>OX345667.1:17500-10017500 GCA_947044415.1 Eupithecia dodoneata | reverse complement strand
CGAACCAAAAATAAATTATTTTCCTTAGAAACATTACAACCCCTATTAGAGGCCAATTTTACAAAATTAGATTAGCCTATGTCCTGTTCTAGAACCTAAACTATCTATATACCAAATTTCATCTTCCATTGCAACACCCTAAGGCTCCGCGCAAATGGGCCAACAACCACAGCCACCGGTGGCTGTCGCGCGCTACCACCACATTTGTAACAGTGTCAGAAGCGAGTGGCCGCCACCGGCTACACGTATGCGGCGCGTCTATACAAAATATATGAAAAGTATGTTAAGTGGCTGTCGCTGGCCACCAGTGGCTGTGGTCGGTGGCTCGTTTGCGCGGAGCCTAAATGGGTACATACTGTCAACATAATTTAAACTCACTTAAAAACTAAGACCTAAATGCAATTAATAAAATACTGAATTATTATGTTAAATATAAATTCAATTGATGCTAGATTACTACGAATCTTTGGTACTAGCTCCTGCCCGTGACTTCGCACGGCTTTTTCCGGGATAAAAAGTAGCCTATGTCCCGGGATACCGACTACGGATACCCTGCCAAATTCCATTAAGACCAGTTCAGCCGTAGGCTAACAGACTGACATACATAATTGAATTCGCTTTATAATATTAGTATGTATTTTAAATTTAGTTAAAGTACCTACCGACTGGTTTTCCACAAAGCGTATTTATATTTTATGAGGCATGAAACCGCATTTAGGTAACTTTTTATTTATTCATTCGTGAAAAAGCCTACTGGATGATTTAAGATAGAAGCGAAACGATATATGTACATAAGTACTGTTCATGAAATTAGCTTTAGAATAGAATAGAAAAAACATTTATTTAGACACTGGTACAAAATACAGGCATAGAATAAACAAACAAAGAAGTTTATCATGGGGGTAAAAGACACAAATAGGTGATATCTATATATATAAAAGAAAGTCGTGTTTGTTACAACACTTATAACTCGAGAACGGCTGAACCGATTTGGCTGAAAATTGGTGGGGAGGTAGCTTAGAACTAGGAGACGGATACTTTTTATCATTTAAACCATTAGCACATAGGTAGATTTCCACGGGGGCGAAGCCGCGGGGCACAGCTAGTTAAGAATAAAATAAGACTACCTCCATGACCCTGCGCCGTAATAGGGGTTGGCTCAGCGTGTGCTGAACATTATTATATTCAGTGCTGTTTTTCAGCCAAAGACCTTAATTACTAGTTGAAGTCACTTTGCACACACGGCTTTGCTTTTTATGTATTTACATACTGAAATATTGTGATACTTTTGTCATCTATACTTATATTATAAAATGGAAAGGTTTGATTGTTTGTTTGTAATGAAAAGGCTCCGAAACTAACGACCGATTTGAAAAATTCTTTCACCGTTGGAAAGCTACACTATCCCCGGTGAACACAGGCTATATTATATTTTTAAAAAAATTACGGATCCTTTAGAAAACTCTAATAATGTAACCCAAGGTGTAAAAAAATGACCTTAGAAATTCCTTACATCGCGGTTACAAAGTTAGGGATCGGTTCTAAAACCGGGCGAAGCCGGGAAGGTCCGCTAGTATACAATAAAGCACTAAGGAGATTTATATGTCACACCGCCATACTTACATGAGATAAAATACAATACAATATAACTTTATTGCACCATCAATACAAAAAATAATAATAAAAATACTAAAGCATCCTAACTATAACTAGTGGCACAAACGGCGGCCTTTTCGCTGAAAGCGATCTCTTCCAGGCAACCTTTGGATGGATAGGATCGGTACGTTTTAAAGCTGACGGTGGCTTAAATTTTTTTTTTTTTTTAATTTTTTTTTTTTATTTTTTTTTTTTTTATAAAAGTGAGTCAAATTTAAGTCATCAAGATGTTATACAAATTGATATTTTTTTATTACTTTTAGCGAGATTCTAGTAAGAAAATAATTAAATAATACCGGACTTCTTTTAAAAAACTACAAGACATATCAAAAATGACTCATGAGTAAAAGTAGCACAATATGACAAAGTTAGTCGTTCGTAGCTCAGGCACAGAGTTAGTCGTTCGTAGCTCAGGCACAGAGTTAGTCGTTCGTAGCTCAGGCACAGAGCTAGTCGTCCGTAGCTCAGGCACAGAGTTAGTCGTTCGTAGCTCAGGCACAGAGTTAGTCGTTCGTAGCTCAGGCACAGAGTTAGTCGTTCGTAGCTCAGGCACAGACTTAGTCGTTCGTAGCTCAGGCACAGACGTGGACCAACTTGCAAATTGTTCAGTATGAACAATTTAATTGCTCAAAAGATATTACAGAGATCGAAAATTAAGCTGTCAAATTAAATAAAAACGGGCCAAGTGCGTCTCGAACTCGAGCACGAAGGTTTCCGTGCCGTTATCTATAAAAACGACCAACAAAATCACGTTTTTTATATTATGTAATATTTATTTTATTCTATTGTTTTGTTATAGCGGCATCAGAAATACATCATCTGCGATGAAATATCAACTGTCTTACTGTCAAGGTTCATGAGATACCGCCTGGTGACAGACGGATAGACGGACGGATAGCGGAGTCTTGGTAATAGGGTCCCGTTTTACCCTTTAGGTATGGAACCCTAAAAAGACTATACAACAAATACCCACAAATAAATACCTCACTCCCTGCATTTGATACCCAGTCTGGATCTACTACAATAAGAAGATCAAGACTATATCACATATTCCCTTTTCCTATTTTTTTCATTGTCGCAATCAAGCTATAATCGATGATAATTTGACGAATATTTAAGTTTTTAGTTTTGGCTATATGTATATCCCACCGGGATACCCACACAAAGATGGCTGTATATCCCACCGGGATACCCAAACAAAAATGGCTGTATATCCCACCGGGATACCCACACAAAAATGGCTGTATATCCCACCGGGATACCCACACAAAAAAAGGTATATCTCAATTTCAGTTTAATTTTAGATAGTGCAAGCTAAGGGCGTTATTCGACGTGAAACATAGTAGAATCTAACACAATTTCAGCTAATTTGATAACGCTCAGTGAATGATATATGATTTGAGCAAACAAAACCGAGCCTATTTTAGGAACTGCTGGCTTGATAATTAAGTTGAGTGGGCTGCTGGCTACCAGCCCAAAATTTCTAACAGCAATGATTTATAAATTATGCATGCGTACATACATAATATGTGTTTCATGTTTGTTCTTTATCTACATTATACTCAGTCGGATGTTATCTCTGTGGCTGAGTATAATATTAAGAAACATCGGTTACTTAAATTTCATTTATGGTAACATAAAGATTTGAAATATTTTATTTTTTATAACAATTTTTGGAACACTAATAGCTAGTTAACTATAATAAAAAACATGGTGTGTAACTGACGGCTAATTATAAGTTTCCACAACAAGAAAAAATAAATATTGAAATAAAAAATACATGTCAAGATAATTTAATGCAGCTGTATAACTGCTAAAAAATACATGTCAAGATAATTTAATGCAGCTGTATAACTGCTAAAAAATACATGTCAAGATAATTTGATATGAGTTATACAGCTGCATTTTTTTTTTAATGCAGCTGTATAACTGCATTAAATTATCTTGACATGTATTTTTTATTTCAATTCAATTTAACTAATTTATTATTATTTAACTGTAATATATATTATCTATGAATGTTGTATCAAATTTTTAAAGAAGGCTAAAAAGTTAATGTCTGTCTGCTTTTTCTAAAACACAATCCTATATGGTGTTTCCTATATCAAAATTAATGTGTGTTTTATAATAAAATTGTATTAAATATTATTTTTATGTACAACTGACCGACATCAAGTGTAACATGTGTACCTACGGTGGAGCTGAATAAATGAAAACGAAATGTTATTTTTTTTCCGTCTATGCCCTGGTGTCTCGAAGTAGTATATGTAAAAATATAAATCACTGTAATTAAAAAGTTTTATTATTATTATTATAGTATACTAATATACTGTAGTATACTGGTATACTGATAGATGAAAGAAACTCTAGCAAGCGCGTGCAGTTCTCTTTGCTCGAAGAAAATGGTTTCCAACCTTAACACTTTTGACACGCTCTCTACGAAGAAACACGCTCTGTGCTTTCTTTCATCATTACAAAGGTACTCTTGTGGGCATATCAAACAATCTTCATAATTATTTGATAACTTATTGTATATTGACGACCGATGTGGCGCGGTGGGCGAAGGTCCGCCTGCGACGCAGAAGGTTGCGGGTTCGATTCCCGCCTCGGGACAAATGTGTGTACGATCTGCAGATATTTGTTCAGGGTGTTCTGGTCGTTTTCTACGTATAATAAAAAAAAATATATATCTATCTATGTAATGTATTGTATTATGTATATCAGTTATTTAGTACCTATAACACAAGCTTTGCTTACCATGGGGCTAGATAATGCTGTGTGGATTGTCCAGCATTATTATTATTATATTATTATTATTATTAATTAGTTTCCATTACTTGACGATGATAAAATTAAATGATGATGATAATTCTGTGTAAATGCCTAATTATTATTTATTTTAAGAATTCTTTTTTGACTCATACGATTTTTTTTTGTTCTTGAGTGGAGACCACGACTCGGTAAACGTAGTGTAGGACGCCCTCCGACCGGGTGGGATGGCGACCTGCGAAAGACTGCAGGTAGATGCTGGATGCGTCAAGCTGAAGACAGGGCGCTATGGCGCTCATTGGGGGAGGCCTATGTCCAGCAGTGGACTAATATAGGCTGATGATGATGATGACTATTTTTTGATACCAATAAATTGATTATTCTGGTTATTCCGATGAGGTGCCAAAATGTTTTCTTCTGAGAGAATACCATTGTTATGGTAAAGCTATTTATTTAGTGGAATTAAGCCTGGTAGATTTTGAGTCTTTATTGAAATGCAATGCGGCATGCGGCAGTTGGGCACTGATTGAACTCCAATCAATTATTCAAACTGTAAATTGGCTTTTTGATTCACTGGTCAGGTAGTTTAACTGCAATACTCGAATAGGATATGAAATATTTTTATTAGTTTACATTTTTTGCGTATTGCTAAAGTCAACTCTTTAAGTAGATACTATTTATGCTTAATGAATATACATAAAATAACAAATAAAATATTTAATACTTTTTGCCCGCGGATTCTCACGCGTTGTTTCTATGGTAACGTTTTGAGGTAATTTTTATATCCTATGAGAACTGATTTATTGGATACAAGTAACATATGTTTTATTCCGGGCTTGGAACTACCAGTATGCAAATTTCAGCCCGATACGTTCAGTAGTTTTTGCGTGAAAGAGTAATAAACATCCATACATACAAACTTTCACGTTTATAATATTAGTAGGATATATGTATACATTCATATCATTTATCGACGACCGATGTGGCGCGGTGGGCGAAGGTCCGCCTGCGACGCAGGAGGTCGCGGGTTCGATTCCCGCCTCGGAACAATTGTGTGTACGATCTGCAGATAATTGTTCCGGGTGTTCTGGTCGTTTTCTATGTATAATAAAAAATATCTATCTATGTACCTAATGTACCTATTGTATTATGTATATCAGTTATCTAGTACCCATAACACAAGCTCTGCTTACCATGGGGCTAGATAATGCTGTGTGAATTATCCAGCATTATTTATTTATTTATTATTGTGATTTCATGCATACAGGTAGTTTCTTAGGTGTAGTGTCGTAGTGGGTAGGTACAAAATGCATAAAAACCCCGTCAGGGTACAACAATTTTTGGGTACATAATATCCTACATAGCTCATACGTACAGCTCATTAATATTTAAAAGCATTACCTTTGTAAAATTACCTTTTCCTTTGTTGCGGTTTTACTGACCGAGAGGACTCCAACAGAGGATCAATGAACGTATCATGTTGGTAGGCCTATCTTGTAATACTTAAGAGAGGAGCTGAACCAGATGCTGGACGGCGTAGCTTTAGCCTCCCGATATATCTGTCTTGACATGAATTTGGCTGAAAGCAAAGTCATGGTCAGTGGTCACATTGATCTAAGGCCGGTGGTCGTACATGGCTCGAAACTGATTCCGAGTACACGTATATTGGGCAGATTCTGTAGTTGAGTAAAAACAATTTCGAGAAGGAGGCCAAGAGGAGGATCCAGCTAGGCTGGGCAGCGTTTGGGAAACTACGCGGCGTCTTTAAACGACGAGAGACTAAAAAGGAAAGCATTGTGGTATTCCACAATGCTGGAAAACAGAAGTTTGGAAGTTGGGGAGAAGTTTTCAATCAGCTCGTTCTACCGTTCATGACCTATGGAGCTGAGATGTGGACAATTACGGTAGAGTTGGTACCTCCGGCAAGGTGGGATGACGACATGCGAAAAACTACATACTGGATGCTGGATGCTGGATGCGGCAAGCTGAAGACAGCGCGCTAAAGCGCTCATTACCATTTAGGCCTATGTCCTGTCCAGCATTTCACCGTTTTAGGTTTTGTATTGGATGATGATGTTAATGAATACAAAGATTGTTTCCTCTTGGCTTCAAAAGTTATCATTTTACGGAATGTAATAATAAATGAAAAGTTAGAAACATTATCTTAATGGGAATTCGATTAACTCTGACTCTTGCCTAAACAATGTGTTAAATATTGTTGCTGAAAGTTATGCTCTAGAAAGTATTTACAAAATATACAAAGAACAAAGTCTTTTGAGGTTAAGCTAATGAGCTGTATGTGCAAGATATCTAGAGTAGTTCTAGGTAACTTATCATATAAAATTCGATACCTACCAGAGTGCGTTATCATTATTTTGACAAATTAAATTGGTGAACGCAGTTTACCAATATGCCATAAGTACATATCTACACAGAATATTTTAACAAAAAATAAATAACACGAGCAAAAGGAAGCCTGAAGTGCACGCAATGAAATTAATGAGATGAACAACTAACGTTCGACTAGAAAAAAACAATCGAATTTTGATGTAGAATGTCTTTTACCTCCAAACGTCATCATTAGAGAGATATTTGCCACGGACCAAGGTATATTCACATTTCGCAGGTGGCCGGAGGGCGTTCTACCCTTCGTTTACCAAGTCATAGCCTCCTTATAAGTATATATTTTTACCGGTCATTGTTTCATTTTGTTTTGCATTTAATGAATATGAGAATATAACATCTGACATAAGCCATAGGTTGAAACAACTAGCTGATTTTATGAGTACAGCTAATGCTCAAGGCCCAGCAAACCCCTTTTTCCATCATTTGGCAGTCTCAGGGTGGGAATCTACGCACAACACGTCCGAAACTGCAGGCAGGAGCTAGTTCTAGAAAAAATAAGTTACGCGTTAAAGAATTAATAAGAAAAGTGGCGAGTTCTTGCCAACACTTGTTTTCTGTTCAACGAAGTTCGAACTAAGGTTGCCAAATTGAATAACTACGTAAGTGCCTAATTACTAAGATAACAAGTGGATTTGTTATTGTGGGGGTTTCGCCTCTCACTCACTACCTGTTTTTACTGTATAATCAAGTTATCCGAATTTATAGCGTTCCTAACCTAATTGAGTAGAGAGTGAGTCTTTCCACATTGCTAAGCAAGAGATGGAAGGTAAATTTCTAAAACCTGGTGCGATCCCTTTTTGTATTTCGTTTACTAGAGTCCTTGAAAAATTATTTCACCGTTGGGAAGGTTTCAAAAAAGTTCTGGATCCTTAATATAACCCAAGGTGTGAAGCAATTACCTAAAAATTTTTTACATCGCGTGCGATTATAAAACTATTAATGATATAACAAAATAATGTACTACGACTTTGCAGAACAAATCATTAAAACAAAATGTAAGTATTAGAAAAAAGTCGCGTGGGCGCTAACTATGCGACGTAGGCGTCACTGGGTTAGGGGCGGGTCAATAATGTTAAGAAATAAACTGCCGCGAATAAACGATAAATAATAATAATAAATAAATACCCGTGCGAAGCTGGGAAGGCCCGCTATAGTTTGACCGAAACCGCTGTACCGCTCCTTAGAAAAGTGCGGCGAGGTGAGGGGCGAGGAAAAAAGAGCAAGAGTACGCGTTGACGGCAGACTGATGGATCGGAGCGGCCGATATTTCCCCCCCGTCTCGCCGCTCGCATACCTCAGGCGCGGTACAGCGGTTTCGGTCAAACTATAGTACTTTATATTCTCTTTGGTCAGTGTGGGTAATTGTATGAAAAAACAATACACAATCGCACCAGCTTTCAAAAAATTACCTTGTCAGAATGCGTCTCTGTAATTGGGTATGGGTTTTATATCCCTACATTTAAAACCCACGCTTTTTAATTAGGAGTTTCCGACAAAACATGTCTTTGCCTAAACTCGACCGTCGCAAGGCTAGGTATTTTTAGGTTTACGATCCTAAATACGATAATAATTCGATTTGATAACATCGCCATTTCAAAATTAATAAAAATTCAAACCTCTTTGTTTGACATTGTGTAACTAAAACCTCATCTATTATCTCAGTGGTCCTCAGGGACTCAACCCCATGCCGGTATTCAATAGGCATGTTTGCGTCTTCTCAGCTTCAGTATCTATTTCGTAGTCGTAACGAAGATAAACGATGTACTAGATTAAAGTAATTTCCTTCGTCCATGATAGGTATCCATTACCCAGACATAGAGCTAGCGGTACAGGGTATAAAAGCTACATGAGTAAGTACTATGATTCGAAAGTAAGAGTGCTGTTTAGAATTATTTGTATTCACTGCTAAATTGTTTTCATTTCCACTGTTGTAACGATCAAAATAAATAATTGCTGTCTCCTAGACGGGCACTGTACAGTGGGCGAAGGTCCGCCTGCGACGCACGAGGTTGCGGGCTCGATTTCCGTGTCGGGAGAAATGTTCAGAGTGTTGTCTATGTATGATAAAAAAAGATCGAGAAAGTTTGTTAAGTATCAAGATCACTTGTCTAGTAACCATAATCCAAACACTCCTTACTTTGGGCAACAAACAAACTGCAAAGGGGTCCTTCCTCTATTGTATACCTTTTCTCGCCCGAATAATAAAACGTCAACTCAGAGGCACAAGTTCTAGTCAGATTTACATTAAACATTAATATATAATTATATAAAATGTATATTAATGTATAATTCATTTAGGAGCTGTTTAAATATATGTGACTGTTCATTACTCAGAAATCAAGGCCATCTAGAGCTAATGCTGCACATTTAATAGGGAGCGTATTCAAGTAGATTTTGTATCATGTCGAGAAATCCCTCCTCGCTCTCGTTCTACATTCAAGATACAGCTGATTGGCCCTTCATTCCCCTGACCCTTGCTTAAGACCTCAAACTATTTGCTTACCATTTCAAGAGCATTCTCTACTGATTCGCGTTCAAGGCAGAGATATTATCTAAATCATTTAGTTTGTGCGGTTGTTGTGAATGTTAATCGTTCTCTACCCTCTCACTAAAGTCACTAGCTTAAATATGAGAGAGATTTATGAAGTTACTTGGTTCTGCCCGCGGCTTCGCACGCGTTGTTTCTAAGGAAAGTTTAAAGGTTCATTTCAATGACATGGAAACTGATTTATGGAATAAAAAGCAAAAGGAGGCTGTGGTTTTGACGTGAAGGAATATTAAATATCCATATCTATCCAAATTTTAGCATTCATAATGGTGCGACTTGGCAGGGCCAGCCCCTGATAACAAAAATATTTAGCTAGCTGTTAAGCGGCTTATCTAACAAAATAACGAAGGTAAGGTATTCTTACCAACATTCAGGATAACGCCGTTATCCCTGAAACCGTTATTACAACGGGGTCCTTAAATATAACTCAACTTAATTATGAAACTCGCAATATTCATTGTTTAAGTTTAGGCCTTTAGTCAAGTGGCGCTTGATAACAAACACTTGTACTGTACACTAATACGTACACGAAAAAATACCTAAGTTTGCTTCTACCTATTTATAATTTTGGTAGTTTGTATTTCTAGATGACTTCCCAAACTATTTCACTGCAAATGTAGTTATATTTATTTATTTATACTTTCTGCAAGAAAAACATAACACAAAACGTATTCTTAAAAATTACCCTAAAAAGAGTTCTCTTCCAGCAAACCTATATTAAAATTATAGTTAATTATTGTTTTATAATTATATTAATTTTTTTGCTAACACAAACCAATTTTCACTAACCGGGCTTAACGTAGACCGGGACCAGGATGACGACCTGCGAAAGACTGCAGGTAGATGCTGGAGGCGTCAAGCTGAAGACAGGGCGCTCATTGGGGGAGGCGTATATCCTGCAGTGGACTAATATACCTCGGAAAACACGTTATGCCGTTATTCCTGCGTGCACCGGTCGTGTCGAGTTCGTGTTCCATTCTCTCATATTCCGATGGATAGTGCACCAGTGTTTGTGCACGCACTTGGTACTATAACAATGACTGGCGGCAGTGCTCGAAAATACGGCTAGAAGGACGTCGTGTGTTTCCTGTGTAAACTGTCATAAGGTAACTCGTACAGGCATAGAAGCTTAAGTTACACAAGTCGACAGCAGCGGCGCAAACTCGTCGATAGTTACTCACCTAATTCCAATTTTATGAACACATTTTGAGGATAAATGTATTAGGTATGTATGTATTATATTTTAATTCTGAAGGTACGGTTTTGGGTGTATACAAACATGCTAATGACGAGATAAATTGATATTATCTTTTGAATGGTCAACATCAAACAGTGTAGTACCCTTCCACGCTTGTCTAGGAAGATAAGCGACTTGTTAAACCTTAAGTACGAACTTCTGTTGAGGCTGATGCTGTTGCCAGACCGCGTTTAAACATGGGCAAGTAGAACAAAATAAATAGCAGTACCAAACCCTTCCTGGCTTCAAGAGTTCTACGATAAAGCCAAGCGTCCCATTTTTACCGAAGCGTGAAATATAATTCGCATAAAGTAAGCGTCATGAAAATCTTATTACCTTGTAGCTAATCCAGTCTGTTCTCGTAAATCGATAGTCTTACCTACATATACTTGCCCGCTTGGGGCGGGATTTAGGTGGTAAGCGAAAGTGAGATAATGAAATAATGATGATTTATAAATTGTGACGTATAATTTGAATTTTTTTATCAAATTATATATACACACGTCACTATTTATACGTAGTGTACTAAAAGTACAAATTATACGTGGTAAATCATATCGTATACTGCCCTACTCTCAGAGTAGGGCAATTTTCAATGAATAATATTATTACAGCTATTTAAAACAGTAGGCTGAGAATAGAGTTGGTAATAGTCTATGCTAGAAACCCTTGGCATCGACAAGACATTCAAGAAGTGTGGGCCAGGGGCCAGCTTGGCCCATTGAAATATGGAATAAGGCAACACACGGCATCGCAGTTATTGACCAGCATACATTAAAAAAACATACCGAAACATAGTTCATAAATAAATAAATCATAAATAATGATGGACAATCCACACAGCATCATCTAACCTAAGTCCAATCTAAGCAGAGCTTATGTTATGGGTACTAGATGACTGATATACGTAATACAATACATTACATATATATATATTTTTTATTATAGGTACATACAAGTAGATAACGACCAGAATACCCCGAATATCCCGGAGATCTGCAGATCGTACACACATCCTGAGGCGGGAATCGAACCCGCGTCGCAGGCGGACCTTCGTCCACCGCGACACAGAGGTCGTCATAGAATCTCCTTGTTTTGAAGTCGGTTAAAAGTCGCTCGTTTGTAGTTACAAAGGAGACTCCTAACCGAGCTTTTCAATAAAGTGCACTGTGTGGAAAATAACCGCCATACCAGGTTTTCATTGATGTCATTCTAAGATCAGAATGAAGCTGATTTATTTTGCGTCATCTCGACGTGAAAATAAGGTCGAAAGGCCGAAAAGGTAATCGTTTCTGTGACATCGCTAAAAAAAATCAAATCGACTGTCATCCATTTTCTACATTTAATAATTACTCTTAGCTTGAGTCGGATCAACGTGTGCTGAATCAAATCAAATGAAATTCAACACATATTTTACAAAATATGGAATTGTAAGTACATTACCTACCTATGATACGAGTTTGACTATTGATGATGAAAATTTTATAATTGTACTAGCGGACTTTCCCGGCTTCACACACTTTTAGTCACTTTTTTTTAGACGGATACCTAACTTTTTTGAAAATATAATAGGTATAGCCTATGTTTATGCTATGCGCCTGAACTCTTAAAAACTGCATTAATATTGTTGAGTAGTTTAAAAGATCTAAGCGAGCAGACAGCGGAAGCGACTTCATTGTATACTATGTAATAACGATTATTATTATCGGCCATCGCTGTCAAATTACATCCCGTCCTTTCTTCCACTCTTCACGATTTAATACTATAACAGGCCATGTGATCAGATAAGTTTACGGCTCATACTAACTATAAGATTAACATGCCCTCCGACGCACATGTTCGTGTCTAGTGTTCCGTCAGACACATTGAGGGTGGGCAGTGATTGAATTAAGTAGCAAAATTCTTAATATTTCAAATACATTTTAATATCCAGACAAGGCTTAAAGTCGTACGTTATTTTGAACTCTTTGCATACAAGCTTTTCTTGGTCTTTTCATTAAGCCTTTCGTGTTCAAAGCGTGTCTTTCTTTTGTACTATTTTAATAAGAACATGTCTTCTCGGCTAATAATTTTCTAACCTGCCTAACCTGCCTCTAATATTTGTGTTCTGTCATAGAGAAATGTGAAAGATGTTGTAGAAAGATAATTAATTATTCATTTAAAGTAGATTACATAACTTAGTTAATAGTGCCTTATAATGTTAGGTTTGTCTAAGCACTTGGTTCTCACTTAATCGTACATATTACATAACATATTCTTGAGTGGAGACCACGACTCGGTAGACGTAGTGCAGGACGCCGTCCAACCAGGTGCGATGACGACCTGCGAAAAACTGCAGGTAGATGCTGGATGCGGCAAGCTGAAGACAGGGCGCTATGGCGCTCATTGGGGGAGGCCTATGTCCAGCAGTGGACTGCTATAGGCTGATGATGATTACATAAATTGATTATATCTGTTTGATCCATACCAATACCAGTCGGAAGCGTCCCTAAGACGCTGACTGCATTGCCAAAGTTATCATGTTTGTTGAACATTTTGGTGGAGCAAAACTACTTGATATTTTGTACTATTAAGTTGCAAAACCCAAACTAATGTCGTTTATTTTGCACAAAAAAAATTTACTAGTAAATTATAATGTAAAAGGTGAGGTTAACCCTAAAAAGGGTTCTTTTCGAGGAGAGATAAAAAGTTATAAAAGTGGACAAAGGGTTATATTTTAACCTTCTTATTCAAAAGACTATACTATATACAATACAATACATTAAATACTATATAGCCTATGTTGCCATTCGAGTATATAGACATGGCATCATAATCTATATCAAGATGCAATTTGGCGTACATACTTAGATGTACTTAGGTAAAATATAAGAAAATAGGCTACATTTTATACAGGAAAACGTTTGCGAAGCGAGCGGGTATAAGTTAGTGTTTGTTGCATAAAGCACTTTGTATAATTTGCCGGACGTGCTTTTCACAAAGAGTTATACTATATCTAGCATTTGAATTAAATCACACAGATAAAAAATGCGAGAGTTTGCATGTTTAGATCCTGCTCACAGATAATTAGGATATTATTTAATCCATATAGATAAATAAATAATAAATAATGCTGGACAATTCACACAGCATTATCTAGCCCCATGGTAAGAAGAGCTTGTGTTATGGGTACTAGATAACTGATATACATAATACAATACATTACATAGATAGACGATTAGATAGATTTGTTGTTGAAAATTATGTTTGTTACCTTTCCACGCCAAAACAACTGAACGGACTGGGATGAAATTTTGCATACATAGAGTTACAGGTAATTCCTGGCCTGGAATAAAACTTCAGCTACTTTATCCCATAAATCAGTTCCCATGTGATAAAAATAACGTATATAAATCTTAAATCGTTTCCATGGACACAACGCGTGCGAAGCCGCGGGCAGAAACTAGCAACAAATGAATTGAACGGATCTTGCTTCTACAACCTAGTGCATAGTTTTGCTATCAAATCTAGATAAGTGCCTACCTATAATTCGCGAGTGAACAGAAAATTTCGAAATAAACCAAGTATGGCCGGATATTACTTAGTGTAGGGGTCGATTCTTATGCCGCCATCGCCACGGCTAATGTATGGACTGACTGAGTCTGTTTAATGGCAAACTAGTTTCTGGCCGAGATTAGCATGCGTTGTTTAAATGAAAACGTTAAACGCCCTATCCGTTCAGTACCTAGGCGTGAAAAAAAAAAACATCCATCCATCCAACTCAACATAATCATCATGCCATTCTGAAAATAAAAAACTACGTGCGAGTCAGAACCCTTCAAAACATTACAACTATTTCAATTTATTATCTATAATATCATTAACAATTTAGTTTATCTAATTTTTAAAGGAGGTTATCAGTCGCCAAGCATTCACTTTGAAATAAAACAAAACTCTTTTCAAATAATACGGTTAAGAATATATTGCCTTAAACAATAACTTAAGTACCTATTGTTCGTCATGCACGTACGTACTGCATGTGACATGAACAGAACTAGAGGCTATTCATGTCATAGAAACAGATTACATGTGGAGGCAAATTGCTTTTGTTGGTCGTCCTCACAAAGGAATTGCTAATTTCATAACCTACCATATTCTATTTCAGGTATTTTCATTTGAAATAAATAAAATAAATTTATTTATTTTATTTTACCGTATTCTATTTCAGGTATTTTCATTTAAATGGTGATTAAAATCCATATTTTGGATTTTTATCATTCGTAATATGGATTTGAATCATCATCTGTGGCTTACTATATTATATGTGGTCACAGAATTCATAAAAGTCATTTAGTTCATCTTTAAACTTATTTAAAGCATTTAGGCATGTCGAAAGTTTACATACAATTTGTATATATTATATATGAAAATGAAAAGTTTTTATTTCTTTAAGCTTACAAATAAGCACTTAGACAGGTCATATTTTATACTATTCATTATTATCAATTAAATTATTTTATAGTTCACTTAAATTTTTTGTCCACTAGTAGAAGAAGTGAGAAGAAACCACTAGTATGTTCATAACTTATGTGTCTAGTACATTTGACATATAGGCCTCCTCATCGATTTCGATGACGGCGACCCTAGGTAATCACGGGTTTTTTCTATCATGAGCTAGACCGAACTACAATACATAAAATTTGTACAATGTACCTAGATCTCACTTATTAAGTATCAGAATTTTCTTCACAAAATAAAGACGTGTCAGCCATAGCTTCTTCAATTTGCATTACCTATATAAAAGCAGTATGGAATGGTATATTTTGGTGAGCGAGGTATTCCTCGCCCACCAAAATATACCGTTCCATTCATTAGGTACCTACATTTTTGTTTTTTAAAAGTCAATGGCTTGTGTTCCTTGACACATACAAAAAAAAATCGAATGAATTCTAGGAACACTTCCTTCACTTCACTGTCATTAGAGGCCAAAAACCAATTTTGGGATATTATTGAATTTGTTAGTACTTTACATTGAGATCGTAAAGACTGCGCTCTATACATCACGCAAGTCACTAAATTTAGCGTTTCTTCTTGTTTCCCCAGTTATTCGAGCAGCCTGCATAGTGGTATGGGTTCGCATCCCGGACACTGGGCCGGGATGAAGGGTACGCAGTTCTCTGCGCCGACGCACGAGTGATTTTCACACACGTCCAACGATGACTGGCACGATCTGTAAGCTGACATCAACCATTTTTCTTTAAATAAATCAATAATGCTGGACAATGCACACAGCATCATCTAGCCCTAAGCAGAGCTTGTGTTATGGGTACTAGATGACTGATATATTTTATACAATAGATCAAGTACATAGATAGATTTTTATACCTAGATAACGACTAGAACACCCAAAACAAATATCTGCAGTTCGTACAAACATTTGTCCCGAGGCGGGAATCGAACCCGCAACCTCTTACGCAACCAGCGTTGGTTGTAACATGCTTACCTCATGCTGAGATAGAGTCCGTTTTGTGACTCGGTTACTAAAATCTGTTTTGTCCTTTATTTTTTTAATCTTTTTTTTTTTTTTTTGTATTGAGTTACAAATAAACTATTAGGTATATTCAATTCTTGCATCGCAGGCGGACTTTCGCCCACCGCGCTACAGAGGTCGTCAAGTCGGAAGAGTGTAACCTCCTGACCACTTAATAATTCTGCTGACTTTTTCGTAGATTCTTCTTGCCGACTGAATATTGAAAATTACTTCCCTTTTCGTACAGTAGTATAATCATCAAAACTACCTTAAGGGTTAAAAAAATTACTTCCCTTTTATAGGTTAGATGTTTATAAATAAACGTGCCAAAGATTTAATTTAACCCATCTGAAGTTGAACGTGAAGTTTGAAAGCTGGATAACAAATGGGCACTTACTGTCGATGCACTCGCCGGCCCAGCAGCATCCGCCGCAGCACTGCCCGTGGTCAGCACACTGCAACAAGCCTTCATATATTAATCCAGCCAGCGGTTGTATGTTCATTGAAATAACCGGAATCTAGCCTTGAAGGTTTTTTCGTTAGTTTTTAAAATGTTTTTTATACTAATATATAATATAATATTATAATATTAGTAGGATACTACTAATATTATAAACGTGTATGTATGTATGTTTGTTGCTCTTTGACGCAAAAAATACTGAATGGATTTTGATAAAACTTCACAATAATATAACTTACATATCAGAATAGCACATAGGCTACAATTCATAAAGATATATTATCCAAAATATCTATCACCGCAAATATTTATTATATCTATCGCGGGTAAAACCGCGGGGCGCAGCTAGTATTTAATAAAAAGATATCGTGTAAGTATAAACATGTTCTGACCTATATAAACAACTAGTTGCGCCCCGCGGCTTCACCCGCGTGGAAATCTATGTGCCAAATAACCTTCCTCTTGAATAACTATCTATTTAAAAAAGCCGCATAAAAAGATCTAAGCCTACATAGGGACAGACAGATAGCGGGAAGCGACTTTGTTTCATACTATGTAGTGAAGAGACGTGTTATTCTATAAATTATTAAATAAATTTAACTTATCGATAATTATCTGACTTTGGTGGAACTATATCTAAAAGTCATTTAAATTGAATAAGGCGCCAAAGCGTCCAAAAAAAAATTAGATGTCGTTTTATCAAATTCAACGAAAAACTGATGTGAAAAAACATCCAAATCCAACTTATTTAGAAACACGTGTAATATTCAACGTTCCATACCCGTTTCCCGCCAGTTTTGCAGTCCTGTGCAAACACAGCCGGCAACAAACACAAAATAACCACAACTGTTTTCATTTCAACTTTAAAAACTACCTACAATAAGTTTGAATCTTGAATGTTTTCATATACATCCTCTTTACATGACAACTCTTCGATGTATATTTTTCAAATTTGAATTTGTATTTGGAATCGGAATGGGTTTGTGAAAATGTCCTTTCCCGCGTATGGTCTCAGTAAAACAGTTGAATAACGTGCGCTCGCGCCGACCTCACGGTGACCGTGTTAAATCTGCTGCATTGTGTTGCATTACGTATGATAGAAACTAGTTAAGTACATAGTTTTACTATTGTGAAGGTATCTATTTCAATTTGTAAAACACCTGAAATAGACTTACTAAGTGCCTATTTGGTTTCTATGATATTGACAGATTTTGCAATTGTGCTCAGCTCAGCAGTTCTGTTGTAGAAATAATTCTACAAAAGAACTGCTTTCTACTAATAAAACAGTTTATATTCGGTGACTTATGTCAACGAAGCAAGGTTTTTTTTTGTGCAATTAGATTGAAGTTCACCTGCTGTACTTTTAAATAAGTACGGTAAAAACTGTAATACTTTTAGTTTAAGCGACAAAAGTTTTTAGAGTAACAAAGTGAGTTAAATAACTAAGTTCGGTCCAGTTTTCGCTCCCCGGCGGTCATGCAAAATTTTTAGGTTAATTCATAAGTATCAAAACTAAATATTATTTTCTTACTTAGCACATAGAACCTACGCACAATCTTTCTCTTACCTAAAACTAAAACAGACAGATATTTTTACATTTAATTTTCTTTTGTGGTGACACGAAATTAGTCCTCAATGTCGCAACACCTGCCCATGTAAACAAGACCTCTGCACATGTATTGAGTTTACAAATCTATTGAAATTTCCTTTCGCTCGCAGAGAGGACAAGGCTCAACTTTAACTGGTATTAATGGATCATGCGTGATTGAACATAAGCGGGCATTTTGATAAGTTTGGAACAATGGAGAAAGTGATTTATATAGTATTTTGCTAAGCATGGTGGTTTTTTGATAATTAACATACACATTGGTTCACCGATTTAAAAAAACCCTTGTGCTGCCCGTTTGCTCATCGCAGTTCTCAGTATTCATTCTTGTGTTTTGTGTAAGTAATATTTTATTTTGTGTGTTGTAAACAATGAATTATTAAAAGTCATTCAACAGGATATTTTAACCAGGATTCGAGTTTTTGCTATTTTTTAAATATTTTGTTATTAATTTATATTCCGTTATATATATGATTTTTGTGGTAAAAACCATGATAGTTTCAAAAGTTTTACCATAATTTATTTTCTAAAGAAACGGTGTATTTACAACTAAGTAATATAGAACAAATCGTAAGAACGTAAGAAATATCCAACTACTAACTAAGTAATAAGTAAGTAACAAATAAAAATAATAATTAATTGAGTAAAAAAACTTGGAAATTATTTATCAGTTCTATAAAGTGGTTATCGTTCAGTTATAGATAGTGTTCCAGAGAAAAATGAACATTTTCTTGTAATCGAGAAACTATACAAGTAAATGGGTTACAAAAAAACTTAAGACAGTCCAATAGAACACGCACTTGGATACCGCACGCCAGCTTTACTTTGAAAAGGGTCAGAGGACCCACGAAAACTTAGATATACTTATATTTATTTATATGTAAGTTGGATTATGCAGGGATATTCGAAAAAAAACACGTTCTGTTAGGCAGAAGTTGAATTACTACTAGTGGTTTCTTTTTCACTTCTTCCACTAGTTGACAAAATATAATTGAAGGGTACATACGATCAAAAAAACCTTATTTCTTATTTGATAATAATTTATGTTAAAAACTTTGACTTGTCCAAGTGCTTAGTTGTAAATAAAGGAATTTGAATGTGTATTATTTTTAATGTGAAGTTAGTTTAATTTTTGATCAACCGCCAAAAAAAGTTGTGTAAAATGGTTAAAAGTCATAATGACCCCTCCTCACTCTCTTCTCCGGCCCGGCCGCCGGGTGATTATGTAACTTGCGACCGGTTTGCGACAGGCGTAAATTAAGCAATCAGTGCTATCAAACGTCAATTTTGTATTCGTTTGACACCAGCTACAACGTCAAAATTGGTCAAAATTGGCGTTTGACAGCACTGATTGCTTAATTTACGCCTGTCGCAAACCGGTCGCGAGTTACATAATCACCATACCGGTTAAGAAAATGTTTTACTTACGAACTCAACAAATTCTTCAGAATAGTCGTCATCATCACAGTCGTAAGCAAACACAAAAGCAAATAAAAATGAAACTAAAACCAGACGTCTGACATCCATACTGATTTATTACCGTTCTTTTGTGATAATAACCCACGATGGGGATTGCAGAACCATTTATTTCTACTAAAACCAATTTCAAAAACAGACAATTTTTTCTAAAACCACCCGTAATGCTCTGTAATAAGGTCCACGCCAAGTGTAAGGAGTAAAATTCCAGGGCATGGCCTGTCATGGCGTATGGCCTATAATTCATAGACATGCCGAATTTTTTACAAAAGAAAGATTGATAGCCTTGGTAAGTTTTGGCTTTGGCTTTGTTATAATAACAATGAATAAACTGTAGTTCCGAAATATGTATAAACTAAAATTAAATAGTACAATACACAGATCTGTGAGATATACACACACATAATATCTATGTGTTCGATAACTAGGTAATATATGTGTGTAATGGTCTCTTTTTCACTTCTTCCACTAGTGGACACAAAAACTAAGAGAACAGAGAAGCAAAAACTCATTTTTTCTTAATTTATATAAAAAAATTGATTCGTCTAAGTTTTTTGTTAAACTAAAGAATTTTTTTTTAAGATTTTGAGCCCATGGAATTTGGAATTTGAATTTTGTATCAGGTATTTGGTACCAAAGAATTATTCAGAACAAAAAGACAAACCCTAAAACATTTGATACAGTTTATTATGTGCTATACTTGTTTGTGCTTAACCCAAGCCTGCCAGTATCGAACCCCATCTGAAAAACAGATTGAGCCTGGAGAACTGAAAGCTGATGTCGAAAATACGACTAAGAAGACGAACGAACTTTGAAAGGTACAAATGGTAAAAAAATAACGACTTAATACCATACATACATACACTACACACATACAACTCGGTCACAATATCTGTGCACCTTGAGCCATACAAAATGTTTGGCTCAAGGTGCACAGATATTGTGACCGAGTTGTATGCACTTTAACAACGCTGATATTGCTACCCACCCATACAATATGTTATATAGAATTCATTATTTAACTAAAATTAGGTTATTGAATTATATTTTTACGCTGAAATCTAATAAGATCTAATTGAGTTTTCTAGAAACCCGGTTCACTTCCACTCTCAGTACCTATTGCCACGCCCTGCTTGGGTACCATTATACTACATTACCTAGATAACCTACAAATGTACACAATAATGCAATAAAATGAACTGAAATAGTTCAAAGGTTCATAAAAGATTTCGCTTTAGTTTGCAGTTCTGTATATTATTATTTCCGCAGTGCATAGCTAGAAGTCACCAGTTCAACGTCACTCAGCGAGCTATGGAAAGAGCTATGCTCGGAGTTTCTCTGAAGGTAACGAATACATCCGACAGAGAACCAAAGTTATGGACATACCTCTAAGAATTAGCAAGCTGAAGTGGCAGTGGGCCGGCCATATCTCGCGAAGATCCGACGGCCGCTGGGGCAAACGTGTTCTTGAGTGGAGACCATGAGTCGGTAAACGTAGTGTAGGACGCCCTCCGATCAGGTGGGATGAGGGCCTGCGAAAGCTACGCCCTGAGAGGAAGCCAAAGAGAATATCCTACTCAGTTTGTCACTGCTAAACGTGACTCCACCCAAGGGGGGTTTTGCCATAATTACTTGGCTTTCCAGGTAAATTGATCGCAGTTAGCGGTATGAAAAATACGCAGAAGGAAGCTCCTGCCTTTCCCCAAATATTGGAATCAATGAATTCTGACGATTCGTGTGACTTGACGCGCAGGTCTTTGAGATTTCGTAAATTATTTAATTACGTGGTGAGTAAATTATTGTAAAAATATAATAGATCTTAATAAATATGTTTTTTAACAAATAATTTTGTAGGTATGTTTATTCCTTGCTTGTACGTCTATGTAAAAACCTATGTATGTACTGTATGCAAAATTTTTGCCCGATCCGTTCAGTAGTTCAGAAGAGTAACAAACATGTATGTATACGTACGTACAAACTTTCGCGTTTATAATATTAGTAGGATTTTTTGAGCTGAAAGGCAAGCGATGTAAGGCTAGTTAGTACCAACGTGTGTGTCGTAGAAGATACAAATACAAACATACTACATACTAATCTTATAAGTACTTATACAACACTCTTCAGTTGCGTTGGTCCTTGGTAGACAGGTTTTATTAAACATAAACGTGTTTAAACTTTATTAGCGACCTTAAAAACACGTACCTACCTAACCTACCCTCAGCTTAAGGATTAGGAAACTTTGCCTGTTTATAATAACGCGAACTCTCACGGATTTGCCAAGTAGTAGGGTAGGTAGGTAAATCCAGGGATAAGTTGCAAACAAACGCTCCTATAGAAGCACCAAGCAGGCACCTTTATGTATTAAGTTTACACGTAATTCCGCCCTAAATAAACAGATTGAAGGACCCAGTGTAGAAACAGGCTTGATCATGGGTTTTCTGAGTATGTTTATTGGACGGTAGAAAAAACCAATGCCGTAGGGTAAGGGCTGAAAATAGAAAATAAGATTTTTGTTTAACGTTACTGCAATAGCTCTTTTATGGTCATTGCTATTATAGCTCAAAAACAACACCCCTCGACGGATTTGGCCTTACTAAGTACCGAGCAAAACACAAACAAAAAAGACTAAAGACAGGGCGCTATGGCGCTCACTGGGCGAGGCCTATGTCCAGCAATGGACTGCTACAGGCTGATGATGATAATGATGATTAAGTACCCAGCACATTTCACAAGTTTTGTCTTTACACATATTAAATTTTACGCAAATCGGATCAAAGTTTGGACTGTTATTATTCAGGTAAATCTGTCAACAGACTAAATATTCCGATCTGATTGTGATAACGAGAAAAGGGTAAAACAGCACGTCTTGAGATTGACTAAAGATTGGATTTTTCGCAATTTTCTCGTCATCCTTATTTCTCTACACCATTTTCCTTGTTTTCTTACGCTAAACCTTCTAAGGCTAAACCTCTAGAAACATTGCAGTCTGCTAGATCGTTTTAGTAAATAAATAATGCTGGGCAATTCACACAGCATCATCTAGCCCCAAGCTAAGCAGAGCTTGTGTTGTGGCTACTAGATAACTGATATCCATTGCATAGGTGGGCCGGCCATATCTCGCGAAGAACCGACGGCCGCTGGGGCGAACGTGTTCTCGAGTACTAAAGTCATTTAAAGCGGGATGTTTACCATGATTTGATTTTTGAGTTATCCAATATTTCGGCACAGTTGCATGCGCCATGATCGACTGCAACTGTGCCGAAATATTGGATAACTCAAAATCATCATGGTAAATATCCCGTTTGAAATGACTTTAGTATTAACAACCATGATAGTTTCAAAAGTGTTCTCGAGTGGAGACCATTACTCGGTAAACGTAGTGTAGTACGCCCTCTGACCAGGTGGGATGACGACCTGCGAAAGACAGCAGGTAGATGCTGGATGCGGCAAGCTGAAGACAGGGTGCTATGGCGCTCACTGGGGGAGGCCTATGTCCAGCAGTGGACTGCTATAGGCTGATGATGATGATTACATAGGTATATATATTTTTTATTATAGATAGAAAACGACCAGAACATCCTGAACAAATGTATCTTCTTATGGTCCTCCTTTATGCCTAATATTCTTCAGCGACATCATTTTCTCTGTGACGTTATTCAGCCGCCTTCTGCTTCACCCTAAAAAGGTCAATTTGGGGATTATTCTAACCAGTTTGTTTGAATTTGCATGTTAAACACTAAAACCAAAGTTTAAAGCACAAGCCGAACTAAAACAACTAGCAAGAACTATCGGTAAACTGAAGGCAAGACGCCTTTGGTTTGATACAGAATTTAATTGCAAACTTGACCATGCTCGCAAAAACCAAACATTAAATTTAGTACCTATCCAATGCACGTGACTTCAATTTATAGCCAGCTTAAGGGGTGAGTAACCAAGGGTTATTGATCTTCGAAACAACATGAAATAGGTTAACTAGAGGCCAGATAAGTGATGGATCGATCGTGCAAAGGATGAAAAGTGGGAAATGTAAGTAAGGGTCGGTGTAGATAGATTACAATCAATTTTGTAGGACGTATCACCATGATCATCAACATATGATAGTCCACTGTTGGACATCTAGGCCTTCCCTAATGAGCGCCGTAGCGCCCTGTCTTCAGCTTGCCGCATCCAGCATCTGTGTGCAGTCTTTCGCAAGTCGTAATCCCACCTGGCTGGAGGGCGTACTACACTACGATTGCCGAGTTGCGGTCTTCACCCAAGAACATGTTTACCCCAAAGATAACGACCAGAACACCTGGAACAAATATCTGCAGATCGTACACACAATTGTCTTGAGGCGGGAATCGAACCCACAACCTGCGTCGCAGGCGGACCGTCACCCACCGCGCCACAGAGGTCGTCATCTAACATTCACTACCTACGGCAAAGTGTTTGATCGTAGAGAAATCTTATTCTTTGTAGATCCAAGCAAGATAGCAAAAAACCCAACTTTAAAAAAGTAAAGAAAAGAAATTCCTTTCAACAATAAAACAAGAAAATCCAATACATTAGGTTCGGGACCAGCCATTTGGCGTGCCTCCAGCCATAAAGTACCTGTTTGCAGCCTCGTTTTACGGAACCCTAAATTTTACGAAACTGTATTCGTTGGACATAAATCTCGTACAGAGTCACGCAGCGTTTTTATGCCTGTTCTCACGCCATGGCTGAAACAGCCTTGATGCTGGTTAACTACTGAAAAGAGCGAAGAAAAGAGATATTACATTTATTTATTTATTTATGTTAGGGGAAACATTGGTTCAATCATTTCTGAATTGACACAGTATCTAGCACCTTTGGTACACCAGGCACTGTTGTGAGCGCCACCTTCCCAGCAATCCTTTTAGTTTTTAAGATTATATTGTTTATTTTCTAATATGAGTGTAAATGCTTGAAATAAATACTTTTTATTTATTTATTTTATTTGGTCCCTTTCTTAAATTCACGTAATTCTTTTCATCCAAATGTTGCCTGAAAGATATCGCTTCTAACCGATGAGGGCGCCCATTGTAATGACCTGTATCTGGTGTACAATAAAGTATTTGTGCATTGTATTGTGACCGTTAATAGGTTCAGAAATAGCTGCACGTTAAATATAACAAGAAAACACAAGTTAGCACACACTTAGCAATGCAATGTTCTACATGGTTCATTATCATCACCATATCGGCCCACAAACGTCCACGGCTGGACATAGGCCTCCCCACTAATAGCAGTCCTGAGCCGCCTCCATCCATCGAATTTTATTTAAGTTTCTGCTTTTGCACGAACAACGTTCCTATCCATCTACGGTTGTCTGGTAGACATCGCTCTTGAGCGATATGACCGCCATATTGTCACATATTTTGTATTTGTTTTTATATTGTTTATTTTATTCTTAAGTGTGCAATAATTGTCTATCTATCTATCTATTTTTCCCGCGTTTTCACAGAAAAGTTCACACAATAAGATGTAACCTGTTTTCTCAGCAAACGTAGGCGAGGCGAGTCCTTTGAAAGAAAACTCAGTGACCCCTGCGACTTGTGGTTAAAGATAGACCCCTGTCACCCTTCCGCATAATGGATTTTATCCAGTGAATATTGAAACGTTCTGTACTAGCTTCTGCCTGCTGCTTCGCGTGCATTTTTTTAGGACAAAAAGTATCATAATAAGAGTATTATGTCCTTCTTTCCTTCCACTCCCGAAGGCGGACATTGCGATCTGTGACACAGGTTTTTATGCTCTGCAGGTCGCATCGCTTCATATTTTTGTTATTGAAAAATGAAAAGAAAAAGAAATGAAATGAAATGAAACCACCGAGTATATTGCACCTAGTAGGTATATGTTCCTAAATAAAGAATTTGGGATGATAAGTCTCCGAGTTACCACGACAGTGTATAAACCTGTTGAAAAACCGAAACCGTCCGGAAGAAATATATAAACTCAAAGTACCCGTAGAATTAGTACTTTATTATGTGTTCAAATAGATAAAGAAACGCGATAATTAATTACCCGTAGAATTAGTACTTTATGTGTTCAAATCGCGTAAGTCTAAAAACTCAATTTACTTTTTTATTTGGAATTCTTTGTATTTATAAATAACAACATTATAGATTCATATAATTAAACAGAGCAATGATTTAAGTGTACTGTGAAACCTAAAACAAGTGAGATATTTCTTCTGTGGTCCCGTTGACTGGACCACCGAAAATTATGTTATCGGTGGTCCAGTTAACTACACCACTGAATTTTTATTTGACTGCCGTTGGCTTTTGCGAAAACATTTTTGGTGGAACAGTTAACTGGGCTACCGATAAATTAATATTCGGTGAACCAGTCAACGGGACCAGCTGAACCGAATCACGGGCAAGGAGCGTTATTTCACGGGAACCGTCCAAACGTTACGTCGAGAAAATATTATATAGTATTAATAATATTATTTTTAGTAACGAGTTGTACCTACTTCAGTGAATCAATAAATATCTTTTTTTTCTTTCTTTCTTTCTTTTCATTTACTAAGTATAGTCAAACAGAGTGACAATTGGATTTTTGTATTATTATATTCGTGTTAAAATATTTTCCAAATACTTTACACTTTAAAGTGAACAGGCCAAGTACACGCGTGGCATTTAAAAGTTTAATTTAAAAAAAGGAAAAGGTTTTATCAGAATTTATTAGGGTCGAGGACAAAAAGTCGTCCAATACCAGGCTTATGTAGATTATTATTATCATTCTAAGCTTGCAGTTCATTTTCTATTGAACGTCCCGCGTCCTTTTCCGAATGGTTCAAGAAAATGAATTTGAAATGGAATTTACCTGCAGGTAACTTTGACAAATGACAAGTTGTGGTAATCTGACATGGTGTGAGCTGCAAAAAGAAATTCTGCCCATCATTACGAAGATGTTTGTGAATCGAATATAATATGATTTATTTAGAACACAACAAAAAAAAAAATAAGGAAAGTAGAATAGTGAAGACCTCTCCCCACCCCAATAGCGTATACTCAACTGTTGAATGCAGACCTCCTCGGCTCATTTAGATAGATAGATAGATAGACCCCGCGTAATGCCCATCATCCCCACGCTGGGCCTTGTTGTGCATGAGGCGCTTCTACTCTTGCGACACAGGTCGCTGTAGCGCTCGTTAGGGGAGGCCTATGTCCGAAGCAGTCCAGCTTCTTGGACGCTTCCGACTGGTATTAATATGAATAGGTTGAGCTATACCTGTAGATTTTTGCAATAGACTGCAGGTAGCTCTGTTTTTGCAATTGTAAATACTTTCTAATTTGTTTATTTGATTATAACTTTCTTTGTTAAGAAAATAAGTGTTCAGCATTTGAAAATAAGTACCTAATTAACGAAGCGTTAATAAGAAAGAATACCTATGCGCATAAAACACTCAAAGACCTACTACTTAAACTAAAAAACTCAAAAACTTATAAAACTTAAGCGTAACTACATCCTTGCCAGTTTTTAAAGCTCACGTCAAGGAGTTTTTCCTGCCAAAAGAATGAATATTGGTACTTAATATTTATTTATTTATGTATTTAAGTAGTGTATTATTTATTTTTGAATTTGTAGTATTTATTATTCTTTTTTTAGTATTCTTTTTATGTTCTTATTTAGATAACCTGTGGTACACCCCCTGCCTTTTCTTAAATTCATATCATTCTTTCCATCCAAAGGTTGCCTGGAAGAGATCGCTTCTAAGCGATAAGGCCGCCCATTGTACTTGTCGCATATAATGTATTTTTGTAATGATTGATTTGATTATGGTGTACAATAGATTAACTTCCACGCTACAAAGCTAACATTTTTTTCATCAAAACGCCTCTCCACGTATAACCTCAAGTCTCGCTTTCAATTTTCTGGTGTGTTAGCAAGTTATGTACGATCGAATAAACAAAGCTTCCGACAAAAATAATACACAAGAAGGAATTGAATTGAAACTCATTAATGCTGTCGACTCCATGCGAGTTTATTGTTATACAGCCATTACGAATAAACAAGTGAAAACCGTTTTTATTTCGCCGCAAAATAACATTGGCTTGCATTTACATTTTATGGTTGTTGGACCTAACTGGTAACCTAAACGGTTCGCTGCTGTATAGATGAATTATTCAAACCTATGTTATTGAGCTACCTATGTAGAACGCGAAACAATATTTTTCAAGTAGGTATTATTCGTTAAATTTAGTCGAGTAATAACATTTGCTTCCAATAATTAGTTTCTGATGTATAATTTTTTTAAAACTCCAATAATGTAACCCAAGGTGTAAAAAAATCACCTTCATAAAGTGAGATTCGAGTTTAACGCGGGTGAAACCGCGGGGAACAGCTAGTGTGTTAATAAACATGAATTGATAGTTTCAAAAGTTTCTTCTTATATTCTGATTCTCAAATGAAACAAAAATCTATTCCGCAGCTATGTGTTACCAAAAACCCAATAAGGAGAGGTACAGGTGTCCTCAAAAAGAGGTTTTATCACCAAATGCCAACAAGACCCTTATCAACCGCATTGGGGTCTAAAAGTTGTGATAAGCCCCCCGCATCTTATAAACATTGTAGGACCCTATCTGACCTTTAATTACAAGACCAAAATACCCAAATGGGTAATGGACAGACAGTCAACGGGAATAAAACGGAAAACCTTTTTGGTTCTGTTACTAATACCTACATGCTTTGTTTAGGCTAGTGTCTTAAAAAAATCTACATATCCAGTTAGATTATTAGAAGATATTGGACGCGTGTTTTTTCTTTTGACAATTAAACAAAAAAATATGAAGATAAGCCAGTTAAAGTTCCGCGTGACGTCACGCCTTGCTACACTTTTTAGCAAGTTGTGACGTCACGAGCCCCCACGCCTAAACTTTGACGCGCTTTATTTTTGTAAGTATTTGTTTGTAGGACAAAAGAAAAAATACGTGTCCAATATCCTCTGATAATCTAACTGACGTATTAAATAGAAAAATATCTTTTTTACCCAGGACACTACCATATTATAAGGTAGTCTAAGTGATGAACTAACAGATTCTAGATTTAAAATTTCTAGCTCTATGGTTGAAATAACTCAAACCTTATTACGCTGAAACTCTCAGTAAGTTCATCATCATCCGTATACTTAACTTAAGATCAAGCATAAATATTTTGGAGACCCCACAGTTGGGCCTACCCACCTGTGGGGTTTCCAAAATATTAAGTCACTCACTACACAACCCTCTTGCATCTCTCTTTGTTACGTTCGCAATATCGTCTGACGACAATAAATTGAGGACCTCTGTGGCGCTGTGGGCGAAGGTCTACCTACGACGCAGGAGGTTGCGGGTTCGATTCCCGCCTCGATGTTTGGACGATTTGCTGATATTTGTATCGGGTGTTATAGTCGTATTTTATGTATAGGGTAATTAATTGTATTTTGTATATGAACACATTTCACAAACTTTGGCTTTGTTGGGGCTAGATCATACTGTGTGGATTGTCCAGCATTATTTATTTTAATTGGTATATTAATAATAGCATATAGGTAAATAATTTGAATTTGCATTCAGCTAACATTGTTTGTGTCATTTGAGTGAAACCGCAAATCTTACCTTTGAAAATTCTTACAGAGGAGGCCAGAGTTTATAGACCTTGCTCTCAGGGATGCCATCAACTGTAGTTTCTGAGTGAATATCGTTGTCGTCAAATTATACGGCCCTTGTGCTACTCCCCTAACGGCTTGACTGATATATTATGATGTATCCCGGAGAGTTACAGATGTCTGTTCTTTTCGTAAAAAATCTGTTGATTTCAAGACCCTTAATTAATACCACAAAGAAGTTTTTACACGTTACGTAGAACGATAAAACGAATTATCTTGTGTTATTATCTTGAGTGGAACGACTGCGTTCTACAAAAGAGTTTTAATATAGTACGATGGACCTCTATGATTGCATGAAGGCAGTATTCTGTAGGCTAAGATCCTGCTGTAGAAAATGTAGTACTAAAATTAATACTAAAAAAAACTTTTTTTGTATAATTTTTTTTAACGGTTTGCAATGGCAACTGATGTGGAGTGGTGCGCGGGTGAAGGTCCGCCTGCGACGCAGGGTTCGATTCCCACCTTGGGACAATGTTTGTACGATCTGTAAATATTTGCATTCTGGGTATATATATATTAAAAAATGTCTATGTAGCTAATGTATTCTATTAAATATATCAGTCATCAAGTACCCATAATACAAGCTCTGCTTAGCTCGTGGCCATAGGATGATGTTGTGTAGATTGTCCAGCATTATCATTATTATTGTGGGAGGCCTATGTCCAGCTGTGGACTGATATAGGCTGATGATGATCATAATTATTAATTGCATTGAACCAAGCCATGGTTTGCTTTGTGTTATGTTGTTTCTTGAACTCCGTTATAAAACATTGTCCTGAATTGAATATATTTTTGGTCGTCCCATCCATTAGATGCCCTTGCTTGATGCGCGACCTTTTTATACAAGTGATACCGGTGGTAGCATTCATACATTTTAATATCTGTTTTATGTTTTGTTGGAATTTTACGTAGGTATTACATAAATAGGCTTGACTTACTTACTACATACTATACATAGGTACCTGTCTAGGTACCGTGACGTCACGAATCAGTATTCTCTGATTGGTGTTCAAACTGTCATGGCGGATTGCTTCCTTTTTTAGTTACCTATATTTTATCATAATTATTATTAATTTACTTCAAAATAAAATGTATAATACGATTTTTTGTAATCTATGGCTCAGGTATAATTAGCTAAATACATAATTTTAGAGAACCAAAGCTATCGACATAGCTTAAAGAAATAACAAACTGAAGTGGCAGTGGGCCAGCCATACATATATTTTATAAGAACCGAAAACCGCTGGGGTAAACGTGTAATTGAGTGGAGACCGCGACTCGGCAAACGTAGTGTAAGACTTGCGAAAGACTGCAGGCAGTTTTTAGTTACTGTCATCACATGGGGAACATATAAGTACCTACAATAGGGAATTTTAATTTAGCAAAAACTCTCAATTAAATAATTATTAAAGCACCATTAAGCCTGTTTTCAGGCCTAGGCAGAAGTAATTCAGCATTTAAAGTAATTTGCAAAACCTGCGCGCTTGTAATTAATACAATTGCGGCTTCCATTTAGAATTAATGGCACTTGGACACCCTTTTTCAAATGAAGTAGGGTACCACACCTAGGGTATTTATCACACGGTTCTTGGTAGCTTTAGCTACATGGTCATTATGTATTTGACGACCTCTGCGGCGCGGTGGGCGAAGGTCCGCTTGCGAAGCAGGAGGTTAGCGTTTCGATTCCCGCCTCGGGACAAATGTTTATACAATCTGCTGGTATTTATTTCGGGTATTCTGTTCGTTGTTTATGTATACGCTCTGATTAACGGGAATGCTGTCAATTGTCTAGCATTATTTATTTATTTATTCAGTTTGCTCTATCTTTTCAACAGCAAAATATTGTTTGAAACTTATTGCTTATTCCATTTGTAAACAAAGATAACCTAAAAAAGAAAATAGGCAGAAAATCACCTCTATTGAATAGGTGCCACTCTCGTTTCTATCAAATTTACTATTATATTCACGCTGTTATGTACGAGTAATCCATGAATCTAGTCTAAAACCTTAAAATTATAAGCAAAAACGACCAAAATTCAGCGGCAGCATCGTTTCTAACAGTGAAAGCTTTCGGAAACTCTTTAATGTGGATTCGAATTCGAATGTCTAAAATTTTTAAATCTGATAGTTTAAAATAGCATTCTTCGTCAAAAGTATCCGATATCGAATCCGGAGGCCTTATCGTTAATTAAAATCCCACTGCATATCGCGTTAAAAAATAATTATTATGACTTTTGCAGGGACGAGTTAAATGTTACTCGTCTCTGCTTTAGACGTAACGATCACGTATCGATACTTTTATCAAATAGACTCTGGACGCTTGTCTTACAAAACCCAATACTCCAGATAATTTGTCTCAAGCAAACTGACTTACGACTGTTACAGGAAGCAACAAAGTTTTGCATTTCACAAATAAGTTCATATAGCTTCTACGCTACGTTCTAGGTTTGTATTGTATAGCCGAGAGCGCTCGAACTGTAGCAAAGTTTCCAAGTTTATGGTTAGGAATTTTCACTATAAATTACCCATAGCTCGGTATTTTGGACCTTGTGGTCCATCTGGTACCTATGATTGAGTATCATTTCAGCGGGGAAACGGAAGAAACGGGAATTGAAGAAGTGGTGTTTCTTTCGAGTCCATGAGTCCTGTATTTGTCAAATCTTACCCAGCTTACTTTAATAAACGTGGGGATCTTATGACTAGACAAAAAAGGGCCAAATTTCAGAACTTGCTCTACAAACCTCAATGTCGTTAGGATATTTACGGTAGAAATGTTTTTAATATGTGAATAATTATTTATAACAAACTACCAGAAGAATTGAAGGATTTGAATGGAAACTTATTTAAGAAAAAGTTAGATATTTGGTTACCTTCAAATTGTTTTTATAGTGTAAGTAAACGAATACTTAAATTTTAAGAAAATGAATGAATTATATTGTATACTTAATAAAGACATGTTTAATATTAGCACACCTGCTTGCTGTGGAATACATTGACATTACATAGCCTTAAGATCTTGACATGTAATTATTGTATTCTGCAAATAAACGATTGATTCTGATTCTGTAGGGTCTGAAGGATATAAATCACTTTATTTTTGATATGAACTTCAACCCAAGGTTACAGCGATTACTATTAGAAACTTAGGCTTCAGGCAATGATGTTCTTATAATGCTTTAGGACATCCTTTCATATTAGGTGTGTCTTATTTCCAGTACTAGGAAATTTATTTTTTAAACTGGCTTAAAAAATGGTGTGTCTTAATTTTTTATTTAATTTTAACTCTTTTACTTTTACATATAAATAATAAACAATTAAATATTATTTTGTTTTGTATCTGTGCATGCTCGTAGGCATTATGAATTATGATCAACGCTCGTTTGATACTGACCGTATATAAGAAAACACTGGAGCAATCTCTAACTAAACCACTAAACTTTCGCAGCTCCGCTCGCCCATCTAATCTTGTCGTTCTAGGTATGCTCCAGTGTTCCACCCTCACTCACTCTGCCAAACGGCGGGAAAAATACATCAAACTAGCAAAACTTTCTTCTTTTGTCTATTTTTTATTTATGCACATGTACCCACTTCTCTCTTCACTTCGTCACTCTCTCCCAATAAGGTTTGCTGGAAGAGAACTCTTTTTAGGATTTAGTTCGCCTTTGTATAAATTTTCTAGAATATGTGTTGTGTTATGATTTTCGTGCAAGAAGTATAAATAAATAAAACACAATTTTTTTGCGGCTCACCCGCTCGCCGATAATGTTTAGCCGTTTTCAGTAGGTAAGAACCTACTAAAAACGGCCCCTAACCCCCTAAAATTTATTTCTGGCTACGGGCCTCTGTATCTGTATTGATAACAGCTTGAAACATTATCTGCTGAATGCCAAACATCTACGTTCGTGAATATGTATGTTCTGTTCAGAAATGCGTATGATAAACCCATTAGGTTAATCACGCATTCGACAAGGGTTCTTAGCAAGATCGTTCGCTTCAAGCTGCTCGGCCTTGAATCTGGGAATTAATGAAATAGGCTTGATACTATGCGACCTAGGGTTCCATTCCACAACGAATGTTAGTGTAATCCATCTATTCTTAATTCAAACTTAGGTATCACTCTGGCTGGCTACAAAAAGAAGACGGTTTTAAAAAAAAATGACCATTCAATTTAAAACTCTTGACTCTATTCGTGTGATGTTATTTGCCAGTCCACGCATATTTCTGACGAGATAGACCTTATAATACTTGTTCACTTATTTATTAAAATATTTATTATGATAGATTTGCCCGCGGCTTCGCACGTGTTGTGTCTATGGATGTGTTAAAAGTTTATTTAAATCCCACGGGAGCTCTTTTATGGCATAAAAAGTAGCCTGTTTGACTTCAGGCTTAGAGTTACATATTTACAAAGTTCCGTTCAGTAGTTTTGCAGTGACGAACATCCACACTTTCGCATTTATAAAATTAGTGTGATGTCGTTGTCGTTGCTCTCGCAGTAGATAGATACCTGATTTGGCATTTATGATTGCCTGCCGAATGTATCGAAACCGTATCCCAAGAGTCGAAGCCCTGCATAATGGATATTCCTAGTAAACCGTTCGCGCATTGTTTACCTTATCATCTCTCAGAGCTTTTCATTAAATCTCAGAAACTTTGATTTTATTTTAAGAGCTCAGCTGTCTAAGTGAAAGAGCTAGTAAGTTACTTGTTTACCTACTCTCGTAGAACAAAGCTTCGAGGGTCAAATCTTTGTTCATTGGACACTGTTCACAAAGGAAGGATTCTTCTAGAATATAATCATTGTTTAGGTAGTTAATTGCGCGCCACAGAGACGACCTCTGTGGCGCGGTGTGCGAAGGTCCGCCTGCGACGCAGAAGGTTGCGGGTTCGATTCCCGCTTCCCGTTTACGATCTGCAGACATTTTTTTCCTGTTATTCTGGTCGTTTCGTTATCTATGTATACTAAAAAATATCTATCTATGTAATGTATTGTATTAAGTCATCTAGTACCCATAACACAAGCTCTGCTTAGCTTGGGGCTAGATGATGCTGTGTGGATTGTCCAGCATTATTTATTAATTTATTATTTATTTTACACGCATTGCTCACTTACCTACTGCTGGATATGAGCTTCTCGAAATTTAAACCATCTAGGTCTTGCATAGGTGCGGTAAGTTCACAAAGTGAATTTTATTCTACAAAAATATTTAAACTTTTTTTCGCAGTAGCCAGTCCTAAAATTTCCGATACGCGTACCAATTAACGGAAACAAGAGTTGCAAAAACCGTTCCAATTCGTGACGTACATTTTGTGCTGGAAAATTGCTGAAAATTCGAACAAAACTGGCAGAGTCCGGTATCCGATATTGATTCTGTGTGAATTTTACTTGCAACTATTTAAATATAAGTAAAACATTACCAAATAAAAATTAGCTGGCTATAAAGTACCAAGACGAGCGAAACTTAGTCATTTATTTGAAGACATTTACTCCAACATTACTTAGAACTTTTTATTTAATATAATATGGCGTTGTGCCTATTATATCTCGAAGAATCGACAACCGTTGGGGTAAACGTGTTCTTGAGTTGAGACTACATATAAACATAGTGTAAGGTCGCCCTCCGATCAGGTGGGATGACGACCCACGAAAGATGCATGCTGGATGCGTCAAGCTGAAGACAGGGCGCTATGGCGCTTATTGGGAGAGGCCTGTCCAGCAATAGACTAGCATAGGCTGATGATGATTATGTATAGTATAAAACATTTCCTCTCAAAGCTCGCCTCATCAAATTACTCAGTTCTAGTTCCGTAGCGCCCCCTTGTGCAAAAACTGCATAACCACGCAAACAAAGGCTTTTTACAATAGCACCGAGTGGACTCCATTGTCGTACTCTCATCAATGCTCGCTGTCTGATTTCCTCTGGGTTTCTTCAAATAAAGAACTCGTCATTTCAATGCATTTTTCGTTTGGTCTTTGAAGTTACTACTTCAAATACCTAGTAGATATCTAGGTAGGTTATAAGTGTCATATAATCCTACTAACATTAATATAAAGGCGCAAGAATGTATGTATATTAGTTACTCTTTGACGTAAAAACTACTGAATGGATTGGGCCGAAATGACCATTTTGCATACTATTAGGTAGTGCCAGGCCCGGAATAAAACATAGACTACTTTTTATCATAGATCAGTTTCCATGGCATAGAAAACGTGCGGAGCCGCGCGCAGAAACTAGTTATACATATTTAAGTATTTATGTATTTGTATGTTTTTTATTGTATATTATTTATATTTACATTAGTCTATAATACGCCACCGTCTATACCTATACTATAGCTACGTGTCCATCCAAAGGTTGCCTGGAAGAAATCGCTCTTAGCGATAAGGCCAACCATTGTGCATCTGTATCTTTGTTTGTTTGTTCTTTACTGTTTTTTCTGTGTTTGATGTGCAATAAAGCGTATTTGTATTGTATTGTATTGTATTGTACATAAAAGCTCTGCTTGAGGAATCTACTAGATCTTGTTTTAATAAAAGAAATGAATACGCAATTGTACAAATCACGACTAGCATAGGCTGATGATCACGAATTATACAATCACATACAAATCCCGTTTATCTGGATAGTATCATAATTTGTACTAAAAGCTACGAATAAATAATAAGACTTATTTACAATCTACAACTGGACTGGTACTGTCCACGACCCTATCCATCCATTTTGTCTGGTAGAGATCATCATATTGGCGGTCTTATCGCGCGCATTGATAGACAAACAATGTTCGAAAGAAGATCTCTGTGGCGTGGTGGGCAATGGTCCACCTGTGACGGAGGCTGTGGGTTCGATTCCCGCCTCGGGACAAATGTTTGTACGATCTGAAAATATTTGTTCTTGGTGTTCTATCTATGTAAAATGTAATACGTACATAAGACGCCGATTGGTGCCGGCCTAGAATTTGCATGATCACAACTTTTCCCGCGGGTGGCGTAGGACGCGATTAGGGGTATCCACCGGGGGGCGGGGAGCAGCTAGTAGGTAAGGTTAATCTAAAGTTGTCTCATGAAGTGAACCAAAGACATTGACAAACGTAAGGTCTCGAGATCTCCAAGGGCCAATAAATCCATAGCCAAGAGCGTGTCGGCCCGTCCCCGACCACCGTTTACCGAGCCAGCTAATCCGAGATCCTATTTACCGAGGAACTGACCATTCGCAGGATATTGGATGTGCACTGCACCCTGGGGCGGGGGTTGCCAGCTGCGTCATGTATATGTGATTAATCACAGAACAAATAATACTTAACGTAAGAGACGCTTCTTCAAACTGGCAAATGGATTTATTGTTATACAAATAATGTCGGGATGAAGACCTTTGTGGTGCGTTGGGCGATGGTCCCTGCGTCCAGCTGTGGACCAATATGGATTCTTGAGGTGAGGTTTGGAAATAATGTCCGAAATCCAATGAGGCGGTTGTCCTATAATACAATGATTCAACAAATTCTTTCATCGTCCAATCTGTTCAGCGGTCATATTTGCACCCTTATGAAATATGATCTATTGTCTACAGCAAAAATGAAACATGTGACTGCTTTACTAAGACCTATCATTATCATCAGCCTATAGTAGTCCACTGCTGGACATAGGCCTCCCCTAATGAGCGCCAAAGCGCCCTGTCTTCAGCTTGCCGCATACAGCATCTGCAGTCCTTCGCAGGTCGTCATCCCACCCGACCGGAGGGCGTCCTACACTGCGTTTGCCGAGTCGCGGTCTCCATTCAAGAACAAGTTTACCCCAACAACGGTTGTCGGTTCTTCGTGAGATATGGCCTGCCATTTCAGTTTGATAATTCTTAGAGCTATGTCGATAACTTAGGTTCTTTGGAGGAGGCCTTTGTCCAGCTGTGGACTGCTAGGCTGATGATGAATGAATGATGATGTATAGTATTATGTATATCAGTTACTCATAACACAAGCTCAGCTTAGCTTGGGGCTAGATAATGCTATGTGAATGGTCCGGCAATATTTATTATTATTATTCCGAAGTATTTTCTGCGTCTACGTCTTTTTCTGGGAATTATATTTTATAAATTATTATTCCATTTAGTGATTTCGACGTTGATGGATGGCCATCCATTTACCCACTCATCCATCCTTACTTTCGCATTTATAATATTAGTGTAATAATCCGTATTTGAGGCCAGTTCTAGCAACGATATGATAAGCTGGCAATACAGTCGAGTCTTCCAACAAATCCATGTATATTATAGACGGCAACCCTCGGTCACAAAGGCTCTGGAGTGTATGTAATCGCCAGATCACTGTCAAGGTGTCTACATTTGAATCGGGTATCGGAAATGCGAGTATAGGCCCACCAAGATTTCTGTCAATCTTTCTGGGTTTTTTTACACGCTTTTTTACATTAAAATAATTTCTTTTATTTATCACTATTACCAATAATATTAATTTAAAAAAAAACTACTTTTTAGTTCGGAACTTCGGTTTATTCATAAAAGCGTGTTTTTTTTAAACTATTATTTATTTTCTTCTTCCACTAGTGGACAAAAAATTTAAGTGAACAGTAAAATATTTTTTTTGATACTAATTTAATGTATAAAATATGACTTGTCTAAGTGCTTATTTTGTAAGCCTAAAGAAATAAATGATTTTTTACTTTACTTTACTTTATTTATGTCTTACTAGTGTACGGTGTGTTACCCTTTCAGTCTGAAAGATCCATTATCTTAACAGAAAAGTTCTAAGAAATTAAATAATATCCCAAAAGTTTTGATAAAAGTTAGTTAGCTAGCACACAGTATATTAGTGAGACATAAAAAAAGTGGCACAAGATATTGGAAGTATTTAGCTCGTAGTCCGGCTGTATTATGTGACCGATGAAGATATCTTCACCATCACATAACCTGCGAGGGACTCGAAACGACTGCACCTTGGAACTCCTAACGCCTGTACAGTAGGTTATCATAGAACCTTCGCTGTAAAGGCCACTCGGCTATGGAACAGTCTTCCCATTGAATATCGCGAGGCATCCTCGATAAATGTCTTCAGATCTAGAGTCTTAACTATTATCTTTCGCAAGAATAATTCGTTACGTAATTATTATTCTTAATATATTATTTATTTATATAGGTATATATATTACTGTTTAAGTATAATATAAGTAGCTTAGTATCATTATGAGTAGTATATTTGTTTATCTCTATTATATAGCACTACCTACCAAACAGTTGTCCACACTACCCAAAGGTTAGCAGGTAGAGAATGCTATCTAGCATTATTCTCGCCTATGTACAACTTTTTGTGCAATAAAGTATATTCTATCTATCTATCTATTTTCTATTATCAAAGCCCCCTTCCTACTTAACATTGTTCTTGTTGCCCTTCCCCTGACTGTCATGTAAACTGCAAGTATTGAGATTGTACGAGTAAACCCAGCATGGTTATTTTCCGTAACAGTGAGGGCGGTCCTATTTGGGCAGGAAACAGTCGGCGGACGGACATCTGCAAAATAAAAAAATGCAAAAAATAAACTGATGACAGATATGATTTATGGCGCTATTTTCTGCCCAAAAAGCACATCTGCACTTATGTTACAACATTGCACTTTCAACAGCTCAAGTCGTAATTTTTTATTAATGTTGCATTGCGTTTTAGTGTTTACTAGCTGTGCCCCGCGACTTCGCTCGCACGGAAACCTATGTATCGAATAGTTTGTAAACCTTCCTCTTGAATTACTTTATCTATTGCTGAAAACTGCATTAAAATCTGTTGAGTAGTTTAAAAGATCTAAGCGAACAAACAACGGAAGCAAATTCATTTTATACAATGGATTTGTAACTACTTATTTTTGCTACCCAAGGGCAGTTCTTTCTTGTTTACTGTGACGAGAGATTTGAGCGAAGCTCTTTATTGCGGTACTCTATGATTTTAATACAGAAATGCGAGAATAAGTAAACTTCAGGCGTTATTGAGATTGAGGAAGCGACTGATGGATTCGATTTATGTATTCCCTCAGGGTAACATTCGGCTGGAGAAGCATTTTCTTTATTGTCTCGTTGCTCCCAAACAGACATGGATAAATGAAGGAGAAATATGTTTGCTCTTTTTGGTGATTCTTTGGTAAAATGGCGGTCTTTATTCCACACCTGCCTCTGTTTTTAGCTAAATAAACAATGTTGCACAATTTGACACAGCATCTAGCTCTAAACTAAGCAGAGCTATGAATACTGACTAACACAGGCTCTGCTTAGCTACTAGATAACTGATTTACATAATACAATATATTATATAATTTTTTTTTATTATACATAGAAAAACGACCAGAACACCCGTAACAAATATCTGCAGATAGTTAAAATATTTGTTCCAAGGCGGGAATCAAACCCTCCTCATCAAAAGCTCCTGTATCGAAGGCAGACATTCGCTCACCGCGCCTCAGAGGCCGTCACTTTTCTCATTCATTGTTTCCAATGTAAAATTCAAAAAAGTCTTGCCTTCAATATAATTAACTTGTTGTTAATTCTTCATTTAAACAATATTACGACAACTTGACTAAAGCCTATTCAAACTTTCCAAATCCACCCCAGACTTCACCAAAAAATCTGGTCAATTTAGAAGTCACACAAAAACCCTTCTCAGAAATCGAATCTGTCATAAACTCAGTGCCAGGTTCACAAACATTAAACGAATTACAAGTTCGTGAGTTTGTCCAATATTCGTTTAAGATCAAAGTGGGTTTCACGAAAAACTACCCGAAAGTTTGAGTTTGCGGACAGTCGTTACTATTGATAAAGTTGGGTTCTGTAAAGTTAGGGTTGAACCAAAATAATAGATCAGGCCGCCCTTTGCACTCCTCTGATTTACGAGATTTTCTTTAAACTGTAGTTTGGAAGTTGTTTGTTTGGTGTGCAAGAAAGAGTGATCTACTGTAACTTTGGAACGATTTGCCAGTGGATATTAAGAAAGTCACATCACATCACGCTTTTAAAAGAAAAGTCTTAAAGTAAAAGAAAAGACACGAAACGGAACGTGAAAGAAATTAGTATTAACTTAACTCAAAAATCAAATCAAAGTAAATATCTCGTTATAAATGACTTTTGTGTTAATAACTTCATGTTTATTAACTGTAAGAAATAGCTTTGAGCGATGATAGATTTATTAAAAAAAAAAAAAACGTCATCTTCATTATCTATCTATTGATATTACTGTTAACTGCTCCTATGTTTCTATTTCTTTTATGTTTACATTTTTTAAATATTATATTTATTTATAATATGGATGTAAATATATTTTGAGTCTAATTATTCAACAGCAGCGACTTTTGAACCATAAATCCGGAGACATTTTTTAAAATAAAAGGTACTTAATATACTCGTATTTTATTCAAGACTAGCGGACCTTCCCGGCTTCGCACGGTTTTAGTACGGATCCCTAACTTTTTTGAAAATATAATATAGCCTATGTTCACCGGGGATAGTGTAGCTTCCCAATGGTGAAAGAATTTTTCAAATCGGTCCAGTAGTTTCGGAGCCATTAATTACAAACAAACAAACAAAACAAAATCAAACCTTTCCTCTTTATAATATTAGTATAGAAATGTCAAATGATGAGGTACCTACCTACCTATAACAAAACAAGAGTTTTCTATAGGTACAGCTAATGACATTTCCAGGCGAATCAATACAGTCCAACCCATTGGTTACATGACATGTATTTTCCTAGTTTGAGGGTAGCAGCTGTGACGTTGCCACGAGCATCTGAAGTTGGAAAATAATTGACTAAATGGATTATTCACCATATCTACTTATAATTACAGACCATACTATATCTATATAGGTATTTTCGAAACTCAATCAAATGAAATGTGTGTGAAATATTACATAGACAATAATATATCGATTAAAAATCGGAATAAATATTTGGATAAATTCGCTATACCAAACATGAAGTATTTTAACTATTTTTTCAATGAAAATAAATTCGTACCTATTCTTCCTCAATTCTTAAATAGTCAAATTTAAAGCTAGAAAGTCTACCTAGCTAAGGAGATAATAAATAACAATTTCGAACAGAAACCTGTTAAAATGAAACTATTAAACATTTTTAGTATTTTTTTTAAATAAAAAAACCTTCTATCATGGCCTGTTGCAGCGTTGGATCGCGAGGAGTGAAAGGAGAAAAGGGAGGCCTTTGCCCAGCAGTGGGACAATAATGGCTTAAAATAAAAATAAATAAAATAATAAAAAAACCTTGAAAACCTTGAAACTGGGTCTTAGAGGTTGACTTTATGTCAAAAAATCACGCAATAAGGCTGTAAATTCTATTATAGCAGTTCTTATTTAATAAAAATATATAGTAAAAAAAAATTACTTCTCTAAGTGCTTTTTTGTAAGCTTTTTTGCATTTGAATTTAAAGCGTAAATTCCTTTTTGAAATTGAATAGATCGCTGAATATCGTACTCGTATAGTCAAGTATCCACATCCCATGTGCAAACAGCTGTCGAAGCAAACCAGAGCCGTCTCCATTGACTTCCGGTGTGCGACAACGCGCGTCACTTCCGGCTGAACACGTCATAGTCGATAACACGTTACACTTATTAGCTCTTTGCAATTCCTTTAGCTACAGGCAATTCTTATTTCTCTGGAATCTATACTAATATTATAAACAGGAAAGGTTTTATTTTTTGTTTGTTTGTATGTTTGTTTGTAACGAATAGGCTCCGAAACTACTGGACCGATTTGAAAAATTCTATCACCGTTAGGAAGCCTAAATATCCGTGGTGAATATAGGCTATATTATATTTTCAAAAAAGTAAGAGATCCTAACTAAAACTCCAATAATGTAACCCAAAGTGTGAAAAATGTTCCTATAAAATTCCTTGCATATCAATACGCCATTTTTTCTAAATAAACGTGGTTGCCTAGCAACGCTCTTTTGACAACAAAGGTTTGATAAAAATTTACTGTATGATAACTCTTTTGTTAGGTTGTACGCCTTTTTTGATTATCTATATCTATACTAATACCTATTATAAAGAGGAAAAGTTTGATTTTTTGTTTGTAATGAATAGGCTCCGAAACTACTGGACCGATTTGAAAAATTTACCGACTGGAAAAATTCTTTCACCGCTGGGAAGCTACACTATCCGCGGTGAACATAGGCTATATTATATTTTCAAAAAAGTTAGGGATCCGTACTAAAACCGTGCGAAGCCGGGAAGGTCTGCTAGTAATAGATAAGGACGAACGACGATAAACGGTCGATAGACCAATCAAATTATGAAAGAAAGATGTCAAAACTATTAACACTAAAGTCATTTAAAAATCAAATCATGGTAAATATCCCGTTTTAAATCACTTTAGTGTTAGTATGTAGTTGTTTTTAAGTTTGACTCACACCTAGTCAGATTTTTTAATGTGGTTTATTTTTATGATGGTGTAATGCATTTCTATATGTTAAATATATATTAGACTATTAGGTAATCTATTGCAGTACCTATGCCGTAAGAATAGAGATACATATTTGATTAATTAATGCAAATAATGTTTTTGCGGTTTGCTCCGATGACAGTTATCATTGTTGTGAAATATGCTCTACCGTATCTTTGGTATTAACACCATTGTTTAAAAATAATATGTGAACGAGTAGGTTTATGTCGAGTTTATGTGGGCTATAGTGACGTTAGGGGTACCTTGCTTTAATTTTAGGTATTTACTCCAAAAGTTAATACCTAAAATTAAAGCAAGGTAGATATCCGACAGAGAACCAAAGTTATCGACATATGTAGCTCTAAGAATTAGCAAGCTGAAGTGGCAGTGGGCCGGCCATATCTCGCGTAGAACCGATGGCCGCTGGGGAAAACGTGTTCTGACTGACCACGTGAGCGGAGACCACGACTCGGTAAACGTAGTGTAGGACGCCCTCCGACCAGGTGGGATGACGACCTGCGAAAGACTGCAGGTAGATGCTGGATGCGTCAAGCTGAAGACAGGGCGCTATGGCGCTCATTGGGGGAGGCCACCTGGCTGGAGGGCGTCCTACAATACGTTTGCTGTCACGGTCTTCTTCAAAGATCTGTATTTTCTCAGCCGCTGCGCTAGAGTGGATTTACGCATATAAGTCACTTGTAGAAAACACATACCGTGTGATTTCAGCAGTCAAAGTGTTTTTTTTTGTACAAGTCTATAATGGAATGTGAAATTGAAAATTTTCTAATTGGCTTTTAATTATTACGTCCAGTCGGGATAGTTTGACGTAGAATGTTACTCGTTCCAGTTTCCAGTGAAATTTCCTAGAAGGGCTAAGAGGAATACTAGGATATATGAATAATAAATATAAATAATGCTGGACAATTCACACAGTATTATCTAGCCCTAAACTAAGCAGAGCTTATGTTATGGGTACCAGATAACTATATGTCCAGCTGTGGACTGCTATAGGCTGATGATGAAAGCATCTCGATAAAAGTGCTATTTAAGATTCCAGTTTTTATTTTATTTTTACAATATTTGGGAAATTAACAGCTAACTTAATGAGTATAATGTGACTAAGTACTTAAGGCTAATTAAAAATTTCCACAAAAAGCTACTGAATCTAAATCTATACAAAGTTAAAGGACGATTACTATACGGTTAAATTATTATAATCTAAAAAGTTGGTACACAAAATCAAATTACAAATAATCAAGAAGATGTACCGAAAAATCTGCTCACCAACCTCTGCAACCTCCTTGCCTCCACACCTGCCGACACATACAAAATCCATAATCCTTACTCAATCGGAAATCCGTGTCGATCGACATAATCGCCTGAATAGGTTATTCTACGCATTTCGTGTTAGGTACAGTCAGCGTCAAATTGATATGAGCGTCTGTAGTCAAAATGATCTGAAAAACATAAAAGCATTTTTATATACGCTGTTCGAATCATCATATTGTTGTAAGCACCCAAGGTGTTCAAAATATATTACTACTCATTGTTTCATATTAAGTGATCAGTCAGAGTGGTCAAAATAATTTTAGCAATTATGAGTTTGTATACTACCTTTGAGAGCTTGGTTTGCTTAGATTATTTTGAACACCCTGACTGCTCATATAAATGTGAAACAATGAGTAGTAAGATATTTTAAACACCTTGGTTGCTTACAATTTTATGTTGCTTGCAATTTTATGTTTTTCATATAATTTTGAGTACTCTAGACGCTCATATCAATTTGACGCTGACTGTACGTCGGGATTTGCTCACTCCCGCTGCGAATATCTAGTACTTATCTGCATATTGCATGAATGATTGATCGGAGGCTTTCTTCGGGGAATACATTTCACTATATTAATGACTAGTTTCTGCCCGTGCCTTCGCACGTGATTCTAGGATGAAATGTATATGATAAAATGTGTGATTCCCGCGGTTTCACCCGCGTTAAATTCTCGGGCAGTAGCTCCTCCTGTAGAACAAAATTATGAGATCTCATGCCCAGCGGGGATTAGGTGTAGGCATTATGAAAATGAGAACCAAGGTTATCGACATAGCTCTAAGAATTAGCAAGCTGAAGTGGCAGTGGGCCGGCCATATCTCGCGAAGAACCGACGGCCGCTGGGGCAAACGTGTTCTTGAGTGGAGACCACGACTCGGTAAACGTAGTGTAGGACGCCCTCCGACCAGGTGGGATGACGATCTGCGAAAGACTGCAGGTAGATGCTGGATGTGGCAAGCTGAAGACATAGCGCTATGGCGCTAATTGGGCCTATGTCCAGCAGTGGACTTACATAGGTTGATGATGATGTTATTCCAGTTACCAGGATCTACATCTATGCAATAGGTATACACATTTCAGTCAAATCTGTTCAGTTGAAAAACAACAAAAGATACTACATCAGTGCTCACTCACTGGGACAGCTTTTCATATAAAAATGCATGAACAGACCAGAGAGCAATAATAAAACTATTGTGTTTCATATAGAGGCACAATTTACGATGTATTTGAAGTGTCACTACCACGCTTTTGAAATATCATTATTAAGAACGAGTTTATATTCAAACGTCAGTGTGACGATGCTATAAAGCCAGATTCAGGCCACAGTTTTACTTTTGTTTGATTACAACCTCATTTAATGTTACCGAGGGCTGAAGGCTGGTTTTACACTGAGACAGTCGAGTTGCTGGAATGAGTGCTGACTGCAGCAAACCATTAGTAAAAAGTATGGACAGATTTTCTGCCAGTGTCAAGTAATGGAATATAATTGTAAAATTAATGAGTTATCAAGTTATGAAGAAGATAAGATATTTTCACTAGAGCCTTATACCTAGTTCGTTATCTAGCAGGGTACCACGTGCAGGTTAGGTTGGCTTGGGAGACGAGATGTTGGAGACCCCTTACACCGACCGATTTTATCTCAAAAAAACCCCAATTGTACCTTAGAGCACTAGAAGTAGCGGGGAAGTCAAAGAGAAGTCATGTCATGTCAAAATAAGCCTGTGTCACTTTTGACAGCATCAAAATCACTCTTTTTAGCCTGTTCTAATTGATGAAAAGAGCCTGTTTTTGGATTACGTTTTTCGTAAAGAAAATGCCCTATCAAATATAGGTCATCATCATCATCATCAGCCTATATCAGTCCACTGCTGGACATAGGCCTCCCCCAATGAGCGCCATAGCGCCCTGTCTTCAGCTTGCCGCATCCAGCATCTACCTGCAGTCTTTCGCAGGTCGTCATCCCACCTGGTCGGAGGGCTTCCTACACTACGTTTACCGAGTCGTAGTCTCCACTCAAGAACACGTTTGCCCCAAATATAGGTAGCATCTTAGAATTAATTATTCTGAGGGTACCTAGCATATCATTCTAAAACTGAGCTAACCTACGAGCTAGCCACTTAATTAATTGATAGTTACCATTTATTAATCAGTTTTCTCATTAATTTCCAAACTCTTAATTACTAGCAGTTATAGCTGTCTCGTGGTGAACAACCACCTTTAATTATAATTTGAGTGTGTTAATTAAAATGTTATAATCAAGGGATTGTAACGAACACAGGTGAAATTGTATCTTCTACGTTATAAATTTAATGTTAAACCTCATTAATGAAAATATTCAAAGTGATTAAAGGGCTATAGAAAAGTTTATTTGAGGTAAATTACCCGTAAATACGATATTTTTGTCGGTTAAACGGAACGTTCTATTTTAGTATTTTTAATCAGAAAATGAAAAATTCTTTGGTCTCATTCATCAAAATGGGAACCTTGTAAAATTAACAAAAGAGTAAAAAAGGTCCACTGAAATTTTACGGGCCAGCAGAGGTCTAATGACGATGTAGATAGTTTTGCATTGTTTACGAAAACCATAAAGTATTCGTTTTCTTCCATACATTTAGCGCTTGCAGCGCGCCTACCGGATACTAAAAGAACTTATTTTAATAGTTTGACAGCGATCCAATCGTTTTAAAAACTCGATTATAGTTTCCGAATGATTTTGGGTGGTTTGTTGCGATTAAACTATGCAACTTGACAAGTCAGCGGTAGTAAATGAAACTATTTGCGTTCAATGCTGTAATAAATGCTAATACCAGTGCAAAATCATACTATCATCCATTTAATACTAAGTACAGTAAAATATATTAGCAAAAACTATAGCAGACATAAATGTCTAAAATTTAAGAATGAATATTTTTGTACTCAAAAACCCTTGTGTACCTTTAACCATTCAACCGAAAAGGTAAAGAGTCAAGAGACAACTCGTAAACCCTACGGCGGCCCTTCGTAAGGGGGGTTTACACGGGTCGATTTTCTCTGTGCGGCTAGTCGCTTCACAAATCCTCTCACTAATGAGCATCGCTAGCCCATTTGAAACACAGGTAACTAAAATCGCATGCGGCTCGGTCATTTTCTTCGAAAATGTTGAGCAGAAATGTGTTAGTGCCGGAATTGAAATAGTTAACTAAATACTCCTTAATGCGGCGGGCGATCACCTGCAACTGAGCGTTTACATTTACACGTCGATTTTAGTCACCAACCGCATGCGGCCGGTCGCCGTGCGGCCAAAGTCGGATGCTACCCAACTTTGGGGCTTGCGGCTTTAGTCACTTGCGACCTAGCCGAATTGCCATTTAGACGGTCGATTTTCGCTGATCGGCAAAAATTGTGCGGCTTTACTCACCCGTGTAAACCCCACATTAGGGATTAGTTATAATAGAGATGGAGTAAAGCTTGGTAAGTTACCCTCGCTCTCTGGAGAGATATGTCTCTACAAATATGGATTCACTTATGGTCCTCATACACTTGCTGGTAAACATGTGAGCTCAAAGTAGTTCGGCGTTAATGCTTAAGTTTCAAGGATGCCTATGGAACTATAATAATTACTATTATGTTGTGATTCTAAGGACCGACCGAAGAACCGACATCCGCTGGGGTCGAAACGTGTTCTTGAGTGGAGACCACGACTCAGTAAGCGTAGTGTAGGACGCCCCCCGGCCAAGTGGGATGACGACCTGCGAAAAACTGCAGGAAGATGTTTGTAGACAACGCTTTGTTTATAAGAGAATTTTGAGAATAAAACGCCTATCCCGCTAGAATTAAGACTTATAGGTTTAAGAAAGTTGTTTGTATAGGTAGATATAGTATTAAAGAATAGAATATGATGTAAATTGTAGGAATAAATACATAAATAAAGAATAAATAGGCAGAAAACCGAGCCCGGCATAGTGAAAATTGAAACGCCGCGTAGAGGAAAATAAGCCGTCCTCTACGCGGTATAGCCTTGTGCCGGGTAAGGTACTGCGCGACCGTGTTAAACACAGTCCAGTTCAGTTCGAGATAAGTAAGAAGTTCAATAAAACGAAGTAACAAGTCGAGAAAAAGTGTTTCCCTTCATCCCGTGATCTTCATTCTGGTGGCGGAACTCCTTGCCACGGCATCTCCAGAATCGGCGGGCTACCTGAGAAGCCCAGAGAAGAAAGTAGGAGGACGGTTTCACCCCAGGGCCGTTCACCAACAATTTTTGGTCCATTCGAGCGCCGGATTAGAAGAGGAAATGCCAGGCAGTCACCAATCAAGATCACCACGGTCAAGAAAATCGGAGATGAGCTCCGATGAAGCGGAAACCGACTGGTCCCTGGAGACGCCAGCGACCAGCACTACGACGAGCGAAGGAACGGACCGTCCAGCGGCTCCCGCGAACTCTGCGCCCGGCACACCTCTGGGCCAGACGACTCGCGGGTTGTCAGCGGCCGCGAACTCTGCATCCGGTACACCACCGGGACAGACGACTCGCGCCGCATCCACGCCAGCCGCACAGAGCGCAGCCGCGCTCAGAAGAACACGAGCAGCCACCGCTGCTGCCGCCGCAGCAACCGCCGTTGCAGAGAGAAACATAGCACGCTCCGAGACACCCGCCGCGCCCGCTGCGCCGGCCGCGCCCGCTGCGCCCCCCGCGTACCCCGCGCCCGCCGCGTACTACGCGCCCGCTGCGCCCGCCGCGTACCACGCGCCCGCCGCGTACCACGCGCCCGCCGCGCGCCTCGCGCCCGCCGCGCCCGCCGCGCGCCTCGCGCCCGCTGCGCCCGCCGCGCACCTCGCGACCGCTGCGCCCGCCGCGCACCTCGCGCCCGCCGCGCGCTCCGCGTACCCCGCGTATTCCGCACCCGCCGCGGACCCCGCGTATTCCGCACCCGCCGCGGACCCCGCGTATCTCGCGCCCGCCGCGCGCTCCGCGTACCCCGCGTATTCCGCACCCGCCGCGGACCCCGCGTATCGCGCGCCCGCCGCGCGCTCCGCGTATTCCGCACCCGCCGCGGACCCCGCGTATTCCGCACCCGCCGCGGACCCCGCGTACACCTCGTCCGCCGCTACGACTGTTCGCGCGCCCGCTGTGCGCAACATGACCGTGGCACCGATCGAGTTGGCGGCAACCGCGCCGCGCGCTACAAAGGCAAGATCTGAGAAGACGTCGAGGGCAGAGAGGAAGGCGTACCTAGAACTACAACGGCGGAAATTAGAAGAGGCTCAGCTCGCGACTGCATTGGCGCAGTCAGAATACGAGATGGCGCTAGAATGCGCCTCAGAAGAGGACTTCGACAGGTCCACACAAGTCGAGCGTTGGCTAAACGAGACAACTATGATAGAAGCGCCACGCCCACCTGTGGAAGAAAAGGTTCAGCCACAACCGGAACAGAGATACCTGCCGCAGCCGCCACCCGAAAAGGAAGAAGGCGTCCTGAGCACAATCAGGGCGTTAGCCGATGCCATTACGCTACGAAACAACGATTCATCTCGAAACTCTTGGCCTCTTCCGGATTTTGACGGCACTGCGGAAGAGTGGCTGCCCTTTATGAAAACGTACAAGGAGAGTGCACCGAACCATACGAACAATCAGAACATGGCGCGCCTAAGAAAAGTGCTGAAAGGAATCGCCAGAGAGTCTGTCCGAAGTCTTCTCTACGCAACAGACGATCCAGGTCTCATCATGGAGACACTCGAGAGAAGATTCGGCCGCCCAGACATCATCGTGGAGATGGAGCTGCAGAAGCTGAAAGGACTACCGAAGCTTGGTGACACCCCGAGAGAAACCATCATCTTCGCCAGCCGCCTGAGCAACACAGTCTCCACGATCCAGGCGCTCAAAAAGCCATACCTGCTGCACTCTCCAGAAGTGGGTAAAACCATAATTGAGAAGTTTTCCACACTTATGAGATTCCGATGGTATGACTACAATGTGACCATCCCCGAGGAGGAGCCGATCCTGACGAAACTGGAAAGGTTCCTTAATAGAGAAGCTGACATCTGCGGGTCTGCGGTAGGACCAGAGAAGCCCCAGAAGAGAACAGGAAGGCAGATCGTCAGCGCCGGCCAGGAAGAAGATGAGAGCAGAGAACAAGCTGCCAATACCACCGTGCCAAGCTGCCACATGTGCGATGGAGCGCACTACACTAAAGAGTGTGAGAAATTCAAAAAAGCAACGGTTGACGCACGCTGGATGGTGGCGAAAGAGAAAAAGCTATGCTTCAAGTGTTTGAGAGGCAAACATACGGGATTTACCTGCAGAGCGCGCCCATGCCCCAAGTGCAAACGACCGCATCACGTGCTGCTTCACCAAGAGAGACAGGCCATGCAGCAGCAGCAGCCTAAGACAGAAGCATCAGAGAAAACAGAGCTTGCAATAAAGGACCTGGTGACCAACGTCTACGCAGCAGCCATCGGAACAAGAGCCTACCTGAAGATGGTGCCAGTCGACGTGTACGGACCGGAGGGATCAACACGAGTCCTCGCCCTGCTGGACGAGGGATCAACGGTCACCCTTCTGGAAGCCGGTGTGGCAAAGAAAATCGGTGCTAAAGGAAAGGAAGAGAAATTGATCCTGCAGACTGTTGGAGGCAAGGTCACCAAATGTGATTCGCAGAGACTGGACTTGCAGCTAAAAGGGGCACACAGAAGAACCAAGTGCTCTCTGCGCGGCGCTCGCACTGTAGAAGAATTGAATTTGTCAGCACAGCACTTGGACGAAGAGATCATAGAGAAATGCAGCCACTTGAGAAGCATAAGGAAGGAGCTGCTATACGACAGCGAACGCCCGGCCCTACTCATCGGTCAAGACAACTGGGACCTCATCATCTCAAGGAAGGTTTTAAAAGGAAATAACAACGAACCTGTCGCTTCTCTTACCAGCCTAGGATGGGTGCTGCACGGAAGAGCCACAGCAACAGCATCAGCAGTGAACTTCATGTACCACTGCCGACTCGAAGAAGAAGAGAAGATGGACGAGATGATGAAGCGGCACTTCGACCTGGAGTCGATCGGGATCCAGCCAAAGCGACCGAGCAACGACGCCGATGGGAGAGCCTTGGAGGTGCTGGAGAAGACAACGAAGCGACTGCCGGAAGGACGCTTCGAATCTGGACTCCTCTGGAAAACTGATGATGAATCGTTGCCCCACAATTATAGACAGGCCTACAACCGACTGGTAGGCATAGAGAAGAAGTTGAGAAAGGGCGCAACGCTCAAGACGGAGTACCAGAAGCAGATCAAGAACCTGCTGGACAGCGGGTATGCAGAAGAAGCTCCAGCCACCTCCACCCCAAACAGGACGTTCTACTTACCGCACTTCGCCGTCATGCATCCCCAGAAGAAAAAGATAAGACTCGTGTTCGACGCCGCAGCAAAGTTTGAGGGAAAGAGTCTAAACGACGCACTGCTGCCGGGGCCCGACCTACTCCAATCTCTGTTTGGAGTACTTCTGAGATTCCGAGAGGGCCCGGTCGCGGTCGTTGCAGATATTCGAGAGATGTTCCTGCAAATAAGAATAAGAGAAGAAGATCGAGATAGCTTGCGGTTCCTGTGGCGCAACAAGGAAGCAGTACAGCCAAAAGAATACAGGATGAAATCTGTGATATTCGGCGCTGCGTCATCACCTTCAACGGCAATCTTCGTGAAAAATAAGAATGCAGAAGAACATGCGGACACTTTTCCTGAAGCGGCACGAGCGATATCAAGACATCACTACATGGACGATTACTTGCAGAGCTTCGACAGCATCGAGAAAGCAGCCGAGGTCGCAGAGCAAGTATCCAGGATCCACAAAGCAGCAGGGTTCGAGCTACGGCAGTGGGCCAGCAACCAGAACAAGACGCTGGCCAAACTTGACAACGCCAAGCTGAAAGAGAAGACACTCGGCGAGGAAAAAACGCTGGGCATGCGGTGGCTAATAAACAAGGACGCGCTGGCCTACAACGTCGGATTGAGGAACGTCAGGAAGCAGATTCCCTACAAAACGAGAAGTAACGGCTGCGGTAATGTCCACTTTCGATCCAATGGGACTTATCGCCCCAATACTGGTGCAGGGAAAGAAACTGGTACAGGAACTTTGGCGAGCCGGCGTGCAGTGGGACGAGGAGGTCCGTGATCAGCACAACACCACCTGGAGAGACTACCTGGATCAGATACGTGCATTGCAAGAACTGAAGATACCAAGGTGCCTGGCCCCGGACGGAACGAGAATCGGAGAGCTACATACATTCGTGGATGCCAGTGAGACAGCGTACGCGGCAGCCGCGTATTGGAGGACATCATCAGCTGAAGGGATCCGCATCACCCTCGTGGCGGGAAAAGCGAGAGTGGCGCCGGTAAAGATAACATCAATTCCGCGCATGGAAGTTCAAGCTGCGTTACTGGGAGCCCGGCTGGCAGATAATATCTGCAGAGAAACAGATTTTAGGGCAACATCTAAAACCTTTTGGTCGGACTCCACGACAGTGTTGCAGTGGCTGAAGGCGGACCCACGGCGATTCAAGACATTCGTTGCTCACCGGTTGGCCGGCATCGAGGAACTTTCCAAGCCGGCTGAATGGAGATGGGTACCGACTAAAGACAATCCCGCTGACGACGCCACAAGAAAGGTACCCACGGACTTCGGTAGCACATCAAGATGGTTCAACGGGCCGGCATTTCTATACCAGCCAGAAGCAGAATGGCCGGTGAAGAGGCTGAAGGATGCAGAGGAACCTTGCGATGAAATGAAAAAAGAAACATGTTGCGCTGCGAGAACGATCTCGCCGTCGAGCCTGCCAAACCCCTGTAAGTTCAGCAGCTGGACTAGATTGCTTCGTGCTACGGCAAGAATATTTATGTTCATGGATCTATGCCGCCGTAAGAACCCCCAGAGAAAATGCACGAAGAAAGAGACTGCGGCACTACTACCCCTCGACGAAGGCCACCTACGAAGAGCTCAGCGCGCTCTCGTCCAACAGAGCCAAAGAGAAGCCTTCGCGAACGAGATAGAGAATCTGAGAAAAAAGAAGCCCATCGAAAATCCCAGCCGCCTGAAGAAGATCGACATAGAGCTCGATGAAAATGACATTCTACGCCTGAATGTGAGAACTTCGAAGCTGATCACAGAAGAACCCAAGCCTCCAATCCTGGACGGAAAGAGCAGAATAGTCACACTGCTCATAGATCACTACCATCGGAAGTTACACCACGGAAACAGTGCTACGGTGATCAACGAGCTACGACAGAAGTTTTGGATTATATCCCTGAGAAATGAAGTGAGAAAAGTCGTGCGCCAATGCCAATGGTGCATCGTGAAGCGAGCCATGCCGGGGATTCCACCGCAAGGAGACCTACCAGCCGAACGACTGGCACACCACCAACTGCCGTTCACCTGCACTGGGGTCGACTACTTTGGTCCCATGCAGGTCACCATCGGCCGCCGTCGCGAGAAGCGCTGGGGAGCGCTTTTCACTTGCCTGACCACACGAGCAGTACACCTGGAGCTGGCAAACTCGCTGAGCACCAACTCCATGATCATGGCACTGAGGAGGATGTCCGCACGCCGCGGCAGCCCACGAGTTCTCTTCAGCGACAACGGGACCAACTTCGTCGGAGCCAACCGGGAATTGAGAGAAGAAATAAAGAAGATCAGCCCGAACGAGTACATCGACGCAGCAGCAAAGGAGGGGCTTTCATGGAAGTTCATACCCCCTGGTGCGCCCCACATGGGGGGAGCATGGGAGCGCCTGGTGAGATCCGTAAAGACCGCCCTCATCGCCGTCCTTGGAGAAAGAAGTCCACCTGAAGAAGTCCTGCACACTTACCTGACAGAAGTGGAGCACACCATCAACTCTCGGCCGCTCACGCACTTGAGCGCTGACCCAGGAGAAGAAGAGAGTCTCACGCCAAATCACTTCCTGATTGGCCGATCCTGTGGAGCAGCTATACTGGGGGCGTTCAACGACCGAACACTCATTGGCACGCCGAGTTGGAGAACCGCTCAGCGCCTGGCAGACCACTTCTGAGCACGTTGGCTGAGGGAATATCTACCCTCCCTCATGCCAAGAACCATCAGATCGAGACAAGAGGATGCAGGACTACGGCAAGGCGACGTAGTCATCATTGCCGACGCCACCTTTCCGCGCAACACATGGCCGCGTGGAGTCATCGAGAGGACCTACCCGGGACCAGACGGACGAGTGAGGATCGTCGACGTGAGAACCAGAGGCGGCATCATCAGGCGACCCGTATCGAGACTGATCGTGACAGCGTTGTTCCCGAAGGATGGAGTACCAGGAGCACCGGGCACTCGGGGGGAGATTGTAGACAACGCTTTGTTTATAAGAGAATTTTGAGAATAAAACGCCTATCCCGCTAGAATTAAGACTTATAGGTTTAAGAAAGTAGTTTGTATAGGTAGATATAGTATTAAAGAATAGAATATGATGTAAATTGTAGGAATAAATACATAAATAAAGAATAAATAGGCAGAAAACCGAGCCCGGCATAGTGAAAATTGAAACGCCGCGTAGAGGAAAATAAGCCGTCCTCTACGCGGTATAGCCTTGTGCCGGGTAAGGTACTGCGCGACCGTGTTAAACACAGTCCAGTTCAGTTCGAGATAAGTAAGAAGTTCAATAAAACGAAGTAACAAGTCGAGAAAAAGTGTTTCCCTTCATCCCGTGATCTTCATTCTGGTGGCGGAACTCCTTGCCACGGCATCTCCAGAATCGGCGGGCTACCTGAGAAGCCCAGAGAAGAAAGTAGGAGGACGGTTTCACCCCAGGGCCGTTCACCAACAATTTTGGATGCGTCAATCTGAAGACAGAGCGCTATAACGCTCATTAGGGGAGGCCTATGTCACAGTACACATATAGAACAGTATGGAAACTAAGCCTAGTTGATGAAATAAATACCTACGCTCCATTATAGCACTAGGGTTGTCACTTTTCTTGTTTTTGATATATATTTTTTATTAAGACGATTTTTTTCTGTACTGATCAATAAATGGAATTGAAATAACTAGCTTACAAATGTGGTCTGGTATAATATAATAATATCTTCGTCTGGTCGAAGCGACGCGTGATCCGAGATCTAACGAGTATGTTGCGCAGCGCATCAGCCCGCATTGCCATACAGCGTGGCAATGCAACCAGCGTCTTGGGGACGCTTCCGACTGGTATTGATATGGGTCAATTGAGCTACCTGTAGATTGTTTAGAATAGTCTGCAGTTAGGTCAATTGTCTAACTAGTTAAATTTTCTTTGTTAGTAAAGTATTTGCTTACAAATACAATTTAAATAGGTAATCTCATGGCGTCGCGTGTGAGCCGCGGTTGGAGGTAAACGTTTCGTGAGCTCGTCGGAGCGGGCGCACGCAGACATTGTAGCGCAGGCAGCGCGCGCGCAACGCTCATGAGCGGCTGCGAACCGTACCGCGTTTCAAAATCCGAGTTGATAATTTATAGCAGCCGCCATCTTGGATTCACATTTTGACAGCAGTATCGGCTTCAACACCCTCGAAAACCATGAAAATGACACCCATGACGGAAAAAATGATAATTTATAGCAGCCGCCATCTTGGATTCACTTTTTGACAGCAGTATCGGCTTCAGCACCCTCGAAAACCATGAAAATGACACCCATGACGGAAAAAATTATAATTTATAGCAGCCGCCATCTTGGATTCACATTTTGACAGTAGTGTCGGCTTCAGAACCCGCGAAAACTATGAAAATGACACCCATGACGGAAAAATTGATAATTTATGGCAGCCGCCATCTTGGATTCATATTTTGACCGCAGTATCGGCTTCAGCACCCTCGAAAACCATGAAAATGACACCCATGACGGAAAAAATGATAATTTATAGCAGCCGCTATTTTGGATTCACATTTTGACAGCAGTATCGGCTTCAGCACCCTCGAAAACCATGAAAATGACACCCATGACGGAAAAAATGATAATTTATAACAGCCGCCATCTTGGATTCACATTTTGACAGCAGTATCGGCTTCAGCACCCTCGAAAACCATGAAAATGACACCCATGACGGAAAAAATGATAATTTATAGCAGCCGCCATCTTGGATTCACATTTTGACAGCAGTATCGGCTTCAGCACCCTCGAAAACCCTCGATCACAGTAGGAATCTCCGCTCCTCCGATAATCTTCTCCTGTCTATACCTATGCATAACACCTCCTTCTTTGGAAATTCTTTTTCGGTAGAAGCAGTGCGGCTGTGGAATGACTTACCACTGGACATTAGAAAAGCAAATACACGTGATACTTTCAAGAAATCGGTGCGAAGGCTTTTTCATGAGAGGTTATACAACCATAGCTCTTCATAAAACGTTTCTATTTTTTTTTAATTTTTTTTTTTCTTCTTTTGATTTGATTTGATACTTATGCTATATTTGGAACTGTATATTTATTGTTTTAGCTGTTTTTCTTAGGTATATAGATATGTATAATATAATATGTATTTTAGGTATATATATATAAATTATAATTTACTACTACTTATATTTGTATGTAATGTTAGCACGCCAACCCTTTATTTAAATCATGTGTTTTCCTGGTTGGCAGGTAGAAAATGCCTCGGCATTAAGCCCACCCTTTGTACCTTTAATAGTGCAATAAAGTTTAAATAAATAAATAAATAAATAAAACCATGAAAATGACACCCATGACGGAAAAAATCATAATTTATAGTAGCCGCCATCTTGGATTCACATTTTGACAGAAGTATCGGCTTCAGCACCCTCGAAAACCATAAAAACGATACCCATGATGCAAAATTTCATAATTGATTGCAGCCGCCATCTTATATTTAAATTTTGAAAGTCTACAATCAAGTTTAAACAATGATGTTATATTTACTCAAAAATCAGTGCCGCGAGGTTGCCGCTTTGCCACCTACACGAACGAGACAAGTAATGCGTGCGTTGCGTTTATGAGTGACAGAGATAAGGACATATTATGCCGTGCGGCGGCGCGCGGCGTCTCGTCTGTTCGAACTAAAATCACTGTTGCCGCTTTGCGTTGTCTGCTAAAACAGTGCTAGGTAGGTATTAGGCTACTTTAATAAATTATCGCCAAGTTATTATTTCTTTACAATGAGTATGACGTCTCTATTTGTAAAATCTCATTAAATAAATAAATAAATAATGCTGCTAAAAATTCACACAGCATTATCTAGCCCCATGGTAAGCAGAGCTTGTGTTATGGGTACTAGATAACTGATATACATAATACAATATATTACATAGATAGATATTTTTTTATTATACATAGAAAACAACCAGAACATCCAGAACAAATATCTGCAGATCGTACACACAATTGTTCCGAGGCGGGAATCGAACCCGCAACCTCCTGCGTCGCAGGTGGACCTTCGCTCACCGCGCCACATCGGTCGTCAATTGACTTTAAAAATCCTCAAAACCGCAGCCATTCTTGATTTACATATAAGTTCACGGATTCATTATGTATGATCGATCACACGGACTCATTATTCTATAACAATCATAATAATAAATTATTCTTACCTTTCAAAATCAGCAGGAAGTTTAAAATACGACAGCTCCGCTTTTGATGAAGCCGAGTTCATACAGCCGTATGCAACGCAATATCTGTAGCGGGTCATTTTTCACTTTCACGCGACCGCACGCCTAGACGCGACAACCGCTACCTGAGCATCACCGAGAATCACCCAGAAGCCGTGTCGATATGCATGTTTGTGTGAGTGTGCCGTTTCGAGTGTTTGTTCCTAGTTTCCGTACTGTATATACTTATACTGAGCCTATGTCCAGCAATGGACTAATATAGGTTGGTGAATATGTTGATGAAACTAACATTTATTTATATATTTATATTTGCCGAGAAGTGAACCTGCAAGGTTTTGCGTCTCATCAGTCATCGCCATTTTGTTCTCGTACGTCAGAAACTCGTACCTGAGGTACTAGTTTCCGAAGGGCGTGTAATTAAGTAGATACATATTATTGTAAAAAGTATAAACTATAAGTGTAGTAAATTTTTTTATATCTAACCTCTAGATATATATTTTTGTATTGAACTATTCAATATAAAAATATATATCTAGAGGTACTTCATACAACAAATAATTAAGGGCTGTGGATTTTGTGTCATAAATAAATACAACAACCCTGTCTATGGTGAGAAATGAATGATTTGTCTAAGACAAGAAAATCCACAAGAAAATCACCAAGTTCGCATCGCATCGCAAGATCGTGCGGCCGTTCGCATTGACTCGTGGTAGTTCAGATGATCCATTTTTATTTGATGGGCCTCGTAAACGTTCACAGACTAATGGTTTCTTCATGGTCTCCTTTGCGGATGGCGAACATAAAATCTGTGATCTCCGTGGTAAAACCTGATGGCTTTGACTGATACATGGTAGTTGTTACCTGGGTACATTGTATGGTTTGCTTATGCGAGTTCGAAATACTTCCTAACTAAACCTCTAAAGGAATATGACTCTAAGCGATAAGGCCGCCCATTGTACTTGTCGCATGCAATGTCTTATATTGTAATGATTTGCATGTATGTACCGTTTGTTTCAAAGGTAACATGTTTTTGCCTTTTTCTAGTTAAATTTAAAAACTAGACTGAGACAAATAAAGAATAAGATAAAAACATAAAAGTCTACTATTATTTTAAACGGCAACTACATCTCAAACCTACGATTCGCTGATGACATACTAGTCCTATTGGCGGAGTCGCTAGAGGAGCTGAACCAGATGCTGGACGGCCTAGCTTCAGCCTCCCGATGTATCGGTCTTGGCATGAATCTGGATAAAACCAAAGTCATGATCAATGGACACATTGATCCAAGGCCGGTGGTCGTACATGGTCACCTTCTCGAAATCGTTTCCGAATACACATACCTCGGGCAGATTCTGCAGTTAGGAAAAAACAATTTCGAGAAGTAGGCCAAAAGGAGGATCCAGCTAGGCTGGGCAGCGTTTGGGAATCTACGTCGAGTCTTCTCTTCATCCATACCGTAATGCTTGAAAAAGTTCGCAACGAACACATCCGACAGAGAACCAAAGTTATCGACATAGCTCTGAGAATTAGCAAGCTAAAGTGGCAGTGGGCCGACCATATCTCGCGAAGAACCGACGGCCGTTGGGGCAAACGTGTTCTTGAGTGGAGACCACGACTCGGTAAACGTAGTGTAGGACGCCCTCCGACCAGGTGGGATGACGACCTGCGAAAGACTGCAGGTAGATGCTGGATGCGTCAAGCCGAAGACAGGGCGCTATGGCGCTCATTGGGGGAGGCCTATGTCCAGCAGTGGACTAATATAGGCTGATGATGATGGTGATTTTTTTCTAATTAATTTTAGGCCGCCTTCAACGCAGAAGGTTGTTGGGTATCGACCGCCTCGGGGCATTATGTGTACGATCTGTAGATATTTGTTCCGGGTGTTCTGGTTGGAATCTATTTATAGTAAAAAAAAAATATCTACCAATGTAATCTATTGTATTAAGTAGAGGTATATCAGCCATCTAGTACCCATAACACAAGCTTGGGGCTAGGTAATGTTGAGTGGATTGTCCAGCATTATTTATCTCTTGTATCAGGGACGCTTTTATTCACTTTCAGAAAGATACTTCTGTACCGTATTTATTCAACACCAAAAGAGCATTATTCATGAACTTAATAAACTGAAACGCTAGATCAAAGGATCGGTGTTCTCAACCTCTAGGTTTCATCGCCAAAAAAAAACATAGATTCTAAATCTTCTTATATACAAGACAAAATACCTACAGATACTTAGAAAATTTTACATAATACAGATAATACATTTATTTTTTTGACTGCTGAAATCACACGGTATGTGTTTTCTACAAGTGACTAATATGCGTAAATCCACACTAGCGCAGCGGCTGAGAAAACAGATATTTGTGACTCAGCACAGCTGTAATATTTTTCGAACGAAACGCATGTGCGGCGCAACACAACTGCTGTGTAGAGCGGCAGCACGAATTTTTTAGGTTAAAAACAAGATCGCAGTCGTCGAAAAAAAATCGCAGTCAAAGTGTGCGTTTCCATAAAAACAACGCGTGCGAAGCCGCGGGCAGAAACTAACTGATAAAAAACGGTATACATAAGGTACCAACCTCGTACTCTCCTCCGTTGGTAATTAGGTAACAACAAGGAGATAATCTTGTCATCCTCATCATCAGCCTATGCAAAACCAATGATGGGCATAGGCTAGTTGATAGTAGCGACCTCTTAATTCTGTTTGTGTAATTTCTACCAAGCCAGTCTACTTGTTGAGTCTTTTTAAGGTTCGGGTGGTTCAGTGTGGTATGTGTGTAGTGCGGCCTGAAAAACAGAGATGGCGCTTTGTAGATGTTTTCAGCAAGTTTTTGAAGCTCAAAATCATACAATTATAGTGCTTATTTAATTCATACTTATTGAATTATTTCCATTTAAAAAATTCCAACATCAAAGTGATGTATTTCATCTTGGAGACGTTACAAAACTCAAATTACCTACATAAAGTAAAACTAGAAAATCGCTTTGATTTTTTTAAAGCATTAATTTCTATTGACAGGTCTTAGCCATTAATTGGGGCGAAATAAATGAATTGTCGAGCAGTTGCATGGTAAAATTGATAATTACCTACCTAGTTCTCAAGCATGGTTGTTGATATATTATGTGCTATTCAGAGACTTGGGTTGAATAACTATAAATAATGTTTCACGTGTACCTTCTAGCCTAGAATGTATCATAATGATAAGACTTGAAGAACCTCTCTTCAAGTCTTATCATTATTATACATTCTCCAGAAGCCTATAACCCAGAAGTTCTCGGTAGCTTACCATGTAATGTGATTGCCTGATTGCCGAGGCCTGTGTTAGGATTCCCTTTGTCATAGCAGGTTTCATAGCTGTGACCCAATTAAGTTTATGCGAATGCAAATTATAGTTTGCAATCAAAAGGGAAATTGATTAGGATTAGGTGAAAATCGGGTTACATTATTTCGATTGGCGCTTTTCAGGTCATTTTATTGCATAGAAATATATATATAATGGGTTCAAATTATAAAATATATTTTTTAATATTCGTAGTCTATTTCGCTAATACTGCCTGAGTAGGATCTCAGATTTAAGATTTGGAAATCCACCAATGTAGGAATTAGGAACATCTAAGTACCTATCTATAAATAGGTCGATGTATAGGTCAAAGTCAAAAATCATTTATTCTTTAGGCTTACAAAATAAGCACTTATACGAGTCATATTTTATACATTAAATTATTATCAAATAAAATTATTTTACTGTTCACTTCAATTTTTGTCCACTAGTGGAAGAAGTGAAAAAGAAACCACTTGTATGTTCAGGAACGTAATTATTGAAATGTTATTGGAGCTACTACTTATTAATTTATTTAATAAAATAAGGTTTACCAACCATATTGCATATACCTCTTTATACAAAATTTTAATAAAACACAACTATCAAAACGAGAGTTCTTAGTCTATGCTTACAGGTAAACACGACATTTTTTCGCTGATGACATAGTCTTAATAGCGGAGTCGCTTGAAGAACTGAACCAGATGCTGGACGGCCTAGCTTCAGCCTCCCGATGTCTTGGCATGAATTTGGATAAAAGCAAAGATATGATCAATGGTCACATTGATCCAAGGCCGGTGGTCGTACATGGTTACCTTCTCGAAACTGTTTCCGAGTACACTTACCTTGGGCAGATTCTGCAGTTGGGCAAAAGGAATTGACAAAATAAGGAGAAGATAAAAACAATCTTGAGTGGAGACCACGACTCGGTAAACGTAGTGTAGGACGCCGTCCGACCAGGTGGGATGACGACCTGCGAAAGACTGCAGGTAGATGCTGGATGCGGCAAGCTGAAGATAGGGCGCTATGGCGCTCATTGGGGGAGGCCTATGTCCAGCAGTGGACTGCTATAGGCCGATGATGATGATGAAACATGACATTTTAGGAACTACTCAAAATTATTCATTAGATGACTGTCTAAAACATTCCATTTCATTTCAATTTCGAAAACAATGTATTTAAAAAAATATACACGCTTCGTTAAAATGGAAAGAATAAAAAAGTATGAATCATAAAATAACAAAAGAGTGAACCATAATAATATGAATACTTACACGGGATCCCAGATTTTAAAATGGAGGTTATTTTTTCATTCGTTCGTGGTCTAGACGTAAATCTGACGTAAAACTGGAATTAATCCGCGATTACTCGTGCATAATGAGGGCCGTCACATACAATGTGTTAAATGCAAGGGGCCGGATTAAGGACTCATTCAACAATTCCACTTATTGATTTGCATTGAAAGTATTTAAACGTACATAACTTTAACGGGTATTTGTCGCGTTTATTTACCTATTTTTCGCGAAGTTTCAACAGGTTTAAACATTGTAGTGGTTACGGGATGTCATCTAAGTGCTTATTTGTAAGCCTAAGGAAATAAACTTTCATTTCATTTCATTTCATTTCATCCTGTAATTATGTGTTCTGATCGCGTAAGTTTAAAAACAAAAAATATATATATTTAAGCGGTCTTTTTTTTGGAAGTGATATATTATATCCAATTGATGAGGTCTTTGAGATATTTTCGTCCGTCCGAGAAACGAAGGATTTATTTGGTCCAATAAAATCAGACATGTATTTATTATTGGTGGGCCTACATAAAATGCGATTATTTACGATACTGTAGATTTTGACGTCCAGCATTATATATTTAGCGATAGGCCATGTAGCTCTGGCACAATAAATATGCAAATTTCTGCGTCAAGCAAAACACTACAAATAGATAAAGCACTACAAATAGACAAATTATTAAAATCTGACGCGATCCTTTTCGGTTTTCGTATACTGGCCCCCTGATTATGTAGTTCGCGACCGGTTTGCGACAGGCGTAAATTAAGCAATCAGTGCTGTCAAAAGCCAATTTTGTATTAGATGACACCAGGTACTACGTCAACCAGCAATCGAGCACTAAGTTTCCCTCTGCCGGACAATCGGTGAACTAAAAATTGCTTACTTTTCAAGTACTTTTCATATATCTTGGTTCAAATTAGTATTACGTAAAAGCAACGACAGCAGTAGCGACTCGATTTCAAAGAGAATATAACAGCTATATATGGAAAACCGGTTTTTTGACGTCATCGTGCATAAAATGCATAAAAAAACAAAAGCTTGTACTTTATATTTATTTGAAGTAAAACCAGTGGCTTATAAATAAATACTAAAAAGCTTAATGAAGGTTAGATACTTTTATTTGTGGTTTTACTTACCAATATCTCTTTATATTATAATATCTCTTTAGGATCATCTACTAGAGGTTTATGCGATGGGAAAATTCTATCATTATATTAAATACGAGTGTCAGCTCACGGCTTCGCGCGCGTTGTTTCTATGGAAACGTTTTAAGGTTATTTCTAAGACATGGCAACTGTTTTATGGGACAAAAAGTAGTCTATGCTTTATTCCGGGCCTGGAACTACCTGTATTTCAACACTTCAGCCCGATCCGTTCAGTAGTTTTTACGTGAAAGAGTAATAAACATGTATTCATACAAAATTTCGCGTTTGTAATATTCGTAGGATGTTTTTAATCCTGAGTGCGCTCACCGAAGTGGACAAAAGTAAAATTAAATAATGGAGATAATCCACACAGCACATGTGCGTGCGTCACTTCTGTCGGTGACGTCGACCCTTGTACTTTTTATTATACACTAGCTGCGCCCCGTGGCTTCACCCGCGTGGAAATCTATGTGTCAAATTTTATTTCCGGTTTATTTAAATATATTTTATTAGGAATGTGTTCTGTTGGCTTAATAAAATAAGTAAATACATAAGAATAGACAATAACGCATGTTATTGTCTATTCTTATATCACAAAACGTATATGTTCCAAAATAAACTATACTTACCAACATGATTTACCATACAAATAAATTCAGTACAAGATTCATAATAACCTAATAAAGAAAAATAAATACTTATTTTTTATTTAGCCTGTTTCGTCCCACTGCTGGGCAAAGGCCTCCCCCAAATCTTTCCACTCAGTGCGGTCACGTGCGATCTCCCACCAATCTCCGAGGAAGGCGTTAAGGTCGTCTCGCCAGCGCTTTCTTGGCCGACCTCGCCCGCGGCTTCCTTCCGAGACCCAGGGTGTTGCAGCATTAGCCCACCTCTCGGGGTGCATTCGGCTAATGTGCCCCGCCCATTTCCATACTTAAATAAATACTTACTCAACTAAAAAAAATATGATAAACTCTGATAAGATAAAATCTCCTAATTCAGTAAGACGATGACAAATATTCACTATAATCAAAGGATTCATATTGATCTACAAGTGGCCGCTCACGTACGAGTTATTACGTGACTTGGAACCATAAATTGTGGTACAGTAGTTTGTTAGGCGGCAGACAAAACTATTTCTTATTGTTTTGAAAGGCGGCGTAGCATCTGCTGGAAGAACTCTGTCGTAAGATGAAACTTGCCCCCAAGACGATAGATGGCGCGGCGGCAGTACAGATAGTAAGGTGAAAATGACGGGATGAGCCAGATTGGTTGGACAGTTTGGTTCAAAGTAAAACAAAAACTGTGGCTTCTTATTTAGACTGAAATGTCTGAATAGCAAAATATTGCATTTGAGTAGGTATACTCATGATAATAGCAATTTATTGATTTTTATTTTCAATCATCAGGTGATATTTACGTAAAATCTTTAGTAATATCACCTGACATCTCTAACATCACCTACCCGAGAGTGATGGTCGCTATTATAATTTTAAGAGACTTTAACGTGCCCCTATACTGCAAAATTCTTTTTATCGTGTTTTGTTTGACGAATCGTAGCATCAACATAATTAAGGTACTTATTGATATTTGTTTTATTTATGACAATAAAGAAATCTGAATCTGCATCATTGTCAAACAAAGATTCACGTCATTCACGATACAAAATTAAAAAAAATATCGCACAGAGAGATTAGAAAAAGCTTTTTCATGTCACACACAGCCACATCTGAAATTTCAGCGTATACTTTCAGCATTAGGATGTCTGCGCTATGCCCATATACACTGTCCCATCCAAGGCCTTATCTAATATCATTCTTAACCCTAGGGATCCATAGGCATCCTACAAACAAGTAGGTATATGTCCTTACTAGACTCCACATGGGATTCGAATCCTAATAGTTAAGTAGGTAGCTATCCGTTTCAGAATCTAAGGTAGATTTTATTTTACTCTATATGTCAACAAAGACATATTTATGAACAAAAACTTAGCAAAACATAACAATCACAGAAAACAACAAGGTAACAGCAAGGTTATCACTGAAAACTAAACGAGAAACTTCAACAACTAGTCACATGTGTAGCGAAAAACATCTTACTCATACAAATCAAAACAACATCTTCTATAGCAAAATGTAGTTAAGTAAGCATTCGATTCAGGAAAACTGTACCTATTAAAAGATATTATTTTTAAAGTATATATTTTTTTAATTTTTTTATTTAGCCTGTTTCGTCCCACTGCTGGGCAAAGGCCTCCCCCAAATCTTTCCACTCAGTGCGGTCACGTGCGATCTCCCACCAATCTCCGAGGAAGGCGTTAAGGTCGTCTCGCCAGCTATTTTTTATTTTCTAAAGCTCAAAAATCCGAAAAAGCGCGAACTGAGTCGGCCTTTATTAGGTTTTAAATTGTTACTGGCTAAATGGTACGTTCGATAGCCGCGTGCATATATTCAACTCCCTGCTGTATTGAAACTGCCAAAAATCTTCTCTGCCCCCCTTCCTAAGTAGGCACCGTTAACAAAATATACTTACAAGGCGAAACAAACAAATCAGCAGAACTGGCAAACTACTGACCAATGCTACGCAAACTCTACAGAATACAAGAAAACTACCAGACGAATAATTATCCGTCTCGCTAATGAGTCTCTTTCGACTAAACAAGCGAGGAACTCGAAGCATAACTACACTGAAGTATGATGATGAGGTATATATAGTTATAAACTACTATCGGTCCGAGGGTACGGGTTCATGGTGATCGATATTAATAGAAGTGGTGCTTACATTAGGCCAAGACTGGAGAACGTGGGAAAACGGTATAAGAACGTCATTAAATCAAGAAAAATCGATCAATCAAGTGAATATAGAAAACAGTGCAGTTAGAAGAAAGAAAGAAAGAAAATACATTTATTTGACACCATACATAACACATTACACACTGGCTTAAAACCCTAACTACTATGGGTTAGAAGCTTTAGGACTACATATTGATTTGACTAGATAGCAGTTAGGACTTAATCCTTTCATAGTAGGGTTTTAGGCGAGTCATCTAAATTTAGTATTCTTAGTCGCTAAAATGCATTACACATAAGTACCATAGAGACTTGGAGCTGCGCTCAAATTGTCGCTTATTTTGTATTGTTTTCATAAATTTTCTTGGATAACTTTACCATAAAATGCAGTATATAGAAGTTGAGAGCCAAAAACTGAAATTTGTCTATTCGAGCACCACGAAGTTAGCACAGGACTTTCGAAGTTGCAAACTTGGTTTAAAACTATTGGTATCTATCCTAGCAACATCCCAAAAAATCAGAACTGTGCAATTTATTGCGACCTTAACGATAAAGTTTTCTGGTGGCTGGCCTATTTGTTTGAAGATTAATTTATATTGCTCCTAAAATAATTTTAACTAAAATATTCAAAACTACTGTAAAAATGTATCTATCGTAAAAAACATAATCTCACTGTACTTTAAACCAGCTCATGCAAATTTGCGGGCGGAAGCTTGTATTTAAATAAGATGTCGAACAACTTTACAGCGGAATAACACAAAGCTGGTAGAATAGGTACCTATAAACCGGAAAAGAGGGTAGAAAGTTATCTAGAAAAGTGAATACTGCAAACGTTAGATCTTACAGTCCATAAGATTTTACTGTCGCCTGATGAGAATAGTAATAAACCTCCGTAGAAGAGACTAGTTTCTACCCTCATGTTTGCTTGAATTTTGATATTTTATTTTATTATATAAAAGCTTATATTTAGTTATAAATAGAACGTAGAGTTGACGCTGATGGATTGGTTTCCAAGATACAAGAAGCGAAATAGAGGGAGACAGTTCAAAAGATGGGAGGATGACCCTTAGCTCGTCCTCCGTCTACGTCTCTTAAGACGTAGCAGGGCCTTTGCCAAAAGAGGGCAAACAGAATATAGATGTAGTTTAAAAATTAGTATTTAAGTAAAACCATATATGTACATATTTTCTGAACAAAAGGTTTGAAATGAATTAATAAAATGAGAACGTAGAGTTAGAGTAAATAAAGCTAACTACAGTTTCCACTCGTAGCTTGTAGCTTGTAATACTCGTAGCTTGTAATAATTCTGCTCTAGAGCTAATAAAATTATGTGTTTTAAGAAAATCACAATTAGGTTATGCACAAGTATATTTTATAAACACATAAAGTATCATAATTATTAATACTATTTAACTTTAGGTATTTATCTAATATTTTTGTGTTCAGATTGCGTAAGTTTTAAAATATTTATCGCATAAAGTATCTGTAGACTGTTTATAACAATGTAGAAGTGTCCAAAACTTTACCTGCAATGAAATATTATTTAGCCAGTGTCTTTTGGATTTAAAAAAATTGCCTTTAGGGCCAAAAATATAAAAACTACACGACCAGATGCGATTTGTCACTATCGCTTATATACGTACATATGTATATTAAATTAAACATCTTTCATCATTAAACAAGCTGACTTAAGAGTGTATAATACCTCAAACTGCTAATTTTCAACTCCGCCGGATGTCCATATCATCTAAACTACTGAATATTTAACTTTGAAATTTATATATGGTAAAGTTCAGGACTTAATCTATCGATCATATGTTTCGAAAACACGATTCCATAAAATTTTCTCGATAGAAAAAAATCGCAAAGTTACTTCAAAATTTTTACTAAAACCTAAATTTCTCAATAAATACAGAAGTTCAGATCTTGTCAATAAGCGTGGTAATAGAATTAAGTATAAATTAAAATGTTATATGTTTCGGTTTTTTCAAATACTGTCCTAATTAATAGGTAATAAGCTAAAACTTGATTTTTGAACTTGCGTTGCAATGCCCTGTCCCGCTCTTATGAACGCAAAATCATATGTCTAGCCTTTTCACACAAAGTTGAGGTTGTATGGGCCCTTAAGCAAAATGTTAGCCTAGCCTAGCTTTTCCTATCCATATCAAAGACAAAAAAAGAGGAACAAACCATTAAAAAAAACCCGTAAACAGTGCACGCGAAGCCGCGGGCAGAAACTGTTTTCCAAAGTTCTTTATTCAACACAAAAGTTTTACAACCATAAATCTATGGTTGTAAAACTTTTGTGTTAAATATAAAAACTAATTAGTTGGGTTCTAAACAGAGTTTAGTTAATCAACTAAACTCTGTTTAGAACCCAACTAAGATATATAGATAGATAAGCATTTATTCGACACTACAGCACATGATATAAGGTAACTATAGTAAAAGTAATAGTAAACAATAAGTAATAGTATAAAACAATTAAAAGTGGAGATTTATAAAACAATTAAAAGGCGGAGATTTAAAAGAGGAGATACTGAGTACGAGACCAATTAAATAAATAACTCATCAGGCTAAAAACGCCTTAATTTTTTTTTATTAAAATAATAACTAACACTTAAGTACAGTAGTATACATTTCTATGAGTTTTAATCTCATTACTTATAAATAAATAATGCTGGACAATTCACACAACATTATCTAGCCCCATGGTAAGCAAAGCTTGTGTTATGGGTACTAGATAACTGATATACATAATACAATACATTACATAGATAGATATTTTTTTATTATACATAGAAAACGAACAGAACACCCGGTACAAATATCTGCAGACCGTACACACAATAGTTCCGAGGCGGGAATCGAACCCGCAACCTCCTGCGTCGCAGGCGGACCTTCGCCCACCGCGCTACATCGGTCATTATATCCTACTAATATTATAAACGCGAAAGTTTGTGAGGATGTATGTAAGTAATTTTGTTGCTCTTTGACGCAAAAACTACTGAATGGATTTTGATGAAACTTCACAATTATATAGCTTACATATCAGAATAACACATAGGCTACAATTTATAAAGATATAGTGTATATTATCCAAAATATCTATCACCACGCCGGTGAAACCGCGGGGCGCAGCTAGTTCTCCATAATTTTTTTGCGTGTTGTCTTTTTCAGCACCATTTTTCCTGATACATGGAGTTCATGACCACGTAACACTTAAATTCTTGATTAATAACATTATTACTGGGAATTAATTAGTGTTTCGTCATTTTTCCCGTTAATCACCGTCGTAAAATGTGACGAAAGTGTGCACGGAAGATTAGGCCTAATTCTATATTACTGACACCTTGGTCATATAACAGCAACAGGGGGCCTCTTACATTACAAGGCTTTGAAAGCATTAGGTGATCGTAAACTCGTGTGGCTGGCGAAATTGTTTATTATAGTTTTCCTAGGATTTTTCCTCTGAATTTTCCTAAAAGTAATTGCAAGCGCCAAGATTATATTGTTAAAATTAAAACAGATTATAAGCACATTTAATAATCGTCAGGAACAATAGTTTTATACTTCTAATTAATAATATTATAATTAAAAATTATATACTAACTCGCTTATTCCTGACCTAGAACTAGCACCATTCAATGCATACTATTAGGTAACTCTATTTATCAGTAGTTTTAAAACCAACAACAAAACATCTTCAAGACTTTCGCATTTTGTATTGTTTTCTGTTTTGTGTGATATAATAAAGTGTTTCTACCTATCTATATTGAAGGAAGCTAGCTGACTGAAAACCTGCTAGAGGAGGGGCAGCCCTCCTCTAGCAGGTTTTCAGCTTTTATGATAACCACGGGGTGTAGTAGAAGGTGTCGATTCTTACGCCACAATGGCCGTCGCGACGATAAAATACCTACTATTTAAATTATCGAATTATGTATCAAACTTTTCGTTACATGCTATTACAATTTTCAAACCGATGTGGCGGTGGGCGATGGTCCACTTGCGACGCAGGAGGTTGCGCGTTCGGTTCCCGCCTCGGAAAAATTGTGTGTACGATCTGCAGATATTTGTTTCGGGTGTTCAGGTAGTTTTCTATGTATAATAAAAAAATATCTATCTATATAATATATTGTATTATGTATATCAGTTATCTAGTACCCATAACACAAGCTCTGCTTAAAATGGCTAGATAATGCTGTGTGAATTGTCCAGCATTATTTTAAGAGAAATATAAATAATTTCATTTCATTATTAGGAGTTTTCGTGGGCAAATAATTTCTTATATATAATTTATATCTATGCCAAGAAAATTTCCGCTTATTTCTCCGTATATCGTAAATCTCTGGGTGGTAACAGATGGCATATTTCTCAGCATGTCAGGATAAGTACATGACCACGTATTAATCAAGGACTACGTGGAATCCTCGAGCTGATATTCTTAACTCAAGTTATACCTACGCTGTGATACCAACTCGCCAGGTTGTAAGTGGCTGAAAATAACCATTATTAATTTAAACGAAAAAAAAACTTCTTCTGTTTTGTTATTGTGTTATCTCTATATTAGCTACTCTATACCAAATTACTATTTGTCAAAAGTAAGTGTGTGTTATAATAAATATATATATATATATATTTTATTGGACTAAGCACAGTTACAGCACAGAACGAATAAGAATAGAATTATATAAAATAAAAATCATTATTATAATACTTAAAATTAGGAGACCTGAATGGAAGTAGTTACACATTGTGACCATAATTATAACTCATCTTGTCACTAAGATCTGATTGTATGACAGTAAATATTGAACACCTGACTCATTCAAACGCGGTGGTCTATAAAGCTGGCAACCCCGCGCCCTTGTTTTCGCCATTACGCATGCAGTCTTTCAGTGAAACAACACGATTTGTCTACAGATTGCTCATTATTCTGCGGAACAAATGCTGATAATTACAAATGCGATGTTACTGTTTATAAGAGGATTCACTTCCACTGTGAAATCCGCCGGGCTTTATCCTTCATCATTATCAACCTACGGTAGTCAACTGCTGGACATAGGCCTACCCTAATGAGCGCCATAGCGCCCTGTCTTCACCTTGCCGCATCCAGCATCTGCCTGCAGTCCTTCGCAGGTCGTCTTCCCACCTGGCCGGAAGGCGTCCTACACTACATCTGCCGCGGTCTCCACTCAAGAACAAATTTTACCCCAGCGGTTATTGGATCTTCGCGAGATATGGCCGGCTAACTGCCATTTCAACTTAGATCTATGTCGGGTTTTCTGTCTCTGTCATTTATTTCCTCAGAATTCGTTTTTTATCATCTATACTTATATACCTACGTTGCCAGAAATAAATTATTATTAATAGAACAAAAGTATGTTTCAAATATTTTCTGTATTAAATATTATTTCAATAAAAAAAAACAACCATTTATAAGTTGGGGTTAGGGGAGGCCTACGTCCAGCTGTGGACTAATATGTTGAAGATGAATTTGAGGTTTAAAAAATAAAAGTTAAGGTAAGTACTATTTTTACTTGACTACCAACCCTCTTCGGGTTATGATTTTGGCACCCTATATCAGGCCTTGTTGGTTTTAACAGGTAGGTAAGTATGGAGTCACTATATTGAGCTTAATTTTTGAGCAAATTTTGGTGTTAAATTGGAATGTTCATATTTGTGTATTTATTTACCAATTATGTCACCAAAAAAGTTGTAAACAAGCGTTCACTTACAACTTTGACGACCGATGTGGCGCGGTGGGCGAAGGTCCGCCTGCGACGCAGTAGGTTGCGGGTTCGATTCCCGCCTCGGAACAATTGTGTGTACGATCTGCAGATATTTGTTCCGGGTGTTCTGGTCGTTTTCTATGTATAGTAAAAAATATCTATATATGTATTGTATATCTATATATGTATATCAGTTATCTAGTACCCATAACACAAGCTCTGCTTACCATGGGGCTAGATAATGCTGTGTGAATTGTCCAGCATTATTTATTTATTTATTAATTTTTATGGTTGTAGTATTTAACCTTATGATATTCAATTCAATTTTATTATTATTAGCTACCCCATTCAATTTAATTATAAGGGTTAGTGAAAATAGTTCAGTAAATACTGTGCGGGCTGGTTCTGCAAAGATAGTAACTCCTATTATATTGTTTGTATATGTTCACTTCGTTTGAAGTGGAAAGCGAGGTTAAAATCCAGGAAAAGCCTTGGAATTTTACGTAATATTCATGAAAATTAATAAAGTTTTATTATCTTGTATGGGAAGACGCCGTGCCTGTGTTACAGAGAAGATCTTAACATAAAGGGACCGAGTTTGTAATAATACCTTTTAACTAAAATACCTGAACATACATATATCCTACTAATATTATAAACGCTAAAATTTGTAAGTATGGATGGACGGATGTTTGTTACTCTTTCACGTAAAAAAAACTACAGAATGGATTTTAATGAAACTTTACAATAATATAGCTTATACATCAGAATAACACATAGGCTACAATTTATAAAGATATATTGTATATTATCCAAAATATCTATCACCACGAGGGTGAAACCCGCCCCGCGGTTTCACCCTCGTGGTGTTAGAAACAGTTAGTATTATATTATATTCTAAACGATAAAGGGAGAGTACATATGTATATTACAAGACTCTGTGGCGTGGTGGGCGAAGGTCCGCCTGTGTTCGATTCCCGACTCGGGACAATTGTGTGTACTCGTCTAATCTGCAGATATTTGTTCCGGGTGTTCTGGGTGCTCTAGTCGTTATTTATGTATAATAAAAAATATCTATCTATGTAATGTATTGTATTAAGTATATCAGTTACCTAGTTCCCATTGCTTAGCTTGGGACTAGGTGATGCTGTGTGGATTGTCCAGCATTATTAATTGATTAATATAAGAATAGTGGTAATTCACCAACACTTTGTGAATTACAGGAACTTCCCATCATAACGATCAGGCTCGAGAAAACCCTAGGTTTTTATTAATAATATTAGTACAGAAGTAATATCAAAGTGCTTCATTTCCTGTAGTAAAGTAAAGTAAAGTAAAAAATCATTTATTTCTCTTTAGGCTTACAAAATAAGCACTTAGACAAGTCATATTTTATATATAAATTATTACCAAATATTTTTTTTTTACTGTTCTCTTCAATGTTTTGTCCACTAGTGGAAGAAGCGAAAAGAAACCACTAGCATGTTCATCTCTTATATGTCTAATACATGGTTATTTGCCTATTTAAGTCTAAATATAATATGATACATGTCAATATTTAAGTAAAGCTATGCACAACACAAAAACTTACATACTATTGTCGGTGCGAAACTGAGCGACATCTAGACCTTACAGACTCCCTCATAAAATTAAAATTTTATAACTTAAACTAGGAAATAAAGTGATTCCTTTGCTTATTTTTAAGGTAAAGTAAAGAAGCGAGCAAGCAACCTTTATCTATTTGTTTGTTAGTTTTCGAGTTGGAGAAAGACCTTCCAAACTTTTTTAATCTCTAGATAATTTGATATTTTACACAGGTTTTAAGTTAAGTTTCATAATTTGTTTGAATTTATTCGTTAATAAATTTTGCAACTCATTTGGAGTTTTGTTGTATTTTATTTTTATTTTGAGCCATTATTGTCCCACTGCTGGGCAAAAGCCTCCCTTTTCTCTTACACACTCCTCGCGATCCAACGCTGCAACAAGCCATGATGGAAGATGTGCCTCGAGCTCGTCACGCCATCTCATCCTGGGCCTTCCACGTCGCCTCTTAGCGTTGGGTGGGCTCCACTCTGTGGTGGTCTTTGCCCACATTTGTTGTAGAATATATCTTTTAAAAGGCAATATTATTTGTAATATTAGATATATTTATGTATATTGTGTATCTTAGTTTTGGGCAACGCGAGTTTTTTCCATAGTATTTAAATTATGTATATCGCTATTTTTAGGGACCGATTGATATTTCTATGAGTTTTCATAATTCTGTTCCTCGCGGTAAATTCGAATTTCACTTTTCTAAGGGGATTAAGAGAAAATAATATAGCCTATGTCACCCGGGGATAGTGTAGCTTCCCAGCGGTGTCAGAATTTAAAAAATCTGTCCATTTTCAGAGCCTATTCAAAACAAACAAACAAAAAGTCAAATATTTCCTCTTTATAGTATTAGTATAGAAAAGCTTTTATGACAGTTCACTATCAAAAAATGTACCTAAATCTGATTTAATAAATGAAATTAATATAAAAAAATCACATAAACTTTGACCCTGTTCTTAATTCTACCCGTGACCGCAATCACTATCATTATTTTAGGATTCCTACAGACCAAGCTATCCCAAACGCAATTATATCCATTCTATTGAATTTTCTTAATCCTATTAAAGCTTTGATCTCCCTTCTCAATAGCCACCTCGAAGCCAACACTTTATATATAATTGAATCTCTCTGCGCGTTAATAGGACCAGCCTGATTAAAATACTTCATCCGAGGCCTTTTTACACAAATGCAAACGTTATTTGATAATTTCAGAGATGTGTGTCCCGAAAACACACAAACACACGCGTGGCAGTATTTGGGGACTGCCGATAGAAGTGAAAACTAAGTAATTTTATATTATATTTGTACTGGGAAGCGTGCGGTGACGATGACGCGAGTTTTTGAGTCTGCGTTTTTGAGTTCAATAAATAAATTAAAAAAAACTCTGGCTGCCTAATTCCAAGAAATAATGAATTAAGTAAATAGGTAGGTACCTAATTAATCACGCTAATAATTATAAATGCGAAAGCTTGGATGGATGATGTTTGTTTATTTTTTACGCTAGAAACTGAATGGATCGGGCTGAAACCCGCACTTTAAATAAATGATTTTTTTGTTTTATTCGTCCATGCTTACAGTAATATAAATTTACGAGTATTTACATCTTTAAACGTTTCAATATAAACAACGCGCGCGAAGCCGTGGGCAGAAAATAGTTCAAAATAGTTAATTCCTTTTTCACTGAGGGAGTGGATGAAAGAAAAAGCTATTAAAAGATGGATATGGGCATATTTAACATCCAGTAAATAGGATTTAGAGAGAGAAACCTACACCCCAATTCCAATATTAACCAATATCAGACCTGTCTTCCATAACAATGCTCGGAGAACTTTCAGATATTTTTACCTTAACTAGCACACAATAAAAAAGTAAAAAAATCTTGTAATACCTGGCAAATCGCAAACTCTGTTTTATGTACCAACTTTACAGCGCAGATTTTGAAAAACAGCGTTGGTTGCTCTAGCTAGAGCTGGGGAATAAAGTTCAGTACGAAATCAGCTCGCGTCCGACGCGTACGACCGACGCTCTCCTCGACGAAAACACGATAAACTTACCACTTTCAAACCTCCTTGAATCAATGATAATAAGGCTGCATACATTTCTAATAACACAAAAAAGAAAGAAACTTTTTGAGCAGCAACGCAGCGTTCCTCATTCAAACTTTTTAAAAGTTTACTAAAGAATGTGCGACATTGTTTTGTGATTTATTTTGGTGATTCTAATGACTTGGGAAGTTCGTTAATTAGTATGGCGCTGTAAATTAAACAACAACCTGTCTACCAAGAGTCTACACTGTTGTAATTCATCACGCGGATCTATAAAAAGTAAGTTTTATATATTTACTTTGTTAATTAGCTTAAATAACAGGGACGCCCAAACCGTTATGTGAATACAGATAACTATAATAAGTCTCTAGGACTTTTTTAATCTGGCAAGGAAATACCGTCTGCAACACGGTTTGTGACTGAATCTAGACGCTTTTACCCTTTTTTTTAAACCATTCTGTTCGACAAATTGGTCGTAGGTATAGGTAAAATGGTATTTTATTAGAAGATCTCCAAATGCTTATTCCTCAGCATAATACACAATTTACTGAGCATTTTTGCATAACTATCCAATAGTTTATGGTTTATGACGCACGACGCCTACGCCTCGATATCCTTGTTCCTTGGCGACAGATATTGAGATGAATCTCAGCATGTTCAGCTGTCAGTTTCATTTCTTCAAGTGCTGAGACACATAAACCATCTCAGTTTCGAGCATTTAGTTTTTATAGTGGTAGGTAGTACTCATTACTAAACATAGAACTTACCTATAGATACTACTTTTCCTAGGTATCTACTGAAATTGAAAAAAAGGTTGAATTGCAAATTCAAAAAGCGCTACCCCAGCGCATATTCGATCCTGATTTGGGTAGAATTTTATGAAACTAGGTTAATTATTGCATTCACCTTATTGCTCGATTGGATTCCAATTTGGAATCTTCTCAAGTATTTGGTGAGATTGGATGTTGGGGTCTGTTTTCAACAGTTGGCCCATCTTGTCTCTGACTAATTCTCATCACTGAATACCTATAAGAAACGGTTTAGGTACTATTATTTGTGATTTAATGTGTTTCTAAAGTTATTTGAACTTATCTAATTCAAGGCATTCATGTGATTTTCAGGAATCATAATCATGGTTCTTGGTCGATTAATAATTAATTACCAGTAATGATAGTTACCATAACTTTTTCAACGAACTAAGTCTTTAATTATATAAAACAAAATGTTTTTATTCATCATTTGTTTCTAGATTATATATACTAGACAACACTAGACTATATATAGACTATACTAGATAAATATTCTACGTTAACCCATGCGTGCCATAGGGCATTAGTGGCCAGTTAATATATGTAATGCTAAACCCTTGTAGCATTTGGTGACACAGTTAATCAACCGTCCTTGAGAGGCAATTGAAATCAATCGATCCAGTGCTGGCAATCTATTGGCAGCGAATGAGCCAAAATGACTGATATGACATAATGTAAATATGGAAAGATAAACATTGGTTTATCCTGTTTATAGTGGTGAAATCACCCTTGGCCGGACTTACTAAACCCACTGTTGGGCTTAGTTAGGTTAGCTAGGCTTCCCGTAATTTGTAACTTGTTATTACGACAAAAGCAAAAACTTATTATATTGAAATCGTATATGACAACAGAGGCTTATCAAATAATATGAGACAATTTTTTTTTCTAGAACTGCTCCAGATATTAGTGCGTACAATAAATAAAACTTATCAGTATTTTGTAATTTTAATCCAACTTAAAAAATCAACAATTTTTTTTTGCATGGAGAGACTATGGTTATGGTTATGGTAAGTGTACTCCTGTTTCCGCACTTAGACTCCGATTGGTCCTTTGTGCGTGGTGTGTGTTTACTAGTTTAACCAGCCTAACTCCGACCAGAAGCGCAGAATACTCCTGGGATCTTCACAGGCTTCGCGGAGTGACCTCGGGTGGTCGAGGATTTCTTGTCGTTGCGCTGTTACTCCCTCGCATATGGAGAGACTAGAAAACCACCTCAAACATCTAAGTAGACAGTGTATTTATTTGAAATAAATAAAAAATCAAACATTATGATTTCAAATTATCTGTAAACTGGTCTGGTAAGCTTTAATAATTTTACGTAGGTCAGTAAAATATTTGAGATGAAAACAATTTTTAATGTTTTTTCCATTAAAAATTGTGTTCGGCCTAAACCATATGTGAAGATTATAATTTTGTTACGTTCAAAACATGATGACAAACGCAAAAGATTTGTCGAGATTACCCAAGACTTAGCAGAACAGATTAAACGATTATCATGCCGAGTTTTACAGCCACATAAGAACTTAAACCTAAATACAACAAGCACTAAAGCGCTTAATTCCACTTCAATGTCTTCAGATTTACACACATCGTTAAATTAATGACGTTGCTGTCTTGGGAGATCTCGTGTTATATTAGTTTGTCTTGTCTCAGTGAGGACATGAGAGCATAGAGTATATAATTTTTCACAGAATACAAATGAGTCACAAATCTCTAGGATGGAGTGCCTACCTCCTGCCTACCTAGAAGATAAAAAAGTTTGGAACGAGTTTTGCTCCAACTCAAAATCTACCAACTTACAGATAAGCAAATCAAATGTACTAGACACATAAGTTATGAACATACATATACATATGGTGGTTTCTTCTCACTTCTTCTACTAGTGGACAAAAAATTGAAGTGAACTATAAAATAATTTAATTGACAATAATGGATAGTATAAAATATGACTTGTCTAAGTGCTTATTTGTAAGCTTAAAGAAATAAAAACTTTTCATTTTCATTTTCATTTTTCTCAAAGGGTTAGGCTTGTAGCTATGCTTTGAGCCTGTAGGATAAGTACGTATACATATGTACAGTACATACAATGTATGTACTGTATATACAGCGTCTGTAGTGGTGGCTTGAAATGACTATGGACTATGTATGTCATACATAGTCCATAGTCATTTCAAGCCACCAGATTAAAAACTAGTTTTAAAAGAAAAAAACAACCATCACCGGTCCGAACTTAAAGATCTACCTTATTTAATAGTGTTTGGATTTGAATCTCACATTTTAGGTACTAAAAACCCTATGTGGTAGTTACTCGGCTGGGTCGCTGATAGCACTCTTAATAAATAAAAAACTAAAATAAAAAAAAAATCTTTAGGCTTACAAATAAGCACTTAGACAAGTCATATTTTATACTATTCATTATTATCAAATAAGAATATTGTAATGTTCACTTCAATGTCCTTTTTTGTGATTTTTTTAGTGTCATTTGTAATATTATTTTAGTTTGGTAAATAAATATAAAAAAGGCTAAAGTGATCATAGAAATAAATGGCTACAGAGCCATTTACTTCTCGCTTTTGTTCACTTTTATAGGAAAGTGGTAATAACTGTTTCCTTATAATGTTTTGTTACCTTTAGCTATTCCATGAAACTATTTTATTTACTGTAGTTCGACTGACAATCAAATAGTCATGTCCTAATGCTTTACCGATTCGATTTTTTATAACAACCGTTTTTGGTAATGTAGAAGTTGTAATCGATTTTGTTAATGTTGCTTAACGTTTTATTATTTTACTGACTTTACTCAGGCCTCCAAATGCCCTAACTTTTGGAATATTGAATGGAACAAAATAATATTATCTTTGTGGTTTTATTTGCTACTTGCTTCTGCCCGCGGCATTACATGCGTTTTTCCGTGATAAAAAGAAAAACACATTGAGTTACTGTAGAACACTATACTTTTTATACTATTTTAAATACTTTTTCATGGAAAATCATCTAGAATAAATCTTCGTTTCATACTTAATTCTAGGGCTCGAATAAATCGATACTTTCTGAAGAAGAATTTTCGTTAGTCCTCATATTTTTCGACGGATTCAATCGCTATCTTACCAAAGTAACTGTGTCTATGAAATACTTCATTATATCACTTAGTCTTCATTCACTCACCTGTCAATACGAATTCGCTGACGGGAGTATACTATACGTGTCATATCGAAATAATGAATGACTTGGATCCGCGTACGATTACAATGGGATGGAATATTCGATATTATTTAAATAATCAGTAACAGATGGAATATTCGATAAAGATGCCACCATTTCGAACTAAAACAAGCACTCAGATATTTATTGACTCCCTCACGGTTACATTCTATTTCGTCAATGCGCAGATTTGTCCCAGAAATGCGACGCAAAATATTTACTTAGACAAGAATCTGTCCTATTAGCGCCGATAGCGCAGGGATTTGATGATAGTTCCATAAAAATCGAGCTGTGAACACGAGTTAAATTTATTTATTTGTTTCTGACATATCAACCACTGTCTTTATCCCGTATTATCCCAGCACTTTTAATTTATTTATTTGTTTCTGTCATATCAACCACTGTATTTATCCTGTATTATCCCAGCACTATTCATTTATTTATTTGTTTCTGTCATATCAACCACTGTCTTTATCCCGTATTATCCCAGCACTATTCATTTATTTATTTGTTTCTGTCATATCAACCACTGTCTTTATCCCGTATTATGCCAGCACTATTCATTTATTCATTTGTTTCTGTCATATCAACCACTGTCTTTATCCCGTATTATCCCAGCACTATTCATTTATTTATTTGCTTCTGTCATATCAACCTCTTTATGTATCCTGTATGCAGTGAAGAATTATAAGAAACTAAAGTGACACCTTTCAGTTCTGAAATATGTTGGTTTAACTCGACACACGATATGTTTCTAAAAGAAGGTTTCTCTGATTTTTGCATAAACCTGCAGTATAAAATTCAGACGGGAAATATTCGAGACTAGGGCAGTTCTGTGCATGTGCCGTTCTCAGAAATATGTCCCAAGGTGACATTATTTACGGATATGCATATGCAGCATTCATGAAGTGAATTTAAAGAAACAAGGTTCTGGGAAATTGTGACCCAATACATTTTTATCGAGATTTTTTATAAGGTTTGAATAAAACAAATTAGGTGATGACATAAAATCCGGTATTGTGAATAGATGTCGATTTTTAAGAGATTATAATAATGAAAATGTGTCTATATGATTATTATGTAAACTATGGCGTTAATGCGCTCATTGGGAGGCCTATTGTCCAGCAGTGGACTGCTATAGGCTGATTATGATGTAACGATGATGATGATGTATTTTTGATATCAAATGAGTAAAAATTTATCATACAGTTTTGTTTTTTGTATTTATTACATCGAGTAGCCAATTCTTGCACCAAAATTGTTGACAAACCTATCTCTACAATCTATCGTAATGATGATGAATATTTAGATAGCAAACTCCATTATACCCGCCCACTATTTAGGGTTCCCGCGCTGAATAGCACGAACCCTATTATATCTTATGACGTCCTGTCTGTTTGAATATAGCGAGGAGAAACATGGTTTTCAGCCCCTTCTAATATCTTCGTCAGAATCCCAGTGAATAGGTACTTTTAAAAATAATGTATTTATTGTATAGGACTCCCAGAAATATTTCAACAAAAATTTTGTAAATCGGCACAAGCCGTTTGAAAACTTTGCCTACTTAGACATACATTCTGTAAGCTTTTCCAACTAGGTTTAAAAGCTTTGAACTTTTGGTAGTGAGCTGGCAGCCGACTACGTGCAACTTGCATTGCAGCTTCGAATATTGAAGCGGAACTATTATAAAAAACCTCTTAGAGAGTTAAACCGATTTCAAGAACTAGTAGTTGGCACCTACTCAAAATGTTTACTTAGAATAACGTCATCATCAACATACTCGTATCAACAAAATAGTCCACTACTGGACATAGGAGCCCTAATGAGCGCCATATCACCCTGTCTTCAGTTTGCCGCATCCAGCATCTGCCTGCAGACCTACCTGCACTGCAACGGTGGCGGGGTCGTAAGAATCCCGGGCCTACGTCAGGCCACAGGGCAGGATGCCTTTCATTTCTATTTATGCCTACCTCATACTTTGAAAATTCAAAAATCTCAATTAACCACCTAAGATATGGCTTAGCTTTGGGTATATCAAAATATTTTCGTATTTCTTTGTCTTTCTTTTCATGAAACTCACGTATCTAGAAAGAAACGTACGGAACCTACATACTACGAGATCCGACTAAAAACCAGCATGTCCACTTACCTCCCTCATGTTAAAGCGTGTCGACCATTCGAGAAGCTTATCCCAACCATCAACTAGGCGTGGAGCATCACACAGACATTGGCGTTGATTTATCTCTGTTCATTTCTTGTTCTGTTCCCAGGGAATTGTTTTGTTCCCTTGTTCCGCTACTAAAACCTGGTTAATGAAGTGTGTTCTGCTCTACATTTCATACAGATGAGGTTTTCTAGTACCTCTGTTGTTTACTCGTTAGGGAGATTTACATCGTTCTACGAGACATTGCTTTCAAGGAAAATACGAAATTAATGGACATGGAGAAGCGTCGAAGCTTGTGTTGCTTTGTTGTGAAGGGTTCCGTGAAAATTGAATAAAAAAATTTAAACGGCTTTTTAGGGATTATGTGCATTTTGAAAGAAAAAGTTTTCCGTTTATATTTATTTTCTTCTTAGTGAGCAATAAAACTGCCTGAAATAAATAAATAATTAACTATACGAGTACACTTTCAAACCGGTTTTGCGATGTTGTCTAGTACTCTTTACACTATCTTCATCAGAACCGACTACTAAGCGCGTTACTGCGAAAACGCCCCGCGCCTCGCGCGTAAATAGGGTATGATGCATTCTTCTGGATATTTCTTAATTATTTTGTAGGAAACCTAGTAATATCTTTATACGATGTATATACATCTGGATTCTCCATAAAATTTCCTACAGCAGCATCCAAATAATCTCCAGTTCATAAGTAAGCGGGTTAACTTCGAACCTAGTTTGTTGGAAGAACACAAAGCTTACATCACATTACACTGACATATTGTTATAAATGCGAAAGTGTGGATGTTTAGATGGATGGATGTCATCATCATCATCAGCCTATAGCATGATGTATGTATGGATAGATATTTGTTACTTCTTCACTTTAAAACTTCAGAACGGATCAAGCTGAAATGGCATAGATGTAGCTCTAAACCTAGAATCAAACATCGGTTTTTCTTTCCCATAAAACAATACCCATGGGATAGAAAAAACCTTTAACTGTCCCATACAACGTGTGCGAAGCCGCAGGCAGAAACTAGTTCACACTGAATTCGTCAAAGTACGAGAGTTTTTATAACAAAATTAAAATTTTCATTGCACCAAATTTTGACCACATTCCGTACGCATAATTAATAAATAATAAAATAAAAATAAAAAAGCCTTTTATTTCCAACAAATTACTAAGTTTACATTGTTTTTTTAGAGTTGTTTTAAAACTAGTTGTTTATATATCTTAATTAATCTAACGTGTAATTTAGTTTCATACAATAATATCTGTAGGAACCCCTTATTGGGTGAAGGCCTCCTCCAAAGATGCCCATGTGTCTCTGTCCTGTGCTGTCCGTTTCCAGTTTGAGCCGGCTGCCCTTACAATATCCTCGTCCCAACGTGTCAGCGGTCTTCCTCTGCTCCTTTTACCTGGAGGACCTTTCCATAATGTCGCTTTTAGTGTCCATCTCTGATCCTTAAGCCTCGCGACATGCCCCGCCCATTTCCATTTGAGTTTTTGTGCATAATTCAATGCATTTGTTGCTTTGGTTATTGATCTTATTTTTGTGTGTCGTATTTTATATATTTTTTTTATTTTTAGCACGCTGCGCTCTAATCCTCGTTGGCAGGTTGTAATTTTACTTTTCAGTTTTGAGGTGAACTTCCACGTCTGACATCCGTACGTCAACCATGGCAAGAGGCTAGAGTTCATAACTTTCGTTTTGATGGTTATAGGGAGGTTACTTTTGAAGATTTCCTTTAAACTCTAGTATTTGTTCCATGTTTGTTTTACTCTTCTTTCTACTTCAAGTTCATTATTTTTTCTGTCAAAACTGATTTGCTTCCCTAGATAGATGTACTTATCTGTGTATTTAAGTAGTAGTACGCATAATTACAGCATAATAATTACGTATGTAAGATATCTGTTATCTTGTTGCCACTTGTTTATTTCGTACACTATCAGTCACTCGAAAGTCTTTTAAACCTTTAATTTCGCATACGGTATCCCTGTTGAGCACTATAATCTCACGATAGTAATCCCGCGAACCGCGATATGTTATCTTGTTTGTCCTTAGATATTTAGTAGCATCAGACAACATATTTATCGATGCTTTTTCAGAATAATAATGAACTTCATCATCATCATCAGCCTATGTAGTCTATAGTAGATATAGGCCTCCCGCAATGAGCGCCATAGCGCCCTGTCTTCAGCTTGCCGCATCTAGCATCTACCTGCAGTCTTTCGCAGGTCTTAATCCCACCTGGTCGGAGGGCGTCCTACACTACGTTTATCGAGACGTGGTCTCCACTCAAGGACACAAGAAGTATAATAAGAATAATAATACAAATATATAGAAGTTTAATAATCATAATGTAGCCTATATTTTGGCTAATTTATGATGAAGATATTGTAAATAATTATACCTAATGTTATAATTATTTACAAGCTTTGATTCTACTTGCCCTGTTAGACAAATCATGCAATCAATTTTATATTAGTTTTTGTCAAGCAATTGAGCTGAAATTTGGCTTACTTATGAAGTTTCATGACAATGCAATGTCATGGTAGGTATCATCGAGCTTGTCTGATGATTGAGACAGTGGTGGACATACATAGGAACGAAACAACTTAGCCATGTCGAGTTTTGGTTTGTTGGATTTGTATTTTGGCCCTAGATTATAATGAAATCTTGTTTTTTTTAAGTTTTGTAATATATTAAAAATTATTTATCCGTGGTAGATGGTATTCTCCGAGCCCGATTTCGGCTATGGTGGCCAGTCACCACAAAGACTAACCTTGTTCGCAATACATGTGGACAAGTTTCTGCGCAAACACAGATGCACTATCCACTCTCATATTCCGATGAGACACAGACCGACACGACCGGGTAGAGGTAAGGTGCAGGACCAACGGGTTGACGTGATTTCAAAACTTTGTATTTTCTTCTTTTTTGCTGTTTTGCAGCAAAAAAGGGGCCCGGTCTACTGTGATCTTACTTACCGACTTGCCTAGAATGGAAGATTCTTAATCTTATGGCATCCCGTACAAAGCCATACAAGTCAATGTAAAGATATCTGTGTCTCAGATTTATTAAATAAAATATTGCAATTGCAAATTAGGTTTCCGGGTAGCGGAAACGGATTAATGAAATATCGGACTTTGCTTGTAAAAGAAGGAAAACCTTTAAATTTTACTGCAGCTAGACGACGCCATCTAAAATGCTCGGAAATAATTTGTTATGTTTCTAGAATCAGATAACTTGACGAAATTGTAGATTTCAGGAAAATATGTTTCCTATTTGGTTCTATTATAACTAACTCATGGTGAGACGGAGATCGTTTTGTGATTCAATTGCAAAAGTCTGTTTTGTCCTATATTTTTCAATCATTTTTGTTCTATTTTTTGTGTATTGAGTTACAAATAGAAACTATTATATTCTAGTTCCAACCAGAAACTCAAAAGTTGTTACATCGACTGCATGTTCACTTGTAGTGAACTAATAAAATCCTAAACTAATAAAAACATTCATTAAAAATATCAAACACAAATTTTTACATTCATAAAGTGGACGGAACTAAACCAGGGAAATAATAATGTAATAATGTAAATCAAAACTATTCTTTGGAATCTATTATTTATGAGGCAATTTCCATAACAATAATTTGTAAAGGTATTTGTTTCCAAACTGAAAGGTATAAACTGCTTGGAAGGGGTTTTCATGGCAATGTTTTTAGGGTTAGAAATAGATGGCGCTACTAAGGCTTAACAATAGCTGGGCGTTAACTGGGTATTTTCTATCTATAATAGATATTATAATAGCAGGATATCACTTATCTAGTAACCATAACACCAGCTCAGCTATGTTTGGGGCTAGATAATTCTGTGTGAATTGGCCAGCATTATTTATTTATTTATTTAAACTCACTACTGTGGCCTCAGCCCTAAGTGTATCTAGCCTCCGACAAACCACGCATCTCAGTTCCGAGCTTTCACCAACTAGTGGCGTGGAGATTGTAGAGATTAAGCTTCCACTTTGTCATTCAGCGACACTAAAGGGGGCCAAATGGTACAGAAACAGAATAATCTGAATTTCGAGGTTTACTAAATAATAACCTCCCTATTTAGACAAAAATATTTTTTATTGAATACAAGAAATAAACTGAAAATTGATTCTCTTCACTTTATTTTTGCGGAAAAGGTGATCGTGTACACTACAAACCAGGACTTGTATTTCCTTGTCGTTATTTTTCTTTCTGCTGTTATCAAGTTATTTTGTTACGCCGCCCCGCCGTCTTGGTTAATATCGATTAAATTATATGCAAAGATTGTTTTCTCCTCCTTATATCATCATCATCATCATCATCATCATCAGCCTATAGCAATGCACTGCTGGACATAGGTTTCCCCCAATGAGCGCCATAGCGCCCTGTCTTCAGCTTGCCGCATCCAGCATCTACCTGCAGTCCTTCGCAGGTCGTCATCCCACCTGGCCGGAGGGCGTCCTACATTACGTTTACCGAGTCGTGGTATCCACTCAAAAACACGTTTGCCCCAGCGGCCATCGGTTATTCGCGAGATATGGCCGGCCCACTGCCACTTCATCTTGCTGATTCTTAGAGCTATGTCGATAACTTTGGTTCTCTGTCGGATTCCCTTTTATGAATATTGCGTTTTCAATTTCGTTATTCGGATGATTATTACAGCGAAAAACATTAAATGAAAACACAACTGGCTCTTTGGGCAAACAAACACCGTACCCTTCCAAAAAGGACGCTAAAAGGAAACGAATGTTATGAAAACCTAGAAGGGATAAACAGACAAAATGGCAGCAAAAAGGGTCGGCTACGATCCAACACGTAATTTTTATAAACATGATGTTATATGATCCATACTCATTTAAATAAAGGAAAAAAGGCATTTTTTTGTATCAATCTACGTGCCCTTTTTTCTATGTATTGTGTGTAGTATGGTGGCCTAGACACACAAACACACACTTTGATAGTGTGCGTTTGTGTCATGGTTTTACGAAATATTTTCATATCATATATGTCAGCCAAAATAAATGTCTATCGGACTTTTAATGGTGCAGCTATTAGACGACCTCAGTGGCGCGGTGGGCGAAAGTCCACCTGCGACGCAGGAGTTCGATTACCCTCTCTTTCGATTAGCCTCTGGACAAATTTGTGTACGAGTTTCTGATCGTTTTCTATACATGTAAAAAATCCATCTATGTAATGTTTTGGTAGTGTGTGTTTGTGTCATGGTTTTACGACATTTTTTCATATTAAATATGTCAGCCAAAATAAATGTCTGACCTGAAGCCGGTCAGACTTTATTTTGACTTGATTCAGTTCAAAATATCATATTACCATCCCATTCCGATTGCGGATTTTACGAGACGACGTCGAGTCTTTTGACTCGACATTTTTATTTTGTTGTGGTCTTAACTTTGCCTTCTTTGTTCTTCTACCTCTAGAAACAAATGAGTTTTTAAAACGAACAACGCTTGAAAATAAAATTAATGTAAAATCTCTACACGCTGGGAATGTTACAGTTTGTTTCAACCGAACACATTTTTTTCAACAAATAATGTGTAAAATAATAAAATTTTATTGAGTCTTACTTCAACTTCATTTGTATTTTACCACTTTGTTCATATATTTATTTATATTTAACTTAACAAAACTATAAATACAGGTTCTCAAGTCACCCATTAACACTTTGAGTGCTGAAATCACACGGTATGTGTTTTCTACAAGTGACTAATATGCGTAAATCCACACTAGCGTAGCGGCTGAGAAAATACAGATCTTTGTGACTCAGCACAGCCGTAATATTTTTCGAACGAAACGCATGTGCGGCGCAACACAACCGCTGTGTAGAGCGACAGCACGAATTTTTTAGGTTAAAAAAAAGATCGCAGTCGTCGAAAAAAAATCGCAGTCAAAGTGTTAAGCAAAATTTACTGATTTACTATTATGAGACCCCGCTCGTACCAATAATATACTAAACAATATTTATGTATTTGCGTAACAAGATATACAAAATTAAAACTTAAAATTAAAATAGCTATTACAATAGACCAACAGCAGTTCTATTTCTTCAATATCAATCTTATTAATATCTTAATTGTTAATATCTAGTTAAATAAGTTAATCATTCATTCATTCAATCAGATCTATGAAAACATGCTACGGAAGCTACTTTGAAAATCTGTTCGGTTTGAGTTCCGATTAGAATAACAAACTATTCCAACGACAAGCATCCATTATCCACTCAAGTTCAATAGGCTTAGCTAGTAAATATAGGACAATAAAAACATTTTTGGTACCCGGCCAACTGTCTGTTTTCTTTACGATTATTTTTACTTGCTTTGTTTGAAAGTGACTGAAGCCATTCCTCGTTATAGACGTTGGATAAATAAACGAAATATTTCTACGGAACTTATTGCATGTTTGTTTCATGTTATTTGAAGCATTCGATATATATGTGGAACTAATAATAGACATCATATGCGAGCTTTGGAAAGAGCTATATTCGGAGTTTTTTGAAAGACAGGATTCGTTACGATCATATCCGACAAAGAATCACTACATAGTATAAAACAAAGTCGCTTCCTGCTGTCTGTCTGTTTTAAATAGATAGAGTGATTCAAGAGGAAGGTTTATAAACCATTTAAGACATAGATTTCTACGCGGGCGAAGCCGCGGGGTGCAGCTAGTAATAAATAAATGCTGGACAATTCACAAAGCATTATCTAGCCCAAGCTAAGCAGAGCTTGTGTAATGGGTACTAGATGACTGATATACTTGTACATAATACAAAACATTACATATATAGAAAACGATCAGAATACCCGAAACTCGTATACACATTTGTCCCGAGGTGGTAATCGAACTCCTGCGTCGCAGGTGGACCTTCGCCCACCGCGCCACAGAGGTCGTCTAATAGCTGCACCATTACGAAAAAGTCACCTAATCCAATTCTATGAGTCATCCCGTGACCACGACAGAGTGTAAACCTGTTGAAACGTCGAGAAAAAAGGTAAATAAACGCGATAAATACCCGTTGTATCAATACCTATAATAACACCTAATCCCCCAGTTACATGCATATTAGCCATATCCGTTTCACCGGTCGTTATCGTAATCGGGCAATAAGCCATATAGCGGCTTCTATCGATGCCGAAGGACCATCACGTACGATTACCTAATCCGCAGCTTTGCGGCCCGTTTCACTTAAATCGGATATACTCGTATTTGTTTGAACTTGCAGGAAGTTAGCAGGCGATAGTCGGGTTTTATAAGGTAAGCCTTTTTTATGCTTGCTGAACTACTGTGACATTTGCATGCTAACATTTTAATTTTGCACGCTTCGACAAGGTAGCATGTATTGGAAATACCATTTTTTATTAAGAGATTTTGTACCTACATTCCAACGAATAAATGATTTTTTTTGTACAATTAGCTCCACGCAATTCACTCATAAAAAATACCAGAATAACACACCTAAGTTTTTCTCCACAGAATTTATTATTCCAGGGCTAGAAAAACAACAAAGCCTAATAATGTTTATAAATAAATATTTACTACATCAGAGATTCATTCATTTTTTAAATATTAGGTGTTCTAGTGACTTTGTTAGAGCACAAACGTCTTCTAGCAAAAAAAATATTCATAGGGGTAGGTGCACCTATGATTTATTGATATACCTTTTACTAAAGCCGTTCCGGCGATCATTAATTAAAAATTAACAATTCAAAAATACAAAAGCAGATGGTCCGATGGATCCGATGTTAGGTGGTCAATTTTATTAGACATATACTTCACTAAGCACTATCAAAATTTTATGAATAAATACGTTCCCCAGACAATGAATGCAAAGCTTAGCATGGTAATTTTATTAGACCTATTCTATATATATTTCCTTCACAAAACACTATCAAAATTTGATGAATTTAAAAGTAATAATTTTATAGATAGTACCGTGGAAATAAATACGTTCCCTCAATAATGATAGGCAATGAATGCAAAGCTTAGCATGGACGCTTCGTTGGCGAGACTGCTGTTTTCTGATAACTCCCATGTCCATTCGAAAATGAATTCGTACGATTGGAGCTCCAAACTTGTCATTCTAATGGTGCTACGCGATGGATAGAGCTTTACACCGTATAGGACGTTGTATTTTATAAACTAGGAATCGTACGGTTTGTTTTCCGTTAAATGTACGGCTTTTTCATGTTGACAAATAACAATGGCAAGCATACTAGAGCGCTCGTTTTCAGTTTCTGGGTCACTGCCCTGTGATTCGACTGTGCCGCTGCAAAAATATTTGTATGCATTGTGTAGCAGCAGCCATGCATTTTTAATTCGATTTCAACTTGTTTTTGTACAATAAGCTCCACGAAAATCACTCATAAAAACACCAGAATAACACACCGAAGTTCTTCGCCTGATGAAGATGAAGTTAGGTTTGTTATTCCAGATGTAGAAGAACAACAAAGTTTCAGTCCTGTTACACCTATCGTCTCAACCAAATTTGCTGACCTGCACGATCTGATATTTACGACATAAAACAGAGACAATTGCCATCAACGGAATTCGATGACTTCGCGAAATTGCAAAATTGCGACACGACATCGGAACTGCCGCGCCGCATCGCACTTCGGTTCAACCATCGGCCGAGTCGATACCTTAGATTTAATTTATGAATTAAGTAATTTTGTAAAACGTAATTAAATTTGTATTCCCTAAATCGGTTTTTTTTGGGAAACCCGGGCGTCGTTCCTTTAATTGTCGAATAATGGAACACTAATGTTTATTAGTAAATACTTATTACATCAGAGATTCATTATATTTATTTCTATAATTTATGTGAGATGGACTACAACTGGCGGCGCGCGTCAGTACTAATCCCAGTTCCCCTACATAGAATTAGAATTATGTGTGATACAAAGATTCTAGATTCCTAGGTTAGGATATTTGATATGATGTGATATCATTTCATAAAGCTACACAGTACATTCGTCACTCAATATCGGCCCTTAATGAGCTACCGCGAAAAATACATCAATAACACAATTTGCTTTTATTTATTTTATTACGAGCGGCGCGGCGCTTCCCCACCGGGTATATTTTCACGGCCAATACAATTTCCGCGAGGTCGCCTCGATAGATTACTGTGAAATATTGGCCTTTGTTGGCACGAAGGCTTAATCAATTTCATGCCTAAGGTTAAAATAAAAATAATAATGCTGGACAATTCACACAGCATTATCTAGTCCCATGGTAAGCAGAGCTTGTGTTATGGATACTAGATAACTGATATAAATAATACAATGTATTACATAGATAGATATTTTTTATTATACATAGAAAATGACCAGAACACCCGGAACAAATATCTGCAGATCGTACACACAATTGTTCCGAGGCGGGAATCGAACCCGCAGCCTCCTGCGTCGCAGGGGCCGTCGGTTAAGATTCTTATTAGTTGATCTTGCTTGTAAACTTTTATCTTGTAACCTAAAGTAAAGTAAAAATGATATTTATTGACATAATTAGTTTTCTTTTTCATTATTTTTCTATACTTATGTCTATTTATTATCTTCATATATCTAATAATGCTGGACAATTTAAACACAGCATTATCTAGCCCCATGGTAAGCAGAGCTTGTGTTATGGGTACTAGATAATTGATATACATAATACAATACATTACATAGATAGATATTTTTTATTATACATAGAAAACGACCAGAACACCCGGAACAAATATCTGCAGATCGTACACACAATTGTTTTAAATGTAGGTACAGATTAATCAAGCGAACATAGTGTTAACTTATGTAAAAAATGTATCGCTTTTGTGTATATCAGAAAGTGCAGGGTTTAGTTAGTGTATGATTCCATGTTTCTTTTGTCAGCGAGGCCTATCACCTAGTTATTTACAATTCGTTCATTTAAATACATGAAAATATATAATAGTATACTTAGGGCTATCTCTGACACGTAATACAATAATCCAAATTTCCAGAATTGGATATCCGTCCACTTGGGCGGTAACAAGAAGTGACGGCCCTGTAGCATTCTGCTCAGGGTAACTAAACTCAGGTTATTTACAGCCTGTATTTAAAATATTCTGTGTTTTTATTTAATTTTTCGTGTATTTTTGTTTTAATTTATTCTCTATGATATGGGTCCTTAATTTTGTATTATGTGCCTGAAATAAACGATTATTATGTCTCTCATTTACCATGATCACGGGCCATAAAGTGACCCGGTCCTTTGGAAGGCTTGCGTGGGGCCGAAGCCAAAGTGACCCGGTCCTTTGGAAGGCTTGCGTGGGGCCGAAGCCAAAGTGACCCGGTCCTTTGAAAGGCTTGCGTGGGGCCGAAGCCAATTATTATTATTATTATATACCATACTTAACGTACTTTACTGAACACACTTCAATTGACTTTGGCACTCTGCTCCTACTTTAACTTTTACTTACCTTAATGACTGCATGGAAGGAACTGTGTAAATGGGTTATAATGGATTTTATTATGCTAGGGGGTTTGTACGTTTTAATGTCATTTATTACTCAAATATCGAGATATTTTAATTAAGAGATTTGCACCGAAGCTTTTTCCTAAAAGATAAAAGCTAGTACCAAAATGTAGAACGCAATAAATGGCACACATCAGATAGAAGTAGTAAAATCTAGAAGGAGACATTTTACGAAATGGACACAGAACGTTTAACTATTCTCTTTACTAGGGAGCAAAAGTTAAAATTATCACCAGTTCACTAAATCAAATAAGATATAAACCAGAGTTCAATATAAATCAAAACTATGAAGAAACTGTAATATTCCCAAGGATTCCAAAACTTCCCTCAAATTCCTTCATAAACTAACTATCGATAAATTCCAAGGTAGTAAAACAATTAAATCAGTCGGATCGTGAAATATATTGCATCCGGAGTCGCCGGGTCAGTTTGGCAGTGGCCTGGTCGCCGATAAATCAGCACATGAGGGGTTAACTGTGTGACGGATAAAACGATTAGATAACCGTTTACGCTGCGACTTTAATGGACTGGGTTGTGGACCATTGTGGACTGGGAAACTTGGGGTGATAAGGGTCCGCTAGCTTATTATAAAGTCTATACCATATTATATTAACACTTTGATTGCTGAAATCACACGGCATGTGTTTTCTACAAGTGACTAATATGTGTAAATCCACACTAGCGCAGCGGCTGAGAAAATACAGATCTGTGTGACTCAGCACAGCCGTAATATTTTTCGAACGAAACGCATGTGCGGCGCAACACAACCGCTGTGTAGAGCGGCAGCACGAATTTTTTAGGTTAAAAAAAAGACCGCAGTTGTCGAAAAAAATCGCAGTCAAAGTGTTAAGTAAAGTTTAATAAATGATAGACGACTTTTATCCCCGGTAGATACTCCGTCCGATTTTGTTAAGTTTTTTTAAATTATTTAACGTTAACTTCATTATCCTTGAGAATTCGAGGCGTGGTTTTATCCTGGCCAATGTTAGTGAAATCGCAGATTACTAAAAATAATGAATTGAATTAGTAATACAGACCCACTAGCTAGTAAGTTGTAAAGTTCGTAGGCCCTCTACGACCTTCTGCGGCGTAGCACTTCGTATCGGAGCACTTTTCGTTTTGCTTTACTTGCACTTGCTTTTGCTAAACGCAATAAGTAACAGCATGTTGACTTATTTTGTGAAACTACTGCGAGATTTTTTAGACATCTACTGAATATATCTATATACTAGTATTATATACATATAAATTAAACCCTATTTCTCCTAGTCACGCTATAACTTAAGAACGGCTTTACCGATTTCTATAATCTTTTTTTTCATGTTTTCTTTTAATTTGTAGAAGACATATTACATTGAATATTAATAATAAGTTACATAAAAAAAAATAAGAATATTGCTATTTTTTCAATTTTTAGAGCGCGGGGCGCAGCTAGCAAAAAATAATTCTAGAAATAATAATAGTAATAGTCATACTCATTTATAATCTAATGATGGGACTGGGTTAAAAAGCTGGAAGGCCGGGAGGCCCTTGCACTTGAGGTATCTACTAACAAAGTGATGTACCAACCGCCTCGCGTTCTGATACCGTCAGTGTTGTGTGCCGTGATCGAGCTGCGTCCGCTAATAATTAAACCGGTGGTAGTAGTAACGTTCCTAGCAAAGGACAAAAAATGAGGTTAGGTCGGTATGTCGGCCTATAAAAACTTACTCGCAGTGCCTTCAGTTACTCCGTGATCATGGCACATGCAACTGTGTCGAAATATTGGATAACTAAAAAATCAAATCATGGTAAATATCCCGTTTTAAATGACTTTAGTGTTAATAACCATGATAGTTTCAAAAGTTTTAAAGAGGGTATTGTACCCACTTTAAAGTATTTAAAACTAAAATAATAAATTGCACTTCTGCAGGTAATAAGCTCACAAACTCTAAACGGAACCCTAAAACCAACGCCTCATGCAGAGCTTTACGACAAATGCCCATGTCAAACTCTATGACATTAAATGTCAAAAAGCTCTTGACATGTGTCAGTCGAGCGTGGGCCAAAGCTGGTGTAATCCGCAGTATGTTTGTAGTTACACCAGTCAAGTCATGTCACAAGCCTTTGTGTACAAAAGGTTACTAGGTGACATTTGGACTATGGTATGATATACTTATACAAAGATTTCCACGCGGGCGAAGCCGCGGGGCCTAGCTAATTATAGATATATGTATAAAAGCTGGCGCGATTATAACTTGTTTTTTCATAATAATCTACGGTGAGCAACAAATACAGGCCTTACTACTTATCATAAGTCTGAATCAATAAACGAATTTAATTAAATTAATTTTAATTTATCCCGTATACGAAAAAACGGGAACAAGCCAGATTTTAACAATGTATCTTTATCTAAATAACTGAACCATTAAAAGTTCTTATGTAATAGTAGGACAAAAATACAAGGTGTAGTCTATGGACCAACAAGATTTTTAAGAGTTGTTGCGCTACATTTTTGTTAGAACACGATGAAAAAAAAAAGACTTAAGTATATTTTTACACATACTTTCTGTAGACACATATACCTATTTATCGATAAAAAACAAAAAATAAAAACGGTGTAAACGGTGTATTTTATTCAAAGTAGTCTCATTTGAAAGCTTGTAGATAGTCTGTCTATGTAGCTAATAAAATAAGAAAAAATACAATTTCGGTACATAAGTCTAGTAAAATCAATATTTTTTTTTAGAAATTTGCAAATAAAAACTATTTTTATTTTATTTTTGATCTTTATCTTTAAAACTCGGTTATTGAGGTGTAATTTTTTGCATGTTGTATTAAATTTCATAATTTAATCTGCAAATCCTCCAAAAATTATGGATCTAACTCTTTTCATGTAAAATAGGTACTTTCTGTCTTGAAATTTCTCTAAAGTCAGAAACTTTAGACAAGACAGAAAGTACCTATGGCCTCCCTCAATGAGCGCCATAGCGCCATGTCTTTAGCTTGCCGCATCCAGCATCTACCTGCAGTCTTTCGCAGGTCGTCATCCCACCTGGTCGGAGGGCGAGGATAACAGGAGGGGGATAACATTTCACACCCGTCTTTATTTAAAGGAAACGGGAAACTCCAAAATTATAAAAAGGTAAATTAATCCTTTTTAAGGGTCAACCTTAATATAATACTTTCAGCAAAAATATACCGTAACACACTGCGTCGGTACAATTGGGTTAGGGTGGAAAGCTTCCATACAAAAAATCTGTTCACATTTTCACACAAGCACATTCAGGTAGCAATTAGAAAGAAAGAAAGAAAATACATTTATTTGACGCCATACATAACACATAACACGACACATTAACATAGTAAGAAAATATAAAAACAAGAAAAAATTACAAGGAAATAGATAAGATATACAGATAAGAACAAATACGAGTTACTTATGGGGCCAAGAAGGTCCCTGTCTCAGCATTAATAATAACCTTTTCTTAACATTATGATTGACTTGTTTATGACAGACGTCCGCAATCTCCCCTATAGCCCGATTACCCAGTCCATCCATCCATCACAATAGCCTGGTTTTATTTCTTTCATTTTTCTTTGCAATAGTCTCTACACCTGGTGGATATCATCTTTGGGTGTATCATATTGTGCACCCGAGGATGATACCCGCTATGTGTAGCCATCGCCTTGAGATTAACTTCTCAAAGGGCCTCTGTGCTGCTTCGGCCCCACGCAAGCCTTCCAAAGAACCGGGTCACTTTATGGCCCGAGATCATGGTAAATGAGAGACATAAATAAAAGCTTGTGTTATGGGTACTAGATAACTGATATACAATACATAACATAGATAGATATTTTTTATTATACATAGAAAACGACCAGAACTCCCGGAACAAATATCTGCAGATCGTACACACAATTTGTTCCAAGGCGGGAATCGAACCCGCAACCTCCTGCGTCGCAGGCGGACCATCGCCCACCGCGCCACATCGGTCGTCAAAATAATTATTTATTTATTTATCTTATTAATCTCCATCTATATAATCTAAGCATCTTCTAAAATATACCTAATGTATAGCTAAAAGTTCTGGCGTGCTGTGTCTCTTAGGTGTTTTCTTTTCATGGTAGCAAAATAAACCAGATTCCAAACTTTTAATCAAATTTTAAAATGGCTTATTCCTGTTTTCCTCCAGAAAATTCCCCCTCAGGGGGAAAACTGGAACAAGCCGTTAAAATCATATTTCAAGTTTTCAAATTATCTGCAAGTCAAATAACTTTAATGGGCGATCATTTGGAATTTATTTTACGACCATAAAATGTCAAATTATTCTGTTAAACTCATATTTTAGTATTTGAAAAAGGAAATAGAGAGGGCACTAGTGTTTTAGCATACACTTCTTTATTAATTTTAGGAAAGCTCGCGCCATTATACTCGTATGTCCTACGCTCATAGCTTGTGTCCAATGTTGAGACTGGCTGAGCGAGACTCAGTTATTTTCCTAACATATAAATAAATAATGCTGGACAATCCACACAGCATCATCTAGCCCCCAGCTAAACAGAGCTGTGTTATGGGAACTATATGACTGATATACTTCATCATCAGCCTATAGCAGTCCTCTGCTGGACATAGGCCTCCCCCAAAGAGCGCCATAGCGCCCTGTCTTCAGCTTACCGCATCCAGCATCCAGCAGCAGCAAGACGATACATAAATAACGACCAGAACACCCCGAACAAATGTCTGGATATCGTACACACAATTGTGTCGAGGCGGGAATCGAACCCGCAATGTCCTGCGTCGCAGGCGGACCTTCGCCCACGGCACCACAGAGGTTAGCATATAATGGCTTCTAGTAAACGTGCACGACTAGAACAAAAATAATCGTACCACCTTTTCCTTTCTGATTTTATTTGAATAAACAATAGGATCGTTTGAGCCCTACCCACGTCCTTCTTATATTACTCAGCCCTACGAAGGGACAAAACCCCGAATATAATATTGAATACTTTTCCGATTCAAAACATACGGATTAATAAACTTATCCAATAAAAAGCTTACGTAATTTTGGGATACATATTGAAACATAAGGATTTGCTTATTACACGAATATTATAAATAAAAGTTTAGATGAATGGACGGATGAATGTTTGTTCGGGTTTCACACCGAAATTACGAAACGGATCGGGCTAAAATTTTGCATAAATGTAGCTATAACCGTGGAATCAAATATATGCAAATTTTTTACCATAAATCAATTCCCATGGGATAGAAATAACATTAAAACATTTCCATACCAAAAACGTACAAAGCCGCGGGCGAAGAAACTAATTTTTGAATAATGCCGTAATGCTATTGTGCAACTTTGCTGCTGTGTGTCTCACAGAATTCCCTAATGTTTTGTTTCAGTAGTCAATGTTCAAAAATACAGAGAGCATAACATATTTTTTTAATTTGATATCGTGTTTTGTTCGTTATCGAGCTTTATATTCCTTTATTTAAATTTAATTATAATTATTTTAATAATTATAATTAAATTTAAATAAAGGAATAATATTAAATAGTAATAAAATTTAAAATAATTATATTAAATAGTTAACTTAAACGAAGCCATTAATAACATGGCTTTGCACTTCAGTATAATCTCTCCCACAGGAAAACACTTGAGTAAGCTATGTGTTTCTAGCTAATGTTTTATTAGGCTGTGACTGTCACTATTTTCCGAATCAATTTACCCTAATTCCGGCCTTGGAATCCCTAAATCCCCATGACAATACATTAATTAAGATAAAAGACAAATGCCTAATAGTGCGTGTTACAGGAAATTACTGCTACCGCCTCAAATATCCGCTCTATTTCCCGTTAGGTAAACAAGAATCAAATACGGTTTTATGAAAAAGAAACATTCGTGTATCTCTGTCTGATTTATTACAAGAAATGGGTAAATGTTGATTATCCAATATAGCGTATAGCTATTTGAGCGTTGGTATATGAGTCCGATAGACTCTATTGCTTACACAGTTTGTATGTCTACCTGTCAGTTACTATAACCATGATATAATATTACATCTTTATTACATAGCATAAAATGAAGTCGCCTGTCTGTTCTCTTAGATCTTAAACTAAGATCGCTAGGAAACTACTCAACGAATTTTTATTCAATGTTTAGCAATAAATAGAGTAATTCAAGAGGAAGGTTTATGAATAATTTGACACATAGTTTTCCACGCGGCCGAAGCCGTGGAGCGCACCTCATAATTTATACATTCCGAAATTGTGTTTAATCAATCAATGAATGCTCGATTCGGACACTAACTTGTCTGATTTACCTTAAACCGATCTTGGCCACTTCAATATTATATTACTGAGACATCATTACTTCTCGAAGATCCCATAAATTCGTATCAAGCCACTCACCCCAGCCTGGTTCGGACATTCCATTACACATTACTAATTTAGCAAATTGGTTTAGCTGCGGCGAAGGCTTTGAACTTCAACCTCTATCTTCGACTCCATCACTTTGCCAATTGCTTTTTTATCAACCATCTTATCTTGTTAGGTATCGACTATGCAGGAACCACTATGCACGCATTAAGGCAATTTGTTCATTTAGGTTTAAAATTCAAGGCAAGAAATAAGAATTAGCAAGCTGAAATGGCAGTGGGCCGGCCATATCTGGCGAAGAACCGAAAACCGCTGGGATAAAAGTGTTTTTGAGTAGTTAAAACGCCCTCCGGCCTGGTGGGATGACGACCTGCGAAGACTGCAGACACATGCTGGATGCGTCAAGCTAAAGACGCTATAACACTCATAAGAGGAGGCTTATGTGCAGCAGTGGACTAACAGGCTGATGATGATGATTTGACCATTCTATGAACAGCTGTTTGCATTGATCGACCGTACAGTAAAACGGCCTGTGCGGTAGTTCAATTTGCCAATTCATTAAGTTCTGTTTTCGTCGAATATTGGTTTGATTGGGATTTACAGCTGAACGCTTTCTTGCCTCAAAAGGCATATTGTGTTCCTTGTCTAGATGTAACAGTGGTCTTTGTGTAACAAACCCAGTCAGGAGGTTATTTGCTTGTTCGCTGATTTTCCAGTTTTCCGAGATTTTCATGCGCAATCCACCAATTTTATTCACTGGGGATTGCTTGTTGTGATTGTAATCAAGGATACTTTCCGAACATTTCTTGTCAAAGCTTAGTTGTCAACAATCACGACAGCGCCGATTACAGATAAAGGATCTAAATTTACTGATATTGATTCACTACTATAAATGTTTATAATAGGTAACGTAAGTAGATAAATTATTTGGGAGTTATGTATTGCAACGTACATTATGTACACTGTACATAGTTTCCAATACTTAATTGATTAGGAACTTACTCTTTTAAATTATTGGTTTTGCTATGATGGTTTGGATTGTAAATTCCATCTACTAGGCCTCGGCATATTTTTCATCGGTACTTAAACCTGTATTTTTGGGACGTCTGCCAAATTCTAGCACCGTTCCAATTTATCATTAGCTTACATTTTATGAGACTGTTACAAATTGGTTGGCCGGTGTTTTAAATCAATAACTATTACAATGGTTACGAAACAACTTGGCCAGGATTAGAATAAACTCTGCGCAGAGGAAAAACATGATCTGCAAGAATACCACTCTGTTCAACATAACGTAACGCGTGTAATAACGCTGATAACGCGCGTTACGTCGTGTTAAATTGCGTGGTAGCTTTGCTGCAGAAGAATATCTTTTTTTTATTTATATTACTTATTCCTCTAACATAATCAGAGACTTTATGTATCTAGTTATAAATTAACATTATTATATTTTACTTAGGTATATTGTTTATATTCATATCTTACTGCTTATCACACGCGTGGCTTTACATATGGCGAAGAGTTCCGCCTGGTACACCGTGCAGTGGGATGATAGCTTTGCAGAAGAATATCATCAGATAAACAAAACCTGTCTTGCTGTAGTTATTTAAATATGAACCAATCTATTCACAGTAGCAGCCCAGAGTCTGGAAGTTGCCAGTGTTGCGTCCTCGTGCCTCGGATAGCACGTTAAGTTGTTGGTCCTGCGCCTGTCCTTTCCCCGATCGTGGCGGTCGCCATCCCATTGGATCAAGAGAGTGAGGGAGTAGAGAGTGTACCTGTGTTTGAGTACACACTTACCTATGCACATGGCTAGATTCTGTTGAGATTTCAAATTTCGGCTAATAGGACATCAATTTATATACCTATGTACATAGATTGTTTCATACTTGCATATTTTATCGTTTAGGATTAAGAAATATTACCAACTTAATACATCCAAAATATTATTAACTTTTTTAAATACGTTTGCGCAGCCTCAAAGTTATGTCCAAGTGCACGTCTAACTTCTCACCTCTCGTTCGTGTACGGCAATTGCATCACAAAGGCCGACAAAAGTTTGCTGTACCGAGAAATTATTTATGTATTCACCGAGTCGTAGACTTCTAAGAACTATGGTTGTGGTCTGTAGTTGACGTTTACAATAGAGAATGCAGGCGCCTCCATAATCGATGGTCAGGACAAAGAAACTTGCTCTGCTAGGCTTGGCTGGAAACCCAAGGTAAATCATAAAATAAATTGATTAATACTGAACTTACACGCAGAATCAACTATCCTCTAAGTTTGTGTAAAGTTTTGTGTTACACCTACGCACCAGAGTGAGATATTTACTAAGTAGTTTTTATAGATTGATATTCTGTTAGCCGTCAGTTACTCCGTAAGACCCGATTTAAGTAGGTAATGAGTTTAATTGTATCGTTATTTTTTTATCAAACAAAAGTAATGCAATGAAAAAATACGCGTATAAAGTGTTTCTAAAACATCTCTTAAAATGTAATATAATAGAATCAAAAAGCAAGTATTATAACTTGCTTTTTGATTCTATTATATTACAAACTAGCTGCGCCCCGCGGCTTCGCCCTCGTGGAAATTTCCGCACAATTTTACCAAGTTTTCTCACCGTTTAGACCTACCCTGGACTATGACAAACATTTTAAAACCAAAATCAGCTCAATCGGCCCAGCCGTTCTCGAGTTTTAATCAGACTAACGAACAACAATTCATTTTTATTTATATAGATAATACAAACAAATTATTAGAATGAGTATTTACAATTGAAACAATTGAGCTAACTGCAGACTGTTGCAAACAATCTATAAGTAGCTCAACAGATCCTTATCAATACCTGTCGTAAGCGTTCCCATGACGCTGGCAATGTTGATGCGCTAGATCTTTCAAAGGTATATGAACAAGAGATACTGTTTTGTGGACAGAACTAATCAGAAAAAAAATCCCAGTAGTTCTGTCAACAGAACTACTCAACAGAACAGGTGGGAGTAAACGCCGAAAATGTCATATTCGAAAGTTATAATTTCAGTTCTCTTTGCAATAATAAGAATTCTTTCTTAGTTCCTTTTCATAACTTCTAAGTATCATTATGAAACTGATTGTTTTCATTGAATGGAAAAAATACATTGTCTAAAGTTTTCCTCGTTAAAACTTTGTTTTGGCTTTTTAGTTGTCTCTTTTGGTATTTTTTTAGGTTAACGTGTGCAGGTTTAATAAATTGATAGGCAAACTTTACTAACGCAAGTATTTATGTATGTAGATTATTGTTAGCGGTTGAATGTCTTGGGGTAATTTCTTCTACTTCGGGTAAATTATACTTCTATAAAAATACTAGCTTCTGCTCGCCGCCTTATGGGGTTTAGAACATACTACATAGGGGAGCGGGGGGCTTGTTGTAACGGGGGCAAGTATTAACAGCTTAATTACTCAGCAGGTATCGAATATTTTGTGTTGGAATTTGCGCTAATCAAGTCCTTATACGGTGGCCTACGACGTGAACACAGTCAGTATCGTGCGGGAGTGCGCAGTGATTGGTCGTGTGCAGGTGCTCCATTTTTGCCAGGTAACGTAAAAAACTTAAGTTCGTAAAGTTTGATTCTAGGTTACTGCATTGTTTTTTTGAAGTGAGTTTCCATCGATTTATGTAGTCAAAATATTAAGCTATCTTAAGTTAGTATTTTCTTTTGGATAAATTATACCATTTTTTTCAATAAACAGAAATGTCCAAAATATTGCCATGAGGCAAGTTGTAACGACATCTCGGGGCACGTTGTAACATGTTACAACTTGCCCCTTCATGTTTTTAAACGTAAGTGTGTACCTATGCTTGTCGTTATTCACATTTAAAATAGTTTTTTAAATACCTAATTATACAATATACCACAGCTGGGCAAAATCCCTACATATTGCAGAACTTTTTTTTCTGTGTTTTAGGATGAGAAATTACAAGCGAGTATCGGGAAGGGCTGCTAAGTCGAAAGAGGTTTACGAACAAGCTGCAAGGGAAGTTTCCGAAAATGGTACCAAAATTCGGCAAGCTGCAAAAATATTTGACCTTTGTCATGTGTCAAACTAATAGAAATTAAGCGAAAACCAAAATCTCTTAATATTAATAAAGAAACACTTGTTGCATCATTAGTTTGTAAGAAATTTGTTGTTATAATTAGTAAGCATTAAACATTATATTAATGTGTGTTAATGTGCGTAATTAAAATTATGTTTAATTCTGTTTACCAAACAATAAATGCCTGAAATTCTATAAATATGTTGTTTTAATTATGTTGTTACTATTTGCCCCACACCAGTTACAACTTGCCCCAAGAACGGGGTATGTTGTAACAAGCGACTATGTTTGCAATATATATTTTTTTGAAGTAATCATTATGAAATCCAGCCCAATTATCATTCTTATGGATAAATGAATATTTTTCCTTTACTATAAAATAACTTCATTATTAGAATATTTGTTATCTTGACTTCCCCATCAAAAAAACTAAAAATTGTTACAACTAGCCCCCCGCTCCCCTACATAAATTCAAACCGATCTGTTCGTTAGTTTTAGCGTGCAGTAAGAACAATCATCTATCCATCCAAGCTTTTCGGATTTGTATTTTTTTTTGTATTTATTTAAAGCATACAGCTATTTTTACAGGTATTACCTAATACAATAGTGTAGTCAACTTAATTAATCACTAGCATCGAATTTAATAAAAAAATAAATAAAATAAATAATGCTGGACAATTCACACAGCATTATCTAGCCCCATGGTAAGCAGAGCTTGTGTTATGGGTACTAGATAACTGATATACATAATACAATACATTATATACAAAGATATTTTTTATTATACATAGAAAACGACCAGAACACTCGAAACAATTATCTGCAGATCGTACACACATTTGTTCCGAGGCGGGAATCGAACCCGCAACCTCCTGCGTCGCAGGCGGACCATCGCCCACCGCGCCACATCGGTCGTCAAATAAAATACAACTAATAATCAAATATACACATGTCAATGAGGATTGATAAATAGTTGTGTAAAATTTAAAAAAAAAAAAAAAAATTTCAGGTATATTAATGTCATGTAATTTTTCCCATTTTTATTGAAATGAAATGAAATGAATGAATGAATTTATTTGTTAAAAGACTTACACAGACATAATAAACTTAAACTTAAATGTAAACTAAACGTGTTGGTAATCATGTAAGTCCAGTAACAAAATGGCTCTGCCTCAGCATGAGTTTGATGACTAGCATGCTAGCAACCAACGCTGGTCTTCCGGCAAAGCAACTTGTTGGCGTTACGGACTGACAACTCACTACCGCTATACAAACAAACAAAAACGCACTAATATAAATAAAATCAACAAGAATACAAATAGAATGTGAATATTGGATGTGAGCTGATCTAATAAATGTTCCTCAAACAAATGATATGATGTCATGACCATCTATCACTGGCTCACGATATAAACAATACTTTTTAATTTCTTCGTAACATAAACAATATAAACCCATTTCAGTTTATGTCGTGTATAAATCACTGAATTTTGAGGCCAACTTTCATCAACATCTTACCGAAGGTGGGTGTTTAGTGTCTTTTTCAGTGTGTCTGGTTGGAATTCTTCATAGTTAACGTATTAAAATTAACATTATTTAGTTCTGCCTCTGGTTAGCGCATTCACTGCCCAGCCTCGGCGGTGCGACTTGATGATGGTACGCGCCTAAGTTATAAATAAAATAAATAAATAAATAATGCTGGACAATTCACACAGCATTATCTAGCCCCATGGTAAGCAGAGCTTGTATTATGGGTACTAGATAACTGATATACATAATACAATACATTACATAGATAGATATTTTTTATTATACATAGAAAACGACCAGAACACCTGGAACAAATATCTGCAGATCGTACACACAATTGTTCCGAGGCGGGAATCGAACCCGCAATCTCCTGCATCGCAGGCGGACCTTCGCCCACCGCGCCACATGGGTTATGTACAAGAAGTTCTAAAACCATATGTGCGGTGGTGTGAAAGTGTTAGTAGAAAGGTGCATCGTAAGCAACCGTAGCTCAAGTGAGGGCTACAGTGCAGCTACAGTGTTTTCGGCCTAAAATGATTTTGATAAATAAGGTACCTATCAAAATACTCATCTGGTCACCTTTCTGGTTTTAGCTACATTTTTTCATCATCGCTTTCTAGTCTTTATTATTTGTTTGATTATTTTATTGCACTCTATATCCTCAGTCTAAAAAAGCTTTATTACAAATGTAATTGTAAAAAACTTATAATTATTGTCAGTAATTCAGGCAAGCAATTGCGACAAGCAATCGCGACAGCAATACTTACAAATACAAAATAACTCCCGGGCCCGGCTTTGTCAATGTCAATTCAATTCGTTGTTTCTTTACAAAATATAAAACTGTCCGCGCCGCAGGAGCCGCACTTGCCGCAGTCATCGCATTTTCTAAATATTTACATGAAATAAGTATACAACACCGCGCACCTAACCGCGCCGAACGCGACGCATTTCAGTAAAATCGAGTGCGGCTACTGCGGCGCGGACAGACGCGTTCAGCTTAAGGATTTCATTGAATTCGTTCTTTATTTATTTTTGCTTGCATGTATAATTCTTAGGTCTGAGTGAAGGGTTAGTTATGTATGTCGTCACTAGGTACATGCACCCTGGAAGGGTACTGCAAAATTAAATTCGACTTCAAAACTAGACATAACATTATTTGTAAAGCGAATGATATCAGAAATCAGAAGTAGGTTACATAAAATCGTGACGCAAAAGGAAAAATACCATCAGAACTCACTAAAACAACACCAAATTCAATAGCTGTGCAAATAACTGCTCGATTTGTGAACGAGCTTGTTTGCCAGTGCCGCCAACTTTGTGATGACAACAGATTTGGCTTTACTAGTGGCCTTTTGCGGCTTTGTTCGCAAGTACTTGGGTAAAGCAGTTGGTTGGGAATGTTTAGTTTAAAATTGATGATGACAAACTTGGACAACGGTTGCTAGTCTTACTGGAAACTAGCTATGTGCACAGAGTGTCTGCGCAAACACAGGTGCACTTTCAGGTTAGAGGTAACGCGCTAACTGCATTTTCCCATCGTAAAAAAATAACTACAAGTACAGAGTGGTATACAAATGACGGATACTTTATGTATTTGCTAGGTAATAATGAGACACTCAATTAAATAAATAATTTGATAACAAGATCTTAACAAAGAAAATTACTAAGTACCAAATAATTAAAACCAATTAGACAATGAAGGATTCGTAACGAATACATCCGACAGAGAACCAAGGTTATCGACATAGCTCAAAGAATTAGCAAGCGGAAGTGGCAGTGGGCCGGCCATATCTCGCGAAGAACCGACGGCCGCTGGGGCAAACTTGTTCTTTAGTGGAGACCACGACTCGGTAAACGTAGTGTAGGACGCCCTCCGACCAGGTGGGATGACGACCTGCGAAAGACTGCAGGTAGATGCTGGATGCGGCAAGCTGAAGACAGTGCGCTATGGTGCTCATTGGGGGATTCCTATGTCCAGCAGTGGACTGTTATAGGCTGATAATGATGAGACAAAGAGCTAACTGCAGAATTATCTACAGGAAGCTCAAGTAATCCATACCAATACCAGTCGGAAGTGTCTCCAAGATACTGGCTGCAATAAAATTATAATCAGATAATTATAATAGAATAGAATAGGAAAAACATTTATTTAGACACAGGTACAAAATACAGGCATAGAATAAACAAACGGCAAATAAAGTAGTTTATCAGTGGGGTAAGTGACACTAATAGGTGATATCTATACTAATATTATAAAGAGGAAAGGTTTGATTTTTTGTTTGTTTGTATGTTTGTTTGTTTGTAACGAATAGGCTCCGAAACTACTGAACTGATTTGAAAAATTCTATCACCGTTAGGAAGCCTAAATATTCGTGGTGAACATAGGCTATATTATATTTTCAAAAAGTAAGGGATCCTTACTAAAACTTCATTAATGTAACCCAAGGTGTGAAAAATGTACCTATAAAATTCCTTGCATATCAATACGCCATTTTTTCTAAATAAACGTGGTTGCCTAGCAACGCTCTTTTGACAACAAAGGTTTGATAACAATTTACTGTATGGAAACTCTTTTGTTAGGTTGAACGCCTCTTGCATATCAATACGCCATTTTTTCTAAATAAACGTGGTTGCCTAGCAACGCTCTTTTGACAACAATAATATTATTTTTTGTTTATTGTTTGTATTGAATAGGTTCCGAAACTACTACACCGATTTGAACAATTCTTTCACCGTTGGGAGGCTACACTATCCCCGGTGAACATAGGCTATATTATATTTTCAAAAAAGTTAGAGATCCTTACTAAAACACCAATAATAATTAAACCCAAGGTGTAAAAAATGTACCTTAAAAATTCCAATACCCGTGCGAAGCCGCTAGTAGACTACCTCCATGACCCTGCGCCGAATAGGGGTTAGCTCAGCGTGTACTGAGCATTATTATATTCAGCCAAAGACCTTAAATGTTAGACAATTACCTACGTTGTTTCTCCCTAGCTAGTTATCACATAAAGTGGTAGGCCAGCTTAATTAATGACGACCGATGTGGCGCGGTGGGTGATGGTCCGCCTGCGACGCAGGAGGTTGCGGGTTCGATTCCCGCCTCGGAGCAATTGTGTGTACGATCTGCAGATAATTTGTTTCAGGTGTTCTGGTCGTTTTCTATGTATAATAAAAATATCTGTCTATGTTATGTATTGTATTATGTATATCAGTTATCTAGTACCCATAACACAAGCTCTGCTTACCATGGGACTGGATAATGTTGTGTGAATTGTCCATAGAAAAAAAAAGAAGAAAAAAACGAAACTATAAGCAGGTTTATAAACTAAAATCTCCAATCTTCAGTTTATACAATAACATGTAATCTTCACACAATACAAATGAGGGTTGTATTGTAGTTAATCTAAATTAGGGCGTAGGTCGTAGTTAGATTCATTTAGGCGTAGCTAACGTATTCAATGTAGTGTAAATCTTAAGTGGTCTGTATAGTAAATCTCGCACTGTAATCTCAAATTAAGGATATTCAATTCATGCGTATATAGTATTACGTCGAAATGTGTTAAGCCGGGTACTCACTAGCGAAACATAACCGTAACTGCTGCTGTTATAGGAACCTATAATCACACTGCCATGATACGCTGATGTTTATGGTTTTGACCGCGAAGTGAATGGCTGTTGTACTGCACATTAAAAAACCTCGTTCTTATATGTTTCTGTTCGGTTACAGCTCGTATAAAAGGTATTTTTTTATAACACCATGGTGGCTAATAAGCATGCGGCCTGTCTGATGGGAACCGGTTTACCGCAGCCTATGGACCCATGCGACATTAGGGACAATACAATTTGCCATGTAACTTAGAGAGAGAAAGAGATAGGAACACATTACTGACGACCTCCGCACGAGGCAAGCCTGTATCGCGGGAAGCCAAAAGTAACTTTAGCGGTAAACATTGTTAACTTATACAAGGCAAACAAATAAAAATAATATTAAAATAAATCTAAACAATTAGGTGATGGACAACTAAACAAATCAGAGCACGACATCTGCAACATTTAAGTCACACTGTATATAGAGTAGGTAGAGAATTATATATAGCACTATGCCTATGTACAACTTTGGTGTAATAAAGTATATTATATCATCAGCCTACGTTATTCCACTGCTGGACATAGGCCTCCCCCAATGAGCGCCATAGCGCAATGTCTTCAGCTTGCCGCATCCAGCATCTACCTGCAGTCTTTCGCAGGTCGTCATCCCACCTAGTCGGAGGGCGTCCTACACTACGTTTACCAAGTCGTGGTCTCCACTCAAGAACGCGTTTGCCCCAGCGGTCGTCGAGCTATGTCGATAACCTTGGTTATCTGTCAGTGTAAAGTATATTATATCTATCTATCTAACTCCTGCAACTCGCTAGTGAGCACCCACCTTTACGTATTCACGTCATAACGGTGGAAATGAGACCTGTTTCTCGGAACCTTGTGATGGACTGCCGTGGCTCTTGTCTCCGTTATAAACTGGTTGACGTAAAATAGTCGTTTTAATGAAAATAGCTGAGGATAATAATGTAATAGTAGTTATGAATCATCACTCCTAAAGTGATGATACTACAGTTGTCACAAAGATAACTTTTTGTACCTGTTGCCTAACCTTACTCTGTTTGCCAACCCTTGAATTAAATTAAATGAATAATAATAATATTTGAAATTCCACGTAGCGTCATCTAGCCCCAAGCTAAGCAGATACTTAGATTAGAACACATTTTTTATTATTTTATTTACGACCGATGTGGCGCGGTGGGCGAAGGTCCGCCTGCGACGCAGGAGGTTGCGGGTTCGATTCCCGCCTCGAAACAATTGAGTGTACGAACACCCGGAACAAATTTCTGCAGATCGTACACACAATTGTCCCGAGGCAGTAATCGAACCCGCAACTTCCTGCGTCGCAGGCCTTCATCCACCGCGCCACAGAGGTAGTCAAATTCATGAAATAGATATAGAACCACCCAACGCTCCAGATAAATTACAAATAAATATTTAAGTTACCTTGTACCGCTACACTAGATAAAGTAGGTTATGTGGGACGAAAGTAGTAACAAAATAAACATCAGTTCTTGATCTTTGATATTTGACGAGAATTTTCGTATTAACCTATTTACATTCAATTTATTTCTACAAGACCAGAGACTAGAGCTGTATCTATTCAATACTGGTTCATACTCCACATCCATCAATCCTATGTTAGTCCACTGCTGGATATAGGCCTCGTCTAATGAGCGCCATAGCGCCCTGTTTTCAGCTTGACGCATCCAGCATCTACCTGCAGTCTTTCGCAGGTCGTCATCCCACTTGGTCGGAGGATACTACACAATACTAACCAATCTAATCTCTGGCTTGTTAAATAGTTTTTTTCTTTTTTGACAAGAGTTGATTTTGTTGACAAAAGATAATCAGCCTTCAGTTATTCCGTGACCACGGCGGCGCATGCAACTGTGCCGAAATATTGGATAACTCAAAAATCAAATCATGGTAAATATCCCGTTTTAAATGACTTTAGAATAAAATGAAAAAAAACTTTAATTTTTTACGAAAAACTCATCCTGTAATTAAAATTATTATAATTAGTATGCGAATTATTACTAACTAGCTGTTCCCCGCGGTTTCACCCGCGTTAAATTCTAATTACACATTTCGAGGACCTAATATTACTCGTAATTCACGTCCTTTCACCGGTCGCTATGCCAAAATACAAATCGATTGGTAGCTTTGTTAGGCGCCGTGAAGAAAAGACAAAAAATCTAACAAACACACTTTCGCATTTATAATATTAGTTAGGATAACATAAGAATTAAAATTGTACTACCATATATCGGTTATTATGTATGTACTTTCGCTTAAAAACTAACAAAAGAGCGAAAAACATCAAATAGTAAAACATTACCGCAGATAAGCCATTTGTATTCGGGAAAGTTTGTTTGCACGGCCTGAATTCCGCGAGTTATTGGCAGAGTTTGATTGATTGAAGCGATGTTGTTCAGGGTTACAGATAAAATGAGCATTGGATCACAGAATAACTATATATAGCACACTAGCGGAACGTCCCGGCTTCGCCCGGGTGGACAGTTGTTTCATAAATATTTTGCGATGAACGCGAGCGTAAATGTGTGTATCTTTATGTAGGATTTTTTTTCCAACTTACATACTTTGCAAATCCAACTTCTATGAATAATTCTTATCATTTTGACGAGATATAGATGAAAAAAATGCATTCAGAGTCTGAATGCATGTTTTTTTATTGCATGCATTAATGGAATGCATGTTTTTATATATCTATCTCTTTAAAATATAAAGAAAAACAAAGCTATAAGTATTAATACAACGGATATTTATCGCGTTTATTTACCTAATTTTCCCGACGTTTCAACAGGTTTACACACTGTCGTGGTCACGGGATGACTCATCGTCGGGAAAATTAGGTAAATAAACGCGATAAATACCCGTTGTATCAATACTTATAATTATGTGTTCAAATCGCGTAAGTTTAAAAATATTTAAAAACAAAGCTGTGAAAGTATACACGTCAGGCGTAAGCCACTTTGAATATCTGAGTGGTTTACGCCTTATCGCCTTTCCGTTATTGATACTATGAAAACGTATTATTAACCTCAAAGTTTTAAATCAAATGATGGTGCATTTTACCTAACTACTTTGTATTTTTACGATGTCAATGCGCATTCGAGTGGATATCGTTGTTTTGAAGAAAGGTTTTATGAACCTGAGCTTTTCGAATGATCGTACATTTTGTTTACTTTGTATTTTTACGATTATAAAATGCAGTCGAACACAGGTATCACCGCACTATCGATGTTTTTATGTAAACTAATAAAATGAGAATTCATTTTGTCTATTTTGTATTTTCACGACGATGCATTTTTTTGGCTTGATTTTAGTGAATATATTGTGTTTCCTACGCCACATCGACGTTTTAAATAAACAGTGATGAAATAGTAATAGTATCTCCAATGTTTAATATTATTTTGGAATTCTGATGATTCCAAAATAATATTAAATATTGGAGATGCTGAGTGGAGACCGATTTTTTTTTAATCTAAGTTTGTCTGTTAATCTAAGTTTAATTTATAAGAGTATGTATACTATCCGTCTCTGTTCTGACAAAATAAAAATATTTATGACCTCCACTGCTGGACATAGGCCTCCCCTAATGATCGCCACTATTAAATGAATGATCCAGCGTTTTCCGTTATAAATACATGTTATGAGTTTATATGTTGAAATGACGTACATTTATTATGAACGAGAAAACATTCGAAAAAGATTGTTTCTGTGAAAACGTTTTAATGTTTATCTATTCATGGGAACTGATTTATGGAATAAAAACCATTCAACCTATATTTTATTCCGGGCCTGGAATTAGCGGTAATCAAAATTTCAGGTATTTTCGTTCAGTAGTTTTTGCGTGAAAGAGTCATACATATATACAAACTTTCGTGTTTATAATAGGAGAAAGTGTATTTATAATAGTAGAATAGTAGAATTGTCTATACTTATTTTATTGTTCGTTGCTGTGTAGTCTGTAACAATAGCTGCATTACCCATTAGTGCTATTTATAGCGAGAGGAGCCGCTGGCACAAAGCTAGTCTTCAGCTGGCATAATAAAGGCCAGTCATCTCGAATGCGAGGCCACGTCATTATCGTGCCATAATTACCTCTCAGGCTAGGTTTCCGGCTCTCGTAGAACCACTGATTACGAATGCATGAGTCTCGCCAAGCAGGGGCCCAATTCTGCTCACCGTTACTTACTAGGAATCACTTAAGGAGATGTTGTCGTCGCAGAATCATCACGTAGAATCCATAAATGAAAGAAACTTTACTACAGATAGTAAATAAAATAAAAACCTTCGTGGAACAACATAGTTAGCGTTACGGATATCAACCTATTTTTCCAATGTACTGATTACTTAATCGTGATAATAATATTTTTTAAATTAAGAAAATTGCGCAGAATATCCTTTTGAAATTTCCAGGCGGGCGAAGCCGCGGGACCCAGCAAGTCCCCCTTTGATACGGAACTTTTAAAGGAGATGCAACGATCAATAGGTTTCTTTCCAGCCCTGGCGGGGGCACAGAGAGGGGCCTCGAGGCTTGGCCTCATTACCCCGGCGTCAACTCGAGGGGTGGCGACCCCTCGGTCCTTGGAATTTGTGGGAGTCTTTTTTTTTCCCTTGTTCTCTATGTTTTTTTTTTTTTGGCAGCTTTTGGTTAAGAGATGCAACGTCAACATAGCGTGGTAGGAACCTACTCTATTTGAATTCATGGAATGTGTTATCTTCATGCTAACTTTTGTTGGAATAAAAAGGAGTAATGCAATTTAGCTTACAACTATTTATTGTGAAAGTTGTCTACCTTTGAAAAAACAATTTTGATACCTGAAAAGCCATATATTCGAAATTTACTGAGGGATATTTACCATGATTTGAGAACTTATACTACGCGCTGAGAAAAGTAAAGATTTCAATCAGCGCGTTCTACCCATCATGACCGACGGAGCTGAGACTCACGATAATGCTGGTCCACCAGTGAAAAGTCGCTTAGTGATCTATGGAAAGAGCGATGCTCGTAGTCTCTGAAGGCTATGATTCATAACGAATACATCCGACAGAGAAGTGCGATCTTGAGAAGAACCGACAAACGCTGGGGTAAACGTGCTCTTGAGTGGACCACGTAGTAAAGTTCCTCTAGTCAGGCGGGATGACGTCCTGCGAAAGATTGCAGGCAGATGTTGAATGCGTCGAGTTGAAGATAGGGCGCTTTAGCGCTCATTAGGGGAGGCCTATAAATAAATAATTTATTCAAAAATATCTTATGTCTAAATAATAACAAAAGAAGTATATTACTAAAATTCTGATTTAAATTAACAACGCGTGTGCCTGAATTAGGTGAACATCTGTTTTTCAGGCAAAAAGAGTGCTGACATCAAAGAAAATAATCAAATAGAACTTGTTTACTATACAAAGCGACGAACATGCATACTTTACAATAATTACGTATGCTTAATACACTAAACTAGTTTTAATAATTTTTTGATCCACTTAACACTTTGACTGCGGTTTTTTTTCGACGACTGCGATCTTTTTTTTAACTTAAAAAATTCGTATGCGTTTCGTTCGAAAAATATTACAGCTCTGCTGAGTCACAAAGATCTGTATTTTCTCAGCCGCTGCGCTAGTGTGGATTTACGCGTATTAGTCACTTGTAGAAAACACATACCGTGTGATTTCAGCAGTCAAAGTGTTGCTGTTGGAAATTTGTGTGCACTGTTGGAAATTTATTCAAACAGTGAATAAATTTCCAACAGTGGACTAACATAGGCTGATGATGATGAATCAATAAACTAGGCCAGCTTGCCAGAGATGCTGCAAGGCTTCCTAGTCAAACAGATCGCATTGACCTATTTATTGTATTCTCTCTTGGTTCCGTTTCTGATCTAATTAATTTGGATTGTATTTGTTCTAACCAGGTACTTCTACGGGCAGCAGAATCAAACATAAGTCGGGCCAAACGTGAAGGTAAATAAATTCAATTAGGTCACGGATCATGGGGCGAAGGTTCGCCTGCGGCGCAGAAGGTTGCGGGTTCGATTCCCGCCTTGGGACAAATGTTAGTATGATCTGTAAATATTTCTTCCAGGTGTTCTGTCTGGGTATTTTCTATATAATAATAAAAAAACATCTATGTCATATCATATTAAGTATATCAGTCACCTAGTACCCATAATACAAGCTCTACTTAGCTTTGGGCTAGATGATGCTGTGTGGATTGTCCACCCTTATTTATTTATGGTTGCATCGCCAAACATCAACGTCATCGACGTCTGGTAGAAGCAGGGTTGTTCGGAAGGGTACAAATACTTGGTTTGTAAAAATTCTCAACAGGATTTAAATTTTTTCCTCAGTCATAATGACGTAGCTATCTATATATCACATCTGACTGATGGCAGTCTATCATGCTTTAAAATAAGACTTGTCGCGCAGAATTTCTATTCTGTGAACGAACTATTACAATTGTAAACCTGACTTTAGTTGAATTTATTATTCTAATAATGATTTATTTTTATTTTCAATTATAACAAAATGTATTGTACTTATCATACGAAAATGTGACATGTAAAGTGGTTTTACCAATAAACCAAAAAAATATTATTTTTGCTGCTACATCATTTTTCATTCCGAGCACTCAAAAATATGTCTAGATATCTATAGGTAACGCTTTTGATACTCAATCCTTTTCCACTGCATCATCTATCAAGTCTAGATTGACAGATTATGAAGAACATACTTTGTAGAGGAAAGTACAGGTACATTGCGAAAACTGTCATCGATTGCTCTTGTAGAGCTCGATCAAATATAAGTACCTCGGTGATTAATATTGGTTTGGCGGTGAAGGGCTGTACCAAAGTACATAGTAAGTGAGTGTGTATGTACAGTAAGATGTACCTTTATTATGTTTAGGATGGATCTGCATACGATTTATACCACATTAACTAAGGTGACGACCATTTGACCCTGGAGTTTATTAGCAAAGATTATTGCTATTTGAGAATAGAAACAAAATAAGAACTATTCTTTTATGATTGAAACTGTTGAGCTAACTGCAGTCTGTGGACAGTAATTAAGAGGTAGATCTACTGATTATCAATACAAATCAGAAGCTACGTTCTTTTTGGGGTATTATTTTATTTCTTAGAGATTATTCGGAGTGCCCTCCGACCAGGTGGGATGACGACCTGCGAAAGACTGCAATGGTGGATGCGGCAAGCTGAAGACAGGGCGCTATGGCGCTCATTGGGGATGGCCTATGTCCAGCAGTGGACTGTTATAGGCTGATGATGATGATGATGGTGATTCGGAGTGCAAGGGCTTAAGCGCTATACCTATGTTATACCAAAAACCACAAAAATTCAGGTTGATAAATTTTTCCGAATATTCGAAATGTAATATGATTGGTTTAATACTGACAGATACTGAGGCAGATGGTTGATACTTTGTAAACAAAAAAACACGTTTTACGAAAAAAAAAATTACAAAGCTTAATCACTAAGCTTTCCATCAAAACGAATCCTAGCCTTCTCTATCTTCCCTTTGCACATGTTTGCAAACCTCACGAAAAATCCCTGCCCATTAGAGAGGCCTATAGGCTCAAATCACGGCCTCAGCTGGTTAATTAAAGGCCAGCGTGAAGCCGACAATAAACCAAGTTGGTTACCCTTATCTTGGAAACCTTTCTGAACACAATGTGTTGCCAACAGGGGGTCCCATCATCGAAGATCGGGTCTAAGATAAAAGCGTGCGGTGATAGGTATAATTTATCTCGTTGAACGATACTTTAATGAGGTATGGAAAATCGATTTCTTCGCGAGATGCCTACCGACGACGCGCCACAACTCACCAAAACTCTTGAAATTGAAAAGTTCAGAGTTTTGGTTGAACTTTGACAATGTTTTGAAGTTTTCGTACATAAGCCTATCTCCCGAAATTTTCCCGTGCTGATTCTCTATATTTATATCTGTCGGTGTATGTGATTTCATTTTATTTAGTTTATTTAAACCAAGTTCTTATAACTATGTTTAATTATTTTGATTGACCGTTATTGACGTTATTTAATAATGCAGCTAGATATATGCTGATGATAACAAAAACCTTGGGCATATCGCATGCTAAAAAAATATTCTCATAGTTATTCACCTGAGTGGTACAAGCCCAATATACATTTATACAACGAATAAATTTAACTATGATAAAATTATTGACAAATAATATTAATTATGACGAATTATTGAAACGTGTTCTTGAGTGGAGACCACGACTTAGTAAACGTAGTGTGGGACGCTCTCTGACCAGGTGGGATGACGACCTGCGAAAGACTGCAGGAAGATGCTGGATGCGGCAAGCTGAAGACAGGGTGCTGTGGCGCTCATTGGGGGAAGCCTATGTCCAGCAGTGGACTGCTATAGGCAGATGATGATGATGATTAAATGATTGACAAATCTCTACAAAATCCTTGTATATGGCGTTACCATCACAACGATATTTTTTTCTAGATCGTCGCAGGACGCTCGCTCGTGAAGATGGACCATTACAGTCAAGAATTTTTTTGCAAAATAATATTTATTTTCACCGCTATAACTGGGCAAGTTTTGAGGCACAAATGTTGAAAACATGTGAGAAAAAAACTTCGTTTTGTTTGTCCCTGCTTTACATTTGAACCTGAAAGTCGTAAACCTAAGCTGGCCTACTTTTTGCTGGAACATTAAACCTATAACTTCAGCTATATTTTAGGATTTTATTTATTTTCATTTTCAACTGTGTTATAGGACATCTTCAGCTATATTATAGGACACCCTATAGACACAATGTCGCATCTTATAGTGGCCATGAATGAAGACCTACTCGTACCTAGACAGACGTCGTCGTCTACCATCTCGTAATATTGTTATTTTTCACATCGGTAAATATGGTTGTACTAATATTATATTTATTTTGCCTGAATTCACAAAATGGCGGAGGGATTTATTCAACTGGAATGAGAGTAAAGAATACCGGCGAAATTCGGATAATAAGTACCTACTAGGTATATAATACATGTTTCTACACGCGGCTTCACACGTGTTGTTTCTATGAAAACGTTTAAAGATTATTCATATCCCATGAGAATGAATGAATGAATGAACTCTTTATTGTACTTAAAACTATAAAATAACACCTTATATCTAAACATTACATATTAAAAGTACAATAGGCGGCCTTATCGCTGACAGCAATTTCTCCCAGGCAACCTAGGGATGGAGAAAAAGATATAAGCAAACTAAGAGTTGGTAAATCACAAACAAAAGGAGAAGTATCAAAAACAAGAAATAAAAAATTATACAAACTATATACATTGCATGCAATACAAAGCTACTAACCTAAAAGATAAACTATAAAACAACTATAAAATACTGAATACAATAGGAAGGTACCACAGAGATAAATTGAGATAAATAAAAAGAGAACTGAGTGACGAGATCAAAACCATAGCAATCGAATTTTTTTATTTGTTATTAGACTTACACAGAACATAATAAACGTGAATGAATGCTACTTAATTAAGTTGGATCTCGTGAAATAGATTTATCTTTATTTAAGTGTAATTGTAATGTTTTTAGTTATTCCTAATGACCTAATTTATAGTGTTTATAGTTAACAGTATGGCTGTAATAGTTTAGGTACATAGTTGAAACACTTGAATAATGAGATTTGTATTTAGTATTTTAGTTTTAATTTTCATGTTTCTTTTTGTTTTAAATTTAGTTTATATTCTTTTTTTTTTCTTATATATGTCATTCAAATTGTTTTAGCGTTTATTAATCTGATTTATAGTGATAGTCATTTTTTTTATTTTATACAAAGTAAATCCTTTATTGGCCTTAAGTTTAGTAATTAAGTATGTTAATATTAGTTTTATAGGCTGTGGATTTTGTTTCTAAAATAAATAAATAAATTAACAAATTTCATACAAAAATTTAAGAACGCCACACTTAAAAATATTACTAAGTTCGGGGTGAGTATAACGCAGACTCGACAGATCCTGTATTCATAACAGAAAGTAACACACACAACAGTAGAAAGTAACGTTTTAACCACGGTATTTTTCCGGCACAAACGAAAAAAGCGAGGTAAAAGTGCACTTTACTCGACGACTTTTCAGCTGTAATTCTAGAACAAACACCCATTAGCTGGGACAATGTTGCCACGAGGAAAGTTATTTCGGTCTCAGAAAGATAGCGTAAATGAACCGGTATTTAATTAAAGTTTATATTTGTAGTTGGACGAAGGTATAATGAATTCTCAGACAACCCGTAATAATATAATAATAATTCTATAATAATATCTTATATATATAAAAGAAAGTCGTGTTTGTTACAACACTTATAACTCGAGAACGGCTCAACAGATTTAGCTGAAAATTGGTGGAGAGGTAGCTTAGAACCAGGAGTCTAACGGATACTTTTTATCATTTAATTAAACTATTTGACACATAGATTTCCACGGGGGCGAAGCCGCGGGGCGCAGCTAGTAAAAAGTATAAATAAATATAAGATAAGATATATTTTTTACTGTAGAATAGTTTTATAATATTTTATTGTATTTTCTATAGTAAAAAATGTATTTTATACGAGAATTTAAATAAATGAGTGTATAATAATAAATAATATATAATATGATATATTATATAATAAATAATCGTAATAATATAATAAAATCTTGGACTCGGCACGTATCGTCAGGAAATTCCTTTCTCTGCAGCCCTAGTCACCGGCCGCTTGAGCCTAGCTTCGCGGTCGGTGATCTACCGTTTTGATATAATTTTTACTGTAGAATAGTTTTATAATATTTTATTGTATTTTCTATAGTAAAAAATGTATTTTATAAATGAGTGTATAATAATAATAATAATAATGCTGGACATTTCACACAGCATTATCTAGCCCCATGGTAAGCAGAGCTTGTGTTATGGGTACTAGATAACTGATGTACATAATATAAAAAAAATATTGGCAGATAATGACGTAGATGGATGATACTTGTACACAAAGAAAAAAGCACGTTATACGACTAAATAAATTACAAAGCTTAATCACTAAGCTTTCCATCAAAACGAAGGCTAGCTTTCGTTTTGACTGAGACTTGAATGAATAAATCACCAAGACTCCTCGGCTAATAACCAATTTCATAACCAAATATGTCCTGAAACTAGTTACTTACCTTCATTATAACTTAACGAACTCATTTGTAGGACGCCAAAGTTGGGGGATCACTCATTACCCGTTAGGAAGCGCTTGCAATGGGTAGCGGACATGGAAATGAAGGATCTTGGTGAATTCTCAACAGAACATTTGCCTGGAATTTTATTTGAAAACAATTATACTCTCTCTGTTCAAGGAAAGTACTTACAAAATTAAATATGACTTGACTTTATTAAGACTTGTAAGGCCTACGAATAGAACGACAGATTATGCGGTCACACTATTAGGCAAACGTGCGTCCCGATAAATGGTAGTATTTACGGCAATCGCTGCAGCTTGCCGATATCTAAGTACTCGCTTCTCCGATAACATTCCAAAACCACGCTTCGCCATAAGAAGCAACTCCTTCGGGCTTTATTTAATACAAAAATTAAAACTCTGCCCTGAATATTATCAGTGACGTGTCCCAGCTATGATGCCACATAAGTAATCTATTATGTAGATTTTGAATGGGAGTGATCGGTATTTAAGAATTAGCAAGCTGAAGTGGCCGGCCATATCTTGCGAAGAACCGACAACCGCTGGGGTAAACGTGTTCTTGAGTGGGGAACACGACTCACGCTGGATATGTCAAGCTGAAGACAGGGCACTATGGCGCTCATTAGGGGAGGCCTATGTCCAACAGTAGACTAACATAAGCTAGGTATTTAGTCATTTATTGAGTTTGGGACATTATATTGCAATGGAGGTTATTCCATTAAAATATAAGACTGCCTTTACGAAGGTGTTCGTAGTGATTTCTAGAACCTGTAGTTCACGCATTCAGTGAGCTATCAATGACCCAGTGTAGCGACGAAATGCATGTTCGAATAGGGCTTGCAAATACGTGGCTTGGTTGACTCAAATACGTTCTAGGCATGCAAATATGGGTAACCACCTACAAGACAAACAAACAAGTTTCTGAACTGTTGGCTAAGTTACATAAGCCTATATGACAAGGTGACTTACTTGCCAGATTAAACCACGGATACATGGTGTTTGTGGTAGGGCACGTCCTTCAAAACTACCTACAGAATAGAAAGCTGTCATAACTCATACAGTTCTCTTACAGATTGAAAGTTTTTACTGAAAATTTCTCAGGCATTGGATAAAATCCGGCTGCGCATTCTGCCGGATTTGATTAAGGACCTAAACCCTTATCTAATAAATGTTTTGTATAACCTCTATCTGCGTGTTTTGTTTTTGTCTGTACCTCTTGGATTGTGTGTTGCAGGGGTTGTGAACTTGTTAGACTTTAGTAAGCTTAAGTTGGCTTATGAGTTTAAAGGGTAAGGAACGTTTGAAGAGGAGTTTAAACGGGGGAACAACACAAAACATAAACAAAACTGGGCTTGATTCGTCTGCTATCCGATAAACCTCGTTTCTAGAATCCAGCTCTAACTACCAATAAATATATATATCGTACGTACTTAAGTTATACCTAATCTTTATTTGTTTGCTTGAAAATTTGTTTATTTGGCACACAAAACAGAATACAATCAAAGCTCTGCTTACCATGGGGCTAGATAATGCCGTGTGAATTGTCCAGCATTATTTATTTTAAATATTATATAAATAGAAGGACATAATAATTAAAACTAGACTGTATCCTTACTATGTATATACAGCATGATCAAAGAGCAATTCTTTGTGAGTTGGTAAACCTATTGAAAATTAATATACAGATAATTGTTTATTATTTTAAAATTACAAGAATAAAACAATGAATTTGATAAGGGCATGTCACTGATAAGATATAATTAAAAAGAAAATTCAGAACACACTCCCTAATGAGTTCTCCTTATTAATTAAAAAAAGCAAAGTCAGTTAAATTGGTACCTACACAACTATTCTAATAAAAGCATCAAATTTTTCCAAAGTAAATTTTAAAATGACGTATTTTTAATATTCCTCTGCCACCAGTTCAAAGTGGGCTGGTCCACCAGTTCAAAGTTGCTCAGCGAGCTATGGAAAGAGCTATGCTCGGAGTGTCTCTGAAGGATAGGATTCGCAACGAACACATCCGACAGAGAACCAAAGTTATCGACATAGCTCTGAGAATTAGCAAGCTGAAGTGGCAGTGGGCCGGCCATATCTCGCGAAGAACCGACGGCCGTTGGGGCAAACGTGTTCTTGAGTGGAGACCACGACTCGGTAAACGTAGTGTAGGACGCCCTCCGACCAGGTGGGATGACGACCTGCGAAAGACTGCAGGTAGATGCTGGATGCGTCAAGCCGAAGACAGGGCGCTATGGCGCTCATTGGGGGAGGCCTATGTCCAGCAGTGGACTAATATAGGCTGATGATGATGATGAATATTCCTCTATCAAAATGGCTAAATTGTTTTTTGGTTTTCGATACCTCTACGTGAATTTAATCAGCAAAAACATGTTGACCTGTAACCTGCTTCATTACTGAGATTGGAAGTTCGTTCACGGTTTTGTTTCGTGTTAAAGCCAATAAACTTCCTTTTAATTTGTGGATATAATGAATTATCCAACGAAAACCACTCGTTGTATTATAGCCCAATTACTTACTACGTCGATAAAACACTCTTGTAACGTGGGCTTCAATTATTGGTACCTAACTTGGGTGTTGCTAAATTTATTGGTCCTAAAGCTCAATTATTGGTTCCTATTATTGAAAGTGAGTATCATAGAGTTTCTATCAATCAACTTCAAACTTCAATGTGCTTTCTTTCCTTTAGACCTAACAGGACTTTTGGACATGTCACAAATTTCAATTTGCATAAGTAAAACTAGGAAATAATGTGATAACTTAGATTTTTTGTTCACTTCAATCTTTTTAAGGCAAACTAAAGAAGCAAGCAAGTAAATAAAGAAATATATACGAGTATTTACGCTAGCAGACATACATCCATTAGCAGGGTCCAGACTGCACGAGCAGCCTTGGGAGTCCGCAAGAAAATCATATAGCTTGGTGTTGTCTAGTCCGACTGCCACAATACTTGTAGACTACCTAATAGACTGACAGTAATACCTTACGTTTCTATTGCGAATGTTGCCGCCGCGCTGAATCTTGTAATCAGCCCGGCAGTTGACAAACGCGACATACATTTAAATGCTTAGGCTGATCGATGGTCATCGCTGAATTATTTAGTTGCTAATGCGTTATTGGGTGACATCACATTTTTTGAATGAAGATATGACTCCCCCATCCCTTGACGACCGATGTGGCGCGGTGGGCAAAGGTCCGCCTGCGACGCAGGAGGTGGCGGGTTCGATTCCCGCCTCGGAACAATTGTGTGTACGATCTGCAGAAATTTGTTCCGGGTGTTCTGGTTGTTTTCTATGTATAATAAAAAATATCTATCTATGTAATGTACATATTGTATTAAGTATATCAGTTATCTAGTACCCATAACACAAGCTCTACTTACCATGGGGCTAGTGGTTTCTTTTTCACTTCTTCCACTAGTGGACAAAAAATTGAAGTTAACAGTAAAATAATTTTATTTGATAATAATTTAATGAATAAAATATGACTTGTCTAAGTGATTATTTTGTAAGCCTAAAGAAATAAATGATTTTTTACTTTACTTTACTTTACTTTGCTAGATAACGCTGTGTGAATTGTCCAGCATTATTTATTTTAACCCTCAGACACCGCACAAAGTGACTAGTAAAAGCTTCTTTTACATGAGAAGTGGATGACAGTACTAAAGTCCATATTTTAAAAAATGTAACGAAAGAGTAATAAAATCAGGATAAAATTTGATTTTCCGTGTACTGACTTTTCTCGGCGGAAGTTACCTGGACGACACGGGATTCCTCATTTTTTGGATAAATTGCCGCACTAATCCTAATAGCATTTGTCAATAATGTAATTGTCTTTATTGAGCAGTAACAAACAATAATTAACTAACAATTTAAACAAAATAATAATATGGATCGAAATCTTTACTGATATAAATATTACAATAGTTAAATATTATACATTGAAGCCTATCAAACGAAGACCAACACACAGAATATAATAAATAAAATAAGGTTATGGTTATTTATTTTGAGCCATTATTGTCCCACTGCTGGGCAAAGGCCTCCCTTTTCTCCTTCCACTCCTTGCGATCCAACGCTGCAACAGGCCATGATGGAAAATGTGCCTCGAGCTCGTCACGCCATCTCATCCTGGGTCTTCCACGTCGCCTCTTAGCGTTGGGTGGGTCCACTCTGTGGTAGTCTTTGCCCACAAGGTAATGGTTATTATAGATTTAATCTGCAAAGAAAGGCTTATTTACCCTGATTTTGTATGCCATTTTGCCTCAAATAAAAAAAATCTATACCGTGGTAGTATTGCTTGTTAAAAAGGTTACATTTTCGTGCAAAGAAATAGTTTTTACGGTAGTTAGTAGAGCAAGGCGGAACATATTACAGGATCTCTTAGACTACAAAAGGTCTAGAAAAAGATGCTGGGCAAGCTCCTTGTTATAATGCAAAACGACTTTATTAGGCGCAATTCTTCAAGCATTAAAACAACACGCTATTAAATTATCTACAGTTCGTTACACAAAAAGAACTCGAAATTGTGTCAAAGGAAAAAAATACAAAACGATGATCTCTAAATCAACATTGAAGCTGATTTGATTAAAATTTAGCTTTCCTTTGAATAAAATAACGCTTCGGATGAAAATTGCCTCTTCAAATGACCGGATTTTAAATTGTCTAGTGCAATAAGGATATTAAGGCAAGCTTCCGTCGGCAATTTCTTTTTGCGGATCTTTTGATGAAATCCGCCTGACGACAACACACGATTCTACACAGCTTTTCAGGATGAAGTAATAAGTAGGTTATACCAGGTCTCGGTAAAAGAGCAAGGCTATAAGTAAAATTAGATTTTTTTTAACAATTATGAACGGTGACGTCACAAACCCATGCCTCAAGTATACGAAACACAAAAGGCGATTCCGTCAGCTTTTAAGTTTATTTATATACATTCCTGAGTGTTTAGGTGGTGATGGATTATTAGGACAACCATCCCGGTAGAATACGATTAAGAAAATCAGTTTACATCAAAGAAGGGTTAAATGATAAATTGGTTACTACGTGCTAATGCCAACATTGCTAAACCGGATCGATGAAATTTGAATAAATGCTCTATTCAAATTGCTTAATTGCAAATTATTAAGTTATTAATCTTGTTTAAGTAGATTCATGGGCTTATTCCAATAATTGCCGCAATAATCCCCTGCGAAGGAACCTAAGGTTCTGCTGTAAGAAAACTCTTTGTTAGGGTTAAGCTCGCCTATGTACATATCTTTTTTTAGTTAAGTTATTTTTAAGTTTTTTGTGTACAATAAAGAATTACAAGAAGGGTATTTTTTACTTTTTCCCGAAATCCCCTGCCGGCTCAAAGAAAAGACCCACAGGGGATTTGTGGACAAGAGTTCCTGAAAATGTGACTCACTTGTTGACACCGTAACTAGATACATATTATACTGTTTTCTACTGATTGCTCTGATTCAGCTAGTAAGAGCATGGGTCTCTTCAAGACAAGAGTGTATAGGTGTGTCATCTTCAGCCACATCTTTATTTTCCATCAGGTGAGATTGTGGTCAAACGAACACCTACCAACAATAAAAAATCAAATGCATATAACTAGAATAAAGAGTCTGTTCAGCAGGCAACAATGTGGTGATAATGATGATGGACAAATACCCAAAAAAAACCACTTATTGGAATTTGGAATTGGATTGGAATTTCTGGATATTAACACATTTGGTAATCTGCCATCAGGCGTACAGATTTTACATAATTTCACGGAAAAGTGATTTAAATCATAATAATTAAATAAAAGAAAGGACTATAGGTACCCTAAAAGCGTTTTCAGTTCGAAATGTTTCCATTCCATTATTTTCGATATAAAGAAAAAGAATAAACGAATTTATTTATAGTCAGACACAATAATAAACAGTTACAAAAAAAAGGAAAACACATAAAAAATACAAAACAATTTAAACTTTAAATAATGTAGCGTGGTAGTAGAGTCCCAATTATAAGAATAACTGTAGTACATAAGCGGCGGAATGTAAAACCTAGTATTCAAATACAATCATCCTTGAAAACAAAATTCAATTGTAGGTTCCCAAGACTCACGTTAATTTGTGACGACGTTAATTCCATTTTAACGACTTCCAATGTTTTCGTATCACATTACTATTTAAGTGCCCAGTTCGGGCCAAGCGAGGAATGGTTCGCGAAAAGTTCAGAGTTTTATGGCAATACGAAAATGAAATATGGCGTGATGATTGGTTCATTGTGAAAGTTATAATTGTATTTTATGAAGTTTTGAGAGGGTTTCTTTTAATCGCCTGACTTTACAGTTCACTTTCCCAGAGGTCTTGGTGAGACAAGTGAGACAAATAAAGTACCTACCCTGTTATTTGCGACGCAAGAGGTTGCGTTGGTTTCGATCCCCGCCTTGGGAAAATGTTTGCACGATCTGAAAATATTTGTTCCGCGTGCTCTGGTATTTTCTATGTATAATAAACTATACTTTATTTGTCTAACTTGTGGGCATATTGCGGTAATAAATAAATTTGTAAATAAATAATGGTGGACACAGCATCATCTAGCCACAAGCTAAGCAGAGCTTGTGTTATGGGTACTAGATGACTGATGTAAACATGACAGAGATAGATATTTATCATTGCTTACATAGTTATTTTATTTTTACTTAAATTAGGCCTTCCTTACTTAATGGGACTAATTTATTTTGAAGATCTGCCTTCGCCGCTATCAGTTTATGCAAACACCATCCCTTGCTGTAGAGCATCTTTAAAATTAGGTTTATTTCGAAGGAATTTGGGCAATTCGGTCAGGTATTTCCACAATTTGGGGGAGGTTTTGTTTGGAGTTATAATACCTTTATGTAACTACTTAGCTTTATTATAATTGGTACTGTATTATTGCGCTAGGCCGGCGATTAGAAATAGGAAAGATCACAGAAAAGTATTGACTATAAAAAAATCTCATATTTAAAATCACTTACACCTCATAATATGTTTACATTTCGCATAGAGTGGTCGCTAAAAGAAGTTATTTGAATGTATTTTCTGGACGTCCACCCTAGATGGAATGTCGCTCGATGAAGTTTCGCAGTATCCTATAGTTTTCGTTTCAGATTAAAAAAATATAATAAAAATAATTGATTATAATTTTTTTTGAGTCTCACAACTTCAGAATATTTTCTTAATTGTATGTTCATTCCGTTCCGTTTTTACTACGCTACTAGAAACGATATTAAAAAAACGGATCCTCTAAAAAGGACGCTTTGTAAATGTGCCCGAAAAAATATTAGAACTAATTTAGACAATTGTTTGAGGTAATTTACGAAAGTGTCTAAATAAATGATTTTTCAACACCCATTGGCTTTGTACATTGACCATCCATCAAACATAACGTTTCCCGTACAATTTACCTACCTTTAATTAACAGTAGGTAGTGACGTAAGAAGCGTCATCCGACAGTAATGTGTTTGGTTTATTACCGATTGTTTCCGTTGCCATGGGAACCAATGTAAGAGGTCTTACAACAAGGATATAATACTTATACGAATGTCATACGAGATGAGTTCAAACGCAAACGATTTATTTGATTCGATTCGCACAAAGAATTAAATCCCTCCTGACAAAGCGCTGGTTTGATGAATCGTTATCATCTTAAGCATAATAAATTTCAAGGTACAGGAGATGAAACAACTTCGCACCATCATGTTTTCATTTTGCTTTTCAAAAATAAGTATTTAGGATTCTCAATTTTCTTCTGTAAATACTGCTTTTTTGTTTTTTTACTATATATTCGTTATTGTAAAATATATAGTATAATTTGGGTAATTGTTAGTACTATTTATTTTAATTCAATGTACCTATGTGTAAGTTAAAAGACTAAGCTGTTTCTTCATTTTCATTTGTCCTCTGCAAGCAAGCAATCTCTTAGCTACTACATGCGAGGACACATAAATGGTTATAAGTAATTATTTAAGTTATCTGTTAAGTGTGTAAAAGTGTTTGTCTTCCGAATAAATCAAAATAAAATAAATAAATAATAATAATATAAATAATGCTGGACAATTGACACAGCATTATCTAGCCCCATGGTAAGCAGAGCTTGTGTTATGGGTACTAGATAACTGATATACATAATACAATACATTACATAGATAGATATTTTTTATTATATATAGAAAACGACCAGAACACCCGGAACAAATATCTGCAGATCGTACACACAATTGTTCCAAGGCGGGAATCGAACCCGCAACCTCCTGCGTCGCAAGCGGACCTTCGCCCACCGCGCCACATCGGTCGTCAAAAATAAAATTACCTATTTGTATTAAAAACTGTAACTATGGCTATTGCTATTACAACACACTATGGCTATTACACGATAAAGCTGAGTCAGACGCCATTTTGTAGCACCGAAGTTTTCTAATTAGTTAGTAGGTAGTTATGTAATTTCTATGGCGTTGAGTTTTTAAAGAAACTAGTAAGGTTAAACTTAATGCTATAAATAAAGACTTTTCTTATTCTTACTATGATGGAATTGAAATTAAAATCCCTCAACTTTTTATGTATAAATAAACCTTTATGTAGGGTCAGCCAATTTGCCGATTTTTTTTGCAATTGGATCTCGCATATTTGTAAGCAAACCGTTCATAACCTGAAATTCAGTCTTAATCTTGTATTTTTAAACGTAATTTATATTCCTTGTCTATTTAAAATCGTTCCTTGAATAATATTGATAACCAATGTTATCTAAAACTCGACGCCAAGCATGTCAGATTTAGTTTTTATGTTGTGGTTTGTTTACAAACATTTCACATCGAATTTTGCTAGTATGTATTGCATAGGTTAATTATCTCAATATTTTGATCTAATTCTATTGAATGAATTCGGTTTGAAAAGTAAGTTTTAATTTTATTTTATTTGAATCTTCTTATTTTGCTTGATTTAAAAATTGATGCAACCTCTTGCGTCTCAGGCGGACCTTCGCCCACCGCGCCACAGAGGCCGTCAAAATAAACTAAAACAGAAACCAGGGACACCTGCCACATGATTTGTATAATATTTTAGTGTGAAATAAATCATCTAGTTTTTTTTTATTATGTACAGGGTGAATTTTTGAGACGGGACAGTAAGGGCAGGTACCTTAACCGCTACCAAGACCCGTAACCTTAAAGAAAAAATGTACAGTCAGCAAGAAAATTGACATTTTACACAAAATCTTTTTTTGATGTCAATCGATCCTGTTTCATATAAGGATCAAAAGTCTCTACTGGACTGACTGAGGTTTGAGTACTAGAAATGTCAGAAATCGCGAAAAACTTTTCCCATACATTTGTACGGAAATACAGGGGAAACACATAGGTTAAAATATCAATCTCCGTGTCTATGTATAATAATAATAATAAATAGTTCTGGACAATTCACACAGCATTATCTAACCCCATGGTAAGCAGAGCTTGTGTTATGTGTACTAGATAACTGATATACATAATACAATACATTACATAGGTAGATATTTTTTATTATACATAGAAAACGACCAGAACACCTGGAACAAATATCTATAATATATGTATAGGTAAGATATGATAAAATAAACTTTTCTCTAGTCAAGAGCAAATTAGTTCAAAGCTTTATTCAAACAAACCGTGTTCATAGCTCGAGGGCACCCGACAAAAAGGATTTGTAAAGGTTCAATCTTTCTTGTAGCTTTTGTCTTTTTATTTGCCATATTGAATTACTCATAAAGGGCAATGTTCTAAATTTAGAAACAACTGGATCCTTTGCCTTGAATATTATTTGATTTGTAAATTTCCTGTGTAGGTGAGGGAAAGATCATTGGTTCTGTCAGAGCCACCAGGGTGCCTGAAATGATAACTCCAACGATGATAGTTCGCAACTGATTTATTAATTAGATCTAGGTTAACATGAAGACTTAATGCGGAACATAGTAATCTCGTACAATAATAAAGATCACGATTTCAAGCATTGCTGAGCTAGAACTATCGGAAGTGAACTAGCTCTCGCACGTACCTTCGCCCTAATTACATTGTACTTTGTACATCTTGGTCACTAGGAAAAGGGAAAACAATGAAAGGTGTAAGAACTGTTTAACACTTTGAGTGCTGAAATCACACGGTATGTGTTTTCTACAAGTGACTAATATGCGTAAATCCACACTAGCGCAGCGGCTGAGAAAATAAAGATCTTTGTGACTCAGCACAGCCGTAATATTTTTCGAACGAAACGCATGTGCGGCGCAACACAACCCCTGTGTAGAGCGGCAGCACGAATTTTTTAGGTTAAAAAAAAGATCGCAGTCGTCGAAAAAAAACCGCAGTCAAGTGTTAACATAAGAATCCAGACACATCTAGGATTCTTCCCTGATAATATCTAGATACATTTTACTTCGTACAGGTTCCTTTTTTCTTAAATCAACGCCCGATAAGGTTAAATACCTACCTATTGTAATTCTTTATTGTACACACACAGAACTTAAAAATAACTTAATTAAAAAAGATATATACATAGGCGAACTTAACCCTGAGTAAGAGTTTTCTTCCAGCAAACCTTAGGTTTACAGGAGAGGCGATGGAATAGATAGGAAGTGTACAAAGAAACAAATTAGACTAATAATACAATACGCAATATATATATAACATACATACATAAATTAAAATAATAATAATAGTTCAATAAACCTTATAAATACATTTCGTTCAATATAATTAAAAATATATCTAATTAAATAAATATCCCTAGATAGATAATTTTATGATAATAGGAAGTGCTCTTTCAATTGGATTTTAAATATGTTAAGCGATGGACTGGCGCGAATATCATGGGGGATAGAGTTCCACAATCTAGCCGCTTGCCCGGCAAAAGAACCTCCAGGAGTAAAGACCTACCTACCAGTAAAAACCCTACGTTTTGCTGATGTGAGCCGTTTTCACGACATTGTCGTTTTGTTTCTATTTAAAATCCCTTCTACGTACGTAATAGATACTCGACATTGTTCTAAACATTCCTTAAAATGAATATCACTTTAAATTATGATCATTAAAATTTGGTCTCTACGGTACCTACAGGGAATCCTAGTAAGATCTAAGTGATATCACTAGTATTATAATTCATATAAAATTGGTTTTAACATGTGATAAAAGTTAATTAGTCTGTAAATTTAGCAAAATAAGAATGATTTATAGACATTTGATTGTTGTGTATGTATTTGTGATTATAATTATGTATTCTCCTATTATCTTCATCGGTAAACACAACAACACACTGTGTCTTTCTTCAAATAAATAATGCTCGCCTGCGTGGAAATCTATGTGTCAAATAGTTTATAAACCTCCCTCTATAATCACTCAATCTATTAAAAAAAACTGCATCAAAATTTATTGCGTAGTGTACATATCTCAGCATACATAGGAACAGACAGACCTCGGAAAGCAACTTATTATGTAGGAGATCAATTCTCAATCAATATTTTCCATTGTTGACAGATGGACTGGCACCACTCACGGAGGCGAAGTTAGAGCAATGATATCAGCGATCAACGCCAGCAACGATGTGGCGTCACTAGACCGGCATGAACTCGCGGCTATGACTTTCAATGGCTCTTCCTACATCGGCGGAGGAGTGTGGATCCTCACCAAGACACTCACAGGAGAATCTGTAGAAGTCATAGACGACCCCAAATCCAATAAAACAACAGATATCATCGATGTGAAAGTCGTCCAGGTCGCTTTCTGTATCCTCTACACCGTTATCTTTGTCCTTGGAGTCTTCGGAAATGTCCTCGTTTGTTTCGTTGTCTTCAGGAACAGGGCGATGCAAACGGTCACTAACCTTTTCATAACCAATTTGGCTCTATCTGATATATTGCTATGCATATTTGCAGTACCTTTAACGCCTATGTATACTTTTCTTGGTCGATGGGTTTTCGGAAGGCTACTTTGCCATCTCATGCCCTATGCTCAAGGCACAAGCGTTTACATTTCCACTTTAACGCTTACCTCAATAGCTATAGATAGATTCTTCGTTATAATATACCCATTCCATCCAAGAATGAAGTTAAACACTTGTATATTCATTATAGTATTCATTTGGATGTTCTCATTAGTCGTAACATGTCCCTACGGTCTTTTCATGGGAATCCAGATTACAAACAACAGAACATACTACTGCGAAGAAAGTTGGCCCTCAGATAAGTCTAGAAAGATCTTTGGGGTATGTACAACAATACTTCAATTCATTATCCCTTTCTTAGTAATAGCTCTTTGTTATACATGTGTTAGTATAAGACTGAACGACCGAGCCCGGTCGAAACCAGGTGCTAAGAATACAAGAAGAGAAGAAGCAGACAGAGATAGGAAGAAGAGAACAAATCGAATGCTCATATCCATGGTCGCAATATTTGGCATCTCGTGGCTCCCCTTGAACCTCATAAACATATTCAATGACTTCTACGCTCAGATGACTGAGTGGAACTACTATTTCGTCTCCTTCTTTCTCGCCCATTCCATGGCGATGGCATCAACTTGCTACAATCCGTTTCTGTACGCGTGGCTGAACGAAAACTTCAGAAAAGAATTTAAGCAAGTGCTCCCATTCTTTGAAACGACGGGGGGTGCCAGGAACTCTTACCACTCAGGTCGAGTGCCAACCCACAAAGCTGATAAAAACATATGTAACGGCAACGAAACAATACAAGAAACATTAGTAGGTTCCTCTTTCAACAGAGGACCGTCGATTAAGCATAGGATATTAGAAGGAAATGGTAAAAAGGACAACGCAGTAGAGGTGGAAAGCATTCTCTTGGAGGACAAGACGATCTCAGCAACGTTTCACACGAGGAGTGAAAACGTTAACTTGCACTTGATTGATGAGGAGTCTCATGTTAGCGACTCAAAGGAGAAGACATCCATGTAAATGTGAGTAGAATTTATTTTCAGATTATTATAATAGGGTATATGCATATAATTTTCTAGGTTAAACATTACTGATAAAAAAACACCCACAACCAATGATGTTATATATACGTTGTACCGAGGTCTGCGTGGCAAGACGAAAATCAGGTAATTGCCTGAATTGAACTCAGTCCGTCCTGCTCCTGGCCGCGACGTGGTCGTACGTTGAAGCACGACATTAGATTTCGGAAAATAAATAAAACAAACTAAAATGCCAAGTTGTGTGTTCCGAAAGTGAGTCCTATACTACGACGGCTGTAAAACGCGATGTATATTTTAATTTGTAAGTACTGTTTAATCTGTTTAAAATGTAAAATCATAAATATTATTTTACTCAACAATCATTGCCGCGGTGGCGTTGCCGCTTTGCCACCTACATACAACAATGAGACAAGTAGTGCGATGCACTTATGAGTGACAGAGAGAACGACATAATGTCGTACGTAAAATATCGCCATGTTTATATTTCTTTAAAATGAGTATGACGTCTCTATATGTAAAATCTCATTGCCCACAACATTAAAAAAAAACAGGTAAAAAACAAAACTCTGCACTCAGTTTCGTTCGGGTGATAAAAACGCTGACGTCATATTTTCTGTAATGTCACCGTTCACAATGTCATCTCAAAGTGCCACTGTTTCTCGTTGATTTTTCAATCAAATTAGAAACAAATAAATGATAAAAACATCATATTACAATTGAAAAGATGAGAGAAGACAAGCGTATTGTTCATATTTTATTATTCCGTTGTGCAAAAATACAATGAAACTCCACCTGACAAAGTTTCTTTTCTTAGACCGCGAGATAAAAATGCGTAAAAAAGCGAGCTATAAAGCAATGAGAAGAAACAATGGATTTACTACAAGTATACTTTACGTTTATACTGCTGTGGAGATAATTTTAAAGTTAGTGCTTCTAGGTTTTATTTATCTAAAGAAATCGTTTCTGAAACACAGACCAGGGGCACAATTCTGCTAGCCAATCGCTTGACTATGTCAATGGTATCGTCACGTATCCTTAGATTAAAGAAAGTAAAGATAGTGCGCGTGGCGTTATTTTAACGAAAATATGATTATAACCCGGCCACACGCTCCAAACATGCCTGCACAAACCAGTTTGCGCAGGTAAGACGGAGCGAGTGCACAGCAACACGGTAGCTCGCGCAAGCCCGGAAGCTTTGACTGCGCAAATTGTGTTTCAATAGAGTCATTCAAGCCGCGTTTTAGTCAAAAGCGTTGCATTTAGAAATTTTGCGATGGAGTCCTAAGTATCTAATTTTCAATTAATAAATTTCGCATTAAAAACATCAATAAATAATTACGTCTGTGCCAATTATTATTATTAGCTTAACCCCCACTTTTATGCCAATAGATTTATAAAATAATATAAAAATAATTTGCTATTTCGAAATCACATATCCTCCATATTGTTCTATTCCGAATTCATTTTTTTTTACTAGGGATGGAAATTATATATGTTTCAAAATTTGAGACGTAAACGTGTTTTCGTCTTAACAGAAAAAGCAATATCCAATAAAAGCATAATCCAGTTTTAGGTAACTTAATAATATAATTTTATAGAACTTTCACAGAGACAGGTGATTTTTATTTTTTCCTTTATTAGCTTGTTTTATTATTAGGAACGTTTTACAAAGAAACTCTGAAAAACGTTCCTTAGCTACAGATAAAATCAATAATGAAACTAGCCAAACTTGGCATGCTCTTCAAATTATAAAATGTATCTCATTATCTTCTGTAATAAAAATGAATCGCTGAATGTGTTGCTAATGGCAAATCTCGAGAGCAGCTGAACCGATTTCGCTAATTATTTTTTTAGAATATTCCTTGAAGTACGAGGATGGTACTTACGGAGGGAAAAAAGAAAATTTTGAAAAAAATGCCTGAAAAAACTGACACCCGGGCGAAGCCGGGACGGGCCGCTAGTACATCAATATAATGAAGCAATTTGTAGAGAAAGCCACTACAGGAGTAAAATAGATTAAACAACACACTAAAGCCCGTGGAAAGTAATATTGTAGCGAACTGTAAATTTTCTTTCACAGCCTTTTCTCTGTTGAAGATCCAAATGCTATTTTTGTTATAAAAACTTTTATTACCGACGACAAACAAAACAGTCAGTTCAACATACTCGTTTATATGTATACGAGTACCTACAGTTTTTCTTGTATTTTTCTCCTACACGCGATTCTGGAAACTTTACGAAGCAAACAGGGAAAGTTCTGAAAAAATTATCAGGCGTCCTAAATGTTTTACTACTTCAAAGAAGCTCCACTTCAAATAAGGTTTTTGGAGCTTTATGCGTTGTTTTCATTGTATTAATACAGAAACGAACGGTTGTCCAAAATTAATGAATAAATTGATACGAGTGGAATTTACCCACTAAACTCTGTTTTTACATAAGTGCCCAATAACAAAACTTTTAACCGAGCCTTATGAAACGTAATTGTAGACCTTTACTGAAATGTATTAAACATTATCAAGTTACTGGTTCCTATGTTTAAATTAATGATACTTGTCCCCGAAACTTTCAAATCTGCTCCAAATTTGTTGGAGTATAATGTTACACAATCGGTAACAGGATGCTTAACAATAACAATTAGTGATGCTCTTGATTGAAGATGATTACAGTTGTTACGACCATTAACACTTTGACTGCGGTTTTTTTCGACGACTGCGATCTTTTTTTTTACCTAAAAAATTCGTGGTGCCGCTCTACACAGCGGTTGTGTTGCGCCGCACATGCGTTTCGTTCGAAAAATATTACAGCTCTGCTGAGTCACAAAGATCTGTATTTTCTCAGCCGCTGCGCTAGTGTGGATTTACGCATATTAGTCACTTGTAGAAAACACATACCGTGCGTTTTCAGCAGTCAAAGTGTGGGTTAAGATAGTGTAAACACGTGTCTATGGCTTGACGTAATTTCAACTTGTGTTTTTGTTTGTTTCAGATTCTGTAGACAACGATTTATCCAATGAAATCTTCAATAAATTACATTACAAAGAAAATTTAATTTTCTATGTATAAAATTATCATTATAAGAAAATTATTAGAGAATAGGTTTTTTACTTTGATTTATTAGTAACAAAGTTTTATGTAAAAGATAAAATTTAGGTTATGTATCAAATTTATGTACTTATAAGTACAGGTTAACTATGATAGAAGCAGCGTAGATATTTAAACTTAATATAATAAATTATTGTCGCTATGTACAGAATCATGTTTCACCAAAACAAGTATCCAGAAGGCCTATCATTCTGCAAATAACATTAATTACCTTCTCATATTTGTTATTAATTAATAATGTATATATTTCGATTTGCGTTTCTCGAAGAAAATTGAGCCCACATTTCAAACTCGTGAAGTTTTTCAACTAATTACATGCTCTCTCTCTCTCTCTGTAATTATTAATTGAACGTTTCCAATACTCATAGGTAAATTAAAAAGATTTAATAGAAACTCTTCTCTTAGTAAAACCTTATCGTAGTTTGAAATTTGTTTTTTCTTCGGAAACTCAAATCCTTAATTAACTATTGCCTAAATTAATTATTTAAGGTAAGAACCTCCTAGGTAGATTAAATTAAATGTAAATAAAATTACAAAAATAGCTCCAAGTCGTATTTTAACACTTTGACTGCGATTTTTTTTCGACGACTGCGATCTTTTTTTTAACCTAAGCCATTCGTGCTGCCGCTCTACACAGCGGTTGTGTTGCGCCGCACATGCGTTTCGTTCGAAAAATATTACGGCTGTGCTGAGTCACACAGATTTGTATTTTCTCAGCCGCTGCGCTAGTGTGGATTTACGCATATTAGTCACTTGTAGAAAACACATACCGTGTAATTTCAGCAATCAAAGTGTTAAAAAGTAGATTGCTTACTGTAGCTACGATATTCGCGTGTGGTCTAGCGTTCTCAGTAATTTTTATGAGTAAATGAGTTGGCTGTTCATATTTTATGCTTTTTTATTTTAAATTTAACTACTCCTCAAATAAAATTCAGTAAGTATTTTAGGGATAGTCCTCAATGCAGGCAGACTTAAATATATAGGTAGAATACCTACCTATATATTTAAGTCTGCCTGCATAGATACTGTTAATCACTAGATACTAGTGGTTTCTTTTTCACTTCTTCCACTAGTGGACAAAAAGTGAAAAGTAAAATTAAAAAAAAATGTATTTGATAATAATGATTAGTATAAAATTTTACTTGTCTAAGCGCTTATTTTGTAAGCCTAAAGAAATAAATGCTATTGACTTTGACTTTCAAAAGTCAAGTCAATATGAGGCATACCCGACGTTGGGCACCAATTTGCCCAAAAAAATTTCAAGTTCCTACCTACAAAGGAAGTTAATCGGTGCGTCAACTCCGTTCGTGAAAAACTAAGATATCCTACAACACGGAATTAAAAAACTCCTAGAAATAGAAAACATTGCTTATTACTATTTTAGTGGGTAGAGTACCTACTTAAATGCCCCGCCGTTTGCATGAGAGTGACAACACATGTGTGTTACATGTAGGAAAACTATGAAAAGCTCCAATATTTATGTCAGCAAGAATATCCAACATTACAAAGACTTCTGACGTATCTTAGCCGTGTTAAGTAAACGTCGTTGAAGAATAACTCGAGGAAATTGTCTGAACTCGACATCCGCCACACACACGGTGGTTTGAAGTGTGAAATAAAGCAAACACTCTCATTCCAAGAGAAAGTTCAGGTGACGGTACTTTAGGTGTTATAGGTAAAGTTTTTAGTCTGGTTTAAAGTAATGCCGAATGTACATTTTTGAAAATGATGGGTGAGTACCATAAATGGTGTGTATTCCAGTGGTGATTGTTTCGTAGATCGAACATTAATGTATAACTAGAGTGGAGTCAAATGTATTCAACCCGCAAGCAGGTGAGCAAATATTAAATCGTGTTTTAAGGGCGTTAAATTAATCAATAATTAAAATAATCAATGAGAATAAATAAATAGGTACAATCAATAAATAGTTAACTTTAAAATTAATTCACAATCGTCAAAACATAATAAATTCTCTACTTAAGATTAATAAATTCATTTACACTATAGAAACATTGGTCAAGGAGCCACCTTTTTAATTTTTGTTTAAATAAATTACCATTGAGGTCTTTAATAGATTCTGGTAACTTATTGAATATTGTTCACTGTAGCTAGCTATAAGGTGAAAGAACTAACGTGCCTTAGGTACTCACAAGCCTAACTTTACTTCTTTTTAGGGTTCCGTTCCCAAAGGGTAAAACGGGACTTTATTACTAAGACTCCGCTGTCCGTCCGTCCGTCCGTCTGTCAATATGATTTGGCATGCAACGTAACCTATGTGTACACAACAAATAATAGAAGGATAAAATAATAATATAGTTACAAAAAATTTACGAGGCTTCTGGTTTATTATTAACCAGCTTTCTTCGAATTATCATTCTTAAAGACAATCATTTCTAAACGGTAGATGAAAAAGCGATTACCCAACTTTACGATTACGTTTGATGCTTGCCTGCTGATGGTATAACTTTATGACCGCCCCATTTGTAGGTTCCAAGTCACGTGTTCAGCGGAATTGCGTCGAGTATTGGTAACGGATTTTAGGTTTGATTTGTAAAAGAATAACTTGTTTTTATTATATAAAAAATATCTATCTATGTAATGTATTGTATTGTGTATATCAGTTATCTAGTACCCATAACACAAGCTCTGCTTACCATGGGGCTAGATAATGCTGTGTGAATTGTCCAGCATTATTATATTATTTATTTATTTATTGGATTTTGAGGGAGGGAAAATAACGGAAAGTTTTGCGAGTTTTTATTGCCCGTCCACATGTTGGTCTAGTGACTACAATGGTAGTTTAATGTCATTTTTAATACATTATTATTTCAGGTTTTAATTTTTATTCATTTGGATTTTGTTCGTTCCTAACCATGCATAACCTTCCAAACTTCCGTCAAGAGCTATACAATATGAGGTTCGCCTGTGACGCAGGAGGTTGTGGGTTCGATACCCTGGGACAAATGTTTATACGATCTGCAAATATTGGTTACGACTGTTCTGCGTATTTACTATGTATTATAAAAATATCTATCTATGTATTGTATTGTATAAAGTATATCACAAGCTCTGCTTAGTTTGGGGCTAGATGGAATTGCCCAGGATTATTTATTTATTTATTTAATCATAATAAACTATATGTATGTACTTAAACACCCACGTGTCGTAAACCCAGACAATTAAAAGTTAAAAAGGTAATTTTAATTAGAAGAACAAATCTTGAGTTAACACTGCCGAACTCACGAGTTGGAATCTTGTTTAGAAGGTTCAATTTGCCTTAATTAAATTATTAACAAACTTGTGCTTGGAGCTACCTCGCGATACACTCCTCTACTACTGCGGCTCTGATGTTTTAGTCGGATGCTATGCAAATATGATTTTTAAGTTAATAAGAATTAGAATATCATCATCATCATCATCAGCCTATCTTAGGCCTCCCCCAATGAGCGCCACAGCGCCCTGTCTTCAGCTTGACGCATCTAGCAGCTACCTGCATTATTTCGATTGTCGTAGTCCCACCTGGCCGGAGGGCATCCTACACTACGTTTACCGAGTCGTGGTCTCCACTCAAGAACACGTTTGCCCCAGCGGCTGTCCGTTTTTCGCGAGATATGGCCAGCCCACTGCCACTTCAGCTTGCTAATTCTTAGAGCTATGTCGATAACCTTGGTTCTCTGTCGGATGTATTCGTTACGAATCCTATCCTTCAGAGATACTCCGAGCATAGCTCTTTCCATAGCTCGCTGAGCGACTTTATAGGCTGATGATGATGATTGTATAATTTTAAATTAGAACTAATATTTACAATTGAAACAATTGGTTAAACTACAACAGTCAGAAGCGTCCCCGAGGCACTGGCTTTTTATGCAGAGACGAACTTTTTATTAAAAAGGTAATTCTAAATGATTTTCTTAAAAATAAATACGGTACTACATTTTACGACTGTCGTCTGTCTGACTAACTTAAAGTAATTTTAATAAAACCTGCAAAAAATTGCAATGCTTTTTTTACTTAAAAAGCTAGCCTTTCTTTGTGCCCAACAGGTACCTACTTGCTTGTGCCTCTGCATTACAAATTATCAAATTACCTTTACCATCAAAGTAAATTGCATATAGGTCCTCCAGACGCCATACTCGCCATTTCAGGTTTGAACCTGCAAATTAAGGATGAAAGGGAGTGGACAAGCAGGAATTAAGCATTCTCGAGTGTCACAGGGCTCGGCCACAAGACGTCGTCGAGTGGGGGCGAGTGAGTGATTACGGACACTTGATGGAACGCAGACGTCACGCAACGAGAACCAGGATCTAGGATTACAATACAGGGTGGTACATCCGACAGAGAACCAAAGTTATCGACATAGCTCTAAGAATTAGCAAGCTGAAGTGGCAGTGGGCCGGCCATATCTCGCGAAGAACCGACGGCCGTTGGGGCAAATGTGGTTTTGAGTGGAGACCACTACTCGGCAAACGTAGTGTAGGACGCCCTCTGACCAGGTGAGATGACGACCTGCAAAAGATTGCAGGTAGATGCTGGATGCGTCAAGCTGAAGACAGGGCGCCATGGCACTCATTGGGGGAAGCCTATGTCCAGCAGTGGACTATCATAGGCGGATGATGATGATACAGGGTGGAATTTTGTAATGCCACCTGAAGGGAAAGTCCTCTTAAAACTGTAGATAAAATATTTTACTCAAAAATCATTCCTTTATTTGAAAAGAAAGAAAACTGCATTCAAAGTTTTTCGAAAATACGCTCGAGGAAACCAACCGACTAAAATCTGTAAAAATTACACCCTGTACTTTTATTGCATCGATCGTTAGGTTCAATTATAAGAATGAAATCTCTCTAAGAAACTTGACTCGCTCGTCGTATTTTTATTATTACAGGAGATTGCGAGATCGTGGTTTGCTACGAACCACTAAGATTTAAGATCTTGTGCATTGCGTGTGACTTCTTTTTTCCGGTGGTCTGGCCTTCAAGAGTGCTTCTGGTGATTTCTTCCGATTAATTATTCCAATAGGTGACTTTCAGAAGGGTCATTTTGAGGACTAATAGAGTCAGTTGGCATATTTTTTATCTTCAAGTACTTTCTGTGCGTGGCTTCGTACGTAAGTTTTTATGGACACATTAAAAATTTAGTTCAAGTAATTATATTTAGATTTACAAAATAAGCACTCAGACAAGCCAAATTTTACGAGTACATACATATGTATATTATGGGGGCATTCCTCGAAGCGCACCCAAATGAAGCGCACCTAGGCGAAGCGCACCTAAGTACTTCCACATAGCGCACCTATTTAGGTGCGCTTCATGCATTCGGTATAAATATTAAGTTTTTATTCCTCGAAGCGCACCAATGACAAAGTTGGGTCTAGAGATTGAGATTTAGAAATAATAAATAATGTTGGACAGTCCAATTGAGATAGAATTTGAATTTTGTGACGTGTCCAAGAGTCCAGTGAAGTCAAAAGGAAATAAAGCACTTTGTATCAGCTTTGGTGCCATAGTAACAAATGCTGAGGCGGACGTGTTCTACCAGAATACAGATTTCTTTTTTGCCCGGCACCTTTGATTTTTGACCTTTCTAGATTTGGCATGAAGAGGTAACATCCATCCAAACTTTCGCATTATAATATAAGGTTTTTAATTAACGTTGTTTACTAATTACCTATTCTGAAAAGAGACGGAGTTTTTTATCTTTACCCGAAAAAATGACAGACGGTAAACGTAGTGTAGGACGCCCTCCGACCAGGTGGGATGACGACCTGCGAAAGACTGCAGGTAGATGCTGGATGCGGCAAGCTGAAGACAGGGCGCTGTGGCGCTCATTGGGGGAGGCATATGTCCAGCAGTGGACTATCATAGGCTGATGATGACAAAATGACGTTTTGTTAAAGATAATAGACCTTTATTTGACCATAATCTCCTGGTAAAGTGAAGGTGAGGCCGACGATGAATCACAAAGGTCTAGAACAAAAATTAGGTGAGTTAATGTTGTTTACATTAAGTAAGAATACATATGTTAAGAAATTAAATTAAAGTTGTTTACATTTGCTCGACAAATAGGTCAAATGTGGAGACCAACCCCATAAACTCCCATTACAAATAATTGCTAGAACCCCATAACTACTCGGGCATTCCCAAAACAAGGTCATGCCGGAATTTTGGCATAGATTGTTGCTATTAGACAGTAGTTTGTGGTGTTCTGGGTATTTACTATGTATTATATAATAAACTATGTAATATATTGTATCAGCCACATAACACATGCTCTGCTTAGCTCGGGGCTAGATGATAATAAGTGTATTGTCCAGTATTATTTATTTATTTATGGTCTTGGCTCGGAAATCGCACTGCCCCCCGCCGACGCGCAGCAAGTTTTTTGTGTAGAATAGCTGCATATTTCATATTTCATATTTATTTTTATTGCATCATTGTGTACATTTGTAGGTCTTAGTATCTAGGTAATGTATAAGAAACACAATGGTACCCAAGCAGGGTGTGGTAATATATACTGTGAATGGAAGTGAGACGGGTTTATAAAAAGCTCTGTTTAATAGATAAGAGAGAAAGAGAGAGCGGAAAATTTAAATTCAATCACATAGTTTTATTTAAGTCAATAATATAAGTATTAAGTTTTTTTTTATATAATGTATTTTAATAATTGTCATTTGTCATTAAAAAATTCATTTAAGTCATAATAGCATTTATTAATAAGATATTGTTTCAATTTTATTTGAAATGTTTTATCCTTTTCCTCGTCTTTTAGTTCATCGGGTATTTTATTATATATTTTTGATGCCATTGCATTTGGCCCACAACTTCGCATTTTTAGTTTTGAGTCAGGAAGTGTGATTTTGTGTTTGTATCTAATCGGGTAACGTCGCGGTAGGTCAGCACTTTTTTGGAAATATTGGGGGTATTTACGGGTGAATTTGCAACATTCAAATATGTAGATACTTGAAAGTGTTAGGATTTTAAGTTGGCGGAAGTGTTCTATGCAGCTTTCGGGGCACTTTATATTGACTATGATTCGTATACACGACTTTTGGAGAATGAAAAGGTTTTGGACATCAGTACTATTTCCCCAAAGTAGGATTCCGTACGATAGCCAGGCAAATGCATAGGCGTAATATGCTGAGATAGCAGTTTTCTGATCAGTTGCCTTTCTTAGTTCCCTCAGAGCGTAAGTGAAACTGGAGAGCTTTGTCTTTATTTTTTGTATATGTTCTTTCCAATTTACATGTGTGTCAATATTTATTCCTAATAGCGAAAATGAATTTACACATTCCAATTTGATGTCGTGGTATAAGAAGTTTATGTCAAGAGGGTTTTTTTGAAATGGTCTAAATTGCATAATTTTTGTCTTTGTATAATTAATGTCAAGGTTGTGGTCGTTCATCCATTGTTCTACGGAGGTAAGTATGTCAGTTAGTTTATTTTTAAAATTTATGTCATTATTAATGGTAGATGTCAAAATTGAAATATCGTCTGCGAAAAGAATAGATGGTTCATTAATTATTTTAGGAAGATCATTGATGTATAATAAAAATAATATACATCCTAATACGCTTCCTTGGGGAATGGAAGCCTTTACTATTATGGGAGCTGATTTTATTTTGCTTAGGGTGCCGGTTTTACAGTCAAAATGTTCAATTTCTACATACTGAATGCGATTGGTTAAGTATGATTTAAACCAGTCATGCGTTATTCCTCGTATACCAATACCATTTAATTTGTCTAGTAATATATTGTACTGAACTTTATCATATGCTTTAGTCATGTCAAGGAGTATACCTATAGCGTACTTTTTGAGATTAATAGTTTTTAATATTTCTTCAATATATTTATAAACAGCGAGTGTAGTTGAACGATTTTTCCTAAATCCGTTTTGTGCATCATCGTATATGCCATATTTTTCACAAAAGGAATTTAGTTTTCGTTGCATAATTTGTTCAAAAATTTTTGATGCGGTAGGTAGCAGTGCTATTGGTCTGTAGTTGTTAGGGTCATTTTTTGACGCTTTTTTGTGTATAGGTTTTATTAGTGATTTTTTGAGTAGGTCGGGAAATATTCCATCCTGGAAGGATTGATTGATTAGGAGAAAATAGGGAAGGGTCAGCTCGGTTGCACATTGTTTTAATAAAATGGGTGGTATTTTGTCGATGCCGTAGCTGTATTTACTTTTTAGGTTGCGTATAGTTAGGTATACTTCGCGTGGTTCGACGGGGCTCAAGTACATTGAATTTTCAATAGGCCGGAGCACTGGTCGGCCCGGAGACGTACCTACTTTTATCGTACCTACTTCTGCAAAGAATGAATTAAAAGCGGTTGCTACTTGGGTAGGATCCGTAATAAATTTGTTGTGGATTTTTAGTTCTATATTACTTCGCGATTTTATAGTAGTTTTATTTGTTTGTGTTTTTATAATCTGCCACATTGTTTTCATTTTGTTAGTGGATTTTTTCATTTCGCGGATATAACTAATTTTTTTGGATCGGTTAATTGATTTTTTCAATAATTTAGCATAGGTTTTATAATGGTTTGTAAGTATTGGGTCACGAAGGTAAGTAGCTAATGTTTTAAAGATTCTTTTATGGCGGCAGGAGGTTTTTATACCACGGGTGAGCCAAAAGTGCTTTTTACTTTTCTTTAAAACTATTGTCTGCTTAGGTATACAATTATCAAGAATTTTAGTTAGTTGGTTACTGAAAACATTGTAGTTTTCATTGATTGATTTTGTTGAGTAAATAATCGCCTTCCAATCTATATTTGAAAGACAATTTTTAAATTTTAATATGTTTTGTTGATTAAATATTCTTTTTTCCACTTTAGTTTTTTTATTACAAGTTTTAGTTATGTTCGTGGCTTTTAAAGTTAAAATAATACTATTGTGATCAGAGAATCCATAGTTATCAACATATGTTGTAAAATGGGTTTTTTCAAAATTTGTAAATACTAAATCAATGCAAGTTGAGGCAGATTTTGTAATACGGGTCGGTTCATGTATGTGTTGTTGAAAGTTATGTTCGAGCATGAAATTTAGTAGTTTATTTGATTTAGAATTAATTTTTATAATATTTATATTAAAATCTCCGCCTATTATTGTGTTCATTGAATTAAACTTTCCGCAAACTAAATTTAAAAGCTTAGTTAGTTGTCTATAGAATATCTCAGTCTCTTTTCCGTTCCAGTATAAGACAATTAACAATATTTTTAACGATGTTATAGCTACGGCGCAAAATTCTATAATAGCTTCAACTGATAAGGTCGCAATTTCATCTATCTCCTTGTATTGTAGCCGGTCTTGAAGTAATATGCATACCCCTCCGCCAGTGCAGTGTCGCCGGGAGTATGAAGCCGCGAGGTTGTATCCGGAGAATTTAATTAACGCAGATTTATCGGGTGATAGCCATGTCTCTGATATACCCAGTGCACATAGGTTTCGTGGTTCGATAAGAAATTCTTCCAATAAGTGCCGTTTGTTGTACATACTTTGCATATTTTGAAATACAAAGTTGCAAACATTAGCGTGAGTTCGTTGAGTGACGAAAATTGTGTTGTGGATGTATTTCTGTCGTGCTGGTGTAATGAGTTTCGTTTGTAGTGAAAATATGATCTGCGACAATTGAGCTATCTTGTGCAGTGTTTATGGATGAAGGTCGCTGGTGGGGCTGTGAGATCTGTGATGGTGGTTGTACTGCTTCCACTTGTTGTTCATGGTAAGAGATAGTCAGTTTTCCATCTATATATCGTCTATTGTTACGTATCATTGCATGCCGTCCGTTTTGACGAGCACATCGTGCTTGTTCTTGCAGACGTTTTCGTAATCCTAAGGCTTCCTCATTTAGGTATTTTGTTATTGCTAGGCCGGTACTTTTGAAGCAATGTGCATTTTCAAGAAGGTATTTTGTCATATTTTTACTTAGTATCTCAATCACTATGGGGCGCTGGGGGCTTTTTTTGCCTATTCTCATTTTGTCCTCGATGTAGCCTGTAAGGTCAACATTAAGGATGTTTTGGAAAACGTTTATAATTCGCTGATGTAGGTGGTATTCATTTTCTTCGCCGTATTCTCTTAATCCGTACAGTACTATTTTCCTTGCATGGTCCTCTTTGGATTGGAGGGTATTGTTTTGTTGTTTGTTTACTGTATTTTGTATTTGGTTGATTTCTTCTTTTAGTTTTTTATTCTGATCTTCTAATTGTTTAATAGTGGTTGTTAGTGAGCTAATGTTCATATTTATAGTTGTTTGTTCAGCTTGTAAGGTCTTTGTGCTTTGGATCATGTCTTCCTTTAATTTTTGGATAGCATAATGAACTTCTTTTTTTATTGTAGTCTGTAGAGTGTGCGTTATTTCACGAATCGTTGTTTGTTTGTGATCTTCTAATTTTTTATCTAGTGTTGTGTTTAATATCTGGCGGAAGTTTTCTAGTGTAATAGTCTCTTGGTTAGTGGTTGGTGTGTAATCGTTAGCTTGTACGTCGTCTATTGACATATTTGTTTCGTCGAAGTTAGTATGTTCAGTCGGTCTTCTTACCGGAGTATTTCTGTTTCGCCTATTTGTTATATTTTCGCAACTTGGGCAGCACCATGTCTTTTGTAATTCGTGTTTACTGTTTTTATAATGTGTAGAAGCGATTTGCAGGCATGCACAATGATGGATCTCAGAGCAGATTATGCAGCTCAAGAACCCTTCTCCGTGGGCGATGGGCTTATTACAAGTCATGCAGTCCATGTTTTGTTTCGAATGTGTTGTGTAGTTCTTGATAATATATATGATAGGTACTTGCTGGTTTTATTGTCCGTTGTTGTACAGTTCTAGATTCTGGATCTCGTCGGCGCGCCGTTCGTCACGCTTTCGATGACGCGACGGGGCGCGTTCGAAATCCGGCGGTTGACAACTTCAAGTTCTTGTATAATCACGAAATTAATGAGTTTTTTCTGATTATTTTTTATGCTTTAGGCTGCGAATTACTTCTATTTTAAAATAAAATCACTTGCAGCGTTCAATTGACACTTTTGGTAGGTTTTTCGAAATTATTAGTCGGAGCGACACGGAAACGATGTTTACTCTCTCAGCGCTACCCGCCTCCCCCCGCTTCTCTAGTACGTAGTAAATTTAACTCTGTAAAAATACATATTTCGTATCAGGCGCGAAACAAGTGGCATTTCGCATCATACTAATATGCGAAGTGCTAGAATACGAATTGAAGTGAAGAAAATATGAATAACACCTTATTTTCTAACTAATTTTGATAAATATTCTAGTGTAAGATTGAAATTGTGTCTAAGTGCTTATTTTCAGAAGCTAAAGAAAGTTATGGCTAAAGAATGTTAATGCTAAGTTATTGAATCTGAATAACTAGCATATTTTCATGAATTTTCCCTTGTAGACTCATGTCGAAGCATACAAGCTAATTCAGCATCTCTCAACCGTGAGGCGTGACAGGAGACAAGGGGCTAGGAGCCATGTACCCTACATACTACGTGTTAAAGTTAGCAAAATGAGAAATTCCTTGCATTTGTTTAAGGGTGTTAAAGTCGTGTAAGTGAGTGCGCACTTTAACTTGAGCCTGATGACGTGTTTCACATCAACGTCTTTTGTTGAGCTAAGCGGTCGGGTAGATGGGGTTTTTCTTTCATTTCATTTCATTTATTGCAAGAAATTTGATCTTAATACAAAGTCCTAAGTATTAGAATAGGCAGTGTTACATATGAAGTATTTGACACTGCATAATCTAATACACCAAAACACATTGGCATGTAGGTTCCTATTATAATGTAATTTTTAAATGATTTTAATTAATAAGTTATAAAATATGAACATGTCAATAATGTAGTACTTAATACTCAAATTTGTGTTTATATTTTTATCTGTTCCGTTTGATTACAGCGTGAAAGCTAAATCAGTGCAGTATCGCAGTCTTATCCGTTCAGTAGTTTTAGCGTGAAAAATTAACAAATATCCATCCATCCAAACTTACGCATTTATAATAATATTGTGCTGTATTTAGGTGTTGCAGAATTGGTCATTAAGGCGATACAAGTTTTTTTAATGTTATTTTTTGTATGCAAGCTGCGCCCCGCGGTTTCACCCGCGTGGTGATAGATATTTTGCATAATGTACAATATACATATCTTTATGAATTGTAGCCTATGTGTTATTCTGATATGTACATAAGCTATATTCTTGTGAAATTTCATCAAAATCCATTCAGTATATTTGCGTGAAAGAGTAACAAACGTCCATCCATACTTACAAACTTTCGCGTTTATAATATTAGTAGGATATAAACTAATGGCATATTGATATCTGATGTGGCGCGGTGGGGTTCGATTCCCGCCTCGGAACAAATGTGTGTACGATCTGCAGATATTTGTTTCGGGTGTTCTGGTATAATAAAAAATATCTATCTATGTAATGTATTGTATTATGTATATCAGTTATCTAGTACCCATAACACAAGCTCTGCTTACCATGGGGCTAGATAATGCTGTGTGAATTGTCCAGCATTATATATTATATAACTGTCAAAATAAAGCGTATGGATTTTATCATGAGTCAGTAGACCACATCGGTCAGTTTGGTCAGCGCCTATTCCCCGATGTGATACGCCTTCCAATCAACGGAGACACTTATTCTGGTACCTACTGGCACAGTAAAGCAGAGCTAACGCCACTCAGAAGAACCACTCAGTATCAAGAGGCCTTAATCAGCCTCCATTCATCATTTGCATGGCGTCGTCGTACAAAGATGTAAAGGTATGTTTTTAGTGGACTGGGCAGAGTGAGAAAGAAACACTTCCATTGAAAACCATCAAAATTGGCTTTTGTTGAAGACAGAATTGTCATTGTTGAATTGTTAATCAGGGCGCTGCGCTATGGCGCTCATTGGGGGAGGCTTATGTCGGCAGTGGACTAATATAGGCTGATGATGATGATGATGAAGACAGAATAATTATTATGTATTGACAATGTGGGTTCTTCTAGTAATGGAAAAAAATGTTAATTATCCGAGTTATCAAATTATGATGAAGGTTAGGTTGGCTTGGGAGATGAGATGATGGAGTCACCTTTACACCCACAATTACCTATTCTACTTATTGCTAAATAGCTCGCCAACTCAAATGCAAATAACTCTTGGTAACCTCTAGAAGTGAGTTCTCTGGATGTCAGCAGCCATAGCTTATTTCTACTTGGGTTACATCTCGGGTTATGTGCGCGTGGGGAACCGCGGTTGTCAAATAAAATGTGACTTCGACCCGTTACTCAAAATACTTGGAAATTTTCCTCGTTTTCACTCCTTCGCCCTTTTTAGGGGCCTTTTGAGACTAATAAAGAATGAAAGATACGCTTAGTAGAATAGTCATTTTAACACAGTCAGTGGGTACCAAGGTGCTCAAAAATAGTAACTTTTATTAATTTTGATAATTCTAACGGTGAAGTTATGCTGTCAAATGTGTCATTTGTCACTGCAACACATAAAATTTTGCGATTTATTTTGTAAGTACAAAATTTGGGATTTCTTTTTCGTCACGCCTACGTAATATAAATAAATATATTGTAAATGGAAGAAATCTCATCAAAGTGATAAATACCAGTTTTGATTAGTAACTATTATTTAATTGTTATGTTATTTATTAGTAAATACAATATATAAATAAAAAAAAAGTTAATAATAAGTAAATACAGTTTAATTCAGTCCAATCTATCACGTGAACGAATTCCTTGCAAAGTAATTTAATGATTATTTTTGCAGTTATTAAACTAAGTTATGGCACTGCTTTAAAACCAAATCTCCGCTTGATAATACTTTACTGACGATTCATAAGCGACATGCTTGCATACAGTGCGATAAACCAAGCCAGATTCCCAAAACCGTCAAATTATGAGTTGTCGCATTTTGAACGAACCAGGGCCATAATTGCGCCGAACACTTTTTACGCGGGAGCGAGTAAAAGCCTTTTTATTGCACATAAAATTATTTTCGTACGTAACGCTTCTGTGGCGCGTAAAATGGTGTCTGAGGACACTGAGAGTTGTCTGGGAGATAAAATAAAAGGCAGGTATCACAGCCCTGAGTTCGGCAGACGATAGTATGGAGACGTGATCGTGACGTCTCATTTTTGTATGAGATTTTAGGATCTGCAAAGATCTCTCTCTGTACAATAGAGGTGTTGTACCAAATCCCGTGAAAAAAGAAGTTTGTTTTTGATTATTCCCAACAGTCATCGGTATCTCTTAACCGTAACGCCTGAGTCAAGAGTTCCGTATCAACTGTCACTCCGACTTATAAAGGTGGGGTGGCACAGGTTTGGTAATTTTTTGATAAATAAGCTGCAGCTTTTAAACGCGATCTTAAACGCAGATTATTTTAATTTACTTGAAAAATTGCCCTGTTCCACTCGAATTAACTATAGTCTTACAATAAAAAACACTGGTAAACACTGGCAATTAAAACATGAGAAACTGTTGAGCTTTCTGCAAACTGTATAGAAAAGCTTTCCAAGTATACTATACCAGGCAGACATTTTTGGCCAAAATTAACTAGAAAGTCGTAAAATTGTATATACCAAATCTTTATTCGTATCATGGATTGTACTCTATACTCTACAGCCCTCCTTGTATGGTAAAAGGCTGATACTTTATGGACAAAACCATCTCGCAAGCGTGAAGCGTGACATGAGACCGAAGGGGTTGAGAGGTAGTGTACCCTTACGTGATAAAGTTAGCAAAATGAGAAATTCCTTGCATGTGTTAAAGTGCGCGGGCACTTCAGTTGTAAGCTTGGAGATTGTAAGTGTAAGCAAAACATAAACTCTGTAACAAAACAATACAATACAATAATATATACGCTTTATTGCACATCAAACACAGAAAAAAACAGTACAGAACAAACAAACAAAGATACAGATGCACAATGGGCGGCCTTAAAAATCAAATGTAATATCAAATGTAGACACATAAGTTATGAACATACTAGTGGTTTCTTCTCACTTCTTCCACTGGTGGACAAAAAATTGAAGTGAACTATAAAATATGACGTGTCTAAGTGCTTATTTGTAAGCAAATAAAAACTTTTCATTTTCATTTTCATTTTTCATTTTCACTTATCCTTTGTATGGACACTTAGATATAGTAAAGGTATAGACTGTGGCGTATTGTAACATAAACACCTTGAATGCTAAATGTAACTAGCGGTGGATTTTGAGTATTATTTTAATTGCCCCCTGTGCGTACAATATCGTCCACGGTATTATAATAAAACTGTATTTTAAGTAAACTCCCCTTTCTCAATCATGAGATTGAGAAGACGGTATTCAATTGTTTTCCAAAAGTAATTATCAATTATTTAGAGGGATTAGAAAAATCTGATCGTCAATCGCCTTATTCGCATCTCTTATGCACCACATTTAGAATACTTTTTGAGATTGAAAGTTACAAAGACAAGTCTTTACGAAACAGTTTTCAAAAATTTCTTTCTCCTCAGTCATCATCATCATCAGCCTACAGCAGTAGGCCTCCCCCAATGAGCGCCATAGCGCCCTATCTTCAGCATGCCGCATCCAGCATCTACCTGCAGTCTCCTCAGTAGTATCTACTTTTTTGTTCCAAAACTAGTTTGAAAGAAGCAGCATGGAGAGTGTTCCAAACCTCAGCGGTACAAATGATGATGGTTATAAATCAGTTGTTGCTCCCGCTTTCAAGGCCCACCAACAACCCTTTTACTACATCACTTATACATATACATATATATATATATAAGTGATGTAGTATCATCGATTTCGATGACGGCGACCCTAGATCTCACGGATTCTTCTATCATGAGCTCTAATATGGCATTCATCATGATGCTTCATCTTGGCAATCTAATATTTACACCAGCGTCAAAACATTTGAGGAAAAACGCCTCGAGACAATGGACACAAGAAGCCAGATATAAAAACAGAGACCTAAGCCCTCCTACACGTATACATATAACTCATCGGGCCAACTCTACTGCCATACGTGCTGTATTCAAGACCAAGTCCGGTCTAGCGAGCCATACATCACTATGATGTAGGACTATTTAAGAAATTCTAGCAGAGCCGACATCCAAAGCAGTGGAAAAGCTGTTCACAGCGGTGAGTCATTTTAAGTGATAGATATTCTAAATTATTTGGCACTATATTTTTGTTTACTGTGTATTATATAAGTTAGCTTGTAAATTAGTTTCTTGTTTACCCAATGAAAATGAAAATGCAAAAGTTTTATTTCTTTAAGCTGTCTAAGTGCTTATTTGTAATAAGCACTTAGACAGGTCATATTTTATACTATTCGTTATTATCAATTAAAATTATTTATTATAGTTCACTTAAATTTTTTGTAACCACTAGTATGTTCATAACTTATGTGTCTAGTACATTTGATTTGCTTATCTGTAAGTTGGTAGATTTAGAGTTGGAGCAAAACTCGTTCCAAACTTTTTTATCTTCTAGATAATCTGATATTTTGTAATAAGCTTTTTTACAAACAATATGTTTCACAATTTTTTAAATTTATTTATTGATAATTTTTGCAACTCACTTGGAGTTTTATTGTAGAATAGGACCGCCAATTATAAAGGTTCTTAAAATAAATATGATAAAAAAAATATACCTTAACCCCTACACCACTAATCATACAATATTGAACCTCTCAATGCGTGGCTGCGACTCACGGTCTTTGTTCTTCAACGCAATAGCAGATTGGGACTGACGTCCGCATTCCTCAAAAAGGGAAACGGGGTCACGTAATTCTTTTGCTTCCGTGCCATGATTTTATTAGAAGATTCATGGGTTATGTTTTATTCTAGCGACTGCAAAAGATAAATTTATTTGGACAGAAACAGTTTTCGTACAATAACACAATTATGATTAGTACTCACTAACTACACAGTACACTTAAAAATAAATAAAATAAATTAACCTACAAAGGAACAGTAACTAGCTACTGTGCTGACCAAAAAGGGTCAAACTCAGCTGGCCATTCAAACGCGAAGAAATAATATTCAGCAATTAAAACCATCGAAGTGAACTATCAAACCATCAAATCTAACTACTATTGAAAACCACTACGGACCCGGCCTGCCACCAAGCTTACCCCTGGTGGTATGCAGGGACGAAACCCTACCACTGCAATAGTGCTGTCTAGGAGGTACCATTTCACAGCACATAATGTACTTACTACTAGGGTAGCATAATCAATAAACATGAAGGAAGTAGATTCATTTGATATTACTAACGAATGTAAACAAATGTGATAATTGATCACGGGATATTTAACTTATATTATCTTATCAGTCCGGTGGATCCCACTATTGGACAAAAAAATACCGTAAAAGGTGTGGTTTTTTATACATTTAAGGTAAATTTCTTTTTAATCTTTTTAGCTGCTTTTAGACGTGGATCGAAACTTGGTTTTAGGTATTCTAGTCAAGTCTAGACACTCACTACTGCAGTAATACAATTAAACTGAATTTCGAAATAATTGTTACTAACTCGCAACTAGAACTCAGTCTAGACTAAATTGAATCTCGCGTAGATAAACAAGTTGGCGCACATATTGCTTTGATTAAGTATCTACTTAGATGTAGCACATTTATGGGTTACAGCTTAAAACGAAACAAAAAATAATTGTATCTTTAACCAAATGTGACAGCGGCATGGGCAGTATGTCCTTATAGAAACCCACAAAAATAAAGATAAAAGGAAAATTCTAAATTCAATATCATTTATTTCTTTAGGCTTACAAAATAAGCACTTAGACAAGTCTTTTATTTATTTAATTTTTTGTCCACTAGTGGAAGAAATGAAAAAGAAACCACTAGTATGTTGATCTCTTATATGTCTAATACATGGTTATTTGCCTATTTAAGAAATATAATATAGTGCGATACATGTCAATATTTAAGTAAAGCTATGCACAACAACAAATTACTTACATACTATTGTCGGTGCGAAACTTAGCGACATCTGGCTAAGCATTAACATCATTGAGATAATCATTTATGGAGTAGAAAGTCTTCTGGATGAGATTTTGTTTTATGTAATTTTTAAATTTGTGTCAGTACAGAAGAAACTTCGGTCAAATTCCCCAAATTCTCTACTAGTGCCCCTTATCCGATTAGCCCTCTCCAGTGTATTGGCACAGTGTATTGGTGCTTGTTTGGAGACGCGCCATTACCATTTGAGTTGCTTCGTTTAATCTCAAAGTAATTGAATTGGACAGCAAAAATAAATACCTAATACCCTAATTAGGAATGTCTTTCGAACAATAAAGCCGCATTTCTTGACGGGTCGAACGCGCCAAGAGATCCAGCACTTGAATTTTGTAATTCTTTCCAAGAAATCAAATAAAATCCCAAAAAAATACTACTTCGACGAGAATCGAACCCGCATCCTTCCTTACCCCGACCAACGAATCTGGCTTACGCACTTTAATAACAAAACCTTTGAAATTCGGTGTATGATATCGATTGAATCCACATTGTCCGCGCTGAGTCGGACAACTTTTCGAGTTCATTTGTTGTTGCGTTCGCCTTATGTATTAACTAGTAGTGCACAATACAACACACAGAAGTCCGTAGATCTACCTCTTTTATCGCAAGGAGCCTTAGCCGAGTTAAGTTTTTATTTTAAATTTTGTATTTAGGCTTGAACCAAACATGTCTTTTGTTAAATATTTCGATTTTGTAACTATCGGAACTTATAAAACAAACAAAGTATTTATAATAACTAAAGAACCATCCGTTAGTCCTATAAATCGACCAACATATTCCAGCGATATTTCATCCCTAAGGTATTTATCAGAAATAAGTGTCAGTGTGTAGGGATGTAATAAATTCAATTTTACTACATTATTAAAACACATTTAGCAGCAATTTCCCTCATGAGCCCCGCTTGAGATGACTTTTACGACACCTTCATTCAATTTGGGGAGCCTGCGGGATGAAGAGGCAGAAGGAGGTTTTAAACGAGATAAATCAGTCTAGAAAAGGCCTGCCAGGCTTTAAGAGGGGCTTGAAAAGCAGTATGACATGAAAAAACTCGTGCGGTGAATTACTATCGCCATGCTTTTTTCTGTCAACTAGCTTGCTGCTAGTTGCTGTGTTCAGATTTGAAAGGTACACGTACTAAATTAATAAATATTTTTTTAATTTTAATATGCGATAAGGCCACCCAAAGTATTAATCTATTTTGTAATAAAAAGCGTTAAGACGACCTTTTTCACTCTATTACTGTGTTTTTTTTTGTGTTAAATATTGTGCTCGTTCATTCATTACCCTGTTCCATGGATATAATTAAACTATAATTATACCTATTCTATAAAAAAATGGATGTTAAACAGTGTGTGAAATATGAAAACACATGTACTCGTACATTGACCTCTCTCTCGTATAACGTTGATTACCAGTGATCGGAATAGGTAGAACGATTTAGGGTCAATGACATCAAACGATAGGTTAGTATGGATTTGCTTCGGGAATTCCGGTATTTTAAAATTATCAAGAATTATTTTCCGTAATTTCATAATTATAACATGGAGGCGTTAATTGAGAAACGTATCAATATCATCATCATCATCCGCAGTCTTACTTCACCCACTGCAGCACAAGACCTGGAGATAAGCACACGCTAAGGGGGAGGCCCTCTTAGCGTGTGCCAATCTCCAAGTCTTGTGGTTGTGACTCTGATGCGGTAGCTATTTGAAATGCAAAAACAATTTTAGAAAAGGAAAGTTTACAAAATAATTAAACTGGTATTGAAAAGAATTACTATTCTATAAAACTGTCTCTATAAGAATTACAAAAAGAAGATCTATCTTTAGCTGATTCACTGGTAGCATTAGACCAAGTCAGAGCTGATATTAACCATTGTAATTCGGATAATATAAAAAATAAAATTGAAAATGTTATGGAACAAAACCCTGATTTAGATACACTCAGAGAATATAGTAAAAAGATTGAAAAAAATGAGGCAAATGATGTAGTATCCTATTTCAAATTCACTCCGTTGACGTCCAGTAGATGTAGAAAGATCATTTTCCATCTATAAATGGATCTTAGACGCCAAAAGAAATAGACTAAAAATAGAAAATGTTGAAAAACTAATGATTATTTATTTTAATTCTATACAATACAATACAATTATTCTTTATTGCACACCATAAAAAATATATTAAGGTCTGAATTTAGAAATTGTAATGGATGTCGACGAAGATTAAAAATAATTGTGAGTGTGAGCTCTCCTTAGCTTGGAGCTAGATGATGATGTGTGGATTGTCCAGCATGTTATATTTATTTATTATTTATTGTAATTTGGAATTAACAAATAAACAGTTTTGATTTTTACCTGTTTTTTTTTAATCCATTTTTTACCTGTACTTTCAAGGTAGACCATAAAATGTTGTTTAAGTAAACAAAGTATATAATACACAAAATAATGAGAATTGGGTCAATTTTCAAACGTAGGTATTTTTGTGCACAATGCGTAGAAAACGTTAAAAATTTGCACATAGTAACACATACAATAAAGCTTCAAATCAATTGAATGAATTGTATGGAAACGCATACGGCGGAAACAAAATTTTTTTTATTCAACAGTTCAATAAAAAATAATTTACGTTTCACAATCACTTCCTTTAAATTTTAAATGTAGTAGTTACTAGATTATTACTTCAATTACAAAACTTAACGCAATCCGGTTAATATCGGAACTTTCCGGAAAAAAAGCCATATCCATGTTATGAAACTTTGATGCAAGTACATAAAATCGTTCTACCTATTCCGATCTCTGTTGATTACCGATAATAACGAGCTGTACGTAACAGTGCTACGCCGTAGACCGTCTACGAATGTGTAGACCCACTACGCCGTAGTACATTAGATTATTTCGTTTCTTGAGTTTAAATCTGCGTGTCGTTTCTGTTCACGTAACCATACAAATATTATAATTCGAAAGTAAGTATGTTTGTCTGTTCCTTTCATGCCTATACGACTGAACGAATCTTAATAAAATATGGCAGGGAAATAACCGGTGTTTTGGGGACAGACAGGTTACCTGAAATGCGCGCGCGAAGTCGCAAGCAGCGTTATAGTTGATTAATACAACACCACAAAAATACCACCGTAAGTTCATTTCATATTTATGATTTTTTTATAGATAGGTATTTAGTGAAACTAGCAAAGCAATGTTATTATATTAGTAATGTTATTCTAAATTTCTTATCTTTTTACTATCATAAGAGAGCGTCCATTCGATTTAAATATTTCATTCTCCGTGCTTAGTCATTGAATAAACGGTTATGAAAGGTGTGAACGGGTGAAAAGACTAAAAGCACTCAACTTATTTTTCGGACCATTTGTTTCCAGATTTATGGGAGAACTACATGAGATCTACGCACATGAAATGTCTCCAAAAGAAGAGAGCTAGAGACGTGAATTAAATGGAACTGAGTCGTGTTTCTACTCGTACGACATGGCACTAAGAATTAGCAAGCTGAAATGGCAGTGAGCCGGCTATATCTGGCGAAGAACCGACAACCGCTGGGGTAAACGTGTTCTTGAGTGGAGACCATGACAGTCATGGTAAACGTGTTGTAGGAAGCCCTTCGATCAGGTAGCATGACGACCTGCGAAAGACTGCAGGAAGATGCTGGATGCGTCAAACTGAATGATTCGTGATTTCACATTTATGTTTCTGATTAGATTTAGTTAAAACAATGTTACCGCATTGTTTGCCTGCGCATCATAGCGTTAACTGATTCAATCATATTCAATTTTAAATCTTTGATATATGTACATGTAGGTTTAGTTAGACTTGATTTTATCTGGGTAGTTACCATTAGAACGAAACGGGTCCAAGTTTGAAAAACAAACAAGCTTTATTGTACAATAGATGCAGATCATTTCAAAAAAGACATTACATTTCGATTTGAAGCTAAGTAAAGGTTTTACATAAACTACAAAATGTCACCGCATCGTTTGCCCGCGGTCATAGCATCGACTGATGCGATTATAGCTCGGAATCTTTGTAAATGTCGTCGGTTGCCTCCAACCCGGGTAACTCAATATGCCCGTGATTATAGTGATCGGGTTGTAGCCGTTTAACGTTATTTTATTAGGGTCAGGACGGTAAGTGATTTTATATTTAAACTAGCGTCTTTGGCCTTTAAGACGTATTATTATGTAAAATACCTGACAAAATATGCCCGGTTTATTTTAAAAAACTGTCATAAAACGAATTTTCTGACTTCTGGTTTTTTAGAACAGGTACCGAGTAAACGTAGTGTAGGACGCCCCCCGACCAGGTGGGATGATGATCTGAGAAAGACTGCAGGTAGATGCTGGATGCGTCAAGCTGAAGACAGGGCGCTATGGCGCTCATTGGGGGAGGCCTATGCCCAGATGTCGACTATCATAGGCTGATGATGATGATGAGGAGCAAATTCACTTAAATGATCTACTAAATAAGCCAAATTAATCGTCAAATATCGGCCAATAGAGCACGTGCGGTGTGCACAGTTTATTATTAAAGTTTTTTAACCAAACCTAAAAACAAAAACAACCCTAGTAGCTAGATATACGTTTACTGAAAAGTACAAAATATCAGAAGCCGAAACAAAAGATAAAGGTTGTTAAACGTTATCAGAAGAAACGGTACAATTTCCGCTTTTCAGCGATGGCAACACCACTGATATTTTGTTACGATTGGGAAAAAGGGCCAATGGAAACGAAAACTCATCAAACTACACACAAACTTTCAAATGTTTCATGCTACCTCTTTTGAAAAGCTAAAAACTTGGTCTCTTTAAATTAGAGGTTCCCAGACCTTTTTTCTCATAGACCACTTTCACAATTTTGCTGGTTTCGGTGGACCTCCTGCAGCTACATTAAACATGCACCTATCGACAACCAGCGTACTTCAGTATGGAAGAGCAATCGTTGAAATTTATCGGAAAGTAAATGTGGAATTTAACAAAAAGTCGCTGAGCTTCCTAAAATATTATCTGCCTACATTTGATAGGTGAAGTCAAGCCACATTTTAGTTCTTCACTATCGAAAGCAGAAAAATTTTCGTGGACCCCCGCTTACGAATTGTGAACCCCCAATTTTTTGTCACGCCAACGTAGACCCCCGTCGAGTCTCCTGTGGACCCCTGGGGGTCCACCTGGACCACTTTGGGAACTACTGCTTTAAATGATCTAAACTAGATAGGTACCATAACTATACAGGGTGGAATGTGTGGACGTGGAAGTAAGGGCAGACTCGAATCGAGAATGGCTAGTGACGTTTTCTTTGTTCACCTCGATTAAATTCAGATCTACCCTCAAACCCTGGCGTCCCGAGGCGTCCTGGGTGTCCCAAAGTGATGCAGTCTTTGAGAAGCTACTATCTGTGATGGGTAATATATTTTCTAAAAAGGCTGGGTGGTTTCCTAAGACCATTTTCATGTAGCTTCAACGGTTAAGATACTGCTCCGTCTAAAAAATCCACCCTGTATACTGTAGTACTAACGTAGGTACTAAGTTACCGACTAAGTTACTGGGCTACTGGGATAAACTTAGTAACTAAATGGAAAATTGGTCCATAAAGTTCTAAAACCGTACTAAGTGTATACCATAAATACCAAGTCAAAGCAATATATGTATTTTAATTTTATCAATTCCGGTTATATATTGAAAAGGCTTGTTTAAACATATTCAGGAAAACCAAGGGAAACCTTCATAGTTTCGAAATTGGTCACTCGTTTCTGTGAACATGGACCTTATTTCTTTACGCAGAGGTTGTATTTTGTGCTGGAATGCCATTTTATGTCGGCCATTTTGTTCCGGTTATTTTCTGATAAACATTTCTGACTCATTTGCCGTCGATTTGTTCGGAAAATTCAATTTCCCTTTATTTTTCGGCCTTTTGTGAAATTTGTGCCACATCGCAAATTGGTATAAGAGTTTATCTTAATTGGTTGGGTCACGTGGAAGTATGTTATTGGTGGTGATGAATAAGTTCAATATTTTTTTCACAATCACAATAAATAAAGTTCTATTATTTCACAATCAAGAAAACCTTTGAAATGAACAGATACACATTTTATTAATAATATGTCAAATTATACGTCACAATTCATTACCATTATTTCTAATCTGATACAAAATATAATAATAATGAAATTTAACACTTTGAGTGCTGAAACCACGCGGTATGTGTTTTCTACAAGTGACTATATGCGTAAATCCACACTAGCGCAGCGGCTGAGAAAATACAGATCTTTGTGACTCAGCACAGCCGTAATATTTTTCGAACGAAACGCATGTGCGGCGCAACACAACCGCTGTGTAGAGCGGCAGCACGAATTTTTTAGGTTAAAAAAAAGATCGCAGTCGTCGTAAAGTTCAGCACTACCAATGTGGTAGACACAGACAACTACCTATAGTTTAGCAAATATGATGGCTATTTTAGGCATAGAGTATTAATACTTGTTCGAATCAGGTTTGAACATCGTTAGCTAGGAAGCTTTGGCTTATATTCATTCGTAATCGGTTTTATTAACAGATTTAAATATGGACGCTAATTAACACTATTTAGTTGAGTTGGTCTTCAGTTGATTTAGTAGGTACCTATTTATCTCTTAACTAGCTGTTCCCCGCGGTTTCATCAGCGTTAAACTCGAATTTCACTTTATTAGGTGATTTTTTTACACCTTGGATTACATTATTGGAGTTTTAATAAGGATCCCTAACTTTTTTACAAACATACAAACAAAAAATCAAATATTTCCTCTTCATAATATGAGTACAGACAATAATAGTAGATTATGCACCAAGTGCATAAAGTAATGTCTTACGTCACGGGCGTTATTGAATCCCGAGTGCAACTCAGGATTAATAAATCACGATCGAAGCGATGGAGATACTAGAATCCTGCTGAGTGAGTGAGTAGACGGATTCTCTAGAGACTTCTGACTGAGACTCTCTCTCGGAGACTCTACTTTTCACACTATCTCCGAGAAAATAGTAAAAATATAGTAACGTGTCTTGCTGCATTTGTGTTTAATTCGCCTTATAATCCGACGAGTTTAATATTATATACGGACCTCTTAGGTGAACAATCCTAACATAATTTTGATGTTCCAAAGTCAATCTCTTTATTCTTGGGAATAAGGCATTATTTCCTTGGGAATAAGTCGTTATTCCCATTAAGTAATGACATTTAATTTGGAACATTTTGAGGTTCCAAACAAGGAACATTATGAGTGATGAATTTTGTACTGGGATCAAAATACACAGAACATAAATACTGACGGAAACATAAGGAAACTAGCACTAGAAGATCCAATTCAATTTGTTTAAATTCAGTAAAACTTTCACCTGTTTCAGCTAACAGAGCTATTAACTTTTTCGGTCAGGGTTACATCCCTACAACATAATATTAAAAAAGTCGCTTCCCACTGTCTGTCTGTCCCTATGTATGTATGCTTCGATCTTTAAAACTACGCAACGGATTTAGATACTTTTTTTAATAGATACTGATTCTAGAAAATGTTTTATAAACTATTTTAAACATAAATTTCCACGCGGGCGAAGCCGAGTGGCGCAGCTAGTGACTTATAAAGCGTGTTTCACGAGCATGGAGTGTGAAAAAATTTTTGAGCTTAAGTCGGAAGAAGCCCCAAGGTCAAGTGGAACTGGGCTGGACATGACAATGTCTGCTGTATTTCAGACGCCCATCAGTGGGCGATGACAGGACGCGACTATAAAAATAAAATGATAAAATAAAATAAGCTTTATTTACAACCACAATTAATAACATTTTAATTTGTACACTGAATTTAAACTAGATCTGTGGCAGTACCACTTAGAGTGGTGAAAGCCGCCTCTAGGTTCCGGTCCCTCCATGCTTCTCTATCCAAAGCCAGTCTACACCAAGTTACTCCAGCTACTTTGACTATATCGTCACTCCAACGTTTTGATCGAACGCTGAAATAATATAATAATAAATTATATTTAAAAAAAAATCATCTTTGGGTGTATCGAGGTGTTTGTATTGTGCACCCGAGGATGATACCCGCTATGTGTAGCCATCGCCTTTAGATTAACTTCTCAAAGGGCCTCTGTGCTATTGGCTTCGGCCCCACGCAAGCCTTCCAAAGGACCGGGTCACTTTATGGCCCGAGATCATGGTAAATGAGAGACATAATCATCATCATCATCATCATCATCAGCCTATAGCAGTCCACTGCTGGACATAGGCCTCCCCCAAAGAGCGCCATAGCGCCCTGTCTTCAGCTTGCCGCATCCAGCATCTACCTGCAGTCTTTCGCAGGTCGTCATCCCACCTGGTTGGAGGGCGTCCTACACTACGTTTACCGAGTCGTGGTCTCCACTCAAGAACACGTTTGCCCCATCGGCCGTCGGTTCTTCGCGAGATATGGCCGGCCCACTGCCACTTCAGCTTGCTAATTCTTTGAGCTATGTCGACAACCTTGGTTCTCTGTCGGATGTATTCGTTACGAATCCTATCCTTCAGAGAAACTCCGAGCATAGCTCTTTCCATAGCTCGCTGAGCGACTTTGAACTGGTGGACCAGCCCTATCGTGAGTGTCCACGTCTCAGCTCCGTAGGTCATAACGGGTAAGACGCACTGATTGAAAACTTTCGTTTTCAAGCATTGCGGTATGGATGACGTGAAGACTTGACGTAGTTTCCCAAATGCTGCCCAGCCCAGCTGGATCCTCCTTTTGGCCTCCTTCTCGAAACTGTTTTTACCCAACTGCAGAATCTGCCCAAGGTAAGTGTACTCGGAAACAGTTTCGAGAAGGTGACCATGTACGAATACCGGCCTTGGATCAATGTGACCATTGATCATGACTTTGGTTTTATCCAAATTCATGCCAAGACCGATACATCGGGAGGCTGAAGCTAGGCCGTCCAGCATCTGGTTCAGTTCCTCAAGCGACTCCGCCATTAAGACTATGTCATCAGCGAATCGCAGGTGTGAGATGTACTCGCCGTTTATATTAATGCCCTTTCCTTTCCAGTCCAGCAACCTAAACATATCTTCCAATGCTCAAGTTTCGGGGATATGACATCCCCCTGCCTCACTCCTCTGCGCAATTGGATGGGTTTAGACTGCTGACCCTGTACTTGGACACTCATGGTGGCGGCCTCGTAGAGACAACTCAGCACCTGAGAGACATAATAATAATATAATAATAAAGTATGTGTAATAATATCAAATAATAATATAATAATAAATTATATAATAATATATTTGCTGAAATAATACCCTCCTTTTAATCTTTAGATTCAGGAAGAAACTGTAAAACTTTAAAAACAATTATTTGTTGTTTTTTAGTCATGAACTTACAGCCTCGGCCTGATCGGATCGATATACATTCATTATTAAACATTCAAAAGAACTTAATGGATCCCATCACGCGATTTTCAAGCAAATAGTGCAATCAATCAGTGGTCGAGTGATGGGTACTTACTAGGTACATATATGTACATACACGGGTACATTTTACAAAGAAATAATGAAGAGCAAAGATTTATATACCAACCAATTTAAATAAATAAATAAATAATGCTGGACAACAATTCACACAGCATTATCTAGCCCCATGGTAAGCAGAGCTTGTGTTATGGGTACTAGATAACTGATATACATAATACAATATATTACATAGATAGATATTTTTTATCATACATAGAAAACGACCAGAACACCCGAAACAAATATCTGCAGATCGTACACACATTTGTTCCGAGGCGGGAATCGAACCCGCAACCTCCTGCGTTTCAGGCGGACCTTCGCCCACCGCGCCACATCGGTCGTTAATTATAAATATAATCAATTTATATCGGTATGCAAAAAATATGTCGGGAGTATGGAATGCAAATAATTTAGGTAAACATTATTTCAGGTCATATCTAGCGAAGAACCTACAACCGCTGCTGGGGTAAACGTGTTCTTGAGGTCTCCACTCAAGAACACGTTTATTTTTGAGTGGAGACCTCAAGAACACGTTTAGCCCAGCAGCGGTTGTAGGTTCTTCGCGAGATATGACCTAAAATAATGTTTACCTAACGTAACTCGGCAAACGTAGTGTAGGACACCCACCGGCCAGGTGGGGTGACGATCTGCGATAGACTGCAGGCAGATGCTAGATGCGTCAAGCTGAAGACAAGGCGCTATGGCGGTCATTAACGGAGGCCTATGTCCAGCAGTGGACTAATATAGACGGAGAGTGATGATAATGAAGATAGATAGATAATGCTCTATTGCACACTTAGTATATAAGAACTATTGTAACGGACCCAGGCCTATGTTGGCTTTATAAGTACCAGATTATAAATATGTAGTCATAGCGTTTCAGGCTCATCATTTATTGAGATTTTATATATCAGTGTCTTTGTCGAATAATACAGGTTATGGATTGATAACACTTAGAGCAGGAAGTTTGAGATTATAAGGTTCAGTTCTCGCTGTGGGACTCCAGCTAGTTAAACCGGTCCGCGCGGATTAAAGACCTGTGGTCTGGTTTTAAGACCAATTGATTTGTTCTTAATCGTTCAAATGCCTGTGTCTTCCAGTTTATGGGCTTTACCGGAGGCAGTCCTGCATCAACGGGATGCGTGATAAGTATTTGTATTTTTGTATGAGGGCCCTCGGACTGCTACATGTATGCCGCTATGTGGGTCATACATGTGTTACATTCTAGTTGAAATAGACCAAATCAAATTCAGATAGTGCTCTTTTATTTTAGTAAATAACATTTCAAAATAATGTATCAATCCATTTCTGTAACTAAATGAGTTTACTTTAGCTGTGAGTAAGGTGTTCTTTAAAATTAATTGTTGTTAGAAAAGAGTTTTAAATAACCTTGACCTAAGTTGATTAGCCTAAGCCTCATAAAATCTCTAACTTGCAGGGAAATTTAAGATAAAATGTAAACAAACTGGTTGACAGGAATTTAGTATTGTTTAATATATTTTATACACACACGTACTCGTACATTAAAATACAGTAAATAGACAGAAAGACAGACATAACTTATTGCTAAGGTGCACAAAGAGATAATATGATAAGTCAATTAAACAATTATAAATTGAGGTTGGTTCCGCCACCCTTTCGGCTCTGTAACGGAGAATGTTGTTAGATTCCACGTATGGACTAACAAGATTTTCAGCTAATAGTCCTCCCGTTCTGTATTAATAACAGCGCCTCCAAGACTGTCAAGAACTGAAGGCTGCTTGCCAATCTTGTACCCGGTAACCAACCAGAGAATTATGCAAGGTGCGAAACACAGTCGCCCAGACTCAGGAGAGTTTAAAGGGGATTTGTGGCCTCAAAATTAGGCGGGATGTTCCTGAGAAAAACACAATGTATCGTACGATTGGTTTTAGCCACAGTAAGTGTTGATTATGTGAATGAGTAGGCCTCTCGGGCTTTCTGTAAGCTGAGTATTCAAGGATCGCTAATATCAATCGTATGGGTACAATAATTATAGAATAAACTTAGCTTTGTACTCGAACAGGAACACTCGTCAATCGTCGAAACGTCTCGTCCAAACTTTATAACAGATTTTACTTATAAATTACTTGTTTGCTCTACACAGACTCTACTCTGACGGCCAAGCCACAAGGATTAATACTACGCGAGATATGACTCAGACTTTAAGACTTTTACGCGGTGTTAGGACCTAGAGCTGAGCGCCCCGTTCTCTCTCTTAATTCCGATGACTGGCTGCCCCCATCCCCTCTCTTGTAAGGGTATATAACCTTCTCCCGTCAACCCCCGCCTGCGCCCGCGCATAACGGTATTCCCAAAAATAGCTGCTTAGACGTTGCTGCTAATTGGTTCATTAACGGCCAGGGGTGGAGCAAACTTGGGATGAAACCTCCCCATTTTGCATTGTTTCTGCGTCCCGTCACAAGATGTCGCTGCATGTCGCAAAACTCGTGACTCTTAAAAGAATGAAATGCATGAGCGTTAATTGTAACTTATAACAGTATTGGGAATCATTATCTTTGATCTTCCATGATAGAATAAAACTAATATTTCGCCAATTGTATGGCATATAAATATTTCGTTATAAAACGAGAAGCCTTATTTAATAAGTATTCATTTCCGTTGTGACGTCTCCAACGAGAATGAATAAAGCATCATGCATTTATTATAATTAAACTTAAATGTTAACCATTGCCAATATATCTATCATTCATTAAAACTAACTTTCATACTTATTGTTTGTACACGTGCAAGCGACATTAGAAGGTCATAACAAAAATAATGGCTTCTTTTTGTAAAAGAAATCCATTTAAACTGATTGAAAAAAAAAGACCTTTTGTCTCAAACTGCACATGACGGACAGAATTCTTTCTTATCTTAAAAAAAAACTTAAGAATATATATTTACTGCGAGGTTGATTGTTCTAAAGTGTTATGTTATCTAAAGTCCTATGGCCTTTCGTGGGATAAATATTTATTGCTAACAGATGTAGGATTTCTTTCAACCAAATCTTATGTTGGTCTTGACGTTTGTAGTTTATGGATTGCGTAGCTAAGGCAATTAGCAAAAAAAAAGGTCGGCCCACTTGTGTCGTGGGTCGTGTACCATCACATTCCACCCTCTGAAAATTCTACACGCAGAAAATTTCGAGTGATGAAGTTTTCATAAAACCATTCTCGAATCCAAATCATTAATCTTTTTTTTTCTATTTTGTTTTTTTTTCTTATTTGTATTCCAATTAGATTGTCATAAGTATAACACCTATGCTAGTATATTTATGATATTACCCAAGTCCACCCTCAGACTGGACATACGGTATAAATTCAATCTAGATTAATATCGTCATCCTTTTATGTATAACAAAGAGGAAACGTCCTCTCCAAATACAACCAAAATGCTACTGACCACCCTCATACCTTCGGTTTTTTTTTTTTTTTTTTTTTTTTTTTTTCGCATTACTTCTAAATGCAAAATAAATGTGCTCATGGATCTGTCACCTATCTACTCTCGTCAAAGTCAAAGTCAAGGTCAAAGTCACCTACCTAAACCAATATCTTTATCCCTACCTAACCAATTATCAACCTTAGTCTTCGTATATGTAAAGTGTACTTCTCTCTACAAAATAATGTTTGCAATAAAGTTGCATCTCATTGTTTTCATTTGCCTGATCTTAAAGATCTTGTACTTAAAACGATTGCGGCAGTATTTTAAGTCAGATCTTGATTTTAATGTGACCCAAGTCATATCCTTAATTTGACACCGTTTCTGATATAAGACTGAACGAGTCAAGGATACTGTTGATTAACTTTTATTTGCACACACTAGGCTTTTGTGCGATTGACCAATTATGGGCCACTTAATACTCCTTTTTCTTTGTCTCATTTCTGTTTCACTCGTTACCCAATAGATTACTAACGACTCCATAAATCAGCTATGCTTCTTCTCCTACCCCTAACCAAAACTTATAGTCTTAGCCACTAACCTGTAATGCTACTTGCATCACATATATTATGTAACATTTACCAATCCCATTGGTAACGGCTCATATATATCTGCAACTATAATCTCTCCTATAGATCACCTACAACTCCATGAAACAACTATACTTCTTCTCCTGCCCCTAACCAAAACTTAAAACCTTAGCCACTTTCTTGTAATATAACTTGCATCACTAATATCATTTACCAATCCCATAGGTAATGGATACATATAAATCTGCAAACATAATCTCTCCTATAGATCACCTACAACTCCATGAAACAACTATACTTCTTCTCCTGCCCCTAACCAAAACTTAAAACCTTAGCCACTTTCTTGTAATATAACTTGCATCACTAATATCATTTACCAATCCCATAGGTAATGGATACATATAAATCTGCAAACATAATCTCTCCTATTTCCAATGCTATACCGGTTTACTAGGTCCTTCGGTAGTTTGTAGCTCATGTTTCGCCTTCTGACATAATATGTCACATGCTCGAACTACCCTTCCTACCTCACGAAACATACGTGTAAAATAAAACCTCATCAATGCGTAAACTTTATGCCTACCAAAATGCCCTATTTCTTCATGGACGTTCCTTATCAACTCGTCCTTCCTTGAATTAGGTATTACAATACCTCTTGCTTGGAAATAGTCCAATGCACTTCAGCTTCAGACAAACCTTTGCTACATGATCTAACTATCTTAGGGTCAACCCCCCTCTGATCATTGAAATACATAGCGAGCAATACCAATAGCACTGCTGCCAGCTGCCTGCAAGCTATATGGTTTCTTTGTGTCTGGCTGGATGTATTCACATCACGGAATCTAAAAACAGCCCTTTGGCTCGTTCATAGACTCTCTGTACCTTAGGCGTCCATTCATATGGAAGGCCTTTTTGTTTATATATTCGTAAGTTATAATAGCCCTTGTTACCGTGCATCACTTTAGGGACGCTGCGAATTGTTTTATAGTTTTTGTGATGTTAGGGCATATTCTTATATTATAATCAGTATTATAGTAGGTACCTTATTATAATAGTATTGGATTCTATTTGACTTTCATGTTTATAAAGTTGTTATTTTTCCAAATTGTACGTCTTGAACAATTAGTTTACAAAACAGTGGTATCCCTGGTTTCATCATATTCCATTCTACTAACTCAGTAGTACTAATGACTATTAGTTATAACTACTTATATAGGTATATAAATACAATCCTTTGTATTGCGGTAGGAACCTGTACCGATTTTGTCTTAAGCAGATCTGTATTAATATCAATTATGTTTATAGGGATGTAAAATGTGTTTGTAGATTCATTTTCCACTAAGAGATTCGAACTCTCGTTTTCTAGGTCATAATTAAACCTTTATTAATCTATTTGATTAATATAAATACAGCCTTAGCCTTCTATATTGCGGTACATAGGAATCTAATCAGTACCTTATAATGCGATAATAAGGGCCTTTATCAATTATGTTTATATTGTATTGAGGTAGGAATTGAACCTTCCCTCTTTTAATTTTTTCTTTCGTTTGTTTGTTTTAATCAAACTGGTGGTCTTTTAAGCATAAAGCTGACCTTTATCAATAAAGTTTTTCAATTATTAATTAGCAGAATGTTGGGAGTCGAACCCGCTGCATAATATGTCTAATCTAAGACTGACCTTAATTAATAATATTAATAGAAATAATTCTGTTCGTAAAAATATCTTATAGGTACGCCAGAGAGTTGAACTCTTGTTTCTTACATCTTATTTATAACTCTTTAATCCATTGGATTAATATAAATACAGCCTTTTATATTGAGGTAGGAGTCGAACCTTCCTTGTTTTCCTTTTTTATAATCCTCTTTTTCTATTGTCCTTGTCAATCAAACTTGTGGTCTTTTGTGCATTAGGCTGACAATTACCAATCAAGTTTATTAAACTTTAAGCAGAATTTTGGGAGTCGAACCCGCTGCATAATAATATCTCAATCTGACTTTTATTAATAATGTTAGTTTAGTTATATAAATTCTGCAGAATATTGGGAATCAAACCCGTTGGAATAATTAATAATCTCTGTGTATTTTATTGTATTGATCTTCATCAAGATGTAACTTCAACTATTTACAGAATGTCGGGAGTCGAACCCGCCTTTTAATATCTTATATGTCTAAAAATGACCTTTATAAATAAAGTCAATTTAAAAATATATCTGCAGAGTATTGGGAATCGAACCCGTTGATCCCTGTTTATTTTATTGTATTAATCATCATCAAGAAATGTTACTTAAACTATTCGAAGACTGTCGGGATTCGAACCCGCCTTTTGATATCTTTAACTGGGCTTCATTCACTTTACAACACCATATCAATTAAATTTGAATTACTTAGCCTTGTCTAATCTAAACTAGATATCCTAGGTTTGTCAATATTTTTGCTAACTTATAGGCTTGTGATGTCATCATTACCTGTGATCATAATTCCAGGCAGACAAAATGATGTTTTTTTTTTTTTCTTTTATCTTTTAATTTGCTGGGTTTAAAGATTAGTGTACCGCTATTATTGCAGGTTACACCATGTCTCTTCCTTCATACAGTAGAATCGCACTTTGAATTGGATTCTTTAGTTTTATTGCCTACGGCGATTTCTCTATTAATCAGAGTTGATTGACGCTCATACATTCAATTCGGCTGTCTATTTGCATACGATCAATCTAGGGATTTCTCATTTAATAATTAAATTCGCTTTTTATCCACCTGTCTCTAACTATTTATCCTAATACTTAATCTTAAACATCTATACCTAAATTATAACCCATATCTGGATGAGGAATGCTTAACTCCTCTAAATCCCTATTTATTTATTTAGCAAGTAACACGATTTAAATAAACCTATACTTGTGTTATGCTTTCATCTCAATTTAAGCGCTATTATTTGCTTATATGCAAATAATCAATCAAGATCTTTTCATAACGATGAGATACTTGAGGTAAGTTGGATTCATAAATTTGTAATTATCTTTCGGTATTGAATCCTAACAGAACATTCGTTTGTTGTAGTAGTTTTATCTTGTCTTTTATAGTGGTGTTAATTTATTGTTTCCCTATTACCTTTCTGCGAATGGGTTTATGTGCAAAATTCGTATCAAGATTTTTTTAAAATTCGCTTGGCATGCTAAAATAAAACCATTTTCATGCGCTGTAAGCCTTAAATATACTAACCAGTACTAAATTTCTGTGACATATTAACTTCAGTAATTTAGTAAATTACTGTATAAATGTTTTTCCCAACAAGTCAAGATATCAGAGTGCTGTCTTTTCAACATAAAACTCAGGTTTACGGTCATAAAACTCAGGTCTGTTCAATCTGAACCAAGTTTTGTTTTAATGTTTGTTATCACCAGCTCGTTTAGCAGCAAGCTCTTTGCTTTGTTTTTTTTCTAAATTGCGCATGTTTATATGTTCATATGCTTTCGACAAATGGTCGTTATTTGTAAAAAAATCTGGATTTGTGATCGTCAAAATGTTAAGTCTACGTTGTGTTTATATTTTTTTATATTACCAGATTCTATCTAGCAGCTAGGCTATCGCTTCGCACTTCACTAGATCCTTGCTCACGAGCACCAAATGTAACGGACCCAGGCCTATGTTGGCTTTATAAGTACCAGATTATAAATATGTAGTCATAGCGTTTCAGGCTCATCATTTATTGAGATTTTATATATCAGTGTCTTTGTCGAATAATACAGGTTATGGATTGATAACACTTAGAGCAGGAAGTTTGAGATTATAAGGTTCAGTTCTCGCTGTGGGACTCCAGCTAGTTAAACCGGTCCGCGCGGATTAAAGACCTGTGGTCTGGTTTTAAGACCAATTGATTTGTTCTTAATCGTTCAAATGCCTGTGTCTTCCAGTTTATGGGCTTTACCGGAGGCAGTCCTGCATCAACGGGATGCGTGATAAGTATTTGTATTTTTGTATGAGGGCCCTCGGACTGCTACATGTATGCCGCTATGTGGGTCATACATGTGTTACATTCTAGTTGAAATAGACCAAATCAAATTCAGATAGTGCTCTTTTATTTTAGTAAATAACATTTCAAAATAATGTATCAATCCATTTCTGTAACTAAATGAGTTTACTTTAGCTGTGAGTAAGGTGTTCTTTAAAATTAATTGTTGTTAGAAAAGAGTTTTAAATAACCTTGACCTAAGTTGATTAGCCTAAGCCTCATAAAATCTCTAACTTGCAGGGAAATTTAAGATAAAATGTAAACAAACTGGTTGACAGGAATTTAGTATTGTTTAATATATTTTATACACACACGTACTCGTACATTAAAATACAGTAAATAGACAGAAAGACAGACATAACTTATTGCTAAGGTGCACAAAGAGATAATATGATAAGTCAATTAAACAATTATAAATTGAGGTTGGTTCCGCCACCCTTTCGGCTCTGTAACGGAGAATGTTGTTAGATTCCACGTATGGACTAACAAGATTTTCAGCTAATAGTCCTCCCGTTCTGTATTAATAACAGCGCCTCCAAGACTGTCAAGAACTGAAGGCTGCTTGCCAATCTTGTACCCGGTAACCAACCAGAGAATTATGCAAGGTGCGAAACACAGTCGCCCAGACTCAGGAGAGTTTAAAGGGGATTTGTGGCCTCAAAATTAGGCGGGATGTTCCTGAGAAAAACACAATGTATCGTACGATTGGTTTTAGCCACAGTAAGTGTTGATTATGTGAATGAGTAGGCCTCTCGGGCTTTCTGTAAGCTGAGTATTCAAGGATCGCTAATATCAATCGTATGGGTACAATAATTATAGAATAAACTTAGCTTTGTACTCGAACAGGAACACTCGTCAATCGTCGAAACGTCTCGTCCAAACTTTATAACAGATTTTACTTATAAATTACTTGTTTGCTCTACACAGACTCTACTCTGACGGCCAAGCCACAAGGATTAATACTACGCGAGATATGACTCAGACTTTAAGACTTTTACGCGGTGTTAGGACCTAGAGCTGAGCGCCCCGTTCTCTCTCTTAATTCCGATGACTGGCTGCCCCCATCCCCTCTCTTGTAAGGGTATATAACCTTCTCCCGTCAACCCCCGCCTGCGCCCGCGCAATTCCCAAAAATAGCTGCTTAGACGTTGCTGCTAATTGGTTCATTAACGGCCAGGGGTGGAGCAAACTTGGGATGAAACCTCCCCATTTTGCATTGTTTCTGCGTCCCGTCACAAGATGTCGCTGCATGTCGCAAAACTCGTGACTCTTAAAAGAATGAAATGCATGAGCGTTAATTGTAACTTATAACAGTATTGGGAATCATTATCTTTGATCTTCCATGATAGAATAAAACTAATATTTCGCCAATTGTATGGCATATAAATATTTCGTTATAAAACGGGAAGCCTTATTTAATAAGTATTCATTTCCGTTGTGACGTCTCCAACGAGAATGAATAAAGCATCATGCATTTATTATAATTAAACTTAAATGTTAACCATTGCCAATATATCTATCATTCATTAAAACTAACTTTCATACTTATTGTTTGTACACGTGCAAGCGACATTAGAAGGTCATAACAAAAATAATGGCTTCTTTTTGTAAAAGAAATCCATTTAAACTGATTGAAAAAAAAAGACCTCTTGTCTCAAACTGCACATGACGGACAGAATTCTTTCTTATCTTAAAAAAAAACTTAAGAATTTATATTTACTGCGAGGTTGATTGTTCTAAAGTGTTATGTTATCTAAAGTCCTATGGCCTTTCGTGGGATAAATATTTATTGCTAACAGATGTAGGATTTCTTTCAACCAAATCTTATGTTGGTCTTGACGTTTGTAGTTTATGGATTGCGTAGCTAAGGCAATTAGCAAAAAAAAGGTCGGCCCACTTGTGTCGTGGGTCGTGTACCATCACACTATGTAAAATAAAAGCTTAAAAACAAGTTAATATTGGCGGTCTTATCGCTCAAGAGCGATCTCTACCAGACAACCATGATATATATCTCTTATATCTTAAAGATATATCTTATCAAACTGTTGAACGAATCTAGATAAGATTTTTATACAATTTACGCTAGATAAATGCGGGTTAAGACGCAGGAAACTCCTAGTTTATTAATCGTGACTTAAACAAGAGTACTTCAAGTACTGTTTGTTACAACTCTCTCGACATCCCTGAACTAATTACAACAAACAGGCGTAAAGAGGATCTGGTAGCGCTAGCATGAGGTAGCTGACGTTGACGTCATAAGCTCCTGTTCTGTTTATGTCATATTCTGTTTAGCACAGATTCGAAATAAGACAGATTCGGTTTTGGCCAGAAGGACATTGAAAGAAAAAAAAAGGTTGGTACTTTTGATATGTATATGTTCTTAGCTAAGATGGTTTGCGTTCGTGGATTTTATTTGTTTATAGACGAGCAACCTGTAGCTGATGTGTCTATATCACACAGTTTTGAATTTAGTCATTGCGTAATTTTTTTTTAAGACTACGTACTTATTTTTTTACCGTGAACGCTGTCGGATCATTTCTTCGCCACAGAGGTGATCGCTGCTCGCTATTGCTAAGAAAAAAAGTATTAATTGTTTCTCAATTTAAAAAAAAAACAGAGTAGAAACAAACCAGACTAATACTAGTAATTTATTATTGTCAAAATATTGTATGTCCGAAATGGATAAATTTTTGTTACCAAATAATTATTTAAGACCTTTCCTATGGATATTTTACACAATTTTACAATAAATACACGGAAAAAACGGCACTAGCAATGTACCAATTTGACTTAGTTTTTTTTGCGCTACTTATAACTAAGACTTATTTAAAACGCACAATAAAGCTCTGTCAATAGTAAACAAGCAAGTTTTGCTGTATATTCTTGGTAAAACTGAGTTCTTGATAATTTCCAAATAAAAAAAATTAAAAAACATGCTGGACAATTCACACAGCATTATCTAGCCCCATGGTAAGCAGAGCTTGTGTTATGGATACTAGATAACTGATATACATAATACAATACATTACATAGATAGATATTTTTTATGATACATAGAAAACGACCAGAACACCTGAAACAAATATCTGCAGATCATACACGCATTTGTTCCGAGGCGGGAATCGAACCCGCAACCTCCTGCGTCGCAGGCGGACCTTCGCCCACCGCGCCACATCGGTCGTCGAAATAATTTTGATGTGTGAATAAGTTAGTTTATAATTAATCTTAAATAATATCCTTATCAGCAAAACTCATGCTTACCTCTAGAATTTTAACGATGCAATTTTGAAAGTCCCGTCTAACAAATTTTAATCCGTTCATTATGGTCCTTTGCGCGCTTGGAGGGGACCATAACGAATCATTATTAAATGCTAGCTTGTATTTCATTAGAAGTGCCTCTATTTACCCGGAATTCTGAATAAAGCCTTGCAAACGAACAATATTAACACTTTGAGTGCTGAAATCACACGGTATGTGTTTTCTACAAATGACTAATATGCGTAAATCCACACTAGCGCAGCGGCTGAGAAAATACAGATCTTTGTGACTCAGCACAGCCGTAATATTTTTCGAACGAAACGCATGTGCGGCGCAACGCAACCGCTGTGTAAAGCGGCAGCACGAATTTTTTAGGTTAAAAAAAAGATCGCAGTCGTCGAAAAAAAATCGCAGTTAAAGTGTTAAGTGGATTAAGATAAAATACAGATTATTAATAAGCACCGAATTAGAACATTTTAAAGCTGATTCGGAGATTAAAAATAACGTCTAGAATCGTGCAAAACGTAAAAAAATATGTAACTATATGTTTTTATTACGCTACAGCCTTTGCGAGTCCACAGCTGGACGTAGGCCTCCCCTGAGAGCACTTAATGCTGGACTAAAAAAAGAAAGACACTGAATAATGAAAAAGGCCCAAAGCGAAGAAGTATTGTTGTTTCTATCTATATTAAACTGATTGGCCAATAGTTGCCACCGCCAGTCTTTTGTTTGCACTGGCCAAAATATTTGAATTTGGTACACTTGGCATTAAAGCTATTAGGGCTTTACTCTGGAGTAAGCTTGGGCCCAAAAATCCACAGTGATAGCATACCGTCGACTTAGAACGTGTTAAGTTGACCAAGTTATTATTTTGATATGCAAACAAGGCTATTTAGGACAGGTACATTTTATTTTAAGAGATTAAATACGTGAAATAAGTAATAGCAGTTTTACAATACTATAAATTTAAAAATTCCTTATTTTCGTTGATACCTACCTACGTACAATCATTGGTACCCACAAATAAAGCCAAAAGCAACGAAAAACCACTGAATGACGTCTATTAGCTCCTACTAGTATAATGTTTTACCATATTATTGCATCGGTCAACGTTGGTTTATGTTACACAGAATATTAATGAATAGGCAGGTAATTATAAGTATTGATTCAGATCGCGTAAGTTTAAAAATATTAATAGGTAGCTTGATTCCCACGACACAGGCCCAGCCTAGTGTGGGAATCATTAGCACTTTTGTTAATTAATTCTGTCTACTTAAACCATACAAAATCTGTAGTAACTATAGTTCTGTTTAGATGTAGTAATAAACATATTTTTCATTTTAATTTTTTTCAGGTACCTAACTTACTCTAAACTAACTGAGTTAAATACAAAATATTATAAATGCGATACTTTGGATGCTTGAATGGATGGATGAATGTTTGTTACTTCTTCACGCCAAAACCACTGATCAGGGTGAAATTTTGATACATTTTAGATACTTTGACAGATAACCAGGTAGTTCTAGGCCTGGAATAAAACTTAGTAGCTAGTTGTAACCCATAAATCATTTCCCATGGCATAAAAATAGCCTTAAAACGTTTCAGATTCAGATCTAGCAAATAATAAATTCAAACTAAGGACAAAAATATAAAACAGACATAAAACACTCGAACATCTATATCTATATAGACATCAATACCTTCTCTGGGCTCTAAGTCTACTTTACTTTTTCTTTTAATTTTTGTTTTTACCTGACGTACAAACCTTCTGTAATTGTTGTGAAACGTCATTCTTTATTATTATATTACACGCACCTATTATTGTTTTATTACATTTTTATTCTCTCGTTTATTATTATTATTTTATATCATCTGTTTACTAGACATATACATATTATACTCTCCTATTATTCTACTTTTGTTTATTTGTATCAAATATTTTTCTCTTTGTTGTCACCGAATTGTCGTCCGTGACTTCAACTAAAAATTAAGGTCTTTGGCTGAAAAACAGCGCTGAATAAAATAATGTTCAGCACACGCTGAGCCAACCCCTATTTCGGCGCAGGGTCATGGAGGTAGTCTTATTTTATTCTTAATATCACTTTATTACATATTATTTGTGTCGCTTACCCCCATGATAAACTTCTTTGTTTGTGTATTATATGCCTGTATTTTTTACCTGTGTCTAAATAAATGTTTTTTCTAGTCTATTCTATTCTAACACTCTTTTAGATTATATATTTATTTAGAGTCGAAAACACAGTTAAGTTTAGTACCGAACAAGCTCCGTAGGTTTAGGTGGACTGAATCGACCCATTTGGACTCAATTCGGTCCATTATGCGGTGTTTGTTAGCATAGCCAGCCTAGCTCCGCCCAGAAGCGCAAAATCATCCTAGGGTCTTCAGTCTTCGCGGAGAGACCTCATAGTAAGTTGAGCATTTCTGATTGTTGCGCTGTTACTCCCTTGCATTCCAGGACTACGTGGGCAGATGATTCGTCGTCACTGAGGCATCCTCTGCAGAGAGGGCTATCCGTGCTCGTATAGCCCTCTCTGCAGAGGTAGGAATAAGTGCTAAACAAGCTCCATGTAGATAAACGTAATCCATCTTTACCCACATATTCACTTTCCTAAGTGAAAAGGTGGTCAAATGCATGAACATTAGCAATAAAGGGTACGTAAAAAACCACTACACTAAACAGTTAAGGTCACTGCCAACTAGGTCACTGCTCATAAAAGCAAACAACCCTTTTAACCCTATAGATAGTAATTAAAACCTCCCTCTCGCATGTTTTTGCGCATTGATTGCCTTCAATGCATAGCAATGAGCGGTATTTAATACCGGCCCGTGTTTTAATGTCCCCTATGAATTTTAAACTAGCCAAAGTCAATTAAAATGTAAGGCATGTTTACGCGAGGGTAGTGGAGAAAGCTATCTTCAGACCATGCGAGTTTTGTGAGTAAGTATGGGGACTTATAAAATGTATAAAATAAACAAAATAATGCTGGACAATTCACACAGCATTATCTAGCCCCATGGTAAGCAGAGCTTGTGGTATGTGTTCTAGATAACTGATATACATAATAAAATAGATTACATAGATACATATTTTTTTATTATACATAGAAAACGACCAGAACACCCGGAACAAATATCTGCAGATCATACACACAATTGTTCAGAGGTGGGAATCGAGCCGCAACCTCCTGCGTTGCAGGCGGACCTTCGTCGACCGCGCTACATCGGTCGTCACATCGTCGTTATAAAATACAAGTTTTAATAAATACCTACCAATATTTTTATTAAATTACGTTAAAATAATTTTGATTTAGAGGGCTTAGTTCCAGGGATTTTAACTTAAGACGGATGGATGAATAACAAATTGGCTACTTTTGTCCCATAGATTAGTTCCCATGGGAAAGAAAAAAAAAATCTGACAGCGCTCGCCGCGGGTAGAAACTAGTTAAAAATAGAAGAAGTAATTATGAAAATATAATAAATTCATTAAAAAATAATAAGTCAAGAAGCCCAAAGCGAGCCGTCTTGGCTTCATTTATATTTTCACTAATTTACTTGGAAATTAATGACGAGTGGTTCTTGCTCCACTCAAGACTCAAGTTAACGCCAATCTTACTTTAAATTACTGTTTTTGACATAGCTTTTATTATTGTTCTGTTCTTATTTCCGCTGATTAGATATGTATTCATAACATGTCTCAGAAATAAATAAATCAGCATTACATCAGCACATTAATGTTATAAACCCTCAACGTAAACAATATAGAATAACAGAGAGCCCTGAGATCGGTTTGGTATATTAATAGATATATGTATATTATTGGAAGTATATTAATATATACCATTATTTTGATTTAGGATATATAGTTTCATATCCGCACGTTATATAGTCCAGTAATTTGGTTTGAAAAACAAAGGTTACCTAGAAAAGTTCCCGGGAGTTTTGAAAAAAGGGAATATACAATGTGTCTGGTCACCGGTGTCGGAGACTTTGGGGGGTGAAATACGGTAAATTTTATCGACAAATCACTATCCCTATTTTTTTTTCTACCTCCATGACAAAATGGTAGCCATTTTGTTTTCTTTTGCCTCGAAGCACGGGTGCTTGTACTGATTAAGCTATAGCTACCCATGATGAGGTCCTAGGAAGACGATAGAGGACTCATTTGATAGCCAATAATGTGGACAATAAAGCAATGATAACATTGTTTCAATTTCCATTTTATAATAGAGGAAAAAAAAATTTATAAAACAAAACAAAAAGTTTTTTTGAACATTTTTTTTTTAATTATTAGCTTTTCATAGAATCGAAACTGTCAAGCTACAAGTTTTTTGTTTTTGAACGATAGTAAATATTGTGTGCTTCAAAATAAGTCTCGCATCTTAGCTATAAGTAAGATACTTTAGAAGTTATGATAGGGGCAAACTTAAGTAGGTTGGTCCTACAAGTGGGCACCTCGAGCATGGCGGGGCGGCGGTTGCGCGCGCCCAAGTAGTCGTTGGGCACGCGCAGCTGCAGCGCCGCCAGCACCGCCGAGTGGTGCAGCTCCCGGCGCAGCACGCGCACCATGTACTTCACCAGCGCCACGTCCGCACTGACAGCCTGCAGTACCCTACCATACCTAACACGAATAGGCTCGGGTACATCAGCGGGTAATATGGATACACTCCGTATTGTTTTAGGTACAGAAAGCGAGTGAATTTATTTTGTATTTTTTCTACGAAAAGTTTGTACTTAGCTTCGTTAGGGTTCCAAATTATAGCATATGTACAATGAATGAATCGGACAGAATTGTATAGCTATAGGTTAACTAAAAAGCTAAAAAGACTGCTTTTTATCTAGAAAAATAGCGAACGAAGCCAAGGGCGGAAGCTAGAAGGCCATAAATTCAGTAATGTCATTCGATCAGTTGGCCGGCTACCTGATAGAGATTTATACCCGCTTCGCTGCTATAAAGTTTCTGCTAGACTAGACAGTCATTCTAGTCTTTTCTAGAACATGACAAAAGGAAAATTTGAGTTGACTATCGCTATATAACAACTATCGACTATCAATTGATGGCAGCGAATTATTGTCTCGACGGTGTTTGATTTCTACCCCAATTCTTTGCCACTCTATAATGATAAAATATTGTGGTAAAAAATTCAATAATATCAAGTTAATTTCTTGAAGTTTACTCCGAGTGCGAGCAATAGTATGTAAGTAATTTGTTGTTGTGCATAGCTTTACTTAAATATTGACATGTATCGAAACATGTTATTTCTAAATTTTAGTATTATGTAACTTGAAACAAAACACAGATCAAATTATTAGGTATTGTTGCAAATAGTAACATAAAAATATCAACTACATTTGCATACACAAATAAAACTTTCGCAAGACCTCTCTACTGTTTATTTTTTTTACTACAAACAAAAAGAATTGATTCGAAATCAATCCCTGGCCACACATTGTGAGGGAGCCACTTGACCGAGTCAAGCGCTCTTGTAGACGACAGAAGAGGGTTTTGTTCTTCCTCTATTATTACTGGCTTTATCTCTGCTAGAGATTTTTGATGCGAAGTTAACTTCGTTGTATTGATAAAACTATTGAAAGAAAGAAAGAAAATACATTTATTTGACACCATACATAACACATAACACGACATATTACATAGTAAGAAAATATAAGACATACAGATAAGAACAAATACATGTGACATAAGGGGCCAAGAAGGTCCCTGTCTCAGCATGATGCCGCTACAAGCCGGAGTTAGTAGCGGCGCTGATTTTCAGACAGGTCCTGGTGTGGTGGCTCAAAGCTTGATTACATTAGATAGGTACATAAAATAAGACAAGAGCAGGCAAGAGTATTGAAACTTGAAGTATTGAAACTATCATGGTCATATTTGACGAACTCTGTGGCGCGGTGGGCGAAGGTCCGCCTGCGACGCAGGAGGTTGCTCGTTCGATTCCCGCCTCGGGACAAATGTTTGATCGATCTGCAGATAATTATTTGTTCAGAGTGTTCGAGTCGTTATCTATGTATAGTACAAACATATATCTATGTATTGTATTATATTATATCAGATAACTAGTACCCATAACACAAGCTTTGTGGTTACGCTTGTTGGGATTATTTGCAAATTAATGTGAATAATTATACCGCTGTCTTGATTGGATGGTATTTCACCTATCTATTAAGAATGTCTTATTTTAATAACTTATTTTGGTGAACCATCCGTCAAAGGTCGGTATAGATTGCACCGACACGCCCCATGCAGGGGACCGCAAGAAGCCGCCATCTTGGTGCTTTGAGTCTTCGCAAGTCATTAGATCGACCAACACGCGTCCCGCACTAATTTATCTGAATAAAAGTTGGACTCTGATAAATCCGTATACCACCGCATCTGCTACGCTGGCAACTGCTGGTAATCCGCTTGTGTGTGTCAAGGACATTTCAGTGACGTCACGGGAATCCTGGCGATTCCAGAAGCACGCATTCTTCCGATCGAGGCGAGTGGTGAATTGAGGTGAGTTATTATTATAAGGCATTTATAGGTGATTTGCTTTCTTCCAAGGCAGCGTACGTTCCAACAAGTGTCCGTTCCCCGCATCCCGCAGGATTCACTTTTAAGCTTTGAACCAGCATTCATTTATCCCAGGTCGTCCAAAGTTACTAGGGCTGGGCAACCGCTAGAATAGAGGATTTAGTCCTGTACTCTCCATTTTGGTCCTTCGGCCGCACATAGGCTTAAATTTAGATCCACAGTCTAGATTATTCCAGGTTAAAAAGTTACGAATTTTAACTAGTAATCTATCTCATTGTTGCATATCGTCACACTATTCTCACCTCTATTGCATACTCGTTAACGTCTATATTTGTGTTTCATTACCCTTACCTACCGGCAGAAAAAATATTTTTCTATTATCGTAATCTCGCATGTTTTATTCATAAATTATTGAAATACGATTAAATAATAGTTAATTCATATCGCAAAATAAGTTATTGGCATAAAATCATTAGTATTTCGCTAAATTGCATATCTTTTGTTAAATGTAGAAGTGTGGGTACTGGGTAGTAAGACGTGACGTGTCCGAAGTCCACATTCCGCTCCCTAACCTTGAAAGGTTATTCGAATAACTACTTGGTTCTTAGATAGGTTATTTACCTACCTACTCGAGAATAAGTAGTTATTAAACATTTTGTCATACAACTACACTAGAAGACTCCAACCGCATATGATTCAAATTAGTGCAATTTAATCATTAAACGTATAAAAGTACGTTCGCATCGCATTGTATGTGAATGATTTAGTAGGTACCTACCTACAATCATTTCATTATACCTAAGTTTTAGGTACTTTCGTTACCAACCTACCTATCATTCATTATAGGGTTTCCTCGATCTTTTGATGGGAATCTCTGAATTCGATAATAGGCAGGTAGGCAAGTTCGCATCGTTATTGTTTTCATAACTCGCATTTGAATGAATTATTATTAGTCATTCATCTTACTCCGCACTTTAGGGCTTGTGTTATCTTTCTGGGATACTGAAATAACCTTGATTTTTTGATAGGAATTTCTCGTTTAGAAACTTAATACCTACCTAAACATTTATTTACGTGTTCATCAATACTTAACGCTTTTATCGCTAGGGTGTAACAGTAGTGAGAACCTACAATTTGTACCTACTGCCTACATTCCTAAGGTATTACAAACGAAAGCTTCGATTATAGCATTATTTAACAGCATTTTTTATACTTACCTACCTCCCTAACTACTTGGGTATAGCTAGGTAATTACTCAATTGTTGTGGATCACGTGAACTTTGTGGTTTGTGATACCTACCTACGCTTATCTTAGAATATTTTTTACTCGCATCGCATTTATTTTATTGTGATAAATAGGTCGATAACAAAGGTGCCTCGCTCGGTGAAAGTACCTACCTGTCCGGCCTGTTTACACAAACTTACTTACCTACGTGGTTTTGTTTCCTTTTTATTATATTTGATTCCATTCGCAGTTTGTTTGATTTTAGATACAAATTGTTTATCGTGTAACGAATTTATTAAAGATCATCATCATTTCTTATTCCTCTCTAAGTATTTTTGTAAAATAACGGTAATTAAATAACGTCCTGTTACCCTTCGCATTAGGGTTCCGCTTGAATCTTAGGGTTTGTTTGTGTGGTAGGTAATTCCATCAAATATGGAAGATAAAATCCAATTAAAACTTTATCTCGCAAAACGCGACGCATGTTTCGCACGCGTCCAGGCCATTTATGAGTCATCCAAGGCGTTGACAACTGAGCGCGCTCGCAGGACATTCATTGCGCAAGCTAAGCAAATTGATGCGTTGCGCGGTGAATTCAACGAGATACTGGATAATGTCAATCTTTCATCTATGAAACTGGACGAGAAATATGAAGTCAGTTATAGTAGTTTGAACTCATTTGACGACTTGGTTTGTGAAATAAAAAATACTTTAAGCGCATTATTGGAACCGCCGCCGGTGTCATCGCCCTCTGCCACCATGAGCTCAGCTGGCAGGAGTGCGTACCATATAAAGGTACCAAAAATTGAACTCCCCACGTTTGACGGTGACATAGAAAGTTTTCCATTTTTTTATGAAACCTTTAAGAGGGTGATCCACACAAACTCTGACCTCTCGGATTCAGATCGCATCCACTACTTATTAGGCTGTCTCAAAGGCAAGGCTAGGAATGTGTCGGCAGGTCTATGTCCGTCCGCCGAAAATTACCGAGTTGTTTGGGATGCGCTTATCGCAAAATACTTAGATACCCGCGCGCTCGCTGTCAATTATCTAAATCAGCTGTTTGCCTTAAAGTCAACAGGTACATCGTCACCTGCTAACTTAGAAAAGGTGTTTGATAAGTTTACAGCAATTATAGCAGGAATCAAACAATTAAAAATAGAAAATCTTGCTGATTTTATTTTCACCCATCTGGGCCTCAAATTAATTGACTCAGATGTAGCAAAACATTATGAAATGTCCTTGCGATATCAAGGGGATCAAGAACTCGTTGACTACGACTATTTTGTAAAATTTGTACGCGAACAAATTAAAATAATTTACCGCACAACGGCGCCCCCGCGCGCGACCGCAGGGACCAGGCCTCCCTCTCCTTCCACCTTAAAGGTGCCGCAGGTATATGTAGGCATAGCTGACAATAGTAAATGCTCCCTATGTAGCACCACTCATCTACATCTATTCAGGTGCACTGGGTTCCAGAAACTGCAGTCACTTGATAGATTTAAATTTGTTAAAGATAATAAAATGTGTGTCAACTGTTTAAGCAACCGGCACACCACGCTGAAATGCCAATCGAAAATCGGTTGCAAAAAATGTAACGGCAGGCATCACACGTTGCTTCACTTCGAACAACTGCCGCCGCCGTGCGCTGAAACCAACGCCATAGTTTCTGCCCCTCTACCCCCAGTGACTGCCCCCGCGGCTACTTCTTCCGCTGGTCCTGTTGAAGTCTTGTCAGCAGCTCCCGAGCGGGTCGCACTATGTACACATTCCGCGGTAGAGGAGACCAAACGTACTACCGAAGTGTTGGCCACCGCTAAAATAATAGTGGTGAATAAAAAGGGTAGGGACGTAACGATCAGATGTTTGCTAGATCCCGGTTCGCAGAAAAATTATGTAACATCGCATTGTTGTCGCACGTTAGGTTTGTCTATTCGCGCGGCACCTACAAGTACCGTCAGAGGTATTGGTGGTATTTCTCAGCCTGTTCAAGGTTCCGTCGACCTCACGTTCCGCTCACGACTTCGCTCGCGTGCTAAGTACCATATCGATGCGTTAGTACTGGATCAAATTACCGCTCAACTTCCTTTGTGCGATATAAATGTCGCTGGGTTGAACCACATTGATCCGAGCTTACTCGCTGACGACACATGGAATGTACCTGGTAACATTGATATTTTACTTGGCGTAAAACTGTTCGCTAAATTGTTGCGACCAGGTTGCGTCACTGGTAAACCTGGGTGTCCTGACGCAGTCGAGACGGTGCTGGGCTACATACTTATGGGAGAGGCACCTATATTGGTACCTCCTTCAGACACGTTGTCGTTCCTCTCAACTTCTTGCCATGACGTTTGCGACCTGCGTCCGTCTATCAAGATTGACAAGGTCACCGCAGTTGGAGACATGAACAATAAAACAAGTGAAGAGTTCTGTCTATCCACTAAAAATCGCACTCCTGATGACAGCTACGTAGCATTGGATAGCTCTTCAGTCGCCGTCGCTCGTTGCAGTTCTTTGTGCCTCGAGCGCGGACTTACCAAGCTACCTAATATCAAGCTTATTCACGATGACGTCATCAAGGAGCCTTTAGATAATTCGCAGTTGAAGAATCATAATCTTCCACTTGTTTCACCCGCACGTCTTGATGTTTTAGGCCGTGTTACGGTCGCGCCACTAAATGTGTAACTCTTCATGAGATTCGCATCGCACTCCTTTTATCAAAGTTGATAAATCGATTATATATATTATTATTATATGCCGCTCGTCATGCCATTGAGGCAGTCGTCATAGCTTTATCTAACTCAACGGTAAAGTTATGGTCTATTCCGCAGCGCTGGCACATATTTGTCGCCAACCGCATTGTAAATACGCATCTTTTCAAAGTGATTGGTCTACATACCATCACTCTTCACGAGCTTAACTCTGGGTTAGCTCAACTGGAGACCTTGTGGAATTCAAAGCTCCCGCATTCGCTAAGCTTTAACCTTTCGGAACTGTCCACACTGCCGCCGCCGCACTTCTTGTATACGAAACCGCCTGTGTTTCTTCCCATTCGTGAATTGAATGAAACTTGTTTGCATCTTATTTCGCGATATGAATTGACCGATAAACTTGTCCGCTCCTTTTGGAATAGGTGGCGTATAGAGTATTTACACACCTTGCAATCCAGAGAGAAATGGAACACTCCAGCTAATCCTATAACATTAGGCATGGTAGTTGTCTCCATCCAGGACATTGTCATGCCCTTGCAATTTCCGTTAGATTTAATTACTCAAATCTTTCCGGACAAAAACGGGGTAATTCGAGTCGCTTCTTTAAGGCTAAAGGTGGGATTTTACAAAGTCGACCGGTTGTGAAGTTGTGCCCTCTGCCAACTCAGTAAGGTTTTTAATAGTTTTTGTTTATGTCCTTAGTTTAAAATTAAGGTCTTGCATCGCATCGCTGTGTAGACTATAGGGTTAGTTAGTTAAGTAATTCTTAGTATCTCTATTTTAAGAGCTCTTGCTCTAACGCTTGCGCGTTGTGTTTGTTTATAACTTTAGATTACAATAGAGTTTGTGACAATATGCAACTAAGGTTTGATTTTCTTACTTTTTTTCCCATACAGGATTATTATATCCTTCAATTCAATTTTCATATCCCTTTTCTTCTGTGTTTCGAAAGTAGGAACTTTCAAGCCGGGGGAAATGGTTACGCTTGTTGGGATTATTTGCAAATTAATGTGAATAATTATACCGCTGTCTTGATTGGATGGTATTTCACCTATCTATTAAGAATGTCTTATTTTAATAACTTATTTTGGTGAACCATCCGTCAAAGGTCGGTATAGATTGCACCGACACGCCCCATGCAGGGGACCGCAAGAAGCCGCCATCTTGGTGCTTTGAGTCTTCGCAAGTCATTAGATCGACCAACACGCGTCCCGCACTAATTTATCTGAATAAAAGTTGGACTCTGATAAATCCGTATACCACCGCATCTGCTACGCTGGCAACTGCTGGTAATCCGCTTGTGTGTGTCAAGGACATTTCAGTGACGTCACGGGAATCCTGGCGATTCCAGAAGCACGCATTCTTCCGATCGAGGCGAGTGGTGAATTGAGGTGAGTTATTATTATAAGGCATTTATAGGTGATTTGCTTTCTTCCAAGGCAGCGTACGTTCCAACAAGTGTCCGTTCCCCGCATCCCGCAGGATTCACTTTTAAGCTTTGAACCAGCATTCATTTATCCCAGGTCGTCCAAAGTTACTAGGGCTGGGCAACCGCTAGAATAGAGGATTTAGTCCTGTACTCTCCACTTTGCTTACCTTGGGACTAGATTATGCTGTGAATTATTTACTAATTAAATGTACATATTACTCTGATTGGTTATTATATTTACAGTTTAATTAAATGTAAATTCATATAGAATTGAAATTGAGATGCCAGAAAATTATTTCTAAAAAGTCGTTTAAATTCAATTTCTTCGAGAAAATACCGATCCGCTTTGAAACCGATAGCCAATTTACGAACCGGTGTTTAGTAATTGACAGAGCTATCCTGAGCTTTGCTGAATTCGACAGAGGTTTTCCCACAAAATTACTTCAAAATGTAATCTCACTATTAGGCGCGAGACGTAGTGTAGGTACATTTATGAAAATTTATTATGGTAGGTTGAAAACCGCCTGGAATTCACGTAATCATAATCCATCAATCTTTGATCGAATTCCTAAAATCTGACAGAAATCTGAAACCTACCAATAAACACACTCTATATTGCTTGTGGACACTCGCGATAGGGCTGGTCCACCAGTACAAAGTCGCTCAGCGAGCTATGGAAAGAGCTATGCTCGGAGTTTCTCTGAAGGATAGGATTTGTAACGAATACATCCGACAGAGAACCAAGGTTATAGACATAGCTCTGAGAATTAGCAAGCTGAAGTGGCAGTGAGCCGGCCATATCTCGCGAAGAACCTACGGCCGCTGGGGCAAACGTGTTCTTGAGTGGAGACCACGACTCGGTAGACGTAGTTTAAGACGCCCTCCGACCAGGTGGGATGACGACCTGCGAAAGACTGCAGGTAGATGCTGGATACGTCAAGCCGAAGACAAGGCGCTATGGTGCTCATTAGGGAGACCTATGTCCAGCAGTGGACTAATATAGGCTGATGATGATATTGCTTGTAGTACACCAGCTTTTAAATTAGCTTGAAGAGCCTTTCAAACTTGACTTCGGAACTCCATTTACAGAGAAAGGAGAAAACTCTGACAAAAGTTAACCTTCTAGGTACCTACTTGGTGTTTGCTTAATGGTATTGATTGTTGAGTTGAGAATCTTGTTGGGCAAAGTTAGAAACTTATAGCAACCAATAATGAGGTGCTAGACGGGGAATAGCATTACTTTCAAGATCATAAGTCCGTAATGTATTCGCTAACGCGTAAAAAACTTGGCTAACTTTAAGAAATCTTCAGAAAATATTAAAGAGATTAAAGCCGCAAATCTCTCTTAATAACTAGGCGGTTCTTTGTCAGCAAAGTGGTTAAAGCGGCTGATGGACCACAATGACTGATAACAAACGCAGTTTAATAAAAACGGATTACCTTCCCAAAGGGACGCCATTACAAATACCTGTTGCGATATTAAGCTGGGAAATTTTCTTGGTTAAGGTTTTTAGGGATAATCCTCTGGCTATTTGGTAACCATATTGCTGTACAGTGTTAAAGTGTGTAAACGTGTTCTTGAGTGGAGACCACGACTTGATAAACTTAGTGTAGGACGCCCTCCGACCAGGTGGGATGACGACCTGCGAAAGACTGCAGGTAGATGCTGGATGCGGCAAGCTGAAGACAGGGCGCTATGGCGCTTATTGGGGGAGGCCTATAGCCAGCAGTGGACTGCTATAGGCTGATGATGATTGCTGTACAGTAACCTGTATTAATAACATTTATATTCATTAGCAATTACACTGAAGAGGACACTTAGAAAAATATTGAACATTAATCTTACAAAACTGCATAACTAATACTGAGCATGAAACAAAATGTTTTTGACGCCCTGCAATTCAATGTTATTTTGTCATAAACGTAATTTTCACCGATACTGCGTAAACTGAGAAAATTTGTGCTAATGTAATACCAAAAAGGTGTCAATATAGACGCGATACTATACTGTTATAGTGAGGCGATTGTGTTAGTGGAATTAGGCACCAGTACTTACAAAAAAGACCTATATTTAGAAAGGATAAACCACTGCGTGTACCTATAAGAAATCCTGAACAAAATACTGAAAACATTGTGCCTGATCTCAGCTACGTGGAATGCTTCAATTCACGTGGATCTAACTAAGCTAGCAACGATTCTAACGCCATGCGCCACTCGCTACCATTTCAGTCTAGCCTTTTTTTTAAAACTTTTGAAACGAACATGGTTATTAACACTAAAGTAATTTAAAACGGGATATTTACCATGATTAGATTTTCGAAAAATTTGAGAAATCAAATTTCGGCACAGTTTCATGTGCCATGATCACGGTATGGTAAATATCCTGTTTTAAATGGCTTTAGCCTTTTTTTATTTCACACTGAAATACAGTTTCCACGATTGATAAATCCAAATACTTCAAAATATAGTCTCTCTATTAGGCGCCATAAGTAGTACATATAGTTACATTTATGAAAATTAATTATGGTAGGCTGAGAATCGTTCTAAATTTACGTAATCATAATCCATCAATCATTGGGTGAATTCCCAAAACCTGTCAGAAATCTCCTTCCATTACGATTTTTTATTCCACGCTGAAATAAACTTTCTACGACTGATAAATCCATATGCATGCACAAATTCGCGTGTGCGGAGCAGCCATCGACGTGAATTGTATATTCGTCTGCCAGACGCATCGACGAGGCGCCACAATGGCGTTAGGCAGCAACAATGGTGTCTGTCAGATGCACGCACCGCTGTAGGTGGAAGTGTACCTCGAAATTCTGATATTTCGGTTGCGGAAACTGAGTTTGATACGAAATAATCTTTTGATAAATTGTGATATCTTCGAGCTGCAAATAGAATTAAAATAGAAGATAGTATTGTTAATTTCTGACGAGACGTACAGATAATTATTTTATTTAAAAAATTGGCTTTACCTTAATGCATGAGTTGGTTGACTGGCAATTTATGATATGCCTCGTGATGATGAATGACTCGCTTTTCGCCGTACGTTATTTATTTTCTATCAAAAAAGAAGCTTAGTCGACGACCGATGTGGCTAGGCGGGCGAATTTCTGCTTGCGACGCTGCAGGTATAGCGGGTTCGATATCCACCATATTGTTTTAAGTATATCAGTCATCTAGGACCTCTATATCTCTCTATCTTTTGCAATCATATTTTTCCGCGTGTTTTCATTATTTAATAGCCTAAACGGCTCAGTGAAGGAAAACATTGATTTTAAGATAATTACAGTAATTTTTTACTCAGAGTGTATCTAATTATCTCCACTTACTATCCGAACGTCCGGAAACTATACAAAAACCATATCATTCAACATTGCGGTTAAAAAAAAATTATATTTTCGCTCACTAGAACACCATTGGATTAAATCATCTATACATATTTGTCAAGACTTTACAGCTGCTAATGTAGAGTCCTTAACGACTGTATATATGCTTTGTTTCTAAATTTGACACAATGAACAATAATTATTCTGTGAATAGTAATTATTTCGTAATATGAACACAATAGTCTTTAAATTGTAGCTTTGTAAAGCTCAGCGCTTTATAAATCCACTGATTTTTAAGACAAAATAATTTTTCCTGGTCCCATTACTAAGTAAGTCTCAGAAGTCATTAAAAATTATGTAATTGTAAGGTTTTGTCCATTTTCTTTAAAGAATATTTTTTTTCCAAAAAACAAAATACTTTTTGTTATGAACGATGTCATACAAAATTGTTACCTACGAGCTTGAAATTTCACAATATATCTATCTCCGCTTGCACGGGACACCTTTAAGTGATATAAATGATAATGTAAGACATTGTTATAGAACCTATTTTGATAATATTATCAATTGATTGCTTGACGCCTACCATGAAGAGGTCAAAACGTGAACTGATGCAAAAAACTAAGTGGAAGGCGCGTGTAACATATGACCTTAATAATATCTATGATTTAACAATAAGATGTTTAAGTCGAGTCCCACCGGGTAATTATGTAACTCGCGACCGGTTTGCGACAGGCATAAATTAAGCAATCAGTGCTACCAAACGTCAAATTTGACCAATTTTGACGTTGTAGCTGGTGTCAAACTAATACAAAATTGACGTTTGACAGCACTGATTGCTTAATTTACGCCTGTCGCAAACCGGCGAGTTACATAATAACCATACCGTTACGTCGAGTCTGTTTTTGCAAAATATTGATATTTTTGCATTCTATTTATCGTAACGTCGAGTTTGGTTCATAGGTACAGTCAAACATATAAATTAAAAGCCATATATTTCAAATTTTGTTTTCTAATTTGAAACATAATTATAATTAATTTGTTTTATAAATCAGTCTATTAGAGTAGCATTTTTTACACTTTGGAAGCTTCGAACATGGTCAACGTAATCATCGTCTTTCAAACTCGCCATGGACATTGCATACGTCGTGGGTATTTTTGGCGGGTTAATTCTAAATCAATGCAACTGTTTGAGCGTGAAGGAATACAGACATCCTTGAATACATACAAACTTTAGCTTTTATAATATTGGTGTGAAGTGATTTAATTTGACGTTAATAGATGAGTTCACACCTTTAGCCGCTATAATACATCTTTTATGTATGAATGCCCGCAAAAATGCAGTGTTCATGTGGGATGATATAATAGATCGTATCAAATGTTGTATAGAAATGTATCCAATACTATTAGGTACAATTGTAAACCGTAAAGCTCCAAGTTCACAGTAAAACCCCTGAGTCGAGCGCTTATAAGCCAGTACTAACCCACTGCACTGTATATATCCTCGATCATAGATCTCTTTTCTCACTCCTACTTTTTCCTATTTTGCGCCAATATGGACCAGTCTTTCTGGCGCTTCTATTTCTTCTTTCTATCTGCCACGAAGTAGTTTCCTATTCTGGGGATCATATATTTAATTTAATGAAATAATTACAGATTTCGGCTTTTACCAAGTAATGAAAACATGGGTTGATTAAACACAAACAATAACTAAGTCTTATAAGAAGGGTATAAAGTTCAAAATTATAAAGTTCTTCATTAAGGTTTACATTATATTTTGTTAACTTGCAGAAGTTAACAGTCGCAAAACTTGTCGAAGTTTATTTGCCGTACCGGACCTGTTTGCCCGGTGAAAACATCTTGTCCATGTCAACTTCTGCAAGTTTTATTACTAATATAAACTCCTCTGAAGTAGAGTTCACTACGTGAGGTAAAGTTTCTACATCGACTTAAGTTTAAAATGTTCATTAGGACCACATTTGATGTGGTCCTACACTACAATCTACTACAAAATCCTATTAGTATTGATTTGGACCCGTCACTACCTCTAGATTGCTTACAAAAGTTTGCAGTTACCTTATCTGTTTTAACTTTAAATAACTAGTTGTAATTTTCTTCAATAAATATGTATTTTAAAGATTACATTATTTTATTGATAAGATAAAATTAGTTCTACAGCATGTTCCAACTACGCGTTATTCCCAATAAGCAAAAATAGCCTGTTAACATGCCCATCGAGTAAAATCGACAGGCAACCATCAACTTTCCACCAAATGGTCCATTACGTAATCACCATCGAGTCGAGTCGAACGAGTAAACAGAGCATCTCGAAAGAAATCTATCGACTCAGCAAACAGAGTGTAAGTTACAACGGTACTGCCCTCGAAGCCAGAAAACTTATGGAGCCGGCACCGCACAAAACAGGTAAATTCACTGGCGGATTTCGGTTCCTATTCTGTTTCTGGGTTCCGAAATAAATTTACTCAACTTGAATCGAGTTAGTTTGTTGTTATGAGTGAGAATAGACTTTCTGAATTGATTTACATAATCAAAATAGAATAGTCTATCTGCCTCATCTAAAGCGAGATTTCATGAAACAAATATTATGGAAACGCGAACTTTGATTTGAATTTGCTGCCAGATCGTTAAATCAACCAGAGAATAGATTACTAATATTATGACCAGTATTTCACTCATAATTTTCTAGTTCGGTTTAGGAAAAGAAAATCGAGTCACCCCCTGTCATAGAAGAAATACTAACTCTTATGAGCTCCCTGCGGTATGCGAGAATATCTCGAATAGAGGTTTCGTAATGACGATAGCTCGATGATAATTACCTCGATGTCTCTACCTCGACAGTACGTTTCGTCGATGGGTCATTATATCGACTGATCAACAAAACCGAAGTTAATTTAAATTATAATTGAATGGTGTTAATATAGTTACTATCGAACTAGAGTACGAGACCCGAGAATACTGGCTTCATTGAAAAACTGGCCGCCTACAAAAAAAATACTGGCCACTTACAAAAAACCGAAAGTATGTACGTACGCCTCTCTTTCGAAAAAATTGAGTCGTTAGAGTTGTATTTATAAGACTTATAGAAAAGCATAGTATTTTGTTTCCTAAAATTGCATAGCGTATTTAATATTCACTCTGTCATTTAGCCATGAAGGCCATTTATTCGCTTGTCTGTTGCTAGGTTAATGTAACTTATTTTGCATGACTCATTGTTATATTATTGATTTGTGATATTCTTGATAATTATTAAGAAAATAAGCAGTTTTATATATTGTTTTCTATTTTATCTAAATCTATACCAAAAACCATAGTTTTTTATTTTATACTCTAATCGTATCGTGTCTTGCACATTTAAAGTAGGCACCTATATTAAATTTCTTAAAATAATCTAATTCTTAAAACGTTTTTGTAGATGACTGTACAGAAATACGTCAGATTTCACAAACAAGCGAGTTGACGACACGAAAAATAGGTAAAATCGAAAGGTGCTAACTCGCGGGTGCCCGCGAGTTTCAAGCCCGCGAGATGACGAATGAGCCGTATTAAAGCTGTAGCCCTTCCTTAAATTTTGTATTATTATAATAACATATGCTATGTATGTACATATCTTTACGGTACAGTGTAGATTAAAACTACTATTTTTATGATTATTTTAGATAGCATTGTAATGTGTTTAATAAATAATAATAAAATAAATTAAAATCATAAGTAAATGTTATTGAACCCTATGCCACCTCCATTTCATACTCTTGCCTTATCTCGACCACCTAACCTGGCTGGGCCTCTTTGGGGATCCGGTTTGAGCAGGAAATCAGCTCTTCCATCCGTGTGTCCGTTTTCGCATCCGTTCGGGTGTTTGCTTGAACGACTAATCGTTTTTCTGCTATGTGAACTACTTAATGAGTATTTTATTTGTTGTTTTAGTTAGGTGAAATACACTGTGTGTTATCAAACTTAAATGATAAGATGTTTTTTATATTAAATAATGCTAGAAAATCCACACAGCATCATCTAGACCCAAGCTAAGCAGAGCTTGTGTTAATAATTAAGGGTACTAGATAACTGATATACTTAATACAATGCATTACATAGATACATATATATTTTATTAATAGAAAAACGACCAGAACACCCGGAAAAATATCTGCTGATCGTACAAACATTTGTTCCTAGGCGGGAATCGATCTCGCTCTATTTAAGAGCTCCTGTACAGTTAAAGAGATGAATATTTTTCGACACTATACATGTCCCAGGCGTACTCTAGAAATCGTTTGCGATAAAAAGGAACGACAGAGCTGTCAAGTATGAATGGCATCGTACCATTCCTAGAGTTTACTTTTCACTGCCGTCCTAGGCTTTGTTATCCAATTTCAAGTCATTTCTTTATTTGAAAGTCGATAACGTTTTGCGTAAATGATGCGCTGTCAACATTTCTGATTGTCGCATTTGGAATTCACGACTAACCACAACATAACAAAAATGTCGCGTCCTTTTATAGAATTACTAGCTGCGCTTCGCGGCTTCGCCCTCGTGGAAATCCATGTGTCAAATGGTTAATAAACTTTCCTCTTGAATCACTATATCTACTTACATATTTAAAAAAACCGCATCAAAATCCGTTGCATAGTTTTAAAAATCTAAGCTTACATAGGGACAGACAGACAGCGGGAAGCGACTTGGTTTTATACTATGTAGTGATAGTGATACGGTTTTCAAACTCCATTCTTCAACATACGCCTGATTCCGTTATCAAATCTGTTGTCAAGAGGTAACCTCAGCCAAGTAATCAGTTGACCTTCCCTTAGAAACAAGCAAAACCAACCAAACAGAGGCCCATCAAGGCAGTGTCAACATGAGTATTTGCGGGCGGGCGAGCGGGCGGAGGGCGGGCCATTTGCACACGGCGCTAATGGCTCGAACTTACATGCGATATGTGATACTGAATTTTAGTGCTCGTTTGTGTAACGTTGCCTACTATATTGGCCAGCCGTCTACGGCTCGCTGAAGATAGGCTCCGGTTTGCCTGCTGATTTCATGGTCATTCTAAAATATACACTCCATCATTTACATGAAAATTAAACGAACTAGCCGTGGTGATTACAATTATATGAAGTATCAAACTTAAGCTAACAGACGTAGATCTGCAATATTTTATTTTTAGAATTTTTAACTTGTTTGTTTTCCGGATGAGGCTAGTGAATTTTAGAAAATCTTTAATGCAAAAAGGAATGTTTCCTTTTAGTAAAATAATCTATCTTGAAAAGTAGTTTTCCTTCAGGGCCCATTGATTTTTCCACCTTGTATCTATACCTATGTATATAACATATAATTTATCCTTCCTCAGGCTTCTATCTATGCTCTTGCCAAATTATAATAATAATGACAATATTAATAATTGCCTTCATTGGCCGGTCTGAGTGGAGTCGCGAGAGATGCATCTTAGGATGTAGACTCGGGGGTGGAAGTGTCTAATGGCGTAATAGCGATGAAACCCGCTCACGAGCAGTCTTCGTGATGGTGAAATCGGGGCCGCACCTCTCGACACCCCTCAGTCGTTTGCGCCGATGTTGTTCCTCTCCGGTAATTTACTCCGGCTTTTTAAGGAACTCATCCAGCATTCGGCAAGCCACCGTCTGCCACTCTTCTTAACATTATGATTGACTTGTTTATGGCAGACGTCCGCAATCTCCCCGCCCGATTACCCAGTCTATCCATCCATCACAATATCCTGGTTTTATTTCTTTCATTTTTCTTTGCAATAGTCTCTACACCTGGCGGATACCATCTTTGGGTGTATCATATTGTGCACCCGCGGATGATACCCGCTATATGTAGCCATCGCCTTTACATTAACTTTCTCAAAGGGCCTCTGTGCTGCTGGCTTCGGCCCCACGCAAGCCTTCCAAAGGACCGGGTCACTTTATGGCCCGAGATCATGGTAAATGAGAGCCATAATAATTCATTTATTTTAGGCCATAGAAAAGTAACAGATCTTATTTAACTTACTTTACGATCCATAGTAATATAGGTATGCGTAAACATTTTCAAACAATCTCCAAAATGTAGATGTTTACATAAATTATCTTCATAAACGGAGCATATGAAAAGTGTCTTTTTCCTCAAACACAACAGTCGTGAGTCGAGACATTAAACTTACCTTCTAATATGTGGTCCCATACTGCGAACATTCGCCCGTAATTTAACAATTATTAGATTGTGTGTAGAAATGTTCGTCAGTTTAGGAGTTAGCAGTATTGTAACGAATGCTCATCAGTCTGGGTAGTAGCATTTTATCGTTTCTAATGCTCACGAACGAACGTTACCTACTTCGAATGCTCGCGGTATGGGAGTCCCTGTAAAGGAAAACACCAACTGCTTTCAACGCCTCGTAGATTGGATAAACGCGGTAAAACCAATTAGGGTGCCAAGGTTTCTGCTGCTTTTGACGAAATTTACATTTTAATAATATGACATGGACGTCCCCGTGTTTGTTAGAGGTTTTTAAGGTTTATTTAGTTAAGTTAGGTTTATTTGTTGTTTCTAATTATACTCCTTCTTAAGTCGACCGTGTTATTTGATTATATTTTTTGTTTTAGGGTCGCATTCTAATGTCAGAAATCTATATTTTGTTTTGTATTTTTATAAGCAGGTGAGTATTTTCAAATGTCCCAATCCAATTAAAGTGGGAATTGTTTCCGCGAACGCAATTATCATCATTGTGATCTAAATTGAATTGGCCAACCTTGGGCCAACTGACGACGTTTTAATTTTCCCACTTAGGACATAAGGACAGGCTAGTAATTTTTCTAATTAAATTAACTTAAACTTACATTTGTAAGATTATAATACCAGTTCAAAAAAAGAGGCTTTTGTATGTAGAATTAAGTTTATTAAAGTTTATAGTTAACTTTTAAGTGATACTGTTTGTTATCCCAAAGAAAGAAAAGTAAATAAAATGAAAAATCAATTGTTTTTATTTTTGCTCAGCATCACTGGACAAAGCGGGTCGTAGGAGGCGACTAAGGAACATCCACTGGGGGGCGGGCAGCAGCGCCTCCTGCAGAACAAATTACCACTGAACTGCGATCGCCAACCTGCATACCCAGCGAGGGGATTATTGCCCCTTATGAGATAAAGGCCAAAAGTGCGCTTATCAAGGGGAGGCCTGCGTCCAGCTGTGGTGTAGGCTATTGAGGTTGAGGATACAGAACACAATTGGATTTTTTATAGTAATTGTTATTCTGAAATATAATACAAAGTGAAAATTGGAGTCACTACATATTACAGAAGCATCAATGCTGGAATTCCATGTTCGTGTCACCGACTATCGAACATCTATCCGAGCTCGTGGATTGCTCCAGGGAGTTTACCTACTGGACCTTAAAAGAGAAAATATAGTTTGATCCAGTATCTGCCCTAAAAAGAATCTATCCGTAGCTAAACATCCACAGAAGTACTTTTTATTATCCTGAGAGGAATGCGCACAGACAGTACGATTATGTGGGACATTACCAAAACCCCCAGGATGTTCCCGCCTCTGCCGTTTTCGGTTGGAACGTGGGCACTTTTCTCCTAAACTCACTATACTACTATTATATATATTACCGTAAATACTAACCCGAATAAAAAGTATTTAAATGACAGCTAGTCCGTCATTGTACTTATGACCAGTTCATGGTGAATCCAAGCTGTATCAATGATATAAAAGAGTATTATCTGGCATTGTAACCCTGAATGCTTCAGACTAAGTTATCACAGGTATCACGAGCTAGCTTAAAACATGAAGTACAGCAGTAAAAGCCACCCCAAACAGAAACCGTGGCCGGGCCGGAGGCGAAGGCGTGCTGGTTCTATTCTATTATACGAGTTTATATGAAAGACTACACATATACCGACGGGCGGTGGCGGCGCGGTGCACGTAAATTTGTATGAAAAAACCCGCACGCCTTTACCTCCGGCCCCGCCACGGTTTCTGTCTGTGGCGGCTTTTACAGTCGCGTCTAGATGTTGCTATCATCCAGAATGCAATATTGCATAGTCTCGACCCGGCACTGCAATCCACGGACGTACATTGCTTCGTTGCGCTACCTTTCATCGCGTTCAAGTACTAGCTAATAAAAGGTACCCAAAAGTCAGGGATATTTGCCACGGTTTTATTTTAGAAGTTTCCTATATTTCGGCACAGTTTCATGCGCCATGATCACGGAATTACTGAAAGCACTGGGAGTAATTTTTTATTGGCAGGCTGAGATCAACCCTGACTTTTTGTCTTTAGCTACGAACGTTACCTACCACAATCACGGGTTCTATTATGGAACGCAGCTCGATCACGGCACACAACACTGACAGTATCAGAACGCGACGCGGTTGGTACATCACTTCTTCGATTTTTGCACATTCTCTCAGCAGGGCTCCAGGTTCAACCATCCGCGTCGCGTTCTTGTACTATCAGTGATGTGTGTCCATATCAATAACCAAGTCCAGTCGGCGCGCGTCCCCAAGACGCTGGCTGCATTGCCCCGCTGTATGGCAAAACTGATGCGTTTCGCCAGATACTCACCATTAATAATTTTGGTTGAAAAGGCTTTTATATGATAAGATATGGAAATTCTAGGCATGTTATGAAAACACACAAGCGGGATATTTGCATTACAATAGATATTCTATTATCTCGCTCGAGATTAGATTAGCATTACCTATATCGGCGTTAATTCTATGTTCGCCTACTAATAGGCACCTTTACGAGACGTTATAGGAATCCTGTTTATACATCTGAGAATAATAATATATTTGCCATAGACCACGTCTGAAAGTGATGGTAGTTATGTATATCTCAATAGTCATTTATAACGGGATATTTACCATGATTTGATTTATCTTGGCGCATTAAACCATAATATATCAAAATCCAATCATGGTAAATAGCCCGTTATAACTTAACCTAACCTTTGTGTTTATTAACCATGATAGATTCAAATGTCACACCCTGTATATCTGTTCAAAGACTGTAAATACATTATGTACGAATAATGTATGTATGTAGGTATGTATATAACGTTAAATGCTCACCGGCACAGTTAAATGTTGCAATGACATAAGAGCTGTTGCAGCGCTGTCAGCGATGCCAACGCAACACAAACAAGCGATAAACCAAACCAACTAAAAATGTATGCACAATGTACCTCTCTCTCACTTTTTCTCTCTCTCTCAATAAGGATTGCTGGAAGAGAACTCTTTTGTATTAATTTTCTAGAATATGTTTTTTATACAGATTATCGTGCAAAAAGTATAAAATAAATAAATAAATAAACAAACCGTTCAGCTCATTTTCTTTCCGGTTTCATTTGTCCACGATAAGACGGAATCTCTTTATTTAGGTAGGTACCTACGAAAGTAAAAGCTTTATGACAACCGCCACCTTTAGAAGCGATTTAATTAAAAACTCCAATTTCGCCGCAAAAATAGTACAGAATCGAAAATTACTTTCCTATGGAGCGTACCTTGAGATTAAAATTTATGAATAATTCAGTAACAATCTGGACGCCGCGGTCTTTTCATTTTATCGCGAAGATTATTATTGAAACATTATCACAGAATAACTATATAGTACATCATCATCTACCAATAGTAGTCCACTGCTGGACATAGGCCTCCCCTAATGAGCGCCATAGCACCCTGTCTTCAGCTTGCCGGTTACCGGCGATATGATGCCGGACCGGTTAATTTTAACAGAAGCTTTATTCCATAGACAACTTACTTCAATAGTTTCTAACGTAGTTACCATCGATCGAGCAAGTAGGTATATGCTCCCCCTTAGACTATCTATTACGAACTTACGAAGTTTCTACACCAGACCTCAAGTAGCACGTCAAAAGTTCTTAAACTACTCGGTAAATTTTTATAATAACTCAAGAACTCCAACTGTGATTTATAGTGAAAGGAAACTGCTAGTTATACGTACCCTAGGGGGTGGTACCCCTATCAATATAATAGTTTTTGATATACTTCTGTTTGTTTGTGAGGCAGAGATATATTACGTATATACTTATTGAAGAAAAAGATAGTTGCCTTATTTCTCCTGGGAGGTCGAAATATTTAATCTCCTAAATTAGTACAATTTAGGTGATTAAATATTTCTACCTATATCTACACTAATATTATAAAGAGGAAAGATTTGAATGTTTGTAACAAATAAATTCAAAAACTACTACTGATTTCAAAACTTTTTCAACATGAGAATGCTACATTATCCATGGACAACATAAGCTGTATTTATACTTTAACAAACTATTATTTCTACTATCTCTACCCGTGCGAAGCCGGTACGGGCAGCTAGTATCTATACAGGGTGTTTGGTGGAGGGTTAGACAAACTCGGTGGGTGTGTAGGTGGACCTATTTGTAAAATAAAATTGAAGTAGAAGACCCTAACTCTTTACATTTTTTTTAATCCTGTTTTTTGTATTTTTAAATAATTTTCCGAAATTTTCACTCTTTTCCCTTACAATTTTTTTTGGAACATGTTTTCGATTATTCTTTTTATTTGGTTTTGGTCCCAGATGTATCCTTCATCTATTGAAGGCATTCATCATTAAAAAAAAACAGTAAATAATTAGTTATACGCTCTCAAAGTTAAAAAAAATAAAAAACTGAGTTAAGAATGTCATCCTTACATCGTTTTAAAAAAAAACTAAAAGCGTTCGAGGAGTTCAAATGCTTTTAAAAATGTATCTTATCATCGCTTATTACAACGGTATACCACATGTAGCCGAAAAGTCTATAAACTTGTCAAAAATTTACACTTAAAGGGAAAACGAAGTAAAAGTTCCAAGGAAAAAATTAACCTTTTTTTCTACTTTAGACTGATATGTCTATTAGAGGATTCAAATTTCGAAATTTGAATTTCGAATTCTAATCAATAAATTCTACCTAATCCAACCTAATCGTTAAATTTCCTTGTTATTTTGGGTATTTCGTTGCCTTTCGAGTACTGGTAGTGGGATCCTCGTTAAACGCTTTGTATGGCTTCGTCTACAGCAACATGCTGCTGCGTTGCACTAACTCGTGGTTCTCGAAGGGTTAAGTTTCCTGTTTGTCGAAGTTCCCGTTGGCCGCGGCTTCAAGTCCCGTACAAATTGAAATATTTCGGAAATTATTTAATTACCCTGTATATTGTCTTACTACTTAGAGTTAGTTTTGCTAGTTAAGCATAGGTTGTAGTTTATCATCATCATCATCAGCCTATATTAGTCCACGGCTGGACATAAGCCTCCCTCAATGACCGCCATAGCGCCCTGTCTTCGGCTTGACGCATCCAGCATCTACCTTCAGTCTTTCGCAGGTCATCATCCCATCTGTTCGGAGCGCGTCCTACGTTTACCGAGTCGTGGTCTCCAATCAAGAACACGTTTTCCCCAGCGGACGTCGGGTCTTCGCGAGATATGGCCGGCAACCTGCCACTTCAGCTTGCTAATTCTTAGAGCTATGTCGATAACTTAGACCCTAGTAGTTAGTAGTTAACATAGTGGTAGTTTTATTCTACATAGCATTATACTCTACATCGAGGATACTTATCTCTGCGGATTTACGCTTTAGACTAACATGCAAAATGCAAATAATTATTCATGAGGTACGCAGTTAACAGCTAATTGGACGTTTTGTGGTCTGCGCACTGTAAATAAACAAGTATATTCGGTGACATTTACCCTCGCAATATAACTGATTATCACGACTGACATCCGCATTATAAACCTGTAGGCTGATTATGCTAAATCCATGGAATGAGAGTTTATTTTGTTTATATCAATTTGCAATGCAATGGAAAACCAATGGATTGCCAGTCTCAAATAATTAAATAAGATATTAAATTAAAAAACAATTGCGTGTGTTTCTTTTAGTTTTTTGTCGAATAAAAAATTACACGATTATGATATGATATTATCGCCATTCTCACAAATTACAAATTGCTTTCTTCAATCTATTCAAAGATGTAATGAATAAGAGACCTTTACTCTATTAGTTTTCGAGTTGGAGCAAAACTCGTCCCAAGCTTGCCCAAGATGCAAGCTATCGTCGTCGCCTATATAAGTCTAGTTCAGTCAGTATTAGGGAGAGGACACAGTATTTAGAGCCCTGCGTTCGGTTTGACGATTATATGGAGACGTTATATGGGATGTCTCATTCATTTCATTTCTCATTTAATCAATCGTGTTTCGGCTCCCATAACTTACTAACTAATATCCTACACTTTTGATCCTCATCAAAATATATTCGAAAAATGATTTTCCGTAAAGTCAAAACGTGCGGACTCATTTCACCTTAGTAGTCCACTGCACGCATTTTTGTACGTGATTTGCTAAGTTCCTTAGTTAAAATAAGATGCAATGATGAAGTCTCGATATGATTGTTATGATTGTTAATGCACAAAACAAGTTGAGGGTAAAAATTTTGAGACGATCATGGTTGATGTGGCGCGGTGGGCGAAGGTCCGCCTGCGACGCAGGAGGTTGCGGGTTCGATTCCCGCCTCGGAACAATTGTGTGTACGATCTGCAGATATTTGTTCCGGGTGTTCTGGTCGTTTTCTATGTATAATAAAAAATATCTGTCCATGTAATGTATTGTATTATGTATATCAGTTATCTAGTACCCATAACACAAGCTCTGCTTACCATGGGGCTAGATAATGCTGTGTGAATTGTCCAGCATTATTTATTTATTAACACAAATGATGAATAAGTCATTTAATAAAATCAAGTCAGTAAATATCGTGTTAACAATGGTCATCATCATAACATCATTATCATATTCATCGCTTTTCTTTCTACCTTATACCTAGGTAGGTATAAGGTAGAAAGAAACGCGATGAAAAGATCAGATTACCATCTTTCATAACATTTTCATATCAGAAGGAAAATTAGTCATTTAAAAAAAATCAAGTCAGTAAATATCCCGTTATGATGACTTTAATGTAGGTGTTTAGGTATAAGGTAGAAAGAAACGCAATGAAAAGATCAGATTACCATCTTTCATAACATTTTCATATCAGAAGGAACATTAGTCACGTCACGAGGTTATAACTGTCTTGCATTGCGTGTTCATTTATCACTTGAACTGCACCTGCTTTTGCTATTCATCATTTCAACTGCCTGACAGGATTTATAGTTTGAAAGAATACCTGTCCTAGTTCTTGGATATTGAGCTCTCAAACTAAATAAACGCTAGGCGTCTAACAAATCTCCTCATTTTTCTCGATAGTAATGAGTTGGAACGACAATGTTCGTCTCGGTAAATAACTTTGTTTTTTTTTAAAGTACAATCCCTCGACCTTCAGCGTCGCAAGCAGATCTTCACCCACCGCACCACAGAGGTCATGAAGTAGGGTACCACCTGCTTTATGTTGTGAATCATGGGCACTTTCACTGAAGCACGTCCAGCATACAGGCTCTCCTTGAATGTATTGATATATCCGACAGAGAACCAAAGTTATCGACATAGCTCTCAGAATTAGCAAGCTAAAGTGGCAGTGGGCCGCCAATATCTCGCGAAGAACCGACGGCTGCTGGGGTACACGTGTTCTTGAGTGGAGACCACGACTCGTTAAACGTAGTGTAGGACGCCCTCCGACCAGGTGGGATGACGACCTGCAAAAGACTGCAGGTAGATGCTGGATGCGTCAAGCTGAAGACAGGGTGCTATGGCGCTCATTGGGGGAGGCCTATGTCCAGCAGTGGACTATCATAGGCTGATGATGATGTTGGTGTTGCGATCAGGCAGATGTTTGTAAGGTCCATTTTGATTGTTGTTGGGTTGTACTTGCGTGCAGCAAGCAAGTCCTACTAACGACCACAGAGGATGGCTGGGCAGTGAATGACTTAACATTCACTAATTCACAAATAAGACCCGCCAAGTGCGACTCGGACTCGCGCACGAAGGGTTCCGTGCCATTATCTATAAAAACAGCACATAAATCATGTCTGTTGCATGGAAGCCCCCTGAAATATTTGTTTTATTTTAATTTAATTATTTCTTTTTAAAGTGATTTATAATATAATGAAATATTTTGTGAATACCTATTTCAAGCGTCTACAGGTTGCCGTTATCAATATCGAGCAAAAATTTGCAAAAAAAATCACGATTATTCTATGAGAGCCCCCGTAAATACATAATATAGTATGTTTGTTAGTATTTGTTGTTAGTAAGCGGCTAGAGAAATACATCATTTGTGAAAATACCAATTGTCTAACTATCACGGCTCATGAGATACAGCCCGGTAAGGCTCCGCGCAAACGAGCCACCGACTACAGCCACTGGTGGCCAGCGACAGCCACTTAACATACTTTTTCATATATTTTGTATAGACGCAGCGCATACGTGTAGCCGGTGCCGGCCACTCGCTTCTGTTACTAATGTGGTGGTAGCGCGCGACTGCCACCGGTGGCTGTGGTCGGTGGCCCATTTGCGCAGAGCCTAACAGACGGACGGACAGCGGAGTCTTAGTAATAGGGTCCCGTTTTACCCTTTGGGTACGGAACCCTAAATTTATGGTTATGTTGATTGGCTTATGGATGCAAAAAAGGCATAAAAAACACGGAAACTATCATAAAGTTTACTACATTATTATGTATAATTATAATAATTAGACATTATATAATACTATAATAATTAGATTTTTTGCTGACAATTCCGAATGTTATTAAAGATTCTGAGGTCGACACAGGCTTTTTTAATATTTTAAAATGGAAACTGCAGAAAATTTAAAGCCAAAGTACAAACCCGTTCAAATACTTCTGCAAGTCTACTTTCACCTGGCTTCTATTTACGGACTCCACGTTTTACTTCGGGCTAAATATGGAACCATGGTCTTGGGTAAGGCAACTTCTAATTACTTACTCAATTACACATTTCATACCTATGCAGCCTTACCCACAAGTGAAAGTATTGCTCATAATTCGTACTACTTCGGCCTTACCTACCTTATTTATTTTAATGTAAGGACCATTTTACATAGTATTTAGTATATACTATGTAAAATGGTCCTTATATTTTAAATGCAAAAGTTTGGGTGTATGGATGTATATTAATATGTACATCCATCCATCCAAACTTTGGCGTGAAGAAGTCACGCCAAAACTACTGAACGGATTGGGCCCAAATTTTGTATATATGTGTGTGGACCTGAAATAAAGTAAAAGCAATTTTTTCCCATAAATCAGTTAGATAGAAATAACCCTTGAACGTTTCCATGGAAACAACCCGTGTGAAGCCGCAGGCAACGACTAGAAAAAAATATAAGAACTCAAATTCAGAAAAGTAGAGAAGTATTGTAACCTCCTAATACTCAAACGCAACTCAGATTTAAGCCCGTCGATTGTGTCAAGTGACGATTTCCTGACTGATTTTCATTGAAAACTGTCAAAAAATGGCTACTTGAGACGTGCTTAAATCGATGCGTTTGAATATTTGGACGTTAGAATAGTATAGTGTAATGTTCGAGATGTCATCGACCCATCTTGCTACTTTTTATCTGGAAAAGAGCGTGTGAAGGGGAGGGGTCAAAAGCTAACACTAAATATTTTGATTTTTGATTTGATTTGTGTTGTGTTAAGTGCTGCACTCAGTACTCTGGCGCCGCTGAATACCCGCGCTGCATTGGCAATTGTGTCAATGTAGCATTTCATGCTGATTAGCCTGTTTGTGTTCTCGCATTTAAAAATTCTTTATTAGTTCCTAATTTGTTATCTTTATTAGTTCCTAATTTGTATTATTTTATATGAAACGCAAATAAATATTTTGTATTTCTATAAATAAATAATTCTGATGTTACAGCGGTGGTTGTATACAACGTGGGTATGCTGGGATTCGCGGCTGGAAAGCACCGGCTCTGGTCCCATCGGGCGTTCAAGGCCAAACTCCCGCTCAGGATCCTGCTGGCTTACATGACATCTGTGGATTACGTGTACTCGATTGTCACTTGGGTAAGATAAATCCCTCAGTATAATATAAGCACTAATACAATGGATATCTATCGTGTTTATTTACCTATTTTTCCCGACGTTCAAACTCTCTGCCTCGTTGAGTCCAGTTATAGCCAAGTATACTCGTCGTAGACCGGTCTCTCAGTGCATCGCGGACACTGTTAGTTAGTGTTATGTGTCGTCTGAAGGTGCAGATGGACATTTCCAGTATCGAAAACCAAGGGAGGGTCCCTTGGTTTTCGATACTGGAAATGTCCAGTTACAAATAAACTTGCCCGCAGAGGCGGTAACTACAGTACTTCAGTCATCCCGTGACCACGACAGTGTGTAAACGTAATTTCGGCGGAGATGTATGGAAGGAGGGAAGTGAGGCATTTGCTCATCTATGTGGTGATAAAACAAGTTTCCTCTCAGGTCCGCGACCACCGTTCACATCATAAATTCTGCGATACCAACGCGGACCCGTACAATGCGACCCGAGGCTTCTTCTTCGCACACCTCGGCACCTGGATGGTCACCAAACACCCTGATGTCAAGCGGAAGGGCCGCAGCATTGACGTCACTGATTTGTACAATGATCCTATCGTCAGGTTCCAGCATAAGTAAGATTTTATTTCAGGAGATACTCTGATTGATAGTGAAATGAACCAGATTATTGATAACTCTGATTTGTTGAAGACAGAGTGAAATGGGCGTTTTTGCCCGTTTTATGGGGAATTGTATATATATTGTTATCTTGACAGAAACAAAAACCAACTTAGTACATTTACGTACATACCTCATCATCAGCCTATGTTAGTCTACTGCTGGACATAGACCTTCCCTAAATAAATAGGCTGATGAAAATTATGATTTTTGATGTGCGCTTTTCTTTGATAGTTTCAGTAACTAAGTTTTTGGATCAAAACAACAATATCTGTCTAGGTCTATAGTAAGGTTACATTCCCAATAGATATACTCACGCGTGAACATTGTACTGTATGAACAAACATTTCTCGGTAAAACTTTGAATCACTGTTTTCAGGTATTTCACTCTATGTGGTGGTGTGTCATGCTTCATTATCCCCAGCCTGATCCCCCTTCTATGGGATGAGACGTTCTCCTACGCCTGGCATATCAACGTCCTCCGATTTACTATCTCTATGCACGCCATCTTGAGTATCAATAGCGTTGCGCACAGGTTCGGGTTCAAGTCGTATGACAAGAATACGTCAGCGACTAACTCTGTGGATATAAACGGTAAGGGGGATGTGAAAATTTAAAAATGTGCAAAACAATGTGTTTCCAACACATTGTTTTGCACATTTTTAAATTTTATTAATAATAAGCAATAAACCCAAACATAAATCTCTGCATTACAATTAATTTCATCACACACACTTCACACACCCTCACACACATACACACACACACGTAACGTTTAAAATACATTAAATCATATTTATACCTACAAAAAAAAAGTAAAAAAACATTTATTTCTTTAGGCTTACAAAATAAGCACTTAGACAAGTCATATTTTATACATTAAATTATTATCAAATAAAATTATTTTACTGTTCACTTCAATTTTTTGTCCACTAGTGGAAGAATGGTGTATTTCATGCATTAAAATATACTTCTTTTTTTAAACTTACGCGATCTGAACACATAATTATAAGTATTGTCATCCCGTGACCACGACAGAGTGTAAAACTGTTGAAACGTCGGAAAAAAATATATAAATATATCAAATAGGTAAGTAAATTAATGCGATAAATACCCGTTGTATCAACACTTATAATTAAAATATACTTTACTATTTTTACAAAATATCGTCTCCCAAGCCGACCTAACCTACAAGCGGTACACCCTGCTACATAACGAACTAGGCTCTGATGAAAATATCAAACAATCTTCATAATTGGTTAACTCAGATAAACTACAATTATTTTCCATAACTTGACACTGGTAGAAAAGTGTCCAACCAGACACATATTGCCATAAACAAAGAAACATCATTATTATAACGGTTAATCAGGTTTGATTTAGCTGACGAATTGAATTGTCAATTTTTATTTGCTAAATCGTCAGTTTCCTTGCCATTTTTTTATTATATCTGACCTCTTTTGCGCAATATGTAATGGTTCGCTTCATCATCATCATCAGCCTATATTAGTCCACTGCTGGACATAGGCCTCCCCCAATGAGCGCCATAGCGCCCTGTCTTCAGCTTGACGCATCCATCATCTACCTTATGGTTCGCTTATGACATACATAGGAGATTGCAGATTCCATTCCTATCACTGGAAAGTGATTGTCTGATCTGTCATCTGGGACTAGGTGGTTTCTATGTAGTTTTATCTTTCTTCTTTTAATCAATAGTCAGCTGGCCTGTCCAGATGTATTATTTAGTGGATCACTCACACTATTCACCCGCTTATTAATTCTTTATTTGTTTATTCGTAATCCAACTGCAGTAAATGACAGGGCGCTATGGCGGTCATTGGGGGAGGCATTTGTCTAGCAGTGGACTGCTATAGGCTGATGATGATGATGAATCAAACTGCACGAATACAATAAAAGTATATGTAAGAATAAGTATTTATTTTAATTTTTGACGACCGATGTGGCGCGGTGGGCGAAGGTCCGCCTGCGACGCAGGAGGTTGCGGGTTCGATTCCCGCCTCGGAACAATTGTGTGTACGCTCTGCAGATATTTGTTACGGGTGTTCTGGTCGTTTTCTATGTATAATAAAAAATATCTATCTATGTAATGTATTGTATTATGTATATCAGTTATCTAGTACCCATAATACAAGCTCTGCTTACCATGGGGCTAGATAATGCTGTGTGAATTGTCCAGCATTATTTATTTATTTATTTATATCGTTTCCGGCTTTGTGTGGTATAATATCTATTTATTTAACTAATGAATAGACCAGCTAATATTTATTTATTTATTTAAGAAACAAAATCCACAGCCTTTAAAACTAATATTAACATACTTAATTACTAAACTTAAGGCCAATAAAGGATTTACTTTGTATTAAATTAAAAAACTCTGACTATCACTATAAATCATAAAGAAACCTGAAAATTTTAACTAAAATACTAAATACAAATCTCATTATTCAAGTGTCTCAGCTATGTACCTAAACTATTACAGCCATACTGTTAACTATAAACACTATAAAATAGGTCATTGGGAATAACTAAATACATTACAATTACACTTAATGATAATAAAACCTGCAATATTGAACATCGTTCACGTTTTTTTACCTTGGGGCTAGAGTTACTGTGTGAATTATCCGACATTATTTATTTTATTTCAGCTGTCACAGCCGGCGAGGGTTTCCATAACTACCATCATGCATTCCCGATGGACTACCGCTCAACTGAGCTCCCAAGTTACGGTCTAGTGACTAAGTTCATCGACTTCTTCGCACTAATCGGATGGGCGTATGATCTGAAGACAGTGTCTGATGAGATGATACGCGAGAGAATGATTAGAACGGGAGATGGAACGGATATGTGGGGGAATGCTATGCAAGACGAAGGCTTTTGATGCAGTTGATTCAGGAGCGAGTGCAATTTGTGCTCCAGATATTTTTTATTATTGATCAGAGTATCTACAACATTCCAAACGGGTGGATGTGATTAATGATGGGTTCCGTCTGAACGATCATTTATTATATTTTATTGTATAAAATGTTATTATGACTTATTTAATTTTAATTTACATGTTTTTAACTGACTCGAACTCATTTGGCAGTGTCCTGCCCTGCACTTCTAGGGTACATGTATTATTATTTATTGACCTAGCTATTCACCTACACCTAAATAAATGTACAAAAATAAATGACATTATTTTTATGCAGACTTAGAAATAAATAAATCATTTTATGCATATATTATTTTTATATTATTTTGGGTATTTTCTACGTATAATAAAAAATATATAGATATCTATGTAATATATTGTATTAAGTACTTATATGAGTCATCTAATATCTATAACACAAGCTCTGCTTAACTTTCTAGATGATGCTGTGTGGATTGTCCAGCTTTATCTATATACTAGCAGCGGCCGCGGCTTCGCCCGCGTAGAAGGGTAGTTGTAGTTATTATATTAGTAGTTATTATTAGTAGTTATTATCAGGATAGTTGCCCTACTTTTCAAAAAAAGCTCTATTACAAAAAATATGTGCTTAATTGGAATAATGCAAGATGCATATCAAAACATTGGTCTTTGATCTATTATATTAGCCTATTTTTAACATAAAAAACAATAAGTTGACTGAAACGACAAACAGTAAGAAATATAGTCAATAGAGATTACTTAACAATACAATTTCAACGCCCGTCGAAGTTTCGCTGCGGAAGATATTCGCTCGCAGGGACGAAACGCGTGCGCCACCGAGCCGAGACTGATGGTTTACATGGCACCTAGGAGTAGGTATGCGGGAGGAGCGCTTGCAATTATAGTAAAGCGCTTATGCCGCTGACGTCTCTAACATAGTGTATTCAAAACCGGGGCAAGTATCCCACTGAGGCAACTCATCATCATCATCATCAGCCTATAGCAGTCCACTGCTGGACATAGGCCTTCGTCTTCAGCTTGCCGCATCCAGCATCTACCTGCAGTCTTTCGCAGGTCGTCATCCCACCTGGTCGTAGGGCATCCTACCCTACGTTTACTGATGCAACTATCCTGATTTTACTCAATATAATTTTATTGAAACATAGATTATATTTCTTTATCATAACAATCTCCGAGACTGTACGGCCTGACATACATAAAAAGCTCGTATTCAGTACGGTTTCAATTCAGTTTTTCATCTGTCTTCAATACGTCGGTTAACGTGACACCACGCTATTTTTGGGATCCATTCATTACCAATTCTATTAGGAATGTAAAGCTTGACGACATTTCAAGACCAACCGGTTTCTAGTTCGGCATAATTAACACCATTCTAAGCACATTGGCGGACAGGTGGGACTCTCCTTTTACGGGGCACTGTATAAATTTACACGCAACCCTTTTTAAGGGGCGGTGCCCCGGTCACTGATGGTCTCTCGCGTCTGCATATTTTTATTTTATTTTATTTTATGTTATTGATTTGTGACTGAGTATGTAAATTTTAATGTTATCTTTTGTATGAGTCCTGTGCTCGAAATAAACAATTTTTATTTTTATTTTATTATTTTTATAATGATGTGGATTTTGTAAGCATCATTTGCCTGGCACCGGCATTGTTTTCCATTTCGTTCGCATTGAAAGCAATCGGTTAATGAGCTCATCAATCACGAGATCGCAATGACTCAGCTCGGATATAAACAGACTAGCTTTTGCCTGCAGTTTTGCGCGTTCATGTTTTATTTGCAGTATTGCATTAGAGATTTTGATTATCACTACATAGCTTCCCGCTGTCTGTCTGTCCCTATACAGGGTGTTTGGTGGAGGGTTAGACAAACTCGGTGGGTGTGTAGGTGGACCTATTTGTAAAATACAAATTGAAGTAGAAGACCCTAATTTTTTTTTTATCTTTGAGAGCGTATTACTAATTATATACTGGTTTTTTTAAATGAATAATACCTTCAATAGATGAAGGATACATCTGGGACCAAAACCAAATAAAAAGAACAATCGAAAACATTTTCCAAAAAAAATTGTAGGGGAAAAGAATTAACATTTCGGAAAATTATTTAAAAATACAAAAAACTGGATTAAAAAAAATTGTAAAGAGTAAGATTTTTTTTATTTGTAAAATACAATTTGAAGTAGAAGAACTTCAAATTGTATTTTACAAATAGGTCCACCTACACACCGACCGAGTTTGTCTAACCCTCCACCAAACACCCTGTATATGCTTAGATCTTTAAAACTACGCAACGGATTTTGATGTGATTTTTTTAATAGATAGAGTGATTCAATAGAAAGTTTTATAAACCATTTGACACATAAATTTCCACGCGGGCGAAGCCGCGGGGCGCAGTACTCTATAATCAAAAACTCTATTGCGATCCCGCGAAGCGACTACCTCTGTGACGCAGCGAGCAAAGGTCTGTCTGCGACAAAGGAGGTTGCGAGTTCTGGGTGTTATCAAAGTATGATAAAAGAAATCTATGATATTGTGATTGTTTTACGTTTATAATTTATCTATCTCGCGAAGAACCGACGGCCGCTGTGCAAACGTGTTCTTGAGTGGAGATCACGAAAAGGTAAACTTAGTGTAGGACGCCCTCCGACCAGGTGGGATGACGACCTGCGAAAGACTGCTGCTGGATGCGGCAAGCTAGGGTACAGGGCTAGCTACAGGGCGCTATGGCGCTCACTGGGAGAGGTTTTTGTTCAGCAGTGGACTGCTATAGGCTGATGATGATGATGATGAGTAGAAGAGTACTACCTATTGATCGTTTTTAAAGCTGACATAATATTACCGCTTTTGTTCCACAGAAATGCACAATTAAATTCCGACCCGGCAGATTATTTGTTTCAATTGATTTTAATACACATTCTGACCGAAGCGCGACGTGTTCTGTTTTTTAATGGATATGCCTTACCCTTTCCAATAGAGTTATTGTAGCACTTCATTTTTTTTTTGATCAAAATTATAAAATTTTCGGGTTAATACGTATAGCTTATGATATGACACTCACAAGTCCGCCTGCGACGCAGGAGGTTGCGGGTTCGATTCCCGCCTCGGAACAATTGTGTGTACGATCTGCAGATATTTGTTTCGGGTGTTCTGGTCGTTTTCTATGTATAATAAAAAATATCTATCTATGTAATGTATTGTATTATGTACATATATCAGTTATCTAGTACCCATAACACAAGCTCTGCTTACCATGTGGCTAGATAATGCTGTGTGAATTGTCCAGCATTATTTATTTATTTATTTAAATACTAGATTACCTCACACACTCACAAACTTTACCTCTTTATAATATTAGTTTAAAGTTATCGACAAAGCTCCATGAATTAGCAAGCTAAAGTGGCAGTGGGCCGGCCATATCTCGCAAAGAACCGACGGCCGCTGCTGGGGCAAAAGTGTTCTTGAGTGGAGACCACGACTCGTTAAACGAAGTGTACGTCGCCCTCCGACCAGGTGGGATGACGATTTGAGAAAGACTGCAGGTAGATGCTGGATGCGTCAAGCTGAAGACAGGGCGCTATGGCGCTCATTCGGGGAGGCCTATATCCAGCATTGGACTATCATAGGCTGATGATTTAATGATCTAAGCATACATAGGAACAGACAGACAGACAGCGGGAAGCGACTTTGTTTTATACCATGTAGTGATGCTTAAGTAGCCTGAAACAAATGAACAAAAAATAAAACTAACCAAAAAACTAAAAGTTAAATACTAACGGGAACACTAACGAAGTTACGTTAGTTCGTAATGAATTCATACCAGAAATGAGCTTTACCTTCCAAAACGGCAAATTAACGTAAAACCAGTTATAACTTCGGGAGGCGTCGGCGCTTTAGTAGTAGCGTTACATTGTTAAAAAGAGTTAGTTTCGTTAAGCGTTAGTTTCGTTAATTTACTGGGACACGGGTTTATCTGAAGTTAAATGTTAAAGTTGGCCCAGGGATCGAGTCAAATGGCGTAAACATACAAGGTCTATGCCCAGCTGTGGATTGAAAAGATGCATGTAATGATGACGTAGCGATAAGGCCGCATATTGTACGTCAAAATTCAAAATTCAATAGCATTTATATATTTGGGCTTACAAAATAAGCACTTAGACAAGTCAAGTTTTATACTATTAATTATTAATGTTCACTTCAATTTTTTATCCTCTTGTGGAAGAAGAATACTTGTCGCATGTACCTAATGTCTTTTTTTGTAATGATCTGCATCTGATAGCATTATTAGTAGATAGTTTTGTAGTCGTTTAAAAAATATCTAATATCTTTTCTCGGGGATTCAACTAACAATAAATACATCTTATTTGTATTCCTTCCAAAACCTACCTACGCTATGTCTGTGTTTGATTTTGTTTAGTTCTGTCCATGTTTGTGAACCAAATAAACCATCTATATTAGAAAAATAAATCAAAGACCAGCATCAAATTCCCAGTATATTATCTACTGGGCCACTTTACAGTCTTTTCGATTTGGAAATACTGAAGCCATTCTAACGAGTTTTCACTCGATTTGCTGATGGAAGCGTTTGTCAGCAATCTGCTTGACTTTGCGGGTCAGAAATTTTATGTTAGGTAAGTACTAGGAACCCACGGCTACGCTTGCCTTCATCGTCATCATCAGCGTATATTAGTCCGCTGCTGGACAGAGGTCTCCCCTAATAAGTGCCATAGCGCCCTGTTATCCACTTGATCTGCCCGCAGTTTTTGCAGATCGCCGTCCCGGTCAAAGGGCAAATTCGCCCTAAAATACCCTTACGCTACGTTTTCTGAGTCGCAGTTACCACTCAAGAACATGATCACTATAGCGGTTGTCAGTTCTCCGCGAAATATGGCAGCCCACTGTCACTTAAGCTTACTAATTCTCTGAGCTTTTTGAAAACTTTGGTTCTCTGTCGGATTTTTTCAAAACTAAACATGTACCCTGTTTATTATACCTATCCTAATTTGAACAATGCATTGGCGAAAAATAATAGCCATCAAAGAACCTTCTGTAAAGTTCGATTATTATTATTTGAGTTAATTCATTCTAAAATTTTAGTAAAAAAGCTAAGGCCCAGGGCCCTAATTCTACTACTCTGGTCAGCTGTCAATGAGAATATCGAGACAAATCGTCATTATTAATATGCAATGGTCCTGAATCCCTGCTAAACTACCTACGGGGTGTTATGACGTCACAATATGGCTTTGTTATCAAGAAGTTGTTTACAAGACTTGTTTCAAAGTTTGGAGGGTCTTATCAAATCACACTTTGTTTTCATGGAAAAGATGTTGTTCGTACCTAAACCTACGTAAAAATTTTATGCGCATTTAGAGTGCCTACTGTCTAGCTATAATGTTTATTTGGCGAACTTAAACAGTAATGGAAAGACACAGTAAATGTACCTGTTGTAAAATTCTTAACTCCAGTAATATTAATCGGATTCGAAGTGGTTATCATGTTTCAGTTTTGCACATCATCATCATCATCATCATCATCAGTCTTTAGCAGTCCACTGCTGGACATAGGCCTCCCCCAAAGAGCGCCATAGCGCCCTGTCTTCAGCTTGCCGCATCCAGCATCTATCAGTTTTGCACACACATTGTTAATTCCCATCGGGAAAATTTTTCATTTAAATTTGAGTAGCTGTAGGTACTTGTTTGTTATCCTTTAGTCCTAATATATTTTCAATAAATTATTTTATTTTATTTAATACTTTGCTACTTAAACTTCAGGCATAGGTAAGGTTTTCTGGTATTTGTTCCGAGTATTCTGGTCGTTTTCTATGTACCTCTATAATAAAAAAATATCTATCTATGTAATGTATTGTATTATGTATATCAGTTATCTAGTACCTATAACACAAGCTCTGCTTACCGTGGGGCTAGATAATGCCGTGTGAATTGTCCAGCATTATTTATTATTATATATCTAGAACATAATTCTACTTATATAGCACTTACCTTACTTACCTGTTATTGTTTATTTATTTCATTTAAAACTTTCTTTGCGACTGAAACGTCAGACAATCGTTTTTTGTCGTTTATCTAGAACATAATCCTACTTAAATAGCAGGAAACTGACCTTTTATCTGGGACTAGCGGACATTCCCGGCTACGCACGGCTTTAGTACGGATCCCTAACTTTTTTGAAAATATAATATAGCCTATGTTCACCGGGGATAGTATAGCTTCCCAACGGTGAAATAATTTTTCAAATCGGTCCTGTAGTTTCGAAGCCCATTCAAACAAAAAATCAAATTACAAACAAAAAATCAAACCTTTCCTCTTTATAATATTAGTATGGATAAGCGTGTTCGACGCTGTTAGCTGAAGCTATGTAATATTTTTCCCATAGGTTCGACAAGAAGTAAGAAGGGCTAGAAAAACTAGAAATGAAACGCAATTAATGTCTTCGTCAGACATTTAATAGTTCTACAAAAGTAGGGTCTTTTACATACTATTTATATTATTGCAGATTATAGAAAAAATATATAAAAGACGTTTCGTCACCGGAAGCATTTACCGGTTTTAGTAAGATAACATTAACATCAGCGAAGGAAAAGAACCGAGCAATAAGGCTGAGGTCAAACGAGCATAAAAAAATCAAACGGGACTTTTCTATGAAACTAACCCCTGAATACTCAAACGCATCTCAGATTTAAACACATCTCAAGTGACGAATTTCACGAATTTTTGACAGATTTTCATTGAAAACTGTCAAAAAGTCATGAATTGATCTTAAATCTGAGACGCGTTTGAGTATTCGGGCGTTAATGCAGCAGAAATAAAAAGACTCGCAAGTTGCGAGTCTTGTAATTTCTGAAAATCAGTCAAAAATTCGTGAAATTCGTCACTTGAGATGTACTAAAATATGAGATACGTTTGAGTTCGGGGCTTGGTTTCATAGAAAAGTTTCGAGAATTTCACGAATTTTTAACTGATTTCCATTGAAAACTGTCAAAAAGTCGTGAATTGATCTTAAATCTGAGACGCGTTTGAGTATTCGGGCTCACGACTTGTGAGTCTTGTAATTTTTGCTGCAGTAGTTTCTATAAGGTAATGCTTACAAACAAATCTTCAATGTTTCATACAGGCGAATGCTTGCAGTCAGGAAGCGTCCTAAAGTGGTACCCTGAGGCACACTGGCCGCCGCCACCTGTTTTATTAAGTTGAACAAACGAAATATCTAAAATTTCATTGGGCAGTTTGTGATATAATAGAAAATTCTTTATTGCACTTTAACTATAAACTATGTACAGTAAAAACATAAAAATTAAGTACAATTGGCGGTCTTATCGCTCAAGAGCGATATAGATCTCTACCAGACAACTATGGATGGATAGGATCGTGGACAGTACCCTTACGCTACGTGGGGATCTGTGTGCTCGTAAGTTATGGAGATATTATAAATAAAATACTTATACAAAGTACTCACATAGAAATATACTAGGTACATACATAGTAGTGATACCTTATTATTGTCTCAATTCAAACTCAATTTTCGCATCTCTACCTAAACCATACAAAATAAAATTATTACAGAGATATAAAAAAGCTTGCAATAGCTATCACAAAAGCCTAAATGAAATCATGGATATTTCCGTTATTCAACGTAATAATAAAGAAATATATAATAGAATAATAAAGATAAAATATGTGGCGGCGCTAGTGTGCCCCGGAGTACCACCTTAAGAGGGTAGGAACATCAACGCTAATTATAGGGGAGATTTTTCTTAAAGACATCTAAAAAATATTTCTAGCACTTGTGCAAATAAAGTTGTGTGCTTACATTATACACTATATTATTATGGAAAACTAGATACGGTTTATAATATCGAACTCTGTAGGAAAATAAATGTGTACAATCTTAATTAATTCCATGAACTTCGTTGTTTGTATCATACATTTCATTTGGGAATGAAAGAGCTAATCGTATGGTAAATATTTCAAGGTTATACCTTCAGTACAAATATATATTTGTACATATATATGTTTGTTTGTGGTATAAAAAAATACCATATAAAAAATACCATGTCGTGATCCGAATATCGAAAAATTTAGTTATATTACTCAATAATAAGAGAGAAATAGTATAAGAGAGAATAATAAGAGAGGAGAGAGTAATATAACTGGGTTATATTACAAATTTTTTCGATGTTAGGATCACGTCATGGTATTTTTATTGCTTTTAGTATAAGGCAAGGTATGAAAGGCTTTTGACAATTTTCAAAAGAAAAGGTACCTATTAGAAACATTATTTGTACTATAAATATTATATAACTATCTTAGTTATAACTTTTATTATAAGTACTTAATTAGTAATTAATAAATAGATAATGGAAATGTAAATAGATTAAATGGAGTTCTATGTTCATATAATTATCATAATAAATATCTTGGATAGCTGTTTAGTGGACACAAGTTATCTGTATTATATTATTGATATTCGTTATTCTCGCTAAGACTATAAACGGCTTCTCAAATATATACATATATTATATATTATTTTATTTTATATATGATTATATATTATATATATATATATATATGTATATTATTTTGCTTTGTATGTTTAATACAGGGTTCGATTAAAATAACAAAAAATTATGTAAGCCTTTTGGTGATACGACCTCGCATCACCAACATTTTTACATATCTTTTTTTTAATGGGGTTTAGCTCTTAATTATATTTATAATAAGTATATATATATATATATATATATATACATATATAAATCACTTTATATTATAGAAAAACATTTATTGCTTTTATTTAAAAAAAACACAAGTTAGAATTAGACTTATACATATTATTTACCTTATATTTACGTACTACGTAAACTTAGTTGCGTCTCTCAATTTCTAAATATCGTATTAAATACAAATATTGCAATTTTTTTTGGTAAATTTTATCATTAGATTCAAATCCTTGTTTATTATATTGAATTCACTTATAATTGGAGTTTTCAAAAAACGTGAAATATTATATAATTATAATAATATTATCAACAACAAAATCTACCTACTTACTAACTATGAAATAGAAACTTAACTTCAATTCTCTCTCATTTTTATACTTATTCTATAGAAGAGAATTAACATTTTACAAATTGCATTTTTCATTCATAATTTTCAGGGTCAATAACATATTCACGAAAAATTTCAATCAAGAAATGGAAAAGAAATGTTTTTTACATACGAAAGTAATATAATAAATGCATGGTCACGCGTATGCGAGCTTTGTAAGCAAAAACCTATTTCACCTGCAAAATGGCTGAGTCACGCTTTCGACGACAAATAACCTGATGGATGGATGACATATAACATCGTAGATAACATAGATGACACATTTAGAAAATGGTAGGGTTATTCACGCGCTTAAAAAATTATAAATATTCTCTCATACTCCAAAATTGTAAATAATGTTTTAGAAACTATTGTTACCTACTCCATATTTACCAAAACTTAACGCTCCAGTGCTTTAAAACTTTTGCGGTTTCATAGCAAGAGTCGCAAGTTATTGGGAATTTAACGCGTACCTTTTGGCTCACGACGGAAAGAAAAAACAAAAGGTACGCGTTCACAACCCAATACTTTATAAAGTTACTATAGTTTAGTTAGAAAAATCTCACATATCACACAAAGTGCTGAAGACGCCTATTCCCTAATACACCTCCACACCACAAAGGACCTACTGAGGATTAGTTAAAATCAAGAAATACTGCTATCAAAACTTACAAGTTAATTCGAGGGCAAAGTTGAAAGATCCAGCTGTATTAGCAGCATTAACAGAGATTTAGTAAGATTAAACTATGTTTATCATTAGGTTTAAAGGCTAACTTGCAAACATACAAATAATAAAGTAATTTTAATGGTTGAATATTATTTTTCTTCATACATTGTTTGTAATTTTTAACAATCGCAAAAATACTTCTTGTTAGAAACTTCAAAGTAATTAGACTTTTGAAAAATCCTAAATGAATTAGGTATACAATGTCCTGTCCAACGATATTTTTGGACTAACTTGATAACTAACTTAATGTAAGTATCAACTTATACTCGAATAAAAAGTGATGATTATCTCATGTGTATCAATCAATAAATCATATACACTTTTAATAAAGTCGCTCACATACATAATACTTCTATGTTTGTCCGGGGTTTGGACTTATAAGTAGAGAATATATGTTGGTTTTTAAGGAACCTACTCTTATCATAATAATAAAATCTTATTAATATTTAAGGTTATATGGCAGATCGGAAGGGTAATCAAATACATCGGAAATCTTACAGAAACTTATTTTTAAATCAATTGTGTTCAAAAAATAATTCCGACAACTGACGAAAGCGTTACGTAGCGTACTAAGCGTACGTAGCGTACGATACGTCAGTTACGTCAGTTATCGTCATTAATTTCTGACCAGGAATAACACCCACATACATTATTATATGGATAATTCATAATAATCACACGAAACATATTTTTAATGTTTTATTACTAATTTTTGTATTGCTTAGGTACCATTGACTCACATTTTCATTTGACACTCTTTCGTTCATAACTCTGTCAAATATCTATCTATTTTATTTTCAAACAATTTTTCATATAAAACATCTCACTGTTTGCATTTTTAAGATGGGTATTAAAAGGCTTTCATTTTTATAGTAGCTAAAATATTTATCATCCACCACAAAAACTACATCTAAACAATAATTGCTTACTTACATATTATTACTGTCACCACCACTCACACCTAAGCCTAATTTAATAGATTTCATAAGAATAATTGTTAAGTTTGACTTAATCTAAGATATTTATCGTTATTCCATTAGTTAATACTATTTTAAGCGTATGGGACATGCAGGGCAAAATCACCAGTTTTCGGAATCTTTTGCTTTCAACTGCTTTAAACTTATACCTATTATTTCAATTTATATTGAAAACGATCAACATTTTCATTAATGTACTCGTACAATAAGAAATTAAAAGAGATATCACAATGGCAGTGTAGAGGAATAAAACACCCGAAAGTTTGGTGCAAAGGGTCCTACATCTAAGTTTAAGGTCCTACCTATTTCGATTCTGATTAAATTTTCTACGATACCATGTCACTTAATAATCAATCACGTAACATTATTATAGTACTAGATGAAAACCTGGCTTCGCTCGGGTATAATGTAGACTCATAGTAATATTCTACCATTTTTAAATAAAATATAGGTCAAATATAGATGATCTGACCTAACATAGAGGTCACAATGGAGAACGGAATACGAACCTGTAACAACTCGACACGTGATGACATGACACCAACACCACATTGATGACATTGACATGTTTACTTCGCAACGCCATTTTATAGCAATCTATTCATTTTTATCTGATTTTTATTAAAATACTCGATAATCCCAATTTTCCGCCTATAGGTTGTCGACTCGGATGGACAAATTTTTTACGCTCTTCAATTTGATGTGCATTTCGTTCGAGTCTACCGTACACCGGTACAAAATTATTAATATAGATAAGGTTAAACAAGCTTCTTGGTGACATCTAGTTATATGTCAGAAGCCAAGACATCCCAGTTCAAAACCTTTAAAATGTAGGTTAATTTTAATAATCTTTGAGATGACTGTCAAATTTCCGGACACTGACATACAGTGGCAAACCAGACAAAAGTTGCCAATAACAAAAATGTTAAGTCAAGTAAATTATGAGACATAATACCGTAGAAAATTACATACAAACTATTATTAGTTACCACGATTTTTCTACTTCTCACTCAAAGACACTCCGTGTTCAAGGTCTATCAAAAGGTAAATCACAGAAATAATATATTTACGTCTGTAGATAGAGTTAAATTTAGGTACGTCTCGGTTGCCCCTGGGGGTACTCGTACTTGTCCATCTATTAGCAAATTAATGTCAAAAAGTTGGCTATTGACATTGTGAATTCCCCAAAGCATCGATCCAATATCCATCATAAACCAAACACAACAAAATTGTGTTAAACAGTATTTTTGGATTATTTTCCGTGGTGTAAATTTTAGTAGACCTCAAACACCATAAACACTAAGGTTAGTAAATTCATAAGCGTCATGAAGTTAGTCACAGTGTGCAATAGATCATTAGTAAAGGTGTCTTCAGTACAAAATAAATTCACTCCAAAAATACAGGGTCCTTTATAGCTATCATAACTTTCTCACAGTTGGGCACGTCTCCAGAGTCGCACCTGTGAACAAAGGAATAGTACATTTATTTTTATTTATCGTTTTGTATAACAATAATACGAGTAGTTTATCGACTGCTTGTTTCCTTTATTCTGTTTGAGAGATACTTCCGAGAACCTATAACTCGATGTTACTACCAAACACAACTCATCCTCAATATTATTTCCTGATTTTGTTTACTTGTAAAAGTACTTCTTAAAGATGAAACATGCAACATATCCCGCCTGATGTGGGTTAATTATCATCGCCGAAAGCATAGCAGCGCACCTATTAATCTATGGCGTGTAATTATGTATTTTTTCCTGTAATTTTGCCGCTAGTCACATTCTGCAAACTCGAATATATGTATAATAGCATGCTGGACATAAAAGGTGCAGTTGCAATATTTTCCGAGAGGAGCCCTATCACAAAGCACTCTCTATTTAAAAATATTTAGCAAACTCTTACCCGTGAAACCAAGCGTTAGAATTGACTCTGTGCCGGCATGCCATCAAACGACTCCTCATTGATGAGCCGCAGCTTCACTGACTCTCTCCTCAAGTTGTAGCTTGTGGAGATGTGGCAATGCTTCACGTCTACATTCATTAGATCTTCGTCCAACTCCACGCCACTCCGCTCCACGTCAGCCGCTGCACTTGGCTTCCTCTTGTACCTGAATGATGCTGTTCTCTGAGAACTGGACCCCAAATAACTGTCCGTTGTAGTCCCTCCATTGTTGGTCTTCTCTGCGTTGTCCCCTACCTGCTCGGGCTGAATGTTACCCCTCATATTAGCTGATGAATCGATGAAAGGAATCAGCTGTTTAAACTCTTTCCGGAAATTATCGTTCATCCACGCGTAGATGAAAGGGTTATAACATGTTGAAGACATCGCGATAACATGTCCGATGAAAAATATCAGAAAGTAATATTTGAGGTGGATAGCGTAGACGTAGTAGTCGTTGCAAAGATTGATGACGTTCAAAGGGAGCCAAGACAAACCAAAAATGGTGACCATAGCAATCAACATTTGATTGGTTCTTCGTTTTCTATTTTTATCGAATTCCTCTTTCCGTGAATTCTTGCTGGCAGCTTTTGCTTTTGCCCTGTCGTTCAGTTTGAAGCTGACACACGTATAACAGAATGCAATCACAGTGAAAGGTAACAAAAATTGTAATATAGTTGTCACGGAGCCGAATATTCGTCTCAGATCCTCAGAGGGCCACGTCTCTTCGCAAAACTTGCCGATGTTTTCAATGTCGTAGTACGTCATGAATACGGCATACGGCATCGTCACAGTAATAGAGAATGTCCATATCATAATGATGACGCTGACACACGTCTCAATCTTCATTCTCGGCCTGAACGGATAAATTATCACGAAGAATCTATCGATTGCTATAGACATAAGCGTCAACGTGGATATGTATACACTACATCCCTGTGCGAAAGGCATTATGTGGCATAGCAGCGAGCCCCAACTCCAAATACGTCTGAACGAGTAGAGCGGCGTGAAGGGCACCGCAAAAATACAAAGGAAGATGTCGGAAAGCGCCAGATTGCTAATAAAAAGATTGGTCACTGTTTGCATGGCTTTGTTTTTGATGACGACGAAGCAAACTAAGAGGTTCCCGAAAAGGCCAATCACGAAGATGATGGTGTAGATGACGCAGAAGCCGCACTGCACCCAGTGATTGTCGATAATGTTTTCAGGCCCGTGCAGGGGCGGCAGCCCCCCGCTCTCGTTCAGAAATCTTTCAATCCCGTTTACAGATGTATAATTTATAATGGTGCCGTTCATTGTTTCTGCACGGGCGGTTTCTTCCGATATAACAATTTATTCTTGGCTTTTAACCGTCAGTTTTACGATCTTTAACGGTCTGATTTATCTCCGGCGAAGCCTGTAACAAAATATCTACATTTAACATCTCCGTTTCAATAAAGTTGGCGTCAGTTGACGAAAATAAATTACAGATTTGGGCTGCTAATTATTAATTTCAAGTTGGAAATTGCTAGTATAATACCTTTATAATTGGACTAGATTCTGGCTTTGCTGAGCTTTACTTTTTAAAGAGGTTTATCAGACATTCATTTGTATGCAAAAAGATATTTGAATAAGTGCTGTGAGATCCGCCGAGGCTGCATTGGCAAGACGCCATGGCCTGATTGCGACGCGTGTGGCAGTATCATACACGTGGATCGCTATCCAGAGCTTACCGTATTCAACAAATACGAAAACGAATTTTAATAAAATAGCCAAATCTTTCATTTTTCAATTTTATCGCATAAATGTACATAGGTAAAATACTCGAGCACTTTGGAAATATCGCTCATGCAACGCACTCGTATTCATGCAAAAGAAATACCTAGACATGCCTGTTCTGAACCTACAATTTGCTCTATGAACCCGGATTCCCAGTTTACATGAAAATAAAACAATTCCAGCAACTGAACTGGTTCTGTATACACGTTGTTGCATGAAAGGTTAGAAACTCTTTGCTTAGTTGCGAAAAGTGTTAAATATTTTGATAGTTTAATGTGGATATTAAACATATTCGTGTCGCTTAACAGTATACGCTCTACGGTTTAAATTCTGTTGAAACATTTTGCGCTATTCTACGCGACACTAATAAAAGTATGTTGTACCTACAAAGTGCCGAGACTTTTAATGTATTCAAATTTTATTTCGTTGCGTTGTCGTTCAGCTAGTTTTGTTGTGTTGAAATATTTTTGCCCTATACCTATTCTGCTCTATTTTATTTGTAAAATATTTCAAAAAACAACTCAAACTGGCGCGTTTTTCACGCACATACAAATAGGTTTTGTGACATAACTCACGGGCAATAAAATAAAAATTGCTGAACTTTGTCAATCTAGCCTCAAGGTATATTGTTGCTAGTATACGAAGCTGATACGTTTCTATAGTTTCATAATAACTTTCGTCATTACTCGAAGCGGGAAACCAAAGCAAATAATGTCACCCTAGCACATAATTAATGATGTTGCTATTGGTTTCTTTTGCTATTGGATTCGTTATACCATGGGATCAGCTAGTTAACATAGAATCTTATGGGCTATAGTGATTAGGTATTGTTTACATATTCAAATTGCCAATTGTAACTTTATTTTTTATTGTACATAGTCACTACATAGTAAGTCGCTTCCCACTGTCCGTCTGTCCCTATATGTATGCTTAGATCTTTACTGGTTCAATATACATTTCACTTTTTTTTACTGATTAAATCTACGCAACGAATTTTGATGCGGTTTTTTTAATTGATAGAGTGATTCAGGAGGCAGGTTTATAGTATTCCACGCGGGTAAGACGCGGGGCGCAGCTAGTTTCTTATACATTAAGTGTGCAATAAAAGTATTTTTCTATCTATTCCTAATCAGTATGTTGGCTACACAGAATCAAATCTCAATCCTCATAAATCAAAGAGCAACCACGTTTTTCCACGAACTAGCATTCTACAGAGAGCCTCCAATCACAGAAATCTAATAAAGGTCGCAGCATTTCAAAAATGGAATCTAACTAGATTCATCGTAAGAGGTACACGGACCATTCTAATTCGGGACGAGTCTAATGTAGATATCGTCTAAGTTTGGTCAAAGGATGCTGCAGTTGCAAAACGAATTGGACAGCAACTTTGCTAATACGAGTAGTAGATGTACCCACTTGCGAAGTAGAATAAATTAGAGAAGAAATCAGGTTGATTTATTTTATACGAATACGAAGCACCGTCATTCTTTTGTTTTGACTTTAATTTTATTTTTAGTTAGGTTGGTAATACCGGTTGGGTACCTAAAATACAAGCTCTACTTACTTTTGAGTTTTACCTCCTACATATTTGTCGATACCTTTAAAGAAAACAAGTGAAAACCATTTACAGTTTTTGACTCCGAGGCTCGTTTTATAAAAGCTTGCTCAGACATCATCTATCTATGTTTGAATAACTCTTTTCTATGGCATAACGACGCAAGAATATATCTCTTACTGAGCATTTCATAATACGCTCATTACTCTAGGTAGGTACGAGTATATGGGCGAAGGTCCGCCTGCAACGCAGGAGGTTGCGGGTTCGATTCCCGCCTCGGAACAATTGTGTGTACGATCTGCAGATATTTGTTCCGGGTGTTCTGGTCGTTTTCTATGTATAATAAAAAATATCTATCTATGTAATATATAGTATTATGTATATCAGTTATCTAGTACCCATAACACAAGCTCTGCTTACCATGGGGCTAGATAATGCTGTGTGAATTGTCCAGCATTATTAAAAAAGTATTATTAAAAAAGTATAATTTAATAGTAATTACGAAAACTCATCTCTTTGCATGTTTTTTAGGTACGGATGGCATGCTCATGAATTAAAGCCGCTGTCCCACTGCTGCGCACACTGCGCACGGACCCGCGTCATATTTTAGCTGGTGTAAGTGGATTCGTTTATTGGACAACGTGGTTTGACGTTTCCAATGCAACACACACTATAAAGGAATCGCTTCCTCGCACGTCCCACAGTGAAGCAACTAGCTCGAGTACCGCGTGCATATCGTGTACCGCGTGCATATCGTGTATCGCGTGTATTAACGAGTACCGCGTTCATAACTTTTACGTGTACGTACATAGCGTCGACAACGTTGAGCTGCGTGGGCGCTATATTCGCGCTAGCCACGCATGTAGTAATGACGTCATTAATCTCGTATTCGGGCGTAGACGAATACGCTACTTAGGGTACTTGGGTTACTGTAGACGTTTTCACATACATTTTAAGCAAAACTGGCCACGCATGTAGCAAGACGTCAATACGACCTATTCTGTTGTTCTGTATTTCTGTGTGTTTTCCTTTTTTTGTAACTCTGTATATACATACGGGTACATTGTGTGTGTGTGTGTGTGTGTGTGTGTGGCTATTCATAAATTATTTATTCTTCTTTATAAACTCGTATTCGCACGTAGTCTATCCGTGCGTAGCAGTAGGTCAGCGACTTATGCTTGCCAGAACTCGGAAGACATCAGAATCTAAAGTGGTAAGACTGGCTAGCCTAATTCGTTTGCTCACTGACCCAGTTAGGCTCTGTGTATCTGTGTCCGGTGCGGTCCATAATTCAGTGTGCGCTGATTTTACTTGCAAATGCACTACGTTCGGCGGGCAATATGTCTGCCTTGTATCACTGATATGGTTTTGAGAGGATGTGTCGGATTTTTGTGATTTTTATAGTTAGAATACCGCTTTTTTCTTTTTTTCGTATAACAAAGTGCTTTTTCGATTTCGGTATTTAAAAAAAAACGGAAATATCAAGTCCGTACATTTCATTTGATCAAGTTTCATAAAACAAATTGTATATCACAGTTGGGTCGTAGAATAAGCCCGTTTGTAAAATGACTGGGCTTCTTTCAAAACGGACGCTTCGCGAATTGTTGGAAATTACTCATTAAATTTAGTCGTCGAGATGGCGAAGTGAAGTTTAGCTATATTGTTAATCGTTTAACAAACAGCATATTATAGGTAATAAGCATAACAACGAAACTAGTTAATAAACATGCTGCATGATTAATTATCTTTAGATCTTTTTAGAGACCTAAGCTACTTAACCCCTTAATACCCCGTAATGTGTTGCCATATATCGCGTAAATTGCGCACTCTAACAATACGCTCCAATTTCCCTGGCAAATAGCACGGGCGCGCCACATTTGACCGCAAATTCAACTTGTGTTACATACGGCCTCTAGAGACTTTAGAGATACAAATTGGTTGCTACAATGATTCTGTAATGTAAAGTCAAATTAGCCTAAATTTTTGGGACTATTCTATCTTGACTAGTCAAAGAGAATCCTTAAGGATACCTAATATTTGTTGAAACAACTAAAAATCTTTCAATGCCGTTTTATATTGTTTTAAAGAATGGAATGTTTACTTTAAATATAAGAAATCTCTTCAATCTTAAGGATTTATAGTGGTTTTCCTTCAGGGCGCATTGATTGAGTTTCCAGGCTCCACCCTGTATAGCATGGGTTCACTGCTAGGTACATTATATTTTGCATGACTATATGAAATAAAATTGTATTTAAATTAAATTGAATGAGAAGGTTTTAAAAATGAATCATCCAGCCAAGAAATTGACTTTAATCGTTTCAAAAATAAGTCTTTTGTTAATAACTAGCTGTTCCCCGCGGTTTCACCCGCGTTAAATTCGAATTTCACTTTATTAGGTGATTTTTTTATACCTTGGGTTTACATTATTGGAGTTTTAGTAAGGATCCCTAACATTTTGAAAATATAATATAGCCTATACATCGGGGTTAGTGTAGCTTCCTAACGGTGAAAGAATTTTTCAAATCGGTCCAGTAGTTTCGGAGCCTATTCAATACAAACAAACAAAAAATCAAACATTTCCTCTTTATAATATTAGTATAGATATATACATATATCAATATAAACAGCCGCAGTCTAACTAAAATGCTCTAAAATGTCTAACTAAAAGGTTTTCATCCCCTTCTTTTATCTTCGTCTGTTTAACTCTGTACAATCCAAAGAAAATCTTTGCTGAATAAGTTTACATATAGCAAAGAAAATGCCAAACAAATTACCTTCCCTCAACATCTGCAAAGCTAAAACTCCTCCAAAAGCTCTGAAAACAAAACACAAGAGCCCCGTACAAGTCTCATCACGGTAAATGACCCTGAATAGAAAACTCAAGGGACCTACATAGGTGCACGCTCCAGTTAGTCATTTCGTCCCCGCACTGAAGGATCATTCTGTAAACTTTACATATAACTTTACTATGTTTTATTTTAAGTGAAACTTATTTAGGCGCGTTCAGCACTGTTTGGATGAACAAAAACTTGGAACTCGCGTCATCATCGACGAACGCTTTCCTAACTGTGTATACAGGGCGTCCCACAGACATGCCACATGCAGGGAAAGTACCTTAAGTATTTTAGATACAAAATTTTATTGAAAGAAAACTTCATTTTGATTTTAAAAACAATTTAAACTGCATTCAAAGATTTTTCAACAATCGCCTGTATAAACCGGGAATCGAACCCGCCAAATTGTAAAAAAAAACACACCTCATTTAACGATACCGATCAAAAGGCTCAATCGTAAGTATTCGTAATTTTTTCCAAGTAACATAGGATGTGTATTTTTGGGGTAAACAAAAAGCGTGAAACTTGCGTTATCGTCGCCGCACGCTTCCTAGTTCATAGAAAATCCACATGTAATAATTATTACTTTTGGTCAATTTTAGTAAATCTACAATTAACGAATCAGCCAATACAGTAATGAATGAAACTTTTGAAACTATCATTATCATGGTAATTAACTCTAAAGTCATTTAAAACGGGATATTTACCATGCTTTGATTTTTGAGTTTCCAATATTTCGGCACAGTTTCATGCGCCATGATCACGGAATAACTGAAGGCACTGCGAGTGAGAGTTTTATGGCGCATGAAACTGTGCCGAAATATTGGAAACTCAAAAATCTAATCATGGTAAATATCCCGTTTTAAGTGACTTTAGCAGTAATGAATGGTTTATTTAAGTTAATCAGGTCAAACGGTGAATAGAATTCTAATTTTAGGATTTGGCCGGTGACTGAAAGGTCAACGAAGGCTGGCTCATCCCATTCATTAGTCTATCCCTCATTATATAGGTTCATCATCATCATCATCATCATCAGCCTATAACAGTCCACTGCTGGACATAGGCCTCCCCCAATGAGCGCCATAGCGCCCTGCCTTTAGCTTGCCGCATCCAGCATCTACCTACAGTCTTTCGCAGTTCGTTATCCCACCTGGTCGGAGGGCGTACACTACATTTACCGAGTCGTGGTCTCCACTCAAGAACACGTTTCCACCCAGCGGCCGTCGGTTCTCCGCGAGATATGGCCGGCCCACTGCCACTTCAGCTTGCTAATTCTTAGAGCTATGTCGACAACTTTGATACATAGGTTCAAAACCACTATATTTAGCATTATCTTTAATAATTTTTCGAGATTTTTCCCCAATTTATTATAAATCACACGCAGTTAATATTGAATCATTCTCATTTCTTTAACAAATTATAGAATAGAGGTACCTAACAATATTTTTGATCGAAAGTGAATAATGAAGACAAAAGTGGAATTAGGGTCTTAGGGTCTTAGGGTTAGGTCTTAGCATGGACGAATAAAATAAAGTCTTAGGGTTGCAGTGTTTTTAAAATCACACGGAAACGATGGACTAGATTTTTTGATTTATAATGTGTCGTTGATAATTCAACATTATCCCGCTCAAATGTAAATTCTTCACTTTCTAAGCAGTTTTTTGGTGGGCGAAGGTCCGCCTGCGACGCTGAAGGTCGCGGGTTCGATTCCCGCCTCGGAACAATTGTGTGTACGATCTGCAGATATTTGTTCCGGGTGCTCTGGTCGTTTTCTATGTATAATAAAAAATATCTATCTATGTAATGTATTGTATTATGTATATCAGTTATCTACATAGTACCCATAACACAAGCTCTGCTTATCATGGGGCTATTTTTTTTTTTTTTTTTTTTATTAGCTTTGGGGTGGCTATCGTATCACTGCGGCCATGATAGGCCTATTGTGATCGCCACTTTTACATCAGTCCCGAAGCCGTGGCGTTCATAGTTCGCCACTAACCCTTGCAGCTGCTAGGAACTGTAGGATTTTCTTCGGGGTGATGTCTTTCAGCTCGTCTGGGCTATGCAAATGCTTGCCCAGATGGATGCTGCGTTTGTGCATCAGTGCTCCACACTCACTTAGCAGATGGAGGGGCGTTTCATCCGCCTCCTCACAAAATCTGCAGGATTGTGTGTCGCTTAGCCCTAGTTTGAACATGTGCTTGTTAAGGCGACAGTGTCCAGTTAGGGCTCTTGTCATGATGCGAAGGTTACCTCTGCTTAGCGCTAGGATTCGGTTGGTATACCGACTATCGAAGGCTTTTATCAGAGATTTTGAATGATCCATGCCCGAGGAGTTTCTCCAAAGCTTGTGCGATTCCTCGAGGCAGGATCCCAGGAGTGTTCTGTGCGCCAAGCTTTTGGGTATGCCACAGAACGGCTCGGGTCCCAGCTGAGTCCCCTTGGCTCCGGAGCGCGCAAGTTCGTCGGCACACTCATTGCCGTTGATTCCTGCGTGCCCCGGAACCCATCTTAAGAGGACTCTGTTATTCGAGCCCAGAACGTTAAGTCGTGACAGACAGTCCTCAACTAGCTTGGACGTGATGACCTTCGAGTCCAACGCTAGGAGTGCCGCCTGGCTGTCAGAGTTGATAACTATAGTTTGGTTGGAGTAGCGCTTTTTCAGATTTATATCCGCGCATTCTAAGATGGCGAATATTTCTGCTTGGAAGATAGAGGCGTGATTTCCCAGGTTTATGCTTGTGCCAAACCTGGGTCGCTCTCCGTACACTCCACAGCCTACATCCGGTCCCATTTTGGAGCCGTCTGTGTACCAGATTAGGCATCCATCCTTGCAGAGAGGTTGTCTATTTAGCCAATCTTCTCTGGAAGGAAGTTCCACTGTGTAGTGCTTTTCAAACACATGGCGTGGAAGCATGGCATCAGTTGTCATGCTCAGAATGGGATGTTCCATAGTTGAGTCTTTTAAAGATCTCAGTTTGTGGGAGAGCCAGTTGCCTCCGCCCAGGCAGCTGGCCCTATACATGCTGGTCTTTGCCTCTTTATGTATATACATGTGAAGAGGAGGAAGGCCCAGCAGTGCATTTAATGCCTGACCGGGGGAGGTGGACATGGCTCCCGTGGCCATGAGACAAGCAGTCCTTTGTAGGCTATTTAGTTTGTTGATAGCGGTAGACTGAAAGGCCTTGTCGTACCATGCCATAGAGGCGTATGTGATAATCGGCCTCACGATGGCAGTGTACAGCCAAAGGGCAATCCTGGGGTTTACACCCCAGTTGTTGCCCATGAGTCTGCCGCTAGCACCTAGTGCCATCTTTGCTTTATGTAAGACGTTGGCTAGGTGTGTGTTCCACGTCAGTTTTTGGTCGATTGTTACGCCCAAGTACTTTACTTCTGTGGAAAAGGTTATGATTTTACCGTTTAGTTTGGGCTTTGTGAGCTTGTCTAGCCGCCGCTTGTTGGTAAACGGTATAATCACAGTTTTGTCAGCGTTGACCGAGAGTCCACTATTGCTGCACCAGTCGCTGACAGTGTTGAGAGCTCGCTGCATGATGCTAGAGATGGTAGATTGGCAGAACCCTCGTACGACGATCACGAGGTCATCTGCATAACCTTGCGCATCGATATTGAGGTCTGCCAGTCTGCACAGGAGCTGGTCCACGGCTAGGGTCCATAGTACAGGCGATAGGACTCCGCCTTGGGGACAGCCCCTAGCCGTGATTATCTCAATGTTTGATTGGTGAAGGGATATTTTTGCTCCCCTACGGGTGAGCATGTCCTCGACCCATCTGGTGGTGGTTGGGTCGACATTTTTGCTTGTCAGCCCATTCACCAGCAGTGATGTGGGGGAGTTATCAAAGGCCCCTTCAATGTCAAGGAATGCACAGAGTGCGATTTCCTTGTCCTCCATAGCTTTCTCCACTCTATCGATGAGGCTACTAAGCGCCGTCTCAGTGGATTTGCCCTTGCGATAGGCATGTTGGCTATGGTGGATGGGAGACGCGACAAGCGCCACGTCTCTAATGTGTCTGTCTACCACTTTCTCCATTGTTTTAAGAAGAAAGGAAGAAAGGCATATTGGTCTGAAGGACTTTGGCTGGCTGTAGTCCTTCTTTCCTGCCTTGGGTATAAAGACAACTTTGACATTAGTCCATGGTTCTGGCACAGTTCCCCAGGCGAGGCTCGCGCTGAAGATTTTTACCAGATATGGAGTGAGGACGTCGATTCCCCGCTGTAAGAAAACAGGGAGAATTTCATCCTCACCACATGCTTTGTTAATTTTAAGAGAGTTAACGGCCCACCTTACCTGATTCGGTCTTATAATCCGGGCCGCCCTGTTCCAGTCCTCATTCCGAGGCTTATAGGGGTTGGCAGGAGCCGGTTGAAGTGATGTTTTGTACCGTGAACCAGGGAAGTGGGTCGAAGCCAGCAACTCTAGGGTTTCACTTTCATTTGTTGTGAAAGTGCCATCTCCTTTCTTAAGGAGACCTATTGGATTAGTGTTGGCTTTAGAGAGCAGTTTGTGGAGTCTGGCGCTTTGAGGTAGAATTTTGACTTCCTCGCAGAGCTTCCTCCAGGATGCTCTTTTAGCCTTCCTAATCTCTATGTTGTATTTCGTTAAGGCTTTGTGGTAGGCCTCCCATGAGCGAGTCTTTTTAGCCTTGTTGAAAAGTTTCCTGGTTTTACTCCTTAACTTGCTGAGCGTAGAGTTCCACCATGTGACTGATCGCTTTGTGGTCTTGGATTTTAACGGGCAGCTCTCCTCATAGGCACTGCAGATGCCTTTTGAGAGAGTGACTGCCGCTATCTCAAGACTGTCGCGAGTTTTAATACTTTTAGGGCAATCTTCGAGCATTTGCCTTAGTTTGTCATTGAAGACATCCCAGGCAGTTGCCCTAGGGTCCCTATAAGTTATGATTTGAGAATCAAGGGAGGCCTTTATCTCAAAACTGATGTGTTTGTGGTCGGACATGGAGTTTTCGCTGCTAACATGCCAGTCATTGATGTGCCTGGCAAGATTGTTAGTGGCGAAAGTTATGTCCAAGACCTCTTGTCTAACTCGGGTTACAAAGGTCGGTTCGCGACCTTTGTTAAGGATGGTTAGATTGTTAGTTAGGAGAAAATCGAAAAGTGACTCACCTCTAGAGTTGACGTCCGTGCTCCCCCACGCTGAGTGGTGTGCGTTGGCGTCGCATCCAACGAGAAGTTCAGCGTTGTTTTTGGCGGCGTAGTCGACCACTCTCGCCAGGTCACCCGTTGGGTTGTCTCTCTCTCCGGGAAGGTACGCCGAGCATATGATTGCCCTCGTCCCACTCCATCCTTTGAGGTCGACAAAAGCGGCCACCAGGTCGTCATTACATACCTCTGTAATAGGCAAAAAGTTAACATATTTGTTAAAAATTATACATGCTCTGGGCCTTGTGCCATTGTTGTTTGCTAATATCTTACCGGCAGCGTCTAGTCCCAGAACCTGAGTATTGGCTACCCAAGGCTCCTGGATCAAGGCGAGGCTAGCTTGTCCTTCCGACAGACAAACCTCCATTACCGCGGATGCTGCCGCGGCATGGTGAAGGTTTGCCTGGAGGATCCTCGCCGTCCCCGCCTGGGTAGCCATTATAGGTTTCCCCGCTGGTAACGAGGCTTTGACCCAGCTAGCTTCGGGCGCGCTCCGCGTCCTCGACTAGCTCCGGTCAGCCTGTCACCCGCTCCACCTCCTCGGGGACCTCCTTGTCCTCGTCTCAGCGGATTTAGGCTGTTCTGAGGCGTTACATTGGAGGGCCCTGCCACGACAGGTCGCGGCCTTGGTCCTCCTGTGCTTCGCCCAGATGTGCCCGTTTCGCTGGACGTGGACGGCTGCGGTCCACTATCGTCCCGCCGTGATGGAACGGACCTGCTTAGGGGCGGTACATTGGAGCGCCCAGCCGCGACGGGTCGCGGCTTTGGTACTCCTGTGCTTCGCCCAGAGGTGCCCGCTCCACTGGACGTGGACGGTTGTGGGCCTCTCTCCTCGTGCGTCTGCTTTGTCTCAGGGCCGCCTTTGATCTTGAAGGCTATTTTCCTGAAACCCAGGGTAGCCTGAAAGTCGGCGGCTTTAAGGGCTTCCACAGACAGGTCGTCTAGGGCGAAGGTTATGACGAACCCGTTCCCCTCTGACCTGCTGTGTAGCACCTTCCAAAGCTCTGGACGAAGCCCCTCGTTTTGTGCCCTAAGTAGTTGGACGACTTCGTCAACCGACTCCGCCTCAATACTGGGCACAAACGTGACAGCCACCACTGCCTTGGGCAATTCACTCTCTGGAATCACCGAGAGTTTTGCCCCGGCCCATGGCTTGATTCTGGGGACCTCGTTGGTGAGCCAGTCTTGGCTCTCCTGGTTCACGCAGGTAACCAGTATCCACCCAGGTTTGTGTGCGAAACTGGCAAACTTAGGCCCCTTCCCAGCACTATCCGCTGTTTTCATTATCGCCAGGGACAGGGAACGACGGACCAGCCTCATCTGCTCGTCACTCATGGAGGCGGCGGCGCGTATGCCTACACGCTTCGCCTCCGTGACCTGCTTGAAGCTTGGTCGGACGATCGGATCTGTCTCCTGGGACAACTCCAGCCTTGGGGCCTTTTTAGGTTGCTCCCCGGGTGAATTTTCCTCCGATCTCAATCTTTTGGCAGACTTTGGATCTGGAGGAGCGTTAAGCTTCGGAATTTGGCTCCAAGGCTTGGTCGCCAACGGACGAGCTTCTTCGAAGCTTAGATTGGCAGCCATTAGCCTTCGGAGCCGCTTCCGGGCTGCTCCGCTCAATTTACGGGTCCTCTTACCTGGAGACGTTGCCGTGGCAGGGGCCGCAGCTTCGGAGCCGCCGACCTCTGTACGGTCATCTGCAAAGCAAGGCGCCGTAACCATAGGCTCCGGAGAGGCCAGTAGGGCCTCCTCCATCCTATTGTTGGTTTCTCCCGAGATGGGAGAAGAGGGTTCTCCAGAAGGAGAGAAGGGTTCTCTGGAAGGAGAAGATCTGTTTTTAGGGTTATTACAGTCCATACAAATCCCACGAGTAGCTAGGGAAATAAAACTACCCGCCAGCAGAGCCCCGCATGCCCACGGGTGGGCTGGAATACTACTCCGATTCGCCCTGGTTTCGGAGAGCCACCGTTCGAAACTGAATACAACCATCAGCCATTCATCTCTCAGCACGGTACGGATAACACCTTAGATTGGTTTGTCGGATTATTGGCCACCGCTAACAATCTCCGGTGAGGGACATTATTAGCGGTGGGAACCAGGGTGCACCGGCCCGCCACCTGCTACCGTTCCCCAGGGACGTATCCCCAAAGGACCGGTAACAGTACGGGCTCACGAGGAGGTTATCCGACCACGACACCCCGAAATGGGGCTAGATAATGCTGTGTGAATTGTCCAGCATTATTTATTTATTTATTTAAGCTACTTCGCATTTAGCATCATGAGATAAAGATAAAGATTTTTTATTTGCCAAAACATTTGTTATGTAAGGTAACAAGTAAACACATAGGTATATTTTATGAATCAACATCCTTGACCGTTATTCGGTATGCGAAATTCTTTTGAGAGAGAATGATGTGCAATAATAATAATGAGTAGAGAAGTAAGAGAAGGAAACAAGATTAATCTGAGATTCAAGTTCAAGTGGGACGTGATATACTGGTTGGTTCTTTGATTTTATTTGACTTTACATTGCCTAAGAGTCTTTCGTTATTAAGGAAATAACAAACTATTTTTAGACAGTTACTCTACAAATCTCAACTATGTTAGAGATAATTCGATTGGCTTTATTTCATGGCACTACTATATCGCTTAAATGCAATTTGAAAATGTAGCTAAAGATGGAACGCTTTCAAAATTACAAAAAAAAACTAAATTCAATATCATTTATTTCTTTAGGCTTACAAAATAAGCACTTAGACAAGTCAAATTTTATACTATAAATTATTATCAAATAAAAATACGGTGATTTGATTTTCTGTTTACATAATTTTTTTGTCCAGTAGTGGAAGAGTTTCACAAAGAACATATTCGCGTATTTCATATACAAAAATTCTAAAGATCTAAAGATTTTACCTATTCCTTCTGCAAAATACACAAGAAGGAATGCACAATTGGCTCGTATTTTAGTAAACACTGTTATACCGAGCTAAAGCCTCGACACGGCCCAGGCTACGCCAGGCTAAATTGGGACGGGCTTGTCCGTCCGTCTCGAACCTTCTACGTCACGACGTAATTTAATCGGTGGGACCAAAGCTCCGACGCGACGCCGAGAAACTAAAACGAAACTCTGGGCAGCTATTTATATTTGACTAGATGCTGCTTGCGGCTTCGTACGAGTTTATCCGGGATAAGAATTAGCATATTTGTTATGGCTGACCGATGTGGCGCGTCGAGCGAAGGTCCGCGACGCAGGTGGTTGCGGGTTGGATTCCCGCCTTGGGACAGATGTTTGAACGATCTGTAAATATTTGCTCTTGGTATTCTGGGTATTGTTTATGTATGATATAAATTATTTTACCCGAAAATGATATTTCCCAATTACCATTTTTTGGTAAAAATTGCAACTATCAACAACCGCCCGCGCCGCTAACCTTTTTGCAAAATTTCTCAAAATATTTACAATTCTAAATTCGTGCTAAAGCCAAAACTATAACCTAATATCAACCAGCATAAGGCTGACATTCGACTGTACCACGTTTCTAGTATTTTGAAATCATTGACCTGGCTTTGAGTACTTATCAGTGCTTCAGCTGTGACCTTTTAGAGTCCTACGAGAGTGAACTTTAGGTATGAATACCTAAAGTGCATTTTGCTCAGAAGCCACCAGAAGATTTTATATAGAACCCTAGATCTTTTATATTGGTCTCTCGATATTCTAAATGTCACGGGTGGGTCGATACTAGTACTGAAATAGCTAGTAAAGGGACTCGTTCCTGACATGCGGATTTTCACCCGCGTGCGGATCTGATCCATGTGCGGACTAACTGAAACCTATATTCATAATTAATATATTATGTATATACAATACAATACATATATTACAAATACCCTTAATTGCACATCAAGACACAGAAAAAAACATTAAAGAACAAAGACAGAGATGCACAATGGGCGGCCTTATTGCTAAGAGCGATTTCTATACGTAGTATTTCATAGTTAATTTATTTATTTGTGGCTAGCTGCGCCCCGCGGCTTCGCCCGCGTGGATATCTATACGTCAAATGTTTTATAAAACTTCCTCTTGAATTATCTATTTAAAAAAACCGCTTCAAAATCCATTGCGTAGTTTTAAAGATGGAAGGGACAAATAGACAGCGGTAAGCGACTTTGTTTTATACTATGTGATACATAGGTAATATGTGCGGGCAAGGCAAAGCCTTTTGTTCATTGGGCACTTGAAACATGTAGAACTAACTCTTGTTTCTTTTGTCCGAGTTTTGTACCCAAAATTGGTGATGAACTTGGCCCTCGCTTAATTGGATAAAAGTACCTATCCTAAGTATTTACTTCCCTAGCATTTGTGTCTACCTAATGACACACTTTAGCGTTTCGTTACGTTGTCTACCAAACTGTAACGAAAGTCAAATCTTCCGTCATCATGAAGAGATTTCAATAACTCTCTTTAAACGTTGGAAAAACTCGAAAGATTCCAATTATGCATTCCTACACGCCCAATGAGGAGGGTTTATCCATCTCCACACGTAAACAAAGATAGCATTCACGTGTATCTTGCGTCTCACTCTCGCTCGACCTTAGGAGGTCATATTTTCATTGTCCTTTAAGCCTTATTCTGAATTGGGATTTTTATTAATTTTGTGTTTTAAGCTGAATATTTATATAGAATTTACCCTACAGTATAATGCTAAAATATTTAGAAGAAAATCAATGACGAACAACACCCAAGTCTTGTAAGTTTTTAAGGTTATAAAGATTAGTAAAAGATTGGATATACTCACAAGAAGAAGCGAAGTCAGCTTTATACTACAGCACTACATTTTCCACTGATGTTATACAGAATTAACTTAAAAGAACTATTTTTTTAGTAGAAACCATTTGATAATATTTTGTTTTGGCGGATCGGCAGACATAGCCGTAGCGACTCGCTCGCTTTACCCGCACATGCGCACTAAAGCCCTGGGAAAGGCAATTATGTTCGAGTTTCCGTTTGAACGCTTAGTTATCGGAAATTTTTAGAGATTGCCCTATTCCTGTCTCGACACGAAACTTAATAATTTTATGTCGACGACTTTTTTGATTTATTATTTATACGTGGTTTAGGTTATATGAAACGGCAATAAAAGTTTTGTGCAGCTGGGATAATATACCATCCATCTATTTTCAATTTTTTCGCCCGTACTATATGTATAACCAATAAACTTAATACAATTCACAACATAGTTGGTAAAAAACACCCAGAATGCTCAGAATAAATAACTACAGCTCATACAAACATTTGTCCCGAGGCGGGAATCGAACCTGAAACCAACTGCATCGCAGGTGGATTTTCGCCCGCTGCGCCACTGAGGTCGTCAAAACACATTTTTTTTTGGAATTTTATTGAATTTCTTATAGTATCTTTTTGCCTTGAAATTCGTTGTCACCTCTCTATTGTCGATCACTTTTCGATGCGTCAGCGGAAGTCGATAACTGGCGACAAACGGTTTCCTCTGAATATTGCATAGTTTACAATGTACAGTGGCGTTCATCAGGCTTTATAGTTTACTAGATGCGCCCCGCGGTTTCACCTGCGTGGTGATAGATATTTTGGCTAATATACAATATATCTTTATAAATTGTAGCCTATGTGATATTCTGATATGTAAGCTATATTATTGTAAAGTTTCATCAAAATCCATTCAGTAGTTTTTACTAGAAAGACTAACAAACATCCATCCATCCATCCATCTATACTTACAAACTTTCGCGTTTATAATATTATTTGGATTGTCAATTTCTATCTATATGTAGAACTATTTCGTTATTCTATGTTTATACAGAAATATTTTGATAAATACCGCCACAAAGGTGATCGCGTCTAGATAGTCCTGTGTAAATTGTCCAGCAAGCATTATTTATTTATTTCATTATACCTTCGCCCACCGCACCATGGGTGATGAATACTATTTTTAAGTTTTGCGGAACAAATTATACTGAAATACCTATATACTTAGTTATTAATCACTCGGAAATAAAACTAGTTAAAAATTAAAATACAAAATGAACAATCGCGATTATATTCCACTAGTCGATCACGATTGTATCTTTGACAATCAATGACAAAGATGAATATCTCCAAAATCGAGTAGGTTTTACACTCGCCTGTCGAACAAGATAATATCCATGAAATCTAATAATTAGTACATCCCTTATGTACTAATTATTAGATTCGCCGCTGGGGCAAACGTGTTCTTGAGTGGAGACCACGACTCGGTAAACGTAGTGTAGGACGCCCTCCGACCAGGTGGGATGACGACCTGCGAAAGACTGCAGGTAGACGCTGGATGCGGCAAGCTGAAGACGGCGCTATGGCGCTCATTGGGGGAGGCCCATGTCCAGCAGAGGACTGCTATAGGCTGATGATGATGATGATGAGTTCCCATGGGATATAAGCAACCTTAAAACGTTTCTATAGAAAAACGCGTGCGAAGCCGCGGGCAGAAACAAGTCTGATATATTTCTAGCTTCTAGTTGATAGTCTCCGATGATACTGGCCGCCATATCTAAAACCATCGCCATTACACAGATTTGAGACGTGCTTAAATTTCAGATGCGAAAACTCTGCCAAGGTTGAAACACAAACTCAACTATAGGTAATTACCATAGTAGAAAATGTTCACGTGTCTGGACTCGGGCAAAAAAGGCAGCTAGATATTTATTTTTTAAACAAGGTACTGTCTTATAAGAGACTAAATTTACTCTCTCCATTTTCTCTCATTAAAAAGTAAACGAGGAAAAATCTGCATATCCTCTTTTCACATTATTCTTGTTAATTCTCGCAGCACCCTCTTCACTGAAGAAGGTATGTTAAAAGGTTATAATTATAACATTTACATAGGACGCTCGTGTTATACGAGTAATTAACGTAGGGTAGATTATATAGACTCTTATAATAGACTGCAGGACTTGCAGGAAAATTGTACAGAAGAAAGTACGCTTTGCTGTACTTTCCTCTGTACAACTTTCCTGCAGGAAAGTACAGCAATGCGTACTTTCTTCTGTACAATTTTCCTGCATTAATGTTTAAATATACTAGTTTATGCCCGTCGTTTCGCATGCTGAAACGTTTACAGGTTATTTCTATCCCATGGTAGTTGATTTAGGGATATAAAAATTAGCCTTTGTTTTATTTCAGGCCTAGAACTACCTGTATTCAAATTAGTCCGATTCTTTTAGTAGTTTTGGCGTGAAGAGGTAAGAAATCCAACGTCCAAACATCCAACCTTTTGCATTTATTAGATACTACTAGCTGCACCCCACAGCCTTGCCCGCGAGGAAATCTATGTGTCAAATTGTTTAAAAACCTTCCTCTTGAATCATTATATCTATTGCTGAAAACTGCATTAAAATCCGTTGAGTAGTTTAAAAGATCTAAGCGAACAAACAGCGGAAGCGACTTCATTGTATACTATGTAAAGAAGTGTGATTTATTCCACGTTGTATGGGCAAATAAAGTAACTGATTCATTCTTTGCTATCCCCAGTGCCTATATAGCAGAACCACACCCTGGACACTCATCCATTTCTTCATACAAAAGCCGCGTCTGATCGCATACATACACAATTGTGTTTGGGTACACGTGCAACTGTCTGTGTGACGTCTAGGGTTACTGCATGAACCGAACACTGAGGATGAGAGCCATTCTCGGTCCACGGTATGAACGTAATGTGCGAGTGAGACATTTGCAAAATAACTCAAGACACCTAAGAAGTATGAAGACATTTAAACATTTTATTTTCGGTGAAATTGAACCCCAGAAAAAAAAGTGTTTTCTCAACTTCAGAAGTAGCCACTAAAAGATATGCAAGGTGGCATAATCGATGATCAGTTCGTGAAAAACCGCACAGTCACGATATTTTGAGTCCAACATTGGACGTCTTAACTTGGCTGAGATAGTTTTATAGTCAATAGACCTTTGTTTGACCACAATCTCACGTGATGGGAAGTGACGATGTTGTATTGCTTCACTTGGTATCACAAAAGTCTATAGAGATACTTGGCACATTGGCTAGAGATGATGATAAACATTTACGTAAGTCACACAGTAACTAGTGCTCTTATTATGCGACTAGTCCTCTCTGTAGGGGTGAATGAGACATCTAATTATTTCGTGCTATGCTTTAGATTTACGTAAGTCCCTTTGCGAGCGAGTGAAGTCGACCGTTTGTTCAGCAGACCACAAAATTGACGAGGTCTACTAATTGACACATTTATTTATCTAGCCCTATTGTTTACTAAGGGCTAGTTTTGACATTTCATTTCATTTATTTGTTCCGTGTACTGGAACCATATTGATACATTTGATGTCGTTATAGTCAAATTTACTGTTGCGGTTATTTTTTTATGACGCACTATTGATATAGGTATTGTACGCAGAAAAAGTGAAGAAAAATAAAAGGTTTTTAATAAATATTTTGGAACGTTTAGGGATTAATAAAAGTTACAAGTTCAATCGAATTATTATGATTGACTGCCTAAGTGCCTACGAGATTAGAATATAAGAACGCAGTATTTTATAAACCCTATTAAAGTGTTTTGCTTTAATCTAGCGTAAATATCGATAGAAGAAAACAAAATATTAAGAAAAATAAAAAAAATTGTAGACTGAGGAAAAGAAAGTAGGACGTACCTATTTCTTATACTTAGGCTAGCACAAACAAATACAGACAGACGAAAACTCACTTTCATTTACTTTATCTAGTATAGTTGTAAAATAAATAGGTACGTCCTACTTACTTTTCTTCAGCCTACACATTATTTTTAGGAACTTATGTTAAAAAAATATTTTTTATGTTAGTTATAAAAGCAATAGCATGGTAAAAACAATTATAATATCTGCCCTGTGATTGGACATTTAAAGGGCATAAAAAGATTTATTAGGCATATACTCAATACGCCCGATAAATGCCCGGCATAAACCCATCTCTAGTTGTAAGCACGTACCTTGTGTTTCCCTGCTAGGTAATTCATCATAGCTCTTATTCCATTGCCGAAATTCCTAACTAACATTTGGGACATAACCTGAATTCTCATATTTGGACAGTTCTAAACTGATTCCAAGCAATTAAGATAATAAATCTAGTCCCCTGTCGCAATATCTATGACATCAAAGCATCCCATTTGCACCCTCATCTCAATTTGACAGTGACTATGGCTGGTCTGATTCTGAAGTATATTCAAGAGATGTCAATCACAGGGTGAAGTCGCCAGAGAATAAGGTAATTATGCGGCTTTTAGCTGGTAATTATTTATAAAGTTCTAGCTGCGCCTCGCGGTTTCACCCGCGTCGTGGTAGATATTTTGGATAATATACAAAACAACATATATATGACAAAATTTGTTAATTATGCGGAATACAATATCATTGTAAAATAACTTAAAGTACTAGATAACTACCTATGTATAACAATACTAGCATAATTATAATTAGTTAAGATAGTAAGCAAGTATAAAGTATATATTGTTTATTGTATATACATTATCATTTAAGTGAACTTTGTTCTTTTGAGAAACAAAAATTCTTTAAACTGAAACTAATATATCTTTATGAATTTAGCCTATTTTTTATTCTGATATTTAAGATATATTACTGTGAAGTTTCATCAAAAGCCATTCAGTAGTTTTTGCGTGAAAGAACAACAAACATAAGGTTATTTCTACCCCATGGGAACTGATTTATGGGCAAATAGTTAAAATAATATAAAGTAGCATATTTTTTATAATTTATATTATACTACCTATGTATATGCAAAATTTCGCATTTATTTAGAATACTAGCTGCGCCCCGTGGCTTCGCTCGCATGAAAATCTATGTGTCAAATGGTTTATAAACCGTCCTCTCGAATCATTCGATAATAAAACCGCATCAAAATCCGTTGCGTAGTTTTAAAGATCTAAGCATACTAAGAACAGACAGACAGCGGGAAGCGACTTTGTTTTATACTACGAGTATGTAGTGATTATATGGTAACAACAAAAAAGCTGGGCGATAGACTATTATTATCTCATAAATTACTTTTTACTTAACTACGACCCTAGAAAAAACTAAACTTTGTTGAGATTGTTCAAAATTAGCTTAAAATATATATTAGTATAATTAATAAGTAAGTTAAAATTTAATCTTTTGTCTATTTCTTATTTAATTTCATTTATGCACATGTACCCACTTCTCTCTTTGTCTCTCTCTCCCAATAAGGTTTGCTGGAAGAGAACTCTTTTTAGGGTTAAGTTCACCTTTGTTTAAATTTTCTAGAATAAGTTGTGTGTTATGTTTTTTGTGCAAAAGGTATAAATAAATAAAATAGCGCTCTACTACTAAATAAATTTACTTCGATTTTAATTTCGGGAGTTAGGAATCGTCCTGCTCTGTTTTTTTACTCACATTAACCTGAAATACCTTAAAAATGGCACGGCTACAACGGAGTCACGTTTCTCGATAACTGCGGTTATTTTTTGCGTGTCCCTTCGTTATGCGATTTTATTTGCCGGGGCGGTCCCGAAAATTGAATTTTCGTGTGTGGATCTGAACTCGTAATTCGAAGGTCCTACCTTTAAGAAAAGTATAAGTAAGGTAGACAGTTTCCTTTTTGATTTTAGTCGTGGTTTATGTTGTTTTTAACGGTTACAGATGACGATGATGATTTTCGCACATTCATTTATTTTGACGACCTCTGTGGTGCGGTGGGCGAAGGTATGCGACGCAGGAGGTTGCGGGTTCGATTCCCGCCTCGGGACAAATGTTTGTACGATCTGCTGATATTTTTTCCTTGTGTTCTGGTTGTTTTCTATGTATAATATATATAACTATGTAATGTAATGTGTTATGTATATCAGTCATCTAGTACCCATAACACAAGCTCTGCTTAGCTTGCGGCTAGATGTTTGGATTATCCAACATTATTTGAATGAAATTGTATGACTGATATAGTATATACTATGATATGATATACATACTTAGGAATATTGTTTCAATTTACCAACATCTATAAAATAATATTTTTTGCTTCGTTGTGGTTTCTTCCACGTAGTTTATTTATTTCGTGGTAGATTAAATCAATCAATAGGTTTCTTTCCGGCCCTGGTGGGGGCACAGAGAGGGGCCTCGAGGCTTGCCCTCATTACCCCGGCGTCAACTCGAGGAGTGGCGACCCCTCGGTCCTTGGGTTTTGTGGGAGTCTTTTTCGGTTTATAATCTTTTTGTGGTAGATTCAGGCTACTCGGTTTCAGGGTAGCAATTAACAACCAAAGTTACCAAAGTTCTCCATCAGTGTGTTTGTGATGTACCAACTCTTAGTTTGCTTATATATTTTTCTCCATCACTAGGTTGCCTGGGAGAAATCGCTGTCAGCGATAAGGCCGCCTATTGTACTTTTAATATGTAATGTTTAGATGTAAGGTGTTATTTTATGGTTTTAAGTGCAATAAAGAGTTCATTCGTTTTTTCATTCAAAGTGAAATATGAGCTTACAAATGTAGAGAATTATGAAATTCCCGAGGCGGGAATCGAACCCGCAACCTCCTACACAGTAAACATCAATGATATTGACGTCAACGTGTGTTTCAACATACGTTCAGTGTGGTTACATTCTACACCATGCTACCACCATGCACCATGGTTACATTCTACACCATGCTACCACCATGCACCATGGTTACATTCTACACCATGCTACCACCATGCACCATGGTTACATTCTACACCATGCTACCACCATGCACCATGGTTACATTCTGCACGTTATCCGGACAAAGGAAAATCATCATGTGTTCAAAATAACATTCCCATTTATTCTCGCACACATGTGAAGCCACGTAAATAGGGAAAACATATTATACTTACTAGCTGCGCCCCGCGGTTTCGACCGCGTGGCGATAGATATTTTCGATAATATACAATACATCTTTATAAATTGTAACATATGTGTATTCTGATGTATAAGCTATATTATGGTAAAGTTTCATAAAAATCCATTCAGTAGTTTTTACGTGAAAGAGTAACAAACACCCATCCATCCATACTTACAAACTTTCGCGTTTATAATATTAGTAGGATTAGCAGACTGAACCTACATGGCTGAGTGGTGTGTATGCAAGTAGAAATGATGTCTAAATTTATTTAGCGAGTTATCACGTGCGGGGTACGTGATTTGCCTTTGTATCGTATATTTAACGCTTGGCTTCTCGAATAAACAAATCAGTTTTAGTCCAGTATTGTTTTGTGTTAAATACCTATATTATTAGATAATAACCTTTATTGTATTGTTTTATTGACGACCGATGTGGCGCAGTGGGCGAAGGTCCGCCTGCGACGCAGGAGGTTGCGGGTTCGATTCCCGCCTCGGAACAATTGTGTGCACGATCTGCAGATATTTGTTCCGGGTGTTCTGGTCGTTTTCTATTTATAATAAAAAATATCTATCTATGTAATGTATTGTATTATGTATATCAGTTATCTAGTACCCATAACACAAGCTCTGCTTACCATGGGGCTAGATAATGCTGTGTGGATTGTCCAGCATTATTTATTTATTTATTTATTGTAACAAGACAGATAAAAACGATACAGAAAGCAATTCTAAGAATAATTGGAAGCACAAAGGACAGCCTATTGCTATAAGCGATCTCTTCCAGGCAACTCTGCGATGGACAATAAGGTTCCCAATAAGGTTTGCTGGAAGAGAACTCTTTTTAAGGTTAAGTTCGCCTTTGTATAAATTTTCTAGAATAAGTTTTGTGTTATGTTCTCGTGCAAGAAGTATAAATAAATAAATAAATAGACTGGACGTGAAAGAACAAAATAGACGAAAAGAATTACCGAACATTGATCTAAATACACTTTTAACAGATGAATAATATTCATTATCCTAATGGGTTTTAATTTCCCTTATTAAAGTTAAATTTCCCTGATTTATCGCAACATTTTAATTTCCGATTGCTACGCCGTAGCCTTGCTACGCCGTAGCTCTGCTACGACGTGCTACGACGTTTGTAGACATAGAATAATGAAATATTGAGTCAGATTTGGTTTTTACAGAATATTTTATGTTTTTTTATTGAAATTAATTAAAAACTATACACATATATTTCAGTAGATTCACAAATCTACTGAAAGTTTGATAACAACTCTGATGTACCTGATATTATACAATTAAATACTGACCTTATATTATACAATTCGAAAGTTTGGATGTTTTTTCTTTACCTATTAACGGTTAAATTAGTGAACTACTTAACAAAGAACTACATAATTTCAGCTTAATCCAGTCCGGAATTATGAAGTTATAGACTTGGATTAAGTCAAAGCTACTTTTTATCCCGGGAAATTTCGTTCTAAGCTGCGGGCAGGAGCTAGTGAAAATAGTTTGTGATTTTATTATAAATAGCCTTGGATATGCTTGGTCTCTATTACACATTATAAGAAGAATAAGAAGAAATATCCCAATCAAAACAATATAATGATCCTAGTAATATTATAAACGTCAAGGTTTGTAAGTATGGATGGACGGATGGATGGATGGATGTTTGTTACTCTTTCACGTTAAAACTACTTAATGGATTTTAATGAAACTTCACAATAACATAGCTTACATATCAGAGTAACACATAGGCATAGACAATTCATAAAGATATATAGTATATTATCCAAAACATCTATCACCACGCCGGTGAAACCGCGGGGCGCAGCTAGTAGATAATACTTTATTATACCGCCCAAAGACAGAAAACAGTACAGAAATAATAGTAGAAGAGGTACAAAGACGGTCTTTATAATATTTTATAACAAAGTAATCAGCAAGTAATAAGTAAGTAGCAAGTAGTAAGTAAATTCAGTCATCGACATAGATCTAAGAATTAGCAAGCTGAAGTGGCAGTGGGCCAGCCTTATCTCGCGAAGAACCGACGGCCGCTGGGGCAAACGTGTTCTTGAGTGGAGACCACGACTCGGTAAACGTAGTGTAGGACGCCCTCCGATCAGGTGGGTTGACGACCTGCGAAAGACTGCAGGTAGATGCTGGATGCGTCAAGCTGAAGACAGGGCGCTATAGCGCTCATTGGGGGAGGCCTATGTCCAGCAGTGGACTGCTATAGGCTGATGATGATGATAACAAAGTAAGAGCAAAGCCGCGGATATATTCAGCTTTATTCTGTTAATGTTTCATTTTAACTCTAAAATAGTTAATTCGTTAACTCTAAAATAGTACAGAAACTTTGTACGCAAACCTTATTAAAATGAGAAACAGAATACTGCATTGGATAGCGTATGCAAATCGGACGCGAAATATGCACACGAGACGAAATATAAATGGAAGGAAATGCAAGGCCTTTCTTGTGAATAAGTTAGGAGGATGATGCGCTAGAATTTAGCATTAGGTAAGGTATCTAGGTATCATTGTCCCCACTTACATCTTCCTTCCAAAGGTTACCTGGAAGAGGTCGCTTCTAAGTGATAAAGCCGCCCATTGTACTTGTCTTTGCCACTACTTAGTATGTTTATTTGTCATGATCTGAATATGGTGTACAATAAAGCATTTTTGTATTGTATTGTATTGTATTGTATTGTATTGTATTGTATTGTATTGTATTGTATTGTATTGTATTGTATTGCATCTTCAACATACAGTCAACTGCTGGACTTAGGACTCCCCCTAATAAATACCATATCGGCTTATATCACAATGATGGTAATGCCCATAATCCCACGCGGGTTGGTATCGCAGTTTGGTGGTTAATTATTCTGCAGGAGGCGCTGCGCCCCCGCGGCGCGGTGGATATATCTTAGTCGCCTCGTACGATACCCGCGGAAAGAGTTCTAGTGCTCAAGTATAGATCGCGTCCATCTTTGTGAACATACAATAGCATCGAATGCGAAACTGCGCATTGTGCAGTTGTGTGCAGTCAAAAACCTACACCTATATACAAAGTTATAATCATAACGTGTAGCTGACTTATTTGTATGTACAATATATGTATGTATAAGGTTATTAATAAAAGTATTATCCATCTCTCTATGTGTGCCTATACCTACTGTGTATTTCACTGACTTTCTAAAAATGGAGATGGACAAAATATAGAATAGTACCACCGAACATTTCTATGTTCGGTGGTACTATTCTATATTTTGTATGTACCTATGTCCGTCGATTTCTCCGTCAATCGTTGATTTAGATCAGAGGTTCCCAGACCTTTTTTTCTCATAGACCACTTTCAAAATTTTGCTGGTTTCGGTGGACCCCCTGCAGCTACATTTCTACCATATTCCCAAAACTCGACAAATAATGTGAAGTTTAGATCTAACTATGGGAATTGCGTTGCGGCTGAGTTCCAACCACGAATAAATAATTTTCGAAAAAAGTGAGAATTGATTGGTTAATTAAATAATTGATTGCGCTGTAAGTGGATGTCAAAAAAGTAAAGTTGGCCAAAGGCAAAAGTAACAGTCGCCGAGCTTCCTAAAATATTATCTGCTTACATTGATAGGTGAAGTCAAGCCAACATTTTAGTTCTTCACTATCGATAGCAGATACATTTTCGTGGACCCCCGCTTACGAATTGTGAACCCCCAATTTTTTGTCACGCCAACGTAGACCCCCGTCGAGTCTCCTGTGGACCACTGGGTGTCCACCTGGACCACTTTGGGAACTACTGATTTAGATGATATTTAGCTTTTGTACAGAGAATGTTTTTGATATGCTATCACAAAAATTGTAATCCCTTGGAATAAGTATTTATCCCGAAAAATGAATAAACACTGTAAATTACGAAATTCGAAGTCTATTATATTTTTTCGCAACAATCAAATTATAGTTATAAAGGAAGCTTAAGTTACTGGTCAGACATCATCAAGTCCAGGTAAAACCTTAGGTAGATACGTGGTTTGTATATATGTATCAAGATTAAGTCGAGCGAGTCGAATCTCGGAGAGATTTCATGAACTTCAGGGCCTCTACTCTGCTAAACTAAACACGATATTAAATTAATTTTTATTTTACTATATACGAATCAACAATTTTATCTACCCGCTTAAAAATAGCAAACAATTGACTCTGGTCTTTACTGAATACCAGCGCTGGATGACTATAGGTATTACACCAAACTCTGCTGCACACAGAAATAGGTAAATATACGAGGACCTAGTATTTTAAGTAATTGTTATGAGTCGTAGTTTTAGGGTACCTGAATATTTTTATATTTTATATTAGTATCTGCCCGTGGCTTCGCACGCGTTATTTCTATCCCGCACGTTTTGTGGTTGTTATAAAAACAACCACTTAAAAATGCCGTAAAAATCAACGGCTTCCATACTGATAATACTGTCATCTGTGACTCATCAAATTATCAATGTATTGGTAACAGAATAGTACAAGTCAAATAATTATTTTTAAAAAGAAATAATTAATACTTAATTATTATTTTATAATTTTAACACACACGGCTGTCTACACTATAGAAAGCCTTTTCGACGAGCCACCACGATTCATCCATAGATGACAGAATTAGGTTATCTTCACATCGTTTTTTTTTTTAATCTTAAAGCGTTCGAGGAGTTCAAGTGCTTTTAAAAATTTATCTTATATTCGCTTATTACAACAGTATACCACATGTAGCCGAAAAGTTTACAAACTTGTCAAAAATTAACACTTAAAGGGAAAACGAAGTAAAAGTTCCAAGGAAAAAATAAACCTTTTTTCTACTTACCTAACAAACCTTTTTACTTCTTTAATCTTAGACTGATATGTCTATTAGAGGATTCAAATTTCGAAATTTGAATTTCGAATTCTAATCAATAAGAAAACGTAGATTTTCATGGCGAGAAAAACGTGAGGAACGTGAAAGGGTCCCTGAGTCAGGGCTTCGTATGATATTACTAACAATTCACGTTGCAAACTGTGTTGCAAACTTGTGCAATACCTGCGCTACTTCTAACTACAAGTTTTCAGCGCAATATTCGTTTCAACGTGGTCTCGAAGGAAACTACTTAATGCTCTTACTTAGCCATATGAGCTTTGAGTTTCACGTAAAATGATATTATTGCGCTGGTCTCGTTTTATTTTATTCTAATATGTAGATTTAATAATATCGCAGCAATTCTCCTGAGTCATTTTAATTTAGTAATTGCTCATCAAACTAAGAGCTTTTAAACGCTTACGAAGCACAATACTTTTCTTCACTAGCTTTTGCTTACGGCTTTGCTTATATGGTGCCAAAATAAATTGCTTATTGTTTTTATAAGGCTACCCCATTTGCTATTTATTAGTGAAATATTTTAAAATCTACAATATCAAATTCAAACACACAATATAAATAAATAAATAATGCTGGAAAACTCACACAGCATTATCTAGCCCCATGGTAAGCAGAGCTTGTGTTAAAGGTACTAGATAACTGATAAACATAATACAATACATTACTTAAATAGATATTTTTTATAATACATAGAAAACGACCAGTACACACAATTGTTCCGAGGCGGGAATCGAACCCGCAACCTCCAGCGTCGCAGGCGGACCCTCGCCCACCGTGCCACATCGGTCGTCATATATAACTCACTCTTTTAATATTATAATATAACTCATTCTTTTAATATTATATATGAAAATTGTATTTTCATATTGATGTAAATAGGTTACCAGATTATACTAATTTTACTAAGCTGGACTGGATATTTTGGTTATTATACCGTTGGTATAATTTTACTAAAAGGGTCTGGAGTAGTTTAGTTACCCTTGGTAAGGATTATAAGTTTAATTAGTAAAGCTCTCCATTAATAGGTAACTATAGACAGGTCTGACCAAATCCTACCCTTTGGGGCTGAATTTCAAATATACCAAAAATATATAACGAATTTCGACGTCGAAACGTAGGTAAGAGTCGCCCTGTCTTCAAATTGACGCATGTAGCATCTGCCTGCTGCGTCAAGCTGAAGACAGGCGCTTTAGCGCTCATAAGCGGAGGCCTTTGTCCAGCTGTGGACTAACAAAGGCTGATGATGATGATGATAAATAAATCAGCTACTTTTAATCCCATAAAATACTAATTAATTACAAATAAATTTACCCTTACCATTATAAAAGTTGTTGAACCAAAATAAGCAGGATCCTTATTAAAATAATGAAATTTTATACAAAATTCCAAACGACAAGATCTCAAGCAAAGTGAAGTGGCCGCATGAAGAACAATATTATAATTTCCCAGTTAATTTTAAGAGAAGTTGTTTCTTTAAACGCAGCTACAAAAGAAACCGTTTAAATATTGAACAGGCGAACGGTTAGATAGAAGACAGGGCGCTATGGCGCTCATTGGGGGAGGCCTATGTCCAGCAGTGGACTGCTATAGGCTGATGATGATGATGATGAACGGATAGCATCTTTTTCACTGTTTTCGACACTAACTACTGTGAAGAAAGTATCAAAAGTGACGTAAGGTGACTTTTTTATAACCATGTTTTGTTTTTTCTTGTCCACGCATCAAGCTGAAACTAGTGGATAAATTGAAATAAAACTTGGCGTGTTTTAATAGATCGCGCATACCTGACACTAATTGCATGAGTTTATGTAAAACTAGTGGACCTTCCCGGCTTCGCACGGTTTTAGTACGGATCCCTAACTTTTTGAAAATATAATATAGCCTATGTTCACCGGGGATAGTGTGGCTTCCCAACGGAGAAAGAATTTTTCAAATCGGTCCAATAGTTTCGGAGCCTATTCATTACAAACAAACAATCAAACCTTTCCTCTTTATAATATTAGTATAGATAAACTTTGCTAAGTTTATCTATACTAATATTATAAAGAGGAGATGGATTGTCCAGCATCATTTATTAAATATACAAAAAAGAATACATCTAGAATTCAGTATGGTTCCCTTGAAAGTCAAATAAAACCCATACATAATTTGATGTGATAGAAATAAAATTAAAAACGTTTAAATAGAGTTAATGAGTCAAGTCAAGGTGCGAAGCCGCGGACAGAAACTAGAAATAATACCAATTTTATATATTGAAATAAACAGGAAGAAAATACCAAGCTATTTAAAACACGAGTCCTTGTAGCTTCCCCACGTGCCCTCTGGGGGAAATCATAAACTGGCCGCTTATCTACAACACGTTCTGGAATGCAAATAATCTGACGTATAAACACGCTGCATTTCCACTTACCAGTGTTGTTAAATTCTAGTCCTGCAATGGTGTTATTTGGTGGGCTTGGCCTATGAGATTTTAAAAAAGAGCTCTGGTTTTCTACTGCTCTCATACTTAATAAGCTTCTAAGCGATAAGACCGCCCATTGTACTTGTCGTATGTAATTTATTTTTATGTAATACTAAACTGCACTTTGTAGCAAATTTGTCTGACGTGAGCGTTCGCGCGTTACGGAAGTTTTTTTGTTACTACAAAGAAACCCTTTTTCCGTGGCCTGTGCACCGATCTGAACGAATTTCCTTGAAGGGCAAATGGATAGCTGGAAGGCAGCAGCCGAAAGGTTTGACCCTAGCGCGTAAAAAGTTTTTACAATATTGAGATTTACAAATGACCACAAAAACGACAAAGCTCGCCTCTCGGGAACAAAATAAAACTTAATAAAAACCCTTGAGTCTTAATTTTAGGAAACTAGTACGTGAAGTTAGCAAAAATGTCTCCAAGATACTTACTAAGACTACTTTCTATTCTCAAGGAAGACAAAACTATAACTTACAACCATTTATGTGTCCTCGCATGTAGAAGTTAAAAGATATAGGGAATTCTGATATAGGGAAATGGACTCTCTAATGCATGCCGCATTAGAGAGTCCATTTCCATCAAATAAACACATTACCAAGAAACCTGTCATAATAAAGGAAAATGGAAAAGAAAAAGAAAACATATACAGACCCCACTTGATGTGGCATAAAGGAAAAGGAATACGACTGACACACCGACTGCAAAACGAAATTATTGTATCTAAGAAGGTAATTCCATTACGACAAGTAAAGCTAGGCGCCCAGTACTATCAAGACTAGGGGCTAAAAATCAATATGCATTTAAATTTGCGATATATTTCATAATAACATCTAGATGCTTCTGCGATGCGATACAATATCATATGGCAGACAGCTTGCGGGCCACTGGTTTGAAGCTGGTAGGAAGCCATTTTATTAATGTACATTTTACATCCATTGTGCATCTGTATCTTGATTTGTTTGTTCTTTACTGTTTTTTTTTAAGAATTGGTGGTTTGCATCACGTCGCATAATCTGCTATGACGCAAAATTCGTCTCCGGTGGACGCTAACCTTTATAGATAGGCAAACAGCACACAGGAGACAGGATATTGGAAATTGTTAGTATACTCGGTACTAAGTAGGTACGTATTTATAGCAAATTGCGTTCGTGAACTCTTGTGGGGAACTCGATTGACGCGAACCTTATCAGCAAAGTTGGGAGTTCATAGAATCGAGGAAAAAACAACTTCGTGGAACTTCTGAAGCGTTAAATTGTCAAAAAATCCAATAACGAACATAATATTTATTTCGTTGATTGCTACGGAAGCAATTTCAGCAATTTAAAAGACTTTTGATTATGTTTAATCAGTATGCTTAAGTAAACCAATAATGATACGATTCCGGAAGCATTTGATCCTCCTTTGTTTGCAACATTTTGTAGCAATTTCCTACAAAACCGGACCTTGTTCAACTAGTTCCAAATACAAATACGATTGGAAACAGAAGTTCAATTCAAGCTCGGGTTGCTTCCGACACATGTTGCTGACTACAACACAGGGTGACCGCCAGTTTAGCAACTTTCTAACAAATACTCGAAGCCAGAGTTGCATACTTCCTATGATTGTTTTGGTTATTTATTCGCGAGTACTTTTAGCATTTATTATATTAGTAGTAGTTTAGTAGTATATTCTGTAAATCAAAGAACTAATCAAGTGATCTAAATTTTCGTACTCTGGTGACTTCTTCGATACAGGCCTTGCCTAGTGAATGATAAACACAACGGGATAACTATTTAAAAAAAATGAGAGTATTTGATGGACCAACGACATTGTCGCGGACGCGGGGAGTCGTTTTAGGGAGGCCTAAGTCCAGCAGTGGACGTATACGGGCTGGTGACATTCTACACTACAAGTTGATTTAAGTTATTCTTGACAACAATAATTAAAAACCAAATAATTAATAGTTGTTAATTACATAACAACTATTAATTAATACCAACCGCGAATAGACCAGCACTAGAATACCGGGTAAAACTTAACTTAAAAGCCGGATTTGATCTCGACGAGATAAAAGAAACATCACCATTTAAGCTCTGGCTCGACTTTCAAGGATTTAGCACGCTAACTGCACTGGATAAGTTCCAATTTATAATACTCACCTACTTAAATTACCTCCGGAGCACTCGGAATATGCATTAAGCTGATTTTCCTTGGCCGAGCTTTAAATACTTGAGGTTTTGATGCTGCCAAGTCTTCAGAAAAGGTAAAAATGAAGATACTTTTAAAATAAAGGTAGAAAGCTGTACACAACACACATAACCATAATAAGTACTAAGAAACGTCTAGGAGGTATATAGGGATATATATTATAAGTTGTTTACAATATGCGCAAAACTCCTTATTTGTAAAAGACAAGGTATAGTAAAGACCCGATTTCTTTATATATATTACTAGCGGCCCGTCCCGGCTTAGCCCAGGTTATGTTTCAGGAATTTTTTTAAATGTTTCTCTTTTTTCTCTCCGTAAGAACCATCCTCGTGCTTCAAGGAACATTCTAAAAAAAGAATTAGTGAAATCGGTTCAGCTGCTCTCGAGAGTTGCGCTTAGCAACACATTCAGCGATTCATTTTAATATTTTAGATGAATAATTATATACCTAGGTACTTTAGACATTATCATTACTTTATTAGTATCAGTATAGTCAGTCAGTATATTAAATTTAGGGTAAAAAGCCGCACTTTTGTCTTCATTCATAATCCTTAAACTGCCACCATATAAGAAACATTTTTATGCATTTTGTGCATATGACACTAATACTGCGTCAAGCTGAAGACAGGCCGCTATGGCGCTCATTGGGGTAGGCATATGTCCAGCGGTGGACTAACATAGGCTGTTGATGATGATGATGACACTAATATTATAATTATGAATGTGAAAGTTTGGATGTTTAGAAGGATAGATGTCCACTCCACTACAGTCCGAGAAAATGGCAGTGCAACCTTCTTCCCACTGCGTATTTATCCCGAATGACTCCAAGATAACGTTAACAGAACATAATATCCCTAAGGGATAATATCATAATATCCCTACGGGCTATTCTTTGAAAAAGCGACACGGAATTAAATGGAAAACAGGGCCCCTAGCGTCTTCCGCGTAATACAGCCGGTTTAACACAACATTCGTCGGGGACTTTGCTTTTACGAAAATAAAATACGCTAAAATTATATTTCATTTAGTTTACTAAGAAAAGAAGAATAGAAAATGATAATGATAAAGAATCATCCAAATTAAAGAAAAGAAAGAAAATATATTTATTGATTCACAAGTAGGTACAGCTTGTTACTAAATAATAATATTCTATAAGTAAACAAGAACATAAAGAAATAAATAAAATTAACTACGTATGTATATATAGTAAACAAGAACATAAAGAAATTAAAAAAAATTAACTACGTATGTATCTATACAAAAGCAACAAGCGTCTCTACAAGACGAACCAATAGGTCCTGTCTCAGCATAATGTTGCTCTACTTCTTCAGAAGGAGTAGAGCAACGCTGGTTTGCTGATAGAAGCATTGGCGCGCTCGTGTCAACACGGGTGACAGACCACAGATAAGACAAAAAAAAATTGGTTCATAAACGACGGAAAAATCGAGGAACGTACATAAAAAATATACAAACAGCCGAATATAGAACCTCGGTTGGTTGTACCTGGAACCTGGGTTAGGTTGCTTGGAAGAGACCGCTCTCAGCGATAAGGCTGCTAAGGCCTTTATACTTCATTTATTCTATTGTTTATTCCTGTATTGTTTTCTGGTCTGTGTGGTATAATAAAGTGATTTCTATTTAACTATCTACATATCTAGTTTTTTTCAAAGTCGGTTAAAAACCTAGAAGAAACAAGTTAACGTACATACATGTTTACACACAATATTCATATCGCACTATCAAATTCAGGTCTTTCCACTTTGCTGAAAAAGATTATAATCAATTCTAATTCGTCATCAAAGTTAGATTTCCTAACTTTGATGACGAATTAGAATTGGTTTTTCGTTTGTTCAAAACGGAAAACTAATTCTAAGGACCATATAACTAAATATCTGACCTAATACACGTTTAATGTCAAAGTTAATTACCAGGATTCGCTTTAATTGCGGCGAAGACGTGTAATGCGAAGCAATCATGGTGTCAGCTGTCGCCAGTATACAGGGTGGATTTTTCAAGTGGACTGTCATATATCAAGACCATCTGAAACTACTATCATCTAGATATTATTATTAATTTTATTTTACGCCGTTATTGTCCCACTGCTGGGTAAAGGCCTCCCTTTTCTCCTTCCATTCCTCGCGAACCAACGCTCTCCTCGCCATGATTTATTTATTTATTTATAAAAAAAAAAAAAAACAGCAGTTAGCTTACAGTCTAACACCAAAACACCAACTACTAGACTTAAAAAAGACAAAATATATGAAAAACAATATGCAGTATATAATAATAAATTAAAAACAAGATGACAAATAGGTAGGTAGTCACATATATAAACAGATTATTTAAAAGTAAGGTACGATCTTAAACTTAAGTAGATAAGGCTTAAACTATCATTAAATATGTCCACATGTTGGAACTCTTGCAAGAAATCGTTGAGTAGTGCGAGTGCTCTGAGTGTAGGAGCGTTACCGGCGTGTTGCGTACGCGCTGCTTGTAGAGCAAAGAGCCGATGGAACCTGCGTCCCGTTCTAATGTAATTATTTGGGACGTAAAGGCCAACTGTACCCAATATTACAGGATGGAGGATGGAAGATGTACTTCGAGCTCGTCGCGCCATCTCATCCTGGGCCTTCCACGTCGCCTTAGCGTTGGGTGGAATAATATAATAGATATAATGAAAAACATTGTAAGCTATATTATTTCGTGATTTTCGTACAAAAAATTACCAGCACTAAATAGTTTAAAAGTCGGAGAATAACAAAAAATCGTAAAAAATAAATCATAAAACAAGCCATGCATTTTCAGAGTTACTAAAAAAGCCGCAAAGCTATTGGAATTGCTTTCACCTACACCCAGTTACCATATGGCACACGGTCCACCAAACACCCTGTATATATAGTTTCATTAGCGCGGAGTTTCTCTATTCCTCTTAGTTTCAGATTTTCCATCTGAAAAATCCATTCTGTATAACAAAAAATTTATGTATAGAATTTTCTCTGTGGGAAACTAGTTATTAGATTAGTTGCTGAAAACTACGTCAACTTCGAAACTTTACAAATTTATAAAGGCTTAACTTAAAATGCATAGGGCATTTAAGTTAAGCCTGAAGATATTTCCATACCCTGGCATCTTGCCTGGAACTCTAGCTATTTTTGTATTAGCATGGTAAAAGTTTCCAAAACAAACAAAAGTTTTGTGGGAAAACTCCTCCGTGCCAGGTAATTTAAGGGTAATTCAAGGCTTTAGGGCCCAATCGACGCCCATCACATGTTAAAACGTAATTACTTTTCGGCTTCGGACTTTAATTACTGAGGCAAATGTGTATGCCTCAATGGACTTGCCAAGTTTTTCGATTGCAATTAACACTGGCTGAAAATGAGCGGTGATTTTATGTTCGAACTTTAAATTAATGGATGAACAAACTACGAGGTTAATCTCAGATAATCAGTTTTTATAATGAGGTTTGTTAAGCGAAAACCTCTTTTGAAAATTCTGGTGATGTACATAAAATTGCTGAGAAAAGCTGAAGACAGGGCGCTATGGCGCTCATTGGGGGAGGCCTATGTCCAGCAGTGGACTGCTATAGGCTGATGATGATGACGATGACAGAAAATTATATCGTTTTATTATATAGATAGATAGAAAACACTTTATTATACCACACAAAACAGAAAACAATACAGAAATAAATATTTAGAATAGAGTAAGTATACAGGGCGGCCTTATCGCTGAGCGCGGTCTCTGCCAGGAACAATATAGAGGTTGGCACTTTCATAAATATTTAGATAAAAAAAAGATATTAAATACTTACACTACCTGCATTAACAAAAAAAACATTATAATAAACTTACATTTATTTTTTTATTTATTTATTGAGATAATAACATCATTACATAAAATAAGGCTATCAAAATTTTTATATGGATAAAGATTTCTAATGCAGTAGTTAATACTAAGTATTATAAATAGGTTAAGATACTCGGTGAGCGAATCAAAGACTAGAACCAATCACACTAATACATATATTTTTATATTAAGACGTCCGGATGGATAGTATCTTGCAGATTGCATACCTTCGTAGTTAACTTGAAATCACATAAAAGCTACTCTTTAGCCTAGAAAAAGCGTACGAAGCCGCGGGCAGAACCAAGAAGAATCCTACAAGAAACTAAAATACTTAAACCACAAACTTTTTAACTTGCTACGCCATCTACGAGCTACGCCGTAGCACGTAGAGCGTCGTAGCAGTGCTACGAGCTACGAAACTATTAGTAAAGCACTTTACAGAGCACGTAAAGAAGTCTATCTCGTAATTTGTTCTGTTCTAAAACCTGTACTAAAGTAGTGAGTGGTAGGAGCTAGGTACAAATTATACGCTTGTGTTTGTAGCCACAGACGACATACGTAAAAATACGTTTCCATCTGTTATCGTCTTTGAGTAGGTACCAGTTAGATACGTCTTTTTCATATTTAATACAAGCTTCTGCCAAGTTTCACACTCTTTATCTATACATAGTATAAAACAAAGGCCGGCCATATCTCGCGAAGAACCGACGGCCGCTGGGGCAAACGTGTTCTTGAGAGGAGACCACGACTCAGTAAACGTAGTGTAGTACGCCCTCCGACCAGGTGGGATGAAGACCTGCGATAGACTGCAGGTAGATGCTGGATGCGGCAAGCTGAAGACAGGGCGCTATGGCGCTCATTGGGGGAGGCCTATGTCCAGCAGTGGACTGCCATAGGCTGATGATGATGATGATGACTATAAAACAAAAACGCTTCCCGCTGTCTGTCTGTATCTATGTATGTATAAATGGTTAGATCTTTAAAACTACGCAACGAATTTGGATACGGTTTTTTTAATAGACAGAGTAATTCAAGAAGAAGGTTTATAAACTATTTGACACATCGCTTTCCACGCGGGCAAAGCCGCAGCCCCCAGCTAGTACCTAATAAAAAGTAGCCTATTGTGTCACTCCAGGCCATTATGTCACTTTCACAAACTTTGTTATGTACAAAATGTTGTCCCGATCCCATCAGTACTTTTGATTCAAAAGGGTCAGGACGAAATTTTGTATATCAAAAGTTTTGATAGTGTCTCTGATCAAAAACATTTTCAAACATTATATTAGTAGGATTATCTAATAAAAGTCAAGCAATACACGCCAATGTACGGTTTTGAGGAAGAAATAGCTACAAGACCTTACATATATATATTTTGAAAAATTACCTACAATTAATTGATGTTCCTTGTTGTCTAGCCCTGTTTTAGTTGTAGTAGTGTAGTAGTTTTAGTTTTAGTAGGTATTAAGCTTTTAGTATAAGGTATAATCTTGTTTCTCTTTAATGTGATTCCTATGAGTGATTAGATATAATATAATTGGTTTATAATTTTAACTTGAAATGGTAAATTAAGCATATTATTAACTTAATTGTATATAGCCTCCTAGCATTTAACTTGAAATTTATGTTGCAATACCCTTGCAGGGTGCATGTACATACAAAGTTACATAATTGTGTACACTTTATCTTAAGATGCCCCGAGGAATGTAACATTCGGGTCAAACCCCTACGGGTTTAAAGAGTGTTTATTATAAGAAATAATGTATATTCTTTAAAGAGATCTATTTTAAGAAGATCTATTGTACCTACATTCCTGCAAAAATAAATGATTTATGATTTATAAAAAAAAAAAATGTTAGACTAATATATCTTTTTTAAGAACTTTTGTACACATGTAAGCAATAGACCATTAAGTATTGAGTATATTCTTTAATAGCTTTTTTCCAGATGCTGGCGTATAAAAAGAGTTATCTATCCATCTCAGTTAGAGAGCCTGGGATCTAGGCCAGCTCACTTTATGAATAAATCTAGCAACAAAGAAGCAATTCGCTCCAATACCCTTCAATCCACTATTGGGGACAACGCGGTAGATTTATTATACCGCAATTTATCTTTCATCGTGATCAAAGGTGGATAATCCTCAACTCTCATTTTTTCCTTCATTCATCAAGGTTCTAGATCATTAGTCTTACGTTTTTCAGAAATGAGAATTGGTAAGGATAGGAGATTATCAATAAAAAACAATTTACTGGATTTTCTCTAGGGAAATTACAGTAGGGTTGGTATTATTAAGGTGGCAGTAAAAAAGGTAAGAGTCAATCTCTGCATGTCTATGTTTATGCGTTTATAAAGCGATGGAGTTAGACTTATATGTTAACAGAAAGTATGTATTTTTATTGCTACAATAATACAATACAATACAATATATATTTTTTGCTACCTGCGACACAGTATTACATTTCTGCAGGTCGCATCGCTTCATATTTTTGTATATTCTAAGCTAGTTTCAAAATAAAGACTTTTTACTTTAAAAAAAAAACTTTATTGCACCATCAATTTAAATAATAAACTTTTAATAAGCTGAATAATTAAAAGAAGTATCGTAAGGTAAGTATAACGTTTCATTGATGTTTTTATAACAACCAATAAGAAAAAATTACAAGACTTCACAATTATCTTGTTCGCTGGCACGGAACCCTTTACGTGCAAGCCAGACTCGGACTTAGCCGGTATTATTTACATAAATCTACACCCCTTTCCTTTCTGAGACATATTGTAAACAAATCCCTACAAAGCGATGAGGCGCGACAATTTAGGGGAAACGTAATGTCACATCACTATTAATTGGTGGAATTGGTGGTATCGTAGGGAAAAATAATTACCCACCGTACCACTGGAGGTATGGTCAGAAGGGCAACGGTCGCGGCTGCCGCCCACGGTCGCCATGCCACCGAGATCCGCAGGCTGATTATGTAAAAGCAACAGCAACAGCGACGCGACCGCGACCGCAATTTTAGCAAGCAATTTTTAGTTCACCGATTGTCCGGCAGAGGGAAACCTAGTGCTCGATTGCTGGGTGACGTAGTACCTGGTGTCATGTTAGTACAAAATTGGCTTTTGACAGCACTGATTGCTTAATTTTCGCCTGTCGCAAACCGGTCGCAGTTACATAATCAGGGGGCCGTATTGGTGATTATGTAACTCGCGACCGGTTTGAGACAGGCTTAAATTAAGCAATCAGTGCTGTCAAAAGCCAATTTTGACGTTGTAGCTGGTGTCAAACTAATACAAAATTGACGTTTGACAGCACTGATTGCTTAATTTACGCCTGTCGCAAACCGGTCGCGAGTTACATAATCACCCGGCCGAATGCTCCTCGCACCGCTCAGCTACCTCATACATCTCTGGTGAAAACGCAGCTTTACGCTTAAGCCTACATGTAACAATGAAAATCGAAATCCTTTTCCGGGAAGGCTCAGGGCCCTGTCATTGTAAAATTTAAAAAGTTGGAAGGAAATTAAAAAAGTTTATTTGACACGATACATTACATAAAACTTATACTGGTCTAGGTAAAATATTAGGTACGAGTATTTATAGTGTCTATCACATCATATAAAAATAAAATAAAATAAGTAAATAGTGTTGGACAATTCACACAGCATTATCTAGCCCAATGGTAAGCAGAGCTTGTGTTGTGGGTACTAGATAACTGATATACATAATACAATACATTACATAGATTTTTTTTTATTATACATAGAAAACGACCAGAACACCCGGAACAAATATCTGCAGATCGTACACACAATTGTTCCGAGGCGGGAATCGAACCCGCAACCTCTTGCGTCGCAGGCGGACCTTCGCCCACCGTGCCACATCGGTCGTCAAATATATAGATTACAATACATAGTCGTATAGATTTAAGGAAGGTAACGAAATCATTTATGGGCGCTTTTGTAATAAGTTTCCACCTTGTTAAGAAACCTTTACCTTGATAACTTGTTAGTTTTCGAGTTTTAGCAAAACCGATCCCAATCTTCATAATCGTTTAGATAATCTGATATTTTGTAGTAAGCCTTTTACTTCTGACAATTTGTTTGAATATATTCATAGAATGTATTTATACTGTAGATAGGCTATAGACAAGAGAGTTGGGGCGGCGTTCTCTCGCTCCAGGAAGGCATCAATCACCGAATTATTCACGGGCTTCAGCGACCTGCGCGTCGGTCGTTGTTGTGGGAACGCGGCCTAATTACATGTCTGTTCGAAATTACCTCTATCCTCGCAATTACTACAAGCACTGCGCCCCTTTGTGCCGCTTGGAGTAATTGTTTTATTAGGTTCTGGGGGCTTCACTCCGGGTTGCTATGCGGTTGAAATAATGTCACTAACGGGCTATATTAGAACCTTGTACCACCTTATTGGTAAAAGAGTTCTTAGAATCCAACATGACGTGTATTATTTTGTAAATGCTATGAGAAATAAAATAAAATCGAGCAAAAAAAATTATGTAAAGAAAATAAATCACAGGTATTAGAAAAGTTATAGTAAAAACTTACCATCAGTGTTCGCGACGACCGATGTGGCACGGTGGGCGAAGGTCCGCTTGCGACGCAGGAGGTTGCGGGTTCGATTCCCGCCTCGGAACAATTGTGTGTACGATCTGCAGATATTTGTTCCGGGTGTTCTTGTCGTTTTCTGTATATAATAAAAAATATCTATCTATGTAATGTATTGTATTATGTATATCAGTTATCTAGTACCCATAACACAAGCTCTGCTTACCATGGGGCTAGATAATGTTGTGTGAATTGTCCAGCATTATTTTATTTATTTATTTATTCATTTAATTTTTGTTAGGATTATTTGACTTTTCGGCAAAACATTACTTTGTTGTAGAAGTAAAACGACCCGTAGCACCACCGTAGTTTACCCGTAGCACATTTAGCCAAGATTATCCACATAAAACTTCATACTATAAACCATAACTCATAAAGTAAAGTAATGTACATTTTTAAAAACAAATAAATCGTGTTTTATCGCCAGTTTCCAGTTTTAAACCGGAGATACAAATCTACGGATATAGTTTATGTTCAAACATTTTCCGTACAATGCAATCATCGGAAACAACCCAAGATAGCTCGATTTGAACTTGCAACTTAGAAGTGATCGCTTATATCTGGTCTGGTAGAAATCGCTCTTGAGAATAAGACCGCCAAATTGTCACATATCATGTATTATTATTTTTTATCTTGTTTGTTTTATTTTTAAGTGTGCAATATAAGTATTATGTATCTCTCTATCTATCTTAAAACTTACGTTTGAGTTTCAGAATAAAGGTAATAAAAAATATATTTAAAAAAAAATATAAAATAATAAATAAGATAAAAAATATCGTATTATCTACGGTTGCATTAAATAATGTGAATTAAAATATACTCTACTCACACAGCTAGAAAATAAATTAATTGTGAGATATTGAAGTTTTTAGTGCGTAAGCACTACTTAACTACTTTTGGTACTTACCTATCAGACTAAACTTTAGTCGGAGGCAGATAGGTCGCAAGTAAACAGCCTTTTTAGTGAACCTGATAGGTAGTATTCTTCGAACTGGGAAACATACACTGAGATTCCAAAAGAAATAAACAGGTAGAATCGGATAGAGTATAGAATTTACTTCGTCCGCTAGACTGCCAATCAAATCTACAAAGTTTAGCATAAGAGGAATTGGAAAGAGCCATATATAGAATAACCTGCTTGATAGGAATTAAACGTATATTCACTAAATAGTATGAAACAAAGTCGCTTCCCGCTGTCAGTCAGTCCCTATGTATGCTTAGATCTTTAAAACTACGCAACGGATTTTGATGTGGTTTTTTTAATAGATAGAGTGATTCAAGAGGAAGGTTTATATATATATTAGCTACGCCCCGCGGTTTCACCCGCGTGGTGATAGGTATTTTGGATAATATACAATATATTATTATAAATTGTAGCCTCTGTGTTATTCTGATGTATAAGCTGTATTATTGTAAAGTTTCATTGAAATCTATTCAGTAGTTTTTACGTGAAAGAGTAACAAACATACATCCATCCATCTATACTTACAAACTTTCGCGTTTATAATATTATAGTAGGATAATATATTACATGCATTTGCACCCGTGCGAAGCCGGGCGGGTCGTAAGTATTACATAATATATCATTTAATTTATTTGTAATATCAACTTGTTTTCCAAGTAAAACTCCATAACGGCGGGTCGAGAGAAATTGTAATAGCATTGTTGCACTGAACTGGGGACCTAAGTATGTTGCTGATGCTAGTTTATTGAGTTTCGTTTGTGCCCTGAATGAAACTTTTCCTGTGAATTAGCGTTGCAAGCTTGCAAGTAAAAGTCTTACAGAATTTCACAATTTTGTTTCGTTATTGTTAAAAATTAACCAGAATGCTTGTTGGAAGATTTACATTATTATAGTCAAATAGCTTATTTGACGCAAATAATGTAAACCGTGATGTCCATGCGGGCGAAGCCGCGGGGTGCAGCAGCTAATATTATAAACGCGAAAGTTTGTTAGTATGGATGAATGGATAATTGTTACTCTTTCACGTAAAAACTACTGAATGGATTTTAATGAAACTTTACAATAATATAGCTTATACATCAGAATAACACATAGGCTACAATTTATAAAGATATATTGTATATTATCCAAAATATCTATCACCACGCGGGTGAAACCGCGGGGCGCAGCAAGTAGTTTATAAACCTTTCTCGTGAATCTACCTATTAAAAAAACCGCATCACAATCCGTTGCGTAGTTTTAAAGATCTAAGCATACATAAGGACAGACAGACAGCGGGAAGTGACTTTATTTTATACTATGTAGTGGTAGTGCATAGGCCCTCGCACACTTAGGTACTTAAGGCGGCGGTACTCCTAAGCAAATTAGCACCGCTACCTATTTTATTTAATTATTAAGTTGAACAAAGGAAATATTTAACATTTCATTGGGGATAATTATAATCTTTATTTATGTCTGTGTAATAATAGCGCTAGTGTTCCTCGGGGCACCGCCTTAATACATGTAAAGAAATAGTACCTTATTTTGAATTGGGTGCGCATTGTGAAAGTGATTGATCGGACACATTGACAGTGACAGTACATCATAGACAGACAGATGTCATGTCAAAAATACGAATGCTGAGAAAAAACCTCGGGTGTCCGATCTAATAAAGAGAAAGTGAAAATTATTGGTTAAATTGTAAATATTAACTTTAATTGTCGTTTCTTTGTTTTTCAGGTAAGATAGATAATTAATTAGATTATAAGGATTACTTGTATTGTACCTAAATTGGTTTTTAATTTGTAAAAAATAAAACTTTGTTTTTCAGAGCAACGCATTATTGTTTAATTAATACCATCAATCTTATATACATTAACACAATATTTATTTTTTATATTATTTGTTGTTTCTATACAATTATCTTGTGTCTCTTTTAGTATGTATGTAAGCAGAAGAGAAAGCAGAATACAAAACTATTATGTATTTCTGCCCCTCAAAATTTGTGGCGGAGAATTCGTAAGTTAAGTACCTATTAAAACTAGGGCGGTATTTAGGTAAATTCCGACATTCTCATAAGGCAAGTTGCTACGTCACCAAACTAAAGCTGTATGTCCACCGCATCGGCATCGGAATCGTACACAGCATACGCGGTAGGTTTTTAATCCCGAGATATCCCTGTTATTAATTTCCCGGGAATCCAGCAAGGGGATTGTCCATTGTACTAGTCGCAAGTATTGTAAAAGTAAAGTAAACATAAAAAATGTTTTTTTTAGCCAGAGCAGCGACGAATAGTTAGTGCATACTCGTATAAATTAACAGAGAAACTGACAAAATCGGTGTCTGGTCGATGTATTTCTGTAATGATCTGCATCTGGTGTACAATATTATTATGTATTGTATTGTATTTAGAAGGTTCTGATGTACGTAGTAGGTACGGACGCAGATGTGAAATACGCTGGTTCCAAAATTTTTGTGGCATGTCTTTTTGCTTAGTCATAGTAGGTGCGGGCCTTTAATTACCCTTGTCACTAGTGGCCTACTTATTATCAGAGCTTCAACCATGCCCACAAACTGTTAGATTGAGAGAAAGTTAATGTTTTTATTTCTAGTTATCTGTGTTTTTTGTTATGTTTATAATATGTTTTATGTGTCATATTTCCCACCAGATACATATATGTACAATGGAGTGTAACCATTGTAGGTATTTGTTCATTTCAACTGCAATCCACAACTGACATCACACTATATTATAAATAAGAAAGTTTGTGTGTTTAGTTGTTCGGATGTATGGATGTTTGTTACCTCTACACGCCAAAACTACTGAATGGATTGGACTGAAATTGCATTCTGGTAGTTCTGGGCCTGGAATAAAGCATATGTTACTTTTTATCGTGCGAAGCCGCGGGCAGAAACTAATCATATCATAATTAGCTAGAGAATATCTATGACGGTTCGGTAAAAGGAAGAGAAAAAATAGAATTGACACAAATAATTATTTTTTTACGTTTAATAGAGCAAGTATGCAAGGGTTCAAACAACAACTTAAAAATTGTATACCTTTGGCTCTCTCAATTTATTTCTTACAGGTATAAATAATACATAGTCTGCTTATATTATAAATGTTAACAAGAGATAGGTTCTAATAAAAACACCTATAAAAGGTGGACCTAACCACATCAACTCAACAATAACTTACTCTCAACGTTGGATGGTGCCACATTGCAGTGTGTGATCTGAACACAGTATTTTGTCACAACTGACATTTTTTTATTGCTGCTATATAAGTGACGATTTGTATTTTTATTCTATTACTACGTCAGTATATATACGCCCCCCCGACCAGGTGGGATGTCAACCTGCGAAGGACTGCGGGCAGATGCTGGATGCGTCAAGCTGAAGACAGGGCGCTATGGCGCTCATTGAGGGAGGCCTATGTCCAGCAGTGGAGTAACATAGGCTGATGATGACTATTATATAAAGTTATTTCTTCTATGGTTTTACTTATTTTTAACTAGTTTGTGTAAGTGGTTATTAGTGTGCTCATTCTAAATAAATAAATTGGAATTGAAATTGAGACTTGTCGGCGGGCTGGCGACTTCGGTACGTAGGCTTATGAAGTACAGAATATTATCATCATCATCAGCTTATAGCAGTCCACTGCTGGACATAGGCCTCCCCCAAAGAACGCCATAGCGCCCTGAATATAATAAGCCCCCGAATATTATACCAGGAGATAAGTAATAATGCAGAGGTACCATACACCAACGACCAAGTACTTCGACCGTAGGAATGTAAACCGCCTACTTCCAAATGCATGAAGTGAGGCATAGTCTGACGCGTCGTAAATAACAAAGTAAAATACGTTCTGCGTGTTTTATGTTCGTGGCAGAAAGACGATTAGAAAATTTGTTGAACGGCAAAAAACATTTGCTCTGCAGCTCGACTGAAAATAATGAAAAACGGCAAAGGAAAGGGCATTTAAGACTGGAAGCTTATTTTAAAGTTAAGTTCAGAATAATAAATTGCCTTCTGGGCTTTATTACTATTTTTGTACAGGTTTTTTTTTGAGGCAATTTCCATTTGCTATTAGAAATATAACATTTGAAATCTCCAAGGATATTTATTTAACTTCGTACCAAGCACGCTACAGGGTTATCTGAGAAATAAAGTCTGTAAAGTTAAGAAATACTTAGTAATTACGAAATGCCTGCTAATTAATTATCAAGTCTGTTGCAAAAAAGCATTCAGAAACGTTGTTAACTCGTTTGTTTGATGTTACCCAGGCATATGGTGCTTGATTTTGATTATATACATTTTGATTGAATACATATACATTTCGTAAACGACACCGATATCACATGGGAAAAGTGTGTTCAGGCCGTGTGTGTGTGAATGAAATCGAAGAAAAAAAGAAAATTATGTATTTAGCTCATAGGTAGTATATATAACATGAGCCTTTGAACTACTTCTTCATCATTCTTCGTCATCATCATAGTAGTCCACTGCTGGACATAGGCCTCCCCTAATGAGCGCCATAGCGCCCTGTCCAGCATCTGCCTGCAGTCCTTCGCAGGTCGTCATCCCACCTGGCCGGAGGGCGTCCTAAACTACGTTTGCCGAGTCGCGGTCTCCAATCAAGAACACGTTTACCCCAGTGGTTGTCGGTTTTTGTGTACATATGAACAAAAACGAGACCAATCAAAAGGTAGAGTACTGTTCGTTTAAAATTCACTCCAAGCCTCCAATACTCAACAACTCATACAATCATCAATAACGGGTCGTTTCATCCCGTTCAAAATCAACAATATCCCGTTAGTCGAGGTGGGGACCGCAAAAATGGCGGTTCGTGCACATTCCCCCAAACAATGGCTCCGTGATTACCTGGTCACACGGCCTCATAAAGGCTTCATTCGAGCCTCGTGACATTTAAACGGGTAGGGGAAACAATGAAGGTCGGTTTAGCACCTAGCTAGATCATTTATAACAGCAGCTCTCGTACCGATTATTGGTTATTTAATTGAAATTATTTATTGGTAAAGCTTAGATAGTAATTCCTAATATTAAATACCAAAACGCAATTATACTCCCGCTAACGCTAAAGCGCTTAGCTTGGGGCTAGATTATGCTGTATAGATTTTCTAGCATTGTTTATATATCGAATGCTCTTTCTGTATCAGAATCAAATACATTTTGTAGATACATATACAAATTTATATAAAAATATACAATTTATTATACAGGTTAAAACAATAAGGAAGGACCAAACTTACTCAACTTGATTTATTAATTCATATTATTATAATTAAACTGCCAGGAACGATTTATTTGTCTAGCTAATATCAAAAAAGTTCGGGGATTTATTTAATATTGTATTCTATGATCGAATCTGAACTACCCATTACAATTCGGTTCCTACCTTTTGTTACACCCTACACACATTTAAAAACTAAAATCTTACAAATCTATCTTTCTAGATCACAATATAAAATCTACGAACATAACTCTATCAATCAATGTTCCAAACAATCTTCCGCCCTCCGAACCTGCATATACATCTGCTCGCTATTGCTCCTAACTTTCCTCGGAACGCCTTCACCTCTAAACTGATACCCGCGGGAGAGGTAATGGAATATCGCTATTGAGACGAACATCAGACCAGTGTATATGAAGAATTGTATTTCCTGAAAGAAAACTTCGCTTGAGAGCTGTTGGTGATGTGTAGTAATGGATGGAAAATTGATGGAATGCATGCTGTGAAACTTAGAAATGGGAAGGAAAATACTGGGTTGTATTATGTAGTTTGTGCGCCCATTGAAAACGAATTCCTTATGGATTTCCCTGATGAGTCCTATTGTGAGGGAAATATTGATATATAGATAGTAAAAAGACTCGTTACGGGAAATTCTACGTGTTCATTTAGAAATTCAAAAGCGGGTTTTTCTCAGAGTAAGTATTATTTGTAAAAAATATTATGAACTTATTACCACACCGATGTGCTTAAGAACACACAATACAAGTGAAAACTTACTCGTATACATACATATATATGTTTCTAAAAGACTAAAGTACATGCAAGTCCCAGTTTTTTTGTGCCAGTTAATGGCTACCCTCAGCAGACAGTCTTGGACGACTTTACGTCTTGGACATACAGGCATGCAAGAACGCCAATTGGATGCAAGTTAACTAGCTATAATGTATTCACTGTGTGCCAGTTACTACTTGCACATGCCGTTAACTAGCTATAATGTATTCACTGTGTGCCAGTTACTACTTGCACATGCCGTTAACTAGCATGTACGATACTTTTTGTACTAGCATGTGTATTTATATTTATATTTATTTAAAGGAAAACCAGAAGCTTATATATAACACAATAAAAAGTTCATAAATACTAGAAAGCTTATTGAAGGTTTTCACGGATAAATAACAGAATAATATAATAAGAAGAGACTGTGAAAATAAAGTGAATCGGTACATATAGCATCTATAAAGTAAAATTAGATAATTATCTTTAGAAACAAAATTAACAATAATGTTAATTATGAATAATTATGGCTTTACAGTTCCGTTAACTGATAAAAAATGTATCCCAAGTTAACTGACAAGCGATTTCGATGCCGATGCGGAAATTAAAAATGTCATATTTTAATAAATACCTGAGAAACATTAGCCGAGAGCCTGGTTATGACTATAATAATCACGTTGCCGACTGCCTCCGTCAGCAACCATACTGACGTCATCACGGCTTTCATACTCTCAGGGGCTTCTTTGAACGCAAATTCGTTGCCGGTTACCGCAAATAATACCTGAGAACGGGTTTAATTATTTCTGTTAAAGAGACTGAGTGTTTCGTTAAAATTGTTCTATTTTTGTTAAGTTAAAATAGCAGAATATAACAGCAGGTATAGCCTTATTGTTCTGTTGTTAAAGTTTGTTCGGAACTCTCATTGAATCTCCAATTTTAGCTTAAATATTCCGAGCTGGGCGCAAAACCCACTTAAATTACGGAGTTGGGTTTGTGCTCATTATTTTCAATCAATTAATTTCTTTAAAAAGTATAAACAGGATCAAGAACTACTTAAGTCAGAAGTTTCAAAGGAGAACAAATTGCGCTATGAACGGTGTACCTAATTATTAGCACATTGTTGGTTGCTACCTCGTATAATGAAGTTCCTCGCAACTCTTGCTACGTATTTCCCCAGCATCATCGTCATACTCAGGGCAAATGTCAAGCATAATATTTTCCCGCTAAAAATACTTAATGAAGTTTTCCTCTCACCTCTGCGATTGACATGATAAAGAACTGCGGCAACAGTAAAGCCATTGTTATTGAATTCGGTTGCGTCGTCACGAACATTTTTTGCACCTAGAATAGAATAGAAAGACATTTATAACAAGACTAGCTGTTCCACGCGGTTTCACCCGCGGTAAATTCGAATTTCACTTTATTAGGTGATTTTTGTGCACCTTGGGTTACTATTGGAGTTTTAGTAGGGATTCCTAACTTTTTTGAAAATATAATATAGCCTATGTTCACCGGGGATAGTATAGCTTCCTAGCGGTGAAAGAGATTCTCAAAACGGTCCAGTAGTTTCGGAGCCTATTCAATACCACAAACAAACAAACAAAAAATCAAACCTTTCCTCTTTATAATATTAGTATACATAGATTAATTAACAAAAAAGACACACTTATAGAATAGGTACATGAACAGAGTTGTTATAAAAACTCAGCATAATGCTGGCTAAGCTCCGTAAGAGACTTAGCCAGCGCTGGTCTTCCGTTAGAGCCCGTACAGGTGACGTCACGAACAGGCATACGCAATGAGATAATTTTTTTTATTAAAAAACTAACCTAAAACAGTAAAGTTACGTAACATTGAGATTTTGGCACCCAACAAGGGGCCAACTTCCCTGCAATTGGCGCCCAACCTGGGGCAAAATAAATCTAAATCTTTGTCCAAGTTTTTACAACTTCAACAATAAAAGGGCTGATGGACTAAGAAGGGCACAAAAGTTTAATTGTGCCGTCGTATTTTTCCTGAAATTATTCTTTAACGCAAGTTTGACTTGAGTTTTTTTACTAAAGTATAATAACACGGGCAGCTTACGGCGACGGGTATAAGCTGGATTGAAATATGAGATGGTCGAAACAAAAACGTCGTGTCACGGTCGTGGCGTTAGAATCGACCTCTCCAACTGAGCCCGTGAATGTCTTAAGAGGAAGTACAGTGGCTTTCTTCCAGTGTATTTTTAACACCTTCACTGCGATCACGAATCAGGCTGCCAAACGTTGTGATTATGACAAGCCCCTATTTATCACATTTTCTATTTTTATTTCTACATTACGTCCACTGCTGGACAGGCCCTGCCATCAACATGCCGCATTCAGCATTTGCCTACAGTCTTTCGCAGGACTTCATCCGAAAAGGCCGGAGGGTCGACGTCCTAGACTACGTTTACCACTGCGATTGTCGATTCTTCGTGATATATGGCCGGTCCACTGCCACTTAAACTTGCTAATTCTTTGGAATTATTTTCTAACGGGATGATTAAATTCAAATACCTGTTTATTTCCTTTTCTCCCGACGAGTATAGTATAAACGCCACCACTCTCTAGCTCGACGTTATCCATAACCGTAGTATTCCCAGACCTCAGCGAATACGTTGATGTGAACACCTCCATTTGTGTGGAAGCTCCGGTTACGTTGCAATGGCTTTCAATTTCGTTCCTCCTCTCATTGTAGAGTGCTAGGTCGGTGTTGTTTGATGAGATTAGAAATCTGGAAAGAGAACAGCTGTTTTTCACACTAAATGCAAAAGCATTCTATAACTAAAACGTTATAGGTGTTGGAATATCTAACGTGTTTTATAATAACGTTAAATTTTTTTGATGAAACGTTACTTGGCTAACCTTAAAAAGACGAAAATAACATTATATTAATAACTAGCTGCGCCCCGCGGTTTTGGATAATATACCATATATCTTAATAAATTGTAGCCTATGTGTTCTTCTGATACTTAGCTTATACCTATATTATTGTACAGTTTCAATAAAATCTATTCAGTAGTTTTTACGTGAAAGAGTAACAAACATCCATCCATACTTATGGCAAATTTATTCCAGAAAAATACGTGCGAAGCTGCGTACCGAAGTTATTTATGATTGTAAATAATTATTACCTAAGTTAGGTAAGTGCCTTAACCTTAAGTGAACCCGTCCTTACTTACTTCTTTTGAGCCCATAGCGTAACTGACTCACGACGGGGCTAATGCCTCTCTTATTAAGGCGGTACCCGGAGGCAAACTAGCGCAGCCACCTATTTTATATTATTATCCTATCTTTTCACTTATCGCGACTTAACACAATAAAGTGAGTTAAATTTAATAATATTTCCAAACCGTCCACGTGTAAGACCCATCAATCATCATTGTGTTTTAACCTATAGATAAATATCTACCTGATTTAGTAATGTTTCCGGATCAAAGCGTTAACAAAACGAAACATTTCCGGTTGGCTGTCGATGAAAATTGGACAACCGATTTATGTCCAACTTTTCTGGGCGGAATTCAATTTTATTGCTAGGGGGAAAAGTTTGCGGTGGATAAATTGCGTCCATTTTGTAAACCTTTTTTTCACGTTGAATTATGAATCGGATCGCAAAATATTTGATTGACTCTATTACACGGATAACTTGACGACCTCTGTGGTGCGGTGGGTGAAGGTCCGCCTGCGACCGCGGTTTTGATAACTGCCTCGGGACAAATGTGTATACGATCTACAGATATTTCTTTCAGGTGTTCTCGTCGTTTCCTATGTATAATAATAAATATCTTTCTATGAAATTTATTATATTATGTATATCAGTTATCTAGTACCCATAACACAAGCTGTACTTAGCTAAAATAATGCTGTGTGAATTGTCCAGCAATATTTATTTATTTATCTAAAATTTTAAATTATTTTATCAGCACGTCGAGATTTCCTTTTTCATAAAAAGTTTGTCTGGTAGACGTTGCTCTTTAACTTGAAAGGACCGCCAATTGTCACTTATTTAACAATTGTTTCTTGAGTAAATTATTTGTATTTAAGGGGCCTCCGGAGACGAATTCTTCATACAAACGTAATACAATTCCAGTCTGCCGCTCTCAGCCAGTCTGCCGCTCTCAGCCGTACAGTGCGCGCGCGTCGCCCGTCTCCCGCCGTCCACCCCCCGCCTCACGTCCCCGCGGACCTCTGACAACGGCTAATAGCTGGTTAGTCATCGAGACCGCGACCTGCGTTTGAGGCTAATACGAATAACATCGTATTATCGTGTGTTCAGTGCAGTGAGATAGTGACTCGTAGTGCAGTGTATAGTGAGCCCCGTACAGACGCGCAGGCAACTCGGATCGCAGTGTTAGGACATACCTATCGCTAGCGGTGAGTACCTAGTGCGTCTTCACACCCGCGGGACCGTTATCACTCACGTCCCCCCGTCCGGTGTGAGTTACTGATTGGTGTTTTATGATAAAACATCCAATTCAGTAACAAACATTACCCCCCCACCCCCAACCCGCTCGCAGCCCGCAGTACCTAGGCGAGTGCCGCTGGATTACCTAAGCTAGGCCTTCCCTCGGGATCTCACCTGGCTTGGTTCTCCGCCCCCCTAGTCCACTGAAGGCACCCCTTGAGTGTTTCCCAACCAATTCCCCCCCATCTTACCCGATGGCGGACGGGGATGTTCCCCCCCCGCCGAAACCCCCGGATCGACCCCCGATACTGGACCGAGTCATAGTGGCCACCAACCTGATGGAACCGGAGAAATCCCAAGTCCTCAGGGCTGGGCGCTTCCACTCGGCCCGCATAGGAACAGCGTCGCACGACGCCCCCCAGCCCCCCGCAGGCACGTCCGCTGTGGCCGCGCGCAGAACTGAGATTCCGCCCCGGCCCCAGCACAGAGCAGCAGGAACAAGAGCACCTCCATCGCCAGAGGAGACGCAGGACGAGAAGCGACAGTGCCTTTCCTCCTCAAACCGCGAATCCCCGCCGCTGCAGAACACCCCCCTTACCTCGAGACCCAAGCCCGCCTATCGCGCGCCAGCCCGCAGGTCCCCATCGCCACCACGAGAGGGCGCGGAAGAGGAAACTGCTTCGGAAGAAGCAACCGCGTCTAGCCCCTCCATCTCCCGCCCGCCCCCAACAGAGGAGGACTCCCGCTCCGAACATACGAGCCACATGGAGCTGCCTCCCCCGATATCATCAAAGCCGTCCCCCGAGCGGACCGAAGAGCGACTCGCCTCGTACGCCGAGGCTGCATCAGTGCAGCCGCCCCTCCCCCGCCGCCTGGGCCAGCCCGACTCCCCGGTCAGGGAGACCGGCATGGTGCGCCTCGGTGCGGCACCCGCCGCCCGCCCTCCACCGCAGGTGACCTTTGAAGGTGCACCGCAACCGCACAGCCCGCCCACTAGCCGCCCGCCCAGCCCTCGACCAGTACCACAACTGGTAAACCCCGCCCGCCCGGACTGTATACCGTCAGCCCCCGCCGTCGAACACTCGGCCCCCGCCCAACCCGCCTCGCACCAAGGCGAGGCAGACCCAAGCATGGAGGTGGACGCACCACTCGCCGCATCGCTTCCCGCCACCGGTGTGGCTCGCGAAGCGCAGGAGGGCCCGCTTGCCCCACGTCCATCGCGAGCTTATCCGCCCATCGTTGTGGAGTGCCTGCCGAACTGGGTAGCGCACTTCGCCGCCCTAAGGGGTAAACTTGGCTTCGCCCCCAACGCGCGCCCCCTGGCTCAAGGGGTGCGATTTACCCCCCGTACCCCCGAAGAATACCGCACGGTGCAGCGCCACCTGGTGGAGGCAATGGCAGAAGACCCGGCGATCAGCTGGTACAGTTACACCGTGTCAGCCGAACTGCCCACCAAGGTGGCTATACGTGGACTACCCGCCGACACACCCGTCGACGACATCGCTGCAGCACTTCACGAACTGGGTTTCCCTACACGGTTTGTGAAGCAAATAAAAGCCGCACAGGGCCGCGCCGGCTGCCTGTTCCACGCGCAGCTGGACCGCCTGCCCGAGGAGGAGCTCGTGCGCCTGTATGGCATACAGGAACTGCTCTTCATGCCGGGCGTGTGTGTGGAGCATTGGCGCGGCGCAGCGAACCGTGTGGCGCAGTGTCACAGGTGCCAGGCGTTCGGACACGCGTCGGCGCACTGCCACCGCCCGATGCACTGCGTCCGCTGCGGCGCCCAGCACGCCGCCGCTGACTGCCCCCGCCCCCTCACCGAGAAACCAACCTGCGCGAACTGCGGCCGCGATCACACGGCAAATAGCAGAAGCTGCCCTGCACTCCGCCGCGAGGCACGCAAAAGGGGGATAACCTTCCCCCCACCCGCCCCCACTCACCCTACGACGGCCCAAGGGCGGGCAATCTCGCCCGTCCCCCACCCAGGAAGCCGATGTACGGCACCACACCGCCCGCCACCAACATACAGGCCACTCCCCGCAGTCACGCCGAACGCCCCCGAAGTAGTGGCCAACCCGGCCACGAACAGGGGTGAGCCAGCGCCCGCCCGCAGGAGGAGACCAAGAGGAGGTAAACGGCGGAGGAAACCAGTTGCCTCCTCCACCCCGCACCAACCTGAGGGGGACATCCCGGGCTTCCAGCCACCCCCTGCCTCCCGTAAGGAGGCCCCAAAACCCAGCACGCAGCGGCTGGCGCCAGCCCCGGCATATGCCTTGCCGGGCCCCGCGCCGCCGCGCCCACACCACCCACCGCCGTGCCCAACCCGGGCACCGGCGCAGCCCCGAATTGAACGCCACCCCACAGCTGCACTCGAACCAGAGAGTGCGCCCCTGCCCCAGCGCGAGCGCAGGGCCTCCCGAGGCCGCCAGCGCGCCGACCCCATTGAAACTGTCCCAGCAGGGGCCAACACGCCCAGGCCAGTGGGGAACCCAACGGAGCTTCTGTTGGGAGCCCTCACTGAGTTCCTGGTCGCCATCGCTGCAGGAGTGGACCTCCAGAGTGCTGCGGTGCGGGGACTGACCGTACTAGAAGGGATCCGGTATGGATAGGTCCTCCGCATTGCGCATTCTCTACTGGAATCCCGGGGGGGTCCGCAAGCATCTACAGCCCCTCCGCCTACTCGCTCAGTCGCAGGACGTACACATCGTCCTCCTGGGCGAAACGAAGCTCCAGCCCAACCACCAGTTGAGCGTGCCCAACTTCTTCACGTACCGCCGCGACGAGGTGTCGCCCACATCGGGGCAGGCCTACCGTGGTACGGCCGCCCTGGTCAGACGCGACCTCGTCCACGAGGAGTTGGCGCTCGCTCCGTTCAAGGAGCTGAGGTCCACCGGGGTGTTAGTGAGAGCGGCGGGCGAGGAACTTCGCATCTTTGCCGGCTACCGCCCGCCGACACCCCGCTACGCTACCACCGATACTGCAGCGATCTTCAACTCGCGTACCCCAACGCTGCTCGCTGGCGACCTAAACGCCAAGCACCCAGCGTGGGGGTCGCGAGTGATCAACCCTGCCGGTCGCAAGCTGCTGAACGACAGCGATGCGACCGGCTTCACCGTTGTGGGGCCTGACTCCCCCACACATATACCCACCGCCACCACACACGCTGCCGACGTCCTGGACATAGTGCTCCATAAGTTCGTGCGCTGCCCCGTCCTGGTTGAGGTGCTGTATGACCTGGACACACAGCACCTCCCTCTCCTCATAACGCTCGACCTGGCCGCGGACTTCACAGCGCCGCGGCCCCTGGGCGTGAGGACTGACTGGGCGGCGTACGCCAAGGCATTAGAGTCCGTGGACGTCGGCCCCATCCTGACGCAGGACGAAGTGGAGGCCGAGGCGTCCGCTCTGATGGCACGCATCAAGGAGGCCAAAGAAGCTGCCTCCTCACCCATCACCAGGCGCCAAGGCCGCCGCCGTGACCTCCCACCTCACCTCAAAAGGGGCATCGCGGAGAAACGCGAGCTCCGGCGCGAGTGGGCGCGCTCCCGATGCCCACGACTGAAAACCCGCCTCAACCGGCTCACCGCCGAGCTCTCGACCGCCGTGCAGGCATGGCGTGGAGAGACCTGGGACCGCACAATCGACCGGGCCTCTGAGCACGACACCAACCTGCATGCGCTGAACCGGGAGCTCACGCGCCAGCCGGCGCCCACCTACCCGCTGCTGGACCGAGACGGGGTCCGGCGCTTCGCTCCTGCCGACCGCGCCGAGATACTGGCCGAGCATCTGGCGGCGCAGTTCACGCCACACCCTATTCCACCAGATGTCACCTTCGAGACGCTCAACCATCACCACCAGGTTGAGGAGGCTGTTGAGGACTTCCTGTCTGGCCCGACACCGCCCCTAGGCGGGGAGTACTTCTTCTCCCCTGCTGAGGTGAGGAAGGCCGTCCTCCGCCTACCCAGGCGGAAGGCGCCAGGCTATGACGGAGTCCCCAACATGGCACTCGCCCAGCTGCCCCGCCGTGGAGTCGCCGCACTCGCCCGGCTCCTCAACGGAATCCTCCGAACGTGCCACTTTCCGGACCCATGGAAGACCGGGCGGGTCATCGCCCTGCCGAAGCCGGGTAAGGACCACCGCCACCCGGCCAGCTATCGCCCCATCACCCTGCTACCAACAGTGGCCAAGCTCCTGGAGCGTCTTCTCTTGGGCCGCCTGGCCTCAACGATTGAGCCACGCCCAGAGCAATTTGGCTTCAGGTCCGGCCATTCCACCACGCTGCAGCTCACCAGGGTGATGCACCACCTCGCAGTCGAGCACAACGCCGGGCGATCCACCGTCGGGGTCTTTCTAGACGTGGAGAAGGCCTTTGACCGTGTATGGCACCCCGGCCTTCTGTACAAGCTCCTGCAGACTCCTACACCGCCAGCCCTCACCAGGCTCGTGGCATCCTTCCTCGCCAACCGGCGGTTCTTCGTCGCAGTCGAGGATGCCACCTCCTCCACCCGGACCATCTCAGCTGGTGTACCGCAGGGTAGCTGCCTGTCGCCCGCCCTATACGCGCTGTACACTGACGACATCCCTACACTGGAGGGCCACCTACACCCCGGGGAGAGGGATGTCTCGTTGGCGCTGTTCGCGGACGACAGCGCCTACTTCTCGTCATCCACCAGCCCCACCATCGCAGCCAGCAGGATGCAGCGGCTGCTAGACGTCCTACCGCCATGGCTGGACAAATGGCGCATGGCCGTCAATGTGGGTAAGACGGCCGCGCTATTTGTCTCCCGCCGCCGCCGCCACCCACCTCAACTCCAGCTTCGGGGCCAGGACGTGGCTTGGAGCTCGCACACGAGGTACCTCGGCATCGAGATTGACAGGTCGTTGAGGATGCAGCCGCAGGTTGACCGCGTGCTACAACAAGCGCGCGTCGCCCGAGCGCTCCTCCGACCTGTCCTGGGATCTCAGCTGCCGCTGAGGACTAAAGTGCGGGTCTACAAGTCCTACGTCCGGTCCCGACTAACCTATGCGGCGCCGAGCTGGTACGCTCTAGTCTCCCAGACTAACAAGGACCGGCTCCAGGCGCTGCAGAACGTGGCCCTCAGGATCTGCACGGGCGCGGGGCGCTACGTCAGGAACGACGTCATCGCCCGCGACCTGCAGATCCAATCCGTGGAGGAATTCGTCGTGCAGACGGCGCGTCGAATGTACGATCGCGCCGACAACGGGCACCACGAACACCTCCACAACATCGCGCCGCCCCAGCCCCGGCCCCAGGAAGATGACCGCCCATGGCGACCCCTTCCGCGGGACCTGATCCCTGCGGAACCACCATAGAGTCCTTGGGTTTACCGAATGCAGCCAAAAAAAAAACATTGATAAGTAGGGAAAAAAAAGAAGATTTCCCACAAAACCCAAGGACCGAGGGGTCGTCACCCCTCGAGTTGACGCCGGGGTAATGAGGCGAAGCCTCGAGGCCCCTCTCTGCGCCCCCACCAGGGCCGGAAAGAAATTGATTGAATATTGCTATCGCGTACGCATGGGGCGCGGAGCAAGGGTTAATCAGGGACTGCGATATTCGGAGCGATTTTTGCAAGCGAGGGTCGCCGGACCCTTAAGTTAGCACTTAAGAACTTTTAAAGGAAATGATCATGAGACTGACTGTGATGACAATGAGAAATAACTACTATACCTCAAAAATGGGAATCCAGATTTACTCTTGTCCACATTATCCCTATATCTGATAACCTCGTCTCCCATCAAAAAGAAAGAGATTGCACCCTTCTCCTCAAGCAGAAACCTCTCTTCTTTCGGCTCAATACAACTTCCCCCCAGTTTAAGGTTAAGGTTATCTATTCCTTGGACTTTAATGTCTTTTTGGTAGACGTAGAAAGAGGGGATTGTGTATTGTATGTTCTCTTGGTGGTTTTCTATGGAAACTGAGCATGGGTTGCCGTTGTAGATGCGGAGTTGGCATTGACCTTGTATAGGCAGGTTGGGGTATGTTGTCTGAAAGGAGAAGAAATTACATATAACAAATGGAAATATATAATATATTTTTAGCCTATAAAAAACATAACATGGTAACCAAAATTACACATCATCATCAGCCTATATTAGTCATACAGACATAGGCCTCCACCAATGAGCGCCATAGCGCCCTGTCTTCAGCTTGACGCATCCCGCATCTACCTGCAGTCTTTCGCAGGTCGTCATCCCACCTAGTCGGAGGGCGTCCTACACTACGTTTACCGAGTCGTGGTCTCCACTCAAGAACACGTTTGCTCCAGCGGCCGTCGGTTCTTCGCGGGATATGGCCGGCCCACTGCCACTTCAGCTTGCTAATTCTTTGAGCTATGTCGATAACTTTGGTTCTCTGTCGGATGTATTCGTTACGAATCCTATCCTTCAGAGAAACTCCGAGCATAGCTCTTTCCATAGCTCGCTGAGCGACCTTGAACTGGTGGACCAGCCCTATTGTGAGTGTCCACGTCTCAGCTCCGTAGGTCATAACGGGTAGGACGCACTGGTTGAACACTTTCGTTTTCAAGCATTGCGGTATGGATAAAATTACACATACTAGTAAGTAATCACAATACTTCATTGCACGCTAGCTTTGCCTGTTTTTATTGGTATAAGAAAGTAGCCCATGATATTCGACGAATCCCCACGATCTTCGTGTGCTCGATCCATTCAGTGGTTTTGGCCTAGTCTTCGGCGAATCATACAATGGCACAAGCTTTGCCTTTATAATATTTTTAAAAAAGGTGCTTAGGGAATCAGCTCAGCTTTCTTACATATTATTATATATTACCTAATACTTACCTATATACAATTCTATGATATATTACCTAACTACCTCTACAGCCATAACCCAAGCTAAGTTCCTATCAAGTTTCACTGAAGCAAGCGATGTAAACCACACAGGATTATGTGTTTCACAAATAAGTTATGCGAACACCCCGCATACAATTGAAGGCAATTTTCCGCTTATAGCTTTCGACTAACGTAGGCAACTTCTACTTTGAGGGTAGGCAACTTCAGGGATCATTGAGACTCAAGTTCTGATGACGATATTGTGATTGCTTACTTTATTATACCTTGAGGCCTACGGTTATTGTAATAAACTTAGCAGTAAGCTTATGACGACTTGCTCGACGAGCTTGGCGCAATGGTCCGCCTGCGACGTAAGAGGTTGCGAGTTCAATTTCCTCCTCGGAACAAATATACGACCTGCAGTTATTCGTTCAGGGTGTTCTGGACGTTTTCTATGTATAATATAAATCTGGGTTATGTATTGTTTTATGTATATCAGTTATCTAGTAACCATAAGAGAACCTCTGCTTAGCTTGGCTGCGACACAATGTTAAACTTCTGCAGATGATATCGTTTTTCAAAACTGTTTCTGTTTCATATCCTGTACCAATAAACGATATATAATTCTTTATTTATCATTTACTCCATCTTCTCTTGCTGCAGGCATACTTTGAAAGTATGTAAATTCTGAATGCATTGGATGGGTATTATCTATACCTACAAAGACGACTTACCTTAATTTAATTTACACCTATTTTATATTAACCTACATTAACATTTTTTTATATAAAACTATTTTATATTAGGTAACTTGGCCTCTATAATGGCACTTTTGGTGATGTCGTCCTTATTTGTCTTAATAATAATAATGTAAATCCTTTTATTGGCTGCTAGTGATAGTTATAAGATAAGTTAATTTATAATTAAGAGCTGTGGATTTTGTTCATAAATAAAATAAAATAAAAATAAACTTAGTTCTCATGTAAGTGACATTGTGTCTTTTTGTCTTTAAACCGAAACCGAATTTTTTAAGGGATTATTTATGAGATGAGACAGTTGTCCTGGTGTTTTTTTAAACGTGTCGTGATAAAATGATATAATTGAAACCGAATGATTTTACTCACTTAGATAACTTACCTTTATATAAATCTCGACGGCCCCAGAAGCGATGAAAGCGATGCCGGCCAATATTCCTCCGAGGGTCAACTTGTGAAGTGGATTCTTCAACATGTTGCGTCTCTCGAAGAATGGGTACAAGTACTACAACAAATTATTACAATACTAGTTTCTGTTGTTTTTATAGATAGATAGAATATACTTTATTGCACAAAAAGTTGTACATAGGCGAGCATAATGCTAGATAGCATTCTCTACCTGCTAACCTTTGTGTAGTGTGGACAACAGTTTGGTAGGTAGTGCTATATAATAGAGATAATAAAATATACTACTCATAATGATACTAAGCTACTTATATTATACTTAAAGTAATATATATACCTATATAAATAATTAACATATGATTATAATTATGTACCGAATTATTCTAGCGAAAAAAAATAGTTATAGACTCTAGATTTTAAGGAAATGTTTTAAGGTTATTTCTATCCTACCTGGGAACTGATTTCTGGGATAAAAAGTAGCCTTTGTTTTATTCAAGGCCTGGAACTAACGGTATGCAAAATTTTAGTCCGATCCGTTTAGTAGTTTTTGCGTGAAAGAGTAACAAATACTCATAAAATACAAACGTGCGTTTATATACGAGAAATATGATTTAATACAGGCACAAAAATACCCAAACAAAAAACAAAAAAACATTACACACAATAGAAATATTAAATAAAAATATTAATGTAAAACTATCATAGGTAAAAGGTGAATAAGGTCAACGAATGAACAATTAACTGTACAAAAAAAATACGTAAATTATAATATTTTATATAAATCACAAAATAAATAAACATTGTACATAGTTATGTATTGTAAGAAAATAAACATTGTACATAGGTATGTATTGTAAGAAAATAAACATTGTACATAGGTATGTATTGTAAGAAAATACACACACAAATTCGTATACCAATATCAACGTCGTCGTGATGAAATAACTTCTAGCAAATATCCATATAAAAAATCAAATGTGCCCGCAATTTTGATATCACATTTCATGATAACAACACAATACCATCAATATTCCGCTGATCCAATTTGAAATATCGGTTTGTGTCTATGATTCCTAAAGAATGGAGTAATACTTCTAAAGGTGAACGCACACTTTTCAAAATTCATACTCTGCTGGAACCGTTGACGCTCTACGGAAACAGTAGGAGCTGTACGAAAACTATAGACGTTCTCCTAAAACATTTGGGAGCCAATGGGATGGAAATTTAGAATTCGTTATATGAACTTGGACACACGTTTATAAGATCTGCAGATATTTGTATCGGGTGTTCTGGTCGATTTCTATGTATAATAAAAAAACTATGTAATGTATTTTGCCTACTATGTATATCAGTTATCTGGTACCTTCCCATAACATAAGCTCTGCTTAGCTTGGGGGTAGATAATGTTTTGTAATTTTTCCAGCATTATTTATTTATTTTGTTATTAATTATGTAGATCCCTAAGATTAAGCAGCCAACGTTAAATCCTCGCAAACATATCCTCACAGGGTTCACGAATGGACCGAATTAATTTATTTCGATTTGATTCCTTCGGATCTCTCATCGTGTTCGGTTCGTGAATTCGTCGTTCGTGATGTGATTAATGTGCTTTCACCTTTGATCAAAGGAATGCTTTTATCTTTTATTTCTTTAATATAAGTCATGTGAAATAGGCATTGTATATTCTGATAAAATATTCTAATAAAATTCCAAAGATTCATCACATTTAGATAATTGCAGGATGCTGACAAATACTTTATATTTCAATACTCAATATATTTATTGTTATCATACAATTGGCTAGCTATAGGTAGGAGATTAAGTATAAGGAAGTATCAGGTTCACACTAGGGCGCAAACAACAAGTGGCACCCCGAGGTTATTTTGATAAAAAATATGTAGGTAAGTAGTGTGAGTGCAGTAGGTACTAAGGTAAGTAGTGCCTACTTGTCTAGTAAATAAAATATATATAATAAAAACAGTTCATGATTTTAATAGGACTAAGGCAACACACACTGTATTAACAATGTTACCTATGTACATACGATCATACGTTTCTCGTACACTAGACAAAACTAACCGACCCAAATCAAAGGAATATCTGAAATCGTAGTGAAATATACGTCGTTGTGGATTGATTATTCGCTTATAAGACCCACGGCTCTACGTTACGTACCAAAGAAGCCATTACAACCCATACTAATCCGCCAGCCAAAGCCATACCCTTTGTCTGCTATTTCCATTGGAGCTGCAATTTATATTCCTGGACGGTGTATGCAAAGTCGGTCAGGCGGGTTACTTGACTTGATTTTATGAGTAATGAGTAAGGAGAAAACCCGCCAAGATGGAGGCAGAAATGAAATTAGCACTGGATTAGAAGTTCTTAAGAATCGAAAGGGAAGACTAGGACTGGAGAAACAATGACGTAATTGAGAGATTCTATGCCTCTCTATTACACCATTGTTTCTACAGTCTTATTACTTACAGGTAGGAGCGAATGTTTGTATAAGTACATGTAGTATATACCTCTAATCTATGGTATGTTAGGTCTATGTCACACTAATATTATAATGCGAAAGTTTGGACGTTTAGATGGATGGATTTATGGAGCGATGTTTGTTATTTCTTCACGCCAAAAGTACTGAACGGATTAAGCTGAAATGCATTTGCTTAGATGTAGTTCTAAGTCTGGAATGAAACAAAGCATTTTTATCCCATAAAACAATTTCCATGGGATAGAAAACCACCTTAAAACGGTTCCACGCATAAACAACGCATTTGAAGCCGCGGGCAGAAACAAGGTACATAGTTCAATAAGTAATTTTGTGGGCTAGGTTTAGGATACTGTTGGTTGTATGTCTGTATTATGCCAGATTATAGTGTTTTCTAAAAAAAATTAGGGCCTATCGGAAAAATATAAGAGTATCGCAATTTTTCAAACATAATGTACATTGTGTTCCCTCGACGAGATAAAACACGGAACAGTGAATAAAGTATTAGAAGGCTGTTTACACGAATCTCCGATATATGTTCCGAAATTTTCGCAAATGGAGGTAAAAACACTTTATTATATTATAAGCTGCTTTGGTGTTACTTAAAAGGCATATTAAATGTAACAGACTCTTCAATAATTCATGTAACGGGTGCGAAGCGCACATTTTTGTACTTAATCGGCTTTTTGCCTTGTTAACGTTTTGTATACGATATTTGCGACTTCAAACCGGATGAAATCACGATCGAACGCTTTAAGCTTGGATTAAAAATACAAATAAATGTACCTAAATTGCCCGTTGTTTTTTGTGTTATATATTCATGTCTTGCTATATGTTATGTGTACAATAAAGAGTTGTATTGTAAATAAAAATCAATGTTACCTTTTGAAAAACGGGGATCAATATCAGAATAAATATCGGACATAAAACTTGTATCTGATCCGGCTTTACTGTAAGAAGGCCAAATCTTCCGTCCATTTTCGTAGCTTGTAATGACCATCTTGAACCCTGAAAAAGAAAAACTAACTTTGAATCTCTAGGATCATTCGTAGCATCCTACCTCTAAGTTCGTAGCCTTAGAGGAAGAAAGTTCTTAGCAACCAATCTACTTACGAGTATCATCCTCATTTTGACCATCTTCTGTCGACACATTTTTATACAAACTCTACGACATATTATAAGAAAACAGAGCAAAGTTATTTGAGTATTATTTATTAGTTTTGGGCACGGCAGAACTTTTAGTTAAATAATGGATATGATAGTATAGGTACTTTAAATATAACGTAGGTACAGTGCCGGCAAATATGGAGAACTTTCTGCTTCATTTCAAAGCACTCGTTCAGTTTTCAATAAGTATATTTTTCATTTGAATAAGAACGAGCCTAGTCAAGTAATACCTTTTTTAGCTAAAGCAGCTCTATTTATAAATATCTCCTTACAACCCTTACCCTTTAGCAGTACGCAAAAGCATCTATCTACCTGTAGTGTAGTAAACTTTAACTAAAATGCTTAGTTCTAGAATGTAGAAATTGAATCATTAATTCTTGTGGGACCAAGAGCTATCCATTCTTGGCAGAGTAGCGAAACGTGTACTAAGAACAAAGCCAGAAGCCAAAAGTGGACTCCAATGGGAATTCACGACCCCGCTTTTCAAGAAAAGGTGCACTAAAAGGAATCTGGATTCTACTGGGAGAGAGTGAATGGAACAATTTTGCTTTTACAATGTTTTTTTTATATAAAAGATTCCATTCCAAGATTCCATATGTATGCATATCGGGAGTTTTTATCAGACTTGTTCACGTGGGTTTAGTCGGCAGTACCTCTCAGCTGACTGTAATAAAGTTAATAATAATACCTTGTTGCTCGAAAAAATCGACCTCTGCCATATCAAGTCAGTTTTTGAGCGGGCGAGTTGTCCCCTTATTAATGAGTGCTCATAATATGATAAAGTACTAAGAGCAAGTATACATCTAATTGCGGTCAACTGTACATAATCTTACGCCGTCAGTTGGTGGGTGTATCGGCAAATGGGCATTACTTTGTTAATTTGCTAATTTTATCTGAGACCTGCTTATCATCATTAAACCAGTATTTGATGATTAGCCCAAGATTAATACTTACTCTTGTAAGAAATAAGTTTCTGTCTTACCATCTGATCCAGCAAAGCCCAGAAGACGGGTAGGACAGTGAACAGCAGCAGAATAGAGAGCGTTCTCTTGACGTCTTTTACGAATTTCCTGTCATAGCAATCCTGGGTAGTGTCCAGCCAATGGGACATCTTTTCTGTTCTACCACGATTTAGGACAGCGTTTTTAATGCCGAGCTAAAAATAAAAAATCTGCTGTAGATATGTTAATGCTTTGTAACGCTTGTAAATTCTTAAATTTTAAGGTTGTGTCATGTAAGTAGAGCTCTATCTGATCGGGACGCTATGGCGCCGGCAACATATACAAACTATTGTATGGCAGATGACGTTGCCAAACCGTAGCCAAGGATTTGTTTACTTCCTTGGTTAGCTTGTTAGCATTGAGTTTATTAGCATAGTTAGCTTGTTGCGTTGTAATCTTAGTTTCTCACTCGATTTTAGTTGCACTCTTTCTCTTATCTGCTAAACATACCTAAAGAAAAGTTTGGATACGTTGCAAGTGAGCTCGCCGTAGCATCCTAGTCCGGTAGGCCCTAAATGTAAACTTGCAAATAAACAGAATAACATCAAGAGAACAACATCAAGGTGATAACATCGAGAGGACAACATCAAGACGATAACATCGAGAGGACAACATCAAGAGGACAACATCGAGAGGACAACATCAAGACGATAACATCGAGAGGACAACATCAAGACGATAACATCGAGAGGATTGAAAAAAATATTTCATTAGCTAGTAAAAAAAGAAATAACTGGCAGGCAACATAGCTCTGAAAACTTACTGACACACACTTTACGAACTTCACAACGATGTTTCCTTCAGGTTTCTTCATAACATAGCGATGTCTTGCGCTTACAAATATAACTGCAACAAAACATAGATATTAGACCACAATACTTAATGAAAATACTCGTTAGATTTCAGCAGTTTTTAAGAAACTTTTTTAGATTGATTATCATCATCATAATCAGCCTATAGCAGTCCACTGCTGGACATAGGCCTCCCCCAATGAGCGCCATAGCGCCCTGTCTTTAGCTTGCCGCATCCAGCATCTACCTGCGGTCTTTCGCAGGTCGTCATCCCACCTGGTCGGAGGGCGTGCTACACTACGTTTACAGAGTCGTTGTCTCCACTCAAGAACACGTTTGTCCCAGCGGCCGTCGGTTCTTCGCGAGATATGGCCGGCCCACTGCCACTTCAGCTTGCTAATTCTTTGAGCTATGTCGATAACTTTGGTTCTCTGTCGGATGTATTCGTTACGAATCCTATCCTTCAGAGAAACTCCGAGCATAGCTCTTTCCATAGCTCGCTGAGATTGATTATACACACATCATAAATCATATCAGCCCATAGTATGTATATCAGTTATCTAGTACCCGGAAATCTTCCGGGTGTTTGATTCGTGTTTGTTATACCTAAACAAGTAGCTCCTTAAAATAGAACGCATGATAAAATTATCTTAATATAGAAATTCATTACGGTGTGTGATAATCTTTCGTTATATTTAAAGGTTGCCTGGAAAAGATCGCTTCTAAGCGATAAGGGCGCCCATTGTACTTGTCGCATGTAATGTCCTTTGTAATGATCTGTATCTGGTGTACAATAAAGTATTTTTGTATTTGTATATTTTTTTATTATACTTTATATAATATAAATAACTTCCGTCTAACCGAAAACCAGAACAAATATTTGAAAATCGTACATTCATTTGTCCCACAGCAGGAATCAAACCCGCAATCTCCTGCGTCGCAGGCTGACCTTCGCCCGCCGCGCCACATCGGTCGTCACTTGGAATAACATAGATGCTTTTTATGTAGGAAAATGCATGCAAAGCCGCGGTCAAGAGCTAGTTGCAATATAATTATGTGTAGGGAACCATTTATGTATATATCCGACAGAGAACCAAAGTTATCGACATCGCTCTAAGAATTATCAAGCTGAAGTGGCAGTGGGCCGGCCATATCTCGCGAAGAAACGACGGCCGCTGGGGCAAACGTGTTCTTGAATGGAGACCACGACTCGGTAAACGTAGTGTACGCCCTCCGACCAGGTGGGATGACGACCTGCGAAAGACTCCAGGTAGATGCTGGATGCGGCAAGCTGAAGACAGGGCGCTATGGCGCTCATTGGGGGAGGCCTATGCCCAGCAGTGGACGCTATAGGCTGATGATGATGATGATGAACCATTTATATGCCTAGATCATAAGAATGATTTGTCTTACCTACAGGCAAAACATGTTTCATTGTTCGTAAATATTCCATGATTTATAAAATAATCTCTCTTGTGTACAGTAGGTTTTTACAAACAATATTTGTGTGTTATTTTTATACCTTTGTGTGTATTAGATATTTCTTAAATCACTTCATGATGTCAGAGACGGAAGGAAAGATTCTAGAAAATATTTTTGAGTTTATTTGACTGCTTCCAAGATAAGCGGTGATGGGATAACATAGGTACACTAAAGTCAGATAATGTCAAAACCAGAATCATACGTATCATTTATGCTGCGCCTGAACCAATAGCGCCAAAAAAATCCAAGCGTAAGTCGGACCTCATTCATTATTTATTAAAAACTAACAGCCAGTCCCGGCTTCGCCCGGGTGGTCATTTGTTTCAGGCAATTTTTAATTTCGTCATCCCGTGACCACGACAGGTGTGCAAACCTGTTGAAACGTCGGGAAAAATAGGTAAATAAACGCGATAAATACCCGTTGTATTAATACCTATAATTATGTGTTCAGATCGCGTAAGTTTAAAAATATTAATTTTTTATTTTTCTCTTTTTTTCTCTCCGTAAGAATCATCCTCGTACTTCAAGGTATATTCTAAAAAAAGAATAAGCCAGCGGTTCACCTGCTCTCGAGATTTGCGCTTAGCAACACATTCAGCGATTCATTTGTATAATAATGGTTTTACGAGCCAAACGAAGGTCTATCGAACGTAACAAAAAAACTGTAAAAAAACTGGGGTCACACCAGTTTGTCACACTGGTGTGACTAGCAGGAATTTATTTTACTCGTGGACAGTAACGCCTATATATACTTTACTAGATGTTTCCCGCGGTTTCACCCGCGTTAAACTTGAATTTCATTTTAATAGGTGATTTTTTACACCCTGTGTTGCATTATTGGAGTTTTAGTAAGGATCCCTAACTTTTTTGAAAATATAATATAGCTTATGTACCGGGGATAGTGTAGCTTCCCAACGGTGAACGAATTTTTCAAATCGGTCCAGTAGTTTTGGAGCCTATACAATACAAACAAACAAACAAAAAATCAAACATTTCCTCTTTATAATATTAGTATAGACATCATGGCATGGAAATTTAGATACCCTACAACTGTAACTATTTAATAGGGTAGGTAGGTTAGCCTATGTTGACGAATGGACAGACGGCGGCGTTCCGTCACCACACTAGGGTTCTGTATCCTAATACAGAACCCTAAAAACGTTAAGAGCGTGCAGTGCCCGTGTATTTATTGATTTCATTCAAATATCTATCACGTAGCACGTAAGTAACTCACACATTCTAACAAACTTTTAGAGTTTAGTTAATATTATGAATATTATTAGTATGGTATTGATTAAGTATATCAGTCATCTAGTGCGTTAACAAAAGCTCTGTTTAGGTTGGGGCTAGAAGATGCTGAGTGGATTTTCCAACATTTCAAAGTCATCGGACGATGACTGCAATTCAATTTATTTTTTAACTACATACCTCTTCCAATCGAGACGTAATTAATTTAATCCTATGCACTGTGGAATACGAATTTTCGCATTAAAACCTTTACACAGCCATCATTAAAGCAAGAATTCAGACTATTCCAATTACTACCAGTTAAAACTGAATTTAATATAGATTTTGCTCTACAATTTAGGTGAGCACACAGTAATTTGATGGTAGAGGCAGAGTCAGCAACGAAAATCAGTGAACACATCAAAATTTTATTCAGAGTTCGTTGCTGACTGTACCTATGTTTGAATTTTTAGTGCCGCCGCCGCCGCCGCGCCCGCCGGCGCCGTTCGGATTTTTTTTCACGCGTAGGTTGGCTTTTACACAACATTGTAGATATATTACGAAATAGTTACACATTTATTTTATGTTCTTATTCATATCACAGTTTGTAAAAATATGTCTTTATTTGAAAACAGCCTAATAAAAGACTGATTAAGTGATCATAATATCTTATTGTATTTGATTGTCCAGCATTATTTATTGTTTATTTTTTCGCCTTCTCAACGTTTCTATTTTCTAATTACTGTCAATAGTAAACATATACTACGAATAACACTACACAGACGACAGGCCGCTATGCCCCTCATTAAAGGAGGCCTATGTCCGTGCAATACCTACCCCACTAGATTTATTTTCATCGCAGTTGCGAAGTACGGCCGCAAAAGTATTGACTTTTGAAAGTAAACCTGAGTAGTTACACATTAGTGTAACTACTCTGGTTAACTTTTTATAGAGTTTGGCTGGAGTATCATCATCAGTAAGTTCACAGCTGGACATAAGCTGGAGTATACTGAAAACAATTACAAAGACTCACCAATAGAAACCAAAACCACCAGCCCCGGCGCGCCAAAAGCCAGTGAGTAGCAGTCCTTATCCCCAAAACAGTTGACATCGGACCTCAGTATCGGTGACACGGTCTTTGCTATGAGGCTGCCTACGCACAAGCTGAAGTATAGAATGCTGAAGTAGACAGCTAGGTGGTGTTCTTGCTTTGGCAGTTGGAACTGGTCTCCTCCGAAGGACGTGACGCAGGGTTTGATTCCTCCTGTGCCGATAGTGATCATAAATAGACCGAGTAGAGTACATAGTCTGAAACAATTGATTTAACCTTTAGTTACTCGCACATAAAAACATACGTAAGTACTCGCGTGGCGTGCTTTCCATCCCAATTTTAGAATTAGGAAAAAACTACCAAATACATACAAAATCAGACTTTTATTTATGATTAAGATTTAAAAATTCTAGCTTCAATGATGTTAAAATGAACGAGACAGCGTAACAAAGAAAAATGAAGGCGCTTCCAGCTAGTTGACTCCAATTATTGGGAGATAACCTAATATAAATGAACTTGTAGTTAAAAAGCACCACACAGCGGGCAACGCAACCAGCGTCTTGAGGACGCTTCCGATTGGTATTGATTGGATCAGTTTAGCTAATTCTAGATTGTTCGCGACAGACTGTAGTTTGCTCAACATTTTAATCAAATTAAATTCTATTCTTTAAAAATTAATGCTTTTTTTCTAATGCCCGAATAAATAAACTTAGTATTTTAAGATGCAATGAAGACAGGCCGTTTGTGTCTTAGTCTTGAGGCGTAAAAATCTAAATTATTTTCTCGCCCTGCCTCGCCTATTTCTGATATTTTATAACCTTCAAGATGAAACCTCTAAAAATAAAGAAGGTATTAAATTCTCGAAACCAAAGATTTATAGCTCAATTCCGTTGTAAAATGAACATTATTTACCAATGGGACTAAAAGGCTTTGTAAAACGGAAATTAGGTAATTTCAGACGATCTTGTAACTGATCCTGCTGGGGCCAACGTTTATAATGAAACGTTAGTGTCAAATTCAATGAAACAGAAACCCGTTTACTTCTGGAATTTCGCACCGACAATAGTATGTCCCTAAAAAATTCAATAGCTTTACTTAAATACTTACATTTTTATTTAGTAAAGCAAAAAAAATCCTGTTAGACAACTAAGTAATATACAAGGATATAAAGTGCATTTTCAACACTCTTCGTGTATTCTAGCTAGAGGTAAGAAATGAATGAAAAATAAACCTCTAGATAGTTAAAACAAATAACGTAAATTACATTATACCTCTTCGGCTTACTTAGGTTCGTAAAATCTCACCTTCCGGGGATATTGAGTTGGGGAATGGCTGTCACAGCGACCAGTAGATTCCCCGCTGCGTACACAAACATCATGTAGAGAATGGTCCTGTAAAATATATGAAGTAAGTAAAAGGCAGACGAGCAAGGGAAAGACCAAGAATTTAGCTATACCTATGAGATCAAGGAAAGTCGCTGCCATGTCGTTTATAGAAGTAAATAAAACCGTCGTAAAAGTACGAGTCCGACTTGCGCACGAAGGGTTCCGTACATCTTCATATATAAAAATATATTGCTGATCGTTAGTCTCGCTAAAACTCGAGAACGGCTGGGCCGATTTAGCTGATTTTGGTTTTGAAATGTTTTACGTAGTCCAGGGAAGATTTAAACGGTGAGAAACATGATAAAATTGCGCAGAAATTTCCACGGGGGCGAAGCCGCTGGGCGCAGCTATCTATAAAAACGGCAAAATAAAACATGTTTTTGTGCACCTTAAATATTTATTTTATTAAGTTTTTTAGTATTTTTTGTTATAGCGGCAACAGAAATACATTATCTGTGACAATTTCAACTGTCTAACTATCACGGTTCATGAGATACAGCCTGGTGACAGACGGACACACAGACAGACAGAGAGACAGACGGACGGACGGACAGCGGAGTCTTTCCCGTTTTACCCTTTGGAACACTCAAAAGAGTCAGAGTGGAGGAAATTGCATCACTCACCGATAAGAGCTATAGGCTCTTTAAGCTATACTCTAGGTATGTTAATATAAGAGCTATTTTATTATAGAATAGGTAGTAGGTACACAAGATCAAAACTACGTAGCTACGAAACAATTAGTGCTCTGTGCTGTACAAAAGTGCAAGAGAACACTTACAAAGCACTAAAACACGTTACAAATTGCTTTTCCCGAATTGCTACGAGATCGGATTGCTAAAGAGCTCCGCTAGTTATTGCTATGAGCTGCTACGAATTGTAGCAAATTGTCACGTATTTCTGTTCAGTGTAGAAGAATTTCAATTCTAGTATTCGTTTTCAGAAGTGTTATACCTATTAGATGTGCAGTGTCACTATAATACTAGGCCAGAAAGGGATATACCTGTTAGGTAAATGATATGCACTTCTGAAATTTAATTCCTGTAAATATTTAAAGAAAAAATTTAAAGATTTTATTATAAGATAGAAGTGTTTCCCGACAGAGTCTGAAAACAATTTTTAGATTTAGACTTTAAGGTAGATAAGTAGGTTTTACACTGACCGGTTGCGGCGTAAGAATCGACCCCAACTCAGCCCGTAGATACCGAAACAACCTATTAGGGGAACCTAGCAGAGAAAGGGCAGATTTCTTAGTATATTTAACATCTCTACTGCGCTCACCAATACGCCTGGCGTGGTGTTAAAGCAAAACCGCAGTTGTTTGGGGGAGTATCGTTCAGTAGTGGACTTACAAGGGAAATATGCTTACAAGTACTTTATGGTACCGCTGTGGTATACTGCTTCGAGAATCGAACCCACAACCTCCTGCGGCGCAAGCAAACCTTCGCCCACCGCGCCACAGAGGTCGTAGTATCTGAGGACCTCGCGCCAATCATTTTGTATAGCGCGATACCCACATTATATTTTGACCTGGTCATACTTACAATGTAGGTAAAGCTACGTTGTATAACCCTACCTGAATTTCCCCAGGTAGTTATCGGCAATTATTCCTCCGACAATAGGGAAAACGTATACGAAACAACTGAATACATGGTAGATCTCCGTGGCACCATCATCTGAGTACCCCAGTTTACTTCTCAAGTATATTGTTAGGAATGCTGGAAAGTTATAAGTTATTAAAAACTGGTCTCAGCCCGCGGCTTCGCACGCGTTGTGTCCATGGAAGCGTTTATATGCTACTTCTATCCCATGAGAACTGTTGTATGGGTATAAAGTAGCTTAAGTTTGATTCCAGGTTAGAGCTACATCTATGCAAAATTTCAGCCAGATCTGTTCAGTAGCTTTGGCGTGAATAAATAACAAACATTCATCTAGACATCCAAACATTCACATTTGTAATACTAGCTTCGGCTCTGCTTCGCACGCGTTAATCGAAGCGTTTAAAGGTTATTTATGTATATGCTGTTTTATGCGATAAGAAGCCTATATTTTGTATCCAGACTTAGAGCTATACAAAATTCATCCTTGCATCCATCTAAACTTTCACATTTATAGTACGAATTGTGATGGTAATAATTATATATAATATCTAACCTTATTGTTTATTGTATAATTAGCTATTTTACCTAAATCTATACAAAGACTTATTCTTCCACACTAAACTTCATCGGATAATTGGTGACAATACTCCGATTTAGAATCCAAGATATTTTATGTCGACATAGACATTTTTGAATGAAAATTTAACAATAAATACATACAATAATAATAACAGAAAACAAAGAGGTAACAGCAAGGCTATCTTCAAAAACTAAAACACAAACTACAACAATGCATAATCTCACATGCGGAGTAAAAAATGTTTAAATGAATCCGAAAACTAAAGATAATAATGAATGAAAGCTTTCAAAAACCAAAATGGTTTCGAGCTTCTATGCTTAGCTTCGATTATACCAATGTCGTTAAATATTTTCCACCAATATTCCTTGGGTTTTGTGATTCCTTTGTATACAACAAATATCCAGGTTTTTTAATCGGAGTATAATGTAGTACATAATGTAAGTAAACAGAACTAGGTATACATATGTAGTTCTATGGGATATACTTATGTAAACTTACCTCGCATTCCAGAATACGAAAATCTTTCACAGAACTCTGCTATAATGATGATGACAACAATCCTTGGAAAACGGTCCTTAGCCTAAAAAACAAATGACTTTTGTAAGTATTTTATTTGGGACTTCATATAAGGAGGTTGCGGGTTCGATTCCCGCTTCGGAACAATTGTGTGTACGATCTGCAGATATTTGTTCCGGGTGTTCTGGTCGTTTTCTATATATAATAAAAAAAAAAATAAAAAAAAAATATCTATCTATGTAATGTATTGTATTATGTATATCAGTTATCTAGTACCCATAACACAAGCTCTGCTTACCATGGGGCTAGATAATGCTGTGTGATTTGTCCAGCATTATTTATTTATTTATTTATTCATTTTGTTTTTTGGAACGTTCTTCAAATGTCAGAGATTTTTTTCCAAACAACTTGAAAACACACCTACCTCCAATGATATTTTATAATAGTAAAACATCATTGCCTACCTCGCAATTCTGATATGAATTTTGAAATTTAAAAAAAGAAAATTCCAATATACTGATATTTGTTTTTCAACGAATCGTGCTCAAAGAGTTATTGTTGGAATAAAACTCTTTTTACCAGTTGCTTGTTTATTTAAAAAAAATGTTTGTTAATGGTAAGGTAGGTACCTACACTTAAAAAATAAGATATGGGAGATAAAAGGAAATAATGAAAATCAAGAAAAAGAATAAAAGAAGACTCAAAATAAAGAATCCCTTTTTTCATTGGCCTGGCCAATGAAAAAAGGGATTCTTTATTTTGAGACAGGTTTAGACGGATCTACCGAACTAGGCAGGTACCTAAATATTAGATTTTTATTGGGTAATGTCGCAATAAAAGCAATTTCATTTAATTACACCGATATTTTTAAGGACTTAGGGACCTACCTAACCTACCTACATACCCACATTTTAACAGTTTTTAGGTTGGTACTTTAATAAGTAATGAAAACTTACCTTTTTCCCTAATGGGAAAAAGGTAAGTTTTCATTACACACCCGCTTTCGCAAATTATTGGGCGCCACAGCACAATCACTATCTAATTTAGCCATTGCACTACAGTACTGCGTTTGTAAATACGAAATGACTAATTTTATCTCGTCTAATTTAGGTAATTTATATTGTATCCCACGTGTTTTCTCAGCAAACATCTCCTATCGCATCAACACAGACAGATCAAACATTACCAAGCCCTAGTCTGAATACGTAAACGCAAGTTTTCGTTAATTATTGCTACGTACAACCCACCTTTGTTACCGTTATGATAATGTGAATCGATACTAAATAAAACCACGCATTATCCTTTATCTTTTAACCGCGAATTATCCTTTCAAAGCACAATCTGAAGCATAATTTTCCGAAATAATCTCATTAGCCTCCAGAAAATGAAACTGTACCGAAATATTGGAAAACTCAAAAATCAAATCATGGTAAATATTCCGTTATAAATTACTTTTGTATCAATAAGACAGTTTAGGATATGTAGGGAGTAGGTACCTAGGGAAGGTGGGCGTGTGCGCGTTTTCTCGTTTGTTTCAGACTAGGGCTTCAGTTGGTATAAAATTAAATACATTGTTTGTTTTGTATACGTGGCATGGCATCTAAGAGCATGCCACAAAGGTGCTCCTTCATTATTTTCTGCTTTTCTATTTCCGTTGTGCCATAAGAGTTAATAATAAAATAATTTATTTCAGACCATAGAAAAGTAATAGATCTTACTTTTTTCTACGGTCCATAGTAATATATATGTAGGTACCATAAAACTAGCATTCAATAAATGAACTTGATGTTATGCTGAGGAGAACCAATATAAATTATTTCTTCTGACTGCTAGAAGATGAAGGATGCGCCAAGCCGAAGGCAGGTTGCTAGACGCTCTTATAGGGAGGCATGTGTCCAGCAGTGGACAAGATGGATGAATGGTAAATGATGATTTGAATGATAACATAGATTTTTAGTAGGTAAGTACCTAGTTAGGTAGGTAATAAATCTTTATTTTTGCGCTCCTAAGTTTGAGCATGGTCTTATAGAAAACCAGCTTGTGACCGCAGCCTCGCGCGCGTATGTCTGGATTAGAAGTACTTCGTATGTTCGTCCCCGCAATGCCATCTAGGTAGGTACATCCCTGCCAAAATTTAATTGAAATCCGTTCAGACGTTTAGGCATGAAGAAGGTCACAGACTTTCGAATTTATAGGTAGGATCATAGACTAATAAAACACAATAACGTATCACGTAATCATCAAGTCCGATAGGCAAACAAAGGTACGTTATATATGAAATATAGAGAAAACTAAAAACAACAAATGCAATGAAAAATTAAAACCGCCGAACGAAACGATTCAAACTCAAATTCAAAGGAAGAATCTGTGAAATGTCCCGTCCACAGTGTTGCCATGCCAACTCGTTGACAGGTATAATAATTCGGGCTAAACATTACAAAAAAAAATATGGCTAAATTACTAATTATAAATAAAAATGATTAATTATTAATAAAATATTTTATAATTTAAAATAAATATTTTAAATCATCTATAGTAATGTCGGTTATTATTATTAAATGTCGTCATGTCACTCATTAAGAACTCCATGCCAAGCGTTGAATCGCCACTTTGTATGGCGTTTCACCATCACTTTTTGAAGCTTCAACTTCGCAACTTGTTGGGAATACTCTGCAATGAACAAACTCAAAATTCTAATGAAAGTAAAGTTAACCTATCTAAAGTCTCCGTGCACTAGATGATAACGTCGCGTCGCACGTACTCGTATCGCAGTTCAGTCAGTCACACACAGTGTTCAGTTCAGTACGCGCAGTAACGCAAGCTGGCAATAACGCCGCAACTTTAAATAACGCCATCTCTTTATTTGCTGTCGTACTACTTTATTATGTAGTAGTTATATAACTTAGCGTTGCGTATGCATGTAAAAAGCATGTCAATTGTATATACCAGACTCAAAACATTCAGCAACATCTAGCGTCATTGGAGGCAATCATTTATCGATGTACGTTTTCTTGTATGAGATTTGAGACTTGATAGATTTATAAGGATTATTAAATTTCTGTTAAATTTACCAATCACGTAAAGGCAACCCTAAAATCCTTTGTGAGATAATATATAATAATTATATGACGATAGAAAGAGATGCAAATAGTTCGATAGTGCCAGCTGAATTATCGTGATAGCGCGTACGGTGCTATTTGCATGAATCGAGCATTGTGTTGTGTATCGAACGGCATCCAAACCACACCTCACTCACTCGTGAAATATTGTTCTTCCAAAACATTTCCCAACTTTTTCGAGTATTTTTTTACACGGATTTAGAAAAAAAGAGCTTGTAGTGTAAAACCACCGCAATACGTAAAATTGCAATAAATTGTAAATTATAATCTATTCTATTCTAATGGTTATGAAAATCCAAAACTGAAACCCTTCGTTAAGACAAGAATCAGCTGGCAGCACTATTTGATTTATTTCGTTCGTTCGTAAGATTTCCGTTATGATATTATTATTCTGTGGTTTGCCTCCGTTGACTTGAAATTTAAAAAAAGGACGGTTAGGTTATAGTTGATTTTGATTGCCTATGTACGCCGAATAAGTGTTTTTTTTTGCATTCAAAGCCCGATTCTGTTCAGTTTATAGAGTTTAATAATTACCGATATAAATATGTAAATGTTAAAAGGTGTTGTGTATTGTAAACTACAGAACGGCTCTTGCTTAGAAATAAGATTGAGCAGTATTCATTGCTCTTTGCTGCATACTTACTGACTCGAGCGGATTTTGATAGCGGCAGATAGCATTTACAATGAAGACGCCTAGAAAATCATCTCCAACACGCTCCCAAGGGCCCGTCCGAACTCCAATCCGCCACAAACCTCGAAGAACCCTTAGCGTTACTTCAGCTCGCTCTAACACATCCATCATTACATCTGCTTTAGTACAGCAAAAGAAGGGCAATGCTTCGTTTGTGGTACTATCGCCTCTGGACAGTAGGAAGTCGGTATTGTCAGACAATACTGAGATTCAGGAGCCTAGACGTGAGTAAACATCATATTATATTTAATTACCATTTTTATCAATAAGACCACTACAATTTACAAATCATGAGTCATCTTCTCCATGGCTCCTCAAACAATGCATTATGTTTCTGAGAGGAAACATGAACCCACAAATTCTGCTTCCAAAATAAATTAAAAAAAACATTTGAAACTCCATCCTATAAATAAATAAATAAAGCTGGATGCCCCAGCTTAGCAAGTATTAGAATAATCACTCGTAGCGATGAGGCCACCCTTTATACCTTTAATCCTAGTTTTTATTTCTGTATTGTTTAGTATAATAAAGTGTTTTCTATGTAAAGAGTGATGTCCTGCTGTACAGTTTTTACTTTACCGTGGATTGCTACCTTACCAAGGGTTGTAGAATGATGATAATGTAATGTAAAAGATAGTTGTTGGCATTTACACAATATGTGGTACATACAATATAATGTTATTTTCTTATTATTTTACTTAGTTTTATGTAAACAAAAACCTTGACTACCTTCTAAATGTTATCGTTAAATATGAGATGTACCAAATTCAATACTACATAGTTTTTATGTAGTTTGTTTCTTGGCCAACTTGATTTAATGAAATAAATATTTCAGGAGAAAATTGGTGGAAAAATTTGGGTGAACATTCAACAACGGCAAGAGACTTTCTAGACCTTATAGATGATAATGAGAATCGGGAGCCTTTTAACATTCTTGAAGAATTAGACATGGAAATTGTCAGGTGAGTTTGTTTACTTATTTATAATTAATGTATATTGCTGTGAGATGCCCCAAGTCTTTCATAGTAGCAGTTGTTAGGCTATTTAACTACTGAAAGCAAAACCAATAAAATATATCACACATAACATGATGTGTGTGGGTTTGATTACTGCCTCAGGACATAATAATGTTTGTACAATCTATATAATAACATACTAAAAAGTAATGCAATGAAGAAATTCAACACTTATATAGACACATCAGCCACATGCTGCTCGTCTATTAACAATAAATAAATCTATATGTTCAGGGTGTTTTCTGTGTATGTAGTGTAATTTATTAAGTCTATACATTATCTTATTCCCATAACACAAGCTCCGACTAGCTTGGGGCTAGATGTGTGAATTGTCCAGCATTAAATCAAGATATTAAATTTCAGCCAAGAGAACAAAAAGAACCTCACTTTACAACTATCAGAGTGCAGCGACAGCGAATCGATCAACAGTATTGTGATCCCTCAACGGAAACTATTCCCTCAAAAAGAGAACCGGAAACAAAATCATTTTTCTGAAATAGTAGGATCTTTAGTCAAGCCAAATGAAACATGTGTTGATAAAACTCCTGTAACTGGAACCAGAGAGCTGTTTCAGAAAAAACAAAGAACCAGGCCCATATTCCCTGCTGCATTACTAAACATTTCACCAGACAAAACAGTGTCAGATAAAACAAATGAATTGATAATACCAGAGGCCAAAGCTCAAGTCCGTAACATCTTTGGCCAACGCAACACAAAACTCAAGAACATCTTTGCCAACTTCATTGTTACCGAGAGTGAAGATGAAGTATCTATTACACAACCAAAAGTTTTTGGTTTCAAGAAAAAAATAGAAGCTTCAAGACGTTCTTCCCTGCGCAATGTAAGAGATCCTTCACCAGCATCTAGCATAACAACAGATATAGAAATGGATGACTGGAAAATGTTGCCATCCTCGACAATGATGGAGAACCAACTCGAAGTTCAGATGACTAGTCAAACACCCAAAAGGGCCAGGTTGAGCAATTTGACTGAAAGGGAATCTGAGGCTGGTAGTAATGCCTTAAAACAGTCAAAAAAATCTAACTCTTCTAAGGAAGATAAATCACGAAAATCTAAAACATTCACTAAAGAAAAAGCTTGTGAACCAAAAACAATCAATATGTCTACGACTTTGGGAGATATTAATGAAAATCTAAATAAATCTACGAAAGATACAATGAAATTACGCAAATCTAAAACTTTTACCAAGGAAATAGAGGATTTAGATACATCTAGGACAACAAGAAATAAATCTAAAGTGCAACCAGATGACAAAGTTGTAAACCAATCCAAGACTAAAATCTCTAAACACAACACTTCAATTAAAACTAGAAGTCAAAGTAAGAACACATCACCTAATAACTCGCAGGTTATTAAAGAAGCAGATTTAAAATCACAAACTACAAACAATAATAAAACAATCATCTGTTCCAAAGATATCGAAAATATGCAAGAAGATAACCCAGATGATGAAGAAAATAATGATGTCGAACTAAACTTCTCTCTTCACTATGAAAGCGACCATGATGAAGGAGAAGAAATACCTGAAACTCAGAATAAATCTATGAATTCCAAAAGTATGTCTGAGAAAGAGATTAGCCAAGAGATTGACAATGATAGTGAGCAAAAAAATGAAAGCGAAGTTGCACCAGATGAAGTTGACTATGCATTTGATAATGAAGAAGATAATGGTAAACCAAATGAAAGTCAAGCTGCAGAAAAAATTTACTATGAATCAGATAATGAACATGAAAAATATGTTGAACAAAATGAAGATGACAATGCCTCTGACAATGAGCTACATGACCTAAGTCTTGAACAAAATCAAAGTGAATCAGAGAATGAAAGTCAAGAAGTTGAGGATAATAATGAAGAAAATCAAAACGAAACGCATGCGGACAGTGATACAGAGCTAAATGAAAGCCAAGTAGAAAATGAGAGTGATACAGAACAGAATGAAAGCCAAGTGCAAAATGAGAGTGATACTGAACAGAATGAAAGCCAAGTGCAAATTGAGAGTGATACAGAACAAAATGAGAGTAATATACAAGACGAAATCCAAGTAGAAGCAGAAGAAAATGACGTAGAGCAAGAAGAACAAGACTCGGACGCTGAAAATAATAGAGACCAAGAAGTAAGTGCTGTAGGCGAAATAACAGAAACTCCGAACGTGTCTCACGACACCACAGGCAGAAACAGAAAGAACAAATCGCCAGAAGCCATTCTGCATGAAAGTAGAAACCTCATTGACTCGTTTTATTCGGTGAAAGGCGACAAGACCTTGAGAAAGACAGAAATGCCCAAAAGCACACATCGAGAATTAGTCCCCGCTAGAGAAAGCGTCGGATTTTCCGATGGAAGTAGCTCAAGTGCCCAAGGCTCGGGCTGGGATTCTCACAGAACCACCAGAAAAACTCTTAGACAGACATACGGACAAGATTTCACGCCGAGAAAATCTCTACGGGCGCTAGTCATGGAGAAATCTGCAAAAAGACAAACTCAGCGCAACGAAATGGCGTCAGTCACCGCGCCGCTTTTTCCGCAAGCTAATTCCACAGAATTTCCGTCAAGTCGATTCGATGGTGAGGATGAAGATGAAAGTGAAAATAGATCGTCAAATGATATCTCACTTAGAACACGGCAAACGACGATAGAAAAGTATTTGATGGGCGTCGCAAAGAAAAATGCCGAGATAAGACAAAAAATCGTAAGTATTTTAATCTATTTAAGTAGTTGTTATTTCTCTAAAAACTCTTTCAACAAGAACTTCAATGACTAATAGTAATTCTACTAATGATGATGAAGATTATACTACAATTGCTTAGTACATTTGGAGATTACCCCCGAGTGTGCGCACTATAATAACAAAAGCTTAAAAAATATAAGTTAAAACCATTTTGAAAGTATAGCTTTCATTTATGACCCCATAAATTAATTGATTGACACAGCACCGCCGCTAAAAAATATAAGGATTCCCATAAATGAACCTTAACATTACAGGAAGAAAAAGTCCTCAATTCACTGAAGGAACCACCAACACAACACATATTCAAAATCCCGACTACGCCATTATTCGCCCGTAATGCAACTCGTATCGCGAAACAAAACAGGTCCGCTACTCGAGCCGCCAAGATAACGAAACTCTTTGGGGGCGTACCTCTACCTCAAGAAGTACTTGAGGATCTGATGTACAAGCCGCCCAAGAGGTACCAACCGAGGAACGCGCCGTGGGCTACTAAACACTTGTACAAGTTTTTGGAAGAGAAGCTGGAGCCAAAGTGAGTAGTACAAACAAACAAAGAAGACTTCTTAAGGCGCCACTTATTTTATCTTATTATTACGTTAATTAAAGGAAATATCAAAAATTTCATTACGAATTTTGAGATACCTATTGTAAGCTTATAATGTACCTAGCTCGTACGGCGAATATAATAATATTTGTTAATATTAGACGTTACAAGAATGCGAGCTGTGTTGGCGGGGTCGATTCTTACGTCGAGATCGCCACGCACGGCAACAAACTTTACCTACCATTTCATAAATATCGATGATCGCATTCACCTTGCCGCATCTAACATCTACCTGCAGTTTTTCGCAGATCGTCCTACCTAACCAAATAGATGAATTACCTAGGCTATTTTTAAATTTTCAGATACGACTACAAATCCCGCGTACGCGCAGAGAGGCTCATGGAAACCTTGTACAATTTTACGAAAGACCTGCGCAGGCGCAACGTTGCCTGCCCGGAAGCAGTTGAGGTTCTGAAACTAGAAATGGCAAGACTGTGTATTGTGAAGACGCACCATGAATTTTACGAATTCTTTGGCAAGTTCATGCCACGAGAGGTTCGGCGAAAGGTAAGATCATTCATTATTTTTATAGAACCATAGTCAAGTGGAACCTACGTTAAAGTTATAATAATAATAGTAAAATATATTTATTCACAGAGGTGGGTTTACAAAGTAGGGATTTACAATCTATTTCATATTACCACTATAATTATGTTAGGCATTAACAAAATAAAAAACACAATAGTTTTGAATGTTCTTAAATAACAACTGCGATGAACTTCAATCATCATCGGGCATTAAACATTGGGCAATAAAACAGAAAGCTTAGAAGTTGATCTATTTATTTTGGTTTGTTTGTAAGTAGGGTCCAAACAAGAAACATTATCTTGAAAGGGGTGCTTTTGATATCAAATCAAATTTATTTCCCTACCTCTGGAACTACAATGGTTTATAAACCTTCCTCTTGAATTACTCTATCTATTTAAAAAAACCGCATCAAAATCCGTTGCGTAGTTATAAAGATCTAAGCTTACATAGGGACAGACAGCGGGAAGCAGTTTTATACTATGTAGTGATAATCTTGTCATGCAATTCCTTGTTTCAGGTAATGCCTGATGTTGTCAACAATATAGATCTTCCAAGGGAAGGCGTCTTCTCCGACATTCTCTGAACCAAACCACCTCACTTGTTACATTATGATAATAATTATTTAAAATAAGACAATTATAAACGCCAGTTCGTAGAATCAGCCCGTTCGCGTTGGCAGAAATTCTAGGGCTGATTGTACGATCTGGCGCTACATTAAGTAAGATGTTTATGACGATTATAATAAATATTTTTTTACAAGATCTGTATATTATTTACAAAATAACTTTTTATCCCTAGTAGTTTAACAGTTCCTATGGGATCTATCCCATGGGAAATGTTCTAAGGGATAGAACATTTGAAGGTTATTTCTACATAACCTTTAAATGTCAGATAGATAGATAGAAAACACTATTATTAGGTATACCACGCAAAACAGAAAACAATACTTAGAGGAAGTATAAAGGGCGAGGGGTGTAAAACAGAAAAACTAATTGTTCTGGGTATCTAAGAATCGTTTATTTCGAAAATACTAGGATACAAATGTAAACCTACAATACATGGAGCACCATACACATAAAATTATATTGCAATTATTATTTGCTGCAATGTTTCACCAAACAACGTATTTTCAACAGCTTAAATCTGTTTCTGACTGAGCAAAAGGTCATAGCTGTTGAAAGATGCGTTAATGGGGTATAAAGTATGGTTCAATAAACGGGGTATATTTCAGTCTGCTACAAAAATGGCTACTAAGTTATAGAACAATGAATACATCTTGTCTTAAATCTAAAGGTATGTATAGAAGGGGTGAAGGCAAAGCTTAGTCTTACTTTGATTCAAAATTGGGGCGTTTTAGACAAACAAAGAATAAATAATAAGTAATTTAAAAATATGTCAAAAACCTACAGAGTATATATGTTACAAAGATTGGATTACATTAGACAACGGATCAAAGTTCATACAACCACTTGTAGTGTCCTATAGACAAATAACTAATAGAGCTAAACGATTAAAGTTCGTTTGAAATTTGTGTTTTATACAGTAGGTACTGAGATCTAAAAAATATTCATCAGAATTAGAACTATTTCCGTGTATTATAGTTATTGATATGATAATAAATTCCAAGCTAATAAACACTACACTTTCCATTCTATAATAAACTGTGCATAGTCATAAAGATAAACATTTGTAGCGACATAACAAAGTGATGTGTACGTTATGGTACTCAGTAAATGCATAAGTAAATATGACAGACAACCAACCAACACAAGAAGCGTTACATCCTACCTTCCTAGCCAATCACAAGGTCCTTGAACACTGACACAATACCTACACACTACAAAACCCTAGTTTCGTAGAATCTTACACATCCACTTAAATCTATATAGGTATCAGAAAATCGTGAAAAGTTCCAAAAGTGTACCTACATTGTGACACTTTTGTGACCTATAAAAAAATACCTAAAAATCCAATTGGGGTAAACATTGGCACTACTAAGACACTTTTTAGTAGAACCTACAGGGATTTATTGTGCTACAGTAACATGGTTCTTAAACTCTAAATATAAATAAAAGTATAAAAACTCAGCCAAAACAATAAATTCTAAATTTTACTATATTCTCATACAAAATTGACATAGATTTTCCTGTGACAAAACGTACAGTATGCTTTGTTACAGAAAAATGTACAAAACTCTTAAGAGGCTCTAAGAAATTATTGAATACGAGTATCAGCTAATAAAAAGCGAAAGAAATGCAGTCAAGAAAACAGTCAAATAGACATCTACAAAACGTAGTTATAACATAATAAGCTATTATAATTAATTCACATAAATTGAAAACAATTATTAATTTCATCATTATATAATATTATGTTTCTTAATCCAATTTTATTTGTAAGTTCCGCTTGCCCCTCAATGGCAAAAATATGAGAAAGGTTACCCATTGTTATAGGCCTTGTATAACATTTCATACAGTTAACAAATCTTAAACATAATAATAATGACTTAGTTCAAATTAAACAAAGTTTAACATAAACAAGTAGTAAAATTAAATAAAATGCATTAGTTAGGATAATGTCTTTCATATTAAAGCATGCCAATGGCAAAAATATGAGAAAGGTTACCCATTGTTATAGGCAAAAATATGAGAACGACGGACATTAAACTAGACACTTAAATAAAATGCACAATAACTTAAGTCCATTAGTTTTGCCTTAGTATAGTCACAGGTAAAATAGTACTATACTATACTAGGATAGTTTTAGTTGTTGGTATTTTTAAACTCAAAAATAGTATATAATTGGGAATATAGGGTAAAGTAGTAAAGGCTTGGCTTGGCTTGGCTTAGTAAAGGCTTGGCTGTGTGGTGTCGGCCGTGATAGAATAGCACCACCCCAACTCTTCCCGTGGGTGTCGTAGAAGGCGACTAAGGGACATACACCGGGGGGCGGGCAGCAGCGTCCCTTGCAGCACACTCCCGATACTGCGATCCCCAACCCGCATGCCCAGCGTGGGGATTATGGGCATCAACCCCCCCATGGATAGACACGCCAAAAGAATGTGGCCCCCAGTTCCCGGCCGCCTCGCTATTCCTGGCCATGGTAGCGGCCACGGTAACGGCGGGGCAGGGGGTGCTAGGAATCCCCGGGCTACATCAGGCTACCAAACTCTACCTAAACTGACCCTGGCTACGTTTAACGGACGCACTCTGAGGCTTGACCATCATCTAGCGCAGTTGGAAGTGGAGTTAGAGAACATCAAATGGCATGTTCTGGGGTTATGTGAAGTCCGTAGAGAGGGGGAGGACACCGTAACCCTAGACTCGGGCCATCTTCTCTACTTTCGCGAGGGTGATAAAACATCCCAGGGTGGCGTAGGCTTCCTCGTCAATAAGGCCCTCTCTAGCAACGTCCAAGAAATCTCCAGTGTGTCGACCAGGGTAGCGTACCTGATCCTTCGGCTGTCCAAGCGGTACAGCATGAAGGTCATCCAGGTCTATGCACCGACCTCGGCACACTTGGATGATGAAGTGGAGGATATGTATGAAGACATATCCAAAGCCTTACATAACACCACTAAGGCCCACTTCAACGTTGTTATGGGGGACTTTAACGGCAAGGTGGGAACCCAGATTGGCAACGAATCCCGAATAGGCCCGCATGGTTATGGGGTCAGAAATCACAGGGGGCAAATGCTTGTCAACTTCCTTGAGAAGGAGGGGCTGTTCTTGATGAACTCTTTCTTTAAGAAACAGCCTCAAAGGAAGTGGACATGGCAAAGCCCCGACACTGTGACTAAAAATGAGATCGACTTCATCATGACGGATAGCAAGCACATATTCAGAGATGTCTCAGTGATCAACAGGTTCAATACCGGATCTGATCACCGACTCCTCCGAGGCTCTCTGAATATCAACTTGAAGCTTGAAAGAAACCGTCTGATGAAGTCCACGCTCCGACCTGACCCAATCCAAATCATGGCGGGCACCGAGAAGTTTCAGCAGCTTCTCGGGAATAGATTTGTTGCCTTGGAACCCACTGATGACGCTGACGAGACCCTACACAATCTGGTTGAAACGTTGAGGGATGAGGGCATCGAATTCTGTCGAAAGCAGCGTACTGGCAAGAAGTCCAAACTCTCGGATGAGACTCATGGGCTGATGACAAAAAGACGGGAGACCGCCCAAGCGACTTTGTCAGAGAGGTCAGACCTGAACAAGCGGATTGCGAAGATGGTACGGCACGACCTTCGGAGCTTCAACACGCGCCTCATTCAAGAGGCGATAGAGCGAAACCGAGGGTCCAAAGTATTCACTCAGCAGCTTGGCAGGAGCCACCTGACAAAGCTTAAAACGCACGACGGGAGGACCGTATTGTCAAAGCCGGAGATATCCGCCGAGATAGAGGATTTCTATGGCCGATTATACGCTGCACATGCCCCTCGTTACCGACGAGATGACCAAGATTCCAGAGCCACCCTGACACGCCACTATACCGACGAACTGCCTGAAATCAGTCAAGACGAGATCGTGTTAGCTCTAGCTCTGGCTTTTGTGGACTATGAGAAGGCATTTGACTCCGTCGAAACCTGGGCTGTTCTGGATTCCTTACAGCGATGCCAAGTAGACTATCGTTATATCCAGGTGCTGAGTTGTCTCTACGAGGCCGCCACCATGAGTGTCCAAGTACAGGGTCAGCAGTCTAAACCCATCCAATTGCGCAGAGGAGTGAGGCAGGGGGATGTCATATCCCCGAAACTGTTCACGTGCGCATTGGAAGATATGTTTAGGTTGCTGGACTGGAAAGGAAAGGGCATTAATATAAACGGCGAGTACATCTCACATCTGCGATTCGCTGATGACATAGTCTTAATGGCGGAGTCGCTTGAGGAACTGAACCGGATGCTGGACGGCCTAGCTTCAGCCTCCCGATGTATCGGTCTTGGCATGAATTTGGATAAAACCAAAGTCATGATCAATGGTCACATTGATCCAAGGCCGGTGGTCGTACATGGTCACCTTCTCGAAACTGTTTCCGAGTACACTTACCTTGGGCAGATTCTGCAGTTGGGTAAAAACAGTTTCGAGAAGGAGGCCAAAAGGAGGATCCAGCTGGGCTGGGCAGCATTTGGGAAACTACGTCAAGTCTTCACGTCATCCATACCGCAATGCTTGAAAACGAAAGTTTTCAATCAGTGCGTCCTACCCGTTATGACCTACGGAGCTGAGACGTGGACACTCACGATAGGGCTGGTCCACCAGTTCAAAGTCGCTCAGCGAGCTATGGAAAGAGCTATGCTCGGAGTTTCTCTGAAGGATAGGATTCGTAACGAATACATCCGACAGAGAACCAAGGTTATCGACATAGCTCAAAGAATTAGCAAGCTGAAGTGGCAGTGGGCCGGCCATATCTCGCGAAGAACCGACGGCCGATGGGGCAAACGTGTTCTTGAGTGGAGACCACGACTCGGTAAACGTAGTGTAGGACGCCCTCCGACCAGGTGGGATGACGACCTGCGAAAGACTGCAGGTAGATGCTGGATGCGGCAAGCTGAAGACAGGGCGCTATGGCGCTCTTTGGGGGAGGCCTATGTCCAGCAGTGGACTGCTATAGGCTGATGATGATGATGAGTAAAGGCTTTGACATTACATAAGAATAAATAGATGTACATAATGTACAAAATATTGGGTACTGATTGTAAAGTGTACAAAAGGTAAATATGGTTATACAATAGATAAACTTAGTAAGCAGTATTTAAGATATATATATGGAAAGGGTTGAGGAAAACAGCTGAATACTTCAAACGTGGAAATCCGCGGATCCATTAGTCTTGTTCACCAAGAAGTCGGCAGCAGCAACCATCAGTAAACCTATGAACAAATGTAAGGGATTTCAATTAACATTTTTGTGCTGCGCGGCAACGGTGCTTTTCAGGCGTGTCTAAATCGCGTTTGTGTTTAGAACACGCTATGACGTCACACGGTTTGGACAAGGAATTTCCTATATCATAGCATAGATCATAGAGAGTAATGCCCCAGGTGCAATTTTTAAAGTTTGTCGTACAGACAAACTTTAAAAATTGCACCTTATCCACCGATGATTTTTAGATTATTATCACGGATTGTTCTGTTGAAAATAAAGGTAGCTGTACAAAGCGCACACTTGTCGTGTAATGAGCAAAGAATATTGTAAGTACTAAAGATAGCAAGTAGGTAATAGAGTAGCTAGGCTTTGATCTGATTACTGAACACGGGGAAAAATATTTTAAAAAGTCTCGTCCTTCATTTATCGAAAAATTTATTAAAAATGAAATGATCCTAAGTCTAAACATAATGACAGTACGCTGTGCCCACAACTAAGCAAGATAAATGTATCTTTAAAGGGCAATGTATACGCTTCTACAACAACCCCAAATGAGTTGCAAAAATTATCAATAAATAAATTCAAACGAACTGTCAAACACATCCTTTGTAAAAAGGCTTATTACAAAATATCCAATTATCTAGCTAACCGTTAAAAAAGCTTGGGGCGAGACAAGGCAGTAGTTGTATACCTAGCGTGGTGTGGCCGGCAGTAGCTCCACATAGTTGGCAGGGAAGAGTCCGAAGACGCCGCGCGGGCCGAGCCCCTGCCACCAGCCCGCGTCTATCTGCTCGATGTGGGTTATTATATCGCCCGGGTCGAACGTGATCTCGGATTCGTCCGCTGAAAAGGAATACAAGATAAGAAAATGCTTAAACTAAGTCACAAATTGATACGAAAAAAAATTAAACACTTCACGAATTTGACGACGTTTGTGGCACGGTGAGCGAAGGTCCGCCTGCGACGCAGGATGTTTCGGATTCGATTACCGCCTCGGGATAAATGTGCGATATTTATTCCGTTGTCTATATCAGCGTCAGCGCAAGTCTTAGAAAGACAAGGATCCGGCGGTGGCGCCGCACCGTATGTCATCAGGCTTCCGTAGTGATCCAAACAACACTAACGACGGTGCCTACATAAAGCGAAAAACCGTATGTTTTAGACAATACGCCTGACCAAAGGACTATCTCGATATAGTTCTGTGGCCTTAGCCATGAATCGTGCGAGCCTATTAGCAAGGGGTTGTTACACTTAGACCGCTAGTTTATAACTACGACACGACACCTGAGTGCAGAAGCAACATAAATACTTATCGAATTATTGTGATGATCATGCAATTTTAAGTAGCTAACTACTTTTGAACATCTCCGCTCCGATTCAGTGAAAATCGGGCGTAAAATGCCATTCAATAGCCATAATCAGCTAATAAAATAACTTTTCCTTTGGCATTCAACACGATATCTATTCTATTCACCTTTATTTGAATACAAGATTATTTATATATTTTTTTAAATTATGTAATATCTATTCAGGTGGTGGGTAGCTAATAACGCACCTGCTTCATAATCGTACAGCGCCCTCGCAGTGAGCCCCGGGTCTTCGTCGAGGTCCTCGTATATCGTGCCTTCCTCTTCCATCGCTTCGGGTGACCCATCTGCAAAGACAATCCAACACTTGACTCATGCTCAAACGTCATAGAAATAAAGTTCAAATTCGTTTCTAGCGTGAGTTTAGTCTTTTTGTAGAGTGAACAAATTATGAGTCAGCGGTCCGTTTTGTCTAAAGCGAAGCAAAGTACGAGTCAGGCACTCTAGGTTCCGTACATTTTATTGTATTCATGAGCATAGATAACTGTATTCTGAGAATTGGCTGGCTGAATATTACCGACTAGCGGACCTTCCCGGCTTCGCACGGTTTGAGTACGGATCCCTAACTTTTTTGAAAATATAATATAGCCTATGTTCACCGGGAATAGTGTAGCTTCCCAACGGTGAAAGAATTTTTCGAATCGCACCAGAAGTTTCGGAGCCTATTCATTACAAACAAACAAAAAATCAAACTTTTCCTCTTTATAATATTAGATAGAAGACAGACAGACATACGGCGGCATAAGAAAAATGCTTTGGTTGCCTTGCCACCCACCCTGCATAACAACACACTGACTACAAAAATTCATCTCGTAATCGTAATCAAGTGCCAGGATTATTTCGCTCAGTTAGTAAAAATTATAAAATAAACTCACCGTCCATAGAACTGCCATTCTCCTTTTTAAAATTAACATTCTCAATAACAGTATTCTGCCGACTCAACTCTCTTTCATTCTCCCCCGCGATGTTATTCTTACTATACGGCGATCGCTTTATCGTACTGAACTTATTATCACTATCATCGTCATCATTCTCATTAGAACTCGAGTAGGAGGTATCGAACATGTCATTTTCGAGAATATTCTGCTTAATCATCGGCTCGCTTTGCTTCATTTCTTGAATGTCCCGGTACGCTTCGCTCTCCTTATATTCCGAGTAGTTTATAGCACTGAAAGAGGTTGGTTCATCTGTGCTGGGACTTAGGTCGACTGATGGGTCGATGATGGGTTCGTATTGTATTTGTGAAGGAGTTTCTAGACTCATTTTGATTTTGTCTATGTTTTTGAGGGGGCTTGTTTTTGGTTCTTCTGGAGTGGTTGGTGTGAGTTTGACGGGAGATTTGACGGGCGATGTAGGGATCGGGTTTTGGGAGAAAGTATTGATGCGTTGTGCGATTACTGAACTGCGGACTGGTTTCTCTGGTATTGAGTTTGATCTGTAACAATTAATTGATACGTTTAATTTAAACATAGTATTTGATAACCTACATTTGATTTATATCAGACTATAAGTTGCTGTTACTGTATAAGGTTTTTTTGTAACAAAATTTATTGATATTGGTTCATTTGACTCGGCTATTAGACGTCATAGAATATATACAACCCAGCAGTGGGTGTTGAAATCTTCTCTATCCTCACTAACTGTCTTTGCGCCAGATTATTTTGGAACGTTGTGCGTGCGTTGGCGGTGGACTGGATGTGTAAGCCACCTAGCTAAATATGTGCCCTAGCAGGGTGCATGTTTGAAACATTTTAACTTTAAGATCCCCTGTACAACATGTTTGCAACAAAAATATTGAGTATTGGAAAACCAGCTCATTTATCAGCTGCTTGGATCTCTTACCTCGACACCATCTGTCCCTGCGCCAGATTCTGTTGGAACATGGCGCGTGCGTTGGCGGTGGACGCCCCTATCAGCTGCTTAGCTTCCTGCGACCGCTTGCGACGTTCCAGCTCAGCCCCTGATGCGCTAGGGCTGACTACTTCTGGGGTTTCGCTTCTAGAAAAGAAATGTGAAATCAAATAAAAGAAACAAATTATGTAGAACTAGTATTGAAACAATTGCGCTTACTGCAGATTTTTGCAATCTAGAGGTAGCTCAACTGATCCATATCAATACCAATACATACCTCTGTTGTTCGACTTGAGCTCTTCGCACCGCTTCCAATTCGTCTCTCTTTCGAGCCGCATCTTCTGATTTCAGTTTCTCCTGAATAAAATTAAAGAGTATGTATTCTATGCATGTATGGGAGTCTTAAAGTATCAAGGATCAATACATGTATGTCGCTTTGCTTACAATAGGTAGGAATTTTGGTTTAACAAAGGAAAAGAAGCTTTTCTAAACACTTCTCGCCACCAAGGCTTATTGACAATTTGATAACTGAACTAAAAAATTCTTTTCACTTCTCTTGCTTAAAAAGTGTGTCAACTCGTGTATTAAAGTAGTATGGGACTAAAGTATTTTTTTCTTTATTATAGTCTGAAATCATCAGCCAGTACAAGACATTCGTCCTCTTTGGTTTAGAAGTCTCGACTTTTTGGTATTCTATTTACAAAGAACATAATTAAATTTCATTTGAATGTATTTTTGAAAATGGAACTGAAAGCGCCTTCTTTATGAGTGTTGGATTTGTATAAGAAGGGTGATTCTTCCTCCGTAGTAGAATGCGTGACTTTATTTTCAATGGTAAATTTGTAGTAATACTTTATATTCTCTTTGGGTAAATTAACTTGGAAACAACAAACCTTACACAAGTTTAGTTAGGAACATAGATTTTATTGCATACCTCTTCTCTCCTCTTTTTTTCTGCTTCTACCCTCTTTTTCTCCTCCTGTTCCTCTTTCAGCCAAAACTGGTCTCTTTCTTTTGAGTTTATTTCCTGAACTGTAAGAAAAGAAACAATTCATTATCCATTGATAATAATTGATGTGATGTAATGACATCACATACAATATAGACCTACATCATTATACTATACACACATATATACATTATTAATTTATTATCGCTCAGCGAGCTATGGGAAGAGCTATGCTCGGAGTTTCTCTGAAGGATAGGATTCGTAACGAATACATCCGATAGACAATCAAAGTTACGGACATAGCTCAAAGAATGAGCAAGCTGAAGTGGCAGTGGGCCGGCCATATCTCGCGAAGAAACCAACAACCGCGCGCTGGGACAAACGTGTTCTTGAGTGGAGACCACGACTCGGTAAACTTAGTGGTAGGACGTCCTCACCTACAAATTTTATTTATCTCTCTGTTTATACCCAGGAGTGTTCTTATGGTATGAAGCAAATATATTCGTGCACAAATGACTGTTAGGCATCGATATCCGTACCTTCTAGAGAGTTGTACATAAATACCTCGTCTCAAACTATTCTTCCTTATTTTAATCTCCTCCGCCACTTTCCTGGACATCACAACTTCGTAACATTGGGACATAAGTATACTCGTCATTATTAATTCAACTTTAGGCCACAGCACTTAAAAACTAAACACGCGTGTTGCACCAGCAAACTTAGGATTGCAAATAGCTTACGATTGTAGAGTTTTGTTTACATTTCTTGTGATTGCTCAAGCTATTGTCAGGGTGCAGACATTTCAGGAATTTTAAACAGTTATGTGTAACGACTTGATTATATAAATGTTTATTTTACAGTCTAACTTAAAGTTGGTCAGAACTAGATTTCACTGGATAAGCTGGTCACGGTCACTAATGACTAATCATTTATGGAGTAGAGAGCCTTCTTGGTAAGATTTTATTTTATGTAATGCTTAAATTTACAAGTAATTTTTCTTTTGGGTCCTTTATTCGGCTCTTACGACATCCACGGGGTGAATTGGAGGGGTCGATTCTTACGCCAGGACCGCCACGGCCAAGTTTACAAACCTACATTTTATAATTAATGTTTATAAATTTGGCATTTTTGTTTTCAAACCATTGACAAGCATTTATTTGTATAGATTTAGACTCATCAACAGCCTACGTTAGCCCACTGCTGGACATAGGCCTCCCCTGATGTGGGCCATAGCGCCCTGTCTTCAGCTTGACGCATCCATCTTCCTGCTGTCTTCCACCTGGTCAGAGGGCGTCCTACATTACCTTTACCAAGATTTCGATAAGTAGTAATAAAACAATATACTAACCTGGATTAACCTTATGATAGACCGTCCCAACCGGCCCACTGGGCGGAAGTTCCTCCTTAACAGTCTTGAAGTTGAACGCCGAGCCCGTCTTAGCGAGCCGGTCTAATATCAGCTTCTCATCGAGGTCGTCTTCCGTTCTCGCGTGGAGCATCAGGTGGAAGCCCGTGAAGAAGTTTGAAACGTGCTTGATGTGGTTGGCGCAGGTGCCTTTGCGGACCGTGGGGGCGCCTTCACCCTGGAAATATACCAAAAAGCATGGTTTCATAACTTTTATACTTCTAAATATTATTAAACTTACGCGATCCGAACACATAATTAATATATACATAAGTATTGTTATAAAACGTAGTTTGTAAGTATGGATGGATGTTTGTTACTCTTTCACGTAAAAACTTCTAGATAGACTTTAATGAAACTTTTCAATAATATAGCTTATACATCAGAATAACATATAGGCTACAATTTATAAAGATATATTGTATATTATTCAAAATATCTATCACCACGCGGGTGAAACCGTGGGGCGCAGCTAGTATGTTATAATAGGATAAATTTAACTATTCAAGTGTGTTAGATTGAGATTTATCGTTTATTTTTGGCATTTGATATCTATGCACCTTTATGTAATATTACTAACATTTTCCACTGATAGTTGTAAATGGCCTGAAAATTTTTCAGTATAGTGTGCTGATGGTTTCTCTAAAACTAATAAAAAACTATTCTATGCTAACCGCTTGGAGGCTCAAGCGGTACATTCTTGATGACCGATGTGGTAGGTGGACAGGGCGCTATGGCGCTCATTGGGGGAGGCCTATGTCCAGCAGTGGACTGATATAGACTGATGATGATGTGGTAGTACCAATGTTTGTAAGATCAATATTTGTTCCACCGCGTGTTTTATGTATAATAAAAAATATATATCTATATAATAATAATAATAATTATTGTTATTATATAAGCAACAGATCGGAGGTTTTATTGGCACGACCTTGATAGGTAGCCTACCCGACGAATCCGTAGCCTAGGCGACTACCTTTCGCGTGATAGTAGATAATGAGTAGTCAACCTTAACATCATTACCTTAGCTTATCAGGCGCCAGGCGTCTACAAATGACCGATAAACAAAGGTAAGGGTATAGTTGTATATTTTTTAAATTTTGTAAAATAAAATGTGTCATTTGAAGTAACCAAACTTTGGGCGAAAATAAATAATAACATACAGAGAAAGAAAACTCTAAAATAAAGCCCGTTGTAACATAGTTAAGTTATTTAAAAGTTTGAATAATTTTAAATAATTTTATTTTGAAATGATATACTGAATTGTTTTTCTATAATAATAACCTCTGTGCATATCGAGAGATGTTCAAGCCTACAGGAGTGCCGCCAATCCAGAGCAGCACACCCAGCTGCTTCACCAAGACTAACTAAACACCTACTGTGCCTTACGAGATCAGACCTACGCGTCCTAGTGGGGTCACTCACAGGACACTGCACACTAAACAAACACCTCTTCACCATCGGAGCAACAGGCAGCCCTCTCTGCAGAGGATGCCTGAGCGACGAAGAATCAGCTGCCACGTAGTCCTCGAATGCGAGGGAGTAACAGCGCAACAACTAGAAATCCTCAACCACACGAGGTCACTCCGCGAAGCCTGTGAAGATCCCAGGAGTATTCTGCGCTTCTGGACGGAGTAAGGCTGGTTAAACTAGCAAACACACTATGCACAAAGGACCAATCGGAGTCTAAGTGCGGAAATAAGAGTACACCTACCATACCAACCCTTGTGCAAAACGTCTGTTCACATTTTTTGTAATGAATCATTCATTATGCATTTTATCCTAGAGCACCCTTTCACACACCTATAGTAGGGACCATCATCATCTCCTCTGAACGACGCCCACTGCTGGACATAGACCTTCCAGTGCATGGTTGTTAAGGTCTCTTCCACGCCAGGTTGGTGCGTTTTTGTTTCGGTAACCAAATCTGTACAGATTTTATGCCCAAAATCATATTAAAACTATTTTTAGATGTACTTTAACTTAATTTCTAAGCAAACAGTAAGCCTGTTAAAAAAAAAATAATGTTAACACATACAAACAATAAGGACAAAATGTAACTTTCCTGTATTATTATTTCCTTGTTCAATTTAATAATAACTCTGCTATAAATGTGTATGTTCTTGTATGAAATGTTGATAAGCACCTCACTATAACAAGATGGTCTTTGTTCTGTTACTCATCTTATACATAACAAAACATAAATTAGCAATAAGACTCTAAAGATATATCCTGTAGATACATATATGCTTCTTGACGACCGAAGGTCCACCTGCGACGCAGGAGGTTGGGGGTTCGATTCCCGCCTCGGAGCAATTGTGTGTACAATCTGCAGATATTTGTTCCGGGTGTTCTGGTCGTTTTCTATGTATAATAAAAAAATATCTATCTATGTAATGTATTGTATTATGTATATCAGTTATCTAGTACCCATATCACAAGCTCTGCTTACCATGGGGCTAGATAATGCTGTGTGAATTGTCCAGCATTATTTATTATGTATGCTTGATCTCTTGAAATGCTTCTTTTTGATGCATTGAATGAAAAGAAGTATTCAAAACAAACACAGTATAATTAGATAAATATTGTTTCTATATATACAATAAACAAGCAGGTTTCCTCTAACATAAACTTCTTGTAGCAGTATCATAAAGTCTTATCTTTCTAACAAACCTATCTATAGGTAAGTCATACCTGCCAGTTGATAAGAACATATTTAGATATGCTCCCATTTGGTGTATCTACTTTGAGGAAGGCATACTGTATCTTGCCGCTGTTGAGGTCATCAATCAGTTCAGTCAGACCTCCATCTCCTTTGTATATGAATTTCAGGTCGTTGGTCTGTCCTTCGTAGCCGAATAGGGCCCTGTAATTTGGGAATATATGCCAGTTTAGATAGGCCATTTGAGGTAAACTATTGAACTTAATGATAAAATTCTTTAGATGTATATTTTCCTTGTATAAGCACAAATTTTAGAGCTTTATTACATGGATTACAGTGTATAGCATACTCATGTATATTTTGTTTGATTTTATTTCAGTTAGGGCGCTAAGATTGGTATATAAAGTGTGATAGACAAACTTTAATAATATAATTATGTTCACCTACAGCTAAAAACTACATTCATTCAAGCGCGTTAATTTTTTTGGCCAGATTTGCTAATGTTTTCGAGAAACTGGTGTAAAACAAATGGACCAGAAAAATTGTAATGCAGTGCACCACTTCATGTCCATTCGTCGGACTGCACTTGCATTGTCACTTATAAGGCCAGCTGGCAGTAATTCTATGAGCCACTGAATATAATTATACGTTTAGCACTCGTGTTTATTTTAATTTACACTATCAATTGTGTCGGTAACTCTTGGGTTTGGTACTCACCAGTTTGTGTCGGTTTTCTCGTCCAAAACATCTTTCCAAGCGGCGATCAATTCATTTTTGTGTTTATCAAAACTTATGGCCATTTTACATTATTTTATTGCCTTGAAATTGGTAAATTATGGGAAAAATCGAAGGAAAAGCCGACGACTCCGACTGACTCACAACAATTTTAACCACAGACGCAAAAAAATATTTTGACATTTACTATTTTATTTGACGTTTAATTTTCACATTGTCGTGGAAATTTAAATTACCTTGGACGAATAAAATCAATAGCTAAGAAGTCATGGCATTCAACGCATTCAAGTATAACATTTGATTGGATTGCAGATAGTGGTTGACTTGCCTTCGTGGTGATCTATTAGGCAATGTGAATGGTACCTACCTGTACTTACTCAGACTTACTTTGTTAAGTATGGCTATGCCACAAGGAGTGCCTTATTTAATTTAACATACACCATTTACCAATGTTGTACCTAGGTAGTTTATAATAGTTTACAGATACCTGTTCGTATGATCGCAGCATGAGTCCCTAAACTTTGCTTTTACACTCTTAAGGCACTTTTTTTGCAATTTCAGTACTCTTTCGTTGTCTGTTTCGTAGCTCCCGAAATACGCGATAATTTTTTTGGAATGATGTTTTCTAGTTATAAAAATAATCACCTCACAGTACTAGTGTTATTTTACGAGGACCACCGCCTCCTAAGCTTCAACTTTCATTCATTCGACTCAAAGAGAACGCAAATTTGTTCGGTCAGCGTCGGTCGGCGGCGGTAGTCACGCAAGCAACCGCTTGGCGGGTAAACGCCGCTCCCGCGTCATGGCTTGTTTTCATTCCATTTTTGAAAACAAAGTGTAGATTGCACTAAAATGTGGGTAGATGTAAGTGGACGTGAAAAACATGGTTACATGACGCAGACCAATGGAGCTTTTATACCAGGGTGAGAAAAACTTGTAATTTTCGTAAAATAATAAAATATATTTAGGAGGAAGAGTTGCGACACTAAAGAAGATCGCATAAAATTGACTCAGCATTTTTTTATCCTTGATCGGTCGCCGGTCGGTTCGGCGTAGTAGGTTTCATTATCATCAATTTTGCAGCTTTGTGGGTCGATTTTATTATAACAATCCACTGCTGGATTATAAAGGTAAGTGTGTACTTAAATGCAATTTTATAAAAACACTGAAATCCTTTGCGATGTAATATACTAACTTACCTAATAATGAGTACCTACCTATAGGTTTATGTGCTAAGTGAGTAGGTAGGTACTTACCTAAACTACACTACCTACCTAATCAAACTGGCACCTATATACATCGTTCGTTTCATCGTTCTACATCGATTTTATCGACCGATTTATTTTAAAAAAATCTGGCCAGTTCCCTATATAAAATAATTCAATCTAAGAGAGATTAAGAAACGAATGCAAATCGCAATCATGCTGCAATTTTATAATAGATTGACACGCTTCAATTTATAGAAAGCATAACAATTACCAGCGCCTTTCAAAATTGCTGCTAAGGCCTTATCAGACTATAACGAACGACTATACCAAATGCATGTTACAAAATATCTGTAAACATCGCTAGGTACGTTAGGTACTGCATGTTGCGGAATAACATCATAAAAAATGAGAGGAAACTAACTTACGTAGGCTAGGCTGGTATGTTCAACACTAAAAGACGCTGAAAAGTGAGATTTAAAAAAAAAAAAAAAACGTGTGTATTCCTAGCTACGTCACACAGCACAACTGAAAAGCTTTTGGAAATTGCAAGTTCAGCAGTTTTTGTCGTAGACTTCTCAAACGATAGTAATGGAATTCCTTGAAAGTAAAAATTCTCAGAATCGATTCAGGAATTCATTAGGCAATTCCATGTCCCTAAATAAAGTCTTTGCACGCAACGCAACATTAGTATAATAGTTGAAAGTTTCATTTGTTTCTTTAATAATATTCCGATAAAGGATCTAAGCATTATTACTATTATTATTATTATTGGATTACAACTAAAGAACAGCAAATCAAGGTATGCTATGGTGTCAGCCCTCCTCCAGACACCTATCTAGCCTACCAGTAGGTACCTACCAGATACTGCCACACAAATTATTCACACATCATCATCAGCCGGGATAAGTCCACTGCTTATTATCTACCCCTAACGACGACACGACGACGACGCGTCTTCGTCGCGACGACGCGACGGCGACGCCAAGAAAAGCAGTCCTATGGATCGAGCCGCCTCCATTCATCGTCTCCCTGCGACTGCTAATTATCCACACGTAGATACATAATTTATTTGGCCTGATTCGCTATCTTATGGATTATGGCCACATGGCCCTACACTCTACTAAACGAGACCAGCTGTTGGAACTCTACTTGGTGGAGACCAAGTAGAGTTCCAACAGCGGGTCTCGTGGTATACTGAGGAAGCGATGGTGGCGCAACGAACTGGAGATCTCGACTTCTTTACGTAAGCAGGTGGCTCTTACATCCTCAGCTAGTTGGATGGTTCGTCTAGGTCTAGCTAGAGGGATCTAGAGTCTAGAGGGACGGGAGGCCTTGTAACAATAGTGGAACGTAAGTATGATTGAAAATCTACATACTTTTCTAATCTCCTACTAGCACAGCATTTCGCACATTTTTTACAAGGCTATGCCATGACAATTCGGTTGAACCGTAGTTTGCAATTTTATTTAACGAAGCGCTGAAAAACTGTTTTATGTCATTTCTAATGCCTTTCGTTCCGTGCCGTGCCTACCACTGTGAATAATTTAAGCTGTAGGTAAGCAGGTGCAAAAGAAAATATTAATTAGGAACCATTCCACCCCGACTAGCAAACCACTAATCAAAACTATCGACCGGCCTACTGCTGACCCGTCTTGCAGTATGACAGCGTTGAATTTATTATGGGAATTTAAACACTGCTAGAAACAAATAGGTCCTGGAATAGTACCTACTAGTAATCTGTGTACTACCGGAAGTGCCCTATTCGTAACCGGAACCGGAACTGATAACTTTTCATGGTTATTTAGCTCTACGACGGCATTGTACCATGCAATTTCAGAATCGGTAGCAATGGCAAGGTTATTGAAAATCAATGAAAGGTGGATTAAATCTGTAAACTGATTGGCTTACGGCGAAGTTGCCAATACTCAATACTCGAAGTATTGCTTGCATTATGTGTAAAATACCAAAGTCCAAAATGAACCAACAATTACATAATGCATACAGAGAATACATAAACATGTAGAGGAAAACATTATAAAAATATAAACTTAAAATAGAATAAATAAAAAGGATTTTTACAGTACCAGACCTTCCTTCATTGAACCCCAATCTCACCGGATGGGTAGCTTAATAATTTAGTGCGATTAGATTACTTTCGTATAGGTAAGACAACCCAAACGACGACGACGCCACAAGAAGCGGTCCTGAGCCGCCTCTATACTCGTAGATTGGTAGCTCAATCTCTTCCGGATGGGGGAGGCCTATGGTCCCGCAGTTAACGTGTATCAGCTGATATGGTGATGATGACGAAATAATGAAAGAGAGAAAATATTTTTATTTACCTTAAAACTATTATTCACAATAGACTTGAAACTACCTACGCTACTACTAATGAATACTACATTGTGTTAAGTACAAATGTTTGTGCCTAGCAGTGTTTATGATCTTTACTGAAAATCGGCGCTGGGTGCTAGCACTGATGTGTCCACCTAACGCCGATTTTCAGTAAAGACTAGAGGACGAAGGAAGCCCAAGCCATCCGTGCGATAGACGCTTAAAGTTACATAACGCTGCGCTCATTGAAACATTACCCTGCAATTTCAAACACAACCTAAGTCCTAACCTAACACACTTTAGTACCAGGCACATTCAAGTCCTATCTATAACCAACCAAGTTATATCTGTTTGCAGAAGTACAAACTATGGCATAAATCAGGGGTTAAGTAGGCCGCGAGTTCGTGATCTAGGCTCGTTTACAAGATGCTATTAAACGATGCCTCGTTTAGTCGTGCTGATGGATACGATATCGTTAACTTCAATTGTAGATTTACTGGTGCCAATTTTACCATCATATGGTGGCACTTCACATGGCTATTTGTGTTCGCTATTAGGTGTTTGTTGTATTTAGCAAAATATATGACGTTCAGACGAACATGCAAAAAGAGGCAAATACGACCATCCACACATGGCACACAAATAACAAATACACAAACATTTGGCAGCAGACTGAGCAGAGCGCAAGGTGCCAATACGGCCATTGTGTGGACGGCTTATTGCGTATTTGCCTATTTGACTGCTTTGATGTGCCTCGAGAAACCGACAAGCGCACGGTAACGCGTATTTGGTATTGGCCTTATTTGTCAAATAGGCAAATAAGGCGAACACTTTATCAAATAAACAGTCCACACATGGTAATTGTTTGCCAAATATGCCAAATACACAAATACAAATAGCCATGTGAAGTGCCACCAATAGATATCATGTTGGAGTAAACGTAGACTTAAGGTGAGATAAAGAACAGGAGTTTTTTGTTTATTGAGGCGCACAAAACATAAAATAATCACAGATTATTACAAAACTAAAATAATATGTATTTTTAAACTTACGCGATCTGAACACATAATTATAAGTATTAATACAACGGGTATTTATCACGTTTATTTACCTATTTCAGGTTTACACACTGTCGTGGTCACGGGATGACGTCATCCCGTGACCACCCGTATATTCCCGTTGTATTAATACTTATAATTAAAATAATATGGCTTTAGAACTTGATCATTTTACAAATTATGTGCTTACAGATAATGCTTACTTACTTAATACGAACAAAACATATAGATAGAACAAAACATAAAAATAGAAATTTAAAATAAGTACAACAACTAAAAAAGGTTTTTTAGTTATTGTTTTTCATATAGTCAATAGCCTTTGTTTAACTCCAATCTCACCGGATGGAAAGTGATGAGTGGCCGATGATGTATCACGAAGGTCTACAAAATACCTATTCACTCTTGTCTTGAAGAGACTCAGGTTGTAGTGGACCGCAAAGAGAATACAATAACTACGTGTGACAACACACAATACAAACACTAAAACAATACAAACCCCAGCGGTACGGAGTGATGAATAGAGCTTCTTTTAGATTGTTTGTGGTGATGGGTTTTGAAATGGATCAAATTCCTTTATTTCTCTAGGCTTACAAAATAAGCACTTAGTCAGTCTTTTACACTATAAGTTATGACAAAATTAAATAGTGTTTTTGATTTTCTGTTCCCTTAAATTTTTTGTCCAACAGTGGAAGCATTTTACGTATTGGCCTCCAGCAATTTATGTAGAACAACATTAATTCTAGAACTATTTGTTGTTATTTGACTACCCAATCAATTCGTCCATCTAATCGAAATATTAACAACGCCAAAACTACTGAACAGTTCGCGAAGGCAGAAACTAGTAGACAATATTTCGGAAAGAAAGGAATTACATTATAAGTGAGTAAACGATTAATGACCTTCAACCAGAAACGCAAAGCAACCACCAAAAGTAGGTCACTAACAAAATGGCAATAAAACATTATTAGACTAGGAAAGGGTGTGCCAGTTCTTATGTAGGGTGGCAAGAGACACGAAGCGTCGAAAATACGCTTTGAACGTTAACGTAACCCTATGAAAACTTTTGAAAAAGACCTAAATGTATCTTAACTACCTGACTTACCTATTATAACTAATTAAAAAAACAACAACTGCATTGTAATAATATTAATAAGTAACCTGCGTCTCAGACAGTCCTTTCTCTAATGCGTCATAGTGGTCGTCAAAACAAATTAAACAAACAAATAAAAAAGTACAATACTATCTATGAAAAAGTTTTGAAAACACATCAGCCCGCCTCAACCAAGACAAACTAGCGACATTATAAAACGGTCCACAACCGTGGGAGTACGATTTCCTCAGACTATTGTCATGCAAAACAATGAACGTCTTCGTTATTATTCTACTTTCTTTTTCACTTGTCGATGGATTTGATTATAAAAGGCGTTGTTTGTTCTTCAAGAATTCTTGTAAGTAACCTTAACTCTTACCTTTGTTTATTTGTGTATCTAGATAAACTGACACGCGCCTAAAGCGTAAAAGAAATCTTTGAGCATTATTTTTGTAGACACTCGACGCTATGGTGATTTATCAACCACGTTGTTCGACAACTTGCCGGTCCTGTATATAAATAGGATCTGGGAGACATAATATGGGATATGAAATAATCTTATGCTATGCACCAAAGGTCAATTATTTTATTTTATTTACTCGTAGATGGAAAACAAACAGACTTTAAATTTAAATGAGTAGAAACAATGGTAGTCTAATTTTCACTGACTGTGGCCAGTTTTCACTGACACTAATAAAATTATTTCTAATATGTACAAGTAATTAATGAAAGAGTACCTAAAACTCAGTTTAAAATGGTTTGCCTGTCGTTATAGACTATAAGTAATTTTTTATTAATATATATATTTTTTAATAAATAAATATTCCAGAATTGCGCTTATAAAACTGCGCTAACTAAATCTATAATAATAATATGACTATAATTACTCGTTCATATATTTTTAGGTATAACACGATGCCCTCGTAACATGCATCCGTACCACACTCGATGTGATAAAGACACAATATCGCAAAGGACTTGCCGATCTCCATATACTTTTAATATCGGTAAGAGACGACATTGTGGGGGCTGTAGGGAAGCAATGGATCCGACTGGCACAAGACCGCCACGGATGGCGAGATAAGGAAGAGGCCTATTACTCAGCAGTGGGTGTTACCGGCTGATTCGATAGATAGACCGAAGACTCATAGACCAAATCTTCACACTAAAAACACTAGCGGTCTTCCGCTACCATACAGAGTTTGGTGGTCCGCCTATAACCAGCAGAAATGAGGTCCGTTTGTGGATAATATGAATCACTTACTAAATATAGCTGTACACATATTTTTACGGTACAATGTAGATTAAAACTACTTTTTTGTATGATTATTTTAGATAGCATTGTTGTGTTTTGTGTGTTTAATAAATAAAATAAATCACATTTGTCACTAATCACTCAAATATTAATAAATACCAAAGTTTGGATGTTTGGATGGATGTATGTTTGTTACCTCTTCATGCAAAAACTACTGAACGGATGAAATTTTTCATACGGGTCTGGAATAAAACATAGTCCACATTTATTCCATAAATTATCGCGTACGAAGCCGCGGAGAGAAGGTAGTACGTATAATATTTTGTAAGGATTCATGGATAGATTGATGTTTGTTACTTCTTCACGCCAAAATAAGATAACAGATTGAGCTGAAAAATTATAAATTTTGTCTAGGTTTTCATTTCCTTTATATCCCATAAATCAGTTCCCGTGGGATCTACATATCCTTTATACGTTTCCATAGAAACAACGAGTGCGAATTCGGGGGATAAACTAATGTTAAATAATATTATAATCATCGTATATCGTTTTGTTTTCATAAACGGTTTTTCTCTAATTGTCCATATTTATATTTTACTACAAATAATCGCATTTGATTTGATTTGATTAAATGTAGAAATATTTAACTAACAAGAAATTTATTAATTCAGGATACACTTGCGGCTGGTCCCGTTGCGACTGCGACAACACCTTGGTGCTATCAGAAGTCACTTGGCAATGCATTGATCTCGACAAATGCGCCATCGTAAGAAAACGTAAACGATCGCGACGTATCGGATCGAAACGAAAGAACAAAATCCCTAAGAACATAGTCATTGATGAAGGAGATTTAATTGATGTAGGGAATGCGGATGTGGAACCCGGGGTTTTGGACAAGGATATGGAAGATAATCATGGAAAAGTCGCATCTAGACTGGGTTAAGGTGCTTTTCCTTAGAATTTAAGTACCTTGTTAGTAGTCTATATAAACTGTCGATTAGATTACCGATATTGTTGCTAACTGTTTCATAAACACATTATTAAATAATAATAAAGCTCTTTCAATCCCTAGAATATTTAGGACCAACTTCATCGCGTTCAATATACATAGGTACATAAGATAAACTGAGCTGCGCTATAAACGAGTTAAATATTACCAATATCAAGTTCAGCAGTTTCGGTTTAAACGCTGAACCGAATTCAAGAGCTATCATGTCACAATAGGTATTACGAATTTAAGCTCTATCAAGCTAAACTAAGTTTTGTTGATCTTTGAAACAGCAAACCATGAATATACTAAACTTTGCTAAACAATCTCAGTTTCATTAAGTGCTGACCGTTCAACGTCAAACGCATCTAACACCTAGACGTCAAAAAGGGTAATAAAACTTTATTTACCTACCCTGTTCAGCGATTTATGTCGATCACTGCACCATAAAATACAAAGAATGTCGATCACTGTAGTATGCTACAGTGATCGACATTCTTTGTATTTTATCATTACAAAGAAACTCGATATCCTTCCTATCAAGTAAACAATACATTGTTTCCCTGAAACAAGACACTTGAATGAGTATTGGATGTCGGCTACTGTACGAGAGTCAGAAACAGCTTGACCCTATCCTCGCATTCACAAGCCACCAGAGAAATGAAGGAGACATTACTAATGGTCGCCTGTTTGGCCATTACCGCGCAGCCGTTCACGTATAGTTCCTATAGTACTATCGGAAAAGCTGGGTGCCTTCATTTTAATTCAACATGTGAGTACATACTTTTGATAAATAATTAGCGCTTACTTGCTATACCCGCCGATTCTACTAAGACTTCGAAGATCGAAGATTCTTTTTTGAGACAAGATGATCTAACTGATCACCTTATGTCTCAAACATTAATCTTGAGTCTTACAACTCGGTGCTTGCTTAATACATCTAGGCTAATTAAATTATTATTTTAAGTTCTACAGCAAAGATCCTAGCAACCTACGTTCCTTAGTATCGCAACACAATACAGAAACTGGGACCCTAATTATTACCCTAGGCCTCGGTTAGAATCAAATTCCTTGGCATCCGTTCATCACGATCGGCAGTTATCACATCAGCAGTTTATCACGATATAGAACAAATACATATTCAAGGCGATATAATTATTACTTTCGCTGTGATTATAATGGCAAATAAAAACCCCCTGAAAAAAAGGCCTGAATCCTGGTCATCGATTTTCTGTTTTGCCCTTGACTGACACGCGTAACATTTATTGCTCGCTCCATACATTACCGTCGGCGAACATGGTCAACTTAAAATGAAAAGAAATACTTATATTATATTTATAATGCCATTTGTCATCAACTATAATCAACCTATAATTAGTCCACTGTTGGACATAGGCCTCCCTTACTGAGCGCCATAGCGCCCTGTCTTACACATAAGTTATGAACATACTAGTGGTTTCTTCTCACTTCTTCCACTGGTGGACAAAAAATTTAAGTGAACTATAAAATAATTTAATTGTTAATAATGAATAGTATAAAATATGACCTGTCTAAGTGATTATTTGTAACCTTAAAGAAAAACTTTTAAAAACTTTTCATTTTCATTTTCATTTTTCTTCAGCTTGTCGCACGCATCCAGCATCTGCCTGCAGTCTCTCGCACGCAAGTCGTCATCCCACCTGGCCGGAGGGATAATGACATTGTCAATTTCTAAAAACAACTTTATTTTATGATATTTAGAAGCAGTTATAGAAATAAATAAAAAATATTTTGTCATACAGGTGTGGACAAATGCCCGGAAAACATGCATAAAGTAGAAAGCGAGTGCCGTCCGACCCCGTCGCAACGGACCTGCGATGAACCAGTGGCACAATCCCTCGGTATCATTTGCTCCTGGATGAGATGCGACTGCGATTTCCCATTAGTTCTACACCTGACTTCAAGTCTTTGCTTCTTATACGAGGACTGTCCTAATGATTAATGACGATCATAATTAAGGTTTTGGAGTTCCAGTTTATAAATTAATTAATATTACCAACTTTTAATTATTATTTTTTTAAATTATTATTAATAAAGTCTATTGCTGTTCAGAGTATTTTTATTTTATTTTTGGGAAATTCCTTACCTTACCTACAATATCTACCTCCCGACGCGCGACGGTACGCGTCAAGTTAGACATTATAAAATGTAAGTCTAGATCTTTTATGTAAAACGGCTAGCAAAGGTCTAACATTATTTTTGTCTAAGGTTACGTTTAATTCCTTCGTGACATGAAACCGCCCGTGATATTAGAATTCACGCACGAAAAATATTGATATTGGAGAAATAAATTGCTTCTCGAAATTGAGTTTTACTAACCGTAATAGGGCAGGGATCGAACCATATTGAACGAATAATCTTGCTAACCGTATATCGACACCAACGAATATAATTGCAGCATGGTTGTTTTGGACGGAGAAAAAAGAGTACCTATCTATGCGGTAGAGAATCATTAAGGTACATCATATGTGCAAAAATGTTAATTTATATAATGTAAGTGTGTACGTTACGTAGTGGCAAATAAATGATATGTCTATGTAAGTAGACAAAAATCTTAGTGGATACCTGTCGTAAAATATTGAAAGGGAACTAAGGGAAGCGAGAAGCAAACGCCTTTAACGGTATAGATTACGTAGGTAATATCCGCAAGGCAAGTGCGCTATTTCACGAAATGATTTCCGAGACGACTTGGTGTGTTCAGCTATTTATGGACAGTGTTTATGGTTAGCGACATTTGTAACATTAAAATGCTCAGTTATATTGTTTTGGTTAGTAAAATTTTATTATTTACATTTTAATCGTTGTTTTCAGGTACACCGGCCATTGTCCTATGCTCAAGTTCCGCTACGGAAAGTGTTACGGAGACAATACTCGGCAAATATTGAAGGAAATAAAAACCAAAGGACTCTTCAAGTGAGTATCGCAAACCCTTCGTCAAGTCACCGAAGACCAATAAAAATAAGGTTAAAAGTAAACAAGGCCAAGGTTGATTTTCAAAGCCACAAAACACGCGACATTTCTTTCAGAATCATATTTTATATCAATAACTTTCCGATCAATAGAACTGTTCTAAGCGTGAGTCAAAAACTTGGGAGTTAGGTTTTCTTTATTTGCGTTTTATAGTTAACATTGTAAAGACGTAAGTTTGTGAAGATTTATGTGATAATGTTGGTTACGTACAGTCACCACAATTAAACATTGAATAGATGAACCCCCATATCTTTAGTCATTACCTCAAATAATTCTCCACTCAAACTTGTTCAAGGGCGTTTCGAGCATTCCTCCAAAACATGCTCGAGTTTGGTATGCTTAGTCGTTAATTTGGCTAATATCAACCTCTCTTATAAACCTTTGCGATGGGTAATTGTAGGTTTCATCGTCATAAATGTAATTGAGATAGTCTCCAAAATCCATTGTAAATAACAACAAACTATTTCGAGGAGCATTCAAGGTAGGTAGCGAGGTACCTTGAGATGACAGTTCGTTATTCCACTCGTATGAAAAAATTCTCGAAGGCCGTTTCGAGTGAAGGATTTTTTTACGATCAAGCATACCGAAACGCATTTGGAGGTTGAGTAGAGTTTGAATCGAAGTCGAGGTAATGACTAAAGATATGGGGGGAAGACGCCAAAACCCCGTATTCACACAAAATAGAAACCGCTTAATCTTAATTCGTTCCTAGAGGCGCTAAACCAGCAAGACAACAACAGCAGAACAGCGACTAAAGAAGAAGAATGAAGATGGCATGCCATACTTTATAAAAAAAATATGTGAACCCATCCCAACCTAAAATGTAATTACCTACGAAACATGGAACCTGTCATGGGTTACTTACCTATCGATGAAAGCCGCTGTTCCCGTTCCGTTCCTACCCAAGGTTTTGAAGTCTTCATCTCTTCAACGCTTTTTACCTACCTCGGGATCTTCAAAACTCCTTTGTATCTTTCCCTGTTCTCTGTTCTCCGACCGATCAAGATAAAATTAGGCTTAGGTACAAAACTACATGCTTACATACCATGTATGTATGTAATGTATGTATAGAAAGAAGTTTTTTACTGTATCAAAGGTTTACATAAAATCCAAATAAGATACCATACCAATGTAGTAATACTTAATGGATTTCCAAGATGCTTTATACCTATATTCTCAAAGCGTGCAACCCAAATCTTTTCTTTGTCTCCTCTACCCAGCTACTTAATTATGTAGGTCGTTAGCCAACAGGTCAGCCATACATTTTCTATCCTCCCTAATTGTAATTAATGTAGCAACCGACTATCTAGCTCTTAATTACCTGCAGCTGTCAATTCAGTATACATTGAAATAACTTGTATGGAAATAAGCGATAACGAAGCCATTATACATTCATTCGACATTATAGGTTTCGATTGAGTAGGCAATACGTAAAAACGGCAAAAAATATTGCCACTTTCTCGCGTGAAATCACTATTGCCTTAGCGAATAGAATAACATTTAAGAAATCGCAGCAACCTCTGCGGATTCCCTCAAACGGTGAAAATACGCTAATATATCGTGGAATAAGTTTACAAAGACGATCACCATCTAAGTTGAGGTCGCGTGAAGCGAGATCTTCGTGGGAAAGGGTCACAAAGGAGCTTAGAAAAGCGTCACGCGGAACAAGGTGTTTGGCGACAAAAACTAGGGGAAAATGTTTTTTTATTTATGAAACGTAAATACATGATAATTTAGCTTAAAATGTGATAACTGTTTTAGAAAAAAAATACTCGAGTATTAGAATTTTTTCGAAATAATAAGAAAAAACCAACGTCTTCTGTAATGTTCAGTTGGTTTTATGCAACTGTAACTTATTCGTAGGATGCGAGGATCTGGACCGAGGTTACCTATTTGAGCCGTTCGGGGTGGAAACCCTAGGTCCTTGGGGTCTTCTTGGGCCACACGCAATACCTAAACAAAGATCTTACAAAACTTCTATAGGTTCCACAGGTGATCTGAATGCTGCACTGGCTTTTATTTCGCTCTGCGATATAGCATTGCCATTCAAAGTGGCAATGGTAACAGCATTCTGGGCAGTCTGCCTTCTAGTAAAGGCTTAGATTTATAGGAATAAGTGTAAATACTAGGTAGTTGTTATTTTCATCATAAATATATTTATTTTAAAAAATATTGGGCTAGGCCTTTATGGCCTATAGTTATGACTTTGTGCATGAAAGCTATAATTTTGCAAACTTGATAGATAGAACTGAAGTAGAGGCAAGATCGAGACTGAGTCAGTTCGACTCAAAACTCACTGAACCGTTGAGGTACAGTGAGTCTTGAGTCGAACTGACACAAGTTACTCAATATTTTATGTTCATGAGTTGTTATTATGTATCTACCAGGTACCTACTTTCTTTTTTGTTCGAAACGGGAATGATATATATTTTCGGAGCTTAGCTACATAATCCCTTCATCATACCAGGAACTTATACCTGCCTGGACAGGTATAGGTACGTCTAAGGATGAAACGTGATAGACCACGAAGGGGCGCCATTACCGTATGAAATGCTTAATAACAACTGTATATTTGATTTCAGTAAGCCTTTTGAATACCGTAAGGGAGACCACTACGAGTTAGACAATATGCCGCGCTACGAGAAACCACAGAGAGACGTCTACGATGGATTATACAACCGACCGAACGCGTACATGACTGGATACACTGGATATGTACCAGGGATGAACTTCAGGTGAGATTCAACCTTAACTATCATAATAATAGAGTCAGTATTTTCTTGACCTTTTTCCACTTATTCGGAGTTGTCACAACCTAACCTACTAATATTATAAACGTCAAAGTTTGTAAGTATGGATGGATGTTTGTTACTCTTTCACGTAAAAACTACTGAATGGATTTTAATTAAACTTCACAATAATATAACTTATCAGAATAACACTTAGGCTACAATTCATAAAGATAAATAGTATATTATCCAAAATACCTATCACAACGCGGGTGAAACCGCGGGGCGCAGCTAGTATATTATAATGATGAGGTTGTGACAACTCCGAATGGATTGGTAAGTTGTAGGTTATTTACAAGTTTTACAGTGAATGTTTATGGTCCAAAGGACAAAATCATTAATAAAAGTTAAGTGGCCACTTAAACTAACCCCTAGTTATAATCTGTTTAACACAATGGACTGTCAGTGTCTCAATAAATAAATTGAATTATTACTGTAAGGTACTCAGTTCTTTATCCTCCATGTCATCTTTAATTTCAAGGAATCCATCCATCTTCTCTGGTCTAATAATATTATATACATATAATATAATACATTAGATTAATTATAATTTATCTAAATATGTGTTTGCATTGAACCTGTGTTTGTGCCACTAGCAAGGTTGCTAGAGGCGTTGTCATAACAACGGGAACACCCATAATAACTTTGATAAATGGAAGTCAGTAGGTAACCTTCATACCGACGACGACCCCTAGCCTGATTAACCGTTAGGCTGTTTATTTTCGTCTCAAAGATAAATTTATAAACTACTTATCCATCACCCGTCCTTTTGGTAGGTATAACATAGTCTCGAACTAGGTTTTTGTTTTTTCAAAGTAAATATAATAATTTGATTGGTTTAGGTATCTACTGACAGTGATTACTTCTTATAAATACAGACATAAATTCATAAAATATTATTAGTAAATCCTGTTGTTTTTGTAGATATGGGAAATCCTACGGCAGAGCGGCGGACGACTGCATGGCAGATTTTGACGACAGCCAAAGAGTGATTCGGCGTAAAACCGACCTGAACAAAAGCTACGTAAGGTCCAGAAGCGCCCCAAAGATGGAGACCATACACTCAAGAGACGAAATACGACGCGACCTTAGCCGGTTCAGAGAGATCAATAAGTACAAAGGTATGTTGAGTTTCTTAGAGCTTTAAAAAGCGTTTGAAAAAATGATTAAATAAAAGCTACGGAATTGCGTGTTTATAATTTCGATTATGTACGTAACTATGCTAGTTATTATTATTATTAAACACTTAATTTATTTAAATGCGTGCTATTTTATAATTTAACAAAATGTTTCAACAATTTTGAGTGCGCAGTTCGCCAAGGTTCTACTCTGTTACCCTTAATTTTTATTATGTACACGATTGTCCTCAGAAAACACGATATCGCCAGAGTTCCCACCGATAGCAGGCTACACAGGCCACATACCACGAATCAAAGGTACGGAGGCGTCTCTCAGTCAACGATACCACTGCGCTGCAAAACGTGGCCTCGAGCTCATAAGAATGGAAAAGGACAAAAGTAAAGAGCTCCAAAACGCTAATCAGAACGTAAAGGCTATATTAAAAGAACACGGCAAAAAGTATTCCTATTGGAATTGGGGATAGCATACGGGTAGAAGCATGTATTTCACAAAGTGTAGGTGAGAGCATCCTTCTATAAACGAAACTTAAACGATCAGTATTGAAGAGTGTTCTTGACTATTTTAGATATACTTAAGGCGGTACCCCAAGGCACATTAGCGCCACCTATTTTATCTTCTTATTACTATGACAAAGGAAATTTCAAAAATATCATTGGACAGTTTGTGATACCTATTATGGTATAAGCTTTTTTTAAATGCCGTCAGGGTACCGCCTTAAGCAGTTGAACAGAAGTTATTGTAGATAAACATGTCACTTTTAGTAGTTATTATCTTTGTACCATAGAGTGAAATAAGTTTAGAATAGCCGAAAATAAAACCATCATTTCATTATTTGAAATAATGTCACTTTATACTTGTATTTAAACGATTCGCAAACCGAAAGGTATTCAAAGAGTATTTTGAACTATACTTCCAATTTGTAAATACCATAAAGTGTCATGTTACTATTCCAAAGCTTAACTTGATTAGTAGAAATTATATTTCTCAAGTTTTTTTTATAATACGGACATTAAATTCCTTTGTATATACACATAGTATAGCACCTATTTATCGTCGTTTTAAAAGTAAGGAATTTTTATTTAGGAAATAAAACTTTATATGGTATGTATTAATTTTTTTTTATTTTGTTCTTAAAATAATGTTTAGTATTTGTTTACTCTATAAGATGTATAGGTAAATAAATATATCTTGTAATAATTTAATTACAATGTATAATAAATAGGAATATCATTTTTGGTCTTAAGTTAATACTAGGTTAATAAAGGTAGTAGAGCAAAATACAATATATGTAAGTATACAAAAATATATCTACTTTATGCTACAGTCAATTAATTTTTTATTTATTGTCCACTCGACAGTTAAAGATTTACCTAATGTTATTTTTAGAAACAAAATATATTGTGCCCTATTATCATGTTGTTTATTATTATTTTTAAGTAGTTAAAAGGCAATTTAAGGCACTCCAGGTATAGATGGAGATATGGATAATCTACCTAATAATTGATAACCTATAACTATAATAAAATATAAAATGTCCAAATAATTGAACACCTATAACTAAAACTTTAAAAAATTATGCACCATAGAGAAGTTTAAACATTAAATGCAATTTTTTTGCAAATACTTCAGGAAGTAGGTAGGTTTCATTATAATATGGCTTAAATAGTTCAGCTAAGTGAGCAACCATTTTATAAATCTTATAAGTAAATAATGAATAAGCTTACTTTTAAGTACTTAATTATGTTATAACATAACCTAGATTTTAATAATAATTAAGAAAATCAGCAGCAATAATTTTAAATTTAATTGCTGCCTCAACCTTGATTCTAGATAAGAACTAAACTGGCCTTACTTTAAAAGACTTTGAATTAAAACTAAGTACATACATACATAATTATGTATGTATTTACGATTGTTAGTTATTCCATAGTGTGTATTCACATGTTTTTGTGCTGTTATCATATTCGTTGTAGAAGTTTTTACCAACTGCAACCATTTTGTACAAAATGGTTTTTGAAAAATTTTCTTTAAATAAACAGAATAATTGACATATTATTTTTATAGAGCAACCATTTTTTCATCGTAAATTCGAGTATTAGAAATGACTTACCAAAAATTATCAATTTAGAATTTTGATAAACTGTCTCCATTGAATTCCACCATCTTACCAGTTCTTTGGTCTACTCCATCAATAATAACTGGTGTCACCTCCTTTTCTTCTAATATTGTCTCAGCCTTCCTAGACTCTTTATTTGTGTTATTGGCTTCCGTTTCAGCTTTATTGGGTTCTATATTAGCCTTATTGGGATCTGTATTGTTGGTAGCAAGTTCCAACATAAGGGTTTCCAGTTTTTGTGCTTTTCTAGTTTCATTATGAGTGATAAGTGCACAAAGATGTTCTGTCAGTAGTTCTTTTTTCTCCTTCTCCTTTTGTAGTTGGATTTTTGCTTGGAGAAATTCTTTTTCCACTTTTAGGTAGTGTTTTCTAGAAAGGACAAAATATTATAATGTGAGGTTTTGCTTAAAAATTCATCCTTTGTCCTGTGTTGTGACTTAGAAAGACAAAGACTATGAATATGTGATGAAAATATAAATAAAATTGTCTTTTAAGAAGAGAGACAAGAACCATGATAGTTTCACAGTTATTAGTTAATAATTTCTGACCGTGGCTTCGTTTGCGCTATTTCTATGGAAACATTCAGTGGTTATTTCTGCTCCATGGGAACAGATTTTTGGTATAAAAAGTATCCCATGATTAATTCCAGGTCTAGCCTACTCCTACCTAACCTACTTAATTGCAAAATTTCGACACGAACCTTTCAACAGATTTGGCGTGAGGGCGTAACAAACATCCATCTATCCATCCAAACTTTCAAATTAATAATATTAGTGTTATAGTGTGATTGTCCTTACTCAGCTTCTGAATAAGTGAGACACGCGAGGTCTATCTTCTTCCTCAGCACTCCAACATCCTGTGAGAACTGCCCGTCCAGCACTTGCAGCTCTTTCTTAATCTTTTCCAGCCTCAGCACTTCTTCTTCTGTTTGCCTGGTCCTGGAAATAAATAAATAAATATGTTTTTATATCAGAAAAGGCTACAAAGTACCTACATCCTTATAATAATTTCTAAAACAATATCTTTGTAGTTTCAGTAGTACCTATTTCAGAAAAGGCTATAAAGTAAGTACCTACATGCTTATCATAATTTTAAAAACAATATAGGTATTTATGTATTTTCAGTATTGTATTAGGGTGATATAAGGGGAAAGGAAGACCAAAAAAAAGATGAGGATGTGGGTAAGAGAGATGTAAATAGGGAGATGAAATAAAAATACATTTTAGAGGATAGAGGAGAGTGGAAGAAAAATAAATTTTGTGCCGACCCCTAGTGTGGCATAAAGACTGGAAGATGATGACTAAGGTTCCTGGTCAAGGAGCTTATCGCGGGATATCCATTGTTAATTATATGGCAGCATGGGCAGTTTGTTATAGACATTTCCTTAAATTTGGCTGGAATATTGGTAGTAATCTTGGGGTTCCTGATTTTACCAAACTAACTCAGAGAAACACACTTTGTGTAGTCCTAATGACATACACCATTGTTCCTAATAATAATCAAACCTGAGGAACCAATAGAAATGAAAATAATTGGTACATAACCGAAAAACAATAACATTTTCAAGTCACTGTCATCTGTCATACATATAAATTAAATCTATTTGAACTGATATTTTAATAAAATAAATATTTATTAAACTAAAGCATACCATATTGTTTTATTAATTAACTGCAAGAATTTATTGACCATATTCACATGTTCATTACAATATGGTACAGGTAACAAATTAACAACATTTATTGCCGGGTTTGGCAGAATTACTAACTGTAACTTGGTGCTTCAGATAAGAGATCAATGATTGTGAAAAAGATAAAGGTTATCAGCTCTGAAATATTGATTCATTCAACTGGGTGCTATAATATAGTACCTTATAGTTATTTTGTTATGTTGCAAAATTTTTAGGCACATGAATAGGGAATTTACCTAAGTCTTCATGTACCAAAGAACCAAATAAAAATTTAACAGACTTCTCAATATCTAACCTTGTCTCTCCTAAGGTTCTTACATAAAGCTCACCTAAGCGACCGATGTGGCGCGGTGGGCGAAGGTCCGCCTGCGACGCAAGAGGTTGCGGGTTCGATTCCCGCCTCGGGACAATGGTGTTTACGATCTGCAGATATTTGTTCAGAGTGTTCTGGTCGTTTTCTATGTATAATAAAAAATATCTATCTATTTAATGTATTGTATTATGTATATCAGTTATCTAGTACCCATAACACAAGCTCTGCTTACCATGGGGCTAGATAATGCTGTGTGAATTGTCCAGCAATATTTATTTATTTACCTTTTTAAAGAAACTATACTTTTTTTAGGAAAGGTAGTTAAGTAGCTCCAAGTATAATTTAGAGATGTGGTAAGTTATTTATAACAACAGTGAGATACCATGGGCTAAGGATGATGTAAGAAATGAAAGGACTAATAAGTATTTGTCATAAAAGTAGGTGAAGGCAGTGGGAATTCCATTAATGAGTGAGTTGATCTAGCAGAAAACTGAAAACAGTAGAAGGGTGGTGTTGCCTTGCAATGTGAGACAATAATAATAATTACCGATCAGCAAGTGCTCTTGACAGCATCTCTTTTCTTCTCTTATTCTGTTCTTCCATCAATCTTTGTTTTAGTTGCAGTTCTTCCAACTTAGCTCTATGTGCTTCTAAATCATCCTCAGAATATGGTTGTCTTACGACTTCCTCACTCTTGATTTGATTGCTCCCATTTTCCAAGTGAATGGTGCTTACATTTTCATCAATGTTTTCTTTACCATACTCAATGTCAGTTTCTATTGTACTATTCACTTCAGGTTTTGAATTCATATTTTCATCTGCATTTGTAGGTTTAATCTCAACTGCAGTTTTTAAGCTAAGTCGGCACTTATCAAATTGTAGATCATCAATAGCATCATCAAGTTTCTGGTTTTGATTACTGGTACTTTTGTATTGGTGTAGCTTTTTCTTTGCTGGAGGAAAAGCTGGTTTAAGTTTTCTAGTTCTTACATCTGCAATGATAAGTAGAAGAGGGAGTTAAGGTACACAGTATTATTACAGGTAATGAGGTCTACTGTGTGAGACGTGTCGTGTATTACCGTTGTCTGTTATAATATCTCCAGATTTTATCCGTTTAAGATCCTCTTCACTGAACCCAGTAAATGTAGACATTATATTGTAGAACAAAGAATAATATATGGAATCAATAATTAGATAACTTCTACTATACTATCTCTAGAGCAAAAGCAAATCCTGTTAACGATATATAAAAATCTCACAAGATTTTGGGATTTACTTTCAAAAGTTTCATTTCAAACAAAACACAAACAAAACACGGTGTGTGTTTGGGTGACTGCGGTGACAGTGACACAAAATTACGTGTACGTAGCATGACAGTAGCAGCTCAATGTAATTGACATTAGGCGTAGCAAACATGTACGTACGCGTAGCGGCAGCTACTGGCAAGGCTACCAGGCTATTTAACACTTATCGTAACTCGCGTTATTAGCGTTAAATAGCGTGGTAGTCTTGCTGGTAGAAACAAAGGTCAATCTACACAGTTACCTCTGCGAGTCAGAGTACTGAGGAACTATATAACCTAGGACTTCAGAGCTCTTCATCCCACATCAAAATACTTAAAAACCAAAAAAAAAGTTTGAAGAATATTTGTGCAGTATCGATTGTACTCTTCTTGGTTCATGGTTAGAGTTTGTAATGTTCGCAGCCGAAACTGAACCTTCGACTTCTTTGTCAGTTTGGCTGAAACCGAAACCGAAGCTTTTCTTAATATAATTATATCATGAAAATCTCGTTTTTGCATTACCTATATAGGTTTAACATGTCTATTTAGGTATATTTCTTATGTGGATGAACCGATATTATGGTTCAGTGGACAACAAGGAACCCTGATAGTTTCACCATGTGTGTAATCAGGGACAATTAAATTTTTAATCATCCCTGTCTGAAATTATGTCTACGGCATAGCTTTAGCAAAGGCTATTATCACTAAAAAGCCGTTATGTGACATGACATGGGTAAACAATCTGGGTCTAGCTAGTCTGTATTAATGGAATCTAACGGACTAACCAAAGTAACGGAAACTCCTAAAAAAAGCCCCGCGGTGAACTTGAACATCCCATGGGAACATTGCACTTTTTATTGATAATAAGTAGGTAGTTTGTATGATTTAGCTACCCTTATACCAAATTAAATCTAAATCTGTTCAGCCTTTTGATTGCGAAGGCGTAAAAAAACTATACAATTTTGCTTACTTATACCCTACTCATTCTATTTTGAGGCTTTGCAATTAAAACATAAATTTTACAAAATGGATCTTTTTGCCATTATAATATGGGACCATATTTACGTTCGGTTCGGAGTTATCAGTATCACTTTGACTGCTGCATGCCGGCCGGCAACACGTCGCAAACAAAATTAAATAGCAAGCATCATCACATCACATCACTATTCTTTCTATTCATTCACTCACTCACTTCACTGTTCGTTCGTTTGTGTTTTGCTTTGCGGTGAAGTAAATTTGAGGTTACAATTTGTTTCCGTGTTTCGTTGCAATACGGCAAATTCTATTATTTTCATCTACTTAAAGTAAGGTAAATTACGGGATACTATTGTTGTTTTTCATACCCATTCAAGTCTCACAAAAATTATGTTTACAGAAATAAATAAACTACAAAAATGGCGGCGGCTATGCCTATCAACCCCAAACCTTTCCTCAATAGCTTGACCGGTAAATCTGTGCTTGTAAAACTAAAATGGGGACACGAATACAAAGGTTTGCTGGTATCGGCTGATGGATACATGAACCTCCAATTAGCTAACACTGAGGAAATGGTTGATGGAAATTGCACAGGTTAGTTACTCCTACTTACCGCTTTGTATTGTTCTTGTTGCCGACGTTAGGTACTGGAGGAGAGTTTGATCACCTACCATCATCACTGACAATCCAATATTATACTATCAGGCCAGATTACTCATAACAATAAATAGAGAACTTTTAACAAAATCTGTGTTCACTTTGGGGCGAGCTATGCTTTGTGAAAAAGGACAGTATTATATATTTATTTTCTTGGTTTTCAGGTAATCTTGGAGAAGTTCTGATCAGGTGTAACAATGTTCTGTATGTAAGAGGGGCAGAGGAAGAAGATGAAGAAGGCGAAATGAAAGAATGATCATAGATTAAATTAATTACAATGAACTTCCTAAAGCTTTACTCAAAATGATAAACACTCATTCCATCTTTGTTTGATGGCATAGTGAAGCTTTGGACATGGTATTAGGTTAAATGTATTTATACTGTAAGTTCTCCAATTCGCTTGTAATAGATAATAAGGTATTTGTATAAATGTGTATTATTTGTTAATTGAAACACAATATCTAGGAACAAGAATGGAAGTTAGGTAGCGGCTGCATAGCCATTTTGAATACCATTAGCAGTTCACCATTAGACAAGGCAATAAAAGTGTTTACAAGTACTTCACCCAAGTGAAAGAAACCCAATCTAATACATACATTCTTTATTACCATTTCATCATAATTACAGTAAACAATTACATTTTCACTTACATCCACTACATTCTTATTTCACTCATAGTTTGAAAGATCTTTATTATTATATTAGATGAACCATGGATCAATCTTTACTCATGATTTTCATAGGTACTGGATACTAAGTAAAAATATGGTGTATATAATACCTATGATAGATAAACCCACATTATACATAAATCCAGGAGTATAATTTAACCACATTGACAACTACTGTAAAGACGAAATGTTACTAAAAACTATTGTACTATGTTATACTTGTGCAAATAGTAAAGTATAATACAACATTAGGATTTCTAAAGATTTTCAATGAAGGCTTTTATAAGTTTTAACATTACATAATATTAGGTACTGACAGTTCTAAAATGCTCATTCAAAAGTCGAATAGTTCTAAAAACATTTGGACTAAATAAAATCAACCAACAAGCCTTATCTTAGTCACTACATCCACTTCTATACCATACAGTTTCACAAATAACTTAATAATAGTAAATCCACTGCATCTTGATTCCTTACCAATAGGTTATGGATTACAAGAAAATCTATGCAAGTTAAATATAATTCTACCACTTAGTAGAAATAAGCAGTAATAGCAACAAATCGCCTGTCGAGAAAACTCTGCTCCACTTCAACTGAACCTCCAACTTCCTTCGCCAAGGATAAAATCTGTAACAATGTGTACAAATTAACTACTAGTACATTGCCGTGGCGGTTGCGGGGTAAGAATCTAAATCAGCCGGTGGATGTCGTAAGAGCGACTAAGCGAGAAAGAAAAGTAACCGGAGAACTATTATAGTTAGTAAAAGCAATAGTTGGCAAGATATAGTCGGTAATAAGCTTCGAAACATATCGTCTTGAATGGATGCAATGCATCCTGTAAAGGACCAAGCTATTACCTGATCAGGTCTGGAATGTCTCGGTAGATACAAGTAGACCGTCGGGGAGATAGTTCGCGCAACAGCCATCAGTTCCGACGCAGGTTTGGGTAGCAGCATCGTCTCTATGTCGTACTGAGCGTTCTGAAACGAAATGTGGAAAATGTGCAAATGGTCATGTAGGTACTTACAAATTCTATAATGATTTCGTTTTTCGGAGGGTTCTGCTTTATACGTATCGATAAAGGGGTATTGATATCTTATGTCAGCTGAACAGTGAAATGACAAAATATCGAAACATGATTACTTGCTTGGTCAATATAAGGCGCTATGCACACAGAGCAACTATAGTTGAAGAAACTTCATAATAGGATGTCTGTTGTAACAAAAATGCAGTTGCCTGTGACCAAGTTGATTTTTCTACATCTATGAGATCAGTGAGATTTGATTTAAGGTTAAACGAGTCAATGGCGCCAAATCGTCGATAATCGAGGCCTGCTATCTCACGTCTATACAAACATAATAACGAGATTAATTGATGTCATCCTTAGTATTGCAATGTTATAGGCGCCTTTGTAGTGTAATACATCAATTTGTTTTATGAAATCGTAGTATAAACTAGATTTTTCAAGGATATTAAAATAAATAATGCTGCAAAATCCATACAGCATCATCTAGCCCCAAGTTAAGCAGAGAATGTGTTATGGGTACTAGATGACTGATATACTTAATACATTACAAAGATATTTTTATTATTAATAGATAACGACCGGAACAAACATTTGCAGGTCGTACACACAATTGTCCCGAGGCGGGAATCGAATCGAACCCAACCTATTGTGTCGCGTCGCATGTGGACCTTCGCCCACCGCGCCACAGAGGTCGTCAGAAATGTCAAATAAAATAACATAAACCTACAAGAGAATACTCCGGTCCGCCCCAAGGCGGGCTTAGGAACACCATGTCGGCCTGCAAACTGGGCGCCAGCTCGAAGAAATCCCCTACGATGAACTCGATGCGGTCCGCCACGCCGTACACTGTGGCGTTGTGGCGGGCCAACTCTACCTTAACGGGGTCTATGTCGACTGCGATTACTGGAATGATAAGAAATCTGGATTTAGCAAAATATTTAGTTAATTTTGCAGTTGTCATCATCTGTTATTATATTGTTTATTCATTTCCACCGTAGGTAGACATGTTACACTTGATGTCGTTAAGTTCTATTAGCATAAAAAATATATAACGATTTTATTATATAAGTATCACATTTTTTTTTTGATATAGGAAACACCATAAGGGATTGTGTTATAGAAAAAGCAGACAGACATGCCTTTAAAAATTAAAAAAAAGATTCATATATATTTATCACAGTAAAATAATATATAATTTACTAGATACGACCCGCGGCTTTGCCCGCGTGGAAATCTACATAATTATGTGACAAATGGTTTATAAACCTTCCTCTTGAATCACTATTTATATTAAAAAAACCCGCATCAAAATCCGTTGCGTAGTTTTAGAGATCTAAGCATACATAGGAACAGACTGACAGCGGGAAACGACTTTGTTTAATACTATGTAGAGATAAGGTAATTTAGAGGTACGTAAAACATGTGCCATTCGCCTACTCCAAAGATCGCAACCAAGGAACACCTGTGCGGCTCGTGTGAGATCTGAGTTCGGAAGTTTATGTTGTGGCAAATAATACATAATTATTTAAAATAAAATAACAAAGGGATGACATAGACATATCTATGTCTTCCCTTTGTTATTTTATTTCAAGACCTATTGTATAGTATACACTGACTAGGCAATTAAACATTGAACGTAGAGAACTAGCTCTCGCGGCTTAGGCTACCTTAGATACGCACACGTATCTACGTAGACAGGTGCGTACACACGTACCTTTCTTGGTAGAGAAAGCGAACTGTATGGTGTTCCCGCCGGCGCCGCAGAAGGCGTCGAGCACGGTGTCATAGGTGTACTTGCAGGCGATATGTCTGGCTACGTTCTCAGGCGTCACGCTGAACCAGCTCTCGCGGTCTAGGCGGATTCCTTCGTCGAATCTGTAACAGACATTTATAAGTTAGCATCAGTGGCGTAACTACAGGGTGGCACGTCGGCAAAATGCCACGGGCCCCAGCCGGAAGGGGCCCCCGGTCAGAGGAGAATCCCAACTCACAAGATTTATTATTTATTACACACTTGTTAAAAAAAAATGTTTTGTCTTTAATTTACTGAAATGCAGCAGTAGCTTAACTATATCTGGCTACTGCTGCATTTCAACTGCAGCTGTTAAGTACTTAAAGTACAAACCCGCTATTTTATTTCGTTGGGCTGGTTAGGGAATGGACATCGAAAGTATCGAGCCAATTTTAAAGGACATTTAAGATATTAAATAACATCCCACCCAATCCTTTTTGCGACATCGATTTAAGAAATTACTTCTTTCTCAAACAGTTGCGTATGAAACGAAAAATTTAGTAATCTATGGAATTAGTAAAAAAATGTAGTTACCTATGGAATAAGGAATGCCTCTTCTTCCAATACTTCATCATCCGCGGGTCGTCGCGCAGTTCCTCCGGCATGCTCGCAAGGATACTCTCTTGTACCTTTGCTTGTCGCTTTTGACGACGACGACGCTTCGCTGTTTCTGTGTTTGTTGTTGCTAGAACGCATAATTTTTATCATCTTTTATTATTCAGGACAAATTTCAATAAAAAAATGTTTATTTAATACGACGACACTACCAAAGCTTTATTTTATAAACTGTGAACTGCTTTACAAATTTCAATGTGGTTAACTTTCATTGTGCCTCCTGTGGGTTATTTTAATTTGGTTCTAGACATCGAAAGCAGTGACTATATTTTGTTAAATCAGAAAGGCTACCACGCTATTTAACATATAATATAACGTAATGCGCGCTATCAGCGTTATTACGATAATTTTAGCGCGAATATTTTATTTTCACGCGTTATTCACGTTAAATTACGTTATGTATTAAATAGCGAGGTAGCCTTGCAGAAATAACTTCAAACAAACGCATATAGTTCAGTCATATTCGGGTTTCACCTAACTATTGTCAACTAGCTGGTAACGTGCTATATGACGGTGTCAGATAAACAATGATGTGAAAATAACTTACCAATACTCTCCACACATTCCATGTTAACCTTAGTTTCTTTACCGCTATTCGTCTCGGAATCCGATGGCAAAGGCACCTCAGACGCTTCAACCAAGCTTTTATCTTCACTATCTGTGCCTTCAACCTTATTTTGTACATCATAAGATATAGAATCGTCTAAACTCTCATTCTTTTGCAAATCCTCAGATTGTCCGCTTGTATTTAGAGTGTCTTCTTTACTCTGATCAGTTCGATCACTATTTTCAAGGGAGTTCATTAATTTTACAGCTTCAGTTCTGAAGTCTGGACAATCATCTTCCGATTGCATTTCTCCTTTGGCTTGCGACTCCGTTTCCTGGGATAAAATAAAAAGTTTTATTAGGCTACTGCACAAATATAAATAAATAAATAATGCTGGATGGACAGGACAATCCACACAGCATTATCTAGCCCCAAGCTAAGCAGAGCTTGTGTTATGGGTACTAGATGACTGATATACTTAATACAATACATTATATAGATAGATATTTTTTATTATACATCGATTATACACACAATTGTCCTGGGGCGAGAATCGAACCCGCAACGCCCCTGCGTCGCAGGCGGACCTTCGCCCACCGCGCCACAGAGGTCGTCCAAATATCTATATCCATATCTGTGCATGACATTGTCTATTTTAATTATTACCTAAACAATTTTATACAAAAAATATTGTTATTGTCTTAATAAGTTTAATTATACCTGTTCGTGGACAGGATTTCCGTCTTCGTCAAAATACGTTTTCTTTGGGCCTCCAATCTTCCTATAACTCGGAGGTCGCAGTTTCGCTATTCTCTTACGGTACACCATGCTACCCTTTGGTAAGGTATTTCCTTGGACTGAGAAACCCATGATTTCAAATGTCGTTTTTATTTTCTCTGCCACATTTGTTTCGGCATCGATTTCGTGACTGAAATCAGTAGTAGAGGTAAAAATGTGTTATTATGGATTTATTTATAGGTACTTAGGATTTTGTTATTGTAGTTCGTAAGGCCTCATACCCTTAGGAAATCTCTAAGAAATTAAATAATACCCCTAAAAAGTCAATTTCTATAACAACAAAAAACTTTGAATTAAGCAACGGCGACACCTCTCGTCAAACGATATAAATGTAACTTTAGTCTTTGAGCGGTAAGGCTACTATTTAACACATAAGTTCACATAACGTAACTCGCGTTATCAGCGTTATTACGCTAATGTTGCGTGGCAGCCTTGCAGGATTAGATAAACTTCATTATTTCCCCTGTAGGTGGAGCTAATGGCGCTAGAGTCTGTAGGAAGTCGCAAACTCGTTGGTTACTTGATTTCGTGGTGCAGTTGGTTAGCACATTCTCGTATTGAGGAAAGATCCCAGGTTCAAGTCCCAACTTTTGGGATATTATTTAATGTCCTATAGTATATGTCCTGCTAGCTACGCCCTACGGCGTTTATAAACCTTCCTATTGAATCACTCTATCTATTTAAAAAAAACCGCATCAAAATCCGTTGCGTTGTTTTAAAGATACACAGACAGAAAGCGGGAAGCGACTTTGTTTTATACTATGTGGTTATACATACTTGTCAATATATGAACCCACTTTACAAATGATGTGATCACGTTTTTATTAATTACTTACTTACCTTCTTTTCAAGTTAACAGAAATCTCTTCAGGTGGATCATCATCACCGTCATCATAGCTATACGACTTCAAATTAATATTCCCAACAGGCGGCGTATTAACATTTTCAGGTGATTTTTCTGTAGTTGGTTCTTCTCTTTCTTTCTTTCGGTTATTACTGTCACCTGCTTCATTTACCTCGGTTATTTCCTGGTTGCCTGGTTCTTCTTTTAGTAAGTTCTGTAGCAGTAAGCCTACTGAACCTAGGTATTTGGAAGTAGTCTTTCTGCCTTTCTTTCGATTTTTTGAGGAAGGGGCGCCTTCTTTGCTCTTTATTTGTTCTCCTACAGGATCTACTTTAGGGACTTCTATAATGGTAGGTAAATCTTGTGAGTTTCCTTCACTGTTTTCACATTCAATTTCCAATACCTTTTCAATTTCTGGCACCTTTTCCTCTGTGATTTGTTTAATTTCTTTCAAATCTTTTTCATTAGTGATAATTTCAACACTGATATCAGGAACATTTTGCTTATTGAACATTTCAATATAGTTGGCATAATGTATTTCATATTGATCTCCAAAATGCTTCTTCCACAAAAACTGCCAGTACTGATCTGTGTCCATCTCTTCAGTATTATCTGGATCCAGATTTAAATTGGCAATTCTGGTTTGGTCGTTGGACTGATCATCAGAAGTTGATGATGATACACTGAAATCATCAGGCGATGATTCTGATGTTACATGACTAGAGCTGATGTCATAACTTGACATTGTGATTTTGGTAACATTGGTCATGGAATCTGTTCCTGCTATGGTTCTGGGACTGACTATTCTTTCATGTTCTGAGCATGATCGTCTCCTATTCACAGGCAACCAGGACTCATCCTTTTCATTCTTGGCATGCTTCTCAACTTGATTTGCCAACGGTGCCTTTTTATAGGGATTTACTTTAGAATCATATGAGAATTTCCTCTCTCTTATACTATCATCTTCACCTTTATCAGACTCATTGAAGATCTGATCAACAGATCTTTGTTTAGGCAGTTTACTGTCATCCATTAACAAATCATTGTTCTCATCTAAGTATGATGGGTTGATGTAATCACTGTATTTTTTTATCCATGATGCCCAGATTAGTCTTTCTCCATTGATAGCCCAGAATTTGTCGAATGTTTCTTCGGATAGGTAGTTTTCTTCTATGGGTGGGAGTTCTTGGCCCACCTGTTCTTGTTTATCATGGTTGGTGTAGTCTGAATGGTTATCTTGATATGTGAGGTCTGCACCACTGTCGCTTGGTTGGAGCCCGTGGGATTTGCCGAGACTATGCATGCCATCATGCTCATCGGTGGAGCAACAGTTGTCTGTGTGTGATGCACTGCAGTAGCAACTAGCACCTTCATCTTTCTGTGGAGATAATGATTATTTTTTAATTTCAATCATACATAATTATTATATAATAATATTCAACTTATTTGGAGTACTGGACTAGGTTATCAATGAAAAACTGACAAATAGTTCAGGATCTACAAACACAATCAAATCTATTAAATGTCAAATTAAGAAACATACCTCACACTTAACCTTATATGAAGTGTTGATGGAAAAATGAACATGTGAATGATCATCTTCAGGCTGTATTTGTGTCTCTTTTGGAGCCTCTGCATCACTTTCACTGCCTTCTTTATCTACATGGTAGAACTTAACACCATCCCTGAAAAAGAAAGAACAATTAATTTTTAAGATTGAATGAAAATAGGCACTACTACAACTCTAGGACTGCAACAAATCTTAAAGGTTAATACTTCAGAAGTCCTAGACTTTTACAAAACATATTGCAGTTTAAGAGCTTCAATTTGTTTATATACTAGTGTATTGTTTTTCTATATGCCTGTGACCATTCACGCCACAGTGCCTGTGGCATCGACTAAGTATTAATAGCATTATTATAGCTAGAACATTAAAGGTTAACCTGATGAAGGCTCTACTGCAGAGGCAATAGACGTAGTTTTCCTCTTCATCCTCATCGTTTTCGCTGTCCAAATTAAAATGAAATTCAGCAAGAGGTTCCCATCGATGGTAGTGATCAAAATACTCGGACATAATGACAGTAAACACTTGCAATTCTTATATCAAGCACTAGCGTGTAAATTAGGGTATTTATTTATGTATAAGAAGTGTAAATTATTAGGAACTAAGCCTTTTATTTTCTCATTTTGCCAATATTTTATAATAAAAAATCCATAGAACAGAACATCGACGATTTCACCATAACCAAATCAAAATTTTATTGCGTTCCGTTATGCGATATTTTTGTTATCCATGGCGAGGAAAGAAGTGAATATTATACCCCTTGATAACCAGACTCAAATTATCGTCTGCGTAGAATGAAGTGTAATGCAAGTTTTGTCAACTTCAAAAACATGTGTTGATGGAGATGTCAAAACAAATTTTGACAGACAGGTAGAATGCATGCAGGCAGATGCAATGCACGTTTGGCTTGGGAATAAAATCATAGTGTCTGTACGGAAATACAATTTTTATTTGAAACCGATAATTAAGAAAGCTAAAGAAAGAAATGGGAGGCAAAAAGAACAAGGATTCTCTAGGAAGGTCCCTCATCAAGGATAGATTCTCCAAAAATCGCAACAAAAAACATGTCGAGGACAACACAATGGTGCGCACTTATAATTTTTCATATTTTATTTGTTTTAACAAATCTTTTGCCATTATAGTGCTTATTATTTTCCGCAGTTATAATTATTTTAGTTTAATATCTCATTTTTTATGGTTGTTTACTTGTAAAAATGAAATGTAAACAACCTGCTAACCTCAAATTTCGGGTTATTTTTCTCTTCCTATTGCCTAATTTACTAAGTTCTTGTTATCATCGGTCTTGTAAATCAATTTGTACTCTTTATTTATTCCAATTCTTCGTAATCTTGCCATTTATTATTAATTCCGTACCCTAAAACAGTTATTTGTTATGATTATATGAAAATAAGATAAGCTCCATAAACTTTCATAACATTATGCAATTCTCAGCTGCACACAACAGAAGTCAACGACGGCTACGAATGGGGCCGGCTGAACCTACAGTCCGTAACAGCTGAATCGTCATTACAAGAGTTTCTGTCTACTGCTGAACTTGCCAACCGAGAGTTCACAGCTGAAAAGATGAACTTGAAGTATGTGAGGTCTATACCTATTGAAGTTGCTGCAGTGACCTCACAGCCAACTTTTGATGAGCCTTTGACAGTACCCAGAAGGTAAAATCACTTTCTGATTTCATTTTCAAAGGTCTACTTAGGTATTTGCCACTCTTAATCCTAATATATATATATATATATATATATAATATAAAAGTTAACCTGGTAGAAAATATTTAATATGCAGCCCTGCACTGATGTTGGCTAAAATAGGCCTTGTAGTCGATTACATGGATAAGGCTTTTAGGAGACCCAATACTTTCTTCATTTCCATAATTTTTCATTTTAACTTATAAAATATAATAAAATACCCTTTTTTATTTGTTAACTGTACAGACCACCATGGAAGCCAGGCATATCAGCAGAAGAGCAGCTAGAAAGTGAGCGAGAGGCATTCTTGGAATGGCGTCGCAATCTCAACGAGCTGCAAGCGAAGCTCGGAGCAGCCGTGACTCCGTACGAGAGGAACATTGAGCTGTGGAAACAGTTGTGGAGGACGCTGGAGAAGTCAGATGTGGTGCTCTTGCTGTTGGATGCTAGGAACCCTTTGCTATTCAGGTAATTTGTCCATAGATATAGCCAGCTTACCATCTGCTCAAATTAATGGTACTATTTTGTTTTGTAAGTACCTGGATAAGTCAAATCCCTATTGACACAGTCACACAATCTGCAGCCAATATCAGCTTGGACAATACCATTGTTATCACCAGAAAGTGTTGTTGGATGTTTATTACCTCTTAACACCAAAATCACTAGTTTTCCATCTCCGCAAATTAAAATTTTAGTTTTTCAATTAATTAAAACTGGAAATTTATTCTTCTCAGGTGTGCAGATTTGGAAAAGTATGCAATAGAACAAAATTGCAAGGTTATACTACTATTGAACAAAGCAGACTTGACCAGTGAATATGAACGGAAATGTTGGGCAGAATACTTCAGCAAAGAGGTAAGCAAGCATAATAAAATTTCCTTAATCTTAAATTTTTAGAAAGAAAAATTTAACACACATTTAATATATAACCTACCTATAAAAGCGTGACGAATACATGTTGCGTTGTTACGCCATTAGTTTCTAATTCAAGCGAAAGTTGGAGCAAAGTCTAAAAGGACATTGCAATTATAATTTAAAAAAAACCTTATTACAGAACGTCAGCATAATATTCCACTCTGCCGCTAAAGACGCTAAAGAACGCAAAATATCAGAAATCAGTGAAGCATCCAAAAGTACCAAAAGCGATGTCGACTCAGAGACAGAATCAGCGCAATCCGATCTAGAATCTGAATCAGAAGAAGAGAATGAAAAGGAAGCTCTATTATCAACTGAAGAAGACATAGAATTGTTTAAAAAGAAACTATCTGACTTAGATAAAGCCGTATCAAACACAGCTGATCATTTCGACAGAATACAGATAGCTTTAGACAAGGTTGTTGAGAACATGAGACTTGGTATACCAGTAGAACCTTTGCTAAGTACAGAAACAAATGAGACACAAAGCACAGAAAGCGTCGACGTAAATAAAGTCCAGAATTCATATGAGATTTACGATAGAGAGAAGCTGTTAGATGTTTTAAGAAATATTAAATTAGAGAATAAGAAAAATCCACCTAGATTAAGTGTGGGCATGATAGGGTATCCCAATGTTGGCAAATCTAGTACTGTGAATGTTCTAATGCAGACTAAAAAGGTAAGTGTTTTGTTCTAAACTACTTTGTATCTGATGATTCAGGAGATCATATTTTCTACTGTCAAATTAATTAGTATAACTGAGTTTATACCTTATATGGCTGCCATTCCATCAGAATTGTTTTATGTTGCTAAGTTTCCAGCCGACCAATAAGATCGCGTATCGCGGAATTTTTGTCAGTTATGAAAATTACGCGATACTATTGGTCGACAGGAAACATGGCAACATAGCACATCTCTGGTAAAAAAGCAGCCTTGGGCTTTGGTTGACAATATTATTACGAATTTCTGGGTTCCAATACCGCTTGAAACTCTGTTTTATAGAACTCTTTAGCACATGATTGGTATCTAAATTTGTGTATAATTTAATAAATTGTAGAAGCTTTGAATTTGCGTTTGCCGAGATTAAAATTGAAATAATTCATTCTGTTTTCAAGAACACGGCCATAGACAAGCCCAGTAAAGTTCTCATTACTGTCAAGAATAATGCCCTAACTATCATTGTTTTTTAACAGGTGAGCGTAAGTTCAATGCCCGGCCACACCCGTCACATTCAGTCCCTGATATTGGACGACATAGAACTGCTGGACTGCCCCGGTTTGGTGTTGCCAGCGTACGCCGTCGCTCCGGATCTACTGCTCACGGCTGTGTTGCCTATTGATCAGGTAAATTAACTGAAACCGACTGAATAACTGAACTATTATTATAGGCGCCAAAGAGATGAAGAAAGGCTTGCACAAAAACAATTGATTTGATCTCCACTAATAAAGGACATTTTAATGAAATTACAAACGGATTTGTCTTTCAAACGTCCTGCAACGTTTTCTGTGTTAAGGTAAAGTTAAGGTTAAGGTAAGTAAGTCAGATACTTTGGAATACTTTTTCATAGAAAAATCATCAAGATAAATCTTCGTTGCATACCTACGCTAATATATAAAATTATTTATTTATTTAATTGACACGATTAAAATCGAAACTTTCGTATACCCTACTATTCAAAAACACGATCGAACATGTTTTACCGTTTCGATAAACACCATCGAACTATCGAATCAAAATAATACTAATATCGGTACTTGCAGCGAAGAGCCAGTTGGACCCATTGTAATAAATATGGACGACCTCTGTGGCGCAATGGGCGAAGGTCCGCGTGCGACGCAGGAGGTTGTGGGTTCGATTCCCGCTTCGGGACAATTGTGTGTACGATCTGCAGATATATTTTTCAGGGTGTTCTGGTCGTCATCTATGTATAATAAAAATATCTATACATGTAATATATTGTATTAAGTAATCATCAGTCATCTAGTACCCATAAGCATCTATCCCCAAGCTAAGCAGAGCTTGTACTGCTTAGCTTTGGGTTAGATGATGCCGTTTGGATTGTTCAGCATTATTTATTTATTTGATATACATCACAGATGCGAGCGCACGACGCAGCCATGGCGCGACTCTGCGAGCTTGTCAGTCGACACACGTTCGAAGAGAAATACGGACTACTGTTGCCTGAAGAGGAGATTGAGAAGGAGTACACTTACAAGCAGATACTGACGGCGCATGCTTGTAAGTACGCCCCACGTGAACGCAATCAACCAATCAGGAACGATAAGATGACGAGATGTTTATTTGAACAAATATGATTGGTTTTTAAACCCAAATCACATTTCCATTTTGTTAATGGACTTACATGATTACCGACACGTTTAGTTTACCTCTAAGTTTAAGTTTATTATGTTCTGTGTAAGTCTTTTAACTAATAAATTCATTTTTATTTCATTTCATTTCATTTCTTGAACGAAACGGTATTCAATTGGCTCCGCTAGGTATTTCACATATGCGAGTTTACTTCTCTAGTCCAGGGACTCAGAATGATCTTGAAATCCTATCTAAGAATTCTTGAGGCAGGCCGGTTCTGAGCCATCTCTTGCAGTTGAGTTTGCGGAGATCTTTAGCTTTATATTTGTCAATGCAGCGGTAACCTATGGCTGCCAACTGTGGGGCTTCCATGCTAGCTTTTTCTGTAGGTGTATATTATGTACATTAGGTTCCGTTTGTGATTGTGTTGTTCTTTCCCAGACAACAGAGGTTTCATGACAGCAGCTGGACAACCAGACGTGTCTCGCTCCGCTCGGCTGCTTCTAAAAGACGCCGCGAGCGGACGCCTCCGCTGGGAGCAACTTCCTCCCGGAAGCGCGCCGCAGCCGATAGATGATGTACTGGAGTTGAAGAGGAATGAGAACAGGAAACCCACGCCTATGGAGGCTAGGATGGTCGAGGTAACTTGATATACATAGAAGTACTCATCTAAAGGTTCAAGCAGCAACCAGAACTGTCTAGCTTACAAACTACTACACACAGTGTTACACAGTGTGTTGTATATTAATCGCTTCACCATAACAATGGTATTGTCTCAAAAGTACACATTTAAGCATTTTTCCTTTATTTTATAAATTTTTATTTTGCTTATAATCTACAGATAGAGGGTCGCTTGTCAAATGGTAATCAAGGTTGAAACGATGCTATCAATCTCCACGGCACACACTATCTAGAGTTTTTTACATCTATGGACGGTTCGGCGACAATACTATAATAATCATAGTAAAGCGATTGGTTAGCAGAATTTAGCCCCAGAGCATTTACGCTGCGACGTTCACGCATGGAATGAATTCTGTAGTTTAATTTGGTTGCCAGTCTCTGATCACCTTTAAGGTGCAATTCCAAGATGGACCGCAGGCCGCAAACTGCAGCTGCAGGCTGCAAGCGACTTGTTCTTGTTTCTATGCATCTATATGAAATTGATTCCATGCGCCGCCACACTATAGCCTGCGGCCGCGGCGCGCAGCGACCGCAGACTGCAGTGCCAGTGGTGTCACGAACCGTGCTTAGAAATAGAAGCAACCGCGACCGCAGGCAGCACTGCGGTCAACCGCAGCCGCTAGCTTCAATGTCGCCTGCGGTTACAGTCTGTAGCCCATCTCGGACTTGTACCTTTAAGATCTTGCTTCATGAACTTTAGGCATTTATGATTGCTTTCGTTGCAGGGATGGAAAAGCAAATCAGCTGAGATTGACGACGCTTTTTTCGCCATGAAAAAGGGAACTTCTCATGTGAAGGGGAAACCTATCGTTCCAGGGTAAGGATATAAATAAAAGACATACAATTTTGATTTTGACAATTTATTTATAGGTTACGCAGTAGTATAGTAAATGCTACCATGAGACGGACATTGGCAGAATTGCGTCAATCCAGACGCAGAGCCATCTAGCAAGTACCTCTAGGTTGTTTGCAACAGTCTGCAGTTGTCAATTGCAAATACTAGTTCTAATTGGTTCCATTATATGTATATATGTATATATTTTTCTGTTAATTTTCTTCATTAATAAAGTTGGGTTGCCAAATGATTCAACAAAATTGTGCGTGTATTTGAAAGTAGATACAAAGTGCATCTCCTCAATAACATTAGAAAAGCAATAAAAATTGAACACAACAATAAAATTTAACAAGACAGAAAACAAGTTTTTAATGCCATTTTAAATCCAAAACATGCGTCATAAGAGTCATAACGGTTTGTACTTTTGTCTTTTCGACCTCCAAAGACACAGTGTAAAAATAACCAGTCTCCCAACTCACTGCAGATGAGAGATAGGATCGTTATTATCAATTAGAGGGAAACGCACAGTGCGTCGGCGCCAGTAAGGCAACTTTGTTAATGATCAAAGGACACGGTCACAGTGTAGTCTGGTCATTAGAGAAGACAGAATCGCTTTTGTTAATGAGCTTACTTTGTTGCTGATTTATTTCTATAGCGCATTTTTTTGTGAAACGAATACAACGAATATTATTGTTTTTTTTATCAACGCGCCACCACTTTTTTGGTAAATGAACACTGATATCGCAGTATCGAGTTACTTATCTTTCGGATCCGCGTATATATTTTTTGTATGTAAAATATTCTTATGTACTTCACCACTCGAAGACTAGTATTTAATAATTATGATGTGTATACCCGGACCCGCTAACTAGTGTCATGATGTTGCGATGTCTTGTAGCCGCTTCTTCGTCAGGTCTTATGCTAGTAAATAATTCTCTGCAATGCTACTATGCTATGTAGCACATAACGTAACGCGCGTTATCAGCGTTATTACGCAAGTTTTTGCATGAATACCGTGTGAAAATGCGTCATTCTCTTTTTTTCTCAAAGAAAAAAACACCCACCTAAAAATAGCAGAATAGTTACCTAAGTTATGTGCTAAATAGCGTGGTATCCTTGCAGGTAGTTCAAAACGTGGACATCTTTGCTATAATAAACCGTAATTTGGGGGATATGATGTTCTTGCCATTTTTTCTGCTTCTTTGTGTTATCTTTCCTTGAGGTGAAGATCACAAAATGGCTCCACAATTTGTGGACCATATTTTAATCACTAATTTTTGTAGTTTTAACGCATTTCTCTGTTAGTCCATACTTCCCTCTCTGCAACCTCGTTATTCCTTACTCTATGTACATCGGCACTGGACGCTTGCCAACTGTTAATTCATAACGCTTCTTTACGAGCGGCGGCGGTGTGCTAACGATGGAATCACTAGCCGTGCTAGAGCACGGCTAGTGATTTCTTAGCCTAGAGGCTAAGAAGATTAATAAATAAATAATGCTGGACAATCCACACAGCATTATCTAGCCCCATGGTAAGCAGAGCTTGTGTTATGGGTACTAGATAACTGATATACATAATACAATATATTACATAGATAGATATTTTTTATTATACATAGAAAACGACCAGAACATACTCAAAGAAACATACTCGTAGATATTGAAGTCTAATTTTATTCAATTCAAATTCTTTATTTCCAGACAACAAATGTCCAAAAAAACACAAAATTAAAAAAAATCTAGAGTATAAGTAATTTCACCGAGTGGTGTCGTATTGGACAGTCATTTATCAGATATGAATTTCAGGATGCTATTGTTACTACCTCTCACTCTATTCATCAGGGATGCCACTCATCATCAGCCTATGTTAGGCCACTGCTGGACATAGCCTCCCCAATGAGCGCCACAGCGCCTTGTCTTCAGCATGACGCATCCAGCATCTACCTGCAGTCTTTCGCAGCCACTCGCTTTCGCATTATTGCCGAAGCCATCTGTGAACGTATTAGTGAACATCTCTGATGCACTGCAGTAACGAGGCAGGCCCAACAACATCCTGAAAATGTTGTTATATTGAACACGTAGGAACGCCCATGGAATGCCATGCCTTATTTCTTTAGTAATAAAGTTTATTTTTCTTCAGCGTCATCGGAGCTCAACCCGCCGGACAAGTCGGCAAACCCTGGAAGTTAGAGAAGAAACACGTGAACAAAAACAAAAGAGAGAAGCTTAGAAGAGTTTATTCACACCTTGATCAACATTGAAAGTGATAGAGAAAGAGAATTGCTATGCGAGTGAAAGAGAAGAAATGCTAAAACGAGTTTGTATTTAAAAAATAATAAAGTTATGGTTATCTATGTATATTGTAGTTGTTTTTTGACACCAGCCTTACGTAATTTTTATAGGGATAAATTCATGACTAGTTTCTGCCCGCGGCTACGCATGCGTTTTCTGTATGGAAACGTTTTAAGGTTATTTATATCCGATATGAAATTGTTACCTGATTTATGAGATAAAAAGTATTTATTTCAGGCTTGGAACTAGCTCCTATGCAAAAGTTTGCCTACAGCTAGTTAGATGTTCAGTAGCTTTGTCGTGAAGAGGTAACAAACACTACTGTAGTAGGCACTGTGTATTTAAAACGTACAAATTCGACGCGAACCATATACTCTGAATATTTTTTTAAAAATTAATAAAAAAAAAATACTGGACAATCTACACAGCATCATCTAGCTCCAAACTAAGCAGAGCTTGTATTATGGGTACTAGATGACTCGTATACTTAATATAATAGATTACATAGATAGACATTTTTCTATTATACATAGATAACGACCAGAACAAATATCTGCAAATCGTACATCGCAGGCGGACCTTCGCCCACCGCGCTACAGAGGTCGTCTAATAGGTATCGGACCTTTTCGGTACTTGTACTAAAACAAGAGCTAATACTAAAATAATAGCTGTGAAAATTAGTTTCACAGCTATTTCTGTTCGCCTCATGAGCTTCAAACCATTGTTTGGCCATAGCGTAATGATCGTTACAATAAACAGGCCGTAACACATATTCCGCGATTCTATGGCGTAACCGGCCTAAATCCACTGATTTATGCACCGGGCTAAATTCAGACGAGTGCTTTAACGTTATTCGCGCAGAGCGTGTTCTTGACTCGAAATAGCGAAGAGTTTTTTTAACTATACATATTTATTGAATACTAGCTTCAGCCCGCGGCTGCGCACGCGCGTTTTTTGCGAGAAAAAATAGTAGGTGGTGTTTAAAGGCTTAGAAAATATGTCACACGTCGGGCAAACGTTATAATTATTAGAAATAGTTAAAAATCATCTCCCGTTAGCCACTTACTACTGATTTCCAAAATGGTCCTGGAGAATATGTTTATTGTGTCTAAAGATAAGTACATGAATTTACAAAATAACTAGAAGAAATTTCGACACGACGACCGTCGCGAGAAAAAATGGTCTGGTCCAGTTTTAGTATTTAGTTGCAACACGTAAATAAAGTAAAGCTGCGAGCAGAAAGAAGACACTCATAAATAACCATAATAATTAATCAAAGAAACACCAATATTGAACCAGTTTTTAAAAACAACAATACAAAACCTCGGAGGATTTAGAAAGAATAAATTCACATCATAATGGATAACACATAAAAAATAATGGCGATATAGAGAAAACTATTTAGTGCAACATAAATCTGTAAGCTATGAAAAACTAAGATAAAAATAAATCATAAATATGAGTTATGAAAATCTTCTCATAAATTGAATTTGATATATTCTCCACATAATCCCTTTTCGTGTTACTTTTTACTACAATCGTTTTTTCTACAAAACAAATCAAAAAATTGAATACAAAATTAATAGTAAATAGATTAAGTACATTAGTAAAAGGAAAAAAAAATATATATATTAAAAAAAATCTAAAATGTCTCAGCTAAAATTTGAGTTCGAATCGAATCATCATAAGATGAAAAAAAATGTTGGACAATTCACACATCTAGCCCCAAACTAAGCAGAGCTTGTGTTATGGGTACTAGATAACTGATATACATAATATAATACATTACATAGATAGATATTTTTTATTATACATACATTATGTAGAAAACAACCAGAACACCCGGCACAAATATCTGCAGATTTTAGAATAACACAGTCCTTAGGGAACAAAAAATATCTATACAGAATATATTGAGCTTAATTTCAATAGCGACTATTAAAATGTCCGATTAAAATAATATATTAGGTGATTAGTCAAACACAAACGGAAAAAGTAATAAAAATTCCAATTAGTGCGTTGAATTAGGATCAAAGGATTGTAATGAAAATAAAAGTTATGATGTTCAATGATTTATAATTATACATACAAGTTTTAAATAACATCGGAACTACTCGCAATTTTTGGATAATTTTTAGTAGACAATAATTAGGAATAGTTTTCTGACCCTTTTGTAGAAAAGTATTCTACATATTCGACAATAGGAATCGTCAAAAATCAACAATAATTACGAAAAGGACTAAAGAAATATCATAAATTCATAATATTTTTTTTGGTTATATGAAAAGGCTTGTCGATGTTAGCGCTTTCTCGGGACTTGAACCCGCAGCTCTACCTACCTATTTTCTACGTATGACATTCTGGTTTTTATACAAATAAAATGTTGTCAGTATCTTGAAAATATTCTACATTATCGTAGATTCACTATTGCCAGTTTCTTTCTTCATTATCTTCAACGGAGAACGTTCTCATAGAGGAGACCTTTTCACTTTGCTGTTGATTATTCAAAACCTCAGCAGCAAAGCGGAAAAAGACAAATCTATGCAGAACTGGCAGTTTCTTCGGCCTTCGTCGCATCTGAAATCTTCTTTGGCTTTTATAGTTGATTCCTTCCAAACTCTTCAATTTTAAGACCTATCTAAACGACAAAGACCGTTATCGCCAAGCTTGTACCAAATATACAAACACATGTATGTAGATACTTGGTAAAAACAAAGCAAGAGGTTTCATACTACATATCTTAAATTGCCAATCTTGGTCTCATAAAAATAAGTACTCGTATAAGAGCAGGATTCTATAACATAGTAAGTTGATTATTTGCTTTTTTAAGAGCGCTATTTTCTTCCTACGCAAAAGATAACTAGGTAGGTGCCTATTATAGGTACATACAAATTGACCAACTTTAGAAAGTTTGGTAGTTGAGTTGAGACATTATTTATTCGTAGGTTGAGACTATATTTCCCTATTCAAAGTGTTCACACTAATGCTTTTGATAGGATGTTATTTAGCCATCTGAAAAATCTATAACAGTTTCTTTTGATGTTCATAAAACAACGTTTTAAATTAAATTATCCTACAAATACCGAGGCTAGTTTCTGTATATTTATACAGGGAACAGCTCTTGGCAATACTGTTCTACTATTCATAGTCTTGTATATCAATCCGAGGGGAAAATGTAAACAAAATTACAGTTTGTGTAAATAAACTCCGGAAAGCCGAAATACATGGTGGAAATACTGGGCTGTGGGCTTGAAGCGTGATTTCCTTATTGTTACTTACTGTAAATAATGTAGCTAGATTTTGCTTTTAAATGTCCGAGTATATTATTTAGCTTTAGTTTTACTCTATTATTACTAAAGTTTTTTGTTAGTGCACTTCCTTCCCAGCAACCAGAAAATGTTTAGATACCCCGCGAAACAGGCCTAGCCTAGTGCGGGGGTCACTGTTAACTGCAACACCCAATCATTCAACTTTTAAATGTAAGAATATGTACATCAATTCGGTTAAGGTGCTATTATTTGTAAACTTTTGATAAATATTTTTTTTGTATTTTTTTTGTATTTGTATATACTACTTTGGTACCTACCTAAATATCCGTACGTGGAAATAAGAAAATATCATGAATTGGTTTACTCCTCGATACCATACCTCTATTTTTAAAATTGATGACAAAGCACATACCTGCTCACAAGGTCGGTGAAAGCTTTTTTTTTCAAATATATCAATGGCGCAAGAGCTCGATATTTCTTTAGAGTTTTTTTAAAGTATCCCGATAGAAATGTAAAGTATTAATAGAACCAAGAATGAGAAGCATTCGCCCTGCAATAGAATAACTACAGGCTAAAAAAAATGAAATTCCAATAGATATACTAGTTCAATGAATTGCTTTATCTAGAGTCACAAAATTCACATTACACACTGGCGACAAGACAAGGAACCTGTAACACTAAACACTAAAACTCAGTGCACACTTCATGGCCTATTTAACTAAATTAATGCTCCTGTTCTATAAATCTTCTAGACTAAATGCAATAAGAATTGCTAAAGCATTTAACAAAATAAAAGTCTTTGTTTAAGAGAAGACGGATGGGCTTTTGACTCGGATTTTGGCAGAGATGAGACAATAATTGGTTATTGTGATTGGCAAAACGATTTATTATTGTAAACTTTGGGTTATTGATGAAAACTGGAAAAAAAATATGTCCACATAAAAAATGTGATGGAATTTTTGTATATGTATTATATAATAGTATATATATTGTATAAGATACGCAATTGTAAATGATAATATTGGCCTTTTGACGGACGGGCGGATCAGATAGAAAACGTACTATTTAATGCTGCTATTTAGCGGGATAAGAATAACACTGACAAAATGTACTGCTGGTTAGGCCTCATAAAGTTTGTGGGAGGTAAATTTAGATATCTAGATTCCAAAGTTCAAAATTTTCCATATCAAACTGTTCAAAGGTCGGTTAAAAGAAATGTTCTCCGCTCAAGAACATATAGGTAAGTAACACGTAGGTAAGTATATATACATTTCTCAGTATTACTTTTCATGTAACTGTGAATCTTACGAACATTGTCGTCATGCGATGCCGTCCAAGATTCCCTGGGGAACCTAAATAGCTAGACCACGACTCCGACACATGATTTATCGAATGCTCTTCTGAAAAATGCAGTTGTTTGTAGACGATTGGCATGGGTTCACTTGTAGAGATTCAGATAAAGATAAATTGGTTCTTTTAAAAACGCAGTTGTTCATAGAGCTTGTAAATACCTACTGTACTTTGCATCAGTCAGATCGAGCAGGTGGGCCTGTTAGTATCTAAGTGTTCATTTGACAATGTGTTTGATTTGAAAAAAAAATGTTTATTGGTGCACTTAGTAGAAAGAAAGAAAGAAAATACATTTTTTGACACCATACATACTTACTTGTTACTTGTTTCTGGACTGGTTTCCGCAACTTGGCCGCCGGTGGGCCTTTTTTGCGTGTCGGGTGGGGGGGCTGCTAGTCTAACCACCCGATGTCCTCCAGGAAGGCCAGCAGCTCGCTGATGCCGGTGCATGCCTCCCTAGGCGTCCTCGGTGTCCCAAGGTGATGCAGTCTTTGAGAAGCCACGCTGCCGCAATCTACAAGCACATGCACATGACAATAAGAAGGAATACAAACAAGAAAACAATATACATATAAGGAAATAGATAAAACATACAGATAGGTTAGGTACGTGTTACATAAGGGGCCAAAAAGGTCCCTGTCTCAGCATGATGCCGCTACAAGCCGGAGTTAGTAGCTGATTTTCAGACACTAGGTACCTACCTATATGAAGTATACAGCTTGCAACTATTAGGTATAATACTAGTTTCCGTCCGCGGTTTCGGTTTATATTGTTTATATGGAAACGTTTATTATATCTATATTTTATGGGATAAAAAGTAGATATTTGATTCCAGGCTTACAGCTAGATCTATGCAATTTCCGCCCGATCGATTCAGTCGTTATGGCATGAAGAGATAACAAGCATCCATCCAAACTTTCGCATTTATATTATAGTATAAATCCAAGACAAGTCAAGGTTTAATTATGCATCATACTATTAGGGTACATAATATGGTAGAGCTAAGGTAGAGGTGGTCGCTTCTTATAACCTGTTGTCTGCATGTAGGGTATGTAGAATAATAATGTTTTTGAGAAACTGGTTGGTTTTTTAATTGGTCTGAAATTCATCACATATTAGGGGTACATAATATGGTAGAGCTAAGGTAGAGGTGGTCGCTTCTTATAACCTACTGTTGTCTGTATGTAGGGTATGTAGAATAATAATGTTTTTGAGAAACTGGTTGGTATTTTAATTGGTCTGAAATTCATCATATATTAGGGTACATAATATGGTAGAGCTAAGGTACAGGTGGTCGCTTCTTATAACCACCTGTTGTCTGTATGTAGGGTATGTAGAATAATAATGTTTTTGAAAAACTGGTTGGTTTTTTCATTGGTCTGGAATTCATCACATCACTTTACTATACTCATTTATTAAAATCACCTTCATAACAAGCAATTTCGAATTCTTTTACCTAAAGCAATTTATAACCTGCGAAATACTTTGTCTGGTTATAAATACTTTGTCACGGTTGTCTGGTAGAGATCGCTCTTGAGCGATAAGACCGCCAAATTGTCACATATCTTGTTTTTTTTACCTTGTTTGTTTTATTTTTAAGTGTGCAATAAAAGTATTGTCTATCTATCTATCTATCTTGTCTTTCCCTGATACCGCGTTGGCTCTCTCCCAATATTCTACATGTAGATACCTACAAACACGTACAGGTGTAGTTTTGGTGATTTTATTCATACGTTCGAAATTATTTTTGCGGTGATCGTACAGAAATAGTACAAGGTTGATCTTTAAATAATCAACGGTTTCGATTGACGCGGAGGATTCTGTCTTGAGTTGATTTATGCGCACGCGCAGTACCTATCTATGAGTTTAGATGTTGCTATGCGGAAAAATGTACGAGGCTTGTACAGATTTAGTTTTAGATTAACTTAAGGCCTTGCTTGCCTTGCCTTTGGTGGCCACAAATCTCTTTTTCTGCCTAATTTTTGCAGAATAAAACGATTACAGAGGTATTAAAATGAAACTAGGTATGTTTATCACAAACTGCCCAAAGATTCAAAGATTCAAATATACTTATTGCGTCAAACATGGTATAAAGGTTGTTTAGTTCTAAGTAATGCACTCATGTCTCACTATATTCTAGCATGCAATAATTATGGTGACAAATTAAATTAGGTATTACATATTATTTATTATCTAACATTAAAAAAATTCATCGATGTCATAGAAATTCAAATCATTCAGCCATCTAAGCAATTTGATTTTATATAAATAATTATTTAATAATTTCATTTCATTTGGTAATTTATTGTATATTTTTACGCATAGAGTCAAACAACTTTTGGAAAACTTGGCTGATCCAATGACAGTTTTAAAATTTAATTTGTTCATAGTAATCATAAGATAAAAAAGGGGGCGGCGCTAGTGTGCCTCGGGGTACCACTACTTCAATTTAGGTTTAGAGAGGAGTTATATGTATATTGTAGGTATCGTGTTTGTGTGTTCTTTTCTGAGTTTTCTTTTTATCAACGTTCAACAGCATCATCAGCCCGTGCACGTCCACTGCTGGACGTAGGGCTCCCCCAGAAGGAAACACCATAAGGGATTGTTGTGAGATCATACAGGTTCTTAATAATAATAATAATATGGCAGACGTCCGCAATCTCCCCTATAGCCCGATTACCCAGTCCATCCATCCATCACAATAGCCTGGTTTTATTTCTTTCATTTTTCTTTGCAATAGTCTCTACACCTGGCGGATACCATCTTTGGGTGTATCATATTGTACACCCGAGGATGATACCCGCTATGTGTAGCCATCGCCTTTAGATTAACTTCTCAAAGGGCCTCTGTGCTGTTGGCTTCGGCCCCACGCAAGCCTTCCAAATGCGGGTCACTTTATGGCCCGAGATCATCGTAAATAAGTAGTAATATAATTCAAGGATTCTTGCAATCACATTTCTTCTGCTTTATTTTAATATCTGTATGCCCATTTAATTATTGCCTATGTCAGTTAAAGTCCACAAGATAGCTCTTATTATAACTTATACCTACGTGGGAAGGTAATTCTTCTCTTAACTAAGAACAGTTAAAAGCAAAACAGTGTTTTGCTTCATGTTCCGTGCGCAAGACTATTTTCTATTTAAATATCCACTGACGTTTGCGCATCTATCAACGCTTTTGTTTATAGTGAACATTCTTCATTGCATAAGAAAATACTTCTCAAATGTAAGAAGTCATGTTTACTTTACAAGTGCCTACGTTTTATAAAGTAGCGTTAATAATAATAATCATTTCAATATTCGACGACCGATGTGGCACGGTGGGCGAAGGTCCGCTTGCGACGCAGGAGGTTGCGGGTTCGATTCCCGCCTCGGAACAATTGTGTGTACGATCTGCATATATTTGTTCCGGGTGTTCTGGTCGTTTTCTATATATAATAAAAAAATATCTATCTATGTAATGTATTGTATTATGTATATATAATGCTGTTAATATATAGACAATGCTGTGTGAATTGTCCAGCATTATTTATTTATTTGTTTTTATTTATTTCAGTTCAGAACATAGAAGAGTAAAGAGATCATATATGCATATACCTAGGTACATATGTACCTAGGTATATTTATATATGTATGAATTATTCCAGGCACTACAGTAGGTAGGTAGTTTTGGCGTGAAGAAGTAACAAACACCCATATATCTAAACTCTAAATTTTAGTGTGATTGAATAATATCTAGATATGCTTCTAAGCTTTATCATGGAAGTCATTGCACTGGACGACATTCCGAAGGAATTGAGTGACGTCGATACCAACCTACACAATGAGTAATTTTGAAAACATATACGAAAATAACTGGACTAACTATTTTACGAGTTAGAGCCCCTCCTACATCCTATAAGAAAGCGTTTCCGAATTCCTTGCCAATTAAAAAAAATATGTCGATTATACGACATATTTCGTTAGTTTCTATAATTGGCCTAGTAAATATTTGTAGTTTAGTTGTAGGTAGTTAATGATCCCTACAAAAACGTAATATGTAAAAAATAAGTTTTTATTTAAAATTTCCCTCAATAAAAGATTTGAAATCTAAATGGATGCCAAGTTATATAGCAGTTACATAATCATAGATAGGAATATAGGTCATCATCATCATCAGCATATATTAGTCCACTGCTGGACATAGGCCTCCCCCAATGAGCGCCATAGCGCCCTGTCTTCAGGTACAACGTTATTATTAGTTAAAAGAAAATTTGTTCTTGAATTTATGAAAAAGAAAATAAAAGCGTGGAGGGCCATGGTAAGAGAGTGGATTAACTATAGGTGCCAAATAAAAGCTCGTCTTTATAGGTAGATTAGATACAATGCTTAAACTACAATGTGTGTAGTTAAAACTATTTAAACCTTTATTAGTTTTCTCATCTGTTTTATGTTGATCTTGGCTAAAGCATGCTATTTGTTTTGTCTAATAAAATAGGACTGAGCAGCAAAGTTGTCAATCGATTCGAAATGTCTTAATTCTCCGATTTAATGTTGGCAGGCGCAATTGTTTGTGATGTAGGGTAGTACCTAAATTTCTTGGAATTTAGATGGGTACTTATTCTAAATTCTGGATTCTAAGAATGGCCAAGGTGTATATTCACATGGAATTCAAATCAAAATACGCATATTCTAGAATTCTGGGTTGAACCTAATTCCATGGGAATAATGTCGTCATTGCTGCCACTGCCCAACCCAACCACGGAGTTGCAGCTGATGGTCACGAGTATAATATTAATGAGATATTAATCCCTAATGCATATTACGAAGTTTTGCTTGGGAGGGATTTGGTCATGAAAATCTGTCTCTGGCTCCCGGACCATTATATGCAGCCACAGACAGTATTTGTCAACGTGTAGGTGGGCCCCCCGACTCTGGTGTGTAGACTCCATAAATAATTGAAAGTAAGTACCAAGCTAAAGGATTTACTTCTCGATCGTTTATTTGTTACAGTTTTGGCATTCCGAGCTTTAAATTCTTATACATTAAACTGAAACTTCCTCCTCTCTCACCTACATTCACCCCACGTCAGCAGGAAACTGTGACGCATGGATTTGGAAATAGATGATATATCTCAAAGCATCCGTATTTATAAAACGGAGTGCCATAACTTTTATATTTTTCACTAGCGGACCTTCCCGGCTTCGTATGGTTTTAGTACGGATCCCTAACTTTTTCGAAAATATAATATAGCCTATGTTCACCGGGGATATTGTAGCTTCCCAACGGTGAAAGAATTTTTCAAATCGGTCCTGTAGTTTCAGAACCTATTCATTACAAACACAAAAAATCAAACCTTTCCTCTTTATAATATTATTAGTATCAGTATAGATTTCATTGGGTGTACAAAATTTGTCTTGCTTACCTTACTTAAAAGAGAGACAAAGTCGTAGACAAAAGACTAGATATAATATGTTTAAAGGTAATCTCTCTTGAATAAAACCACAGAATTGGTTCAATATGAAATCGTGTCATCTATTTCGATTTGATCACCAGAACCATATAAAATGTGTGATATTTTGTTTTAGCAATATTTATCATGTGGTGCCCATCTTTCAGTTTTATGTTTCCGTTATTGAGGTAAACTTTTGAAAGTTTGGCACCAGTTAAATTTTTTTAAAGTTATATCTCAATTTCGTTCATGCGTTTTATTTTATTTCTTTATTCTAAGAAATGCCATAAAACTGTTTTAGCATATAATATTAACGACGTGCATGATAAATAGCAGCTTGAGAATCAGCCTTGCCTGTCACCACACAGGTTTTCCACGTATTTGATCCATCACAGGTTTTCCATGTATTTGAGCAGGTATTGATATAATGGTGTAAAAGAAATCTTAGGTGATTCTCAAAAGAGAAATGTGGATAAAGATAAAGATTTTTTATTTGCGAAAGACATGTGTTATGTAAGGTAACGTATATGAATTTTGTGCATCAACCAAGATTCTTGACCGTTAGTCTGTATGCAAAAATATTTGAGAGTATGACGCGCAATAAATTGTACATGAACTAAAATTTATCATTGAAAAAAAAACGTCAATATTATAGTAAAATTTACAAATTAATAACATTTTTAATTTATGTCTAAAGTTCATGCTGAGGCAAAGCCATTTTGTTACTGGATTTACACACTTACCAACACGTTTTCTCTTAGTTTAAGTTTAGTATGTTCTGTGTAAGTCTAATAACAAAATAAATTCATTTCATTCATTCTATCATTTAAAGTGGACTGAAAATAACGCTTGCCTGGTTGCTAACAAGCCGGTTGAAAGTAAAATGATATCGTGCCTGCCCGGCTCAGACAGGCGACAGACAAAGAAATCCGGGGCACTGCCAATTCTCGCCGATGCATTTTATTTACACGCGGCTTTGAGTTGACATTAACCAGGTGTCACTGTTTTTGAGTGAAAACTACTAAAAAACTAATCTGAAAATGTACCCTATAACGATGCTCTTTGAGTATGATTACTCTCTCGAAGAATTTCAGATCTCTCTTGTTATCATAATTCACTGTCTAGTAGATCTTTTATATTTTCTCTGTAGATAAGCTTTTCATAAAATTTGCGTAGACCTTCCTCTTATAAAATAACTAGCTGCGCCCCGCGGCTTCGCCCGCGTTAAAATCTATGTGTCAAATAGTTTTATAAACCATCAAAACATCAAAATCAGTTGCGTAGTTTTAAAGGTCTAAGCATACTTAGGGACAGACAGACAGCGGGAAGCAACTTTGTTATATACTATGTAGTGATGTATAGAGTTAAACTTAATAAATAAATCGACACCGTTCCTATATTCTATGATTTCCTCATTGCCGTTCCAGACGATATGAGTTAGCACGAGTCAGACATCCTTCGGCACGGAATCGATCGTAAATATAGAAATTCATACGACATCGGCTAACGCGATATTACCCTACTTTCTCATAATATTCTGTTTAGACTAGGGTTGCTAAATAAATGAGAGCATCTTTTGAATGCTAACACGTTGACCTCCCCAAATGTTATGCTGTATATATGAAAGTTAATTTGTGTGCTGCTTGGAACTCCATTGTCACTCATGATGCTGAAAAGTCAACAGCTTGTTCTTATTTACATCAAGACACCTTCACCTACCACTTTTTGGTGGAATGCTGCCGAAGCGCGTCTTTGAGAGAAGAGTTGATTGCAAAATGTAATATTAAAGTTCTTTATGAAGACGTGGGCTCATTTCAGATTGTATTGGCGAAACAAACTTCTTTTGCGACTGTCACTTTGTAGGTCTGCGTCATGATACTTGTTAATATTGATTAACTAGCATAAGAATAGATAATAACGGATACGTTGTCCATTCTTATGTAGGTATATCTATGTATTATGTAATTAGTCACAAAGTTGACAAAGGGACTGATTTATGGTAGTCATTTTTAGACTCAAAGCCCCTAAATTAAATTTGAATTAAGAAATACGCTCATATTAGAAGATGATATCATCTCGTAAAATATTAAATAATAAAATTCACACAAATAAAAAAATATTCACTACAACTAAGTAGAAGAAATAAGATAACGTAATTTTTTTCGTGCCAGCTTTATCGTTCTACCGAAAACTCTGGACTAACTATGGTAAAAAAGTGTACTGTGTGAAAGCGCACAGCTTTACAATAATTAACCCTCCCAAATTAAAAGTTTAAGCTTATTTAATGCGTTTAAACTAAATTTTATTAGCTCAACATAATTATTATAAATGATAATTCTTATTCTTATTATTTTTCTATGTAACTATTATATGAACAGATTATTTGTCAGTTATTGAACGACCACAACCTATGTATATATCTATACATAACCTAAGAAGTTTTCATGTAAGGTGATGTTATATAATTTGTCTTTTTGGGAATAATAGAATATTCAACATTATATGTTACGAAGTGAATAAAAGTAACATTAACCTTTGCATTTCCGCTCTATTAAGCCCAGCCCTATCTTCCTTCGCCGATATTATGAATGAACGCATGTGTGCCCTGAAAATAAATCTAATGAGCTTAGTACGATTTATAAACGTCCGCTAATGCAGAAGCTCATTGCATTCAGAAGTGGGATGAGTGTGTCAATGGGTGGTACTATTTTCTTCTTGATTGATTACTTATTTAGTGTTAATGTTTATTTATATTCTGCTCTTTGTCTGAACTAACCGATCTAACTAATGATGGTTCAGATAAGTGTGCTCTACTGAGTATTGCCTAAAAATAAATAAATAACAAATAAAATAAATAAGTACATATACCTAGATAGGTTTGTACGATCATTTATATACATCAGTTTGGCAATTATTTTTTACACGGTTCACAAATTTTATATTACAAAACTACAGAACTTGAGCTGTTTTCTGATCCAGATCTTATGTCACCTTTAATTAATTACATTGTTTCTAAAATAAAGAACCCATCGTGTTCGTACGTCATGCTACCAAAACCTGAGATTTTTACTCACACATAATCTTGTTCACAAAATACATTTCTATTTCCTCACACAGATTAATCTCACAGGAAACACAAGCTGTTTTCTCATCTCGCAAGTATTTATCAAAGTTTTTCATCGCGTTCCCTACCAGTCAGCCAGATAAACAAATGGACCGGGAAGCCGGTGGTAGCAGGTCAGGTTAATTCTGGCGCGGGGTAATGCCCTTAAAAAGTTCCGGGCTGGGGAATTTCTTCCCTGTTTACGAATGCGTTTTGTTAATGTTGGGCTGGGAAGGAGTTATGAGTTGCGTCATAACTCATAACTCCTTCCCAGCCCAACATTAACAAAACGCATTTGTGTTATTGACTCCAAAACCCTAAGGTTTCTAGATATGTCGCTCATACTCTCGGAATCTTCGCAATTTTTTTTTGGTTAATAGAAATGTGTGCATTTCTTTGTATTGCTTTTGACGGAAAGAAACATTTATTAATAAGTAACAACAATAACAGACAGAAACTGCGAAATACATTAAATACACATTTATGGTCCAAAAAGTCTTTAATCAGTATAATCTTTCTTCTTCCACTGGTGGACAAAAAATTTAAGTGAACTATAAAATAATTTTAATTGTTAATAATGAATAGTATAAAATATGACCTGTCTAAGTGTTTATTTGTAAGCTAAAAGAAATAAAAACTTTTCATTTTAATTTTCAATGCTGGCAGAAGGACCTGTAAGGGGCTGGCCAGTTATGTTCACGCTGCCTTCGAAAATTCCTTTCGATTCGTTTGCCTTCACTGGTAATATTTTAGGAGCAGAATCAGAATGATCTTTTTCTTCGTAAGAGAGTGCGTGACACTCTAAATATTAATCACTAACATCTCTACTCACTAAGTATCTCATCTGATAAATAGAATTTTCTAAAAACCCGGCTCACTTCCACTCTCAGTTGGTACCGTTTGCCACGCCCTACTTGGGTACTATTGTGTTTCATAAACATCACTGTAGGTCTTAGTATCTATACTACGACCTACAAATGGACACAACACAATGATGCAATAAAATTACTATGAAAGACTTCCTTTCTCCTCCATTCCTAGCTGATGTTGAGCGTCTCATTCAGTTATACCGTGTGTCACCGTTATTTCCCCTAGGCATATGTCTTATTCAATGTTCTGGTATATTCTTTATTTTACGATATTCTAATAGCGCTGCTTCTCACCTTCGCCAGTAATTCAAAGTGACTCAACGTAGACTCGCGACTCCTCAATGGTCTCATAAAAAAACAATATAAATCCGTATCTCCAGTAGGTATCTCCTACACGCATACCAGAAACATTTTCGTCATCTCAGTTGTAGTATTTTCGATATTATCTCACACTGACGACGTTAATGGACCATCAAATGTTTGATCACACGGTATGTCATGACTTCTACACAAACGCTCGGGAACATACAAAAATGTGCTTGCCAATGTGCTAATGCCGCCATAAACTACGTGTTTGTGGTATTGCCAGCATATCGAAGAACACCAGAATTCAGTTAACAGTACTTAGGTACCTACCGAAAAACTATGCTGTGTACAAGATGTGTCATTTCCTTCTAGTAACTAAATTCAAATAAACTCTACTAATATTATGTTTAGATAGAGCAACGAATAATGTGATATTGACCACCAAACATTAGGCATCTCAATGACCAACCAAACTACATAAAATTACTCTTTCTAAGCACTAATATATATATCTACTTATGTCCACTCCTGAACATGCGTCCAACAAACAATAGTTATAGCACGCTTAGTGGGGCGATTGGTGATCGCAGTATTAAAGAAAATACACAGAAAGCAGCTGCTACCCTGGTATACAAAATTAATACATACCTGTAGAAGCTAAAATAAAACAGGCATGACGCATGACTTTAAACACGTATGCTATTCTCTTCAACTTCTTTTTATAGCGTTCGCAATACGAATAAACAGGCGGTGGCGCTAGTTGTCCCATGATACAATGTTCTTCAGCGCAGTGATTTTCGCGTCAACGAAACGTTTCAGCAGCTTTGAAAGGTTTATTATATTTCATTGCGTTATTTGTATCTTCGTCGCGTGGATTTTAGGGACTTGTCCACCTATCTGTCCTAAGATACCAACTGCACTAACAGTTAGTGTCTTAGGACAGATAGGTGGACAAGCGCCTAAACCTAACTAAAGATTATGAACTGTTCCGTATTTCGTCTTGTATTTTAACCGACTGCAAAAAAGGAGGTTCTCATTTCGGCGGACACTTCGTTTTTAGTAGTAAAGTTTGTAAGTATGGATGGATGTTTGTTACTCTTTCACGCAAAAACTACTACATGGATTTTGATGAAACTTCACAATAATATAGCTTATACATCAGAATAACACATAGGCTACAATTTATAAAGGTATATTGTACATATATTATCGAAAATATCTATCACCACGCGGGTGAAACCGCGGGGCGCAGCTAGTACATAATATGGGAAAGGCCTACTCGAACTACCTACACGAATGGAGACCTAGGTAGGGTAGAGAAATCCTGATAATGATGATGGCCTCTAATTGCCAATTTCCTTTCCAAAAGCTAACAATATTCTTGGTTTCTATGTATGTAGGTATCCATTTTGGTATGTAGGTACCTATTAACGAAGGCAATAAACCTCAGTGCAGCTCTCATCTGTCTGCCAACAGCGCCAATAAAAGTTCAAATTTAGAAGACATTCAACAATTCAATCCGTGAAATGTTCATCCTGGATTGATGTAAGGTGTAACATCGAAATGGTTCCTATACTTGATAAAATGTATACGATTATCTGGAGATTTACCGAGCTAATAATTTTACCGCTAAATACCAGCACAACTACCTTAAATTATTGAATTACTGGGCTAATTTTAGCACTAAAAATAACTAGGTCCTTAGATTGGTTTGTAATAAAAATAATACTCTTCCTACCCAGTAGTGATTGGATTCAGGTATATAAGGTCGTTGAAACAAAGGTCCAAAAGGACCTTACTCTAATCCAAAAGGATTAGAGTAACCCATGAACCTTGATAAATAATAATCATCATCATCAGCCTATAGCAGTCCACTGCTGGACATAGGCCTCCCCCAAAATAATAATAATAGTAATCATTAATATTATAAATCCGAAAGTTTGGATGTTTGGGACATCTTCACGCCATAACTAGGTACTGAACGGATCGGGCTGAAATTGCATACAGGTAGCTCTAGGCCTGGATTAAAACATACCATATAAATATTTATCCTAAATCAGTTCCAATGAGATAAAATAACCTTAAAACGTTTCCATAGAAACAATGCGTGCGAAGCCACCGGCAGAAACTAATAATAAATAAGGCTGTGTTGGTTACACAGCGTCTAGCCTCAAGCTAAGCAGAGGTTGTGTTATGGGTACTAGATGACTGATATACTTAATACAATACCTACATAACACAGTTAGATATTTTTATTATGTACATAGGAACATACGGAACAATATTTGTAGATCGTACAAACATGTGTCCCAATGCGGGAATCGAACCGGCAACCTCCTGCGTCGCAGGCGGACCTTCGCGCCACATCCGTCACAAAGATGACAACTGAAACCGGAAATTCGAATATAATTTCTAAATATTAGGAAGGCGTTTCTGTACTTTATTAAGAGTGTATACTACCTCAAACTGCTAATTTTCAACTCCGCCGGATGTCCATATCGTCTAAACTACTGAATATTTAACTTTGAAATTGATATATGGTAAAGTTCAGGACTTAATCTATCGATCATATGTTTCGAAAACACGATTCCATAAAATTTTCTCGACAGAAAAAAATCGCAAAGTTACCTCTAAATTTTTACTAAAACCTAAATTTCTCAATAAATACAAAAGTTCAGATCTTGACAATAAGCGTGGTAATAGAATTAAGTATAAATAAAAATGTTATATGTTTCGGTTTTTTCAAATAATGTCCTAATTAATAGGTAATAAGCTAAAACTTGATTTTTGGACTTGCGTTGCAATGCCTTGTCCCGCTCTTATGAACGCAAAATCATATGTCTAGCCTTTTCAAACAAAGTTGAGGTTGTACGGGCCCTTAAAAGCAGTCTTCATTTTTCAAATAGCTTTACACCACCCGGTATATAACATAGGAAATTACTCAACTCCTGTATAGATGCCTATTTTGGAAGTGATAAAGTGGCCTATAGGTACTTGTTATTTCTATTTTCGGGTGTAAGCTATTTATTTTACTCTTGTATCGGTAGGGTTCTTTTGATTTACTTCCTTTCTTGCTCCGTTTTATTTTATGTACTTATTAGATAAATGATGATGTGCAGATTGTCCTGTCCAGCACTATTTATTATTAGTTATGTTTATTATTTATTCCCTACATTATACATTTTTATTGTGTATGTATGTATTTATTCAATGCATTAAAACAATTTTTACAGTTTTGACGACCGATGTGGCGCGGTGGGCGAAGGTCCGCCTGCGACGCAAGAGGTTGCGTCAGAACTGGACCAATGTAAATTGGCGTTAAAAGGACACGAGAAGCACCAGCTTTCAAATAAAAAAATAATCATCAAAATCGATTCACCCAGTTGAAAGTTCCTTACGTAACAAACATTAAAAAATACAGTCGAATTAAGAACCTCCTCTTTTTTTTAAGTCAGTTATAAATGAAGCGTGAAGAATTAACATTAGGTTTTTGATTAAGTTTGATATTCTGCCGCTTAGGCTCAGCTCTCGCCACTTAAATCTGGTGGAAAAGTACTCTTAGTTTTGGAGAAGAGCCATGTCCTATAGACGAATGCGCTTTCGATGATGACGTAGAAGCCATACGTCAAAACACATTCACAGACATTCTTGTTAACGCATCAAGAATGCTCGGTTCTTACTCTAGAATGCAATAGGATGTGACAGGTTGACAGCTACAAGCAGCAGCGTGGCATAAATGCTCGTAAACCGCTGAACACCCATGAATAGATGCCGCGATGCCCCCTTACGTAAGTTTTCTATAAATTAACTAAACTGTTCTTTTGGTTGTTTGGCCTACATTGCTTCGCAACACGAACAAACGCGAAACAAATTTTGTTCACGTTTCATTTTCTGTAGATCCACAGAATAACTAGATAGTACCTACTAACGTGGTAGGGTAGATCATAGAAATAAAGGAATGGAAAATAATGGAAATCTTCGCTGGTTTTGATGCAAAATAAGTCACCACGTGTGATCGCACATTTCATAACTTGGATTTAGTTAAGAAATCTCTTTTTTATGGTTCAAGAATATTGCTACGGCTTTGTCCGCATATATTCAAATATGCGGACAAAGCCGTGGCAAAATTCTAGTCTACACCCATTTACCAATCAGCTTCAACCTCGCAAGTTCCAAAAAACATTAGCGTCGATGAAAAACTAATGTTTACATTTTCCGGAGAACCGTTTTGTTTCTTTCAACAACTAAATACGCACTTGTAAATGATTTTGAACGGTAAGTACTCTGGATTTAGACTGAAAATGGGTTTACTTCGCGTTCATGCGCATACGCACGGGCAGAATAGTCAGGTTGTAAAAGTAATGACTGTACAGATGTATTTTTCGTTTAATTGTGTATGTAAAGCGTAAAATTACTCGTAATGTATTTTAGTTACAGTCTTACTTTTACGAAACAAAATAACAATGTAGATCTTTATGAAGATGGAGGAAGAGTACCATTTAAATACCTATGCGTTCACATTCACAGCCCAGCCAGGTGCAGGTGGTATACATGCCTGTCAGTTTTAGATACCGATATCAGTCTCTCTTTATAGCAAGCAATAGTTTTATTAGAAGTCCTATCTTATCGGCCAGCTAGATCCCACTGCTGAGCAAATGCCCCCCTTTCCCGCCTTCTATATACGCAATAGAGTAATAAAAAATATCTCTAAAGTTCTTGTAGAAAACTTTCGAAAGATGTCAGTGTAGAAGGTCTACGAGCTACGCCGTTGTCGCTACGATGCCTCTACATCGCCTAAGACGTAGAGGTTCTACGAAGTAGCGCTTAGTTTGATTTATTTTATACCACTGATCTCATTATACGAGATATTTTTTGGTGTTTCAGAGATAAATAAATAAATATTCTGAATGTAGGTCTCTCTTGAACTGTATTTTCTTAATTATTTTATTCCTTAAAGCCAATCATACTATTCATACTAATATTATAAAGGCGAAAGTTTGTGCCGTTATTAAGATTTTTGACCGAATACAAAGCCAAAACTACAGAATGAATCCGAAATTTTGCACGCATATTGACGTGAATCTAGAATAATTAAAAGGCTACCTTTTTTGACGACCTCTGTGGCGCGGTGGGCTAAAGTCCGCCTGCGACGCAGGAGGTTGCGGATTGGTTCGATTCCCGCCTCGGGACAATTGTGTGTACGATCTGCAGATTATATTTATTCCGGGTGTTCTGGTCGTTATGTATGTATAATAAAAAATATCTATGTATTGTATCAAGTATATCAGTCATCTAGTACCCATAATACAGGCTTTAGCTTCGGGCTAGATGATGCTGTGTGCAAAGCCGTGCGCAGAAGCCAGTATAATATAACATTAATTTCCGTTCTAGGAATGCAGTGCCAAATCCGTGAAACATGTCCATTTCTACGAGGAACTTCCACTAGGCAATACGGTATTCTAGGTTTGGACGGTGTTATGGTTTTATCACTGCCTTTGAAGTTATTATTTTAAAGTGGGTTTATTGCCGACTACACAGCCGTGAAATTAGTGTAGCGGTGACTGACAGACAACATACAGACAACATACATAGAAACCGACTGCGATGGAGGTTAATGTTTTTGGGTGTATAAATGTAATTTCCGAGTTTCCGTTAGCTGTTGCTGATTCCCATCAAACTCCTGTGTCTAATGCATGTTTGAGATTTGAAAGAATAGGCGGTAAGGTTATTTTTATTCGGAAATATATATCTTAATACATTATTTGAGTGTGTATATATATAAAGAAGTAATTATTTGTCTCTTTTCTAGAAAAATAAAAATCTTTTTACTTTTTAAACAAAGTTATCATCAAATAATAGAAATAAATTACAACTAGTATGTGTTTACAATTGAGCTAACTGCAGAATGTTGAAAGCAATCTACAAATAGCTCAACTAATCCATATCAATACCAGTCGGAGGCATTACCCCGCTGCATGGCAATGCTGATGGGCTGCGTCAGATACTCACCAGTTCTCGGGTAGCAACTCCTCCAAATATTTATTTCTTCATCATCATCATCAATCTATAATAGTCCACTGCTGGACATAGGCCTCCCCTAATGAGCACCCATAGCGCCCTGTCTTCAGTTTGCCGCATCCAGCATCTGCCTGCAGTCTTTCGAAATATTTATTTATGTATTAGGAACGTAAGTATGTTAATTAGATATTATTAAAATTAATAAAATAAATATCTACCTAGGTAATCTACCGAGCTTAGTTAGTATGTTGGCTATTGGTGTTAATAGCATGAACGTGAAGCAACACACAATTAAAATGAATGAAATGGGCTTTTATGGTGATGAATAGATAGCATAAATATTTTTAATAGTATTTAGCTTACAGAAAATTTTACAGTTGAAAGTAAATTAAAAAAAAATCTTATCATATTGAGTAAAAAGCCATTCCACCTTCCATCTTAAATTTCGCGGCATTTTAACAGTGGTCTGGCAAACCCTTTGTACTTCTGGGTACCAACAGGAATCTCAGACAGCAATGAAATACAAAAATACATCGCCCGCCGTATAATACGAAATGTGCCGTATCCTCAGCGCCATAAAACAAAAAATGCAACAGCCCATGCGGAATTATCCAGATCATACGTATCGTAAAACTTTACGAACTTGCGTGTCTGACGAAAGCGAAGTCCGGTCTAAAGTTGCGAGTTTCACGGCATTTAAAAACTCTAATTACCAATAATTTTCTGTACGAGTACCCGCCGCACTATGACAAGTAACTTTATACCTATTTTAAGTTTTGGGGAACTCAGTATCACTTAGAACATGAATTGATAATAAGCAACATAGTCCTTAGCTGGAGAGACCATTGTTAGAGGACTAATCGACAGTTTACGCAGATGATAACTCTCGTGCAATTTATTGAGAAACTATAATAAGGCCCGTATTTATGAATTCTTGGTCAATCATCGAAATATGCTTGAGGAACGATAATGCCATACAAGAGTATCAGTGAAGTATTAATCGATGACTAAGCAAGGTACGAGCCTTTGAGTAGGATTCATGATTTAATTTTATAAGGTCTTTGTGCGGAAATTACCTACTAACAGATTTAAGCGTTCTTCAAGGTGGATGAATATGGTATTCATATGAAATTATATCTATATAAAATACAATTACTATTTATTGCACGCCAAATAAAAACAGATAGGTACACCACAGATACAGATAGATATATGTATCTAATAAATAATGTAATAATTCCTTATTGTTTTTGAATTTTTGATAAAGTAACTACCTTTACTGTAATGTGTGTAATTTACTTACTATTTTATTCACCTAAATGTAATAAAAAATTCACAACTTGTAAATGACTATTTATCAGTAAAATGGTTTATTCTGTTTATAAATAGTTTCCTAATTTTTTATAGAGTAGGTACCAAAGTCTAGCCTATATGCTGGGAAAACGCACGCAACTTTAGTCTGAATTTACCAATAAATTAAAAATAGACGATGTAAGCAACATTTCTGTGGAAATGTTCTGGCTATTACCTTTATTTATGATTCCACAGTTTTTCAGCGAATAAATCATAATACAGACGAAGCGGCCGGCGAAATAAAAATACATTTGAAATGTGGCGCTCGAAGCTCTACTAATTTGTAGAAGACATATTTGAGATTTCATCGAGAAAAAAAAAATAGATTTAAGTGGTTGAGAAAAGTTTGACTACCAAAAAATTCAATAAATAACTTACTTTATGATTTTTTATAATGTTTTTAATGTAATTATGGAATTATAGTAAATAAAAAATATTACTTACATGTCCAAACACACACTAACACAACCACCCTGCACGTCACGCGGCGCCAAATACCGATTTAAATTTATTATAAAAATCCCGATAAAATATAAATATAGGAACAGACCGCACGACTCATTGACGCATTCACGACTAATTCAGTGCACCATCCCGCGTTTCTGACTTTCTGTAAACACGCGCAAAACTGGCCAGTAATCTTTGATCTATCGCAAGACTTTCATCCTGCTTCAAGAAACATGGAACGGAGGCCTGGATATACTGGAGGGTACCACCCTTGCCGGTATAAATAACTTTGATAAACATTTTATTGCGAGGGAATAAGGTTCGTTTTAGCTCAGCTTGTAGGTTTTAAAATGTTTCTGTTTTGGGCACGAAGTGAGTCAGGTGGAGGAAATGCGTGCAAGTTATAATCTCGGCTGAACTGAAACGGACATTGTTGATAGATTTTATAAATCCCTGGGGGATTGAAAGTGCGTGTGGCAACTCTTTCTGGCAGTATTCTGAGAAGTGCCACAACTCATTTGGCGTCCGCTTTAATCATAATGTCGGGAACCAATTTAAATGTTGAGATCTTAGATCTCATTCAGAGCTTATTTAACGGATGGAGATTTGGTTTAGTTCAAAGTAAAGGTAATAAATAATTAGAGTATAGAATACTTACCAAATGATGACCGTAGAAATTTCACAAAATAAAATAAATGTAATAATGTGACATCATATACCTACGACATGACAGCTTCATAAGCAACATCATAGAAGGATAATTAGAAGGAAAACAAGGAAGGGTAGACCAAGAATTAACTATATTATGTTAAAATCGAAGAGAAGCCACTGTCGTATAATTAATTAAAAGAGACCGCATTGGAAAGAGAGAAGTGGAGAAAATTGCGTCATTACACCGACAGAGCCTGGCTTTTTATATTGTAATATATATTTAAAAATGAACCCCTATTTCTTCTGGTTACGCTATAACTTGAGAAAGGCTTTACCAAATTTTCGGCGCGCCTGCAACGCTCCTGCGTTGCAGGCGCGCTTTCGCCCACCACGGTTGCGGTTTCAATTCCGCCTCGGGACAAATGTTTTTACGATCTGCAGATATTTGTTCTGGATGTTCTGGTCGTTTTCTATGTATAATAGAAAATATCTATCTATGTATGTATTGATTTATGTAAATCAGTCATCTAGTAGGTACCCAAAACACTTAAATGTTTTTTAATAATTCGCAAAAGGATCTAACATTTAAAAAATTAAGAAAATTGGTATTTTTCATACTTATAAAATTTCCACGCGTACGAAGCCGCGGGGCGCAGTTAATCATAAATAAATATAATACGCACACCACGATCATCCTGTCTGGTGTTTGTCGGGACAAATTAAGTTAAAGAATATCGACAGAGTTACATAGGAAAATATTTTATTCGTTAGAAACCTAATTTATAGCGATGACAAAGTCAATGCTTACAATACAACTATCTGATAAAGTAATTCATGTAACTTTAATACAAATTGTCCTAATTTCTAATAATTAATTGAAGAACCGTCTTCACATCCGACACGACTTATGACGGAGCTCTGAGTCCGGTTGACTGTAGTGTCGAGACGTGATCGTAACGTCATCTTTTCCTGTAGGATTTGGTACAGTGCGCCTCTATTGTGCGGACGGGGAACTAAATAAATCCCATACAAAAATGATACGTCAGAATACTATCGTCCTATCGACTTAGGGCTCGCAGTTTCTACCAAAGTAGATGTAAAAATATCGCATAGAAATATAAAGCAAAGATTAAAAATAACATCTAATTGAATTTCTGATACGATGATCGTATTCCAACGTAATTTTGACACCATGCTATTGGTGGGAAACCTGCTCTAAGAAACATTATAATAAAGGTTTTAATAAACATATAGCTATAGAAATAAAATAAAATAATAAGTTATCTTTACGAAAACATAAACCTATCTTGAAAACCTATAAATTTAAACTGTTTTTTATTGATAGTAATCCCTCGGATATATCTCTATACAAAACTAAGAGAATGAACAAAATCGGCCCACAATTGACGGAGGAATCGTCGAGGAAATGTAATAAACATACATACAGCCGAACATAGAACCTCGTCTTTTTTATACGACACTAATTGATATTTTAACAATTTTGATAAAGCGTAAAAATCTGCCATTAGGATCTCGAATACACGTCATGATTTTGCTTTACTAACTACAATAGGTACATTATTGGTCAGGTGACACTGACCAATAATGTACCTGTAATGTACCTGTTCAGACCCGAGGTTATTGGCGGAGATCTGCTCTAAGTAAGGTTTTCAACTTTGAAGTCCAGCAGTGGTGGTGGATGTGTTTCGGTTGAAAAGATGATTATGACAGATGATGCGACGATGGTAAAAACGGAAGAACATTGCACACTCGCTATTGTTGATTCACAGTTAATGTTTTTGTTTATTGTAAATACTCTTTCTAAATGTTGACTATACTAATACGTAACCCATAAAGAAAGCTTGCAATGCTACCATGAGACGGACATTGGCAGAATTGCATCAATCCAGACGCAGAGCTATCTAGCAAGAAGTTGGAGTTGAAGATATCACTGAGCGTTCCTAACGGCCTCCGCTACCTCCTGCATCCCCAGCCCTTCCAGCACATACAGCAGATTCTCAACCGACGCGTCTTCATCATCATCACACCACAGCTGCAGCATATTCTTAGCTCGCAGGTTATCAGTGGCATTCTCCGACTCAAAGTACTGTATCTCGTCGGGCTTGTAGCCTAGTTTAGCGGCTAGTTTCTTCCAGTCGGTTAGTGTGTTGGATATAGCGTCGAGTTGGGAGGGGGTCAGCATTGTGACGCGCGAGCGGGAGCTTTTGTCGTAGTCTTCTTCAGCTGCGGTCGAATCTGGCACCTGTGAAAGAAAGAATGGAGATCAATATATTGGATAGAGTATATCATTTTAATATAATATAATGTTTCCAATTTTTATCACCTCTTAGCGTGGCGGGCAATGCCCGACTGAAAGTTGCAGGTTTTATGAACTGTTTATGAAGACTTACTTCATTCCAAAGCCGCGGTCAAGGGCTACTATTTTTATAATTACCTGTTCAATATCCACTGAATCGCCCTCCTTCATGAGTTCTGCCTCCATTTGCTCGTCCGTGTTCTCCTCTTCAGCAGCTTCCTGCGTAATTAATAATAATAAAATAAATAAAAAATATCTATCAATGTAATGTATTGTATTATGTATATCAGTTATCTAGTACCCATAACACAAGCTCTGCTTACCATGGGGCTAGATAATGATGTGTGAATTGTCCAGCATTATTTATAAAAAAAAAATGTATGTGTATGCAATAAATAGAATTTTGTTTTGTGTTTTGATCTGATTCGAGTGACGTTGTTAAAGTTACCTGTTTGACGTTCTTCTCAGTGCTGCTCCTACTTGAGTCTCCGTTGGTGACGCTGGCTGCCGCTGACGCAGCGACGTCATGAGTTATACGATCAACCTGTTAATTATATATATATATATTAATTATCAATTAGTTTTTTGTATTTTTTATTATTTTACGACCTCAGTGGCGCAGTGGTTCACTCAAGAACACGTATAACACTCCAGCGGTTGTCGTTTCTTCGTGAGATATGGCCGGCCCACTGCCACTTCAGCTACTTGTGTTTATAGCGTGATGTAATAATATAATGTTTACATGTACCATAGCGTCTAAGAACTCTGGCAGACAGCCGATAGGGTTGTTGGTGTGCACAAAGAAGTGCGGCGAGCGCCGCGCCAGCAGCCGCAGCGCGCGCCAGCCCCAGCCGCCGCACGCGGTGGCGCGCCGCCCGTCCGCTAGGCACGCGGTGCCCGTTACCATGTACGAATCTGCAATACAAATATAACAAATAAATACTTTTTATCCTATAAATCAGTACCTATGAGATAAAATAACCTTAAAATGTTTCCATAGAAACAAAGCGTGCGAAGCCGGGCAGAAACTATTAATAAATAATGCTGGACTATCCACACAGCATGATCTAGCCCCAAGCTAAGCAGAGCTTGCGTTATGGGTATGATGCATGATATACTCAATACAATACATTACATAGATATATGTATATTGCGAAGACGCGGGGCGCAGGTGTGTGTGAATCAAACATAGGCAACTTTTTTACATAACCGTGTCTAGCTGTGTACGGGGCTGATAAGGAAGTTGTGATGCCAATTCAAACTATGTAAGTATTTTCATTAGAAATAAAGAATTTATGAATAGCCACACACACAATGTATATACAGAGACACGAGAAAAAGGAAAACACACAAAAATACAGAACGAATTAAGTTGTAGGGATTTAAACTTTAATAGCAAAACCAATTCGTATTTTTGAGCTTACCTAATGAAGGCATGAAGTCTCGTTCTTTAGTCCGACACGCAGCAAGGTTGTCGGGGCACAGATTCCAAAGCTTTGTCAGCTCATTGCTGAAAAAATAAACATTGCGGTGCATTTTAACTTAATACAAAACTTGATAAAGCATTCGATCACAATCCCATATATACTTTTTTCATGTTTGTTCTACCTGAGTTCCCTCCATTATGGATCAGAAACATTTTTAGGCTTTTTTAATTGCTGACTTAAGCACATAGTTTCAACATTTTGCTTAGGGCAGCTGTTTAATACATAAGACGCAATTAGTGCATCTTCATATTATCAATTGGTCTATTAGTCCACTGCTGGACATAAGCCTCCTCTAATGAGACCATAGCGCCTAACAGCGGCTGAAAATATCAGTGAATACAATCAATGTACATATACATTACTCTATTCGAAGACCGATGTGGCGCGGTGGGCGAAGGTCCGCCTGCGACGCAGGAGGTTGCGGGTTCGATTCCCGCCTCGGAACAAATGTGTATACGATCTGCAGATATTTGTTCCGGGTGTTCTGGTCGTTTTCTATGTATAATAAAAAAAATATCTATCTATGTAATATATTGTATTATGTATATCAGTTATCTAGTACCCATAACACAAGCTCTGCTTACCATGGGCCTAGATAATGTTGTGTGAATTGTCCTGTATTATTTATTTATTTACATTAATGTAAGTTAAGTACCTACTACTATTTGTTAGAAAAATGATTGTTTTTGGAATTATTTTGTCGATGTTTCTATGCAATATATAAACATTTCATTTAATTTCACTTACTTGCCCATATAAGACCTGTCCGAGCCCTCATACTCCTTGATGATATCTCCGACGGGGCGCCTCCGCTTCCGACTCTTGCGCACCTCGTCGCTCGATTCTAACGTCGCGGGGGGCTTTGGTTTTTGGAACTCTGTCAAATGAGTATAGAAAGTTAGGTTGTTTTTATTTGTTTAAACAGGTATAAACATAATATATTTTGTTTTCCAGACCACTGATGCAATATGTGTTGAATTTTAGTACTACATCTGTATATCCATCATAATATTTCCTTGCCCAAATTCAATAATGTGGTTTTAATTTTTTTGGTTACATACGACACCTAGAAATAAGTAAAAAGGTTTATTTTAAGCAAATTGTGTTAGTATTCATTTTTAGTTAATAGGAGCGTGTTGGTGTATTTTTATGAATGTTGGTTTTTAGTTATTTTATATTGTAGATTTAACTATTTTACTTCTTTGTCACTTTGGTGTTGCACTGTAATGACAATGTAAACAATTATATTATCAAATAAATAAATGCTAACAGTAATTTTGATAAAATATGAAACTAATTTTTTAATTTTTCGTGTTCTCGAGTGGAGACCACGACTCGGTAAACGTAGTGTAGGACGCCCTCCGACCAGGTGGGATGACGACCTGCAAAAGACTGCAGGTAGATGCTGGATGTGACAAGCTGAAGACAGGGCGCTATGGCGCTCATTGGGGGAGGCCTATGTCCAGCAGTGGACTGCTGATGATGATGAATAGTAATTTTGTGGTTTCCGTCTATACCTGGACACCCGTCATTCTTCCAATTATTCCAATGCTCCTCCCTCTTCAGAATACTCTTCACGCATTCAGCGAAGCTCTTCCCGTTTGGCGGAGTCTCGCCTAACAGGCGGTAAACTTGGGTAGTTGTCTCCTTTACAAAATCTGTCTGGTCAGATTTTAGTTCTTGAGATTCCCTGTAAAAATAATATTCATATTTATTTTATTGCATCTTGTATAAGAAATACAAGTGTGTGCCCAAGCAGGGCGTGGCAATAGTTACTGAGAGTGGAAGTGAGCCAGGTTTCTAGTTACACAATAGTTTTTTTCAAACACTACTTGATGGAAAGTAATAGATGATAACATGTTCACTGCCGACCCGGAGGCAGGTGCGAGACGACGTCGCGTCGCTGTGCTCAAGATCAGCAGGGCATCACTGGCACTCAATGTGTTAAAAGCGAAAATCAGCTATAAGTACATAACTCTAGAACACCTCTGAAAAACTTCAGATACATCTAGAAGTTGTTTCTTTATTATTAATAAGTTTCTGCTCGCGGCTTCGCACGCGTTGTTTCTATGGAAACATTTAAAGGTTCTATCCCTTGAGAAATGATTTATGGGATTAAAGTAGCCTTTATTCCAAGATTACAGGTTGTTCGTAAGCAAAATTTCAGCATGATCCATGCAATAGTTTTGGTGTGAAGAGGTAACAAACTTCACACATCCAAACGATTTGTGTGATTAGAATAGCACAATACACAATATAATAAAATAAATAAATAATGCTTGACATTAATTTCATGGTAAAAAGCCAAAAACAATGCTTACATCTTAAACTTAACAGTAGAAGTCAAATACTGGAACAGAATGAGGAACTGAATCAGAACACATCTCCTGAAGTTCGAGTCTGATAACTGCAGTTCTAGAAGCTTCTGATTTGTCAGGAACTTGGCAAAGTAGTGTTGTTCCTTTGACTCTTGCATTTCTACATCTGTGGTGACAGGTTTGAGTCTGTTCAGCTTGGATTTCTGCAGCTCAATGGATTCCAACTTGTATGATGAGAAGGCTGATAGAACACTGCCTGAATGCTGGAAAAGGATAGTGGCAATGTATTAATTATTTTATTACAAAAAAAATATTAATGGAAAAGGATAGTGGCAAAGTACCTATTAATGATTACAAACAAAATATTCATGCAGATAAACATGAAGCATGAAGCAAGAATGACAAAGGCTAGATTTCAATAAAGACCCTATGTAAAGTTTTCTTCCACATTATTAGAGAGAGAGACAAGGTAAGAAGGAAGGAAAGAGTATTCTAAATGTTTGAATTGCACATAATATGCTTATAATTAGATAAATGACCCAACATGGTGCTGGTTCTCAGATATCAGTTTCAAATGATTTGTTTGAATACACATTTTTTCCTAGTATTAATGATGCAATTTGAATTTTGTGTTTCATTCAAGGGTACTGTAAGGTCAACAGGAAATAAAGCACTTTGATATTTGATGTTTTGATAATTAAGGGATTTTTATAGGCTTGTGGGAGCACATAAATGAGGGTGTAAACTTACAGCAACAAATGTTTTCCACTGTAATTTGTTGTAGCATGTATTAGGATTCCGAAAAAAGTCTTGCAAACTCCAGAAGCGGCAGTACAAGTTATAATCGATCACCAACTTGCTCTTATCATCATCAACCACCATTTCTTCATCTAAAACATCTTTCAGTGCACTTGTATTATCTCCTCCAAACTCTGTTAGATTCTCGAGGTTAAATTCTGAGACAATGTTCAAACCGGAGCGCTCAGAGAAAGGAAAGAATTTAGCCAGGAATAGTAGGATTCTGCCGCAGAAAACAGTGTTCTGTGAACGGGAGAGCCGTCGGAGTAGGTCGTTACACATTCTTAGCAGGTTGTTCTTGCAAGCGACGAAGAATAGATCCTCTTTCCAGATACTGACGCCGTTTTCAACGTATGAGAACATCTTCTCGCATTTGTTTAGTGTGAGCGCGTCGAAAATATCACCGAGAAGGACCACGGGCATCGTAGGAGTTACCATATGACGCCGACATGACTCTATGCAGAAACAAACGAAAGACTCCAGAGTATCGGGTTCTTCGACTAAGAGATCCAGCAGTTTATCTCTGTAAGCTTGATCCATTGCTGCTTTCCGGTCCACCTCGTTGGCGTTCTTGGAGAAAGAGTCTAGTAAGTCTATATTGTTGGTTGCGAAGGCCTTGGTGAGCACATCCTGGTAAAAACAAAAGTTTTGCAAAATAAAATCAGCTTGTTTTTCAAAACAAGAGGTTATGTTTGTGTTTGTAAAAATTACCTTGTATTTGGCCCGTAACTCTTCGAAACCAAGTTTATCTGACATTTTTGGTTTTGGATTACTAGGCTAAATTCATAGAAATATTACGATCAATTCAGAAACAAGAAGTAAATAATATCTGTGAAATTACACAAACAAAACTTAACGTACTATAGATTAGATAGTACACAGTACACTACATCACAGGGTTGCCAGATGTCTAAACTTTTTTCTCGTACCGGGGATGCCAAAAATCTCGTACTTTTAGAACATAATCTCGTACAAATTTAAAGTTTAAAAATCTCTTTAAATCTGTGTTCTAAACAATGTTACGAGTATCTCTGGTTTGGATTCGGTTTATTCATTTCTTGAGGTTGAGGTTATCAAATGAAACGAGTCCATATTATGCGTACGATGTTCAAAAACCGTGTCACCTGCTTTTTTTGCAATCCATCCTCCCTTTTTAGTTATTTTCCTAGGCGGCGGCGTGGATGAATCCTCACTGTCACTACTCATTATTTTAAATTTACTTTCTATTAATTAGGATGAAATATCGAAATGCACGGGAACTAACAAACTTCAACTAATGAGAGTAATGAGTATAGTATAAAACATTCCCCACGTTCAGTAAAAGAAGATAGAATGCGATGGTTACATGAGTGCAAGAAGGATAACAACAAACAAATACATTTAGCGGGAATTCCCGATCTAAGACATTTAGTAACAACTAGTGATGATGTAATGAATCTAGTGATGTGCCTAGTCAATTGTTCTATGGCGGCGGCGTGGACCTTATTATCCTTTTTATAATATTTTTGGTTGGAAAAATGGCACACGCAGTCAACATTGTCAAAATCTCGTACAAAAGTGTACGAGATTTTTATTTATCTCGTTTCTCGTACAGGGACTGTAAATCTCGTACATGTACGAGATTTCTCGTACGTCTGGCAACCCTGCTACATCACTACACCAACACACTCACTCATCACCAGGGTTGCCAGATGTCTAAACTTTTTTCTCGTACCGGGGATGCCAAAAATCTCGTACTTTTAGAACATAATCTCGTACAAATTTAAAGTTTAAAAATCTCATTAAATCTGTGTTCTAAACAATGTTACGAGTAACTCTGGTTTGGATTCGGTTTATCCATTTCTTGAGGTTGAGGTTGTCAAATGAAACGAGACCATATTATGCGTAGGATGTTCAAAAACCGTGTCACCTGCTTTTTTTGCAGTCCATCGTCCCTTTTTAGTTATTTTCCTAGGCGGCGGCGTGGATGAATCCTCACTGTCACTACTCATCATTTTAAATTTACTTTCTATTAATTAGGATGAAATATCGAAATGCACGGGAACTTCAACTAATGAGAGTAATGAGTATAAAACATTCCCCTCCACGTTCAGTAAAAGATGTTAGAATGCGATAGTTACATGAGTGCAAGAAGGACAACAACAAACAAATACATTTAACGGGAATTCCCGTTCTAAGACATTTAGTGACAACTAGTGATGTGCCTAGTCAATTGTTCTATGGCGGCGTGGACCTTATTATCCTTTTTATAATATTTTTGGTTGGGAAAATGGCACAGGCAGTCAACATTGTCAAAATCTCGTACAAAAGTGTACGAGATTTTTATTTCTCTCGTTTCTCGTACAGGGACTGTAAATCTCGTACATACGAGATTTCTCGTACGTCTGGCAACCCTGCTCATCACTGTAGCGTACTGCGTAGTGTAGATTTGTTTCGCTATTTCTCTTTGGTTATTGTATTCTTTTCTCTTTGGTTAGGTACTTTATTCCTCAGACAGAGCTTCTATGTTTACCTATTTTCTTGGCATATCACGCTCACCCCGCTCACCTCACCACACTGTTGGCGATATGTAGCAAAAATAATACAATAACTACGTCCACCGTCCAGCAGTAAAAGAAGATGTAGGTAATTGTTTCTTGACTGGCCATCGCGTGGTAGCACTGTAACTGTGGGGCTACCACGATATTTAACACATAACGTAACGCGCGTTATTACGCGAATTTTAACGCGAATAACTCGTGAAAAGGCGTTATTCACGTTAAAATGCGCCTTAACACGCGTTAATTGCATTAAAATACGCCTTAATACGCGTTAATCGCGCTACAATTACCGTAATACCAACGACCAACTCCTAAATCTCTGCCGTATTTTGCGTGGTATAAGTATAACTGATTGCCCCACTCTATTGACTGGAGGGAAGCAGGCTTTGCGTCCCACAAAATCGCGCACGATTCCGCCTCGGCCGTGTAGTACATACGTCTTATCGAGCCCCTTCGTGCCCGTACTCTGCCTGCACCGATAGCAGTCTCCCATCTCCCGAGCGCAGTGCAATCTCAACGCGCTTATCACCAGCCACCATCAGTTTGATGTGTTTGCAGATGGCTGGAAGATTATTGAAAGAATGTGCCTGGAGTTTAGTGAGAGGGTTTAGATGTGTTATTTCCTTACTCTTTTATTATTATTAGATTGTAGGAATGTTTTATATATACAATTTTATATTATGTTTGAGTTTTGAAGTTTTAACCTTTTTTATATACCAACATTTTATGTAATTTTTTTAACTTTATAGTTTGTTATTTCATTATTTCTTGTAGTCTATAAGATGGCAAAATTATTAAATGTACTAGACATAACTATTTGGAGTTATCTGTAATGTTATGGTCATAACATTACATTACAAAAAGTAAAAAAATAATTTTTGATTTTGTAATAACGCTGAAAACGCGCGTGACGTTATGTGTTAAATAGCTTGGCACATCAGGGCTATTCACAATGGATCGATCGAACGACATGTAACCGTGCTCGATTAAATGGCACCCCATTTTTTTAACTTTTGACAATTGACAGTAGGTATTCATTTGACAGTAAAGAAAAGTGTCGTGTGAGATGAGAAGCGTCCTGTCTATTTATCTCTAAAAATATTGTTCACAGCACATAATATTGGAGCCTTTGTTAGGAAATGCAGGAAAGTTCAACACACCAACACAAAGTTCCGCGAGTGTAAGAATAAAATAATTGGCGAACGTGACAGAGCTTGGCTTTGTTTGAAAACATGGATCGCAATATGAGGTGAGCAAATTAGATTTTGCTTGTGCATTCACATACCATACGTTTGCTTTCACGAATCAAAGACGTGGAGAATCTGCACCTATTAGCTTGCGCATAGCTTCGAACAGTTCGAAAAAAGGGACTGCTGTCTGATACAGCATTAATATAGGTGACATACCAACATTAGATATTGACTAAAATCCAAGAGGTTCAGTTGCTTTATTTACGCTCCATATATGTGCAGGGATCCCTTGAATATCTGTAAAGTAGGGTGGTAATCTAGTTTTACTAGAATATTATCAAACCCATGTCAGATGGTTTGGCATTCTTTGTACCAAAAGAATTTTCAAGTGTGTAGGTAATGGTTATTGTTGTTCTATGTTCATTATCGCGCCTGATAAAAACGTGTAGTTTAGCGCCAAAACACTCAAGTGATCTACTTAAAGTACATAGGTTTGTCATGAAATAATGTTTTAAATCATGATAATTTTGTAAGTTGAAGACAGGGCGCTGTGGCTCTCATTGGGGGGAGATCTATGTCCAGCAGTGGACTAACATAGGCTGATGATGATGAATTTTATAATTTTGTTTACTCAACACACAATACATAATTATACTGAGTTCAGATACCTACATAGGTTCATGTAATCTGAAATATGGTGGGAAGGTCAATGTCCCCTTAAACCATGCAAACACTGAAGGCTACTGTAAAAACTGGTCTACCTATATTATGTTTATTTAAATGAGACTTGTTTTATCAAGTATTTGTCATAGTGAAGCAAATATTTTAAATAATTTTCCATAAAATCACTACAACTAAGCTAAAGTTATGGTTAAGCCAATTGTATGTGTGTGTTTTATGTTTCAAATAAATGATTTACTTACTTACTTACAGTATTAGCTGGCCATAGGCTATTTTAGTCCTATTATTTAAAAAATAAAAATAAACCTGGTTGCGACTGGTGCAAACAAATTGCACAAAGTGCTTCATTTTGTCACGGTTTTTAGTAGATTCCATGGTCTTTCTAAAGGTTTACTTGAGAGATTGGGGACGTGAAAGAGTAACAAACATCCATCCATCCATACTTACAAACTGTTGTGTTTATAATATTAGTAGGATAATATAAATGCTTAGTTATCCTATATCCTTGTAATTTTTCGGTATGTCTCTCAAATAGGCCATATTTATTTCCAGATCAAGCTATGTGAGCGGTCCCCGCTCGCTGCCACACATGGGGAGTAGCAAACGTCACAATAATGGAAACGGGCATAGCAACAATGGTCACAACGGGCCTCGGCTCAGTCCACCCGACCAGAGTCCTCAGATGATGAACACAAACCAACATAATGATATTATAAACTTTGTCTATGAATCTTGGAATTCGGTAAGATATTTTGAGATACATGTCATATACATACATACTGATAGACTTTTTAATAATTCTAAGAAGCCTGTATGGCGCAACCTTTTAGTTTTTAAAAAATAGATAAAACAATATTATCAATGTAAGAGTATGAAGTTTATTCAGTAGATGGTTATTCCATCCCACCAAACCTACTGATTGGATCTGGCTTTTATATTGCATAGAGTAATGCTAACAATTTAATGCTAGATAACGAAAAAACGCATGTGATGCTTGTAGTTTAGAAGTACATACTCCTAGATAACGACTGCATGTGAAGCATTAAGACAAGCATTATTGTCTTGACTCATCAGCCTGTATACATTCACTGCTGGATTCAAGCCTATCCCCTAAATGCCGCCGCGAATAGTGGTCCTGTGCCGCCTCCATCCATCGACTCCGCGACCACTACAATGCCGTCTGTCTATCGTGTAGATTCTACACGATAGACAGACGGCATTGTAGCGAGCAATGCAAAACTGAGACCTTCTACACTGTAGAAGGTCTCAGTTTTGCATTGCATCGCGGCCGTCACTCGAGAACCTTTACTTCCCAGCGGTTATCGATTCTGTGACATATAAGCCTGCGTAATGGCACTTCAGTTTTCTAATTCTGAGCACATTGTGTATCGGCGTCTTACAGTCTTTCTTCATATTTGTCAGGTTCTCTGTTAATTTAAGGTTAATTTATAAGATTACTAGCTGCACCCCGCGGTTTCACTCGCGTGGTGATAGTTATTTTGGATAATATACACTATATCTTTATAAATTGTATAAAAGAGTAACAAACATCCATCCATACTCACAAACTATCGCGTTTATAATATTAGTAGGATGTATTGTATACTATTCGATTCTGTTCTGGCAAAAAAAATATGTTTTTACTTTACTTTTTTGCATGTAAATTTCTGTGACCATTTCATGTTTTAAGGTTCTGTTTTATTCTTTTCAGGTGACACATGAATTAGAACGCGGCAGTCAAGACGCTAAATACTACCAAGAAGTGATAGCTCCGAGGCAATTAGCTAACTTTAGACCATTCAATTTAGAAGAGTGGTGGGCGCGCCGCCTGCTCCAGAGCATAAACCGCAACAAACACCGGCCCTAGGATATTTAAATTGACACATTTCTCAGAGACACACGAAGCATTTCTTTGAAAAAATTATGTTTAATGTAGGTTTGAGTCAACTGTAGCGTATCGTCTTTATAAACAAAAATATTGCAACTAATAATAATTCATAGTGATCCGAGATCTAGCGCAGCGCATCAGCATTGCCGTTCGACAATGAAATGCAGATAACGTCTTGGTCGTCACTAAAATAATTTTAAACTCCTGTCTTAGTCTCCGAAACGACAGTATGAAACTCTCTGCTTTCCTTAGAAGTCGCTGATTAAGCACCAGGCCTATACATTTCCTTAATAATTACAACTGGAGTTCCTTTAAAACAAGCATGTCAATAGGGGTTTTCGTACAATAATTTCGTTGGTCATATCATCACTTAACATCGTGAGATTGTGTGTTGTTCAACAGTTCTATTCACAATAAAAAAGGCCTGTTTTCACTTACTGTACAAATAAATTGGCTTGATTGGATAGCAATAATAAATAAATAAATAATGTTGGACAATTCACACAGCATTATCTAGCCCCAACGTAAGCAGAGCTTGTGTTATGGGTGCTAGATAACTGATATATATAATGCAATACATTACATAGATAGTTTTTTTTTATTATACATAGAAAACGACCAGAATACCCGGAACCTCCTTCGTCGCAGGCGGACCTTCGCCCACCGCGCCACGGAGATCGTCAAGCATTGCAGGAATCAATCGTCAGTTGTACAGAGCTAGGAAGTCAACCATGGCTGAATTATCTTGATGCGTTATCTTCTTAATGGTAACCACACGGTAGCCGGTACAGATGCCATGCAATTTGCTCATCAGTCTCACATTTACATAATAACGAAGTATTAACATTGCTACAGTTGACTTTAACCTTGTAGAAACCTCTAGAAAGTAGTTGGGTCACTTCATTCAAACATCTAGGCATGTAGGGGTTACTCAATTCTACATTATTAAACTATTCACGTGGTTTGGTTCTAGTTGCGTGGTTTCGTCAAAGAATGTTATTTTTACTACACTTCTGGTGTGATGTAAGTAGATGCATTATAATAAACTTACATAAAATGTTTGTAAGTTAAATTAGTACTTAAAATGTAATGGAGAGACCCAACCTTTTGTAATCATTTTGCATTTAAGAATTATTATGTTAAGCGTTCATTGATAAGACAGTAATGTCCCTACTTGTCATTCGGTTCATTTCACTAAACTAGGTTGATCCATATTTTCTGTGCCCATTATATTTTTAATAGATTGAAAGTAGATAAATTATTTTTGTTGTATATATTTTGAACTTGTTTTATATAATTGGACCTATTTTGATTTGCATTTTGTAATGTTATCTCTTAGAAAACAGAAATGGATTCACATGCGTTTTATTTTTCTGACAGCTTATTATTGTTTGTTTCATATGTCATTGCCGTAGGATAATTATGAATTAACCTGAAAATAATGTAAGTTTCAAGTTGTAATGGGACATTATAATATAGGAATATTCAGTACATATTTAAAGCATTATCGTTTTACGTTGGTTTAACTGTAAGTCATTTTGTTTGAAAACTACTTTCGACATTTAACCAACAATCTAATAGAATTAAATAATTCCTAGGTCAATTTAACTCCAACTAAAAACTCAAGTGCTTTATTTCATTTAGAGTTAGACCTTGCTGGACCTTTGAGCACTTCAAATTATTATAAATTCCCTTTTTTTTTTAAATTGGTTATATCACGCGAATTCTTAATAAAATATACCAAGCTTCTAGAATTCAATACAAACTTATTGATATTAAATTGTTTTAAATTTTGGCATGTTACTTTGTATAAACTCGAGGGTTTTAAAGATTACACCATGACTCAAGGATTTTGTTGATTTTTTCAGTTTGGATCATGGTTGTATTCCACGCCGAAACCGCTATGGATTTGGCCATAGCACTTTTTTTACATTTGATTCTAAGGTTACTTTTATACTTGATTGAAGTTGGAAAACACACTTAAAATGCTTCAATTACAGTAACTTTTATGATCAATAGTGTAAATAGCTAAGCAAATTTTGATTCATTAAAATAATGATAGGACAGTTTCTCAGATTAATAGAATAGCTTGATAATGATAATATTCACTTGACCTTTAGCTTGTATGCTTATAGAAATTAGGCTGAACATATTTGTAACCCGTTAAAAAGTAAACGAAAAGGAATATGTTTTAGTAACTGACTTGAGTTTGACTTATTTACGTTATTTGGCGATCTCATTTTGAGTTTTACCTACTTACAAAATGTTGGAATGGAAATACCTAACTGCTTCTAAGTACTGTAATAAAACTCAAAGGTTGACAAAATTGATAACCTTCAGCGACGAAATGTAATAAATTGAGTCAACACAATAATTAACATTCCAACACATTGTCTATAATTTACTGTAAATACGTTTTTAGGATATGGTTTTGAATAAAAAGGTTTTCATTAAACTGGATATTTTTAATTTATTAAATTAAATTCGTTTCAGACATTATAAGGTACATCCATATTGTAATTTTTAATTACCTATATTAATTATTATGATGGCGCGACGAGCTCGAGGTACATCTTCCATCGTGGCCTGTTGCAGCGTTGGATCGCGAGGAGTGGAAGGAGAAAAGGGAGGCCTTTGCCCAGCAGGACAATAATGGCTTAAAATAAAATAAATAATAATATTAATCATTAGTATAGTGAAGTTAAAAATTACATTACAATTTATGTGTATTACCTCCGTAGGTAGTTGTCAAGAATTTTGGTTAATGATTCAGAATTTTTAAATATCGAAATAAAATTTACGTATTTACGTTCCTAACAAGAAATGAAAAAAAAAACTTCACGCAATGCAGATGCGGCATGCTGAAGACAGGGCGGTATGGCGCTCATTAGAGGAGGCCTACCTACATATTATATCCAGCAGTGCACTAATATAGGCTGATTATGATCACGCCACGCAATAAGCGCGCATCTATGCTACAGCTATAACTTCAATAAATTATCATCTCTCGTATGCCTGGAGCACGGCGCACGATCTTTTGGTCAACCCTAAGAAGACAAGTTATCGTTATAGGATAAAGGATGATAGCTAAAATTTACATGGCGACTTTATCTCCTATATCATCTGACGGTGTGTCGATACCAGTAAACAAATCTTTGGGATCAGCAGTTGTCTCAACTCAGCAGAAGGATGTTCGCATCGGCGTGCTCAGTAACGAAATACGGCCTTGTGATTTATAACGCTGTTTTCAGAAACTGATAAAAAGCTAGAAAATTGGCCTATAATCACCACTTTCACCATCAACTGCCATAAATCACTTGTTTAAGTAGGTAAGTATAGAATTGTATAGCTTTACCTCATTGTAACTGTCAATCGTTGATTTCACCAAACTTACAACCAATGTAAGCTGTACCTAAAACTATCAAAGTTGTTTTGACGTACGCAGCAGTTACTTTAACCTTAACTGAGTTTATTAGAGTAAATTGGTGGAAACCGCCCTAAGTTGTCTAACATCCTCTCTCATATGAAACCGCAGCCGGTTCATAACGGGGATGGTACGTCAAACAAACTCGCATAGCTTGTATTTACCTACGCTGCGGGCTTAGCGACAAGTCTCTAATGAGTTGCTAACTTCGCAAGAGGATTCCAGTTTTTGTTGGAGTAAGTGGCAGAAAATATTGTTTGAGAATATGGTCTAATATTTTTTATTGAAAATATTTTCATCAATCTCTAAAATACCTCAAATAAAAACAATGCTGATTATTTGACGTATCCATTCAACGAAAAATATTTTCCTGAATTATATATCTTAGCTTTTATACCCTAAAAAAGTTTGTAAAAGCATCCTGATGCATTTTACCAATCAAAGAGTACCTACATATATGTAGGTACTCTTTGATTGGTAAGTGCGGTAGATACATAATAACTAAGACCTCTGTGACCCATGTGTGTAAATAAATGATCTGTATTCTGTATTGTAACTTTAATCATAGAAACAAATTAGAACTAGTAGGTATTTAAAATTTTTGAAACAATAGAGCTAACTGCTTTGTACTTCTTTATATCGAAATAATAAGTTTCAAAATGAAGTCGATTGTTCTGTGTCCTACAAAAAGGGGTACAAGAAGCCTACGAACCCCGTAGACGTCTACGGTTCGTAGTTCGTAGATCTTCTACGACGACAAAGGGGCGTAGGACTAAATATTAATTTTAAAGTAGAAATCAGTTAATGTAAAAATCGTGACATGTAATAAAATCATTTGAACCGAATCGAACGTGTTTCTTTCCGGATGTAACGTTCATTAACATCTCCTTCCCAACATAACTTGTAATTTCACAGTGATCTAACTAGGTTATATTCCACTGCACTGTCCTATTTCCGGCCCTGACCACGAAGGGAGGCTGCGGAGATCCATAAAATGTGTGTCGTGGACGTAAAGCTGGAAATACAATGAAACTAACTCCTATATCTTTAGCCGTACTTCGACCACGATTCAACCTCTACTAACTCCAAACGCGTTTCGGTATGTTTGATCGTAAAAAATCCCTTCACTCGAACTAAACTTCGAAATATTCTCATACAAGTGAAGAGATAAATTGTCATGACAAGTTACCTCGCAAGTAATCTTGACACTTCAGACGAGTTTCTTTTGACTGATTATTTTAGCAGCAGAGGCCATTTCTCTCAATTTGTACACCGTAATCGATAAAACATGTTTGATACCTACCTATGTGTTCGTAACATCCTATTAACACAGTATGTTTAATATGTTTTATGCAAGGCCGCCGATTGTGCCACTAGATTTAGTTAGTATTAAAATCCTTTATCGTTATTATTGTTTGTATTGATGGTACAATAAAGATATATTGTACTTATCGTATTGTATGTTTATGCAAATAAATGATCTTTATATGTATCTTTGATTTTTAAACAAAACACGAATACAAATCTTTTCAATTTCTTTTAAACACAGACAACAAAGACCGAAGGAAACCCGATGTGTCCCCACCCTAGCGGGATGCTCCATAAAAATGTCTATCGCGGTCTTTACTGTTCATTAGTGCGTCCTGATAAAGGGCTCGGTGTGTAAGCCTCTTTACTGCGAAGCTCATTACTCCCGCTATTTATTTTACGTGGCGTTTCAACAAAGAAATTTGTAATTTTCCATAAAAATATGTAGGAAGTTGTAATTAATATTATTCCATGAAAATAATGTATGTACGTACTTATTGTCCTAGAAATAATAGTCCACTAATATTAAGCTGAATAAAATGATTAAATTAAGTTACCTACTTAATTTAAAAGGAATTAAGAGTTGTAAAAAAACTTCATAAATTGCAAGTTTACCTTTATTCTCATACACTGCGAAGGTAACAGGTTAAAATAAACAAATTAATAATATTTATAATTAAATTCTCCCTCAATAATGAAAGCCATAGTCGTCGGGATCAATCGGTATTTTTTTTGTTAAGTTTTTTATTTGCTTAGTACAAAAATAATTAGGCATCATCAGCGCAGCAATCTTCAAGCAATTTTCATCGTCGTTTGGTTTAGAAATTAGAAAATTTGTAGTACTGATGCAATTATATTAATTAATAATGTTGTATCTACACAATCTTGCAAGTCCATCACTAGGCCATGCACGGGAATTGTTCTCTAGGGAAGAATAGATGACATTACATTGTTATACATTTCGTACATTATTGTACGATGAAGGAATTAATTTCAAATAATTTACGCATTCGATGAAAGTGACCTACTCTAGACAAGAATTCCCGTGCTTGCCCTACGAATTTGGCCTAGTCATACGATTTGAGAGAAGAATTAGTTCGTTTAGAAATGATAAAAATATGTAGTAGGTACTGATGCAATGAAATTAATTTATAATATTTTACTCAATCTTGCAACAACGTCAATAAGTGAACATGGCAAGGAAATATAATTTAGCTAAAGTCACAGAATATTAAAGAGCCGATCTATAAAAGCTAGAAAATAAAATCTCCATTAGAAAATAGCTGGAGATACTACTAAATTAAATAACCCATGTAAAAGGCCCCTAACACCGGAAAGTAAAATTATAGCCCAGATTTTCCGAATAGTTCAAAATACGGAGCTGTTGTTGAAATTAGCTCTTTGTGATATAATTTATAGTTGCTTTTATGTCTTTTGTTAACAGCGGGTGAAGGAATTTAATAATTCATTAAACAAATAGAAAACCTTGTTTGCTAGCCTCGGGGTGAGGTATTAACTTTGTTTGGTTTCGTTCTTAACTCAATCGAAATTAAAGTAATCTAAACTTTTGTGTTTCTTATTAGTTTTGGCGCTCAAAAATAAATGATTAATTTAAGTTTTAGACCTTTGACGTTGTCATTCCACAAAAATTAAAACGTAGGCTACTAGAATCTTTTCATAAATCAAAAACCTTACAGTTTTTCACCAGCATCACATTTACTGAACTAAAAAAAATACGGGCTAATTTTAAAATTGTATCAATCTTTAATAATGAAAACGTGTTATTTTATTAACTGTGTCACATAGGGCAACACTACACAAATATTTATTTAAAGATTTGACTTCAAACAATCGTGAGATATTCTGTTTTCTATCAACCTCATTGCATTAGCTCTAGACTTCCACACTATAACCAACCTCATTGCACCAGTTCTCTTGTGGTCTACTGCAGCCCTAAAGACTTCTTCAAACCCACGGAGTTCAAACCTATCTCATTGCATCGGCTTAAATGGTCTACAGAAGCCTTAGGTCTACATGTAGAAGATTTGACTTCAAACAATAGTGTGATATACTTAAGTATTCTCTTTTCTATCAACCTCATTACATAAGCTAAGCTTCCACACTATAACTAATCTCATTGCATCAGTTTTCTAGTGGTCTATAGGAGCTCTAAAGACTTCTTCAAACCCACGGAGTTCAAACCTATCTTATTGCGTCAACTCTAATGGTCTACAGAAGCCTTAGGCTTACATGTAGGCCTCTCTTCAGTGGTCTACTGGAGCCCTAAATACCTCTTAAACCTATATCATTGCATCAGCTCAATTGGTCTTCAGAAGCCTTAGGTTTCCACATAGGCCCCTCTTTAGTGGTCTACTGGGTGCCTAGGCCTCCGCTGCGGGCTGCGGCTGCGACTGCGCGGTGGCGACGCTGGTCGCGTTGGAGACGGTATCAGGGTCGTCTTCGCGAACACCCATCCATGGAATCCTCTTAGTCAACTCCGCCCTGTAAAGAAAACAAGAATAAGAATATTTTAGTAGTAAGTAAAGGTCATTGAATTAAAGTAGGTATCAACTATTTATCCGTTTCGGACATACAATAATATTTAATAAATATTTTTGATCTTACGCGATCAGGACGCATAACTACAAGTATTATTTTAACGGGTATTTATCGCGTCTATTAATCTATTTTTCCCGACGTTTCAACAGGTTTACACACTGTCGTAGTCACGGAATGACTCGTCGGGACGGGTAACGTCGGGAAAAATAGGTGAATAAACGCGACAAATACCCGTTAAAATAGAACGTGTAATTATGAGTACCTACTGATTGCGCAATTTTTTAAATAGTTATTGTATATCTAGTTTGGCTAGATTATAGTTAACTAGTTGCGCCCCGCGGCTTCGCACGTGTGGAAATTGATGTGTCTATTAAAAAACCCGCATCAAAATCCGTTACGTAACTAGTTTAAAAGATCTAAGCATACATAGGGACAGACAGACAGCGAGAAGCGACTTTGTTTTATACTATGTAGTGATATGATATGTATGTGGTATGTTCTCTGTAGTGTACCTGTATCTCGGGTGGTTGATGGCGTACACCCATGGGTCTATACAGGACACAACCTTGCAGCACACAGCTGGAATCATCGTCGCGATCGGCGTTAGAAGTGATCTGAAGGAAAATATATAATCAATACAAGATTAAGCTGAAAATTTGCATAGGCTCTAAACATGGAAACCCATAAATCGGTTCCCAGAAACGTTTTCATTGAAACAACGTGTGCGAAGCCACGAAGATGCGCGTCAGATACTTAGATAAGAAAACCAATTAATACCTATTTATTATTTTTCGTTCGAAAACAGAAATTTATAAACTTAATACACTGGTAACATCCTCGTTGCACCTCTACGTCATCGTAGCTACGACATATCGTAGCACATGCTACGAACTCGTAGCCGAACGCAATTGCTGTAAACTGCCAATATACTTGACAAAATAAATCTAGAAACTTGTTATAAAACTTCTCGAACTCGCGAATTATTCCCGGTCCGAGCGAGGAATGTTTGCGAAGCTTAGCGTCTGATCACGATCTGCCGTGGGGTGTTTAGTTATGGAGGAAAATTTGGAGCTCGTAATATAACTATTATTTTTATTATAGGAAAAACACGTGATGCGCTTTTAACGCTTTAATGTTATGGTGGTTCATCTATGTAACAAAGTTTCGATGTGAAATCGTCGAGGTTATAGATTATTTTAAATTAGCTTGCTGTCCTTTTTCTAGTAATAATTAAAATACCAGATTAAAAAATAATGTCCTATAATGTAACGTGTTTTATATGATAGAAACCAGTGTTCCTAAGCTCTGACAGTTCTTCAAAAATTTCATATTTCATTCTCTGACGACTGCCTTTCGATCTAGTCTGGTGTTGGGTTGATTTAATTCTTCGTCGGAAGGCGCTCATTTGAAACCAAAAATTTGAAATCCCATAAATTATGAGAATTTATGTGGTTTCAAATTTTGTCCTGTGTTAAATACTCCAAGGCCCCGAAAACGCCGGCCAAAAAGTTATTGAGCTATTTCCATAAAGCACTTGGTAAAGCCTTTGTGGGATCTCCCGCGTTTTATTACTAGAATCGAGCGCGTTTGATCGGAGGAAATGTTGATTCGCAGTGTCCTATTAGGTTTGAATCGATTTCTGAACAAGCTCAATCGATTTCTGATCGACAGAGACCCTTTGATGGCCTTCTTTCGAAGTAATGTCGGGTTCCGGTTGACTTTTGTTTAAATATTTTACACTAGCTTCCATCCACGGCGAAAATTTCATTATGACCGATCAGCTGTTTACGGGTTAGGCAAAAGACAGACAGACAGATTTATTTCTAATTTATAATCTTGTTATGGATGCTGTACTAATTCATTTCCATTCATGATAACCCTTTTCCGAGCATGATTTCCATATTTGAAAAAAAGACAGGCTTGACAGGTCACCCTGCCAACCAAAGGAGGTCGAGAACCTCCTTGCATGTAGGTTACAAGCAAGGAGGATCCGTATGTAGGTTCCATACGAAGGAGTCCCTACCTGTCTCCAAACGCTCCAGTCATAGCAACGAAAGCATACGGCGTCCAACCACAGATGAAGAGGAAGAAGATGGTGAATGCGACCTTCGCGATGCGGATCTCCACGCTTTTCCCTGCGTCTTCTTTGTTCGCTGCCAAGGACTTGACGTTCATCTTCTTAGCTTGTTCTTGCAACATGCGTTCGTGGAGGCGTACCTAGGCAGAAAATGTTATTTTAGATAAAGATACAGATGAAAAAGACTGTATGTGTGTATATACTTACAGGTAAGCGCTTAACATAAACAGGTAAGAACATTTTATTTATTTCCATCTAGAAATAATAACTAAATTCTTTAGCTAGGTACCAGTTTTTTGGTGCTGTCCTTTGACATATGCCTAGGCTAGTTTCTTACACTTATTTATGTCACTAGCTCATATTCTTCATAGAGAAGATTTGAAAATAGAATCGACTTTCAAATACGCTGTTTGTTTGGTTTGCACAGGTTGGTAAGAGGAGATTGATTAAACTAAATTAATTTGACAGCAGTGATAATTATGTCATATGCCATCCTTTAAGTTTTGGAAACATCTGAATTGACGTCACCTTATCTCGGAGACGGACTTACATTATGTCCTAAAGTCTAAAGTAGAATCTTTTCCTACAAAAAAGCCACTGCAGAAGTTTCAGCAGAAAACAAGATGAAAATTCTCGTCAAATGTATAAAAAATGAGATACTATTTTTTTTAAAGAAGGTAATATACTATATACACATATATATAAATATACTATATATAACGCCTTCTTTCCGCTATGGCAAAATAAGCCTTTGAAAATGAAGTCCTAAAGACGCTCTCAACATATTTAACAAATTGTTTATGAGAATTTCAAGTTTGACAAAATTTCCGCCTCGTTACCCGGGCCGTGTTCCAAACTTGTTGTGGTCTTACCCTTTCTCAACTTATGTTATGGAATGTTAATAAACATATGTAGATTTACAGGGTGTGGCAGAGTACCAAGTTTCTCTTAGGCCGCTTAGAGATCGCTCTTAGCGTTAAGGCCGCTCTTTGTACGCACCTAAACAAGACGAGAGAGTTAGAGCGTATTTATTATCAACTCTCAGTAACCAGACTATTTGGATAAATACACATTGGATAATGTGTTCAATATCTGTTTCTGAGTGTGTTACTGTAGAGGTAGAAATAGAAATAAATAAATAAATAATGCTTGACATTTCACACAACATCATCTAGCTAGAGTTTGTGTTATGGGTGCTAGATGACTGATATACTTAATGAAAGACATTACATAGATAGATATATCATACATAGAAAATAGCCCGAAGACCTGGAACAAATATTTGCAGATCGTACCTACATTTGTCCTAAGGCAAAAAAGGCAAAAGAAAACCTTTTTGGACACACAGTATCACTATATTGTGATTATTTAAATTAATCGAAAGTGTAAAATAAACTGGTTTAGTTATAGTAATTTACTTAATAGTACTAGTTTTAAGTCCTATCTGACTACAAACTTACTATAGGTATAAAGACTCCTAATTAAAATTTTCCACTGACTCACTAACCCAACAATTCGACGATAACCGACACTTCCATTTGATTCCTAAAATGAAAACAGAGAATTTATCTCCGAAAGGCTCGCGAAAAATTTTCCCTCCAAATAATTTTACTCAATTTCAAAAACGGCATTCATTGGATATTTGCATGTGAGGGTTCCGGTTAGCGAGCGAAAAGCTGGCGGTGGCAGACGGGCAATCGCTTACATAATATTGCAACTGTTGCCCGACTAAACTGTTACTAGACGTCGCTTTTTTGACTATGGTTGGTTTGAGTTATGCTGGTAAAATGTGGGTTCTTAGAAGTGAAATTATTATTAACCGAGTTATTTGAACAGTCGCACTTGAAAAAAAATATTCTCATTCTCTACGGATAATAATACGAGTTTAACTCATAAAGTTGACATGAGTTTTAGTTTCTCTAAAAGTTCATCATTTACATGTTAATTTGTGTTTCTGTTTTCCAGTTTTGTATTTTTCGTCATGTCATAAAGTCTAGGTACTTATTTGATTTGACATTAAAAACTCCTACAATGTATGCAAAACTTCTCTACTCGTAGAACTAACATACTCCAATCACCCGTTTACGCTGCTCCATAGGTTTTATATTTTTTATAAAACAACTTACAACGAAGCGTACTCATTCGTGCGACCAAAATTGCAACTTTATATAACGTATACCTAAGCTAAAAGCTTTGAAATATAAGGTCCAGTTATTTAGTATTTGTCGACCTCTTCCCTTGTTGCCACAGAAAACTGGTACTTGTAGCAAAGCAATTAACGTTGTATTTACATAAATTGATTTGGGAAACCTGATATTCTCAAAGGCCGGATCATTAAAAGTCCAATAAAAAAATCCATTACTTTCTCTTCAGTCGTTTTTCACTGTAAAGGTTAGAGCACAAGGCGAAGCTTTCAGTGGCTTTGACTTTCATACACAAACAATGTAATAAATAAATAATGCTGGACAATCCACACATCTTCTAGCCCCAAGATAAGCAGAGCTTGTACTATGGGTATGGAAAAGTATTGCCTGTTTCACTGTCTATTTTGTCAATAAATATAAAAAAATACTTTTAATTTTTTTTTACTAGATGACTGATATACATAATACAATACATGTACGTAGATAGATATTTTTTTATTATACCGATGTTGGGGGATAACGAACTAGGCTCTGGTGAAAATATCAAACAATCTTCATAATTTAATAACTCAGATAATTTACAGGTTTTTTCCATTACTTGACACTGGCAGAAAACTGTTCAACAGACAAATTATTGCCCTCTAACAAAGAATCATCATCGTCATCGTCATCAACACGTAGATCACTTAATAATCTTTTGTAGATTATTTATAGGTAGGGAAAAGAATGGATACATTTTTATTTGTTATAAGACTTTCTTTGTTACTAGGCCGATGTCCAGCAGTGGACTAATATAGCTGATGATCAGGAAAAGACACAGAACATAGTAATTTTAAACTAGGAGGAAACGTGTGTGTAAGTCTACTCAGCATGAGTTGGATGACTAGAATTAAAATGAATGAAAGTCGTGTCGTAAGTTCGGCAGTATGAACGCTGCCTGACCGTTGAATGATGTTGGAATTGCGGCAGAGCATCAGAACTGTGGGTTTACGTAGAAATAAATTATTTCTGCGGCTTACTGCGGCTTCCTTTATTTTGTGTAACATTGGAAGATAAATGTAAGGGTATGGTAAAGTTATTCGAACTTGGGGTTTATCCTGCTATACTAATCGTTTCGTTATGACAATGGTATCGTCACGTTTTGGTATTCGATCGTAGATGAAAGAAATTACAAATGGTGGGACGTGAAAAACAATTTTTTTTTTGATTGTTTATTTTATTATACCTTCCTGGCTTCGCAAGGTTTTAGTACGGATCCCTAACTTTTCTGTAAATATAATGTAGCCTATGTTCACCGGGGATAGTGTGGCTTCCCAACGGTGAAAGAATTTTTCAAATCGGTGAAGTAGTTTCGGAGCCTATTCATTACAAACAAACAAAAAATCAAACCTTTCCTCTTTATAATATTAGTATAGACTATAGATAAACCCGTACGCACTTCCTGGTTTCGAATTCTGCTGATCAATTGCTTTACTGCTGCTGGACACAGGCCTCCCCCAATGAGCGCCATAGCGCCCTGTCTTTAGCTTGACGCATCCAGCATCTGCCTGCAGTCTTTCGCAGGTCGTCATTCCCCCTGGTCGGAGGGCGTCCTACACTAAGTTTACCGAGTCGTGGTCTCCACTCAAGAAAACGTTTACCTCAGCGGCCGTCGGTTCTTAAATTACATAAGTCCGAATAGGAAATAAAGTGAACACTTTGATTTTTTGTTCACTTCAATGTCACTTGAGGTAGAATAAAGAAGCGAACAAGAAACCTTTACCTTGTTAGTTATCGAGTTGTCCTATGCAACATATAGACCCTATGCAGCCTTAATAAATTGTTATGCAAGAAGCGAAACATGAGGACACCAAATATCAATCTACAGACAAAACTTCTCCGTCTACTTCATAACTCAAAAACTTGAGTTTGAGAGGTTCTGAAACTTCACCTCGTTGTGAGGATAAGCTGGTAATGGACGGGAGAGAGAATAAATAATCAGATGTAATAGAACGAACACAGGGTTGAAATTGCGTACGGATAGATAAAACATAAAATGTGGTTTGGCTGTCGTAAAATAGCCCAGCAAACTGAATCAAAGTGCCGTATTCTAGAATAAATTTAATGATGCGTCGACGGATCAAGCATTGTTTTGTTCATGTAGTTTACTATATTTTTAGGAGGTTGGTAGTTAAATTCCTTTCTCAGGACAAATGTTTGTACGATCTGCAGATATTTGTTGCGGGTGTTTTCTATCTTTACATAGTTTAAAATGATCAGTCGCTTCCACTGCCTGTTCGCTTAGATGTTTTAAACTAATTAACGGATTTTAATGCAGTTTTCAGCAATAAATATGTAGAGTAATAAAAGAGGAAGGTTTATAAACTTATAATTTGACACATAGATTTCCACGCGGACGAAGCCGCGGGGCGCAGCTACTGTATCATAAAAAAATGTATCAATTTATTGTCTCAGAATGTTTTTCGTTTTTCGTACACATTCTGGGTATAAATAAATATAATAAATAAATAATGCTGGACAATCCACAAAGCATTATCTAGCCCCATGGTAAGCAAAGCTTGTGTTATGGGTACTAGATAACTGATATACATAATACAATACTTTACATAGATAGATATTTTTTATTATACATAGAAAACGACCAGAACACCCGGAGCAAATATCTGCAGATCGTACACACAATTGTTCCGAGGCGGGAATCGAACCCGCAACCTCCTGCGTCGCAGTCGGACCATCGCCCACCGCGCCACATCGGTCGTCAAGTATGTCAGTTATCTAGTACCCATAACACAAGTTCTTTAGGTTGGGGCTAGATATGTAGATTTGTCAGTCAATCAGATTTTGCTAATGTGTGAATTGTCCAGCATTATTTATTAAACTGTCTTGTAGAACGGTTAAACTTAATTTGAACTCCGTTTTAGAATCCGAACCGAAGTTAATTGCACCTATTGTACGTAACAAAGCTCAATCAACCTCTAGTTTCCTAGTCCCTAGTTGCAAGTGGTACACAGCGCTTAGTGAATCTGTGGTTGTGACAAGTACTTACCTATGTAGCTTACGCTGACCTAGACCACAGGCTTTACAGGAATTCTAATTGTAACTTGGTAGCAATCAACTTGTGGGATTTCCCATTAACTAAAGCCGAAGACTTGGTAAAAGTCTTTGACAGACTTTAGCCAGAATTTCGCTTCTATCAAAACCAGACTTAAAATGTTTCACTAAGCTTTAAATATCCAAGTATTTCATTCCCAACATTAATTTTGATCGACCACAATCCTAACAAAAAGGAAAAGGTCAAATCAAATACTTTTCTGAAACCCCGTGATTTAACAAGAGTGATAATTAAAACTGAACTCCTTGTTCCGATTTCCGATGTTTTTTGAATCGGACACGTTTCTAAATTGAAAACGTAGCATTGATTTATCCTTATTTTCTCGCCCATTAATTAAAGGCTTTTGACGTCATATAATATTTTGATGACAGAATAATCCTACTAATATTATACCTATATTACAAACGCGAAAGTTTGTAAGTATGGATGGATGTTTGTTACTCTTTCACGCAAAAACTACTGAATGGATTTTGATGTAACTTCACAATAATATAGCTTACATAATATTATTAATATTAATATTATTATAATATTAAGAAGAACACATAGGCAATAAACATACAACAAACAATTCATAAATATATATTGTATACTATCCAAAATATCTATCACCACGCGAGTGAAACTGCGGGGCGCAGCTAGTACCAGATAAAGCTCTGCTTATTTTAATCCAATGCAACTACCGCACATCACAAAAATGTGCATTCAAATATAGGCTTAGGTAAACACGTTATAGGATATATAGGCTTAAAAATCTTTGTATATATTTTACAGTGCAAAAAAGCTTCCCACAACGTTCAAACGATTGGCCCGCGAGCTGTCTTTCATCTGATGTCGTCGTCAATATGAAATGCAACTACGAGTACATGTTAAAAGTTAAAGCCCACAATATAAATGAAATGTATTTTGCAGTAATAGAAAGTGAGGAACCTCCTCTGACTTATTTTATAGCAGCAGAAACAAATGGCAAATGCAAGCTTAAAGTTTTTATTTAATATATAAAAAATACGAAGCAAGTGTGAGTGGAGTTTGTATTTTGCTACGTAATTGGTTAACAAAAAGGTAATCATTATGTCACCATAACAATAGGGTAGTGTCCTGGGTAAAAAATATATGTTTCTATTTAGTCCGTCAGTTAGATTATCATAAGATATTGGACACGTATTTTTTCGTTTGTCAATCAAACAAATAACGTATTTTTTCTTTTGTCAATCAAACAAACATTTACAAAAATAAAGCGCGTCAATGTTTAGGAGTGGGGGCTCGTGACGTCACAACTTGCTAAAAAGTGTAGCAAGACGTGACGTCACGCGGAACTTTAACTGGCTATATCTTCATATTTTTTTATTTAATTGTCAAAAGAAAAAAACAAGGGTACAATATCTTCTAATAATCTAACTGGCGGACTTAGTAGATTTTTCAGATTTACTACAATATAACATTTATTTTTGACCGCTCTGGCCCAACTCATAGCCATCATAGGTGAGTTACTGAAGTTATTTTGTGAATTGATTTGAATCACATTTGAAATTAGGTCACAGCCAAATCGCATATAGGTTTCTGTGGCTAGAAGTTTCCGCATTCTAAAATGTAAGCAATTTTCAAAAGTAGAATAACAAATCCTCGGTTTATCTGAAAATGAAGCCCATAGACGAAAGGTATCCATCCTCCTTCTAATTTATGGCGCATATACTTGGTTACTAGCAAACATCAAAAAGACCGAACTCGAGTCTTGACATCGAGCAATAGAATTGGTGGAAAACAGACAGATCAAAACCGGAACTACAATGCGCTCCAAATTCAGATTGCTGTGCTGATGAAGTTGAGGAGCTGGGCTTGACATGTTATGCCTAGACCATTTGACCGATAACTACTCAGTGGATCCCCAACAGCGTATGGAATAATGATATTGGGGCTCCAGGGTACCCCGTGGTAGATCGAGAAAGCGATGGCATGACGAACTGAATTCCTATAACAAAGTTTAGCATAGCAAAGCTTAACAAAGCTTAGCTAGACCTCCCACTGGTCTCTAAGCTTTATAATATAAACGACCAGTGGGAGGTCTTTGCCCAACTGTGGGTAACACCAGGCGTAATTGTTGTTAACAAAGGTAAGATAAGATAGGTTAGACTAAGTTAGACTAAGTACATAGCGCAAAACAGTACAAAACCGACCATGCTTGGAGTATTAGCATAATACGACTGATAAAAATATTGCGCCAGAAATTAAAGAAGCGAATCAAAAATGATTTACACAACAACAATAAACTTTAACAACCCTGCTTTTTCAATCTATATTGTAATAGAACTAGAGCAAATGCAGGACGGAGAAATGCTCAAGGAATGTTATAAGAGTGGGAGGAATTTGAACTTGTATTGGACTTGAAGTGGATAGCGGGTGTATTGGCCAGGGAGCGCTGTTGGAATAACAGTAATTTATTTTTATTTTCTAGCTGTTATTGCTTGTCTTTAAGTCAAACTATTCTAGGGAAGCTAGGTTGGTATTCAAATAAAATAAAGTAGGTTTATTGACTCAAATTAGGATTTGTTACAGTCATATAAAATGCACACGGAAAATTACTTTTTCTTTTGTCAATGAAATGCCATGTTTTGTTTTTCGTTCCTAGGATGTTTTAAATTTTGTACGTTCCCTTTGAATATAATAATCCCTCGTGAGCGTGCCACATTCTGATTTGGGCACTTCATATATGTGATCTCTACAGGTCATTATATAATCCACTACATTCTATGTAACCACCAGACCAACGCTCCAGTTTTAATAAATGGGAAATAGGTTTTAATTATTTAGGTTAAAATAAATACTTAAAATTAAATATGTCGACAGTGAAATTTAGTAGAATTTTATCAGCAAAATGAATTCTCAAAACGTCTCGGCGAAACTTCCAGCCGTCCAAGTGATAATCTCAGATGAGATTTTATCTGGCTAAATAATTTCACGAAAAATCCCGGCATTTTTTCCCATTGTAGTTACGAGGCTTCGTAATTCTGCCCAGTGGAAACCTGCTGCGAGAGGGACGGCTAATCTTGATAAAAATATTTCTCGACCCGAATTCCCTGTTCTGTTGGTATTGTGGAAAGTTTTGTATTTTTATTACCAACATTTTAACAAGGTTGCTTTGTGCAAGCAAGGTTTATTTAGAACTATGGTTCGACAAACTTTAGGAATGCCCCACACTCGAAAACATCAGATGCAGAATTCCCAATTTTCTATTTAAATTTACCCCAAGAAGAAAACATTGCGATGATTGATGAAGAGTCAAGCCAGACCTGATGGTCTTGCTTCCTAACTCTTTCTACCTTTTTTATTTCATTTGTGCAATAAAGTGACAAACCGAGTTCAGTCAGAAGTCTTGCTCTGTTTCGGTTGTTCAACACAACGTACATATGTTCAAGTTACATGAAATGAAGCTACGGGCAGTTAAAACTGATGACCTAAACATATGGCATGAAGATATGAAATGTTTATAAAAAATCTTAATTACAATCAAGTACTAGTAGTGTAGGTAATATAAATAAACTAGAAATATTATTTACAATTGAGCTATATGGGTTAAAATGATTTAAGAACCATATTACTTAAAACTAATACTACTAAACACTTACAGCACTGAACAACTGCGAGTAGAAGTAACAGATGAGCGACATTGGGATCGCGTAGCTCCAAACGAAAATACAGGCCACGAAGACCTTCGTGTCCTGGTCGTCAGTGAAGTAGTCGAATGAGCACGTTGTTAGGAAACCCTCTGTGGATGGAAGGGTTAATGTACCACATATTTATTTAAAAGTGCCGGCTTAGAATTTCAACCACCATAGCTCTTCCTGCAGGTGTCCTAAGAGGCGACTAAGGGATATCCACCGGGTGGTGGGCAGCAGTGCCTCCTGCAGAACAATCTAAAAAATCGCGAATCGTCATGCCACGTGTGGGGATTATGGGCATTACCCTCCATGAGATATAAAAGCCAATAAGGCGCATAGCCGGCGTCCAGCAGTGGACCAATATATGCTGTTTATATAAACAGCATACATATATTGGTCCACTAGCAATAAAGCAAGTTTCAAATAAGTGTTGCGAAAATGTAAGACTTTAGTACCAAGCTTGCTCAAAAGTGGGCTGATTTGTTATTGAAAATTGAAAACTTTACAAACTTTCTTACCAAATTAAAAAAAAAACCTACCCGATAATTTGAAAAATCACTCTTACGCATAGGAATTAGATTCATTCATTTGTAGTTCGCAGTACATCAACATCGCTATAGTCATTTTGTGAAGAACAAAGCTGTAGGTTGATAGGAACTCTTATGATAGAAACCCGAGGAAGGTAACATTCGGGTGCAACCCCTACGGGCTTAAAGAGTGTTATAAATGTAAGTCTTATGTATATTCTTTTTAAAATAATAAATACAAAAATACCTAGTTAGACTAATGTTTTAATAATTAAATGTGAAATGATTTTTTCATTCAGTGTTCTTAGAACAAAATATACCCAGCTCTGTCGAAAACTCCTGCTTCCTTACCTCGTCTACAATTACACCATAAACCAAATAACCGGCCCTAGATGAATCATTATTGCCGCGTCCGTTATGAAGACAAATTATAATCTGCTTAGCGCGGATGTTGTCGATTTATCACACAATTGGCGCAGTTAATCACTCGTTAATGCGTCGTGAAATCGGCTTTCAACTGGTTTATGAAATGATTTTGTCATGAAACTGTCCAGTACATTAACGTCTAATAAATAGAAATTATAGAGTCCGCAATCAAATAAAGATAAGATAAATGGGCATACGAAGTAGCAACTTAAATTTCAATCAGTGATATTAATTTCGACAATGCCTAAATAGCTACATGACACCGTACATGACATTCATTACCATCCAAAAAAACACCATACTCACAAACTCCCTTGATTTTCTTGACCCGTTACGTACGTTTTTATACCCGTGCGCAACGTGGCTACGTAATGTATGTAATAATCGAGAAAATTTCAGCTAAAATTACGTTATTAAAAAATCTTCAAGGATATTTAACCGGAGAAAATAAATGAGCAACTTCTATCTAATTCGGACGAAATGAAACTTCCTAAGTTTAGCAAAGCCGCGTCATAATTTACTCTCGTGATTTACACCTTCATACCGGCCATATTACTCATCTAAAGCACCTGTTAGAACGGCAAGTGCCCTTATAATGTGTTTATTGAATGAGTCGGTTCGGAGTTCAACACAGGTAGGTACTTCAGAATATTGATGGGGGAGAATTATTGCTGTTGTTGTCTGGCTGGGGTAAATAGAATTATAAGTCCTATGTATATTATACAGTGCCTTTTCATAGTGGAGCTATCAGTCTTTAAAATCTAAAAAAAATCTTAAAGAGTAGCTTCTTCATTCACGTGGTACCTTGTTAATAAAACATAGCCATTAACGACTACTTTATTCTCGAATATTTTAACTCAGGAGCTACCTATTGCAATGATTTTTTTGATCGGACCATTAAATTTTAAGATAAACACACCATTACAAATAAAAAAAGACTTAGAGAAACCTCTTCATATTTTACATCACAGGCTTTTTCTGATAAGCGCCTCATTAGCTCTAAGGGCCGCCAGAGAATATAAAATAATACTAACGGGCCGCTTAGACGCTTATTATATTTAGTACCTAACTATATAGGTTTATTCAGAATACCTACTACTGTTTTTAAATTCCTACTACGTCTACTGAACCAGGCTTTTTTTCACAGGATTAACTAGATCAGGCTAAATTGTTATAATTTTAATTTTATTTATTGCTATACTTATTTTTTTAGTGCACTTATATTTTGTTTAGTTATGAGTTATTATGAATATTATTTTTTTAATATATTATTTATTATCTGTGTCTTCTTACCTGGCACAAACCTGCCCCAAATCTGCATGGCTGGCAGGATGGTGAAGGGTAGGGTCCAGAACCACGTGAACGCGATGAGGAGACACGCTTGCACTTTGTTTATCCGCCCGTCTAGTGGACTGGATATCGTTCTGTCAACAAAATAAGGAGGTTTAGTGTCGTTATGAAAATTATTTTTTTCGGCAATTCTGTGATGGACGTAAATTTTCGGCTGAAGGAAAGCTCTGTCCTGGGTCTTTGGAGGAAGGCCTCCTCAAATAAGATTTGGCAGATGATATCGCCGAAATCGACGACGTATCAATAAGGCATATCGCCATAGTCCTAATAGTTTCACAGAACCATGGCAAGAAAGCAGAGTTGCGTTTCGCTGAAAAAGAGCGGTAGCAGGAATGGATTGATAGCTTATAAAGGAAATAACGCGTGCTGCGGGTAGCCATCCTTTAAGAACTGTCAAAAATCGTCTCTCAATTTGCGCCCGCATTAGGATGTGGGCAGGGTAGGCCCTGTTGCGGTTTTTTTCTAACTAGACCTAAAATAAAGAAGTCTTAACTAAACTCACTTATATCTGTCAAAAGCGATGACAGCATTAGTAATAGCGCCCCCTATACCGGACAGCGAGCCGAGTATCGCGTAGATGTCGCACCCGAGCTGGTAGCCCACGAGACGCTGGTAGAACGAGTTTACGATGAGAAGAGGCATCTCCAGCATCATCATCAGGTCGAAGATCGCTAGGTTGATGACGAACATGTTGCTCGGGCTTCGCAGGGATTTGGAACTGAAAATAAACGAAATTAATGATTTACTTACTTGGATTGTTATGCCTTCAAACGGTGAATACTTTTATTGTCGTTGAATAAAACTTTCAAATTTCACATTACTTTTATGATGACTTCTGTGGCGTCAGGTTCGATTAGATTCTCGCCTCGGGACAATTTTGTTTGCAGACATTTGTTCCGGAGCTTCTGGTCGTATAATAAAAAGATATCTATCTATGTAATCTATGTATTCAGTATATCAGTCATCTAGTACCCATAGCACAAGTTCTCCTTAGTTTGGGGCTAGATGATGCTGTGTGGGTTGTCCAACATTATTAATTTATTTACATTTATTATTTATAGTACTATGAGACAGCTCCACAGTTTTCAATGTTTGTACGTTTGTAACTTATTTATTAAGTAGGTACTTTATTCTTATTAAAGATAGGTACATTATTCAGTATTAGGAATTTTGTATAAGGTTAAAATTACGCTTCATTATTGAAATCGAAATCAACATTTTCTGTTTCGGTTCCGGAAACCAATGAAGCTAAATCGTACCAAATAAATTCTGAAGTCTAATCTAAATCGACGTAATAAGCTTTTGAGATTTCATAAAGTTATATAACGAATTCTTGAATTATATTTCAGGGGCTCCAGTGATAGTTGGAGCAAAGCAACGGGAGCTTAGTGATCGGTAAGTTATAAAGAAGCATATTTTAATTTTGCCGATAGCGGGGGTAGACGAAATATTACGTCTTGGGTTGACAGTAGAATTCATGCAATTCATTGTGCTGATTAATATATAAATATCTGGATACATATCTATTTCGAGGACCGATGTGGCGCGGTGGGCGAAGGTCCGCCTGCAACGCAGGAGGTTGCGGGTTCGATTCCCGCCTCGGAACAAATGTGTGTACGATCTGCAGATATTTGTTTCGGGTGTTCTGGTCGTTTTCTATGTATAATAAAAAATATCTATCTATGTAATGTATTGTATTATGTATATCAGTTATCTAGTACCCATAACACAAACTCTGCTTACCATGGGGCTAGATAATGCTGTGTGAATTGTTGTCCAGCATTATATTTATATTTGTCCAGCATTAATCTGGATCTGTATGGTAGATGTTTGTTTTTTTCTACTATAGTTTTTTCTTTTGTTTTTGTTTGTAAGTACATTATACTAATATAGGTGTAAGCACTCTCGGCTAATATAATCTTAAGCACATACTTAAGTACGTATTTTATAAGTAGGTACTAAGTAGAAACTTTGTAAATATTTCTCATTAAGTGAACGTTATATACTATGTTCTTTGAGAAAATAAGGAATCTTTAAACCGAGATACACCCAAGTACCAACGGAGGAGGGTTATTGAATGTAGTTATATTTAGGTATATCCCCGTGAACGAAGACATTTGCAAAAGCTTGTGGTAATAAATGTACCGTACATTATTAGCAATAGGTTATTATGAAGTGACATAACCGTCAGATACCAAAGTTGCCACTGCCCCAGTTTAAGAACATGTAAATTCACCCTCGCAGCTTTCAAGTTTCTCGAGTCACACAATCAGTTCAGAACTTAAGTTTTCGAACTTGTCTCGTTTGATTTTTGTTATCAGCTGGGACAGAATTTACCTTTTGATAATAAATTTTAAATGTATGAAGTCCTACGGAAACTGTATAGTAGGGAATAACATTAATTTACCTACTCGTAGTTTCTTTGCCTGATAAACTGTACAAAAAACACTATGAGACGTTTTCTTAATAATAGTTCGACCTGTTTTTTACTCGAGCCTAAGCTTTTTACTCGAGCTGTCTAATTACTCTAAGCTCGTGTTATAAAACTAAAGTAGCTAAGATCATTTACGTATATATAGTTATATATATTTACGTATATACGTATTAACGTATATGTAGTTTTTCTGTGCCTTTACACATCATCATTTTTTGACATCATCTCGTCTCCGCGAAATATACCCGTCATCTATCGGGTACCAAGGTTCTACGGCAAATAAATAGGTATTTTTTATGTGAAATGGACTCAAACTTACACAGAATTCAAAACTTGGATGTGGAGCATCTTAGATACCCCAGGATACAGCGGAACCTAAACATATTCACAGCAAACTCACTCCAAGTGTTTTCAAATGTTGTCTAACCGTTGGAAAAGGAAAACTAAAAGCGTTAAAACCTCCGGGCTACATAGGAAGCGTTTTCCCAGCTCCCGCGGTTCAAAACTTTGTTCCTATCCCGTTTACTGAGACTGGATGTGGGTCTGGTACATGACGGATTTAACGACGCAATAGTGTGGTTATTATATATGCGTAGTTATTGCAGCCATAGAGAAGAAGCTGTTTGTAGGTAATAATAATATTGCCTTTACCTAAGCAGGTAACTATTTAGAAAGAAAAAAAACGCTGTGTAGGAGTTACTTGGACAGTGAAAATGACTCCACCAAATATATCTTATTTAAATTATCAATTTCATTATAATTTTATGCCCCCATCGCGTGGCAACACTAAGTTAACTAAGGTAATTCTTGATGTAGCCAGACCAATCTAATCTCATTTGTCACAAGTCATCCAGCCGTATGGTCTTCACTTTAGCAACATTCAACGAAACTTATATAGGTACCCATAACAGCCACAACCCAAAAAACATTACCTATTCTTTGCAGTCTGGCAAAAACACACAAATGTTAGAAAAATTACACCATGGATCAGTGAATTCCAGAAAGATCTTCTCTAGCGCTTCCCATCGTCATCGTAGCCAAAGGTTGGTTGGTTCAAGACACTATTTTCAAGAGCCATTAAAACTAGTTTCGTGAAATGGGCTTGTTTCCCAGTGACCAGAACTGTTTTGTATTCGCCACCATCTTCATTTAAAATCGGCGTTAGTAATGGCAACTTGAGTTAATTTCGCAGCTGTTTGTCAAGAGGCATGATGGCTGGCGACCCAACTAAAAGTTCGCGAATCTTTTATAAGATAAAATCCATAGTGGAACGGGAAGGTTGTTTCGCGCTTGATATGTTTTCTAAAAACTTCTAGTTCACTCAAAGAGATGAAATTTAAACTTGAATTGTTACATAAATAACCTAATGAGTAAAACTTTTTTGCTTCATGACATCCATCGATCTTTTTAAAGCATTCAGGCTTATCTTGCTCCACTAGGTTTCTTCGCCATTTCGTTGTCATTATGCATGAAAACCTTTTTACGGGGAAAGCATTTGCCTATCGATATTCTAATCCACGGAGAAAACTAAAAGGTATAACGATTGCTTTTTGTTTTGTTTCATTGTAGACTGATCACACAGCTTTGCATGCGCTATTCCTAGGTACGTAAATATATATGTAACGATTTGTAGTTTTGAAAATATTGCAACAAAAACGTCTATCGTCTTCACAGTCTAGAATTTTAGTAGGAGTAAATTGTAATTTTCGCGGTTTCACTGTGTACTTACATAAATTAACCCACTTTACTACTAAGTACCGAATGTAATGATAAACTCTACTGCTTACTAAATAGGGGCAAATCAGCAATTAGAATTTGTAATGTTGTAGACCGATGGTAGGACCCGCCCTTCTCTGCGTTTGAACTTAATTAAATCTGAGTCAAGTGAAGGCAGTCAAGTCAACGCCACTCGATTCCGCCGTCAACGATTTACACGTTATTAGTTAAACCTCGGGATTTTTCACTAAATTGAGGAAAGAAAAGATTAGTCTTTGATTGCTGGTATAATCGTCAAAATGGTATGTTACCTTGTCGAAGTACCTAAAAATGCGACCGCTTATGCTATACATGGTTTGAAATGCTTCGTTCCTATTTAAATCGCGCACATATCTACATATAAAACGAGGTTTATATTATGCACCTACCTGAAGTTTGTGATTCTAGAGACACCTGAAGCAAGGACCACCTAGCTAGAACCGCAAAAAGAAAGTTTTAATTACTTAACTTTTAGCAACTCCCTCTAGCCAATCTGATAGGGCGACCTAAAAGTTTGGACTAACGTTGTTCCTGTCTACATTTGGGAATTTCCCAAAATCGTCACATAAACAACGACCCTCCTTTTTAAGTCTTCCCAGTGTTTAACGTTGATGTGAGTCAAACATGCAACAATTTTATGGAGTCGTGTTGCAATAGTTCCTACCTACTTACTACGGCAAATCACTTGCAAATGGCCATGGATCCGTCCACATGTTGGCGAAGTCATGAAAAGTCTAGGCTTTTTTTAGCTCTAAATCAAGAGACACTCACAAGAGATGTTCAGGCTTATGGCTTGGCCAAAATGAAGATCACCAGATTTTGCCCGGGCTACCACGTCCTACTATCAATCCTCTTGCCAAAAACGACTAACATAACAAACTAAATCACAGGCATTTCCTGAATAGTCTAAAAACAGACGGAAAGGGCCAATAATGATCACAGAAAAGGTCGACAATGATGACAGAAACTCACGTGCTAAAGATCCAGATGACGATTCCGTTGCCCGAGACAGATGCAGTCATCAGCATAGTGTAGATGAGAGCTAGGCAGTAGTGCCAGTACTTGCTGACAGCCGGGAAGTTCCGCCAGTGATCGTGTACTATGTCCTGGTGCTCTTCAGGAATGTTCCAGCCCAGCATGTGTTCGACTACTTCGGTGGCTACCCTGAATAGGATAGAATCGTGAGTGCCAGAAAATTAGAAAAACTGTGGAAATTGGTCGTATACAAAGCAAATTAGGTTGGTACGAACGAAGAACAAATAAAACTATAACCAAAAATGGATTACACTAAATATATATATAGCAATAGATTACTTAGATTAGATAAAGATGGGGTAATTATAATAAAACTTACATTTTCAAAGGGTAGGCCATTGGCCCAATGGCGTCTGTATAGTTTTCCGCCATTTTGTGCGATGTTGCTACAAAATGGCGCAAGGAATTTTCAAATGTTTACACTATTTTAACATTGATTGAAAACTATTATTTGTATACTGTTTTTATTATAAATGGATTTATTTTACTGTATGACGAAGTGAGTAGTCCGACAAAGATGTCGCTTCTCACCTGTGCCTGTTCTGCCGCAAACAGGCACTTTTATATCGTTTATCGTGCGTGTCTGTTAATTCCTTAATTCAATAAAATAGTAAAGCTTCTTATTTATTTGGCCAAGCGTGAAGCGCCATTCGTTCTCAATCTGTTTTACGGAGTGATTTTATTTTTTGTTTTGGGAAGCACTCAAGGCAATGAATCTTTCTTTGAAAGTTTCCTTTCTTCAGGAACGGTCGATTATGTAGATGCCTAGCTACTGAAAAACTTGGCAGGAAAGTGATTGGAAAATTAAAACCTAATTTGAGTGTTTTCTTATGGTTCATTACCTTTGAAGGCGGTTCTTGGAACGCCTTTGATTCGCTTTCGGTTTGTGCCTACAGGGTCTCAAATCTGTCACCACAAAAGACTAGTGATTCCTCGAAAAAATCACAATGAAGTGCCTATCAATTATGATGGACTAAAGCATCGTTAAACATCCTATAGTTGCAGTATCTACATACAATTCAACAAAGGATAGGTATGTACCTACACCTTGGTATGTTACCTAGCTAAGTTGAGTGGGCATTATTCTTGCTCACAGCTTTCCGGTCAGCAGCGATGCTTTCCGGTCCAGTTGTGATCGAGGCTCGATTCACACCCAGCTGGCTTTGTGGATCGATTCTAGAAACTTCTGAAGGTAAGAAGAAACCAGCGAACAAGCCTACCTATTATCATTTAACATTTTGAATGCCCTAGTTTTCTTTCCTCAATGCACAAACTATGATATTCTGTGATCTGTGGCTCAATGATGTATAGAAATAGAAAATATCTATTTGCGTTTCAAAATATCAAACAATACCAAGTAGGAACTATTATTAACATATTAGTATAGTTACCTACTAATGTAACCTTATTGTCAAATTTATTTGCGGTAAACTTAACCGTTCCGTCTTAAATATATACTATAACAGACAGATAGGGTACATACACAGTGTTACTTTCACATTCAAAATAGTGTAGTAATAGTAGGTACTTTTAATTTAAATATTTGTATGAATATTTTGAGACGAGTTTTTTTTGTGATACGGGTACACTTAAATAAAAAAAAAATTGTAGGAAAATAATTTGAGTAGGAAAGTAGAATCTAAGCACAAAAATTTCATGTAAACTAGTCTACGAACTAACAGTAGCATCCGTTTTTAGACCTTCCAGTTCCAATATTCCTTTTTACAAAGATCAATTACATGCTGTATCGATTGACTAAACCTCCACTACTCCAAGCCTGCCGATGACAGTTGCAACCAATCAATTGTGACACCGAAGCTGCAAACTCCGGGAAATTTACATTAATTGAACTTTGCCCTCAAGGACATTTTTTATGTTGAAAAAAGTGGGTAGAGTTGTGATATAAAATCTTAAAAATCATAAAACTTGGTAAAATTTGTCGATAATGTTAAAACAAGTGCACATAAAATGACGAGTACATTTAAAATGACGACGCGACGCGACGTTGTTGCGTAGAATTTACGGTAGACAAATTTCTGACAATAAATGGGTACATACATAAACTAGGTACTTAGACGTTAACAAAACTGAATCTTGCTTTTGAAGCTATAACTATAAATATTTTACACTAGTGTATACTAACATCACGTTTACATTGCGGAATTCCGATGAGCAAAAATTGCTATTCGACGCGAATAATTTTCCAAGCATAAAGGCGTCAATTCTGGGTAAGTTATTGCTATTAGCTTTACAAAATCCTAATTCCATGGTGATATATACTTGTCTTTCAATATATGACGAAGAATAACTGTATCAACGTGACAAAAAATTATAAAACACGCTGGTGTTCCGTTCTCTCGTCCAAAATTTTGTCACGATATTTAGCTCTATAACATCAAGAACTATACGTATTATTCAACCTCATCAACTACGGGATTGTGGTTAAGGGGCGACGAGGAATTCAAACGTCATGCTCACGCCTCACAACTATCACTTTAACTAAAACTACGGAAACATGGACTTTATTGTAAAAGAACTTAGGTTCAAAATAAAGAGCATAGCATATTATTTAATATAATGGTTCTGATTTCAAAAACCGTAGAGGTTGTTCTATAACTTTTTAAATAGCGAGTAAAGAGTTTTATCATACCACTACAAAGAGGTTTTACACGGAATAGAGTGAAAACTTCAGTCCGATAATAATGCTATAGCATCTGTGGTTCTACGTGCTTGGAATTCAGCTTATTACCAGTTAATCGACTCGAAAGCTAGACAGAGATGGGGGATACAAAACTCTTGTGTAAAACAGAGATGGAGGATTGTAGAGTCTGATTTATTGCACCGTTTTTTTACCGATATAGGTCATGTAGACGTCTGGTTGAAGTGTCGAATAAGTTATGGGGCAAAACTTCAAAAGACTGGGTTTTCAAAGATATCATATTTTATTTTATTTATTGCATTTGTAAATTATAAATAGATACATAAATATTTAACTATACTAACACTCTTAGTTAATAGCTTAGTTTTGTAACGATTATTATTATTATAGCTTATCTATAATTATGTACCTACCTGGTCAGCCAGAGTGCAGCAAATTTAGAAGACGAAAGAAAATATACTAAAGTTTGTTAAACTTATTTCATCATCATCATCATCAGCCTATAGCAGTCCACTGCTGCACATAGGCCATAAAATTATTTACTGTCATATTATTAAGTCTTCATCATAATCTAGTTATTATGAAAATCCAAATTTACGTTACATTCACAAAGATAGAGAGGGAGTAGGTTATTTTATTGAAAATATTTGTTATAAATTAAGAAGTTAGCTGACCAGGCGACCATATTGCTTGGCGAGATCTCTGCCAAGCAAACTTCAGATTATCTAAGATTTATTTGTTGCATACATAAAATAACAATAATAAATAACTCTCGAAGCAGAAAGAGCCTCTGTGGTGTTGGTTTCGCCCAACGCATGCCTCCCAAAGGATTCCAGAGAGTTTTTTTTCTGTGGGTGCCTACCTAAGTACTATTTCTACCTTTCTTGTTTTCTTCCATCTTGACTTTCAGCTCTTAGCACTTCTTGGCACCCCTGTTATCTGCGGTAACGGCACATGTGCCAAGCTGCCACATAGAGAACCAATTATGTACACAGTTTGGCGCGGGATATATGAGAGACATGAATTTATGAAGCGATGCGTCTCGACGACTCGGTCTATGAAACACAGGCTTTGTCTTACGAAAATATGGATTTAATAAAGTGGAGAGATGTTGTTTTTTTGACAGTCTTTAGTAGATACCTACTCTTAAACTCGAACTAGGCCTTACAGATCACAAATCGTGTTGTAGTGGAATATAGATGATTTTTGAGGGTAGAATCAAAATTATACACTTTCATAATATAAAAAAAGTAGCGGGAAATGTTTGGAAGCATAGAGCTCAGGACCATGATGGTCGGCGTTGCCATTGAAGGATACGTGGGATAACATGGACATGGACATGCATTACCTAACTGATTATTACCTAAAAAGTGGTTATCATCAAATAATGATAACTAAATGGAACACCATTAATTTTATCAGTATCAGTAGGTACTGAATGTGAATGATGAAGAGGAAATGATTAAAGGTTCAAATGAGGGTTTCCTCTTCAGTACTTCATACTTCTATGTTGTGAATAATAATTTGATTAACCTGTAACGACCACTTTTAAAAACTCATTCCATTTTCAAAACTGGAGCAATAATTGTGGCCACCGAAAACGTTGCAATACGCGCCTCGGAGTTCCATTTATTTAAATTTATACAAGACCACCATTTAATGTGCAGAAGCATAAAGAGTAGAACATCCATCATCTGGTTTAAATTTTACTGTTCCAAATATAAATAATTTAAGGAATTTTATTCTTCCTTTGTTTTGAAAACTTTGTAAATAAACATATAGCACAAACAATTATTTTTTTCAAAATATTTATGTTCTATTTTCAGATTTCAACATTATGTAGATGCTTCAACCTTTTTGTCTACGAAAACCAACCTATTTCGACACCAGTTTTAAACTAGCCTCCAACCTCCTTGCTTCCCCAGTTAAAGGCTGATGCCCGTTCATTCTACCTCACCCATTCCTCGCTTTCATCGAGCGTGCTCAGAGCAATTTGTAAATGGGCCTGAGAGATGATTTACCACCCGCTAGGCCGTGACGGTCTCACCCTCTTGTTAACATGAATACACGGTATTTTGTCGATGGTGCTAACAAGCTTTGCGAAAATGGTCCTTCAAAATAGCCCAAATCACTATAGTAAAAAAAACGTAGCCTCGTTCGATTTGTGGGTTTGGCAACTTGAAACAGCGTTAGTGGACCCTACCGAGTTTTTTTGGCCAAACGATGATGGTTCCTGTCCTTTAAATTCACTGAGTTTGACAAAATTCAAGTTTGGCTCTGTATTTTGTCACACTCTGCATATTTGTAGGACCGACAATAAACACCGTGCATTTGCAATTTTAGATACCTTTGTCTGGCGCGCTATTGTGAGATCGCCCTCAAAGAGTTTCGGGTAGGTAATTACGGATTATGGCGATAAACATTTTTGTTGGAAAATTTGAGGAACAAAAGTTCTGTTCTGTGCCTACAAACAGACACACCCACACATTCTGTTGATTTAAGCCCTTGGTAATAATAAACCTTTCAGAAATTCCCGAAATTTTAGATTAGCACAAAAATAAGGAATAATTTCTGAGAATAATGTGAGCGTGACATGGATTTAAAATGTTCTCGAGCCTGTCTGATTTGTTTTAGTTTTATTTTAATAAAGTCGTTTTCTTAAAAGGTGTATCGGCAGAAATCAAGAATTAAGACACACGAGATAAAACAAAACGGGGTTTCTTGCTTTACATAATAATAAGAAGAAACCAGCGGTTGGTGTCAGCGTGGCAAACGAGGCACCACTGGATCTCCATAAGCAAATGGTTGAACTATCAGCAAAGCCCAGAAACTAGAAGGAATTTCGTTAACATTCAAACTTATAATGACATTTGGTTATCCTTGTCAACGGGGTTGGGGCCCGAAGTCAGGCAAATTTTAAAGGCGGCTTTACACTCGACCATTCGTTTAAAAACAATACTACCACGGTTCCGTGATAGCACGCGACCATAGCATTTATTTATAACCAGTGACGCTACGTTCAGAGATTTTCTGTAGCCGGTCTCCTTCAATTTTAAAGCACAGTTTCCCGAACCAAATGTGGCTTTTCCTGCTTTTGCGAACTCCACCGAGTGTTGATATGTATGTGAATGGGTACATGTGTCGAGGTAGGCTAAGAAAAGATGGACTGTATGAAAGAAGACAGGGAATACCAGCTGTCCAGCACTACTGGGGACACTGAATTCTTAATAATCTGTTAATTTCGTGACTTATATATCGTTCAGGTTTGTGTAAACAGCCCTTAAAACAGGGGAGGGCGGGATATTTCTGGATTCTATTTGACACGTAATTTACTGTTTGAAGATGATTTAAGACTTGGGAGTGTTATTGTCTAAACTTTTTAATTCCGCTTTCCATTTGAATTGTGGATAAATTGTGATTGGGTCGCTCAATATAGAGGTAAGATAAAAGAAACTCGGGGACTATGAAATTAAATGCCAATATGACTTTAAGCGAATGCAAAAAGTACACCCTTAGTGAAGACTTTTTCCTTTGGAAATAAAAAGTCTAAATCAAAATGGGTCCATTTATTTGGGTGTCACTTTCCAATGTAGCCAAATTTTCATAATGTAGCGAAGTAGCCAACCCAAGATGTCGACGACAAAGCAAAAATATATTGAAATCGATTAGTATTCAAAGACACTTCTAAAAATATTTCGATAAAATGCTATTATTATTTTAATACAAACATGAACAAATCAAGTCATAATGTAACCAACTCCAAAAGCCAATCATTAGAGATATACGTAACTTTATTATATAAAGCGACGCGAGTGCACGGTACCTGACCTATTTTTGTAAATAAGAAAAATAGTTGCCACCTAGAAGGCTTCTTCTAGGTGGCAACTATTATATTATTATAACCGCCAAATTGTCACATTTTTTGTATTTTATTCTGTGTTGTTTGTTTTATTTTGTAAGTGTGCAATAAAAGAATTTTCTATCTATCTATCTTCTCCTTTAAGATTAAAGAGTGTGTTTTTGGAATCATAAGTACAGTATAGAGGCCTATGTCCAGCAGTGGACTAACTTAGGTTGATGACGATGATGTGCAATAAATTATTGAAACTTAAGTTTGAAACATCTAGTCAAAAATGTAGCCAACTCAAGACGTAAAGCGATATTATTGGCGATATAACCTCATGATACAAAGCGACGCGAGGGCACTCCTAAAAGCCTTCGCGACGCAGGACATCCTGTGTCGTCATATAGTTGACGTGTCTGACATATCGCAGGGATGTCGCGTAGAAAAAACATGTAAAATCGGTAAGTAAATGACAAATTTGCTAATAAAAACATTAAACGAATGAATTTTTCGACATCCCACATAGTATGAAACAAAGTTGCTTCCCGCTGTCTGTCTGTCCCTATGTAGGTATGCGTATATCTTTAAAACTACGCAACAAATATTGATGTGGATTATTAAAATACTCGTAGATAGAGTAATTCATGAGGAAGGTTTATAAACTATTTGACCCATGGATTTCAACGCGGGAAAAGACGCGGGGCGCAGCTACTTTATAATAAAACAACATACACTTCAGTTGGTAGTTGTCATGAAGTTTTTTTTAGTCAAGATCATGAAAATCTAGTTACCTTGTTACTTTTCATTGTTGCTATTGTAATAATAATTGTAAATGCAATTACAAAACAAAAAAGTTACAAAAGTCATTTATACCATATACTTTGAGATTTTTGAGTTTTCTAGTGATAATATAGTATTGGAAAACTTTCTTAATTTGTGCCATGATAATTTCAAGTTTTGAAAGTTAAACTTTTTTATACTCACACAATAAGTACCTATATATACTAATACCTATATATTTTATGTTTTACTTGTCAGTGCTTTAATTTAACAGTGACAGACTATGTTGTGACTGCCGAGTTAAAAGCTCATTCATATAATAATATTTTTTATGGGATATAAATGTAATATCAATATACACGTACGTTTTCATGGGCACAATAATGTAAATGTGACTGACAACTTTTCAAACTAACATTTGTCAACTAAAAGCTTTTTTACAGACTAAAAGCTCGCGACAGCCCTACTGCAAGCACTCTATTCTAAACTCCATTTCGTTAGTGTTAGAGGTGAATTTATTTTCACGAAATAGTGAGTCAGAAGTGGTCGGAAGTTAAGTTTATTTTAGACGCCTTTCGTTCAACATTCCGAGGCTATTACCGAAGTCAGGATGTGTGAAGTAAATTCGCCAAGATTGAGTCAAATGCATTATGTGAGTGTCTAGTAAAATACAAGGTGTTTATCACAACGTTTGTCATTATGAAAACTGGGGGTAGGTCGAACTTAGTGCAATAGTTTGGCGGCTCTTGAGCCCTTAAATGCCTCCCGTATGTTTTTTTAAGAATTTAATTTCCTACAGTATGCATGCCCTTAGCTGCTTTATTTAATGTTAATATTTAAATTTTATTAGGAAGGGCTAACATGTCACATGTATTTTTAAAATACTGTCAGCCATGTTTAATTTCGCACAATTAACGTCAATTTTCGGAAAAATACTAAAAATTCTGAAATATAGGCGAGAGGCTTTTCATTTAAAAAAAACCACCAAGCTATTGCTCTTGGTTCCACCTACCAGTTTCTACATGACAAACGTTGTGCCGAATACCTTGTATATTGTTTGTCAGTGTGCTAAGCCTCTTTCATATTTTATTAACATTACTTCTAAGTTTAATTGTATTAAGCCAAGGACGACCAAACAATCCCGAACTTCACTAAGCAAAGAAAAGGGTATTTTTAGTTATGCTTCTACGGAACTCTGAAACATCAGCGTTTCGAGGAATACCTATAATGTTCTATACACTGACAGGTCAGTGGGTTAGCCGTCACATGTTACGAGCTTTTGTTACCGTTTCGAAGCTTTGAAATTTTAACTGTTTATTAAGAAATCACGGTACGTTGTTACTGTTTACTCCACAAAAGTAGTTGGTTACCTTGAATTGCCTCGTCACCAGCAAACATACTTCCAGTGCAGAATATGCCTCCCCCGTAGGGGGGAGGGGGGAGGGGGGGTTGCCATAATCACTACTACCTACATAAAACAATAACTTACATATGACATAAATATAATAAAAATGGTCCAAAGAGATCGACAGCCTGTGCCAATAACGCGCGTAACCGCATATGCGTTGAAAAGTCGATTTGCAAAACGGATTCGCTTGACAAAGGCAGCATTCACAATGATTGTCATGTCGACGCGCTCCGGAATTGACTCCGAGTGTGATGGCACAATGCAGATGCGTTTAACGTAAGTGTGATGCTGTTTTGCGGGGGAAATAGTTGATCAACTCTCGTCGCTTTGGAGCAAATGGCGCAGAGTCGTTTTGTGATGTGTGTGTTCTTAGTTAAGGTGTCTCGATTAACGGATTAGGATGACTGGTATACATAATACAATACATCACAACAACCAGAACACCTAATATCTACAGCTTGTACAAACATATGTTCCGAGGCGGGAATCCAACCCGTAACCTCCTGCGTCGCAGACGGACCTTCGCCCATCGCGTCAGACAGAGGTCGTCGTGGGAAAATGGTTAATAATTTGAAAATCAAACCATCTTTATTATAGATATTATTATTATAGGTATACATTGACAGATATAAATTGTTTTAATCCCTTAACTTCGTTTATCAAAGGCGGAAGACTCTTTTAGGACATTTAAGAGTTAATCTTTGTTAACTAATTGCTAATTACGGGTTTTGAGGTTACTATTGTGATATGAGTAGTTAAATCAACAGGAAATTATTGCGTTAGTCTAAGTGTTTCTTTCTCGCGCAGTCCATCGGAGTATAAAAACCTGTCTTTCTAGTGATGCATGCTAGAGCTTGGTTCAAAGAAGGCTCTATAACAACTAAAATTAATTGTGCCTCAAATAAGCGAAAGTTTGGAAGCCACTATCCAACATAGATTTGTTTGATTCGTATTTAGTTAAGTGGTTTATTGAAACTAATTGGTATCAGGGATTACTGGACGCGTTACTGCGTTAAGCCGAATCTTGTTTAGTAAGCGGTTTGTATTAGAGGTCTAATTCAGAACGCTTTGGTATTTAGTTGTGACCGCTTTGCGTTCTAGGCGTCGAGATCCTTCGTCGGTCACTAAACGAGGGGTGGTTTTATGATGGTTATTAACGACACCTAGATATAATTTTGTTTTTTATTAATTTTTTCTTGTGTGTTATTCAAGGGTAGCATGTTCAAATAATTACACAAACCCTAAATAAATTATAATTTGAAATATATATATATATTATAAGATTATTTACTAGAACTGTATAGGTAACTTACTACTAATTTAGGTAATAAACGTATCACGTCTCGTGCATCCCGAAAAAGCCTGTGCCTTTATTATCTTATAATTCGATTATTTTGAAGAAAAACCGGTGTCGTGTGTTGTTTTTGTTTGGTTTTATTTCTACCTAATAATTTGATGGGTTTTTTATGCCTAGACAACCAAACTATACAACTGGTTGTCAATGTGGAAATAATTTTCCGCAGGGTCAACCAGTTACCTGTATGGAAATTTATTTCCATCAACACAACTGTTGTAACAATTACTAGATAATATTAAACAAGTATCATTAATTTATGTTATTGTAAGCTATCATGAAGTCGATTGATTGAAGCAGTACCTTAAAATTATACGCATCTCATGTAAGTACCTGACTCATGGTGAATGAAAATTGTATGATATAACAGCAATTTCTCATAAGTATAGCTTCTATATACTACTTATTAATTATTACCGCTCCATTCACCCACTCTAGACAAAATAATGTTGTTCTATGCACTCGCTGATACATCACAAATGCGTGAAATGGAGCGTGACGAGAGGATAGAGCTGCCGGTGAATAAGTAGTGTGATTCACGTGCTTTATTGAAGTCATATTTCACTTCGGTCGCATTCTAGATTTCTAGAACGGACATAATTTATCGGGAAATAAACCGTCTTTTGTTTTCTGTCTTTAGTGTGCCTACGAATCTCAAAATATTTCAAAACTCGGTGAAGTTTTGTTGTGTGTTTAATTGTGGATGAAAATATTACCTACTAAAAATGTCTACCTTCCTACCTATATCAAAATCTAACTTCGTATGTACCTACTAAATAACATGTACCTATAGGTAGGTAGGTACATATATCTACCAATAAAAGAAAGTGTCTTACAAACCTAAGTACCTATACCTACCTAGCTAACCTACCGTTGTACCTAGGTAAAACCAAAGAGAATAAGAATAACTACGGGTAAAACTTATTTAGTAAAAAGAACCTCATGAACACCATTCAAAACCACGGACAATAGATCGAGTCTGTCATATGGTCACACATAAACAAACTGCAAGCAATATGGCCGACAATATCGACAGGAGAGATGGGGTTCATGCAATTATGACGCACGCTGCACCCAGAGGGTCTAGCATGCACTACACGATATCGATACGTTTACGATAGGTTAGGCACGGACTGAAATAAACCTTTTTATCATAAGTATCTACTTCGAAAAAAGAGTTCTATGTGTGTCTATATAATATAAGGTAGGTTTTTTTATGAAAGCCGATTTTTCCGCTGCACCCAGAGGGTCTAGCATGCACTACACGATATCGATACGTTTACGATAGGTTAGGCACGGACTGAAATAAACCAACATTTTTATCATAAGTATCTACTTCGGAAAAAGAGTTCTATATGTGTCTATGTAATATAAGGTAGGGTTTTTTATGAAAGCCGATTTTTCCTTCAATTATGGATTTTTATATTTATATTTATTAAATAAAAACCAAAAGCTTATAAATAACAAACTAATACGTTCATTAATACTAGAAAGCTTATTGAAGGTTTTCACGGATCGATAACAGAATAATACAATAAGAAAGACTTTGAATGGTACATATAGAATCTATAAAGTTTAATTACATAATTATCCGTAGGTTACAAAATTAATTTTTAGATAATAATGTTTACTCTTAGCACCTATCATCAACATTATCATTATTGGTGCCAAAAAATCCTGTGCTGAGCCGCGCCGCCCGACCGTTTTGATGGATTTATTATTGTATAGTTAGTATAGATAACGAACCCGAGAAGCTTCAACTTCAAAAAAATTATAGGTAGCCTACCTATAATTTTTTTGAAGTTGAAGCTATTTGTCCCGCAAAACTTTAAAAAAACTATGCTGTAATAGTAATCTAATATGCATGGAATTTGCGCGGTAATAATATGGAATTCGAAATTTCGAAGTCTGGTTATCGTTTTCGTAAAACCTCTCATCAATATTATTGTTTAGCTGTTTTTTGAAAAGCTTTTAGGATAGGCCTATTTTATATATTTATATCAGAGTTATTCGTCGATTTCCCCGTCAATTTGAGGTAGGTGCCGATTTTGGAAATTCTTTCCCTATTGTGTATAGAATGATCCCGAGGCAGACCTATAAAATACTCCAAAGGGATTATTTGTCCTGCAATAACATGAAAACTGTGATTATTTTTTTCAAAACAATATATTATGCTATTTCAAACTCATAATGCTTGATAAGGTCTTTGCATCCCGGATGAAAATTATTCTGTACCGGGTGGTGTAGCCTTTTGTGTTGAAGGAAATTATATAGATTTAATATGTTCCTGTCTTTACTCACGTGTCGACAATAATTGACGGCGTATGTCGAGCTGTGAGCTAGTCATGGCTGTTGATGATGATGTGGTGTGATGGATTTGAAACAATTAAAGTCATACCAACAATACAATTACATAAACGTCCGTCCAGGCTTTTATTTTCTTTTTGACACATGAACTATGCAGTGAAGTTACCTTGGTAAATTGGTGACAGGTGAGTGAATGAAAGAATGCAATATATCATAGACTCGTGAAATCGAATGCAATATTTCGTGTGTGATCCGAATCAGTCGACTCGTAGGAGAACGAAGAACGAGAGCTTCGATTTTTTATCGAGCCGAGAATAACTAATTTAACCCAGAAAAGCGTTTAAGTATTACCGTAAGACGCAAGAATCAAAAGACAAAATGTGTCATTCTACAAAATCTTCATCGCAAATGTAGGTAGGTTGGTTACTTATATACGTAACCATCTTATTGGGTTTAGTTTTGTAATATTGGCTATATATACCTTATAGCCAACATTATAAAACTAAACCCAACATGAGGAAACCAACGCAAAGGGATTGTATCTATCGAGAATTTCCCATGGGCATCATAAATATAATAACGCATGGTGTATTCAGAGGGGAACGATGCACTTATGGAGAAAATATCTAGTTATAGGTCAATGAAATGTGGAGGTGGCAAGTTCTATTCCCGTCTTAGGACAAATGTTTATACGATCGATCTGCAAAGATTTGTTCCGGGTGTTCTGGGTATTTTCTATGTATAATAAATAATAAATACTATCTATCTGATGAAATGTATTTTAATAATGAAATAATGTATCAATCATCGTACCTACCCATAAAACCAGCTCTGCTTTGCTTGGGTCTAGATGATGTCGCGTGATTGTCCAGCGTATTAATATTATTACTATTAAGAATACTGTAATGGCATAGGTACTAAGTAGGCACAGAAACTTTAGATACGTTGTGCGTTCAAAGAATATACAAAACTAGGAAATACTAAATTTTACTCGTTAGTATCCAAGAACAATAAATGTATTTACGATTATATTTAGAGGTGCGCTGTTTAAAATGATTTGCTCCGAAGGAGACGCCAAAGACGATCATGGAAGTAAAAGTTTTATAATTAATATCACCCAATTCTGGCAGTTTATCCGGGATAAAAATTTATGTAATCCAAGTCTAGATCTAAACCTAGCAGAATTTCAACGCAATCTTCAAATTTTTTGTTGTAACGTGCAGAGGTAACAAACTTTCGTATTTGCAATATTAAGTGCCGTGATTGGCGCGAGTAAACTTAAGTAAAACCAAATGCTGATTGCTTCTTGGCCACAGTATCTACCCCTTTCCCCAACAGCATTCTACTTAACTTATGACCTTAAAATCTGAGCCTCAGCCACTAACGAACGAAGCGTTTTCTTTAATTTTCCGGCTTCACTCGGCCAAGGCCAATGCTACGCCTTTATAGTGGCGAGCATACGTAACGAAGGTAAAGGCTTATGGGTTGGTAGGTAGCGCTATCTTCCCTTCATAATTTATCTACCAATCTAGGATTAGGTTGGAAGGTATAGTTACGACTACCTATACCTACCTACCTCACTTCTTCCTTCCTGATACCTGCTCCACCACAGAACTATATCGACATAAAGTTCTGTGGTTCCCCACTTTTAATGCATTGGTAGGTAGGTACGGTAGGTAATCGTCTTTATAATTCCAAAAAATAAATAGGTACTAGGTACCTACCTAATTAATGAGTGCGAGTTCTAAATTGGGTACTTCGTTTCGAAGGTATCCTAAGATTTATTTTTCATATAAAAACTAACTGTAGACTACATAATGAATCTAGAATACCCGTTACTTTCCATTTCATTTGACCATCATCATCAATTTTACTGAAAACCATTTTAAATTTTCACAAAAACGGGGGCAACTCAGATTCAAACAAGTTCTACGAAAAATGCTACGAGAATCGCCATTGCGTAGCACGTAGTGGCTACAATCACGCAGCTACAGATGATGGAACAGTTGCTATGAATCTTCCAGTTCACAGAGGCCGTTGACTACTAAGGCCTATCTCTTTCTAACATGCAGCCATACTCTTCCGTAAATCGAAATCAAAGCTCGTCGGGATTGAGTACAGTGAAGTTCGCGCAATAGTTGATTTGTGTGAAGATAGCTGTGTGTGCAGGTGCGTTCTGAAACTCAAATCATTCGGATTTTTTTTCCGTTGTATCTGATAGAATTTCCATTAAAATGTAGTTTTTTCAGACTAATCAATTGAAACACTACTAATTTTTTAAGAACTAGAGGCTTTTCTTATATATTTACCTCATTATCCTGCTCAAATTGTGATATAACGTTGAAATAAAACAAAAACTTCTAAAGCGGTTTGACAGCGTTCATAGTTGCCAAAATAACGCTTGTCTTGTACGGAACGTACCTGCATATGGCGGACGCACAGTTTGTGTTTATGTCAATACAGAAACTGATTTTTATTATTTTGCGCGGGTGTGGGACAAACAATAATTTAAAAACCATGTGTTAGTGAATTCAGTGATTTTGTGTATTATTTATGTGATAATGTTTTGCACCGCCGGACTTTTGGATAACTTTTGGTCTTCATCATACTTGTATGGGTATGTACAAATTTTTGGTTTCTCGCTGGATATTAGGATTTATGGAGCTTCTTAGGGCTATTAAGGGCTTAAATTAATATAGGTATTTAATTCGGAGTGTTAGTAACGTTGTTGGGAATGTTCTTGAGATGGAAAAAGTATAAAAATCCAACCAAATCGTCGGTAGACGATAGGGCTTTGGTCTTTCGCTGAGCCAGATGATAAATTTTTGGTAGATTTGTGGACTATTCAATGGAAAGATATGCCTTAAAGTCTAACAGTTAAAAACATGAATAAAAATATTTACTTTTGAGTACGAATTTCGTGTTTCAACTTGGAACTTTTTGCTGAGCTTTTGGTTTCTTTGAAACCTGACCAACTTTGGTCACCTGCAACCTGCACTTGCATGTATTAATAGTAAATATTCTTATTCCTAAAGGTTTTCTTAATTGAAAAAAAAAACAACCTGGCAAAAGCAAACACTTCAAACTTCAGTTAAAATAAATAAATAATGCTTGAATATATTGTAAGAAATTGATAGACCAACTAAAATAACTAAAATTAGTTTGATTTTGAAATAAAAAAAAAAAAAAATTAAACTACTTCTCAAAATATTTCTCTAAGCTGTATCTCCAATCCCAACCAGATTGAAATTATCAATCATAACAGACATAAGAAAATAAACATTACCCACTATAGAAACGAGAGTCTTGTTAAAAATACTACTGACAGATAGTGTTAGTGTGTTTATGAATTAAGCACACATGTTACGCTTATTGTCCTTATGAATCATTACACATCTGGTTTGAGAAATTTGTGAAATCGCCATTCATGGGAAGATTTAATTATAAACTGGAAGTGTCAAGTATGTCTGCCAATGTGATTAATGTGTGGGAACTAAAGTAATAACTCATTAATTACTGCTTAACCAATGCGCTATAAATTTCAGTCGCAAAATATTTTTTTATTTTTTCATGTTTTATGCTTAACTTAAAGTGAAAACATCATCGAAATTGGATGAATAATCTAGTTTTACATATATTATGGTTTTGCTTTTTGAGATGAGAGTCGATGGCCAAATCAGAAACTATGAGAGTTAAAGAAAAGTTGTGAAAGAAGTCATGGGCTACATTTTTATGAAAATTAAAATGCATGAATATTATGAATACAGGTTGAGTTTTTTGACCCCAAAACCACTGAAAAAATCAGGCTAAATAATGAGTAGACCGAGAATAATATACATACCCCACCCTTAAATAGTTGCTAGAAATTCTCAGCTTTACAAAAATTCATAGCCTAGGGGTAATTACATGTAATGGGTGTTAAAGTTTCTACACCTATAGGTACTTGTCAATAAAACAAATGACATTGTTTATCGGTTCAATATGCTTCACTTAATTTAAATTTTCCTAAAATGTATTGAAATTAATAATCTCTGTGATTAGTAGGTACCAAACAATATACCTAGCCAATTTGATGCTTATTGTGTATTACCTACACGATTTGGCTCCATAAACATATACCAGATAGCTTGTAAAAAAGGTGAAACTGTGCATATTGTTAGTTCACATTTTAAAAACGTACCGGTTATTAACTGCTATTACTTATAACCACATAAACTAAAGAATAGGTGTATACCACACTTATTCTTAAAATACATAGCTAAATTTTATTAACTTTTCGCCAAAATTGTTTAAGTGATTGTAATTTCTTTGAGTGAAACATGCTGTCATTGAAGATAATCAGGTTATTTCCTTCAAAATGAAGTTGCCAGGATAAAACCGTTATTGATAAACATTATATACATGGGTAATATACTTGGGTAATATGGGTACATGGGTCCTGATGCTTCTGATATTTTAAATTCCTGACGGGCAATATCTACATATAAATGCACAATAAAATAAAATAGGTACTTTCTTGCAACTCATCCAAAAGTAAGACACGCTGTAAAATAAAAGTAAGTTCTGATCTATACATTTACTAACTAGATTGGTACGATACAATCAAAGCCATGGGTTGGCACTCGCTAGTTGTAAATAATCAGCCATACAAAATATGATTTAGGATATTTATTATATACTAGCTGCGCCCCGCGGCTTCGCCCCCGTGGTAATCGATTTGTCAAATGGTTTTTTTTTTAATATCCTATGTTAGACTCCTGGTTCTAACCTACCTTCTCACCAATTTTCAGTCAAATCGGTTCAGCCGTTCTTGAGTTATAAGTGTTGTAACAAACACGACTTTCTTTTATATATATAAGATATATAGATATAGAACCTCCTTTTATTTGAAGTTGATAAACACAAGAACTTGATTGCTTTCAATCAACCAAGTATCAGATATCATGGTTAATGAATGTTATATCTTTGGAATACAAACACGAAAATGATTACCATTAATGATATTTGACAGCCCTGCCCTCACTAACACCTGCATCAAAATAACAGAATGGGGACGACCCAATGACAGAAAAGTGTGAGTGTTTTGTGATTTTGATTACATTTTTATTGATTTAACACTTTGAGTGCTGAAATCATACGGTATGTGTTTTCTACAAGTGACTTATATGCGTAAATCCACACTAGCGCAGTGGCTGAGAAAATACAGATCTTTTTGACTCAGCACAGCCGTAATATTTTTCGAACGAAACGCATGTGCGGCGCAACACAACCGCTGTGTAGAGCGGCAGCACGAATTTTTTAGGTTAGAAATAAGATCGCAGTCGTCGAAGAAAATCGCAGTCAAAGTGTTAATGCCATGTTTAGTCAGTCTGTAAGTAGGACAAATTAATCAGCTCCCAAATTGTTTTTATGGCACTCTTTTTTTCACTGTGATTTAGTCTTTGAATGGTTTATTTTTTTGTATAAACTAGGTACTCGGTAAATGCTTAAGACTATGTTTCATGATGCGGTTTTTTTAATATCTTACTAGCTGCGCCCCGCGGCTTCGCCCCCGTGGAAATCGATTTGTCAAATGGTTTTTTTTAATATCCTATGTTAGACTCATGGTTCTAACCTACCTTCTCACCAATTTTCAGTCAAATCGGTCCAGCCGTTCTCGAGTTATAAGTGTTGTAACAAACACGACTTTCTTTTATATAATAATATATAGATTTAACACTCTCTTTTGACTTGATTTTATGTTTACCTATCTTTATTTTTTTCCATATTTATGTTGTAAGCCTGACCATGGCAGACTAAAGATTCATGGTATAAGTAATAGAATATAAGACCAATGTAAGTTACCACCTAGTTATACAACAATAAACACTTTACCTAATGTAACCAAACTTCCTAATTGTTTAGAAAACGTGAAAAGTATTTTAAAAAAGGCAAAAATAAATAACCTACTTACAACCATTCAGCCCACATTTTTTTGTGAAAGTAACAAGGAAAGCAAGTCAGCTTAATTACGCTATAATGCTGACCTAGAACTTTTAAAATTCAAATTGAACCACCTCAAGCATGGTGCCAAGTAATTACATTATGCTTATGGTTAACATACTGTTTAGGTCGTAAGTCGCAAATCAAGTGACCTTGAGCCAAGCTTTGGCCTTGAGCCATTGACATTGATACGTTTCATGAAAATAAGCCTCTCGAATAGACGATTAACATGCACGCAGAGTTTTAAAGGTGATCCGAGTTTCAGACGCGACTTGTCGCTACATTTTCCGCGCGATTTTAAGCGGGGAACTACGATCTGATCTGTCTTCTCGCTTAAGACTATGTAATGTATTCCACCATTATTTTTAAGTAGATTGAGTTGAGTATGAACTTTATATTAGTGGTTCGTTAGAGCAGCCAGTAAAATACTCTCCACGAATTGGATGTGTCGAAATTTTGTTAAGGACTCTAGTTTAAGCCATAGATAGCGACGGAAAATGGACTTAGTTACTCTACCAGAGCCAAAAATATTCAGTGAGGATAATAAACGGATTGTTATGTCAAATATAAGGACTACTAATCTCTTACTTAACTACTAAGTTCTTCGAATAGAGACAAACATATCGCATGAAAAAGTCGCGTTCGACATTTTCTTGTTCTAAATTGAAAATCGTACGATTGTTTTTAAATGCTGGCTGGCAGGTTAATCTACGAATTAAAAGGGCATACTGAAATAGTCGTACCATTCGACCTACTCCATCCTATTACATAAGTTCTGCTTATAAAATACATAAAATACTTAATAGTCAGACAATTTGTGATTATGACAAGATATTTATGGCCTATTCCTGTTTTCCCTATTGAATGTTATGTTTTTTCACTAGTCTAGCTTCAGACCGCGGCTTTGTACACTAACCCCTTATTAATATAATGGTCTATTAGTTCATTACAGATGTAATCGGGATAATTATGAACCTTATTTGTGTTCAAATAAGGTTTTTAGTTAACCCCTTGTTATTTACGTGTATATCCCATGAGAACTGATTTCTGGGATTAAGAGCCTTTATTCCTAAAATGCGCAGAAACAGTACTTTTCAAACCCGTTTATATCATGAACCACTTATCTTATAGTATATGTTATTTACTAATAATTTTAGGAAATTTTAGTGTCCAACGGGTTTGACTATAAAATATTTCGATTAATATAGTATGTACGCGTTCTATCAAGATAACTTGTGAGAGGTTTTCATAATTTCCCTTTCAGCATCAGTTTCGAAGCTCAAAATAATAGAAAATACTGACATATCTAATTAAGAAAAAAATATAACCTACTGATGAGATCCTTGGCTAAAAACTTACTTAGAAAGATGTTTGGTTTTGGTATCCTACTATGAGAAATTAAAATTCAAAAAATGTGAAATATTACGAATATTTCACATTTTTAAATGATGTTTTTACCGATATACCTTATTTAATTTAATATAATAATAGCCTACCAATAAAGTGGAGCATCTTTTTTAAAATCATACATTTAAAATTTTTATGATTTTGTTGCTATTATTTTTCTATAAATATTTAATAAGCGACGTGACCACACTCTAGAAAGCCTCGCGGCGGACTGATTTTCGCGCAGCGTTTTATAGTAGTTTTAAAATATTTATAGAAAAATAATAGCAACAAAATCATAAAAATTTTAAATGTATGATTTTAAAAAAGATGCTCCACTTTATTGGTAGGCTATTATTATATTAAATTAAATAAGGTATATCGGTAAAAACATCATTTAAAAAAGTGAAATATTCGTAATATTTCACATTTTTTGAATTTTAATTTCTCATAGTAGGATACCAAAACCAAACATCTTTCTAAGTAAGTTTTTAGCCAAGGATCTCATCAGTAGGTTATATTTTTTTCTTAATTAGATATGTCAGTATTTTCTATTATTTTGATCTTCGAAACTGATGCTGAAAGGGAAATTATGAAAACCTCTCACAAGTTATCTTGATAGAACGCGTACATACTATATTAATCGAAATATTTTATAGTCAAACTCGTTGGACACTAAAATTTCCTAAAATTATTAGTAAATAACATATACTATAAGATAAGTGGTTCATGATATAAACGGGTTTGAAAAGTACTGTTTCTGCGCATTTTAGGAATAAACGCTCTTAATAATTTCCTACTAGCCTATGTAGTTATGCCTAGATGTGTTATGCTGCCTAACCTATGTACCTACATCTATGTCTAATTTATGTCTAATCCGTTAGATTAGTTTTTATTCTAAGAAATTAAATAATATCCCACAAATTGAGAAGGTCGCGGGTTCAAGTCCCTCCGAATACGAAAATTTTTAAACTTAAACATCCATCTATCCGTGCATCCATTCAAACTTTCGATATTGATAATATTAGTGTGATAGATTCTAGAATTACCTTATTATCTAAGTAAGATAAATGATGAGCTACCACGTGTAGGCGTAGTGATGAAACTCCCTTGTTCCTATTTCTGTTTTCTTAAAGGTTTGTATGCAAACTTCTACAACGCTCACCAATCTTTAACCTTTAAGTGTCCCTAACCTTATTTGCCGAGCACTTGTATTAGCGCATTTTCTCTTATAATTTCCCAACTTTAACACGGATTGACATTGGGAGGCAGCGAGTTAATTAAGACCCGTATTATCATCATGTTACCGCTCGTTATTATCCAATTCTGCTCGGAATTCTGTGTTAGTTTGGTGTGTTTAAGTGAGAATGATATTTTGGAAACATGTCTCCAGATGAGCTAATGTTATATGACACTACGTTAAACATACAAGCCAAAAGACAAAAAAATCTGCTGTCCATTTTGCATAGAAAGTACGAACCTAATTTAGAAACACGCCCCGGAATAATTAATTAGTATTAATTTCGCGATGCGGCAAACGTAGTGTAGGACGCCCTCCGGCGAGGTGGGATGACGACTTGCGAAAGTCTACAGGCAGATGCTGAATACGGTAAGCTGAAGACATAGCGCTATTGCGCTCATAGGGGAGGCCTATGTCCAGCAGTTCGGTTGATGATGATGATGATGAGGCTCATGAAGGGAAACCAACTCCCAGAATTCCTATGATCTAGGTTTGTATTTATATTCTGTACACTGGGCGCTGTTCTTGAGACCTAGTATCACACAAAGGTCAACCCGTCTGACCTCTAGGTCCCAGGTGGACTGGATTGCAAGCTCTAAAACGTTTTTTGTCACGAGTCTCATAAGAATCGTTTGTCGCTGTAGTTGGAAAATTAAATAACTGACAAAACTAAAATCGCGAGTAAAATGCGATTTACTGTGTAAACGTGTTCTTGAGTGGAGACCGCGACTCGGCAAACGTAGTGTGGGACACCCTTCGCCTTGCCCCAGCCTGCCTAACTTATTAATAGTAAGTTGTTGTTGAGAGACTAACAATCTTTATAAGATTGTTAGTAGATAGTAGTAATTTTTTTTACAAAAGTAAATTTTTTTTTGATTGATTTCAGAATTATTAATCTACTTCTGAAACCAATCAAAAAAAAATTTACTTTTGTACAAAAACATTTCCTTTTCTCTCAATAAATCTCAATGTATGTCTACTACCTTTTCACACCAAACGGCTGAATAGATCTTAGTGAAATTTCGCAAGGAGATATGATAGTGTCCGGGGAAGGGAATTACTGCTCGATCCGGAAAAAAACTCGTTCGAATCTGCGTAAAGAAGCTAAGTAGTAAGAAGATGTGGATTCTTCGTTCTCATTTAGATTTTAATAGCACATTCAATAGCATTAAAATCACAGCATCTTTATTCAATTGTCATATTTTTCGCGGCTGTCTCAAAAACCACTCATGATAAAACAAAGAAACGCCGATCATAACAAATTAGATCACAATCATCAATCAATTATTTCTATTACCATATTTTTCGCGGTGGTCCTTCTATAGGTATTCTCAAAAACCACTCTTGATAACACAAACAAACGGCGATCAATTGAATGAATAACAGATCGTATCAATAATCTACTCAATATATAATCAATAGCACATCTAGAATACTACGTAGATAAATGCGTAACTGCGAAGCTGTATCGACTCAGATTAGAGTTGCCTAGTGCCTAGTGCCTAGCAACGCCTTATAAAGAATCCAGTCATCGAATAGTTACGATTTCTAGGTACGTTTATCTTATCTGGCGTGTAATCAATTCACCAGACGAGGTCGGTGCCCTCATCTCGTAATCACAAGATGGAACATGGAACTCTATAACCGTGTTATGCGTTTAGCCTTGAGCCTGATGAATATCGGGAATGGTCAATATTCTCGTGTGCTCGGTCTTGTTAAGCTGTTTTTCGCTCTACGGATATTTTGTACGTTATTTTTGTCTAAACATTACTTCGTTAGTTATTTCGAACTTCACAAACGGGCGGTGGTTAGGGTAGTCCGTCAAGTGTAATCTGGCGCACGGTTTCACGAGATTAACAGAGATTAAAAAAGCTTAATTAAAACTACGAAATCTACGACTAATTTTGTATGTGAAACCTACAAAATACGTATATATAAAGAAAAATATCTGCTCTAGACAGATTTAAATAAATTTTTTAGCTTTCCTCATAAATGTTGGACAAACATGAACCCGCGCGAAATTAACCACAAGCATGAGCTTTGCAGTCTCTGTGCCTCTTGCTATACGAGTATTAATCAAGGGCCACGGTAGTGGCCTTGCCAAGTCTGTAGACGGCCGCCACCGGGAACACTGTTCTCGAAGCATCTCGAGGCATATTTCAGGTATCTTTTCAGGTTCCTTTGTAAATCCTATGCTTTGACACTTATTTTAGTTACTATAATGTTGTTAGCCGACCTATAAAATTAAAAATAATTTAGTTTTGAAAATATCAACCCTCAAAGTATCGCTGTTACGTCATCGCTCACCAGCTTCTTCTTCTTAAATATCAAATTTGGAATATCAGTAGAATTCAGGACCATTCAGGGTACCGTCATCAAAAAAAGCCTAAAGTTTCTTCCTCGTTTTTCTTCTAGTATAAGTATGCAGTCCGACTAGGGTTCGACTATGAAGTTGGCAAATTACCTACACAAGCTTATCCTTGACTACAGGTAGGTGTATTGCCAACTTAATAGTCGAAGGTAATAAAATGACTGACTTGGCTCTTCTCGTCATCTCAACACTTTTTACGGCGGAAGTATTACGAGACGAGACTTAATGTTAACATTTATGTTTTATGTGGATATTATATTTCTTACACCGCCGCCATAATGAAGTAACGTGTTCCCTTGATTAAGTAATCTATATGCTCGCTCTTCCCGCGCTGGCTTCTTGGAATAAAGACTCTGTATTCATTACAAAAGTGTACTCCAAGCTAAGTTTCATCAGAATATAATCCCTGCCATTTCACCCGGCTTAATAGCGTAACGCCTACCATAGTACAGAAGGAATCGGAATTACGAATCAATGATGAGATTTGCAAACATTTTTTGCTCCCACAAGTCTACTCTTTGTCTGAGGCATGAATGCCAACAAAGAACGCTGGTATAAAAGAAAGAATGCTGTGCACTCGACTGTAGCAGCACAGTGGCTACTGGCCAAATATGAGCATAGCTGTTTGTTTCTAATGAGCCATGCATAAAACACCAGGTGGCTTTCTTCTTCGCAGCACGCTAAATGAACCATACAATATATACGCGAATTTCGTGCTAGACCTTTGGATTTCGTCTAGTTAATTTAACTAAAACTGCAAGCGAAATGACCTTAGCTTCTCTATTATACCGTAGAGTCAACTCCATTTACTCTACGAGAAACACCGCCTCAGGCGTTACTAATTTTGTGGGGATAAAGCCCAAATGGGAGCTTTTCATTAGCCGAGAAAATAATCTCCTGCAAATCCACGTGCTCGCATACGATACCCTGTTGAATACCTACATACAGTGTTGTGCATCTCAGCTGTGTAATCCTATTTAGGTTTAGAACCGGGTAGGTCATGGTTGTATTTTATTAACGTAGCCTACTTGCAGTCGGGCGCATTTTATTATAGCGCAGTAAGGGGTTCTTAGTTCAGGTTTGCGTCACTGATAGTCGGCTTACACTGAAAAATGCTTAGCTTTGGTAGGATCGTTCTCTCAAAGCGGCAGTCGATTCGGAAAGTCTCGTTTGCTTAGACCCAATGATCTCACCCTTCTCAGGATATAGGGTTAACTTATGAACCGTTGGTTCTAAGACATCCTGCCCTGCGTTTCTAATATTTCTCTGGCGACTTATCGACCTTGACGTATGATGATAAGGTTCAAACCTTGGTTACTCAATCTTATTCCACTTATAGGAAATCTGATTAGCCAGGGGGATAATGCACAAATGTATCTACTGTTGTTAGATGACCGTGCGATTTGATTTCCCCTCTACAACTACCGACTGCGAGGTTGCGGGTTCTATTCCCACCTTAGAAACAAATATTTGTAAAAATATTTCTTCCGGGTATTTTCTATGTATTATAAAAATATCTGTGTATTGTATTAAGTATATTAGTCGTAGTACCCATATATAACACAAGCTCTGCTTAGCTTGGGGCTAGTTGTCCAGCATTATTTATTTAAGAATTAGATTAGAATAATGTTGTTCGAGTGAAATATTCGGCACGTATACTATACTTTTCCTGTGGCTTCAGTAACAATGTGAGCTCAGATGTGGATAATAAACGAGGTAACTTTTTATTAGGTCACCGCAACTACCGTCTCGATATTTTCAATTTCACAGCAGAGTTTCCCGACCTCCATTGGATCTTGTCAGTCCTTTAAAATATTACGGTCTCGAGGCTTTCGTCCCCTTTCCCTGAAAGTTGGTGTTGTAGGAATAGACTGCTGAGAGTGTCCTATCCTATGTCTTCTTATGTTTACGTTACTGCATCTGCTTCTTCGCTTGGTATTAAACGTATAAATCACGTCTTTATTTTCAAGACGGGAAGGCTCTAGCAACGAGCAATGAGACGGGTTTTAGTTTAGCACAGGGGGTAAGGAAACGTATTTGTAATGCTCGCTGCGAATGGTACATTTCTCCTCGTAAACGACCAGAATATCCGAAACAAATATCTGTAGATCGGATAAACACTCGTTTTAGTCACCGCGTGCAAAAAGGGGCTGAGAGTGATGTCACCATGGTAAAGATAATATGACTAAGCTCATACCGCCCGCGCTAGGGCTGGTCTAGATTATAAGATTCAGTATCGGACTAAACCTATATTTAAGGTGTATTTTTATTTCTTTACATAGATTTCGATGCCCGCCGCAGAATAAAGGTTTGTACAATCTACGGATATATGTTTCGGGTTTGGAGTGTTTTGTGTGTAGGGTACCTACATATGTATGTATAATTAAAAATATACATACATAGGTACCCTACACAATAAGGTAGATTTTTTAATTATATTTACACTTTTTATTAACAGAAGCTTGATTTACTTTGGGTTGAGTTGGTGTGGTGTGGATTGTCCAGCATTGTTTAACTAGTCCAACTAGTTTCTGCCCACGGCTTCGCACGCGTTGTTTCTTTAGAAAAAAATTAAGGTTATTTCTATCCCATGGGAAGTGATTTATGCGATCAAATTGCCGGTATTGTCTATATCTTTGTTGTTTGTTCCAGGCTACGTCTATGCTAAATTTCAGCCCGATCCATTCACAAGAAGTAACAAACATTCATATCCTTCCATCCAAACGTCCAAACTTTCGCATTCATATTTATATTAGATTAAATAAATTATTATAACTCATAAATTATAACTAAATTAAATTATAACTCATACCGTGCGTTTTCAGCACTCAAAGTATTAAAAAGCAAGTCATGTCATATTAATAAGACAAAAATGTGTATCACGTGGTCGCAATTGCTAGAATAGAGCTCATGGAAGCTATTGGTTTCCCACAAAGTAGTTGAAATACTCACTCCGTTTGTTTTTGAATCAACTGTTGACACTTTGGGCTCGCTAAGTGTTTTGTAATGTGCTCAAACCGAGCGAGTATAAACGTGGATTTGGCACTGAAATCACTGGCGCGAAAACAAAACGGGTTCGTGATTGCGTGAATTGAGGCTTTTGGCCACATAATCGACTTATCGATAAACAGTGATGTATTGTCTTGTAAGTAAATTGTAATAAACAAGCGGCTGCCTGCGTCTTCGCACGCGCTTTTCCGGGATAAAAAGTAGCCGATACCCTTTTTCCGGGATACCGTCTACTTCCCTCCCAAATTTTTGTTTAGGCGTGGTGTATACATAGGTCAGACGGATAGACAATTACTTTCGCTTTTATAATATTACTATGGGTAGATAATATGCATGTAATGTGCTTATTTACGTACATTTGTAAGCAGTTGATTGTAATTCAAATTAAAGGTATACTGTCATACTCCGTAAGGCAGTTCTATAACAGGCTACCTGAAGACGTTAACACTTTGACTGCGATTTTTTTTCGACGACCGCGATCTTTTTTTTAACATAAAAAATTCGTGCTGCCGCTCTACACAGCGGTTGTGTTGCGCCGCACATGCGTTTCGTTTGAAAAATATTACGGCTTTGCTGAGTCACACAGATCTGTATTTTCTCAGCCGCTGCGCTAGTGTGGATTTACGCATATTAGTCACTTGTAGAAAACACATACCGTGTGATTTCAGCACTCAAAGTCAAGGTGCTGGAACGTCTGGCGTGCTTAAAACCAAATTGCATAGATATATACTTGAGGATGTAACGCTACTGGACACAAAAAGACGGAAAAATAACATAATATTAATACTTAGCTTAAGTTTCTCATGTAAGTAACATGTATGTTGTAAATGAGAAATAAATCTTTGAACTGAAGGTACCCTGTCTATACTCCGATTCAAAAACCTGTATATTTTTTTGTAAACAAAGAGCTACAATTTTAATTAACCCCTTTGTTTACAAAATAATCCAGGTATACATACAATTAGACGACCCATGTGGTCAGCCCATGTGCTTCAGCGTCGCAGGCGGACCTTCGCCTGCGACGCTGAAGGGTTGCGGGTTCGATTCCCGCCTCGGAACAATTGTGTGTACGATCTGCAGATATTTGTTCCGGGTATTCTGGTCGTTTTCTATGTATAATAAAAAATATCTATCTATGTAATGTATTGTATTATCAGTGTATGATGTAGGTATATCAGTTATCTAGTACCCATAACACAAGCTCTGCTTACCATGGGGCTAGATAATGCTGTGTGAATTGTCCAGCATTATTTATTTATTTATTATATCCAGTAAGCTTACAAAACCCAAGGAATATTGCTAGGCAAAATATTTAACTACATTGGTATCAATGAAGCAAAGCACGAAGATATTTTTGGTTTGGAAAATATTCAGTCATCATTTACTTGATCGCGTTTGTTTTCAAATTTAATTTTAAACATTCTTCGCATAGATGAGATAATGCATGTTTAATGTTTGTATTTTAGTTATTAATGATTACCTAACTGTTATCATATTGTTTTCTGTTATTGTTAAGTTTTCATTCATAAAATATATTTGTTGACATAAAATTGATTTGGGATTCCAAATCGATTCCAATCGATTTGCTCACTTCATGAAATGGTCGAATTTAATGATGTGGGCAACTTAATTTGACCAGATCGTTAAATCGTCAACATTTCACGATTTTTTCATTCACATTTGGCCGGATCGTATAAATAGAGTGTCCATACAATATTTTATAAAAAGCCAGAATATGTAAAGAACTTGTTTATTGTAATAAACTCTGACTGACACAAACAAAATGAATCAAATTTTTGTAACAAAATTAAACCAATTTTTGTAACAAAATTTAACCAATTTTTGTAACAAAAATTTCGTAGCCATATCTTAGTTTTGCTCACTTCTTGAAATGCTCGAGAATTTCATGAAATGGTCGCGCCTCTACCGGTAATTAATGTAACTTTACGGATATGATCAAATAATCTTGACCATTTTCATGAAGAAGCCGCGCGTTTATTTGCCCATATCGAGAAACGATTTCTTACCATTGATCTGCCCAAATCACATCATGATGTGGCCAATAAATAGACATTGGAATATTTCATGAAATGCGACCATTTCATGAAATTCTCGAGCATTTCATGAAGTGACCAAATCTACGATATTGCCACGACATATCTAATCAGCCCGTGAATACCACTGCGAGGTCTCCTCTCTATTCCATCATTTTGTGTTAGGACGCCTCCATATCCTTGAGTGCTGGACGTCTAGATTTTCCTGGCTTTATTAGGTTACGTTATGAAGTACTTCTAGCCGAATTTCAGTCATGGCGGGAGACTATCCTCCGATTTAGAATCCAATATATTTTATGTCAACATAGACATTTTTGAATTAAAAGTTAACTATAACTGATAACAATAACAGAAAACAACGAGGTAATAGCAAGGTTATCTATAAAAACTAAAACACAAACTTCAACAATGCATAATCTCACATGTGGAGTAAAAAATGTTTAAATGAATTCGAAAACTAAAGATTATACTTAATAAAACGATGAATGAAAAGCTTTCAAAAACAAAAATGGTTTCGAGCTTCTAATGCTTAGCTTCGATGATCCCAATGTCGTTAAATATTTTCCACCTATTCCTTGGATTTTGTAATCCCTTTGTATACAAAAAATATCCAGGTTTTTGAATCGGAGTATGTGCACAGGACATATAAAAGTGTGCAAACACAGGTGCACTCAGGTTATGTTAGAGCAGTTAGTTTGCTAGTTTTTGCTAGTTTTCTCATAGGCTAAAGGATTTATACATAATCCTTAAATTAAATCTGTACTTATATATATCTGGAAATAATTATGTGTTACGTAATACGAAATAATGTTTTTTAGTTATATCTTTATCTATCTTTTAAGCATAACATCCTTTACAAAATGGGCACGAGACTGGTCTCTTTTGTGGTCTCTTCAGAAGGATGTTAATGAATAGTGATGTTCTATAACTTTTACAATACATCACAATTGAACGGCCCAGCTAATACATAGGTCATCCTAGTCCCAAGATAAGTGAACTAACAGGGCAATTTCTCAGCGTACTTGGCAAGGATAAATGATGAAATTGCCCGGGCAAAGAAACTTCTTTGCGGTCCGGACAAAGTTATTATCCAAGTGGGTTAATTTATTAAAGTTAACGCACCTGCCTACTTGTTCGGGTTAAAATCGCAAACTTGGGTTAGGGATTAATTAATTATGAGAGCAACTTTTGACGTTATTTTCTTGTCGTTTGATTTATGCACCCAAGCGTTTTTGGCGTAGTGGATACACTAGGTCATCTCTAAATTAAAGAATTGACCTCTTCATCTCTGTCCGTCAATGTCGTAAAAGCCGACTAAATAAGGGGGTTCCCAGTTAGGTTTATCAGAGGAAGGGCAGCAGTTTCTTGTTGTGTATTTTTAACATCTCCACTGCGATAACCATTCCGCCTGCCAAGCGTGGTGATGGTGATTGGCCCTCCCTTTGTATTAGCTAGGCACGTTCAACTTGACGACCTCCGTGGCGCGGTGGGCGAAGGTCCGTCTGCGACGCAAGAGGTTGCGGGTTCGATTCCCGCTTCGGGACTAATATTTGTACGGTTATTTGATTCTCGCCATGGACCAAAACCCTATACCTAAGGAACTTCCCGTTCACCTAAATTCACGAAAGTTGGCAAGAAACAAGGTCTTATAATTAATCGGAATCATCGGTCTCCTCAGCGAGTGCGACCCTCACTTGAATTTTAAAATTCAATGATTTCTGTGTCTTATGTTTTTTATTGCAAATACATCCAGACTGTATATGCTTGGGAACACGAAATTACCTATGTAGGACTTTATTTTACTATACTTAATAGCGAAGCGGTAGAAATAGGAAACTTTGTTATGAGGAAGAGTCGATGTTCAAAGGTCGTTGAATCACTCTAAATGAGTTACAAGCTGCGATAAGATAAGGTCCATAATAGGATGTCAAATGTGCTATTTCTCAGTTTGCTTCTTGACACACGTGAACAATGAAACTAAAACAAAATGATGTTGATACTTGAACAATTAAAACATTGTCATGGAAGGTATAAAGGTAAATATCTTGGTAGTGCGTCAGGTTCACCCTAAAAGACTTAGAACATACATCCAGCACCTATACCGTTCAGCACAAAAAATCGAAATTATTTCATGATGGGTCCTCTATTAACTGTTCTCCGAATGTGCAAGATCTTTTAAATTTCAACACATGCAAAGAATGTAATAAGGAAGCGTACACACCGGCAATTAAAACGTTGAAAGCATTCCTCGAGGATGTCCATTAAAAGTAATCAAGAACATGTTAACGCTATTCAGGTGTGGGACCTAATTACTCGGTTACACCTGCGTCTATGAGGCGACAACGAACTCATTACTGACTGCCTACGTTATCTTGTGACAGTGTGTGTGCTTCTTTACATATGATGGTACTTAAATGCGACATTATCACACTCTGTTGGTATCCAAGTTACTTTATAAATATAAAGAAAGTTTGTGCGGATGTGAACATGTTTGACTTTTGTTACTGATCAAAATATTTTTTCGTTTCAATGAGTTTTCTAATGATAAATGATATTACCTATAAGAGGAGCTGAACCAGACGCTGACCGGGATCCATGATTTGATTTTTGAGTTTTCCAATATTTCGGCACAGTTTCATGCGCCATGATCAAGGAATAACGGGATATTTACCACGATTAGTACAATCGTGGTAAATAAACATGTTATGTATCCGTTATATAATATGACTTTTGTGTTAATAGTTCAGTTCAGTTATTTATATAGCATTTTCTCTTTTATGACAAACTTAATAAACACAAGTAAAAAAAAATACATAAGAAAATAACATTTAACAATTTATATACAAAGTAGTTTAAAATCTAAGTACAGTAATAATTTTCTTTGGTATTTTTTTTTAAATAACCATGTTAGTTTCAATAGGCCTAGCTTCAGCCTCCCGATGTATCGGTCTTGGCACGAATTTAGATAAAACCAAATTTATGATCAATGTCCACATTGATCCAAGGCCGGTGGGTCTAGCCACCATTCCGAAATTGTTTCAGAGTACCTTGGACAGATTCAGAACGAGTTTTTACTATTTTCTCCATCATAAATGACATTAGTGCGTGCGAAGCCACGAGCGGAAACTACTACAAAATTATTTCCATTTTATTTGCAACCATATTACCATGATGAAACACTTAGCTATGTTCTTGGTTTGTCGAAGCTTGAATATTATTAGCACATTGAAGACCACGTGCCTTGAATATCGATGTTTGCAAGTATATATTGGTCTCTGTAATGACCACCATGTGCGGGATTGTGAAATTTGTTGTAAAATGGATAAACTACAATGTTACCCCTGTAGGTGGAGCTAGCGGCGCTGGAGTGGTAGGAAGTCCATAAGATATTCGACTCATCGGTTACTTGATTTTGTGGCTGAATTGGTTCAAGTCCCTCTAAAAAGATTTTTTGGGTTATTTTTTTAAGAAATTACCCCGAGTTTGAGGGCTTACGCACTATAATAGCAAAAACCATAGCCTAGGATTGTGAAATCGTCTCCTGCCTGGTCGTGATTATGGTCGCATATTGTGGCAATGGCAGCTTATTCATATCACGGACATGTTTCGATGTGAGCATAAAAAAGCGTGTATTTTCGGAGATTCTCTTTCTAGATAAAAATGGCCGGCCAATGTTTTTTCACAGAAATTTTCAGGTTTTTGTCGAAAATAAATATTTCATTTAGGTATATGGTATACTAGTTTCTGCCCGCGGAAATTTCTGAAACAACACATGCGGGGCGAGCGTTGTTTCTGAGGAAACGTTAAAATGGTATATCTATACCATGAAAACTGATTTACAGTTAATTTTTAATTAAAAGTGTATTTATCTATATATTATCTATGTGTTATTCCCTCTCTAGACCTACAAAATTTCAGTCCAATCCGTTCTGACGTAAGAGATCATCATCATAATCAGCCTATATTAGTTTACTGCTGAGCATAGGTCTCTCTAATAAGCTCTGTCTTCAGATTGTAGCTGTTGAAGACATACATATACATAGATATATATGTAGAACTTGTTTGATAGACTTCCTTGCGGAGTCTAGAGCTACTGTTGCTTATTAAGTTACTGTGAGACTTTGACATAGTCCCTTTGGGAGGTAATTGAGTGGGAGACTATGCCAATAGCACAGGAATCTAATAAGTCAGAGGAAGTGCATTGCCTTTGTGTCCCTTGAGAGAAGACGTAGACTGCAAATATAGGGAGATGTAGGGCAGAGATATGAGTAGAAAGAAATACATGAACGATGAAAAATAATACGATAAAAATGTTAGAAACTTGGCTGAGCTTAGTTTGGGGCTAGATATGGGCTAGATAATGTTTTGTGGATTGTCCGGCATTATTATTAGTTAATTAGTTTCTGCCCGCGGCTTCACATGCAATGTGTCTATGGAACCGTATGAAGGTTATTTCTATCCCATGGAAACTGTTTTATGGGATAAAAAGTAGCCTAGGTTTGATTCCAGGCGTGAAACTACATCGGTGCATAATTTCAGCCTGACATGTATAGTACCTACCTACTTAGTTTTGTCGTGAAGAAGTAATAAGCATTCATCCATTCATCCATCCATCTAACCATCCAAAGTTTCGCATTTATAATATTAGAGTGATTCGGTTTTAGACATTAAATTTTGAGAAATACCACGAAAACATTCTAAATGCTGATTTTTGACATTGCCTATAACTTGGATCCAAGAAAACGATGTATTCGCGCTGCTCCCAATTTTGTATTTTACTTGGGATCCTAAATTAGCCCCCTGATCATTTATTTTATACTTTTTCACGATAAACTATAAACAAAACTTATTCTAGAAAATTAATACAAAGGCGAATTTAACCCTAAAAAGATCATTGAATCATGTTTGTATTTACTTAGATAGAGATAGAGAGACATTTATTAGACCAAGCACAGCTACAGCACAGAACAAATAAGGTGAAAAAACTTAACACTTTGACTGCGATTTTTTTTCGACGACTGCGATCTTTTTTTTAATCTAAAAAATTCGTGCTGCCGCTCTACACAGCGGTTGTGTTGCGCCGCACATGCGTTTCGTTCGGAAAATATTACGGCTTTGCTGAGTCACAAAGATCTGTATTTTCTCAGCCGCTGCGCTAGTGTGGATTTACGCATATTAGTCACTTGTAGAAAACACATACCGTGTGATTTCAGCACTCAAAGTGTTAAAGCGAATCGGCACAAAACATGGCATGGATACCAAAAAGGTATAAAATACTCATACCGACAAAGTTAAACAAAAGGAATAATGATGCATTTCATTGAAAATATATTAATTAATTCCACTATTTGTTTTAATTTGAGCTCAGAATAGAGTGCCTGTTCAAAAAAGTATTCCTGCTCCAATTTACGGCAAATAGCATTTGATCTGATTAAATTTCTACGGATAGTGAGCATTCTATCCAGAAGCTTGTATAATTTTGTAAGAATTCGATCGTTTTACGATTGCTAGGAGTTCTGCTGACTCCGCAGAATTTTCATCAGAATATTTCCCTCGTATATTTTAAGAAAACCCTCAACGTTTACTATCAGCGGGACAAAATGTCCGAAAGAGCGCGCTAAGATGAAATGCACAATGATTCATTCCTAAAATTACAGTGTAAAAAATTTGAACCGACAAAGGTAATTTATTTTACCTATAGAAAAACTATTTATTGCATCTTAGAATTAAATTTATTTCAACCAAATTGGGACGTTATTATTTCAATCAATTCTTTGTCAGGATATGATTTTAATATTATTAATAGGTAAACATTCACAGATAATGTAATCTATGTCGGAATGGTTTGTCTTTAAAGTTTTTATTCTCCGTATATCATTTAATTTCGCCCAAAGTTGTGATAATTAGTGTTGAAATACGAAAGTTAAGGAGCTTATATTTCTCAAATGTATACTATTTTACGGTTTTGGGTGTATACTGTATACAAACGTAGATAACAACGAGTTAAAATGATATTATCCATCGTTTTGAATAGTCAGCATCAAACAGTATTGTAGTTACCCATGTACGTTTGTATGGGAAGATGAGCGACTCGTTTAACCTTAAGGGTCGCAGACAATGACAAAATGATCCAGGTTTAAATAATTCTAGGCGTAAGTATAAAGGTTTTAGAAACGACGTCGTCTGAGCCATTTTAATGAAATATATTAGGTTTTGTCTCTTACAAATTATTCAGCCGTAGTTGGTTTATAAGATTTAGTCTCCGGCACCTGGGTACCAAGATTGCTTTAGAAAACATAATTTGATGTTTTTTTACAAAAAAATATTAACAAACTGAATTCCCTTCTCCTGTTTTTTAAGGTATGCGGTGCAAACAAGTGATCCCTCGAGGAATTTATATGGGACCATACCGGGAATATTCTCTAACATAAACAAAAGAATCATCAAAACAATAGACAGATAAATATTAATCTAGATTTACAATACAATAAAATAGAAGTCTGTTGAAGAATTGCCTCGAACATAACTGCGCAAAGAAAACTCAGCGAAGTTATTATTTTTGATTGACTTTCGATTAGAAGTAATTTTAAAAACTTTTTCAAGATCGAAGTAAACTAAGGTCACTTTGACCGTTAATTGAATTTATGTACTGCGACCTTTAACACGATCTAACAAATAATTTCGAAATCCGATCTCCCAATCTATCAAATGAATCTTCGGTTTCAACCTGACCTATCATACAACGTAAAGGCATTGTACTTTGTACACGTGGGTTGTTAATAAAGCCATTAAAGTTATCGCGAATTGCCGCTATTGTGCACGGTCCGTCGCTGTAAAGTTACGTGTACACTCTGCTTTAACCCAATTAGCGAGAGAGCTTATTAAGCCATGTAGCACACTGCAAACAGAAAATATTGCACTTGATGTAACTTTCGTCTAATCCGCGCTTGAGTCCGTAGGCAGGCTCAGAGTTATTCGATTTCTACGTCTCTTGACCTCATGACGCAGGTAGAAGAGGCATGACGGTAGCGCATCTCGTACTGAGGGAGGGTTGCGGGTTCAAGTCCTTTACAACACGCAAATCCAGTTCTTCTAAAGACCTTTTCAGAACTACGCGGTATATGCTGCTCGAGTAGCAGCGGTAGATTTCGCTTAGATTTAGGCCCGTAGCATATTATTATGTATCTCCGTTGCGAAATCATAGCAGCGCGGCAGCAGTGGGACCGCAAAGCAAGTTCCGCTGCGCATTTGTCGCCGTTCGCGCGGAATATTAATTGTCGACTGCCGCAAGATACATGCGAAACAAACGCGGTGTTGCAATAGTAAGATAAAGCTTATGAGTTACTTTCAGTTGTCATAATAACAGCTAAAGATTAGTGAAGTAGATTCCATCATTTCATAACAATCATCAAGTCCTCAATAGAAAAGAATAATGAGATTCTCCTACACAACGAACAAATCATGGCGAAACTACAGCGGTTCCGCTGCTATGATTTCGCAACAGAGACAATATATACACTTATACTGTACAGGCCCTAGCACAGGATTAGTTAGCGGCATATTCTGTCGAGTATTTTGTTTAAGTGTGTGCCAGTAGGATTCCCGCAAACCTCTCCGATTTCCGAGCGATTACCGCGTAGATTTGAGTAGAGGCGGTATAGCTTGTAAATCATATCTCGCAGTGGCGAACAGGCCATACCTATATGGTAACATTGTTTGCCGCTTGATGGAAACTCTGCTCTCCTGTTAATAATGTCGTTACCACACTTTATTGTGTGTGGTGGGACCTACAATGTGAAATTAATATGATTTCCTTGGTTTGAATAGGATGTTCGCTTAATATTCCCTTTACCCTTGGATGTTTGATGATAGATGATGATGTTTAATTTTGAAAATGTATATAAGCGTTTTGTATATGCATGTTATAAGCATTCCGATCAAGATTTGAGGACTTAGCGATCGGCTTACTCGAAAAAGAAGTATCTGATAAGTTTTCAAGTAAACGCTCATCTTATGCAAGCGATATAAGAGTTGTACGAAAACTAAAAACCAAATACCAAGTTTCATCTACTTAACACTTTGAATGCGATTTTTTTTCGACGACTGCGATCTTTTTTTTAACCTAAAATTCGTGCTGCCGCTCTACACAGCGGTTGTGTTGCGTGCGCCGCACATGCGTTTCGTTAGAAAAATATTACAGCTGTGCTGAGTCACACAGATCTGTATTTTCTCAGCCGCTGCGCTAGTGTGTATTTACGTATATTGGTCACTTGTAGAAAACACATACCGTGTGATTTCAGCAATCAAAGTGTTAAATCGGTTTAGGAGTAACGGAGAGACTTGTTAACGAGCATTCACACAAACTTTCGCATTTGTAATATTAGTAGGAATTGTAGGATGCCTGTTTTTACAAAAAAATACTTATCTAGGATTCTAGAAAAGGGTATCGTCGAATTTTGATACTACAATAGAAGTCGAGTGTCTGAAAGTACACCAGATTTTGTATTCACTCATACTTATCATCCCTGGGTATCTCTAAGGACGTAGCCGACATTATTAAATTCTAACTTATCTACATTTAGCTATTTATATTTACCCTCGTCTTCTCCAGTTTTAATTAACCCTCAAGTTGTAAACTATAGATTGAGATGTAGGGTGTTTAGAAGTCAACCCTATACAGGGTGTAACGAAAAGTTGGGATCAGACATTCAGGGCTGGTTCAGATTACATTTTAGAATTCAGGAAAAATTAAATATACTGACATTTTATTACAGTGTAGCGTGTAAACGCTACATTATAATACAATCTACAAAACGTAATATTAAGAAAAAAAATTGGTACATGCAAAAGTCCGTTGCCTAGCGGCTAGAACCAGCCGGTAAAGACTTTGTTCAAGTTTGTGAGGATAAACATATTTTTCTGTGATCTGTGATCGAGTCTGAACAACAACCCTGAAAGTTTGGTCTTACTTTTTGTTACACCCTGTAGGTATAAACCCTTGACTTTGTTAACTGTTATGTGATCTGTCTACTACTCACAAAGATAACTCGCAACAAAAGGCTGCCTTATAAAATGGGGTATGGAAAGTAAAGCAATTGAGGCTTTTAGTTCGATAAGGGTATTTAAACCATACTTAATATTTAAATACCAAAGCAGCTTTCTTTGTCTTTGTTTCCATGAAGATTTCATGGAAGAAGTAGTATTTGATGCAGGAATAAAAAAAACAGTGAAATAAGGCTGAAATGTATGGATTAGCCGGGTGGTGCCAGCTTAGTAGGTATTTAGTAAGAGTCGACTGAGTGCATGCCCAGCGTAGGGAATATGGGCAGCACCAATATAGGCTGTTCAGGTTGAGAGAGGTGAGGTATGGATTATCTTATGTCTTTAGACGCTTCCTAGTTACCGTAGAAAGATCTAGGGTACCTAGGATCCGAGACCTTAATTACTCAATTAAGAAAGACCTTAAGTGAGTAACTAATAAAGAACTAGGGTACTTAAAATACCATAAAACTGTGTTCAAATGAACATAGATTTATACCTATGTAATTTCTACGTGATGTGAAAACAAGACAAATTAAATCTGTTCATTTGAACACAGTTGATGCCATCGCACTTGTTCTTAATAATTCGATACGTCATCAATTGCCCATAACTATTCCTGTCTCCCTGGTTCAAGGAAGCAAATATCTAAATAGCACAAACATTTCTAGAGATATGATAGTGTCACAGCTATGTTATAAATCTGTATAACCTCGGCTAACATTTCTAGCTGTGCTTGCTGTAAAATATTGGTCCCTAGATACGTGTCTGAAATTGCGGTTAGTCTGATAAAATCGTATTCACCAGACGAAAGGCAGACTTGTGAATTTCATAGTGAAGGTCATTGCTATTGATATCGATCGCTTTCTTTCTTATAGTTAAACTGGTCTTTATTTTAATGCATTCAGCCCTTCTTTTTTGTTCAAACGAATGATTTTTAAATTATTTCTTAGAATTGACGAAGGATCTAACGTGTTTTTTTCTCATTACAGACAATTTTAGTTCCGGTGCAAAGTGCCCTCGCAATGGAGTCCAAAACCGCACCCGTAAGTACCTAGAATAAAACATGAATTTGAATACTTATCTACAATTTGTAATTACGATTTTACCATCACAACCAAGTTTTGCCAAATTTATTGTAACGCCATCTGTCGGCGACCGTATGCGACAATTGCAGGTTCCCGAGGGATTCCTCAAATGCGAGCGGCCTTCGTAGTTCCAGCGTTTTGAGCTAGATGGCGTGTGTTGTACTCACTGACTGCCTAACGTAAAGCGAAGCTTTGAATTAATCCTAAACAGTGAACGTAGATGGCGTGGTGTTTCAGGTGCCGAAACGATTCACTGTACTTGGGTTTTCAAAGGCATGGAACCTTCGTAAACTGCTTCATCGTTTAGTTTTACAGGCCTCCGCTAGATGTAGTATCAAAAGTAGTTATCAGTTTTAAGTTGTACTCATTAAAAATTAGACAGGGCTAAAATAAAGTTCTAGAAAACGAAAGCAAAGATACCTAACCAATATTTAGAAAAAGTAATTATAAAAAAAGAAAAAAAATGTTTATTGAAAATACATAGTCAGCAATACAGATGCCAATAAAGTTTTAACAATTTTAATGTGGAATTGATATCAATTGCATATTCACATCGTTGATAAAGATTTCGTTGGATAATATTATGAACGCGTTCAAATTAGTACGTGTTTGATTGACAGTATCAACTAGACTTTTTCACCAGAAACAAAGATCTTACATAAACAAAGAATATATATGTATATGTTTTATCTAAGTACTACTCCAACGTTAAACACAAGTAAAATAAATTACCCACCAGACAATAGATAACTAACAAGACCAGACAGAATGTTCATTAAAAATGCGCCAATTTGCATCCGTCGCGCGTCCAAATCATTAGGTTGCTAGTTTTCACCCGACAATTAATTGTACACTTCGCGTTGCCTCATATAATAGCCGGCTGAAAGCCTGTTCGTGTTATGATTTCAAAATTCACTCCAAAGGCTCACTGAATGCGGCCTTAATTTAATACTGTATGTGGACTACACATTTTTCCAACAATTCCACCGGCACGAGCCACGCTTCGTAAGTGCCGAATTAACACATTTTGGCACGGGACATATCGCTTTTAAAATATTTCAAAAGATTACACGGAGTATTGCCCCGCTGCAACAGCACCATTGTCCGAGCCTACATTCCGCTAATTTATATGAGCCGTTTCGTGGCTCATATTGCTCGCTATCGGTTCATTAATAAACTATATACTGTTGTCGCGCCATGCTATACAAAAGCCGCAAACCGTTTCGAATTGTTCCAGCGTGAAATTTATAAGGGTTAGAATTTTAAACGCTGTACCCGGTCCAACCAATTTTCATTTAACATTATTTACGTAAACCAGAGTTATTTCCAAAGGCCTTTATACAAGTTGTTATTGTGACGTCAAAATCAGCCAAGGCCATTAAACTTATTGAGGTACATTTCGTAAGTTAATTAAATAGAGACTTCATCAAAAGACCTATATACGTAGTATTCCACATTTGTGTAAGTAGAGTATCCGCCGTCGTAAATTGTACGGGCCCCGCCTCGGGCGCGTCGCGACTGCGACTCACGCCTGTTCCGGATATTCACGTTACGAATGGCTTTATTAAGACTAAATATTACAATTTCCGAGCAACTATTGCGATGGTTAGAATTGCTAATGCCGCAGCCCAAGGAGCGAGCCGAGTGAAAAGATGCGATTGCACTGAAAACCACCCGACTCAGTTGGTTTCCTGTTTTATGAGCGGCGAAATTGCAGTTTCACACCGAGTTGCCAGCTACAGCTGGATGTTACGCCTTAGCATGATTTAAATACTTCTTCTATCTGCAATAACTCACTTTGCACAGTACTCGCCTAAAATGCTTCAACATTTCGCTGGTTATCCTTTGTCTTATCTGCGGATTATAATGAGTCTTCTCAAGAAAAATGCTGGAAAAAATATCTAAGCCATTATTAGCGTTAGAAAGATAACTCGTCGGAAAAGGGGCTACGTCTAGCAACCACAAATTACTATGATTTAATATTGCTTAGTTATCTGCGGGTAGGTAATTTGTTAGCGCGTCTCTCAGGGCCCCGTGTTGGGCGCCATTGTTGCTCCGTTGCCTTTTGTTCATCGCCTTCCACCCGCGATACGATCTTGAGTTATTATGATTAGGATTCTTTGCGAAGTGACGTGGGCTCGCTTATTTCTCCATGATCCTTTTAGTTTTTACCCCAACCAGACAAAACAAACTTCACGTTTCTTTTGTTCTTTTTTACTGACCGCTGCATATAAAAACTGTTACCTAAAATTCTTGACATCATATGAAAGCACTTAAAGCAGAACAGCTCGTACTAAATTGAAATGCTAAACTTGCGATTGTCAGAACCGCCGCCGATTCATTTGCATAATGCGTCCACCCGGTAAACTAACTACTCGATTAATATACTCATATACGGGTATTGAGGTGACCCACTAGATTAATAGACTTCAGCACTGCTCGTAAAGTCAATGGAGTTAATATATCAGCCGTCATGTCACGCCATCGTCAGACTTTCATTTCATATAGTGCTCTCGAAAGAAACGATCTGCGTGCGGCTTTTTCAATTAGTGAACATACTCGATTGTCGTTGTGTTAATATTATAGTGTTATTGCCGCTCTGTTATCCATCCATCTTGACCGTTGTAATGGGTGGCCATCAGGGAAATGAATCGCCTAGCTGTCCGGTTGTGCGGAATGAGAGCGCAGTACAAGTGTGCTCGCAAAATTGCTTTCCGTTTAAATGTCTGAGGCGAAGTATCGGGGTGCCGCCGCTGCGCCGCCGCTGCGATACATCGACGACTGATACCGATTCTGTTTTCCAAATACCCTGAACTCTATCCCTTAATAAGGTTGGCGCAGATTAGGGCCGCATCATTACCGTACAGCATAAAGGTGTGCATTTAAATATGGGCTTCTCGTAACATTTAGATGCCTTTTATAAAAATAATAATTTGTTTATTTCCTTACCACAATAGGTTTTACTTAAAATGTAGTTTTTTATATTGATAATATCAGATGGCTGACGGCTCGCGGACTCAGTAAAAGCTCGGAAGCCATTTGGACACTCTAAAATATATCTAATGATAACGAGTTTAAGCCTATGTATATTTTAATGCACATTTTTATGCTGTGCGGTAGTGGTGTTGCATTAATGTGCGCAGAGCCTTAAGCTTTCCAATTATCCTAAACCTTATTTCCTTCAGCTAAAATTTGTTTCTTTTGCAGATACCTGCTGACTCCCTCCGCTTTTACCCCCTTGCACGCTTGCTTGAATCCGACGGTCTCACTATTTCACTTGAAACGAGAATGATGCTTAAATACGTGTTAATACAAAGATATATATCGTAACGTATATTATCATATAAGTCACAACTATACGAAATACTTTATTAGATGTATAGGCTAACTTGTCAAAATAAATACTTTATCTGTACAAATAAACTTTATTGCTCACTTCACTTCACTTCGTAGGCTCGAGTCTACATACTTGAATATTTGAAATACGCCCAACCGCAGTGACCTGAAAGTGGCCATATCTAATGGACCGTTCCCCAAAGAGCTGTAGCGGATCGTGCCGTAGTGCGCATTGGGTCCTTTCATCAAATGTAACGGTATTTGCCGGACACGTAAATATCGTGGCACGCGGCGGAGCAAGGATTGCAGATACAGCGTGCCATGCGGCGTGCGTGCCACACCCCATTCATTAGGTGCCGAGTGCTTCCGAGCATTTATCAATCTACCCGCACAAAGGCAACGCCTAGTGGCTACTGGCTAGTCGTTCTCTCATTATTCGAAAAACTGTTTTGGGTATGAAAGTAACATTGTCCACCTAATAGTAAGGTATTTCATTAGGCTTAGAAAAAAAAAACACTTAGACAAGTCAAATGTTATACTATTATATAAATTTAATAAACTAGTACTAATTATCCAATGCGACATTTTTTCATCATCAATACTTACTTGCTTGCTTGCTTTATCTTACTGCCAGTTGTTGGACATAAAATATTTAACTTTTATTCCATAAAATAGTTACCTATTCGAGTTTTAGATAGGTACCTAGCAAAACGCCTATCGATTAAAATCTGCCGTCAAATATTGCTCAGAAAACAAAAAAGTCTAGTGTCAGAAACACAAATTTAAAAAATTCAGCCTCTGCTGCTGGCCATAAAACAAAAACAAATGCGGCTTGGATCAAAACGCCTAAAGTTATTTTTTGTAGATTCGCTGCGCACATCACATTGAATATTCAACCTAACGCTCGATATGATGAAATATGCACGTTTCCGAAATGACTACGCTACGAAGATGAAGCTTCCACTTTGTTGTTTTAGGGTTACACCAACATACGGTCATGCATTTCGAAATTGTTTGATTGATTCTAAATTTGCAATTTATCGTCCCGGTTCGGTTGAGCAAATGTTAACATCGCCCCTTCGGCTTAGGAATGTCGAATGTTGTCCGTGAAGTTGAGGAAAATGATCGGTTTAACTAGGATCCGGATACACCTGCGTCTCTCCTGATCCGGAGCTTATGGCCACTGCGGATAGCTAAGATAGTGATGAAGCACTGGCCATTAACGTTGCCGGAATTAAGGCATTAGCAAAGTGTAAACTTCGTTTAAGTCCAGTAAGCCCGTTTTGAATGAGGTTTCTCGAGGCCTTTCTGTTGGATTTTTGGGCAATTAACCGATACTCTGTAGTTTACTCCCTTGTAAGAACAAAGCCAATGTAATTATGTAGACAAGAAATTCTTAACGATTTCGGATAATATGTCATAAATCGAATCAGATTCATTTTTTGAGTAGTATAAGACAAAGTCGCTTCCCGCTGTCTGTCAGTCCCTACTACGTATGCTTAGATCTTTAAAAATACGCAACGGATTTTGATGCAGTATTTTTAAATAGATAGAGTGATTCAAGAGAAAGGTTTATAAAGCATTTGACACGAAGATTTCCAATGAAATAAACAAACTTTTTTATTTTTTATGAAAAAGGTTCACCTTAGAATATTGATCATTTAAGACCCGAGTTTAAGTCAATGACGATTCCCACGACACTCATTATTGTCAACTACCGTAACATAAACATAACCATAAAATTTACGCTCGAACCGTAAATACGACGACTGTTGAGACATATACTCCAAGTTTGACTAGCAGTAAGATTTGTTGCCGAAGGAACCGCAAACGCGGTGAGCACAAACCGAATTGATTCGTTAAGATGCTGAGAGGATGCTGGAGTGAGATAGCTTGCTGTTGACGGCAGAACAGAGCGAGATGAAAACATGTTTCCGGGGATCATTCACGCATTGTATGTGCTTTGAATAACCCTTCAACAAAAAACAGTAACAATGTTTACTAAGAGACCCTACTGGGTTCCGGGTTTTGAACCTATTTATAGAATGAATTGAATCGTTTGGCTTCTGCATTACTTTGTTGAGATCCAACTTGCTTTCAAGACTACTTTATCAATTACTTGTTTCTGCCGATGGCTTTGTGGTCGTTGTTTCTATGGAAACGTTAAAAGGTTATTTCCATGAGAATTGACTTATGTTTTATTCCTGGCTTAGACTGAATAATGATGACTGATGATTGAAATTTGCATAACTGTACCATGCAAAATTTCAGCCATCTCCGTTCAGTAGGTTTGCCGTGAAGAACTGACAAACATCCATCCAAACTTTTTCATTTATAGTGTGTTTTGAAAAGTTTACCGGAGACGATTTTACTCCTTGTTTAGGCGAAAAATTAAACGTGTGAATTTTTACACTCGATTAGTTTATCTTAAACTGCGATAGTTTTCAATCTTAGAATAAGTGCTTTCTAAAACTACAGCTATAATTCGGCACTAGGTCGTTCTAGAAGGCAGTCTAGTATATTCCAGAACAATACAGAAAGGATTTGCGCTCGCTCGCGGCCCGAAATGTCTGCACCTCCCGGGTATTCGGATTGCCTCCATTCCAAAGTATTCCATTCCAAGTATTCCATTCCTACCACTGGAACGGTAATGCGCCGCCGATTTAATTACCATTTATCCGGTTAATTGCTCTGCGGAAACCGCACCCACTTGGTTTTATACGAAAAAAGCCTTACCCACATCCTTTGTTTTGTGGGATTGGTACGAACGGTTTCGTTGGGGCTATTGGATAGAGGAAGTAATTATATTTTACCGAATGTTTCTTTTCATCGAAATACCGACGAAATTATGGAGTTAACAAGAACCCTGGAGTCACGGTTCACGATTGGAATTGGGAAGATGACATGATGTGACGCGGTGACTTGCTAAATACTTTGATAATCGATTTGTATACTAGGTAAGCTAGCACTTTTCCAAATTATTTATGGTGTACTTACATACCCTGGTATCTGTGTTTAAAAGGCGTCACTTCAATTTTCTAATACAAAAAGTATCAAGCTAAAGTCTCAATAAAATTGTTGAATACTTTACATTTAAAAATATCTCTGCACTGATAAATAAATAAGTCTTCGCCAATCAGCAATTATCACTCCATCCACAGCCCATTGAAATTCATCGTCCAATTATCTTCGTCCATCGACGGGTTAGAAAATATACGGGTCAGTTCTCATTTCATATTCCGCGGTGATCCCCCCTCGTAATGGAATAACGGTGTGAGCTCGGGGACGTCTGATCGAATACTTCTATATTTTAGTTTCACAAATTGCACGGGATGACCATTGACCCTTGTCAAGTAAAAATGTGTCACGCTGCATTGGGGTAAAATCAATGTCACGGTGATACAGCGTTATTTATGTAAATCTGCGTAATGGACACTGAAATGCTTTCCTATATTTGTGTGGTCTATTCCACGTATTAGGGTTCCATAATTTAGATCAGGTAGGCAGCTAAACATGTGATAGACAGCTAAGATGTACGAATATTTAAAGGACAGATTAGAGGAGTTCCCTTCTTTGAATTATGAAAATGTTATTGCACTTGTGAAAGCTTTCATATGACTATTTAGTGTAATAGTGCGTCTAGTTACACGGGATATTGTCACGAGCACTTTTCACAGTTAGTTAAGCTCTGCAGATTGCTGAACTGAATATCAGTTAACTTTCATAGCGCCCAGCTCGTGTAACAGGAGTTACAGCTATCTATTTGATTTACATTGTTGATAATGAAATGTATTACAGTAATGGACAAATTTTATAAATAAGCGATAGCGGCAATGATGATGGTCACGCAACACCCCAGACGTAATATTCGACGAATACCCGCATCGAATAAAACATTTTATATTCCGTAACTTCTAACTTATTACTATTGCAAATCCTGGAAATAGCTGCGGAAAATGTTTTGGGTGTGCAGTCATGCATAGATTTTGTTTGGGCTAGGTAGCCAATTCTATTTGCGGAACTGTGAGACGAATGCTCTTATGTGAATCCCGCTTAGCCATTTTATAAAGACCTACCATCCGGAAAATACAAAACTGCTATGAAAGCAACGCAAGAATCATCATAATGTTTACTATTGTAGGTAAGTTCCCAGATTGTGATAGAGACCATCTGAATAGTCTCGTCAAATAACTTTTAAAATGAAAACTTAACCATATAATATAATTTAATGACCATTAAAAATTTATAGGTCTCGTAGAAGAATTATGCTTCCGTGGACCCACCGAGAGAACGAATAAATAATGCCTGGCGTGCGAGGAACCCTCATGCTTCCCGCGGCTCTTAACTCTTATTTTATACTTATCGAGACACCACTTTTATCTCCGCATAAAACGCTATAATGCAGGATGCTTTTAAAATTATATTATGCAGCGGCAGAGAGCTAAGAAGGGTTTAGCCGTGCATTTTAAATGTGCGCTTATGAACGAAAACTCGTCGGCTATTGTTCCAAACGCTTCACATTAGTCACTGTCAACATAACTCGTTAATTATTGTTACATACTCGTATCAAACGGCCACCGTTTAACGTTCTAGAAACAAAAACTAGAATATGTTTTTATTCGCGTTACGTAGTGGAAAATAAAGTTAAATCAACGGCGTTAACACGTTGCGCGTTGGGCATAACTGCGGGATAGTTTGGTCGTTTTGTAATAGTGGTAGGGGGTTGTCTAAAGGGTTTTTTACTCGGCTCGCTAATGGACGCAGAACTTTACTTACCGCCGCCCCGCTCCGTTGTACGGTTGTTTACTATTAATTGCGCCTTTTGTCGCTTACAGCTGTTGTCGGTTGCGGTTGTGATGCACCCGGCGAGCCCGTTTATGGCCACTCTCTAGCGCCGACGAATTGAGACCACCCCGTCCCACTATTTGCAGACTGCACTCTTCTTTTTGCCAAATTAAAGCTCGGCTAAGGCGCGCGTGTTAATAGGTTGGTAGCATACTCGATAACTTCTGTCGTAACGAGTTGGGTCGGCGAAACTAAGCAATGTTTACCTGCAACACAGTTTGCGTCCAAAACGATAGTCCCTAGTTGCCAAACCAAACCGAGTTTGCAGAGTTATTGCGGGCGAGAATGGATCGAGTTTTGCTGTATACAAACAATGGCGAACCCTCGGCCGATGGCTCCTGTATTTAATTACAAATAATGTTTTCATCCAGAGTTACCCGGCGTAGACCGCAAAAAAGGTTTGTTCCATTCGGTACTGACTTCGCAGTGCAGTCAGATTTTTTTGCTTCGCGAAATTTTATTTATCGCTGTCGAGGCCCGCGTGCGTCGTTGACTACTAAGTTTTTAATTAAATTATTCACTTGATAATTGTTGGCGGACACCACGATAGAGCAGCTTAATATAAAAGCCTTGATCAGTGTGTTCTAAAATGACAAAAAGTTATGTTTGCCTGTACTACTGAAGGAAACTTGTCTCTTTTTCTTAAAAGATATTATGATATAATTTTATTCTAGTTCATCATTCAATAATAGTCCACTGCTAGACATAGGCCTCCCCTAATAAAGCACGATAGCGCCCTGTCTTCAGCTTGCCGCATCCATCATCTACCTGCAAACTTTCGCAGGTCGTCATCGTACCTGGCCGGAGGGCATCCTACACCTCATTTGTCCAGTCGCGGTCTCCACACAAGAACACGTTTACCCCTAGTTTACCCTACCCTTATTTCTCCTAGTTAGTACCATACTTGTAATAACTAACACAGCTGTGCTTACTGAACTGTTTTCCCAGCGACGTTTTGTGTTCTATTGCAAGGATTTTACACGCTTAATTTATTATTTTGTTGAAGTGAATATAGCGCACACAAAGCCTTTTGAACGTAATTGCTTGAAAGTTTTCACCTAATTAACTTCTAAACCCGACAAGATACAATCAAAGCTTTGAATTGTCTGTGAATAACGTTTTGTGGTAATAAAAAGTTATCTAGTCTTGAAAAATTTGCCCTCATTCATTATGACAGAAATAAATATATGTAGAAGATTGTATGACCGTTCTTCCAGTATTAAATCATCTTTATTTTGACCTTTTGAAATCTCAACACGGCTTTCCATTAAAAGTTTTAGTAATTCCCTTCATAATCTGTTCTGCCCCTTTTTCTCAAAGTATCTTTAAAAGTTCTTGCTTATCCTTTAATAATAACAAAACAATGTTGAGATACTGCTATCTACTTTCTAATTATGCTGAAGTTCAGTTCAGCATCAAGCGCAACTTCTCAATTTAACGCGGCCCGTATTTTATTGCCAGTAAAATATAAAAGTTGTACTATCTATCGATTAATATTAAAGTTCACGGGATTTATCATGTTTTAATAAGTTGAACGTTAAATTAAGTGGCGGCGCGTCGCTCACGGAACAAGGGGGTGGATAAATATTTTGAGGGCTTACGATTCAATAAAGGAATTGTAACAAATTCACGCCCTGGAGCTCGCTGAGTAAGTCGTGAGTTTCGTTCGAAGACTTTATTCCAAGTTTTCGTTTTGCATTGAGTTTATGGTGTATAGCGACATTTTATTATAAATGCCTAAGAGAATAGTATTTTTTTTACACGGAACTAAACCAACACCATTATATACGAGGTTGTTCTCTTATACTTCTTTAACAGCTGCATACATATATTTTTATTTATTTGATGACCGATGTGGCGCGGTGGGCGATGGTCCGCCTGCGACGCAGGAGGTTGCGGGTTCGATTCCCGCCTCGGAACAATTATGTGTACGATCTGCAGATATTTGTTCAGGGTGTTCTGGTCGTTTTTTATGTATAATAAAAAATATAACTATCTATGTAATGTATTGTATTATGTATATCAGTTATCTAGTACCTACCCGTAACACAAGCTTTGCTTACCATGGGGCTAGATAATGCTGTGTGGATTGTCCAGCATTATTTATTATTTATTTTATTCGGCCTTATAACCTGCTTCTGTATATCATAATATCAAGTTTATTTTATATTTCGTTTTCACAGGATATGAAAACCATAGCATCATGTGAATCACTAGAACCATTGCACCAAGCTCTCTCCTGATGCAGATTAGATGACGTCGCGTGATTTAACACCCGCCTCTCGCACGCCATTCTCGAGACCATATAAATTTTCTTAATAAAATTACTCGCCTCATGTTTTCCCGTGAAACCTTGGCATACATACGAGATACCAAACATGTTTTTACGCCGACGGGGTTTATTCGTGCTGTTTGATTTTGTTTTGTTTCTCTACTACCTAACCCCTTACGTGTCTTGTTGCTTGTTTATTTCCTCTTACCTGAACCTGAGTTTTGCTGTACAATTCTTTACCTTTTATTTTTTATTTATAAACATGTAGATCTATCCTGACGGGCACACTCAATGCAATAGAGTACCTTATATTTTGTCTCTTTTAGACCGGCTTTATTTTGCACAAGTCTGTTGTTTGTTTAAATTTTTAAAAACAGTTTTAATACTCATATACATAGTTAATATTAAATTTGCAAGAACATTTTACGACCAGTAAAATTTTTATACGACGCTTCCGCGCAACTGGTAGTTTCCTCCAACTTTTCTTTTAGGACAGTGTTCTATGAATACTGAGGATGTAATAAATGGAAAACATAATTAACAGTAAAAGTTCCAACGGAAAACTCCAATTAATTAAAGTATGGTTCGAGTATACTCAGACATGCGATGATGTTTTTGAGGAACTCAAGGTTCAGGACATTAGGTGAAAGCTTTTAAAAATGTGTAGTGTAAATACTGGTAGTCGACGTAGGTAGTAATAGAAGCTTGATCTGTTTATCGTGTAAGCCTGCGACTATGACGAACATTTTAATATTGATGGTAATAAGCTTAATAACTTGGTTTATACTAACTAAGGTCTCGACAGCAGTACCTTATGAAACGACATACCGGAGCATAACATTTAAGACCTAAGCTAATTTCTTATATCCGGTCTGGATATCGATTTTGAACCTCGAGCTTGAAACATTTCATCTTACACAAACCTTTTCACCATCTGACCCTATGTAATATTATAAGTGAAAACCTATGTATGCAGACCATCAATTAAACATTGGCTGTCGTCCCTTTATAATCATTTTTGATTGGACCCCTTCAATGGGGTAGGTAGGTAGGTACTCTTCATGCGAAATTGGATAGGGATAATCTAGCCAGTGAGCCATTAATCCTCTGGTTATACCAATGTTTTATGAGATACGTAACTATGTTTCGTTGATTAACTATGAAAGTATCTGCTTTTGAATATCCTTATCCCATTATTTATATGGTAAATGGTATATGGTTTTTATTATTCTTCTTATCACGAGGGACTGGTAAGTCCCAGTATTCGTATTATCTTCTTGTTTGGTCCTAGCGTTTTTTGTTTTCTAAGTGTGGCCCTTTGATAGAATTCAGTTTTTAATATAATTTCTTAAAATTGGAACCTGTTTTTTGTATTATAAGTTGAATTCAAAACCCTTCTCTTCAGCTTTATCTCTGTATTATATAGCTATCTATCGGATTTCGTCATAATTGAATGAGAAATATCCGAACACATCAAATATTTTTATAGTTCACTCACCTGGAAATTCGTATATCGCGAAATATACGCGGTCGCAAAATATCTGCAATGTTCTCATTGAAGTATCCATTATCGTGATGAGGTGAAACAACGCTACGAAATAAAAATACATGCAGTTGTTTATGCATTTTGACAGCTAGAGCGCACTCTGAAACCTAGCCGGACCACCAGATAAAATATACATATGGGAACAGAGCAGACTACAAAATATCAAAATATTACAAAATTGTATGAGTAGGTTCATTTTATACAGGCTTCATATTTTAGCAAAGAAATCTCTAGTTCATTTACTACGTGCAGTTTTCTTGTTGAAATAAGATATTGCGGCACGTACCTTATTTATAAACTAGTAGGTACACATCAGCCCAGCCATTAAAAAATCTGTCGGCCATTTTGAAAACCTTTCGAACTTCATACATTTCAGTCTTGTTCGATATATGCCATGTCAGCATCAGCTTGCCCATTAAACTAAGTGGTCGCATAAAATGCATCACATATCGTAGGTATCTACTATGTATCTTTGATGGAGGCTGGATAACCCGAGGCTTTTGTCTCCCCCTCCGAATGCCCTGCGTACATCCACTTCGGGTATGTATCAACCTACCTAGAGACTGCAACGGGAGGGTTGGAAACTCAGTCTTTGTCATGCGAAATCACTGTTATAGCAAAATAGGCTCTGTTGAATTGTTTTTAGAGTAAATATGATTTGGGTTTTAGATGACATGATTTTTGGTTACTGCTTTAAGCTGACTCTGCAAAGAGTTCAAGTCACCGATGAGGTAATATAATGTCTTAAATGAGACGAACGAGATTTCCGATTCGATTATGCCCTTATCACACGTTTTATGTCAATTAATTCGTACTTAGTGTTATCGCTTCGCTTTCTATTTCTTCCTACCTTCATCTTCATTGAGCGTAATCGAGTGAAAATTGCGATGCATCGAAAAACTATTGTTATATCTGTGTCCCACTAGCAAGCTTTTGAGCCGCTGCTGTTTAGATGACATGTTTTGTTCGGATTATTGACTTAGGTCCGTAGACTTTGTAGAATGGTCTGTTGGATGCACAGGTCAGATGTGTCGCGCCATGTTGCTTTAATTAAGTCCTGATGTCACTTGGCTTTGATTTGTTTACGACCACTGGTTTCAATAGTGTTTTTTGTTTGTGTTCTCAATTAGCATGGATTTGTAGAGAGATTTCAATGTTCTGCTCACAGTCCTGATGAATCCTGATGAATGAGAATGCGAATTCTCATTTTTTATAAATCTCTGTGTGAACATTGAGCCCTCGCTCTTTGCTTTTACGTTTCTCTCGTTGTAAAGCGCGTGCGTGTAACATATATCTTAGGATATCTTAACACGAATTTAAAACACCTTTTGCACGGGGTAAGTGTTAATGCTTCAATTTGATTCATTCCGCTAACCCGCTTTACAATTTATAAGCTGTATTTCTTAGTAACGAGGAGACTCCAGGATACAGGCTAATTGCACCTAGTGGTAAAAAGCGAAATGCCACATAATGGGTGCACTACACGCGAACCGTGCTGACACAGCAGGGCTGCGTTCACATTGTCCGGTTACACACCAAGCTTTGTGATTTCAACTTCTCTCGAAAACAAAATGTTGATATGCGTCGTATTTTTGTTTGAATTCGGGCTATATAGTTATTCTGTGGTTCGGGTCACAGTGATGTGATGATTTTTACGATGATTTATTTTTACTTTTACAAATCAGCGGCGAAAAATATGATGATAGTAAATGAATGCAAAATCGAAGCAATGTGATAAAAACCTGATCCTTTTTATAATGAAACTTTAATAATAAGCTAGCTAGGAAATCTATAAACTCTAAGGAACTCTACGAAATCAGCAAGGCATCCGATATAAATAACGATGTCCATTCACTTTGCGTTTCATTGCGCTTGCAAACTGTTACTGCTTCATAATGTTTTAATCAATAGCTGCAGCGTTCCTAAAAATGATTTTACCTAGCAGCCCATTTAGAAAATGCTCTTAATTGAATGCAATGATAGGCGCTCTGTAGCTAAGGTATGGAAAACCATCTTTTGTCTGATAATGCCTGATGAGAGACAGGACACTGTAGCAGCGTAGGCAGATAATGAAACAAACTTACAAATTTCACTCTGGTCATCATCATCATTTGACTATAACATCCATGATAGAAGGTTTACGTAGCGTTCGCTTACTCTATTAAACTCCATTAAATCAGTTTTTACCATGCTTTTATTAGCTTCACCTGTTCCTGTTTGTTTGTAACCGACTCCTTTGGACTCGATTTTGACCCACTTTGAACGGTCAGATTTCATTTAAACTTATTAATAACCGATGACAATACAATAATTTGATAAGTTTAAACTAAAAAATAGAAGAATGGGGTGCATGGATTTGCGTTCTCTTAAACCACCCCACGCACCCCACGCTTTTTTACATTAAAATGATTTCTTTTATTTATCACTCTTATCCATAATTTGAATTTTCTACTTTTTAGTTCGGTTTATTTATAAAAGCGTGGTTTTTTAGTTTTTTAAACTATTATTTATTTCTAAATAGCAGGAACCTCTTACGGTACGTAAGCACCTTCTAGGAAAAGTCAAGCGGCCATTTTTAAAAGCGACCATCATTTTCGTATTACTTGCATTAGCTAGTCACACAGTTTACGGGCTTATTAAGATAATTCACATCACAAACGATAGCTATTAGTTATGTATGTGTATAAACCAGTTGTTGTGTTAATTTGCATTGTATTAACTTTGTTGCGTAGGTAAACAACAGTTCAGAGCTGATCTTATCGACGAAGATAAGCAATTAATGCTAGGAGGTAAATTATTAGTAAATTATTGCACATTATCTTCGTTGTTATGAAAACGAGATAGACATGGGAGATAGCTTTATTAATTATGCGAGGGAGTTAATTTGTAAGATATGTTTACTTTACAATTTAAACTTTATGAATATATCCTATGTGTAAGCCTAGGTGTTATTCCGATATGTGAGCTATATTATTGTGAAGTTTCATCAAAATCCATTCAGAAGTTTTTGCGTGAAAGAGCGACAAACATACATACATACATCCTCACAAACTTTCGCGGTAATAATGTTTATATATTTATTTTATTTATATTAGTAGGATGTCTTTTTATCCTTATAATAATGTCAGTGTATGTGTTGGTAGTAGGTACTAAACGTACCTACTAAGCTTAAACGTGTGTTATCATTCGATGCTTGCACCGGTCAGTAAACAAATGCCTATCTGGCCATTGCTATCTGGTACTAACTGTCAAGTTACGTGTAACCTCTGGCGTTGTTTTTCTAGCACTTACCTATCTACAGGTAGCTTCGTATATGTTCGTCTTTATTTCGTATAAACAAAGATAATTTCTACGTATCGTATTGAAGTAAAAGCGAACTTTTTCCAAAAGTTTGTATATCATGTCGTCGACTATTATACAAAATTTTGGAAAAGTTAGACTCCAATACTATAACATGTTGAAAACTATGTAGCTATGTACTAGTAAAAGAGAGCTTTGTCTAAAATTCATCATGTGTACCTAAGTGTATATACATATTGAATAGGTATTGCAACATAAGCAGAATGTATATTAGGCGAAGTATATTTGACTTTTTTGTGTTCACATGCTTTATCATTTGTCTGTAGGCAGTATTGCATTCAATTCACATGTAGGGAAATAAACAATAATAACTGTATGGTATGTTTTCGAAAGCTTCTTTACAAGCTTTCGTGACAATATTAGCGACAAAATGCTTTTCTTTTAAATTATATCCACCCATGCGACATAACTACTACCCCTAAGCCCTTGTGTTTTTTATTTTCAGTTTAACTGTCAGTCTGAATCTCCGCCTATATACGGCCGCCATTGACCTTACACTTACCCATACCTGCAGTAGCTAACTGGCATTGCCCTGGGAATTCAGCTGCTCTATGGTTATTGCTTAATTGGTATTTGCGTATGTAAGCTAATTTAACTGCTATAATATCCCTTCCAAGAAATACCTACCCAGCTTTCAGGTGCCTATTTGTTTGGTCGTACATTTAGCGAGCTAGTTATGTTTTCTATTGGTTTAGGTTTACCGTCTGAATGCTGTTTTACTGACGCTAAGTCAATAGTTTTATTAATTTATACTTATATTTTGTTTAAGTCTAAATCGTATTTTTCAATAACTTACTAAACTTTATTTATTTAAACTATTTATTTAAACTTTATTGCACTATTAAAGGTACAAAGGGTGGGCTTAATGCCGAGGCATTTTCTACCTGCCAACCAGGAAAACACATGGTTTAAATAAAGGGTTGGCGTGCTAACATTACATACAAATATAAGTAGTAGTAATTTATAATATATATATATATATACCTAAAATACATATTATATTATACATATCTATATACCTAAGAAAAACAGCTAAAACAATAAATATACAGTTCCAAATATAGCATAAGTATCAAATCAAATCAAAAGAAGAAAAAAAAAAAAAAAAAAATAGAAACGTTTTATGAAGAGCTATGCTTGTATGTATAACCTCTCATGAAAAAGCCTTCGCACCGATTTCTTGAAAGTATCACGTGTATTTGCTTTTCTAATGTCCAGTCTCTTTAGTATTTTATGATCAGATAAAATCTACTCGTTAATTACTTATTTTGATTTTACTGCCTTTAAGTCTGTTTCTGACAGAAATAAGGCTTCCTCATATCACTCCGTGTTTTCTACATATATGTATTAGACACCCACACTTACTTAGAAAATATTGTATAGATATATTGAAAGTACATGAAATAGAAGAGAGTGAAAGTTTACCTCTGAAAGAGCAATACATTTTGCGCCAACCCTACCAAGTATGGAATAAGGACTAGAAGAAGTCACAAACACACACACACATACACACACACCCTCACATACATATACACACACACACACACACACACACACACACACACACACACACACACACACACGCACACACACGCACACTATAAAACGGTGACAACACCGACATCGTCCCAATTCATCATCAGAAATACCCACAAACATTTTACACCGAATAAAACTTGATTCTGGACTTGGAAGTCGCAAGGAAGTTGGTTAATTATGTAAATTGCGGCCTGTACTGAAATATGGAGCGAATTCACTCAGACGCAGATAACTCGGCCTGAGTTATGGTACCCAGCGTGGGAATGTACGTTCTAATGGAAAACAAGCGTTACGCGGAGTTTTACATTTTGTAAGCTAGGCTAGGTGTGGCGACTGGCGACTGTTTGCCTAATGGAGAGTGGACGGTCCTTTTAATAAAAGAAATTTATACAGTAGGTATATAAATAGTGTTATACGAATGAAGTATTCTACTATAAGTACACGATATATATGTATTTTGGGTGAAGATAATACTTTTACAGATTAATATTAGCTTTTTCGGCCCTAATAGATATTGTATTCGAAAAGGTTAACAAAACTCAAATCAACACGAAACATTCCTTTAATGTTGATTTGAGTTTTGTGGAAGATTTTACGATAAACCTCATCATCGTCATCCGCAGCCGGACTTAACCCACTGCTGGGTCGTGCTGGTGGCCTGCCGAAGCAGGCCTAATCCCAAATTTTTGTTGTTGAAGTTTGTGCCATCCACCTTGGTCCTGTACTAACCGCCTCCATTGACGACCCCCGACGCGTACTTTGACGTCAACACACCTTGCAACTGGGCGTCCGACGTTTCTTTTGCCCATTATTGGCCACCAATCAGTTGCTGTTTTGCTCTTAAATAGGCACTACACGCTAAATACAGTACCTGCACTTATTTATAATTTCTACCCATTGAAATATTCAAATATGTATATAGTCGACTTAAGAAAAAGGCAATTACACCCAAACGACAACCTTTTAAAACAGTAAGCGGCACTCTGTACCTCACCTATTTTTATAATCTCGGTACATCTGCCTAAACCGCTCCATTTCTTTTGTCCCGTACTTCTACAACACTCAGGGTTTCATTAAGAAATGTGCCCATTGTAGTCCTAAGTACGCACTAACAACAAATAGCCACAATTTGAATTGTCTCTGAGAAATCTCTAACAAGAATGAACCATTAACCCAATTCTACGTGTTCTTGTAATAGAGTTAGGGGTTTTAGGGCTAATCACGTCCTTAGCAGGTGCTTTGTTTGATGAACAAAAGCTAAGAAAACGTAGAATGATGCTCGCTAAATAGCCGTGGGAAGTCTCAATGATAGATAGGTACAATCGAAATGATCTTTGTAACAAATTACTTAAATAATTTCTAGAACATGGCGTTGAAAAGCATAAAAGTTTAATAGTAGTGACTTGAACCCGATTATTTGTAGCATACAAATGATTCAAGTCACGAATAATGCCGCGGTAAATATTAGCAGTAAAAAGAAATTATTCAAATTACTTAATTTTTTTTATTAAACCTAACTTATTTTAGCGTGTTATAAAAAAATAGAAATGTTTAAATGTTGAAACAGGTGGCGTTGTTTCTCGTAGCATTCTACGCCGTAGCACTTATCTACGTCGTAGCACTGATCTGTTCTGCTACGGTGCTACGAATGCTACGTTATCTTTTGAGTTACAACGATTCACATACTAATACTTCGGTGCTGTAGCGACTGAACTGAACGCTGAAACTTCCAAACTTCTTTACTCTCCGGTAATTCCTTCATGACGATAACTGCAGAGGTCACAAATTGTTACGAAACTCGCCAGAGTCAGCAATAGGTAACAGTCTCGCCCCTAATCCGTACACTGTAGACTTCGGACGTACAAATACGCAATAAATCGGCAAACTTTTAGCTAGCAATTTCCTTCGGTTACGCGAACAAGATTCATGATGGCGAAGAGTCGACTCGAGCACCGTAAATTGCGCTGCTTTTAAAATTTAACGCCACTGGCAAAGTGGGTTGTACTGATTCTTCACGAAGTTTGAGGAGAAAATATAAATTGAATACCTACTAAAGTACTAACCTACATCGTTCACCGTTTTTAGAGGTTTTGAACTTCGTACAAATAATTACTTTGTAGTTAGCGCGAGGAACAAATTAACTTCATAGTATGCCGTGTTTTAAAAAGGAATTTGAAGACGTTTTATGACTTACACTCCTTAAATTATAGGACCACCTCAAAATCTTTTATACAACAAGGAAAAAATCATCCAAATCTATTGAGAATCGGCGAAGATATCACTAAAATTGTTGTTGCTAGTCGTGATTTTTTTAACGAATTATATTGTTTTTTTTTCAGCTTGACGGGATAAATACTAAGCCCCCGGGCATATTTTTTTATGGGACCAACTCGAAATAAGTTTTAAAATCGGTCCTAAATTGACGGAGAAATCGATGAATAAATATATAAAAAAAATACAACATGAACGTATTATATATAACAAGAACCTCCTGAAGTCCGTAAAAATAGAGATTAGAAAAAATACTTATAGGTACTCATACATCTGCATATGACCACTTTATTTACTCATCATCATCATATCAGCCCATACATGTCCACTGATGGACGTAAATCTACCCCATACGACCAATACGTAAATAGCACCAAAAATTTTGACTCGGTAGTGCCTATGTTAATAGTATCTAATTGTCCCCTTTCCTCGCATACTAACGGAAATATATGAGTATCTATACGATTCAAGGTTGGTTTGTAAAACCTTTATTACTCCGATAAAAAGAGCAGAAGTCAAATTCGTCACATTAACCGCCTAAACGGCCATCGAGTCGCAATAGCCGTATTAGTCTTAAGTAACAGTAATCAGCGGGATGCCGCCATAGTCTTGGAATGATTAATGTCGACGCAACCACCCGTGCTGCTTTCATGGCGGACTATTATAAGTCTGCAGCTTTTGTCGTAATGAGACAGCCATATCATATTCTTTACAGTAATAATTATTCATAAGACTACCGAGCACATACATATACAACTTACCTGTTAATGTTAAGTGTCGTGTTATGTATGGTTTCATATTAATTAATTTATTTCTTCTTATATACCAAACAAATGCAATTTACTTCTTGTTTTTGCGGATTTTAACTGTGGTTTACGTGTTTATGAACTTTTTGATATCTGCTTACTAAGTTTTATTTTGACGCCTTTGTAAAATACCAGCGGTAATTAGGAGCGAAAACTCTTTAGAGGGATTGATCGAACTTAACGCATTTTAGGCAGATCTTGATATTTGAAGATATTGAAATAAAACTTGATATTTATCTTGATTTGTGTTGATGGTGGGCTTTTAGCGCTTATAATCAACTAGTCTCAAAAGCGTTCTAGGCAGTCATACACCACTTGAACCACAAACAATCTATGAAATGGTGATATCGGGAGACGGTAGGTATGTTTGTGGAAACCCTGAATGTGTGAATTGGCTTTGAGCCAGTGCTTGAATAATAGAATATCGCTTGAATATTTTTACTGGCACGGTTTGAATATACGATTGACTGAAATCTGATGGAGTGTGCTACCCTCTGAATGTCAGTGTTCACAGCTACGCTGAAGTGCCTACCGGTAAATGCTCAAATGGTTACAAACAATTTGGCTAAAATTCCTTTGTTTCCTGTAAGTTTGAAAGATAGGACCTATTCACCTAAAACTAGGAACGTGATAGGTAAATAATAAATATTACGCAGCTTAAAAATTTTCGAAGTTTGTCGAATTCATTATTATTCCCTCGTTAAGAGACAAATATGGTTCGTAGTTAACCAACTTAGGCGCACATAGGGAAAGACCAGTTTTTCTTACTCTTGGGACTCTACTACATGCTACATTATGTTAAAGTTGAAATCCCTACAACCTATGTTGTTCTGTATTTTAGTCTGTTTTGTACTAGACACATAAGTTATGAACATACTAGTGGTTTCTTCTCACTTCTTCCACTGGTGGACAAAAAATTGAAGTGAACTATAAAATATGACCTGTCAAATGTCAAGTGCTTATTTGTAAGCTTAAAGAAATAAAAACTTTTAATTTTTCCTTTTTTTGTAACTCTGTGTATTGTGTATGCATGGCTATTAATAAATTCTTTATTCTTTTATTCACTTACATTCATAATAATCACGTAGGTAAATCTCAACATCATTGAGATTTTATCAATTCATCTTAGTTGCTTTCTCCTCGAGGAGATATCTATGTTTCTTTAAAAAATATTATTCAAAGTGTCAAGGGATGCTTTAATTTACGGCCGGGCTGTCTCTTGTCTTAAATTACTTATTAATTTTTAATCTTTTAAGCGGAAAGTTGACGGGAAAATTAGAACAAGGGGAAACCGACCACGATGAAAGTATAACATATTAATAAAGCCACTTGGAAACTTGCTTTTCGCCTTAACTTTTTATGGAAAAATGTTACCGAAATACCAGTGGGGATAAATCACCAAAACGCGGAACTGGGAAAGTCAAGAATAAAGGACAACCTGCTGCCGTATTGGTACATACATAATTGATGATCGCCATGACATACGATAAAAGATATTATGTGAATAATATGATATAAGTATTTTTGTAAATAAAGATAATTGTATGATGCTAATCACAATTAAGTAATACAAAGCGGAATCCAATTCTAATTCAATCATTAATCAATCCATGTCGAGGGGATACCCACTTTATTGTAAAAATGATTAAAATCTCCAATTAAAAGGTCCCCCGTTATTTTTGCGATAGAATTTACTCCGAAATTCAGTTTACCTTTAAGGCCGGGTGCAAACGAGAGGGTAATTTATAGCTGCGCCGAAAAAAACCTTAAACATTTTATAAAATCACACCTGGTAAACATTGATTCACCAGAAAAACAACAAATATGTTTACGTTATATATCAAAGTTAAATTTTTGATAGGGAGAGGAAAACGTGCTCTGGTTTTGGGAAATTTGTGCTCGATACACCTCAGTGATGTTGTTTACCGGTGTTCGGGGATGAGAGTTGAGAAAAATGATAACTCGATGGTTTTTATTCAGCAGATATTCATGAGACTTTATTAATAGCTAGCAGAAAAAAATACTTCGCTTTAACAGACGGAATCATCTAATCATCTTCTAATGATAGAATTATCATTCTTCTACTGGTGATAGATAGATAGATAGAAATTACTTTATTGCGCACTTATATACGAAACTATGCACAATAAAAGCTTATACACTATGTAGCAGTTAGCGGTCTTATCGCTCAAGAGCGATCTCTATCTCTACCAGACAACCATGGATGGATACGACCGTGGACAGTTCCAGGGGATCTGTTTGCTTTTAGATTTTATATTTGAAATAAAATACTTATAATACTTACATATACTACATAAATATCAAGAATAATCAATTTATTGCTAACAAAATAGTACACGTCAGAAAATAATCCTTGCAGAGAAGTAATATACTAAATAATTAAATATTATTTAATTTTTTTAACATAGTCGTCTACACTGTAGAACGCCTTCGATATACATACATATGTAGACTACTTATGATGACGTACAAGTAATATAAAGCGAACCATAGAGTGCTTACTGTCATCAGCAAATTGATAAATGAAACAAAAGACCCCTTCATTTAAAAATAAGTGCCGACGTACCTTAATGGAATTAACACCTACGCCCATTCGACCCTTGATGGTGTCAATTAATTTTTGACACGACCGGTGAAAGCCTCCTGACGATCAAATGTGCTTTTACGATATTTTGATTGCTTTGTTGAAGGCTTAAGTGTAATTTAGTACTTCGAAGATATTTGAAGTACTTAATAACTATGGTATGATATAATTAAATTAAGTGTGTAAGAATGACCCACCTGATGTCTAGTCTAGGTTTTCTAAAAAAAATATATTTTTTTAGTGACCTATAAATTGAAGTCGCTGTATGAAATACTCGTAATTAGATTAAGTTTATAGGAATCATCTAGTTTTTCTATTTTTAATTTATAATTTTTAAACGTGTGGCCGTTTAAATAAAACAGAGACGTCTAGAAAAACAGAAAAATGTGAATTTTCGAATTTCAGTACGTTCATTCGCTCACAACACTCACACAGGTAAAACAAACAAAACCACAAAGTTCACCCTTCAAACATTGAAACGCGTATCTACCTAGAAGTAGAAATCCGTAGTATGTTTGTTTGCAAGTTAAATATGGAACTGAATAAACTGTAATCGCCAGGAGAGGACGGACGTAACCCGACCGACAAAAACTTTATTAGGAATGGGCGTGCGGTTGTCACGGCTAACGGCTTGCGGTTGACACGGTCTCGGAGACCGCAAGCTCTATTGTAAGCAAGTCTACATCTTTGCTCATGGATTTTAGTTAAACTCTCGTAGCTATTTTACTTTTTATTCGCCTACGTATTGCTCTGATGAAGATGCGTAGGAAGACAATAAAAAAGTATTAAGTTTCTGTCCCACCACAACCGTCACGGAGCAGCAACGTACATGTGCACGATATATATGATTAATGACGTCATTGTTGCGTGGCTTGCTCGAATATGTCACCCACGCAGCTCAAGGCTGTCATCGGATCGTACACGTAAACCAAAAGAAAAAAACAAAAAAAATATAAACCGAATGCAGCAAAAAAAAAAAAAAACATTGAGAAGGGGAAAAAAAAAAGATATTCCCACAAAACCCAAGGACCGAGGGGTCGTCACCCCTCGAGTTGACGCCGGGATAATGAGGCCAAGCCTCGAGGCCCCTCTCTGTGCCCCCGCGGGACCGTGCACAGCGTGCGTGTATACTTTGTGCTGCAGTGTAAACGTAGACCCACGTCGTCGAACAAACGAAACCACGCAGCAAAATACGCCGCGTGGCCGTGCACAGCGTGCACCGCAGTGGGACAGCGGCTTTACGATCGTGAATGAGGTGGAAAGTTATCTTCAAAGATTTGGAGTAGGTACTGGGCTGCACTGAAGTAGGTACTTAAATCGACCGTAGGAAATTTCTTCACGGGGATTGGCGGAGCTCCACTAATTCAGTAATCAAAACAGGCCACAAATTTGGTTGGACACATCAGGTTGGCTATAGGAACAAAACTGTCCAAAGTTTTTCGTCCTACGCGTTTTACTGGAACAATACGAACACACCCTTTCACAATAAATAACAGTTGATTAATGAACTGTATGAAGCAGGGTTAATCACGACAGGCCAGAAGTTAACCCCTTTTTCATAACATGTCCTAACTGGAACTGTTTTTAGTGGATGGGCTCGGACAGGCTTTTGAGCTCGCTAGGGTGGAAGGTTTATTTGGCGTGAAAGCTTCGCGTTGTATTGTTTTTGATGGTTCCCTGCTTGTCAAAGTCGTTTTTATGTCTGTCAATGGCTATTATTTAAAAAAAAATCTAGAACACCGTCCTCGTATTAATTTTTTGTTTGGTACATGCACGTCTATGAAGTTCACTAATGAAGGTAAATGAATTAAGACTGAATGGCAGAATGAAGTGTTCCATAAACAATTATTCATGACAGATAGAGATATAATCAATCGACTCGAAAATTGTGGGGACTTACGAAAGTTTATATTTTTATCAAGCCGATATTTGTACGTCATCATCATTATCTTCATCAGCCTATATTAGTCCACTGCTGGACATAGGCCTCCCCCAATGAGCGCCATAGCGCCCTGTCTTCAGCTTGACGCATCCAGCATCTACCTGGAGTCTTTCGCAGGTCGTCATCCCACCTGGTCTTAGGGCGTCCTACACTACGTTTACCGAGTCGTGGTCTCCACTCAAGAACACGTTTGCCCCAGCGGCCGTCGGTTCTTCGCGAGATATGGCCGGCCCACTACCACTTCAGCTTGTTAATTCTCAGAGCTATATCGATAACTTTGGTTCTCTGTCGGATGCATTCGTTGCGAATCCTATCCTTCAGAGAAACTCCGAGCATTTGTACGTGCGAGTATGTAACAAAGATTATTCTAGCATCTAGCTAGATGATATTTCGATGAAAAAGTATTGAAAACTACCGTAACCCAATTTGCCTTTCTTTTTATCACGGAAATTAATGTTAGATCAGGAATAGTCAGATTATGACAATTTTATCTACATATGTCTAGGTAGGTCATATTTTAAAGCTTTTTGTCATAAAACAGCAGGTCTTTATGCTTAAATTTTACAAATTGAAAATAACACCCATACAACGCCAAATAAACTAAAAAGGTCCATGTCGTGATGAGGTAAGTACTTTACTTACTAACTACGATTCGGACCGACCTACAAAAAAATTTTTCAAAGCCAAACCAGCACCGGTGTTCCAAAAAGAAAGCAACTTGCAAGGCTTTGTGCCCCAAGAGTCAGTGTCGATCAATGCTACCCGCTACTCTTTTGTTTTGCGACCAGGGTTACTCCAGCACTGAGGCTGGCTACATTTGTTTTGTGCCAGTGTCAAATGTCGTAAACCCCAGTGTGTGCTATGTTCGCCTAAGTCCCATTTTGTATTTTGACAAGGAAAAAACGTTTCCTTGTCGATGGAGAAAAAACTCCGATATTCTGTACCTGTTGATCCTTTCACGCCAAGTTAAGGGTTCGATGGAATTGATCATAAATTAAGTTTGGGCGACGAGAACTTATCAATGGGACTTTGAATTAATTTTGTAATTAATCCGATTTTATCGCGTCTTTTTATAGGGTCTTACAAAGTTATAGGCCCTTTTTGGAAGGAAATTACTTATTGAGGGAAAATTGTCTAGATAATAGACTCAGACGAGAATTTTACTCCTTAGCTCTGTAATCGGATTTCTAATTTGCTGGGCCACAGTAATCCACCTTTAAGACGACAATTTTCCAATCAAAACTTCAATCAAGTTTCCAAAGATTCGTAGCGGGTGTTGCGTTTAGATTCAGTTTATCGATAGTCCACAAGTCATCACCTGCAAAGTGAGTGCTTGCGGCGCCGTGTGTCCGGACTACCCGGATATTCCCAATTTCCCTGTTTCTCCGGGGTTCTGTCACAGCTGTGGCTAGATAGATGACGGTAGGAGAAATAATGGCTGGTGTACTGTTTCACTCTGCATGCTTTGGAATGTAGTTATTTTGTGAGTCTTGCTGTAGTTTGGACTATTTATTCTATGTGAATGTTCCATCATCAGAGTCGCTCCCGTTTATCAACAGATATCATCATAAGAAATTGGCCATAGGAAGAAGGTTCTGTTATGCTTTTTTACCGTGCCACTGCATGCAAAGAACATACCTTTTCTGTGGTATTTGTGTTTGCATTTACGTTCATGCCGTCTTTTACGCTCGTTTGAAACACTTTTGGAGTATTCTAAAGTGATCCAGCCAAATATCGCGACCTGTTGTTTCCCCGAGAATATTCGGCTTGCACCGGACGAAGATGCTATTGTCTTGTTAATGCAATATCCCCTAGAACTGTAGTCCGTCCGTGTGACCAAGACAAACAATCGTATTAAGTTTGCGCAAAGCAAATGGAAGTTTCTCTGTTTGGATTAAAACTTAAATTGAAATGCATGCGTGACTGACTCTAGAGATAGATTACCTACATTACCTACAAGTTTTATCTATTAATTATTATCAGTAGTTTATTGACAACTATTTGGTTAAATAACTCGGTGGAGATATTATCAAATGAATGATCTATAGAAGGATCATTCAGCGGATAATCTTTTCAACTCACTATTGAAATACTCATTCTTATTCTCAGATATCTATTTGGTTTCTAATTCTGAAATAGAATTTCCGAAGTAGTTCTCCACCTACTTAATGTTTTTAGGAATTATGTAGCTAGGTTTGGTCTATACCTACATATTTCCTAAAAGTATACTACACTAAACATCCCACTGTTTTATGAGCACAAGAAAATAAAGCAACGCATGAAACCCTACCGGTGCTTACCTAAGGCCTGTTTACTTTTAATATTGTTCGTCACTCCATATTCTCAAAGCTTCTGTGCATGTCGGAATAATGTATGCCTCTACAAAAAGGTAATGGAATAACAAAATGAGCACTGAACATAAAATGTCCATAACGTCGGTATGTGGCGGATTGTGGCGTGCGGATAACTGAATTAGTTGGTGATAGCCTGTGTCACTCTGAATTAAGCTTGCTGATGGTGCATTAGGCTTTAATATTGATAGTCTGGTAGGGTTTTACTAAAAAAAAAATAGTTTGATGAATTAATTGTGAATGTTAACTGCGCACCTTAGTTTGAGAACACCCAACATAATTGCCCCCTTGGTTTCTTTATATGTCACGGTTAAGCAGCGTCATATCTCGCGAAGAACCGACGGCCGCCGGGGCAAACGTGTTCTTGAGTGGAGACCACAACTCGGTAAACGTAGTGTAGGACGCCCTCCGACCAGATGGGAGGACGACGACCTGCGAAAGACTGCAGGTAGATGCTCGATACGTCAAGCTGAAGACAGGGTGCTATGGCGCTCATTGGGGGAGGCCTATGTCCAGCAGTGGACTGACATAGGTTGATGATGATGATGATGATTGATATTTCGGTAGGATTTTACTCAAAAAATATCGTAGTTTTATGAATTTATTTTTGTAAACGGGTTAACTGCGAACCTTAGTTTGAGAACACCCAACATAATTGCCCCCTTGGTTTTTTTAATGTAACGTTTAAGCAGCGTCGATTTAATCCACATAGCCACTGATCGATTGATTTATCTTCCCGAGAACAGTTTTTGTAGAAAGAAACCTAGTTACGTTGATGCTTCTTATCTACCTTTTGACGACCGATGTGGCGCGGTGGGCGAAGGTCCGCCTGTGACGCAGGAGGTTGCGGGTTCGATTCCCGCCTCGGACGTACGAACAATTCTGTGTACGATCTGCAGATATTTGTTTCGGGTGTTCTGGTCGTTTTCTATGTATAATAAAAAATATCTATCTATGTAATGTATTTTATTATGTATGTATATCAGTTACCTAGTACCCATAACACAAGCTCTGCTTACCATGGGGCTGGATAATGCTGTGTGAATTATCCGGCATTATTTATTTAATTACAGAGTCTTGTTTTCTCTCGAATCTGTGTTGTAACGATAAAGCGATAGATTTTAGAAAAAATAAAAATGTTCAGAACTGAACCTTTCTTGTAGGCAACAGCGATTGTTGTCCTTGGTAGAACAGACAAAAATTACATGGAATCATCGAATGCGGTAGATATTAATTCTTTTTTATTTACTTAATATCCTACTAATAATAATAAACGCGAAAGTTTGTAAGTGTGGATGGATGTTTGTTACTCTTTCACGTAAAAACTACTGAATGGATTTTAATGATACTTTAACATCAGAATAACACATAGGCTACAATTTATAAAGATAGTATATTGTATATTATCCAAAATGTCTATCACCACGGGTGAAACCGCGGGGCGCAGCAAGTTCAAAATAATATTATTAAATATTATGATTTTTTGAACTTCAGTAAATTACGCGATTTTTTTAAATATTTGCTCTATTCTAGCCTAGACAACATCTCGCTATGCTAGGCTAGGGGGTATTTGTTATGCGTCCGGCGAAGATGGACCAAATGTAGTTGCCTGGGAGTTTGTAGCTGCCTTGTGGGATGTTTTCAATGATAAATCTTCGTTAAATTCAGTTTATTCAGTTTTACAGTTTTAATCATGGATAGACGCACGAGCTGGTGGCGTCGGTCGAGTCAAGAAGGTTTTACAAAAATGTCAAAAAAATGGTCAAGTGTGAGCACGAATCGTTTTGACATTGACAATTATAAATTTTGAGACTTCTTGGAAGGCTAAAACAACTAGGTATTTATAATAGAACTCTTGATGCAAAATTTATAAGTTCTTAATTTTTCGTAACTGATCATATTCTATGTAAGAGGTTTATGACACTCTGAACCAGACACTGGCAGAGCCGTAGCGAAAAGCAAGCGGCGCCAAAACAAAAAAGAAGTTGAAGTTATAATAGAACTAATTTAGTGCGGGCAACGACCAATTAATATGATAATACGATAAACTAAAGTGTCTACCTCTATTTATTTTGTTACCTAATGGAAATGTTAAGGAGTATTACCCGTTTGCCAATATTTATTCAGTGCTTAGATAATTACTGGTCCAAAATTTGCTTGGCAATCTCGTCCATATCAAACTAAATGATAATCTGCTATAAGTGGCTATAAGTGTACCTACATAGAACTAAGCACGGGCCATAGTTTTTGTGAATTCAACATAGCGAATAGCCGTTCGTGATAGATAGAAAACACTTATTACATATACAATTATACCACACAAAACAGAAAACTATACAGGAATAAATAATAGAATGAAGGAAGTATAAAGGGCGGCCTTATCGCTGAGAGCGATCTCTTCCAGGCAACCTTAGGGTGGACTGGACATGAAGGAACAAAATAGACGGTGGTACTTTAGTAAATCTATATATATAAAAGAAAGTCGTGTTTGTTACAACACTTATAACTCAAGAACGGCTGAACCGATTTGACTGAAAATTGGTGAGAAGGTAGGTTAGAACCAGGAGTCTAACATAGGATATTAAAAAAAACCATTTGACAAATCGATTTCCACGGGGGCGAAGCCGCGGGGCGCAGCTAGTATATAGATAAAAAAAAGAAAACAAATGCCTAACCTACACTAGATACCATAATACCTACTTGATGTCACCCTCATGGATTCTACGGGAAGATCAGCACTGGCTAGATTTGTTACCTTAGCCAGCATTATGCTAAATTAGGTCCATTTTAGGGTTCCGTACACAAAGAATAGTAAATAATAACATTTATTTCGACACACATAAGTACATATTTAAACAAACTTCTAGAAATCTAGATATTTTTTGTAAACAAAGGAGTTACAACACCAAAGAAATACTAATGGAAAATATTGTACGCCGCTAGGTAGGCCTACGTTAAACACTCCAAGTTATTTTAATACCTAGAAAGGCCTACATAAAATATCGATACGGAACGAAATATTTCTCGTATCCCTGGATTCTTGTTGTCATCATAAATCGCACTCACTTTGATGGTGGTTTTAAATATTTAACACAGGCGTTGCTGGGCCTATGTCACTTTTATTCATCTGGTAAAAAGTAAAAAAGTTTATTCTTGTTAGAAAAGTAAAACATTTGGAACTACCTTTTATGGTTTTTAACGTGGATACTCACGATAGGGCTGGTACATCAGTTCAAAGTCGCTCAGCGAGCTATGGAAAGAGCTATGCTCGGAGTTTCTCTGAATTATGATTCGTAATGAATACATCCGACAGAGAACCAAGGTTATCGACATAGCTCTAAGAATTAGCAAGCTGAAGTGGCAGTGGGCCGGCCATATCACGCGGAGAAGCGTAAGCCCCGCTGGGGCAAACGTGTTCTTGAGTGGAGACCACGACTCGGTAAACGTGGTGTAGGACGCCCTCCGACCAGCTGGGATGACGACCTGCGAAAGACTGCAGGTAGATGCTGGATGCGGCAAGCTGAAGACAGGGCGCTATGGCGCTCATTGGCCTATGTAGCAGTGGACTAATATATAGGGGATTCCCCATTGGTTTCTATTGCATAGTACGAGTAGGTACGTGTTTCAATAAATGTTGGAGTGAACATTTTTACAATGCTCGTGCTGCACCTTCTGTACCGTTGTTGTTTCTAGGGATTGCATAGCGTTTTATCGGAAAAGTTGTTTTGACTGCGGATAAAAACGTACTGCGTATATCCATGACAATACAGAATTTATTGGGACTTCGAGTAGGTACTGTAGTTTAGTTATCACTGTCAAGGTTCAAATCCTACTAATATTATAAACGTAAAAAATTGTAAGTATGGATGGATGTTTGTTACTCTTTCACGTAAAAACTACTGAATGGATTTTAATGAAACTTTACAATAATATAGCTTATACATCAGAATAACACATAAGTAACATTATAAAGATAAAGGTATTGTATATTATCCAAAATATCTATCACCACGCGGGTGAAACCGCGGGGCGCAGCTAGTGTTTAATAAGTCAAGCCAAAAACGGTTTTTGACATTCATAGAACACTTAGTATTAGGAACCGCTTAACTAACTCGGTGCTCCGCAAATTACATACAAACGTGCTGATCTATAAGTAACGTGCTTACTTATAGATCAGCACGTTTACGAGGGAACCCACCTCTATTTGCTTCTGTGTGAAAAACGTGTTTACCTCACCTCCCAGTAAAAAAAATCGAAGAGGGGTGCTCGGGGCAATTTTTTCGCGGTTTGAGCGGTTCTTAATACTTGAATAGAATAGAAAACTTTTATTAGCACACACAAACAAGACAAACATACATAAAAAAACACATTAAGCTAAATAAGATAATAACACTAAAACTAAAAGATAAACATTAGAAAGTAAGTATAAAGAACGTAGCCTGTCCTCAGTGCGCGCTAATTAGTCCAGCCTCAGCTTAATGTCGCTACCGCCCGAGGACTGTAACGACGCTGGTTTTCAGGCTGAACCTATGGATGACGTCGCATTACAACTTGCTCTTCTATGTTGACAATGCATACAAATTTGTTCGAAATAATAATTTTCCTCGATGAATATAAATTATCGATGAAACAGTTCTACGTATATAATGTCTGTTTGTGTGCTTTTAAAACCCGTCCATCCAGCATTATTTCGTTGTATGGCAGAACCAGCATTGTACCTATATATATTTCACTGAAAACATCGTGTGCAGTGGCCGTAAGGATTAAAATACTGGCTATCACGTGGAATCCGGCTTTAACACTTTGACTGCTGAAATCACACGGTATGTGTTTTATACAAGTGACTAATATGCGTAAATCCACACTAGCGCAGCGGCTGAGAAAATACAGATCTTTGTGACTCGGCACAGCCGTAATATTTTTTGAACGAAACGCATGTGCGGTGCAATACAACCGCTGTGTAGAGCGGCAGCACGATTTTTTTAGGTTAAAAAAAAGATCGCAGTCGTCGAAAAAAAATCGCAGTTAAACTGTGAGAGCTGAATTATTATTTATTCCCTCCATTGACTTTTACAATATCACATAAGGGTTCTTTCTATACATAATTTATTTTGTAGTATTACAACCACAAACGAAAAAGTTATGACGATTTAAGGGTAAGATTTCGGGTGGTTTTCAAAAAAATTAAAAAATAACATATCTAGACTACCGTGACACTTAGGACATAGGATCTACCGGGCAAAACTAGCGCGTGACCCCCCCAACCCCCCGAAAAATCATGTCGGTCCATGTGAACAACAACAAAGAATCAACGTAGACATTGCAATTGAAATGAAAAGTAAAAGATGTGATCTCAGTTTTGACAACGCTTGTTTTCACTTGTCATTGTCAACAAACCCAAATAGAAACTTCTTCTTCTTGCGAATGAAGGAGTTCATATCACCAAACACCCTGTATATTAACACAGATAACATCACATGGACACCGGCTTAAAACTACGTGAGTTGAATAATTATTTATTACTTTCATCGACTTTTACAATATCACAAAAGGATTCTTTATGATTTACAGTGATAAAGGATTCTTCGTGATTTACACAGGCGCAGAGTGGTGATTGACGAGACAACGCGCGACCCGCGCACGACGTAAATCCCTGTGTACGAAACGAAGTGAAATCCCCACACATACGTAATTAATTTGACACCTGAGCTGTAATATTTTAACAGTCGTCGTGTCATAATTTACATTGTCACGCGACGTAAATGAAAGATTTCAGTCGTTTGACGACGTAAATGCGCGTGAAATTTGGCTAACATCCTGATGTTTGCCGCAGGGGTGGTAATCATTTCTAATTTTATGAAATGTTTGCCATTACTTACTAAAAATGTCTTTTTCACATTTCCCGCTCGAAAGCGGTGACTTTGCTGCTCAGAAACAGTGAGCAAAATCGAAATCGGGGTTTGCTAACAAGTGGAAAGTAGGGTATTATTCAACTGTGCCGAAATGTCGGAAAACTCAAAAACCAAATCATGGTAAATATCCCGTTATAAATGACTTTTGTGTATTATTCAACTTTTTGAAGAAGGAAATAATGAATTCAGAATGTTGTACATTTCGATGGTGTAATAAAGTTTACTATAGTCTAAGAATCGCGTCAAAGAAAGTAAAAACTACGCTATCTGCAGCATAGTGTAGGTACACTTTCTCAATAAAGGCAGTGTTTTTGTGTGTACCTTGATAACTTGTCTTGTGAAGGCCATTATTCTACAGGCACCTTTAAATAATTTCAAATACAACTTATTTGGAATTCATATGGGAGTTCTACCTCTGTCAGCTGCATTCTAGGTACCTACCTTCAACAAAATGGGACAAATATGTGAGAACCAAGTGCTTAGACAAATCTAACATAGACTTTCTGGCACTGTTAACTAACTTATGTAACCTACATATCTATATATATATATATAAAAGAAAGTCGTGTTTGTTACAACACTTAGAACTCGAGAACGGCTGGACCGATTTAGCTGAAAATTGGTGGAGAGGTAGCTTAGAACCAGGAGTCTAACATAGCATAATTTTTATCATTTAAACCATTTGACACATAGATTTCCACGGGGGCGAAGCCGCGGGGCGCAGCTAGTATATAATAAATGCTCATTTATATCTGTCTATCTAAAGTTTGCAAATAATTCAATTATAACGAGGATTAACGCAACAAGTTTTTTTTTCAGTTTATTTATTTGTTATTTCAATAATACAAAGCCAAAGCTTTTGGTACCTCTCTCCTAAAAATTAAAAGTAAACACCGAGTAAAACAAAAAAGTCCTTAACAAGCTTTCTATTAGCGTTCGTACAATATCATTTTTAAGGTCTTGACCTTTTTAAAAGCGTCTGAAATATAATAAGTAGGCACTTTTTAAAATAAAGTAATTGTAAAAACATTTTCAGTCTAGCAAAAATTTAGAATTTGAAACCAAATTACTTTGGGACTTGCCTACAAAAAAATCATTATCCCAATCGCTAGTTGTTTTATAAATAATGCTGGACAATATTCACACCGCATTATCTAGCCCCGAGCTTAGCTGTATTTGTGTTATGGGTATATGATTACAGATATAGGTGGTTGAATTCTTTAAGATATAGGTACTTAATACACATTACAATAAAAAATCTATATTTTTTATTATACGATATTTTCCGGGTTTTTGTATGTTTTCGAAAACACCTGAAACAAATACCTGCAAATCGTACTAACATTTGTCCTGATGCGGAAATTGAATCCGTAAATTCTCCTTTGCAGGCGGACCTCACCGCGTCACAGAGGTTGTCAGTTTTGAAAAGTCTTTTATTTTCTTTATTACGGATCTGTATTTTGAAATATACATAAAAAATTGGTACTTATTAAGTGGCCAAATAAACGTGATATTAAACATACCTCTGTGAATAAATAATTAAACGCTGGAAAATTTACAAAGCATTATCTAGCCCCATGGTAAGCAGAGCTTGTGTTATGGGTACTAGATAACTGATATACATAATACAATACATTACATAGATAGATATTTTTTATTATACATATCCATCATGGCCCGTTGCAGCGTTGGATCGCGAGGAATGGAAGAAGAATAGAAAGGCCTTAGCCCAGCAGTGGGACAATAATGGCTAAAAATAATAATAATAGAAAACGACCAGAACACCATTCACTAAAACGAAAATAACTGTGACAAACATTTAAAGCCAGTGAAAGAAGCAATCTGATAAAACTCCAAAAAGGGCAAACGAAGCAACGTGTCATTTTTAGCATTCATCGTGAAGTTAGTTAACTGAGTTCAGGCGGCAGTTTCGCAAACCGTTTGCATAATCACCTCCCGGCTATTTTACTGACCGTGGTACGGGTTTATAGTTCGTAATAACACTATTAAGGCCCATGAACTGGCTTTGATTCGAGGGTCCATTATTACCGCTATATAACTTGCATTGCTTCACTTTTCGTTGAACTACTCTATGAAGTTAGCTTTACAGTTAATTTTTCTTTGATTATTAAGTAGGTATATAACGTCACTTAATAAAACTTTTGAAACTATCATGGTTAATAATACTAAAGTATTTTATTTTTTATTTTTTAATTCGTGTGCTGTATTTGTTTACTATAGTTAGATAATTAAGTTTTTTGCTCTATCAGAATAAATATATTTTCATTTCATTTAAAACGGGATATTTACCATGATTTGATTTTTGAGTTATCCAATATTTCGGCACAGTTTTATGCGCCATGATCACGGAATAACTGTGCCGAACTCAAAAATTAAATTATTATAACGTAACTTCTTTTGTAACTTGAGGTCTTCTCGTTATCCATACTGCAAAGCTTGTAAACTAAAGTTTTCAATCAGTGCGTCTTACCTATCATGACCTACGGAGCTGAGACGTGGACAATTACGGTAGGGCGACTGGCCTACCAGTTCAAAGTTGCTCAGCGAGTTATGGAGAGAGCTAAGCTCGGATTTTCTATAAAGGATATGATTAGTAACGAATACATCCTACATAGAACCAAATTTATAGACAACGCTCAGATAATTAGCAAGCTGAAGTGGCAGTGGGCCGGCCATATCTCGAGAAAGTCCGACTCGCATCGGTTTTTACTTTGTTTGAATAAACTAATGAATGAACATGTGTCCTGTTCCTATATATGTTGCTAAAGGTATGTTGTTCGCGCTATGAACGCACTACCATCAACATAGCTACGCAATTAATTTAATTAAATCAATTACTTCCCGTGGTGTAGAGCCAGTTGATTACATATTAACTTTCAATTATTAGTGCTCGTAATGAAGCTCTTTGCTACAATAAAACACCATAATAATTTATATCTATTCGGTCTTACTCCTGCAGGTGTTTTGTTTTTTAAGCTAAACGCGCGCCGCAGAAGCCTGGGTTGCCTGGGAGAAATCGCTGTTAGCGATAAGGCAGCCTATTGTACTGTTAATGTGTAATATTTAGATATAAGACGTTTTTTGTTGTTGAATAAAGTGTTTAATTAACTTAAATTTGATATTCATTCATTCATTTATAGTTATCAGATAATTTTTACAATATTATCATACAAAATAATATTTTTTTTGGGATATTATTTATTTTACATTAGGTACGTCCTGTAACACCAGTTAGCACACGGGTTTACTTTTCACAGTATGACAGGGCTACTATAATTAAACCTACAATATTATGACTCATCATCATCAACCTATGTAAGTTATTATGACTCAAACAAGTCCAATTTAAATCAGAATTTAAACACATCCCAAATATGTCGAAAACTGTTTGGTCCAGTCGGCACCAGAGACGAGTGTAGGGAAACTCATACGAAATGCATATACAATGCGAGCCGACTTTGTAAGCAGCTTATTTAAAATTATAATTTGCGGCCCACGGAGTATCGGGGCTTGCGGCTGTTATTTCAGAAGCGGGATTAATACCGAAATATTAAGACCCGGTTCCACGAAACTCTATAAGCGACGAGTCTTCTCATCTAGCATGAACAAGGTTTATTAAGCAATGATTATAAAATACAAAATCTTTATTTGAAACATACAACTTAATGTATAGGTTGCAATTGTGGGCTGACTACCGCAAAAGTTAAAAAACTGTGTAGCGGAGTCAGCGCCCTCATCCGCAAACAAAATAAATATGTTTCATGTGGTTCACAATGTCACAAATTGAAGTCGATGCTAATTTTAAAGATTTTACGCGTCAGTGAAATGTTTATCTATTTTCTACTATGGACCTATGTGCTATCCGCTGGTCTTATTTATAAAATAAATAAATAATGCTGGACAATCCACACAGCATCATCTAGCCCCAAGCTAAGCACAGCCTGTGTTATGGGTACTAGAATACAATACATAACATACAATAGATAACTAGATATTTTTTTTAACATAGAAAATGACCAGAACACCCGGAACAAATATCTGCAGATTGTCCTAAGGCGGGAATCAAACCCGGGACCTCCTGCGTCGCAGGCGGCCCTTCGCCCATAGCGCCACAGAGGTCGTAATTATAGCCCTAATTTGACACAGAGTAGAGACCATCAAGCCTTCAGCTGTGTTACCACATGTTTTTGTTAAAGTTGTATCTTAAATACCACAAAGCCGCGCGCGACTTCATTAAGAAGAACTTATCGTTAATCCCAAATCCAATGGTACCTGTGATCTAATTCTTCTAGTAACTTACCTGAACTTAGTTTCTGGTGAATTCTGCCCTTAATCCTGGCCCAAGTTCTTGTCGGCAGACGTCTGTTTATTTTCTGTCGCTAATCACCTCGCCTAAATGACGGTCGGTGCTTCGATGGTAATTTGCTTCGGTTAGTCCGTCGATAAGTTTGCCGGAGTTTATTGATAAGTAAGTCAATCAATCTTTCATCAGTTAACATTTCTGTGCTTTGAATTACTCTAATAATTATTGTTTCCTTATGAAGTACCAACTTAGATAATATACATAGGTACTTTTATATTGTTAATAAATATAATAAATAAATAATAATTTATTCAAAAATAACTTAGGACTAAAAATATAACACGAAGTACTTAATCTTATATTTTTTATGGGATAAGACAATGCTGGCAAAAAAAGTGCTGACAATAATCAAATCCAATAGACTATATCTAAATGTGTATTGTATTCATTCGTTCTGTAAGTAACTGTCCGTGGACTAACAATGTAGTGCACCTTTTTCTTACATCTTTTTCTCAAACTCAAGGTTGCCTGAAAAAAGAGTTTTGAGTTCAGAGTTTCCGTATATCACTGCTATGTCAATGATGACATAACAGTGATATAGGGAAACTGTGATGGTGCTGATGATGACATCAGCCAGTTTTTTTAAGTATTGTGAATCGAATGGCCCGTTACTTTTGGCAAATTTAGAAATGTCGCTTTTAATTTCCCACCCCATCTTCCTAATCGTTCGTTCACCCCTCGTTCATAGTCGTTCAATCATCAGATAATCAAAAATACGTCGACTGAAAAACTTAATAAACCGTTGTCTATCAAGGATCAAGTAACAGATGTACCTGACGGTTTTCCCGAAGGATAGTGTCCAATTTGTCTCAAACTAAATTTAATGATGCCATCAATTACTGCGCCATTGGAGATCTGGTCGTTAGAGGCTTGATGTTCATGCTGTTTTCCTCTTTTGTTTCACTTTTTGGTCAAAATAACGCACGTATAACCAACTGAATTCAATATAAATAACCTTGATTGGTCTGATACTTTTTTTGGATTTGGAAATGATGACGCAGGGGGTTGCGGGTGCGATTCTCGCCTCGGCACAACTGTTGAAACTGTACCGGGTAGTATTTATAATAAATATGTAAAAAAATCTATCTATGTAATGTATTGTATTACACATGTACATATATCAGTCATCTAGTACCCATAAAACATGCTCTGCTTTGCTTTGTCCTTATCTTTATTTATTTATTTTAATTGGTGACAGACATTGAATTCTGTAAAAAAATTGCGACTTAAGACGTGCATAAATGAGAATTATGTTTGAGTATTGAGTGGTTTTTAATGATTTATCATTAAAAATTTAGTTAGGATGGCATCATTCTTAGAGCCAGACTCTATTATCAAGAATGCTACTAAATGGGTGTTGGACTGCGGTTTCCTAGGAGTTGCTTGTTTTGATGATGTGTTCCCGTACTCCCCTGATCAGGGACAACGAGACGTAATTAATTTTCTTTCCCGCTGTCCCCAATATGGGAATCCAACCACCGGGGACAACGGGCAGTCTTAATACCCTTGTCCAATCAGACGCAGCAGAGTCGTGTATATGTATATCGTCTATCGTATATCGTCTATAATTCTAAACATCCGTTTGTATGAAACTAGCCCCAACAAGAGCTTATAAAACGATCGCATTTAGTTCATAACAGTAACCAGGCTTAGTTTATTAATGTGAGTAATCGATTGTGTTTAATAACCAGTGTGTTTAATCTGTTATGGACTATAATTCCTCTATAATTCTGCTATAAATTGTGATTAGGGAATATTATGCTGGATTATTATTATACGTGTTTTATTAGCTAGTAGATTCGGCCCTTGGGATTATTCACGTGGGCTCTGGATAAAGATCTCAAAGATTATGTACGTTAAGCGAATGAATTCATAGAATCAGATCAGTAAACCCGGAGATAAACCCAGCAACAATATATACATAAGAAAACTAGCAATGTATGTAAGTAACATCTCTTTAACAATTTAAGTAGATGTAGTACCCATATTTTTAAACTTACGCGATTAGAACACATAATTACAAGTACTATTTAAACGCGTTAAACCTGTTAAAATATGTAGTATAATAGGAATAATATTGTAATATTTGTTACCTGTAATTCTCGATTTATGCCAGATTCGTCCCCGGTCACTTAATTAAAAAGTCTTTGTTCGTCCCGCAAGATAATATTTGTCCAGATTCGTCCCTCATACCAAAATTATTGTAAGTACAGTTAACGTCAAAAGTACAATTTATCACCAACTGTGGTCATCAATCATTATAGGCTGAAGACTAAGAAGTCTCATGTGATAAGTATCTCTAGGTACTTATATTAAGCATCATGATACGTTAAGCGCGTAGAGAAGAAACGGGCACTAATGAAATTCATATTTTTTTTTTTTCAAATAATATATTTTTCCACTTATTGGTGAAACTGGAAGGTGCTTAGGATCCTTTCGTTTTTAACCCTGAGGATATTTTTCCCTTTTCATGAAAGTATGTGGGCACTATTGGAGGCTATGAAAGTAAACATCAATATTTTTCCTGGCAAAATAGATTTTCAGGGCTTTGTTTTAACGTAGGGATTATTCAAAACACAGTAGAAAAAGTTATGGTTAGGTCTTAGCTAAAACCTGTACCTACTTATGTACTTTACTCCTGCGGCTCTGCGACCCAAAGTGGGTTTGTCCGATCGACGCTATTGCGTCTTTCCACTCGTTTCGGTTGAAGGGGTCTACTTGAAAAAAAAAACAAAAAAAACGAATCAAGTTCATTGTTGACGTCGATCGCACGAACAAGCTTACCACGAAGTTGCTTTGGGCCCGTCATCGACTCACCCCTTTCGTTTCGGATATCTAAGAATTCAATGTAGGAATTGTAGGAATCATATTCATAGTAAGATCATCGAAAAATCGGATCGGAGGCCGTCCTTCGTTTTTTCTGGAAGTCGTCTGTCAGCTTCGTTCGTTTTTCAAACATTTATACCGAAGCTGTTTCTAGTTAGTAGCGTCGAGTTTTCGGAAATCGGCTTCTATCTATATAAAAAAAAGTCCTGTTAATAAGCCGCTACGAAATTCGTTTTAAAATAACCATCAATCTAAATGTTTGGATAGCCAAATAAAAAAATAAACACCCACAAATACTTAATCAGACCCATTAGGGCCATCACAGCTAATTTTACGAGCGTTTAAATCTGTTTTGTGTACAGTCAGCGAATGAATTAACTGATTTATTATAGCGGAACATTTTTGCGCACAGTACTTTAGTGATAACGCACGACTGGCCGTGAAGTAAGAAAATGTAGAGGAGGCTTTTTATCACGCTCTTTAATTTATTTAATGGTGCATAGAAAAGTATGGTGGAAAATTACGAGCACTTTTGCGTTTTTGGCAATGTTTTTGATGGTAGTAAAGGGTATTTTTTAATAAAGTCGAGACTATTTTTTTTTGCCGAGTTTTTTATCTCTAATATCGCATGAGGGTGCAGTATAGTTGTGTAGTTTTGTCGAAGCAAAAGACTTACTTAAACCTTCCTTTGGCCACCATACTTTTCAAGGAAGCGGCTTCTCCCATGGAACATTCCGGTAAAGAGGCCCCTCTCACAATTAGCTTTTTTCAAAATGTTTATTAACTAGTCTACTTGTAGCCGTTTGAATGACTACAGAAAAATTTAGTAAAGCTTTCGCCTTTAAAAAGTTAAAGCATGATCCACTGTCAAAACTTTCCTGTCACTGAATCATGTTGTCAAAACTTGGTGACTGCTTTCCGAGTCACGCTAAGTCGATTGCAAAATTTATCGCTCCGAAATTAAGTTCTGTTTTATTTTGTAACGAACTTAAGATGTCCAAAAGTTCATTGTTCTGTTCAAAATAATTAATTACTAAAATTATAATTTGATACTTTTAGAAAGGTTTATACATTTATTCTGTAAAATGGAATACTTAGGTATAAAATGAATTATCTGGGCACTGTAGAAGGGCAAATATTTTAAAAAGGGCAGAGTAGACTTTTTCGTCTAACATTCTTTAATCTTCTTAACTATTATTTATTTTTCCTCTCCCAATTTTCATTTGGCTTAAGCGACCATTAAAATAATTTTACTTAGCCATTAAATCCTCTTGACTAAGACCTTCATGAATTCCTTACCACGAAACTACTTTACTACCTAGACACCTCTGATAATGGAGGCTCCATTCATTATTTAAACGTGAACTCATCACGCCAGCGGACGTAAACTCTAAGTTAACATCCAATACTGGTTTCGGGAGCAAAACTTAAGGTACACTGTACGGTAAGCGGGTAAGTTAAACGTGTCAAATCACTTTGTGTTTGCACTTTGCACCGACTTCTGATACTTACCTCTAGTAGAACTCTGTTCAGAATCTGCAGTCTTCATAAAGTCTCTCAGATGTTTTCCCATTTGTGGCCCATAACGCACTTGCCGGCTTGCAGTTTCGTGTAGCACCGCCGCGTACCAGTGGCGGGTCGCACAACCTTGGCTAAGCAGTGACTGCGTTAACTACTAAACTCTTTGTCCAAGCTTAGATAAGCCCATTTCCTGAAAACTCAACTTGGGAACTTTGGAACTCGTTTAAGCTGAACGAAGTTTTAGCGGCGATGAACAGACGTTATCGCGAACGATGCAAGATGAGACTAGCCATAGACCGTAGGGAGTGGCGACAGAGTTTGTATGGGAAGCCTAACATTTTCTTTCCTATTAATACTCACAGATTAGCTTAAGTCTGGTTTCAGTGCGCGTCATTCTCTTACCTACTATATCTACGGATTAGGTTAAGTTTGGTTGGAGATATAAATATTTATTTTATTTCATCATTGTGTACATTTGTAGGTCTTAGTATCTACATAATGTATAAGATACACAATGGTACCCAAGCAGGGCGTGGCAATAAGTACTGAGAGTGGAAGTAGGCTGGGTTTCTAGAAAATTCTCTAGTTAGGTTACCGCAGAAAAATATAATTCAATAAGTTTTAGTGAAGTAATAAGGCCTATATACAATATTGTGTAGGTGTAGGAATGTAAATATTGTAGTAATTATGCTATTCAGTTGATTTTTTATAATATTATTTGTTAAACTAATTAAATATGATAATGATGATAAAATAAAGATATCGACTCTTATTCATTACCAACTAGTTGCGCCCTGCGTATTTACCCGCTGTGAACTGAATAATTCCCCGGGAATAGATACTGCACTTTTCCGGTTTCAGAATAAGCCTATATAATAAACCAGGGTATAAGCTATCCTGGTTTCAAATTTCATCCAAATCCGTTCAGCCGTTTGAGCGTAACAAACATTCACACACAAATATACAGCTTTAGTATTATTATATTATTTATATTTTATTATATTAGCGTTATGATGAGCACCTCTCTGTGCAAATACGAACCCAGTCTTTGAATAGTGTAAAGTTAAGGCATTTTGTATCTAAAAGCAATTGCAATAAAGCTCATATTAAACTAAAGCTGATTTCAGATGACACGAGCTGTCCCACGGATTAGGGCTGGCGCGCTAAGGATTATCCTAATTGGAAATTTCGGATCCTTTTTGACGTTATTTGATTTATTTCTTTTGGTTAAAATTACTAGATTAAGGGAAAATGTATCTGTAATAATTGATGAAATTGGGTGATTTACTTATATTAGGTAGCAATATGTGCGATTCCTCCATAAATAATTACATCAATGATGGCCAGATGTCGCTCTGTATTAAACACATAAGAAATATATGAATGTACTAGTGGTTTCTTTTTCACTTCTTCCACTAGTGGACAAAAGAAATAAGTGGACAGAAAAAACACATTATTTATTATTTGATAATAATGTATGGGATAAAACTTGACTTGTGCTTCTGTAAGCCTATCGAAACAAAGGATTCTGAATTTTAATGCCAACTTAAGTACTAAAAATTTCATCATCATCGTCAGCCTATATTAGTCCACTGCTGACATAGGCCTGCCCCAATGAGCGCCATAGAGCCCTATCTTCGGTTTGACGCATCCAGCATCTACCCGCAGTCTTTCGCAGGTCGTCATCCCACCTGGTCGGCGGCGGCGTCCTACACTACTTAAAATTTATATTGTTTAATTTCGCATATAATGTCTATAAAATCACGAAATCCACGACAATCTCAGAAAAGGACCAATAAAATATCAAATAACTAGCGGAAACATGTAAAATTTGTATTTTTATATCAAAGCAGACAATCCCCATAAACTCTTAAAGTATCCTATAAAAGCACACCTTTGAAAGGCTACCCATAACCGTGTCTTTGAATACATTCGCGGGCCATTCCACAATATCACCGAACCGTGCCCGTACCGTTACCACTCGTAACTATAGCCGGAATACCGTAATCAGAATAGAAAATCATAATCCGCAACCGATAATGGCGCGGTAACAACCCTATTCGGGTGAACAAATGGCACATTTGCTAGACCCGGCAGCGGTCTTTGGAGGCAGCTAGGTTACTTTGTAAGGAATTCATTCAGCTACTAAGTACCTATACATTTACTTACCTTATGGATAACTAACTTCTGACATCGGCTTCACACGCGCTTTATCACTACATAGTATAAAACAAAGTAGCTTCCCGCTGTCTGCCGGTCCCTATGTACGCTTAGATCTTTAAAACTACGTAACGGATGTTTTTTTTAATAGATAGAGTGATTTAAGAGGAAGGTTTATAAACTATTTGATATATAGATTTCAACGCGGGCGAAGCCGCGGGGTGCAGCTAATTCGGAATAAAAAGAACCCTTTTTGACCTGACCTCTGGTGGCGCGGTAGGCGAACGTCCGTGTCTGCGACACAGAAGGTTTCGAGTTCGATTCCCGCCTCGGAACAAATGTGTGTACAATTTACTCTATTACTATTTAGCTTGATCTCTAGCTCATTTCACTATACGAGAATGAACTAGCGGTCTCAATTACCAAGCTTCCAAACATTGAATGAATTTAGCGTAACGTCGCCTTTACGAACAGTGGGTAGGTAGATACTTATGCTGACTGTACCCACTCGAGTCCAATTGCCCCATATCTCGAGCTAGTGCATGGGAATTGCCTATGCAATACCTGATTTATAATCTGGAAACTTGAATGAACGTTGTTAACCTGCTCTGGGATAATGAATGAATGGTGATGAAACGATACGACTGTTGAAAACTGAATGAGTCAAACGTTTTAGCGAGTACCTACTTACGTGAATGCAATACAGGTCAACCCATTATTTGATTAGAAACCATTGCTTTCATCGATTTGTTTTTGAGGATCAAAATTTACTTGTGCTAGGTAGTTTAAATAATTAGTTGTCTAAAGCACTTAATTTGCAGTTTATTTCTAAATTTCCTGTGATGCGACCATTAGGTACAAAACCGCCTTGCCATGGTGAGTCTTTATATTGCTACAAAATGAAGAGACTCAATTAGTCGCGTCACTCTTGTTAGGCGTTCGCTCGTGTAGGACGTTGTGGCTTTTAATCGTGAGGTCACTATCCCTTAAAACAAAATAAAAACATCACTACATAATACAAATAGTCACTTCCCGCTGTCGGTCTGTCCCTATGCTTAGATCTTTGAGTGATTCAAGAGGAAAGTTTATAAAGCATTTGACACATAACGTTAGAAATAAAACTGAAAAATCTACGGAAAGAGAAAACAAAACTTAACTTGCTTACGAATCAATGATCTGGGCCCTAATTCCAATAATTTAGTGGAATCTGTAAATCTGTTCATGGAGCCTTGAGTTCAGTTTGACGATAGCAACGAGACGACGAACGTCTCGGCGTGCCATTTTGTTTGTGAAGAATTTCGTACATCAGCGCCAGGTCAATCGTATTGCGTGCGGATATGGAAGTACGCATATGCCATTAAAAAATGGAACGTCTCGATGCCGTCTCTATACTATCGAAAAACTAAACTCAGGCCTCAAGAATACAGAATTGAAACGCACTCGTGCTTCAAGCTAAAAGTCGCTGAATGAAATACTCCAATGTATAGATCCCCTGATCCAAAAATTCTCTGTACGATCCAATAACAGAACTGAAAGAATGAAACTCGTAACACATTCTGGAATTTTTAGAACAGCTAGGTCACTGCAAACTAAATATTAATATACGCATCGAGAGCTCAATAAAAATCCATTATTGCCCTACTTTCCAGTTCATAGAAAATAAACTTTATATTGCAGTTCACTTTATGTGAGTAGGTAGGTACACTATATTATCTCTGATAATACGCTGTTTAGTAATAAAACTCAGTCGTTCAGTAACTTGCAGAATGTTTTTCTCGAGCTTTCTCAAGAAAATGTCCTTTGAAATGTTTGCGCAAAATGCTATAACGGGTGGACTGCTAGCTTTTTGCCTCAAAGGGAGTGCACATAAAATACTTTGTTTTTTTTTGTATTGCAAGCTACTTTTCATTCGTCGATAACTGTACGATTATTCGATTACAGTTCAGCAGAAGTTTCTCTTTGACATGCCCAAAAAGAAACAGTAAAACTTTAACAAAGAAGCGTTTGTATCGCTGTATCAATTTATATCAAAATGGATGTTTATGAAAAGATTGTTTAGTTTCTTTCTCTTGTCTCCAAATATATATATATATATATATATTTTTAGAAGTATATTAGGTAAACATATTTTATATATGTATATATTACATTTATTTATCTTTGAATATTCATGTTATGTTCATATTTATTCTAGCTTACCCTTGGTACACCCCCTGCCTTTCTTAAATTCACATAATTATTTCCATCCAAGGGTTGCTTGGAAGAGATCGTTTCTAAGCGATAAGGCCGCCCATTGTAATTGTATCATGTGATGTCTTTTATAATGATCTGTAACTGGTGTACAATAAAGTATTTTTGTATTGTATTGTACTGTATATTTATGGATTAGTATTTTTCTTGTTGCAATTTGAATACATACATCCAGTACTTCATTCAGTCAGTCATTGGCAAAATAAAATCGCATAGTCTACGCTGGTTTCAGCACTGGTGTTGCAAAACAGGCTTGACTGGACCATTTGAGAGGCCCAGATGGAAAGACAACGTGGAGAAGGACCTTCGCTAACTTCAGTTGTAGCTCAGGACATTCTAAACCTACTCAGCTTACTTGTAAAAGTAAAAAGTATTTTATTTTGTCAGAACAGAGACTCTTATAAATTTAACTTAGATTAACAGAAGACAGAAACTGACAAAATCGGTCTCCACTCAGCATGTGCTATGGTAGAGCAGATCGTACCATAGCGCCGGTCTTCCGTGGAGACCGTGGTGCGCAAGGTGGCCTTGTATTATCCATGTTAATCATACTGCCATTAGCTCAAATCTTAAGGCATGCATCCGGAACCAATTAACCGGTCTGTGCGTCACCAATATCAATAGGCTTATGGCTGCAAGTGTTTTGTTCGATTGTATAATGAAATTCTCCGATGCCCCATGTTGGGCGCCAAAATATTTTGATATTTCCTGATCACCTGATTTGAGGTCATTGAACTAACTGTTTTAACTAATTAATACTTTCTGTACGTATTATTTATCTTCTAAATATTATAATGTCGGGCTTTTTTTCGTTAAATGCATAATTAATGTGGAAAGCGCTTGGAAACTTTTTGAACTCAGTCAAAGTAAACGTTTTCAACTAGTGGATGTTCCAGCGAATTGTTGTAATAGTTTCCCAGCCCTATCCCATAATGGTATAGGCTTATTACCATAATGCACCTCGGGCCATTGGGCCATGTTTATCACGTGATTGGCCGCGTTTCTATGTTAATACTAAACTAAGCCTAAGGTCGTCATGGCTCGTTGGTTGGTGATGATTGATAAACAAGGGTTTGCTTTCGCTTTACTGTGGGAAGAGATTAATATTAATGATAGGTAAGTTTCTTTGTAAGAGCTACTGACCCTGTTTCAAAACATGATTTAATAGAGAAGTAGTTGTTAAACGCACCTCGCGACCGAAGCTATGATTTTATCTTCTAAAAATATGTTTAAACTAAGATTTTCATGGCCCAAGACGTACATTTCGGTGATTGACACTAAGGTCTGCGCAGTGAATGTGTTAATTTGCTATGATAAATGTCCAATTTTGTTTAGTTTTCTTCACAGAGAAAGGAAATATTATGTCCGATGTCAAAACGTTTTAAAAAGTTGCGATGTAAAACCAAATTTTTCGGTTACCACGTCAAACTGTTATGTTAACTCATGTTGACACTTTGCGCTTGCTTTTCATCATTTTTTCCGCCTATCAAGCATCCCTCCTCCAAATTCGCGTGTCACACCTTAGTCCATGTATCAACTTGACATATACCGGTAAGGGCGGCGTACACTGCGACCACACATTACCAGTTAATTTTATTTTCTCTTCTAATCCCAAAAATCTAGTACCCATAACACAAGCCCTGCTTATCTTGGAGCTAGATGATACTGTGTGAATTGTCTGCCATTATTTATTTATTACTTATACATACTATATTATAAATAAAAAAATGCCGGACAGGACAATTCACACAACATTATTTAGCCCCAAGGTAAGCTTGTGTTATGGGTACTAGATAACTGATATACATAATACATATGTACATAGATAGATATTTTTTTATTATACATAGAAAACGACCAGAACACCCGGAACAAAATATCTGCAGATCGTACACACAATTATTCCGAGGCGGGTATCGAAGACAGCAAAGCTTTTGCAAAAAAGACCCATTTATTTTTGTATTTTTTATATTTATTTATAAAAAAATACAGCAGTTAGTTTAACAGTCTAACACCAAAACACTAACTACTAGACTTAAAAAAGACAGAATATATCAAAAAGAATATATAGTATATAATAATAAATTAAAAACAAGATTACAAATAGGTAGGTAGTCATACATACATAAACAGATTATTTAAAAGTAAGGTACGATCTGAACTTAAGTAGATAAGGCTTAAACTATCATTAGTGTGCAGGTGTTGAAAATTGTTTAATGTTTATTTGTATAAAAGTATCTTCACATGCAGACAGTTGTTAGGACATCCTTTTAAGTACGTAAGTATACTTGTGCCAGGATGTCCTGCTCTCCCTTACAAACACATGGATTTAACAAATAAACTAAATCAAATATTTTTTTTAAATACATATAACATTGTTATAAGGTGCTCTATATGAATATCCCATTATCCAGGTTGTTAACGGAAACACTGTGAGTGTTTCCGGTAACTACCTGGGTAATGGGACCTCGTCGGATAAAAATTTAACCCTCTCGGTCCCATGACGCATTAGCGGCAGGGATGATCCGACATAGGGTGGATTTGCGCAGCGCCGGATTGCAATATGATCGATGGCACGCCAGATGTCCGCGATTAGGTTTAAAATGAACCTTTTTGAATGTCGCGCTGATTGAATATGTTTATACCTCAGGAAGAGTAGAATAGAAAAGAATATTTTATTTGTAACCCAATACACAAAAACATAAAACAAACATAATTTAAAAAAAAAAAGGACAAAACAGTTTTTTGTAATTGAGTCCAAAACGGACTCTATCTCAGCATGAGTTAGTTGTAAGCATGTTATTCTGATATGTATGCTATATTTTTGTGAAGTTCCATTAAAATCCATTCAGTAGTTTTTACGTGAAAGAGTAACAAACATCCATTCATCCATCCATACTTACAAACTTTGACGTTTATAATATTAGTAGGATCAGAAGCTTGTCTGTGGTCACAATATATCGCTTTGTGACATTAAAATCTCAATTATTTGTCTAGTCTTCCGTTTGTCAACACGCTCACGCACGGGTCAAAAATACCCGTAATAATTTGTGACGTCTCGCAAGGGTTGACGTTTAAACTTAGCGGGGCTGTTTACAACCCCCCGCCGGAGGCCACTTACCGGGCGACACATAAACTGGAGATCTAGAGTTGCTAGATAAGACCACATCTACTTAATATTATAAACGTGAAAGTTTGTGAGGATGTATATGTATGTAAGTATGTTTGTTGCTCTTTCACGCAAAAGCTACTGAATGGATTTTGGTGAAACTTCACAATAATATAGCTGATGTACGAGTATAAGCGATATTATTGTAAAGTTTCATAGTTTCATAAAAATGAAAGAGTAACCAACATCCATCCATCCATACTTACAAACTTTCGCGTTTTTATTATTAGTAGGATTAATTCGACGACCTCTGTGGCGCGGTAATCAAAGGTCCGTCTGCGACATAGCAGGTTGCGGGTTCGATTCCCGTTTCGGGACAAATGTTTGTAAGATCTGCAGATATTTGTTCAGGGTGTTCTGGTCGTTAAACTAGTATTAAATAAGAGAATAATATAAAGACCATTAGAGTTGGTGGCATTATTTCCCGTACCTTTGCTTGTAAGATGAAGTAATGTTCTACAGTGAACAGTCACCGTCAAACGCAGCTGGTTGTCTGCACGTTCTCGCAGCTTTTATAGCAGAAAAACTCATCACAAAATAGCTTTTCCAGCAGCTTACTTCCTCCATAAAGCCCTAAGCAGATAATTCAGGTAGTTGCCTTCGAGTTGCCACCTGGGACACGTAATTACTTCGGCATCCTACGGCTCTTGAGTACTACACATAAAATTACTACGGGAATCAGAGCCTTCGGTGTTTTGTCTGATGTTTGAGTTGTATTGACGGGGACGTTTGTAAGACGAATGAAATAAACGTTAGTTTATTCTAACTATTTAGGTTTAAAGAACTTTATTCTCATACAAACACATGGTTCACTTATAATGAGATGATGGTACATATGAAACAATTAATCTGTTTTACAATATTTTAAACTAGCCTCTATTTCTTATTTATTTACTTTATAACCTAAGTTTTATTATTCTGTCATCTGTGGTAGTATATTTACTATAAACTACTTTAACGGAATTTTGATTTTGACAGTCATTTTCGGTTTTTTTTTCAAGTATCAACCAAAATTATACTGTGTACTGACTCGTGCGCGGTGGTAGGACAGCGTCTTTACTCAATCAAAGATAGATAGAAAACATTTTACTATACCACACAAAACAAAAAACAATACAGAAATAAAAACTTAGAATTAAGGTGTAAAGGGCGGCCTTATCGCTGACAGCGATCTCTTCCAGCCAACCTTGGGATGGACTGACAGGACATGAAGGAACAATATAGACTGTGGCACTTTAATAAATAATTGGTAACAAAAAATAAAACAAATTCTTACACTACATACCTACATTACAAACATTATAATAAACTTACATAGACATAAGTACAAAGATCGATGACTGAGCAAATTTTAGTTGATTCTTGAGGATAATGTGATTCGTGACCCGTGACTCTACGAAATCCCTTGCCGCGCACCATTTTATTAGCAATAGAGTGGTGCACAATTGGAACCTATTACCAGAAGATATTATATCAGCCACATCAATAAACGCCTTCAAGAATAAACTCGACAACTGTTTACGAGACAAAAATAATATACTAAAAAAAGTAACGCAATAAATAAATTCAACACTGTGTGATATAGACACATCAGCTAGAAGCTGCTCGTCTATTAACAATAAATAAATAAATAAATAATGTTTCGCTAGTTATTTCATACAACTTCTCAACTATTTAGAATTCTTTTCAGCTTACAGTCAAGATATTTGATCGGATCGGTCTCTGTTACTCTATTCGGACACAGCTGCAACCAACGATTCACTTTCCCGATTGTTACTCTTTTATTCTAGTTTAAACTTATTACAAAGGGTGTATGTTTCAAGTTGTCTATTTCCAATAGGATACAGTATCCTTGCAGGACTACTTAAGTAGTTTCTTGTATTAAACCATCTGTTACTGCGCTGAATCGCGAGGAGTGCAAAGATATATCTATACCTACTTATTGTTTTGTAAATCCTGCTATAGATATAAGTTATGTTTTAGTATAGTAGGTATGTAACCTATAAGTACCGAGTTATAACTTCGGGCAATAAAATATTATACGTATACTATTATATTCTATCTCTTTTTCTGCCAATCTTCAATCTTGGTCTTTTGAAGACGAGACTGAATAAGTCTTCTAGACCGCCGTGATACATCTTTGGCCACATTGTCTCTTACTCGTACTATAATAGGTGAGATAGAGGTCTAAAAAAGTCTTTACTATAAAAATATTACCCTCCTCTTTTGGGAATCATCTCTAAAACTTTAAAATTCCACTAACTTAAATAAAATAAAAATACATACAGCCGAACAAAGAACCTCCTCCTGAAGTTGGTTAAAAAGGCTTAAAATAGACAAAATCTAAGTCCATGTTCCGTTAACTTTCAACGAGTAATTGAATGCACTGTATTTGTTTCGAAGACACCTAAGGCGCTCGGTTTGTTTAAAATTCTGTAGACATTGTCGAGTAGGAAATTCAATTTGGGCGATGTATACGCTTGGGTAGCGCTAGTGTTCCCGTTTTCAATAGTAAATTAGCGTAGTCGGAAAAGGTTTTTAACAACGATTCAATATTATCAGGGGTGCGTAATTTTTTTTATTGTTGGACAATCCACACCGCATTGTCTAGCCCCAAGCTAAGCAGAGCTTGTGTTATGGATATTAAATGACTGATATAATTTACAAAATACATTATATATTATACATAGAAATTACCCAGAACACCCGAAACAAATATTTTTATATCGTACAATCATGAAACGTACAGCGGAAATTGCTCTCGCATCCTCCTGCGTCGCAGACCTTAGTCGTCGTCATCATTTACAGAGCACAGTTTAACTATTTCTTTCAGTGTATTCTATTATTCCTTGAATTGATCTGTATCTAGGTTTCTCAGCTCTGAAAGATTCGAAAAGCCGGTTGTACCCAAGACGAATGTTAAAAAACCGGTTCTCTCCCAACCCTTCCCACCGAAACCAGCTTTAATTTAAACAAAACCGGTAAAGTTGCCAGCTTAACGAGTTACACAACTGAGGGTAGGACGTCTTGTCCCTACGTTGTTTCTAATCTATTTCTGATAACCGTCTTTACAACTTCGCATTGCAAGACAAAAGGGACACCCAATAAACGTAAAAGTTGACATGTGATGCTACAGCTGATAAGTTTATGATACGTGGCGACACGATCCGTTGAATTATGTCCATGGGGACGTAGCCGGAAAACGAAGCGCTAAAAGTATCATGGGATGACATTTAAATGGATAGGAACGAATCATCGAATGTCTGAAGTATGTCCTATTCTGTCTCGTTTTGTATATTTTTAAAAATATATGAATATATGAATACTATACAAAATTAGTTATAAGATATCCATAATTGCATAGACATAATTGAATGTAAACATTAGTTGGAGAAGCCATTGGTTCCTGAAACACAGTTTTTTTACTAGTTCAGGGGCCTATGGACCAATATTGCCTGCTTCACTGTCTATTTTGTCAATAAATAAAATTTTTACTTTACTTTATACGGATTCATCATTATCATCATCATCATCATCAGCCTATAGTAGTCCACTGCTGGACATAGGCCTCTCCTAATGAGCACCATAGCGCCCTGTCTTCTATACTGATTTATATTAAGATTATTCTTGTGCAATGGTCATGGAAGTGAAGTGAATTACCACTACGAAATTGTAAAGGTCCGACCGCACTAACCGGAACTAACTTTGGGGCCTTCATTGAGTGCAAGGCTAAAACATAAGTATTGCTACCTTATTTTACCTACTTGCATATAATGATGAAATATAGCAAGCTGGTTTTGTTCCATTCTGCCGTGTCTTGGCATAGGATTTGCCGACGGTTTCGCACGTACTCCGCGAGATTTGCCCGGATTTCGGGAAATCCTCACCAAATCCGGATTTCACTGAAGCTAATTGCATTCTAACTCAGAAGTTACCATTTAGATGATGTTGGCTTGTGACTAGTTGGGAGATTTGATTAATTCAGAGGATTTTAACTTTCATGAAAAAAATATAAATTATTTCATCACAAACGATAAAGAGTATCTCCTAAATGTTGATGTACATATATATAGTTCTATTACCGGTTAGTACCTTGGTACATATTCGGCAACATAACAGCTGTTTGGTACGGCAAGTTTTGTTTATTGGTTCTTCCCCTCGAGAAGGAAAATTAAAAAGACGGAAACACGTACAAATAGTTACTCTCAGTATTATTAATGTTAAAATATATTGTAAATGCGAAAGTTGGATGGTTGTACTCTTTCACGCCAAACTACTGAACTGATCGGGCTAAAATTATGCATACTGGTAGCTCTAGGCCTGGGTTAAAACAAATACTACTTTTTATCCCATAAATCAGTTCCCAATGTTCCCATGGGATATACTTTAAAATATAGGAACATTCCATAAGTAACGAGTGTGAAGCCGCGGGCTGATAATAGTGTTAAAATAAGTCTGTTGAGTACTAAAAACCGGCATAGTTTACCTTCTTGTGACCAATTTTAGGAAATATTTGAACTGCTGAATTATTTTCGTAATTTCGAACCGAATTTTCAGAAATAAAAAGCGGATCTAGGAACTACACAACTCGGCAATAAACGTCCAAACGTTAACGTACTCGTGCAGGGCACGTTTTAAAAACGTTATAAATTAGAAATAGCATGTTATCCGGTAAAGCAATAATGGAAAACATAAATCTAAGAGACAAATTGGTGTCCGGACAGAACTGCGGCCCGAAGACGAGGACGTTTCTGCTTTCATGCCTCTTGACAACGCTTTAGTTGTGTACGAAAACCGCTCCTGCTACATCCGCTTACAACTTTGCCTCACCGCAATAAGACCCGCTTTTGCTTAAACCATCCGCATGTCTATCGCTGCCTCCAAATCCGCTGCAAACTTAACCGTGCGGTTTCCCAAGTCTTAGCTGAAGAAGATAAGGTAGTAAATTGCAGTGGACGAGTGCGGTTGCAATAGATTGTTCCCGAGTTAATTCCGTACCGGTCACGTCTCGTTGCGAACGGACGGACGGCATAGAAAACGTCGTCCATGTCAGGTTAACTCGGTTGATTTTTCTGTTTGGATAGAGTATTCTGGAAGTCAAACACGTTTGTATTTCATGTCGCTTGGAGACGAGATGAGACGATTATCCTACTTGATTTTAAGTGTCAATCGGCCCTAATGCCTATAGTAACCAACCAACTAACTTTCACAGGTATTATGCCGGACATGGCTTCAATTTCAATGGGATCAATCCCCTCAAAACTAAACTCGCTTCAAGCTGATTAGGCTCAACGTATTAACATAGGCATACCTTACTCATGTATTAATGAAGTTACTAAAATGCACAAAACTTAATGGAACGCATCAGAGAGAGCATAATATATGCATAAGGAATCTCAGTATACAAGCATTGGGAGGAACCCGCTATGCCTGATATACCTGCAGCTATAATCAGAATTTCGGCTAAAATAGCGCAGCGTAGCGGTGCCGAATAATTAAATCCGGGAAGCGTAGTGTGCTAAGAATATCTGCAGTAATTACAGTTAAAAAAGGATCTGGAATAATACAATTCAGTTCCTAGATGTACTTATTTAAGGTAACCAATAATTCAGGACCGTCAATTTTATGCCCACACAAATACCGAAGTCATGAATGAACCACACCAAATAAATCCAGAATTACAACTGCAGAAAGCGACTCCACAAATTTCACAATGGGGAACTTCCAACTACCCGCAAATTCGGTCATTTCGACGACAGAAAGTTTGTCAAGAAGCAAATTAGTGGGCGACGAAGAAATGGGGCGTTTCGCATTCATTCTGAATACCCTTACTATTTGTCGGGTATTCAATTATTCCGAGTTCCGGCGTGATTTAATCTTACTGCTTCGTTTATTCACGCAAAACTGCAGTGTCTGGAACAGGATTGTCGCAAATGAATGTTGATTGGATATTCTTGGTATTATTGAAATTAGGTAACAATTTTATACTGAGACCAAAAGTCTTACTATAAAATAGTTTAGCTGTTAATTCAAAGGTGCACTTGCAGCATAGATCGTTCATTGTTAAAGAAAGCATTGCATACGTGTTACCTTTGTTTTGATCACATTATAAAACTTAACGAACTGTCCAAACATCTAGTACTTTACTTAGCATTTAAAGCCAAATAATAAAAATAGGACGATACTGAGTATTCTTTTGGTTTACGATCCTTACTCGTCGGCGTAATAGTCAGGATCGTGAACCAATCGTCGGGCGGTGTGTCAGATGGAGTTCTGGACAACGGCGCAATTTGACAAGACACGACGGGGCATTGCCGTCTGCCGTCTTGTTCGAAATTGGAGCTAAAGCGTTAGGAAATGTTATTAAGTTTCAAGCTAGGACTTATCTAAAACTTAAATGGCGAAATTCATGACAAAGTTAACACTATCTTTAACGATTCAAGAGTACACATAGAAAAGCTTTATATTTTTGTAAAAGTAAGCAATTGTTAGGAATAGTAGCGCCTTACATAAATAAAAATGTTCAAGATGGTTTTGTTTTTCAAAGTTCTTTATTGAACACAAAAGTTTTACAAGCGTAGATTAACTAAACATTGTTTAGGAACTAACTAAGTACAAGACTTATTTATAAATAACTCAACTGGCTTAAGACGCCTTTAAAAGTTTTTGATAAAAATACTATTTATTACATAAATAAAAATGAACATGAGTACTCACCTGCCAGCAAGTAAAACAATACAATAGCTTACGCTGGAAAGGTGTAGTCCTCGTGTGACACCCGGTAAGAGGCGAGCATTCGTTAATTTCTACGTGTTTACCTTGCTCTCGCTCCATTGTATTAGATTAAGCGAATTTATTCTCTTTCTACCTCCATTCCGCCCTCGTGTAGAGTGGTTCACCTGTTATACTGCCATTAGGAGGAAAAACAGTGAGTGCAATTGAGACATTTTATTTGTTCTGCGATATTTCGTAAAGACCCTTGCCAATGTTAGATCCTAAATATTACAAATCCTAAATCCTCCTAAATATCAATATGCAATCCTTAAAATATTTTTTGGAACTCTCCAATATTTATATACTAGCTGCGCCCCGCGGTTTCACCCATGTGGTGATAGATATTTTGGATAATATACAATATAATGTATGTATTGTATGTGTTATGTGTTATTCTGATATGTAAGCTATATTATTGTGAAGTTTCATCAAAATCCATTCAGTAGTTTTTGCGTGAAAGAGCAACAAACTTACATACATCCTCTTTCGCATTTATAATATTAGTAGGATTTTCAGGATTTCGTATTTCCTTTAACCTAAATTGTTGCTGCAAAGGGATAAACATTCCTCCCACTGACCATCGCCTGTTTCTAGATTTTCTTTTTACTATTTCTGAATTCCATGTTCAATTTTCTAATCTCCCGAATGCACAAAGGTGTTGCCAACATAAACTGCGGCGGAGCTCCCAACTATGCAACTAATAACCACGAGTATTTACGAGTTGCTGTGACCACTAATTGCGACTTATTGTGATTTGTGCCCCGTCCTGAACTTTATATGGGATGATATATTGTTATAAGATTAATGTTAGAATGTGTTGGATTAATTAATATTATTTATTGAGCCTGGCATGGCATATTATTATTTTCATTACCCAACCATTATTGCTTTGGCAATGTATGGTAAGTAAGTAAATACATAACTGTTTGCCAAACAGATTGTGCCGACAGATTAAACTTTTTGTTACTTAAATTATATTAATTCTTACCGTGACAATTTGTGCCTACAGAAAATAAAACTTTATCACCACTTCAAACTTTTTCATTTACTTGATTCCCTACTCAATGAAAAGGCTAACGGTCTCGTTTCCAATTTGATCCCAATCGAGTAGAACTGGGCCCATCAGGGGCCAGGATAAACAAGTGCCCGCTCCCTTGTCACCCGGATCTGGGATAATCGAGGTTCTATATTATAGGCTATACTGTATGTTGAATATAACCTTAGTTAGTAAGGTGGACATGACTCCTAAACATAGAGATATAGCCCTTGGCTGGTAAGGGTCAAATGTCTTTCATCTCTGTAAGATGCGATGTATTAAAATAGTTGATTCATTGTAGGCAATTTTACACAGGTAGCAGAGCTAATACGAACCATCTGACTGAACATAATTATGTATGTTTTGCGTGCGACTAAGGTAGGTAATTTTTTTCTGCTTAATATAATCATCCTAGGTTGCGTGCGAGAAATCGCTCTCAGCAATAAGGCCGCCATACGTACTAGCTTTTACCTAGTTTCAGATAGTAAAGAACTAATTTTTAGTACAATAAAGTGCTCATTCATTCATCCCGATCATTATTATCGTCCAGAATTACAATGCTTGATGACTTGCTTTACAAGGCAAGTCATTGTTTAACGCCACTAAGTAAGTAGGTATAGTTTGACCGAAACCGCTGTACCGCTCCTTAGGAAAGTGCGGCGAGGTGGGGGTGAGGAAAAAAGAGCAAGAGTACGCGTTGACGGCAGACTGATGGATCGGAGCGGCCGATATTTCCCCCGTCTCGCCGCTCGCATACCTCAGGCGTGGTACAGCGGTTTCGGCCAAACTATAGTAGATGACTAGATGCACCTGATTAAAGTCATAAATTCATAACTAAAGTTTAAAACCATTTAGATTTTTTTGTTAGAAGAGTATCATCGTATTAAGTTATGGTAGGCAACATACCTAAATATGATACTCTCTCACCTTTCCTGATGCCAAATTGATTCAAAAATTTATCTCGATACTTTTCACATAAAACTTTCGCAGCTGTTGAGTCTAAGGGTGCCAACAAAGTTTAAACAAAATAACCTCTTTAAATTCACTAAGCTCAATAGGTTAGTTCGGTTAACGACTCACGTGGGGTAAAACCGTTTAGGGTAAATGCAGGAACACACCTGCCTCCAATCTATAGCCGGGACATGACCGTAATGTATCGATGATATTGTGGGAATAAGATGTTGACGCTGATACTTGACTAAATTGAGCAAGGTACAAGATTAGATATATATATTTATTTATTGTTACAAATTTGTTACAGTTTGTTGATAGCATCTTAAATCCTAACATAGGTTTATCTAGACACTAGAGTTCTCTTAACAATACTGGTAGGTTAAAAAAATAAAATTAATGCTTGCTTGCTTAATCGGTAATTAGCGCGGTAGGCAGTCACGCAAACAAGCACGGTGACTTCGCTGGCCACTGCATGGCTTGCATTACTATCATTACATAGTATAAAAGTCGCTTCCCGCTGTCTGTCTGTCCCTATGTATGCTTGCTATCTTTAAAACTATACGCAGCGGATTTTGATGCTGTTTTTTTAACAGAGTGATTCAAGAGGAAGGTTTATTATGTATACATATCAAAAATCGTGCGAAGCCGAGGCGGGTCGCTAGTTACTAATATAGTTAAGCTTACAGTAGATAGATAGAAAATAATTTTGTTGCACACTTAAAAATAACAAACAAGATAAAAAATTACAAAATATGTGTCAATTTGGCGGTCTTATCGCTCAAGAGCGATTTCTACCAGTAGTTACAAAACTTAAGTTGTAAATAAGTGACACATGACACATTTGAAATAGTTCGAGACACTTTGAAGCATTCACATCGGCAATATCGTATATCGATGTTACACAGCATTAGATACGACTTTTACGGCTATATTTTATGTCCTCTGAAATATACATAAGCCAATTCCAGCTCTAGTAGAAACTTGTCCATCGGTTTTTGTTTATACGTAGGTATATATAATAATATTTTTAATCGTCTTTGAAAAAAGGTGTAGGTTCTATGTTCGGCTGTATGTGTGTTTTTTAAAGTACGTCGATTTCTCCGTCAATTATTGGCCGATTTTGGATTTTTTTTGATAGATATTGTATTGATAATAGTTCCAGGGTAGTCTCATATAAATTTGATTCCTAAGGAATAAGTACAAACGGAAACATAAAACTACATATAAGTATTTGCCCCGAAAAACTTAACACTTTGAGTGCTGAAATCACACGGTATGTGTTTTCTACAAGTGACTAATATGCGTAAATCCACACTATGAAATGAAATGAAATGAAATGAAAATATTTATTAAAAAAGAAGTACACAATAACAATGGTTAACTCTATTTTAAGCTTAAGTCAGGTGTGATCAGTTTCTCGTCAATTAAATTAATTATAATTACATAAGTTCATTTGAATTAGGCATGTAGAGATCAGGAAAGGTTCGTCTTTGAGGAATTGCAAATTTTGTATAATCATTGTCAAGAAATTCGCTTACAGAGTATATGGTTTTGTCTAATAGAAGAAGTTTCACATTACATAAAAATGATTTTTCACATGTTATGAGTCTAATACACAATGGAAGTTTATTAAAAAGTTTAGGACCTATTACTTCTGGTTGCTTTTTAGACATGTATCTGAGTCTATGAGCAGTTGACTCTAGATACATTTGATGCCTATTGCTGTATCTGCTTTGACTTCCTCTTAAATTAAATTGAGATATATTCTGTATTACAAACTTTAATACCTCATAGATGTATAATGCGGAAGAGGTAAGTATTTTGAGAGTTTTAAAATGTTCTCTACAGGTGTCTTTGAATTTGGCACAAACCAGCACTCTAATTGCACGTTTCTGCATCTTTAGGATTCTCTCACAATCGGTAGAGTTTCCCCATAATATAATGCCATAACTAATTATAGAGTGTATATATGAGTAATAAATGTCTTTAAGATTTAATTGGGATGTCATAGGACGCAGTTGTTTGAGAGCATATATGCCTTTAGCCATTTTTGTACAGGTCGAGTCAATATGATTTTTCCACGTTAGGGCCGGATCTAGTTCAAAACCTAATAGTTTAGTCATTTTACTAGCGTAGCGGCTGAGAAAATACAGATCTGTGTGACTCAGCACAGCCGTAATATTTTTCGAACGAAACGCAACACAACCGCTGTGTAGAGCGGCAGCACGAATTTTTAAGGTTAAAAAAAAGATAGCAGTCGTCGAAAAAAAATCGCAGTCAAAGTGTTAAAAAGAAAACTTTAAATACTATGGATTTTGAAGTTGGTTTTAATCCTTTTTATCTATCGTAAGGTTTTTTTATAGACCATCAATAATCTCATAGCAATCAAATTATCGTTCTACCAACTCCACTTCGTGTAACAGTTGATCATGTTTTATTGTATCGACTCATATATTATGCTTCTCTATCCAACATATTTTATTTTTCACAATCTTTGTGAGGTCCCTGCGAGGGACGCTATGCATATTGATTAGTAATTTAGATATTGGTAGAGGACAGGGAATTCCGTATATTTTTTTACAGAATTTATCGACGTGAATTGTGTATTTTCCAGACTTATTACAAACTAGCTGCGCCCCGCGGCTTCGCCCGCGTGGAAATCTATGTGTCAAATCCTACTAATGTTATAAACGCGAAAATTTGAAGATGTTTGTTGTTCTTTCATGGAAAAATTACTGAATGGATTTTGATTTCACAATAATATAGCTTACATATCAGAATAACACATGGGCTATTCATAAAGATATATTGTTTATTATCTAAAATATCTATTACCACGCGGGTGAAACCGCGGGGCGCAGCTAGTGGTTTATAAACCTTCCTCTTGAATCACGCATCAAAATCCTTTGGGAACTTTTAAAGATCTAAGCATACCTAGGGACAGACAAACAGCGGAAAGCGACTTTGTTTGATACTATGTAGTGAAGACGCGCATTTAAATAATATCCCACCAAAAACATAAATGTAAAATAGGAGAGCCAAGTTCAATGCAAAAATTATGATTGGCTGTGGGCTTCGCGGCAAAAAGAATTGATATCTGAATGAGTGCCAAGTCAAATCTATGTAGGTTAGATTTGACTTGGACAGTTTTCATTACATCAGTCATTTTATAAAGATATTCAACGTTTTAATTTTGATAAAAACTGGCCAAGTCAAATCTAACCTACATAGATTTGACTTGGCACTCGTTCAGATATCAATTCTTTTTGCCGCGAAGCCCACAGCCAATCATAATTTTTGCATTGAACTTGGCTCTCCTATTTTACATTTATGTTTTTGGTGGGATATCATTACTTTTTGTAAAGAAAACTAGGCAGGTATTGACTTGGCGTTTCCAAATATAATTCTACTTGACAATAGATGGCGACACTTTGTATCATGGGAAATAAACCTACGTAGGGCTCAGTAATAATATATTTTAATAATCAAATGTACTGAAATTTGTTCAACTACACAACTGACCAATATAATTCATTTTGGATTTTTCTGAATACCGCATCATATTTTAAAAGTTCTCGAACATTTCCATTGCGACTCGGCGTTTCCAAATATAATTCTACTTGACAATAGATGGCGATACTTTGTATCATGGGAAATAAACATTTATAGGTACGTAGGGCTCAGTGTTAATATATTTTAATAATCATATGTACTGAAATTACTTCAACTTAAGTTCCTAAAGACTTTTTAGTCGCCAAAATTTTAATTTTTTAGTTTTTATAGTCATTTTTAAACAAGCCGCCATCTATCGTCAACCATTAACTTATAAAGAAAAACAAGGCCAGAGCCGTATTTAGAATCCAATTATTTTACTTAATGTCCCACGGCTATGTTGAAACATAGTATGTATGGAATGCACCTATGGAATGTTTTATAATAAATATTCTATATCGAAAGTACTTTCCCTCCGTGAGACAACTACTATAATAGTAGTTGTTTAGTAAATTTAATGAAATTGAAGCCCACCTATTAATGCAATTTTAAATTGTGTATGTTCTAGATTTCCATCTCAAGATAATGTAAGACAGCAATGTATCACAAAAATTAATAGACAAGACTGGACTCCGACGAAATATACGAATATTTGTTCTTGCTGATAATACTGATAATCATATTATTCTTCTGATTAAATCAATAGCTGAAAAATATATAGGTATTCGTTTTAAGCATTTTGCAACCATAGAAAATGACAGTCATCAAATGATACCAACCGACAACAATTAACCAAAACAGTTATTTTTGCTGGAAAATGAATTTCGTGAATAAAATAATTCTTAGTACGTCCCCTACACTAGTGACATCTAGTGTGAGGTAGTAAAAATATGTAGTTACTTCGAAAACAGAATCTATTATTTGCCGGTCCCTAACAACTACACTGTATTCTATTGCGCAATCGGAGACGTTATTACTATTGCTTATTCTATGCAATGCGGATTCTATTCGAATTTAAACCTTATTTCATTGACATAAGGTCGTCGTCGCTAACATCACTTATTTTTTGACTTTTTTTTATTTTTTGAATTTTTCCTACGCTTACACACAATTACCGAGCTGGATTCCAAATTTCATCCTTCTAGGTCATCTGGAAGTAGGTTAGAATTAGGTACTATATGTATGTCAGTCAGTCAATGTGAATTTTTACGACTTTTCGACCTTCATATCTTTGTAACCGTTTGAGCTAGCTTCATGAAATTTGGGCTTCTACATGTCCTTATGGATATAATTCAACACACGTAGTTTTATGTGTTCACGTTAAAGAGGTTTTGAGTTATAGAAGGGTCAAAAGTGGCACCAAGTGGTTCGTGTAATGATACACTCGGCGCGTTCCTTTGCTTGAACTTGGCTTGGTCACGCTGCCGCGTGCCCTGATGTGCGGCCGATATTTAGTGTTGTACAAAAGTATTATTTTTGATCGTAAATTGCTTGTATTTGTTTATCTTGCTAAACACAGTTTCTAGTAAGACTAATGCTTGTTGTATATGTATTCATCATCATCATCATCAGCCTATAGCAGTCCACTGCTGGACATAGGCCTCCCCCAATGAGCGCCATAGCGCCCTGTCTTCAGCTTGCCGCATCCAGCATCTACCTGCATATGTATATGTATTACCTTCATCCAATATTCTCAAGCCTATTTTGTTTTGCCAAGAAAATTTTCTCATATTCTTGCCTTGTCTTTTTCTCGTAACTTATTTTTTTCTTATATCATCAGCAAATGTCAATGCTTCAACTTAAGTTCAATCGTTTGAAATGTCTAGATGCCCAGAGTCTAGGCATCTAGGCTCTAGACCGAGACTATCCGGTTCTAAATTTAGATCTCTCGTAAAGTGTAGAGGCGATTGCTTCCGAAGCCAGCCAAGAGCCTTGCTTGCAGGGGCTTGCAAATAACCTATGTGCTTTTCGCTAGAAGGTATTGTGCTGGACTGGGCAGCCGCAGTAAATTAATTTTGCTTAAAGATTTAGTGATTTATATTTATTTATTTGGCACACAAAACAGAATATAATCAAATATTATACAACTAGAAACAAACAATAATTAAAACTAGACTGTGTCGCTAAATATGTGTACACATCATGTTTAAAGAGCAGTTTATGTGAAGCAAATACATAATGAATTTAAAAGTAAATAATAAAAATATTTTTAGTTTCAATTAAGATTCTCGGGTTTGCATTTGTGTTGACTGAAAAGTATCTGGCGAGGAAGGAAAAATATCAGACTGTTAGGTTCCTGTTTAGATGCAATGTATAGAATGTCAGCCACGTCAAGATTCTTTTCCCGTACCACTTCCCTAGCACAAAGCTAGTACTAAATGAAAGAATGACCTGTGTTTATTTAGACAGCTTGCTGCACCCTCTTTACAGCCTCTCTTTTCCTCTCCCTAAGTCAGACAGAGACAGCTGCAAGCCATTTTTCTCAATTCTGGACGTGAACACATTACGCTAATTCGTACTCAAGAGTAAAGGAAAAGTGCCGTTTTGTTCCTGTTTGCTCTCTAAGGTTGGTTTTGCGCTACACTATTTATATGTGGAGTTGCCAAAAGTGTTGTTTCTGTGCCGATAAACAGGGAATATATATATAGCGAGGAAGGTTTGGTCCTACTTACGTAGCTACTCATTTACGAGCCAGAATGTTTATGATTCCACTATAGAAACTAAGTCTAATAGGTACCTAGTCATAAATATTTGTATTTTGTATTGAATTCGTAAATCAGTTGACAGGGGATAGAAATAACCTAAAAACGTTTCCATCGGCACAACGCGTGCGAAGCCGCGGGCAGAAACTAGTAATTTAGTTGAGTAATTCAGTTGATCATCAAAATCAACTAGAATTAAATTTTAATGATCATCTAAAACTATGAGATATGAGAACAAACATCCTAACAATACAGGTAGTTCGTAATTAATTTGAGAATGGTTCTAACTACAAACTCAACACTTTACCAACTCTGTTAGTTCGGAACAAAGTGTAGGCAAAGCTTCTGTGTGCTTTTAAATTTTTTCTCTCGTCGTCAATCAGCTCAGCTTAATCCCTATGGTATTAGCAGTTATAAAATCGCTCCAATTTACCCTACTTTGTTTATAACCCCCTTCGATATTTACCATAATAACAGGCCTATTTTATAAACAATACAAGGAACCTCATAAGTACTGACCTTAAATCTATCGAAAATTCGTCGTTTCGTTCTGTTGTGTTTGAGTATTCGGGGATAATTCAATAAGTCTCTTTACACTCGCTCGTGCGAAGCTGCTAATCATGAGTGTGAATCTGACTCGCATATTCTTAGCCTCGTTCGCTTATTTTGGCAGATTTTCGTCCCTAGGTTTTCAAAAAAAGTGTTTACGAGTCGCGCGTGATTCGCGCGGGCCTTCGTTATTCGCACCGCGTTCTCCGCCGCGATTTCACACTGAGATGCGCATGCAAGTGTGGAGATACCTTTACATATTAACAATAGCACAAACTAAATATTATACCCCTAACGCTCTGTATTTATATTATTATACCATAGTTTCTCCATGTAGAGATCGATCCCAATTCCCACAATTGCAAGAAGTTTTCCATAAATGGATACGAACCCACATTAAGAAGTTCGCAAGTGGGCGTAACAAGTTTTTATTCAGTTAACGCTTTGGGACATAGAAGTTTCTTATCTGTTAGGGTTATGGCCAAGATGATATTGGTTGAGATTTCTTCTGTTTTATTTCTCTTTTGTATTGGTTTGAGCTTTTGTTGGAGCTGAAAGGAAAGATTTTAGATTTGAACTGTGTTTCGAAAGTGTTTGAAGCCTGCTTTCGACAAAGTCATTGAAAGATAACAATACTAAAAAGTAAAACATACTTTACACTGTTTGTTTCTAGAATTGTTAGTAGAATACACAATTAAGACAGAATAAATTTATTGAATTATTAATTAGAACGGCTTAATCACCAACTACTTAATTAATTATTTTTACCTACAAACAATGAAACATATAAAACTAACATTAAATTCAAATTCAAATATGTTCATTTATCTAGTCAAACACATACCGTGTGAAAGGTGATACTCCTGTCTAGCATGCAATAATTAGGACTACCTAGCGGCCCGTCCCGGTTTCGCCCGGGTGGTCATTGAGAGAAATTTAAAAAAAAACCCTTTTTTTTTAAATTTCTCTTCGTAAGAACCATATCTGTACTTCAAGGAATATTCTAAATAAAGAATTAGCGAAATCGGTTCAGCTGCTCTCGAGATTTGCTCTTAGAAACACATTCAGCGATTAATTTTTATATTATAGAGAGATGCACAATATTTAATTTCTAAAAACTAGCTTAACTAAACAGTGGCACGGGAAAATACCACCCTAAATGTTAATAGGTAGGTGGTTCCTGTAAGGAACAATAATATTTCAGACATTACCATTCATTTGCAACTAATTTACGTAGGAAATGAGAGATAATATACCTTACACGAGGAAGACTTTGGCGACGAGTCAATATAGATTTGAATAACGGTATTTGTCTCAGACAGAAGGATAACATCCGGAGGAAACGTATATAGTATATAAGATACAAATAGGTATTGATTTTAGTCTTAACATGGATCACCTCGTAGCGATTGTAATTGACTCATCATCATCCTTTGTTAATCCACTGATGGACATAGGCATCCCCCAATGAGCGCCATAGCCCTGTCTTCAGCTTGACGCATCCAGCATCTACCTGCAGTCTTTCGCAGGTTGTCATCCCACCTGGTCGGAGGGCGTCCTACTCTACGTTTACCGAGAAAAAATTGACTAGTGTTTATCCTTTATCTGAAGACATACTCTCCAGTTATCCACCCAGAGTTCAATTATAACAATATTCAGTTCGGAATCTCAGTTCTTGCCAAAGTTTGCACTAAATGCTTTGCGTTGTTCTCAGAATTGTCGCGAACCATTGCTGTTGTGCTTGTGCTAGTTTCTTGGTACAATCGCCTTCATAGTGGTACTGTTAATGACTTTCTGTTTGAAATGTCTGCAGCACTGATTACTTGTTAATGTTATGAACTGGGTTCCTAAGAGATTGGCCACATTCGCCATGTCCGCCACATTCTGGCGATGTACGTCAGTAGGTCACTTACTTCTATAGATAGGTATGTACTTACTTTTATTTGTTTATACCGACTTTGCATGTATTATTGTGCCATAATTGAAACTTATTACTTTACTCGTTTCTGCCCGCGGCTTCGCTCGCCCTATATTTCTATAGAAATGTTTTAAGCTTATTTATATGCCATGAGAACAGGTATATGGGATAAAGCCTAGCCTAGTATCCTTTATTTTATTCCAGGCCTAGAACTACATGTATACCAATTTTCAGCCCGATCCGTTCAGTAGTTTTGGCGTGAGGAAGTAACAAACATCCATACATCCAAACATTCGCATACGTGTGACTTTTCTAATTTTTTTTTAGAAATGTCTCACGTATGCGAATGTTAGCATCGGGCTTCGCGCCGCAAAACCTGAGGATTGATCAAATTATTTCACCACCAACAATAACAATAATCCTCGCATTTGTTTGAAAACCCTTAAGTAAATACAGTCAAGTTTAAGCTGTAGGCCTTCAATAAATTTAACAATTAAATACCTAATTATTAATTAATTGGTTATAGTGGAATGGAAAGTTTAGGTGATAAACTTTCCCATTCCAATACTTATCATGAAAAAATAAACTTTGGGTACCGGTACCCAAAGTTAATTTTTACAGACTAAGTAATACAAGCGTTTTCACTAAGTTACGCAAAGTACTTCCTACCTTTACTAGACACCTATCTAGCCACCCTCGTACCAAGTTATTAGATTCATTCTCATAAACGTTGCTTTCTTCACTGGTTCTCCTGGCTTACCAGGATTACTAATATTAGGATGGACTTTTTAATATACATAGTGATGATGTTAAAGTGAATACATTGTAGCTTTACGCTACACGCTGCATTACCAGCTGCTTCCTCGGTGCTAATAAGTAATGAGAAATCTGGCACGCTTGGATTCTTGGAATTTTTGAAGATGTTTTTCTCATTTCACACTATTTCGTTTTAGCAGCAGTTTTAGTTAGCATTTAGAAGGATAAAGAAGTTCATCGGTAAATATATAAAAAAGTGGTGTGCTTTTAATTGGATAGGTGCTTTAAAGGTGGTACTTTAAAGTGGGCAGTGCTTTTAATTGCATATATACCTACCAGAGGATTCATAGAATTATTTTTCACAAATACATCACAGATGTAAAAAAATATTGATTCAACCAACAACACAGAACAAAAGTAGTAAGAGAATAATTGTACCTACTAAATTACAAAGAACGACGTACTTAACTTACAGAAAATTTCACAGACGGAATACAAAATGAAATTAAAAATAATTAGAAAAGTGGTATATACACGCAGGTACCTACATATGTATTTATAAACTTCCCGCCGTCAACAATAAAACTTGTGTACCAGTATTTTCGTATTCTCAGCTGAAATTGATGGGTCCTTTGAACTATTCGTAGTTAATTCCCTATTGGCTTAACATATAAAAGGGAGACAGTTTGGATTGATTAACTTGCTGTCCCAAAATAAGAAGAAACGTGCCAAGACTGTTAGGAAGGCATTTTGTTCATAACTTAGGTCTTTGCACATGATTTTGTAAGGTAAGTCGTTATGTATTCTATATAGCAGTACTCCATAAAACCGCCTTTTCTGAAAGTCAGAAAGAAGAAGTATTTCAGTCGTCTAGTCACATACTACAAGCTCTGCTTAGCTTGGGGCTAGATGATGCTGTGTGGATTATCCAGAATTATTAATTTAGATAACACACCCGAAAAAAAAAAATGCGTCGCCGTTGTCAAACTGCAAGGCTTCTCATTCGTTCCACCTTTCGATGTATAAATAAATACGTGATCTTCCTATGTTATAGGAACGGTCTCTACTTTTTTATTTTTTTATTACACTGGTCTACTTCGAAACATGATTATCTACGTGTAGTGAGAGACTGCTATATAGGTTCATAAAAAACACAAGTAGCAAAGTCACCTGTAAAGTATACTGATTTACCTACCATCTTACTGAATTACCTTTTTCTCGATAAAATAACAATTTAGCTCATATTCAAAGATATGTACGAGAAATGTCCTACGAAGCTTTATTAAAAATACTCAGACAGACATATGTAGACCTAGGTGGAATTTCATTTAAATATGACATATGGCTTTGTTTTCGCTTCGGTTTTATAACCGAGAATATTGAAGGAAACGCATTCTTGTTCTATACGATCTTTATTCACCTGCCTGCCACCTTTGTAAAACTAGATTGAATCTATTAACGCTTTCACTGCACAGCCGCTCGGTGCGACCATCAGGGGCAGGCCGCGTCACAAGCTGTGCTGAAACCACATGTGCGTGGTGGACCATTAAAGTGTTAAGCATTAGGAGTTGTATCTACTACAATACTACTTATTCAATAAATGTATTATGTAAGCTGTTGTATTGTATTCTATTTCTTTATTAATCAAAAACTTACACTTATTTTATAAGATACTTTAAACTAGAGCAGGTTTGTCTGTATCTGCGTTACAGCGCCTTGTCACACATTTATAAACATAATTATTATCATAAACGAACTAAGTCTAAGTGCCTAACTTTATTAGCAGTTGAAACAAATTGTACCAATACATACCACTATAAATTATATCCAGGCACTTATCCGCAGTTGTCTCAGCCTAATACGAATCTAGCTATATACCTTAATTACCTATATGCCTACCTTATTACTTACTAACCTACGTACCCAATTAAAAAACCTCATACGTGCTAACGTAACATTTCCAAAAACTCATTACAACCACAAAGGATCACAATGTATTCCCACGGTACAATTTAAGCCAATTTGATTTTTCCCCCAGCGGAATTGTGTAAAACCACTTTTTAATGAAAACACATTTTGTAAAGCTCCAAGCTACTTTAAAATAAAATAATAAAGCTAAAACTTCCCCTAGTTATTCCACTCGATTCTCCTTAGCTTTTACAATAAGACCGTGTTTCTGCAAGTCAAATAGTCCGGCGATCTCAAGCGACTTGGCAGTCGGATTTTTGCGAGAATATTTCTAATTTTAATTAAAACTTAGTTCTAGCCGAGCGTGAATCATATTCATGGTTCGGACGTACTATAATGTCTCCCCAAAGAGACATTGGCCGCGGCACTGCTCATAATGGACATTTTACTATGAAATTCTAGTAGAAAGACTTCCTTCTAAAAGTTTCGCCTAGATTAAAGCAGATTTACTATAATGGAAACGGTCTAGAGCTTGCCAAAGTGCTGTTATTTTAATGCCTTCGTTCTATTGTGTATCAAAGTAACTTAATTTCTCGTTTTATGAACCGCGCGGAATCTGTTTTCGGTGGCTGATGTCTGATGTCAATTGTATTGTGTGGAAATTACGTTCTTCTGGCGTAACATTACATTGAAGACATCGTTAGAACTTCTAACAAGAGCCATCCACGCAAATAAACTTTTGACTTTGATTCGCCACAAGATGGAATATCCATTAAGTGGGGGGATAACGATACAAATCTTTACTCTGAAATTCCGAACCTCAAACAAAAGGCTGGCCAATTGTTGTCAAATGAAGATTCAATTGGGCCACAATAAATTAGTTCTCGACGCCTTAGCGGGGTTCTGTCCCTTCATTTGCAAAGTCACACGGCCTCATTGTGCGAGGGCCCTTAGATAAACGGATACAGTACCTGCGCCCTTTGTTGTCGGAATGTATTCGCTGTTCGATCTCCGTTTAATTGCTATTTTGTTAGTTATTGCTTATTCAGTAAACCCTTATCTCATTATGAGTAGGGTCTTTCTCTGAAATATTAATTTAAACGAAATAGTTTTCGCTTTTTTATTACAACAAGGTTATCTTCCAGTGTTTTTGCTGGCTTATTAGGCTCCCACCTTGACAATTAAGTGTTCGTGATCTGCACTTAAATCTAACAGTTAAATTAAATGCAAATGTTGAGAGCAAATCATCTGCAAACGGGCGGAGAAGACCCGAAGTTAAATCGAGATTCACGGCTAGCCTCCAGAATTCGCCCAGTCAAATGTTAGGAGTGACATGCACCATTATTGCCTTCTGAACAAACATTACCCGGTGGCTTAGCCCTGGCTTAAGTATAAAGGACACAGCACACACATCCCACAACGCTACCGCAACGCACAAAAAATATCATTCAAATATGGGCTTAAACTCGGAAACTTAAAATACATTTTGCAGTGACAGGCTAAAACAGCAGACAGCGTGGTAAGAGGTCGCGAAATAGTCATAACGTCTTGCTTAGTGCAAACGTAAAGTCATGAGTCACCGACGTGCTATTATCCGAGTGGACCGCTCGCTTATAGCAAGTTGCACGCCTTTTGCCGGACGATCGTAAACAGCAAACTTGCTACTAGCCATCGCCACGTGTAGATGACGTGCGGTCATCACAATTTGTGTGGGAGCGGTGAGACCTGTGTGTGCTTCAACCTTAAGCTTTTGTGCAAGGCACGCGATAGACCATTCTCTCTGGACTTGCGTATTTCTAATAGTTCTCGTCTGGGTTTGACCTGAGTATGATGTTTGAATAGGTCCTTGTTTGCTATTTTAACTCGAAGGCTTTTTAGGCATTACCTAAGCGAAACTTTAATCTAAATGTAGGTCAGATGTCTATTTTAGATCAGAAATATTCTGAGATTATTTCTTGTTCAATGTGATCTGATTTAAGAATACTTATGTATTTCTATTTTATCTCGCGTTCTCGTAACCCATTAATCTTATATTTATTTGGCAAAACAGTAACCTTGTCCTAAAATAATTACTTGCAAAGAATATTAAAGGACCAAGGACGGTTATTCTCACACCTGTGTCGCACAGCCTTTGTGCCAAAATTTGCTAAAAGAATACAGAAATCATCGATAAACACCCACGCCCGACCCCAAACACTTCATCACCTTTATGTCTACAGAGATAGAGTTCATAAAAAAGTCATCGGGCATCGGCAAATGCGGTGAAAACATCTTATTTGAATATCCCCAGCTTCGCGGAAATGGATCGGATAAGCGTCAAACTTTTAACTGAAATAATATTGTCGTTTGCGCTAGAAGGGACTTTTGTCAATCTTGTGTGTCGGGTTTCTGTTTACTTTGTTGTGTGGCCTTATCGCGATGGAAAATAAAATTTATCGTGCATTGTTGTGGAGTACGCCACCCAGCAGCGTTTTCATTGAAAACAATTTCCGTGAAAATAAAGGACATAAACTCCGGATGTCATTAAGTGTGGCTAGAAGGGTTCCCTAGCATAACTTTGCCCAACAAAGCTCTGAAGGAAGCCACACATTGACGCTTATGATGAACGAACAGAAAAAATACGTAAAGTGCCCGGAACTCGCTAAAGTTTAAGAAACTCGGAGAAAAAGTATTCGCTAAGAGCTTTATACGAGCAATATTTCATAGTTTAAAAGACGAAAGCGGCGGGATAGCTTTTATTTAATGTTTATGAAGACTACGGCCTTCCTCAGCTTCTTGCTTACAACTTGGGCTTTAGATTGTTACCGGGGAAAATGTGGCTTACAGTTAATACCAAGAGTTTTTATTGCTGTTATTATGACGATAAAATTGCTATTTTCTTTTAACTGTGGAATCAAAGTCTTTGTTTTTATGTTCGGGGCGCCGCTCCTTTAATATCAATGAATTGAGCTCTTGAAGCAAATGTTGTAAAATTGCAATGTGAGTTGAACATTGCAATTTCGTAACATTTGGCTTCTTCGCTGTATTCAACATCAAAACTTACTTGTATTTATTATAAGGTCATTGGTCAAACACAAATGTTTCCCCCACAAAGTTTTCATTCAATATTACAATACAATCCTAGAAAAGTATGTATAGAAAACATTCGAGTCTAGACGTGTCAACTGATACTGAAATACTTACAATGGACACTTACGTACAGAGTTGCGTTATTTTCTGAAAGTTTCTTGGAAAGCTTTATTCAATCTGTTTCTCCAAGGTCCTTATCTATAGTGTCCATGACAGGCAGATAGCAAATGTGAGATATTTATTGTGTTGAATAGTTACTTCCGGGAATGGTTGCTGTGCTCTTTATGAAGGATCATGATACTTAAAACTAAGAAGGTAATAATGCTAATTACCTGGTATTTTGAGTTTTTTAACTCAAAAAAAATACCACGTATAGTCAGGTAGTCAGCATTGCAGACAGAATTGGTGTTCTGCCGCAAACGCCACGCAAGTCGGAAATCCTTACACTAGCCGGTAGGTATGCCACAAAAGAACATAGTCCTCAATCTCTGAACACCTACCATCAACTATTTGACAAAATCTTGAGAAGCGATTCAATTCATGTCTTGAGTCGGAAAGCTCGCACTGATCACATCGATTCTGATGCGTCCAAGCGTTGCAGAGCATAATAACCTCTACCCCAATGGATAATGATTGCCATATTATGACGGGCATGCAGCACTTGGCACTATCGCTAGGAAGCAAGCACTTTGCGGTTTCTTTGTCGTACTCGGACGTCGTATGTAAATGCGCTTCCTTACCGGTGCCTGTAGGCCCATAAATTAGGTGGCAAGCCGGCCCCGCGCTGAAAAATTACCAACTTGTGAGGAAATTGATGTAGAATTGATATGGAGCACGGTTGTTGCGACTGTTGAATATTTGGTGAAACATGTACTGACTGTGACTTTAAAACAGGTTTGCGAATTAAAGCCACGCCAAGTTTTAAATCTTTGGTGTGCTAGTGCAGCGCCACCCTAAATGCAACCGTTGGTCACGTGGGAGGTTTGACCGCCCAAACAGCAAATCAAAGCAGTAAAAATAGTTCAAGAGTGTGATCTCCAGGTAGCGTGTGCTTTGAAATCGACTCTATGCTACCCTAATAAAATAGAAATTAGAAAATCTATTCCGTCACGGATCATTATTCCAGCCCAGAATCTCCCGCTGCAAGGTATGCCAGCCATATTTTTGCGATTGCCATTCGCCTCTGTTCTTTGCCTTTTTGAGTCCAAGTACGCCCCGAAGGTTATAGACAATTCATGATGAATAATGGCGGGTTAACTATGAACCTGTTTGTGTTGGAAGAAGACCAACGTTTCATCCCTTAACAAGGGTCATCTTCAAGGTAAGTGCGGTTCGGTCGGACTTAGACAATGCCTTCAACTGATTTTGCAAGTCTATAAATATAAAATGGATTTTTGTAGTTCCTAATTTTTTTTACCAATTTCATCGATTTTGGGTACTCAGGATAATGATGAATATGGTACTAGATAGGCATGTATTTAGTGATGACGACCTGTCGTTACTCATGCTTAATTACTGACCAAACATTTAGAGAGCTAATAACGATAAAATGGAACAGAGCTGATTTGCAAAATTAATGTTTCGTAAGTAATTAACTGATAGCAATTGTTTACCGTGAATTATTATCATAATAATGCTGAGTTCAAATCGTTATTTCAGTTAAACTTGCTCTATAAATATTAAATTTTCTTCGTTTCGCTTGAAATTGCTTGAAAATATACTTTGAATTGGTGTGATAACAAATTCGATTGTATCAACCACCACCGTTGTCATTTTTCTATTGATAAATAAGTAACAATTGAAACTCTCGTTAAGACGCGACGCGACGTGCCACAACGTCGCGTTATCCATTTATTTAAAATATAACTTTATTAACTACGCAAAAAGGTACAAATTTTTATGACGAAAACTTCCAGCGGCGCCGCGCTGCACCGAGCAATTTGTACCTTTTTTCGTAGTAAATAAGGTTGTATTTTGTATCAAAATGCGCGTAGCGTAGCGTCGTGTTGCGTCTAGGTGGCAGCTGACACAAACCGCTCTAAAAGATTTAGGCGTTAGTGGCCCGTATCAGATCATAAAATCAATGTTCTAAGTTATCTTGCTTAAGCAAAGCAAAGGAAGGTCAACTCTTAGTATGCTGATTTCAGGACACCTTTTCAACATATCTTTATAATCACGCTATTCAATCTCAACGGGCAATAAAGCTATAGGACGAGTGTTGGAGTATTGATCTCATACAAATTTATCTCCACAGTTACCAATTAGGCCTGACATTGATTCTGTCTGCAGCTCGGGTCCAGAAATAGCCCGACATCGACCTAGCCCACCAGCCAATATTCAACCTTAACACAAAGCCTTAACATCCACAAAAATCACCCCAAAACCTGGAATCTGTTTTACGAATTTAAACTCAAAAGTCTGGGCTGATTTGTATTAGAATTTTTTGATAGTTTTTACAAAGAGCTTTCTTTTGTATAATGAACGGAAAATGTTAAGAACTTTGAAAAATAACCTATTCCAAAATCATAGTTCCAAATAGTTCAATAAAAAGGCATATAGGAACAGTTAGCGTATAAAGTCCCACTTTTGGGCAAAGGTTTCCTGATCCTTCCATGCATCGCGGTTCCGTGCCAGTTGGACCCACGTTCTATCGAATGTGTCTAGTTCATCGCGCCATCATTTCTTCGGTGTCTTCGATGTCTTACGCTGTAGGCACATAGTAGATAAACATGTGCTGTAGGGACCCAACGCAATAAGCATCTAGACGTAAAGCAACGTCCACCTGCCTTTCATTCATTCTCTCTCAGACCATAATAATATACCTTCTTATACAACTTCAGCAGCCTAAATAAATCAGTATCGTATAAATCGATACCACCATTTTCACAATAGAATCTGGAACGTACAGCTTTATAAAAAATGTAAACCCTAAAGTTAGCTAAGTGAAATGTCCAGCCATTCCGAAATAGATTCGGTCAATATCAGTTTATAGCCTTGGCGCTATTACGTACGGCACACTGACATCAGACATATTGCGACTGTTTCAAATGTATATATACAAATTGCAGTTTCAGTTCAGTTTAAAGAATTTTATTTCTCAAAAGAACAAAGTTCACTTAAATGAGAATTTATATACAATATACTTAAACTTACTATCTTACGAATTATATGCGTGCGTTGATAAACAGTTTCTGATGTTATCAGGTAAGTTATTATAAATCTGTGCGCCTTCATACATTATGTTTCGCTTTCCATAGTTGGGCCGTGGACTCCTTAGAATTTCTGCAGACAATGTTGTATAAATATCGGAAACTTGACTTCTATTTCGGTTATCGAGATAGCATTGCCATTTAACGTGACAATGCTGCACCACGGGCACTCAACTTCCTGGTGACAGCTTAGTATTTTAAGAAATTGCAAGTGTAAATACTGTAAAATGTATTTCAAATGAGACAGTTTTTAATGATTCTCTGCTGCTGTATAAAAAGTGAGGTGGTCTTATAAAAGGTTAATTCCCGAGGGAATACCTTGTCCCGTAATACTTATAAAGTACTATAAATAAATATTTAGGTATATTATACATATATAGTTGCAGTCGGCTTTTGTAAAAACATCTAAATATTATCATTGAGTACAAGCATCTCCATCATATTTTGAAACACATCACAAACAGGCCATAGTTATAACATAATACGTTTAAAAGGCATTTACACACAATGACCGTTAATTTGCTGACAACAAAGTGGTTTTGCGGTCTGAATCGCGCCAGTGACGTTTGGGGAATATTCAATTAGGGGTATTCAGAGGGTTGATCTGACTCTTAACTGGGCCACTGCTGCACTATCAATGACGTGTGGAGACTGCGACTTTAGGGACACAGTGATTTTCACTGCACGTGAGGACAGGGCATAAATTCTGCTAAACAATTGCTATACTATGACAATAGTATCATCGCAGAATAATCCATAGATAATTCTTTTATCTTTGGAAGATTCTGAGATGATACTAGGTAAAACTATTGATTTAGTGGAATTAAAGACTAATTATTCGTGTATTAAGTATTAAAAAATAGTTTTTTCTGGGGACAGAAAAATAAGCCTATATTTTTGTTATTTCATCAATGCATAATTCCAGTCCGCTCTGTTCAGTAGTTTCGTAGATTTGTCCCAACTATCTCCGAACGTATTATATGCTTAAAACTTAGGTCTTAGAGCATACAATTGCATGCCGCTTCTTAATCGCTATGCCCAGTACGAAAATAAAAACACACAAAAATTTTAAATTAGGCACTAATCGCAAAACTTATCGGTATTTACAACATTTTTAAGTATGCACGGATTCGGTATCGCTTTTTTTACACCAAAATAAAGAAACTAAGAAACACTACTACTAAACAAATAAGGTCTTGTCACTAATAGGGTAATAATACACTTATCTCTTCCAGAGAAAACTTTGTGCACTGTACCGCAAACATAACAAACAAAATTATACATATATGAAGGGTTACATACAATACGAGGAGCAGGTAACGAGGCTCTTCGGGTAGCAAAGCCTATCAGATTTTGCATGTAGCAATTACAATGTGCATTCAAATTCCTTTATGTCGTAGGGGCTGGAAACCTACAGGAAACCTTAAGGTATGTTACAGGAAATTTAGGATGTCTCGAATTTAGGATGTATCGAACAGCGCGTTTCGGAAGAACGGAGAGTTTGATCTCAGGTGGAAATAAATAAATAAATTTTCTAGGGATTGGGAACCCCATCTCTAGAAAATGTATTTATTTATTTATTTTATTTACCATATCTTAGATACATAAACTTACAGCTAGGTTAAAGTCATTTAAAACGGGATATTTATCATGATTTGATTGTTGAGTTTTCCAATATTTCAAATCATGGTAAATATCCCGTTTTAAATGACTTTAGTGTTAATTACCATGATAGTTTCAAAAGTTTTACTACAGCTAGGTTTACCAATTTTTATATCAAAAAATATAGAACATGCCTGGATAGACCAGTGCATGTTTCATTATCATCATCATCAGCTATAGTAAACCACTGCTGGACATAGGCCTCCCCTAATAAGCGCCATAGCGCACTGTCTTCAGCTTGCCGCATCCAGCATCTGCCTGCAGTACTTCGCAGGTCGTCATCCCACCAGTGCCATTATATGTTTGTTGACGGCTAATTACAAATAACAAAAACAGAATTTATAGAAAAATACTGACAAAAAACAAGGACTAAGTTAATACGAGTAGGTAACATAATTATATACTAAGTAAGCGTCTAAGCCCACTTGTACTATTGTTGAATATGTCGACCTCACTGTTTTCATGAAACACATAATGAAAGGAATTTCGTCCTAATCAATATTGGAGATTAAAATCTGTAATATAATGTTACATGTTTATAAGTTCTACACTACACTTTATAAAACAAAACTTAGGTTCTTGTTTAAAAGTTACCCTCTATATTAACATGACATAAAATAAAAGCAAACACACCTCATCAAAGCAATTTGCACCGTATACTACTAGATATAGAGCTCTCCACTTCATCCTCGAATATGTTTTGTTACACTATCTTATTTAAAAGTCACACTGGGTGCAATTTTATAAAGGAACAGTCTACACGGGGTGTTTACGTGAGAAAGCTTGATGCATCCTTTTTGTGTTTGAGTTATGTGCGCTTTATGAAACGCTTTTTGCATTTTTAGTAGACATTCAGTCGTTTCATACGAGTTTTCGCTATACTAAGAGGGAATTATGTCTGCCGCTGTCTACGGGCGTCGATGTAGAATGGCGGGAAGAGGCATGCTCATAATAAAGACTTGCGCGAAATTACGCAACTATTTGTTCAAAAAACTCTCACTACGGTGGAAAAAAGTGATACTCAAACTTTTTGAATTCCTAAAAATACACGCATATTTTAGGAATGGGGTAGATGATAAATAGTTAGGTCATAAATTAGGTAGGTATGATTGGATAATACAAATAAATCTGCAGTCTAATTATATTTCTTGGAATTAATTTGACAACATTAATCATTATTATTGTATCATGTTTAATTGTTCATTAAAAGATATACAATGCAGGTTACTTTTTATCCAATAACCAACTGGTTTGTGGGATGTAAAGTAGCCTGCTATTTCTTTTGCTGTATTTCTATCCCATGGGAACTTAAATCTTAAACGTTTCACAGAAACAACGCGTGCGAAACCGCGCGCAGAAACTAGTCAAACATAACTTTATTTTATACTTTTACAATTTTTAAACATTACTTTTTTAATATTACCCATGTTTCGAACCTGCAACTAAGAGATATTAGTACGTACCGTAAACAACGGTTCGTTTGTTAATCCCCGATAGTACTCTATCATCCCGTTGTATATCTTTTCACCTCGACATTAAGACGATGAGCAGGTGCTTAAGTTGTCATTTCGCGCGTTGAGGGCGTCCTATGTAATCCACCTAATGCTTGACCGGTACTACTGTTTCTCGAATTTGTATTCTTTTTAATATACAATGTGTCTGGTTATCGGTACCTTTAAGGGTTATTTCTATCCCAAGGAAACTGGTTTATGGAATAAAAAGAGTCTATATTTTATATCAGGCCTAGAACTACCTGTATGCAAAATTTTTGCCCGATCTGTTTAGTAGTTGAATGGCGTGAAAAACTAATAAACATACTTCCATCCATCCATCCATCTAAACGTCCAAATTTTCTAATTTTTAATTTTACTTTGATTATCAATTAAGCTTCTATCAGAGGCTTCGGACGCTTTTCCTAAAATATGATATATCTTTCTCGGGCTACAATGTATTTCCTTGTCCAAATTCGTTTGAGTTTCGATCAGTGCACAGTGGTTTGATGGAAAAACATTAAAAGAAAACAAAGATATAGTTACTTTTGCGTCTACAATGTGAGTTAGTATCTCAGTATAATTATATGTTTAGCTTATGTAGTCCGTTTGTTCATAGCCAATAAATCAGATTTTTTAAAGATAACGCTGCTATTGCCCTAAATCATACCGAAAGCTTTACAGCTATACATAGAGATTTCAAGAACCAACCTTCCCATCCTTAAAAGTTGGTAACCCCGCTATATTCTCCGAGCAAAACTTACCAACAAAGTATGAGAATTCCGTGAGAAGTTCCCATAGTAAAGCTCTCCTTTAGTGCAGCTAGGACAACCGACGGCTGAAGAAAATGGGAAATTGCTCTCGGTACTTACTGCCTGAGTGCGCGAGTAGATTTAAACATTGTGTTGTACATTTCATCTACATAGCTTCGCATTTAAATTGCTTTTTATCTCTATTGCAAACTGGTTTGTTTTCACAGCTTTCGCATTGCATTTCAGATAGAGGCTATAATGGGACGTTGGAATCGGCATGAATTAAATATATAAACAACTCGATTTTGCCCTCAGCTTTGCTCGCGTGATAAATGGACAAAACGCAACCTCCATAAAACGACCCACTGCGACCGCTACGCATATGGTAGGTATATTGCCTGAACAGTGCATACATGGAACTACGCAAATCCTATGTGTGCACCAATCCCGTACAAAAATTGAACTATGGACTAAGATACTATCAAATTACCGAACTTAAACTGAACAGAGGGCTCTCAAGATCCGGAAATCAAATGTTACAAAAATACTTAACAATGTTATATCTCTACATAAAAATCCCGCGGTTTCACGCGTGGTGATATATATTTTGGATTATATAAATATATCTTTATAAATTGTAGCCTATGTGTTATTCTGATATGTAAGCTATATTATTGTGAAGTTTCATCGACATCCATTCATTAGTTTGTGTGAAAGAGCAATAAACATACTTACATACATCCTCACAATTTTTTTCTCACAAACTTTCGCGTTTAGTAAGTAGGAGTAGGATGTGAATGTCCAAGTCTATTATCAATATTTTTTTCATATTGCAGTTTAGTATAGATAGTTTCATATATATTGTTCGAGTTCTTTATATAGTTCGAGTCGTAGCCAGGAACGCCCGGGGCGAAGTCCTGATCGCGCCGTTGCGTATTGGATTGACATGTAATTTTGTGATTCCGCTGCATCCAACAACACTATTATTGTGTTTGGAAAAGTTAGGTACTGCCTTTGTTTTGATTGCAGCTGTCCTTCTCAAGGTATTTAACAAGGTACATCAGTAATATTTTATATTTTTTTCCGTAATCCGGTTTAATAGAGTCCCTATGGGCAGAGTCAACTACAAAAATTGCTGAGTTTTTACTTTTCACTTCAGGTTTATGACCACCTTAAAACGTTTCAAGAACATTGGCCCTGTTCAACGATTCTTCTAACCACAAAATAAGGTAATTGTGCAATTTACTTTTATAATTTGATGCTGCATCCGAAATCAGCTAGATATTCTTCCAATTTTAATTAAATAGAGCTAGTGTTTTATTAGAACTTCGTGATACATGGTTGGCCAGATCGTCACCTACCATCAGTTGCGATTATGTCTAAACAAAGGTCTAGTTATGATAAAAAATGTACAAAATCTTATCCAACGTAATTACATCGAAAAGAAAAACGCGGGCCTCCCTACCAAAACATCATATTAATGGAGCGCGACCGGCATTGCGATTCTTGCATGAAAAGAAACTCATTTTCCGTCAATGACCCTCTAGACGGCAAATACCTAACATCAAAGAAAGGCCTCAGTACTTTCTCTAATATTACGTTTCAAAGCGTGGAAAGAAAATCAATCGATTTTTGTCATGTGGAAGAAGTCCACATTGCAATGAATTAGAGAGAGATTTAGACTCTTGGTTGAAGCGTCAATAAATTGAGACACCTAATATGGGTTTTATGAAAGGTATACCCTGCCAGATCTTATATCTCTTAGTGAACGTTTAAAAACTTGCTACTTTTGACAACTATTTTAAAAATAGGTCACGGTAGGAGCGTCAGGACATATTGGTCCTCGTGCTCCTGCCAGTAGGAGAACCGAGTTAGAGCAACAGGACACGGTCGTAATTATGACTTTGTAGGAAAATAGTGTCATTGATGTCTTCGCTTCACTTTTAAGTAAAGAAGCGACATTATATTCCTCTATCACTTATGCCATACCGCAGAAATGAGGGAATTAGTAATGCAGTAATTATGGTGATCTGCTACACTCCGGACAGTGAAAGAAAACCTCGCAGTCATTGAATGAGCCCTCAACAAGCCGGATATCTGTAATTGAGTTAGTGCCAGCACTCCTGGTTTCTCTCGGTGTGGGGTTACGGAAACCGCGGACACAAAATACTTCTAAGTCACTGAGAAAACCAAGCACAGAATGACATAGACTCCCGACAACGCAGCAATGACATCGTTATACTTTTTTATTTATTTTTAAAGAATATACATAATTATTTAAGTATATTAACACTCTTTAAACCCGAAGGGGTTTGTCCCGAATGATTTGTTAGTTATTCTGTAGTTTTGTCATCCAATTGATAAAACTACAGAATAACCGACGACGGTCAAGGCAGTTTCACCAACTACTTCTTGAAAACAGGCACAAAACATAAGTGGCGCCACGAGGTACCACCGCTGGTAAATGTGAAAAACGTTCACTGCTGTGGGAGTAGGTGATCCTTTTGTATTATGTACATAGACATTTATTGCCCCGACATTTTGGCCACAAAGACATTCCATTCAAAAACTAGCCATTATGAATTGCAATAAATAATACTCTGTTGGTACTAGAGAATTATTTCGTTGTTTACAACGCTATAGCCCCAAAACAAGCTGTGGTTGTATAAAACTACTTCTGTGTAAGCAAAAATACAGTGCGAGGTTTAAGTACGTTCTAGTAGTGATCGTCTAACTGTAGAAGATAGATTTATCAAGATGAGAACCAATAAGGCAGGTCGCTTGGCGACCCTCCATCTTCATAGCTCCAACGCTAAGAGCCTGAAGCGGAAACGAAATCAATGCGATGAATAGACGAGAAACGAATTGCGGATCGTCTGGCAAAAGTTTGTAGCAGGCAAACCAGTACGTATATCATTAGGTGGCTGACAGAGACGTCCGAAAAAGGAAGGTGGTATTTTAGATCTTATTTGCAGCGGATAACAGTTAGATTTAGAGTACCAGAAAACTTTACAGGTAATGCAATCCTTTTTTTATTTTAGCTCATTTTATTTGAGATATTTCTGGGCTTGAGGAACTAGCGTTACTTTAACAAGGTTAGTAAGCTGAGATTCAAGAACTTTTTTATAGTCAATATACCTACGTTTAACCACAATCTCACCTGATGGAAAGTCACAATGTGACCGACGGTCTAGAAGACACCTATTCGCCTTGTCTTAAAGAGACCCAGGTTGTAATTGACAGGAAAACCTGAATATCAATTTGCTATTTAACTAAATAGGTAACTGGCAAATTGATCTTCATATACATATATATAACTTAGAACTTCGCCTATGTAGGTAACACAAATATAATCCATAAATAGCTTAATTGGTCTAATTTGTATTTTTGTACAAAGAAGCCCCAAATATGTATCTTTGTTAGCGTAAAACAACCCATAAGCCAGCCAGCCAGCTTGTGGGTTACAAGCCAGCCAGTGTTCACACCTGAACTTACCAAAATGTTTACAACCAAATATATTTATTTGGCACAATATTATTGACGCTAACAACATGTTGACAGAGGGACGGATTACGCGGATTGTTCCTCGAATTTATGTTTTTTACAACACTAACAAAAAACACTATTGAAGGAGTATTTTTACGTAATAGGTTTTTGCGGTTAAATAGGATTTGTGTGGCTTAAAAGCTTAGCAAGTGGAGTTCAGGAAAGCTTTGCAAGTGTATAGAAAATGCTTGTTACCTATTATTAAAAAGGTAGGTACGACAAAAAAGTGGTTTTACTGATACTAAAATAGAACACTATTTTGGTAAAGTACTGTTTAGATTGTACATATAAAGAACATTTCTGAGGTTGCTACCTCGTTGTCAAAATTTGGACATGCTTGCCATCAAGCATGTCCATATTTTTGGACAAAATTCCAAAAAAAATATTTTTGGACCCAAGGAATTGTTCTTCCCATTGTCCACCAAGGTGAACTAAGCAGTAGAACCACGGGCAATGGACGAGCCAATATAATACATCTTGAGAAACTCCTTTTAAATCACTATTCGCTCGGTATTATAAACGCGAAGAAGCACTTCTGCTTTACTGAATACTTCTCTCCAAAGTCGATAATTAAAAATTTTCTTTATGAATTCTTAAGTTAAAAGTTACCTTCTCCAGCCTTTAAGCCTCACGAAACCGAATATAAGTCAGCGTTTAATTGATACCAAACTAAGTTGCGAACTTCGATGGACCTCCATTATGAATGGACCATCTTGTTTTAACGAAGATATTCAGTGGTAGAAATGTCCTGAAACTTGCAGGAAACATTTCCGAAGTCCTATGGTTAGGCGGTATTTGGTCAGACGTTTATTTTTCCTTGAAAATACATATAACGTAATCATACCTAATATGCTGCGAAAGACTGCAGGAAGATGCTGGATGCGTCAAGCTGAAGACAGGGCGCTATGGCGCTTATTGGAGGAGGCTTTTGTCCAGCAGTGGACTAATATAGGATGATGATGATACCTAATATGTATTTTCAATGTAAAATACGTTGTTGTAATATGTGTGCTCATCCAAATACAACATGAGAATATAACTTCTGAAACTATCATGGTTATTAACACTAAAGTCATTTAAAACGGGATATTTACCATGATTTGAGTTTTTCGGCACAGTTTCATGCGCCATGATCACAGAATTCCGTGATCATGGCGCATAAAACTGTGCCGAATTATTGGAAAACTCAAAAATCAAATCATGGTAAATATCCCGTTTTAAATGACTTTAACATGAGAAAAACCCCAGATAGAAGATTTTCTAATAATTTGTGCCAAAAATAACTTATGGTGGTATGGTTGCTCCAGTTATCAGTAACTACGCAGTACTAATCGATAACTATTGCAAAACTTGTCGTCATATTATCAAAATGGTGGTTCGTATCTAAAACAAACAGCGTTGGAAAGTTTGCGAAAACAAACCCTTTCCCAGTATCAATTATTCCAATTGAACGACTCATTTGCAATTAATGAAAATGTTATTACAGGGATTTCTGTTAATAGCCCTTCAGTTCAAATAACAATGTCATTTTTTGCCGTTAGCCGTTTAATAAGCCGAGTAACTTGTTACAGCGTTGTATAAAATAAAATGGCTGCAGATTTTTTAATAACTGTAGTATCAGCACGGTTTCTAATTCTAGCAGTTTCTATTATAATTTCAGAATGAGGATAAGAATTCTAGAGTTTTTACCCTCATCTATACTAGGTAATATTATAAAGAGGAAAGGTTTGATTTTTTGTTTGTAATGAATAGGCTCCGAAACTACTGGACCGATTTGAAAAATTCTTTCACCGCTGGGAAGCTACACTATCCCCGGTAGGCTATATTATATTTTCAAAAAAGTTAGGGATCCGTATTAAAACCGTGCGAAGTCGGGAAGGTCCGCTATTTAGAGATACAGGGATTGTGTTGTAGGTACAGAAAATACTTAGGCTTTTGTTGATGGTGTTATCGGTATACTGTTCGCGACGGGGGACTATTTTTAAGAAATGAAACCAATGAGTGTTACTTCAGTAACTATACGTCGAATAAATTTCTTATTATCTGCGCCATTGGTGAAAGAACGACAACTTAGAAGAAGGCCTAGAATGATAGTAGACATTAATAAAGTGAGGACAAAAATTGACAAATACCTCTCATTTTACTATTCGAATGTGTGCGTGAAATTGTATCCTATATCGAAATTATATTAGTTTATGGCTTCAAATTAAAAAAAAAGTTTGGCAAAATCCCTCGTTTTGTGACTACATCGTGTTATTTCACTTTCATAAGCACGACATAGACTTTTTAAACTGGAGTAAATTGCTCTTATGTTTCTCTGAAGCTGGTTTTAATAGTACTTGAAAATAGTTCCAATATTCTATACGATAAAACCTCATTGCTTACCAGAACCAATATCTCCCTGGCAATATTATGAGACGCTCCTAACCACCAGAAGTCTTGTGTTAGAAATAAGGCGTCGCTTGGCACGTCCCGGCTTCAATTTGGCCAAGGGCCGTGGCCGTGAGTTAGTGCCAGCTTTTGGCTCCGCTCGCTTGTGGCGAGATAATGACATCGGAATTAAGGACGTGATTGTCTAGTGGCCTTTATGTGATGTTCTGCAGGTTAGTTTTCGATCAGCTTTGTTTGAAGCGGGCTGGCAATCTAGGGTTAAAAATAGTTTTTTCGTTATGCTCTGTTGCGTCGCCTTTATTTTGTCTTTGGTACCTTTGTACATTATTGACGACCGATGTGGCGCGGTGGGCGAAGGTCCGCCTGCGACGCAGGAGGTTGCGGGTTCGATTCCCGCCTCAGAACAAATGTGTGTACGATCTGCAGATATTTGTTTCGGGTGTTCTGGTCGTTTTCTATGTATAATAAAAAATATCTATCTATGTAATGTGTTGTATTATGTATATCAGTTATCTAATACCCATAACACAAGCTCTGCTTACCATGGGGCTAGATAATGCTGTGTGAATTGTCCAGCATTATTTATTATTTAAACTTATCGTGTGCATCAATATAATAATGAATAGTATAAAATATGACTTGTCTAACTGCTTATTTGTAAGCCCAAAGAAATAAACTTTCATTTCATTGTCCAGCATAATTTTATTTAATAGCGCTTTAATATTCGTTCATTCTGTTTAGCAAACTATGGCGTTTTAATATTAACAAGACAATTAACCGGCCTGATATTCCGACCGCACCCACCGCCCTCTAAACGTCAGTACTAAACAGTATACTCGGCAGCAATAAATCGCTCATTACGGGAAATATTATGGAGCAGACGAGAGCTCCATTACTGCTCATTAGATATTAACGTGCAAGTCTGTGTACTTCGTCGACCGGGGCCATGGAGAGTGAACTTTAGTTTTGGTAGAATATGGTTTAGAATTGCGTGTTTCGGATGTTCTATAAGTAACTCGCTGGTTGTTTGAATTGCAGTTTTTGCGGTGAATACGTTCGTGAATTCATAATAATTCAAGTAATTAATGGAAAACTATATTGAACTAGTCGGTCTTCCTTTTCACTGGTTTTAGAAGGCCTAAAATAAATATTGCTAAGAATACTCCGGAAGTCAGACGAGTAAGATGATGTCTCATTTAATTAAATCGCTTATGCCGCTTTGCTGCTTTGAGATAATAAAGAATGAATTAACACTTTATTGTACTAAAAGTTAACATGAATAAAAATCTTTTATAAAAATAAACATACTTAGTACAAAAGGCGGCCTTATCGCCGAGAGAGATTTCTCCTAGGCAATCTTGAGCCATAAAAAGTCCTGATCATAAAGAGCAAATCACGTACAAGCAAAGTAATATAGCCTCGCGGGTAAAAAATGCTGCATATCGGGCGATGTTAGAAATCAAAAGAACCCTTACCTCTACTGTACTTTGTGGCTCAGCGACTCAATGTCCTTGTTTGATTCCAACGCAACACTATTCCGGGTTCAGACCTTGTCAGCTCTTAGCATAGGTTTCGCGGATCTCACAAAGAACAATGTTTACAGGAAGATCAGGTACTACGCCAAAAAAAATCCATATCTAGTGAGCTGGTAACCCTCAAATTCTTTGTTTTCTAACTAAATTACGAACAGCACAATGTAGGGTTTCCACTATCAAACATTTTGACTAGCTGTTAGGGTCTAGTCTTAATATTTCGCATTACTTCAGTATTTGGCTAAACATTAAAAACAAAAGACCGCCATTAAAAATTGTCTATAACCTCTATTAAGGCCGACCTCATAAGTTTTGCGTGCTAACTCCCTAGTACTCAACACATCGTCTTTGTCTGTACCAGGAAAACATAACTCAACTAGAGGCGTGCGAAGTGATGTTTCAGCTCAGTTTCATATGCAAATCGTATTCGTCACGGCACACAAGTGAGCTGCTAGGGTTGGCAGTGAATGTCCTAAAAGAACAACCTGAAATTCGTTCTTTCCTTCCCTAAGGATGTATTTAAATTTTTGGCACTAGAATCTTGAAGTTGGCATTATAGTTGTACCGTGGATTTCGTGAACGAAACTCTCATTATCGCGAGTCAGGTCATCGCAACGGTCAAGTGTTTTTATTTTGTGAATACACACATATTTTCCAGTCAGCTACAATAATCAAAAACATTCCTATCATTATAAAATATTTGTATAAATAAATGTTTGTCTATTGCGTGCTCCAAACATTTCAATTGATATTTTGATTGGTTTTTATGAAATTTTTATAATCCTTAAGGACTATATTCACTTGTCAAATAGCAGCCCTAACAACTTCAGAAACAATAGGAGTTTTCGCACTCCTGATATTTGATAAACGCTGTCATTCCAAGGGGTTTTTAAAGTTTACTTCAAGTCGTTTTTGCCAACGTATCGTGTTACTCGTGCTACCGGAACAGAATACGTTATTTTGGCTTCTTCGTAAAGGTACGTTTTGTCAGAAAATAAGGATATAATAAATTTGGTGGTAAACAGCATTGTATTTCGCCAAAAAGAAACATGATATGATTCTGACGTAAATTCGGGCATAGACAGCTAGACTGACAGTTGATAGAACTGTCAAAGTCCCTATGTATTTTTGCGCTACCGATGTATGCTAACTTTTTTATTTCGTACGCCTTTTTATACATATTGTTTATAGTATTTTCTTGCAAAATTGCAAAGATCTAGTATTCTATGCGATATTACGATAGAAAATGTAAGTTCATTCGTTGAACGATTGAATTGAAAGATTTTGAACATCCAAGTCAATTGTAGAGTTCTTAAAGCCCTTCTTCTGTGTTTATCCATTTGCAAAATATAGATTGTAAGCCAAGCATTTCCATTAAGGCATGTACACACCACGGCACTTTGTCCGATATTATTCGATATCCGACGCTGAGGCTAACAATTTGCGCTTAGCGCGTCAAAGTGACAGCTCAGCGATTTGACATTTCCATTTTACAAGACGGTAATATTCTTGTTTATTAGAAGGGTAAGCATCGTTCTAACGAGGTAATAAGGTTTTGTGATGGTTGTTTTTAACTTACCACATTTATTTTATAATGACTCTTATCGAAAAGGTTCTCAAAAAAAAGGACAGGGTCTAAGCAGAGCTTGTGTTATGGGTTCTAGATGATTGATTGATTATATCAGTTATCTAGAACCCATAACACAAGCTCTGCTCATCAGCCTACGTTACTCCACTGCTGGACATAGGCCTCCCCCAATGAGCGCCATAGCGTCCTGTCTTCAGCTTGACGCATCCAGCATCTGCCCGGAGTCCTTCGATAACTGATATATGTACAATACATTAAATGGATATTTATTTTTACCCATAGAAACACATAAAACACCCGGAACAAATATCTGGAGCTTGTACAAAACTTCGAATGTGAACAAGAATCGAAACCGCAACCTCCTGCGTCGCAGGCAGATCTTCGCCCGCTGCGCTACAGAGGTCGTCATCAAAATAACTTATATAAATAAATAATTTAATTTCTATTATCTTATATGATTTCTCAATTCTAAATTAAAAATACAAATGAAATAAGGAATGTCCTATTAAGAAAAGTAGAAAAATAATTGCTAAGACTGGGCTCGAATCAACACCATCTTGCATTTCAGACGACCCTCTATCCACTACACCAAATATCCACAGCATCTTAGAATATCCCAGGACATTGTCTAGTCGTTGCAAATCTTCGCCCATTGAATTATTTAGCCGACTGCGTCGCATTCGAAGTCTTGCATTTTGCGAAGTTTGTCTCAGAATTTCTAGGTATTTATAGACCCGGTGGTTAACCCGGTGGTTTAATTCTAGCCCCAATATTTAATATTTACTAAGTACCTATTTATATATGCATGGAATTAAACCATATTACATAATACAACAAACGAAACGTACTGAAGATACCTTCACAATAAATTCATACATAATCCACTTACTATCTCTATTTTCATAGTCTCTCTGAAATGAAATGAAAGTTTATTTCTTTAGGCTTACAAATAAGCACTTAGACAGGTCATATTTTTTCTGTTTATGTCTCTCTCTGTTTTATGGCTTTGCATTATAATTTAATAAATCATTACTAAATAAGAAATTTACAATCAGATAACAGAAACAAATTAGAACTAGTATTTACAATTTAAATAATTGAATTTAACTGTTGATGGAGATAATTACAGATCGACAAAATTTATTCCATATGATTTTATTACAAAAAATTGTAAAGTAACGTATCCAATTATGCCTTGTGTTCAGGTATAAATAAACATGAGTGAATACTTGTAACCTTATGTATTTTATGACGTATAGCAGTTTCAGACCTAGCTGAAAATTTATCGTCGTTTCTTAAGATTTTATGTTGTTTTTTTTAAATAGTCAAAATCGAAGACTAATTGATCTCTTATTCAAACAAATGTCTGAAAATTCGTCCAATCAAGTTGATGACCCTCGCACTTGTATGAATGGATGCTGATGACTTTCCTATAGTTTGATAGTGAATAGAACACGATGTATGTAATCAATTTCGTCAGCGATACTTGGAACTACTGTATACAGAATGTAAGCAGTCCTTGCATTGGCTCTGAAGCTTCTACATATTGAATTAGCTCATCTTTGATTCTCTGAACCAAACTGCGCAAACCTCGCTCAATAGTCTCCAAGATTGAATGTGTACTTGTGTGCCAGTTAAGTTTAGAGAAGGTACATTTAGCTTCGAAGTGAGTTGAGAGTGCTCCTAGTGTCTTCAAAATCTAATTTGGAAGAAATCGCTTTCAGATATATGGCCGCCTTGTATATTTTCTCTATTCTAAGGATTATTATTATTACTGTATTATTTTCTGTTTGTGTGGTTTAATAAGATGTTTACTATCTTTCTAAGTACCAACCAAATTCATGTTGCATTGTGTTTAACAGACTAAGTGTTATATGCCAGGTATAATATTTTGAGCTTATAAATTGAATAAATAATGATGGACAATTCACACAGCATTATCTAGCCCCAAGCTGAGCAAACTGAGAGGCAGCTTGTATTATGGGTACTAGATACATTCACACTGTTGTTTCGTCGAGAAGGCGTTCTTATTACTTAGTTATAATATATTTATTATAATGTCTCTCATTTACCATGATCTCGGGCCATAAAGTGACCCGGTCCTTTGGAAGGCTTGCGTGGGGCCGAAGCCAACAGCACAGAGGCCCTTTGAGAAAGTTAATCTAAAGGCGATGGCTACACATAGCGGGTATCGTCCTCGGGTGCACAATATGTTTTTTTTTCATAATATTCTTTGTTACCAATAAATTGATTATTTTGATTATTCTAATAGCTGATTTACATTATACAATACATTCCATGAATATATATTTTTTATAACCAGGTATAGTGACACGATCTCAGATCCAGCGCACACAAGACTAAATTGAATAGATAGGTAGGTAGTATATCAAATCCAACTGCAGAAACTATAATGAACAGATGTAAAGACAAACATATCATCATAATTTGCCAACCATTCAAGCATTATACTTTCCTCTATCAATTTATGCCCCGAACTTCGTCTAGCAAACTATTTGGGAAGCGGAATCACTTGTCTGATCTCTATGCAAATTCGCCTCTAGAGCAGTTCTCAATAGGGATAGAAAACTGGTCCCATACCTATTGTCATGAAAACTAGAACCTCTTCGGCATAAATGCGACGACTGCTGAACATCCCTTCTCTAGACCTGAGGGCCTTAATATATGGATTGGTGATCGCAGTGGAGGTATTAAAAATACACAGAATGAATCTGCAGCCCTTCCTTTAGTAACCTCTAGTATCTCTCAGTGGGTCGATTCTTACTAATTTGCCAACGGATAATTTGATTGTTTAGAAGATATAATTAAAAAACGACTTCGAATCCTTTAATTTTACACTGTTTTTAAGTTATATGGGATAAATACTAATTTATGAGATCACCTCGAAAACATTTTCAATACAAAATAATTTTCAAAATCGGTTCACAATAGGTGGATACATCGACGAGTGCCTATACCTACATTAAAAAAAAACTTGCATACAGCCGAACATAACACCTTCTCCTTTTTTCGAAATCTATTAAAAGCCAGAACATGTTATTAAATTCACAGTTAGCTTGATAAATAATAGAAAAAAATTAAGCTGAAGGTCCATTAACAGATTAAATATAATTCATAATTATAAATAGACATAGACATAGACATAGACATATCATTTATTTGCCACTACATATACACACAATATAAATGAACAATTATAAATTACAAACATAATACTTAATATTAGTTACACAATAAAAATAATTATTATTAGTTATACAATAAAAAATACATTGAAAAAAATAAAAAAACTAAATAACAAAAACAAGTAAGTAGGTGAACAATGTGTGCTGCAGTAGCAAATGGGTCCAGGCTCAGCATAATGCCAACTGTTATGAACAGAAGGCGCTGTTATTCTGCCTAGACCAGAACAAGAACCATCACAGGACCCTGCGATTACGAAATATTAAAAATAATAAGTAAATTATACTAGCTTTGTTATAATAATAGTAGTGCCTTTGATAGAAAAATAAAAATATATATATCATGTGCATAAATAATAATACGAGGGACAAAAATAGGCTGTAAAAGAAATAAATATATAGAGATCAAGATGTGCATTTTTAATACTTATTAATAAGGTGGTACCTAACTAAAAAATAATAATAATAATAATATAAAATCTAACATATAAAGAGAGCATCGGAACCAAGCAACCCAGACTTTTGTTGATCCAAAATAAATAATTTTACCCGTTTTCGAAAGGTGAATTTAGATTTTATCAGCCGAAGGGGTGGTGGAATATTATTCCAACATTTGGTTGCTTGGTATCTAAAACTTCCCCGAAACCTAGCTGTTTTGTGATTATAATAATGCAACAGATTTCTATTTGGCCTAGTGCTATATTTAGTACGCGACTGATCGAGTTTGGAGAACAGGTATATAGGGGTGCCGAATGTTAAAACACCATGAACCAGAGTGGCCATATGCAAAGCCCGTCGCGAGGCCATGTTTAGCGTAGAGGAAGAGTTTAAGTATGGCGTGATATGTGTTCGCGGCGGGATATGATAGCAGAATCTACAGCATGCGTTTTGTATTCTTTGTATAAGGCGGCTAGATTTGTATGTAAGACGCGGACCGTAAACTAAATCCCCATAGTTAAGTTTCGATAGTATAAGGGTTTCACAGACTTTTACACGAATCTCTTCCGTAAGATATTGCCTGATTTTGTATAGCAGTTTTAGTCTAAAAAAACAATTTTGTGCTAAATTCAAAATGTGGCGCTCAAACCTAAGTTCACTATCAAATACTATTCCAAGGTTCCTAGATTCGCTCACCTGCTCAATGCTGTGACCTAAAATGTTTAAATCTAGGGTAGTGTTGGATAGCATATTTAACTGATTTTTTGTACCCAGCACTAAAAACTTAGATTTATTAGGGTTAAGTACAAGAGCATTATTTTGAGACCATACAGCTATACGATCTAGATCCTCATTGACTTTTTTAGTTTGAATGGTCACATCACTCGGTTTCATAGGTAGATATAACTGTGTATCGTCAGCATATAGGTGGTATTTACAATGTTCTATACCCCAACAAATATCAGCACTATATATAATGAATAGTAGGGGACCCAGGATAGACCCTTGTGGTACCCCGCGTTCCAATGGTTTACGAGAAGACTTTAATTTAGTGCCATCATCTCTACTAATCTGAACATACTGAGACCGGTTACTTAAGTAGCTATTGAACCATTTCAGGGTGTTAGTGTCTGCCCCATAATATGAAAGCTTAGATAGAAGTAGCGGTATATTTAAAGAGTCAAAAGCTCTTGAGAAGTCAAGCAGGACCAAGACTGAGGCCAGACCTTGATCCTGGTCAACAATTATGTTATCCACTACATCCAAGAGGGCAGTGGTTGTCCCTCTACCTTTACGAAAACCGGACTGTACATCAGGCAATATATTGTGACGCTCGACATAATTACTGAGTTGATTATAAACAACTTTCTCGAGTACCTTTGACAGTACAGGGAGAACACTGATGGGTCTAAGATCATTTACAGCAGATGGGTTCGGTACTTTAGGAATGGGATTGACTGAAGCAATTTTCCACAAACTAGGAAAATCAGAGGTAACAATAGACTTATTAATGATTGCAGTAATTAGAGGCAAGGTATATGGTAAGGTTAGTAGTATCATATCCATCGAAAGACCATCGACGCCAGCAGCGTTAGTTTTAATAGAGAGTAGAATTTTGGTGATATCTAATTCATCAACGGGCTGCAAAGAAAAAAGGGTATCGTTAAGTTTATTGAATTCAAAATATATCAAAGTAGAAATTGGAACAGAATTAGTGCCTGGAACATTTAAGAAATGGTCATTTATAACGGTAGGGTCGCTTAAGTGGTCAGGAAGATAATGGTTACCATTCGAGGTAGGGAGAACATCTTTCTTGATATTCTTCCATAGCTGTTTTTCACTACATTCATTATTGATTCGATGGTTATAATAAGCACGTGTCTCATTGTATATGCCCTTATTAACTAGTGACTTTAATTCCTTGTAATATTGTTTGTGTATCTCTAGCTTCGTTTTACGATATTTCTCATAAGCAACATTGCGATGGTCCATCATTATCTTAATGGTATCTGTTATCCACGGTGCACGTGCAATAACATTTCAGTTTTATTTTGATGCGAACCTTTCCAAGTCTCCGCTCTTCAAAGTATCTAAAAAACGATTATATCGTCTCTTTGCAAATAATTGACTAGGTACTGTCAAAGACAAAACTTTCAAAAGCAATCTCAGGTGTTCTAAAAATTATTTTAATTTGAAAATGGCCAGCATTTTCCTGTTGTCCCACCAAGAAAATATATTTTAAATAACAAACCAACCATAAAATCGCTTCATCATCAAGCTATAATAGTCAATTGTTGGACATAGGCCTTCCCTCATGAGCACCATAGCGCTCATTAGGGAAGGCTTCACCTTGCCGCATCCAGCATCTGCCTGCAGTCATTCGCAGGTCGTCATCCCACTTCGCCGGAGGGCGTTCTACACTACTTTAGCCGAGTCAAGAATACCCCAAAAATTGCTTAGCCCACTTTAATTAATACTTAACCGTTAATCCCGACTAAATGTCAGGACATTAATAGCGTTTTAATCAAGCAGATATACCTGAATCCATTTATCATCCGTTGTTTGGGTTACAAAAGGAAGTCTTCCCAACAAAAGTGATTACCATCTGTGTAATAAGTACGTGAACGGACGCCGGACGAAATCTTAATTAGGTTTGCTCCCGTAATGTTACGAGTTGTAAAACTCGCGCCTTTTATTGTACGAGCATTATCTGGGACCCTTGTTTTGCTTTAATTAGATAAACAATCGATTGTGGGCGTAAATGTACCTACCTATGCTTCGAAGGAAACATTTAAATGAATGTTTTCTAACTCGATGCTCAGTGTACTTGGGAAAAGTTAGGCCGAGGGTTTTACTTTGTTGTTTCTTAACTAATATGTATTATATCGCTGCTATATATGAGTCACAAACTATAACGGGGAAGTGAATGCTATTCCATTACAGTTTCTGCAGTTGGAAGTAAAATTTTCTACCTACAGTATTAAGAATACTTTCCCTCCAGGTGGCATGACAAAATACCACCCTATATAGATAAATAAGTTTTATTTTATTATAATTAGACATAGTGAATGCAGACGAATCTTTGCCTAGCCAAAAAATTATTCGTTGATAATCGATAACTACAGAAGTATCATCTACATTTTGTAAAAAATGTGGAATATTATTATGAGTTTACATTTTACCCGAGCGAAGCCGGGTTTTCATCTAGTGAATAATTAACAAGTGACATTTTAATGTCTATGTTCAAAAATAAAACGTACCTATTGTAATGGAACGTTCTATTCTTGGGTTTTCAAATGAACACAGACAGTTCAAAATTAGAACGTCGATAGCCGGACTGGCCAGTACATATCAGAAAAAAAAGAATTAGTGCCTTGAAAGGGTTTGTGCCTTGCTGGCAATAATTGATCAGCAAATCGAAGCAAACAGGCACCTGGCCAGCCTTCATGATTGCCTTCAATAATGCATTGTTCCTGGCACGAACGTAATAACCGACCGGGCGTGGAAGCTCGATGGTTCCACGCCACCCACTCAACCAAGATGGCTATGCGAATTGACCGGTTTATTGCATCTACATATAGGTACGTCTTTAATAAAAATATTTCAGGTATATTCTTTTTTTCAATAATAAATGAAAGTACTTTTCTCTAAGAATAAAATCTTCTATGAGCGTTAGCATTATGGGAATTCTCGCAATTATTTCTAGTACGTACTTTCTTTACGGCTTATTCTAGAAACCGTTATTCCCTGCGAAAGGCATTTCTAGGCAAGTTATAAGTAGCCCTGGTTATTTCCCTACTTGGTACAGGTCTTGTTTAATTAAATTATTAAAATAATTTACTCTAAAATCGAACAAAACTAAGATTTCACATATTTCCTGCTGGCATTGTGATCATATGAATGAATTGAATAAATGAATTAACACTTTATTGCACTTAAAACTATAAAATAACACCTTATATCTAAATATTACACATTTAAAGTACAATAGGTGGCCTTATCGCTAACAGCGATTTCTCCCAGGCAACCTAGGTGAACCTTTCCACCATATGATCACAAGTCTGTACGTTCTGTTACGTTAGATACCTAGACTATATTTTATCGTTTACTTGTAAATTTCGCAGACTTTGTTCAGGTCACCACTCGGGAATATGCCAATATTTTAGTTCCACTATGTAGAGGAAAGCCGCCTTCTGAATTTTAAGTTCTAGGATTATATGTGGTACGCGAGAAACAAAGGACAAAAGTGGCTGACAATTGCAAATGGCGGTACATCTCTAGCTGTTGTCCCTAGCTAGAATGATGATATTGATGTGCGATATGAGACATGAAAAATCATCTCGTTTCCATTTAGCAGCTTTGAGCTACGCACTTAAGCTTTCTAGACTCAGTTATATAAATGAAAATTTTAAAATAAAACCAGAGTTCAAGTCCTACGATTTTAAAGGCATGTTGTTATCGTGTATGTCTAAATATAACGGAAAACTGTTTAGAACAATCACTGGATCATTATCTACAAAGCAAGAAAACAGTTGTTTACGAGGGAGTGCAGTTATTTAATAACTTGCCTAATTAAATTAAGGAATGTGCTAGCATAAGCACGTTCAAAACCAAATTAAAGAAATGTATTTATAGTCTACCTTAAGCATCTATATATTATTATAAATAACGTTAATAAGCATCCTTATAGTTTATAAAAACATAGATATACATACCTACTTACTATATTTTCTTACAATACTTACCGCCTACTGGCCCCGGAGGTGTAATATTTACATTAAGCATAATTTTAAGATTATATTATATTATAATATAATCTTAAAATTATATTATTGTATATAATAAATTGTATAAATAAATATATTATATATACGATATTATTGTATCTCATTATAAGTGAACATTTTTGTTTTTATGAGAAATAAACATCTTTAAACCGAAATAATCATCAAAATCGGTTCACAATCGACCGAGAAATCGGTGAATATACAAATAATCACATACATACATACTGTTAAAAATAGAACCTTGAAGTCTATTATTAATAAAAGTTTATACGATTTCGAAGCTAGATTTTATGATTTTTCTTTTTCTAGACTAGAATTTTATGAATAATTCAACCTAGACGTGATCTGATTCATTGTGATTTGTAATCAGATTGAATAGCTGTCATTTACAAAGCGTTATTTCACGTTTCGCTACACCGCGATTATTACTTGGTGTCAGCTTTATTTATGAATTGGCGTGTTGTAGCGATCATAATACGCTCAACAACTGACTCACAGCACTTTTCAAATTCGTGATGGTTATTGTTTTAGTAACTTACCGTGCGCGAGTAGAGACTTCTTTTCTGATAATAAATATAATTTACAGTCTTAATTTCAAAATAGCCTGTGCCAATTTATGAAAACGAAAAAGCCAGTAAAATGTAAACAAAACAGCCATTTAGCTAAAAAATGTGTGTACGTAACTAATCAATCATCATCATCAGCCTATATCAGTCCACTGCTGGACATAGGCCTCCCCCGATGAGCGCCATTGCGCCCTGTCTTCTGCTTGCCGCATCCAGCATCTACCTGCAGTCTTTCGCAAGTCGTCATCCCACCTGGTCGGAGGACGTCCTACACTACGTCTAATAATAAGTAACTAATCAATAAGTCTATATAATTATTACCTTTTTTGTTCTGTGCTGAAACTGAGCTTGATCAATAAATTTTTCTCTATCTTTATAATTTTTAAGTGTGGCGACAATTTATGTCTGAATAAAGAAACTTTTTATTTTATTTAGTTTTATTTATTTATGCTAAAATATTTCTATCTAAAAACACTGCTTATATGAATAGAATCAATTACAAAGAGTATCTCTTGAGAATTCAAGATATTAATTTTCAATCTCGCACCTATTATGTCCACACAAATTGCTCAACGACTTCTGAACCGAATTATAATTATAATATTTATTGTTTCGTGTTCAATGCCCCGCCTTGGTATCTTAAATGTGTATCTATTCATAATTTTCCATAGTTTGAACAAGTGTTATAATTTAGGCAGGCTTGGAATTAGGTTTTATTATCATCAGCCATAAATATCGGATTTTTGTGATTTAATGCTGCTTGCATTTTTTTTGTTCGTTATTTCAAAGCTACTTTGTTTCTTTACTTACTCTGTAATGCTGTTTAGCTTGTACTATGAATTCCATAACAATAAAATTATCAGAAGCTTAGTGTTATGGTTTATTGTCAAAAGGTTTTGTTGGTTCGAAGCACGACCTGCAATGTAAGTAAGAGTATGTGTAAAATTTTGGGGAAAACCAGCCACACAAAAGTGTGTATAAGTTTAGGCTAAACTTTTTAGTTTTACTTTGTAAATCTATCCAATTTTTATGTGTAGGGTTAGACACTGCACATTAAACACATGAAATTTGGTTAGACAGCAATAGGTTTAAGATATGTACGTGCAGCGATTGTTAAGATAGAGCAAAATACCGAAAAATCACGTTTCTTGAATCAGAATTTATAAATTTAATTCCTTATTTGTTGTTATTGCAGCAATAAGAATACACACACACACTCATATCTGCCTATTATATATACGTATGTTAATGGGATACAGCCCGCTGACAGACAGATAGCGGAGGCTTGATAGGGTCGTGTTGTCACCATGGTAGTATACAATTGCGCGTGCCTTTGCTGCTTTTTAAGATTCCGTATCTTACCACTCAGCAACTCAGCAATTGCACGCACAATTTTATACTCGTAGTACTCTACCATGAACTGAATCATGAGGCAAAGTCCTCAGTTAATCACAAGAAGGCAACACCTGGGCCTCATCAATAACCGGCCAGCTAACTCTGCGTCATTTGCAATGATGATTTGTTGTGCTATTCGGGGTACGCGCTTCATTTGACGAATTGTATGCATTTGTTTCCCTGGAATGAGTTTTTGAGCCCTCTTTTGAAAGGGATCCTGGTAAATTAACCTAGTTTATAATTCTAAGACATTAATTTGTCTAAGTAATTAAGTTTTTGGTTTTCATCATCATCGCAGTTTGAACCGATGCCCGAGCACATACACACAAGGCGATAGAGCTGCCGATAATTACCTGCAACGTCAACCACGAAGGGTCAACATTTACAATAAAACCTGAACCTGACCTCTTTTTCTTTGGTATTCGTTTTCAATATACCCAAAAATCTAAATAAACTTCTACGCCAGCCAAACAAGCTATTGGAAAAAAAGTCGCATCGCTTTATTCAGTTTGATAGTTCCATGAGGCCACTTACAGGAATATATTTAATTGTAATTGCAATTTGAAGCATTTTATTTAAAAATAAATAAATAATGCTGGACAATTCACACTGCATTATCTAGCCCCAAGCTAAAAACAGAGCTAGGTACTTGATGACTGACACAGATGTTTTGAAATAGACAGCTTTTTACTCACTTCAACATAATTTGAATACCAATGCAACAGAGTGTTATGAAATTATTTGTTAGCTTCCCTTATCTTTTCTTCCATCCCATTCACCCTTCGTATCTTTCTACTTCCACCCCTTTCTTCATTGTTAATTTAATAAATTCCAGACTATAATGAGCGGCTATAAAAAGGAAACGAACCTTTTAATATTTATTATCTGCGAAAAAACTTCGCGGCCTTATTTGTCTCTTTCTTTATATCTTTCTAAAGCGGCTTTTCGGTAAATCCCGGAAAAAACAGAAGAAAACGCTGTGACGTAACGGATCCCCCAGATCTCCCTCTTTATAAATTATTAATACGCAATATCGTTTTAAATTGTGTAGAGACTTTAGCTTGCTTACTTTTATCAGTTTATAACCAGAGATGGGAAATATCATAGTGAAATGTATTTCTATTGTTAAATAAATATTCATATCTGACATTATTCTAACAACTTATACACTCACAAACATTATTTTCGTATCCTTATTTTTAATCAATATTTATATATTTTCTGTAATATTTCGAGATTAGATAGATATATAGATAATTCTTTATTGAACACTTAGATTATTAGACCAATGTAAAATAAAAACTTAAAAAACTAGATACAATTGGCGGTTTTATCGTTCAAGAGCGATTTCTACCAGACAACCATGGATGGATAGGATCGTGGACAGTACAGGGGATCTATTTGCTTGTAGGTTATATTATTACGAAATTCATTTTACAAGAAAAATATTTCTTTTTATCAAAAACAATCCAATTTATTTTTGTCATAACTTATGTCCATCTAAATTTCGATAAAAGTGAATAACATATAAATAACATAACTAAGAGAAATCCAAATCCTCTATTCAATTTAGACCATAAACAATCAAAACCAAAAAAAAACATTCGAAAATCCTTACAAAAAGCAGGCTCGCGACAGAGAAGTTAATTGAAAAGGAAGAGTCGCGCCGCTTCGCGCGCCCAGTACTGCGAGGTCCGTCGCGTAAACCGCCCGCCTAGCGCCGTGGCCCGCCCGCCTTACGCGGCCTCTACGCTCTACCCTCGTGATGTGAAGTGTACATGTAATGTGATTGTGAAACGAAAATTGGAATGCGCATGGTTTAAAAAAGGATTTTTCGAATTTAGTTCGAGGTTTTTTTGGATATGGATTTTCGTGGTAAATGGATAAAGGCATATTGTCTATTATTCGACTTATTTTTACTTTGGATTTTTTGTTATAAATAAATAATGATAAGTTTTACTTATTACGCTGACATTTTAAAGGTTTCCAAAAACGGATATTTCGAATTTAGTTCGAGATTTTTGGATATGGATTTTCGTGGTAAATGCATAAAGGCATATTGTCTATATACCGACTTATTTCATGGCTTTGAAGTATTTGTTGTCGATAAATTTCGATAAGTTTTACTTATTACGCTAACAATTTATAGGAAATGCATTTCGTTTGAAGAACTTTAGACAAGAACAGCAATTTAAGAAGAGCTGAGCAATATCAATCAACTTAAGTTATTTTTAAAATTTTCTAGCCTCTTTTCTAGCTATCGAGAAAATTTATACACAGTTATTTTACGACGGAATGTTATTATATTATTTTTTGTCATTATATTTTTATTATTATATTATGTCTTGTTATGACATTATCTTATGTCTAGATAGATTCGATTATCACAATTAATAATAATATTTCTGGATTACTTATTTGCTGTTTTCGCTCAAATCCCAATTCATCTTTTTAATATAAAATGCGTTCTTATTTTAAAATAACTCAAAACCATTAATTTCAATTAAATAAATGATAAAACATTAATGGTGCTTAAAATAATGAGGCCGTCAATTAATTAGATCACCAGCTATCAGGTTACTGGCTCATTCATTTCCAATTTATGACCTCTACTGGGTTATTAATGAAATTTAAAAGGGTGTATTTATTTTTAATTTTAATCTGGCGTCCTAATTAACACCTTCCATTATTTGTATCCAAATAACTATTTATGAAGCTATTTCGCTCGATATCGGATAAAAAACTTATTGGTGTCGGGTTCAACCTATCCACTGTTGGACATAGGCCTCCCCTAATGAGCGCCATAGCGCCCTGTCTTCAGCTTGACGCATCCAGCATACAATACAATACAATAATTCTTTATTGTACACCATAATCAAATTAATCATTACAAAAATACATTAAATGCGACAGGTACAATGGGCGGCCTTATCACTTAGAAGCGATAAGGCCGCCAGCATATTACAGGGCTAGATAATAATGATGTGTGAATTGACCAGAATTCTTTTTATATTTATTTATTTCGCACTTGGATCTGACCGCGGATTCGCACGGGTTACTTCTTTGGAAACGTTTCAAGGTTATTCCTATCTCATGGGAAAGGTTTTATGCGATAAAAAGTAGCCTATGTTTCCTATCTTAGAGCTACTACATATTTGAACATTTCAGCCCGATCAGTTTAGTCGTTATGACGTGAAGAGGTAGGTAACAAACATTCATCCATCTAAACTTCCAAACTTTCGTATTTATAATATTAGTGTAATTAATATTATTAGTATGATGTGATAGGATAGAAATAAACGGCTTTTACTATAATAATAATAAAAAAAAAAAAAAATTAAGCAAATATTATACAACACTTTAAAAAATATAAACTAATATATAACTAAGTGATGTGTAAGTGGTTTGTTAGAGCTATTACATAATCGTAGACCCTACACTTAGTTGTAAAGACTTGTACTGTAGGTATCCCTTCCAAGGACGTGTATATATAAAAATAAGTGCTAACTACTATGTTGGTACTACTTGCTGAGGACCGAGATGAGTGGAAGAAGGGGGCCTTTGCTCTGCAGTGGGACACCCCGGGCAAATATAATAATAATAATACTATGTTGGTATTACGAATGTTGCAATACTACTTTAGCTGACAACCATGTTGGTCAGTGTTGCATGTGCAAAAAAGCTACATTATGTGGAACAAAGACTGTAAATAGAGGGGAATAACAGAATACAAATAGATTTTTACAAGTATAATCAAAAGTTTTTGATTGCAACAGTATCCAAACTATTAGGTTTCGTAGAGCATCATTATGCTCCAAGAAAAGTAAGGATGTACCTTATGATTTTTTAGTAATATTATTATAAAATTGATAAAAACACATACATATAAGAATAACACACAGATAATGTAAATAATGGCGGCTCCCATTCGTTTACGTTTTTCACAAAACAAGAACCTAGGATTACCTATCTATCTTATAACATGTGTTTTATGTACTAGGTAAATCAAATACATTAAAATTTAAATTACCTAAGGCGGTAGGTATACATTTTGCAACAATTAATTAGTAATAAATTAATAAATTATTCTTAGAAAAACATTAGCGGACTTTCATCCTTTATATTTTTCTATCACTGTTCCCCATCCGAAATTGAGGGTTCTAATATGACCATATTAAAGAATTTAGGTACAGAAACAAGACCCATGTGTGAAACCTCTTTAATTTTATTGATATACTTATCATTATAAGGAAAAATACAAGCAGAGAGAGTAATAGGTATTTGCGTACTTTGCGGTTAGGTTATGCTGTGTTTATTGTCAAGCATTATTTATTTATTTTAATCAATCTTTTGCACTACCCTTTTTTAAATCCTGTTTTTAACAAGATAGTGTTTTGATAGGATAACTATGAGTCTTGCTCTCCAGTAATAAGCTATATTTTCCATTACTTAGTTCATTTTCCTAGTGTCCGTGAAGTAAGTTCGGTCGATATTCTTTAACACGCTCACGCGATGTCCTAGTAACGTAAATCCTAAGAAACATTGCTTTCGACGTTTTTCAACAGTAATTCTTATTTTGCACACTATTTTTCAAGTATTTCGTTGGCACGGAAAGTTTTTTAAAGAAAAGTAAATGGCATAATCGAATCAAAGTTCTGTAGAATAGAAAACGGTTGTTTTGTTTCAAGTTATTTTCCTTTTGTTCAAGTGAAGTGTACATGTAAGTTCAAGATTCAAGATTGTGTTTTACTTAGCTCTGTGGTTTACTTAGTGTGTTATTATTATGTGTTTTCTTGGTAATATTATTTTAAGTTTGTAAATAGATAGATTTAAAAAAAATCTAAATATCGGTGGATGGTAGCTACGAAATATCCGTCCACGTAAGCATTTGTTTCCATACATCTGAATCGAGTCAAGTTATTTTTCCGAATCTCAAGTGCAGTTATTGTAACCACAGTGTAAGTTCGAATATTTATTTTTAACCGAAGCAACAAGGTTCTATTTTCGCCTTTATGTATTTTTTATTTATTTATGTTCGTCGAGACATCGACGACCATAGATAAAATTGTTGTGATTGTCGAATTATGGAACGAATTGGAAAATTTGCTATTGTATGGAGACGTGAATTAAGGGGATATAATCGGGAATTAAAAATCATGACCCATGATTTTTAATTCCCGAAGCATTAATCCCGAAAAACTTAAATATTTTATACGTAGGAATTTTGAAGTCGATTAGTTTTTCAAAAAAATATGACGAGGAGAAAGATTAGTACCTATTATTAAACAATAAATAAAAAAATGGTTTCTGCGACAATTACAAATATTGATTAATGACTGATAGAGGATTGACAATTTAAAAGCTTAAATGGTAATGGACATTGGACATTAAAGCTTTCTATGGATCACCATTATTTAATGATTCACGACTGAAAAGCTGACGAATATAAACCAAAATTATCATTGCCTGCTGCAATCTGAATTTTTATTCAAAACCATTGAAAATCAGACAGGAGCAAATAAAATAACAAAAATATATTACTTGAATATTCTGATTCCAAAAATAAGTTAGTTTACACGCTTAAGACAACAATAACAAAATCGATTACAACTTCTTCAAAAACAAAATCGATTGTAAAAGAATCGAATCGGTAAATCATTACAAGGACATGACTATTGATTGTCAGTCGAACTACCAAACAGCAAGTAAGAGAGTGAAATAACTTACTTGACTATGCCGTGTGTGTAACCAAACGTAGTATGAAACAAAAACGACCCCGATAACATTTCGCCGTCTTACACAAAAACAGTGGCACAAGATCCATCGACGAAAACCTAGCGTGTTGAGTTCTTGCTCCATTTAACGTCGCGTGTCCCGCGCCGTTATCACGCCTGTGACCCTATCCCAATACTAGGAACCAATAACTTGGAAGTCATAGATGGAGGCCACATGGCCTTGCCTTGACGGTCTGCAAGAAACAAAATCTACATAACATGTGGCATACCTAGAAACAATAGTTTAAAAGTCATAGAGGGAGTCTACGAATATAATTATGACGTCTACTATATTACCTAAGTAAGTTTAGATATAATATAGAACTAGTACATTAAAAATGGTAGATGTAGGCCGTATGGCCTTGCCTCGACGATGTTGCATGTGACATTCTTGGAAGCAATAGAAGTCATAGAGCGAGTTTCGGTCCTAATGATTTAGCATGAAATTAGTATTTATGGTGAAGGCAAACTGCTGAATGCAGTTGCAGGCAGAGTGGGATCAAACCTTGTGACGATCTTTTGGGGATGACATAGTACCTATTTGGCACGTAAAGATTGCAGCTTCTGGTTATCAATATATTTGTTTCGCAATATATTAATTTGAAATTGGAAGCCGTGTTAGAACATACTCGTAAGTATCGTGTTTTCAGTTGGTACGATTTATAAAATCCAATAAAGACTGTAGCTTTTTAATTTTTGCACATTTATTTTAAATGATATTGTAGGCTCCTTTGTTACTTAGTATTAAACATAAATCGTGGCAGGAATTTTGTATGTCGTCTTGACTATTCTCTGGGAATTAGTACCTACTTTAAAATTATATACCTATCGTTCTATGACTCAACCATCAATCAAGTTCACTTTGTATATAGCTTTGCTTTCAACCATTTGCCCCGCAAGCTCTGCGTGTGTGGTATCTATACCTTACAATTTTATGGCGTCTGTAATATTTTACGATAAAATTACACGAATTATGCCATCACCCGTGGCATATAACAAATAGTTCTGATACAAGGGGAGGGAGCTCGATATGCGTTTTATATCCTCGTAATATGACTTGGTTTTGGAGAAGGGAACAGTTTTGCTCATTCAATTTTATCGGGTTCAGAGCCTTTCTAATAACTATTGATTTTTAGTACTTACAGATAGTGCGATAAATATCTACTGCTAAAAAAATCCTTTGGAAATACAACTTATTAATTTTCGCGATTTGTTAACATATTCAAGATTATAACCTAAGACGCTTATGAAGAGGCGCCTGCGTCCAGCTGTGGACCAATATAGGCTGTTGAGATTGAGGTAAAGATTTTCGGACTTTTGGAAATAAATAAATAAATAATGCTGGACAATTCACACAGCATTATCTAGCCCCATGGTAAGCAGAGCTTGTGTTATGGGTACTAGATAACTGATATACATAATACAATACATTACATAGATAGATATTTTTATTATACATAGAAAACGACCAGAACACCCGGAAGAAATATCTGCAGACCGTACACACAATTGTTCCGAGGCGGGAATCGAACCCGCAACCTCCTGTGTCGCAGGCGGACCTTCGCCCACCGCGCCACATCGGTCGTCAAAATAGTTATAGTACCCATTACACAAGCTCTGTGCTTAATGATAGTGTGTGAACATTCCACCATTATTTCTTGTAATTTTCAAATGTGTTAATGGTCCGAATCAAATCAGGTTTCAAGTTACGATCACAATCACTGATACAATACAGCGAAAAATAATAAAAGAGTATTCCCAAATACCTAAAACTCACGAAAAGACTTCATACCGAGATATATCACAAAAGTTTCCACGTCGACACTGAAGAATATTCGCAAAAATATAAGTCCCTAACTTCAGGGGATCCAGACATCCGCAGACCGATATATTATTTGCTGACTTCACCCCAGTCCACTCCTTATTTATAGAAGCAGTGAATTTTAAGCGGCGAAGGCCCCAATCTGGGGGATTAATGAACTGTGAAAGATCGCGTTGAATTGAGTAATTCATATCTTTAAGGCTTTTTTAAATGGGAAATGGTGTCATCGATCACTTGTCGAATTAGCTGGCGAAAGTTTATACAGCTTAGGTTTTTATTGGCTGTGCCATTGTATTTATTTACTAGCGGACCTTCTCGGCTTCGCACGGTTTTAACACGGATCCCTAACTTATTTGAAAATATAATATAGCCTATGTTCACCGGGGATAGTGTAGATTCCCAACGGTGAAATAATTTTTCAAATCGGTCCAGTTGTTTCGGAGCCTATTCATTACAAACATATAACCAAAAAAAGAACCTTTCCTCATTATAATATTAGTATACATCAATTGGTACCTGTGTAAATATTGATAATAAATAAATGAAATGAAATTTATGGGGTTACCAATCAGGCATTTTCATGCATTATTTTTCTGCATGTGGAAATATACTCGTACTCTAAAAGTGATGTGCTTCTTAAAGCAATTTTTTTATGTTATCTAAGAGTTTTATTTGTAAGCCTAAACGTGATTGATTCTGCTACTGCGGATGCAATAGAAAGCTCCAACTTCTTTATTATCATAAGACCTTAGGATACCTACATGATATTTAGGAAAGTAGGTAAAATAAAAATACACTTAAAGAAAAAAATGTGGATGGGGACGATTAGAACCCACGACTTTCGGATCGGGACCACTGACTGGACCAAAATACACCATAGAAAAACAATGTGCACGGCCAAGATTAGAACCCTCAACCATCGAATCGGGATCACTGGGCCGAAACAGCTCCCCCTGTGAGTTTAGTCCTAATCAAACAGCCGATACATTATTTGCAGAGTTTCGAGTTTTAACCCGAGGTTTAAGTTTCCGGGAGCATGTTTGACGGGTGATTTTATTGTACAAACGTTCAGAGTTGTTCGTCCATTATTTAAGAGCTAAGCGATAAAAATGAAATGAAATTATGACTGTGTTTCCTTTATTGGTCCAATAAGTCCTTAATAATGGTCCATCTTAAAATCTATAGGTACATTAAGATACAGTACCTCACCTTACCTAAACTTTGGACCTGAGAATTTCATTATTATTAAATTATGAAACGAACTTACCAAGCGAAGTTCGATCTTAGACGACCACTGTGACGCGGTGGGCGAAGGTCCGCCTGCGACGCAGGAGGTTGCAGGCTCGATTCCCGCCTCTGGACAAATGTGTGTATGATCTACAGATATTTATTCCGGGTGTTCTGGTCATATATATAATAAAAAAGTATCAATAAACATACATATGTATTCTATTTATATGCATCTAGTAACCATAACAATAGCTTGAGGCTATATTATATTGTGTGGATTGTCCAGCATTTTTAATGTATTACTTTATCTTGATTGTCCTGAAATTAAATGCAGCGTAGGAGAGGTTACTTACAACTGAAACTCAAATCTCAAAGCCAAAAACAGGAAAATTTCTTGAACGAACACAAAAATACAATCGACGGATTCCACGAATCAATCGAAAAAACCTCAATTTATTATTTACCAAAATATGTATATATCACCTTGACGACCCCCCTAGAACGTAGAATACTCTACACCCCTCGACCTATTGAAAAACACGTACAAAACCGTCTGGGGGTAGAAAATACAGTCAGCGTAGTTTAGCCACCTTTCACCTTTTTATCCAATTATTGCCGTTGTAAGTGGATATTGTTACCAACTTACAGTACACCTAAATTCATAGGTGCCCTTAGGTTGAAGTTCACTGAATTTAATATTTTAAACAAAAATATGTATGTTTTAGAGCATAAAAAGAGTTTGATCATAAAGATACGCAATACTTTGTTAGAAAATGTTATATTCATTATATAATTTGATATTTTCTCAAACCTAAACCTGACTTCGAATTTATTTAATTTTTAAGTCATGTCATCACTACATAGTATATAACAAAGTAGCTTCCCGCTGTCTGTCTGTCCCTATGTATGCAATCTTTAAAGCTACGCTTTTAAACGGATTTGATGCGGTTTTTGTTATAAATATAGCGATTCAATAGGAAGGTTTTTTTATGTATATTGCACCCGTGCGAAGCCGAGGCGGGTCGGCTAGTTAGTTGGTTATATCTTGTTTATTTGCAGGTTATTTCGTAACTATAATACTTTTGTGTTTGCAGGGCCATTTTTGTTGCGATACCCAAGAACGTCCTAATAGGCACTTAACATAAATACAGAAATACTATTTATTGACATAACCCAAGGCAAATTTTCGTAGAGTATTACAGAATTTTGTTGATATTTACAAATATAAATAAATCACATTCAATCAAATATATTAAAAATAAAATCATAAATGGTTTACAGTTGGAATAGTTCATTTACAGAACAGAAATACTCCTCAAAACAATAATTATATGTATATTTAATCTGGAAACTTTGAGTACGGATGGTACGAATAAAAGGACAAGTAAGAACCTGTTTAGGTGCTAACTTGTCCCTTTATTCGTACCTTGTCCTCGATAAAAACGAGTACTAAACAGAACTTGTCCCAAATATAAACGTTCAAACATGGGCCTGAACAAAACTCCATCTAAACAATGTATTTTTCTCACCTCGTTACACACAACAAAAGTGAGAAGCCCACAAGTCGCAGCAAACGGCCACAAAGCAAAAGACGGAAATAACACGTAAATCTTAAATACTTACTCCTACGGCTTCTAAACCGCACAGGAACAAGTAAAACCACTCGCAGAGACCGTTCAAAAATTGAAAACGACGCGGCTTATAGACAGTATAAATCTAAGAGCACGAACGGACGCAATATAAAGAGATATTTCACAGAATTTATACTAAATCGAACTTGGTGCGGGCAAATTGAAAACAGTCGACTTTGCCTCGTTACGGAGTCGACTTCTCCATTTATCTTCATTCGGCCTTCAATGCCAAAGACGTTTTGCGCAACTCAAATGGTGGAACTACTTATTATTTCGAGCAGTTCAGGCTTAACGATTTGGCTAGGACCCGAGCGCACCTGTATACAATGTAGTGCGTCAAGTCTAAAGTTGCGCGCGGGTTCACGGCATTTATGAAATTAAATCTTCAAATTAATATTCGTGTGTATGTCACATCAAAGTTTTGATAGGAGTAGAAAGATAGAAGTATCTTTTTTCTTTTTTAACCTCAATTTAAAAGAAAGGCGTTAGTTTGACCTCGGTGACATATCTGTGTGACTGTCTCTTGTATGGTATCGTAGCTCCCGTAGATGAATGAATTTGGATAGAATTGTTTAATTTGAAAGTGAGCTATTGTAGCTATTGTAAAAACAATCGCACCGATTTTCTTTTCCGAAATCTGATCGTAATGTTTTGATGGGCTACGTAAATATTTTTTCTATTTTGCATAGGCATTATGCGGCGAAACCGCACGCAAGTTTAGACTAGTTGGACTCTCCGTGTATGCCAGACTGCGGCCGTTTCCGAACCGTCGAAGATAGCTTTCTTTGTGCGCGCTAAATTGTTCGAGAGGAATGTTCCAGGGTCCTGTGTGTTCTAGTTTACTGGAGACAGTTTGGCGGAGCTGTTAGTAATTTAGATACGTTTCCGGGTTGCGATAGAATAGTAGCCGATCTTTTTAACACAGTGGAGTATTCGTTTCAGGAAAAAATATTTATCGACTCGACATAATGAAAATAAAGAATGTCTGGCTAACTAGTCACGAAAAGCTCATAAAGTCTAGATTTTTATTAATCATATTGTGTAGAAAGAAACTCCGATCTTCACTTCTTAATAATAAATCGCTGTTTAGGCCCAAACGATTATGAACCCATGATGTTGGCTTAAATCAAGTTAGTAATACCTATATTATGTATACTCCTTTGTTATTTGTAAACTGCATTTTTAAGGGCTTTAATTTATTTTTTCATCTCATAACGTAGCGTTTTGTGACGTGCCATGTACGGGTCCTAACGGAAGACCAGCGCTGGTTAAGTCTCTTACGGAGCTTAGCCAGCATTATGCTGAGTTAGAGCCTTTTTATAAGAAATCTATACACGTACTTTTATTCCATAAGTGTGTATTATGATGTTATAAATAAATTTCTTTCAATTATATTCTTCTATTCCAAACTAAACCGATTTCTGAGAAAATCGTCTCAGGCTTAATTAAGCGTTACATTATTAACCCAGAACTCAGTGTCCAGCGTGTCAATCCCCAGAGAGGCACCTTAACGATTGTTTATCCCGAACAAAGTTCTCGATAACCTTGCAATAAATTACTTGCTAAATAATCAAGGCTTCGGCGTGTCTCGCCCTATGGAGCGGATAATCGCCTCAGCGGATGGTCTGACATTTGATACGTAAGGCGATCGCCTCACGCTCAGTGTTCATCAAAAGTAATTTACCGCAGTTAGTCTTCCAAACGTGAGCGTGTTTATTTCTTGTCTCTGTTTTTTTTATATAAATAGAGACAGATAGATAGGTAATTAATTATTTTACACATCTAAATCTTTATTTGATAAATCATTAGTTAGTACCATTCTCTTAACACTTTGAGTGCTGAAATCACACGGTATGTGTTTTGTACAAGTGACTAATATGCGTAAATCCACACTAGCGCAGCGGCTGAGAAAATACAGATCTTTGTGACTCAGCACAGCCGTAATATTTTTCGAACGAAACGCACGAATTTTTTAGGTTAAAAAAAAGATCGCAGTCGTCGCAAAAAAATCGCAGTCAAAGTGTTAATTTCAACAATCATTACTTAGTAACATTGTACCATTATTTAAATTTGGGCAGTCATTACTTAGTACCAGTTTCTAACATTCTCTCAATTTGATCACTCATGTCTTTCTACCTTATTTTTTACATTTTACCCTTTCTATTATTTACATTTGATTAGTTATTAGTTCTACCATTATTTAATTTTAAGCAGCCGAGTCCAGGGGAGAGAACTACCTAATTTATCCGATAGTCAGTATGTTGACCTCTTGTTTAAATACAAATCACATGTAAACAGCCAAGAATATACATAATAATAAATATACATAAATAATATACAAAATACATAATGTAGGCTCATAGAGCTAGTTGTATGAGCCTACATTATGTAACATACGAGTACATGCACGTATCCGCTTTGATGTTTGCAATGTCAATAAATATTGAACGTGTGGAACCAGCCTAAGGGCATATTAAACTATCTAATATTGATATTGCGCTGTTGGATACGCAGCTTACGAACTACTAACAATTTAGAGAGAATTTCTAGAATGTAAAACTTAATAATGCTGCGTTCATTTAAAACTCCCACGTTGTTTTATGTTCCATGGCTTGTGAGGTATTTAAATGTATTGTTCCATCAAATGATTTTGAACTATAAATAAGGCGGACAAATAAGGAGGCTGCTATAATTTATTTTTGTTTTTGTGACGACCTCTGTGGAGCGGCGGGTGAAGGTCCTGCGAAGCAGGAGGTTTGAGTTAGTTGGGTTTGATTGCCGCCTCGGGTCAAAAATATCTGCGATTTGCAGATATTTTGTTCCGTGTGCTCTGGTCGTTTTTTAATAAAAAATATCGATCTATTGTATTATGTATATCGGTCATGCAGTACCGAAGCTCTGCTTAGCTTGGGGCTAGATAATGCTATCTGAATTGTCCAGCATTATTTTTTTACTTATTTATTATTTTTAATTATAAACGAGATACATTTCCGAGCTTGTACAGGTAATTGTGAAAGCATAGAACCGTAATGGTCTGAATAGACCGTAGCATTCACTAGTTTTTAGACTTCATTACGGTTGTAAGCGGGTTAACTACGAACCATATTTGTGTTGGAAGAACACCAACGTGCTCGGAAGGACGCGGTAAACGCGTGTCTAGAACCGCACTCACCCTGAAGAAGTACCTCGGTGATCTTCCAATACATATAAGATTCGTAGTTAACCCGCTTAAATCCCTAAAAAAGAAAGAAAGTTTAGTAAAGAAAACTAAAATAGTTTTTATAGTAAAATATATTTCCGACTGTTCCTCACGTTACGAGTTTCATAATTATAATTAGTACCGCCACTAATTAAGTTGACACAGACTAAATCAACACCTAAGATACGATACTTATTCAAACAAACCTTATGAGGTAATATCTAACATGAAATTAGGTTTATCATGACTTTGATGTTTAACCTTTAGTTAGAGCGTCTATGTAAGCTAGTTTCGGAACTATACACCAGCCAAACTCGATGTATAATGTTTGTAAGCAAACAATTACACAAAAAACTAAAACTCATCAGTTATCAGATAAGCGATATTTTTTGAGGGAAGGATCTCAAACCTACTATAGTACTGCACAGGGGTTGTTCATCATCATCATCAGCCTATATCAGTCCACTGCTGGACATAGGCCTCCCCCAATGAGCGCCATAGCGCCCTGTCTTCAGCTTGCCGCATCCAGCATCTACCTGCAGTATTTCGCAAGTCGTCATCCTACCTGGTCGGAGGGCGTCCTACACTACGTTTACCGAGTCGCGGTCTCCACTCAAGAACACGTTTGCCCGCCCTGGCTTCGCACGGGTGCAAATGCACAACAAACCTCTATTGAATCACTTTATTTATTAAAAAAAACCGCATCAAAATCCGTTTCGTAGTATTAAAGATCTAAGCTTATATAGGGACAGACAAATAGCGGGAAGCGACTTTGTTTTATACAATGTAGTGATTAATTCCTTCAAGTTGTATGTTCACAATGTGTGAAGATTCGATGTCACTATTGTACATTCCAAAGAACAATCCCCTACCGGCCTACAGGTATCTACGTACAGGTTTGACTTGACTGAACTTAAATCGTACTTAATCGTCGTAACCATAAATGTAATAAACAATCCTCATCATCATCAGCCTTTATTAGTCCACTGCTGGACATAGGCCTCCCCCAATGAGCGCCACAGCGCTCTGTCTTCAGCTTGACGGCATCCAGCAGTCTTTCGCAGGTCATCCCACCTGGTCGCACACTACACTACGTTAACCGAGTCGTGGTCTCCACTCGTTTGCCCCAGCGGTTGTCGTTGTAATAAACAATACCTGCTTGTTAATCAGCCGCTCTATTAACCATTTACCATTAAACTAATGGGGGATCCGAATGTTATCTGCTCCCGAGGGTTGACAATTAGGGTAATGCAGGCGTAGTGCAGTGACACACCGCGACGGCGCGAAGAGGACCGCTGGGTGACTGCATCTAATGCTCACTTTGACACAGGAGATTGCGGGCTCGATTCCCGCCTAGGGAAACATTTATGTACGATCTGCAGATTTGTTTTGCTATCTGCAAACACCCAGAACAAATCTGCAGTATCAGTTGAGTAACATAAAAAAAAATATCCTCTAATGTATAAATATGTAATGTATTGTATGTACACCTCGGGAGAAATGAATGTATGATACACATAGCAAACACCCGGATTAATTTGTATGCTTATGAATAAGTTTTTACAATAAACTACCTGACGACCTAAACTTTTCAAGACTTTAGCAGATTTTTTCTTATTGAAATGAAATGAAATAGTATTTATTTGCTTAAATATAGGTTAGTAAAGGTGTTAAAATAGAGTAGGTATCACTATATTTGACTAGGTGGTGCAAATATTTAGTGTTAATTTAGATATTTTAGTTATATAGTACGTACGTTTTTAGTAATCATTTAAATATTTTTAGACAATAATATATTGAAATTATTAATAATTAGGTTCATGTCAAAATATAAAATTCAAATATATTTTAATTTTTAATATTTTTACTATTGCAATCCGATTTCGATATTCACGAAGCTCTGACTGATGAATTCTGTATATAAGTTACCTACTGGATGTATAAATTTATGGGGATTTGTTAATAATTTTATTTATTTAATTATTTGTTTAACTGTGTACCTCTATGACTTTTCCAAGCGAAAAATAACTTGAAATTTTTTTTTTATTGAAAATCTTGTAGCCAACGTAATAAATTACGTACTAATTTAGTACTTAAGTACTAAATGCCAGCCCAGCTGTTCCATGATTCCCTGGTTAGTTGTCAACTAGCTGTGTCCACACCGTTGTTTAGTTCAAAAACGTACGCCAGCTTTGTCACAGGCACCGGACAAGCCACACGCGGCGTGCGTGGTAAACACAACATGCCGCGTTCCGTTTATAAATAAGGTGGTATAACACCAAGTGCTTGCCTAAATTTGTAGTGCTTTTTAGGTCATGTTGCGTAGGTACTTTGAATATTTACTTGTGTGTTTTGGTGACCTTTTTATGATCTGTAAGGTTATGTTGAGTAGGTACTTTGAATATAACTTGTGTGTTTTTGCTACCTTATATCATGATGTGAATATTCTCAGGGAAGATTAGATATAGTAGTGTTTTGAATCTCATGAAAAATATATAATAATAATGCTGGACAATCTACACAGCATCATCTAGCCCCAAGCTAAGCAGACCTTGTGACTAAATGGTACTTTAGATGACTGATATTCATAATACAATACATTTTATGCATAGATATTTTTATTATATATAAAAATACCCAGAACACCCCGACCAAATATTTGCAGATTACGTTTTATGTTAAGTCTTTATTTTTTCGCTATATTTTATCGCAATCAGCTAATGCATATCCAAAAATTGACTATGAATTAGTGTAGTCACATAAGTTTTGTATGTGTCTGTAGCTATAACGGTTACCTACAAAAGACCCTTAACTTTTAAGATTGACTTTTCGAAGACAAAGTCACATTTATTGTATTTAATAAAAACTGGCGGCCCGTCCCGGCTTCGCCCAAGTAGTCATTTGTTTCAGGCAATTTTTTAAATATTTCTCTTTTTTCTCTCCGTAAGAACCATCCTTGTACTTCAAGGAATATTCTAAAAAAAGAATTAGCGAAATCGGTTCAGCTGCACTCGAGATTTGCGCTTAGCAACACATTCAGTGCTTCATTTTTATATCTATATATAATCTATATATATATAAAAGAAAGTCGTGTTTGTTACAACACTTATAACTCAAGAACGGCTGAACCGATTTAGCTGAAAATTGGTGGAGAGGTAGCTTAGAACCAGAAGTCTAACATAGGATACTTTTTATCATTTTAACCATTTGACTTGACACATAGATTTAACGGGGGCGAAGCCGCGGGGCGCAGCTAGTTATAGATAAAATAAATCTAGTTATTAGAGGTGTGTGATATTATACGTTTTGGCCTTGATATCAGTAGGTATTAGTTAAAGTACTTGTTTATCGGAACTCGAAAGTTGCTATTGCTCACAAAAATCTATATGCTTTGTTCCAAATTAGCAGTTTCGAACACGGAAACTTGTTAAACTTTGAACATGAAGTAGGTACGGAACATACCGTCGTGAGTTCCAAAGAATTAATCCCGAGGGAAATCTAGGCTTCAAATTAATTAATTTTGAACTTGGGCTTTCTGTAACATATACATTCTTTTTACAGGGCTATATAATGTTAATTTATATACTTTTGTAAATCATCTAGGTACCTAAAGAAACTGCAAGATTTAATACTGGGTCTCGAAAAAGTGGAGAATTCAAGACTTACTTAATATTAGATTATCTAGGGGATAAAAAAGGTTGTTACGAGTTTTGCTCCAGCTCGCTTAATAACAACTAATAGGCTAAAGGTTTCTTTGTCGCTTCTTTAGTTTAGTCATACCAAGGCGACAAAAAAGGATATAATAAAAATAGTGATATTTATTATTATATCCGTGTCAGTGTTTAATTTTAAGAATTTCATATTTTCTAAGTTTATATTTATTGAATTGATGATAAAGAGTTTTTTGTTTCCTGATTCTTGAAGTTGGCACTTTGGTGATACATGCTGCTATGTGATAACTTGATAAGTTAAATTAATAAAACTGTAATTTAAAATCAATTGTACGTCTTTTCGTTCACAAAAAAATCACATATCCTTTGAATGAATTCCTTGCTCAAAGAACATTTAACACTGTTCAACACAAAAATGAAAAGCAATTCACAAAACTACAGAAAGAAGTACTACAATTTCAATTCTTCACAATGGAATTTCCAACTGAATGCCACAGTACACAATTAGCAGTAAGTTAATCCCGTCGTTCGCTTATTACTCAAACCGCGGGTCGCTTTTGTGCCGGTCCCCTTTGTTGGTTACGGATGATCGCGCGTGACTCCACTACAAATGTGCGGTATGCCCGTTTGTCGGGCCTAAGCACGGGGTTTTGATTGACAGAGATATTCTCGTTGTGATTAGTTTTGGGTGGAGTTGGGTTACGCGGGTGTTCGTACGCTGTGATATTTGGGATGATAGTACAACAGTTGGTGTTTGTCACAGGCTAAATATTTATAACATACCATTTATTAACAACGCTAACAGGCGACGTGGAAGGCCCAGGATGAGATGGCGTGACGAGCTTGAGGCACATCTTCCATCATGGCCTGTTGCAGCGTTGGATCGCGAGGAGTGGAAGGAGAAAAGGGAGGCCTTTACCCAGCAGTAGAACGATAATGGCATATTACCATAATGGAACCTAATTGAAACATTTCAAGTTTTCTAAGTTAGTTTTAAATAGTGTTATGTTACTAGTTACGTAAGTCTCTAAAGTTAAGTTCAATTGAATAAAATATCATTTCAAAAACACTTTGCTATGGTCCATAATAAAATTGCTTTCAACAATAAAGCATAAAAATTTAAAAATAGTTATATCACACTGGTAAAAACCGTCACAAGCCGGGCTTTGTTATTTTTGATGATCCTTTGTTAAGTTTCAAGTGTATTCCGGCGCTTATGCTCTCTGCAAATTCATATAAAATGTCCAGTCAGCATAAATTATTAGCAGACAACAAGGTAATGTTATTTTTCATATGTTTGCTTTGAAAAGGTAGATCCAATTAGCAATGCTGACTTTACGATATTTTTGCCGACAACTAAAGAGCCTCAAAAGCCTTTTCTGTTCCTGCTAACTAGAAATAAGTACCAGGCTGGCAGCAATCGGAAGGCGATAAAGTGTTGTTATCATCAATTACAGCAGTGCAGTTTGTACGCTTAACCGACTGCAAGATAACTTGAAATGCTTAATGTATTGTTACTTGAAATTTCGAAGAGCTAGTGGATAAAAAAGTAATCTTATTTAATGTTCCAAGTAACCAAGATTCATAGAAATACACAGTCACTATTCTGGCCCATCAAGTAAGAGATTCCTTACTCCCAACACAATAGATTTCCGCCGGTTTCTATTCTTTGCTGTCTCCATCCAATCCGAAGAGAAAAAATAAAGTTAGCAATGTCCTTATTTCTTCTTTCCTCGATATTGAAAGGACGGAAATAGAAAACTTTTGAAAAAGCCAGAGACATCACTGCCCGTACTAAAGCATAGTCCATTAGGTATGCCGGCCGTATCCATAGCATAACGTCCCTTTAATCTGTTTTATACAGGCTGCCATTGAACCCTCACCTCGATCGCAGGATCCTGGGGCCCATAGCCTCTTAAAGTCCGCTTTACGCCCATAACTGGGATTAGATCCCGTTATCCTCAATAAATCTGGTTCAATAACAGTTTCAAAGAAGGTCTTACAACTTTACTTTTATAGTTTTTTGAGCTCTATATCTGTGGGCCCGCGATCTCCACCGGACCCGACTTAGCTTTGAATTATTGAAAAGATGGAAGCATATGTGCGATGGATAATATTTCGCTCTTTGATAATAGTTTTTCGGGAGTGACCATAGTGTTGTAGGTAGTGCTATGGAGTTATTCTATGACACAGTAGAGAAACAAAGATTGATAATATTGTATTTTACGTGTAAAATTTTGATATATCTTTTCATGACATGTAACCTAATTATTGTTACCAAACAAAGAACTTGAAGTTAACTAACTTTACAGCTTTATATTTTCATTCAATTGAAAGCTACTTTATATAACAAAGAAAGTTACAAACAAATAATAGAAATAAATTTGAACTAGTAATTACAATTGAAACAATTGACCTTAGATAGAATGATAGAAAATTCTTTTATTGCACACTTACAAAATAAAACAAACAAGACAGAATAAAATACAAAACATGTGACAATTTGGCGGTCTTATCGCTCAAGAGCGATCTCTACTAGACAACCGCACAACAACAGACAACTTACTGCAGGCTGTTGCAAATAAACTACAGATATCACAACTGATCCATATCAATACCAGTCGGAAGCGTCGCCAAGACGCTGGCTGTAGTTAGTTAGTTTTAATTGAAACATCAAAAAGAGAATAATTACTGATGCTCTACACCGCGTCCCAATGTCAAGCTACCTATGTCTTTTAATAAATAATACTGTAAAACGAAAGTGAAATTCTTTATTTTATTTTCACCCAAGGTTCTGATTATAATACCTACATAGAAGTTTCATTGACGATGAATAATGATTATTGGACATATCACGCCATGTCTGATTTCTTATTATTATTATTTTGAAGGACTGGTCTCGTAAGGTTGCGTCTTTATAATTTATTAATGTTAAGATTTGCATCTCGGTTTTTTGGTGCCCTTTTCGTAGAATCTATTACTCAAAGCTATGCTGACAGGTATTGGAGTCAAGACCAAAAAACAAACCATTGAAAACCATTTTATAGTAACCTTTTTAAATTATGCCACACATATGTTTATTTTAATATAATAATAATAAAAAAAGTTTTTTTCTCAAATATACTTATAGGCTTACAAAGCACTATAAATTCTAAGTTAAGTAGGAGGTAGTGTTATTCAGTATGTTCTTTACATACTTTCATAATTGTACTTTGGAAAAAATCCTTATAGGACCCAATAGGAGTAGGTATATCTACTTACTTACTTGTTTCTGGACTGGTTTCCGCAACTTGGCCGCCGCCCCGGTGGGCCCTTTTTGCGTGTGCTAGTCTAACCACCCGATGTCCTCCAGGAAGGCCAGCAGCTCGCTGATGCCGGTTCATGCCTCCCTAGGCGTCCTCGGAGAAGTGGGTAGATCTTTTGTAGGTAACATAACAAGGCTTTTAATTTGAACGTCGGTCGTGAACGTCGTAACCACCTTATTTTTTTGTTAAGAACCCATGCTGAGGTAAAGTAACTTTTGAGACGTTTAGAATTACATTAAGATTTTAAGACGACCTCAGTGGCGTAGCGGGCGAAGTTCCGCCTGCGACGCAGAAGCGGATTCGATTCCCGTCTCGGGACAAATATTTGTACGATCTGCAGATATTTGTTTGGGGGGTCCTTACTATGTAGAGGCACCATAAAAAAATATATTTAGAGTTATATATTTAGCAATCTAGAATACATAAAACAAGCCCTGCTCGGTTTGGGGTTAGATGATGTGTGGATTGTCCTTTATGAGAGTAGCACGTTTTTCTTTTTCTTTTATTAGTCTGTTCACCATTTTTACTGTATAAGTGTGGCGTCATAAATAAACGTATTTCATATTTCTTTATTCATTATGCCGGTCAGTGTCTTCAATTTAATAGCAAACATTCACGCACAAAGTCGGTCGAAACAGTAAGTTTTCTAACTAGCTGAGGGGTTTCTATGTATCTAATTTACAGGTGAACATGGTAACGTACAAACTCGTTAACAAACTGCGCAGAAGTTCCTTGATAGACGGAATGCCTAAATAGGACAAAGGCCATTGCGTGGGCTTAGGGATAAAATGGTTAGTAAGTCTTGAAACCTTTTGTTTGCATACTACTGTAAGCAATCCACACATCGTTACTTGCTTCTAAGAGATAAATAATAATGTAGACAAAACTTCTTTAGTGGTGGTTCTTTGGTGACTGAACAGCGTCACGCTCGAGTCGGTTACGCATAATCGGGTTTATTCATGTAGTCGAAGCACACAGCCCCAGTTTATTTTTCTTTGTTAAATTAAATCTTGCAACTCCCTCAAATCATTAAAATTATGGCATTTTCTACCCGTCAACCAAAACAGATACAGAAACATTTATTTATCAAAGCAGATAGGTACTTCGGTCGTACTTTTAAACTCGTTCGAGCAGAATTTAACTCGTTGTTTCGTAAAACCCAGCTTAAAAGACTCGAATAAATTCTCGCCACACAAAACACACGCTATGTGGGACAGCGTGAGATGTTGATCGTTTAGCAGTATTTCCGAGGTGTCTGGCCGGCGGATTAGCAGTGATAGGTCACGTGATAAACGACCCTCGGCATCAGTATTCGCACGGCTGGATGCACAGACCAAGATTGGATCGGGGGATACAGATTGGAGTTTGGGACGACCAATGTTGGACATTGCGTCCGATTCGTGTTCATAGAAATATTTATATCTCTCAACGCATAACAAAACAAGTGTCATGTATTAAAACCTCAGAAACTCGTATTTTTAAGTGAAAACTTCTTTAGGCGCATTGAGCACTTTTTGGGTGATCAAAAATCATGGAACTCGCCTCATCGTCACCAAACGCTTTCCTTACTGTGTTTTGTATTATACGAGTACTTTATGGGTGAACAAAAAGCGTGAAACTCGCGACACCGTATTCTTGCTATGACAAATATTTCTGATTAATGAATTAATAATTCGAATCAAGCATTTTATTTGGTTATTTATTTGGCGAAATGCCATTCATTTCGATGTTTACAATGTAGGTTAGGTACGAGGATAACCACCCCAGCCACAATTTTAAATATCTCTACATGAATAAATCGAAATATCTATGCTTCTGTTTTATTTCAGCTGATAAACCCTATATTCGCGAAAACATAAATTTCGCTTCTGTGTTATGGATAAAGGCCAAATAAAAATTAAATTCAGAGCTTATTTCTCCTCTGGGAAATCAGTGCTGCGGCTCCGATACTCTGCGAAAACTTAAAATGACTTATTAGGATCGTCGTAGGATTAAACAGGGCTCAAAACTCTCAATTTATTCAAGAAGATTGCAGACAAAGTTTTTTATTAACAACGCGGCAAGTACCTTATATTTTTTGTTGAAATTATACTTAGCTTAAAAGATAATAGTGTCTTTAGTCTAAGCTGATATGGTGCTTATTGGGGGAGGCCTGCGTCCAGCTGTGGACCAATATAGGCTTTTGAGGAGGGGTGACTTTAGTCTTAAATAAATTAATAATGCTGGACAATCCACACAGCATTATCTAGCCCCATGGTAAGCAGAGCTTGTCTTAGGGGTACTAGATAACTTATATACATAATACAATAGATTACATAGACCAGAACACCCGGAAAAAATATCTACAGATCGTACACACAATTGTTCCGAGGCGGTAATCGAACCCACAACCTCCTGCGTCGCAGTCGGACCTTCGCCCACCGCGCTACAGAGGTCTTAGGTCTCAGTTTATAACGGAGCTCAAAAGGAAATCTATCTTGATCTGTCGATGCATACAATGACGATGACGGCCTAAATTCCGGTCTAGATTAAAGCCGGCCAAGTGTAAGTCACTCTCGGAAAAGACGATTCCGTAGGGACAAATCGTCACATTACCTGCTTTTGTCTAACTCCTTTTATACGCATTTTCTCCTCACGAATGTTTTACGTTTCCCGTGGGAATTTTGACTGGATGATTTTCATTTAGATTTTCCTGTTACGTGAGGCTGACGTTCTGTTTATTTATATAAAAAAGGAACAATGCTATAAGAATTCTTACAAATGTACCTATTAGAAAAAATAAAGCATCTTATTATTATTATATTAGCCCGGAGTGTCCCACTGCAGAGCAAAGGCCTCCCTCCCCTTCTTCCACTCATCTCGGTCCTGAGCAAGGAGAAACCACTCTCTTTTTCTGTTTTTTTTTTCTTTCTTTTTTTTACAAAATATAAAGCATATATTTTTATTAAACATAATACAAATTTATTAGTTATGATAATTGTACGAAACGTAACGTTTTTTATAAGTACATATAATATGCATGTAATATGCTCCACACAACATGATTCATACAAAATGTGTGGGCTCCAAAGCGCCCATTTAAGACGTACTAGTTCTGCTTTAATTCGCACCACAATTCAAGTCTTCCTTAACTTACATCTGAACTGAAAGCTACAACTCAGTAAGTAACAGTCGCTCTGCATACCAAGTACAGTCTCTACCAGTCCAAACTTTAAGCTCTTTAAGTTCTGACGCACACTTAACATTATTAGCAACATGAGCAACTTAACATAATTATAACAGTTTCGTGGAAATACCCCGGCTAAGTAATAAGTTGTAAAGTTGAGCGGGTGGTCAGAAAAATTATTATAGCGAAGGAAATTGAAAGAACCTCGTACTTATAATATTTGAAGGCGAGCGAAAATTTGCATATCTCATGCGAAAATGCGGTAGCGAATTTCTATGCGGTACCTTTTGATGAAACTACTATTTAAATATTCGCGTTAAGATGGACTTCGGGGCTTCATCACGTAATAAAGTGAAAACTTTTTTCTGTGTGTTCTGGTTGTTTTCTATGTATAATAAAAAATATCTATCTATGTAATATATTGTATTATGTATACCAGTTATCTATTACCCATAACACAAGCTCTGCTTAGCTTGGGGCTAGATAATGCTGAGTGAATTATCCAGCAATTTTGTTTTTTATCTTTTTAACAATATTTCAGTTGTAGAACGACCTTTAAACAATAAATAATTTAACAACTATGGTCGTTTAGCATCAGAACCTCACGGAAGTAAATATCAAAATATATCAAACTTTAGACCAGAGGACTCTTGGATACACACACAGACGAAATGTGATCCTTAGATACAACTTGAAACTTTATACCACTTCATGTAAAATAAAGAAAAATAAATAAAATTTTATATATAAGCTATCGTAGAACTTTTGAACCTATCATGATGAAATACCATGATAATTTCAAAAGAGCCTAGCTTCACTATGCTCACATCTCTCTTGCGTTTTTAACTACAGCATCCTTGTCAAGTACCTAAAGAAAATTCCTGGGTAATATTCTCCAGGCATCCTAAGTTCATGTCTGATGGCCTAATGCTGAAGACAAAGGGAGTTTCCAGCCATACACGCAATATAGAGAGCATTGCAAAGTAATAGCGCTTTGTCTTTAATGGGTCTTCCAAGTCTGTGCAAATGTGATTAGGAGAATGGATACAATTGTTTACGCGTTTTGCGTTGTTAGTATTTCTTAGATCGCTTTACAGAACAGACCCACGACTTATACCTTTAGACCTTTCCCATTGTTTATTTATTGTTCTCACGAAAATAAAGTATTTTCGACACAGAACAATACTTAAAATGGGTAAATAAGGTAGGTACTCAAAATTATTAATAACTTATTTCGTAATGTTTCAGTTTAAAACTTCCTGCCGGTAAAAGCTTAGTTAGAACCCATTCCAAGCTTTTAGCCGATTTCGCTTTTAAAATACAGTTCTTAAAAACCCGCCCTGAATTATTTGAAAAGGTATAAGAGGGTCGAACGGAAATCATCAAACCCATGAATGTCTTACAAACAAATTGCAGACAAGGGTAATGCGAGATGAGTGAACAACCCGCAATCAAACGAAAGGGGGTCGCACTCGAAAAGAAACAAATTAGATCCGTCTCAAGAACTGCCTTTCAACGGGTACAAAAGACCCGCCTTACTAATGAAGGTTTAGGCTTTGAGATGATACTTTTGGATAAAATAAATAACGTCCAATAGTGTAGATTTCGAAATTTCGTTATTTGGCCTATTGGATTTTCAGATTTTATTGATTTTTTTGTTACTATTAAGTATGAGATAGGTTTGCGAAGAGAAGTACTTACCAACAGAAGTCCACCAATAAGAGTGCAATGTAGATACTAATATGGAGCAGTGCGAAGTGAATAATAAATCATATAAACCTTCATCTTGAATCATGTATCTGTTGCTGAAAACTGCATTAAAATCAGTTGAGTAGTTTAAAAGATCTAAGCGAACAGACAGCGGAAACGACTTCATTTTATCCTGTGTAAAGATGTACCCTATTCGATTGGTGGTTTTAAAAACATCTATTTTCATTCTGGCTTCGGAAAAAACCTCGCGTAGTTCAGCTTTCATCTCATAAGTTTTGAAACTTGTTAAAGCGACGAACGGCAAAAGAAATTTAAATATTCTTCCGCCGGAGTCTTATGTAAACAGAAATTAAAAAGAGTTTATAGTAACTCTTGTTGATTTAGAACGATTGAAATGCGATCTGTCGATTTATTTGAATGTGGAATTCCTTCCACATTAGATAGTGACATAAAGCTAAAAAACAATTCCTTTTTATTTAGCTTTATATCACTAATCTGCATTGAGTGATTTCTAACATAGATTTTATAAGGTTTTCCAAACTTACACAATCAGAACCTATATAACCATTAATTCATGGGCTTACCAAAGTAAGCAAACATTTTCAATGCTAAGACTAAGAAAGCTAGGTTAAAAATGCACGTTACCTTAATCCTCCTCAATTTGTAAATTATATTGCTTAGTTTTATATATTCTTCTACCTATAATTATTGAAAAATCATGTCTCTAATTAAATTTTTCGAAGGTTGTGTAGACCGGTGTCGTGTACATAAGTTAATTAATTAACTAATTGACTGTGGTGTAATTAATTAAGCTTGTTTGATGGCTTCGAGAACATTAATAAAGTATCAGAAGAAAAAATGTGAATGGGGAGATTGATTCGTCGATTGTGGTAAAGTAGATCAAAGAACTTCTAAATCCATATCATTATATAGTCCCTGGTAGAACACAATACTTGACATTTCCATTGAAAATATTTGAAAAGGGTTATTTCGAGCCATAACAAAATAAAATCAATGAATCCAAAGCAAAATCTGAGACGAAATAGTCAACACGTTTTCCGTGCCTACAACGAAAACATCATGTGTCTAATAACACTTTTGAAACTATGGTTATTAACACAAAAGTCATTTAAAACGGGATATTTACCATGATTTGATTTTTGAGTTTTCCAATATTGCGGCACAAATCATGGTAAATATCCCGTTTTAAATGACTATCACGTATGTACTCGTATCTATCTCTACGAGATACATAGATATATCTATCTATCATTTATTCATAAGTAATTTAAACGGGATATTTACAATGATTTGTGCCGAAATATTGGAAAACTCAAAAATCAAATCATGGTAAATATCCCATTTTACTACACATAACGGACGTATAAAATACGTCCGTTATCTGTCGTCGGAAACTTATCCAAGACTGTAGCTAAGGCTTTACTGCACTCAGCTACCGGAAGCCTGACGATACGAGCAGCTTTGCATTGCTCGGTTGATATTAGCATACCTACATTGTCAAGTTTCATGTCTGATACAACATTTTATAGATGTTCTATGGGTAAACACACCTGCTTCACAGGTTTTCTTCTAGTATAAAACAAAGTCGCTTCCCGCGGTCTGTCTGTCCCTATGTGTGCTTAGATCTTTAAAACTACGCAACGGATTTTGATGCGGTTTTTTTAAATAGAGTGATTCAAGAGGAAGGTTTATAAACCATTTGACACGAAGATTTCCAAGCGGGTGCAACTAGTACTCTATATATAGATACCATTTCTAAAGGTAGAAGAAGCAACGAAATGATTTTGCTATGCCAAAGAATGATTCGAGATCTTAGGGTTTGAAATGAAATGAAAGTTTATTTCTTTAGGCTTACAAATAAGCACTTAGACAGGTAATTTTTTTTTGTTCCACGAAATTATTTGTTTGACTTTTTGTTCCACGAAATTATAACTTCGGTAGTCACACTAGTATTATGACTGCGGAAGTTTGAATGTTTAGATCGTTTGATTTATTGTTACTTATTCACGCAAAAACTACTGAACTGATCGGGCTGAAATTTTGCATTAGATAACTTGTTCAAGCATGCCTATGTTTAGGTACCTATAGTTTTTATTCCATAAAACAGTTTCCATGCAAAAGAAATAACCATAAACGTCTCTATATAAATAAAGCGTGTGACGGATTGAAACTAGTTCCAAATAAAGCAAAATGTGTCTGACAAATGAATAGTTTCCCAAAAAAACAAACGACAGTCTTTTTTTTTAATAGTATTGCGCTTTTGTTTTATTTTGCAAGTCCTCTTATCGCCTACTGTGTGCGTTATGATTATGAAAAATGTTTTTAAAAAAATATGCTCAATCGGCCGAGGAAAACTGGTCTAAAATTAATTTGCAAGATTTTTTTAGAAACCTATTGTTGTTTGTTAGTGTCGCTAAAGCTTAACATGGCTTGACCTATTATATAAAAAAAATATAATCGTACTCTGAATAAACACATACATACATATCCTAATACAGATACATAATTGTTAAATTATTGTAAGAAAATATTATTTCCTTACAAAATTGTATACTGTACTTACGTTCAAAGAAATCCACAGTTTTGTTGGTATACAAATCCTTGACCAGGTCTCGGCGCCATGATCAAGCGAACATGGACGACCATTATCCGTCCCGCATTGAAGTAAGTAGAGGTAGATACCTATTGTGTGTTGCATAAACAGGAGTTGAGAGTGTCTTGAGTGTGCGAGTTTACAGAAAAACCTTAAAGGTTCTTGGTATAAATCCTACTAATATTATAAACGCGAAATGTATGTATGGATGTTTGTTACTCTTTCTAGCAAATACTACTGAACGGATCGGGCTGAACATGCATACAGGTAGTTCTAAGGCCGGATTAAAACATCATCATCATCAGCCTATAGCAGTCCACTGCTGGACATAGGCCTCCCCCATTGAGGGATTAAAACATAGGCTACTTTTAATCCCTTAAATCAGTTCCCATGGGATATAAATAACTTTAAATGTTCCCATAGAAACAAAACGTGCGAAGCCGCAGAAACTAGTGAATAAACAATGCTGCACAATACACACAGCATATGTGTCGTGATGACTTCTGTATATTTGATTGAAATGGAACCTCAGATGGTGATGTATGTGACCAGCCAAACCTGACAAAGGTTTGTCTGTCTGCGTTGTATTATAAAACCTAACCAAACCCTTCCTATCTCAAGGAGCGCTTCGAATTCTTCTCACTCTCTCTCTTTGCGTTCCTCTGAAACCCTCATCTTAAAAGTCCCTGCTCACACCACCTCATTCTATGACAAATCTTTCACTATACAAGCTACCAGTCTATGGAATGCTCTCCCTCAGACGTGCAAAATCACTCCCTATCTTCAAAAAGCTGCTGCATCAGCATTATTTATCCTTATGAAAACATTGATAGCTCTATCTTATGTCTCTGTAAGTCTATTATAATGTTTGTAAATTTTAATGTAGGTGTTATGGTATGTAGTGTAGGTATTTGTTTTCTATTTTTTATCTGTCTATTTATTAAGTACCACCGTCTATTTTGTTCGTTCATGTCCAGTCCATCCTAAGGTTGCCTGGAAGAGATCGTTCTCAGCGATAAGACCGCCCTTTATACTTCCATTATTCTATTGTTTATTTCTGTATTTTTTTCTGTTTTGTGTGGTATAATAAAGTATTTTCTATCTATAAAAAAATGAAATGAAATAATTTATTTGATACGACACCATTACACATAGTACATTCTATATACATATATATTACCTATGTGCTAAATACCTACTTAACCAAGAGGAAAAATAAACAGTTATGTGTGAACTACAGTATAAAAACCGAATTATGATTATGCAATGTGAGAGCACATATTTTAGCGGAAGCCGACATAAATATTATTCCCCATTGAGGAAAATATCCCTATATATTCCATTTACATTATTTCTCGCATTTTGCTTGTGATACCACTCAGTCAAAAAGCCATTTTCCAAGAAATCGCTTTTCTTTGTGGCCTTAAAAGTATTGTTTACTATGCCAAAGCCTCTTACGGTCCCAAAACGGCGCATAATGGACTCACGCACACAAACGACCATACAGTTCACTCGCCCATAGAAAAAATGACCCAATAACAGAGTAACTCTTCGGAACCGAAACAAAAACAAGAAGGATGGACAAATTTGCGCTTAGTGACTTATTTATCTCTCAACCGAGCGTAATTAACGGCGCATTCCTTCCCTCCGAACAACCACAGATTTCTTTCCGATTTTTCTTTCAAATTTTCTCAAGCGCCGCCTGCTCTAATATTCATTAACGGCGTGACAGGCAAGAAATACTCTCTAATTATTCATCGGGTGCGTCGCAAAATCGTCAGCCGACCCGCCTTTTTAATGGAGAAGAAAATAAAAAGAACTTTTCGAACAACAAGTGAGGCGTGTCTACCCGTAAGTTATTCATGAGCCCCTAAAAACTTCCGTAAGGGCGACATTTTTGATTACACTTGGCGTATGAACGCGGAACTAGCATCATTCGAACTAACAAAGCAACAGATTTGCGCAACTTCTTACTTGTAAAGCTTCGGCAGGTTCGAACTTGGATATTGCTTAGATCATCGTTAACACTCGGCTTGGAGTTTTAGAAACTAATTAATTAGTTTGCGAGGAGAAATATTCAGAAATTTAATACACTTTTGCTCGGTTGTTTAACTTCGTTTTGCTTTTAGAGAGCTCTTTAAGTAATAGGGCTGTCATGTTTCGAGTTAATATTTTAATAAAATTGTGCTAACCTCTTACTCTCGAAATGCGAAGTAATAAATTTACCTACGCGTTTATTTCTTGGGATAGTTCTGATGAATGTCGGCTGGAGTTGTCTGTTCGGAGAGCTTGCACGGAAAGTTAGATTAAACGCTGTACAGCGACGCATATTAAGGGGATGTGCGGTTTAGTGCGGTGGTGAAATCGTCCCGCATTGTCTTGCAAATTAGTTTTTCGTAGAATTTTGTCTTAAATCAAGACAACGGATTGCAATTTTACGTTATTGTTTGAAGGATTTTTACGTGAATAATTTTGATTTACGTAAGCAATGGTGCAAGAGACTTAAAATATTGCGTTATTTATTATTGTGGTCGGTTTTTTGCTCAGAAACAGCGCTGAGCGTCGATCGCTCAGCGCATGCTGAGCTAACACCTATTTCGGCACAAGGTCATGGAGGCAAAACTCGATCTGATGCACAGCATTCGTGTAAATTACCATAAAAACCTCCATGTTCCATGTTTTGTTTTTATGTACTTATGTGTGTGTCAAAATAAATGCTACTATTCTATTACGTCTTATCCAAAATCTAGCAAAACTAGAAGAATATTTAAGTAGTAAAAGTATATTACTTTTACTACTTAAGTATTTTTCTAGACCCCCGACGTAATTGCCTCTAGCTACCGTATGAAGTAAAGTATGAAAAACGTTTTGAGTGTTTCACATTAGGACCGGCGCGCATGCATGAATAATATCTTCATGAATATGCATACTATTCTTTTCTCGGTCTAAGTTCAGGAAAAGGGTAGATAAATATGCTAAAATGATTTTACTGTTGTTATTATAATTTCGAGTCGGTTTCCATTCCTTTAGCTAAACTCTGCAGTTTGGAAAAAGGTTTGGTTATTTTACTTCCGTTTTAAATACATTGTCTTTTACCATTTATTATATCTAAGCTACCTAGATTATTTTGTTTCAGTTTAAATGCATAAATGACCAACCCCGGCAGCCTGATTCCCTAGGAATTGCTATTGCTACTGCTATTGCAGTCGTGGCGTGTCGTATATGTCATCAATAAAGTTGAAGCGATCAGCCAATTGGCAATCGTTATCGCTTTGACATTACACATAAATATAATACACAACAGCAATTATTCTTTCTTCGTGAATGTCCTTATGTACATTTAAGTAAATAATTTGAAGTCTAAAGTTTTAAAGTTCACTTTTCTGAACAGAGAACTACTGAGCCATCACGCTCATGTCAGTTACGCTGAATCGGGTATCCTCCATGTTTTCACTTCTATCGTGTATGTAGTTAATTAATAAATACACACGCTCTTCCAAATAAAGCAAATACATCTATTTGGCATAATGCATACAAAATAACGAGTGCATTCAAAACAAACCCTCATCATGATAGTTAAACAAAAATGACCGGCGCCCCGTAATTAGCCCGAAACCTCCTGGGTACTCTGTTTGCACTTCATTATAAATAGTTGAGTGTGACCAAACAGTAGTTGGCTGGCTAAAGTGTTTGTTAGCGGGTTTGTTAAAATTATTTTGGAGGCCTTTATTTTGACGTAATTCATTCATTCATGACGTAATTCAGGATTTTGGAACGCAACTGTGCCTAAAAACGACTTGTAAATGGAAGTAGGTACACACTCACTCTTGTCTTTTTTAAATATACCGTTGATAATAGTCACTCTAGCTATTAAACACTGGCTGATTCCCTTAGAATTGCTGTTGTTATTTTAATTGCGTGCAATCGATTGAACAATTTTATTTACGCAGCCATAGGGCAATCCTTTGTGTCAATAATGTATTGATAGAAGTCTTATGGGTACAAGATACCGGAAGAACTTCTTGTTTCGTTCTCAATCCTTTATGAATGTGTTCGATAAGGCCAGTAATTTCCTTGAAATTACATTAGCAGAGATGTAGATAGATAGGTACTGACTTCAATGATCTTCAAACATGGCCGCCGGCTTATCACTGAATGCATTAATTACTGCCAAATTATCCGTGATTGACGGTTGATTGATCTGTAAACTAAGCATATTAATGCTAAGACAAATACAATTTTTATCTTTCCTGTCACTTTTGACGTTTGCTGTCAATATTCAGTCATTATAAAAAGGTTTGCTCCACAAGAGCTTGAAATGACAAATAAATCTTGATTATATTTAATTTTGTAGGAAAAATACGCAACCTGAAGGTGAATCTGTTACCTTCTAGCTCGCCAAACTTTCTGATTCACAACTGACAGAAACTTTGCTGTGTCTAGAACATTCTACATCATATGAATCCACCCGCATTTTCCTTCAAAGTTCACGCGCAGCTTTGCGTTTCAATTTCGAATTTTCGACGCTATTCCGAACACACACTCCGTAGTTGAAACGAACAGCGTTCGATAATTGAATCGAAACTTAGAACACGTGGATTGCACATGATTGGACGGGTTACGCGGCTTTGGCGGGAAATCTTTTGAACCAATGAACTCCGGATATTGGCTCTCGATATGGCGCCACTGGTGTGCAGAATTGGCGTAGATTTTCCCTCGTCAAAGTGGAAATAAGTCATAATATCAAAAAGTTCCTACAAGTTCACTTTTCAAGGTTCAAAGTACCGTGCTAAAGGTTTATTTACCTAACAAAATGTTACAATAACCTTATCGCAGTATGACCTGCCCATGAATTCAATATGGCCGCGATATCATCGGCCATTTCACTATGATTCAGCGATTTTTCAGCCGATTACCCGCTTTAATTAAATAACTGACATTATCAGACTTACATCACAATTTTGCGGCTTATTTTCTACATGGGAACGTCTAAATTCCAGTGAAATTATTCTGTAGGTGAAGGTTTATTACAATGTAAGCTTCTACCTAGCTATCCTTTCTACTTCCACGAACCATAGAGACATGTTATCGTAAAACGCCATAGAGCCATGAACACAACAGGCACAAAGGCAGTAGGTATGTCTCATTCGAACCCCCTTATCAGCAATCAGCATAGAATTAAGTGCGTTTACACACCATAAATACTGGTAACAAACGGAGCACTAAACCGTCCCGCCGGGAGCGACCGATGCGACTCCATCAACAATGTATTGTTGGGCTTTACTGGCAGTTAATTTTTACACTTGGGTTTGACAGTGTTTTTATATGTATGTAGTGTTGTTTTGGACGAATAGGGACGTAAAGTCGTCGGCGGTACAAATCAATGTTTTTGCTCACTCATGGTAGGCAACCTGATTTCACCGTCGACAGCTCACTCATGGACGCGTCACTCATAAGTCTCACAGAAAACGCTAAGTTAGCTCTGGGTGTGTGAAATTATTAATTCATTATTTTTTCTTAATACTGGTGAATAACTTCAGTACTTAAAAAACTCCGCATTGAGTTGTTGGCATTCAGCCTGGGTATTCTGAAAAATATGTATCTATAGTGGAAGCGAAACTCATCCGGCATCAATATAACCTTCATGAAGATATTAATACATAAACTCACGTTAGTAATATCACGGACCGCTGGCTATCCACATGCAATGAAATGTTCAACATTCCCGCCATATCTCAAAAAGGTTTACCACTTTTCCCAGTAACAGTACACGGGTAAACATTTGCTTCTACGCCAGTACCATAAAATACACAGACTTAAGTCGATTGAACCGTTCTCTGTAGGTTCTTAACGACTCCTTTTGTACTTCCCAAAAAGCATCGAGACCAAACTCTGCTGGAATCCAAATGGCAAATATCAATTATCGGAAAGTCGAGTAGTGCCAAGGCTGCATTTAGATATGTAACCGGTTAAAAAAAACTGAGGGTATACCAGTAACTGTAGACTATAGTATACATAATAATCAAGACAAAACATCTGAATCTGCTGTACCATCAAAGTGTTGGCTACATTTGGATATGGCAGAGTTGATCAGTGTTGACAAAACTTTTGAAACGATCATGGTTATTAAAACAAAAGTCATTTATAACGGGCTATTTACCATGATTTGATATTTAGATGTTGGGTCGTGTGGTTCGCTTGGCACTCCTAAGCTGCCACTCATGACGGCCGGCTTTCTAGTACCATCGTGTCTAGCCTGTCTACCATGCCGTACGGTTTAAGTGTTTCTGACACTTATTTAATGGCCAAACGAAGTTATTTAGTGTCTGAGTGAACGTCTCGGTACGTTCACTATATAGGTGGTTGGTGTAAAACTGATGCTCTCTACGTCGTGAACGTCAGTAAGTTCACTATGTAGGTTCGTGTTAAACTGTTGACAGATGCGTACGTTAAATGTATTTTCATTTGGTTTGGCCATTATGTTCTACCGAAGTTTTTCCGTCTATCACGATAATGCGGGATTTACTTATTAAAATTTTGTAAATCTAAATGAAATAAGTAATTAATAAAACCTATACAGAAAGTACTCGTGCAAATCTCAAAAATGAAATAAATGTTTGTTTTTAAGTTCTCGCTGTTAATTTAATTTACTTATTTTGTTTTGTTAATTTGTAGTGTTTGTGTCTTTTGAAAAATGGTGTAGCCTTAGATTGTTTGATAAGTCTTGTCATACGATTAAATAATAATATTATTGAGAGATCTCAAGAAGGGCGATGTGGGGTCCACCTTTCACGCTTTCGAGTTCTTTATTTCAGTATTTTGTAATTACATACTACGAAAACAGTGTAAATGCGTCCATTGGCGACTTTTTAATATTATTTTCGTATCTTTATAGTTTTTCGAGAGGCTGGCAGTTCGGACGTGCTCCGAATGTCTGTCCACTTACCTTCCACTCTGCGTCATGTATTCCGCTCAGCGAGCCAGTCCAAATGAACTTTTGTGCAGATCTTGATAGGTGTTTTTGTAGGCCAGGTTATTATCGAGAGAAGGGAATGTGGCTTATTATGTTATTAACACTTTGACAGCGATTTTTTTTCGACGACTGCGATCTTTTTTTTTTAACCTAAAAAATTCGTGCTGCCGCTCTACACAGCGGTTGTGTTGCGCCGCACATGCGTTTCGTTCGAAAAATATTACGGCTGTGCTGAGTCACAAAGATCTGTATTTTCTCAGCCGCTGCTCTAGTGTGGATTTACGCATATTAGTCACTTGTAGAAAACACATACCGTGTGATTTCAGCACTCAAATTAACTTGCCTGTGTAGTTTTGTTGTTTATGTTCACAGTAAAATGTTTTTTATTTGGATGTTGCACATTAATGCAAAATATCAATAAAATATTAATGCTATATAACACTAATACTATAAATGTGTAAGTTTGAAGGTTTAGATAGATAGATGGATGTTTGTTACCTCTTCACGCCAAAACTACTGAACGTATCAGGCTGAAATTATTAATTTGCATAGATAGATAGAAAACACCACATATACCACACAAAACGGAAAACAATACAGGAATAAACAATTAAATATATTAAGGAATATCTATTCTATTGTTATTGCATATGCAGATGCAGCTCTAAGCCTTGAATGAAACATGGGGTACTTTTTACCCCATCAAACAGTTCCCATTGTATAGAAATAACCTTTTAACGTTGCCATAGACTGCTGAAACTAGTTATTTCTAAGCTATTTATATCATACGAACTGCAACAAACTTAAATAATTTTTCGGTTCAAAGATACATAATTCTGACGCTAAGCATACACGGACATTCTCTCTCCTTATCTATGCGAAATCGAAAAGGGTAGCCCTAAAGTGGCGTCACATATCCACAAGTTGTGCTCTCTCAGACCCAATTAAAACTTAGGTAATCCAAAGTTTAATTACGAAAACTCTTTAACGAAAGTGAAACTATTCATTAGTTAACGTAGGACACGTAAGGAGAAGAATTTTCAAGGTTTAAGTGAAAAAAACATTTCCTGACTATTCGTTGCTTAAATTAGTTTTCGAACGTGTTAAATATTTACTAACTTTGTAAACTTGGAAAAAGATTAATTATATTGTAAAGATGTGGTTAAAGACAAGAGCGTAGTCACCTATAGGTAGATAATTTGTTTACGTTTTGGAATGTATGTGGTTCTTGTGTAGTAAATATGTACATATATAAATGCGATCAGTCCAAGACAAGAGGTGGCGCAGATAGGAAGTCCAGCAGTGGATAGATACTAGTTGATTGACATTATTATGAAATTATGTAATATTTTCAATATTTTGGTGTAAACGTAGTGTAGGACGCCCTCCGAACAGGTGGGATGACGACCTGCGAAAGACTGCAGGTAGGTGCTGGATGCGGCAAGCTGAAGACAGGGCGCTATGGCGCTTATTATTAGGGGAGGCCTATGTCCAGACTGCTATAGGCTGATGATGATGATGGTGTAAAAATGTTACGTGTACCTAATTTGGGAAGGTTGCCCGTCTGCCGATTACTTTTAGTACGGCCTGCTTATTGGCATCGCGAATTTTATGATGAGCAGTATCATGAAGAGTATTCTGAGAAAAGCTCATCTTTTCTAGACATAGAAGGCGTTTTTATGTTTTTGTTCTGTTGCCAACCAGCATCTATGTTACTAGTAGACAAAAAAGTTGTGAAGAGAAAACCAACGACATTTTATTTCTTATATGTATGTAGATCATTAAAATTGTTTTAATTAATTTAATTGATATTTTAGCAGTTTATACGAGTATTATGTCACGCTGCTTGATATATGACGGCTTTGTAACTTCGATAATGGGAAGGTTTTATACTGCACGAGGTCGGCGGTAAGTGCTTATTGTGTAAGCCTAAAAAATAAAGATTTTTATTTCGTCTGATTCTATTAGGTTTTATATTATAGGGAATCATTGTCAGCCTATCGTCGTCCATTGCTGGACATAGGCCTCCCCAAAATAGGAAAAAGCGTACAGTAAAAGTTACTCTTTGGTAATCTCTGGTCCTCGCAAGTCCGATTTGAAAAATATTTCACCATAAATAGCTTTTCTGAATAACTATATGCTGTATGTGAAGCTTTAGCACCACGTCAGTAAATCCGTTAGCTGAAGCTACCTAGTACTAAAACAAACCTAGATTAGTAATATCATCATCATCAGCGTCACCATCAGCCTATAGCAGTCCACTGCTGGACATAGGCCTCCCCGAGTGAGCGCCATAGCGCCCTGTCTATGATAATGTCTAGATTAGTAATATGACGTGTACTTAAAAACATTAAAACATAGTTGTTTGTTGAATATAGCTTTCGAGCTCTGTAAATTGATGCTAGAAACTGGCATAACTTCAGCCCTCTCATATCGATCGGGATTTTCGTAAATTGATGCGCCTAGATTGTTGGGGAAATATTAGATTTCAAAGCCGTTACACCTTGTAGTTGAACAAGCTTGGTTAAGTTTCTAAGAACAGCTAAGGTTGCTTTCTTGCAAGTTTGGGTACAGATAAACCACTTGTGGTGTCTCACCCTGTAGCTTCCTAAGTCGCAATTTATTATAGTTTTTTACATATATATAGACACTCACGATAGGGCTGGTCCACCAGTTCAAAGTTGCTCAGCGAGCTATGCTCGGAGTTTCTCTGAAGGATAGGATTCGTAACGAATACATCCGACAGAGAACCAAAGTTATCGACATAGCTCAAAGAATTAACAAGTTGAAGTGGTAGTGGGCCGGCAATATCTCGCGAAGAACCGACGGCCGCTGGGGCAAACGTGTTCTTGAGTGGAGACCACAACTCGGTAAACGTTCTGTAGGACGCCCTCCGACCAGGTGGGATGTCAACCTACGAAAAACTAAAGGTAGATGCTGGATGCGGCAAGCTGAAGACAGGGCGCTATGGCGTTCATTGGGGGAGGCCTATGTCCAGCAGTGGACTGCTATAGGCTGATGATGATGATGACATAATATATGTGACCTACGATGTGATGGGGTGGTTTTTAATACGTAACTACCATTCGGTCACGGCTGCGCTTGGATAAAACATAGCCTATTTTACTCAGGTATATTAATTATTATGTATTAAGTATAATTATTAAAAAATATATAGCCCAGATGTTCCAAATAATTCAACTAGCTTAAAAACTCTACAAACTGTTTAGTTTGAGTCTAGATGATGTTGTGTGATTTATTAGGCATGAAAAAAATTATCTCCCTAAATTTGTACATTAAAATATAGCCATATTAGCCACTTCCTTGTCAAACTAGCAATAAGGTTATTTTTTTAAATACCGTGGTGAAATTTTGTTTAAAGATTCTGTGTCCTAGATTTTTATATGCAATGTATATTTCCTGACTTATCCCGTAGTAAAGGTGGTTTTGAGAAATGGTCGTCCCTTAAGTCCTTAAAAACGAATTTCTATAAATTACCATACAAATTCCTAAAGCCTGGAAGCTTTCAGTTTGCGAATTAATAATTAAGGCGAGGTCCGAAATATTTGGATTAATAAAATTCTCGAGGTACATTTAATAGGAATGAAGAGGTTTGGTACCTCTTACGGGTCACAAACTTTGGTTTTTGAAGTCGCTATGGCTTGTTTGGTTGAAACAAGACTCCCTTTGCGATGTTCACTTAATTTTGGCCTATAATTTTAACCCCTTTGATGTTACTTGGGTTTACATAAAAAAAGATATTTCTATTGGATTTTCTTGTTATTTTAGGTTATAAATAAAAAATATACATACGTATACAATGCTGGACTAAAATTATATCTCTTGCAATACAACTTCCATTGTGTTAATCTTTCAAAATCAGTGTTCCCGATTTTTGACGCGAAGGATGTTTTGTATACAAAAAGGTTACAAAAAGACAAGGAATATTGGTGAAAAAACACATTTTAATATTTTATAGTGCGCAGGAATGGGCATTCTATTGGGGATAATAATCAAAAATACTTAATAAAAACCGACGGAAATAAGAAATGCCTTAATTTATAATTTTCCAGAATAGACGCTAAAATTCAACCCTTATTTTAACACTTAAAAAGGGTTATATTAACCCTTTTAATAAGTCCCATGATACCGTAACACATTAATTTAATTCGCGTCAAGTTTGAGACAACCGAAAATATTTCTTTAAAACTTAATAACTTGTTTTAATTTAATCATGGTTTATAATTTCGCCTCCTCGGTTTGCGTTGACGTAAATTGGTAAAGTTTCGTATTTATTATGGCGATTTGTTTTACATCTCGGGTTGACAATATCCTTATTGGATGGGGTTCGCCCGTGAAATTGGTTGGCGTAAGAGAGTTTCTTGAAATGAAGTCTTTTACTGCCAATAAATAAAAAGAATAGCCCTTCCTTCACGGATAACTTAGAAAGATAATATTTTATTTAAGTATCGCAGTACCAGCCTACGGCAGGAAAGTCTATATACAACCTTTTACCTAGTTCATTATATTGGTTTTATTTTATTGTACTTATTTCAAGTCTGTACTGCAATGTTTACCTGATAAAAGTGTTTTATTTTTCATTTATCTTTCTATCCCCCGTTCCATTAAAATTTTACCCCCGAGGGTTAAGTATTTGTCCCGAAAAACAGTGTAAATACTAGGGAATTTAAAGTCTTTTTTTGTTTTTTCTAAACAATCAGATTATTAATTAAAAACACTGCATCTCATTGTAGGTATTATTTTAAAAAGGAGGTAAATGTTTTACTTTTTAAAGTGCCGAGTGGATCCGTATTACTAGGTACTTATTATAATTCAGTATAACCGACCCGAGTGATGGTTCAGTTCTGGTCACAGTTCCAAAAAACTGCGCATAGTTTTCGCTGCAACAATATCTCAAGATAAAACAACTCTGTTCGCACAGCTCGATATTCTAAGGGTAATTACATACACATGGCCATACTTAGCAAGGCCTGGGCCCTTCAAGAAGTGGTCATCCCTACCCCAATTAGCCCGGCCTGGAGTTAATGTGGCCCGGCCCAATGCCCATAAGTTACATTTGAGAGTTATAATAAAGAAGCTCTTAATTCTTATAGAGGTCCGTTTTCATGATGTCTGTATTTTGATTTCTTCTAATGTTAAATTCATTTTAGATTGGTTTGTTTTTGTGTCTTCATTAAAAAGCTGTTACTTTTATTGAACCTTCTCTGAGAAAAACAATTAAACAATATAACTTTTGAAACTATCATGGTTATTAACACTAAAGCCATTTAAAACGGGATATTTATCATGATTGGATAACTCAAAAATCAAATTATGGTAAATATCCCGTTTTAAATTACTTTACAATTAAACAATATTATGTCTCTCGTCTAGATATCGTCTATTTGAGATGTACGAAAACTTTTATTTCTTTTTACTGCGTTAGAATTTGTTAGAGACTAAAGCACAAACAATAACAAAAGCACAAAAAAAGGAAACTACTAAATAACAAAAAGGCCTCAAGGTTCCTTCAAGTAAACCTCTTGAACTATAAGTCTACTAAACCCCACTTCTTCAGTTTAGTTCATTACCCGCCCCGTATTGGAAGAGAAGTAATTTTTGCGAATGTCTAGCACAGGCAAAGTTGTATTGCGACTTTCTAGTTTGGATAGTTTGGATTTATCGGCGGTACTCGGGCAGACTTCTGAGTCTTGCCCGTTCTATTCTGTGCGGAACTGTTTCAAATAGCTGGATCAAACCAGATCTAACCGGAACCAGACCAAAGATGCGTGTGTAGTTAACCTAATGTATTAATTTATAGTTGGATTTTGAGTTAAAATTTATGATTGTTTATTATTGGCTATATTTAGACAGTTTTGATGGGTCTGTTAAAAAAATAAACAGGCATTATAATTATTATTTATTTTAAGCCATTATTGTCCCACTGCTGGGCAAAGGCCTCGCTTTTCTCTTTTCTTTTTTTAGCCATTATAATAGGTATTATTTTTGAAATTACCTTTGTTCAACGTAATAATAAAATAAAATAGGTGGCGGCGCTAGTGTGCCTCGGGGTATCTTATGATCCGTTCCGTATTCGTCCGTTTAGTTGTGAAAAGCTAACAGACAGACGGAGTTACTTTTGCGTTTATATATATTTAGAAGTATGTATGCAGGAAGATGCTGGTTGCGTCAAGCTGAAGACAGGGTACTATGGCGCTCTTTAAGGGAGGCCTAAGTCAAGCAGTGGGCTAACGTAGGCTGATGATGAGGATGTATGGTATGGATGTTGGTAATTTTTGAGATAGACCTTATGTTACTACTAGCTCAGTAAAACTACTGATTAGTTAGCTACTAAGAACCGCGAGAAGCAGACCTAAAAACTCATAATTCATTTGTTCTCCCTAGTTTTTGAGATTGACCTTATGTTACTACTAGCTCAGTAAAACTACTGATTAGTTAGCTACTAAGAACCGCGAGAAGCAGACCTAAAAACTCATAATTCATTTGTTCTCCCTAGTTTTTGAGATAGACCTTATGTTACTACTAGCTCAGTAAAACTACTGATTAGTTAGGTACTAAGAACCGCGAGAAGCAGACCTAAAAACTCATAATTCATTTATTCTCCATGAAAAACAACAACAATTAGAGCTCACAATAAGCGGAAAGCAGCTTGTTCTGGCAACTTTTATGAAAACGAAATACTTCCAATGGTTTAACTCGGTTTTTATTAGGCGAATCGATGTAAGTTGTTTCGATTTTACTTAAAGTTGGCCAGCTGTTGTCGCTTACTGCTTCCTAGCCATGGTTTTTGTTAGCAATTTGAATTGCAGATCCCTAAGTTTGGTAATATATTTGTCTTGCTCGTGTCATTTTATTTACATACGGTTTCGAAAATTTGTCTTTTGGGTTGCTTTTTGTGGTTGCTGTTAACAGATTGTAGTTCTGAAAGTGTTTGGAATGTTGTGTTTGTTTAATTTGTTTTTGTTTGTTCCAATCTTTGTTTAGGTCCCTTGTACTGTTTTCATCTAACAATCCTTGCTTTCATTGATGGAGAAGTCCATGAATGGAGGCGGCTTAGGACCGCTATTTGTAGTGTCGCACAGTATGATATGATGATGACATGCACGGAGTATAAAACTTCTATATTTTTCATGGTCTAAGCTCTTTCTTATGCTGCAACACCCTGGGTCACGGAAGGAAGCCGCGGGCGAGGTCGGCCAAGAAAGCGCTGGCGAGACGACCTTAACGCCTTCCTCGGAGATTGGTGGGAGATCGCACGTGACCGCACTGAGTGGAAAGATTTGGGGGAGGCCTTTGCCCAGCAGTGGGACGAAACAGGCTAAATAAAAAAAAGCTATTTCTTTCCCAATCGACGTGAATCAACATGTATCGTAAACAATTGAGTTATTGCGTAGGAAATTATTAACTTATTAATTATTTTCAGTTACAAATACTCCTTACTCATAACTCTTAGTTCGTATATTTTATAGTGGAACTTCTAACATAAATGCAGTAAGCTCTTGTCGGCTCGACGCGCATACGCGAAATTTGGAATTCGACTCCGTTCCAAGTTTTGCAAATAAGTTTTAATACAGTTATATACTTGCGTTGTTTATACGAGTATTATGTCTCGCTGCTTGATATATGAAGGCTTTGTAACTTCGACAATGGGAAGGTTTATACTGCACGAGGTCGGCTTTTTGTATGAAAATTATGGAGTCTACAGACATACTATATACAGACTGCGACACAGCCCGGCGGGTTGGTGCGACATTTCAGAGTATGAATATTGTAGACAGTGTTTTGTCCAATTGTCGGCGGTCATGTGTAGACTCCATTAGAGTTTGGTTTTCGACGGAGTAAAGTTGCTGTCCCACTGCCACGCATAGAGAGGCTATGCACGGCTTCAGTTTCGGAATATGGCACCCACGCAGCTCAACGTTGTCAACGCTGTGCACGCGGTACACGTGACCCGGTAACGTAGACCTATGTTGTTAAACAAAGGAACCCACGCAGGTTAGATGCGCCGCGAGGCCGTTCACAGCGTGTGTGGCAGTGGGCCAGCTTTAAGTTGGTCTACAATAATTGTAGAATCTTCAATAATTGTCTGGAAATCCCCTGTAATAACTTGCGCATTTCCGGGGGACATTGAACGACTGCAGTCTTTCACTAGTAAAACCTTTGATTTAAATAAAAATAACTCTCTTCACTGAATAACATTTGACCCACCTTCAATCTTGATTCCAAACAGTTCCGGTCTCAAAAGCCCCTTTCAAATAATCGCACCTATTAAATCCAAAATTCCCGATTTTATAGGGAAATTTCTAAGGTGATAAAATTCCGGAATCCTTATAGCCAGCTTAAGTCTTCAATTAAGAATGAATTGGCTTGAAAACGCTCGCGCAAATGAATGCTTTTGCAGGTTTGTGACAGCTTACACGGTGACTTTTGGAAATTGGGGCGATAAAGGAATCAGCTCGAATTCTAAGGGTCGGCGGGTCGGGTTAATACAATTAAACTCACATAAAAAAGCTTACTTCTGAAGGTTAAGAGTTTAGTTACATGATCGGCTACTATTTTATTCTCGATGCAGAAATGTAGGCGGCACGGCGTACAAAATACAAGATTCAGTTAACTTATTTGGCAACTTTTTGGTTAAAATATGGAACTTACCCCCTTTCCAGTAGGATACTTCCAGTTCTTGAACTAAACCTGGATAAACATATAGACCCGCGAAGAAAAACGCGAACGTGCGAAGCCGCGGAAAAAAGCATGTTCGTATTAACCCAGACCTACCTAGCAATTCTGAAGAAATTAATAAAAGCAACCATAGCGCGTTCTGTTGTACCTGCCATGACAAGACGTTTATAATCAAACAAATCAAGTAAACTATCCTTAGTCGTTAAAATGTTCCTTTGGATCCGAAATGTGCCAACATTATTTTTACGTGCCCTCGAAGGGTTGTCAGGAAAAGTTTGTGAGTAAACAAAAATAGAGAGCGTTTTTGGCTTGGTCGTCCGCCTCGGTATTGGCAAAGTTGGCGACCTGAATAGATTTCTCTGCGACTTTTTGATCGCAAAATAATTGTTACTGAGTTATGCGGAAAACGATAATAATAGAAAAACTATAAAAGAAAAAGACAAATGTTACGTTATTTTCCATTTAAACAGCACAATAAAAAATCTACCTCAAATATAATTCAATATTATGGTCAGCCATAGGTCCCTTATGAGAGAGATTTTGAGACATAGAAATTCCAAAACTTGAACAACAACCAAGCTTGAATATCGTCTTTTTAGAATTATGCCAACTTGATATCTATCTTGCAGTGTTTTGAAAAATAATTTTATTTCCGTCATAAACTATTTGGCTCTGTTCCACGGTATCAGATGAAGCTATATGCTAGTAATGAGCAGGTGTGGGTGGAATTTCATTTGCTACTATAATATTACGCGGAAATTTATTATGGTCTCTCATGGCCTTGTAGGTTTAAAGAATGCACTTTTAGACACCTTCAATGCCCTTTTTACTTATATTTAAATTTGAATCATAAATAATGCTGGACAATCCACATAGCAACATCTGGCCCCAAGCTAAGCAGAGCTTGTGTTATGAGTACTAAATGACATATATTACATGTTTTTTTTTATTATACATAGAAAATGACCAGAACACCTGGAACTTTGTCTCAAGGCGGGAATCGTGCCCGCAACTACCTGCGTCGCAAGCGGACCTTCACCCGCCGCGCCACAGAAGTTCAGTTCAGTTCTTTATTCCTTTTTAATACAATCACGTACACTCGGAAAAGTCATATACAATATCATGATTACATCGTAGTCGTTGAGATATTGCGAATTTATATGAATTTATGCGCATATTTATATATATTCGATATTTAACTATCATATCATAATACGTTTACGCCGATTTTAGTTTCAAGGTACAAGTCATTTTACATTGTTAAAAGTTTAGCGTGTAAAACTTATACCTACCCAATAAACATAATAAGGGGTGATTCATTTGGAGGTACTTTTTTAAATTTAGAAAAGAAATTGATAAAAACAAATTTAACGGATATTTTTTATTATTATACAAAAGAACTATTCTTTACATTTATTTTTTAAAGATTATTTGATTTAAATGTTGGCCGTAACTTCGGTTAACCTAACCTAACCTAGTCCATTCTACCGTTCCAATTTTCGATGACGCATCCGAGCATTGCTATTGGTCTTTGGCGAATATTGCGAGTAATGTTGGCTTCCGGTTGCTCAATCGTACCTGGCTTAACCATATAGACTTTGGACTTTACATAGCCCCAAAGAAACAAGTCTAGGGGTGTGATATCACAGGATCTAGGCGGACAACTCACCGATCCGAAGCGCGAAATTAATTTCCTCATTACTAAACAAAGTTTTTTGTTGAAAACAGTGGATTTTCTTCAAACTTTTCAAGAGCCCAAAGAATAATTTGTAGACGCTGTGCAGGGCTAAGTCTATCCATGATGAAATGTCGAACTATACTGAACTAAAATACCATAAAAGGTTATAACGACTCACGCTTCATCTGTTAAAAAATTCATAGGAAAAAAAGTACCTCTAAATGAATCACCCGTTATAACACCCCTCTTTTTTGTAGGGGTTAAATATATTCCCAACTGACTTCTCTATGTAAACTAAACTTCAACCAAACTTACCCCAAAAAACATTTTCAACCTTCGTAAGTACATTTTCATGCAATTCCAGCAAAATCAGCCAATCATCTTAGCATAAATTCGCAATACTTCTCACGAATTTCTGAACTACGTCTACCTTACTACTTATTCACTTTCTTTATTACAATTTTCACCCTTACTCTGTAACACTCCGGGTGACGTTTAAGATTCAATTTCGCCTGGCACTGCTGAATATTTAAAAATTTAGACTCATTTACGTCGCAGTCTTCTCGTGCATCATTTGGAGCATCTCAAACTGAATAAGTTGGTATTTGCAACTAAATTTTAACATGAAATGTTTGAATCATGAAAAGTTTTGCTTCCGTCGGAACTTGAACCCGCACCTCGCATTCAAAAGTTCTTACTATAGATAGGATATATTTATACTCGTAAATAATTCTTTTATTGCACACATAAAAATAAAACAATACAAAATATGTGACAATTTGGCGGTCTCATCGCTCAAGAGCGATCTCTACCAGACAACCATGAAATACTTTACTATTTATTTTTAAACAATACAATACAATACAATATATCTTTATTGCACCATCAAATATAAAGAAAATAATAAAAATAGGATCTTAATACTAACTAAATCTAGTGTCACAATCGATTAAACTTACGCGATCTGAACACATAATTATAAGTATTAATACAACGGGTATTTATCGCGTTTATTTAAAAATAGGTAAATTAACGCGATAAATACCCGTTGTATTAATACTTATAATTATACTTTACTATTTCACTCACGGGAGGATGTGACATCGACCCTGTATATTGTGTATTGCAGGTACTAGCTATGTATATAGTTATTCTGTTGTACTAGATACTATGCCATACACTAATGATGATGATGATGATTCTTTGTTCATGGCAATTGTCCCTGGTTGGACACTTTTCTGCCAGGAAAATAATTGTAAAATAAATGAGTTATTAAAAAATGAAGATTGTTTGATATTTTCACCAGAGCCTAGTTCGTTATCTAGCAGGGTGTACCACGTGCAGGTTAGGTTGGCTTGGGAGACGAGATGTTGGAGTCCCCCTTACACCTCATGCTTATGCCATCTCGGTTGTCAATATATTGCCAAACAGCTGTCACAGTGAAATGTCACTGATGGCTGTCAAACGTCGGATGATAGGGTTGTCATGCGAATCCAGACAGCGGAAGCCGAGTTGACAATGGATATGATGCCTCTGGCTGATGAAGTGCTGCTTGGGAATATGATGACATTATGTGGCACAATATGTGACGGGCAAGCCGGCGCGGTGTTACTCTAATTGTACTTAATATCGATCACTAGATCCCTACAGACTTGAAATAATTAATTAATATTCTTATGAAAAGAGAGAAAAGTGACTATAAAACCAAATCTTTACCAAACAACATTATGTTCAGCGAGAAATAGGATTGAATGGAGGAATTCACTCGACTAAATCAAGGTTCACGCTCACAAAAAATAACATGTAATAATTTTATCCAGTATTAGTTGAAAACTAAGTACTAATATATTTAATTTTCAGCTTTTTAAAGTATTACATAAAATAAAAATCATTTGTTGGATACAATAACAGTTATATTACAATTTCTATAGTAGGTACAATTATTATATATTTTCTACCAGCACCAAGTACACTATACATATCTCTATAACTTTAATATTATTAAATTTAGTCACATAGTGTGGAGTGTAAGGTATGTTGATATTTCACTGACCCAAATTTCCAATCTGTGCTTTTTGCTGCCCAGCTAATTTAAACTAGGCAGCAACAAAAAGTTTACCTGTAATTCGATTTTAGTTTGTTAGTTTTGTTAACACAGCCTGGGGAAACAGCTGGTATACTTATACCAGCTACTATTCTATGACAATTACCCTACCCATTGGACGTGTAAATGAAGGGGGTTGTAAATGAACGAATAATAAATAATTTTAATAATAGGGAACGTATAATAAATAATGTCAATTAAAAACAAAATAACTTTCGTGAAACCCATAAAATAAATGATATGATGTTGTATGAATTATGTCTGTATATGTATGTATTGGTCTGGTTTTGGGTATTTTATTTATTATAATTTAATTCAAAAAATAAAGTATCCCTGCATACCCCGGTGCCCGAGCGGGCGCTAAGCTAGCCGACTCAATTTAAATTATTTCAAAGACTACAAAAACTGTTTCTGTAGCAGAATCACTGTTAGCGATAAAGCCAAGGGAGCGATAAGGATAAGGAGGGTATTAAGTTTTTGTTTAATTGTTTTCTGTATTATTGTGTGGGTGCAATAATAATATATCATCATCATCATCAGCCTATGATAATCCACTGCTGGTCATAAGCCTCCCCCAATGAGCGCCATAGCGCCCTGTCTTGAGCTTGACGCATCTCAGCATCTACCTGCAGTCTTTCGCAGAATAATATATATCTATCATTATTTAGAAGAATCTTTGGTAGCTGTTCTCTCTTTGACTGTGGCTTCGGTTTTTGCTGAACATGGGATGCGGTCGTATGCTGTACTATTTTATTGGCTTTTTTAGCTACCTTAGCTTTATGTTCGTTTATATGTAGAGATAGTTTTAGTTGAACGATAATTTGAGCTACTCTGCCAATATTTAATGTTTTTTATTGGCCAACATATGAGCAAAAAAAAACATTGCAAATACGAATATCTCTCATTAATTGTTCTGTAACAATGGATAAAAATATTCGCATTAACAATTGAATCGAGTTTTGAAAAGGCTTTTGACACCTACATTCCTTCCTTCATCATCATCATCAGCCTATATCAGTCCACTGTTGGACATAGGCCTCCCCCAATGAGCGCCATAGCGCCCTGTCTTCAGTTTGCCGCATCCAGCATCTACCTGTTGTCTTTCGCAGGTCGTCATCCCACCTGGTCGGAGGGCTTCCTACACTACGTTTACCGAGTCGTGGTCTCCACTCAAGAACACGTTTGCCCCAGCGGCCGTCGTCGGTCATTCCTTCCTACATTCTAACTATAACATAAAAGCTTAGTTTACGGTGAAAATCAAGAGTGGAAGCGGATTCATGGCGATCATTTCCGCCCCTGCTAGTTACCTAAAACGCCCTACAAGATTCAAACCAACAACAAAAAATACAAAATTCATTTATTTACCAACACAACATTAATGCTTATATTTTACTGGTGGTCCCCGCACTAGGTTCAGAACCTGTATCGCGGGAGGCCGGATTACAAAAAGAATTACTAATAATCTAGACTAGTAAACAGGGCAGCAGTTCACACTAAGAAAAATACTTTAGAAATACAAAATAAAAAAGCTAATACTAAAAAGAACAAAAATAAATTGAAGTGGAAAAAATATGGTTAATATAAAATTTGATCATAAGTACACAACACACAAAGAGTGGGACGGTTAAGGACGGGGGAAGGAGGGAGGGCATCAATCGGATGGAAACGTGGGTTTGAGTGGTAGTAGAGAAAGATAATAACTAAGCAGAAATACAAAAACAAGTTTAGTTACATCTATTTCTTGCCAGTAACTCGTTAGGTACCGAATGTTATCACAAACAAACTAACGAACAGTCACGTTTCGACTAAATCACCCGTCGGGCACGTATGCAGCTCTCTTACTCAGTTTTTGATTTATGCGTTCAATTTGAATTCCGCCCGCGTAATGGTTTTCGTATCTCGCGTTATCTTCACGAATTAGAAACCTGTAAAATATTGCTAAGAATTCCCTACGCTGATTTTGCTATGCTAATTTTTAACAGAATTGCTTTAGATGCTTCTTCTGTTTTTTTATTCTTTTATTCTTCTTCACCAACCAATTTTTTATTAATTATTGCATCTCTCAAGGAAAAAAAAAACAATAATGTAAAGTTTATTTTAGTATTCTTTGAATTTTTTGATGACGCTAATGGTAAAGACATTTTTGAACATAATTGAAAACCGTACCGGTTTATCCACCGTGCCTACCGTGTAACCAATTTTGACCGGGTGGTAAGTATAATAACCATGCCAGCCAGGCTAGTTTCTTGAAGGGATCAACGGATTAAAACCTCAGAACCAGTCAGTTCTAAGACGTTTAACCTAACCAATTATACCGTCAACCTCTTCAAGAACTTGCACAAAACAAGCCAAGTTAAATTGTTTCACAGTGAAACGTTGATAAGCTTGAATGACGTTTACCGCAGCCCACGTAGCTAATGGATTCTACGTCAAGTGTACTTAGCGCTGGATTAGAGACATGAAAAAATAATGAGATAGAAAGAAACAAAAGATTAAATACAGTAAAAAACAAAGTCTCTGTGCAAAGTCTCCCCACAAAGGCATCCCGTAACGAAGCATTGACTCAAAATAGTCATAATGCGCTATTGAAGGCAGGTACTAGTGAACGGTTGAACAAAACAAAGTATTACCGTTATGGAGTTCCGAACGATAGCAGCAAAGGTCATTGTCGCGTGGTACCAAGTTCCAAAACATTAGTTTTAATGTTAGCTGCAGGCTTATAGCAACCTCTGATATTGCTATTTAGTAACTTGCCAGGATAATGTCTTTTCAACTTCTTGTTGTTATAATGTTGGGTCGTGAATGTTGGAAGCATTCTGACCCTTCAAGCCTTACGATGATTCAAACCGTTTTGTTAACAAAAACAATAGTCGGCCTTGTCGATTAAATTGGAAAAAATCAATTATCAACATTACCCTTACCCAATATTTGAAAAAAATCATGCGTAAACATTACACCTTCTAATACTTTTAGAAAACATAATAAGAATATGTTGTTTATTTTTATTCTGGCTATCGATTCTATCCGATATCGTTATTTCGTTAGTTCGCTCTAAGCGATAAGGCCGCCCATTGTACAACACATTCTTTATTTGTCTTTCCTGTCCAGTGTATCTGTTTTTTATTTGGTGTGCAATAAAGAATAATTGTATTGTATTGTTATTTTTATTCTGGGTATCGAACAGAAACTACATTTATATACAAAGATTTATATGGTCATAAACATCAGTCGTTCCATCACAAAAATATAATAAATAGTACACACTTTGTAGAGTACCTAATGAAGAGTAAGATTTGCAATTGTTATGAAATATTGTCCCGATATATTGTTACCGAGTTCACAAGTAGGCCCCCAATTTAATAACAAATCACTGAACTCCCAAAGTTCGCCATTCTTCACATGCTATACAATAGTCCGCTTTCGTAAACATAGCGCAAAGTAAAACTCAACTTCCGCTATAAATAGAACCCGTGCGAATGAATTTGACTTCAAAAATAAAAAAAACTTTATTGAATAAAACTTGGTACACAAGATACTTTATAAAAAATCTAAATAGGTACAAAAAAAGTTATACATTAAAGTCATTTAAAACGGGATATTTGCCATGATGAGATTTTTGAGTTTTCCAATATTTCGGCACAGTTTCATGCGCCATGATCACAGAATAACTGAAAGCACATACCGTGGCTGCCCCACGGTATTTGCCGATCTACCCTCATTTTTAGTCTTTTGCTACGTTACCACTATCAAATCATGGTAAATATACCGTTTTAAATGACTTTAGTGTTAATAACCATGATGGTTTTCAAAGTTTTATTAAATAATATTTTTTTAAATCATTATTTTCTTGTGCGCCAAATTACATTAGGTGAAAATTACACGAAGTAAACATACATACACACATGTACGCAATACGCATTCACGCTATTTCCATGTGCCGTACCTACTCAAATTATTTCGTTTCCAGAAGTATGGAAGTCACTTCAGTCGGCAGCAATCGTAAAATAACAAAAGAAAATAAACTTCCAATGCAAATATTTGTTTGTTCACGATTGTTTAGAACGTCGTATTGTGATGCTTTCATCCACCACCTGTTTGCCAACTCATCAAATTCATCAAAGCCGGTACCAAACCTAATCATACTACATTTACGAAGATCCCTCATTTTAATGACAAAGATCTCCCTCCAGACTTAATTAATCATTGTTTACTGATTAACATGCGCCCATTGGAGCGAGCTGGTGAATTTACATCCAGATGGAATCCTATAGTTGGAGATCAAATAGTTGGGTAGTTATAATTTACGATAACATGGCTGTAGCATTGGCTTTATAAACAAAAGTAGTGAAACGCTAGTTTACATTGTTGATATGAAATAACTAGGGATGAAATAAATTAGCAAGCAAGATTATGTACGTGAATTGACGTTTAGGAATAGTTTTCCATTTAAAAATAAGGAATTCCTACGAGCGCGCAATTTACCATCATTTAGAATCCACAAGGGGCGAATTCGCCGCGAATCGTTTCGAGCCGGGGTGGTCGGTCGGCGCCGGAAGTCCTTACGATCGGTCAAATCCCGGTGTCATTCTTTTTTCAAACGCTTAGAAGCACCTTCCTTCAACTTTGAATGAGTTTTAACCAAAAAGTACAGTAAGGTTTTAAAAATTTGCCAGTTTACTAGTAAATTAATTTGAATCATAGAATGAATTCATTGTTGCGCTGAATTTCCCCAGACCCTAAGCGGATATTGAATTTTCATAGCGTTCTCTTGTTAATTTTATTTGTTTATTTTATAAAACGTCGCTTCTACGACAGGAAATTAATGAAAGAGTAGTTTTTTTTATTCTCATTTTATAGTAATGAGATAGTGCGGTGCTTTTGCAGGAATGTTATTTTATTTCAATACAATTCAATTTTATCGTGTAGGTAAAAAATGATACAACAGTATTTTTTACGTCTACTGTCAAAACAAAGCATAACCGAAATTTCCCTTTTGCTAAAACTGGACTATTCTAAAAAAACATTACTCTCCTTCTTGCGTAGTCGTGTAAAATATGATAAAAGGAGATACCTAGGTAATTAATGCTTTTATAGGAGTGTCATCCCTCTGAGTAAAAGTCGATTTGGGTTACGGCTTTATAAAAGGCTACAAATTTCGTTGTGCAAAACATACATACTTTTAATCTGTATTTATTCATGGTGTGGTGGCATTGGTTCATATTTACTAAACCTGTAAACTGTTATATCATTATCTTAGCCTATCTTAGTCCACTGCTAGACATAGGCCTCCCCTAATGAGCGCCATAGCGCCCTGTCTTCAGCTTGACGCATCCAGCATCTACCTGCAGTCTTTCGCAGGTCATCATCCCACCTGGTTGGACGACTGTTATATGTAAAGCTAGAATAGGGATGTATCAATAAAGATAAATAAGCACGTTGTATAGTAAGAAGTTAAGAACTGATTGGGAAAAAATAATAGCAACAGTTCCATACGTACATTACGTACCTCTTGGAAAATCTGTTCTGGTCACATCTCACTTTCAATTGGTTTCGTAAATATTCTAAAACGGTTCATACCGCAACATTTTAGAATTTTCAATTTAAATAATTTATGATGTACCCAAAAGAGATCACAGTACATTTTGCCTTACAAAACTCACCCAGGCGGAATAGTTTCAAAACTTTTTAAAACAATAACTGAAATGTTTGCAAGAGTGTCCTTATTCTTCGCCCCGAGAACTTTGTGCTAGTTGAATAACTCAGTCTCGTCTAGAAATAATTTTGTAAAATATCCTAGGACTCGTGTCATTACATTAAAAAAAACGTCCTCAGAGATAGGTGGAAGTGACGATAGGAGATCGCGCTTGACCGCAATAAAAAAAAAACTTTTACCGCCTTTCTTAGCGATAGGTACGAGTACCGAGTGGAAAAATTTGGCGGAGGCTGAAACGAATCAGGCTACATATTATAATATTAAAAAAACTATGGGTATCGGCCTCACGATCGTTCTCTATACAATAGTGAAAAAAATCTGCAACATCATTGGCGGTTAACATAAGTTATACTTGTAATTATGCACGGAGCTATGAAATACACAGCCGAATTGAGAACCTCTTTATTTTTTAGTCGGTTAAATATAAATACATACTGAGTGTAACTTCACTAGTATACAAAAAATATATCCATCAAGCTTTAAAAGCGCGACTTATTGGTAATCTTTAACTAAATTGTTTCAGTAAAAAACGATATACCTACCCAATAATAGACAAGATGATAAGTTAATGTCAAATGGCACCGTTAATTCATAATGGGTATTACTTTTTTATAAGTATAGCAATTTTGTTGCTTTGAATACCGCTAAACTAACTAGGTCAATAAATAAATGCCTAAACCCCGATATTCCTTAAAACATTTCCTTCTTGATAGAAAAAGTATTCCGTGTTTCTTTTCCCCCGTGGAAACCCTAACAAACTTTTGTTTCTATTTTTAATTTATCCAGTAATTACTGTTGCATGGTTCTTTCCTATTTATCTCTGAAAAGACTAAACAAAACTCAACTTTATTTTGTTAATGTAAAGTTCTTTTAGGGAATACTATATTTGCGTGCGAAAAATCAGTTGAAAACATTCACGCGGTTCTTGCAACTAACAGTAACGAAGCGTCTAATATAATTGCTTACTTTAAAATTTAAATTTTTCCAATGAAGTTGTTTGGAGAGCCTTCTGGAAGGTATAGTGATGGTAAACTAACACCAATTTTAAACCTTAATGTAATTGAGTAGTTGCTCATTTTCGTACTGCAAATAGTGAGTATGAATAACAATGGCAAAGATATTATCAAATTATTCAGTAAGCTTCCATCGTATTTACAAAGCTAACAAAAACTATTAATGCTGCTCCAATAACTTCGGGGTGGTTTCAGAATTTAAAATGGCCGGCTTACTTTTTGTAAGATTAAGCTGTTTTAAGTTTTTTGATATCTTTCGAATAAGATTTTAAACAAAGGTAGATAAGTGCATATAAAAAAAATGCATTACATCCAGAAACAATTATGTAAATTTTAATTATTGTCTAGCTTCTAACGTCGTAATTAATAGAATTTGTGTGTATTTGTTTTTGTATGAAGCTGTGTGATTATATACTAAAATTAGTATAAAAATGCAATTCCGTTACAAAATGAACGATTGGTACACTATGAGAAAAACCTCATAGTGCTACTAAATTCAAGATGTCCTTTGATTTTTATACAGCGTCTCTAGATTTGATTAAAATGTTCGAACTGCACATGAAATATGAACTCCTTGGATCCAAATAGCTTTATTCGTAACATCAACGGTCACACCTGGTCCATCCTTATTGAAGTTATAAGTTGTGCAAACTGGGTTATGCCTTCTCCCTCACACTTGCAGCGTCGCATATTATTTATCTCAGTCTGCCGTTATTGGAATTTGAGAGGCTTCCATATTTACTGAAGTTTGAATATAGAACCTGGTGTTTAATATTCAATGAGTAATCATTCTGTAAAGTGGTTGATGATTCCACTTTTGAAAGGGTTTGTTATGTAAATCAGTTATTGCGGGTTCTATGGTTATTGTATTTAAGTATATCCGCTATTATTTTATGCTTCTATGATGACTGCCGTTATTTGTGAAACAAATTGCGTTCAGCACTAACCGTTGTCTCTGAAGAGGTCCATAGGCCATTTATTTTTATATTGTTTTATTGACTTATTTAAAGATATGAGTTTTCTATTAATTAGGTTGTCATTTAACGAATTAAGTAGGTAGGTAGTAGGTACCTTTTCTATGTGAGTATAGACGATTTAATTTCGGATTTTGCAGACAGATTTAAATAAGACTGATATCAAATCTGCAAAATCCGAGGTCAAATCTGAAAAAGTTGGTCCATAAATAGTGCTTACTCAGATAAATTACTCAAAAGCCATCAACCGTTATGTATTTTCAAAGTGAAATCCTACAAAAAGCCTTAACATGTACATACATTGGTAGGTATATCCATGCGCATTCCAATTCCTTCGACGAAGGCCTTCACTAAGGCATTCCTTATGTTGTTGATTAGCACGATATTATCGTGTCGAGTGTCGTGCTAGTCTACCACATGCCCTTGATTTGTTTCTAGGTCGAAGCTGCGGGGAAACACATGATTCCTACGCCAAACAATAAAAAATGTGTTTGATTTGGAAAAATTCGAGTGTCTCTCGTGAAATCGGGCGAACGTGCCAGTGCAGTGCTCAAAAATATATCAGTTGAGAATAACCAAACTGTGCCATATAACAATGGAATATGGTTGAACTCAGTTCACCACGCCTAAACTATGCTCTGTGCTTCCTAAAAATGCTAACGCGCAGTGAATCAAACGAAGCCTAAACCCTAAAAATCAAACGAATAGATTTAGAATAGACGAAAATTGTTGTAAATATAGATATTTCAAATTTTAATTCGTAATCGTTGTCTACGTGTTTATTAACTCTTAAGTATTTTGAAAATTTTTCATCGAAGCGGTTGTCGTATTTTTGTGATATACAAATCAATTAATTAAATATCTAAATGTAAATTATAATAAGTGGCAAAACTCGGTTGTGATGTGTTTATTTAAGCTGTATCGTAAGTAAGGAGTTGATAGCCGACCATTTTGTTTGGTTCGGCCATTTTGTGGTGTTGCGCCATCTTGTTGCTGATGTTGCGTGTGCGAGCGGTGCGTTGTCACGTGTATTTTGGCGCAGGCGCGGCCCGGCGCCGGTAAGATGAGATATTGGCGCACCGCGCACAACCGCACCGTCGTCGTTTTGCTGATTGCCTGCCTCCTCACCCTGACCTGTCAAGTTGATGCCGCTGGTGAGTTTTTACACTACTTTTCCTTTTTGGACTTTCATTTACCCTTCAATTCCAATGAACTTTAAAAATCGACTTGTACGAAGCATAAAACTGTATCTTGAAATTTTCGTATCCATTGGGAGTCGTCTAAATGAAAGTCCAACATTAGATTTAACAGATAAAAATGTAAAACGATATGACGAAGTAGCGACATTCAAAACGTAATAACGATAGCAGAGAGGTCAACCCGTAATTACTTAAGGTGGAATTGAATTTTTTATGGAAACAACGACAATTGTAGCGTGATTATTACCAGTTTTATTTCTCATTCAGAGTTGTTTTATTGCTGTAACGACTCGTGAAAACATGTTCCAACACACGGTACCTATAATTGAACTACGTCTTCCACGTATACAAACTACGGTGACAGTATATATCCTCTTATAATTACGAGGTGGTGACAATGTGAGTAAGTAATTATAACTTAAGGTTATTTAACAAAAAAACAACGAATTTACTTTGATACTCGTGGATAGAAATGTACATCATCATCAGTTAAGAAAGGCTGATCCAGTTTAAATCAAACATCAAATAATGTTGTTCATAAAGTCTCCTTTTGTAATAAAAAACCAATCACTTTAACTGTTGGAATCAACGATGAATCAAAGACCGTTACGTCAGGGGTAATAATGAAAGAAATCGATTTTGTGACTAAAATCTTATAATGAGGATATATTAAAAATTACGCGCCCCTGATGAGGCTGGGTCTGTATTAAAGATTCATGGAACAAGTAGCCTTAATTAGGAAAATTAAAACTTGGCCTTCCTTTTAACTCGGGTTTTATTTTACAAATCATTCTCGACTTTATGGAATCTCCGATAAGTCTACTTTTGGGACCCATTAGTATCTTATGGTAGAGGATTAAAGTTTTAAGTTCATATGTAATTTTGGTAAGCCTGCATAAAAAAGTGAATCCCGCTTCTCATTAGTTGAGTTTCAGTTCACGTTTTGCACCAGAAGGAAGGGAGGTTAAATAGTGGTTTTATTACAGATACGGTTCACATTCGCTCATTAGCATAAAGGGAGAGGCATACTACATTTGCATAAAACAGACCAAAAATCTCATCCGACTCTCTACCTTCTTGCATAATTACACTTCGCTTGAAAATGAGACATAAAAACGGTCCGGAACAGAATAAAACGGCTATAATAAACTGTTGTTTTCCACACTTCCCTAAAGACAGATTCGCAGTGCGACTACTTAATATGCGTAGTGGCACACTCTAACCCTTTAAATCCGGTTTTACAAAACACACACGTACTGGTTTATGAAAGGTCTTCTGCGCGTGTCGTAAAATGTGAAATATCATACGCTGAAGATGAGGTAGGTATGCACGTGACAGATAATAACTATTTTCAACACACGCAGCTCGTTACACTCGTAATGCATCTTTTGCTCTTCTTTTTTAAAATTTGTTTGGAAGTACTTGCGACTGTTACTTGGATCATCATCATCATCAGCCTATGTCAGTCCACTGCTGGACATAGCCTATAGCGTCATTGCGCCAAAGCGCCGGTACTTGAATAAATCGTTGATACTGAACGACATCAATGGCGTCCGTCAAAATGGCGATGGTAACGCAAAAGCAATGGAACATTTTCTTCGCTTTACTTCACCTTATTTGTTGAATGAAACTTTTCTCTGCTTTGTTATTAGAACACTTATTGTTGTTTTACTTCTTAAATTGTTATAATGTGAACGTAAAGGCCAGGCGGTGCGCGCACTCATTTGCATGGGGCGGCTGCCTCGCCTATAAACCCAACCGTCGAACTTATGAACGCAATTAATGAACCAAATGATACAAACACAGCTCACATTTTTTCTCCAACAACTCGCTTTTTGAACATTAATATTCGATTAAGAACTTTATCGGCATCGTAAAAAAATCGTTTACGTCCCCACATATTGGAATAAGTAAAACATATTCGGAATCTTACGGCGCATAGACGTGACTACCTATCAGATTGAGAGCGAATCGATATAGATGCTCGAGTAAAAGAACGGTTTTGATTTGCATTTTAATATGCACAAGGGGATAACGGAACGAACATGTCATACTGTGATCATGTTAAACAGACGTGTGCCGGCAGACAATCAATAGGCGGGCTGACATATCGGGGCCAGGATGGAATAAACGAAGGCTTTTCCCCACCTTTTATTTGAGTTCTTATGCCAACCCGCGGATAGGAGATGATAAAATTCAGCAATACAAAGACTTATCGAGCGCCAGCTCAAATTGAATTTGGTCGGTAGATATCAGAGTTCGTTTTGTAACCCATCCGTCTTCTGAGCCGTTCGTATCTAACTTTTCTCGGTCGGTTCGAAAGTTTTCTTGAAATTGTCCTGTTGGACATTATTGAACTCGAACAGAGAGCGAAACTTCTACTTTGAAGATAGTATTTTTAAACCTAATATAAAAAAAACCATAGAGGTAGAACACGCTGCTGACAGATCAGAGGGATAGTGTCACTCAACAATGCACTTGATTTTGAAGCCAACAAAAAATATGTGAATTGGCAGTCTTATAACTTCAGTGCTTTCACGCACACGAGTGCACTTTTAAGAATAGGATAATGAATGTATTTGTAATTTTTTTTGGCTACACCTCATTTTTGTCTAAGATGATTCTAAGACTTCGTGTCTTCTAAAAAAATTACCTTCTTTTGCTCCCCACTTCGCTCATGAGACCTGTAACTTAGAAATTACACAAGACACATAGATCCCGTATAAATGATCAAAGGCCTTTCTTGACTTATAATCATAAACTTTATACGAAAATAATATAGTACGGTTTCAGTGTGCTCAGATTTCGCTCGACTCCAATTTAGCTGAACTATATTTGTCCAAATCCAAGTTCGTGAAACCGGATACCTAATTCGAGAAAATAGCTTTTGAACTATCCGTTCTTAAAAGGTGATATTTCTGGACAAAAATGCCTTCAAATAGAATGTAAATCTTAGACTAAGCCCGACAACATGTGGTGCCGGCGACATAATCTAAATGGTAATACATCTCCCGACAGGGACGCAGCTTGACGTGTTACCTTTGCCTTGCTTCTTTGAATATCGAAGATAGAATTTTAAGGTATTCGAGAAATATATCGATAGTATATCGCTTGTTATAACGATTTCAACGAGAAATTAAAACTAAAAGCACTTAGGGATATTCTTTGTGTTTTGCGTTCTAATTGCTATAGACCATGATAGTTTCAAAAATGTATCGACTTTTAATGACTATGACGTAACAAGATAATTATGACGATGAAAATGATTCGCTTTCACGAGAACTAGATTGGTTTACCGCCATTAAACTCATACGCAATGCTAAAGAGAAAACTAAATATTAGAAACCATGCATAACACAACACGATACGACAGATTATGTACATTGATAGCTCATCTGGGGAGGCCTACGTCCAGCAGTGAACAGGTAATGACTGCTGGATGATGATGATGATGATAGGTTGGAAATAATAGGAATCCTCTTATATTATAAACGTGAAATTTTGTATGTATGGATGGATGTTAGTTACTCTTTCACGCAAAAATTACTGAACGGATCGGGCTAAAATTTTGCATACAGGTAGTTCTGGGCCCAGAATAAAACATAGGCTCCTTATTATCTCATAAATCAGTTCCCACAGGATAGAAATAATCTTAAACGTTTCAATAGAAACAACGCGTGCGAAGCCGGGCAGAAACTAGTATAATATACGGCATAGTCTGATACGAATCGACACAAGATAATGTCGTCTCTAGCTTTAACTTCCCATAGTTAAACCAGTGTTGTTATAATAATAATAAATCATTTTCAGGGTCTGACCCTAGACTAGTAACAGATCTTATTTAACTTATTCTACGGTCCATAGTATTATATACCTTAAAACTAGCATACATAAAATATATTTGACGACCGATGTGGCGCGGTGGGCGAAGGTCCGCCTGCGACGCAGGAGGGTTCGATTCCCGCCTCGGAACAATTGTGTGTACGATCTGCAGATATTTGTTACGGGTATTCTGGTCGTTTTCTATGTATAATAAAAAATATCTATGTATGTAATATATTGTATTATGTATATCAGTTATCTAGTACCCATAACACAAGCTCTGCTTACCATGGGGCTGGATAATGCTGTGTGAATTGTCCAGCATTATTTATTTATATGTTATAAGACTAAATTAATAACACGCTTATTTTTATTAAGGAGACAGCGTGTAGGTGTCGTAATCAGGGTGTCAGGCGACGTCGGTGCACGGGGCGGTGGTACAGCGGTTATAGTACTCTATCAAATTACGCATGTATCTCCATACCTATGTTTTAAGCCTGAGTAATATATTTAGTACATTTATCATCAGACATTGAATACGAATACAATATATCGCGCTTGCGGCAGTGTTCGCACTATGAATATGCATGAGCGATAACTACACTTGAAGATAACCGTTATTGTTTTGAATATCCTTATCGATTTTCCGCTTGTTGGTTCCGGCAGAAATAATTATTGCTTTTTGATGTGCGGGTGGATTTTGTTTAGTCTTTCTGAAAAAGGTTTGATGTTAACACCTTGATTGCTGAAATCACACGGTATGTGTTTTATACAAGTGACGCATGTGTGGGCGCACTCTCATGTCATGCGTAATATGCGTAAATCCACACTAGCGCAGCGGCTGAGAAAATACAGATCTGTGTGACTCAGCACAGCCGTAATATGTTTTTTCGAACAAAACGCGTATGCGGCGCAACACAACCGCTGTGTAGAGCGGCAGCACGAATGGCTTAGGTTAAAAAAAATATCGTAGTCGAAATAAGATCGCAGTCGACATGTACGACTTTGAAAAGAAGGTGGTTCTATGGTTGGTTGTACATATGTTTTTCTTATGTAGTCGTATGTTCGTCTATTCCTCCGTAAATTATACAATACAATACAAAAATACTTTATTGTACACCAGATACAGATCATTACAAAAGACATTACATGCTACAAGTACAATAGGCGGCCTTATCGCTTAGAAGCGATCTATTCCAGGCAACCTTTTAACTGCAACTTATGGACCGATTTCAATGATTCTTTTGCAATTGTCTATTATAGGATAGTCCGGAGTTAGTCTCATAAAATAAATATTATTTTATTCCCGAGGGCGGAAAACTTAAAGAAAATAGTTTAAAAACTAAGGGATTCGAAGTAAGCATTTCAAAGAAATCAAATTATTAAAATAAATTGTTCCTAAATTGTCCTAATGCCCATCATATGCCTGTCATAATGGACAGGACTCATAAACCAGAGTACTCTGTCTCAAAAATATGTACATACTATCTGCGCCTCGCGGTTTCACCCGTGTTGTAATAGATATTTTGGACAATATACAATATATGTTTATGCCTATGTGTTATTCTGATATGTAAATTATATTATTGTGAAGTTTCATCCAAATCCATTCAGTCGTTTTTGCATGAAATAGTAACAAACATCCATCCATACTTACAAACTTTCGCGTTTATAATATTAGTAGGATGGAATTAACAATAGGGAAGTGCTTCTAACACGCAGTTTGAAGTCGATAACTCATTCAATCTTCAGGTGCTTGCGAGTATCAAAAGGCGTAAACAGAAACTGGATAGAGATATAATGCGATCATTAATATTATTTAACAGTTCTTTCGTCTGTCGAATCGCAGAGGCGAAATTTCCATTGAAATGGAATATTTTCTTGGGATATTGATTCTGTGAAGTGACTTACGTCTCAAGTTTCATATGTTTGGAATTCTCTGGCGTCTACTTACAGATATTAAAAAGGGATTTTCAGCGTACTTTCGTGATACGTTTCTGGGTGATTGGGGAATGGAATGTGATGAAAAAATGGCTTTCGATGTGTAGAATCTTGTAGAGCGTGAGCAATTTTAGGCAGCACAAAGTGTTGTGAGCGGAACATGATGCTCTGTAGAAGCCTTTCAAAAGCAAAACTCGGAGTTGTGAGCCATAGTACAATATTCAATTTCTTTGAGCGCCTTCTAACTGGTCGTCTTTCTAGCTCTCGGTATTAGAAGATTCAAAATGGTATTCTTACGTACCATATAGGTAGGCCAGGGGCCGAATAAAAAAAATAAAAAAATAATGCTGGACAATTCACATAGCATTATCTAGCCCCATGGTAAGCAGAGCTTGTGTTATGGGTACTAGATAACTGATATACATAATACAATACATTAAATAGATAGATATTTTTTATTATACATAGAAAACGACCAGAACACCCGGAACAAATATCTGCAGATCGTACATACAATTGTTCGGAGGCGGGAATCGAACCCGCAACCTCCTGCGTCGCAGGCGGACCTTCGCCCACCGCGCCACATTCGGTCGTCTAGAATTCTGTTAACCAATCACTTTACTATGACAGTGGTATCGTTGCAGAATCGCCCATAGATGAAAGAAACTTCAGATAGAGCGACACGTGTTAAAAAGTTGAAAGCATTCTATAAATCTCTCGTGCACGAGTACATAGCCACATGGTGTAATTCCAGATTTCCCCCTTGAGGGAAAAAACGGGAATTACGGTTTTCGCGATTCCAGTTTTCCACCTCAAGAGGGGATTTGTCCAGGAGAAAACTGGAATAACCCCATGTGGCTGTTTGCATGAGAGATTTATAGAATAGTTTCAACCGTTTGACACGTGTCCCTCGATATACTATTGTTATAGTGAACCGATTAATTTAGTAGGGCCCAGCCTTATCGACGATATCGAGATACATAAACACTCTATCAATTTATATTTCATAAAAATGAGAGCTGATCGAACGAAAAAAAACCAACAAAAATAATCTACAAAAAATACGAGCGCAAAATAATTCTGTCATCAAATTAATCGGCTAACAAAGTGAACCACAATGCACAAAATAAATCCAAAACGTACGCGATTTAATAAAAACACTAAAGCTGTGTGCACACCGATAAAAAAACAAAGGTTTCGGTTCCGTAAACCACAAAGGTTGAAAATCCCATCTTGAGCTGGCCGTCGGCGCTCGCTTAGATATTAATCCGGACCCAATAATCGCTTCTGATAAGAGATTTTCTTTCGATCCTCCGTAATAGGAAGTTTCTGCATCGCCGAGCAACGCTATTTAAGTTTAATAACGTTCGCGGCGGATCGGCCAAAGCGGCCACGTGACCACAATCCTGCTTGAATCGTCCAAGTCATGTTCTATTTTCAAACTTGAAAAGAGCTGCGTCATCTTTTACAATGCTACTAATAACGAAGTTCCAATTTTAAAACTTATAAAAACTAGTTTCTGCTCACGGCTTCGCAAAATAGCCTGTTTGATTTGAAGAATGAATGAATGAACACTTTATTGCACTTAAAATAACACCTTATATCTAAATATTACACAATAATATACAATAGGCGGCCTTTACGCTTACAGCGATTTCTTCCAGGCAACCAGGAGGCCAAACCGAGGCTTAGGTTTCCATCTATGCAAACTCAACCCGATCCATTCAGTACTTTTAGAGTGAAAACGTTACAAACCACTCTACCCAATATATCCATCCATCCATCCAAACTTCCGCATTTCTAAAATTAAGTGTGATAAGTGCAATAACGACCAAAGAAGTATAGATATAAAAAAGTTATTTTTCTCTTTAAAAAAAAAGATCGGTTTTGGATCCCAAATGTGCACTCCCCTTAATTTATTACCACTTTTTATCACCTAATTGAAAGTTATTTTTTATGCAATATGCATCACGTAGGAACATATTTTGAAACGTACCTTTATTTGGTCCCTATTTTCAGTTAGTATAACTTGTAATGGATCCAAGCGTCCTTATTAAGCTCAAAAACGGCCGTCTAAGTCTATTGTCTGCAGTTTACCCTAAGAATTTCACTTCCAAACCATTAATTTTCCATTTAACCCTAAATCGACGATTGAGGGCTTCACGGCGAATTTTGAAGACGAAAATTTTCTCGATAAGTTACTTTAACGTGGGGAGAATCAATTACCTTAGCATATCTTATTTTTATTGCCTTGGAATATGGCTATAACTAGAGGTATATTATATAACTTCCATTTGTGTCAAAAACTTTTATTCTTTACTTAAATAAGAGCGGTTTTATAATGTCTATTCACTAGTGATTTGTTGACATTCTAGTCTTAATGACATATAAGTAAGTACTTATATAACGGGGTACATATTTATTCTGGTCTTATTCCAATCAAATTGGTTTAAATGATATTTTTGGTATCTATTATATTATATATTTTTTTGATATATAATATAATAGATACCAAAAAAATATTTTAACTCTGCGAGACTGCAGGTAGATGCTGGATGCGGCAAGCTGAAAACAGAGCGCTATGGCGCTCATTGGGGGAGGCATATGTTCAACAGTGGACTGCTATAGGCTGATGATGATGATATATTTTTTTTATATATCATCATTCCAGGTCTGCTTCCCTATATTTTTATGTATATACACATTTGCCTTTTATGTTTCCCATATCCTCCATCATGAAAGTATTGTTTATTATAACGTTGACAGCCTCCTTCATAACCTTCTATGTATCCCGGAGCTTCCATAAAAGAGATTACCTGCCTACAGTAAAAATCATTTATTAGGTATACAAAGCTTACGCTCCCTCGCCGCAGGTAATTAAGTTCCTCGTTAAATGTTTAATATCCATAACGTAAGCACTAAACGGCACCTACCTAACGCTTTTTCGGTTTAAAGAACTCTATCGACGACCGATGTGGCGCGGTGGGCGAAGGTCCGCCTGCGACGCAGGAGGTTGCTGTTCGATTACCGCCTCGGAACAATTGTGTGTACGATCTGCAGATATTTGTTCCGGGTGTTCATATGTATATTCTTTTTGAGCTGCCGGAACAGAAGTTAAAGCTCTTTTTATAGATAGATACATCATCATCATCAGCCTATGGTAGTCCACTGCTGGACATAGGCCTTCCCCAATGAGCGCCATTACGCCCATTCTTCAGCTTGACACATCAAGCAACTACCTGCAGTCTTTTGCAGGTCGTCATCCCACCTGGTCGGAGGGCGTCCTACACTACGTTTACCGATTCGTGGTCTCCACTCAAGAACACGTTTGCCCCATATAATAGATACATCATTTATTAATTATAAGTAGGTTACATAACTTGGTTAAACCCTTAAAGCCTATGTTCGGTTTGTCTAAGCACTAGATTCTCACATTTTTTTTTATTTTTTTTATATTTACTACAGTTAATAATCCAACAACAAAAATAAGACTTATTCAATCTTCTAGCCTTTCAAAAGTTAAACCAGAAAAAAGGGCCCCGAACTTCCCACTATAATCCCCCATTTCGCTTCACCTTACGCTCGCCACTGGCTAACCCACTGCCGGGTTAATTTAAACTAGAAAAAATGGCCACAAGCTTTAGCCACACTATCTCCTAACCAAAATTGGCCTGAAAGTGCCGCAAGTCTTGCCGTGCGAGTAAACAAGCCAGAGATAAGCCTCATTCACCAGCGAAATTGTAAAAGCGTGGAGCAACGCCAACAAAGAAGCTTATTAACCCCCCCACTTACTAATGGAGATAGCTGGCGTTTGTAATGACCCCTCAAGCAGCTCTTTGTTATGTTAATATCGTATTATACTATGCACAAATGTTATATACTTTGACCTCTTTGACCGCTGCGCTGTCGGTTAAGGCGAGATCATAATCGTACGTAACCTCTAGGTAAATCAAATTTTAGTCAATTCTACACATTTGAAGACCTCTGTGGCGCGGTGGGCAAAGGTCCACCTGCGATGCAGGAGGTAGCGGATTCGTTGTTTTCTTGTGTTTATAGGTAGTAAAAAAACGATCTGTGAAATGTATTATATTAAGTATATCAGTCATAATATATATAATAGTATCCATAATAATACACGCCCTGCTTGTTTTGGGGCTAGATGATGGTGTATGGATTGTTGAGTGTTACTTATTTATTTATTTACACTGTGTTCACTGTAAGAATTTTAGGTCGGTGATTTTATAAGATTCCCCTTATTAAAACATTCAATGCCCAGCCTCAACGGTGCGACTCGCAATTGGTCACCGCAACTGGTCACCACTGGTACTCAACTATCATGTTTTATGCGACATGGGCACTCTACGTGCTTAAAATGAAATGAAATGAATTTATTTTTTATTAGACTTACACAGAACATTGAAACTTAAACTAAGAGGAAACGTGTTGATAAGTGTGTAAGTCCAGTAACAAAATGGCTTTGCCTCTGACTAGCATGCTAGCAACCAACGCTGGTCTTCCGGCAAAGCAACTTGTTGGCGTTACTTAAGCATTCGCTGGCCAGCCAGCCTAACACCACACCATCATGTACATTAAAAAACACTACATAACACAACACAAGTTCACAATACATAAGTACACTATTAACCAGAAAACATGTAGATAATCTTCTTGACGATAAACATTATAAATATATGGAATGTATGTGCGTGCCTGGAATCCTTAAACTACCCATTAGTTTAAGGATTCCAGGCAGATGCGGATACGTCCAACTGAATGGGCGCTATGAGGTTCATTAGGAGAGGCCTATGTCCAGCTGTGGACTAACATAGGCTGATGATAAATGGGTAGTTGTGTGAAACATTCAAAAGTTATGTTTTATAACTTATGAATATTTTTGTCGCTATGATTCGTCCCACTGGAGGGACAAAGGTCTCCCCCAAATCTTTCCACTCGGTGCAATAATGCACGATCTCCCAAACAAAGGAAAGATATGTTTTATTTCTGGCACATCTAAATTATACTATATTTTTTTAAGTTAGCATCCTTGGGGTTTAGAAAACTAATGTCCTCACGTCAAAAAAAACTCAGGAGTCGAGAGGTTAAACCCTCACCCCTCAGTAACTAATGAATGAGGGTAGCTTAGATGCCCTTAGAAGGGGACCCACAGATAGCTATTTGTAATGGTAATATTTTTTTCATACTTGTTTACTCGCCTTCATAGATGTTTAATTTTTATTGAGGTCGCTCATGTGAGAAGGTTGCTCAAAAGGAATGCTAAGAGGCTTCTTACTAAGTCAACGATGTCACTTTCGAAAAGGTCGGACATTTTTTTTTGTATAGAGCAGGATAGATTAATTAGACGACCGCACCGGCTAGGATTTCATTTAATGCGATACCGATTAAACTATGTCTGAAAGTTTATTCCGTTTTTACGTGCTTGCTCGAAATACCTCTTTTTATGTATTTTCTGAAACTATTCAGATACTGAACTCCCACCTTAAACCGAAGGTATACGGCGGTACACTTAGTATTCAATTAATATATTCATGACATACATTATTTTCAAAGCGACCCTTCAAACTGTCTGTTTAAAAGATCGAATTCACCCCTTTAGATGGCTTCTCAAGTGAACCTTTGAGGGTGCATTTTTCTTTACAGTACCTGAATGTTAACTAGTGTGAACGGTGGCCAGTGAATGGAGATGTACACACGATACAAGCATAGTTTACCCGCGCCTTTGCCAAAGTTAATGGGACTCCGTTTCAAAGCGCCTTATCTTGCGTTCCGCTGTTTACACGACATGCATCCCTCTAAGAGGTTTTGTTTTTAAAGATAAGTGTGTTAACGGGTTTATGCAAGTTGCCAGTCGAATTGTTGGCACAGTTTTTATCGCAGTATTTTATTGTTGTTAAAAAAGTCGTTTGCGTTTTGTTGGTTGCTGAAGTTTGTGAAACAGCTTTGATGTTTTGAATGCGTTTCGTTACGTTACGTTTTGGGAGAAGTTAATTTGGTTTCAAAGTTTCTTTGAAGAATGACTTCGACTTGCTTCCGTTTGTGTGTCAGGGAAATATAATGAAAAAAAGAAGATGGACGAGCCTATTATTTAGGTTTTGTTTACAGTACCGAAAAACAGATGAATTGACAAACTTACTCAGTAAAGTTATGAATAAAAACATAATTTATACGACTAGTATCGATACTGATCAGTTGAGCTACCTGTTGGTTGTTTGTTGCAAACAGTCTTCAATTAGCTAAATTGTTTCTATTGTAAATCATCGAGACATATGCCACCCTCAATGAGCGCCATAGCGCCCATAGTCATGTCTTCCGCTTGACGCATCCAGCATCTGCCCGCAGTCCTTCGCAGGTCGTCATCCCACCAGCCCAGAGGGCAATTGTAAAAACTAGTCTTAATTTGTTTCGATGAAATAGATTTTATTATTCAGTAATAAAGACATAATTTAATTAAGAAAACTAAAAAAATTCTCAATATTTACACTGTTTCTTAAGTTTTGCGGGAAAAATACCATCTCAAGGTCATTTTCAATAGCGAAAAAATCATCCAATAAGGCCATAATTTAAGAAGAATTCGACGAACATACATAAAAAAAATTACTGACCATTTTTTAAGTCGGTTAAAAATACACATCCATGAAAATCCAAGAAGCTCTAGCTATTTACAATAGTTAAATAATATTATTTTTATTCACAGTTCAACAATAATGGTCGCGTGTTCTTAATGTATGTAAAGCTAAAAGCCTGTACTCAATGGCACGGCTGGTTTAATTGCTTGGTGTAATTAGCCATAAAACGACATTAGAACGTGTATTATCTATTCTGTGAAACAATTTGGTCAACTATATTAAACTTGACAAAGTAAATAAATAACGCTGGACAACCCAAGCAGCAACCAAGCGTAATGAACACCTAAAAAGCAGCCAATATAGCACTTAACGCTGTTTTACAGCTGTATAAGAACGTTGAAAAGACATTGTAGTGTTATAATGTCGGTTTAAGAGTAAGTATTCAGCTCTAACTGTATTAAGGAGTCAAAGTACGCGTAAAGTTCTAAATCAGTGTATGATAACTATCATGTACAGCTTTAAGTTTCCTGTAACGCTTTAATCTCATTTTAGTATTAAAGCTGTACAATAGCTGCATTTTGCGTACCGTCACTTACTTAATACAGCTTAGAGCTGTATTATGGTGGTCCTCAAATCTTATTTCTGTATTATGAAGTAGGCAAACTCTCTTCTACAGCTTCTTTTTATGGTGTAATTGTACACCCTTTTACAGACGATAGCTGTCTAATTTCTGTCTTTGAGAGTAATAACCAGCAATAAAAATAAATGACGCCTATAGTACAGCCTTAATCTGTATAAGTGACATAGTCGCCATTTTGAATTATTGTGCATTTGTATACTGTATTTTGTGATTGTTTTATAAATATGTGGAAAAAGCGAAAAAGATTTGGTGCTATTAGAAGAAAGATTGAACAGGAATATTTAAATATTACAAATTATCAACAAAATGAAATTACTGCCGAGGAACATGGAGATATTGCAACAGATCAGATCACCTACAGTCAAGCGTCAATACCGTCGACATCTAATGAAAGTGGTTCCGTAGAAAATATTGTGAATGATCATAGTTATATCAGGTGTAACTTATTAGTTTTACCTTCTGCAACTGATGACGATATTTTATCATGCAGCAGTTCAAGTGACGGCGAAAGTGAATATGAAAAAAAAATATTATTTCGCCAACAAATACAGAATTGGGCCAGAGAAAAAAACATAGCTCAAAGAAACAAGAACAAAAAGAAACAAGAAACATAGCTTTAAAATAAAATATCTAATTGTTTTAGTTTGGTTGTTCCTAGTATGTTTGTGCATAAGTATGATACCGCGAGCGAAAATCTAAAAACGGCACGCGGCGTGCGCTCTTGGCCGCTACTAAACGAAACAAAATATTATACACACACATAAGAGTACTCTGTGTACCTACCTCAGCCACTTGCAACTCAGCAATACATATCCATACCTTACGAGTAAGGCAGAGTGAAACGTAAAATATTTTATTTTATGAAAAAAAGAGATACCGATAATACTTTAAGGACTTCGCTTTTGTTTACTTTAAAGAGTCAAATAAAACGATATGATTTAAATGTGTGTGTGTGTGTGCACTGAAAGATAGCATCGCAGATTCGTAAACAAAGATTTAAGGGTTTTGTAGAAGACGCTGTTTAATGTTTCATAGTGGATTCGTGTTATTATATTATAATAGTGCATTGTGAGAATTGATGAATTGCATATGTTTTGGACTGCATCACTTTATTTATTTCTTTACAAATTCTAGGACGCAAATCTATAATAATTGCTTTGAAATTTCTAAAAAATAACTTTAATACTTACTTTATTTTCGAAAACGTGATGTGATCTCTCAGTGCATTTTGGTTTTTCACTTAATATTACGTATCCCTAAAAAGAGTTACAGGTTATGTTCGAAACACTGCTATGCAACATTAATAGTAAATTTATTCGTTTATACAGCCCATCAACCGCTAAAAGCTGAATACTAGTATCCATTACCTACATAGTACAGCTATTAATGCTATAAGACCATCAAAATAGAATTTAGGCTGCTTAGCAAATTGTCGCCATTTTATCAATTACAAATCGAAGATTACGAACATGATTATATAAAAATTAGACTAATGTTTTTATGTTTATCAATATTTTCAGTTTGTCCAATAACCTACTATGCACCAATGAGGCTCTACGTCCATTAATTCAAAAAAAAAAAATTCTAACCTATAAAAACCATATTTACTTTCCTATTTTAATATATCTTCCCTGGTTATTTTGCTGGCGCGTTTATTTTTTATCACAAAACATATATATGTCCACAATAAATTTATTTTTGCACGATAATGCACTGTATCCTGCGCCTATCGAATCTCCAAATCTTTAAACACGAAGCGTTTATAATAAAATGTCATTTGATCAATATACCTGTTATAATTGAACGCCATCATTAAAATATATATCTTCTGTTTCGTTTTAATTCTTTTGTAACTCTGTTCAACAGACTTTTTACAACGTAAAGCTTAACAAGTGAGTTACAATGTAGTAATTGGAGTGTATTGGTTTCCTCTTACACCATAGTACAGCCGCAAAACAGCTATTATGCAACCTATTTTATGCTTATACAGCTACTGTACAGCTAATATAACGCAAAACGCTGTATAATTTGTGCCCATTTCAGGGGTATAAGGGCTGTATAAGCGCTTATACAGCCTTTATACGGCCAAGAAATACAGCATTAAGAGTATAAACGAACTTTAATAGAGCTGTTATACAGCTTGTGATGCTGCTTGGGAATTCACTTAGCATTATCTAGCCCCAAGCTAAGCAGCGCTTGTGTTATACTGGGTATAGATAACTGATATACAAATACAACATGACACAGAAAGTTCCCATCGCTATTTGTCTTTCTATTTTATCGTCCGTTCGCCTTTTGACGATGGACAACAATCAAAAACCGTTTTGGGGATTTCTCTAGACCGTGGATAAACTAACAACACGTTAAGGGCCCATACAACCTCAACTTTGTGTGAAAAGGCTAGACATATGATTTTGAGTTCATAAGAGCGGGACAGGGCATTGCAACGCAAGTTCAAAAATCAAGTTTTAGCTTAATACCTATTAATTAGGACATTATTTGAAAAAACCGAAACATATAACATTTTTATATATACTTAATTCTATTACCACGCTTATTGTCAAGATCTGAACTTCTGTATTTATTGAGAAATTTAGGTTTTAGTAAAAATTTAGAGCTAACTTTGCGATTTTTTTCTATCGAGAAAATTTTATGGAATCGTGTTTTCGAAACATATGATCGATAGATTAAGTCCTGAACTTTACCATATATCAATTTCAAAGTTAAATATTCAGTAGTTTAGATGATATGGAAATCCGGCGGAGTTGAAAATTAGCAGTTTGAGGTATTATACACTCTTAATAATAACAGTTTTCTAGTGGCATTCTTCCGTTCAGTGTTACTACACATAATACAGAAAACATTACCTCATCTGTTCAGTAGGTATCCGGTACAGACCCGGCCAAACGGTAACAAAAACTTAGTGTGGGTTATTTATTTAAATATTTGTAGAGTGTACAGTAAATTTGTTGAAAAATTCTACAATACATGAATCATTCAATTCATTACAATCACTCGTTCATTCAATAAATATCTAATCCTCAAAACCAACCATTTTCCAGTACCGCAGCAAAAACGTAACCAGAAAACCACCGTAGAAAATCTACAGCGTGCAACCATAAAACCGGCCGAACAGGGTGTTTCAATCACTCCGTACGGATTTTTATTAACTCGCAGATATCGTGCGACCGTTATTACTGCTTTGGGTCGTCCGGTCATTTATGCCGGTCAATTTTCGGCTCGAGTCAAACTTTCCTTTTTACTAGACTTGTGCAGCAGAAAAGGGGTTCAATTCGCAAGTCTTAAAAGAACTGACTGACTTTACAGAATTTCATCATTTATGTATAGAGGAAGTTCCATAGATTCATATAGTCAGTCTGATTTCATGCACAGAAAAAAAAATCTGCTATGGGTTTCCAGCAAAGTAGTTTTTTACATTATTGCATTATTTTGTTAGCAAGATCTTCAGTTTGGATTCATTAAAATTCTAGTTGCATGTCTAGCAAATGTCTAGCTCTTTATTTAAGACGAACCTTATAAGTTAGAGAAATTTCACACAGCATTAACTAGCCCAAAGAATAGAACAGGTACAAAATACAGGCATAGAATAACAAACGGCAAATAAGTAGTTTATCATGGGGGTAAGTAACACAAATAGGTGATATTAAGAATAAAATAAAACTACATCCATGACCCTGCTAAGATAAGCAGAATGTACTATATAAATCATAGAGTGAATGAAAGTATGAATCGTTCATTCACTCTCTGTCTCAGCTCTACGCGCCCTATTGCAGAGCCATAGATTACCCCGTCCCTTCGTACGGGTTTAGGGAACTTTTCGTTACCTAAGTTCGTTTTTATACCCACCATTGTTCGTACGAAATATGGGATAGAACCGCATACTGTATTCGTATTGTTTAAATATTTATTTTCTGTAGCCTTTCTGATTAACTTTTTGGGATGTTTTGAATTTTGGTGAACGTGTAAACAATGAGCTTGGAATTTGGGTAAAAACTGAAAGGGATCGAAAATGTTAAAATAAAAACATAAATTTAATGATAAGGACCAAAAATATACAAAGGGGTAGAAATAGGTTCATGGACTATGTGTTCTTTAGTAAAAATACTGGCTGTTGCTCACAGCTTCGCTCATATACTCGGACATAACCTAGTAGTTAGCATAGCATAGTATACTTCTGCAGTTCTATCAAACTAAACCAGTACAGCGTTCCAGAGCCTACCCATTTACAAACATACTTTTACCTCCTCTTAATATGATATTCCCTCATGAGCCCCCTAATTAAGATATTTTATAATTATGATTTTTTCTTTATAATTAAAAAAAAATGAAATACAATTAAATAACATAAAAGAACCATTTTCGACGGAACTTAAAAAAATTATATTATAATATCGACAGAGAAAATAAATAGGGACATTATTTAATTTCAAGATTACCCCTAGTGTCAGGGCTTAAAAAACTTTAGAAATACAATTTATCGATAAAACCAATGTACAAGTAATTTTTTTTGTAGAAAATACAACATTTTCTATTGTCTATGAAATCGTATATATAAGAAATTGTATAAAAAAAAATCACATGAAATCATATAAAGGTATAAAAAACTTTGAACGTTTTTCACAAAATAATGTGCAAAAACATTGCGAACCGCTCCTGTAAATGTACGAAATCGCACCTGTCAAAGAGTAACGAGTCAAAGTAGTCGTCACGATACGAAACACGCAATGCACCAATGAGGGGAAACAACGGACTTGTTCGAGTTTTTGATTATTACTATCGCTGTGTTGTTAGTTTAGCGGGAAACATTTTTGTACGAAAATACGGGAGTTGTATTTTAATAGGTCAATTGTTTCGTGAATTGGTCGGTAAAAGAATGGCATAACTCGTCGAATTGCGTTACATTTTATGTTACAGGTCGTTGAGTCCGCAAGGGAAAAAAAAATATAGTAGGAAACAGGATGATATGGCAATCACTATGAGATGCCTGTTCTAAGCAGATGCTTATGATTGTTGCTCTCACTTCCAACCTCAGTGCCACAAAGCTAAAAATAAGCATTAAAATTTATTTATTTATTTCGGAACACCATCAGCTACTATAATATCTATAGACTTAAAAATAACAACAGAGAGCTAATAATAGGTATTCACTGATAGAAGAAAATATGGAATAAATCTGAGAATTAGCAAGCTGAGGTGGCAGTGGGCCGGCCATATCTCGCAAAGAATCGTCGGCCGCTGGGGAAAACGTGTTCTTGAGTGGTGACCACAACTCGGTAAACGTAGTAGGTAGATAGATAGATCGAAAACACTTTATTATACCACACGAAACAGAAAAATAATACAGAAATTAATACATAGAATAGAGGAAGTGTAAAGAGTGGCCTTATCTCGGAGAGCGATCTCTTCCAGGCATCCTTAGGATGAAGATCATCGAGTGGTCGGGTGGTTAGACTAGTAGCCTCTCACCTGACACACAAAAAGGGCCCACCAGTGGCCAAGTTGCGGAAACCAGTCCAAGATCACCATTACTTAGATTACCTCACATTAGGTCTACCATATAAAAATTAAATTACAATTTGAAATGAAAAGTCCCACCTGCCTGATGTTGACAAACAAAATAACGCTGCCATTGACCTTCCCTAATTATTACTTTGCTTTTCATATAAAGTTTGATGTGTTATAAAGCTTTAACGATGAAATCGTAAAAAGATACGGCTTACCTGGGTAGTCCTGTTATCTACGGTGTGGTTTATAACTGAAATTCATTTTTATGACCAACTACAGTATATAGCTTAACCACTTGAACGCCCAAGGGTATGCCATGGGTACTACAAGACCCAGAGGGTCACCCTAGCGAAAAAATGAGTTTTTTTTTATTTGTGTCTCTTGTGTGCCTAATGTCCATACATTAGGCAATTCGATGAATGATTTCCGCTTCCGTTATACCATTATAACGGAAGCGGAAATCATTCATCGAACGAACTAAACCACTTCTCAGATGACATTTCTAGAAAAACTTTTGTCTGTCAATTTCTGTCATGTTTTATTATCAGGCTTCAGAAATAACGAGGGATTGACATTTGTTGGTTACAAAACAACTTATTTTGCCTACTTGCTAAGTTACTAGCTTTTGTGCCACGCTTTAAACGCGTTTTACCTGCATAAAAAATGGCTGTCCTTTTTCTGTGTAAATCAAACTCCTTGTCAAAATTAAAAAAACATTATTTCAGCCGCTTAGTTCTCAAATACGTAACTGACAAAGTTACTTACGCACTTTTAATATGGGTATGGATATCAACCTTACTACATTATTATCTCTGCTATCAAGGCAAAAATATACATAACGAACCAGACCAATAGAAAAGCCATTAGATCACATACTGAAACAGTTCCATTCTCATTAGACTAACAAGACATTTCATTTCATTAAAAAAATGTCCCAATTTTTTCAACTTTGACATGACACTGGAACCCCCCGGACATTATTAACATTTTTAGAAATTACCCCCAGTGTGAGAACTAAGAACTATAATAGTAAAAAAAGCATTTATTTCATGGCATCACAGGACAAGTACAAAGTAACTTTAACTAGCACCCATATACATAATTAATACCTTACAGTCTAACATACAGAAAAAACACAAAATTAAAGAATCATGTCATTGCCACTGGGTCGATAATAGCAAAAACCTAAGACTTTTCTTCATTTGAATGTAGAATAAGTTTCATTATTCCCTTTTTTTAGTTCCATCACGTAAAACGCCAAGTCCGAGTCTAGATGTAATGAGAACTCCGTCGCCTTATCTCTTGGCCTAATTAACCTAGATAGGTTTGCTAGTGGCATATTTTATATCAGTAGATGGCGCTATTCATTCAAGACTTTTTTTGTGTTCACTAGACGTAAAGAAATTACGAAGGAACTAACTAATTTCTATCTCGTTTAGCTGTAACTAAAATGTATTTGGCAGCGTATTCAAACGCGTATACTTGAGAAGCCAACATTAAGATGTTTTATTATGGACTAGTTTCTGCCCTAGGCTTCGCACGCGTTGTTTATGTGGAAACGTTTAAAGGTTATTTCTATCCAATGCTTTATGGGATAAAAAGTAGTTCAGTAGTTTTGGCGTGAAGAAGTAACAAACATACATCCATCTAAACTTTCGCATTAATAATATTAGTGTGATAACGTGTTTGGTCCATTAAAATAAATAAACTGTAAGCCATATGCAAAAGCTAGTTTAGAATTATTTACTGCACTATATACCTATAAAGTGGATTTAATGACATCAAGTGTATGAACCTTCGGTGGAATAGATGAATTGAATACAGTACCCATAGATTCTTCTAAATTTACCAGAAGGCGAAATTATAACCAGCTATTCAATCTTACTAGAAACGCAAGTTTACATAAATTAGCCACTAGATGTCGTTAACAGTTCCAGTATATTGCAAATTGCACTTACTGTTCTGGACATTATCACGCTGCCGTTCTGCTTACTACCCGTGTAATTATCTGTGTTGTTTAGCACTTACTCATTTACATTTTAACTTGCCTTGCCTTCGAAATAGACGAATAACACTCCGGTTATGTTTGATTTATAGAGGTTCGTGTGTGTTTATTCTACTGTGTGATTTCGAGCTGAATATTAAAAACGTGGTCTTTTGTGTTAATTCGCTTATAAGTGAAATATCACAAGAGTAGTAAACGCACAAAATTATTTAAACGGCGATATTAAAGAATTGGGCCTTTTTTGAAGCTGAAGCTCAAAAGACCCAATTCTTTACTTCGAATATTACTTTGCTGTTCATTTTCACACGTGTGATCTCGTATTTAATATTTTACTTTTTACGTGAAAAATAATAAAGTAGGAATTGCGTGTCCTCGAGAATTGAATTTTTTTTGCCAATAAACAAGATTCTATTTTACACAGAACTTTCAATTTATAAGTTTATCATCCATCATAAGATTTGACCGACTGCTGCAGAAATCCCGAACGAAGTTTGTGACAGCCTTCTAGCCATTTTGAACCAAATTCTAAAAGAAGGTTCCTTACTTATTAAACATTTTCATAGACCGCACTGGTATTTAACGATTTATTGTTTTAATTAAATTTTAAGGGTTCCTTATCTAAAGAAAACGACCCTATTACTAAGACTCCGCTGTACGTCCGTCTGTCCGTCTGTCACCAGGCTTGTATCTCATGAACCGTGATAGTTAGGCAGTTGAAATTTTCACAGATTATGTATTTCTGTTGCCGCTATAACAACTCTGCGGGCTCCCATACATCAAACGTTTTTGGTAGGGAACCCTTTGTGCGCGAGTCCGACTCGCACTTGGCCGGTTTTATTTAGTCAGTCGTCAAAAGGAAAAGCTTTTAATCTCTTTTTTCTCCTATTTCGTAAACAGTCGCATCCATGTCATTTTTTGTGTCTCTTCAAAATGGCGGCGCGCAGGTGCGAGCTTAATTATGAAATTGTTTGACCTCGTTCTTTTGTAAGCTGAATGCGTATGAACCTGAGATTATGAGGACTGCAAATACACTACCTACGTTATTACGAAATTCTCTAATGAACTTTTTTTCATATTTTTGTACATTTTTACAAAAACTTAGTGGAGTACATTTCTATGTACGTACCTTCTTCTGAAGAAGACTTAGAATTATAGTAGACACAAACAAACGAGGTGTTGTCAAAAAATTCCGACGAATAAGTCTCAATTTCCTATTCGTATAAGTGCACTTGTATGTGCTTTTGTCTTTGCATACAAAACATTGAAAAATTATTTAACGAAATTATTTAACTCTAGCGTACCTTCCGGGCTTCGCAAGGTTTTAGTACAGATCCCTAACTTTTTTGAAAATTTAATATATCCTATGTTCACCGGGGATAGTGTAGCTTCCCAACGGTGAAAGAATTTAAAATCGGTCCAATAGTTTCGGAGCCTATTCATTACAAACAAACAAACAGAAAATTAAACCTTTTCTCTTTATAATATTAGTATAGAAAACCTTGAAGATATGTAACAACTTGGTGGTTTAGCTATCTTAACTATCTTGAATGCGTAAATATGAATTTCATCCATATTCGTTCCTGATGGATATGATGAGATAGAGAGAGTAGATATTTTTAATCTAGAAGTAATTCCCTTCGTCCGTAAACCTCACTCCATAATACTTATACCGGGTTACTTATACCAAAGCGTCCTTCAGTGCCCTACGAGTCCTTTATAATAATTTGTTTAGGGCAATGGTGGGGCTGCCCTGTAGTGTATCAGGCATGTTTGCTGATGCACACACTAAGGACTTCTACGCTGTAATTCGTCAAAAAATAACATCCGTCAGACACAGGATGCTGGGCAGCACCAATAGCTTGCTAAGGGTTCTGGTGGACAGACATTGCAGTAGCCATATGACATCCAGAGCCTGCAAAGGCACTGGATGTCAAGTCTAATGAACCCTTATGCTAAACAAATTTATTATATAAATTGATTTGTAGGTGTTAGTGTAAGGAATGTAATGTAATTTTAGTCAAATTGCATTGCATTCTTTACAGTAACACTATGATGATGATATAATTTTTAAATTCTATAATAAATCACAATATGGATATATAATAAGTCTGAATCAATAAACGAATTTAATTTAATTTTAATATCTAGATACTCAGCCCACATTCGCCCACCGTTGGGTAAAGTCTCCTCTTTATGTGTAAACGACATAATTGTAGGTCTGTCTGACCGTCTCATGTTATCAGACACCTATTGACGGTGGGTGAATATTGTCACCTGACGTACTGTACTGTGTCCTTAAACCTAGTTTTATTTTTACCCTAAATTTTTTTTTATACTTTATTTGTTACTGTAATTTTTTAATTTGCTCTAATTTTAATTTATAGTTGTAATATGGATCTCGTATCTGAATAAAGAATATTATTATTATTTATTATCCCAAGTAGGTAATGGTACCCTTTTTTAAGGTTATCTAACAGAGAAGACCGCCAATTCTCACTTAGCTTTTAAGTTCTTATATTCTGAATTATTTCTGTCAGGTCTTCTAAATATGACAATTATACGACAGTTTCCCAATAATAAATAAATAATAATGCTGAACAATTGACACAACATCATCTAGCCCCAAGGTAAGCAGAGCTTGTAGTATGGTACTAGACGACTAATATACATAAATATACAAATACAGATTTATGCTGCGCCCCGCGGTTTCACCCGCGTGGTGATAGATTTTTTGGATAATATATAATATATCTTTATAAATTATTATAGCCTATATGTTATTCTGATGTATAAGCTATTGTAAAGTTTCATTAAAACCCATTCAGAAATTTTTACGTGAAAGAGTAACAAACATCCATCCATCCATACTTACAAACTTTCCCGTTTATAATATTAGTAGGATATACATAAATCTGTATTGTATTCGCTTACCCTGCGAATACTATAGCTTGAATATCTGCAGATTGTTTAAATACTTTACCGCAGTGAAAAACACAACTGCGCCAATGGTCTGTTATAAATGAAAATACACCCTGTATTTAAGTCTTTAATGCAGAAGCTTATCTTAAAGGCTTGTATAATAACTCTTTGAAAATGCCATAAGTAAACTAGAAATAATTGCATGTTAGGTCGGATTTAAACGAATGACCATTCAAACTTAAACTCTGAATTATTAAGAAAAGCCTGAATTTGGTGCCCCGTGAACGTTTATTTTAATTAAGTTGTTTTGAACCAATCCATTTTTAATAGGTTTAAAAACGGTCCGGGAAAGTTTGAAGAGAGGCCCTTGTCCTGCAATGGAATAATACTGGTTGAAAATAAATAAAATAATACAAATAACGAGTTCGATCTGTATAAAAATTATTACCCGTCCATACTGCCGTACAAATAAGCATAATTCTGTCTTTCGTCTGTATGTAACTATTTCACGCGTAAACGTCTGAACGGATCTGAATGAAATTTGGCAGAAAGGTAGACGATATGACGAAGATATAGGATGTTTTGTTCCGGTAAAGCGCGCGAGAAGCCGCAGGCACAAGCTTGTATGAATTAACGTTAAAATCCTTTTAGTTCTATTGAACGCATATACTCATAATTAGGTAACGTCCATATGTGGTCTGAATGAGTAAATGCCTTGAATCCGCTCACGAAGTAGAAAGTGAGTAGAGAACCTTAGTGCGTTCAAAATAATCAATAAAGTATAGTTTTTTTTATTTCTTTGTTTGGGATAACTAACAGTATCACTTTAAAATTAACTATGAACTAAAATAAACTTAATTCTAGAAGTGAACCAGCCCACTTATTACTTGTACAAGGGATGGTGTTAGTGAGCATTTGTAACAATGTAATTCACATGAAGAGTTAAGTACAATGAGTAATTTAATCGAAAATAATATCAGTTGACAATATCAGGTTGATGGTTGTCTTATACACACAAAGCAGGTGAAGCAGCTAATGGATCAGTTTCAGAAAAGTACATACTTATTATATGCCTTTGTGATTCTATGCAGTGGAGCGCGCATACCTGCGTTCGTTTTGCAAGGAGTAGTAGCGAATAACGCACGCTTGCGAGTCTCTCTAATTGGGTGAAACAGTATGGTACATGTACATACATTTGGTTAACTAACCTATTACAGTCGAACTTATGACAAATTTTATATAAAATTAGTTGATCAAGGAGCAGTCTTCTCTGTTTTAGAGTTCGCAGTCAACACGCTTACATTCATAATGAATGGTAAAACTACGATAGTTTAAAAGTAAAATCGATAGGTGAACTAAAATAGCCCAATAACAACAACAATTTTCTAAATCGATTACAGATCGTAAACCCCGATATTTGACTAGAGGTACGCTATAGCTGTTACTAGAGCAGTTTGACTAGAGGTACAGTCAGCGTCAGATAGTTGTCAGCTACGCAAAAAATATTACTTCTAGAATTTCTCAAATTTTATATACGAAGATCTATCTGGCGTAGCAGACGAAGGTCCACCTGCAACGCAGAAAGTTGCAAGTTCCATTCCTTTCTCTGGACAAATGTTTGCACGATCTGCAGATTTGTTCTGGGGTTTTTTTTGCACAATAATAAATATATATCTGTTTATGTCAATAGATATTTGTCCTGGGAGTTTTCTTTGCATATTAAAACATATATGTATATCTATGTATGTAACGTATTTTATAAGCTTATTCTGTGATCTAGTACCCAAAATATAGACCCACCCCAACTAACAGGACAAGTATGTAGAATAAAAGCTTGTAAAAATTACGCTGATAGTATAGATGTTTCTGAGGCTGTCTGTACTATATATTGATATATGCCTGGTTATAGCGATGTATATATCGGGCGTGTGTGGCTTGAACGAGCATTGTTTGCGTTATACTGTGTATTCTATTTTTAATAATGTCAGTTTTTAGAGCTCTGTTGCTTGTTATTTATAAAGGTACCGAATTTTTTTTTTCATGTCCAGGATTCAACTAGTTTTAATTAATTTTGGGGTTTACTGTGTTGTGTATATTTTCGGATTTTTTTTATGTATTTCGTAGTAGTTTTTATAGTATTAATTTATTTGAAGTACCTCCCACTTGATGAACCGACGAACATTGTAGCGGCGGCTTGAATGGTCGCAGGGAGTCGATGGATGGAGGCGGCTTTGGACCGCTTCTCGTGGCGTCGTTTGGGGGGAGGCCTATGTTCAGCAGTGGACGTATCCGAACAGATGATAAGATTTTTGTAATTATAATGCGTAATCCCTCGCACTCGGGTTAAGGGGTATTTTGTGATATTATTTAATTTTATCGATGTTGATAATCTTTATATCAATTAAACACGTTGTAAAAGATAAATAAATAGACATATTTATAGTATTATATCAAAATAAAAACGCAAGAAAACTCCAATGTTTGCTTGTTTCAGGGTCTAGATATACATTAGTCATCAGTCGTTGAGATATAAGCAAACAAAGTTCTATCTTCCCATTCTCAGCCAATTACTTAGCTCTATCGTACAATGTATAATTCGTACATTTGTACATGTTATTTGTACTGTACATTCTAGTAATTGAATACACCAGGTAGCCGAGTATTTGCAGCCACTGTTGACTTTGGCTGTTGAATTTCACACTACATTGCATTTACGTAAACCATTGTGGTTTAGTTTTATAACTGTATGGAGTTAAATAAATACTGTTTATAGTGTAGAAATCAAGTTTAATGTTGAAATTTGTGTTATTCAACGTGTTATTTTCTTTCAGTAGTCGAAACAAAAAATCTCTTTATATTAATTTAATATTTATTCAACGATTAAAAAATCTTACTATTAAGGTTCCCATTTAAACTCGAAGATAAGCATTTTTATTATTTTCCGGAACTACGAGATATTTTATGAAACGCTCATCAGACAGCTAAAAACTGCTACGAAGCTACGAACTGCTACAAAGCTACGATCTGCTACAATGCTACGACGCTACGATGCTACGAATTGCTACGTATCAGTCTACGACTAGAGCATCTACTGTCCGCTTTGTAGTAAATAAATAATAAATAATGCTGGACAATCCACACAGCTTTATCTAGCCCCATGGTTAGCAAAGCTTGTGTTATGGGTACTAGATAACTGATATACATAATACAATACATTACATAGATAGTTTTTTTTTTATTATACATAGAAAACGACCAGAACACCCGAAACAAATATCTGCAGATCTTACACACAATTGTTCCGAGGCGAGAATCGAACCCGCAACCTCCTGCGTCGCAGGCGGACCATCGCCCACCGCGCCATATCGGTCGTCAAAAGTAGTAGTCGTAGTGGTTTGGTGCTTTCACATGCTACTGCTTTACTCACTGAATTTACGCTAAGCTTAAGTTGAGCGCAGAAACAACAATGATAATTTTTAATAAACAGTAAGGATTTGTCATTGGCATATATTTTCACGTGCACTTGGCCCTCAGTCTATTAGCATCCAAACTGTAAGTTGCAAGTACACAGGGGTTTGCAAAAATAATGGTTTTATGGAGAATATTTTTCCCCAGTGCGCCTACTAACAAAATATCCTAAATATATTTCAATACATATTGCGCCCGTAAAGCTATAATACGCATATGCCTACTGCCCCAATTTACGTCGACATACGTCACAGGTGCTTGCAATTACGGTACAGCGTGTCCGATAAATCACTTTACTAGGAAAATTGTTTGAAAGTTTGCGCTTTAAATAGTTTAAAAAGTTTAAAGTGCTTTGTGTAACAAATGGGAACGAAGGCTGAATACACGAACTAGTACTACTATAATGGATATCGTGTGAGAAGGAATATTGTTTCTTTACAAAAAAATGGCGTAGATCTAAGATTTATGTTGGCTCGACGACATTACTTGTAGTTAGACTAGATAGACTAGATTACTTATAATTAGACGGGGTAGTCTTATAGTTGCTAAATGTAGATAGCTAGATAGATAGATAACACTTTATTATACCACACAAAACAGAAAACAATACAGAAATAAAAACTAAGATTAAGGTATAAAGGGCGGCCTTATCGCTAAGAGCGATCTCTTCCAGGCAACCTTAGGATGGACTGGACATGAAGGAACCATATAGACGGTGGCACTTAAATAATGAATTGGAAAAGAAAAAAAAGAAAACAAATACTTACATACCTACATTACAAATACTTACATACCTACATTACAAATATTATAATAAACTTACATAGACATAAAATAGAGCTATCAATGTATTCATAAGAGTAGTTAGCGTTGGAAAAGGCTGACTAGAATTAAAGAACCCTGCAATAGGTGAGTAAATAGTTAGCTGATGATGATTATTGAAGTTTGCAGTTATTTTTAGGAAGTTTTTTTATGTTCTGAGGGAAAGATAAGATATAAGAGTAGGTGTTTGTGTAGGTGTTTTAAATTAATCGTAAAGTTTTATGTATATAAATACCGCCAAATTGTCACATATCTTGTATTATTATTTTTCATCTTGTTTGTTTTATTTTTAAATAAAAGTATTGTCAATCTATCTATCTATATTATTATAAATCAAAGAGCCTCGCACTTATCAGTGCAATGATACAATATCCTCCACTTTTCTCTTTCCAATACGTACTGTGCAAAATTTCTAGTCATTATATGTATACAAATCGATAACGATTTTTGGGACAAGTTTTGCACCTACTAACAGACAAACTCACACAAGATAATTATCAAGCGATCAGCTACAAAAGTACCAGGAGAGTATAAAACCCGTGGGTCGTAAAAGCTCACAACAGGTGAGAATGTCTGCAAACAGGTAACGTGTCGAGTTGGTAAATAAGTGTACGTGACGTTGGAAGGAGTCTCAAGTACTCTTGTTTGAAAGGTCCGAATTGAGGTAAATTGGACTTCGAAAATAAATATTTTATCTTGTTTAAGACACAGTCCAAAAGAGATACTGAATGGCCATGCTGTCAGGGCCAAATTCGAAACAAAGAGCTCACAACTTTTTTAAATTAATAAAGTACTTTCTCAGTATTATCAGTTATTCTTATAGTCGGTTACTTAAAACATAAAAATCCTTTGAAGTACTTTACAAGAGGTACCTTACTTATTCAAACAAAGTCAAGAAACTTACCGCAAAAGTTAAAATAAATATAACAGGGCCTAAAACTCCAAACCAACAATGACTGGATATCAAAAGTAAAGGAATTCCATCCATTATTTTCAAACCGAAAAAGTCCTTTGAAATGCAAACACTTACTTATGCTGCATGGGACATAATGAAGCTCATTATGCAAATGGTATGCTAAGCTTAATTGAACTTGATTTGTTATTCTACATTTGCAATTCTTTACGTCGGACGGTGATGCATAGTTATGGCTCTGACGCCTTTTATGAACCTTGGTCATTTAAACGTTTTTGCTACATTAATGGCCCTAAAGATATATGTACACTTGCGAATTCCGGGCGCAGTGCATGCACGAAGAATATAATGTAACATTTTGAATACAACAATTTATTTATTTTCTAATTTAAATTCTAACAATAGTGGTAAAGCACAAAGAATTAGCAAGCTGAAGTGGCAGTGGGCCGGCCATATCTCGCGAAGAACCGACGGCCGCTGGGGCAAACGTGTTCTTGAGTAGAGACCGCGACTCGGTAAACGTAGTGTAGGACGCCCTCCGACCAGGTGGGATGACGACCTGCGAAAGACTGCAGGTAGATGCTGGATGCGGCAAGCTGAAGACAGGGCGCTATGGCGCTCATTGGGGGAGGCCTATGTCCAGCAGTGGACTGATATAGGCTTATGATGATGATGATGATGGTAAATCACATCATAGAATAAAAGTTGAAATTCAGTGTCAGGTTAGTTCGATCAATCGTTACCAGCAATACGAGTGTTACTAAAAAAAATTTTATGTCCAGAAGTCTAATAATATCCCGAAAAAATCGATTGTGACGGGACTTAGGGCTTGAACTGTTGATTATTAAAGTTCTTAGACATTACCGTCATTGAGGGCTTACGTACCATATTAACAAAAACCTTAAATATCTATTGATTTTTTTAGTTATTGATACTTTATGGTCACATTTCAATAACGAAGAAGGTATTAAATTTAATATTTTTCATTACAAAACTAAATAATGCTTGAAAAGCAATGGTAGTCAGAATTTGATAGTCAATCTGGCGCGGCGGGCAGTCTGCGACGTAGAAAGTTGCCGGGTCGATTCCCACTTTATGACAAATGCTATTAGAATAGAATAGAATATAAAACTTTTATTAGCACACACAATAAAGACAAACGTACATTAAATTTATTATTACAATCTACAAATATTTGTTCCGGGTATTTTCTGTATAATAAAAAATATCTATCTATGTAATGTATTCTTATAAATAAAATAAATAATGCTGGACAATTCACACATCATTATCTAGCCCCATGGTAAGCAGAGCTTGTGTTATGAGTACTAGATAACTGATATACATAATACAATACATTACATAGATAGATATTTTTTATTATACATAGAAAACGACCAGAACACCCGAAACAAATATCTGCAGATCGTACACACATTTGTTCCGAGGCGGGAATCGAACCCGCAACCTCCTGCGTCGCAGGCGGACCTTCGCCCACCGCGCCACATCGGTCGTCATAAGTACGAGTATAATCAGTTATCTAGTAACCTTAACACAAGCTTTGGTTCCACCATTATTTATTTAATGAAGTCTCCTTTGTAGTGTGTAATCCATTGTACCGTACTCTAATGTGTAATTTTTTTCTTATCCTTACAAATATGAATATGAAAACTTATTGTAGAAGTTCTCATAACATTAGATTTTTTCTATAACTTCTCTATAAAAATATACGCTCCATAACACATTGTTTTCAAAGTAAAGAAAAGTGACGCATTATTTCTATAGAAGAATTCTAAACATTTTGCAAAATCCCACTTAACCTTGAGCTCAAACAATACGGCTTCGCGAGATCATGTGGGATGATATTAAAATCAGCAAGTACAAGTGGAAAGTACGTATCCCAACAATATCTCTTCCGACTTCACCGGTAAAATGGGCACCATTTCAATGAACCCCCGTCTACACGGTCTTATTTTGAATTATCTTACCCTCTGAGCCAACCACATACTGATTACGGCGCACAAATACACGTAAATTATGACACAGCTACACCACGGAAGTAGGTACTTCGGTAAAGATGGCGACCGACAGCTGTACACAGATGCTACGCACTCAGGCATGTGTAGCAATGTCTGGCGCCAAGCCGCATTGATGTTGCGGTTTGGTGAAATTATAGAGCGACACATAACACCTTATGCTTCCAATTGAGGGACGCAATGAACGGACGGGCAATTGCCATAAGACATCGTTATTGCATGTGCTCACTAACTTTAATGTCAATAATTGGTGTTAGTTTAAGGGTTATTAGGTATTCTGTGGGGGCTTTTAAATTTTGTTGATATTTCGGGTATGTTTATCCCGTGTGGACGCCTTGATAAAACCACTGAGAAGTTATCAGCTTCCACAGTTCTAAGAAGTTTCATAAAAAATGGACGTGATTGTCACGTGTGCGTGCGAAGCCGTGGTTAAACAGCTTTACGCAATATTCCTTTACGAGCGATAAAATTACCGAGGCGGAATAGCGCCCTCTCGTGGATGATATAGGAAGCGCGTGATTACGAGTAATTTTGATGTGTGAAGGCTTGTGGCATAAAGTACACCTGTAGGTATAAACGGTTAAGGTTTCAGAAGTTCAAGGTCATTGTAGGGCTTAACTACTTATCCAGGTAAATAACCCACTATCACTTTTTTATAGAGCTATGCTCGGAATTTATCTACGCGATAGAATTCGGAATACGGAAAACCGTGGAAGAGCCAAAGCGTTGAAGAACCAAAAGTAACCGACACAGCTTTCAGTATTGGCAGGCTGAAGTGGCGATGGGCAGGCCGATAACCGTTGGGGAGTAAAGGTTCTCGAGTGGCGACCGCGATGCAATGCGAAACGGAGAGTGGGAATACTTTGTACTCGATGGACCGACGATATTGTAGCATTCGCAGGGAGTCGATGGATGGAGGCGGCTCTGGGCGTTTGGGAGAAGCCTATGTTCAGCAGTGGACGTGTACGAGCTGATGATGATGAATAATTCTAAACTAGTAAAGAAAGAAACCAACAGACCGCCTACGTGACTATAAAGTGGCCTACCCGACCTTTATCGGTATAATAATCACATACGTATTTCCTTAGCATTATTTCAAGGAGAATACTGAAAACAGGAGCTTATTATATTTAAAGGGATTATATTGAGATAACAGAGTTCTAAGAAACAGAATCATTGAAGTATCGCTTATTTAGGTAGTTATATTACAAAACAAATACTTAAAGTAATTAGTAGGTAAGGAAAGTTACCTATACTTATTAGAGCAACGTTTAGCTATGTAACCCTGGTCTTAGGAGACCTTCGGGTTACATAATTAGTCTAGACAGCCACATATAATTTATGGGTGGATATAACACGACCAGAGGCAATGTAATTATTCATTGTATAACTAATGTTTAATGTTTACCATTATTTTCTCGCTTCAAATATGAATGGTTATTAGAAATATAATACAAAACACAGAAATAATATAAAAGCGGAAAGCACACGCCAAAACTACCGAACGGATCGGGCTGAAATTTTGCATACTAGAATAAAACATGGGGTACTTTTTGTCTCATAAATATGTTCCCGTGGGTAACCTTAAAGTTTCCATTGATATAATAATAACCTTAAAGTTTCCATTGAAACAGCGAGTGCAAAACCGCGGGCAGAAACTAGTTATAGACCTAAAACTACATCAGCAACCTTTGACTAGTCCACTGCTGAACATAGATTTTAGCTGATAAATGCCTTATTGACTCTTATCAGCAATTTTTTTTTTACTTTTTTGATCTTGTTAATCATGTGTGTCAAAATGTTAGTTCATTTGGGCCTCATTTCTGGGCCGTTTTCGAGTACGTCCAAACATTTTAGACCTATTAAGGACTCCACTTGAAGGAATGTTGGTCACCCCATGTTCACTTATCTAGCCTATGTTAAATAGAGACTATTAGAATATTAAATAGTGAGAAGGTTTCAGATTTTTTATAGTTTTTCAATAATCACGTTTTGGCCTGTTTCTCGTCGATCAAAAGTTCCATCGAAAATGAACACTGAAATCACACACCACACAGATAAAAATGTATTTGACTTGCGAAGAAATCTTTCGTGTGCCATTTTTAGCGGTGCTCCAAGTAATCGCTTGTTAGCCACTGCCATATCTGGCTCGAACCAGTGCAAGACGCCAGTAATGATCGCTTTTTGTACATTTCCCTTCCCTGTAGCCTGTGCCACTCTCAATGTAAAATAATCTTTATTTCTACCACTTCATAGTTTGCTTTCGAACGATCTAGGATTTGGAAACATTCAATTTGCCGTCGTAAATTTATATGAGATGGTCACTGATAGGAAACTCTCGAGTTTCAATCCTGCTTCAGAAAATTGAGCTATAAAATGCCGACTGTAAAGTTCTTTATCATTTTTCCCTTGTTATTCTTTATTCCATACTTTCTGAGTGAAATTTCTTATCTTCTATACTATGAAATTCATCTGTGGACGTTTCTTTGCCGCCCTTTTTCGCTTTGACTGTTTCTCGACCTATTACTGTTATAAGGAATGAGATAAGACCCTTCTTGTTGTCCTTGTTTATTATACGTGTATTGTATTTTTTGTCTTTGTTTATTATGCCTATATTGTGTTTCGTATGTCCCTTGTCGAGATTATTTTCTTTGGGCTGCTATGGAATCGGATTTACTTTGGTATTAATTAAGTATGCCATCTTTACCTGCATCATAGACGTCAAAAGGTTAGCCACCTAAGAATGTATCTAATGTTATAAATGCGAAAGTTTGGATGTTGAGATGTTACCTCTTCTACGGGCTGAAATTATTCATGCAGCTAGTTTTAGGCCGGGAGTAAATCATATTACAGAAATAACGTTGAATTACCTAAAATGAAAATGAATGAATGAATTTATAGAAATAACTGTCAATGACTTCAGCAAGAAGTTTGACATTGATCCGTTTCATACTAGCATTCACAAGGCAAGGCGTCACATGTCTCTTGACTTTTTTGGCACTTAACTTAGGTCTAGGTCGCTTCTTGATAATTGTGTTTTATTCTGTTTTATGTTTTTTATTTTTATCACTAGTTTAAGTACGAACACTTTATGGTTTCCCATAAAGTACGCTTTCTTTCTTGTCACAATGTTAGTGTTCACACATAATTTAGCTTATTTAGATTCTATCAGTGAATACCAATTATTAGCTCTCTGTTGTCATTTTTAAGTCTATAGATATTATAGTAGCTGATGGTGTTCCGAAATAAATAAATAAAATAAAATAGAATTGTTTCCATACAAACAAAGCGTGCAAATTCGCAGACACAAACTAGTATTATATTTATAAGTAAACGTATCTCAGTATACAATACCCTATCTGTCAGGTCTATCGTTTAATATTCTGCTCGGTTTTACCACTTCGCTGCGGTCGTGTTTTGATTAAATATTAATAATATCATATCAATCCGATTCTCCATTTATTTGCTCTGAAGTTAAATCGAAACCGAGTGTAAATTTTGCGTACTGTTAACCCTAGATAGCGGTCGCATTCTAGAATTAGTTTAGTATGCATATCTCTCTTACCTGTATAGAAACGTATATTTGGTACCTCCATATTCGAGGTTAGAAAACAATGTATAATAGTTTCAGCTCGGCTTCGCGGCGGCCAGGATTCTGTATAAAATGGTATATGATGCAAACGAATTGAATGTACTGACAGGTCTCACGTAGGCAGTGTTTAAAGTCGTTTAAAAATAAAAGATTTAAACGAATACATCAAAGTCATTTTAGTTTGTCGTACTTCGATATTTTGAAATTATCACGAGCTACTACATCCTACTTACAAACAAAACACGGTCTGTAAACAATACACGGTGCCGGTTGCTTCACAGTAAAACTATCTCTGCGTTCTAGAATGCGACATTATAGGTATCCCGTATTACGAGTTCAGTCACCCGTGAAAAACAACATGTTTTAACTATACTAATTTATAGGAAACATCATCATCATCAACAGCCTATATCAGTCCACTGCTGGACATAGGCCTCCCCCAAAGAGCGCCATAGCGCCCTGTCTTCAGCTTGCCACATCAAGCATCTACCTGCAGTCTTTCGCAAGTCGTCATCCCACCTGGTCGGAGGGCGTCCTACGTTTACCTAGTCGCGGTCTCCACTCAAGAACACGTTTGCCCCAGCGGCCGACACATTATAGAAAATATGTATTGGTAATTTAGATAACAGATAAGAAGTTTTTCGGGCATTGTAGCTTGGGTTCCTAGCAAATGGCTAGGAAGCTTAAAATCTTTGCGAATCAACCGTCGTCGTCGGTCGTCTTGGATAGCATTATGTCGATAGACTGCAAAACTACAATTTGATTCAAAGTTTTAAGCAAAGATTCATAGCAAATTGCTTATAATTTGCGCAAAAACTCTTATGCGGTATCTTCGGTATCGGTACTTCAAACCTAAAAAATAGGAGAACCTGATAATTTTTTTCGCGTGGCATACCTTAAACACAGTGGCCTAAACTTTTAGTGACAAGCAGTATTGTAATGAAATTCTGACTTTTGGCTCGAATCCAATCGCAGTAGCTATGTCATTGCAGTGTAAATACTGGGTAATGTTTGTTATTCTGCCGGAAATATTCCAGATTTAGTTTAGATAATGAGAAAGTTATTTTGCCTTTTCTAAGTATTTATTGTACCGCATGTTTTTGGGAAACTCCGCAAACGCAACTTGTCTTAACTAGAGAGGGGACAGAAGCGAAAATGCATTTTTTAAAGCGATGCTCGCCAAGTATATAATGGCGTAAACATAACAAACAAATGAATTCTGCTTCGTCGCAAGAGGAGAAGTAGATAGATAATCGTTTATTATTATATTGACGACCGATGTGGCGCGGTGGGCGAAGGTCCGCCTGCGACGCAGGAGGTTGCGGGTTCGATTCCCGCCTCGGATCAATTGTGTGTACGATTTGCATATATTTGTTCCGGGTGTTCTAGTCGTTTTCTATGTATAATAAAAAATATCCATCTATGTAATGTATAGTATTATGTATATCAGTTATCTAGTACCCATAACACAAGCTCTGCTTACCATGGGGCTAGATAATGCTGTGTGAATTGTCCAGCATTATTTATTTATATCTAAAACGGATAATTAAAATGCGTACACGAATTAGCGGCCTTATCGCTTAAAGTTGCCAGGCAGCGCGGCTATAAAATAAGTCATACAACTAATTTTAATATGATGCATGTGCCTCTTTAGCGGATGTATCATTTTGTTTGTGTTAAACTTTTCCACTAGTTAAAGACTCATCATCATCATCATCCTATGTTAGTCCACTGCTGGACATAAGCCTCCCCCAATGAGCGCCATAGCGCCTTGTCTTCACCTTGACGCATCCAGCATATGCCAGCAGTCCTTCGCAGGTCGTCAGTTAAAGACTCGATGGTTGTATACTAGGTTTCATTTGCGTAATTTAACCAACCACTGGTGGAACATCCTTTTTACCTTATGAATAGTATTTGTACGACTATGTGTTCCTTACTTACAAACCCCAATGTGCCGGATAACACGATAAAATCACAAAATAGTTGTACTTAAATAACAACGCACATTAAGGTATAAGTTGGATATGTGCTTGTAACTCTAAAACGCTGTGGTGTTTGTATACAGACAACTTTTGGCTGTAACGTTGTTGGGTTAACAATTTATACTTTTTGTTCTCAATGCTAATAAAATAGACGATTTAAGGTTGTAATAAACTGAGTCCACGCCACGCCACGTACGTAGCTTTAGACTATTTGGTATTCATCGTCATCATCACGGACAGGACTTAGGCCTCCCCCAATGAGCGCCATAGAAAGAAAGAAAGAAAATACATTTATTGATTCACAAGTAGGTACAGCTTGCTACTAAATAATAATAATATATAAGTAAACAAGAACATAAAGAAATAAATAAAATTAACTACTTATGTATTATATACAAGCAACAAGCGACTCCACAAAGCGAACCAATAGGTCCTGTCTCAGCATAATGTTGCTCTACTACCATAGCACCCTCTCTCTGGCTTGACGCATCCAGCATTTACCTGCAGTCTTTCGCAGGTCGTCATCCCACCTGGTCGGAGGGCGTCCTACACTACGTTTATAGAGTCGTGGTCTCCACTCAAGAACACGTTTGCCCCAGCGGCCGTCGGTATTTGGTATTATGACTAAAATACAACTTTGATGAGTGATTGATCAGTGCTATCAATATAACCAAAACAGTTTTCAAAAAAACTTTTGCCTTAATTATACAAATACAAGGAACATTCATTTATTTGCTGCTGCAGTAAAAAACACAAAAAAAACGTATTACATTTTGAATAAAAATAACTTAATTAACTTATAAGTAATGAAAAAATTATTGCACAAGTTATCAAAAAGATTTTAATTTTATTATCAAATGTTTTTTATTTCGTTAACAAAGTCCATGATTATCTTAAATAATATTTAGAAGCCTCCTTTTAAGTACAAAATACTTTACTGTAGTTTCGCCCTTCCTTGGTTACATAAGCCAGGATTTAATTAAATATCGATGACAGCATTAAAAAATATTTTTATACTGGGTCTGTATACAGTTTCCCGCAATCTGGTATTTCCCGTCAATATAGCGATAAAAAATCCGACTTCCGACATCCGATTATTACGGCTTTTCTTATTAATAACATCCCCTTATTCCCCTCTTAGGGATTTCCTTTTTTCGGCCGCGGGATAATAATAAATTCTCGTAATTTGCATCTCATTTTAGGTTAATTTCTCGGTTGGCCTAAAGATATTTCTTGGAATTGCGACGAATTTTCGCTTAACATCAATTATTTTGTTCTTGAATGTTCTCAACAATGCTATTTGGCTTTTTAAAGGGCAAAGATATCTAAAAGCGATTCAAGGACCTATGAGGGATAGCCAAGGTTAAATTCAGACATTTGTAATTTGTATTTGTTGACTTATAACAATAATACAAATTGGCGACCGAGATGTGGCGCGGTGGGCGAAGGTCCGCCAGCGACGCAGGAGGTAGCGGGTTCGATTCCCGCCTCGGAACAAATGTGTGTACGATCTGCAGATATTTGTTCCGGGTGTTCTGGTCGTTTTCTATGTATAATAAAAAATATATATCTATGTAATGTATTGTATTATGTATATCAGTTATCTAGTACCCATAACACAAGCTCTGCTTACCATGGGGCTAGATAATGCTGTGTGAATTGTCCAGCATTATTTATTTATTTAATTGCAAATAATGCTGGACTACCCACACAGCTGACAACTAAGCAGAACTTGTGTTAGGGGTACAAGATAACTGATTTACATTTTTAGATTCTTAATTTATTACATTAGGTACATAGATATTTTTTACACATATCCCATACCTAGAACACCCGAAACTAATATTTGAAGATCGTACAATCAATCATTATCACATCAAAATCTCAAGGCGGGAACCGAACCCGCAATCCGCTGCGTCCCAGGCGTAATCTCATCCGCTGCGCCGCTGAAGTCATCACAGTTTCATGCGCCATGATCACGGAATAACTGAAGGCACTGCGAGTTAGTTTTTATGGGCAGACATACCAATCTACCCTCATTTTTTGTCTTTTGCTTCGAACATTACCACTAACATATATGATAAATGAAAAATCAAATCATGGCAAATATCCCTTTTTAAATGACTTTAGTGTTAATAACCATGATAGTTTCTAAAGTTTTATTGATACCCACCCAAGCGTTCAATGTACAGTAGGTATCTCTAACGGTCTAACAACAGCATGTCAAAACATCCCCCCGTATAATGGCTTTGCTTTCGGCCCGGTGCCCGATGCCGCTTTTTACCCCATGTAAGATGGAGGTCGGGATTCTTGGCCGGTCAGCCGATGACCATCAATCATTAGACCGCATTTACACATGAAGCGGGGTTTTGGGGAGCTGGTTCAGTGTTGGACGCAGCCTAATTTGACCTTATTTTATGGGGAGTAATACCCATAATCCCCACGCTAAGCATGCGGATATGGATCGCAGTTTGGTAGTAGAATTATAACGTAGGATTGTAGGATTTTTGGAAGCAACGGTCGACCATTTTTTTTTATTTTAGTGTATTTATTTAAAGAAGGTTGCATATTAATATTTCATTCACTAAAAATCTCGTTATAAAATATTTTTTTATACGATAAAATATTATAAAATCATGCCATAAATATATCAATACCGTAGACCACCGGCCGTGAAGCTAAGTTCAAGCGTATTCTGTCCAACCAACTTCGTATTCCGTCTTCTATGTAAATTCGTCCAAGGGCCGCGTGATAGATGTAGCCCCTACAGAGATTGGACTCCGACGTATCAATTTATAAGACAACGAACGAGCCTACCCGAATTAGTGTTGAACCTTTAGCTTGTTATATCTGCTTTTGTTAATGATAACTAGAATTTTAACTGCATCATAATCAGCTCTTCTTTTTTTTTATTCATGATTGTTCACATGGCTTTATAAAAAATCGAGAATAATACAATATTGAGCTAGAGTTTGAGATCAAATAAAATCAAAATATACGCTCAAGTAATAAAACCTTCTCGACGTTACTTAGTAACATAAGTGACAATTATTGATTTGTGCAAAAATATTCATTGAAAACTTTCGAATCAGCGTCCCTAAAGTGATGTTTAATCGAAGTAATGCTTTAGTTATTCAGTGACAGAAGCTTATCTCTTTACATACAACTTAAAACAACTAGTAGTGAGTGAGACAAAATGTTTGTTTGGATGAGTTGTTGGTGACAGCTTATACCAGCTTCGCACGAATTTTTCGGGATATTGACAGTAGCTTTAATGAGTAATATTAGTGTGAAGATAGTATTTTAATTGATTACCTCACTAGCTTCCACCCGCGACTTTGCACACATTTCTGATTAAATTTAGTACAAAATTTAATACTGTATTAAATTTAACATGTCTGGAATAAAACATAGACACATTTTTCTATCCATAATCAGTTCCCATGGGATAAAAACAACGCGTGCGAAGCTGCGGACAGAAACTGGTCCCTTCAATAAATCCATCTAAATTATTCATTACTATCACCGCCTCATCAGCCTCCCTCCGCATCAATCAATGGGCGTGCGCGGAGTCATGATAACAACTGACAGGCTCTATTTGTTCTGATGACGTGTATCTGTCGCAAAATGGATGTGTTTCCGGTTCCGGTTAGATCGATGACATCACTTATGTAATGCGGTTGGAATGTCGATGGGGGTTTGTGATAGTTTGTGATTTTTGGTGGGATGTTGTATTATTTATATCATCATCATAAGCTGTCCACTGCTGGACATAGGCCTCCCTAAATGAGCGCCATAGCGCCCTGTCTTCAGCTTGACGCATCCAGCATCTACGAGTACCTGCAGTATTTCGCATCCCACCTGGTCGGTGAAGCAAGCTTGTCGCATGTAATGTATTTTGTAATGATCTGTATCTGGTGTACAATAAAGCATTTTTGTATTGTATTGTAAATTTAGTTAGCTACGAAGCACAAATAAAATTTTGCAATCCACCGATGCGTTCCAAGTATTCGTGTAGTAATATAGCATCAGCTTTACGCTCTAGCCGATTAGATATGCCTCCCTCCATAGGTTTGCGGGTACCTGCCAGCTGCTATCTACCCTAGAACTTAGTTACGACCAGCACAGGGACGCCATAGTTCCTGATCCAATAACTTTCGGTCAGAGCTTGCAGAAAATTTAGTTAGAGGTTTGCCGTTCATTGGTACATCAACTTCAAGATAGTCTGTATTTTGATGTTGATGTTGCACGATTCAAATTATTGAGCTTAATGATGCAGTTTTGTTTTGTTAGTTCCTTCCTTTAACCTAGTCTTTGTTTTTGGGATCGAATAAAACGCTTTTGCATTTGAAAACATTAAAATCTTTATGTATCCCATTTTAGTGATTCATTAATTCTCACCAAATTATTAAGATATTTAAATGTAAGGTCCAGGGTATGGGAAATCAAGATATTGGTTGAATTTGTGTAAGTGGTTTACATTCGAGTTTAAACTAAGTCGGATACCAAAATCGAGATCCTCATTGAAATTAATATTAGAACCTGTTTAAAGAGTAAGCACCCCGTTGCTATTAGGATAAATAATAAACAAATGTTTATTTCGATAACATATAAATGAGTCCCCTTTTCAGCTTATATTTATATTTTATATTTTTATTTATATTTATATAATTACACGAAACAAAAGTGGTGTGGATCAAATATAACCAAATAGAACTTTAAATTTAGAGTCCGCTAGGAATACGTAAATGTTTTTCGCTATTTTATTCTATAAAGTATCATTCCCTCTCCACAATTCTCTGAATCTCTTCCTCAGTGTGCCCCTGATGCACTAAATAGCCATAAACATTTTGCGTCATATTACCACATAGTTCCCGCGGTATTTAACCCGGGGCGGCGGGGAAGTTTGACGTCTACCGGTTATTAGTTTCTAAAAGTTTTTATTTTCGCCCATTATTTTCATTTTGTACTGCCTTTGTCTGCTGTGTGTGCAGTTTGGGAAATGGTTTTTTGCTTTGTTATTGTTTTTCGAACTTTGAAAGCTGCCGCAATAACGAATCGAACGAGTACTATTCTTGAATGAGGTCCTATTTCTTGCGTGTCCGATATTTTTTTTTTTATCTAATTAGTAAACATGATTTAGAATGTACAGAAATATATTATATACATAAATTATTTATGGAACTTTTAACCACAGTCGATATTATTTTGTTGAGTGTGGGAAGTGTTATGAGTTTCAAAGATCATCTAACGCTGCCGACACAGAAACTCCTTTTGTATTTCTGGATGTAATATACCTAAAGACATTTCTGCGCATATTTGTTCTGGTCGTTATCTATCTATAATAAAATATATATGCATATATCTATGAAATGTATTATATTAGGTATATTAGTCATCTAGTACCCATAACACAAGCTCTGCTTAGCTCGGCCCCCTGATTATATAACTGCGACCAGTTTGCGACAGGCGTAAATTAAGCAATCAGTGCTGTCAAAAGCCAATTTTGTATTAGATGACACCAGGTACTACGTCAACCAACAATCGAGCACTAGGATTCCCTCTGCTGGACAATCGGTGAACTAACTAATTGCTTACTTATCAAGTACTTTTCATATATCTTGGTTCAAATTGGTATTACGTAAAAGCAACACGACAGCAGTAGCGACTCGATTTCAAAGAGAATATAAAGTATGACAGCGATTTGAACTGTCAATATAGCAACAACCTCAGCTAGTGGTGGATTTACCAGCAGGCTGAGTAGGTTGGAGCCTAGGGCGGCATATTTTAGGGGGCGGCAAATTTGCCATAAACATATTTCTTATCTAACAGAAAAAAAACAATATTATGTTCTGAATGTTATTAGATCCACACACACATAATTAAATCAACGCGTATAATGTTTCACCAATTACTCACTTAAATATTTTATGTATTTATTAAGTATTTGCTTGCATAGTCATAATGGGGCGCGGGAACGAATGTTTTTGACCCAGGGGCGGCTTTAGCGGGTGCGTGGTGTGCTCTCATGGTGACGGTAGGACGAATCGGCGCCCCCCCCCCCCCCCTATTCAATCACAAAAACAAATAGCGCAAAATCAGATTTTTGTGCCTTGAAACTTTGTGCTTTGTGCTAGAGGGCACAAAAAAATCTAAGTAGACAACAAATTTTTCGCGATTAGTTCGCCAATAAAAAATTTTCCTTCTAGATATACAAAAAAGCGAACCCGCACAAAATTCTAACGAAACCCACAAAAAAATTTACCGCTCCGCTTTTTATTAATTTTTTCATTCTTTGAAAAAACTAACAAAAATTTCGATATATCTTTTGCATACTAGCATTTCTTTTGTATCGCCATAAAAATCTCGAAATGATGCGGCTATCTCCGTCATTTTCGCGCACCGCCACAAGCCGATAGCAATTGCTCCTTCTGGCTATAAAAAAAAGCCAAACCCACTTTAAAAAATAACGCAAAAATCTACCGAAAACCACAAAATTTTCGCGGCTCTCTCGCTGAAAATACTATAAATTTTGAGAGGTCAGTAGGGGCGGCAAAATTTGAAAAGCCTACTGGCGGCAAATGTGTAAATCCGCCACTGCTCAGCATCTGTTTATTTGGCGATTGCGACTGAGAAGTTATTCAGAATTTTATGAAGAATATGCCTGTGTGACCCCAAGTTATAAATAAAAACCGTGAAACGCTTTGATTTTTCATTGGAACGATAAAAATAACTATAGGTAAGTTGTAGTTTCAATAAATTATACCTTCCTTCAGAATCTAAAAATCATTACTTTGATAGAAATTGTCCTGTAATGTGTACCTTTAATACAATAAATAAATGTTTGTTGTAATTTCAAAGATATGGCACGTACTGTCCTTCTCGTAGAGGCTCTTGATAGCGAAGATGGGAGAGTTCAACTTGAGAGCGCTCGTTTGCGGCGAAATCTTAGAGATCAAGCTAATCCTTCGACATTTTCAGATATCTACGAGTCTACGAGTTTGGAGCCCATTATAGGCTCTCTAAAGAGTTATTCTCACGACACTGCCATAAACTTAAACCACATACCTATGCCTGCAAAGCGAAGACGAACAAAAGTGAGCTTGGAATGAAGAACCACATAGGGATCAAGTTGAGGACCAGAATCAATCCCAGATGCTACAAAACGAGCGTCGACAAGTTTCTATTCTACCATTGTGGAATAACAGAACATAGCCTGCACTGCATCACTACATATCTATTATGATATGTGATATATAAATGAGTAGCTTTGAGCTGATTTGTCTATATCACAGTGTTTTTAAAGTTTATTTCATTTTTGTTTGCCTTTTGTAAGTAGGTAGTTCAATTGTATAGGTACTGTTTAGTTCTGTGTGATTTTTAGTAAATAAATGTGTCTGTTAAATGTTTAGGTACACCTATTGTACAGTGACATCCTATTTAATATATATCTTTCTATTAGACTTAAATAAAGAAGGGAAGTAATATACAAGTTTATTATTTTTGACAATATGTCCAATAATTTATTGAGCATTATAGTGAGAGAGGCCTTTCCCCAACCTGGGGACCCTGCTAATAATCAAACATAGTGTTTTAGATATAATAACAGTACCTAAATTAGGAATCAATGTAGTAGGATCAAAAAAAGGCTTTTTTATTTTATTTGTTTATATATTATAGTGAGAGATGCCCCCGCCTGCTGGCGCGCGGCATCGGCTTGCGTTCGCGTTGCCTCTGCTATTATAACGGCGGCACCAGCCAGCTTGCCCATTGCATTTACTCGTCTCTGCTCCAATTCAACGATGATCGGTCCACGATGATCCAACTCTTTGACCTATAAAATATTTGAATAAATTAGGTCAGCTGTTTATCGCAATTGTCATTTTCCTGAGAAAATATGATATAAGACTTAACAGCCTCAACCGCTGCCCTCGTGACTCCTCATGCTGTTTGGTTTTCTTACACCTTTTGCACCGCTGCTGGCCAGTTTTTGTTGCACCTCCCCGCCGCCGTGACCGTTTAAGCCTCGTAGCAAGATCATTTCATTCACGACCTATGGTCTCCTTTGACCTCTCTCCCAAGCCAAAGCCTTTGGCAAGGCTCGAGTGCGTCATGAGGTGCTGCAGCAACTAGTCTAGCTGGTCGTCTGAAGCTCGATGTTCCACTTAAATTACAAGAAGATTATAGAGACAGGAAACAAAACTACGCATTATAATTGATTGATAACTTACTTTTAGATCCAATATCCAAGGGAGTTTACGAAATCTTCTAAAATTAATTGAAAACTATGAAAAAAATAGCAAAAAACAACAACAAACAAATCAACAAAGACGCACAGAATAAATTTTTTACCATAGATAACGTTAAAACTAGAAATAATTGTTTCCACCTATTGCTACTCTGTTGCTAGTGGCGCTAGTGAACGTTAAAACTACAAATAATTGTTTCCACCTATTGCTACTCTGTCGCTAGTGGCGCTAGTATCCATGGGCAATGAGCAATCAGCAACAACTTAGCGATCGGTACGCGACAGGCTTCCGTAATACGGTTTCTAGTGACACTTTGCAACCGGTCGCGGAGCGGTCGCGGTCGCGTCGCTGTTGCTGTTGCTTTTACATAATCAGCCTACCGGGCTAGATATTGCTCTGTGGATAGTCATGTATTTATTAAATATTTTACAAAAATATATAAATATATGCCGCTAGCCAAAACTAGTGTGGCGCCGATTTTCAGACAGGACATAATGTACCTCAAAAAAGTCTGGTGGCACAATGGGCTTATAACAATCGTTATCATCATCATCAGCATCAGCCTATAGCAATTCACTGCTGGACATAGGCCTCCCCCAATGAGCGCCATAGCGCCCTGTCTTCAGCTTGCCGCATCCAGCATCTACCGGCAGTCTTTCGCAGGTCGTCATCCCATCTGGTCGCAGGGCGTCCTAAACTACGTTTACCGAGTCGTGGTCTCCACTCAAGAATACGTTTGCCTCAGCGGTCGTCGGTTCTTCGCGAGATATGGCCGGCCCACTGCCACTTCAGCTTGCTAATTCTTTGAGCTACATATGTCGATATAACCTTACGAATCCTATCCTTTAGATCCTTCTTTATTACAATATAAACTAACTATTACATAGACAAGAAACAAGAGAACACAGATATAAAATAAATGACTTAGGAAGGCCTACTTACCTAGCGGTGGATAAAATCAAACTGCAGTGATGATAATGATGGAAAGTAAAGCGCCTAAAGCCTACTCCTGTACATCAATCAGCAGATAAGCCTTCTATCTCAGTTCCCATCGATTGTTAGATGCGATGTGTTTGACGTAGATTATATGATCACATTCTTTCTTCTATTTTCCTTTATGGATTTTCGATTTTACCGAATTTGTGGGTATTGATATTGGAAGATTTTATGTGTGCGAGAAGTTTATAGCATTGACACTAATAAGATCTCTTATTGTATTCTGCTATCCTAGTACTCCTGGTAATGTGTTAAGCCGTTGGTCCTGCGCCTAACCTCTCCCCGGTCGTGTTGGTCTGTGCTCCCATCGGATTATAAAATTGAGGGAATAGCGAGTGCACCAGTGTTTTCTCACTCGTGCACTATGATATGTCCTGTGTAGATAGCTAATCTCCGTTGAGACCGGCAGCCGTGGTCGAATTTGGCCTAGGAGGCATCAAAATCATCACTCCTTAAAAACATTACGTTCATTAGAGATGATATGCTGCTGGATTGAGGCTCCCTTTCTCTTTTGTCAGCATCATAAGTCTTACAACCAAAAATATATAAAAACTCCGTACAATTAAAGAGCAAGCTTGTTTAATCCAACCAAAGCGACAGACGTTTCCACGTTTGCCCAAAGACCTTTATGTCCGCCACTTGGCCTCAATTTCCCTAAAAGAATACCCAAAACACAGATTCGTTTCAATTAATTTCTTGCAGACTCAAATTCCCGCAATCAAAACTTAAAAATACAAAGCTCTTGCGAAGTTTTTTGTATTTTTAGTATAACGAATGTTGATCAACCTGTTATATCCGGGCAACTTTTGTAAATTACTAGTTTCTGCCTACAGCTCAGCATGTGTTTTAACTGTATCTTTATATGTATATAAAAATCTATTGCTGTTCGTTAGTCTCGCTGAAACTCGAGAACGGCTGGGCTGATTTAGCTGATTTTGGTTTTGAATTGTTTATCGTAGTCCAGGGAAGGTTTAAACGGTGAGAAAACATGGTAAAATTGCGCAGAAATTTCCACGCGGGTGAAGCTGCGGAGTGCAGCTAGTGAATAATATAATTTGGCGTGTTGTAAAAATCTATGACCTTCTTGTTTGCATAAACAAGAAGGTCATAGGTTTTTACATGGAAACCATTTGCGATGTATTTGCCACTAGTGATCAAACTATCATGATATATGAATCATCTATCAAGATCGGCGCACATATCAATTCCTCGAGAATCAATCTTTATACAACAAGGAAAAAAAACATCTATTGAGAATTGGCGAATCACTTTTATTGTTATAGCTACGATTAGTTTTTTATAAACCTTAGTTTGACCACAATCTCGTCTCTGATATTACGTGACGATGTGGCCGAGGATGTATCGGCGATTAAATTTGGAGAGATCCATTGCGATATCCAGTACACAAAAAAGTGGAGCGGAAAATATCAAGCTCCATAGTAGAAAAGTGCAGCTAAGCCCTGCTAGATGGAGTCACGGTCCATTTGTTAAAAGTTGCGCAATTTAAAATCGCTCGTTTACGAATACAAACGAGCCGAAATAAAAGAAAACCACTACAAGCAAGTAACAAGAACATAATTGTTTTCTTGATTAATTCTGGCTGGAAATGTATTTGAAGAAGTTTCATTTTCTTGAATTACTCGTATAATTGAAATCTTTTGTGCAGTACCTATCATTTTTTACAATGGGTAGACGTTTCGACACCTTATTACCTAGTGCAGAGAGACCGGTGGCAAATTGAAACCTTAATTCATTTTATGTATATTTTTTTCATTTAGTAAAGTTACAGGACATGATTTGATATAATTTTGAATTTGATTATGGTTTTCTCCGTCGTGAGGAAGATACACATGCAAAGATACAGATGCACAATGGGCGGCCTTATCGCTAAGAGCGATTTCTTCCAGGAAACCTTTGGATGGACACTAATGTATATACTATACATAAAGATTAATACTTGCATATACATGAATGTAAATAAATACTAATCATAGACACGATTATACATAAATTTATATTAACTAGGTATTTGAAGTCGAAGAAAGAAAGTGTTTAAATATAGGACTGACACGATATTTTAAAGGAAATAAAGCGCTTTGAGTTTGAGTTTTTTAAAGGTTGGTTCTACAGCTCCAACCATTGTTAGCTTCCCGTAACCTACGCGCTCGTTACGAATTCACACAATCCATCCTAAAATATGGAAATGGCCTCACAAAATGTGTTATTATGAATTGGCAACGACCTCGCTTCGAACGCCGAGTACAAACTCTCATTGGGAATAGAAATAATAGAAGCTTGAATTCGTTGCGGGGAATATTAATCGCACGGATATTTTAAATGAAGTTTGCTTATATGTGTTTACTGCTTCACGCCAAAACGACTTAACCTGGTCGGCGTTTAGTAATTAAAGCGTAAAGAAGTAACAAACATACCTACATACATACATCTTTCCATACACCTATCCAGGCTGTTGCGTTTTAATATACAAAATTTAATATATATATGATTTTTTTTTATAAATTATATATATTATTGTTTATGTTATTTTGTAACCCGTTTATGGCCAAATAAATTTATCTCTATAGGTATAGGAAGTAATGTTATACCTACTCATATACTCTTAAATGGCTACAGGTACCCAAAGGTACCTGCTTTAGTTTAAATGGTTGCATAAACATGAAAGAATTAATTATATTAATATAATTATTATTATTAATAATTATATAGGCTAAATCTTTACAAAATTTCAGCTATTTATTTAGTAGGTTTGGCGTGAAGTAACAAATATCTTAAAATTCCGTTCCCATGGGAAAGAAATTATATTTAAACGTCACTTACGAACTGGATCTCTTTAAGATAAAAGTGAATAGGTATCTTCTAGACCTTCATGATACATCGTCGGTCACATCATCGCTTTCCATCAGGTGTGATTGTGGTCAAAAAAAAACATAGAAACAACGCGTGCGAAGCTGCGGATAAAAACTAGTATATAGAAACGGTAAGTCTAAATACGCATCGGGGTTGTCGGGCCCCACGACAATTAGCCCCTCATTGGTACGCAGCCGAGGCTTCTGTTTGCAACAAACACAACTTGAGTGATTGGGTGAGTGGGTCGACCCGATCGATTCATCTACATATACTCTTATACTCTCTATCTTCCTTGTTTGTATCCCACATGGGGTTTTTGAAGTGAAAACTTCTTTGAAAGCAGCTTTTTATTAGTTCTGTCATTGAACGCAAACGGAGCGTCACGCTTGTTTTGGTTACGCTGAAACGAGTATACTCGGTTCGACTAAGTTTTATCCACATACCAGATGATAATACTCCTTCGAAAGCCTATATTGGCCCACTGTTGGACACAGGTCTCCCCCTGATAAGCGCCTTATTGGCTTTTATATAATGGGGGGGGGGAGTAATGCCCATAATCCCCACGCTGGGCATGCGGGTCAGGGATCGGTAATATTTTTTTCTGCAGGAGGCGCTGCTGCCCGCCCTCCGGTGGATATCACTTAGTCGCCTCTTACGACACCCGCGGGAAGAGTTAGGGTGGTGTAAATTGTTATTATAATATCCCATACACAAATAGTAATTTCAAAACATTGTAAATCCTCTAACACCCCCAAGACCAAATCAAACACGTACGAACATCTCATTACAATATAACATTTCAATTCAAAAAAACAATTCTCTCAACAAATCTTGTGATACTCATCCCCGACACCATTACAAGGGTAAATAAATCGTGAGATCACTTAGAAAAACTCCCCTCGTGTTCATTATCGTCACATTACTGGAGTAACCCTGCTGTTACCCTATTGATGCGTGTCCCGGCATAATGCGGAACCCTAAAAAGGGGCTTAAGGGGCAGGTGTCAAGTTTTTCACCAACATTCAGTAATTTTAGCCCTTGAGAGTACTCCTCTTCTTTTTTTATGATTGGTTCGTAATTATGATCGTCACCAAGCAGGCTGCACTTTGACTGCGGTTTTTTTCGACGATTGCGATCTTTTTTTTTTACCTAAAAAATTCGTGCTGCCGCTCTACACAGCGGTTGTGTTGCGCCGCACATGCGTTTCGTTCGAAAAATATTACGGCTCTGCGGAGTCACAAAGATCTGTATTTTCTCAGCCGCTGCGCTAGTGTGGATTTACGCATATTAGTCACTTGTAGAAAACTCATACCGTGCGTTTTCAGCACTCAAAGTATTAAGCTGGTGATCATGCCAATATAACCCGTTATACCTGTTTGAAAAAAAATCCTAGAGATATATGTAATATTAATATATAATTGATCAAACGTATATTAGAAAATATTGAGCTCATTTAGATGAACAAAATTGTAAAGGATGGAACTGAAAATTAGCATAGATGTAGTTTTATAATAACATCTTCTAGGGTCCACTCATCTTTAATAGCTGTTTAGGGTTCGGTACCGAAAGGGTGCTTACTGAACCATATAACTAAGCCTACGCCATCTGTCCGTCCGTCAGAGGACTGTGACGGACGGACAGATGGCGTAGGGTATCTCTTTATCAGGGACAGTAACTTAGACTTATCCACGTTTGAAGTTGTAAATAAAAAAAAATCTAATCAAATTTTAGATGGTCGCTCAGCTGAACCGAACCTACAATCACAACAAGGGATCGAATTCATCTTAATTAATCGCTTCAACGTAATAATGATATTATCTTAGAATTACACATTTTCCATTTTACCTTTGATGAATAACTACAGGAAAGAAACTACAGACTATGTAGTATATATAATTCAATATTGACACTTTTGACGCGTGTCAAACGTGTCAATATTGAATTATATCGATCTCTCCATGCAAATAGCAACGCTTGCTTAATTAAGAGTTTGTCTATACTAATATTATAAAGAGGAAAGGTTTGATTTTTTGTTTGTTTGTTAGTAGTGAATAGGCTCCGAAACTACTGGACCGATTTGAAAAATTCTTTCGCCGTTGGGAAGCTTCACTATCCCCGGTGAGCAAAGGCTATATTATATTTTCAAAAAAATTAGGGATCCGTACTAAAACCGTGCGAAGCCGGGAAGGTCTGCTAGTCTCATATACATATGTTAACCGCTTTATTATCAAGGTTTCATCTTGATAGTAAAGCGATTGGGTAACAGAATTTGGCCCCTGAAAATACAGATCACACATTATTGAATAATACATCCCTTGCAGCTAACGAGTCCCAACCACAAATAACCTCAAATACAACAGTCACAAGCGGTTACAAAGCAAATACCATTCCAGTCACGGGGTCGGTAATCTTAGATAGATGTTACAACCGGTGCTTTACTGTTGAATTATCGATTGTACCGACTTTGTGCTTTAGACAGACTTATTTTATGACAACAGCAATCGTAGCGTTAGCATATAAATTCATGCACTGTTGAGACATAAATACTCTATGACAATTTCTACTTGTCTATGCTCGTCGCCTGTAACGCGCTTTCTCTTATCATGAAAATGGCTGCCATGTACAAAACAGTTCAACCAATATATAAATAATTCGTGATTCAGTGATTTCTTTTCATTATACTGCTCAATATCAGATCCTAAAATGCACAGTACAACCACTCATACTACCCGTTCAGTATACTATAGATAGATAGACTGTCGAAATCTTTATCATTTATTCAAAAATAATAATGTTAGACTAGCTGCCCTAGGCTTTGCTCACGTGGTCCTAAGATAAATAAACTCAAATACTACATGTACTAAAATAGCTTTGAAATCGCAAACTGGGAAGAAATCAAGGAATGCGGTGCTAGAAGTTATAGTGTTGGTAGTTAAAGCAGAAATATACTATACCTAGCGGTTGTTGCTCTGTTAATGTTTTATTAGAAAGTATCGTTGAGCAGTTCGTGTGTGAAAAGTTTAAGATTTAATTTTATATGAACACGAACACAACGAAAGAAAGTAAAACGTTAACTGAACAAGAGTTTTATTTTGCTGAGCATTGAATGATTTAAGGTATCTGTGAAAATAACTAGTTGCTGTTAATATTTCCTTAGACGTGAGCTCTTTAAAAAGCTAAGACGGAACTAGTTAGAATAGCTATGTAAAACGTCGGAAAAATAGGGAAATAAACAGATCTGGAATAACATATAAGGCTACTATTTATTCCAAAAAAACGTCCACGTCCTAAGCCGCGAGCAGACGCTAGTTTATTATAAAACGTAATCTGGACGATGAACTTCAAAAGCTGCGGAAAATCCTGAAGCAGATAATAAAACCTTTCAGCTAATGGCTGAGCATTTTTCAAACACCAAATAAATATGTCCTGGTCGACGGCAGCTCCAATAATAATTTCAAATCACGTTCCAACTTATGAATATTTCCGAAGAAGGCATATCTTTTTCAGTTCTTATAGCGCGGGGAAAATGTTATAGTTTCAAGATCTGATGATATTGTTCGGTTTATTCAATGCAAATTGGAATATTTTTCTTTCGACTCGTTGAGCATAGACATGAAACAATGCTCTTTTTTCTGACGATGGGTGTTAATACAAAAACTGAACATTCTAGGTATTTTGCGTGGTTTGATTGTTGTAGAATATACACTTAATTCTGAGGCATGCGCTTTAAAAGTAACTAGCCTCTTTTTCAAGCATATTGAATTTTATAAAGCAAAAATAAAAAATCTGCTTCGTAAAACGCTGGGTAGCAAACGGGAGACTGATGAAGGATGATTGAAGTGGTAAATTGAACAGAGTTCGGCAAAATTGAGGCCGAAATGTGCCAGATACCTAATGATGAGACCATAATGAGTCTGCTAGCTATTATCTAGCGCTTTTGCCTCAGTTAGCTGACGGTTTGTCTATTTGAAAATGAGCGAGTCGAATTCGTTTGACGTATTTTGCAAAATAAAATTTGCTGTTGCCTGAAATGATTCCTAGCAAAGGACTGGGGCCTAACTCCACTAAATTCATCGCTTTAACATTACAATGGTTTCTTCAAATAATGATTGATTGGCATTTAACCTTTGATGAAAGAAACAACAGATGGATGGACGCATGTCAAAAGTATCAAGGCTGAAACGATTATATCAAACTCTACGTGCAAAGTTAGCTTAATATTTTAATACTTCGCGAGTTTTGTATTTTTATAAGGATAAAAACCTATGATGATGTTAGTGGTTATAGACAGCAGTAATATTAACAAGAACGATTTAAGTGGTTATTTCACTATGCGTAATAAATACATACATAGGTCATAGCGTAAAAACCGACCTTTCCAGCTCAAGCCAGAAATGTCTTAAGAGCCGAGTAAGGTAGAGACAGAAAGAAACTGGGACAAGGGAAGCAGCTTCTTTCTGTGTTTTTTAATACTTCCACTGCGATAACAAATCCTGCCAAGAATATTGATTATGGCAACAGCCCCCTTGCTCGAGGGACGCATATTCAGCATTGTATGTGCTAACGAGGAATAAAATACAAAGCCATTTTTCCTTTAACAAGAAATTGAAGCCTTAACGCCCAGGGATAGTTCTAAGAAGTCGGTCTCAGTAATATAGAGGTACATATGTGTTCGAGTTACATAATCCCTTGTCTAAAATCTCTAGCGAATCAAATTAACATATAGTTCGCTCGCCTGATTTTTTCTCAGTGCCCTTTATAGTCGGCCATAAAATCGAATGGGAGTCCGAGTCTAGCTTTCCACTAAACTAGCTCAAATAACTAGCAGCCTACTCACTTTGTCACATTGATTGGGGCGTTGTACTCGAAATGCCAATAATCCTCACGCTTAGCATGCTGGTAAGTAACGCAGTTAGGTAATCATATTATCCTGCTGCCTACTCAAACATCATCATCAGCCTATATTAGTCCACTGCTGGACACATGCTTTCCCTAATGAGCGCCATAGCGCCCTGTCTTCAGCTTGACGCACCCAGCATCTACCTGCTGTCTTTCGCAGATCGTCATCCTACCTGGTCGGAGGGTGTCCTACACTACGTTTACCAAGTCGTGGTCTCCACTCAAGAACACGTTTGCCCCAGCGGTTGTCGGTTTTCGCGAGATATGGCCGGCCCACTGTCATTTTAGCTTGCTTATTCTTAGAGCTATCGTTAAGAATCCTATCCTTCAAAGAAGAAACTCCGACATAGCTCATTCCATAGCTCGCTGAGCGACTTTGAAATGGTGGACCAGCCCTATCGTGAATGTCCACGTCTCAGCTCCGTAGGTCATAACGCGTAGGACGCACTGATTGAAAACTATCGTTTCCCAGAAGACTTAAGTTGGTGCAAAATCTAAGCCGGCACCACACGACTTAATGACACCTTAGCAAAAACAAATAAATATTGAACGAGCTGTAAGGACGGCCCTGCGTAGTCGACGCCCGATGGCTTGCATTTCCGATTCAGTTGGGAAATCGAACGCAAAGTTCTTTTTGTCAGCTCTGATTCGCAGCTGGAACTGTGTTATGGAGCGTCTAACTGCCGGTCATGTTCCACCATTCACGATGTTTTTACGATTTAAACGGTTATTTTAGAACTGCGCCCATGACATATAGATTTCCACGGGGGCGAAGCCGCGGGGCGCATTTAGTAGTTTATAGATCTTCCTCTTGAATCATTCTATCTAATTATATTAAAAAAACGCATTAAAATCCGTAGTTTTAAAGATCAAGCCTAAATAAGGACAGACAGATAGCGGGAAGCGACTTTGTTTTATACTATGTAGTGTACATAATAATATGTATTATGATGAGTTATTTTAGAATTTCACGAGTTATACGAGAGAAGAAAATAAAAGTTATACGAGTTATAAGACTGCAGGTAGACTATGCTGGATGCGGTGAGCTGAAGACAGGGCGCTATGGCGCTCATTGGGGGAGGCCTGTGTCCAGCAGTGGACTGCTATAGGCTGATGATGATGATACGAGAAAAAGTATCTTCGTTAAAAACAAAATGGAACTAGCGGTGATAAAGTAGATACCAAGAAAAAGTAACATACAAGTTAAAAAGAGTTTTTGTCCAACATTCGTCGAGCGTGAGTTATAGCCGCTGTATTCAAGGGGCCTGCAAACACTTTGCCGTCAGTCCGAAAGTAATCCTCTAACTTTTAAAATAAAAGTGGTAAAGCTGTATTGCGTGATTTATACCATTTTAAAAGCAAGCATCTAGTGTTGCTCTGTAAATTATGTCTACCATGAACTTGTTTGATGTTTTACGTTTGCTTATTCGTTGTTTTTCGTTTCGTTTCAACAGGCAATTTTCTTTTTATTTGAATAATACAAATAATATGCAACTAAAATGGAGATTTTCATTCAATTAGGTACAAATACAAATAGTTTATTAATAAATAAATAAATAAATAATGCTGGACAATTCACACAGCATTATTTAGCACCATGGTAAGCAGAGCTTGTGTTATGGGTACTAGATAACTGATACACATAATACAATATATTACATAGATATATATTTGTTATTATACATAGAAAACGACCAGAACATCCAGAACAAATATCTGCAGATCGTACACACAATTGTTCCGAGGCGGGAATCGAACCCGTAACCTCCTGCGTCGCAGGCGGACCTTCGCCCATCGCGCCACATCGGTCGTTCACAAACAACAAAATATTTCAAATAATAATTCTCATGCAAATTAATAAAAAGTAGTAAAAGTAAATTTAAATTAAAACTGATTCTATTTGAAAATCGTGAACACAATTGTAATAATGAGAACTAAAATAGCAATTCTCATTGACCATGATTGTTTGTTTAAATAGTTTTAGCCCACTCAAGAAACACTCAACCAATGAAAAACTTACTGTATCTGTCTATATCTATTACTGCCAACATCCGAAGATAAAAGTTTCTCATGCTTTATTGAATTAGTTTCCAAGCAGAGTGACCCCTCCCAAAGGGACATCTGTCAAAATCGCCGGGAGAACGTAACAAAGTTTTAAATAAAGTCAGGAAGCCGCTTTAACAGAAATATTCTACCCTTTCGCTGAACTTGGGGGATACCTTTGAGCAACTTTTGTAATTTAGAACACTACGGAAGACGTACAAACATTTTTTTGACCTAATCTCTACCGTGATTCTTAGGAGGTAAGGGTACGTTCACACAGCGGAAACGGGTTAGAAGCTTTAGGACTACATATTGATTTGACTATATAGCAGTTAGGACACGTTACAATACAATACAAAAATACTTTATTGTACACCAGATACATATCATTATTAAAGACATCACATGTGACAAGTACAATGGGCGGCCTTATCGCTTAGAAGCGATCTCTTCCAGGCAACCTTTAAAACGTTTTTATAGGACTGTTTTTATACGGATCCATCGCTGCTGGAAACTATCGTCTACTGGTTCCGGAATATTGTTAGGTGTGTGAACTCGCCCCTACATCTACAAACGCCATGACGGAAAAAAAACGGATGCTGTGTGAATTCGTCCGTCCTTATTTGTGGATTTTTGGACTAAAGTTTGAAATAGAAATATCTTTATTTGTAGCATTAACAAATTTACTAAACTAATTCCTTAATTACCCAACACCATAAAGACTACATAACTACTAACTAATTTAAAAAAAAACTTAAATGCTACAAAATGGCGTCTGACTCAGCGTTATGTTGTGATAGCCATTGTGCATAGCTATCACAACGCTGATCTTCCGTCGGAACCAAACCCACGCGTCACGTCACGTACACTAACACAATACATTAAGTTAGAATAAAAAAAATAGTTTGAATAAAAAAATTCTGAAGATGTTTTTCACGATCTCTATTATTCATTATAGGTAGTTTACGAAGTATTAAATCATCACCTACCTTTCATTGTTATTTCGACAAACACAAACTAAATGAAACAGAACTTGTTCGTATATCTATTCAGATGGCTGACAATACAATACAAATATTCTTTATTGCACACAGGAAAAAGACAAATAAAGAATGTATTCTACAATGGGTGGCCTTATCGCTTAGAGCGATCTCTTTCGGCTGACCTACTTCTGATATTTTTTTTTCGAAACAAATAAATATTCGAAGCCATTCCAGACTAGAAACATGTATGTTGTTTTTATGTTAGAAACAGTAATTGTTTGACCATCACATGAAAGCAACCCATCACTGATGACAACCATTAAATTACAATTTACGCGACATACTATGTATGTGTTTGTCACTAATTTGTCATAATGAATGGTGGTCCAGAACGTATGGTTTCTCGCCCAGTTTAATGTTTTGGACATTTAAGGGCCCATACAACCTCAACTTTGTGTGAAAAGGCTAGACATATGATTTTGCGTTCATAAGAGCGGGACAGGGCATTGCAACGCAAGTCCAAAAATCAAGTTTTAGCTTATTACCTATTCAAGTCAGTCAAGATCTGAACTTCTGTATTTATTGAGAAATTTAGGTTTTAGTAAAAATTTAGAGGTAACTTTGCGATTTTTTTCTATCGAGAAAATTTCATGGAATCGTGTTTTCGAAACATATGATCGATAGATTAAGTCCTGAACTTTACCATATATCAATTTCAAAGTTAAATATTCAGTAGTTTAGACGATATGGACATCCGGCGGAGTTGAAAATTTGCAGTTTGAGGTAGTATACACTCTTAATAGCTAACCAATTAACAAATAATGCTGATGACCTCTCCGCCGAATTTTGGCCACGGGGCGGCGGCCAGTCTCAATAGAGGCTAGTGATGTGCGCAGGACATTATACCTATGTATAGTGCACAATTATTAATTATTTATTTATTTTATTTTATTGTGCGCGCAAACACTGGTGCACTCTCCTATTCTCGCACTCTTAACAATTTAATTATTACGTTTTTCTTTATTTAATTTAATTTAACATCCCATTGGACGGCAGACCAACACGACTGGGGATAGGTCAGGCGCAGGACCAACCGCAAATAATGGTGGTGACTAGTAAAATACCCTAAATAAAAAAATAGCTTAGTCTTTTACGGGTGTGTATTAGAAATTGTGAGAATTTTTATGTTTCATTTGCCGCTCTAGGAACGATTGTAATAATTTATCGAAGCCGTGAAACTGTTATTGAAATATGCCAAGTGTTTTTGTCGCCGGCATAGCAAGTTCACTTCATTCCGCCTTCTTGTTTATCGCTTTTCACTTGTCAACTTTTGTACAGGTATTTCCATTTGTTGATAAAGTAACGACTCCATAAAATTTTTAGATAAGTCTAAATTTAGAATTAACTAATAAAGTGGCATAATTTTATCGTTCATAGCTTATATCGGCAGGATATTGTATTTAAAAATGGTGTCTTGTCCTCATAATAAATTAGATAAGAATTTCCCGAAGTCTTAGCAGAAGGATGAGGCAAAAAATGACGTAGCAACCCATTACAGTCGATCCAGGCCGCCACTCACTGTATATGTTCGACATCTAATATCTTTCACACGATAAAACGCCGAAATTCGATATCAAGCGAAAAATACGACATTCGATTATAAGGCCCCTATTTCCGGAGCGATAAGTAGGCGTCAACCCGTACTGTAGGTACGGGTCGCCTCCTCAAAAGACAATACAAACCTTTCAGTCAAAGGTAAAGAAAGAAAGCGACGAATCTAATAAACGTAGCCCGTATCCATCCCGTTTGTTTTTACACATCCAGCTCAAATAGAACCGCAGCGCGCGCGGTCATTCTCCTCGTTAGCCGATATCGATATGATTTGCGGGGTTCGCGGAGGCTCTCAATAAATTGGTCGCGATGGACGTCCAATTCTCGGAAATGGAAGGGTACACCCGTGGGACCGGCTTTCACAATAGACCTTCCCGAATGAGAGCCATTAATTCGCATCTTTGTTTTATAAAGGCACAAAGTGACGGGAATTGACGTTATGTGAGCTCATTTAACGATAATTCACTTCAAAAACGGTTTCCGGACAGAAACATTTAAGCCGGCCCTTTGCTTTTTTGCTAACGAGGTTAAGCTCAGGGCATTATGCCCAATTGCTTTGCAATAAAAAGTATTGTAATGCTCGAATAGGGTAAGCGTTACGGCCTTTGTATAAAAAAAAAAAGAGTCTCGGTAGTATCAAATGCTCGGCTGTTCAGCTGCAATTACCCGTACGACCCTCCTCAATATTTATGAATCGTAATAAAAGAAAAGAAACCACTCGAAGCGTCCAACTAAACAATATGCACGTGCCGGCTCAGAACTAGATACTCGACTTTGAGGAACAATGCGCATACCAATTGCCCCAAAGATTTTTATTGATAAAAATCACGTAAAACCACAAGCAATGCCGGCGGTTGTATCTTTTTTTATGAAACTATAGAGTGGATGAGAGAATGGATTTACGAGTGTTTGCGGGGCAACGAATCTGTTCATGGCAATCCGAACGGACTCACATGAGGGACATAAAATCTCGCATAGAAAACAAGAGCTAATAAAATGTTCCTTTTATGCGCATCGGGGAGGAATGGCGACGCGGGCGATTTATATGACGCAGTTGTCAGCTGAACTGCGCTGGGACATTTACCTCAAGTGTACTATTTGTGAGTTTAGAGTGCTGTTTATCCTGTTTATTGCCGTATTAAGAAGGAACCATTCCTGTGAGGGGTTTTAGGAAGGAAGTCAGTCTGGAGACAAATTTACTCGCTCTGTTATGGATGGTCTCGGATTGCTGTTTTATGGTGAACATTTAGCCCCAGAACATGAATAGTGAATGTCATTCATATATTTATTACCTAGACAAATGATGTCAAGGCAAAAAGGGTAAAATGTCATGCAAAGAGTAAATTAAAAAAAAATATATATTATTTATTTATTTTAAGCCGTTATTGTCCCACTGCTGGGCAAAGGCCTCCCTTTTCTCCTTCCACTCCTCGCAATCCAACGCGTAAATTTTTTAATATAAAGAATTTCTAAATATGTTACGCTCAGCGAGCTGTGGAAAGAGCTATGCTCGAAGTTTCTGAAGGATAGGATACATCCAACAGAGAACCAAGGTTATCGACATAGCTCTAAGAATTAGCAAGCTGAAGTGGCAGTGGGCTGGCAATATCTCACGAAGAATCGACAACCGCTGGGGTAAAGGAGTTCTTGTGTGCAGACCACGATAAACGTAGTGCAGGTTACCCTCCGGCCAGGTACGTCAAGCTGAAGACAGGACGCTATGGCGCTCGTTTGAGGAGGCCTATGTCCAGCTGTGAACTAACATAGGCTGATGATGATGACGGTGTTACGTTGAAAAGCATTCTTTGTCATACATTTGCGAATAATTCAAAAAGTTGTCTAATGTATGTTTTACCTCACTAAACTCTTTGAATTACTGTAGCTGTTTGCATAAATTCACTTTATTTACATGAAAATTACCCAAAGAAACTCAGAAGTTTAAGCGTAATTCCAACGCAACTACGAAACAACCTTACTCCCGCAAAATCATAACCAAAACTTATTAATCCTAATAAAGTCTAACAACCAAAAAGATTACGATAAGCCAAAACGAAGTTACTTGAACCTTCCAGATTATGCAGCCGTTTAGAACTTCGTACACTTCGTAATGATCCAAAAAATGGGTCCACAATATTAAAGTAGGCCTCTACCCTGAATTTCATTGGCCCAGCAAGTCTTTCATACAGCTTTTACATCGATAGGGACGCAAATTTGAACATCCAGTGCTGTTATATTTTATAGGCAGTTCATAAAATAACTTTTTCGAATATATTAGAGAAAACGTTTGCGAGGAGGCAATATTTTTAACGTTTATTGGTGTTTTGCATAAGCTCCGAGTATAGAAGCGTCAGATATTATTGATACTTTATGTCTATTCTGCTTGATTTATACAGCTTCAGGTGTCGTATATTTACCTTTATAAGATTATTAAGGTTGGTAACATAGAGAGGACACCTGTAGCATGTCGAAACGCGAAATGTAAAGAATACTAATGAAATTTTAGACAAGCGCCATATCTTACTTACTACTTATTTCACAAAGAAAACTACGATGAATGAATAAAAACAAATGGAACTAGTACTAAAATTGATACAATTGAGCGAACTGCAGACTATTGCAAACAGTCTAGAGCAGCTCGGCTGATCCATAATCTAAAAAGCAGATAATTGAATGTGTATGGTGCAACTGAATTTTACATACTGTCAAAGAAACTTACTACTCCTTGGAATAGGTAAATGTTTAGCGAACATCATCATCCGCCTATGTTAGTCCATTGCTAGATAGGCCTCCCCTTATGACCGCCATAGCACCCGGTCTTCAGCTTGACGCATTCAGCATTTGCCTGCAGTCTTGCGCAGGTCGTCATCCCACCAAGGGCATCATACACCGAAACATACCTTCTACGTGATGATTAGTTAGGAATCTAATCATTTAGCTGCATCATTTATGAAAAATTATCGTATTTATCTTTGACATTTTGTATGTTTTTTTTTATTTTTCTAAAATGTATAATGATATTCTAATTTTAATTTTAAATATGATAAGACTTGACTTAAATATAAGGTACTCTATTGCATTGGGTGTGCCAGTAGTAGTGTGTGTGTAGGATAGAGTACATGTTTATAAATAAACGAGCTGTTTCCCGCGGTTTCATCCGCGTTGCATTCAATTTCAGTTTTAATATAGCCTATGTAAAGTAAAGTAAAAGTAAAAAATCATTTATTTTTAGGCTTACAAAATAAGCACTTAGACAAGTCATATTTTATCTATTAAATTATTAACAAATAAAATTATTTTACTGTTCACTTAAATTTTTTGTCCACTAGTGGAAGAAGTCTGAGTATGTTCACCGGGGATAGTGTAGCTTCCCAACGGTAAAAGAGTTTTTCAAATCGGTCCAGTAGTTTCGGAGCCTATTCAATACAAACACAAAATCTAACCTTACCTCTTTATAATATTAGTATAGATAAATCTATACCGAACGTAGGAACCTTACCTAATAATGAGCTTGATATCACGAAAGCCCTCAAACAAAAGCCTGTTACCATAACCAAGGCAAGGTTACCATAACCAGGGCTTCCCTATTATTAAATATCCGGGTACAACACCGACCCAACCTGTAAATTTGTTCGTTAATTCTTGTTTACAATTTTTAATGAAACCCACAGCATGACTGACAAATAAAGTTCCGTACTTACGGTTTGTGAATATATAAACAAACTAGCTGTTCCCCGCGGTTTCACCCGCGTTAAACTCAAATTTCCCTTTATTAGGTGATATTTTACACCTTGGGTTACAATAATTAAATATTATTTTATCCGTGTTTAGAATTCTTGTTAAGAATTCCTGGGTATCAACTCCCAACAATATCTGGATTTTTATTCACAGTGAACTGAAGAATTGCCAAAAATTGCCATAGAAATAACTTAATAAAATATGTCATAAAAACAACGCGTGCGAAGCCGGAGGCAGGAACTAGTTTATTATGTCAGTGTGATTGTCAGTTAGTCCCATTGCTCCTTACTTTCCCTTTGTGTCTTTTCATCTGTGTGCATTTCCTTTTTACATTTCCATTCTTTGTTATAGAATGATGATGCTATAGAATCATGAGCTAATAACAACCAGCATTCCGAAACGAATGCTCGTCGCGATCCGCGCTATATTTCACCTGGCTCCGGAATTCATAACTCGATGTGATGTAGTGCCGGGGCGCGTTCCCTGTAGAGCTACTTGATGTGACACCATAGTACAGCTACTTGGAAAGTTTATTTAGTTGAAAAGAGTTCAATGGGTGACTTTTTGGTAAGCTATGTGCGTGGCGGCGGATTTTTAACTGTTTCAGACTAAATGTTTGCTGTAATGCTGATAAGGTACCTTCGTAAGAAGAAGATAAGCCAGGAGTGTTATATTGCATGATTTTCTTCTCTATTAGAAGCAACTAAAATATAGTTTTTACTTCTTTGAGTCCTTATACGGTGGCTACATAATACTACACTAAGGATTATACTTCAAGATATTAAATTCATTTCTTTTCAGTTGCACAATCATTTTTGCTCTAGTATACACATATTAAATAAATTTTAAATACACTGGAGTTTAATTACAATCTAGCCACAGAATTGGCTAATAAGTAATTTCGTTTAAACTTATTTCTATAAAAACATATTACTTAGAACGTGTGGTGGAGACATTTTGTTTATGTGTTCTATAAGATAGCACTACTGCACATATACTATAATATAGTTGCAAAATTATAACACTAAAGTGATGCTACTGTTTCCAACTTCTTTACTCCTCGACCTTCTACATAGAATCATGTGTGACGTCATAAACTTATGACGTAGCATCTAGAATGTGCACCGCAGTTACTCACGTTATAAAAATATGTTATAGCGCTTGCTTACTTACTGTTTATGACAGTTTTATGTAGGTCTGTCCATTACGCTTATGAAAACCATATGTAGACATTCTGTTCGGTCATACTTTGAAAGCAATTTGCTGGATGTACATTGTATACATTGTTCAAAAGTTTGTATCATCAGCAGATCAGCCCACACACGTCCACTGCTAGACATAGGCATACCCAATATTACGACGCTACAAATAGCGGTCTTGAGCCGCCTCCTTTCATTGACTCCTTGCGAAAGCTAAAGTCGGTCTATCGAATGGATGGTCGGCCAACGCGCGTTGCATGTAGTTACAAAGATTTCTTAAATAAACCTTTGAATCATTTATCAAATAACTGCCTGTTTCCAAAACATAAATAACTGCCAGAAATGTAAGTGTATAGCGAGACGTTTTTCACTCATTGTAAAGTCTCACTTATTATTTTAACAACCGATAGTTAGTAAAATTACTGGATATCTATTGATTTTTGATAGTACTGTTATAGAATCGTTTTTAATATTTTCTATGTTCCACAAGTCATTTAGATTGCAGTTTCGCGCACATTGTAAGCCATTTGCAAACATTTAGCAAAAAAAAATTATCTTTATTTAAAATATTAAGTTTATTGAAATTATATGAACAAAGACGTTGTTCAAACGTCGACAGAATCCAAAACCACAACGTTTAAACGACATGTATGTTAATTTTATCTCAATAGACTCGAATAATACAACTGATTCGTAGTTTGTTTTAGCTTGTGTTCATAGCTAAGAATACTATGCGCAAAACTTCTTACCTGCTATCAAAATTACTTAGAAAATAGTAAAAACCCGATTTTTTATGATTGACCTATCTTTAGTCAAGTAGATTTTCATATGTAGCATATCCTTAAAGCAATATTTCACATTCCTGAAAGACATTTCGCATATTGTAAAATGCACAAAACTTCTTAGCTGCTATCTAAATTGCTTGTAGACCTATTAAATAGTTTTTTTTGATCTCGTAACCTTACGTCAAATTGAACATTAAAACCATCCCTAAGAAAGCCAAAGCCGACTGAACTTCCGGAGATTAATAACACATTTCATATGGATAAAATCCTTAAAGCACCCGCCTGCAATATTTCACATTCCTCAAAGACGTTTCTGATACACTGCCAGGAATAAATCTGATTTCCGTACGCTGAGGTTGCCATCCCTTCTTCGACCTTTGTAGTCCAATTTGATTCACTTTATAAGCTTCGTCAGAATAGATCGAATTTCGGGTGGAGTGTGATTTTACTTACCAACTGATGTGTTGGAAAGATCTTCCACGGGCTAGAGTATTTTCTCGACGTTGTTGTAGCGATTCTATACCTATAGATATCAAAGTATATCCTTGTTCTAGTCCCACTTTATCACCAAGTTATAAAGCGCAAATATTGAGAAGGAATATATATTATAGATACATAATAAATTAATAAATATTATAGATAAATTATTGGATTGGATTTCCCCCTTTATTCAAACATCAAACATGTGCTTTTTTCCCTTTAGACCTCTTGAATGTCTCTTAGATTGTCGGATTACTTAGATTAGCTACAATATAGTTATAAGCTTTTCATCTTCTTTCTTCTCATCTTGAAGAAACAACTGTTTCTTTGAAAACTAAGCGTTAAATGTGTCTCAAGCCAACAGTACTTAACCCTGTCAGCGCCCTCTGACGGCTATTTCCGCCGCTTACTTGTCTGTTTCCTTTAAACTTGAAACAACTGGAGTTTAAGGTCGCTGGTCCGTTCAATTTGCTCGGAGCTTCTGTTTTTGTAGGTTAGTTTCTATGAATATTTAGTTTATGAATTCTAGTTCCAACTCACTTCAGATTTGTAGGGAAATATTAAACTATTTACTATGATAAATATTTATTTTAGTAATAGTAAAACTTTGCACAAATTCGTATCGCTCATTCTTTTCATAGAGCACGTCAATTTGGTGCTTTGGATCCAATCTATTCAAAAGTGGATCGTATTCTTCCGATCTGACTCAGAGGCAGACACATATCCAAAATGTAACGTATAATGATAAACCACCAGCCTAACTAAAAGAACTTTCAAAAAACCAATAAATCATCATAAAACTCAACGGAATCATGAAAAACCTCATAAAAGTTCCACTATTTATTTTCATAATTTTAGTTCCGTTAGCTGGTAACACCAACAAGAGATGAAAACTTCACCGGAGGCTCTCTGCAAACTTTTCATCGACTAATCCCACGGTGGCCGCGCTAAATTCTCGATTTACTCTGCAGATGACCCTGTATCACTGGGAACCAGCATTTTCAGAGTAAAATGTGCTTTTTTCCTGTTAAATTAGAGTCGAACCTAAAATTTACATTCATATACACTGCTCGACGATTACTCCTACATCACCTCACTTACCTTACGTACCCCATGTTTGACATTGACTAGACATAATTCTGAAACCCTTTAATTATTTATTATATTTTATATTATTTTATGGGTTATATGTATATTTATCCAAAAGCGCGTACGCGTATTACTGTACTAAAGTTAACCATTGTAACTCTTCAGTGAATAATCTCATCATCAGGGTGCTCGATCTAATTCGAATGAGGCGTTTCATTTGCCAAGAAATGGTTTAACCAGATTGAAAAACAAGCGCGGGTTTCAACTTGCCATTTTTGGGTATCGGTTCCAAATTCGAACGTCGTCGAGTAAAAAGTCGTTAGCATAGCATCCAAAGAGTTCAAAATTCTACGAGTTTGAATTTCAATTGATTTAGGAACTCTTTTCAAGAGTCTGCTCGCAATTTTAACACAGAAACAATGCGAAGTGAAACCAGTGAAACTTCCCACTATCGAACATTCTAGCAGCAGAGCGAGGATTATGCCGCAGCATATTTTTCAAACGATTCCCCCGTTTCAAGGATTTGTGGCGAGTTTGTTATCGTTAGCGGGGAACTTTCTATCTATGTCTTTGGTCAAGTCGAGTAGTTCGAGCGTAGATTTATATTGATAATCTTGGATTGAACACCTTTGTGTACGGAAAACTAGAGTCAAGAGAACTCTTCGTGGATTTTAGTGATCTTGTGACAACTTTCAAAGAAAAAATATATTGACTCTTGCAATTCACACTGCATCATCTAGCTAAGTAGATTTTTTTATGGGTAATGGATGACTGATATACATAATACATGTAGCATAGATATAATAGATATTTTCATTATACACAGGAAACACCTAGAAGTATATTTTTTATAAATAAATAAGTACCGATAATTTATGTATATGTTATGTGTAATTGCGTACATTAAAAAATAAACTCAACTGTTTGAATTGTAAATTCCTGCTAGTTCTTATTAATATTATGACTAAGTCAAAAGATAAATTATTACAAACCAATCGCAATAGTCAACATTTTCCCAATAACATTGAACATAACTTTCAATGTCAAACAGTCGTCTTGTAAACCGCCCGAACTTCGAAAGCGAAAAAACATTACCCGTATATAATGTAAAGTATAGTACAAATGATATATCGTGAATCACGAAGACAATTCCGTTATTTATCGTGTATCGAGGCCTTTGTGTGGCATCTGGGTTCACGTAACAATAACAAGAAAGTAAAAGTTGTAAGGTCGGAAAAGTTTGTAGGCTGTTATTCACAGTATTTCTATTTTTCTTTTTCGTGGTAAATTTACTATTCGATTACCACAATACAATAAGCTATTGCTGGCTATTTTGTTTCGTTTTCTCTTGATATATGTGGCATTTTTAATCGACCCCGAATAAAGGAGGAAGTTCTATGTCCATCGATTTCTCCGTCATTAAGGGACCGATTTGGATGATAATTTTGCATTATTTTAGAGATGATTCCGATGTAGTATCAATAAAATTGCAGTCCCGATGGATTAGTATTTATTTCTCAAACATAAAAAACTGTTTAATATATGTATTGAATAAGTGGCTCCTTGACCAATGTTTCTATAGTGTAAATGAATTTATTAATCTTAAGTAGAGAATTTATTATGTTTTGACGATTGTGAATTAATTTTAAAGTTAACTATTTATTGATTGTACCTATTTATTTATTTTCATTGATTATTTTAATTATTGATGAATTTAACGACCTTAAAACACGCTTTAATATTTGCACACCTGCTTGCGGGTTGAGCACATTTGACTCCACTCTAGTTATAAGACCTGACATGTACCTGTAATAATGTATTCTGCAAATAAATGATTTGATTTGATTTGATTTAAAACCAAAAGGATTCGAAGTCAGTATTTTTGTTTATTTTTTAATCTTTATTTAATAGTAGTTTAGAGCTTGGTCACACAGTGACCCCACACAGTGACCACAGTACATTTATTATAAATATATTTATTATTATCATTATAATTTACTTATAACGTAGCAAAAAAAGCAGCCTAACAAACTCTACAAACATTAAATCATCATCAACCTATCTTAGTCCGCTGGACATAGGCCTCCTCCAACGAGCGCCACAGCGCCCTGTCTTCAGCTTGCCGCATCCAGCATCTACCTGCAGTCTTTCGCAGGTCGTCATCCCACCCGGTCGGAGGGCGTCCTACACTACGTTTACCGAGTCGTGGTCTGCACTCAAGAACACGTTTGCCCCAGCGGCCGTCGGTTCTTCGCGAGATATTAAAATAACAACTCAAATCAATCCCGCAAGAACCCGCAATAGTATTTATAAACCGCTGTGTAAATATTTTAACAGCCATCAAATAACGGATCCGGGCGTTATCGTTAAAATTATTTGCAGATACCCGTTAATTGATATCGTGGGAGCTTAATAATTTCACGGTCTATCAACCACTAAGCAATGGAATACTTGATTTGTTTTCAGCTGATGCGATTTAACGTTAATAACGTAGACAGATAATTATTTTTATTCAAAATATCTAAACAATGCTTGAGCTATGGCAGTACCAGAAAGTTGTTCTGTGGCTATGGGTACTAGACAAAATGATGTACCTAACGCCAAATAAGGATTCGGTAGGTAAGGAAATACTCTAACCAAAAAAATAAAAATGTCTACACGCAAAACTGAATTACGTCATAAACTGAGGAAAAATGCGTGAAACGCAAAGTCAGTGATTTGCATACACCGAGTTGTAACATTTTCTGGTGGAACTAACAAAAGTTGTATTTGTAGAAATGTCTCGAGTTTTCTTATAAATAATTCATATCTAAATGCTGAATCTCCATGTGTTAGTCGACGCTTTTCTCTCTATATCTAAATAATGTTACATGCTGACTTCGGGCTGTGTGTTCCGCACATTTAGCGGATGAACCACAACCGTACAACGCGCATGCATATTTGATTAACGTATTTTTGAATTCATAAGAGTTCCAAATTCGAATGGATTTGAGAACGGACGACCAAACTCTTTGGTGTATTTTAAATGAAATTTTACTGGGAATATTTTTCGGGCGGGTGTTTAGCATATAAACATAGGCTGGGCTATGTGGGTATATCTAATATACAAACGTTGTATATACAAAAATTATGTAACTATACAATAATATAATCTTACTAGCTGTGCCCCGCGGTTTCACCCGCATGATGATAGATATTTTGGATAATATACAATACATATATCTTTATAAATTGTAGCCTTTGTGTATTCTGATGTATAAGCTATATTATTGTAAAGTTTCATTAAAATCCATTCAGTAGTTTTTACGTGAAAGGGTAACAAACATCCATCCATCCATACTTACAAACTTTAGCGTTTATAATATTAGTAGGATAAGTAAGTCTACCGTCACATGGTCGCTACCCGTGTAATTTTCAAATCCACTGTTTCAAACACGATTAATATTCAAACAGCGGACAATCCGCTCGACATATCCGCTAAAGAAACATACCACACATGTTTACCAACTCCGATCTAGATAGAGTTGTATTAAATTATTGAGTTCCGATGGAAATTGCATTAATCTACCTAGGGGATGGCCACAAAGGATATTGAACTGGTCTTGTAAATTGCTTGGCAATTGTGGCCAAGAATCTCTAATGGTTGTGTTATCAAAATAATCGTATTATTCTTATTTTTCGATTCAAGACCTTTAACACTTCGAGTGCTGAAATCACACCGTATGTGTTTTCTACAAGTGACTTATATGCGTAAATCCACACTAGCGCAGCGGCTGAGAAAATACAGATCTGTGTGACTCAGCACAGCTGTAATGTTTTTCGAACGAAACGCATGTGCGGCGCAACACAACAATACAATACAATACAAATACGCTTTATTGCACATCAAACACAGAAAAAAAACAGTAAAGAACAAACAAACAAAGATACAGATGCACTATGGGCGGCCTTATCGCTAAGAGCGATTTCTTCCAGGCAACCTTTGGATGGACACAACCGCTGTGTAGAGCGGCAGCACGAATGGCTTAGGTAAAAAAAAAGATCGCAGTCGTCGAAAAAAGTCCGCAGTCAAATTGTTAAGAGGGTAAAACGAAATAAAACTTAAAAGAACGTAAAGAAAAGATTTTTTTTTTCTGATATCTGCACATCAATTTTGTTTATGCGAGAGTAAATAAGTAGATACACTTTTTGCAACTATACTATATCATTGCTAGTTTAGGCCCGCAGCTTCGCACGCTTTTTTTTATCATTATCATCATCAGTCTATGTTACTGTTGGACATAGGCCAACGCCCTTTCTATCCTATAGGAACTGATTTTTGAGATGCAAAGTACCTACAGACCTACTGTACCTCTGAAAAAAAAATCTATCTGATCATGAACCTTGGAACTGGAATATAACAAGGGCTACTTTTTATCCCATAAACGAGTTCCCTTGGGACAGAAATAAGCATAAAACGTTTCCATAGAAAAAAACGCGTGCAAAGCCGCAAGCAGAAACTAGTTTATAATATTAATGCGATGTGATTACATTGACAGTTGCTTTCAATTATGAATATTTATTATTTCGTTCAGCCATAATGAATGTCCAAGTGAATTTCAATTAATAACTTAAGTCATAATTTTATTCAAGCAAACCCTAAAAGAAATAATATTATCATAGACCTGTTTTCTAAAATGTATCAACCTGTCAATTGATTGATGAGGCATCCATTAGCTGATTGCTAATAAACATAGAGTGAAATGAATTATCTACGCTATTGATTATACTGTTTGTGGACAACCGTAGAACCGCAGACCAGTATCGTGAGGGTGGTCAAACAACTATGAAAAGCAAATAATACGAAGGCTTGAATAATTAACGTTATTATTCCTTCATACATAGTTTTACAACCGAAACAACTACTGGCCCCGGAGGTGTAATATTTAGATTAAGCATTTATTTTAAGATTTATTGTATCTCATTATTGCAAATTTTTTTATTTTATGAGAAATAAACATCTTTAAACTGAACTTCTAAACGTGCCTAGACTTCAATTCATTTAAGGCTCAATGTGTGATAGACAAATAACAATTCTAAATTAAATGAGATACGACACAAATGATTATTATGATTTTAAGTCTAAAAGCAAAGTCACAGGGCTTTTCTGTCTTTTCTGAGTAACTTCGAGAGAGGTTCAATTTTTGTCAAAGTGTAAAATGCAAAATATGCATTATCAATGCCTACTTACTAGAATAGTAGTAATGAATACTACTATTACTCTAGCATATCGTTAAACTATTTAAAGTAGATACCTCACCTCGCTGTAATTAGACCTTTTTTATCCAACCTCCCTACATTATTACCTACAATAAACGACCAGGATAACCTCTTACCCTCGGTGGTTCCGAGTAAATACGTTAAACTCTCTACTCTTGTACAATTTGTTTCAATCTCGCCGGTGATTCTCACCAATCACTGCTTTCCCTCTCGATTTTTGAGGACATTTGTCGGCTTTTGAGGTAAGCTGGGAGCTTATGGTGTGGTGGTGTTAAGTTAGGGAACATTTCTGTGAAGGTGACTCCAGGGCAATAAATTGTTATACTTAATTGTGTCTCAAGGAAGGCTATCTGTTAAAAATCAATGTAGTTAGAACATTATCTTATATCTAGGCAGCAGAAAAGCTACTGCTAAACATCAACAGGAGAGAGCGAGATGGTTATAGATATCTCAAAGTTATTAATCACTAGCTGCGCATCGCGGCTTTGCCTGCGTGGAAATCTATGTGTCAATGGTTTAAAAACCTTCCTCTTGAATCACTCTATCTATTAAAAAACCGCATCGAAATCCATTGCGTAGTTTTAAAGATCATACATAGAGACAGACAGACAGCGGGAAGCGACTTTGTTTTATACTATACGTATGTAGTGATAGTAGCCAATTGATAAACTTAAGCAAGGCAATGCCCCTTCAGTTTATTATTCATAAAATCAACCAATATTCGCAATACAAAATATTCGCCCTTGAGTTCCCGATACAAAGTCAAAAGGTTACATCAAATCGTTAACATATCTTTCCCAATACATACTCCAATTTCCATTATACCCCTCTAACTCACCAATACATTCCCAAAGAAAAACACGTTTGACGGACAAGCTTTTAAACCGAACATCGATCCTCGAAGGAGTAGCACTTCCTCTCACTTGCCTTAAAGGTGGTTCCTGTACGCGAGCATTCACCTGTAATGTTACAGATTCGAGCAGATACCAGTTATTTAAGAAAGAAGAGAGGGTGAGATATAATTGTAACTAGATGCGCCCCGCGGCTTCGCCCGCGTAGAAATCTATGTGTCAAATGGTTTATAAAAGTACCTCTTGAATCACTCAATCTATTTAAAAAAACACATCAATGGGTTGACGATATCACCAGGGACGCAAGGGCATACGTGTATGGGGGAAACACAAAACAGAAAAGGCTGTTAAAGCCTAAAGGAGGCCTAATACCCAGTAGAGGGTGAGACCAGGCTAAAATGATAAATACAGTCTACACATCAAAATCGGTTAGATGCTGACAAGTTTACAAAACTTTGTCGGCTGCCTACAATATTCATACACTGAAATGTTGCACTCGCCGGATACTCCCGACGGGCTTTAGTGTTACAGAATAGCTCAAAATTGAGACTAGTTGGATTTATAGTGTGGTAATACAGGCAAATCCTCATAAGCCAGGGAGGAGGCGGTATTGTAACGTGATGCTCACAGAAGAATCCTAGAATGTTAGATACATTACAGACTATTTCTATTTTTATCTATTGCTCGCGGGGAGGGACCTCCGGATTCAACAATATTTTACTTCGGGACTACACGTTGTTGGTTTAAGGTTCTATTTCCGCTGGCATTGTGGTACTGAAACTCTTGTTTGATCCATGCAAGTTTGATGCTTACTTACTAAGGTTACGGTTCGGTTTTCGTTGGCTTAGTGTGGGTTGAATATTGAGTAAGGTTGCTTCAGTATTCGGAAGTGATATGGGGTAGTACATTGTGGGAACCTAAAGAGAATACGAGAATAGGCAGGCTGTTTAGCCACTCGCTAAGTCAGTCTCAGATACTATAGACTGTAGGCGATACAATACTGCTTTATTATTTAGTTTGTGATTTCATCCAAGACGGGAGATATGTAAATATGGAAATGGAAATACATAGGCTTGGTTTTCAGTGCGGAGTGGAAGTTTTGCTGTCATTGGATGTTATTTTCATCATCATCATCATCATCAGCCTATATTAGTCCACTGCTGGACATAGGCCTCCCCCAATGAGCGCCATAGCGCCCTGTCTTCGGCTTGACGCATCCAGCATCTACCTGAAATGATGATGATGATGTTATTTTGAAACCATGCAATTAGTTTTGTGGAAATCTACAAGATAAATTATACTATAAAGTAGGAAATACAAGTGAAGAGATAGTTTATAAGTTAATAAAATTATTTACTTAATAACAAAGAAGTATTATCTTCTTTGATTTAATAGTACATATCGAAACACATCTTTCAGTTTAGTAAAGCTGACTTTATCTTGACTTTTGGCGACTTTTCTTCCGAAATAGAATGTTAAAACATAATTTCGAAAACTAATTTATTCAAGCTACGCAAAGTGCGAAATTGTTTCAAACATTATTCTGTTTAAAACATCACTTGACTTCCGTTTAAGACTCCGTAATAATTTACTAAGTGGCTGATGTTAAAGACCACTTATCAAGAAGGCCTTTCAAAAATTATTCAACAAGCAGTCGAATAAGAAACATCTAGAACAACTTAATGATTATTTATCGCGTACCTTTTGATTTATTTTTCCCAAGGTTTCCATTACGGGGCGACTGAATATCCTCGGAGTTACAGCCGAGAATTGACGGCAGTATCCACGAATAACCTCTAAAACTAGGACATTATCACATAATAATATGTTGACTAATCGCTGATAGTCCATATCAAATGCTGAGCGAGAATCTGTCATTTCCGCGTGAACCTTGTTGTATGCCAATATCCACTTGATTGGACAGGCTGTTATGGCTCAATATATGTTGCAAAATTATTATAAATTTATAATAAATGGTCTTTTTTCGCTCTGCATTTAAATTTCACTATGTAGCTGTTGGTATATTAGATATTGCGTAGCAAGCTCTACAGTATTTGCTACGTCATAGCACGTCTACGCTCGTAGACATCTCGTAGCTTATATCTTATATGCTACGAAACTTCCTTATTACTACGAAGTACAGAATCCTAAGTAAATGTAATGAAGTATTTTCGTCTGTGTCGAGTTATCAGCTGTTAAAATTTTATGAATGGCTATCAAATTTTGAGATATTAATCTGTCTGACGGCCTGAATACTATGAAATGTATTTCAAGCCTAAAATTATATTTAGTATTTTACTACCGTGATACCTTTTAAGTTTTTGAATCATACATTATATTCAAAATCTGATAATTAAAATAACAGATATCAAAATCTCCCTATAAAAAAAAAGGTAAACCCCTTTGAGTGAATATCAATGAGCTCATATCAATTCTGCGTTATATGAGCTAACTGAAATCATGAATCATTTAATGCTTAAAACTGCGTGAAAATTACGGACAACCTGGTATGTACCAAAACAACGTAAACGGACCGTAACTGCCCGTCCGTCCAACGTAGCACCGTACACGTAGAGCGGATATCACGAAGTACATATTTACCGACCCAAACATTAATCCGGCATCCGGCGTAAAACAAATTTGAACGTTCATTCAAATTAATTATTAAGTATAATAAGAGCGGGCAAAACAATGGGAGTGTGCGAATCGTTTGACGGTTTCACTGGACCTTTATTTGTAGGTCACATCACATCAAAACTGATAACGAAAGTTAATTGATATTGATTTGAAATGCGTTTAGTTACTTATAGTTAGTATACGTCATCTTTTCTTTCGTCAAATGTCATCTGTAAGAAATTAAATAATATACCAAAAAATTCTTTCTCCGTTTTTTGAATCAATTTATATTATTATATACATACATATTTATCCTATATCTTTTTAAGTCGTGTGTTTGTTACTCTAGTTAGTTAATTAAGTTTTCTTTTATATTTTTAATTGGCTGTACCTGGATCTTTCAAAATATACGATTATATAAACTAGCGGACCTTCCCGGCTTCGCGCGGTTTTAGGACGGATACCTAACTTTTTTGAAAATATAATATAGCCTATGTTCACCGGGGATAGTGTAGCTTCCCAAAAATGAAATAATTTTTCAAATGGGTCCATTAGTTTCGGAGCCTATTCATTACAAACAAACAAACAAAAAATCAAACCTTTCCTCTTTATAATACGAGTATTAGTATAGATAAAATAAATAGATTCCAACACCTGCGTCGCAGGCGGACCTTCGCCCACCGCGCCACAGAGGTCGTCGAAATATATTTTCTTTTCATTTCATTTTCTATATTCGCATGTATAATATGCCGGGCCCTAGGAATACGGGATTTCCGTTGAACTCATATTGGTTTACCCAATTAATCCCCGTAATCGCCGCCCTGCTAATTAATAACCAGTTGTGCGCAGGATTGAAATTTAATAGTTTATTATAATTATGACCGTTTTATTGCTGATTCTGACTTTATTGACGCTGGGGTGAAATTATAGGGGCTATTGAGACAGATGTTTGGACCAGAGAATGCATTAAAGTTTTAACACCAACGAAATTACTTTATTATTACAGTTAAAACAACCATGTTGATAATACGTTATATTACTTCGACATAACACGTTTTGAGCCTATGACGCGTATGTTGAGGTGAGTATAGACTAGAGCATTATTTCGTTGTTCTATATCTATTTGAACAGATAATAGAAAAAGATAGAAGGTTAAAATAACGTTTGTGTTAGAGCTTCAGTTCGTTGCTCGTTTGGTCTCAACTCACCTTTAAGAAACCGGAGTTTGTTCTAAGCTGTCCGGCCTCCCCCAATGAGTGCCATAGCGCCCTGTCTTCAGCTTGCCGCATCCAGGTCCCGGACTTTCCCGGAAAATTAAGAATAAGGAATTCCAGGGTTCAAATCCTACCGCGTACGCTGCGTACGATTCCGATTCTAATACAATGGACGCAACATTTATACCTACGATCCCTATTGTTTTTTAAATAATACATTTTTTATCATTATGAATAATAAAATAAAAATAAATAGTAACCTAATACAGCCATCACTAACAGGTAGAATGCACAATTGTAATAATTATTTGTTTTGTTAAGTATCAATACATATGTTAGCCTTCATAAAATATTCATTCTATTCCCCTATTGAATGTTGTCTATTTCATTCGCTTTTGTATTGTATTGTATTGTTATTGTATTGTATGTAAAATTGTTTAGTTTGTAATTACGATAAGCTTTAATTATATGTAGACCTAATCGCTTCCGTAATTTTTACAACAATATCCGAACAAGAAATTAAATAATATCCCAAAAACATCCATTTCGGCGGGCCTTGAACCCGCAACCTTTCCCTCAGTATGGGGACGCTCTAACCAACTAAGTCACAAAATCAAGTAACCGAAAGAGTCGAAAATCTATGGGACTTCTTACGGACCCTAACGCCTAGGGCTTACGCACTTTAATAAGAAATACCTTAATATCCGAATACTTCATCATTACTGGCAAAATTAACGCATTATATTGTTTGTCGTTATCAAAGTCACAGTCAATAGCATTTATTTCTTTAGGCTTACAAAAAAGCATTTAGACAAGTCAAATTTTATTCATTATTATCAAATAACTTTTTTTTAATTTTAATGTTCCCTTAAATTTTTCGTCCACTAGTGGAAGAAGTGAAAAAGAAACCACTAGTTGTATGCCCGGAAATCGCATATAATACTACTTTAAGGTGAAAGCGTATGAAGCCGTGTGCAGAAGTTAGTGTAAAACAAAAGAGGCACTAAAACCCAGCACAAACAAGGCACTGCGCGGCCTAAACACGTAACAACGAGTAATCACGCCATAAATCAGGCAGGAGGTAAAATCGGCCCCCAATTAGTCAGACTGGGCGTTAAAGTTTACAGTTTTTTTTACCCACCCATAGACACCATTAGCCACTCCTTTATCTTCATTAGGGTGCAACGGTTAATCTAAAAATCCTTTTACCTGGCGTCAAAGCGTAGAGAGAATAATAAATAAAATGTTACGAGCAAGCCTGGGGTAGTAAGTACCCTATTTTCGGTTTGGTCAGTACCTTTTTTTGTGAGCGTGCGTGTGTTAATCATTTCCTTGGAAAATAGAAGTTTCTGTGTCTCATACATTTTTTGATAAGTCTCATAATTACGGCTAGATTGTTTTATTTATTTATTTATTTCGGAACACCATCAGCTACAATGATGTGATAAATCACAACAGAGAGCTAATAATAGGTATTCACTGATAGAATCTAAATAAGCAATTTATGTGTGAACACTAACAACAATGTGACAAAAAGAAAGCGCACTTTATGGGAAACCATAAAGTGCTCGTACGTAAACTAGTGATAAAAATAATAGAAAACATAAACCAGAATAAAACAATTATCAAGAATCGACCTAGACCTAAGTTAAGTGCCAAAAAAGTCAAGAGTCATGTGAAAGGTTTTAAATGTCCAAATATGGTAAAAAAAATGGTTAAAACGTTTGCGTTATTATAGTTTTGAGTCAGGGACTTACTACTACTACTACAAAATATCAGATTATCTAGTAGATGATAAAAAAGCTTACAATGAGTTTTGCTCCAACTCGAAAACTAACAACCTAAAAAGGTAAAGGTTTCTTGTTCGCTTCTTTACTGTACCTTAAAAAGATTGAAGTGAAAAAAGTGAACACTTTATTTCGTAGTTATACTAATGTAATTTAATATTTGTGACGTGTCCAGTCCAAGAGTTCTGTTAGATCTAAAGGAAATAAAGCACTTTCATATTTGATATCAGACACCCAGCCGGGTGATTATGTATTAGTTTGACACCAGCTACAACGTCAAAATTGGTCAAAATTGACGTTTGACATCACTGATTGCTTAATTTACGCCTATCGCAAACCGGTGATTATGTAACTGATGGGTGATTATGTAACTCGCGACCGGCTTGCGACAGGCGTAAATTAGGCAATAAGTGCTGTCAAACGTCAATTTTGTATTAATTTGACACCAGCTACAACGTCAAATTGGTCAAAATTGACGTTTGACAGCACTGATTGCTTAATTTACGCCTGTCGCAAACCGGTCGCGAGTTACATAATCACCATACCAGCTCAGCCGAAAGTTTGCGAGTTTTGGTGAAACTACATAGTTTTATTATATACTTGAATTCTTATATTTTCCTGTAATACATGTTATAGACTGAGGTCGCAGCATTAATAAGTATTATTTTGTATTTCGCTTACCTGGCTTACATGTAGGCCGATATTAAGCTACACCGCCGTATTTTCAGAACGCAAGCCACGTGAAATTTATAGAGGATTCGGCTAGCCTAGAAATGTAATAAACTTGTGTAATATAATAACCTGAGAGTACTTAGGACTGCTGGCTTAGGACATTAATATCGCCGGTCTAGATTATGGCGGTCAAGATTAATTGGTTTTAATTTACTTTTTCATTATTTTCAAGAGAATAATAGAATAGAAAAGAATATTACTTTATTGAACCATCAATATATGAAAAAAACAAGAACTTAATAGTATTTATCTAATGTGGTACAAGCGATCTCAAAAGTAAGGTTTAACACATTTCCGAGATGAGAGTTGTACAGAGTACCTAAACTATGAGACTTTTCCGTAATTATAATGCTGGACAATCAACACAACATCATCTAGCCCCAAGCTAAGCAGAGTTTTGTTATGGGTACTATTTGACTAGTGACTGATATATTTATATGTAGATAGTTTTTTATTAAACAGAAAAACGACTAGTACACCCGAAACAATCTCAATATCTTTAGATCGTACAAACATGAATCCTAAGGCGGAAATCGAACCCACAACGCAACTTCACAGGCGGACCCTCGCCCACCGCGCCACAGCGGTCGCCAATAGTCTCAATGTAATTGCCGTTCATTGAACTTAGTTTCAACGTACCTCAACGTACGCACAAGGAATAGAAACCCACATCTCCCAAGTGGTTCCGTATCCTTCTAACGAGGCCCGAGACCGGGTTTTGAATCCAGTGATTAGCCTAACAGCCCTAATAGAGGTATCGGACCACCTGAGTTGTTGGCACTGGGGTTTTGTGTGATTTGCCCGGAAATTTGCCTTTATACATCTAACGTGAATAGAACATGTTATGTGATTTGGTGTATGTTTTGCCAGGTTTCAGATTAATGTGATATAATCCGAAATAATACAAGACAATTATTTATTGTTTACAAACAATACTAAGCAAATATTATAAAAGACAAAAGTACAAATGTGTACTCCTATTGCCGCACTTTGCGCATTATGACTAGTCTCCGTTGAGACTGGCCGCCGTTCATCATCATCAGCCTATAGCAGTCCACTGCTGGACATATGCCTCCCCAATGAGCGCCATAGTGCCCTGTCTTCAGCTTGCTGCATCCAGCAACTACCTGCAGTCCTTCGCAGGTAGAATGCAGACTCCGATTGGTCCTTTGTGCGAAGTGACAAAAGTACAAAAAATAATACTATATTTAGATGATTACAATGTAAAATAACTTTATATTTTTTTCTTAATATATCTAATAATAATGTTACATACCTGCATATACATATATTAAAAAAATTGTTTAATTAAATTCAATTTAATAATTTATTGAATACAAAAAGCAATACAAGTTTTGCGTTAAAAAATATCTGCTCTTTTCTTATGAGTTATGACCCTCGATTAAAAAAAAATATATTAATTTAACGCAATACTTTAATAGTTATTCTGTGTTAACGCTCCAAACGAATATATTTTACGCTACACGTCCGTGATTGGATCACACAATTCTGTTAGTACTGATATTTTTTATCGTCAGCTCAATTTAATTTGGTAGTATTTAACTTGCAGATATTTTCACATTTTCTAGAAATATCGCGCCATCAATATTTCCAGCCAATGCATTCAATACAAACATTTAATAGGACTTTGGTCGCATGCAAATTATATTCGTATCAAACAATGTCCGGAACATAGCTTTGTCATTATCGTGTTGAATAAATATTGCGTCGAATCTCCTATTAAAGTTAAATTTGGTAAAATTATCATTTTTGTAGTAAATCTACAAATGCTCCAAAAGTGCTATTGAATCAAAGTTTGTTTAAACATGTATCCGTAGAAAATGCTTTACGATTTGCAGCAAACTACTTTTCCATTTGAATTCTTTGTATAACGCAATCTTCATTTCAAGTTCTCAATATCTATGTAGATAAGCAAAATTGGAGTAGAGGTGAATTTATCTCAGTGAAATATAGCCTAGCTCGTGAGTCCAAGCGAGCGCGACGATTTGTCAATGTGCTGGAAGATACCAGTAACACTATCGGCACTCGTACCTGATTCCAGAGCATTTCATGATTTACACGGAAATAGTGCTGTTGTCTCGTTTTTGGCGAAGGTTTGTGAAGATGTGATTTGGGCTCAGACAACGCCAAAAGTACCTAATCGATGTGAATGTAAGCGGGCGAACGACGAACCTTGGTTGTGTTCGAAGATGTCCCTCGACGCACGAAACGTTGGTGCTATTAAACAAAAAAGTAGTTACTTTCACATTCATACTAATTAATTAATCAAATAATGACATTTTGTAAAGTAAAATAAAAATTAAACATGTGTAAGATTGTAGAATAACAAATTTTAGAAGATTATTAAGGAGAACTGATTCGCCATCGCCATATTAAAGATTTTTTATCGGATATTTATTGCGTACCTACCATATGTTTTATTATTCACGTTTCCATCGCGTTACAGCGATCCTAGTCACAGTGCGACTGAATGTACTCGGAGTTACAGCCGATATTTGACGGCAGTATCCACCCGCAATTCGTCGTTCGTCTTCGTTAAAGAATAGCGAAAGTTTAAAAAAAACTCCATCGCCACGTTTTTATATTGCTACTCCGTAGATTTTCGGATGCAGTAGTCTAAAAAAATAAATAGAGTTTATCTTACTTCAGTAGTATTGTATATTTTCTGCTCCAGTAAAAAAGTCAAGTATAAGTGTATTAAAAAACTAAACAAACCGCTACAATAAAGTACCAGGCTCGCATCACAAACGAAGAGTACTCCGAGGTTGTCCCAAAATAAAAGGCGACAGTATATTAATTAAATGTCAAGTCTATCCCTGAGGCTACAGGGTCCATTTCAGGAATTAGTTTACCTTTAATTTAGCGGAGCTGTGTGCACAGCGATGGCCGATAGAGATAGCAGCTAGATTACTCGATTGTTTTTGTATATTTGTTTTGTTTGGACTAGATGGGCGTGTGTTTGCGTTTTAGGTCTGTGTAGTTGGAAGTAAAAGCATTTCGATTATGATAAGAATCTCTTAAGGAACAGATCTTTAGATTCCTTTATATATCAGAATTATTGGTTTTAAGTTCTTAACAACTAAGGCTTTAATTAACCGACAAACATATCGTATGACTTATTGGTTGCGAGTTTTATTCCCGCCTCAGGAAAAATGTTTTTACGATCTGAAAATATTTGATCAGGCTGTTCTGGTCGTTTTGTATGTATCATAAAAAGATATTTCTAAGTAGTATATCAGTTATCTAGTACATAATACAAGCTCCGCTTAGCTTGGGGCTAGATGATGCTGTGAATAGTCCAGCATTATATTTAATTTTATTGATATATACAGCAGACGAATAGTTCGAGTAGACCAATAGTTTATAAACAATCGTGTAAAACCTTTGCCAATAATGAATACTAAAATGAATAAAAAAACATTAGCCAGAATCCAAAATAATACACAAATATTTTTCTACAATCTAAACAATTCTGAAAATACACTGATGTAATAAAATAAATGAATATTTCCCCCAGCATTGTATTTTCCGAACTACTGCATAGTTTTAACAAAACGTTACTGCTATCTTTAGCCATTACCCACAAACGGTGCCGTAAACTTAAAACCATGCATACACGGTATTAAGTCGGTCCAACCTTAGCTCTATGTATTATGTCGTCGGATCGTAGAATTAGCCCGTTTATAGAAGACTTTTGTTATCCGTCTAGCCTTTAAAGGAATTACAAAAGGTAACGCTGACGAGATAGTTATCTGAGCACACTGATATCTGTAACCAAGTTGTCTCTGTTTTGTTATTGGCTTTTTGCATCTGCTGCCTATTAAACTTGTCTGTGCTGTCTATGTTGATGAATATATCACGTCATCCACATCATCGTTCAAAATTCATGTCATCAATGTGTCTGCGTCAAAATATAAACAACAGTGTTCAATCCGTCCCCAAAAGATTTGAACATTACGTGAAATGGTGAAGATTTTTGTAGAACAAAATAATCAACGCCAGAACCTCAGGAGCGTGATAAAACCGTGTATCAATCCTCAATGTCTATTTCCAAGTGTAACAAACCTCAAAATCTGTCGCAGCCTCTCGCTATAATTAAATCTGATAGTTGCAGAGAATCCTTTGTTCCGTTCATTTAAATAGCCGTCTAGAATCTTGCTCCATTCTATTCTAGGTTTCAATTTAAAGAAGGCAAATAGCCTATTCTAATTATACTAGTTTCTTTGCAACCACTGATTGCTTTTTACGTATTTTAATGAGACTTTGAATTGAGATATTAGGACTTTCTTTCTTACCGCGTCTTGTCTCGCAAACCGTCTCTTGCATCTTGCATATAGATAGATAGATAGATTATCTTTATAATATAAAAATGAATCGCTGAATATGTTGCTAAGCGCAAATCTCGAGAGCAGCTGAACCGATTCTAATTCTTTTTTTAGAATATTCCTTGAAGTACGAGGATGTTTCTTACGTAGTGAAAAAAGAGAAAAATTTAAAAAATTGCCTAAAACAAATGACCACCCGGGCGAAGCCGGGACGGGCCGCTGTTTATTAATACAAAAAGGTTACATAATTTAGTTATTAGTGCCTTAAAGCCTATGTTAAGTTTGTCTAGGCACTAGAAATGATATGTCTGCTGTGTTGATGTTTTATATATATTATAATGGGTTTTTTGCTTATACATATATATTTATAAGATAAAAGAGAAATAATAAAGCCAGAAAATATGATAACTACTGAGCTTATTGGCTACCATGTTTTGTAATTTAGAACATATACAATTACGAGTGATCTATTCAGGCAAACCTATTTATTAAGAGAGACATCCAAATCAATCTAGCCATTTTGTTTTAACTATGAACTAGTATAAATACACAACTCAACCCATGGCTTTAATAATTAAAATAAGTTAAAATTTAATAAATAAATAAAATCAGTTTAAAGCAGTTACAAAAATAGTGCACGCGATAGAATAAAAATATAATATCAAAAACTTATATAGGTAGGTAGATACTCGTAGATTATCTTTAGGTTAGGTTATTATTATATTAGTCCGGGTGTCCCACTGCGGAGCAAAGGCCTCCCTCCCCTTCTTCCACTCATCTCGGTTCTCAGCAAGGAGAACCCACTCTTTATTGTATAGATCGAGCTCATCCAGCCATGTCCGCCTAGGCCTTCCACGTGGCCGTCGTCCGTCCGGGACCCAGTCAGTGGCGATCTTCGCCCACTGCTGGTCTGACATAGGTTAGGTTATCATAGGCTGGTCTGACATAGGTAAGGTTACCTATTTTCTGTTTCCATTCATGCGGACAGAAATCCAAAATTAGAAATCGCTATTTGATCTCCTTTTTCAAATTAAAAATCACTTTAACACTTAAATAACTTGTTCGTCCCGAACTTTATTTTACGAATACCAAACGACTTGTGTGACTTTTATTAATCCCGAAGCTTGAAAAACTTCAACAGCCCTGAATAAGACTTAAAATCTTAAAATCTCAGTTCACTTCTGACGAATAAGGAGAATGCTCTAGAACTTAAGCGGAGTTTTGAAAGTTGCTAGTTATGACAATTGCAGCGAACTTTTCTTATAATTACGGAGCGGGTATAAGGTTGGAGTAGCAATACGTTACTTTACTTAGTGACTGTTGAGCTTTTAATCGTATGCACATAACCACCATAACGTGTTCTTGAGTGGAGACCACGACTCGGTAAACGTAGTGTAGGACGCCCTCCGACCAGGTGGGATGACGACCTGCGAAAGACTGCAGGTAGATGCTGGATGCGTCAAGCTAAAGACAGGGCGCTATGGCGCTCATTGGGGGAGGCCTATGTCCAGCAGTGGACTAATATAGGCTAATGATGATGATGAAATAACCAAGTAATGTATAGTGTGACCTGCAATGCATGAGGTTGGGTTCAATTCTCGACTCGGGACAAATGTTTGTACGAACTGCAGATATTCGTTCCTGGTGTTCTGGTCGTTTTCTATGTATAATAAAAAATATCTATCCATGTAATCTCTTATATTAAGTATATTCAGTCATCTAATACCCATAACAAAAGCTATGCTTAGCTTGGGGATAGATGATGCTGTGTGCATTGTTCAGCATTATTTATTTATTTTATTTTACTAAGGTAGTGATTGGATCATACAAAGTAAGCCCTTGCGTTATTCTAATCTATGGTCTATGAGTATCATCTCTACTCTTGGAGTCCCACAATTCCAGTTTTTAACTTCAATTACAGCGTGAGTCGCTCATTTGGCTAATTGTAAATTATGGCTCTTAGTACATACTTACTAGGAGCTACACTTACCCCGTATATTGAAACGGCTGTTTTAATTCGGGAAGTCAGGTATTATAAGTTTTAGAAGAAACCAGCAAAGCTCACGACCATCGCCCGCTCCCTCACGAAGTCCTCAAGGTTAACTCATGTGATGGGCCCGGCAGTATACAACAAACTACCAGACTCTGTCACAGCTGATGGCAGTCTACGACTTAAACGTTGGCTTGTCGAGCAGAATTTATATTCTGTAAACGAACTATTACAATTGTAAACCATTATATGACATTATTTTTATTTATTCCACTTAATATAATTTATTTTTATTGGAATTTATACAAAATGTAAACGAATTTTTGACCTGTAAAGTGGTTTTATGAATAAATTGTATTTCTGTATTTCTATTTATAATATTATTCCCGGTATTTAGCTATACAAAATTTCACAAAAGTCATTTATAACGGGATATTTACCATGATTCGATTTTTTAATTTTCCAATATTTTGGCACAGTTTCATGCGCTATGATCACGGAATAACTGCCCAGACAATGAGGATAGATCGGTATGTCTGCCAATAAAAACTAACTCGCAGTGCCTTCAGTTATTGAAACTGTGTCAAAATATTAGGTATTTGCTTTTTATTAAAATACATATTACATTTTCGTTTAATAAATAAATAACCCACATTTTCCAGATGCAGAAAAAAAGCCTACCTATTTCTTTTCTTCATTCTAAAGAATAAGGGCTTTTCGTGATAATCCAATAAATAAATCCAAGTGAAACAATAGCTTATCACAATAAAAAGCGAGAATTCATTATTTTTCCTAACACGCCTCCAGCAGTGGATTCTGGATTTTATACAGCAATCTTTCTTAATACACGGCTATTATTAAAATAATTACTTGGAAATTACTTTTCGAAATAATTAGAAGTCATGTTATGAATTGTCCCTCGGGTAGAGTAATTCGAATTTGTTCTTTTTGTGTCGCAATGAATGAAATGGGATTTGCTTTGGGTATACACAACACATATTTTTGGGAAACACCTAACTGGATGTTTTTAATATTTTGCACGAGCTGCATTTTTTATTTCTGTACGAATTTGTATGAATCCAATATTGCCTTGTAATCTAAAAATCTATAAATTAGCATACACAGAACACTATTAAAAAACAGAAATTACGAGTTATTTAGTTTATCAAACGTGTCGAACTTCGTTTAGTTTTGTTTTTATTTCCCTAAACGTGTTGCGAAATAAATGCTATTCTATTATATTTATATATACATACTTAGGTTTAAGTACCTTAACAAGCTCAGATATAGTTAAAGGTACGCTGCAATTATGAAAAATGTCTGATGTGGCAAATAAATACTTCTATCGATCTAACAATTTATTATAGGATTCTGGTCTTAAGATTGTTCTATTTACCACCCAAATATTTAGTTCGGTTAAAAAACAAACAGGCAGAGTTTTCCAACCAATTGTCAACATTTACCCCTGGAGCTGGGAGAAAACTTTCCCGGACTCCCTTCCCACTGCTAATTAATTCCAGTTTATTCGGGAATTTTTAATCAGTGTCGCAATCTTGATCAATTGACTCCGGAATGAGTAAGTAAAGGTGTTTTTATGGTCAGAGTATAGAAGGTATCTTTCTTATTTTTATTATGTTTGTCGCAATAATTATAATATATCGACAGTAATGTGAATATTTCGGCATGTCGATTGTCACAGGCAAGTCAAAATACTTAGATGTTTTTGATCCTATTGCTATTCAAACTTTCAAGCACAATATTGTAAATTACCTTAAAAAAGAATTTATTCGGCAATATAACAGCTTATAATAAAGACAATTTAAGTGTCACCTTGTTCCAGACTTAAATTAATCAATTACCTACATTTATTTCAATAAAATTGCAAGTAATATACACAAATTACAACTAGTATTTACAATTATATTAATTTCCTTAAAATCTAAGCCGTCACCAGAAGTCTGATTGTCCAGAATGTTGATAAGGATATTCAATACATTTTATCATCATCATCAACCTATATTAGTCCACTGCTGGACATATGCCTCCTTCAATGAGCGCCATAGCGCCCTGTCTTCAGCTATACATATACATTTTAACGACTATCGCTATACTTATCTCCTTGAAAAGGAATCAGTGTCTGCAAGTCTGAAGCTATTACAACTTAGCTTTCAATCGTCGTATAAAAAGCTTCCTCGAGAATTCCTTTCTTCCCAGAACCGCTGACTGCACATCAGAAATGAATCGCTCGCTGTGCAGTAACCACAATGGAATAATGTATTATACGTATTGAAAAAAATGTACGGAGAATCTTGAGTTCTTTGTTTGAAACTTCTTAGATTAAATATTAATATCTAGCCACAACAGTAGAGCTTCTCACTCATCGCTCTATTATTATGTCAATATTATAAATGCAAAAGTTTTGATGTTTAGATGCTTTTACGCCAAAATGACTGAACGAATCGGACCGAGCGATATTTTGCATAGATGTAGTTCTAGACCTCTATTAACATAAATAATTTTCATCCAGGAAAACGAGTGCGAAGCTCGCGCAGAAGCTTTATGCTTATATGGTCCTGTAATAAATATTTTCAGATTTATTTCCCACTGAAACCGCAACCATCGGCGTCTCAAGCGCTACAACGTCACAACGAAGTACGAAATGAAAACTCGCGAACAGCACTACTGTCTCTTAAAAAAAGACGGAAGAAAAACAAACCTAATGATTCGTTCCTTTATCTCCTCTCCATGATAGATGCAGGGACTGAGTAATGATGTCATATATAACTTCCTCCATAGCTTTTTCTCTACATGCGAGTATATCTATTTCTATAAACACATCCCCTATGGACATCTGCATCAATCTCTCAGAGTTCGCTGACGCTGGAGAAATACGTGTACTTGGGAATTCGTACCAACGCTTTCCTTAACTTTGCCAACTAACCAGCAAGACCTTATGTTAAAAAGTTTTAAATCTTAATGTTATTTATTAGAACGTAGCAGCAGATTGCGTTTTCATTTAACTTTTGAGTCAGTACTATCATATTTTCAACTTATATATCAATTATTTGCGTACACTTTCCTTAATAAATAGATATTAAGGTTCATCGATACCTTTTTCCTACGTTGGTGCTGTTATTGCCATGCCAAATAATAATAGATTCAGGTGTTACTTTGCGGAAATCTAGTGCAAAATATTAGACTCTAAAATATTTCGTACAAATTCCGTTCAGTACTTTCTGTGATAATATCCAACAAAATGCAATTCGCGTGGAACGTAATAAATAATCGATTATTATGCCAATAAGGTATATTATCTTTTAATCAGGTAGTGAAGAAACATTAAGTATATACTAACTGTTTGTTCACTATATGAATAGAGAGTTTCGTAGCTATGCGTTAGAAATTCTAACGCAATAGAATAGTTACTTTCGCCTCGTTTCGTTTGTCATACAACGGACAAGTCATGGCGAAACTACCGCGGTTCCCCAGGTATGATTTCGCGGCAAAGATGTGCTACTTAGGCCTTAGTGTATATTACGTCAAAAATGCAATTCCCTACTTCGCCAGCACTATCTGAAAACAATATCGAAAGTTTATTCAAAGCTGGAATAGAAAACCGAAACCCGAATAGAACTGAATCCGTTTCGATAGTTTCAATATACTTTTCGACACAGTCAGATAGAAAACAGGCATGTTATTTGCTATGATCAAACAAGGGTTTCGTACTTTTTTTATGCGATGTATTTGCGATGTATTTACGCGTTGTTGACGCGCAGTCTTTTATGCAACAACGTGGCGACTAGTAAGAACGTAAGTAATGCGCCATAGCGCCCTGTCTTCAGCTTGACGTATCCAGCATCTACCTGCAGTCTGTTGCAGGTCGTCATCCCACCTGGCCGGAGGGCGTCCTACACTACGTTTACCGAGTCGTGGTCTCCACTCAAGACCACGTTTGCCCTAGAGGCAGTCGGTTCTTCGCGAGATATGGCCGGCCCACTGCCACTTCAGCTTGCTAATTCTCAGAGCTATGTCGATAACTTTGGTTCTCTGTCGGATGTATTCGTTACGAATCCTATCCTTCAGAGAAACTCCGAGCATAGCTCTTTCCATAGCTCGCTACTTAAACTTAACATGTATAATTTATGATGCTCATTGCTTGTACAGTGTGACCCGAAGGGACGCACCGCAGCTGCATGGACTGCCAGAATCACATGTGCGTCGTGGGCACTCAAGTGCTAAAGCTCCTACTTCCACGCTCTCTGCGCATCGACAATGGCAAAGTTCGCGCCGAAACTTATGACTGAATATATTACCGGCTTTCCTTGTACCTTTATGCGGATTGAAAAGACCAAGGTAGGCACCTACTGAGAAACTTGCGGTTTCGCTGACTCGGGAAAGCAAATACGTACCTATGTTTGTTTTGGAAACTTCTACTGATAGCAGTTTTCGATATTAACTTTTACAAAAAAACTAGAATGTTAAGACCGAATATTGATTCCAGTTCTTTGTAAAAGTTTTATCAGAAATGAAGAAGTTGCGAAGGTGAATTTTTTCTGTAATTGATCTAGCACTACCTACTAAATTGTTGTCCATAACATTATCTACCTGCTTACCTTCAGGTAGTGTACTCATAGCATTATGCTCGCCTATGTACAACTTGTATAATAAAGTATATTCTATCTATAAAAATTTTCAAACTCCTATAAAAATTATTATTAGAGACAAGCTAAAGCAATAAACGCTGGTTAAAATTTCGTCTGCCTCGCGGTTCTTTACCCCTGCTGGTGGGTAATCTTGTGTACCTACCGTTTTTATGTCCTGTATAATTTCAACTGATCTAATATCCCAGTACGGGCAAAGGTCGATTTAAACGTTGACCATACCTAATTACCTAAAGATATGAGAATGGTTTTAAGTTTTTCGAACTATCAACCGCATCGCCATCGCCACACTCAATGGCCATTTTTATGAGTGCAGCGGTGGCGGCTTACCGAACTCAGACCGGTATGGTTCTGCCTTTGTATTAAAATAAAATATAATCCACGGAAACATAAATTTACCATTAAAATTTAATAAAGTCCATTTTACAGCTCAACCGAAAATAAAACGTTATTTATATTCACGAAACCATAGTCAATCATTTAAATTCGATTACGGACAGTACTATCACCGAAAATGTTTGATTTTGAACAAAAACATCAATTTTCTGCAGGCAAAGGTGACAAACACAGCATCATAGAGCAAAAATTTAATAAGCTACATAATTGAGTCATCAATTCATGTCGATCTATAGAGGGAGCGAACTCATTAGCTTCCGTGTCGAATTTCGAAGCGGCCATTTTGTCACTTGTCACTCGATTGGTGACGTCATCTGAGAGGATGGCACTTATGGAATAGACCTGCGAGTCATTTAAATTAAATTCATTGAGGGAAAGTTGCGCAACGATTATGAAATATTAGGCAATTACCGAAATACATAATATCTGCATCTCTAACTCCCTGAGAGTGAAATCGGGAAACATACTATATTTTCAAGAATATTAACTGTATTTGCTTTTTCTATATACAAAAGCAAATCTTTAAGTACTGGGATAAATTACTGATAAAAAAAATATCAATGTAAATGGGAACGAATTGATTTCTAAACACAGGAAAACCATCCTCTGTAATATGTTAAATAGGTCAAGCAAGTGAGTCCATTTCTACTTGTTTAGTAAAGTTATTCAACAAAAAAATCTAATCTAATTTATACCTGGTAGCTTATAAATTTATCGTTGTGTTATTTCAAGATATAAAAATATAACAAAGCTCAGGTCTTTGTAAACCAGCAATTTGCCCAAAAAGCTGTAATGAGGCTACATCACGCGCAATCAGCGCAATATACGGCGGGGCAGATGCCCTAATGTAACTCCCGCATAAATTCAACAAGTAAATTATCTCGACCTTTTAATTCTGCGGCTTTTACCCGACAATGCTCCGTCGTTTATCAAACCTGGCAAGCCTGGCTAGCGGCCATCCTGATATTAAACCGGCACACAGAAATAAAAATACAAAAAAGTACAAACCAGCAATATTACTTACCTTTAAAGCGCGTAAGTTATGGGGAAGCCTTGTTAACAGGTATATGGGTTAACAAGTACTCGTAAACTGAAGGGTTTCTTTTAATTTTGGGGTAATAAAGTTCATCGAGATGAAAAAAGTTTCTACCCGGTTGTGGAAACTGTATATCAAACGTAAGTGGATATTTTCCGTTCGTTTTTATATTCGGGGCTTTGCGAGGTATATAGTATTACTTAGTTAATCAAAATTACGGGAAAATTCCATTAATAAAATAAGTTTCGGATAATTCCGTCTAGACTGCAGGTAGATGCTGGATGCGGCAAGTTGCAGACAGGGTGCTATGGCGCTCATTGAGCTACCCCAATGAGCGCCATAGCGCCCTGTCTTACTGGGCATAGGTCTCCCTACCTATGCCTGCCACCTGTGGACTGCTATAAGCTGGTGATGATTTTGATGAATTCCGTCTAAAAAATACATTTGTATCATTAAGTCTTGTCTTCTATGTTTCTAAAATGTAGAAAAATAGTAATGTCAGTAACACTAATATCACGCTCCCGCTTTGCGTCCCGCTTCAGGCTTGTTTGACGCGTATGTTTGGAGCTTTATAATTATTTGCTTTTAGGTTATAAACTTACGAACTTCTGCATATTTATAGGTATATACCTAATTTCATTTCTAAACAGTGTTGCTGGTGGGGAAGTTATGGTCTAAACAAAAGTAATTTTGCCTAAATTGAACCTCAAGGCTATTGAAGTCCAATATGTTTACCAACCTGTAAAAGAAAGTGTGTTTATATATCGCCATAAACCGTTTCACATGCTTCCCCTGAATTGAGGCCGTTCCGGTTTACGTCTTTTGTTCTATCACATCTGTGGCCCCGAATTTTGGTGATATTTTGGCTGAAATGCGGCGAGAAATTGGCTTTTTATAACCGAAGAGGTAATTTTGATCTGATAGATGGCAACACTCAATAAACCTATTCGTTTTTTTCAAAGTGTTATGAACATTATTCATTTATCGAGTGTTTTCTTGCGATGAATTTGAAATCGAATAGTCACGGTTAGTTTTGTTACGGTTGAAAGTTTGATGTACTTAACATCAACTTTCCAATCAAATATGTTCTATTAGCTAGCATAAAATACTCATATCGTTTTATGGGTGAACCAGTTATGACAAAGAAATATTATCGCAGACTAAAATTGATATTTTATTGAATAAAACTATAAAAAATGGCGGCTCCGTGGCGCGCAGCCAAAACCTGCAGGCCTACGTTAAATGGCTATTGATGGCTCGTTGGGCCTATACTACTAAGTATATGGAGTTGATGGAATACCAGCTTTATGGAGCTGCTTTTAGAGTTAATATTTTTAGTATAATAATTTGTTACAACCGCTACTTTGAGTCACGTGTCTCATAATATGAGACATGTGACTTGAAGACTTGAACTATTACGTAAAGTAGACTATACATATTAGTCAAAAAACTTACCCCTTTGGCTCAGCGCACTGAAGTCTGTCTTGGCATATATTATTGCACGCTACGGTATTGAGCCATAAATATGAAAACACATAGTTCCTAAGATGCTGCAGTGTTCTATTTCGCCCCTTTATTAGACCGCGATGCATAATTACACATCTTGCAAAATAACCTTTTTTTTCGATAAATAAAACATATCACAACAATAGGAAAGGTTAAGTTAATTTCCTCAAAGTTGTGTCGCAGTGAACATTCTGTGCATAGTGTACGCTTAATCTGTGGTGGAATGGGGTCATGTCTCGATATATTGAGCAATTCCGGGTGATTTTTTTATGCGAAAGAAACTATAAATCTATCTAAGCCTTTTTTACCTCAGATCTACAAACGAGATATTTTTGCGAACTCCTCGGATTCGAAAACCGACCGTGCACTTTAAAAAGTAGGAACTTAAATAAAACTTAATAACTTAAATAATTAAGTTGGAGTTTTATCTATATACTAGTGGACCGTCCCGGCTTCGCACGGGTATTGGATTTTTTTTACACCTTGGGTTTAATTATTATTGGAGTTTTAGTAAGGATCCCTTACTTTTTTGAAAATATAATATAGCCTATGTTCACCACGGATATTTGGGCTTCCTAACGGTGATAGAATTTTCCAAATCGGTCCAGTAGTTTCGGAACCTATTCGTTACAAACAAACAAAAAATCAAACCTTCATAATATTAGTATAGATATAGAAATGCAAGAAAGCTATAGAAAGTGTTCATACGTCGTAACTATTGTATGTTACTTCTGCTTAAAAGTTTGTATAATTTTATTTTTTAATGATATAATAAGTGTTTGTTAGTTATAATTTGTATTTTTATAACTAACTACCTACTCCAAATTACAAATATAAATAGGTATAACACCTGCAAATCTCACTGCTTGGGTGGAGTAAAGTATTAGACACATTCCCAAATTACGTCCCTTTTACATAAAATAGGGTCTTCCCTTAACTCATAAGCAGCAGGGAAAATTCCTTTTCATTTTGTGCCGATATCATTTTACAAATTCAATTCCTAATTCTGATCTCCAACGGTCTTTGCTCCTCGAAGTTGATCCGTTAGCTATTATATTCACACTTATTACGTTGACAAGAAGATTGAACAAGAGAGTAGGCGGATATCACCTTAAGGTGTGTTGTACACACGGTGTATTGAATCGGTCCGGATGACCTCTCTCCCTTTCTCTCTCTCTCTCTCTCTCTCTCTCTCTATCTATGTCTTGTTATGTTCCGTTTGCGTTAAAATGACTAACTGTTTTATTCGACTATCTAAGTACTATTAAATATTTTGATCACAACGGCTTTACAAAGCAAGATAAAATTCGACATTTCAGCCAGAAACTATATAATTAATCAAAAATCAATATAATTATTATGTCCAAACACTCTATAACGCCTCTATGTACTTTAATGTACTAGACCATTTATTTATTTGATTTGTACCGTCCAGCGCATTAAATATTTACCGCGGGCTTATTAATTTTTGCAGCAAACTAGCAGACAATTGCAAAGATTCATCTTATTGCCAAACACGTCTACTTCTGCACATGCCTCTCCCAAACAAAGGGGGGGGGGGTTCTTCCATAATCACGACGTATAGCAGGTTGATTGGTGATCGCAGTAAAAGGGTTTAAAATACACAAAATGAAACCAGCCTTCCTCTGATAATTTTCCATAGTCTGATCTTAAGAATCCACAGTATGAGCAAATATTAGTGGGCCGGACTTTCCGAACATGTATACCTTACTTCCTTGATTACAAAAACGATCACGTCGCGATGCGACTTATATTTCAGGTTCGAAGGAAGGCGTTTTAATATCTGCGGTAATCTAATTGTGACCCTTTCGGCGACAAATAAAACTTCACGGCAACCATGAGTAGAAGACAGGGCACAATGGCGGTCATTGAGGGAGGCCTATGTCCATCAGTGGACTAATATAGGCGGATGATGATGAATAGAAGTGTTTTTGAGTGTGTATGAGTGAGATTTGGACAACTCATGGTTCCATTGCGAGAGTAAATAAACTTAGAAAACTACGAAAAAAACATCCAACACTACGGTCTCAAAATCATAGCAGTATACATAACTTATAATTTGTCTGAAGTACTTAAGTTGTTTTGTATTGTTTATGTGTTTTCCTTTTTTTGTAACTGTTTATTATTGTGTGTATATATAAATTATTTTATTCTTTTTTTTTTAAGTAAGTAGTGGTTTCCTCCCGAACTGTGCATTTATTCTTTATACCTGCCTATGAAAATTCCTACACGTCCCAATCCGCCCCGCATCAGTGAACACGCACCTCAACCCTTCCATTCCCGCATACCGACGAAGGAACCCAAAAAATGTTGCCATAAATAACCGTAGCGCTTCGAATAGTCTAATGGTAATGAGTTAGGGAGAGAACAGAAACGACGCCTTTCCTCCAATAAACCATTTGTATTCAGGGAAAGAAGCCGCGTTTTAATTTACTTACTGGAATTAAAACTGCGCGTGATTCGAATCCGATTAGTTTTTACAACGATACTTTATTTTTATCGTTGATTGAAGACGTTTCCTTGTTATTATTAAAAAAAGGTTAGGACTGTTTGCGTAAGGAAGTTAAAGATGTTACTTTGTATTCTTGCTGAACAAAGTAGTATTAAGCTGGGAGATATGCAAAAGCCAAGGTCCGAAGCTAAGTAAGGTACTCTCAAAGCGGTGCCCCGGTTCACACTAGCGCCGACACCTATTTATATATATCATTTGTCATTCAACAATCAAAAAATTCATTGGGGATTTTGTGATACCATTAAACTAATATTGCTTAATGCAACAAAAGTCACCGGCTTAAGCTCCTATGGCACGTTATAAAATCCCGTCCGTCCGTTTGGGACGAATTGATATTATATCCTGTTCGTCCCACCAATCGACATCGATGCATATTAGTGGGACGAATCCCGTTGGTCCCACTCATCGTATAATTTAAAATATTCTTCTCCCATTCGTCCCCCTATTAGTAGTGTAGGTGTATATCAGACCAAGCTCATAGATCACGAGTTAGATACAATAAGACTAGATAAGGTAGATCAGATAACAAAATAGAAACACATGAAAAACATAACCCGCCTCGGGTAAAAACCCCAGGGTCAAAGAAATTCGCTGAAAGTAAAAGTAAAGCATATTTCGTGGATTGTTGTCTGTATTTCGCCCTCGTCAGGGTCGATTTTCTTCAACGCTTATTCAATTCGCTTATTGAGTAGGAATATTTGTTCGTTTAAAGGTGAGTATACACTAAAACATTAGAGCATTACAATGTAATGCAACGTTCTTATGCATGGTACAATACAAACAAATGCTCAGTTACCTGAAGCATTTCTATGTAATGTAACGTTCTTGCGAATGCTTGACGCTGTGTTCGACGTAATGCTCACGGCTAGTGAGCATTTACCAAAAAAAAATTACCGTAAATTTTTTTCTACCTTGCGTAAATTTTCCCTTGGCCTGTGCACCTTACTTACCGCCGTGCCTCGTCACCCGCGCTCTTGCCTGTGCAATATAATGTTACACCACACCGCCCGTTGGTTATTAAAATCAGGTTGTAACAAAATATCGAGCGTCATGCTCGAAGTGCGGTTTGAGTAAATTGAAAAACAGTGCATAAAATGTAAATAAATAGAACATCAAGCATTCGCTGTTGAGCATTTACGCTCTAGTCTAAACTCACTTTTAGAGGACTATAAGCGTTGATGGCTTAACTTTTTGCTTGAAAAACATAAAAATTTGTTTCTTTTCTTTAAGTTTATCATTAGCTTTCATTTCATACCAGGACTAAACTTTCTATCGCGTTTTGAGTTGTTTCCTTATCATTAGCTGTGCTAATATTTGCGTTACTTTTGGCGCTTTGAGGATTTTCTATGCAGTCGTTTTAAACGGTGTTGCCAAATACGGACAAGCAGTTAATGAACTTCTCGTCTGTATTTGAGTGGCCCATCATGGCCACCATTGCCACCTACTTAAAATAATTATTTAGTATATACCACGTCATACAAACTACTGGCCAGAAAATAAACATACCGAGTGTTGTACTTGGCCGCGCCTACTTGGTCGTATCGTCAGAAGAAAATCCATCCAAACCTTCGCGCGTTTATTATTTATTAATTATTTCACAAGTTGCCAATTCCTGGTGATGTTTTAGATATAACTTTGTAGAAAAATTATATTCATTTATAGGTTAAAACCTATTAATAAACAAAAAGTTTTCATAATACTTCTTTGGTTTTACGTATAAGGTTCTGGATAAAGAGTTTTCTATCTATCTAAAGAGTTCCCTTCCACAACAGACTTCTTTTCCTCTGTAGTCTATAATCTGTGACGTATACCCTGTCTAGCTCGCAGCAGTTATCGTCAGATTCGATGTTTATATTTGCACAACAATCCTTTGCAGCAGCCCGGGGGCTTTGTTGTGGTAATTTCATTAGACGGGGTCGCCTTTCGCTGAATATTAATAAGAGAGTTAGCGCTTCGCTTCTGACCGTACAACAGGACTCAACAGAAAAGAAAGATTCATACATTTTTCAGGTTCTTGATTAAGAACGACTTTTTCTAATAGGATAATGAATGACGGAAATAAATGGAACTCAACCACCTCTCCAACTCGGAAATGGAGGTCGTAAGAGGCGACTAATGGAACTTAGGTACCAGAGGAAGGGTAGGAGCTTCTGTGCATTATTCACCATTTTCACTGCGATCTCCAATACGCGTGCTAACATGGTGAATATTAAGTTCCTTTCTCTGGAGGGATGTTCAGTATTGCCTTTCAGATGTAAAGTAAACCTAGTCCCAAGCTAAGCAGAGCTTGTGTTATGGGTACTAGATGACTGATATACATAATACAATACATAACATCTATCTAATCATCCGGTAAAACCCACTGCTAAGTATAGACCACTTCCTTATCTCGCCACCCCTGGCGGTCTTGTGCCAGTCGGATATATTACATAAAAAGATTTTTTTTATTATACACAGAACGACCAGAGCACCCGAAACAGATATCTGCAAATCGTACAAACATTAGTCACGAGGCGGGAATCGAAAAAAAAGTGGATCTTCGCCCGCCGCGCCACAGAAGTTGTCAAACAAAAAATGATTAAATTTAGACTGCGCTATCAACTTCAACTTCTTGCTAGAAGGCTCTGCGTCATTATGACAAGGCAAACATGACATTTATCCGATTCAATTGTCCCTCATTTTCCGGGATGTGTCCTCAAAAGTGCAAATTTAGATCCGTAGCATCAACTTACTGATCATTTACATAATTTAATACACATAACCCTCTCTGTGTTTGAGGATCTGGGTTGCCATACGGTAACCAGGCGAATTACACTTACTTAGGGGGCTTTTTATGACACCCAGTTTGATATCCTATTTCTTTAGACCAGTAGTGCATTGATTTTAGTGTAGATTTCCAAAAGATTGTAAGCCAAAACCACAGGACGCGGGAAAAGGGGGCTTGGAAAACGTTTTAGGTTTTTTATTTTCTTTAATACATAGGTAATTTGACGCTCATATTAAAAGAATTTTGATGATTCTTACAACAAATTCTGAAAATTAACACCTTTAACTTGTCCACGATAATAATGTTGTGCCTTGTGTTAAAATTATTAATAAATTCGTCAAATTATAAATAATTTATAATTTGACGTCACTATAAACTTTATTTCTAAAATCTTAATAATATCGAAAATAAAAAATGGAACACGCATTATAAACTTTTAATTTAGTGCCAAGATTTATCAAACTTCACATTTCACTTATAATAAATACAATGACATTTCATATAACTCGTAGCTTCAAAAAATGTCTCAAGCTATTAGTTTTCTACGAAGCTCGAGGCACCTGACGCCTTAGGTGTTTACCCGAGATCTAATTATGGCGGGAAAAACGTGTGGGGACCATAAATCATTCTTCATAATTTTTCTGGATGCTGGGGGAATTACCTGTAGTAGATTATCAGTTTTTATACAAAAGTACTATTGTGATCTGGCAATTGTCTTTTGAATAGTAGTCAACTAAGTTGGTAGACGTACTGCGGGGTTAGTAAGTTATATGGAAGCTAGCCAAGTAAGCAAAATATCAAACGACAACTGAATTTCTTCATAAAACCTACAATAACCAACCCGCTCCTTGACATTTTCCCTGAAATTCTTTAGAAAGCACGAATAGCGTTACTTTATTCAAGACTTCCTGCAACCAAAACTCAGTCGGTTCCTTTTAAATCTCCTCGTGGATTCCACCAGGAAGGGAGGCTCCGTTCCGCTTTATGCAAATCACGAGTACACACGGGTACATGTGTTGATGTACAGTGTACGTGATGATACGACTTAGGTACGACGGTAGATACGGTACAAGTTTCGCGAAGGAAATGTTTAAAATTTGGAAAGGAAGGTTAAACGCGGAAAGGATTGAATAATGCCGAAAGATAAATACTTAGGTACGTTGCACTACTTTTTTTTTTTTTTCGTCAACTGTTCTTATCGCTGTTTTTATTCATATCCGCTCCGCATTTATTGCCGCATATGTTGCGGATGCGGTAAGACCTCTATTCGATCCGTCAGAAAATCTTACACTAATATAAAAAAAAAACTGTTGTGCTTGCTTGCTTCTGTGCACCAGAACACGTGCACAGACAAAACATTGAGCTTCCTAACTGTAATAAAAGAGACCTTCCTTCCTGACTGTACGTCCGGAAGATTTCTCCAGTAATATTGTTTATGGTAAGCAGAAAATCTTGTCGCTGTTCCATGCTCGTGCTTATAGACTGGTTGTGTACATAAACATAGCTTCTTGCAGTTGTCTAGACTAGCTATGTCTGTGCTAGTATTTTATTATTTCGACCTGCCTCGGCGAAGCACTGGATGTATTTATTATGAGCTCAATATAAACTGCTAAATACTTGCATCAAGTCTGAAATTTTTGAGAAACTTACAGCTAGCTTTACAAATATTTAGATACATATATTATATAGAACATGCCTGGATAGACCAGTCTATGTTTGCTGACGGCTAATTAAAAGTTTCCGCTGATAGATGATTTCTAGTACGTAGGATTCGAAATCGCCAATCAACTTAAATTAATATGTACAAAGGTAAAACAAAAATTCGTAAGTATGTCGTCTGCGGACTTAAAATGACAATTGCTCAATTAAATATACTACATTACCAATGCTGAAATATCATCGTAACCATGAAACATTTGTATTTCGTTAGATTAGTCAAATTTTTAATTGCAGAAATTTTCTATAACCTAATGATGTCTACCAATTACGATTTAAAAAACAAAATCGAATGGATAGACAACGTATCACGTAAAATGAAGCAAATTGACATTCGATAGCAAGCCTAGGTCGGCAAAGAAGTAAACGAACGTATAACTTGCGCCCGTTTAGTTCCGATTACATCGAAATCGTTTTGCGGTTTGGCCCAGACGTGTTATTCCCATACTCAAGAAATTGCTTAATACACCTGACTACCGGGGCTTGCCAAATTCATTAACGTTATAAAGCCAATTTTACGATAGACTGTAAAATATTATTTCTAACTGTAAACTTCGTCATATCGTTATGTTTTAGATGTATTGATTGTATTATTAGTTTTAAGAGTTATGTATAAGTTACTATAAGTTGATAATCTTAGTATATTTTAGTATCTCGTTGTACGTAGGCAAAGGCATATTCGAATGATTTTTCGGCTGTATATTATGTAGTTTTATATATAAAAGAATATGTTATTCTAACTAGAGTCAGCAATGTGCACCTAATTATACACCTTTAAATGCATAACGCCTTAACAGCTCTCTCATTACTAGTATGAAAAAAATCATTGAAATCGGGGATGACGTTTCCAAATGTATCGGAAAGTACGTTTGTATTTGGGGGCTTAGGTGTCCGCACCCACCTTAAGTGACATTATTAAGACCTTATAACAAATTATTATAGAACTGTAAATATTTATTTGGATACATTTTACTTGGAATTCTTTTATCAGATTTCAAGTATTTCGCTGCAGGAATACTACTAATACTTAATCTATTAGGAACTAACAAGTTTTTCCTTATTAAATTAAACGACAAAAACTACGAAAATGCAAATTCCAGTCAAAACCATCAGCATTGTTTGGCATATTGTAACTGTTGCAAACCACTTAGAAATAGTTCCAACTTGTTGAGAGCACCTTCCGGGAACACATCAAAGTTGGGTCATATCTGCACCGAAACGGGACCTGGAACGACTGGCGTCCATTACCCCAGTCTCCCCTCTCCAGTGTTTATGACGCATAAACTGCAGTGGAGGAATAGCTCAGCTTTTATCGTTATGAGGGAAATATTTTCAAAGTTTTAGTGAATTTTCTATGTGGAACTGGTTATTTTATGAAATTTTTCTGTGTTGATGGTAGAATTTTCTTTTATTTAGTAGATCTTAAAATCCCCGTCGCTAATTCAACTGTAGTAGGTATTATGGGATTTTGAAATATAAAGCCTCAATCCATCGCCATCTGATATAGGTACAATTTGGGAATGTTATGCATCGAGTTGAAATGACTCCTGTCATAATTTTGTTGGGTTTTAAATCTGCGCACATTTGTCTACAAAAATTAGAAAAAATGGAATATGCCAGAGTTATCTACTAATTTTGTTTTCCAAAATGTCCGTTGTCATAAAAATCTGCTAACAACAAAATGATGCTACTGAAATATGGCGAATGGAACCAGAAACAAACCCGCAATTTGGGAATGTTATGCATTAAGTTGATATGACTCTTGTAATAATTTTGTTGGGATTTAAATCTGCTCACATTTGTAAAAAAAAATAAAAAATTTAAAATATCCCAGTTATCTATGAATTCTGTTTACCATAATGTCCGTTGTCAAAAAAATCTGCTAACACCATAATGATGCTACTGAAATATGGCGAACGGAACCAGAAACAAACCCGCGGGAAGTATTAACCTTAATCTGTTTGTCAAACCGGTATTAATGCCTTAAAATTAATGTTTTCCTATTATTGTTTCCCATGAACATAAAATAAATCGTTTTAATTAATTCTGGCTGGGAAATGCACTTTGTCCGTAGGAAAATTATACGTTTTGGCTCATAGGAACCGAAACAAAGGAATTCTTGTCATTCATTTTAGGCCATATGTACGCCATACGTTTTAACCTTTTAATTACATCCCTTGTTAACTTTTCCATGTAATCAGAATTTCTGTGAACTTAATATCTCTGAAAAACTTCCCTTTAGTATGATCGGAAAAATCTGACCAACAAAACTTGACTCATGTAAGAAAAATAAAGCAAGATCTAAATTACGAGAACTGATTGTTACGCTCCCGGCAAAAACAATTCGAATATCGAATCGTAAGAACCAAAGACAAGCTTGCTTGTACTAAAAAAAAAAACAAAAGCTACAGACAAAAATGGAATGAAATAATTTCCGTAGCAAATTGAGTTACATTTTCTACACATTGCAAACACGATCGCAATAAAAAGTGAAATATTCTCGTTGCGTATCATTACAGGATATTGAGTGGAATATGAAACACGTTTAATGGAGCTCGAGGAAGACTCTATTAGTTCAGCTACTACAGACTTTTGGGAGTTAGCTAGTGCAGTGAATTAAACCTTGTGACATCGTGATTTCTAACAAAAACTTTTCACTGTGAAAACTCGTTTAAACTGTTGAGATAGTCACACTAATATTATAAATGCCAATCCATCCTAAGGTTGCCTGGAAGAGATCGCTCTTAGCGATAAGGCCGCCCTTTATACCTTAAATACTACTCTAAATGGATCGGGCTGAAACTGCATAGAAATTGAATAGATTTAGCCCTAAGCCTGGAATCAAACATCGTTTTTTTTATGTAATAAATCAGTTCCCATGGTATATAAATAACCTCAAAATTTTCCATAGAAACAGCTGCAGACTGAAACTATTACATAATACATTCTGGCAAATTGTAGGTACTCAGTGCTATATAATAAAGCTCAAAGTGTATATCCCACTTCTAAGCTAATAACAAACGTCTGGCAAACTCTTTGTTAGTACCTACTTACCCTTGAATACTCAAACGCATCTGAGCTGCTTTAAGCGCGTCTCAAGTGATGAATTTTTGACAATTTGAGTTGCATTTGAGTAGTCTTTTGAACTAGATACCTCATTATCACTACATAGTATAAAACAAAGTCGCTTCCCGCTGTCTGTCTGTCCATATTTATGCTTAGATCTTTACAACTTACGCAGCGGATTTTGATGCGGTTTTTTAATAGATAGTGATTCAAGAGGAAGGTTTATAAACTATTTGACACATAGATTTTCACGCGGGCGAAGCCGCAGGGCGCAGCTAATACATAATAAAGCTCCTATATTTTGGGCATTATTATGTACTAGCTGGCTCTCTATCCAAGTTATAAAGCAAAATCCAACATCAAAACCAATGAACCATTTACTACATTGTTCGTATACATACTACTATTTTACGTATTTCTAATAAACATAATGTTGCAAACCAGTTACATCAACTAAGCTGTAGCCCCGACCAGAGTTATGGCCCAATCTTTCCTATGAAATAGCCGGAATACTTTCAGGTACAATGTAAACAGTTTTATAGTGCCTCAATAGACCCGGGGTTGGTAGTAAATCTTACATGACTATGTTTACTGGGTAAACTTATACTCTGCCATGAATAGTTTTTAAAATACTTTGAATAGAGTTTTGACGGCCGCGAAATTCCTAACGAGCAAATTATTTAAACAAATTATTACGTAAATTATTCGTATAAATAAATAAAGAAAGCCTTTATTCACTTATTTTATGTATACGAATAATTTACGTAATAATTTGTTTAAAAAATTATTCGTATACCTATTGCTTAAATTTGACGTATTTTAAAGGTCGATAAACCATATTTTAGCCTATTTTGAAAAGCTTTTTGCAAACAGAACTTGGTTTTTGTTGATAAATATTATATTTGATCATATAATTGCGAATCAATGCGTTAAACACTTCACCAATTTCGAAATTAACTTATGTTGTCAATATCGATTGTAAATTAATAATAAATAATGGTGGACAATTCACACAGCATTACCTAGCAGCAAGCTAAGCAGAGCGGGAAACGAACTTGCAATCTTCTATGTCGCAGTCGGACCAGCGCGCCACAGAGGTTGTCTATTACCATTTATGATCCCAATAGCTAATATAAATAAATTTAAGTGAGAGCGTATACCAAAAAATAAAAAAAATATCATGAAAATCAAGCTCCACTAAATCAAAACGCGAAAACAACCCACTGCGCATTGAACCAATACGTGTAAGTTACATCTCAACTCCGGAAGCTGTTTAGGTGCGGAACTATAAATCACCTATTGTTATTATCGAGAAAAAAGCTCTCGCCAAATATCGATACTCCATAAATAAACATCGGAGCTACATCGATTATTGAAAGATTTATATCTCGGCACTTCTGACATGTAGTGCCGCCGTCCGCCATTATTCATACACTATTGTATGAAAACTATGAAGAGATAAAACTTGTAATGGTTGCCTTTAGAGACAACCTTTATATTTCTTCAGATGACTTCCTCACTTCCAAATTGGTTTATAATGCTATGGAGTTTAATATTCTTTTTCACTGCATCTGGTCTGCATCTGGCATTCGATTTACGTCGTTATGCCGAGTTTTAAGTATGATGGACTAGTTTAGCCCCCGGCTTCGCACACGCTGTGAAATCTATCTCTATTTCTATCGTATTAAGGTTATTATTTTATATCCTATGAGAAATGATTTATGGGAAAAACGCGTATGTATTAATAGTCTAGACCTACATGTATGCTAAATTTCAGCCCGATCGGTTTAGTAGTTTTGGCGTGAAGAAGTAACAAACATTCATCCATCCATCTATCCAAACATTCCCAAACATTTCATTTCATTTCATTTCATTTCAAACATTCGCATCTTTAATATTGGTCTGATAGGTTGTAAATCTAAAGCTGAAGACAGGGCGCTATGGCGCTGGCGCAGGAGTGAACTAATATAGGCTGATGATGATGATGACGATGAGATTGTAAATGCAAGCTGAGTGAGTTTAATAGCCGTTCGCAAACTACATCCATTGACCACTCTTCCATCACTTAAATTTAGGTATACCTACTTATTTTTGTAGAGATTTCACACTATAAGACATTTTTAAGTTAAAAACGTGTTTGCAAACTTTGATAAGATGATACCGATTAAACAATTCCACTTGATAAAAGTATTCCTTCAAAAGAAGTGTATTACTAAATTTGATTTCACGGCGATATCGCGAGTCGCTTTTACTAGAAACTTTTTAAAAGCGCCTCCAATGCTTTATAACTCAACCTGACCTTCCAGAAAGAATCCCGTGAATTTCTCGGAAATTTGCTCTCAAAAGACCTCTAAGTAATTCGAAGAGATTACGATGAAAATAATAAACGATAATAAATACCCACTGGAAGTTGGGAAGGAAAAACGAATTTGTTTGAGGAACTTTTATTATAGGTTTTCCTTCTACAAGTTCAAATATTATACTATCTGCTTACCTACAATAATTTGAAAATAATCGACTACTTACGAACTATTTGAAAAGAATATATAATGAGTCTCAAATCTTACCCCTAGAACACAGTATCCTAATAATTGTATCAAACAATTATTTATTGTTATGCTTATTCTTCAATGATGCACCCAGTATAGAGATACAACCAAAAATCAAAAAGCTTTACCATTTCGATAAAAAGAAATGCATTTTCCCCAACGTATATAAATACAAAAGTGTACGCCCCATTGATTAATCGAAATAAGGGCGGCATCACAGTGCGAAGAGCGCGATATATCATACCGATACTTGAATAAATCGCTTTTCTAACGCAACGGGAGTTGGAGCGAGCTGGTTAATAGCGCGCATTAATATGAACCCGGCTGCGTTTTGTTTATTTTCGATACAAAATGGATATACACGCAATACCTTGACAAAAAGACCGTGTTTAAAATGGCAGAGAATATTCGAATAAAATGGTAGGAAAAGCTTTTTTTTTTGACTCACAGCAGTTTTTATTCAATGGATAACCAAAAGCCAAAATTTCGAGCAGGTATAAGGCTCCTTTAGCTCAATTGGTGCGGAGGTGCGGGTTCAAATCCGGTCCAAAACATCACTTTTGATAAGCATTTTCATGATGCTATATAAATCTTTCGAGTATGCCTTCAGTTATTTAAAATTAGTCTAGGTTAAGGTTATTGTAATAGTTATAATATGTATTTAAGGAAACCAAAATTTCACAAAAAATAAACAATCACAAAAATACGACAACCGCCCGCGAACCAACCAAAAACCTTTCCCCAGACCAAGACTTGGAAGAACTAGAAGAAGCCGAACCGAGTTCCACATCAGCGTCACAACCAAACCAAGACTTAATAGAAGACGACGAAGACTTTCCTCCAGACACCATAGACAACGATAACACACCTCACATATACGGTGGGCCAAACATAATCTACAATCCAGTACCTGACTTCAACAAGCCTCCAGAAGAGAGTGACACAGACTTACCGCCACATATAGACGGGTTGAAGCCTGTAGAGAAAGAACCAGAAAGACCAGCATACAAATATCCGAATATACGGAAGCTTGATACTGATGTAAGGCCGCCAGTGACGGGGTCGTTTTCTCCAGTGGTGCCGCCGCTTGCCGCGAATCCTCGCAACGATAATACTTCAGACCTTTACATACACTATTTTACACGTAAGTTGGGATTATGCGTTCTTCTGTTTCAGATTGAAGGTGTTTTTTCTCTTTAGATTCATCAAGATCAGATTGAAGGAGTTCTTTCTTTAAATATCCCGTTATAAGTGACTTTTGTTCTTTCCCTCGTTTATTTTTAGCAATATGTATACTATTTATGCTATTTTTTGTATTAATATATGATAAAGATAAAGTAGTTTGTCCCGGCATACAGTCTACTTACCTACCAAATTTCAATAAGACCCTTTAGAGCTTAAAGGCAGAACCTTTAAGGACTGAAAAGGATATAAAATTACTACCACTCATATAAAAATATATACTCGTATATTTGGATTAGTATAGTTTGGATTATTTTATTTATATTATTATTTCAAATCGATCCGTTGTCAATTGTTTGCAATTCCATCCTCTCAGCTCAGCCTATTTTAAGCGAAGATAATGTAACAGGTTAATTACTATAAGTCCAGTCAATGAGTGCTCAAATGGGGGGTTGGTGGGAAAAGACGAAAGCATAAAGTTTGACTTCGGAACTCTTTTGTCTTTTTTTATACTACAAAATGAAATCTGATGAAATTCTCCACAGCTTTCTAGCTTCTTTTTACCTATTGCTCACCTCACAGGGATGGGGAGTTTTAGTATGTTTGTCTCCACTAGTCCAAACAAAGTTCCGAAGTCAAACTCTCTGCTTTCAACCTTTACATGCACAATCCTTCCTTGACTGGACTTTATCTACAATTTAAACGTTTTAAGCATATGATCGCTCACCTACTTTGCTTGGGTCACCCTTGTTTGCTATTGTAATAAGTCAACAGGTTTAAACGTTACATAACTGAAAACGCACTAGAATCAGAAGCACACACTCGTAAATTCCTAAAGATTACTCTTAAACGCTCCCACCAATCCCAATTAATAGCTGCATCCGCACTGTGAAATAATAAATTTCATTCTGTTTAAATCGGAATACACTTCTATTTATCCGCAAAACCGTTAATGGGCGGATACGGCGAGATTATTGCCATAAATTGTCGCATGTGCGTGCAAACATAGGGTGCATTGAAACAGGTAGCTTTCGAGAACTATTTAAAAAAATTACAGTTCTAGCTGGCTACAAAAACAAACTACAAAATAAGGATTTTTGTGTGGCAAAAGTGGCGAATTCTCTACTAGTAAAATCTTTCCAACGCGTCATCATCAACCAGATAGCCAAGAATTCTCCATGGCTTTTTGGTTGATGACAACGAATGTGCAACACTGACAACCTGTACGTGAGAATACAAAACTACGCTTGATTATACAAACATATCAAAAAAGCAATGCTGTTATTGTAAAATTATATACAGAGATCGTATATGTTCTCAATCAATCACAGCGTCTCTGCTGCATGCAGCAGTATCCATACTGTAGCCCGTTTTTGTCGCACCAGCGAAATGTCGATGCCAGTGGAGCACTATTCACGCAAAAACCGTCGCTATTCCGTAGAAAACAGGTTCGAGACTGGTTTAATTGCTGGTTGAACCCGGTTTTCTTATGCCTGTAGTTATGAATGGTCGTTTTTTCTTGGCATGGTTTTATAAGATTAGGACTTTCGATCAAATCTTGTTCTTGACTCTAATCATTATGTATCAGTTGGCTCACGAAGGCATACGTTTTCGGGAAGGTACTGAAGCTATTGTTTTGGGTTGACCGATGCTGACTTTGAACAATAAAATCATCATTAATGGCGTCTACAGTACGTAAAGTACTGTAGATACGAGTGTTAGTTTTGGTAGCGTGGGATAACGAACTACGCGACAAAATGGCCTGTTGAAAAGCGTGTAAATGAATGCTTTTTATATCTCCTTTATATTTTTAAGCACCGTAGCCGGTCAGTTACAAATTAATAGCACGACTGTTTTACATGTTTTTTACATAAATGTTTCGAACGTTCGACATCAGCCAGATAACGAAACGATTTCGCATCGCTGACTAATGAATACTCGACGTTAATTGAACGAAATATCGCTCTTTGTTGCGTTTATTTTCACGAACGGAGAATTTATTGTCGTCCGTTTGCTATGATGCAAATGGATGACGATATTTTGAGTTGGATGTAAGCACTTGAAAACTGTTTTTTACTATCAAAACATGCACATATGGAAATTTTGGATTATTACTGTTATTTAAAGTTTTTATTAGCAGATAATAATAATAATAATAATACTAATTTATTTTCTTCACAAAGGTTCTCTTAAGTTAGATACAAAATAAAGCCATTTAGTTTATATACTAGATCGAACCTGTATTGTGAAGACTGGTGCCTGATGTAGGTTTAGAAAAACCTGTATTACAGGTCACCAGGGCTTCACTCTACGGACCCGTACAGTACCCGTGATTATAGTAGGTACCTGTCTTAATAGACTTAATGTATTCGAGATACAGTTAAAATGCAGATAATAAAAGTTTAATGATCTTATAGCTAAGTGAACAATGAAAGATACGTAATAGAAAACTAATATAGGTAACTAATAGTAATGATAAAATATATAATAATAAAAAATACGAATCCTTCTGCCTTATGTAATGAGTATGCCTACGTGTGGTGTGTTAGTGTCTGAGTATGAGGGTGTGTGTGCGTGTGTGCTAATTTAGTGTATGTGTGTGTCTGTTGGTCTGTTGGTCTGTTGGTATTTGGTAAGTCTGTTGATAAGATCCAGTTATTATTCTTATTTATCATCAATAAAATAGTAGTTGTTACAGCTCTACAAAAATAAATCATGAAATCGGTTTAAGAAAGGTTTCTATTTTATCATAGTCTTGTTGCTTTAACCAGTTACTCAACAATGATTTTACTTTGTATTTTGAGAGGGAATAGATTTGCAAAAGACTATTTAGCTTGTTATAAAGAAAAGGACCCATATACCCAAAGAACTTCCGTGAATGAGAGTTGCGAAATGTACGCGTTTTACAGACTTTACCCTTTCTGCGCTTGCCCTTTAAGAATGTAGAGTCATAATCTAGAAGTGAATGTTGTTTAACTATAGTTTGAAGAATGAAACTTTGTCTTACTGTAAGTAAATCCCAGTTCTTAAACAACTCTGTAGTTGGGTACCGATAAGGAAGGCATGCTCCGACTTTCAATATGGCTCGCTGCGCTCTCTCTACCTCGATTAGATGGGTTTTCGCAGCACCACCCCAAGTTGTCAGGGAGTACTCCATAATGGATTTACAAAGAGCGCAGTACACCAACTTGATGGTTTTTCGGTCAGCTACATTCCTTAGTCCTTTGAATATAAATATAAGCTTACGCATTCGACCAGCAAGGGCATCTATATGAGGTCGAAAATTTAGAGACTGATCAATGACAATACCTAAGTATTTAATTGTGTTTGTCCTATCCAAGGACTTACAGGTTGTACAGTTGAGAGCACAATCTTCACTTTCGTGGGCAACAACCGTGTGATGACTAGGAGGCTGTAAGTTAGTTTTCAGAGCAAAAGTAACATATTTAGACTTCGCAGTATTTAGTGTCAGTTTATTGCTCTTAAGCCAATAAGAAACTCTATTAAAACCCTGTTGAGCAGTAGTGAAAGCTTCAAGCCAAGTGTTACCGTGGAAGAACAGGACAGTATCATCTGCGAATGTGATGATCTTACCGTTGTTTAGGTTTAAGTTGCAAAGTCCATTTATGTAAATGAGGAATAGCGTAGGTCCTAAGACGCTACCCTGTGGCACTCCAAATATTACAGGCTGTTCGTCACTGATCCATTTGTCGATCTTAACGCGTTGCCTTCGGTTTGAGAGGTAGTCTTTAAACAGTTCAAGGGGCATACCTCTTATTCCTATTTCTTCCAGCTTTAAAAACAAGAGGGGTATAGAAACTGTGTCAAAAGCCTTCGCGAGATCTAGAAAAACTGCAATACACTTCAGCTTATTATCCAGATGATCTACTATAGACTCAATTAGTGTATTAACAGCGTCGCTGGTAGATAATCCTCTTCGAAAGCCATATTGTGCAGGTGAGATTAGATTGCTGTTTTCCAGGAACATAACGAGTCGCTTATTAATGAGTTTTTCAAGTATTTTCGAAAGAGCTGGTAGGATGGATATTGGCCTAAAATTGTTGACACAGTCTCTATCCCCTGATTTGTGAATAGGTTTTATAAGAGCCTCCTTTAGTGCAAGTGGAAAAGTACCCGAAGAAAAAGATAAGTTGCAAATATAGGTTAAAGGTGTACAGATATATGGAAGATATCTCTTGATAAATATTGTAGAAATTAGGTCTAAGCCTGCAGCACTTTTGCTCTTTAGCCCTTTAACCAAGTAATATATTTCTTTCTCATCAGTGGGTAACAGAACGAAGGAATTACAAGGCGTATCTATAGTTGGTTGTGCTAAAGGGGTACATGGATTTATAGATTCAGCTAAGTTCTTACCAACGTTGGCAAAGAAGCAGTTCACCGCATTAACATCATTAAGGGGATTTGCTGATTTTAATAAGTTAGCTGAATGGTCCATAGGTTTTTTTTGCCCAGTAATATTTTTAATAACATCCCATAACTGTTTGTTGTTGCCCATGGAGTTCTCTATTTGTTGCCTCTCATAAGCTCTTTTAGCTTTTTTCAGTTGGGAGTTGCAAAAGTTCCTGTACCTTTTGTAGCTTGTAATTAAGATTTGATTATTTGGGTCTTTTTTTAACTTTTTATGTAAATTGTCCCTATTGCGCATACATCTTAACAATGATTGTGTCACCCAAGGCTTACAAATTCTCTTTCTTTTAGGTGTATTTTTGATCTTAGAATTTTGTCTAATAGCCGAGGTAAGTAGGTCAATAAAAATTTCTGTCGCTGCGTTAACGTCATCCTTGTCAAGAACCTCTTGAAAGTTTATGTTTTCGATAACGAGATCTAGACCATCGTAATCTATTTTTAGCGATGTTCCATTCGAATAATCCAGTTTTGTGTTCAAGTTTAGACAGAGAGCAACACACTCGTGATCTGTGACTGAGGATTCAATCACAAAACAAGACGCTTCTAGTTTAACTTTTAGCATCATGTGGTCCAAGCAAGTAGAGCCGTGAGTTTTAATAGTATGCCCAGGAAGTATACCATGACTTGCTAAGACCGTAAGATACTCGAACGACCGTCTATCGTGGGTTTCAGGGGATATGTCTATGTTCAGGTCGCCGCATAATATAATGTTGTTGAAAGTTTTTAAATCAATGAGAATCTTATCAAGCGAGTCAATAAATTTAGTTACGTCACGGTAGCTAGGAGGTCGATATACAGCAATTATGCAGGTATCTGCGTTAAGTTTTGTCATAAGACAATTTGCGTCGCATATCGATGGCTCTATGGAAGTTACTTTAAGATTTTTATGGTAGTATATAACCACACCCTCGTTTTGGGTTAAGTGTGAACTTGTTGATAAGTTATAATAATGGTCTAAGTTCGGTATATTATTGTTTCCTTTGAGCCAGCATTCAGTAAGTACAACTATATCCCAATTAATAGTAGATCTTGCCAACAGAGTACAGAAATTGGTCAAGTTACAATTAATACTGCGGATATTTTGTGTAATTATGTTAAGCATTTTATTATTTGTACATAAATAATTCTCTACATTTTCTATGTCGCACGAAAATGATTTTGCCACCGATATTGAGTCCAGAGCCAAGTTAATAGTTTCAATTTGGTTGTTAACCATAATAGAGGACCGGGTGTGACAAAAATGTTGTCCTCCACCCAATCATCCACTGATTTTGTTTAAATAATTTTAAAGTGTTAGTTATGTAACCTGAGCTCTGGATACAATCAGGTAATAGGATTGTGACGACGATTAGTATATTATTTAGCGACAAAGAATTGCATTTCATTATATAGTTGTAGATATAGTTATGATTAGGGACTTTTGTATTTTTTGTAGACCAAATATTGTATAGTGTTTGTTGGTGTGTTAATTGGTGTGTGAGTGTTTTATGCAAATAAAAGATAATGTATAAGTAGTACGTTCTTATAGATAGAGTTAGATGTAACATACTTATTGGATAAATATTCGTAACGTGTGATATGTACGAATAATTATTGGAACTTGTAGTATTAGTAAATATGTAGTTTAAGTGTGTATAGGGCAGTGGAGATACTAATGAATTTAAGTACATAATACTATTATACTTAATAATTTCCACTAAAACTAGTCACTTCACAAGATCCTGTAGCTGGGGCTCTTCAGATATTCGTGTCGGGACAGAGTCCTGATTTTTTTTCACGTATATGTTCCCATAGGACGGCCATGCAGCGAAGATTTTCTTGCTCTTAATAAGTTGTCTAGCCTCGTAGTAAATTCGTTTGGTTTTGGTACTGAGGTACTCTGATAAGTAAATTCTAGACGGAGGTCCAGGTAGCTTTGTGTGCTCGGAGTTCAAGAGTGGTTTATTCTGTTCCCTTTTTGATTTGTTGTATTTTTTAAACTCCGATAATATGTTTTCTTTCTGCTGGACTGAAGAGAAATTCACTACGATGGCCCCCGACCTAGCTCGATATATATCTTTTAGTTCATGGTCTCGAATCATACCCAGTCCTAATTCAGATCCAATATTCTGTATGATGGAACATAGTTGTGATCTATTCTCGTTTTCCTGCTTTGAAATGTTGCGGATTTCGACTGTGCTACAGTGTAAATTTTTTTCCATTCTATCTATTTGCGTTTCCAAGGAGGAAATTCTTTTTTTATGTGTGGAATTTTCTGCTTCCAGATTTTGAACTTTTTGAAGAAGTTCATTGTGTTGAGATGACAAGCTTTGCAATGAAGATTTGATGTCCTCATTTTGAGTCAATACAGTACTTATAGCGGTATAAAGAGAATCGAATTTCGTTTCTTGCCTGGCGGTGAACGTTTCAAATAATTCTCTAATTTCCATCGTTGATGCAGATGCGGTGTGCTCAATATCACCAAACGCGCGTTTATGCCTTTTAGGAATATTAAAAATGTTATCTGTAGTCTCGCATAAGTCCCTAGTGTTGGTGTTGATAGCTGGGTCAGAGTTATAATGGACTATGGACGGGGGTTTCAGAAGAGATCCAGAGTCTAGCCGGGGCGGCGAACGTTGGTCTGCCATCACTACAAATCTTTAGTTGGCTTGTGTTTTACTGCCACAGTAGTAGTGCTATTTAGCGTTAGGCGTTAGATGTATTCGTGTGATTGGCTGTCTAGTAATTAGCTTCGGCTATAGCACATAATCGTTAATTTCGAGCTTGTCGGTTAAGTCTCGTTGGTGCGGTGGCAGAGGACCCCGGCGACAAACTACAGCTCCTGGTTCGCGTCCGGCCGGAGGCAATTAATTTTGCGTTTTCTAGACTTTCTAATCTTTAGATTGAACACGCTCACCGACGTCAAAACGGAGCTGGCCTCACCTGAAGACACGCAGCAGTGGTCCCAACAGGCCGAGGTTGTCAGGGCCGAAGTGCCAGGGCTCCTCACAGAATTTAATTTAATAATTTAGAATTTAAAGCAAACGGCAACACGTCTACACTGTACGAAGCCGCGGATGGAAGGATATTTTTCGTCTAGAGATATTTTATCATCAAGTTATGAAACTGTTTTAACTTTGCTTCTGGGCCATAAAATGTATGGCGTCTAAGCGTTATTTTAAATAAAAGTACACAGAAATAGTGGTATTTTCTTCCAATATGCCATTTCCAATTTTCGCGCCGGACCGTACCGAAACGGAAACGCATTCAATTTTCGACTAACCACATCGTGGTAACATAGTAAGTAAGCTAGGAAATCCTATCAGGGGAATAACCACAAAAATGGAACGAGATTTCCACAAGAGTTCCGAATAAAAATTGGCCGAGAAAAATCTTTGGCGGTTTTATCCGGGAAATAGCATTCGATTAAAAATTACTGAAAATTGTTGGACATTGCAGATTACATTATCGGCTAGTACAAATTGTTGTCGACAACAAATTTCGAAGAAACAAAAAACTAATTTCCAAATCTCCTGGGATGGTACTCGATATTTTCACGCTCGAAAAGTAACACGATATGCGCTTTTTCAGAAAAGCTTAATCGTTCATTGCATTTTGACGACCTCTGTGGCGCGTTGGGCGAAGGTCCGCCTGCGACGCAAGAGGTTGCGGGTTCGATTCGATTTTTAATGCGATTTTCGAAGCGTTGTTAACCTGCGATTCTTGGAATCACGTGCTCGCTATTAAATTCATACGATCAAAAACCTTTTTATAAATCTGCCCGTGCTATGACGTACAGAATACCAAATTCCGCTCACATAATACGTGATCATAATTCACTCACTTCTCTTTTCACCCTGGTTCACAGGCAAATATTTGATTGCCAACAACCCCGCCGTTAGCGATCCTCGCTATCACCCTGTATCACCCTGTAATCGGACATCGAGAGCGGTCATTAAGTCCCCGATATTCGGGTGAATTTAGATGCCATTTTTATTTCTGTCCCGATAAATTCCAACTCTCCTGGGATGGGACTCGATTGTTTCACGCTCCCAAAGCAACACGATATACGCTTTTTCAGATATCTATAATCTGGTATCTGACCTCGACGGTATCCGTTCTATGAATATTTTAACTCCTGTGTGACATCCTCGAAAAATACGTAGCTGGAATTCGTTTATTAATGTTCCATCGATCGTGCACGCTGCCGCCCGAGGGACGACCTTTACCTACTCACTACGGTTAAATGGGATTTCATTTTCTAGTTCAAAAACCAAACGCTCCCGCGCCGCGGTGCGTCCGATAGATGGCTCCCTTTAGATATTTCGTTTCCGGTTCGTTTGGCAGCTCGCGGCCACGAAGTTCAGAATTCACGTTCCGTTCACATAATTGTTTCGTCGCTGAGCGCGCATTTTTCCACAAGATAATGTCATTAATCTCGCTCCCCGTAATGAAAATGTACCGCTCCGTCCTCTGTCTGTGTAATTTGGTGGAAAACAATTCTGGTGAATTCTGTTCGTGTGTCACAAGGATGCTGGGAACTTCTCGCTAACTTTGTCGGAAGACTTTCCGGGTAAGAAGTTAAACGGGCTTGTCCCGGGTACGGTTTCGCAAGGGTAATTTGTAAGAGTGTTCTTGTATGCCTTACCTGGCCTACCTGCTCGATCATCGTCATTTACAACCCGACTTTACCGGCTGCTCCATATTGTTGGCGACTCCCCACGGTCCAGCGCTAGGTTGGCCTTTCCCACTCGAAATGTTTAATTTATTAAATTAAATAAAATTTGTTTTTTGATTCAGATATAATAAGATACATCCATATTATGATTAGTTTAGGTAGTTAAAAATTACTCACAGTCAAATAACATTACATTTTTCATATTAACACTTATAATTTAATTTATATAATAAATTTCATTAGCATAAGGGTTCATTAGACATCCAGTGCCTTTGCAGGCTACTGCAATGTCTGTCCACCAGAACCCTGAGCAAGCTATTGGTTATTATTATTCACAGTTGAAAATTGGATAGGAATGGAGCTAGTAGTTATAAGAGGACAGGAAAAGTGGACCAGCGGTCTCTACGCATACATAATTCATATCAGCAAGTTTGTCCGGCTGTCGGATTAGTGACCGCGGCTAAGGGTCGCCGTATTTGCATTTAGGATGACGGGATAAGTTTTTTATAGCATTAGCTACCTATCATAGAGTATGCTAATGAGGTGATTACTATTCATCCAAAGGTTTGCGGTCATTTCTAATTTTACGAGTATTAGCGTTATGTTTGCGGGCTGTTACATTACCTTTGTGAATAAATAGAGTGGAAAATAATGAGGAATAATTAAATTACTGTTATCTGATGTTAATTTTACTGTTTTTTTATATTATAGTTTACACGTATTTTTTGTAACAAAGTGAATAATGACTTCAGCCGAAAGGCGGCTATCTGTATTATTCTGTTATTTATATTTACTTTATATTATGTTACATATTAAGTTATTTTATGGTTTATCTTTTTTTAATCATGGGCAATATTCGGTTAATACTTACTATGATTCATAGTTTATATTGTTTTGAGTTTTCCTTTTTATACTTTTTATGTTATGAACCATGATATTTAATTCAAAAGTGGGTCTTCAAAACCCATTCAAAAACCAACCCTATCCCCCAATACTGACGGCCCTTTTTTCTGTGTGCGCAGATCCCCCCGAGATCACAATCCGGCCTCGCAACCTGCAAGTGCGCGCGAGTGGCATCGCAGCGTTCTTCTGCGCGGCGCGCGGCGACCCCATACCCAATATACAGTGGAGGAAGAACGGGAAACGAGTTTCAAGTTAGTATACTACATGTTTTAGTTTTATTATAATGTGTTGGAGTTACGGACGATCATTCGACGACTGATGTGGCGCGGTGGGCGAAGGTCCGCCTGGGGCTAGGAGGTTGCAGGTTCGATTCCCATTGCAGATCATACAAACATTTGTCCCGAGGTGGGAATCGAATCCGCAATCTCCTGCGTCCGCCGCGCCACATCGGTCGTATAGACCGTTTGACCACAGTCCCACTTAACAGAAGATCTTCTTTAGAAAACCTCATAACTATACCATGAGCCATGCTCTTGCTTTCTATCGACATAAAAACCAGAGTCAACTTATCGGTTACAAATCAAATTACCCAGAGTCGCCATTTAAAACGTCCAATATTAATAAAAGCGTAAAAGCATCAACGCTAATAGCTTCATCATCATTACAACGACATAAAAAGTACTTTAAATTTAAATTAAAATTAAACTCCGATGGCGGGCATCGGTTAATCAGTCGTAAAATACATTCACTTAGCCGATTTACCAATCAGTAAATACGACAAATCTGGAAAAACCGACAGCGGCCGAATCTCCTCGATAAAAACCGACAGCAGCCGAATCTCCCCTCTGAAAACCGACAGCAACCGAATCTCCCCGATAAAAAGCCGAAAGCTCTACAAAATGGTGAAAAAACCGCATTACCACTACTATTTCCAGTCTTGATTGAAATGTAAAGCCTCGGTTTAGCACATAAATAACGGGGGCCGGTAATGACTTCCATAAAGCCGAAGCAATGAGATGAAAAACGTATTGGACAGTGGCCGAGCAGTGTTGCCAAGTTACCCGGAAAAAACACCCTCGTCACAAAATCATGTGCCTGGTTATTGACGGAATGGTGAGGCAAAATATGGTTTTTATGCGGGTTGCTCATAAAATAATACATATGTACTATTTTATTTGTATGGATTAAGTATCTTTTATTTTATGTATGTAGTTTTTTTTTTGTTATTGATAATAACAAAAAACTTTTAACTCAGTAGTTTTTTGAGACTACATAAAATAATAGAGATATTGTCTTATCTTCAGAATGAATTCTGTATTGCCCAATTATTTTTCTATGCCTAATTTATTATTACCATCAATAAATCAAAATAAAAACACCAACCACCCATAATTTTCGCTAAATCAAACAAATCTATTACCGATCTGGCAACACCGTTGGAACTACAGCCAATCGCAGCCCGTTTCATGAAAAATGTAATCGTACATCATTGGACCGGACATAAAAGAGCGATGATCAGGGGACGTATCTCATTTCATATTCTATGTGTCTCGAGACACTATTTGTCCCTATCGGCCATCCATCAATAGAAAAGGGAATAAAGATTTTTGTTACAGCTTTAAAACACATATTTGTTTGGTTTGCTTTTAAATCCTAGTATTTTAGAATAAATTGTTAATGTCTGTTGATAGTTTTTGTAAAGAATCTTTGGTTTGTTTGTCATTGGTATTCTATAAGATGATTATCAGATTATCAGCCATCAATCAATAGAAAAGGGAATAACGATTTTTGTTACAGCTTAAAAACATATATTTGTTTGGTTTGCTTATAAATCTTAGTATTTTAGAATAAATTGTTAATGTCTGTTGATAGTTTTTGTAAAGAATCTTTGGGTGATTTGGCATTAATTATTATAAGATAGGTTTGCAAGTCATTTTGCCAAAAATTACTATAGATAGATAGAAAATACTTGTGTTAATAACGATGATAGTTTCAAAAGATAGGAAACACTTTATTATACCACACAAAACAGGAAACAATACAGAAATAAATACTAAGAATGAAGTAGTATAAAGGGCAGCCTTATGCCCGCCGAGAACGATCTCTTCCAAACAACTTTGACAATAATTATAATGAAATCAATACATATTGTGGGTGGGTTATTCATAATGTTAAATATTTCACACTTTTTGCATATTCTGCAAATAAATTCCCAAACATGTGCTTTAATAGTATGTTGATATTTCAGTGTTGGTTCAGCGTTAATTTTTTGACAAAATTACCATAAATGTCTCATTTGAATACACACTGAATGGAAAAATATGATGTAGTGCTCCATTCGTAAACACAATTTTACGTTAGTGTCAACTTGAATTTATTATTATTGCCAGTTCGATAGTTTTGTCACTTTTGTACGTGGCCTCTTATTCGATGTTTCGAATTTTTAGAGTAGAATTTTATTTGATGGCATAAACTTCTTTATTGAAGGATACTTTTACATACTCGTATATCTATACGTATACTAATATTATAAAGAGGAAAGGTTTGATTTTTGTTTGTTTGTAATGAATAGGCTCCGAAACTACTGCACCGATTTGAAAAAATCTTTCACTGTTGGGGAGCTACACTATCCCCGGTGAACAGGCTATATTATATTTTGAAAAAAGTTAGGGGTCTGTACTAAAACCTTGCGAAGCCGGAAACGTCCGCTAGTACATTATATGTATGTAAAACCTTGAACTACAGATAAATAAATAAAAAGGTTTTTTGTTAGGGACCCAGAGTTCCATGCCATGTTTAGTACAAACCTAAAATAATAATAATGTGGGACAATTCACACAGCATTATGTAGCTCCAAGCTAAGCAGAACTTGTGTTATGGGTACTAGATAACTGGTATACATAATACAATACATTACATAGATAAATTTTGGTTTGCTAGCTAAATAGATAAATATTAATTATTTTATATATAATTATCTAAAGTAATTACGCCACCGTCAGCTTTAATACGTACCGATCCTATCCATCCAAAGATTGCCTGCCGCTTTTAGCGATAAGGCCGCCGATTGTGCGCGAATAACGCGGGTTCAGGCACAATTTAACCCTTAATTTACCATAACTTTCACACACTTTTAATCTAAAATTAACAAAGAAGTCCTTCCTTTGTTTACCAATGACGCGAATTCAAGCACTTTTTTACGTTTTTAACCGCGTAATTCGATTTCTTGGTATGGTCTAGGCCCGCTATAGAAATTCCTGTAGCTTTACTTGTGAAATCCGCACGCAAAGTTATCTGGCGCGCGCTGTATCATCCATCAAGGCGAGCGCTGACGCGATCCGTGATTGTCAATCTAGCGTGCGACAACTCGCGACAGCCTCGCACGGGCGCTGTTACATTACTCATTTCGTTGGCGAATTCACTGAGAAATTGTTCCTTTACAATGAATGTTCCGGAAAATTGCTTTAGCGTTTTCCCTTTTCGGCTTTTTGTACCGTCAACGCCGCAAATCGGTTAATCTTTCAAATCATTTTTGGGTTTGCCGATACGTGATGTATATCATCATCATCTTTCATCATTCTGGTCGTTTTCTGTGTATAATAAAAAAATATCTATCTATGTAATGTATTGTATTATGTATATCAGTTATCTAGTACCCATAACACAAGCTCTGCTTACCATGGGGCTAGATAATGCTGTGTGAATTGTGTCCAGCATAATTTTTTTGTGTCCAGCATTATTATCTCTGTGACTTTATCTTATACAATTCTAATCTATACACCACAGCACAATCGGTCTTGTGCAGTGCGAGCCGTCGAAGTGTATATTAAAATTTGTAGGTTTAAAATCTTTGATTGTTTAACTATTTTGGTCATTGATTGCGTGTGCTTTGTGGTGGGTACTTGTGATAGCCTACTTTCGTAAAGATAAACTCGTAGTCAAAACATAGTTTTCAAACCTAGCTGTATTTTTGAACCAGGTTATCGTGATTCATGCTTGCATAATGTATTCAAAATCTAATTTGATCAGAACACTTAGCTAGTTTCCAAACATCCCAGTCTTAGACGATTATAATTCAAGAACTTACAACGTATTATTACCCAGTAGATAGGTACTAAGGTATGGTACGCTTCAACGATTATAAGACCCGTCCTCACTAGTATTTCAACCACGTACGACAGATATTACTTCACGACATTCATATTTTTTACAACCCCACCAAAACTCTTTGTTTACTTGCGCGGAAAATTCCACCCGATTCTAAACCTTATTCCCAAGCTCAAGACACACCGTGATTCTTTTTTACCGTATGTTTTTATAGTACTCAATTTATATGCTGCAGTGAAAAGAATACTTCAGTTGTGTATTGAATCAAGTTCGTAGTACACCTGAAGGATTTATTATGGAAAGTAGACTTCCAGAGAGACATTTCGCCTTTATAACCGACACGTGATGAAGAACGTGTGTCGTAAAGAATATGACTTGCCAGGGTCGTTAGCTTTTCATCAGGCGAATTGGTTTTCTCTTATGGCTATTGGGTCTTAAATCAAGTGGCAAGCGCTCGCATTCACAAGCCTTTGGAGCAAAAATCTGTTTGAATCGCACAAGAGCTAGATTTCCGATGGTGTGCACCAAAAAGAGTGGCGATGTAAAGTGGTGTTGGTTAAGAGAAAGAAATAGAGAACGTAACCTAGAAAAACCTTTTGGAAAAGTGGCTAGCTTGTCTATATCAATTCATGTACGTCTTTTTTCTATAAATTCTAGAAGGCGACGACAATCTCATCTGATGAACTGAGTAATGACATGCTCTAAACACATACGCACACAGACATGACATGTAATGGCTGACGATGGCTCTTTTCTTCATAACTGCGATCCCAGTAATAAACTGGTTTTTAAAGGGTATATTGTATGTAGATAAAAATCTTATCAGTCCACTAGATTCACGTCGTCAAAGGCCTGAGACTTATCTGAGAGAAACTTTATTCATTGTGATTCCAAAGGTCTCTCTCCAAACTCTTCCAGGAATCGATCTCGTATGCCAGATCTCACCAGACCTTGTAAAGAAGTATAAGTCCTTCCGGTATGGTGATTATGTAACTCGCGACTGCTTTACGACAGGCGTAAATTAAGCAATCAGTGCTGTCAAACGCCAATTTTGACGTTGTAGCTGGTGTCAAACTAATACAAAATTGACGTTTGACAGCACTGATTGCTTAATTTACGCCTGTCGCAAACCGGTCGCGAGTTACATAATCACCCGGCCGGTATCTACCCAGAAGGACTTATACTCCTTTACAAGGTCTTATCTCTATGAGTACGTCGTGTAATAGTTATAAAACAAAATGTGCACATGCAAGTATAATCGCGACATGCAAAATAGCCCCCCACAAATGTACGTTCGCAGAAAGACAACAATTATTCTCACTTGTTGTAGAATACATTTTCTCAGCACTTACCCGCAGAGGCGATTTAGCCACGTCCACCCTTACAAACTGCTACAATTTAAACTTTACCCCGGCGAGATAAGGATCAGGGTTTCCTGGTTTTTATAGTGCAATCTTGGAAAAATGCAAAGTGCAAGAATGTGCGGAGTATTAATAACGGACGATGTTTCTGAAGGAGCGTGGTGTGGTTTCTTTTGAATGTTGCAAGCTTTTTACGAGGTCGTTATGAATATCGAAGTTGCGATACTTTTGTTCGAAAGATGATTTCAGAGTAATGAGCATGGCGCACAGAAGAAAACCTGTTAGCCTTAATAATATTATTAAGGCTGTTTATGTTATTGCTGTAGGGATCGATCGGGCTGAAATTCTGAAATTTAGCTCGCATAATGTTTTAAACTTGGAATAACATATATTATAGTACTATTTATCTCGGAAACTTTATGTGAAGACGCAGGCAGAAGCTTTAACATTAATAGGGTGATATTAAACGACTGTTGGGTACTCTAATTTAGTCTAAATTTCTTAATTTCGCTCTTAACTTTCGTATTTCAACACTAACTAAAAAAATAAAGGCCGTTTCGACATTGTTTAGTTAATAAAAAGTTAAAATCAATTTATTGTGAAATTATACACTCAAAAGTTTATCTTTAATAACCCTTGTGCTAAATGTCTGTTCACATTTTTTAGCCAAATGTTTTAGGAATATATAATTGTACATTTCATCCTAAAGCACCTTTCGCACACTATGTTAGTTAAGATAGCATACGAGTACATACATATAGGCCTCGCCTACCGACGCGACGAACTAGCGTCGTCGACTGGTGTACCCTTAAGCATACATTACGAGAGTAGAGTGTACGCCACTGCATCTTAAATCGTGCCCCGTACGTAGCGTAGTCCGTACTTCGTAGTACGTGACATCCGACCGACTTTTAGCGACTTGTGAATTGTAACACAGATGGCGCTATCATGAATCGTCAATTTAGTACGGAGTTGAGTCGTGCAGTCATAACTCGGGGGGTTTAAACGATTTAAATTCTTAGAAGGTTTTTTGAAGCTGTTGTTTCTTTCCACTTGTTCTGTAAAATTCAGTAGATCCATAACGCGATTACAAAGTTTACAAATCAGAAATCATTAAAATTTATTTAAGCTTACAAAATAAGGTCTGAAACTATGCCCCGGCTCACACTACCGCCGCTTCTTCAAGTAAAATAAAGTAAAAATGTTATTTATTGACATAATAGGTAGTGTAAGAGGCAATACGCGAAACGGCTCTTGAACTAGTTAAAAAACTGTGTTGTAGGAACCAATGGCTTCTCCAACGTATATTAAATCCTTTTATAAAGAAATTTTCCAAAAATCGATTGTGATTTGATAATAATAAATATCTATCTATGTAATCTATTGTATTCATTATATCAGTCATCTGGTACCCATAACATAAGCTCTGCTTGGGGCTAGGTGATGCAGTGTGGATTGTCCAACATGATTTATTTATTATTATTGTTTTTTCAACAGGCATGCAATCAAGATACCAAGTGTCCGGAATGGAGGCGACCGCCGGGATCGGTGCGAACGGAGCCGTTCTCAGGATCGAGCCGGTGCGGGCGCAACGCGACGACGCGACCTACGAGTGTGTGGCGGAAAACGGTGTGGGCGACGCGGTCACTGCGGTGGCAACACTCACGGTGTTCGAAGGTAAGTTTAGTATTACGAATAGAATTATATATATTTTGAAACCTAGTTACCAAATTCTATCCCGAGTCGACGTAGACGCCTACTAATAACGAAGACTGGAACGATAGGCCAGCAATGCACCATTCTTATTTTTTATTGACGTAACCAACCGTACGTAACTTACTAACGTAATCTGCCCGCAATCTTTCGCTGGTCGTCATCCCACCTGGCCGGAGGGCGTCCTATAATATTGGTTCTCTGTCGGATGTATTCAATGAGTGCTTAATATTATCACAAGGTAGTTAAGTTTTTTAAGTATTCCTAATGTTATGTTCATATTTAGATTATCTTTGGTACACCCCCTGCCTTTCTTAAATTCACATAATTCTTTCCATCCAAAGCTTGACTGGAAGATATCGCTATCAAAGCGATCAGATCGCCCATTGTACTTGTCGCATGTAATGAATTTTTGTAATGACCTGCATGGTGTACAATGAAGATTTCGGAGCTAAGTGCCGACTTTCGCACTTTGCCGACTTTTGCAGTATTCAAAACAGATGGATTTTTGTATTGTCAATACAATATGTCTACAAACAATTATTGTCTTTAACACTAAAACCATTTAAATCGGGATTTTTACAATGATTTGATTATTGAGTTATACAATATTTCGGCACAGTTTTATGCGCCATGATCACGGAATAACTGAAGGCACTGCGAAGAAGTTTTTATGGGCAGACATACCGATCTACGCAAATTTTTTGTCTTTTGCTATGAACGTTACCACTACCACCGGTTTCATTATTATAATTATATACTTTAGTGTTAATATCCATGATAGTTTCAAAAGTTTTAATTGTCTATAAAATTAAAGTCTAACTCTAAAGCAGTTAACTATTAACTATAAAAAATATATTTCTTGATAGTAAACAGACCATTCGACGGTACGTTCCTAGTTACCCGTCACCGGCATCCAGGTGCAGTGAAAAGTTAAGTAATTGGTTACCGAAGTTAACTGAAGATGACTGGCGCAGGAAGATAACCCTTAACTTTACTCATAAAGCCGTAACTCGACGGCAATTTATGCAAGAATTTATGCTTGAATTTTAAAGTGACGAAAGTATAATTCAATTGATGTTAGGTTTTTAGGGTTGATGGAATTTATGAATTCTGGAATCTTGTTAGGAAAAGTTTACGGTTCCGGAAATAAATAGTGTTACATAAAAATTATCGAATGTTCGAATGATCAATAAATAATAAACGAACACCGAAATTAGGAAATTCGTAGCACCGAATTGAAGAAAGATTTCAGGAAAATTGGGTTCCCTTTCGGCTTAATAGACCTTACTTTGTGGCACCTCTTATGGTGCCACAAGTACTCATTGTATTTCTAATAGCATCCCAGTATCATTGTCTAACGTTTACAAATAAAAATAAATGAGCAATAAACGGTTATCGCAAAAAAAGAACGTGTGAGAAATTCCAAAATCAAAACATTCCCACTAAATTGGTTTCATGCTTTTTTAACTGCCTCGATTCCCATTATGGGGGCCTTAACGACCCCCGACCTCGTAAAGTAGGACCGTTGCGACACTCTGATCCTGAAAATACTCTCGGAAATACTCGAAGACACTGGCCTTTCGATAAATAAGCATTAAAACGACCGATAGAGGGCGCTATCGCGAATTTATATAGCGTTAGGAATTCTAAAATTGGACAAAAAGGTTAACTTTCCAGTGTAATGCGATTGGGTAAAGAGTTGGGTATGTTTTGCTTGCTTTAGGAGCTCGTGTAGTCACGTAGGGTTGAATTGATGGCTTGGAATTCCGCCGGAGAAAGTAAAGAGTCGGTAAATTGTTCAGAACTTTTCACAGATGGTTGACATTCAAGTAAAAATAACATTTGTTCTCGCTTCATGCATTGTTTTAACAAGTAGCTAGAAATACACGCGGCACCACCCGAAAATGTGTGCAAATATGTTAAATGTCTTCTCGTAGAGTTATGATATAATTATCTTAGTTTAAGCATCTATTCGGTAACCGCGGGACCGTGAGTTCCCGAGTTATCATGACTCGGATTAGAATTAGTGTGTAATTGCTCTGTGACTTGGAGTACAGTATAAATAGTGGTTGTACTGTTATTCATCATCATCATAATGTACGGTTATTACTTATAGTTTTTTTAGTCTAAGCTTAAATAAATTATGCTAGACAATACATAATATAGCCCCAAGCTAAGCAGAGCGTATTGTAAAATACGGGGTACGGGCGGTTGTGTTATGGATACTAGATAACTGAGATACATAATACAATACATTATATAGATAGATATTTTTTCTATTATACCTACATAGAAAACGACCAGAACACCCGGAATAAATATCTGCAGATCGTACGAACGTTTGTCATAATCGAACCCGCAACCTCCTGCGTCGCAGACAGACCTTCAGCCACCGCGCCACATAGGTCGTCAGAATCTTGCCGCCTACTGACAAATTTACAAAGCATAACGAAAAATAATTCAAAGTGAACATGTAAAAAAAATTCTTGGAAATTCTAATTTATATCCGCCTATGTTATTTCCGTCTACTTAAAAAAAAGTTCTTGAATTGATTCCTGGAGTCCGTAATTACCCCTTTCGTCTTAAAACATTTATTTCGTGGCACCTTGTATAGTCTTGTTCTGATAAATAAAGAAGTCGATCAAAGCAATATACTTTTCCAATAAATTACAGACCTCGCCATCTCTGGGCAACTGGGCATCCTTCCAAAATACTTTTCCAAGTCATAAATATTCCACAGAAATGTTATTATAAAACTCAATTTCATCAACATAATGTGAAGAAAATAATGTTTCGTAACTTGTCTAAAGTTAGCCACACTATTGTTGTACGGCCCAAAGTTGGGAACAGTTAAAAAGTGTCAGAATAATCCGCCAGGCGCAATGCCAGAATGTTCCATTATTTTGTGAACATTTTCATATTTTGCAGATTGTTTTGCAGTATTTTATGCATATTTTCTCGCGTGTGCATTTAACTTGGTATTAAATTGTTGGTTTATCTCGCGTGGAATTTATTTAAGGTTTTATGTTTTTCATATAGACGAATGCCGTCAATAGAAAGGCTGCATGAATTTTCATCAGACATAGGTTGGTACCTATTAAAGAACACGCTTTATGGACGGCGGGTTAAATGCTGAAAAAATATCATAGATGTAGCTATAAGCCTGGAAATCCTGGAATCAAACATAGGCTACTTTTTATTCCATAGAACAGTTCCCATTGGATAGTAATAACCTTAAAAAGTTTCCATATAAAGATAGATAGATAACACTTTATTATACCACACAAAACCGAAAACAATACAGGAATAAACAATAGCATAAAGGAAGTATAAAGGGCGGCCTTATCGCTGAGAACGATCTCTTCCAGGCAACCTTAGGATGGACTGGACATGAAGGAACAAAATAGACAGACAGATTCTTACACTACATATAATACCTACATTACAAACATAATAACCATCGTGTGCGAAATCGCGGGCGAAAACATTTGTGGCAATCACAGCAGAACCAACCAATTCTGTTTTCCAAGAAATCAGCTATTGAGTAGTCAGCTATCAAATTGATATTAATTGCGAACAATTATCCGAGTATTAGCTGAGACTACATTGTAACACGAGATAACTCTTGTTACCTAATACATAATGTCTGGAACATTGTTGGTTTATTGTTAATGAGGATGTATATGTAGGTACATATGTCAGGTGGTGAGGTGCTAAATGTTTGCATTGAACACGTTACACATTAGTTTCTAATATAAAGGCGTTTCTGTAAAGTAGATCTCATCAAAAACATAAATGTGAAATTACAGCCAACTTCATATTATGATATATGCCTTGGTTGATGACTTCAACGACAAACGAAGTGAGATCTAAATGGGTGCCAATTTCAATGGTCAGTCCTGAAAGTATTTATAACAACATAAAATATTTTGTAACAAATCAAAATATAATTTCTTATAACTTAGTATAACATAATGAAGACTTAGGTCTGACTTGGCTAGTTTTCATATACAAATTATATTATAACCTTCGCAAGTTCTAAAGCTGTAAGTTCTTATTTTGTTCTTCGGAAAATTTGGCTTGCTGTTAGAAACTAGCCATCGAATACAGGGCTTTTCCATGACTATTATTAAGTACGTTTTAGGAGGTACTTAATAAGAATTCGTTTATAATATTAACAATTAAATAACTTTAAAGAACTTACAATTTAAAGAAATTTTACAACTTAAAAGAACTTATAATTTTAAAGAAAAAAATAAAATGTAAGTGTGTAGGTACTGCACGTACAAATTACCTCTTAACTCCTGTTTTATTTAACACGCCACGCGAGTTCGGTCAGTTAGTCCCTACGCAATTTTACGTCCTTCCCCGGAGACCCGACTGTGATCTGACAGGTGTGTTCCGAATTATTTCGACTCTATAGCCATTGTAATAAGAGTCATGCGTGTGACATTACTTTTTACACGCAAAAAATCCTGGAAAGCTCTAAACCGTATTCCGTTGTAATAAGGGCGGGGATTATAAGTAGGAATGTATGATTCGGCGTGAATTTAAAGCGCTGGGATTGTGCTCGCTTATTTTTTTATGGGTCTGGTGGACCGATTGTGTGCGGGTCTGTGACGTCTTTCGCATTTTGAATTGCTCGTAAATTTTGTTGAGTCTGCCTTGTAAAACCTACAAGTTTACTATTACTAGCTATATAAATAAACGAAAGATTATAAACGAGCATGGCTTAGTCAAATACAGATAAAATAACCAGGTCCTTGAGTCCAGTATTTATACTAATATTATAAAGAGGAAAGGTTTGATTTATTTTTTGTTTGTTTTTTTGTAATGAATAGGCTCCGAAACTACTGGACCGATTTGAAAAATTCTTTCACCGTTGGGAAGCTAAACTATCCCCGTCGAACATAGGCTATATTATATTTTCAAAACAGTTAGGGATCCGTACTAAAACCGTGCGAAGCCTGGAAGGTCCGCTAGTTCTATATAAGATCGAGAGACAAGCGACCTTAAATAATTATAAAATTACTTAGACCCTAGCAGGGATAAAATTTATGCTAGCTAGTATTAGTAAATTATGTAACTGTGACGCTTTAGTTAGATTGCGAGTGGGCTGAAACAATAGACGGCAAAAGGTGATTCTGAAACCCAATCTCCTTACAGATATTCATACTTCGTTACCTGATACTTTGTGTGGGTTGCCTAGGGATATAAGGTCAACCACTACAGGTCGCTTAAGAAATTAAAGAAATTAAGATCACAGATATTTATTCAGCCCATGAAATGTTTACTAAAAAAAATACCTACTTGATTTGCATCACCAATACCTTTCAGAGAGAAATACACCGTATTGTGAATAATATAGAATGCTTTTTTGGTTTTATAAATCCTGTTGGTCTTATTGATAACTAATTAGTTTCTACCAAGAAAGTTTTGTTTTATTCATTTGTGATGTTCATTATTATTTACATACGATTACGTTTTAGTTACCTACTCGATTCTGCCGACATCGCACGTGTTATTTAGAATCAAAAGAAGCCTTATGTTATTCCTCTTCTTATCAAACTACTGAACTCTTCTTATCAAACTACTGAACTCTTCTTATCAAATTACTGAAATTTTACTTTTGTAAAATTTCTAAACGCATGTGCGGCGCAACACAGCCGCTGTGTAGAGCGGCAGCACGAATTTTTTAGGTTAACTAAAGAACGCAGTCGTCAAAAAAAAATCGCAGTCAAAGTGTTAAATATTTTTTTAAAGCCCAGTACAGTACCCTATGTATAAAATCTATTTGCCAAAAATAACGATGGGTCTATAAGCTAAAAGTAAAAGTGAGCCTTTTCGATTCGAATTCGAACTTCTAAAGTCAACTAGTGAAGTGAAATTCAAACTTCAATTATCGATATCAGCATCGATATTCGATACCTACTGGTAATTAACACGCGAATCTCTCATATCTACCGGAGACCCAACTTAACCCCCATATCTCAAGATATTTGGTTTCAAACTTACCCAAACTTGCAAACTATTGGTTAAATATTATTGTCTATGTATTATCGTATATTAGCAGTGAAACCGGTCTTATTACCAGGTTATTCTCAAGTAAATTCTACGCTTGAATAAGTAGGTATCTCTACGAGACAGCAGGTAGATGCTTGATGCGCATCGGGGGAGGCCTATATCCAGCAGTGGACTAATATAGGCTGATGATGATGATGATTACTAAGTGTGTGAATATCGTAGAAAAACCTAAAGATTATCGTGAGCGGAGACTAGAACAAAGATTCTACAAAAAAACACATTATTTTTATTTGAATAAAACCTTTATGAAAAATGCAATAAGTTGTCATTGTGTTATTATTTTTATTTGATAGAAAAACTAATGTAAAAGAAATAGACTTCTACAATCATAACATGAAAATCAGCTCGTCGATAATTCAAAGGGACAAATAAAATATGGCGGTCGTGTATCATAAACCATAGAGTATAGAGCGTCCACGCCCACCTGGCTTTAATCTGAATATAAATTATCCATAATTAAAGTGGACTTGGACACGGGCAGAATAAATGCGAGCACTTGAAACAAAGCCTTGTGGTTAGGCGTAAGTTATGAGATATAACCTGAAAAACCTCGATTCGTAAATAATTGATGGTGAGCTCCAAAAGAGGGATCTTCTGTTTAAATAGGTAAGGCGAGAATTAAAACTATTTCCGTCATTTTTTTTTTTTGCGAAAGAAAAGCAAGTATATTGTATTTACATATTTTAAATTGTTTTAAAGTAACTGAAACTATTTAGAACTTTAAAAGTTAGTAACAAAACATGTTCTTCGCTTCGTCACGCAAAGGTCTTGTGAAATAATACATTATTAATAAGGAGCTGCATCGTGTAGTTTCATGAACTTTGTTATTTGAAAATAAATTTAGTTATTTATGCGTGTCTTAGGGTGCGTTCATATTAGATGTAAAAAACATGTTGTATGACTTATATTTATCAAACACATTTACAGTATTGAAATGTCAAATTATATCACGTCAACATTATTTATTTATTTTTTACAAGGAAAACCAGCACCATACATACAAATTATATAAAAAGAGTCGAAACAGAGGGCTATCAAGATAAATACTTTTTATTATACAAAGAAAATATCCAAAACATCCGGAATAAATATCTGCGGATCGTACAAATATTTGTCCCGAGGTGGAAATCGAACCAACAACCTCCTACGTCGCAGGTGGATCTCCGCCCACCGCTCCACAGAGATAATCGTAAGAGAAATGTATCAATAATTAAAACGGGATTTTAATATACGTTCTTAATCCAGTTTTGTAAGAATTTCAAAGCTCATAGCTTGCGCCGAGTAATATCTGTGAGCCCTTGTAAGGCGAGCGCAAACGGCGCCATATTTTTTCCGGCAGATTTTGCGGGTAATGGTACTAAATTCGGCAAAACGTGTCGCGACTGAAAGGCTTTTGATAGTGCTACGGTCATCCATTACGGTTCAGCTTTAAGCTTGCGTAGTAAGGTTCAGAATTCAATGTTACGGGATCGAGTTCCGCGAAATGGTTTCGGTATTATGGTATTACGTTGTTTGAAACAATTGTACTTTGTTGATTCAATAGATATTGTATTTTGCGGAGATATTATTTACTGTACAGTAAATATTGTTTGTATTCATGACTTTGTGCCAATAACATACAAATTAGCATTGAGTTAGGGAACAAATTACGAACTTTAATCATTTATTTTGGACTGTACGTACAATGACGACCGATGTGGCGCGGTGGGCGAAGGTCCGCCTGCGACGCAGGAGGTTGCGGGTTCGGTTCCCGCCTCGGAACAAATGTGTGTACGATCTGCAGATATATTGTTTTGGGTGTTCTGGTCGTTTTCTATGTATAATAAAAAATATCTATCAATGTAATGCATTGTATTATGTATATCAGTTATTTAGTACCCATAACACAAGCTCTGCTTACCATGGGGCTAGATAATGCTGTGTGAAATGTCCAGCATTATTTATTTATTTATTTATTAATATATGTACATATGTACCGGTACAAATCCCAAATCACTACACGTGTGTTTGTGTTATACTTATAACCTTCTACGAAATGGTATTAATTCTTAGCAAAAGATATTTATTCTAAAATAAAAAATCAATTAGATTTTTTTTTAATTACATATTTTGCTTAAGCTCATACTGTCTATCATTTGAATGCAAAGAATCCCTCCCTTGCTTCAAGTAATCGCAAAAGCCACGAAAAAAGAAGAAGAGTTCGTAAAAAAACTATTGGATCGCTGTTTTACTAAAAAAATATAATAAGTAATATTTATCCGTAGGGACCTTAGAGAATTCAACCAAACCATTCTCAAAGGTGAAGGCGTTTTTCGTATGGGAGGAAAAACAGAAACCTATGTGTGAATGGTGCAATATTGATAAACACATACATTTTTCTACTAATATTCTACATATCTATTCTCCTTTAAACTATAGCTTTTATAGCTACGTAGAAAACTATGTACCGTAAAAACTTAAACACTATGCAACAATTATACATAGTATTCTTTAAATAACATATACTAAGGACTAAGGCCCGTATTATGAAATTTTACTCAGTCATCAATCTTTGCTTGAGTAACGCTTTTCTATGGAAAAATCGTCACTCAAGCATAGATCTATGAATGATCAAGCTTTATAACACGGTCCTAAGTGCTCTCAACAACTTGTTCTCATCATCTCCAATCATCCAACTCTCTTCATATCCGTTGTGTTTAACCGGTTCTTTACTTCCAATCGACTTATAAATTAAATTTTATTAGCACACACCCCATCAAAACCAAATTAGTACAACAATGAAACCTTAATTTGAGCGAATCCAATTAATTGATTTCCTGTGGTTGTTTAATTCGTTGCGCTTGAGCTTGCTATAAATAGTTAGAGTAATTATTAAAATAAAAAACATAAAAGTGGACTTTAACGTTTTTAAGGTTTTTGTTATTATAGTACGTAAGCCCTTGCACTCAGGGTAATCAAATAATATCTTTGGGGATATTAATTAATTTAGAAATTTTAATTGTCAATGTTTTGCGTTGCTTTTGCGACGTTGTTCGAAAAATACCTTTTGCAGTCCGTCATAGTCATATAATAATAAATATAATTCCATCGTCTCATTGAAGATTAAACTTCCAAGTTTTATTATGAGTTTTATGTCAGTACAGTCAGCTGCGAATTCAATTAAATAATTGGGATAGTTTGTACCAGCCCATCACCCATCGCATATTGACAAATGACGATTATCTCACATGTGGAGCGAAAAATGTTTAAATTTGTGTTTGAAAACGAACGAGAGATCTATTAAACGATGAATGAAAGCTTTAAAAACCAAAAATGTTTCGAGCTTTTGCTTTGTTTTAGTGATAGGAAAAAAGAAAAGTCATTAAATACATTACACCAATATTCCTAGGGTATTGTAACCCCTTTGATTTTATTATATACCTCTAGTATATAATAAAAATAACTAGGTTATCGAATCAGGACATGCAAAAAAATAAATTGTGTGTACGTTTATGTGAAAAGTTTCGGGTAAGACAACAGACTTTTGTAGTAGTGTCAGTACAATTGACGACTTCTGTAGAGCAGCGGTGAAGGTCCACCTGCGATGCAGGAAGTTGCAGGTTTGGTTTCCGCTGAGCAAATGTTTGTACATCATCATCATCAGCCTATGTTAGTCCTCTGCTGGACTTAGGCCTCCCCCAATGAGCGCCATAGCGTCCTGTCTTCAACTTGACGCATCCAACATCTGCCTGCAGTCCTTCTCAGGTCGTCATCCCACCTGGCCGGAGAACCTAGATAAATACTATTTTAATACAAATAATGCAATATTATAGTGGAAATATGCTAGAATCAGAAATAATTTTGGTATTACGTTTGTATGAAGAATTCGTCCCTCCGGAGGCCCCTTAACTTGGATGCAAAAATGCCGTGAAATTGTCCAGCATTTTTATATTATTGGAGCTGACTGTACATCTGTGGCCAGCTTTTGTAAACAACACAATTGAATGAGCCTCGAGTGATACTTGGAAAGTCTTATTGAAGTTTTCATTTGATGTAGGTTGTTTGTGCTGTCTTGGAATTTCCAGTTATTTTTAACTTCAGACGGGATTTTCTTTCCTGGGCTAATAATAACCTTGGGCTAGATGATGTCGAGAGAATTGTCTAGCTATATGATTTATTTTATTAAATTTAAATCTCTAATTCCATTCGGTAAGCGTAGTTTGAGATGTCGTCCGGCCACGTAGGATGATGGGCCAGGCGTAGATGCTAGATGCGGCAAGCTGAAGACAGGGCACTATGGCGCATTTTTCATTACGACTATAATAGGTTGATAATTTTGCTGATTAAATGTTTTAATGACCGTTAGTTAGATTATCAAGGTTTAAACTAACAACATTAAAAGGCTGCACATTTTGTTGAAATAATATACACAGATTATTTTTTATTCTTCCTGCGATATTGATTATATATAGTTTCTGCCCGCGGCTTCACCCTCGTTGTTTCCACGTTCCTCGTTTTTTTGTGAACTGATTTATGGGGTAAAAAGTAGCCTATGTTTTATTCCAAACCAAGATTTACCAGTCGCCAAAATTTCAGTGACCGGACTGAAATTTTGTATTCTGGTGAATCTCGTTTAGTAGTTTTGGCGTGAAGAGGTAAAAAAAATCAAAAGTTTCGCATTTATAATATTATTGTGATATAATAGTGTGCTGTGGCAAACGTGTTCTTGAGTGCAGACCACGACTCTGTAAACGTAGTGTAGGACGCCCTCCGACCAGGTGGGATGACGACCTGCGTAAGACTGCAGGTAGATGCTGGACGCGGTAAGCTGAAGACAAGGCGCTATGGCGCTCATTGGGGGAGGCCTATGTCTAGTAGTGGACTGCTATAGGCTGATGATGATGATAATAATAGTGTACCAAAATAGAGCGTAGTTGATTCAAGAATCCATTTAGTTGATTGATTGTTGAAAACCAACCGATAAACAATACAAAATCAACAAGAGCTTGGCAAAAATAAAAATACTTTAAAAATAAATAATTTTAAACTGAAGCGAGCACGCTACAAAATCGAATTTACAAGTCTGCACGTATAAACATGGCTATGAAACAACATTTCGACTTCAGCCCGTTTATATTCAATTTAAAATGTGAATTCTGAATTCGGTAATGTAAATTTCTCATGCACTTGTTTAAAATTGCTGTATTTGTGTGTATTTTATGAGACGAAATGTTATGACAATTCGGATATGGTCTCATGTCTTTATATATCCTGGTTTCTTGGAGAGACATGGGGATGATATAAATATTTAAAGCCACTTTTGAAACAAAAGATGTAACCAAAATTTGGGCCGATTTAGTTTGCCTTCTCTGAGACACGGTTGTGGCAACCCTAACAAGCAACAGCTGATCGCAAATGTTCCCTACGAATTTATTATAAAATAATTGTTTTACGTAGTTATAAAGAGCCCTTTCCGATTTGATCGCATATTTACAACATAAACCAGTGTAGAAATTGATAAATAAGCGTTTACGTCGTGTCATTAGTGTGTTTTGGCCAACGGAAAATTATCGTTTTGTTTATACCTAAGTTTTGCTGGATTGTGTTTTGAAGGTGTTTTGTGCTTACTAGTGCCGTTTTTTCATGTAAAGGAATACTATTTCCAACAAAGTTTTATATCTATAGCGTCACGTAAGTACATACAATCTTTTTCAAAATATAACCTAGACATTGTGCATTCTGCCTTTCGGTATTACCTCTAAGTAATATTTACAAGACCCACACTAACCATCATAATGATGACTCGTAAAACCGAGAAGTTGAACCTGGCTCTACAGGAATTGAAGGTAGCTAAGAGGCAGATTGGACAGTTAGAAGCAGAAATAGCTGAAAACGAAAATATCCTTATAGAAGCCCTATCAAATAACAAAAATCTAAAAAGCGAAATGTCTGAGTTGCATTCCCAGAATGCTTCTCTTTCTGAGGAACGGGATAGGCTTCAATTGATAATAGATAGGTTTGATCAAAAATGTGGCATTGAGTTTGAGTCCGTCCTGCATAAAACTTCAGTCCTGGAGAAGCAACTGTGTGACGCCCACCTCCGTATCACCCAGCTGGAGGAAGACGCCGATAACTCTGCCACCGCGAAAACACAAAGTCTATTTGATGAGTTAATGTCCGCTGAATCGACCTCAGGCCAAGTTTTTGTTGCCGGCAGCAACTTACATACATTGCAAACAATTGATTTAACTACAGATGACTCAGTGTGTAATGTGGAGGCTGGCAGCAAAAACAACAAACACAATCTTAGCAAAAATAAGTTAAAAAAATATGTTAAAATAAGTAAGTTCATTAAAAAAACTCAAACTTTGTTAAAAAATCAAAAAAATGTAGTATCTAAACTAAAATGTAAAAGAAAAATTCTTGATAAATTAGAGCTCTGTACATTACAGCTAAATTTAAATCAGACCCAGTATGAGGCTGAAATGCAAGATCTGAGAAGCAAACTTGGCCAGGCTGAGCACTCCCTGGAGCATTACATCAGCCTTTATGAACGCACTACCACACAGACAAGGGAACTCAATCTGGCCATGGATGCACTCCTTAGAAGCCAGGTGAGTCTGGAGGGCAGGGTTCTGGATGGCTGTGGCTGCTGTAATCCAGGCCCAGTCACTGACCACTCAGGTCCGGACAGTACTGTGTCAGCTACATCCCATCTGGATCCCAGCGCTTCATGCTTAGTTACAAAAACAATAATGTACTGTGATGAAATTGGAAAAAATATGGGCCAGTTCTTAAATAATAGTATGGAACATCCTATAATAAATAATTGTTTTCCAAATTCCAACCTGCATAATATTATGCAAAAAATTGACAATGATTCATTTAATACTAATTCAAACTTAGTAATATGCCTCGGAAATAGGGGTAATGTGAACAAATCTGACTTAATTCAATATTTGGACAAACTGTGCTCATTAAACTTAAAACAAATTGTGATGTTCACATTCCCCTACAGCGGCAGCTTGCCACAATCGGAAAATAACCTTAGATATAAGCTAAATATTACATTGCATACTATTGCATGCAACAATAATGTACATGTGATTGATACTAATAATATTATTAGTAAAAAATATTATTCGACTGAAGGTAATTACTACCTACCCAATTTTTATAAAAGACAGATAGCAATTTCGCTATCCTATTATTTTAAAACAACAGCCAAAAACTTGGCTATAACTAATGCTTCTATTGAGCATTGTAATTATTTAAAAAACCAGACCTTGGAACTTATTCCAAGTCATTTAAATTAGAAATAGCGACAATAGAGGAAGTCTCTAGCCCTAAAAAGTTAAACATTATTACTATGAATCACAATAAAAAATTAAAAAAACAAAATTGTAAAATAACTGGAAAGTTTACTAACTTGGTGCACCAAAATATTCAAGGAATTAGAAGTAAATTATTAGAATTAGAATTATACATGAACTCATTTGATATTGATATCATCTGCCTCACAGAACATTGGCTGAAAAGCTATGAGCTCATGTTTAACTTCAGTAACCACCAGGTTGGTAGTTCTTTTTGCAGATCACATGCTATTCGTGGAGGCTCTTTAATATTAATAAATAAATTCATAAAATTCAAAGAACGTAAAGACATAGTATGCTTATCCGTTGAAAGCCACATTGAAGTAGCATGTGTTGAGTTGGAGCATACTATTGTAGCAAGCGTATACAGCCCACCATCAGCTTCTTTTGAAATATTTGAAAAAAATATGGATGATATCTTATTTAAAATATCAAAATCAAATAAAAACCTCATAGTATGTGGAGACTTTAATATTGATCTTTTAGAAGTTTACTCCCTCAGTAGTAGATTAACAAATTTATTTAATTCTTATAATCTTAGGCCAACATTTATGGAACCTACTAGAATAACTGAAACATCAGCAAAATGTATAGATAATATATTTGTTTTCCAAAATGAAAAAATTGTCAGTCACAAAATTATAAGCAATTTAAAATCAGACCACTTAGGTCAACTTATTAAATTAAAACATCAAGTTAAAAATAATAATTGTAAAAAAAAAATTAAGTACATACCTGTGACCACAGATCGATTTGAACGGTTGAAATTGGATTGGGATTTTAAACCATCACCTAACTACTCACTTAACAATCCAAATGAGTCGTATTGCAGTTTTTTTAATAAATTCACTACTGCGTTCAATTCAATATTCATACCCAAAACAATCTTGGTCTCAGAAAAACTTAGCTTTAGTGAGTGGGCAACAGTAGGTATACATAAGAGTAGACAAAAGTTGTATGAACTGTACGGTGAAAAGCAGTACAATTTTAGCCAGGAATTCAAAGAAAAAGTAAAAAATTACTCAAAAATATTTAGAAAAGTTTGTAATACAGCCAAATCAAATTATATTAGCTCGAAAATTAAAAATAGTGAAAATGTAATAAAATCAACCTGGAAAATAATTAATAGTGAGACTGGAAAGGTCAGTACCTACATTAATGATTACAATTTAAAGATTAATGATTGCTCCATCAAAAATGATGTTGAGGTAGCACAAGAATTTGAATTTTTTTTTACTGACATTCCAATCTGTACTACAAAGTGTCTGAACTCTTCTCAAGTAATAGCCGAATCATTACTTAAAGAAAATGTACCTAAATGCGATAGTAAATTTAATTTCACCCATGTTAATGAAAACGATATAAAAAAAACCTTTAAACTTTTAAATATTAAAAAAACTGCAGATCTCTGGGGCATTTCCGTTAGAATTATTAAACCTTTAATCGATACCATTGCACCAGATCTAGCTTTTATATTTAATGAATCCATTGATTGTGGTGTATTTCCTGATCTAATGAAACATAGTAAAATAATCCCATTGTTTAAATCGGGTAGTAAGTCTGACCCCACTAACTTTAGACCAATATCAGTACTGCCTACATTCAGTAAAGTTTTTGAAAAACTTATTTTACACCAATTGCTTAGACATTTCAATAGCAATGACCTGCTACATTGTAAGCAATTTGGGTTTACTCGTGGCAGGTCAACTACTGATGCCGGTGTAGAGTTGGTATCGCATATTTTTGATGCTTGGGAGAAGTCGCAAGATGCTTTAGGCGTTTTTTGCGACTTGTCAAAAGCATTCGATTGCGTTCATCACGAAACATTAATCAGGAAACTACATCATTATGGAATTAGGGACAGCTCTTTGGATCTTCTTACATCTTACTTGAGTGATAGGATACAAAGAGTTGACATTAATGGGAAACGATCTAAAGGGTCTGTTGTTACAATGGGTGTACCGCAGGGCTCTATCTTGGGTCCTTTCCTATTTTTAGTTTATATTAATGACCTGCCTCATCTTGTAAAGAATGATCATGAGATTGTATTGTTTGCTGATGATACTTCATTAATTTTTAAAATGAAACGACAAAACACAAATTTCGACGATGTAAATACTGCAATCTCAAAGGTAGTCCATTGGTTTAGTATTAATAATCTTTTGCTTAATGAAACCAAAACAAAATGTATAAGATTTATTCTACCTAATGTAAAACAAGTTAAGGCTGATATAAACGTAAAAGGAGAAACGTTAGAAATTGTAGACAATACCGTATTTTTAGGAATAACCTTAGATAGTAAACTTCAATGGGGCCCACACATAGATAAGCTATCGAAGAGACTTAGTTCTGCAGCATATGCAGTTAAAAAAATCCGTCATCTTACAGACGTTGATACTTCTAGACTAGTCTATTTCAGCTACTTCCACAGTATTATGTCTTATGGCATACTACTGTGGGGGAACGCTGCAGATATAAACACAGTATTTGTGTTGCAGAAGAGGGCTGTTCGTGCGATCTATAATATGGGTCCCAGAGAATCCCTACGTGAAATATTCAAAGAAATAAACATAATGACAGTACCGTGTCAATATATTTATGAAAACTTGTTGTACACTCATAAAAATATCAATCGGTTCACTAAAAAAAGTGATATACATAATGTAAATACTAGAAATAAGAATAAACTCGCTGTGCCCACAACTAGGCTACACAAGATAAATGTATCTTTTAAAGGGCAATGTATACGCTTCTACAACAAAACTCCAAGTGAGTTGCAAAAATTATCAATAAATAAATTTAAAAAAATTGTGAAACATATTCTTTGTAAAAAAGCTTATTACAAAATATCAGATTACTTAGAAGATAAAAAAGCTTGGAACGAGTTTTGCTCCAACTCAAAATCTACCAACTTACAAATAAGCAAATCAAATGTACTAGACACATAAGTTATGAACATACTAGTGGTTTCTTCTCACTTCTTCCACTGGTGGACAAAAAATTGAAGTGAACTATAAAATAATTTAATAGTATAAAATATGACCTGTCTAAGTGCTTATTTGTAAGCTTAAAGAAATAAAAACTTTTCATTTTCATTTTCATTTTCATTTTCATTTTCATTTTCATTTTCATTTTCATTTTCATTTTCTCTGCTTTATTACAACCGTTACGTTAACATGCCGACGATTCCCTGCCAAATAATATTTACCTAAAGGAATATTTTCAAAGAAACCTATCGATCAAGAGATTAGTAAACGATCCTTGTATTTTTTTAATGTCATCATATTGTACTCCACATTCAACATATTGTACTCCACTGCTGGACAAAGGCCTCCCCTAATGAACACCATACCGACCTGTCTTCAGCTTGCTGTATCCAGCATCTGCCTGCAGTTCATCCAATCGAGTCGTTGGGCGTCCACACTAGGTTTGCCGAGTCGTGGTCTCGCAAGAACTTACCCCACGTATCTTCGTGAGATATAGTCGGTCCACTGCCACTATAGCATGTGGGCTCCATAAAATAAATAATGTACTGGAATTTGTCCGAAATATCAACATTGTGTAATAATAGGCTTTGGTTTTATGTAGTTAAGCTTCTAGATACCTAGTTAATACTGTAAATTTTTGCCAACGTTCTAGAACTTTCCACTTATGAATAATAACTAATTAGTCGGCCGAGTTAAATGAGGTGGTGTTTTAATAATAGGCCTGCAGGTAAGCCACTGTTATCGACAGCCTAACGTGGATTAGAGTTAGTAACCCACTGCGGTGCGCATACACGAGGATTTAATTAAACTAATAATCAATGAGTTAGGTTTTAGTAAAAGTAACTATAACCTATGGTTTCCTTTTCGTTTATTTCTTGTAAATAAAATACTAAATCGAGATAATCTTATATGAACATAACATGAATACTTAAACTTTAATAATAAGTAAATGTTACAAATACCAAACTAAATAAATAAATAGTAGGTACCAATATTCACATAAAGATATAGGCGACACATACAGCGTTAACACTCCTTCGTATTCAGCGATTTCAACTCCCAACCACAGTTTCGTTTCAAGCCTTCACACGCTGTATACTCCCAACTTATGCTACCGCCGGAACAATATTGCGAATCGCAGCAATCTTCTTGAAATTGTTTGTGATTACGGCAGTTCGCGAGAGGCGAGGTGTAATTCCACTCTATCGCTGGGCTGCGCTGACATTCATATAACTGACTGCTTTTAATTACGCATGGTAACCTTGTCTCACCAATGTTGTCAGAAATGCGGGTGCTGTTTGGCCAGCAAGGCCACAAATGTCTATTTCGTGAGATAATCTAGTTTTAAAGATTCTAGTTTTAGAACAGCGTATTAAGAAAATCTTCGAATTCTTGTGATACGCTGGTGTGTTTTTGTGTGCGGACAGGTCAAGGTCCGCCTGCGACGCAGGAGGTCGCGGGTTCGATTCCCGCCTCGGGACAATTCTGTGTACGATCTGCAAATATTTGTTCCGGGTGTTCTGGTCGTTTTCTATGTATAATAAAAAATATCTATCTATGTAATGTATTATGTATATAAGTTATCTAGTACCCATAACACAGGGGGCTAGATAATGCTGTGTGAATTGTCCAGCTTTATTATATTATTATTATTATTTATGTAATTTGAATTTTGTGACGTGTCCAAGAGTCTTGAAAGGTCATGGAAATAAAGCACTGTACTTTACTCATATAATTTGATTTTGTATTTGTGTAATTTAAAATTACATGAGTCTTGTAAGGTCTACAGGAAATAAAGCACTTTGATATTAGAATATTTCTTAGTAAATCAAGTCGCTTGAAAATAGATGCAATACATTAAGGTCCCAACAGACTGAGTGCAACCGCCCGAGGGACGTATTCGTCAGTCACGTGTACGTTTGTCTACGAATGCAATTTATGTTACGGCTTTTGTTCTACATTGTTCGTATTGGACCGTGTTCGCTCACGGGGATCATCGATAAAAAATAGCTCAAAGCTCCAAATTTAATGAGGTAGATTAGAGAAATAGTTTTAGTATGGTATCTAGATTTAATAAACTGTAACAGCATTATCTAGCCCCATGGTAAGCAGAACTTGTGTTATGGGTACTAGATAACTGATATACATAATACAATACATTACATAGATAGATATTTTTATTATACATAGAAAACAACCAGAACACCCGGAACAAATATCCGCAGATCGTACACACAATTGTTCCGAGGCGGGAATCGAACCCGCAACCTCCTGCGTCGCAGACGGACCTTCACCCACCGCGCCACATCGGTCGACATAAGTATAGAAGCGAATAAGAAATCTTTAGAAGAATGTGGCGGATAAATCTTTGTCTAATCATTATTCAACGTCTATTGATATAGAAGTAGGTATAGTTTTATAGAAGGGACAAACTTTTATTATTTCTATTTATTTTAATGTTAATCACTTAGTAAAATTACAATAATTACTTCTACATACATATTTCGTAATCGTATTTCATAAGTTATCTTTGTTGGAATAGGCAGATATAACGGATAATTCAGGAATCAAGAAGATTTTATTTCATTACTACACTAGAAGACTTAGCCAGACGTACTAAGCTAGAAAAAGCTAGTCTTACAAGAAAGACAGTTAAAAATTAACACGACCATTTTATACGAACGTAGCGTACAGTTGGGCGCGAAAGTGATTTATTTTTTCGTCGACGACGACTGCAGTTAGCACGTTGTACGCTATCTCACGCCACAGGCGTTGAATGCTGTTTTCTGCATTTAAGAGCTATCGAGCACAAAAACTTCTTATTTTAGTAAGGACAGGTAATCAAAGTTAGGGTTTCAGGGGCGGTTTTTGTCACGTTATTTAAAGCTTTATATTCACTAGTTTTCTGAGGATATATTTGGTTCATAAGACTAAACGTAGACGTTTCTACTGGCATCAGCAGTTGTCATATAAATAAATAATAAATAATGCTGGACAAACCACACAGCATCATTAGCTCCAAGCTAGCCTGTATTATGAGTACTAGATGACTGATGACTAAATACAATACATTGCATGGACATATTTTTTTTATACATAGAAAATACCCAGAACATCCGGAATAAATATCGATAGTACAAATATTTTTCCCAAGGCGGAATCGATCCCGCAACCTTCTGCGTCGCAGCTGGACCTTCGCCCGCCAAGAGACATCAGTAAACTAAATATATAAATTACATTTCTCTTGTTTTTTGCCAATATGACATATAAGATAAAACACTTTTTCTACAATCAGATGACTATACAATTGCATGGCCTATCCATGGCATACCAACATTTCTTTCCATTAAAACAGAAACCCTTTTTATCCTGAAAGCCAGCTTAATCCAATAAGCCATACCTTGTTTAAAAACCTAGTCTCGTGACCCTAGTTTCACATGTGCTCGCGATTGTACCTATCTAAGGTCTCACGGGTAATGAAAAGAAGTGTCCCGGGCAAGCTTGTACCTTCCTTAGTTTACAGTAAAAATAAGGAAAAATTAAATACTCCCGGGAAATCGAGCCAAAAGCTGAATTGACAGGAATCGAGGGATTCTGAATCTTACGTGAATAGCGGAGTGGCGGGAAATGGGATCATTATAAAATTGGGATGATAATAAAACTCTGGCTTCTCGTCTGTTATCGGTGATTTATTTACTGTCAGCACATTGTAGATTAACTGGCTCTGGGTAAATGGATCCATGATATAGGTAAAAAAGGAAATATTAGGTCCTAACATGTGAAATTGGCCGTCTATACTTGTTCTAACTCTTCATGTCCATCCAAGGTTGTCTGGCAGAGATCGCTTTAAGCGATAAAGCCGCCCATTGTACAACACATTCTTTTTTTGTCTTTTTCCTGTCCAGTGTATCTGTTTTTATGGTGTGCAATAAAGAATTATTGTATTGTATTGTAATTGGCGTTTTGTAAGGAAGTAACCTAAAGTCGATTTTTTCAAAATATAATATATTTATTAAATCAAAGTATGTAACCATTGCTATTTATGCACTTTTGCCATCTCATAGGTAAGTACTTCATTGATCCCTTTACTAAAAAAACCATTCGGACGGGAATCAATAAAATCTTTGAAGGCGCATTGGTCTGCCCCCATCGGACTTGAATTTTTTCCCTTGCAAGAAGTTATCCAAATTTCGTAAAAAAATGGTACGTACAACATATTGCTATTTATGCACTTTTGCCATCTCATAGGTAAGTACTTCATTGATCCCTTTACTAAAAAAACCATTCGGACGGGAATCAATAAAATCTTTGAAGGCGCTTTGGTCTGCCCCCATCGGACTTGAATTTTTTCCCTTGCAAGAAGTTATCCAAATTTCGTAAAAAAATGGTAATCTGTTGGAGCAAGGTCCGGGGAGTACGGTGGATGTCTTAGACATTCCAATTGAAGCTCTTCTAATTTGGTAACTGTCTGTTGTGCAGTGTGTGGTCTAGCGTTGTCCTGAAGCAGAAGTGGCCTACGGCGATTGACCAGCGTCGGTTGTTTAGCAGCAAGCTTTTCATGGTTTTTTGCTTCATTGCTGACAATACACATCTGCCGTAATCGTCTGGCCAGATTTAAGAAAGCTGAAGTGAACAATACCGGCTCTAGTCCACCAAACGCTCACAAGATTTTTTTTTTACAAAATTGCGTAGTTTTAAAGATCTAAGCACACATAGGGACAGACAGACAGCGGGAAGCGACTTTGTTTTAAACTATGTAGTGATAAATATGAATATGAAATTGCATCAAGACAACGTAAATACTACTAATATTATAAACGTCAAAGTTTGTAAGTATGGATGGATGGATGTTTGTTACTCTTTCACGTAAAAACTACTGAATGGATTTTAATGAAACTTCAAAATAATATAGCTTACATATTAGAATAACACATAGGCTACAATTCATAAAGATATATAGTATATTATCCAATATATATATATATCACCACGCGGGTGAAACCGCGGGGCGCAGCTAGTAAGACATACGTATTTACGTTTTCTTGTCGCAATTTAATCACTCGAGCCAAATCGGAACATAATCTAACTCCATATTTCTCATAAAGCTGAGGGAAAATACAATTTAGCCGACCGTGGAGAGGCGAGGTAGATTTGCCAGAAAATATTATGTTGTTATTGTTTGTCTGATGGGGCCGCCTCATTGGTTTACTTCTGACGGGCAAATTCGATTGGAGCTAGAGCAAAGTAGATCGTGACGTATTTTTTGTGGTAGTATATCACTTCATTGTGCCTGCTGTTTTTGTTTGTATAGACATCTGACATGAGGTATAATTGTACGGTATAAATGAAATTACGTGGAATATCTTTACTTTTTTTAATGGTACTTGAGATACAAGGTTGTATTACTAGATCCATAGGTACCTATCACGGGGGAATGTCTACATTTTTCTTTAATGGTACAAATGATACAAAGTCGTGTCACTTGTACCATCAATGGTACTACTGACACAAAGGCTAATTAATGGATAAACTGTTGATTCACCTAGCTTTTAAGATCTTTTTGTACACAGTTTCTACAATAAATTTATTTGAATTTAAATTTTTTATTTAAAGGTTGTCGCAGATTGCGGCACAGATCTGCGACAACCTTTAAATAAAAAATTGCTGCACAGCAAAAAAAAAAGTGCATATTATATTGTGTTCTGCCTACTTTTTTGTTTGTACTATTATATCTGACATGGGAAATAAAGGTTTCCGCATATCTGGACCACATAATTGTTGCACAGCACGAAAATATGCATTCATTATTGTGTTCTACTTGTTTTTTTGTTTGTATATTTAAATCTGACATGAGGGATAAAGGTTGTCGCAGATTTGGACCGCATTATTGCTGCACAGCACAAAAATATGTATTCAGTATTTATTTTCAGTTTATTTATTTATTTCCACCTTAGATACACATGTTACACTTGATGTGTCTACGTTATATACTCTGCAGCGCGTGGGCCACTCACAATTATGTCAATGTAAAATGTATATAAAGCTGACGAGTTTAAATTCATATTTGAATGCTTATTGTTGTGCTGTGCGGTAGCGGTGCTGGAAGTATATCATTTACTTGTTTATTTTAAGAATATTCCTGTTAAGTAATTAAAGAGTTTAGTAATCTTCATTTTGATATACTGATGGTTTTATTAATACCCTCAAGATGTCCCTCGTGGGATGAAACGTTGGGTGTTTTTTGAACACAAACTAGGTTCGTTGTTAACCCGCTTACATTCTCAATAAAGAATTGAGTTTCACAATAATTGTTAATCTTCTTTGTTACGCTGTTTTCTCTTATACAGAATGGAATTCCCTAAAATATTGAGATGAAGAGCTTTTCCAAATAAAACATCTCGTAACGAGATACCTATTTCTAGCTGTAACAGGTACCTACGTGAAAGTTCCACTCGAGCAAACGAGAGACTTGCCGTGAGCCGTATACCGGCTTAGAAGTATGGAGCAAACGAGCGACTTGCCGTGAGCCGTGTACCGGCTTTGAATTTGCACCACCCCAACTCTTCCCGCGGGTGTCGTAAGAGGCGACTTAGGTATATACACGGGGGCGGCGGGCAGCAGCGCCTCCTGCAGAACAATTCTAGCAACAAACTGCGATCCCCAACCAGCCTGGAAATACTGGTTCGGGGTCGCAGTTTGGTGGGGATTATGGGTGAAATGAAATGAAATGAAATTTCATTCAATTTTCATTATTTTGAAATTTAATGGGTATTACCCGTAATCATCATTAGGTTTAATATATCTGCATAAGTTTTATGTAACTAATGATCCATAAGAGACAGAAATTACCAGCTAATCGATCGAATAAAACGGTCCATATTAGACGCCTCAGTATACAGGCGTCTACATAATACCTACATGACATACAACTCGGTCACAATATCTGTGCACCTTGAGCCAAACATTTTGTATGGCTCAAGGTGCACAGATATCTATGTAATATATTGTATTATGTATATCAGTTATCTAGTACCTACCCATAACACAAGCTCTGCTTACCATGGGGCTAGATAATGCTGTGTGAATTGTCCAGCATTATTTATTTATATTTATTTATTTTTTATTTTATTGTGACCGAGTTATACATATACTATATGTCATATTTTGTACAACTACAAATTGTTAGGACGCCAACTGTCTTTTACACAAAAATACAGGTTGTTTTCGTTTTAGTTTTTTGCCTCGGCATTAAGCCTACTCTTCGTACCTTAGTGCAATAAATATTTATTAATGTCACATAAACTTCAGATTACATTCAAATAAATTATAATTGCAAAATTTAATTTTATTCGTCATGTAAATGTCAGATGGTATTCACAAAGTTCAAATTTTAATAAAAGTGGTCTCCCGTCTGTAACGACCCTTAAGCTAAGTCTGTTTACAAACGTACTTGTGCTCCCGTACCCACTTCCTGAAGGGATGACAAACCTTTTCCAGAAAATAAACATGTTCAGAGATGAGCAATAGTTGAAGGCTTAGAAATTCTTTAACGTATAAAACGAGGCGCTTACTATCAATTGAAAGGTTGGAAATATAATGTTATGTAGGATACAAAAGCTTCAAAATAATGTTACATAAAATTCATTTTACTTATGGCCTTTTCCTTTTCAATAAAATCCGACTATTAATGTACATATCGTTTAAATCAGGAGAAAATGTTGGTTTCCGTGTACGTTCTCATACTAAACTAAATCCTGCTTCCAATTTTACGAGCATGCAATACAACTTCAAGAATGCTTTAAATCAACAAAACTGTTGGCCATCCCTGCTACTCACATACAGAAGTCCTATCTCGTAATCAAATATAAACAGGGAGGGAAAACATTTTTGCTTGTTATTTTAACATGAGATACGTATTCAGGTTTCACTTTTTTTTTTTTTTTTTAATACAGATTTCCGTGGGACTGGCTTGTCACGGAATGATGGATGGGTGGATTGTGTTAGGTCATGAAATTAAATATGCTTACATGTTTTATTAAAAGTGCATATTATACACCTTTTCTATGTCCTTCCAACGTACATACATATAATGTAAATTAAATAATAAGGGTATAAACGTCCATTTGATGACCTCTGTGGCGTGGAGAGCGACGCAGGAGGTTGCTGGTTTGATTCCCGCCTCGTGACAAATGTTTTTACGATCTACAGATATTTCTTTCTGGTGTTCTGGTCGTTATCTATGTATAATAAAAAATATCTATGTACGTTATCTATTGGATTAAGTATATCAGTCATCTAGTACCCACAAGCAAGCAAGTAACACAAGCTCTGCTTAGCTTGGGGCTGCTATGTAAATTAACTTATCTTATAACTATCACTAACAGCCAATAAACGGATTTATATTATTATTATTAAGACAAATAAGGACGACATCACCAAAAGTGCCATTATAGAGGCCAAGATAAATAGAAAAAATGAATAACAACTTAAAGACATAATATAAGAAAAAGAATGAAGAGATACAAAGGTGTGTCATTTGTACTACCAGTTGTACTTCTTAGTTGTACTACTGTAGCGGAGGCAAACTGGGCAGTAAATGTGTTAGGCTAACACTTTGCAACTTGCAGATAAAGTTTTCTTGTAATAGTTTAACAGTGCTCCGATATCTGTGTAAACTAATGTAGCGTTGAAGTTTGGCCTGGATTCCCTGATCGATTCCAAGTTCAATTTAATCATATAGTATCATCAAACAGGGAACAGAAACAGGTTTATTTAACCTAGTTCAGGCAAAATTATTATTTTAGTTTAGACTATATGTAAGAACATAAGATAATTGACTTTGGTAATTAATTTAGTCCTAAGTTGTTTTGGAAGCCTGAAGTGGAACTGGGCCGGACACGTCTGCCGTATATCTAGCGACTTGTGGGCAAAGACCACCACAGAGTGGAGCCCACGCAACGCTAAGAGGCGACGTGGAAGGCCCAGGATGAGATGGCGTGACGAGCTCGAGGCACATCTTCCATCGTAGCCTGCAGCGTTGGATCGAGAGGAGTGGAAGGAGAAAAGTGAGGCCTTTGCCCAGCAGTGGGACAATAAAGGCTAAAAATAAATAAAATAAAGTTGTGTTGAAGAAAAATATTATTATTATCAAAGTTGCATTAAAGGCCACATTGTAGATAACGACCTATTGTTTGATTCGTATTTTCTTTGTCGATAAAGTCACATTCAATCGTGGGGGTTTTTTAAATCATAAAAACGTCTGAAGTACCTACCTATAGACAGCCATTAGATCCGGTCGAAATAGATTTATTGAACAATCCACACAGCATCATCTAGCCCCAAGCTAAGCAGAGCTTGTATGGGTACTAGATGACTGATATACCTACTAATAATCAACTAGATAAAACATTACATAGACAGTTTGTTTTTATCATACATAGATAACGACCAGAACACCCTGCAGATCGTACACACAATTGTCCCGAGACGGGAATCGAACCCGCAACCTTTTGCATCGCAGGCGGACCTTCGCCCACCGCGCCACAGAGATCGTCAAAATGGAATAATATAAAGGCTTTTTATGGCTTAATAAAGTATGCGAAGCCACGTGAAAAACCTAGTGAATCATAATACAAGCCATAATCTGTCCGTAGTGTAAATAAACAAGTCGCAATAACGTTAGGATTGACAGTAAATACGTTTACTTCGAAAAGGAAATACGTACGCCATGTTTTCGTCTCAATAACTCGATTTGTCGTAACGGCATCAATGGCGGCTCATTGGAACATTTTGCTTTGTACGGTCCCAGTGAATTGGATAATGTTTTTTTTTTGTGAAGGTAGAAAGGAAAATCTTTGCTTCCTAAGCAACTGTAACTGTACTTTTGATATGTATCCACTTTTAGCTATAACTTAAGCAAGTGGAAACGGTGAAAATCTTCCCCGTCGTTATTTTTCGACGAGCGATGTGGCGTGGGCGAAGGTCTGCCTAGACGCAGGAGGTTGCGGGTTCGATTCCTGCCTCGGAACAATTGTGTGTACGATCTGCAGATATTTGTTCCGGGTGTTCTGGTCGTTTTCTATGTATAATAAAAAATATCTATATATGTAATGTATTGTATTATGTATATCAGTTATCTAGTACCCATAACACAAGCTCTGCTTACCATGGGGCTAGATAATGCTGTGTGGATTGTCCAGCATTATTTATTATTATTATTTTTTTAAATAATAAAATTACATCTAACTAAAGGTATGTTTTAAATAAATACCAAAAATGTTGCGTTGGGGTACATACATTTTCCCTAAGAAACATTGTTTCGTAAAAGATAAATTCCCTATTCGAGACCTGATTTACTTGTCTTCTCCATTTACATGTCTCCATTTCATATTTAAATGTTCCTTCACAACTCATGTGTTCTACAAATACAGGTTTCAAACAAGCTCTTTCTACTTTGCTAACAATAAGAACTTTAATCCCGCAGAATATGTGAAATGTTACGTAGGTACCTACCTCTATTCCATGTCAGATATTACCGCGGGAATAAGGGGACTATTCTGCTAAGATTTCAAATTCGCATACTTTTGGTAAAATAGTCGGTACTTAACACATTATTTTTTATTTTTCACGTTCTATTTTTATTTGTATTCTTGATGATTTTCTTTATGTTAGTGTGTTTTTTGTTTGTAAAGAGGCAGTGAGTAGTTAGTCCGTAACGCCAACAAGATGTTTTGCCGGAAGGCCAGGGTTGGTTGCTAGCATGCTAGTCATCGAACTCATGCTGAGGCAAATCCATTTTGCTACTGGACTTACACATTTACACGTTTTCTCTTAGATTAAGTTTATTATGTTCTGTGTAAGTTTTATAACAAATAAATACATATAATTTTTTTTTTTACATTTGAAATCTATTTTATGACATAGGTACCTTACCTATACATACTTAGCTACTACCTTACGCTTAGCTCTCGATGTAATGAAAGAGAATTTTTAGAAATTTGAATTTATAACATAATTTTAATATAATAATAAGTACTTCTAACAATACGACTCATTATAATAATATTGTCCACGCCTGCGTGAAGATCTGACATTGACAAATAATAATTACATATGACGACTTTCTTTTTTATTCTTGCAAATAAATGATTGATTTGATTACAATAGTTGATTCACAGTTAATGTTTTTCTGTATTGTAAATATTATTTCTATATGTTTAACTATACAAGTGGGTTACCCATAAAGAAAGCTTGCGATGCTACCATGAGACGGACACAGAGTTGCGACAATCCAGACGCAGAGCCATCTAGCAAGAAGTTGAGTTAAGTTGATTATAATAGGCGGCATCATCGCTGAGAGCGATATGAAGTAAAAGTCGTTCATATCGGTAATTCTAATTAGAAAAAATCCGGTATTTAGAAAAAAATACGAAGGTACTCGCGTTTTCACGCGCTCCATAAAAGCTCGCCAAACTTCGTCCCATCGGAAGATCCCATCTAAGCTACTAAAGCCCCGTCTACACAGTATGTTAATATAAAGTTAATTATACGTTTTGCGTGCGTGAAATAAGCCTATGCCACACGAGATTGCGTTGCGTATTCAGATTTGAATTTATAAATTTAAAGTGGGACTGCGTCTTTAGCTCGCGTCTTTCTAAGGAAAATTATAGGGAATTTACATAATTACATACTTCCAGTTTTGGGAGATTGCTTTGATTATGATCGGTCGCGGAATGGCTAGTGTGTAAAGCCATTACTCGAAAATACAATATTTTTTGCCGGTTTTTCTAATTTATCGGTATGGTGATTATGTAACTCGCGACCGGTTTGCGACAGGCGTAAATTAAGCAATCAGTGCTGTCAAACGCCAATTTTGACGTTGTAGCTGGTGTTAAATTAATACAAAATTGACGTTTGACAGCACTGATTGCTTAATTTACGCCTGTCGCAAACCGGTCGCAAGTTACATAATCACCCGGCGGAACTCGTTTAGAAAGACGTTTTACGTCGTAGAAAGAAGCCACTAGTATTCTGCGTTCTAAAGCGAAATTTATATACGTTTTAAAAAGATCAATTTTTCGTTCAAAAACCATTTTTATTGCGAAATACATTTTTTTTTGTATTCAGTAGATGTCTAAAACATTTCGCAGTAATTTCTCAAAATCAGTCATCTTTTACGTTCAAAAAGAGCCATACATCAACACAACAATTGACAGCATTTATTCATACATTTTCTTCACAATTGTGTGAAACCCACACACCTTGACTTTATCATGTCATAGAATTTTCACACTTCGCCTAATAGCAATAATGCTTTATATTTCGTGAACAATACTGATTCACCTCCAAATCCATTATTATTAAAGCTCAACCTTTAACGCGAAGAATACAGTTTTTATAACAATAAATGTTTGAGTTCATTGTACAGATCACAGCTAAACGACTTTGATCCTTCGGTCTATTAAATACAGTTCAGAATGAGTTTTTTGGCCTCCAAGGGCACCTTTTCAGCCCAGACAAACTTACAATAAAGCTAAGTCTGTGAATCTTGTAGCGTGAAAATAATAAGCGTTTTGTGAAAACGGGCCGTAAAAATGTATTTATTGTAACTACGTCTTTAATACCTTTTTCGTTACTTTAATATTTGGCTGACAAAAGCGAAAGTAGATGTGACGTGCCCCCACACAAGAGCAGTTTTATGAAGTTATATTATATGTACGCACTATAATAACAAAAACCTAAGAGCGGTTTTGCCATAATCAACACGCTTAGCAAGGGCATTGATAATCGCAGTAGAGATGTTAAAAATACAGAAGGAAATAAATAAATAATAGTGCTGGATAAACCACACAGCAACCTCTAGCCCCATTACATACATAGCTCTAAGAATTAGTAAGCTGAAGTGGCAGTGGGCCGGCCATATCTCGCGAAGAACCGACGACGGCCGTTGGGGCAAACGTATTCTTGAGTGGAGACCACGACTCTGTAAACGTGGTGTAGGACGCCCTCCGACCAGGTGGGATGACGACCTGCGAAAGATTGCAGGTAGATGCTGGATGCGTCAAGCTGAAGACAGGGCGCTATGGCGCTCATTGGGAGGCCTATGTCAGCAGTGGACTAACATAGGATGATGATGATGATGATGATTATATAGATACATATTTTTATTATACTTATAAAGAAAAACTTACTGATCGTACAAACATAAAATATATTATTATAATGCGATGGATACAGGGTATCTTTTTTCTAAGGTATGTCATAAAGTAAAGCCCCCATAAGACGAGCAGTCCATGCCAATTTGTCGCACAATACCACTCTTAAGTTGACGAGTACCCTCAAAATTCAACACGTATCTACTTATCTCGGGTTAAAGTTATTGTAGGGATTTGGACTACACCAAGTCATTTTAGGGAATGACCTTTCGGGTTATGTTATGCTGCGTTTTATCCCTTCAAGGTACCTTTGACCTACTTGCCTCTTGCTGGGCCATGCGGCTTTGCCCATGTGGAAATGCCTATTGAATCACTCTATCTATTTAAAAAACCACATCAAGATCCGTTGCGTAGTTTTATTAAGATCTAAGCATACATAGGGACAGACAGACAGCGGGAAGCTACTTTGTTTTAAATTTATTATGTGCTGAAGTCAAAGTTATTTTATTCCAGGCCTAGAACTACCTGTATGCAAAATTTCAACCTTTCAGTAGTTTTGGCCTGAAGAGGTAACAAACATCCAAATTTTTATAGATAGCGTGATTCAATTGGAAGGCTTATAAATCATTTGACACATAGATTTCCACGCGGGCGAAGCCGCGGGGCGCAGCCAGTGAAAAATACAGTAGGACGGACGGACGTAGGTATGACTTGCCTGTGCAAACGCTCCTCTGCAGGCATTTTTTACAAACCCCACTAATGGGCACACTCGCGTTACATTTGTCGGATTTCATTTGTTGGTCCCCGGAATGCTAAGAAGTGGGTTTCTGCGGTAATTTGATTTGCTTTTTGTCAGGTTCTTCGAGTGGTTACACCTGCGTTCGTGGTTTGGTTCATTGTTTGGTTCTTGAACCCGCAAAAGATTTTTTGATAAAACTTTTGAAACTATCAGGATATTAACAGAAAATTTATTAAACAAAAAACAAATTGGAATACTCAAATCCAATCATGGTAAATATCCCGTTTTCAATTACCATTTTTTTGTATTTGGAAATAACTCCATTTCATTAGCTTGACCTCAAAAAGACACTGTGAAAGTTGCCAAGCAAATCTTGGCAGGAATCAAAAACTCTTTTCCATCAATACAACTAATGTATGCTTAAACCAAACATTTATCCCAACGCGGAAATAGAACCCGCAACCTAATCCGTCGCAGGCGGACCTTCACTCGCCGCACCACATTCTTAGCATAATGATTATGCCGCCGAATGTGGATCTCAAATCGCACTTTCTGAATGACATTTCATTTGTCTTATAAATTAAATAAAAGGTTTTTTTTTATTTTTATTGCCTGAACTTAGAACTACTTTTAGATACTACATCATAAACTATAAACATAACTTATATCTATAATTAATAAGTAGGTACTTACATAACATACAATTCACATTTTAAATAAATAAATAATAAATAAATAATGCTGGACAATTCACACAGCATTATCTAGCCCCATGGTAAGCAGAGCTTGTGTTATGGGTACTGATAACTGATAATTATACATAATACAATATATCACATAGAGAGATATTTTTTATTATACATAGAAAACGACCAGAACACCCGGAACAAATGTCTGCAGATCGTACACACAATTGTTCCGAGGCGGGAATCGAACCCACAACCTCCTGCGTCGCAGGCGGACCGCCCACCGCGCCACATCGATCGGTCGTCTAATATTAATAACTAAGTACATTCTCAGGCAATGGGAGTAAGCATAATGCCGACAAGCTTAAAAAGCACGTTCGGCGCTGTTTTTTAGCTTACCCCTTACCGACTGGTGATCGTCGGCTTATATTTATTGCATACAAACATTGACAAAGTTATCCCAAAAACAATCATTTATCTCAATTAAACAAATAGTGTACATGTTTTTCCACTTCATTTTATTTTTGTTATTTATAGTATTTGCTTTTTTCTTTTGTATGTCTAAAGTATTTTTCCAGTGTGAACTGCTGCCTTGTTTACTACAGTCTTGATTATTAGTAATTCTTTTTGTAATCCGTCCTCCCGCGATACAGGTTCTGAACCTAGTCTAACCCGGTAAAATATAAGCATCTTTGTTGTATTTTGTATTTAGTGGTACTAAAATAGAAGCTCTAGAAGCTTCTCAGCTTATCTTCGATGAAAGGGAGTCGCGTTTCAGGATTGGTATACCTATTGTGAACGCTAATGGGAATGGGTAAGATATGGTAATGGTTTTCGTTGTATAACAAAAATAAGGGCTTGGCGCTCTCTCACTCGTTACTATTTTAGGTGCCACACAGTTTTAAACTTATGCGCTTTCCAGTGTTCCGTTGTATTTTAGTGATAATTCTTTGTTCATTCTAAATAAACAAATATATACAAACTAGTCGACGGCTTTAGGACAATTATTAATTAAAAGTATGAATAAATATTTTCCTATATACCAAACGGCAATAGAAAGACAAAGCAGAAAAACTCGACCTGGCTGTGGTCAAAAGTGGAGAGAGGGAACTCTTTTGCGATGCGATTAAAAAATAATAAGCACGTTCGTCTACCGAAAGCCAGTTTCAGACTATTTTTATATACTAATATAATAATATGGTATGAAAGGTATCATATGTAAGTATATATGTGTAATTATCCATATTAAATTTATGGATAATTTCATAATACAAGTTACAAAATATATAATTTATAAATAATATTAATCTGTTGATGCATTATTACAAGGACTAGTAATGTTATTTAAAAAATTTTTTTATTTTTTTTATCGCCTTTAATCTAATCTGATATTGTCTTTAGGATAGGTACTAATGCATTTTTTTTTTGCTAATGAACAGGTCTTCTGATGAATAGACTAGTAGAAACTAGTCTATTTAGTAAACCCCTTGCCCACCCATTACGTATCGCAATTGCAAGGCAGCTCGGATTAGTAAGAGTCGTGTTACCCGCTAACGCGACACCGTGGAATATGACGCTGTATAACTTCACGTAGCTTAGATGACGGGATTTGTATATGTCACTGTCAAATTTAGCTTTCACGCTACTTTATAAATAGACCTAAAGCAGTTTTTAGTTATTTTAGCACTGTTTTTTCTTAGTTTCTTGTTTGTAGTTTTGTGATACCTACATTTTGTTGTTTCACAGTTAATGTTTTTCTTTATTGTAAATATTATTTCCATATTTTAACTATACAAGTGTGTTACCCATAAAGAAAGCTTGCGATGCTATCATGAGACGGACACTGGCAGAATTGCGTCAATCCAGACGCAGAGTCATCTAGGAAGAAGATGAAGTTGACAGACTGCAAACTGACGATAAATTCTGTTAACGACGGTAACGCGTACCTACGATATAACGCAAAAAATTAAGTTAACCAAACTCCTAAATAATAATTATACCTACATAAGAAATACCCAGAACACCCAAAATATTTGCAAAAATATTTGCAGATCGTAGAAACTTTCACTACCGCGCTACATCCGTCGTCCAAGTGAGAGTCGAAGATTTAAGAACATAATAAACCAAGCGCTAACATTCGCTCACTTCACATCTAAAACAATTTTGACTTCAGCTCAGACCATCAAATGGTATGGTGAAACTTGGGATGAGTATTTGCAGAGCAAAGTTTACGTCGCTATGTGTTTCACTGAAACCACTGTAATAGCTCAACTCTTTGCTAATAGAATAGATCTCTAATATTTGAAGTTTGGATGTTTGCAGTCTTACATCGAATCCCTTTTAAAAAAGCTATTATCTATATATATAAAAGTAAGTCGTGTTTAGTTATACTATTTATAACTCAAGAACGGCTCAACCGATTTAGCTGAAAATTGGTGGAGAGGTAGCTTAGAACCAGGAGTCTAATATAGGATACTTTTTATCATATGAACCATTTGACTTGACACATAGATTTAACGGGGGCGAAGCCGCGGGGCGCAGCTAGTTTTAGATAAAAGAGCCTACTTCACTCTTGTCAGTACAGTAAATAAATAAATATTAATAATGCTGGACAATCCACACAGCATCATCTAGCCCCAAGCTAAGCGAAAACTTGTGTAAAGGGTACTAAATGACAGATGTACATAATACAATACATACATAGATATTTTTTATTAAACATAGATTACGACCAAAACAAACGGTACGCGCCTCCTCGTCTAGGGTCGAACACGTGCGTCGGCGATGAAAGTGTTAAAAGAGGTGAAAGGCGCCATAGCTAAAACTTAACATACTCGTAAAAAAACAACAATCTGGCCTGGATGATGACCTCGCCCTGGCCTACACAGTACCGGACTAAAAAAATGATGATTTCATAAATCATCATTTTTTTTAGTATTATTCATATTAAAACATAGCTAATACCATGGACGAATAAAATAAATAGACATCCAAGGTCCATTCATCCGACCGAGAATCGATTACTAGTTATCTGGTAGGGCGCGAGATGGCGCTACGTGTAGCAATTCGTTAAAATTAATCAATCTGCCCGTTTATTTTACCGCAACAGCGCCACCTATAAAATGGTCTTTGCAGCTTTTCAAGAGTCTATGTCAATGATATACTTCCATCTAATTAAATTTTATAGATGGTGCTAATGTCGATTGCTACATGATTGATACGTTGCCAGATAGCATTTTTCCCGGCTGAACGACGACGACGCGACCCGGCGCGGCGGCGACGCGACGTTGCCGTTCTGCTGTGTTCTGTACTGGTTTTACTAAAAATATTATTTACGTTCTCTCACGTACCTCGCATCAGTATTGCCATACAATAAAAATCCCCCTAATTTTGGGTTAATATTTAATATTTTTTTACGAACGTTTTGAACGTTTTGACTTTAATTAATAAATTTTATTCATGTTTTTCCTACAGCACACACATTATGCATAAAGCTCGAAACAATTTTCAATAAGTACTTGATTTAGCACGTTTCTTGGTCGATTGGATTGGATGGACATTTTTTTCTAAAATAATTCGGTATTTTTGACATAACGACGCAGAACCGCTTCAAAACTAATAATTGCTAGAAATTTGATTAATTAAGGCTAATGTCCTGATGGAATGTTTGATTAGTGAATTGTAACATTTTCATGGTGTTGTAAACCAAATTCAAAACAATTGACGGGTGGTCGTATAATTTTTTGAACATCGTTAGAATATTGAAATGATCCTTCTATTTCGATTATAGAGTTATCGGCTCCGTGGCTCAGTTGATTAACACACTGAATTATTCCTACAAAGAATACTGGAAAGCGACTGTTGGTTCGAACCTCCAATTCTCATGCTTTTGCATAAATCACTTTTTGTTAAAATCTTTTTGTTGCTTTTCAAAAAATCAAATCATGGTAAATATCCCGTTTTAAATGACTTTATCTTTTTGTTATTAAAATTTTTGAAGGAATATTTATACCAGATACAGATACCTTTCGAATTTTATGATATAAATATATATATTTTATAAAATAATTCGGTATTTTTGACATGACGACGCATAACCGCTTCAAAACTAATAATTGCTAGAAATTTGATTCAGGCTAATGTCCTGATGGAATGTTTGATAATTACGTAATTTTTTATGGTGTTGTAAACCAAATTCAAAACAATTGAAAACATACTCTTGGTTTTAAACAGTTAATCAAGCTTATTGTTTAACATTGATTTTCTTATTTGTAAATAGTTATTAATTTATAAGGTTAATTTAGAATACTAAGGAGATAACATTTTAAGTGTTTTCAATGCTTTGTAAAATTAAAAGACAAATTGTTGTTTGAACTGCGCGCCACGTAGTGGAGGTGACGCATGTTCAAGCAACAACTATTAACGATTTAACTACTTTGTAAACTTAAATAATAGATGAGAAATAAGCTTATAAATGACGTTAATATTTACTACATCAAAATTGATTTTTAAATGTTTTCTCAAACATTCTCTCGTCGTCAAAAACCACGTGGTTTTTGAAATAAAACTGCATTGTGCGGCGGGCGAAGCCCATTACTTTTTAGTGTTATGGTGTTTCTTCATTTGCTTTGAGTGATCCTAGAGTGAGTGGTAATGTTGGCCTTGCTGGCACCAGCTTTGCTCGCACCAGCTCTGCTGGTGGTAGTTTGGCCAACGTCATACATTCAAAAAATCCTATTAGGCAGGGTACTTCGACAGACATCTTTATAAGTCATGTTCCATAAAATTTTAAAGGTATCATATTCCTTCAAAAATTTTAATAACAAAAAGTTATTTATGCAAAAAGCATGTGATGTGGAGGTTCGAACCAGCAGTAGTCATTTTCCATTCTTTATTGTTGATACATTCCAGTGTCTTAAACAACTGAGCCATGGAGCCAATATTGGTACTGTCGGAATAGAAGGATGATTTCAATATTCTAACGATGCTCAAAAGATCCGTCAAGTTGGTAAAAATGTGACAAACACGGTAGACAAATAATCACTGATTTTAATAACTTTGTATGATGTTTTCAGTGTATTTTCGTAATGTTCTGTTATTTTATGCTTGTTCTCGATCTTCACATGCATAAGTAATTTACGTTTATGGTGTTTATCATCTTATTCACTTGATTTGCACTGTTTATTGTTGTTCACAGATCGTCCTTGTTGTTTTTGTAATCACTGTTTTCTAGCTCTAATTTGTAATGTTTCGTTGAGATAATGTTATGCCACATGCTTAGTACGTTTTACTTTAATTTTCACTGGTTTAATCACTGTTTTATCCGGATTTCAATTTTAAATAAATTTTATTCGTAGGGTGTACGTTGACCTTACGAGCGCAGCGCCCTCTTGCAAATAAGCTAAATTAAATAAAACGAGAAAACCTGCGGCATAATAGATAGGTATGCTTAGGGTATCTAATTGGACAGAAAGGGCCTGTTTTATATAAGTTATTGTTTTCATACACACTTCAAATAGCTAATCATAAAATTAATGTTATCATACAAACTTTTCATTTGCACGCCATCTACCTATTAAACGATGCTTTATCTTGTACATTATGCCACGCCATCTATCACTATTCTTTAGAGACTAGTCTACCAGGACGATTATCTATTAATAAAACAAAATTTGAATATATCAACCGGTAAGTGTCAAAAACTTATTTAAAAAAATCTATAAAAGAATTGTTACGATTATCAAATGACTTCTATTCATTTACCGAGTTTAATCGTGGAATATAACGATTTTCGTGATAAGGATCAATGCCATCTAGTATTAACCAGAATTTCGGAGGAACGCAACTTTGAATGGGCTCTGGCTATCTATTGTTTCCTTCATCTATGCTAATACTTAAGATACTCGTAAAATAAACACCAATCTGCCCTGGCTGATAACTACGCCCGCTCAGTACCGCTTGAGACTAAACAAACAAATCGTTTTTAATATGAAATCATAAATCAACCAATAGATCGATCGACTAGCCTAAACTATTACAGCTTCAATAGACCGGTTCATTATCCACATACGTGTACAATACCTACATATATAGCAAGTCACGGAAACCTTTTCACACCGCATAAAAGGTCTAATTGGTTTCTCCCAACAGGAGTGCGTGTGAATCTTTAATTAAAATTTTGAAAGCAAAAGCCTGTTTATTGTCTACAAGAATTGCTTTCGATTATGGTTTAATTACGCTTTCCGTAAAGAAAATACAAGCGTTGTTTGGGAGTATTTTGATATTTTGCGTCCGTTTTCGGGAGAGATAATAAAATAACAAATGTTCGCCAGAATTTCTGAGCATACGTGTGAGATGTCTTTTGATGACACAGGGCTTTCCCTATATGTCTTTAGAACACATTCTTTCGGCGGGAATCGAACCCGCAATCTCATGTATCACAGGCGGACCTTCGCCCGCGTAACCAGATCGATCGTCAGTGTAGAACTAATTGACATCTAATATCATAGATAAAACAAACTTCACTACATAGTATTAAACAAAATCGCTTCCCGCTGTTTGCCTTCCTATGTATGCTTAGATCTTTAAAACTACGTAACGGATTTTGATGCGGTTTTTTTAAATAGATACAGTGATTTAAGAGGTAGGTGTATAAACTATTTGACACATAGATTTCCACGCGGGCGAAGTCACGGGGCGCAGCTAGTTGTAGATAAATCGGTACCGGGAAAAACAAACAATATTTTCTTGAAACTCTGTGAGTTATCAGAGAAGAGGGAATTTAGTTAGCCTAGTTCCCGCGGACACTGATGTCCATTTGTGGGAATTTGAAAGAATCGGGTTGGCTAACTAGTTTACGTGTTCGGTCGGACAATTAGGTTTTATTTTCGTGAAGGCTTTGTAGCGATTTATGTTCCTTTCTCAGACTAACCGCCATTATCTTGAGATAATTCTTCAACTAATCCTTCACTCATCTGACTCGCCTTGAGAATTCCTTCAAAACATACATACTCATACACACTCACATACTCTAGTTCGGTATGCTTGTTCGCTATCTGGTCGTTATCTATGTATAATGAAAATATATATCTATGATCTAGTACAAGAAGGCAGCTGCCAGAGCGAGATTCAAACGATGTGCTAACGACATGAACCAGAAAAGGTATCATCTTGCGAGGAATCGCTGCAATAGGATGTGTAGGGATGCTCAACGCCGCTATATTCACTCTTCTCTCTCAAATGCTGATCCAGCTAAAGCCTGGAAATTTTTAAGAACTTTAGGAATTGGCAAGGCACTTCAAGAGGCGTGTACATCTAATATTAATATTGATTCACTGAACGTTCACTTTTCGTCGACATCCAACATGAATATAAATGTCAAAACTAGTACTCTTAATTATCTTTCCTCTTTGCCTTTTCCTGACTATCCTTCGTTTAGTTTTACTCCTTTCGCTGCATGTGATGTTAAGAAGAGCATTCTGTCCATCTCCTCTAGTGCCATGGGAGGTGACAATATCGGTCGTAACATGATCACTCCTATTATCGAGGAGTTATTGCCTATTATAAGTCACCTCCTTAACTTTTCTATTATCTCCGAAACCGTACCGGCCTTGTGGAAGGAAGCTTATATTATTCCTCTTCCTAAAAAACCTAAGCCTACTTCATTTTCAGACTTTCGGCCCATCTCTATTCTTCCTTTCCTTTCGAAGGTCCTTGAACGCCTCGTTCACGGCCAATTCAGTAATTTCCTCTCTTCTCATAAACTCCTCAACTCTTTCCAGTCCGGTTTCCGTCCCGGTCACAGTACTGTCACTGCTCTTGTCAAGATCACTGATGATATCAGATCGGGAATGGAAAACGGACTTCTAACTATCCTTACACTACTCGACTTCAGCAATGCCTTCAATACTGTTGATTTCGAAATCCTCATTGGACTATTGCGCTCTATTAACATATCTCCATCGGCGATTGGATGGTTTCGCAGTTATCTGCAGGGGCGCCGGCAGCGGATTCGTACTGATGACTCCTTATCGTCTTGGTGCGACACCTCTGCTGGTGTACCACAAGGCGGCGTATTATCTCCGCTTTTATTTGCATTGTTTATTAATTCTATCTCTCTTCATTTAACTTCTTCTTACCATCTCTATGCAGACGATCTCCAAATCTACACCAAAGCCCCACTGCAAGACCTGGCCAGCGCGATTCACCGCACAAATGCGGATCTTATACGTGTTCGCGATTAGAGCATGGCCTACGGTCTCCAGGTGAACCCCAGCAAAACACAGGCCATAATTATTGGCAGCTCTCGCACTTCTGCTAAAATAGACTGGTCCACTCTCCCTACAATTGAATTCAATAACGTTATAGTTCCTTTTAGCAGAAGTGTTAAAAATCTCGGCATCTACATGGATTGTGACATGTCCTGGGTCCCTCAAATGGATGCGGTGAGTCGCAAGATATTCGCCTGCGCTGCTTCATTGAGAAGACTCTGTAACTTCTTGCCTACTGCCACTAAAATTGTGCTCGCTCAATCTCTCTTACTTCCCATCCTTGATTATGCTGATGTTTGCTACCTCGACCTAACTGAGGAGCAGCTAAATAAGGTTGAACGGCTCCAAAATGTATGTATACGTTTTGTGTTTGGACTACGTAAATATGATCGCATTTCGGAGTTCCGCACAAAACTAAAATGGCTTCCTGTCCGTCTTCGCCGGAATTCCCATATCCTTTCTCTTCTTCATAACATTCTCTTTAACCCTGTCACTCCCTTCTATTTAAAGGAGCGTTTTAAATTCCTCCACAATTCTCATTCCCAGCCTTCCCGTGTCCTCCGGTCGTCAGAAAATCTGGTTTTGAATATGCCACCTCATAAAACCAGTTTCTACGACAAATCCTTCTCCATCCAGGCCATAAGGTTGTGGAATGCACTACCAGAGTCCATTAGAAAAACTATATCCTTGCCTGTTTTTAAAGCTCACGTCAAGGAGTTTTTCCTGCCAAAAGAATGAATATTGGTACTTACTTTTATTTATTTATGTATTTAAGTAGTGTATTATTTATTTTGGAATTTGTAATATTTATGATTTGTTTTTTTAGTATTCTTATTTAGATAACCTGTTGTACAGCCCCTGCCTTTTCTTAAGGGCTTACATACAGTTAGAAGGCTTTAAAAAGACGGATTTTCAAGAATTTTTTTCGCGCAGACTATTCAATTTATTAATTTGAAAATTGGTGTACATATTATAATAACCTTATAATATATTAACATATTTTTTATTTGTAAAAATAATCATCGCGAATGTTGCTATCGCCGATCTCCTAGAGCTCCGCAAAAAAAACCAATTTTGCGGTGATCACGATATCTCTGGACCGGATTATCTGAAATGAAAAAACCAAATAAATTTCGTTAATATAATACATTATCTAGTATTTAATCGAAGGAATTAGCGAAAAAATAATTTTTGACAAAATGGCGACTTCTCAAAATAAAAGACTCGATTTTGAACGAAAATTTAAGCCTTAAATTGTTTATAAAATGGAAAATATTTATCGGAGAAAAAAAATCTTCGATTAATTACTAAAAAATCTAGTTAAAAAGGTTGTGTTAAAATTTGAGACTGATCGGTTCAGCCGTTTTCGAGAAATCTTGATCACCGATTTTGAAAACATAGTTTTGAGAAAAACGCGTTTAAAGTTTCCAAAGCGTATTACATTACATGTGGTAAATTTTGTTTTTTTTCAACTTACATTGTCATCTATTCCAGGGCCATATAATAATCCGTTCGCATCGTTGGCAGCTTCTAATAATTCGATTTGATGCTGTCTGCGAGCCATTCTTCCCTCTCTGGTGCTCTCGTGTGATCTCAGGTCGGAGATCTTGATGCGCTGCGGTCCCCGACTGTGAGACGCGCCTCCCTAACGCGCCTTCATAAATGTGTCTATAACTTCGAAAATATTCGTCTGATTGACATAAAATTTTGAGTGTGTATGCTCAAATATATGTATATATATTTTTTGAAAATTACAAGTGTATGTAAGCCCTTAAATTCAGATATGTAATTCTTTCCATCCAAAGGTTGCCTGGAAGAGATCGCTTCTAAGCGATAAGGCCGCCCATTGTACCTGTCGCATTTAATGTATTTTTGTAATGATTAATTTGATTATGGTGTACAATAAAGAATTTTTGTATTGTATTGTATTGTATTGTATCTAGTACCCTTATCACAAGCTCAGCTTATCTTGGGGCTCGATGATGCTGTGTGGATTGTCCAGCATTGTTTATTTTATATTTAATTACCAGATTATTGAACGGGTAGGTCACATAGGTATACGACTAAGTAATGATATTGATCATTATTTACTTACGTAGTAAATTATCGTTAACAAAAAAAACAACGTCTTAAAATGGTTGACAAGCCTATTTTATTTTGTTGTCTACGAAGCCATCTTAATTTCACCCACAAGTGCCTATCCGAAAGTTGTATAATATTCTAACCGACCGACTGTTTACCCAATTAATGAAGGCCCCCAGACAATGAATTCCTCTTAAAGTTCACAAAAGCAATCCAATTTGCCATCTCTTTCACACGCCGATAAAGAGTTGATGAATCCGGAAATTTCCGGAAATAATGACAAGCTAAAGTTAATCAAATTCTCGCGGGAATTTCATTTGGTGGGCTTAAAACGAATTTACAAGGTAATTCTTGGAGACGTTATTGGTGTTTTTCAATTCAGTACCTTTCATATAGTCGTACTATTGAATTCACATTATGCAATTTTTATGACCACTGGGGAAAATAGCAAACTAGTAGACGAAATCGAAGAATTCAAGTAAGTGTCCGTAGATTAATAAATAAATCTTGTCAGATTGTAAACCATCGAAGTGTTGTTTAAAACATCACGCGTGAGACGTGCACATTCCTAACATCGAACGAAAAGTATTCCTAACATCTTACGAAAACGCACCGTCGTACAAACACATTTACCTATAGCCAGCGTATTACTAAAACGCACATAAAGCCAACGTCTCACGAAAAGTATTCCCAATGGTATCACGAAAGTCGGAGCGTCGTGATTTACAATCAACATCTATTCGCATCATTATTTACATTATTCTTTTTCACTTCTTCCACTAGGGGACAAAAAATTTAAGTGAACAGTATATCAAAACTCCTTATTTCTTATTTTATAATAAATGTATAGTATAAAATTGGCTTGTCAAGTGCTTATTTCGTAAGCCTAAATAAATAAAGGAATTTTAATTTTGAATGAACACTAGTTTTACATCATTTAATGAGATTTCCGTAATACAAAAATCATACATCGACGACCGATGTGGCGCGGTGGGCGAAGGTCCGCCTGCGACGCAGGAGGTTGCGAGTTCGATTCCCGCCTCGGAACAATTGTGTGTACGATCTGCAGATATTTGTTCCGGGTGTTCTGGTCGTTTTCTATGTATAATAAAAAATATCTATCTATGTAATGTATTGTATTATGTATATCAGTTATCTAGTACCCATAACACAAGCTCTGCTTACCATGGGGCTAGATAATGTTGTGTGAATTGTCCAGCATTATGAATGAATGAATGACTATGACTTTTTTGTACACCAGATAAATAACATTACAAAAATACATTACATGCAAAAAGTACAATGGGCGGCCTCGCAAAGAATGAAGATTTTAAAGCAACCGAAGATTTTAACACTTTGAGTGCTGAAATCACACGGTATGTGTTTTCTACAAGTGACTAATATTCGTAAATCCACACTAGCGCAGCGGCTGAGAAAATACAGATCTTTGTGACTCAGCACAGCCGTAATATTTTTCGAACGAAACGCATGTGCGGCGCAACACAACCGCTGTGTAGAGCGGCAGCACGAATTTTTTAGGTTAAAAAAAGAACGCCGTCGTCGAAAAGAAATCGCAGTCAAAGTGTTAACCTTTTCTTACCTGACTTGATGTAAGGAATACGTTTATAGCTTTACTCTTTGATTAAAATTTTCATTGAAAATTTATTTGATTTATGAATCCATGAGATATAACAGAATTGATCATTCCTTTTTTCATCGTCAAAATAAAGTCTAAGCTATTATTTTTAAAAGTCGTAAGTTTGACAGTCTTTATTCAAAGTAATAAAAACTGATGAAAAGCAAAAACAAAATAAATTAGCACCTCAAGAAGTAACGGAGGTGAGATAGAGCCAAAAATACCTTTCCATTCCAACACTCTTTAAAAACTTGCGCAAAAATCGACTTTTATGAGTGGAATTTAAGTGAAAAATAGCTTGGCAAGCGTAAGCTCTCGTAAATTTATCGCAAACTTGGTATTAATTACGCGGTGCCCCGACTGGCCGCAAATTGTAATATATTTTATCGCTAGATACAGTTTCATTGCTCCGTGACTTTTCAGTTGAAATTATGAGGCAAAGCTGCCAGTATAGAATGGACCATTGATATATTCAATTGGGTACAGTTTGTTTGCGATGGTTTATCTTGGGAACAGAAGCAAAGTTATCGACATTGCTCAAATAATTAGCAAGCTGAAGTAGGCCGGCTATATCTCGCGAAGAACCGACAACCGCTGTGTAAACATGTTCCTGAGTGGAAACCGTGACTCGTTAAACGTAGTTTAGGACGCCCTCCTCCCAGTTGGGATGACGATCTGCAAGAAATAATATATAAATGCGAAAGTTTGGATATTTGTTACCTACCTAAACAACAGATCGAGAAATGTACAATATTATTTTGCTTAGAGCTAGTTTTATTTTATTTATTTGGGAAACAAAAAGCTTATATTTATGTATAAATAGAACAGGCTTGGAATACAACATAATACTATTCCCATGGGATAGAAATAACCTTAAAAAACGCGTGCGAAGCCGCGGGCAGAATAGTTTCTGCCGCTTAGCTGTTTGCTAGTGTAAAATATAAAGAAAGAAATAATTCTGCACAATCAACACAGCGTCTTTTAGTTATGGGTACTATACATACCTATAACTACCTGTATGCAGAGTTTCAGCCCGAACCGTTCAGTAATTTGGCGTGGTGAAGTTACAGACATCCCCATCCAGAACGAATGGATGCCATCTGAAGGAAAGAATAATTTGTTATAAGACTTACTTAGAACATAATAAGCTTAAACTAAGAGGAAACGTGTATGTAAGGCCAGTAACAAAATGGCTTTGCCTCAGCATGAGTTGGATGACTAGCTCGCTGGTAACCAACGCTGGTCTTTCGGCACAGCAACTTGGCGTTACGGTTACGGACTAACTACTCACTACCGCTGTACAAACAAACAAAAAACACTAACATAAAGAACATCAAATCAATCATCTAAACTCCATCTAAACATCCGACCGACGACGACCGATGTGGCGCGGTGGGCGAAGGTCCACCTGCGACGCAGGAGGTTGCGGGTTCGATTCCCGCCTCGGAACAATTGTGTGTACGATGTGCAGATATTTGTTTCGGTGTTCTGGTCGTTTTCTATGTATAATTAAAAAAATATCTATCTTATAATGTATTGTATTATGTATATCAGTTATCTAGTACCCATAACACAAGCTCTGCTTATCATGGGGCTAGATAATACGCTGTTTGTCCAGCATTATTTATTTATCCGAAGTTTCGCATTTACAATATAATAGTAAATGATATAACAGTGTAATAGTAATAGTGTGATTATTTATGAAAACACGAGTAAAGTATGTCGGTATGAGAACGCCCACGGTACATTTTCAAATAAGTGCCCAACACCATTAATAATTATCATCTTAGGCCCCGCGAAGTTTATGTTAATAACTTAATCTGGGTCTGGTTTGCCACGCCCTTGGGATCACCGGGTCCCTTACACGTTAGTAATAATTATCATCTCACTGAAATATAGCTAGGTGGGTTGGGATCGCCTTGTTTGTTAGGATCTATATATCTAACAGTGTTCTAAACTTTGTATTGTTATTTTGGATTACATTGGTAATCCATAATAAAAAGCTATATTTATATTTTAATAGAAAGCTACAGTATTTGTGAGTGTCATAGGCTATATATTAACCCGAAAAATAATAAGATTTTTTGTGCATTGTGATACATTTACTGTGAGTTAATCGCAAAATGTTATTGAAATAAATTTCCACCGGGGTGAAGCCGCGAGGGGCCGCTAGTATTATATGTATATATAATTATAGATTTTAAATAATATTATACTTCGTAAAAATTTTAAACAGCATTTCCCGTCAGAAATGTATGCGCAATCAGGGGCCGTGTTATTTGATGTTTGGCATAATACTCCATTCGGAAAAGTGGGAAGATACCGAAAGTAAACATCAATCGAATATTTTTTCTCGTTATTAATAATACTCTTTGTTGCAGCTGAAAAAACTCCTCCTGGCTTCCCATCGATCGCACCACCGCCTACCACAATGGTGGTGGAAGTTGGCCACACTGCCACGCTGCCTTGCCAAGCTGTTGGCAACCCTACCCCCAAGATACGCTGGCTCTGGAACTCCCTGCCGCTGGACGTAGCTGCCAACCCTAGATATGCTCTGCTCAATGATAAGATGCATGGTAAGTACATACTTTTAAGACACCTAGTTTATCCTCAGCTTAAGGATTATGGCTTTACCCATATCTTTACGAGGCCTAGGTCCAGCTGTGGACTAATAAAGGCTGGTGTGTTATTGTAGTCGTCAGTTAGGATTCGGTTGGACCGATAGTTATTCTCCTATCTATGGTTGCTCTACACTGGGAGGTACCATCAGCTTAGTTCATCTGTCACAACAAGTATCACATGACTCATGAGCCAAAAAGGTCTTTTCTACGTTTTCAAGTTATTAAGTTCTGTAAGTGCCTTTCTTGACACACGTTTTTCTCGCCGTGAAAATTTACGGTTTAGTAATAGCGATGTGAAATGCTGCATTATAGGTAAGTACATATACCCTTGCACACGACTGTGAACAGTAGATATTATAAAGCGCCCCCTAAAAGTTATGGAAAACCAAGTTCTAAAGAGAAAAATGAAAACTTCATTGGTATTTGACACGTAATACCAGCGCCTGATGGATGTGCTGATTCCATTATAGATAACAATAAATTGAAGATGTCCCAGACGATCCTTCGTAAATGGGTCACCTAGACTTTGTATTTTGCATTCTGAGTGCCGCGATGTTCCCTGGGAAGATTCACACTTGAAATAAAAATAAAGTTTTTTTTTCTTCAGGGAATACTTTGAAGGTTGTCCTTGCTTTACTAGTGTCTCATATAGTTAACTGATTGTAGATTTACTTAAGATTTATTTAAGTCGATTCTTCGGCGTTTATTAGATATGATTATGATTTCAAAAGCTATTAATGTGTTGTAAAAAAAATTATTCTGATTATAAAACTTTTGAAACTATCATGGTTATCAACACTAAAGTCATTTATAACGGGATATTTATTTGAGTTCTCCAATATATCGGCACCGTTTCATGCGCTATGATCACGGAATAACTGAAGGCATTGTGACTGCGAGTAAGTTTTTATGGGCAGACATACCGAACTACCCTCATTTTTTGTCTTGCTACGAACGTTACCACTACCACCACATGGCGCATGAAACTGTGCCGAAATATTGGATAACTCAAAAATCAAATCATGATAATTATCCCGTTTTAAATCACTTTAGTGTATTCTAATTTTTCTAAACATTTTTTTAAATTGTCATCCTATTCGTTAAGTTCACAAAATGTAAAAACATAAACGCATGACGTGATGCTTGCTAAATTCATAAGATAGTAAGATAGTGTCTGGATAATGATTTTCATGAGGAAGTTTACGTTATTGAGGCGTTCAAATAACTTTAATAGGGCGGCCATTCAAAAAAATCTTGAAAAATGATAATCTTTTATCAGAGTATAAGGAAGAGGTCATAATATTGTCACGGAGGTCACCAAAATTACGTCCAAACCAGGAAGAGACGGGCATTTAATAAAGTTGCCGCTTAATTCCTCGGAAACCGCGTAATCCTCGCTCTTTATTAGCTCACTTCCGGTCATATGACGCACTGTTTCACGGTTTATTCATCCAATTATTCTCACCCTTGAATATGCCATAAAATAATATTGTTATTATTGGATCAGTTCACGCTTAAATGTTAAATAAATAGTTATATTTATTGTGTCCAAATATCAATTCAAAAGCTCAGGACCGTCAAAAGTGGATAAAATGAAATTGAAAAACAGTGACTAATGATAACAAATAAGTTATTTGCTCTCATTTTAAAAATCTTTCTAAATTCCCACAATACCTTTTCGTGTTCGCTTTCAAAACAAATAATTTCCTAAGCTAAATTGAAGTGGTACATCCCTTATCGTAATAAATGAATATAACTTAGTTTCGGTACTCGTATGTCCGATAAACTCGATACAAACAATGTTATTTTAACTAACTTTCCGCACGTGCCTTCTGGATTATTCTATTGATGTAGATATGTGATGTTTATTCAATTCAATACTTTTATTTGAGAAATCAATAAAGTTATGGTACAAAAACAATACAATTAAATTGTCTATATTCGAGCTAGCATATTAAACAAATTAAATTGATAATTAAAATTACTTGCCTAATTATATAAATTAAAATCACAATTAAAGTCATCAAAATCAAAATACCCTCTACAATTTTTTTATATAAATTAAAAACACAGTTTAAATCATAATTAAATTAAATAACCCCTTAGTATCTTACATACACAAGAGCACAATATACGCTGTTGTCCAGTGTTCCATAAAGAGACAGTCAGTGTCCTGTCCAGCCTCTCAGTAATGGTGCCTGTTTATGTATTGTGCGTTCTACCTGTCATGACCTACGGAGCTGAGACGTGGACATTCACGGTAGTGTTGGGCACCAGTTCAAAGTCGCTCAGTGAGCTATGGAAAGAGCTATGCTCGGAGTCTCTTTGAAGGATTCGTAACAAATTATCCGACAGGTGATGACTACCTGCGAAGGACTGCAGGCATATGCTGGATGCGTCAAGCTGAAGACAGGGCGCTATGGCGGTCATTATTATTCAAAATGTAATACTTTTATTTTGTACTGCAGCAGCAAATAAATGACTGTCTATGTCTATGTCATTAGGGTATGTCTATGTCCAGTTGTGGACTAAGTGTGACCAGCTACACTACACCTACTGCATCTTAAGTGAGGTATACCTACTTATAAACATTTCCACGGTAAAGGAAAGAGCGTTTAATTACGCGAAACTCCCCTCTGTGACGAATTTAATTTGCAAGTTAAGAAGCACCGCGAAGATGCTCGTACCATAAATAGACTATAGGTACATTAATACCTAGTTAGCTGGAGATAATAAAATATTCTCAAAAGATTATGCCACTTATGATCGGTACTGTGAAAAAAAAATTCATTTATCTATTTCTTTTTAACTGTAAGTACTTAGTTTTTTTCCTGCGCCATCTAGATTTGATATCAATACAATACAATACAAAAATACTTTAATGTACACCAGTTACAGATTATTATAAAAAACATAACATGATACAAGTACAATAGGCGGCCTTATCACTTAGAAGCGATCTCTTCCAGGCAACCTTTGGATGGAAAGAATTATGTAAGTTTAAGAAAGGCAGAGGTGTACCAAGGATAATAAGAATAAATATGAACATAATTAAGATTTCAGTTTTATTTTAAGAAGCATTTTTTAAGCCCGAATTTCTATACTGTAATGGGTTTTAAATTGCAAATTAATTGTTAAGCTAACAAAATCTAAATTCAAGCCTCTTAAAAGATTATTCAAATCCAGAAATTATTACCTTTCAAATAAAATATTCGAGACTTAGTGAACTCTTTCGCCACTAGCATTGAAATACCCAAAACTCTGCCGTAACCTAAATTAATTAACCCAAAAGTTTGGCAAAACAATTAAATCCGTCCGTCTGCTAGGAAAATGTTAATATTTCTCAATTTTAATGCCATTATGCACTTCACAAGAGGTGAGAAAGTAATTTGAATTCGGTTAATGCCGGTTCTACACCGGGACAGTATGCCAGTCACTAGCTGCCAAATCAACGACTTTTTCACCTACTTAATCTTAGCACGTGAAATATAAACAAATTTAAATAAAACTATTTTATTTCATACTACATTGATCCATATATCATTTGTTAGTTATGCTCCTAAAATAAATAAAAGTATTCTTAAGATACTAAACTTTAATTTAATTGATTTTAATGTCATTAAATTAAATTAAAATGAATCAAATAAAATAAATTCGAATAATAAATCAAATCAAATAAAGCTTAATTAAATCAAATTACATTCCGCAAATTTCTGCTATATCTGCGAATTAATCCTGCCAGCTACAGTTTGTAGGAAGCTTCTATGGCTATCCCACAATCTGCGCATTTTTCTGCATATTTAGACCTATTTCGACCTCTAAAATACTATTTCCAGTTTTAGTGTAGCTATGTTAAACGGTCGCAATGGTTCGTTAGCTCCATTGTTATATATTCCCGGTATCAAATCAGCAGTGTGGTTTGTCAATTAAGCTAGTGGATGCCATACACTATCGATTACACGACCTAGGAATTGGCCTTAACATTAAATCTATTAGTAAGTCTTCTGTGTGTGTTTGATATATTCGAAAGCGGTTCGGACAAAACAGTTAGCTTGGCTTTTAAAAACTGTAACATACACTTAAATGGATTTATTCCCGATAGTATCGCTTTCCATATCCGATTTATTTTCTCTCCCTAGCTTTAAATATAGTACTGGACTACCTTCCCATACTATCATCGTGTAGCTGAGGCCTTATAGTGCCGAGCCGAGCCGACTCAAGTTCTTACTTCTTATAATCTCATTTATTTTAATTTATTCGAGTTTAATTCTCGCTTCGATATTTCGTGAGTTTTATTATTTTCCGACAATAGAAGACCTTTCCGACTTGTTGTGAAATGGAGCGTTGTTATGCTAAAGGTGACCACTGAGCAAAGGGTGTTTCAAGCAACCTATATAGAAGAGATATTATTTTTGTGAAATAGACTTGAAGGAATGAGCTTCTCGGAGCTTTCTAAAAGAAGCTTAAGATATTAGTGACCGTTATCAATTCAGCATTTCTGATTTTCAACAATAAAAAGTGGAAGAAGAGCCAAGACAAAAAATAAAGGGACAGTTTTTATTATTTTCATACGTACTCTCTGTGTTTATTGAAAGATACTACAATGATCTCTAAAGCTAGATAATTATAGATAATTTTAAAGATAAACACGCACCTGTCCGTGCCGCAGGATCCGCACTCGATTTTATTGAAATGCGGCGCGTTCGGCGCGGATAGATGCACAATTTTGCATGTTATTTCATATAAAGATATAGAAAATGCGATAACTGCGGCGCGGACAGGTGCGTGCTCAGCTTTAGACTTATCTCCTTAATGAACAAAAATACGTTTACATTAACTGAAACAAAAACCAACCCAGTGACTAATGATGAGATTGAATCGTCGAACTGGCCCCACATTGGATTAACAGTATTGATGACTCGATATATTAAGGAATTGGGCTCGGTCATTATCGGATTATCCCAATCTTTGGCCCGATCATGCGACATTGCTTTATTAACTGGGATTTTATCACGGCGATGGTTTCGACCAAAGTGCCGAGGTGTTAGGAGAATAGGTATTTGCTGCCGTAGTTATTCACTTGGCTTCTTTGTTATTGGCTACATACGGTGTGTTGCCAATAACAAAGATGTCTTGATTGTGATATAGGTATTAAGTCTGTGTTCCATCGCCACGCACGCTGTGACCGGCCACGTGGCCCATTTTAGCTACGTGGTTTCGTTTGTTTCGTGGGTCTACGTTTTCACAGCGCACTCTATACACAAACATTTATGCCAAGGTGGGTATTGAAACCGCAACCTCCTGCATCACAGACAGACCTTCACCCGCTGCACAGCAACGGTCGTCAAATATGACTATATATGTAAACCTACTAGTAATGGAAACTACAAACCCGTAATACAAGAGGTCTAATAATCTTACTACGTAACCTTACCTGGCTGTGTGGTGTCGGCCGTGATAGAATAGCACCACCCCAACTCTTCCCGTGGGTGTCGTAGAAGGCGACTAAGGGACATACACCGGGGGGCGGGCAGCAGCGTCCCTTGCAGCACACTCCCTATACTGCGATCCCCAACCCGCATGCCCAGCGTGGGGATTATGGGCATCAACCCCCCCATGGATAGACACGCCAAAAGAATGTGGCCCCCAGTTCCCGGCCGCCTCGCTATTCCTGGCCATGGTAGCGGCCACGGTAACGGCGGGGCAGGGGGTGCTAGGAATCCCCGGGCTACATCAGGCTACCAAACTCTACCTAAACTGACCCTGGCTACGTTTAACGGACGCACTCTGAGGCTTGACCATCATCTAGCGCAGTTGGAAGTGGAGTTAGAGAACATCAAATGGCATGTTCTGGGGTTATGTGAAGTCCGTAGAGAGGGGGAGGACACCGTAACCCTAGACTCGGGCCATCTTCTCTACTTTCGCGAGGGTGATAAAACATCCCAGGGTGGCGTAGGCTTCCTCGTCAATAAGGCCCTCTCTAGCAACGTCCAAGAAATCTCCAGTGTGTCGACCAGGGTAGCGTACCTGATCCTTCGGCTGTCCAAGCGGTACAGCATGAAGGTCATCCAGGTCTATGCACCGACCTCGGCACACTTGGATGATGAAGTGGAGGATATGTATGAAGACATATCCAAAGCCTTACATAACACCACTAAGGCCCACTTCAACGTTGTTATGGGGGACTTTAACGGCAAGGTGGGAACCCAGACTGGCAACGAATCCCGAATAGGCCCGCATGGTTATGGGGTCAGAAATCACAGGGGGCAAATGCTTGTCAACTTCCTTGAGAAGGAGGGGCTGTTCTTGATGAACTCTTTCTTTAAGAAACAGCCTCAAAGGAAGTGGACATGGCAAAGCCCCGACACTGTGACTAAAAATGAGATCGACTTCATCATGACGGATAGCAAGCACATATTCAGAGATGTCTCAGTGATCAACAGGTTCAATACCGGATCTGATCACCGACTCCTCCGAGGCTCTCTGAATATCAACTTGAAGCTTGAAAGAAACCGTCTGATGAAGTCCACGCTCCGACCTGACCCAATCCAAATCATGGCGGGCACCGAGAAGTTTCAGCAGCTTCTCGGGAATAGATTTGTTGCCTTGGAACCCACTGATGACGCTGACGAGACCCTACACAATCTGGTTGAAACGTTGAGGGATGAGGGCATCAAATTCTGTAGAAAGCAGCGTACTGGCAAGAAGTCCAAACTCTCGGATGAGACTCTTGGGCTGATGACAAAAAGACGGGAGACCACCCAAGCGACTTTGTCAGAGAGGTCAGACCTGAACAAGCGGATTGCGAAGATGGTACGGCACGACCTTCGGAGCTTTAACACGCGCCTCATTCAAGAGGCGATAGAGCGAAACCGAGGGTCCAAAGTATTCACTCAGCAGCTTGGCAGGAGCCACCTGACAAAGCTTAAAACGCACGACGGGAGGACCGTATTGTCAAAGCCGGAGATATCCGCCGAGATAGAGGATTTCTATGGCCGATTATACGCTGCACATGCCCCTCGTTACCGACGAGATGACCAAGATTCCAGAGCCACCCTGACACGCCACTATACCGACGAACTGCCTGAAATCAGTCAAGACGAGATCGTGTTAGCTCTAAGGCAGCTTAAAAATGGAAAAGCCCCCGGCGAGGACGGTATTACTTCAGAGCTTCTTAAAGCCGGAGGAGCCCCTGTAATACAGGAGCTACGGAACCTCTTTAATACCGTCCTTGACAGTGGGAGAACTCCAAAGGCGTGGAGCGGGAGTTTGGTGGTGCTCTTTTTTAAGAAGGGAGATAAAACCCTTCTTAAGAATTACAGACCCATCTCACTCTTGAGCCACGTCTATAAGCTGTTCTCACGAGTGGTCACGAACCGTCTCGCCAGGAGACTCGACGAGTTCCAGCCACCGGAACAGGCTGGGTTCCGCGGAGGATATGGCACCATAGACCACATACACACAGTGAGGCAGATTATACAGAAGTCCGAAGAGTATAATCAGCCCCTGTGTCTGGCTTTTGTGGACTATGAGAAGGCATTTGACTCCGTCGAAACCTGGGCTGTTCTGGATTCCTTACAGCGATGCCAAGTAGACTATCGTTATATCCAGGTGCTGAGTTGTCTCTACGAGGCCGCCACCATGAGTGTCCAAGTACAGGGTCAGCAGTCTAAACCCATCCAATTGCGCAGAGGAGTGAGGCAGGGGGATGTCATATCCCCGAAACTGTTCACGTGCGCATTGGAAGATATGTTTAGGTTGCTGGACTGGAAAGGAAAGGGCATTAATATAAACGGCGAGTACATCTCACACCTGCGATTCGCTGATGACATAGTCTTAATGGCGGAGTCGCTTGAGGAACTGAACCAGATGCTGGACGGCCTAGCTTCAGCCTCCCGATGTATCGGTCTTGGCATGAATTTGGATAAAACCAAAGTCATGATCAATGGTCACATTGATCCAAGGCCGGTGGTCGTACATGGTCACCTTCTCGAAACTGTTTCCGAGTACACTTACCTTGGGCAGATTCTGCAGTTGGGTAAAAACAGTTTCGAGAAGGAGGCCAAAAGGAGGATCCAGCTGGGCTGGGCAGCATTTGGGAAACTACGTCAAGTCTTCACGTCATCCATACCGCAATGCTTGAAAACGAAAGTTTTCAATCAGTGCGTCCTACCCGTTATGACCTACGGAGCTGAGACGTGGACACTCACGATAGGGCTGGTCCACCAGTTCAAAGTCGCTCAGCGAGCTATGGAAAGAGCTATGCTCGGAGTTTCTCTGAAGGATAGGATTCGTAACGAATACATCCGACAGAGAACCAAGGTTATCGACATAGCTCAAAGAATTAGCAAGCTGAAGTGGCAGTGGGCCGGCCATATCTCGCGAAGAACCGACGGCCGATGGGGCAAACGTGTTCTTGAGTGGAGACCACGACTCGGTAAACGTAGTGTAGGACGCCCTCCGACCAGGTGGGATGACGACCTGCGAAAGACTGCAGGTAGATGCTGGATGCGGCAAGCTGAAGACAGGGCGCTATGGCGCTCTTTGGGGGAGGCCTATGTCCAGCAGTGGACTGCTATAGGCTGATGATGATGATGATGATGAACCTTACCTTCCTAAAACACAAGCTTCCTATGTTATTACCTTACCTTCCTATCTCGACTCTAAAATCCACCTCGTTACCTTGTTCTAGGATATATCCTATACCTAGTTTAGTACTTTGGATATTCGTAGTTTAGTACCTGGAAACCTTGATGTATCTAGTACTTAGAGCTAATTTATGGCAGGAGACTTGACAGGACAGATAGATTAGGTCTGTAATATGTAGCTCCGTCTAGCTGATGTGATTATAATTTTATACAAGCTTTTGCACGCGACATTACATAATACGGGCCTAATAGTATCTGTCAAAACAGATACCTACCTGTGTACAATAATGTGTTTGCCAGTGACAGACTTATAAAGTAAAGTAAAGTAAAAAGTCTTTATTTTGAAACATACTTAAGTGCTAGAGCAAAAATATGAAGCGATGCGACCTGCAGAAGTAAAATACTGTGTCGCAGGTCGCAACGCCCACCTCCGGGAATTATAGTTGTAATGTGTTTCAATTCAACAAAGTGAAGGTACATACATAACAGATTGATTGATATATATATATATATATATATATATATATATATACCTACATACAAGTTAAAATTAAGTTTCAGTGCTATATTAAAGTTACATAAGTTATATAATTAAAAAAAAGAGAAGGTTTAAAGGTGCAATAAAAAGGAAATTGCGGAATGATTTTGGGAAAATTTATAAGAAAACAAAGACTGTAACTCCGTGTGCGTGTGTGTTTGGTGTCTGTGCATTTGGAGATTTTTTTATGCTTGAGCATCACTTATATTAGAGAGATGCATCACTCAAGCATAGATCGACGACTGAGCAAGCTTATTAAATACGGGCCTTAGGTACCCAATCAATATGTTATTGCGAATCTGAAATTGAATAGGTACTTAACTTACTCTCAATCGTTTAGACATTAAATAGTAAGAAACATCCTTTATTATATAATATCAACTGCTCCCCACGATGAGCGTGCTAAAAGTTACAAACATTTGAATGATTTGATCATAACACGAGAATACTACACTTTTTCGGAATCAAAATTAGCATAGGCATTAAATATAGTAAGCACGTAGCAAATTAGCATTGGATATAGATTTATCGAGGATATTGCTAGTTATCTTAGTACCAAATTTCATTCATATACGTTACAGCTGTTTGAGCGAGAAGAAGTAACAAACATACATAGTGCCAGAGTTTGATGTGATAGGATGTAGGATTTAATATTGGCGTTGTCTACTTAGCCTTTAAAAGCAATATAATAACTGTTATCACAAAATAATACTATTAATGTAAACCGTTTACACCATCTCCAAAGAACACAAAATAAAATTACCTAAAGATCTCAGGTAATCCAAGAGATAATATCAAAAATAACTGCTATCTATACTGCCACTGAAAAAGCTGCTTTTAAACGTGAAAATTATTATAATGGATCAAATATGGTAATTTGCTATTACGCTATGAAAGTGTGTAATAAACTGTTAGAGTACCTCAATATAAATGCCGTATAAAGTTCTGTGCATGCCTCAAGGCGATGCTCGATGCCTTGTTATCTATACAGTTTTTTGTAAAGATATATAACCATTTCTTATCATAATTTGCCAGCAATATTATCTGTTAATCAGTCATTACTTTATTATATCCTGTAAAAGCGTATTTATTCTATGGGCTTAAACTCAATGCTTGGAAACGCAGCTGGTCACAAAAATACGCCGTTCCGTACGGACGTCAACGCATGGAACATTTTAGTATAAGCATATTAAGCATAGCTTAGCCGTCATACGTCATAATCCGTTGACTGCAAATAAATTATTTTACTTGATTTGGAAGTTATAATAAATATCAATGAATTCGTATAATATCCTATTGGGCATTCAGCCTTACATCATGAGATGTAGGAACTAGGAAGGCATTTGGCGTCATTTTAGAATGAAGTTAAAGTTGGCATTGTATTTATTTATGCTTATGTTGTTCTAGAATGCGACCATAAGTGGCGATCATTCACTTCTGGGGCCTAATTCCACTAACACAATCTCCTCACAATGACAGTAGTATCGCGTCTAAATCGCCACTATTGACACCTATTGGTATTCTACAAGCACAATCTTTCTCAGTCTCAGTTGTATCGTGGTCGTATCTATGAAACTTACAATTGTGACAAGTTGTCGCATTCTAATAATCACAGTCTCTTGTATCGCTTGCGATAGGCAGCAAACATGGAATTCTATTGTTATTTTGACGGCTATGGTTAGAGATTTTGACGAGATAATGGACGATTGAACAAAGGTAGCTCTCGGTGCTATTGTGCTTGTGAAATAATAGTGAAATAATTAAAAGTTCAATGAGTTTCCTAATTCGAGCGCGTCTGCAACTCATTATAAACTCTCGCCGGCTGTTAGAGCGTCAAAACCGGCGACGATCTAGAGCTCTTCTGCGAAAGACGCTGGACCCCTTGCGTTGCAGGACAAGGAATTTACAAAAACCTATCGTCTTATCAAGGGGACAGTCAAAACATAAGCGGAAGATCTCAATCCTCATATTCATAAGGAACGCCGGCCTTACTGATCTGATGGCATTTCCATAATGACCAATGTAAGTAAAACAAACTATCTTTGTTGATTAAATTCCCTCTTGCCTAAGCTTTATAATGTTTATTTTATGTAACTAGATAGTACCTACTATTTAAAACAATTGTTTTTGCAGATATTGACTGCACTGGCATTTGTCGCTCATAGCCCGCTGTTTCCAGAGGGTGGCACTTATTTTGGTCTATCCCATATATGTTCCTTTGCCAACACGAAGAGATCAAAGCAACAAATTAAAGAGCAAGTGAGTTCATGAATATGATACCTATATATAGATTAGAAACTGTCGAAATCGGATAAGTGTCTGTCTCCCTTAAACTCGAGACCTTTTACTTACCATATCGTCATGATTAAAACAGAAGCTAGCTTAGCTGTTTAGTACCCCTCACACTTTGTACCTAAACCCTAATTATACATAATGTATATACATTCATTGTTATAATTTTCTACAGATTGCAGAAGAATTGAAAGCCAGCGCTGAAAGCTGTTGTTGTAGAGTCAAACCAAAACTTCTAGCCGGTCGAGCAATGCAGCAAGCTGTCATTGGCAAATAGTGGCAAGGCATGGAATCAGCCATGTCGACAAGATAATGGCTGTCATGATGATAATGTAAATAGTATTAATAAATTCATTTAAACACTTAACTCCACATGTGAGATTATGCATTGTTGTAGTTTGTGTTTTAGTTTTTAAAAATAAGCTGTTACCACATTGTTTACTGTTATTGCTATCAGTTATTATAACTTTTCATTCAAAAATGTCTATGTTGGCATAAAAAATCTTGTATTCTACTGAGTATCCAAGAGGTTCTGCAGGTTTAGAGTAAAAATAAATACCATTTTTTATATACACATTTTTTATTCATTAATATAATAATGTATGTACACTTATGCTAATTAAAACAACACTTAAACTAATCAAAAGCGCTCTAAGCTAAACACTTGTCTAATTGTTTTACATAGGTAGGTTATAATTGTGTTATGTTTTCGAAAGACACAAAGATTGAGTGGGAAAAATAATGCTCCGCAGACCATGTAAATCTTTGTAGTTGCAACAATGAAGCGACGACAGCATACATTTTCATATTTTGTATTCATTGTAGTACTGAAAAAGAACGGTAGATTATTATTAGGTATTAGTAGGTAGACCTATACAACAAAGAGTGGGTTCTCCTTACTGAGGACCGAGATGAGTGGAAGAAGAAGGGGGGGGGGGGGAGGCCTTTGCTCTGCAGTGGGACACTGCGGGCTAATATAACAATAATAATAAAAATTAGTAGGTACTAGTTTATGCTTGTAAAAGTGTGAAACTATCTAAGCAACTACATGGTATTATGGGCTCTCTGTACTTGTTTGCGATAAAAAATGGAGTAGGTATTAATTACAGGTTCATATAGAATAGAATAGTAGTTGAATTTCTTACCAATCTCCACTCGTCTCCTGTTTTTGATGGTGAGTCTGAGCTAATACCATTTCTTTATGAGATCGTTCCACTTCCTTCGAGATAGCTCTAGGATAAAATAAGGCATTCTAGATTAATGCCCTAGCGCCAAATATCGGTGGTAGTCGAGGTAGTCAAGGAGGGCCTTCATTTGTTTCAGCAGTACCATTATCCATTGATTTTGTGTGAGAAATCACGAAAAATCATAAAATGTTTTCTTTCTTGAATACGAGTAACTTTGACATGAGTTGCTATATGACGTTTACATTGACAACTTGAAACTCTTTTATCTATGTCATTAAAGCTTACTACTCACAAATTTTATTAAAATCGTGATTTTGTTGCGTTGTAAGTATTTGAGAGCGATGTAAATAGACTTTTACGCAATTGCAGTAATAATTTGAATTGTTAGATACCTATAAACCCTTAATTATGAGTGCACGGATTCATAAATATTTGGTCCGCCATTTCATATTTATTTTATGATGTATACGGCAACACCTACCATACTACTCAATAACAATACAATAGTAAGCGATTGAGACAGCTGTCACAATTTAGTAGGATACCATAAAAACGTAAGACACAATAGCTATGACAATTGTATGGAGCCATAGTCGTGTTTGTTTTAAAAATAGTGGAATTAGGCCCCTGGTTTGCCGTGCGCTTCAACATCCAATCACGTATAGTGTAGCCTCTAACTTCTTGCTCGCACCCTCAATAACAAGCTAGAGTACCTTGTGCAAACAACATTCAAGACATACACATGGCCCACCGTAGCCTACACCCGCCACCGTAAAAGCCCCGTCTGCTCCTACCCTAACGTTGGGTAACCCTACACGTTGTGATTGCGGAGTAAAATTACGATTCATTTACATACAAATGCGGGGACCCTCCAACTTTGAATGGGGCGGTATGGCTGACTGTTGTTCTAGCAAAAAGCGAGGCTTAATTCGAACAACAGGGTAGGAGTTGATTAAGGTGCGTCCCGCCTCTTGTCACTTACAATGAGTAATTTTTCCGTCTGTTACGTAATTAAACGGTGTTCGTGGTATAGTAATGTTCAGGTTGAACAAAGTTTTACGGCGTTTATGCACCGATGGATATTACTTCTGGGAAAACTTATGTTGACTCTGTTTACAGAGAATGTAAGTTTTCGTAATTTAAAAAACAGGACAACAACACAAAGATTCTTTACTTATTCTCGTTACAAAAACTTACTAAAATGGATAATAAATAAAATCTCTTTATTCCGGATATCTATATACATCTCCATGTTTGGTTAGTAAACACACAAAAATATAATTATAGAGGGTTAGTAGAATCTTAAATTGAATAAAACAATTGAAAACTTAGAATAATAATTATAATGTAACATAGGCATGTCCTTTTCCCAGGGTGATCCCTATAATAAAGAGATATTTGCCGGGATCACTTTGCGAATAAAGCCAAAGGTAAAAGTTATAGGCATACCAATACCAACCCATTTCGAATATAAAATTCAAAAAAGCGTTTGTCGCAAGCACCCTTATAAACTGTACTTAGAATATTTTTATTTGCAGCTGCTATTTTATTAAATCAGATTATATAACAAGCCTGGGCTGTTCCTTTCTCTAATTACTGAGTTGCAAAAGACGTTCTTATAACTACTGCAAAGGATGTAGTCTATTTTCTTCCTAGTTCTCTTCGTCCCTTTGCTGGGCAGTTCTATTTCGTACTCTAAATAAATCTTGATTAAGTTGTATAGAAGCTTATAATAAACATTTATAAACTTCGTGGTAAGTGTGTTCTTTTATTGTAGTCATTCAACTCATGCTGAGGCAGAGCCATTTTGCTACTGGACTTACACACTTACACGTTTTCACTTAGTTTAAGTTTATTATGTTCTGTGTTCATTAGGGGAGGCCTATGTCCAGCAATGGACTAATATAGGCTGATGATGATGATGTTCTGTTTACAATATAATTACTTTTTATTGCACACCGAATAAAACAGATACACAAGACATGAAAAATAATACAGAATATGTTGTACAATGCGCGGCCTTGTCGCTATGAGCGATCTCTGCCAGGCAACCTTTGGATGGACATGAAGTGTTAGAACAAATGTAGACGGTGGTGGATTGTGTAAGTCTTAAAACAAATAAAAATCATATATTCCTTTTTAAAGCTCCTCTCATTTCCATCATAATACAATTTCTCTGTTACTAACAAAGTATAAAACTGTACGTTTCCCCAACTCTCTGTTTTTCCGGTAACTTCATTGTTTATCAGCGATGCGGTATACAATATCTTTTGTTGCAAGTTTATCGTTTCAACTCCACAACACAGTAAATGAACATACAGTAGAGTAACTTTGTAAACTGTTTTTCACGTAAACCGCTGACCACGAATTGAATAACCTGTGTGTGGTTTTCAGTTGCCGTGTTACTTTAGATTTTCATGTTATTTTGATCAAATATATTTCGTCGTTATCGAGAATTGAATAAATAAATAAATAATTCTGGATAATCCACACAGCATCATATAGCCTCAAGAAAAGCAGAGCTTGTATTATATACATAATATAATACATTGCACAGATATTTAATTTTATTATACATATAAAACGAACAGAGCACCCGGAACAAACATCTACCCATCGTACAAACATTTGTCCCGAGGTGGGAATCAAACCTGCAACGTCCTGCGTCGCAGGATGACCTTCGCCCACCGCTATTTATATGGGACACTTGATTCTACCCATTAGGGGCTAACAGTTATTTGACTCTCATATTACTGTACATTTGAAGACTGGGGCAGGTAAGCTACGTAACTTTTATTGGTACATGTAGCCTTCCTTCTGTATGTTATTTATACTGTTACACCATTGGTCTGAGGCTACATCGTTATTCCAAGCATATTTGCTGAAATACAATCTTTATTGCAACGAGATATAGTCGGTACATCATATGAGATTCCTTGATTTATGGCTGAATCGCTCAGACAGCGTATTTACCCTTATTTAAATGTATGACGCTGCTGTTTGTAGAAAGATTTTTCATTGAGGGCTGTATTTACATATGTTAATGCCGATTTAAAAAAATATTTCTGCTTATATTCTAATATGCTACTATTCTAAACTGTTAAATGATTTTTGCTTATATTCTAATATGCTACTATTGTAAACTGTTAAATGATTTTTGCTTATATTCTAATATGCTACTATTCTAAACTGTTAAATGATTTTTGCTTATATTCTAATATGCTACTATTGTAAACTGTTAAATGATTTTTGCTTATATTCTAATATGCTACTATTCTAAACTGTTAAATGATTTTTGCTTATATTCTAATATGCTACTATTGTAAACTGTTAAATGATTTTTGCTTATATTCTAATATGCTACTATTCTAAACTGTGAAATGATTTTTGCTTATATTCTAATATGCTACTATTGTAAACTGTTAAATGATTTTTGCTTATATTCTAATATGCTACTATTCTAAACTGTTAAATGATTTTTGCTTATATTCTAATATGCTACTATTCTAAACTGTTAAATGATTTTTGCTTATATTCTAATATGCTACTATTGTAAACTGTTAAATGATTTTTGCTTATATTCTAATATGCTACTATTCTAAACTGTGAAATGATTTTTGCTTATATTCTAATATGCTACTATTCTAAACTGTTAAATGATTTTTGCTTATATTCTAATATGCTACTATTGTAAACTGTTAAATGATTTTTGCTTATATTCTAATATGCTACTATTCTAAACTGTTAAATGATTTTTGCTTATATTCTAATATGCTACTATTGTAAACTGTTAAATGATTTTTGCTTATATTCTAATATGCTACTATTCTAAACTGTGAAATGATTTTTGCTTATATTCTAATATGCTACTATTCTAAACTGTTAAATGATTTTTGCTTATATTCTAATATGCTACTATTCTAAACTGTTAAATGATTTTTGCTTATATTCTAATATGCTACTATTCTAAACTGTGAAATGATTTTTGCTTATATTCTAATATGCTACTATTCTAAACTGTTAAATGATTTTTATTTATATTCTAATATGCTACTATTCTAAACTGTTCAATGATTTTTGCTTATATTCTAATATGCTACTATTCTAAACTGTTAAATGATTTTTGCTTATATTCTAATATGCTACTTTTCTAAACTGTTAAATGATTTTTGCTTATATTCTAATATGCTACTATTCTAAACTGGATAGATTTATTTATGTTTATATATAAACTAGCGGTCCTCCCCGGCTTCGCACGGTTTTTGTACGGATCCCTAACTTTTTTAAAAATATAATATAGCCTATGTTCACCGAGGATAGTGTAGCTTCCCAACAGTGAAATAATTTTTCAAATCAGTCGAGTAGTTTCGGAGCTTATTCGTTACAAACAAACAAACAAAAAATCAAACCATTCCTGCAGCCTATATCAGTCCACTGCTGGACATAGGCCTCCCTCAGTGAGCGCCATACCGCCCTGTCTTCAGCTTGCCGCATCCAGCATCTACCTGCAGTCTTTCGTAGGTTTCATCCCACCTGGTCGGAGGGCGTCCTACATTACGTTTACCGAGTCGCGGTCTCCACTCAAGAACACGTTTGCCTCAACAGCGGCCTTTATAATATTAGTATACATAAATTATTTACTTAACCCTAAATAATGTATTATTTACTGGACTACACGGTACTATCGTATAGTCCGGTAAATAATACATTAGGAGTTTATCCCTTGACATTTTTATTATTAAGGTACTAGGTACAATATTTTGCAACCAGCTAAAACCGATAAAAGCAAAGTATATCTTCGACATTATTATAGTCTACCGCTATTTGACTCGCCACAATAACACTTTTAGTTAACTATGGTTTAAAAAATAAACAGCACTGTAGCGTCCAGTGACTTGTGGGCAAAGACCACCACAGAGTGGAGCCCACCCAACGCTAAGGCCCAAGACGAGATGGCGCGACGAGCTCGAGGTACATCTTCCATCATGGCCTGTTGCAGCGTTGGATCGCGAGGAGTGGAAAAGGAAAAGGGAGGCCCAGCAGAGCAGCAGTGGGCTTAAAATAAATAAATAAATAAACTGTTGCGTATGGAGGAACTCAGTAATCAGAGAAAAGGATAACAACTATCAAATGAGAGAACTAATCCATCCCTAACCCACTAAAACGGCGGCGGCTTACTCCATAATCCTTCGGAAACCAATAACCCGTACAATCACACTTTACGGGACAGGCTAAGGCTAAGACAGGAAAATACGGTCATAAGTGTCGCGGGGAAATATGATCGTATAATAACGTTTAATCAACCTCGGAGGCGTAAAGTAAGAGACGCCGGTCACCGGAGCGCAGCGAGACAGTGAATAGTTTGGAGGTTTTAATCAAAGATGCATAGTAAACTATTACATACTAGCGACCCGCCCCGGCTTCGTACGATTTTAGATATAGGTTTATACATTTACCTCCATCTTGAAAAAAACCGCATTAAAATTCGTTGCGTAGTTTCAAAGATCTAAACATACAGACATAGGGATAGACTTTACATTCTAATGATAGATAGATAGATAAAGTCTTTATTTGCAACTTCACACTTCACAAAATACAACAATTATACAGTGCACGAGTAAAAACAAACAATAATAAAACATAGTAGACTAAAAAAAACATTGTTTGTTTTGTTACTCACTAATGCACATAAAAACACACAAAATTTATGACAAATATCTAGATTTATTATGATCTGTCGGTCTATGCAGTCTTGCGGTGGCACAGATTTTATTACTATTTTATATGTCTTGAAACACCTTTAAAGTCTAATTCTAACCGTTACAAGTTGTAATCCGAAAGAACCCAATAAATGTAGTCAGGCATCAAGACAAAAAGGATAACTAATACTTCAGCAGACAATGCACTTTAATTCTTCTGTTCTCAGAGCTAGATTAAACGGACCTATGTAATAAAGCTTCACCAATATATCACGACCTCTATGCTCCATCTTGTGCCAGGTGGAGGAGGTTCAGGTAACTCTGGGTGGCGCAGGCTATTTTAAGGGACATTCATGAATGGGGCTTATTTTTCTTTTAATTACGACCCCTTGGTGTCTGTTGACGTGGTTTGTTAAGCGTCCACAATGGCGGGTTTGTTGGTTTAGCAGCTAGCTACATCCGGCGGGTTCGCTTAAACCAGGAATAGTGCTAATAAAACAATTTGCGTGTTTTGCAAGTTACAAACTGCAAAAGCAAGTACATAATGTTGTTCCTGGGTGAAATGTTATGATATTCTTGATGATAGATACTTCGTCATGCCATTTGAGGGTCAAATTCTAGAGAACATTGGGAGATACTCGAATTTTCATTCATTGCCTTAGGCTTACATGAATCTAACGGACGGCCTTTGTCTGACTGACTGAAGGTCTGCCTACAACATCCTACGGATGCAGTTTTGTTTCCCGCCTCAGGACAAATGTTTAAACGATCTGTAGATATTTTTTCCGGGTGTTCTGGGTGTTTTCTATGAATAATAAAAATATCTATGTACTGTATTGCTTCCATCATGACCTGTTGCAGCGTTAGATCGCGAGAAGTGGAAGAAGAAAAGGTGGTTGCCCAGCAGTGGGACAGTAATGGCTCAAAATAAATAATAATAATAATGTATTGCATTAAGTAGGTATCAGTTATCTAGTACCCATAACACAATCTCTGCTTGGCTTGGGGCTAAATGATGCTGTGTGGATTGTCCAGCGTTATCACTAACTACATACATAGTATAAAACAAAGTTACTTCCCACTGTCTGTCTGTCCGTATGTATGCTTAGATCTTTAAACCTACACGACGGATTTTGATGCGGTTTTTTTTAAATAGTGAGTGATTCAAGAGAAAGGTTTATAAACATTTTACACTTTCCACGCGGGCGAGGCCGCGGGCGCAGCTAGTTTATTATAAAACTGAGTTTAAATAGGCCTAGGCTTTTAAAAAAACCGCTTGACAAAACCGTCCGTAACCGTCTTTTACGCTGTTATTGTGACTGAAACTCAGTCCTTTAAGAAAGCGATCTTAGTTTTCAATCTCACCGTTCTCATTAGGTAAAACTCAGTTTCCACGTATAAATTAATCAACTTTATAGCAGACCTTAAAGGAAACTGTTTAGAGTCCAATTTGTAAGCCAAATATGTTCTAAACTGACACGTTGGCGTCGTAACTTGGTCTCGACACCTGTTACCCTTTCATAAACCCTTTGCAAGACATTTCATCAAGCCAAGATATTCAAATCTGTGGAAGTTGGCATAGTTGAAAGATAAAATCTTCAAGTTGGAATCCTTCCTCCTAATATATATTGTCGCATAGTATTATGAGTACAAAAATGCAGTATTATACATAGATATGTATATTAGAAACGCTAAAGTTTGTATGTATGGATATTTGTTACTCTTTCACGCAAAAACTATTGAACAGAGCGGGCCTGAATTTTCATAGAGGTAGTTCCAAGCCCGGAATAAAATATAGGATACTTTTTAATTGGATTCCCATAAATCAGTTGTCATGGGAACCTTAAAACGTTTCCATAGAAACAACGCGTGCAAAGCGGACAGAAACGAGTTGCTTCTAGTAACTATTAGAGCCTAGTTGGACGAGCAACTTAAGGCATTGCATGCTTTGACCTGCGACTGCATAGTAAACTACGACGACTGCATGGTTGTCTGGTAGAGATCGCTCTAGAGCGATAAGACCGCCAATTGTAATAATTTTTTTTTAGTTTTATCTGTACATAGTTTTCTATTTAAATTGCAATAAAGAATTTTCTATCTCTCTATCTAAACTATGCAACTGCTCGAGCGGTTCTGTGTATTTATGTAAATAGATCACTGAACACTAACTGTAATTATTATGGAATAAAATATTGTTGTGCAAACATTCCAGCATTATTTATGTATTCGCTAAAAACAGATTACTTAAAAGATGTTTGGTTGAAGACACAAATAAATTATTCGTAGTAACAAAATTTTGCAATAAAGATCTAATTTGCATGAAATACGGCCGTTTCTCAGTGCGAAAAGCCTAACGAATTCTAGTCACGTAGGCCTAATAAACTCAGTGTATGCTAAGCTATTTTCATACCTAGCTGTATTTAAAATCTCTCATGAGTACGGTCAGCTCCATAGAATTTCAAGAGAAATTCAAAGTGCTGATAATACCGTGATTTATTTGTTGCCTTTATTTATTCGTTAAGTGGGGCAAGGGACAATCGGAAAGGTTGGATAAGTGCTTGTATTGTTAAAGAGGTATTTTACTTACCATTTTACCTAAACCCATATTTTTTTCTGGGCTTATTTTATTTCTATTTTTGCTGGTCATGAAATATCTTTGGGTCATAATATAAGAGAACCCTTTATTAAATTTGTATTGATATTTATACACTTAGCCAAGCTTTCTAAGGTTTCTAGATCACAACACGTTATAGCTTGTAGCAAGTTAACGCTATTCAAATAGCTCAACAACGGATGATAGGCTTCTAGGATTATCTGCGACAAGCTCTCTTCACTTATTTAATTGAATTTATTAAGAGTTCGTATCTCCGGGAAGTGTTGTTTTCTGTCTCATTTTTGGAAGGATTAATATAAGGAAAATCTTTGAAATTCTGTGAAACTTAGGCTGGACTTCTCTGATAGGAGCGGACTCGTGCATAGCGGAACTAACCCGGTTATCGGACGATCAGCAGAACTTTGACGATGTAAGAAAACTTCTGTCAAAAAATGACTATTAAAATGTACATAAGCTTCCGAGCACGACCTTGAAAAGTCGTCGTCATGACACTCGAAAACGTCTGGCGATTATTGTTTGCTGTTGTCTTTTTTGCTTCGGAACATATTTCTGCAGTATGCAGATATATGTTACGTATTTTAGGTGTTTTCTATTCGTAATAAAAAATATAATATATGTACGTACTTATCTATGTAAACACAAATTATGCATAAGATAGATATATCAGTTTTTTTACAACATGCCCCAAGCTTAAGAGAGCTTTTATTATGGCTATAATACAAGCTCTCTTAAGCTTGGGGCTAGATGCTGTATGAATAGTTTAGCATTATTTAATTATTTACTTATTAGGGGCTTCAGTTCTATTCACGTTTTCCTAAAAAGGGATTATTATTGATAACCTTTACTTTAAAAAGTTTTTTATCGAAACATCTCCAAAATATTATTCTACATTCACACAAAACCACTCTGTCACGTACAAATAAATCTGTCAAGTCCTTCATCAGGCACGTTTGGCCGTCGGGCCGTCTCGTCGTCGGGCCGATCGTCAGCTGTCACTGGATCTAAAGGCAGGTTTAGACAGGGTCAGTGGCCGACTCCGAATTCGAGACAAGTCAGCGCTGACCCGAAAAAACCCAATGTAAATTGATTTGAAGTCAGTGCAGCGGACGGAAGTGAGTGCTGACTTGGAGATTCGCACACGAATATTTTGAAGACAGTCGGCGCGGCTGGCACTGACGCCGATACTGAATTGTGCACTGACCCAGTCTAAACCTGCCTTCGCGAGCCCTACATTTATCGGACGACTTTAGGACGTATGAAGATTGATTGGACCACAATTTATTCCATGAATATTGTAAGGGCGCCTATGGAGGGCTTATTCCAGCTTCCCCTTTATAAAATTTAGCCTTATGGCGGAAAACTAGACTCTAGTTTAAAAAAGTAGTTCAAATCTCCAAAGAATAAGAGTACTTCTTATAAATAATAGCTATAAATAAATAAAAATAATGCTGTACAAAGAACTTTGTAGATGACTGATATACATAATACATTAAATTACATAGATATATATTTATATTTTTATATATAAAACACACTGAACTAGTGTCTGCAATTAGTACAAATATTTTTTACGAGGCGGGAATCGAACCCGCAAACTCCTGCGTCGCAGGCGGACCTTCACCCACCGCACCACAGAGGTCGTCGTATCTTGTCACTCTGTATATCGATGTTAAGATAGGTAGATTTTCCTTTCAAGATATGAAAATGAAAATGAAAATGAAAATGAAAAGTTTTTATTTCTTTAAGCTTACAAATAAGCACTTAGACAGGTCATATTTATACTATTCATTATTATCAATTAAATTATTTTATAGTTCACTTCAATTTTTTGTCCACCAGTGGAAGAAGTGAGAAGAAACCACTAGTATGTTCATAACTTATGTGTCTAGTACATTTGATTTGCTTATCTGTAAGTTGGTAGATTTTGAGTTGGAGCAAAACTCGTTCCAAGCTTTTTTATCTTCTAGGTAATCTGATATTTTGTAATAAGCATAAGCGTATAAGATATAGTTTACGAAACATACCTTTTTACTACCTATCCTACACTGTAAGGTAAAGTATTAAAATCTTTCTCATTAAACAAACGTAACATTCCTATGATCTATGAAGCGAGCGAATAGGTACTAAAGAAGGTCTAGCTTAGGAAAATAGTCTGGAAGGCCTAGCAGGAAATCTAAAGATTTACGGCGTAATAACCTCCTGCCTGCAATTTTGCGCTACGGGGGCTCCAAGTTCAGTTTGTACAGAAAACTTATAGGCAGACAACTTAGAGTACTCGAAAATCAAAATTATACTTTTTTTTTTCTAATACAGAAAAGTAGAAAAGGCCTGCCCAGCAGTGTGCCAATAATGGCCTAAAATAATATAATAAATAATAATAAATACAGTAAATGTAGGTATACTTTTGAAATTAAACACTGACATGGAGTTACAGTGATATTTTTTATGTCCGTCGCTTTTGAGGTGGCTTACAAGGTACTTGTAAGTACCTAACAAGTACTTTAATCTAGGAGTATCTAACACATTATCTGATCTAAATAGAAAAGCTCGGCAAGCCGGTAGCGAAGTCCCCGGTTACCCGCTTTATGTGTAAATGCGTCCGGATCTTATCATAATAGTAGCCGCAAGGGAATATAAACGTTATTAAGCCAAGACCACCTGTTTGTTCAAACAGATGTCTCGATTCTCAAACGTAACAGCATTGTAATAGAGACTAGAGTTATGATTGTTTCAAAGTTTTCAATGAGTTTTATTGCCACAGTAGAATTAGGGATAATGTTGGTTAATTTATGTCACTAGTTCGTTATCGTGGCTTCATATATGCCGTTCATACTTTCCATGTGACTTTTAGTCTTGCTATTTAATAAATAAATAAATAAATAATGCTGGACAATTCACATATCATCATCTAGCCCCAAGTTATGCGTACTAGATGACTGATGTAAATAATACAATACATTACATAGATAGATATTTTTTATTATACATAGAAAACATATTTGATCCAATATTGCATGTTTGTGAGATATATCCGAGAAACACAGGACTTGGACTTATCCAAATAAATCTGAAAACTAGTGAAAATCCTGTTTCATCAAGATAATTTCTTTATTGCACTATCAAAACTTATCAGTTAGGTTCGGTTATGTACAATTTGTACTTGGTATTAAATTGTCAAAATATTGTATGTCCGAAATGGATAAAACTATTGTTACCAAATAATGATTCTAAGACCTATATAGTTTTTAAAACGTTACACAATTTTAGAATATATATATATGCTTATTCTAATATAGGTACTCACTGCGAGTATATCTTGATAGACATAATTCAATCTTCAATCCTTCTTAGGAAATAAATCGAAGGAAATCTGCTCATCTACTGTATTCTTGTCTCCATAAGAGCCCTTGTGAGTCCTTATTGTCCTGGTGGTCGATTCAGCTGTATTCGTGAATTCACTCAAAGGTACTATTTTTACCGCTCATTGCTTCGATCAAATATACCCTGGGTGTATACGGGTATATTTGATCAAGGGTTCATTGGCTGCATTTTGATTACGGATAAAAAACAAAAGAAAATAAACCAAGACGAAATAGCGAAAAAAGAATGAGTTATACACTCACGAATACATCTGAATTCATCAACAGGTCCTTAAGAATATCTCCGAATAACTGTTCAATGTATTTCTACTGAAAGGTCCGACGACAAAATATATCTATAGCGCGTACACGCACTAATTATATATATTTATGTATAATCGAGTGATTCGATCTGTTACTTTTTAATTTATTCTAAACATTATTCACTCTAAAAAATTATACAACTAATATCAAAGTCTTACCTACATCGTACACCTTTCACCCAACAGTAAAGTGTCCCCAAAGAATCTAAGTTAGTCGCCACTTCGAACAAAACTTATCGAACATGAAACTCTTGCGAATTTCAGTAAGAATTCCTTGCGCCAATTAAAATACTTCGTCTCTTTCAGGTACCTTGCAAATAGTGAAGAGTGAAGAGGACGACCATGGAAAGTTCGAGTGTGTTGCGGAAAATTCCATCGGCACTGAATTTTCGAAACCTACCCTGCTTTATGTCAAAGGTATGTGTAACTTTAGACGTCCGGTCCTTGTCTTAGGGATATTGAATCTTGAGAGTGATTTAAATAAGGTTCAATGTCACAAGAGCCAATGAAAAACTTTACAGTATCTCTAGCTTGACACTGAACACTCAAGTTGCAGAAAAGAAAGTTTTAGAGAATTATTAAAGAAAATAACTTATTCGTCATGTATTTTATTGGTGCAATAGTGTTTATTGCATCAATAAAAGCAAAGCTATGAGTCCTGAGTAGTTCAATTTCACGATAGTATCGAGCATAGAAGAGTTAGTATTAGAAAAATTGTCCCGAACACCCCTCTCCGATTTTTGGTATCGAGACCTCATAATTACATCTCATTTATTTACGATGGTATACAATATAATGGAAAACCCCCAGACCTTTGATAGCATAGTACAGTGACTCTATCGTGCGGACATTGAACTACGCAAATCGTATAGAACAATTGGAGGCACGATGACGTCTCAATATTACTATAAACTGAACTTAGGGTTCTGTTGACTTAAGCTACACTACTAACACGCACCTGTCCGCGCCGCAGGAGCCGCACTCACCGCAGTCATTGCATTTTCTAATTCTTTAATGAAATAGTATGCAACATCGCTCACCTAACGTTCAGCTTTGGTGGACCGTCTCGTCTTGTATACCAACACTGACAAACAGTTTATGAACATTCACTAGCTATGCGACCTAAGCTAGCTTTGCTTTCGCACCGAAACCCGAATGATGTAGCAAAATTATTACAAAATGATTTTACGCACTTACCATTTGACCCCTCACAAAAAGACCGTTGACAAATTGCCCCACCTGACCCAAATATCATCCGAAACGACTGCTAATATATTCGCCACTGAAAAACTACTATCTCCAAATACTAAACATTATCTAGATTACCCGTGACCACCATTCAAAGCCACGTCAAAGGTAGAAGAACTGAGCGAAATTACGTGGGAAATGAGGCTTCGTCACACGCCACACCGATTAGTCACGACAGGGATGAAAATATAGCTTCCTACAGGTGAAAAAGAGAAGGAATATACCTCGCCCTCATTAAAGTGAAGTAGCATTTTGATGTAGTGGTCGTAATCAGTAACGGTTTCGGGCAATCTTTGGGTAAACGAAGTAGGTTGGAGCGTTTATAGTTATAAGGTTTTCTAAAGTGGTAGGGTAACGAACTAGAAAGCTAGAAAAAGACAAAGAGAAAAGCGTTTTGGGAGAAAGCTTTGAAGTGAATTACTTTTGTGGGTTTTGTGTTTCTATTGGCAGGATTATGGGTACCTAGTTAGTTTCTCTGAAGAATGAATTGAAAGAAGCACAGTGACGAAGCTTCAAATTACATTGACGACCTCTGTGGTGCAGCGGGCGAAGGTCCGCCTGCGACGCAGGATTCGATTCCCGTCTCGGGATACATTGAATTGAATAGAATTGTATCTTTTTAAGTAATGATCTGCAAATATTTATTCTGAGAGCTCTTCGATCTCACAAAATTCAAAATATTTTATTTCTTTAGGCTTACAAAATAAACACTTAGACAAGTCATACCTTATTCTATAATTGATTATCAAATAAGATTATTTTACTGATTATTACACAAAAGATACTGATTCTAAGGTTAAGTAGGGGAGCAATGCTTACTAATATTGTATCCTTATTTTGGCTTGAGTATAATTTCTTTTATCTCATTTGTAGATACCCACATCGTTTCTAACTAGAGCACATTAGTGAAAGTAGGCTAGTACAAACACACGGCGGCGGTAATACTCACAATATATCTCGCGCGATAGTGTCGCCTCTGCCGGCGTGCAACGCTAACTTTCATACATTAGGTCTAACGAGCGAGGTAGAAGGAACCGCGGTCCTGTAGTTACATTTTTATGACATTTCTAAAGGTGGATTCACATTATTCCACATCCACGGCGAATTTATTTGAGGTAGTGTAAGTAGGGAAAGTACTATTTACTAGATGATCCACCTGAGGCCCTCAGGTGGATCATCAGGCTGAGGGAGAATGACTAACTTTCAGAAAATAAATTTAATTCCTATATTTTAAAGCCATATATTAAGTGCGAAATTTATCTCGCTAGCTTCTCCTAAAATTTAGCAATATTGATAAAGTTACTTTAGATAAGTTTTCTATTAACTATTATCTCACAATCAAAAAATAAAATGAAATATAATAGGTACCTCAGTGTGGATACATCCTAACTAAACAAATCGATAAATTGTTAATGTACTTAACTAAAATCAGATAAAATGAACACTGAATTGTTGCAGACCTGATACGTTCTATCTTAAATCTTTGACAATCCAAAGAGTTTAAGCGAGCCCATATTTGAATGCACATTTTTATGCTACGCGGTAGCGGCGTTGGATGAATGTGCGTAGAGCTTTATTAGCAAATATGAAAGAGGTGTTATAGTTGATTAATGTCTTGAAGCTATTAAAGTCTCACTCACGAAACTTATCGAAATCATTTCCTAGCGCCGCCGTCGAGTTATCTTAACTAGTTAGTTAATCTCTAATACGTTCAAAGTTCATAACTGGATATCCGTTTCTGAACTTCAGTAATTAACTGTTTCCTCTTCAACTTATTCTTTGTCAAAGTCTTCACTAATTACCTACTTTTATAAACCACTAGCTGCGCCCCGCGGCTTCGCCCCGGTGGAAATCGATTTGTCAAATGGTTTTTTTTTAATATCCTATGTTAGACTCCTGGTTCTAACCTACCTTCTCACCAATTTTCAGTCAAATCGGTCCAGCCGTTCTCGACTTATAAGTGTTGTAACAAACACGACTTTCTTTTATATATATAGATTAGGTTTACTGACAATTTAGATAGGTAGACCAGATAGATAAATTCTTACAACTTTATACAAAATTCTACAATTATACAGTACACAGGAAAACTAACAATAATAATAATAAATAAATAATGCTGGACAATCCACACAGCATTATCTAGCCCCATGGTAAGCAGAGCTTGTGTTATGGGTACTAGGTAACTGATATACATAATACAATACATTACATAGACAGATATTTTTTATTATAAATAGAAAACGACCAGAACACCCGGAACAAATATCTGCAGATCGTACACACAATTCCGAGGCGGGAATCGAACCCGCAACCTCCTGCGTCGCAGGCGGACCATCGCCCACCGCGCCACATCGGTCGTCAATAACATATAATAATGAAACACAATTGTCTAAAACACAGTGATAAAATTAAAATTTGGGTGTAAAATTAGTGTGTGCTGCAGTACCTATGTCAAAGGCTTTGGCTCAGCGTAATATTTTTCTAAAGATGCATAAGCACACACAATTTCAGATTAAGGGCACTCATTATATCTGGTGCTTTGTCTTTATATTTTAAGACTTTCAGTGCCCATGATGCCCATACCCATCTTCAACTACAAGAGGTGCGGTGCGCGGCCCTTCGGGTCGGACCATAGAAGGCTGGGCAGTGAATACGTTACAATTTTGTCAAATAATATTTGATAAATGATCTTTTTATTAAAAGATATATAAATATATCTTTTTATTAAAAGATATATAAGATCGACCTGCGAAAGACTGCAGGTAGATGCTGGATGCGGCAAGCTGAAGACAGGGCGCTATGGCGCTCATTGGGGGAGGCCTATGTCCAGCAGAGGATTGCTATAGGCTGATGATGATAATGATATAAGATATATGTATATAAATATATCTTTTTATCAAATATATATATTATGTATACTAATTGAAATAGATATATTTTGTAAAATACACATATTTTACGACCGTAATCAGTATTTTTACAGCTGAAATGCCCTTCTTTTCTTCCCAGGGTAAAAGGTGAAGCCAGTAATGGCATTCAAACACACTTTTGTAATACTCTATTTTAATTATACAAAAAAGCAAGCGGCAGAACCACCATTCTTCGTCGGAACTAATTTTAATTAATCGTGAAAACAAAGTGAGAAAACGCGTTGCGGAAGCGTTCTGAATAAAAGAATAATAACATCGCTTACAGGCTATGAGAGGTTTGGTCCAAGAAGTTCGGATAAAGTAGATCTCTTTCATTATTACATTTTTATTTATAAATCATACAATACAAAAATTCTTTATTGTTGTACACCATAATCAAATCATTACAAAAATACATTATATGCGACATGTGCAATGGCCTTATCGCTTAGAAGCAATCTCTTCCAGGCAACCTATGGATGGAAATAATTATATGAATTTAAGAAAAGGCAGGGGGTGTACCAATGATAATCTAATATGAACATAACATGAATACTTAAAAAATTATAATAAATAAATGTTACAAATACCAAACTAAATAATATACTACTTAAATACATAAATAGTAAGTAACAATATTAATTATTTTGGCAGGGAAAACTCCTTGACGTGAGCTTTAAAAACTGGCAAGGATACTGTTTTTCTAATGGACTCTGGTAGTGAATTCCACAACTTTATGAAATCATATTTCATAATTATCATTGCTCATCACATATCCTGAGTTGGGTTTCCTGAATAAGTAAAAATATACACTATATATATACGTCACTTATATGAGAAAAGGGTTCTTAGGTTAAGTAAAGTCAGATAAATACATAAGAACATAGGTTTTTGAAGCTTTAACAGCTTCAAAAACAGACTCGACCACTAGTTACAAACGCACAAACTGATCACCTACTATAAAGTTTTGAAAAACTTTAAAAACACTGTGATATAGAAGTATTCGCTCTCAGCTTCTGGTAGTGTTGTGTAAGCCAGAAACGAATTAACAAAGACAAACTAAATTTTTTTTTTTTGCTTAAATGTAATGCTAAGCCTTGACTTAAAACTTTGACCATTTGATAATCTTTAAACGCTTTCATACACAACGCGGACAGAAACTAGTATCTATTTATATATTTCGCAACCCTTTTACCTAGCTCCTTCCGCCTTTGCTTGTGCCTTGGAACAGCGTCTGATCCTGTCAGTGAAGGATAGCCACCGCAGATCTAAAGGATGTCTCCCGAACGGTCTCTGTCCACGTCTCACCTTAATTAAAACAAGCGCCTACCGTAATGAACTGTCCAGAAAACAAGGATAAAAGAAGTAATAAGTCGTTGGTTTGATTAAAAATTATAAAAACGAAAGACGGGAGGTGAATTTAAAGTTTTAATTGTGGTTCTAGAACTGCGGTTTGAGTGGGTATCACTTGAGATTTGCATTCTGGAAGGCTTCAAGGCCTATGCAAACTTTGAAAAGCTTCTAAAGCAAAGTTTCGTGCCTGCTTATTTCGGAGAAAATTCTAAAAATGATGGTAGAAAAGAGGTTGTACTCCGAAGCACACTAGCGCCGCCACCCGTTTTATCTTATTTACGATAAACAAAGCAAATATAAAAAAAAACATTCGGCGGTTTGTGATACCTAATATAAGCTTTTTTTTAATGGCTCTGTAATTTTTTTTGTATTTTATTGTGTATACATGTTTTTTTTTAGAAGTAGTCTTATAACCCGTCTGAATTACCAAGCAAAAATTTGTTTACAGAAGGCTGCCTTATAAAAAAACTAGTTTCCATCCAGTACTGAAAAAAAGTTACGTAGTGGTAAAAGTTAGTAAGTGGATTTCGCTAAATTTGAAAACAAACCATTAATGTAACAGAACCTATTCTATCACGGCCATTACGTGGAGGGTTTGTTTCATTGTTTACAACAGTAAAACAAAATGTAATTACCAGGTTGAATGGCGCCGAAGCCGATCGATGCTGTACTCTTTGGCACAAAGAGGCTATAGAGCGGGCAAGGCACGACCGCTGGAAACTACTTTGCATATACAATACGTAGAAACGAGTCTGCAATGTAATTTTTCGATATAATGTTATGGGGAATGTCCTACATTTCCTGGTCTGCAAGATTTTACTGCCGTCGGTTAAAGTTTACGTGACACATACAAGATGAAATTTAACTGAAAATTGGTAGGTATTATGATTACGAAATCGCGTAAGAACTTCATCTTCCTTACACTGAACTTTTAAACTTTCCATCCTCAACCGAGTCGAGTCAGACTCACAACCTCAGATTCGATCTTATTTAAGTTAACATATGTATTTATTCAATAAAAACACACACAAACACAAACTTACGTATATATGCCAAATAATAGCACTAGGTACCATTTGTTCCAATATGGAAAAACGGAAAAACAGTTGAAGCAAGAATAGTCGACGACGCGACGCACGGCTCACACGAAATTTTTTACATATTTATTAATATTATTTATTATTCATAAAATTATTTTTACATATTACTATATTCATAGGATTAGGACAAGGACTGTGAATAATAACATAAACAACTTGTTAGTTAAGGTATTAGAATTCCTTTTTTGAACCGACAATAATCTTGAACCTTTTTCCCCAGTGAGACGCGTAGCACCGCAGTTCTCGATCCCTCCGCCGCCGCGTTCTGAGGTAATGCTGGGCGGAAACCTGACCCTCAAATGCGTCGCCTTCGGTTCACCCATGCCCACAGTCAAATGGAGACAAGGTAAGTTGCTTGACGTCTACTAATCACAATTCCAGTCATGCCATTACATCTAAAGCCCGCCCTAACGATCTCTTGATAACAACGCAGTACGCTGCGGTAAGTGGTAAGGTGTCGGACGCATAATCGTATCAGAAACGTCTGTGGTATGTTGTTCCGTAAGTCTGCGTCATCAGTGAGGGGCAAGTGCGTCGAAGTGCATGCGAAAAAGACAAATTAAAGGCACTTACATGAGGACAGGGTTCTTAGGTTAAGTATACATAGGTTGTGGTCGTTCAATAGCTGACTAATTTAATGTGTTCACTTATTATGAAGTGTCATTTATTGAGCTAATTTGAGTTTGAACACATGAAATGAGCTTACATTTTTAATTTGCGAGGGTAAATTATTGTAAAGCTGCTTTTTTGAATGTTGTGTAAATACAACTTTATATTATGTTTTGAATTTTAACCTTTTTTATGTACCTACATTGTTATTTCATATTTTCTTTTTCTAGTGTGATAGTTCTTAGTTTTTGAGATGGTAAAATTATTAAATTCACTAGGCATAAAGATTTCGAGATATCTGTAATCTTATGGTCTTATGTAAAATATAATTTGAATTAATTATAATCCAGGTTTAGCGAAATGGCTGACACCGGAAGACAACCCGCCGTTGGGCCTGAACACCCTGAAGTTGGAAGACATCAGGGAGTCAGCCAACTACACCTGTGAAGCGGCCAGCGTCTTGGGCGTTATAGAATCTGTTGCTGAGGTCAAAGTGCAATGTGAGTATCTCTATTGCAAATAAGATAGATAAACAATTTTTTTGACGACCTCTGTGGCGCGGTAGGCGAAGGTCTGTTTGCGACGCAGGATGTTGCGGGTTCGATTCCCACCTCAGGACAAGTGTGGGTACGATCTGCAGATATCTGTTCCGGGTGTTCTGGTATCTATGTATCAAAAAAATGTATCTATGTAATGTATTGTATATCAATCGGTCACCTAGTACCTTTGCCTAGTACCCATAACGGGGTAGGGTTTTTAAGGCCCCCCCATGCTGGGCCGCGGATAGAGATGGCGTGAATTCTAAGCCGGCACCACACGGCTCGGTGGTATGTGGTTGATGTGGCAACTAATGTCACGCCCACCCTTTGGTTGGTTTGTACTGTAGTACTTACACTCGTAGTCTATACTACGAGTGTAAGTACTACAGTACAAGCTAAAGCTAAGACACATGTAATGAATACTACATATGTATGTGTTGACATGTCTCGACGTGCTATCGCTCGAAAGAAACCGGCCAAGTGAGTTAAAAGGATCTACACTACTCTATTTAAATTGGATTAATAAAAAAGTATTTACCTGGGGTAAACGAGTTCTTAAGTGGAGACGTAGACTCAGTAAACGTAGAGTAGGACGACGACTGTGGCCAAGTGGAATGACGATCTGCGAAAGGCTGCTTGCTGGCAGAGGCTGGATGCGGCAAGTTGAAAACTTATGTTTTACGCATCGATTTCCACGGGGGGCGAAGCCGCGGGGCGCTGCTAGTGTATAATAAAAATATATATCCATTTATGTATTGTATTATGTATATCAGTCATCTAGTACCCATAACCGAGCTCTTATCTTGGGGCTAGATAAAGCTGTGTGAATTATCCAGCATTATTATTATTATTATTTTTTAAATGAAATAAACTTGCCTTGGGCCTTTATCAATACAAAGGCCCGAAAATTAATAATTAATCAATCCGGCATCCGTTTGTCTCCAAGGGCCGTGAACTTCATAACCCTTTCAATTACAATTTATAACACTAATTCATAATGGATGCCCGACTTCGCACAATTTATCAAATTGATTTTCGTAAATCCCTCTTTCTGGAATTGTTAGCATAAATTTAGAACAGTTGTGCTAAGAAATAATGGCTAGGTATAACTTGATTTGCAAGCTTGAAAATATGTATCGATTGAAGTGAAGAGAAAATCAAAAACACATAATTCTTATTTGATAATAATTTATAGTAATAAAATATTACTTGTATGAGTACTTATTTTGCTAACAAAACGTAAGGCTTACATAAAGAAATTAAGTTTTTAAAATCTGAAATATCTAAAATGTATCAACGGAATTTTAACAGTTTATTTTAAGGTAAATAAATAAAACCCGCTTACGGTTGGTATTGAATCTAGAGATAGCTCCAATCATCCATTCATTGAAAATTTGAAACTAGTTTTGATAATTTGCAACATTCTGCAGTAAGCTAAATCGTTTCAAGTGTAAATAAATAAATAATGCTGGACAGTTCACATAGCATTATCTAGCCCCATGGTAAGCAGAGCTTGTGTTATGGTTACTAGATAACCGATATACATAATACAATATATTACATAGATAGATATTTTTTATTATACATAGAAAACGACCAGAACACCCGGAACAAATATCTGCAGATCGTACACACAATTGTTCCGAGGCGGGAATCGAACCCGCAACCTCCTGCGTCGCAGGCGGACCTTCGCCCACCGCGCCACATCGGTCGTCAAAAACAGTTATAATTTGTTTTCTATTCTTTCATTGTATTTTTTTTAATATGTACCTATGTACCTACCTAATAAATAGTCTTCATATGAATATGGATAAGTTGAGCTATCATTAGACTGTTTGCAACAGTCTACAAATAGGTCAATTGTAAATACTAGTTCATATTTACTTTAAAAGCTGTTATTGTTATTTTCATTGTTAGTGAAAAGCTGTTATTTTTACTTAACAACCGTCGTGTCGTGTCTTACGACTTGGAATAAGCACCCAAATAAGCTACTTACTTAGATTTATTAATAATACCCTTCGGTCTAAGGTAATGTTTAGAGTATAGGCTTAGAAATAGATTTATAGGAGAAAGCTTAGGTAGGCCTTCCATAACAGTATATGAAGGTACGAGTAGGGTTACCGGACCATCAGGATTTGGACTGACATGTCAGGCTATTTAGGCAGGTTAGGCTTCCGGGGATTTTTGGAAAATGTCCAGCTTATTCGTGAAATACGATATAAGTATTATTATACAAACCAGCACAAACTGTTAATATAAGTTCCTACAGAAAATATACATTAATGGCAGACAAACTGCGCGCAAAATTTCATAAAAAAAATCTCGGCGTGCCCTTTTTTCAGTTACCTGTACTTCTTTAATATTGACTTTCTTAACTTCTATAAATTTTTCCAACTGCCGTAAAGTTTGCGGTTGGAAAACTGTTCAAACCCTTTGATAGACTCTTGCTTGATATGTTACTTTAGGGTCAACATACACAACACAATAAAAAAGCGTAACAAAAAAAAAACGCCGCTCGTTTCATTTGGCCGTGGCAGAAACTAGTTCACCATAAACATTTGTATAACATTTTAAGAAAAATATAGAATTTTTACATTTATTTTATACCCCGCAGCGTTACCTGGCCCGCCAACTGAAGTTCGCCCTTCCGAAGTGACATCGACCACGGTTCGACTGGCTTGGACCTACACGGGGCCTGAAGAACCCCAATACTACGTTATACAGTACAAGCCGAAATACGCTAACCAGGTTTGTACATTTATATTCACAAGATATACTAGGAAAATCGTAGTTAAATATTAAAATTTTTCATTTTACGTTGTTGGTATGTATGTGAACCTTTTTATCAAAAAGGAAAACCTCCACCCTTCGAATATTTTAGACTGTTCAAAGAGGTGGCGACTTGGCTACAACATAAGCAAGGAGGTGTATTAACACCTTGCTTATGTAGTAAACTTGCAAAAAGGTTCAGTAATTTGATGAAACCTCTTTGTACAAGACCCCTAGTTATAAAACTGTTTGAATTTAAAAAAGTAAAATTGGTTTTTCAGATTTTTCTTTATTTCGGTGGAAAGTTGAAAGGTAGTTTTGCCAAAAATACAAAAATTATTTACAACTTTTAATTCACGTGAAATATCGATACTCGCCTGGGTTTCCAATAACTAACTCTACTTCAAAATTCAAAATTAAAATAGAAATAAACTTTTTCACAAAGTTTTCATTCCTTTTTCGCAGGCTTTCAGTGAGATCTCTGGAGTCATCACCCAATACTATTCAGTGACTAACCTATCTCCATACACCGAATATGAGATGTATGTGATCGCGGTCAACAACATAGGTCGGGGACCACCATCCGCACCGGCCGTCATCACTACGGGAGAAACGGGTATGTTTAGCATTGCTTTTTAAACTTATATATATATATATATATATATACGCGATTAAACAAAACAAACAATAAAACTATAGTTTGACTATTCACGGTTATTTTCACAGCAGCTTTTCTGTTGAAAGGTATGGAAAATCGATGTATTTGATACCATGATTTTCCTACTATTCTATCTATATACTTCAACTTTTTTTATGGCTCGCTGTGTCTATGCTGCCACAACTCTGTCAGTGTCCATATCAAAAGAGTCCTAAACTTCAGTAAAGACCACTATTTAGTTTTCTTCTAATCAAAAGCAATGTCATAATGTGAATGAGCTTTTATTTTTGAAAACGGCGTCAAATGTCGACAAAAATAGTACTAAAAAAAAAAAAACTAGACTGGTGAAAATATCAAACCATCTTCATAATTTGATAACTCATTAATTTTACAATTATTTTCCATTACTTGACGCACTGGTAGAAAAGCTGGTAGAAAAGTGCCAGACAATGTTGCCAACAACCAATAATCATCATCATTATAACCTCTGTGCACAACAGAGATGTCAAAGTATAGCGATATTCGACGCCATATGCAAAATAAAAATACGTTCACATTAGAAAATTACTTTTGCGCCACCCTATATGAAGTATATGCGAAAAACCTGTGAGTAGTTAAATTATGTTTTTTGTTGTTTATTGATCTTCTCCTTAGGATATGATCATGTCCATTCGACTTTCCAGGTACAATTTACCTCGTTCTTGATCTAGGTATAGAAACTAGACACTACCAAGAACGAACAAGATCTCGTACGAGAAAAATTAGAGGCATTTTTACTTGGATCAATCAGCAATTCATAGTGAAAAATATATGAACACTTGTCTGATCATTTGTTTGATTATTCAATTCATCTCAATGATCTTGCATCCTATTAACATTTATATTTTTTTTAAGTACATAGGTATATTATGAAGTATCAAAATATAGATCGGTCTCTGTCTTAAGTACTTGTTGCTTTTGAGACATAGAATTCGCAAACAGATTTTTTATATTACGACTTCTACGGTTTTTATTTATGTTAAGCACATTCAGAATCTTCATGTAATGAACTGAATACATTTATTTTCGTATTTTTGTATCATACATCAAAATATTTGTACCTGAGCATTAACAATTCGTGAAAAATATAACATTAAAATCATACCAATTACCATTTTTCGGCGTTGCCATTTTAAATTCTCATGTCACATCGCTTTTTCGTTTAATTTTTACCTCGCTTCGGAGTTCCGCATTCATTTTTTTCCTTGCTTTTGGATTTAGGTAAATAGATTTTCGTTTTTCTGCTGACTTTGTTGTGATGTAAAGAATACAGGCAACTTTGTTACAAAATTTGCCAGAGATGTAGGTTCCTTATTGGATTATGTATGACCCACCGTGGACCGTAATGTACGATCAAGTTGTCTTTTTATATAAATAAATAAAATCAAAGAAAGTAAGGTAATAAAGTAACCTGAAAATACTCTCCTGCGATACTTTTAAAACAAAGTACTCGTAGTACCAATTTTTTAACTAATACTAAACACCGATTTCGGCGTTGTGAAGGCAATTTTATTACATGATAATTAAAGTTTAACCATACGAGTTTTTTTCGAATTTTCGAAATAATTACCTAGGTTCCAAGCCAATGTATTCGTAAACTCACACGGTTTGTATTTAACAGCAACTTCTTGTCAGATGGCTCTGCGTTGTTTGACTTAATTGAATAAGTTTACAAAAATATATGAAATTTTAAATTAACAAGATGACCTAAAAAAATATACTAAAAAAATATTTTTTCTCAAAAATCTTGCAAGGAGTTTACATGTCTGGCAATACGTATTTGAGTTATGCCCTTTTTCCCCGGCCTTCTTTTAATTAGGTATTTTCTTTGATCGTTTTTTACATGCTACGTACCTCGCCGTACGACGTCGCTTCCATGTAAGTTCGCTTGAGTTTATAAATTATTTATGGTTTGATTTGCACCTTTATTATCATTTTCGTAGATTTAGATGTAGTGCGTGAGTTTTCTTTTGATTTTTCATGCACCATTTCGTTTTTATCAGTGTTAGGTGTGCCTTTATAGAGTTACAGAGGTTTAAAAATCATTATGAGTTTGATTACTTACAAAATCTGACTTAAAAGTTTGACAAGTATAATTTAAAAAAGCTAGAAAGGTGAGAATGGTGCTGTCTTCCTAGGTCCAGATAAGGGTCTGTTGTAGGCATTTTACAACCTCTGTGACAAGCGATTTTAGGCCTTGCTAGTCAGGCACACGAATTTATACTATAGCACGATGTGTGTTAATAAAATGTCCTCTGAGTCACTTTAACTAATGCTGTGTTTATTTTGCCGTTATCCAGTGGACCACTTCAATGAAGGATCAAGTAAGTAAAACATATTCAAATAGATAGCGGGGATAAATGTAGGTAGATCGTTAACCGACTTCAAATAATGAAGAGAAAAACTGTTTTTTTTTTAATAATGAACATTAATTTAACTGATTTACAAACTAGACACAAGTAAACAAACGCTATATATTTTTTGGATATTTGAATTCGATTAACTTTTTAGACAGTGGTTGTGGTGTAGCCAGTGTAAAGTTAGTTACAGGTAATCATTGGTTGTTTTGCAAAGAAATAATTATTTTCTTATTGAATTAGTGAAGTGAAAAATTTGATTGTTTTGAAAAAACTAAAAACCGAAAACCGGCTTCAATTTCAAGATATGTATATACTAATACCTTCATTTTTAAAAACAACTTTAATTTTATTTATGGGACTACAGATATATGTACATGTACTTATATGTATGTATATAGTATATACATACATATAAGTACATGTATATACAGTAGCAATAGAACACAAAAATCCACAATTGACGCAGTAATCGACAACCATACAGACACCAAACCCTCTTTTTTTCAAGTCGGTTAAAACCGGTCTCATGTAGGCATATTCGATCCAGAGCTCTAGGTCTATTAAAAATCCCAGCTGAACTTTGAACTTCTGTCCAAACCCAAACATTATCGGCTTACTAAAGAGCCAATCACACTAGCGTGCTTGTTATCCAAATATTATAGCAGTTCCACGAAATCGTTTGGTTACATTACAAAGGCCACGGTTTAGGAATTCGTTAGATAATATAATTGTGGTTGTAATCTAATCGGGTATCATCCCGTTTATTAATTTACTTTTGGTTCTCGTTTCGGGATGATAGTCCTCGTTATAATCACATATTACCACGAAATGGGGCCAAATTTAATTTTCATGTATACCTCACGATATCAAAGTGCTGCAAAGTGTTCCGACATATTATTAAATTTCGCATCAGGGGTTCGTTAATTTGGAGCATCAATCATCAGTAGAATAAAAAGTGCAATAATTAATTTAATTATCACTACATAGTATAAAACAAAGTCGCTTCCCGCTGTCTGTCTGTCCCTATGTATGCTTAGATCTTTAAAACTACGCAACGGATTTTGATGCGGCTTTTTTTAATAGATAGAATGTATTCAAGAGGAAGGTTCATAAACTAGTTGACACATAAATCTCCACGCGGGCGAATCCGCGGAGCGCAGCTAGTAATATATATAAAAATAACTTTAACCTCTGCTTTAATGATTACAGCAAACAATTTCATTCTAATAAGCTATAAAATCCTTTCTCATTTCTAATCATAAAATTGCTTGCGGCCACAACACTTGGTCACAACAATTTCAAGAAATAATAATAATAAATAACCATAAACATTTAGGTTCTTTTCTAATACTCGTTTTATCGCTGTGAAAATCTACGGTTTTCAAAGTGATTATTTTGTAATCTGTGGTAGTATGGACCACTCACAGATGATGGAATTATCAGTTATCTATCACTACGGAAACCGCGGTTTTTCGCGGCGAGAAAAACGTGTAACCTGACTTCTTTGATTTGGCAATATGTGTCTGGTTTCTAAAAAATCGTATGCTAACAAGAGTTCATACTGCCATGTTGTTCGCCTACCAAGCAAGTCACAAGTTATAAGTATGAAGCCTGTGTGTTTCATGTTTCATTATGCTGTCCAATTTCAAATACTATCGAAAATCAAATCTTAATGTTCGGCTGTATGTATGTTTTATATGTATGTTCGTCGATTTATCCATCAATTATTATGGACTGACGGTCATAAATTTATGAAGAAACATCGAAACAAAATCCGCAATACTAAAAAAAAGTGTAAATACTAGTTCGATTTTTAGTTTTTCAAAACAATTAAACCATTTTATTACGTGAACACATTTTTTCTAAGAAATAGGTCCAATTTTGTTAAGTTTCGGCACTTTCCCTCTGAACACAACTTCAACTTGTATGTTTCCTGATAGGACCGCACTTTTTATATCTTCCTCAACGTTTCTAATAAAAGGAAAGTTGGGCCGGCGCGGCGACCCGGATTTTCGCCTCGCAACAGAATTATATCGTTTTAATATTGCAGCGTCCTTCAGAAAAACTTTTATTGTTTCGCCTTCCCAGTATCATGAACAGGCAAGAGATTTTTCACTGAGTGACGCCCTGTTTTCGTGTTAGGGCGATTACAAATCCTATTAGGACGGCAGTAGCTCGTGTTATTTTTATTTTCGTTTTATACATAATTGAGACGTTTTCCTACTCGTTATTTGATGTTGCGCTGTTTGCGTTATTGCTTTTAAGATAAAAGGTAGGCGTTTAAAGGATTTCAGCGGAGTTTATTTCAAAGGGATGTGTTATTTTCGGCCTGATTTTGTTGCCGCGGGTAATCTTTGTAAAGTTGCTCATGTATATAAGCTTTGTGTTGCTCTCGTATAATACGGTTATACTGCCTACTCCGTATCTTGTTAACTGTTTTCTTCGCGTGTGTTTTTCTTGTTAATTTAAAGGGTATATTATTTCAGAACCAGGCTCGGCTCCTCGGAACGTTCAAGTTCGTCCCTTGAGCTCCAGCACCATGGTGATACAATGGGACGAACCTGAAACACCCAATGGTCAAGTTGCGGTGAGTAAGGAGTTCCTTACAGTTATGAGAGTTTCTAATATCTTTACAATAGATGATAGCAATATTATGTTTTTAGAACCAGTAAGCAGTTCCTTACAGATAATAGAGTTTCTAGTATCTTAACAATAGATGATAGCAATATTATGTTGTTTTTAGAACCAGTAACCAGGCCCTTACCTACAGATAAGAAAGCATTTGGTATTTTACTGAAGGATAGGAAGAGTTATGTTGTTTTAGAAGGTTGTGCAAAAACAATTTTTTTTTTACAGAACTACAAAATCTACTTCACCACGGATCCATCTCAACCACTGCAGTCATGGTCTTCTCAGAATGTATGTAGCTTTCCCAATCTTATAACTCGTTTTTTTATACATTACTCTCTGCGCCCCGCGGCTTCGCCCGCGTGTAAATCTATGTGACAAATAGTTTATAAACCTTCCTCTTCAATCACTCTACATATTTATTAAAAACCGCATCAAAATCCGTTGCGTAGTTTTTAAGATCTAAGCGTACCTACATAGGGACAAACAGGCACCGGGAAGCGACTTTAGTTTATACTATGTAATGACTTTACTTCTACTCCTGTGACTTTCCAACCACCAAAATTGGATGTTAACATCCTACACCGTCTGGTGTGGAGATCTATCGCCAAGCATTCCAGTGCAGAGTTGTTTTTCGCTAGTAACGTCAGGTTCGTTGAGATTGGTTTCCACTTCGTCAAACCAGCAATACCTGGGACGGGCAATTGGTTTACGCCCCGATGGTTTTGTCTGATACGCCTTCATGGCAGCTTTCGTACATTATTTTACCACGAGTAAATACTGTTATATGGTAAAAACTATACGAGGAATTACTTGAACTGTTTAATTTTAGGTGGACAACAGTCACTTGACGACGATAAGCGAGCTGACACCTCATACGGTTTATACGATACGAGTGCAGGCGTTCACTTCTGCTGGACCTGGGCCTATCTCAGCACCTGTGCAGGTTAAGACTCAGCAAGGTAAGAAATCACTTGAAACTCACTAGAATATTATTGCATCTCTTCGTCTTTTAGAAGAATACAACATTCTTTGTCTATAAACTCAGTGATAGCAATAATAAATCAAAATAAAGTGAACGCAATTAAAGACCACTCATTTTTTAACCATAAAAACGAGAAACTAAATCCAGGTCTTAAGGTTTTCGCGTGGAGAAAACTAGAAATCAAAACAACGGCGATTACCTACAACTTTAACAAACTTCCTTAACCCTTAACTCTTTATTCTGTTACTTAGGTGTACCATCTCAACCCTCAAATTTGGTAGCGATTGAACCTGGTGAGACGTCAGTGAAGCTGTCATGGCAGCGGCCGGCGCACGCGGGGGACAGAATCATCTCGTATGAGTTATACTGGAACGATACTTATGCTAAGGAGCATCATAAGAAGTGAGTTTTATACCTTACAAAGAACCAACTTCAAAAACTAGCCAGGTACAAAGTAAACAAATAAGTAATGCTGAACATTTGCACACAGCATCATCTAGCAACAAAGTTAGCAGAACGTGTCGGTACTTATAGCGTCAAGTATTTTTGTCTACCTTTTAGGTATTTTAATTCTTTTTTCTTCTAATTTCCAAAAGTACCTGGTAATTTTGTGTTGCATTACAGAACAATGTGTGTTTGAACACGCAACTTCAATCCAACGATCCAATCCTACCACGGTTGTCTGGTAGAGATCAGAAATTGTCAAAAAAATTGTTTTTATTTTTATCTTGATTTTTTAAGGGTGCAATAAAAGTGTTTTCTATCTATCTATGTGTACAAGATAAAGCTCTGAGGGAAATTTGTAATTACTTAGTAAAGGAAAACAAAAACTAGAAGGAAATTACTATGTTCTTATCATTTATTTCTACAGGCGGATACCAATGGTAGAAACGTACACCCTCAACGGTCTATATCCAAACACCCTGTACTACATCTGGCTAGCGGCGCGTTCCCAGCGCGGCGAGGGCGCGACGACACCCCCTATAGCGGTCCGGACGAAGCAGTATGGTATGTGGTGAACGGTGACCGTCTCTTGGGGGGCGAGTGCAAGAACTTGATCCGAAAGCATTTGTCATTCATATTTATTTGGGAATTTTAGCATCATCTTATCAATGGCATTTACATCCACTAAGGACTTGGGTACATAGGAATCAAATCTTACGTTAAGAATCTAATTTCTACTAATCGAATGGTTTACATCTCAAATCAGTTTAATCCCATTTCATAATTTACTTACCTGTAACCCATTCGGTCATACTCCCACTTGATCCTTTTCATTTGGGCAGCTTTTTCAAACACGTTTATTTTATCAAAGTTTATCAAGCACGTCTTTTAAAAAGTTGAAAAAGGTTAGATGTTACTCTAAGCACCTCTGTAACCTTTGGTTCATTCGTATTAAACCTCTACCGAAACAAAAATATGTACTGCAACAAGACCCTACTTTGTGCTCGAGCGTTGCAGAAAGAGCAACACTTGTTACTGGAAGGCTAAATGACACTTGACGCAGCACTTGTCTAGGTACTTCACACTGTTTTAAAACAGCTTCAAAAATTTAAATTCCGAGCCAGAAGTGCCCCAAACAATTTATGAGAAATGCTTTTAACTGCGCTAGTTTTGGATCAAATTTTTGTACGAAGCTCCTTCCCAAACGATGCTTTGTGGAGTGTGTGATGTATGAGTCCGTGTGGATTCCCTGATAAGGTAATTCCCTAATAATTCACGTAAGAGCACCTGCCCGGCACGCTGCCAGTAATTGAAGCACAAAGCACCAAGTTTTTATATCACAATATGTGTTTTGTAATCGTTATTGTCGAAACGGTAATGTGTACGCAATCCCGAATCCTCAATTCGCGCGCGAAGCGTACACGGTACCCGAGTAGTAGCTTTATGTTGTACGTAGGTCAGTTTTAATGAGGTTTTTCACCTCAAGTTTAAATTATTTTTACCAATTTGCTCGCGACATGAAAAGCATCGCGTTTCTTCCCTATTGAATAAAACTCAGCAACTCTACGTATTCATTTGAAACGTGCCGCGAGCAAAATCATAATCACAGTTTTTCCAGGGAGTGTGACGGATGACAAAAAGAGATGTATGGGCGGGCGGATCTCACATGCATGCTTTTAATTTCGTGCACTTTTCCGCATTCAGTGATTGCATCGGATAGGGTGATTTGAGTTGCAGGATTGTTTACTAATGAGATATTTTAGTTCCTGGAGCGCCTCCGATGAATGTAACCGCCGTGGCGGCGTCGCCCACGTCTATTCGCGTGACTTGGCACCCGCCGCCCGCGGAACGCGCGAACGGCCGGATCGCTTACTACAAGCTGCTGTGTGTGGAATCGGGGAGGGGAGACTCTGAGGCGACTGTGGTCAAACTGAACCAGACCTCGTTTCTGCTGGATGAGTTGAGGCGCTGGACGGAGTACCGCATCTGGGTGCTGGCCGGCACTAGCGTGGGCGACGGGCCCGCCTCCTACCCCGTCACCGTGCGCACTCACGAAGACGGTACGTGTCTCAGACGACTGCACAATGTTATTGATAGTCACGCTCAATCTTCTGATCTTGACGGGTCAATGCACTTTCACCTAAAGAATTATTGCTATTTATACGAAGTTCGAACGAAAGTTCCCAGAAAAGTTGTGGGTAGGTAAATGTTTTACCGCCACAGTTTTCTGTTTTAAACTTATCTACTCTGTACATATTTTGAGCCCTAAGCTAATATTTACTTGAAAGATACTTTTCAAAGGACACTTGGTATGTTCTTTCATAAATTCCATATGAATTTCTGTTAAGATATTTTCCAGTGTCAATTAGTAATTACAGGTGCAATTAATAAAGTGTCATAATAAATCATAAGATTGAGCGTTTTCGAGTCAAAGAGATAATTTAACGATAAACTTTCTGAAATATTAAATTTACCTTTCAAATTAACAAAGTTCTTTGGCTAAACAATATCAAAGGAGTACTTTCCTGTTCCCTAAAGTATAAACTACATAAATTTATTCCTACTTTTAAAGCGTTAAATGGAATTAATTTATTCTAATAAAAAAATTCAATCAGTTCAATTATAATCTCCTTTGATATTATATTTCGAATTATACATTTAAATTATATCAATTAACAAACTAACATTTTTCATGAACTCTGGGATTGCAATGGTGGTATCATTTTAGTTTTAAGTTATTCATTGATAAATATTGATTTATTGTTGTTATTTCCGTGTCCGTATTCCGGATGAGGATAAATTAAATTGGTGAAGGGCGGCAGTCGAAATGGAAACACGATATTTTGACATTCTATATTTGACATAACATGAAAATTAATTTCAAGAAGCATATAATTGAGTGATCCATTTCGACTGTACTAATATCATTAATAATGCAACTGGTGGTGGTTCGATTATTTCGGTTAAGTCCATAATCATAAAAACGCAGCTACTGTCTAAATACTAATGCCATTCTTTTCTTTTGTTCCTTTTGTGAGCATATAGCAGGATTCTAAGGAGGTCAATTCTCGTAACGAAACTTTACTATGCTTGCTGAAAATGTATATTAATCATCACAATATTTTGATTTCACTGTATTTTAGCCGCTACACAGGCGGCATAGAGTCAATATTTCCACTCACTCACATGTAATGATTTCATTCCGATGGCGATCGTGAACTCGCCAAGATGCCACTCACTGAACTGCAAACTTTTATGCACCTGGTCTAGTGTCAAAAGCACCGTTATTTGATTTTGACGCACAGTTGTTGAGTATTTAGCTATGGACACAATTTTGCATGCTTTCTTACGACACAGAGCACCGTTTTCGTTGAGTTTATCGATCACCGGGCACCGGATAGGAGCGTTTGTCGTACACAAGGCTGATCGGCCGTTGCGTTAGACAAGCGTTGCACTTATAGGCGCACTCAGCACATGCGACGACACGAGGTGAGAGAGCGAGTGCGTGGACTGTCTCGGCGCCCGCGGCCGCTCTCTGCCGGAGGCCGCCCAGCCGCGCGCTGGGAGGCCTCCGCGGCGGCCCCACGCCGCCACACGCACCACGGCCCGAGCGCCGCATTTGAATACCAATACCGTCCCCACACCACACGCGCGCATGCAACTCACAACTACTACTTCTACTCACTATACTATACTCTACTCCTACTATTAGCGGGAACGTCCGGGCCGAAGATGACTCCCGAGGATCTTCTAAAATCTAACCCCCACTAATATTAATTGGCATTTTGATCCGACGGATTCGAAAGACAAACTTCGCCCGCGCTCCCGATTGCTCGGTACTATAGACTACGCGCTACTCTCTATCTTTCTCTGTCTCTCTGTCTATCTAACTTGCTCTTGTGCTACACTTCTTGGCAGTAGCGGTTTCAGTCTCGCCTTTCTTCTTTCTTCCGTATCTCTATCAGACTATCGTGCATGAACACTAGATAATTGTGACATATACAGAATACTATTGCCTAAAGTGCGCTATAGCCGTAACTGATCAACTGGCGGGGTCCAAAGAATGCATCGTCACACCGGCACCACTCCTGTTAAGTACCAACTAACTTTACTAAAACAACAGTATATCGGAGAGCACAGCAAAAGGACACACACAGTAAACTAACAACACAGAGGATAACACGAGGTACGAGCCATCACACACACAGCAGCAACGTGGCCGCTCATTGACAACAAGACACCAGAAGCACACACACATTGACTGCAAAGCGGCCGTCGCGTAATCAATACATGTGCGTGTGAGTGACTTCTCTGCGGGTCAACAAACTCTTCCGGCATTCACCTTTCTCTGTTCTATTTTACTTTCAATTGTTAAGCTGGTCCTATGAGCTGCTTTCGCAGTAAACTATTCGCTGCGAAAAAAGCCCTCGGAAGCATTTCAGTCTATCAAGAAACGTATTTCCCATTTGTGCAGTTGTGAACAGAAAAAGGCTATGCACGCGAACGCCGCCCCGAGCGGCTTAAACGAAAGCGCCTCCTAAAGAGCTCAAAATACACGAGGAAGTAAAATAAGAGTGCCCCCTATTTCGCCGACAAGCGTTCTACTCGTAATCTCTCACTTAGTAGTTCCGTTCGCCCTGCAATGTTCGCACAATTTGTCTTAAATATATTTGAATGCGTTTTTCTCTTTTTTCTCTCGTCACTGACTTTATATGGGCTGCCGGGTAACCCGTACAGCTATAAAGAGTGAGTATAAATTACTTTAGTGCTTGTATCGGTGTGCGTTGTGCTTGTGCTATGCTTCACGTAGGATCTTCCTAGTAATACTCTGACTACTCTCAACAAACTGCAAGCGGTTACTTGAAAAAGCATGCCATCGTAGACGGTTTTGAATTTAAAGACTCGGTGTGGTATTTCCTTTTCGATTATCTGCTCCCAAGTCTAACGACCATGGCATGATCCCTTGCAGTGTGTGAAACCGTTATCCTAGTAATAGAAACGCTGCTTGAATAACTATAGATTACTACTTAATAAATGTTTGACTCCTTTGTAAAGCTTGACGATTTAGTTGTTCTAAGATGTGGATTGGAAGGTAATGGTTTTTATTGGTTATGGTGATGTGAAAGGGCGTATATTGATTATGTCTCAGTGTGTGTTGGTATTCAAATGCCCGATCGAGATGCTGAGGCGTGTGTAGTCACTCGCCTTTGACCTGAATACTCTATCAGCATCGCCGACGGGATTACCGACCGCACTATCTAACGCTTCCCTCTTTGAAGCTTTATTCCGATTTAGATCCTTTAAACTTACGCTTAAGGTAGATTTCCTAGTGCTCCCGTAGATGCTGATAGGGCATTTAAGTCAATGCAAACAGTTTCGGCTCAGATGTCTTACATTGTCCATGTGTACTCACAGTGCCCGGAGAGCCTCAAGACATAAAGATCACCGCGAAGAACTCCACCACCCTCCATGTCTCGTGGAAACCGCCGCTGGAGAAGGACAAGAACGGCATAATTCGAGGCTACCACGTCCACGTACAGGAGCTAAGAGATGAGGCACGTATTTTATTGAAGTCTTCGTTATGTATGGTACGAGTAGAAACATGTCTTATTTTAAAAACCGCTGCCGCAGGGTAAGGGTCTGCTGAATGAGCCGCTGCGGTTCAACGTGATGGATGAGACGGTCATGGAGCTGAACGTGACGGGGCTGCAACCGGACACGCGGTACAGTGTGCAAGTGGCTGCGCTCACGAGGAAGGGAGACGGTGATAGAAGCCCGCCGACCACATTCAAGACCCCTGGTGGAGTACCTAACAGACCCGTTGTTACTTTGAAGTAAGTATAAGGATACTGAAATACTTCAGGAAAAGATTAGTGATCGTTGTAAATTTGATGGTTCCGTGTGTTTTACAGGTGTTTGAACAGAGTAGGTAAGTAGTGAAATGCTATGGCGTGCATGAAGGAGGCCTATGTCCAGAAGTCGAATAATATAGGCTGATGTTGATGATGAAGTAGTAAAAAGTGATCCCTAATATTGCCTGAACGAAATCTCTCTTACCAATAATGTAGCATACTGTTTAACTTTATTATCTCTTTAAAACTTTTGAAATTGTCATCGTTATTAAATAAAAAATATTTATTTTCCTGCACTTTTTTCTTGGTATAAGTATTATATTCTTGTTGCAGGGTTTTGGAGAGAGAACCAATAGTCTCAATAGATGTCGAATGGATAAGACCATCGCAAACATACGGAGATTTGCTGGGATATCGGTTACGATATGGAAACAAAGATCAGAAACTAACAGACGAAATTAACTTCCCAGCAAAAACATCAAACCATAAGATAACGGACTTGGAACGAGGTGTTCAGTACGAGTTTAGGATAGCAGGAAAGAACCACATAGGGGTCGGTCAGGAAGCGGTAAAGTACTGGCTAACACCTGAAGGCGCGCCCAAGGGACCACCAACCAATATTACCTACCATTTCCAAACACCAGACATAATCAGTGTAAGATGGGAACCTCCACTCAGAGAAGACAGAAGCGGCAAAATTAAAAAATACGATATTCAATTCTACAAACGTGGTGACCAGACTTCGCTTGTAGAGAAAACTACTGAGACTATGAAAGCTGTGTTCACGGGACTAGAAGAAGATGCTCATTACGTGTTCAAAGTCAGAGCCTATACAGACCCTGGGCCTGGACCTTACAGCAAGGACATAACGGCTCATACAGAAAGGGACATCGGACGAGCACCAATGTCGGTCAAAGCCGTCGCTACTTCAGAGTCAGGCGTAGAAGTATGGTGGGAAACATTCAGATCGAGAAAGAAGATCATAGGCTACGTCATATTTTACACCATGACTCCCGTAGAAGACTTAGATGAATGGCAACAGAAAAACGTCCACGTAACACATTCTGCTGACTTGGATAATTTAGAAAAGTTCGCAGAATATGCTATAGCGGTTGCAGCCAAAACGGCAGATGGATTAGGAAGGTTGTCAGAGAAGGTTACTGTGAAAGTCAAGCCGGAAGAAGTGCCTTTACATTTGAGAGCTCAAGACGTTTCTACGCACTCCATGACGCTATCATGGTCGCCCCCCTTACACTTAAACCCCGTTAGCTATAAGATATCCTACAATGCGATCAAGGAGTTCGTTGACTCTCTGGGGATGACCCAAACGCAAGAAATCCCGAGAAGGGAAATCATTGTGAAACATGAGAGGACGTCTTATTCAATAAACGATCTTTCACCGTTCACAACGTACAACGTCAACGTAAGTGCCATACCAAATGACGACTCATACCGACCGCCGACGAAAATCACCGTTACCACTCAAATGGCAGCTCCCAAACCGATGGTAAAGCCTGATTTCTACGGCGTATTCGAAAACGAGATACTCGTCATTCTACCTCAAGCCTCCGAAGAATACGGACCTATTTCGCATTATTATTTAGTCGTAGTGCCTGACGATAAGGCTCATAATCATAAGAATCCCGATCAGTTCCTAACCGAAGATTTAATTAAGAATAACGCTAGAACAGATGACGAAAACGCCCCTTATATAGCTGCTAAGTTCCTTCAAAGAAACATTTTGTACACATTCCATTTAGGTAATGACGAAATTTACGAAGGCTTCTCGAATAGGAAGTTGAATCTTGGTATAAAGTACCGAGTGTTCGTGAGAGCGGTAGTAGATACGCCTCAGAAACATTTGTACACGTCCAGTCCGTTTTCGGAGTATTTGTCGCTGGATATGCGCGAAGCACCTCCGGGTGAAGAACCGAGCAGACCTGACCCTAAAGACATAAATGGAGACCCGGAAATCAGGATAGAGGAGAACAGGAAAGAAGCTGGAATGATCTGGGTAATTGGTCCAATCATTGCTGCATTAATGCTGTCCCTACTATTGGTTCTTATATTCATTGTGAAGAGAAGACGCCAGCCATGCAAGACCCCTGACCAAGCAGCAGTTACAAGACCACTCATGTCAGCTGATGTTGGATTCGGAGCGCCATCAGACCCAGTAGAAATGAGACGACTGAACTTCCAGACTCCAGCTATGATTTCCCATCCACCTATCCCTATATCTGAACTCTGCGATCATATCGACAGATTAAAAGCGAACGACAACTTGAAATTTTCGCAAGAATACGAAAGTATCGAGCCCGGTCAACAGTTCACCTGGGACCACTCAAACATGGAAATAAACAAACCCAAGAACCGTTATGCAAATGTAATAGCTTACGACCACAGCCGTGTAATCCTCCAGCCAATGGACGGGGTGCTCGGCAGTGACTACATCAACGCCAATTACTGCGACGGTTATCGTAAACATAACGCTTATGTCGCCACTCAGGGGCCCTTACAGGAAACCTTTGCTGATTTCTGGCGAATGTGTTGGGAATTACGGACAAACACGATTGTTATGATGACGAAACTTGAAGAAAGAACCAGGATTAAGTGCGACCAGTACTGGCCGAGTCGCGGGAACGAATCTTACGGGAACATGAACGTGGCAATCGCTGAAGTTCAAGAGCTGGCTACGTATTGCATCCGAACATTCCAACTTACCAAGGATAACAGCGCTGAGCGTCGGGAGATCAAGCAGCTTCAGTTCACAGCATGGCCTGATCACGGAGTGCCGGATCACCCAGCGCCATTCTTACAATTCCTTCGTCGCGTTCGCGCTTTGAACCCCCCTGACGCCGGTCCTCTCGTAGTTCATTGCTCCGCTGGAGTCGGTCGCACTGGATGTTTCATCGTCATTGACTCCATGCTGGAACGCGCCAGACACGAGCGTACAGTCGACATCTACGGTCACGTGACCTGCCTCCGTGCTCAGCGCAACTACATGGTGCAAACCGAAGACCAGTACATCTTCATCCACGACGCTTTACTCGAGGCTGTCGTCTGCGGCGACACTGAGGTCCCAGCGCGAAACTTACACGCGCATATCCAGAAACTCATGCGTATCGATACCATTGAGAACATCACTGGCATGGAGCTAGAATTCAAAAAGCTTGCTAACATGAAGGCGGATTCCAACCGCTTCGTATCAGCCAGCCTGCCTTGCAACAAGCATAAGAACCGCCTCGTTCACATCCTTCCTTACGAATCTTCCCGAGTTTGCTTGTCTCCTCGTGATGGATCGGACTATATCAACGCGTCGTTTGTCGATGGATATCGATACAGAGCAGCGTATATCGCTACTCAAGGAGCTCTGCCCGACACTACGGATGATTTCTGGCGTATGCTGTGGGAGCATAACTCTACAATCATTGTTATGCTGACCAAGTTGAAGGAGATGGGCCGAGTAAGTATGACATCATCGCATTCTAATATGAAATTTAAACCGAGTCCAAGACAAAACATAATACTTGATCCGTGGATACATACAATGACTGATTTCAATTCTGAAACTACATATGTAATGTTAGCACGCCAACCATCTTATATAAAACATCTGTTTCCTGGTCGACAGGTAGAAAATGCCTCGGCATTAAGCCCACCCTTTGTACCCTTTGTAGAGCTATAAAGTTTTTAAATAAATAAAATATGACTACTTTAAGTATTCACTGCCCAACCTCAGCAGTGCGACACGCTGGGTCATGGACTCTCAAAGTGTTAAGCACAGTTTTATAATGCGTCAGGCCTTTACTTTTTGTATAAAAGTAAGCTTGAAATCAATGTTGGTGATAACGTGTCTTTATGTTTTAGGAGAAATGCCATCAGTATTGGCCTTCGGACCGCTCAGTTCGCTACCAGTGCTTCGTGGTCGATCCCATCGCTGAATACAACATGCCTCAGTACATCTTGAGGGAATTCAAGGTTAGTAAACTGAGTTCTAGCGTTGATTGCGTTTGAATAAAGCAGATTATACGACTATTGATTTTAACATTTGGTTTGCCTTATTTTGTAAGCCTGAAGAAAGAAACATTGATTTCTGCTTTATAGTAATCTCTTGATTTATTTCATCCTCATTATTATAATAGCAACAGCAAGTACCAAACTTTAAATTTATAAACGTTCTTATACAGGTACCGATCACTATTTTATGGGCGGATAGATTTAACTTACCTATACCTACAATACGTGTTCTTGAATGGAGACCACGACTCGGTAAACGTAGTGTAGGCCCTCACGACCAGGTGGGATGACGACCTGCGAAGGACTGCAGGTAGATGCTGGATGCGTCAAGCTGAAGACAGGGCGTTGTGGCGCTCATTGGGGAAGGCCCATGTCCAGCAGTAGACTAATATAGGCTGATGATGATGATACCTACGGTCAGTGGCAGTGTTGACAGTAGCCAACAGTAAAATAGAGTTAAGAAAAACCTAAGTGCTTATTATGTAAGCCTAAAGAAAGTACCTAGATTATTTTGTGTTTGAAATAAACTAACCTATGTATTATGGATAAAATAAACGAAATATGAAATAAACTAGCACTGAAACCATATAACTATCCCACCAGGTAACAGACGCCCGCGACGGCGCCTCCCGGACCGTGCGCCAGTTCCAATTCACGGACTGGCCGGAGCAAGGGGTTCCGAAGAGCGGAGAGGGCTTCATCGACTTCTTGGGACAAGTGCATAAGACCAAGGAGCAGTTTGGACAGGATGGGCCTATCACTGTGCATTGCAGGTAAGAACTTCTACGCACTGAGTAGAACTGTAAGTAAGAATTGCATGTGAGTCGTGGGCATGAAAATGGCTGCTGTCACGTTCGGCTCGGTTACGCTGGATTGGGTACACCTACTTGGTGACAGTCGACAGATACAGGACCCCGTTTTGGAATAGGCGCACTTTTTCTACATGACCCGCAAGGGCGGACCGCACCGGTTAGAACAGAAAGTTAGAAAAGTAAGATTCACATGTGAGTCGTGAGCAATAAAAGTGTACTGTGAACGAAACTGAGAATGGGCTTAATATCACGTTCGTGTCGGTCACGCTGGATGGAACTACTTGGCTACAGTCGGCATCTTAAAAAAATTCTTGTATCGTGACCCTTCTTTTTACAAGCTCTGTTGGTTTGTGTGCGACTGTAAACTGAGCGATTTCGGTAAATCGCCGAAATCGTTTTTTTTTTTGATATTATTTTATTTCCCAAAAAATATAGTTTATCCGCTACGAAATATCTTCAAAAATTTAAAAACATTATTAGAGCAGTGACGTCTACGCCACCGTAGCAACTCTACGAAATATTGCACCAGTAACTACGCCGTGCCACTTTCAACGAATTCTCGTCGCACACATATTTAAGCCGGGTTTTGACATCGCGTTGTCGAGTCTTAGCTTAGGGTATTCAGCAGAGCGTATGCCAAAAAGCAACTGGGGGTAGGTGGAATAACTTGGTGGATATTTAACACTTTGAGTGCTGAAATCACACGGTATGTGTTTTCTACAAGTGACTAATATGGGTAAATCCACACTAGCGCAGCAGCTGAGAAAATACAGATCTTTGTGACTAAAAAAAGTAATATTTTTCGAACGAAACGCATGTGCGGCGCAACACAACCGCTGTGTAGAGCGGCAGCACGAATTTTTTAGGTTAAAAAAAAGATCGCAGTCGTCGAAATAAAATCGCAGTCAAAGTGTAGCCTGAAAAGCCTCGCCCATTTTTAAGATTTTTTAAAGACGTTTCGAAATTTTTCCGATATTTGATACTTCAGTCTTGAAACTTGTTTTGTACGAAATAACATGGCTTACTATTTTTTTTAAAGGTACATTTGGCATGTTACCTCGTACTAATTAAATTCATATTTAAGTAAAATCTAAATATATAAATAAAGCATGAAATCGAGGTGAATAAAGCAGCTATGTAGTAAAGTAAAGTATATTTTATGCATGAAATACATGTGTATGAAGGTGTTTTAGGTATAAATATGATTCAATGTATTTCTACCATTAAGACTGCAATGTCAGATTTAATATAGACATGCAAAGTGTAGAAAATTGTATATTGAGATTTCCAACACATTTATATAACTGATTTTTTATTAAACTTGTGTTTATGTATAACCGTTATTGTCGCAGTGCCGGAGTGGGCCGTACAGGCGTGTTCATAACGCTATCGACTGTTCTGGAGCGCATGCAGTACGAAGGAGTGGTGGATGTCTTCCAGACCGTCCGCACGCTTCGCACTCAGCGCCCCGCTATGGTCCAGACAGAGGTAATATTACCTTCTTACTACCAATAATTATTTTTAAACTAACGCGATCTAAACACATATATGTATGTATATAAGGACAAATTTAACGGATATTATAGTAAAGAAAAGCGATAAATACCCGTAAATTAGAAAATACTTATAAACATTCTTACCATTTTTTTCTATTATGTATATAGTGGGTTCGATTCCCGGGTTCGATTCCCACCTCGGGACAAATGTTTGTACGATCTGCAGATATTTGTTCCGGTTGTTCTGGTCGTTGTCTATGTAATGTATTGTATTATGTACCTATATCAGTTACTTAGTACCCATAACACAAACTATGCTACCTTGGGGCTAGGTAATGCTGTGTGAATGTCCAACATTATATAATTTTATTTATTTATATTAATGTGTGAGTGAAACTCTAAGTGATTCTAACCCAACATTCCTCCACAGGATCAATATGAGTTCTGCTACCGAGCTGCGTTGGAGTACCTCGGTTCATTCGACCACTACACGAACTGTCGCTGAGACAGGCTCGTCTAACGTTGGGACTATAGATGTGTACTTAATGTGTTAATATGCCCTTTAGGCTGGTTTTATAGTCGCGCCGCTGGACCCGCTGGGCAGCGCGCTGTTAATATTTACTGATAAGCGTTGACTGAACGGCGCTGCACAAGCGCGCGACTTTGAAACGCAACGACTACCCCCATACATCTCCGAACGCGCGCGCTTCAACGACGCTGCCGAAACGCGTAACAATAAAACCAGCCTTTTGGTACGGGATAGAGGAGGTTTCGCCTTTTTGTTGTAGCTGTCTTTGGGTCCTACTTAAAACCACTAGGTATTTGGTTGAAATGTGTCAAACATAACCAATTACGATTATATAGATAGATAATTATTTTATTGCACACTTAAAAATAAAACAAACAAGATAAAAAATATGTGACAATTTGGCGGTCTTATCGCTGAAGAGCGATCTCTACCAGACAACTGTGGATAGGATAGGATCGTTGGATTACTTAAATTGGGGTTTCTTGTTTCATATGATATGGGTCAAGTCCAATCAACAAGATGGCTTGACTTTGTGTTCGCAGGGTGTTTTTACTTTTTGTTACAACTATCTTATATATCATATCCACTTTTAAACTCCACCACCAGTAATTTTGGATAGATTTGATTGAACCGAACTAATTGGGATCGCTGCACTTTCAAATCTAAGCAACATTTCTGCTGGAATGGCATTCTTATTCCTAACTGTTCTGTATTAACAAAAATATTTGAAAAAACACTGCGCAAGATAATTATCCCAAAAGTTCTTTTTTGCGTTTTTAATCAAATTGACACAAGTCCAGTAGTTTTCTCGATGAGTGTACCTACGTGGCACTGAATTTTATTTGAAATATATCCAACATTAATTGTGACACAAACCAAAACACATTAGTAAGCATCAAATTAAATGCGACACGCATTATTTCCATTTTATGTTCGGTTTCAACAGCTAAGTAATTAATTTTATACATAAGAGATACTTATCCATTCAATCATAAATTGTCCAATAGCTTTTCACAATAATTGAATGGAAAGAACTTGATTAAAATAGAATAGAAAAATAATCGTCCAGATTTCATACAAGAAAAATAAGACAATAATGTTTTTGAAGTTATATTACAAGTTAAAAATAGAATACTTAGGCCTACATCGTTTTCAATCACAATTAAAAAATCTAGTTTTCATTTCTCTCCTATTTTTTAGAAGATTCATATCCAAAAGACAGCTTTCTTGAAAAACCTTTTCTAAATCTTTGATCTCAACTCGAATAAACTCCTTTATTTCGTACCAACTAACATGTAGACTGACCAAGAAACCGATTTTTATATCTACAACACAAATGTCGAACAAATCAACGTCAATGATAAAATCTACCAATTGTTATTGTTACTAAGCGTTCGATAAAATGTCGTGGATACGAGAATCGCCCCAAAGTGTAGTCCCAACGATTTATACTGTACCCTCGACATCGACTGACTCGAACTCACATTCGATGTTGACCCTAAGAGGCTACCACATACTAGTGCCTACGAACGCTACTTATGATAAATTTACGATTGTGACCATTAAAATCCTGATTGTGAGTCGAAAGGGTAATAATAATAAAGTATATTATCCTATGAACTTATGATAGTCATATAAAGGCTCTGTTCGCGCTATTTTTATCTACAGTTCAGTGTTAAAAGTCCATATAAACTGTTGAAAGTTAAATGCGTCTTCTGAACTTTCTATATCGGTCAATGTTACGCCACATACTAAATTCGCTATCGTTAAGTAATCTAGTGAAATCAGTGCGCTTAGTCTAAACTTATGCGATAAAAAATAATTAATCCTGATCAAATATATACATACATATTATTGTAAAATGTATAAATAGTTATTACAGCTGTAATTAGAAGTTTATTTTTCATATCGAGTGTTGAAATATGTTTAAGTAGTGTAAAGTGGTAAACAAGTTTCATTATTGCAATATTACGGAAATCTTAGACGAATCGGCTGTGTCGTGTGAAAATATATTGTGTCAGTCCTACGGTCAGCGTCCACTAGCACGCCTCGGGACATAGCAAACTATCTACATTCTAAACTTAAAAAACGCATGACGTGTCTTCACATGCGACAATTCATGTCTGTTTTTTTTTTAGAGCTGTTATAACGATTTGGTGTCGAAGCTTTAGATGGACGCTGACCAATATGTGTGTGTAGTCCCTAAGTTATGTAAATACTTAGTTGTATTTTCATGGTAACTTTACGTTGCCTTATGCATTTATAATTCTTGCCCAATAATTTGGCCACTGCTTATTTTTTCGATGGAACTGCCATGATTTTGACAGAATATTTTTTACAAGTTTAATTTTTTTATAAATTTCGCATCAATCGTATTTTATTTCATTGTAATAAATTCATTAGTAAATTAAGTTTTGTATAATCACTGCTTGCTTTTAGAAATCGTGATTCGATGACATATCTATTTATGTAGGTAGATAATGTTTTTGTCCGTGTGTGTAACTATAAAATGGAATAGAAACCACAAAACGCGCTGCGTTTCATGATTTTTTTAATCGATTGAACTTGAGAATGATTTTTTGTCTCTCTTTAATCTCCATTTTTCGGAAAGGAAATATTATTATATTTCGACTACCGGTCTCTTCGTCTACTTTGTTCTACTTTAAGCTATCTTTAAGTGTAGTCCCTTATATTTTACAATAATCCATTTCATAGTAAAAACTAAGGTCTTTAGGTTTTTCACTCGTTTTATACAACTATATATACCTACTTGTATCGATCTAACTTACGTATAAGTTAAATTTGAGCTTGTATGTAATTTAGTAAGTAACGCTGTTTTCAAAGGTTAATGTAGTCATTGCGAACAAATAAACTTTGATTATTACTAAGAAATAATGGACTTAAAGTGCGTGTCGTTATGGCCGATTTTAGACCAACGTTCGTAACTGCCAATCATTCGTTAAGAGTATCGAAAAAATAAATACAGTACGTAAAGTAGATTTTAATGAAATAAATTGTTATAATGAGGATATAGTTAAATTTAATACTCGTTAATTAATCATGTATTTCGGGGTTCGAGGCATTAACACGTGACACGTAAGTGGGCGGGCAGCTTTATGCGGAATGCTGAATGGCAGCTAATCAACCTCTTTATTTCAAAAGCTTTACAATCATTCCTCTTTTAATTTTTACTTTTAATAAGACTTGTCTTTTTCGAGCGTGTTCTATTTAATATTTTCAAACGCACATTAACGATCTCTGTACAGAATTTTGGAACGGCATAAGCATTCTTATATATTCTCCCTAGCTTAGTTTTTTTAAGCAGATGATATTATTGTGTGCATTAATTATTTTCCAAGCCATTTGTAGATGCTGTTAACACATTTTATTGTTATCGAATCATCCAATCATCCTTCGTTATTTATAAATGTTAATCTATTTAGCTAAAATTTTTTTTACAAATAATAATCGTATGAAATATCGTAACGTTTCTCCATGGCATATGTTTTGTAAAAGACTGATTTACCCAGTTGGTTTATGTTATTTTGAATGTAATTTGTTTAATAATTGTTTAATCTATGTAATTCCCATGAATTGATCGAATATGTTGTATTAAGTTGTGAATGAAATCAATGATTGTAATTAGTTGTCTAAAATATTTTTATACAGTTTTATAATTTGAAAATAGCCCGTAGATTAATGGTCCGGGTAAGAATATGTTTAAAGAATCAGTTTGGAACGAAAACATAAAAGCGCTGGAAATCATGTAAAATATATTTTAATACTTCATCTTTTATCAATAAAAAATTGAAACCGACAAGCTGGTTTAATACTTTGTATCTCTCCTTATCGCACTTAAAAGGAAAAGTTACAAGGTGAATCATCGTTGCTGCTATTTTTATTGATAACAAGATATGGCGTTTTTAAATAAGTCGCTGTTTCTTGCATTTACGAAGTACAAAATCAACTCGCCATTTAGCGTAGCAAATATTATTTGCCAGAATTCAATACAAAATTGGCTACTAATTGCCCTAGCTTTAAATTTATATTTAGTGCAATTAAAATGGCGGATGAATGTAACGTAGGTGTTTGTAGGCGAATATTATAATTATTTTGTAAACTACCCGCGCTGCGTCTCGGGCACAGTGGATTCGCAAATTATACATATGTATATGAAGAAATAAATTTATGTGAGACCATTAGATGTATGGTTTTACTTACTTCAACCTGATCCCTAACAAATTATCCTTGTATGCTATCTATGTACCCTAACCTCAACAGCCTATATTGGTTCACTGCTGGACGCAGGCCTCTCCCTGATAAGTGCCTTCTTGGTTTTTATCTTATGTAGGGGTAATGCCCATAATCCCCTCGCTGGGCGTGCGGGTTGAGGATCGTAGTTCGGTGGTAAATGGTTCTGCAGCAGGCGCTGCTGCCCGCCCCAGGTGGTTATCCCTTAGTCGCCTCTTACGACACCTGCGGGAAGAGTGGACTAGATTTATGTTACATAAGAAGTATTTCTTATAATAATTTATCTGTCTGTAGAGGCAGGCCCTGACAAAAGCTATAAAATAAAGCTCTAAATCAGCCATATAATAGCCCATACTTTGCGCTTATGATTTCATATAGTACCACGACACTTAACGACACCCAGTACTTTTCGGAATGGAGTATAGTAAGAAAGGGTTATTTCCAGAACTGGACATTTTTCGTTATGGTCATTTGTAATTGTTGTCATAATATGCCGAAACGAACTAAATAACTAGAGAGCAGTTAACATATACACAACCTAACTCTTCTAGAGAATATATTATCGCTTCTAGAGAAATAGATGCTAAAGCTAAGTCGATTTCATATCCTATTGGATCTCTGCGTAATAATGTGCAACATCCGAAGAAAACTTAATATCCAACCAACATAATAAGTAGGTAGGTATTTCTGGAAACAAAAATAACTCTTCCACGGACGAAATAGATGCTTAATCCAAGTCCCATTACTTATTCAGGCGACATCGCCTATCTAATTGTAGGAGAATAATCTAACCCAAATATTGTCGGGGCAAGGCACAAGTTGGAACAATGAATACGTATTGCAGACCGTTAATTATAATATCTGCGACGTGCCCCATGAGATTGGCTATTGTTGAGACGAGCTGGATTGGCCAGATAGGGTAGTAGGTCGACGTCAACAAACAAGGACATGCCTTAGAAACTCCAGGGCTTTTGTGACGCTCTCTCCAATATTTAAAAAAACAATTAAGCAAGGTAATTACTACATAGTATAAAACAAAGCCGCTTCCCGCTGTCTGTCTGACCCTATGTATGCTTAGATCTTTGAAAGTACGCAACGGATTTTGATGTGGTGTTTTTTCCACGCGGGCGAAGCGGGGCGCAGCTAGAATCAAACATAAGGGAAAACAATTCGCTCATCTTTCCATACAAACGTACAGTCAATTATTTTTCAATAATTGTGTTAAAAGTCTGTTCAAATTTTTCTTTGTCGTTTTACGAATGAATCGTTGTAAATTTCATTCTAGCGCGCCCTTTCGTAAACTATTTCAGGTGAGATAACATTCATTTAGGCCTCGCCTACCGACGAGTTCGCACCGTTGACTTGTTTTGCCTCAAGTGCACGTCAAGCTTGATCATAGTTTTTTCTTTGGTATAAATACTTTTTTATACGAAAGAAAAAACAATAGGTTGTAACAGGCATTCTTTGTATAGAGGAACCTATAAAGGGCGGCCTCTTTTTTACGAGCTATATATCAGGCTACTTAGGGATGGACTGGACTGGACATGAAATAACAAAATACACCATAACACTTATAACTCGAGAACGGCTGAACAGATTTAGCTGAAAATTGGTGGAGAGGTAGCTTAGAACCAGGAGTCTAAGGATACTTTTTATCATTTAAACTATTTGACACATAGATTTCCACGGGGGCGAAGCCGCGGGGCGCAGCTAGTATGTAAATAAAATAAGAATGACTAACTGATGATGATTAGTGTGTGAAATTGTGAACATTATTTTTGACTAGCATCGCTCACGTGGCATGTACAGAGAACTGCACTAAAAGCTCTCCTTCCAATTGCTATTATTACAAAATTTTGCCTGCGGTTTCACTCACACCCGTTGTTTCTATGCAAACGTTTTAAGGTTAATAAATAATAATATTATAAAGAGGAAAGTTTTGATTGTTTGTTTGTTAGTATTGAATAAGATCTTAAACCTACGTGGTGGCGATTGAGAGGGTCCAGCGGAGGTATCTGCGGTCAATGAATTACAGATGTCGTCGTCCACGTAGCTCTTATGCTGACTCACTTGTCGATTTTAAACTCCTCACTCTCGAATCCAGACTTAAATATCTTGAAGCTGTTATTCTATATAATATTGTACATAATAAATTTGACTGTATGGATCTTGTCAGAAAGATATACTACGCAGTCCCGAGGACCTGCACCCCGCGAGCCTCTCGTTCGCGTTCTTTGTTTGCTCTTTCCACCTGTCGCACAAACTCGGGATTTCGCGCCCCTATTCGTCGTATGGTTGAGTCTTTTAATAATTACTTCGTAGATATAGACATATTTATTTGCAATTTATATAAATTTAATAAGTGGTTATTCAGTCTACTGTGTCGAGTAAACTTCACTAATAACCCAACATAACTTATTGCTATTTGTACTTTTTTTATTATTATATAATTTATTAATATTAATTCTTTAGAAATAATTTGTAAATTTACAAATAGTTTTATAGAACTCTATTTGCTTTACTTAGTTGTTTAAGAGGAGCCTAACTAGTTAGGCATTCTAGTTGCATGTTTTTTATATTTTATGTATGTAACTCATATGTGGATAGCGTTGTGGGCTACATTTTGAATATAGCTCAACTTTACATTGTAAAGTACTAACACAAATGTATAATAAGTTAAATGTAGTCGTTTGTTATTCCTCAATAAATAAATAAATAAACCACTGGACCGATTTGAAAAATTCTTTCACCGTTGGGAAGCTACACTATCCCCGGTGAACATAGGCTATAATAATATTTTAGAAATGTGAAATACGAATTTAACACTTTCATTGCCCACGACGCACGTGTAGTTCTGCGAGTCCTATCTTTTCTACGTTCCGCTCCCGCATCCAAGCTCCGGGTTGCGCCACAGAGGCTGGGCAGTGAATGCGTTAACGTGGGTGAAAACGCGGGAAACAGCTAGTTAGAAATAAGCATAAATCAGATCGTATTTAAGGGATAAAAACCTGGCCTATGTTTTATTCCAGACCTGGAACTACCTTTATGCAAAATTCAGCCTGATCCGTTTAGTAGTTTTGGCGATAAGAGGTAAAAAAGGTTCCAAACATCTGAACATCCAAACTTTCGCATTTATAAATCATTCTTAACCGTAGGCTTCCCTTATCTGGCCCTCTACTCTAGAACGTAAATGTAGAGAATCCATCGGCCCCGTACCTACATAATTTTCAATCAACGTCCTGTCTCGACTGCACAACAGCATAGGCAACGTTCCATTGAAACATACGGGGCTGGATCTTCGGTCTATTGAATCAGTTTAGACTAGAATAGACAATTGAAGGATTTGGGCATCAAGCTAGGAACCATTTTTCATAGGTTGTAATTGTCATCAAATGTTTCATTTGTGCGTAGTTGAGTATAAGGATGGTTCCAAAACATCATCACGTATTGATGATCATCGGCTTGATGATTTTTATTAGTAGGTACTTTACTTACCTTAAGTGCGCTCTTATTTACGAATTGCATTATTGACCACCAACACTAAACCTAGTTTTGTTTTACCTATATAAAATCATGTCAAGTGTAATAGGTTATGCCATTTTATATAATTTATTTTCCTTCCTTAAACATTTTATCGCTATGTGTGTGCGAGTGATCTCTTTCAGTATTATAAACCATATTTCAATATGTTCAATATGTATGAGAAACACGTTAATGCGCTCCAAAACGCAAATTGCCGACGCTGCCCAAAAAGCCGCCAAACACAAGTGGGACGAGGCTGGACATGTGTACCGTATGTCAGACCAACAGTGGGCGAAGATCACCACTGACTGGGTCCCGGACGGACGACGGCCACGTGGAATGCCTAAGCGGAGATGGCGGGATGAGCTCGACATGTACAATAAAGAGTGGGCTCTCCTTGCTGAGGACCGAGATGATTGGAAGAAGGGGATCCCTCCCCTTCTTAGCCTTTGCCCTGCAGCGGGACTCCGGACTTAAATATAAATAATAATAAAACGTTTTAATCACCTACCTATTCCATTGAAGCACATTGCTACATTCGACCCTCCGTCCAATGGTCATCAGAGACCGAGAGGAATGTGTCAAGAAGGGCCCATGTGTGCCGTCTATCCAAATTAATCTATGAAATGCAGGAGAACTCAACGAACAGTCTTGTGTATACGTCAAGGGATATGGCCATTGTATCCAAGGTCCTATTTTACTAAAAACTAAATTAAACAAACACATTATACATACTTAAACTTTTTAAACTTACTGATCCATTAGCTGCTTCACCTGCTTTGTACAAGACAGCCATGAACCTTATATTATCATCTGATATTAATTTCGAATAAATTACTCATAGCATTTACCTAACCCAATACTCTTTGAGTGATTTTTTTTTGTTACAAACTCTGTAAAACTTTAGAGCCAAATGCTCACTAACATCACCCCTTTGGTGTAGTTAATACTAGTAGTAATTTGTCATTTTGTTGTTTCTGTGTCTTTATTGAAATAAACTAGTTGGTACGCATTGCCTGTATTTGTCGGGGGAGGTGCAGGGCCGGCACGGGGCATTTCGGTCCACTCGAACGAGGTCATTGGCATATATCAAGCTTTTAATGTGTTGCTTTTTCTACGCCGGTGAGAGGTGCTACGCCGTAGGGGTGCTACGACGTAGCACTTCTGTGCTACGGTGTAAAAGTGCTACGGCGTAGGTAGACTTGTTTGATATATTTCGGTCGGAGTAGTGGTGTTAAAATTACAAACGAGGAAACTGCCGCCCTTTGAAAGGGAGGTCCTCCCTAACAACATCTACGGGTTGAGTTTGAGGTGTCTTATGCCGCGACCACGGCACATATTTAATGAAAGATCTGGGCGTCACGTTTGATAGCAAACTCTTATTTGACGAACACATTAATGCAGTAGTTGGCAAGGCATCGAAAGCATTAGGTTTCATCCTTAGAATGTCCCATGATTTCGCAAATGTTAAAACGTTTAAGATACTGTACTGTTCTTATGTGCGCAGCCACTTGGAATATTGTTCGCAGGTATGGAACCCTAGGTATAATATGTATATCTCTCGCTTGGAGGGCATACAGAAAAGGTTCCTACGATATATACAGTTTAGGGCAAAAAAAATTTTGCCTGATTATTACACAAGATGTCGCAAATTCCATTTCTTGCCCCTCCAGGAACGAAGAGCCATAGCAGATCTAAGTTATCTTTCTGGCATCATTAATAGCAAAGTAGACTGCGCGGAGCTGCTGCAACAAATAGGATTTAATACTAACTTTAAAACTAGATACCCTAAAACTTTCCATCTTCCAACATGTAAAACCAACTACAGGCAGAACACATTTTTGATAAGGTCATGCGGATGTTTTAACATTCTATCCAGAGAGCTTGATATGGATATTTTCATTAATCCTCCCACTAAACTAAAAAGAATAGTGAGTGGTAGATTTTTTGGTACATCCTCTTTTTGATTATTTTCTTAAGTCGTAGAGGTATAAACCAAAATTGGTAGAAATTTATATTTGTATGTGTACAAACTTTTAGATTAAGTATAAGTAGTAGTCGTCCTGTAACTTTGTTTAGCATCAATTTAAGTAGCTTTTTGTGGAAATTTTTAATTAGCCTTCAGTATTAAGTCAGATACCTACTCATTAAGTTAGCTGTTAATTTCCTTGAATATTGTTAAAATAAATAAATAAAATAAATAAAGGAGTTTGAAGATTTTTGTATGGAAAGTGGCACTAACATCCTGTTTTTTAATCGCGGTGCAAGATAAAATTATTTATTTGGATATACACTTATATAAATAATAAATGTTCCAGAACTGAATGTCCCAAAGCGTCAGGTTTCTGAGATATGATGAAAATAACTATTGCTCCTATGATTTTTTTTATAAGTTATTTCCCAAAGCGTGTCCAACACCTGACGACGCTTTAGAAAATTATGTTTGAAGGTATAATTTGTTTGTGTAATTGTCGAATATATAACCATCATTATGCATAGCGATTATGTAAAAAAACAGTGTGGAAAACCGATGAATGAGGCCTTATTTTCAAACCTAAGTATATATAAAGATGTACAAAGATCGAGAAGATAAATAGTTTCTGCTTAGATTTACGGGTTTACGGGGAGTCGATTAAAAGCATTGATCATCATCAACCTATAGCAGTCCACTGCTGGACATAGGCCTCCCCCAATGAGCGCCATAGCGCCCTGTCTTCAGCTTGCCGCATCCAGCATCTACCTGCAGTCTTTCGCAGGTCGTCATCCCACCTGATCGGAGGGCGTCCTACACTACGTTTGCCGAGTCGTGATCTCCACTCAAGAACACGTTTGCCCCATCGGCCGTCGGTTCTTCGCGAGATATGGCCGGCCCACTGCCACTTCAGCTTGCTAATTCTTTGAGCTATGTCGATAACCTTGGTTCTCTGTCGGATGTATTCGTTACGAATCCTATCCTTCAAAGAAACTCCGAGCATAGCTCTTTCCATAGCTCGTTGAGCGACTTTGAACTGGTGGACCAGCCCTATCGTGAGTGTCCACGTCTCAGCTCCGTAGGTCATAACGGGTAGGACGCACTGATTGAAAACTTTCGTTTTCAAGCATTGCGGTATGGATGACGTGAAGACTTGACGTAGTTTCCCAAATGCTGCCCAGCCCAGCTGGATCCTCCGTTTGGCATCCTTCTCGAAACTGTTTTACCCAACATTTACCCACAAAGCATTGATGAACATAGGTAATTACCGAGTTCCTATTTCAATATAATATATTATACGAAGTGATGATATACTCGTAGATAGGTAGGTATAGCTTAATTTGAACTCTGAAAAATACCGTCGCAATATTTTGTTTATAAGCAGGTTGTGGCATATTTACTTTAAAACCACAGACAAACCTGTAATTTATGGTCGGATTAGCGCGGGAAGCTCAGCCAATAAGCGGCAACGATTAGTCGATGATTTAAATACAAGCGGTTCGACACGTTGGCCGTTATTCATACTTTGTAGAGTTTATGGAAGATGTTTTCTACAGGATTAATAAATAAATATTGCCGGACAATCCACACAGCATCATTTAAGCGGAGCTTGTGTTATGATAACAGTATACCTAATACTTAATACAATAAGATTAATATTTATTCTTTGGGTGTGTAAATTCAACTGAATTCCGTAACCTAGGACTGCCTATATGAAATGCATATATGACTGCATGCAAGAACGCAAGACAAAATGCAAGACATTGTCTAAAGGTGCGCGAGATTTCCAATAAAAACTAAAAATATCCGATTACCAAAAAATTTTATTACCAACAAACATGACTAAGTTTTACATTCTGTAGGAAACTGTGTAAAATACTTTTCCGCTTACCAAAAACGCACCCATAGCATGGGGTTTGCATTGGTCTGTACCTACCATGGTACAAAATGTAAAAACCAAATTTAAGCCTAGGTAAACAATAGGGGCGAGCTATGGAAAGAGCTATGCTCGGAGTTTCTCTGAAGGATAGGATTCGTAACGAATACATCCGACTGAGAACCAAAGGTATTCAAATAGCTCTAAGAATTAGCAAGCTGAAGTGGCAGTGGGCTGGCCATATCTCGTGAAGAACCGACAAACGCTGGGGTAAACGTGTTCTTGGTCGGAGACCTCGACTCTGCAAACGTAGTAGGACGCCCTCCGACCAGGTGGGATGACGACTTATGTACGAAAGACTGCAGGCAAATGCTGGATGCGGCAAGCTGAATACAGGGCGCTATGGCGCTCATTAGGTGAGGCCTATGTCCAGCAGTGAACTAACATAGGCTGACGATGATGATGAAACAAAAGGGGACTAGGTTCGCTTATCTCGCATTTCAACGCACGTAGGGTACCTACGAAATAAATAATTGAGAACAATCTCCACAATAAGAAAACAGATTCTGAACCACACCACCGAGAAGAGCCCTTTAGTTACCGTCTTTAAACCCCCAAAATTATAATACCTTCTTTAATTAACCCTTCTCGGCATAGATCTTTATAAAGCGGTACAATTCGTCCCGGCAACAAATGCAGACAGTTTAATAGCAGGCTTTAATAAAAACAATATTATTTATGGGACGGGAGGGGGACGGGGGATAAGCTCTTTGTTATTGTTATTACTGTAGATGTAGAATATAAACTGTGAATCGGAGGAATGACAGCTTTTTCCTCTCGCCCGAACCAACATATTGTTTTTCGAGTTAGTTCGAAGGTTAGACGAATATAATTCACGATTGCTCGTATTTCGACGACGAGGCATTGGGATAAGTAAAAGCTACCTAATAATCGTATTAAGGGTTACTTATTTTAATTATTATTTATTATTGTCAGATTCACAATCCATAATAATGCACACACAAAATTAAAAATAAATGTGTACAAAAAAAAATCACACAATAAAATCAAATCAAATTAATATGGCCATGTATCGTCGTATGATAATTTTTTATTTTATTTATTTATTTTATTTTTATTTTTCGTTTATTAAGGCACAAACAGTTTACAATATTCTTAAAATTAACAGTAATATAGTTTTGTATAAACCAATCAAGATGCCACTAATAGAAACATTATATTACAAAAACACAACAACGTTACAGACGCTAATTTGGAAATCTAATAAAACAACAAATCAAAATAGACAAATCATGCATGAATTATACAAATATACTACTTATACATATTATTTAAAGCAAATTAACCTAAGAGAGAAACTTGTTTTTTAAAGTTATTCATAGAGAGCAAAAATATGTCACATTCAGAAAATTGTTCGTTGTGCAACCTACTTACTCTAGGAACAAAAGAATTGCCTGCATAATTAGTTTTATGACTATTTAACATAAATAGATTATTTGTTTTACGAGCATTCATACGTGGGCATTTTATATCAAATTAACTAAGTAAATACGGTGAGTCGACCATGTTTCTTATGATTTTAAACAACATAATAATGAAAATGAACATTTTTTTTTTAATTTCTTTAGATTTACAAATAAGCAATTTATAAATAGACAGGTCATATTTTATACTATTCATTATTAATAGGTTCCTACTTACGATTATTATAGAACTACTAATAGGTACCTACTAAAGTTTTATTTAAAAAAAAATTTACTAGTTACTGACCTACTCTTTAAATATATACTAATGTACACAATGATGCAATGAAATAAACATCAAATAAATCTTCTTTAATTTTAAGATTTCTGTCAATTTTGTTATTTTGTTTGTACCAATTAGCCAACCTTTTTGCACCTGTCATAATGGTATATACTCGTACCTAGATACGAGTATATCTAGTATAATTTCCTCCTTAAATGTTTATACCATTTGTAAATGTGTTCTGTCAATCACGATTATCTAGAAGATAAAAAAGCTTGGAACGAGTTTTGCTCCAACTCAAAATCTAACAACTTACAGATAAGCGTCAAATGTACTAGACACATAAGTTATGAACATATTAGTGGCTTCTTCTCACTTCTTCCACTGGTGGACAAAAAATTGAAGTGAACATTAAAATAATGTTATTATATAATAATGAATAGTATAAAATATGGCCCGTCTAAGTGCTTATTTGTAAGCCTAAAGAAATAAACTTTCATTTCATTTTATTACAATTGATTTTTCTTTTACTTTAGGTGGGTACTTACTTGCAGTTTTCGTGATTCGAACGCGGGAGAAAATTGACGAATCGCCCTGATTAAACTGGAAGATTTGCCTATGTGGGCCTAATGTTGCGCAGGTGATTAAACCATGGAAACAATAAGCTTAGTAAAAAAGCTACCGTTTTACATTTGGAATTTTATAATAATAAAAACAGTTCTCTCAAGAGTTTGACAAGAAAAATTTGCTTTTCCTAACTTTCCCCTACCTTTATGAAATCCAAATCTTATTACAGAAGCTAGAAGCCTCACATTTCCAAAGATATTCACCCAATAAGCTCTAAAAGTACACCCCTGCGAGTGAAAAATTAATTTAGCCACCCTTATGCCATATGTAAATGAAATTGAACGGATCCTATTTGATCGGCACAGAATAATGTGAACTTGGAAGTGAAGCATCATCACTTAAAGACACTAATATGTTGAGGATTGAAACGAAGACCTATGTATTTCAAGTTAATTTTGCAAGCCTAATACAATGCGACAGGTCTTACGAATTTCACTTATGTTAGGTATGAGGCGCCCTGTTAGAGCGCCATGCATCTTAAGTAGCTAAGCTTATGAATCAATTAACTATTACAATAATTATAGTTATTAATTAGTCATAATTTCTATAAGATATTCACAATAATCTAAAATGTATCTCATCTCCTATCATTGTACCGACAGGAGCTAGGCTTTGTAATCTATAGTAAGCATATCTTTATACCTGTCTGTAGGTATCTACTAAATAGGTAACTATAACGACATATGTAGTTAAGTTAATCTACTAAAAATTAGCGCGATGCTTTGCCGCTTACTTGGTATATTAAGCAAGTAAGGGTTGTCCCAGATCTGGATTCAAATATGAGCCTAGATGCATCTAGATACTTAGATGCATTTTATATGGTGCTGGATTTATGCATGTGATATGTATATGTCCATGGTCTAAGTCTTTAAAATTTGAAGATTGCGTTACTTTGACATTAGAAGACACACTACTTACCTATTCGTTTCATCTAAATGTGATGCGTAACTAGCTTCTGCCCGTGGTTTCGCACGCACTTTTCCGCCTTAAAAAGTACCCTATGTGCCTTCTTCCTCCCTGCAGATATACATACAATTTATTGGTAAAATTTCATAAAGATTCATTAAGCCGTATAAGATCAAGAAGAAGAAAAGGTAATAGACAGACTGACAGAGTTACTTTTGAATTTATAATATGATGGATATCACCATGGATTCGATTCACAGTGAAACAGGTCTGAGCAAACATCCGTCTTCGCGCTTATTAGAATTTGTGGGAAGAGATGTGAAAATCGAGTCGAGTTTTTGTTTTGGAAAGTTCTGGATTACATTTTATGTTACCTGGATTTGATATTTATACTTACTTTAGAATACAATACAAGAACGCTTTATTGTACACCGGTATCATAAGGGTTTGTATTCTAACTTGTAAATGGTGTAACTGTTCTAGCTGTGTGCCACCACACCAGGACCTGTCTGAAAATCAGCGCTACTAATAGCTTTGGCTTGTAGCGGCATATTGCTACAGGGACCTCTTTGGCCCCCTATCTACGTAACAGATTATTTTGTATCTGTATGTACTTTATTCATTAAATATGTTCCTTGTAACTATCAATGATAAATTAGATGACGCCAATGTCGCTGATATATATATAATAATATTTATTATAACTTGATTTGTATATAAGTCACTATTGGTAAAATTACCAAAAACAATATAGAATTATTTATTATAAAAACTCTGTACTTAAATCTCGAACTATTTTGTATTTTTCTTGTTTTCGTAATGTATTTTCTTTGTTTGCTATGTATTATTTATGTTTGACATATAAGAATATTTCTTATTAATAAAGAACTGAACTGAACTGAATGTTTTATGTCGTTATCTATGGATTCAAATAAATTTATTTTCTATCCTTCGAAAAGAACATTACCTAAAACAAAAGTACTACGGCTATCTTTAAGAAGTGTTATTTCCTATACTTATTATTAAATTTTTTACATTGTATCCTAATCTATACTAATATTATAAAGAAGAAAGGTTTGATTTTTTGTTTGTTTGTTTCTAATGAATAGGCTCCGAAACTACTGGACCGATTTGAAAAATTCTTTCACCATTGGGAAGCTACACTATCCCCAGTGAACATAGGCTACACCTATTATATTTTCAAAAAAGTTAGGGATCCGTACTAAAACCGTGCGAAGCCGGGAAGGTCCGCTAGTAAATATATATTTTCATTGTGCTTTCGTTGGTTATTATGATATTATTTTTAGCGTTCTATCGTACACTGCCTTTTTTATTCTAGAAACGAAAGAGTCTAGGTTTTATACTGACAAACTTTCTACTACGATAAAGAGATAGGAATTTATAATTATGATTTATTAGGAACTTATGAACTTTCTCAAACGAAATACATTTAATTGTTCCATAGCTATGTTTCAGTATTAGGGAACCTCATCAATCTGAAACTTTTGAACCCTTACATTACTAACGACTGGTTCTTGTCAAACAATAAAATTCGGATAAAATTGAATCAGTTTTTTATATCACAAATCAACATAATCACAATCAATAACGTCACAGACATTAGACAGTCAAACATAAAATATGGGTATGGTATTAAGTTAATTAATCTTTAAATTATTCTCTTAATATAACTTAGCATTTAAAAACTAGAAATTACTAGCAATAACTAACGGTGGGATTGCCAATGGTCACCTCTTCAATGCTGGTCTGTAAAAAACAAAGAATATGTTGTAATGTACTTGAATTGAATTAAATATGCTTAATTAGAAAAAAAAACAAGATTATCCATCCATTAAATAATATGATACAAATCTGTAAGTGTGTAAAGTGTGCTTAATAAACTTTAATAAACTGGAACAGTATCTTAACAATTTTAGATATTCAAAAAGTCGAGCGTCTGGTCGAAGCGACGCGTGACTCGAGCTGGTGAGTATCTGGCGCAGCGCATCGGCATTTTATTTATTTACATTTCAAGTTCAATGTTGTCCTTAGCTTTACATAAATATTAACATACATATACTAAAATCGCATTATATTTAAATTTAGCTAGGTATCTATAACTTTGCATGGGCAAAACAAACATGTATTACACCCTTAAGTGAATGTACTAGTGATTTCTTTTTTACTTCTTCCGGTATAGTAAAAGTGCACAAAAAATTTAAGTGAACAAAATCAAAAACAACCTTACGAGTATTCGATAATAATTTATAGTATGAAATTTGAGTAGTGTAAGTAATTTTGAAGGCCTAAAGAAATAAAGATTATTGAATATCAGTTTGTGAATTTATTATTTGTTAAAGAAAATCCTTACTTCTTCTGAAATCCGAACTTGCTCAGCAACGTTGGTTGATTACTGGGTAAGGACGTCGTCCGCTTCAGCCCAGGCACTCGACACGTGGACTTCTTAATGTTGTTCCTGATTGGTTGACTGGAGGTGAACCGGGATTGGGACAATACTAGCTTTGGTGGGGACTCGCCGAATGATTCCTGTAAAAGGTAGCTACGTTTTATGGTTGTACTTGCACATCAATAGGCTTGCAACAGTTTGCAGTTAGCTTAATTGTTTCAATTGTAAATACTAGTTCTAATTTGTTTTTATTATTTCATTGTAACTTTCCTGCATTAAAAATAAAGGTAAGGTAAGTAGGTTAGGTATTTTCGTTGTAATTGAAAATGTGTTTATTGTAATTCCTAGATTCTATGCGTACAAGCAAATTAGCAAGCAGTAAGGTAGTTTTTCTAACATAGTATGTTAAATATGTAAATAGTTAAAAAAAAAGGCTTTTATTATTATTAACCCTTAAGGTAGCAGAGCATTTATTCTAAAGTTTTGAAAGTTCTAAAGTTTTGAAGCTTTTCACTAAACTGTCAATGTCACCGTCACCTTGATTTTTTCTAAGCAGGAAGATGCGTTCGGTAACTAGTTTTGATACAAAGAAACGTTGTATCTAACCGAGATTGGACGTGAGATTTTTTTAAAATGTAATATATAGTATAGTCAACAAAACTACCTTAAGGGTTAAGGTAGTTTAGCGACCACAATGCGCCATCAGCTACTAACCCATGCAAACATAACAAAATTTGAAAAAAATATCAAATTTGTTTAAGCATGGATCGTTTTTGATTCAATCGATATAATAAATCTCCTGCATTACACTCGAAATTCGCAGAAAATAAAAATAACTTAATTAATTTATACTACAACTAGCTGCGTCCCGCGATTCTGCGAAATCTATGTGTCAAATGGTTTATAAACTTTCCTCTTGAATCACTCTATCTATTTAAAAAAAAACACATCAAAATCCGTTGCGTAGTTTTAAAAATCTAAGCATACATAGGGACAGACAGACAGCGGGAAGCGACTTTGTTTCATACTATGTAGTGAAAAGAAATATATCTAAAACCATGATGGGCTTACTTTGCAACAATTAAATATCATTAGCGACACTAACCTGAGAATCAACAGGCGTCACCAAATTTTCCATAGGATAAGTATTCTCAACAAACATATCTTCACTCCAACTCTTATCCAATCTCTTCACTACATTCCTGGATACCATCCTACCAGGGCTCGGCCGCAAAATAGGACTGGTCTTCATAGGACTATTCTCTTTCTGCGAGTCTTCACATATAGTTTCATCACTATCTATAGTGGCATTCTTTATATCATCTATTGTGCTATTTGAGGTATTTTTGCTTTCTGTTGATTTCTTGAAAGGATTCTTACTTTTAACAGGAGTTTCTTCAATACTTATGTTAGCCTTATTTTCTATTTTAGAGGTATTTAAAGTTTCTGTACACTTGTTCTCTTCAAGAGGTTGGTTATTCTTCTCGGGTGAGTCAAAGATCTCAACAGTCTTATCGGGTATATTTGAGGTAGATTTTGTTGAAAAGAACTTGCTTTCAACAACATTATCATCTATAACTGTTCTTGGGAACCTGCTTAGTTTCTTAAGTATGTCGTATCCGCCGTTTCTGAGGCGTTTCTTGTATGATCTCTCTTTGTTTTCTAAGATCGGTGATGGTGCTTTCTCTGATTTTATTTCATTATCTGTTAACAGCGTCATGCTTTCGTCAGGCTTGAGTCTTTTTGTCGCTGGTTCCATGCAGTACATGTTGCTTAGTGATTGAATTGATAGGCTGAAACAAGAACACAAATTTATAGATTTTTAGTACATGCAGCTGTTTGTGGACATATTTTTCAGGAAAGTCACTTATAATGGGATATTAACCATGATTTGGTTTATTCAATTATTCCAGGATCATGTCGCATGAAACTGTGCCAAAATATTGGAATCTTCAAAACTCAAATTATGGAAACTATCCCGTTGTAGGTGACTTTATAGGATTAGTAAGAAATTTATGTTACAAAAGCCTTCCTCTTGAATAACTCTATCGATTAAAAAAACGCATCAAAATACGTTGCGTAGTTTTAAAGATCTAAGCATACATAGAGACAGACAGACAGCGGGAAGCGATTTTGTTTTGTACTATGTTTGTTGTGTACTATGTGTATATTAGAATGGTACCTTTCATCTTGATCTTGCGTCTCCGGTACAACCTTACTGACGAGGTTGACAACCCGCCGCGTCGGTCGGCGCGTGAACGCACTCACGTTTACTTTAGGCTTTTTCTGCCACGGGGTTGGCTCGTCTAAGTACGCCTTAAACTCGGAGTTCCATATGCTGGGGTGTTTAGATACTTTGTCAGCCCAGTTGCTGGATTTTATGTTGTAGTTCTGGAATAAAGTTTAAAGTTTTGCCAGGATGAGGCAGCTTATATAAATAAATAATGCTGGCCACTACACAGCATCATTTAGCCTCAAGCTAAGTAGAGCTTGTGTTGTGGGTACTGTGGTGATGACTGATATACTTAATACAATAGATTACATAGATAGATATTTTTTAAATAGATATCTGCAGATCGTACACACAATTGTTCCGAGGAGGGAATCGAACCAGCATCGTAGCTCCAGCGTCGCAGGCGCTTAAATAACACTTTCCATGACACGGGCCGTTGCGACAACATACCTAACGTGTGGCATGGACGGCGCAGCTGAGGCTGGGCAATGGAGAAGTTACATCATTTATATATTTTGTGTACCTTTTCAAAATAAATTAATATATTATATAATTTATTTCAACTTTTGAATAACTAAACTATTTCGGGACGGGCTTTATTACGAATTATACGATACTAGCTGCGCCCCGCGGTTTCACCCGCGTGGTGATAGATATTTTGGATAATATACTATATACATATCTTTATGAATTGTAGCCTATGTGTTATTCTGATATGTAAGCTATAATATATTATTGTGAAGTTTTATTAAAATCCATTCGGTAGTTTTTACATGAAAGAGTAACAAACATCCATCCATACTTACAAACTTTGACGTTTATAATATTAGTAGGATGTTCACAGATTTTCATTAAATCTGTCAAGACGCGACGTGCTCAAATCAGAGTTTCGTTTGAATATTAATTTTTTTTTTCTTCAAACGGATGTTCAAACAGTAATTAAAAATACGAAGACACTAAAAGTTAATTAGTCATAAACGTACCTCGGTAGGTCTGTTATCTGGATTCCACGAGTCCATTTTCTTCAATGAGAAGGGGTCTAAATTGCCCAGGGCCAGTTCAAAAGCTATTTTATCGTCCAAAAGTTCACCAGCGTTGACACAGAGCGCCTTTTCAATGTCTGAAATTATAGAAACTGTAGGTATGCATTCTATAAATAGGCAGTTGTTTGGTAGATAGATAAAAATAATATTTGGTACTTAAGACACTCATATAACAATACACAGAGATACAATTTTAACACTTTGACTGCGATTTTTTTTCGACGACATGCGTTTCGTTCAAAAAATATTACGGCTGTGCTGAGTCACACAGATCTGTATTTTCTCAGCCGCTGCGCTAGTGTGGATTTACGCATATTAGTCACTTGTAGAAAACACATACCGTGTGATTTCAAAAATCAAAGTAAACAAAAGTACAATAGGTTTAACACACAATTACACAGTAATTCATAACATGATTACTTGTAGAAACATAAAATTAAGCAAGTTTAATAATAAACTAGAAATGACCTCGAATTACCTTCATCCTCTGGGTCTGTCAGCCTCACCATCTGCCGTTCCAACGGGTCGTACACGTATTGGTGTTTGAACGTGGCCTCAGCTTTCAGGAAGTTCTCTCTGTACTCATCGGTCACCGTCAAGTTGGCGCGGTTGAAGAAACTTGGCAGTTTTCTCAATGCCTGGAAGTATAATTTGATTAGTATAATAACTAGTTGCATCCAACTTGATTCGCGATTGCCATCCCTGTAGACTAATTACCTACATATTCAAGATTAGGTATTAATCGCGTACGTTTGTTTTATTTTCACCAAGGTACGCGATGAATACCCAATAAATAAGGTTTTTATTATTATAGTGCATAAGCCCTCGCACTTGGGGTAATCTCTGAGAAATTAAATAATATCCCATAAATTTTAGATTAAGGCGGGACTTCGGCCCGCGATCTTCCCCTCTAATTCTACTTTTGACTTTTGTCACTAAAGTTACTTATATTTATTCCACTTGATTCCACAATGTTCACCTCAGAGAACTAAGAACCCAATTTTGGGTTTAAGGCTCTCTATTCATCAATTAATTCAGACAATTACATCCATAAGAATTAAAAATACATTCACAGTCAAATTACATAACAGTTACATTATACTTGTTGCAGTGCCTTTGCAGGCTACTGCAATGTCTGTCCACAAGAACCCTTAGCACAAGCTATTGGTGCTGCCCAGCATCCTGTGACGGATGTTATTTTGTGACGAATAACAGCGTAGAAGTCCTTAACGTGTGCGTCAGCAAAAAGCTATGGGTCTATTCCATCATCATCATCATCAGCCTATATTAGTCCACTGCTGGCCATAGGCCTCCCCCAAAGAGCGCCATAGCGCCCTGTCTTCAGCTTGCCGCATCCAACATCTACCTGCAGTCTTTCGCAGGTCGTCATCCCACCTGGTCGGAGGGCGTCCTACAGTACGTTTACCGAGTCGTGGTCTCCACGCAAGAACACGTTTGCCCCAACGGCCGTCGGTATTCCATCAGTGAACATAAAAGTGGTGGAACTATGCCAGTTTCCTGTCCTGTTGTCACTCACATTAGCAAAGTTGGAGTCCTGCGTGGCGGTGACGAACTGCCTCGCCTTCACCAGCCCTATCCCCGGCAGCGAGGCCAGGTAGTCGCAGCCCGACATCACGCACATCTGACGGAACTTGCTGAAGGAGTACTGCTCTATAGGACACTTCATAACTAAAGGCAGTTTGACAGTCTCCACGAGGGTACCGGTGCCGTCTAAGTCCATTTTGAAGAGAACCTGGAGGGGATAGGTAGATTTTAAGTTTTTAAGTTTTCTTTCTGTTTACTTTCTGCCGGAGAAACAGGTTAACTTAACCTAGTTCAGGCAAATGTATTATTTTAAACCTTTACAAAATAAAATAATTGACTCTTGTAATCCATTTAGTTCTAAGTTGTTTTGAATAAAATTATTTATTTATTGTCGACTATGTCGTGTATTTGACGACCTCTGTGGCGCAGTAGGCGAAGGTCTGCCTGCGACGCAGGAGGTTGAGGGTTCGATTTCCGCCTAGGGGCAAATATTTGCACGATCTGCAGATATTTGTTCAGGGTGTTCCGGTTGTTTTCTATGTATAGTAAAAAAAAATATCTATGTATTGTACTGTATTAAGTTTATCAGTTATCTAGTACCCATAATACAAGCTCTGCTTAGCTTGGGGCTAGATAATGCTGTGTGGATTGTCCAGTTTTTTTTATTGTGTACAAAAAGTAAATAGTTAGAATCAGTAGCCTTATTGCTACAAGTTATATCTTCTAGTAACTGGAATGATAGTTCTTGGAGTAGGAAGGGGTAGATAGCGCCGCCATATATCCGCCAAAAAGGGAAGATCATAAAAAGGGTAATCGGACTGCATCAGTCGCTTCCCGCTGTCTGTCCCTATATATGCTTAAATCTTTAAAACTACGCTACGGATTTGATGCGGTTTTTTTTTTATTGATAGAGTGGTTCAAGAGGAAGGTTTATAAACCATTTAACACATAGTTTAACACGCGGGCGAAGACGCGGGGCGCAGCTAGTAAATAAATAAAATAACCAATAATACTGGAATATTCACACAGCATTATCTAGCCGCGAATAAGGGTGATAATCAAGTCAAACATAAAAAGAACGTAGTCTAACTCAACTTTGAAGCTAGAAATAGATAAAGCAAATGGTATGTGAAAAGTCCAGCAACATTATTTACCTTGGTGCAACCAAACAGTATCAGATCTGAATCCTCAGTAATGACCACGTGAGCTATATTCTTAATGTTCAGATAGGCAAGTTGTGCATCAGCCTCATAGGGTGCCACTATACAGTCTATGTTCCGTTTGCGGCACTCTTGTATCAACTGTAGAGCCATCTCATGGGTTATATCTACACTGCGTCTCATGTATGAACGGGCTTCTTCCATCTGTGAACAGATTACTGTACTTAGAATACTGCACAACATTTTAAAGGACTGAGCTTGTGGGGCCCATTGTATAGTTGGCTTACTTCAAATGCTTCATGTTCGGCTTCCGAATGGTTTAGATAGGGCTCCGAGTTTAACCTGTCTACCCTGACTTGTATTCACGTAGTGGAATTTTAAAATATATTGAATGATTTGACTTAAAAAGGCAGCTGTTACAAACAAGAGGGTTACCCTATTCATAAAAGCCAGTTTGAGATACATACCTTTCCAAGACTTAAAAGTTCAGCAGCTCTTTTCTTTGATATGTTTCGTGATCTGTGAATATGAACCTTTTGTTTAATTATTTTAATTGACAAGTGGTCAGGACTCAAAACAATAAGGTGTCTTTCTTTTTACTAAAGATTATCTTACATAAATCTGCAGATTGCAAATTGTTCAAGTGATGATGAGGGACTGCATTATGAACGATAACAAACAAACAACATTGTGGATCACTTGTAACCTGGTTGATCCTAACACACTGTCTCTGGTCGCAAGATAGCTTGTGAACCAATTGAAAGAGAAAATGCATTTCCCTGAATTGCAAGACCTTCAAGCTTTTGGAGAAGTATATGTACAGAGATAGTGTCGATAGCCTTGGCCAGGTCATGGAAGACACAAAGCCAATATTATTATGTAATTGTGATGAGACTGCAGAGATCAGAGAGGTGACTATGTCATCGGTTCTTTTTCTTTCACAATTCAAGTTTTAGACTAGCAGCCCTCTTATCCAACATGCAAAAAGAGCCCATCTGTGGCCTAGTTGCGGAAACCAGTCCAGAAACAAGTAACTAGTAGGTATAGCCTAGCAAAGACAGTAATTAATCTCCGTATTTTACTTAGCTCTACAAATTATATTATTTACAAAATTACCATAAACACATCATCAGAACAATAGACACCAGTAGATGTAATTTATATTACCTACTAAATAATAAGTGGGTGGTACTCACTCTCTCCTTTTGCTTTCAGTCATAGCTTTAGCTGGTAAGTGCCTACCATCAAATACCAATATTGGCTTCACATTCTTTGATAGCAGCATGTTAACATACTTCAAGCAGTATCTTATATGTCTGAAAGATACAACATAATTATGAATTAAAAACATACGATAGTCTATTAAACTTTTATTATAAAATGTTATTATTAGTTTTCAACGTTAGGTTCGGTTAAAATACAATATTTTAAGTCAAAATAAAGCTTTTATAAACAAAAGACAGGCGGTAATGCAACAACATATAAACTTACACATCAGTGTTTTCCCCTCGGACCAGTTTGTCGGCACAGGCGAAAGCTCCCCTGTGGAGCCAGCAGTAGGAGTCTATAGCCACAGTACATCCATTAAATTCACTAATATTCGTCCGCCTCGAAGCCTTTTCAATGAAAGGTAATAAACCCGTAATACCCATGATTTTATTTGATGATTTCTCGAGAAAAATGAACAACAGGCACAACATTAATACGGAAACTATAATATAACAAGTTGTTTCAATGAATTTCCTTCACAAATGCCCATTTTCACAGCCGGAATACTTATTTTCATCGATTTTTTTACGAAATTGGAATGGAATGAAAATAAAATGGACTTTTTTGACAAGAAAGAAATGTCAAATTCGCGCGCGCTCAGCCAACACAAATTTACGGAGAATGTTTGGATTGGTGATTTTTTAAACAGAATATAAAAAAGCTGTCTGCATAAACATAAAACAAGTTTACATTATATTGTTCAAAAGTATGTACCTAGTATTATTGAAACGCGAAGGATATGTAGGTAGAACCTACAAATTTTAAAATGGGATCAACAACCCTGAGTAATAAAAATCGTGGGTATCCCACCCACTGATTTGAAAAAGAACTACAAAATGCGGGTAGTCATAACAAAAATATTCTCCGTATCTTGGAGAAAACAGTCATAACGGGACATAAGTCGGCCTCTTCTTAGCTCACAAGTGATACATAAATTATTTTTGCCTGAAACACTACCATTTATGTACGAAATTACTTAAAATGCGATTAAATCCTCGCGTAGTGTCTTCAGCAGCAGCTATAGTCTTCACTTGTGCTGTTACCGCTGCCGCGTATTTCTATAGGAGCCGAATTACTAATCTCAACGAAGTAATGGTGTTTTGTAAGCTACAGTTCAACGCCCACAACTGTTTTGATAAACTGATGAGTTACGTGGAAGCGGCTAAGAAGAGTATTGATGTTTGTATGCCCGGAATACAGAACCCAGCGATCCAGGGACGATTAGTCAAGATACTGATGGAAAAGAAAGTCAAAGTCAGTATAGTTATTGACCGCGATGGGTATAACGAATCCAATGACTTTTTCGTAAAAGAACTTATTGATGCCGGTAAGTGGAATGCCTGTGCTATTAATCCTATCCAGCTGATTCAAAACATTGTGCCTACGTTCATGGGGTGTACCTAGCTCAAATTAGTCCTCTTTGACTAACCTAGGTACATATAACTACAATAACTGGGTACCTATTCGTTTTCTTTAATTTTAAAGTATCCTCTCTCTGGTTCTTATTAAGGACCATCAACAATGGGAACACAGGATACATGTCCAGGACATTTATTAAGACAAATGACTATGAGATAGGTCGTGATTACGTTTTTTTAAGTTGACGTCTAAACCATAGTTGAGGCTTGAGTTTCCAAAACACAAAAAAGGACAAATTGCTAAAATGAAATAATTAAGTCAGAAAACGTTAATTCCAACGTGCTCGGTATTTTTAGATGCAAGGCAACTAATAAAATTTGATTGTTTTGGAAAAACTAAAACACCTGTTCAAATCACTATAGTTTTAAACAGTACTCAATACTCAATATATTTATTGTTGTCATCACATTGGCTTAATTAGTGGTTACAGTTTTCTCGTTTTGCAGGATAAATAGGTACTGATCTCATAAAGAAAAAACGACGACGAAGACGGTATATTATAAATGTATATTTTTAAAGTATGTTCGTCGATTTCCGACATACATACTGACAGCTAAACATAGAGCCTCCTCTTGTACCCATTTGAAGTCGTTTAAAATTGAAAATATTTCACAGGTGCGGAAATAAAATGTAACACAAGCCAAGAAATGCAACACAAATTCTGCCTTGTCGATGAAAAAGTGCTTATGACGGGCACACTCAATTGGGGCAATGATCATTCATCAGATCATTGGAATTATGTATACATCACAAATAAGTCACAGCTAGTAGATCCAGTCAAGCGAGAATTCAAACAGATCTGGAATGAATGCATAGACGTTAACAGTTGTGACTTCAGACATGAATCATCTGATGAAAGTGGAGAAGAGATGAGTTGTGAAGCTGTGGTAGATGCGCCAATCCCGTTACCTTTTAGGGAAACTGTGTCTACCCCAGAAGTGTACATAATTTAGAATGTAAATCATTGATATATTACTAATCATGTTTACAAATGTTTCACCCAAACATGCCCAATGAATTTTAACATAATATAATTTTTAAAACTAGACTTATTATTTTGATGCATTAAAATCGAGGTTGGCATCTACCTTTTTATTTTCAATTTCTATTTTATTCCATCATCTTTATTTCAACATCCAATTTATTTTCAGAACAGTTTTTTAAAGAAAAGTGTTTCTTCTTTCTTTTAATACAATTTTATGTTATTCTCTCAACATTTTCAACTCTTTCTTTCATTGAACTTATTTTATAAAATGTTTTCAATTTTCATTTTTCGGTCTACTTTGATTTGATTTTTATTGTAAATGAATTTGTACTTATTTATAACGTAATTAAAATTATAAAATTATTCCAAGATTAAATTAGTTTTATTCATATTTTAGCTGTGTATTTAACAATGAACCTCCGAGTTTCAAACTTTACTTTATTGGTTTTACAACTAAGGATATAAATATTTGAGAACTTATATTAATAATATTAACAATTAACTTTATTCACCACCCCTACTAACTTTATACTTGGCAATCTCATTAGGAAACGACTTGGAAAGCTCGGAGAGTAAACCACTCTTGAATCTCTTGTACGAGTCAATCTTTCCTTTCACTTCTTCATTCTTGGCAAGAGCCTTGTCTATGCAGTCTTTCGTATAGAGTTGGGGGTTTCTGCCTTGGTCTATGTAGCTGAAAAAAGACAGACATAAATAATTCAGTTTATAACTTTCAATGTTCTATATCAAGTAACTTAATAGATAAGTAACCATGACCAACTTGTCTTATACTATAGGTAGGTAAGGTACTAAAATACTTACTCAAAAACCTCTGTTGGCACATGTATATCGTGAACTTGTGACTTCAACTTGTCGACTTCTTGCAAACCCGTAACCAAAGATTGTCTGGAATAGAACAGAAAGTGGCGTTAAATTTACTCTGTTATTATAAGACTGTAGGCATTGATGTATTAAAAAATATATAGGTATCTCAATGAGAAAGTACGTATAAATACTTACATCTTCTGATTCAAAACACTTTGACCCTGAGGTTGGAAGTCGCTGACGATGATTCGGATCTGTCTCACGTTCTCTATGAACATTTCTAACTGTGTTTCAAGGTTTTCCAGAGGCGAAGACATCTTCACAAGTTTATTTTTCTACAGAAAATCGGAAATTCCAGATGAAGTAAAGCAAAGCAAGCACAGCAATACTCAACTTCTTATTTTTATGGCTCGCTGTGACTGTGTTGTCACAACTCTGCCAGTGTCCGTGTGAAGAGTCATAAACTTTAGTAGAGAAAAATCGAATGAAATTTTATTAATGATAACTAATCGTAAACAGTTTTATCTTTTTGAGTAGTACCATTTTGATTTGTACCTGGAAAACAACACAAAGTTAAGAATGCATGCACACACAAAGGGTTAATAAATAGAAAATTTACAAATTTGGAATTAATATGTTAGTAGTTATTTACAGTTTAATCTTATTAGATTTTACAAATTTACATAATAAAAAGTTTACCGGAGGGGAAAATATAAAGGATAATAAACATTTAAGGGAAGTAGGACGCGGGATATCAGGAGGGAGTAGGTCATAGAGGGAGAAATGTAATTTAGAGCAGTTGAAAAATATGTGGTCAATGGTTCCTTCTTCTAAACCACACTCACAAATAGAATGATTCCTTATCCTAAGTTTGCACAAAAAAACTGGAGAACAGCAGGCACCCAGCCTTAACCTACACAAAGTAGAGGTGGTAAATTTATTTGCCTTGCTAAAGATAGAGAACCAGGGTACTGAAGGTATCTCTGGCTGGATATCAGCATAATGCTTGCCTTTAATTTGTTTGGATGAGTTCCAGTCATCTGTCCAGGATTTATCAAGCAGTTTTTTAGGAAGAAGACAGAGGTCATGAGAAAAGGTTTTGTAATGCTCAAGGGAACCCAATTGAATGGCAGATTTTGCATGGCTATCAGCTGCCTCATTACCTGGAATCCCAGAATGGCCAGGAATCCAAGCAAGGAGGATCCTGATGCCGTCTTGGTGGCATTCATATAGGATTTTTTTAATTTGGATGATTGTGGGGAAGCGATTATGCTTAAAGGGATTCGATAGAATGGACTGGAGGCAACTTTTAGAATCAGTGAAAATTATTGATTCATTTAGGTTATGTGATTTTACAAAAAGTATGGCTTCAAGGAGGGCCACAGCTTCTCCAGTGAATACTGATGAGGTGGGAGGGCACTTAAAACTAAGATTAATAGAAGTAAAGGGGATCCAAACTGCAGCACCAACCTCTCCATCCGCAGATAGTTTGGAGGCGTCGGTGAAGATTAGATGCCACCCCGGGTATTTTGAAGCAACTTCAGCATTGAAAATGGCACGAGCATCAGGAGAGTTCTTATGAATTCCAAAGTCTAGGATAATATTAGGTTTGTGGACCAAGGCATCATAGGGAGTCTGATAAAGAGGATTTAAGGGATACTGGGCAATAGGGTCGGGAAGTTGAGAGAAAGTTATGTAGCTATGTAGGATACAAGGTTTCTTGTCATAGTATCTAAATAATTCGTGAAGTCGATTCAGCTTAGGGAGGAGAGGGTGATTAGAATTTTCAGCCAATTTAAAAATAAACCTATCAGATAGGTATTGTCTGCGCAAGTGTAAGGGTGGTTCACCACATTCCACTTGCATAGCATTTATAGGGCTAGATTTCATGGCTCCTAACACTATGCGCAAACATTTGGACTGAATTTTATTAATCTTATCTAAACCAGATTTATTGCAAAGATTTGATATGAGGAACAAACCATAATCAAAGTGGCTTCTTACTATGGCATTGTACAATAATTTTTGTGAGTATGGATGGGAACCCCACCATACGCCTGAAAGTGAACGAAGGGTGTTTAAGTTCCTTTCACACTTTTGAACTATAGCTGTGCAGTGAGGGGTGCCAGACATCCTCGAGTCCAGTGTGACACCTAGAAATTTAACCTTATTGGCCTGAGGAATGACCTCCTGTTCAATGTACACATTAACCTGTGGAATAACCCTTTTTTTGGTAAATAGAACTACAGAACTTTTAGATGCAGAAAGAGAAAGCCCATGATTGGCCAGCCAATCAGCAAGGTACGAAAGAGCAGAATTCAGGCAAGTTACTGCGTATTCAATAGAAGAACTAGAGTTGTATAGGGCAATATCGTCTGCATATTGGAGGATATTACTAAAAGATTGTACAGTCTGTTCAAGGTCGTAAGTGTACAGGCTGTAAAGCAATGGACTGAGGACAGAGCCCTGGGGTAAACCTCTCCAAGCTGTTCTTGGAGGTAGGAGGCCAGTAGGGGATTTGATGATGACTGATCTTTCCATTAGCATATTGCAAATAAAACGAACCAACTTCTCAGGGACTCTCAGCTGAGTGAGTTTGCTCCTGAGAACCGGAAGCAGGACGTTATCATAAGCGGATTCGATATCGAGAAAGACTCCAACAAGGTACTTTTTTTCTTGGTAAGCTATGAAAATGTCAGACGTCAAGAGGCTTAGGCTGTCCATAGTACTAAAACCTTTTCTGAAACCAAATTGGGTTTTTGCGAGTGTAGAGTTGTTTTCACACATCCAATCAAGACGACGTTTTGTCATCTGTTCCGCCACCTTGGCCATAACAGATGACAAGGCTATTGGTCTATAACTAGATGGCATGGCAGGGTCTTTACCTGGTTTTGGGATGGGGATAATAATTTGCGTTTTCCATTGATCTGGGATAATGCCTTCATCAAAGAAAGAATTGATGAGGGATAGGTACATTTCTTTAGTTTTTTCTGATGAGTTAATTAGGAAGGAATAAGGTATTCCATCTATTCCTGGAGAAGAGTCGGTTAGTCCGTTGAGTGCAAGGGTTAATTCATTAAAAGAGAAAGGAGCATCGAGTGATGAAGTAGAAGGTAGAAAAGATGGGATTGAGGGGAGGGAAGATAAGGATGGGGCTGAAGGCGGAGCAAGTTTATCCGAAAAAGCCTCAAGCCATGATGTATGATCACTAGCTGAATTTTGGTCTAGACGAGATGTACCTCTAAAGCGTCGTATCTGTCTCCAGACTATAGAAGAGGGAGTTCTAGGGGATAAGTTTTCACAAAAGTTAATCCAACTCTGTTTTTTCTTTTTTGCAGTAAGCTTTCTGAGTTTTGCAGCAGATTTCTTATAATTCAGAAAGTTTTCTGTTGTCATTGACTGAGTGTATGTTTTCTCAGCAGACTTTCTCTCAGCCACAGCTGCTGTACAGTCAGCATCCCACCATGGGGTAGATACTTTAAAGTCTCGAGTGGGTTTTTTAATAGGGATGTGGAGATCAGCACACGTGATTATACTCTCAATGAAGTATTTATAGGATGAAATTGGGGATTCAACAGAGAGAAGATTGGAATCTAATTTAAGATCAAGAGACGTAGAATAAGAGGACCAGTCAGCACCAGTAACTCTATACTTTAAAGTAGGTTGGGGATTACAATGAGGAATGACGCCATGCAAGGAATTAATTAGAATGGTCAAGATTATGGGGAAGTGATCACTACCATGTGAATTAGGTAGTATTTGCCATGAAATATCTGAAGCCAGAGAGGGAGAACACAATGAGAGATCTACAGCACTTTTCGGATTTTGGGATGGGAAAACTCTGCGTGTAGGGGAACCATTATTGAGAAGGCAGAGGTTTGCCTCATCAATGATTTCTAAAAGAGAAAGTCCAAACATATCCGAATGATTATGGCCCCACACAGTGTTGTGACCATTAAAGTCCCCCATGATAATCATAGGGGAAGGAATAGATGAGAAAAGGCAGAGAATGTCAGGAATTAGAGAGGAGTCTGGATGGGGAATATATATAGATAAAAATGAAATATTAAAAGACTTGATATCAACGGCAACAGCGTTGATACCAAGGGGGAGGGACGGGAGGGGAATGCGGGAAAAGGAAAGGGAGCTCCTTATTAATAAGGCACTCCCGGCATGCCCGTCAGCCCTGTCAAGCACAGCAATGCAAGCAAACGAAAACAAACAAAAATATTTGACATTGACAGAGACACCATTTTGACTACTACTTTCACACAGGGACCTGTTTTCTTCATCTTCTTCTTGTGTTGTATAATAATAAGAATCATAAGAATATTATAAAATTGTGTAAAACATTCATATGAAAAGTAAGGTGCTGTGAGGTACGTAACTGAAAAAAAAACAATTTCCTAATAGGCACAAAAAATAAACACTGCTCGCTCCACTCGCAAGAATAATTTTTGCCTTCTTAATTTGGTCCGGGGTTGAACCATCTCGTTTGAGTACAATCTGCAAACAAAACCACTGCAAAAAAATCGCCTATATATAAATGGTCTCGCTCCGCTCTAATATCTTGTCTTGTTTTGTATGGTCAAGTGCTCATATTAAAATCGTTTTGCCCACTACCACGAAAAACTTAGAAAAGCGTTAATTACCTATTGTAGCTCGCTTCGCTCGCCGATGACAAACGGGTCTGCCCCGCCCAAGTAACTACCAAGCTCCGACCTAAGGGAACCAACATGGCACTCTTGGGGATAACTCATATTCATAGCTCCTTACTAACTTTTTACTTATAACTTAGAATTAATGTACGTACATGTAAGCAAAAATAAATGAATATACATTGAATATGAATATTAAAATCAAAACACAAATTTATTTTTCGTATTATTTCTCGCTCGGCTCGCTGATGATAAGTTATCCGTAGCCGATAAGCCAGCTTTTCGGTGGTGTTTTTCTCGTAGATTGGTTCTCTTTCTAGGGTTTTCTCCGTTTTTCTTTTACAGCTGACGACCGAATCGACATGGCTGTCATGTCAGATATAAAGGATGTCGATGTCAACGGATGCACGTCACAATTCACATCAATCAATCAGCTGTTATGGTAGGTTTTTATTTGTTAATTTGTTATTTTTTACGTGATATCATTATTTTTTAGTATCCAGCGCGTTGGTGCAATACAAAGCGAAACATTTCAAAAGCGCCGTTTATGAAGTTACAACAGATTAAATGTTTCTTTGATAATTTCCCCGACATGTCTCTGATACAAAATAGTGAATCCAAAACCACAGTCTTCCAGTCAGCGTTTGCCGGTGCATTTGCTGGATCCTTTACAAGAGCAGTAGCCCAGCCTCTTGACGTGCTAAAGATACGGTTTCAACTGCAAGTAGAACCCGTAAAATCCGGATCAAAATACAGCTCTGTCCTCCAAGCTGCAAATACTATTGTTAAAGAGGAAGGAATTACGACCCTTTGGAGCGGTCACATTCCCGCGCAACTACTGTCGGTTACTTTCGGAATCCTACAGTTTTCAACGTTCGAGAGACTGACGCAGATATGCCAGCAGGTTGATCATACATTCTACCATGCTCAGAAGCACTGGATCAACTTTTCGAATGGAGCGATAGCTGCTGCTGTTGCTACAGTAGTGTCTTACCCATTCGACACTGTGAGGACGAGGCTAATAGCTGAGCAGAAGACTCACAAAGCCTATAAAGGATTCATAGATGCATTTGCATCCATGATCAAACATGAAGGCCCTGTAGCCTTGTACAAAGGTATTACTCCAACTATTGCTCAAATAGCACCAAGCGCAGGTATACAGTTTGGTGTCTACAAACTTTTCACAGAAACTATACTCAACAGATTTGAGTTCTTTCAAAGACCCATTAGTCTAACAGCTACTACAGAATCCACAATGATGGCTAACCTAATAGCAGGTTCAATAGCAGGGTTTACAGCTAAAACTGCAATCTATCCTTTTGATTTGGTGAAAAAAAGGTTGCAAATTCAGGGATTCCAGCAGCACAGAAAGGCATTTGGGAAGCAAATGTACTGTGAAGGAACTGTACATTGTATAAAGCTCATAATAACTAATGAAAGCTTCCTTTCATTGTACAAAGGCTACTGGCCCAGTGTACTAAAGGCTGTACTAGTCTCAGCATTGCATTTTGCTGTGTATGATGAAGTAAAGCACTTTTATTCGAGGCTTCAAAGCTAAGAATTTATTTTAAATACCTCCCTAGTCCAAAATGTTGTTAAACCATTTTAGATATTATCTCCGTTATTTACTGAATTGGATATTGATCTTTGTTTGCATGTAATTTTGATTCCTTATTGTTTTTTTAGTTTTGCCTCATTACTGTGATATTATCAGTAAGTAGTTATAGTTTTTAAGAATGTCATTTACCTATTGATTAATTATTAAACTTTTTTTCAAATATTCTTATGTTTATTTTATAGATCATTTATGACTAATTAAGAATATTTACCCTATCTAGTTAAAAAAACTTCCATACTTCATTCTAAACTAGTAATATAAATATGAGTAAAATTCTATTATAGAACCAGTGATGCCAAACAAAATGATTGTTTCAAAGAATAATTTTGTTGTTTACTACTTGTCTCTAGTGCTATTATATAGCCAAATATTGGGTACATTTCTAAAGTCAAATAACACAGTTGTAGATGTTAGCTAGGTATTACTATATCTATATCTAGCCATAAGATATCACATAACCCATATTTCTCATCAAAGTATCTTTTATCGCTGGTTGAAGTTCCTTCTTCATATAAGTCGTTAGAAGTGTCCTTATTCCTTTCGTAAAGATATCCTCCATTTCTCTAGAGATATCCTCAGCATCCTCCAATTCATCTTCAGGCCGGAACAGCTTACTTCTCTCGTAATTCACTCTTGAACGTGGCTCATACACTAAATCCCAGTTCTTATCTCCAGACCTAGCTTCAAACCTGTCGGAATCAGCGTCCATCATTTCAGAATTAAACGAGAACTCATCTGATCTTCGTTTTCTCCTCAAGGGAAGATCACCCTTGTTTCTATTCGATTTCTTATTGATATACTTCTCACAACCGTACGCGTATACGCTTATGAAACCGGGCTCTACGAATTCTGAGTCAGTTTTTACGTTGAACTTCCCAGGGTGTTGGTTTAAAGGTCGCGTGTGGAAACCGATACCAGCTTTCCGTAATCGGAGGATCATATTGCAACCGTTGCCTCTATTTCTATAGGGATCCTCGTAACCGTCGTAAGATCTAGCATCGGCATAGTGTCTTCTCAACCTTCTGCTCTGAGGTAGAGTCCTATCAAGATCGTTGGCATCGTAAAGGTCTACGTTCCCGCTGATGGTTAGATCGTGGAATAGCAGCATTGTGTCGAGAGAAACGTTTCTTGGGTCGAAGTAGCATTTTTCAACTCGAACCCAGTTGGAGTTTTGTGGGAGGCGAACGCGCATCCTTGTGACGTACATATCCACAGGAGCCGTTCTCATTTGTTGGAATAGACTGTAGCCATCCAGCTCGATGCTTTGACTCTGCAAACAAAAATAAAACGCTATGTTAACCTTGACATTAAACTTTTTCAAAGAAAAGACTTCAACGCGCTTAGCCTGTTTTTTATCGCGTTTTTAATGTTTTAGTTCCGATCTAATTTGGTTTTAATTAAATCCAACTTCAAAGCATGATGCGGCAGTCAAATTATTTAGGTTTAATTTAAATCTATGTAATTTAGTTGTAAGTTCCAGTTTGTTAAAATACGGGACTAACATAGTCATAACAATGACTAAAAGTCCCTTAAACATAATAAAGAATTGAAAAAAACCTTCAAAGCACCTTATTTAGGTCGCAGGATACTAACCAATGGCGTATCCAAGTTTTTAGACTGCGTCCGCTTCCGGCGTTTCATCTGGTCCAAGGCCGACTCCAGACGAGCGGAACACCTCTCACCAGCCACCGGCACGTTGGTTAGAGGCGGTAGACCCCCAGGGCCTGAGGGCCTCCCACCGTCATATCGCTTCACTTCGAATAGGGGCAGAAATCGAGACTCTACAATAAAATAAAGAGGTAACTTTTGAAACTATCATGGTTTTAACACAAAAGTTACATATAACGGGATAAATACCAAGATTTGATTTTTGAATTTTCTTTATTTCGGCACACTTTCATGCGCTGATGCATGGCGCATTATACTGTGCCGAAATATTGGAAAATAGAGATGGTTGAAATTTTCTAGTGCGGCGTATCTAGATAACAAAATCTGTCGACTCTTTAGGTTGCTGTGGCTAGCCACTGAATACAATTATTAAATAATATACCTATATATGTATTTAAACTATTATATAAGTATAATAGGATCTGTAGGTAGGTACTGATACTTTTAACTTTAGATGATAATTACCAAAATTTTAATCAAATAAAGTTTGAAATGGAACCGAAAGCTAACCAGCAAGTAATTATTTCGTAGAGCAGTGGCCCCACCGTTTTCACTTCTATTGTTTGCTGCTCAGCACCGTAAAATCGTCGCGATTTACCCATGTCTATATTCCAGTCGTGCAGTACTTTTGAATTATAAAAGTAGGTAGTAAGTAATTAAAAGAAACAAAGGACAGTTTTGGAGAAAGTTGTAATTAGAACCTTGTTCTGAAAGTGCAACACAATCTGCTGCATTGTTTAATTCAATTGAATAAAGAGAAACAGAATACTTATGAGTACTTTTTTAGACTCATCTTGAGTAGACATCGCATCTGTTTTACAATGAAATAGGTACCTACCTAAAGTATTTATGTATTTTCAGATGCGGTCTATCTACCTACATATTTTTTAAACAATTGGTCATGTTTTCTTTACATATTATTATTATCTACCTAGCCGACCACACCTGGGTACTTTACTAGCTAATCCTCTGACCCTTCTGACTAAGTCAATTTATACGATTTGTTCTGGGGTAGCCGCATTATGTGTTATTTTGTCGACATACTTAATTTCCGGTAGAGCAAAGTTTAAAATGGGCACGCAAGCAATTTTACTTCAGCCCACAGAAAAACTAATCGTATCAAAGATGACGCTTTAAAGTCGTGTAATGCGCACGAGTGGTTACCTCGAAGATAGTCGTTTCAAGAATATTTGTTAGCTATAGTTACCTTTTTCAGATTCTTCGCTAGGAATCCCATTATCACTACTAGCCGACGCCGTTTTCGCAAATAGTAAAAACATCCACCAGAATCTGTTCATTGTCACCACAATAAATCATGAAAATTGAAACACTGACTGAATGAAATTATCGGCTTCTTTGAATTTAAATTGCCGAAACAAAAAAATACCGCGAAAATGCGCAAAATACAAAATGGCTTCACAGCGCGAGACTCTACCGTCGAATAAAGTGAGAAAGGTAGGTAAGACAAGAAGTGCAGCCTTTGGAAAATAATCCCCGCTTCGAAGCAGGTAAGTATTTGGTTCCACAACCACAATAGATTGAGCTGAGATGAGAACAGCGAAATGCAAGTGTGGTGAGATGAATTATTAGAGCGAAAACTGCAGCGCAAACAATGTCTTCAAGATAGGGATATCAGGAGTGCATAGTTTGATTGAAGATTGTAAGTATGATTAGGTCTTTAGTAATTCCACTAAATAGTTACTTAAGTGTAGTGTAGGACAGATTGTGCCATATCTCCTGAACCGTGAAATCAAACCCACTAGTTAGTCCTAAGTCATTAGGCTTACTGCTGAGCTGAGATCTGTGCCAGATAATCAGATCTCGTGTGACAAAACTATGTCGCACTACACACTACATCGGTGGGACGGTGGGTGGCATGTGACTTTAGAAAGAATGCAACTAGAGTGTGACGGTTTATGAAAAGAAATTAGGTTGCAGAGTGTAATGACCCCCGTGGGTTTATGGGTTTTTCTTTATCAGGAGAGCAACTCAAACAAGCTTATCGTTGTGATGTTATCAGTATCACACATCTCTGGTTGGCTAAGTTTTATTTTAGTTGTACTTTCTAAGGAAAATGATAAGCTAAACTTAGTTTTCCCTTTTGGTGCAGTAGTTTAGACCAAATCATTACATATTCTTGATAGGTAGGTACTTCAACTAGATACTTGATATCTTACGTTCTACAATTTGTCTCTTTTTAACGGGCTTCGAAAAAATTAGGATGTTTTATGTTCGGCTGTATCTATATATGTTCGTCGATTTCTCCGTCAGTTATGAACATATTTGATTAAATATTTAAATATTATTTCGCTATTGTTTATAGAATGATCCCGAGCTGTTCCGAAAAAATATTATACCGAGGCATTTATATTTTTTCAAAACAATCAATTTATATTCTTTTTGGACCTCAACTCTACCTATCACTTGCTTACCTGCGCAGACGCATAGAACTGAAAGGTGTTATTATTTGTAAATCTATAGGTATCTGTTTCAAAGAACAATCAAAGAATGCACGACCTATTGACCTAATTCACCGCATAGCTTTGAATTGTGTTCCTATCTCAAGGTGGTCAAACGATGGTGTTTTGAAACAAAAATATTTCTATGTGAACTCGATGTAAATCTACCGTCCCTATTGTATAAGAGAAAAGAAATATTCGTTTTGTTTGTCCATTGTTCAACGTTTCATATAAAGAGGACATTTTTGTGTAAGCGTGAATACTTGCCATTGTTGGTAGAGTTGCATTTTATCTTATGAAATTTCCGTGAAATAGATGGTTTGATGCAAGAACTTGACTTCGAACAAGTCTCAGCTCTTAAGGAGGAATAGTGGATGCTAAAAATAGTAAAAAAAATAATAAGGGTAAGGCCGTAGATAACATAGAAATGGTGTGTTTTGTACACAAGAAACTTCGTTTCACTCTATCTAGTCTAGGAGATCCATCCAATGAATTACAGGTTGATCAGGTAATTCCGCAGCGCGGTCGCGAAGTAAAAATCTCTTCCTTGTTCATCTCAGACCCTGTAGGGCTACCATGCTATTTAACATATAAAAAACAAGCGTTATCAGCGTTATTACGCTAATTTTAGCGCGATTAATGGCGCAGTTTGACGCGAATAACGCCTTTTCACGAGTTATTCGCGTTCAAATGCGCGTTATTCGTGCTAAAATTACCGTGATAACGCTGATAACGCGCGTTACGTTATGTGTTAAGTAGCATTGCAGCCGCACTGGATATCGTCGAAGAGTCGACCAAGGAAATCTACCAGAATCTACCTATCTATCCATCCATCTATCTTAAAAAACAATAGCTTCAGAAGGAACTGACTTCTTCTGACCGAATCATAGCCGCAAAAACTTAATTGATAGGTCTTACACGAGGGGTTATAATACGAACAATTTCATTGTGTTAGTTTTGCAAGCGTGGAATCTCTTTTCACGGAGCTAGAGGAGGGGTATACGTATACACTAGCTAAACTTAATGTGCAATGTTTGTAAACAAACCGGCCATAATAATCTTCATCATCATCAGCCATGGTTAGTCCACAGCTGGACATAAGCCTCCCCTAACCGCCCATACTTAACTCACCATGTTGCTGCGTCTTCTTATACGTAATTTACATCAAGTACTTGATGAGTAATTTACTTTCTGGTCAATCTGAGATTTGATCTATGAGGCTAACTACCTAGAATTCTCAGAACTATTTAACTGCTATAATTCAAGCATAAGTATTATGTGGCCTGCCTAAGATAAGATGAAGATACATTAATTTTTGAAGACCGCGTGACGCGGTGGGCGAAGATCTGCCGCCAGCTACGCAGGAGGTTGCAGGTTCGATTCCCGCCTCGGGACAATTATTTGTACGATCTGCATATATTTGTTCCGGGTGTTTTGGTCGTTTTCTGTGTATAATAAAAAATATATATCTATGTATTGTATATCAGTCATCTAGCCTATAATACAAGCTGTACTTAGCATGGGGCTAGATGATTCTGTGCGGATTGTCCAGCATTATTTTTTATATTTATTTATTAACCTACCTTAGAGGCTAACCTACTTAGGAGCTATTCTATTGTATTGACTGTACCTGGACAGAGAGAGAGAGCTCTTGCTTCAAGGTAATCAACCCACCTAGCTCCTACTAGAGGGGCAAGAATCTAGATTCTAGAGAGAGCCCCTGCACTTTGCCCCTTATTACGGCCTTCCTCCTGATCCATAGATGGTGTAAGCCAGGCGCCTGTACCATTGTCTTGTATCCGACCGAACAATGGGGAAAGCCACGTCCACCTAGCTTGGGGCCTAAGGAAGCTAGGTCTAGGCATTCTAGGCTTTGTTCTAATCTAATTTGTTTGATTTATAATAGGTAAATAATGCTGAACAATTAACACAGCATTATCTAGCCCCAAGCTAATAGCTTGTGTTATGGGTAGGTACTAGATAACTGATATACATAATACAATACATAACATAGATAGATATTTTTTGTTATACATAGAAAACGATCAGAACACCCGGACAAAATATTTGCAGATCGTACACACAATTGTTCCAAGGCGGGAATCGAACATGCAACCGCAGGCGGACCTTCGCCCACCGCGCCACATTAGTCGCCACAAGCAGACAAGGTTACTGCTATGAAGATACAAAAAATGGAATACCAAAAATTCCAGAGATTTAGCGCTAATAAGCGCTAAATCTCTGGAATTTTTGTTTCCTACAAATTGATCTGAAGGTGGACAAATTATTATTTTATTGAAAATGTCATCAGGCGAAAATTAAGTAAATGGACCAGAAGGGCAAAGAAGTAGGAAAACACGTGTCTTACGATACGACAAATTCGAGAAGTCGAAAAGTGAAAAATGTGTTATTTTCTCAATCTAAGTGAAAAATAGAGTGTCGTTTCAGTCACGCAAAAACCACCTACTACGAGTATAACTTAGTCTTGTCATCCTACCTCACTACGCTCGAGAGTATAACAACCTTGGGGTGGTTAGCCCCGAGTACAAAATTAACTATTTTGTATGAATAAGCAAATAGGAGCGCGCTGAGCTCCTATTTAAAAATAATTCTTTACGAAAGAGATCAACGCGTTCTTTTTATTTGTGTTTACTGTAACTTACTACATTTCAGAGCAGTCCCTCTTACCTTTTAACGTAGGATAGGACTTACGTATTAAATTGATGTTATTTGTGTTAACTTATTGTTATTTGTGATGTGCGTTTTAAATTGTTGTTATTTGTGTTGTGCTAAGTACTACACTCAGTACTCTGGCGCGCCGCTGAAAAACAGCGCTGCATTGGCAGCACTTTGGCACCCGTGCCAATGAAGCATTTAATGCTGAGCCGGTAGCCTATTTGTGTTCTCGCAGTTAAATTTCTTTCTATTTCTATATTATCATTTATCTCGTGGAGCTCCTTCATTAGAAGACCTCAATTATAAATAATATAATACTTACCTACAAAAGACATCAACGCGGTCTTTTTATTTGTGCTTACCTACCTAGTACTGTATATTTTTTAGGGTAGTCCGTAATGTAATGATATTATGTATAATTATATACTATATGTATATAGCTAGGAACTATAAGTAGGTTTAAGTTTACCTAAAACTGAGATCTAGAAAAACGCAAGAACCCTGTAATGGAATTAAAAAATAGGTAAAAATTAGTTGTGTTTTTACTTCCATATAAAAGACATCAACGCGGTCCTTTTATCAGAGGTCACGGATGGTAGTGGCCCTGCAAAGTCAAGTAGACGGCCGCCACTGCACTGCACCGGGACATTTCTCGAAGCTTAGAGTAGGATAAACAAACAACACAAACAAATATACAAAAACTAAAAAAAAACTAAACTAAATTGCTTCGAGATTGTTTGAGATTAATTATTAGTCTCAAACGATCTCGAAGCAGTTTTCAGCTATCGTTAGTTATTACGGTCTTTTTAAGGGCATTCCATACGTACCTCGACGACTTCTGTAGCGAGGTGGGCGAAAGTCCACATGCGACGCAGGAGCTTGCGGGTTCGATTCCCGCCTCGGGACAATTGTGTGTACGATCCGCAGACATTTTCCCGGGTGTTCTGGTCGTTATCTATGTATACCTAATAAAAAATATGTATCTATGTACCTACTGTATTGTAATAATGATATCGAAATAATTATATAGATAGATACCTACCTGTCCAGGTTTAACATAAGGATGCTGATAGACAAAGGCCTACAAATTTTTCATCAATATAGGTACTATAAACAGTTTTAGTAGGTACCTATCTTATTCATAAAGACTGACAACGAGTGATAGCATCACGGATGGGACCGAACAGATTGGGTCGATCGAGCGGACATTGCTTACTATCATTTATTCTGTGTTCTGAGACAATGACCTCAGTATCGTTCAGTACCCGTACCTAATAAAGGTAGGTCCTTGTATGTAGGTGACGTGACCTAATTTGACCTCAGCAATCTACGTAATTGTATTGTAACCCTAATTTTATGTAGGTGGCTGCTACCTATCACGTATAGTATACCTATCACACAATTTATTTATCGTATTGTTCATTCCGTAGCAAGGTCGTCGTTTGTGTGTATTTGCGTATGCAATGCACAACGAACGCAATTATACGGTAGGTACCACTGGGTACTCTCGAGGTACTCTCTGTATGGTGTAGTCATAGTCACATAATATCTAAATATTATTATAGGTATATTTAGATTTCTGCGGGTGTAGTAGGTATAGTAATAAGTAGTACTAACCTAATTTTATATAAGAACATCAAACATAGGTTCACCTTAGTTTATGTTTATGCAAGCAATAAGTACCTACTTACCTAAATGGATGACGATTTTAAGGTAGAAAGTAAATCTAGCACGCAAAGGTTATTTTGGTTCATCCGTTGCGCCCTATTTGTTATGTGCTACAGGCTATAGGTATTAGGTACTAGTAGGTAAGGTACTACCTACTACAGGCAATATTAGGTAATTTGTCGTGTGCTATTTTTAATATGTAGTTGATCGGTTGGTATGGTATGGGTATGGTATTAATGGTATGGTAAAAGACCAACAAGGGCCATGAGATAAAATGTTATCTCACTCATAGCCCTTGTTGTTCTTTTACTCTCTCTACCTACCGAAACCGTGACTCTACTTTTTTTAGAGTCTGAAATCAACGGAGCCCGGTGTTCGTCGCGTTGCTACACAGTGACAGATGGCGCAACATATACATAAATCATTAAGAATAGCATCCCTCCCTAATCGAATGGATTAGTAAAATAAAACACTTTGATTTGTATTGTATCATAATCTTTCTTTTGTTTTCATTAGACATTCAAATAAACAGTAATCATATTTTATAGGACGAAATGGGACGAAAGATGTAGTAGGCATTTTCATTAGTTTGCCTTGAATATTCATAGATGCCGCTATTGTACCACAACCTTACAGATATAAGCAACCTATCTCTTTCGGGTACATCATAGAGTGCCATACTTCTGTCTCTTTTTATCTGTCATTCAAAATCTATTTTACCATTTACACGAAATCATCGTTCGTTCGTTCGTCAAAGTCCGACCCGACCGAAGTAGAGTAGAGCTGTAGAGCTCTGTTTTTAATTTTTTCAGAGAAGCTTTTAGTTTTCTAACGGGACTCATAAATAAATTGTGTACATAACATTACGTTTACGTGTGCTAAGAATATGTGTTGTTCAAGGTGTACTTACGTGTGTTATTGTAATGGATAAGTATAAAATTACCGCCCGATGGATCGACAAGGTAACTGAAGACGTTCTTGTTATTATGAGACAAAAGGCCCGTCCTTCACACATTAGTAGAGCATCGTTGTGCAAACAAGGCTCTTATCTACGAGCCGAGTACATTTAGAGGTGATTATGGCAATGCTAATGATGTTTACACACTGCATGTAAGTATTTTAGTATTACCTCTGTCGAAAGTCTCTCCTGCAACGCAGATACTTACTAACTTACTTATTCGGTGGCGGGATACTATCGCTTCATAAATTGTAATTTCCACTATAGAAGCTGCCCATAGGCTGCTTACTGCAATATACAGTCATGGCTAACATTAAAGGCAGAGTAAACGCACCCAAAAGTGCCACTCGTGGGAAAGGTCCTAATAAATCCTTGACTATTGTGAAAAATGCTTCAGATTCAGCAAAGAAAGTGACAGATATACCTCCCCCAAGACGCAGAGGGGATCTCACAGCATTACAGGAGGTGCTGATGAAGAATGAACAAATAGACTATAACAAATGCACTGAAAAGCTTATTAAATTAAACCAGCTTCCAAAGCCACCAAGGCCAAGACAAAGAAAACCTAGAATCAGAAAACCAAAAGTAGATATATTACCAAGATTTATCTCTAAAAGTGGACGGCTTATTGGGCCTAGAACAAGAGAAAGCTTACAAATGATTGATACCATTCTAAAGGGAGAGTTGATGATAGAAATAGAAGTGCCAAGTAAGGAAATACAAAAGACAGTTGTTACAGCTGTAAGCAACAATAATGAGGACGGAATCAGTGATCAGAATGGCACTTATTATGCAGGCTTACCAGTCCTCTACATACCAACGCCACCCGAGGAGGAAAAAAAGACATCTAAAGCTAAAAGTAAAAAGCTCGAACAATCACCTAACAGTTATCTTAAATCAGGAATAAAAACAGAAATAAAAAAGAGCCCATCTAAACAGAGCACATCACAGCGTACAACAAAGAATTCAAACAAAAATTATTATGAAGGTCCTGAAAGTACAAAGCCTAAAAGAAAGTACACAAAAAAAAAAAAACCAGCTGATAAAACTATCAAAACAAAGCAGGTTACTCTCAGCAATGGCCTTGTGCTCACACTTGCTCTATTCCAGTGTGACCACTGCGAAAAAATGTTCAGCAGCAAGGCCTCCATACGGAGACACATGTACACTCATCTCAAGATGGAACCTCATCGCTGCAAAAAGTGTTCTAAGAAGTTCCGTTACAAAATGCACCTTCACACCCACATGCTCAAGCATCACAAGGATCCAACAGATGTCGTCCCTATGGTCTGTCAAATATGTGACAAAGAGTTTCTGCTACAAGAAAATTTAGAGCTACATCTCTCCACGCACATCAAAAATGAAAATTCTTTCAAGTGTGTTTATTGTAACAAACAATTTTCATACCATTTGTTACTATCACAGCATGAAAAGCAGCATCTGTTAACTGGAAAATACCACTGCTCGGTCTGCCAACTGAGCTTTGATTCAGTCAACCGCTTGAAATTCCACATGAAATCACATCTCAAAATTAAGGATTACATTTGCCAGCACTGCGGTAAAGAGTTTCTTAGGATGAACTCGCTTCGGCGACATGTTCAGATATGCCACAGCGGCCACAGACTCCAGTGCCCGGTGTGCTTGAAGAAACTGAAAGGGCATTTGACTGAGCATATGAGAACTCATAAAAAAGCGCGTCCACACGAATGCGACTTATGTGGACAGCGTTTTACTCAATCCACTCAACTGACAGTTCACCGGAGAAGCCATACTGGCGAAAGACCTTTTGTATGCAGGATCTGTGACCGGAAGTTTACCCATTCTAACTCCCTAATGCTTCACATACGCAAGCACACAGGAGAAAAGCCGTTCAAATGTACGGTATGCCCACTATCGTTCTCCCAACTTCCCCATATGAAGACGCATCTTTACAAAATCCACAAACTAGACGCCCCGTACAAATGCCCTAAATGCAAGTCTTGCTACAAGATGAAGAAAGAAATGGAGACCCACTTAAAGAACTGTAAAGTCGGGGACAGGGAGTTGACTTTCGAGGAGAAGATTCAGGCGTCCCTGCGAATTGAAGAGGTGGAAGTTGAAACGCCGTTGAGATTGTCCCGATTGAGATATCTCCTTGCACTTCTGCTCACAATGGTGGCTAACAAGCAGAGGCTGAAATTTCTAGGTGCGTAGTCTTATTACTTTACCATTACCCGATTTAAATCACTTAATGTGCTACCCGACTTGTTAAAGACGTTCGCAAAAGTCGTATAGTCATATCTGAAGTCGGATAGTACAAAAAGTTACATCTAGCACAGTTTTCGTGTGGAACATTGCTTCCTGTGTGTGTGCAAATAACGGGAGCCCATTGGATACCCCTTATACACGATTCATGGTCATTTCCGAACACACTTTGAACTCGTAATTTCACAATTCACTAAAAACTGGATATTTATCCTATTTTCTAGTCTCATCAAGGGTGATAAATTTAATTTCTCGAGGGTTTAATTAAAAACTTGGCCATTCCAGCTTAACAAAACGGGCGTTTAGTAGTGTCTGTTCAAATTACTTGAAAGTCTATCTAGCTAGAGTCTACTGTACTGTATGTAGCGATCTTCGAGTCGCATCGCTATTCCGGTTACTAAGTACTTCAAAACATATACAGAAACTATATAAATACATAAATAGGAATTGTAATTTAGTACAGCAAATAACCAGTTTTAGTAAGCACTACGTTCATTATCAAATTCTCATTAGTGAGTCTATAAGTTTAGTAACACTGAATTTCCATCGTAAAGACATCAACGCGCTCCATACACATTCCGAGTATTATCGAGGTCATTATTTAAATGGGCGTGACAGGGCATCGGAGATTATATTAGCTTCGCTTCGATAAGTATTGTACTGTGACTATTGGTATTCATATGTCGCCGCCAGATCGTAGATTACGCCCGTTTGTAAAATGGCTAGGTTTACAAAACGAACGCTGATTTTTTGGGAAACCCTTATTCATTTCACTCGATAAGCTGACCATGTAATGTGTGGCCATTGTTGTTGGACGTTGATTGATTTACAATCGGTATAGGCAATTAATTTAATTGCGCCGTTTTGCAATCGGCCTAGCCATGCTACAAGGGGGCTGATTCGAAGATCCGGCGACGTCACACACCAATACTTGTTACAACACAGACCTTAAAGTAGAAGCGAAGAAACTAATAAATCCCTGTGAACAAAACAGTACACTCCCTTTAGGCAAAATAGAATCTATGTCCATGGAGTTTTTAAATACATCTTTATCCATTTGGGGAGCATATTTGTGTGTACGAGTGCTTGTGTGACGTAGCACGTTTTCAGCTTTAAGGCTTATTTTCAGTGATCCAGTGGTTCGTACAATCTAGTATTCAACTTGACCACTCGATCGTTGAAAACCAGCCTATAACACCATGGTTTTTATTTTAGCAAACATATACATCGGCGGACCAGCAAGTAATATATCGACGAGTGAGTTCTTTCATTGTGTCTTAATTTGGTGTCGGATGGTGACGGCTTAAAGGGATAATGGTTTAGGGAAATGGTGTTTTATTTTCAGCGGGATAGGTCGCTTTAAGAGATGGGTGGTGGCTGTCTACGCTTCAACGTGTAAAAATAAATATTAAGCTTTGTACATAGCTACTGGCTGAAACTTTATTTCCGTATAACGTGAAGCGATAACATAACTGACCTTACAATTGAGGAAATACCTAGGTGTTGGGTGTAAATTGGCCGATTGGCCTGAATTACAAAAAAACTTACGCAATATTTGATAAGTAGTGTAGTGTAGGTAAATTATATTTTTTACTCAAACGTAGTATGTAATCTCATAATTATTTTGACGGCCTTCTTTGAGCAAAGTCGACCTTTCGGACTTACCTGAAAAGGCGTCATCAAGTTGAGTTTGTTTAAGGTGCAAATTCTTACTTAAATTTATTGGTTTTTAGAAAATATTGATACAAATAAAACCAGCTTCGTTCGTAAATTATAATAAAACTTATGAAGTGTAGTTAATTATATTTTGCAATTTCATTACTGTCGTGTTTTGTGATGTTTTGATTTCCATTTCTGCCCACAAAACAACATTAACGGAAATAGCTGGCACCTTTTCAGGTAACCCAAAAGGTCTCGACTTTGTTCAAAGAAGGTTGTCAAAATAATCACCAGTTAACATTGGTTGCTTGAGAAAATAAACGTTATGGTGGAAAAGATTTCGACGCGTTCAAGCTGTTCAAAATATTGTGTCAAATAGCATTGATATTTATTTTCAGTCGGTACTTGTACATTTATCTGATAAACTTATTAATTCTAGCATTATTCATGTTTTATTCATGTCATAGCCATTACAGCTCTTCAATTGTTTCTAATTTGGTTATGGAGTCTACACACCAAAGCCGTCGTCGTCGCGTCGCGATATAAAGACAAAACACTGTCAGCTGCTTACTATATTCATATACTGAAATGTCACATCAACCCGTCAGGCTGTGCGCCGATTTTGGTGTTAAGACTCTGTTAGCCAATAAATTGTAAACAAAACTAGAACAAAATTAAGAACTGTAATGCGCTCCACACAATATTGAAAAGCAACGCGATGCGTATTGGTTGAGTGGAATGAATCTAATCGTATATACATTTTTAATAACCAGAAACACATTGTAAACATAAACACCCTATGTTTCGTCCCGTCGGGTGTTAATAAAGTCTTACTGGTCATAGAAAATAACAATTTGATTCAACTCAACACGCATCGCGTTGCGTTAGGTCGCGTGGCGTGTACATAGTGTTTAGGCTTTATAGTTTTGGCAATCAGGCTCTAAAATCCCTATGATAAAAGACTCATTTCCTGTCAAGCGGATTTCAGCCCGCGTGCGTATCGGGTTCGGTACGCTTGCGGGCCACCCGGAACCTATAATTGCCCCAGCCATACCGTATTCAGCTTGAGTGTGACCTGCGTGATAGGAAAACATTTATGAAATTATAGGTTTCAGGTTGCCCGCACTCGGATTAGATCTGCAAGCGTTTGGAAATCCGCATGACAGGAAAATAGCCCTAGTGGCAAATCTCGAGCGTATTCTAATAACTTTTCTAACTACAGGGTTCAACAAACGTCCGATCGAAGAACTGCTGTTAGAATCGATCGAGGCTATAGGCAAGAAGCCTTGCAAAAAGAAGTCCCTAACACCGATTAAACGTCTCAAGGAGAACATACAGATTCTACTGGAAGGTACCATACCAGATTATCAGATGAAGAAGTTCAAAAAGGAACATAAGACGACGGAAGAAATTTTGGAGATCTTGACTGATGAAAGGAAGATTGTGTGAAGGGTTTGTGCAAATAACTTTGAACTTTGTTTTAAATGTGAGGTAATAATCAAGACACATACATAATCGGGATTTAACGATTAATATTACTAAATGTTATGACTAGGAACATTTTTTAAAGTCACATTGAATTATCTAATTTTATAATTATCTAATATTTTGACTTCATTTAGATTTGGTCTCGTGTACCACACCAAATGTGTTACCTACGTCAGAGAAAAATGTTTACTATGCGTAAGTTGCCCTGAATAGACCTATTTTAACTCTGTATATAGAATAATTATACGACTGCATCATAGCGTCACCGGGACGAGAGATACTAAACAAATAAATAATGCTGGACAATTCACGGCAACATCCTATCACATTTTTTCAATGGCTGTTAGTAGTAGTACTGTTAGTAGTGTATAAAGCAGGGCGTATATTAAGCAAAACATTTTACGTAGATATGTATGTTAATATGTGGTGTGGTACCCACATATCTACGTAAAATGTTTTGCTTAATATACGCCCTGCTTTATACACTATTGATTCCATATCCATAATATTAATATGACATTATTAGATAGATCGTTCGATTAAAGAGCAGTTGAAAATAAACTTGTCAGATATTACCTAAAAATATATTAATATAATATAAGTAGGTACTTATTGTAGCATTTTCAAAAATACCTTGTGAGTGACAGTAGACGATCATTATAACTAATATGTCTATCCATCCAGAATGTAGAATGTTTGTAAACATAAGAAATCAGTCCAAAAGTTATGAATTCTTCCAATTTCATCAATAATGTTTAGTGCTTCAAGGAAAATACTTTAAACAGGCACATTTACATTTAATTGAGTTGGCACAGGTGAAAAATCGTTTGAGAGCACAAAAAGTCTAATGTTTTTTAGTCTTATTTCATAATCCTTTAGCTTTTATTCCATTCTATAAGGATAGGTAATGATAAAAGTAGGCTGATTTCACAGGGATGCTTTGTTTATGCCATTATTTACATCAAATATCACCAGCCCAGTAAGGCAGCCCCATCAAAGCTCAAGATGTGACCTAAATAAAAAAATGTTTTTCACCCCTACATCAGCTGATTGAACTGTCAGTGGCTCTGTTTACAAACATTCTACATTCTGGATGGATAGACTATAGGTATTGAAAATTTATTTAAATAAGTAGGTAGTGTAAGTTATTTATTTTAACATTGATCTAGATAAGCCAAAAAAAAAAAAACAATTGATGTCTACTTGATTGATATGCAATCATAATAATCATGTATATGAAAGTAATTTAAATGTTATTCCCAAATATGTTAAACAACATTTTCTACAATAATTAAAAGTAGCCTTGCCATTATGTCAAAGTGATCCAAAGATATAATATTACTTTTGAATATTTATGGTTAATAAACCTACATTTTATTTTATATTTTAGTAAAAGCATTCCGTAAGAGAATGATTGTGCCATGTTGTTGGGTGTTTGATTAAGTTTATATTATTTTTATGCATGGATTTAATTTGTTATTATTTTAGATTGATACTTCTAAATATTTCTCCCACTTACTGTAAATATTACGTTATTTTTATCTGTGTTTTGTACAAGATAGGATAGTAAATTTTATGTTGCAACATAGCACATTTTCCTATCAATATTAGTGATTTTTATTCGCCTTTACTTTTAACTTGTTGAGTGCCATTTCAATGTTATATTTTCGAATTACTTTTATAGAAGTACCTACGAGGTGTTTCGCTTTAGAATTATTTAAGGGAGGTGCTTCCATTGTCTGCTTAATTATGTTGTTTATTGTGTTCTGCGTTATTTTAATTATTATGTTAATAGATATTCAATTTATTAAAACCTTTACTGAATTAGATCTATGTATACATCGTGTTAGAAAAATTGTGAAAATAACTGTTATAACTACGTCCAAAATAGATAAATAATAATTGTGTGGTTGAGCCAAAGAAATTGTGTGTATTGTGAATTCGTGACCCGCCTCTGTTCTTAAGAGTAATGACGTCACTTAAGACTAGTACTCGATTTCTACTAAATCTCAATTAAGGTCGATTAACACCACGCAAACCCAGTGTGTTGTATTGCATGTGTAATTATTAATTAGTTCATTAGTTTGGATTTATTTGGATACATCGAGTACTGGCCAAAAGTACCAAAGAGAAATAGAAAAATAAATATTTATCTCGTGAGACTTGCGGTGTTTTTAATTTAATAAACCCATCCATAATTGACAGTGCAAGGTGCCACCCATCTGGCTCAGGCTGTTCAGGCTGTTAAAACCATCATGATCAAACTCGAAAGAGCTCATAGGTCTGTGCTTAAAGTCATGTTCCGTAAGCCATTTAGATTCCCAACCGTTACCCTACATTTTGAAACTCAGACCTTGTGTGAACGACAACTCTACGTCTTGGGTGTCGTCACTGCTTTTCATAAGACATCTGCTGGTGCCTCGTCGAAGAGTCGTCGCGTGAGAATCAATGTTCCAGTCATTAAAACTGCCTTTGCTAAGCGTTTCCGTAGGTTTGCCTTCCCTTTCATCTACCGCCGGGTCATAAAGCATTGCAATCTGTCTAGCGCGCTATATGGCGTTGAAGGAAAAGATTAGACGATGGCTACTTACCCTTGACTACGATGCCGCTGAAGACCTCTTAAGCATCTTAAAGTAAATGTAAAGATTACTATAGTTTTATTCCATTGGCTCCATTATGTAAGTGAAAATAATATAATAATCCAAACTCCTCTTTTCCACATCTACCCCCCCCCCCCCCCCTTTTCTCCTTGCCCTCAAGCCAGTAACTCCGCTCTCCTTATACGTAATCAGTGAGTGACGCATATTTTTGCAGATTTTGTGCTCTTGATTTGTTTAATATTTTTTTTTTGTATCACCTACATATATAATTGATTAGTTTTATTTTCTTATTGTATTTGTTTGTTTGCCCTGTATCAGTTTCTTTAAATCTGTATCGTTAAAGTTACCTTTGTAAACAGGCTTCCCGCGACACAGGCTTGCCTCGTGCGGGGGCCGCCAGAAATGTGTACATATACATATAAGTGAAATGGCAAATAAATAATTTTGTATTTTTTGTATTTGTATCTGTACACACCCAGACGTGCGCATAAATTCAAGTGCGTCATACTCAATTAATCGCTCTATAGCGCTCGTTTCAAAATCAAAACACAACGTGTAGGTACTCTGTTTAGGGGCGCATCGTGTGAGCAGCACGCCCCACCCTATTGGTCACACCGCCTGAGGCTTGGTAAGAATTAAAGGTAATCGCCACTGGCCAGTCGCGGTGGCGGCGGCGGCCGGTGGTGTGACCCGGGGAAGGGGGCGCTGCTGGCGCACGAGCGAGGAGCTGCATAAGGACAGATCATGGACCATGTGAGTCTTTCTTGGGCCATGATAGTGTAAGTTTCCATGGCTGTCTTTAGAACGGGACCTCATGTAAGATTTTCTTCGAAAGTTTGTGTTCTTGTCCTACCTGCTTGATCCATCTCAAAATATTATTGGATGGCAAGTCAGGATTTGAATAAACCGAAGTTGGGCAACATTGCAATAGAATGTCAAATCTCTAAAAAAGTGACACTTGTTTTGTTTCCTGTATGCACTATGCATTACTTTGTTTATGAGCATCATCATCATGCTTACCTTGTCTGGGTCTCTATGAGTAACAAAGAGACATGATTTGCATCATGCTTTACTTACAACTGTTGAAATGAGACAGTGTAATGTAAAATGTCAAAACAAAACAAATTGCATGAATGAAAATAAATTTATATGATGTGGTGGCAATTTTTTGATATTTATTATATTTATGGTGTTCCTACATAAATAACACTAAAACAGAAACACAAAAGTCTAAATAAACATGGGGACTACTGGCCAATCTATAACTTTGGCAAACAGCATCATCGGCGTTGGGATATTGGCTATGCCGTTTTGCTTTCAACAAGTAAGTTTTGCAAAAGTTATTTTTCAGCGGTAATTTTACTCAAATTGAGTGTTTGAGTCCACACAAGAGCTGAACTTTTGCTGACTAGAGTCCTCTTATCCCTTTCAAGCTAACTAAGCCTAAGCCATTAACATACTGTAGGTAATATTGTAGAATATTCTAAGCAAACTTTTCGTCTAATTATTTACATATTTTCAGTGTGGAGTGGTGCTTGCGACTCTTATTCTAATATTTATGGGCTTGATCTCCAGATTGTGTTGCTATTTCCTTCTCAAATCAGCCTTGATTTCAAGGCGAAGGAACTTTGAGTTCCTTGGTAAGTACCTATATTTGCTTATATCTTCGAAAATTGAACTTAGTAAATTGAAGTCATTTAAAACAGCATATTTACCATGAATTGATAAGTTTGTTAAGTTTTCCAATATTTCGGCACAGTTTCATGTGCCATGATCACGGAATAGCCGAAAGCACTGTGAGTAAGTTTTTATGGGCAGACATCTACCAATCTATCAAATACTCAAAAATCAAATCATAAAATATCCTGTTTTAATGGACTTTAGTTATCAACCATGATAATTTCAAAAGTTTTATTAGTACATTGAGTGCCTATTAATTGTTTTATTTTTCTTTCTTTTCCAGCATTCCATGTATTTGGTCCAGCTGGCAAGTTGGCCGTGGAGCTTGGTATCATAGGCTTCCTCATGGGCACTTGCATTGCATACTTTGTGGTGGTCGGGGATCTTGGTCCCCAGATAGTTTCCAAGATGTTCAACATCAACCAGAGTGATATATTGAGGTGATTTTGTTACCTTAACATTTTATTGCTTACTGACAATATTATAACTGAAATTTGGATTTATGGATGTATGTATGAATGGATGATTGTTATTTCTTCATGCCAAAACTATTGAATGGATTAGGCTGAAATTTAGCACAGACAGCTTTTACCATTTTTTATCCCACAAAAAACAGTTCCTATGGGATGGAAAATATTAACTACATAGTCGCTTCCTGTCTCTCTGTCCCTATGTATGCTTAGATCTTTAAAACTACGCAACAGATTTTGATTTGGTTTAATAGATAGAGTGATTCAAGAGGAAGGTTTATAAACCATTTGACACATAGATTTCCACGCGGGCGCAGGCGCGGGGTACATCTAGTATATAATAATTATTAATAATAAACAAAAGATTTGTTTACAGAACATCAATAATGGTGATAGTGTCCCTAGTCTGTGTATTGCCTCTCGGTCTACTGAGGAATGTGGACAGCCTCAGCAATGTGAGCGCAGCTACAATAGGATTCTACTTCTGTCTTGTTATAAAAGTAAGTTGGTATGGTAAAACATATTAAAATGTAGATGTCAGTGTTACCTGATGTTATTAGATATCGGATATCCATGGATCCATATTTGGTTAGTAAACACACAAAAATATAATTGCAGAGGGTTAGTAGAATCTTAAATAAAATAAAATAATTGTAAACCTAGATTAATATTAAAATTATAATATGTATAACATAGCCATGTCCCTTTCCCAGAGGTAAAGGAAAGTGATATTAACGTAACTCGCGTTATTACGTGAATTTAAGCGCGAATAACGCGTGTTAAGGCGCTTTTTAACGCGAAAATCGCCTTTTCAACACGCGTTATGACGCTAAAATTAGCGTAATAACGCTGATAACCCTTGCTGGACCGCTATTCGTGGCGTCATGATTTGGCCTATGTTCGGACGTATTATATTCTGATCATGATGATGATACTCCTTCCAGGTGATAGCAGAAGCGGCATCGAAGCTGCCCTCGGGCGAGTGGCACCACAAGATGGAGATGTGGCAGCCTGCCGGGGTTCTACAATGTGTGCCTATCTTCTCCATGGCTCTCTTCTGTCAAACGTGAGTGGATTCTGTTCGATAGGGTCGATCCACATCTGATGGATGATGTGTCGAGCGTATCATCGGTCGCGTCTATTCGGTCATACCATATCAGACCTTTCACACTACGCGTCAAACAGTTCGAACGGCCTGTACTCAAACGATCTCTGCTGATGATGCGCCTAGTTTGAATGCATTAATCAAATACACGTGGCGCGATACGTTAAGTCGACCGAATATGCATTGACGGAAACGTAACAGACGCTGTACGCTCGACGCACAAACGCATCATCGGTTGAGTGTGAAAGGTTGAATGCTCTATCTGTCGTAACGCGACCGATGTTAAGCGACTCATTTTCCGACAGATATGCCGACAGGTTAAAGAAGTCACTCATCTTCCCAAACAAACCTGGAAGGGTAACTACTACACAGTTTGATATTGACCATCCAAAACTAAAGATATTATCAATTTATCTCGTCGTTATCTATGATTGTATATACACAAAACCGTTAAAAAGTATATATTTGAAAAATACAAGCTTCTAAACTTTCGTATTTCAAAACTGATTTTAGAACTTTGTCATCGAATGCGTAAAATATTTGAAATTCATTTCTTCAACAATAATGAAGGCAAGCCGCCTTACGACACTGGCTGAGTTAGAGGGTCAATTCTTTCGCCACGGACAAACGAAGCCTACATAATTATTTAGTAGTAAATAGGTTTATTTCATGTTTACTTAACCTAGTTCAGGCAAATGTATTACGGAAAGAAATCTATTGATGAGGCAAATGTATTTTTTTAGACCTTAAGAACATAAGATAATTGACTCATTCAAAATAACTTAGGACTAAATGGATTACATTTAGCCCTAAGTTGTTTTAAATACAATTATTTATTTATGTATGTTAGATTAAGGTATATATTTTATATGGGCCGTAAAATTTTCCATCCTGTACTAGATTAATGTTGCCGGAAATAAATGAATTATTATTATTATCATCATCATCATCAGCCTATATAAGTCCACTGCTGGACATAGGCCTCCCCCAATGAGCGCCATAGCGCCCTGTCTTCAGCTTGCTGCATCCAGCATCTACCTACAGTCTTTCGCAGGTCGTCATCCCACCTGGTGGGAGGGCGTCCTACACTACGTTTACCGAGTCGTGGTCTCCACTCAAGAACACGTTTGCCCCAGCGGCCGTCGGTTCTTCGCGAGGTATGGCCGGCCCACTGCCACTTCAGCTTGCTAATTCTTTGAGCTATGTCGATAACTTTGCTTCTCTGTCGGATGTATTCGTTACGAATCCTATCCTTCAGAGAAACTCCGAGCATAGCTCTTTCCATAGCTCGCTGAGCGACTTTGAACTGGTAGACCAGCCCTATCGTGAGTGTCCACGTAAATAAATAAATACAATTTCAGACAACTCTTCGAAATCTTCGAGTCGCTTCCTTCCCTGTCGATGGAGAAGATGAACGTCGTCACCAAAAACGCAATAAATATATGCACATGCGTTTATTTCACTCTGGGCGTGTTTGGATATATCGCCTTCTGCTCCCAGAAGATATCTGGTAAGTTTTGTATTACTATTTATAAGGTTCCAATGGACCAATCCGAGTCTAAGTGAGGAAATAAGAGTACACACACCATAACCATAGGGTTTCGTACGGCCAAATAAAAAATATAGAAATATACTACCAATGTTAACATGGGGAAGTCTGTCTCTGTGTTTGTGAAATCGGAGTTAGCAAATGTATTATTTGCATAAACATTTTGTTTATTTAGATTTTTTTGTTTGATAGGTGAATAGATCAATTGTTTCCTAAGCTACCTAGCTACAAACCTATGTACAGCTATGAAAACAGTTGCTACAGCTTCATCGCTGTTCATCAAACATCAAACCACAACAAACATGAATCATCGATACAGCCGTTTTATAATGTATTCATATCTGTATCTGAGTTTCAAAGTGTAATTTTTAGGCGTAAATGGTAAAATCAGCTTGTTTACGACAAGCAAAATTAATTATTGCTTATGATTTTATTAAAGTCTACGTTTTTTCCTTTCAGGCAATATCCTGATGAGTTTGAGTCCTACAATGGCCAGTGACGTCATAAAGCTGGGCTTCGTCATGTCGCTAGCCTTCAGTTTCCCGCTCATTATCTTCCCCTGTCGAGCCAGCTTGTACTCCTTGCTTTATAAGAAGGTAATATAGCAATAGGTATTATTATACATTTATGTATGTAAATTCAATTTTTCTCATATATACATTCTCTGGCAATAGGTAGATTTATCAGAGGTTCCGAAAGTTGAGTAAAAGCAAGAAAAATACCATTATTATTGAATTCGCCGAGGATAGCACCACCATGATATGCCTATACAATATGCAACCAAGCGACATTAAATTAAATTACTGTCCCCCAGGGAAAAAGGCCCCTTTTACACTATTATAAAAAAGGGGAAGTTTCTATATTCTGCCCGCCTGGGGTACCTATTTATCAAGAACAGTCTTATTCTCTCCCTGTACTGTTGAAAACATAGGGGGAAAACAAGGCACGCGATAAACACCCGATAAATTAAGGCTTTAAAATCATCATCATCAGCCTATGTTAGTCCACTGCTGGACACAGACCTCCCCCAATGAGCGCCATAGCATCCTGTCTTCAGCTAGATGCATTCTACCTGCAGTCTTTCTGTCTTCAGCTAGACGCATTCAGCATCTACCTACAGTCTTTCTGTCTTCAGCTAAACGCATTCAGCATCTACCTGCAGTCTTTCGCAGGATTAAAATTGGACAAACTGTTTTAAAATGCCATGTTTTTAACAAAATGTATATTTCAGGTCCACAGTTCCCAACACGACCACATAATAAACCACAGCATCCCAGAAACAACATTCCGTTGCATAACCGTCGGCATCATCTTCGTGTCTCTATTCATCAGTCTGCTGATACCTGATATAGAGCTAGTGCTTGGCCTGGTGGGCTCTACGATCGGCGTGCTTATATGTGTGGTGTTTCCAACTGCGTGCTTCGTTAATATCACCTTTAAGAATACTAATGAACGGCTCTTGGCTAAGGTAAGCTTATTTATTGATGGTGTTGATTTTAAGTATGTATTTCTATTAAAAATGCGAGACATCCACCCGATTGCTTGAAAAGCTAGATACTCGCAGCTAGCAATCGTGTTTTCTTTTTTCATGTCATAAATATTTTTCTCTTTTTTTTTTAAAGTAGCCTTTGATTGATTCCAGGTTTAGAACTGCTTTTGCAAAATATAACAAACATCCAAAAATAAAATACCCAAAAAACTTTTGCATAACAAACCTTCGCTTTTATATAGCTCTGCTTACCGCAATGGGGCTATAGTTTGACCGAAACCGCTGTACCGCGCCTGAGGTATGCGAGCGGCGAGACGGGGGGGAAATATCGGCCGCTCTGATCCATCAGTCTGCCGTCAACGCGTACTCTTGCTCTTTTTTCCTCGCCGCACTTTCCTAAAGAGCGGTACAGCGGTTTCGGTCAAACTATAGATTATGCTGTGTGAATAGTCCAGCATTATTTATTATATTATAAGTGGTGTTATGTGATATCATATCATAGCAAATTTTCCAAGTTTATGTTAATTTCTATTGACGCGCTCGTTATGATGGTAAAATACCATGCGCTCGTTATGATGGTGGATATGCTAAAAAACCCTATATCAATTGTTTGACTTACCTTTGTTCCAGGGAGTATTGATCCTGGGCTTGATAATAATGGTTCTGGGAACGTACGCGAACCTGCAAGCGGCTGAGGATCAACGCGACAAGTACGACGAGAGATTCATCACGAAGGAGCGGATAGACAAGATCGTCGAGGATTTCTTTGAGAAGAGAGGGGAGAGAGTCAATGGTATATCACTACATAGTATAAAACAAAGTCGCATCCTGCTGCCTGTCTGTCCCTATGTATGCTTAGATCTTTAAAACTACGCAACGGATATTGATGTGTTATTTTTAATAGATAGAGTGATTCTAGAGAAAAGTTTATAAACCATAGAGGAAAGTTCAGATTTCCACGAGGGCGAAGCCGCGGGGCGCAGCTAGTAATGAATAATGCTGGAAAATCCATACAGCGATTTCAGGGCACAGTCGACGGGCAGCAACGCTGAATGTGATGTGTGTTGCTGTCCGTCGAAGAACATGATATTTAGCTATGCATATTTGATAGACTGCGCAATACTGCAATCAGCCGCTCGGGAGATAGGTAACGTAACGTGTATGAACATAGGGTGAAATCGGAGATTTTTGTAGACTCATTGTATAAATTTGAAACACTTGCCTTTTTCATCTACATACATATATCTAGATATTCGATTGGAAGAGACTGAAAGTAATAAAAGTGGAAGAGCTAAGTAAATTAGGATGCCTATATACCCAGTAGGGGCTGGTACCAGCCAGCCTAAGATGAACCTATCGAGCGTTTTAACATAAGACCAAAAACAATCTTAATTATTTTCTTCTATTTACAGGCGAATATCTAAAACAAATGCCGAAAAACGATCAATTGAAGTTTGAAGCACCAAAACCTAGCAACATGATTGTAAAAGATTCAGAAGTACAGCCCCCTAACCCGGTGCCGCCTGAATCTCACTCCAACGAGGTAAAAGCGCACGACGCGGCCGATAATGGAGACAAAATTAACAATAATAAGTTGCTAAACGATGTACTGCTACCAGAAAAAGTAAAAGAGGACGAAGCTGTTGATAAAATATCGGAAACGCACCCCAAAAACTTAAAAACAAAGCTAGACGAAGCGAAAATTACAATTGAAGACCCAGTAGATAAAACACCAGAAAAGCAAGTGAAAGTCGAGGAAAACAAAGTCGAGAAGATAAAACTCGAGAAACAAGAAAAGTTAATTGAAACTATGAAACAACACGGTGAGGAGCAGAAGCAATTGATGCAAGAACAGAAACAGATTATGTCAGAAATAATTAAAAATAATAAAGAAGCTAAAATTGAGCCCTCACCTGAAGCAATAATTGAAACAATAGCTAAAAACGAACCATCTCCGGCTAAAGTCGAAGCGAACAACGCAGAAAAAGAAAATCAGTTGTTAGAAACTATAATACAACATGGAAAAGAACAAAAAGAGATTCTAAACGAAATCATCAAAACAAAGAACGAATACGAAAAGAATAAAGAAGAAGAAAACAATGAAGCAAAGAAAATAGCAGTAGAGAGTATCAAACAAATAGCTGACATGGCTATCAAGAGTATAGGAAGTGTGACAGAAAAACCGGAAGATGTCAAGAAAGCTGAGAGGTTAGAAAAGTTGACGAATGATGCTGTACAGCAAATCGCTAAGAAGGCTGTCGAAACCATAGAGGCTATTAAAGATATTAAAACACCAGAAGACACAAAACCCGAATCAAAACCAGTTGAAGGTATAAAACCTGAAACTAAACCAGCTGAAATAAATATAAAACCAAAAGATATACCAAAACCAGCAGAAGTCAACATCAAACCAAAAGATACAGAGAATGATGCTAATCAAAAAGAACCTATATTACTCAAACCAGTAGAAGAAATCAATCAGAATATCGGCATTAAACCTAGCCCGAAACAAATCGTAGATTACGTAAATAACAAACCTGCACAAAATGTTCCAAGTAATGAAAAGGTGCCCGAGAAAAATCAAGAGAGTAAAGACAAAACAGGCAAAGTAAAGACACATTCTCATTCGCCAGATGAACCCGAATCTTACAAAGAAGGGGAAGACCTTCAAAACAACGAAATGAAAAAAAACGTACTCGTTCCTTTAGCTTTGAAAAAGCTGCAAGAACTAAGGGAGATGCGTCAAAAATCTGTAGAAAACGTTATTGCTAAAAATGATGATCCTAAAAACGGTCAGAGACAAAAGAGAGAAGTCGTCGATTGCACAAATAGACTATCCTTAGATCCGTTGGATAAAAACATATGTGATAGCCTACTCAGTCCTAAGTTCCAAAAGCAAAACGAGGTTTTGCCGAAAGTTGATTTAGGTGATAGCTTAGCCAGGCATTCGCTTTTGGATCCAATACATCGAATCGGAAGATCTCTACAAAAATACGATGAAAAGGAAAGAAATGAATGATAAAACATGATTATGTTCGTTGTGCATTTATTAGTTATTTGTATGTTTATAATATAGTATAATAGTATTATTACAGTATGCCATTAAGTTTCCTTTTTATGAAGGTTCAAATATTATTTTGAGATTACGAGCTTGCCACGCTGTTATTTGAAAGGCTTCAACAATTGTATACTCATTTAACTTATTTACCTTCTACATACAATTATTAATCTGATATAACTTATATATATATACTGTCGAGAACGCCATAAACTAGAAGATGAATCAACTCTGCGACGCTATCACCCCACCTGGGACAAGATTTTAAGCCTGCTCTTTTGTTAACTGCCCAGATATTCATGTAAACGTAAGGCGTAGAATTACACTAAGAAATATAATAAATTAAGATTTTTTTCTTTGTATAATTTTCTGTGAAGTTGTGTGATCTCAAAGACTTTGTTATAATATTTAAATAAGTTATTTATAAACGTTGGTCAATTGTTTTCTATGCACATTTTTCGGTATACACAACATGAACGATTTGCCTGAATGTAACCATCAGTGCAACTTTTTCGTCTTTTGCTTTTTAACTAAAACATTGTTCTAATTACGCATAAATTATTGTGATTCTATTGACTGATTGTGTACGAAATAAAATAGTTTATTATTCTTTACACTTGTTTAATATCATAGCAATGAAATGCGAATTATAGAATCTAAGCTTGCGGGATCGATGACGCCAATCCCGCGGAATCGCAAGATTTACGGTGGTACAAATATTATGTTATCAATTAATCATGGAACGAATTAATCAATAGTTGAAAATTTAATGCAATTCTGACTCGGTCCCGCATTTTTGATCTTGCATCAATTGTATCTATTTCTAATGTATAATGATTAAACATGATGATGTAAAGTATCCATTAAAATCTTTAACATACTTTTCATAATCATGTTATGGTAAATGCAAAACGATAGGAGCTTTAACTATAAATGTACTATATAAACAAATAACTTAATATATGTATATGAATTAAACTACTTTAGGCGCTGTCTTCCTCCAAAACAGGCATTTTCTTTGTTCTGAAAAAGAAAAACACGTTACAGTTAAAGCACATACAATACAACAGAAAGGAGAAGACCAAAGAGAACTTTATGTAAGTTTCCAAGGCAATTTCAGTTTTTGTAATGATTGATACAGGATTCCTTTCGCGATTTTTCCCTACGTCTCATGGCCGGTTTTATTTAATTGATACATTGGCCAACAATGTATGTATAAATTAAATAAAACCGGCCAAGTGCGAGCCCCCTTAAATATTTATTTTACTCTGTTTTTTATAGTATTTGTTTTTATAGCGGCAACAGGAATACATCATCTGTGAAAATTTCAACTGTCTAACTATCACGGTTCATCAGATACAGCCTGGTGACAGACGGACGGACAGACAGATGGAGTGTTAGTAATATTTTACCCTTTAGGTACGGAATCCAAAAAAGCCACCTGTACATGAAGATGATTCTCTGTTAATGGCAACTGTGTCTGGTTGGACTGCACTTTTCTGCCAGTGTCAAGAAATGGTAAAAATGTATAATTATCTGAGTTATCAAATCATGATGATTGTATTGTATAGGTATGATATTTTCAGCAGAGCCTAGTTCGTTATCTAGCAGGGTGTACCACGTGCTGTGGGGGTTAGGTTGGCTTGGGAGACGAGATGTTGAGAGTCCCCCTTACGCCTGCCACATGTATAGGATATAAACGCTGCAATGCGACATTACCTGGTCCGGCCAGACTGACTGGTGTTGGACTGTGTGGAGGGGCGCCGCCCGCGACGCGGAGTCACCGACACCTCAGTCTCTGATGGACCAGGCGAGTTCACGGGGCTGCTGCTCATCTGAGGACATTCATAAATAAATAAGTTAAAATTTAATCCCCGCATCCGGCGTGGTCGGTTTTTGGTCTAATTAACAGTGCGGAAGCGAAATTGTTGCCGTCACCTCCAGGTTAGCGGCGGTGTTTGGGTCAACGGGGTAACGTGTCGGCCTATGGAGGTGAGAAAATAAATTTTGATGTACTTTAAAACGACTTTTTTAATTTTATTTATTAAAAACAGCACGTGTGAACCCACGCAACAGCTACAAAAATGCTAGTAGCTGATGAGTTGTCACCACAAGCACATGGTTTTTTTCTGACACGTGCACTACAGTCATGTGTATACAAATACAGGCATGCATGTGCTATGGTAGAGCAGATCATCAAATAGCGCTGGTCTTCCGTGGACACCGTGGTATTGTATTCACTGTGTGACAGTTACTTGCACATGCCGTTTACTAGCATACCCACTACTGATACGTTTTACTGGCTTCTGTATTTCCGGTTTTAGGTTATAAGGACAGTAGGTTGTAAGTTCTTACCCCGGCAGATTCAATGGACTTGCGCCTAGACTTGGGCGTCAGTGCTTCGACGGCGCGGTTGAATGATGCACGTCGACCGCGCGCCGGGCTGTCTGTCCCGCTTAGGAGAGGGGAACTAATCGGGCTCTCTGAAACGAATTATAATTATGTAATAAAATACTCAATACTGTCTTGAAGACATTTTTTCTTAAGGCAGTAACGCCGCCACCTATTTTAATAATAATAGTAAAATCTTTATTTATAAATAAAAATAAATAAAATGGTACATAACTAATTATTAACTAAATAAACTTTGCCGCTGTTAATACTCAAGCCACCCTAACGAATTAGAAAACTTAAATGCTGCTAAATGGCGTCCGACTCAGCATTATGTTTGATAGCCATTGTGCATAGCTATCACAACGCTGATCTTCCGTCGGAACCAAACCCACGCGTCACGTCACGTCACGTACACTAACACAATACATTAAATAATACTAAAGCACAAAAAATAGAAAATAAAACAAGTACCTACAGATCATATTTGCTATGCAATTGTCTACAATAACTGCATTAAAGTTTTAGTAGTTACCCAGCAATAAATTGACCAAAAGGAACAATTAAAAAATTATTTTAAAAAATAAATACACAGAATATGTAGTAATGTGCAGAAACAGTATATTTAAAAAGAAAAGACTCATCATGCCCTAAGACTAGAGAGTTTGTCTTATTATTAAGTTGAATAAAGGAAATATCAACATTTTCATTGGGGTTTTTGTGATACGCATTATAAGCTTTTTATAATGCATCTGTAATAGTTTTATGTAGTTTATGCGGAGATACGAAGTTGTCCTTGGTGGCCACCAAACTATTTCCGCATCTCTACCTAAACTCTTAACACTTTGACTGCGACTTTTTTCGACGACTGCGATCTTTTTTTTAACCTAAAAAATTCGTGCTGCCGCTCTACACAGCGGTTGTGTTGCGCCGCACATGCGTTTCGTTCGAAAAATATTACGGCTGCGCTGAGTCACAAAGATCTGTATTTTCTCAGCCGCTGCGCTATTGTGGATTTACGCATATTATTCACTTGTAGAAAACACATACCGTGTGATTTCAGCAATCAAAGTGCAAAACTAAATAATGTGTTGCTGTTCCTTTACGGTCGAAATAAAAAGGACAGAGACATTTTCTTATCACTAGCCCACGATAGTCCAAAGCTGGACGAAGGCCAATGTCATTACGCCCTGTCGTCAGCTTGCCGTATCCAGCTTCTGCCTACAAAATGTATTAGGGCGCATTCACATAGCATCCGTTTTTTTCCGCGATGGCGGAGCGACTTCACACACCCGACAGTACTCCAGTAAACTATTATTTCCAGTAGCGAAGGATCCGTAAAAACGGTCCTGTGAGAACGGATACGCAGTGTGAATACGCCCTAGTAACTAAAATGAAGTCACCTTACCTGCCACATCTATAGAAGCGATCCTCCTATTTATCTTAGCTGCTCTCACTACCTTAGTTTCTTTATTCTCGGAAGCAGCTCTACCCATTCGCGCTAGAAACACACAAAAGCTAAAACAAGTGCAAAAAAAAAATTAAGCAAAATTAAATAATAATTAAACTAACTAAAAAAAGTAATTCCGTTTGGAATGTGGATCAACCATGGCTACGTTCTTAAAACTTCTTAGAACAAAGAGTGTTCATATTTACATACATTGTCCAACAAATCCTTACTACAATAAGCATCGCTTCACGCAGTAAAAAATACAATTTTGAATTACCCGATCGTATTACTTTTAACACAAATGATGTAAATAATTGTACAATTTCACTAAAATGCGTTCTAAATTTCTAAAGATTTCAAATAAGGGTGAAACAACGGTCCTATAGCATGTATGTAAGAATATTTTTTTCTGCGTGATACCACAATATGCTTATAGGAATTAAAGGAAAACTAAGCCAATCAAAATAATTCTACACGGTTCCCAAATATACATAATCCTTGATATTTCTGGAAAATATAGGAGATACAAAACCAAATAAATTAAGGTAAAAAATATTTTACGACTGGTATCTTCGGAGCAAATAAAAAAAGTAAGTTCTTGCAACTTACTTTTTATCGAGGTTTGCAATGTCAAAACGATTTTTAGTTTTAAAAGCAAGTTTATAAATACGAATTCAACCTTTTTCGCTGCGCGGGTGTAACTATCCGTAATTAAAGTTTTTGTTTTTGGTGATTATATTGCTCTTACTTTGTTGTTTTCTGTTATTGTTAACCGTTGGATAGAAGTTTGCATTTCTAATGTCTTTTTACCAAAAATATCTTGGATTCTACAACCATATATGTAGGTGAATAAAATAACTTGTAAAGCGTACTCACATCTCAACTTGCTAGCGTCGGACTCGATTGATTCCGGAGACATACTACCGAGCTCTAGTTCATCTGCGTCCGGGGGGCCTAATAAAGCAGTTAGTCGTGCAGTGGATCAACACATATGATTAGTTATATTACAACTCTACAAGGTGGTATACGGTTATAAGGGCCAGAAGCATTATAAGTTATGGGCCAGTTATGTAGCATTATGTTTTACTAATGTAACTAGATTATGGAGCAAAATTTCGTGTCGTATCGAAAGGACATTTAATAACGTCCTATAAACAGAAGGTCTTAAAAGCAAAACTGCATATTAGCATATCCTATTAGCAACATGACCTAGTAGATGAAAAAATATAACAATGCCCTATATAGTAGCTAATATATGCCGTTTTCATTTTAGGAAGTCCTGTTAATAGGGCGTTCTGATTAAATGTTTAAGGTTAAAATGATTTCAAAATAAAATAAGTTTAATACAGGCACAAATAGACTCATATCACACAATATTGTCCAAGGGTCCGCTTACACCGAGTAGCGACACGATCAGTGGCATCTAGAGACGCAGCTCGGCGCCGCCGCGAGGAGTTTTCATATGATGTCCATACAATATCTGTATCTTTTTGTGTAGTATATTTTGTATATATTCACGTAACGGCGCGGGTTTGTATTATGCAAATAATATTAAAGTTGTATTTAAAACCATTCTTTTTAAAAGTGCGCGCGGCGTAGCGTCTCGTTGTGAGCTGACCCTTAGAAACTAAAGATTTTTTAAGAAAAATAACTTGGTAACATAATTTACACTACAGTTACGGTAAGTCATTGACACCCTTTTCTCCGATAATTTGTGTTAAGCGTGTCAGAAATGCTAGGACGTAAAGGTCATTGTTGCGAGGAAACTAAATATACAGTTCGATAGAGAATTAAACATTGAGTAAAATTGCATTATTTCGACCAAATGTCCTTTACGGCCTTTCGAGCAGACCAGAGGCATCGTATATTCGTTATCTAAACAATTTCTCACTACAAAGCTTGCTTGCACTAAAAGCTTTTATTAAGGTTTTCCTTATTACTTAAGTTATAGTACTATTTTCAACAAAGGATTTTCACCCTTATTGTATTAAACTGTTTTCTGTCTTACCATCATATGTTTGTTTATTGAGCAAGCTGATTCTGTCGAACGGTTGCACGTCGAAGGCAGGTTGTCTTTCCTCTTCTTCGATTTCTGATACATTTGACCTGCTAATAGTAAATTAACATGAGTTTTTAGAACTAAATACCAAGGATATAACAGATTCTTCGCTGGACTGTTGAAGGTAGAAGCTTCTATTCTATAGTCTATTCCGAAAGCAGAGCAAACTGCCAGTTTAGCGTGAGCCTTGGTTTACGTCTGTAATTTACTTTATATGATATTTTGACATGGCTCAAAATAAATTGGATTATTATGAAATTCTTTGCCATTTTTCATACTACGTTTGAAATCTAGAAATCTAAGTTTGTAGTTTTATTGCAAGTCTTAATCTCTAGGTATCTGGTCCGATTTTGATAATTCTTCGAGTAATTGATTTTTGTTTCCGAGTACAATATAGGCTAAGTTTTATGGAGGTGCCACGTAAGCGAAGCCGGTATCTAGTACCCATGAAATAAGTTCTGCTTAGCCTCAAGGTAGAGTATATGTTGTAGAGAATGATGCTGTGTGGATTATCCAGCATTATTATTATTATTTACTTACTTAGAAGCACGAGATGTGGAACTGGGGCGGCGTCCGCGCGACTTTTCTAACATCGACTGTTGAGTGCGAGTCAATCTACAAAATTAGAAACGTATTAGGACACAATAAAACCTCTTTTTCATAAATATTGATTAACTAGTTACTATGATATCAGGACAGATTTATTTATTGTTAGATTCAAAGTCTTAAATGAGAATAAAAAAACTGTGCTGAAGAAACAAGGTTGGTTTACAAACATTCCACGTCGAGTTGCGCTGGTCTATAGGTTCTTAGTTATTCCGCTTACATTGATAAAGATACATTAATTTAGCCATAAACAGGTTACGTACAATAACACACAAACATAGGATACACTAACAACACAGTACTTTTAAAAATAAATAAAATAAACCTACAGAGAATCATTAATATTGAATTATCGTAGTTATTTACCTTCTAGCATCAGAATACTCGTGGATAACATCAAGCGTGCTTTGCTCCCTGCTCTCCTCAGCCAAAGCTTCAGGTATCACAGACAAATCAGGCTTGGTAGCTACAACTGACTTCCTGCCCCTACGTTTAGACTCACTTTGAACGCTAGAAGCTATAGAACTACCCGACGCAATGCTTTCATTATCATCAGCTACCTTCTTAGTTCTTCTCTTAGGAGTGAGTGAAACAGATTCATCGAGCGAATCCTCTTTCATTTCTCGCGACATTCTGCGAGTTACGATCTTTCGTACTTCGCTAGTGCGTGTTTTGCGACGCGATGGAGTAGCATTTTCTGGAGTAGTCTCATCTGAGTGGGTAGATGTTGAGGACTGCGCGCGCTTTCTTGTGATTGGTGTTTTTGGTTCATCTTCTTTTGTTGCTGCAATCTCAGCTTCATTGATTGGTTTTGTCGCAGCTTCATTGGTTGGTTTTGTCGCAGCTTCATTGGTTGGTCTTGTCGCAGCTTCATTGGTTGGTTTTGTCTCAGCTTCATTGGTTAGTTTTGTGGCACGTTTTTGTGTAGCTGGCGTTTTTGACTCATCAGTTTCCTCAGGGGTTTCTACGTCTATAGATTTGGCTCTGGATTGGGCGCGCTTTCTAGTCTTTGGCTCTTCGATTTCTTTAATTTCCATAGGTTTATTTGTATCGGATTCTTGTACAACGTCTACAGACTTAGCTCGAGAATTCGCTCGTTTGCGAGTAATAGGCGTTCTTGGCTCACCAAGAGCCATTTCAATTTCAGTTGACGCGGAACGAATCAAACGTTTCCGGGTACGTGTTTGACTTTTCACTTCATCTTGTTTAGGTTCCGTTATAGCTTCTAAAGCTTCTTTCGGAGACTCTGCTTTCTTCTCAACTTTTGCAGTTTCTTTTACTGTTTCTATTTTAGATACATCAGTAGAGATTTGAGTATCACTTTCAGTATCTTTTTTAATGATTGCAGCCTCTTTCTTTTCGGTTTCTGAAGCTGATGTATCCACAACATCCATGCTTTGAGGAGACTTTCGTACATCGACAGTTGTTTCTGTCGCAACTTTTTGGACAATTACGCTGCATTTGATGGGTAGGTCTGTAAAAAAATTAAAATACTTAAAAAAATTTCAACAAATAATTTACAAAATTGCTACCAAATTTGATGCGACATTTAGTACAGAATTGGCACTTTATTTTTATATATAATGAGATTTGAAATAACATAGGACACAACAGACACTTATTGCAGCTGAAACTTTGTTTATGGAATTGAAAGATACAACTTTAATAATAGGAGCAAATACGGGCACATCCACCGAGATTGTAGCAACTTCAAAAGAGGTAGAGGTAGCTCTTAAACAACTGAATTTTTTTAATAATAATAAATAATGCTGGACAATCCACACAGCATTATCATGGTAAGCAAAACTTATGTTATGGGTACTAGATAACTGATATACATAATACAATACATTACATAGATATATATTTTTTACTATACATAGAAAACGACCACAACACCCGGAACTATGAATATATGCAGATCGTACACACAATTGTTCCGAGGCGGGAATCGAACCCGCAACCTCCTGCGTCGCAGGCGGATCATAGCCCACCGCGCCACATCGGTCGTCAATAAGGTAAATAATACAATGGCACAAAATAAGGTAAATAATACAACAGAGAAACCTTACCTGTTATTTCCGATTCCTTTTCCATATCATCAATGTTATCCTCAGGAAAGATCAAACGGATTTCTTCATCAGTTGTATCCATATCTTCAGCCATAACAGAATCTTGTACTAACGGATCTTCCGTCATAGCTTTGTCTTTAGTTATTTGTTCTTCTGGCTTCTCAGGCTGTTTCGCTATACCAGCTATTTCAGTAACCTTTTGATCTTCTGTATCAGCTTTCTTGTCAGTTTTCGACCCCGTTTCAACTATTTTCGTTTCAAGCTTTTCACTTGTGTTTCCTTCTTCGACGATAGTGGAGTTGTCATCTGTCAGAAGCGACATTTGAGCTTGATCCAAAGGATTTGTCACTTGTTGTGAAACTTCTTCGGCGATCAATGACCCATCTTCAGTCATTAGAGAAATTTGAGCTTGATTTAACGGATCTTTATTGTCGTCTGCTTCATTTTCGCTTACGTCCCCGCTCGATTTATTAGATGTTATTATGAATTGGTTAGAACTTGATACCTTATATGATTCATTTGATTGGTTAGAAGTTGAATCACTGGAATCGGTATTGAATTCTGGTGTATCCATGCTTGTTGACTGAGTGCTGGTTCGGATGGATTTAATTAAACTCTTGATTTCCTTTTTTATTTCCTCGGGTGACTTTGGCTCTTCCGTTTCTGATAATTCTGAGTCAGGTTCAGAGCTTATGTGAATGGCTTCGACACTTTTATTTGATGATGACGATGAAGACTGAAACAAAAAGATTTTAATTATATTAAGATATCGTGATGTCTGGTACGAAATGGGCGTGCCCTTTTTCCAGCAGTAAGACGCCCAGGGCTTTCATTCATCATTTAACACTTTGATTGCTGAAATCACACGGTATGTGTTTTCTACAAGTGACTAATATGCGTAAATCCACACCAGCGCACCGAACGAACGAAACGCATGTGCGGCGCAACACAACCGCTGTGTAGAGCGGCAGCACAAATTTTTTAGGTTAAAAAACAGATCGCAGTCGATCAGAAAGTGTTAATAGATCTCTTGATTTCTAATTTAAAAAAATTTCGCTACACGTGTGAGACAATGCGTAGTTGAAGTTTATGTTTGAGTGATAACCTAGCTGTTTACTTTTTGTTAACATAAAAGACCTTGGATTCTAAATTGGCTTATAATTACATTATCTCTGGGTTTACTCCACTGTTTATACGTGAACAAACAACATAGTAATCGATGATACTTGATACTTCATCAAGCCCTAAACTAAGCATTTTGTGTTAAAAGAACAGTAAATAGTATATATTTTAAAACTTACGTTAGAATCAGAGCTGTCTTCCGTAGCCTCGGAATCTTCCTCTGAACCACTTTCTTCCTCACCAGACGATATCGACACATTATCCACTTCTCCAATCTCATCCATCAATCTCCCAACCTCACCTATCTGTTCCCCTTTTTCTGTCTCTGTCATTTCCACATCATTATCTCCATCATCACCGATCTCATCATTATCATCAGTGAGAAGGCTCGACGCGTTCACAGTTTGTGTTGTATCATTTGCTATGCTACTTTCGTAGCTGTGTAGTACGGAACCGAAATCGGTTTTTGGCGTAGCCGGTACGTAAGCTTTTGATGTGCTAGGTTCTTTTTGAGGCGTTTCAAAGCTTTGGGAAGTAGCGGCGACACTGCTTTCGTAGCTAAGTAAGACTAATTGATCGGTATCATCCTGAATGGTGGTAAAAGCTGGCAAAGTTTTCTCTGCAGTCGTAGTGCTAGTAACAACCTCTTCGGTTAGGCTCTTGGAAGATTCGCCTACGCTGCTCTGGTAGCTTTGCAATACTGACTTTTCGAAGTAAGTTTCATGGAGGGTAAAGTTAGGGATTGCATTTAGGTCCATATTGTTAGTGCTTTTAGGTTCTTTTTCGGCTGACGCTGAGATGCTGTCGTTAGAGCTCTGTAGGATGGATTTGTTCACTATAGGAGAGAGCGTCATGTCCATAATCGGAGGTTGTTTTAAAGGTTTCATAGGAGTACATTCGATGGCCGGTTCGGCGCTTTTCCCTGAGCTCTCAGCCGCTTCACTTTCAAGCGATTCTAAGGTTTGCTTAGTTTTAGCAAAAGTGTTTGCTTCTAGAACCAAACGCGATAGTGATTTCTTAGTTTTGACGTTTTCTTTCTTAGTATCTGGCGTTTTTGATCGACTTCTACAACGAAAGACAAGTGTTTAGGACAGTTTTTATTACAAATATATCGTGTAAACAGGAATTTGATAGAAATATAAAATTTTACCGTAAGCTTCTTGGACTGGGTTTGAGTACGGGTTCGTCAATGGTTACTTCAACTTCTGGTGTTCTTGAACGACTTCTAAACAACAACAAATTACATAAAATTATATAAAAATGTGTTATCTATCTATAATCAGCACAAAAACATCATAATCAGCCTATGTTAGTCCACTGCTGGGCATAGGCCTCCCCTAATAAGCGCACTGTCTTCTGCTTGACGCATCCAGCACAATAACTTAAGACACTAAGTAATGCCATTTTGAGGTGCTTTTTTTTGGTGCGTCCACCCAGCGCTGGTTTTCAATGAAGATCATAGCGGCTTGACATAAATTATAATAATCTACATATTTTAATAGTGAATGAATTTCGAATATAATTGAGCGATGGGCTTTTAATCCCATAAATCATTTCCCAAGGGATATAAATAACCTTAAAACGATTCCAAAGAAACAACGGGTGTGAACCGGGCAGCAACCAGTATTAAAGCCTACCTCAAATTCCGTCGACTTGGCGAGCCGGGTGGTGATTCAGTGTCGGACTTGGTGGGAGATTCTTTGATGGCTTCCAACCGGGGAGATTCCAGGACTATATCCTTACGCTCCGGGGTGCGGGATCGACTCCTGTAGGCGATAAAATTGATCAGTGTGTATTTTATCGGTAGTTTAGATTAATAAAATAAATAAATAATGCCGGACAATTCACACAGCAATATCAAGCCCCAGCTAGTTACGTTTGCTTAGCTTGGGGCTAGATGATTCTGTGTGGATTGTCCATCATTAAATATCGCGAACCTTTTGTTTAATTTGGTATATACCCGATTTAGATAAATAACCGATAAATAATCTATTAATATTTTAACCAATCGCGGATGTTTAAAAAGATGTAAACATGGTTGTATTATACAATAACATGTAGGTAGATTCTTGAATGGTGATTGCCTTTTTACATGTCCCTTATTTTGTAATTTTTTCAGTTTGTACGTACATTAAAGAATTTAAATAGTGTGTAAAGTAGTAGGTAGTATCTTTGTGTGTAAAGTTATTAGTAGGTAGTAGTAGGATGGTACGTTACATGTATACCTCAAATTCCTTGGTATGCTTTGTATGTAAAGTTATTAGTAAGTAGTAGTAGTGTGTGTAGTATAAGTTACATGTATACCTCAAATTCCTTGGTATGCTTTGTATGTAAAGTTATTAGTAAGTAGTAGTAGTGTGTGTAGTATAAGTTACATGTATACCTCAAATTCCTTGGTACGTGAAGCGTATAGCTCTCGGCATGAGGTTCGCTCTCGACCTCCTGCTTCGGCTGCTCTAAGATGACTGCGAGCGGCGACGAGCGAGGACTTATTTCAGGCGTCTTGGATCTACTTCTGTGAAATAGAAACAGAATGAAACTAGTAATTCGTGGGTATAATTGAAATGTCAATAGCATAGGATTATTGAGGGCTACAGCGATAGCCCACGGAATTTACATACATAGGTATACTCCAAAATTACTACTCGTCTTCGCAAAACGTTATTGGTCGTTATTTGTACAACATACAGAAAAAAAAACTATTAGCAGCACGATGGTTCAACCCGGCTGCGATTTCAGGAGTTCGTTTTAATAAATGCACTGTTATTTTGTTTAATTATTTTAGTACCTTGAGATTCTTCCACGTAGTGGAGTAGCCGGAGAATCACGATGCTCAGGAGTCACTGAACCGCTTCTGCAAATAATTAGTTTCAATATAGATTCAAGATTTGGCTAGCCAAAGATCTTGGACAGACCTAATATTGGCATTTGACGACCACTGTGGCGCGGAGGGCTTAGGTCCACTTGCGACGTAAGAGGTTGCGGGTTCGATTCCGACTCGGGACAATTGTGTACGATCTGCAAATATTTGTTCCGGATGTTCTGGTCGTCATCTATGTATAATAAAAATATATACATATATCTATGTAATCTATTGTATTATGTGTGTATATCAGTCATCTATCAACTTCAACTTCTTCCTAGATGGCTCTGCGTCTGGATTGACGCAATGATATATTGATTTATTAGTGATTATGATCTGTCTAGTTTATGTCAGGTCAACGAGTGGTGTCAAATAATCCAGATGTCACCAAATTTAAAATATTTTTTTATTAAAATGTCCGTCCCTTTCAAAACAATCAAAAAATGATGACATAATATTGAGCACTGATTAATTAGTTAACTTTTTACGAAATCTGAATTAACATAATTTACTCTTTTAGCTGAAGACAGGGCGCTATGGCGCTCATTAGGGGAGGCCTATGTCCAACAGTGGACTATTACAGGTTGATGATGATGACTCTTTTAGAAACTTACCTCAAAGGAGTACTTTCGCTACTAGCGCGAATCGCCCTACGGCCCTTGGGAGTAGGCGTCCTAAGGACTTCCATTCGATCTTGTAATTCCTCCCTACCCTCTTCATAATCTGTGCCCCTGGTACTTTCTGCTGACATACTGCGTTTGTCTCTCTTTCTGCCGATATCTTGCATCTCTGTCTCGAGTTCTCTTGACTGTGCTCGTCTGTCTCCGGAATATCTACACATACAGAAAAAATGATGGTTTTCATGTATAAAAGTAATCAAATAAATTTATTAGTTAAGTAATTGTTTTATGAAACTGTATTGAAATTTGTACATTAAAAATATAAGCCTTTTTAGTATAATTGGTAAAATATGGTTGCAAATGACTATGATTCCGGCCCAAAGTAGCAACCTAGTTACGATTTGAGACAGCATCAATCTAGTATAGAAAGTAATGCAAGAAAAACACTAATTATAGGCGCTAAAGTATTTGTCACCATACAAAGTTGTTCAGAGGTATGTTGATGTTTAACGGCTAGTTTAACGATCGCCTCTAAAGCGCGTGCGAAGCCGCAGGCAGACAACTAGCAAGACACTCAATAGCCTATATTGGTCCGCTGCTGGTTGCACAGGCCTCCCCCTGATAAGCGCATAATTGGCTTTTATCTCATTGGAGTATCAAATGCCCATAATCACCATGTTGGACATGCGGGTTGGGAATCGCTCAGGAGTAAATTGTTCTGCAGGAGGCGCTGCTGCCCGCCCGCGGTGGATTAGTCGCTTCTTACGACACCCGCGGGAAGAGTTGGGGTGGTGTAAATTCTAAGCCACTGCCGGCCGGCCACACGGACACTATAGATTTAATGCTTTATTAGTAATTTAAACTGCTTACCTCGGGTTGATAAGAGTGATGGGGATATCAGCGATGCTTTCCACTGATGTGTTGGGATCGTCTGATAAACTGCTGTTCGCTGATACTGAGAAGGATCGTCTGTAAATGAAATTGAGTGTTAAATCCATATATATAAAGTTCACATTATATATTACATGTATAATTTATAAGCGTATTTAAAAACAACCAAAACGAATGCTGTAGTTAAGAAGCTCTGTGTGTATTTTCATCAATCAAAGACACGCCTGTAGGTACATTATTAATTAAGCGTTAACAGAACAATCTCGATTTGTTCAATCTAATGAAAGAGTCGTATTCAAATCGGTTCATCCGTTCGGAAGCTACGATACCAAAGCAGCTAAACGCTAAAATATTATACACCAAAGACCTGCCTGCCTGCCTGGAAGTTATCGCTCTTAGCGATAAGACCCCCCATTGTGCATCTGTTTCTGTGTTCTGTCTTGATGTGCAATAAAGCAACAAAAAAGTAATAAAACAATAAAGTAGGTACTTTATGAAGCTAACAAGTTCCATAATTACTACTAATAATCTGAAAATAACGTATAAATTACCTTGCACGAACGGAATCCTTATACGTCTTTTTGATTGAAACGTTTGCGTCCGTTGCCAATTTCTTGGGCGGAGATTCCAATGGGTTACTCTCGTTCTGTGGAATTATAAATAGAGGTTACTTTTAATTTATTTAAATAACCGTTACGAAGGTCGCCAGAAAGATTAAATGACTTTGAAATAAAAAAATGTATAAGTGCTTGATACCACACAATAGAAGTTAAAACTTAAAGTTCTCGACTGGCGCCGAGTACAGATTTAGCGTAACCGCACCGAGCGTGATGGCTCATTTTGGTTTACTGTTCAGAATAGATACACAGAGATTTTTGGGCGCATATTTTGTCATTTAACTATGGAATATCTTACCATAGCATGAGACGCGGTTGTAACATAGCTCTCAGCCGTAGATATATCAACATCCCTCTCTCTATCAGTAGATGCGGATCGTTCCCTCTCTTTCACTCCGAATGGTGGCATTTGATTGGTCATTATCGGCGATGGCGTTGGCGCGGTACCGGGGTCGGTTGGTGTAGGTATTGTGAACCTTAGCTGCCTGGGAATAGATGATTTTATTGATTATAGACTTATACTTTAAGAAGATAGTAAATTCTGCCTGCTGCTTCGTATGCGTTGTTTCTATCGAAACGTTTAATGGTTATTTATATGATATGGGAACTGTCTAAGTATGTTTTATTCCATTTCTAGAAGTACTTGTAAGCAAAGCTATCCGTTGAGTAGTTTGGAGGTAACAAATATACAAACATTTTTATTTATAATATCAGTGTGATTCGTTTGGTTCCTACGCTAACATATCAGGCGATTGTCATTAATGCATCGTTGCTTTTAATTAGCTACACATAAGAAATTAAATAATATCTCAAAAAAAATACGAACTCGACGGGACTAACATAGGACGAAACGGGACGTACTGAATAAGAAGGTTGCGGATTCAAGTCCCACCGATGATTCTCGGATAATGATGAAGCTGCGAAAGCAGCATTTCTCTTCACTCTCCCCTCTCGCGTAGCTTCATCACTACATTGTATAAAACAAAGTAGCTTCCCGCTGTCTGTCTGTTTCTATGTATGCTTAGATCTTTCAAACTACGCTACGGATTTTGATGTGTGTTTTTTTAATAGATAGTGATTCTTATAAAACAGAGTTTATAAACCAGTTGACACATACGTAGATTTCCACGCGGGCGAAGCCGCGGGGCGCAGCTAGTTATTATATTGAAATTACAGAAACAAACATACTTGTTAGTAGAATCGCTGTAGTGAGTATGGTTGCTGGCTGTCTCCATTTCAAGTTCATCATCGGTGTCGTCGAGATACCGCGAGCCGCAGGGCGAACCGCAGTCTTCCAATCTTGAGTGAGTGCGGGCCTGTAAGAAGGGAAATATTGTCAGTAGATTGCAATAAACTTTACAAGGTAATTGTACAAAATCGGAAGACAAGTTTATGCTTAATTTTTAAAAACATTTTGTTGCGCCGAGCTCTGTAAATTTCGAAACATGAGTACTAAGCCGAAAGGGGCTGATTCTGGACCCTAAGGGGATCAACTTTTGTCATATTTTCAATTTCTTTTGATTGCCAAAAGCCGAAAGTATATCGGTTATTCGCCTCGGGGTCCAGAATTACGACTTTTCGGCTATGTTACGTGGTCCCTCGTAGTCAACAACGTCAACGAGGATATTTGCATGAAACAACAACACTAGTCTATCACTAGGACTTTTAAAAATGTATCATACATTAGGCCCCTCATGGTGGCTAGTAGCCACTGGCTACTATATGAGTGATCGTCGTCTAGTCTAGATACATACTATGTTCAGTGGACGTATTATGAGCTGATATAAATGACGACCTCAGTAGCGCGGCGGGCGAAAGTCTGCCTGCGACGCAGGGGGTTGCGGGTTTGTTTCCTGCCTCGGGACAATTGTGTGCACGATCTGCAGATATTTGTCCCGGGTGTCCTGGTCGTTTGCTATTTATAATAAAAAATATCTATCTACATAATGTATTGTATTATGTATATCAGTTATCTAGTGCCCATAACATAAGCTCTTCCTTGGGGCTAGATAGTGTGTCCGGCAATTTTTATTTTATTTGTGGCATCATCTTCTAGTGTACCTTTGTTCAGTGGACTTTTTATGAGCTGATATGATGATTACCTTAAGAATGCTGTGCGGAGTCTCAGCCCGTTCGTACAGCCTCACAGGGCTCTGGACTTCAGGCATGTCCAGTAACCGCTCCATCTGAGTGCTGAGTTTCTCGCTCACTTTGAACTTGGGCGTTTTAGGCGTAAAGGTTAAATTGAGCCTGGCGCGCTTCGAGGGTGTCGCGTTGGTTTGGACATCGGTGAATATGCTGGAAATATAAAATATTATTATTATTTAAAACATTTTGATATAGAGGATCATATTAGTCTATATTAGTCTACCGCTGGATATAGGCCTCTCCTAACGAGCGCTATAGCGCCGTCTTCAGCTTGCCGCATCCAGTATCTGCCTGCAATCTTTCATAGATCGTCATCCCACCTGGCCGGAGGGCGTCATATACTACGTTTGCCGAGTCGCGGTCTTCACTCAAGAACACGTTTACCTATGCGGTTGTCGGTTGTTCGCGAGATATGGTCGGCCCACTGGCACTGCAGGTAGAGAGCACTTAGAGCTATGTCGATAACTTGGTTCGCTACCGGATGTATTCGTTACGAATCCTATCCTCCGCAGAAACTCCGAGCATAGCTTTTTCTAATAGCTCGCTGAGCGACTTTGAACTGGTGGACTTGCCCTATCGTGAGTGTCCATGTCTCACCTATCTGATAATCACCACGATTGGCCGGTGGATTGGTGATCGCAGTGCAAGTACGTACATATGAACGAAGCTGCTTCTGATCCCTGATTGATTGCCTTGATTCCCTTAGTCAGGTCTTACGACATCCACGGGCTTTCAATTCAATTAATTTATTTCAGCTTCACAATAATGTAGGTACACGTTACAGCCATAGTTATAAGAAGGAACTTACGGGTACATCATTTAAAAATAAAAACATTGTAAGCTGAAGGGACACATCCTGAGTTTACAGACTTATGATATTATGTGTGTGCGTCCAGTGCTTCATAAAAGCTTGCTTTCGTCGGACCTGACTAAGTTAGGGGGATCGAGCCTTACGCCGCGACGGCAGACATATAGCTGAGTTATTTACCTCCTTGAACGCGATAACTTCGGCGTACAAATAAAGGGAGTATCTTCGATATTCAGCAATCTCTTTATGCCTTTGCGCATTTCCGGTCTTCTCATCCATGTCTCGCTTGCATTCTGGATTGTGTCCTGTACAAGAATGAATGTTAAATTGCATAAATTGTTAATAATTGACGACCGATGTGGCGCGGTGGGCGAAGGTCCGCCTGCGACGCAGAAGGTTGCGGTTTCGATTCCCGCCTCGGAACAATTGTGTGTACGATCTGCAGATTGTTCCGGGTGTTCTGGTCGTTTTCTATGTATAATAAAAAAATATTTATCTATGTAATGTATTGTATTATGTATATCAGTTATCTAGTACCCATAATACAAGCTCTGTTTACCATGGGGCTAGATAATGCTGTGTGAATTGTCCAGCATTATTTATTTTATATAACAAAATATTTGTTACCAAACATGGTATAAATTTATCTTAAAAATCCACTTTCTTGCTATTGTTATCTATTAGAGTATCCTTGGTTGAATACATTATTTATTTATCAGTTTACGCATTGTATTTTCGTTGACTGAACAAAAAATTCAATATTTCATATCAACAAATAAATTAATCTGTCAGCTCGTTAAATATCTAAGATCTCGTTAGTCCCGATATTTACTGTGCGCATGTCCGAAAGACTGCAGGTAGATGCTGGATACGTCAAGCTGAAGACAGGGCGCTATGGCGCTCATTGGGGGAGGCCTATGTCCAGCAGTGGACTAACATAGGCTGATGATGTGAACGGTTGTTAGAAATGCGCGTCATTATTTTGTCTTCTTAACCTAGACTAAAAACGTATCTTGTGATGGCCACTTTTGAAGATGGGGTTGCTATAGGTATGACTTAAATGCGTTTTACCTGTATGAAGGTAGATTTGTAAGTGAATTTATTCTGCGTAGACTTCGCTTGCACGAACACAGACATTGGTTTTGGCGCGTGAACTGAAACAAACAAATAGATATAGAAAAAACAAATAAATGTTGTAAATAAGTAATAAATGATAGAATAATGAATGAGTCAATAAAATACATAATCATGCCACTCTACAACTTTCTGTTCGAAAGCGCTACTCGCGACTCTCTCCGCGATGCAAGGTTGTGCGGCACACATTGCCTGTACTAGGTTGTCTCTGGCTGACTCTTTCGTATTGTACTCACCATGCCACTCCACGTCTTTCTGTTCGAAAGCGCACCTCGCGACTCTCTCCGCGATGCGAGGTAGCGCTGCGCACATCGACTCCACTAGATTGTCTCTGGCTGACTCTCTGTCGGTCGAGTCAAGCAGGGACTCCGCTGAGTTTGATATCTCTTTGATCTTTGGTTTCGCGTGTCGCAGTTTGGTGTTGTAGCGCTCCGCTTCTAGGTACCTGAAAATTAAAAAAAATGATTTTTTTCATTTATAGTTTTATTGTGAGCGAGTTTCTCTTGCTTTTATATAGCATTTTAGTCATCGTGTGTCCACGACAAGTATGATCTTCTTGAAAGGTATGGAATTTAAGGTTAATAAATGGAACCCTTTATTATAGTCTATGCCAAATTTTACATGTATCTAAAATTGCATTATATGTATTTAGATAGGCAAAACAAACATGTATTAGTATTCAGTGACATTTGAGATATATGAATGTGTAACCACTATAGGGTTTCTTGAAGTGAAGAGAAAATGAAAAACCCCTCATTACTCTTATTCTATTCTCCAAGCCCTTCTTATCTCAAGGAGCGCTTCGAATTCCTCTCAAACTCTCACTCACTCTCTTTGCGTTCCTCTGAAACCCTCATCCTGAAAGTCCCTGCTCACTCTACCTCTTTCTATGACAAATCATTCACTGTACAAGCTACCCGTCTATGGAATGCTCACCCTCTGGACATCAGATGTGCAAAATCACTCCCTATCTTCAAAAAACTGCTGCATCAGCATTATTTATCCATATAAAATATTGATCGCCTTATCTTATGTCTATGTAAGTTTATTATAATGTTGGTTATGTAGGTATTTAGTGTATTTGTTATCAATTATTTATTAAAGTGCCACCGTCTATATTGTTCGTTCATGTCCAGTCCATCCCAAGGTTGCCTGGAAGAGATCGCTCTCAGCGATAAGGCCGCCCTTTATACCTTTATTCTAAGTTTTTATCTCTGTATTATTTTCTATCTATCTATATACTTTTTGATAATAATTCATAGTACAAAATTTGCCTATGTGTTTATTTTGTAAGACTAAATAAATAAATGTTTTGACATCTGAAAACCCATCAAAATTTAAATTGGACTTCTGACTTATCAATGCCTATTATTATTTAATGATTACCTGGATTGCTGCAAATAGTACATGATCAGGATATCAGAAGTCTGCGGCTCGTTGCAGTTTTCCAAATACTTTATGAAGACTTCCTCTTCAAACGGTAGCAGAGTTATTGACAGAACTTTCGATAGATTCCCCGTGTTCCGACAACCTGCAAGATAATAACTTCTTAATACAAGATAGAACAAATAAAAAAATATAAAAAAGCAATAAATTAAAAAAATCAGAAAAAAAGAGAATACTCCCGAGGCCAGACTACTATTCCAAAAATAGTCCACTCCTTGAAGTGAACTTTCGTTTTATGAATAAAGAAATTACTCAAAAATTACTTTACAACATAAGTTTAAAGTAACAAGTATCTAAAGGAATTCTCGAATTTTATAATCAAACTTTATAACATCCGGTTAAAAGCGATAAGTATTCAAATTAGTTTACCTTTAAAAGGCCTGATAATAAACAGGTTAACAATCTTATCAATAGTGCACTTACCTTTGAAAAACAAGTTCAACATTGACGTTTTCTCATTAACGCATCCTGTATTTTGGACACACATCCTTATAACATCCAATGCTTCGAACACCAGTCCTCTAGCCAGATATAAGTTACAGCAAGACTGCCAATCTTCAAGCTTATCATGATCGTTCAGTCTTGAATAATCTTCGTCTTTAATGTTCTGAATCGGGGCCGGTTTTCTAACGTGGAGGTATTGAAGCGCGGCTTGGGTTTTCTTCTGGGCTAGTAGAGAGGAAAGGACTACTTTGTGCTGCCATTCCGATAGCGTGTTGCCGGTTAGACATTGGAGCTGGTCTAGGGCGAACTGCGGACAAAAAATGTTTTACTTAAAGCGAGTGAAGAGTTCTTTGTGGTTTTTTAAGTTTCTATACTCAAAAGTTAAAACAGGACCCTATTACTAAGACTCCGCTGTTTGTCCGTCTGTCACCAGGCTGTATCTCATGAACCGTAATATCTGGACAGTTAAAATTTTCACAGATGATGTATTTCTGTAGCCGCTATAACAACAAATACTAACAAAACAGAATAAAAATTTAAGGGGCTCCCATACAACGTTTTTTTTTTCCAATATACACAACAGTAATGGAAATTGCATGCGCTTTTTCGAGAAATCCGGAAAGATCGACTTTGCTTAAAGAATTATAATGAGAATATACTTGCATCAAAATCTCGATGATCGAGATGCCAGAACGCTTGCGTCGCCTTTATAGCCGTGTTACTGAGACCAAACATCGTAGGGAACTGCATCAGTCTACGGATAACGGTTTCATACCTGCAAGAACAGTAAAGTAAAATTAATATTAACAGTAAAAGTAATTAATTTCCAAAATTTTGTATTTGTTATAATAATAATCCATTTACAAGGAGTTGACAGATGATGACGTCTCAGGACCGCTATTTCTGATGTCTTATGGACTAGGAGGCCTATGTCCAGCAGTGGACGTGTGTGGGCTGATATACAATAATTTAATGTCTAAAAAAATTACTTACCGCACATCATCATAGATCATAGAGTAATCCACCAGCAGGTAAAGTACAAGTGAATGCTTATGTTCCTCCGCTATCTCGGGTAACAGGTAAAGTCGCAGGAGGGCGTATAGCGATGGGGGCGGGTATAGGCCGCCGCAGGCACTGCCACCTTTTACCCACATTCTGAAACAGACAGATGGATTTTAATTTCACAAATAAATAAACTACGACATTTAATTTATATGTATACTGTTCGTCACTGTTCTGGTATTTTTTTTATTTAAAACGTTATTGCAATAAGGTAAGAGTGGGCTTAATGCCGTGGCATTTTCTGCCTGTCGACCAAAAACACGTTTTTACAGAGGGTTGGTAACTATGCCGATTCCATACAAAAAAAAGATCTCCTGGTTGGCAGAGGCCAATATAAAGTAGAAAACAATAACAATATGAATAGAATAAGCATAACTTTTTGAAAATATAATCATTTTGTCTATAACGGGATATTTACCATGATTTCATTTTTGAGTTTTCCAATATTTCGGCACAGTTTCATACTCAAAAACCATGATAGTTTCAGAAGTTTTATTGTCTAATGTTTACTATACTACTGCGTAACCCATAAAGAAAGCTTGCGATGCTACCATGAGACGGACATTGGCAGAATTGCGTCAATCGAGACGCAGAGCCATCTAGCAAGAAGTTGAAGTTGAAAAGCACTTACTGGTGTGTCCTCTGTCCTCCGAACTCTTGCTCCAACAGTTGATCAATGTAGAGCAGGCAGCAAGACTTCTGTGCACTGTTCTGATGGGAATTGCCGTTGTCTTGAATGCGGTTTAGCTTTAAACGCCTGAAAAATACAATATCACATTTTTATTATAAATGCTAAAATTCTGATGGGTGGATGTTTGATACTGAGTGGATTGTCCATAATTATTTATTTATATTTACCTTTTATTATAAATGGCGTAAAGTTGCACATTAGGGTACGGCATGGCTTCAGAGCCGTCCACTCTCTCCGGCAGTAGACCCACTCGCAGGAACCATTGCACTACTTGGAAGTATAGGGATACTGTGCCGATGCCTTTATGTTTCTCCTCCATTTCGCTTAGAGCTGCAAATATAGACTGGGTTTAATATTTCTATTCATCACTAGTTGTGCCCCACGGCTTCGCCCTCCTCGTGGAAATCTATGGTTCAAATAGTTTATAAACCTCCCTCTTGAATCACTCTATTTATTGAAAAAAACTGCATCAAAATTCATTGCTTAGTTCTAAGAGAAACATACATAGGGAGGGACAGACAGACAGGGGGAAGCGACTATGTTTTATACTATGTAGTGATGACATTTGGCAACAAAAGGATTTTAAAAGACTTTTGAGGTAAAAACTTTAGACTTGAGGAGTAACCCTGTTTCCTAGTTGAAATAAGGCTGGTTTGATGTATACGCGTTTCGGCAGCGCTGTTGGAGTGAGCGCGTTCGGAGATGTATGGGGGTAAAAGTTGCGCGTTTGTGCAGCGCCATTCAGTAAACGCTTATCAGTAAATGATAACAGCGCGCTGCCCAGCGGCGCGGCGTGACTATAAAACCAGCCTAAACATAAAGTGTCACTCACCATCAGGAACCACCAAATTACAGCACTTAGTCAACACAGCATCCATAAGCCCCGTCAGCTGTGTCAGCTGTTGCACACAATGCTCCAAGCACCGCACTATGTTCCTATCTGGCAATGCTGAGGATACGAACAAAGGCGCTGTCAGTTCTTTGGCGTTTTCCTTCAGTTCTATAGCTCGCTTCCAACACCAGTCCACCTGGAAGATACAGAAATGCAGGCTAGTTTATACGTTAAATAAGAGTTCAAACTGAAAGCGTATAATACGAGTATAATTATGATTGTTAGCTAATATATTAATATGTTTATTAAAATGTTTGTACGCCTAAAGGGCAGAATCCAGCGATCTAAAATAAGTCTGTGCTGACTATAAATTACCAGATTCACAAACAAACAAAATATGAATTTGTTCAGCACAGAGCTGAGTTTGACCCTTGTGGGCGCATCACTGCGAAACTGTGCTCTATCGTAATAGTTACAAAGTGCAAATTACCAGGGACGGCAGAGTGCAGCCGACGCCGCCATGGCTGCCCGTGGCCCAGTCGTGCGCGCATCGCTTCAGGAACCTCGCCAGTCGAGCTTCAAGCGCGACGGAAAGCAGGTATCTACGTTGTTCTTCCTGAAATACATAGACGTGTTTATTTAAAATAAATAATAAAACAAGTAAAGGTTTTTTAACAAATCGCCCTGTGGTGCCGGATTAGAATATGCGCCACCCCAACTCTTCCCGCGGGTGTCGTAAGAGGTGACTAAGGGATATCCACAGGGGGGCGGGCAGCAGCGCAACCAGCCGAACAATTTAGCACCAAACCTAGATACCAACACCCTGAACAAATATCTGCAGATAGTACAAATATTTGTCTTGAGGTGGGAATCGAACCCGCAACCTCTTGCGTCGAAAAACACCCAGGATAGCTGGAAAAAGAGTGCAGGCAGCGAGTTTCATTCCTTAGCATTGCGAATGATGAATGATGTGAATAATACAATTAAATTAAACATTAAAAAAAACCCCGACACGCCATTTTGTGGCGGCGGCCATCTTGGACTGATTTTCATAAAATATAGCTAAGAACACACCCGACTAATTTACCTTTACCATACAACTAAAAATAAAATCAAAATAGGTCATCCGTTCGGGAGCTAAAATACCACAGACACGTCAAACGTATAATACCCCGTCGTTTTTGTGTCGGAGGTTAAATAGTCCATAATTATTTATTTGTCTATCTGACGTTTAAATACCTGAGATATGTTAGAATGCTGCGTCGCATATAACGGCTGTAGGCCGCAAGCGGCGCACGCGGCGTACAGTCGCTCAGGGCTCAATAGCACGCTCGGACCGACTTGTTCTAAAGAACTGATGATCTGGCGCTGAATGCCGATTGTACTTAGCACGCAGACTTCCGAAGTATTCAGGCAGATGCAGTCTGAAAATATGCAAAATAATTAATTAATTAAGAGGTGCTTCGCAAGCATTGTTAGTGTAGTTGGGGAACTCCCAATGGGATAGAAATAATCTACCTAATAAAGTAATACATACTCGTATAACTTTAATTAAAACATAACTCAGTTGTTTCTTTTAATAATAAGTAGTTGTTTGTAGTGTATGTTTCATCACAGGCTAAGAACTACATGAATACAAAATTTCAGCCAGATCCGTTCAGTAGCTTTGGTGTGAAGAGGTAACAAACATCCAAACTTTTGCATTTATGATAATTAGTGTAATGTCGTTTCAGGTATAAAAGTAGTAGATAAGATTGCGTCGTGACCCATTAGAATACTTTTTTTGCTGTGACGAATTGTTGCCTAAATCGATTTCGAGAATACCATAGGGGGAACCCTGTGTTACTCACACCTTGGGTTGGTTTCGTACTATTCAAAATTTATGCATGAGAAGTTAACTTACTAAACTGCAGTGAGTTGGGGTAGAAATGCTCTTCCAGCCTAGTGGCGTGCGAGTAGGGGGTGACGGAAGCAGGATCGAGTCTCGCGTGTAAAGCCACGCTGCCGCTTCCGCCAGAGAGTTCGGACCAGGATGATGCAGAGAGGAATGCGTTGCTCTCGACGCGGTATGATGCTGGAAGAAACATGTCATGGATAATATATTTAAATAACATCAAAAACATCTTTGTCTATGAATAAAATATTTCAAGGATTATCAGTTTCGTAGGTAAATCAGCATCATCTAGCCCCAAGCTTTTGTTCCGGTATTGAGACCACTTTGATACAAACCATCATGTTTTCAATTGTGGTCATGGAATACTTATTCAGGGAAAAAATATAATTTACGCATTAATTTATCAATAAAGTTTTAATTTATTTTTATAAGTCCCGCATGCAATGCCACGGTTAACAAGTTAGATAGTTTTTTGTTGCTCCTTAAAAGTGGCTAAATGTCGATACGTCGCTATGGAATGATGCCATACGGGTCGTAAATACAATTGCAATCGATAAATATTGCTTTCATAAGTCAAATACTAGAGAAAAAAAATGATACAAGTCAAGTAGCGTAGTACGCCATTCTGTTATGGGAGGCTGGTCTGTATTTTAGTCCTTGAGCATCTCTGGGCCATCACTTGCGAAGAAAAGCGTAATTAAATGTACTAGGAATACTTACAAGGCATCTGGTCTTTGTACCACTGGTCCAAATCAAACAAAAGCATCCCATACTGCATAGGGCTGTTTGAGTTTTCACCCCAGCTTTCCCAAACCAACTGACATAGATTCAGCATACCTAGAAACAAAAATTATATCAATGCAAATAGGTAATCAACAGTTTTAAATACATGAAGATACTCGTAAACTGATTTAGACTTATTTTTATTTTAAATTGGGTGGTGAGTATGTTCCTAGCTATGTTTTATAAAATTGGTGCAAACATTAATTGATTACTAGCTTCTGTCCTTGGCTTCACACATGCGTTTCAAGTTGCCTAAGTCCATCTTCGAGATATTGTTTACCTCCCGTTTAAGTGTGAAAAGGTAACAGAGAGACAGTTACTTTCGTTTTTAAAATAGTAGTTTAGAAGTATGGATATGTTTAGTATGCATGACGACAGTTCGAACGAAAGCCGTTTTGGTTTAAGGATTTTTGTTGTTTGCATCTTCAGATATAACTTACTGTCCTCTCCTTCATCCCCAAGGCCGGATTTGATAGAATAAGTGTGACAGGAGATGCATTTCCCACCCAGCAGTGGTGTTTTATTGCCAGTACTTAAATCTACTTGGAATCTTACAGTTGCTGATGAAAAATCCTGAAAAAATGCAGAGTTAATATCTGATTTAATATGCGGAAATAATAAATCGGAATCAATAAAGTAAATGAACCACTGCAATAAAAATAACTTTTTAAAGGCAACTTCATAGTAGCACGACAATGAAGTTCCTTAATTGTTGACACTATATTATGCCAAATAGCAAATAAGATAATGGACTGGGTATAAAGAACAATATTCATGTATGTCAAATCAAAACTATACGAAGAACTAGTTATTATTATTATTATTTATTATTTTAAGCCATTATTGTCCCACTGCTGGGCAAAGGCCTCCCTTTTCTCCTTCCACTACTCGCGATCCAACGCTGCAACAGGCCATGATGGAAGATGTGCCTCGAGCTCGTCACGCCATCTCATCCTGGGCCTTCCACGTCGCCTCTTAGCGTTGAAGAACTAGTAGTACAGAAAAATAAGAACCTGATAAAGACACTTGGTATCTGATATCATCCTTTTCCCCTGGTAAGTAAGGGAGTAGAGTACAGCCAACGGAAATTCCTCCTCTTCAAATCGGTCCACAGAGGAAAATATAACCCAAAGATAGCAGAAAGCTCTTGGATCATCACAGGGCTCCTAGAAACAAAATAGAGTCCATTATAATTAAAAAAACTCATTGTTTTTAGGGACTCTATCTAGAACTCCTAAGACAGCATTATATAAAAAGAACTGTTTGAAAGAAGAAAAGAACCCTAATGACATCAAAGATTTACCTTTAACAATATTTATAAAAAGTTAAAATTATCGCTTTTTGGAAAAGCTTTCTATAGTGTCAAAGAACTCATGGACCTAAATTAGAGAATTAAGTAGCACATTATTATTAATTAAAATAATTTAAAAATTACATTATATAGGAACCTAGTTTTAGAAATGTTTGCATGCCAATGTTTTTGGTGAAGTATGTGGCACTACCTATTCTCATGTATAAGACCTTGTATTAAGACCATTAGTTCTTGCAATAAATGAATTGAATTAAAATGTTTCAAGGTTATTTCTATCTTATGGAAAACTGATTTATTTATAGCATACATACACATTTTTGTACTATGTCATACTGATAACATAGTCTAACATAATTTGTATGCATTATTTCTTACAAAAAATGAATTGAATTGAAATGTTTCAAGGTTATTTCTATCTTATGGAAAACTGATTTATTTATAGCATACATACAAATTATGTTACTATGTCATACTCATAACATAGTCTAACATAATTTGTATGCTATAAATCAGTTTTCCATAAGATAGAAATAACCTTGAAACATTTCAAGGCAAGAACTTAGCGAAATTTCAGGCGAGACCTTTAGTCAGATATCTTTCATTGTTTTAGTGTGAAGAGGAAACAGACATCCATACAAACATTCACATTTATTATATTTGTGTGATGGTTCTGCTTCTCGTTTGACAGCTTTTCTAGGGAGAATTATAATTAAATCCAAATTCACTCTGCTTCAATTTAATGTTTTTGTTACTGACTAAGCTTTAAGGATATTTTGGTGGTTTAATTTAAAGCATAGCCAAATATCACCCTTAAACGAAATAAAACCTTCAAATAAGGTGTCAGATAGTTAGATAATTATTTATTGCAAACTAATTTTACAAGAACAATGTAAAATAAAAAAACTGCGGTCTTATCGCTCAAGAGCGATCTCTTCCAGCACAACCATGGACCACACATACCTGAAATCCAAAGTGCGTGACCGGCAAGCACTCAACATTCACTTGTGAAGTAAACTCCAAATACAGCGTCATTAGATTCCATATTTGGAAAGCTCCAAAATTGAAACCCACAGCCACACTCCCTGTTTGGGAAATGTACTCCAAAACAGTGACTCTTATGTGATCCCTCTTAGCCTTCATCCGTACTGAACCGTCTGGGTTACGGAATATGTACTGGCCATCGATAAAAGAATTTTCATTAAGTAGTACAGCTAAATGATGGTCATTTTCCAAGGCTAGCTCTCTTTGCTCATCTATACGGTTTATAGATTCCAGGGGTAAGAAGCTGAGATTGGTTGGCTTTAGCTCATTTTGGATGAGGTGTTCGTAGCCTTGCGATATGTCTTTAAGTGCTGTAAACAGTATTGAATTAGCATTAATAGGATAGACAAATGGCAAAAACAATAGGCTTATTTCTAATACACATATGTAAATGTAACAACTGACTAAAGATAAAATTGTATGCCAACAAAATACAAAAAAATTTTTTTTGTTAAGTTTACTTTATGTTAAAGTCATATTTTGTATTTTAACTAACTTTTTTATGTTTACAATATACCTTGAATTAAAGCAGCCCTGTTCAGATCAAATGCAAAGATCTCGCCCCTTTTGGTGCCAGCCACGATAATACCATCAAAACATGAGAACATCCCATCCGGCGCTTCATCACAGATGGCTAGCTGAGTTACAACAACATCTGGAAAATGACCACAACTACACATAAGAATAACTTTAAAAATAATTTGTCATGATGCACCATTTATGAAAAAACTGTCGTAGGGACATATTAGGTTTTGAATAATGAATTATCTATCTATGTACCTATATCACAAGAATTATGACCGATGGATTCCTGTTCTGGACTTTATAAATGCCATCTTACATTATGCATCTTATTTGTATGCAGGAAGGATAAGCAAGTGAATGATTTGCTATGTATACCAATCTGGTTTTATGTGCAAAAGATACTACTAGGTACACAAAATTATTTTGAGATTCATATTAAAAAAAATAGTAAAAAATGTAAAACAACATACTATTTTCAAACTTTTACATATCACAGATCAAAGACAAGAAACACAAGTTATCTACCTGTTTGAATGCATCTAAGTATTTGAGATCCATTGATGTTGAGCACAACAATGATGCTGATGTCATCGCTCTGCAAACTTATGATCAGCTGCCTCGAGTTCTCTGTCAGTGGAGTTGGTAGCTCTACCACACTGGTTACTACAGCATTATTGCTGAAATTAAAGAATTACACAAATGAGCACAGGAATAAGGTCTCTTATATTTATCAATTGCTCTGCAGAACTCTGTGCCATCTATTAGTAATATTAAATATGGCTATGAAGGCTTTCATTAGGTTATAAAACAAATAGGAAGTTAACAGGTGTTAATGATATGAATAAATTGGAAAAAATACCTGAGTGTAGGTCCAAAAGTTCGCGCTGCAACTTTCATCCCTGTTCTAAGATCAACAACACAGAACTTAGGGCCCAGTGCCAGCCAGCCATGTTTGGTATCCTTGAGAATACCGCCGAGAGGTGTTTTATCTGAAAGCATCGCATATAATCATCATGCACTAATATGCGTAAAGTAATATTGTAGGATGCACTATAAATAATGATATTGTCATCTACACAAACAAGTTTTACTTACCGCCGAACTCATCTGTCGGTTGAAGAAAACTAAAGACAGCGGGCGAAAGATTTGTTGTTTTCGCTAAAGTAAAGACACTGTCTTGTAGTTTCTGCATGGTTTTTTCGAATTGAAAAGAAATATAGTTGTTACTTTTATCGGCATTTACTCTCAGTAGAGGTTATAGTTCATATTTTATGAATTTGCAATTTTTTCGTAAAAAGCTACACAGTTTTATTTCTGAGAAATGATCATTAGTAAACGGGTAGTCATAGCAGATATGAATTTATACTTTAACAGAATAATTTTTTCCGTTATTTTCTTTATCGCGCAATGGACTTTTTACGAATCCCTCTCGATCGCAATATTGACTTGACTGACAGTTGATTGATTTGACTTGTTTTGAAGTTAACATTGACTTCTAGTAGTGTTGTGACACCAATAACGGCTAATTAACCACCAAGCTTAAGTTATCAATCGTGGTTATTGTATCCAATATATGTAATTTATGCGTCTTAGTTATTGTGGATAAAGGAGCCCGTGCCAGGTCTGGTGTCAACAATAAATAACTATGTAATAGTAATAGTTTTTCCATACATACCCTTAATTATTTTAACCCTGTTTTATTTATGACGAACTATTGCATGCATTTTATGGTATCAAAAAGAAGCAATATTTTATAATTATTTTACAACCAAATATTTTAACAATTAATGAGTAGGAATGAGTGATTATAATGCGTAAGTATTTATACTTATCTACGCAGTAAGTATATAAATACTTACACATCATACACACAATCTTTTTGAGTAGGTAGATAGTTTATCTTCGTCAGGAGTTTTGCATGGATTGATGATAAATTAAAACAAGTTGTGAGTAAAAAGGTTTTTTTAATAAAAATGTTGCTTAAGTAAATGGTTTAATGAAAGTCTTTTATATCTAACTTTGTGGACTGAGTTTAGGGCTACTACCTCAACTTGTTAAAGATAGGAAACAGTAAAAAAGTGCCTATAATACCTCTAGCATTACAATAGGTTTTACGAGTTTTAAGGTAAGAACAATGTTTATGAACTTAAAGGTGGGGTTGGACAGTTAAGGGAAATAAAAGATTTAAAAAAAAATAAAAATGTTGCTTAGGTAAATGGTTTAATGAAAGTCTTTTATATCTAACTTTGTGGACTGAGTTTAGGGCTACCTCAACTTGTTAAAGATAGGAAACAGTAAAAAAGTGCCTATAACTCTAGCATTACAATAAGTTTTACAATTTTTAAGGTAAGAACAATGTTTATGAACTTAAAGGTGGGGTTGGTAATTAAGGGAAATACAAAATTTCTTACAGAATAAATTGATTATGATATAAATACTCTTTAAAAACATGAATACCTACCTACCTTATATACCTATTTATTTAACACAAATAAAATACATTAATATTGAGCACTCTCACTTTTTATTACGCGGTACTGGTGTAACAGATACATTTACAACATTCCTATTCATTTCATTTTCATGGGGGCTTATTTTTATTTGTCCTTGTACAATATTCATTGTAGATGTATAGGGGCTTTGACTGTTGTAAAGAGTTCCATCTAATAAATTGTTTGCATCGGTACGAGTATTTACATTGTCATAGACTGTACTTTTCATAGAAACATATTTTTTGTTTTGTGTACTACTGCCTGGGCTAAACCCATTTTGTGTTATTACTGGATTATTGGGTCTCGTCGACATATTATTATCAGTCTGTGGAGGCATTTCACTGCTATTAGTTGAGGGACTATCTAGAGAACTGTTCCGTGTTACTTGGAGGCTGTTGGATCGGGACGAATTTGCTAAGGAATGCAGTGTCGATGAGCTACCTTTTATGCTCTCTAATTCTTTCGAATAAACTTCATCACTTTTCTGAATTCGCTGTGCGTGTGTGCTCAACGACGAAGGTATTGGTTGATTTATTGAAGCAGCACTTATTGACCTGCTTGGAGAATTTTTCAAGCTGCTATCTATTGACGTCGTCGCATGTCTTGAGTCATATTTATAAGTTGTTCTAGGGGGACCCTTTGCGTCCATTGAGCCATAAGCACTATCTTTTGTAGAACTGTGTGAAGAGTCTTCCTCTTTAACTCCATATCTTCGCACTACGTTATCAGGGGCTACCGGCTCGATATTTTGTACATCATATGATAGAGGATTTTTTTCCACTTGTTGATGATTGTGACCATCGATAACTTCTCCAGTTCGAGGGTTTATATGCTTTTCAGTATCAAAACGTAGAGTAACTCGATGAGCTTCATCTATAGGGTGGTTTCTTGCTCTATGTTCTAATTCTGTATCACTGTCTTCATAAGTATTTTGATCATCTTCTTCCTAAAACAATAAGTAATTTATTATTATTTCCTGTACCTATATTGTTGGTAATTTTCATTCACGATTATCATCTAAATCAAAATCGTACGTACCTCTTCGTCTACTTCCTCTATTACACTATTTTGAATCCAGTCTCGTATTCTTTGTTTTTTAGCTTGGCGATCAACTGTCGTTTCAATACCATTATCTCTGAAGTGCTTTAATAATATGTTTTTTTCATTAGGATCACTGTGAAAACTGTACATTGATGGACATAGCTCGTCAATATCTCCACCAGCTGAAAATAAATATGTAACGTTGGTATAGGTAATAAAAATGTCTATATTCTAGATAATGTACTCATGTAATGATAATGTACCTATTTGGGTGGTATAAAAATAAGTAATGTTGTTATCATACACGTAACTGCTTCTTACCAACTCTATCTGTGTAGCCTTTTGCCATCCAGCGGTCATCATAGTATCGAGAAAGTTCCAAAAAATTTGAAGACCGTTTTTCGTCCCGTGGCTCGATAAATTTCTTGAACATCCTTTGAGCTCTTGATGAAACCATTTTCCAAAGCTTTGGTTGTTTTTTCAATGGATTTGAGCTGTTATACCAGCTGTAATAACTAAAAATGATAAAGCTTGTTTTAATAATGAATATTTATAATTCTTATGTTTATTATTCGAATGCGCTTGAATATCAATTTCATAACCCAACGCCTGTTTCATTTTACCTTGTATAACGTGGATCATCAAACGCTGCTTTCTGCCAAGGCAAACACCCTGTGAGGCAAATGAAAATAACTATGCCAAATTGCCAAACATCATGACTTATTAAAGCTCTGAAACACACAACGACAGTATTTGATTATATTTACATTTATTATTTTATCTAAACAAACCCAAGATAAAATGCGTTTTTTTTACTTTATTGATTAATACTTAATAAAGACTTAATCTGAACATGAAAATTGAGTTAGCCATGTTCTACTTAACGCAGTGAACGCTAATCTAAAAATAACTCACTTGTAACTGCTGTCCATAGATAATTTTAGTACTTCGGGTGGTGAATATGGAAGCCACTCATTTCTTCTTTTTACAACTGACTGGATTTTTCTTGTCTCACCAAAATCGCAAAGCTTGATCCTAGAGAAATCCGATTTGAATATGAGAATGTTGTCGAGTTTCACGTCTCGATGGACTAAATCTCTTTGATGGAGATGTTCTAACGCAGCTGATAATTGCTTCGCTACTCTTTTTGTATGGATTTCACCGATTCCCGTATCTAGCATATTCGAAGTCAAATCTCCTGAAAATTATGAAATGGTTATGCTTGCTTAAATTTATCATTAAATTAAAGAATAGTACCATATAACATTATAACAATTTACTGTTATAAATCAGCTTAAATTCAAATGTGGTATTAATCAAATATGACAACTTTGGCTCACGTCCAACCGAACACAAAGCACGTAGAAACATTTAATTTAAGTTTGAACTACCAACTTGTAGTTTATTTTTAAAGGTTGTTCATGAGATATCCAAACTACAAATGCAAAAGTAGCTCTGCTTGTTATTTTTAAAGACAAAACGGCTGAACATATCTAAATGAAATTGAGCAAGAATATTTATTGTATCACGGGAAAGGACATCATACTAATAACTTTTTATCTATAAGTATATCGTAGAGGCTAGCAAAAGCCAGTTGAGAATAGATAGATATGAAGTGAGAGATAGAGAGTGAAGATAGAGATTATATATATGAAGTTAAGAACATCATAAATGCTAGGCACTAACCTAAAGGTCCATATTCCTGACAGAATACATAAAAACCAGCAGTCTCAAAGGCTACGTCAAATGTAGTCACAATATTTTTATGTGCACTTAAATGTAGGCTGTAATGGAATTCTCTGTAAAAGTCTCTTATGGAAACATATGGTTTTGGTAAAGCTTTAAGCACTATCTCTGTATCCGAGGCTCTATGCTCTACAAGCAAGATTTTTCCGAACCATCCTTCTCCCACTATTTGTAAAATATCAAACTCTTCTACCAAACTCACCTGAAAAGATATAAAACTTTAGAATAATACCTACCCAAAGAGATCTAACAGTCAGTGGTTATCATTATAATTATTTAATGGTTTAAAAAGAAACGAGTAGGCTTGCTAACTAGGAGCTTGAAGTTGGTAACTAATGTTACCTTCTAAACTTTTATAGGGAATTGTAAAATTATCACAGCATTGTAATTGCAGAGTTGTAAAAATATACAGTTTTTGCTTCCACCGATAGTTTCCCATAATCGGCTCTTTCGTAATCCGCGAGCTGATTTAAATGGGACGCTTCTTACGCCATGACATTTACGGCGGGTTTTAAATAAGCTAAGAATATTCTAAACTTGGTTTTATACCCAATGATAATAATGTAACAAGCATAGGTACATAAGCTCGTTAAAAACTTACTTTTTCTAATTCAAATTCTCTAACTTTATGAATAGAGCCAGTCAAGGCTCTCCGGCTTCCAGTGTTCATGTTTAGCTAACCAAGCATCATCCCTGTTGCTGAAACAAAATAACAAATACATGACCCAGTGACCACTGATTCATAACAGATAACTAGCAATCATGGTGGTCTCGGATGTTATAGGAACCGAAACGTCCCCATTTCTCATGAAATCGTTGAGTGAATTTAGTTGGCATTTTGCCAGGATCTGATGTCTACTCCAGATCCAGACGGCCCTCTGACGTCATATCAAAACGTCATATACCGGCTTCATCGAAGATTTTATTGTTTGGTGATGTAATTAGGTAGGTAGGTAGTAGGTACCTATGGAATTGTCTCTCAGCGACTTATTCGAACTTCGGACTTTTATTTTGCATACCTATTAGCCTTACCTACTCAATAAATTATTGAGATACAAATACTATTTTTATACTTGGTACTTGTAGGTACCTCATCATCATCATCAGCCTATAGCAGTCCACTGCATAGGCCTCCCCCATTGAGCGATATAGCGCCCTGTCTTCAGCTTGCCGCATCCAGGATCTACCTGCAGTCTTTCGCAAGTCGTCATCCCACCTGGTCGGAGGGCGTCCTACACGACGTTTACCGAGTCGTGGTCTCCACTCAAGAACACATTTGCCCCAGCGGCCATCGGTTCATCGCGAGAGTAGGTACCTACATAATATTAATAAAAATCTGTTTATTGCCATGACCACAATGTTTTGAGGTAAATAGTATAAGCGGCAATTAGGAATAAGTTATAATTATACACAAAATACATCAGCTATGCTATATTGGTAGGTACCAGGTTTATCAACATTGAGGATTGGTGCAATGATGACAGCGATCTCTGACTATCCTCTACTACAAATTAGTTTGTTGTTGTTTAATTATGTTTTGATTACCTATTTTCATGTTCATAATTTCGTCATTTAGATTTTACATTAAACGTGGTAGGTATCACACGCTTATGGAAGTGGTTAAGGAACTATCTAGTGATTAAATTGACCGGTTTTATTAAAATAAATATTATGAAATATGCTAAGTAAGGCTTCATTTTGTAATCCCCCTTTATTAATTTCTGTTTTTATTAGTTTATTATATGTATACCTACCTACTTTACACTACTATTTATTTATTAGTTTACGGCTACTCATTCATCGATTAATGACTCTACTTTTCTTGCTATTTCTAATTCTATACCTACCTAAGTGCCAAAGTATCTACTTAAGCATAGGATTTGAAAGAGAGTAGTATTTCTAGTAACATAGTTAATATACCGATTTTACCTTCCTTAAGTTGTAATGAATCACAAATACGTACCTACGTAGATAGGTAGTATAGATAAGATACCTACAGACAAATATTTGACCAAGTGTAAAATTACCAAACACGCAAGAGCCCTTGTTCGAATAAAACACAATGCACTTGGATCGTCTCCAATCACAAGTTCTCACAAAGTCACATAATTGCTTAATATATCGGGTATCCACACTTTTTCATAAAGTTATCAACATAATCCTATAGTATTTTCACCAGAAGCACCGATTTCGTAAATAAACGTATTTCTGATCTAGGGCGGGACAGGTTAGGCGCCTGAGAGTATTTTCTCGACTGAAGGCGTGTACGCAGCTGCTCCCGGGCGGTTATTTTCGTACTACTGCACACACAAAAATCAATTTGTGACGGAAATGTAACGATCAACGACCTGGTCAGAGAAAACTGTTTGTGCATTTCTGATTGCAATTTGATTGTTGTTCATTTTAATTACTTACCTTAAAATCTAGCTAATGGTTATAATTCGATTTTATTTCGGAGATCAATCTTGTAACGTTCTACCTTTTTCTGTAGAAGGGTAGGTACGTGTAGGGTTAGCTGGATGTTTCTGCAGATTATTTATCTAAGCGGTTAATTATGTTTACATCATAAAAATGTTTTATACTACACTATATAACTACTAGGATTACTTAACTGGGTATCTAATACGTAGGCTCATGTTTGCATTAATTGTACCAAATTCATTGTATGTAGGTGTAAATTATTAACTCATTTATTCTCAGATTCACAATCTATAAATTATTATGGATTGTGAATCTGAGAATAATGTATGTGCATTAACACATACAAATTAATAACAAGTCAGAAAACAAAATCACACAGTACAACAGGTCCCAAATAAACCTAGATACCCAAAATTATGTCCTGCTAGCCGAATCTTCGAGCATGGTGGCCAGCCTCAATGGAGACTAACCAGATGCGCAGGACATATTATAGGGACCAAGCGTGTGCCCAAACACATGTGTAGGTACGCACGTACTTAATCCGAAGTAAATTGATGTCAAATAATGTGATTATAGACTTGAAATAAATTTTAATATATTTTATTTATTTGTAGTTTACCAATGAATAGGTATTAAATAAAAGTAAGGTTATTTTTAAATTTCGTTATAAATATATTTATTATAGAACTATGCTAATATTATATAGTAACATCGGTGATAAATGCTATTTATAAATAACGACAACTTTTTCCATAACGTTCCTACATAAATAACATAACAGTTTTAATGTTGCTCACTATTTGTTAAAAACTATCTTCTAATTCAGTCTTTTCAAAGAAAAAGAAAGAGAGAAAGTATATAAAAATTGACAGTGACATTTGGACTCAATTCAACTACTACTCAAAAACAGCTGAGCTGATCATCAATCAAACAAAATCGTTGTTGTTATTTTGTTTCACTTCATTTGATTTATTTTTATTTCACTAAAATCCCGTGTTTCTGTGGTGATGCAAAAGTTATAATATCTTCAGAATTACTTGGTAAGTGATATGTGAATTTATATAAACGAATACATATTTTGAGGTTATTGTTGTTGTTCCTTGGTGAAATTCATGACACTCGTGGTTTTTTACGCAAACCATTGGGAATTGGCCCAAACCAAAGAAGTTCCAAGTACTGACATGTCATAATAACCAAAGTTATGCGTAGGTACCATAAAGATCATACTAAGTTCTTCAATCATGTCTACCTAATACAACAAAATAGGTACCTACCTACCCAAATTTCATTACCATCTACAGGTTGTTGTTTGTCCAGCAAAGGCCAACTCATTCAAATTAGGTATAGAAAGTATGGGGCGTTTACCGGACAATATTTTGACAACATCCCCAAGACCATTGTTTGCAAACAATACAGACTTATGCAGAACCAAGGTAAATAGCCAGCAAGGAGAAAAGTCTTTGTGGACATAGGCTTTATGGTACACGCATTGTAAGAGAAGTGTTCTATACGGCAGATTATGATGTTGATTTAGTTGACAATTTTATTACAGTACCTATCATCTTCCTACTCCAAATTACAATTTTAATAAACTTAATATTACTGATAGTCTGAATGTGCAGAGTTTTCTGTGTTTGCTTTAGGTGTTGATGTACACCTTTCACAAATAGCAGAAAGTGTATAGCCAAATCACAGAAACTTTCAAAAAAGTAATTTTCGAACACATTATCCCCATTTCGCTTTAAAGATTCTTTATTTTTCTCAAACAACATAGGTACATTTTTTTTATTTAGCCTGTTTCGTCCCACTTCTGGGCAAAGGCCTCCCCTAAATCTTTCCACTCAGTGCGGTCACGTGCGATCTCCCACCCATCTCCGAGGAAGACAGTCGTCTTGCCAGCGCTTTTTTGGTCGACCTCATAGGTACATTACATTCACTTAAATGAGTATACTTACAAAACTTCTACTTAGTACCTACTTATAAAATACGTACTTAAATATGTGCTTATAATCTATATTATTAGTTTAACCAAGGCTACAATTCATACTTCCCTATTTATTCTGCCTCTTGTTTCTTGTAAATACCCTATAACTAATAATAAAACATAAACACAAACACGGTAAGCTTCTAATAACAGGCCTAAGCTTTCCCGATACCATCTCAATTTGCAATTATAATTACCTACCATCTAATTACTTGTTGTGAATTACGGCTCTCCTAATACACTAACAAAATTAGAAGCTAATACCTGTTGTAACTGTTGGTAATAATAGTTTTGCCCTTTGAAAGTAGTAAGAAGCTTGGCACTTACATAAGTTCTAGAGCCTATGGTGGGAAGCTTTCCACTTAGTCTGAGCATTGCTTTTTATTTGTTACATTACCTATATATATGATACATATAAATCTTATCTGTGTAGATGATGATTACTGAAAAAAGTATGAGGTAGGTACCTACCCAATTTTTTTTATTTGGTATCTCAATTTTTGTTATTGAACATAGCATTAAAGCTCAATCTTATGTGAAATGCAAGGTATAATCTTTTTGGAGTAAAGAACATGTATGCTTTTTTTGACATTGACACTTTCTTGGAACATCTTTCCCAATGATGGCCTTCTCCACCATGATGGCTCTTGGTGCCCATCACGGTTTACACTCAGACGCGTATATGATCCTAGGATATACCTACCCACACCATGGTTCATATTCTTCTATCTATAAGCACTTGGCGCTAAGTGTATGGTGTTCAAGAACAGGAAACAACCTATGTACTCATAGCAGTTTGTATCAGTTCGTAGCCAACGAAAATCGAAAGTTTCGTGGTTGGCTTGATCATGATCACCCCCAGGGAAGATATACTATGTGTATTATTTTTTCTATTCTAGCAGTAGGTACATACTGCTGCTAGAATTAAATAAAACACCTCGACTGCGAAATACCTGTCTAATTTAACACTTTCACGCGTTCTTAGGTAAATCTATCAAAAGATTTATGTTATAAAAGCCGTACATTTTATAAAAACGATTGTTAACGTCGTAAGACACTGCTTCAATTCGAATATTTTTAAACATTACGTGGAATGCACCTTACGTAGATACTTGTCATTAATATTATTTGCTCTAGGTAAAATCTCATTGGCTCTAGGCCGATAGTTGTAAAGGCGCTACAGAAATAGACTGTTTCTCCATACCATTATACCTACCTTCGCAAGCAGCCTCTTATACATTCTTTGTCGGTAGTAAGTAGTATTCCTGCCAATTTACTATTAGCACTAAAAACTAAACTTAAATGGCTATAAACGGCATCCCATTCGACTCTGTTTATTGCCTGTTTAGGACACTCGCATGCCTTTGCACAGGAGCGTAGCAAGGCATCTTACGAAGTCCTACTTACATTTTTTAAATCTTTTTTTATATTAGCCTGATTCGTCCCACTGCTGGGCAAAGGCCTCCCCCAAGTCTTTCCACTCAGCGCGGTCACGCGCGATCTCCCACCAATCTCTTCTATAAAATATGTTTTTTAATTGAAACAACTTTTTAAATTATATTTTAAAAGAAATATACAGGCATATGGGGTAGTGCCTTGTAATACGTGGGGCCAAAAAAATAAATCAGATAAATAAATAAACAATGCTAAACTACACAGCATCATCTTGTCCCAAAGTAAGCAGTTCAAAGTACTTCTTATATTTCTCGTTATGTTACCTTCTCTGTCATCATCATTCCTTTCGTTGAGGGACATTCTTTGAAAACTGTCGGTAGGACGTCTGGTTGCTCTGAGTTTAATAGACTATTAGACTCCTGCTTGGCTATTATTTTTATGGCGAATAGGCTATCATTCACTAGTTGTAAGGTGTCCTGCATGATAAAAACGTGCTTTTCTTTTACGATGGGAAGTAATTTAACATGTAAAAATCTACATAAACCATCTCCAGCTCTAGCAGGATGTTAAAGGCCAGTGATAATGATGATGTTAATAAAGATACATAGACATATTATGTATATACATAGATATACATGTTTAAATTACATTGATAATTAACTTGTGTGAAAACCATAGGTACCTAACTACTTAATACGCGCGGTAGTTACAGGTAAAACTGTGTCACCCTCCTACGAATACAGGTTTATATAGAGTAGCCTTTCTTGGCTTTAGCCTATTGAAATAATATACAGGATGTCCCATGATGAGTGACCTTGAAGATGGGAGGAGGCGGCGGGAGAAGGTCAAACTGAAACAAGAAAAAATTAAGGGTCACCTTTATCTTATCCTTTGTTTGATTTTTTTATAAACTTGGAGAAATTCGTACCTTTGTTTATGGGCATTATTCATGCCCACAAATAATTATTTTTGAAATTTATTAAGGTAAAGTAGGGTGTCTTTTCAATACATTCCAAAAATATTTTATTTTTAGGTAAATATAATAGGAGTAAATAAAAATAATTGATTTTTTTTTGGTTTCCTATTGGCCTCCTTCCGCACCTTCAAGGTTATCGTCTCATTATCCGACACCCATACCCACCATAGTAACTTAATAACTAATCTACCCTATTAGACAGAATAGATACGGTACTTAGGTACGTAGGTAAGTTCTATTAAGGCAAAGCTCTACCTAACTTCTCGTATTCAATAAACTCGACTTCGGAGAAACTGTACGGACATAAGGGGCTATTGCTCACAATTACATGCCATTAAGGATTTGGTAAAGGTATTAGTAAATCTATTTGAATCCCGCATAAATCACAAGAAACAAGGCTCATCGTAAATGTATTTCAATATAACGTGTTAGTTTCTATTGGTTTCTATCCCAGTACTTACATTCCCTGTCGGTATTCATTCACCAGCGCTGGCGCAGCAAAATATAGATGTTTGTCCCAAAATTTTGGGGCAAATCGCACGATATTTTCGGTAGACATCGGTCTAGCTTTATCAGTTTGATAGTTTGTACGTATGTATGTATTGTTTCAAGTTTACGTTCTTAGTAATGTGTTGTTAATCATTATCAATCATTTCTTTGCAAGAAACATTAAAAAAAATTTTTTGTTCTAAAAAGAAGTTAAATAAAAACCTATTAGCCAATTCTATCTATAGATTATAATTATACTCTACTATAGTTGTAATATTAATTTAAAATGTGTATACTAGACAATTTAAAAAAAACATAAGTCTCGCCTCCGCTCTTAGCTTTAGTGAATAGCACCATTTGTATATACATCTGTATCATTGTGTGCGAAAAAACAAAAAAATTACAATCCATACATCACCATCTAGCCTCAAGCTAAGCAGACCTTTTGTTATGGGTAATAGATAAAAACTGCTATACTTAATACATTACACTACATACCTCTAGATATGGTCCGACCCAAAGTAGATCTTGGCCTCCAATATAGAATGCCTCTGTCTTGAGCTGTCACTTCTCAGAAAGGAGCAGTATTGTATTTGTATTTATTTATTTTCATATCTAAAACGACATTACATTTGTATCGGTTCTGCCAAACTGTCGCAGTAGCTCGCAGAGATGGGCCTCCACTTTCATAAAACCAAACCTCTGGTCCGTACTTTGCCTCGCGCTCTCGTTGCTTCCTCTGCCCAAAATTGCAGCCTAAAGTTACCGCAGTAATTTTTTATATTTCTAATTGGTTTAACGCAGAGTTCCTATAAGCATAACCATTTTCTAAGAACATTTGCAAGCACGTAGTATTATACCTGCTCTATTTCTACGAATATCTCATCAAGTTTAATTGCTGTGCGCTCAGAGAAATAGACGAATGAAAGGTCCAGCTAGGCTACTTGTATCTTTTGTTTTGAGTCAGTGCCGAACCGCAAGGAACATCATTTGCATTCTCATGCACAAAAGGAATACTGCTTTACTTCGATGAACGTAAGTATGGCCCGGAGGGATAATTCCCTCCATCACTTTTTAAGGGACAACTCACTGTCGACAGGTTGCGATGATGCTGATTCTGATTGATTTGATTCTTTGTTAATGGCAATTGTTTCTGGTTAGAGACTTCACTGCCAGTAATTGAATAGTTGTAAATTGTCTGAGTTATCCAATTATGAAGTTTGTTTGATATTATCAACAGAGCCTAGTTCGTTAACTAGCACGGTGTATCACGTGCAGGTTAGGTTGGCTTGGGAGACGAGATGTTGGAGACCCCCTTAAGATGACGATTCCAGTTGTCGCACTGAGCTGTCAATCCGTAACTGCCGAAACCATATTTGATGAAAATGTATAGTTAATATTACAATTGACAATAGTTTATCCAGTGATCTAGCTGTCCGTAAACAATAATCCGTAAGCGCAGTGTTAAAGTTTAGCGACCGCAAACAGCATAATAGTCTTCTAATAGTCCTCTAATAGTACGAATTAGTATCTAATAGCAAATGAATAAGAGCACAATATCGTTACAGTTTGCGACACCCAGAAGACCAACTCCAATCAAAGTCAGGCCCATGCGTTTGTGAGACTGTCATCCTAAAAGTGTCTACAAACGAAAGTCGACAGGTTACCGTCATAATGTCAAAACACTGTTGTGTACATAGTTCCTACAATATTCAAGCAACTGAATCGGATCAACCCGCCAGGCTGTGTCGTTCACTTTAGTGTATAGACTCCATAAACCAGGCTATTATTTTTCGACAGGCTCGGAGTTGTCATCGCCTGAGTAAAACTACTGGGTGATTTGAACCAACAGCTGTCTTGTGACAATAGTTCTATTACTGTATGTGCATTTGCAATGAGCACGTTTATAAATAGTTCGAACAAAGCTTGAGTCGACAGGTATTTATAACGGATTGTTGTAAATCAAACATGTAGTAAACCACGCTCCGTTGACGGACATAATGGGAATAGGATAAATCGAATGTTTGAATTATCGAAATAGCAACGGCTGTGTCCATCTTGTTCGCTCTATTGTATACTGCTAACGGGTCTCTTCTAAGGGCGAGAATATCGTCAGCGATAGATAATGCAACCAAATTATTATCAAAACATCATCATCAGCCTAAGTTTGTCCACTGTTGGACGTAGGCCTGTCGTCTTCACCTTGACGCATTTGATTTCCGCCTCTATCCCCGGGACGAATGCTTGTACGATCTGCAAATATTTGTTCCACCCGGAACAAATATTTGCACCACCCATAACACAAACTCTGCTTAGTTTGGGGCTAGATGATGCTGTGTGGATTTTCTCGCATTTTTTATTTATTTATTTTTATTAGCTGATTTACTGGAAAAATCAATTCACGTCCTTTCCAATTAAGGAGTTTCAAACTTGCATCAATAATTTCATCACCCTTTAAGTAGCTTATAAAAGCTTGTTCCATTATTCAAATGAACCTTTGGAAAGAATCTGCATGTGACATTAACAGAAGCCAATTAAGGGCTTCCCCTGATAGAGCTAAGCGGTCCTTAGAACTCAGTAAATTTAACTATTCGGTACGTAGTAGTTTAGGGCTGCTATGTTGCGTTAAACTGAAAGACATCTAAAAAAATATGATTTTAAAGTCTTAAGATCTTGATTACTATCTTGTGGGCTTGAAGCCGACCATATACAATTTAGGGACTAAGCCTATAAACTCGAAAGTGACAGCTCAGAAGCAACATGCCCAGATAATTCTTATATCGGAGGCCCCTATCCATTTGGGTCGCTGATCCGCTGGAGTAACTTAGCGGTAAAAGACTAATATATGAAACTAGCTGCGCCCCGCGGCTTCGCCCGCCTGGAAATCAGTGTCAATTAGTTTATAAACCTTCTTGAATCACTCTATCTATAAAAAAACAGCATCAGATTCCGTTGCGTGGCATACTTGGGATCGACAGACAGCGGGAAGCGACTTTTTTTATACTATTTAGTGATGGCGATTCAGAAATCTTATCACCGATTTTAGCTGCTAAATTCCAAAGTTATGCATTTACTTAGATAAATACTATAAATAAAAGAGAAGCCCTAAAACCAAAGTCATGACTCCCCCTGACCCGCCAACCCTAGATAGTCTCAGTGCCATACTAACTTGTACCTATTCTGAGGGTCTAGCGTTTCTTTGCCTTATGCGCGGGTATTCTCTAGTCATTTGATTGATAGATAAGCCTTTGTGGTTTGGGTTAGCTTCTGGAACTTCACTGCTGTTTTAGAAGAGGATCTCCTTTAAATAATCGTAGAATGTAAATTACAGAATTAATAATATACGGCGTAGGCAACGACACGAATGAATATCCTCGCAGGATTCTGCAATAGACAAATTGTATGAAGCGGCATCACTTGGAAAAAAAAAACCACGCGGAAATAATCCCTTAACACTTTGACTGCGGTTTTTTTTCGACAACTGCGATCTTTTTTTAACCTAAAAAATTCGTGCTGCACATGCAACAAAGATCTGTATTTTCTCAGCCGCTGCGCTAGTGTGGATTTACGCATATAAGTCACTTGTAGAAAACTCATACCGTGCGATTTCAGCAGTCAAAGTGGAGCAGGGTTGGCATGATTAAAACAAGTTGTTTTAAAACACGTGTTTAAAACAGTTTGAAATAAAACTATGTTTTATATTAAGAAAAAAACAGGGTTTAAAACTACCTTTAATTGCAAATGAATGTGTATAAATACCACAGACAGGCTGTGGTATTTATACACTGCATAGGTAACTCCCCGCCAGTAAAGTCCCGCAGGGAAAGTCCCTCAGGGAAAGTCCCTCAGGGAAAGTCCCGCAGGGAAATTCCCTATGTCGGCCGTCGAAAGAAAGTAATTCACTGGATTAGTGGGTACCTATTCCCCGCTTTCTCTCTAGTTCTCTACCTACCTACACTACATACAAGGTGTATGTAAAGTGTTTTGTATTGATAAATTATAATAATAATTTTTAATAATTAGATTAGAGGTATTGAGATATGCAACAAAAGGTAAATATTTATATTTTTACTAATGTGAATTAGGAAATAGTTTAGAAATGGATTATTTTATTATTCGCTATAAGTAATTGATTTGAAATTGATACCTTTAAGGTAAAAAGTAAAAAAAAACACTTGTTTTAAACATTTTGAACTGTTTGTTTTATAAAATATAAAAAAAACTGTTTTTTTTCCAACCCTGAAGTGGAGTGAGTTATTCTAGAGTCCTGCCTGAGTTGCGCTCGGGATTCAATGACACCATGACATAAGACACTGCTTTACAGACTTGGTGTATATTCTACTATACTGTGGGTGCTTCTGACAGAAATCACATCTCAGTACACATATGACTATGGTTTATGGTCACTCACGTTTGCTATTGTCTTATACATAGATCATAATTCACTTTAAATATAATTTTCGCAATAATATCACGTTCGATACATTAAGGTACATAGGTATCTTATGTATCGAACTTAGTCATCGTGAGATGAAATGATCTCAAAGTAGTACGATTATGTACGATTGCTTCATTGGCATAGCGGTCTGCATGTTCAAACGCTGATAAAGTTCAGGGTTCAAATCCCAGGTCGAGCGAATTGAGGTTTTTCTAGCGAGAAAAATTTACAGCAGCCCGGAGTCAGGTAGTTGGCGTTGCTACAGCCTCGTGCCTCGGAAAGCTTGTTAAGACGTTGGTTCAGCACCTGACCTCTCCGCGGCCGTGTCAGTTCTGCCGTCCCATCACCAGAACCTGTGCTTGAGGGCACACTTGTCAGCATCAAATTATCTAAATATTTTGAAATATTGTTTTTTTGTTACTTGAAACTGTGCCGAAATATTGAAGAACTCAAAAATCAAACCTATGATAGTCCACTGTTGGACATAGGCCTCCGCTAGATTCAAATAAGAGTAGGCAGGTCACTCACATAATTGCGATGTTAGGATGCACTCCAAGTTTGAAACAATCCCAGTGTCGCAGGTTCGGTTCGCGTCCGTGCCGTTAGTTAGATGCACGGTGCGGCGATACCGGACGATTTAATTAACGTATTGTGGGCACCGCTATTAACGTCCTCTAAGCTTAACTTAAGGCGAGGATAGGTTTAGCATCGCTGTAATTTATATAATAACCTAGCCGGACCTTTCCGGCTTCGCACGGTTTTAGTACGGATCCCTAACTTTTTTGAAGGCTCCGAAACTACTAGACCGATTTGAAAAATTATTTCACCGTTGGGAAGCTACACTATCCCCGGTAAACATAGACTATATTATATTTTCAAAGGTTTGAGTACTAGAAAAGTCAGAAAACGCAAAAAACTTTTCCCGTGGCAGTCACGTTTACCGTGGCTGTCGCAGCTTTAAAATCGAACCCTCCAACTCAAGCCTATGGAAGTCTAATGAGCCAACTAAGAAAACCTACCACAGGCAGCAACTTTCTTATATTTTAAATCACCTCTACTGTGATCACCACATTTCCCACCCCGTCTGCAAAGCGTGGGGATTATGGCATAACCCCCCTTGGGGCACGGCACATTGGGGGCCGTTCAGCTGTGGACGTAAAACTGCTGATAGGTACATATGGAGCTAAAGAATGGAGCTCAGAACAACACCAGCATCTTTCAAAAAACATAATCTTCTAAATACCCCTTTATCTAAATCGCGATATGGACAAAACTCATATATTCTACGTGCGAGAAGATTTTTCAATGCAATAGCAAATTAAGTTGATTTGTTTAACACTTCTCCCAGTACCTTATGAAACACGTATTTGCTCTATTCTGTATGTCTTATCTATTCCTTGTAAAAAAAATCTTGCTTTTATTATTTTCTTACCATGTAATGTGTCGTGTTATGTGTTATGTATGGCGTCTAATAAATGTATTTTCTTTCTTCTTTCTTTACCTTCAAGCATATCTGTGGTAATCACTTCTTTAATTGATCATCATCATCATCAGCCTATAGCAGTCCACAGCTGGACATAGGCCTTTAATTTATAACGTCACATAAATCTTACCCACCACTTATTCTCTTCAATACATGGTATGTGTGAAAATTAATTACAATACAATACAAAAATACTTTATTGTACACCAGATACAGAACATTATGAAAGATATTACATGTGACAAATACAATGGGCGGCCTTATCGCTTAGAAGCGATCTCTTCCAGGCAACCTTTGGATGGAAAGAATTGTGTGAATTAAAGAAAGGCAGGGGGTGTACCAAGGATAGAGCTAGAATAATTATTATTAATTGGTCGCATCCAGCATCTGCCGGAAAACATAATTTTCTAAATATCCCTTTATCTAAATCGCGATATGGACAAAACTCATATATTCTACGTGCGAGAAGATTTTTCAATGCAATGGCAAATTAAGTTCATATTTGACATATTTATACAGATTTTTTAAATTTGTTATGTTTAACCGAAAATTTTCCTAAAATAAATAAGGATAATGGACTTCCCCAATACACTATTCCCCTTAATTTCCAGCCTCGATAAGGGATTATGCGCCTCTATTATGCAGTGTTCTCTAAGGTTTCGGGTAGTCAGCCTCTCGTCAATTAAGGTATCGGTACAGCACATCTTCCCCATTCAGGTTTTAGAATAGACTGGGCTATAGCCTGAAACCTAAGCACAATGCCTTGGAATAATGAGGTGGAGTTTAAGGGCTTAGCCTGACGTAACGATGCTATGCGACTGACTGACGGAAAATTGGTTGTCGTCATTTTCAATGGGTATGTAAGGTAAGTAATCAATTAAAAATATAATCAATTTTTGGTGATGTCAAAATATGCTGAAGTTGTTACTATTAAAAAGATCTGTATATATTATATATATATCTGTATATCACTATACATATATATATTTTTGTGGATACATATAATTTAATTACTAGCTATTTCTTAAACACCATTTTAGTTACTTTGTTAGGTACCTATATTCTATTTTTTCATTATTTGCAAAAAAGATAAACAATCCCGCAGTACATACTTAACCAATTTTTTTGGGTTGTTTTTGTACATGCTGAAAATCAGCGTTGTGGGGTTACTCGCAACATTCAGCTGAGCATGAACCTGTTCTGATAGCGCAGGAACACGGCACTGACCAATGACCATCACACACGGACAGGGCTTGATCTACACTAAATTAATTTAGAAAATCTGTTTTTTTTTCAATCAATGTATATTATTCATTATTTACTTTTAAGTCTTATTAAGTCGTGTTCTGTATTTGTTTACTATAGTTAGATAATAAAGTCTTAGCTCTATTAGAGTAATTATATTTATTCATTTTTTAAACGCAATAGATAAAGTAGGTAGTTTCGATTTGAGATACTTTCTTCAATAATTATTGTTAACGTAATCACGACAAGCTACAACAATTTTGGTGATCTTTGCCAATTCTTTCGTTCTATCGATGACCTTTCTATGAAAAGGATTTTGACATTTATTACAAATATAATAGACAAAATAATATATGACCTACTGATGTGTATCATGTCTATTTGTTCCTGGATCAAAAAGACAAATAATTCGCATTGGTGCGGTGGCTAAAACAGGCCGCAACGTCTAGCCAAACCTTAAGCCGCCCTCAAATGGTTTTCGGTAGATGAAAGGTTACTAAGGTTATTTAATGGTTCTTAATAGGTTCCGAATGGATTTAGAAATTATTTTGTAGACTGCATTAGACAAAGATAATTTAACTTTCCTTTCTTGAACGCTGAGGTTCGAATCGTGAGCATTTAATGGTCACTTGAGTTGTTACTATATATTGTACGATATAAGCTTCTGGTTGCGACTTAAGATTTTACGATTATATTCATAACTGAATTTCATATTATATTGGGGTCAGTGACATATACTATCAACTACATTTCATGTTTAGTAAATAAGTACATATTTTACTTTCCTGCTTACTCCTTAGAATTGCAAGGTTTTTTTTGTATTAATACTATCCTAATGACAATAGGATGATTGTGCAATTATCTTTTAGGTTGTGTTGTAGTGTGCTGCATGTTATAGCTTACCCCTGGAGCAGGCATGATCACCCTAGACTAAGGGTGATCATGCCTGCTCCAGGGGTAAGCTTGTTTAACGATTTTGTAAAGCTAAAGGTTGTTGTTTAAGTTCCCATTCGTAGAGTCCAAGGAGTATGTCTCTGTGCGTCTAACAGTTTCTACCTACCGTGTCTCGTTCTCACGGGCCGCGCCTTCCCTATGTTCATACGACATGGATTTTAATCGCAACAGCGTCATTGCTGATTTATCGCTCGTGTTGCGGTTTTATGTCTCCTAGGTCTGTAAGGTTTTGTCTTCAATACCCGTTTCTGTGGGACTTTTCATTCGGGGTACTATGCTAGAGCTTATTGGCCGGTTGGGTGGAAAATTCGCTGATACTTTTCAGGTATAACTGGAATACGCCTCGTATTTATATCTAACATCACTTTTGGAAACCCTAATGTGGCAGGTCACAGGTAGTAGTACTTCTAGAGCTACATTTGCGTCTTGGCCAATTAATATGTTAGTAAAATTTCAGGTGTAAGTGAAATTATTATCAAGAATTAGTATTTTATAGGGATGTTTTTCTACACGCGGTTTCGCTCTCCTGGTGTCTGGATGAAACTTAACGTTCCAAGTATTCCGGGATTAAGCATAAAGGCCAGCCACCCGGGGGTTGTTGTGGAACTTGTACCCTTCGTGCAGCATGATATCCGTTTGCTAATTTTCCCCTCCTAAAAAAACTACCTACAAATGAAATGATTCTAATAATTGGAGCGTATCTAACTGAGCCAGGAAAACATCAACTATAGGTACGTTAAAAATTACAAAAAGTGTGCCAAATTCGTATCCCCCAATTTTTTGATTTTGTATTGTCATATCCTACTGCGCTCCAACAGAAAACTTACAAGGCGGTATGCCCAGCAAGATTGCACAGTTATTTATTGGATGACATCCAGACATGCGAAATGTTGATCCAATCCATTGAGGACTTTTAATGTGTAAAATTAGGTACCTAAATCAAACATCATTCGACCCAAACTTTCTCATTTGTTATTTTACTGACTTACTCCCAAGATTTGAGCAAATTCCACAACTTTAAATTAAATCCTCATGCCATTGTCATTCCTCTAGACTCGCGACAGAAAACCAACAGCTGGTATGCCCAGCAAGGTTGCGCAGGTTATTCATTGGATGACAGCCAGACATGATGGGCAGGCGCGCCGGACAGCCTTCCAACCACGCTCCGTGAGAAACTTTCATATTTGCTATTGATATTTGATTGTGAGATGAGTGTTTATTAATTTATTTGCGGGAAAATTTGCCTGACGAAGGTATTAAGGTAGTTGTTTGTTTCTTTTATTGGATTGTTTATCCGAGGTAATAATAGGCTCTTATAGAGCGTGACCTGTGCAGTTATGGTTTGTACTGATTGATAAGGTAGAATGGTGGGGGCAAAATGCATTGATTTGCGACCGCCGGACCGGTACTGTGTGTCATTTTACCTATATTTTTTTCTTTATTGCGTTGCAAGTCGGAGAAGCCTCTCGGTATAAAGTTTGATTATTAGGTACTTACTAGTGCCTTACATGGCCGTTATAGATATGTATCAATATCAATAAAGGCCAAAGCTGTGTTTTTTCGATATTTTTAAAAAGTGACTCTATTTCTCTTTGAACATGTGAACCTACTATCTACTAAAAAATTAGGACGGTAGACCCCATTCCTTAATTGGGCTATTCTACTTATCCCCAGCCACAAAATACGAAAGCCCACTCAATCAAACACAGTTTCCAAACAATCATCAAATTACTGATTTCTTGCACTCCCATCCGTCTATTGCACACAATATTGCACATTACAAATAATCGTCTGCATGCATCATGACTACGTTTTTAGGCGACTGTGATTACCCGCGGGTGTGTACCTTAATCCATCAAATTACAAGCCGGCCATCATCTTAATATCCCCCGCCCCTGCGCAGCTTTCAATAAACCTGTACCGCATTGATAGGCCGTAATTATAGTTAGCTTGCATGGTTGCTTCCTTAGCGCTCTTTGTGATTTACTGTTCTTCGATGAATCGATTTAACCGTGTGGAAAATATTATTATAATCGAAATAATAACTAACGAAATACTAACTCGCATGGTTGCTTCCTTAGCGGTCTTTGTGATTGTTCTTTTTGTTGTTATAACGGTTCTTCTGTGAATCGATTTTTGCCTGTGAAAAGTATATGTATGTAGTACCTCCAATCGAAATACTTAACTTCTGTACCTGCTATATTTGTGTAAGATAAAGATGTAGGTGGGTACTTGATTGTGTATCACCGACATCATTCCTTGTCGACGTAACTCTGGACAAATGTACCTATGTTTGTGATTTCCTATGTTTATCTCTTTGTGGAAGCAGTGACGTTTCTAATGGATATGCTGAGTTATTTCGCCCCCATAGTTCCAAAGCAAATTACCAATTGTTATCTGTTGAAACTGCTTCTAATTTTTATCACATTTACATATAAGAAAAATAACTAAAACGTGGCTGCTACCCGGTACTATTAAGAACGTGCTTGCTACATGCAAGCGCCTTGCAGCGAATTCGTTCGGTAATTCGATCGGCTCAAGTTGTGGGTTTGTTCAGATTCGCAGATATGGAATGTATGTTTTGCACGCCCCCACCCTAAGGCTAGTGTTTTGTTTCTATGTTCTAAATTAATATTATGTTCAATAATGCTTGGTTGATTTTAATTTAGTAGTATATAGTAATAGTTTTTAAAGTAGTATTTGTTTTGAATTCTACTGTTTAGGTGTAATTATTATTATTTTAAGCCATTATTGTCCCACTGCTGGGCAAAGGCCTCCCTTTTCTCCTTCTACTCCTCGCGATCCAACGCTGCAACAGGCCATGATGGAAGATGTACCTCGAGCTCGTCGCGCCATCTCATCCTGGGCCTTCCACGTCGCCTCTTAGCGTTGGGTGGGCTCCACTCTGTTTAGGTGTAATATAGAGTTAGAATTGCTAAGACATCATTACCCAACAAGTAAGCTTTATCACATTATGTTCCAATCAACCAGTCACTTTCAGTGTTTCCATTCAAAAACAGGCATCATATTCACGCAAATACAATAATTTCTGTTCTCATGTCATGCCAGTCATTCATTACAAGTCCCCTTCTAAATGCCTCATTATGGTCACATGCTTTGTTTATAAAAAAATATTCATTTATATTCAGGTAGTTTGTTGTTTTATAACGAAATCCTTGCACCTGCATTTCAATGACACATTTACATACAAAGTTTGAGAAGTTTAATGTAAATGTTAATTATGTTAAAAATGTTAATGTATTCGATATCCTTTTTTCGACTTTGAACAGTATTCAATGAAAGGAAATGCGTTTTGAACTCAGTCTGAAATAGCCACTTAACTAAAGTTTTTGGTTTTTGGAAATAATAATTGTGAATTTATTGAAATATATTGAAAGCGGTGGGCCTAATCAAATAGTGAGTTTATGTGACAACTTGTTTGCTACACGTGTGCATATTGTAAAGATTTTTGATTTGACATATTATTTTAAGTTTATTGGCTCCTCAACTAAATCATTGGCATTACGTGTCCCGAACCTATTACCAGTGAAATCTGTCCAACGGTGTCTGCCATCAAATTATCAAGTTTTTCGCCGATAGTTCACTTATCGCCCTGAGCCCTACAAATCGTTGGGGGCTCTCTCGGTAAACGTCCTACGAAATTGGCATCGTGAGTCCCGATCCGGCCATAAACTAGGGACGACGCGTTTATTTTACAATAATGTGCTAAAACAATATCATAGGGGAAGAAGAATGGCTTGTTCGCGAGGTCTTATGTTTATTGGGGTTTTATGTTTCAAGTAGACTAAACTAAGGTGCTTTTTCCACTGGCGGAGAAAATACATAAGGCTAGATTTTTCATTAAGCATTATCTGGACTAGACCCAAACTAAACAATGCTTGTACATAGTTAAATAAAGAGAAAATAAGGCGGTTTTCAGTTAGGATTAAGTAGAGCAGGTAGGTCAGCCATTATGCAATATGTTTTATTTGTTCACTCCTAGAATATTTCCCTGTTCTGAGGTTTACCACATCACAAAAAGAATCTATCTTCTATCAAAATATCAGATAGCCAAGACGCTTAGACGCATAAGCCTAAATACGGGCTGAGTCCTTGGCCATTTCAAAAGATTTTACTGCATCTTAACACAGTACATAAGCCAGCTCTTCCATCTTACCTGTGTCAGTAACTGATACGTCCTACCCAACAACGTCCTACGTCTCGCCGCTCGACCGTCGCGTCTACCGTCACTATGCAGCCTTATATATTGAAAGGCTCTCAAATCACACGTCACGTCAATTTTATTTATACCCTTCAGGCTACATGGAGGCGTCGGTGTTCGTCGTTAGAGCGAACAGATGCCAATTTAAATTGTATACTACAGTCAAGACATTCTCGTGAGCAAGCTTTCCGCAATCCTAAGAAAGTAACCTCTATATTAGCATCACATCACGTGCTGATGGTATTATAATTGCAATTTTAACTCTAGAAATCTATGTGTTGATGTTCAACTAATCAACGTAATTGACGATGCGTGTTTCAACGTGTTTGGCCTACTGACAGACATCACTACCGTTCCAAATAGAGTGGTCGTTTGTGAAATTGTTCGGATCCTAGCCGCGGGTCCCAACGGTACCGGCCTGCGTGACCGTGCCGCTGGCTTCTTCTAAATTAATACTCGATTGTGTTGCACTGGGCGCATTGTCTCGCTGAAGTGGCGTGACACCCTGTCGTTACATCGGAGCACTTTCTAGTCGTGTTGCGACGCTGATTTTGCTGGAATTTGTTGTACAAATTGCAGCAATTCTAATCCTTGAATTATACTCGTCGTAGCTGCGAGATATTGCTGCGCATAACTTCTTTTTAGTGCAGCGAACGTCCGCAAATTCTGCAATACGCACCGCAGGGCCAATAATTTCCTATTATCGTTCGCTAACACCACCGACGTTCGTTCTGCTACTGGATATCTTATTACTGAGTACCTTTTCCAGTAATACCAGTGCTATTTATTAGATTGAGTCGTGAGAGCGTGCGCGGTAGCCGAGCCTCTGAGCAAAATAAATAAACAGAAATGAATATTATTCATGCCTTGGGGCGGTTCAATAAAATAACGGTACGTTCGGTTTTCTACATCGTCTGCCGTTTCTCCTTACCGATCGTATTTGTCTCGTTTCTCTTTAATATCTTTATTTATTTGTTTTGCAACATCGACAGCTTTATTAACGACAGGTATTTATGCGACGTTGTCGTTAACTTTATCTTCATTTACTATCGAAATAAATGAGTTGAGTGCCTGTACATATCAACGTCTGACATACATATTCTTATTGAATCATCAATAATGTTCTTGTTTATCTGCCTTGGTAGTAGGGCATTGGTATCTAACGATATATTAAACTGCACCCAGCCTGTGCGCACGTATAGAACATGACATGTACCATGCATAACTCTTGTAATTTATGGCTCTATTACCCAACAACTATTTATGGGGTAATAGATTTACCAGTTTTACATAATAACAGAGTTTTTTATATTACAAAATCTTCTTTGCTTATACAATGATGCGTATCCATTCATAGAATCGTTGACCGTTCCCTAACCGACGAGCGACGCATAAATGATTACTCCCTAATTTGCTTAGAAGAGGATTATGATGTTTAATATATTTCAATTTTATATGTTAATGCAACTCATACCTATAACTTTTCAACTACATACATATATTTGATAAATATTTCGTTCACAAGTAACGTAATTTATAAACTCTGTGAATAAATAAGGCGATAATAATAAATTAAGCTTCTTAGATTTACCTAAGTTTGTGTCGCTGACTTATAAAATTGTTTATGACAGTAACAAATATTACCAGTTTTATGTCAGGGATGTGCCTTTCTATTTCTTTAGTTTTACGGCCTTCTTTATGATGGCAATTTAGTGGTATTTAATCGATAATGCATGTTGACTTGTCTTATTTGTCAATAGAATTTATTACACTCATTATCTTGGTCGATCGTGGCGTAAAATTGTTTAGTTAGCTGAACTAGAAAATGGACGAACGTATATAGAATGTGATACCTATAGTGATTAATAGTTGGTCATAAATCAATAAGAAGGTTAAGCTTGCGTGTTCTAATGATGTTGTAAATACTCTGTTAATTTGGCTTAGATTTTACAGTCAGGCTGGCTCATTACATTGAGGCATAAAAACTGGAAGAAAGCTTACGGGCCTTTGTCCTATGGAAAATGCCCTAGCACGACAAAGACAAAGGCCCGCTCATATGTTCCTGGAAAATTCAAAATAAATTTATTCATGGTTTGAGTGTGATTAAGTTTATTCGAAATTTGCGTTCTTCTCTCCATACAACATTAAAGTGCAGATATGCCTTTAAACACCATTAACATTCCATGCCGGTGAGGAGCTGAAATCCAGCGTCTACCTATGTACATATATCAACGTTTCACTTCATAATTTTACCTGATATCGATTCCTGATTCCATTAATAGTTTTAATAGAGCCTTGTTCTTCCTCCGTATTTGCATAGATATTAGTTGCAAATTGCTTTCTGGATCGCTCTTCCTATTACCTGCAGTAATTAATTTTGGCTTGCATGCTACGAACTTTAGTTACTAGTCTACCATGGCTTCTCTTACATTATTTAATAGTGTACTGGAATTTTAAATTTCCTGATAAACATGAATAGATTGCCAAAAAACTTAAATTCTTAAAATTGATCTATACTCATACATTATTTATCTTGGTATTGCCTGCGGCTTAGCGCGCCTTTTTTTTTAAAGCCTTGGTGGCTTTAAAAAAAAACTGCAGGTTGATGTTTTTTTTTTTTTTTTTGCAGGACAATTCACACAGCATCATCACACATGGTAAGCAGAGCTTGTGTTATGGGTACTGATATACATAATACAGTACATTACATAGATAGATATTTTTCATAGAAAACAACCAGAACACCCGGAACAAATATCTGCAGATCGTACACACAATTGTTTCGAGGCGGAAATCGAACCCGCAACCTCCTGCGTCGCAGGCGGACCTTCGCCCACCGCGCCACATCGGTCGTCAGTGTTCTGGGTCTACATCTAAGTAAATTTCAGGCACAGTTGATGAGATTCATATATTGACGGTTTATTTGATTCAACAACATTACAGCACAAAAGAAAATCAAACATACTTAGATATTAAAGTAGGTTAGGTAGGTATCAGTAACAGTGCAATAAAATAACTGACTTCATTTCGTTGTTGTCTTCGACCAAAAATATTCACAGAAGGAATTTTCCCAAGCATTCCTTCGCGATTCAAATAAAAGTCTGTATGTAACCAACCCTAAACCGATAGGGCTGAAATGTATCAAAAAGGTACGTACATCGGTATCCCAGTATTGCCGTGAAGGACGCATAAAAAAATTCGAAATCTAACCATCTAAACATCCAAACGTTGAAACTTTCGAATTTATAATATTAGTGTGGTCTCTTTAAATTAATTGTCATGTCTTGTTTCAGGTAGCATACTAAACTTTGGTGGTAATGTGCAGGTGAGTTTTCTTAATTTAATAACATATTTTATTAAACGAACATATTCCCATTGTATCGCAAAATTCGCAAAATATTTAATTTTTATCGAATAATATTATAATCTGTCTGTAGACTGAATCAGAACTTAGAACTCTTTTTTTATTGTACTACAAAAACTTTATTAACAAAGAAACATACAATAAATAAAAAAAACAAATAAGAACCAGTATTTATTTAGACTATTGCAAACAATATACAGGCAGCTCAACTGATCTATATCAATACCAGCCTTGCCCCGCTGTATGGCAATGCTGATGTGCTGCGCCAGATACTCCTTTAGTGTAACAGTGCAATATGAACAATTATTTCTAGTTTTTATTTGCAAAAAAACCCTTCTTCTCAGTACTTGAACAGACACATGTCCTATACCCAAGAACCCCTGTCTACTGAGCGCTGCATGATCGTGCCGCACGCCCGCATAATGTAAGACCTATTTTTTGTCTGTACAGTGAATTTTAAATCGAACATGTCTTTATGGAGAAGCGCTACCATTTCTTGCGCCTTGAGTTTACTCCTACTATGGATTTGTGGGAATTTAATAAGCGTCGTTTTCACTTTAACTACTAGTTTGTGGTCGTTTTTATTGCTGACTCCGTTTAGTAGCAATTTCTTGAGCATTGTAATTCTAAAACCTTCGTGTCGTTGGTTAATACATCTGTGTTTGACTTGAGGAAGTCTCTCACATGCCTTTAGCAAGGATTTTAATTTTTTTAAGGAGGATGTTTTGTATGCATGTATTTTATGTATGTAAGTTCGTGGATCGATTTCGTTAATTATTTCACTATTGTATGGAGAAAAAAAATCCAGTACGATTAGTATTAGTCCCACAAAATATATATAAATATGAAGTCAGTTTTTGGGATTTTCAAAACAATTATACCGGATTACCAACGGGTTATTTAAATCTATATCTACCCATTACAAGAATAAATTGAATGAAAGTAGATTTTACCACTGTAACTGGTCATTAATTCTATTGCAGCTACGTTATCCCCTGACACTTTCACGGGCGCGAACCCTGGTTGGGCAGTGAAGTTAGTTGTGAAGAGTTGTATCACGCAAGGGATGCCACGCGCAGAAGCTAGCATTTTTGCTATCAAAACGAACACTCACTGATCTTTCGTTCTTTTAATAACCTCTTTGGACTATAATTTGATATCGATAGGTGCAAGTTACAAGGTAATTTCATCTTTACAAGCTGATCTTCCGTGCCGAGGTACATTGTTTGGGACTGACACGTTAATTACATTAACTATACCAATGGTACGGGCTACTGCTGATCACGTTTCCACTGTAACCCTTACGGGACGGTATCTCAACTTAAGCAGGCAGCATTTAGCAGGGTCTATAGTGACACTTAACTATATATATACTTCAGTTCACTGTGTGTGTACACCTATAGAATTGCAATTGAAAATGAAAAAGTTTTATTTCTTTAAGCTTACAAATATGCACTTAGACAGGTCATATTTTATAATATTCATTATTATCAATTAAAATTATTTTAGTTAGTTCACTTCAATTTTTTGTCCACCAGTGGAAGAAGTGAGAAGAAACCACTAGTATGTTCATAGCTTATGTGTCTAGTGCAATAAATGATTGAGTATAGTATAGAGTATTCATTAAAAATATTATTGTCAATTTAAATTCTTTCCATCACAGGTTATTTGTGTTCTTATTAACACTGATCACCATCACACATTAGTACTTACTTTACAAATTTACAAAAATTGTGATACTTATACAATAATATACAATACCTTTCAAGCCAATGTGATGACAACAATAAATATATTGGGTATTGAGTATTTCTACTTCTCTTCTAAGTTTGTTGTTATCCAAAATTGGTTCAACAGTTGTGTTACTGTCGTCCTCTACATTGTCATGTAACGGTAGCCGCCGATCGAATGAATAATCTATTGATGCGGCTTTGTTTTAGAAATTGAGAGGTTGCGTCGTGATCCCCATGCGCCTCATTCTGGGACCTTTGTCTGTTTGAGAGGTGAACTGTTGTTTGCTTCTTGAGAGGGATATTCAAATTTTCTAGACAAAGTAGTTCTATACTCTTGTAAATTCCTTGTTGTACTAGGGTAAAAGTATCATGATTTATTTAGCGGTATTCAAAATTCAAATTTTGTAGACAAAGTAGTTCTATACTCTTGTAAATTTCCTTGTTGTTAATACAACAAGGAAATTTACAAGAGTATAGAACAACCTAGGGTAAAAATATCATGATTTATCTTTAAAACTATAAAAGTCATAGAATGTTCGACTGATATGTTTTATGAAATGATCAGGTTTATTATTCAACTTTGTAAGTGATGTGATGATTAATCAATTAGATATTTTTCATTATGTCTGTCAACTAGAGATATAATGATAACATGAGGAATATTTCCGTTTCCGTCAGTTTTTGTAGCATGCTCATGTGTTTAATTCTGTTCGTGTCTTGTGTAGGTGTTAACTTCTCTCTAATGAATACGAATGCTGTTATACGATTTATCTTTGATCGTAAAGCTATCGTTACTTGTTAAAGGGCTACTAATTTGTTGGTTCGATAACAGTTCTTTATTTGATTTATCATTATTTAAATGATTAATGTGAATTCGTATCCGTCTTTTATGGAACTAGGTACTCTGAAAATCTAAGTTGTCGTTTACCCAAAATTAAAATGATTTATTGAAATTACTAGCTAACCTAGTGAGTGTGTATAAAAACAGGATGCTGATGTCTTATTTCCTGAAAATACAATTTTCAAGATATTAAATAATATTCTTAAAATAATACCCTATCTTTTCGAATGTAGGTAGGTAAGTATAGCGACTTTATTTACAAAACATTAGACAAAACCGCACATAACCCATGTTCTGTTTGGCTTTCTCTCATTATTTCGACCGTGCAAATCGTACTTTTGTTTTAATGTTATAAAATAAAATCCATTTATGCTTTCAATAACCGGCATGAGTAATGTGTTGTGCCCGGCTCCGCCTGTCGACACACCCCCTTATCTAGTCTGTACTATCTGCGATGCCGTGAACAATATAAAGTTTTGTGGAGAAATTTAATTAGTAGGTTTGTGTCCGTGTCTGTTGCTTTTGGTCTTGTTGTAGCGCCGATGGGCTCTTGCTAGAAAACATAGTTGTAATTTGTGTTATAATGCAAAAGCTGATTCGCTGTGCATCCCACGTTATCTAAGCTCTTGATTTTCAGATGCCAGACATCATTTCGCTCTCATCTGATCTCTGTCTGCTCGTATCTCTTAGTACATTTGGTTTATGACTTATCACACTTATCAATCTTTCAAGCAAAAACTGTATAAGTTACGCTCAAGCAAAGAACATGAGCGAAACTTAAAAAGTTTTGTCAAAACTATTCCCTGTATTGTATATGCCTTTAGTCTGCTTTTACTTCAATCCTTCGTTAGACGGTTTTCCTATTACATAGTAATTGCAATTAAAGATTCCAATTAGAAGATTCCTCGGTTTGTTCAATATCCTATTTATTCTCTTCCGAATAGCAACTAATTGAATCCAATGCTATTTGTAATGAAGCAGTGAGAAAATTTTGTAACTCAGATTGTTATTAAGATTATGGATGAGGGATTAAGCAAATAGAAGTCTCCGACGCGACTCTACGCCTTGAAACCCCGAATAAAAAAAATGCCATTTAGTTACGACTTTACAAAAAATACTTTAAAATGAGAATTGTCCAAAACTTATGACTTGAGAACTGTTTCTGTGTCATAGTACATAATCTTTGTTTAATTTTTTCAAGCAAATACTTGACTGAAACATGAGAATCATACACTTATGGTTAAGTAGAGTTACGCTAATTACGGAAGCCACCGGCGACGGTTTTAAAAAAAACCAAAACTTTTAAACTATTTATTAAAACTTTTACAAAGATCGTAAGATAATTATTCTAAAATAAAGTAATGAAGCTACGCTTGGTCGATGCAAGTACCAGGTGTAGAATGTCGTGACCGCGATCGAAGGCAGGCACGCTGAGGGAAAGACGTCATCGCTGAGTCGGCAAAGTAAGTACTCGGAGAATGACAATTATACTGGATGGACAACAAATGCAGTGGCATGCTGCATTCCTGGGTTGCAGATTAGGTGCATAGTTTCTATGTAACACCTCCATCCTCAGAGCAGCAACTATTTGAGAACATTGAGCGAAAATGTTGCTGGAACAGCCTCCCGGTGTGTCGATCTGTCAGGAACTGCGTATGTGTGCTCCGGAGTATGTCCTTTCTCGTTCGATGGATTCTCGATCGTTAGCTTGGAACGTTTTCTGTAACGTCGTACGACGATGATTATAACAAGTACAGCTGCACCGAATAGTGACGTGTAGAGTGGTAGAGTCGTATGATAAAATGTACCGTCTATTGGTTTTAGATCTAATGGGCGCTGTAGTAAAATCTTGTCTTCTATGTGATGAAGTCCATTGAGATTGGTGGTAGTCAATTTGAGATGAGGGATGCTGTGGTTTTCTTCGATGGTGAAGTTTCTTGGGATCTCTGTTATCTTCAGCGGCTGTCCCTTTATTTGGTCATTGGTGTTAATAATGAGGAACTCGTTCGTGCGTAGAGAACATTTAAGTGGGATAGTGGCGAGATAACTTCCGTATAGAGTTATGAATTCTTGACGTCCGCATTGTAGTCTCGTTCTAGTAGGTCGAGGAAAGATAAGGGTGTAGTGTCGGTCGTCTAACTGCTCCATGGCTTCCTTCGTGAGAGTGATTCTGGTTGGCTGGTAGGATGGGTCCAGGGATTGATGAATGATGAGATTCTGGATCCAATCGGGGTGATCCTTGGGCTGGTGGTTGATGCCTTCTTCGCAGAGATGATGTCGATTGAACTTCGGGCATTCAGCCTCCATGTACATGAAAGCTTTCCCGTCGGTTGCCAGGAAGGGATGTGAGGGAATAAGGGTTTGGTTAAGTTTGTTCGGGACAATGGAAAGTTTCTAAAAATCAAAGCTACTTGGAGAAACTATTGGGAATTTAAATATTATAACTAGTCGTTTCCCTACAAAATATGAGCCTGGTTTTATGATGTTATAGTACTCACGTGAGTCATCTTCAAGTACCTCACTATTACTATAGATAGACTTAAGCTTATTTAACATACTTTCTAAGTTATCTATTGCTAACATGCTATGATGTGTGCTCGATGCACGTACAAAAGCTAACATATTTTCTATCCTATTTAATTCTAAAGATAAATCATCTGTGTTTTCACTGATGATGGCTAAAAGCTGCGCAAGTTTTGCGTATTTAAGGAGACTTGTCTCGGCATAAGCATTACTATCTAAAATTAATCCTAATGTCCTATTTATCTTCTCCTGGTTTTCTGCAATACTCGCAATTATCTGGGTGCATTGGGTCATCCAATTTTTATTAAGGCTAATATGGTCATTGAACTCAGATAACATCTTATGTTCATTACTTTCTAATATTTTAATGGCGTTATCATAACGAGCCGCATCTGAATGATCCAAGTTACCAGTAACGCTTTTAATTATAGATCCTAGACCATCAATTAGACCTCTTTTGACGCGATTAGGCTCTAGACCTTTCAGCTGGGAATTTACTTTATCAAGTTTTGTAGAGAGATGATTAAGCTGTATTTCGTAGAGATCTAAAGTATTGTTTTCCAATTTAGTCCTAAAATAGCTAATCTGATCGCGAATAGAGTCAACCTTATGTTCTAAGTCCGTCAATTCTACATACTGAAGGAAAGAATGATAGTGGGTGATAAGTTTGGCTTGACCAAGTTTAAAGGGAAGAAGTCCTGGTCCATTGTCAAGGCTCTCCAGTCTTATCTCCAGTGCCGTCGTCAGATGCAGTATCAGTAATAGTCGAATCCTGTAACAATTTGGGCTTCTTAGGTACTCGCTTGAGACGATTTTTGGCTACGGGTCCCTTTTTTTTAGAGGTATAAATGTGAATTGGGAGGTCAGCTAAAACTTTATCCTGGGTAAACCGTGGTGCTAACTTTTGCCTAGCAGCAAAAGGATTTTTGATAAACACCTGCTGGCCTGGTTCATATCGTACTTCGGGTTCTCGATTTTTATTCCTATTAGTCATCAATGTCGTGCGGTCAGCAGTAGTAATCTGGTTGATTGCCTCATAAACTGTCTTCATTTGATCTCGATGTGTCAGGATATACTGTTGCATAAGGTGTTCTGTCAAGTCAATGTCAAGAGGGTCCCTAGGGTCAAAATGTCCTCTCACTATGTCATGGGGTCTACATTTGGTAAAGCTGTGAATCGAACTGTTGTAACCTAATATTGCATAAGGCATTTGGTTGATGATTGGTTCATTTTTATTTTTAATCTTAAGGATTCTCAAATGCTCTAACAGCGTCGAATGGAAACGCTCTACAATCCCGTTATCGTTCGGTGAGTTAGGTAAAGTTCTATGATGATTGACCTTATGTAGTCGTGTAAACTCAGTAAACAGTTGGTTGGTGAATTCTGTCCCATTGTCTGTCACTAAAGTCAAGGGAAGTCCGTGATGTGTACAGAAAGTTAAAAGTCCTTGTATGATACTAACTGCTGTACCATCTCTTAGGTGGTAAGCTTGACCATACTTAGAGAAAGAGTCTACAAAGGTCAAGTACTTTTCTGTCTGTGCTGTAAAGAGGTCCATGTGCGCTATTTCGAATGGTTTAGAAGCTGGGGGTACGATATTAAATTGAGGTCTAATAGGGTTCCTATCGTATTTACTTTGACCACAAACTGTACATAAGTTTATGTACTTAGTTATCTGATCCTTCATCTTCGGCCAGTAATATCGCCGAGATAAAGCCAAATAACATTCATTAATGCCTCTATGGTTTGTCTTTCCATCGTGATAGTGCTTTATTATCTCCTGTTGTTTTAGGTACTCCTTTACATCTTCTAGTTCAGTTTTTGCTAAAACTAAATTCATAGAAGAGCTTTTAAAGTGCTTTTGTATGATAGGGATGATAGCATACATACCTAAAGGGGGTGTAATTTTTAAAGCGGTCTTAATCTTGGGGTTCACGTATTCTTTGATGGCATTAACTACATCGTCTTCTAAGGTGGATTGTGAGACTTGTATATAGGTGCGAGTATGTGTGTCAAAGGGTTTCGTCGCTGTAGTACGTCGTTTTATGTCACCTACGATTGTGAAGAAGATCTGTCTATGGAATTTATTAACCGGATCGTCTGTTATTGGGACTTCGAGTATGGGATCTTCAGCAGAAGTATGTGCTGTGGCAGTATCAGAGTTTGAATGTTGAGATTGAGAATGATGGGCAACTAATGAATCGATTTCTGAGATGAAAGATTCAAGCTCTTCATTATTGATCTCTACTCGGGATAAGGCATCTGCATTAGTATTCTTCTTTCCCGGTTTGTGTTTGACATGAAAATCGAACTCGCTTAACTTTAGCTTCCATCGAGTGATCTTAGAATTAGGTTCTTTCATGTTCATAGCCCACTGTAAAGGCTTATGATCACTTAAAACCGTGAATTTACGCCCAAATAAGTATGGCCGGAAGTACTTAGTGGCCCATACTATCGCTAAAAGCTCTTTCTCGATGGTTGAGTAGTTAAGCTCATTATCGTTCAAAGTCCGAGACGCGTAACAAATCGGTTTGTCTGAACCGACAGGTCCTTGAGAAAGTATGGCTCCTAGTGCCACATTTGAAGCGTCAGTCGTCAAAATAAACTCCTTGGTAAAGTCAGGGTATTGGAGTATCGGGTCATTAGTCAGTAGTCGCTTACAGGTCTCAAAGCAGTCCACGTAGTTAGCGTCAAGAGTGATTTTATTCGTTTTCTTAAGGCACCTAGTCATAGGTTTGGTGATACGGGCAAAATCAGGGATGAACTTCCTGTAGTACCCTAAAAGTCCTAAGAATTGCTTGATTTCCTTACTAGTTTTAGGCAAAGGATACTTTTGAATGGCAATGATTTTGTCTGGATTAGGCTTTATACCGTCTCTACCTATTATATGGCCAAGATAAGCTGTCTCTAACTGTAAAAATTCCGATTTATCCATTTGGATCTTAAAGTTGGACTCTCGTAACCTAGTGAAGACTTTCTCTAGGTTTATCATGTGCTCTTGCAAGGATGTACTAAAGACGATTATATCGTCGAGATAGACAAGGCATATTTCGTTTTGCAGTCCTGTGAGGACATTATCCATTACCCTCTGAAAGGTGGATGGTGAATTTTTTAAGCCCATTGGCATTCTCATAAATTCAAAATGGCCGTGCTCGACGTTGAAAGCTGTTTTCTCAATGTCGTTGGGGTTCATCTCTACCTGATAAAACCCAGAGGCAAGATCTAATGTGGGGAAATATTGACATCTCCCTAATTTGTCTAAAACGTCCGTTATGTTAGGTATGGGATATTTATCATCTATGGTCTTCTCATTTAGTTTGCGGAAATCTACTACTAGTCTCCACTTCTGCTTACCAGAAGCGTCAGCTTTCTTCGGAACTACCCAAATAGGTGAGCTCCAGGCTGAGTCAGATGGTCGGATGATTCCTTGATCTAGCATCTTAGTAATCTGGCTCCTAACTTCCTCGCGATGTACATAGGGGTACCTATAACTCTTAGTAAAGACCGGTAATTCGTCTGTCGTCCTAATACTGTGTTTAATTTTATTAGTGAAAGTCAGCGTCTCTCCCTCTATGTAAAATACGTCGGCAAACCGTCCACACAGGGTCTCTAAATTAGCTCGCTCTTCGACGTTGAGATGTTTAGTCCTTAGATTCTGTAAAACCTTCTTAACTCGAGTGGGGTCCTGTTCGATCTCAGTCTGCTCTATGTTACAAACTTCTACTCGCGTTGTCGAGTCCTTAAACGAAATAACGATGTCTTCGTTAGTCATGTTCTCTACCTCAACTATTCCTGTCTTGTCAGTCACGGTAGTAATACATTCATGTATAAGGCAGTTACACATTAGTTGTTCAGTCACAAATATGTCACCGTCAGGATGTTCGATCGGGATGTTAACCAGTCTAGCTGAATTGGCAGGAATCATTTCCTCACGATTTACTCTCCTACACTGATAACGAGACAATGGTATTCTAGCTAACTCGGTTATTAGTACATTATTCTTCAGATCTATCTTACAGTTCTCCAATAGATCTAGGCCTATCAATCCATCAAAGTAGTTATGAAACTTGTAGATGAAAAGCTTTATATTGGATTGATCGCCGAATTCTGCAAAGTGCGGTATAGTGATCGAGTAGTCATGGGTACTAGTGACACGTGAATTCGTGACCTCGAAAGGATCAAAATCCTTTGGAACATGTGAAAAGAAATTACATGTTGCTTCAGGGCTAATGAAAGATTGATTGGCACCGGTGTCAATGAGCAATTTAAGAGGGGGGTTCGATATTTGAATGAACCGCAACTCTTTTTTTGACTGCAAATTTAATTCTATTTTAGTTCTCTGTTGGAACGACCCGAAGGAAAATCCTGATCCTTCTGTTCGGAAGGCAGTTGCGCGGGCTCAATAGCCATTGAGCTTGTGTTGTCGGTAGTCTGAGGGTCGTCCTGTTGGTCGCTGTAATATTCCGGAACGCTCTGGTAGCCGTAGAAGTTACCATAGTCAGTCTCTGGATAGTCACTGTCAGGGTAGTAGTACTCAGGGTAGTAATAGTCAGGGTAGTCACCTACCTCATTGTAGTTCATTTCCCTAGACTTAAAGTAATTAGTCGGGGGAGGATTACCAAATTTACGCCAGTCATGTCCCTGGATAGTAGGGGGAAGAGCTTTCGTCACGAAATGACTAACACCGCTCATAGAGTCATTTCCCTGAGTCAATAATGACAGGTCATTATAGAGGGCGCTCTCGTCCCTCTGGTCCGCGAAATTATTAATTAGGGCATTCCTGATGCCTAACCAATTGTCAGGAATGCCATTGGCATTGATGGTCCGGGATGCTGGGCCTGTTATCTTATTCAGAATACCATTCATTAGGCATAAGTTTGCTAACTCGTGCCCCGGATCATTACAGATAAATTGCGTAACCAGTTGGTCACAGATTCTTATGAATCTGGTGAGGATGTTCGGGTTCCCGTCGAATTCCGGGACCATGCGGAGGGCCTTATAAATGTTGTCTGTTTCGTTCGCCATTTCGTCGGTTTCGTTAACTACTACACTAACGTTATTATCAGAAAAATTAACACTACTATCGCTATCTTCCATATAACTACTGTCTAAATTTCTAAAATTATCTACTTCGCTTTCCCTACGGTTTTGCCTAGAGGAGGCAGATTTTTCCTCCGTGCTTCTTGGGTGGAAAATGGTGGGAAAGGAGGCAACACTTCAAAGAAAGTTTCAAAGTACTCACATATTTTGGTATCTTCTTACACTGATTGTCAAGTGCGCCGCCGCCCGTGTGCCCGTAGATTCAAGATACGCCGATGAAGACTTGAAAGCTCAAACAGGGGTCTGTTCGTCTGGAACCGATTTTGGGAATTTCCTGGACGAATACGCACTGCTTCGACGTATCCTACCGCCTGCGCCAATTACGGAAGCCACCGGCGACGGTTTTAAAAAAAACCAAAACTTTTAAACTATTTATTAAAACTTTTACAAAGATCGTAAGATAATTATTCTAAAATAAAGTAATGAAGCTACGCTTGGTCGATGCAAGTACCAGGTGTAGAATGTCGTGACCGCGATCGAAAGCAGGCACGCTGAGGGAAAGACGTCATCGCTGAGTCGGCAAAGTAAGTACTCGGAGAATGACAATTATACTGGATGGACAACAAATGCAGTGGCATGCTGCATTCCTGGGTTGCAGATTAGGTGCATAGTTTCTATGTAACACGCTCGCTATACATGTTTTTAGAACCCTGTATATTATTTGTAAACAAAAGGATTGCAAAATCAAAGAAATATTGATAGTAAATATATTATAACACTTCTATTATCAGAGCAAATAGCAGAAGATCGAAACAATTGTTCGTTTTCGTAAGCTTTAATTCTGATGAATTAAACGCCTTACGAAACCAATAACCAACAGCTGATTACGGACGACAGACTAATAAAATGATTTTCATTAGTCTGTCGTCCGTAATCAGCTTGCACCTTGTGGTTTTCTGTTAGTTATCAGTTTTAGTAAAGTATTCATTCACAAATGCCTTCGTTCGCATATATTATCTTCGATTCTAGAATCGAGTATTTAAAGATCAAGTTTAAAGCGCGCTACGTACGACATATTTCTAACCGATGTGTATACTGTATAGTCTTGGATAATTTTTAAATCAAATCACGACTTGGTAACCAAATGTTTCAAGACTTAGCGACAATAAGTCGCGTCTTCTACATTCTACACTACAATTCCGATATGAGCCGCATTTCCTGCGCTCTCGGGATTAGTTAAACGGTTTATGTTGGTTCTGTAATTTATAATTATTGGGCATTCGATCTGTTTCTAGCTTTGGGCTATGTTCCCCGCATTCGCTTCCAATTATTTATTTCTATGATTATGAATTTATGGTGCAATGCCGTGTTTTGCCGGTAAATGTTCTGTGTTACGTCTTATTTTGGATTTAACTTTTCATAATTATTATTATCATCGTAGACGCAAGCTCCTCTGTTAGATGCAAGCCTTCTACAATCGTAAACTTCATGCATACCATTATCGTCGAGATTCAAACTTACTTGTTACTTGTTTCTGGACTGGTTTCCGCAATTTGGCCGCCGGTGGGCCTTTTTTGCGTGTCGAGAGTGGGGGTTGCTAGTCTAACCACCCGATGTCCTCCAGGAAGGCCAGCAGCTCGCTGATGCCGGTACATGCCTCCCTAGGCGTCCTCGGTGTCCCAAGGTGATGTAGTCTTTGAGAAGCCACGCTGACGCAATCTACAAGCACATGCGCTGCCGTCTCCTCTGCATTCATGCACCCTCTGCAAAGGGGGGGCTGTCCGTGATACCCAAATTAAATAGGTGTTTGTTTAGCATGCAGTGTCCCGTGACAATGCCGACGACTTTCCGGAGTTTGTCACGTCGAGATTCAAAATGAATTCTCCAAATAAGTTTTTATTGGTTTTAATAATTTTCTACATCCCCAGGTTTTTCTTGTCTATCACAATTTAAAATTATTGACTTTGCAAATAATGAATTAACCAGAAAGCTTTTCGAACATACAATTTTAGATAACAGACCAGTAAAATAAGCAAAGAAAGTGTAATGTTTCCGTATTATACACAAGGTGGTCCCATATCCCAGCGAGAAATAAGATATCCAGACGGATGCCGTCCATTTGTACCGGTCAGGCGGCCCTCTAGTGAAGGCTTTGAGGAATGGGGACCCCAGCCTGGGGATTTTACGGTTTTTAGGGCTTTATTTACGGGGACTGACATTGGCATGATTGTTATACCTAGTTGCGCGGAATTTTGTTACGTTCGAATAAGTAAATGCTTGCAGAGTGACGGGATTTTTTGTTGAGAAAACCTCATCTTGGTTACATTTATTTTAATAACTTTCTCATCCAAACAAGAATCACTGCACAAGTACTACCGCCAAATCTACATTACATAAAACTGTTGTCACCTTCTTGGTCTCCGTTTATGAAATTAGATTAGTTATACTCGTAGTTCATTTCATTTCATTTCATTTATTTATTTCACAAACAATTTAAATTGTGTCGGAAATTTTACATAGGCTTATAAATATAGACAATTAAAAGATGAGTATACAAAATAATTCTACAAATGTCAAAAAAATATTACAAGTAAACAATGTCAAATAAAAATAAAAATGTTAAATAATTATAATAAAAATGTCAAAAATATTCATTAAATTAATTTTTCTTTATACTATATGTTAATGTTAAATTATTTATCACAGATTCTCAGACTTAAATTTGTCGGCACAGAACTCCTCCAAAGAATAGTAGCACTTCTTTAATAAGTATTCTTTTAGTTTATTTTTAAATTTATTTACATTATATGTGCTTTTAAAGGAAATAGGCAATTTATTGTATAATGTTACAGCCTGATGCCGTACACTATGCTCTGATATGTTAAGCTTTGGTGTAAATTCCTTTACTATATCTTTTCTTCTAGTGGTTTCTCTAAAAGCCCTCGACTCGGGAGATTCAAATGAATTTAAATGTTTTAAAAGGAATGTTAGTAGAATTAAAATATATAAGCAAGGCACAGTGAGTATACGCAACCTAATAAAATGATCCCTACATGATTCAGTTTGAGGTATTCGTATCATCGTCCTAATCGCTCTCTTTTGCATCACAAATGCTGAATTAATATTGTAGTTATAGCTATTTCCCCAAAATAATATGCTGTAACGAAGCTTGGACTCAACTAGTGCAAAGTATACCATCTTTAACTGTTTTAGCGTCACTTCATCTCTAACCCCCATATCTTTAGTCATTACCTCGACTTCGATTCAAACTCTACTCAACCTCCAAATGCGTTTCGGTATGCTTGATCGTCAAAAAATCCTTCACTCGAAACAGCCTTCGAGAATTTTTTCATACGAGTGGAATAACGAACTGTCATCTCAAGGTACCTCGCTACCTACCCTGAATGCTCCTCGAAATAGTTTGTTGTTATTTACAATGGATTTTGGAGACTATCTCAATTACATTTACGACGATGAAACCTACAATTACCCATCGCGAAGGTATATAAGAGAGGTTGATATATAACCAAGTTAACGACTAAGCATACCAAACTCGAGCATGTTTTGGAGGAATGCTCGAAACGCCCTTGAACAAGTTTGAGTGGAGAATTATTTGAGGTAATGACTAAAGATATGGGGGTAAGACTTCTTAATGCAAAGCATGAAGAGCTTATATAATTATCTATAGATTTTAATTCAGATTTCCAATTAAGTAACATGTCAATATTAATACCTAAAAATTTAACTATGTCAACTGATTCAATTATTAGTTAGATGATGCCGTGTGAATTGTCCAGCATTATTATTATATTATATTGATCAGCCCCATTGAGTATGATGATGGTGCCCCTAGCCAAAATTCTACCACGACGCGACGCGACGGCCACTTTTGGCGGCCACTCGGCTTACTCTTACTCGTACATACAATCCGTTGTGACGGCGCGGGCGGCAGACCGATACACACGACCGAGGAGAGGTTAGGCGCAGGACCAACAATGATTGACCAGGGTTTGTACACGGGTCCTGGAACCTTATTACCAGCAGTTGAACTCGAGTATAATTTTGAGTTCTTATGTACACATAATAAACACATTAATTCTTGTTTCATTCAATGTTTAATCGCTACCACCAGCGGTTTATGAAAAGTTCTATAAACTTTCTCATAATCTTCTCAAATGACTTTCGGCCTACATAAACATAATGCTCTTAGGCTAAATTAATTATTACTATTAAGCCATGAAAACTTTCAGGAAGATTACAATTATTGATGAGTTTTCAAATCTCTCTTAGTGATCGTCTTAGAAAACTGGATACAGGCCCTTCAAGGGATAACCTTTCGGAAGAACTCGACACAATTGATGCAAAATGGAGCTGATATGTTATTTTTATTTGTTTCTAATTTGTATTATCTTATGTTTTGAAACACTAATAAACATTTTCTATTACTATTTCTAGACGTGGTTTGACCGTGTGTCTAATAAGTGGATTGTGTTTGTTTTTTCTGTTGTACTAACTAGCCAAAGGTATCTTCTTCGCTCCAATAATCGAGCTTAAAAATACTGAAACCTTTGTGCCAACAAAGCCAAAATAATTAAGGGTTATCAAGCTCAGCATGGTTACGGCGCTACCACAGTTAAAACGTTACGTGAACGATCATTATCGACTTCGAAGTTCAATTACGGTGATAACCTGTATAAAAATTGAAAAAAAAAACACTAAATTACTAATGGAAAAATCCGATTCTAAATTCACGTAACGTTTTGGACTTCATTATCAATTGCGTACGACATCTGCAAAATACATTTAAGGCAGTATTGGCTTTATTTTTTATTTTATTTATTTATGAAAAGCTAACGATACCAAATGTTTAGTTATATACTAGATTAGGTATATACAACAATGCAACCCACGACGCAATTAACAGATTGTGGCAGTTAAAAAAATGGTAATTGGTTCTACAGTTGACTGCAATAACAACATGGGCGATGCTTACATTTCTACTTGTTAAACCTTCTCTTCTATCTCTTAACTTGGACCGTGTACATCCGCTGGGCGGTCCGGTTAATCGGTTTAAGTAATGTACATTAATTACTGTCGGCTCTTAGATTAGCAGCGGCAGTGTCCACTTGCAAACAATATCTTGTCAACCCGCGCGGACCTTTCTAACCAGGATAGTTAAAGTTTCCTGAGTTGTAGTTGTTTGTATGCTCCTTGTTCGGTCTCGTTCTATTTTACGACATCATCATCATCAGCCTATGTCAGTCAGCTGCTGGACGTGGGCCTCCCCTAATGACTCCCTTATTTGACGTATGATAAGTACATATATCTGAGAAGGATACGTATTTATTTTTAAAATTGATAAAAACTCTTCGTGTAGCTTGTTCTCTAGTCTATTCAATGTGCCACGAATTAGTTCTTATAGGTATATTCATCATTGACTGGGTCTTTACCTAGTCGATAATGACGTTTGATGCCACTCCTTGCTTTCCAAAACATAGAATTTCTCTTCCCAACATGGTCTTGGAAAGAAAGATGCTCACCATTATGGAAGGTTGCTATACCGCAAAAATGGATATTAATAGTTTTTCATTCAAGTGAAAAATTTACAAGTCACTATAAATTAACTTCAAGATTAGCATATTGTTTCTTAGACCGCGTTAATAAATCGTACAGATTGATATGCTAATCAAGGAACCTTTCGATGGTTTCTGTAGACAAATGTGGTCCATTTGTTTCGGGTGATTGGACCATTCGAGGGTGGCTGAGGTTGATTGTTTCCCGCGAACCCTTCAAAGGCCGATGAGCCGATGGTTACCAAAGATAGCCAATCTCCGCTTGATGTATCGCTCTATACATTTATCTGCTTTGAACCGCATGATCCGTCCCCGTTAGCTGGCTTTTTGATATTTCGCAAAAATCTTATACATAAGGTGTATATTGTTTGTAGACGTAAATATACAGTCACTAAGAATAAATTCCTTCGTGTATTTTTTGCGCGTATCACGTTGCTAACAATGTGGGTAATATATTAAAAGATTTTGCAATATTTCTCCCTTAGTCGGTTCATTTGTTACAGCAGCGTCTAGGATTTATACGCAAGCAACATTATCTTGTCCCTTCAAAGTGACTAACGCCGTACACACGATATATTCATATTAATGGTTGCCATGCGCCTTATTCATATTTTACACGGGCAACACCGAATAGATTGTGTGTAATAATTGGACATGCGTCAAGCCGTGTCAGGGTAATGTGGTCATAAGTTAGCCGGTGGCTCGGGGCGCGTGTCATTATGCCAATCTGGACAATTGAGGCGCTCTCGCCGCGCCTGCAGCCGCCGTCGGGATGATCTATGTGCTGGATTATGAGCTGGTGAATTGGCTCCCGCTCAAATTAGCCTCCAAATCAGGTGGGAGTGGAATGCCTTAGAGGCCTGCTGCGTTATTACACCATTGAGGCATAACACGACGGCTTAATCCTGACAGCCCAGTTAATTATCAACAGCTATCTTTTTCCGTTGGTTGCATGTTGAATAATCGATCAAATCAAGTTTTTCGTACAAATATTGAATCCAGCCTATGGTTTTGCGTTTCGGTAATCTGATAACCGTGTTTTTCGCTAACTCCGTCTACCTACGAGTATACCGTTTGTTTACCCGATTGTTTCCTGATTTCAATTACGGTGAATAACAGAATCACGTTTTAAAATCTACTCTCTGCCAGTGAATAATCACTAATAGGCATCGTGCCGTTAACACCCACCGCGGTGGTTTGATTAAGAGCGAGCTAATGAAATTAATAACCGTGCCACAAGTCTAGCGCCTCCTTGCCTCTTGACAAATGACAGAGTGTAATATCACACGGGTCTGTAATAACAAGTTAGAACCGCTATATTTTCTTGTTACATATATCAAATTATTCTAGTATCCCTTCTCTACGTATAATATCTCAAGGATCTAGATATTCTCGTAAATTTATTGTACAAAAAATTATTTAAGAAAGGGAGAGCCAACATTTAGTTTCAACCTTTAGATACTTACTTCTTAATGCCTTTAGATACTTACTTCTTAATTCAAACTTTCGAAGTTTCGACTTTCTTTAAAGTTTGTAAAAGGATCAAGGATCTTTATGTAGCACATCATGCATCGCTCAAGATCTATTTGAGTTGACGTCGATACCACTCGAAATGATAAAGTTGTTCTCCGATTTAAAAGTGTAATGAGCTTCCATTGTCTGTTGTTACTCTTCTTTTTAGTTTCCTTGTTGTTTGCTGTGTGATGTACTGTCTGGAAAATAAATATTTCAATGCAATGTGAACATATTTCATTTGGATGAAAAGAAATACAAAGTGTTCGACACAGGAAGATGTTTATGACATCCTCAATGCTATCAAAATATTTGCGTCAGTCAAGCAGCCATCAAAACAAATTTAGACATTTCAACATTCTCAAACCGTATACTCAGTAACAAGGTACCACGACACGACTCAGTCATCAAGGACAATCTTCTCATCAATGATTAGTTGGACCTTGGCGCTCCACAATTACCCGAGCAATCCCTTTGCCGCAATTATGCATGCGCTCAAACTACATATTCGCCTGATATAGTGGTATCATCTGCCGGTATTTATCATAGTGCACTCGCAGAGACGCACTGAAACGAGATCGTCCATAGGCGCAGGCGCACACCGATAAATCTGCCGCACTTAGCTCGCAACCGGTAAATAACTATGGGATTTCCGCGTGCGAGAGCCAGACATAAATCTATGCCCGTATTGTGATATTGTGTTGCCATTATAGGTCGCCGGGAAGGCTGCATAAATACACTCCCTGGAAGGCTTGTCGCAGTTGTCGCTTCATAGCCCGTAGCTGATGCGTTGCTATATCTCAATGCTCCCGCGCCGTGTCGCAACGCCAGTACCGGTCAGCTACTGACTCATATCTGCATATTGCATCGCAGAGAAAATATTCAAATAACGTCGTGATCAGGATTATTCGAATCAAACACCATCTTTCATGTCGCCTCGCATCGATAGCCAAAGTATTGAATAAACAGTGTATTCTGAGATTGGAGGTTGCTCGCCGATTCCGTCGTCCTGTTCTCCTTTCACGTCCTAATAGGGTCGGTGGTGCGCGATCTCGATCGCTCTACCGGGAACGATGCTACACGTGTTCCAGTCGAAATTACCATTATTATCGATCATCTCGCGCCAGCGTCTAGTAACGACCCTCAATAGGCGTGAGTTGGACTCCGCAAATCTTATCGAATGCGCGCGAAGCGGAAATGAGGCCAGTGGACGGAGCATGAACGGATTGCGTAAAATGCGCATTTATTTTAAAAAAATGTTATCTTACTAACAAATAAGTCCTCCAAATACATGCAATACATGTATTGCTTGAGAAATAAAAAAATCCAGTGGAGAGAAATACAACACCCCATGGGGTGTCCCATTTTTCAGGCTTCTAATAATAGGCAAGAATATAAACCCCTTTCCTTGTGTTTTATACATACGCTATTCTCTAGTCCGACCTGCTTAATTCAGAGCTCTGCTTATCTATCTCCATTGCCCCGCTGATATCCAAACAAGAATCAGGCAAATCGACAACAACAACGCTGTAATGATCCGTCTTATTACACAGTTCATCGCATTGAACTACAAGATCATCATTATACACACTTAGAAATTGAAAGAAAATTGAATTGTAATTGCGCTCAGTACGTATGCTAAACGTTCCATTCTCCACCACGGTGCTTATGGCAATTATTGCATATTAACTGAATTGAATACTCTCAGCAATTTGTACTTACTTTCATTAAATTATTATTGAGCTCAGGCTTGTGTAGTGTGATTAATGGGGTGTGTCTGTACGTTCGTAGCTCGTTCTTGGGCGAATTATTGAGACCTCTTTGTTACTCTGTCAGTTTGATGCTAATTTTATTTAGTGTGCGTGAAATTGGATGCCGTGAGCTTTTTGTCTGTAATAGCCGTCTTCAGTGATAATTTGTATTGAAATGTTTTATGCAAAACACCATTGCTTTGAGAGAGTGTTATTGCCTAGCCAGCGGCCGCCATCGACGATAACAGATAATCATGTCTGAGTATCTTCGCAATAAAATGTTAGAAGAGTCTATTTGGTCTTTTAACGATGCTTTGCTTTTACCTTATCTTTAATCCATGGAAATACACAAAGTGTAGAATTGATTTGAGAATACGAGATAGCGTGATATGAATTCAGCATCTAAACATTTTTGCACAGCTATCTGCCATGTATCGCGGGTTGTCTCGAGTTCCCAAGTTTATTGGTAACCCAAGCCCGGTGGTAAATCTTCCGGACTCTCACATACATTTGCGTCTAATGCCACACCTCACAATCCACGTTAATATCTCTTAACAAAACGTTTAAGGGCATGCTGCTTTCGCGAGACCAACCATCGACATCGTTAAGACTAGGAAGAAGCTTTATACGCGGCCAAATGCCTTGAATAGACCGTTATTATAGTTTTTTTGATTACTGAATCATTTATCAATGAGAGCACCTCTTGATTATTAAACTATTTCGTGTGAAATAAATAAAGCCAGCCAGTACTTTTTACCAGCGACTCTACGACTAGAGCTATGATTGGTATGATCTTAACTCTTCGATCTTCATAAATCTATTAAGTAATTGTTTGCCAATTAATATGTCTCGTCAGAAATCCAAAAGCCTTGTTAGATTCGAATTGTTATTTTGCTCTCTAGCTACTACTTTAATGTGTGCACCTCGCGAATGTATGTGAATGTTCACTTTGCAAACAAGTACTCGTGAACTCTCTTTACTACGCGTTCTATGGTTTTATTTGACTTTTACTGGCAATTTATTTGTTAGAGATGGGGTCAGATTGACTTTATGAAACTGGGGATGGATTTTAGTATCCTTATTATTGCTGCTTTGTTTTTGTTTATTTGTTCTTTGTATGTATTCTTAAGAGATTGTAGGTTTTGTTTATTCAAGTCAACACAGTTTGTACAGAAATCTAACCGTAGGTCGTCCCTACTAAAAAGGTATAAGATAAAGTGACTATAAGAACTGAATCCGAAGATAATCATCTAGCTATTAGAGTAGATCGGTCGTAAATATGAGTAGGAGGAACTACGAAGGAGAAGGAATTGACTTCTATAGGATATGCTATGAATCATGGCTATTCTTCAATAGATTGTACGAACTTACCTTGACGGCTAGTAAAAGTAGGAAAACCTATACTGGAGCGACAGTGCGCGAACAGCCGCGGCCACAATATTGTTTAATAACTAGCTGCGCCCCGCGGCTTCGCCCGCGTGGAAATCTATGTATCAAATGATTTATAAACCTTCCTCTTGAATTACTCTAAATTGAATTATTTTATTTATTAATTAAAGCCATCAAAATCCGTTGCGAAGTTTTTAAAATAGTACATAGGGACAGACAGACAGCGAAAGCGGCTTTGCTTTATACTATGTATGTAGTGATGTTAAAATATTACAAAAAACAATTCGCCAAACCAATTTTCCCGAAACCATCCTTCATGAATATAATGGTATAATATAATAATAAATAAATAATGCTGGACAATTCACACAGCATTATCTAGCCCCATGGTAAGCAGAGCTTGTGTAATGGGTACTAGATAACTGATATACATAATACAATACATTACATAGATAGATATTTTTATTATACATAGAAAACGACCAGAACACCCGGAACATATATCTGCAGATCGTACACACAATTGTTCCGAGGCGGGAATCGAACCCGCAACCTCCTGCGTCGCAGGCGGACCTTCGCCCACCGCGCCACATCGGTCGTCAAATATGAATGTATTGCTAATGAGCCAACGCTCAAGTTTTCAGCTATTGTCCATCTATTCTTAGCGGGTAATTACGAACGATGTCTATTTCTAGAGCCGCACGCGAAGTATTTGACAAGGTGTTTGAATGGGTGCTCTGCCGGTTGACAGGTGGTGCGTAGTTCTCATTTTATTGATTGTTCGTGGGTAGGTGCGAAGTACCGTGTGAATGTTCAAGAATGAATTTTAACGTGTGTAGGGAATTATTTGAACTCAGGCTTAAAGCTTCTTGAATTCTTCGTCTACTCGTAGATATTTATAGCCTCGGAACAATTGTACGATCTGCAGATATTTGTTCCGGGTGTTCTGGTCGTTTTCTATGTATAATAAAAAATATCTATCTATGTAATGTATTGTATTATGTATATCAGTTATCTAGTACCCATAACACAAGCTTTGCTTACCATGGTGCTAGATAATGCTGTGTGGATTGTCGAGCATTATTTATTATTTCAGTATTTTTTCTCGATAGCTTACCTGATTCTCAATTGTCATTCTTTTGCGTATGAATAATGTTGTACCTGGACATTTGACTAATCATCATCAGTTCTGTATCATCATTATCACCATGATGATGTCTTCCTTGCCGAATTTCGGCTACCATGGTCAGTCTTAATGGAGACTAGCCATGTGCGCAGCACATTATAGTGCACAAGTGTCTGTGCAAACAAAGGTGCACTCTCTATTCCCCCACTCTCATAATCTAATAGAACGGACGAACCACACGTCAGGCGAAGGACCAACGGTTTAGTCATCACCGTATCGTTAGTACTATATAGTTATTCTGTGACCATATCAGCTCCGTAATAAGCTTCTTTTCATTATCTGCTTGCATTAATTCCTATACTTTGAATATTCCTTATTGTAACTTCCCACTTGTCACATTAGTAAGCCTATTTCAAATCCATATGATAATCAACAACACCTACATGGAACTAGAGTTATTTTATCGATAGTCCAACACGACCAATCCATTCCTATCATAACTCTTCACTTATCACTTCACCATGGGACCCCGTTTCTACAAGACCAGATCCAATTCGAACAAGAAATTATGTTCGCTTGTACAGACTAACCTTGTAGTTCGTAGCTCATGTTCTAGGATTTGCTTGTTAGTTTGCTGAATGGTTATGTGAATGATGGTTTCAAAGTCAGTGAACTTTATGCGATGGAAATAAAGCACACAATTGAAGAAAAGTTAAAATATAATCGCCTATTTAAGGGATCAATTAAAGTCGCTGAAATACTCAGAGATGTCACAAAAAGCGACGTCTTCTTTCTGCGACTGTCTACAACTTTTCCCAATCCAACCACCAAAGGTTGGCATTAAAGGTTGCTATTTGATGATTAGGCTAGTGTCCTAAAAAAATCTACTAAGTCTGTCAGTTAGATTATTAGAAGATATTGGACCCGTGTTTTTTCTTTTGTCAATTAAACAAAAAAATATGAAGATATAGCCAGTTCAAGTTCCGCGTGACGTCACGTCTTGCTACACTTTTTAGCAAGTTGTGACGTCACGAGCCCCCACTCCTAAACTTTGACGCGCTTTATTTTTGTATGTATTTCTTTGATTGACGAAAGAAAAATTACTTGTCCAATATCTATAACTGACGGACTAAATAGAAACTTATACTTTTTACCCAGGACACTACCCTATTCTCTTCTGTCTGTGGTGTACATAGAGTTATCTATATAAAGGTACTTTCACTTCTGGCTCTATTAGTTGCATTTGCCTATGCTTCTTCACCTTTACCTCAGCATGTAAACCCTTGTTAGATCGCCCATTAGATCCAAACTAATCTCGTTCGGGCCATGTCGTGCGTGTTTCTCGTATTTTATCGCGCACTACAAAACTTTCAACTAATTCGAAACCTGCACTAAAGTACTACCACCACCTACATATCTCATTAGTTAGAGCGAGCCTCGTAAAATTAACCCCATATCGCATGCAGGGCAGGTAATCGCAACAACCTCGTGAGAATCAGGCGAGCTTTTAGTGTTGCCCACTTTTACATGATAAAGGTTTCCAGAGTCAGTATCCAGTATCGGACACTTCACTTTTACGCCAGGCACTTGTTCACGTATCATATTTTTATGTGTTGCCACACCAACTTGACAAAAGTCCTGCAATTTCTTCAGCTAGATGGATTATCGTGTCCTTGTATTCTTCTACTTCTTAATATTAAACCAGTACTGTTATTGATCATTTAGATTTAGTGATTGTTAAAACATATTTCACATGTTTCCTTTAAATCCACGTAAACGTACATCGTATACAAGCCGTTAAGATGATCTAAATCTAGCCATAGACAAATTGCATAAGCGGATTCACCCGTAGCATTTTCAGCTGGCAGCACTAATACAAGTGCAAAATGACATTTACGATGCGATACTCAACCGGTATTCGTATAATTAGACCGTAATTCTATTCGTATAGGATTCTGTGCCAAATACCGCTGCTATACCTAGCCTACTCTCACCGGATGGTCCTGTTGTCGTTTTAATCTGGTTAGCCTGAATCTGAATTGACCTTCTCATCTGCTCCCTCCATACAACTAGCGCAAAGGCCCGTGCGTAAAAGTTATACGAGCGGCAGCGTGAGGGAAAGGGAGTCTTCCGGGGTTAACACATTTTTGGAGGCTTCCAATAATTGAAAATTTAATAAAATCTCGACTTTGGCCAAAATCGCCATTTATTAATTATTTGGTTCGTATCACACTAACATTATAAATGCGAAAGTATGGATGTTTCGATGGATGGATGGATGGATGTGTGTTAATTCTTCACGTCAAAACTTCTAAACGGATCGGGCTGAAAATTTGCATACAGGTAGCTCTAGGCTTGGAATAAAACATAGGCTTTTTAACCAATAAGACAGTTCTCATGGGATTAAACTAACCTTTAATCGTTTCCATTTAAACAACGCGTGCAATAACGCGGTCAGATACTAGTAGTAATCCCTATTCCTATTAATCCATCTAAGTGGTCTTGTTTTGTCTAATCTTACCCAGATAATGTCACAAGGCCTTGATAATATCACAACGCCAGTCATAATAACACACCATACGTCCATAGTTTGGGTACAAAAAGTTACTTATAGTTTTCTAGGTATTGCATCTTATATCTACAATTACTCGTGGGCGCAATGACTACGCAAGTAACAGACACCAATTAGTCTACATACAGATAACCTTCATAAAACTAGCTAATAATGAGAGTAAGATTATGTAAGTTGATGACAATAACTTTGTTATTCCCACTTTAACCTGTTATTTCCTTCTATTTTTCAATAATAAATAAATAATGCTGGACAATTCACATAGTAAGTATTATCTAGCCCCATAGTAAGCAGAGCTTGTGTTATGGGTACTAGATAACTGATATACATAATACAATACATTACATAGATAGATATTTTTTATTATACATAGAAAACGACCAAAACACCCGAAACAAATATCTGCAGATCGTACATACATTTGTTTCGAGGCGGGAATCGAACCCGCAACCTCCTGCGTCGCAGGCGGACCTTCGCCCACCGCGCCACATCGGTCGTCACAATAATATTTATTTATTTATTGCATACATATACATACATTGTCACATAATTTTAGCTTAGGTGTTATTAGCATAGAGGTACCCTGTAAGGGCGCAGCAATTTATTTATAAATGATAATAACTAGTATTTATAAATTAGTAGAAACATAGTAATCGTAATATTAATTTCTTCATACACACTTATGTAGATCGTCAGCCTATGCTAATCCACTGCTGGACATAGGACGACCTCTGTGGCGCGGTGGGCGAAGGTCCGCCTGCGACGCAGGAGGTTGCGGGTTCGATTCCCGCCTCGGAAAAATTGTGGGTACGATCTGCAGATATTTGTTTGTCACTTTTCTATGTAAAATAAAAATATCTATCTATGTAATGTATTGTTTTATGTATAGTCATCTAGTACCCATAACACAAGCTCTGGTGTAGCTTGGGGCTAGATGATGCTGTGTAAATTGTCCAGCATTATTTATTTATTACTATAGGTACTCTCTTCATCAGCGCTGCTGCGCCCTGTCTCCAGCTATGAGCATCTATCATCTGCCAGTCTTATGCACTATTACTATGAAGTTAAAGCATAGATATAATCGTTGGTACCTACAGTGTAAGCAGATATAAATCCCTAAGATAGGATCTGCTCAAAGTCTATGGAGGGCCCAGCGTTTCCGGAATTTAGAACGGCTAGTTAACCATAGAATTTAGCCCGAGGAGCGCTAATAGACGATTGTTGCCGGTTCCCCTCGAATACAATACGAGTTTAGTTACTTTCTCATAGGAGATTGGGTTTGATAAAAACGTATTGGTGTCAGCCTCTAAGATACCGGGCGTACCTGAAAGCGCATGTACAGCACCTATCGCAGACACGGGCCATGGGCTATGCAAACACTATGGTGATACGTTTTAAGTTATGGGCGTGAGCGGTAGTGATACTAAAAAAGTGTGTTTCCTATAAAAAATATTGAAAAAATATTTTAATGAATTATTGTAACAATTATTGGCGAGCAAAGTGGCGCGGCGGGCGATGGTCCGCCTGCGACGCAGTAGGCGGGTTCGATTCCCGCCTTGGGACAAATATTTGTATGGTCTGCAAATATTTGTTCCGGGTATTTTCTATTTTCTAATAAAAAATATTTATCTATGTATTTTATCAGTCATCCAGTATCCATAACACAAGCTCTTTTTAGCTTGGGGCATCCACACAGCATGACGCTGTGTGGATTGTCTTACAAAAAAAGAAAAGTGTGGCGACGTGTGTAATCTCGCGCCGGAAGTGCCCTTTTACAAGGAGCAGGAGGAACTTTATATATCTTGTATTTATCATAATCTATGTTAGTCCACTGCTGGCCCCTAATGAGCGCCATAGCGCCCTGTCTTCAGCTTAACGTATCCAGCATCTCCCTGCAGTCTTTTGCAGGTCGTCCATCTCGGTCGGAGGGCGGCCGGCCCACTGCCACTTCAGCTTGCTAATTCTTAGATCTATGTCGATAACTTTCGTATGTCTTGTGTTGAGGAACTATATATTTTGTATTCACAGGTCGTTGACGATTGACAATGTTCATCTTACTTCGTCCCATATCCTCCATTCGCTTCTACCTTCCACCATCCGCATTTTACCTTTCACCGTCGAGAGATATTGTCCGTGCGACCGCGATCCCCACAGCTCATTACCATATACTGTGGCAGTGACAGCATCGCAATTAACTATCTGTTTATTGTTGTTGAATTATAAACGGCATTGCGTGACACCAGCGAGACACCAATCTGTATGTGCTGTACTATCCCCTGGTACTTCTGGTTTTAAGGTTTGTGCGGAGCTTTCGTTTCAGTATGTCAGCAATTGTAGACAAGTTTGAAAAGGAATGCGGCAGTAGGATTGGTCGTCAGGTTTTATGAGACCAGATTTGTAAGGAACTAATTAATACTTTGTCTTGGTGAATGGATCAAGAATTTCCTTTGAATTTCATAAGATCCAAGATTTGATCGGAATTGTTTTGAAATAGGTACTATAAATTATGAGACTTGAATTATGTTTATAAAGTTGGAAGAAACCTGATAAATCAGATTACCTATATATGGTTTTTACCGACTTCTAAAAAGGAGGAGGTTCTCAATTGAACTGTATGTATATTTTTTTGTTACCTAAGATCTTTCGACAGGGTGGACCGATTTTGTTTATTCTTTTTTAATTTGAAAACTGGTGCTCCCTTGTGCTCCCATTTCAATTTGGCCCAGTTCTGACTATAAAATCCATGATAAAAACATGTATTGCACACCAAATACATAAAAGATACACAAGACAGGAAAAGAAAATACAATGGGCGGCCTTATTGCTATGAGCGATCTCTGCCAGGCAACCTTTGGATGGACATGAAGTGCTAGAACAAGTATAGACGGTGGCGTATTATACAGAATAATTATTAAGTATGTGCGCGGCAAATGGAAGAATAACTCAATATCACGCCAACCGATTTCGATGTTTCTTTAGGAATTTGAAGTCGGTTTATAGGTTTTTAAAACACGCCAAATTATTAAATTACTACAATAATATCAGAGATCATTAAGCAGGTACACTATCGCTGGATCATGTTTAAACCGATTTCGTAAGAATTTTGATTCCCATCATAGAGTATCGGAATGCTTGCAAAATATTGCAACTTTGTAATTTACGAAATTATTTATGTAGTACCGATTCAAGCGCTCACTTCTATTCTTTATTAGGTTTCTTGATTGTAAATTGAGATAAGCAAGATGTAAGGTCTTTCGTATCAAGATCGTTTTGTATCTAGGTAATCTAGATTCTAGATGTAGCAACTTTATATGTAGCAACCTTGAAGGATGATCCAAGATGAAGTGGACTTGTACAAAATCTATTCACACGTACATATCAACATAAAAGTAAGGTAAAATAGACACATTTGATCGTTCAACTGTAAGAGAAGATAAATATTAACACTTTGACTGCGGACTTTTTTCGACGACTGCGATCTTTTTTTTAACCTAAGCCATCGTGCTGCCGCTCTACACAGCGGTTGTGTTGCGCCGCACATGCGTTTCGTTCGAAAAATATTACAGCTGTGCTGAGTCACACAGATCTGTATTTTCTTAGCCGCTGCGCTAGTGTGGATTTACGCATATTAGTCACTTGTAGAAAACACATACGGTGTGATTTCAGCACTCGAAGTGTTAAGAGAAAATATCAAGAAAATTTGCAAGCAATGTGGCTAGAAATGTGTTGTGTTTGTTTGCGTTTGGGCTCTTGCTCTATGATATAAATTGCATCAAATATAAATTACTGTTCTGCTGTTCAGAGATAAATATTAGTATTGGGTTAAATGTCAATTTAGTTTACATTGTCCCAAGGCTTCCCTGGCATAGCTGCACGGAATAAGGGTGTATTAAACTGGTATTATTAGAATCAGTAGCTAGTATCCCATCATTGCACTTGTACTTTACGTTTATATTAATAAGCTTAACACTTTGACTGCTGAAATCTCACGGTATCACACGGTATCATCACGGTGTGTTTTCTACAAGTGACTAATATGCGTAAATCCACACTAGCGCAGCGGCTGAGAAAATACAGATCTGTGTGACTCAGCACAGCCGTAATATTTTTCGAACGAAACGCATGTGCGGCGCAACACAACCGCTTTGTAGAGCGGCAGCAAGAATTTTTTAGGTTAAAAAAAAGATCTTTCTTTAAAAAAAAGAAGTTTCTTTACGATTCTATTTCAAACATCTATAAACATTTTAGTCTCGACATATATAAACTCTGCAAGCTATTCCGTGTTTTCCATTCAGTCTGAATTATCAGAAAAATACCTGTGATTTAATATTATTTGTAAGTAATCAATTCACTGTGTAATGTCAGTTATTAGTGATTTGTCACCAGATTACAATACAATACAATATAGCTTTATTGCACCATCAAATACAAAGAAAATAATAAAAATAAAGGATCTTAATACTAACTAAATCTAGTGGCACAATCGGCGGCCTTTTCGCTGAAAGCGATTTCTTCCAGGCAACCTTTGGATGGATAGGATCGGTACGTATAAAAGCTGATTACTCCTGGAAAAAAGTTAGTATACAATGTGTATTGTCGAACCTTGATCAAACGAGATTTGCGGATACACGACATATATTTATCGATAAAAATCAAAAAATAAAAAATTATATGTTACCTATCTCAAAAATAAAGCCGATTTAATAATTTTTTTAATGAAAACTACTTCATCTGGTTTTTTCTCCGTTTCTTTTTGAGTAAACGGTGAATTTTATTCAAAGTAGTCTCATTTGAAAGCTAGATAGTCTACCTAGCTAAGAAAATAAGAAAAAAATACAATTTCGGTACATAAGCCTAGTAAAATCAATATTTTTTTAGAAATTTGCAAAAAAATACGATTTTTTTTAAATTTTTGATCTGTAACTTTAAAACTAGGTTATTGTGGTGTACTTTTTTGCATGTTGTATTAAACTCCACAATTAAGTCTACAAATCCTCCAAAAATTATGGGCCTATCTCTTTTTGTTGTCATGTTATTCAACATTTAAAATAGGTACTTTATGTTTTGTCAAGAGTAAAAAAAACAAAAAACTTTATCTTAAACAGCCGTTACTATCCCACTGCTGGGCAAAGACCTCATTCCATTTCTTCCTATCTTGCCTCGTTTTATTTTATAATTTATGTAGATTAAATCAGTTGATATTCCTGTTGATCTTTGTACAAGACAGAAAGTACCTATTTTAAATGGTGAATAACATGACAATGAAAAGAGATAGACCCATAATTTTTGGAGGATTTGTAGATTAAATTATGAAATTTAATACAACATGCAAAAAAGTACACCTCAATAACCCAGTTTTAAAGTTACAGATCAAAAATTAAAAAAAAAATCGTATTTTTTTGCAAATTTCTAAAAAAATATAGATTTTACCAGGCTTATGTACCGAAATTGTATTTTTTTATTATCTTATTAGCTAGGTAAACTATCTAGCTTTCAAATGAGACTACTGTGAATAAAATACACCGTTTACTCAAAAAGAAACGAAGAAAAAACCAGATGAATTAGTTTTAATTAAAAAATTTATTAAATCGGCTTTATTTTTGAGATAGGTAACATATAATTTTTTATTTTTTGTTTTTTATCGATAAATATATGTCGTGTATCCGCACGTCTTGTTTGATCAAGGTTCGACAATACACATTGTATAATTGCATAGAATCTATTTTGTTAATTTTATTTAAAAACACTACCTTAGATGTACTTGATGTAGGTAATCAATCTAACGTCCAATACATCCGATTCATATATTTTTATTTTGTCTTTTATACTACCTACTCTTATTATGAGGTGCCAACCCTAGTGGGGTAGGGTCCATCTACATTTTAGGCTAATGTACCCTGTCCCACTAAGGAGAGTTAGTGGGACAGGGTGCCCCACCAGTGGGGCGCCTTGGTGGGGCAGAGTGGAATTATTCCATCTATATGTCAGAATCTGTACGGAAGTCTATGGACACACCCTAAGCTTTAAAGTCTGTGCCATTGTTTGGTATTTAAGTCCTATCAGCTGATTCCACACACTTAACCTTTCACGATTGTACAAGTCCCCGTGTATTTAATTTAGGAGATTGTCATTTTGCGCTTTCCGTTGCCTGCTTGGCTTTTGACGGAAATTGATTCTTGTTCTGATGCTACGTAGCTTATATTCTACAAGCTGCGCCCCGCGGTTTCACCCGCGTGGTGATAGATATTTTGGATAATATACAATATACATCTTTATAAATTGTAGCCTATGTGTTATTATTATTTATTATTATTATGTTATTATTCTGATGTTTAAGCTATATTATTGTAAAGTTTCATTAAAATCCATTCAGTAGTTTTTAGTGAAAGAGTAACAAACATCTAAACTTACAAACTTTCGCGTTTATAATATTAGTAGGATTGATTATCGTTAAATGCATATAAGGTAAATAAATAAACGTTTACTGTAAATAAGGGGTGTTATGTTTTTAGGATCACGTGAACACTTTGAGGGTTCTTTTTTGGGGTCTAATTGGTTCACTCGATGAGTTATATTATTTTCTGGTCTACATATAGACACCATTCACTAAATACGGACACAATTTAAATGTTAGGTGCATGCCTCTATGATTTCAATTTTGTAATTTTGCTTTCAGCAATCCTGTTCCTTCAAGTCCTTCGTTCATTTGTTGCCCTCAATCCCGAGTACATGCAATATCCCCGGGCAGCTCGTTGCAATTGGCCTTAGTAATTTGTCTCTCGCATCCTCGTGCCTCGATTGTCTAAAGCGTGTGTTTGAGTTATTGGTTAATTAAGCAAGTCTCGATGGGTCTGCGATTATCTTCAGCTTTTGGTAGCAGTTTTTACTGAGTTCCGTTGATTTATTCGTTGTTAAAAGTATATGTTTTCAGATTGCAATATTTATTACCTCATTTCGGTTACCTAACTACCTTGAGGTTTTATGGGCACACCTTAGAAAGGCACCCATTAATTTCAATAAGCACGGCTCTGTGAATAGGTTCTGCTCGGTCGGACAGTGGCAGTTTCTAGTCTTCAACGATAAATCATAATGTGGAGGACATAAAATGAAATACCATGTTTTTTGCCAGTATCGTCTTTGTTCTTGTATCGCTAATCTTTCTACACCAGACACCCATTATAACTGATAAGGTCTCTTAATAATTACCTACTCCGGCCTTTATCTTTCAACGCGTTATCTTCTGTTACATCTGTGTTGTCAGTCTGTCAGACCTTAAAAAACGCTGATACAACTTGCGTTGTGTAAAATTAAATGGTGTTGTATGACTTTCCCTCTCGAGCAAACAATTAAAGATTGACTTCAGCGGACGTGACAGTGAGGCGTGTTCTGATCGAAGTGTTAACATGCGCATATATCATTGTTCGGGTGATACACCTGCGAAGCCACGCCCATCGCCTCTCGGCCCGCGCCCCTCGTCTTACCCCCTCTGTCTTTCGCCTCACCATCATCAAGATACCATTCCACGTTGAGACGTCCCCGTGAGCGGTTGTCGTTAAGTTCCGTGCATGAACTGTGACGTGATAAATGACTTGGTGTTTGCTGTGTTTTTTGCTGGCGCCGGCTTCTGAGAAGAAGTAATTGTAAGTTATCTAGCTTTTTTACGTTATGTGTGTGCTCGATATTCTGTTTGTCGGTGGTACAGGTATCATGTTTAATCAGTCCAGTCTCTCTTTAGAATACATATTATTATGAGTGATAGATAAGATAATGCATAAATATCCAATGCATACAAACTTCTACACCTGATTTATCGAGAATCTAAGAAGTTAATTTGAACGGAGATTAAGCAACAGGCCAAAGTTACCAAAACTTCATCAACTTGTTGAATGGCTGAAGGCGGGCACTGAAAGTTGAGGACGCACGCGCTATCGCCTACTTTTATACGATCGTGGATTTGACCGACAGGCGACGGCACTTTATATTTATTTTTGGTCTTAAGGTAAGTCTTAGTGTTATGTATTTCTATAGTTATTACTAGTAAGTCTATAATTTCAGATACTTAAACCACAACAGAATATAAATTATAATTTTGCTATTCAAATCTTATCGAATTACCTAAACAATTTAAGATAATTCTATTATCAGGTGAATGAAAAATACTATAGATGAATTGAATGAAAAATTGTATTCGAAAGTAGTATAATCACGAAGCGTTTATGAAGCCAATTTGCGCTTTCGAAAAAGCATAAATCACGGTAAGGCAAAAAATCTTCAATCTTTTCTATAAAATACTGTTAGGCTTGTGGAGATTTAGAACCTCTTGAGGTGTTTTATTTTATTTTACTCGAATAGATTATTGCTAGATCCTTGTTGGCAGGCTCGGAAATGAAATAAGAAATAAATACTTCCGATATCTTGTGTCTCATAAAATAAATAAACATAATGCATATTGTATTGGTAAAGGAAGAATCGAATGCTATCATATAATATAAAGGGTCTTCAAAACACACAAAGGCTTAAGACTTTTTTGTACGTTTTTGAAATAGATTCTGCTCTAAATAAATCCAAATTACAATGACCTGTGCTCAACTCTCCGACGCATACAATAACTATGTCATATGCCTTCTATTAACGTGTCTATCTAGTGTGGGCGTCCCACCAGGGTTACCGGCGCGATCTTTACGAGTTTTATGATTGCTAATGGACCATAATACGCACCTCTTGACTCGAAACGTGGAAGGTTAAGTTATTGCTGCCCGGTGAATTGATGACCTTGCTGATGTGGTGTGATTTGAGGAATTGTGTGACCTATTTCGCGTCGCTTTTGGTTAATTTTAGCTTGAGACAAAAAATTGCGGAAGGGTCTTTAAATCATTATCAGGTTCAACGATCTCTGCAATGTCATTGCCTCAGTTGTTTGTGTTGTTGCTAGGCTTTGCGGCATTATCTTGTAGAACATGTCGTAGAGTGTTTAGCCCTGCGGCTAATGGCTGCACCGTGACTGTGTGTTCGGATCGCGAACATTCATCAGCTATCCGCCACGGAAGGAACAGAACAGGTGGAAAATAGTTAACTTTATTTTTGCTGGCAGTAAAGTTTTAGTCTGTACGAAAACGTAAACATTCCGTATAAAATGGAATTAAAATTAATTCTTAAAACTTCTTTATCAAACATCAAATTCATTAAATTAGATATCGCCTGTCTGAATTTTAAACAGGTTATAGGAATTTGATTCAATAATGAAAATGCGGCAATTTGCTGCTTATTTTTCTCTATGCTCAAATTCGTAAAACAAAGATATGAATGTAAAAGTAACAAAAGCCATAAATCGTTTGCCAATTCATAGTGGCACTGAAGTGTACTTGCAAGACTCGCTGCGCTAGCTAGTCAATATGTTGTTGATTCCATACTATTTGCCGCTTTTATGGCTCTAGATTTAGCCTCGGGGTCCGCCGTATTATGTTGCAAACTCTGTACGATAGAGTTATCTATCATTGATTTATTGCTTTCAAACGTTCCGATAAGTAGATTCTTAAGAATCGTCTTCCTTTCTGACTGTCTTTGTATTGTATTTTGTTATAATTATTTCACTTTTTATCTTAGATAGTCTCCATATTTCTGTCTCCATATTATGACAGCTATGATATTTATAAATGCGTAACATTTACAGAAACTTGCATCTATTGTTATTCTAATATTACACCTACAAAAATAAAATTGAAATTAGCATTTACATTTTATATGGCTAGCAAGTTTTTGATAATTAAAGCTAATGCTACGCTACATTTAATACAACAAACTTGTTGTTACATTTCATTTAGTACACCTGTTTAATGATAAATCAACTAATAAAGCCTTAATACGTTCAACATCATCAATTAACTACCATTAAGCACTAAGCACGTGTATCATCATCGAAATTAATTTTGAATCGAACATGGCTAATAAAACATGATTTAATCAATTTAAGATCCCACCGACGACGGGAAGTCTTCAATTAACGTCTGTCATTCGCACTTATGATTTTATTGTTCATGACTAACATCCGGCGAAAACATCTGCCCTATCTTCTGCACCCATTATTGTTTTACTTTGTAATGCCTTATGGATTTTAATATAGATTCTTTTGTCATTTATAACAGGATATTTACCATGATTTGTGTCTTGATCTTTTCAATATTTCGGCACAGTTCGGCAAAATGAGTGTAGATATAGAGTGTAGATCGGTAGGTATGTCGGCCAATAAAAATTAACAGTGACTTCAATTATTCCGTGATTCATGAAACTTTACCGAAATATTGGAAAGGTCAAAACTCAAATCATAGTAGGTAAATATTCCATTATACATAACTATTGTGTTAATAACCATGATAGTTTTTAAGATTATTTTGTTGTGTGAATGCACATTGTATGGTCCTGCGGTCTTTCTATGGGTATTACGGAACAGCATAAAGAAAATATGAACTATCATATTTTGTCTGTCTTCTATAGCATCTACATGCTACATAAGTATACATCAGGGTAGACATACAAAACTATATATCGGTATTCTATTGCGCTGTTTCCTAAGACTTGAGTTAGACATAGTGATGACAAAAAGGACGCGAAAACTTGACTCCAAATTTGTTACACTTTTATTATAAATGTGAAAGCTTAGATGGATGGATGTTTGTTACTTCTTCACGCCAATACTATTCAAATTTTGCATAGATGTAGCTATAAGCCTGGAATCAAACATGGGTTTTTTATCCCAGAAAACGCTTCCTAAGGGATATAAATACCTCTAAATGTTTCTATATAAACAACGCGTGCGAAGCCGCGGTCAGAAACTAGTATGAGAATAATTATAAAGTGAGGAGAGCCAAATGCATGTCCCTGCAGGGTATCACTTAAAGAGATATATAGCTGACCCTGTATAAATTATCTTGAGATCTAAGTTATATTGCCTCGATGCAATCTCTCCTAATTGCTGCGAATATCAAAACTCCTGAACCTGTACTGTACTAGCCATCTTTACCCGTACCTTCCCGTCTACAGCATGGTCGTAAATATGGAAATCTAATTATTAAGTGCCGTCGCCTAACAGTTCTCGGTTTATAGTCAATTTGGTTCCTTATTCATCTTTATAACATGACCGTTGATTTTCTCAAGATTTATATCAATAGCGTCATTCATTCCTTCATTTGAATTATGTAACTCGTTTTATTTCTATCTATATTGTGAACATCCGAATTTGATTTATCGTGGAGTCGTTCGCTTGTGACTTATCGCATAGTCTTTATAGACGGCTGAAGGTTGACAGGAGATGGATGCTTGCGATGTTCCTTATTGCTGTCGTTTGTTCTTGAATTTATTGGACACGAAGTAACGGTCGCGCTTGCGGACCTTAAGGTGGTCTCTGCCTTCTTAATATATTGTAAGGTACGACATCCGAGCAAACCTGTTGACTCTCCTTGTCCCTAGACCCAAGTGCCAAGCTATGGCGCCCCTATTTGTTATCACTTCTACGTTTTTATGATTTCATTTGTCCAATTTTGATTTGACAATCAAGAATTATAATGCGCATGATATTCGTATAAAATATTTTAGACGTCTGTTTATTGATAATAATAATTTTAAGGATACCATTATTAATAGTGGTGTAGGTATCTTCTTATTTGATTGTTAGTAATAATTAAAACATCGTTTATCTTTTATGTCTAATTCGGTAACTATTTTAACTCGATGAGGGCGCTATTAACTTGCCTTTTATTTTATTGCATAAAATGATTGAAGACATTGGTCATTGCTTATATTATCTGTAATTGATTTTATTCAGTATCTCACTTAGACGTTTATACTTTCTACTGTCATCGAGATGCTATTCATAGCGTCGAGTGAATGTGCATTCAAACATGTTATTGTATAACTTTTAAATCTTTCTATATGATAATATATACCTATAAGAAAAGTTTGCCATCGTGAGAAATTCGTGACAAATGATTTTTGCAGAGATTACTTTCATTCTCAAACTGATGTTTCTTTTCTTTAACAATAATTATAAGAATAAAGAAAAGGCGTTCAAATGAAATATGTTGACCAAGTACTTGAACAATCATTAGCTTTAAGCACACGATATTTCTCATGTCACGAAAACAAAGATACAGCAATGAATATGTACTAACTAGTGATGGTATTATTTATGAACGCGATACCATCGGCTCGGACTTGTCAATCACAAGTATCCCACATGTCGGAGTTGCACCTGATAACGACAAAAGAATTTCAATCTTGAGCCGGTCAGAATAAGACAGGTTGAGAACAAGTTGGGGCAACGTGCGCGCCGATCCGCCACGGCTATCCATCATTCATGATCGCGAACGCGTAACGAGCCCATTCGAACAAACTAAAGATGCAGCTTATATCTTACAAAGTGCTCTCTTATTGATGTTCTTCGAATTTCTACGATCACCAGACGCAACCTTAAACATTCATATTTCTCCTTCAATATAAATATTACCATATTTTACGTCGTGAATGCACATTGTTATTCCTCTTTCACTGGCATCATTGAAGAAAATACGAAGCTAAGTTTACTTATCTGATACTTGCATATTTGAATAGGTAATGTAGCCTGAGTCGTTCACAAAAAGGCTTCCTAACGATGGTCTGATGGTATCGCGCGTGACGTTTCAATACAACGTGGATCAATCTGGTGGCGTTTGACGTATGAAAGTATCGGTCGATCAATCGTTTCCTGGCTCCTATCCTAGGGCTTATCGGGCAATCGCACCACCCACTCCGCTTATTGGGCACGTGCGTTGGTTTAAACTTAACTTCTAGCCTTCACTTATATCCAATGCTGATGCAAACAAAAATATCTCGAATGACGGTATTTATTTGCATTCGAGAATTCTGTTTAGCGGGATCGAGGAAACGTTTCGCGGTATGTGAGGAGCTTCGTGAGTTGTTGCTCGACGATACCATCGCACTTTCCTTCCACGAGAATCTTCAAATGTTTTTCATTCTTTAAGTCATTCAAATGACGTAGCATAGGGAATAGGACTCTTGCATGCTTTAGAATGAAACTACGATTATGGAAGACAAAAAGCTTCGTAGAAAGCTCACCCTTCCTTTATCTCATGAATCACTATCAAATTATCCTCTAAAGACTTCACGAGTGTCTGTGATGAATTCACAATCGAATATGTTCGTTAATAAAAGTTACTTTTATTATATTTTTATCTGAATGTTGCGACGGCTCGTCGTCATGTCATGGAATGCCTTTAGCTTGCCGCGTCTTGAGATACGAAAGTGGGCTATTGTTCGTTGTTTCCGATTTAAGTTTATCATTCTCGCGTTATGCTCTCATCAAAAACACAACTTTATCTCTTTAATCATAATTATCGTTTTAAGGTATCTTTTCTTGTCATGCGGATTTCCGTCCGCGTGCGAATCTGGTCCACATGCGAGCCAATCGAAACCTATAATTTAATTTTTTTTTTCAATCTGGGTTTCGGATATCCGCACGCGGACCAGATTCCTCATGACAAGAAAAGAGCCCTAATAAGGTTAGGTTATCAGACACTTCCAAATGTTGTAATGTTTTTTAACAGATTGGAAATCCTTAAGGTATCGTGACTAACATATAGACTCGTGTTGTATTCAGAACAATATAGAAAACCTATAATACTATTAATCAATAGTTATATTTTGCTTCAAAATGTAAAGCCAACCGTAAGCTTTACCGTATGGTCTAAATATTTAGTAAATTATGTCTGTCGCTTTTAATCGCTATCAAAACCATGTTAAAATTCTATCGGTTAATTATTTAAATGCTCGATAACGTCTTCATTAAGAGATAAATCTCAGCTAATGATACTTTTTGATAATTTAATGGTTCACATGTCACCGAAAATGATATAAATGTTTTTGAATTTGAGTTATCTCGCATGCAACAGTGTTATGTAACGTTTACGAGCGTAATCTCAATGTTTTATGTCCGCTGAGAAGTGACGAGTGATTAATGTCTGCCAGAGATAGAGACAAGTTACTCTGCCCATCGGAATATGTCCCATTTATCGTTGATGATCTATTGAACACCGCCCCTACAATCCTAAGACTTTCTAATACAATTGTTGATGGTGTTGACACCGACCCAATATCATAATCAACGCGGAATGCATCATGGAATCTTCTTTTTTCTCTAAAATTGCAGTCACGGCTTTATACTTTCCATAAACACACGTTGCGTATCAAGCCCAACATGTAATTTCACAAAAACGTTGTTATAATGCCACAGGAAATTGCTGTGATTTGTTTCGAACTTTGCGAGCCATTGAGGCATCGATACTCGCTCCGATTGCTCGCAATTACTCAATAATCCGTGTTGATTCTACAAAATATCATTGTTCCCTTAGTATTTACAGGTTGTAATGATTTTGTGTTACTTTCACTTCTAATATCTATGTATGTATTTGCAACAGACTGCATTGTTACTAATTCATGTATTTGAAAGCTAAGTTTCATATAATTCCTAAAATTATTTATCTAGAATTTTCTATAATTTTATGTTAGGTTTTCAAAAATTACCATTTAGCACATAGGTAAATACGTAAGCGCGCCTAGCGACAGTACTTTTATTAAACAAGTTTGTGATGTACTTAGTACCTACACCGAGTTTGAAGGATAACTAACGACTTATACCATACATGCACTAAAAGTTGCCATTAATTTTGCCCGCGTCTTTTCGTCACCAGACTTTTTTCATCTCAATTCTTGGAACTGAGATAAGCGCTCGAACCAGACGATGACGAGTTTTTATAATGATCCCTAGCTCGCCCAATTTTTAGGGATAAAAAAAACGAACGTTGATAAGCTAGTTTATGTGGCGCTATATTCGGAGATTAGCTTGAAGTTATAAATTGACGCTGATAAAGCTGCTTATTTATAGCTCTTTAAATTAACAGCTTTATTTCTGAACTGTTACTCATAATAACTTTGCTGTGATTAATTTCTCTAACATTTGTTACCTCTGTTACCTAATCAGTCTTATGCGCGCGCAGTCGTTGTGATGAACATATTTTTGCCGTGTGATTATTACGTGTTAATAACTATTATATATTCGTTTATTCTTCAAGACCAAGATTCTCAAGAAAAAGATTAGTTATGTAACTGACACTTCTTATTAAAAAAAAAATTGAAATTAAAGACGTGGTCACCTCTTCCTAAAAATATATAGACTTGCTTTGTAATTAAACTACATTTTATAGTCCGCCCCTATTTTCCCTAACATTATCTTGCTATTTAACTAGAACCGCACCTCTATCATCATTAGCATCATCAATAACGCTGTGCACTATTCCCCTGCAGATTAATACCATAGTTCTCGTAGGCGGTAATTATCTGCATCGATACTGCTCGCCCGTAATGAAGATATCGCCCATCTATTTTATTGCAATTATGAAGAACATGCTCTGTCTTATTTATGTGTATCATTTCTCCTTTGTTGTGGTTTAGTGTCTTGGTTTTTGTTGCTGTTGTTTTTTGTGTATTTATTTGAATATGAATGAGTAAGGTCAATAAAATGTTGCGTTTTAGTTTAGTGGTATGTTTTCAGTCTGTCTATAAAGCATACGGTACGTCAAGCTGCCCTCTTAGCGTTAGTTTTTTTCGAGGAAATAAAGAAAGATATAGATAAATGCAGAAGAAATAAATGTACGCATTCTTTTCGGGTTCTATTATGAGATAAGAATTAGGTATTTATTTTTATTTTCGCTAATCGAAATTCATAATCAGAGATATCGTGATGTTAATCACAGTTTATATTATTCCAGATTTTTTTCATCGGATACATTAAACTTTAGTTTTGCGAAAACAGCTTATATTATTAACTGTCTCTCTCCTAATGTTTTCTCGTTATTCTAATTTTTTCATCTTAATGTTACAATTTCCTAGGAACAGCGCGTGCGCACGTTTCTCAGCTGCCGCGGCCGTTCACCGACATCCGACGTGCATAAATAATCGCCCGTAATCACTTTTTATCGAGCGACACACTATTTAAGAGATTGTTGATCTTGGGAACATCGATCTCGCATAAATTGGTATCACTAAAATCTCTGATTTCGTTCACATTACATTTCATGAAAAATGTATTTGTATTAATGTCCAAGTTTATTAAGAAAGCTTTGACAGGTGGCCTTGGAGACGGTTACTTGTCCTTATGGTGCATTAGGTATTGCGTTGCCGCACTAAGTGGACGTTTGCTGTTTCAACTCTCGTCAAGATTGTAAATTAATATAATTCTTAGTAATATGGTCCCGTTTCACACTTCGGGTACACACAAAAATTCACTGTTTCGCTTTTTATCATGTAACACGCTATTTAAAATAACGATTTTCCTTCTGGCCACCCCGACGACGATAGATTATAGGTAGATTTTATCTCTCCAAAATTATTTTGTTTAATGTTCACAAAGCTTTAATTTTACCAAGAATACCATATTTTCCATGCCCTTAATCATCCCCGCCGTTACTACTACTATCTGGATAAGGTGGTCTAGATAGAAACCTCTCCAAAATCTCATGATTTTGGAGAGGCATGAGCCTCACAATGTTTCATTCTTCAAAATGTCTAAAGTCTCTCTTTGTTTCAGACATACAAACTGCGGGTACAAACGAGAACGTGTGAAGCCAACGAGATATAAATGTAAGTACACTAATTATCACAGCATTTATAATTAAGAAAATTTTCAAGGCCCTATCGCGGCTGTCGCTTGGATTAACATAATTTTAACTTTTCCATTCAAGTCATCTGGTTATTGTAACCAAAGAAGAAGAATAGGTAACGCCTTTATTTATATGTATATATGTATCTTTGGCCATTTTTATCTATTCGATAAAAATTAAAAAATCAAATTCATTTCTCAAATCTTAAGGAGAATATTGGCCACTTTAGAGGCTCTGGTTAACAGAAAATTCCATTGAAATACATATACTTTATTAATGGTTGTAAATAAACAGAAATGTGAAATTTATATATCTCTTATCTGAAATGCATAGATATTAAATTAATCTATCCTTTTAAGTTTTACGACGAAAATATAGTTCAGAGCATATCACCCGTTTTACGCATCCTTTATTGATACGATTTTATCATTTATATTTATGGATATTTTATTAGTTTTCACCACATAACTAACTCTTTGCAATTATTCTTATCACCATTTAAATTTCAATATGAAAGTATGGGTATGGGTTAGCAATATTAATATCTGTATTTATATTTCGTCTTTCGTTTATGGTAAAGTTAATTTGCTTTAAATGTTTAATTATATGTTTGGAATGTTTTTAATATCTCTAGAGAGTCCGCGCCTAGCCAAACTTTTTATTGCGCAACAGCGATTTGTCATAAACAAGTTTCGGAGTGTGCGAGACTGTAAATAATAATTATATGTTACCAGTGAATATCAAATATACGCGTTGTTACTTATTCTGCATTTATGTTACCATCTTTCGTTGTTAGAGTTTGTATTTCTTCGAGACTTTTAGTTTTATTTTGAGAGACCCAACGAAATGTCAGAGATATTTTATTTTTCCAAATTCCAAAATTTTGAAAAGTATTTTGTGTAACAGTGTAATTTAATTAGGTGTGTATGTATATACATATGTAACACAATGGAACGATGTCATACGCAAGACCGTTGGCTACATGTGGCTCAGACTAGCGTAGGACTAGGACCAAGGCGAATGGCATAAACCAGCAGTGGGTCCATGGTAGCTAATGATGTTTATGATGTATGTAGGACTTCTATAGATTCAATGTTTGCGGAAGGTTAATGCAACTAAACAGTTCCACCTAGCCTAAGTTAGGCATAAGCCGTATATGACAAAGTTGGCGTGCCGGATATTGGTAATCATTATTTGACGACCGATGTGGCGCGGTGGGCGAAGGTCCGCTTGCGACGCAGGAGGTTGCGGGTTCGATTCCCGCCTCGGAACAAATGTGTGTACGATCTGCAGATATTTGTTTCGGGTGTTCTGGTCGTTTTCTATGTATAATAAAAAATATCTATCTATGTAATGTATTGTATTATGTATATCAGTTATCTAGTACCCATAACACAAGCTCTGCTTACCATGGGGCTAGATAATGCTGTGTGAATTGTCCAGCATTATTTATTTATTTTGCAAAGACATTTTCTTTGTTATTTTAATAGGTACTCCTCAATTTCATTTGTGTAAAAGGGTTCTTTTACCCTATTACTTTTCTTTATTTTATTTTACCTTATTTTTCATATTATCGGATAACATATGTCTTAACATATCACATATCAGCCACAGTGTTTCAGTGTCCGATTATCTATGGCCGCCTCGGACGTGTGCGCGATTTGACACGCGCTTAGTCTACCTACGATGTTGTAGTCTAAGATTTTGATCAAGTTTGTTTGCTGCTTGGTCTTTCTCACTCGCCCATTCATCTTTCGCTTCGGTTATCGTATCTTAATGTTCTGTATACGAATGTTTTTTAACTTACCTACGTCACAGGTGCGATAAGTTGTTGAATAAATACGATGCATACGAAATTTTCGAAAATTCCATTAGTGAGAGTAGAAATGGTCTGTCCTTGCACAAAATTTAATGGTTATTTTGTCTTTAGAGTTCCGTAACAGAAAAAGAAAAAAGGAACTTTTATAGGGTCACCTTGTTGTCCGTCTCTCAAGCTCCTTTTTCCCAGGAACTCGTGGATATAGAAATTAACAATAAATACTCAATTCCTTAACCACTTAGAGCCGTGATATAAATCAAACTTCTAAGTCAACGCAATCTAAAGTTACAGCTGTATATTTTGAAATTTGTAAAGGAGTTATCTTGCACACAAAACCTTTAGGGTACTTCTCGTTGACTTAGAATTATCATCATCATCATCATCAGCCTATAGCAGACTGCAGACTGCAGGTAGATGCTGGATGCGGCAAGCTGAAGACAGGGCGCTATGGCGCTCATTGGGGGAGGCCTATGTCCAGCAGTGGACTTAGAATTATACAATTTAGCAAATCAAATCATTTATTTGCTGTAATGTAGGTACAAAAGTTCTTAATAAAAAATGGTATTGCAAGGAGCAAGGTCTTATAACAAACCGTAAATTGGTTGTTTACTCACAATGTTTTTTGTTACTTTGAAGTTATGGTAGCTTTCGCTGTGATTTTTTACAATGCCAGTTTGCATGACGTATATATTCTTCCATTCTAGAAATAAAATAAATAAATAATGCTGGACAATTCACACAGCATTATCTAGCCCCATGGTAAGCAGAGCTTGTGTTATGGGTACTAGATAACTGATATACATAATACAATACATTACATAGATAGATATTTTTTATTATACATAGAAAACGACCAGAACACCCGTAACAAATATCTGCAGATCGTACACACAATTGTTCCGAGGCGGGAATCGAACCTTCGCGCCACATCGTTCGTCTAAATAACTTCTTATCTCGTACATACCTAGAAGCATCGAAAATACCGATCCGATGAAATTCAAATTCGGTATCACGTCGCGTCGTGACAATACAACAATCGACGGAATCCGATAGCTTCTGATAAAGATGTTGGTTTTTGAGCTTAAGAATTTATGTAAACTGCTGTTGATCGGCTTAAAACGCGTCAAAATAATCGAATACACAATCAAGTTATAGCAAGCACTTATAATCGACGGATCCATGTCTATAAACTCTGTTACTGATGAGAGTTTGGAATGTAATTAGATTTTTAACTAGCTTTTATTCTACTTGCCCTGTTAGTTTGTGTGAGACAATTCTCACTACTGAATTTTAGACCTTATCGTCAACCAATTGAGCTTAATTTGGATTACTTATGTAAGTTCGGTGACAATGCAATGTTTTTGTATTGTATTTATTTATTATTTACAGTATTGTATTTATTTATTTTATAGCATAAAATAAAAGTTAAATAAAAATGTGATCTATACTAACTAATATTATAAAGAGGAAATGTTTGATTTTTTGTTTGTTTGTATTGAATAGGCTCCGAAACAACTGGACCGATTTGAAAAATTCTTTCACCGTTGGGAAGCTATACTATCTCGGTGAACATAGGTACAATATATTATATTTTCAAAAAGTTAGGGATTCTTACTAAAACTCATTGGAGTTTTAGTAAGAATCCCTAACTTTTTGATATTTTTTGAGTATTTTTTAAACCTTGGGTTACACTATTAAGTGTAACCCAAGGTTTAAAAAAAAATCTCCTAATAAAGTGAAATTTGAGTTTAACGCTGGTGAAACCGCGGGGAACAGCTAGTTTAAAATGAATTACATTAGCTAAAATTAAATAATGTACAAAAATATGATACCCTCGAGCTGGTCTAATGATGAAGTTTTTATGGCCTGGCCTAACCTCGTCGATTTTGGATTCGTTTTATATGTCTTTCTTAATTTTTTGAATAAAAGCTTGTTTTTTAAAACGTTTTTTACATTTATATTATTGTATTTACCTACCTTCTTAGTTCCCGATGCTATTGTCTGTCTATTTAGTTGTCTCAGTTTTAGCCTGAGCATGATAATTCTGTGTGAATGTTTCAGGAACTAGATAAACCTAGAGAGTGACCTAGTTATTTTTATTCATGTTTCTTTACAACAGAACTATATGCAATAGACCTAACAGTTTCAAATCAAAACTAATAGTCCACCTGTTAAAGAATCTAGATCAAAACCCTCGTATAAAGGTTATCGGACCAGTGTGAGTCCCAGTAAATGGCACTAACGAATAATTGTTGAATTTTTGGCAAGCTCTAGCACATTGTTGGCATACCAAGCTTCTGAGCCTCGAAGTCTAGACTCATTAGTGGCTGATTTACTTGCGCTTAATTTTATGTTGTTTGAATAATTTGATTATTCATTTGTTTTGGAAACCTTTATACCTCTATAACTCTATAGTCTAGATGTTTGATCTAGCGATATCTTGTTTTCTTTACCTTTTTAACGCTACTTTGTTACTAATAAATTGATTATTCAGATTATTCTTTAACGTTGGGTATAAAAGAACTCTCGATTAGGGTAGGTACATGTATAAACTACAAAATATAATATACTACTTACTCTTATGTATTAGTTAAACACATTCCTACTAAACTGATTTTAACGTACCTAAGCCGCTCCCAAAAGTTAGAACCCTTCGCAAATCAATGTAGGTTTTTAGTAATCTCTGATTGCATGCGAATATCATATCGATATTGGTGCATTCAAGGGAAATATGATTGGATATCATATCTCTCAGAGGTTTAGAAGAAATAGTACTGAATGGTATTCCGTGTAAATCTCTGAGAGATATAATATTCAAACATTTTTCTAGATAATATCTAAGTAATGATACGATACTACCATGCTTTAGTCTTGCTTCGTAAATGTTTTCTTCGACCTTATTTATCAATTTAAAAAGTCTAACTTCTCGACGTTCTCTCTTAGATAGAAACTACTGCAAACTAGTATCATAATTGCACATTTTACAATAATTCCTTACCCGTTCGTAAACTATCACTTGCAATGTACTAAGTATGTACTAGTACTAAGTATATAATGGGAGCCATCTCGGAATAATTAACTCTTATCTATTTGCAACACGGCCTCGTTATTAATTACTAGGTTCTGCTCGCAGCTTCGCTCGCTCTTTTCCGGGATAAAAAATAACCTTTATCCGTCCCCGGCTAACCGTCTACCTCCTTGGCAAATTCCATCAAGACCCGTTCAGCCGGATAGAAAGACATAATCACTTTCGAATATATAATACTAGCTACGCCCCGCGGTTTCACCCGCGTGGTGATAGATATTTTGGATAATATACAATATACAATATATATTATAAATTGTAGCCTATGTGTTTTTCTGATGTATAATCTATATTATTGTAAAGTTTCATTAAAATCCATTCAGTAGTTTTTAAGTGAAAGAGTAACAAACATCCATCCATCTATACTTACAAACTTTCGCGTTTATAATATTAGTAGGATTAGTATGGAAAGGGTCCTGTGGTAGGATCGCGTGTACTGTCATCCGATGTCATAAGCTACGTACAGACAGCGTCAGTTTTATGGTAGTCAAATTCTCACTAGGGTAAAGTTTCTTATTCATTTCCCTACTTTAAAAAACTACATTTAAAAAAATATGTATGTTGGTCTAACGGGAATTTGATTGAATCTTATTAAAAAACAAAGAACACCTCTTATCCCGGAGGTGGGCGTTGCGACCTGCGACATAGTATTTTACTTCTGCAGATCGCATCGCTTCATATTTTGTTATTAGTACCCTAATTATGTTTCAAAAATAAAGACTAAAGAAATAAATAACTCTCATTTTGTATATTCTAATGGGCGCTATGGCGCTCATTGGGGGAGGCCTATGTCCAGCAGTGGACTGCTATGGGCTGATGATGATGATATTCTAATGAAAGACATTTTCTCTTGAGAATTTTTGTTTCATGATTTAACATGTGAAAAAATTACATTTTTATAATTTTTGGGAGGAAGTTGTGGTGAGTGGTTTTATTTTTGGGGCATGGTATAAGATATTGCAAAAAATGTGGTATCTATTGTACTGATTTGTACTATCGTTACAGGATATGATGAACCACACTTTTTAAATAAAATATGACGTTTATGTTTAGCGAAAGATAATTAAAACTTTTTTAATAACATTAAGTTTACAATACCCACTGTAAGGTTATTTATGATAGTACTATATATTTATGTTAGTAATTAGAACTATATATGTATTGTTATCATAGATATTATAGTGTGCTGCATAACCCTCACACTGGAGTAGTTAATTTTCTTAGAAATTAAATATTATTATCCTACTAATATTATAAACGCGAAAGTTTGTAAGTATGGATGGATGTTTGTTACTTCACGTAAAAACTACTGAATGGATTTGAATGAAACTTTACAATAATATAGCTTATACATCAGAATAACACATAGGCTACAATTTATAAAGTATATTATCCAAAATATCAATCCCCACGCGGGTGAAACCACGGGGCGCAGCTAGTCATAAATAAAAGTATTACCTACATATAAGTATTCATCACAATTACAACCATATAATTCCAATACACAGAGCGAAATATCAACTTGTTTAGAGTACAAAAGTGTGCATTATTAAATTTCCTGAGAAGAGATTCATTTTCCATAAACATCTATAAGGACGTAGAAGGGAACTCGAATAGAAAAACATTGCTCAACCTCTGAGTGTACAGTATAGAATTACTAAGTACAGAACTTCCTGAGTTTCTGAGCAATGGTGCAGTATCACGCGAATCTCGATAGGTGAGCTATGATAACGCAGCATGGACCAGCGAGATCGTATGATTACTCATGGTATAATGATACTTACGCAACGATGATAGTGCTCACGATTGCTATCAGACTATCCACTCGTTTGGGTGCGTCTTACCATCTTTAGATTTATTTGATTTCTAACGTGGTAACCACACGCAGGTTCTAATTTACCTTCAAGTTAAGTTAAGAATAGGCTAAATAATCACAATAAATTACGAGTTACATAAAGTACATGAAATTAATTGGGGTGGTACCGACAAAGATCGGAGATAATCTAGTTATAGATAAGCTGTTACCTATGGTTTCTTTCTCAAAAAGCTATTTCAACATCTTCGCTAGCGACTCACTAGAAGCTAGTAAGTAGTAGGGGTATCTCCCGTAGCCCTGGTCAGTTTATTTAACTTTATTTAGACCTGCTGTATGGTGGCTAAAATACACGAAATTAATTAGGTAGGTAACTGTATAGATCGTAGCAGTCTAGGACTACCTTAAATGATTTCTTTTTTTTTTCTTTCTTTCTCAAAAAGTTCGCTAGCGACTCACTAAAACCTAGTAGTAATGTATAGTTGGGTATCTCCCGGCCAGTTCATTTAACTTCATTAAGACTTGTTGCAGGTTTAAGATGATGAAATTGACTTACCGCACCTTAGATACAATGTGATCACAAAACGGTGCAGTCGTTTGCGTCGTCGTCGACCAAAACTGCAATATTCACTTCGTGCGCCTAGCGTGTATAGGACTTGAAACACTAAAGGTAATACGTCATTGTTAAAAAGACCGTAGTTTTATAAATCGTGTGGGGCAAAAGCCCGTTAGAATTAAGAAAAGTAAAACTAAGCTCAAAAGAAAACAATCATCATAGAGCTTAGTTTACATCATCATCATCATGCTATAGGCTGGTGATGATGAAAACTAAGCTCAAAAGAAAACAATACGCTTTTACTATTGTAAACTTTCTAGAAAATCACGTTAAAAACTGTCGCCGAGTCCCACTTTCCGAGTTTCCACAATTAGCGCAATTGTCGTTAATGCGCGGGGACACGTTAGATAAACTCCTGCGCAGATCCGATCGCAGAAATGTAGAGAAAGCGCGCGCAACTCAAGTCAGCGATGTTTTATTCAACGAAAGTCATGTTTTACATAAATCTTGAAAAGTTGCCTTCCTAGAGTTATTGTTTAGAAATTGAACGTAAATTATTATTTATACTGGATGTGAAAGGTACCAGTGATAATAGTGAATAGAGTTCTATAAATTAAGTATGTCATAATACGTATTTTCACATATTTTGAGTTAACTTGCTCTGTTAATATGCGTGGGACAAATCTTGCAACTGAATTTTAGACCAGTTATCCTGAACCGTATGGTGATTATGTAACTCGCGACCGGTTTGCGACAGGCGTAAATTAAGCAATCAGTGCTGTCAAACGCCAATTTTGACCAATTTTGACGTTGTAGCTGGTGTCAAACTAATACAAAATTGGCATTTGACAGCACTGATTGCTTAATTTACGCCTGTCGCAAACCGGTCGCTAATTACATAATCACCCGTTCGATTGAGTTAAATTTGTCATACTACTTTGGTATATTATGTGTGTTCGGGGACAATGCAATATTATGGTATCATCGAGCTGGTCTGATGATGGAGACATACCATGTAACCCCGTCGTGTTTGGGTTCGTTGGATTTGAAGTTTTTGAAGAACTTTGGAACTAGATAATATAAAAGCTAGTTTTTAAAAAAATACATATCTGGATTTTATTCATTTCAACCTTGGTAAAAAAATACTTTTAACTGCTCTTCGTAGATATAAGAAGATTTGGTAATCGTAATCAATACATTTAAACTTTAACGGTGAATTTTTTATTATCAAATTGTTTTTTGAATACTTTTAACATCATAACAATATAATGGACTGTGATAAAAGCCATATTTTAATAAACATTATACAGATTTCGAGTTAGCATAACAATAGTTTTATAGCTTCTTATAAAAGCTTTTAATAAGATAGACTCTGGTTATAACATTCATGTTATTTTAACTTTAAATAACTTGAACACGTTTTATAATAGACTTAAACTTTTGAATGTAGGTAGGTATTTGATAGTAATTAGTTTATTTTACTGCTAATGGGAAACATGGCTGAGAAATATGTTTAAGGCTAAATATGTAAATTTTAAGTAAAAGAGAAGACGAAAAGTCGCGACAAGCGGATTTTATTGGTACAACCAAGATATGGCCAGCTCGCTCGTATCTAATTAAAATTTATGCTAGTTTTGTACATAGCGTTCCTCGCTTATCTGAATGGGTGTTTATATTATATCGGTTTTTTGTATATGATTCTCGATATATCTTTTATACCTATCAGGCGATGAAGGATACAACGGAAATGAAGTGAAGATGTGGCGTATCGAAATGAATATGATTCGATAATATCTGGGAGCGAAAGTCTTTGGAAGTGCTATAATTAAGTTTATAGTGATAAAGTGTGTTTTTTAATCAAAGATTCTCGGTCTGGTGTTTGAATACTTACGGGGAAATTATGTTATGTAGATATAGCCAAGAATTACCACCAGAGTAAGAAAGCAGAAAGATATTTTGCTACTATTGGATACGTTTTCTTTATTTGAGTAAGATGAATTCATAGGTCTAAATCGACAGTTACGCATATAAGGAAAGAGTAGATGATATTGATTATAAATCACGACGCTCTGACTTTCGTGAGCTGTTGGGAATACTTTGCGCGAAACGTTGGGAATGAGCACGTCTCACGTGAGACGTAAGAAATAACCTCTTTCTTTAACTTTATAGGCTTAACTTAATATGTTATTTATGATCTAGGTCTCGCTGACGCGCACTGTTTCAAATTCAGATGCACATAAACCTAGGCGCTTACGGACCCTTTCGCAGACGCTACTAAATCTTTATCGCCACCAAATCGACTGTCGTAAATCCAACTCTGCCCATTGTTGCCGTGCACTGCTTATATGGAAGCGACCAAAATAAATCACGAACAAAACCATATCTGCCCGATCGTAGACTATCTCGCGATCGCGACTCCGAGACCGTATCTCTTGATATTACGCTATTGAATTAGCATTACCGCTGTTCTCGATATTGTTGTTTCTCGACTACCCGACTCATAATTCAGTGTCATTTTATTTTAATTTTTGTCGTGCCGCGGACTGGTTTTGCTTCGTGCGAGATTGCGCGTCGATAGTACTAGTAGGTACCTCTAGATGGGCTCACATCTTTGTTGGCTACTTTGTGGCTCTTTAGCGGCTCGCGTGCGGCACGAGGCACGTGCGTTTCATATTTACATGGCTTCTGTTTGCGTTGCCACTGATTCAACATCATTCAAATCAGCTCCGTCTCTTTAGTCAACTGAGTATGGAAATAATTGGGATTTATGAATGCTTTAAATACACAATTTAAGAACGTTGCTTATTTCTACAAATTCTGTCATTATCAGACTTTATATGATTAAGTACTGTTTCAATTATGATAAAACTGTCCTATGCATTGTAAAACTTCTGTTTTCTGTATAACCTTCAAAACATCATCAATCCAATTAAGTATCTTTTTGTTACAGGTGGCCGACCTGAATGATCTTGACTTCAACAACTTTACAATAAACGTGAGTATTGATATAAATATTCCACCGTATTTGTACAAGACTTGTTTACTTCCTGATACTCTAAAAGGTCATTGACATCTTTATTACAAGTACCAAAGGTATTGCTTTTCATTATACCGACTTAATTAACCAAATCATATGACAGTGATAACTTATCTAAATGAAATGAATCAAATATCGCCCTGAATTGAACTGCCGCAAACAAATTTCTTCATTATTCTACTGATATCAGTATTATTCGAGATAGGGACTTTGTTATTCGTTTTATCTCTCGTTTTATAGAGACGATACTGAAAATGACATAAAACGTTTACTATTAAAGTTACAACACCACAAGGTAAGTGTAGTAAAGCTCTTGCGTTGCGACATTCTATCAAGTCCGTATTTGAGGTCGTAACCAATTAGTATTGCATGTCAGATTCTTCATAACAATAATGTTTTTAATATCAGTTACGAGGTTTTATACGTAGTAAGTTCTGCTCGCGGCTTCGCGCGCGCTTTTCATGCAGCATGTCTGTCACAGGGTTACCGTTAACCACACTGCCAAATTTCATTAAGACCCGTTTGGCCGTAAGTAGGGAACAGACAGAACTTCTTTCGCTTTAATATAAATACTTAGGGATAGTATGGATTAATAAACCCAATTGTCTTTTCCTTTCTTTAGTAATAGAGAAAAGCGGAAGGACAAAAAGGGAGACCTTTACCCTATAGTGGAACCCTATACAATTATATTTAAAAAATGCTTATTTTTTTTCTTTACAAGAATTCAACGCTTATATCGCGTAATATCCTATGCGTCATGTCCAGGATCGAATGATAAATCAATCGTCTCCTCACCGTTATTCAATTACGATATGTGCTTGTCACTTGACCGGTCCGGACCCAATCAAATCAAATGTTAACCCCAATGAGATCCCTATCGCCCGCAGGTCTACAGATTGTATTGGAAACCTATTTGTTGGGAGTGAAATTGTTCTCAGGTTATCTCGTTTTATGGAGATTCTATTGTTTTTGTGTTTCATTGTGTTCACGTATGTTTTGAAGTGTCAATGACATTTATTTCTGAGCTTTACCATTGTTGTTACCCGCTGTTTCGATTGTGCAACCTTCGTCTCGCTTCTGAACTTTTTCACTGTTCATCTGATGATTTCCATTGTTACGATTGTGCTGTCAAATCAATCAGTTTTCGGTTGACAAAACCGTAAAAGGAAATTAAATAAGTGGTGTGATTAACGATGTGCTCGATCGGAACGTTTCGAAGGGTTAAATCGAACTCTCTGTTTATAGATATCACATCATCACGATTCCGCAAATAGATTCCACCAATTGATACCATGATCACATCATAACCATCACCGCTGACCATATCAGGTCTATCGTTAGCATCTAGATATTGAATAATAATTGGTGCACATAAGGCTGGGCGGAGCATGGCGATGGTATCTCCGAGCGTGCGGTATCCATCAGGACTGGCTATCTGTGGCCGTATCGCCGGAAAGATAACCATTGTCTTACAGTACCGCTCTGTCACAATGGGGAGCAGTGGAGATCGGCGTCGTGGTATCAAGCCGTGCTGGTTTTGCGGTCTTACTACGATACTTACAAATCTGTATTATTGGTACATTACTGGCAAGCAAAGGAATGTTAATAACATGTTGAAAATTTTACTCAGCATGGAATTCTTAGGATTAGTCTAGTCAATTTCCGGTACAAAAAACTTACCTTAAATTAAATTAATGTTTAATTAACAAACATGGACCAGGTGACTGCGGTACATAAAGCAACGAACGTACGCGCAGTTACGCACAAGGCACAACGTTCCAATCATCACGTTGCGGGTTTGCAGTATGGTCTGTGTCTGTTAGGTAGTGGGATCTGTCTGATATTCGGTTATCCTTTTGTAATAAGATACATAGGTATATGCTGCTTTACGCTTAACTCGCCCACAGTTCGCCCCGGCCCTTTCCGCATCTAACTCTATAGATAGTATCGGCGAAATTTGTGCTCGCCTCCACCGCGCGTTTGTCTTCCGCCGCAAATGAGCCAAGTAATGGGACATGGTCCGCATAAAAGGAGCGGATAACCGCAAAACTTTTGCCTAGTCATTAATATACCGTGAGAAAGAAGTTTCTCATACAGTTGTACCATCCTAAAGAATCTGATCATCGAGATAGGCTATCGCTAATTTTCTATTCGTATCGCAAAATCTATGTTTGTATTTTACGTTATTCATTAGGTTTTATGGTTTGAAAGTAGCAACCAGCGGTTTTACGTGCCAATAATCTCCGCAAAACATTAATATTACTGCTGTATTAAACTTTCCACTTTTAGTTTTGAAATTAAAGTCACATAGATGCTGTAATACACGTAACTTAAAGCTTTTATTCACTTCCTAGGTAGAGATTATGCAACCCTTTTCATTTTTGTGTTTGCTTTCAGTTTCGATAACTCGTAAACATAAATCTCTACACCTTGGCGAGAAAAGTGTTTTTATATTACACGGCCATATTAAATCCACATGTCGTAATTTAGTAGATTCATCCGCACGCGACCGTTTAAACCCGGACTACCTATTGCCACCGCTTAATAGCATTAGCTTCATTGTCTAACGGCCATTAATAAGTCACTGGACAGTTCTATTGGCCTGCACTCCATAACGAGATGTGCTTTGCCCTTCGGTGTCACGGATTTGTATGGCCTTTTAAAATTATAGAGCCATTCCTGCCTTGTTTTAGTATGTCCCATCTAGATATCTGGGTGCATAGATCGCAATATCTTTCTGGATTTTAGATTGCAGTCTGATTTTATTGTAGTTTTAATGTTCGGGTAGTGTGGGAGATGGGCTAACTGCTTAGCTGCCCATAATGATTTTCTCTGTTCTTTATTGACTCATTCTATTGATTGATGTGCATTTGTGCAACTCCCGCGCGCACTTCGTATATAGCCTTAGCTAGAAATACCCAGCGCACCTTCCTTATTTATACTTCATCTGCAAGATTCTATTGATATTATCTGAAATACCTTACACACTGTTTACGTTATTAACATCTATCAACAAAGAATCCCTCGTAAACAATTCAGTGTTAACAGCAAACAATTACCCAATCGTCTTGTTAAGGAATAGAACATTCCTTATTCCTCGAGGCACTAATACGTTTGACACAGATTTCCCTACTTAGACAATTGCCGAGCCGTCCAATTCCCGCTGTAAATCCACTTAGCGCAGTCGCACGCGCATATGTCAATTAACTACAATTACAAGATCGTGTTCGTCGCATACCTTTGATCGACCGTCGAGGGCGCTGACTTGCGAAGACTCCTTGATTGGAGTTGTAAAAGTTATCCCCATGATATTAATTGGCTACTAAAGGCTAACTCGGAACTTTAGACTACTCGTAAATATAAGGTAGTAAAGGTTTTGATCGGTGGTTATTTAGTAAACTTCTGTGGTGGTAGTTTGCAAACTATTCGCTACTAGCTCGCTTCCAGGGAAAGGTGAGCACAAAGTTTGTTGATAAAACTTTTGAAGTTATTAACTTTATGGATAATACAATCAATAATAATGGGAATTTTCTTGCCCGGAATATTATTTCGTGATCACGGTGCATACATGTGTGATGAAACATTGGGTTTACTAACTAATACTGCTCATAGTGCTTTTAAAGTTTGGTTTAAATGAAGACTTGCTAGTTTTCGTTTTCGCTCGTCCTGAAAGTTCGTGAGTCGGAAATCCTTACCAAAGTGCCTGCTATAAGAATGAGAAGTAACGAGTATTCTACATATAATTGCTTTATCTAATTATGTTTACCAGGTTTTTCCTCTTCTGTCTTTTTAATTAAAGCTATCTGAGTATTTTTATTGCAATCACCAGTTTCGCAGCAATTTGCAAACTGAGTTGATAAGCTGTCATTAATGGCATTTCCAGGAAGATTGTGAATTGAGATGATTATCTGAGCGCAACTTGTTAGTGTCCTCTTGTTTATTACCTCTTCATTATCTACTACTGTTATGTTATTTGCAACTTCGGTCTTTCTGTAGTTCAAGTTCCTACTGAGCAAACTTATTTTTGACGACCGATGTGGTGCGGTGGGCGAAGGTCCGCCTGCGACGCAGGAGGTTGCCGCCTCGGAACAATTGTGTGTACAATCTGCAGATATTTTTTCCGGGTGTTCTGGTCGTTTTCTATGTATAATCAAAAATATCTATCTATGTAATGTATTGTATTATGTATATCAGTTATCTAGTACCCATAACACAAGCTCTGCTTACCATGGGGCTAGATAATGCTGTGTGAATTGTCCAGCATTATTTATTATAATAAAAATAAATAATATATTTAATTGACAAAAACAAAAAAAAAAATTTTACTTTCACTTGCATCTATCACGACAGATTTGTTTAACTTATTTATAAACCCTGAGCTATGTTATATTATACTGGACTTTCAATTTATGACTTTTAGATACTCTATCCTCAACAGCCTATATTAGTGCACTGCTGGACGCAGGCCTCCCCCGATAATCGCTTTGTCGGCTTTTAGAAACACTATACCAACAGGTAAAACTGTCGTTGTAAGTAGTAGATCTTGTGAAAAATAAACAATTTATTTCACTGACTAACTATCAAAGTTTGCAATTGCATAGGCACTTGCCAATTTAAGTAAAAATACAATCGCCTCTTTCAAGAATGTAGTTATTTGTTAGCTCTCTAATAATTTTATTAGTTAAAGAACAAACCCGACTGCCAAAGCTGGTTCATGCCAAAGATGAATATATACATCTTAATTGCCAGTAGCAAGATACCAGCGACTATCGGAGCACTATTTCCAACATAATAAGCATTATCATAACAATAACAAGCTAGTAACTTTGCGGTATTCGATGTGCTCATGAGAACGATAACCTAACAAGTGGGCTCAGTTGCCCCGTTTACTCGATACGTTGCGTTTGTGTCCGTGTCATCGATAGGATACTATCTATTTTGGTTTATTGGGTTACAAAGTAAAAGTTCATCAGTGAAAGCTTTTAAAGTGACTTTATCAGTGACATAGATAAGTTCATCAAGTTTTGGTAATTTATTCTGTAAGTCCCTGAATTATGCGGTTGAATGCGGTTCATAATATTTTTAAGCTTTTGGGAAATTGGGTATATTATTTCATTATTAATAATAATAGTAAGTATCGAATTTAACAATATTGGAGAGAATTTATTGTTTTTAAAGCTGATAACACTGATATACCAAACCAATACAAGAAAAAACTAAAAAAAAAAAATATAAACAATCTTGACACAAAAACCTTTAATTTTTTATTCCAAGTCAATATCGACATAGGCTCGATATGAAAGCAATGATTGATGATGCGAGTAATTTATTTTTGAGCTGTATAATTAGACTATTGTTGGCATTGGCTGGTACCGACTCTACGATGCCAGCGTTCGCGTGTGTACCGGATGAATAGACCTCACGTGGAACTGAAGTGATAGTCTCATAGCCACCAGCTTATCTGTTGAGTTCACAGTGTCTAAGGACGTTGAGTTATCAGATTAAAAGAGTGCATAACTAATGGCTATGGATCCCTATGGATCCCGTGATCACAAAGCCGGTCACAATAGCCAGCTATTTTAGATGGTAGAATAGACAAAGAGGAATCGAAAGCGTAAAATATTTAAAATTATACTGGAATTACTACTAAATAGCAGCTTACGATTTACACACATTATGTAATTTTTCTCTAGTCCAGGGTATTATGGTAGGGTTGATAATTTAAGTTTGTGGTACTACGATTTCCAGTAGATTCATTTATCAGCGCTCGTTTGCAAGGACGCTTGTCGATTGTTTAAAAATTCCGTCGGCATTTCGGTGACGAAAATCAAGCTTTTGTTTGTCGCGTGTTTTGAAAGACTCACGCCTCGTTCATGCAATTACCAATTCCAAGAATCTAGTATACGTACGGTTTCAGAAATACACATTTGAATTGTGTGACTTTTAAGTTATGTATCTCAAATATTGTCAGTGAATGATACTCTAATTTATGTTACCTAATGTCAGTCAACATAATTATTAGAACTCTGTTAGGCTATTTCATCTATTGCAATATTATAACTCGCCTCGTCTTTATCATTGACTGTAATTTGATTGATACCTACGAGAGCGCTATCTGTCAGTGAATTATGTAAACAATATAATATTTATCTTATTTTGATACTATGTACTTGGTTCGACTAAGTTTGGTCATTCATAAAACATAACTTATATGCTCCTGTTATTTAGATTGTTTTACAAAAAACAAATTACGCATGTAGACTTTTATGACTAGACGATGCTGTGTGGATTGCCCAACATTATTATTAATTTTAATTGCAGAAATGTTCATTATTAGCTTTTTGACTACACTGTCAAAAAGCTAATGATTAACATTTCTGCATATACCTTCATCCTTTAAATAATGCTTAATATCGACATTAATTCTGTATTAGTTAACCAGCATATATCCATCGTCTAAAAAATATCCTTGTACTTAATGCCTTGTCTCGACAATTTTAATGAATGTGATTTATGTACAACTTTTTACAGCGACATTCTAATACACAGTTTCAATTAACAGAGCAGTTTGTAAGTTTATGTTGGCCATTAGGTGGATAATTGCTTGTTTACTTGTCAATTTTATAGATAGGCCTTGACGTGTGTCTCTTAACTATTTCGCACTGATTTAGATATTATATCTAGCAATTAACAAAATAAATACTTGTTGTGATTATGTAGGTAGGTACTCAAATCTCTTTTTGATGTAAGACAAGGCCTGAACGTAGTTAACACTTAATTTAAGTCTAGGCTTTGATATAAACGCGTTAAATATAAAATTGTGTGGTCTCTTGCGAAGAAGATATCACCATCAACCTATAATAGTCCACTGCAGGCAGATGCTGGATGCGGCAAGCTGAACAGTGCTATGGCGCTGATTAGGGGTGGCCTATGTCCAGCATTGGACTATTATAGGGAGAAGACCTATAATTGGGGTTTCTATTCCGTTGTTTATGTTTTGCAGATAAATCGTTATCGGAGAAGTAGTACTAATTTTGTTATCATTATTTCGGTTTCTTAAATTATCTATGTTTACATTCTGCTTAATTTTTTTTTACCAATTAAATCTATTATCTATATTTTATTATTTTTAAAACATTTGATTCATGCTCATGCATTAATTGAGTGATAAGATTACATTTCAAAATAAATTCTATGTTCCACGAAATATGACTGTTGTTAGCTGTGTTATCGTATTCAAATATCAATATTTAAAACTACATGGTATATTATGAAATTCGATCTGGTTTGCTTTGATTTGTTTTAAGTTTACATTCATTTCAGCTACTTTGCTCCGATTTCTAATAGTAACGGTGTAATTTTGGCTTTATTTATAAATGTTTACTGATGTCGTTAAATCAAGTTCAGTTCGCTTACAATCGTAAAAAGTAACTTCTTGTTAGTCAATAGGTAGCTATTATTGTGGCCGGGGTGTAAAACGACTGCCGGTGTCACTGCTGTGACCCCTTGCCACTCGGAATACATTACGGACTACAGACAATTGAGCGAGTATAACGTCACTCATGTTGTCCTCGACGCTTTTGAATATTTTCCTACCTTACTGTGCACTGTCTAATGGAATTCAATGAGACTTCGCATTTGTGTGAAGTGGGAACATAGGAGGGCCCATTGTTGTGCCCTGTGCTACTCTTTTACAGGCTATTTTTAGTATGGTAAAGTGTATGCTAGAAAAGGGTTGTAGTGTACGGTTCGATATTGGACAGATATTTAAAAAAATATCTATCCATTTAACCAGCTGGTAACATCCACTGCTGAGTATACGTATGCTTTTTCTTTATCGTGCATATTATGAAATCTACACAAAAGTTATTTAATTATTTATTCCACAAGATTTCCAAATTGCAAAAGAGTTTTCCCCAGTTAAGTTCCATAACCTTTTTTGAATTCGTATGCATTTAATCTGCAACATCCTACGGGTCGTAACGCGTTACCTGTCGCTCTCTACGGCTTCTACATGCACTGCAGTTGGTCTTGTTCCTTGAGTTGGGTTTGACAAATTATTTTGTTTTTTCCAGCGTCAGCATGGTTGTCGTGCTGAACGGCGTGCTCGCCGACGACTGTCCGACCTCGGTTCGTGCTCTGTTAGCCGCCCACCCCGGCTACAGAGATGCGGCGGCGCAGCTGCTGGGCGGCGCAGCCCGCGTCGTGGGTCCTCAGGGTCTGCTGTACGTGGCGCAGAGAGAGCTGGCCGCTGTCGTACCTCATGACAGTAAGTATTGACGACTGTCCGACGTCCGCAATATGCATTTATGAACAGCATGCCATGTATACTGTATGGAAGAGCAGGACATCTTGGCACAGGTATATTTTCATACCTAAAAGGATATCCTAACAACTGTTTAGCATCTAAATAGAGGTACAATATGTATTTTATTCAAATAAACAATTTTCAATATCAGAAATCCTCTTTGAATTCAGCCGCTATTTTACGTCGCGTCAGTGTGAGCCTTGTTGTTATGTCATACGGGACATTACTAATATTTAAAATGCTTCTTTCAACGCTTTCATACATATCTTCATCGGAGACATCACCGATTTCGGGTATTTTGTTAAACTCTGACATTTCTATCCACAGAAAACGTGAACATCATTGGATCAGACGACGCCACATCATGTATTATAGTTGTAATCAGGCATTCAGGTAAGACGTCAATATCAATGTCTTCTACCTCTAGTATAAACTATTAGATATTTTATGCTGGACTGGATATTTTCACAAATCATCATCTAGCTAGAGAATTTGAAGGTAGAATCTATGCCCAAAGTAAAAAATTTTTCCTTAATAGATAAATAATGCAAAGTGATATAATGGAGAATCAGACCGTCGTCTGGTTCTCCATTTTAACGACCACGCGCCATAAATGGCGCGGCCCATAAAAGGCGTCCGCCTGCGACGCAGGAGGTTGCGGGTTCGATTCCCGCCTCGGGACAATTATGTGTACGATCTGCAGTATTTGTCCCGGGTGTTCTGGTCGTTAACTATGTGTATGTACATATGTATATTAAAAAAATATATGTCTATGTAATGTATTGTATTAAGTATATCAGTCATCTGGTAACCATAACACAAGCTCTGCTTAGCTTGGGGCTAGACGATTCTGTGTGGATTGTCCATCATTATTTATTTATTATATCACAGGTTGCGTAACCTTCGGCATCTCCGGTAGATTTTCACCCAATGCGCCATCTAGCTCGTGCTATTTTGAGAAAACCGGTCAAAGGTATTGAACGGTGACTACAGAAGCTTTTATTCCCGTTCCAGGATCAGGCGCGATCGCCCTAGCACACCTGGACGGGTCCGGCACAGCTGAAGCAGCGGCGGCGATGGTCACGCGAGTGCAACAGCTGGCCATGGGCTACCCCGACGGACGCCTCGAGTTACAGTTGGTCGGAGGGTTCACAGATCCACACAGATACTCGGATGAACTCTTTTCTAGTATTATGTGTAAGTTGTCTTACCACTACATCATTAGTCATACCTCGACCACGATTCAACCTGTACTCAAACTTTGGAGTTTGAGTAGAGGTTGAGGCGAACTCAACGTTCCAAACGCGTTTCGATTTTCCCTTCAATCGAACTAAACTTCAAAGAAATTCTCATTCAAGTGAAGAAATTTACTGTCATCTCAAGGTACCTAGCGACCTATGTATATTGAATTCTTCCAAAATAGCGTGTTGTTATTTATAATTACGACTATCTGTCGCAAAGGTATATAAGAGATTCGATTCAACCTTATTGAGTTTAGATTTAACCAAATTATCGACTAAGCATATCGAACTCGAGTATGTTTTGAAGGAATGCTCGCGGCACTTCAGACTAGTTTGAGTGAAGGATTAGTTCAGAGCCAATCTCAATTAGCTTAAGGTGTCCCCCGCTGGTTTTCAGGTATTGCTCTTTGGCAATATGTGAATAGATATAAACCTAACAGTAGTGACGTAGACAAAGAAAACATACACTACCTGTAAAGTAATAATACCGAACGATTTTGCTTGTGCAATTATATTTCATGGGATACGGTGTTAAGATTAGCACGATTCCAACGGTAATCACCTGAACACAAACTGAGAGAGAATCTAGTTCTGGATAATTTACGTGACATCATTTCGTTACATTTGGCGAGCTAGCAGCTAAATTGCATTAGTTGGCGTGACATTGATTGACCTACAAATTTTACTTGGAATTTGATTTATTAGTCTGAAAATGAGACCAAATTGCTAATCTAGATCGGTTTTAAATGACCTATTCATTTAAAGCAGATCTAGAGTAGCATTTCCTTGCGATTGTACGCACGAACATCACACTTAAACTACATATCCATAAAACTGTGGCCAAAGAAGTTGTAGGCATCCAAAGCGAAAGCACATTAGGTCGAAATTAATTTATAAGTTGCTAGCCACACCTAATATCAGTGCCCGCCTCGTTTGTCCTAATTTAAAGGCATAGGAAAGACGAGGCTGGCAAGAATTAAAGAAGATATCCCCAGCCGCCAGATGATGGCGATGAGCTGACTAATAAATCTTCCTGTTGCGTATTTAAATGTGTTAATGAAATAAATTTTTTGCCAATAAATCAGCGTAAACCTAGTACACAAAATACAAAATGCTAACGCAGTCGGAAATAAATAATTAGTATTGACGTCTAAGGTCAGAGTATATTTGTCACGGTGCCAATAGGCAAATGTTAAAGTTGTTGACACAAGTCTTGAGTCTTGGCACATCTTTTAGTCTAGACCTGCTGTTTTAATCTCAAGAAACTACTAGCTTAAACAATTCATGGCTAGTTAGTTTAGTTGTAGTAAATAATGGCTATAGACGCAACGAGCAATGGGTTCGATAAAAGCAGACTTAAGCGCCCTAGACAAGGTATAGTCTGGATAGGCAAGTTTGTCTCAAAAAACATGCTTTATTATTATACCTACAATGTGTAAATTATTTAAATATACATATTATATTGAATAGATAAAATATTTAAGTAAAAGGATTGAATTTCAACGGCAGAACAAGGTTATGGCGTGACGAGCTAGCGCAAAGGTATCTCCAAATATATTACTACTAGCTGCGCCGTAAGGGTTCGCCCGCGTGGAAATCTACGTGTCAAATGGTTTATAAACCTTCCTCTTGAATCACTCATCATCATCAGCCTATATTAGTCCACTGCTGGACATAGGCCTCCCCCAATGAGCGCCATAGCGCCCTGTCTTCAGCTTGACGCATCCAGCATCTACCTGCAGTCTTTCGCAGGTCGTCGTCCCACCTGAATCACTCTATCTATAAAAAAAACCGCATCGAGATCTAAGCATACATACATAGCGACAGAGAGACAGTGGGAAGCGACTTCGCTTTATACTATACAATGATACAAAAAAATAAATATTACCATTTAAACGATAATATAAACATTTATTGTACAGCGTAATCAGCCAACTAACTAAACAGCGAATTGTCTAGGATAAAACAGGCAAAATGACACCAAATAATAATATTTTATGAAATAGTTATATAAATGTTTAATAGTTATATTATAGTTTAAATGAAAAAAGGTACCTACAGCGTAATCAGCCAGTGTGTTTGGTTGTACCTAACCGTAGGATAAAACAATATGAAGGCGTTGCCAGCCGTTAGGAATAGTTGTATGTGCAGCTTTATCGAGTGAGTGATATGATAAGAGTACCAAATATTCAGCATATTCAAGTGTTTGACGAAGCCATTGATAGCATAGCCATTCATGAAATAATGAAGAGGTGACATCATTGCGAGTCAACTTTGAACGTCATCTATTTTTCTAGGTATGTACTCCCATTTCTTTGCCAAATGTTTGTTCAGTTATTGTGAAACAATATGTTATGGCGTGACGAACTTGACGCAAAAGTACTTTTATCTACTGTAGTGTAGACTGTAGTGGCCTCTTAGTGCGATGTATCATGAAGAGTGAAAGGGAAAATAGACATCATTGTGCAGGGTAAAGGGAACAAACAATTTGTCTTCTTACTTGTATCTTTTCCCGTTTGGCACAAAGCGCAAAACGATTTGTGGGTATGTTTCTCAGTTCATTGTTAGAATATAATAAATTTCATTTAAATTTATTTTTCGTTTAAGACACAAATGTTTACAATATTCTGAAAGTTAACATTATATAAAGCTACTACACCAATCTAGATGCCACTAATAGAAACATTATTTATAAAAAAGAGAACAACGTGACAGACACTAATTTAGAAAATAACACAAACAAATCGAAATAGACAAATAAAGGGCAAACAAAAATATATACCATACATATTATACATAAAGCAAATTAACCTAAGAGAGAAACTTTTATTTGAGAACACTACGTTTCCAGAGTCGCGGTATCCACTCAAGAACACGTTTACTCCAGCGGTTGTCGGTTCTTCGCGAGATATGGCCGGCCCACTGCCACTTCAGCTTGCTAATTCTTAGAGCTACGTCTTTATTTTATGCATCCTGTACCAACTATGATACTACACCTAAAAACTTACCTGTATGCATAAAATCACAATAAATGATATGAACATGAAAATTGTTAACAATATTCCTCTTCTATTCCAGTATCATTCCACCGGCTAACAGTTGAGATCGACTTAACCCTGGCGTGCTGTTGCGAGTTGAACACAGCCCTCGGCGGCGGGTCGCCCGCACCCCTTATAACTGGAGTGGGGGTGGATATCAGGGCTGGGGACTTGTTCCCCGCCACGTTCCCTGATAAGGGACCGGAACTACCCCTGAGGGGGGCGAGGACTATTACTGGCGGACCGCACTCGGCGCAGGTTAGTTATCAAGCAGTATAAATTAACAATAATAATAAAGATTGTTAGACAATCCACACAGCTGTAGATATTTGTTCTGGGTATTCAGGTCGTTTTTCTGTAAATAAGAAATATCTATCTTTGTACTGTATTGTATCATGTTTATCGGTTATCTATTACCAATAACACAAGCTCTATTTACCTTGGGGCTAGATAATGCTGTGTGGATTGTCCGGCATTATTTACAAAAATAAAACAGGACTCTTGGACACGTCACAAATTTCAAATTGCATAAGCGTGACTAGAAAATAAAGTGACACAGGCTTTATACTTAAGTATGGGCTGTTTAACTAACTTTTTTATACAAACAGTACTGTAATGTAATTATAAAGGTATTTTGGCTCTTTCCAGGTCCTGGACATATACGACAACGGAGTAGGAATGCTGCGCATAGGACCGTTCAACTATGATCCTCTACGCGGCGTCGATCTGTGGCTCGAGCAGTCGGACGACTTCATCCTGCAGCATCTCAGCACCACGCCGACCGTCGAGTCGCCGCATTTTGTGCACAATGTTAGTATAAATATAGTTCGAATTACTATGATTCTCTACGCGGCGTCGATCTGTGTCTCGAGCAGTCGGACGACTTCATACTGCAGCATCTCAGCACTTTCCCATTACATAAATAAATTTAAGGACGTTACATAATACCAACTTCTAAGTAAAGGTTTCATTTCTTGTTTTGTGCTTCTTCTGCATCCATATTAGCTAAATGTATATATAAATAATGTCTGTATTTTTTTTATTTCAGATACGCGTAACGCTTAAGTTCATCCAGCAGCATCCGTTTCCGGCCGTGACGGTATTTCCGGATAACCGGCCGCATTACTACCGGCGCGACGAGCAGAGCGGCTGTTGGTCGCCCATGCGCTTCTAGACGCGGGTTGTAGGTTCGTGGAGTGAATGGGCGGTTACAACGGTGAGAACCGCTCTAGCGGCGGCACTAGCTTATCATATAGCGAAATTTATCTATTTCATAAGTGCAAATGCAACACGTTTTAGGTGATTTGTTCGCTTGTTGAGGGAGTTTCTGTACGTGTTTGACAACAACCGCAATAAAATTCAAGTATGTAGTCAGGTGTCAACCAGCCTTTTGTTTTCACTCTGATTATAATCAGAGTAAAAACAAATATAATTATTGCCAGCCAACCAAAGCAAAAAACAATTGCGGCTCGCTCTGCTTGCCTTTTAATTATAATTTTGGGCTACATACTCGAACCAGTAGCATTCCCATTCGCAAAAAGTTTTTTAAAACACTTAAATTTTGTGGCATCGGTATTTTATACTCATTTTAAAGCGGACCGTCAGAAGAAAATCACGACTCGCTCCGCTCGCCAAGATCTTTTTTAAACGCCTATTTATTTCACTCTGAACTTAAACCTAAGGTGAACGCTATATTTATCGGCACTAGTCTTTGAATTGGGACTTACATTTTTTTTTTTTTTAAGTTTTGTTTAATTTTATTTTCTTTGACAATTATTATTACCCACGATTACTGGGGCCGATAGCTATAGCAAGTTATATTATTCGCATTCTACTTAGCACATTTTATTAAATCTCTCTTAGCATGAAAATAGAAAACATTTTCTGTAGTATTTGTGTTTAACGATGTGTTACTTACTATTATATATCAATGAATTTGATAATTAAGGAAAGGCTTAATCATGTTTCTTAATAAAAAGCTCTTGCCATATAATTTAACAAAATTATAACTTTATCATTTGTAAACCATGACATTATCAAATATTTGCTGAATTTCTTTGCAGCAAGATAACTTTTGAGGAATTTATTATTATTATGAATTAAATAATAAGCACCGAGTTACATTTGAAAACATTCCTAATTTGAAACTGCGCTTTTATGTTTTAAAGCAGTTACATATTTATTTTCTGTAAACCTACTGTGATGTATTTCCTTGTTATATGAGAAATATCAATAAATAAATGTGCACTCTAAGCAGGCAGGTATAGCTACGAATGGGTGCCCTGCTTTTACGGCCAATCAAGGAACAACCATGGATGTTACAGCCCAGTAATATCTGTACATGGATGGCATCATATTCCAAGGCTGTAAGTTCTGAGTATGTAAAGTACGGGCTGAACATTAATAGCATGGCCTCGTCACTTACAGCCATGGAATGTTCTGCCATTTAATTTAATTCATTCATAGTTTTTCTCCGTACTATAAAAACAAGTTACAGGTTATCTTCATTTATAACTGATGTGTATATATTGATTTTAAAATGATGTAAACAATTTATGACATGTCTTGATAATGCACCTTGCCTTTGATGGGTAAAAGTAGTCTTAATAAAAAATGATTTGATTTAATATTCGAACAATGTTGTAAATATTTTAGTGAGATAGTATAGTTAGTTGACCTTATAATAGTTATTTGTTTTGTGAGAATATTATAAAATATATTGAAAGTTAAAATTTTGTCGTGTTTTTTATTTATACCTCCATTCGTCTCACATTCGTATTACCTCGATGTCTCTACCTCGACGCGACGGTACGTTTCGTCGATGGGTCGTTACCTCGAAAGATCAACAAAACCAAAGTTAATTTAAATTATTATTGAATGGTTTTAATATAGTTAAGTAGTACTATAGTGGTATGAGATATGAAACAATGAGTAGTAAGATATTTTGAACACCTTGGTTGCTAACAACAATTTATGATGATTCGAACTGCGTATATCAAAACGCTTTCATGTTTTTCAGATCATTTTGACTACTCTAGACGCTCAAATCAATTTGACGCTGACTGTACAAAATAAATATCAACAAATGCTCCAAATGCACCATTTAAGATTACTTTCACACACATTTTTTTTACATTGTCTCATAGAAAATCTTCGGCTTCCTATTTCTCCCCAAATTTTATTCCTTGTTGAACAAACAAAACATTGAATAAAATATTTAAACCCGGAAAAAATTGAATTTACCGCCATTGCAAACCGCAGATCCTACTAAGCTGTCAGACTCAAAAGGTGATGTATGAATGACAGTGACAAAACTTCGTTATTCACCGTTTCTTGGACGAACGCAATCAACCCTAACTTGTAGCTTTCTGTTATGTCATGCCAGCCAGCAGACAGTGTCATTCACCTTGACAGCTGATTTGATTTGTTATTTGTGTTGTGTGTGCCTTTGCCTGCCTTTGTGGTTTGAATTGCACAAAAAGCAAACTTAATTGCATTTGTAGTGTTTAGAAGCGATTATTTTGGTTCAAAGCTCGATAAATCAGTATTTTTCGACATGGAAAAGCCAACAGTCACAGATCAACCACCTCCATATTCAGCTACAGCACCAGGTAACCATCTCAACTTTGTGAATCCTTACACGATGCCAATGAATCACAAGATAAGCGGATTTTGTCTCGTCCACTGCGCAACTTGTAGCTTTATACCGCGCGATTTTCTTACGTTCGTACGACAAATATCTGACCTAAATTAACGACTGCTGTATGATGGATTTCAGGTCCTCAGGCTTATCCCCAGCCGTACCCGCAGCCTAGTGCGATTCCGGGACATACGTACATGCCCCCGCCCGGATACACACCCCAAGGCGCTCCTACGGTCACAGGCTACGTCCCGAACTATGGAGCAACCCAGATTATCATTCCACCGCCAATCATAGCTGTCGGTGCCTGCCCGGCCTGTCGAGTGGGAATTCTAGAAGACGACTTTACTTTCCTAGGTATCTTATGCGCCATCCTTTTCTTCCCACTTGGAATTCTCTGTTGTCTCGCTCTTAAAAATAGGAGATGCTCAAACTGCGGTGCTCTGTTTGGCTAAAAGTGACGCAGACTTATTACATGTTTCTGATAAGAGTTAATGATTTGATACGTGTAATGTAAAATAATAGTGACTAATTATCACTGCAGTTAAAAATTCATTGTTGATTGGAAATAATGATCTTGGATTTGGTAATTGACCTTACTTTACAAAATATTGATACAATAATTGTTGATCATGCATGACTGCGTTTTCTAAAAAAACATGAACTAATCAAAATGTAATGCACCACACATTTGAATTACATTTAAATTGTTTATCATATCCACTTGAAACCTGTTATTTGTACGCCATGTAGGAACGTTTTCAAACTTGTTTGTTTCTTTTAATATTCTAGTTTTAATAAGGGTTATTACTTAATACATGATTCAGAGCAAACTTAAAAGCCTGGGACATAACGAGAAAAGACAAGAGAATCACTGTCACTTTATCAGATACTATAATCCATCACTCGTCCTGATAAATATGCTGATATAATATATAATATACTAATAGTTCATCATAAGTCATTCCTTTGTTTGATAAAGATAAGATATAATAATATTATTGATTCTATACAACTTGATGGGATGGGAATAGAAACATTTTATGACTTCTACTGTAACTCTTAAATCCTTAACATAACGCAGCTAATTGAAGGAAAAATGTTTTACAGAAGCAACTTTGTAGACGAGTTAAACTTATTGTTATGTTGCCTCAAAACTAGAACAAAAATTTAACACGTCGATTGCTGAAATCACACCGTATGTGTTTTCTACAAGTGACTAATATGCGTAAATTAGCGCAGCGGCTGAGAAAATATAGATCTGTGTGACTCAGCACAGCCGTAATATGTTTTTCGAACGAAACGCATGTGCGGCGCAACACAACCGCTGTGTAGAGCGGCAGCACGAATAGCTTAGGTTAAAAATAAAATCGCAGTCGAAAAAAGATCGCCGCAGTCGAAGTGTTAAGTTTTTGGAACTTTCTAGGAATAAGGAAAGATTAAGAAAATCATTGATTTTGTCAGTCATTATATGCACTGGACATGTTAAAGACAGTTAATGCATAAAGAATTGGAATAATTTTTATTTCGCACAGCCATATGATGCACATTTTTAATATTCCAATTTAATTAGACTTCATCGAAACCTAAACATTTAATACTAAACACTGATTTATCATTATATATTTAAAAACGCGTATAATATAATTTTAATAATATTGAATGTATTGTTAGTATGTATTGTTATAATGAAAACAAAACAAATATAACAATGGAATTGTTATTGCCATAGATAAACCATTTAAAGAATGTTTATAAAATAAATCAAAACATATTTCTAAGTTGATTATATCAGTTCATTCTAATTATTAAATATTAGGTATGCAATAAGGCCATTTCTATCTTTGAAAGATATAGGTCATAAAACTTGGCCTATCGCTTTATTTAAGTAAGCTGAACATTAACTAAGTTAAACACAAGCTATGGTCTCTTGATTACCATGCAGTACACTCCGCGATCAAAGATACTATCTAGATTTCGGTTCACATACGAAATCAAAGCTAAAAGCCGTCTCCGTAAATAAGAGCGCGCTTGAGGTAAGTAAATGTAGAATAAGTTATATTTTAAGCTCTACTAACAAAATATATTTTATTTATATTTTTGCAACTTTTGAATACACATTGCGTCATTGTGACACGTGTTTACGTTGGCTGTGTTTCAATCGAACTAAACAAAAGAGCTCACATTACAAGTGCGCTCTTATTTAGGGAGACGGATTTTTTGCGCCGACATCTAGATAGTATTTGTGATCTCAGAGATACACTACACAATATCACGTCAATGTCTTTACCGAGAAGTGGTCTTTTATTCTGTAATCTGTGCATCTTAACACTTTGACTGCTGAAATCACACGGTATGTGTTTTCTACAAGTGACTAATATGCGTAAATCCACACTAGCGCAGCGGCTGAGAAAATACAGATCTTTGTGACTCAGCACAGCCGTAATATTTTTCGAACGAAACGCATGTGCGGCGCAACACAACCGCTGTGTAGAGCGGCAGCACGAATTTTTTAGGTTAAAAAAAAGATCGCAGTCGTCGAAAAAAAAATCGCAGTCAAAATGTTAAGACCTACATGTTATCTCACTGCGGTGTGAGAATCAAACGACCACTTGCACTGCAGGGTGATTAAAAGACAGAAACTTAAGCAATACTCTTGAGGTCAAGAGAATGGTTAAAAATAACAAATGACATATTAAAATGTTATGCTATTTTGACATAACTTAATACATTTTTGATATGTTTTATTTGCTGAATATGATAGTTCAAATAGTTTTATATAATGTAGGTAATAGATAAATAGATTCAGCCACATATGCCTTACATTATCATACCTAAGAGAAAAATGTTATTTATATTGTAGGTATATGTTTGATTATAATATCGAATTTTATATAGTTTTGCAATAAAGTTTGGGGTACAAACCAAGTTGTTTATTCTTTCACACACATTTTAAATATAGGATTATAATACACTTTTAGGACAGTTAAGGCGGAGTTACACTCTCTTTCTACTGGCACTAATTATAAATGCGTCAATTAAAATGTTGTCTGGAGTTAAGGGATCTTTTTATCTGTAAGTCAGGTAACTCTACAGTACTAAAGTCATTTAAAACGGGATATTTACCATGATTTGATTTTTGAGTTTTCCAATATTTCTGTACAGTTTCATGCGCCATGATCACGGAACAGTTTCATGTCGCATGAAACTGTGCCGAAATATTGGAAAACTAAAAAATCAAATCATGGTAAATATCCCGTTTTAAATGACTTTAGTGTTAATAACCATGACAGTTTAAAAAAAACTCTACAGTAGGTAGCTCTATCTATACCATAGTATTATCTATACCATAGTATTTTCTTGCCCTTTATTAGCCTTTATATAATTATTAGTTCCAGGTGCTTCTGACAATTTATTCCCAATCTTTCCGCTATCGGCGCTGCAGGCTTTATCTAATTTGATAAAAACTCACCCTTGTCTAAATTACTGGGTTAATCTGTCTCAAAAGTGAAAGCCTATCCCTGCGACGACGCCTAAAAAAACCATCGTAACTAGGTACCTACATTATCGCCTGTTGCCAAGCTTTGTCAATAAATGGACCACCAATCATTGTATCAAGTAAATGGCGCTGAAAATAGCTTACATAGTACCAAACAACAATGTGGATGGAATATTCTAGATAGGGTAGGTAAGTACTCAGGTTTTATGATAATCGGTTTAATGCGCTAAGCGGATCGGTGTCCCTATTTTTCGCCTTTGAAAATACGCATTTTGTTGCTCTTTCTATAGCTTGTTTGACATCCCAACCTACTCTTTAATTTGTAAGACAAAGTTCTAGTACAGACCTACTTCATTGAAAGTAGAGGTGACCGTACGCAAAACGGCTTGTGTGTGCGTCAAGTGTTTAAGCCGCACAAATGCAGAATCCCCATTTTAAGACACGTATGCACCCAGATCTGATCTTTTATGTGAGTTAAGACGAAGTCAAAACGTGGGTTTTGGGACTCACTTTACCTTAAGAGAGCTACGATACATATGGGTATATATATGACTTTATATATAAAGTCATATACCCATATGGACCCAAATACAACCTAAAAGAAACATTTATGTATTTGTTTGATCTTTCGCTTTAAAAGTTAGATAATTTATGGAAAAAAACACGTTCTCAATCGATTTAATTGCGATTTTAATTTTTAATATGTAGGTACCTAATGTAACGACTAGAAGATGAACACTTTATCTTATTTTTTTTTGTATTAATTTTATTGCTGTCTGTTTTCAAAACAAACTTTTTCGATGCACAATATGCACATTCGATGTTTTGATACATTTTTATATTGCCAACGTGCTTTCTTGTGGCAAACGGTGCATCAAAGCTGACTCTACGTTTTCTGCGGGAAGTGTCCAACACCATCTTGAGCCATATTTATAACTATTGAAGGGTTTAGATTTATTCCTTCCTGAAAAAAATAAACCAAAAAGCTATTTTCCTAACCTGTTATTTGATAAAGGAACAAAATCTGGCTAAAATTCTAATTACAAGGCCGCAAAAGGTAAAGCAAACACTGAAAATGAATAATCTTGACTTCATCGTATAACGGGCTGGAATAGCCAATTATACTGGATAAACACTCCTTTACTAGCTGATAAAATGTTACCTACTTTCATCTACTGAAACAGGCTACGGGTAAGTACCTACGGTATGTAGGGTTTCCTGTCCTTACCTCAAAAAGATAAAAGGAAACCTTAATCTGGGTACTGACTGACCAATGTTACGGGGCGTAATGTATCATTCCCATAGCGCATGATACGTTATGTGCTATATGATCTGTCGCGTTGCTCGTTGCGTGCGCCTTTCCCCGTACTGACTGCGAACGCTCGTTGTGCAACACGTTACATTACGCCTCGTAAAGCCATGACATGTGAAAGACTAGGCAGATGCTGCAAGCTGAAGACAGGGTGCTATGGCGCTCGTTATTGGAGGCAGGTTCAGCTGTGGACTAATGTAAGCTAATATGATGAATTAATTGAATACGTCGGCTTATAGCACACGTTAATGTAAAAATATAAAAACGGTAAGTTTGTTTCTAGGTTCACACGTTTTTATAATTGGGTTGTTAGAGAAACTGAAAACTGACGTCGACGGTTTTTTTTAAGTTTGGCGAGATAAATACTAATCCCTCGGGAAAAAAATTATAAGCCCACCCCGGGATAATCCTCTGCAAAAAACATCCGAATCGGTCCATCAATTACCGAGAAATCGGAAGACATAATAAAATAAAATAAAAAGAGCTTTATTGTTCCAAAAACACTAACGTTAACAATATCAATTAAGGCTTAAGTATGTATACTACTTGGTTTATAAACTTTCCTAAATTACTTATTTACTAAGTTAGTGTTAAGACGGCCTAGAGCGGTAAAAGCCGGAAGGCATACATACATAAAAAAACATATAGCCGAACATGAGAATCTCCAAACCCAAAATCTGCAGAACCTATTTTGTGAAGATGACACAAAAGTCGACGTGCGTTTATCGTAAATTTTCACGAAAATAAAAGTTACAACCTAGGTAAAAACAACACCACTAATCACTGTACTTTCCAAAAACGTTTATAATTTCGTTTCGTTAGGTGTATACCACGCGTATTCTGTTTGAAAATGGTTAAGTTTCAGCATTTTATCTCGATGACTGTACATTTATTACAGACACTTACGACAGTGGTAGATATCCTAAGCCTCGTCAGTTTTACGACGAAGGTGATTTACCCGTGTAGTTAAAACTTTATTGGCTTTACCCTTACTATTTTCTTCACTGCCGTAAACGTAGGTAACTCAAGAGAACAGGTTAAAAGGATTTTTTTAAATAAGTTTACTAGTTGTGCCCGATTGATTCTCAATTAAATATTATATTGCTACGGAGTATGCAATGCTACGCCTTAATATCTTTACTGATACGACGTAGCACCCTCATTGATATCCTAATTGCTACGCCTTACTTAATCAAAATTGATACGCCGTAGTATTCTTACTGCTACGACGTAGCACCCTGATTGCTACGCCGCCATAGTATCCTTATTGCTACGCATTAATATTAACATTGCTACGCCGTAGCATTTTTTGCTACGGAATATCCTCATTGCTACGTCGTAGCAACCGCACTGCTGCGCCGAAGTATTCATACTTTTACGACGTAGCATTGGGTAAAAATAAAATATTTTTTTTTCTTAGAAATTACCCTGATATGAGGGCTTACGCATTATAATAACAAAACCGCAAAGAGTAAGCAATGTAGGTATCTAGTATTCAGATACTTACCACGCGGGCAGAAGCAAACATTGGCAGTTACTTTGTCACATCACAAGTCGTCAACTTCCAGGTATTTAGTACTATAAAGTTGTTCTGTGCAGATACTTCATACCACTTCTGTGAATTAAACTCTTCTATACAATTCTCGACTCTATTCAAATGACGTCACCATGACAACCATTCACGTTCTCTCAAACTGTAAAGTTGAGCATCACAAAAGACAAGAAAGCCCTTTCTTCCCCACGGCGCATATTACGCCTATATTTAACCATCGCTATGTTTGCTAGGTTCTTATGATACGTTGTTCTAGAATCCTGGATGTTTTTTGTAAACAAACGATTCACAAAAAAAAAGAATTTTAGTCGAGAAAATTTTACGGCTGTGGTATCCGGAGCAAATCGCAAAACTTAGCATTTTTTAAATAATTTAATTAGATTCTCGTCCATTTTCGAAACTGAATTTCTATATTTTTTTATACTGAAGTTTTTGTTCTTTATTTAGCTTTTCATGTATAAATGTCGTTGTTTACAAAATGTATCTTAGATTCTAGAACAGAGTTAACAAGGTATGTCGTGTAATTTGTCTTTTGGATTATAGATGAGGTTGTGAATGGGGTTATGCAAATTCAGGGCATTTAATTCTTCTAACCGACAAATATAATAAAGACAAAAGTTTTTGAAGATGTCAAATGTGTTTTATGACAAAAAGAAAACGCCAAAATAATTAATTTATGTATGGTGTACGATTTATGTATAATCAGCATATTTGCAATTCTACAAGCGGTGCATTTTTACCTACCTAAGCTGGGACAGTAATTTATTAGGCGGTCGAACGCGTACTGACGCGTTCGACCGCCGTCCCGCGTATTCATATCAAGCAATAAATCAAGTATAAATTTAAATTCAAAATTCAAATTCAAAATTCATTTATGTAATACATGCTATAAAAGTTGTTATAAGTAATAGATGTCACAATGTATTCTGCCCTATTGCGTGCAATGTACTAATGCCACTAATAGAAAAATTATATTAAAAAAATATTATATTATTATAGGCGAAAGGAGGGGCTGAGCAGAATATGCTTCAAGAACATCAATAAATGTTTTGCTGCATCTAGTAAGTACACCATGCAGTACTAAAAACACAGTTTTCATCATCGCTTCTTGTGTACAACAACCTCCTTTCATTACAGGCTTTGAAATTCAGCTGAAAATGCCTATAAAGTGAAAAGCTTCTCTTAGTTGGCTCGAAACTGGAATTACCCTACTTTAGTTCAATCCAACGCTGACGGGAACAAATTCTTTTCAAGTCGTTAATCTTTTACTTCCTGAAATACAGACAAGAGAGTAATGTCCTAAGTTTAAAAGTTCATATTTCTTTCGATCTTACTAAAAAAGTATATTAAAACTGAGACAGAGTAATTATCGCTGGCAGAAATAGATGGATAGATATATATATATTAAACGTGGCTTCACCCGCTTGGAAATTTCTGCCCAATTTTACCATGTTTTCTCACCGTTTAAACCTTCCATGGACTACGATAAACATTTCAAAACCAAAATCAGCTAAATCGGCCCAGCCGTTCTCGAGTTTTAGCGAGACTAACGAACAGCAATATATTTTTATATATAAAGATAAAATAATATATTTAAATAAAACATTAACATAATTACAATCATCAGTGAATTTGTGAGTAGTAAGGGAAGGTTATCTCATATTATTTTAAGTTAAATATATTTTCATGAAAAGTGCATGATTGTTGATAAATCCTTCGCAAAAGTAAGTTTATGTGAAAAAAAATAATTTCATTTTATAACATGTCTAAAACTTTTATACTTTTCCGTTCTGTCCAAAAAATTAATGAATGATTTATAGTTACTATTGACTAAAACAATCAATGATATTATTTTTGTTCGGTGAAAAATAAATGGCAGTAATTTGTTTGTAGAAGCTTCCAATCGAATTCCTGAAGTTGGAATGTTCCAATCGTTTTTCAAACATAGCGTAGTATTTCGTAACCCTGCTACGCCGCCTGCTACGCCAATATACAATTACGCACTCTTAACCCATTATTAGTGGTGCTGTTTGGTAAACTTAGCGTAGTTTCTATTTTTGGGCATAATATACAAGCGGAGATGGATGAAGTGAATAGAAAATCAAAAACTCCTTATTTCTAATTTGATAATAAGTAATAGTATAAAATTTTTACTCGTGCTTATTTTGTAAGCCTATGTAAATAAAGGATTTTGAATGGTGAAGAGACGTATGTCTAGTGGGCAGTGTCCTGTGAGTGTCCCCACTAGGACCCGTAGGTCCGTTCTCGTCAGGTGCAGTAGTGGCTTAGTTAACCTTGGTGATGCAGCTGGGAGTGCTGCTCTAGCTTGGCGGCACTCCTGTAGGCGTTACCATCGGTATGCGTTCCTTTGTTTTTGAGCCTGGAGCTAGAAGCTGTAGTGAGAATTGTTTATTTTTTACCTACTGCTGCTAGCAAGCTGCGCCCCCCGTAGTATATTTTTTTCCATAGCATTGACCCAAGAAACCTACCGAATTATGATTACCATTTTTTTATTTATGTACCCGAATTTTAAATGATAATAATAATAATAATAAAAATCTTTATTTAGAATATGTTTACATAGGATCATAGATACATATTGAAACGATGACACTACCGAAGCTTTACAAACTGTGTGGTAATGTCAACGCCCGACTCCTAGATTTCTAAATAAATTAAATTAAAAAATGATGCCTAATGCCTGTTTGCAACAAATCCTCTCCTTTATAAACTGTCCTAAGCCCTACGTTATACACGATTTGCTGATTTTGTCGCTTGACACATCCATTTCATCATTTCGCTGTTTCACATTTGAATTTGAACCTTAACTCCATAAACATAAAGCCACTTCACTTCCTCAGCAAAGGCTCAATATCCCCGCCTATAACAATAACAAATGATATGATATGACAAGAATAAATAAACATAAAACGTATGAGATGAATAAATAAATCATTGCGAGATTACAATCTAGTCAGCATTTATCACGTTGAATGTGTGTACGAATTTGACCTGCGCTTTTACAAATAAATCAAACTAGGCCAGGGTTTAAGTAGGATTAGGACTGATGTATTATGCCTTAAACTTGACTGGTAATAGATAATAAGTAGCCAGTAAATTATGCAATAATAATAAATGTGTTAATGTGTATAATAATGTGTGTGTGACCTGCTAAAGACTGCAGGTAGATACTGGATGCGGCAAGCTGAAGACAGGGCGCTATGGCGCTCATTAGGGGAGGCCAGCAGTGGACTGCTATAGGCTGATGATGATAATGATGATGAATAAATGTGTTTATTTTCAGTTTACACAGATCCACAAGTTAGTAAAAATCTTAGTATAGGTATGTTAGTTTTAAATAAATATTAAAAAATTCGAGGCTTTATAAAAGTAACCACTGGTAAGAATCGATCCCTATCGTAGGGAAATCGCTAGAGCTGCTTCTGAGAGGGCTCCTTCTGCGTGTTTTTAAAACCACTGCATAACCAATTCGCGTCTCAAGCGTCGTGTTTATAGCAAAACTCCCTTCGGTTCGGGTGTTCAGCTGTGGACTAAAGTATGCTGCTATAATAATTAATTTTTTTTGAAAAAACAACAACCCGAATTCCTTATTTTTAAACAGTTTTTAAAGTTTGCGTCGATGAAAACAGATGAATTCCGGTCCCAATTAAATTAGACCAGGATTATCTTTTTTATTGGTAAAATGTGTTTTTCAGCATTACTTTAGTGCTCAAGCTATAACTATTTTTGTCCTTTCTAGAAAAGTATTTTGCCTGATGCTTCATACCTACATCAGATTACAAGAAATATTCTCCACGTTTTGATGAAACGTCGGTATTTTCAGCGTGCCGCTCTGTCACATACAAAGATACTTTTGCCTTTTTTACTCTGCAAAGAAGGCAGGTAATGTGTTTGACAGAAGGAGAGATAAGTTAATGAAATACTTCGAACAAATTATACTTACTCTATATGTATATTACTGTACGGAGTGGTGAACCAACTAGACACCTTGGAAAATCTTGCTTCAACTGGCTCAGGGGAAGACATTTAACCCAATAGTTGGATGTGTTGGGCTAAATAGTAAGTATTTAAATAAGGGCTGCATTCTAGTACGGAGTTCAATTCAACTCGTATTTTGTTTAGATAAAATAATGCTGGACAAATCACACAGCATCATCTAGCCCCAAGCTAAGCAGAGTTTGTCTTATCGGTAGGTACTAAATAACCGATTAACTTAATACATAAAAACATATAATATTGATATTTTTAATACAAAGAAAACCCCCAGAATACCCGAAACAAAATATCGAGCGGGAATCGAACCCGCAACATCCTGCGTCGGAAGCGGACCTACGCCCGCCACGCCACATAGGTACATAAGGTTTTATTCTACAGTATCATCGTAAGTAACGTAGAATATTCAGAATAGGTAAAATGGCCATGCTCACCTTACCAATTAGCTAAACGGGCAGCCTCAAAGGCAATTTGCGCCGTGACACGCGCGAAAAATCTCAACTAATGTAAGTAAACAAGAGGAAGGGCTGCGAAGGTGTTGACATACAGAAGGTGGCCACACTGAAGCGTAATATGAAAGAATAATACTGATTGAGCGAATTAATTGATACATTATTGTACAAAAAATAAAATATCTTAAAATAAGTATATTTTAAAATATGTATACCTTTCAGTAAGCTTTATAAGACTGTTTCCTGTTGCTCCTACTCGGTTCTCCTAGGTACTGGTAGGAGCACGAGGACCAAAATGTCCTTATATTTCCAAAACTCTACGTAACATTTTTAGTACTAGAGAAATCTTAATTGGTTAAGTTGTTAATAATCGAATACATCAAAATTTTTATTCGTATTTAATGCTCATTACCTACTATTACTTTGCAAGTGTGTTCACAGCCTTAAAAACTCATAGGTACAATGTTTAATTGCATGCGCTGTGACTGAAACATAAATGGGGAAAATTACGTAGGTGGCAATATTTACCAAAGCAATTTCGTTTATTATACTCGCTAAATCAAATGTTGCTTTGTGCCGATCAAGTAGGTACCTTTTGCCCTTTTCACGTTAATTTTATATATTTTGTAGTTAATACCAAAGATAAGTACTACATATATTTACGTCGGGACAACATCTGTGGATCGGCTGGCGAAGGTTGCAGTTTCGAATCCCGCCTTAGGACAATTTTTGTACGATCTGCAGATATTTGTTCCTGGTGTTTGTATTTACTTAAAAAATAATCAAAGCCCCTAGATACAGCCGAAATAGATTCCCTTTTTTGAACTCGGTTAAAAATAGGTAGAAATTTCTTTACCCAATTACTTTGTACCGTTGTCTCCCAACCAGCTAATTGTTTTCACAAATAAACAGTTCGTAATGAAAGTGAGTTACGTGTTTAAAATGTGAATTCCACCACTAAGCATCATTTGCTTGTAATGGATCCGACGGACAGCATCATCTATTCATGGCGGTATTGCGGCCGCGGTGGCTTACGAACGGAGATAGAAGTGGCTTCTTTAGAGAGGAAAAGATAAAAAATATTGCTCGTCTTTTATCCTGCTTAAAAGTAAAACTTCCGTACTGATCTATTTTTAGTTCTCCGTCGCAAATCGTATCCACAAACTTGGTGTGGTTGCGATAACTGTTTCTCAGTGCCTTTATTTTTTTGACAATCTCTGTGGTGCGGTAGGCAAAGGTCCTCCTGCGACGCAGGGTTCGATTCCCGCCTCGGGACCAATGTTTGTACGATCTGCACATATTTGTACCGGGTGCTCTGGACGTTTTTGTATATAGAATAAAAAAATCTATGTATGTAATGAATTACATTATGTATATCAGTTATCTAGTACCCATAACACAAGCACTGCTTAGCTTGGGGCTAGATGTGAATTATCCAGCATTTTTTTTTCTATTTTTATTGCTTCTAAGTACGTCATTGTTAATAGGTATTTATGACCGAGATATTATTATGATTAAAAGTTCGAGAATATTGCTTTTTGAACACAATATCTTCGAGCAAAACGCTGTACTAGAAAATAAAGTTTAATCGCCAAATTGGCGTATGTAAATTATTTAATAACATCTTCACTTGTGTTTATTAATTAATTATGTATGCACATTTGAGTAAGTAAATTAAAATATAAACATGCCACTTCTAATGGCACTTAGCTCTACATCCATGGGCAAATGAAATGGGGACATAGGAGTCGCTTCTCCGGGACAGTTCCGGTCAAATGAATAGCTATCAACTATCTGAATTGTTAAATAGGTGCCAAGAAGAATGAAGATGGCGGGCGTTGCCATTAGATCTCGCTGCCTATTCTACTTAAGGTATTTAGGCCTGTTTAGCGCAGACATTAATTTAGCCATTTAGGCCATTCGAAAGTAAAATACCTGTATTAAGAAAGTTAATTACAGTTATTAAAGAATATGTTAAAGTTTTTTTTTAGGTTTTACGTTTCGTTAGATATTTCGGTATTCCTCTGCACATTTTTTTTTTAAATGGTCTAAGGCCTTTAATAGCCTTTACATTACACTAATAAATAATTTAATAGCCTATATACTTCACATCACACATGAAAACACCAATACTGTGTGTGTGTGTGTGTGTGATTGAAATGGCAAACCAGACTGCATTAGTATCCGTAATCCGTATCGAGAAGAGAGATTTCGTCCAGAAAACTCTTTTCAATCTAATACTCGGATTTTGTAAAATAAGTAATGTGCGTTTGCCATGTTGAAAGTTTTATTTCAAGCATAGTTTTAACATTCTCTAGGATTAACTTTTATTATCTATATTGAAGCACAAATAAAAGTGTGTCAAAACAATAATTTAACGCCGTCTCTGGTTATACTCCGCAGAGTTTTTTATTTACTCGCCTTGAAGTTCCAATCCCAGAGTTATTATTTACTGACTATGAAGGGTAGAATAGAAATATTACTTTATTGCACCATGAATACATAAAAAACAAGAACTTAATACCAACTATATCGAGTAGGATAGACAGCAAATTTTGTACCATAAAAAAAAAAAAAAAAAAACCTTTTATTTCCAACAAATTATTAAGTTTAAGTACATTGTTTTTTAGAGTTCTTTTAAACTAGTTGTTTATATAACTTAATTAATCTAACGTGTAATTTAGTTTCATACAATAATATCTGTAGGAACCCCTTATTGGGTGAAGGCCTCCTCCAAAGATGCCCATGTGTATCTGTCCTGTGCGGTCTGTTTCCAGTTTGAGCCGGCTGCCCTTACAATATCCTCGTCCCAACGTGTCAGCGGTCTTCCTCTGCTCCTTTTACCTGGAGGACCTTTCCATAATGTCGCTTTTAGTGTCCATCTCTGATCCTTAAGTTATTTAAATTTGTACCATAGGAATTCAAAATAATTCTTATAAATAAATTTTAAGCAAAAAAATATTTGGCAACCTGTGAATTTGTTAGAAGTTTGCAGGTCTGTTCAGTCTGACCGATGCTGAATAACCCATCGGCAGAGGCTTTTTTCAGGTCATTTTGTTTCAAGTTTGCTCATTTCGCACATCTTCCTGTTAAGCTTTTTGTATGTAGGTAGGTACCTACCGCCTACTCACTCGGCTTTCGGTACCATATATAATAAAGTGATTACCTAGGTTTTGTAGTTTCATTGAGAAGGTAAGGGCAGTAATGCCACTGAAGGCATTATTAACTACTAAGATCGTACTCTCTGTTCATACCACCCTCGACTGTCCAACATTACTCTGACTCAGATTAATCAGAGAATAATGATTGTAAAGGAATCTGACTCTTTTGCTTTGTTTTTACTAGTCGATTCTGTTTGAAGAAAGTAATTAGAGATTCTTCCCAGGCGATAACGGTTGGACGAAATCGCTATTAAAACTCTGGGTACTAAGCAGTTCTGTTGTCATGAAGTTGATATTATTTGCTCAGTTTAATTCTTATGAACTTAAGGTTGTTAGTCGTCTAACGACATTACACTAGAATACATTAAATACATACCTTCATAAGTTTATACCCTCAGTTTCACGTACATCCAACATTTTCCTGAATAAAAACCGTCCAATGCGGCATTCAAGTCGTTTCTACTCAAGATAAATAGATCGCCTAAAGCTCTATACACATTTATCCAACACCACTACCACGCAACAAAAAAAAATGCATTAAATTATTAATTTATTTAACAAAACACCTTAGTTACATTTTAAATTGACAAAATGGCTTCGCAGAAGCTTCAAACGAGTGGCCTGCAAACATCTGATGCCGTCAATGTGAAATGCATCTAAATGTTACGAGCTAAAACCCATATTTTAATGCACATTTTTGTGCTGCGTTTTAACTGTACGTTTCTGATCTGCGAGAACCTTTAATCGGCACATACGTCAGATCTTCAAATAGAGGCACATGTGCGAAGACGCTTGCTCGGAAAATTTATTCATTACCACATAATTCAATCTCAAGCTGAAACCTCTCTGTAACATGAATGGCGGCCATTACTGTCTAGGTTTGTGAATAAACCTGAAAGTAGAAGATAATTAAGCAATTTCTTGCTATTAATTAACTATTTCTTGCTATTTTTCAACCTTTATCAATCCATGACATCCTGGCCGAATTTCGGCCATGGCTGCCAGTCTCTACGGAGACTAACCATGCGCGCAGGACAAATAAAGTAACGTTAAATAAAAAAAATCATACGTTTTGAATCAGGTTTAAAGTAGCTGACAGTTTAATATAAATCATCCTGATAGATGAGTAAAAGCCTAAGTCTGGCGCGCAACCAGGGCATGATCGTCGCGATTTATGGCAGAACTTGTACAGGTAGCTTCGCTTGATAAGGCGGGATTGACGCGTGGCGGGCTTAGGAGTTGGTTTATACTTTGAATACCCAGCAAACCAATAAACCAATTTTTGCTTAATACTTATAGACGAATCAGTAATATTTATTCACAGACATGATACACAATATATTGGTGGAATAACACAGTAGAGCTGCATATCTCGCCCGAATACAGGCACATGAATATAAAATCAAATTAAATGTCACTAATTAAATGAAAATAAACAAAACACATATAAATAAATTGTCAATTTAAATCCGAAAACTAACCGAAAGACAAGCTGGATTCAGGTCTGGTTATTATCATATACACGTAGTCAAACAAATCATTGAGAAGAGTAAAGAATCTCAGAAATCGAATCATGGTATATATCCCGTTTATTATGGTAAAGGATTAATAAGCGCAGAGCTGCCAAATCTGCATTCAACATACCAAAACCAACTCTCGCTCTTATTAAATAATAAATTTCTTATGTCGTATCTACCGAAAACACACGAAAAAACAGCTAGTTTATTTACGGCTAGAATCCAACCCAACAAGCTCTCTCGAATGCAACAGAAGTGGCCGTACAAAAACCACTCGAGTTGGATACACTGTACCATTAATTAGTATAGGAGTAGGTCAGACTGGTTCACTGCATGCTGTTCGTCTACTATAGGTATTTCTATATCTTGCCTATTGTTATTTAGTGTAGTAGACTGGGGCGGGATAGAACAATGTTGTGTCGGATCCTGTCAAGCGAATAATAGGTATTTCTAGTGGCAGGTAGTACATGGCAGGGATCGCAAAATCGATTCTAAGCGAGATGACTCGATAGAGATATTGTGATGACTTGAAAAGTTTTTATTGTTGATCTAAGTAGTAAAATCATGATATTTATTTATGATCAGATAAAAGTACGCTAATAAATAAAAAATGCTGGACAATTCACACAGCATTATCTAACCCCAAGCTAAGTAGAGCCACCGTACTATTAATAAGTATCGGAGTAGGTCAGACTGGTTCACTGCATGCTGTTCGTCTACTATAGGTATATCCATACATTACCTATTGTTGTTTAGTGTAGTAGACTGGGGAGGGATGGAACAATGTTGTGTCGGATACTGTCAAGCGAATAATAGGTATTTCTATTGGCAGGTAGTACATGGCAGGGATCGCAAAATCGATTCTAAGTGAGATGACTCGATAGAGATATTGTGATGACTTGAAAAGTTTTTATTGTTAATCTAGCTGGAAACATCAGTTTTTTTTATTTTAAAGCTTCAGATAAAAATACAGTAGGTAATAAATAAATAATGCTGGACAATTCAGCATTAAAATGCCCCAAACTAAGTAGAGCTTGTGTTATGGGTGGGTTCTAGATAATTTTATAATACAATACATTACATAGATAGATATTATTTATTATACATACAAAACGATCAGAACACCCGGAACAAATATCTTCACAAACACACAAACATTTGTCCCGAGGCGGACTTTCGCCCACCGCACCACAGAGGTCGTCGGTATGTACCTACATATATAAATCGTTTTATTATGTATCAACTTCGTACGTACGATAATTTCTACTGAATAATGAAGATAATGTTTTTCATCATCACTCGGCATGTTAGTCCACTGCTGGTCATAGGCCTCCCCCAATGAGCGCCACATCGCCCTGTCTTCAGCTTGACGCATCCACCTGCAGTCTTTCGCAGGTCATCATCCCACCTGGTCGGAGGGTGTCCTACACTACGTTTACCGAGTTGTGGTCTCCACTCAAGAACACGTTTGCCCCAGTGGTTGTAGGTTCTTCGCGAGATATGGCCGGCCCACTGCCACTTCAGCAAAAGTATGTATAATATTTTTATTAAATGAAATATTTGATAAATGCATTAGGTAGTAACTTCTAGTCTTGTCGTCTTCCCTTATGCCCTTTAAAATGTACCTAGGGGATCGCAGGTCATCTTGTTTTATTCAAAATACGTTTGCATCCGTAATATATTGTACCGGTAAAAGGTGTGAGCAAATCAACGTGTTTTCAGATAAAATGGGTCAAACAGCTCCAAAAACTCTCGCCTAAAGTGACTCTGGCGGGTCAAGAGGTCCTTGGAACTGCATTTTGGATGAATCAACTGAGATGAAGAGTTGCCGATATTTGCATCGCTATGCATTAATTCTTTTGACTTATTTCAGAGGGCATACTCTTTTAAAATCATTTAAAAGAATTGTTCATGGAAATAGGGAAAGTACCTACTGTTCATTCCAAACGTACCTACCTACGTACGTAACATAAACGCACTTTTTAAAATCTGAATTTCCATATTAAGTTTTAAAAATAAACATGGCTTTAAAAATTTACTAGGTAGCAAATAAAGTGTTAACGAATGAAGGAATGAACTCTTTATTTCTTTATTTTACACACAAAACTTAAAAAATAACTTAATTAAAAAAGATATATATGTAGGCGAGCTTAACCCTGAGTAAGAGTTTTCTTCCAGCAAACCTTAGGTTTACAGGAGGCGATAGAGGAAGTGTACAAAGAAATAAATTAGACTAATAATACAATACGGAATGAGATTATAATATACATAAATTAAAATAATAATAGTTCAATAAACCTAATAAATACATTTCATTCGATATAATTAAAAATAAATATATCAGGTCTGTGTATTTTAAAAATATATCCTGTCCAATGAATGACATTTGCTGTAATTTTTGAACAATTGGTGGCTTTTTTGGAATTACGAGACCTGTAACCAGTCATTGTCAGATAACGATGAACGCCTGTAAACGTCTACGCTTCCAGTTTTCCCATAACGATCAGTAAAAATAATGTAGCGTCGACTCTTTAGGCAGTTGTCTCACCGGGAACGATGAACGAGTAGCGAGCAGAGCTAGAATGTAGAAACGAGTCGGCGTGAAGCGGGGAGCGAGTACGTAGGCGTAGTTCCGCTCGAGGCGGCCAAACGACAGTCCGCATTGTAGAGAAATGGCCGCTGGTTGCTCTCTCGGCGTGAGTTTTCTGATCGCTGAGCGAGTGTTATTTTCCTGGCTCTTGTCGCCCAGCGACAAACTAGTGAAGCGAGTCCTTGCCGGCAGTGTAAGCAGTCAGCGATCAACTATTTGTATATGCATCTCTTTTTTTTATTACACGGAATGTATATCTAACTGCACTGTAATAGCCGATAGTTAGTCCTTAGTCGTTTTCTCGCCGGCGCACAGTGATTCGTCTAGAACATGCTAGCTGGACAAAATTATTTTTTCATATTTTTGAGGCTTATGCCTTTTTTTTTAGCCGTTTATTACTATCTGATGCAGAATTAAGATCAAGAGACTTTTTTTGGGGGGAAAAGGGGGTGGGGGTTATAGGTAAAAAACTATTTTTTCACTTTAAAATAAATGTATATTAAAAAAAACACGAAATAAAACAACAAAGCGCAAAAAACTATTATCTACGGCTAATTACTATTATTAGGGTACACAGAACAAATATAAGGGTACATCAGGTAGTGATCAATGATCATATAAGACAAAAGGTCTAACAGGTAGAAAAATCAAAAAATTATGGATTAATTTGCAAAAAAAGCCCATTTCTACCTGATAGACCATTTTTACAAGGTTTTTTTATCTAATCGCAATAACAAGGCTTATTGGTATTCATAAGTAACATAGAAAAGTACAGAACAATAATAATAATAACAAAGAAATCTTAATCCTCGTTATCGCTAAATTCTTCCTCTGACGAATCAGTTACAATATATTCCTGCTCGCTAACATTATGGCTAGTTTGTTTTGATTGCTTTTTATTTACAGAAGTGGGTATTAATAAGTCGAGCACTTCAGAAGGAAGGCTACCTGTGTTTCTTTTGGGAACTTCTCTAAGGCCGTTTATTACAGGGTCAGATGTGATTAACAACATATTGAGCAAGTCTTTATTCGTGGTTATACGTGATCGTTTTCTTGTGTTATGCACTCGGAACCTTCTGCAATCCTTATTGCGAGCTTCCTGAGCTTCCTCAGAAAGCTGTCCAATTGGTAACAGAGCCGATTCTATTACTTCTGCACTGTGCACAAGAATTTTGTGCACTGTAGCAGGCATGTAATACCACGGATAAAGACTTATATACAAACGCCTAGTTTCTTGTGCTAATAATTTAAATTTAGTTGTATTAATATCGTAACCGGAAGCTAAAGCTCGGAGAATAGTGTCAAATTTTTTAATAAGGGTCACATCTATCCCTGTAATATCGGAGCTTAGCTCAGGGTTCCCGAAAAATCTGCGGGCGGTATTTCCATCATTAGTATTTCCATACCCTGGTTTTGGTTTATCTACAATCAAGCCCATTTCAGTTTTGAAGCGGCTCTGAATATTGGCAGAACGTTGCTTCATACTCTCTTTATCAGCTGAATCTCTTAGCTGCCATTTTTTGAGGTCCAAACGATAGCTAATATGAAGCAAACATTCAAAACAACGAATCCATGCATGTAGAGTAGATAAACCAAAACCAAGGTTGTTCTTATTTGCTACAAATTCCCTAGACTCATCGTTCATAAACTTAGGGGTAGCTCCACAAATAAAGCACTTTTGTGAAGAGGTAGTTTCGGTTACGGCATTACATACTTTTCCGTCAATCATTGTGAAAAGTACTTCATGCTTGACAGATATCTCTTTATCTTCTAACTTACATATTGTCTGTACCAATTGATTTATTTCCTCCTTGACTTTGTTTGTTTCTGCAACGGTAAAGTCGGTAGTTTCCTTTGCGAAAATAAACTTAATTGGTCTGCAATACATTGTAGAAGATGGCCGAGGATTCTGCCAAACAATGTTACCACTTTCATCACACAACCGAAGCGGAACAAATGAAAATACAAACAAAAATTCATCAGTAGCTTCAGTGCTGGTGAATTTTTGTTTGTAAGTGCTGTGTCCTGAACTGCCATCACAACCCCACTTGCTTATGAGAGTGAATGATTCCTCTAGAGAAGACGACTTTATCACTTCCTGCTGCGCATGAATTAAACGTTCAACTGTTTTATTTAAAACAGCTTGAAGTTTAATTTCTGCTCGAGTCTCGTCTATGTAAATGTATTCCTCAGGAGGGAAACATTCACTCTTAGCTTGTCTTAAACTATAAAATGATGGAAATACCTTATGACCCGCCTTGATGCTCCACTTCCGAGTCTGCTTGTAGGAGTGGCTTGATGATTTTGCGTCAACATAATATGCCAAGCCTTCTTCCTTCGTTAAACATCTTTGATTGCTGCTTTCAGTATCACAAACACTATTTTTCATTGTTTTGCACTTATCAGGACTTTCACTGGCATCCCTAATCACTACAGCCAGGCTCCGATTACCCGATAATCGCGCCGAGAATTCTGCTGCAGCCACTAACTGATTTGTATCGCGTTCACAGAGTAGATCCGCGACTCTTCTCCTTTTTGTTTTGTCACTGGATTCTTCAAATTCCTTGCTTGGACGTCCAGCAGTTGAAGGTGCAGTAGATGTCGATGGCACACAGCCAAGCGAGAAGTGACGCAAGGACACCTTAAACGTAAAATCTTTTGACATCCACTCTTCATTTTTTGCCAAAAAGACATCTCGGCACTTCTTGTTTAAGTACCATTTTTTTTCTAAAATGGAAGTAAATGCACTGATTGTCTTTTTCAGACTTCTCGAAGAATCTTCGGTGATGCCGATAATGTTTAATTTTGTTAGCAAAAAGCTAAACAATCCGCTATTCCTATTTTCTTTGTCAAGAGTAACCCACTCCTCGAACAGTACTAGTCTTGAAATGGCGAAGACGTGCTCTAGAAAAAAATTAAAAAAAATTACTTCCACAGCTTTCCACAGGCCAAATTTTATATATTTGAAAGAAGACAGTCTAAGCTATAATATATATAAATTGCAGACCTTTGGCACGCTTTGGCAAGTATATCCGGGTCCAAAATATATTGAAAATTATAAAAAAAATGGTTTGATCGGTATAAAAATATAAAAATAAAAAAAACTAGCTATATTACAATTTGAATTGTTTTTAAATAAAGTAGTACATACCTTTAACTTCATAATCCATCACTAAGAAATATTTAAATCACTTTTAAAATCACTATTACAAGTATTCGCGTCGAAAGTAAAATTGCTAATGAAGTTTAAATCACTTAACCCTTTTCTTATATTTATACCTACCTCCCTTATCTTTTGGGCGCCCAGGTGCAATAAAATTCTTGGAATCCGAGGTTCGTGGGTTTTACCTACGGGATTAGCAACAAATTTCCGGGAAATGCGAGATTGAATTTTGTCCAGCTAGCATGTTCTAGACGAATCACTGTGGCGGCGGTGAGACAACTGCCTTATGCTCCTGTATACGATATTTAGGTAACGTATATGTAAGTTACTTACGTTCCGTTAGTACTCACAGTAGGGACACGTAAGGAAGCAAGTATTATATCTACAGCAAATGTTCTGTTTCGCCATAAACCCGATTACAGCAGTACCATTTCATTTTTACTTAGTACGGAAAAAGGGATACAATCTAATTTAGAAGCCACTTCAACTTTATGTGCGGATAAAACATAGGTAAAGATTCTCCTTAAGTAAATATGGCAAACAATGGCGGAGAAAAATGAACGCAAGAAGATATTTTGCAGCAAGAAGTCGGAATGTTTCGTGGTCTTGTTTTCTAGACTAGCTACTTATTGTAATCCCAATTGTATTATTATGTATGTTAGTCACTAAAGTGTTTATAATATGGGCCTTTTATTGTAGGTATTTGACGACCGATGTGGCGCGGTGGGCGAAGGTCCGCCTGCGACGCAGAAGGTCGCGGGTTCGATTCCCGCCTCGGAAAAATTGTGTCTACGATCTGCAGATATTTGTTCCGGGTATGCTTGTTTTTCTATGTATAATAAAAAATATCTATCTATGTAATGTATATCAGTTATATATATATTATGTATATCAGTTATCTGGTACCACAAGCTCTGCATAGCTTTGGGCTAGAGATACTGTGTGAATTGTTATATTATATGTAGTGCAAAGATTTGTGCCTTGATGTGGAAATATGAACACAAAAAAAGAATACTTACATAAGAGGAAAAAGAAGAGATTATTTTGATTATTTATTATTCTTTGCTCTAGAGCATTTTACGCACAAAACGTAAAAATGCCAGATTAATTAGATGTGTACTAGATATAGAGGAAAATAAAATATATATCTTCCTTCTTCAATGGCAACTTTCTATTACACGAGGCTCAGTTACACCTACGTTGTCTGTTAACAGAATTTTCACAACTTACAAAGAAACAGAAAATTCCAAACTTATACCGTTCCGTTTATGGTCTCTCTCAGGGAGTTTGTCTTTCACAAAGGCTGTAATGAAGGTGTTTTTTCGATATAAAATATGTACGTATTAACTTCGTTCATATACGATAATTTGTACTGAATATTGACGATAAAGTCGTTTTAATCAAATATAAGACAAATGGACAAGTAACTTCTAGTCCTAAAAAACGCCTACGCCTTTAAAAATCTACCTAGGGAAATAGACATAAAATAGGTAGGTCGTCTTATTTCATTTGATATACGTTTTCATCCGAGAAAATGCCAAAGTTATTGACAATTCCATGTGTTCCCATTTTCTCCACTTATTGTCTCTCTCTCTCGGGTAGTTTGTCTTTCATAAAGGCTGAGTGGTATATACCTAGTTGGTTGACGCAATTACTTGTCACAAAGACTCTCTCAGACCCCACGTTAACAAAGCAAACAACCTACCATTGTCGGCATGTCGGCATATTTGGCGTGTATCTAGTAGACATTAGCCTACCTACGCATTGTTCTAAGCATGTATAAACCTACAAGCTAGCCAGAATTGAGGTAGAGTGTCTGAAAACACACCAGAAGACCACAGTACACATATGGACAGTATGGAAACTACGAACAAACGCTCGAAACGGCACACTCACAGAAAAATGCGCAACGACGAGACATCTAAGGGGTTTTCGCGGTCCTGTCAGTAGCGGTTGTCACGTCCAGACGAGCGGTCATGTGTAATTTTATTTTTTGAAAAATGCCCTGATCATACTGGTCCATATGTGTACTGTGACAACACTGAAGTTGAAACTCGTTGGGCGTCGATTTTCAGATATAGTTTTATGGAAGCCTCAGAGTAATAAATTCTAAGATGGAAGCAATGTTTATTTCTATCGTTCTGATCGTTCCGATTCGTTCGTTATTATGAATCTCAAATCGACAAGTAATGTAAACTGCGTATAAAAAGAGGCGGCAACAAAGTGAATTTTAGGTTAAGTATAGGTGATTTGTTTACAAACATTCTACATCGAGTTTCGCTGGTGTGTACCTATAGGTATCGTAGTCCGTATGTTTGTATACCTTCTCGTGGTTTTCCGACAAGTTTTAATGAAGGTAGGCTTGGTACCTCGGGTTTTATGAAAACAACGATCAACCCAATTTGGGGCCGAATTCACCAGAAACAGCTTAATTAAAAATCAACCACTGGCGCTGCATTCGCTGCGCGCCGCGATCGCAGGCCGCAGTGTCGTTTGCAGCCTGCGGCTGCAGTTTGTGGCCTGGGGTCCATCTTTGAATTGCACCTGTAATCTATGTTAGTTTTTCTACACCACTGTCAGATCACACATATCGTCCTTAAACTTAGATGAGCGTCGATTGCGTTTAAGCTAGGTGTAAGCCCAGTATATAAACCCAACTAAACCTTACGTTTTAATACTTTTAACCATGTTATTCCATCCGGCGTATAAATAGGTGAACAAACGAACAAGTTAGCGAGATAATGGTCGGTAACTGGACCTACGGAAGCTGCCGGCTTTGGCCTAGTTTGTATAGAAGTTGTGCTGCGAACAAATCTATGAGAATACGTCCGTAGAGTAGAAGTAAAGCTCTTATGAAAGTGCTCGTTCAGCATTTTGCGGAGCTATAAAATGTACCTACTCTAGTGTTAAGGATTAAGCATGCTAGTGCACTATTAAGGGGAACGGGGAATGCTTTAAACGATCAAGCGAGTGAAGATATAATTTTTTTGTTTTATTGTTAATTAAATTAATAAGGTTAAGATAAGGTAGCCTGGAAGAGATCGCTTCAGCGATAAAGCCGCGTTTACTTCCTCTATTCTGAGTATTGATTTCCGTATTTTTTCCTGTTTTATGTGGTATAGCCACGTGTGTCTTTACTATCTAATGTTTCGTCTTCAGATTTTTTTCTTTGACGATATCTGATCTGCATGTTTAGCTAAAAGTCTTAAATCCAAGAGAATCGAGATTAAAGGTTCTGGCTTAACAAATTAAGTAACTATTACTACAATAATAAATTGATTAGATATAGTAGGTAGACCTTAATAAACATAATGAAACACCTTTCATTTTTGTTTTAACTATTTGTACTAAATGTAAATTTTATGTTACCTTTCATTTAGAACTTACAAAGGTCAGCCAGTAGGCGTGAGGGATTATTTCGGTAGCTCAATTTTAAAATAGAACAAAAACGATTTACACATTTTTTTTAACGAGCCTCTGGCTGAAAAAACGTCCACAATACGATGGGCGTTAGGGCATCAAATATCTTATTTGATGCTCTAGTATCGGCAGTAAATAAGGTTGATTATTGTGACATATTTTTTTTAGCGAAAGAAGAAATCTCATTAGCTTGCAAGCACAATGAAATTACTTCTCACTAACTCTCAATTCAAATAATTCAGACAACCGATGTCGCGTGGTGGGCGAATATCACCCTGCGATGTAGGAGTTTGCTGGTTCGATTCCGCCTTGGGACTAATCTTTGTACGATTTGCAAAAAAATATCTTCAGAGTGAAATTTATTTATTTATTAAGATAATAACATCATAACAGGTTTTTTTATTAAGCCTTAAGGCGATGTTATAACTACTTATACCTACTAAAAATTACATATTTTTAGTAGGTATAAGTATACAAGTATTATTATATATACCTTATATACCTTATATTAGTATATAAGGTATATATTATTATCGGATGTTTTGGGTATTTTCTATGTAAAAAACAAAATATCTATTTATATGATAAAATTATAAAGTCAACTAGTTCCCATAACACACGCTCTGTTTAGCTTTGGGCTAGGAATCCTAGCCCAAAGCTAAACCGAGCGTGTGTCATCGACTCACAGCATCATCTAGCCGCTAGATGATGCTGTGTGGATTGTCCAGTCCAGCATTATTTAGTAAATAATGAACAAAAAGTTTTCAAGTCTATGATTTTTCACTATGTTTGAGTTAAAAACAGCCAAAATACATTAGCTAAGTGGCTAAGCTATGCAAAACACAAACCGTAGTGAGAGTTTACTCTTCTCTTTAAATGAATCATAGCGGTATGTTTTCATAATCCAATAGAGAATTAACTCCAGCTAAAGAGTTTGCAGTTCGTCATCCCCAGCGTAAATCTTAATTAAAATCACGTACATATCTAGCGGGCCCATTCACACCGTAATGAACTGCGAAGTATCCACAAGTGGCAGCCGTTTGACATAGTTCCCGTGCGGTATCTATCGCCCGTTCCGCTAAATTAAACGGTTTGGATCCCGGATGGATGCGGTCACAATGTATTGTATCGCATTATCTGTACTTTTGTTATACAGGGTGAATTTTTAAGACGGGACAGTGAGGGCAGATACCTTAACCGTTATAGTTACAGGAAAACGCTTTTAGGAGACTATCCATAAATATAGTAGTATAGTAGTCTATTGATTTTACAGTCTTTTTTATTAAATACCTATAACTTATATGTGGAAACTTATAATTAACCCTCAGTAGTCGGGTTCTGGGTATTTTCTATGACAAATATAAAATATATGTGTATGAAATGCCTATGTCTATGAAATAAATTGTATTAAATATATGAGTCATCTAGTACCACAAGCTCTGCTTAGCTTGGGGCTGCATGATGATGTCTGGATTGTCCAACATTATTATTACACTTCCATTTATTTAAATTCTCGCAATATATTATATTTTTGACTATTGAAATACAATAAATTATTCTAAACAGATTCTACACTAAAAATATATCAAAAGAATAGATCAACAACCGTGAAGCTCAAGCAGCCGATGATGACTGGGGCTGCATAGAGAGGAACTACGACGATGCGTGCGTGTTATAACCTGTTGTCGAATAAGGAATAAAAAGTGTTTTTTCTTAACTATTGGTGATAATTGGTTTTGATAGTACTGTAGACTAAAGGTTATTATTATCTCTTAGAACAAAATAACGAATAAAATGCACAATATGCACATACCTGTGTGACTGCGGCCCATACCGAGTCTCAGTCGCTTTCCGGTGCCAGGCTACCTACCTATATTATTTCGTGTCAGCATAGACCTACCTTTGCCAATGCTAGTCGGGGTATTCACGACACCAATGCTATTAACGGATCCTATTCAAACCTTATTAAATTAGTTCTTTGATTAGATTAGAAAGAAAATTGGAAATCCAACTATATTGTCAAAAGTTAATAGCAACTTTGTGATGATATTTGCGAGCAAATGAAGTCTAAATCTTATTTCTTGCTAAGTCGCTAAACATAGAAAGAAAGACAGAAATAGTAAATAATGAATTGCACGCTCACTTTGAAAATAATTTACGAAATAATAATTATTATGTACAAAATTTGGGGGCCTTTTAAAAAAATATCCGAGGTGCTTTTGGTTTTAAAAAAAGCCGACCAGCTTTTGGCTTCACCCCCAGTTACTATATTAAACACTTTGTGACGAACACCTTGTATAAACTGATGAAAACTATTTGAACAAGGCAATAGTACCTTGTATTTTGATTACTTAAGTACGTTTATTTGAAGAATGAACGAGCGCTTAAAGTAAACGTTGGCTTACTCCAATAATACATAGCCATTTTCATACTAAGGTATCCCGCCGGCCTTATATTTGTACGATTTGCAATTATTTGTTCTGGGTGTTCTGGGTATTTTGTGTCTTATAGATTTATCTATCTATTTCGACGACCGATGTGGCGCAATGGGCGAAGGTCTGCTTGCGACGCAGGAGGTTGCGGGTTCGATTCCCGCCTCGGAACTATTGTGTGTACGATCTGCGGATATTTGTTCCGGGTGTTCTGGTCGTTTTCTATATATGAATAATATAAAAAATATCTATCTATGGAATGTATTGTATTATGTATATCAGTTATCTAGTACCCATAACACAAGCTCTGCTTACCATGGGGCTAGATAATGCTGTGTGAATTGTCCAGCATTATTTATTTATTTAATGATTGTAGTTTATGTAGGTACTAGCTGCGCCCCGCAGTTTCACCCGCGTGGTGATAGATATTTTGGATAATATACAATATATCTTTATGAATTGTAGCCTATGTGTTATTCTGATAGCTATATTATTGTGAAGATTCATCAAAATCCTTTCGTAGTAGTTTTTTAGTAAAGTAGTTTTTACGTGAAAGAGTAACAAACATCCATCCATCCATACTTAAAAACTTTCGCGTTTATAATATTAGTAGGATGTTATATCAGTCATCTAGTACCCATAACACAAGCTCTGCTTAGCTTGATTGTGTGTGGATTGACCGGCATTATGCAAATGGATTTTCTGTTTGGCTTGTAACTTTCTTGATAACGTAGCGAAGAGAGTATAATATGAACAAAGTTTAAAGTTTAGCATTGAAGCACTATACAGCTTATACCAGCACATATAGGTACTCCAGCTAACTTGAACCCACGATCGCTAAGTTGCAAGTAGTTAGAATTCTAAAGTATTCCTGCACATTCCAATTAAGGTAATTTCCAGTTTCTTGATGAATTAAGTGGTCTTGAAGACAACTTGAGTACTAACATTAACTACATATAACAGAACATATTAAGTACATATAAGTATGTCCCTTTAGAACCTTTGACAAATAGTGCCAAGAACCTATCTCAGTTAAGTAATCAGCTTGAAACTAATCTAAGACAAATAGGAATAGAAGGAGAGCGGTTTGCGAAAGTTCTGGGAGTATGTTACCTTGACCAAATTTTGATGTGAGCGAAACCTGTAGGTTTCTAAAATGTGCCACATTTATGCGCTGAAGACAAAGAATGCACATTTTTGTGCTGTGCGGTAGTGACGTTGGATAAATGTGCGCAAGGCGAAGGTATTTGGTATGGATAAGGCTGATGTAATAAATAAAAATATAATAAATAAAAAGTTTCTTTATTCAGACCTAAATTGTAATGAGGCTGTAGAACCATTTAAAAATACCTATCTGTGTAATGTATTATATTAAGTATATGTAATCTATTATTATCATTAATCTAGCACCCATAATATAAACTCTGCTTAGCTTGGGGCTAAATGAGACTGATTTTCCAGAATTATTTATTTAAATATTTACTTACTTAACAATTCTAAGGCCTGTAGCATACCATCCGCCGCGATACCATAGCAGCGAAACCGCAGTATTTTCGTCATGGCTTATCCTTTGTGCGAGCGAAAGAGAGGCGAAACTGCCTAGTGAAACTGCCTGATGCATTTCACTAGGAAGTTTTTGACTAAGATTTTAATATTTCTTGCGCGTATCCGCCAGACGCTAGCTATATCATCGGGCTCGATCCGCCGCCATCTAGTTGCAATACCGCGTATGTTTTTCATGTATTTTCTGGCAGTCAAAAATGTACGAGTAGGTATATGCCGATTCTCGAACGGCGCGACGTATATAGTAGGTAATGTTTCGCAGCGGAACTTATGTTGCGGTTTCGCTGCTCTGGTTTCGCGGTGGTGTGCCGCGGGCCTTAAAATTGAATCCCAAAGCGTGACGTCACGTATTCTTCGGTATTCATAGCTACCCAGCTCACACAATAAGTGCTTCAAGTAATCCTAACAAAGCCCAATGGAGTCGGCCAAATTGCGGATTAGCATTATTGGACGCTGTTTAAAAGTAGGCTTTAATACGTGATCAGAGAGTTGAATTGGTAAGGTCAATGCTTGTTGCTAACTAAGTGGCTACGGCATGAAGGTTGGTGCTCAGCTCACATGTCATTTAATTTTAATTTATATTCAGCCTCTACTGATGTAAATAACTACTTTGAGTACTTTAGTTCATACTGTGGGTTCAGTCAAACAAATAGCATAACCAACTGTAACAACCGCATTCTTGATTTGGTTTTATCTAACCTAGACGAGTATGACCTAAGTGTACAGGTTTGCACCAGTCCGATAGTGCCAATTGATTTTCAACATCCTCCACTCAGTGTTCACTTGCGGCACAATAAAAGTAAACCTGGGGATTGCATTGCGGCCTCTGGCTCAGGAGGAAATAGTTTCTCAGAACCTGAACATCAGAGAAATCAGTGGAATTTTAAAAAGGGTGATTTACTAATTCTCTATCAGAATATAGGAACTATAGACTGGTCGTTGTTGTATGACATAAATGATGTTGATAGCGCAGTGTCTTATTTTTACTCGGTAATAAATAATGTCATAGACAGTTCAATACCACGTAAAATGCATAACAGCAAAAGTAAGCGTTATCATTATCCAGAGTGGTATACACCTGAAATCAAGTCTGAAATAAAAACTAAGGCTATGCTACATAAAAATTACAAAATAAGCAAAAATAAAAATTATTATAAACAATTTTCTGAAAAAAGGTCACTTATAAAATGCATGATTAAAGATGCCTATGATAATTATAAAAGGGGATTACAGGATCGCTTCATTAGTGACCCTAAGTCATTTTGGGCTTTCATAAAAACGAAGAGGACCAATGTAAGCCGTACTTGTATTACAAAAGAAGGTAGAGAACTCCCCCCCAATGATTGTGCTAGGGAGTTTTCTAATTATTTCCATTCAGTGTACAACAACGAGCCCCCTCTACTTAGTGTTAGTAAAGCCTTGGAGACAGCCGGAGCGAGCGGTTCGCACCGAGTGGCAATAGATCGGTTTACCCACTCTGATGTAAAGTTAGCTCTTAAAAATCTCAAGCCTAAATTATCTTATGGCCCGGACGGAATACCACCTTTTGTGTTTAAGGATTGTGGAGACGCGTTCATGGGTCCACTATTACATCTGTATAATCTCTGCCTAGAATCGTGCACTTACCCTGAGGAATGGAAAATCACTCGTGTGATTCCAGTACCAAAAGGTAGCGCGAGTACTGATGTTGGGGGTTATCGTCCAATTGCTGTACTGTCATCCTGCGCAAAGATATTAGAGTCTATATTGCATCGATACATCTACAGGCAGGTAAATTGTCAACTATCGGATGCCCAACACGGGTTTAGGCCGAGTCGAAGTACGGACAGTAATATGCTATGTTTTATGACATATGCTGTCCCAGCTGTGGACTCTGGGGACCAGGTGGACACGGCGTATTTCGACTATCGTAAAGCATTCGATACCGTCGATAATGACGTCTTACTGGCCAAGATGGCATCGATGGGATTTACTCTGGACCTACTTAAACTTTTTGCCAGCTACATGAAAGGTAGAAAGCAATACGTGGACTACTGTGGGTACCTTTCTGAACCTTTTTACACCAATTCAGGCGTAAGTCAAGGAAGTAATTTAGGACCTCTTGAGTTTTTAATTATGATAAACGACCTGCCTAGTGTCATAAAGGATTCCGTTTGTCTTTTATTTGCCGATGATCTTAAGCTGCTAATGCGGGTAGAGCAGATCTCGGACTGCGAGCGATTGCAATGTGACATAGACCGCGTCTCCCAGTGGGGCCATGATAACAGGCTCTTTTTCAACGCATCCAAGTGCTGTACTATTACATACGGCCGTGCAAAAAATCCTGTTATACACGACTATTCACTGGGTTCAGATTGTATGGATCGAGTGCATTCTGTTCGTGACCTCGGCATTCAAATGGACACGGAGTTAAATTTTAGAAGTCATATAGTCGATATATGTAAAAAGGCTTTCAGAAATCTAGGATTTATATTGCGACAATCTGGCGACTTTCACAATATCGGTACCATTAAGGTACTATATAATGCACTCGTTAGAAGTAGGCTGGAGTGTGGAGCCATGATATGGTCCCCTCATGAAAAAAAGTACAGTAGTATGGTGGAAAAAATGCAGAATAAGTTTTTAAGGTTTCTCTATTTAAAGGCATACGGAGTTTACCCATTTTTCCCATTAATGTACCCTACCTTATTCGTACTGGGGGTGGTAGGGTATTTTAAACTAGAAGTGAGAAGGGATCTGATGTTGATAACGTACATTTTTAGTGTGATCAGAGGCATAATACACAACCCTCTTGTTTTAATGCATATAGGGCTGCACGTACCTAATAAGTATGTATACGCACGCCGAAGACCTAAACTACTTGCGATCCCGAAAGCAAGAACTAACCTCCTGAGCAAGTCCCCGTTCACACGGGCCCTTCGGGCTATTAATACTTTATGTGAAGAGGAGGATGTTGACATATTCTGTATGTCCTTACCAAAATTCAGGGATGCGGTTTTAAAATTTTTGGATAGGACCCATAGGAATATGTAAATAGGTTTATTTTAAGTTTAATATTAAGTGGTAGTTAGTAGTGTGTAGAATGTTAGTTTTTTGGTTTGTGTTTTAAGTTTAAGTTTTTTTGTTATATTTCTTTGTCGCTTTGGTGTCCAACTGTAAAGGCATTGTAAATAGTTTATAAATAAATAAAAATAAATAAATAAAAAATGTCCAACCCCACTGTAGCACAGCACGAAAATGAACATTCAAATTTGGGTTTAAACTCTTATCATTTGGATACATTTTACAGTGACATAAACGCGGGCAAATCGCTAGAAGCTTACAGTAAGCAAGTATGAAACTGGAAAGTGTATCTTAAGTCAGTCGAATCCTCATTTTTCCGTTGTGCGGCAGTGGGGTTGGACTTCCGAGCGACAACCTAACTCAAAGTCACTGAGGTCAAGCTTGTTTTAAGTGTCGTAGAAAAATCCCCAAAAAATCCTGTAAAAGATAAATTATTTACTATTATGTAGGCGAAAATAAAACAAAAGTTACGCGATAAATACCCGATAAATAATCTTTAATATAATAATTTATATTTCGCTGTATCTGTACCAATTTAAATACAAATAAGTACCAAGTACTACAACGTTTCAAAACTTTTGTGTATTAAATCAAACCCAACCCATCATTAGAAAAGAACATTCGTCTGTAGGCACTCGTGTTTTCAATTACAACTTTTATTATTATTGTTATATTTCCTTTGTTCGCCCACAAAAAGAAAGACACTTGAGTTCAGCGAACAAAATGAAAACAGTCGAAATATCGCATTTGTTCCCGTAAAGCCAACTAGGTCGACTGCTCTTGTCTGCTCTTAGCTTCATACGATGGGATCCAGATAATGACTCCGGCAATTATGTTGGTTCCACTACATAGTGCTAGGCTGTGTTTTAACTATAGTAGGTACATGGTACTAGGGCTTGTCACCTCTTATGTAAGGGCACGTTCCCACTGTGTCGTGACGACAGAAAAAAGTGTCGTGTCGTTTTTGAAGTGAAAACTTCTTGAGATGCGTAGAACACTTTTTAGGTGAACAAAAAGCGTGAAACTCGCGTCATCGTCACGGCACGATTTCCAAAATAAATAAAATATAAAATTAGTTAGTTTTCACTTTCTATATATTTCCGATAGACCTTCGTTTGAAACACAATCGCACAATCTCACCTGATGGAAAGTGACGATTTGACCAACGATGTATCACGAAGGTCTAGAAGACCACTCACTATAATTAACCGGAAGAACAGCAGGAACAGGAGCGTGTCTAAACCCCAGTGCGGTACGAATGATGGAGGTGGAGGAAAATAACTTAACGCAAGTGGACGGTATCCACCAAGTAGGGGTAGTAATGCACCGTGCATGTTCTGCTTCGGCTTTTTCTGGAGTGGAAGGAGGATGGTAGGATCAGGTCATGCAGATCCTGTGAGGATTCTCCGAAATGTATCCTATGAAAGATCGAGACACAAGCGACCTTGCGGCGGTGTTCGAGACTTTTAACGCACGAGACGTCTACAGCATTGTTGCTTGCATAGTATTGTATGCTAGTATTTAAAAAAATTATAAAATAAAGCGAGCAACTTAACTGTAAGTTGTGCCTGGTCTAGACATGCACTTAATAGTGTAAATGTACCTTAACAAACAATGTATACGAGAGCTTTGTTTCATGCAACTTTAAACCGTGCTCCTTGGTTATAACAACCACTATCCCAAAAGCTCATAACAGCAAATTGTAAAATGAGTGTCATTCGCATGCAATTATGTTGGTTACCCATAAGGATAATGTTGCATGACGGAAATTATAAGTGCTAATCTAAATTCAACCTTAATCCATGAATTTTTAGAACTAAATTTGCCTGGTGGTTTTCCAAATTATCGCCAACTTTAAGTGCTATCTCACAGTTTGGAACTGACATAAAATATTTGCAAAATGGATCCACCCACATGGACATTAAAGCTCATAATAATATGCCTCAAGATAAAGCAGGAAGGTATTTTATAGTGAGGGTGACCCATGACTTTACATATTACAAGTGTTAGCAGGACCACTACCAAGCTTTAGCGATGCGACCCGGAGAGGCGCGTGGCTGGGATATACGCAGTCTAAGATCATCGTGAGCGTTGGCAGTCAAAGTGTTAAAAAACCATTTTCTTGCTGTGATGCGAGTCCTTTAAGATTGAGAACTCCTTGAGAAAATAATACTAGTTCGTATTCGAGTTCTCATTTGATTAGCTCAAACTGAGTTTAAAAGAGCTAGTTCTGCTCAATCTAAATAAAACATACGCAATCATGTTTTATTTAGTCTTTAAAAAGACTCAATTTAAACTAATCAAAATCAAAGATACGCACAAACAAAAGTTGACATATAAACCATTTGAAACAAAATGGGAAATTTGAAATAGATTTCAAGGCGATGCGCCGTCGACGCAAATGTGTTCAAAACGCAGATCGCCTTGCGGCGAGCTCGCTGCGTCGTCGCGTCGCCTCGCTTTGACGCCGATCCGAGCTTGTAACGGGGAATAATGAACTACTTTTTAGTTCATTATTCCCCGTTGACGGGGATCTACAACGGGGAAGAATGGAATAAGCCCAAATCGCCAATGTATACGCGTCTACAACAAAACTCCAAGTGAGTAGCAAAAATTATCAATAAATAAATTTTAAAAAATTGTGATATTATATTCTTTGTAAAAAAGCTTATTACAAAATATCAGATTATCTAGACTAGAAGATAAAAAAGTTTGAAACGAGTTTTGCTCCAACTCAAAATCTAACAACTTACAGAGAAGCAAATCATACTAGACATAGACACATACTAGTGGTTTCTTTTTACTTCTTCCACAGGTGGACAAAACCTTGAAGTTATTTGATAATAATGAATAGTATAAAATATGACCTGTCTTAGTGCTTATTCGTAAGCCTAAAGAAATAAAACTTTTCATTTCATTTCAAAATTAATATATGATATAGTATTAATCTACCTCATCACTGACTAAGTACACCAGATTGACAGCTTAAGAGCATTTGGAACAGATATTCTTAATGCAAAAAAGCTCTTAGCAGATTACTTAACGTCTTCCTGAATAAGGTATACCTTCTTTCATTTATTTTTATTTCAAGTAACGGTTAGGTACCTTCCTAATTAGGAAAAAAGAGGAAACCTTTTCACGGGTGAGAAAGTCCAAATCAGGTACGAGTACTTTACAAGGGTTGAATTGAAATTTGTGAATAAAAAACTACATATAACATGATTAGCTGGTATCATTGTTTTTGCTGCCGCGTGGTGCCGACTGAATTTGCATCAATTAAATTATAAATTTCTTTAGTAAAAACATCACATATTACAAGATGAACGCGTTTATGTACATTTTATTAATTTGTAGCCTTAAAAACTCCATGGTATTTAAATCGTTTAGTAAGAATTTTACTTGAACACAAAAACTTATAGCATTGAAGTTAGTAATTGAAATATACAAAGTCGAATTCTATGAAAAGCAAGTGTTGGCAATATGGTTATAAATTCCTTCGTAAGCTTAGAGTTATTGATTACGTTTTATAAATTTGCATCACCCCATCTCTTCTCGCAGTTGTAATTTTGTAGGTGACTTAGAGACATCCCCCTGAATGGATAGCATTAGCAGCGCTCATGCAGAACAGATCTACCAACTGCTCTCCCCAACGAGCATGCCCAGCGTGGGGAATTACGGCTGTAATGTTGGTATGTAAGAGGAGTAATTAACACGACTGTAGTAGGTTGAATACTGAATGTTTATTGAATTTAAACACGCCTTTTTATACTATAGATTTACCTCTAATTTGAATGTTCTAATTCCTTATCTTTGTAATTCGATAAGCTTATTGTTTTAACATAAAATGGTTATCCATTTTCTTATCTGAAGATTCTCCGTATGTAATCGATATGTTTGACATTTAATAAAATATAATTCTATTTTTTAAGTAGGTCATTGAGTGACGTGGTACATTAGGTATGTACCTACACTACACGGCAATACCCCTATTGAGATAATCTTATCTTTATCTCAATAGGGGTATTGCCGTGTAGAGTAATGGATGATGAGCCAATAAGGGACTCATCAAGGGCGGCCTATGTCACAACGCGCAAGTCACACTCGCACTCGATGGATCTTCTTTATCACTTTTTTACATACGAGTAGTATATAATGAAGTCGCTTCCGCTGTCTGTTCGCTTAGGTCTTTTAACCTACTCAACGGATTTTAATACGGTTTTCAGCAATAGATAAACTGATTAATGAGGAAGGTTTATAAACCATTTCACACATAGATTTCCACACGGGCGCAGCCGCAGGGCGCTGTTAGTGTTTATATAAACAACGAAAATTTAAAACATTCACTGGAACAGCCGCAGGCTTCTGAGTGAAATCGGGATGCAAAAAGTAAATACTTCAATACCTACGTTTTATTCATGAATTTAATTAAAACTAGTTAAATTAAATAGCTGGCACGTGTTGTTTCAATGGGTTGTTAATTAATTCATTGTAATAAACGAAATGGCAGGTCATCATGTAGAAAATAGGCCGTCGTGGTAGAAAAAAATCGAATATATAAGTACTAATTTATCTTAAAAGAAAATCGTGTTGTAGTATCACATTTTAAACTCTCGTTTAGTCAGTCAGTTTCTTTGTAAAGCATTCTACAGTACAAAGTGTTCTTAGAGTAGCATATTTTTATATTTCACTCGTCTACTCTCATTATTGCTATAACAAAATAGTTTTTACGCTGTAAAATATTAGTTATGGTGTAAAACATTTCTTGAGTTTCTTAAAACTCACATAACTAATTAAATTTACCTGTTTTGTTTTATTATATGAACCGTTATTAATAACTAGATTTTACTGTAATTAAAACCTTAATTGGTACATTGTTAATGGACATATTAAATGTACACATTCTGGGAAATAAATGATTATGATTATCACAATTCGCAGCTGAATTTTTCCCATAGCTAGGTATTATAGACAAGCCTTTCGATGTCCAAAGAAATCAAACTCAAACTCGAAATATTTTATTTCTTGGCTTACAAAATAAGCGAGACAAGTCATACATAGAATGGAATAGAATGGAATAGAATGGAATAGAATGGAATAGAATGGAATAGAATGGAATAGAATGGAATAGAATGGAATAGAATGGAATAGAATGGAATAGAATGGAATAGAATGGAATAGAATGGAATAGAATGGAATAGAATGGAATAGAATGGAATAGAATGGAATAGAATGGAATAGAATGGAATAGAATGGAATAGAATGGAATAGAATGGAATAGAATGGAATAGAATGGAATAGAATGGAATAGAATGGAATAGAATGGAATAGAATGGAATAGAATGGAATAGAATGGAATAGAATGGAATAGAATGGAATAGAATAGAATAGAATAAAGTTATTTGTAACTCAATACACAAAAATATAAAACAAACATGATTATAAAAAATAAAGGCCGAAACATATTTTTGTACATGAGTCACAAAACGGACTCTATCTTAGCATGAGTTAATTGTAAGCATGTTACAACCAACGCTGGTCTTCCGATAGAGCCGTTTGGTGACGTCACGGAAGATAACACAAGACAGATATATAACAAAAAAAAAAGACAAGACTATAACAATAAAATATAACCTATGACAACGGATAGCGGTTATTTCTACGTTGATACATAAATTTAGAAAAAAAAAATTTTTTTTTCATATGTGTCTTATACATGGTTATTTGCCTATTTAAGTGTTCCATTTAACAACAGTAAGTAAATTGAAATTCATATTCCGTACAACTAGGGTCTAATCTAAACGATATCCAACGTACTAAACCGTAAAACGAGCTCCCCATAACCTTAATAGATATAGATCCTTGTCTCAAGCTCGCTCGGAAGTACAAAGTGTGTCGCGTCAGGTCATTTCACAGCTCAATGGTTCAGACGCCTGCTGCCTGATACGATGCTCCTTAGCACCTATCGACACGAGTGTATTCAGGCTATTGCCCCAGGAAACTAACCCATAGTGTGAATGTGCCTGACCGTGGAACTTAGTAAAAATTGATTTATGCGAGATTCGTCCCTAGGAATTTCGGCCCAAATGAAAAAATCTGCTTTCGTCTCACATTATATATCATCACCAAAGTAGGTGAGTGGTTTTTCACGTTTTTGTATCACTACATAGAATAAAACAAAGTCGCTTCCCGCTGTCTGTCTGTATGTATGCTTAGATCTTTAAAACTACGCAACGGATTTTGATGCGGTTATTTTTTTATACTAATATTATAAAGAGGAAAGGTTTGATTTTTTGTTCGTTTGTTTGTAATGAATAGGTACCGAAACTACTGAACCAATTTGTAAAATTCTTTCACCGTTGGGAAGCTACACTATCCCCGGTGAACATAGGCTATATTATTTTTTCAAAAAAGTTAGGGATCCGTACTAAAACCGCGCGAAGCCGGGAAGGTCCGCTAGTAATAGATAAATTGATTCAAGAGGAAGGTTTTTAAACTATTCCACACATCGATTTCCACGCGGGCGAAGCCTCAGGGCGCAGCTAGTTTGTAATAAAAATTAAATAATAATGCTGGACAATTCACACATTGTCTAGACCCAAGATAAGCAGAGCTTGTGTTATTAGTATCATATAACCCACAATATTAACGGGTCTTAAATAAACTTTAACAAATCTCGCGTAGAACCGAGTGGAGACCACGACTCGGTAAACGCAGTGTAGGACGCCCTCCGACTAGGTGGGATGACGACCTGCGAAAGACTGCAGGTAGATGCTGGATGCGGCAAGCTGAAGACAGGGCGCTATGGCGCTCATTGGGGCAGGCCTATGTCCAACAGTGGACTGCTATAGGCTGATGACGATGATGATGAAATAAACTTCAACCCCTCGACCAAGAGGAACTGGGTTAATTTTAATGAACGTAACTCGAAGACAGATCTGTTCGATGCTGATTAAAATTCAATACTTGAATTGTTCACTTCGTATCGCGCTCAACAGAAATTTAAGGGGAAATCGTATTTTGGATTTACCGTCGCCAGTATTCAGTTTCATCTGAATAAAAAAAAAAAAATAATAATGCTGGACAATTCACACAGCATTATCTAGCCCCATGGTAAGCAGAGCTTGTGTTATGGGTACTAGATAACTGATATACATAATACAATATATTACATAGATAGATATTTTTTATTATACATAGAAAACGACCAGAACACCCGGAACAAATATCTGCAGATCGTACACACAATTGTTCCGAGGCGGGAATCGAACCCGCAACCTCCTGCGTCGCAGGCGGACCTTCGCCCACCGCACCAAATCAGGCGTCAAAAAAATAAAATTACATACAATAACAGCCCCACTGTATTTTTGTTTGGTTCATGGTTTACATTTTTATTTCATCACTAGCTGACTCGGCGAATTTCGTACCGCTTACAGTCAATGTTTGACAGTTACGAAACCCATAACATTTTATATGGGAAAATGTTTTTTCTTTTAATATAGTTTTTTGACAATTTTTTAATGTTTTAAATAGTTCTGCTATTTGGGACGGAGTCAAATACAACAAACGAATAACCATGAAGATCGGTCCAGCCGTTCTCGAGTTATAAAAGTTCGAACTATACCGACTTTTTATTTCAGTATTTGTTTTTATTTATAAGAAATTACTTTAAAACTAAATCAAATCTTTATGTACCTTTTCTGAAAATTAACCACATCGTCAAATTTCCTAAACTTCAAAGCGAAACTTGGATTGAAAACTTTAAAGTCGCAACAACGCTTCGCAATCAAAGTACAGCTTTGAAACAACTAAACGTTAAATGTTCTAAAATACCAGATGTAACTTTCTATGTTTGATCTCCTCAACGATATCATTTTCTTGATGGTCCTAACTCGTTTGAACTATTGATGACTTCTTGGTTTACCTTAGGTTGTTAGGTTTCACCGTTTGCTCCCAGAACTAAGATCAACAAAAATTTGTGTGACGTGTGACATAGGACAGCTCTTGAACTAGGTTAATTGCTTGAACCAAGTTTATTTTTCGGCGCTCAACTCGTTTAAAGCTAAACTGATGTTTTTGAAGCCTCTATGAGACTCTTTCTTCCCGTTTTCGGTGTGACTGCCCTTTTTTCGATGGTAAAAAAAGAAACGGACACTTTTTTAAGGATTGGTTTTGGTGACAAAATAATCAATTCAGATGTCGCGCAAGCTAAATTATTTTAACAGCACCTAAAAATGTGCACAGCATGGTAGATACCTTGTGCAAAAAAAAAAGGGAAAAAAGTGTGCTGTAAATCAGAATAAAAAGTGAACTGAATGGCCGACTGTATATTCAAAACTTGTATTTTCGTTTGCAGCCAACTGAATCCCGATTAATTTATGTGAAATGTATGAAATTTTTTAATAAATCATCATTTAGTGAAGCGTTGTAAAATTTCCCGACCGTAGTCCCGATGATTGATAGCATCAGATGTTGCTTCACAGCTCACATTCCAAAAACAACTTGACAACGTGCATATGCTCAAACTCATCTCAAATAGTCAAACTTTATAACAAATAAACGAAAAAATACAATGAAGTTTGCGATTATAGATTTTACAGCCTGTAGCAGTCTATTGCAAGCAGGAATAAACAAAAGTTTCTATGGGTTTTTGGTATTTTTCTGATGGCGAATGTGAATGTATGACTCTTTCTGTATGTATGTACATATGTATGTAGTTATTGTATTCTCTTTGTCCTGTAGGTACGTAAAATCCACCCATCAAATCCTACCATTTTCCTGGACAAAAAAATGTGCACCCCGTGATAAAAAAATAAAACCTATAATTCAGCCATTACTAATACATAAAAACCAAAAGTCTCTTTTGGCATGGTGTTTGTATATTGTTAGCGTTATTATATTAGAAAAGAGCTCAAATTGACTAGTAGTACTTATTGACCTAAAATCGACTGCAAGAAACTTATTTTTAGTTTAAGTATCGGGTGCAATGTTTAAAACATTGTATATTTGGACAGAGTATAAGAACATAAATGTTTGTAAAAGGAAATTGATTCCATTCCAATTTACATGTGCAGAAGTCAAAAGAGCTTATTAACTTCAGAAGTTATTGCTACGAGTAAGGTCAAAATAACATATTTCTATGTAATACACACGTAATATCTGTCTGGGTTCAAACCCACAATAAACAAGATAAAATAACAAAACCCAACGGTTGTTCAGTCAAATGTGTTTGTGGAATTCAATTTGAAGTTATATTGAACGTGCTGACTGTTGGAAATCGAATACCTAGACGTTGCTTTGCTCTGCCACAGTACAGACTTTAATAGACTACAGAAAGGCTGCTAATGTTATATTTTGAAATAGTTTTACTTTAAAATTGTCCTCTTCATCAAGTCGTCTTAAAGAGTTTATTTTAAAAGAGGTTAAAAAAGATAGAGTAAATAACATATTAAATAAACTAAACTAAATTGAATAAACAAAGCAAATTACTATCCAAGAATATATAGAAATTACAACTAGTATTAATAATGAAAACAAAGCTATTGAATAGAATAACTAATACTAAATCAAACTAAATAACTAAAATTATCACACAGCATCATCTAGCTCCAAAATCTCTGCTCTATCAACCCGTATGGTGATTATGTAACTCGCGACCGGTTTGCGACAGGCGTAAATTAAGCAATCAGTGCTGTCAAACGCCAGTTTTGACCAATTTTGACGTTGTAGCTGGTGTCAAACTAATACAAAATTGGCATTTGACAGCACTAATTGCTTAATTTACGCCTGTCGCAAACCGGTCGCGAGTTACATAATCACCCGGCCGGTCCATCAACTTTTCAAGAAGCATCGCTTCACCGCAAAGTGACAAAAAAAACAACAAAAGAGGCGAGACGCATGCTTATCAGTCCGTATCTAACATGTGTGCGTTTAGAGGAAGCTTCACTTAAAGAATACAAAACTCAATCTAAAAGCCCAAGTGTTCTTCGAAAACAATTGACGTTCGTATATAGGTAACCCGCATTATTATTGTTCTATATTTTTGTAGTTTGAAATTTGAAAGAAAAAATATATTTATTCCTACTATACCTATTTATTTTGTTTGCGGAGGAGGGCGCTGACTCCGCTACACATTTTCTTAACTTTTGCGGTAGTCAGCCCACAATTGTACCCTATATTATAAGTTTCTTGTTTCTAATAAAGATTTTTGTATTGTATATTTGTATTCTTCATTTTTACTCTGCCTCAGTACATACAGTGTTTAGAGTCTAGTCTGCTAGGGTTGCATTCTGTATGTAACCGTTTAAACGGACGGAATTCAAGATAAAGGACAACGCAGATAAAACACGGATAGCTTTTACGCCGCGCAGCGAATATAAAGTTTCTAGTACGACCGATGTGGCACGAAGCAGGAGGTTGCGGGTTAGATTCCCGCCTTGTGACATATGTTTGTATGATCTGCACAAATTTGTTACGGGTTTTCTGGGTATTTTTTATGTGTAGAAGATAAAAAAGCTTGGAACGAGTTTTGCTCCAACTCAAAATCTACCAATAAGCTATAAGCAAATCAAATGTACTAGACACATAAGTTATGAACATACTAGTGGTTTCGTCACTTCTTCCACTGGTGGACAAAAAATTTAAGTGAACTAAATAAAATAATTAAATTGATAATAATGAATAGTATAAATATGACCTGTCTAAGTGCTCATTTGTAAGCTTAAAGAAATAAAAACTTTTCATTTTCAAAGTAATAAAGTATATCAATAATCTAGTACCCCAAACACAAGCTCTGCTTTGCTTGGGGCTAGATGATGTACATCGGAGCAAATGCAGCAGTAGTTTGAAACGATTTTTGATTTAAAACCTTTTATTATTTTATTCGTTTTCAAACTCTACTTTTAAGCTTTTTTGTAGCGCATTTGTGATTAAGCGCTGTTGAAATCTGTGTTTTGGTTTTTTACTTTAAGTGATGACCGCTGCTGTTGCTATAAAAATAATTGTTAATTTTTTTCTTTTGTTGAGTTTTTATTCATAAATGTCTTTGTTGTCATAAAATATCTTGGATTCTACAGCCGAGTACAGTTTAGTTTAGGCATTATCATTCACAATTCACAGTTTTATATTTTTTATTGTTTGTATCATATATACCAATTACACGAATTAATTATAATTACATACATTATAATTAATTCGTGTAATTGATGATCTCGTCGTACTAATAATTAATTAAATAAAATGTCTAAAATGTCTTGTGCGTGGTGTGTATTTCATTACTTCGTCGTTTCTAGTCTGAACTTTGTTGGATAATGTAGGTAGGTAAGGTACATGTAATTTTACCAACCCCGACTAGAACCTTTTCCGGTCTTTATATTAGAATACAAGTTTTATGATAAAACCCCTAAGTATGCTGAAATGAGGTTTCCAAGAAAACCTAATGAAATTCCTACATGAGAAATACCAAGCGAGGTTAGGTTATCGGTTTGAACTTCGAACCTCTTCGAATATTTTGAAGGTGAAATAAAATTTGCAAGTTAAAAACGATCAATATTTATTTCTTCAATATGTTAAGATATTTTAAATAGGTGGATATGTAGATATGGTATACATAGTATTCATAAAACGATTGACAGTATTTTACAGAGGAATACGAGGAAAATTATCTACTGTAGTTAAAATTGCAATGTTTGTTTAATAATAAAATACCTTATGTAACGCTACTTTTAGACCAAATTGCTTTAATTTATTAATTTCCTGGTATAATAACAGATCATTATCATCAGTCTATGTTAGTCCACGGCTAGACATAGCCTTCCCTACTGAGCGCCATAGCGTCCTGTTTTCAGCTTGACGCATCTACCATCTACAATACCTGCAGTCTTTCGCAGGTCGTCATCCCAACTGGCCGGAGAGCGTCTTACACTACGTTTAACGACATTGTAACAGATAGCCCTACTATATTATAGGAACAAGAAATTGCCAAAGACATGTTGTTGCTACAAAAAACCACAAATTCACAATAGCTTAGAAATAACGCGTGGTTTGTAATAATTAGACAACAATTTCACGTGATTATGTGAACAAAAATGGATATAACAGCAATTTTGATTGGTCCCGCCATTAAAATGTACCTACATATGTTAAGACTTGGCCGATATAAAGATATTGCCTAATTATAATGATATAAATAATTAGGTAACTAATTGAATGATTTACGATATTATCAATAAATAAGTATTAAAAATGAAACTTGGTATATAACAGTTAACTATATAACAGTTAAGTAAACAAAGCTAATATTTTTTTATTGGATAATATTAATTAACAAAGAGTAACTATGAAAGAATGGAATCAAATTAGAACTAGTATTTACATTTGAAGCAATTTAACTAACTGCAGACTGTTGCAAACAATATATTGATAGCTCAAAAATTTGTGAAGCCATATTCTTTGTAAAAAGGCATATTACAAAATATCAAATTATCTAGAAGATAAAAAAGCTTGGAACGAGTTTTGCTCCAACTCAAAATCTAACAACTTACAGATAAGCAAATCTATGTACTAGACACATAAGTTATGAACATAAATACTAGTGGTTTCTTCTCACTTCTTCCACTGGTGGACAAAAAAATGAAGTGAACATCAATATAATAATGAATAGTATAAAATATGACTTGTCTAAGTGCTTATTTGTAAGCCTAAAGAAATAAACTTTCATTTAATTTAATTTAATTTCAACTAATCCATATCAATACTATTCTGAAGCGCCCCAAGATGCTTGTATTGTTTCATTTCTGTTTCATATGTACATATTTTCATAATTTCTATGTTCGTCGAAAAATACAACATACTTTATAAAGGTCATTGCACACCATAGCCTCTGTTTAAGGGCTCTTTAAACATGTTTATACAGACGTTAAACAGCGTAAGCTTTACAAAAACCTATTACTGTTCACTTTATATCAGGCTATGATGTGTGCTAGCCTTTATTATAACTTTATAACTTACATAGCATAATCCAAGCTCGACAACAATCCGTATTTCAACATTAACTTAATTAATTAATTATTATTAACTCATTTATTTCAGATTCCTTATACAAAATGTACATACAAATTAATAAAATATCACATAAAATCTAATACAACTAGAATTATATAAATTAAATAATAATAATAAATGGTCAGGAAGTTCCTCTCTCTGCAGCCCTAGTCACCAGCCTCTTGAGCCTAGCTTCGCGGTCGGTGATTTACCGTTTTGATATATTTTTTTACTTTAGAATAGTTTTATTATATTTTCTAAAATGAAACATGTATTTAATAATTAGAATTTAAATAAATGAAGTGAAATAATACTAATTGAATAGTTCCTAACCCAATGAGATTCGACGCCATCAATAACTCCATCCATTTGTTTTGGATGCGACAGTCCAGACGCAAAACAATCATTTAACTTAGAAAACAAGCGTTACTATACATTTATTAATAAGTGGTTACACTCATTAAGCGTTAGAACCCCCAACACTTAATACAAATTGAGTTTTCATTGATTAAAGTTGGAGCAACCTTATTTACAAACGAGAAGTAATGTTTTAAGTCTTTTTCAAAATTGACAGTTTTTTTCATTTGCTCATTTTTATTTTTTACCTGTCATATTGTCAAATTTAGAGCACGAAAGTTAAATTATATAACACAACTTTTTAAACTTCCGCAATTTCTTAACATATTAAAGACTTAACGAGTATATCGTGTACCTTTGTTTTATTTTCCCCTACGTTAAAATAATCATCTCGTACCACGGCTACGAAATACGTAGAGGTTTGTAGCAGTGCTATGAAATACGTAGAGGTTCGTAGCAGTGCTACGAAATACGTAGAGTTTTCTAGCAGTTCTACGAAATACGTAGAGGTTCGTAGCAGTGCTACAAAAAACATCAACAAACAGAGCTTGCACAAAATACAGTATGAAAAACTCCTTTGAGCGTAGCATTAAAAATCATAGCCATCATAAAGTTTGCCGTCACATTTCCAAACACTACAATTACTCACGTTTATAAATAAGGCTGAAGCAATTCACAGAATTCGTGTCATTCCGAAAATTGTATCGCTCTGTAATTTCATTTTATAATTCTGCCCGACGCCGACACAAATTATAAACTGGTAATGTTCGCCGTTTGTTTTTAAAAACAATTGTTTTTCGCCAAAAACGTTTCAACTTTCTATTAGCACCAGCTTTAATTTTTACATTAGGCCTCGCACACACAGTTGTTTCAAACTAACCGCAATAGCGTAGCTTATATACATTCTGAATGATATAATACATTAAACATTGTTAGTTCATTTATCATCAGCACACATAATTCCTCGGATGAAACGCCTCCCCTTGGCCTCCCAAACAAGTCAGTTTTTGACATAATCACGGGCCTTGCCTAGGCCAAATATTCAACCCTCCGACAGCCATTACAACGTTAAAAACGTAATGCGTCAAAACACACATACATTATTTTTCGCATTAATTTAATAACATATCATACAGTAGAATTTAAAACCGGCCCAAGTTCAACTTTATTTATTTACAGACTTTATTATACGAGGCCTACAACAGTCCAATATCACTGTACTACGCACGATCTCTTTTCGCTCGGCCCGGGCGCCCGAACGAACCTGTTCAGGTTGATTTTCGGGCTTCCCGTGGCACTATCGCTGTCCCCTTTGGCACAAGTCTTATTTCTCATTATCATCAGATCTGTTCTTATACTGGGCCGTCTCACATTTGGGGCTACAACCCCACAAGCGTCGGACAACCTTCTCTTTATAGATACTGTGTACTTTTTGCTTCTATTACTTTGGCTACTGGTGGGGGGTAGGGTACAGGGGCTGCCGAAGGCTGTACTGACTCTTTTGTGGTGGTTCGGAGCCATTTCTAAGGGTAGGTTGGCTACTACGAAAAGTTCGTAGAAGAGGTCTTCGACTTGGTAGTTCTTTTTTGCTGAGGTCTCTATGAAAACGCACGCTGTGTCTTGAGAGGTGCAGTATGCAGTCGCCTCTTCGGGTTGCACTGTTCTGTGGACGAACAAAAAGATTAGAAAGAAACATAAAAACTACAAAGCCTAATGTTTACCCTAAAAGATCGATTTATAAATAGCACATGCTTTAACTAACATAAATGGGCCTTTTTCGCAAGAAATAATCACACTAATATATGGTACCTAAATGCGAAAGTTTGGATGTATGGATGCATGGATGTTTGATACTTCTTCACGCCAAAACTACTGAACGGATCGGACTAAAATTTTGCACACAGGTAGTTCTAGACCTGCAGTAAAACGTTGATTTTGTTATCCCATAAATCAGTTCCCATAGGATAGAAGACACTTTAATACGTTTCCATAGAAACAACACGTTCAGATAAGCATATATTTCTAATGTTTCTCTTCCAGTTTTTGAAAATTTATCAGAGAATTCGATTGTTATGCAATTTTTAAAATTGTGACAAAATGTGCGTGTTAAATCACGTCTAGATACAGCGAGCCCAGTTTTCTAATATTACAAATTCTCTTGTATAGAATCTCACAATATCTTGTTTGCAGGCGCTTCAAGACGCTGCTTTGCATTTGAAAGCACTCTCCCGGGATCCCAATAGACTGTCTAAATACTCGTCTGTGTGCATTTCCGCTTCTAGTTTCTTATTCAAGAAAGTCTTAATACTTAGGTACTCGTTATATGCCTGCAAGAAACTCTGTGGATTATTTTCATTTGATATGTTTCCGTTGCAAACAAAACTACGAGACACCTTCTGAGCTGTATTATATATTACTATGTGGGTATGCCTTGGTTGTAAGTAGGTATACCTTTAATAACCGTATACCATGAACAATAAGGTAGAATGTGTTTAAAGTAGAAGTAGGTAGAAGGTACTTATACGTATTAATTACACCATTGTTTTTAGTATAAACTAGCTGCGCCCCAGGGCCTAGTCTGCGTGGAAATTCGAAAAATATGAAACGGGATAAAAAGTTTCAGGTAAATCGATTCGATCGAAAAAAACCCCACAAATTTTCAGCTAAATCGGTTCAGCCGTTTTTGAGTTATAAATAGTGTAACTAACACGTTTTCTTTTATAGATCATAGTAAAATAGGTTAAGTTTAGCGTTAAATTAAATAAATAAATAAATAATGCTGGACAATCAGCAATCAAATAGCTTAGGTTTCATTAAGATTTAATCAATAGACTCAGATGACATCATCTGTAACGAACTTTTATTGCTGTCCCTCATCCATACTTATCAAGCTGGAGACAGGGCGCTGTGGCGCTCATTGAGGGAGGCCTATGTCCAGCAGTGGACTATCATAGGCTGATGATGATCATGATGATCCATACATATGACAGTGGTAAGTATTCAGAGGCCTAAGGTAGAAGGAAATAATACTCACTTGAGGTCCTTATCGCACTTGTTGCCCGCTATAGCCATGGGCACGCGAGGCACGGGCCGCTTGCCCCGGCTGTTGCCGCTGGCTGCACTCGCCTTCGTCTCCAGGATCTGTTCCCGCAGCCGCATCACCTCCTCGAACGACTCCCGACTGTCCATAGCGAACACTAACACGAAGATGTCACCTGGCGATAGAAAAGATTTTAAAACTTTTGAAACCGTCTTTTTTATTATACAAAGACCCACCGCGCCACAGAGGTCGTCATTACAAACAGTATAAGCGGCATTTTTGCTAAGAACTAAACTTATTGGAGGATTGCTCGTTACGTCATATCAATAAGTAGGTAAAAACAAAGATGTGGTCTTCTGTTTGATTAATTTGACACTTTCCGTTAATCAAAACAAATCATAATTAAATCATTTTCAGATTTAAGGCCTTGGAGTGAAACAGAGAAGTTATCACTCAGTGAAAGTACTGTTAAGATAAGTCCAAAAAAATTGAGATTATTCTTCGTTTTTTTTTTTGACAATATTGATCAAAATTGTCAGCAGTTATTTCCATTACTGCCGTGGAACGAAGAGAGAAATAACGCTATTAACTTTACTTGCTTCGAATAATAAAGTTTTAATTGGGTTTTCACACGGTTTGCTTCAACAGTTATTCCGCTGGAAGGTATATAGTATATAGCTTCCTACAGCTACTTATTCAATTCAGCTGCATTTCGAATTTCCAGAAACCATTTAACATTGCATGAACTTCGATTACTTAGGTAGGTCCTTATAGTCTGGACCTGATAAAACAAGAATTATAAACGCCCCCTATTGCGTTTCACTTCGAGCAAGAAACTTTAATTAGGCTAAATTACAAAATTTCCTATTTGTTACTTATTATTAATTTTGTTTAATGTTGTTACTACTTAACTGTTCTAAATTTTATTTTAAATATGTATTTTTCGTTTTATTAACATTGGGTATTGTTTTAAGTTAGTTTTATAGAAATTTTATAGAACGACCTTAGGTTTAGTTCGTATACGAATTTCCGCCTGCTTCCTTTGTAACGATGTTTTTTTCAGTTTCTTTGAAATAAGTTCATAGTTGTTATGCATTATTGGAGAGCTAAGAACGCCGTTATGTTTTTAAAATAATCTGCAAGCCAAGTTTCATAATGTTTTTTTTTGTTTTTAAGGCATTTTAGTGGAAAAAAATCTCAATGAATAATGAAATAATATCGTTTTTCATCTCGAATTTTTAAATTTGGAGCGATAATTGTTGTTTTAATATTTATAAATAACCAGTGTTTATTCGTTTTTATAAATCAGAAGAAAAAAATAGATTTAAATAGACAGTTATTTTTAAATAAATTTTTGATGTTGCACTTTTGACTTATTTTGAAAAAAGCTAAAAATCATGATAACTTAAAAATGGTTCACTTTTGCACGAAGCACATGGGGATGAAAATTATCGCAAATAATCACCCCTATCACCTCCTAACGGGAATACGTCAAATTACCAATAACCCTGTATATCGTCTGGAGAGCATTTTTCTCGGAAAACCATTTACGATTCGATTCTTGTAGTTTTAAATCTGAACCAAGTCCACAGTTTCCAAAATAAAATGGAATCAAATGAGGAAATGGCTGTGTGGCGTCGGCCTAGATAGAATAGCACCACCCCAACTCTTCCCGTGGGTGTCGTAGCAGGCGACTAAGGGACATACACCGGGGGCGGGCAGCAGCGTCCCTTGCAGCACACTCCCTATACTGTGATCCCCAACCCGCATGCCCAGCGTGGGGATTATGGGCATCAACCCCCCCCCCCCCATGGGCGCTCATTGGGGGAGGCCAATGTCCAGCAGTGGACTAATATAGGCTGATGATGAAATGAGGCAATTAGATCAGTAAAGTAAGAGTAGAACTTTGGAATAGAACGGGTTTGTGCATTGATCTAAAAATGGTGTCATGCTCTATTTTATATTTTCATGTTTTAGTCTATTTCGTTTGCTCAGTTAGATACCGGTTAATTATTATTTATTTTGGTTTGACGTAATTTACTGGTAACTGCGAAGAACCGACGCCGCTGGGGCAAACGTGTTCTTCAGTGGAGACCACGACTCGATAAACGTAGTGTAGGATGCCGACCGGGTGGGATGACAACCTGCGAAAGACTGTAGGTAGATGCTGGATGCGGCAAACTGAAGACAGGGTGCTATGACGCTCATTGGGGGAGGCCTATGTCCAACAGTGGACTGCTGGACTGATGATCAATATGTAAAAATTCAAAAGATGCATCAAGGCATATTTTTATCCGAACATAGCCTAAGCCGAAACAGAACCTCGGTCGGACACTATTTGGAATTTATGTTTTATTTTTTACTGATATTTCCGACAAGTCTGGCATCATTTAGCTTTTTTTAAATAATGCTGGACATAGTAATAATAATAATTAAATGTACATGAAATTGATTATATCCCGGAATTTTTACGTGAATCTGTTCTGAAAAATATTTCACCTCAATAAGTTGGAAGCTTTGCCGAGAATTAATTCAAAAGTTTCTCTTTGCATCCTTTTTCATCTGTCAGCATCAGTGAGCACAATAACTTTAATAAAATAATTAACTCCACCCCGCGGTTTTGCCCGCGTCAGAATCTATATGTCAAATGGCTTATAAATCTTCCTCTTGAATACCTATCCTACTAATATAATAAACGAGAAAGTTTTTAAGTATGGATGGATGGATGTTTGTTAATTTTTCACGTAAATACTACTGAATGGATTTTAATGAAACTTATAATAATATAGCTTATCCATCAGAATAACACATAGGCTACAATTTATAAAGATATATTGTATATTATCCAAAAAATCTATCACCACGCGGGTGAAACCGCGGGGCGCAGCTAGTATCTATATAAAAACCGCAGCACAATCGATTGCGTAATTTTAAGGATCTAAGCAAGCATACATAGGGACATACAGACAGAAGGAAGCGACTTTGTAGTGATAGTGATAACGACAATCTGAAGACTAGACTCTAAGCGCTATGGCACTCATCAGGGGAGGCCTACGTCTAGCAGTGGATTTATAATAGACTGATGATACTGATGATGCAGATAATAACGTAACCGAAGATTTAACATTAAAACATTGGAAAGGCTGCACCGGCCGGGTGATTATGTAACTCGCGACCGGTTTGCGACAGGCGTAAATTAAGCAATCAGTGCTGTCAAACGTCAATTTTGTATTAGTTTGACACCAGCTACAACGTCAAAATTGGTCAAAATTGGCGGTTTTCATCAAACGTGGCTACAACTACTTCCCAAGACGTCACCTTCCAACAAAAAAAGTTTATTTCCTTGTGTTATTATATTATATGTTATTATGATCACTTAAAGAGACGAGACGTAGTCTCAGTCAAGTCGCTAGCCATGGAGAGAGTGCTCGGAGTTCCCTTCGCGATAGAAACCGGCATACGAAAATCTGAAAATCACAGCATGCGAAGTAACTCTTGCTTCCGAGATTGTAACTCTATGGGAACTATAGAAAAAAAAGAGTATTAATAAAAATAAAGTAGTTTGTTTACGTCAAGTAAATACAAGATACGCAGTATCTGGCGCAGCGCGCATCAGCATTGCTATACAGCGGGGCAATGCAGCCAGCGTCTTCGAGCTTCCGAGTCCGACTGGTAATTATGTTGAGGATCAGTTGAGCTCTCTTTAGATTGTTTTCAACAGTCTGCAGTTAGCTATTTTTTTTATACTGTAAATACTAGTTCAAATTTGTTTCAATTCTCTTTCTGTTCTTTTCTTAGTTAATTAGTTATTTGTATGTTTATACATAGGTACCCAGGTACCTATGACATCCCTCCATTTGCAAGTTGAACTGGTCTGCATCTTGCGGCTAAACCTAAAGCTTCTTGCAGTAACTTTGCCCCTGACATCAAATTACCCAGTTAACGGATAGGACGGTAATCTGCTAAATTCCAAGAACGCCTCAAGCACAGCAATTACCTACCTACCTTGCCTAACCGCAGGAACTCTAGGTAGATGTTAAATTGTATAGAACACCTGCATCTACTAGCTAGACCAGGGATGGGAAAACATTTTCATTGCGGGCCAAATAAAACCAACCAATAAAATGTTAGGCTGGATAGGTTCATTTAAAGCGAAATTAGAATTTTGATCTTATGCTTATTATTAACACTTTACTGCGATTTTTTTTCGACGACTGCGATCTTTTTTTTAACCTAAAAAATTCGTGCTGCCGCTGTACACAGCGGTTGTGTTGCGCCGCACATGCGTTTCGTTCGAAAAATATTACGGCTGCGCTGAGTCACAAAGATCTGTATTTTCTCAGCCGCTGCGCTAGTGTGGATTTACGCATTAGTCACTTGTAGAAAACACATACCATGTAATTTCAGCACTCAAAGTGTTAATACCTATTTATCTTGCCTAACCGCAGGAAACTGTAGATAGATGTTAAATTGATGCGTGCATCACTAGCTAGGCTAAAAAAAAATTTCATCGCGGCCTAAACAAAACCTATAAAATTTGAGGCGGACCAAAAAATAGTTATTTACCTAAGAACGTCAGCTATGCTTATCTTTGGGCGGGCCAGTTGTATTTTTATTTCGTAAATCGAATTCAGAAATCCGATCTTTAACTTATTAATTAAAATATTTTCATTTATGGAAACAAAAGGAACACAAGCACTGTTGTTCGCTTGATTTAAACTTAGCTGCCATATAAAGACGATTCCAGTTTTCTCCCTTAACACATTCACTGCTCAGCCAGGTCGCCAGCGACTCGCAGGGTGCGCCGCCGCCGCGTCGCCACCGCTGCCTAGAGGACTACTGAACTATCAGGTATAGATACATACCTAAGCGTCATAGGCCTTGAGAGTGTAAAGGGGGGAAAACAATTTTTTTAATTTCCACTTTGTCCCGTTATATAGAGGTGTTCAGGGGGGAAACGAAATAAGCCGAAATAGGCTAAGTACACGACGAGCTTTCATATGACATAAATTATATTTCATCACTTTTGGAAAATCTTTGAAAGGTGGGCACAATATCAAGCATTGACCTTTTACAATTTGTAGCGTTCTAAATGTAAAATTCAAGGCTTAACCTTTCCGTGGCATATCGTGTTGCTAAAACATTTACCCTCTGATTTTCAATCAGTTGCGAGTGCACAGAGACAAAGCCCGTTGGTGCTGTTGCGCCAGTTAATTGCCTCTACGGCCCGCTACATGCAAATTGAGGAGCCTCTCTGCAACGTTACCGTCCCTAGATAACATTCAACGTGTTAATTATGAGGTCGACTGTAAACTAACTAACTATATACCTACGGTAGATATACACATTCATTTATTTGCTGCAGCAATACAAATTTTATGATTTTTTTTTATTTTTACAACCGACTTCGAAATTCTTACTTTAAAACTGGTTTTGCAAGATAATAATTTGAATAAAAATAATTTAGAAAAGGTTGTAACGATAGTCCGGTCAATTTAGACATTCGAAGCTACATAAATTCCCAACAAGCTGAAAATCGGTAAGATTGTTTAAAATACAAAGAAAAATAAAATTTGAAAGTTCCCCATCATTCCCTTGTAAGGAAAAAATTTTATTCAAGGTCAAAGGTCAAAAAAATGAGTTTTTCGCGATTTTCAGCAAAACGGTAAGTTTTATCATAAAAATACCTATAAGTTTTACTTAAAAAGAAACGAAGAAAAAACCAGATGAAGTAGTTTTCATTAAAAATATTAAATCGGCTTTATTTTTGAGATATGTAACAAATAATTTTTAATTTTTTGTTTTTTATCGATAAATATATGTCGTGTATCCGCACATCTCGTTTGATTAAGGTTCGACAATACACATTGTATACGTTGCGTACTCATGCATATTATGACGATTACAACTTTTACAACTTTTTGAATCGATATATCTCAAAAACGGTGGCTCGTAGAAAAAAAAGTATTGATACATTTTTTGTAGATAATTTTATGATCTACAATTTTGTCTCAGGTATTTTTATGATAAAACTTACCGTTTTGCTGAAAATCGCGAAAAACTCATTTTTTTGACCTTTGACCTTGAATAAAAATTTTTCCTTACAAGGGAATGATGGGGAACTTTCAAATTTTATTTTTCTTTGTATTTTAAACAATCTTACCGATTTTCAGCTTGTTGGGAATTTATGTAGCTTCACTCTTATTTTTTGGTCTAATTTGACCGGACTACGAGAAAAACGTATAATATTTAGATGAGTTAGCAACTAAATGGCATTCAAGGTGTTAAGTAATTATAAGATATACTGTAACGAATGATTATAGACACTATATTTTAATTTAAAATATGTAGAGCATGAAACAAAGAGGTAAACGGTACTTGAGATACAAGGGTGTACTACTAGATCCATAGGTACCTATTCAGTTTCCGTTTATTTATTTCCAAAAATACTATTTTAAAAGACAAATTACATTTTTAATTTGACACACACTAACTTTTGACAAAGGAAACACCATAGTACATTGTCCAAAAAAAAAAGCCGACAGACATGCCTTCTTCAAAAATTAAAGTAAATATTACGAGGAAATATCCACATGACGACCGATGTGGCGCGGTGGGCGAAGGTCCGCCTGCGACGCAAGAAGTTGCGGGTTCGATTCCCGCCTCGGAACGCCTCGTGTACGATCTGCAGATATTTGTTCCGGGTGTTCTGGTCGTTTTCTATGTATAATAAAAAAAATCTATCTATGTAATGTATTGTATTATGTATATCAGTTATCTAGTACCCATAACACAAGCTTTGCTTACCATGGGGCTAGATAATGCTGTGTGGATTGTCCAGTATTATTTATATTTATTTATTTATTTAATTTTTTTCTTTAATGGTACAAATGATACAAAGTTGTGTCACTTGTACCATCAATGGTACAAATCAATGATACTACTGACACAAAGGCAATTAAATTATATCAAAAAATTTCAAAGCCCTCAAGTAAAGTCAACATTCTTTTGTTATTTATAAACAAAAGAAAGATATGTATTATTAGAATATTATAAGTAAAGAAAATAGAAATAACAACATTACGGATGATCACAGAAAATTTTTGAAATTCGTTATTTTCAAATAACTCTGGAAAAAGATATTAAATCCCAGATATCCGCGTAGGTACTTCACAAACAAATAAAATACCTAATATTTAAATTACTCAGACCTGTCTCAGCGTAATTTTTAATGTGATAAAAGAGACGAAGAACTAGCTAATGATATTAAAAGTTGGACGAACCCTAACGAACTCGGTCGGCCACTTCGTACTAAAAGTTTAACTGGATTATCCGGGGATATAATGATGGGATAACATCTACTTACGTAGTCTTTATTACTATTGAAATAAGGCTCAAATTTTCCCTACGTCAAGGTCATAAACGACTAGGCAAAAGTTATGTAAGGTGGCTATGCAAAAGTTTATTTCTTATATTCACATAATTCTTTCCATCCAAAGGTTGCCTGGAAGAAACCGCTTCTAAGCGATAAGGCCGCCCATTGTACTTGTCGCGTGTAATGTATTTTTGTACGACGCCCTCCGGCTAGGTGAGATGACGAAAACCTGTGAAAGACTGCAAGCTGATAGATGCTGAATGCGGCGTGCGGAAGACAGGGCACTAAAGCGCTAATTAGGCAAGAGTGTGTCCTCTGCTTTTAGCCTATGCTAATCTAGCTAATCTTTTTTATCTAGAAGATAAAAAAGCTTGGAACGAGTTTTGCTCCAACTCAAAATCTAACAACTTACAGATAAGCAAATCTATGTACTAGACACATAAGTTATGAACATACTGGTGGTTTCTTCTCACTTCTTCCACTGGTGGACAAAAAATTGAAGTGAACATCAATATAATAATGAATAGTATAAAATATGACTTGTCTAAGTGCTTATTTGTAAGCCTAAGGAAATAAACTTTCATTTCATTTCATTTCATAATGATGATGATGACCGAGGCCATAAAGCACACAAGCCATTCATGGTTAGACAACCATTAATGGATAGTATTGTGGTTTATAAACCATTTGACACATATTTCCACGAAGGCGAAGCCGCGGGGCGCATCTTGTCATTAATAGGTTTCTGTTCAATTTAGTCCGTGCAGTTTTGACTCTTGATCTCTTCCAGACGGAAGAGATTGCTCTTGGGCAACAAGACCGCCAATTGTATCTTGGTTTTTTTAGTTTTTATTTTACATTGTTCTTATAATCTAAGTGTGGAATAATGTATTATCTATCTATAAAGGATCATTATTTCTGCCGATAAATAATTAAAAAAAAACAACTTGTTACATTTACTTCAGAACTAGTTCGAAGACAAGCCTATAATAAGAACCCAATACAAGTTCTGGCATACACTGTCGGCCAAAAGTTTAGAACACATCTTCATCATGAACAAAATATTTCAAAGTACGCACGATAAAGACCCAATTTGAACACCTGCGTATTTAAGAGTTAAAGAAATTGTACGAGTCATTATTTTTGTATATTTATTAGTTATCATCATAACGCTATGAATATTTCTTAATGATAAAATAGATAATGGCTCGTATGGAGACAAAAGTAATAAAATTCAAGAGAGGGTTTTGTAATAAAAATCATACTAAAAATGAACAGCATTTTTAACGTAAAATGTTGATATTTCAGTTTTATTTCATTTGTCTACTCTACATTGATGTATGTAGGTGGTTTCAAAATTTTGTCCGGCAGTGTATTAGAATTTGATGAGACCACATGTCTTATGTTTCTTTTTCTCCGTCAATGTCTTATTTTCCTCGTTAGTAGGTATCTTTATTGGGATCTTGTTCAAAATACATATTTTTAGTTAGAGCAGGATGATTTTAGTCACAATTTCTATTTAACAGCACACCTTGTTCATAAAGTACAAAAAAATCTACAAAACTATACGGTCTAAATTGAACAGAAACTTATTAATGACAAGATGCGCCCCGCGGCTTCGCCTTCGTTGAAATATGTGTCAAATGGTTTATAAACCTTCCTCTTGCATCACTCTATTAAAACTGCATCAAAATCCGTTGCGTAGTTTTAAAGATCTAAGCATACATAGGGACAGACAGACAGCGGGAAGCGACTTTGTTTATTTTATTATTATTAATATATTTTTTTTTCTTTCTTAGGGATAACAAACAGTATCACTTAAAAATTAACTATAAACTATTAAACTTAAATAAACGTAATTCTAGAAGTGTACCAGCCCCGTTATCCACTTATTACAACTTTTTCTCTCGTTATCCACTTATTACAACTCTTTACTCGTTTAGGTACTATGTAGTAATGATACCTACATAAAAAAATCCCAAATAACATAAAGGATATAAAATAAAGTTAATGACGTTTCTACATCCAATTTCCATCCTTTTAGTAACACTAGTGTAGGAATGACGGTTTAGACATGTAGTTAGGTCGCCGCACTAAATCCAGATGAGTCAGAAAGGGCTCTCTGCTGCCTTTAGAACACAGTTCTAGTTGTAAAGGTTCAGCTTATTCCCAGGACGGTTTGGTAATGGGAAGAAATTATAAATTATCTGAGTTATCAAATAATGAAGGGAATCCCTAGTTCGTTATATAGCAGGGTGTATACCCCGTGCAGGTTAGGTTGGCTTAGGAGACAAGATGTTGGAGTCCCCCATACACTCCTACCCAAATAATATAAATATATAAAATAAAGTTACTGAAGTTTCTACATCCAATTTCCATCTTTTTAGTAACACTAGTGTAGGAATGACGGTTTTGACATGTAATTAGGTCGCCGCACTAAATCCAGATGAGTCTGAAAGGGCTCTCTGCTGCCTTTAGTGTTGCCTTTAGTACTGTGAGCTGTAAAGCTGCAGCTTATTCCAAGGACGGTTTTGTGAGGGAATAAAGCGGTGATGTTGGCTTCAAATCTGTCGTCAACAAGATAAGTAAAAATTTACTGGATAATGGATTTCACTTTAAATAAATAAACAATAAATAATGCTGGACAATTCACACAGCCACAGATAATATAATACATACTCTACACAGCGGTTGTGTTGCGCCGCACATGCGTTTCGTTCGAAAAATATTACGGCTGTGCTGAGTCACAAAGATCTGTATTTTCTCAGCCGCTGCGCTAATGTGGATTTACGCATATTAGTCACTTGTAGAAAACACATACCGTGTGATTTCAGCACTCAAAGTGTTAATAAAAATACTACTTTTAAGCCCTAAAGCTTAAAGTCGAGTGTTACGCCTGCCCTGCAACGCTATAATGGCACACTATTGGAGCAAGAGAAGTGAAAATATAATGATTATTTTGTGTATGTTATTGTGTCAATTTAGGTGCAATATGGAGCACCACATAAGTACTTTATTAGTATTGTAGATACCTATTGATACTCGTACACAGTCGGCTGCAAGATAATGACGTCTACGCTGAAGATCTTTGCTTTTGCGTTCACCTTTTGACGAGAGGGCTCCCTAGATCAAATAGCAGTTTTCGATCATGTTGGTAAATATCTCGTACAATAAAACGATTTATTCCTATTCCTGTTTCTATATACGAAAATTACGAAAATAGTAAAGGAAAACCGCAACGGCCCGAAGGCGAACTTGCCATAAGTTAAAGCTATATGGAACGTTTAACTATAACTAGGCTAATAAGGGTTTAGAACACACTTCAAACAGCAGTACTTTGTCTGTATGTGCCACTCACCAGTAAGAAACGACAGCCTCCTCATCGCCGGAAACGGATGGTTCCCGGAAGTATCCAGTAGATCCAGCTGGTAGACCTCTCCGCGGATCCTGTACAGCTTCCGGTGGAAGTCCTCGATGGTCGGCGTGTAGCTGTCCTCGAACTTGGTGCCCAGGAACCGGGAGACCAGGGAGGTCTTGCCGACGCGCGCTGATCTGGTGGGAAATGAAACCAATGAATATTTTTACAGATACTTGAAACCAAAGAATGAATGAACACTGAAGTCATTTAAATTTATTAGAAACAAGCCAGGAACTTTGTCTCTCTCTCCCAATAAGGTTTGCTGGAAGAGAACTCTTTTAGGGTTAAGTTCGCCTTTGTATACATTTTCTAAAATAAGTTTTATGTTATGGTTTTCGTGCAAGAAGTATAAATAAATAAATAGTCTAAAACTGCTGCAATGTTCCAATAAGCAGTTAGGTTCATTTCTATGAACACCTGAATAGAATGAAACCATTTTTAACAAGTTTCATATCATAAATACACATGAGTAACCTATTCTTATGAGACCACACTCGATTTATTTGGTTGAATAATTTTTTCCAACTCCACAACTCCAACAATAAACTGATTCAACCAAATTCAGTCCTTTCAATTCAATAAAACCAACGTAGGGCACGACAATTTCATATATCTACGTATTTTATTTACTACTTACCTATTGTAATAAAATAGATAGATAGAAAAAACTCTATTATACCACACAAAACAGAAAACAATACAGGAATAAACAATAATAAAACTATGGGATTGAATTTAAATTTTCCGCTCTCTCTTTCTCTCTTATATATATAATATATACATATATATTAAACTGAGCTTTTTAGAAACCCGGCTCACTTCCATTCACTGTACATATTGCCATACCCTGCTTGGGTACCATTGTGTTTCTTATACATTACCTAGATACTAAGACTTATAAATGTACACAATGATGCAATAAAATAAATATGAATATGAATAAAGGAGGTATAAAGGTCGGCCTTATCGCTGAGAGCGATCTCTTCCAAGCAACCTTTGGATGGACTGGGCATGAAGGAACAAAATAGACGGTGGTACTTTAGTAAATATATAGATTTAAAAAAGAAAACAAATACTTACACTACATATAATACCTACATTACAAACATTATAATAAACTAACATAGACATAAGATAGAGCTATCGATGTTTTCATAAGGATAAATAATGCTGATGCAGCAGTTTTTTGAAGATAGGGAGTGAGTTATATTATTTAATTTCTTAGAGATTACCCCGAGTGCGAGGGCTTACGCACTATAATAAAAAAAACCTCAGAATTAGTCCATAAGTTTAGAAATAACGATGACAAACATACCCACACATAAACCAAAGATTGTTGTGCCCTGACAGGGTTTTTATGCATTGTGTACCCTACCCACTAACACCTAAGAAACTACCTGTATGCATGAAATCACAATAAATGATATGAATATGAATGTGAAATGTATCCCTCTTGAAGGAATCGCGGCTAGCTCTTCCCGGGATGCTGATGTAATAATAGTCGAGTATAGGGACAATAGCTATCTATACTAATATTATAAAGAGGAAAGGTTTGATTTTTTGTTTGTTTGTTTGTAACGAATAGGCTCCGAAACTACTGGACCGATTTGAAAAATTCTATCACCGTTAGGAAGCCTAAATATCCGTGGTGAACATAGGCTATATTATACGAGTATTTTCAAAAAAGTAAGGGATCCTTACTAAAACTTTAATAATGTAACCCAAGGTGTGAAAAATGTACCTATAAAATTCCTTGCATATCAATACGCCATTTTTTCTAAATAATCGTGGTTGCCTAGCAACGCTCTTTTGACAACAAAGATTTGATAACAATTTACTGTATGGAAACTCTTTTGTTAGGTTTTACGCCTCTTGCATATCAATACGCCATTTTTTCTAAATAAACTTGGTTGCCTAGCAACGCTCTTTTGACAACAAAGGTTTGATTTGTAATGTTATAAAGAGGAAAGGTTTGATTTTTTGTAATGAATAGGCTCCGAAACTACCGGACCGATTTGAAAAATTCTTCACCGTTGGGAAGCTACACTATCCCCGGTGAACATAGGCTATATTATATTTTCAAAAAGTTAGGGATTCTTACTAAAACTCCAATAATATAACGTGGTAACCAAGGTGTAAAAATTCACCTAATAAAGTGAAATTCGAGTTTAACGCGGGTGAAACCGCGGGGAACAGCTAGTATTGTATAAAACTACGACTAATATGATGGTAATAAGTGCAGTTTAAATGGCTGCTGGTGATGCACTGACCTCTGTAGGCGCCCGGTCCGCGCTCGCGGCACGGGTAACCTACTTAGGTCGAACTGCTGATGCTGATAATATACCTCCGTGGTCGATGTATCGAGCTGTTTGCCAAAGTCCAAGAAACAACGAAAATAGCTAATTTCAAAAGAAACTACATATTACCTAACTATACACTAGGTACCAAACTTCCGCTCGCATCATGAAAATAATTTTTCATATCTACAAAGTTTGACGCTAACTTTCCGCTAAAATGAAATGGTATGAGCAACATTGGCTCGCTTTCAGATATATAGTTATGCAAGTTAAGGTGTGTGCCCACTACGCAAGCCAAACAAACTGAGTCTCTTCAAGACTAATGTGAATCCTTCTAGATCTTCGTGATATATGATTACCACCAGGTACTATTGTGATAAAACGAATGTCTACATAGATATAGAGAGACATTTATTGATCCATCACAGTTACAGCACAGAACAAATGAAGTGAAAATTATATATGACTACATAGTATAAAACAAAGTCGCTTTACGCCTCCTGTTTGTCCCTATGTATGCTTAGATCTTTAAAACTACGCAACGGATTTTGGTGCGTTTTAGTTGTAGAATGATTCAAGAGGAAGGTTTATAAACCATTTGACATGTGTATGTGTCAAATGGTGGAAATCTATGGATTTCCACGCGGGCGAAGCTGCGGAGCGCAGCTAGTCTATATGTCTATAAAGGTCTATCGATAAAAAGCACTCGGATAAAAACTGCCCTGAAAACTACACAGCGGGGGTCTGTGTATTATCCCTAACAACATTCATACACGCTATTTAAAGTAGAACTTATAAGCCCTGGGGACGGTCCCGACGCACGACGCATATGAACTAGGCAATATGCTAACCGTCACGCAGGATAGTAAATTCAAATAGTTCCAGGTGGCAAATATATTGAGTGTTGAGGAAATGCTTTTTCGCGTTTTTGCTAGGTAATGTAGGCGGAAGTAGATTATGGTGGAAAAGAAATGGATTTTCGGCAGTTTTCGAGTAACTCATCAAATAACCTATAAATAGTAGTCTACTGCTGGACATATCCCCTAATGAGCGCCATAGCGCCTTCGGCTTGCCCGCATCCAGCATCTGCCTGCAGTCCTTCGCAGGTCGTCATCCTACCTGGCCGGAGGGAGTTCTACACTACCTTTGCCGAGTCAAGTAACTATAATCGCTTATTCTTATTCATTGGTTCTCAACGGCACATTTGACATTCACAGAAAGGCTACTCCTTGATCACATCACATGACAAACAACAATATTAGTAAGGCGCGTAGTTTAATTCTACAACCTCTTCTACGTCCCTAAAACAAGTTCTAAGTAGTAAAGACCACTCTAGAAAATAGCTACTATCTACACCACTATACATTTAGTTATTCTGTGTGGGTACTCACACTACACTTTTCAATTCATGAGGGTATTCTAGGAAATTGTTTTCAATTTCACCTGCAAACACAAGATAAGACTAGACCTCGTCCCACCCACTTCAAAGCACCTAAAACTAATATCCTAGCAGGTAGTTAAACTGTTCTATCCGTGTGAGATAGCCTGTAATGTCATTGTTCATATTACGGCACCTCATCTGGGTCGAGAGGGTTTAGGGGTTGACGGGACGTAGACGGAATGGGTTCTCAGAACTTCTGAAAGGTACTTGTAGAAGGGTCTGTGAGGAACCCTGCTTAGGTTTCCTTTTGTTATCTATCGGAAATGAATAACCTGGTAAGAAATCAAGAGATGATTCATTAGATAATGATAATAATAATGATGAGTAGATTTTTTTTCTCATTACTACCACAGTATACGTATGGACTCAGTACATAGTATAAAACAAAGTTGTTTCCCGCTGTCTGTCTGTCCCTATGTATGCTTAGATCTTTAAAACTACGCAACGGATTTGAATAAGGTTTTATAAATAGACAGAGTGATTAAAGAGAAAAGTTTATAAACCATTTGACATATAGTTTTCCACGCAGGCGAAGCCACGGGGCGCATCTTGTTCTTTAATAAACAAAAAAGCAGTGTGTGATATATTTCCTTAACGCAACGGCTTACGAGGCTTAAAACTCAAAGGCTTGGTGCTTCGTTTCCTTCAGAAGTTAAAAAGACACGGGCACGTCAGGTGATAAAAATAGAAAATCCTTCAGCATATTTCAATGATGTTCAATCACCGAATATAAAAAACTAAGCCTAAAAACTTTACATAGTATAAAATGTAGTCGCTTCCGCTGCATTGATTTTAATGCAGTTTTCAGCAACAGATAGATTGATACAAGAGGAAGGTTTATAAATCATTTGACACAGAGATTGCCACGCGGGCGAAACCGCGGTTCGCAGCTAGTGTTTAATAAACTACCAAGGGACCATTGACCGAGCCTAGCCGAAATTACAAAAGAAACACAACGAAAAGACAAAACCATGTAACTACGGTATTGAATACCCGTGCTCGCTGTGAATACCCTACATCCCGCTGTGATATAAAAGTCCCTACCTGCACTTGTCACCCAATTTCGAGGTAACATAATGAACATGGCCGTGAATGTATAGTGAAGTTGTTTACACGATGAATATTACCGTTAACAGCACTGAAGGACCGCGCATTATCGGCAAACTTGGAACTCGCAATGTCGGCAGAAGAGAGGGTCGTAACCAATTAATATAACACCGGAAAATTGGCCAATTTTGTAAGATAGTTAGGGTAGTGTCCTGGGTAAAAAATATATTTTTCTATTTAGTCCGTCAATTAGATTATTGGAAGATATTGGACACGTATTTTTTCTTTTGTCAATCAAACAAACACTTACAAAAATAGAGCGACGTCACAACTTGCTAAAGCAAGACGTGACGTCACGCGGAACTTGAACTGGCTATATCTTCATATTTTATTGTTTAATTGACAAAAGAAAAACACGGGTCTAATATCTTCTAATAATCTAACTGACGGACTTAGTAGATTTTTGTAAGACACTAGTTTCGGGTCAATAGGTCAATTTTGAGTTACGAGAATAGATAGTTAATTTCTGTTAAGAGTTAAGATTTAATTTTGAGTTAAGAGAATAGATAGTTAATTTCTGTTAAGAGTTAAGAGTTAATTTTGAGTTACGAGAATAGATAGTTAATTTCTGTTAAGAGTTAAGAGTTAATTTTGAGTTACGAGAATAGATAGTTAATTTCTGTTAAGAGTTAAGATTTAATTTTGAGTTAAGAGAATAGATAGTTAATTTCTGTTAAGAGTTAAGATTTAATTTTGAGTTAAGAGAATAGATAGTTAATTTCTGTTAAGAGTTAAGAGTTAATTTTGAGTTAAGAGAATAGATAGTTAATTTCTGTTAAGAGTTAAGAGTTAATTTTGAGTTAAGAGAATAGATAGTTAATTTCTAGAAAGTGTCGTCATCATCATCATCATCAGCCTATATTAGTCCACTGCTGGACAAAGGCCTCCCCCAATGAGCGCCATAGCGCGCTGTCTTCAGCTTGACGCATCCAGCATCTACCTGCAGAAAGTGTAGTTTAACCTAATTTTATCAACATCAACACAACAGTGTAGTAGTTAACCTTCGACGTTTGTATGGGAAGATGAGAGACTCGGTTAACCTTAGAGGGCACAAACCAACATTTTATACTTCCCGGGGCAAGTATTGATAAAAAGTTAAAATACACAGTTTTCACAAAACAAAATGTTATTCCGTGGTTTGTTTTATGCCTTGGATTTCTTTGAATTTCCTCCGGGATCGGAAAAACTGGTTTCGTTCAAACTAAAATCAAACTTTCACCTTAAAGTAAAAAGTTTTTATTACAGCACACACAAAAAATAAAATAAATAAATAATGCTGGACAATTCACACAGCATTATCTAGCCCCATGGTAAGCAGAGCTTGTGTTATGGGTACTAGCTAACTGATATACATAATACAATACATTACGTAGATAGATATATTTAATTATACTTACATAGAAAACGAACAGAACACCCGGAACAAATATCTGCTGATAGTACACACAATTGTTCCGAGGCGGGAATCGAACCCGCAACCTCTTGCGTCGCAGGCGGACCTTCGCCCACCGCGCCATAACGGTCGTCAAAAAAGTAAAAAAAGTCGGTAAATAAATTAGCAGCAAATTATGTCTTTTGCAGACAGCTATTGTTACCTAGTTACATTTGTATGATTTCTTCACTAGGCTGAGCCTGTATCGAAGATGAGAAAAATTTCGAACATTTGATTACTTACATACGGAAAATTTACTGTAAAAAAGACAAAAATAAACAAATGAGAAAAAACCTTCTCGACAAAACAAACTATTTCGATTACTTAGATCAAACTTGAACCAAATCATCTTGAATGAATAAAGCCAGGATCTAATTCTGGTCAGCAAATGGACAGATCTTCAAATTGTTTCGGCAGCCCTCAACTTGGAATTGTTGCTATAAGTTTTGATTGTTCGATTTGTACTGAGTTCGTATTTATGGAGATGTTATTTACTTCGTGGGCGAGGAAAGTGTTAGAGTAAGTAATGATTTGCATAATCAGATTTAATGACTTTTAATAGCCATGTTATTAAATGCTAGATTTCTGAAATGAATCAAGAAACCTTTGTGTTTTAGGCATGGTTTTTTTACTTACCGTACCTGTACCAGTTTATTTGTACGAATATAATGTGCTCCATACATAATTAATAACATATGTACTTCGTGCGAAAAAAAATTAATACCTAAACTAAATGTTCCTACGTTATCAAAAACTTCCTTATCACTTTAATCAGAATTCCTTGCGTAGAGCTATTATTATATTAGATATACGACGCGTAGCACTTCTGTAATTACGTAGAGCGTTATTTGCATTATCTTTACACGTATAAAATGAAGACACTTTCGCTGTCTGTTCGCTTAAATCTTTTAAACTACCCAACAGATTTTAACACTGCGACTGCGATCTTTTTTTTAACCTAAGCCATTCGTGCTGCCGCAACACTGCCGCTGTGTAGAGACACAGCGGTTGTGTTGCGCCGCACATGCGTTTCGTTCGAAAAACATATTACGGCAGTGCTGAGTCACACAGATCTGTATTTTCTCAGCCGCTGCGCTAGTGTGGATTTACGCATATTAGTCACTTGTAGAAAACACATACGGTGTGATTTCTCGAGTCATCGAGTGATTCAAGAGAAAGGTTTATAATGTATAATTACATACCATATTAGTATCTACATTGCACCCGTGCGAAGCCGGAGAGGGTCAAATAAACCATACAAACAAAAATTCAGGATTAATACCTCCACAATTACTAGTCTATTTCTAATATTATAAAAAGTTTTGTTTGTTTGCATTGAATAGGCTCCGAAAATACTGGATCGTTTTTAAAAAATATTTTATCGTTTGGAAGCTACACTATCCCCGGGTGAAGGCTATTTTATATTTTCAAAAAAATCTACAGCAATGTCTAATTATTATAGTATTGTCACAATAAGTGTTCTGTTCTTTTCTTTATCCCCCTAGATATATGAAATTCGAATTTAACGCGGGTGAAATCGCGGGGAACAGCTAGTACTTAATATTGACTTATATCTGACAATGTGTGTAGAAACAGACGAGATAACAGTAGACTACAAACACATCAAGCTAACACAGCATTAATGCGAAAAAGTGTTGTTAGTATGGCTCCTAATATTTTTAATAAGGTACCTAAACAGTTGAAAGAGCTAAATGGTGTACTCTTTAGAAAGAAATTAGAAATGTTGTTAATTTGTAAATGTTACTAGTAGTGTTAGTAGTTATAGTATTGACGATTTTGTTAATGATAAACTTTAATTCATGTTAAACTAGTGCATGTCATTCTCTCAAATATCTTTGCATACCGACTAACGGTCAAGCATACGAAGCAACCACGCAATGTATACCTATTACCTGTAACCTTATAAACACATGTCTTTGGCAAATAAAAAATCTTTATCTTTATTCTAACGCTTTGATAGTATGCTACTTTCCGAACCATAGATCCTATCCATCCACCGCCTGACTACCCTCATGTTGCTGAACAATGACAAGCAGTACAATGGCCGCTCTCTCGGCTTCTCATTTGTGCGCGTAAAATAGAGCTATTTCATGACCATTATCTAGCCCCATGGTAAGCAGAGCTTGTGTTATGGGTACTGATATGCATAATAAAATTTACATAGATATATATTTTTTATTATACATAGCAAACAACCAGAACATCCGGAAGAAATTTCTGCAGATCGTACACACAATTGTTCACGGCGGGAATCGAATCCGCAACCTCCTGCGTCGCAGGCGGACCTTCGCCCACCGCGCCGCATCGGTCGTCATAATATAATTTATCTTTTCTCTATAGTATCGTTATGGTGGTGGGTATGTTGCAGCAACTGCAGCCTGTTAGTGTTTCAAGATGTACTAGATGTTAGAAAAGCGAGCTCTTAGCCCTTCGGGCTCCAAGAGGACGAACATTGGAGTGCGTTCCGGCCGCGCGAAATGGATACCACTTTGGAACGCGCGCCAATGTGTTCGTTGGAACGCACGAACGTGGAGCGGGCCGTTCCATCTAGTGTCGATTTTTAACAGCGTATCAAAGGTAGCTTTGTAGTGGCGCGCGCGCCAGTTGAGACGGACACAATAGTATTTTGCGTGTTTGTTGCATTCCGCTTGTTTAGGACTGGACTGGCCAGAAGCGCGTAATCGATACGGCGACGCAAGGCTTGTGACGATTATTTGCTGTCTGTCGTTCCCATGATAGGCCTTACCTTTTTAAATGATTTCGATTAAAGAGGTTCTATGTTAGCTGTATGTATGTTTGTCGATTTCTCCGTCATTTATAGAACGATATTTGCAGTTGTAGAAGATGATTCCCAAATGTTATAAATAAATGTAGTAAACATTTATTTATAACACTTGGGAATCATCTTCTCAATAAATAAATATAATATTTCCAAGGGATTAGTATTATATAACTCGCAAAACTTAAAAAACAGTTTAAAACAAAAGGATTTGAAGTCGGTTTTTAGTTTTTTTTACGAATCATCATCAATAGTATTAAATATATAAGACTAACAACTAAACTGCTATTGGTTGATGTCATGACCACCGCTCCAGGCTTACAGGCAGTTAGATTGTATCTAGCCCTCAAATAAAATATTAGACAGATTTATATCCCAAACATATTCTGCTCTAAATCCAAAAAGGTAGGTGAGACCGCTGTAAAATAGTACCTATTAAATATAATAAATTGGCTCCTGGCTCAGAAACGTCAGGCACGTCGCTATAGTTGCTTCTGTAAAAGCTCTTTGCATAAATCTCAATTTAAAACATTACTTGGAGCTACTTTGTGCATAAAAACTTGTCTAACCCATTACAACACTACTAAAGCAACTACCAAGTGCCACGAGTAGCATTAAAATTGTAGCGAGCGTTGGGTGTGTGGTTTTAATCATCCCCGTTTTAGTTATTCCTGCTAAGCTCCTCATGAAGGCAGCGCAGTGCATTAAGATTCATAATGCAGTTTCAGATGGATTATGATGAAGAGTCCTTTATGCGGATACCAGAAGGATTTTAACAAAGGAAATCAGTAATGAAGTTAACTTTTCAGTTAAATTTGAACTAGTTCATTTATTCGGAAGGTTTTTCTGATAGAATAAAGTGATGCTTTTATCATTGGTCTTCTTTAGATTACGTCATATTTAGAATAATATATGAAGATAGAGTTATTCACTTCTTCCACAAGTGGACAAAAAAATTGAAGTTAACAGTAAAATAATCTTAATTGATAATAATATATGCTATAAAGTATAACTTGTCTATGTGCTTATTTTGTAAGCCTAAAGAAATAAAATATTTTGAATTTTGATGCGTTTCCTTTGTCACTAAGAGGTTGGGAAATCTGAAGAACTACGTAGGTACTGTTCTCATTCTGAGAATCCTGTCACTTAGATTCCAGGTCGCTACATTTTTCCTGGCTGTATTTAATTTAGAATGAAGGTGCGAAGCAGTTGCTAGTATAAATATAAATAAAAACTTTCATTCATTTTGTATTGATTTAGGCATATTGGCTACCTGGTAATCATTAATTTTAAACATTCGACTATTTGTAAGATAGATAATTCTCTACTATTAAAGCTTGTTCCTTGCTCTAACAACGAGTCATATGTTTAAAATTAATGATTACCAGGTAGCCAATATTCCTAAATAGATACAAAATTAATAAATGTTCCTCTTTGATGAATCACTTCATCTCTTTGAATCTGAATCACTTTGTTAAGTATGTCACACGTACCTACTACTTGCTTATTGCCTTATTGCACGATACTCTGTATTACATACCTGGCATATTTGAGAAATAAGTGCTTTTGCATTAACCGACACGATATTCGTTAATACCTTGGCTCATAATGAAGAAGGCTTAGAATGATAGTAGACACAAACGAGTTGTTGCCAAAAAATTCGTCAAATTAGTCTCAATTTGTATACCTTGTGTGTGTCAAAGCTTGTCAACTCGGACATAGATTAGTTTTTGGTTACAAAATCTAGTATGTTGTTGAATAACGCTGTCCCGCTGCTGTGACCTCAGTCATCGTGTTTTTTTTCTATGCCTTTGATAATTGCGTGGTATGATTTTAAACAAGTGTTTGATTTACACGTTCTTAGTTATATATCGGCAGGCTGATTATGTAAAAGCAACAGCAACAGCGACGCGACCGCGACCGCTCCGCGACCGGTTGCAAAGTGTCACTAGAAACCGTATTACGGAAGCCTGTCGCGCACCGATCGCAGTTACATAATCAGGGGGCGGATCTATTTCTCATCACATCAAATGCGTTAGTTCTATTATTTATGAAAGATGTTTTTGTAATATTATTATTTACTGTTAACTGTGTCAACCAACAACAAAGGCTTATTTTATTTATTTATTTTATTTTATATCTATATATCAATGGAAATAATCCATCCAAGTTATTGGCCGAGTCGAGACGGCATTTGCGTTTAAAATGTTCTACGACTATAACGACGACTTTAAAGATGACTCGGCTAAGAGAATGTTTATGTTGAGTAAGTAAAAATTTAGTAAACTTTCTTTGAAATTACCCCAAGTGTCCTTATACTTGGGGTAAGGACATTAAAATAACAAAAATCCAAGTTGATAAAAAAACAGAAATACAACTAAATAGGAAATTTCATATAAAAGAAATTTGTCTATGGGGTAATTTGAATCAAATGCAAACAGATTGTACCCAACAACACAGGCAAGACAATATCGTACAGGATAATGTAAAAACCTCCTATCCCGGCATTAAATCAGCGTATTCGCGACAATCCACAATGGATCTAAATTGCGAATTCCATGTCGATCGATGAGCGTGCATGATTACCGTGTTTGTATGTACTTGTCACGGCGACGTGGTCATGTTTTCTACAGGCCTTACTATGGTACCCACTTCATTTAAAATCCCTGTGAACTCTCAGCGATTGCAAACCCCTGCTATATCTGAGCGACATACGCGACGCGTTGTCCACGTTGCTCACTTTTGTTGAATTTCCTTAATTTAATAGCATAACACCGTACTGAACGGAAACAAAAAAAAAATGTGGCCGTTGCGTTTGTCGATCAGGACGTTTCCCTTTTCTAAGTTGTTGTTCATATTATGTTTCGTATTTTTCTGTCTTAGGTAGGTAGGTATAAGAAAATAAACGACTGTCTAAAACTACAGTACACAATATATATTTTTGTGTGACAAGCTGTAATATAGTAAAGTTAAGACAAGCTGTAAAGTAGCCATCTATACATAATTTTAGATTTAATTTTCTTATTTTTTTTAATACATTTCTCTCGGAGCCCGCTTGAATCAGAAAGGTGTTTCAGCATTCAGTTAAAGATTTCCTAGAAATAGTCTAGATTCAGTATCAATTTTCACGTTTCTTCAAATAATATTATCGTTTCTGTTTACAAATTAGCTCTTTATCTTTATTTCTCTCTAGATTTTTTCTATTGGTATAAATTTTTGCGTCCTTCACAGTCCTTCACTAAAAAATAAGACTAATTTTAAAAGTCTTCAGTCAAGAATAAAAAATACTGAACTGAACAATTAAAAATATCTCGGATGAATCCTTCTAAGAACACGATCGACCTCTTCACGGTTTTTTTTGTAGAATTTCCTAATTATGCAGTCATTAGGATATTCATTTTCTTCGAGTTCGGTCTTTATCAGTTTAGAATGGTCTAAAAGGATAAAGACCGAACTCGAAGTAACGATCTCGAAGAATCGACCTTGAAGTAACGAACAATAGTAAGAGCGACTGCATACAAAATATACCTACATACATAGTACACAGGCGGATTAGAACATGTCGCACCTTTGATCGCTCGCCTGTGAAATTGATAGATTATCCAACGGCCGCTGATCGATGGCACGTGTAGTAGTCCCATTTACAGCTAAATTGAATTATTAAGTTTCAATTGAAGTCTAGACTAGTTTCGATATTGTGGCTATAATGAAGGGTTTGTTTTACCTCATCATCATCAGCCTTTATTAGTCACCTGCTGGACGTAGATATGCCTTTTTTAACTTTCGCGATTTGTTACCATATTATTTTATTTATTATTTTTTGTAGGGAAATATTATACAAGGCGTCCCACAGCTATGCCACATGGGGGGAAAGTACCTTAAATATTGTAGATAGAACATTTTACTGAAAGAAAACTTCATTTTTATTTTAAGAACCATTTAAAATGCATTCAAAGATTTTTTTAAAATCGCCTGATGAATCGGGAATCGAACCCACCAAATAGTAAAAAAAAAATCACACCTAATTTAATGATACTGATCAAAAGGCTCAATCGTAAGTATTATTTCTTTTTTCCAAGTAACATAGCATTTTAAATAAACGGAAAAATTTAAATAAAAAAAATTACAATTTGGCGGGTTCGATTCCTCTCATTTCTCTCGAAGGATCCACCATTATTTACCTTCATAGTAAGCCACTCACTATTGATTACCAGTTACCTTCACATAAAAAATCTTAATATCCCGCCTAAAGTACTCATAACTTCTACATATTATTAGAAAATATTACGATCCCATAAAAAACCCGCAAAATTCTTTGAACCAAAACTCAATAAAGATGATTGTTCGTAAAAACGTCCGTTTTTTGCTAATGTAATGAAAAAACGTTAAAAACATGATTTCACTTTATTATCAATTCAGTTAAAATGAGATACCGTTTTATTTTACGACTAAGCACCAGTGTTTTATTTGGAAGAGAGTAAAACGAATAGTAGGAGAGCTAACTACCTAAAAAAGTTATTGGTACGTCATCAAACTACGTAGAAGAGTTGTACCTAGTACCTATAAAATATTTATATTTCACAAAAAAAAACTCTCATTACAATTAACACCTCACTTGTCCAAGGGTTTCAAATACTTTATCTTACTAGTTTGAATATGTTTCGATCAATTAGGTTTAGAATACCTTCCTAGTTAAGTAATCGATACCCTCTGGAAAGGGATACAACACACCCGAAGTCTAATCAAGTCAGAGGATTTCACAATAATGTCTTAAGTCTTTCGATTCGAATATTTATATCTAGGACAAACGGATAGAGCTGCAATTTTGCATTAAAAAAAGAAGCCTTAGATGTTTGTCTCCAGACAAGGTTTAGGTGTGGACACTAGTACTTAACATGCTTGAATATGGCCTTATCACTAGAAACACACAGTGTCAGATATTTTTATAGAATTCCTATAATTATCGAGAAGAAATTCTCAGTTTCCCACATAAAAAAGTAAAGTAATTAACTCCTCAGTCCCCAAATAAAATAAAACCATCTCCCGCACTACGTCGGTCGGCGAGATTGCGATTGACGTCCTACAAATTGGATCGTTTTGTTCCGAATCCCGCACGAACTATCCACGGGCCGCGGATTGTGCCTATTTCTATCAACAAGTTGAGATGTTTAGAGGTTTCATTGGACTTCACGTAGTTTAACAGATAATTTACGAGAGTTTTACCTACTCGTACCTCCGTACAAAGTTATGTACACTTTATTTTAAGATAGAAACCCGAGGAATGTAGCATTCGGGTCAAACCCCTACGGGTTTAAAGAGTGTTATTATAAATGTAATTGTGCATAATTCTCTCAATTAAAAAAATACAAGAAAGAATAAATAAAGGTAAAAGTGTCTATAGGACTTTTCCTGTTCAGTGATAGGAACCGAACGATTACTTACAACTTAGGGAATCGAATAGGTTTTCTGTCTGTGTTCGTTCATTGTTTATTTGTTCCCATTTTACGTGAGTCACAACTCAAAAAAATACGCTCATATGACCTGACTTTATTAACTACTAGCTGCGTTCCGCGGTTTCGCCCTCATGGAAATCTGTTTCAAATAGTTTATAAACCTCCCTCTTGAATTACTCTATTTATTTAAAAAAAAACTGCATCAAAATCCGCTGCGTAGTTTTAAAGATCTAAGCATACATAGGGACAGACAGACAGCGGGAAGCGACTTTGTTTTATACTATGTAGTGATAATAATGTATATAAAACGTTTATTGTGTAGAACACACTCACTCTGAAGAAGACTCTTGGAACACTACTTTCTTATGCTATATTTTTAATGGCGATATTTTACACAATCTTGCTGTATTCGAAATGTTTTTATTTCGAAATCTGTTGGCAGAAGTCGGTAAAAAATAAATAAGTTAGTGCCAAAATTCCTTTTAAATTGCCATCCGTCCATCAGTATGAATCAATAGAGTGTATTGCAAACACTCAATCTTCAATAAATAGCTCGTTTAGTCCGTTACCCTTTACCCTTCTCAAACTAGTCAGTCGATATAAGGTAGGTCAGAAATTACGAGCATTTCTGTATCTTTTTACTAGAAGATGAATGAGAATCGAGCGGCAGAAATATTAGCTACATTTAGCAAAACCTCTTAAATTGGGAAAGGTCTACGTTTTGTAATGGCCTACTTGAGATTTTATTAATATTATGGTTCTACCTAAATCATTTGCAAAAGACAGGTAGGTACTTTATCATTAGACAGATATTAAATGTATTATACACATAAATAACAATAAAATTATATTTTTTTTCTAAAACAAAAAAGTGAGTTTAAAATCCTGGATATTAAGGGGACTCCGGAGTGCCATGTATGGCGCACCGCCTATAAGATTTCTCTAAAGTGCATCTAATATAAGTGATTAAAAATATCACATTACCTAAACAAATAACTGATCTTCAAAAGTTTATATTTCATTTTACAATAGTTTATGTAGTTTTGTAATAAAACACTGGAGAATAACACTTTAAAACAGCACAGGGTTTTAGACTTTACAGAAAATATAGTAACTTCAAGTGAATTTAAAATACTACAATAACTGCTTCATCATAATATCTTTCTTATAAATATTCGTAATAAGCGCCGTCTGTCGACCACTTTTGGTAAAATTGACATGCAATCTGACAGTCTTAGTTATTCACGGGATCCCCTTAACATTCTTTTTTTGTACTTATCAAAAGGATCTGTCAGAAATAAAACTTTTATGAGATAAAAAAAGAAGAAAAAGAGAGAAGATTCACCAAAATCGAGTAACAAACATACTAGTACTATATCTAAACATATATGTAGGTATCCTACTATGAAGTCGGTTGAAAAGAAACTGAATGTATCGCTTGAAGCGATTACTCCCACGTATAATAATAGAATTTATTGCTTTCCCAATCTTTATTGACTCACGTAAGAAGGTCGTACTCATTTCGTAGCTGTTTTACTAGCTCGTAGCAAGTTTCGTAGCAAATTTCGTAGCGATATCAATTTTCGTAGCAAATTTCGTAGCGGGTAGCAATTTCCGTACCTACAATAATAAATTATCACAATAGTTTTAATTACAAATTCCTATTTTACTATTGAGCTTACCATTATTTTTACATCAAAGGCTTGACTGTCAAAATTAAGTTATGCTGACGTTTCGTGCCCACAGCACAAAGCTGTTTTTATTTAAATGGTTTGCCTGATGTATAACCATTATTGTTGCAATACCACTTATGGTCATAAAATATGCCACGCGCGGCACGTCGCAATGCATCGCTTCAAGGGTGTCCCAGAATTTGATGGAAAGGGGTCACTCGGCTCATAAAAGTGTGGGACAGAAGTAGAACTTGTCTGGCATATGAAATTGGTTCAGGCACCTGAGTATAACAGGAAAATAATACTCATACATAAGACACTATTTGACATAGGTATGCTGTAGTTAGTGGAATAGTAGGTACATCTATTCCACAAAGATTGGAAGAGACCTACCTCCCGTGCCAAAGCAGTGAGTTGATACTGTCTAATAATGATGTTTTTTTTTCGACTTTTTGTCACCTCGAAACCTATTTATAAAGTGTACTAATGTACAGAATTAACGAAACCTAGTTTCACATTGTACATTGTAAAAATAGGTTTCGTTAATTCTATAAATGTTCGTTAATTTTGTAATATTCTTTAAGTACCTAGCCATTAAGCTAGGTAGGTACCTAAAGAATATTATAGAATCCGAAAATAAATCTGATAATTCCAAATTGATTCTGTAATACCGAATATTCATTAATACGTATGTAGCTTCAGTTTCTCATGTAAGTAACATGTTGTTAATGAGAAAAAATATCATTGAACTGAATCTGTCTCTCAGTCTGTCCGTCTGCCTGTTACCTTTTCACGCCTAAATGGTATTTCAGGAACGGATATAGGCTACTTTTATCTTGGAAAAGCGCGTGCATAGCCCCGTCAAAAGCTTGTAAAATATATTGAAAGAACGTTATTAGAAAAAGATATGGAAAGGGAGCGTTGACATAATTAATATAGACTTAAGACTTAGATATAGATTAACCCAATAATTATGGATCTGTGTTATCTGAAATAAATGCTGTTATTATATTTAATGAAGAAACTTACCCCAACATCACCAGCCGAAAGCAATTTTTCGGTGGCGGTGCCGACTCCTCCACACAGCCCTGTGGCAGCGGAGTACTCGGTCCGGGAGACCGATCCCCATCTGACTCATCACCGATCCCCGCTCCTCGCCTACAAAGCCAGGAAGTCCCGCATTTATCCCGGCTATCCTCCACCGGCGCGGCGAACTGGCAACGTCTCGGAGATTTAATCTTCCCCGTGGCTAAAGAAGATTTCAGCGGCGACTGCGGCGCTCGAACCGGGCTGGATGTCGCTCTGACAGGCGACGTTGTCAGCTTGACAGGCGACGATTGGAGGGAAAGAGCGCCGCGCTCCGAACCGTTCAACATTGTTAGTTATTCACTTTGCTGTCACCCCGCGGCATTATGGGCGGCTTTTGTTTTCACTTCACTATTATCGACAGTCATTTGTTTTTTTTTGTTTTGTTTATCTACGTAATTGTAACAAGGTCCAACTAATGTGGGGAATGCTTGCGTGTTCACTGTGTTTCATGTCCCGAACACTCAAATAAATTGTAACCTTCTGCAATTAAAAGAGGGTCGAAATTAATTTTCCGCGAGGACTTTAGTCTTTTCCCATATCAAAGCAATTTGGGACACCGATCGAGCGATAAAAACCTCAATATCTGTCTTTGTTATCGAGTCAAGAGAATTTAGCTCTATTTTCGAAGTATTATGGGTTAAATTACGTTGGTTTTCACTTTCAGTGAACGGGTAGCAGTTACCATTAAATGTCGATTTTGATAGCGCTGTAACACCCCGTGTCGTAAAGATAACGTTTGTCACTGTTTGTTGGCAATAAAATGAGGAATTAAATCGTTTACCCTTGTCTGATTAAAGCATTACCGGTGTCGACAATGATAATAAGGTAATTTATGGACGTCATGATGAGCTTTGGCGCACCGGGTGAAGGTCCGCAACAGAAGGTGGCGGGTTCTATTCCCTGCCTCGAAACAAATTATTGTACTATCTGTAGATATTTGTTCCGGTTTTCTGTATATTTTCTTTGTATGATAAAAATATCCATCTCTCAGTTTTATTACTACGGACATATTATCAGCTTAGCACCCATAACACAAGCTCTGCTTAAGCTTAGGGCTAGATAACCGTGTAAATTGTCGAGCATTATTATTAAAAAAATTTTTTTTAATGCCGCCCAATTCACACAGCACTATCTAGCCCCAAGGCAGACAGAGTTTGTGTTATGAGTACTTAATAACTGTTATATATAATACAATACATTACATAAATACTTTTTTTTATTATACATAGAAACGACCAGAACACCCTGAACAAATATCTGTAGATCGTTATTTATTTATTTATGCTGAAAAGATTGATATTGTGTGAATAGAGAGAAGATTTTATGTCCTATCTATAGGCTGTTCTAAATGACATAATCTCAATACGTTGTTGAATATTTTTTGGAAAACCGATCAAGTTGAAAATTTCGAAAATTATTGGTAGCTATCAGATCAATTTCAAATAAGGTATTAAAAATCATAAACCAAATACAACAACCGCAAAAAACCGCTGTCGCTGGCTTTTTATCTACATAATTCATCTGTGACACCTATTGTGAAAGAATTCCGAAGCAATTTATTGAAAAATCGTTTATTTTGGAGCCCCGAGCCCAATCTCATTATCGGGGTGTGAAAATCAATGGGTCCAACGATTCCACCCAAGAAACGTCGTTCTAGAGTCAGATATATACATACCATCGCATACCTTTTTAACAAATGAAATGCTTTCTCTAATATAATCGAGTGGTTGAATCTTTTCTTCGTTTTATGAAATGTTGTATGTTAAGGAACAACGTAGGTATTTCTAGAGTCAGACATTATATCATCGCATACCTTTTTAAGAAATGAAATGCTTTCTCTAATATAAATCGAGTGGTTGAATCTTTTCTTCGTTTTATGAAATGTTGTATATTAAGGAACACCGTAGGTATGTCTAGAGTCAGACATTATACAATCGCATACCTTTTTAACAAATGAAATGCTTTCTCTAATATAAATCGAGTGGTTGAATCTTTTCTTCGTTTTATGAAATGTTGTATATTAAGGAACAACGTAGGTATTTCTAGAGTCAGGCATTATACCATCGCATACCTTTTTAACAAATGAAATGCTTTCTCTAATATAAATCGAGTGGTTGAATCTTTTCTTCGTTTTATGAAATGTTGTATATTAAGGAACAACGTAGGTATTTCTAGAGTCAGGCATTATACCATCGCATACCTTTTTAACAAATGAAATGCTTTCTCTAATATAATCGAGTGGTTGAATCTTTTATTCGTTTTATGAAATGTTGTATGTTATGGAACAACGTAGGTATTTCTAGAGTCAGACATTATACCATCGCGTACCTTTTTAACAAATGAAATGCTTTCTCTAATATAATCGAGTGGTTGAATATTATTTGGTTTTATAATATGTTGTATGTTAAAGAAGTGTGTTACCTCGCTAATACATTTATTACTATACCTACTTAAAAGGAGGTCTCGAACACTGAACAATATTTATAATGAACCGTATGCGAATGATAATAAACATTTTTGTAATTGTAAATGTCTTTAAAAAAAAGAGATGTTCTTTATTTTTATGCGTTTTGTAAGCAATATTAATCGAAAATGTTTTTTTTTTCAGTAATATTAAAATATAAATAACTAGCGGACCGTTCATGTCTTTCACCGTTTGAAAATATAAAAAAGCTAAATATATATTATATTTTCAAATAATAATAAATACCCGTGCGAAGCCTCCGTATATTATTATTATGGTGTAGCTTTTCAACGGTGAAAGAATTTTTGAAATTGGTCTTGTAGTTTCGGAACCTATTCAATGCAAAAAAAAACATTCCTCTGTATAATATTATAGTATAAATTTAAAAAATACTATCATAGTAATTTTTAAAATATTTTTTTTTTTCTGAACGGCTCGTTTTTGATCGACAAGTAATTTGTTGGTAATTTTTATCTACAAACAAATATTGTTGGATTTTTGAGTTACGACGCAATGTCCAATCAGCTTCCTACAGTCATTTCAACAAATTTATTGGAGCATATCATATCACATGAATGATTTATCACAACACACTAACTTCGCTAAGCTTTTATAATTGCGAAAGTTTGGTTGGATGTATGGATGTTTGAGTGTTTGTTACTTCTACTCATCGGGTAGGGCAGAAATTTCGCATAGGTTACATTTAGGCATTTAAAAAAATGTTTTGTTTTAGTTAGTGATTCTCTTTTGGTCTATTATGAAATAGAAATAGTTTTTTATTATCAATGATTTATTTTCTACTCCATTAACTACCAAATGAGACCTTTTTCGTCTATAGACATGGGTAGCTATGGCCTAATCAGTACAATAACCCGTGCTTCGAAGAAAAAAAATGGCTGCCACTTTAATTTAGAGAAAAAAAATATAGGGAAAGTCATTTGTCGAAAAAATTTACCGTTTTTCAACCCCCCCTTAAAGTTTCAGAAACCGATGACAGACATATTGTACCTATCTACGCTACTGTTTATGCCGGAAGGAAACAACGCGTGTGAAGCCGGGGGCACAAACTAATCCTACTAATATTATAAACGCGAAAGTTTGTGAGGATGTACGAGTATGTAAGTGTAGATGTGGTATGTAGTGTCAAATAAATGTATTTCTTTCTTTCTAAGTATGTTTGTTGCTCTTTCACGCAAAAACTACTGAATGGATTTTTATGAAACTTCACAATAATATAGCTTACATATCAGAATAACACATAGGTTACGATTCATAAAGATTATTTTTTATATTATCCAAAATATTTCAAAATCAAAAAAAGTTGTATTCTTTAGGTTTACAAATAAGTTCTTAGACAAGTCGTATTTTATACTATTATAACAATATTTTAATTTTCACTTAAATTTTTCTATCACAACGCGTGTGAAACCGCGGGGCGCAGCTAGTACAATATAATCGCAATGTTATGTTTCCGCCTGACCGCGCCTCCCCCGCTCGGATAATTCAGATGTCAAGCGATGAAATTATACTAGTGTTATGTTTAATATATTGTCATATCTGACGTGTCTAAATAAATTTCATAATTTATTTATTAATTGATGTAATCAGAACGACCTTAGGCCAATTATACCAATTACAGAGGAATAAAAACTAAGAACACATATAAATACAGTTGTACAATCAAATAATCTAATGTAGCTAAAATTATCATAAGAAATAATCAATTATCATAAGAAATATTCAAATTAAAATTAAAATTATCATAAGAAATATTCAAATTATAGATTATTGAGATATTAACATCATTACAGGTTTTTTATTTAGCCCTAAGGCGACGTTATATCTACATAAACGAACTTATTTAAAAGGTCATGGGATTAATTATGTCATAGAAATAAATCATGTAAGCTTTTGATACTTAGTACCTAGGTAAAGTACCTAGTGTTAACACGAACATGTGATTCACGAAAGCTAAAAAAGTGTTACAAGAAATCTAGGTAAGTGAACACGCCATTACCAGTGCGCTAAAGGAAAGAAAGGAATCATTATGATTCACTTTTAAAAGCTGTCAAACCTGTCATCAGAAATGTAAATAATAATTAGACACCTTTTCACTACAATGGTTGCTAACATGTTTTTTGATTCGACGTTTTGTACTTAAATATTTTTATCTACATTTTCTTAGTTACCGGTACGAACCTGTTTTGTTGCACCGTGTATTCGTTTTAATAGTGCTAGATAAATCATCATCATCATCAGCCTAAGATAGTCCACTGCTGGACATAGGCCTCCCCCATTGAGCGCCATAGCGCCCTGTCTTCAGCTTGCCGCAGGTCGTCATCTCACCTGGTTGGAGGGCGTCCTACACTACGTTTACCGAGTCGTGATCTCCACTCAGGAACACGTTTGCCCCAGCGGCCGTCGGTTCTTCTCGTCGGTTTTTCTTTTTATTAGTTACTTGGTATATACTCGTTTTGTTGCACCGTGTGTTAGTTTTAATAGTGCTAGATAAATATAAGCAAGCAATAGTGGATGTTTCTAACGAAGCCATGGCGCCCCGGGGAAATCCCCCGTTGTTTGAGTTCTCAACAAACTTGTAATGAAATTCACAACAACGAACAATAGGAAGCTGTCAAAGAGATAAATCTTGGCTTACTTTGCTAATCAATGATCTTCGTTTGAGTTAGCAGTTTTTTATATTTATTTTTTACTGTACAATCTTCATTAAAGAATCTTTGTCTGTCATGCGGATTTGTTCCCGCGTGCGGATCTGGTCCGCAAGCGTTTTTAATTGCTACCTGAAACCTATAATTGCTCCAACCAATCTGCGTTCCGCGTGCGTGTGGCCCGCGTGATAAGGAAAACCATACATAATATTATATCAAAATTTTAGCGTTTTAATCATGATTGAAGAAATTTGGAAACTTTACTCAAGTTAAGCGATCTACAAATACTTAATGAAGCCTTTGCAACCATAAGTATCTACTTACTTGTCTAAAACAGCGCTTGAGATGTGTTGAGCTCTACTTAGATTGCCTTAGTAAAGCCAACTTGACGTATACTTTACCACAATACTTACCTTTAAACAATTTCTAAAGTAAAGTACATAGGTAAGGTAGGTTTAACCTTTAACTGTTGACGTTGGGCTTCACCGGTCCGTAAGCACCGTTGAGAAGTAATAAAGAAACATAAGACAAAATAATTTATTTATAATAAAGTACTAAAAAAAATTCACAATTAAAGCAGTAAAACAGAGTAAACACAAATAATAACGCTGGTTTTCAGTTTGAACCTTTTTCTATAGTCACATCACGGACAAGGAAGAGACGCTCATGAGCGAGATGCTCAAAACAGACAAAAAATAATAGTAAAAACAAAAAACAGTAAGTAGAATATAAGTAGAAATTATAAGCTAAAGTTTAGTTTAGTTATATTCAACCGAGGCCCTACACAAAAAGCACGTCACCAGTACAGGTTACCTACACTTCAGGTTCTATTCCAGAACAAGTTATAAAGGTCAATTTGCTGAAGCACCAACTACACTCGAACTTTTGAGAGATGTTTCAATATTTCAGGAAATAGAAATAAGGAATAAAGTTGTTTCTTTGTATCGACTGGTCAAGGAAATTATTTCCGGGTCACTCGAATCTATCTCATTGTACTGCTTGGGCATTTTTGGCTTTGTACTATCTATAGTACTACACTAGCTTTAGTACCATCTGATATTGAAATTAACATTTCAGGAGATTTGCACAGCTTAAAAGTTTAGTTATAGTTTCTTTATAGGCTCGGGAACTATCTATAAAAAAATATCTTTCAGCTTTGCTCGCGACTGCCAATTTCTTGAGGAATATTTTAGTCTAATATTTGTATACAATAACCAATGGTAATAATTTGTATGGGAAGCACTCACTACCAAACCACAAGTTATTCTAAGAAATTATTATTGGTAATGAGCCCCAAATAAGTGACATGCAGGTACTTTTTATGCAATAAAGATTTTTTTATTCATTTGTGCGGACGATTTTACCTAATTTTTAAAACATAGATAGATAGATAGATAGACAATACTTTTATTGCACACTTAAAAATAAAACAAACAAGGTAAAAAAATAATAATACAAGATATGTGACAATTCGGCGGTCTTATCGCTCAAGAGCGATCTCTACCAGACAACCGTGGATGGATAGGATCGTTGGACTGAAAAAGGGGATCTGTGTGAGTAGATGGCAATTATCAAAGCACTTTACCTGTATTTGTAGATAGGTACGTACATACCTACTCGCTTCCATACCAACTAAATATATAATGCTCGATAATCCACGCATACAGCATAATCTAGCTTCAAGCCACAGAATAACTATAGTTACATATGGTTCTTAAGCCCCGAGCTAAGTCGAGCTTGTGGTATGGGAACTAGATGACTGATAAACCTAGTACGTACGATTGATTAAATATATAAATGATTTTTACCATATACACTAGTTTCGGTGGAAGAAGGGGAGGGAGGCCTTTACTCTGCAGTGGGACACTCCGGACTAATATAAATAATAATAATAATTTTTCAGCAATAGTCTCTACACCGGGCGGATGATCTTTGGGTGTATCATATTGTGCACCTGAGGATGATACCCGCTATGTGTGGCCATCGCCTTTAGATTAACTCTCTCAAAGGGCCTCTGTGCTGTTAGTTTCGGCCCCACGCAAGCCTTCCAAAGGACCGGGTCACTTTATGGCCCGAGATCATGGTAATGGTTTGACGACCGATGTGGCGCGGTGGGCGAAGGTCCGCCTGCGACGCAGAAGGTTGCGGGTTCGATTTCCGCCACGGAACAATTGTGTGCACGATCTGCAGATATTTGTCTAAGTGCTTATTTGTAAGCTTAAAGAAATAAAAACTTTTCATTTCCATTTTCATTTTCATTCCAGGCTTAGAGCTATTTGTTTTATTTTCCCCTGATAAAACAAAAGGTTAACGCCTTCCTCTGAGATTGGTGGGAGATCGCACGTGACCGCACTGAGTGGAAAGATTTGGGGGAGGCCTTTGCCCAGCAGTGGGACGAAAAAGGCTAAATAAAAAACAACAAAAGGTACTCGATATATAGGTACCCGATAAAATAACTCTACTACTAGAGATAATTAAACGAAGAGGAGAGGAAGATTATCTCTTCTTTTATTGTAGCTTTTTTGTTTATGAAGACTTCTATATATAATAATACTAGCTGCGCCCCGCGGTTTCACCCGCGTGGTGATAGATATTTTGGATAATATACAATATATCTTTATAAATTGTAGCCTATGTCTTATACTGATGTATAAGCTATATGATTGTAAAGTTTCATTAAAATCCATTCAGTAGTTTTTACGTGAAAGAGCAACAAACATCCATCCATCCATACTTACAAACTTTCGCGTTTATAATATTAGTAGGATTATAGATTCGATTTTTTGTTTGTTTGCATTGAATAGGCTCCGAAACCACCGGACCAATCGGAAAAATTATTTCACCGTTGGAAAGCTACACTATCCTCGGGTGACATAGGCTTTAGTATATATTCAAATAATAATAATAAATAACCTTGCGAAGTCGGGACAGTCCGCTAGATATATTATATGGACTTTAAATGTAGGTAAGGTACTGAAGTGGCCTCATGTGTACGTAACATGGAGCACTCCTACACCACTTCATGAGATACTACATAAACCAAGTTAACTTCAAGTGGTTAAACAAGTTTAACCTACTTTAGAGCGGTTCAATTAGAACATTATCCAAGTTTAATCATTAAACGAGGTGTCTCTAGTAACTCAGAGCTTAGAATGACTTCACTTTATTTATACTACGACAAATGATGTAACGCGGTGTGCGAAGGTCCGCCTGCGACGCAAGAGGTTGCTGATTCGATTCTCGTATAGGGAAAAATGATTATACGATCTGCAAATCTTTGTTTTGGGTGTTCTAAGTTGTTTTGGTTTCTTTGTATAATAAACAAATATCTATTTATGATATGTATTCTATTAAGTATATCAGTTATCTAGTACCCATAATACAAGCTCTGCTTAGCTTGGGGCTAGATGATGCTGTGTATTGTCCAGAATTATTGATTTATTTATACCATACATTTAACGTCTACCGCTAAATATGCCCTTAACTGTGTTACTTGTATTACCTACTAGCTGCGCCCCGCGGCTTCGCCCCCGTTAAATCTATGTGTCAAGTCAAATGGTTAAAATGATAAAAAGCTTTTTTCTTCAAAAAAGTTAAAAAAAAATCTAACCTACCTCCTCACCAATTTTCAGTCAAATCGGTTCAGCCGTTCTTGAGTTATAAGTGTTGCAACAAACACGACTTTCTTTTATATATACCTATAGATTACTTCAAATTACTTTATGTATGAAAAAGTTAAGGTAATTTTATGCGCCAAAGAAATCTTTGAAGGTAATTCGATCCACCCTTTTATGCTATCTTCATAATCAAGATGGTATTAAGTTTCCCTGTAACGCGAAAAAACGTTTACCTAAAGTAAGAAAATAATTATTTAGTTTTATTTTCATAGAAGTGAAACTCGTATGTATCTAACTAAACCCCTTTGACAGTAGCTACTCACTGAAAAGTTATAGAATGACGTCATCATTTGAAATGGCGGTAGAAGTCTGGGTTTACGCGCTTTTGACACAGGTTTTTTTTTACTACTGATTGGCCACCTGGAAGATTCTACTTAGTGTTAGTTGTGTCCAATGGGCTTAATGTTGTCATAAACCCAAAAGCACTTTCGCCAATCTAGCCCCAATCTAAGCAGAGCTTGTGTTATGGGTACTAGATGATTGATATACTTTCGTGCACACAATTGTCCCGAGGTCGTAATCTAACCCGCAACCTCCTGCGTCACAGGCAGAATTTCACCCACCGCGCCACATCATTTCGTCACTTCATTGAACCTTGCTGTAAATATAAGAATAAAAAGCAAAGGAATTGCGGTTCTATCCGCTCATGCTACTTTCCAACTCGGGTTCGTTTAAGCTTATCCTCGGGTACTTTACATTTTTTCTTCTACTTATCTGTAAAGTTATTTTACATAAGCTTTCTAATCTTTTTAAATATAACTTAGGTAAACTTTCCACTTTAGAATAGTCTAGGGTTGTACGTGTAGAAGGTCAGGATAAAGGCTACCAATAGTTTCAAAATAAATAGTACTATCGAATGAAATTCCACTACAGGTTCGATTCCTGCCGCAAGACAAATTATGTTTTTGTATTATCTGCAAATACGATTCCCTGGGTATTTTTTATTAATGTGACACTACACATCAATAGAATATACCATAAAAAAATCACTAATTACAATATAGTGTAATTTGTTTAAAGCGTTTTGTCGTCTAGCGATCACGTCACCCAATTTTTGTATTGATATGATGATATCAGTCTTCGGATACAAACTTTATAAGCTTAATTATAATATGTGAAAATTACTATGAAAAAAAAACAAGTAACAGTAAATTGTGAAATCAAATAATACAGAAATGCGAGTATGAAAAATAAAATATATTTCCGGAACCCATCCCGAAACAGAATGAAACGGCGATCAACTGCGAAAAGGTAAAGTAATGGTATCAGTTCTGAAACCAGGGCCAGGGAAAAGTAGAATATCGTGGCCATTGGAGCACATACAGCGAAATAACGTGTTGTACAGGCTGTCACACAAAAGGAATGTGTGATACGATTTAGTTACTTTTTTCTCGCACGTTTTAGACCCGAACGCGCTGCGTGTTTCGGAAAGAACGATTCTTTCGATTCGGCGCAGTAAACTCTGTTAATTAGAATGGATCTCAATATTTCAGTTAAAGTTAAGTAAGCAAGTTAGTTAAGTAAGTAATCTTTAAAATAAATATTACATAAATAATGCTGGATTATTTAGACATCATTATCTAGTCCTAACCTAAGCAGAGCTTGTGTTATGGGTACCTTTCCTAATAGATGGCTGATATACAAACCGATAGTAATAGAATACCTTACATATTTCGTCATAAACAGCGTCAGATGGGTTTTGAATAGTTTATATAAATAACATTCAAATTAATTATAACTTATAGCTATGACAAACAAACGTGCCGTTTACTTTCGACTGTTTCATTGGTTATTCAGTTATTTTCATGGAAACAAACCATTTTTTATATTAAAAGTGAAAAAAAATTGAGATTAAGTTACCGAGTGTTTAAACTGTAAGTAAATAAATATTTAGGTACCAACTTCTCGTTGAGTTGCATTACAATACAACAAATCTAGACAGATTTCCAAATTAGTTTCACAAAAGCAATCAGGAATGCCTATCGATTGACCTATTAGACGTGTTGCGTCGCCAAATTAGAAATTGAACAGGGTTTACAAATTTATAACGAGATTTATACAAAACCTAGGCTTTTTATTAAATCTCCAACTAGGCCATATTTGCCATGAACACTGCTACGCACAATCATTTGTAATATAGGTAGTAATAATTTGCGTAGTTTAAGTTTGTTGTGTATAGTAGTTTTAAGGTGAATAAAAATATTTTCTTTCTTTTCTTTCTTTCTTTCTTTCAACTTCTAAGGATATCGTAGTTTATCTTAGTTATTCTTTATCGTAACTGTACCTAGTAATGAAATCGCAAGAAAATAATTATAAAGCAATAAATAAAATAAAATAATAAATAAATAATGCTGGACAATCCACACAGCATTATCAAGCCCCATGGTAAGCAGAGCTTGTGTTGTGGGTACTAGATAACTGATATACATAATACATTACATACATAGATATTTTTTATTATACATAGGAAACGACTAGAACACCCGGAACAAATATCTGCAGATCGTACACACAATTGTTCCGAGGCGGGAATCGAACCCGCAACCTCCTGCGTCGTAAGCGGACCTTCGCTCACCGCGCCACATCGGTCGTCAAATAAAGTAGTTAATAAGGTAGTTAAGCGGGGTGTTCAGCCGCCTAAACAAATAGCAAATAACATGGTGCGAAACTTCAATAACCAAAGTTTACATCTCTGTCGTCGGCTGCTCGATCTAATAGGTACACCTACGTCCAAATCTCCATACACAAGGTAAGCCGGAGTTCCATAACCGGGATAAGGTACCGGGATCACGGGAATATCTCTATGTTTTGGGTACCTACCTGTCTTAAGGGCTAAAGGCGCGCTCTATGGTCGATGTATATGATTTTGTACCTATTGACCCTGACACCATATTTTGTAAGATTTTATTTATATTTTTAAAATTTTATTACTCTACAAAGGGTACATAGGATGCGCTTAATGCAGAGAGACATTTTTTAGCTGCCGACCAGCAAAAACTCATGTTTATCTATACTAATATTATAAAGAGGAAAGGTTTGATCTTTTGTTTGTTTGTATTGAATAGGCTCCGAAACTACTGGACCGATTTGAAAAATTCTTTCACCGTTGGGAAGTTACACTATCAGCGGTGAACATGGGCTATATTAAAATTTAGAAATGTGAAATTTGAATTTAACGCGGGTTGAACCGCGTGTGAAACAGCGGGAAACAGCTAGTACCATATACTATTACATCGTTTCTGAAATATACGTACCTACGTGTTATGTTTTATGGATTTTATCTTGTGATATAAGTCTCTCTACGACAAAAGCTCTTTGCTTTGTATGCTATGTGAAGAAGTCTTTGTCTAATAATAACTACATCGAAAATACCTCAGCCTGTAACTGTTTGGTTCAAAGGTTATTGTATTCAATAACCTTTGAACCAAACAGTTACATAAGAAAGTTATCCAAGAAAGTGTACGATTTAAAAATAACACAATAGAGATCCAAACTCGTTCAACCTAAAACCAAATTTCAAAGGTCATTCAGCCGCTGGCGCTGGTGTGAAAGGACCCTTAGTGCCTCGATTCTCCCTACTCAGTGATTTGATTTTATTTACAACGATTCTGTTTCGTATTTTGTGGAGTTTTTGCTTTTGCAATGGCAATGGAATTTTATGAGACCTCGTGGATATTGAATTTATTGAGGTGAATGGGCGCTGTTTCAGTCAGCAGTTATTCTATACAAAGGACCAAAATAATAACTTATTTGTTGGTAACTGATTGATTTGGTAATCTATTTTGTATTTACAAGTGATTTTTCCTCGAAAAGTAATTTCTAGGCATACATATAACTGAAACGTTTAGATATAGTAATTATTATTTTTAATTTTTTTTAAATTTTTTACGTTTCGGTACCCCTTATAGGACCACTATATTGTCCGTCATCTACCCGCCTGCCAACCCTCTTTGCTCAGGAATGCGTGGAAATATCGAGTTAAAATTAACATCAAATACTCAAGTCCATAACTTCTTGGAGCCTTGATAGAAATAAAACTTGATATAAAGTAAACGCAAACACAAGTTACAGCCAGTTTTTGCCCAGATTTTTTAAAAAATCTAATGGACATTACATATACGCAAAAGCTATGGGGTACTTCCCGTTCACCTAGAATCATTAAGATTTTGCAAGAAGTTCTTATAAATATACGGAATCCTCCATGCGCGAGTACGACTCGCACTTAACGTTTTATTTTATTATTAAACTGGTTTGAACGAAACTGTACGTTAAACGTCCTTATATAAGTTAACGCTGCTAGTTTTAATATATCATTTATATTTTAAATCAACCCTCTTTTCATTCAGAAACAAAATTAAAATCAACAATTCTCAATATAATTACCCATTCTTAAAAGTTTCACCACATTTTTAAACTCAACTCGTAGTTCTCACAAACGCAAAGAGCGTGTCTTTTAAATGGCCTCACTGCAGATGTGAAATGCTTGAAACACAAAATAAAAGCACTAACTTCAAAACCGCAAAGCCGTCTTAGCTTAGCTTCGTAGACGTTAGCTCTAACGAAAGTGCTACGCGGCCGTTACGCTACGGTTCACTCGTAGAACTGGCTACGGCGTTACGTCTACGGGGATACCAGCTGCGAGGGATATCAGCCCGTTATTTCGTATGAATAATAGCGTAGGGCGTAAAATCGAGCGTTGAAAGTAGCTTACAAGTTGGTTTTATTAGTTTTTTGTAGTAGATTTTGTAACTTAAATTGAGAATTAAAACATCATAACATTGACCGATGGTTGAAAACTTTCTGTATGTGTTGTATTTATAATATTTACGGGTAAAAAAATTTTTTTTTTTCACATATGTTCATTTTGCACAGCTTCGTTCTCTACCCTTTTCTCCTTTTTAATAATTTATACATTGTTTTTCTGAAACAATAATCGAATCTAGCGGAACTTGAGCTAAACTTGATTTAGGTAGATTACTTTGAGTTGCCTGTTTTGTCTACCTGTTAGATAAAGGCCATAAGATTTTTATTGCCAAAATGTTTGCTGTGAAACTTCGAAGCATTCTTCATTGTTTGGAAGTGTGCCAAAACATCGGGTAAACAATAGGATCCGCCACCCTAAAGAAGACTGCAGCAACAGATAGCTGTTGCGCTATTTGGTATCATTAATAACCACTATTGCCAACCATTAGTCAGGGGGAATGGAGGAAATAATACGTTATTTTGGAAACAGAGCAAGAATAACATTTTTTTCATAAAACCGATAAAACGGTTTAAAAATGTTAAACTATTTAGTTATAAGATATATATATGTTAGTTTATCTGTGGTACAAGAAAATAAGGAAGGAAAATAACGAAATAACTATAATTTTGATTTACAAAGTTTTTTGAGGTAGGTATAAAGTATTTAGATATTTAAAGGATGTGCACATGTTTTCCTCTTTTTGTTCATGTTTCAGATTTAAGGTACAAGATATATTTAAAGTACCTACCAAAGGTTGGTAGCTCGTCTGTTTTTTAGACTACTATTTAACATATAAAGAAGGTTCAGTAGGTTCGTACATAATAGTACGAACGTATAAATTAATTTAAATATTATGAACATGTATTTAATTTGACGACCGATGTGGCGCGGTGGGCGAAGGTCCGCCTGCGACGCAGGAGGTTGCGGGTTCGATTCCCGCCTCGGAACAATTGTGTGTACGATCTGCAGATATTTGTTCCGGGTGTTCTGGTCGTTTTCTATGTATAATAAAAAATATCTATCTATGTAATGTATTGTATTATGTATATCAGTTATCTAGTACCCATAACACAAGCTCTGCTTACCATGGGGCTAGATAATACTGTGTGAATTGTCCAGCATTATTTATTTATTTATAATTTAATATCATGTTCAAAAGAAAATAAAAAAATATCTCCAAGAACTAATTAATTTACGATTGTTTCATATTCAATTCCCTTATGCCTATTTCCGTGACCTTAATACATAAAATATTATTTCCATTGTAATTTTAATTTAGTTGCTTTTCTTTGTGAATACTGAAAACTAGGTAATTTCGTCCAAACGCTGATCCCTGGGTAAATGAATAAAATATTAAAATGGCTTATTATGGTTGACAAGAGTGAGTAGCAAAACAGCTGAACGGATTGGGCTGGTTTTGCATATCATGTTAAATGTCCCGTTTTAAATGACTTTTGTGTTTTTAATATTCATCATCAGCCTATATTAGTCCACTGCTGGAGATAGGCCTCCCCCAATGAGCGCCATGGTTGGCTGTGTGGTGTCTGCCTAGATAGAATAGCACCAACCCAACTCTGCCCGTGGGTGTCGTAGCAGGCAACTAAGGGACATACACCGGGGGGCGGGCAGCAGCGTCCCTTGCAGCACACTCCCTATACTGCGATCCCCAACCCGCATGCCCAGCGTGGGGATTATGGGCATCAACCCCCCCATGGATCGATTTTAATATTATAAATAATATAATTATTAAAAACTTGTGTGTTCTATTGCTACGTGACCTTTCTTGAGAATAGAAATAAAACAAAATAAAAAGAGTAGTTCACTAATCAAATGAAATCACTTTTATTTGAGACATAGCACAGTTCATATAACGAGAATCAAACATCACACCCACAGAAAAAATTCTAATTTTTTGTAGCTAAAAATTTCTTTTTTTTGTAAATGCTATTACTTAGCTGACTGTACCTTCGTGTATTGAAATTTTAATTTGTTCTTTGGAAGTTTCTTTTGTTGCGCAAATGATATCCTAAAATTATAAGTTTGAGACAACTTTCGGCGTTATTAAAGCTCGCGAGACCGGATATAATTGATGACTTCGCCTTTCTGCCGTCTGCATGTAATTTATTTATATCTCTCATTTACCATGATCTCGGGCCATAAAGTGACCCGGTCCTTTGGAAGGCTTGCGTGGGGCCGAAGCCAACAGCACAGAGGCCCTTTGAGAAGTTAATCTAAAGGCGATGGCTACACATAGCGGGTATCATCCTCGGGTGCACAACATGATACACCCAAAGATGGTATCCGCGAGGTGTAGAGACAAATGAAAGAAATAAAACCAGGCTATTGTGATGGATGGATGGACTGGGTAATAGGGTTATAGGGGAGATTGTGGACGTCTGCCATAAACAAGTCAATCATAATGTTAAAAAGAGTGGCAGACGGTGGCTTGCCGAATGCTGGATGGGTTCCTTAAAAAGCCGGAGTAAATTACCGGAGAGGAACAGCATCGGCACAAACGACTGAGGGGTGTCGAGAGATGCGGCCCCGATTTCACCATCACGAAGACTGCTCGTGAGCGGGTTTCATCGCTATTACGCCATTAGACACTTCCACCCCCCAGTCTACATCCTAAGATGCATCTCTCGCGAATCCACTTAGACCGGCCAATGAAGGCAAGCAAGAGGTGGGGATCTGGTTCTCTTGGGATGCCACTCCGCAAGCGGAGACGAGAACCAGGAACTTCCCCGGGAGCACTCGGTACCCGTAGTGTCGCTACTCACCATCAGCTCGCCACAAGCTGCCCTGCGGATTTTATTTATATTATCGTTACTATTCGTTACACTCGAATGGTAACGACGGGACCATTCGAGAGTAACGAATGGTTGACCTTAGTTAAATAATTATTAAAAAACGCAAAACTTAAAAATAGAATTCGAAGTCGGTTCTTAGATTTTCAAAACAATGAATTTACGATATTTCTCTTTTCGAATATTTTCACACAAACGCACGCGTCCAACAACTACAACTTTTCATTTGACCAAAACAATATAATTGTGTAATAAGTATATAATGTACAGTAAATGGTTTAATTGAAATAAAGCCGTTTTAATATAAATAAATTACAATAACTCTCGAATGGTAACGATAATATAAATAAATCGCATGTATGTACATACCTAAGCTTGTTATTTAAAAGCTCAATTTAATGTTGAAATAAAAAGTCTAGTCTAGCAATTTAATTTCAGCAGATAGGTCATTAAATACCCATTTGTCGTCATTAGGTAGGTACGAACTTGTCTTGTTTCTAATTAATTATAATGAAAAGCTGCAAACAATTTACTCTGACATGGCGCTGAAAATTGATGGATAACTTTTAAAGTAGGTACCCATTCCTGTGTTGAATTTTTGTTCCCTCAAAACCAAGTCACCTAAAATGTTTGTGAACCATCGGTACCTTGAAGCATCATCATCATCAGATCTGTGGGCTGATGCCCACAGACGGCCACCGATGGACTTAAGTCTCCCCATTGAGAACTCTCGTTTTTCGCTTTTATAAAGAAGCTTTTAGATAATTATCGGACACCGATTTCGGCGAGCAGCGGTACCTAGCACATTTTTGATACATATTTTGCGACCGACCGATTTTCGAGTTGTCTCACTTTGGAACGCAATAGTTGAATCGCGTAAGCTCAAGTGTAAGTTCAAAATAATTCTAATTCTTTAAATTCATTCGATTCATTCGATTCATTCAGTTTATTAAGTTCATTCTAATCATTCAGTTCATTCATAAATTCAAATATTTTTCTCAAAAAAAAATACACACTGGATGTGTAGCTACGTGTATTTTTTTTTTTATAATACACATCAACACCAAAAGGGCACCCAATTTACGTTCCTACTTTCTTTCAATCAGGCAGGACTTACAAAACAGCAGATTTTTCTAGAATTCTCTGATTTCTCTAATATTTTAGGGCTCTCAATCGAAATTCATAAGAAACGTCGATTCGGAGCTCAATGCGAGCTTCAAGTTTTGGTTTATGGATGGGATAGGTACCTACTAGACGTCCCGATTCTACCTTTCACCTGCCATATCAAGGAACGAATCGTCTAACTTTTGGCTGATTATTTGGAATTAATTAATTTTCAAGGTGGGTCTTGGATGTTTAGATGTTTGGTTATATAGATGTTTGTTACCTCTTCGCGCCAAAAATACTGAACGGATTGGGCTGAAGAAGTAGTTCTAAGCCTGGAATAAAACATAGACCACTTTTTAACCCCTAATTACATAGGTCCTGTAAGGGTCCTGTGTTCCTGAGTTTAGTCCATTATGTCCATAGTATAGAAAAAGTCTTCAAACGTCTTCACAGAAACAACGCGTTCAAAGCCGTGGGCAGAAACTAGAATCTAATAAGTAATTTAAAGAATACTTAGGTTAGGTTGGTAACAGTTATCTAGTACCCATAACACAAGCTCTGCTTACCATGGGGCTAGATAATGCTGTGTGAGTTGTCCAGCATTATTATTATTATTATTATTAGGTAGGTACATGGAAAACAAATATATTGATAACACGTTACATTATGATAAAACTTTTGAAACTATCATGGTTATTAACACTAAAGTCATTTAAAACGGGAAATTTACAATTATGTTTTTAATTTTCTGTTACTTTTTCTTTTATTTATGAACAAAATCCGCAGCTCTTAATTAAATAAATAAATAAATAAATAATGCTGGACAATTCACACAGCACAACATTTTCTGTTACTTTTTCTTTTATTTATGAACAAAATCCACAGCTCTTAATTAAATAAATAAATAATGCTGGACAATTCACACATCATTATCTAGCCCCATGGTAAGCAGAGCTTGTGTTGTGGGTACTGGATAACTGATATACATAATACAATACATTACATAGATAGATATTTTTATTATATATAGAAAACGACCAGAACACCCGGAACAATTATCTGCAGATCGTACACACAATTGTTCCGAGGCGGGAATCGAACCCGCAACCTCCTGCGACGCAGGCGGACCTTCGCCCACCGCGCCACATGGGTCGTCATCGTCGTAATTATAAATTAACTTATCTTATAACTATCACTAACAGCCAATAAACGGATTTACATTATTATTATTAAGACAAATAAGGACGACATCACCAAAAGTGCCATTATAGAGGCCAAGAAGAATAGAATAAATGAATAACAACTTAAAGACTAGAAAATTTTTAGCTTTCATGTTCAAATGTTACGTTTCATTATGGTCAGGTAGGTAGATAAAATCCCAACGGACCACGTAAATCTCGACAAACGTAATCTAAACGTCCTACGCATAAAATAACAAAAAGGTTGAGTGGGTGGAATGAAAGATTTCCTTCATCCAAACATACATACCTACTGCCCACTTACTCGTACATCCAAATCCTACCTAATTATTCTAACCCCGGAAACCCCGGACTAGGTTAGGTTACTAATATCCCTTGCAATGATTCATTGATGTGATTTAATCTACTTCTCACATCATATTCGATAATTTTCACAGCTTTAATATTAATTCAACGGTGATTGCAACAATCGTATATGTATCTGTCGCCCCCGAATCGTAGAGTCAGCTCGTTTAGAGAAAGGCTAGGCCGAATGCAAAACAACCTTAGCCCAAATTTTTTGGGAATACTAAATTAATTTAATTCGACGAAATGGTTGAGTTAGCCTGAGTGTTACGTCAAATTTACCCGTTAAATCGGCATAGGCAATTAATTGAACTGCAAAACAATCGGCCTCGCCATTCTACTAACGGGCTAATTCTACAATCTGGTGACATATGAATCTAATCTACAAACATTGAAAATGAAAACGTTTCGAAGCACAGGTGTAAGGTAGGTACCTAATAATCTGCTGGTAGTAAATCCGTTGTGCGTTATTTTCGCATTTTTCAGCGTAATCCGGAGTTATGAGCTTGACCGCCGACGAGGCGGCCAATTTGTACAAACTCATAACCATTTGTAAACCTAAAGCTCAGGAAGATTACCTACTCTTAAATATTTATATTGCTGCTTATTAAAAATAAAATTGTGCTCTACATTGTATACAAGTCAATACTTATGCAAATTGATAGGATCCGAGCAGGTACTAGAAGTAACAAACATCCATTCATCCATCCAACTAAAGAACCAAATTTTCTTATTTATGATATTAGTGTGATTGTATACAGCAATATCTACAGTAGATAAGTAGATTAGTAAGTGAAGTTTAACAAACATATAACAGATTATACCTACCTACCTCCCTATGCTTGACGATGCGGCGCGGTGGGCGAAGGTCCGCCTGCGACGCAGGAGGTTGCGGGTTCGATTCCCGCCTCGGAACAATTTGGTGTACGATCTGCAAATATTTGTTCCGGGTGTTCTGGTCGTTTTCTATGTATAATAAAAAATATCTATTTATGTAATATATTGTATTATGTATATCAGTTATCTAGTACCCATAACACAAGCTCTGCTTACCATGGGGCTAGATAATGCTGTGTGGATTATTATTATATTATATTATTATGCTTAAGCTTTTTGGCTACTTTAATTTAACAGTTTTTCAGGGGCATGGTTATTGAGTCGTTAAATAATAAAAGACACCTCAACATTGCTTTTACATTTTTAGGGTGAGTCAGTACTTAGTTTTAGTAGGCGGGGAGGTTTTATGGATAATGTAAGAGGTTTAAGTAGGTAGTTAGTTAACCTAATCCTTATTCGATTCCACGGCGCCAAGCCGGGATGTTAGAGTAGGGTCACCATTTATCCAAATATTTTCACGAAATTTGTCAAGAGTGTAAGAAGAATAAAGATTTTCTAACTGACGACAGGCACACACGTCATTGCATGTCCGTTGTGACTTTGCCTGCGCTGCGCAGGACATAATGATAATATTACATTCTAATAATATTATTATGGCAAACGCAAACCCCCTTGTTTGGAGTAGGCATGTCCAGCCGTTATGTGTGCTTCCTAAATGTTTCCTTCAAATATTCTACCCATGCCCTAACATTCGCGAGATTAGCCAGAATTCCCTTTGATTTCATAAATAAGAGAGTCCCTAGCGTTCGTCTGGCGACCGCCCCCCACTAACTCTTAATGGACAAACTGAGCCTTTAGATTAGCACTCTTGTAAATGGGTCAGACTCGGATTTTTAAGTAATTTCGTATCGGACATTTTCGATACTGGGGGAGCCTTCGAAAAGTACCAATAGGATTACGCTTTTGCAAGGCAGTTTCTAAGTAGGTATGTAGGTATTCGCAGTTTAATTTACTAAAGTTGGAGGAATAAAAGGAATAATAGCTTCTGTTTTATTTGTATCTCAGAATCTGAATCGATAAATTTTATTTCTTTTGACTTGGAAAATAATGATTTAGTTAGACGGTCGCATGGCTTTATAATTTACAAATTGAGCGTATTGCCCTTTTTTGGAAAACAAAAATATAGTGTCAGCTGCATGTCCCTTAGGCAAATATAATACTATGGAAGTACTATAGACTATGGAAGTGATTTCAATAAACAAATATGGGTTCGTACAGTCATTAACAAAATCCCTAAAAAAATCTGGTTTGGTTTAGCTGGTTATGAAGTGGAAAGTATGGAGACGCAAGATATTTACGATGTTTTAAAATACGAAGAACCTACATCGACGGAATAAAAACGACCTCTTAAATGTTTCACATAAACATTATAAGACGAACTTCGGGGAAAGTTATAGGTACCTTGCTAATAAAGATATACGAAGCTGAGTCCGCATGGTTTAATGAGGTCCCTTGAGATGTGTTCTACTTGACAGACGTGGGTTGAACTTTCCACGTCACTTGGCAAATAAATAGGTATTTAAGGTACTACTTACAATTATAAAAAATTTGAATTTTGATGACATGCGTGTTTAGTAGGTAATAAATAATGCTGAACAATCCACACAGCATCATCTAGGCCCAAGCTAAGCAGAGCTTGTGTTATGCAAGATGACTGATATACCTACTTAATACAATCGAATCGAACTCGCAACATCCTGCGTCGCAGGCGGACCTTCGCCCACCGCGCCACAGAGGTCGTCGCAGTGTCGGTTAGCCGGGGCGGTTTTAACCGACAAAAAAGGAGGAGGTTCTCAATGCGACTGTATTTTTTTAAATATATTTGTTACCTCAGAACTTATGACTGGTGCTTCCCGTGTTTTACAATTTTTTATTTCAATTTCGTCCAGTTCTTTAACTATATGTGCGCAAGAAATAATCATTTTAGGTATATAGGTACATACCTACTAGTAGAAACTACACTGCACATCCCAATCAAGACAAAAATTCTAAGTCTTGACCCCCACATAACATGCCTACCAAGCCAGAAGAGTCTTCTCTCGTACACGCATACAAATTGCGTGATCAGTGACATCATAGTTATACAACCCCTCACTCATCACAGTTTATGTGCGTTTGTCCATGGAGTTTTAATCAAGGCAGAATCCACACATGCCTTTCAAGACACCACATGAATTCGAATCGCTTACTGAGTCCAATGAAATGTCACAGACATAACTCGCCAAGCTATTGCACTCGGTTCCACCCAGGGCTTTATACCAAAGACAGGTAAGTACAGTCAGCGTCAAATTGATATGAGCGTCTAGAGTAGTCAAAATAATCTGAAAAACATAAAAGCATTTTTATATATGCAGTTCGAATCATCAAATTGTAGTAAGTGCCCAAGGTGTTCAAAATATCTTACTAGGTGTTACATATTTATAAGAGCAGTCAGGAGGGTGTTAATAATGTTAGCAATTTTGAGTTTGTATACTACCTTTGAGAGCTTGATTTGCTTAGACTGTACTATTGCTATAATAACGGTATTTTCTTTTCGGTGAATTCAAGTAGATACATATCGATACTTTTGAAGTAGGTATCATAATACAGGGTGTTTGGTGGAGGGTTAGACAAACTCGGTGGGTGTGTAGGTGAACCTATTTGTAAAATACAAATTGAAGTAGAAGACCTTAACTCTCTACAACTTTTTTAATCCTGTTTTTTGTATTTTTATATAATTTTCCGAAATTTTAACTCTTTTCCCCTACAATTTTTTTTGGAACATGTTTCGATTGAACTTTTTATTTAGTTTTGGTCCCAGATGTATCCTTCATCTATTGAAGGTATTATTCATTTAAAACAACTAGTAAATAAATAGTTATACGCTCTCAAAGTTAAAAAAAAAACTGAGTTAAAAAGGTCAACTTTACATCGTTTTAAAAAAAATCTAAAAGCGATCGAGGAGTTCAAATACTTTTAAAAATGTATCTAATCATCGCTTATTACAACGGTATACCACATGTAGCCGAAAAGTCTTTAAACTTGTCAAAAATTAACACTTAATGGGAAAACGAAGTAAAAATACAAAAAAAAAAAAAAATCTTTTTTCTACTTAGGTACTTAACAATCCTTTTTACTTTTTTAATCTTAGACTGATATGTCTATTGGAGGATTCAAATTTCGAATTCGAATCAATAATTATTGTACCTAATCGTTAAATTTCCTTGTTATTTTGGGTATTTCGTCTGTTGATACACTGTTGTGGGTTCGATTCCCGCCTCGGAACGATTGTGTGTACGATCTGCAGATATTTGTTCCGGGTGTTCTGGTCGTTTTCTATTGTATAATAAAAAAATATCTATGTATGTAATATATTGTATTATGTATATCAGTTATGTAGTACCCATAACACAAGATCTGCTTAGCTTGAGGCTAGATAATGCTGTGTGAATTGTCAAGCATTATTTATTTATTTATTATTTATAACTAAACTATGTCAAAACAACGGGCTTTATTTTACAGTTTTCTTTCTTCATTTCTCCATCTATTATTTCTTTCCGCCCAAAGTTGGGCTAAAGTCGGTGTTGAAATGCGAAAGTTACGAAGCTAGTAATTCAATACAAACGCTGACGTCACAAATCCAGGCCTCCCTTAGCGTCAGCTTTATAAAACTTTGATTATATCTACCTATGTGAAAGAGAGGTGATGAAATGAAACAAAAATAAAACAATTCTTACATCAATAACGTTTATTTGTTTACAAATTGCTTATTACCTGCTATCATCTAGTTCTATCTATCGACCGTTCCATTCGAACATTTAACATTCACCAAAGTTTATATCTCGATTTCGACGAAATAATCAAACAACGGCGAAACAATTCAAGGTTAAACAAACTTGCCATAAGTGAAATATGACCATAATTACAAGTCGCTGCATCGGATGAATAATTTTATCTAACCATAACAGTTGCCATAGCAACGTTGCCATAACAGTCGTAGTGATCACCTCGAAAAAATCAAAATTTAAGATCTGATGAACGATGAACAGTATTAGTAATTAAAGCCAAAAGAGAAAGAAAAGAAAACCTTAACAGAGGTCCAAAGTAATGTAGAATTGTTCGGAATGTATCCTCTTTACTCTCAAAACCTTCGTGACAACTTATTTCTTTACAAATTAACGTCAATTATTCTAGAAATAACCGATTTCAGTGTGTATTTCACCCACCCCTGATAGCATTTTTTTGTTATTGAATAGACTTGTCCATGCTGATTATTATTATTTATAATAATAAATTTTAATAACTTTGCTCGGTTAATGTCTACCGAATACTGAAGCATTATTCACTGCCTGTTTAATCACCAAGAAGACATTATTGATAACAGTTTTACATCTCGTTTTGCATTGCTCTCGCTGATGTAAAACGTCACGCGTCAAATTAATATACACGTGTGACTGCAGAATCAATAATTAGATATTAATATACACGTGTGACTGCAGACTCAATAATTAGAAATTAATATACACGTGTGACTGTAGACTCAATAATTAGGACGGTCATTATAAACTTGGTACACTATGCAAAACGTCTGGAACAAATTGGAAGACGGCTAAACAGCACTTATTATTATTGGTCTTATGTAAAAGCAACAGAGTTGAAATTACAACGGAACTATACCAAAAGGGTCTTCGATAACGATGTAATGAAATATTAAGCTCTACTGCCTTCACATAAGGCTCATTTTAGTGTCACGCTGACCATCAGCGCTGACGGCTCAGCGCGTAGCAATCTGTATGCACGCTATAGAAAGCTTTTAGAGTAACGCCGACCGTTCAGCGCTGACGGTAGGCGCGTCCTATGCGCCGCTCGTCAGCGCGCTTCTGTCTTCAGTGAGCGTTTTAGTGTCGCGCTGATCGCACGCGCCGGTTACGTACAATCATGTCAAAAACAATTTAAAAAAATTGTTTCGTCATCCCTCAACGCCGTATAACGTGACAAATTCTCCCGCGACTAATCTCTGTTCAATGAATGGATGAACCTGTAGTCTTTTTCTTCGCATTTTTTTTTGCGTAGGTAGTACAAGGAAAAAATAATTAATGCAATCCTCATTTTTCTATGCGTCTGTACTCCGCGGCAATCAGCATGATACTAAAACGATCCGCGCTGATCGTCGGCTCTGACGAGCTACGCGCTGATGGTCAGCGTGACACTAAAATCAGCGTAACAGTTATGAATAGCATGGACAAGGTTACTTGAGCAGTGTTTAATAAATAGGAATAAGATAAAACTACTTACACCTAAATTCCTTATTGATAAACGCAAGGAAATTTGCAAATAACAGCGGTCTTAGGCCTTAAATATATTCATCGATATTATTTATACCTAGCAACTTTTAACAGATAACGTAGAGCGTGTACCCCGCGTTTATCAATAAGGTTGGAAATGAATTCTATCAATCACAAATTAATTACAATGCGAAACGATAACGTAGAGCGTGTACCCCGCGTTTATCAATAAGGTTGGAAATGAATTCTATCAATCACAAATTAATTACAATGCGAAACACTATCTCTATTTAAATCAGAAACAATATTATAATGTCAAAGGCAATATACAGATTGATTTGTAATAAATAATAAAAAAAAAATATTACTTAGATGTTTTTTTTTCAAAAGCGCGGATAATTATTTGTAAATATACATATTTGCAAACAATTGCCAATTAATATGATAAAATAATATAACAATAACAAAAAATAAATATGTAGAGATCCTTAAGTAGAACTAGTCTTCACTCAATTACTAAAGCCTGTTTCACACTCGCGCTGTAAAAATTCCGAAAACTCTATCAAAATCTGAATGTAGGGTAGCATTGAAATAAAAGTTGGATAACTTTTTTGTGATTAATTAAACAAGAGCAATGTTATCCTACATAAAAATCAGAGTTTTCCACGCGAGAAAAAATAGGCTTCATCATAAGAAGAACAAGAATCGATAAATTGAAATATACATATACTGAAATTTCTTGTAACAAAGTAAATAAATAGGCCTTAAACAGTGTAATATAAGATTTTGGTTCTCATTTTCTTGAATAAATAAACAAAACATTAATAATTAATTAAGGATGCTACGTAGATAACCTCGTCATACTTAAACGAAATTTAGATTTAAGCACGTCTATAGTCGCCATTTTTTATAGTTTGCACTGAAAATCCGTCATAAATTCGTCACATGAGACGAGCCTAAATCTGAGTTGCATTCCAGTACTCGAGGATTAGCGATGAAATGTGTCAATAAAACTTTTGAAACTATCATGGTTATTAATACTAAAGTCATTTAAAACGGGATATTTACATGACATATGACTTTAAATGTGTCAATGTTAAGAAATATACTAGCTGGATGTTCTTAGCTGAGCAATCTTATTGATTCGTTTGACACATTCCGTCGCTTAACTACGTAGCTATAGATACACTTTTAAAAGCGATTGTACGATTGTCATTTGTTTTTAGTATTCTGGAGCCCTTTATTTGTGACGTCATCATACGTCATCCATCCATCGACGACATCATGTATGACACAACAAAAGACAATCGCGCTAGCTTTTAAAAAATAATCTAAAACATAACTCTGGTGTAAAAACACTCTTAGGCTGTTTGCATTTTACTGTTAAGTTGTCATTCTTTATGAAATTAATTATGATAAAAATTATTTAAAATTATTCATATCATTATGTTTAATCTAACATTTAGTTGGGAACACTAACTGAATTTACAAATGATCAAAATATCCATACTTCAAAGCCATTTTAAAATACTACATACATTTCTGATTTTATATCTATGTGATCGGTTCCAAGCAAAACACAAAATGGTTCTTATCTAGGTGCTATGCTAATTAAAACTCTGTAGTAATGAGCACCATTTAGTTCAATGGTGCAAATCGATAAACTTATCTAACTAGTGTTATTTTGACAGGCAACATTAGTTAAGTCATATTTTGGTGTTTGAACGTACCGGTTGATAGGCTGAGGCGAGAAGAACGTCCATTTTTAGGCTCTGAATCGCATAAATTGTCTAATTTCAAGCTAGCTGGCAACTTATCGTGTAAACAAACAAAACTTTTGTATAAAGCGACTCATTTTACGCGACTCACAACTCAAAAAATACGCTTGTATAGCCTTAGCCTTACAGATACAACATTATACGCTTTTGCCTATACTATTAGAAGCTATGAGGTTTTGTGGCGTTCTTAAAAAGGGTAATCGAAGGTCCTTTTTTCATTTGTCGTGCGAGTCTGGTTTGACATATTATTCGTACGAGCGGGTACGAATATCTCCCATAAACATGTACGTAGCGAATATCTGGTGGAAAGACACCCTTTGTAGCAAAGAAATGTGTAAATCCAATAGTCTCGAATACCAGCCGAAGTGTGGCGCTATTTTAGCTCCATACAATTGGTTGCTTTTACATATCTCTGCTCTTGGCTTCGGAGGAAAGATCTCCTCTTAAGCCAAGAATTTTGCAAGGCTACCGTGATATTTAACACATAACGTAACGAGCGTTATCAGCGTTATTACGCAAATTTTAGTGCGAATAACGCGTGTAAAGGCGCAATTTAGCGTGAATAACTCGTGAGAGGATTTATACACGCTAAAATGCGCCTTTACACGCGTTATTCGCGTGTTATTCACTTTACACGTGTTATTCGCGCTAAAGTTATCGTTATAACGCTGACAACGCGTTACGTTACGTGTTAAATAACGTGGTAGCCTTGCAGATCGTTATTGTACTTAATAATGTATAATTTCACATAAATCGTTGGTTATCTCCACTCAGCCAATAGAATAAACGAATTATCACTTTTGCGTCTTTAAATTTACAATTTTAAAACGTTTTGGTTTAATTTCATGAAAGTGGTGAACAATCCACGTGCATGAGAAATGTTTTTAACATTTACTTTATTCACATTACTAATAATTATAAGAATTCGTTTGACGCGTATGAGCTTATAAAGAACGCATAAAAAATGTCTAGCGTTGTTCTTAGTTATTAAAACTATTAACTAATAATAGTGTGGTGCTTGTTTAGAATTCGCACCACCCAACTCTTCCCGCGGGTGTCGTAAGAGGCGACTAAGGGATTTCCACCTGTAGAGCAATTTACCACCGGACTATGATCCCAACCCGCATGCCCAGCGTGGGGATTATGAACATTACCACCCCATGAGATAAAAGCCGATGAGGTCCAGCCGGCCAACGGCCTACGGCCAGCAGTGGACCAATATAGGCTGTTGAGGTAAGGAGGTAGTTATTAAAACAATAAATTTCAAATTTTTGCCCGAGTGAGTACAGAATCGCATATACATTTACGTTAACCGTTTTCATAAATACGGTAGTTGCACCATTCATAACTGAAGTCCAAGGCTCAAACACTTGCCATATCCATAAAAAAAATCTCATACGCGTCAAACTTTCACAAACGTTTCACTCACAACTTGAAGCAATAGAAAAACAGCAAAGTCACAGTGACAACAGAACAGCTAGTTCCCTTGACACTCTAGTCCAAACTCATGAGGTACCAACAGCGTTGGTTCCCAAGGGCAGAAGTCAGTTCGCTGTAACGGCCTGCTGTTCACGCTTGTGCCTGCGATGGTCGTAGTTCACCAGCCGCTGACCGACGAGGTATTTGTCGTTCTTTATGTGCTCGTAGAGTTTTGTGAACTGCCGGATCTGAGGGTAGAAATCCTACTAATATTATAATGGCGATTAGTTTGTGAGTTTGGGCGGGAAACGCCAAAACAACTGTTTGGACAGAGAATTTTGTTTTATGTATTTGTAGATGGGCTACTTTATATCCCGGAGAAAAGCTTGCATTGGTACTTAAAATAAGTTTTCTTTATTAACTTTAAATGTATACATAAACTAATTTTAGCAGCCAGCTTGGTACATCTCAGCGTCAAATTGATATGTGCGTCTAGTCAAAATGATCTGAAAAGTCGTAGTCAAAATGATCTGAAAAACATGGAAGCAATTTTATATACGTAGTTCAAATCATCATTTTGTTCTAAGCACCCAAGGTGTTTAAATATATCTTACTACTCATTATTTCATATTTATGTGAGCAGTCAGGGTGTCCAAAATCATCTCAGCAATTATGAGTTTGCAAACTACCTTTGAAAGCTTGGTTTGGTTTTTATCAAATAGCTTCTATATTTTTCAGATCATTTTGACTACTCTAGAGGCTCATATCTCATATAATTTGACGCTGACTGTACCACGTCAAAATGATCCCAAAAAAAAATTACCTAGCAAACGTGGAGAAATTAAGAGAAAGCATAAGCAAGTGGGATGGCGACCTGCGAAAGACAGAGATGCTGGATGCTGAAAACAGGGCGCTATGGCGCTCATAAGGGGAAGCCTATTTCCAGCAGTGGACTAACATAGGCTGATGATGATGTCATAACTGAGAATATACCTGGAAGACGGCCAACGCTGCCAACATAGCAGCCATCAGTAAGGCCGGGTACACACGGCGCGCTAGCACGTTGCGCTGCGCGGGCGACGCGACGATGAGCGGCGCAATCGAGTGTGCAAATGCATACGGCACGGCGAGCGCGAGGCCGAGCCAGCAGACCACGGGCGCTGCTACTGACACTAGGATGAACCTGGAGACAAAAATATGATAAACTATAACAACAACAAAAAATGCTGGACAATTCACACAGCATTATCTCAATCTAACCCCATGGTAAGCAGAGCTTGTGTTATGGGTACTAGATTACTGATATAAATAATACAATAAATTACATAGATAGCTCAAATATTTTTTTATTATATAGAAAACGACCAGAACACCCGAAACAAATTTCTGCAGATCGTACACACAATTGTTCCGAGGCGGGAATCGATCCCGCAACCTCCTACGTCGCAGGCGGACCTTCGCCCACCGCGCCACATCGGTCGTCAAAATCGAAAGAGGTGGTGAATCAAAAGAGAAATCTAAATGAGCCTACTTTTTTACCCTTATTTTACATGTATGTATGTAATTCTTAATTTTATGTTGACTCTTTAGTTATTTGGATTTATGATAGAAAATTTATTAGGATAATTAAATTAAGCTTGATTATTCAACTATATCTATAGCATGTGTTCTTATCTATTCTAACTATATTTTATATTAACCTTCTGTAATTCGTATAATAGGCCTACGTTGTGAGTGCTCATAAAATTTTGCACAAAACTCTGCAAATTAAATAAATATCGCTACAATAATCTACTTACTTGAGGTCCATCTCCCGAATGCCGTCCCTATAGGCCTTCTCGATGGCTCGGCGCATGCTCCAGTCAGGGCCCATCATGGTGAGTGCGCACACTATCTTCGTGTAGAGCACGCCTAATGCCCAGTCTTGCCACACGAAGAGAACGGGCGATTGTTCGAGCGGCACTCGTAGGGGGATTACTAACACCTGTGGACAAAATACATGTTATTAATAAAAACCAATACCTTCTCAATCAACAATAATGAAAAATTCGTTGAGAAGGTATTCCTTCGAAAGGTATACCCCGGGAAGTATTGTTTTGTTAGATAGAAAGGGATATTGACGAAGTGCTGACTGATAAATTCTGTCTATAGGTTACATACTTACTAGATGTATACATTTAATGTGAATTGTTTATGATTTTTAATATTTCTATTTTATAATTTAATTAATTGTTTATAATTGTGTGTACCGCTATGACTATATGTATCTAAACGGAATAAATGAATTGAATTACTCGGTAGTTAGTATGTGTCTGGCGCTGAAATCGCGCTCTGCACGACCCTTCAGAACTAAATTACTCTCCCTGACACAGTGTGGTGAGCGAAGCGAGCCGTCATGCTAGTTTTAACATCCTTAATGCTCTGCTCAAGAATTATATCCGTGGCACCGCCCCTTAAAAAGGGTTGCATGTAAGTGTAGCTATATACAGTGGGCCGGCCATATCTCGAAGAACCGACGGCCGCTGGGGCAAACGTGTTCTTGAGTGGAGACCACGACTCGGTAAACGTAGCGTAGGACGCCCTCCGATCAGGTGGGATGACGACCTGCGAAAGACTGCAGGTAGATGCTGGATGCGGCAAGCTGAAGACAGGGCGCTATGGCGCTCATTACGGGAGGCCTATGTTCAGCAATCGACTACTATAGGCTGATGATGATGATATATCTACTCCTCACCAGCTCCAGCAGTAGTCCGAACATGAGCGGCACGAGCCCCAGCAGCGCGATGGCCGCGAGCGCCGCCTTGGCGCCGCGCCGCGCCCACAGCGCAGCGCGCGCCCACACCGCGCCGCGCCCGCCGCGCGCCCAGCCCGCCGCCAGCGACCCGCCGCGACCGAGCGCCCAGCACATGTACATACCTGAAATATACATCATAAGTGCTTTCATTACATTCCCATGTATGGTGCACAGTGCAGTGCCATGGGCTCTGACTGCTAGCCTATAAATTAGGAGGACTAACAGGACATAATACAAAACAAAAATGCTTTATGTACACCATATGCAGATCACTACAAAAAGACATTACATGCGACAAGTTAAATGGGCAAGTATAGTGGAGTCGTTTAAAAAAACCGAAATAAACATGTTTTTTGTAATGGGGTTAAATTAAATTAGTTTATTTTTATAATTTGTTGTTATAGCGGCAACAGAAATACCTTAATTACTTTGTGATCACATCGTTAACCTTTTGTTGTCATGTTATAGGATCCCGTTTACACACTTTGGGTACGGAACCCTTAAAAGGTAGCCGACCCATCAACTACCTATCTGTAAACGTTACAGAAGTACCACTAAAGCGCTGTACTTACCCGCAGCAGCCGTGTAAAGTTCGTGAACGCCGTCCGCCGCTTTCGGCAGCCAGAGCGCCATTACCTTTCTACCGATCGACACTGGGATAACCTGCAAAGAGAACTGGGTTGTAGTTGCATATTATATAAATATAGTGGACCAAAAGAACATTCACTATCGGTACAAGGGATAGTAAAAATAAAAATTAAAAAGAAAATACACCATTGTTTCTACTTATTACTCATTTGGGGAGGCCTATGTCCAGCAGTGGACTAACATAGGCCGATGATGACCTAAAATGGAAAAAACAAGGTACTCACCAAAGTAAGCGCACTAGCCAGCACGAGAGATATAGAAACGAGCACTAGCAGTCCAAACAATCGCAGCGGGAACCACGTAACTCTGACGTAAGGCTCGAATCCAGCGGGGCCGTCGCGACGCATTAGTGCCTGCAAATAAAACAACATAATACGCATAAGTACCGAGAGTTTTTGTTGAGAATAAGTACGACCTTTTCTCAAACACGTAACAAAAGAGGGTAGTGTAGCAAGGAGTCTATACTCCGATTTAGAATCAAGATATTTATATGTTTTTGAATGAAAATTTAACAATAACAGAAAACAACGAGGTAACAGCAAGGTTATCTTTAAAAACTAAAACACGAACTTTAACAATGCATAATCTCACATGTGGAGTAAAAAAAATTTTAAATGAATGCGAAAACTAAAGATTATTATATGAATAAAACGATGAATGAAAGCTTTCAAAAACAAAAATGGTTTCGAGCTTCTAATGCTTAGCTTCGATGATACCAATGTCGTTAAATATTTTCCACCAATATTCCTTGGGTTTTGTAATCCTTTTGTATATAAAAAATATCCAGGTTTTTTAATCGTAGCATAGTAGGTCCGAGTCTCTTCATACTATACACAAATTACCTCTACAGCTTCTCACAGCAAATCTGTCGTAAGCTGGTCCGTTGAGTCCTGCGTTCCGGTATAGACCCACACCGGACCAACTTCCCACAAATGACCACACTTAAATCTGTCGTAGTTTCAAATTCAAATACATATACCTCTATTTATTACGTCAAACATGGTGCAGATGGTAAAAGTCTGTATAATAAACTTATTTCTCACTATATTTTAACATACAATAATTATAATAATTAGGTATCTTAGTTTAAAAAATGATTTAAATCATAAAAAATCCTGTCATTCAGCCATCTAAGCAATTTGATTTTAAATAAATAATTATTCAATAATACAATACAATACAATATAACTTTATTGCACCATCAAAACAAAAAATAATAATAATAAAAATACTAAAGGATCTTAATACTAACTATAACTAGTGGCACAATCGGCGGCCTTATCGCTAAAAGCGATCTCTTCCAGGCAACCTTTGAATTCCTTTCAATAATTTCGTATTTTATTATATATTTTTACTCCCGCGGCTTCGTCCGCGTGGAAATCTATGTATCAATGAATTTATAAACCTTCCTCTTGAATCACTATCTATTAAAAACCGCATAAAAAATCAGTTGCGTATTTTTAAAGATCTAAGCATACATAGGGACAGACAGACAGCGGGAAGCGACTTTGTTTTAAACTATGTAGTGATTTTATAAATAGAGTCAGTTACCTGATGCGCCGCTCCCAACTGGTGTGGCGGATGCGGTGGAGGGTTGGGTTCGGTGTGGCGCGCCTCGCCGAGCAGGTACGAGCGGAGCCCTAGGACTCCGGCGGCGCAGATACACCACGTGCGGAGCCCTGCCTTCAGCCATGTCCGCGTGTGAGACTGTTCCAGTAGCGCAGGCAGGATCACCTGTAAAGATAACAATCACTTTTACAATAAAACTTGTGAAACTGACATGGTTATTAACGCTAAAGTCATTTAAAACGGGATATTTACCACGATGTGATTTTTGGGTTTTCCAATATTTCAAATCATGGTAAATATCCCGTTTTAAATGACTTGAATAACATTTACAAATAAATAATGCTGGACAATGTACACGGCATTTCGAACAAAAGAACAGGGAACTGCTATACAATAATTTGGCGTGTTTTAAAAAAACAATAAATCGGGCGTTATATTGAGTTAGTCGTCCATTTGTCGGGCACATTCCTAATGCACTTTCTAAACGAGAAACCTTTAAAAAAATCCCATTGTTGTTGTCGTCTGTGTTGACACACGAAAAATGCGGGGTACAAGATGTAAACAAATTCGTAAGAGAGCAGATATAATTGATTTTTCTTTTTTTAATGTATACGTATATATCTACTAAAGTACCACCGTCTATTTAGTTCCTTCGTGTCTAGTCCATCCAAAGGTTGCCTGGATCGCCCTCAGCGATAAGGCCGCTTTTATACTTCCTTTATTCTATTGTTTTCTGTGGTATAATAAAGTGTTTTCTATCTATCTATTGATGAAAAAAAAAAATAAACAGACTAACACACCGCGTATTGAAAAACTAGATCGCCGATCGATAAACGTGTCAATTTACAAAAATAAACCATGTTAGTATGTTTTTGTTCCAATTCGAAATCCATTGAAATTATCGGCCTACAAACAATGAGCTACTTCCATTTACTTTTAGAAAGCAGGCCTGAAATGTAAATGAATGTTAATCTAATTGGAGAACAATAATATAAACTAATTGCTTCTATTTATACTCGTATATAATCACAGAACAATAATATCCTGACAAATAATGAATCAGTCATATCCCAGTGTATATTTTGATACCTGTGTAGGATGAACAAAGACTTATAGGGTCAGCTTACGCAGAGACGAAACGCGACGCGACGCTGCGAGTTTTGATAAAATATGTAACTTTATTTACAACGCAAAAATATACAAAATGGCAAAAGCACGGCGCCGCGAGGTTTTTTCGTAATAAGTTAATTAAATTTGTACCTTTTACACACACTCAATAAAGTTATTTTTTGATTGAAAGTGCGCGCAGCGTCGCGGCGTCTGCGTCTCGGTGTGTGCTTGTCCTTATTTTCCCTCAAATCGCTATTCAAGATCGATAAATCTGCCCCTAAATCCGTTTCACTAATCCATACTAACTTTATTAATAACTAAGATAAATGCAAGAGGAACTCTGTCTGCCTGGTACTTTTCCACGTCTCAACGGCAGGACGGATCTTAAGATTTGTGAGTTATAGTTATATGTAGTTATATATTTGTAGTTATATATTAGTATTTTTCTTCTGATCCCATTATTTACCAGGGATTAAATCGCGTTCAAAGCCGCGGTATCTACCCGATAGGTATAACCTCTTCTATATTTAGCTTATCGTATCGTAAATAGATCGTATTTGTCAGACAAATTAATTATCCGTGTTTGGTCTCGCGAGCCGACCATGACGTCATCGGGTAGTCATTGGATATCAGGCTGTCGATAACAACCCATAAATTACCCCACCCGTCGACTGTGGGAGACAGATATCAAGGGCTTAGGGCCCTGCCTCACCGGGACGTCACAACGACATCGCATCAGCGATATGCGATGTCGCTGAAACGTGTTTCCAAACCCATGATCCAAACTATTAATTCTGTATTGTATGGCAGCTAACTCCATGTTAAAACTGTTTTTGTTTTCCGTGTGTATAGTCTATACCTATATTTGACTGTGGGGGACAGATATCAAGGACTTAGGGCCCTGCCTCACCGGGACGTCACAGCGACATCGCATCGCTGGTAACGTGTATCCAAACCCATGATCCAAACTATTAATTCTGTATTGTATGGCAGCTAACTCCATGTTAAAACTGTTTTTGTTTTCCGTTTGTATAGTCTATACCTATATTTTGTATTTGTACCTGTGTCCAAATAAATGTTTTTTCTATTCGATTCTAATTCACTTGGCGACTTGGTTTGGTATGGTCGTCTGCCACACATGACTGGATACGTCGCCGTGGCGTCCCGATGAGATAGGGCAGTAAAATATAAGCGTACCTATTTTACTTTGAGCTGCATAACTTTACTTTTCAATACAATTTATGTATATTCATATTTTATGCGAAGATATAAAAGTAGGCTTGTAGTAACGGTTTATCTCAGGAATTACTTTATCGATTTTACTTAATTTACTTTACCTATTGGTATAGGTAAAGTAGCTACATAATTTATAAATACTTTAGGTTACGTTTTATGTTGATATGAGAATGTAAGAGAATACACGGGCAGCTACGAGTAGTACCGTAGTAAAACGATTAATTATTATTATTATTAACTCATTTATTCTCAGATTCATAATCCATAATAAAATAATGCACATACAAATTAAAAATGTCAAAAACAATGAATAAACTGGTTAGTCGCCGGTTCCGAATCGAAATTGCAAAGTTATACTCGTAGCATCGAATAGCAAGAAGCATTAAAATTTGTAGTCTCAATCACATAAAACCAATGAGTTTAGTAACTTAACTACTTCATTGCCTAAAGCACTAATAAGGTAAGTAAGTACTCTAATAACACAGTTTAATTGATTTTAAAAAGTTAATTACATTGCATACAGATTAGAGCAGTGCAGTAGATACCTACCTTGGTATGTTAATTGCGAAATTACCAATTCACCTAAATGGGCCAATGTTTCAGTTCAGAGGTTGTCAGCGGTTGGAAAAATTGTCCATCGTATGCGCTATATTTTCATCTACAATCTTGTAGCCGCAGCCAAGTCTTTTGAACTTAATCATTACTCGTAGCCAGATTTTACACACAGCTGGGTGGCGCTGGATTTATATGAAAACTAAAACTGCATACAATTTTTATTTTCAGAATTTTTCATTTAATTTTACAAAAATCATCAGGTACCTGCGAATAAAAGTTTTTCACAGAATGAAGAGGACTCATATAATTGGGGATTCTATAATGAACCTTATATCTTAGACCCTAGGCTATAAATAGCCTGTAGCAACAGCAGTTCCAAGCTTAGTTCGTTGACCGGCGACTCCGTGTGTACTGAAACAGCGTAGGGAAGGAAACCGGAGAGTCGTCTTGATCACCCTTACCGCCATAGCATAAATAGGACTAGCTTATCATTGCGGATTCTATAATGGACCTTAAACCTTAGACACTAAAGTGTAACCAACCTGTAGCAACAGCAGTTCCAAGCTAAGTTCATTGACTGGCGCCTCTGCGTGTACTGAAACGGCGTAGGGAAGGAAACCGGGGAGGGTCGTCTTGATCACTCTTATAGGCAGCCACAGCATGAAGAGGACTGCAGTGCCGAATATCATGGCGGAAACGATCAGGCGCCGGAGGTGAGACCACACTGAGAGGTGGATCATTTCCTGTAGACAACAAAGTTAGATTTTATATTTGTTTGTATAACAAAGAAAACTATACTCGAGATACTATATTTGTAAACAATGCTTCATACTTAATATCAAAAACCAGCCAAGTGCGAGTCGGAGTCGCGCACGAAGGGTTCCGTAGAATTATCTATAAAAACGGCAAAAAAATCATGTCTGCTGTATGGGAGCCCCCTTAAATATTTGTTTTATTCTGTTTTTTAGTATTTGTTGTTATAGCGGCAACAGAAATACATCATCTGTGAAAATTTCAACTGTCTAACTATCATGGTTCATGACTGGTAACAGACGGACAGACTGACGGACGGTCAGCGAAGTCTCAGTAATAGGGTCCCGTTCTACCCTTTAGGTACGGAACCCTAAAAATCACTTACATGTTGGTAGTCTAGAAATATTTCATAGACTCAGTTAATTTTGACAGATCGCGGACCCTTTTTGTCTTGTGTGGACAAAACATAACAACATTAAAATAACCTTTGTTCCAAACATAGAGGACACAATATTGCTTGAAGCGTAATTCATAAGTACCAACTTAACAACACAAATAAACGAAATGGCAAGGGTCTGACGAATTTGTCTACATAAACACGAATAAATTGTCGAAATATATTTTCGAGTACCGAATTCCATGTAATTTATGCTTTATTTTGCTGAATTTAAGTTCGAAATTAGCTTAGTATTGTTAACCCACGAACTAGTTTAAAAAGGAAGTTTACTAATCAGGATTCTGCCTTCATAACACAAACAGATGTTGGTTAGGCAACAGTATTGGTATAAGCCTTGAGTAATATTACGTAAGGGCTAGAAATTACAACGTCAGGCTTTCGTACATACTTCGAAGGGCATGTTGTTATTAGTTAGGACGGAGAATTAAATCTTTACTAGTATTTAGAATCATAATTGGTCTATAAAAGTCCAGCGATGGACTTAGACCTACCCAAACGCCGTCATGTTATAGTTATAACACTAGCTTCTGCCTGCATCTACGCACGCAATATATATTATTATATTTGTTTGTCCTATTAGGTTTAGAGAACCTATTAGGTTTAGAGAACCTATTAGGCTCCTTTAAACCCATTAGGTACCTATATCCGAAAAAGTAGCTCATACATTATTCCTGCCTTAAACTTAAATGCCTAAAAAATACATTTTCGCGCGGTCATAATAAATACTTATGACGTACCTACTGAGATAAATTATTTTAATTTCGTCTTTATAATCATCATTATTAGCCTCCGCTAGTCCACTGCAGGAGTAAGATCTCTGCTTATAGACAGACGCCTGCTATAGCCTTGTCGTTTTTAAAACAATAACATTAAAAAATAATCATCAAAATCGGTCCAAAATGGACGGAGATATCGGCAAACATGTTCATACAGCCGAATATGGGTCATCCTAAGTTTTTAAACATACTCTTACAATTATATGTTTTTTAAAAATGTCCCAAAACATTTTCGACTGCTACGTCAGTTGACCTAGTAAAGCAAAATTAGTAAGCGCATCCCGTACTGAGGTAAGGCAAAAGTCAAAAAATGTTTCATCATCATCAGCCTATGTTAGTCCACTGCTGGACATGGGAACATATTTGGGGCATTATAAATTTCATAGACCAACCTTTTTAAAGATCATGAATGTCCTTCGACAGTATCAGCTCATTCAGAGGACTAGACTGTTTTATATTAAGTACCAACTTTTCTAGGCTTAAGTTTTTTCATTAACAAAATAAGACTCGATAATTTTTGTTTTGTTTTTATGCGGTTTTACCCGCGTGGTGATATACATAATATACAATATATCTTAAAAATTGTAGCATACATATGTGTTATTCTGATATGTAAGCTATATTATTGTGAAGTTTCGTCAAAATCCATTCAGTAGTTTTTGCATGAAAGAGCAACAAACATACTTACATACATCCTCACAAACTTTCGCGTTTATAATATTAGTAGGATTTACCTGAACTGGACTGAAGTCTGGGTCATTCAAATTCTTCAAGAACCACAAGACACCCGGCCTCAGAACCTCACGTAGCAGCAGGATGAAGGAGGCGAAGTAATACACATAGACCATGCCAACAAGCCAGTGTATGAACATCAGCGTCCAGGGGGCGGCGTTCAGACTCGACTCGCGGTCTTTGAGAGTCGCGTCGAACATTGCTAAGGAGCATAGATCGAGCCACCAGCCACATACTAGTGGTATTACTCCAATCTGTAGAAAAACAATATATATAATTATAACATTTTTTTGATTATACAAAGAAAAAATAAAAATAATTGTCACAATGCAGGAATGAAACCCGCAAACTCCTGTATCGCAGGCGGACCTTCGCCCGCCCGCCGCTCTCGGTTACCAACAAATTTGACTCTATGTACATATATTGTAACTTATCAGCTCTGTAAACCTTAGCTAATGTTAAAAAATATTAATCCCGAAAAACAAACGTCCATGAAGTCAAGGCCATGTTTGACTGCACTTGCATTTAAATAGTCTCAAATTGTGCTATTGACAACCTAAGCCTTAGTAGAATATAAATAGGTATTATTAAGAGTGAAAGGAAGGAGAATCATGTGACAATACTACATTATAATAAAGCAAAAACCAATGTTATCAATAAATATAAAAAACAATGTATTAATTATTTTATCAGAATTTTAAATTCATTGCAGTGAATCACCTCGAATGATCAGGAACTGCCTACCTTATGGACAATTTATGAGTTAATTTATCACTTAAGATTTGTAATACCTTTACATATTATATAATATATAGTATAAGATAAGATATTTATTCTGAGCTTGGCTGCCATAACAAACATAATGTTTTTCCACATTCACAACAAAGCAGAATTGATAGTTATAACTGAGAATGCCATACCTACATGATATAAGTTTTAATTGTAAACTTTCTATTATATTAAACTTTGTTTTTAAAAGTTAGGTAGGTATAAAATGAAACTCACCTCAACAACAGACAGCAAGGCCACTTTGACAACCACATAACAGAATCCCAAAGCCTTCTTAGCACTACGGAGTCGGACCAATGATGCTAGGGCATGTAGCACGGCCAATATAGCCCCCACCAGCACATAGCCAGCCAAAGCTGTCAGCGGACCAGCAAACGGACCCTCCGTAGGCATTCCTGCCATTGAGTAACCAAACCTTCCAATATGATAAGGGCAGAATGCAAAAATCACAATAAACAGGGTATTTAGCGACACCACCCAGAAGACATGCTCTAGGAACACCATAGAACCATCCAGACCCAGCAGCCTTGCCCAGGTTAACTCTTCAGCAGCAGCGCGGTCCCATTCCATTGGGTTCCAGTTGGCTTCATCCCCTACTAATGGGTCATCTCCACCAGCGGGATTGTTAGCTTCATCAATTGCATCAACATCCATAACACCATCATTCACTCTATCATTGTTGTTATCCGGGAGAGGGACGTCTTCAGGTACTGGAGGTGGATGGTTCTCCCGCTCCATCCAGTCCGGTCCTCCACCGTGCATGATTTGCTCTCTCAACCAAACCAGGCCAATGAACGAAAACAAAGTACAGGTTACAACAAAACACCCTGAGAAGACATCTTTAGCAAGGTTCTCGGCGGATATTATATCGAAGGGCAATGATATTACGGGGTCGAGAGAGCCCGTGAAGAGACATCGGTATGTCCTGCAGGCAGTCAAGGGCACGATCCCGAGCCAAGCGAGCGCCACGAGGGTGTAGTGCAGCCAGTCCTTGACTGCCGAGGCAACGGAAGTAACCAGGCCACCGACCACGTCTCGGATGGGCAGCCGTCGAGGCATATCGGGCGAGTAGATCGGCATGAACGAGAAACGGTGCCCGCACAGCTCGCAAATCTCCTTGCGAGAGTATCGCATCCATTGCACTAAACACTCTTGATGGATCCATTTTATAGAGCCAGTGCAGATGCAGGGGTGGAATAGAGGCCGGTCTGATGATGCCTCCGAGCGACAAAACCGGCAGAAGTCCGCGCCGGACTCGGAATCCATCATTGTCTAGAATCCAGTTTGTCTGGTTGATTATGCGATCTGTGAAACGAAAGTTGTCGCACCACTGAATCGATTGAGATAATCTTATTGAAATTTATTTATTTTCGTTCTTACTAAAAACACGCACCGTGATCCTATGAGTTTTATAGCACGAAACTGAGGATTTCACGAAAATCGACAAGACAGACGTATTTTCTCTTTGTTTGACAACTGCACAGAAATAAATTCTTGCCAAGCTGAAAAATTCAAACCAACCAACACAACACGTCAGCTGCTAAATCAGCTGTATGGTAGAATTTGGTATAAAACGAGAAGTCCGCGTAAGATTCTTTAATTCCATAGCATAACCACGGACTTCTCTTTTTTTCCTAGACAAAATTAATTTTGCTATCCTGTTGTCAAAATCAGCTGGCTCTTTTCTGTTTTTCAGTTTTTTTGTGCCAGCATGGCTCAGCTCAGCGCCGCCGCCGCCGTCGCGCCGGAACATCACTGTGTGTATTTGTGTAATTTGAAAAACTACAAATTTTATTTACATTTTGTTTTGTCGGCTTTGTCGTTTTGTAGCTAGCTGTGGCTGGACTTAGTTTAGTTACCTATGAAAGTGTGAGCAAATAATGTAGGTTTAATAGTCATGAAGTACCTTTCATTATTGAAAATTTGGTAAGTAAACTCTTAGTACATAGCTCTACAGAATCCAGCCAAGCCCTGGATAATTACTATAATAAGTAGGTACTACTAATACTTAAAAGTTATGAGAGCTTATATCGCTGCCAATTAATCCAATGTTATGTATATGTTTGTATACCTATAAATAGGTAGGTACTGTTACCCTCATAGCAACTTAACTGTTCACTATCATTTCCATGTATTTTTATGTTCTGGCTAGGCATACTTTATCAGTAAACCGTGAACCTTCCAACACCCCAGTTTATTTGTTTATTTTTTATTATTTCAGAAACCAGAAAGAAACCTTTGAAGTATATCTGACTCAGGTTTAAATAAATGAAAATGGCTTCAAAAGAAACTGTGATAAAAATTGATGGCCTTCCAAAAGTTGAGGCAAAAGCTGAGATTAATATCTTGTGCATCAATTTAACACCTTACAGTCAACTAACTCAGTTCCTGTGCTGTACAGCATGTGTGTTCATTTTCTATTTAGTATTTGGACTTTTCCTAGAATTAATATTCTCTCGGCCTGAAGCAAAACCAATATCTTTGTTCATAACATTAGTACAATTTTTATTTACCATGGGATTAAGTTACACAGAGTCTCTGATAAGAGAACCTATTAAACGCAGGTAAGTTTTGTTGATTATTTTTTACTGCCTTCTACTAGAAAGTAGTTACAAAACCTACATGGATTTGTTTTGTATTATCGACTATAACCATTGTTGTCGTTCAAGCGTGATATTTGTTACAACTTAAGTATGTGACATTAAGATTTCAAATTAAAATGGCTTCTAAGAAATATCATAAAAAGATGGAAGATCCAACTTATAACACTGAGGAAAAGGAGATATATTTATTTGGCTGGGATCTGTCACCATACAGCCAACGGACACAGTTTTTTTGCTGCACCGGAACCATATTTCTTTTCGCAGCTCTACATGTGTACATGTTAGACATAATATTTTTTGAACCTCTTTCTCGAAGTGCAGTTAGTCTGACCCTCACTCTAGGTCAATATTTGTTTACCTCTGTATTAAGTTACTTGGAGTCTCTGATAGGGGTACCTATTAAACGAAGGTGAGTGAGAGTTACAGAAAGGAAGGAGTTAAGGTGAGCTTAGAATTTATTTCCTAGTTCAAGAATGTAACGATACATATACACATAATCACAACTACTTAACTGGTAATTCATGACATGAAATCATTTTTAAAGGAAATAAATATTTATATATATAAAAATATTAAACTTAAATTTTTAAATATTTGTGTAAAAGGCCTTTTTCCCTGTGACGGTTATGGCTGATAATTGAGGCTTTAGATATCCTTTTCATAGAACAGGTTCTCATAAAGACTAAAATCTTGAAAATTTTATAAGAATGTACCTAAGCTTAACTACAAAATATGAACCTTATTCTTTCCTCACAAAGATAGCAAAATTTTAAATAAGTACAATATTATGACTTATTATGTTTTATTATTATTATGTTCACCTGTATTGTGCCACTGCAGGGAAATATTATAACTAATAATATTATTTTTCTATTTCAGAGTGCCATTATCAACCTACGCAATGCTTGCCCTCCTGACTTTAGGCACAATGACCTTTTCAAACCTAGCTCTAAGCTTCCTGAACTATCCAACGCAGCTTATTTTCAAAAGTTGTAAACTGCTGCCCGTGATGGTTGGGAGTATTATAATATTGCATAAGAAGTATTGGTTCCTAGACTATGTAGCTGCTGTCGTTATGTGTGTTGGGCTGACAATGTTTACTTTAGGTAAGGTTATTATCTACTATCAAGCTGTCAAGCTGAAGACAGGGTGCTATGGCGCTCGATAGGGGAGGCCTATGTCTAGTGGACTAATATAGGCTGATGATTATCTACTAAGTTTCTTCTACCCACGGCTTAGCACTGGTTTTTCTGGGATAAAAGTAATCCATGTCCATCCTCGGAATACCATACTAATCCTCTTGTCAAATTTCATTATGTTACGACGAATAGACAGAAATTACTTGCATTTATATTTAGGTACAGTATGAATCCTATGTTATCTAACGCGTGGGCATCGGTAGTGTATGAAGGAGAGGGAATTTACAAACGCGTGGGTACCTAATGTATGAGGCAATTTCAACAAATAAATAGGTCTTGATGCTGGACATTCCACATAGCATCATCTAGCCACAAGATAACAGGAGCTTGTTAAGTGTATCTACCTACTAGATGGATCGTAGACTCTTTACTACAGCAAAGTGAAATAGGATATCTGTACTAGATAACTGATATAGGTACATAATACAATAAATAACACAGATAGGATTTTGTAATATACATAGAAAATACCCAGAACACCCGGAACAAATATTTATACATCATCGTACAAACATTTGTTGCAAAGCGGTAATCGAACCCGCAATCTCCCGCGTCGCAGGACCTTCGCCCTCCGCGCTATGTCAGTCATCACCAATCCGATTCGAAAACTATGTAATTTAATTTCTGTTTTTTTCTTTTCAGCTGACTCCAATGTATCACCTAACTTTGACTCGGTGGGAGTATTAATAATATCGTTAGCGCTCCTCTGCGACGCTATTATCGGCAACGTGCAAGAAAAGGCCATGAAGCAACACCAAGCTTCCAACAATGAAGTTGTATTTTACTCTTACACGATTGGCTTTGTGTATTTACTCATTATTAATTACTCCACTGGTATGCTGTGGGCCGGTATAGATTATTTGACTGAGGTGAGGGTATTTTGATGTTTTATATTTAAACTTTACTTGGCAAATGTAGTGTAGGACGCCCTCCGGCCAGGTGAGATGACGACCTGCGAAGGACTGCAGATGCTGGATACTTCAAGCTGAAGACAGGGCGATATGGTGCTTATTAACGGAGGCCTATGTCCAGCTGTGGACAACTATATGCTGATGAGCCTGTTTTAAACAAAAATGACCTGAAAGGTTTTTAAAGGGCTTGTTGATGTTAAACAGGCAAGCGCCTACTCTTTCACAATAGCAACTTATTCACATTTTATTGAATTTAATGCATAATCGTGATCTTCATTTTAGCTTGAATTTATGGTAAGCTTTTTTTTAGTCTATCCATTATTCTTACTAGACTAGCTTTTGCCCGCGGCGTCGTTCACGTGGCCTCACCTCACTAACATTCATAGTTAATTATTTAAACTACGATAGTTTTGATTACTTCAATTGTTATATGTGTAATATTCTTAGTTTGTGTAACGTGTTCTTGAGTGGAGACCACGACTCTGTAAACGTAGTGCAGGACGCCCTCCGACCAGGTGGGATGACGACCTGCGAAAGACTGCAGGTAGATGCTGGATGCGGTAAACTGAAGACAGGGCGCTATGGCGTTCATTGGGGGAGGCCTATGTCCAGCAGTGAACTAATATAGGCTGATAATGATGATGTGTTAGTATAGCACGGATTCATAGCAAACGGCATAGGTTTCTACAATGTGTGACAAACTTATCTGTCATCTAAATTCAAACTACGATGGTTTATAAAGTAGATAACATTGATTCAAAGCAATCTAGTTCGTGTTCACCTGCTATTTACTGTGAACCCATGCTAGGCTCAAAGAAAACGGTAAATAATGCGCGAAAAATTCTTATCTGTTATTTAGATTAACTTGTTGAACCTAGAAAATAGTAAAAACAAACAAACGACAACAAACCTATAACCGTATAAGTAACTAGCTGCACCCCGTGGCTTCGCTCGCGTGGAAATATATGTGTCAAATGGTTTATAAGCCTTTCTCTTGAATCACTCTATTAAAAAGACCGCATCAAAATCCGTTGCGTAGTTTTAAAGAAGTAAGCATTCATAGGGACAGACAGACAGCGGGAAGCTACTTTGTTTTATACTATGTAGTGATAATGATTAATTTTTTTTGTTTGTCCAATTTGTGTCGAAATAAATCTTTATTCTTCTTCTTCTTTTCTCGTTCCAGAACATGCAAAGCTTCTTACTAAACGTCTTCCTGCTAAGCTTAACTGGATACTGCGGACTACAAGCCGTTCTTACCCTAGTCAGGATATCCGGAGCTACTGTTGCTGTGACGGTCACCACTATGCGGAAAGCGTTGTCCATTATCATGTCGTTCCTAATGTTTGACAAGGCTTTTGTCTTCCAGTAAGCATTTACCTGTACCTACGACATTTTATGCACTTCACACACAGCCGCTATAATGTAAAGATGTACATTATAGCACGATACATCTCATTACATCTTTCCATAGAAATTGTCAGGTGACCACACACGACAGATATAATGTATATTTTTACATCTTCGTATCTTAAGATACAGAACGATACGAAAATAAACATTTAGCATATAATTTGACGGACTATAATAATTGCTAAGTTGTATATTATACACTTTAACAGCTGTAAAGTGCGTCAATAAAGACGTATACCAATGAAATGAAGGGAAAAATACATTACATTACCTGTTGTGTTTGTTACATTAAGATAATTTAAAGCTATACATTTCGGGGTGTAATGTATAATAATATGTATATATTGTATCTGCTGTGTGTGAAGCCCTTTAGCTTAAAAAGTTAAGCTACCGATTAACTACCCTCACATGGATAGGAAATAAATTGGTGCGTACTATTTACGCCCGTTACCATGGAAACCGTTAGTTACCAATAGGGCAAGCACGGGATTATAGTCGTTGTAGAATAGAAAAAAATTACGTCAATTTGTCATCAAATGCGTAAATTATTTGAAATTAATTCCTTTAACTTTAATAATGTACACAATGTATAACTATGGGATGTCATTGTTTATTCTACCCTAGAGAACAATCCCCGTGCTTCGCCTACAGATATATTACTAAACATAGCCCCGCGGCTTCGCCCGCGTGGAAATCTATGTATCAAATGGTTTATAAACCTTCCTCACTCTATCTACGTATTAAAAAAAACCGCATCAAAATTCATTGCGTAGTTTTAAAGATCTAAGCATACATAGGGACAGACAGACAGCGGCAACCAAATACTATTTATTATCATTTAGAAGAAAGGCGATAATTTTTTTTTCCTTTTCAGATATGCCTGGTCCGGAATGCTGGTGCTACTCGCCATATACCTCAATCATTACAGCAAAAAGAACCCAGGATATGTTCCGAAATTGGTGCTGGCATTCAGGCATTACCTCATCTCTTTATACAAATCGGAGTATAGGTATTTAAAGGTTAAAACAAAAACATTTACTGACACAGTATAGAATTCGAGTCTAACTCGCTTGATCGATTTTACCATTTATTTAAAATATGTAGTATGTAATGTGGACTGTTGAATAAAATAATATATTTTTCAATGACATTTATTTCATTGTATGTACAAAATCTTAAAAATCTAAACGTTTCTCCATACAAAAGTGTCCAAATTTTATGTATTTGATTATTTGGAATGTTGTAACACTATTTTTATTGGCTCTGATAAAATTTCTAGGACAAACATGATGTTAGAGCAAATAATACTATAGGCTAAATAACTGAAAGAATGTTTAGAATTTTCAGTCGATATTAGGTTGGTTAATATGAGTTCCGCTTTAGTTACATGTCGAAAGTGAATAATTTTGGTCAAATTAACAATATACAGGTCACAAGGTTAACTAGGTATAAGTACTAAAAATTAAATATGCTCTACTGCTAGATAATCCGCTTTAAATGTACAAATAACTCTTTGGTTTAGGTCCTAAAGCTAGCTTTTGTCTTTTTACATGGTGGCCCCTTTGCAGTTCGTAAAAACTATTCAACCTAAATAAAAATAATATATTTTGTTTGATTTTAAACATGATTTGGTTGAAAATATTGCAAAGGAGCCTAAAATATGCGATTTTTTCGATGATTGGAATAGTTATATGATTTTTCTAAAATACACTGTCCGTGAAAAACAAGAAATGCACAAAATACTAAATAAGATATATGAGATCTTTTGCTTTCGTCGGGGATATAAAAATATCACTTATTTTATAATATGAAAATATCGTTACATTACATTTTTATTGCTTGCTTTGCTTGTTGATAAGGTGAATTTAATTTTGCGAAACAGCATAACAATATAGTGCGAAATTTAGAGAGCTAAAAAACCAAGTAAAATATAGTTATTAAATACTTATGAATAGATTCAATGGACTTAAGCATTATTTTGTGATTCATCTTACAAATAAGCTACTTTAAAGTTATTTTCACAATTCGTTCACAATCGAAATAAGAGAAAGAAGCCGACCAATCATAGAAGCTCACGCATTCCTGTAATATTTTTGTTTTGACTTGAGGTATAACTGCCGCTAGTGAAAATTTAAATCTAAACCATGTAAGGTAATATTTAAATTGCGCTGGCACCACGGCGCGATGATACACAAAAACCTAAATGTGTGGACTGGTAAACAAACATCATCCAATTCCTAAATGCACTTTACCGTACCTACTTAAAGTTCAAAGGCAGTGTTTTTTTGGACTGTGTGGTACAAAAGCGGTACACAATGACAAATCCACAAACGGCTTGCTTCGCTAGGACCCTACTCATTGTCTCACTATTTCTCTATATCACAGTCTAGTCTTGCACTTCTCTGTACGGAACCTCACTGGTCACTGTGAACGATTCGAAGTAATGGTTCAGGAAGTCGAATGTCGGCCGTTTCTCCGGGATCGCGTCCCAACATTGCAGCATCAGGCGGTAGATATCATCAGGTAAGTAATGTCCGATCGGCTTTGGCATTCTGTACCCTCTTTCCACTTGCTCGATGACGTCTTTCCCGTGCAAGCCGGGGTACGGTATCTGACCGTACGTGAAGAGCTCCATTAGTAATATACCGTACGACCATACGTCGCTTTTGATGGAGAATTTCCCGTATATTATCGCCTCGGGCGCCGTCCATTTCACAGGGAACCGCGATCCTGATTTAGGGCAGTATTCGTTATCGGCGATCACTCTTGCAAGACCGAAATCACATATTTTCGCAATGTTATTTTCACCTATTAACACGTTTCTTGCGGCTAAGTCTCTGTGTATAAGCATCCGTCGCTCTAAATAGTTCATTCCGGATGCTACTTGCGCGGCTATATAGACTAGATCTTCAAATTGTAGGAATTTCCCTTCGCCGTTTCTTAGGAACTCTAGAAGAGAACCTTTGCTCATGTATTGTTGGACGATGTAAACCGGCTCTTGCTGTGAGCAAACGGCGTAGAGCGGCACTAATCGTTCGTGCCTGAAGTCTTTCATGATCTTGGCTTCTTGGAGAAACGCTTGCTTAGACATAGTGCCTTCTCTAAGCGTTTTGACAGCGACCTGAAATGAACGGGCAGAAATGAGTTATGTATTGTGGTATGTGGTTAAAACAGGACGCGTTATGAAATGTAAACAATGTGCATCCTGTTCCAAAATAATCATAATTGTTTTATTTACAATGGAACGACGAGCATCGTCAATATCAAAACATTGTTTATTTCAAAACAAAGCTATTATAAAAGAAATTTTCTTTGTTAAGTACTAAGGAAAAAATGTACATTATATTGATTATGAATAAATAGATAAATAATTCTGGATAATCCCCACATTATCTTCAGCTTAGCACAGTTTGTGTTATTGGTACTAGAAGACTAAAATACTAACTTATGTATATAGATTTTTTTTAAATTCTACATTGAAAGACCCGGAATAAATATTTGCAGATCGAACAACGCCGGGCCTGCCATGGCTGAAGAAGTATGCTTCATTATCATCATCAGACTATAGTAGTCAACTGTTGGACATAGACCTCCCCTAATGAGCGCCATAGCGATTGTGCTCATTAGGAGTAGTAGGAGGCCCTATCTTTAGCTTGCCGCAACCAGAATCTGCCTGCAGTCTTTCGCAGGTTGTAATCCCACCTAGTTGTCATACCGTACGTTTTTAGAGTCACAGTCTCCACTCAAAAACTCGTTTACTCCTGCAGTCTTTCATGATCTTAGCTTCTTTGAGAAATGCTTGCTTAGGCATAGTGCCTTTTCTAAGCGTTTTGATGTCAGTTGACGACGTTTGGGTTCTTCGTGAGGTAATGCCGGTCTGCTGCCACTTCATCTTACTGATTCTTTGAGCTATCTCAATAACTTTGGTTCTCTGTACGCTTACCTCAATATTGTTCCGCCACTTGCCATAGTAAACCTCTCCAAAGTTCCCCTGGCCCAGTTTCCTGATGAGCTGTATCTCAGTGCGCGGGATCTCCCACTTGTCGCGCAGCTCCGGCCCGAGGTCCCACATCTGAGGCTCGGGCTTCGGGCACGGCCGCGCCAGCACGTGGCAGAGGCCTAACGCGTTTTCTGGAATTCAATGAGCATCTTTTATTTAGATAGCGTTTACTACAGAAGCGGTATGAATTGATCTACTGAGTTAGAATAAAATCAAAAAGTTTTTTATTTCAGAAAAGGCTTGCATAGCCTTTTCGGCTTCGTTAAATTAATTAAATTTATTTAACAAACTAATTTATCTTAAGGTATAAGTATATCAGTGTTTACATGTGTGTAAAGAAGAAAGATATAAAATAGATTTATTTGAAACCATACATAACACGACACATTACATTAATAGGCAAGTATACAAGCAAGAAACATATTTATATGAAGAAAGTAGATAAAACAGATACAAATAATGTGTTACGTATGGGGCCAAAAAGGTCCCTGTCTCAGCATGATGCCGCTACAAGCCGGAGTTAGTAGCGGCGCTGATTTTCAGACAGGTCCTGGTGTGGTGGCACACAGCTGGATGACATCAGGCAGGTACATAAAAGAAGACATGAGTAGTTAAGTTGAGTTAACCCATTCTAATATCTTTATTTTTATGTTACCAGCTTGTGCCCATCATCATCATCATCACCAGCCTATAGCAGTCCACTGCTGGACATAGGCCTCCCCCAATGAGCGCCATAGCGCCCTGCTAGCAGAAGCAATAGCATAGCTTGTGCCTTATGATGACGAAATATGCGTTGGACATGCGTTTTTCGGATAAAAAGTAGCCTGATGCTCCAGCTTTATGAGTGCAAAATTTCAGCCTGATTCATTCAGTAGTTTTAGCTTTTGGTTCAAGTCCCGCCGTAATCGTTTTTTTTTGGGGATATTATTTAATTTCATAAAGAGGCTTGTTTGGGTTTGAGACATCCACCGCTCAGGCACGCATCAAAACAACCGTTTGACCGCCGGGTGGAATAACATAACACCTGTTTCATCGGACAATTATTCAAATACGTAACATGATGAGATCGGCTACATTTCACTGATATCATGGATCGGATTCGATGCTCGGTCATAGTAAGTACTATTCATATAAACTACTTACATCCTCAGCTTAATGTGTATGTGGTTGTATGGAAGACGATTGTACCTCCTCAGTTTATGCAAATTTTTATGATCCTATTTGTCGCGGCGTATCCGAACTGCTATCGGGACAGTGCGGTGTATCCGAACGTTTTTTATTTGTATAAATTCAATATGGCGACCATTCCAAATCATCTACTCGATTTCGCCTCATCACTCTAACTCAACATTGTAAAATTTTATTTCAATACAATATCAAAAGTTCTGGAATCTTTAATTTGGCACCACCCAACAAGTAGCCTAAACACTATTTTTTTATTGTTGATTGTTCGCCTTTTATTCCTCTTAGTGAATTTAAGTTCTTGAATTCTTTACTATTTAAACTGGTAATTTAGTTCCTGCTTTTTATGTGCCTTAGGTATATAACGCTTTCGATTCAGTACTGTTATGTTTAATAAACTGAAAAAGTTATGCTAAGTACTATAAATATAAGAATAAGGTATGTAAGGTTAAACCTTATAAAGAAGAGTAACAGAGCAGAAAAAAAGATTAGCTTGCAGGTAAATAATGATAACTTGAAATATAAACATTGCACTAGTTGAACTAGGCTTAAGCGTGATTTGACCGTTATAAATGACTTTTATGTTTAAAACCATGATAGTTTCAAAAGTTAGCACTAAGCGGTTTCTCGCATGATGAAAATCTAGTAACAAGTACAGACAAACATGCAAAAATGTCGAATCAACTTACTCGTATACGACATAACAAGCGCCGGCAAGCTCGGAAACGTCTGATTGGTCGCGATATAAAACCCTCCATTGTCAAGCGGCTTGATCTTGTAATGCTTGACATGGTAACCCCTGCCTTCTTCCCAGTCTTTGACACTGAGGCTGAAGCCATGGGGGTTGTGTTCCGCTGGTCTGACGAGGAAGGTCCCCCGAGGGTTGGTTTCCGCGAGGAGTAGCTTATCCGCTTCCTTTCTTGAGACGGTGGGGAAGAACCAGCTGTGGAATGACGGTTGCCTTTAGCAAAAGGTTGGCGATTAATGCGATGTTTGGTGTGGGTTGACCGCCACCAGTTAATGTTGTTAGGATCGCGTTGACGATACTTTCCGTTAGTTGGTTATGTCCTGTTTAAATCACCAGTGCAGAGTTGTTTTTATGAAGCATAGGTAGTTTGGTAGGTATACTGTAACAAGGTGTACTGGCGCTCTAGAATACCTCAACAGCCCATATTAGGCCAATGCTGGACGCAGGACTCCCGAAACGACTGATTGTGTTTATCCATTTGAATTAAGGAATGGCAACTTGTTATAAATAGGTAATATAGAGATGTCAAGATTTGTAGCTTATTATGGACAGTTTTAAATGTAGTTACTTTTATGCAAAAATCGGTCATGGCGATAAGGTCGCCCTTTAAATATCGTCTATTCTAAGTATTCAAGTTAGGGTAAGTAAGTTTCTGTCTGTATAATTTTCTTTCTGTGTGTGATATAAGTTTTTCTATCTATCTATGTAAAGTGTTTTTACTTTTACTTTCCCGAGTCATAACTCTCTTAAAACAAGACGGAGAACCTCCACCAATCAGACTTTGTATCCAAGACCATCCTCCATCAATATGCAAATGTATACTAACTCTTCACAATGAGCTCTCCTCAGCCACATCATTGACAGGTACCAGCCCCTCCCGTCTTCTCGTCAGATGCAGTTGGCAGGTTGGACCTCTTTGTCTGATTGGTGGAACGTCCACCAACCAGACTAAGAGAACCAACCTCCTTAGACAATGATATGAGGTGTATATGTATACTCACTCTTCACACTCCACAGAGCTCTCCTCAGCCACATGATTGACAGGCACCAGCCCCTCTCTTCTCGTCGTCAGATGCAGTACTCTCCACCAATCAGAATCCGCATCCAAGACCTCCATCCGATCTCCTTTGCGAAAGGAGATGTCGGAGTCTGCTCGCGCTGTGTACGAGCATAGCGCTTTTACTATGCGTCGTCCGCCATTTGCTATGCCTGGAATTAAGATAGTTTGGTTTAAAATAACATGTCACTTTCATTAATCTTAGTGCTGTTATTAGTTTGAGATTCTCCTCAACCTCCTCAAATGCGGATTTGGGATCGAATTTACCAGTTCGGTGGTTAATTGTTCTGCAAGAGCCCGCCCCCGGTGGATATCCTTTAGTCGCCTCTTACGACACCGGAAGGGAAGAATTTAAGATAATAATTTAAAAAGAATTTAAATAATGGCCAACCTTTTAATCCTTTGCTTATTTTGTTCGCCTATACTGTTCCGCACAGGCTTCCCAAAGAAACATGATCTTTAATCATGTCATTTTGCGCCCTTAGCCATTCCCAGTTGAAAGAAACGATATCGTGTCTGCCAAGCCGTCTTTTTCTGTTACATATAAAATAAACTGGCGGAACAGTTTAGCTCGGATTTTTCAAAATAAGCGCCACTTTAATTCGAGTACCTACTTATTATATAATCTTATCAATAGAATCAAGTGGAGTCGTATATTATTTGCGCCTAATAATGGTATAATGAGCTCATGGAAAAGGCATTGTGGCTGCTTTTAGTATTTGAATATATTGATTAATTTATGAATATATGAATTACTTTTTAAAATTGGTGTTATGATTATTTTCTGTTTTGCATATAAAGAAATAAGCTTATATCTTTTTGTAACAGCCATTCTCGTCTGTCTGTTTTGTGTCTCTGTATTATTTTTGCTACCGACAAATAAACGTATCTTTCTCTTATTCAGATGGCTCATTACGTTTGGCTTAAATTCGCTAATACTTACATTTTGTAGGAGGATTCCTCGCTCTGACTATATCTGTATTGACTATCCGGGTGTTGCCGATGACTCGCGTGTTTGGCTCGATGGTATACCGCGGGTCGGTGGTCGCTGACGTGGGGCACGTCGTGAAACCAGCATCGTTCTTGTAGCCCCCGGGAGGAAACACTGAAACTGACAGAGTTGATATGAACTTACAGTTGAATTGAGTCTCCAATATATCATGTTTCTATGGAAACGTTAAATGGCATAAACCAGTTCCAATGGAATCGAAACAAACCATCCCATTGGAACTGATGCGTTAAAAAGTTTAGTTGTGCGTTATTTCAGGTCTAGACCTACAAAATTATACAAAATGTCAGTACGATTCGTTCAGTAATTCTGGAGTGAAGAAGTAACAAACATAAATCAATCCATCCAAACTTTTGCATTTATAAATTAGTGTGATTCAGGCCGCGGCTTTGTACGCGTATTTCCTATTATTATCATATTGCATTTTTTTTTGCCTGGGAGAAATCGCTGTCAGCGATTAAGCCGCCTATTGTACTTTTAATTAATAAATATATTTAATTCATTCATTCATTCCTACATAAAAATTAGCCTAATTTGAGGTATTGTATCGTATGTAAAGTTCGCTCGGTACAGTATTTTCAAAAATCCACTTTGATGTTTGAAAACCAAGATACTGACGACATGGAGAAAGTCGCGGGGTAAGCCACTGTATGCCGAAAGAGCAGAACTTGAACTTGATACAACGTCTTCAGTGGACTTTGTTCAACAGCGGAGTTTCTACTGATATACTTCATGACAAAATCCTAGCGACTGCGCCAACTAGAATTCGCTGCGAAGACCATTAATGACATTCTATTGGAATCTACTAATAGACATATCGAGGCGCTCTAAATGTAAACAAAGCGTTTCAAATACCTACTAGGGTGTGCGTTGACAATCTAAGCAAAACCGATACGTTTACCCAAGCCGAATAAGGTAGTTCGTCTAATAAGGCCACAAGCATTTGATTCATAGAGCCATTGATGCTCAATTATTACAATTCTGAACTTCTATGAATAGGCATGACCTCAAATCTTCAGTTAGAGCGGTTTGGGTAACAAATTAACGTAAATTAAACCTAATGGGCAAAATCAGCTTGAGCGTGCGAAAAAATAGCGCAATTTATTATTCAAAACTTTACACAAAAACTCTTGGTTTAAAATACCAATCAACGTTAATAAATAGTTAGGTTTTCTGGAAGTAATCAAAATGTCATTTTTAAGAACATTGCATTCTCGCTGATCGTGTAATTTTTTGCAATGAAAATGGTTTCGCTCTGCTATAATGACTAATATTGCGATTTAAAATGGAAACATGTGCCTACGAGTACGTTTCGTACGAAACGTAAAGAAGTAGGTACATAGCTATTATAAATCGATTCGTTCCATTCCATAGGCATAATACTCGATTATATTCCATTCGATAGATTTTATTAACCTTTTCATTAAAGACATTGAACCATAGGTAGGTAGAACTTGCTTCGCTTTGTTAAAGCGAGATAATTAACAGTTTTAGGTAGACCGTGGTGGTTTGTGACACGTGTCCGTCGCCGTGGCGGGGCGGCGTAAGAATATACACCTCCAACTCAGCCCGTGGATGACGTAAGAGCCGACTAAGGAAGGGAAAAGGCTTTTCAGCTCAGGTTCCTTTCCGAGTTTTGTGAAATTGTTACACTTCTACTGCGATTATAACCACCTGCTTGGAAGCGGATTATCCGCCGATTATGGCATAAATCTCTTGATGGGGAGGGACGATCAGCAGTAGACACATTTGTATAGAAGAAGAGCCTTACTTTGTGGTTGCTAGGATAGCATAAATAGCGTTGCGGTACCAACGTAATACCCAGGTAGAGCATAATGTCTCATCTCTAGGTACGAACAAATAATGCGGCTTAAGCAAACATTATCCCACACACACGTGCTCTACATGCTCTATTCTATGTAGTTCCAGTATAAACTAGCGCGAGGCTTCACTTCAAAGTATTTCCGTAGGTACTCAAATCACAAACGAAACTAAATGAACCCGTTCACTGCCCAGCCTAGGCGGTGCGACTCGCAGCGCAAGGACAGACGCGCCGCTGCTGTGAGGACGAGCTCAACTTGGGCATATGCGTCTTGTCATGGGCAATGAAAGTTTGTACCTATTGCTCAATTTAATATTAAAAAGGCTTCTACGTTTAACGTAGACTATGAAGCTACAATTTTTAGGAATAATTTCAACGAATAAACCACCGCAGAGTAGAACCACCAAAGAACCACTCTTTGTAAGTACATAGGTAGGTACCCTTTACCAGACGTCTAAAGCGCGACTCCGATACATATCACACATACGCCGTATTTCACCCTAATCTCCTCCTTACATAACAAACAAGGATTACGGTTTAACTGGCCCGCACTTTGTTGCTTGGTTAAGGGATTAGGTACGGTGTAGAACAAGCCTTAAATTGAATGGAGCTCCACGTTAAAACAATAGGCAGCACCTTGAAAGCCAGTCTGAATCTGATTACAAACGTTCACCCATAATGTACAAGAATCGCTATACACAGTTCTGTATGGTAGAGTTGTGGTAGCTAGAGAATCTTTAGGTACAGACTTCAAAAAAAAGGAGGTTCTCTGTTTGGTATGTTTTTTAAATATGTTCGTCGATATCTCCGTAATTTATGGAGGGACCTATTTGGATGACTCTTTGGCTACAATTGTATAAAGAATCATCGTAAAAGGGTTCCATAAAATTTATTCCCGAGAGATCAGTATTTATCCCTTAAAAGTTAAACAGTTTCTAAGTCGATATTTTAGAACATTGTATTCATTCTATTATCTTACAATAAATATGTGTAAATAAGTGTCGTTCACTAAGCGACCATGTGCTCGCGAACTGACACTATGCAACCGATTAGTCACTCAAGAGAAAATGATCAAGAAATTGGTTGAAAACAGGCTAAGAACTCTAGTTTGATTACGAGATTTCATAGATTTTTAGCCATTCTAGTTCCGGCTTTTCAACGCCAACTTAAACCATAGGATAGCAATCATCGTGGACGGAGGAAATCATCACTTAATTAGACAATAATGAATGGTGTTGTGCTGTGTTGTTAGTCAAATCCGTTATCAAGTAGAGTTATCTATTAAAAAGTCTGTAGGTAGGCTATGTACGAAAAGCTGCAGCTCAATGGTTCATCCTAACGAGATTTACTTACCTAGATAGCCAATCGAATATTTCCTGTCTGTTCGTCTCCACCATTAGGCACTACTGGTTGGGTTCTTGCAGTATAAGCTACGTATTCGTCTTTTCCTTATCAAAGCTTTGTAGATCCTTACCCAATCTTTCTGGTCTTTCGGGGCCATGGCGACGGCTGCAGCACTTGTTACCCATGGCGCGGCCCGCCGACTACGCCGCGCCAAGCCGCTTCTGAAAACATCAGAAACATATCGTCAGAAACGGACTTAATCTACCACAATATTACTGAACTGACTGGACCATCAAAGCTTGTCGCACATCTGGAAAGAACCTTTGCGGCGGCGTGCGGTACTAGATGGATGCGCGCAAAGCATAACGCAGAGCCTAATCGAGGCAAATGTAAAGTACATTCACTTCACATGCCCTGAGAAGATACTTTGATATATTAATTTAAATTATTTATCATTGAATAATTCGTACGACAAAATCTCTTAACAGAGTAAACTTTCCTGAGGCATTAGTCAGTTTTTAAAACTTGGCACACATTCGGACGTTTACTAATAAAATAAAACTGACTTTATAGAAAGTCAAAATTGTACTAAGTACAGTAAGTTGTAGTAGTATGTAATGCTTGTGGCAGTTTACTGTACGAGTTAAGAGCAAGCATTGATATCACTGGAAAACATTAATTTGGGTTACAACAATAATGCTATCATCGAGATAAGTTGAGATAACACAATCCTTTATGTTTATTTTAGGGCTGCGTGTAGTTTTATTTCACAATTTTCTATTTGGTGATGCAATTGTAGGTACATTACAGCATCGCCTTTATTTCTAAAGGTCCTAAAAACATGTACATGTGCAAGAGTACATGATCTAGTTAATAGAATCAGTTTGGACTCCTCTCTTTAACTAGTACATTATCTTAGTCTTATGATGAAGTCATGACTTCGATGACTACATCAAAAATTATAAAATATGTCATAAAGTCATGGCAATAGCTTACGGACATAAAAGTGACTATGATATAGTTTTTGAATACATTTACTTTAGAATGTATCATCATCATCATCATCAGCCTATATTAGTCCACTGCTGGACATAGGCCTCCCCCAATGAGCGCCATAGCGCCCTCTCTTCAGCTTGACGCATCCAGCATCTACCTGCAGTCTTTCGCAGGTCGTCATCCCACCTGGTCGGAGGGCGTCCTACACCTTAGAATGTATAAGGCTCGGGAATTTCTCAATGAGTAATTGCAAAAATTCAAATTTACTTATTGTGGTTGCTAGGCTTTGTGTGAGTTTGGTTGGTTTGTAGGACGGAAACGAAGCAGAACTGGTTCGTCATAAGAAAGGGTGAAGTAATTATAAGTTTCACGAACCCATGCCATTATTGGTTGGCTTTCTCATTATGCCATTTGTATACTGTTGCTTTCATTGTTAATAAGATGTTCATAATTATTGTTTTTACCTGTGTAATGTTTTTATCAGTTTCGCATGTGATTTAAAAGCAAAACATGGCTTGTTTGCACATCTTCACTGATCCATCACCGAAAAATATCTAAATCCTTATATCGTTATCAGTCCTTATTACGTAGGTAGTTAGGTATTTATAGTTAAGAAAAATATTAATGTTTTTGAGAACTTAAGGAAGCCTCTTCGCCAAAGAAACAAGAATTGTTTTGTTTCCTTTTATTCTTGTTAATGTGACATCCTTTGTCTTCCTTTTGTGAAAGATTTATATATATTTCCTTTGTATTTTGGGATTTGCCTACACTTGGATGATAAGTTGGCTATTCGTTTGGCTTGTCGGTTCATTGCCCTTAGGAGACAATCAAAAACTTGACGAAATAACCTTTGCCGTCAAAATAAGTTTTTCCTTTACCAAAAGTACCTACTCCATATAATAAAAGTTTCACTAAAGATATGTTTCACAATTTGTTTGAATTTGTCGACATGGAGTTTCGATAGAAGCGTATATAGGTAGTACATTGCCCTTTAAAAGATATAATAATCTTGTGTAGCCTAGTTGTTGGGGGCTCCGCGATTTTATTCTTATTTCTCGTATGTATTTAAATTATGTATGTCGCTATTTTAATGGAACCTCGCTATTTTAATGAATACCTCTATATTGGCATGGTACGATAGAGTTTCATATTATCTTAATGTGTTATTTTTATTTCATATCTAGTCTAGCTTGTCATTTCTTCATAACCCTCACTAATCAGTAAGTTGGGTAGATTTTCATGTTCCACTTCGTTATCATTATCTAATTCAAACACAGTTTCCCACGACATCAACGGGATAGATAATAGTGACGAAGCGAACCGCGATCGATGAGATAACATAGTAAATTATTTGATTTACGGTACCTACATACTACGAAACTAACAATCTAGTCTGTCAAAAAGTACTCGAGTATATTTTGTTTGAACACCGAGCAAGGTAGAGATATTTTGCAAGCCGAAAGGCAGTATGCAAACTCGTATAGGAGTGGGTGTGGTGTGTGGGATATGGCACGTGCGTTGCTCGACAGGCGAGGTACATCAAATAGAAACTATTCTGTATAAGTAAACCTTTAGGTATGTAAAGGTGTACGTACAAACCTTTATAATATAGCAAGCTAAGCCCTAAGTACGTTAGCCTAGACATCATACACAGCTTAATGCTAAGACCGAATGTTATTTCAAATTATTTTCTACCAATACAATATGCCATATTATAGAAACAGTGAAAAATAAAACAGCAGACGGAAAATTTAGAATAACAATAAAGATATAAAACAAACAAGCGATATTTCTTCGTTCCCATCTTGTCGACAGAAGGGAAGAGTTGCTGACTCGAACAAATAGCTTTGTTATCGATGAATTGCAGACGATGTAGGGACAATCCATACGACGGAAACAAATCGAGAACCAACTATTGCATACGGCGAACACAGTGATGGAACAAAAACAAACGTTCGGAGAGTAACAACCCATCAAACAATTCGTTCCGTCTTCTCCGATTTTAATTAAACGTCGGCTAAGCTCCATCAACACAGTAAATGTATCTTTATTTGCGAGAAATATTACGTGACGAGCTTAAATTATTGTTTGCTTGGGAGATTTATTTGAATTATAATTATTTATAATGAGGGTATTTTCCGGGTGGAAACATTTTAGGGAGAGCGTGGAACAGTTGCTAGCCGAGAGTTAATTTCGACGAAATAACACCTTATTTCAGTAAAATCAACAAATCTACCAAAACATAATGAACTGTTTTACTTGGGGGAATGTCTTGTAGAAGTGCCATGCCAATCGACTCAAAGGATAATGTAATGAATACTGGTGAAGGGTTCTTCATAAGCGCAATCTACGCAGTGTCGCGTTATGAGATGAGATTTGCATTCGAAAAGGAAGAAAGTGAAGGTCTAAGGGACGCTAGAGGGGTCCGGCCACCCCAACCACCTGTTGCATCTAATCAATAACACCATCACACCATTGTTCACAAAAGCCATTGCCAACCGAAATTTAAAACCGATGCAAATTGAACTGAAGTTTATTCAACGCAGATGCTGGATGCAGCAAGCTCTCGACATGACAGGTCGCTATGGCGCTCATTAGGGGAGGCCTGTCCTACTATAGGTACATTATCTTAGTCTTATGATGAAGTCATGACTTCGATGACTACATCAAAAATTATAAAATATGTCATAAAGTCATGGCAATAGCTTACGGACATAAAAGTGACTATGATATAGTTTTTGAATACATTTACTTTAGAATGTATCATCATCATCATCATCAGCCTATATTAGTCCACTGCTGGACATAGGCCTCCCCCAATGAGCGCCATAGCGCCCTCTCTTCAGCTTGACGCATCCAGCATCTACCTGCAGTCTTTCGCAGGTCGTCATCCCACCTGGTCGGAGGGCGTCCTACACCTTAGAATGTATAAGGCTCGGGAATTTCTCAATGAGTAATTGCAAAAATTCAAATTTACTTATTGTGGTTGCTAGGCTTTGTGTGAGTTTGGTTGGTTTGTAGGACGGAAACGAAGCAGAACTGGTTCGTCATAAGAAAGGGTGAAGTAATTATAAGTTTCACGAACCCATGCCATTATTGGTTGGCTTTCTCATTATGCCATTTGTATACTGTTGCTTTCATTGTTAATAAGATGTTCATAATTATTGTTTTTACCTGTGTAATGTTTTTATCAGTTTCGCATGTGATTTAAAAGCAAAACATGGCTTGTTTGCACATCTTCACTGATCCATCACCGAAAAATATCTAAATCCTTATATCGTTATCAGTCCTTATTACGTAGGTAGTTAGGTATTTATAGTTAAGAAAAATATTAATGTTTTTGAGAACTTAAGGAAGCCTCTTCGCCAAAGAAACAAGAATTGTTTTGTTTCCTTTTATTCTTGTTAATGTGACATCCTTTGTCTTCCTTTTGTGAAAGATTTATATATATTTCCTTTGTATTTTGGGATTTGCCTACACTTGGATGATAAGTTGGCTATTCGTTTGGCTTGTCGGTTCATTGCCCTTAGGAGACAATCAAAAACTTGACGAAATAACCTTTGCCGTCAAAATAAGTTTTTCCTTTACCAAAAGTACCTACTCCATATAATAAAAGTTTCACTAAAGATATGTTTCACAATTTGTTTGAATTTGTCGACATGGAGTTTCGATAGAAGCGTATATAGGTAGTACATTGCCCTTTAAAAGATATAATAATCTTGTGTAGCCTAGTTGTTGGGGGCTCCGCGATTTTATTCTTATTTCTCGTATGTATTTAAATTATGTATGTCGCTATTTTAATGGAACCTCGCTATTTTAATGAATACCTCTATATTGGCATGGTACGATAGAGTTTCATATTATCTTAATGTGTTATTTTTATTTCATATCTAGTCTAGCTTGTCATTTCTTCATAACCCTCACTAATCAGTAAGTTGGGTAGATTTTCATGTTCCACTTCGTTATCATTATCTAATTCAAACACAGTTTCCCACGACATCAACGGGATAGATAATAGTGACGAAGCGAACCGCGATCGATGAGATAACATAGTAAATTATTTGATTTACGGTACCTACATACTACGAAACTAACAATCTAGTCTGTCAAAAAGTACTCGAGTATATTTTGTTTGAACACCGAGCAAGGTAGAGATATTTTGCAAGCCGAAAGGCAGTATGCAAACTCGTATAGGAGTGGGTGTGGTGTGTGGGATATGGCACGTGCGTTGCTCGACAGGCGAGGTACATCAAATAGAAACTATTCTGTATAAGTAAACCTTTAGGTATGTAAAGGTGTACGTACAAACCTTTATAATATAGCAAGCTAAGCCCTAAGTACGTTAGCCTAGACATCATACACAGCTTAATGCTAAGACCGAATGTTATTTCAAATTATTTTCTACCAATACAATATGCCATATTATAGAAACAGTGAAAAATAAAACAGCAGACGGAAAATTTAGAATAACAATAAAGATATAAAACAAACAAGCGATATTTCTTCGTTCCCATCTTGTCGACAGAAGGGAAGAGTTGCTGACTCGAACAAATAGCTTTGTTATCGATGAATTGCAGACGATGTAGGGACAATCCATACGACGGAAACAAATCGAGAACCAACTATTGCATACGGCGAACACAGTGATGGAACAAAAACAAACGTTCGGAGAGTAACAACCCATCAAACAATTCGTTCCGTCTTCTCCGATTTTAATTAAACGTCGGCTAAGCTCCATCAACACAGTAAATGTATCTTTATTTGCGAGAAATATTACGTGACGAGCTTAAATTATTGTTTGCTTGGGAGATTTATTTGAATTATAATTATTTATAATGAGGGTATTTTCCGGGTGGAAACATTTTAGGGAGAGCGTGGAACAGTTGCTAGCCGAGAGTTAATTTCGACGAAATAACACCTTATTTCAGTAAAATCAACAAATCTACCAAAACATAATGAACTGTTTTACTTGGGGGAATGTCTTGTAGAAGTGCCATGCCAATCGACTCAAAGGATAATGTAATGAATACTGGTGAAGGGTTCTTCATAAGCGCAATCTACGCAGTGTCGCGTTATGAGATGAGATTTGCATTCGAAAAGGAAGAAAGTGAAGGTCTAAGGGACGCTAGAGGGGTCCGGCCACCCCAACCACCTGTTGCATCTAATCAATAACACCATCACACCATTGTTCACAAAAGCCATTGCCAACCGAAATTTAAAACCGATGCAAATTGAACTGAAGTTTATTCAACGCTATGGGTCAAAGAGTAACCAATATACAATATATTATTAATAACCAGAGAAGAAAGTAACCTATGAAATAAATGTAGTTATATGTTATCCTATGGTATACGTTTTTACAAACACGTACACACGTGTTTGTAAAAACGTATACCATAGGATAACCTGAAAGCTAAAACAATGTCAATAACCGATTGCAGTCCAGTAAGGGGGTAATAAGAAGCTTAACAAAGCTCTGTACAAACAGTTTTTTTATGAGTACAATCGATACATTAACGCATAGACAAGCAAATCAGACACAAAAATAATCTAAATAAAAGCACAGAATGTGAATCGTATAAAAGTAACGAAATGGATTTCGAATTGGCTGGTTTGGCTTGTTTTCGAAACATTTCATCCGCAGAACCAAATGCGATTTCGGGAGATCGTATCGCGGAGAAAAGTTGAATCCGTAGTCGCGCAGGCTCCGCAGCCGGTCAATAAACCCGACCGAAGTCTTGAACTTGAACCACAAAATGCGGAAAGTACGCTACGTTTTACCCACAGAGCCATTCTAAAGACAAATGCGGGGGTTGATCGTGATAGGTACAATCAGGCTCCTCTATAAATCTCAGGCAAACGATTTGCTAAAATGGCTGGTTGTAAGGCGCAAAACAAGCAATAAGGACTTTTAAGATTTCATAAAAGCATTGACTTAAAACGAAATCACAACGTAATGACGTCGTTAATGGGTATTTCCATCCCATTACCATTAACTGGAAATACACCCGAGCCATTTTGAAGGCATCTTAGCCGAAACTTATTCAAACAATAACAAAGTTCATTTATTTATATGGGGATACCTCTAGATTGTTTGCGACAGTTAGCTCTACTGTTTCGATTATAAATACATCTTCTGATTTATTTATATTATTTGATTGTTTTTTTTAATAATGATATGTTCTATCGAATTTAAGAAACCACACATTTGGACATTTCAAAGAATTAGCAAGCTGAAGTGGCAATGGGCAAGCCATATATCACGATGAACCGACAACCGATGGGGTAAACGTGTTCTTGAGTGGAGACCGCGACTAGGCAAACGTAGTGTAGGACGCCCTCCGGCCAGGAGGACCTGCGAAGGACTACAGGCAGATGCTGGATGCAGCAAGCTCTCGACATGACAGGTCGCTATGGCGCTCATTAGGGGAGGCCTGTCCTACTATAGGTATGATGATGATTACTCTAGAATTCTAGATTAACACTAAGCTACAGTGCAATACAATCTTGAAAATAAATGACTCGAAGCTAATACGAAGACCTACAGGCCTTGCGCTAGACCACAAGCTCAGGAAGTAACATGAGAACCGCTCATGCTCATCGATGAAAAACAATACGTTTGACAGTACAATAACCATAATACCGGGAAGTCGTGATGTGACATACCTACCTGACATTAAATATTGTTCAGACGTGGTTGATGTAGGTAGGTATTTGTAAAAACGGTGCTGTGGCGCTTAATAAACGTAATAATTTAGTTGGTTTACTTGTAAAAGTGTATTATGTTCGATATGGTTGACTGTCAGTCAAGTGTATGTTGACCGAAATAAAAGCTAGCTAGCGTAGCATTTCTTTCATCCGTCGCTATTTCAAAAGCTTTCCAAAATAAACCACACGCAATATCAATATATAAAAAACAAGCAGACTACGATCGTTTGTAATAAAAAAACTAAAATTTCCAAAGAAAACAAGAGTGTCATTTAACTAGTAGGTGGTTTACTACACATAATTGTAGTTTAGAATTTGTTATGGAGCCCTATTTCGCAGACGTGAAGTCGTCAGACACAGATGTGGCTGAAAACAATGGAAGATCTTCAGCATGCTCTGCTAACTCTAATTATGATTAACGTGCTTCAAGCTTCGGTCGTAATAAACTTATACGCGACAATAGGATAACTAGTTGACGATAGATCACAGTGTACAGTGAATGGACTCAGCAAATAGATGAAATAAAATAAGACATCTCTTTTTTGATCTTTGATTTTAGTAAAATTTGAATTTTTCGTCATGCATAAGCTGATGTGGCAAACGGGACGTTCGCCCCATCAGCTTCGTCCCGCCCGAGTATGGAATATGGGACGAATAAAGGTCCGTCCAACCCAAATGTTTTGACAAGCAATAATGAATTCACTGTCGATGTTGAATAAACAAAACAATCAGTCACGGTGTGTAGTTGTGACGTTTCTCACAAAAACGGGTCTAAAGTTCCTTCATCATCGGGGAAATCCAGTTTAAAAACAAACCAAATAAGATGAGGTAAAACAAAGGTAAATGTTAATTTGAATAAAACATTTGTAATTTCAATATCGAAATTTCTAGATCATCGTCGAATCTGGGAACATTATTCAATCAACATCAAACCTTAAAGTAAGTACAAGATAATTTTAAGTACCTACTCAGATAATTATTATCGTAAGTATTATTATTGATAAGAATGCACTTGACTAACTTAACAACCGCGATTATCGTCTTACCTTCCTGGTAACCTACCTACCTACAAAATGTAGGTAATTACGTTATGATCAAGACACTGTCATGAACTTCAGCAGAGCAAATAAACGCATTAATAAGCTAGGAAAGCAGTGTAGGTAAAGGAAATCTTGAGGAACTCATTGGATCACAATTACACGGCGTTGTGATCTGTGTAATGATAACTGCACGTTGTTTTGAAAACATCGTGCTGCAGAATCGTATTCTACTAACAACAAGTGGAATGAATACCAATGACACAAAAGAGAAACAGCAAGAAAGATTGTAAAAGCTCTAAAAAAAAGTTAAATTCACAAAAGGGGTCCAAAAGATAGGAGCTAACAGAATAAAATGCATAACAACTGTTTTCATGAGCACGTTAGAATTTCATTCAATGAAAATACATTTCGCAAGAGGGAAGATCCATTGAGCGTATAATGAGCCTTATTAAAACTCTGTGCACGGTCGAATGAGTGGCAAGACAGAGTCAGACCGAAGCAAGGGACAACTACAGCTCAATCTGTAGCCAGACTATCCGCCGGAAACCGCTATGTTGCCTATACATACACCATGTTAACATACAGCAGTGTTAAAATTTAACTCATTCACGGTAAACAGGTATAATAGATATATTGATAATATAAGATGTAATACGACATAATAATATATGTATATTAAATTCTTACCGTACACCGTTCCTATCCTACGATGGACTGTTAAAGTTATCACAATTGTAGACTGATAGTTTTGAGTCAGGGATAAAAATCTCAACTCCTATGATCGGTAATGGTTAACCACAAAATACATTAGTGATGATAAGCGATTTACAAAGTGTGGCGCTTTACTGTGGTTCAATTATTACATAACTCAACTACAGGTATGTTCCTTTGGAATAGGTAAGCTAAGCACAGTTTGGAACTAGTATTTGAGCGTAGCCAAGTTGCAAAGCCCGTACTTTAGTCCCAGGGCTCTTGAAAGCACCGGTAGCAGTACATCATAAACAGGTATGGTTTCTCCGGAACACAGCACAATATCGAGTGTGACTGTGTGACAATGGTTAGCGAAACAATAGAACAGATTACAGCTTAGACGATGTGCCATTACGGATTCCATTGAAATACCAGCTTCCGGGCCAAGTTTTGTTCCCTAGGTAATTGTTTGGAAACGTTTGTGTTAAACAGTCGGTCGATGTGAAATTCTTTATTGAGGTGAAGCGATTCCTGAAGCCCAAAATCAATATAACTTTAGAGATAATTCTTCAGGTGGATCACTTAGTGAAAATGTGTTTTAGTTTCCGAAACTCAACATACCTAACTGTTCGCAGAGAGGTTCAATATATCAAAAAGTAAAACAAAAGAAACCCCTATAATAAAGATGTGAGGACATTCTATAGTACACACTATATCTTCATTCTTAGCAGGAAAGTGTGTGCGGATTTTTGTGACCCTTTTCATCAGGTTGGATAGTATCCTTTGACCTACCGGTCAAAGGATACTATCCAACCTGATTGAGCTTTACCCTTAAGTGAGAAACTGTTGCTGAATAAGCACTATTCTTTTCTGCGACGGAGCTCAACCATGAGACACAAAGGGCCGTACGTACAGGACGAGACAACAATGAACCCGCATAAGAAGTGTATTGGGTAAACAAAGGTAAGCCCCATTAAAAAGTTAAAACTGAAACTACTTTTATACCAGATAATGGGACTAATAAAATGTAGGTACTAAAAAGTAGGAGTGACTCAATACTAGGCGACGTAATTAATTTTTATTTGCTTAGCCCACTTTCTTTGATGCAACGGGATGTTTATGTCCAAACTAGAGACGACGCAATGTTTATTTGTATACAAAATATAGAACTAGGACATCACATCATGAAAGGAAAAAAAACCATTACGCTCCATTACGTAGATTAAATTAGAATCGGCAATTGAGCCTTTTCCGTCTATGTACTCTATTAAATCGTTCCAAAATAAACTATAGAAAAAGCTAATAGCAGTGATGTTTCCAGACAATTCTCCCGACCTAGTATTTCTAAAGGCAGCCATTTCGCAATTTAAAATTTGCTTTCGTACAAATTCGCAAAGCTGTGTTTACATAATAATTATTCAACGATACCTACTGATAACAAAAGGAAGCCATTTCAGACAACGGAAAACCGTCTTCGGTCGTTTGGGTGGCTTTTCAGGGCAAACAAAGAGATTCTAATTTGAATAATGCCACGTTGGAAGATTTAATGTAAATGTTGGACCTTTGGGAGATTAAAAAAGATTATCTCTCCAATGTGTACATGTTAAGAGTGTTTACGGGAAGCCGGGAGCGCCCTCCTGTCGCCGATGGTCATATAACGCGTGGGGCGCGAGCGATCGATACCGCAGGGCTTCGGCCTTCCCGGCTGCGTAGCCCACTTCCGAACCCACTCACGCAACGCCATACACAACAATTACTTATTTAGTCCTCCGAGAAACAATTACGGATTCTGACAAATTACCCACACTAATTCTACGGGCGCGGGCTTGCGAACATCGTCTTATTTAGATTCGAACAAAGCTTTGTAAATGGGAAAAGTTTTGGAAGAGAGCGCTTGGTTTTGCTGTTGAATACATAATGTACATAATTTTTCGTTATACACATCATCATCATCAGCTTTTGCAGCCGCGTTTAGGCCTCTTTACGAGAAATATTATCTAGCTAGAGTGTACTCGTAAGCTGTTTATATCCATCCATGTGTGGAGTTTACTGTTCATAGCGTGGATGGATTATTCATTGCGAGCAATTGATTTTGGAATGGAAACACATTTACAAAATTGATGACATTTGTGCCTAATAAGCGTCATTGCTGGTATGATATATCAAAATGAATCCATGGATATTGTATGCATCGATTCATTTTGATGTACGAGACACTTTTATTTCGCCTTGATGCGGCCATTTGGGGATTTGTAACAAACCACATGGGGAACGTCTGCTTCGATGCCATGTCACAGGAATGAGGCCGCGTATATTTTAGGGCGAAATAACTTTCTCCCTTTCGATATTGGATACGCTTTCCTTCTACGAAACATCGTTTGAATAAGTACATAACCAAGGAGAACCATCTAAAAATACGCCTACACAAAATTGTTGAGTAACTTTTGAGGATATTTTGTTTCGTTTCTATAAACGTCCTGTTAGAAAAAAAATTGAAAATATTAGGACTTTGTCAAGGACCAAGAGTAAGGGGTAAAGGGGAATGAAACTTACAGGTAGGTACAGTGTCGTCTGCAATTTATAGCCTCGTTACGAGTAGAATAGACTAGGAGCCTGGGCCGGGATGAAACTTTTAGTGCTTTTAGTTTTTCGGAAGCAAATTTCCAGCTACGCTAGAATTTAGATTACGCGACGGCTTAAAAAGTTGGAATGGCTGCAGTAACAGCTCTACGTAATGGTTGTTTAGTAAACTTGTTTTATTATGGGATGCAACAAAAGTATTGGTACTTTACTATTAGAACAAACTAGATGTTCCGCTTACGATACATGAAACTGTTTATTTAATAGACCTAGAACTACCAATAAATTATACGATAGTGGATAGACATAAATGACTGTCAGAGGTAGCTAGTGACCGCAAGATATGGACAGGGGGAGCCTTCACCAAGCAGAAGCAAAATAAGTATACTAGAAATAATATCGAATAAATAAAGCTGACGAGGAAGTCGAAAGAAAGCAGACGCAATATCCACGTTCGTTCGTATGAAGTTCCAGTTCGTGGCTTTGATAAATGAAGATGATGAAGCGTATTCGGAAATAGAGCCCTCACAATGTGATCCCATTTCTGATTCGGAATCCAGCGTTGGCATTAGCTATGAAAGATTGAACATAATATCGTATTCTTTTGAATAAAGTTATTCTCCAACTACGTACGTTCGTCTTTAAAAACCCTCTCACGCAAATGCTGTTTTGCCGATTCTATACAACTGTATATCATTCATTCCGAATTCTTACTAGTCTCTATCAAGGGTCTATAATCTTGTAAGAGTTCATAGATATCTTTAATGACTTGATTGTTAGCATCGTGTTTATCAGACACCTGTCTAATCATTTGAATTGTGTATTTCGAGGCAGTTTTGAATTTATTGTTTCCGACCGCGCCCGCTTTGTGGCGTGTCCATCCGTTCACCTGCGACGACGACCGGGAGTTTTTACGCTGTTTAAAAATAAAACGATCGCTTTCATTGACCTCTCTTTCACTTAAAGGTGAATGATAAACAAGCCTTTTCTGACCCAGGCAGCTGATAATGCGAAATGCCTTTGAAGTCAATTAACTTTTAGGTTAATTGGGTTTTAGCTTGTTGATAAGTTGCGATTATATAAATTTTTTGATTGATAGGTTATTTTAATAGAAATGGACCGAAAATCTTTATCAATATAAGTAGGTACTTAATTACGTAATAATTGAAAAGATAAAATCTATGTTATTTATTGTTAATAAAGTTAGAGATAAAGTATATCCACAGAACTGGTAAAGTATAGGTATTTCACTAAAGGTAGGGTCCAACAATAGTTTGATATTAGAGAAATCACAATAAAAATCTGAACATATTGTCCGTAATACTCGGTTCGCAACGGTTTGTATCAAATAGCTCCCTTTTCCACCCTCTAATAGTTATAAGCACTTACTATGTTTCCCCAAAGACTTCACGGTTACACGTTCAACTTAAGGCACCTAACTGGTAGGGTATTGAACTTTTTGTGAGCGTGCTTAAATTATTCCTTGGTAATTCGACTGAAACGTGACATGCCATTCAAAAAATACTTCGAAGAAAATCCAGAAATAAGTAAGTAAGGTTTTTATAAAATTGCAAAAAAAAAATGTTTCCGAATTGGAGGCTCGTCGTTTAAGGAAGTAACATAATTAGGCACGACAATATCATAAAACATACCATCGTTGAACTTTATAAAGGAAGACTATTAATTAAAAGCTATAAGTTTGATCAAAAGACTGCCCATAATATAGTACTTACTTACAAAGGTTAGCCAGTGGACCCTCGGTAAACAGTCTATACTACAGTTATCGAATCCCTTCCTCTCGAATAAACTTGCCAACAGTTCCGTACATACATATAAATAGGTTGGAGCTATGGAGTGTGCTTCAAATATAACAAAAACAAAGAACATAATTCGAGTGTTTTGAACATAAAACCCCCTTTTGTTTGACTCTGGATGACCTTTGAGTACATTTTATATGGTCCACTTCTCTTACTTCGGAATGCCAAAGAAAATGCTTGCTTATAGAGAGGTAGATTGTGTATTTCGAGTAGTTTCAGAAATATTTTTTACTAATAATTTTGCGTCATTGCAAATTACCCTTTGGTCGTGCTATTAATAAAACTTTCGTGTTTTCCGTTGAATTGAACATAAAAAGAAAAATAAAATAACAATAATTCGAGAACTCATTTAGAAAACTGTATGCTAATAAAAAATACTGTGAATATAATAATGTTACAAAAAACTAAACACTACCAAAGATAATAAATCCATGTTTGAAAAAAGATAATATTTGAACTAAATGAACCTCTTTTTTTTACAAAAAGAAAATACAATATTATTCAAATTGCAATCCATAATATTAATAATTTTTTTATTAAATATAATTTAAAATTTAATTTATAACTGAATCTAATAATCAAGTTTTTGATGGACATCCGGAAATAAATGCAGGAAAAACAGACGCTTATGAAGTAAATACCTACTATGTCTGAGTGAGGGCAGAGTATAGGTAACTATTTTGTTAGAAACCGTGACCAAGGCTTGGCTGATTACGATGAGTAACACGGGGCCAGGGACGAATACGAATCACACGGTAATCATGAGGTAGGTAAGGCAGTCTTTACATACATAGATACGTACGGTGTCTAAGGAAATAATAATCACGACAAGCTTATAAAACGTGCTGTAGGACTGGCTGTAGGTACAGAAATGAACCAAATTACTAATCTTAAGGTGTAAGTAAATGTGTAAATTTTAAAAGAAATAAGCGAATATTGAGCCTCAGGTTGTCGGTAACAGAGGTAGGTACTAAATATAAAACCATATAGGTATGTATCTAAAATGTTAATCCAAACGTACAATTTAAAATCGTATACTATGTATTTGTGCAACAATGATGATATTAATTTATAAACCTAATTTGTACCTTCCCTTGCCACTAACGATTTAAATTACCCAAGAAATACATAAGAGTCGTGGTAAATTTCAGGTTACTATATTAATAATGAATAATGCTCGTGGTTGTCTGGTAGAGATCGCTCTTGAGCGGTAAGACCGCCAATTTTAATTAATTTTTAAGTTTTTTCTGTACATAGTTTTCTATTTAGTGCAATAAAAAAAATTCTATCTATCTATCTAAAGCTGGACTATTCACACAGCATATATTATGGGTACTTGAAAGACCGCATGGTCTATAAATTTTCAATAAGTACCTAAAATAAAATCTCAGTAAAATATAATTCATGTTTTAGGTTTTTTGTAGGTTCTTAATTATATATCCTTATCCTGTTTGAAACACGTATTAATAAACATAGTAGAGATAAATAATGAAATCCTTTTAGTTAAACAATGGGACAATACTGGCAGTGAAACAAGGTTCATACTTCGTAGTCAAACAAGATTTATAAGTAAGGATCCTACCCACGTATTCTCATTATACGGATATTATTATGAGAGGTCATTGTCTCCACGAACCAAATCCCAAAGAAAGAGATTTAATCACAAGAATAACTCAACCGAAGACAACTTATATCAGCCAGCTGGTACTTGACATGATCGATGATCCAAAACAATATATCAGTAAAATCACTTTCATTCTGTATCGGTTAGGTATTGATCGAGTCACTTCCTTGTGTATGTTTTAGCTAGATTCCCTTTTAGGGTTAAGTACACAAATATTGCCTCACAGGGACATACACTACATCTCAAACTGCCTAACAAAAGTTATATTATTTTTATAACTAGCTGAACCGCCCGTGATTTCATTCCCGTGTACTTTAGGAAAACCTCAAATAATGTTAGTTTCCATGCACTGTCATCTAAAAGGTTTAATTCCTTACTTGAAACTCTACTTATTTAAAAAATAATTGGATAAGTTTCAGATTTGAATAAAAAAATCTTGAAAAGTCTTTAATAACGGGGAACTAAAAGTTTAGAAATCTCTAGTTACTTTTTTCCATATTATAAAAACTATAACTAAGATACAAAATCACTTCGATACCAAAGACAAAATAACACAGAAGTCAAAATAAAATACAAACTATCACTAACTTTGAAAGAAGGAAAAACCAATTTGACCCCATTGGAAAGGTAATATCTAAAAATCCGTTTATAGTGGTTGACAACGTCCTAAAATGAACCCCTATGCTTCCTTCAGCTGCCTAGGTAATGAACTTTCGAATATTTTGGGATGTAGGTATTATTTATAAATAAATTTTTGAGTCCGATTTTGACCACCTTGGAAAATCCAATTCGGATTTTCCAAAAATCCGTTCTTAATGAGTGCTTACGCCCTTAAAGGAACCTACATTGCAAATTTCAGCCTCGTACGTTCTAGTGGTATATTGATGTCACAGTACAGTCAGTTTTTTCTCTTTTATAAAAATAGATTATACCCGGAACCAAAACACCCAATACAAAAATATAACATGCACACAACTGCTTTATTAGAACGGAACGCTCATCGATCAAACAGGCAATCGACCGAATTCAACTCGTTTGATACCAGCAAGTCACACATACCTACACGTTCTTTCTTATCGCAGGAGTCTAGACTATAAGCAAGTTGAATTTACAGCTGATTTTTGCCTCGAGACTAATTTGTCACAAATTATCCGTGAAGTCTGTTAAAACGTGATCGTTTCGCACGTGTGCATAGCTCTGTCGGTTGTTATCAAAACATATGACCGACCGCTAATTTGTAATGTATGTGTAATTGACCGTGGTGTATACCTTCCATATTATATAGGACTGCGTCGCCGGCACATGACACAGCTATGGATTGACCACACACCTTGTTCTCAATGATATGTGGTCACGTACATCGATGAGACATATATACCTTTGCTATGTGATAAAAACAGTTTCAGGGCTATCAGTAGATCTTACTGAATTGATATAATAATGCAATGCACTTTCGTTGATCGATGCGATCTAAATGTGATTAATCAGTATACTTAGATAATCTGACAATTAATTTGTTTTACATGAGCATAATATTGCATGCAGATAACGTGAAGTAAGGGTTTGTTTTATAATAACCGACATTCTTCTTGTCATCTGGCGAACCACGTAACAAAGATGCGCATAACGCAATTCTAAGGACAAATTGGTAGGCGACAACCTTCTGGACAGTCTCGTCGATTATTCATTGAAAGTTTTTGTTTCAAACAATGAAAGAGCGAGGCAGAGTACGGAGCTGTACCTATCTTTTTCGACTGCTGCGTTTCGGCAGCATATGAATTATATCCACGAGTGTACCTGCTCAAACATTCCGATCTCTCTGCCCGTCACCGGACAAGATATTTGGCGGCAACTATTCCAATTGACGACGTTTTAAAATTTATAAAACATCGGTCGATGGCCTGGACTTGCATTCAAGCTTCTTATTAGCTAAATAACAGTTGTTCATTAGTTATATCCTTTCCGTTACGAGAAATACATCTAAAAAAACATTTCTCTACTTTGTGCATGCCGAACTACAAAGCGCATTTTAGTACGTAGTACTTCCGAGGCAGTGTCAAAGCAAACAAAAAGCTTTTAAACAAAAACAACACCACAGCTAACTGAATAACGGCGCATAGAAGGCAGCCCTGCAGTCTGTTCCCATACACTGGACACAGGCGGTCAGCGCGCAACGATTCATACGCTCAATTACACACTTCTGCGACGACGGCGGTCTGTCGCATGCCAGACCATGTTTTATCTACAAACTTGTATACAAGCCCTTTAGAAGCCATGCGACCCTGGTACCCAGCCAGCCACGCTAGCTAAACGACGGCAAAATTAATCGAACAGGTGAACCGAAATATGAGCAGCTGTTGCTAGAAACGAGAAAATTGTTCCGTCTGCTGTATAATTAAAACACATTACATTATGAACTAAAGCTAAAACCGTCTGTAGTAAAACGAAGAAAAGAGCCAACTTCATAAATCGTTAGTATAAAGGGTGCAGAATAGCTTTATTGCATTGAATTTATACAAACGTGGGTGCAATACCGGAATCTGCTCCCTACAAAAGGAGCATTTGGAATCACTGCAAATAACTAACGCTCTCAAGTTCCAAGCAATCTCAGCTATATCGTCGAACATTCCTCAGCTCATTTTACGAGAATTCCCGATGTGCGAAGTCAACAGCAACACGCGATCTTGTGAGATATCTTCAGATGTAACTTGCCGTCTGCGTGGTTGTTGAAGAAAACTACTGAATTTATTTGATTTAAGTCAAAATTGCAATTTTTGTTTCCCCATAGCTTATTAAAAAAACATGATATGAAATATACTTGTATTCTAACAGTAAAAGAACAGTTCCAACAATTATCATTATTCAGAGTAAGCAGAGCATAGATCGGTCCGTTACATTAGCTCAATTTTAAGGAATTAATAAAACTCGTTACAGAACTGATGGCCGAAACATATATGTGAGGGTAATCCGCCTAAAGGCTGTTGCACCTCAAAGCGCATAGTGGCAGATGAGTGTCTTTTTTACGGCGCAGTTATTAATCCCGTACTTACACAGGCATCGTTATTTTACGATTGAACGAAAAACGATCAAACGGATAAAACGAATCATTGTGCTCAAGCTCGCTCGGTTGTGGAACATCTGGGCGGCTAGCGTTATATGGCAGAGCATTTAGAATCAAAAAGTTAATATGAAAGTCACCTCATGCACAGAAGTACCTCACCTATATTATAATGTCACAAGGAAATATTAGAAGGCAAGGAACTAACAGTATTACATTTCACGCTCAACGAACAACATTCGAAGAATGAACGAAAGGTTTGGTTGGTTAGAATTGGCAACTGATTTACTGCTGAGATTTTCATGTGGAGTTTATCTTCTTTTTAAGCATGACCCATGACCATTTTTTTGTTTAATACGCAACCCGTGTATAGTTATAGTAAGGTTTCAGTCTCAATGCGCAATCTGGGTCGCCAAATGCGTAATTTGCTACTCAGTTTTCAGGCAAACACGTCCCTTTGGGTCGGATAATGGCATGGGCAATCTTCGACAAAAGGACTGTACGCGACTCCCAATGGTCGTTTGTTTGGGAATTGCTGGTCTTTACACATTTTGACTTATGCTTATGATGATGGTGTGGCCTATTAGCCGACTGACTGTGTGATTGGATCCGGATTTAAAATCAGTGTACATCAGCGTGTTTATTGCCTTCAAGGGAATATGTACATTCTATTATTATATTAGCATCTAAGGAGATGCGCTCTATGGCTTGACTTAGACATCCTTTAACCGTGAAATGGAGTACGTAGACAATACTAATTAAATCACAAGTGTGCATTTAAAGTAACAATGAATCCCCCACAGCGCTCACCGCTCTTTGCAATTTTACTGTAATTTCGTTTACAGTCGACACGTGTAGGATGTTATTACATCGCGAACCTGATTGTGATGGAATTGTATATTTCCACTACGATTATGAGCGGATTGCGCGAACTGTAGTTAGTTTAGTAGTTGGCTATTGCTATTCTACTTTTACTTCACGCCTACGATCGATTTTCATATAACAGATTTCAATAACTTTATTGCTTTAGGCTAACAAAATAACAAGTAAAATTGTATAGTATAAATTATTATTGAATCCTTTGCATTTCAATGAATTCTCATGATTCTTTTACAACTTTCGATATTTTCGATATTACTTAAACTTCCTCAATCCTCATTACGTATCCATTTCGTCATATTGTATTTATTACTTTTCCAAATAACAGGAGTCAGTTAAATATAATTATTATTAGGTATTCAGTACAATATAAAGCAGAAAATTACATAATTTTATCAATTCTGTCCGTCTGCCTTTTCACGCCAAAACGGCTCATCAAATATTAATAAAATTTGACAGGGAGGTAGAAGTTGTCCCGGGTACAAACATAGGTTACTTTTAATCCCGGAAAATTGCCTACGAAACCAGGAGCAAGAGGTTAGTAGAGAATAAATGCGAACTTTAAACCGTTCTAAGCGATACAAAAGTATGCAATTTCGAACCGCTCCTGGCATGAGACCTAAGTAATACCGTATCACATTGTTAGATTGCCAGGTGATGTGTGACAGACGTGAGAACCCCACTAAGCTCTACCACAGCTTTTATACAACAGTTGGCATTCTCAATAACATAATAGAAGAATATACTGAAATGCAAGCTTCAAATAAAAGATACTAATGATGATTGAACTTCATTTAAAGAGAGTATATTGAGAAACATTTATGAACATTTTAAAGAACCATATTTAACAGCGAGACTCATTTCTCAAAATGTTTATGTATCAGTAACTCCCTTTAAATTATACCCACAACTTAACTGCTATGCATAATTTTGTTGTTTTTTTTTGTTATTTATTAATAAGTTTAGGTTATGATAGGACTGGCATACATAAGTAAAAGTCTTTAATAAAAATGATTTAAACACATAAAAAATTAAAGAGACATTAGGTATGCTACTTCATACATCCAAGCCTTCAGGATTTCAAAATTGCTACTTCAGGCAGAACTTTGTTTATTTGAAAGAGCTTAATCTATTAGTCGGTAGCAAAGTAGACCATAGCGAAGATATGCCTACAATTATGAGCTGTATTAGGAGATTGTTTAGTCAGACGAAGGTATAGGACCTACACCTTCATCTGACTATACAGCTTCTGTATTGTATAGGATACGGGGTGTCAAATCCTACACTGTAAGATTTGACACCGGACGGATTCGTCCGAATGTAGTTAATGATGAACCAACGGTGTTTGCCCAGTCTGTGGCTCCAGTTTAACTATCAACCAGTGCTTGACGATGTAATAGCACGCCAGTCAGTCGCATAATAACTGCAATTTGATAGCAGCGGCAGCCGCGGGGCTCCTTGCCTTTGCCGAATTTGACGGACGAATAATTTTAGCAAGGGGTTAAATTTGAGGGGCAATAGGCTATCTGAATTTATAGGCTGCATGAACTTTCTCTGCAATAAATAGGTTGGCATTGATATACGACATAGACAAGATATCTGCCTACTACCCAGGATGACTCATCCCGTTACCACGACAGTGTAAACCTGTTGTAACGGAAAATAGGTAAATAAACGCGATAAATTCCCGTTAAATAGCATTTATAATTATCGTTTTTGTCGTTATCGCAAATATAGGAAAGTGATCGGTAAATATAAATAAAGGAAAGAGTTAGAAATGCGAGACATACGAATATGCTACGTAGATAAGCTTCATCGGAATTAAAAATAATCAGCTAAGTGGTTCAATTCAAGATGATAAGTATGTAGATTTATCAGTACTATTAAAGACTAATGCCGACATTTACTGACTGAAACGTCTTTCGCAAGACAGCACTGGCATTATGTCGATGTCGCCACTTTAGGAACAAGTTTGAAAGCTTAAAGTCCAAATTACTTACCCCGAACTTATCGCAACTTTACTTTCTACCTCACACGGATCTCTTAGTTAGGAGTATGTTGAGATATACTTATAGCGAGATCCTAATTGTTCATCCACCATTATTATTTAGTTGCCCGTGAGTTTAATTCAATTAATTAATTCATAAGTAAGTTTACGGAGTTATACACAACATGTACACACATTTTTACAATGTCAGTAACATATAGCTATTGAGACAATGATATCTTTATGAACCTATTAAACAAATACAATTTCATAATAAAGGTAGAAAATAAATAAATATGTATGTTTGCATATGCCGAGCTCCCAGGCTTTTTTCATCCAAATAATTATAAATACATTTATGTAAGTAGTACCTACGCTTTTTTAGAGCGTATTTTTTTGTGATTGTTTTATTTAATGACTTGGCAATTTATTATATAATTTTAGGCCTATAAATGAATTATTTATTTTAGCTACTCTTGTTGTAAATGCGAGTTTACTTCTATTTCTGACTGTATATATAGATGGCCGTCGCCTAGTTTTTTTGCTGGCCATAGATTTTTCTGACATACATAATGTTCATATTGATACACATTACACAGAGAAGGCATTGTCATTTTATCAATGGTTGTAAACAGTTATTTTAGGAAGGAGCCTAGTTAACCTACTACATTGCCCATGAGTGTCCTGCTAGCGGGAAATTTCTTCGTTCAGAACTAACGCTTTACGCATTGAAAAAAAACACAGATAACCTGCGACTTTAATCTATCGCTCCTTAAGTTTAAAAAAAATCTTGGTTCAGGTTCAACGCTTTACACATTCAGAAAAGAAATTGCCTGCGACTTTTACTAAGTCCATCGCGCCTAAGTCTTTCAAGAAAAAATTAAGCGCGGTGCCAAGGTACCTAATTAAATCTAAAACGAAACAAAACGCCTTGCTTCCAACTGAGGATGCGGAAACGAAAACCAAACAAATCAACCACAAAAACGTGTTATCGGAAACTGAGAAACCACATCGGTCAATTACCAAAACGTTGTGGCCAAACACGATACTTATAACTTGAATTACGAAAGCAACCGGTGTGAAACCACCTTACAGTACTGTAGGTCAATGTTCTATGCTTCTTTCTACGTATCAATCGTCACGCAGGGGTTAACACGACTCCCCTAAATACAGGATGTTTTATATATACCATTGTAAATTTATTGATGTAAATAAGATAAAATTGTTAATATCCGTGTTATCTAATTACTAATGTAAGCCTTATATTGTTTGTTATTGTTATATTTAAGGTTTTTAATTTCCTTATTTTCTTCAAAATTTAATTATTTTTGTTCTAGGTAAAAATCATATTGGTTTTTCAAATTTTACCGCTCTTATTATTATTGTAATTCCGCCATCATTTATTCCATGACTATGAAATTTCTATGAACTGGACACTGGCAGAAAAGTGGCAAACCAGACACATATAGCCAAATAAAAGAAGTCAAGTAAGGATTTACTTATATAGGTCTTTAAAAATATCAGACGTATTTGATAAAGCTTTCTTGTTTTATAAGACAAGACACTGCAGCTAAAAATGTCGAATAATTTGAAAGTATTTACATATAAAGTAGGCAGATGATCTGATTCACAGTTGATATAAAAGCCAAGGCTTTTAACCTTGGAAAGAATTTTGGTCTTGATATATGTTTTTTAACCTTTAAAGGACGACGGCGACAGTTCTAAATAACAATTTAAGTAAAAATCGAGATAAGAATAACGTTGAAACTCGATGCAGAACGTTTGTAAACAAAGCGCCCATACTTAACCTTAAATTCCATCATTTGCATCGTCTTTTTATACGCAATTTACATTACTAGTCGATATTAGATAATTCCTTCAATAAACATTGCTTACAATTATATCTGAAAGTCATCGTCAAGCAAGTGAGTTTCAGTTATCTGTGTCGTGATCTGTACCTACATTATTTTGGCTAATGTATAGATATCGCTGTGTATGTAGATAATCATAAAATAGTAATCAGTTGAGCGGATAAAGGACAACAAAGTCTTCATACGAAAGCAACATAAATAAAATAAGTAATAGCAGAAAACATGGCAATAAAGTATTGTACGGATCGTTACACAAAAAGAAAGCCGTGCAACTTTTTGTTTATCATATTTAAATTATCTCTTCATTCTCGACCTTAGTGTAAGAATAAAATTACCTCCTAAAATATTCTGACTTACAAATGAAACGCAATTAAACAAAACTGTAGAGTAGGCTAGCTTTAAAACTTCTGAAACTATCATGGTTATTACCACTAAAGTCTTCAGTTATTCCGTGATCATGGCGCATGAAACTGTGCCGAAATATTGGAAAGCTCAAAAATCAAATCTTGGTAAATATCCCGTTTTAAATGACTTTAGGCTAGCTTTATATTTCGTTTCAAACGAAATTAAGTACCTACAATTTCAAGTTTCATCCATTACGAAGTCAAAGTATAAAAACACATTTCATCTCAATGTGTCTTCGAGAGTAGCTTCAAACAATTGTTTAGGCAATTTTAATTACTGACAGCGTCTTACTGAGAAATATGATATTACTAATGAAATAACTTTGGTAGAACTCGGAACTGAGAGAATTCAGGACTTTGATGGTGAATTACATTTGTCAATTACGTATATACTATACATAAAGTACACTATCTATAAAGAGCGGCTTAGATGTTTAATAACATGGAACGAGAGCCTACAAATATTGATAGCCTAGGTTCATATACATATTATGCAATACAATTCTAATATAATAAAGGCAACAAGAGCTACTAGATAGATTGCAATCAATGAAAATAGTATTTGTAATAAAAAAAAATGAAAATATTGTAGTGTTTGTTTTCTCAGCTATAATATTAAAATATAAATCTTTAAACTTGTTTCACGCCTTGTATTTTCAACCTAGGTATACATTTGCAATTTGTTGAAATTTGTTTTGTGGCGCAATAGTGCACCAGTACTAACTAAATATGACAAACGGTTTCAACAGACACTTCACGGAAAGCTTACCTATGCTGGGATTACATAACGCGTACCTGAAACAAATTGATTTATTAATAACAGAGAACAGATAGAGATTTATATACAGGGGCGAACCTAACGGGTTTGGTTATCAAACTAGGCCTTGATCTCAGTACATATACATACGGGATCCCCGTGGTAGCAAACTCGAATTATATAAAAATCGATTTTTTTCTTTGGTTCCACGAATGTGAAAAGGTTGAGATATATACGATAAAAAAATCATGTAAGTGCACTGCTTCGCACATAGGTTGTATATAATGTGTTCTAGATCTCAATCATCAAATCATAATTTTGCACCTTTGGGTCTATTCAAATGACTATGTTTTGATTCGTATATTACTTATTGTTTTTTCATTGAACCTTGAAGCCGGAGATGAAGCCGTTTTAAAAATATTTGCTTGGTCCAGTTCTTACGAGTATGAAAGCGAGATCCTATGCCCATCCTTTTCACATAAAGGGGCGCATTGCGCCCTCTTAAATATATAAAGTACTGCTGGTTATTTTAGAAATACTATTTTCGCCACTCATTGGTTAATTTTTTTTTGTTTTTATTTATAATCAAAATGAACGTTATGTGCGACGAAAATTAGACACTTATCAGATTTTACTGTTGATCAAGAAGCCTTTGATATCTTAAGCCAACACAAAAGATTGTGTTAGTCACTTTACCAGCATCTAAGGACGGTCCATTGTTCAACTATAGTTTTCTATTAAACCGTTCTTTGTTAATAAGATTCGATGATAGTTTTCGGTTAACGGGTACTCGTCGTACCTCTCTCGGTCGTCAAATTGCTGTTCCACGTTTATGGTGTTATCCCAAGGCGAAGTACCGCTAAACCATCTTCGGTTTTATGGCTCGAAGTCAAAACACAACCCTGTTGTTTACGATAGGTAAGTAAGTACGGTATTACGTCAACCAACGTTCATTCAACATCAGAACATTTGATTTTCACAGTGAAAGAGCTCTTTTCCTGTCAAGCTGGTTTCAGAGTGCGGGGCACCCGAAACCTATAATTTCATTTATGTTTTTCCTATCATGCGGGCCACACGCACGCGGCACGCGGATTGGCTGTAGCAATTTATAGGTTTCGGAGGCTCGCACGCCTATTAGATCCGCACGCGGGCAGAAATCCGCATGACAGGAAAAGAGGCCGAATATCTACAGCATATACCTATACCCTACAGCAAGGCTAGTTCTACGATAAAAAGCTGATCATAATGGATCCAGCATCAAATAGAAAAGCTTTTGATATTATTTTACGCTCTCCTACGTGATGATTAAGTGCGTTCTTTTCAACATCGCGCCATTGATTCATTACTCGCTTTCAAATTTCAAACACGTTAATACAATAAAATAGAAAAAACACAGCTTTATGTGGAGATCCGGTGGTTAACTTAGATTTAGAAGCGTAATGGTTTTATGCTTTCGACGAGTGCTGTAAGTGGCCATATGTTATGGAGTTATAACTCATTTGGTGTAGACTCATTTCGTAACGATGCGAGGCGAATGGTTTAAGACGTTGATGTAAGTAAACAAATAGATAATTTAATAGTCATGGGTCAATGCTTTCAGCTCGAGTACAGCAGAACAGTAAGTAAGGTCACGCCACGCGCCGTTAATGACGCTTTGTGAAGCTTTCTTGGGACCCAAAGGTAAATATAGCCTTTTCAATTTAATGCTTTAGAAAATTACAGCCCCGGTCTTTGACCTTTTCGGAAGTTATAATCAGCTACTGCTAATTGAATACGACAGGAATATCATTATTGCGACCAAGATTATTAAATTACGCTTGGGCATTACTGAAAGGTCTCATTTTCTCGTTTTTAAAGGAATCATGTCGTTTCAAACATGAAATATAATTAATCTGATAATATCTAGGTAACAAAAACTTTTACTCAATAACAATAACTCAATTCATACCTATGTATGTAGCATAAAAAATGTAATTAATGGTTATACGAAACATCAGCCCGCATTTTATATCGTTACAACGTCAAATGGTAATCCTATATCTCAAATGTTATGACCACGTGTTAATAAAATGGATTTACTAATAGTCAGTTATCCTTTCGGACGAGCTATATAAAACAGTAGATGTATTCGGCCTCTTGTACTGCACGGTCGATAATGCGTAAAGGAAACGTGACTTTTAAAGTTGTGACAGTTTGTGCTGACCCAAACAGATTAACCTTTAAATGTCGTTTTTGGGGTCTCTCGATATGTCTCAGGTAGTTAATAGTGTCGTCCTCTTCAAATGTTATGCTGACAGCATCGAAATCATGGGCTGATGTTGTTTGTTTATATTCAGGTTGACAGATGGCCTCCATACACTATACTTATGAACATAACCATTACCACAGCGCTATGTAATCGCTTGCAGTTCCTAAAGTCATCAGTGGCTCCATCAACAAGTGTTTTAACGTCTGTAATTTCCTGAGCCTCTCGTGTACTATCAGCGGGCTTCCGTCGACATAAGCACACGGAAAACCTTTTCCTGTATACAAGGCGGTCACGACAATACTAAAATTACTTGGATTACAATTGTCCGCTACTGTTGAATGTGGTAGATATTGTCTTTTCAACATTTGTTTTGTTCCATTCTGTTCTAAGTGTTTTGTTATTAAATTATTAGACATTTTACTTTCATATTTCACTCACGCTACTTTCATATCGTGACAATAATTAAAATATGCATCACGCATGTTGTGGTTCCGTTATGTCGATTGGATCAAACGAACGAGTATTAGGGTTCAATTTGAATTCACTAATGTTTGAATAGCAAGACAACGACATTATTGTGCAAGCAATAACTAGTATGACAACATTGTCAGCTATTATCTCGACGTCTTCATCAGCTGATTGTTTAGCCATGGTGATCCATTTATCAGTAGATTGCGATATATGTTGATGGTGTGTACAGAATCTGGCAGCTGTGGGTATTAATAGAAATCGCTTACACATTATTGCATTCTCAAACCAAAACGAGGGAGCATTTCCAAAAGGTTTTTTTTGACGTAAAACATCTTTCGATCGTTGCGAGAATCTAACGACAACCACCTTCAGAAAGTACGTTAGTATTTTTCGTAAGAAAATTAATTTTAGGTACGGAACCCTTCGTGCGCGACTCCGACTCGCAGTTAGCCGGATTTTATTGTGGCTTGTATAAATATATATCCGACCGAGAGCACTCAATAAATATACTTTGAAACTGATAAAAACGTAGAGTTTACTGAATAACAATATATCGCAGGTTCATTCAAACTAAAGTGCACATGCACACCCGTACAACAGACACATCGATCATGCCTTCACAGGTTTGGAAAACAAAATATAAATGGAAAATGCCACACACAAAAGCACACCGTAGCCTGGCGCAACCACCTATTTCCATACAAGATTGATGCACACCGAAAGTAGACTGTGTCTGAATAAAACTTTAATTCACTGGAGTTTCAGGATTCATGAACGTACATCGATTCAGTACTTTATAGCCATAGGTTAGCCCACAAACACTGTATGACGATGCCAAAGCACACCCAGAGCCAGACTATAAATTAACCAGGAAATTCTGACAGAATAGTATAATTATACTTAATTTGACGTGTTTTAAAAAACTATAAACCGACTTGAAATTCCTTAATAAATAAATGTTTTAGATACGTTTTGCGTGGGCGACCTTTTATCAACTTACATTTATATACCTAATACAAAAACGACAAGTCAAAGAATCATCAAAATCTAGAAGATATCATCAAAATTATCGTAGCTGGTCGTGATTTTTGAAAAGTAATTACATTGTTTTTCAGGCTTAATGGGATGAATTACATGATAATCCCTGCTACTAACAATTGATATTTTTTTATAATCGGTCCATAATTGACACCTAGAGGAGATAATATAATAAAAAATACATGCAGCCGAACATAAAACACCTTATTTTAAAATGTTTAAAGTCGGTTAAAAAGTTCCAAGCAACTTCTTTTGTCACAAAGGTGGCATCAAGCTATTATAAAAGTATGGTGTAATAATGGACCAACGCATTCAGGTGACTTCCCAGAAGCTATAGTGCACAGCCCATAAATATTAATGACAAACTATTGTATAGTGGGAGGCAGACGGGTCACTCACCGGCCTTTGATCCGATTGTTAGATGGGCATTTCCCAGATGTAATTACAAAATGCTCAACACAACAAAATATGCTCGAGAGAAGACGGAATGCATGAATAAAACATAACCGAATGAGGATTCTTCTAATTCGTTGGAAAAAGTGACCTACAATGATCACGAACCACACACTCGAATCGCCGATTCGCTTTACAATCTCACTGACACAAAAACATCAATAGAATTTGGTGCCAGATAAAATTCGTAAAGCCTTTAACAAGTTGAACAGCATTCTGCAAGTTCACCTACTTGGAAATTGAAATGAATCTATGATAATAAATTAAATGTGAAAGTTAAATGTATATCTAGAAAGTCAGTATGTTTATAGACTTTACACACGCAGTAGACGCATATCAATAGAACAAGACAAGTCCAGCTTAGTAATTGAGCTAAATAATTTACTTGTTAAAGGAGATAAGCAACAGGAAGTCGCCGTGACCGCGCTACATTTCGAATCAAAAGATGATTCACGCCTAAGGCATTCAAGAAGGTAGGCTCATTGGAATTCATGTCTAACAACACATATAGGCCGACAGAAGAATACTCTATTATTATTATGACAGTAAATATATCAACAGTCAACATATTCCCACATTGTTAGAAAGAATCAATGCTGGCTAATACATTACATGTGACGTCATTATTAAACAAATCAGGACTACAACATGGAAGCGGTTCAATGTCCCATATATTGGCTATAAGTGATAGTTCTACTGCAGACAATCATAAAGCCATAACAAATTACTATGCCACATACGATTCTCTGTCTCCTGCCCATTATAATAAAGCGTCGTCGTTGACTAAATTATAAAAGTAATTTGATAAAAGAATAAAAAAACTTAAACTTGTTCAATCAAAGTCTTCAATCAAGGCAGTTAGCAGCTTGATCACAAGCTTGATAATATCTTGAGCCCCGACGTGTGCGTGCTATAAAGTGTAGAGAAGGATGATAAAGAGTTATTGTATCGAATTGACAGCTTGTGACCCTCGCTGGGTCACCGGACGCTCCCATCTCGTTAAATGTGTCCGATTGCTGTGAACAGACCAAAGGCAATGTCGCAACTCGCAACACACCCTCGACTAACAAGCACTTTCGTGCTCATATTTGAGCTCACACACAAACTTTGTAATACACATTATTTTTATACCACATATGTATTCTCGGAAATATCACGATGTTTATCTTAAATAACGAAAGAGTTTGCGTTTTGTTTGTTTTAACGATAACTGATACGCGAGCTTTTTACGAATAAATAAGATAATATGACAGGTATTCTAATAAATGTATGTTATGATGAGGTCGAATTGCAATTAGATTATATAAGAAACAATAAAAATACATAATGGAGAGCTTAAATTGCTGAAGTAGAAAGCGTGATCTCAAAAATACAGTCATCTAAAAACAAAATGTCTCAAATTAATGTTTGCAGAATGCTACTCTCACTATGCAACACAACGAATGTGTAAATGGAAAGTATAATTCCACGAGAAAGTAATTGTTTCTCAGACGATAAAAATTCGTGTTACACAATTAATTAGACGTGATGAATGTAGCTGAGCGTAATTTAAGACCAATAGAGTTTAGAGATAAGGAATCGCCTGGGGGCTCAAGTCCACACTTAATTTGACAAGTTTAAACTTGTGCGGCTAAGTTCTTAAACTTTCTTGAAGAGGGTATACACATGGAGGAAGGAAGGGTGCCCCCTACCTACCCCTACCCTTACCCTTATTTATAATATAACAATACCAGTATAATATAACCCGCGGCTTCGCACGCGTTGTTTTTGTGATAAAAGTTTAAAGGTTATTTCTATCCTATGTATACTGTTTTATTAGATAAAAAGTAGCCTATTTTTTATTCCAGGCTAATAGCAAATTCTATGCTACCCGATACGTTCAGTAGTTTTGGCGTCAAAAAGTAACAATCTAACCAAACCATCTATCCATTCATTAATATATCTAAACTTTCGCGAATATTATATCAGTGTGATGGGAAAGGAATTAGACCTGATGGGAAAGGAATAAGAACTATTTTAGGTTGATGAGGTAAATAGGCGAAAACTATGAATTTTGACACATTTTTTAGGAGAAATCTCAAGGCAAAAAAATCAAATTCGGTGGAAGATAAGCATTGGATGCTAGCTTGCTAGTATTCAAGTCATACTGAGTCAGAGTCATTTTTATAAACGGTTCTAAGTAAGTAGGTAATACTTTATATTCTCTCTGGGTAGTAGGTAGGTAGGTACCTGCGGTGTTTTTTTTTCTAGTTCTTAATTTAAGGTTTGTGCATAAGCATCATTGACTAGGTTAGATACTCTACTGAATCTTATTCTGTATAAGTGGTGATTTTGGACCAAATTTTTTCCTTATGTCAGACTATGAAATTTGTATGGTGTATGCACGCTTATAGTGGTGTGTGTGTAGTATACAAAAATTGTGCATAGTAGGTATTTTCACCCAAAACACGTTTGCCGGAACGGAAATCCCTAGTGTTGGTTGAGTGTCGGCTGTAGACTTGGCAACCCCTCTTGGTGGTTATCGCCCTCTCTTTCCCACACCACATTGGACTCACCCTCCTCTAAAGGATCGTGGTATAATTAAATACTTATGCGATCACGAAACTATACTGCCAAAATATAGGTTTGTTACTGGATGGGTTGACTAATTAATTGTATATATTTAGTTTATTGATAATTATCTCAGCGGCAACACAAAGCGATGTGTTATTTAATGAGCAGATAATTGTAGTATTCGCAAGTAAACCGTGTAAATTCCTTTTGGTACCTACCATTAATATCTACCCAATTACGAAATAAGAAGTAATAAAATTACTAATACTAAAAAACTCAATTGTAAGTAACTAAGGTAGGTACTTAACTTACCTTTATTTCAAGAGATCCTAATACGAGTGATGCATCCTGATAGGCAGATGATGTAAGCTCTGTCACGAACTAGTTAAAATAAACGATCCTGTCCGACACAACAAAAACCGTTATTCACACAAAGCAGTCGGTAATTAAACAAAGATCACAAAATTGACACCAAACAATTCATTCGTTAATAAAATAGTTAAAGACAACAAACAGCACATAAGCTTGATATTGTCAAACAAAGCTCGAACACGAAAGCTTTACGCGATGCTAAGACGTGTGGCTCCGTTGACTGTTCAATCGAGACTGCATCAGGGGAGGTAGCCAGCCGGGCGGTGAGCGGGGAACACAGTAGGGGGGCGCGGACCGCCAGGCTGGCAAGCAAACTACAAGCGTCGAACCAGCCTTGCTTGTGTCACTGTCACTGATATGATAACGAATGTATACAAAACCCAAGATATGAATATGATCCTGTTTCGAGAGATATAAGATTTGAATCAGCGCGTCCGAGCATAGCATCGCATTTAAATCAGGCGTATTTCTCGAAGCAAAGGCAATAAAAGGGCCTTCCAAACAGATGTGTATTGACATGGCGACTAACAAAAATAAACAATGGGACGAAACGAAACCAAACAACAGCGGGGCAATAAATCGTTTAAACTTTTGCATTGGCTTAGTCGATAAATGTTACTGTTTTAAGGTGGTTACGTTGGCAATAGACATATAGACATAGACATGTCTATATAGATATGTCTACGTTGGCAATATGTATTTTTATATATTCTGCGTTTAACAAAGAAAATAACTAGCTAAAAAGGTAGCTACAAATTGTAAACCATGGGTTGATAGAATGTATATTCGATTTAATTTAATTGTATTTTTGGAATAAAACTTTTGAAACTATCATGGTTATCAACACTAAAGTCATTTAAAACGGGATATTTACCATGATTTGATTTTTGAGTTATCCAACTATAACTCAAAAATCAAATCATGACTTTAGTGTATTGGAGCTCTTGTCTGATACACAATAAAATTATTTTTTAGTACAACAAACCACTTACAACTAAATTCCCAAGCTCGTTAGAAATTTATATTGACCTATTTTATATGGTTCACCGAAATTACTATCTACTCTACTTACTGAAATAAGTAAAACAATTTATTATATCCAGCATTTAGTAATGGCAGAATTTGAGAATAATGCACTAGTTTCTGCCCGCGGCTTCGCACTCTTTGTATCTACCTATATGGAACGGTAAAGGTTAAAATATATTAATTTCTATGCCATGGGAACTGTTTTCTGGGATAAAAAGAAATAAAGCCCATGATTCATTCCCGGCTTAGAGCTACTTCTGTCCGAAATTTCAGCTCGATCCGGTCAGTATTTTTGGCGTTAAGAAGTAAAAAAACTTCCATCCATCTAAACATCGAAACTTTCGCATTAGATTAGATTATATCTGAGTGATGTAATAAAATCAGGAAACCAGTCGTACCAAAATACAAAAAGAAAATTATTTATTACTTATTACCTTATTAGACACAACACACCAACAAACGTAGTTAAGACTACTTAGTACCAGATGACACGTATACAGTCAAAAATACACGTCAATATAAAATAGACATACATATATTCAGAGAAATCTATCCCCATAGCTCCTTAGCTATGGGATAGATAATATTTAATATTGCCCTTCAATATCAAATAGTATCTACATATGTATCTATCATTTTATGTAGAAGATTGCCGTGACAATGAAATGTTAAAGTAAAAAGATGCCCATAATATTGTGCCATAAGAAATACCTCCCGTAAACAATAAGTTAGTCATAAGAGTTGAAGTCCCCGATCTCATTTAATGAATGCAGCGTCGCTGATTCATGCAGTCGTAAAATCAGAGTGCAGTCAACTGGGAACTCAATTACTAGCTCGTAACCAATCATACGAACATTAATCTTATTAAGAGTTCTTTAAATATTGCGAGACCCAACCTAAGATTTACTTAAATCTTCAAATCACGACAGTTTTAAAATGCGAGGAGAGGCCTGGTTGTATTTATTACAATTCAGCGATTCTGTATTAGACTGAATCCATTAGGATCTGTTCTGGCAAACCGATTAAATCTTATATATTGCTTATAATGAAGCTTAAACGATTGAGATAGGTACGAAGACTATGAATGAATGGTTATATTTTGGGAGCGATTTCACTTCACTCGTTTTATCTTCAAAGGTGTTCCCTAAAGCCGAGGATTACACAGAAATATAAATAGCTTCTTCAAAAGATATGATTTAGAGATAATTTGAAAAGGATTCCTGAAGAGTGTAAGCCACTTGCGAAGATTTCTTCAAGTGCTCTTCTAACTCAGTGCCCTCTTTACTCATAAGGGTTAGACATAAATAGATTATTGAATACGTTAATAATGCAGCGTCGGACGTGTAAATCGTTCAACATTATTGACTCACGCACTCATTACTCGAATAGAAATCTGATGCAGCTGGTTCCAGTACCAAAACGGCAATAAATTAAGCCGCACGGCATCTCAAGCGCGGCTACCACTTTTGTTGTTCTCCATCATTTAATTTTAACTTTTAAGTATACGCAAGCACCGAAGTTGCAAACATAAATCCACTAACGCTGTTTTCTTAGCAGCCTTAATTTTCTAAGTGGGAAAACAAAAGCGATTGAATTTCGTAAGCGAGAAGGGTAGCCATCTTGGTGTGAATGTGAGAAAGTTAGGTGTCTTACTCCAAATTAGTGACGTAGTAAAAATATACGAGACCACGCCCGAGTGCCGCAGGCATGTCGATCGCGCCTTTCCTTGCCTTGTTGTATTTTCATACGACATTTGGTTAGCAAACATAAAGAAGATTTATTGCGAATCGGCGTGTGTGGCAGTTCCTTTATCTTTGCCGAACGTGCCATCACATGTTTTTCTGTCGGCATCTATACAATTAAATTCTAGCATTATATTATGTCCATTCCTAGCCGTCTCTAAAAGAGATTTTTTATGGCATTGCCAAAATTTCTACCCACACCTGAAATTATATTATATCAAGCTAGCTTTTAGTTGTTTTGTTATAATATAATTAGTGTACCTATACAATGTGTATTGTCGAACCTTGATCAAACGAGATGTGCGGATACACGACATATATTTATCGATAAAAAACAAAAAATAAAAAATTATATGTTACCTATCTCAAAAATAAAGCCGATTTAATAATTTTTTTAATGAAAACGAATTCATCTGGTTTTTTCTTCGTTTCTTTTTGAGTAAACGGTGTATTTTATTCAAAGTAGTCTCATTTGAAAGCTAGATAGTTTACCTAGCTAATAAAATAAGAAAAAAATACAATTTCGGTACATAAGCCTAGTAAAATCAATATGTATATCGGTGAATAACATGACAACAAAAAGAGATAGGCCCATAATTTTTGGAGGATTTGTAGATTAAATTGTGGAGTTTAATACAACATGCAAAAAAGTACACCACCATAACCCAGTTTTAAAGTTACAGATCAAAAATAAAATATTGATTTTACTAGGCTTATGTACCGAAATTGTATTTTTTCTTATTTTTTTAGCTAGGTAAACTATCTAGCTTTCAAATGAGACTACTTTGAATAAAATACATCGTTTACTCAAAAAGAAACGGAGAAAAAAACAGATGAAGTAGTTTTCATTAAAAAAATAATTAAATCGGCTTTATTTTTGGGATAGGTAACATATAATTTTTATTTTTTTTATTTTTATCGATAAATATATGTCGTGTATCCGCAAATCTCGTTTGATCAAGTTTCGACAAAACACATTGTATAGTAAGACAACAATCTATTGCATGATATACATATTGTGCGTAATTCAAGTCAGTAGGCATTACAATTATATTGGGTAACTAACACGAATACTTTCGAAACGTGGAACGAAATCTTCAATTAAAATTAAGATGATACCTGATAGGTGGACTATAAAATAACGAGTGCGCAATTTGAGTTTGATTTAAAGAAACGCAAAAACATATGTTTAGTCACTGGAAACAATTGGGTCAATCCATAGAGAATGGACAATAAGATTGAGGAAGGAGACTCGACGGAGACAACAAATGGAGCCAATAAAAGGAGATTGCACACTAATAACGTTAGGGGAGGGAAATTCAAGCAAGATTGTTTTGACCACTATCGTAATCAACGCACGAATAGCCTATTAGAATCAATCACATACTTAACAAGAATGGTTGCAATCGCAAACTTGTCATATTTCGTTAGAAACATTACAATTTACAACTCAATTTTTCAGACAATATTTATATTGCCTGTAGATTCCAGTTCAAACTTAGTTCTAAGTTTAATTAACGATATAAAAATAACAGTGTCCGTAAAATTTGCGAAACTGTGACTTTGCGTAGAGATAGAATTACATACTTCATAACATTATATGATTTACTAGCTTCGCACTCGTTTTCAGTATTATAAAAATGTACTATTTGTTAATCCAGGCCTAGAACTACATCTATGCAAAATTTTAGACCGTTTTGTTGTGACGAGGAAACAAACTTATTATATGTATATTATACAAACATCCAAATACTCAAACTTTCGCATTTATAATATCAGTGTGATATGTTTCTCTAGAGGTAAATGCTTGAAAAATTAAGTTGTTTTTAAAAAAAGTGGTAATAATATCGAAGTTTGTTTTAATGGAGGCACGTGCTTTATTTAGTAAGGTTCGAGTTTGAGCCAAGAGAAGTTGCATTCTCTAAATACGAACACCAGATGTGGACAACAGACGGTGTTTAACGGCATGGCATTTGAAATACAGAGGGCAAAAGCTATTCTTCGACTTTTCACCCCTGTTTTTGTTAGATTCCAAAATAAAATAGAATACATCGCTTTCTAGCGAATAGTTCTCGATTCGTGTCAAGTAAGCAAGGCAGTTGTTAACTTTAAAGAAAGTTCTGAAATAAAGTTGAGAGTAAAGTTTTATTCATTGATGAAAGTTTCTTATAAACACACGTATATATATATATATAGTAAGATTTATGTCATACAAGGCTTCTTCGAGTACCTAACCTACTCATTGAAGACTTAAGTCTATTCATATAAATTAAAAAAAAAATATATATATATATATAAACACATATAAATAAATATATATATATGACATAAATCTTACGGGGCCAAATGCAAACAAATTAAAATCTATGATTCACCGTGACGGGTTTCATAAAGTTTGCTTTATTACCAATTCCACGCAGAACAACTAATGCTATTTTGGTAATTTTTGTTTATTTGTCAATTAACAAATCGGGGTTTGCTTCAAAAGGTAACCATTTTATCCATCCACGATCTATCATATACATACATAAGTGGGTTCAACGACTTCAAAGGTCTTTGTCTTTTCATATATGTACGCTCTATATTCGACATTAACCCCCATATCTTTAGTCATTACCTCGACTTCGATTCAAACTCTACTCAACCTCCAAATGCGTTTCGGTATGCTTGATCGTAAAAAAATCCTTCACTCGAAACAGCCTTCGAGAATTTTTTCATACGAGTGGAATAACGAACTGTCATCTCAAGGTACCTCGCTACCTACCTTGAATGCTCCTCGAAATAGTTTGTTGTTATTTACAATGGATTTTGGAGACTATCTCAATTACATTTACGACGATGAAACCTACAATTACCCATCGCGAAGGTATATAAGAGAGGTTGATATATAACCAAATTAACGACTAAGCATACCAAACTCGAGCATGTTTTGGAGGAATGCTCGAAACGCCCTTGAACAAGTTTGAGTGGAGAATTATTTGAGGTAATGACTAAAGATGTGGGGGTAAGGCTCCTCAACATGTTCGCAGAAATATTATCTTTGGAAGTATTATTTAATTGGTAGGTAGTTAAATTGGCGTTTGTCTTTGTCCTACTACGAAAATGATTGAGAAAATAAAAGTCATTTTTATCATAAAACGCATTCGCATTTTTTGTTACAAAAATTAATTAATTCGTACGTGCATAATGATTTTTACCAAACACCATTTAGATTAGATTTAGATATAATTCAGTCTTAAGAAGTGGGTAGTTTGTTTGGTAAAATACGATTCTGACATAGTCATAACAATAACTCAAAGTCTATTAAATAATTAAGATTAAAATATAGATTCGCAAAGAGCCTACTTAAATTTTAAATGAAAAGACAAATATTTTGTGTAATTTTAAGTTGATTAAATAAGTCGCTAGATAATAAACAAAAATTTTATAAAAGAACAACGAAAATTACTATTATTCTTTTTAAATGAAACCAGCCATGTTGAAGAGACATCTGTTATAAATTTGATTATAATGAATGTTTCAGTTACCAATAAGAGAATTTGACTGTTCGTTGCCCGTTCATCTACAGGAGACAGAAGATAGGTAAAGGTCGAATAGTGCGCTGAACTGCTGTTGGCGAATGTCTAAAAGGACGAACATATTAAGCACAATTGTCTAGACGTTTTACTGAAACTCAGTATTGAATGATTTACGAAGTTGAACTAGACTTCATATTTGTGGTTTAGTGACAAGAATTTGTAATATTTCTACAGATAAGACTGATCTTTCCAAGTCCCAAAGAAAAAGAAAATGATCTTCCGCAAACAGGTAAAGGCAATCGTGTGCGAATTTCGAAATACCTCTCAGGATTAACCGTGAGAAAAATCCAATGCTTTTTAATCTCTTCATAAACTACAACACTTTAGAAGTTAGTACGTTCAAGTAGGCGACCTTCAGACAATTAACCTACAAATCACTCTAGGATTAGAGCTCCATTAATAAACTTGAAATTATAATGAAGGTGGATTAAGTTGCAGAATTAGTTAATGGAGACGACAGGCATGACTGACGAGATCGATAGAACACCCCTCAAATCGCTAAGTAATCTCAGATGGTAATAGCCAATTTACTCAAGACAGGAGGTGATACCGTCAAAGTGCCGGTACTAAGGAGATTATCAACTAACCTAATACTAATGGATATGCAAAGTAAAATTACTACTGGATCTGCAATTTCCACGTTAATTTGAATAAAATTCCATACTAATAAATTCGAAAATAACTCTTTTACCTTTTCACGGCTGAACGGATCATAGTTCTATTTTGCAGCGGGTAAATGGTATCCCGGAGATATACCTATGTAGGCTACTTGAAAAGCGACTGCGGAGCCGCAGGCAGCAGCTAGTCAGAAAATAGGTCAAGATTACGTTGTTCTTTTTCACTAAATACCAACCCCAGTCAAAGGGGTTGGCCCTTTGATACGATGGATGACATAACAGGATAATAAGAATGGAAATCAAATCGCACCTCACGCCTGCCGTATAAAGCTTTTTACGAGCGACGAAGCGATGCATCAGCAAAGATAATTGTAACAGCGGAGCCGACCCAAATACTGAAACACGTGAACCACTATTTTCGAACAACGGGGGAGGTATGCCAGGTAGGTTTCAAATAGCCGACTATAAACAACTATAGAGTTTATTTACGTTTGTGCTCTACTCGGGATTTATTTTTATCGGGCAAACTAACTAAGTTTTCCATCGGATTAAATAAACTGCACTAATTTATAGACCATCAAACTCCAAACCCATCTAGGGTCTGGGGTTTATACATTGCGTCACAAATAGAAAATATAGAACATTTATAAACTATAGCTAGCATACGAGTGAATGTCGAGCTATCATACGATAGCTTTGTTATTGATATCAAGTGAAATAAAGCATGAACCATTTCCTAAATTCAACCACATAATGGTTACCCGTATAACAATAGCTCTCAGATATAAATACATTATGTATCACAACGGGCACACGGGATGCAAATAACAAAAATCAATACCATCCAGCGACGGACTACAGTGTGCCCAACTTGCATAAAATTAAACCATGCACTCGATTTTAGCACTACAGCTGCAGAGATAGCAATTAATAGCGGAACTTCATCAAGGTAAACAAAAAGCCCCTTCGACGATCAAGCGAAGTGAAGCATACAAATTGGTTACAAGTAACGAGATCCAGACAGAATTCTTAGACGGTGTCCGACAAAACTAAACAAACAATAGATCATTGAATATCCGTTGAAAAGGACGGTGGCAGGGTATCAATCAACTAGCCGCAACGCAAGGAACGGTCGAGTGCCGAGACAATGAGACCTTTTGAATGACAAGTGTTCAGTTCGGATGAGCGTTATAAAAGAGTTCTATGGTACAGCTGCGCTATATAAAGCTCTAAGTAAGTGGCTGAGAGACTTCGCATCTCCGAGCTAGTATGGTACTCGAGCGAACCTGTTGACCCAGTGCGAAAGCTAGCGGCAAAAACTTCGCCTGTACCTACCTGCTGCAGCTTTATGGGTGCCTAGTATACCGTGGCAGTGACTACTCAAATGAAAGCATTGTTTGCTGACCCAAAAACCATGAACGAAGAAACTACGAGAAAAGAAAATATTACAAGCCCGTGTGCGCCTTTTCTGCTCTACAGAGACCTTGCCAAGTAACGGTATTTCGAAGCAAAATAAACATTTCTAAATGAAACGATTCGTGGTAATCTGATACAACAATGTAGTGTATCAAGACAAAGAGCTTTCTATCGCAATCGATACCCCACATTTTAATCAGTAGATTTCGAAAGCCCGCGTAGGTGGTATGAGTAAGCGGTTTATTTCATTAAGCACACAGATTAATTCGTAGTCTAGACTCTAGACTGTATGTAATTAGTTATATTACCTAAGGGGCTCGGACAACCTTGCTCGTATGAATAATATTGAAATAATGTATAAATATTATGAAATTCGGGTTTATGTATGAGAATTATTATTATTATATTGTGTATAAGAATTATAGGGTGGTTTATAAACCACTCCTATAAGATTCATAGGTTTTTTTAAAGCAATCGAACGGAAGCTACAATTTTCAAAGTTTACATATTCTACGAATATGCATAGGATAGGATATCGGGAGGAATTGGTGATTTCCGTTGTTTTGTGTCTGGCGTTTCATTTCAGCATTTCCAGCTATTGGGTATCGATATCTGATGCCTACGCAGAATTTAATTTTGGTCGTGTCATATGCATGCGGACGTAGAACTAACCGAAAAGCTTTCATTGCTAATTGGGAATATTCGTTTCCACACCGTCGCATAAAATTTCGACTATGACAGGTTAAATTAGTGGTTAACTACTAAAATTGGTACTTAATAACATGTTGGCTTTTCATATACAATTTAAATAAAGGTAGATTTCTTCCAACTAATTTGGAATCAGCCATCGCAAAGCTTTTTAAAATAAAAATTAAACTTACAAAATTGAAAATGACAAAATCCCAATGAGAAATATAAAGTTTCAACAAACTTAAACTTGATCAAACCAAAACTAAGATCTCTAATCAATTTAAACGACCATAGTAAGAACCGCTTATAATTTGAAACGAAATTTGCGTGCAAAGCTCCTTGACCTAAGCATGAACTCGTTGACCCAGTGGAATCACCTCTGTCGACCTATGGACCTGATTACAATGCCCTCAACTTAGATTTGCTGCTGACAGAACTTTGCTCTTCATAATGTAAAACTTTTAATATACCTACCAGAGATTAACTTTGCGTTCGAAAATATACATTTAATAAGCAGAGTGATATATTCTTCGGTAAAAATTCTGAATTCAAAGGTAAAAAAGACTCGCTCGAGCGTGATAGATTTTGATGGTTTTTCTAATTACAAGAAGCTCTAAGATACCATAATGAAAAACTAATTTGAACTACCTAGGTATCTATTTTCATTAAAACGTTACTAGAAGTCCTAAAAGGGAAAAGAAGCATAACTTACAACATGAATACTGTTTTATTCAATAATACAATCTGGTTGAACATAAATTATGACGAGAAAGTAATGATTACAAACAATAAAATAACATTTTAAGGTTATGTTACACAAATATCTTGTGACTAGCACACAAGATATTTTAACGAAATATGATCAATACTTAGCTTTAAGTTCTGTCTGGTTAGGCTGCCGATCCAAAAGTGGTCAGTTTCCCTTTTTGAGTCGTTTTTAAAAGCTCTGACATTGTAAAAAAATGCAGCCCGAGCGATGGCTCAAATTCTCTTTGGCACGAACAGTCGTTACAACAATTTATTAACTTTCTTATTACTGAAAAATACTTTTAAGAACAAATCAATGATATCAAAAATTGTACAATGAATGTTGCACTTATTTTAAACATTTTAATAATTAATAAACTAAGAATTATCGACGCCGCGCCACTTGTGAAAGTTATGTGCTAATGATTTTATTACATTAAAATACCAATGAAATAGGTCATCTAAAATCTTAAAACTATTTTAGACATACTTTTCATATTTCTTTATCATAATTTTCTATATTAATCTTTGTTGTGAAAGTTAAGTGCTAATGATTTTATTACATTAAAATACCAATGAAATAGGTAATGTAAAATATGAAAACTATTTTAGACATACTTTTAATTTTTTGTTAGTATTAATATTTTTTACAATGTAATTGTTTGTGTACCGAACCAATTTTCTTCAATTTCAATTGAAATCTCAATGCTTTAAAACCCAAGTGGTACGTTATTAATGCGGGGCAATAGCCGTTCTTGACTTCTAAAGTTCGCTAAACCTACAAATAACTTATTTTACCTAGACCTCTAACAAGATTTATGTCGCATAAAATATTATTGGACCGAGATGAAGCTGTCAGCCGCTTAAAAAGAGATTTATCAGTTTGCCATTTAAGCAAGCAGGTACTTGACTGACTTAAGATAAGGGCTTTGAAAAATCATATCTAGTCTGCCTTTTGTGGATCGTGTCACGTCACGGTCGTCAGGTGCGTGATTTATACATAAAAATAGTAAACAAAATTGCATTACATTATAAATATAGTAAACAAAATTGCATTACTTATAATTGCTTAACATTTATAATATGAATGTATTATAAATGTTAAGCAATTATAAGTAATACCTAATATAAATAATATTGTTTACATAGTTTTATTTTCTGTAAATTTAAATTTTAGGTTTGTTCCTTGTTGTATAAGGTCAAGCGCACCACGGTCTCCACGGAAGACCAGCGCTATGGTACGATCTGCTCTACCATAGCACATGCTGAGTGGAGTTTGTCAGTTCCTGTCTTCTGTTTAATTTATAAGAGTCTCTGTTCTGACAAAATAAAAATCTTTTTACTTTATTTTACTCTATTCACGAGTCTAGCACAGAATAAAGGTAGGTTATCTACCCCAGACTCTTTTCACGTGCTAGTCTTTTAAGCGAGTCAATTGATCAGTAGCCCACCCAGGTTTTACGCGGTAGAAAATACAGTTTTTGACAAGTGACTCGATCGAGTTATTTTATGGTACTTAGAACATTGTTTCTTATCGTTTTTTTTTAGTTTTCTTTTAAGGCGCGAAGCCTACGGTACAGCTCCACTAGGTGGTAGACGAGCAACTTTAAGGCCTTAATAATATACAGGGTGTGCCACATGTGGCATAGCGTGGGACACCCTGTATATACTTTCAACGACGACGATCAACCAGACAAATTGTCTTAACTCAACTTAGACAAAGAATGGCTGCAGACCAATTTTACGCAGCATAAAATTGGTCTGCATTCTCTAGACGCGAATAAACTCAGACGAACTGCAAACTCAATGGAACAATCAGCATAGAATTTAACATCAAATTGAAATACGTACATTACTGGCAGTATGTAAATTCAGAACCGAAACATAACGATGTTACTGGCATGGCGGTTAATGGATGCTATCTGCAGCTGGCTGAATCTGTAACCTATGTATTTAGATACTCGTACCTACGTATAAAGAACTGTTATACAAGGTTATGTGTTTCTAAATGTTCTAATCAAAATAAAGTAAATAATCTGCCTTGCCACAGTTAGTCTACTCCACGCCTTGTCACACACAAAGTCTAGTTATATTAGGTTTTTAAAATCAATTTCTAAAAACAAATTAATTTTAGAGATTTAAAATAAGGAGTCTATTGTGTGAATTTGTGTGTGAGTGTATCTATATTTATTATTATATTAGCCCGGAGTGTCCCACTGCAGAGCAAAGGCCTCCCTCCCCTTCTTCCACTCATCTCGGTCCTTAACAAGGAAGAACCCACTGGTTGTTGTGTATCTATAAAGAAAGTAAAATAACACACACGGTTTAAAGTGCTGTAAAAGTTTGTAGTGTAGTATATTTGCATCGGCGGAAATGTATGCCAGCTGCGCTATTAAGAGGCCAAACTGATTGCAAGTTTCTGTTGGAGCGAACCGATTTGGAAATGCTGCTTCGTCGACCTGAATCCTGATATATCTAGTTTCCGATTTAGCATTCAATGCCCTAACATGATTGGAAATATAGATCAGCAAGATGGCTTTTCGAAACTTCTTAAGCTTTAGTAAACCATAAGGTAGACCAGTTTTTAGTCTAAATGCGAAAAAGAGATTCTTCAGGCATTTTAGTAATGAAGCGTAGAGCGTAACTGACACTACGGTACTCCAAAATCTAGAATACACTCTAGTTCACTTACTTGTTTTCGCAACAAGCAGTCCAATAACCTCGTTTTGTTTTCAGAGAATACAGCTCTTTTTGCCGTATACTCGTATGTCGGATCCGATGTGTTGGAGCAAATGCAGTTGTTCGTATAGCTCAAGGCGATAAAGCTTTTAAACGAATTTATAGTACTACCATTCGCTAAAATCTTTTTTTTAATGGGAAGTTCAGGTTTTAAACGTTTTCCCTAATAAAGGTAATATGAAGACCTTATATCCTTATTCACGTCCACGCATTGCGTACGTAATGACCGTAAAACCACTGAAGCAAACAGAATTTGCGTAAGCAATATTGCATGCTAAAGAAACGTAAGTACTTAATACCCACTTCTTAGCGTGTTTGAATTTATTTAACCCGAAATGGGAGACCGGCGACATCCACGTCCATATTGGGAATATGAAACAGAGAACACAGCTACAAGCAGATCTGCCAAAGAACGCGCATACTGCAAAGACTGGAAACTATAAGTTTCTAACTCCGATCACGACCTTATCGCACCTGCAACCGTGCTTGACATAAATTGCAAAAGGCGTTGATAAACTTACACAAATTAAGCAAGTAAACGCAGAGTTTTGCGGCGAGGCAGTGACCTCAATATGAGCTCTGTTGAGCTCAAAGATTTGAAACAGTCGAGAACAGTAAGTTCTGTGGGCAAAGTTTAACTTGCTGAATAATTACAGGGCAAAATTTTAACATGTATTGTGGATAACAGATGCCTCTATTAAACTTCGGGATTAACTTCACCTCAACGTTTGCCTGCTAAACTTTCAATAAATTTCGACTGAAGAGAACGTTCAAGCTTTTATGACATGCACATAACATACGAGGATATATTCAGCATTCATTCATAAAACAGCCATCAGCGTGGGTTGACTCATCACAATACGTAATGACAAGGCACGATTCTTTACGAAACACGGTCCACATCCTCTTCATTTCGAGAACCATTGAATATATTACGCAGCTACCAACATCATCTAACCAGATGATTCGCATAAGTTTCGAAACAAATTATCAGATCGCGGTAGATAAATTTGATAAGGGCCTGGGCTGTACACCCACTCGGCTATAAAGTCTCAAGCGAGCCTATTTGTTCTTCTTTTAACGTTGTTGTCTCTCCGATTGTATCAAGTGAAAATACTGGACTGCGCAATTTATTATGTTTATGCTCATAACGATATTATCATACAATATTGCGTAAAAAGCACCCAGCATCAACTTTTCGTCATCAGGTTTCCAGCAAACGTGTGGCACATCATGAAGAAATGAATTTTGAAACTGGGATTTGCTTGTTATGTTTTTCTACAGAGTTAATATCTAATATCACTCTTTTCTTGCCTCTAATAATAGCTTCGCATTCTTTTGTTTGGGAGGAATCATTTTGATTAAGAATGAATACGTAAAGCACTTCGTTTAGGGTTCTACAAAGCGTTTTATTTTATTGATTCCTTGGTGAAAATAGAGAGTAACAGATGGGCGAGAAACCTTTAATTTTAGCTATCACCTTCGCCTTCCACATCTGGCCACAGATAACGATTTTCGTTTACCAACTCGCGCTGTGATTGGTCTCCGCCAGATGCATTATAAATGAGGTCTATAATGAAACCATTCAGTTTCCAGGCCGTTGATCCATAACGATATTTTGGGAGCTTCGCAGTTGGTAACTAAATGAACTGACACAGGGTCAGTGCAGCTAAACGTGAACGTGTATTTTTAGATTTAAACAAGCAAAAGCTTTTATGGATTGTGCCTAACCTGACCTGGTTGCCCCGGATAAACCAAATGCAAACATTGCATATTGATTTTATTACAATTGTGTAATAATTTTCTTCAAGTGATGCTACAAGGGACGATAATGAGGTAATGGCTCTGTTTTGATTTTGGTTAAATGGATATACCTACCATTTAATTAGAAACGTGTAGTGGCCGATTAAATAAGCCCTAATTGGTTAGCGATGAAAAATAAGCAAACGAATCGTTCAAAAATACTGATAATATTTAATTATAAGCACTATTTAAAGGGGAATTATCGCTACCTATGTGGGCACAATAAATACCCATTAAATAGTAATTATAATTATGAGTTCAGATCAAGTAATTTTAAAATATTAAATACTGATATTGTAAAATGATACCATTTGTAAGTTTGTTTGAAACGCGTAATACGAGCGCGGGAACGAATGCCTGATTTCGATAACACTTTCGCTGATTGGTGGCTACCTTAGCTACATTACCTATCCTGAGTCTTAGAATATGTCTTATTACTCTGAGTCCTGAGTGTTACGATTAGACTACGTTTTATAAGCCTCGTCCAAAAATCCTTAGCATTGGTCGCGATTACCGAGATGTACGACTACAACAACTAACATCTAACAAGAATCCGGAATATTGAACCAACGACGTTATGGCGGCTGTTCGTGGGTTTACGCCCATTTATTTTCAGATATTAATGTAGATACGCAGGTAGGTAAATAGGTCGCCCTTCCGTAGGGTTGAGCAGTTGAGCAAGATAGCGGCTTCGCTCACATAAATTGGCATTAAAAATATCCGGGTGCCCGATTCGAAGTGAAGCATACTCTGCAGCCAATATCTTATGGAAATATTTACTTTCTATACAAACTGTGCTAAGGTCTTAATGTTTTATGTCAACAGAAAATTATAAATGAATAATATTATGACGCCTGATTGGAATATCTAACTATTTTAAAAACCATATTACCAAATAGGCCATTATTAATGAGTATGAGTACCTATATTGAGAAAGCTGTTTGCATTAGTTAATTTCGGTTCTATTTCTGTGCGGTAAGGCCTTTTGAGAAGCATTTTAGTCCAATTCTGTCATTTACCAGAAATGCCCATTGCCTTGTTTCGGATGCGCTTGGTCAACATTATTACCGTACAATATGCGTAATATCGAGTTCAAAGTAAAAGCCTTCCGCAACAAGCTCCGTTAGAGCGCGAATTTTAGGTAAATTAGCATCGAACGCTGCTGATTCATCGGCTTTAATTAGAACCGGAATCCTGATACCGTTCGGCGTTCGGACACTGTTGGTAGACTCATGACAGCAAATGCGTTCCGCGAACACTATATTCCAAACGTCCATCGACCAACAATGAAAGATCTCACGTTTTTCCAGACTCAGTTTCCAGGAAGCGACGAACGAGGGTCTCTTTTAGCTGGTCGCATTAATACTTTACTTTCCGTAATCACTGCAAATTTTATTGGCTATAGTCATGCTCATTTTACTTGTCACTATGGTTACGCAGTCTTGTTGGTATACGTTGCGTTGCGAGGTAAGTTTGTTTCTCAAAACTGTTGAAGATGAAAATGTTCAGGCAATATGTCTTGGCCCAGATTCGACGGTTCGTCGACCGATTTCGTGTCGGTAAAGCGAGGAATATCACCCAGGTGATGCTTTTACGGCCGGAGGGCTTATTTTTAAACTTGAATTCTATTTGGACGTTGCGAGTCAAATATCGCTTTGGGAAATTGTTTTATGGCACAGTTGACATGGTTCTGTGAAATGTTTGGATTGGATTGCTTAAGTTTAAGCGCTGGAATGGTTTATTACGACGGGATGTTGTTTGTAAAACATCAGGATCAATATAATCTGAGGAAAACATGTTTTAGAAAGCCATTAAAAATATTTCACATTCCATTGACATCTTTTAAATATTTTTTTAACATTTATAAAACTTTTGTAAAAACAGTTTTTGTTATAATCTAGAGCTTGGGAAGACACATCCAACAAACCTAAAGTCGATGGGGTTTTTTATTAAGGAGTTCACCGAACTTAATGTTTGCAAAATTTCAGCTCAATCGGTTAAGGATTTAGTTACAAGATTTGTCCTAAACTAAGAGGGCAAGTAGAATGTAACCTTGTAAAAAAAGTAGGTAGGTAACTTATCTACCTTATCCACCCAAATAAGCCAGAGAGAACTGTAACTTTTTCTTATCAACCTACCATGCATGACCTAAACCTAACAAACGCATTTTCAATATAAAATAAGGTACAAAAGGGTTGTCCTACTAGCAAAACTTTTGGGGACTCTTAAAAGCAAAACAGTAGTGGTAGGTATAGTTAAAAGAAACGTACCTACTACGACATTTTCAGAGGCTCAAAGTCGTCGTCTATTTTCAACCCTGAATTTACTTCAATCTGAGTTTATCTGAAGGTAATAAACACCAAAACTACAAATCTAATTGCTAAATTCTCGCACGGGGTTTTTGACAGCTGTGGCTGTGGGGAGGATTTCAGACAGAGACCCCATAGAAAGGGCGCGTCTCGGTTTAGTAATGCTATAAAAGACGTACCTAAATATATATCAGTGGTATTAAATAACTCTTTTTAAAGGTAGGGTAACAAAGGGTTGTATTAAAGTCTTAACAGAAGAGCGGCTTTCTTTAAGGCGAAAAGTACGCTACCAAAGACGAATCTTCTTTTTAGAATTATAGATACGATCGAGTCGTTCCTATAGGAGTATAGCTATTCAAATCTTAGAAACCAAGTCGTACGTTTATTTGAGTATCATTCGTTAGAGTAGACATCATATACCGAAATTACAGAGAAATTAAAATCTTAGTCTGAGTACAAATTAGTTAGGCGTTTTCAAGCGTGCGCTTTGGTATTTGGTAACTCGAATTTAAAAACCATCGAGTCAAATACAAATAAATAAATAATGCTGGACAATTCACACAGCATTATCTAGCCCCATGGTAAGCAGAGCTTGTGTTATGGGTACTAGATAACTGATATACATAATACAATACATTACATAGATAGATATTTTTTATTATACATAGAAAACGACCAGAACACCCGGAACAAATATCTGCAGATCGTACACACAATTGTTCCGAGGCGGGAATCGAACCCGCAACCTCCTGCGTCACAGGCGGACCTTCGCCCACCGCGCCACAATGGTCGTCATACATACATTCCGTCAATACATCCATTCCGTAGACATCCAAACGCGCATAGCTTCTAAGTATTCAAGCGTGCGTTTGGAATCCAAATTTTTAGTGAGCATGGATGTTTCTGAGCAGAGGGATTTGAAAACACGGCGTGTTACCAAGCTCGCGCGCTTCAGAACGCCTTATGTGTAGTCGCTCTTACAGTTAAATTCTCGCATGATGTTTTTGACAGCTGTAGGGAGGATTTCAAAGACCCCATGGAGAGGGCGCGTCGGTTAATAACGATGGAGAAGGTCGAGTCGTCGCGTCGTCGCCGCCGCCGCCGCCGTGGCGCCTCGACGTCGACACTCCAGGATTTGATAGGTAAGAGCTGTTTTCATACAAAGGTCCTTTGGAAGCTTACACCGCGCGACAGTCTTGACAAGACTTTAGTGTCTTGTATAGTCTAATTTTGGAACAAAATAATAATATTAGTAGGATTATACAACGTAATATAACGTTGTATAATCCTACTAATATTATAAACAGAAAGTTTGTAAGTATGGATGGATGGATGGATGTTTGTTACTTTTTCACGTAAAAACTACTGAATGGATTTTAATGAAACTTTACAATAATATAGCTTATACATCAGAATAACACATAGGCTACAATTTATAAAGTTATATTGTATATTATCCAAAATATCTATCACCACGCGGGTGAAACCGCGGGGCGCAGCTAGTATATAATAATCTGATTGTGGTTTGAGTGTGAAATTGGTTTATATCTAAATATTGTTAAATATTGTTTAGCTTCATGTTATTCATTATTATTAACCAAACAAAAATCTTGGAATAATCACTTTAACTCATCTATAGATAGATAGAATATACTTTATTGCACAAAAAGTTGTACATAGGCGAGCATAATGCTAGATAGCATTCTCTACCTGCTAACCTTTGGGTAGTGTGGACAACAGTTTGGTAGGTAGTGCTATATAATAGAGATAATAAAATATACTACTCATGATCTATGACTCTTATCACAGGATCCAAAAGTTACTAGTTATGATATCTATTATCTGAAAAGATAACGAAAAGCGAATAAAGTCCTTAAAAAAAATAGAATAAAAAAAAAAGGATTGACGAATTTGTAAAATAGGATGCTTAATATCGTTATTATTTACTTATTATTACTACATGACCGAATGATAAATAATGAATTTATTGTATAATTTATAATATTATTACAACATATTTGGTCATGTTGTAATAATATTAAATTAATTATGAATTTATATTATAATTTAATTGAACTGTATAATTTTACATATTCTAATCTAATAATTACTTTTGAATGATACCATCGCTTACTCAAGTATATGTTAAGGTATGTACTATTTGACTTGTAATAATTTTAATTTTATACATACATTATATGTAATAATTAAATAACTTTACCAATAAATTGAACTTTGAACTAATAATAATGCAGGACAATTCATACAGTATATTTTGCCCCAAGCTAAGCAGACAAGCTGAGCTGACTGTGATAAGATATTGCAATAATTAAGGCTCATAAGGGCATAAGTAACTTTTGGATCCTGTGATTGATTTGTCATAGATGAATTAAACTTTTTGTAGCCTCCAATGAAACCTTTGGATGTAATAAAATTTTGTATGAAAATAGTACCAACAAGTCTTAGCCTGACATTATTCAAGTCGGGAATGTTAATGTTCATTATGCAATAATCCAATGTGACCCATTTAATGTGGATATGAGTGACTGACAGGCATGCTTGAATATGCCTATAGTCAGTACTGACTAACAAGGCATACCAAACACACACACAATTCTGATAATCCGACTTCTGATAATTCAATGAGCTGATGAGAGCCCTTAATGTCCTCGCCATACAATTGCAAATTGCGAAGGAAATCATTCAAAGAGCTTTCAATATATGTAGGAAGGGGTGATTTCTCTGTTATTTCACAGCTGAGCAGTGAATTCATTGTTTATATGGATAAAATTATGGATTTTCCTTATGGATAAAATTATTAACATTCAGCTGATAGACTGGCTGAATTTTATCTCCCTAGAAAATCACTGGGACTAATCTACTCATCAGGTTTTTTGGGGAGATAAAATCACAAACTGTTTATAGCTCTAACAACAAACGAATGACCACCACTCGCGCAAAATGAATTATATTCAAACCGTAAAGGTTTGATGTAAGTCCAAATGCAGACAAAGGAGTTGGTATATTAGGGACTCTGTTATGCAAAGCCCCCGGCGCGGGGCGGCGCATTGTTACTGTGACTAATGTTAGGGTGCCGCCGGTATATTTTTCTTAGATCATTCTTAGTCCTCCGTTAGTAGAATTAAGTGAACGGTAGAAAAAACCTATATAGAAATAACACAACAAGATTATAAGATTATGATCCTCAGTGGGTGGGTACCTACTCACACAGATCAAATAAGAGCCTCCTTTCCACAGCATCGATGCACTGGAATTACACAAAAACTATACAAAATCACGTATGTACACAATAGTCTTTCGAACACAATCTCTCTTTGGTCTTTTTCTGTCAGAAAAGTTAATTAATAAATTCGAAAAAATTGTTTACGTTCACATATGGTCCACAGCAGCAACAACAAACAAAACAAGCTGAAAGCTGCTGAAACAAGCAAAATTGCTCATACAAGCGTTCATTGACCTCTCACTCATCTGTTTGCTTGCTTGCTTGCTTGCTCGCTCGTGTATTGCCAACATGCGCACCACTGACCTGACCACTTCTGTCGGAAGCGGGGTATTCAGAAACTCCGTATGACATTATATTCTCTCGGAATTATAATGTATTGAGTCTGTCATTGTCAGACATTCGTCATTTTAAAAAAGCAGAGATTTTTTTGTCAGCCATTTTTCAGTTTGTATGCGCCGGTAGTATAAGAACGATCACCGATTAGGTAGGTATGAACACATGTATGAAGTTTGGGTCATAATTATAATAGTGGCTTTGGTAGCAATGATTTTTTGGTAGGCATTAAAATTTGGCTTGCAAAGTTGAAGAATTAGCTCGAAAATTCGTTATACATAGTTTGAAGGCATTTTTTTCATATTGTTCTACTTCCACGGCCAGAAAGTTTCCTTAATGGCTTTGACAAAATGAAGATGAACTTTTGAGACTTGCGCAAGCTGATTGGTATGGCAATAAATGGTGATATGGAATAGACAATGCTATGTCACAATTGTCACAGCTAGTCAAGATTTGGATGGATAAGAATATTAATTCTCTTGTCAATGACCAAACGCAAGCTAGTGATCATGCTGTTGTTCTCCATCTTCATATACGGAGTGGAGACTTGTACCTTGAAAAGGCAGACCGAACGCGCATCAATGCAATTTGAGATGTGTTCTTGGCGTGCTTTGTGCCTATGCATGCTAAAGGTACTCAACATAAAAATCAGACTCTCCACTAGGTACCTGTCTTGGCAGAACTCTTGAGTTTTTAGACACATTGCCAGAAAGGACGGTAACAACTTGGAAAGGTTTGCGGTCACCGACAAGATAGACTGAAAACGATTACGAGGATTACGATTGAGAGAAGTCCTTGTGTGTTAGTGCGACCAAATCCGCTCAACGCTGGATCCAGCATGAGCGACGCTGAGCGCGTCGTCGAAGATTGATCTAGATCCAAACACATCGTGCAGACAAAGGTCTCGAACTTGAGCCATGAGGATATCGTTGCAAGGTGGATAAATTGTTTTACTAGTTTCTTTGAAGAAGGCAGTTAATATTAAAATTCGCAATAATATTTGAATGTCGCACGAATCCATATCTGATTCCAAATTTTCGATTTGAAAACCGAATTCCGTATCAAATTAGAATACATTTAGCGATTAAGACGTCGTCGTCGTCGATACTCATAGCTATTTCTCCTTCGTTGTGTAGAAAAGTACCAAATTCTTGGGAAAAATTTGATAAGTTGGTAGCATTTTCGTCGTAGAAAAATTGTTTAACACTTTGAGTGCTGAAAACGCACGGTATGAGTTTTCTACAAGTGACTAATATGCGAAAATCCACACTAGCGCAGCGGCTGAGAAATACAGATCTTTGTGACTCAGCAGAGCTGTAATATTTTTCGAACGAAACGCAGAAGTAGAAGTAGGTATGTCAGCTGGATGTAAGGCAGACAGACGTCAACGTCATTCATTAGCTTGCTTCGCGCTTTTGTTGATTTGTTTTGAATTGAAAGTTGTTTTGTGAAAATTTATCTTGTCTCACGCTGCAAAATACTATAAAAATACACTAAAGCATCGTGCAATTAGCTATGGTTTGGCATAAATAAAGCGACATCATCGAAATGGACGAAGAAAGTAAGAAAAACAAATTATTATACATTTGAGGTTACACTCTTTATCTATTATAAAACTAATATTATTACAGAACTGATTCGCCGGAAGAAAAAAGCTCTGAACGGAAGCAATCGACGTGCTTTCGCGGACGCTTGTAATGACTTGGCCACGTTCTATTACAAACATAATCGGTATGAAGATGCACTGGATGAATACAAAGCTGAGGCAACCATCTGCAAGGAATTGGGGCTTCAGATGGAATGGGGCACTTGTAACAGGATGATTGGTGAAATGTTTATGCTGATGGGAGAGTTTGGAAAGGCCTTGAAGTATGAAGAGCGGCATTTAGGTACATGTTTTATTTGATTATTTAACTTTTTTATGCACATAATCATAGTTTACTCCTATCTGTATAGTCAGCCTGTGAGTGCATGTTGCTGGTTATAGGTCTCCTTTCTTGGGCTTATTATTTATTTACACTTATAACTAAGAATTTATTTTTCACTACTTCGGGTCATCATCTAAATGCAGAGTAGATTGTCTAGCTAATTTAATGCATCTCATTTATTGCATACAAGATTTCAATAATAAGAATCTCTGGTAATTAAAAATGTTAAATAAAACTTATCTAATCTGAGTGCTTGCATAATTTATTTCTTTGAAAATTCAATTGATATTTAATTCTGTATTTACAGCCGTTGCAAAAGAGTTAAACAATCTGGTTGAAGAACAAAGAGCAATGGCTACTCTCGGCCGAATATACTTACTTCAAGGGCAAAACTCCACCGATGATGAAGAGTCTAGAACTTCACTGAAAGCTGCAGAAAAGGCCTTTATGAAGAGTCTTGTTCTTTGTGAGAAGTGAGTGCTTTTGTAATTTTTGAAATCAACAATTCCATGAAACAATAATTTGGGTAAACTTTTTTGACTTTCATATATTGAAAACTGACAAAATATCATTGCTTAAGTATCAATATAATAATGAATAGTATAAAATATGACTTGTCTAAGTGCTTATTTATAAGCCTCAGGAAATAAACTTTCATTTCATTTCAGTAGTGTTCAGAACTGATTCTTGTTTCGGCGTAACTTTTTCTCCATTTTGTAAATATAATAATAACAAGCTGCACCCTGTGGCTTCGGCCCCCTGGAAATCTATGTGTCAAATAGTTTAAATAAATGATTAAAAGTATCCTATGTTAGACTCCTGGTTCTAAGCTACCTCTCCACCAATTTTCAGCTAAATCGGTTCAGCCGTTCTTAAGTTATAAATAGTGTAACTAACATGACTTTCTTTTATATATATATATATTAGATTAGACTTATGTTTTTATGCAGCTTTGGATAAAATGATGAGGTAACTAACTTCTTGCTTCTTCTAGTACCTACTATAAATCATGTGACCTGTCCTTCAATGAGGTTTTTTCAATTTATAATTATACCTTACAGATTAAACGGAAAAGTAATGAAACAAGAGCTGATGGATATGAGAGCCCGTCTTCTTTTAAATATCGGAGTGGTCCAAGAGCACCTTGGTAACCTCATCAAAGCCGTAAACTGCATCAACAAGGCCATAACAATCTGTACGAGTCAAGACTTGTATGAACTGCTACATAATTGCTATACAACTACAGCATTAATATATTGCAATAAGAAGCAGGATTTTGCTAAGGCTTTGAACTGTCTGAATAAAGCCTTGGAAGTTGCTAGTCGGCTTGAGGATAAGGTATGGAAGTATTTTTAGTCTAGAAGTTTAAGAGATAAATAAATAATGCTGGACAATACACACAGCATCATCTAGACCCCAAGGTAAGCAGAGCTTGTGTTATAGATACTAGATGACTGATATACTTAATACAATAGAATACATAGATAGATTTTTTTATACATAGATAACAACCAGAACACCCAGATCAAATGTCTGCAGATCATACAAATAATGGTTCCTTTGATGTGCACCTTCTGGTCGCACCGTTTTGCATTTACTGTCCAATATTATGGGTAATCTACACTACAGTAGGTATTATTTATTTCTGATAGGCACATTGTCCTTTAGTATCCCTAACTAAGTAGTACAAGTTATTTAGGTACCACATTCAAAAAAATATTGGCAGAATGGTAATCATACTAATATTATAAGTACGAATGTTTGGTTGTTTAGATGGATGGATGGATGGATGTTGGTTACTACTTCACGCCAAAACTACTGAACTGATCACGTTGAAATTTTGTATATATATAAATAAATAATAATAAATAAATAATGCTGGACAATTCACACAGCATTATCTAGCCCCATGGTAAGCAGAGCTTGTGTTATGGGTACTAGATAACTGGTATACATAATACAATATATTACATAGATAGATATTTTTTATTATACATAGAAAACGAACAGAACACCCGGAACAAATATCTGCAGATCGTACACACAATTGTTCCCAGGCGGGAATCGAACCCGCAACCTCCTGCGTCGCAGGCGGACCTTCGCCCACCGCGCCACATCGGTCGTCCACATATCTCTTAGCCTGAATAAAATAGGCTACTTGGTATCCCATAAATCAGTTCCCATGGGATAGAAATCAAGGCACACAACAACTAGTCTCTCATAAGATTAATATTGTACTTCTACTTTGATTCCTCAGAGTTATGAGCAAGTTTGTGTTTGCTATAACTCTGTGTACTGTTAGTTAAGCTGCGAACTTTTTAGACTGAAGTTTGACTTTAGATTAATCAAGTTCAAACTTTGTTAGTAAATATATTAAATTGATGTACCATAATAACTATAAACTAAATCATAATTTGGTTGTTTTCAATGAAATCTAACAATTTGATGAATTGCTATTCAATTATTTCTGTATACCTGTGGCCTTCATTGTTAGTTGAACAGGGCTGTTATGTTTGAAGTCAATTTTCTATGAATAATTTATCTTGAAACTCTGTTTGTTTTACTTATATTAATTTGTTTGTTATTTTATGTAATTTTTATACGATTTCGTATATAGCTGCATAGTTGTATAAAAAAATTACATGTAAATTGTTTTTTTCAATAAAATTTATTAATAGAATCTGTAAAATATTCATATACTTAATAAAAATACTCATATAAGTGAATAGACAAAACGATATATTTATTTCAGAACACAGAAATCACAAAAAATCTAAATTTTTGTTGAGTTTTGCGCCACGCAACGTGCCTTTTGATTTTTATTATTCTTGTAATTTTTTCACAGGTTCTAAAAACATGCGAAACTCTATCAACAAAAGCATCCATTTTGTGCAAGATGTCTGACTACCAGAGTGCCAAGCAAGTGCTGCTCAAGGCTTGGAAGCTGAAGACGCCTGATGAAGAAGAAAGGGACACCATTGAAGCTAACTTGAGAGTTGGTAAGAAACATGATTAGTCTACTATAACCTCGTCCACTCTCTTATCTCAGTTGGGTTGTTCGACTGAAAATCAGATAGTCACGTTCTAATGCATTACACCTATAATAGCTATTTTGAACTTTCCATTCCCAGGTGACCCATTTTGAGTAAATAATTCTGCAAGTAAGGTGCGGGGTAACGCGGCAAATATACAAAAAAATCTAATAATAATACTCCCAGTTGAAGTAATTGGAAGTTGCGTTATTTTTGAATATGGTACTACTGCACGTACTGCACCCACCGATCATTATGCCCAAATAAACATAACATAACATATAAACATTTAAAGAAACCACCAAAAAATTGAACTGTGCCACAATTATTTAAATATACCTTGATTTCCTTTTATTTACCATTAAAGTCGTTACCATTATATATTATATAGTAGTCGTTACCATTATATATTATATACAATTATGTAGCCTGTATTCTAGTTAACCTTATTTCCCAACAGTCGCTGCAATGTGCTACGCAGAAGACCTCCTGATATCCACGGATCCATTTGACCACGCTTCCTTTAAACGACTCTATGAGAAGCTCGGCGATGGCGCGTGTCATCTGAAGAACTACGCGAGCGCCGCTGAGTTCTATCTGAAGATGTTGGACCACGCAGAGCGAGCTGGGTGCTGTGGGAAGTCGCTGATACCTAGCTATGTGAGGTAAGAAATATCTATATGTATATGTAAGATAAGAAGTAAGTACCTAGTTATGTGAGATAAGAACTATGCGAGCGCTGCTGAGTTCTATCTGAAGATGTTGGACCACGCAGAGCGAGCTGGGTATTGTGCGAAGTATATAACTAGTTTTGTGAGGTAAGATTGAAACTGATACGATTTGATGCAAGATGATCAGTAATCATTAATTTTGTTAATTTGTTATAATGTAAAAAATAAATATTTTATTTAGTTTATTTTTGAAATCTATGATATTCGTAAGGAAGAGCAGGACATCCTGGCACAAGTATACATACTTAAAAGGATTTCCTAACAACTGTCTAGCATGTAAAGTAACAAATTTTTATACAAATAAAAAAAAATCAAGTGTCAATAATTTCTAACCTCCTGCCTATAAACGCTAGACCGGCCCCAAAAGTTCTAAGCTAATACATATTTCTAACAACGGGAGTTATAACAAAATGTTTGTAATTTGCTATAATATTATTAGTATAGAATAGAATAAGAATAATATAGACATTTATTAATATACATACAAAAGACACACTTATAGAATAGGTAAATGTATAAAGTTGTTATATTAAACTAAACTTTTAAATAAGATAATAACACAAGTTATTCTACATTACAGCCTTTACCAAACATACAAAGACATGGGCGCTTACAACGAAGCGCTGGTTTACTACGAGAAAGAATACGAACTTATAAAGGACGTACCCAAAGAAGCATTTACAACATTATTCAATATCGCCGAAACGTTATTCCTGGCTAAGAAATCTTACCAGCTTGTGGAGAAGGCGTGTCTGGATGCTCAGCAAGCTGTAAGTATGTTTTCTACTCTTAAGAGGCCAGCTGAGGACGAATTCCCCATACAAACGTAATACCAAAACTATTTCTAATCAAAGCATATTTCCAGTATAATATTTTATGATTGATGTTTGAATAGTATTTATCTAGGTTCCTGGATAGTATTTTTTTCAATTTACAAAACTAAAATGAAAGCCAATCGCATTTTGCACATTTTTATGCGAAAATGGACAAGTTTTCTTCCTATTTGTTTCGTATTAAAAACAACAATATCTTACCTGTTATTTATTAAGAAACATAGCTTATATTGTCTAGTAACAGAATAACAATACTATGTGAAGAATTAAAAAAAAATTGTCTTAATTTTTGGCCAAATTCAAATTTGGAGCGCTAATATTGCTATCGCGCACGCATGGGGCGGGGCGCAAGGATTAAATAGAGACAGCGATATTCGGAGAGATTTTTGCTAAACTACGTAGTTTTTATAGTAGTTTTGAACAAACTGAACTGTTTCTGAAAAGCTCAAGTCGCTTCAGCAGTTTTCTGGTACAAAAGCTTATGTTCCATAAGACACTAACACGGTAGCTATTTATTGTTTCTTTGTAGGTTTATTTTATTTATTTTTAAGTGTACTGTCTAGTTAGTGTGTCCTATTATTTGTTTTATTGAAACCTGTTTATGGCCAAACAAATGTATCTTTATCTTTATAATTCTTCCAGGCTAAAGATTGGAACAAAAAGAAGTATGAAATACGCGCCCTACACAGCCTTCTTAAGTACCAAGAGGCATATGGCGAGATGGACAAAATGGAGGAAACCAAGCAGCAACTGTTGGGGCACAACAAGTTACCTGGCGCAGACCTGGAGCATTCTGAGGACGACCAAAGTTCAGCGAGTGGTGGGGATGAGGATACCCCTAATATTGGGGATGATATCTGCTTGGATGATCTTACAGGTAGAATAAAATGGAATTATTTATTTATTTTACTTAATTTTTTCATATTCTCGTAGAAAATACATTTTTTTAGTATAGTACATAGTAAATACAATAAAACATTTTGAAACTATTCTACATTAAAAAATGTATCAAAACGGTTGATCGCGGATCGCGAAGCTAGGCTCAAGCGGCCGGTGACTAGGGCTGCAGAGGAAGGAATCTGACAATGCGTCCAGGAGTACCGCCTTTTGGATCTGGCCCTTGATCCAACTTCCTAGCGAGAGTCTCTTCAGATGTTGATAGAGGCTCTTCGCTATTACGCTGTTAACCGAAGTGACTTTGATTCAGATCAAAGTCATTTCGATTTCAGATTCTTGAGATCAGCCAGTAGGTAGAGTCTAGACTAGAATTTAAAGGGTGCACTGTTCATTCATTTCCTTATTTGGATGCAGTAACTTTCATCTTACGACGCCCACTCATAGGTAGTCCACTAGTTTTCGCATGATTCTAGTTCTTATAAGTTGAACATTTATTTTTAGATTTATCAGACACAAACGACGAAGACGTAAACGAAAACAAAACCCGTGAAACAAGAAAGAGAGGCAAAGGCTTTACCATCAAAAAGAATATGAAGGGAGAAACACAATTACATGTCGTAAGTATTGTTTCAACAATTTACCTGTAACTTCTGACATATCCTTAATTCCAACAAAACCAAAAAACTTTGTGTAAACAATGGTTGATTGATGGCTTGGCTGCTAAAAGGGCTAAGATCTTATTAGTTTAAGCTACTTAACTTACAGTTCCTTTAACTTTGTTACACAGATAGACTGATTGACAAAAGAAGCTCGATGCAATTTGATGTAAATGTGTAGTTATCTTGGGATTTTGATGGCTCTCCTCTTCAAAATCTTAACTTTGACCCCCATACTGCCCTTTAGAGAGAGAGAGATTTAATCTGCTTAGCTTGGGGCTAGCTAGATGATGCTGTGGATTATCCAGCATTATTTATTTTATTTTGGGACAGAAACCATCTACCTTAAATTATGATTGTTTTTGCAAATGATCCAGCTTTATTTATTTGTGTCAGCGACCCGCCCAGCTTCGCACAGGTTCAAATGCATGTATTATGTACATTTAAAAATGCCTATTGAATCACTCTATTATAAAAACCCCATCAAAATCGGTTGCGTAGTTTTAAAGATCTAAGCATACATAGGGACAGACAGACAGCGGAAAGCGGCTTGGTTTTACTATACAGTGTTGGGTAGTTATAATATTTTTGATTCCAGGCTTCTATATCCGGCAACAAACTACTAGTAGAACGACTGTTAGCTAACGGCCACCCAGTGAACATCCGAGACAACGCGGGCTGGCTGCCGCTACATGAGGCTTGCATCCACGGGAGACTGGAGGTAGCCAATATACTCATCAACTATGGAGCCAATGTCAACGATAGGGGCGGCTCTAATTGTGATGGTAAGTTTGTTATTAATATTTTTAAATAGCATCCTGCAGAAATATGTATGACCTAATGTTTCAGTTTGACTTGAGCACTTGTTGGTCCGACTAACTTAGATTTAACATGAACATAATATTAATTACTTAATAATGTCCATGATTTTTACCTTTTTATTTTTAGTAGGTTGGTATTACGTATAGCGCTTACTTTGTTTAATTAGCTTTAGTTTTATTTTTTGCTCAATTTGTTAGTGTACTACCTTTTTCCAATAATCATGGCAAACAGACAATGTATTCGATATCCCGCAAATGAACCTCGCACTATATCTAGTACCTATGGGGGTTTAGTAATTTCTACATCCACCTCTAAAAACCACTCAAAATAATGAATTTTGTTGAAAATGTGTTTTAGTAAGCTTTTTTTGTTTACAAAAAAAGCTTACTAAAACACATTTTCAAGTCAATTCTGGCTGCCTCGCCTACACACGAGGCTTCATTCACGGAAGGTTGGAGGAAGCTAATATCCTTCACCATGGCGCTAATGTCAACGATAAAGGCAGGTCTAATAGAATGATGGTTAAATTTATTTTACAATTATAAGTAAAAAATTGCATCACGTCTGCCTTGTAAGGATTTTAAAAATCTTTCACTGATAAGTACTTCATCTCTCATAAATGCTAGGTTGCGTTTGTATCCAGGTACCACAAGCAAAGCAGAAACAAGTACTTATTTAATTAATATTGAAGATACTGATCAATGACTGAACTGAACGACAGAATCTTTACAGGTATAACTCCGCTTTACGATGCCGCAAGCAACGGGCATTTAGAAGTAGTACAACTATTACTACAAAAAGGTGCAATACCATCACTCAAAACAGACTTTGGCGAGACACCTCTTAACGTCCTACAAAAATGGAGAACCGGCACTATACTCTCAAATGAAGAAGAGATATTATACACAAATATATGCAACAAAATACACAGTTTTATTGACAAGACGAATGTTCCGGAAGTTCTTAATAAGACGAAAACCCCAGTGAAAAATAATAAGACTTTAACTCCGCCTAGTACGTCTAAAATGTCTAGTGCTAAGAAATTCGACTCCCCAGCATTAAGACGAAGGAACATCATTGATGATCATTCTGATGACGATGATATTAACCTATCACAACATGTAAGACAGCAATTAGCATTCTCATCCGATGATTCCAACGATTCAGTTGATGATTCCGTCAAAACAAGCAGAGATAAGATATCAGGAGTGAAAGAATATAGAAACGCTATATCAGCGCTAAGAAATAGAAACATATGTGACGATGATGATGTAGGTGTTAAGAAAACGAAGCAAAAATCAGCTTTGCTAGACCCCGAGGAAATCGACGATGATTGGCTTGACGATGACTTAGGAATCAGTAAAAGTAAGAAACGTAAACTCAGTGATCCATTGACAAATATAGCTAAGAAAACTTCATACGAAAATCTTAAAGAGACAATAGATAACCTGAACAGTATAAAAGCACCTTTAATTGAGAGCAATAAACCGAGCAAGAAATCTAGAATCAGTGATACTATAGACCTAAGCGACAACAGTGCAGATGTCGAACAATTTCAACGCAACGAAAACGTATGTCCCAGAATAAGTCCATCAGATACTATGAGAAATATATCTAGAGACATAAACGACGACGGCAGGATAGATAGCCGACAATCTATGAGAAGGAAATGGAAAACACAAAGCACATTACTCAAAGCAGGCTTCCAAAGAAAGAGAGAGGATGCAGATCTATCTAGCAACAGTGGAAGCGACACAGAGTTCCAAAGAAAAGATTACAGCAAAAAGCTCTCTCTATCCAGAAAGAACTCGGCAGAAAACTTTGGCACTTTCAAAAGGCATTCTTCAGGTGATCATTTCTCTTTCACTAAAAATACTAAAGAAGGTTTTATAATGCAAGGTCTTAACCCTGGGATAATGCAACCAATGAACGTGATTCAGCCTATCAATATAGTGCAGTCTTCTAAAAATGGTAGACAGGTACAAACACAGATTTTACCACCTGCAGCTGTAAAAGTACAGGTAGAGGATAAAGTGCTGATGATATCTTTGAAATTAGACATGATAAATAAGCAGACGATTAGCTGGCTGGTTGAGGAGGTCAAATCCAGATATTACAAGTAAGTTTAAGCATTATCTACTCTAATCAATTATAAAAGTTTCCTTCGGGAAAACACGAACCTATTTCTACCGCTCAGTAACTTACAACCACAATTAGGCGAAACAAGAGTTTTTTTTTAGTTTTGAGTCTTCAGAGTCAAAAGAGTCTTTATTCAAAAGTCCTAATTAATAATTAATAATTCTCGATAAGTTCTCATTTCTGTTGAAAAATCTGATTTTACTCGACTCGCACACAACTTAAACTAAGCATACATACTTATGTATGCACAGTCAGATAGCAGGAAGTGACTTTGTTTTATACTATGAAGTGATACTATAATTTCAGATTGACCGGCGTCCGTCCTGTATTCAGTCTGATGACGTCAGATGGCGCTATCCTCTCGGAAGACGATCCCCTATCCTTGGTGCTGTCGTCTCCAGAGCTAAAGACTTGTATAACCAATTGGAAAGCTTCGCCCGCTGAAGAGCGGTACTTGGAATGCTGCGACGCATTATCGATACGTAAGTTTGTTTTAGAAATGTTAAATGGAGACATTCAACTTTATGGTTCTCAAACTATACTCGAGCTTAAAGATCGCTACAAATAATGTTAACAAATCCGAACTACGAAAACTAACAGCCTTAGAGTCGAGATAAAGATGTTACCAAAAAATATTGATCGAATCTGAAATCAACAAGAACTTGTTACATTTGAATAAAAATCCACAGCAACGAAGGTCTTTTTAAGTTAAACACGACGGACTTGTTTAATTTTTTTCTGTGATTTATTAAATTAAGTATTGATTAGCTTCTGCCCGTTTCGCACGTTGATTGGGGATAAAACTTCTCAAATCAACAACCAGTGTATCAGTCGCGTTGATAAAGAATAGGATGACGGTTTTTCATGTCCTGCTTAGATCATTATTTGATCAAATGTGGTCAAATGTGGACAGCATGATGTCCCGCTGTCCTGCTGTTATTTTTAATCCCATTCGTTATGCACAATAATGTACATGACTTCTATAATGTTATAATTGAGTTTGAACCGTCTGTGTCAAGATCATGGCTTCTCAATGTCATGGAAATTGGCGAATGTGCCTTTTTTACCAGACTATAATGGTGTATGCTCAGAACCAAGGGAAAAGCGTGTGTTACTATGTGTGTATTTGTTTTTACGTTCCCTTCACATTACATATCAATAACAGCCGTTACGAGTCCACTGCTGGGTCTCCCCAGATAAGCGTCTTCTTGGCTCTTATTAGGGGGCATTGCCATAATCGCCACGCTGGACATGGGGGTCACAAGCCACAGCTTTTTAGGATAGAGTCACGAGCGTAGAGAGTGGCTATTAAATAGACTGCTAAGCAACTATGCACAAAATAAAAAAAAATAAAAAAACATTTGCTCTCATGTGAAATATTCAACTTCTCTGCTCTCTTTTTCGCTTGTTCAACGAGAATTTGATGCTTATGAAGTTGGCGAGGCACGCCAAAAACTTTTAACATGGTTATGAACACAAAAGTAATTTGTATCGGGATATTTACCATCATTCGAGTTGTGAGCTTTCCAATATTTCGACACAGTCTCGGTTCAGTTTTGTTCATGCGCCAGGATTACGAATTAGTCGTCATGGTACATATCTCGTTATAAATTACTTTTGTTTAATTAACGCATAAAATTATGTACTACAAAAGCCTTCGACTAAATATCCATCATTGAAATATACATATTAAGACAGGGTTGTAAGTTCGATTGTTTGGATTATTCGGACCTATTGGGGTTTTAATATTCAAATATATTTATGGACTAAATATATTTTACGCTGTCGTAGTAGCGAGTGATTCAGCTTCCATGTTTTTTTTTTGCACACCGAAATAGACTTAATATAAATTTTATAAAACCTATCTAAGGCTTAATTAATTAGGTTTTTTTTTCCAGCACCATCTGAAGAAATCCAACAAGCAGTAGGCAGAAGCCATACAACCCATCGACTAGCGCTAGGATCAAAAACACTCTCATCCACGCAATTACGACCTTTATTCCGAGCGCTTACGCACCAAACTCACATCACAGCCGTCCTGATATCAGACAACAATATAGGCGATACTGGCGTGAAGTACCTAACTGAATGTATTTGCACCATGAAGCATTTGACGCAGCTAGATATAAGCAGGAATAACATAACCAGTGAAGGAACAAAACATCTTCTAAACCTATACGAGAAGGCGACACGACCTGTTTGCCAAGCTTTAGAAGAGTTAGACTTAAGCTCAAATCCCATAGGAGATGATGGGCTCAAACACGTCTCAAATTTATGCCAGTACGTTCGGCTAAAGGTACTGAAAATGAACTATTGCAAGGTCACAGAACACGCTATAACTGATGCAAATACTAGACTGAACTTTGACAGCATTGAGTCTATTGATTTGAGCAATAATGACGTCAAGAATGTGGTCGTCAGTTGTTTGATGACGTCACTAAGTCCTAATCTGATAGTTGATCTGGAGCTGGATAATGTTGGAGTGGGGGGCAATGTGGTGGGGTGTATATCAACCTTCTTGGATTCGGCTAAAGAGCTGAAATTAAGGAGGATTGGACTGTCGAATTGTAAGCTTGTTGATGGGCTGTTTATGAGGATATTCAGGTAAGATGCTTTTACATCACTACATAGTATTGAACAAAGACGCTTCCCGCTGCCTGTCTGTCCCTATGTGTGATTAGATCTTTATAACTACGCGATGGATTTTGATGCGGTTTAGAGTGATTCAAGAGGAAGGTATATAATACATGCATTTGCACCCATGCGCCGCCGGGCGGATTGCCAGTCTTAAAATAATAATGCAATAGAATAGAAAATACATTTTCAGGATTTTTTTTTATAAGTAGACACTTGTTCATGCTTTTCATGTTATTTGCCTGTTGTGGCTTGTGTGTCGTCGCGGCCACCATATATGTATCTATTGTGTTTGCCGCTTTATACGTTCAGCCCTGAAGCTGCGGCGTTCATAAATCGCCACTTACCAGCAGCAGATTTTTAGGGTTCCGTACCCAAAGGGTAAAACGGGCCACTATTACTAAGACTCCGCTGTCCGTTCGTCCGTCCGTCTGTCACCAAGCTGTATCTCATGAACCATGATAGTTAGGAAGTTTAGGAAATTTTTACAGACGATGTATTTCTGTTGCCGCTATAACAAAAAATACAAAAAAAAAAAAAATATATATATTTAAGGGGGCTCCTATACGACAGACATGATTTTTATGCCGTTTTTATAGATAATGGTACTCAACCCCTCGTGCGCGAGTCCGACTTACACTTGACCGGTTTAATTATACTTACCTACATCGTATGTGTTGCAGGAGCATCGGACGCGCTAAGCACCTACAATCCATCACCCTAAAGAACAACCTCCTCACATTCATAACCCTGAAGAAACTCTTACAACGGCAGCCGCCCGTCCCCGTCATAAACCTTGAGGGCTGCCAGGATATCTTCAAATACTCCCCAGATTCGGACTTCCAAGTGTGGCTGCCAGCTATAGACTTCGGGAGGTGTATTCCTGAGATAAACGTGTCACCAGTGGCTAAGACTGATCAGGAGAGGGAAAGTTTCAAGCTGTTCTCGAAGACTTGGCTCAATTGTTTTAAGGGGAGGGGGGTTATTGAGCACTGTGAGGGGGGTGTTATTAAGTTTACAGCTAGATGATGTTTATCCAGTCACAACTTTGTAATTTAATGAATTTAACCCTACATAGCTAACGTTCCTAAACTACCTTGATAAGCTAACCATTCGTAATTTTTACGATCATTCTATAATGGAGGATATAATAAAATGTATTGTATTTTTTATAAAAAAAAATTATGGGTTCATAAATATAGGATATAAATGAAAGATATTTATCATAAAAATCAATATATTATACCATTAAAGTACAATTAACACAAATGTAATATGACACTATTTTTTCGAGATCAAAATCACACACTTACTTGTGTGCAAATATTACGAACGTTAGCTTTATAGGGTTAAAAAAATGCTGGACAATCCACATAGCGTATCTAGCCCTAAGCTAAGCAGAGCTTGTGTTATGGGTGCTAAATGACTGATATACATAATAAAATACATTATATAGATATACATGTGGATTACTATATGTACATAATGTAGATAACAACAAGAAAACCCGAAACAATCTGCAGATCGTACATACAATTGTGCGAGGTGGGAATCTAACCTGCAACCACCTACGTCGCAGGCGGCCCTTCGCCCACCGCGCTACAGAGGTCTTTATGATTCGAATGTTTCCAGTGATCTTATAATCGAAAGAAGATCATCACAATTGGTTAGGTAGATTATAATAGCAGTATTTTGTAAATAAAATAGAATAAGTTTATTTGCTAAAACTAAATGGATTTTGCTGTAGTAAATATATTTGTTTGTCTTGGTATGATTGAAAATAAGTTTGTCAAAATATTTTTTGTTAGATTTTTAACGAGATTAGTTTAATTAAACTTACTATTTAAACAAAATATGCAGGCATAATTTCTTAAATACATGTTGAAACCACCGCATTGCTTGCTATTCTATGTATAAATATTAGAAGGAAATAATGTCTGTAAGTGATTTTTGCTGTTGTAAGTTATTTTTTTCGTTTAATAAAATAATTATTAGTAATCTAATAGTGTTTAGTTCACTGATGATTAATTTTACCCTGAAGAATTAAGATGCATGCCATGCATGACCGGGTGAGAGACAGAGAATACGCGCGAGTTGTTGGCAATGCAAATTTTGACCCTGTCTAGATCCAAGATCAGATTAAATATATTTAATTTTCAAATCTGGCTGGTGTATAGTATCCGGCGATACATTTTGACATGGTCCTTGTCTCGCAAAAGCGAGCTCATTTCGGCAATTTCGTGGTAAGAAATAACTAGCGCAACGATAGCGCGTTTAAGGCGTAGCATCTAATGATGTTGAGTAAACCATTTTTTACGGGCATTATTTTTCTGTTATGATGAGATATGAGGAGTGGGAGGAGGGCGATTCTTACTGTAAAAAATACTTATATTCCCGTAAATCTCCCACGATAATGATGATGTTTTACCAGGACATAAAGTAGCCTATGTTACTCGCCATACTTGCAACTAACTCTATGCCAAAAATCAAGTAGATTCGGTGCTTAGGGCGTGATGGAAGGACAAACATCCTAACAAACAAAATACACTTTTAATTAATTAGAATTTATTTCCCAAGTGAGTGAAGTGAAAGTATATTTATGTACATGGATGAATAAAACCAGTGATGTATTTTGCGCGCAATCTACCAAATGAACGACGCGTTCATTGCGCCATCTAGTTTTGAAATAAAATAATGGTTTCCATAGACAAAATGGGTTTAGGTCAGGCTTACTTACAGCTCGCTGTATGAGCTAATAAAAATTGAGCTTAATTTTGACTTCCTAATGTTTTGACAAACAATAGTAAACATAACCTCAAAAATTCCAAAACGTCACCCAGCGCGCGCACTGCGCACAAGTTGTGTATTCTTTTTGAATGATTGAGATGATGATAGTTTATGTTTTCTAAAACTTCGAGAACGATAATTATTGAAAATAGTTATAGAATTGAGTAATCATGGCTGAACAAGTAAACCAACGTTTGGAGGGATCTATAAATGAGTTGGAGCAAATGAAAAGAACCGGACTCTACAGCGATGAAAATATAAAGTAAGAGTGCCAATCCGTTGTCTCTAGAAGCTCCAAATCTAAAATAAACTTTTTCACTTGCTGTATGCTGAACAGACCTTCATTCAACGTTTTAACATCTTGCATAGGTATACCATGGAATACGAAATCTTGTACGTTTTTAAATTCCTTCTCTATCTTGCAGCGAGATATCTCGACAACGACAACGTTTAGAATACCTCATCCAGCGTCACGAAAAGAAGAAAGAAGATTTCGTGGCATATCTCAGCTACGAAATAACTTTGCTTGAGGATATCACACAGAAAAGAAAACTGTTTAAGATAAATGATAAAAAGAAAGACATAGAATATGCTATTGCATCTAGAGTGAACAGAATCTTCAAACAGTTTATTCACAGATTTAATGATCAACTTGTTGTGTACTTTGAGTATTTTAAGTTCTGCAAAAGTGTTGGATTTGATGTCGCTGCATCTGGGATGATAGGAGAGATGTTACAGGTAAAATAAGCTCACCTTTGTCAAGTTTGTTATAAACTCTTAAATATGAGGTGCTACAGCCTGTATTATGAATACTTACTCAGCTTCAATCTGTGCAATATCTATTTTATTTTTATGTCATTAGTGTCCAAGTATCGTAGTTTCTCTTCAAGCATAGATTGATCAAGGTTGAGTATTGTAGGAAGGTATAACTTGGTCAGACACAATAATAGTGAATTTCAAACAATTCACTCATCACATCCCTCTAGGTGATGATGATAAAATTTATGAAAAAAACCAAGCCAGAAATAACATCATCATTCCATCATAACTACAAAATATAAAACCTATGCCTATATGTTGTATATTACCAGAAGACATTATATCAGCCACATCAATAAACACCTTCAAGAATAAACTCGACAACTGGTTATGAGACTAAAATACCAATCTAAAAAAAGTAATGCAATTAATAATTTCAACACTGAGTGATATAGACACATCTATTAACAATAAATAAATATTTTTCAGATGCATGGTGAGAAACCTGTTACATGGCAGTTTGCTAGCAAATGGGAGATGGAGGAACGGAACAACATCGAAGGTGCCAGGGAGTTCCTTATCAAGGGACTACAGAGACATCCCGAGGCAGAGATTCTCTATGTTGAACTGTTCAAACTTGATCTAGTTCAGCTGGTTTTCAAAGCTGAAGATGAGGAAGAAAAGGTAATATGAACACAGAACAAACTACTGGTCAATTTCACTGTTCAAAGTGATAAAATGACTATTGGATGTCATCATCATCATCCTCAGCCTATAGGCTGGGACATAGGCATCTATTGGATATAATTAATACAATTTAGACAGCATCACCTAGCCACGAAATAAGCAGAGCTTGTGTCATGTTATGGTACTAGATAGATAGATTTAATTTATTGACAGAAAGATATGTTTTTTGGTGAATAGTGCCATTAAAACCTTAATTAATTTAACTGGGTACTAATAATTGTGATTCATTTATCATTCCACATTTAATTTGACTTGTCAAGTGCTTATTGCCTAAGCCAAAATAAATTAAACATTTTTAATTTTAATTTATACTTGTTTCACAGTAATTGTGTAAGTTTAATGTTGCTTGTGTAAGTTCAATGTTGCTTGTAAAAGTTTTAAAAAGCAATTTTACAAGCAACATTGAATATATAGCTGTGTTTTGATAAAGTGACTATATTTTGGACCTTTTATTGTATTGTATGTCCTGCAGTGGACTGATATAGGCTGATGATGATGATGATTGTATTGAATGAGAACTTATGTAATGTACTTAATGTACCTATCCTACCTAATGTATCAAAGATAAAAAGAATCATAAAACCAGCCCTATCTTAGTTTTCTATGTCAACACGTAACAATAGTTAAAATTTTTTCAGAGGAAGCTATTGAGTAGTGCAGATGTTGTATGGAAAAATGGTGTGAAAAATGTAAAACACTCTCAAACCTTTCTTATCGAGTGCCTGGACTTTCTCTTGAAGTATGACATACAAGATGGTATGGTCGGCAACATCAAAGATAGACTCTGGGGCTTGAGGGCACAGAAGGAAGTTTTACCCTACATAGCTCAAAAAGAGTTAGAAGTGAGTATGAACTTTACACACTCAAGTAGCACTTCTGAATTATAGTTACATTATGTCGTTTCTGCCAGTGGCAGTTCGGCACAGTGATTCTAAGGTTATTTCTATTCCACTAGAACTGTTTTCTGTTTCTTATTCCATGCCCAGAAATACCTGAATGCAAAATTTCAGCCCAATCCATTCAGTAGGTTTGACATGAAGTAACAAACATAATTTTTTTTATTCAAACATCCAAACTTAGGCAATTATAATTTTAAATTTGTTCTCCTGAAAAGTCGCAAAAATGGATATGAGACCAAATGGTTCTGTCGATGCCGTAAGTAACGTCACACTCATATCTTGAGTGTGACGTTACTTTAGACTGCAGCATTTTGGCAATGTCTAATTAACACTTACTTCTAATTTCAGGGCTGCCATTTTAAAGAAACCGAAGAATTTGCTAACACAGAATTTCCTGAACCTATCAGCTATTGCATTGGCACATTTGAAGAAGCACTGAAAATTGTAAGATCCTATAAATAACTGATCTATACATACAGGCAACTTTAACTAACTGGGCGTCTCTTATGACTTTATATACAGTTTTTTATAAATCTCGTAGATTGGGATTGAAAGTAAGGCCTCTCTCGATCTGTCCCGCTTACGCTTAGATCACTATTTGATAAAATATGAGCTAGCTGGGATGGGCATGAGGTAGGCGGTCATTTTCAATCCAAATATTAACTATGTGAATTATCGAACCGTCGCAAATCAAACGCCCTGTTGTGTGGACGGTTGGTGCATAGCTGTGAGAAAGCTCGCTCAGTGTCACTGAGTGTATATAGATTTTTATTAAAGTACAATACGCGTTCTTGTGGCTATCAGTGGTTTTTCTAGGCAAAATTTTACACTACTTTTTGTTTCTTGTACACCTGAGTACCTACAAAAATTATCACACTGTTTTTAGTTTCCAGAAGAGCAGATAAGTACTAAATTCATCCACACAATTCTCGGCATAAGCGAAAGTGCCGGCAATGAGATGGTGAAGATAGCTGCCGTGAAACACGCGTGGTGGACCAGCTATAAGAAAGATATTCTGTCTGATAGCATGTTCGAATTTGGTCTTAACATTCTGAAGTTGGAAGGGGAAACTTCGAAGGATGATTTGTGGAAGGTATTTCCATATTTTGTTAATTGGCACTACTAAATTGTACCAAATGCAGAATTGTTCTCAATTCTTGATGAACGTGACTGATAACTTTGTGCTTTAGTTAACTATTACTGGGTATTTCTCAAGTTAATCGTTGAATAATTGGAAAAATCAAAAGAGCTTGTAAAATACCCATGTTTTTTTAAATAATTGCGTTCTGATCATGTTATTTCTGTACACTTCATGTTTTATGGCGCCGCCGTCATTAAAACGCATTTCTATTGCAGGTACTAAATGAAACAACAGAGAATCATAGGAAACACAAGAGTTTGTGGGCAGAGAAACTAAGTCTTGTGAAACCTGATGAAAAGAAACAACTGGATATACTACAAGCAGGGGCTAAGGTCATGGTGGCAAAAGATTCTATTTTCCTGTACAATGAGCTGATTTCTAATATCCAAAACCCTGAAATTGTAAGTTCACTACAGTAATTTCATTAATTATAGTATGGTCACGCATGGCGATATCATCATCATCCTATATTTAGTCCACAGCTGGACATCAGCCTTCCCTAATGAGCTTCTCGTATCCAAGGCGATATAGGTATATAAAAATCCTTCAAGCTTAATTTTCATGCTCATTTTATCTAGTCTACCCCGCGCGGCCGATTGTGCAGGCACAAGCCAGTCTGTGATTATTAAATTGTCTGTTTCAGCTCAAAATCTTGGTCCAGAAAATACAATTCTGTGAAAACACAATCCTAATGTCTGTGAAACCAAAAATCCTTCAAAAAATGTACACAATCAATGGCCTTAAAGCTGCCAGGGATCTCTACAATGAGCTAATAAAGATGCCTCCAATGCAAATAGAAGTCCACAAAGCTATGATTAAAATAGAAACAGAACAACCAAAACCTAATGTAAAAGAAATACGGCGGTGTTACGAATGTTCCCTTGTAACCCATGGTGCAGACAATGCGGAAATATGGGATGAATACATTGATTTTGAATCAACCATTGGAGATTGTACAAAAGTGCATTATGTTCATAGGCGGGCTATGGCAACACTTCCACCACCACTGAGACTTTCATTCACAACACTACAATGTGTGAGACGTGTAAGACTGTAGTAGATACAAATGTATTCTATTATGTAATTTCCATTTTTACCACAATACATTCATTTCCTGTTATGTGTAATTTACCTATCAATATTAACTCTTGAGCATCAGTGAAAAGGTTTTGATTAGAGGTTGGTAATTCTGGTAGATGTTGATGTTTAATCCCTGAGCTGCCTGCTGCATAGTGGTTTACCTTACAATCAGCTTAAAGTTACCACTACTTCTCATACAATTATAGAGAAGTGTGATAAAAATGTGTATGAGCTGTTGATAACTTGATAAGTAATCTATTTTTAGCAGGTAGTAATGTAATTGTTTAAGATAAAGAAATTAATAATAATAAAATATAAAACACAATAGTGATGAATAAAATATTATTTATTCCAATAATATAACCACAACTCGACTCAACACAACAATCTAGCAAAATTAATTATTCACATGGTACATTCCATTTTATACTAATTATTTACATTCTCATTTCAATACATATTTGACTCAAGTTCAACACAATCTACTAGGTGATCATCATGGAACATTTCAACACTTAGAGCAAATAAATGTAACAAATAAATGCAATAAAAATACAAGTAAACATCTACTCATAAGCTGTGACTGGAGCAATGTAGTACCTAAAGATAAGGGAGGAACCTCGTTTGTGTTGCTTGTTTCGAAGTAGATCCCTCCAACATAGATGCCATGATGGATACTTAGGCATTATAGGAGGATTCCCAGCGGACAGGCTACATCCAGCGACAGCCATGCAAGTGGACACAACCACCATGGGATAAGTGAGGGTGCTTGTTACAAATGTTAACAGTGGAACTGTGTAATAACGGAGGTCTTTGGTCTTGATCAGATATTTATTTACGTAGTAGGCCAATACACCTGTGGTGGCTATGCAGGTTAAATCTCCAAGCAGTCTAGGTATGAATCCATGGAAGAATCCAAGAATTCCATCATCTTTGTAAATTGAGACAATAGCTCCGAATAATGATGAATAACTTTCTTCTTTACCTACGAAGGAAGCCATCATTCTGATCGATACAACACTGAATGGATACGCGACGACGTTGGAGGCGATGTGCAGGATCATTCCGCGGCGACTGAGCCGGAAATAGTCGTCAGCTTTCGGCTCATCATCATTGACGATGTTCGGGGGATCATCGATCTCAGGAAGGTTGATACCAACCGCGTAAACCACTTTCGTGGTGAGTTGGCTCGAGGCAATAAGTCCTAAAACTCTAGCCGATAGTCCCTTGTAGCACCCGAGGAAACCGTCTTGTTGCTTGATGTGTCTGATGTATTGGAAAACGTTAGGTAATATCATGGCAGGGCGTCCGAAAAGGGTGGTCGACCGGCGGGGAGCAAGAGGCTCGTACCCGATTTGGATTAGAACTTTCGCATATTCCATGGGGTGACATATTGTGGTGACGAGTAGTTGAGAAGGCAGAGCTGCTATTTTTGCCTTTTCGTACTCATCCATGTTTTGATAAAATTTCACTTCCTTCCGAAATCAAACGATAGAAGACAAGACGATATAAATTTTTGACAACTTCAAAATTCTGATTCTGTCACGAGGAGTTGCTACTACGAAAAATACCACGAGTACCATAGACAAAGTAGAACTTAGTGTGACTAGGAATGAGCTGTAAAGAGAATGAACTAAACATGATAACATTTTTATAGTGGTTGTACTGCATTTGCATGCCTTGTAAAATGTTGATTTTGAATGAGGAACATAAAATGGATAGGTCAGATGGAGGAACCAAGCTAGATCATTTCATCTTGCCTCACTCAGCCTTTCTTTACATAGGCCAAAAGAAAGTCCACTGCTACATTGACTTCACTCAAAGTCCACCACAATGTTGTTCGTAATAAAAAAGTTAAAAGGAAAAGGTAAATAATTAACGCACAAATAAAGTTATTATTTATGGAATGTAAATGAAAAAGATTTATTTTCATCCTAAGCGGTCGATGCCAGTAATTCATTGGATCCCTCCTCATCTATTTTGTATGGCAGTGGTGCTGACAGCATGCGGGTTCCTCTAAGGTCTTGGCTTTCCGTTCGCCTCTGCAAAGTTGTTGCATAAAAATTACAATACACTTTGGTTAAAAAATGACTAGGTACCTACTTAATACTAACTACACTGAATATTATACAAGGTGTAACAAAAACTAAACAGTAGGTAGGTGACAAAAAGGTACCTACCTTGCTTGTTGTTTTCCGTGTTATACATTTTTTGTGATTGCTTTAGTTTTCATACTGAACTTATCGAACTGAATGATATATTATGTGTGTTTTTAAAGATATAGATTTATAGAAAAAGATAATATCTACCAGTGTATGTTCTTCTACGTCGTTTTCATTTTCACCGTCATCTTCATTCTCGTCGTCAGTTTCGTTTCCATTTTCAAGGGTTTCATCTTTTTCCACTAACGGTTCCCAAACACGTTCCTTTTCTACCATATCTGTAAAGAGAAGCAGTTAGTGGGTATCCACAGAAGCCTTTTTAAGGTAGTAACTAAAAATATATGAAGTATGTAAGACGGCCATAAATAAGGTAAAAAAAAGGTACGTATGTACCTACAGGTAAAAGCTGCTCGTATATTAGGTAGCAAATAAATAAAGGAAAATTATAATTAAATTTTTTTACATACCGAAATAATTTAGAGCGAGCATTATAATAATAATAATAATCGTTTATTTTCAGATAACACAGATCCATAATCTGGTTAATTTATATCTAAGTCTTAGGTCTATGTTAGTTAGGTATAATAGAGGTAGGTGTAGTTATTTAGTTAGTACAGCAATGCAGTGTCTGTATAGCGGGCCATCAATCTTGTCCGCTATCATTTGCAGAATGTTGTTGGTGCTCCCACGGACTCTGCTCAGCAGTGAGGGTGCGTTTTTCCTCATGCAGGCGGCAAACCCGTCTGTGCGCGCCTCGACGAACATGCCGGACGCGCTGCAGAACCGTGGCAGTCCCAGCAACATCCTGAACGTATGTTGTATTGTACGCGAAGAGCATTGACGGATTTTTTTGTGTATGTAAACCATAGGCTACTCGTGTAAAATGACTGACAAAATGATTTGAATAGAGTTATTTTTACCTCTTCTGAACAACGAGCAAACCTGCGGACCAGCATATTCGCTCTCACCGTCAATGCTCTTCGCTCCCTTTCTATGTCTTCCTCATCTCTAAGATTTTTAGTCACTAGATGTCCCAAGTATCTATTATGTCTGCAACCTCTACTAGTACTCTATAATCAACTCCGAATCAAAAACCTGGATATTTTTTGTATACAAAGGGGTTACAAAACCCGAGGAATATTGGTGGAAAATATACTATATAATTAACGATATTGGTATCATCCCAGCAAAGCATAGAAGCTCGACAAAGTTTTTGATTTTGAAAAGTTTCATTCATCATTTAATTGATCTCTCTTTCATTTTCGAATACAAATTTTAATCTATTTCGCACCACATGGGAGATTATAAATAAATAAATAATGCTGGACAATCCACACAGCATTATCTAGCCCCATGGTAAGCAGAGCTTGTGTTATGGGTACTAGATAACTGATATACATAATACAATACATTACATGCATCGATATTTTTAATTATAAATAGATAACGACCAGAACACCCGGAACAAATATCTGCAGATCGTACTCACAATTGTTCCGAGGCGGGAATCGAACCCGCAACCTCCTGCGTCGGTTTTCATTCATAAATGTCTTTATTGACATAGAATATCTAGGATTCTAAATCGGAGTTTTTATAGGTAATTGTAGGTAGTAGACGTAGGATTAAGGCTTAGGTATACCTAGTAGGGTATGCTGTTAGCCTGTGCAATGTGCATAGCAAGAGAGATCTTAAAAGTACATATGTAGATAAATGAAATGAAAATAATAATAATGACGGTGCTATGACACTGGCAAGTAGTATTCTATTTTGTGGCCATTTCTAAATGAAGTTAGGTATACTTAATAAAAAAAATGAGGTTTTAAGTCATACGTTATGAGTACAGATTTATTATTTCATAACTAGTTGTCACAGCAGAATCATATTTCTTCTTTCTGTCAGTTAAGGCAAGGCACTTTAGCTATCGAAAAAGAAATAAAATGTGTTTATATAAACGATTAGTAAGTATAAAATGTCTTACCTCTGAAGCGCAAAGATCCTTTCCTAATAACGGGTTTTTCCTCCGTCACCTCAACAATGACTATTGGTGTTTCTTCTACCACTACTCCATTAGCTTTTTTCTCAATATCTTCTTTCTTTTCTTCTTCTTCTTTTAGCTGAAAGTGATTTTTAGATTTGTATAATTATTAGTTCCGACTTCTAGATTTTCATAATCTTAGACTCTTTTCGTTATCAATCAAATTAATGCTTTTAGTCCATCTGTTTCGCCGCTTATATTCTTGTTTCTCTCATAAAGCTGTTGTTTTATGTTCAAAACTCACATAATACATACCTAGTAGTATAGTATACATAAACATGGTAGTCAGCACACTATTGTACCCTATACAATAAGTTCTGTTTCGAATAAAGACTTTGTATGTTGTAATTTTTTTGTACCTGTAAGAATGAGATTGTTGGCTCTTGGTAAATGGAGATCTCCTTGTTCCTCATCATCCGTTCATCAGCTTCCTTCTCCTTGATCAGTTTGTGAGCTTTGTGTGTCCGCCACATCTGATAGGTAAAATTAGTAAAATCTATTTAGATTAAGTTGTCAATCAATTTATCATAACCATCACCCGTTTACTTACTCACAGCTAGGCAAAAGACATTCTCTTTCGTTTTGGCTTCCTCTGTTCAAAGCCATTAATCGGTTGGTTTTGCTCATTAATAAGTTACTTTTGCTTCAAAGTAACACCTGCTCAAGTGCCCATTAATTTATTTTTATTTGGTTTTGTCAATCTCTCTTACTTATATTTTTAATAATCTTACTTACATGATATCCAACATAGCACAGTCCCAACAAAGACACAGCAATCAGAGCTATGAAGAACTGATCAGTATTCTCCTCTTCAGCATCAGGCTGTTGGTACAGAGAGTCGTAGGGAATCCTGGAAGGAGGATCCTCAACCCACGCCTTGTCCACGCTCTGTTGGTGACCAGCAAGGTACTTGAATCAGCAAAAGGGATGACAGTTTTACTTGTGAAAATGTTAAAGTCGAGCTTAAAAGTATTTTCAGTATAGGGAAGGGTGAGGAATATTTTGGGATATTAGACAGAGATTCGATTCGTCCTTTGCATTAAAGCCCATTTGTATGGGCTTTATAATCCATCATCAGACCACAGATCAGACCTTTTACCTATTTTACTTACAATTAAGAAGCTGCCATTATGAGTTGACCCAAGCTGATCATGTTCTGGCCACGCCTCATCAAAATCGGCTGAGCATTGCGCACTTCTTACACCTTGTGCATTCACAGCATTCACTTTTTCAGCGTCAGATTTAGTAAACAGCATGTATTCTTCTAGTGGTTTCATTTCATAGTCATTAATTTCAACTATGATATCTGAAATAGCAAACCATAATCAGTATAGAAAAATAACCTGATTATTTGCCAAGTGTTTTCTTTAAGGGTAGTGATTGCATTATACTTACTTGATAAACACCCATTATACCCTTTATAAATCTTAAGCCTAGGATCAGTAGTGTTCAGGCCACCGATTTGTACTTCATTGGAACCGACATCAAACACTTCCCATAGCCCCTCAGGTGGCAGTTTTTGCAAAGGTACATCTATTTTATCTATTAGCAGTGTAGCTTCATCTCCTATTCGAGTATAGTAGACGGTGTGGCGAGCACCTAGAATTACAACATTAAAATTATCTTAGCCGTCTTTTATTTCAGAACATTTTATGATATGATAATATGTTCCGTTACCATTGAGAAAATTTCTGTTTTTGAATTCAGCACCGTAAGCAGATTCTTCTCTGTCTTCTTCAAATTTCAAATAACCATCTTGAGTAATAGCGATTAGGAGATAGTAACTGCGTCTGAAATAGTTGCAGAAAAAGTCGTTAAGCTTACCTACCCTAAAGCTTTTATTGTTACTTGTACAAACGTTGTTAGGTTTTGGATATTTAGTTCTACTTATGGCGCAAAAGAAAGACTTACTTATTTTCTGTCTGCACTAAAAGAAGGACAGTATTCTTTTGTCGCAGATCATTGCTTGAGAAAGCTAATTTTATTTTGACCTGTGAAATTAAAGGAAATTTTGTAGTTTACGTTTGTATAATAAAAAAGAAGAGTCAAGAACAAAAGCAGATCACGTAATTTTAAACAAAAAATATATATAGAGTATATTCGATGATTACCATTGTTATAGGAACGTTCAGAACAAACTTCCTTTGTAAGATACTCTCTCCGTTAAAATCAGCTCCTTTCTCCTCCATGCAGTTTTCACCGAAGTAACTAGTCAGTTCACAATCGCAACTGCTTTCTTGGTTAGTGAAGTCTTCGGTGCAAATCCCACCATTTTTGCAAGGTTCTGCATCGCATTTCATGTTGCATTCAGGTAAGACGCCTATGAGATCTATGGAATAATAGGGCAATAGATTTATTTTTGCTTCGCTGTCTACAAAGTATTGGAATAACTATTATTGTAAACTTTTTTCAGCGTCTTTATTATCTCTTTCTCCTATTTAGGGGTTAATGCAAGTTAAATCATTAGAACCGTCTTCCTTAAGATTTTTGTGATATGTATCTTCTTACCTTGATCAATATTTTGTTCAGCTTTCTTCGGTAAGTCCACAACTTGATCAGCTATTTTGAATCCCCTGACACATCCTACGTACCCGCCCTGGGGTAATTCATTAGCTCTCGGTGCAAGGTGTAGAGAGTAAGCATCGTAACCGCCAAGATTCATTTGGAAATAGTCTGTAGGTGGTGCTGGAGGTCTTTGTGGAAGAATTACCTCTGAAATAAGTTTGTTATTCATGTTATTTAAGAAATAAACCCTTTATTATCTTACTATTTGGTTTACTAGCTTACCTTGCTCAGGATTTTCCCAAGGTTTATTAGTATAATTTGTCAACAGACTAGCAACTCTGTAAATCGTAGTATTCTTATCGTTAACATGTAACGTTGTCGAGTTTTCAGTTCTTATTATAGCTATCTGCACACTTTCACCCTTATTTATATTAGCGTAGGTCACATTCATTTGTATTATTTCGTCATCGTCGTTGAACAGGTAGAATATTTGAGTGCCGTTGTGTATGAAAATGTGTATGAAATTATTGAGATTGTCATTTGCGTATAGGACTAGAGCATTGTCGTCGTAAGTACGTAGATTCATCAGTACGTTTTCTGTCATCATTTTCTTCAGTTTGTGTTTCTCTGCATCCGTTTCGTTATTTACCAGGTAGTTTTTCTTGAGATATGACTCTTCTGTTTGGAAAGTTAGTGCTTTTTCATTTATATCTGTAAAACAATGGTAAAATGACTACAAAAGTATAAATAATGTTATCGTTATTTCATTTAGGAATGCAATGGTCGTGGTGTATTTGTATTTTTTTAGGTACTTACTTTCTTCACAATGTGCTCCTAAATGTGCCCAGGGGTTCTTACAAATGCATTCATAAGAAGACCAGAGCTCTTTGCAAATTGCTTTATTTTGACAAGGATTCGGTACACACGATGGTTTGCAGTCCTTTATGATTTCTGATAGATGAACCGACATGTAGCTGTAGATATCTAGAACTTCTCCATTTACTACGAGTCCTCTGAAGCAGCCTATTAGGCCTTGGTTCACGGCTGACTTTTTAAAATGCTCTCTGAAACAACCATAACTAATTTAATTTCTCTGTTTGCGTAACGACAAATCTAAACGCCTTGTCTGTATATACAATTTTGTGGCAAATCCGAGGGTTGCAGTGGGATATGTCGTTTGAATATTAATATAATGTAAAAGATATAAATCTAAGAAATGCATACGTTGCTTGAGGCTATCAAATCTATAATTTCTTGGTTAAAATAATAATGTGCGGAGAATCCTATACATAACTTAAACAACTTACGCAGTTGCACCGCCAATAAACATAGATCCCTCAAACGGTCCAAATTCCTCTTCCTGCAATAGATTCAGCATCTGATACTCAGTATTTAGCATAAACCTGACATGGTAGAAATTGTAGTCGATCCAGATCTTGTGCCATTCTCCCCCGTTGAGTTTACGCTTGGAGTTGATGACTAGCTTGCGAGTTGTGCCCGTGTTGAGCGTGAAGTTGAATGTTAGCTCGTGTTCTGTGGATATCGAATTAATGGTATTTGACCTTTAGCTTTTATTATCTTTTGATTCTATATTTCTTCTTCTTCTTTCTCTCTTCTATCTATAACATTGCCAGATCTGTTGTCAGGAAAACTAAAAGCTATCTTTACTATTTCCAAAATTACATAAATTTATACATTTTGTCTTTATTAAATTATTATGTAGTATTAGTAGTATTAATTTTTAGGTTATTTTAATCGGCATTGTTACCATCATAATAATCATCTTCATCCCGATGTTACTAGACGATACTATCTTTCAGAGCAAAGAATTCATTTTGGTTCAGCTTTTTAAAAACTTTTTACATTATGAGAATAACTTGGCAAGTTTAATTAGGTCCTTAGGTCTTTAGGGTACCCTTTTCAATCAATAGGCCGTTAAAAAGGAAATGGAATGGACAATTCGACAAACTTACCACTAGTCAAAGCCACCATAAACGAAGGATAATTAGGTCTAATCGGCGGCTGAAACAGCAGTATAGCACTAGTGCCGGTCGTTCTGAAACTGAACGCGATGTCACCTTTCCTCCAACCAGGCACTTCTATGTACGATTGTGAGGTTGTAAATGTTACTACGTAGCGTTGAGTGTCTGAAAAACAAACATAAAAAAATTATTGTTTTGACTAAAACTAAAAACCAAGTAATTTTTTTTTGTATTTACTCGTACACTGTCTTTTAAGTTTTTCGGGACAGATAAATGATTGTGGGATCACCTCGGGATCATACTTCATACAATAGTGAAATTATTTTTTCAAATTGGTCCATAACTGACAGAGAAATCGACAAACATACGTTCTGTTGTAGACATTGTTAATCTAATTGTTAATCTACATAAGTCTCGGTCACCTTCAACTTGAGTTACAGTTGCAAAATTAAGGTTAAGGTACTTACTAGTTTCAACACACTCCAACGGGCCCAGTGTGATTCTTCCCTGAGCCTCCTCAGTCAAATACTTCTGTTGTAGGAAGTACATCTCCGTTATGCCGAGACTGGTGGTATCCCCATATGTGCCTTCATCGAATAACCACTTGTCTTTCTCGTTGGAATCGCAGTTGCAGGATTGTGTCGGGTTTATGCAGGTGGCGTTGATACCGCAGGCGCAGTAGCCTCTGAAATGATGAAGGTTGCTTGTAAGGTAAGTAGTATAGAGTTCAAATAACTTGTATAATTTAATTAAAATAAAAACAAATAAGAGTAAGCACTTATTTCAAATAAGTGCTTACTCTTATTTGGCAGAATTGAATGCAAAGTGAATAGCGCAATATTAGGATTGTACTGTAGAGGGATTGTATAGAACTCTCTTAGCCGATTTCGTGCTTGGAACCACTGATCTCCTAACATTTGTTGAAATTAGAAATAGGATCAAGATAGGCTGGCAAAGAAAGCAGGTAGAAAACAATCTTTGAGCTTACCGAATACTAATTCCTACAAGTAATTAGTATATAAGCTAATGTATTCGTATGGTTAATTGTTCCTGCTTTATGTATATTTGTGCTCTATTTTTATATATGTACGTTCTTAATAAATATTAATTATTTTATATATTATATAATTATCCTAAATAATTACACCGTCAGCTTTAATACGTACCGATCCTATCCATCCAAAAGTTGCCTGGAAGAGATCGCTTTTAGCGATAAGGCTGCCGATTGTGCCACTAGATTTAGTTAGTATTAAGATCCTATTTTTATTCTTTTCTTTATATTTGATGGTGCAATAAAGGTATATTGTATTGTATTGGTTATGAGTGTAATAAAAAAAAACCCTTATATACAAAGAACTACCTTGTGGTCATTATTGTAAAATTATCTTACCTCTTCACACTCCCCAGGTAGTCTACAGTATCGTTAGAAGATGATATGAACCAAGTGGCGCTATGCAGCTCTAAAGGCGCATTGATACAGTCATACTTGATGTATTGACGACAGTACAACGAATGGGAGATAAGCTCCTGTAACATTTCAGCAGTGAACTCTCGGTATTTGATCCTGAAACTGAAGTCTTGGCCGGTAGCTGATCTGACGTCCTGAAAAAAATGAAAAAACATATATATTAATGTATATAATAAGTGAAAACTTCTTTAGGCGCGTTGTGCACTTTTTGGGTGAACAGAAAGCGTGAAAGTGGCATCATAGTCACTGCACGCTTCCCAGTATAAAAACAATATTACTTAGTTATAATTTCTATCGGCAGTCCCCAAAGACTGCCCCGCATGTTTTTTTTATTCAAGTACAACTTGCAAGGACCTTAATATAAGCTTATCGCACAACTGAAAAGCGCTGCTGCAGCAAAGCACATAAATGTGCATTTGAATATGGGTTTTGATTCGTAACATTAGTGTATTTTGTATTTATTATTAATTTTTTATATATATTTTTATATTATATAACAGACGGACCATTTGTTTGAAGCCCGCGTGTAAAATATATCTAAAGATTCAAATATCTTTAGATGCACAATTTTATGTTGGGTGGTAGCGGTATTGGGTTAATTCTTGCTTCAGTCTTCCGATAAGAGAACTCGCAAGTTCTTTTAGTTGGTCTATCAAGAATAGGTACTAAGTATAGGTTTATCAATAAAGAATGTTCGAAAATCAACAGTCTACAAATTCAATCAACATTCAACAAAGTATGACACCTGACAACAATGAATGACTTCCCATGTTATTGATGCCGTTGATTTGTATGAGATTTATCTATCTCAACCACCTAGTTGGTTGAGTCATTGAAAACCTCGTTTGTTTTGTTAGCCTTTGCAAAAGCGAAACAAGACTTGTCATATTTCATCTTTCAGTTATTTGCCCTTCAAGTAGATGCTTGAAAAATCGACCGTGTCTGTCTGTCGTCCCATTGGAATATAATGAGGGAAATTCCCACATAATATTCGAAAATAAATATAAATGTTTGTGCCCACACTTTAGCAATATCTCCTACGCAAATATCCGTTGAGACTGGCCCCCGACCGAAAAAAAGTAGTTTCTGCCTGGTCCTTAGCTGTTATCATTGTCAGAGAAACGATGATTTTACTTTGAACTTTCATTAATTTAAATGGCTGGACCAATTTTCATCAAATAATTATAACTAAGAACATTCTCGATTAGGTCACATTAAAAATATAAACTGAATTCAAAACGTTTTATACGTTAGGGAGCTACAAAGCCAAAACTCTTCTACGAGCGATTTCTTAGTATTTGACAACATCAAATACTAAAAGGCCTATTACATTTCACGGTTTACCGGAACGGTGCACCGTGGCGGCGGAAAGGACGTTCTGATTACACTGCACGGTCGCCGCCTTCCTAACTCAGTTGCCAGTCGAACGTAGTAGGAGTATGGCGCCTGTGCTCTCAAAATTTCAAAAAATTGGAATCGCCCTTGCCGCAACTGCGGCTGTAAATGTGAGAAGGAAGAAAAAAAGAAAATGTTGGATCAAGCAATATCTCCTTTTAAGAAACAAAATTTTTATAAACTTCTAAAAGAACACAAAATCCGTCGTGTCTAAGCTGTTTATTTTTGTATTCCTGATGAGTTTTGTTCCTTAAGTTAGGCATGTCTTTATAAAGTTCTAGAACATTGGACAATACATCCTTTTCCTTTTGGGAAGTCATTATTGCACGCAAGGCTCGCTGATGCACGTCCGCTCACGATAAACGCCTCACGCGACTGAGCGGCCGCCGCGGCCGGTCAGCGATTACATTTGCCGGTGCACCGGCAATTAGGAAGTTAGGACGGCCGGGAGCGCACGGTCTTCCGGTATCGGCATCCTTTCTTCCTAACAGCGATTACACCTTCCGTTTTAAGCTTCCTAACTCTTACCGTTGACGGTGAACCGTAAAGTGTAATCGAGCTTTAAGAAATCGCTCGTAAGAACAATATAGCTATTCTGTGGTGACGCTCAGTGGGGCTACTATGCTATTAACACTTATCGTAACGCGTTATCAGCGTTAATAAGGTAATTTTAGCGCGATTAAGGCGCATTTTAACGTTAATAACGTCTTTTCACGAGTTATTCACCTTAAAAGGTATTAATCGCGCTAAACTTACCATAATGACGCTGATAACGCGCGTTACGTTATGTGTTAAATAGCATGGTAGCCCCACAGGCTGCTTTAACCTGACGACTAATACAATAATGTTGAGTTTTAGACAGATCACAGACAAAATACACACGTAAAACTTATACGTACAACACTCCCTTTTTTTGATAAAAAACAGACAAACTCACAACTTGACTGGGCAGATTATGCTCGACAACAGTGGTAGAAGAGTCAGCCTCTATCTGAAACTCGCACTTGACATGTGCCGGCGGGAACTTTCCATTGCCGTCGATGTCTATGAGATACACGTCGTTCCTAGTGTAGCCTAGTAGAGCTAGTTCCTCGCAGGTTTTACGGAATGTCGCGAAATGGCAGTTCTCACCAATGTAACCTGGAAATTTATGATAGTCATGTTATTAATCAAAATTGGAAAGATGTAATAAATTGTAAAAAAATATACGTAGGTACACTAGCATAGATAAAACTTGCAAATATTTTAACTCTCTTTTCGTTTCTTGCAAGACAGTGGATATTGCGTGCTGCAATAGCGGCGTTAAAACGAACGCCTGCTCCAGGCGTACTCTATTTGAATAAGAGCAAAAGAAACTTTAAAAAAAATAACCCATAAATCATCTACACTCATCAGGATAAAATTCTTAAAGGATATTATTTTTCGTAGCAAAATGACAAATCCATGTACAAAAGACATAAACGCGCTTGCCGTAGCACAGGACTACGAAAAACGATGCAGACATTTTGATAGTTATATAATGTAGCTAGGTATATTTTTACTGATCTTCAAGCCTATGTGAAACTTACCAGTATTATCGCAGTTACAAATCACCCTGTCTTCTCTAATAGAGCAGATCCCGCCATGCTCACAAGTGTTGGGTCTAGTACAAGGGTCGACGTATCTACAGTCATCGATGGCCACTTCGCCTACGACTCTTTCTGTATTTATGACGTATCTGTAAATTATTATAAGGAAACTCCTGATTAAAGGATGGATCATGATGTCGATGGAAATACCGACGTAAATCGAAAAAATAAGTCACGTTTTGAAGTGAATAATTTTCCTTGTAGGTACTCGTATAATGCAATGGTGGAAAACTGCATAAATAATTATGCAAGTAATTTTCAAGATATTCTTGAAGAAAATGATGGTGATACTCACTGCCTTTTTAATATAAAGTCATAAACACAGAATCCCATGGTAAATAATTTTTTTTTTTTGGTTTTCATGTATAAATGTTTATCGTTGTAATATTTAGACGACAACACATTATTCACTATGAAAAAGCATCTTCTTACTCATCTATAAGAGACGAAAGATAGCTAAATAACAAATTAATTATGCTTACCGTACTGATCATAAAATGTTTAGCAAAAACTTAATGAATCCAAAACAAGTATCAATCAAAGGTTTTTGCATAAAACTATGAGGTAAGTATTTCTTGCAAAAACTAAAGATACGTTCTTTTTCATGATTGCTATGTAAATAAAGCCATTAGGTACCTACTGAGCTAAGGCTGGACAAAATTCAAAAGCCTTGACCCAACGGCAAAAAATTAAAATAACACGAATATTTCAGTTTTATTGTTTTTGGTAGGTTTTGGTTTAGCAGTATGTACTGAAACTTTGTAGAATTGTAAACTCTTCGTAATTATTATTTATTAGGAGTAAGGGTCGGTTCATATCTGACGGTGTGTCGCGTATTATCGGTCGCGTTACGCCAGAATAGGCAAATATACATATAATAAAACATTCTACCCTTGACACTCAACCGATGATGCGTTAGTGCTTCGAGCGTACAGCATTTTTTATATTTCCGTCAACGCATAGTCGCTCGACGTAACGTGTCTCAATACGTGTATTTTGTATGATGCATTCAGACTAGGCGTAACATCAGCGGATGCCGTTTGTATACAGGCCGTTCGAATTGACTAGACGTGTAATGTAGCAGTTCTAATTTGACCGAATATACGCGACCGATCGATGCATTTTCCGTCAGGTATGTAACGACCCTAACCTATAATTATATATACCTTGGTTCGATGAGTAGACCATTGATTTTAATATTTCTCATACATCCAATTAAGCCGAGATTAGCTGATCTAAGGCCACTGCCGATGACGATCTTATCTTGCAACTCAAAGCCGAGTCCTGTACAAAAAAGTTGTTTAAATATGGCATTATCAAACGGCATTTTTGAATAAATATTTTATTAATCGTGCATTTAAAAAATAAAGGTCAAATTAAATGGCTTTACGATTCGTTTACTGCTCGGAAATTAGTGGAGATTTTTGACTATTTGGCTTCTAACTTCATCAACATATATATCGTCCACTTAACATGTCTCCCCAAATAAGGCAATCCCCAATAAGGTTTTTTCATAAGCACTACGCTTTTGGCAGGCGGATTTTTGATTGTGTGTGTTAAAAGTACACAGAAGGAAGCTAACTGCCATATTCTGGTAGTTGCCCTTAGTCGACTCTTACACATCACCTATTAAAACTATTTTAGCGTGGTTATCATAAGTATTTAATATATATATAAGTGTTTCTAAAGTATTCATAGCTTTTATAATTAATAGTTTCTATTGTATTTTATTTTCGGTTTATTGTCAGCACTTTCTTTGACTGAACATTGGTTTTTAATTAGTTTAGGTAACATGCATTACCTGATACCATCACACTAATATTATAAATGCGAAAGTCTGCATATTTAGGATGGATATACATATGTTGCTTCTTCCCGCCAAAACTACCGTACGGATCGGGTCGATTTTTTTTACAGATAGTTCTCAGCCTGGACTATGGTTACTTTTAATTCCATAAATCAGTTCCCATAGTATAGAAATAACCTTCATACGTTTCTACTAAAAAAACGCCTGCGAGGCGGCGCGGCGGGCAGGAACAAGTTTTGAATAAATAATTTATTTTAGTTTATCCAGGGTTTGATTCTTACGCTATGATTACTATTGATAATGTACCACGGATGGCATCTATTCACAGTATTCACAAAGTATTATTTGAACATCATTACCTAGCATCTGAGCATGTTTATTGAGATGGTCCACTGTAAGCTTAAGTCTGCCTTTTCTGTAGTCAATTTCAACAGTGTGCCAATCGTTGCTTACGTTGAATTTCACTGACTTCAAAACTGTAACATTCTTCCCGACATCTTGGACTAGTTCGAATCGTATTTCTTCTTTCACCATCCTTACCTGAAAAAGAGCATAGGTTTTAAGCTAGATAATTCATACATTTTTTTACATTAATTTAAAAATTATCCATATATTTTCAGTGTACAGGGGTCAAGTAAGGTTACGACAGTTTTCAATGAAATTTTGTATCGAAATCATTCATGAAAAATCCCCTACTTTGGTGTACTTTGTTGTAGGTAATAAAAGTAGCTGAAAAATTATTAATTCAAATCAAAATGAATGAGGATGTATCTATGCAGTCTTTATTATTGTAGATTAGATTTTTTCCTTAAACATGGTTTTTGCCACTTTTAATTCATGTTTGTTGGTTTGTTTTGATTAGAATTCAAATTACTATTTTCCTCTATTTTATCTTGATCAAGACCAGTTTGATTATACAACTTACCTCCCAGTAACCTTGGCCCGAAGTTATCTGACTGTAGGCCAGCACTGCCATATTCTTGCTAGTTTTAAATTCAAATATCAAATTCACACTTTGACTCTGATTTAGCGGCCACCAAATATGTGAAGTTGCAAATGGATATGTGATTGGTATCACTTCTATATCGACATCTTCGAACTCAGGGTCTAACGCTCCGATATAATGAACCTTTGGGTTATTCTGTTTCAATTCATATAGTATAGAAACATCGTGGTAGTAAACGTATTTCAGATTCCCAGCAAAATTGTTGAAGGATTTTAATCCTTTCATTTTGTAAAGGTCCGGTCCACCACAAATGTATATCTCAGGGTCTATACAAACATATTTTGCATCTCCGGGCAGTTCGTACATAGTCGTTCTATCATCTAAGTAAACGACTACTGTTTTCTCTTGTATAATGACTGTGAGGTTATGCCATATGTTGTTGTTGACCTTTTCTCCTAAGGAGTCTTCTATAGCCCCGTCGCCTAAGTCGATTTGAATGGCAACTTTTTCATCGTGTATTGAAAGAGCTATGTAGTGATGTTTGTCATCGATTTGGCCACTGGCATAGAAAAGTGCTGAATCATCAAACCTAGTCTGGTTAAAAATAAAAAAGTTAGAATGCTTTTAACAGATCCGGTTTTGAAAAGCACATACACACACATAGCAAGCCAATACTAGTAAAAAAGTAAATTCAAACAGCGCCAAAAATATATATCCCTAATAAATTAAAGTGGCACCTAGTTGATTTATTACTTAAATGTGAAAATAACAAAGTTTCTAAATGGCATGCAAAATGTTCATTGCTAAAACTGCATACATGTTAAACAAGTCGTATTCGTGGATTTAAATGTTAGTAATTTTAATTTGAGGATTTTAGAATGTTGACGACATTATATGTGCCCTTGGTTATTTATATCTATAATTTTATATCATTTAAATGGTAAAGTATTTAGGGTTCTTTGCCGTTTTACTAATTTAAAATCTTCCAAAATAGGCAACTCGTATTTCGACCTAATTAAAAATAAAAGCGGACTAAAATATATATTTTACGTATCAGGTCATGAAAAGAAATAAACATTATCGTTTCCTTATTAATTTCATTATGGATTTTAACTGCTAGCGGAACTGCCTGATGCAATAAAATTGAGAAATTTATCGATGGACCAATTACTTTTTGAGGTTTATGAACATGTACAACTGTTGTTTCATTATATTTCAAATATAAAGTCGACCTTATTACCTTTCTTGGCAGATTTTGCTTAAGCGAATGAAAAGAACGGTGTATCTACTTATTTGTGCAAATGCTAGAGAACTGCTGTTTAGAATGTGATAACTGATAACACACAACGGGCTATCTTATTTGATTGCTAGATATTTTACTGGGCGACAACAATTGTGATTGTGTTCTTGAGATAGTTTCTAGGTTCTGAATAGTTTTAAGTTTTGTATCTAATTGGATTGTTGTGTTTGTGGGAATGAGTCTATCGTACCAGAGGGAAGCAAGTTTTCGGAATAATACAACGCCTTTGTTTAAAAAAACCTTGTATGAAATACTATTCATAAATGTTTCCTACTTCTTGGTATATAAAGCAAAATGATGCCTTGAAAGGCATTAGAAAATAGGGTAGACCGAGGCGATTCGGATCACAGGGCAAATCGGATCAAAGTAAGAAAAAATATAAAATTAAAAATACCGCGCAACACTGAACGCAGACACAGCGACACATCACTGCTTCCTCTCTCCCCGCGTCGGTTGCCATTCGTTGAATTTCGATACCGCTCGTACTTCATTGCTGACGATGCTCGCGAGCCAATCACTTATGGACACTACGGCAGTTTTCACTCCAATTGTAAGGTACGTAATAACGATAACTTGTATTTTTGGTAAAAAAAATTGTGGAATTGCCAATGTTTTTGTGTAATGTTATTCAGTATGGATCTAATTTCAATAAACCTTATGTTTATTCTGTAAATTATTAATGGTATTCGGACTAAAGTAATTTTGTGAATCCATTGATATGGGGCGAATGGGATCAGGTCATTCAGGGCGAATCGGATCAGTTTTTAAATAACTTTTTACTCATTTATAATTAATGTTTTATTTTTTTAGATGGTTCGGACATCTAAGAAAAAAAACTGACCAAAGTCAGTGGTCTCAAGAAGATATGAAAAAGGCTTCAGAAAAAGTCCTGACAACAGTTTTTGTTGAAATTGAGCAACAAGACTGTGATGGTGTTACATCTGACACCATTAAAGATGTTATTCCTTCTCCGTTAAAGAGCCCCACCATCTCAAAGAAACTTCGTAAACTGACACAGCCGATTTTACATATCCACAAAAACAATCTCCTTATGACGCAAAGAAAAAACAAAACACTGAGAAGAAAAAGTCTAAAGTTTAGTAAGAAAAAGGGAAAGAAAAGGAGAATATCAACATTAAAAAGAAGAATAAAGCTACACCTGGAATAAAAGTTAAGAATTCGGTTGGGTCAGGAGGCATTCCATTTTTTTCTCAGAAAAATTTTGTTTACCCGCCAAGAGAGGACTGGATCCAGTGCAATGCCTGTGAAGAATGGTGTCACGAAAACTTCGCTGACAGAAATGGTGCGAAAGGACCGTACACTTGTGATTTATGTGCCGATAACTGATTAAAGTGATGACTTATATTATTATTAGTTTTAAGTATGAATATAAACACATTTCTGTGAGAATTTTATATATTAAAGACCAATTAATGTTAGATCCGATTCGCCCCAAATTTTGGGGCGAATCGGATATTTCTCATAGTTTAGTTTTTTTTAAATTAAAATTAAAATGTTACTTTTAAAGAATGTTAAATATGTTAAATGACAATAAGAATAAATACTGATTAAAGCCAAATTAAAAAATACTGTATATCTTTGTAAAAAAGTAGTTTTTTTTTACTTCAAAGTCAAATTGATCCGATTCGCCTCGGTCTACCCTAATATAAACCATTTTTTTGTCTATTGTCCAGTATAATTCAATTATTTATTGGTTCAAGTGTAAGTTAGATTAAAACAGTAAAATGATATTGCGTCACATGCAAAAATACCATATGTATTACAAAACTGTACCTTAAAATGCATGCTGACTCGTGTATTGGTGGAATGCACTCGGTCTTTCCAATCGTAAACGCGATATGACACGTAACTCGACCCTCTTAGGGTTAAAATTGTTGCAGCTGTAATCGATTACGTAAAAGGTCTTAAGGGCTATTCGCTAAACATGTTTTAAGTCTTTTAGCTGCTGATTTTAATTTGTTTGTATATGCGAAACGGGTCTCAATCAGGCCAAAGGCATAGAGACTTAATGTTTCTCAGATCGAAGTTGTTTGAAGAAATAAACGATCAAGTACTTTCACCTTTAACGGAGCAATTATAGGAAGTAAAAGTAAAAATAAATAAAAATAATTTGAGCACGTTGTAAAAGTGCGATCATAGCAATATTGATTCGATACACACATTAGAGCCAAAAATAACTTCGTAAACGGTTCAGACAGTTCAGATTTGCATAACAATTTATTTTGACAATAATAATTATGTAAAACAGAGTTGCATTGAATATTTCCCAATCGAAATTAATGTAAAGTTTATTACTGTGCTGACCATAATGAGAACAGTATTTTATACCACTTGTTCTGATTTTTCTTTCATTTACTTCTTGTCATACTAAGTTAACAAGGTATACGACTTATTTATTGTAAAGCACTAATATTATGATGGCAAAAGATCGTTTGTATTTTTTTTTATATCTTCTAGGATTAGCATAGACTCTTGATCCCAGAAAGTGTAATGTTTGATGATGATCAAACTTATTCACAGTGGATAACACCGAGAGTAGCATCGCGGGGCGCAACTCCCTCCTCACCTCACAGCCTATAATGGTCCACTGCTGGATGTAAGCCACCCTCTGATAAGCGCCTTATCGGCTCATATCTCATGGGGGGTAATAGTCATAATCTCCACGCTACGCATGCGGGTTGGGAAATGCAGTTCAGTGGTAAATAGGAGACGCTGCTGCCTGCTTCCGATGGATATCCCTTAGTCGTTGAAGAGTTGGGGTGGTGTAAATTTCTAAGCCGCGACCACACGGCGCGGGGCATCTAGTTATAACATATAAATAAAAGTTTACTTACTATAAACATCACAAAGCGGCTCCTCATACAAAGTACCAAAACAATCACAGCTGTATCCATTATACTCATTTATACACCTCGACCCTTCGAAACACAGATTTTCCATGGTCCTACACTTGTCTATACAACCTTCTTTCACGTTCTCATGTTTCGTTGCTATAAGTGGTACTATAGGCAGAAGATCTGATGCGGCTTTACCAGAGCTTAGGACCATATCACTTATGCAGCCGACAAATGATTCTATTATGTATTTCACTCCGTGGAGCTTTTCTTCTGAACTTAATCCTGGAATCGTAAATGGAAAAAAAATTAAGGACGTATTTGTTAACAAGATATTCCTAGGAACATCTTTTTAGTAGCCAATTACGCTACTAAGTCGACCACCTGACCTCTCAAATTTTTGGAACTTTCTACGACTTTTGTTCCGGTTTATCTACCATCTTAAATGTTTTTTTTTTATAGTTTGAACACACCTATTGTGTAACTATAAAAACCAATACCCTTTAAAACATATAAACCTAATATACCTTTAAAACGTTAGGTTTATTAAAAAGTGGTGTTACCTCCAATAAGAATGACTGATATTAGATTGTCAGTGATCCCATAGTTAGTATCAAAACTGAGTCCCTGTAACAAAACAACATTTAAATCAAACCAATTTTTGTCAACATCAAACAGTGATAAATAAGAATGGTGGTACCAAAGGTTCATCCATTCCGCAACGACAATAGTATGTAAGAAATTCAATGTTGTGCTCAGCTTTAATTAAATATTGATATGTATCTAAAATCGCATTATATTTAGATAAGACACATAAGTGATATATGAACTTACTAGTGTTTTTTTTTTTACTTCTTCCACTAGTGGACAGAAAATTGAAGTGAACAGTAAAGTAATCTTATTTGATAATATTTCGTGCTTATTTCGTAAGCCTAAAGAATAAAATATTTTAATTTAATTTTATTTTGGTTACCTTGAGATACACCTCTTCCTTCAAATGGTCTACTTTGGCTATAAGCCTAGCTCCGTGAACGTCTATGGTTACAACTACACTGTGCCACTGGTCTCTATTCAATGCTCGACCTACGGTTACTGAAGTTAGGTGTTTGCCAAAAACGTGGACGACTGAAAAATATCAAGCTTTATTATGTTCAAATTTGATTGTCTGTCTGACTATGTTATACGGTGGATTCCTAAATTAAAAAAGTCTTTCCAGAATATTCCAGGAATCTTTATATTTAAGTAGCTTCACCCGCGTGGAAATTTGATAAATATGAAGCCGGATAAAAAGTATCCTGTCTGTCTTCTAGTTCTAAGCTACCTCCTAACCAAGTTTCAGCCAAATCGGGTCAGACCTTCTTGAGTTATAAATAGTGTAAGTAACACGACTTTCTTTTATATACATATACACTAGCTGCGCCCCGTGGCTACGCCCCCGTGTAAATCTATGTGTCAAATGGTTTAAATGATAAAATGTATCCTATGTTAGACTCCTGGTTTTAAGCTACCTCTCCACCAATTTTTAGCTAAATCGGTTCAGCCGTTCTTGACTTATAAATAGTGTAACTAACACGATTTTCTTTATTTATATATAGATATACATAGATTTAAATAATTTGATAGCGTTTCTTATTTCTCCAATAATTTAGGAAGCGTCTCTGTCTACGTTTGTGTTAACATGCTTTATGTGTAAGTATGTTTCAATACCTTTCAGTTCACCTTTCTCAACAATAACGTATAAAGCATACGGTTGCATTTTGAAAACAGGGTTTTTCACATTATGATATACCAGCAGACCGTGAGGCAGTCTCGTACGGAATTTGAAGGATATCTCTCGGCATAATCTGTAAAATGGGTACAAACAATGTTATGAGAAAAAACATGTTTTTGCCTTTCTTAATCTTTCTTTCTTACTTATTGTATTATGTATATTAGTTATCTAGTACCCATAACACAAGCTCTGTTTACCATGTTTACCAATGCTGTGTGAATTGTCCAGCATTATTATTTTTTTTTTTTTTTATTTCTTAATCAATAACGATTTTTGAGATGCTTTGTCAATAATTTTAATCCTAACAAAGTTTTCTTAATTTCCAAGTATATAATTACAGATTTGTAAATTGGTTAATTTTCATCTCTTCTCTGTTCGTCTCGTCTCCGCTTTAGTGGAGTTTGCTTTACATCATTCAATAATTGGTTGAATGAGACTTTTTGTTTAATAAATACTAGATGCGCCCCGCGGCTCCGCCAGCGTGGAAATCTATGTATCAAATAGCTTATAAACCTTTATCTTGAATCATTCTGTCTATTAAAAATAACCGCATCAAAATCCGTTGCGTAGTTTTAAAGATCTTTCCGCTGTCTGTCCCTATGTATACTATACATAGGGACAGACAGCGGGAAGCGACTTTGTTTTATAATAATAGTGGTAATTTGTTTCAGGCAATGCTTACATTTTTCTCTTTTTTCTCTCCGTAAGAAACATCCTCGCACTTCAAGGAATATTCTAAACAAATAATTAGCGAAATCGGTTCAGATTTGCACTCGAGATTTGCGCTTAGCAACACATTCAGCGATTCATTTTTATATTATAGATATAATAAATAGCGATCTTACCTAAGCTGAAACCTCTGAATAATATCACCATCAAGTTGAATATACGTATTGTCCTTGGCAAACATGAAGGTCTGATGATGACCTGACTCAGCGAAGGTTAGGAACCTGTCTCTGTCGCTTGGTGGTATAGGTGGTATTACTGTCGCGTACGTCGTCGATATGTTAGGGGTTGTTGTGGTAGGTTGAGATGGTGTTATAGACACTGTTGTTGCTGGTAACACTGAAAATAAAATTATGCGGTTTTCTAATCTTTAGAAGGATTTTTTTTTCGGCCTAATTAAATTAATCTGTTGTGCATAATTATTGTAGCGGAGTAAAAAAGTTTGCTAGTGGCGAAGATTGGGTAACCTTAGTCTTAGTCTATCTTATTAGGTTTATTAGGTATCTACAAATTCCTTTTTATATGTACAAGCTGCTGCAATAACGATGCAAGCAATTATTTGATTCAATTGCTTAACGTTATGTTGGTCTAGCGCCTTACCTCTCACCGGTCGTATATGTCTACCGTCCCATCAGATTATGAGAGTAAGGGAAAAAGACAGTACGCAATACAATACAAACACGCTTTATTACACATCAAGACAGAGAAAAAACAGAAAATAATAAACAAACACAGAAACAGATGGATAATCGGCGGCCTTATCGTTAAGAGAGATTTCTTCGAGGTACTGATAGCAATAGGCGGATACAGGATGTCCAGTTCTCATAATTTCGTTAAAAACGTATTCCAACTACTAAGGAGGATCTTATCTTCCGTGAGGGGTCAATTTATGTGTGAAATAAGGGCAAGGATAGTGTGAATTAGATGACTAACACGTCAAGGTTGGGTTTAGTTCAGATCCAGGACAAAGATGCTTTCAATATTTTAAACAGTTATGACCTTTTTTTAATATGAATGCACGCATGAATCATCATCAGCCCAAATTAGTCCACCAATGGACATAGGCCTAACCTTTCTATTTATTATGGGTGTTCGGTATAGGGAACACACTTTATGAAATAAATGTAGATTTTGCTTGAATTGGGTGTATTAGCTTTTTTGAATTGATTTTACAATAGGTTTTGGTTGATTGAATTGATAGACATGCTTTTTCTTTCTTGTCTTATGTCAAAAAAAAGGCGGCGGGCGCGCGTCTCCTTGCGTGGCCTCTCCTCCTCCGTGCGTGAAATGCTGTTTGCGCTAATGCGCATACCTCTCTAGCCCTCCGGTTATCCTCTAGCCTGGGGAGGGCTAGAGGGTTACCTTTAACCTGGGGAGTATGGGCGTCACCAGAGAACACTGTTCTAGTACAGTGATAGAGTTACCACTGTTATAGTATAGCGATTGATTAGCAGAATTTGACCAGGTTTCTTACCTTTTTCTTCGGAAGCCAAATCGACTGGCAGACTTGATTTAACATCAGCTGTCCCGTATAAAATTAATAATAAGATCAAATTGGTCCTTCTTCTTTGGCATGATTCTCCCATATTGCTCTATTGGGCTCATTTATCTGGAAATAAAAAAATAATAATGAAACTATTCATACCTCATCAAATCTTATCGGACTGCTTCTACTATACTATACTATACTGTGAGACTCTGGATTGGTGTAGGTATTGTTTATCAAGCATAAGAAAATAGCTTCAAAATATATTCCTGCCACCTGTAACCCAATCAAATTCTGATCTTATCCCCATCATATTACAGTTCATTATCCAAATGCCTGTTGATACATAGGGCACCAAGCGGATATCATAGTCAGCGCCGTACTGTGGGCCGGCGTTTACAGACCAGCACAAATTGAACCACAATGTCCCTGACTTTACTCCAACAAGTGGATGATGAATTTAAATTGGAAGGGTCAAGATATGATGGTCGAGATTGTTGAGCTAAATTGGCTCAAGTAACCGCATTTGTCTCGAGATGTGGCTTTGGTTTTGACAGATCGAGGTTTACTTGAGTTTGCAGATATTGATAAATAATGAATAGGTAATTAAAGTACCACTTAGAGTTTGACTACATAAATACCTACCTAAATATAATTTGACTCATGTATTGAAATCTAAACATACATTTGTGCGAGTGCATTAGGCTGGTATGCTAGATTTTATTTTGTTTTTAGAGAAATAAAAGCTAAATTTAAGTTTTGACAAGATCAATACTCACAATATTATCACAATCACAGTTAAAATCCTATTAAAATAACATTTGAAAACACAACAAAAATCTTTTGTTTCGACGAATTCACCACAAAAATAAAAATGACAATCAAATTTCACGAAGACACGCGTTCCATTTTCAAAAGATCCCGTACACTTAAATTCTATTCTTTTTGAATTAGATGGAGGTTTTATTCGCGATATTTTTGTTTTTCGTTGACTAAAGAGGTGGCATTGTACGCCCCTTACAGCCAGCACCACGACTGACGGGTAACATTGTATAATGGGTCTAACAATTTGTCCTGATGGGTATGATTGTTCCCAAGCGTTTACGATAGCTGAGAGGCTGATTTAGCGATTTGAATTTGATTTTCGTTTGAGATGGACAAAAACGTATGCTAGTCACGGGAGCTTCACAAAGTCTTTATATTATTTAATAAGGAATGTTTTTTCTGTAGTTTGTTTGTATAGTATAAGCTGTAGCAGGAGTTGTACATATTACAATAAGGTACCTAAGTGCAAAAATAAAATTAATTTACTCAAATGAAATAAAAATTACATACCTATGTTAAAATAAAAACATATCAAAATGTTGAACATAGAATTAGATAAATACTAACAAAAAAAAATTAATTTTTATTAATTTTTTTAATTTTTTGTTCCAGAGTAGTCACTCGGACCTTAATTTTTATGTTGTCTGAAATAAATTTATTATATTTTTTTGTTACTTATTTCTTTGACAACATTAAAACCTATTTGAATCCTCGCATGTAACGTCAGACTTACCTAAATGGTAACTCTTATTCCATGTTTAAAAATTGAAGTCAAGAAGGAACCGGAGAACCGCCTTAATTTTGTCCTTGCACTATGCAATGCGAATCTCTACACCACACTCGTGATTAATTGCACTGAGTGGACTTGACATACGCTCGTAATTTAATTTACTTCGTGTCGACTTCATTAAAACTAGTTTTAATTGAATACGGAGAAATGACTATGACCAGAGCTTCTTCCCACGATTTTATTCATTGTCCTGTTAGTTAGGTACCTACTTGCGTTGACTCGCGAGAAGTAGAAAAGAGAGGCCTTTCCCAATAGTGGGACAGTAATGATGGCCCGAAACGAACCTTAAATTACTTTAAAAAACCGCGTAAATACACAGTTTTACACGGTTTTTTTTTTTAAATTGCTTCATAATTGACGAAAGAAATCCACTAACATACCTAGATTTAAAAAACTTAGATCCTCTTTTTTTTCTTTTCGTTGGTTAGAAGAACTAAAATACTGATTATTCATTTTATTGATTATCTAATTCCCTTTATAATTCTCAACCTTGTTAAACATAAGCAAAAACTTAAAATGCATGATAACTTTACGCGCGACTAGCTATTCTCTTCGTTCCAAAAAGTAACAAAAGTCGGCTGACCATAGACAACTGTTGGTATTTCTGTCAACTTTCCCGGCCTGTTCTTCCATTTCATAAACAATTCACCACGCTTTCAATTCCAATAATCCATATTTGCACAATAAAACGCGTGAAAGAGCGACCAAATCTAAGTCTGTTGTGAAAAACATTTGTTTGTTGAATATTTGAATCGCGATCACGAATTTTGCAGTGACTTCGCAATCATTGCGAATGCTATTTGACGATTTGCGGTTTAGTTTCACGGTCTTTTTAGAATATAAGTAAGTACCTACCTATGTAATAGAATTTACTTTTGGTTAAGTTACACCTAACTCAAGGTTTAATGAAACCAGTTGAAATACGTATTTATTTTGTTCTGTAACTGACCATAGTAACGTACAAAACTTATAAAATATAATCTAAACACTTAAATTTTTCATTTAAATTTCATCAATCATTAAAAAAATATCATACTAAACTTTTCATAGTCTACAGGTTTTTGGAACACTAGCTTTTATTTCGGTCAATTATTAAGAAAGAAGTGCCATTCTTTGTAGTAATGCTGTCAGCATTCTGGGCACTCCTTCTGGTGACGGCTTTGATTTTTAGGAAATTGATCTATAGACCTAGATTATCTTAACATTTTTATGTACCTAACAAAACTCTCAATTACTTCACCAGATAAATTCATTTATGTCAACAAACAACAGGAAATCCATTTATGTCAACGACTTTGGTTGCAGACTCTACGTGCCCATGATTTTATTTTCTTTGTCTGTTAATAAGTTCTACAATCAAATACTTATGAAAATTAACTTGCCAAGAGCAATAGGTGGACGTGAGTGGGCAGTGGGCAGTGAGATGCACCAGTGGGCGAGGAGATGCCATTTAGAGAGGTCCATTGGTCCAGCGAAGGTCACTTCTGCAAAAACATACTATTTTTAGTATCACATTCTAATCTACCTACTCACTAGACTGGTCAGCCCAATATATACCTAAATAAGTACTAGGTATATGGTATAGGGTACTACTACGAAGGTAGTAGGTACTAGGTAATTAGGGCTACCGCTCAATACATAGTAAAAGACACATTTATGCAGAGCCGTTTTGTTTCAGATGCGTATTACCTAAACCAGATTTTTATGCGAAAATTTTATTTATTTATTTATTTGTCACGAGACTGTAATCAAACCAGCGACCTCCTACGTTGCAGGCGGACATTCGCCTACCGCGCCACTGTGGTCGTCAAATGGCCGTCAATGGAAGGACTATACCTACATGGTCACCAACCACGGATGCGTTAATGATCTGACTGTCCGTGCCTATCAACTGTTACGATCGCCCTGAAAACAAGCACGACAATATCTCGCGTGTTGTCTCCCTATAGCTAGTATACCTAGCCACTTCGATAGTTTTTTTCTGTGTTCACGCAATTCATTAAATTATTGAAAGGAAATTAGCTATACCTAACTACATACTCCGATAGTTTTTTCTGTTTTGACGCAGTTCATAATTTTTTCCCTCCACAGGTTGCGTGGAAGAGATTGTTTCTAAGCAATAAGGCCGTCCATTGTACTTGTCGCATTTAATGTCTTTTTTTGTAATGATCTGTATCTGATGTAACATAAAGTATTTTTGTTTTGTGTTGTAAATCATTGAAAGAATCATGCGTGTAAATTTCCTTCAGTGCCTGCGTGTAGTGGGGTAGCTACAAATAACTAGGACAGAACTAGAAAACGACGTTAAAGACGGCGAGACGTAGCGAGAATCGCCTAAAAAGTACGGCCCATTAACTTGCAAATGGGCTAAGCTCTTGAACGCTGGTAAGGAGATTTTTGGCAGTAGTAGACATTTTTCACAGTTTTAAAAGGCAAACAGTATCATAATGTATATCCCAGAGTATCATTAGTACCTACTAACGTGTAAGTGTTTTTATATAGGATATTATCTAATTTCTTAGGGATTACCCCGAGTGTTAGAGTTTACGCACTATAAAAATAAAAACCTTAACGTACGTATTGTTTGTCTATTTTAGACATAGTATTTTGGTAAATGAACTCCTTTTTATTTTATTTTTGAGAGCTGTGAAAAATTCAGTCCTCATTTTCCGACAGCACGCCTGAAAATGTATGTACGCTAAAAAAGCCGAAGGAATTGTCTCGAAGAAACAGAAACACAAATTGATTCTGATTTATTCGTCGAAGTGGGATTTGCTTAGTGGTTACATAGAATAAAATTTTCCATAACCTACAAAATGTTTGTAAATTCGCTCGCTTAGCATAACTGAAAGGCGATCGATTTACATTGCGATAAAAGAGTTATTTGTTCAATATGTGGTAAAAATATATTTAATTGAACCGATATAAATCCTGAGTAAGCGAGGGATTTAAAAGACACGAATTGAAAAACAATTGCTCTCGAGTTAAACTTAACTTTTCACCTCAACTAACGAGGTTTTTTTTTAATAATTTATAAAAGAGGTCAAAATTTCAGAAACTCTTTTGTTCGACATAGGTCAAATAACTATTGTTGCTATTATATGTCACATGTATTTTGCTGCTAATTATAATTACTTTTCAACCAATTTTATTCCTGTAATATAATAAAAGCAAGTAACAAAAAAATCTTCCGCGCAATGTAAATCGATCCGCCTCATATTAGAAACTTCAGCTAATAGGTCATATTTTTCATATTTTTTCTTGCTTTTTTTAATTGTATCATTGTGTACATGTAGGTCTTAGTATCTAGGTAATGTATAAGAAACACAATGGTACCCAAGCAGGGTGTGGCAATATGTACTGTGAATGGAAGTGAGCCGGGTTTCTAAAAAGGTAGGTGATAAACAGTTAAATTATAGTTACAATAATTTAAACCTAGTTACAAACGCATCTAAGTAAATGTTTGCTACATCGTTTTGAAAGACACGAGTTACAACGTTGCTTGGCCCAAATTGAGATAATTTTATGAATAGAATTGCGTGGCCAATTTCACGCTAGACCCTATTTGATTGTTATTGTTATGTTAGGTTTGTTATTTTGTGATTGTGTTAATGTCTTTGTAGAAATGAAGTAGGAAAGAACTGGTAACAGTTTAATCGAACGTTAACGTAACTAACGTTTTATATTTCCTGTTATTGTATCTGTTACTAATTTAATGTATACGCGTAAACCTATAATAATTTTTATATTAATTAATAAAAAAAAAAATATGAATGTTTATATATAAAAAAAAATATATTAATTAATAAAAAAAAATGAATGAATGTTTATTTAAAACGTGTTATCATCATCATCATCAGCCTATGTAGACATAGGCCTCCCCCAATGAGCGCCATAGCGCCCTGCCTTCAGCTTGCTGCATCCAGCATCTGCCTGCAGTCCTCCACAGGTCGTCATCTCACCTGGCTGGAGGGCGTCCTACACTACGTTTGCCGAGTCGCGGTCTCCACTCAAGAATACGTTTACCCCAACGGTTGAATGAACATAAAAAATAATAATATAAAATAATTAGAAATTTAATTATCGTTAACATGGCTTCCCCCCCTTTAACGAGGAACAGTTCCTCTGAAATTGACTACTATTTATTTAGAAACTAACAGTTTCTAAATAAATAGTAGTTAACATGGCTTCCCCCCCTTTAACGAGGAACAGTTCCTCTGAAATTGACTACTATTTATTTAGAAACTGTTAGTTTCTAAATAAATAGTAGTCAATTTCAGTTCTTAATGTCAATTACTGTTCCTCGTTAAAGGGGGGGAAGCCATGTTAACGATAATTAAATTTCTAATTATTTTATATTATTATTTTTTATGTTGCTCAAGTCCAATATACAACTCGTACTATGAACATTATGAGTTAAACGAGATGCAGATGGGTACATTGAATCAATGGTCATTACTTGAATTTGCATAGAAAGCGCCTTATAATTGCGATACAGCGAACAAAATAATACTTGTTCAATAAAACGCATGTTTTATTTGAACAAGTATTATTTTGTGGCACATTGTTGTATAAAGTATGTTATTTTATAATTATCCCGCTTTTCCTGTACTAGGAAACCAAGAACCAAGTTCTTACAGTGTATCACTATAGGTACAATTTAACCTATTAAAAAGTACCTATAGTGATACACTGTAAGAACTTGGTTCTTCAAAGAATCAAAAGACAACGAGAGATGATAAGTGGAGAAATTAATTACACTCTTAATAAATAAATAATAAATAAATAATGTTAGACAATTCACACAGCATTATCTAGCCCCATGGTAAGCAGAGCTTGTGTTATGGGTACTACCGATATACATAATACAATATATTACATAGATAGATATTTTTTATTGCATAGAAAACGACCAGAACACCCGGAACAAATATCTGCAGATCGTACACACAATTGTTCCGAGGCGGGAATCGAACCCGCAACCTCCTGCGTCGAAGGCAGACCTTCGCCCACCGCGCCACATCGGTCGTCAAATTTACTTTACTATTCAAAAGTCATTATAACTGGATAGTTACCAAGATTTGATTTTTGTTTTTTCGAATATAGGTAATTATTGCTATTCCGTGAACAAACCAAATCATTTTATTTAAAGTAACAAACAAATTAAAGAGAAAACAGCAAACGTTGTAAATGATGGTACTCTTCGATATTGGAAAATCGTGGAAGCGATTTCACCACTTATCCTGCTTACACTTGGCTAATAAGATAATATAAGCACTTTGAAGCTACATGTTCAAACTTCATACTTCCATTTATCATACACTGTATAATATTCGATAGAAAAATGCTGAACAATTCCCACAGCATTATCAAGCCTGAAGTTAAGCAGAGCTTGTATTATGGGTACTAGATAACTGATATACTTAATACAGATATAGAAAGATATTTTTGATTATACTTAGAAAACGACCAGTGCACCCGAAACGAATTTCTGCAGATTGCAAAAATTTGTCCCGAGGCGGGAATCGAACCCGCTACCTCCTGAGTCGCAGGCGGAACTTCGCCTACCGCGCCACAGAGGTCGTCAAAAACGAACCCTTAACGAATTAAGAGGTAGGTTTAGTTACTAACCCAAAATGTACAACTATACTTCATTGCACATCAAATAATAAAAAAATCATAGAACACACAAACAGATGCAGGTAATTTACAATGGGCGACCTTATCTCTCAGAGCGATTTCTTCCAAGCAATCTTAGGATGTCCTCCAATATTTCGGAACAGTTTCATGCGCCATGATCACGGAATAACTAAGGGCACTGCGAGTTAGTTTTAAAAATCAAATCATGGTAAATATCCCTTTTTAATAGTTTGACTGCGATTTTTTTTCGACGACTACGATCTTTTTTTTAACCTAAAAAATTCGTGCTGCCGCTCTACACAGCGGTTGTGTTGCGCCGCACATGCGTTTTGTTCGAAAAATATTACGGCTGTGCTGAGTCACACAGATCTGTATTTTCTCAGCCGCTGCGCTAGTGTGGATTTACGCATATTAGTCACTTGTAGAAAACACATACCGTGTGATTTCAGCAATCAAAGTGTTAAATGACTTTAGTTTTAATAACCATGATAGTTTCAAAAGTGTTAATATTAGGATGGACGAGAAGAGACCGAAAAAGTATAGATAGTGGCTTGTAAATAGTAATAATGTTCATGTCGAATACTACCTACCTCATCATCATCATTATTAGCCTATAGCAGTCCACTGCTGGACATAGGCATAGCAGTCCACCCAGTACCTACCTGGATTGGAAGAAATAAATACACTTAGTTATAAATAAATATTTATACACTTAATTTAACTAATTAAAATAACATAATTCAATTTATATATTATAAAGTTAAATTAGAGGTATAATATTCAAAACTTTGGCAACACTACCTACTTACTTATCTATACTTCATTCCTCATAATAATATTGCATTATCTCTAAACTTATTGCATTATAACACTTGAAATAAAATGTTATGACATACATTATTCTCGTAAGTATTACTATTATAATGTGAAGGTAGAGTTTGTAAATACCTTTATTAACAAAGAAAGTTACAATCAGAGAATATAAATAAATAAATAATAATAAAAAATGCTGGACAATTTACACAGCATTATCTAGCCCCATGGTAAGAAGAGCTTGTGTTATGGGTACTAGATAACTGATATACATAATACAATACATAACATAGATAGATATTTTTTATTATACATAGAAAACGACCAGAACACCCGGAACAAATATCTGCAGATCGTACACACAATAGTTCCGAGGCGGGAATCGGACCCGCAACCTCCTGCGTCGCAGGCGGACCTTCGCCCACCGCGCCACATCGGTCGTCTATAAACAACATATGGAATGATTTAAGTGCAGACTGTTGCAAACAAACAGGTAGCTCAAACCAATCAATCAAATCAATCAGGCTAAAATCCTCATTGAATTTTCCAAATTCACAAAAAAGGTTTAACTTTTTTTGTTTGTAGTTTATGTGTCTCATAGACCTTGCCCATGCACCTGCAAAATTATCCACTTTTTATGGAAAACCCTGTATGTAGGATATAGCAGGTCCGTTTCAGATCAACATTGATAAAAATAAAAAAAATTGGTAATCAAGCTCTCAAAATTATATTCAAATTATAGAATATCATATAGTTAAAATATTTCAAGAATTCGTTCAGTAAAAATGTACGTGATCGTGCTAGATTATTATCACACATGTGAACGTGCGTTTTATTTTGTTATACTCAAACTAGTCATAAAATGGCATGGTAAATACAATCTGAATAATACGATGGTATACTCAAGCAGACCAGCGGGCGGAAGCAAGCTAGCTAATTCGTATGACTCACGCAAGTGCAAAGATGGGCATCTAGAGACCCACATTAGCTCTGTAAGGGTATAATTTTGCATGCTACTGGAATTTTATACGTAACGTCCGGTCTGGGCCAATAAGTAGGTACCTGATAGTTGGTGAGTAGGGACGTACTTAGGATTAAGTGAGAGGGCAGAATAACTCGTTACCTTCCCCCCCCCCCCCCTGATATGTCGAGAGATTTGTTTGTCATGACATGACTGAACATTGGATAAGTACATTACCAAAACAGTCCGCAAACTATTGAAGACCTGAAGGGGAACATTCGCCGTGAAATAAACGACATCCAACCGGGCTTACTGCAGCGTGTAGCGCAAAACACGACGCTCTCTTTTGAACAGTGCGTACAGCTCGATAAAAAGCATTTAGATGAAATTATATTTAAAAAAAACAAATCCGCAGCATAATTTTTTGTAAAAATATATTCAATAAAACGATTAACAGCGAAATTGCTTTTTTATTCAATTTTAAAAACATAAATCTGCCGCCGGACACCCTGTAGAAACTTGTTATTCTTGAATATTGTGAGTAGTGTTTTTTTTAATTCCTACCTCTTCTATAAATACCTATTCATTTATTTTTACACGATTCTCTTTTTTTTTTTACATAATTCTCTTTCGGGTATTTTTTCAGCTGTTGATTCTTGGTACCTTACTACTCCACTACTGTTTAGACTTTCAGATTTTAGATTTCAAAAACATCATATCTTTAAGTGTACAAAATAAGCATTTATACAAGATAAATTATATCAAATAACAAATTAGGTGTTTTTGATTTTATCTTCACATAATTTTTTTCCACTACTGGAACAAGTGAATTAGAAACCACTACATTCATATCACTCAATTGCCTAATACATGTTTGTTTTTTTTAATCTAAATATAATGTAACTTTAGATACATGTCAAAATGTATGTACTAGTTAGTACTAATGTTGTGCTTAGCTAGTGCTTAGTTGTGCTTAGCTAGTGCTAAGCACAACATTGAATTTCTTACATACTTACGTACCTACATAATGTTTCCCTTAATACGCACCACGCTCAACTTAGTAACCTAGGTATCATACGGATATTATTCGTAGTAATGACTTGTTGAGTAATGTACTTATTTGTTTACGTAAACTTGATGGGAAAATAAACTAAAAAGAACTTTCGTTGGGTATTGTTTGAGCAATGTTCGCACTCAAAGATAATGTGAAATGATCCTAATGTTACAATCATATTAGGTTTATCGTGTTTCTGTAACATTATTGCCCAAACTGTTATAAATAAGTTCTTCCATATAAAAATCTATAAGTTTTTATCCGGTGAATGGTCCCGGTACCGAACGGATAAGAAAATAGTTATTCCACGAGTTATTTCTCTGTCCCGTCCTGAGAAAATTCTGATAATTCCTGAATCGAAGTCCACGTTTAGCCCTTAGCTTTAGTATCTACCCATGTGCATTTTTTGGAACAAACGATTTTTTTTCTCATAGTAATGTTGCTTTAATCAATAATAAGAACCAAGATTAAAAAAAAAACAGAAGAAAAAGCAGTTTGACATAAGTAAATAACTTATTAGATGTGTAAATTTTTATTATTTCTTCTGGGTCTGACAAGCTATTCTGAATTTGTTTACCGGGTATATTTTAGTAGAAAAAAAATTTATATGCTGGAGCGGAAATGATAGGTTCCGAAACGTAAACAAAAACACACAGAATATAAAAACCATACAAAAGACATAAACGCGCTTCGCATTGTTAATTTATTCACCAAACTCCAGTCTTCGTGAAGTGTAAGGCAATGGTACCTATCGATTTCGTCACATTTCACCATACTCACTCGATAAACTGCGAATCGAACTTCGGCACGTATAGGTTATGTAGACACGTCACGAAAACGTGAGCTCATAAAGTATTACACCCTGTAGGTAATAGGAATATGCGTATTTTCTTTTCTTTCGTCATTTAGCCAGTGTCAAGTCTACCAACTGCAGAGACAACGTTCTGTTTTTGAATATTTTGTATGAAAATATAAACACTTCAACTTCTTGCTAGATGGCGCTGCGTGTAAACACAATGAGGCGTTTTCAAAAAATCCCTATATTTAGGATGTTTCGCGGAGAAGAGAGAATGTCATGAAAATTAATTCTTCACGGATAAAGCTATGGGTACAAATAAATAATATAACTAGTGCAAATATAAAATGTTCTTATTAGTTTTCTTAATGTCTAACTATGCACATTCTATAAACGTTTATTTTTCTGAATGTATTAAAATATCGTACTGTTGCACTATTTAAAAAAAACACATCATTGCTCTTTTAAAAATAGAACTAGCAGTCTACGCTCATTCAACCTTACGGTAATTACTTGCATTGCCAACTGTCTTGAGCTGGTAATTTCCATGTTTTGTTGATCATTGGCCCAACTGGATGCTCAATGGGCAATGGTCTATCTGATAAGCCAATGCTGGTCTAGTTTAATTTATCCTACTACCTGCTACGTAATATAAAAGGCGTAAGTTTGTGAAGATGTGTGTTTATCATAACGGCGCAAAAGCTAGTAGACGGATTGTGCTGAAACTTTGCACACAATGTTCCAAAGCTGAAATAATATTATGAGTTACTTTTATTCCTGAAAAATGACAAGCGAAGCTGGCGGCAGATGCTAGTTTTCATTAAGCAACTAAGTCATCATCAGCCTATAGTAGTCCACTGCTGGACATAGGCCTGACATAATGTAGAACCTGTTCTTCAATGGTTACGTATTGAGTTTTACTCTTTTCTCAAAATACTTTAAAAGCCAGTTATTATGCATTTATAAATAAAGTGGTTCGTTTAAAAGCTTTGTTATCGAATATTAAATGTAAAAAGCAAACCAGTTGTGCAGCGTCACATCTGCCAGTTCCGGGTTTGAAACAAACGATCTCTTGTTAAGGAAGTTTTAAAATAGTTTTTTCTGTTAAATTATTTTTATAGTACTTAAGTACCTATGTAAGGGAACTGTCCTTGCACAAACGATAATTTTATAGGCTCCTACGAGCAAGATATAATTACAGCCTTCACAAATATAAGAAATTTATCAGTTGTCTTCTTTGTGGTTGAAAATGGTATTGACAATTTTTAGACCACAGGTACCTATGTATACATTTATACAAAATCTAAGACCACATCCCGGTTATTGCGGCTTATATAGAAAAAAAAACAAAAACAGTTGCCATGCAACGAGATATCTGCAAGGAAACCACTGAGATTGCGAAACGGGCCGGCAAAGGTGAAGGCGCCGCGCCAGTCGCTACGGAGAGAGAGTGGCGGACGCACGACGCCTGCGCCAACAACTATTCGAACTTAGAACGCGCGCGCAAACCTACCCACCAACCGAGTGCAACGACTGCACCGTTCCAAATTCAAAAAGTGCCTGTGGATTCCCTAAACTATAGTGCTGTGTTTATGTGCAACTGTCTATATCGATAACTTGTGAGTGGAAATTGAGAGATTTTTTTCTCTTTGACACACATATGACGTGAATAACGGTGCAGTGATCCGACGGTCGATCGACTCGCTAAAATCAAAGGTGCTAGTGAATTAAAAGCAGTGTGCCGGAATTTTAACGGACTTGCCTAAGAAGAGGTAAGTTGTTTACAGTTATGATTGTTGTATAATTTTGGAGAAAGCTTTCTTACAACTCTTTATCTGTTACCGGAACTTTTATTTGCTTCTTATTTAGTTGATTTACACTACTGGTTTTGATTTTACCAACTGTTATCTCGTTAATTGAATTTAATCGAGTAGAAAGCTCGATAAACGTTTTTGCAACGTGAAAACCGTTTTATGTTAGAAACAAGTTTCTAGTGAGTTTTGAAGGTAATACGGCGTTACAGAATTAATATTCCAAAACACTATTCATGAGCCTTGAATGAATATTGATAAAAACCGTTTAGTTACAAGTATCTACGAAAATGAGGGGAAAACGTCTACGGAACGGGTTTGCGTCCAGAATAAACAATGGCGGGTGAAAAGGTCCCTGACTCATCTGGTACGGCACTCGTGTCCAAAGCTTCTGTTTAGAATAAATTTAACTTTGGAATGAGCTTTGTTTTTATCACAAGAAAGATCGATTGTTTTTTCTATATTTTCATGATTTTCATCGATATTTTTACGTGAAAGGTTACGGAACTATTTATTGCAAAAAGAAAGTAGATACCGGTACGGTTAAATCCACTGCTCTTATATTCTAAATCATTAAAAAACAATTTGATTGGTAAAATTTAGGTATGATTGCCAGTTGTCAGTATTTATATGAAATAATCAATGTTATAAATGTAGATAATAACTATTAAAAATGACAACAAAAGGCAAGAATTGCGAATACTTACTAACATTATATAAAACGGCAAAATTAGATAACTGTTCTTTGTTCTTACCAATCTGACAATTGGAGAACATCAAAAGCAGCGTATGGAACTAAACACATTAAAATAAATTGAGCAATATTATTAAAAGCAACAGAAACGTTGTATAAAGCTACGCAACCCGCCAGTGACAGTGCGTGACGACATAACAGTCTTGAAACAAGTACTGTCGCGAACGTATGTCATTTTATTCATAACGATAGATGTCTATGTCTATGTCTATTCAAGATACTTTATTGTACGATACAAAGACAGATTGTCACAGTTAATTCGATATTTTCAATATTTAGGCAATAATTAACATTAAAACTATGTTATAGCAAAGGTATTATTTCTTGTACACAAAATTACATCAAGTTGGACTAAAATCTAACAATTGCATGTCGGCATTCAGTAATTTTTTATATTATAATGTTGAATTAAAAACACAAGAGCCATTATGTATGTAATGTAGAAAAAAAATTTAATGAAATAAAAAAAATGAAAAAGGATTGTATATGTACCAATGAAATCTAAAACAAAATATACCTTCATACACGTAATAAGACATGCAGCCGGTATGACGCAAAATGCTTTTCCGAAAAGTTAAACCCTCGTCCCATCATAATAATTATGCTTAGATACACATGTGGACTTGCCTGTACTTAGCAAGAAATAAGCAGAAATAGTTATTATCGTTTATCTTAGGCTCCATGTTGAGGGACAGAGAGGTGAAATGCTTAGATAACTATGGCGCACGTTTTATTTTATTTTTCTTTTTTATTGCACTAATAAGAAAAACTGAAGGTACATTCTATTTTTCTTATACTCTTTCGTGTTTAGATAAAAACTATTGAGAAATCTCTATGGCTCAATTAACAAGAATTTTTAAATTAAATTCAAATAAAAAAAAATGAAGGCTCTTTAGCATTATAATGGTATCAAATCCTTATATTGGATAGGTCCAACCACTTTTTTTATATTATACTTACCATAGAGACAAGGAGGTTAACGGACAAACTGAATTACGGTTTAGGAATGTACGTGATGACGACCGATGTGGCGCGGTGGGCGAAGGTCCGCCTGCGACGCAGAAGGTTGCGGGTTGGATTCCCGCCTCGGAACAATTGTGTGTACGATCTGCAGATATTTGTTCCGGGTGTTCTGGTCGTTTTCTATGTATAATAAAAAATATCTATCTATGTAATATATTGTATTATGTATATCAGTTATCTAGTACCCATAACACAAGCTTTGCTTACCATGGGGCTAGATAATGCTGTGTGAATTGTCCAGCATTATTTATTTATTTATTTTTTCTCAATATTATAAAGGGCTTTGTCGCCCACGCGATTATGTCGTCCTATTATTATACATATGTTACACATGCACAATATAAAATAAAAATAAAAATAAATAATGCTGGACATATGCACATAGCTTAGAGTCGTTATCTTGTAACTTGAACACAACCGACGCGGACGTATCACAACAAAGGCTCTAGTTTATGAACGTGCAAACATTCGGGCTGTAAAGTTTGGAAATGTACAGGGTTGGAATGAGGCATAGTTTGAAAGAGACCTGTTTCTATGTTGGCATCTAAAGCTGTGGCTAAACCGAAGCATCTAACATGTGGGACGCGAAGCGGGAGCGTCAGCCGCGCGGCGGACGCTTTTATAGCGCCTCGATGACGCCTTGCTTCTACGCGGCATAGAAACTATTTTAGAATGGCAAAGTTTTGAGTTGTTGTTCAAAGTTCAGTTGTTCTCAATAAACCCGAAATTATTTTGAAATTAAACCTACACTCGAAGATTTGGTTTGATTCCCCCTATGAGCGCCATATCGCCCTGTCTTCAGCTTGACGCACCCAGCATATACCTGCAGTCTTTCGCAGGTCTTCTAAACTGCTGAAGATATTCAAATGAAATTTAACATGAAGGTGTTAGCTAGCTAACCTAACCTATGTTTGCTTCCGGGATACGGCTTTATCCCGGAAGCAAACATAGGTTAGGTTAGCTTACTTGAAAAGAGAAGCTAGTTATTTAAAAATATATTTCTCTTCCTCACTTAATTCGACTCTGTGTCTCCACCTAAACCGACCTTGCTCTTTGACTCTAGTAAGCTTACGTGATAGCTGTGTGATGTCGTTCCTATTTTTAATAATTTTAACATGTCATGACTAAAGCTTACCTAAACTTAACCAATTGTATGGTTAATTATGAATCTAAAAGTATTAACCAGGAACCCTGTTTGTGTTGGAAGAACACCAGCATTTGCCCAAGAACTGCACTCATCGTGATGATGTCTTGATGTTTGATCTTTATTTATACAAAAAAAAATCTTACTACTACTTAGAATGTTGACATTGGTATCTAAAACTAAGTAGGTACTTGGTGAAGTTACGGTAGATCTACGGCGTTTAACAATCTAGATAACAGAGGTCAAATCAAGCAAAAGTGACCCAACAAAAGGTAGGCCCTGCGTAATTCGTATTTATTGAAATAAAGTGGGTAGGCGTAAACAAGATGTTGAAAAAAATGTTTGCGTCGCGTATTAGTTGGTTTTATTATTTTACATTTGCATGGGTCTTTCGCCGGTACTCAATTGCAACTCAGATTTGAGCAGGTCTTGGAGGTTTGGGATATATTTTCTATTTCTGTGCGTGAATTGTTTTTGTGTGTTCTGTGAATTGAAGATCGTCGCTGTAATAGTACCGGCCATACTAACTCTTCACTAACCTGTAGCAGTTACTGGGACAATTTATGTCTAGGTAGTTCTTTACAGAACCTGCGGGAATAAGAATAACCGTTGACATGACAACCAATAACAACTGAGCGTCGAATTTAGTTCCATTTTCGGACATTTACACAGATAACGGAACCAAAATGGCGCTCAAAACAAGTTTTAAAACAAAAGCTTTTAGGAAAACTATAAAAATAAGTATCGTGTTTACCACAAAGCGTCTAACCTTCTTTCTAAAGGTCAAGAGCGCAATTTTGTTAATGTCATCGCTGGTCATGCATATGCATTTTGTAAATTGATTATGAAGTAGTTTGAGGCAATTTTCGCAACACTGCAAATTCCTTGGACTCTGCTTTTAGACTTAAGAGAAACATCATTTATTTGAGTTTAAAAACTATAAACTACATTATACAATTTACTGATATTAGTAGAAAATTAACTAAATGTAAACATTTACTTAATTACAAAACGTTTCATAAAGATTTTACTACTTACGTAATTAAGGGATAATTTTTAGTGGTTTTGAATGACTTTTCATGTTCATCAATTAATTTAAAGCGATGTACAAATTTTAAATAAATAATGCTGGATAAATTAAATACATAGATATTTTTAATATAGATAACAGAAAAAATAAAATATAATAAAAACTTACATAGAAAATACCTAGAACACCCGGAACAAATATTTGCTCGTACAAACATTTGTGCTAAGCCGGGAATTGAACCCGCGAATCCCGCAACCTTCTTCGTCGCAGCTCACAGGAGGACCTTAACCCGCCGCGGCACATTGGCCGTCAAAAAAAAACACTGACATGAATTATTTCAAATGTGTTAAACATTATTCAAATACAGGTCTGTACAATAATATTTATTCACTTTATTACCCTGCTTCCCATCCTCTATCTCTCCATGTATCTGATAAGGCTTGTGTTTCTTGATAGGAACCACTTGTTTAAATATTAGATCCCACCCCACAGGTTCAAGGGAAGGAATTTGTTGTTTGACAAATCTTGCGTGAAATAATATGTGAAAATAGTAGATACAATCACGCACGTAAATGTTGTGAACGTTTGTTAACGAAATGCTTTAGCTAATTTTATCCATTGTGTATTGAAATTCTTCAAAAATGCGCATTATTTATTGTTGTTGGTTTTAACGTGTTTATGTAGTTTATTAAATCGTGAATAACAAATATGATGTAAACAAATTAGAAATGTTTCTCGTGTTCAATTCAGACTTAGAACAGAACCTAGAAATATAGGTAAAGATATGTACAAATGTTCAGGGTAATGCTATGTCGTGAGGCTGCCCACACCGGCCGCCCACTGGATGTGTTAAGGGCATCGTAATTGGAACAACACTTTTCTTTGTGCTTGTCCTTTGGATGGACAGACAGAGGCAAAAGCTGAGTTTTGAACTCTTATATTTCTGTAATTGCTTTGAAACTTTCTAAAACATTGAAACTAATAAGAGTAGAATTTTTACGAAAACGTTAAGGTACTAAATTTATTTTTAAGGCTATTTATAAGAAACAAATTAACGTCAATTCTGAAACCCTAAAGCTATATATGAAAAAACGAGCTCGAAAAACGCAATTTGTTATAGTGAATCAAAATCAAACGATTTTTTGCAAACTATCGAAAATAATCGAATCTATCATTTTAGGTTTTAGTTATTTCTCTGTAAGTTGTTTAATGTTTTTTATTTCATGGCGTCGTGTTCATCAGTGAACGTGTCCAGGCTAATGATGAAGTTGTTTATTTAGTACAAAAAACATAAAAGTGCTAAAACCGATCAAAAGATAAAAAAGTGGAATAAACTCGTGTTAGATTCGGTTATAAGGTCTTCTAAATATAGCGACAAAACTTGTGGCAATCATTGTACACACCAGACGTCCCCGTTGCAACTTTGTTGAAGTTTAACTGCTTTGCGTACAATTTATATTAATGTAATCGGAAGATTGCCTTGCTTTCAAATTAAATTAAATAAATTAATTTTATATTTATTTCTGTTTGTATTTATTATACGATCAAACTATGATATCACAGGACATGACGTTCTAGAAGACCTTTGTTACAACCAAGTGACATTTTTTTTAAAGAAGGTTTTAATCGACAATACCTGTAGCATGTCTCTAATAGCTAGCAGCAAGTGCGATAACTAAATTAATGAATCTGCTTTGAAACGAAGGAAGCATAATCGTCAAAAAACCTCAAAAATCGATATACAATATTCACGCCAAAAAATTAATACTTAGTTTTTGACGCAGTAATAATTTAGAAACTTGTTTAGGTTATCTTCTCAAACCTGTACAAACTTAAGACCTTGTTTGTTGGCACACTGCCATATTTTGGTCACGACGAACTTAACCTAGAAATAATTTCCAACGACTTGTAAAAGTCGCAGTTATAAAAGCAGTTACCTAAAGTTTGCTTCAAGGTTCAGGTTCAAAGTGCTAGCTGTCGTAATATAAGAGCTGTTTAGAAACCTATAAAATGAACCCTGTATATAACATCTCTAAAACTACTCTGAATTTCTATATTATCTATGGACGTTCGATATTTTATTCAAAAAGTCGTGAGTTCTACAAAACTATTCATTGGAGCGGGCAGTCGGACCTCGCGGCGACCTCGAGGCAACCTCGCCAGGCTACCACTCCACTCCAATGCACCAATCACCTCCAAATAAAGATATTTTCATATTCCGTGTCACGATACAAGCCTTTTGTATTTCAGCAATTTATCTACGTAAATTGGAACGTTAAAAGTGGTGCAATTCGAATTTTAAATTGGTATATCCGATTTGTTCTAGATTGTCTTTGGAACGCAAGTTTTCGTGTGCGTTTTTTGGCAAATAAATCGAAGATTTTTGTGTTGATTTGATCTTTTTACCGTTAACCCTGTTGTGAACCATAGCTAGGTAGGTACTAAATACGAGTATCTTACCAACTGACTACTCTTTTTTAGGTCCAACGATACCGTACTTGGTTTTACATAATGAACTCACTAAACAATTAATATAGGTTAATAAATGGTTAGCTGCTACGTTTCCTAATCTCGCACAAAGTAAAAACCTAATTCCTCCCTCATTATTTGCTTTGAATAACCAATGTATAATTATGTGGTTAACCTTAAGGAAAATTGCAACGATTTCAAGCTTTGCAAAGTGAATATCTCAAAGAAAGTCCAGTAAAGATATATTTTGAAAAAAAATCCCTAAGCCCCCAGACTACCAGACGCAAACGATTAATAACTTGAGCCTTTTGTCTGTTAGCTGATTTTATGACATCTCGTCTTGCAACCACATGGAATTTGTTTCTAAGCTTTCGCGATATGTTCTGATATTAAAGATTATTTATCACGTACCTTTAGTACGTACCTAGTCGACTTTTACGAAATCCACGAGTTGATTTAGAGGTTAAGCTTGTCGCACACTTGGAAAGCATCGCAGCACATACGGGCTAAGTCATATCATTTAGATAATAGGATATTGAGGGCAACAAATGACAGACAGCTCGCGGACCACTCGTTTAAAGCTTGTGGGAAGCCATTTTGTCACATTAAAAGGAATCGAAAGATAACGAGTTTACAGTAATATATTAATAATATATGCATGCACGTTTTTGTGCTGTGTGGTAGCGCTATTGGATTATTGAGCGCAGAACTTTAGGCCACAACCTATATAGGTATCTAATACCTACACAAAAAGCGTTATCATGGTAAAAGTGTCGAAGTGAAAACAAAAATGTATGGAAAACACGAATGACATGTAAAATTTTACCATATCGATGACACGACGAATCGCAAAACACGAACAAAGTGTGTCAGCTCTACGTCCAACGGTGGAGAGAACCGAATTTGGAACTCTCTGATGATAAAATATCTAATATCGACCATTATTTCCATATAAAACGTAGCAGACCTATTGACCTTTTCAAAGCACTATCACGATGATGTCAACTGACTTAGATACATTCTATTTGTCAAGGATTATGTCCTGTGACTAAAATGATAATAAATTGTAGGGCAATTGAATTATACAAACTTTAAGAGCGTTTATTCCTAAAATGCGCAGAAACAGTACTTTTCAAACCCGTTTATATCATGAACCACTTATCTTATAGTATATGTTATTTACTAATAATTTTAGGAAATTTTAGTGTCCAACGAGTTTGACTATAAAATATTTCGATTAATATAGTATGTACGCGTTCTATCAAGATAACTTGTGAGAGGTTTTCATAATTTCCCTTTCAGCATCAGTTTCGAAGCTCAATATAATAGAAAATACTGACATATCTAATTAAGAAAAAAATATAACCTACTGATGAGATCCTTGGCTAAAAACTTACTTAGAAAGATGTTTGGTTTTGGTATCCTACTATGAGAAATTAAAATTCAAAAAATGTGAAATATTACGAATATTTCACATTTTTAAATGATGTTTTTACCGATATACCTTATTTAATTTAATATAATAATAGCCTACCAATAAAGTGGAGCATCTTTTTTAAAATCATACATTTAAAATTTTTATGATTTTGTTGCTATTATTTTTCTATAAATATTTTAAAACTACTATAAAACGCTGCGCGAAAATCAGTCCGCCGCGAGGCTTTCTAGAGTGTGGTCACGTCGCTCATTAAATATTTATAGAAAAATAATAGCAACAAAATCATAAAAATTTTAAATGTATGATTTTAAAAAAGATGCTCCACTTTATTGGTAGGCTATTATTATATTAAATTAAATAAGGTATATCGGTAAAAACATCATTTAAAAATGTGAAATATTCGTAATATTTCACATTTTTTGAATTTTAATTTCTCATAGTAGGATACCAAAACCAAACATCTTTCTAAGTAAGTTTTTAGCCAAGGATCTCATCAGTAGGTTATATTTTTTTCTTAATTAGATATGTCAGTATTTTCTATTATTTTGAGCTTCGAAACTGATGCTGAAAGGGAAATTATGAAAACCTCTCACAAGTTATCTTGATAGAACGCGTACATACTATATTAATCGAAATATTTTATAGTCAAACTCGTTGGACACTAAAATTTCCTAAAATTATTAGTAAATAACATATACTATAAGATAAGTGGTTCATGATATAAACGGGTTTGAAAAGTACTGTTTCTGCGCATTTTAGGAATAAAGGCTCTTAACAATCAAAATATTAACTGTATAGATCAAGATATATGGACGTTCTGACTAAAAACTCCTCGAGTATTCTTTATTTTATACATACACATTATATTTTCGACTGTACATTTGCGTAAGGGGATAGCTCCAAACATTTATATAGATACTAGCTGCGCCCCGCGGTTTCACCCGCGTGGTGATAGATATTTTGGATAATATATATCTTTATGAATTGTACCCTACCTTTCACTATTTATATAAACCTATTAAATTGTTTTTCAACTCCTTAATATTAAATCATCATCTATAACATTTTTGAAGACTAACCTGCATTATTTACCAGATGTACAAAGTAAAATACGTCGGTATAAAACAAAGAAGCTGGAACTTTCAAAGGGCATTGCATCACAGCACAGCCCAGTTCTTAGTCACGATTGCATTGGGCTCTGGGCTGGCATTTACCTACATTAATATGGAATCATGGCGGCGAATAAATTTAAAGCTGATTCTGGCTCTGGCATACCACCACAAACCTGTACCTATTCGAATTATTCAGATGTAGCCATAATAAGTAATTACAGTACGCACTTACATTATGTCTGAAAAAAGAGGGAATAGTGAATGCCACCCGTTCTAGGCTCTATATGAACCTACCTCTAGAAACCTGAGTTGCGCTCTAATTTAAGTTATGATGCCCGATGACGCCCGATGGCCCGTGACTTATGACAATGTTTTATCCCCTTTACCACTATTGTGCAACAAAGAAACCAATCAAATAAACTGCAAAACAAAAAATAAACAACTTCTGAAAGTCAGAGTCAACTTCACTTTATGCATGTGACTTAGGTATTTCATGAAATAGTATTAACTAACTTAGGCTATATGAGATGTTACAAATACGGTGGTAGTACCAGCTTAGCTTTTGCATTATTTTATTGGCTACAAGACAGTAATTGATTTCATTGCTTCGGAGGGCCTTCGAATAAAAAATATGGATGCAATAATAGGTGGCTTCTTAGTCACGAAGCTGTAATAAAATACTTTAAAGGAATCGTTGGTGCTTCATTCTATCATTTATTTTTATTGAGTTTATTAGTCTCTTTTGTATTTAGTTACTATGTTTTTTTCAGAAAAGAAAGTAAATGAGTATCTATTACCTGTCTAAAAATACCTGAATCATTAACTGTTAATCATTTATAAGATGCCTTTAAGACTATTATATCTGGTGCCCGCGGGTTACCACGCGTTGTTTTGAAATAAATAAATAATGCTGGACAAATCCACATAGCTTCATCTAGCCACAAGCAAAGCAGACCTTGTGTTATGGGTACTAGATGACTGATACTCGTACATGGAGATTTAGAGTTTTTTTTTATTATAAATAGAAAATCACCGGAACAAATATTGGTATATGGTTTATTCAAACGTTTATAGGTTACCTCCTGTTTTTCGAATAGTCCATTCTTTTCAGGCGACGTACCGAAGCATTGCCGCTGACAATGGCGTTTAAAGTCGCCTACGCCGTGTATTTCGAAAGTGACCGTAATTTGTATGGAAATTGACGAGCACTTACGTGATGACACAGACCTCGTTACATGCTTATTAACTGAAAGAGCAAAGGTTTTTGGGGTAAATGTGCAGAGATTTTTGGGGTAAAATTGTGTAAACAGTTGGTTTTCAAATGAAATTGTTAAAAAGGTCAGATTTTTTAAGCCAATGTTGATATTGATGCGTCGATTTTTGCTCGTCGAATATCTGCAGATCGTACAAAAATTTGTCCTGAGGCGGGAATCGAACCCAGTACTGGACCTGGAATATGTTTTATTTACTAGTAGTGACAGCAGAACTGCAGCTAATAGGTCTAGGTTCTTGGAAAGCTAAAATGTATAAATGTATATGACTCGCTGGCAACAAAGATTGTCTGGTCTTGTAGAAAGTATTGTAGCCGCGACAAATATTGACCAATACGGTCTGCTGACTAACAAGACTCGAGGCTTAGGCTTACTGAGTCACTGTTGTTCACTGTTTACAATCGCAAATCTTAATTTATGAACATAGCCTGGAGTAACTTTGGTTTTGCATAGAATAGAATGGAATATAGTTATTTTCTAAGACTTACTCTTAATAGAATAAGTACCTATAATATGTAAATTCAAACTAAAACCGAAATGGTTTCTAAGTAAAAAAATAAAATAAAAAAGCCGTTTATTCCATAACGTTAATAGTAAAGTAATCAGTAAAACTGTAAAATGATTAATATGTAAAAAATAATAATTGCTTCTATACTAACATTATATTTTTATATTCCTTATTTATGTCAAATCATATTAAATTAAAAATGTAATTAGTTAGGGTTTCTAAGTAAAAAAATGTAAAAAAAAACTCTCTGCCTCAGCATAAGTTGAACGCTGGTCCATACGAAATATCCTTTAAAAGATCTATGCAATTTCTTTTTTACAATTACCTATATAAGTATGCTGTACAAGATTTGCCCCAAAGCAAAAGTTTTGGTGAAAGCGTTGGCGAAGCTTTAATGAAATCATTAGTATCATATTCATCAGGTATGATTTTGTCGGTTAGGAAACTCGTTAAGTTAATAAGTTAATATTGAAGTAAAAAAATTTCTTACATGTGTCATTACTTATGTGTTTTAATTTTGTGTTTCCCTTTGGTTGATCTTTGATATTTTAATTTTGTGTTTCCCTTTGGTTGATCTTTGTACCTACCATATTTTCTAGCAGACTAAAACTGTGAACCTAATAATGAAGTAAGAACTCGTAATCTCGATGCTATAATCGCCTGTTAGGTAAGTAAATGTGACGACAAATAACACACGCAATTTCTAGGATATTCTTTCACTAATTACAAAATTTAAATGCACATAGATTAACATTGCGTGAGTACTTTTCAATGAAAAGTGACCGTTAAATTACTTCCTAAAATTACTTCAACATTAACGTTTAACCGATTGAAAAATCGGTAGCTGATCGTTAACTGTTAATATTCGAGATAATAATTTACTACAAAAAGAGGGAAATGAAGATAAGCATCACTTTTCAATAATCTAGAAAGGTTCACAAAGATTTCCTCTTCTTTTTTTCGAATATTCGAAAAGGCATTCGAATAATTACTGCACAAAGTGATTTAAAACAGATTAACTGCTATTAGAAAAACAAAAGAAACGAGTGATCTTTCTCACACAATTTTCCTTTCCCTGTTGTTCATTCTTTTTCCTGCGGATATCGTTATTGCTACATCATAATTATAACTGAACTTAACTCTGAACTTTAACATACAAGTTGCATGCGAACTCGTCGTGTAACCTCTTAACCAACTTTAAGTTACTAAACTCGAGACATTTCAACTTAATGATACTAAAATGCCCAAATGAGTGACACTTACATGACACAAATTTGTAACTTAGTTAATATGAGCCGTTAGATCTTACATGTAATGAAAGTCATCATAAAATTCTAAAACCGTAGAAGAAAATGAATGTGTGAAATGCGCATGTTGACGCAAACCGTGTTTTGAATGTAACCAGCATTACAAGTTTAACTTGTTATTTTGTTTGATGTTAAACCAATGTTATTGAACTAAAAAACAGCTTTCGCCGGAAAGACGATCCAAAAACATTTACTTACTCGTTAAATTGATACATTAACAAAAAAGAAAATTGAAAAGTTTCTTGCTTCAGATTATTGTCCACAAATGACACATACAAACAATCAAGCATACAATATAGAATTAAATAGATTAACATATTTTCTCAATTAAGAGCAGCCACATTAACTCCAATAATCGCAAAACACCCATTGTTTAGATCAAGTACCTACTGACTTTTGATTCATTATCATCATCAGCCTATAGCAGTCCACTGCTGGGCATAGGCCTCCCCCAATGAGCGCCATAGCGCCCTGTCTTCAGCTTGCCGCATCAAGCATCTACCTGCAGTCTTTCGCAGGTCGTCATCCCACCTGGTCGGAGGGCGTCCTACACTACGTTTACCGAGTCGTGGTCTCCACTCAAAAACACGTTTGCCCCATCGGCCGTCAGTTCTTCGCGAGATATGGCCGGCCCACTGCCACTTCAGCTTGCAAATTTTTTGAGCTATGTCGATAACCTTGGTTCTCTGTCGGACTTTTGAGTGTACTTAGGTATTTAGGAGTCTAAGTCACGTGTTCGAAAATAATAACAATGAATGGATAATAATAGTAATAATTTTCCTTACTGACATGAATCAAGCAAACAAAACTATGCAATGTAAAATTTGCACAATAAAGAGAAAAACGAGACAATTAACAACATGCCATGTGCTCAGTCATCAGCTGAGGCATGCTCTCATGAAACCAACCGTTCATGTGTCAAATGTATTCATGGACCACGTTCATTCACTCGCTGGTACTATTGTTTAGATAGGCTGTTGCACATTTTTACAAATTTGAATATCACAATCGAAATTCGAAATTTAAAACTTAAAACTTATGAAGCTTATGCTGCGTACGGGTTTGTCTTTACTTTTATGAAATGACAGTGTCTTTAAAAATACCACGTGCTAGGAACTTTTTTAAACTGAACCAAAAATGTCTGCTATGCTCAACCTTCACTTTAACCCCTGAGAAATAGATGAAATAGAAACTATTGTTCAAAAAATTTCTATAAATTTCTATATAGTAAGGAATATTTTATTGGAATTTATAAAAAACATATCGAAAAAGAAAACATTTTTTTTATTTAGCCTGATTCGTCCCTGTGCTGGGAAAACAATTTAGTTTTTATTAAATTTAAGTCTTTAGTTTGGAGTGTAAGATGCACTTTCATTTTACGTACATATCTACATACATATATATGTAGTTTAATTCTATAAAATATAATAAAGGTTTATATAATTATCCAGATTGGTTCAGAGGTTTCCTACGAATTTCTTCCGAAACCGGTTGTTCCAGCAACAGCTAACTTGATATTCTTTGGTCAAATATTCGTCCATTCATTGTTCACTTGTTGCACTAGACATTCTACCCGCCCACATACCGACGTGGTTAGAAGGTCATGTTTTGGCCGATTGAACTTAATAACTTAAGATTTCTTATCAGCCCACACATGGTTTAACTAAACACTTACCCGTGTTGGAGAGTAGGTTAAATGTGTAAGAAAACATTGTCAACAGCTAAAACTAGTCAACAGCGGATACAATAATTTGATTGTTTTGAAAAAACTACAAACCGACGTACACATTCCTTAGTCTTTGCAATTATTTGTAAATATTAAGTCCGGTTCGTCTGTTTATAATTTTTTAGATTGATTTTTTTAAATACATAGTGCTGTCAAAAAATAGTGTACCCTTTGTAAGGTTTTCGGAACAAATACCAATTTCTAGGGATTAAAATATGATGGGACCAACCTCTATACAATAGCGAAAGAATCTCCGAACTCGGTTCACGAACATACACATACAGCCGAACATAGACCATATATGTATATCTTTTTTTTTAAGGGCCCATACAACCTCAACTTTGTGTGAAAAGGCTAGACATATGATTTTACGTTCATAAAAGCAGGACAGGGCATTGCAACGCAAGTTCAAAAATCAAGTTTTAGCTTATTACCTATTAATTAGGACATTATTTGAAAAATCCGAAACATTGTTATTTATACTTAATTCTATTACCACGCTTATTGTCAAGACCTGAACTTCTGTATTTATTGAGAAATGTAGGTTTTAGTAAAAATTTAGAGGTAACTTTGCGATTTTTTTCTATCAAGAAAATTTTATGGAATTGTGTTTTCGAAACATATGATCGATAGATTAAGTCCTGAACTTTACCATATATCAATTTCAAAGTTAAATATTCAGTAGTTTAGACGATATGGACATCCGGCGGAGTGAAAATTAGCAGTTTGAGGTATTATACACTCTTAAGTCGTGTAAAAAGAAATATTTTACAAAACTAATGGATTACTTCTATGGTTGGTGTTATTTACATGGTTGGTGATAGCTGATATGTATATATAAATAGTATACATATTGATATTTCCTAAGTTAGACAGCAAAACAAAGAAGATAAACAAACAAAGTAAGTAAAGAACTGACGGAAGTGTAGAGCAGAAAGCAGAAGCTATCAGAATAATAAAATGTCCAAAATTTATTACCCTTTGGAACATGACATTATCACACAGAAGGTGTCCATACTTATAGAAGTTACGACATTTGGTGAAATTCGAAAGCTAGCAGATTGGCTTTCTATGTACCTAGTAAAATCCGGTAGGTTGTTTTATAATAATGGCAATTTAAGAATATTAAATAATATTACGCAAGAGTCATGGGTCATTGATTTTTATATGTATTTTGGTTTTATGGTAAATCGAGTGAGTTTTCCCCGCACTCTTTTATATTTTCTCCATATTTATATCTATTGTTGTATAACTAGATTCTGCCCGCGGTTTTGAATGCGTTGTTTCTATGGAAACGTTTTAGGTTATTTATTTCCCATGGAAACTGATTTATGAGATAAAAAGCCTATGTTTTATTCCAGGCATATTCTAAACCGAAGATGGATGGATGGATGTATGTCCAAGCTTCTATTTATAATTGGCAAAAAATGTTAGAATCAAAGCAGGAAATGCAACAGAGACCAATGTGTCAATCATTTCAACATTCATTGTTGTTTGACCTCTGTGTCTCGTCAAGCTTCAAGTAGACAGGTTTCATTGTTACAAGAAAAAACTTGTACGGGTGTTCTGTCAAGTGGAATTTGTTTATAGTATACTAGCTGCGCCCCGCTGCTTTGCCCGCGTGGAAATCTATATGTCAAATAGTTTATAAGCCTGCCTTTCTCTTGAATCACTCTATACTATGTATTAAAAAAACCGAATCAAAATCCGTAGCGTAGTTTTGAAGATCTAAGCATAAGGATAGACAGACAGCGGGAAGCGGCTTTGTTTTATACTATGTAGTGATTAGTGACCCGCCCCGGCTTCGCCCAATTTTCGATATATACATATAAACCTTTCTCTTGAATCACTCTATCTATTGTTGAAAACTGCATTAAAGTCCTTTGAGTCGTTCAAAAGATCTAAGCGAACATACGCAGAAGCGACTTCATTTTAAAATAAAATCTTCATTTTCAAGATCTAATGTTGTCTTTGACTTAATGAAAAGGTATTGTTCATTTTACCTATTTTTGTTTCGTCAATTTATTGTATACTATATATGAAACTATTATGAAACATAATTTTATATTAAAGTCTTAACATTGTTTCAAGTCGTCACAACAGTTTGAAACTGGTTCCGTCCCTATGGAACTAAGCCATGGGAAACTGAATAGCCACCTGGCGTTCAGAAATCCTGTATCAATCATTTAAAAATCCTTCGCTTAATATAATTGTTGCTATACAAAAACTAGTAATTGTATCGAGCACCTAGTCATTTACTCCACATATACAAGTATGCGGCGTTCTTGATGCTTGCTTGTCTTTATAATTTGTTTATTCAACAATAATTATCTGCCGAAGCTTTCAAATGTCTTCTCAACTTAACTAATTCTGTATTAAAACTTCTGAAACTATCATGGTTATTAACACTAAAGTCATTTAAAACGGGATATATACCATGATTTGATTTTTGAGTTTTCCAATATTTCGGCACAGTTTCATGCGCCATGATCACGGAATAACTGAAGACACTGCGAGTTGTAGTTGTATTTATTCACTATTATAGTATCGGATGTTATACAAGTTTTTTCCTGTCTTCTTTATCTGTTTTTATTTGGTGTGCAATAAAGAGTACCTAATTGTATTGTATCTACAAGGCAAGTCATGTTGTACAATTGTGAGATTCTTAATCAATTTCTATAAAGTTATTTAATTTTTCATTACTATACAACATTTCAAAAATTCAAATGAAAATCCCATTCTATTGTGAAAATGCAGTCAATAAACTACATCACCCATATACCGGCTATACTTACTATACTAGTAAACATGTACTTATATGACAAGACGTGTACTTACGTGAAAACTTCGCGTGCGAGCTATGTGAGATTTCTTTTAGCATTCAAGGAGAGACACTGCTCGCGCGGATGCTCGAAAGCTATTGATTGAGGCGATATGGTACTTCTAGAGAAAAAACTTGTTTATACAATCACTATACTATTTCGTTTTTTATTTTAAGAAGATTTAGAAAAGGAACGCTAATAGTTTATACAATAAGCATTCTCAGGGATAAACTTACTATTTAAGCAGTTTCTAATAATATACACACGATCCTATCCATGGTTGTCTGGTAGAGATCGCTCTTGAGCAATAAGACCGCCAATTGTAATTAATGATTAAGTTTTTTCTGTACATAGTTTTCTATTTAAAGTATAATAAAGAATTTTCTATCTATCATTTTATCTATCTACCCAAATAACTTATTTTTACAACAGGCGGACACAACATCGCCATTGTTATTTGTGTTTTGACGGTCTAATAATTGAATTTCATCGAGTTTTCCCCAGAACATGATGCAATAAGTACTGCAAAGTCGATAATTAATAAAAAAAATAGTATTTAGTATTTTTAGCAAAAAATACCTTCTCCAATAGAAATTCATATATATTTCGTACCACAGAACTACCCAATTAGCTTATAATAGCGTGTGCCGCCTATGGGAACCACAACCATACCGTTGCACAACTCATAATAACCCGTGACACAATTCTATCAGCGGTTAAACTTATAAGGTTATAACATCGGGCACGAATTTTTAAGGTGATATGACGTACGCTAAAATAATAGGTCCTGAAAATAGCTTTGAACTTGATATAAATCTAAATGTTATTTTGGACTGAAATAGGGTTTTTTCTTGAACTTTGATAGAGTTATGTGATATTTGAAATTCAACTTTGACAAGTTAGCGTAGTTTCTAGCACGCTTACTGCAAGGCGCATTGCTGGCGAATGCTGAACTTGGGAAAGCGACCTCGAAGAAATAATTTCAAACTTTTGTCAGGGTCTTCAACGACATTCTTTTCGCTTGTTTGAAGGATTAGTTGTAATTTTTGAATAGTAATTTCTGCTAGTGCGTTTTTCTGGGATACATAGTATCCGAAAGATTAGCTGTTTTGATGTTTGTAACATCACCTAGGTTACAAATAAAGATATTAGTATGACTTTACTTATTTTGCTCTCTGATTAACTATTAGAAATACATAACTAAAATACCTATGTACCTACCATTCTAAGTGATCCTATGCAACATAATAATCATACCAATATATTTGATGAATGCATATCACGCACATTTCAGAGCTAACTACCAATAGGCGTTAAACTAATAAATCTCAAGATAATGAAAGTTGCAATTGATACAAACCCACAAGTAAACAAACACCAACAGAAACAGGTCATGGAAAAAAACATCTTAATTACACCACCATAAAGAACACTATTAATGCATTTAAAAGAGAAACCGGCTGTAAAAACTATTGAGGTTTGCCCGTGATGGAATCTAGACCCCGTCTTGGCGGCTCATTCAGATGTGACTGATTATACAGTGAACAACCTCGGTGTCCGTCCGTCTATAGGAGAAATGATATTTGCATAATCGAAGATGTTTGATTGACAAGAAAGCTAGATGTTTTAATATTAATTTGCTATGGTCGTCAAATATATTTCCAGTTGAAACTACCAGATAAGAATCAATATTATTTTTATAGTTATTTTACAGTTTAAGTGTTATGAGCGATGTTAACGTAAAAAAGAAAGTTCAAGCAATGACTAGCAAAGGTGTGAAAAATTCAAACATGATTGCATAGGTGTAGTATAAAGCTTATTTTGACGACCGATGTGGCGCGGTGGGCGAAGGTCCACCTGCGACGCAGGAGGTTGCGGGTTCGATTCCCGCCTCGGAACAATTGTGTGTACGATCTGCAGATATTTGTTCCGGGTGTTCTGGTCGTTTTCTATGTATAATAAAAAATATCTATCTATGTAATATATTGTATTATGTATATCAGTTATCTAGTACCCATAACACAAGCTCTGCTTACCATGGGGCTAGATAATGCTGTGTGTATTGTCCAGCATTATTTATTTATAATATGTTTTAATACAAGTCTTCAGCCAAATCATCATCTTTTCTACTGGCTTCGAGACCGATTCGGTCTCAGACAAAGAAAGAGCTAACAGTCGAGCCACAATACAGAGAGCTGAATAATTAAGTACCTACAAGCCCTTTCGACCCAGTAGTGACTCAGAATACGAGCAGTTTGTTTGTTAACCATTTATGACCCAACAATCCGCCTGACCCAGAAGAGTTAAGGAATCTTACAGATTATTTGGGTTTACCTACGAGCATGTATGAGTCTCATTTATTTTTCTTAAATGACAATAGATAGATAGATAGATTATTTATTCATACAAATAGGTTACATCATTAAGTTAGTAGTGCCTTAAAGCCTATGTTAGGTTTGTCTTAGCACTATAGTTCTCACTTAATTTAAAAATAAATTGATAATCTAGGTACTGTAGTTAACGAACGATCTGACAAAAATACCTAGTATCGTTTATTTTTTGATGGGACTAGACCTTTCTTGCCCCACCAAAAAAAGGCGTTTTACAAGAAAGTACGCTAATAGCGCTAAATAATTGAACTAACGTTTAACAACTCAGCCAACCACGGTATTACATGGGGATACAAAAACACGGATAGGTTACTTAAAAGTGAATTTTACGCCTTTTGTTATAAGAGTGATAGCTGCTTTTGTTGTACGAGATAGACAGATGTTTTCAATGCTAATCCAAGTGGAAAATTGTAAGATTTCGTGGTGGGTCGTTGGCCGTTCGCTGTGACCGATCTGTGATTGCGGAGAACTGCAATCTAAAACTAAATGGGTTTTTCAACACCGTTAGTTTTAATCTTTGATTAATAAATTGGAGGAAGCAAATATTCATTGCTACGAGTAGATTAATAACATAGCTCTTATAATTAACAAACTGAAATGGCAGTGGGCCTGCTATATCTCGCGAAGAACCGACAACCGCTGAGGCAAACGTGTTCTTGAGTGGATACCACGACTCGGTAAACGTAGTTGAGGACGCCCTCTAAAAGACTGGACCGGATGACGATCTGCAAAAGACTGCAGGTAGATGCTGGATGCGTCAAGCTGAAGACCGGGCGTTGTGGCGTTATTTGGGGGAGGCCTATGTCCAGTGGACTACTCGTAACATAGGCTGATGATGAGATTAAATACAACGATGAGAATTTTCTTCCCAGCATGGTTTAATTCATTGGTTTTTATTGGTTCAACGTTCGTGTACTGCACAACCTGATTGGCGGATAGACCTACATATGGCCTACATTTAGCTTCGAACGTTTTTGCTTGACATTCCTTTATGAGCTACTTGTTTTGATCGCAATTCTGCTTTATACCTTTTATTGTAACATATACTGAATTATGATGAAGTTTATTTAAGCCCGATGCGGTCTCACGTTTTTTTTTTGAGGTCGCAGGCTTCTTTATCCCTAAGCTTCCAAGCGGTTTTACAGGTTTAGGGAAATATTTAGCAATCACAATGTTTCAATGTTAATCAACTTATCGGAAACAGATATAGTTTTACTTAAAAAATGTAAGTATCATAACTCTGTATATAGTATATACAGAGTATATAGTATATACTTAAACATTTTAAGTTAAAACTATATCTGTATCCGGTAAGAACAAAAACATTTTGATTGCTAAATATTTACCTGATATATACTATATAGTATATAGGCATAGGAAATATCAGCGATATATCACACATAACGAAATCATTCCGCCGTAAAAAAGCGCCATATTTAGAAATCAATATTTCGTCGTAAAAAATGTATTATGTAATTGATCGTTGGATGTAAATGGATAAGGCAGGCGCCAGTAATATTTTCTTGGCAAAATTAATTGCACAACTAACAGAATCGACCTTGGTTGTTATTATTTGCATAACATATTGTGTTTATTTCTTTGTGGTCGGTGATTTAATTTGTATTTTTTGCGAAACTGTTGCAGATATGCAAGAGGTAGAAATATTTGTTTGGTAGGTAGGTACTTGAGAATTATTTATTAACGTTTTGTGAAAAATCATGATTTGGTAATTGAGTTACCAGCACTTACATATAAACATGGTAAATATCGCAAAGGGTTGTAGTAGTAGGTGATTTATATTTTATCAAGCAAAAGTCATTTATGGCGTCTTTAGTCGCCCGGACGTTCAAGTGGTATATATTATATTGGTGTTCGCGAAATTGTTTACATTTGGTAGATAGGTACCGCACGAAAAATGTCTTAATAAATGTACCTACCTCAAACAAAGTCGCCGACAAAAACAAGTAAACCATCTATTGATATGCAACTGGCGTGCACGACCTCGAGAGTACGGTCCAGCGCTCGCGGTAACGAGAGCCAGATGCTGTAGAAATCTGCGCCGATATCAATATCGATGAGCGTTGACTTGCCGATCGATATTCTTTCATTCTAATAAATATAAGTCATTTCATTTGCAAATATTTCTGTTCGCAGCTTCATATTGATCCATATTAACGAAGACTTGACTGGCAATATGCCATTAAAGAAGACAAAGAAAAGTGTAGAAGAGTGATCAGAAGATTTCATCGAATAGCAATTATTTTATATTATATATATATACATACGAGTATATGTTTATTTATAAATATAATAATAAGTAACAAAAAATACCACTTTAATAACCAATGCACACATATAACCAAATTGCTCTGTTTTCTCCAATTTTGCTCAATTAATAGCCTTAAAAGTCGTGTCAAGGTGAAAGTCAGAAAATATTCAAATTGTGGGCGAAAACCTTATGTAAATAAAACATAATTACGTAAAAGAAAACATATTATATAACCACTTCACTCATGGGTCAATATAAGAGCCAATGGAGTCAATTAAATCAATTTTGTGGGAAAGGTGAAAACACCTGGTTAATTGATTGATAGTGTGGACAGGCACTTTATTAAGTCGACAAAAAGTGACACCCAAAACAAGATTTATGGTAATAGTAGTCAGGATGTGAAAGATTCTCTCGGTCTGAGTGAGTAGACGAAATGCTGCGACTACATGACAATAAACAATATTACAACAACGAATGAATGACATACCCTCAGCTTCACGTTGATCCTTCTGGCATAAGCAAAGCAGACGACAGGATTTAGATTAGTAAATACATCGTCTAATTACCCCACAAACGTACACTGCTGGACCTAGGCCTACCCCATAAATCCATTAACTATTAAAATACATATATGTATAAAGTATATCAAATAACAATCGATACAAAACTCTTTCGGTTTGTCCTCACCTTACAGTTTAAGGTTTTTAATATGATTTGGCAGAGATAAATTGTGTTCTAGAGCCTTCCCTAGCATAATGGAGAATATACCTCCTTGCCAGGATATACCGTAGGTAGCAGTATTCTTATTATAGACATACGGTACACCGTGGGTAGCCCATAATCAAGATATATCCTGGAAAAACTCGTCAGAAGTCACAGGCAGAAGCTAGTTTATATTATTGAATAATAAACCGGTAGATACAAGTCAAGAACAGCGACTTGTAGACCTCGACTGGGTGTTTAAGAAAACTGTTTTAATAAATCTGTATTAAGCGACTTTCTGTTATTGATTTCGCAATCCTTTTATGCCGGTGTTACGATTTTGGGGCAGACCAGACTATAAACGATAATACTTACTTAATTATTACGGTATAACCATATGCCCAAAATGGGAAACCTCAATTGCAGACAGTTCAAGATCCTGTTTAAATTTTCCACGCCGTAAAACTTTACGGTTCCCTTTCTCGCAGAAAGAGGCTTTTTTGAGAACAAGTGACAGATTCACGTACCTTTCATCGCGCATTGTGTCTTTCTATATACGATATATATGTATATGATAGACGAGATGTTATTTCTGTGCCGAGAGGCTGCTGGACAAAGGTAAGCCAATATCAATTATCTTTGGCGATATTTGAGGGATCAAATATCGCCAAAAATAATTGATATTTGCCGATGGCGCCATTGCGCTGCCCGCCGCACAACATGGGTCGTCGAAATAAAACTGTGTTATCATATGGACAACGAGAAATGCACAAACAACCACATAATAAAATGCGTGCTGTCAGTATTTCCTATATTAACATAAGAAAAAATATATTTATTGCTTTGCATTAAATACAAATTGTCTTTTGTCGTCTTTGTTCAGACTGAGAACGTAGAAAATAAATCATTGAAATTAATAATGTGGTTTGCTATGATACAAAGAAAACACACTTAAGTATGCATTTACGATAGTTATGATATAGGAAATGGAAAATACGCAAATGTTATGAGACATTATTACCGATATACCTACTGGACTGACCATTAGCTAATACAGACGGGATGTACTTATTATGTATAAGTTATCTTGGACTTAGATAGTTTATGCATAGAATGCATATGTATTATCAGGCATTATAACTGCAGACGAATATATACTTACAATACTTAAACATAGGCACCATAACCAGTAGCAGTAGACCCTGTAGGTACCAGGGGCTCTATAGACAAAGTCCCATGCGATCATCGTTAGCGCTAGAGAAACGTCCAAAAATGTATGGAACAGAACCAAAAAAAACTAGAACAAGCCCGTAAAACGTTTGCTTATTATTAATATCGTAAAAAATGTGTAGGTATGTGTCGGGTGGCGTCAATGGAGGCGGTTAGCGAAAGACCGTGGTAGACGGTAAAAACTTCGGAAGGTCTATTATATACTCAGAAGTGGGTAAATTTTGCTGCGGATGATGATGGTGGTGATATAGGTATATAATATAGATTAGCAGCAATTAGTTATCTTTAATTCGTATGTCATATCGTACATATGTCGCATAAATAATAATCAAAGGTATTTTCTGTACTCGTAGTATGAGCTAATAAGAGCTCATACACAGAGTCAGCCGCAATTGCGCCTTGTAAAACTAAAAGCTTGAATTAGTATTAAAATTGATCAATTAAGAACTAAAGATACAATCATAAGTTTAACGAAAGTAGCTACTAATTGATAATTATAAGTATTAATACAACGGGTATTTATCGCGTTTATTTACCTATTTTTCCCGACGTTTCAACAGGTTTACACACTGTCGTGGTCACGGGATGACTGGAGTACTGGAGTTACCGCCTCTGCGAAGCGGGGGCTAGTTTATTTGAAACTACCCTCACTTGGTTTTCGATACTAGTACCCGAACGCGATAAATACCCGTTGTATTAATGCTTATAATTATGTGTTCAGATCGCGTAAGTTTAAAAATATTTATTATTATATATATTTTATTATTTCATCATGAACTGATATCATAAAGCGAGATGAAGCAGAGGACGTTGAATTTTTCTAAAAGTTAACGCAAGCATTGCCAATCGCGATCGATTATTCAATGGGGGAAAAATTTGATTCCATAAATTATTGTTTTCAACTTTTCATCGTTAATTTGTTTCTCAAAAGTCACGGCAAACTTGAGCCATTTATGTCAAAAAAATAATGAATTTATGTAAAGTAAAGTCAAGATTAATTTACCGATGCATAATAATTTATGTATATCGAGCGATTTCGATAATAATCTTGACCCACTCACGAAATACGCAGATTCTCACAAACAACATTTAATTTCTCAACAGAGTTCAAAATAAAGTCAAAAGCTCAGCCCTATACTCTATTTCACTAATAAGTTAAATTATGAGATATTTAGTGAATATGTACCCATGACTCATGACTTGAAGAAACTAGAAAACACAAATGATACAATTTTAGCAATAAAACGATGAAATCCTATGATAAAATAATATACTTGATGTACTCAAAAACGGTACGCATCATGGAAGAGCTATAAAAAAGTTAAAATCTGAGAAAAATCACGCATACGCCATAATACAAAAAGTAAGCAGAAAAACCAACACGCACAGATGAAAGATAAGCCCATCTGTCGAAAAACTTATCTCTTCCGTCTCCAATCAGCCGTGAGAATAGGAAACTTTCACCAGCTCTTTTTGTTTTAAAGGCCGTCATTGTTTGTCAACGAGTGTACAATGACACTTGTAAGTAGGTCTTGTACACTTGCGAGCAACAAAAGTCTATCTTCATATGTCATAGAGTAGGTCGCTGTGCGCGAAGAATATGACCATAGCCACCCATAATTATTAGCCATTTAGTTCCGGTGTTTCTTTTTCGAGAACCGTGAATTTAAGAATTGATCTTTACAAGCTGATAATAGCTAAGTTTGTTTCTACAGACGGTAATCTAGTAAAGTATGTTTGTAAATTATGTCAAACTAGCTGCGCCCTGCGGCTTCGTCCGCGTGGATATCTATGTGTCAAATGGCTTACAAACCTTCCTCTTGAATCACTATAGAAAAATACCACGTCAAAATCCGTTGCGTAGTTTGAAAGATCTAAGCGTATAGGGACAGACAGACAGCCGGAAGCGACTTTGTTTTTTACTATGTAGTGACATCAAAATGTTTGTAGGCCAAAATTGATGTATAGGTAAGTATCAAATTTCTTCGCGGGCTAGTTCTTTATACTAATATCCTTAATGGTTTTATAGTTGAACAAATCACGAGCTTTTTTAAAATTTCTGGTCGGTGAAAGCATACTGCAGAATTGAAACAAACTAGATTGAATACTTAAATTTCTGTTCTGATTTCAACTGGCGCTCTTGTTTCAAAAGGTGCCATCATTAATTTAACTGAACCGAGTCATTAATTTAGTTCGTTAATGATTGAAAAGTCGAACATTAACATTATACTGACGATCTAGAACCGCTTTGTGGAACACTTGATTTCCTGTAATTGATCGTCAATGGTATGCTATGGGAAACTTGGTGTTGCTTGACTGGAAAAGCTTCCTGTCGTTTGTATTTTTATTCTGTCCATTTATAAAGATATTTGGTTGACACACATTGGTATGAATTTAAGAAGTATGTTATTAGGAAAACTCTAATAACACAATACATCCACTGCTGACAATTTGCCCCCAAAAATTTTGCCATAATCGCTACTCATGGCTGGCAGATTGGTAATCGCAGTCGAGGTGTTAAAAATAACTAGAACGATGCTGCTATAATACTATATAGTATACCTTTCTATAATTTAGATTTCTTTAGGTTCCTTGCATTGTTTTCTATAAGCTCCGACTGTATAGGTTTTTTCTCTAAGAAATTAAATAATATTCCAAAAATGATCGATTTTGGCGGGACTTGAACCCGCATGACAAAAACCTTAGGTTTTTTCTATATCATTCCTCTACTGATAGCTCTATAACCAGGCCGTAACATATGTAGATATGTACCTAAATAACTACTAGATACTCATCATATTTCTAAATTACGCTACAACATGATATTCATGCTTTGCATAACCGTCCTACATAAATAACGACATTTTAATCCATAGCAAAATGTCTATGATGCTGACATTTAAATCCCGGAACTTTTTGGTCATTATAAAAGACTTGACTAATTACATGTGCTATTCTGTGTGTTCATAGGTTAATTCATTGAAAATTGGTGTAATGGTAGAGTAATACATAACACAACATACCTATATCTTTGTGTTCAAGTCGGTGTAAATGATGCCAGATTGTCGAATTAGCCTGTTTGTAGAATAGCGAAGTCGATTGCAAAACGAACGCAGATTTTTTGGGAATAACTACCTAATAAATTTTATTCGATGAGTTGGGTAAGTGATATTTTAGCCCATGGAGTACTTAGTTTGGGTCTCATTAGAAATCCTTATGTAAGTATATTTCGTAAATAAATAAATTTATTAATTATACACATTTTTTTTCTTTTATTTATATTTCACAATAATTGCATTTTAATCTAAAAGCTAACTTAAACGGTTATCCCGTTTGACCGTAAGCTCCTTAGTCTCTATTAAATTATTTTTTTTAAAATACAAAATACAATAAATTTATTAACCTCAAGTGTACATATAATAACAACTTAATTTATGTACATATTCTTACATTTTAGAGTTGATTTGTTGAGGTGTTGCAGTTAACAGTGACCCCCGCACTAGGCTAGGCCTGTTTCGCGGGGTATCAATACATTTTCTGTTTGCTGGTAAGGTAAGGAAGTGCACTTACAAAACTTTAGTAACAATTAAATAAAACTAAAGCTATATAAAACAATTAAAGAAAGTTATATTGTTAAACTTTGATTGATCAACACTCAGGATAGGCATGTTGGCATATTTGACAAGATGGTTAGATCATCTAAGGCTTGAATAGACTGAATTGTGCCGTTTTGCAATTCGCGTAGCCATTCTACAAACGGGTTGATTCTGTGATCCAGCGGCGACATCTCTGCCTGTGGATCGTTTTCCGCAGAAGCTGTGTTTCCGATCACTTAGGAGACCATTATCCTCTAGGTCTGCTAGGAGTTCAGGTCGTCATCCCACCTGGTCGGAGGGCGTCCTTCCGAGTCGTGGTCTCCACTCAAGAACACGTTTTCCCCAGCGGTTGTCGGTTCTTCAAGAGATATGGCAGGCCCACTGCCACTTCAGCTTGCTAATTCTTAGAGTTGAGCACCTCTTCATGATCTTAATGATGGAAGTGATAGTTGAAAAATGAGAAAAAGGTTTTTTTTTATAAAACAATTAAAGCTTTAATTAATCACAATAGCATACTACGCAATTGTCGAATAATTTACTTTGCAAACGAGTGGATTATATTAAATCTTTATTTATCGGGTATTTCGTAGGACCTACCTTTTTAGTCGCCCCGTGACCATCGATTCAATGTTCCCGGACTGGTAGATTGGATAGGTTATATCCCAATAGTTTAAAAGCTTTGTTCATCAGAATGGCCGGCAAAAGGTAAGGTTTCACCAACCGATCCGAAGTCAGAGCTTAGTTCGTGAAAAATACGAATTTAAGCTACAGTTAATGATGTCTTGCATAACACAAGTTAAAAGTCGATTTTGCATTCACGAAGCCACTTTTACCTGCAAGACTACTTTTACATAAATAAAATTACATGTTAGTGGGTGGGAAACATCACTTGACCATCACCTCACAGAACCACATACCTACTCCATGTGTATATAAAACAGCTATATTACGGCCAAAACAAAGATACAACTTGATTTGACGACCTCTGTGGCGCATTGGGCGAAGTCGGCCTGCGAGGTTGTGGGTTCGATTCCCGCCTCGGGACAAACGTTTTTACGATCTCCAGATATTTGTTCCGGGTGTTCTAGTCGTGTACTATGTATAATTTAAAATATCTATCTATGAATAGTATTCTATCATTTATATCTGTTATCTAGTACTTTAACACAAGTTCTGATTAGCTTATGGCTAGATAATGTGTGAATGTGAATAGTCCAGCTTATAAATGTGTGAATTAAATTGAATTGAATTGAATACGTGAGGGCATGAGGTATTCAAAAACAAATCGAATAGACGTGATTTAAAATGAAACAATCAATTTCTTAGTTCATCGTATTTTTTCAAGTTTTGTTTGTGCTATCGGTTTAAATCTAAAATACACTCAGTACATTTAGATTTGCCTAGAAAGCTGGGATAGTTTTACTATTACTATGTATTTATCACTTCGATGATCTCGGGCCTTATAATAACATGGTCATTTGGGAGGCCTATTACGATTACTCTAAATAAATAAATAAATAATGCTGGACAATTCACACAGCATTATCTAGCCCCATGGTAAGCAGAGCTTGTGTTATGGGTACTAGATAACTGATATATATAATGCAATACATTACATAGATAGATATGTTTTATTATACATAGAAAACGACCAGAGCACCCGGAACAAATATCTGCAGATTGTACACATAATTGTTCCGAGGCGGGAATCGAACCCGCAACCTTCAGCGTCGCAGGCGGACCTTCGCCAACCGCGTCACATCGGTCGTCATCTCTACTACTCTACTATTCTACTATGACTATTCTATTTACGATTGTCATTTATTTACCAATTTATAATAATAGTCGTATAAAAAACCTTTGCATATATAAAAAAAGTGTTTTTAGAGGTATTTTTTGTTTCATGAAAATAGCTTGATATAAGTTCTTAACACTTCTGGAAGTTACTCAGATAAAAAATATATAAATTCCACCTTCAAGCATTAAACAAAATGCCTATTGTCTAGATGAGAAGCAAAACAATGTAATAATTAGTTTTATCCGCGACTTAATTACCTACACACTGCGCCCATGATAATGTACAACTTGTAACTTTGTAATTTACGTTAGATTGTAATTACCTCAGTTTCTTACGTGAAAACTATTAAAAGGATTCTCTAAAATGCAGCAACAAATATACATGATACATTAACAAATAGGTAAAGTCATATAAGCTTTTTGTTTTTATTTTTATTATTTTGCTGGGTTCAATATGTAGATAAACACAATTTTTATCTGCGTCTTCAGGAATTCATACAAAATACCACAATTGTACTTTAGTGACAACGTATTAAATCCAAACAACCAAATAATGGACTAAGTTAGGCTGATGATGAACCAAATAATGCAAATAAATAATGCAGGACAATCCATACACAATCATCTAGCCCCAAGCTAAGCAGAGCTTGTGATTATGGATACTAGATAACTGAGTTATACTTAAGGCCACGTTATTCGAAATCATGCAATCTTAGATTCAGTTTTAAACCATCAAATATCCTTTGTTTTGATCGGAAAAAAATATATGTTGTAGTTGGATATATACTATAGAGCATTCTACGGTTCAAAACACGATATTTATCACTTCACCTGATGATAAAAAATCTCGAAAAAAGGTTAGTTTTTATTTGGTTTCTCGTTGTACTTCAAGTGTATAAACGTTGTACTCTCAAAAAATATGTCAGAAAATAGGCAACGAAGTTTAGAAGGGCATTCTCCGGTTAGTTTTTCTCAAAATAATTTTGTATTTTTTTAAAACGAATAATTATAGAATATAAGTACTCCGCGCTCAAGCGGCCTGCTTCAGTAGCCCGCCGGGCCTTGTTGAGGTAGGACCTGTGTCGCTCTTGCCGGCTCCCAGTACCCCCCGTGAATCGATCGATTTACCGTTTAAGAAAGAATTTAAAAATGGCAAATAAATATAAAAGTATCCAGACGAAAACTACGGAATCTTAAAAAAGAAATAAGGTTATATATATATTACATATACTTATTTACTATCAACTACCTGAAACAGTCAACAAAAGGAGGGTAGCGTACAGACAACAGTAGCGCAACTGTATGATCATTTTTGTTCAGTACATTTTTAACTTTGCAGCTCATCGATGCCAAGATACAAGGGCACGTTTAAAAAAAACAGCAAGTGAACAGTAATTAACTACCTACTAGGTACTCGATTAAATAAAAAGGTTCTAGGGCTTTACTATACAGGGTGCTACGGACAGGGTCTACTAAGCCGAAAAGGGGTGATTCTGGACATCGAGGGGGTCAACGTTTGTTCTAGGATTTAAAAAAAAATATAGTGTCGGTTTTTCTTCATTAGCTGGATTGCCTGTGACTTCACAACCTGTTTGACATAATTGTTCTCCTTGATGGTAAAGGGGGAGGTATATTTTTTTTTGCGGAATCGTGTAGGTGGTGTCGGAATGACCTAGGAAAAATTCCGACTTTTTGAGATTTGCCCCCCAGAACCCCCCACCCCCCCCCCCCTCCCCCATAGAGGGGACCCAAACGGAGTCATATTAACTACTATTTTCCAAGGGGTTGTATAGAGGGGTACTAGTGATATTGATTGCAAAAAAGTTGTTGCCCCCTTTGGCCCCCCAGAACCAAGGGGGGTTCTGGGGTTGAGGTTGCTACCAGATGCCGTCGTGATAGGGTGTTTATTGCGGTATAATATAAAGGGTTTCTTTTGTATTGGAGAAAAAAAAACCCTATCGCCCCTATTTTCACCCCCCCCTTTTGATATCTCCCAAACGAAGCAACTTAGAAGACAATTTTTTCACAATCATATAGAGAAAGTCGAGTAATTACGAATTCAAAAATAAATTTACGTCCCTTGCCCCTTTAGACCCCCCCCCCCCTTTTTTATAAAAAAATTACAAAATTTGGCCTATTTTTGAACTTTTTTTCGTGTGGAGGCGAGCCGCAATACGACTATGGAGAACAGACTAATTTTTTTCGACTAATTTGAGGATGAGGATTTCGATTCTGACGTCGGCGGGGTCGAATTACGTTGAGCGAAGCGAACCGCAATTCGACACCGCTCGCCTTGCTATGTGACAGCACACACACCCACTGATATGCATAACGAAACAAAAAGGAAATATATTACATTTATTTTACCTAATGTTAAATAAGTTAAGGCTGATGTAAACGTAAAAGGAGAAACGTTAGAATCACCTTGGTTAGATAATAAACATAAATGGGACCCGCAAATAGATAAGCTACCGAAGAGACTTAGTTCTGCGGCGTATACCGTCAAAAAAATCCGTCACCTTACAGACGCTGATATTTCTAGACTAGTCTATTTCAGCTACTTCCATAGTGTTATGTCTTATGGCATACTGCTGTGCGGGAACGCTGCAGATATTAACAGGGTCAGATCCGGCATTGAACCTGTTGATCACTGAGACATCTCTGAATATGTGCTTGCTATCTGCCATGATAAAGTCGATCTTATTTTTTGTCAGTTTCGGGCTTTCCCATGTCTAAGTGGACACGGCTTACAGGGTAAACCGAAGTTTACTCTGTAAAACGATAAATGTGTTTTTTTATTAAGAAACTATAAAACTGATTAAAATTCTTGATTTTATTTGAATAAAATTATGCTGCAATCAGACCAAACCCCAGTCTAGCTGCTGTTGTGTGTGTTGAATTGATATTGTATTATTTTCAATCAATGTTAAAAAAATATTCTTATATTTAGCGCTAAAAATATTAATTTTATCGAATAGTAAAATTAAACGAATAGTGCAAATACTTGTTCTACATTTTAAATAAAGCAATTTGTGTTATTTAATAAATGAATTTTAATTTTTATTACTATTACTTTTATTTATTTACTATTTATCTAAAGACTACAAACCTTAAAACAAAATTGGTCATTTGAAAAAACTATGTAATCTTACTTAAACTTGTTTTCATAATTTATAATTAATAAATTCGCATTTAGGGACTGGTACATTGGAGTTAAACTACTGTTACAAATTATACTGTGCACGACAGCGTGGCGCGAGCGGCGCGGCGCGAGGTCAGCGAGTTCATTTGAAGTTTGTATTCGCGCGACTTGCCACGCGGGGAGGGAAGTATCGTTAAATGCCTACTGCGCTCAAAGATCCTGGCCTTAATACAACACATGACATCGATATATATGTTTATTATAGGTACATAGAAAAAACGCAGAACACCCGAAAGAAATATTTGCAGATCATTGCAGATAGTCGTCAAAAAGGCTCAGCATTTTGCTCAAGCTGCAAACACAGTTTTTCATTCAATAACCCAATGAGTTTAGATGAAGAATCTTTTTAAAAACTTATTATTCTATATTCAGTAAGTATAAAAACATCTTGAGCCCGCTAATATCTAAAGCCGAATCACACTATCCGATTTGATATGCAAATGAGTGGTTTGTAAAGATTAAGGACCGGTTCTCTCCAAACTTTATGGGAACATTGTGTTAGTTGTTCCAAACCAATAAACTCTTATTCGGTTGTTGATTCAGGTGTTTTTTCCTCCTAATTCGTTACAGTAGTGGAATTTACATACTAAGTAAATGTGTATACGACAAAAATCTGATCAGGGCCGAAGACGCTTTTAGGTGTTACACTATTATGTTTACGATATTTTGAAAACTGTTCAAATATTTAGTCGTTGATTCTACCTGAGTCTAGGTAAATTCTTTATTTTTCAACAAGCTGCGCCCCGTGGCTTCGCCTGCGTGCAAATCTATGTGTCAAATAATTTATAAAACTTCCTCTCTATCTATATTAAAAATCCGCATCAAAATACATTGCGTAGTTTTAAAGATCTCAGCATACATAGACAAACAACGCGAAGCGACTTTGTTTTGTACTATGTAGTGATAACTAAACTAAAAAAAAAACTCTTCATTGCAGTCTTTTTTAAGCAAGGTAAGGTTGAAATTTTCGACTTGAGTTTCATAATATATATATATAATATGTAATTTTTTATCTTATCTAAATCTTCTTAAGCATCTTGTCGTGTTTTAATGTTGTTTTTATCTAGAAATATTTACATTGAAAGCTCCATTAGATAATTCATCTAAGTAATTCATAGCATGCCCGCTTTTTACATAGTTTTATAGAAAGCTCGTACCCTCGTGTTCCCATAGCACAATAGTGAGAGCACTTATGTAACAGAACAGTGTGGATTACATGAAGCTGTTAAAAAATGGAGATGGTATCGCATAATTTGAAAGTGTTTTTGTTTTTGCCATCGATATTCAAATAAAAGCATAAGAACTGGTTATTATCGCAGAACAAAATAAATGTCGATGTTGGTTGAGAGTATTTTATGAGATAAAAGAGTATTCTGTCTTTTGGGGAATGAGGGAGCAGGTGTCAAAAGCCATGGCTTGATTGAAGGTTCAAAAGATTCTATCAAAACTTGAGTTTCACTAGTATTTTATTTAACAGCCGACTTCAAAATAGGAGGATATTCAGATTCAGTTAGGCAGATCGTATGTTTGTTTTGTAGAATCACTTTTTATTTGTCCGAGGAAGATAGACAAAAACCATCTTTCATGATTAACATTCAGGTGTTTCTTGATTTCAATCGACTCTAAAATAATTTTAAAGAAAAACAGTATAATAAAATAACACACTTAACAGACATAAAAATTAGGCATTCTTAGGAAAGTTTCCTATAAGAAGACAAAGGTTTTAGGCACCTATAACTAGATAGATAGATACTCACTTGGTAATTTCATTGTCTATTTGTATAAAGCTTGAGAGCCCACTCAGTAGCTGTAAATATAATGATCGATAGTGCTCAGGTGAAATGATTTAGTTCTGTTGATCTAAGCGTGAGAACGTACGCCATCATGATCGAGTTGATTGCTCGCCATGATTAATCATGGAGATTTCTGCGTGTTAGGAAATGTACAAAGTAAAGACTCAGTTGTTACCGTGGTCATTGCTATATTTATTGAAAAAGTATTGAAGAGAAACATAACAAAAATAATTTTTGAAAATTAATGTTCAGTTGGATTGTATTAAGTATTTAGGTTTATTATTTGGTTGGGAATATTATAAACATGAAGACATCTGTGGCGTGGCGGGTGATGGTCCGAGGCGAAGGGATCGAGTCCCGTATCGACAAATGTTTACAAGATCTGCAGATATTGATAATGCTGATAATGATGTGTGAATTGTCAAGCATTATTATTACTATTATTCGTTTAGGTGTTCTAGATGTTTTCTATGTATGATAAAAAATATTTATGTACATAGCTAAGAAGTGTAGTGTATTAAGGAAGTATAAGAGTTATTTAGAAGGTACCATAACACAAGCTCTTCTTAGCTTAGGGCTTCATAATGGCATATGAAGATTCCAATCAAGCATTATTATTTTTTTATTATAGAAGTATATTAATAATGCGTTAAGATTTTTAGCCACATCCACTCAATAGAGTAAAATATTTAACAAAATATGGGACAACCTAGGGATCATTCTATATTACCTTTTCTATTCATAGATTTTTTTGATTCGGTCCGTAATTGAGTCGAACCTCCTTTTTAGAATTTTTGAAGTCGCATATAAACATAAATAATGTTCCGCTGACTATATACCACAACCTCTAGACAAAAAATAAATAAAATAGTCTCAACTATTTTCCATGTTAATAGGAGTAGTACCTACTTACCACATCCAATTCTATGCTTCATACGTCCTATTTTTTAGAAGAATACTACATCTGTTTGTTGTGTGTGGGTCCCTGGGAGCAATACTAATGAGTTGCATCTTTGTTTGAAAAACCTTTTAGATTTTATACTTTTTCTGTGGAATTATGTTGAACGGAACGTTAACAAGGACTTGCATAGGAATTTGTAACTTCAAACCGTATACTAATATTATAAAAGCGAAAGTTTAGTTTAGCACGGAGGTAGGCGGAATCCCGGGGATGGACAAAGTCTGTGAGTTTGAAGATTTTTGTATTTTTCAAAGTTATAATTATGTGATGAGGGGTACCTTTATAAAATACTAGCAGCGCGCCCCGGTTTTGTCCAGGTGTACATTTACCCCATAAACACATAGAGTAAATGTATCTTTATGCCGGTCATAATTGTTTTTTTTATTACTATTCAACGTAAGAAACGTTTTCTTTCGACGGTATTTTGTCCGAATTACTTTGAAAATTCGACTACCACGAAACTGTCTTTTCATTTTTCGGGTTAATGTAATAGCTTTTGATACTCACAAATAACGAGGCTTTATTATAAAATAATTATCAAAATCGATTCAGTACATCCAGAGATTACGATACTGAGATAACCCTATACCCTCTCAAACTCACAAACTTTAATTTTAACTTTGTAATTATTAGTATAGATATACCGTTTAGGGGCAAGCCAGGATTAGTTCTTGACGAGCTCAGGAAGAGGCATTTATGTATTTCAGTTCAGATGATGATTTTGCTGTAATTTTCTTACACTGCAATACCTCGCATTGCCTAATAATTATGCTGATGATACCAATGATTAAATAATCTGCTCAGTCATTATACATCATGAGCTTAAACTAATTCTAAAAGTTACATCAGAACATAAGCCATACCTATTAAAACTCATTCATGCACCGTTCTTTCATAACTGTAAATATGAAATAACATCATTTTTCAACTCTTGCGCATTACGCATTATGACGGCGGAGTTATGTTTTATGATGGTTAGCTATTTATAGTCGCATTATGATAAAACTTTATGGTGAGAATTTATGGTTAAAGCAGTTTATGTTTTAAAGGGCAATATGTATTCGTTTGAAATTACATTGTGATACCTATTACCAAGATATTGCGTTTAATTTAATACTCCCCTTTGATACCCTGGTAATAGCTAGACATGACAAAACATGAAAACGTAATTTGTTTTTATTATTATTAACTCATTTATTCTCAGATTCACAATCCATAATAATGCACATACAAATTAAAAATGTCAAAAACAAAATCACACAATAAAATAAAATAAAACTAGAATAATATGTATAACGTAGGGAAATTAAAAAAAATACAAATTGAAAACTTACTAACCTAATATTTAGAAGGATGTAGACCCCATCAATATCTTCATCCATTTGTTTTGGATAGGACATTTTTATACCGACAACTTAAAACCTTAAAAAAATAATTCTTGATCGGCAAGTAAAGACAATCCGGTCTCAAAATAAATAATAATCATATACCTAATGATTATAATTTATTAGCCTGCATTGTCCCACTACATGGCGAAGGCTTCCTTCCCTTTCCTTATTATCTTGCTCATGGATGCCATAGACCGAAATAATACGTGTGTACGTAAGTAAAAAATAACCTAAAAAATAAAAATTATCTCGATAAGATAAAATTAACAAATTGCATAACACAAGCTCAACAGGTGCCGACAAACCGGGTACCAATCACTTACATAACGTTATTAATAACCGTTAACAATAACAATTATCCGGTATCGTTATGTAACCTTTTATTGATTAGCGTGTCTAGACTAGGCAGTCGTTTAAAAAAAAAAGGAAATAGGATGCGCATCGAAATTATAATTGAGGGTAGTTTTGGTTTATGTAGGTATTTTATTATACTTTGTATACAAAATTATGTACTTGATTATTTAAAAACAAAGGGGTTTCAGGTTCCTTGCAATAGACCAAACTACAAGTTATGCTTTTTTAAGGCTGTATGATTATTAATATAATGTGTAAAGTTCTGAATTAATTTATTACTTAACTCGATCATTGTGAGAAGAGATCTTTACATGTTCTCAGCTGTGAATCTAATCGTTATTCCAAACATGGACCTTAAATATGTACCTATCAGTTGATCCGTTATAGTTTCTTGCCTTTTTTGTGACCACTACGTGAGCTGAGCTCAAATCCAACAACAGATATAATATATTCTGTGACTACAGGTGTCGTTGAACTGGATGATACTGTTTTGATGTTTTCGTTTTAAAAAGTAAACATAATAAAGGGCAAAAGCAGTTCTATTCAAAAATTTCTTTCTGATTATTTTGTTATTGTATGAAAAATCTTTTAAACAGTTGGCTACAGCGTAACAGCCGTGACACAGGTGGTTTTAGTGATTTAATAGTTTTATCATTCCCAAAAATTTAGATATGAATTATAAAAAAACATATGCAAGTGCCTAGCAGTAACGTTAAGTTATAAGGTAGGTAAAACAGCCCGACTTTCTATAACAATGATAATGTTCTTCTTGAATATACATTTAAATTAATATCTCGACTTTGAATTTGATTCAGTTCAAAACGGATATTAAGAATAAAAACGTTTCCGTCTACTATCCCGGAAGCATAACAATGGATTCGTTACAAAATTGCGTGAGAACTGCACTTAGTATTCTCTAATATCTTATTCACACCACAAACTAAAGAAGTGTTAGTTTTCTCCATCAATCTCCTAACATCGGAAAGTCCACTTCCCAGTACCTTCTTCCTACCAGATATTATTAATGGCCGGAGATCATCATATTTTTTTTTAGATTCCATAGATACATAATTATTATATGTTTTTTTATATTATATTAGCCCGCCCATTTAGGCCTTTGCCCAAGTGTCCCACTGCAGGGCAAAGGCCTCCCTTCTTCCAATAATCTCGGTCCTCAGCAATATATTATTAAGTTATATAATATATTATTACAAATATGTTATTAGAATAAAATCATAGACTATGTTAGTTTAAATTAAATTATTACAATTCTATTTAATTATTATAGAGATGGATTTATAAAACTCCATAAAATTCATCGACTATTTCTGCCAGGATGGTGTTGGTATCTACTTCCACGTACTCTGCTATTAAGTGTACATATAAGTATAAAAAGTCACAATAAGGTAAAATATTAAAAAAATTTGTTATTAAATGAGAATCTCTAAGATGATGATCATTCAGTACGTTGGACTGGTAACTAGAATTTATAATGACTTGTAGATTGCATCTTTCTGAAAGTAAAGGTGCCTTAAGAGTACAGATATAAAACTTATTTTCCAACAAAAAGTTTCCAAGTGACAGAGGCTACTCAGACAAATCAGGAGTTTCGTCAAGATGGCCGATCGTGGTTGATCACCTCTTACTTTCGTTATTTTCACTTTCATTTAGTGTAATATGTTATTTAATTTGACATCCGTTCAACTTTGTAGTTATATATTTGTTTTGTTATTTATCTTTATTTTATGACGCTGTAAAATTTGCTAATATGAAAACCATTTTCTAACCGGTGTTTGTTTTTGCAGGTTGTTTGCGCGCTTTGAGGGGTTTCGCCAAAATTAAAGGTGAGTTTTTGATTTTACTCAGATACCTTCGCTATTGTTTCCCTATATATAAATATATGAAAAAGATACATCGCTAAAGCAATACGCAACTCAAGATAGTTACAAGTTTTGTAAACTTGCCCCTGAAAATCTCTTTCTTCGATCACGATACACTGCACCGACTGGGGTGTGGTGAGTCGTGATCTCGTTGCGTTTGAAAATAAAACCAGTGGTAGTGGTAACGTTTGTAGCAAAATACAAAAATATGAGGGTAGATCGGCATGTCAGCCAATAAAAACTAACTCGCAGTGACTTCAGTTATTTCGAGATTATTTTGCATGAAACTGTGACAAGACAAGTATTGGAATGCTCAAGACTCAAATGATGATATACATTATTCCATTATAAATTACTTTTGTGTTAATGACCTTGATTGTTTCAAAAGTTTAATAACTTTCTGGTCGTTGATAATTTGACAGAACTCGCACTGGTCGCTTTAAGCTCTTTCCTAAAATGCAAAATGCAGTCAGCATTTTGCAGTTATTTTAACTCGACGACGCGACGCCGTGAATTTCCAATTTTTTGTGTTGTGAGTTGTTTAAAAGAATGACTTTAGTTTAGGCAAAATATGCATATTCTGAGTATGTATTGTGATTGTTTACAGTGAATCGGTATTCATTAACATCCCACGTTAATGAAACATTTAGCTATAACTAAGTAAATACCTAGTTATTATTTTAATAACGGCTATTTCCATAACATACTTGACCTCTAAATGATTTGGTCTAACACCATACCAATGTTTTCACTTCGGAAGTATGATTGTATCAATTGTTTGGACGTACCTATTGACCTTGTGTACCGGATGTTTTATTGTTTAAGGTTTTATTAAAATTATTATGGTTCTGAGGTACCTATACCGGCCTTATATTATCTTCAAACACGTATTCCTACGTGTTCTCACATTATTTAGTTTAGCTAAATAAAAGGGATGTTTTGATTTAAAACCCAACTTGTGCACGATTAGTTTTATAAAGGAAAATCATTAAAACATTTTTTTTATTTCTGTATCAATTATTTATTATGTGTCAAAACAAATTTACTTTTAATTTACTAAATTTTTTACGCAAAAAACAACTAAAACTGACCCTTCAGGGAACTTTTCCTACGTAAAAAAGACTTATAAGTTATAACAGACACCACATCTTTTATACTGTCGGTTAATATAAAAGCGGCGTAAACTTTCTTATACCCAGCTGGGGTCTCACACAACAATACTGTACCGTACTTTGTAATTGTCGGCGTGGTCAGCAAAGGTCAACGACCCTGGCTCAAGATAAGACTTGTCCGGTTTTGTTTTAGCATGACGATTGAAGAGGGTTGGGCAATTGGGTTGATCAATAAGGTAGATGACCGCTTCAGGTTTTATAGTTGTTTGTTATTGAGGGGCCTGGTTATTAATATCGATATTTTTCGTCGAAAACCGTTATCATCTATTAAAATTTGTATAACTGTCACTCGGTTATGATTTAGGTAAGGTACCTTACGTACCTTGATATCTAGCAAGCACGATTCTTTTCTGTTGGGAATCAACCATCCTTAGGGTATCTATCTACCCAAGCAACGAGATTAGTTTTAATACGGCTTTGTATCGATAACTGATATACTTAATAGAATAAAATTCATAAATATTTTAACTATACACAGAAAAAACCCAGAACACCCGAAACAAATATATGCAGATCGTACAAAGATTTGTCCCATGGCGGAACGAACACGCAATCTCCGGCGTCGCAGGCGGACCATCGCCCGCCTCGTATTGTTTTCTAGAACTATTTCAGTTCTAGAAAACAATATAATAAAATGGAATGTTCCTTACTATGGGTGGGTATCAAGGTATGGGTGCAATACTCGACATCTAACATCGAACCTGTAATTCCATTGTGTAAATCGATCGTAATCGAGATAATCTCGAACCGGTCTCGGAGAAATTCGAAATTGCCCACCGGCTAAAGGCGGTAACACACCTGACCGGCTGACTTTCGCCAATATAACACGTATAACATGCGTAATATTGCATAACACTAGGTCTCGGTCAAGCGACACGCCTAATTGGAGAAATTTTACGTTTGATTTTAGATAAAGTTATTAAAGACTTCTTCGGTAATTATCAGTGTATAATGATGCCGGATAATCCAAACAGCATCATCTAGCCCCAAGCTAAGCAGGGCTCGAGTTATGGGTACTGGATGACTGATAGATAACGCATAATAAAAATCGCTTGCTTCTGACGGTTACACACGACACTTCTTCTATTATGTATGACAAAGAACCCTAAAATCGTGTGGTTCTGCTTTAATATAGATTGTTTGTCGAATAAGCCACTTCTTATTTCACAGTTGAAATAGTTTTTTGGTCGAAACCACAAAACTAGTTAGCTTTCGGTTCCGTCTATTAGAGTGGTGAAAAAAGGCATAACCCTGACACTTCGTAGTTGGAAACCGCTACGATTGCGTCAATCTAATTTAGCTGTTAGATTGACGCAATCTAGCGGTAATACATTACTTTTTCTCACCTATCTTTGTGGGCCTGGGAAAAATACATTTTAGATTCTAGATGCAACGCAATAAAGTTAATTTCAGCTTGTACCGCCATGCGCCAGAGCGCTAAAGGGCTAATCGCTATCTTCCTGTGTTTAAAATTAAGGCTTTTCGGTCTACACTATGCAAACTGAGCGAGACTTCAGACAAGAAACAGACCCAGAAAGATAGCTTGGAGTTTAAAACCACTATTTCTTGCAGTTTCAGATAGGTATACTTATTCAAGTTAAGCTTAACGGTTGAATAAACAATTATTATATTAGCCCGGGGTGTCCCACTGCAGAGCAAAGGCCTCCCTCCCCTTCTTCTACTCATCTCGGTCTTCAGCAAGGAGAACCCACTCTTTATTGTATAGGTCGAACTCACTCCGTCCGGGACCCAGTCAGTGGCGATCTTCGCCCACTGCTGGTCTGACATACGCCACACATGTCCAGCCCAGTCCCACTTGGGTTTGGCGGCTTTTTGGGCAGCGTCGTCTATTTGCGTTTTGGAGCGCAGTAACGTGTTTCTAACGCGGTCTGTAAGTCTGACTCCCAGGATACTGCGCTCCATAGCCAATGGAATAAACAATGGTTTGTATTTTTCCAATTAACGTACACAGTTAAGCATTTATTAAATATTCGAGAACATCAGCGGGCAAAGGTCTGCCTGCGACGCAGGAGCTGCGGTTAGCTTGGGTTCGATTCACGACATATTATTTGTAACGGCTATTCTGGATTTTTCTAGATATTTCATATTTTTTATGATACCAAGTTTATACTTAGGTAAAGTATAGTATAAATCTTGGTATCATAAAAAATATCTATTCATATAGTGTATTAAGTATATGAATTCTTCTGATTATTTAGATATAAATTGATTATTCTAATTCACACAAACTCAAAATAAATAACATAACATAAATAGAAGGTTATTAATTTGATTAATGAAAGTCTTGGGGGAGGCATTTGCCTAGCTGTTGGAAAAGTTGTCATGACACGTCACAAATCTAGGTACCTATACAAAAACAAAAGGTTATTGTGCTAGATGTTAATATGTAGTAAATTATGTATGTAATTATTTCTCGTTAGACTACAGCAACATTAATACAAACAAATATTAAAATAAACATTAGAATTTTATTTATGCAGGAAGCTACCTCATATTCCAATTTCAAATAAGCATTTGGTTCGAAGTCATTCTAATGACTCTAATGCATATCCGCAATAAAGATGGCCAGGAAGTCAACTGAGCTCCGTATAAGAACAAGACTTTCTCATAGCTTTTAAAGATGTTGATCATAAACCGGAATTGATGCGCGGGAAAACTGTTTTCCTTTTAAGCATGTTTTTTTTATACAGCAGTTTAGTATTTACCTTCTTATAATTTTGACGACCGATGTGGCGCGGTGGACGAAGGTCCGCCTACGACGCAGGAGGTTGCGGGTTCGATTCCCGCCTCGGAACAATTGTGTGCACGATCTGCAGATATTTGTTCCGGGTGTTCTGGTCGTTTTCTATGTATATTAAAAAATATCTATCTATGTAATGTATTGTATTATGTGTATCAGTTATCTAGTACCCATAACACAAGCTCTGCTTACCATGGGGTAATGTTGTGTGAATTTTCCAGCATTATTTATTTATTTATTTATTACTTATTTCTAAAGGCACTTAAAAAGGACAACATTTGACTATCTAATAAATAGATGTCCTAACCTTGAAGATTTTAAGTCATTAGAATCCTAAAATAATTTGTAAGACTTATTACCTACCTATAACTCAGTTTTCGAGACTTTTTAAAAGTTATGAGAAGTTCGGAGTCTTTTTATTATTCCTAATTTATTAAAAGCCGATATTTAGGACTAAATTGCAATTAATGGTCTTTTGAAATCATGAATACAAAGTAAATTAAGTACTCAGGTTACCTTATTCATAAATTCTTTAGACCACCAGGGATGCCTAATTAAGATTCAATTTAAATGAAAAAAATATTTAGCTTATCAAGTATTTGCGAAAAACCGGTGTCCGCCATATTCATGCTGTATTGTTTATCAGATTGGTATCGCTCTATCGCTATCGTATACTATGTATATGATTTTGGTTAAGTTTTTACTTAAATTTTTATTTGATTGACAATAAGCTTTTTTAATGAAAAAATACTCTAAATAGAATTATGATACTTTAAGGGCTCAAAAGTGTGTGTTTTAAAGAAGAATTTGAAAATGAATTCCTGAATTCCCCTTTGAATAAATAGAAACCGAAAAAACGTTGGGGCATTCCGTTATTTTTTAAATTAAGTTTTCAGTTTTCCCCTGTAAGGGGAATTCAAGGGGGAACACTGAGAAAGCGCCGTCACAGTGGGGCCTGTGACGGCGGCGAAACACTTTAGACCTGTAGCAGGTTCTATTTTTAAAATCTAACCTTAAATTGAATCCAACGATATCAAACGAGGCTGCAGTTTATAAAAGAACGAATTTGAATAAAGGTCATTTAAACATTTAAGAAGCCAGTTTATTTGTTTACTTGCAATGACAACAAGAAAAATAATAGTTTTGGTACCTACGGCATTGGCACCGATTGAAGCCGGTTCGTTACATGTGTGAGGTCAAAGTCGTACTTGTTTTGAGCGTTGTGACTTGACGAATGACAGTTGGCCTCCTCTAAAAACGGGATTTGTGTTTGGCATTGACATTTTAGTGGCAACACTGAAAAACTTTGATAAAAACGATCTGCTAACTACTTCTGCATTAATTTAAAAAACCAATCTAATTTGTACAGCAACAAAATTAAATTCCGTACATACTCAATAGCCATATTTGTTTATGCTAGGAACCGCAAAAAGTTTGATAATCAGTTTGATCAATCATGTCAAATAAATTCATTATTACGTAAGTGACATTAACCATATTTTTTGTCAAGCTCGGTCAGTTAGTACATAGTACATACCTAACCTAAAAACTCTTTGGTAATTTCGTGTCTCTGGCTTTTAAATACCTACCTACATAGTACATATGTTACGCAACTGGAAATTTAAAAGAAAATCACTTTTGCGTTCGAATTTAGAACGCAATCCCCCTAATTTCCGAACAATGGAACAAAAGCTGCCGTTTTGCAATCGAATCGAAACGATTATCGTAATTGATATTTAAAAATCGATTCGTGAGAGTTCTCTCGTGTAGGTAGCTATCTCAGAACGCATAATCAGACTTCAAATCGTGCACATAGAGTTCAAAATTTGTATTTCATCTATGTCCTTGTTCGTGGAGTTTTGATTAAAGGCCCTTTTAGACGTGATGATGAAAACGCGATACGTGTCAGTCGTGAGCTGAGCGAGGCATAATTTCCTCATTATAGCTATAATGGTAGACGAAAGTGGTTCGTTTTTCGCGCCAACTGTAATTGCATCTGTTACGCGCTGGCTTTGATCTTTCGGAGACTATCTACGTTGCTAGAAAAAAAAGTACATCGAATATTTTCATAGGAAGGAACGTAAAAATAGCAACAAAATGCGGGTTTTTTAATTGTCGTAACAATCGCTTAAAGGATATCCAGCGGTGGGCAGCAACGCCTCCTGCAAACCTGCAATCCCTACCCCGCATGTCCTGCGTGGGGGACTGTGGGTCGTAAGCCCGCCTTATTGATTTTTATCATTATGGGGATAATGATAAAAATCAATAAGGCGGGCTTGCGTCCAGTCGTTCACAAGTATAGGCTATGAATGAGATTATGTCAAATTCAGGCGATCAGACCGAAACTAATTGGTTGTTTGGTAAGTAGGTTCAACCTTTTTTGTGTATAACCTTCATGATTATGTAAATGTAGTCGGTGTTTTCCCCAGCCACACGTCAGTCAGCAGGTGTCTGACAGGTGAAAGAAGCCGACACAATGTTAAAAACGTGTCGATTTCTGTTGGTATGAGTTGGTACTGCAAACGACCGATATTCATAGTATGCCGTATTTTTATTATGACATGAAATTGAAACCAAAATTCAGATTTGGCAATGGACCAATTTCCAGAGACTTCTCGATCCAAGTCCAAATTAAAAATGTTGCCGGCTTATTTTTACTAGCTTAGGCAGTTTTTTACTAGCTCAGGATTGTCATCACTACATGACCTGTGGTGATGAGGATGAGGCGTTTACTCACCCGTAGGATGTTTTGGGCTTTATGTAACCTTGTGTTGTGGGCACTCTCACACAAGCTTTGCTTACTTTAGGGCTAGATAATAAAGTCTGGATTGCCACAGTATTATTTCAATAAATATAATCCAGCCCAACAGGTTCGCAGAAACAGCGTTTCTGCTCGTTTGCGCAGCGCTTTTCAAAAGTGACGATTTGACAGCTGTCCTTTGCAAGTACGATGATTACGTTGGGCAAAGCTGTCCGAGTAAATTAGCTTTAATGCAACTTTGCATAATTTGTAGTTTCTTGCGATACTGATCAAGTGGGATAATAATTATGTGTAATAATGTGGACATTCTGATACTCTGTGTCATCGAAATTGTGTGCCTTATCAAACCTACGTATTTTACCGATCTGCTTAAGCATGTAATGGGCTTAGGAATGATAGATACTTGAAAAATAAAAATAAAATGCTATCCTGTGTAGCTTTTTAATTTTATTTATTTCTACTGATCATAACTTTTACTTACACCAACTAAGGTTGTCTACAGGCATCTGCAGATATTTGTTCCGGGTATTTTTGTTATTTTCTATGTATCATAAAAATATCTACGTATGCAATGTATTGTATTTTGTGTATCAGTCATCTAGTACCCATAACTCAAGCTTTGGCTTAGCTTGGGGCTACATGATGTTGTGTGGATTGGCCAGCATTATTTATTTATAGGCTACATACAACCAAATTTATACTCAATTAAAAAGCGCTACGGTACACACCAAGGCAAAACGAAGGTACATCCTCGGGCCTTGTTCAGATGAGGGTAGCCGAGCGTGCATCCGCGGTATTGTCCATACACTATTGTAACGTTCTGATATGTTGGCGAGATTAGAAAGTGAATCTTATTATGACCTGGCAAACGTTTTAAAATCAATGAACTAAAACGATACAAAAGCCACCTAATTCATCCCCACAGTTTGATACCATAATTAAGGTCTACAAGTATTCTTCGTCTTTGTCGTAGTCTTCATTGCTGAAGGTCGTGCCCGTCCTGGAAAGCTTTCACGGTGATGAACTGCTTCCACACCACTTTGTCTTCGACCTGTCTCAGGGCTGCAGGCAAAGTGAAAGTGAATCTTATTATGACCTGGCAAACGTTTTAAAATCAATGAACTAAAACGATACAAATAATTCATCCCCACAGTTTGATACCATATTTAAGGTCTACAAGTATTCTTCGTCTTTGTCGTAGTCTTCATTGCTGAAGGTCGTGCCCGTCCTGGAAAGCTTTCACGGTGATGAACTGCTTCCACACCACTTTGTCTTCGACCTGTCTCAGGGCTGCAGGCAAAGTGAGTCCCGTTATTGCCCTAATTTGATCAGACCAGCGGGTTGGTGACCTACAAGTACAACATACTAAAACACAAAGGAATCCAAAATCTGTGAATGATTCAGAAAACAGTTAGGATCCGACGACATCGGCCTCGATAGAATCAAACAGTTATCGATAAAATTAAGATTGAAATTATTTATGCTTGGCAAATTTTTACATGCAATAGTGTACCGCTAGCCCGGCCGTGCCTAAAGAATTTTATGGCCGAGATATTTTCTTTTGATGTATAAAATATGCTCGGAATAAGTTTTCATTCATGCATGTTTCATCATGTCATTAAGATGTTGTCTAGATTGTTTTAAGAAACTACTTGATGGATAATTAGTTTATAAGAACAATGTCAAGTAAAAACATAAAAAAACAAGATACTATTGGCGGTCTTATCGCTCAAGAGCGATATGAATAGAGCAGTGTGACTTTACCTTTATTTGTACCTACACATTGAGATAGATATAAATTTATTGCACACTAATATTTAAAACTATGTATAACATTTGCTATTTAAATAGATACCTACCTGGTTATATGGATTCGATTTTTTCAAAAGGAAGAACTAATCAATCCCGTAAAGTCTCTTATCAATTTGTTTCTAGTCTATATTTTTCTTGATAGACTTGACAATAAAATACGCTACCCCTAGGGGTACAGATCCCAGATTCGTTGCAGAGAATTTGTAACAGAGCAACTTTCCGAGTCGATAGAAAGCGATTCACCACGCTTCACTGACTCCGTTCTCTAATGAATTGTTTTGATATATATCATCTGTCCATACTATGTTAATAAAATTGGGATTCGTGATAGTTTTGTTTTGACACATATTATATACTAGTGGTCATTTCTTACAGGCAATTTTTTTAAATTTTCCCTTTTTTCTCTCCGTAGAACCATCCTCGTACTTCAAGGAATATTCTAAAAAAGAATTAGAGAAATCGGTTCAGCTGCTCTCGAGATTTGCGCTTAGCAACACATTCAGCGATTCATTTTTATATTACAGAAGATAGATAGTACTACATCCCACGGCTTCGCCAGCGTGGAAATCTACATATAAGTCAAATACTTTATAAACCTTCCTCTTGAATTACTTTATCTATAAAAAAACCGTATCAAAATCCGTTGCGTTATTTTAAAGATCTAAGCATACATAGGGACAGACAGACAGCGGGAAGCGACTTTGTTTTATACTATGTGATTATTTAATGTGTATTTAATAAAAGTTTTAATGAACATTTATGCTAAAGAATTTTAACCTGTTGTGATTGTACAACTTTTTGCCGAAGCAACTCCATTATTGCTTAACTTTATCAACAATGTATCTAACTAAACGAACAAGTTTGTAAAAATACAGAAACAGTGTGTCTCAATGTACACGGAAAACCCAAGTTCAAAACAGAAGTCATATTTCAATCCGTAATAGCTTTTTGTGAACTTTCGTTATTTCCATGTCACGTCAGACATCATACAGTCGGATTGGTACAAACTTTGTAAAACAAAACAGCTCAACGTGTAGTGAAGTAAGGTTGTGTCGAAATCGTGGTTTAGTTTCGAAGTTAGGTTGCCTGGTTTCAGAAATAGGCAACATTAACGTAAACGATGAAGTAACAGCCGAAAGAGAACGGAAAAATGACATTTTACTAAATAAATTGCTTTACAAATTGCCCATGCCACATATAACTTTTTATTGTCTAATATATCATTTAGAAAGGACAGAGACTGTCGTTCAAAAATAAACGATAACAAGGTCGAATAGTACATTAAAGACAAAAAATAGTTCGTGTCTCTAAGCTTAGGACAATTCGGTCACAACTCACAGGTTCCGAGCCAAATGCTAATACGATCAGTAAAAGTCAAGGATTGGGACCATTTAGTAAACGAAAAAACCGTTAAATATCGAAACAGTTACTTAAGGATTTTAAGTTCAGCAGAACACGACATATTTTGCGGAAACTGATGCTAATTTAAAAGGCTAATAAATAACGGGATTCGTAAAAGAAAATTCTGATTCATTTGAAAAATTCATGCTTCCTCAATTTTTCGTTGTTACCCACGCACGGGGGCAATACACGTTAATACGTTTTTCACAGTTATTTATATAAACGAATTAGTAAGCTTTACTGTTTTCTGAAGTAGCGTAGGTAAAAGGCTATATGGAAGCGTCTGTTTCTTACCTACACGGGTCGCCAAAATTCATTTTGAGAAAAAGTCTATATTGTAGTGACCTTATGACGATAATGGCACCTGGAGGTCTACTTTAAAAGACGATCGATCACAAGAAACGAAAAACTTTACCACCAAGTTGCTTCGAGCGCGTCAACGACTGACACCTTTCGTTTCGGATCTTTAACAAATAAATATCAGCATCATTTTCATAGTAAGGCCATCAAAAACGGATCGCTGTCCTTCATTTTGTGCGAACAGACGTCATCCGTTAACCTCGTTCGTTTTTCAAAGTAGATCTCCATCACTAAATTGATTTCCAATTTATTATGGTTTTGAATAGACTGTTTAATACTTACCTATATCTCAATTTGTCTTAGTATCAGAAGGTTTTCGTTCAAAAATATGTACATTGTTTCAGCAGAGATTGTTTGTATTGCAAAACTTCGCGTGTCTGGCCCATTTGTATGTTATCGCTAATCATTCTGTTTGTTGCAGGTAAAAAACGAATGTTAACATACCAATTTGATGAAAATTCAGCATTCGGTGAGTCAGTACGTCCATGAACCTAATAATAACTAATAGAAAACTCTGGAAATATGTACTATGGTAAGAACACAAGGGTTATATCTACAAATTATCAGCCTATGTTAGTTCACTGCTGGACAAAGGCCTAATGAACGCCATAGCGTCCTGTAGCTTAACGCATCCAGCATCCGCCTGCAGTCTTTCTCAGGTCATCATTCCACCTGGTCGGAGGGTGTTCTACACTACGTTTACCCAGTCGTAGTTTTCGGTTCTTCGCTACCTCATATAGATCGCTACTCGCATACCATATGAGGTGACTACTGACTAGATTTCGCTTGGAAATTATAGTATTCAAATACTATTATTATTTCTAAATATATATTTATTAATAATAATAACCTATAATAACCTTATCTAACCCTACTATTAAAAGAGCTTCAGTCTTTTGAATGAAGTCTTTCCTACAACCAGTTGCTCTTCCATTTCGTTCAAAGGGCTTGGCAGAACAATTCTCATGTTATATGCAACTGCCTATCTGACCCATTGTAATTCTGATTGGGTTATAAAATATAAATTACATTTATTATAACTTTCATATCAACTCTCTAAAGCTAGAAGACAATTATTGCATTTGATTGTTGTATGTGGCAATTATAGAGTCAAAGCTGTGTGACAACTTGTTTGTGACAATATGTATTGTTCACCCTGTATTAAACGTCTTTTCCCTATTGATTAGGTTTAATCGAACTGATGTCATTCCAAAACTACATATAATGACCACACAATCAATACATTAATATACCATCCATAAATAAAAAACCGTCTCAATTTATTGTTTTAAATTTTCGAGTACCCTATAATTTGCGTTCTAAAATGCGGCCCTAAAACAAGCCTTGGGCCAACTAGAGCAAAAAATTCTGTCAGGCTGATCGAACCCATGAAACAAAAGAAGTAATTGGACTTACCTTTCTTCCGCAAAGCGAGGTCAGGCGTGACCGATGCGAATTCCATAAACTCAATATTCAAAACCATTATATCTTGATCCTTTGTCCGTTAGACAATTGCTAACCAGCAAAGACCATCTCAAAAGGTTAATAATCACGTCTCAGCCATTTTATTACGATCCCTTATTGTAGGACAACCGTTCGCAATGAAAGACCACCTTGATAGGTTAATAATGACCGTTGGAAAAGGCATTCGTTTTGAAGGTTGAATTGATTATATGGATCGCTGCAATAATTCTCTAAGCTATGGAGACTTAAACTTTAAACATAGCTTTTTTACTTAATTACTTTCTATGGAATTTGCAAGTTATAACGTTTTTTAAAGCTAATTAGTCTGCTCATTATTATTACCAAATTGCAAAATAGATCTTACTGAAATTTGGCAAGAAGATAAACGTATACCTTATCGCTGACAGCGATTTCCCCCAGGCGACCAAGAAAATAAAGTTTCCAATATAGGCAACTTTATTTTCTTGGTCGCCTGGGGGAAATCGCTGTCAGCGATAAGGCCGCCTATTGTACTTTTAATGTGTAATATTTAGATATAAGGTGTTATTTTATAGTTTTAAGTGCAATAAAGTGTTAATTAATTAATTAATTCATTCTTTATCTATTAAATTATAAGGCTAAGCTAACCCAAAAGGTTATTCAGATTTACTCACTATAGGGGTGTTACAAGGACTTGCATCAGACCCATTCACATTTCCCACCGACACGAATACGACTCACCTAAATGCATTTTAATCGTGAATTATTACCGTACTGGAATTCGCAGTGAATATTATCTATTTATAATGTCCTGAGACTTGTTCTTCTTCCATTGAATAATCAACCATGACATGTACTGTACCAGGTCTTATTTAAATGACCCTGCTTTCTCTCTTGGCAGAATAATAGTACCATTATAAGTGCATTAGTTGGATGGACGGAAGCTTGGAGGAAAATCGAGGTGAACATGGAATATAGTACATTCTCACGGATATGTACTACCTGTTCTCAATACAACTGAAATTTTAAGGAGATAGGCATTTTATAAACCACTAGTTTCTGTCCGTGGCTACGCAAGTGTTGTATAGTTTATAACTTCATACGGAAAAGTTTATAGGCTGGTTTATAGCTGCGCCCCGCGTCTTCGCCCCCGTGGAAACCTATGTGTCAAATTGTTTAAATGATAAAAATATGTATCTTACGTTAGACTCCTGGTTCTAAGCTACCTCTCCACCAATTTTCAGCTAAATTGGTTCAGCCGTTCTTGAGTTATAAATAGTGTAACAGACTACTTCCCAGATAATTCATTTCCCATGAGATAGTAATAGCCTATAAACTTTTACGTATAAACCATATTTCTATCTCATGGGAAATTAATTATCTGGGATAAAAAGGAGTCTTACTGATTAGGCCTATTTACAAAAGCTAAACATTTGCTTAGCTGTTGAGTAGTTTTGTCGTGAAAAATAACAAACATCTACTTTCGCATTTATTATAATTATTAGTGTGACTAAAAACTGATCAACTGTACAAAAATACGTCTAAAACCATTTAAAAAATACCTATTGTTATTTTTATGACGAAAAATTGCGTAAATATTATTTTTAATTCAGGCTACTATAACTTGGTCTCGAAATTGGATAAGGTTTGGAATTCTTTGATTTATACAATAATGATAATGCATCTACTTGGATTCGTCGCAACAGGTACCTACTTTAATGTTGCGTCAAAGAACTGGCCTTGGGTCTGCATTCAAAATCTAACGATCTGCTCTCACTATCATAAAATAGTTATTTTGAGCGTGGGATCTGTATTTATAGAACTTTTCCTTTCTTGAATATTATTATTTATAGTTTATGGTTATGTATCGATTGGCTATTAGATAATTTTACAAGATCGTTATTTATTTCTTATATTTACATGAGGCACGTCGTATGTACCGTTATCGTGGTATCGTTTTCATTATTTTTTTATCTTGGTGACTCGTGCTTTTCTATGAACTTGTACTAAAATGTAAAATTAAACAACTTAACTTAATATAACTGGCCGTATTATAATTTCAAGACCTACATTGTATCTTATATTCTGGCAAGCAAACATCTTTAATCTATTTCAATATTTTAAAGTGCATTGAATTACATACAACCTAATATGTGTGTGATATCCATGTAACTATTTTTTCCGTGATATTAAGCAGAGGACATAGGGTAGTACCTTTTCATGATATAGAATGCTCCGCGGTCTTCATGTTAATGAAACTAATAGAAAGACAAGATTCTATAAATAGTTTCTATTTACTGATTCCAGCCGAGAGTCTACCGAAGGCAAAATACTGATAATTTCTTGAGTAACTCTAACAATAGTTTCTGCAGCTACAGATACGAAGTGAATCATAACAAAGCATATGACGAACGTTTGCGAAACATTCTTGACAAAAATCACGATTCTGACATTTGGGCTATCGTAACGGGCGGATTGGAGCGCGGCATTTGCGTCCGCGCATACCGAGGTTTTCGAGGATACACAAGTTTTAGTGTTTGTTTGTATATTTAGCACTATTAACATCTTGTTTAAAGGTTCTTTGTTCTTGCGTAAGCTTAACGAATCAATGATACTGTCTGCAATTAATGAATATAAATTTTGTTATATAAAGAGGTAGATTAATGACTTTGTGAGTTATCTCCGGAATTACTTGTCAGATTGACATATATTTAATATATTTTTATTTATATTATTTATAAGAAGCGCTACTTTTTAATGCTTTCTTTGCTTATTTGCTTGTTTCATGGCCCAAGACACATAATTATATGCAGCTCCTAGAGGCTGGGCAGTGTATACGTTACGCTACGATTTATCCAAATACCTAATGAGTAAATCCGCGAGCAGGACCTAGTAACTACCATAAGTTATTAACCTCTTTGTTTATTGTGTTAGTCTTGATATTTGATTCGGTTTCTTTGTCTGTAGATATAGTTTTAACTCGTGATCAACTTGTCGGTAGTTGCTGTTTAGTGAAAGTGAATTTACAGCCTTCTTGAGCCTTAAATCTTGGTTTATTATCCTCGTTAATGGGGAACGAAAAATTCTTTATTGCTACTTATCCTGAACATTCGGATTGAATTCGTAAATAAATGTTAAAAAGAGTTATTGTTGGCCATTGGCTTGCATGTCTTGTTAGCTCCGACGTAAATTGGTAATCGTTTTGTATTTAGGTACCTACTGGGTGCTCTATCGAATGGTTTTCTTTACCGAACCGGTTCCACGGTTTTTAGATCGATTTGAATCGGAGCCACGATTTTATAGTTCGTAGAGAGTTCGCATGACTGCAATCGAATGTGTATAGAATTTTATCTCTTTTCATTAAATGACACCGTAGCAGGCTTAGAAGACGCTGGCGAGACGATTTCGACGCATTCCAGGTAGATTGGTGTGACCTGGCCAAGGAGCGCGATTCCTCGTAGAGTTTAGGGGAGACCTTTGCCGGCAGACCTTTACATCACTACATAGTATCAAACAAAGTCGCTTCCCGCTGTCTGACTGTCCCTATGTACTCGTGCTCCCTGTGTACTATGCTTAGATTTTTAAAGACTATGCAACGGATTTTGATGCAGTTTTTTTAATAGATAGAGTGATTCAAGAGGAAGATTTATAAACAATTTGACACATAGATTTCCGCGCGGGCGAAGCCGCAGGGCGCAGCTAGTACGAAATAAACCATTCAAGCATCTTTCATTCATTATTATAGGTAAGTAGAAAGTCTGCCAGTGCTGGTTACGAATTTTGTCTTTAGATTTTTTTAGGTGTATTTCCAGTAAGATCAAACAATAACCACATTAGCCTATGAGTAATTTCAGTTCAGTACCTAATGTAGATTACCATGCTCCTATAAAACACAAACGCAACCAAACAATCCAGTTACGTCAAAACAGTGAGAAACACCAACAAAGATGAAAGTTTAATTCCCAGACCTTTACAATACAGTGAAAAGTGTTACATCAAGTCTTAAATAATTTGACGACACGAAACTAGGCTTTCCCTTTCATGCGCGTGAGATTATGAAAAATATTACGATTGTTATGCAATGTAAGTAATTAGTGAGGCAACTTTTGTTTAACTTGAACATGTTAAATTGAGGCGGCATGGCATGTGGCTTATTGGCCTAGATGGAATGAGAATTGTGTAGGTTGGGAAATTATCGCACAACCTCACTAAGAGCTTTAATGGCGAAAGTAGTTGGTACCAGCTTTATGACTTTAATAATATATGAAATAGAAAGATTAAGGGCGAATGTATTGAATATTCTGGTAGGTCGTGTGTCCGAAGAGGTGGGTTAGGGGTCCTTTCCCTTTTGGAATTTCTTCAAAACCCTTTGGTGATTAATAATTTTTGAGTGTGTTTCGTGATAGAAAATAAAAATAAGAATCTAGGTTACATATTTATAGATTATTTAGTTTGCAGCCATATAAACAGAATACTTGGATCCAAAATGCTACTCTAAAGCTTTCATTTACCAGGCAGTTATATACCTATCAATAGGCGTTTATTATCCTTGCTTTTTTCGCATCGAGGAATAAATTATTCATGAAGCTGTCCATTTGAGCTCCATCATTATAGATATTTAGAAAAACTTGTTATTTATTGCTAGGCATTTAAATTTATATCGGTATATCAAGTTGCTTCGTTATGTGGTTTTTGCATCGAGTTCGCAAGAGGTTGATCATACAAATCAAAAACATTATTTTGTGACAATATTACGGCTAGTCAGTAATGCGTTTGTTCACTTTTATCGGTCTCTTGAGTCCCCCAAAGGCCCCCCTTTGGAGGACTCAAGAGACCGATGTATAATTAATTGTATACCTACTTACCTTACTATGTTAACAACCTATAAAATAAATAATGCTGGACAATTCACACAGCATTATCTAGCCCCATGGTAAGCAGAGCTTGTGTTATGGGTACTAGATAACTGATATACATAATACAATACATTACATAGATAGTTTTTATTATACATAGAAAACAACCAGAACACCCGGAACAAAAATCTGCAGATCGTACATACAATTGATCCGAGGTGGGAATCGAACCCGCAACCTACTGCGTCGCAGGCGGACCTTCGCCTACCGCGCCACATCGGTCGTCAAATAGTTAACAGATTCAGATTAAACAAAATCATTTGGAAAATGATATGTCTATGTCTATTTGGCGTACTCAGACAAGTAAAATTATAGACATAGACATATCATTATTTGCCACAACATATACACACAAATAAATGAACAATTTTAAATGACAAACATAATACTATCATATACTTAATACTTACTATAAATTATTATCAAATAAATAATGTGTTTTGATTTTCTCTTCACTAAATTTTTTTGTCCACTAGCTTAGCTGATGTACGAGTTTCATAAAATAACACAAGTTATTTTACAATGTAACACAGGCTATTTGGCAAAGTAACACAAGCGCTGTAACGGGCAGGCTAGATTATTCCATAAATCTGTCCCCATATCTCCAGGCACCATGATTTATTGGTTTTCTCGGCTTTAGCGGCTTTCTATCTTTGATGACACAGCGATTCTTTATTAGCCATCATTATATCAAGGTTGTGTTAATAGCTTAATTTGACGGAAGTTGGCGAAATGATGTTCAGACGTTGGGTGGAGAAATCATTAGTTTGGCAGAGAAAATCTTTTAATAAGCTTTCTCACACTTTCAAAATGATGATCGATATTGATTTTGTGTTTAGATTGTCTTTGTTTATCAACTTTTACCAGAGCACTAAAGTCATTTAAAACTGGATATTTACCATGAATTGATTTTTGAGTTTTCATGGCGCATGAAACTGTGCCGAGATATTGGAAAACTCAAAAATCAAATCATGGTAAATATCCCGTTTTAAATGACTTTAGTATTAATAACCATGATAGTTTCAGAAGTTTTACCAGAGTATTTCCTAATCCTAAGACGACGTTTACAGTGTTATGTGCAGAATGTTCTCTCTCGAATTTGACAGATTTTAATTGAAAATTGTGAAAAAATCGCAATGTGTGTGTTTTTTTTATCTACCCAGCATTATGAATTATTTTTGACTCGACACCAAATGGTTTGCCAGGCAGGTTGCGGAGGCTATTGGTTGGGTACCTACTTTTTAAAATAAATTATTTTTGATGATATTTTTTTTCATTTGTTTTTTATTTTTAAGTAGATAACCGTTTCACCTCTGTTTGTTTTAGTAATAAGTTTGTACCTAGTTTTAGCTTGCCTACCTATATGTTTTTAAAATGTACCTAATTGTGTCGTGTCAAATAAATTATTTCATTTATGTGAATGCTTAAATCTGAGTAGTCATCATCATCATCATCATCCGCCTATAGCAGTCCACTGCTGGACATAGGCCTCCCCCAATGAGCGCCATAGCGCCCTGTCTTCAGCTTGCCGCATCCAGCATCTACCTGCAGTCTTTCGCAGGTCGTCATCCCACCTGGTCGGAGGGCGTCCTACACTACGTTTGCCGAGTCGTGGTCTCCACTCAAGAACACGTTTGCCCCATCTAAAAATCCCCATCAAATCTGAGTAGTGCGTTTGTGTATTACATCATACATGTTTGTGTAATGAGTTAGGGAATGGATAAAGATAAAGAAAAAGATATATTTTTTAAGCCAATAATAACATAATAATACTAGGACACACTAACTACAATAGAGAGTGTACCTATGTTCACGCACACTTGTGCACTTTAATATATCCGGTGCTAGTCTTTGGTGAGACTAGCTGCCGTGGTTTAATTTGGACTAGGATGGCTTAATCACATCATATACATATCTTTAAGAAACTTTACTGTCAGTTATTTCAACTTAATATTATAAACGAAGTCTGTAGTTCGACGTCCTTGTGTACAACAAGCCTTCAGAGAGAGCTCTGTACCCTACCCATCGGTCGTAAAGATCATGCACCCACCACCTTAGAATCTAAGAAGTAGATGGTGCATGTTTATAAACCTTATTACTGGGTAATTGCAGAGTACGACGATCAGGCCACCAGTGACATATTCAACAGCGAAAGTACCAACGCGAACATTTATAAGTACCCACCTCTTGGAATCGGGGCTTGGTTAGTGGCGCGAGATGATGCTAGTTCTTAGAAGTATTATGATTATAATGATTAGCTTGTAACCTTACCTATAGGTATTTGAGAGAGCTTTTTCCAAAAGGGCTTGGTCCATAAGCTTTCTGGCGGATTGGATATCGCAGTATATGGCTTCTCAGAGTTTGTTATAGAGAGAGTAGATAAAATCATCAACCACTGTTGATTGTATCATCATCATCATCATCAGCCTATATCAGTCCACTGCTGGACATAGGCCTCCCCCAATGAGCGCCATTGCGCCCTGTCTTCAGCTTGCCGCATCCAGCATCTACCTGCAGTCTTTCGCAAGTCGTCATTCCACCTGGTCGGAGGGCGTCCTACACTACGTTTACCGAGTCGTGGTCTCCACTCAAGAACACGTTTGCCCCAGCGGCCGTCGGTTCTTCGCGAAATATGGCCGGCCCACTGCCACTTCAGCTTGCTAATTGCTTGATTGTATTATATAAAATAACAATTTATCTAATTAGAACGGTCATACAAATAACCACTTACAATAATTAATTAAAATTAAGTACAATAAAAATACATAATTTCGCATAAAATGTAGCTATAAAATTATTAATACCTAAGTTAAGTAATGTAAGCTTTAAGCCTTTGCAAGTCAAGGCTCTCTATACTATGATGACTCACTATGACACACTATGACTATGAATTGTCATAGTTATGACACACGTTAAAAATAAAGAAAAAAAAAACCAAAGACGCGTTTTTACGAGTCTGCCAATAAGTGGCAAAGGAGGAATTAAAAACAGCCATCAACAATTAACTCAAGTAGAATCGAAAAATCTAATATATTTCAAAACTCGAGTTTTGCTACTTTAACAAATGAAATTACGTGTCAAAGCAGACTTCTAAATAAATTATGATAATGGGTTTTACCACGCCTGCCCAATAAATTAAATAGCAAAGTATTAATCACTAAAGTAACTAGCCTACAGCTATTTATCTAAAAAAACTAGCCGGAGGTGAAAACTCGGTGACCTTACATAAACTGAGTTACTTATGTACATTATCACGATTATTTAGATCCGTTTGGGATTGGTATTCAGTGACCACTCCTTCTGTTGTGACCATCGATCAAGGTATTCGAAGGTAGAGTCAAATAATAATAACACTGTTGAAGTTTTTAGCGTACCGTACCTTAAAAGGATAAAAATAATTGTTGCCCGTCTGTCTGTCTATCTATCAAGCCCCTTTCTTCAGGAACGCATGGAGGTATCGAGTTGAGATTAACATCGAATACTCGAGTCCTTAACCTCTCAGAGCCGTGTTATAAATAAAACTTCTAAGTCACACCAATCAAAACTACACTTTGTTAATGCCATATTTTGAAAATTTCCCAGGAAATAATATGCACAAAAAACCTATAGAGGTCCCGTAGACTTTTCATGAAATTTGGCAAAAAGCAGTCTTTTAGCACAAGTAGAGGGAAAAATCTGAAATTCACAGAGTAGGTATTAAATAACCAAAAAAAATATTTTGGCAAAAAAGTAAAAAAAAACATTTTTTTAATGTTTAAAAATACACACGCGCAAGACGTCAAATTGTTATACATACACAAAAGAAAAATATTAAATCAAGTACGAGATCAAGTTATAATTATGTGTCTATAATTTAAAACTAGGAAGTCTAAAAGTAAACTACGATACAAGGCTATCGTGTTTAGCGCCATATTTTGCTATCACGACCACAAATATCTACACAGGTAGGTATCTCGTTAGGTGCTACATTTTCATAGACTACGAGTATATTAATTATGATAAATTATGTCATTCGTTTTATGACTATTATTTTATTATGTAAAAATAAAGCTTTTACTCATTCATTCATAACCATTAGTGACACAGGGCAACAAAATATATTAAATTAATTTTTTCGTCGCACGCCTTGTAAGAATAATGTATAGAAGTTACTTTTTTAACAAAGTAAATTACAAATAGAGGTTAAAATCAAATTTAAACTATGAGCTAAGTCGAGGTTTGCGGCTGTTGCAAATAATCTAAAGGTAGCTCAACTGATTAATATTAATACCATTCGGAAACGTCCCAAAGACGCTGGCTACATTGTATAGAGTTTTATTCTGACGCTTTTAATTTAGCCATTTACTCATCATTATCATCAGCTTATAGCAGTCCACTGCTGGCCATAGGCCTTCCCCAATGAGCGCCATAGCGCCCTGTCTTCAGCTTGCTGCATCCAGCATCTACCTGCAGTCTTTCGCAGGTCGTCATCCCACCTGGCCGGAGGGCGTCCTACACTACGTTTACCGAGTCGTGGTCTCCACTCAAGAACACGTTTGCCCCAGCGGCCGTCGGTTCTTCGCGAGATATGGCCCGCCCACTGCCACTTCAGCTTGCAAATTCTTTGAGCTATGTCGATAACTTTGGTTCTCTGTCGGATGTATTCGTTGCGAATCCTATCCTTCAGAGAAACTCCGAGCATAGCTCTTTCCATAGCTCGTTGAGCGACTTTGAACTGGTGGACCAGCCCTATCGTGAGTGTCCACGTCTCAGCTCCGTGTAGGTCATATTCAGACTGTAAATTATAAAAAAAAAAATCACATAAACATGATAAAAATTGCCATTTCATCCTTTACAAATAAAAATCACTTTAGCCTGAGCTTATAGATTTCACATTCTGTATTGAAATAAATACGACTGCAATTTATTATCATTGTCCGACCTTTTGGCCGCAACCAGTTTTGTGCATGCTCTACACTCGTTGATAGAATGTATTTAGCTCATTTAGCGTCTAATTTGGCAGGTTTATGTTTACAAATGTAAGAGTTAGTGGATAATTATCATTAATTAGATATTCATCTACTCTCTCTGGTTGTCTATTCATGTTCTAACCCAGACTGTGTCTCGTCTGGTTGACCTACAACCTCAGTGAAGTTGATTACATAAATGAATATTATCAATTGATCTAAATTCTTGACTGATTTCTATGAATTTAATCAATATAAAATTACCAGCTTAAATATTATCAGAAAGAAAAAAAAAATTAAAGCAGTGTATAGAGGTAGCTCTAAATTTAATTTACGGTCTCTAGGCTCATTATCATCATTATCAGCCTTTACCTATCCAGTGTCCACTGCTGGGCATATAGGCCTACCCTAATGAGCAGCATAGCAGCCGCCGCATCCAGCATCTGCCTGCAGTCTTTGGCATACCGTCTTCCCACCTGACCGGAGGGCGTCCAACATTACGTTTGCCGAGTTGCAGTCTCCACTCAAGAACACGTTTATATAAGCGGTGGTCGGTTCTTCGAAATATGGCCGGTCACGGCTTGCAAATTCGATAACTTTAGTCCTCCAGACTAATAATCAAAATATGGTAATTTCTACGTGAACGTCCTTTAAAATTGACCACAGTCATGATTACAACAGTTATAGACAGGTACAGTTGAACAAAATCAAATTTAAATTTTATATCATATCACAGATCCTTCGAGGTTCAAACATTCGAACACTTCAATTCTATCAATGATTGATTTAATTCATCTATGATTTGAACACTCACTTATATATACTTCATAAGTACGGTCGTATAACGAAAGTGTCTGTATGTTTCATGGCGCTTTGAGAGCAAATAGCGGTACTGTAGGTTCCAGACGTCGGTTCTGAATAGGTTCTTTGTAAGAAGGATGTCGACAAAGTTCCCGTTGTTTTATGAATGCATCTACATGATAATCGTACATTTATGCATGCAATTTCAATATCCGGTTTTGAATAACTTCTAGAAATTTCAAAATGTCTTTCGCATACAAATTATCTTCTAAAATACATACGATCAAAACAAAATGTAATGTATTATGTTTATTTTCACTTAATAAATTAAGAAGCTGTTTGATTTTTTTATGTATTGATTTCTATTTCCATACTTTCCATTGTTATCGAGTGAACCAATTTTCGTGTAATTTTTCAATGACAACCACGTCATAAAATAAAAACCTTTTAACAAATTGTTGATATTGATGCTATTTTTATGAGATTTCGTTAGTTTCACCAACAATACCGTTGGTTTTTCGGAGGATGTCCAAAAGTGAACCAAGCCGGATTGTTCCGGCTGTATCTAGTACGATCTAGTTACTGGACTGAAACGTTGAAGGGCTGCCTATTAGTGGGCATTGTTGAAGACGTGCTGTTTGGCGTAAGTTAAAGTGGGTCAGAAATGCAAAACGAAATTTACTTTACCATTAACTCGTGTATTTATATAATGGTGTCAGAGCTTTGTGACCTCTTCTAATGGTTCAGCTAAAGGTTGATTGAGTCATTGTAAGCCTTGACTTATGACAGATTAGACAGCCTGTACATACTGTCTTATCTGTCATACGAGCCTGTACAGGCTGTCTAATCTGTAACAAAGCTCATACGAGCCTGTACGTACAATGTGTATAATTTGTCGTAAATATCGTTTATATGATGACTCTTCCAACACGTAACTGCACCTTAGGACAGCATTATTACAAATCTTTAGCGAGAAATACCATAAAACTGATAATGTTGAGCAAGTTTATGTCCGTTTTGAGCTTTATTGACTAATCTGCCTCCTAGAGCAATTTGCAAAACCAACGTAGCACTGAACAGAAATAAACTAGATGTCCTTAAAGCTACTCAAAGTAAGGAAACTTCGTGGGTGCTTCATATATGGTGCTGGTCGTATAGTCGGCGACATCGAATGATGACATCATGCAGAAAACAAATGCAACCGACGATATGAATCAAGATATAAGGGTCGGTTCATATCTGACGGAATATGCGTCGCGTATTATCTGTCGCGTTATGCCAGAACAGGCAAATATTATATAATAAAACCTTCAACCTTTTACACTCAACCGATGATACGTGCGTCGAGCGTACAGCGTCTGTTACGTTTCCGGTAACGCATAGTCGGTCGAGGTAACGTGTCGCGATACGTGTATTTTGTATGATGCATTCAGACTAGGCGTAACATCAGCAGATATCATTTGTGTTTAGGTCCTTCGAACTAACTAGACGCGTCTATTCGGTCTTATTAGACCGGCCACATAACGGTGCGGTCTAATTTGACCGAATAGACGCGACCGATGATACGCTCGACGCATTTTCCGTCGGATATGTATCGACCCTAACCAAGATCTCCAGCCAAGTGGAAAGTAAGCATCTTAGCTTGTCCCAGACGATAAAGAGATAAAAAGTATTGATAATTATGAGACCGTATGACGAGACACATAATGTGTATCCATTATGTTGACATAGAACTAAGCGGTATATGGGGTATACAGATCGAAGTGAGTGTGGGAATAGAATTCTAAAGCTTTAACACATCTGTATGAGACTATCAAGCTAACACAATCAATCACAGCAACGGGGTATACAATTAAAGCGATACTGATAGGAGATAGCGTTTATCTACTCTTGGGCCATAAATAAGACACGCCATAATGCCCCTTATTGTCTGCAACTTGCTTAGAGCGTTTAGAAATCTAGCCTAGATTGAATTCCTTGATGGGGTATGATCGCGAGTGGTGGTGCCTTTCTTCATCAAAAATTCAGCATTCCATCAACATGTACGTACACAGGTACTGCTATCCACTCTTATCCCACGCTTTTTTCTTCAAATCCGATATACCTTATAATACCAGCAATCCACAAAATGAAGACTATGCAATATTATGTTTATTTTGTTAATATCTGGGAGTTTACGTTCAAAACAAATATGTATTAGACACATAAGTGATATATGAATGTACTAGTGGTATATTTTTCACTTCTTCCACTAGTGGACAAAAAATTTAAGTGAACAGAAATCAAAACCATCTTATTTGGTAATAATTTATGATATAAAATTTGACTTGTCTAAGTGCTTACTTACAAATTTCTTTTCACAAAAGTGGCTTTTATCAAGCGAGACCATTACAATTAATATTAGAATTTCAGAAATATGGTTTGTTACCCTAGAGAGGAACAATAGTTTAAACCTATTAAGCTATTGTAATTGCTAATTTTTATTCAGAGGCAGAAGCTAAGAATTACCTATATAACTTCTGCCTCTGAATAAAAATTAGCAGTATCTATCGTGTCTAGGTATGTACTCCAATTTATTTGCATTTGTTTACTAATAGTCTCCACTACACCCTACTGGCTTCCAGAAGGCGTGATTGTAAATAATAGCAAACGATTTCGATGGGCTACGGTAACGGTGATATTTAATGGGTAATCAGGATTTAATGGAATCGAAATGAATTGTAGGTATTGCGGGGAAATTCTAATGGAATTGCTATGAATTACTAATTCGAGCCGTCATTTTCATAATCATCTGTTGCATTGTTTATATTGTGCTCCCAACTTTTCATTGTTGAGATAAATAAATAATAATAAATGCATAATGTCAGGTCAGGCCAGGCCAGGTGGGATGACGACTTGCAAAAGACTACTGGATGCGGGAAGCTGAAGACAGGGCGCTATGGCGCTCATTAGGGGAGACCTGTATCCAACAGTGGACTATTATAGGATGATGATGATGATGAAAAATCAGTATATTTCTAAGAGGTAGTAAGGCTTTCGTGTACTCTATTAATTCCTCCATCCACACTCCGATTCCATCCATTCATACACTCCTACGCATCAGTAAGTCATTGCTGACAAAAAAGAAAACAAGTTCAAAACACCTCACATTTTCAACCTTATTGCATCAGTTTTAGGGAATGCGGAAGACTGCTCGTATTCACAAGAAGTCGTTCAGACAATAGGACTTACTTTCGTCAATTTGTAACGTCGTTTTGAATGCCGTTTGTGGCTCGTTGGATGCGCAAGCGCTTGGAACTGTGTTATTGTTTATAGCTGTGTGTTTTCATTTCCTTTCTGATAAGGAAGTTAGTATTCTGCAGGCGGAGATAACAGAAGTTTAGTATAATATTATAAGATAATTTTATTTTAAGGAATTAATATATAGGAACCAGATAGCTCAAAAGTAGTTATCTACTTTATTACTAAGCCATAAATTTGATTTTAAAGAACTATAAATTTCGTGAGTTTTATCAATATGTAGAGCTCATCGAGACGAACTCATCTGTATATTTAAAGTATTTAGTGACGTCTGTCATTAAACCGACGATATTTTTTCATTAGATTTCATAGAAAACATCCAGAACACTCGGAATATTATATATATAGATATTTTTTATTATATATAGAAAACGACCAGAATACCCGGAACAAATATCTGCAGATCGTACAAACAGTTGTCCCTAGACGGGAATCGGGTTTGGGCTGATATGATGATGAACATCCATGGTTTGACGACCGATGTGGCGCAGTGGGCGAAGGTCCGCTTGCGACGCAGGAGGTTGCGGTTTCGATTCCCGCCTCGGAACAATTGTGTGTATGATCTGCAGATATTTGTTCCGGGTGTTCTGATCGTTTTCTATATATAATAAAAAAATATCTATCTATGTAATGTATTGTAATATGTATATCAGTTATCTAGTACCCATAACACAAGCTCTGCTTACCATGGGGCTAGATAATGCTGTTTGAATTGTCCAGCATTAAAAAAAAAAATGGGTGCCACAACCTTATCAATGTCTTATCGCTAACTTCATAAATATCCACTTGCCAAGCGCCCTTGTGTATAAGATTATCAAAGCATTCATTAGATCAATCAACAAGGAACCTGTTCTATTACACTAGATAAGTTTTATCATAAATGCAAAATAAAAGTGAAAGTGTGCACGACTTAACCATTTAAGTTGCAGGCAGCTTAAATATGATTCCATCTTGTTCACTATGCTATTTTATCTATTAGTTGTAATTCAAAGACATTAGGGACATTATTTCATTCATCGTCATCATCAAGTCGTACAAGTCCACTGTTAAAACATAGGCCACCCCCAAACATCAACGCCACAATAATTAATAGCGGTCCTGTGCTATATCTCACTACCAATCAGACCGTGCGACGACCGCTACAATGTTGTCGGTCCATCGAAAAGGAGATATTTTCTTATTTAACAAAGAAAATTTATATGAAAGAATAGAAATAAATTAGAATATTGACCATTAAAACAGTTGAGCTAACTGCAGACAATATAGATATAGCACAATTGATCCTTATCAATACTAATCAGAAGTGTCCAAAGACGCTGCTGGCTGCATTTCCTTCATCATTATAATCAGTTCATATTACTCTTCTGCTGGACATAGGCCTCCCCTAATGAGCATTCGGGGGTTAATGCCCATAATCCCCATGCTAGGCATGCGGGTTTGGTCGATGGAGTTGTTCTTCAGGAGGCGCTGCTGCCCGCCCTTCGGTATATATTCCTTAGTAACCTATTACGCACGAGGAGCGATTGACACTCTTGCGATTAGGCACGAGAAGAGATGGGGTGGTGCAATTTTAAGCCGGCACCATACGGCATATTGACGACCGATGTGGCGCGGTGGGCGAAGGTCTGCCTGCGACTCAGGAGGTTGCGGGTTCGATTCCCGCCTCGGAACAAATGTGTGTACGATCTACAGATATTTGTTTCGGGTGTTCTGGTCGTTTTCTATGTATAATAAAAAAATATCGATCTATGTAATGTATTGTATTATGTATATCAGTTATCTAGTACCCATAACACAAGCTCTGCTTACCATGGGGCTAGATAATGCTGTGTGATTTGTCCAGCATTATTTATTTATTTATTTATACGGGTTAGTGTATATATTTTCTTGCTGTATGGCAATGCTGATACGTTGCGGCAGAATAAAAGTACGTAAAAGTTGAATGTGTGACAGCTTTCTAAGAATAAGCTATGAATGTATTCTAACTCGTACATTCAAAGTTGCATTTACAAGACTTAAATTGCAATAAAAAATTTATAGCTGATCAACTTCAAATATAACTTTATGGGCTTTCTTACTCAAGCCTCATGCTTTTCATATCGTAAATATTATATTACAGTATAAATAAATTAGTAGACATGTCTGTCATACACCCATACAAAAATCAATAATTATACTACTGTATAATTGTTGGTTTTTGCATGTCTGTGAAAGCTCTTCCAGGGAGACCTAAGAATACCGATGCTTTACCTAGATTCTTAATTATATTAATTTTATTGTTTGTTTTTACAAGTGCATGCACTACACACCCATACAAAAACCAATAATTATACTACTGTATAATTGTTGGTTTTTGTATGTTTGAAGTTGCAAATAAAGACGTTATCTATCTATCTAGCACTTAGCGTAGAAATTGTATAGTGGTATAATCTGATTTAAAGCCAGTTTTGATTCAGTTTGACTTAGTAAAACGCTTAAGCAAATTGTGTTTAAAGAAACACATGTCTACGAAGTGCATGACAGCCTTTTCATGACTTGCGAAGTTGCCTTTTCATGACCAGCGAAGTTGCTTAGAGTAACAAATGTATTTAAAAACACGCCTTAATGATGAGAAGGTTTCTTGTACATCAGCTGCTGCCTATAATAGCACCATAAACAACAGATTCGCTTTTATCTCAGTTAATTAGGTTACTCTACCAAAAGATTACACAAGACAGATCTGCCTGTAATCTGCCTCATTTGTAAGTTGATAGTGATATCTAGTACCATTAACAAAGTTGAATGCTGGTTCTTCGTCTCTAGTGGCTAGATCCTGTTGCAGTGTTTTACGACTCTGACATTTTAGTTATTACTACTTCTGAAAAATTATAAAAAAAACATATTTATTTAACAAAATCCCCAGTGCTTATTCTAGACAAACTTAAAATACTATGTTTTTCCTACGACCAATGACGGATTTACATTTTATACATGGATATTTTTAAACAGACAGTCAAATAGCAAGTTTAAATATTAGAACCCAAGTTTTGAACGCGCCTTTGCATACATTCATCCGGGGTAAAAAGTAGCTTATGTGTTAAGCCAGGCCTAGATCTATCGGTATGCTAAATTTCAGCTCGTTCCGTAGCTTAGGCGTGAAGAATAGTAATGTGCTATTGGTATAATACGAAGACAAAAATATACGACAAAAAAAATACATTTAAGCGGAGACTTAAATCGTGGCTCGTCGAGAAGGCGTTCTACAGGTTATTGTTCAAAAAATCATAATATTTAATTATTTATTACTTCGATGTAAGAATTATTTTCTGACTTTTACTATTTTTGTTACCTATAAATTGATTATTCTGTCTATTTAACAGTGAACTTGTCTTTCCTGGTTGTCCTTCTCAAAGTTCCACTTCATTTGTTTTGTCTTCAAGCTCAGTCAACGCTATTCCATCAATGTCTCTGCTATCAATACATTTCAAGTCATTCAATGCCAGTTATCGGCGTAGATTTCTACGTTCCCACTGCTTTCACCGAACTTCTGTTTGCATGTTATTTGCACCTATTGTTCTTTGTGAAGTGAACAGACTTGTGTCAGCCTAATGAAGAAAAACAGCTTCTACATCGGTCTTTGTGTTACATAAAATCTTATTTTATTATTATTACGGTGGGTGTAAATTCAAATTAGCTTACAAATGAGAAACACTTTTATGTTTCCTCTGTAGTTGCACCAAACGAAGAACGAAGATATAAATAAATAAATAATGCTGGACAACCCACACAGCATCATCTAGCCCCAAGGTAGAATATATTACTAGACTACATAAGATAAGTGCATCTTTTAAAGGGCAATGTATACGCTTCTACAACAAAACTCCAAGTGAGTTGCAAAAATTATCAATAAATAAATTGAAAAAAATTGTGAAGCATATTCTTTGTAAAAAGGCTTATTACAAAATATCAGATTATCTTGAAGATAAAAAAGCTTGGAACGAGTTTTGCTCCAACTCAAAATTTCATTTCATTAGATAATTATTATGTATCTATACTAATATTATAAAGAGGAAAGGTTTGATTTTTTTGTTTGTAATAAATAGGCTCTGAATCTACTGGACCGATTTGAAAAATTCTTTCACCTTTGGGAAGCTACAACCCGGTGAACATAGGCTATAGATATTATGTTTTCAAAAAAGTTAGGGATGCGTACTAAAACCGTCCGAAGCTGGGAAGGCCCGTTAGTATATTTGATATTTTAAGTTTGTTTACGAACTTATTATGTTGTATTTTATCATCATAATGCATGACAGGTTGCCCTATTCAACGACCAGTGACGTCATTTTATTATCCACACGCTCGTGAAGTCAATGGCGTTTCTACCGCTAATTCTCGAACATGGTTGTTATATCCTGCTTGAGTGTCTTCTCTAAAAATACCTTTTTGGTTCATCTGAACTTTCTTTTTATTTTACATAATATTCAGCCATTAAAAGTAACCCCAAATGGTTCTAAAATAAATAATGCTGGACAATTCACAGCATTATATGGCCCCAAGGTAAGCAGAGCCTGTGTTATATACTAGGTAACTTAAAGATAGATAGAAAATACTTTATTATACCACATAGGTATAAAGGGCGGCCTTATCGCTGATATTCACATAATATGCAATGCATTACATAGATATATTTTTTTAAAACGACTATAACACGCTGAATAAATATATCTGTAGATCGTACAAACATTTGTCCCGAGGCGGGAATCGAACCCTCCTGCGTCGCCAAATAAACTATAAATATATAAATAACGCTGGACAATTCATATGGTTCTTAGCAACCATTGCAAGTCATAGTGTCATAAGTCAAACCACGCAGTACCGCTAGCTTACACTCACTCATTGCGATACTATTGAGTTAGGCCCTGGGCTATAAATCTGGGCCGGTTGCGTATAGCTCTATGTAACCTGTTTGGAAAACTGAGAAAAGCAACATCTTTTTATGTATTTTCGAAGAAATAAATGTGTAACTGCGACGTTATTGTTATATATTCTCTTAATTTGTCTTAATTATAAATTAAGTATATAATTATATCAGTTATCTAGTTAGTACTTATAAAACAAGCTCTGCTTAGCAACCTGTGTGAATTGTACCGTCCTTTTTAAAATTGACATTTATTTTAAAGTTTGGACATTATTATACAACTAGTTGCGCCCCGCGGTTTCACCCACGTGGTGATAGATATTTTGGATAATATACAATATATCTTTATGGATTTATAGCCTATGTGTTATTCTGATATGTAAGCTATATTATTGTGAAGTTTCATCAAAATCCATTTGCGTGAAAGAGCAACAAACATCCTCACAAACTTTCGCGTTTATAATATTAGTAGGATACATATGTATATTTAAATATCGCATTTGGCAAATAATAATATTTTTGCGCATATTATAGCGGCAAAGAAAATGCGTGCTTAACTATGCCCATATGTATAAGAAGATTTGCCCTTTGAAGAAAAAAAACAGTAGGCCATGACGATGTAAAGTTATACACAAGCTTATTTTATTTCCAACTCTACCTCTGTTGCGTAACAAGCAAGCACGACCGGCAATAAATTGAATTTGGGCCGATTATTCCTCGAGAGAAAGTTTCCCTATTGTGCATTGAAGATGAAATTTCGATAGTGTTTATTGGTGCTTCGCATCGTGTTGGAAGCCATATTTGTGAATGGTCACGACTATTTGGTAGCTTCCGTGGCTTTACATAATTATAAAAGTATATCGAAGCAGATTTTTGAGTGTTTAAGGTTTTGTTTTTAAGTTTTATTTTAATTTTAGTATTTCTCAGATGTTCTCTTTTGCGTCCCAGGCGGAGCATCGCCTTCCGCGCCTTAGATTTTTGTCAGTGAATTACCAACAACACTGTATACGAGGCAAGAAAATAAAAAATAAAAACTGTCAAAAACTGTCAGAAATCGGTCTTGGTCTGTGCTCCAATTCCAGATATCCGCCTTGTGCGACTCTCGCATCATTGCGATTTGCTATTTGATATGGTCTGTAGAAACTAGTCCATTGTGTTTCATTGAAAACAATCTAACTAATAAACATTGATACCTCAGAACAAACAGTATAAAATTTTGTTGATGTTTAATAGACAATCGATTTTCTTTGTATGTATTGTTGCCAAAATAAATAGCTACAGGACACACAGAATAATTTAGACGAATATAAGTCTTAATAATATAGGTACTTGTTCTAATATTTTTCATTAATGAATCGGAAAAATAGTTTTTTTCCGATGACACAAATATCTCTCTTTCTCATTTCGCGGCGGATATGGAACCCGCAACCAGCGTTTTTTGGTGACCTCCCACCCGATGTGCCACAAATGCCGTCATAAACGAGTTTCGCATTCGTTTTGTGTTATTGCATTTTGGTAGCGTGAATGTACCCAGTTATAGAATCTCATATTATTTTCGGTTCAGCATCGCGTGAGGTATTGGTTATCGTTAGCATATCTTTAACTTGATTTTTTTGGGTTCTGCAAAAAATATATAAACTCTCTGAGGAGGACAGCAAAAACAGGACAATAAGTTAAAAAAGAGGAATTCTCTTTTATTCTCTTCTATTCTTGTTACTTCTTCACGACAAAACTACTGAACGGATCGGACTGAAATTTTGCATACAGATAGATGAAATGGCTTTTTATCCCCTCAATAATAATTCGTAAACATTTTTTTAAAACATTTCCAGAGGAACAACGCGTGTGAAGCCATGGGCAATAACTAATAACTAACTTTAATATTCGATACGTTATTTGACGTCGCGTCGACAGTCGACATTGTCTTAGAACACTGGTTTTAGATACCGACACTCTCTTGGCTGTATTTTTCATGACTGAAATACATACCTGAGTATTAAAATCGAGGACTCTACCCTAATACAAATAAGACTCTAAATAGCAGGTTTATTTTACCCTGAATGAAAATATCAAGTGGCTAAGTTCTTGTAAAAGGTAATAACGCTTTCATGTTTTTCAAAGCATCGCCTTTTATCGGTACACAAATAAAATACCTGCGTCACTCGTTTTATTTACGTTCTTTACTTTCGTTTATTTGCTAACAGGTACTTGAAAATAAAGGAGGGACATTCGTTTCGTATAAAAACCCAGCTTTCAAATTACCATTAATTTCAAAGCTCGCGAAAAGCTTTGCAAATGTTTTGAATGGATTTTTCATCTTGGGTAGCGTATAAGGCGCAAGTGACCAAGTGAGTGTATGACAAAGTAAAATAAGATAGATTAAAAATAAAGAAATATATATTTTGTATACTCACGAATATTATCATCATCATCAGCGTATACTAGCAGTCCACTGATGGACATAGGCCTCCCCCAATGAGCGCCATAGTGCCCTGTCTTCAGCTTGCCGCATCCAGAATCTACCTGCAGTCTTTCGCAGGTCGTCATCCCACCTTGTCGGAGGGCGTCCTATACTACGTTTACCGAGTCGTGGTCTCCACTCAAGAACACGTTTACCTCAGCGGCCGTCGGTTCTTCGCGAGATATGGCCGGCCCACTGCCACTTCAGCTTGCTAATTCTTTGAGCTATGTCGATAACCTTCGTACTCTGTCGGATGCATTCGTTTCGAATCCTATTCTTCAGAGAAACTCCGAGCATAGCTCATTCCATAGCTCGCTGAGCGACTCACGAATATAGATAAATTGAACAGCTGATTCAAAGTTGATAATGCCGGCGTACCTAATTCAGTTCTCTAAAGTATCAAAATCCATACGTTTAAATCAAATTAAACTGCGTACTATAGAGTAATGATTATGACTGTGGACGTCTGTGGCGCGGCGGGCGAAGGTCTACCTGCAAGGCAGGAGGTTGCGGGTTCGATTCCCGCCTTGGGACAAATGTTTGTACGATCTACAAATATTTGTTCTGGGTATTACTCGTGTCTATGTATAATAGAAATATCTATCTATGTACTGCATTGTACTAAATATAACAGTCATCTAGTACCCATAACACAATGTTTAGCTTCGGGCTAGGTGATGCTGTGTGGATTGTCCAGCATTATTTATTCATTAAATAAATAAATAATGCTGGACAATTCACACAGCATTATCTAGCCCCATCGTAAGCAGAGCTTGTGTTATGGGTACTAGATAACTGATATACATAATACAATACATTACATAGATAGATATTTTTTATTATATTTAGGAAACGACCAGAACACTCAGAACAAATATCTGCAGATCGTACACACAATTGTTCCGAGGCGGGAATCGAAACCGCAACCTCCTGCGTCGCAGGCAGACCTTCGCCCATCGCGCCACATCGGTCGTCATTCATTATGACTGTGCTATTAGTAAGTTCAATTATGAATACAGATTAAATTAACTGCAAACTCTTTGTTGCAAATGAACGTACAGCTGTCCGATTAAATGAGAAGTTACTTGTTGTTAATGTTATTGTTTTTGTAACCCGCACTGCGAATAAGCACCAAAATTTACGTACAGCTATAACTACAGCTACTAAGAAGTACAATTAATGGCTGCATTAATTAATTTAGTTTTTTTGTTATAAATTAGCAATAATTATGAATGTACCAAAAACATTTAAGATCACTTTGCTGCCGGTTTACAATTTGTGTGAGGAACAATGCTACTCGATGTATTTGATGTCAAGGAGTTTTTCCTGCCAAAAGAATGAATATTGGTACTTACTTTTTATTTATTTATGTATTTAAGTAGTGTATTATTTATTTTGGAATTTGTAATATTTATGATTTGTTTTTTAGTATTCTTATTTAGATAACCTGTGGTACACCTCCTGCCTTTTCTTAAATTCATATAATTCTTTCCATCCAAAGGTTGCCTCGAAGAGATCGCTTCTAAGCGATAAGGCCGCCCATTGTACCTGTCGCATTTAATGTATTTTTGTAATGATTAATTTTATTATGGTGTACAATAAAGAATTTTTGTATTGTATTGTATGATAATTGGTGTAACGGGAACGCCATAGGTTTTTCATTATAAAATCCCTTGTACACCAACAAAACCTACAAAATGACACCCAGAACTTATCCTACTACATAATAATACATTTTAAAACATCCTTCACTGGTAAAATGCTTCGTATTAAGTAACGGTTTATTTAAATGTACAACAAATAAATTCATTTGATTTGATTAAACAACATGTTTAAAAACAGCAACCTTAGGAACGCAAAATTCCTACAAAAAACTACTAAAACGACTACTCTCAAAACTCGCTAAAGATAAATCTAATCGGACTATGTGCATATTCGCAGTGCACCTCGCCACTTACATAATGCATAGTAACAGAAAGTAAAACTTGTAAATTATTATTAGCCGTTTTGTAGTCACCTCGGGCGATCGCGAGGAAGACCTATTCAACAGCAACAATACATTTCTTTCCGGCCCTGGTGGGGGCACAGAGAGGGGCCTCGAGGCTTGGCCTCAGGTCCCGGCGTCAACTCGAGGGGTGACGACCCCTCGGTCCTTGGGTTTTGTGGGAATATCTTTTTTCCCCCTTCTCAATGTTTTTTTTTTGGCTGCATTTGGTTTGTATATTTTTTTTGTGTGTTTTTTTTAGACCTATTCTCTAAATTATCATTTATTTATTCTATTTGTTAGTATCTTTTGACAACCTCTTTGGCGCGGTGGGCGAAGGCTTGCCTGCGACGCAGGAAGTGCGGGTTCGATTCCCGCATCGGGATCCATGTTTGTACGATCTGAAAATATTTGTTCCGGGTGTACTGATCGTTTTCTATGTATCATAAACAATATCTATCTATGTAATGTATTGTATTAGGTATATCAGTTATCGTAGAGTAAAACCGGGGCAGAGGATAGTGTTTCATAAAAATAACACCAGTAAGTGATACCAAAAACCGCAATAGTCATTCATAGTCATACAATATGCAAACCAGTACGCTCCAGTTCACAAGTGGGCGAGGAACAATGCTCGATTATATGCGCGCGCGCAGATGCAGCGGATTCTGCGGAGTAACTGATGTTTGGTGTACAGGGAATGTCACTATGTCTGGAAAGTGTAACATGTTATGTACCATTTTTCCCAACACAGACATAAGTTCCTAGAACTATCTATAAATCGCCAAAACAACCCATTTCTCATTTCTCATTTATTCAGTTCCACCGTAGTACACATGTTCCACTTGATGTCGGACAGTTGTACATAAAAATAATATAACAATTTTATTATAAAACACACATTAATTCTGATATAGGAAACACCATAAGGGATTGTGTTTTAGAAAAAGCAGACAGACATGCCTTATCTTGTTCATCATATCTTTACTTCCAAATGTATCTCAAAGTCCTCACAAACATTTATTCATCGTATTAGTTAATTTGTTTGTTTACTCATCTTAGTTCATTTGTTTGTCAATATTAACTAATGATAACTTTAGTTTACTACTCTCCTGCCATTAACAAAGAATCATCATTATAAATTTCTAGGCCATATCTCGCGAAGAACCGACTACCGCTGGGGTAAACGTGTTCTAGAGTGGAGACCGCGGTCTCCACTCCACTCGGCAAACTAAGTGTAAGACATTCAGCGACGGCAGGCAGATGCTGGATGCGGCAAGCTGATGACAGGGCGCTATGACGCTCATTAGAGGAGGCCTATCAATATACATAATAATATACATCAGCCTATAGCAGTCCAGCAGTGGACTGCTATAGGCTGATGATGATGATGACCATTATAAATAAGTCAAGTCTCTGTCACAGGTAAATAAAAAACGGGATATTTACCCGCGATGGTTTCTGTTTGCGATCGTATCTCTGTCTTCTAGCCGAACATAAAACCTCCACCTTTTCTCGAAGTCGGTCTGAAGGTTTGTGAATTCCAACCGAATTAAAGATATTAACAGTGTTTATCGCGTAGCTATTGTTTTATGTTCTAACTAGCTGCGTGGAAATGTATATGTCAAATGGTTTATATATCTTCCTATTGAATCACTCTATCTATTTAATAAAACCTCATCAAAATCCGTTGCGTAGTTTTAAAGATCTAAGTCGCTTCCCGCTGTCTGTCTGTCCCTATGTATATACGGACAGACAGACAGCGGCAAGCGACTTAGTTTTATATTATGTAGTCAAAATAAAACAAAAACTACGCGATTAAACGTAAAGCTTAAGTGAAGTCGCGGGCTGAGGCAGTCATCAGCTTATACAAAAATACAACTATAATACATCTGGACGTAAATCTCTTATTTTAGACTAGCAACTTTGTATGAGATCCCATACAAAGTTGTATGAGCGGCCGTACATAGTTGCGTTAATAAGAAGTTGTACTTACGTATAAGGGCTGATAGCAACCGTGCGACTAGACAGAACATTAATTAGGGTCGCTCGTGTGGGTTGGCCCTTAGCACAAGGGGGAGCAGTTGGCGGAAATGTATCGTGATGTTCCCATAGTGATAAAGTTGAACATGAAATATTGACGCTTTGTTGACCTATGTTTTGCATCACCTTCATCTATTATATCATCTTGATATATTTTCATACTATCTCGCCGGTAGATCGTCCGAGGCGAAGAACAGCAGGCAGATGCTGTATGCGGCAAGTTGAAGAGTGGGCGCTATGGTGCTCATGAGGGGAGGCCTATGTCCAGCAGCGGACTAATTTAGGCACGATAATGATGATAATTTTTTTAGGCACTTAATAATACTAAAAGTTAAATCACTTTCCGCATAAAACAATGGCACGTGGGAGAGTTGATCCTACCAGGTACAGCTTCTAGGATGAGGCTGGGGTTGTCACGCACCCTGCGCATCAGGGACTTGGGGGAGGGTGGAGGTCTTTTTACAAACGTTTACTTACGTTTTACAAAGAAGCGTGATCAACTGAACCTGATTCTCTACCTCTAGGGGTATAGTGATATCTAAGATATAGAAGATAGTTAAAATCGATAACCAAATCTGCACATTTGTTTTTGTTAATTTGAAAAGAGATATTTTACGTGTGTTTAAAATTTCGAACGAACACGCAATACAAATTTAAAATAGCGATTCGATTCGTTCTAGAACGCGACCCTAGGACTCGTGCTTCTAGAAACTTCTGTAACTTACACCACAGATTTTTTATCAGCCGGACACGTTCACAGTTACTCCGCTAATAGGTCCGCCTCACAAGCTGACCCACAGCGCTACGGGGAAGCCCATTGATTTATAGATCACGTTTCCCGAGTCACGTGGCGCAAGAGTCAACAATAAATAACTCTTAATCCTAACACGAAGGCACTAAGTTCTGGCTGACTACGTAAAATATTGCCATAATGCTCTAGACATGTCACTTCACTTGCTTATTTCGCGGCGCGTAGTGATTCAAAGCGATCTTGACCTCCAAGACCATAGATCAACGGAGTGTAAAGGGGACTCCAACATCTCGTCTCCCAAGCCAACCTAACCTGCACGTGGTACCTGCTAGATAATGAACTAGGCTCTGGTGATAATATCAAACCATCTTCATAATTTCATAACTCATTAATTTTACAATTATTTTCTATTACTTTCCACCATTGGCAGAAAAGTGTCCAACCAGACAGAATTGCATTAACAAAGAATTTTCATCATCACCAGAGATCAATACGCAGTGTGAGCATAACGGAATTCGATAGAATAAGAGAATAAGAAAATCTTTATTATAGTATTAACACTAAACAAGTTTCTTTAATTACCCAACACCATAAAGACTACATAGTTACTAACTAATTAGAAAACTTATGAGTGTATATAAAGATCGGTTATCAACTTGTTATCAACAATTTTGTTTCTTGTGTCATTAAAATTTGACACTTCTTCTTGAACTGAATTTTTACTTAAGGGTCCGGCGACCCTCGCTTGCAAAAATCGCTCCGAATATCGCTGTCCCTGTTTAACTCTTGCGCCGCGTCACATGCGTGCGCGATAGAAATATTAGCCGTTCAAAATTTGGTTTGTTCAGTAATACCAAAAATAATAAAATAAACAAAATAAACTTAAAAAAAAAAAAAACTTTTTGTATTCTTCACAAAATATTGTTATCTGTAACTAGACAATATAAGCTATGTTCCTTAATAAATAAAACGTAAGATATTGATGTTTTTAATACGAAACAAATAGCAAGAAAACTTGTCCATTTTCGCATAAAAATGTGCAAAATGAGATTGGCTTTTATTTCATTTTAGGTAAGTATTTTGAAAAAAAAACTATTTGGGAACCTAGATAAATACTATTTTAATACAAATAATGCAATATTATAGTGGAAATATGCTTGAATTAGAAATAATTTTGGTATTACCTTTGTATAAAGAATTCGTCCCTCCGGAGGCCCCTTAACTAGACTCCGCTTAAACAACTAAGTTACGTGAATAAAATGAAGTCCTAAAAATCAAACTGAATATTAACAATTATTTCTAGCAGATGTATTTGAGATGACAAATCTTAAACTAAACTGGTTTATAATATGCATTACGCTCTCATTAATAATCTTCAATGGAAAAACAACCTCATTCCATCAAGAAAGAGGTCAAAATCGTGCGCAGATCTAAGAGCACCCAAATAAAGTTATTAAATAACACACGTGAAGCCATTGTGAGTAAACGTTTCACTCCACTTATGCCGGATAATTAGAATATTACGACATTGGCATGGCGGCGGCGCGGCGTTCTGATTATGCACATCCGATAAAAAATACCTATTTTTTTTACAATGATGAAGGCCGACTTCCAACGTAGAGTTCCTACTCTACGTTGGAGTTCCTACTCTACGTTGGAGTTCCTACTCTACGTTGGAGTTCCTACTCTACGTTGGAGTTCCTACTCTACGTTGGAGTTCCTACTCTACGTTGGAGTTCCTACTCTACGTTGGAGTACCTACTCTCCGCCCTCCGGGCAGAGCGGCCAAATTCTTCTAACCAATCGCTTTTCTATGACAATTTTACCGTCGTAGAATCGCCTATAGATGAAAGATAGGTACTCTAGATAGTGCGGGAGCTATATACCCAAAAAGATATATATAATGGTTTCAGCCTTGATTCTTTTGTTTCTTCATGACAAGATCCCTCTGGTCTTCACTGAAAATCAGCGCTGGGTGGCCACATTAGTGTGCACCCAGCACAGTGCTGAGTGCAGGCTATATTTGCCATAAACTATTGTTCATTATTATCATTGTTTATGGCAAATTAATTTTCTCTGCGTAGCAGTCGACGCACAGAAAAATAATTTTGTAACATAATGTAGTTAATGCACGTAGTTTTAAGGCTATTGTGTATAGTGGTACATTTATTTGTAGGTATATTTTCTTTTCTTTTGACACCTATCTATAGTTTCTTTCATCAAAGGTAAAATTCCAAAATGTGTCATTCTGAGACGATACCATTGTTATGGAGAAGTTATGTAGAAATATTGATAGATAGATTGATAATTCTTTATTACACACTAAGAATAAAATGACAATGTAAAATAAAAACTTAAAAAAACTAGATACAATTGGCGGTCTTATCGCTCAAGAGCGATCTCTACCAGACAAACATGAATGGATAGGATTGTGGACAGTACCAGGGGATCTGTGTGCTTGTAGGTTATACACATATTATAAAAAAAAAACTTATAATACTTACATGGAAATATACTACATATATATCATAAAATATATATACTTATACTACTTATATACATAGGGACTCATTTATGCATTATATTATTATTATTGTATTATATTAAGTTAACCAAAAACTGACTTTATTACCTTATATATTTTGAATTTTGTGACGTGTCCAAGAGTCTAAAGGAAATAACACTTCAAAAAGTAGGGTGCTCGTAGATCTGCGCAAGATTTTGACCTCTGTCTTAGATATTTTAGTATCGACCTAAGAAAGTACTAGAAGAGTGGCAAACTTAGCAACACGATCAGTGTTATGAATGACAAAACAAGCCATCGCACTAGATAAACACGTAACTTCGTGCTGGAAGTGCACGTCCACTGATACTGTAGGAATGTATTATATATATATAGGTAGTATATTAGGTTTAGGATCACGTAGGGAGCTTGCGACATATTTCTTATTTTCCCACGTTTTGTGTAATGAATCTAGATCCTGTATTTTTATGTGATCTTCTTTTGTCCAGGTCAAATAAATAAATAAAATAAATAATGCTGGACAATTCACACAGCATTATCTAGCCCCATGGTAAGCAGAGCTTGTGTTATGGGTACTAGATAACTGATATACATAATACTATATATTACATAGATTGATATTTTTTTTATTACATAGAAAACGACCAGAACACCCGGAACAAATATCTGCAGATCGTACACACAATTGTTCCGAGGCGGGAATCGAACCCGCAACCTCCTGCGTCGCAGGCGGACCTTCGCCCACCGCGTCACATCGGTCGTCAAATGTTGGTCTGCAATCTTATTTTCAGCATTTGATTACGAATAGAAAAAAATGTGTATGGTTTTTAATTATCATCATCATCAATCAACCTTTAATAGTCCACTGCTGGACATAGGTCTCCCCTAATGAGCGCCATAGCGCTCTGCCTTCAGCTGCCGTGTCCAGCAACTCTCTGCAGTCTTTCGCAGGTCGTAATTCCACCTGGTCGGGGGCGTAACTACGTTTGCCGAGTCGTGGTCTCCACTCATAACCACCCCCCCAGCAAACAAAACAAAAAATATTCAAAAAGTTTTAGTGAAACTAACGAATAGCAATAGATTTTGACAGATTACGTCTTTATTGGCAAAAATCTAGGCCCAAAAGCTGAAAGGCCATTCACGTTCAGGCTTTTGTCCTTACAGAACACATACATACTTCCCGCCGCTGAACGAGCTCCCCAAAACAAGGAGGTTTTGTAATCAAGATACTTGAATTGGTAGCCGAGCGTTTTCGATCTTACTCTATTCACTTATGAAAGTGATTTCTCTTACCGAAATAGCTACATGCGACCTGTAGTTTTCTAAAATAGGGTAGAAAGTTACATTCGCTTGTTTTCATGACTTTCCCTTTTCTATCCTATACATGGTAACGGAGCGATACCTAACTCTTAAGTCTAGGTACATACCTAGATGATGTTGTGTGGATTTTCCAGCATTATATTATTATTTTTAATTTTCTTCATAAATTTAAATTCTCGTTAAAGAATACACTTTTTACCGTAGGAAATACAAAAAATATGACACTATTCTACGGAAAAAAATATATCAAAACAGTAGATCACCGAACGCGAAGCTAGGTTCAAGCGGCCGGTGACTAGGGCTGCAGAAAGAGGAACTTCCTGACGATGCGTGCCGAGTCCAGAAGTACCTACTGCGTTTTGGATCTGGCCCTTGATCTTATTATCCAAGCTAAGGTATATAAACTAAGGTCGAAACATTTTCTTTCTTTATACCTGTAAAAATTGATCTACATAGTGTATAGTATTATTTATTTCAACCATTTAGTGCCCATAACACAAGCTCAGCTTATCTTGGGGCTTGATAATACGTGAATTGCCCAGTATGATTATTATTTAATATTAACTCCGTTCTAAATAAAGACAACACTGTCAAAAATCACAAAAAGAATGTAAGTAGGTGGGTGCGCTTAGAGGAATGCCCCGTGAAAAAACACAAAGCTCCGAATCTGAGCAGAGCATATGAATCTTCCATATGAAACGACAAACACTTCATATTTTTGACTACTAATTTCATTACCATAAGTAAGATGAGATAATCTCATAAGACGGCAGGCAGATGCTGGATGCGGCAAGCTGAAGACAGGACGCTGTGGCACTCATTAGGGGAGGCCTATGTCCAGCTGTGGACTATTATAGGTTGATGATGAATTTCATAAGTTATATATTTATAGTAAGTCAGTATTACTCAACAAAATGTATGACCATTTAGAACCACAGAAAGTGTTTCGTGTACGAAGTCGTGACTTCGTCGTGACGTGACGTCGAGAAGCTCAGCGATCATCAATTTGTAGCCGTATATAGATCAACCCAGTTACCATAATTTATGTTTTGAATTGGTTAATCGTAAGTTGCGTAAACGTCTACTGCGTGATAGTAAGAAAGCAAGAGTGGGCCTTTGTCTGTTCTTAATTGTAGGTAAATTTATGGTCTATCGAGTTGGAGATATGGTAAACTAGTTTCTGCCCGCGGCTTCGCACGCTTTGTGTCTATGGATCTGTTTAAAGGTTATTTCTGTCCCATGGGAACTGTTTTAAGGAATAAAAGTGAAACTGTTCCATGGTATGTGGTGGTTCCATCTATGTAAAACCTGCAAAAGAAGCCTGACCTGTTCAGTAGTTTTGGCGAATAGAAGAAACAAACATCCATCTATACTTCTAAGCACCCAAACTTTCGCATTTATAATATTATTAAAAAAAAAAAAATGCTGGACAATTCACACAGCATTATCTAGCCCCATGGTAAGCAGAGCTTGTGTTATGGGTACTAGATAACTGATATACATAATACAATACATTACATAGATAGATATTTTTTATTATACATAGAAAACGACCAGAACACCCGGACCAAATATCTCCAGATCGTACAAACAATTGTTCCGAGGCGAGAATCGAACCCGCAACCTCCTGCGGACCTTCGCCCACCGCGCCACATCGGTCGTCAAAATTGAATGAATATTGAACTGAAGCATAAAGCATCCAAATTTAAAACTGCATAAGCTTGCATTTTACCAACAAAACAAACCAGCTGACCTCCCAATACTGCCAACTGTTGTACCAACTTGCGAAATACAACCATTTAATTTGAATACATACAAAAATACGGCTCGTTAGGCCCGAGGTCAAGCGGAGAAAAATACAATCAAGTTGACCGCGACCCAAAACTGTATTGTGACGACGAAACTGTAACGCGTAGGATATTAAATTATTTACATACATCGGTATGGATACGAAATATATTATTTAACTTTAGAGATTTGGCAATCCTGAGGTTCGGAAATCCTCGCGTCAACGTTGGGACATCGCGTTCCTGATTCATACGAAAAAATAATTCAGATCAAATCAAAAATAGTTTTTTGATTTGATTTATTAATTTATCAACTTTTTTCTTCCATAACAATGTTGCAAGCCTATGGCAGACTAGATAAACAAATAGAATAAGTTAAAAACCAGCGTAATGTTGCGGGTTCGATTCCCGCCTCGGAACAATTGTGTGTACGATCTGCAGATATTTGTTCCGGGTGTTCTGGTCGTTTTCTATATATAATAAAAAATATCTATCTATGTAATGTATTGTATTATGTATATCAGTTATCTAGTACCCATAACACAAGCTCTGCTTAGTTTGGGGCTAGATAATGCTGTGTGGATTCTCCTGCATTATTTATTTATTTATTTTATTCCTTTATCTCAGCTTCAAATATTAAAACCATTTTCAGAATCTGCTATAACAGATGTACGCTTGCTACTAAATTGGCCATTCTTTATTACCTAGATTAAAGCAAACCTAAGACCCGTTTTATAAACTAGTTTATACTCACGGCTTCGCACGCGTTTTTCTATGGAATCGTTTACAGGTGATTTCTATCCCATGGGAACTGAATTATGGAACAAAAAGTAGCCTATGTTTGATTCCAGGATTAAAATTACCTACACGCTGAATTTCAGGCGATCGCTTATGTAGGGCGTGAAGAGGTAACAAACATCCATACATCCACACTTTCGCATCTATATTCAAAAACAAAAAATCAAATCAAATCGTTTATTTGTAGTTTAACATAAATAAAACATACAAACAGAAAAAATCGTTACCTACCACTTAAAGAAAATATCGACTGGCGAAAATATAGTATTATTAAATTTAGTTTAAACTACAAAATGGTCCTAACTCAGCATATACAGGTATATTGAGATTGTAAATAATATAGTCTGTTTCTCAGAACCCACTCTTACCTAATTGGCAACATATTAAACCTAGAATTTAAATAAGGCAATAAATTAATGTAACTGTTAAACTCAGCGGGATTCCAACTCATTTATACATTTTAAGCCAAATTAAACCAAATGTTACACAAATTAAATCTTTAGTTTACATACATGTACAATATATATGTTTTGGTGAGAATTAATTAAAGGGTTTTGTTATTATGCGCACACGTTGTTTCTATAGAAAAAAACGTGTGCGAAGCCGCGGGCAGAAACTAGTATTTTTATAAATAAATAAAGTTGGACAATTCACACAGCATTATCTAGCCCCATAGTAAGCAGAGCTTGTGTTAAGTAAAGTAAAGTAAAGTAAAAAATCATTTATTTCTTTAGGCTTACAAAATAAGCACTTAGACAAGTCATATTTATACATTAAATTATTATCAAAAATAAACTATTTTACTGTTCACTTCAATTTTTTGTCCACTAGTGGAAGAAGTGAAAAAGAAACCACTAGCATGTTCATCTCTTATATGTCTAATACATGGTTATTTGCCTATTTAAGTCTAAATATAGTATGATTCGATACATGTCAATATTTAAGTAAAGCTATGCACAATAACAAATTACTTACATACTATTGTCGGTGCGAAACTGAGCGACATCTGGCCACGCATTAACATCATTTAGATAATCATTTATGGAGTAGAAAGCCTTCTTGATGAGATTTATTTTTATGTAATTTTTAAATTTACGAATAGGGAGCTCAGTTGCTTCAGATGGAAGCTTATTATAGAAGCGCACGCTATTGCCCATAAATGATTTCCCTACCTTGTGTAATCTAAATGATGGGATGTGTAACTTGTTCTTATTTCTTGTATTTCTATTGTGAACATCACACTTTTTCATAAGGCTATCCTTATTTTTGTGGGTATACATTAGATTTTCATAGATGTATTGCGATATTACAGTCAGAATATTAATGTTTTTAAATAATTCCCTCAAAGAATCTCGTGGCTTTAATTTATAAATAGCGCGTACCGCCCTTTTTTGAAGAACAAATATGGTCTGGATGTCAGCTGCCTGTCCCCAAAGCAAAATACCATAAGACATAATACTATGGAAGTAACTGAAATAAACTAACCTAGCTGTGTCTTCATTGGTAATATATCTAATTGTTCGAACTGCATAAGCTGCTGAACTAAGTCTACCTGCCAGAGCCTCTATTTGCGACTTCCATTGAAGAGAAGAATCAATATGTAACCCTAGGAATACAGTAGAGTCTACAAGGTGAAGAATCTCATCCTTCAGCATTATTTTTGTTGGGAGTTCTCTTACATTCGGTAGCATGAATTTTATACATTTAGTCTTTTTAGCATTGAGTAGTAGGTTATTGGCGGTGAACCAATCTAGTATTTGTGAAAGCGAATTATTTACATCGTCATAGTTATCTTTATTTCTATCAACTTTAAAAATCAATGAAGTATCATCAGCAAATAAGACAATATCACAAAGATCTTTTGCTAAAAACGGAAGATCATTTACATATACTAAAAATAAAAAAGGACCTAATATTGATCCTTGCGGGACGCCTAGTTCAAGTTTTGATCCTCTAGATCTTTCTTTACCAATATCTACTTTTTGAACTCTATCAGCTAAATATGATTGCATAAGGTCCAGTGCCTTGTTACTAATTCCATAGTGTTCCAACTTTCTAATTAGTGTACCATGATCCACGCAATCAAAAGCCTTAGAAAGGTCACAGAATACACCAATAGCGTTTTTTGCTTTATCCCAGGCATCTAATATATGCTTTAATAGAACTGTGCCAGCATCGGTTGTCGATCTACCCTTGGTGAAGCCAAACTGATTTTTATGAAACAGCCTGTTAAGGTTGAAGTGTGAAGTCAACTGAGAGAGGATAATTTTTTCGAAAATTTTACTTATTGCAGGAAGTATTGAAATTGGCCTGTAATTGGCCGGATCAGTATGGCTACCAGATTTGTAAAGAGGAACCAGTTTACTACATTTCATAAGATCAGGAAAAACTCCTGCGTCTACACAATTATTGAAAATATGGGCCAAGCAGGGAGCCACTTCCTTAATAATTGAACTTAGTACTTTAGTTGAAATGCCCCAGAGATCCTCAGTATTTTTGATGTTTATAGATTTAAAAGTTTTTACAATGTAATTACCATTTACGTGACTAAAGATAAAGACTTCCTTACATTTCTCAACAGATGATTCTAATAATTCAACTGCCTTTAAAGCAGAGGAATTGAGAGACCGGGTTATGGGTACTAGATGACTGATATACATAATACAATACATTACATAGATAGATATTTTTTATTATACATAGAAAACGACCAGAACATTCAGAACAGATTCATTGATATAATAATTTATCTAAACACATATTTTCAAATGTTCATCTACTCCGATTCGAGTCCGTTCGAGTCCGATTCTCGTAATGCCCACCATTTTCCAATTGTCAAATTAATACTGATTTCGAGATAAGTGGAGCGCGCCGCCGCCCCTGCGCAATCTTGTCTATTAGAAAACAGTCAGTCATCACATCACGTTTCCTATTTCTAATATCGACCAGTCTGAGATTTTTTTTATCTTAACACTTTGACTGCGATTTTTTTCGACGACTGCCATCTTTTTTTTAACCTAAGCCATTCGTGCTGCCGCTCACAGCGGTTGTGTTGCGCCGCACATGCGTTTCGTTCGAAAAATATTACGGCTGTGCTGAGTCACACAGGTCTGTATTTTCTCAGCCACTGCGCTAGTGTGGATTTACGCATATTAGTCATTTGTAGAAAACACATACCGTGTGATTTCAGCAATCAAAGTGTACTCCAATGATAAAGTTCGTAGAAAAAGTACAAAAATTAGAAGCAAGTCTGCTAAACCTTACAAGTCCCTAATCTACCTCAACGACGTCCGTGGCGCAGCGGTCGAAGGTCCGCCTGCAACGCAAGAAGTTGCGGGTTCGAGTCCTGCCTCGGTACAAATAATTGTACGATCTGCAGATATTCTTCTGTTCTTATTTATGTATACATAATAAAAAAACATGTATCTATAAGGGTAATGTAATAAGTTTATTAGTTATCTAGTACCTCACCTACTTGACCTACGCATACCACAAATTCTGTTGACTTCGAGGCTAACAGATAATCCTTATTATGACTAATTGTTTAGTAATATTTATAATTTTATTGATATCTTTCCAAACCATAAACCTAGCCTTTACCATCATCGTAGGAATGCCATAACCTAATTCAGTGCGATCTCACAAACTAAAGAAGCAAAGACCATAATTCAGTACGATCTCACAAACTAAAGAAGCAAAGACCATAATTCAGTACGATCTCACAAACTAAAGAAGCAAAGACCATAATTCAGTACGATCTCACAAACTAAAGAAGCAAAGACCATAATTCAGTACGATCTCACAAACTAAAGAAGCAAAGACCATAATTCAGTACGATCTCACAAACTAAAGAAGCAAAGACCATAATTCAGTGCGATCTCACAAACTAAAGAAGCAAAGACCATAATTCAGTGCGATCTCACAAACTAAAGACGTAAAGACCATAATTCAGTACGATCTCACAAACTTAGACGATATCTCGAGATCTCGAATGACTTCCGGAATTATATCGAAATTGATATCGAATTAGCAGTTACTGTGCGATGTGCAGTTTGAGACGAGTTAAGAACTGATGGCGATATTACTTTAGTAACGGTATTTCAATAGCAAGATCATGATACTAAAACTATAAGCACCTACCTATTGAACAATGCTACTTTATACTTTAGCGTACGTTTAGTTATAATATTGTACTCAATATGGTCTCTAAAAGTACGCTTAAATTAAACAACGGTTGAGAATAATACCCAGATAGTGGCGTTCATAGATCGATGAGCCCCTGGCGGGTTCCAAGTCTCATAATTAATTAAATAAATAAAATAAACAATGCTGGTCAATCCACACAGCATCATTTAGCCCCAAGCTAAGCAGAGATTGTATTTTGGGTACTAGATGACTGATATTGTGTACTCATTAGAAAACATTAACACAGATAGATTAATATTTCTAATTACATTAGTATTGATTTTAGGCAATTAAAATTGTTGTTTTTGTAATTGCTAACTTTATAAAAAATATACGGGTTTTAATGTGTTTCTGTATCAAAAGAAATTTACCTTCAAAATTAACTTTGATAAAATCCCGATGAATGTCACTGTACGTACGTTAGGTACAGAAACGTAAGTAAAAGTTAAATAAATACATAATAAATAAAAATATTTTATTTCAGACAACATAATGAGTCCATATGCTACGAGTTTTATGACTAAAAACAGACAAAAAAAAATATAAATAACAAAAATAGGCACTTGTGACAAAATGAGATAAAAACAGAGGATAATCAATCTAGGAAATAGCTTCCTTCATTGATCACTCTCCGCACAAAACACTGATGATAGGCAGTCAGCCCCAGTCGCCAGGATGCTGTTGCGACTGTCCCTCACTCTGCGCATCAGGGATGCTGTTTTTTTATGTCGTATGATAGCATGGAAGCCATCATTGTGATACTCTGCGCAAACATCCCCGATGCACAGCAGAATCGGGGCAGTCGCAGCATAATCCGAAATAAATGTGTGATATGAATGAGTTAAAGTACTGTTATAAATATTAGTGTTTATAACAGTACGAAAACTTGTGTTTTGGACACTAAGCGCCCTCTTCCCGGCGTCTATACGGGCCATAACTATCTTAGATCATAAACGTCACATATTTCCGAGGCAGAGTTAGTCCATTGGAATAAATTATTGAGATACCACATTAAAAGTAAATATGGGGAGAAGGCAAAAAGGGTATTTGCCTTCTCCCCATACTTATTTTATGCCTGAAAATAATTATTTCAAGAAAGATTTCTAAAACGAACCTTACAAAATGAGTTTCTTTACACGCAAGCGAAGGCACTGCAAAGAAAGGATTCTAAAATTACCTATGTATGTAGATTAGATACGTATGCGCCTGACATGAATTTAAATTCCAATAACACACGGAAATCACCTCTAAGCGTGAACAATACAACCATAGACTATAACAGTCACCTTGTCACACATTTTACGACTCTACCCCATTGAACGCAGACTACAAAATCGAATTTGCATTTTCCACTTGCTAAAATTGCCTAATAGGTACTAACATACGAAACTGTCAAGCCACTCGTAAATGAACCTTACGCCAATGTCATAAAGACGACAAAATTGATGTGCATTACAACTCGTGTTTTCTATAGAAAGTGGCTTGTATGTAGACTGCTAATGCTGTTTTTGTAGAAATTGTCTGTTGGTTCCGGTGGAAACCCTATAGGACTGGTGACCGTGATTTGGCTAATGGCTATGGTGTTCCGATTTTAAATTGATGGATTCGAATAATGAATACAATTTTTTTTTCATTTTAAAACTTTCTTAGACCATCATGTGTGTGAAAAACATAGGCCTAACGAGGAACGAATAAAAACAAACAAATAAAACGAATAAATACTGATATTCAAACAATGTATTGTTAACGCAGGCCTTCTATGTCAATGCACGGATGTTCTGTCTGGCAATATAGGAAAATGAAATGAAATGAAAAAAAAAAATGAAATGAAATGAAATGTATTTGTTAAAAGACTTACACAGACATAATAAACTTAAACTTAAATGTAAACTAAACGTGTTGGTAATCATGTTGGTAACCAGTAACAAAATGGCTTTGCCTCAGCATGAGTTGGATGACTAGCATGCTAGCAACCAACGCTGGTCTTCCGTCAAAGCAACTTGTTTGTGTAGGTAGATAATGCTTATTTGTACATTGTACAAAATCTTGAAAACATTGTGTACAGCGCATATGTCAAGTAAATGCAATCCTATTAATATTATAAACGTAAAAGTTTGTATATATGGATGGATGTTTGTTACTCTTTTACGCAAAAACTACTGAACGGATCGAGATGAAATCTGCATATAGGTAGTTCTGGACCCAGGATAAAACATAGGCTCCTTATTATCTCATAAATCAGTTCGCATAGGATAGAAATAATCTTAAACGTTTCCATAGAAACAACGCGTGCGAAGCCGCGGGCAGAAACTAGTAGTTAATAAAGTACTGTACGGTAGGTCTTCATTCTGAGGTTGTAGCAAGAAATCTTCTCTTTAAACCTACACTAAGACTAAAAAAGACTATTTTATAACATAATAAAGGCAAGTTCAATGGTCCACGCAATAATCTTGGACGATGTAGTAAAAGCAAGGATGATGTAAGAAATGCAGGTGGGGGTTGCATTTGGTATTTTATATCAAAGCGTAGGTTTAAGGTACCTAGGTAGAACAGTTAACCTAACAAGGTAAAGGTTTATTTTAGCTCCTTTTACCTGATAAATAAATAAATAATGCAGGACAATCCACACAGCAATATCTAGCCCCATGGTACGTAAAGCTTGTGTTATGGGTACTAGATAACTGATATACATAATACAATACATTACATAGATAGATATTTTTTATTATACATAGAAAACGACCAGAACACCCGGAACAAATATCTGCAGATCGTACACACAATTGTTCCGAGGCGGGAATCGAACCTGCAAACTCCTGCGTCCCACTATATTTGACGACCGATGTGGCGCAGTGGGCGATGGGCAGGCGGACCATCGCCCACCGCGCCACATCGGTCGTCAAATATAGTAATGATTATAAAGTATGTAGTATGTTTATAGTGGAGACTTCATTGGTTTATGCAAATCCTTATTGTACCTCTTTAATTATCTGTGTATATCTTCAAAAAAAATAAAAAAATAAAGATTCAAATGAATAAACAATCAAAGTGATCAGTTTATTTCCTAATTTTATTTATGTAATTATCTTTGGGGGAGGCCTATGTCCAGTAGTGGACTGCTATATGCTGATGAAGATGATGATTATATTTTTTTATATATGTACATAAGATAAATATTAATTATTTTATAAATAATTAATTTTTATTTTTTATTTCAACGCTAAGAGGCGACGTGGAAGGCCCAGGATGAGATGGCGCGACGAGCTCGAGGTACATCTTCCATCATGGCCTGTTGCAGCGTTGGATCGCGAGTAGTGGAAGGAGAAAAGGGAGGCCTTTGCCCAGCAGTGGGACAATAATGGCTTAAAATAAATAAATAAATAAAATAATAAATAATTACGCCACCGTCAGCTTTAAAACGTACCGATCCTATCCATCCAAAGGTTGCCTGGAAGAGATCGCTTTTAGCCATAAAGCTGCCGATTGCGCCACTAGTTATAGTTAGTATTAAGATCCTTTAGTATTTTTATTATTTTTTTTATATTGATGGTGCAATAAAGTTATTGTATTGTATTGTATGATGATTTACATATGTCAAAGAGATCCTGTATGGTTTAATTTAAAGGAAATAAAGCACTTTGATATTTATTTTTTATTGAAAGAAAGAAAGAAAGAAAATATTTTTATTTACCTTAAAAACTAGCATACACAACAAACTTAAAACTACGCAAATTAATACAATATACCTTACAAATTATTGTGCGTAGCAGAGTTCATGGCAAATATGGCCTTCACTCAGCATTGTGCTGGGTGCCCTCTAATGTGTCCACCCAGCGCTGATTTTCAGTGAAGACCAGAGGGATCGTGTCACGTCACGGTCGTCAGGTGCGTGATTTATACATAAAAATTGTAAACAAAATTGCATTACATTATTAGTTATACATTATACAATACTTATTTAATTATTGTATAATATAAATTAATTATTGTCTTTTCTTGCCGTTGAATTTCATAGACTGGTCTAGACAAGTATAGCTTTTTACAATCTGTTTCATTATTTACTTATCGAAAGGTCATTGCGTGGGTAAGTCCTAGGTTTAATAGAAAAGGCTACAGTTTTTGTGATCAACTTCCAATCAACGTGAGCATTCAGCCGTACAGCGTCTAGGTCGTTGTAACTACGCAATAGTTAAAGAGAGTTTAAAATACTTATAATTTCATTGCTGTTGTAAGCGGGTTAACTACGAACCAAATTTGTGTTGGAAGAACACCAAATGGTCATCTCTTAATGAGGCACTTTTTCAGTAGCGTCCGTACCTGAATCCATCAAACTACGATATATTTTATATATTTCATTTATTTATTTTGTAGTTAGTATTATGTGTGTGTCGGCCTAAAAAAAATAGCACCAACCCAACTGTTCCTGTGGGTGTCGTAGGAGGCGACTACGGGACATACACCGGGGGGCGGGCAGTAGCGTCCCTTGCAGCACACTCCCTAATCTGCGATCCCCAACCCGCATGCCCAGCATGGGGATTATGGGCATCAACCCCCCTATGGATCGATACGCCAGTAGTGGGGGAGGCCTATGTCCAGCAGTGGACTGCTATAGGCTGATGATGATTATGATTATATTATAAGTATTAAGTTATCTATGTATAATAAAAAATATACATACATGTAAGGTATTGTATTAAGTACTCGTAAATCAGTTATCTAGTACCTATAACACAAGCTCTGCTTAGCTTGGGGCTAGAAAATGCTGTGTTTATTCTCGAGCATTTTTTTTTTACCTATAGTTTGAAGTGAGTAACTACTCTTATTTGATTTTCATTTGTTTGTTGGCAAAGTGTTCACGAACAACGAGTAAGACGAAACTTTGTTGTCACGGAAGCCAACGACACAACCTTTAATAGGTGACTGTACTACTTTGACCTCAACGAAAACACAAGTCTAACGGTATATCGAGCCATTGTCAATTTGCACAAAACGGTACACAGAGTACTCTTGCTTTCTTACATGAAAATGACTCATATAATCACATTAGAATTATACTTTCACTGTTTTTGTTATTGGGTCTCGGTTTGGGGTCGGTAATCAAGTCATTTTGTCAATCGCCTTTGTGATTGTCCACTCGTAGACCTACTTTTTGCTTTGGTTGGGGAAAGTGTATTGTTACTAATGTCATGGTCATTGTTGTGTTTTGGGTTCAATGTTATTGTCACATTCTTTGTTATAAATACCTGTTGCTACAAATGGAACATCATCATCAGCCTATGATAGTCTGCTGGATATAGGCCTCCCCCAATGAGCGGCATAGCGTCCTGCATGCCCAGCTTGACGCATCCAGCCTCTAACTGCATCTACAAATGGTTAGGTAGGTACTTAATTTTATATGAATGGGTCTCCATCAATAAAATCATCAAATTTGCATAGTAAGTACAAAATTCTACGCTCGGCTATCTCAGTATGTGCAGCAGTATTTAATAATAAAATAATCGTTGCGTAATATAAATAATGTCTCACTAATATCTTCTGTAATATAAAAATGAAACGCTGAATGTGTTGCTAAGCGCAAATCTCGAGAGCAGCTGAATCAATTTCGCTAATTATTTTTTAGAATATTCCTTGAAGAACGAGGATGGTTCGTAGAGAAAAAAGAGTTTTTTTTAAATTGCGTGAAACAAATGACCACCCAGGCGAAGCCGGGACGGGCCGCTAGTTATACATAAATGCGAATTTAGTTTCCTCTTCAGGCCAAAACTTCAGAACAGTGATCTGTTCTGAAGTTTTATCTGTATGCCAATTTCAGCCTGATGGCTGAAATTGACATACACGTAGTTCTAGACCTGGAATAAAATATAGCCTACTTTTTATCCCATAAATCATTTCTCATGGGATAGAAATAACTTTAAACAATGCGTGCGAAGCCGCGGGCATAAACTAGTTTACAATAAACAATCAAATGCAACAAAATGATGGATCAAATTTGCATAATTACAAAATTCTAACCTTGGCTTATCTCAGTATTTGTAACGTCATTTTGTTTAAAAAATCAAATAAAAAATAACATAACTCCGTGGTATAATATTTATAATCTATACATATGTATATAATCAACGCCAAAAATACTGAAAATAACAGTTTCTACTATTTGAAAGCAACGTTTTGTGAAGGTTGACAATTTCTGACATTGACTGTTCCTCTACATAATTAGACTCTTGATTTTACGTGCATGCAAAAAGTTCTGTAGCACCGAAACCTCCATACAAAAGACATAAACGCGCTAGTTAATTTTATCTTTACGTTTTTTTGCTTCAAACTATCACAACGTAGACGCGTCTGCGCGGCGTCACTGCACTCGGTGTCAACGACCGCGCTTCCTACTTCATATACCTACATTGCCTGAGCATAGGTTAGTGGTGAACAGATGAATCACTTCAGAGTGCAGTCAGATGACATGTGAACTTTTTATATCAATTTATAACTACATAGTATAAAACAAAGTCGCTCGCTTCCCGATGTCTGTCTGTCCCTATGATCCCTATACCCTATAGATCTTTAAAACTATGCAACGGATTTTGACGCGTTTTTTTTAAATAGATAGAGTTATTCAAGAGAAAAGTTTATAAACTATTTGACACACAGATTCCCACGCGGGCAAAGACGCGGGGCGCAGCTAGTTACATAGTATAAAATGAAAATACTTCCGTTATATTTTCGCTTAGATCTTTTGAACACAACGGATTTTAATGCAGATTTTAGCAATAGATAGTGATTCAAGAGGAAGGTTTATAAACTATTTGACACAGATTTCCATGCGGGTGAAGCCGCGGGTTCAGCAAGTCCTTAAACAAACCTGCGTAGGTCCTTCTCAAGAGACCTAGCTCATTCCATCTCACTGTGGCCCTGGAGTATTCTCACAGGGTCCATAATCACTGTCACCTATAACAGCCAGTTTGTTTGTTGTAATTATTTCTAGTGATGGAGCAATATGAATTGTGAGAAGATTTGCTTACCCATGAAGTTGATTTGTACTTATACTACTACTAATTTGTACTTAGATGCAAAGAGCCAGGACTCAGGTTAATGAAACGCGCTGATTATTACCTGGATAGGTAGAAATAAAAAGCTTTACAAGATATATAAAGATTTTAACTGTGGTATAAGTAAGAAGGTACTGAGTCATTTCAAGTGTTTTCGATGAGAAACGAAAGTGGATGTGAATATTTTCATACTAAAGCAAAATTCCACCAAAATCAAGTTGAAACCAGCATGATTTTGGGGGAATTTTGGCCCATTGCGTGTATGTAACATTTCTCTCAAAATACCTTAAATTTGCTAGAATAATATTCAGATGGAACATCGCCTCATCAGATGGAGCATCGGGCTGGGGGACGAAATTTGTTTTTACTCCCCCAGCCCACTAAAAACGCAATACCAAATTTGACCTAGAACCACATAGAACGCAAATAATTTGTCTTCTGGGATGCTTCTAGGCCACTTTATTCAAGTCCCTAATTTAAAAAAAAATATTGTTATTATTTTGTCTCCATCTCTGATTTCTCAACCAAACTATTCTTCTTTTTAGGACAATGTCCCGGTGGAAGGGTAAGCTGAGGTAGCCGACAGATGGCAGCAGTAAGCACGGCGATGTTCCGCCCCGGGGGCGGTTTGGACCCTTCCTGCTACGCCACTCAACGGGTACGTAGTTCCGAAAGTTTTACATAGATGGTGATATTTTAAAGTTTTTTTTTTACAGATTATTTAACGAATATTTTCAATTTGACAGATGTTTGTTTATTTAAAAGTGGTGTGGATATTTTTAGTATAATTTGACTGAAACCGCTATACCGCGCCTGAGGTATGCGAGCTGCGAGACGCGGGGGAAATATCGGTCGCTCCGATCCATCAGTCTGCCGTCAACGCGTACTCTTGCTCTTTTTTCCTCGCCCCCCCCACCTCGCCGCACTTTCCTAAGGAGCGGTACAGCGGTTTCGGTCAAACTATACCAAAATCTGACATAAAATCCGAAATACCTAAAATCATAAAAGAATAGAAGACACAAACGAGGTGTTGCAAAAAAACATTGCAGATTAATCTCAATTTCCTATTATTCGTATACGTGCACTTGTGTGTGTTCTAGCACTGAAGTTATATTCTTGTCAACTCAACATACATAGATAAGTTTTTGGTTACAATATCAAGAAAATTGTTGAATGACTTTTGTTGAATTGAATGATACCTGTACGCTGCTGCCACAGCAAAGGCACGCAAAGGTATTGCGTGCCTTTGCTGTGGCAGCAGCGTGTATTTTCTCTATGCCTAAAATATTTTTACGTAGTTAGGTTATGTCGACAATTACATGTCGGACACACAGACTCGTATGTAGGTATATTGAATCGTGATGGGGTTCTAATTGTTCGAAATGCATTCAATTACTTTTACCATATATGAGAAGCTAAAAAACATTAATACTTGCTACCTTACCTTACTGTGAGAAACTAACAGGTGTTATTATTATAAGTCATGAATTACACGAACAATTTTACCGAACAGAACAAAGTAAGCTATTTAATTCTAAATTATTCAGGACTTACGACTATATTTCGATTTCAGAATATAACAAACGTACTTCGTATTTTGCCAAAGGGTTCGAAGAACTTTCCAAGGGTAGGTTCTGAAGTTCGTTGCGTAGGCAGCTTCTAGGAACACCAATTAAAATAAGATCGATACAACCTTAAATAAATCGATTAATATGACTGATTAGGTCTATGTTAACTCCATAATCAATTTACTGTAATATAATTAATGCTGGACAATCCACACGGTATCATCTAGCCCCCAGCTAATAAGAGCTTGTGTTATGATACTAAGTTTCTTCTATTATTTTTATGAAGGCTGGATCGAGTGAATGGCGATTGATCGTTCACTAATGAGATGTTTGCTATAGTTGTCTTTGGTATTGTTGTTTGCCTAAACAGTGTCACATTCGACTCACTTCTAAGAAGGTGTCAGCGCTCTCTATGTGGTGATGCAGCGCCTGCAAGGTCTACATGTGGTCCTGCAGCAGGCTGTGGGCGGGGGGTAAATTTTAAGTATATACAGTTATCTATAGATAACTGATATACTTAAAACGTCATAATACATACCGCAAAGATTTTTTTTTATTAAATAAATAATTCTGGACAATTCACTTAGCATTATCTAATCCCAAGCTAAGCGGAGCTTTTGCTAAGGGTACTAGATAACCGATCTACATGTTTTTTCAATTCTCCTCTGCAAGATACTTTTGATTACACATAGAAAACGACCGGAAAACCCTCAATAAATAGATCATACAAACATGTCCCGAGGTGGGAATTGAACCCGCAACCTCGATGGACCTGCGCCCACCGCACCACTGAGGTCATCGCACATAGAATTTTACAACATATGTATGTATGCCTACATTACATAGAAAACACCCAGAACACCCGGAGCAAAAACATTATCTGTAGAACGAACAAACATTTGTCGCGACGCGGGTTTTGAACCTGGAAACGATCATAAATAGCATCTTGGGTTACCATAAATTGCGTGTTGGGATATCTTTCGTTGGTATGAACGTAGCTTTTTTAACAAAATACTTTTCTATTGACAGTTTCTCTGTAATATTTGTACACCAGTAGCCATATTTGCTTCTCTTAGCCCACATAAAAGCATGTCAATAGCTCTCGACTAGAAGGCATTGTTTCTCTATAAACACAAATTACGTGTCCATCACGTCCAGACAAACATCCGTATCGTTAGCAATGTATAGACATGTGTGTTTGCTACTCGTTAATCGAATCTTGGAGAGCTGGGCCCTGATTTTGATGTAACAATTTCAATATCAATATACATACTGTTTTATTCGATATTCTCTCGATATGCGGAATCTTGTAAACGAATTGTTGCAGCGAAAAAGATTTGTCAAAGTTATCGACCTGCGAAAGATAAGCAAGAAGCTGCTGGATGCGTCAGGCTAATTTCTATTAAAGTGCCCCGTCTATATTGTTCCTTCATGTCTAGTTCAGCCTAAGATTGCTTAGAAGAGAGCTCCCTCAGCGATGAGGCCGCCCTTATACTTTCTAAATTCTCAGTATTTTTCTGTATTAAATTTTTTTTAACTTACGCGATCTGAACACACATTAAATCGCGTTTATTTACCTTTTTTTTTAATAAAAAATAGTTAAATAAAGTTGTTTTAGTGCTTATAATCGTTTTCTGTTTTGAGTGGTAAGTACAATAAAGTGTTTTTTAACTATCTACGAGTATATATATTACGTAGTATTATTAAATTGGAATCTTGCAACAGGGTCGACGTCAGGTCCTATTAATCAGCTAGGCATATACTATCTCTTCATGTATCAGACTATATTATGACAGGACAAACCTTGATGTTAGTGAACAATAGCAAGTAATTCGAACATGTCATTAGGCTAATCGATATTTGGTACCTAAGTTTCTGCATACCTTGGCAAATATGCACGACAACAATAATACTATAAGTACAGTACATGCATACACATTTGGTAATATGAATCTTCATACACATATGTACATGTAGAATGTGTATGCAAATATTTAAAAACGAAGCTCTCCGGCACAGTACACATATAGAACAGTATGGAAACTAAGCCTAGTTGATGAAATAAATACCTACGCTCCATTATAGCACTAGGGTTGTCACTTTTCTTGTTTTTGATATATATTTTTTATTAAGACGATTTTTTTCTGTACTGATCAATAAATGGAATTGAAATAACTAGCTTACAAATGTGGTCTGGTATAATATAATAATATCTTCGTCTGGTCGAAGCGACGCGTGATCCGAGATCTAACGAGTATGTTGCGCAGCGCATCAGCCCGCATTGCCATACAGCGTGGCAATGCAACCAGCGTCTTGGGGACGCTTCCGACTGGTATTGATATGGGTCAATTGAGCTACCTGTAGATTGTTTAGAATAGTCTGCAGTTAGGTCAATTGTCTAACTAGTTAAATTTTCTTTGTTAGTAAAGTATTTGCTTACAAATACAATTTAAATAGGTAATCTCATGGCGTCGCGTGTGAGCCGCGGTTGGACGTAAACGTTTCGTGAGCTCGTCGGAGCGGGCGCACGCAGACATTGTAGCGCAGGCAGCGCGCGCGCAACGCTCATGAGCGGCTGCGAACCGTACCGCGTTTCAAAATCCGAGTTGATAATTTATAGCAGCCGCCATCTTGGATTCACATTTTGACAGCAGTATCGGCTTCAACACCCTCGAAAACCATGAAAATGACACCCATGACGGAAAAAATGATAATTTATAGCAGCCGCCATCTTGGATTCACTTTTTGACAGCAGTATCGGCTTCAGCACCCTCGAAAACCATGAAAATGACACCCATGACGGAAAAAATTATAATTTATAGCAGCCGCCATCTTGGATTCACATTTTGACAGTAGTGTCGGCTTCAGAACCCTCGAAAACCATGAAAATGACACCCATGACGGAAAAAATTATAATTTATAGCAGCCGCCATCTTGGATTCACATTTTGACAGTAGTGTCGGCTTCAGAACCCGCGAAAACTATGAAAATGACACCCATGACGGAAAACTCATTTTGACAGCAGTATCGGCTTCAGCACCCTCGAAAACCATGAAAATGACACCCATGACGGAAAAAATGATAATTTATAGCAGCCGCCATCTTGGATTCACATTTTGACAGCAGTATCGGCTTCAGCACCCTCGAAAACCATGAAAATGACACCCATGACGGAAAAAATGATAATTTATAGCAGCCGCCATCTTGGATTCACATTTTGACAGCAGTATCGGCTTCAGCACCCTCGAAAACCATGAAAATGACACCCATGACGGAAAAAATCATAATTTATAGTAGCCGCCATCTTGGATTCACATTTTGACAGAAGTATCGGCTTCAGCACCCTCGAAAACCATAAAAACGATACCCATGATGCAAAATTTCATAATTGATTGCAGCCGCCATCTTATATTTAAATTTTGAAAGTCTACAATCAAGTTTAAACAATGATGTTATATTTACTCAAAAATCAGTGCCGCGAGGTTGCCGCTTTGCCACCTACACGAACGAGACAAGTAATGCGTGCGTTGCGTTTATGAGTGACAGAGATAAGGACATATTATGCCGTGCGGCGGCGCGCGGCGTCTCGTCTGTTCGAACTAAAATCACTGTTGCCGCTTTGCGTTGTCTGCTAAAACAGTGCTAGGTAGGTATTAGGCTACTTTAATAAATTATCGCCAAGTTATTATTTCTTTACAATGAGTATGACGTCTCTATTTGTAAAATCTCATTAAATAAATAAATAAATAATGCTGCTAAAAATTCACACAGCATTATCTAGCCCCATGGTAAGCAGAGCTTGTGTTATGGGTACTAGATAACTGATATACATAATACAATATATTACATAGATAGATATTTTTTTATTATACATAGAAAACAACCAGAACATCCAGAACAAATATCTGCAGATCGTACACACAATTGTTCCGAGGCGGGAATCGAACCCGCAACCTCCTGCGTCGCAGGTGGACCTTCGCCCACCGCGCCACATCGGTCGTCAATTGACTTTAAAAATCCTCAAAACCGCAGCCATTCTTGATTTACATATAAGTTCACGGATTCATTATGTATGATCGATCACACGGACTCATTATTCTATAACAATCATAATAATAAATTATTCTTACCTTTCAAAATCAGCAGGAAGTTTAAAATACGACAGCTCCGCTTTTGATGAAGCCGAGTTCATACAGCCGTATGCAACGCAATATCTGTAGCGGGTCATTTTTCACTTTCACGCGACCGCACGCCTAGACGCGACAACCGCTACCTGAGCATCACCGAGAATCACCCAGAAGCCGTGTCGATGTGCATGTTTGTGTGAGTGTGCCGTTTCGAGTGTTTGTTCCTAGTTTCCGTACTGTATATACTTATACTGAGTCTCCGGGCTTAAAATAGTCTGAGCGGTTGTCTGGTCGAAGCGACGCGTGATCCGAGAGCTGGTGGCAACGCATCAGCATTGCGATACCGCGGGGCAAAGCGGCCAGCGTCTTGGGGACGCTTCCGACTGGTATTTATGGATCAGTTGAGCTACCTGTAGATTGTTTGCTACAGTCTGCAGTTAGCTGAATTGTTTCAATTTTAAATATTAGTTTTTATTTGTTTCGATTATTTGATTGTAACTTTCTTTGTTAATAAAGATGTTATTTGAATTGAAATACTTAAAAAAAAATATGAACGTTGTTAATTTTCACAAATTCGTATTGCCTGAAATGCTTTTGAAAGATAGAAAAAAATAAAAAAAAGATAGCTTAGGTAAAAAAAAGTCCGTTAAATAGAAAAGAGCCTTAACACTTGGACTGCCATTTTTTTTCGACGACTGCGATCTTTTTTTTAACCTAAAAAAATCGTGCTGCCGCTCTACACAGCGGTTGTGTAGCGCCGCACATGCGTTTCGTTCGAAAAATATTACGGCTGTGCTGAGTCATCTGAATCGATCTGCTGTTTCTTGGTGTACTACAATTTCAATGTTCATCATTCATACGTTTCTTCTTAAATTTTCGCATAGGTATCACTTGGAAACACTCAATTATAGCTATTGTGTCAAGTAATTACTAGATCCAGATTAGCTTGACACCGTGAGAACTATAAAATACGATACGATGCAAGAAAAGTGAAAACTCGTATGAGTTACCTTCGTTTACTTTCTATGAAAATACACTTTCGCTGTTCAGGTTACAAGAAAGGTAGATCTATAAACTTAGACATTTTTATGCTACGGGGAAATTCTTGAGCAATAATACACACTCTACAACAAAATATGTATTACTGATTAATTGAACACAGTTCTACATATAACAGTATTTGCAACATAAAAGGTGCCAATATTTATGCTTTATTGCTGACAACCGCTGGGGCAAACGTGTTCTTGAGTGGAGACCACGACTCTGTAAACGTAGTGTAGGACGCCCTCCGACCAGGTGGGATGACGACCTGCGAAAGACTGCAGGTAGATGCTGGATGCGTCAAGCTAGAGAAGCAAGACAGGCGCTATGTCTAGCAGTGGACTAACATAGGATGATGATAAAGACCGATGTGGCGTGGTGGGCGAAGGTCCGCCTGCGACGCAGGAGGTTGCGGGTTCGATTCCCGCCTCGGAACAATTGTGTGTACGATCTGCAGATATTTGTTCCGGGTGTTCTGGTCGTTTTCTATGTATAATAAAAAATATATATCTATGTAATGTATTGTATTATGTATATCAGTTATCTAGTACCCATAACACAAGCTCTGCTTACCATGGGGCTAGATAATGCTGTGTGGATTGGCCAGCATTATTTATTTATGATACAGCCAGCGTCTTGGGGGCTTATTCCATTCTTCCCCGTTGAAGATCCCCGTCAACGGGGAACAATGAACTTTTTGTTCACTCTTCCCCGTTGACGCCGATCCGAGCTTGTAACGGGGAATAATGAACTAAAAAGTTCATTATTCCCCGTTGCGTCAAAAATAAAATACTAATAATTTTTAAAATCATGTTTTTATTTATTTATAAGGTAAAGATCACTTATTGATTATTTTTATAATCATATTAAATTGCCGTCGAAACTATTTACTAAACTTTTTAATCAAATCAGATTTTTTCCTATTTCTTTTTTATATTTTTTCAATAAAATCATAGAACTATAAAAAAACATAAGTATTATAAAATAAAATACAGATATGTACTTATGTAATCACAGATTTTACGTTTATGAATACCTACAATCACAGTTTAATCAGTCCTATATACCTAATCAAGTACTATAATATACTATAGTACTAATAAGTATGGTGATTTCTCTAGTACATGTTATCTAAATGCTAAAATGTAGCATCTAAAACATAACATTCATTTACCCAATAAAATCACAGATTGTTATAATTATCAATTTAAAATTACTTTCCTAATAACTACTTTAAATTACTACTACTTTCTTAACAACTTTAAATTACCTGCTTTATGATTATTATAAGGCCAAAAGGAGGATCCAGCTGGGCTGGGCAGCGTTTGGGAAGCTACGTCGAGTCTTCTCTTCATCCATACCGCAATGCTTGAAAACGAAAGTTTTCAACCAGTGCGTCCTACCCGTTATGACCTACGGAGCTGAGACGTGGACACTCACGATAGGGCTAGTCCACCAGTTCAAAGTCGCTCAGCGAGCTATGGAAAGAGCTATGCTCGGAGTGTCTCTGAAGGATAGGATTCGCAACGAATACATCCGACAGAGAACCAAAGTTATCGACATAGCTCTGAGAATTAGCAAGCTGAAGTGGCAGTGGGCCGGCCATATCTCGCGAAGAACCGACGGCCGCTGGGGCAAACGTGTTCTTGAGTGGAGACCACGACTCGGTAAACGTAGTGTAGGACGCCCTCCGACCAGGTGGGATGACGACCTGCGAAAGACTGCAGGTAGATGCTGGATGCGTCAAGAAAAAAATCTGATTTTATTAAAAAGTTTAGTGAATAGTTACATGTTTTTAATGATACTTTTTCAAATTAATAATTGTAACAATCTGTGATTTGATTAGTTATATAAGACTGATTTAACTGTTAAACTGTGATTGTAGGTATTATTAAACGTAAAATCTGTGATTACATAAGTACATATCTGTATTTTATTTTATAATGCTTATGTTTTTTTATAACTCTGTGATTTTATTGAAGAAACATAAAAAAGAAATAGGAAAAAATCTGATTTTATTAAAAAGTTTAGTGAATAGTTACATGTGTTTAATGATACTTTTTTAAATTAATAATTGTAACAAACTGATTTGATTAGTTATATAAGACTGATTTAACTGTTAAACTGTGATTGTAGGTATTAATAAACGTAAAATCTGTGATTACATAAGTACCTATCTGTATTTTATTTTATAATACTTATGTTTTTTATAGTTCTGTGATTTTATTGAAAAAATATAAAAAAGAAATGGGAAAAAATCTGATTTGATTAAAAAGTTTAATAAATAGTTTCGACGGCAATTTAATATGATTATAAAAATAATCAATAAGTGATCTTTACCTTATAAATAAATAAAAACATGATTTTAAAAATTATAAGTATTTTATTTTTGACGCAACGGGGAATAATGAACTTTTTAGTTCATTATTCCCCGTTACAAGCTCGGATCTGCGTCAACGGGGAAGAGTGAACAAAAAGTTCATTGTTCCCCGTTGACGGGGATCTTCAACGGGGAAGAATGGAATAAGCCGTCTTGGGGACGCTTCCGACTGATATTGATATGGATTCGGTGAGCTAATTGGAGATTGTTTAGTCTACTCAATTGTTTCAACTCAACTAGTAAGTTTCGTTTCTATAATAAAATTATGTTTTAATAAATGTCTTTCTCAATCATAAATGCAAATAAAAACCTCGGAGATTTGAAAGGTTGAGAGGTCTTGTCAAAGACGAAGTAACTTAAATTTATAGAAATTTGTCTTTTAAATTAAATTTTGGCAAATTTAACAAGTCGATGATAAACAGAAGACAAATAATAAGATATTTGAAAAGGTACATGCACTTTAACTAGTAAAAGAAAACTTCAAAGCTTTGAGTTAATAAAACTGTATAAAAGTAAGCTTCGAAAAACCTTAGTATAAATCCACTTAAATTTACAATATGGAGAGAATACGAAATTCAAGCAAATCAAATCTCTTTGATATGACATGTGATTCGGCGTGTCTTTGACTCCAGGTATACACGATTTTGGGAATTTTTAAAACGTAGCAAAATCAAACAAGTTCATTATATTTATCGACCAGTTGCCGAGCACAGGGAATATTGTCTAGGGTAGACTAAAGAACAATTACGTCACATCGTCATCGAAAAGTAAGTACGTAAAATATTTGAAATTTGTTTTTGCCCACGCCGAACGAATATAGAACCTCTTCCTTTTAAAACAAACCGACGACCTCTGTGGCGCGGTGGACAAAGGTTCACCTGCGACGCAATAGGTTGGGTTCGATTCCCGCCTCGGGACAATTTTTTTTACAATCTGCAGGTATTTACTCCGGATGTTGTGGTCGTTTTCTATAAAAAAAAAACTAAAAAATATATCTATGTATTAAATTATGTACTAGCTGCGCCCCGCGGGTTCACCCGCGTGGTGATAGACATTTTTGATAATATGTACAATATATCTTTATGAATTGTAGCATATGTGTTATTCTGATATGTAAGCTATATTATTGTGAAGTTTCATCTATTCAGTAGTTTATGCGTGAAAGAGCAACAAACATACATACATCCTCACAAACGTTCGTGTTTATAATATTAATAGGATATCTGTCAGCTAGTGCCCATAACACAAGCTCGGCTGTGGCTAGATAACGATGTGTGAATTGTCCAGAGTTTTTTTTTAAACGGTTTAGAACCAGGTAGACATAAAAACCTTCAAAATCAGAGCAACCTGATTATTATAACCTTTTTGAAGGCTTTCTACTCTTTGTTCGATTGATAGTGAACGTGTCGATATTATTTTTATATGAGCATCACGACTTTAATGAGGTCAGACCTCGGTTTGTTTTAAATTGCCTTGCTAAGGATTTCTGAAAGCGAAAGTAAATCGAATTATGGAATGTTTTTGCGTATAGCACCTAGCTTACCTACCTATGTTAATATGGTCAAGGTAAATCGCAGTAGGGGAAAAATACAGCCTCAATAGCCTATATTAAAGTTAAAAGTTTATCGAGCTCTATAAAACTATTACTAGGTCGATGTCTCGTCGATGATGATGCCTGGATGCGGCAAGCTGAAGACAGGGCGCTATGACGCTCATTGGGGGAGGCCTATGTCCAGCAGTGGACTGCTATAGGCTGGTGATGATGATGATGATGTAAAACTTTTATCGGATTCGAATTTTGCGAACTGATACTGTCTCTCTTTATGGCAATGAAATGAAAACATTATCTATCTATCTCAGCTCATCTCACCTGAGCAGCCTGTAAAGGTCCACTGCTGGACATCCTCCTGATAAGCGGCTTTTATGCTTTAAATACAAGTTCTAATTTGTTTCTATTATTTGATAGTAGACGTGGACACTCACGATAAGGCTGGTCCACCAGTTCAAAGTCGCTCAGCGAGCTATGGAAAGAGCTATGCTCGGAGTTTCTCTGATAGGATTCGTAACAGCGAACCAAAGTAATCGACATAGCTCTAAGAATTAGCAAGCTGAAGTGGCAGTGGGCCGGCCATATCTCGCGAAGAATCGACGCCACGGCCGCTGGGGCAAACGTGTTCTTGAGTGGAGACCACGACTCGGTAAACGTAGTGTAGGACGCCATCCGACCAGGTGGGATGACGACCTGCGAAAGACTGCAGGTAGATGCTGGATGCGTCAAGCTGAAGACAGGGCGCTATGGCGCTCATTGGGGGAGGCCTATGTCCAGCCGTGGACTGATATAGGCTGATGATGATGTAATAAATGAATATTAATATTTTTATTGAAGCGAGACTAGAAGCTAGTCTGATATGAATTACATTTTCGAAAAAACAACAGGAATACAATAGAAAATAAAACGACAAACATCCAAGGCCACATCTACGCCATCTGGCGAGAAACACAAATCGAAATATAATATGAATCCGGCCGGTTTTTCCTTATCAAATTAATTATCGTCGGTAAATCTGTTATTCCCGGGAAGGATATAAATTAATGGAATTTCTGGTCAGTATTCACACTATAATAATAACACAATTCGTATGCAATTCGCTATGGCGCTCAGTGCGGTCTATGTCCAGCTATGGACTAATATAGGCTGATAATGTTAATGCAACATACAAGATTTTTTTTAAACGGATTTTCTTAATATTCTCTAAAATACTAATTACCTGTGATTTGTTTTAGTTAAGGCAAAATAACCACAGACAAAGAAGATAGTTCAACGTTTTATTTCGATATTAAACATCGTTCGAACCGATTTTGGCTAAAGTATGTTATTTTTTGTCTTTAAAGGTGAAATTTAAGTTATTGGTACTTATATTTATGGTTACTTACTCCTCAGAAAGCGTCCTGAAACTGACCTCTCCCTTGTTGTGTAAGTCAGCCGTCACATCGGTAATGGGAAAAAAGGTTTCGATACATCCATACATTCCAAAGTGGATCTAACGAGAAATAAAGTTGTCTATAGATCCGTCATGGATCTAGTGCATCAGTGTTTGTGAACACACTTGTGCACAATATTCATGACCATGAAACATATTTTGTCTCCGTTGGATGCCGTGCGGGCCAAAATTCGGCTCTCATCGTCATATTTATTTAGAACAGGGTTAGAACATAAAATCGTAAGGGTTTCCCGATTTTTTGTGAAATAAGCTTTGCAACTTGTATCACAAATTGCTAACCAAGTTTACCCACACTATTCAAAAAGCTAAACATCGAACAACCGACAGATATGAAAACACAAAAGATGAAATTGGCGCTTCGGAAGCAATTACACTGGTCTCCATTCGAGTTTCGAGCAAAACTGTGCTACTGCAGGGAAAAAGCGACCATGTTATTGGGAGATAAGGTTGATTGCTGGAAGCGTTTGTTAAGGGCGGTGGTAATGGTTTTTTTATGCGGAAATGTTAAGGCTGTACGATGTAAGCTGTGATTTTATTAAATGTTTTCAATAAGTCTGACGTCTTTTTTGGGATAAATTCGTTAATGGATCTTCTTATTCTTCTTCTTTGTCGTAGTCTTCATTGCTGAAGGTCGTGCCCTGTCCTGGAAAGCTTTCACGGTGACGCTGATGAACTGCTTCCACACCACTCTGTCTTCGGCCTGTCAGGGCTGCAGGCAAAGTGAGTCCCGTTTTTGATCAGACCAGCGGGTTGGTGACCGTCCTCTAAAATTGATAACTTTTTGAAATAAGTAAAATATGACTGCGAATCCCATAGTTTTAAGCTGTTTTGCGGAATAAATACTTATCCCCCAGGGATAACATTTTTACGGAAGCACTTCAGGATGATCCTATATACTGGAAAAGAATCATCCAAATCTGTCCATAAATAACGGAGAAATCGACGGACATAAAGAAACATACATGCAACCGAAAATAAAATCTCCTACAGTATCCCAAGTAATTAAATTTTTTTTCCCTCTAACCGGTCAGTAGACAAAGTAAATTTAGCTACAAATATCTCAAATTATGAAATTCAAAATTGCCAATAACCAATCGACTTAGGATTTTTCAGATCATAGGTATATTACCTAAGGTAATATACCTTAGGTAATATACCTATATATACAATAATATATACAATATTTACCTTAATATTTACCTTTTTCCTTAGTAATTAAATTAAATAATGTTCACTACGAATCACTTAAGTTTAAATCTCGTTTAAAATATTTTTATGGCTCAGGTGACTATGACAGCATTAATTCATGTTTATTGAACGATTATGATTGGAACTCAATCTTAAACAGCAAACCAATTGATGATTCTCTTGAGTTATTTTATAACTGTCTCTATGAACTTCGTGATAAATTTGTACCGCATAAATATATAAATGAATCGTCTTTTCCCCCTTGGTACAGTTCGCCTCTCAAGAAAGTGCTTAAAGAAAAATACAAATACCTCAAGAAATTTCATAAATATGGTAACTCATCTGATTATGAATCATTTGCCTTTCTTAGAAAAAAGGCTAAAACAATAGAGGAAGAATGCTATATAACCTATATAAGTAACGTAGAAAGTTCTATAATCGAAAACCCCAAATATTTTTGGTCTTTCGTCAAATCTCAAAGGAGAAGTACCAACTCTATTCCGTCCACCTTATCTTATATAGGGCAGTCGGCTGATTGTGGCGAAGCAATTTGTAATCTTTTCTCGGACTATTTTTACTCCAATTTTCAATCCCAATTACAAAGTTCTTCCTCTTCGAATACCGGTGTAGGCTCAGTAGATAATAGTTATCCATGCTCTATTGGCGACATTGATATTGACCCTGCTACTACATATAAGTTACTTAAGTCACTTGATGTGTCAAAGGGTTGTGGGCCTGATAACATTTCTTCTATTTTCATAGTGAGATGTGCCGAGGGTCTAACGTACCCGCTGACTGTCCTTTTTAAGCGATCTATTGAACAAGGTTGTGTACCTAAGGTTTGGAAGTCGGCATTTATTTCTCCTATCCATAAAAGTGGTAGTAAGAACGATGTAAAAAATTATAGGCCTATCTCAAAACTTTGTATCTTTGCTAAGGTATTGGAGAGGCTGGTTTATACTGCAGTATATTCAACTCTCTCAACATCGTTTATTTCGGAGCAACATGGGTTTATGCGAAGACGTTCAACCACTTCTAATCTTTTGACTTTTATTGATTATACAACCTCAAACATGGATGCTGGTGGCCAAGTTGACGCTATATTCACCGACTATAGTAAGGCATTTGATAGAATAGATCACCAGTTATTATTACAAAAACTTTTAATAGCAGGAATTCATGGTAATCTTTATAGATGGTTTACCTCTTATATTGAAAATAGATCCCAGACTGTAGTTCTTAATGGGTTCTATTCTAGTTGGGTGAATGTTCCATCAGGAGTGCCCCAAGGATCATTGCTCGGGCCGCTCCTTTTTTCTATATTCCTTAATGACATTTCCTATTGCTTCAGGTTTTCACAATTTTTATTATATGCGGATGACATGAAAGTCTTTATGCGTATTAGAGACATCAATGACTGCTGTCTCCTGCAAGAGGACTTAGGTAGATTTGAACTTTACTGTTTGCAAAATAAGCTAGACTTGAACGTTTCCAAATGCTTTTCAATTACTTTCACTCGTAGGTCTAAACCTACCCACTATTGTTACTCACTTAAGGGAATGCCCTTGAAGATAGTAGATGAGATTCGGGACCTTGGAGTTATCCATGACAGTAAGCTCGTTTATGACAAGCATATTGATGGCATTATAAATAGAGCCAACAAAGCGTTAGGTTTTGTTATAAGAACCTGCTCTCAGTTCACTTGCATTAAGGTTATTAAAATTTTGTATTGTGCCTATGTACGTAGCATTCTTGAATATGGCTCACAGATCTGGAACCCTCGATATGAAATTTACATAGATAGAATTGAATCCATACAGCGTAGGTTTCTGCGATATCTGCAATTTAAAAGCAATCGATTTGACCTTGATTATTCATCTAAGTGTAAAAGACACCACATACTCCCTTTACAAGAGAGAAGATTAATTGCCGACGTTGTACTCCTCTGTAAAATTGCTCAAAGTGAAATTGACTCCCCACAGCTTCTTGAACACATCAAAATTAAAGTCCCCAGTAGATCTACTAGGCAACCTGTTCTTTTAGATATTCCATTCAGTTTCACTAATTATAAGCAAAACTCTTTTTTCAGTAGAGCAGTAGCTACATTCAACGGTTTGGTCGATATCCCCGACCTCGATTTATTTGATTCTAAAGCACAAAGAGTTAAAACCCTCCTGACAAAGCGCTGGTTTGATGCGTTATCATCTTGACCATAAGTTATTAGGATTCTATATCATTTTTCTTTGTAAATTCTGCTATTTTGTTTTTTACTATATATTAGTTTCTGTATTGTATAATATATAGTATAATTTTGGTAATTGTTAGTAGGTACTTGCATATTCATATATTTTTATTGTCTATTGTTAGTTCTATTTATTTTTTTTATTTTAATTCAGTGTAAGTTATAAGATTAAGCTATTTCTTAATTTTCATTTGTCCTCTGCAAGCAAGCAATCCCTTAGCTACTATATGCGAGGACACATAAATGGTTATGAGTTTTTATTTAAGTATTCTGTTAAGTGTGTAAAACTGTTTGTCTTCCGAATAAAGCAAAATAAAATAAAATAAAATAATTAAGGTAAACTTACTTTACTTACTTACTTTTATCATTGAATTCACCTTTGAATCACTTTTATAGATGTCGAACGAAATAGTGGACACGTAGTCGTGAAATAAAATAGAAAGTTCGCGAAGCTTCTATTTATTGATTAAAGTACGATCAATAAACACTTTAACAACACAAACATTATGTCTGCTTGCGTAAGCGCAGCGTAACAGGTGCTTAAGACCACGCCTAGTTTTGCATAACTTATCAAATTTCGTTTCGGGGTATTGAACTTTTGGTGGATTTTATTACCGAATGCAGTAAAAATCATTATTATAATTCATAATTCATTTATTGTAATTTCATGCATACAGCATATCTTAGGTGTAGTCTTAGTGGGTAGGTACACAATGCATAAAAACCCTGTCAGGGCACAACAATTTTTGGGTTCTTTTTAAATGTTAGCCTAAGATTCAAAACAATCATTATTTATAAAATTAGGAATGTCATATAGGAATTATAGGAATGTCATGATTAGGTAGATAGGCTTGCTAATTTAATCTGTAGGTATGTCAGCTAGTACACTTTCAGGTTTTTGTTTTAAATTGTCATCGGAAAAAAATTCATGGATTGAATAATAGCATTTTTGTAGTAGTAAAGTTTTCAAGTGTTTCGTAAATACATTATCTTTTGGTTCGCATTTAGGATTTCAGGTAGTTTATTAAATATTTGAATTAATCTAAATTTGGGGCTTTTGCTAATTGTTGTTAGGGTTGTATCAGGGAGTACTATTTTATTTTTATTTCGTCTATTATAGTTATTGTCTAGTTCTTGTTTTGTTTTAAAGTAATTTTTATGTTTTCTAACAAACATTGCCGCTTGTAATATATAGATGCAGGGTAAACTAAGTATTTTCTTTTGGATAAAGTGTGGTTTGCAGCTTTCTCGCGGAGGAATATTTATAAGGATACGTATTAATTTTTTTTGCGTTATAAAAAGTTGTTCAAAGTCCGTACTGTCACTCCATAGTATAACACCATAGTTGAAAGCTGAATACGCATGAGCATAGTAGGCAGTTAGGGCAGTTTGGTAGTTTGTGTTTGATTTTAAAACACTTAGAGCGTATACAAAACGCGATAGTTTGGTTTTAGTAGATTCAATTTGTTTTTTCCAATTTAAATGTGTATCTAGGATTATTCCTAAGAGGCTGAAGTCGCTTTGCTCGTCAATTTTCATAGTTTTGGTAAGATTTTTAAGGTCTAAAGGTTTTTTTTTGTATGTTCTAAATTGTACTATTTTAGTTTTACTATAGTTTATTTCTAAGTTATGTTCTCTGAGCCATTGTTCGCATACATTAAATGATTCCTTAATATAAGTTATGTCAATGTCAATATGTGTATATTATTAAGTAAATTTATTGTTATGAAAAAACTAACTACTAAGTATTTTGCACAGTTTTTTAGGTTTTTCGGGGCAAATACTAATCCTCAGGAATAATATTTTTTTAGAAACTTTTAGGATTATTCTCCATACAAAAGCGAAATCTTTTTTCCAATAAAAAACATACAGCCGAACGTAGAATCTGCTTCTCTATTGATTTTAGTCCGTTAAAAAATAGCATAATGTACATAAATAATAACAGACAAGTACCTAAATAAATAAATATATATAAATAATGCTGGACAATTCACACAGCATTATCTAGCCCCATGGTAAGCAGAGCTTGTGTTATGGGTACTAGATAACTGATATACATAATACAATACATTACATAGATAGATATTTTTTTATTATACATAGAAAACGACCAGAACACCCGGAACAAATATCTGCAGATCGTACACACAATTGTTCCGAGGCGGGAATCGAACCCGCAACCTCCTGCGTTGCAGGCGGACCTTCGCCCATCGCGCCACACCGATCGTCAAAACCTAGTTAACCTAGTTTAGTCTTTACTTCATAATATGATCGAGACGTTGGGTCTGGAATAAAGGTTGTCGCAAATCAGGACAAAAATGTGCATTAAAATATAGGTATTAACTCGTAATACTAAAATACATTTCACATTGATGACATCAGATGACAGACGGCTCATGAAACACTCCGTTATAGCATGTTGGAAGCCATTTTGTCACTGTTAAATGTATCTTAATGCAACTACTTAAAAACCCATATTTGAATGCACTTTTTTTGTGCTGCGTGGTAGTGGTATCGGATTAATGAGCGCAGAGTTTTACTCTATAGCATGCGAGTGGCAAAAGGGTACATGAAAACAAATACTGGTAGTAAACAAAAGTATCGTAAGCGTCTTCAAGCGGGCACTTATTTTTCTTATGGCCACAAAAACAGCCAGTGTTATGTTTAACTTCCTCGGTCCTTCTCAAACTGGTCGTGTAATGTTTTACCAATCGACTTAGGATTTTTCACTACTATACATAAGATTCATATTCAGATTCAGATTCAAAACAGGGAAACATGGTTTTAACGTAGGTAGCTACTAGAATATACGGGTATATAACGCGAAACAGCGTTTTTATAAAGCGTACTAGAATATCAAATGATCAAAATAATCATCATCATCATCACAGGTCCACTGCTGGACATAGACCTCCCCCAATAAGCGCCATAGCGCCCTGTCTTCAGGTTGCCGCATCCAGCATCCACCTGCAGTCTTTCGCAGGTCGTCATGCCACCTGGTCGGATCAAAATAATAATAAATGTAAAAAATAGTTTTTGAATATCTTGCTGCTATGTCTCAATCTAGAAACAAAGATTCTTAAAACATTCTCAAATATAAAGTCCTAATAGATCCATTTTTATTCAGACAGGTTTTCTGACAGCCTCACAGAATCGCAGTAATCAACCGAAGAAAGTTTGATCATTTCCGGTACAGCACGTTAATAATGATGTTTTTGAAATACTTCGGAGAATATAATATTTAAACAGTTTATATTGGCTACGTTTTTTTAATTGAAACTTTTTTCCTTAATTTTGTTAATGAGGAGATCAATTTATTAAAATCCTTTCACTGTACTTTATTTATTTAATAAGGGCAACCGACTTGAGCTACCTAACATAATATTATTACGATAAATTTAAAACCTAGTGTACATTGTTGACCCTCCTCCAAGAAATCGCAAATGGATTGAAAATGTATCGCTATTCCGTCGCTTTTCATACAAACAGTGGTAAGCAAAATAATCCAAAAAATATAGGCAGCCACAAGCCACAACTCAAAGAAATAAAAAAGTAACAGGTGGCTTTGTGTTATCTATTATTTTATTATTGTTTTCTATACTAATATTATAAAGAGGAAAGGTATGATTGTTTGTTTGTTTGTTATGAATAGACTCCGAAACTACTGGACCGATTTGAAAAATTCTTTCACCGTTGGGAAGCTACACTATCCCCGGTGAACATAGACTATATTATGTAGAAAAGAGATCTGTACTAAAACCGTGCGAAGCCGGGAAGGTCCGCTAGTCTTCTATAAAAAATATCATAGTATAATGAATACTATAGGTATATGAACGGGCTAACTAGAAACCATTCTACAGAGTGTCCGGTATAACCCCGCAGGTAGGTACTTGTGGGGGGCACCACGGCTAATCAGGAAAAAAATTATAAAAAAACCTATCTGTAGCAGTCAAGGATTTATTTAGTTTTGTTTGATTGGCCGTGGTGACAACCCCCAAGTACCTGCGGGGTTATCCATTAATTACCAGACACCCTGTATATTGAAATTTTGACACCTATTGTATATTTCCTAATTTAACCAGATTCGTAGATTTAGAGCTAGTAAAAACCAGTGCTCCATTTTCCTCGATGAAGCAATAATCACGTTCACATCTCGTAAAATCCCGCTCAGCATCAACGTGTTATAAGTTATAACTCCTTAATGTCAATGTTTACCGATAGGTGCTTTTAGTATAAAAACCACTGCAGTTGTCCCCTACCATTGTTAGGTAACATATACCATTGATTTGAAAATTGTATCGTTCTATGTTACATTCAAAATAAGTGAAATAAGATAAAATTTAAGACTTGAAATTGTATAAAGATAAGGATTGCTTCTACCTAGTAGGTAGTAGTTGACACAAAAGAGGTGTTGCCTAAAAGTTTCGACAATTAAGTCTCGATGTCCTATTCGTATACGTGCACTTGTGTGTGTCAAAGGACAGAAGTTATATGCTTGTGAGACCGTTAGGCGAAATAATTTACAACCATATTCAGGCTTTTAACAGCTTTTCACTGTACAAAGCAAAAGTCATACAATTTTACAGTAGCAGTTACAGCCATGAAGCACTCGAGCCAAACAAAGTCGATCGTAAAACTCATTGTGAACACATAGTAGGAACTTCTTGCGGTAAAGGCGTAAACTCACTGGTAATAAAGGTGTTCCACACTAACGATGCACTTTGCCTCGAATTACTCTATCAGACAATACGGTTTTGCATTTTTATTTGAAGTGTGATGATGGGGCTTTTATTTGGTAATATTTACAAATAGAATTTATTATATACATACATATATGGTTTTAATTAATGAGATGAAGCCGTGTGGTGCTTCTTCAGCTTAGAATTTGCACCACCCCAACCCTTCCCGCGGGTGTCGTAAGCGGCGACTAAGGGATATCCACCAGAAGGCGGGCAGCAGCGCCTCCTACCGAACTATTAACGACCGAATTGCGATCCTCAAACAGCATGCCCAGCGTGGGGATAATGGGCATTACCCCCTTGAGATTAAAGCCAATAGCCAGTCCAGCAGTGGACTAATATAGGCTGTTAAAGTGAGGTGAGGTGAGAAACGTAACGAAACCATAGCTGATAGTTTAGATTGCAAAAGTCAATAAATAAATATAACATGGCTTGATCTGTCGATGCATACACCCGAAGCCTGTGTTCGTATCCTTTTTCAGCATTCCGTAGCCAACTACCAGACAGTTCGAATTATGACGGGATTTATGGATTATTCTAGCAAACAAAATAAATAAATAATCCACACAGCATCTTCTAGCCCCAAGTTAAGCAGAGCTTGTGTTATGGGTACTAAATGAGTGAGGTATATACATAATACAATACATGTTCTGGATAGATAATTTTTATTACATAGACAATACCCAGAACACGCGAAACGAATACTTGCAGATCGTAGAAACATTTTGTCCCAAGGCGGGAATTGAACCCGACATCTGAGTCGCAGGCGTAGTACCTTCGCCCACCGCGCCACGTCAGTCATCATTGGTGTCTATTACAATTTACTTCTGCGAAACGTTACAAATAATAACAATGAAAATGATATGACATTCTTTGCGTTGTAACAATTCTTCAGCAAAGAGCTCTGCCTTTTGTATCTACCTCCAGAAATAATTGCTGGTGTTCCTAACCACCACCGTCTCAAACTAAAATATCTTTCTATTTCGAGCTGTACAATGAAATACTAGAAACTAGGTCGCCTTTTACCACCTTTCGACCATTAAGCATTAAATAAAACGTTGCTTTTATCTAATTTATTGTTCTGAACCTTACATTTTATTTCTTTTGTAAGTGTTAGTATAAAATACAGCTAGGTAAATAGAAAGACAGAGTAATAGAAATACAAGAAGGTAAGAATGCTTGGAAATGCATGACCAAACAATTCAATGGAATTAATTGACGACCGATGTGGCGCGGTGGGCGAAGGTCCGCCTGCGACGCAGGAGGTTGCGGGTTCGATTCCCACCTCGGAACAATTGTGTGTACGATCTGCAGATATTTGTTCTGGGTGTTCTGGTCGTTTTCTATGTATAATAAAAAATATCTATCTATGTAATGTATTGTATTATGTATATCAGTTATCTAGTACCCATAACACAAGCTTTGCTTACCATGGGGCTAGATAATGCTGTGTGGATTGTCCAGCATTATTTGTTTTATTAAATATAGGTAGAAATAGGTTGCTATTTTTATAAACTGACTTTGAAAAAAGGAGGAGTTTCTATGTTCGTCTGTTTGTATGATTTTTATTTATGTTCGTCAATTTCTCCGTTAAATATAGAGAATGATCTAAAGGTGGTGCTGTTCTTTGAAAATCAAAAGAAGAGCTCACATCATATACAATTAGTACATCGATAATAAAAAATAAAATAATTGGATTTTTTTTTACTAAAATGTTATGTTGTATGGGACATATTATGCAAATATCTGCCAGTTGTAAAATGATAACTACCTTTCCACATAACCTAACAAGCACCCATCCGTTTCGCCTTTTACTGAGAAGGTAGTACAGTTGCTTTAAAATTTCCAAATGCATCATTACGTACAGGTTTTTGCCCGCGACTTCGCATGCGTTGTAAATCTATCCAATGGGAACTGATTTATGGGAAAAAAGGAGTTTGTTTTATTCTAGAACTTTCTTCCACCTGCAATAAAAAATATGCATAATGCTACATGTAGGTATACAAAAATTTCAGTCCGATCCGTTCATTAGGTGGTTTAGGCGTGAAGAGGTAATCTTAACTAAAATACAAACTTTCGCATTTATAATATTACTAGCTGTGCATCGCGGCTTTGCCTGCGTGGAAATCTATGTGTCAAATGATTTATAAGCCTTCCATTTTACCTAGTGCCGAAAACTGCATTAAATACGTTGTTCGCTCAGATCTTTTAAATTACTTAAAAGATCTAAGCGAACAGACAGCGGAAGCAACTTCATTTTATACTATATAATATGTTAAGATATGATTATTTTCAACACCCACCTCGAGGATCTGTCAGGTACGTCGGCCTAGGTACCTGGGACTGTTTTAGAGAAATACAGAAAATTACTCGGGGCAGGGGAGTCAACTCTGACGAGTCTTCTTGACGAGTCTTTATCACAAATTCAAACAAAGTTATTGTACCCTCAATCTCGACACTAGAACCCCGTAACTAATTTTATTACATGCTTTAGGTCTAGATAGAGTCGGGATCGACGACGTTGCGATATTTTTTGTTACAATTCATGATAAATCAGCGCATTTATTCGCGACGTCGACTGTACCACCGTAACCCCAAACAATTCAGTCGGTACTTCGAGCGGGAGAGGCATCCCCTTGGAATCCCACATTTTATTGTTGCTATAAATTTTACGGTTGCCATGGCAACGGAGATTGCTCCGGATTTTTGTACTTCGCGGAATAGGTACGATAAAGGTTTTGGCGGTACTTCTCAAGGTAGATAGGATATTACTTTAAGGTTGTAAAAGTACTCGCTTTTATGTTTACACACGCACGATGATAGTCCTTAACGTAAACGTTTTCTACCTCACTGAACCTCAACAGCCTATATTAGTCCACTGCTAGATGCAGGCCTCCCTTTGATAAAAGCCTTATTAGCTTTCATCCTGGTATGCCGGATTGGGGATCGCAGTTCGATGGTAAATTGTTCTACAGGAGACGCTACTGCCCGCCCCCCGGTGGGTATCCCTTAGTCGTCTCTTACGACACCCGCGGGAAGAGTTGGGTTGGTGCTAATACTACGCCGGCACTACACGGGAAAACGTTTTCTACAGTCTTTAGTTACTATATACTGTAAAGAGTTCCGTCCTCAAGAATTTTCTAGACAGATGACGACGAGACACATCTTCCATCGTGGCCTGTTGCAGCGTTGTATCGCGAGGAGTGGAAGGAGAAAAGGGAGGCCTTGACCCAGCGGTGGAAAAATAATGGCCAAAAATAATAAAATAACAATAATAATAATAATAATCGTTTATTTCAGGCACATAATACAAAATTAAGGACCCATATCATAGAGAATAAATTAAAACAAAAATACACAAAAAATTAAATAAAAACACAGAATATTTTAAATACAGGCTGTAAATAGTTACCCTGAGCAGAATGCTACAGGGTCGTCACTTCTTGTTACCGCCCAAGTGGACGGATATCCAATGCTGGAGAATTGGAATAATAATGACGTCTTTATGAAAAACCATATTCTACCTAGATCAATAGAACTACTTATTAAACCTAAATAGGTTTTGCATAAATAATGACGTAATAAAATATTTATAAACGAATAAACCTAATGAGTTTATTATTAAAATAAAAACGTATTATTTATGTAAAGATGTCGCATTAAAATTTCTGCATAAAATGGCGCTGTGCAACATCTTTGGAATCTCGAAAACTGCAATTACGTAAATGAGGTACAATCTCGCAGATAATTTTCCTTGAGTAGGAATTCTGTGGTTTTTACCCTGAGAGCTAGAAACGGATTTGAGGACGACTCAAAAATCGCCAGACGCGACTGGGGAATGAGTTTTGAACAGAAACCTATGGAAATGTATCTTAAGTTTGGTAATGTGATAACCTCACGTTTTCTATACTAATATTATAAAGAGGAAATATTTGATTTTGTTTGTTTGCATTGAATAGGCTCCGAAACTACTGGACCGATTTTAAAAACTCTTTCACCGTTGGGAAGCTACACTATCCCCGGGTGACATTGACTATATTATATTTAAGAAATGTGAAATTCGAATTGAATGCGGGTGAAACCGCGGGAAACAGCTAGTTTTACATAATAATACGTAGTTCACGTCGTGCCAGTTTTATCGTTCTTCCGAAAACTCGGACTAACTATGGCAAAAAAACAAGATACTATGTGAAGGCAGCTTTACAATACTTTACCCTCCCAAATTAAAAGTGTACGCTCATTTAATGTGTTCAAACTCAAATTAGCTCAACATATCATAAATGATAAGTCACTTCCTATTAAGTGAACACATTAAATGAGCCAGCTATTGAATGACCACAACCTATGTATAACCTTAACCTAAGAATCTTGTTCTCATGTAAGTGACTTTAAATTGTCTTTTTGAGAATAAATCAAATCAAATCAAATCGTTTATTTGTAGTAAAACATAAATAAAACATACAAACAGAAAAAATCGTTACCTACCACTTAAAGAAAATATCGACTGGCGAAAATATAATATTATTAAATTTAGTTTAAACTACAAAATGGTCCCAACTCAGCATATACAGGTGTTAGTAAAAACACCTGCGCTGGTTTTCGGCTGGGGCCTGTGGGACCGAGGAAAACAAATTAAATTTTATAAAAAGCGAAGTGCTACATACAAAACAAATACATACAAAAATTAAGTAATGAAATAAATAAAAAAACAAGTAATGAAGAATTTAAAAATCTAAAAGCTATATAAAAAAACATATAATGTTAAATAGCACTCGTATCGTGTCTGAGAGGTTCCTGCTCCTTTTGCCAGTTAAGCAAAAATTTTTTTAACTTTAATTTAAAAGTAAACAGACATTTCAGGTTCCTTAGGGGTGGCGGGATGTTGTTCCAACATTTCGACGCAGCGTAGCGGAAACTCCCTTTAAAGGCCGCTGTCTTATGATTTTGGGTTGAAAGCTGCGCCGAAAGCTGGCGTCTTTCGCAGGATCTCAAACTAGTGGCTTCATCAAACTTAGCGTGTAGATAGAGAGGGGCATGGTGCTTCATAATTCCAAACATAAGACAAGCTAAATGGAGTTTTCGCCTATGTCTCATTTTGAGAAGTGATCTATCATTCAGGAAACTCGAAACGTGACCTCTATACGGGATGTTAAAACAAAATCTGGCACACGAGTTTTGAACTCTTTGTATTAATCGAGCTGTTTTTTGTAAGAGTCGAGGTCCAAAGACTATGTCGGTGTAATTTAACTTTGAAAGAATAAGCGACTCTACTAGTTGGACACGTAATTCTTCCGTTAAGTAAGGCCTCATTCTATATATAATTTTTAATTTATAAAAACAGGATTTAACCAGTTCGGCAATGTGCTCCTCAAACCGCAGATTACAGTCCATCTGGAGACCTAGATTGCGCGCTCTATACACTCTCTCGACTGGTTTATCCATAAGCATAACACTTGCGGTGGGACAAGTGTTAGCTAGTTGACGTGGGCTACCAAGCACTAAGTATTTTGTCTTATTTGGGTTGAGTAACAGACTGTTGGTTTTTGCCCATAGAGCAACACTAGCCAAATCAGCGTTAAGCTTATAGATCGCGTCATCTACTTCGGCTGGGCGGCAAGATATATATACTTGTATGTCATCTGCATATATATGGTACCGACAGTATTTGATGTGCGACTCTATGTCAGCAGAGTACAGTGCAAAAATAGTGGGACCTAATATAGAGCCCTGCGGCACGCCTCTATTTATTCCGACTGTCTCTGAAAAGTGAGCTCTACCATCACTGCGTGTAATTTTTACGTGTTGAGAGCGATTGCAGAGATAACTAGTGAACCATTTCCTAGTGTTCTGGTCAAAACCATAGTAGCCGAGTTTTGAAATAAGGAGATCAATATTTATAGAGTCAAAGGCTCTAGAAAAGTCTAGAAGTACTAACAATGTTACCATCCCCTTATCTTGTGCGACTATAATGTTATCCGTCACATCTAGAAGAGCAGTGACTGTACTACGACCTTTTCTGAAACCAGATTGAACGTCCGGAAGTATTTGATTGCTTTCAAGATAGTGAGTTAACTGAAAGCTAACTACCTTCTCCAGTATTTTAGAGAGACAAGGCAAGATACTTATCGGGCGAAGGTCAGTAAGTTCTATCGGATTCGGTATTTTTGGTAGAGGTTGAACTATCGCTAATTTCCATGTGTTAGGGAAAGTGGATGTAGATATGGAGGTATTCACAATATGTTGAATGGTCTCTAAGCATTCGGTAGCGTCATAATGAGCATGTCCAAACTAATCGAGTCACTGCCCACGGCATTTGATTTTAAACGTCTAACGATCTTTAATATCGTATCTAAACATACAGGCTCTAGACTAAACAAAGCATCATTATAATAATTGAATTCAAAATAAGTGATTTGTGAAATGGTTGTATTAATTGTGTCTGGTATATTTAAAAATTGATTATTTATTGCATCGGGGTCTTGAAAGTAACTAGGAAGTTCCTTATTATTGTCGGGCAAAAACGTACTTTTGATGTTTTTCCAAAGTTGTCTAGGATAATTTATTTTATTATTAATGTTGAATTTAAAATATGCTTTTTTCTCGAAGAACAGTGCCTGATTAACAATTGATTTGAGACTTTTATAGTATTCTTTTTTAATTGAAGTTTTAACTTTGTGATAATCCGATAGAGCTTCGTCTCGGACTTGCATCATTTGTTTTATAGTATCTGTGATCCACGGGTAAGAGGGATTTAAATGAATATTAAACGTTAAACGTTATACTTAGATAGATAGATAGATTATTTATTCGTACAAATAGGTTACCACCATTAAGTTAATAGTGCCTTAAAGCCTATGTTAGGTTTGTCTTAGCACTATAGTTCTCACTTAATTTAAAAATAATATACTAAAGTATTAACGAACCAATTCAGCCATCAGTATTTGTCACATTATTGGCTTAAACCTTTCGCATGTATAATAACTTGTTGACTATATACAAGATATACATGATTTTCTCAGTCTTCTAGAGTTTAAACAGTGTTTACATCACTTACATAATATTTTCTAAAGATTGATGAGACTGCGTGTTATCGCATTAAGTGAAAGGATTTTGTGGGAGGCTTTGACCAAGCAGTTAGAAATTATCTAATAAAAACAAACTTAGTTAATTTTTTCCTAGCCAAAGTACAAATTTGGTTAACAAAGTCTTGTCTCAAAGTCGTGTTAAAAAGTCGCGTCTTTGTAAAGGATTTACAGTCAAATGCCCATGTCAGGGCCTCAACGATTAGCGACTGTCTTTAATAGGCAATTTCGTGTTAATTCTAATTGTTATTTCGTTGCTTATAACATCTAAATTGTTATAGCTTACTGTTATTATTATTTTACTGTTAAGGCTATGTTATGGAATCCTGCGATTTTAATTGAAATTTCTGAACTAGTAACATAATTTTTGAGAATTAAAACAAAAATTAAAAATCTGTTTCATAAGAGAGCCGACAAAAATGAAATTCGGGAATTTCGGGGAATTGTGAAGTTCAATTCCTAATACTGGAATTCGTCGAATTTATTCGTCGTATTTTGGGATATAAGAAGAATACGCGAACACGAATAGCGTTGGAGTCCCAGCATAATGATTTTGTACAAAGAAAAATTCTTATAGTCAGCGTTTACTTCGAACTTCGTTTGTATACAGGGTTTTACTTATTAGCTATGTGAAAGAATCAAACGTTCACTTCAAAGATAGTTAAATTACAACTAGAAGCGACAGATCGCATCGTAAGAATCGACTCCTCTAACAAAAACCTTCGATATCGTAAGAATCTAGTAAGGCAGATACGCCAAATCAGTAGTCAAAGTACGTCTGCACTTCTGCAGAGGACGACTACATACGTATATATATATATAACCTTGTCTAAAGATAAGTGCCGCGTCTGCGCTGAGCCTGTTTACAAAGGCTAACTTGCAACAGAGAATCACAACTTCCAACAAACAACTAATTAACAAAAGCATACAAAATCTGCAAACGTAACTCAAATAATGCTAGAAATCCTATTAGCAGGAAACCTCCTGCAATATTTTTCGAAGTTAAATATTTATTCGGCCTTCCTGCTCTTGTTTCCACGAATGAGAAAGGGATGTGAATTATTAAAATACTTAATACAAAATCATTTATTCATCCGTTAATTTTGCCGTCCGTGAAAATTCGTGTCCGTGACTTTTTCTGCTTCATTTGTATACAAACACTAAATAAAATCAAAACTACCAATTTATTGTTATTTTTTGTTATAGAGTCTACTACACACTAAAGTCAGTTGACAATACACTGCGTATAATATTCATAATCACATTATTGTAAAAAATACTAATTTCTAATTTTTTTTAATGTTAGAACCTTCTAAAAATTTTAGAAAACATGAGAAAAAAAATGAAATCGGTAAAGGCGTTCTCAAGTTATAGCGTAGTCAAAAAAATAGGGGTTCATTTTTATAGATATAGATTGTAATTTTCTTTGTTGATAAACAAGCAAAAATTATTATTCACAATTTTTTACCTGTTAATTTGTTTACAGAATACCAGTAGATAATGTTTCGTCAACTCTGTGTAAGAGGAGCCCGCGCTGTATCTCAAGGTCCTTCATTTCTCACGATGTAGAGGTATTCAGTGACCTGAATTACTTGGTATATGATTTGTTTTAACTTGATAACTTTGTTCACTTTGATATTTGATACGCTTATGCATATGCAGTACTTTATCAGTTATTGTAAAAAGAAACCCGCATTTTTTCAAAACGTTGTAAGAATGTTTGTTTAGACAAATATCGGGTGTTTTATTTTTTAGCTATAAGAGATGCAATGTGAAAATTATATTTGATTTATTTTACTTATGTCCTGCGATTTCGATGAAACCGGCCAAGTGCGTATCGGACCACGAGCAATGTACGGACAGACGGATATTGCGAAACTACATACGTATATGTAAGGGTCCTTGTTGATCACGGAACCCTAATAAGGGTAGTTTTCACATTAGGCGTTTAAGTAGCTCCTATTTTTCTTCGCCAGTATTGACTGTGTATTATATCATTTATATTAAAATGCGAAATTTTGGATGTTTATATGAATGGATGTTTATTACTTATTCACGGTAAAACTACTGAATCAATAAGGCTGCAATTTTGCATATAATATGTAGCTCTTAGCCTGGAATCATACGATGGCTATTATACTTATTTTATCCTACCCATGGGATAAAAATAACCTTTAAACATTTCCATAGACAAAACGCGTGCTAGGCCGCGGGCAGAAGCTAGTTATTCATCCCACGTAAATTCAAATTAAATGACTTCTTCGAAGTTTCTCTATTTTGGTTTCTATGTAATTAATAAATAGAGAAACAAAGGGTTCATTACGTACTTACTATACTATGTTAATAATTGTCAATGCAAAACGTTTACGAATTAATTACTGTGACCATTTGCAAATTAACGGCTTCTGTGAAAACTACGTGATAAAATAATTACCTTGCTTTGCTAATAAATGATTATTATCTTCAGTTCTCATAATAATATGTATTTGCATAATTACAAACATGATGAGGTTGTAAAGTTGTCACTATTGCAACAAAATAGCTGTAAGAAGTAGTTTTGTTTAGTATCTCAGATCTAATACCAGTTTCTGCCCGCGGCTTCGCACGCGTTATTTCTATGGAAAAGTTTAAAGGTTATTTATATCCCTTGTGAATTGATTTATGTTATGGGTAGTTTATATTTATATTAAAAATATATATCTATGTTATGTTTTCTATTAAGTATATCACCAATAACACAAGCTCTGCTTAGCTTGGGGCTAGAGGATGCTGTGCAGATTGTGCAGCATTCATCATCATCAGCCTATATTAGTCCACTGCTGGACATAGGCCTCCCCCAATGAGCGCCATAGCGCCCTGTCTTCAACTTGACGCATCCAGCATCTACCAGCAGTCTTCGCAGGTCGTCATTCCACCTGGTCTGAGAGCGTCCTACACTCAGTTTACCGAGTCGTGGTGTCCACTCAAAGTCCAGCATTACCTATTCATTATTATCATAAGGAGGTAGTACAGCAATCGCCATGCTGGACATGCGGGTTGGCGAACACGGTTCGGTGATCTGTTCGGTTCTGCTTGCACATAGAATAAATAAATAAAGAAGTGGCTGAATTTCGAGATCTTTTTATTCTCTCCAATTCACAGAAAAAAAGTGACCCCTGAGTAAAGTTATCGTGTAATTTCAGCCGGTTGCACCGATACAAAACTCAATTAGTTCGAGGATCACGTCCAGAGCAGTGTTCGCTGAATCTGTCTGTAATTGCAAACAAATCCTTCATTTATTGAGGGCGCTTGTTGGAAATACTGTACTACAGTTTATTTTAAAGTAAATCTAGTGAATTTTGCCGGGAACCTACGTTGTACAATGTACATGGGTAAAAAGTAGTGTGATCCTATCTTTGCGTTGTTTGCTTCGGGGAAAATTTCGAAAATTTAAAATAATAATATGGAAATGTACCCTTGATTTTTAACATTTTTTAAACCTCTAATAATTCGTGGGTCTAACTAGCTCAGAGCTAGGGAAGCTTTTGCCCAACAGTGTGGCAAATTTTTAATTTTACTTGAAAAATTGGCATATTTAATTCAATACACAAAACTGCTTGCTGCATATTTGTATATATTAGATCCTAAGTCCTTCCATGCCTCACTAAATCGAAAGCAGTTACTCTACTAACCGCTTACCCATTGAAACCACCATAAAACCTATAAAAATGGCATCGAACCACCATCAAGCAGCGTGTTTGCACAAGCTATTTTCAATCGCGCCACTTCCTGAGCTCTCACATAAAAGTAGCAATTATGGGCGGTTATACAGGCTATTCATCATAGAGCGATCTGTTCGCACGTTCGAAAGTATAGGAAGTTTCATTGATGATAGGAAGATGGTTTTTTAGGTTAGATTTAAGTACGAGATGGTAAGTTTTTATTAGTAAACGATACTAATGGAATTAATGCGACTTTTATAATAAAGTTGGTTTTTTGTGAGCTCTAGGACCAGTTAGGTTTCACAGAATTTAAGAAAACGTAAAGACGCACCAGCAGTGTTTGTCAGCTTTATTTTTAGTTGAAAAATATCTATGAAAAATAGTTTTTAAAAGGAATTGAATTCCTTCTGAGCGCCAATTAAGTTCTGAATGTTCCAATGCCTCTTAACATTCTCGGTTTTCTTCGTTTTCAGCAGGAACTACGTTGTATTAATTCGAAATAACTTCTTTTCACTCGATTCTTTACAAATTGGCAATTTCTTCACAATTTTTCTCGACTCGATTTCTCACTCGGCACGTGACAAATGCTTCTGAATAAATTTTGTTTTGGACGTAACGAATATCTTGAAATTTTGATCTGAAGGCGAATTTGTTGATCCGTAATTGATTTGATACAGATGTCGAGTGTCCTTGAGTTTTTTAATTAATTTCTGTCATAATTGTGGGAATATCTGGCCACAAAAGTTTTTGAATTGTTTTCTTCGCTTTTAATCCCGATTAAAAGCAAAGAACTCATTATTCGGGAATAATGAGTTCCACAACTTTTGCTAGCTTGGTAATAAAGTAGATATTCAATTGATTCGGGTATTTGGCAGACAATATAACAGTACTGGATACAAATAAGCTTCCTTTGTCCCCTTTTATTTCCATTCGAGTAGTTTTTATTCATTTCGTAGTTTTCAATTCAGTTGCTGGAATTCATAAGTTGTATTTCACAAGCAAAGTTTTACTCGATACCATCTGTGCGTTCTCTGTCGTTTCTCTTAAAAAGTTTGCCAACTTTTGTGCAGCACTGCATAATTTGTTTAGTGGGAAAATCTTTAATTTGTATTGTTTTCTTGTTACAGGTAAGTTCCAGACATGAGACCACGATTCTGTTTTAAAAAAAAAATACTTATTCAATCATGGTAAGCTTAGCGTTAAGATTGGAGAAGTTGAAAGGGCTGTGAAAATGGACCATAAACTTTACAGAAAAAATGCAATTAACTAGGTACCAATATTTTTAACTAGGAAGCAAAGATAAAACGCCTTTACCACCTTCAAGCCATTAGGCGTCATGAAATTATCTCATAACACTTCGATCTCGCAATAAAAATGCTTTTACACACGAGGATGGAGCTCAATAAATACGAAATCGACTTTAACAGCGTTCACCTACTTCAACAACCATAAATGCCTTAACGAAAGTCGAAAGCGCTGTATAAAAAAAATTCATTACTTACATCAAACAAAAGTTTTTCATCGAAATCCCTTATCACAATTCAACTGCACTAGATAAAAGTATAACTCGCAATCAATCAGTACAAGGCTCAAACTTTGAAATATCTACATACTCGTATCTAGTTCAAAATCTGCGCAACTCTCAAAGATAAAAGAAATAGATAAAGATTTTTTATTTGCCAAAGACATGTGTTTGTAAGGTTACAGGTAATAGGTATACATTTCGTGGTTCAACATGCTTGACCGTTAGTCGGTATGCAAAGATATTTGAGAGAAGGACATGCACTAGTTTAACATGAATTAAAATTTATCATTAAAAAAATCGTCGATATTATAGTAACATTTACAAATTAACAACATTTTTAATTTCTTTCTTTTTTTCTATTATTTGTACACAATTTAGCTCTTGAAAATCAGGCAATTTATAAAAAAATAGTCAATTTATAAAACTAATCTGCAATAAACTCGATTCGATAGCTTATCCATATGTATGTATATTTGGTTACAGTTCTCAAAACTCTCGTTAAAATAAGAAAAAACCACTTGGAAGTTACGGCTTCTTCGAACCTAAATAAAATAGACGATTTTACACCTCACAATCCTATACATTTTATACGCACGTAAAAGAAGCATTCAATAAAAATTTAACGGCCCATGACAAGAAATCGACAGACTTGAAGAATTTGGTATCCATTGTAGACGAAAGCCCGATTTAATAAATTAATTATAGATCGTTCAGTAATTGATTATGAACCGTATTTGATTTGATCGGATGTCGTAAAATTGTAACAATCAATGCCTTTGATTTTCGTTTTAGGCACGTTCCTCTCTTCTACAGTGGAAACGAAGGTTTCTCGCAAGTTTTGGAATTTTTAAAGTAAAAAAAAAACAATAATAATAATAATGCTGGACAATTCACACAGCATTATCTAGCCCCATGGTAAGTAGAGCTTGTGTTATGGGTACTAGATAACTGATATACATAATACAATACATTAAATAGATAGATATTTTTTATTATATATAGAAAACGACCAGAACACCCGGAACAAATATCTGCAGATCGTACACATAATTGTTCCGAGGCGGGAATCGAACCCGCAACCTCCTGCGTCGCAGGCGGACCTTCACCCACCGCGCCACATCGGTCGTCAATACGAAAACTTCTTTAGGCGCGTTGAGTACTTTTTGGGTGACCAAAAAGCGTGAAACTCGCGTCATCGTCACTGAACGCTTCCAAGTATAAATAAATAAATTATTACTTAGTTTTTACTTCTATCTGCAGTCTCGAAAGACTGAGAGACTTTTAGATATCTGGCGCTTTTGATAAACTCAAAACATATCAGAAGTGATAAACAAGTAGGTAAGTGAGAAGTTCCGAATTCGCCTGAGTAAGTTCTGGTTCTGGTCGAATATTGTCGTAGGCGTGAGTGTTACTAACTATTCCACTCTCGTTTTATATTATTCCTTTCCAACACTTCCTTCCGGTCTTGCGGATTCATTTTTAGGATGTTTTGGTTAGAAATGTGCTTGGAAAATGATTATCATCTTGAGGGTAATTGCTCAATCATCGATTACAAGCCTAATATCGATGGTACAAAATTAAAGATGTAATAATAAATTAATTTGATTACAAATACATGCTTTACAGTTGTCACATCAACTACAAATTATTCATTATTATTGCTTAGGTAAATACTAAGACTAATCGTGATCTCACTTTGATCTGTACACTTAAATACCCTGTGCCGTAGAGACCAAAAAGGAGTATTTTACTAGTTTAGAGTGACATAGATGATACTAAAGTAATGTTTGGAACATACTTGAGTGACTTTGAGATCTTGCTTGTTATTGCACTACGGCTTTAAAGTTGCTGAAGTAAAATTACCAAATCTGTAGTCGTGTCGTTAAAAATCTTACAAATAACTGCTAAGCTATCAATGCCACTGAAAAAGTATTACCTGAATATTTTCTCCAAAGTACCCACCGATTGATCAAAGCCGTGGGTAGATAATAGCCAGTCCCAGCCCTTTCCAAAACCACTGGTTCCCAAAATTACCGCCGTAACGATGTCATTTGACGCAAGTAAAATAAAAGCTTCGCTTTGTACAGGAGGGTCCTGTAATAAAGTTAAACCACGTCAATAATTTTGGGAGGCTGTATCGACTGAAGATAAACATTTGCTCTTGGGTCAGGTTGTTTGCGATGTGATTTTCGTCCTAAGTTACTCAAGGAACCTTCAAGCTGTGTGTGTCTTACAAAGTATCTTTCTATTTACCCAGTCTCCAAATGTTACAAACGTTCTAACTATTTGGATGAAAACAAATTATTACGCATAAAGCTTAATACGTACCTTTTGAAACTATTTCAGTGAGTGAAATCGTTTTGAAACCGACACAATTTAAACGAATAAAAAAAATTAAAATTAAATTAACTTTATTCATGAAAACTCATTGCTAGACAAAACATAAGTGCACTTAATAAATAAATATAGCTAAGTATTACAATTGATGAATAAATGAATGAATGGTTTTATCAAAAGAAAATAAGGAAATTTTCTTTCTTTCAATCAATAAGATACAGAATGCGCAGATTGTGTTGCATAATAAAATGATAAAAATAGGAATGTCAGTGTTAGCCACTGCATTGCTATGAATGAAATACCGTCAAATCCCTAGGCACTGTACGTTTGCAGCAAAAATTCAATTCTCCCGCTCTATTATATGACCGCTGTATATAAGGCCTTCCACACGTGCCGACGCCCACACTGACTAGTCCCATGTTTTCACAAACACAATCTACAAACAATGATCATATAGTTCAAAAAAGAAAAACCTCTTAGTATAAATCATAAAATGGCGCGAACCTCTCTCGAAGAGATGTCAGTCATGTCATGTCTATGTACGGTATCGGCTGTCTATGCTATTTTAATTTACAGATATTATACCTCTAAAGCGTCCTCTTTTAAGTCTATTTCAAATTTTTTTTTTAAAGTAAACGCCCCATTATGTTCTGTTTGCCCGACAAATTAACAGACCAGTAGAGTTCCTTGCGAAAGTACGTTAGAAAAAGCAATGGTACAAAAAGTTTTAGTCGTATAGGATATGATTTATGCGATACCAATATGAATTGTTTAGTCCTCCAAGGTGATATATGTATCCAAGACGATGAAAAATTCTTAGAAAATTATGGATTTATTTAAGTCTTTGACCACTTTCCTGTAGGTAACGCCAGACAGATAAGCTTAAAGGTAACGGTTAAAGTACATATCCCCTTATTGACCCGCCCATTTTTTTATCTTGTTTGTTTTATTTTAAGCGTGCAATAAAAGAATTATCTATCTATCTATCCATCCGAAATTCGTAACGTTTTACAAAAATTTACTACATTAACCATAGAGAGCTGGCAGCATGTGTAGCAGCCCCACAACTTATACAACAATAGACGCCATGAATGATACCAACTGAAATGGAATATGGACGTGACTAGAAACCCTCGTATTTACCTCGACTCTCCTGCTGGTAAACTACCGTCATTTATTATTGGAACGGCATCGAAACAATGGTTTTCGAATATTTTTACGGCATTTATGACGATCATTTTCATATTTGAGAAATTCGTGCATAAAAGAAAGCAAATACATACTATCACTGCACTACCCGTGAATTATGTTACATGTTTTTTTCCAAGTTACAATTTATCTTCTTGCCGTGTAAGTAAAGGTAAAAAAAATATAAATAAATAATTAATAATAAATAAATAACCCAGGGGCCTTACTATTAAAAAAATAAGTTCCTAACTCATTTTTGTGCAAACGCATATGCTACGTGCCAGTGTCATACCTACATATGTCATAGATAAAGTTTTGCATGGAAACAAATCAGAAATTTAAAATTAAAATTCAGTTTTCATTTTCCAAGTAAGTCCCCAGACCCTAGAAAACAGACGGACATATTAATTGTCACACTTAGATTGTTACTTTATGAAACGACAAAATGATGATAAATATAATAGCTTTGTATAATATGATATCAATGCGATCGAATGTTTCTTAGAAGAAATTCTTTGAGCTATGTCGATAACCTTGGTTCTCTGTCGGATGTATTCGACATTTAATTATTTAATAATTTGATGTAATTTGGTAATTTGTTGTATATTTTTACGCATAGAGTCAAACAACTTTTAGAAAACTTGGCTGAACGCGGGGTATCTTTTATAATTAGTCTATTTGGGTCTCCACACAGTCAGGGTGTTTGTCACATGCTTTTATAAATAAGTTCTAACAAAATTTGATGCGACGGTATAGGTAATAAACCAAGTTCCTTAAACAAGGGTTTGCATGACTCATCAGGGAGGATTCCACAGATTGCTCTGATGCATTTCTTTTGTGCTATAAATGGTCTGTTCTTATCAGTGCTGTTGCCCCACATTACTAGCCCATAGCGAAGAGCAGATTCAATATAAGCATGAAAGGACATTATTGCAGTTTTAGCATTTGTGACATTTTTAATTTGACTTAGAGCGTACACGAATTTGTTTAATTTTTTATTTACTATGTCAATATGTGCCTTCCAGTCGAGATTTTCGTCAATTATTACGCCTAAAAACTTAATTTGCGGAACTTCTTCAATCTTCTCTATATCTAGATTAAAATTATATTTTATATGTTTAGATTTATTGAATTGAATATATTTGGATTTGTCAAGATTAATTTTAAGATTGTTAATTCATTCAATAATTTTAACAATTGTGTTATTAATGTCAGATTCATGGTCAGTTTTAGTTTAATTTTTTTATCAGATGTCACATATTATACCACACAAAACAGAAAACAATACAGAAATAGAATAAAGGTATAAATGGCGGCCTTATCGTTGATACCAATCTATTCCAGGCAACCTTAAGATTGATTCATATATTTACAGACTTTTCCTCAATTGATTTCATACTACATTGATACTACCAAATAACCAATTCAATTTCCCGGTTAACCCTGCATAATATTAGATACAACAGAAAAGCGTCTTTCAAGCCTTAGCAGAACAATTTCTTAGAAAAATAAGATGAATTGGTGCTACCCTACTACATTGAATCACAATGAACATTGAATCGAAATAAGATATACAAGGTGACCGAAACTCTATTCATAATATTTTTTTAGACCGACGACGTCTATTAGACCTACTGCCTCGCATATACGGGCACACGACGCACTAGATATTTGTCCAAGACGAAGTTTAGCATGCAGTGGGGTTAAATGTAATTTAAGGTATTAAGGTGAAATGAGTCCCAAAACCCACGTTTTGACTTAACGGAAAATAAATTTTAAGGGAACAGAACATCTATTTTTCGAATATATTTTTATGAGGATCAAAAGTTTAGGATATTAGTTAGTAAGTTATGGGAGTCGAAACACGATTGACTAAACTTGATTCGATAGAAAAAAATGGTAAAATTTCCTCTAAATCTTCATTTTTACAGAGATATCTCTACGGGAAAACCAGTTTTAAAAAAAAATCTTCTACGTGTTCCCTAATAAATACTTGAGACGATTATGGTTTTAGTTTTTTGAGAATCAGTATTATTTTAGAGCAATAACAAATTTAAAAATAAAAACCAGTGAAATTGCGCACGGGCCGATCATTTTGCCGCTCTTGCCTCCCTTTCTCGCCTTCCCCGCGCGGCGTTCGTTCGTCCTTGTCTCGAAAAGACGAACTCATTTCGCCTTAAGAAGAGGAATAAGAGAGGAAACGAAAGTCTTAATGAGTTAGATATACAGCATACCTTGGCTTTGGCATTTGTTATATAAGAATTTAGCTGCGCCCAGCGTCTGCACCCTCGTGGGAATCTATGTTTCAAATAGTTTATAAACCTTTCTCTTGAATCACTCTATCTGTTCAAAAACTGCATCAAGCTCCGTTGCGTAGTTTGGATGATCTAAACATACATAGGGACAGACAGACAATGGGAAGCGACTTTGTTTGATACCACGTATTGATAGCAAAAACACCGAGGGCACTTGAACGCTTTTTCTAAGATAACCAGAGCTTTCAGCAAGTTTTCCAGGAATATTCTCATAAGAAGTCATCACTCGTCGTTTCTCAATTGTTTCTAGTTCACCTTCTATACAAAAAATATCTAGTCTGATAATGAAATTTCAGTACCTATGCCTATTGTTCGATTTCCCAGGAAAAGGTATATATTCACTCTTATTTTTTGCCCAAATAAATTACCTTACTTGTACTTATCTGCTTCAAAGATGCCGATCATTCAAACCTTCTGATAATACCTGCGGCTTCAAAAGAAGTCGACATATCCATTCCGTCATTGATCAACTTAGCAACTACGCTTGGCATTTCTGTTACTATAATTGTATGTTCCTGCAATCAGATGCCAAACGCCTAGAATGGAATTTAGAAATTGGCGACATCCGTGTTGATAGGTATAGCTCTAAGAATTAGCAAGCTGAAGTGGCAGTGGGCCGGCCATATCTCGCGAAGAACCGACGGCCGCTGGCGCAAACGTGTTCTTGAATGAAGACCACGACTCGGTAAACGTAGTGTAGGACGCCCTCTGACCAGGTGGGATGACGACCTGCGAAAGACTGCAGGTAGATGCTGGATGCGGCGCTCATTGGGGGAGGCCTATGTCCAGCAGAAGACTTGATGAGATGATGGGTTGATAGGCGTTTCAGATTCGCTTCTAATTTCGATCACAGGACTTTTTAGGGACCCGCCTGAATTAAAAGTAAAAAGATTTTTTTGTCAGAATAGAGACAGAAGACAGAAACTGACAAAATCGGTCTCCGCTCAGTCAGCATGTGCTATGGTAGACCAGATCGTACCATAGCGCTGGTCTTCCGTGGAGATCGTGGTGCGCAAGGTGGCCTAATATCACTCTTGATGACCTGGGGCCAAATTCTGCAAACCAATCGCTTTACTACGACTATGGCACAACTAGACTAGACTGACTACACAATAGTTTCGTCGCAAAATCGAAAAAAAGCAGCATTATTTATTTATTTATTTTATTTATTTCATCAAAGGTAAAATGACAAAATGTGTCATTCTGAGACAATACTATTGCGTGCGAGTAAGTTCGCGAACTTGTGGCTCGACGACCTTTTTCTGTCACCCTAGGTACGCCTACTTTAAAACCGACGAGTATGTTCGTTGGCGATCTGACAAGTTTGAAATTTTCCTCGTAACCCGCCTCCGCTCGTACGTGTGGCAGCACTGCGAGCCACGATCCGCCATTTTGTTTGGCCAGTCTGTCAGTTTTTTAGTTTTTAAAATGTAATACGATATAATTCCTAAATAACAAAGCTTCTTCTGTCGACGACATCGCAATACAGAGTGAGTAAGCTTCACGTGTGTCACTAACGTCTTAAGTCCGAGTAAGTTCGCGATCTTAAAAACCGCGTACTTTAAGTTCGTACGTCTATCACCCACTTGGTGAAGCAGTTAATTTTGTGGGGATCGGCCCCTCATACGAATAACTCAGAACAGAATACAAAGTAGCAAGATACAAATCCACTCATACTCATAGCTACTTAATTTCATTTCTAATTAACTTCATAGTTTCAGATGCCGTGAAATAAATTCAATGGAATTTTGATGTCTATAAATATACATCAAAATTCAATTGAAAATCCTTATAAAAGCTGAAATATTTCCAAACAGTTTCAAACATTGTGCTACCTTACATCAAGATTTATTGCCCCAGCAATAGGTACGGAGAAAAGTTTAATATCGCAATAACTGCATGAAAATTCTCTACGCTTTATGAAAATACTGCCTAGGAACGGAACCCAGAAAACATTTGTAGACTTTGTTTTTATCACGCCCATTTCGTGGCTTTTCTTATAAAAATACACCAAAAAAACTACAGGTGATTTCAAACCTAATATTCATCGCTAAGTGATTAATAAATAAATAATATTAAAACGACCAGAACACCCGGAACAAATATCTGCAGATCGTACAAACATTTGTCCCGAGACGAGAATCTAAACCGCAACCTCCTACGCGTCACAGCAGGGCCTTCGCCCACCGCGCCACTGAGGTCGTCAATAATGAATGAATAAATGAATATAGCACGATATATTAATTTGTTCATCTAACCTTAGGTATTATTAAATAAATATAAATATTTTTCTTTTATTAGTAATATATAGATATTATGTGTTTATTTGTGCATTCTCTGGCCAAGCGTTGAGGGAAATAGCACGAAAAATACACACAACGAATCCGCTCAGCAAACACGTAAGTGTGTTTTGATAGATTTTTTTTATGAACGCGCTGCGGGCCGGATTAACCTGTGATTTGATTTGCCTCACATAAATTTTAACCGAGAACTGAGTGGCTAGGTTTGGATTGTATGGGTTGCATATACCAAAACAACAAAAGTTTTCGTTCACTTACGCTGACTTGAGCAAGGCCCTTTCTTGGCCGGTCGGTGGTTTTCGTTTCAGTAACCGAATCTGTACAGTTAAAGAAACGGAAACTATTATAGTTGTTAATATTTATACCTATGTATAGTATGGGTTATACTACGTATTCTAGGTCTTTAAAGTTTCGTCCTTACTTTAATTTGGGTATTGTAAATGTAGGTATTTATTCTGCAAAGTGGAAAATTTAGAATAAATACATTCTAGAATAAAGCATACGCTACATTTTATCCCATAAATATTAGTACCAGTATATCAGTTACCATGAAATGAAATGAAATGAAAGTTTATTTCCTTAGGCTTACAAATAAGCACTTAGACAAGTCATATTTTATACTATTCATTATTATATTGATGTTCACTTCAATTTTTTGTCCACCAGTGGAAGAAGTGAGAAGAAACCACTAGTATGTTCATAACTTATGTGTCTAGTACATATGATTTGCTTATCTGTAAGTTGTTAGATTTTGAGTTGGAGCAAAACTGGTTCCAAGCTTTTTTATCTTCTATATGATCATGGGATAGAAATAACCTTACACGTATCATGCGAAGCCGTGGGCAGAAACTTGTATAGAATAAAATAAAGTACCAGCAAAATACATTAAAACGTGTCTCAAAAACGGTCTAAATGTTTTACAGCGCACTTTTATTAACGGGATTTAAGATTGCATTCATGCAACGAATGTAAACGAAAATATTCTCTCACAGGTATTTAGAAGTGGAAACGATTTTTATTTGAAACTAGCTGCGCCCCGCGGCTTCACCCGCGTGCAAATTTCTGCGCAATTTTACCATGTTTTCTCACCGTTTAAACCTTCCCTGGACTACGACAAACATTTCTAAACCAAAACCAGCTAAATCGGCCCAGCCGTTCTCGAGTTTTAGCGAGACTAACGAACAGCAATTGATTTTTATATTTATTTGAAATTTAAACATATAGGTATTTTGAAATATTTTGTACATTCAGAAAAAACATTTACCGCCACAGTTTTTTCATGAAACATTTGCTTGAGGTTTAGTAGGTAATCAAATGTGATTGTACCTATGTACTCGTATTGAAATTCAATATTCCTGCCATTCCTAGGATTTATTTACCACTCAAGTCAGCTATGTAAGGCTAAAGATATCGCATGCTTGATAGAATCTAGATAAAGTAGGCTTACTCTAGCCAAGTACTGGGGATAGTTGCAATTGCAGGACAGTGACTATTTGTATCTACTATCTGTTTGGTTAGCGACTTGGGAGGCAAGTTGACTCGCCACTGTCCTTTCTGGCTGGACTAAACTAATATATCTAAGCTGCCCTTGAGGATCATGTTTCCAACCACACTTACATTACATAAGTTATTATTATATTTTAATATAGTAAAGTACCACAAAAAGCCTTCGAAGATGAGACTAAAATGGATGTTCAAATGTTTGTATATTATATAATATTGTTATAATAGTATAAAGATTTAGACGACCGATGTGGCGCGGTGGGCGAAGGTCCGCCTGCGACGCAGGAGGTTGCGGGTTCGATTCCCGCCCCGATCTGCAGATATTTGTTCCGGGTTTTCTGGTCGTTTTCTATGTATAATAAAAAAAAAATATCTATCTATGTAATATATTGTATATCAGTTATCTAGTACCCATAACACAAGCTATGCTTACCATGGGGCTATAATGCTGTGTGAATTGTGTCCAGCATTATTATAAAGATGTGCAAAGACCCTTATCACAAGGGTTATTTTAGAAAAACTATTGAATGTATCTTTTAAAATATTTTTTTTTTCAAAGTATGGAACAGAAACAACTAAACGAAACCAGAAAAAAGCATGCTAAGTCTGGTTTAATGCTCTAAGTGCGAAGCCGTTGACAGAATCTTGTTATCGGGTAGAAAAAAGAAAATAGTAGATTAATGTACCGAGTATTAGTGACATTAGTTTTTTATTCCACTTCCTGAACAAAGGTTTGTTCGAATTTCGAAAAAGACCTTATTGTAGGGATCTCCTTGATGAAATGTTTAACACTTGACCAAGGAGACTCATTAAGAGAGAGATCTCATTCCATGTGTTTGAACTTTATGAAACTTTCACCTTTTTCTGCTAAAAGGAATAGCCCTTTTTGATTATAGAACTACGAAGAAATAATAATTATAGAATCACTTGCTTTCTGTTAGCGATATATAAGAAATACGAGCATGAAGTGTAAAAAGATAATTTTAATTTTCACTAGTTTCTTAATAATATTTGAAAGATTAATAAATAAATAAACATAAAGCTTTTCTAGATCATCGAAAACAAATCTAGAGGGTTAGTAAATTCCTAAATATTTCCATAAAACAAATTATTATTCAAACCCGCAATTTAAACATTGTTATCCGAAAAACAAACCCGAGTTTCGCCATATTTATTCAAAGTTCTAGTTATTTTATTTCTAGGAAACCAGCTGAATAATGTTTACGTATTCTAAATTTTGCAAGATTTCTATTCGGGATTCAGAGTTCGAATTCAATTTTATAGAATCAGAATACTTATTCAAGGTTATTTTGATAAGAACCAAGGCTGTTTTAGTAAACATTTGCTCTTTATAAATTTCAATGTTTTTGCTTAAGAGATCTTGGAAGATTTTTAGAATTAATTTGTTTGATTTCAACTCTTACACTTCTCGACTTGGGTCGGAGGTTGTTTGCGTGTAGTATATATGCTAAAAAAATGTGCAAATACAGTAGCTATGATTTTTCTGAAGTACCCAAAGAGTACATACTTTGAGTGCTGAAAACGCACGGTATGAGTTTTCTACAAGTGACTAATATGCGTAAATCCACACTAGCGCAGCGGCTGAGAAAATACAGATCTTTGTGACTCCGCAGAGCTGTAATATATTTCGAACGAAACGCATGTGCGGCGCAACACAACCGCTGTGTAGAGCGGCAGCACGAATTTTTTAGGTGAAAAAAAAGATCGCAATCGTCGAAAAAAAACCGCAGTCAAAGTGTTAAAAAATATGTAATTTTGTTTTTAATTTTACGTTGTCTATAGAACCTAACGCAGAAAAATATTAGATCGAAGTTCGTTTTTCTCTTTATTTCTACAGTATAATACGGCTTTAGTTGCAGCTATGAAACTTTTACAGACATTCATGTTTGTTGCATGGATTTTTGGAAAAATGCCTTTGATTTGGGCCGCCAGCTTTTCTTTGTTATCCTAAATATTTCCATCTATCTATAATATCAAAAATACCTTTATTCTAAAAAGAATAAAACTCTTTTTACGCAATGTGCTATTTGATGACGACCTCTATGGCGCGGTGGGCAAAGAGCCACCTGCGACGCAGGAGGTTCGATTTCCGCCTCGGGACAAATGTTTGTACGATCTATTTGTTCCGGGTGTTCTGGTTGTTTCCTATGTTTAATAAGAAATATCAATCTATGTAAAGTATTTTATTATGAATACATAATATATTACCACCCATAACATACCCATACCCATAACACAAGCTCTGCTTAGCTTGAGGCTAGGTGATGCTGTGTGGATTGTCCAGCATTATTTATTATATATTTATATATTTACGTCGATCAAAATAGGTAGGTAACCGAGTAGGGACACTTTTCTAAAAAAAATGCATGTAAATTAACTTCATCTTTGAGTTCTACTCCTGAACTTACTTACTTTATTACTCGTAGGTACCCAAGCCCCAGTAGTCTTAAAGCAACAGTTTCAGAATTTAAACCTTAGTGAAACTTCCGATCGTTACTATTTCCCGTTCCCTGGCCCAGTCCAGTACGGTTCTAATTACTTCGTATCCCCTGTGCTTTGTACGATCCACCTGGCTCGGACAGTTTGATTAAGATCCTCAACGCAGGCTTTTGATATGTCAATACAATGGTTCGGATTGGTTCAGTAGTGAAACCATTTGTTCCAATTTTGAATTTGTAGGCCGATATTGGGAATCTGGATACGGTTGCTGTTGTGGAGGAGCCTTTCATGGAACCAGATATAGTAGATATATAATACTAGATTTACATATGTACACGACAATGAGTCGAATGTAACCTATGCAATGAAGAATTATAGGTATAGTTACGTAACGGAGAAAATGACAGCCTAATGTCAAAAATATTGTAGTACTTTTTTGTTTTACTAATTAAATACTTGGATGTATTATTAACATTTGAAAAAAAATCTATAGCAGTTTTTATTCCAAAGTTAATGTCATTCATGTAAAAAAAAAATTAACATTCTGGTCGGTATGCGGAGAATCCTAAATACTTTGTTCTTTCTCGTATAACAACATAAAAGCTTTCTTAAAATATAATGTTTCCAAGTAAAAAATACTCTAGAGCCTCAAGTGGTTTATTTTGGAGACCTTGGGGTACATAACATAATATTATATGACAAGATTATGCCGTCAGTATCGAGCCGACTTTACAAATAGGCTTAAATATTTGCATGAAAAACTCTTTAGCTCGCAAACGAGAGTTAGTAAAGAAACGTCTTTAGCTGGAGCCAATACTTTGCAATACAAGTTTTGATAAATATTTTCACTACATTAGCGTCTTAAAAGCGTTAAAAGCGTATTATACACTTTAGCACCATTTACCAAATCTTTAAAATAAATAAAACAGACTTGTAGCTAGGCTGAGTAATTTTATTCAGGCAAGTTATTTAATTTGGCTTTTATTCTTTTCCAGATTTATGACACACCAGAGACTACACGGCCGAAGAAATGGTCATCAAAGCTGAAAATCAACTCTTCAGGCAGCACAAAATCATCGGAGAAGTCACCAGAAAGCCCATACATGTACGGGACCATCAGCGGACCGGGAGCTTCGTCTCTCTCCAAACAAATGAAGTACATGGATCCCTGGCTATATGGCTCTGTGAGGACTCAGACCCCACCGGCGAGGCCTAGCGTATTCCAAGCATACCCAGAAGTTTCGGGTCCAGTACTTATCAGCACGCCTCAAAAACCAACTCCACACAACTACGCTGTAATACTATGTTCCTGTCCTGAGTATCTAAACGGTACAAAGAAAACCAGCTCTACCAAAGTCAGTATATGTAAGAAATGCAAGGGATCTCGTTTGCCTCTAACTATAGCTGACAGTCCGAGATTGTTGGTGGGAGGCACCGTGAGAGGTCCGCAGCTGAATCGAAGTGAATCTGGCTTACTGAGGTCTGGAACTGTGAGAGTGCCGGGATCAAAATCAAGACCCACGATTCTCAAAAATAATGGAGATCAAGATCCCTATGATTTAATGAGAAGAAGCAGACTAGCTCCTCCTAGCGAGACTCGTATTGGAAGTCAGTTTGCCACATCTAGATCAAGGGCTAAAAGTATAAGTCCTTGTCGGATAAAACCGAAAAAGCAAGCTCCTGAAATCCCTAACAAGGGAAGGAGTAAGTCTGTTAGTAGAGTGAATGAAATGTGGGTCGAAGATGATTCCAATTCAAGTGATTCTAAGAAATCTATCCTATCTTGTGACATTAATCCTTATGACTTAGTTAAGTCAAGCGGTAATTCTAAATCACTTGTGGAGTTTGAGTTTGACGATGAATTCGGAGATGTTTTTGAGGAATCTATGAAAAAAAGTAACTTTAAACCGATAAGCAAGTCTAAGTCTGATTCTAATTTTAAAGCTATTGGCGGGCAACGAATACGAGTTTCAGACGAAGCCAACATACGCAATTTAGAAGATATTTCAGCATACGAAACTGTCAATTATGATCTCAAAACCTATGAACTGAAATCTCAAGAAACTTCGCCAACTCTTTCCTTACCTAATATTAAAAATGACAACAAGAAAACTGGATCACTGAGTAAGAACTCAAGTAAAAAAGTTCTGTCTATATCCACCTCAAATCGTACAAAACAAAAAAGCACATCTCCAAAACGACCGCCTCGTAGAATACGTAACCTGAAGACCGATGATGACAGTGAAAGTGACAACCAACGATTACCTGAGAGAAATAATAGAAAAATAACTAACGATACCCTACGTCTCTACAAAAACAGAAATACCAATAATGATACCATCAAATCTATACTCAAGAAACCTAAAATCTATGATAAAGTGGAATACCCCGCTAAACTTGAGACGGATGACTTATTTGACAGTAAGCGAGTAAACACATCGTTGTTTTACATACCAAAACCAAAGGAAAAGGGAACGATATCTCATAACATCCTACAAAGAAAGCGCGTACAATTTTTGGTAGAAAACAACGAAGAAACAAAAGTAATTTATACAGCAGAGTTTAACCTTGAGCAAACAGTGGTTAGTACAGCACCTAACCCTACCATCGAAATAGAAGAGGTAGTTGCTGAAGGTGATATTGTAAGTCAAAGTTTAAATCGGCACGAAACTGATGAGCTAACAGCTTTGATAACACAAGAAAAATATACTGAAGATAATGAAACAGCAGAAAATATGACATGTAATGTATTAGAACAATCTACAACTACAAACGATGATGGTGATGAACAGTGTCTGATAACAGAAGATAATATAATGGAAGAATCACCTTGTATCATAAAAGAAGGTCAGTAGCCGTTCTAAATAAAATTAATAAAATGCTTCTATCGACACTTATTTAATTATTTGAATAATCCTTTTGTGTTTTATTTGTTATAGATAACAACATCCCGAAGGTACCCGTGCTGCGCAGATCAGAGTCTGAACGATTAACTTCAATTCTTACCGTAGCTCCTCCAAAATTCTTAGATACTATGGCATTACGACCAAAAACCAAACATGGCCATACCAGCCAAGTTTTCCTGACAACTGTAAATGAGAGTGAAATTCTGTTACCAAATCAATTTGAATCTAGTCAGATTTCTCATCAACTTCAAATCGGTGAAACCTCTGCTTGTAATGACACTATTGAATCAGGCAACTTGAGTGATAGTAGCGACATCACAAGAAATATTTTGGCCAACCTACGACGTGGACTATCAGAGTCTCCAGAGCCACCACCGAGGCGTGCAAAAGATCGCAAGTCAAAGAAACATAACTACGTCAAAACTCGATTTGTCAGAACTAACTCATGTAGTTCAACAAGTGATGAATGGTCAGATGCGAACGACTATGAACAGAAAACGATTCTGCGAGTGAAGCAGTTCGACTCGGACACTGAAGATTCTAAAGCAGCTTCAGGCGTTTCAAGGTCATCAGAAAATGAGCCTAGGAAGACATCTATTCAAATAAGTGGTAACGAATGCTACTCTACCATGAATGTGAGTAGTGACACGCCAATTTATTTGTCTTCTGTCGTCGTAAATGATGATTATGGAAATGCTTGTAATACTTATCAAACAGGCACAACCGTAACAATAAGTGTTGGATCTCCACAAAAGGAAATCAAGAAATCTAAAAGCCAAATCTACATCGGTGCAGTACTATCTAATGAAAAAGAAAAGAAAGTTGATTCGACTTATGAAGAATATTTTGTAGACAGAAATAATGATTCCCAAAGTTCAAACAATACTTCCAGCGACATTTCAACAATTTTGCTTGATCCTGTCGAAGCTGTCAAAAGAAATCTTATTCCTCATGTTTGTGGTAAAAATAACGAAAACATAAATGATAAGACTCAACCCGAAAACTTTGTAACCAAACTTTTTGATGATCCTTTCTTTGGTCATTTAGCAGAAGGCTTAGACTCTAGTTTGGTGAAAAAGCTGATAGAAAACTCACTAATAAAACTCCAAGAAACGAAAAATCTAGAAGGGACTGACAGCAATGAAGTGACAATTGAAAAGCTTATAGAAAACTCACTCAAAAATATGAAGGAAGATTCCCTAAAGAATACCGATGAAGAAAGTAAACCAAAGAATGAAAATAGGTCTAGAAGTGCGGAGTTAAAAAGACAAGAAAATGTTACTCAAGAAAGTGAAGACAATGGCTGCTCTGCTCCCTATGAAAGTATGGAGTATGAGAGCGGGGCAATAGGTGTTTTTTCTGATCTTGAACCAATGTCTGATTGCTATAACGCATCAGCGAGTGAACTGTCTACTGAAGATGATACAAACTCAACAAGATCAAAATTCTACCAAATGCTAGTTGACGCCGCGTTATGTGAGATTGAAATAACGAACGATGATCACCATTACGAATCAATAAGGCTAAACGCAGATCCAATTTACGAGGAGATCGGAGATATGCCACCACCTTTGCCAATCAACCCTCCTCCAAATTCCCTTTCTATGTTGGATGATGAAAAGCGCAGCGGATCGAGGTCAATATTTGAAGGCGCATCAAAGTATGATATTTTATCTTACCTGGTGGATGCAAAGGAAAGGGGCATCGATGACGAAGAAACATACGTCACAAGTTACGGCAACGACAGTGACTCTTCTCACACAATAACCGGATCAAAGCAAAAGAAAATGAAAAAAGTTATCGTCGACAGCAACATTAGTAGCAATACAAGTCAGTTATCTAATGCTTCAGATTCAAGCGAGGATAACTCACTCATTATAAACCACGAGACATTGGAGAAAGCGATCGTTTGCAAGAAAACATCAGCAGAAATTGAAAGAAATGATTCCGGTGTTGGTTCCGAAACGAGTAAGTCTTCAAGAAGCCGACTACAAGGAAAAACACTACCTTGTACGATTACCGATAAAGATACGCCCATTCATTTATGCGAAGATTGCGATACTGCTGTGGAAACGCAGTTGACTGAACAAGGTAAGTTTATTTCTATATTTTGTGTAGACTCACAAACTTAAACGTGGTATTTAAATTTACTGTTTTCAGGGTCCATCTACGCACCCCTTGTATGCCGAAAATGTGCCAAGAAGAGATCTGAAAGGAAAGAAATAATAACTGAAATAGTTGAAACGGAAGAAAAGTACGGTCGAGATTTGCAAATTATTTTAGAAGAATTCTACAAACCTATGCTTGTGGCTGGTTTGTTGACTCAAGAGCAACTGAGTGCTATCTTCTTGAATGTAGAAGAGCTAATAGAGAATAACCAGGTTATGTCGGAGAAATTGAGAGATGCTCTTGAGATTGCCATTGAACAAGGAGACGAGGTTAGTTGTATTTAATTTTACCCGACTTCAACGGAAGGCAGTTACGAAGTTGGCATCGTATCACGTCATAGCGTCGAAACTACTAGGCCGCTATCGACCAAATGATCGTTAGACTTGTCTCAATGCCCCGGATGTATAAAGCCTATATGTATATAGCTTATGTATATGAGGCTAGACAACATCAGGTGTCAGACGAGACAGCTAGGTTAACTGGGAGGGTCAACAGTTCCAACTTTCGTAAAATGTTCGTATGGAGGTTCTTTTGTACTTTCCAAAATGGTTTCACAATATTTCATAAGGTTTAATATTCAATTCAATAGGCAAACAAGTACATAAAACAAACATTTTGATTTTCTTTAATAGTCAAAAAATGTTTTGACTATTAAAGAAAATGGTAATTTATATATTACCATAAAATAATTTATAAAAAAAATATTGCTGCAATTACGAACAAAAACCTCTGACAACCTAAGTAAAAAACTATCAGAGAACGCTTTTTAGGTAAAACTGTTAACGTAGACAGGTTAAAAATATTATGAAATAAACGAATAATAATATTATCAGATACAAAAACGTAAAATAGCACAAATTCGAATATGAACACGATCAAATTAATCTTTACAGGACCTTTTGACTGTGAACGTCGGAAAGATCCTTCTAGAATGCTCTGGAATGCTGACCGCGTTCCAGTCGTACTGCGTGAAGCAAGCCGGCGCCGCGCTCCTATTGGCTGGACTGGAGAAGGAGAAAGAGCTCCTGAGGATATTCTTACGCGTCTCGCAAATGGAAAACGCCGTACTGAGGAGGATGAATTTGAACTCATTTCTTATGGTAAGAGAATTTCACATCTTTCTCGTACGCCCTTTTTACTCCTGTCAAAAAACAATTACCTTTTTTATTTTGTAAATTTCAATTTTTAAATGCTTATCCGTTGCTACAAATATATTTTGCAATACACAAAAAAATACGTCAAAAGTTCTATGGATGTAAACTCATATTAACTACTGATTCAGTTGAATCTTTGACTGATTACGGAGTCCAGGAATTTCTTAAAATAGCTAAGTGTCATGAAAAGTCGAGGGCAAAAGTATTTTATGTGGAAAATGAAAAAAATATAAATTTTAACATGATGATTTCAATTTTCAGGTGCCAGTACAACGCGTGACAAAATATCCCCTCCTTCTCAACCGCCTCTACCGTTCCACCGCCGCCTGCGCAACCGAACGCGACGACGTAAAGTCTGCTCAGCGCTGCGTAGAGTCCCGTCTCGAAGAGATCAACTCGGCAGCCGCTGCCGCTGCCGCTGCGGCCCGGGATGTGCCGCTCTGGAGGCGGCTGGCGGTGGCTAGACGGACGGCGCATGACCTCCATGTTGCGGATATCAGACTGAGGAAGATGGCTGTTGATGTACTGGACTGGAATCATGATGATGCTAGGTAATATCCGCTGGTTGTCTGCTGGTCTGTTACAAGTTGCATCTACAAGACACATTATACATAATATACTTTAACTGTGTTTTTATAGCAATGTAAGTTGATTAGTAGAATTGCTTAGCTGCTAGATGATGCAATATGTATTGTCCAGCATTATTTATTTATTCATTCATGCGTCTGACTTTTCAACTCTCATCTTGTGATGGGTTTGCAATTTGCGATGGACCAGCGGATTACTAATGCCTTACGGACCAACATAATGGACGTTTTAGAGACTGAATGAGAAAATATGAATTAACGGAGTAACTAACAATTTTCAAAATCTTACGACTTTACTTTTTGAACTTTAAAACATATGGCGTAATAATAACCTACCAATTTCAAAAATTTTGCGCGAAATTCCTCTAGCTTTTAGGACGTAATTACCTTTAAGTTCCTTCTATTTAACGCTGCAATAACTTCTATTATTCTCCAAGTTTTATGGCGAACCAAGAATTTTCTAGTAAAATAGAGCTTTATTTCCTTTTCTAAAATGGATCCAAATTTTAACTTTGGTATTGTCCTGAATTTATTTTCAGTGAGCGTGCAAATATACCTGTGTCGACCCTTAACCCCCTAAATACCGACCCTTTTAATAGTTCATAAAAAGGTTTTAATTTCAAAACAGGTCTAATAACTTAATATCCAACTTATTTCTTTACGTAAATTGCAATTCTAATACTATTCAAATCCAAGCAGACAAAATCGAGTAACCGTTCAACAAATAGAAAATTATGCACTCCGTCGCCAGACTTAGAATTAACTAGTTAGCTATATAATAGAACTGCCAAATTGATTTTGCAGAGACGGAAATCCTGGCAAAAGGCAGACTAAACTCAACTCTGCCACAGCATTCCATACTTTATCTTGTTCTGTTTAAGGTTCGCAATGGAAGGGAAGCTGCTGTTCACGCAGCCAAATGACAACAACTGGCGTAAAGGCCGTACTATCAAGCTGACGCCTATCAACGCTCTTTTGGTAACCAACGGAAAGGTAAGCCGTAAATTCAAACGGCGGTATTATTTTGATCGCGAAATAACTCAACTCCTAAAAAAATTTCGTCAAATCCTGCTGTATGAGAGTGGCTTGAGTGAAAATCATACTGGCTAATAGAAAGCAAAATTATTATTGTATGCCATTTATTTTTGTCAAGTTCCAAAACTTTAAAATCGTCATAACAAATAATATGATCATGATTTTGAATCAACCAAACCCAAAGTCAAGTCAGTCAAGTTTTCAAGTTAAAATGCCAGGCCAGTGGCTATACATAATATGACTACTACACCTAAAAAAATGTTTTATTGTAAGGTCGCGTCATTGATCGCGTATTCGTGCGTAGCGTGATTTTCTTGAAAATCGAATCTAGACGTCATGTGTCTAGCACACGGAGAGGCTAGGCACATAATATCTGCGTAGCCTTTCTTTGCGCAACAGTGGGGCTGTAGCTTAAACAAGTATGTTAATTCCTCCACCCTCTCGCCACTTGCATTACTTTTATAGGATAAAGCAGTCCTCGTGCTTAACAGAAAGCAGTTTGTATCCTTTACTGCAAAGACTCTTTCGAAAATATTTTGTCAAGAGAACATCACCTTGGTGTTTTCTGAAAGTTAATCGTAAAATTACATGCACCGTCGGTTAACTTTGACGAATATTGTATGGACAATTCTAATAACATCTTAGAACACAAAGAATATTGAATTTTCAACAGCTTTTTCATTGAATACCATTTGCTCCTTTCCAGCCAACGACCACGCACAAAGCGACGGAGATTCGAGAAGTCCGCGAAGCTCGTGACAAAGAAGCGAGAGAGAAAGAGGGAGAACTCTTCGCTCGCAGCGGAGTAAGAGAGGCAGCACTACTCCTGGTGCGGGAAAAAGCAGGACGGTATACCCTGCAGAGGGAGCCGCTGTTCTTGGACAGATGTGTGGTGGCCGCGGACCACGAGCCCGAACATTTCTTCGAAGTTCACGAGATTACGTCTAAGGATTCTTATATTTTCAAGGTTAGTTTCACTTTAATACCTTTAAGTATAACTGAGTACCTACAGTACCTACCATAAAGCAATTCTCTAACTTCAGTCTCCTAATGTCTAAGGTAGACGAGCAACTCATGAAAAAAATCAAAAAATGTCCTCCTTTAAATATAAAATTGTAATTCCGTAGAATTGTTATTTATGAATGAAATACGGATGGGCCCAAAAGATTGACTTGCGTCCGCCAGACTCCTTCCGCACTAGGCTGAACGTTTTTTCTACTTTATTCTAAGACACCATTATAACGTTATTTTTTAACGGTTTCGCTGTTTTTACAGGCTGAAGAAAACTCGCGCACGCGCACTTGGTACCGACAGCTGCAGTACCACGCACAAGGCGCCGGCGCTTGGAGAAAACGACGCAACGCGCTCGCCAATATCATGATCAACCCTATGCTTACTAGAAACTGATAATGGTAGGACCTAAGGTGAAATAACATAATGAAACAGACGTCGAATAAGAACAGGCTTACGTCCTTATTCGATGTCTGAAAGGACTTTTGAAATTCGAACTCAATATTCTTGATGTCTTTGTGATTTTAATTTGTTTTGTATTCTTTTTTTGTATTCATGCCATAGCTTCTACTATTAACAGTTTATTTTGGACTTTTTTGTGATTTGTGTTGATATTCATCAAAAACTGCCTTGAAAATATGAGAAAAACGCATTTGGATTAATATTTTTAGAAATAAGGCCTTCCTATTTTTCATCAAGCAATACGAACATTCCATTATAGTTTTATTTTTGTAAATAAATTAATTTTGCCACTAGATTAGTTTAGCTTACACCAAAATATAGTTGTTTTAACATCTTATGTGCCCTAATAACGTTTATTTATAAAATAATCTCGTAACATCAAAGGAAATAATTGTACCTAGATAAATATTATTTTTCTAAAGTCTTCTCTCGCTTTTAGTTTTTCAAGGAACCTTTTATATTGGATAGAAGAATTAATTTTCAAATATAATTAGACATATAAAATACATATACATTTTGAAACTCGCTGGTCCGATTAAGGCACTATATTTTCGTTATTTAATTAGGTAGCTGTGATATGATTATTGTTTTCAGAAATAAATCAAACTGCTTCGTAAAATAAAACCCTGTAATTACTTATCTGTTGGTTTGTTTATTTAAGTTTATTTAGCCTGTTTACTTTCCTATCTAGTTTTTTTTTAAAGATTAGTGTGAAATATTTGTATTTACCTATGTTTAAGAGTTTAATTATAATTATTATTATATTGTATTTATTTTATGTCACGTAGATGTTAAGATAAAAGATAAGTTATAAAATGTTTTGTCAGGGGATAATTATGTATTGTTATGATTATTTTACAAACGACAGGAAATAAAATAAATTAATGAAATGAATTATCTTTTATTATGCGATAACATAGCTGTTAGAATTATTAATCAGTGAGCAGTGACGGATTTACCAGCAGGCTGAGGAGGCTGCAGCCTAGGGCGGCATATTTTAGGGGGCGGCAAATTTGTTTTTTTTACACCAACATATTTTTTTTCTTAGTGAAAAAAACAACATTAAGTTCTAAATATGTTTAGGTCCACACACACACAATTCAATCAACGTGTATATTGTTTCACCAATGACCACTTAAATATTTTTTGTGTTTACTAAGTATTTGCTTGCATAGTCATATTATACGGGTTACGGCGGCGTGGCGGGATGACCCAGGGGCGGCTTTAGCGAGTGACGCCCCGCTCTCATGGTGACGGTACGACGACGTACCTACGTCTCATAGTCTTCTTAGGAGCCCATGTCGTAAAATTTGAAAAGCCTACTGGTCGCAAATGTGTAAATCCGCCACTGTCAGTGAGACCACATCATAATCATAAATATTTATTTATCATCTTTCTTTTATATCTTGTTTTTTTATATATTCTTCGTGAATATTATAAATGAGGTGAGGTTCCTCAGTAAAATAGCTATCTCCATTCATCATCGACTTCTTACCCGTATTACTTTTAACTCTCAAGAAATACAAGCCTACAGAAAGTTACGCGAATACCCCATAAAGGTAACAAACAACACATTTTTCCACAAAATGAGATCACATTTTGTTATTTAGGTAACGGGCATTTCTCAGTCGAGGCTGTAAACGGCGCCGTTAACGCACCACCGTGAAGAGTCGAAAGATGTTTTAATTATATCGTTATTTGCTCTCGAGGTAGGCTGAATTTATATAGAAAGCGAGATAAGCGATAGTAAAGGGAATAATAATTATTATTATTCGTTTATTTCAGATCAAACCATATAAAATTATGACACACACAACTTAAAAATAAACAAAAAAAAATAAAACATTCATAAATTATTAGTTCCATAATATACATAATAAAAGGACTGAAACAAAATGTCATACCTACTAAATTTAAAATTGAACAAAAATATATAATAAAATCAAATTATAAGAAATTAAAATTTGGATTACATGGAGCTCATCAGTACCAGCATCCACCTGTTTTGAACTAGGCAGTCTGTCCGTGCCACAATCATTTTCAGGATGCCGTTGCCGCTGCCTCGCGCACGCTGGAATAGGGAAGCGACTTTCTTGAAAGTAATCGCGTGAAAGTCGTCCGTGCGCGCCTCCGCAAACATCCCTGATGCGCTGCAAAAGCGAGGCAGCCGCATTATTGCTTTTATGAAATTTTTACACCTGGATGCTTTGGTCAATCGTACAAAGGCGGAAGAAGATACAAATCAAATCACTTACTCCGGTGTTCTTTAAATATGTTAAAATATTATCTATTAAATTTTTTATTTTTTTCTTTCTTAGGGTTAACAAACAGTATTACTTAAAAATTAACTATAAACTATTAAACTTAAATAAACGTAATTCTAGAAGATAAATATCAAACTTACAAAATTGAAGGCTTACATTATTTTAATAACCATTGCAGTCTTTTTTGCTAGGCATCAAAATAAAAGAAGGATCTTCTAAGGAATATTTTATGATTTATTTTTATTATATTTTATTTTTTGTGGAGATTATTTTTAGGAGAATGTAAGAAGGTAATTGGATCAATAAGGAAGTCGATGTGAATGCAGACACTGCACTGGTACAGATCAAGCTAATTGTAATTATAAATTTTAGTTTATAGTTATTATTTCTTATTGATTTATATTTTATCCAACGACCTCTGTAGCGCAGCGGACAATGGCCCACCGCCGCGGTTCAATTTCCGCCTTGGGATAAATATTTGTTGGAGGTGTTTGTTCAGGGTGTCTTGGGTTTTTTCTATGCATAATATAGACTTGTATACATATATAGTACTTATTATGTTATATGTGTATTCTCTACATGCGAGGACATATAAATGGTGCTAAGTTAGTATTTAAGTTTATCTGTGTGTAATACTGTAAGTCCGAATAAAGCATAATAAAAAAATATCAGTTCGACGACCGAATGTGGCGCGGCATGCGAAGGTCCACCTGTGACGTAGGAAGTTGCGGGTTCAATTTCCGCCTTAGGACTAATGTTTGTACTTTTTGTTGTCTGTTTGTACTATCGGCAAATATTTGTTCCTAGAGTTCTGTGTATTTCCTATGTATAATAATAAATAATATCTATCAGTGTAATGTATTGTCTTATGTATATCAGTCATTTAGTACTTTAAAACAAGACAAGCTCTGCATAGCTTACGATAATGTTTTTTTAAGTTATACACTATTTCCAAAATATTCATATTCGTACCATTTATTGTGATTTCATGCATACAGGTAGTTTCTTAGGTGTAGGTACACAATGTATAAAATCAGGGTACAACAATTTTTGGGTTCTTGTTAGGTGTTGGCTAAAATTCTAAACAATCATTTTTATAAAATTAATTAATATAGGAATGTCATTTCGAAATAAGTAGTTAAATTGAATAATAATTGTATAAGAATAGGTTTTTAATCTAATAAAATAATCTCAAATTAATGTCAGATCAGAAAAACAAAAAATATATGTATAAAAAACCAAGTGTTCTGTGTAAATGCGGCGTGTGAAGGAATGAGGCCTGGTATTACATTTGGTCGGAGTATTTCATATCCGAAATTATGTTTATGTTACAAATAGCGATTGTAATAAGCTCCTCTGGAACTGTGCATGAGTGAATGTTTCCTGCGAAGCGCTGATCTTACAATTTACTGGGTTATTTCTTTTGAATCAATGTTTAAATTAAATTACGATAATAATAATATGCCATAACATAGATGTAATGTGTTGGTACCTACCTACACATGTTACATCTATGTATGTTATGGCATATTATGGCACTATAGTGGCACTGGGGAGGACATGGCAGTAGGACGGAGGATGCAAACATGCCTCGAGAGAACAAAAGGAGTGGAGGAAGATCACGAAAATGCTGGGAAGACTTATTTAGAAAAGAAAGCGGACCAGACTGGATGCGACAAATAACAAGGAGAGCATAGAACGCATAGATAATCTGCAGATATTTGTTCCGGGTGTTCTGGTCGTTAACTATGTACAATAAAAAATATCTATCTATGTAATGTATTGTATTAAGTACGTATATATCAGTCATCTAGTACCCATAATACAAGCTCTGCTTAATTTGGGGCTAGATGATGCTGTGTTGATGGACCAGCGTTATGTATTGATTTATAATATTTTTATATATAATATTACTGTGATACTGTATGTATCACACTAATATTATATATAAAATAACTCATGAATACAAATAAATTGATTAGCACAGGGGTATCTGCCTGGCACGGACGTGCATTTTGTTTATACTTGTGACATTCGAAACGTGAAAACACTAAACCAGCGAGTGACATCCCAAAAGTCGTGCCCTTTCATGACAGAAGCTTTATCGAGCCAGCTCGACGCCTTTCTGTATTAGACCAGCCAAGGTTGCGATTCAGACTCGGTCGAAATTGGTCGGCACGAAATAATGGGTAAACCTAACTCCCTACTACTTACCTGACCTAACTCTAAAATTGACCAAAAACGCTACTGTAAGGTTTGACACCAATAGTGAATTTTTTGTTTGTTTATTTTGGTGTATGAAACAAGTGTTATTCCAGTAGAGTTTTGGACGTTTTATATATATTATGACAACTTCAATTTCAAATGTTCACCAAAAGCAAAATGCTGCATGCAAACACATACTTGAGGCTAAACTTACTAAAATAACCAAATAATAATATATATCTCACAAGCAAGAATAACAGCTAATTTTCAAAGTAGAAGCAGTTCTCAATTTTCTCAGCTTCATTCTAATAAAAATAAATCATAATAAAAGCCATTTTCTAGAACTTATTATTCACGCTCTCAGTTCACGCCCAGCCCATACCTTTAAAATAACTTTAAAGTTTTCCCACTAGTTCCAACTATTTAATAATTATAATGGGTATCTTACAAATTTTGTGAGGCGAGGTAGACTCGGTCCTTACTTCAGTCGCGGTTTTGCTGGGGTTTATTTCACGGTATTATAAGTTGGAGTTGAACTGCTACTGAGATAAGACGATGAAAACTTATTTAAGAGTTTATGAAATGGGAAAGTCCATTCAGAGAAACTTTTTAGAATACATAAGGTCCGATACTTACAGCCATGTGGTTCCAGCATTCTTTATTTATGTATTTATCTAGTCATCATTTTGCAACAGCCGCATCATTTGTGCGCATCTTTTTAATGAAATTATCAAAATAATTCGTTAATTTATAAACAAGACATAAAACGACAAGAGCTTATTGACACACAGAACGCGACCGTCCATCATCATCATCATCATCATCATCAGCCTATATTAGTCCACTGCTGGACATAGGCCTCCCCCAATGAGCGCCATAGCGCCCTGTCTTCAGCTTGACGCATCCAGCATCTACCTGCAGTCTTTCGCAGGTCGTCATCCCACCTGGTCGGAGGGCGTCCTACACTACGTTTACCGAGTCGTGGTCTCCACTCAAGAACACGTTTGCCCAGCGGCCGTCGGTTCTTCGCGAGATATGGCCGGCCCACTGCCACTTCAGCTTGCTAATTCTCAGGGCTATGTCAATAACTTTGGTTCTCTGTCGGATGTATTCGTTGCGAATCCTATCCTTCAGAGAAACTCCGAGCATAGCTCTTTCCATAGCTCGCTGAGCGACTTTGAACTGGTGGACCAGCCCTATCGTGAGTGTCCACGTCTCAGCTCCGTAGGTCATAACGGGTAGGACGCACTGATTGAAAACTTTCGTTTTCAAGCATTGCGGTATGGATGACGAGAAGACTCTACTTCTCGTCAGTCCAGAACGTGACCGTCCAGTTAGCAAAATTTAAAGCGACAAGGTACAAACTGTACCTTGTATAATCTGCTGACAAACTTTGCATTCAAACATCCGACCACTGTTTCTTGTTTTCAGTTGCAAACAGTTCTGACAGAGTACTTACCAATTTCAAACTCTGCAGTGCCCGCGTCCGGTTTTAAACCGTGCTTGGTTTTGATTCAGGTGCAAAATAGATGGATAGAAAACACTTTAATATACAAAACAGAAATAAATAATAAGAATAGAGGAAGTTGAAAGGGCGGTTATCGCTCTCTTCCAGGCAACCTTATGATGGACTGGTCATGAAGGAACAATAAAAACGTTGGCGCTTTAATTTAGTAATTTTAAAATAATTAAAATTCTATTGAAATTAAGTTTTTGTCACCTTTGAGGCATTTGTAACATGCTACATGCAACCTACATACAGTCTCTTTCATGTAAGAGCCGTGTAAGAGCATAGCTGTACATAGGTCAACTGTCATTCAGTCTATTTTACGACAAGCGATAGAATATGATTTATATCGTGGGTGATCTATATGGGCCCATAAAATTTGAATCACATGCCCTATAAAACGATACACATCGTCAATAAAATAGGGTCGTAATATATTAAATGTGTCGAAGACCTTAGAGCAAAAGGGCAAAATCTTGTAGAAGTACTCTTATAATACCTATCCCGTGCATCGGAAAGCACGTTAGGCCTGCTGCCATTGGTCCTGCGCCTGACCTCTCCCCGATCTTGTTGATCTACCGTCCCATCGGAATATGAGCGATATCCCTAACGTCTCGCATGAGACGTGCTCATTTCCAAAGTTTCACGAAAATAAAATGATAAGATTTTTTTATTAATTGTCTTTTATTTCATGAAGAAACTAATATTTATCCTATCTTATCGAAGCTTTTCTTGCTAACTGTACCAAACAAATCCATGGACCCGCTGGGAAAGGAAATATTAGTTATATTTAAATGTCGTGGTCCTGCTGGGAAACGATGTATGAAACTAACTTTTTTGAGAACAATAGAGTCATGGACCTCTGGGAATAAGCCTAAGTATGGCTTCCCAACGTCTCACGAAAGTCAGAGAGTCATATTTTACTATCGCCATGCTGTACATTTTGTTTACTTAACAAAAAATCTAGACAAACAACTTCTATGTTACCAAGCCCAAAAAATCAGAGCCGTGCAATTTTTTGCGTCCCAGGATGTTTTTAATGACTTATCTAGACAGTATTATTATGTTAGGTCTAACTTAAGGTCGTAGCTCATTTAATCACGCACTAGTTTTGCAAGCAAATGTGTAGTTAAATTTTGATTAAGTACGGTCGATCCGGCATAAATTTATGTAAGTTATTATGGTAACCCCCATTGACGTGGTTTTGCCTCATGGCGTAGTCAGTTGTGTGTGACTTACGATTGTATTTCTCATTAATAGGATTAAGGGGGGTCTACTACCAAGATAAATATAATATTGTTAAGGGATGTGAACAGAATAATAATAATAGCATACGGGCGTTACCTAGCAACCCCGTAACTACGTGGCGGTACGTATTATATAGCGGAAATGTATCTAAAGGTATAATGAGTTTAAGCCGAAATTTGATTGAACCTTTTTTGTGCTATGTGGTAGTGGTGAAAGATAAATGTACGCACAGCTATAACGGTAATTTTAAAATATGATAATGTGTTCCAGCAAAAACTAATTCGACGACCGATGTGGCGCGATGGGCGAAGCCTCCTGCGACGCAGGAGTTTGCGGGTTCGTTTCCCGCCTCGGAACAATTGTGTGTACGATCTGCAGATATTTGTTCCGGGTGTTCTGGTCGTTTTCTATATATAATAAAAATATCTATCTATGTAATGAATTGTATTATGTATATCAGTTATCTAGTACCCATAACACAAGCTCTGCTTACCATGGGGCTAGATAATGCTGTGTGAATTGTCCAGCAATATTTATTTTATTTATTTATCATAACCCAACATCTGACTTCTTCAGAATTACAGTTTTTTTCTTTACAATTAATTCACTACACAAAAATTAAAAAAAATAATATAATCTTCAAATAGAAAAAATAATGAAAATAATGAAATAATGAAACATAAAACTCGTGTTTTCTCTGATATTCAAGTTACCTCGAAATCATTTACAGCGTGTCGTAACGAGAAGTACCATGAAAACTCAATAAAAGCGTCCATTACGTTGTCAAATTCCACAAAAATACAATTTTCTCGTTCGTAAAAACTTCCCACCTTATTTACCAACTGACATGATTGCATTTAGGCCTTTGGGATCGTTGAAAGCATTTTGTTAATTCATTTTTCATTAGGTTTTTAAGATCCTTGGAGTAAAATGATGGAAGGGAAGATTTTCTACGAAACATATTGAGTGCTTGCTTCTGGATCAGATTTTATGATGAGCTCCAGTTTCGTGGAGTTGGCGAAAGGTAGGTAGGGATAAAAAAATATTATAATTTACAAAAAAAAAAAATGTTATATCAATAAAGGCCCAGGTTGAGATGGTGAGATGAGCTCCAGGAGCATCTTCCATCATGGCCTGTTGCAGCGTTGGATCGCGAGGAGTGGAAGGAGAAAAAAGGGACCTTTGCCCAGCAGTGGGACAATAATGGCTTAAAATAATAAATAATGAATAGTTTCTGCCCGCGGCTTCGTACGCTTTTTTCTACAGAAATGTTATAAGGCTTATTATATCCCATATAGGAACTGATTTATGGGTTATAAAGTAGCTTATATTTTATTCTAGGCCGAGAACTATCTATTAATATATATATATATATAAATTGTTTAATCCGTTCTATATCCGTTTTGGCGTAATGAAGTAACAAACACTCAAACTTTCGCATTTATAATATTAGTGTGATGTGATTGAGAAGTGGATTTTGTGGGTTTAATGCCTGCCTTGAAACAAAATAAATGTTTGTATGATCATCATCCATTACTCATACAAAGAAAGAACCATGCCTAGAAGTATTTTTTCCCCGGGAACCACCGGTCTGATTTTGATATTTTTAAAATGTCTTGTCTTGTCATGAAAGCTACATTACCCCGGAATGACATGAGCTAGTTTTATAAATATAATTACGTGACTGAAACCACGGGCAGCGTCTAGTCTGAACACAAAACTTTGTGAAGTTTCTTAAAAGCTTAAGCTCAGGTATATTATGGTTCCGGATGCTGTTGGGGCTGCCCCGCTACTGCAGCGCATTAGGTATATCCGCGGAGGCGAGAGTGGATGACTTCCACGCCATCATGCCCAACCGTGTCACCTCCCTGATGCGGCAGGTGCGCGCCAGCCCCAACAGCCTCCGGAGCACGGTCGCTGAGCAGGTGGATGGCCCCATCCTCAGACACTGGACCGAGAAACATGTGTTGCCCTGCAACTCAATGCGGTGTGCAAAATGAAATGAAATCAATCAAGCAGTATTTATGTATATAATTGTTCACATACAAACATAACTTCATTCTAATTATTAAATATTATTTGACATTATTATGATGAATTTTATTTAATTTTTAATTTGAATTGTTTAAATCTGATATATTGTTACTAACATAGTATATAGGAAGGTGTACTAACTATTATGGTGAACAACCGAAATAAATGATTTGAATTTGAAAATATGAGCTACCTCAAGGTCTACGGTGCAAAATATCCAGGTGGATATCGAAGCCGACCTTCAGACAGCCGTGAGTTCCACCACTTAATCAACATAGAATCTGATAATAATAATTAAAATTAAGAATTCGAGATTAATTGAAGCAAAAGCTTTTGGCTGAGAGAGAATTAAATAATCCTTAGCCAAGGGAATAGCTTCATTAGCAATTTGTTAGCATTAGTTCTTGCCGGCATTCCGCGCCGTAATGATTTCTCAATTAATCGTTACAAAGTTGTTAAAGAATTTTATCGGTAAATTGTTTGTTGAAAGTTACTGTTATTCAGACAGGTTAAATGTTACAGGGCAGGGCGTGAAATTTAATTGAAACAACTGGATTAGGACGATTCGTTCAAATTGACGTGGAAAAAGCGAGATTTTCATACGATTTGATACAATACATATTTGATTAGTTTAACTGACTGATTTTTTTCTAAGCTACAATAAAAAAATCGGTCAAGTGTGAGGACCCTCGCACACGGACTCCTTACCATCGTACTATCATACAAAACCATTTTGCATAAGAAATCCTAAAAAACGGATTAGTCGAAAAAAGCAAAGAAACCAACATGACGCGGTCACTCATTATCATCATTACTAATCACGCCCGACCTTGCTTCATTTCGTCGATTGGCACCCAACGAGGTACGGACGTTAGCCTTCTTAATTTTTTATTTTGTTATTATAGCGGCAAGAGAAATACAAATTCCTTGAAAAATTCTACTTTATACCTTTTACGGTTCATAACAGCTGTTGACAGACGGACAGACAGCGGAGAATTAGTAATAGGGTCCTATTTTCACACTTCGGGTACGGAAACCAAAAAAAGTAATCTTATAGCTGAAGAAACAACGTACGAGCTTCATTTTATTGAGTGTTTGACGGTGACTGAAGAAGGCAGAGCAAAACCCTTAAGGTGCAATGACTTATCTTCTATTACTTTGCCTTACGAGCAATCAACTTTTGAATATGAGGCAGATAATTTCATAAAGTGACGTCATTTTAAGTCAACACCGTGTTCCCGCCAATTCAACCAACTCCAATAGTATACGCACCTTCAATCATAATTATATATGAATAAATAGTCAGCACGGTCATAATCTCGTCACCCATCCATCACAGCAAATGGGTCGGCATCAATTCGTACATCATTACCCTCGCCATGTTGAGATAAGCCTCTTACACACGTACATTAATTACGAGAATCCTCTTTAGGGCTTGCAGCTCACGAGAGATAGCTCCGGCCAGCGTGTGGCGAGGCCATATAAAGGCTAATGCAATTTTCCGTAGTGTGACATTACGTAACGAGTGGAGATTTTACGTAGATTTATGTTTTTTTATATGGGTGTCAAATAAAACTTTATGCATAAAATTTTTCAGAGAAGTTTCACAGTCTGTGATAAATAAATATGTTTACACATTTTTTATTTTTTATATATTTACACCGCATTATCTAGCCCCAAGGTAAGCAGAGCTTGTATTATTGATACTAGATAACTGATATAGTTACATAAATACTATAATGTATGTATGTAGTTTTCACTTAAAGTCAAAAAATATCAATAATATATTTTTTTTCGACTATAAATAAAAAACGACCTGAACACCTTGAACACGTATCTGCCGATCGTACAAATATTTGTCCCGAGGCAAGAATCCAACCCGCAACCTCCTGCGACGCAGGCAAATCTTCGCCCACCGCCCAACATTATTAAAAACATCAAGAATACAAAAAAATACAAAAATCTTTATTAGAAACAAGAGACTTATACATAGTATAGGGTACAGTTGTGGGCTGACTACCGCAAAAGTTAAATAACTCTTGTATTTCTGTGTTCCAATTTTAAGGAACTTAGCATTTTTATATGCAATCAACATATGGATTGGTCTCTGAATTTTCTTAGCTATGCTGGATAACTCCCCTCCCAAATCATATCCTAGATTCTTCTAACCATGTCTGTCTGTTTGTTAAAAGACCAGACCTCTTTCGACCAAACTACTGGACCGTTTTGAAAAAATCTTTCACCGTTGGGAAGCTACACTATCTCCGGTGAACATAGGCTAAATTATATTTTCAAAAAAGTTAGAGATCCGTACTAAAACTTTGCGAAACCGGGAAGGTCCGCTAGTACTTTTATTACCTATATAAAAGTACTAGCGGACCTTCCCGGCTGTAGTTGTTAAGGCTGTTTTCTAAGCAATCCAGCTGCTTCCTATCCACTGTGTAAGGGTGGTCGTTAACCCATACAATTTGTTAGCAGTCCACTGTTTCCACGATTAGTGCTGTTTGTTTTATTTGTGTGCATCAGGGCAATGAAGATGTGAGGGTAATTTATTAGTTTTTACATCAGGTTTCAGGAGTTTACTTGTAGGTTTTGCTTTTCTTTAGAAAACTTGTGTCTCGTTAACAGATTCTATGTGATTGTTAAAGGTTGTATTGTCTAAAGTTGTGTTATATATGCCACCAAGACGACCGAATATGGGAACTTTTAATGAACCTTTCAAATTCAGCCAAAAAACAAATGTCGTGAGATTTCAATATTTTTTAGCTAAGATTTTATCTTATTTATGAGTTAGAAGAGTTTGGTGAGCCTTATCAATTTGATAACCTCTTTGATTGTATAGGTACTTATATCAATTCCCTTTTAGGGTACTTTTATCCCGAAAGAAGGCGTGCAAATCCGCGTGAAGGAACTTGTCTAAAATAATTCTTGATCTTCACAATCGTCGTTAATCGTCTTACCGAGGCAACAAGATGTTTTCATCGTAATCCGTAAATCCGGGGTTCCGTCTCTAATGCGATGAAGTATCTGTAATGCCAATGTTTTTAGGGTTCCGTTTGATAAGTATGGTTCGTTTTCAGATTGAACATTAAGATTAAGGGTAAAGAAAGGGTGAATAAATAATCTTGTCACCAGATACTGACAGCTTTTCATAATTGAGTGATAAGTTGCTTCATTATATTAGTGTGCAGCTTAGTTGCGTTTGACGTTTTTATAGATACGTACGGAACCTTTCGTGCGCGAGTGCGACTCGCACTTGGCTGGCTTTATTTTTATTTATGAAATAAACTCCGCTGCCTTTAATTAATACAAATATGTTAATTATTAAAATTTCGACCAAAAACGGACCTACTTTTTATACAACAAAATGTTGGTTCAATAATAATAGGTCTTTACCTATGAAATTGCCGTTCTGCAGTACTGGCCATTTCAAATCAAAATAATTTTTGTTTGGCTAAGAATTCTAATTTCAAATTCATTTAAAAACATTTTATTTTAAAAACATGGAATTCTTTTTCCAAAAGTAGTCATTTGTTTATTGATTAGTGTTACATTTTCATCAATTCATTTTCAATCTTTTTCGTTATCATGGATACGTTAAAAATTCGAGTAATTATGGAATATGAGTACCGTCGTGGCAGCAACGCGGCACAAGCGGCACGCAACATCAACGACGTTTACGGAGCTAACACTACAAACCAACGCACCACCTGTTATTGGTACGCTCGCTTCCGTTCTGGGTATTTCGACCTGAAAAATGAACCTCGCGGTCGTCCGAAGACTTTGGTCGACAATGACGAATTAAAGGCGATTGTGGAAGCTGATGATACACAATCTACGGCTGAATTAGCAGCAGCTTTCGACGTTAGCGTCAAAACAATATTGGTCCATTTGCGTCAAATTGGCAAGGTAAAAAAGCTTGACAAATGGGTGCCCCACGAACGCAATGATCGCCAGCGCGAAGTACGCGTCGAGACGTGCCTTGCACTGCTCAAAAGACACACAAATGAAGGAATTTTGAACCGCATTGTTACCTGCGATGAAAAATGGATTCTGCTTGATAACCGCAAGCGCTCAGCAAGTTGGTTGGATCCTGGTTCAGCACCTAAACAATGCCCTAAACGAAAACTCACCCCTAGAAAAGTGATGGTCACTGTTTGGTGGTCTAGCGCCGGTGTGATTCATCACAGCTTCTTACCAAACGGGATGAGCATTACTGCAGATGTGTACTGTGAAGAACTGAACACAATGATGGAGAAGCTGGCACATCTCCAACCAGCATTGGTCAATCGCTCCTCTCCGCTGCTCCTACACGACAACGCGCGACCTCATACTGCACAGCAGACGGTATCCAAGTTGCAAGAACTGGGGTTGGAAGCTCTCCGTCATCCGCCCTACTCACCAGACCTTGCGCCTATAGACTACTGCTTTTTCCAGAATTTGGATAACTTCTTGGCGGGAAAAAAATTCAATACCCGAGAGGCAGTACAAAATGCCTTTGAAGAATTTGTTGCCTCCCGTCCTGCTGATTTCTTTAAGAAGGGCATCAATAAACTGCCACTGCGTTGGCAAAGATGCATTGATTGCATGGGGGATTACTTCAATTAATACAAATCAAAAATACATGAAAAAAAATCGTTTAAATATTTTCATACAAAACGGCAATTTCATAGGTAATAATATAATAAATATAAAACCTACGCAACAATATCATAAATCCAAATCTATGGAATTGTTGAGACTTAAAATGCTGTTCTAAAATGATTTACAAAGCATCCAGAAAATCATATCCATTCACAGAGAATATTATAATTAAAATACAACTCGTTAGCTCTCAAGCAATTTGTTTAATTAGTTGAACAGCATTATTTCAAGCTTTTATAAAAATGGACATTGAATTTAACTTTTCTCAAGTTTTTTGCGCCTTTAGCACTCTCAAATAACGAAAATACAATAAAGACAAAGCTTTGTAATAATTGTTTTCATTTTACGGTAATTTAAAATGAAAAGATAAAAGCAAAGTTGACTTTAATATACCAAAGTTGTTTATTTGTAATTAATTTAATGCAACTAATGCAAACTAGTTGTAAATATATTCAGTCTGTGCGCTTTCGTAAATATTTTTGGAAAACAAATCCAGAGCTGTTTTGATAAGCTAAAGGAATTCGCCCACCACACCGGCCCGGGTGGTGGGCGGCCACGGGTTTAAAACTGCAGTTAAAATAAGAACGACAATAAAATACAAATACGATTTATTGCACATCAAACACAGAAAAAAAACACTATAGAACAAACAAACAAAGATACAGATACACAATGGGCGGCCTTATCGCTAAGAGCGATTTCTTACAGGCAACCTTTGGACACGTAGCTATAGTATAGGTATAGACGGTGGCGTATTATAGACTAATGTAAATATAAATTATATACAATAAAAACATACAAATACATAAATACTTGTATAAACGTTAATGGAAATAAATACTGATTATATACACTATTATACATAAAATATTAAATATTTGAGGTCGAAGAAAGAAAGTGTTCATAGACCATATGTTTAATGACCATGCGTTATAGGGAGAGATTAAGATTCATCATAATTACCATTATTCGCAACTCGAATTCACCCACCGCTGATTTATAGGCCTCCATACTCTTGTGCTATTTATTCCACAGAGTCAAATAAGGACTAAGGACAGCAAAAAGAAAGAAAATAAATTTTTTGTACCAAAAAACCTTAAATGTGCCCTTTTGTCGGATTAAAGTAAGATGGACGGAAATTCTTCGACCACAAGTGTGTCTAAATTTTTCCTTATGGTCATTATTAATGCCATTAATGCCATGCGTCTGTAAACAAAGGATGTGTCCCTTCCAATAAAAAAAAAATGTTTTATTTTTCGTTTTTTAATTACATATTACTAGACTTAATTTACTCTTTACTCTTAACTCTCTATAAATAAATAAATAAATAAAATAAATAATGCTGGACAATCCACACAGCATTATCTAGCCCCATGGTAAGCAAAGCTTGTATTATGGGTACTAGATAACTGATATATATAATACAAAAACATTACATAGATAGATATTTTTTATTATACATAGAAAACAACCAGAACACCCGGAACAAATATCTGCAGTACGTACACACAATTGTTCCGAAGCGGGAATCGAACCCGCAACCTCCTGCGTCGCAGGCGGACCTTCGCCCACCGCGCCACATCGGTCGTCAATGGCTGTAACATGTATTTTGTGAAGCTGAATTGAATTGAATTGAATTATTTACAAGCTAAGTCATTTTTATCCCATGAATGTATAGTTGTACGCGATCGATATTCTAACTTTTCTCTTAACTTTTTTGTAAGCTATGCAATAAAATCAAACAAATATGTACGTACTTTACTTTTTACAGTACGACTCTTTCAACCTTTGAGTTCTACATTCATCTATTCAAAAGGTATATTTCTGCACAAAGTGTTGCTATTTTCTACGTTTTATTTTATTTACCTACCTCAAGACTGAAGTTAATGCAGCCGCTTGAATTTAAAAGTCGTGACATAGCGCAACAGTAAAAAAGCTGCCTCAAGTCACAATCAATGTCTCTACGACGTTTAACTTTTGGTCTCATAACGGTTGTCGCGTAGTGAAATAGGACTATTCTATGTATAACAGGCCTTGTAACCAATTAGAACTATTTGAACAATAATTATAAAACTACGACGTGACTTTTTTTTTTCTTGGACTTGCTAGTTTTAGCTATTGCCATATTTAAATTGTGATTTTTTTTTTAAATTTGGGAAACATTTAAAACTTGTAATAACCTAATACGAGAGAGAGAAAACGGAAAAGGATCAGGAGAGTTAGGTTAGGAAAGTTATTATTAAGGAATTATCAAACATACATAATAATATATACATTATATATTTATATTATTTGTACAAATAAACGATGATAAGCAATGATAAATAGAAGGGTCTAAGGAGGAAAGGAGGGCAATATTAATAGGAAGCGGAATACGGAGGGAGATGAGATCATTAAAGTAGGAACTGTGGTCAAAAGACGTGACTTAGAACTAAATTTACGTATGACTGGTTGAAACCAATTTAATTGGTTTTTGCGGTGGGACCAATTAGAAAACTTTTTTGCTCTGACGAATTGTTGCCTAAATCTCTTGATCGGCATGCAATATGCTGTGTACTGCCGCTATGTCACAACGCCATTTTCACTGTTTGTGTGGAGAAGCGGTCAATTGATGTTCACACCGCAGCGTGATAATGATAAGTGCTATTTGCACAGAGCGGTATGTGTTGATAATGCTACTTATACCTATTTACACTTAATGCGCGTCACTCCATCTGGTTATGCCTATACTGGTCCACAGCTGGACACAGACAAAGTTAACACTTTGACTGCGATTTTTTTTCGACGACTGCGATATTTTTTTTTACCTTAAAAATTCGTGCTGCCGCTCTACACAGCGGTTGTGTTGCGCCGCACATGCGTTTCGTTCGAAAAACATTACAGCTGTGCTGAGTCACACAGATCTGTATTTTCTCAGCCGCTGCGCTAGTGTGGATTTACGCATATTAGTCACTTGTAGAAAACACATACCGTGTGATTTCAGCAATCAAAGTGTTAAAAAAAAGACCTGATAAAGTTATAAGTTCACAAAACAATTTATATAAAGTCACTTACATGAGAACAGGGTTCTTAGGTTAAGTATATAATAGTACATAGGTTGTGGTCGATCAATAGCCGACTCATAATTATGAAGTGTTCACATAATAAGAGGTGAATTATCATTAATAAGCCCATAATCCCCATTACCACCATGGGGATTGACATGCGGGTTGGAATCGCAGTTCGTTGGTAAAATTGTTCTTCAGAAGGCGCTGCTGCCCGTCTCTCGGTGGATATCCTTTTCCTCACACGACACCCGCAGGAAGAGTTGGGTTGGTGCAAATTCTAGGGTATCACACGGCTAATGCTTTCATAATCTTCATCATCAGCTTGTACACTGCCACTGCTGAACATAGGCCTCCTCCAAACGACGCCACGAATAGCGTTCCTGAGCCGCCTCCATCCATCAACTCCCTGCGACTGCTACAATGTCGTCGATCCATCGAGTGGGAGGTCTTCCCACACTCCATTTCGCATTGCATCGCGGTCCACTTGAGAACCTTTACTCCCCAACTTTTATCGGTTCTGCGAGCTATATGGCCTATCCATTGTCACTTCAGCCTACTTTAATAGTATCTAATACCATATTCTTAACTCTCTATTTTTTTTAGTAAAACGTTGTTTTTAGTGAACCTTTTTAAGTGACCCAACTAACTACTTATGAGCTATGACCAAAGCGTGGCTCATTGAATATTCCAATAAGCTTTGAAGTATTTTAGTGAAGGAGTTTTAATGTTGCAAAGTGTATTTTAAACTTAAATTATTTACAGGAAAGTGAACAACTTCGGAAGCTAGTTGTTATTTGATCCTTTAAGCTATCTTTAATTAAGATATTGTACGAAACAATCCGACCTTATTACACTAAATTAAACGCTTCATCATAAAAATTGAATCATGATGAATTTTGACATTTTACCTTTGATGAAACAAACTACAGATGGTATTTTATGTAATGGTTTTTTAGCCTTTATGAACGCGTCTATCAGCTGTTTCTCTCATCTAAGGACGATTCTGTGACGATACCATTCTCATAGTTAAGCGATTGGTTAGTATAATTTGGCCCCTTGTATTATACCGTACCGGCAAGTTTCCACTGTTCCAGGCTTACCTGGAAACACCAAAACCAAATTATGTTGTAATTATGTATTCATCGACAAACCTTTGTCTTATCATCATCATTATGTCTATGATAGCCCACTGCTGGAAATAGGCCTCCCCTATTGAGCGCCATAGCGCCCTGTCTTCAGCTTGATGCATCCAGCATCTACCTGCAGTCTGTCGCAGGTCGTCATCCCACATGGTGGGGGGCGTCCTACACTACGTTTACCGAGTCGTGGTCTCCACTCAAGAACACGTTTGCCCCAGCTGCCGTCGGTTCTTCGCGAGATATGGCCGGCCCACTGCCACTTTAGCTTGCTAATTCTTAGAGCTATGTCGATAACTTTGGTAGTCTTACCTAAAACCTTCAAAATTAAAATTTAAGAATAGATTGCCGCTTTAAGACAAAATATGTTTGTATGATCTGCAAATATTTGGTTCGGGTGTTCTGGGTATTTTTTATACATAATAAAAAAATATATATCCCTGAATTATATTCTCTTGTCCGATTTTAAATCGGATTCGCACCTATTCCGCTGGATTTATTCATTAAATTCATGATTTTCTGTTTTCTGTTGTCAGTTTTTTTAACTTTTCATACGCGAATACCTTTGTTCACCAATAATCTCTTGGATTGTAGAACTGAATATAGATCGTAATTAGTTACTTCTAACACTGAAGCTGAGCTTCAAACAATTCAGCTCACAAAGCGCTTAGTGCAGCCAATCAGTAATCAACATGGAATACAGAGAAAACGTGAAGCGTTTGTGTAGCGTCACTATACGAACAGTATAGTGCAGGACACAACAGCTATAAATGTAATTCGAGTTGATTTTTAAATTAACGAAAGAAAGACAAGACTTAAGACTGTTTCTAATATTTAGTCTATATCTGTATATCGACTATAACTTAGTTTAAGCTACAAAATGTAATTATATATCTAGGTACAGTCTGTAATTAGTAACTTGACCCGGCAAATGTAGTGTAGGATGCCCTCCGGCCAGGTGGGATGACGACATGCGAAATACTGCATCCAGCATCTGTAACGCCCTCGCTATTGCGCTCATTAGGGGAGACTTATGTCCAGCAGTAGACTATTGTCTACGGCTGGACATAAGTCTTGACTATTGTCTTATTGACTATTGTTGATGATTTGTGTAAGTAACCGAATATCCAGCGCTTGATCTACAACGGTTCTCGTTCTCTGATGGCAAATGAGCCCGACCTTTTTAGGACCGTCAAAAGGGTAAGTGTGAAGTGAACACTACATGCTGACGCGTGGATTTAGATCTTCCATGGAACGTGCCTGGGTTATTCAATGCAGCTGTTCCAAAACTTCCACTTTTATTAGTAAAACCAAGATAAAGTTGCACGAGCACCTGGGGTTTTTGGTGCGATTTTTGTTGCAGATTTTATATTTTCGAATAATCATAAAATGTTGAAAAATCCACGGTTGTGTTTTCAAACTTTTGCTTAGAAGAATACAAATGGACCTTACCTTTCCTATGGAGATTGCATGCTTTGTGTGGGATATCGAACGAAATACTGAGTGCTATTTTATGTGGTACTTGTTACCCGTAACTGACTGTGTCTAAAGCCACCATATTATTTTCAGGCATTCTGGGAAAATGAAAAAATCGAATATGTAATAAATACTAATATTTATAAATGCGAAAGTTTGGATTTTAAGATGTTTGGATGTTTGTTACCCGTTCACCTCAAAACTACTGAAAGATCGAATAAGCGTTTGTCCGGAAGCGGGCAACGTGCCTACCCAAAACCTCCTACGTCACAGGCGGACCTTCGCCCGCTGCGTCACAAAGGCTGTCAACAAAATAATGACTAAATATTATATCCTTGGCGTTTCTAGAACGTTCGTAGCTTTGTAACCTCCTTGTTTACAGCACCTAGTACAATCAAAGGCACACCCGCCTGAATTTGTTACTTCATTCGTCATCCACGCAATTTGCGCACCACATGTTACAAGGGTCCAACGGGGCGAACTTTGCTATTGATTGAATAATTTTGCGAGGGAAAAGTGATTGACTCGGGTATAATTATTGAATGCGGCAGCGGTTTCTTGGGATTTGGATTAATCAATGTTGCTGTATCTTGTTATCTAAGTTCTACCTATCTGTACACATATTCTAAATAAATAAAAATAAGAGTATGTATAATTTAATTAGTTATAATATTTTTTTTTAAGTAGGAATATATATGTTATATTTTATAAATTAATATAATGCACATCGATCCTCCCATCCCCCATGTTCAATACAACGTTCCTATCCATCCACGGTTGTCTGGTAGATATGACTCTTGAGCGATAAGACCGCCAAGTTGTCACATATTTTCTATTTTTTTCTATCTTGCTTGATTTATTTTTAAGTGTGCAATATAAGAATTATCTATATATCTATTCTACTGCAGAACAGGCTTTTATCAAACAAGGAGCCCCTCATTCTTCATTCAAGCGTAAAGTCAAAGAGCAACTATCATCATGTCTCTGCTGTGTTGTATGTATTTAAATAACATATATTCGTATGTATATACCTATGTAACTATAGAATTTGTTATTAGCAACATAAACAAAGGTTAATTATTAGTGTTAAATGTACCTATTATATTGTAGTATAGGTAGTATAATGAATAAGTGGGTTAAAATTCAATCTTTTGTCCTGTTTTATTATTTATTTACTAACTTCTACGACTTTATTCTGTCTTGTTTGTTTTATTTTAAAGTGTGCAATAAAAGAATTTTCTATCTTCTATCTATCTATCTACTTGTCTCTCTCTTTCCCAATAAGATTTGCTGGAAGAGAACCTTCTTAAGGTTAAGTTAATTAATGTTCTAGTTGATTGTTTTGTGTGTATTTGGTCGAGCATGAAATAATAAATCGATAAATAAGGAGTTTTGCCATAATCTTCACGCTTTGGAGACAGATTGGTCTAAGCAGTTGGGAGTTAAAAATACACAGAAAGAAGTTGCTGCCTTTCTTCTGGTATTCACTTTTTACTACATATACGGGTTGAGCTAACGGCGTCGATTCTTACGCCGTGTGTGATAATTTATTTTATACACTGTTCATTATTCATTCATTTGATTTTATAATATTCAAATGGTGCAACCACTTTTGTTGTTTCTAGTTATCTTTATTGCGCCTATTGGGTTGTCTTTAATCAATAATTCCAGACATTACTATTCATTTAAGAATCAATTTACTTGTCATGATTTAAAAAAAACCATCTTCAAATACTGCCAACCAATAACCAGCCCGAGCGTAATGTTTAGAAGATATAACTCAAACTGCTTTAGTTTGTGGGCAAGTCTTTATCGTAGAAAATGCACTAAACCAGAGCCATTCTGCCAGCTTTATACCATACAAGATTCGAAAGGATCCATCACCGTCGTAAAGCCGAAAAATCACTGCCACCGGCGAAATTTAAAAGATAGCATTTTCTAAATTTATCTCTTGAAATTGCCCGGAAAATTGCTCGGCGGGGCTTGAAGCGAGGCAGCGTATGCTTCATGTATCATGTATCTTGGAGATTGTGGATATTAGAGAAGAGAATATTGTGTGACAAATGACAGACAGTGGTATTTAGTTTACGAGCACGGGAACACATGCTTGAAATGCTGTAATTGGTCCTAAATTGGGGTATTTCAAGTTTTTCCTCTTGAAATCCCTTCTAATGAGGAAAGTGGGTTGGACTCAAGTATCCTGAGCATAAGCAGGAACTTATTGTCAAGTGTGCAAGATAGAGTAAATGTATATACTCGATGAGTGTGCACGTGCACTGTGCAGTGATATTCTCTACAATAACTTCGCAGTCCAAAAATCCGTTAGACGTTGCCATTAAAAAAAAACAGAAAGCAAGATATTCAGTGTTTTACACATAGTTTTGAATTAGTAATTATCAAAAAGGTTTTTTTATTGATGCTAGACTGTCTACCTATACAAAAACGTTAAAGACTTCTAACGTTGAAGAGTCTTGAATTTAAAATAGACTTATTTTAATTTCGAGATGTTTTTCTAGAAAGTTTTTTGATAATTATTAGTAAATTACGACAGACTTTTATCCTATTTTCGTTTTCTGAGTACTGAAATAAATAACTAACGTGAAATAGGGCGATCAAGTTCATAGGCTATTTTAACAGCCCAGTTTGAATCAATAAAGTAGATTTCCCCTACAATAGAACCTGTAATTTCTTTGTCAGCACTCAGTTGAAACCACGTTTTCAATGTAGACTGACTGAGTCCAGCTTAAAGGTCTCTTTTTACACACAGCGTTAGCCGTAATGTTGTGGACGTAATTGGTCGGGAAACGGTGCATAGGTAAAAAAAACAAAAAGTTTGAATCTCATAGAAATATCGATAAATCACTTGGATTTATTATTATTATTGTTAGTTAATAAATAATGCTGGAGAATCCACACAGCATAATCTTGCCCCAAGCTAAGCAGAGCTTGTGTTTTGGGTACTAGATGACTGATATACTTAATACAATACATTACATAGTCTATTTTGATTTGTTGTTTTATTAGTTTTCCAAATTAGCGTCTGTAACGTTGTTGTGTTTTTTTAATATAATGTTTCTATTAGTGGCATCTTGATTGGTTTATACAAAACTATATTACTGTTAATTTTAAGAATATTGTAAACTGTTTGTGCCTTAATAAACGAAAAATAAAATAAAAATAGATAGATATTTTTTATTATACATACGTAACGACCAGAACCCCGGAACAAATATCTGCAGATCGTGCACACAATTGTCCCGAGTCGGGAATCAAACCCGCAACCTCCTGCGTCGCAGGCAGATCTTCGCCCACCACGCCACAAAGGTCGTCGAACACACTACATTTATTATCACATAACATACATTACATATAAATAGCAGAATGGCACGGCTTTATTCGTGGCCTTCAACAAAGTCTCAGAGCATTCAGAGTACGTAGGTAAGTGTCTAAATAATTGGAAACTTTAGGAAACAGACTAAATCCCCATATTTCAAATTTTTTCGCAAAGGCCTACAAAATTTACCTATGAACTATAAGAAACCTGACATTGAAGATACCTCATTTATTAAAATCGCTTATGCCATTTGGATGCTTCAAGGTAATAAAGGGATATTGGATTATGACATCGATACACAAAAACAAGTCTTCGCGGAAAATAATACTGGTTATACCGATCTGTAGAGCGGTCGACTAGTGACGGTCAACGTAATATCCAAGACAGATTATATCTAGGTATAAGATTTGCAAATCGCGTCTTAACCTACTTCCTGGCTAGAACTCGGATCCTACATTATACTTGTTAAATTGCATTCGTTTGTTCCACTGTAGCTTGTCTGTTCAACTTCTAGACAGGTCGTTTTTGTTTGTGAAACACTAGTTTTAGTTTTACATAGGTATATTATGACACTAGTATTATAAAATGTGAATGTTTGGATGGACGTATTAAACTTTTGAAACTATCATGGCTATTAACACAAAATTCATTTCTAACGGTATCCCGTTATAATTGGAAAACTCATACAAAGATCATATCTGATTTTATATTGGAGTTTTCCAATATTTCGGCACAGTTTCATGCACCATGATCACAGAATAACTGAAGATATAGCGAGTTAGTTTTTATTCGAAGATTTCTGAACTACTCTGATTTTTTGTCCTTTGTAACGAACTTCAAGGATGGTTAATATATCATTATAAATTACTTTTGGATGGATCTTTATGCTAAAAGCACTACCATGGGATAAAAACACCCTTTGATTAATGAAACTCAATGAATTTTGATTTGAGAAATAAATTTAGTTATACAATGTGTATTGTCGAACCTTGATCAAACGAGATGTGCGGATACACGACATATATTTATCGATAAAAAACAAAAAATAAAAAATTATATGTTACTTATGTCAAAAATAAAGCCGATTTAATTATTTTTTTAATGAAAACTACTTCATCTGGTTTTTTCTCCGTTTATTTTTGAGTAAACGGTGTATTTTATTCAAAGTAGTTTCATTTGAAAGCTAGATAGTTTACTTAGCTAAAGAAATAAGAAAAAAATACAATTTCGGTACATAAGCCTAGTAAAAATAATATTTTTTGAGAAATTTGCAAAAAAAATACGAATTTTATTTTATTTTTTATCTGTAACTTTAAAACTGAGTTATTGTGGTGTACTTTTTTGCATGTTATATTAAACTCCACAATTTAGTCTACAAACCCCTCAAAAAATATAGGCCTATCTCTTTTTGTTGTCATGTTATTCACCATTTAAAATAGGTACTTTCTGTCTTGTCAAGAGTAAAAAAAACAAAAACTTTATCTTAAACAGCCGTTACTATCCCACTGCTGGGCAAAGACCTCATTCCATTTCTTCCTATCTTGCCTCGTTTTATTTTATAATTTATGTAGATTAAATCAGTTGATATTCCTGTTGATCTTTGTACAAGACAGAAAGTACCTATTTTCAATGGTGAATAAAATAACAACGAAAAGAGATAGACTCATAATTTTTGGAGGATTTGTAGATTAAATTATGAAATTTAATACAACATGCAAAAAAGTATACCTCAATAACTCAGTTTTAAAGTTACAGATCAAAAATAAAATAAATAATCTAAATAAATAAACGTTTTTTTTTTGCAAATTTCTAAAAAAATTATGATTTTAATAGACTAATGTACCGAAATTGTATTTTTTTCTTATTATATTAGCTAGATAGACTACCTAGCTTTCGAATGAGACTACTTTGAATAAAATACCGTTTACTCAAAAAGACACGAAGAAAAAACCAGATGAATAAGTTTTGATTAAAAAAAATATAATAATAGAGATAGGTAACATATAATTTTTTATTTTTTGTTTTTTATCGATAAATATATGTCGTGTATTCGCACATCTCGTTTGATCAAGGTTCGACAATACACATTGTATATGTAGGTACTTTGTTTTTAAACAATTACATTTTAATCGTTCACTCAGTGTGATTTACTGTGTGTGTCTCACTCAAACTATTGGTATCAAATTTCATCGCCGATCATCGTTTGAGCGTTTGACTAGGGTACTCCACTAGGATAGTAAATAATCCCAAAAAACACAATACTTCCGTTTGATGCTCAAATAATTCGAATACAAACATATTCACCGCGGTTAACACCGTAGCGCGCAGCTAGTAATGCATATTTCGGTACTTAATTTTCATACTGAAATTATGATTCAAATAGTAAAATTCATGCACCGTAATGCCCTACGCAAACACTTAGCACACCAACAATTAATAAGCTCCAAAAAGTAGCGGCAGAACGCGAGTATCTGCCAACAAATGGAACAGGGTAAACTGTGGCTTATTCACAAATCCTGCTGACTGCAGCGTCGGGGATATTCAGAGTAACGGTTTTAAGATGCAAACGGTACTATGGCGATATTAATAGGCAAATAACCATGTATTAGACACAAAAGAGATATAGACGTACTAGTGGTGTCTTTTTCACTTCTTCCACCAGTGGAAAAAAATTGAAGTGAACAGTAAAATAACCTTATTTGATAAATATTTATAGTATATGTAGTATGACTTGTCTAAGTGCTTATTTTGTAGGCCTAAAGAAATAAAATAGTTTGAGTTTGAGTATTGTAACGTTTTCTGATAACCCACGTACAAATATTTGTGTCAAAGTTGTAGATCTAACTGGTTTTGTTATTGAACTGGCCGATATCATAGTATGTGATTTTTTTTTCTGCTTCTGGTATGTGTTAGACAAATTTTAAAAATAAATATAGTGTTCGATAAGTTTTATGTCATCATCATCAGCCTATATCAGTCCACTGCTGGACATAGGCCTCCCCAGGCGCCATAGCACAAGTTTTATGTAACCATACATTGAATTGATATAAGCTTACTCAACCGATAAATGATGAAGTTAGGTGAGCAATGGGTGTTGTCGGCTGATCAGACGAATCAGACAGGACTACAAAATGAGCTTGAATAATGCTCATAGTACTAAAGACTCAACCTAACCCTTCGCTTAATAGAACCTCCTTAGTATCGTTTGTCATAATCATCCCAATAAGAGCTGGCACCGCATTGCAGCACGAAGGATTATCAAGATCAACTTTTTTCAATTATTAACAAGCCAAATGAGCCTGCTAAGAATTATTCCTGAATACCTTTGTACCTCCAGATCCCAAATAGTATTTACTTAGTTTTGTAGGAAATATTCATTTTGTGTCTCATCATAAACACCATCATTAGCCGTCCACTGCTGGACATAGGCCTCCCCATACGACCCCACAAAGGGACGTGCTGAGGTATCTGTGATGAGAAGATAATTGTTGGGAAGCTTCCCGTACGCTGCTCATCCGCTGATATACATTTAACTACTTTCTTGAAAAACAAAATATTTAATGTAAGATCTGATTATTGCGAGATATTCACACTTTCCTTAAAATTTCACTAGTTTCGACCCGCGCCTTCGCACACGTTGTCTATAGAAATGTTCTAAGGTTATTTCTATCCCATGGTAACTGATTATTTATAGGATAATAAGTAGTCTATATTTATTCCAGGCCTAGAGCAACATGTATACAAACTTTCAGACCAATCCGTTTTGTCGTGAAGAAGTTTTTTTTATTGTAAACCACCAAGGGGGCAAACTAGTTTGTGGCCCGCCTTCGTTCGTTTCCCTCACTACGTTCAATAAATATACAATGTGTATTGTCGAACCTTGATCAAACGAGATGTGCGGATACACGACATATATTTATCGATAAAAAACAAATAATAACAAATTATATGTTACCTATCTCAAAAATAAAGCCGATTTAATATTTTTTTTATTAAAACTAATTCATCTGGTTTTTTCTCCGTTTCTTTTTTTGTATTTTTTTCTTATTTTATTAGCTAAAGTAGTCTCATTTGAAAGCTAGATAGTTTACCTAGCTAATAAAATAAGAAAAAAATACAATTTCGGTACATAAGCCTAGTAAAATCAATATTTTTTTAGAAATTTTCTTAGCTAGGTAGACTATCTAGCTTTCAAATGAGACTAATTTGAATAAAATACACCGTTTACTCAAAAAGAAACGGAGAAAAAACCAGATTAAGTAGTTTTCATTAAAAAAATTATTAAATCAGCTTTATTTTTGAGATAGGTATAATTTTTTATTTTTTGATTTTTATCGATAAATATATGTCGTGTATCCGCAAATCTTGTTTGATCAAGGTGCGACAATACATATTTGTATAATTATGATATTTAAAATGATTTGACATGTATGACAAATAACTGTCAATCTTTGAAATGACTTTTGTATTTAACCATGATAGTTTCAAAAGTTTTAAATGTGAAATCCTTTGAGTTATTCCAATATACATAATTATGTACATATAATAGGTAAGAACCAAGTGCTTAAATAAAGCATCCACATAGTCTTAAAAGCTCTGTTAACTAAGTTATGTTACCGATAATGAATAAATGATATTATATCCTATCTATCCACAACTTTTTTTATCCAAAGATACCTCTTTAGATGCGTAGAAGGAGTACCTATTTCTTGCAATTGAAATGAGTTCCTTTAACTAATTGCAAACAAAAGCGTTACACAATTCATTAATAACGACGATCTGTGAATGACACCGAAACACAAACTATGCAAGTTGATAAAGCTGCAGGTAGCTAATTAATTACAACAGATGTTCTGAATTTCTGAACTCGGGAAATGTCGTTTACCTTAACTTAGTGTCGGTGCCAAAGGCCTGATACAGACGAGTCTGAAAACAATATTTACCTACTTGAATACAAGTTCTAAGGAGTCGAGTAGCGAGTAGTCAACTCGCTACTCGACTCCTTAGAACTTGTATTCAGGTAGGTAAATATTGTTTTCAGACTCGTCTGTATCAGGTAATCAAAGTAACCAAAGTTATCGACATAGCTTTAAGAATTAGCAAGCTGAAGTGGCTGTGGGCCGGCCATATCTCGCGAAGAACCGACAACTGCCGTGGTAAACTTGTTCTTGAGTGGAGACCACGACTCGGTAAACGTGTAAGACGCCCTTCGACTAAGTGGGGTGACGACTTGCGAAAGACCGCAGGGAGATGCTGAATGCGTCAAGCTGAAGACAAGGCGCTATAGCGCTCATTAGGGCAGGCTTACGTTTAGTAATAGACTAACATAGGCTGATGATGACCACTGCAACCCTAGAAACACGTATGTCAGTGAATTACCAATAACTCTGTATAATATTGCGTTAAGCTTCGTTCAGATTAAGTAACAAAACAGATTAGTTTGGTAGTGTGTTAGTATTTTAATCTGGACTATTTTTTTTTCTAAATAGTAAATAATAACATTATTTTTTAAAGAAAACTGCAAAGAGTAGATTAACTAATTGTAGCTGTGTTACTTCTACTTTTTTTAAATGATAAGTGTTCGCTCCTACCTGGCCATCTGTGCTGACCCTTAGTTCTCCGTTCGCTACACCTAACTTAATAAACAATGTTGTAAACTGTTGAAATGAAAGGGGCGCTACTTGTGAGTTTTTGTCGCCCTTTTATGAAGTAACAAGTTATGTTTTAATAACTAAGGCGGAAGTTTCCTTATTTTTCAACAAAAAAAAAAAACGGTTGTTTCATTCTATTTCAGTCTATTCGAGATTTTTCGCGTTATATTTTTAACCAAAACGCATAATTAGGGCGGTTAGTCATAACTTTAACGGTTAACGTTCCGACAAAAATTGCGTTTGATTGCGGGATATATCAAACATAATTTTTTTAAAGAATAAAGAACATTTATATTAAAATTTACAAGATAGCCTTAGGTATCTATGTACTAAAATTAATAGCTACTTAATCACCATTATAAGTAAATCTTATTACTATGCAGTTAAGTAGGTATACGAACTTAAGGCATTTCATTTGTTGCATGACGATTCATGAACCACCCGAAACAAATATATGAACCAAAATAACATGTGTTGACTGTTTTTTTCTAAAAAGTAAATTAATAAAATTAAATCCTGGAAGAAAACTGCAAAAAGTAGATTAATTCATAACTTAACGTCGATCATGACTTCCGTGTTAATTTTATATTAAAAAGGTGTGTGTTTCTATTGTATCTGTGTGGCATTGTAAGCTCCCAAATGGATAAACTGATTTAAACATAGATAGATAGATAACACTTTATTACACCACACAAAACAGAAAATGATGCAGAGATAAAAACTTAGAATAAAGGTATAAAGGGCGGCCTTATCGCTGAGAGCGATCTCGTCCAGGCAACATTGGGATGGACTGGACATGAACGAACAATATAGACGGTGGCACTTTAATAAATAATTGATAACAAATAAACTAAATACCTACATAACAAACATTATAATAAACTTACGTAGACATAAGATAAGGCTATCAATATTTTATATGGATAAATAATGCTGATGCAGCAGTTTTTTGAAGATAGGGAGTGATTTTGCACATCTGATGTCCAGAGGGAGAGCATTCCATAGACGGGTAGCTTGTACAGTGAATGATTTGTCATAGAAAGAGGTAGAGTGAGCTGAGCAGGGACTTTCAGAATGTGGGTTTTAGGGAAACATTAAATCAAATCACTTTAAAATAAACATACAGCTGACTTACGAACCTTTTTTCAAGTAAAAAAAATACAATATAGAAAACTGTTCTCAGCTATGTTTGGTGAAAATCGGTGCTGTTGCGCTATTGATTTAAAAAGATGGCTAAAAGTGAAACTATTGAAAGTTTTAGTTGTTTGTAAAATAAACTTGTTAAAGCCCTTGTTTTCTCGTTGTAGGTACAATATAATAAAGTTCAAAATGGCGGAATTACCGGCTGGTTGTAAAGTTTAGCAAGTGGAGTTGTATTCACTGCTTCTTAAATCTTACCCAGGAGACTATGTACAAACCGGCATGCATTTTGTTTTCACTCGCTGGTTACCAACATAATGAACAAAGAGGGTATTAAACCGTTCATGGTTCGCGTTTTTACGCTACTGTTTTGTTAACGTTTTAAACTGTATTTTTTGGATTTGTTTTGCCGCCTACGTAGGTAAAATAAATAAAGTTCTATGGCTAAACGACCTCAAACGTTCAATGCTAGCTATATCCAGCAATTAACCTTTGACGACCTTTGTGGCGCGGTGGGCGAAGGTCCGCCTGCGACGACGCCTAGACGAGAACAATTGTGTGCAAATCTGCAGATATGGTTATAGGTTATATAGGTTTTTTTTTCATTTTGCGTTGTTTTTGAACACAAGGGCATAATAGAGAGTGTGTTAAAGATACATGTAAGTAGGCTCCCCAGGTACTTACCTGGGGAGCCTAATTTAGGCCCAGACTCCATCAAAGCGAATTTGGAGATGTCCGTAGAGGACATCTCCAAACATCGGCAACAACGGCTAGAACGGCTGAGCTGCGTGCGGTAACCGTTGGATGTTTGTGTAGATGAATGGTTTTTTTGCACTAGCGAGACACAATTCATCTCTTCTCATCTCCGCTGCGTAACGACGCAGCTTGCTTGATTTTTCTTTGTTTCTTCGAAAACAAATATGTCACATCTCCGCTCGGTGGTCTCCACTGCACTACTAGCTGAGTGGAGACTGATGACAGATGTGTGAAAGGCGTTCAATTGATTGTTTAAAACACATGTCTTCTACGCTCATCTCAGCTCAGCTATGGTGGAGTCTGGCCCTTATTCTGATACTCTTAATAAAAACTTTCATCAATAAAGCTAAACTAAATTATGTTGTCAGAAAACATTTGACGTGAACTTAAATTCTGAGTACCTCTAGTTAAAAGTCCATAAGTGCTTTCAGATCCATTCAGCCTAATTATCAAAAGATTTTTTTACCTGAATGTTTTTAACATTTTTTCTGTAAAATCAAATACAGTTTCAATGGAGGACTATAGATTTCACAGTGTCTGCCTCGGAGGGTTGACATAGATAAATTGATTACGCCTTTTGCTGTTTTCAGAGTTCTTTGGGCTGAACTAACTGCCACGCGTGCGCTGTAAAAGGGATTTTTTGCGTTGAATTGTACAACAAAATTTGAAAACAATAATACATCCTACTAACACAGTACAACAACAGTACAATTCTTTATTTATAACGCCAAGTTACAAGTCAAACGTAATAATGGGGCCTCTGTGCTGTTGGCTTCGGCCCCACGCAAGCCTTCCAAAGGACCGGGTCACTTTATGGCCCGAGATCATGGTAAATGAGAGACATAATAATAAGGCAAGCAATAAAGAACAAAATATTGTCCTTAACTAATTTATGTATATAGGTACATACCTATATACATAAATTAGTTAATATTTTTTATGTTATAAAAAATATAATTGAACAATTGTATAGGGTATTAAGGGCTTTTATCTGAATCAATAATAATGATTAATGACCTAAAATAACACATTCTCACACAATGTTAGTTAGGCCGTGAACGTTAGGAAGATAGGTGTAGGATATATTGATTTTCAGCCATGGGCTTTTTTTAACGTTTTCAGCCCCGAAGAACTAAATAACTTACAGGTTTTAATACGAAGTGGTTCAAAATAAAATTGTCTGTTGTAGCTCGCAAAAAGAGTAGCTAGCATATATTTCTAGAATTGATAAATGAATCGTGCTTTTAAAGTATTTACTTTGTTTTAATATTTGCTATAGCTCCCGTATTTCCCTTATTTACGAATAGTAAATACGAAAATAAAATATGAAATAAAATGCGTTGGCATTTTATTTTCGTTTATTTTATCATCATCATCAGACTATGTTTGTCCACTGCTGGTAACAGGCCTGGTAGTGCAGGGAGATGCTGGCTACTAGGCCACCCCTGGCCCTAATTTTATCAGTTAATGCGTATAACTGGTATTTAAACCTACATAATATATGATACTGTTTTTTTATACAGCTACAAAAAATTAGGAATTATAAAAAAAAACTGTAAAAAAAAAAAAATTGTAGCTGTTACGAAGTGTAAAATGAACCTAATGGCTAATTTATAATTTAAAAATATTACCGGTTCCGGCCGATAGAACCCACACACAATCGTCTATATGATATACGGTTAATACTGAATTTTAATTATAGGTTTAAATAATGTGATCCAATGAAGGGTAATGAACAATACGAAACATTAATTTTAAACGAATAAAAGCTGACCCATTTTACAACAAAGTGACCACAGGTTACGTTTCAGTATTACCTATATTGAATTTTACATGATTGACGGTAACTTTCTATGCGGTACACTGAATAACACTTTACTGTAATTTTCCTAGCAAAAGCGTATATTTTATTCATTACTATTTATTTCTTGGTAAAATAATAACTGCGTAATTGCGAAAACTAACCAGTTTAATATAATGTTGATAGACAATTTAATTTATTGTTAATAATAAAAAGGAAAGGAAAAAAATCCAACTTCCTTCTCGCTAGGAAGTTGGATCAAGGGCCAGATCCAAAAGGCGGTACTCTTGGACTCGGCATGTATCGTCAGGAAGTTCCTTTCTCTGCAGCCCTAGTCACCGGCCTCTTGAGCCTAGCTTCGCGGTCGGTGATCTACCGTTTTGATATATTTTTTACTGTAGAATAGTTTTATAATATTTTATTGTATTTTCTATAGTAAAAAAATTATTTGATACGAGAATTTTGAATAAATGAGAGAATAATAATAATGCATTGTTAGTAGTAAGTATGAATTAGTTACATACTTTCATTTATTCATTATGAATGTAAGCGGGTTATTTACGAACCTAGTTTATGTTGTATTCTTCCAACATCAACGGCTCACCATGATGAAGTCCCTAGTTAAGGGCTGAAAAGTTGGTGTTCTTCCAACATAAACTAGGTTCATAGATAACCTGCTTACATTCATAATTCAATCGTCAAGCCTTTTATGATGATGATTGATAAAACACCAATACCACCTATGAGTAACAAACTACATCATCATCATCAGCCTATGATAGTCCACTGCTGGACAAACTACATATATTTTAATAATTCTAGATATAGAAAACGGAGCACGCTTTCTCAGAAGGAACTTATTTACCTTAGATTACTTCTAATGGGAAAACAGATACAGGAAGCTCAATCCATTCTTTCACCACCTAACGGTATTAATTAAGTATCGATTTATGAAAATTAATTACCATTAATTACCATTACTTGTAACGGGAAAACAGACACAGGAAGCTCAATCCACTCTTTCACCACCTAACGGTATTAATTAAGAATCGATTTATGACAATGAATTACCACCTATTATTGTAGATAAAATCGGATTGCTTCATTCTATATATATTCTGTATAATTATAATTTTCTATATATATGTATGTAGTCATGTTTTATATTATTATTAACTCATTTATTCTCAGATTCATAATCCATAATAAAATAATGCACATACAAATTAAAATGTCAAAAACAAAATCACACAGTAAAATAAAATAAAACTAGAATAATATAACGTAGGGAAATTAAAAAATAAATAATTATATACAGAGTTATTTTTATCTTTATAATTCAAAATTATAAAGATAAAAATAACTCTGTATATAATTATTTTTTTTTAAATTTTTTTTTTTTTATTAATCTTAAAAAAATAGGGATCCCACGAGGTTTATATTACCCTCACACAGAACAGCACTGAGTGCGAAAAATTGCTCTACCATGACTGTCAAAGTATATAATAAAATTCCTAGAGACATATGATTTACTTACCTATTTTTGACTCAGCTATATTTAATTTCTAATTTTGTAATTCATAATTATATGGTTTTTTGTGAATCAGATAATTTAGTTTTTATACTTTTTATGTTGACTCTATAATAACTTGAAACTATAGTAGAATATTTCCTATGATAACTTCAGATTGATTATTATTTAATTGTATATCTATATTGTGTTCTTTAATCTAACTATATTTTAGAATAACAGTCTGTAATTAGTTAATTTGACGACCGATGTGGCGCGGTGGGCGAAGGTCCGCCTGCGACGCAGGAGGTTGCGGGTTCGATTCCCGCCTCGGAACAAATGTGTGTACGATCTGCAGATATTTGTTTCAGGTGTTCTGGTCGTTTTCTATGTATAATAAAAATATATATCTATGTAATGTATTGGTATTATGTATATCAGTTATCTAGTACTCATAACACAAGCTCTGCTTACCATGGGGCTAGATAATGCTGTGTGTATTGTCCAGCATTATTTATTTATAATTATTTATTTATTATTATTTATCAAAAAAAAATAATAGTATAATTGGCCTACGGCCGTTCTGATTACGTAAATAAAATAAATGAGAACTGCCCACTTGTAAATTTAAGGCAAAACTCCGTAGGTGTCTCATAGAGAAATATTTTTATGACATTAAAGATTATAATCATTAAATTACCTAGTTATATAAGTTAAATATTGTACGTCCATCATTAATGGATAAACTGTTGATTCACCTAGCTTTTAAGATCTTTTAGTATACAGTTTCTACAGTAAACTTATTTGAATTTGAAAAACAACACGAGAAAAAGCACTCGCAGTTTCTTTTCAGCTCGACTCTACCTACCTCTCTCCTCTACCTAGTGTAATCGACCTTTAGGGACTACTTTTAAACAGATATTTATTTACACAGCGGTATCGCACTCAGTAAAAACCTTTTCACAGCAATTTAATATCTCAAAGCTTTGTGTAGGTTTCGTCTCATTTATTAGGGCAGGTGGGGTATTAGGGGGTTTACACACGACCTGCATCGTCGTATTAATTTTACAACGTAATACGGGAGCTTAGAGCTCAGAATATCGGTGCTCGGCTTTATGTACGATTTTAGTAGTACATAAATATGAAATGAGTTGGTACTCTCGCCGATGCTTTAGAAAATTGGGTATTAATAAGCGAATCTGAGCTAAGGTTTGAGGTTCTCTTCGAAATTGGTTGATTTTAGTGCAGTTTTTTTAGACGGAGGGACATCTTTACAACTTTATAACTAAAGTTCACAAGTACAGACTCGTATACCACGAATTGGAGGTTATATTTGAGTCTGTACATAGTTTTGACTACTTTAACAGTAATTATAAGCATAATTATGTGTTCAGATCTCCTATAAAGTATTTAATAAGGTGTCTACTTTAGAAAGTCTCTGATAACTTGAGCCTATTCGAAAATTCAGGCAGGTCCTTCCAATTCCATCCAATACGTACAAGGACCTCTGAAATTGGCCGTGATCGAATGCGCCTAGCGACACCTTAAGTGAGGACTGGTCTACAAAGAGCTGACGTTGATAGATGAGGGGTCACACGTTTGCCGACGAAGTGCTTTCGGGCTTTTTCTAAGATTTTGAGAATTTTTCTCAAATAATTTAACTAGTTGGTACTTAGGTACAAAGTTGTAAAAGGTTTTTGCGATATCAGGGGTGTAGCAGTCTGCATCATATTTTTTACTTTGTTGTGTTCTTTGAATAAAATTGAGGTAGTATTTTTTCATAGGGCTGAATCCTGAAATCGGAGTACAAAATCGTTTTCCACACTACCCAAAGGTAAGGTAGAGAAGAAGAATACTACCTTGTTTTGTGTTCACTTATGTACAATTTGCAGTACAATGTGCAATAAAATATACTATGGAGATGTGTCAAGCGTCAGCCAAGTTCGAAAGAAAGAGGATTATGTGTAAATGCATAGCTATATATACATATATAAAGGTATCAGACAAGTGTCATCTCATCACCAACACAATCCTATGAACTAACCTAGATATTTGTTTTATCATAAATAGAAAAATCCAGAACACCCGAAACAAATAACTTCCGATCGTAAAAAACATTAGTCCCGAGGCGAGAATCGAACCCACAACCTTCTATGTCGCGGGCGGACTTTCGCCCGCTACGCCACAGAGGTCGTCCAACATCAAATGCGGTGGATATACACGTAAACTTGCCAAGACACATATTAATACTGAAAGAACGTAGACCATAGCCCTGATTCAGGAGCCGTGGATCAGGGCAGGGCATGTATGTGGTCTCAACAACCTTAACGGTAAGCTTATATATGACAACACTTGTAAACATCCGCGTACGTGCATTTTTGTACCACGCAACATTAAAACTGTGCCCTTAACCGAGTTCTGTTCCAGAGACCTGACGACAGTCAGGCTTCAGGGAGTTTTCGGAGGGGAAACCGAAGACGTAGTGCTAGCGTCAGCCTACATGCCCGGCGACGAGGCCGTGCCCACGAAAGACACTACGGATCTGGTAAGACAATGTGAACTGAATAACTCAAAGCTAATAATTTCAGCAGACACGAACGCGCATCACCCCATATGGGGCATGCCCGTCTCAAACAGCAGAGGAGACGATCTGGTAAACTTCCTCTTCACAACTAATGTCACTATAGCAAACAAGGGCGCAGAACCAACCTTCGTGACGAGGCGATGCCGCACCATAATTGATCTAACACTGGTAACGGAGAATTGCTCAGACTACGTGCAAAACTGGAGGGTATCAGATGAGACCTCCTCCTCCGACCACAGGTGGATCAGGTACGAACTGACGTTAAACAAAACTACTCCAGCACCCAGGCGTAATCCCCGCAAAACAAACACAGTACTGTTTGCAAAATCCCTGCAGCAGCACCTAGGCGAGGGTGGCCCGGTAGCGGATATAGGTAACATAGCAGAGATAGAAGCAGCAGTACAACATATCACGCATAGCCTTAACAAGAGCTACGAGTCAGCCTGCTCTCTAACCGTCAATAGAGAAACGGATGATGGGAAGCAAGGCTGGTCTCGACGATTGGAGGAGCTCAAGGGTAAGGTTCGTAAGTCTTTTAACAGAGCCATGAATACATACGACGACTCCGACTGGAACGTATATAAGAAGGCCCGGGCCGATTACAAAAAACAGTTACGCCGTAGGAGTCGTCTCAGATGGAAAAACTTTTGCACTAACATAGAATCAAACTCTGAAGCGAACAGAATCAGAAAGATCCTGGCGGCAGAGCCAAACCGAGAGATCGGTTCGCTTAAGAAGTTTGACAACACCTACACGAAAACGACGGCAGAAACACATGAACTCTTATTACAAACACACTTCCCAGGGTGCCTCATAGACGGTGAAACAGAGTGGCACGATACCAGTCAAGTCACACCATCGGAGACCGACTGGACCGTAGCATGCTCAGTGGTAACCGGAGAAAAAGTAAACTGGGCCATCAACACTTTCAAACCATACAAGTCGCCAGGGATGGATGGAATATTTCCTGGCCTCCTTCGCTGGGGGATAGCACACATAGGCGGGGCGTTGACAGCTATTTTCAGAGCCTGCCTGGCCTTCCGCTACGTACCGCTTATGTGGAGAGAGGTTAGAGTCCTATTCATACCCAAACCAGGTAAAAGCGACTACACTGAAGCAAAATCCTATAGGCCGATCAGTCTCACTTCATTCTTACTCAAGACGCTAGAGAGGCTATGTGATCGACACATAAGGGATAGCATACTAACTGTAAAACCACTGCACCCACAGCAACACGCCTACACTTCAAGTAAATCAACTGAATCTGCGATACACACAGTAGTCAGTAGATTAGAACAAGACATTTCAAACAAAACACTGTGTCTTGCAGCCTTCATAGACATTGAAGGAGCCTTTGACAAGACAAACTTTAACAGCATCAACGCAGCCCTACAGAAGCACAACGTAGAGCCAACGCTGGTAGATTGGATAATCAGTATGCTCAAGCTGAGAGCAGTACGGATTGATGTGCAGGGGGGGACCAGAGGAGTGGTTTCAAGAGGATGTCCACAAGGCGGAGTCTTGTCACCACTTCTGTGGAACCTGGTAGCAAACGATCTTATCACCAAGCTCAACACTCAACGCTTCTTCACGGTAGGCTACGCGGACGATCTTGCGATACTCATATCGGGACACTTTGCCAGCGTGACGTGTAACATTATGAGTAACGCGCTAAAGACCGTCGATGGTGTATAGACTATGGACTAACCGTGAATCCAACGAAAACAGAACTAGTACTGTTCACCAACAAGCGTAAATTAGGAACATATCAGCTCCCATTTCTATTCGACACGCAACTTACATTATCCGATTCAGTTAAATACTTAGGTATAACTTTGGACAATAAACTAAACTGGGCAACACATTTAGAAAACAAGATAAAGAAAGCTACCATCTCATTCTGGCAGTGTCGCCGATTGTTAGGGAAAACATGGGGTCTCAGCCCAAAGATCACCCTGTGGTTATACAACACTGTAATTAGACCCTCTCTGACATATGGTGCCCTAGTCTGGTGGCCAAGAACAAATCAAAGCACTACCATAAATAAACTACAAAAGTTCCAGAGACTGGCCTGCGTTGCGACTACAGGGTGTATGAGAACTGCCCCCACGGCAGCACTCGAAGCCCTGATTGGCCTATTACCACTGCACTTACATGTGCAACAAGAGGCAGCCGCAGCTGCATACAGACTCTGGGCTTTACGTTTATTGAACCACAACACAAACGCACAACACACCACTATTATAGACGATTATGCAAAAAGTAACCCTATGCTACTCTCGATATATGATAGGGTGCCTAAAACACACATACTTTCAAAAAGCTTCACTTTACAAATGCACGAAGAGCCAAGTGATAGCTCAAACATACATGAAGTACGAATATACACTGACGGCTCTAAAATGAAAACAGGTACGGGGGCGGGAACGTTCTCGGAAGATCTTAATATTCACAAAACAACAGCACTGGGTGCCCACAACTCCATCTTCCAGGCGGAATGTGTAGGTATTATCCAAGCTGCGACTGCAGTGCTACGAAGGAAGGTAACTGACCAAAACATCAGGATCCTCTCGGACAGCGCGGCAGTACTACAGGCCTTGAACAGGAGAGAACACAACTCAGGACTGACTTTGCAATGCCACCACCTGCTAGAGCAAATAAGTAAATCCAATAAAGTCACCCTACAATGGATAAAAGGCCACAGCGGATCCAGAGGTAACGACGAAGCTGATGCACTGGCGAGGAGAGGTTCAGAATGGCAACCAGCAGGGCCTGAACCAATAATTCCCCTCCCCTTTAGTCAAGTCCGCTCATGGATCCGTCAACGCACAGCCAAACGACACGAAGAGCACTGGGCAAGTATTCCAGATTGCAGGCAGTCGAAGGAGGCATTCCCGGTTTTAAACCCACGGTACTCCCGAAAACTCCTCAATCTCAAACGTGACAAACTCCGGAAAGTCGTCGGTATTGTCACGGGATACTGCATGCTAAACAAACACCTTTTTAATTTGGGTATCACGGACAGCCCCCTTTGCAGAGGGTGCATGAATGCAGAGGAGACGGCAGCGCATGTGCTTGTAGATTGCGACAGCGTTGCTTCTCAAAGACTGCATCACCTTGGGACACCGAGGACGCCTAGGGAGGCATGCACCGGCATCAGCGAGCTGCTGGCCTTCCTGGAGGACATCGGGTGGTTAGACTAGCAGCCCCCCCACCCGACACGCAAAAAAGGCCCACCGGCGGCCAAGTTGCGGAAACCAGTCCAGAAACAAGTAACAAGTAACAAGTAACTGAAAGAACGTAACAAATTAAGATTAGGAATTGCAATGAAACTTGGCACCTTCTATTAAACCTCAGCTCTTTAATCGGTGAAGCACGTGAAGCACTATCTGAACGATCTTGGGTAGTTTTCATATTTATGTTTTTGATTCGATATATCTATCGAAATTTAACTTTTAACGGTCAACTTGATGGCTAATGAATTTCGATACAAATAATTTGATGTCTAAAATAACCGTCACTTTTTCGCGTACAAAACCCTCACTCTTTATTTATCATTCACAAAATGTTTTTCCATTTGCAAATTGATTTGAACCCTTTCAACCCAGAGATCCTTTTCAGTAGGCAGAAATCGCTGATTGAAAGGACCCTGCTAATGCTAAAGCATCCGTCTAATTACTCCCACATTAGCAAAGAAATTACAAGGGACTGGGTCACCATTAGCACCACGGATCGGCAGAACTTCGCTTTAGTTCCAAACTAAAGTCTTTATGCGAAAATCGAATTTTAAGGTGAAAGTTGTTGAGCTCTTTGTGAAGGGCTCATCTAGGAAAGTACCAACTTGTAGGTATCAGTTCGACGTCGTAAGCCAAGGCATGTGAAGGCCAAGGCCACTTTTTTATCAGTAGCCCGTTTTGCCCTTTGGGTACGTAACCCTAAAAACTAACCTACCGTTTATTTGCGTAGACAACATTTGACGACTGATGTGGCGCGGTGGGCGAAGGTCCGCCTGCGACGCAGGAGGTTGCAGGTTCGATACCCGCCTCGGAACAATTTGTGTGTACGATCTGCAGATATTTATTCCGGGTGTTCTGGTCGTTTTCTATGTATAATAAAAAATATCTATCTATGTAATATATTGTATTACGTATATCGGTTATCTAGTACCCATAACACAAGCTCTGCTTACCATGGGGCTAGATAATACTGTGTGAATTGTCCAGCATTATTTATATTTATTTATTTATATTGTTGGAATATTTTTGCGAAATTATAGATAGTTAGATAGATAACACATTTATTTGACACTGCAGCACATGTTACAAAGGTCACAATAGGAAAGGCATAAAATATTAGAATCTAGATACACGGCAGCGTGTCAAGCCAAGTTCAAGCAAAGGAACTGGCTAGCCAGCGCCGAGTGTAATATTACACGAACCACTTGGTGCCACTTTTGACCCTTCTATAACTCAAAACCTCTTTAACGTAAACACATAAAACTACGTGTGTTTATACAAAATAACATTAATGAACAATGAGTTATAGTACATAATTGTAAATAATATTAAGTTTTTGATTGTGTAAGTAGTTCCTTATGATATCGTTTTAAGTATACATGGCTTATAAGATGGCATAATTAAGCATGTCTATTTCTAATGCTAAAGTATTTCTATAGGTAAACTCTACTTTATTTTTCTCTCGTTCCGCCCCCGTAATGATCTGTCCACACAAGATGGATGTCGATAGCTTCTACGAATAGCCAAACTAAATTATACTTACTACCCAAACTAAAATACTTTCGGGATGGGTTGGGTGTTTGGACTTAACCTTTTAGAAATATTTGCGGATTTGGCAAATGAATGCAGACTAGACAGCAAACGTAGTGTAGAATTTCGGCCAGCAGGTCTATTGAGATGCATTCGTGAATGTATCACTCAAACTATTTTCGCCACACATTTTTATCTTTTCTTTGTGATCGCATTGCAGCTCACTTGCAATTCACGACTAAACAACTATTTGTGGTACACTCACAAATAGTTCTAAATGAATTTTTTAGCTTAAATTTCCATATTAAAATGAAATTCTATAAACCGACAGCAAACCGACGAAGAATGCCGGATGCGGGGCACACGCATTCCATAAAAGTTCACAGATATTGCAGTTTTGTCTTTGTTATGTTAACGTTTGCCGTATGTCCAGCGACTTGTGGGCAAAGACTACCACAGGAGCCCACCCAACGCTAAGAGGCGACGTCGGAGGCCCAGGATGAGATGGCGCGACGAGCTCTAGGTACATCTTCCATCATGGCCTGTTGCAGCGTTGGATCGCGAGGAGTGGAAGGAGAAATGGGAGGCTTTGCCCAGCAGTGGGACAATAATGGCTCAAAATAAATAAATAAGTCATAGTGGTCAGTGATTTTCAAACAATTTAGCTTATAAAAAGCTTCTAAAACATTAAAAAGTAGGCATCTTTGTAGTTTGCGTTATATATTTTGACTTAGTTGTGCTAACTTAGTAAAAAACTATATTTTTGTGGCTTTGTAATATGTTACAACGTTTGCATATAAGAACAGCGTGGAAATTCGAATTCACTCATCTTTATTATCGCGAGAGACTTTCTGCTATACAAACGTAGGTAAGGCGAATATTTACGTATTCAAATTAAATATCTTTCTAGGAGAATTATTGAACTATTCCTTAGAAACAGATAAAAGTAACCATTCGACCAAACCCAGGCATTTCCCATAACTCTGGGTTAGTACATTTGATTATCATATTTTTTGTTTCCTTTCTCTTTTATTTTACCCTTGTGATTTTTGGGTATACCCATTTACATATTGGATACCGATATACCAGTCAAGTTTATTACTCTTCGAATGTTATTACTGAATATATGTTACGTTTGTTTTCTTTCTTATATTTTATTTATTGTATATTTTGGGAGCAGCTGCTAAAGATTTCACACCTAGGTACATAATGTATCTATTTATTTTTGTGATGTATTTTTCTAATAAGCTTTGCGTGTATATTTCTTGCGTAGGTAAATTTCTCCGAGAATGTCACAATAAAGAAAATTATTATAATCGTAAATTTTATTCATATTTTAGTTCGAAACATGCAAAGGGCCAATTAGTACCTATTTCTCGGTAGAGCTACTGCTTTCTTAAATATCTACCTACAGATTCCTGTTATCGTAGTCCCAATGGAATCAACACAAACATACGTTTAAAAAATAGTATATTTGATAGATAAAACATGCCCTCTGGGTGACATTTCATTATAATGAGTGGATATGGGAGCGGTTGTTTGGAAATTTCAAAGAAAACATTGTGCGTGGCAGCAAACACTTTTGCACGGTGCCGTATCAAAAATCCGGATACATATTCAGTTGACCGGACTTCCCGAGACTTAAGAGTTTCAGCAGTCCGGTTTTACAGTGTGAATCGAACTTTTTAGCCTTTTTTGTATTAGAAGTTCGATGTTGATGATACATCGCTAGTCAAATTAAAATTTTGTACGTATCGTTATAGTTTTATTTCATGAAATGTTGCCATCAAGCACTCTGGATTAAGCTCTGTACTTTTTAATTCAATACCACTACCACTCAGCACAAAAGCGTGCATTCTAGATATGGACCTAAACTCTTTATCTTTAAATAAATTTAACAATGACAAGAAGAAATTCCTACATAGCTTCATACGAATGGTCCAAGAAATGTCTGTCATCCGATGCCATCAATATTACAAACTAGCTGCGCCCCATATTTTGAATAATATACAATATTATGTTTATGAATTGTAGCCTATGTGTTATTCTGATATGTAAGCTATAGTACCTATTGTAAAGTTTCATCAAAATCCATTCAGTAGTTTTTGCGTGAGAAGAGTAACAAACATCCATCCATACTTACAAACCTTCGCGTTTATAATATTAGTAGGATTAAAGCCCATATTTTATTGCAACTTTTGTGCTGTGCTGCGAAGTGGCTTTCCAGGTGTGCAACAAGCCGAAACCAAGCCTAAACCAGAAAGCCGTGTTTCATCACTTCACAGCGCAATCGATGAAGTAATTCGAAGATATTCAGGTTCAGATTCAATCTCTGTCAACACAGTAGTGGGCCAATGGGCCGAGAATGCGCCAAAGCCCCCAGCATTTCAGAAGCTTAGTGCTCGTATATCAAAGCCCCTGTGACAGCATTGAGCGATGTCCTAATATCCGGTAAGGAATAGTAGATCGTGTAGTGGAGCATCGAAATGCAACCAAAAGCGATATGTAAACAAAAAACTCTCGAAGATACTACGAAAAAATTATTAATATTGGCATAGTTTTGCTCAGGCGTTTTTCCAAGTGCGTAAAAAGTAGAAAGCAGATGACGCCTGCACTTTGTGACAACATTAACGAATAAATCAGAATCAACTTTGAAATAAATTTATTATTTTAAATTATAATTAGTCAACAATGTAACAAATAACACAGTTCATGATAACGATAACAGTTAAAATATTTAATACTTAATTGGGTGTGTTATTACCCCAAAAACTGTCGCAGGATTACTTTTTTTTAACTTCATCCGGATTTTGGTTTTTTGTTTGCAGGAACTTTACGTGTTGCGGTAGTAGGTTTGTTACGTAGAGGTTTGCTTGTTTCCACTGGTACTTTGATAGACTTTTGAACTGTAGATTTCTCCGACATCATTACAGGAACGGCAATGGATTTAGGCTGTTGAGGTTTTGTTTGCTTATTGTCCACACTTCGAGCTGGAGCTTTTCCAATTTTACTTTGTTTTCTGCTCTGCTGCTGTTTGACAAGAATTGGTGCTACGGTATCCTTTGAGTTAGCTCTGGCCTCCGCTCTGATTCTTTCAGAGTCCTTAAGCTTTTGTACTCTAATAGCGTATTTAAGGAGCTGGGCTCGCAAAAGTTTGTTAGTTTTTGCAGTTAACTCCTCTTCTTCTGCCTCCGAGTTTTGTTGTTGAGCATCTACGATTAGGGCAGGTTCATCAACAGGCTCTTCGATTTTGTAAGGAACTAGTTTGTATTTCCTTGTTCCTTGAATAGGGGTACCAATTAATTTTTCATCAAATTCTGGAGTCTTCGTGTCATAATCTTGTTGACGAAATTGATAATTAAAACGTGGACGCCGCCCATAAGGTTGGTAACGTAGGTTAGAATAAGTCTTAAATATTTGTTCTTTCTTGGCAGCTGCAAGAGCCACATTTTTTTGTTGATGTTGTTGTTGACGGAATGTAAATCTAGGTGAAAAGCTTCTGGGTTCCTCAGAAATATCTGCTGCGATTCGTTGGTTGTAACTGGGCTGGTCCTCAGCCGTCTCTTCATCTACTTGCTCTTCGTTTAGTAGCCTTAAAATTGTTTCAAAGTCAATATTCTGGCTCTTCTTTTCTTCGGGACTTTCTTCTTCTTGCTGAGCATCTTCTGCTTGAGAATCATCGTTTTCTTCTTCTTCTTCTTCTTGAGAATCAGCGTTTTCTTGAGAGTTATCATTTTCTTCTTCATCTTCTTGAGCATCATCGTTTTCGTCATCTTGTTCTTCATTTGCTTGTTGTTCTGTAGAAAGTTCAGAGTCATCCCCATCGTCTTTATCAGATTTTACTACAGCACCATCGGCTTCGAGAGACCTTACTTGGTCAGATGTCAGATACAAAATGAGTTCTCTATGTCCATATGGTCCAGTAGTTGCAAGACCAGTAGAAAAGTCGTACAACGTGTGCGGGCCCTGGTCGTAGCGACGTGCTCTGATAGAGACTAGGAGTATTGAAGCAAATATAATCCAAATCTGAAAAAAAAATATTATTATAGATATTTATTAAAGGGCTAGCTCGGTCTTATCTCTACGATCAATTGTGAGTCATTGTCTTGCTATCTTACTTTATTTCGACCTATTTGCTCATGAAAAATAAACAACCCCTTTATTGGTATCATGTAGGTAAGGAGGTATTTCTGTTTAAGATGGCTTTATTAGGAACATTGGAATTACTTTAGTACTAAGTTACCTTATTATTGGTGAGTAATTTAAAAATACTTACATTGATACCCATGGCTGCTAACTTGATGATCTACGCAGCCTATGGACAGGTGGAAAGCTGGTGTTCGTTTGTGCTAATCCAAGAAGACTCAACCAGTTTTATAAGTTGATGTTGTGAATCAAAATGTAAATAAAAATTTTGAAACTAGTCCATTGCATTAGTGAAGAGACAATATCGATAAAATAAAATGGGCATTAAATGTTGTTTTTGTCAAGGAAAACCAGCTTACAATATTAATAATTATGTGTAAAAGAAACAACAGTTCATTAACCTGACTTCATTTGCTGACGGCTCGAGCTGGCTCACTATTATATTTTTGCAATTAATGTGTCGGTTTGGCCGACAGGTTAAACCAAATATTACTTACCGAAAATATTGTTTTGTGTTGCTTGTAATACTTATCAAAATCGACATTAGACATTGACAAGTTCGATGTCCAGCACTATTTCGGAATTTATATTATTTTGCAAACGCAAAATTGCGCCATAAAATTTTTGAAACACTTAATTCAGTTTTGATTTTCGAATTATACAAATCATCAAACGTTTTATTAAGTGTTTTTGCTCAATTTATAATAATATATGTTAATGAGATGAGTGTTTTATTAGATTATGTAACGCGGAATACAGAATTCTTGTGACGTATGGGTCTCATGGTGACTCAGAACCGCGTAGGTCCATAAATTGTTTTAAGTTTTAGCCGTTACGTTCCCACAGCTGGGCCGGACCTCCATTTTTAATATCAAGTCTCAAAATGTATGTTAATGTGTGTAATGAGTTTAAGCCCATATTTAAATGCACATTTTTGTGTTGTGCGGTAACGGTGTTGGTTTAATTTGAGCTTTAGGCTATTCGATCGAATCATATCATCATCTTTTTCCGTTTCGATCATCTTTGATTTGTTTATCATTACAAACGCTAATGAAAAGATCTAATAAAAAATCACCCAAACTCAACCAAACTTAAAACAGAGCCCTGAGTTGTGCTTTGAGACGACCCATTTTTGTACTTATGGATTTTGCGTAGTTCCATGTCCACACGCTGAGAGAGAGGCTGGATTAAATCCCATAAAAATGTAATATTTCGACGACGACGTTCCGTTAGTATCTAGTAACAAAACACAAGTTTACAAAGTTTGAACAACACAACACAGGTTTTTGTTGTTTTCACTTAGGCCATATTTTAGTAGTGCACACTACTAAAATCGTTAAGGAATGAAAAGAATTCCAACGATTTCAAAAATACATTAAATCGAATGATTCAAAATATGATCTGTAGATTGAAAAATCGCGCTGAAATAGATTTGAAAGTGGAATCGAGACCAGGTAACGGCGGAGCGCTATATCATGGATAGTGTATTGCATTTGTCACCTCGAGTAGTGAATGAAATTGAATAGCTTACCGTTGTATTTTAGCCTCGTAGGCATGTTTATTGGAATCGATGTTATAAAACTGGATTTTTCTGCTGCATAGTAGAGAAACTTCTGAACCCTATACAATTCTGATTTAGGTTTTTGATAAGGTTTTGTTATTATAGTGCGTTAGCACACGAATGCACTCGGGGTAATCTGTAATAAATTAAATAATATCGCAAAAAAAATCGATTTCGACCCCGAAGTACCCAGATTTAGTACCGTCAATATCGATTTTTTTGGAATATTATTTAATGTCTAGTCACTCGTTGATACAAATCAACGAGTAAGTTTGAGTAGGTCTTCCGTTGGTGGCTCATCTTCGATATCGGGCTTGATGCAATAAAAGTACTTCAACTATAACGAAAACTGGGTTTATTATAACGAAAAAGTATTTAGTAAATGACCCAAGTTCTTTTTCGATTTCTGAAAGTAATTGTTGGTTTGTGATTTTTATATACCAATTATATTATGTTTCTAGGCCAGTTAACTCATTTTAAAGTGAACTACTTTAAACTGTTAATTTTGTATATCAGTTATCTAGTACCATAACACAAGCTCTTTTTAGCTTGGGGCTAAATAATGCTCTATGAATTATTGTCCTTCCTATATTTATGTCAATTACTACAGAAAATAGCGCCAAAGTTTGATATGAGTCAAGTAGCCTACTGTTATTTTCTTTGTTAATAAAGTGGTAAATTGACCGATGACTTTGTTTATTTGATCAAACCACAGCTCCTAGTCCAAATAAACTATTCATCTGCGACTACCGCTAAGTTATGTGGTTTCTCCAAGTTACGGTTCAAACACAGAAATCAAGTCGGTAAGTAAGGCATAGAACTGATATTTGTTAAGCTGCTATAGTTAAGTTATAAGCCGTTGGCAAGTTGCGGCTGAGTTTGGCTGGCTTCCAAACGCTTACTAAGACAAGAACCATGCCGTTTTTGTTTAAATACTGACCAAAATACGTTTGGAGATTTATGTCGTTGACTGCAGCCTGAAGTTTTGGACTCATTATTTGCAAGTGCTTTTATCCTAACTAGGTTTAAGCTCTGTTTTGAAGAGGCGATAGAGAGTCGAAATAGCAGCGTTCAAGTGCGCTTCTATTTCGCTCGTTGTAAGACGGGACCTCATTGGCACACAGCAGAATTAAGTCGACCTGCGCTGCTGCAGTAGGAAAGTAAAGCTGAATGCGCACCTGTCCGGGCCGCAGGAGCCGCACTCATCGCAGTCATCGCATTTTCTAAATGTTTATATTATTACTAGCTGTGCCCCGCGGTTTTTTGGATAATATACAATATATCTTTATAAATTGTAGCCTATATTGTTATTCTGATGTATAAATTGTAAAGTTTCATTAAAATCCATTCAGTAGTTTTTACGTGAAAGAGTAACAAACATCCATCCATCTATCCATCCATACTTACAAAATTTCGCGTTTATAATATGTATTAGTAGGACGACGGGCGCGCCGCATTTCAGTCAAATCATTGGAGTAAAATGGAGTGCGATTCCTGCGGCAAGGATAGGTTCAGCGGAAGCGTTCAGCATGAGGGCTCTTAAAAAATTCTACCTACAACCTACGCACGAAGACTCTTGGGTATAATGATCAAGCATTACCTTATAATCGATACCTTAGAAAATTCTGTAGGTAAGCATTGCCTGTTGTAGCTAACTACAAATCTATCTAACTTGTAACTAAAATGACTTGAAGCAGAATTGAAGAATTTCTTCATTATCATCATCATCATCAACCTATAGCAGTCCACTGCTGGACATATGCCTTCACCAATGAGCGCCATAGCGCCCCTGTCTTCAACTTGCCGCATCCGCTTTGCACACTATTTTCCGAGATAAAAAGTAGCATATGGTCAAATTTGCTGTTTGTGACAAAAGAAAAAGAGACAGAATTACTTTGAAATTTATAATGTAATTTATAGACAGATTTTTTGATAAACTAAATTTTTATCCGTGAAAACCTTCAAAAAGCTTTTAAGTATTAATTAATTTGTTAGTCTGTTATGTATAAGCCTCTGGTTTTCCTTAAAAAAATATTAAAATTATTTTTAAGGAAGATCGGTTGCTGTTTTATCACTAGAAAAGAAGAATAGTTTCGCTGAAAGAAATTATCAAATAAATAACAAAGGGTGCATTGGGCGGTAAAATTGTCTGACAGTGAGAAAGAACGCGGTCAGATGCCCCCAGTTTTATTATACTGTGGCGATGCTACACTTTGACACTGTCAGCTAAAGCGCGAAGTAAACGCGAGGCGGTTAAAAAAGCTTTCGAGTTCTGCAATGGTCATGACTGTTGTTTAATATAATCACTGTACTGTTGCTCAGTAGAGTGATTTTCTTCAGTAGGCCAAGCTCAGGGATTATTGTTGTAATCTAAGTAGACTAAATAAAACGATATGGCATCGTCATACATTGAATCGATTATATTCGACGACCGATGTGGCGCGGTGGGCGAAGGTGCGACGCAGGAGGTTGCGGGTTCAATTCCCGCCTCGGAACAATTGTGTGTACGATCTGCAGGTATTTGTTCCGGGTGTTCTGGTCGTTTTCTATGTATAATAAAAAATATCTATCTATGTAATATATAGTATTATGTTTATCAGTTATCTAGTACCCATAACACAAGCTCTGCTTACCATGGGTTAGATAATGCTGTGTGAATTGTCCAGCATTATTTATTATTTATTGAATAAATTATTGATATAGAAGGGATTGAAATGCAATTATTTTATAGTCGTAGTAGTTAATTTTTAGACTCTTTTCAAAATATTTAAAAAACCTTTAAAAAAACTATTTTGAGATGTACCTACCCACAAAAAACCACTATCTTTCATTGGTTAACGTCTCGGTGTGGTCTCCCTTTTAAAAACGATTCCCACCCTATTAGACCACTTTTGAAAAAAGTGTTCTACTTACAGAGATTAATTTTCTTGTAAAATATATCTCTACATGCATTTCACATGGATAGCTTTGCAAACTTTGAAATCTATGTATTTTCAGTAATTTTTACGACTTTTGTAGAATTCCATCCATCCATAAATCTTAACTGTCTCATTTAAAATATTGTAGGTGTGTATGAACCAACTGCTTTAGTCGACAATATCCCGTGACCGGACAAAACCCTCCCATTTTATTATGTCTCGGATAGGCCACGCTTAGTTGAACCAAACGCTATTAACTTTGTTGAAGTAATTACTGTCTCTAAGCTCGAGGGGAACCTTCCGTTATGCTACTATGATACAGGTGTTGCTACATGAAACTAACTTTAGACTTTAAACAACTAACTCAGCATAATAAGAAGTTAAGCTAAGCTCCGTAAGAGACCTAGACAACGCCGGTCTTCCGTCAGAATCCGTACAGGTGACGTCTCGAAGGCCTACGCTATGAAAAGAAAAAAAATGCAGTTTACAAATAAAAAAAGACGTATGTAAAGGAATTATTAACTTGATTTTAGCCAACATAATGTTAATAAAAGAAATTAAAAAATGAAAATACTATAAATATATATAAATACAATACATACGCAAACATAATCAACTTCTGGCTAGTGTTTAGTATTCTAATAAATTTTATTGTATCTATTTAAGTAAAAATATACAACTGGTGTGAAAATACGAATGCGCGGCAAAAATACTATGAGTGATATTGTCACGAATACATACACGTACTGACCAACAGACTATGTAGCTTATGTTTCTGTTTATATATTTTATTTATTATAATAAATAAATACACAGAAACATAAAGCTTCCTTATAATTTAGAACGAAACTCGTACCGAAAGTGTTTTTTAACGAAGTCTACTGTACGTTGGGCTTAGAAGTCTGATCAAACGAGAAACTTATTCACGTGCTGATGTTTCCAACTTAGTTTATATATTAATTAATGTTACAACAGGGTTATATTGTACCAAACAAGGTAACATGAAATCAATATGTACGTTCGCTGGATTACAACATAATAATTCGGTTTAATTTTGATTAAAACAACCCGTTATATTTTTCTTACTTGCATCATGTTGTTTTATCTCTCATAAGACCCCCGAATTTGGTTTTGGGTTAGTATCGACTAACCACCACCACTTCACTATCACTAAGTTCATTCACACCAAGCGGTTTTCTCTCCGAGGCTTAGAACACGCCTGAATTTCTGGTTAACTTGGGTTAATTCAAAACAATTGAATAAGTTTTCTAGACCTTCGTGAAACATCGTCATCATATCTTCTCTTTCCAACAGGTGAGATTGTGGTCAAACGAAAGTTTGACTATACAAAACGTGATTGAGACGTTCAAGTTTTATAACACAAAGTAACATAGTATTGACGCTGTACCTAAATAAACAAAAAACTACAAAATGACTTGACTCTTGATTGGCTTGATTCTTATCAATACTGTTTAATTAAGGAAAGCTTACGGCTAAACAGAACAAAACAAAACACATCGAGATGCATAATATGGGATTATCGATCAACAAAGATTTATACACGGTCAAAACATCCATACTTTAAAAGCCAAAATCCCTCACGCTTTCTATGAAACTAAGTTAAATGAAATATACTTTTGCCATTTTACTCTGTCCGGGAACACCCCGGTTATTATAACGACATGTACAAATCTGTCGTTATTAAAAAACTTTTGGGCAGCAGTTTAATGTAGACTTCGCCTTAGCTTTGGTCCGGCTCTTGATATTAATAAATAATGAGAAAAGTTTCCTTCAAAATTGTTAGTTCCATGAAATTATTTTAGTTCTGCTCAAAATATTTGTTGTAGAGTTTAGTAATACTGCATTCTCTGCCGAGTAATTTGTACCCAGAGGTCTAATTTTTCCTAGATTTTTTTCATGATGGTCAATGGAGTAGTACTGTCGAGGTCAGTAATGGGTGGGCTGCTGGCCCCCGATAAAGATGGCTGAAATATCTAGTTCATGTTAGATACGTTTGTATTTTGTTAATATGAAACTACAACATGGGAAGAGACTTCAAGATGAGAGAGAATAGGTATCTTTTAGGCCTATGTGGTAACATCTTCGGCCACATCTTCTCTTTCCATCAGGTGACATTGTAGTCAAACAAAGGTCTATTGAAGATAAAAAGAAAAAAGATGCATAGACTCTGTCAAGCCCTGCATAATTTGTGCCTCTTTAGATATTCACTTATCAACATTATTGTACCATTTTAATATCAAGTTCCTTATTCCCCAAACTACAAACCACTTTACAGTAGTTAATCGAGATCGCAGTTACTTAAAGGAAGCCAAGAACTTAGCACCCTATACATTATCTGCCAAGACAGTTACCAACTTTATATTTATGTTTTCTACTGCAATAATACTGAAACACAGCCTGGAGCTAAAAGCTTGCTCTCTTATTTTAACTCCTCAGATTCATCCATCCGTAATTCTAATCTTAAGGCTCGGTTCTTTAAAATAAAGAAAGCCTTTATTGGCTGACCACTGCACTTACTTTCAATTCTACTAGTACATATTAAAAGTAAGTGCAGTTTTATCTTATTAAATCTATCACTTAAGAACTAGCTGAAATTCTTCAGCAACCAGTTTGTTGGTCAGGTTCGTTTCTTTACTTTACATTAAAAATATTGAAGTGAACACAAATCAAAGCGATCACTTAATTTCCTCGTTTTACTTGTGTATTTTGAATTTTGAGACGTGTCGAAGAGTCCTTTAGGACTTAAAGAAATAAAGCACTTTGATTTTTAATAAATACTTCTTTACATTACATAGTATAAAATGAAGTCGCTTCCACTGTCTGTTCGCTTAGATCTTTTAAACTACTCAATGGATCGCAGTTGCGGAATACAGTTTTCTGCGCGGCTGTCAGTCTCAAGCGTAACCGGTATCAACCGCTACCCCAAGACCCATATTGAACCACATACGTGCAATTCTAATAATATGAGGATATATTGTATCCCGTGTATGATGCTAGTCTCCGTTGAGACCAGAGAATATATAATAATACTCAGGGTTGAAATTGGCAACCGCGGCCTAAATTCGGCTACCACTGTTTACTGGTAATGGACTTCAAGTTAGCCAATAGGGCTGAAGGATATCAACATTCTCAATTGAACCAGCCATCTCCTCCTCGCTATACCAAGGCACTATGCATGGCGCTTAGATTGCCGCTTGGATCGCAGCCAAATCTCCGGCTTACTAATGTAGCTGATCGAGACGTATTCGAAATCCTGTGCGAGTCACCGCCAATATTGGGTATCGTCTTCTTTATTGCGTGTATGAAATAGAACCCTTAACTTCTAGTTATATATTTGTTAAAATTTTGAGTCGTTTGCAATGACGTATTATTTATAAATAAATAAATAATGCTGGACAATCCACACATCGAAGCAGAGCGTGTGTTGTGAGAACAAAATGACTGATAAACTTAATACAATACATTACATAGATATATATTTTTTATTATACATAGATAACGACCAGAACACCAGGAACAAATATCTGCAGATCGTACACACCGCCGGACACAATGCCGTCAACTTTTCCTTGTATCACGAGATATTACATTTTTTGAATTCCTTTAGACCCTTATGAGATCTTCATCTATATCCTGTAGAGGTTAAGGATTCAAATACAAGTGTACGCTTAACACGTTTATTCGTGTATATTTCGTATAGACGAATAAACGGCTCCCAGATCTGCCCTTACGTGGACGGAGACTAATCGTACTCGTACCTTATAAAAATTTAACTAGTTTAAATAACTCTACCTTAACCTTTGATGGGTGACACGTGGCTTTACAGACCCTGTCACTATTTTTTGAATGCCACGAATATCTAAGAAAATGAGTTTAACAAATATTCACAATAATACTGTCTAAATCCTAGCATCTAAATCTAATCTTCAGACATTTTACTTTTCTATTTACAGCGCAGACACGCAAAATTTATAATGTGGTTGGAAACTAAAAAGATTTGTTGGACTTGCACTTCCTAGCTCTGGTAAAACCTTTCTTAAAAAGTGAATTCATCAGGGTGAGAGTTATTGTGGCCAGCCATGCATAAAATTGCAGTTTAAAAAGCGAAAAGTTTTGCAAATTGGGAAGAATAAAGTAACATTAAAAATAGTTCTATAGAAGTGGGAACATTACGATTTCATTTCGAGATTATAATGTTGAAATTTTTGTTTGATAGATAGATAGAAAACTCTTTACAAAACAGAAAACAATACAGAAATAAATACTTATCGTTGAGAGCGATCTTTTCCAGGCAACCTTAGGATGGACTGTATGAATGAATAAAATGAAAATATGTAGATGGTAACACTTTAATAAATATTAAAAAATAAAACAAATACTCCCACTACTGCTCTACCTAGTTATACCTAATGAAGGTATTATGGTATGTAGTTAATGATGTATTTATGTTTATATCTGTTAGTTATGTACGAGATACGCCCTGAGAGCCCTTAAAGTTCCAAGTAAAAAAACTGAAAATAATTTACTTTCCGTTTAGGATCTTCCTGTCTTGCTACCTCCCTATTTTTGTCAAATGAATCCACCTCAAAGTAAAAAACTAGGTCAGAAGAACCACAAGTAAGAAAGAGTTGAAACTTACGTAGCACAGAATGACTATATCTGCCGGTCAAATCATCCTAAAAAGAAGAGCCGCAAAACGTCTGAGGCGGCGGTTATTGCAAGCTGCATTCTAACTACCAAGTCGTATTACGGTGCTCATTGCGACCGCTTTCATTGCAAATGAGCTCAGCTTCTGCAGACAGACTCAATACGAAGTTACTATCTCGTAATCTGCCTAGCAAAGTGGTGCGAGGGGTAGGAGTGGGCAGATATGAAACTACTATGGTTGTTGAACGTGTTAAAAAGAGTTTTTAAGCTAATTACTCGTCGTGCCAGCATTATCGTTCTACCGAAAAGTCGGGAGTAACTATGAAAAAAAAACTACAATATGTGAAGCTTTCAAATAATTTACCCTCTCAAGTTAAAAGTGTAAGCACTTAAGTTATTTAATGCGTTTAAACTCAGATTCTTACGCTGCGTCCGCCACGACACACTACCTGTCCTATAAGTTATTCCTCGATATAAAAAAAATAAGGAAAAAACTTTTGAAACTATCATGGCCATTAACACTAAAGTCATTTTAAAAAGGATATTAGCAACGATAAACCATATTGTTTCACAATAAAGTAAAGTACAAGAAAGGTTTCCTTTCTATGAACAAAAAACTCATTCGCTGACACCAGACAACCTCGAACCGTTGTGACCGTACCTATTGGAGACCTAATTTCCGAATAAGATTATAGTAATGTGGTAGTAACGTACGTGTGGAGCAGACTGTGCATCTGAAGTGCTGCGGTTACGGCTCTCTATTGGTTAATAGCTTTCTTGAGTCGGGCTATAACTGGCTTGCTAGCTCGCCAAATGAGAGGTCGGGCTATGCTATTGGATGATTATTGAGTCATTTTGGCTCATAGACTGTCATTGTTTGTCATTGGCAAGGACGGCTTGGAACTCTACGAGTATATCTTTCTATAATATAAAAATGAATAGCTAAATGTGTTGCTAAGCGCAAATCGGGAGAGCAGTTGAACCGATTTCGCTAATTCTATTTTTAGAATATTCCTTGAAGTACGAGGATGGTTCTTACGGAGAGAAAATTTTAAAAAATTGCCTGAAGCAAATGATCACCCGGATGAAGCCGGGACGGGCCGCTAGTACCTAATAAAAATAAATAAATAATGCTGGACAATCCACACAGAATCATCTAGCTCCAAGCTTGGCACAACTTATACCATGACAGATATAATGTACACAATACAATAACAACATACATAGTTTTTTTTAATTTTTTGGTTTTATTTATAAAAAATTATATAAATTTTTGCTTCAAAACGTTGTTTATTTTAAATATGTCAAAAGTTTGATGTCCGTCTATCAAAGCACTAATTATAACAATAAATAATACTTGTTATTCTGGATTATTGTTTAGTTAGACACTGCCAGAACAAACTGAATGATAACATAATTTTATACAAGGTAAAAACAAAATAAAAAAAATATGACATTGAATAATAATATTATCTAACCTACCTAATTCTATGCTAGAATATTATATTTATAATTATAAATTCTAGATAACTACTTATTTGTCAAGCATTGATTAAGAGTTTACAACCTTACTAAATAATAATTATAAACTATACATAAACAAATGCATTAATTGTGATTATTTCATACATTCTATAAATTAAATTTATAACAAAAAAACTATTTTTACAGCCTTTGGGGTCAATCTGACCCTATGCGATTACTTATGGGTTAAAAACTGTAAAAAAAATATTAAAAAAATAACTTAGTTTAATTACATTGATGTATTAAGAATGAGGTATTCATTATTTGTTTTCTAAAATAATAAACATAATTACGTAGTAGTAACTAATTAATAATAGTTGCTCATAACTGGAAATTATTAACAAATAACCTAAAAAGCCTTTGGTTTGCAAACCAAATAAATATTTGGCCATGTGACGAGCATAATATGTTTTTCAACATTACAGGTGTCACAGAAAAGTTAACTTAAAGAAACTAAAACAGACTTCTTATTCCTTTTAACTGTTTTTTAAGTGTTGCGGGACTCATAGTAATCCTTCGGGAATAATAATATGGACAATCTGGCATTATTTTGTATACAAAACCAAAATAATCAACAAAATCGACCCACATACAAAAATACATACCTACCCAAATATAGGAGCACTAGATGTTTCAATGTAAGTAGTTTTAATAACAGACAGAAGCTATGTTTTTTCATAGTTATTTGTGTACTTACAAACAAGGGTGCAATGATCAACAGTTAACAGTAAGAAGCCCTTTTCACTACCTACCATATAAAAAAATATATGATAAAAAAAATACTTTCTTCACTATTCTATCACTACATTATATCTCACTTTAAATAAATAATTGTCTCTGGCTTAAAATTTTCTTACTAGTCTCCAATTTGATTTCTATTGTTGCGATGGCTGTAATTTCTAGTTCTGAAACAATAGAAAAACCAATATGAAAAAAAGGTAAACTATTAAAAATTTTTACATTTGGCATGATGACTGATTTTGATAACCTACTCTAAAAATGTGTTTAGACATTCTACTGAACACAAAATAAATTATATTTGTGTAAAAAAATTTAATTTGAAAAATTTTATATAATGTGATGACCACTCGTAGAAATTGCATATTTAAATATGCAATTTCTACGAGTGGTCTGTGACTATGACTTCACCGTTGACCGATGATGATACAGAATGACCATAATATTTTTTATTCAATAGAAATATTAACAAAGAAATTTTTAATCAAATACCTAATAGAAACAAATTAGAAATAGTATTTACAACATTGTCAAGAAACAAAAAAACTATTCATTGAAAAAGTGAAACCTTTACCATAGTTATTCTTGTGGTTATTATATGTATTTATATATATTTACATTACACATTGTGACTGCATGACGTCATGGATCAGTATTCTCTGATTTGTGTTTTTTATTTTATTTCTCTTTCTTAGGGATAACAAACAGTATCACTTAAAAATTAACTATAAACTGTTAAGCTTAAATAAACGTGTTATGGCGGATTGGTGTATTTTTGTAGTTTTATTTTATCAAAATAATAATTGATCTCGATCAAAATAATAATAACCTGAGCAATATTTTATTATATTAAAATATTGCTCAGGTTATTATTATTTTGATCGAGAGAGAGAGTATAATTTGGTAAAATAATAATTTTGGTGATATTTTTAGTAACTGTCATCATGCCCATTGTTTTTTTTACTTACGGATAATGCCTTTTTCGTCTTGGCTCTGCTGACGAAACTTCTACACATAAAACTATTAGTTTACGATCACAGGGAATCCTGAAAAGAAGAAGTAAAATGATAAGCAAGGTACAAGGTAATAAATAGACTAAACTAGAAAAAAGACGAGAACAGAAGATTAAGAAGAGAACAGAATTTTAGGCGAAGCTTCATTTCTTCTTCCAGTCAACTAAGGTGAAACGTACCTAAGTTGGCTTAAAGTCAATCCCATGTCGTCCATGCTTAATTTCACTAGCTATAATGCGCTGAGCCAGAAAAGGTTACAAAGAAATAGACAGAGTTGCAATTGTTTAGTAAAATCATTGCAATAAATAAATAAAGCTCAAAAAAAAGTTTATAGGAAAAATAATTAATAAGAAATTATTTTTTACTATTTTATTAGATTCAGAATAAATCAACTCAGCCCGTAAATGCTACGTTACTAAAGGGATCCACCAGAGGAAGGGCAGCAGCTACTTTTTGTGTATTTATAACACTTCCGCTGCTATTACCAACCCGCCTGCCAAGCGTGGTGAATGTGGTGATTATGGCAAAACCCCCTTTCATTTGAGGAGGGATATATATGTATATATTCGGCAGTGGATACATACCTATAGGGGATAGTAAGAATATATCAAATAAGTTTTAAACTTACTTATCCTGACTCAACAGTCTACCATATCGAAGCGAAGACGCCATTCCGACACTTGAAGAAGTGTCATCGTTCCATTCTTGGCAGTAGGAATCCATCAGTCGAACCCCTCCTGCTGAACTTCCATGCCATACTTCTTTTCTGGGCCTGGAAATGGATAAAGGAGTTGTCGTTAAGTTCTATAAATTTTAAAAGTTTTATTAAATTTTATTTTTACACATTAATTTTTGACATAGGAACTACCATAGGGGATTGTGCAAAGAAAAAGCATACTTCATTAAAAATTAATATAAAATATTTATAGTAATGTAGCACAATAAAATAAATAATAAATCAGTTAAAAGGTTTGTTAAAGTATGCTGCTGTATAAGGGAATTGTCAAAGTATACTAAAAAATACTGTACAAAATAACATAATAGACTCGTACAAAGAAAATCATAATGAAATAATGTCAGAAAGAAAACTAACTTAAATTTACATTAAAATAATGCTACTGTATGTCAAGGAAAACATTTATTTATTGAAAGAACGTTACTCTCAAAAAATTCTTCATATATATGTATATTTTTATATTTTTTATATTTTTTTTTTTTTTATATTTATTTAAAGGAAAACCAGAAGCTTATATATAACACAATAAAAAGTTCATAAATACTAGAAAGCTTATTGAAGGTTTTCACGGATAAATAACAGAATAATATAAGAAGAGACTGTGAAAATAAAGTGAATTGGTACATATAGCATCTATAAAGTTAAATTAAATAATTATCTTTAGGTTACAAAATTAACAATAATGTTTACTCAAAAAACTTATCACCAACATTATCATTATTGGTGCCAAAAAATTCTCTGCTGAGCCGCCGCCTGGCCGTGCTAACACTTGTGCAGAATAAATCAAAATCATGTTGCTTGCATAAGTTATTAAAATTGTTACTTGCGCGCCACATGAAGGAATTTTGACGGTAGTTGGTGCCAGCGTGAGGAACATAGATAGGGGGGTTAAATCTAATAGATTTGGAGGGAACGTTAAGCTTAATTTTCTCAAGTAAGTTAGGACAATCGATTATGTTCGATGTGATTTTGAGTATGAAGGATAGATCGGCGATCTCACGCCGCTCGCAAAGAGGGAGAATGTGAAATTGCCTACATAGATCGAGGTAGTTAGCTGAACTATATGTTATTTTAAGACGAAAACAAAGGTACTTTATAAACTTAACTTGGATACGCTCGATTCTTTTAATATATACATCATAACGAGGGTTCCAGATTTGCGATGCATATTCCAGAATGCTTCTAACAAATGTACAATAAAGAATTTTAAAAGTTTTGACGCGGCGAAAGCTATACGAACTTCTCATGACGAATCCTAGTGCTTTAGAGGCTTTAGAAATAATTGAGTTGATGTGATCATCGAAAATGAGTTTAGAGTCGTGTATAACACCGAGATCCCTAACAACACATAAGTTCAGCAGATACTCTGACTTCAGAGAGTAGCTAAAAGCAATTTTGGTTTTCTTTCGAGAAAAGGTCACTATAGAGCACTTGGATGGATTAAGCTCGAGCTTATTAATATGACAATAGTAGTCTAGTCTAGACAGATCCGCCTGAAGGTCGAGAGCATCGTTTTGAGAGCTTATAATTTTAAAAATCTTCATGTCGTCGGCAAAGCATAGCACATGACTACTCAGAAAACAACTAAAAATATCATTTACAAAGACTAAGAATAGCAACGGTCCCAGCAATGAACCCTGGGGTACACCACTGGGAATCGAGACCCAACTTGAAATATAATTGCTAATTACAATAGCCTGGGAGCGGTTATTGATATAGGAGGCGAACCATCTGAGTAAGTCACCTCGAATACCGATGAGGCTAAGTTTATTTAGTAGTAGCTTATGATCAATCCTGTCGAAGCATTTGCTGTAGTCAGTATAAATCACGTCAATTTGATGCCCATTATCCATAGATTCAGTCAAGAAATCGTTAAATAGAACAAGGTTGGATACCGTCGAGCGACCCTTGAGGAACCCATGCTGCGATACATTGAACGAGTCTTGAAGGGTAGCATACACTTGATTGTAGATGATTCTTTCGAAAATCTTCGCTATTATGCATAATTTCGAAATCGGCCTATAATTCGTAATTTCTGATTTAGGTCCTTTTTTATGGACAGGCGAGACGAAAGCGGATTTCCAAATACTTGGAAATTCGCACTGTTTCAAAGATTTGCGAAACAGTAAGGCAATAGGAGTACACACAGACTTCGCGCAACCGATCAAAAATATTGGGCTGATGTTATCAGGTCCGGCTGATTTGGAGGTGTCTAACTGGGTAATTAGTCTTTCAACGGTACTTTCACTAATCTCTATGCTACCAATATCATGTGTACTCAGTTCCAAGTCAAATGGTTCAACTACGGAAGTTTGAGCTGATGGTGGAGAGAAAGTTGAGAAGAAGTATTTAGAAAAAGCCTCGCAAATGGAATCGCCAGTAGAAACCGTCGAGTCAAGGTATTTAAGGGATGCAGGAATTCCATTAGATTTTGAGCGATTTTTTATGTATGACCAAAAATTTTTAGGAAATTTTACAATACCGTCTTCAATAGATGACATATAGGTTTGGTAACATTTACGCTCAAGTAAGTGTACCCGGTTACGTAGTAATTTAAAAGTTTCAAGATCGCTCTTCATATTATAGATTTTATACTTTTTATAATATTTATATTTTTCCTTCATAAGTTTAATAAGTGCTGGAGAATACCATATGGGATATGAGCTACTAGTGATTAACTTCTTCGGTATAAATTGGGTTTTCAATAGTTCAAGGGTGGAATAAAAATATTTAACAGCATTTTCAAGAGATTTCGATGAAAATTCATTAATCCAATCTATTTCAATTAATTTTAAGTTAATGGAGTCATAATTACCTTTATTGTACATGAATTTAGTATAAGGTTGGGACTGTAGGCAAGGGGAATCCAAATAGGCGATATTAACTAACAGGGCTTTATGATGGGGGTCGAGGGGCACTAAAGGGTCAAAGCATTCTGATACTGCTAAGTCATCATTTGAAAAAACTAAGTCCAGGATCTTACCGTAAGCATTTCTTACACCATTAAACTGACGTAGGTCATGGGTATTTAATTCATCAATCAGCAAAGTTTCGATTGGTGACAAATAGTTAGAAGGTAAATAGTGTGAACATAAGCCAGGTAGCCAATCGATACTACTCAGATTATAATCACCTAAAAGAATAAATTTAACCGACGGATAAGTAACAATAATGTCATTAAGTTTATTCAGGTAATTTTCTAACTGCTCAGAAAAAGATAAGCCCATGTTTTGTTTGCAGAGATACAAACAACAAATATGAACTTTAACGGTTAACTTATTTTTATGTTTTACGGAAATTGTTACCCATATATCTTCAGCAGTAGAATGAAAAGAAGGCTGGGGAACAGTGAGAATATCCTTACGGACAGCTATTAGTGTGCCCCCTCCTCGTGACTGACTCGTTAAGTCATAATCCCGGTCCCGTCGAAATACTACATACCTAGTATCAAAAATCTCAGAGTTACTCAAGCTATCCACAAGCCAAGTTTCCGTTAAAACTATAATGTCATACGAGCATAAACAAATATTACGATAGAAAATATGAGTTTTGGAGCGAAGTCCCCTAACGTTCTGATAATATATACTTAAATTTAAACTACCCATAATCAATCCCTACGCATAATAAAATAATAAATTCAGCATAACCTAGAATATGTCCGATGTTCTCTGATTTGAAGTATGAACAAGTCCGTAAAACGACGGGCGCGGATATAATATATGGGTGCATACTTACTGGTTTCATACGTAAAACATATTCCATCATGTTGTTCGAACGAGCTATCATTATAATAGTTGTATAAATTGGCATGTAGCGTAGTGAATAATATTTATAGGAAGGGTTGATTTGATTAAAAAAGTGCGAGAGACTAGCGAGCGACGTAAACGTGCACAGCGGGCGAATGATAGCGCGGTATGGAGACCGGTCCCGGTGGCCTACGTGCGCGCGAGCTCGAGAACAATAGCGAGCGGAGAACAATAGCGAGCGGTCAGCGGCGGAGTCAGAGATAGCAAACATTTTTATGGCATGAATGAAATTGGTGATGAGTTGAAGTAGAACTAAAAGCAAATGAAGAGAGAATACAATAAAAACTAATAATATAAAACTATAATAGGCATGTAAATCACAAGTAAGGTAATAAAGATAAAAAAGTATATGTGATAGTGCATGGAAAAAGTCATCGTAGTGACATATTAAGCTAACTTGTTTAAATCACTTTCCTCGCTAATTAAGAGCACCTTCGAAATATCGTTCTTCCGTATGTGGATTTTTCCAAACTTCACCCAAACGTACTTGAATCCCTTGTCCTTAGCAAGAGTCTTCGCTTTATTCAGCAAGGCCTTGGAATCGGCATTGAGGTGGTCATTAACGAAGATGCGGCGCACTGAGTCTCGGAACCCGATGTCAGGAGCTGACAACGTTTTGTGCCCGCGCGCCGCAGCCACGAATTCCTCTTTCACGTAGCGGTTTGTGAAGCTGACAATGATCGACTTGTCGTTGGAGCCGTGAACAGGAACTCTGTACAGGTAGTTAATTTGGCTTTTTGGGAAGCCAAAATCAACTTCCTTACTAATGGCTTCTACTACTGAGAAAAGATTCTCATCTTTCCGCACCGGAACACCTTTAATCTCAACATTGTTGAGACGAGACCTCTGATCGGCAGCTGACAGTTGGGTCTTCAGCACGGTGACATCCTTTTCTAGCACATCAATAGCAGTTTGCATGCTGTCAATTTGGGAGACCTTGGTCTCCACATCTGCAATCTTGGTCGCGAAGTTGTCTAATCGGGACCCCATGAACTCGCAACTCGTTCTGAGGTCCGTCAATTCACTTTTGATAGATTTGATGTCCTCAAAAAGCGTCGGCAGACCTATGAGTTTGCACTTGATGTCCCTAATCTCCTTCATAATTTGATCGAAACTAGATGGCTCGGGTGAGGCTGGCGGAACCGGAGAGGCTGCCGGAATCGGAGAACTTGCCGGTCTAGGAGAGAGGTTCCTGCAGGAGAAGCACTTCCAGGCGTTCCTTCTATCCGGCCCCAATTTCCTCCATCCAGCTTCGGTTATTTGGGCACATCCAAAGTCGAGATGTTTGCGACAGATACTGCACTGTACTCCATCATTAAAGTTCGACCCACACGTGGCGCACTGCATTTTGTAACCAAATGTTTACGATCTATGGTAACTGAGTAAAATGACGATACGTTTCAACCAGACTAAGGCTCACAGCCGACTGAGCCGTATATATGTCAAAATCCTTGCAAATTATTCTTGCAAAAGCAATTACCAATAATAACTTGTAGCAACTTACCAATGAGAATCAATCATAACATTTTTGTTGTCAAAACTGTAGATATTTTCCACTTTAGGAACAGCCCCCGAGCCATCAAAGAGACTGTTCCACGAAGTAAACATTAGCTCTCCATGCAGGTTTCTAACTGGAAGGTGCCGTTCTCTGTGGTTTACTATAGATTTAGCGTCTTTTATCCTGGAAAATATAGAAAATATGACTAGATCAAATACCCAATGACTGCCTAGCTCGGTTGCTATGGTAACGCGACTGTTTTTTATAGTGCTACGCTGACTGACTCCACCGAAGCGGAGAAGAGACGGGAGGAGAGGTGATGTGTTTTCAATCCTACTAATATTATAAACGCGAAAGTTTGTAAGTATGGATGGATGGATGTTTATTACTCTTTCACGTAAAAACAACTGAATGAAAGATATATTGTGTATTATCAAAAATATCTATCAAAACGCGGGTGAAACCGCGGGGCGCAGCTAGTAACCAATAATATAACGTCGCTGTTGACAAATCTCGTCTCTGCTCATCTTCAGTTCAATAATAAAATGGTAAAGGAACATACCTAGAGGTCAAGAAAGCTTGAAAGTTTCCCCCATATCCAGCGCGTGCGGACTGCTGGTAACATTCGTAGTCTGCTGCGCTACGACCGCTTCTGTCGCGTGAATGAATCTTCCCGGTGTAGGGGTCGTTTAGTGCTGCTATTCGAATCTGAAATTAAGAGGATGGGATTTAAGACACAATTTTAAAACTACCTGTATTTAAATTTGCGCACACTCTCGTGCACTTTAATCATCATTACCATCTTCCCAGGCTTGGTGGGATCGTCACACCATGTATTTTTCTTTCACTCTACTCTATCAGCCTTAATACCTTTCCTACATCTTTTTCACCATGTCCTCTTTCACATTATCCATCCATCTTTTCTTCAGTTTTCTTCTGCCCTTTAGAAGAGAATTAGGTTTTAATGAGGGATATGAAAACCTAACTCTCTTCTCCTCATATCACATTTTTCCCTTCGCATAACATGCCTAAAACGTTTCAATCGAATGGCTATCATCCGAAGAGGTGTGCGTTAACCATTATAGTAACTGTCCGATTGACTGGACTGCAGTGACCACATTTCCTATACCACGCTAACCTATTTCCTCCTCATCTTTTCCGTCACTGGAGCGACTTTTAAACTTGTGCACTTTAATGTCCTGCGCAAATAGCTGCTATCTCAGTCTGGCCGCCATGGTTTCATTCGGCTAGGTGGATGTTTTATAAGTTTACTTACAGAACCTTGCAGATGGAAAGGTCTACTCGTCGTACTAGAACTTGTCGTTGAGACGATTTGGTGCGGTCTGGGATGTGATGTGGTGCCTCTCATAGGAAACAAATAACCCATCTGAAATTAACAATACATTTCACAGATCTTTTATAACCTGGATTACCCTTATGTACCTACAGCATAATTAAACCAAGGGTAAGAAAGTCTCGAATTCAATAAACTGAATTAGAGCAAGCCGTGTGTGATTTTCAGTGTCATGTTCCTGCGATATAAGAAAAAGTTCACGCTCAGTTGATTGCTGCGAGTGTACCATTGAAATGGTCATCATCATCATCATCATCATCAGCCTATAGCAGTCCACTGCTGGACATAGGCCTCCCCCAATGAGCGCCATAGCGCCCTGTCTTCAGCTTGCCGCATCCAGCATCTACTTGCAGTCTTTCGCAGGTCGTCATCCCACCTGGTCGGAGGGCGTCCTACACTACTATTGAAATGGTACATGCTCAAAATCAGCGTCATCACAATGCATTGTGATGATGACGTACGGAACTGTGAAAGCTAAAATTTATTAGTGAAGGCAACAAGTTTATTATACGGTAAGACAGTTTTAATAATCAAAATAGATTAAACAAAAATTAATCTTACTACTATGCAAGTTCTATTATGTACCATTTTGTAAAAAGTTTTTAATATGAACCGTTGCTGAGTTCAAGGCGGTGCTTGATGCAGAAGTAGCATTTTGTTTTCATTAAAATTTCCAGATTATTACAGAGATTTATTCCTTTTTGTTAGTATCTTAAAGCTTACCTCAACGTGCCGCCATCCGTTTCGTGCCCTGATCAGCAATATATCCTCCTGAAGAATATACGCCAACGTTCCCAAAGGAGTGGTTGCGGTACGCTATAACGAAACAATTATGTTGGTAAATAGCTTGATAGAGCAAAAGCTAAATGTACCCACGAAACCTAGGCAGGTTATCTCGGTAATAATGTTTTATGAATTGTAATTGCAGTAAAGTATAGTACATTTTTAACAGAGTTCAATCATATACAGCCGAGCATTTGTATAATATACAGCCCCAACATTTTATGTCTAAGTTCATGTCTAGTAACACAAAAACTTTGGCATAGGTGATGGAATAAAATAATTTGTTTAGAGGTTTTAAATCAACCAATTAGGATTCTAACACGCTCACTTACGAACGACAACGCCAACCAAATTCGCCCTACGCTGACCGTCTAACTAAACTGTGTGATATTTTATTTTATTTTAGCACAAATATAAATAAGTAAATAAATAATGCTGGACAATTCACACAGCACATTATCTAGCCCCAAGCTAAGCAGAAGCTTGTGTTATGTGTACCAGATAACTGATATACATAATACAATACATTACATAGATAGATATTTTTTATTTTACATAGAAAATGACCAGAACACCCGGAACAAATATCTGCAGATCGTGCACATAATTGTTCCGAGGCGGGAATCGAACCCGCAACCTTCTGCGTCGCAAGCGGACCTTCGCCGCGCCACACCTGTCGTCTCAATATGTTAGTAGTATAAATTGCAAGTACCCACCTTTATAAGTGCAATTCTACTTCTGAAGATTATAGTATTAGTTGTATAGGACTCATCGTTTTCATGAGTAAAATCTGGAAAAAAAGACATCAAAATTGTTTATTATTTATCTATTTTTAAAATAGTAGGCACCGACAAATCCACAGCCATACTCAGTAGGATCTAATCTTATGGATTGGTCGGCGAAAAACACAAAACTTTGCATCGATTCGTTACAGAAACTTCTACGATTAAAAAAAAAACTCAAACACTTAGCTACACTACAGAAAAACGTTATTCTAAAGTAGGTACAGCTTATGTGTTTCGTAAGAGCTCAGTCTTAAAATATTTTTTTATGCGAGTTGATGAATAATCTCCAACCCTTTTCGTCAGACGTTTGGAATAACTCCTTACAACTCCCCGTTTCAATTATTGTCTACCGTGTCTCCATCAAGACCAAAATATGTCTTATGTTAGTCCACTGCTGGACATAGACCTCCCCCAATGAGCGCCATAGCGCTTTGGCTTCAGCTTGACGCATCCAGCATCTACCTGCAGTCTTACGGAGGGCGTCCTACACTACCAGCTGTCCAGTTAGACACGGTAGATAATAATTGGAACGGGGAGTTCCCCGTTTTTAATTATTGCCTACCGTGTCTCCATCAAGGCGTTTTGATACGTTACCGTTAATTGAAGTTGCCGTAGAAAAGAACGAGCCAGGTTCTCCCTTAGGTCCAGTTACAGAGATCCCAGGTGGACCCGGTGGTCCTGGCGGGCCAGGCGGACCAGTATACCCGGCTTCTGATGGGCCTGGTGGCCCAGGGAGCCCGGACCTTCCGGGGCTCCCAGGGATGCCTGCATCACCTCGATCTCCCTTTTCACCTTTCACCTGTGAAATTTAATCGTTCCAGAAAATAAATCCTGTAAATATTTGCAAGTTGCCAGCTTACTGGGCTATATTTATTTATTTTTGTTTGTTAATTTTAACTATCGATAGGTTTATATCCGTTTCACACAGTCAGACACGCGCCAACTTCATAATATAATATTATTATAATTTGTTATAGTAAACAATGGTATTTTTTTTACTGAATAACTCTCTGAATAAACTCTTTTCTCCATATTGAAGAAATTTTTATTTAGTGGTAGGTACAAACCATTTCAAATGCATTTGCTTTTGCACATTCTCCCTTTTCTCCTTTTTCCCCATGAGTTCCATTATATCCAGCTGGTCCTTCGGGTCCCTGAAATACAAAAGACATTTATTAGTTTTGCTGATAAATTATTTTACAAAAACGAAACCAAGCAACAAATAAAGAAACTTACCACAGGACCAGGCTGGCCTCTATCTCCCTGGCTCCCTATTGACCCAGTTGGACCTCTTTGCCCTTTATACCCATTTGGTCCTCGAGGTCCTCTCAATCCTGGTACACCACGATCTCCCTTTGATCCCTGTTTACAAGAAAGAGGATATCTTGACAAGTTCACCACATTTTTATTTACAGAAGCATTTCCTATTCATTACAGTCATCACGATTGAAATGGTTAATAGCTATAGATGGTATTAACACTTATCTACCTTAAGAAGCGCTATTTCAGAAGCTGGAACAGATCCTGGTGGACCAGGATCTCCCTGTGATCCCTTGTGACCCCTGGGTCCTAAGGGACCTACATCTCCTTTTGGCCCATCTTCCCCTCGCTGTCCTTTTTTCCCAACATGGCCATCTTTACCAGATGGTCCAAATGGACCGATCAAGCCTTGGTCTCCTTTTGAACCCTGGACATTAAGAAAAACAATACGTTTCATGCCTAGATCTACATGAATGAATCCAAAATGCAGAGATTTCGGGACAACGTTTGACATATTATGTATTTGATAGATTTTTCTGTTCGTGCTACTTATACTAGGACTCACCTTTTCACCATCCAAACCAATATCACCTTTATGCCCTCTTAGCTTTTCCACAATCTGTGCATCTAGAAATCAAGAAATTATCTCAAATTTATTCATAAACATAAATGTACGAGGGGCAAATTTATCACACTAGCAAATCGGCAGTGTGATAAGGTTGTAAGAAGTTAAATTAATTAAAAACTTGATTGTTCAGTTACATATTGACCGCTATTCATGGTAATGGTGAGCCTTAAGACTTTTGACTTAATTACTTTTTCTGACAACAGCAGGTCGATTCAGATCTACTTGTGAGTATATCACTTATATTTTTTTTTTGTAGTTTTTTTTTCATTCAATTTAATATTAGGACATTTTCTTTTGTGATTTATTCGTTATCGAAAACCAGCAGGCTGCTTTCGTCACAGAGAGTCGATAGACGGGGATGGCTCACAGGACTGTCCTTTGTGGTGTCACCACAAAGGACAGTCCTGTGTTTTGTTTTACTTTACTTTTATGGGCGGCCGTAGGCCCCATAAAAGTACTGCACTGGACATAGGTCCAGCTGTGGACGTGCATGATGATGATGAAGATTATAAGTAAAACAAAACTTTGCATCGATTCGTTACCTAATCAGTTTTACGAAAGACCACCCAATACTACCAAAAATGCTAAGGGATTGAATCTACTTACATTATTATGTTTACGTGACCAGAATGACTTGTTATGTATTGAAATTTATGCAGGTTATCTATCTGAACTAGAACAGAAGGCTAAATAAACAGTAAATTGTTTGGATGAGGGTTGAATTTTGTATGTAGCTTATTGAAAGGTAAATATAATCAACTGGAAAATTTATTGGAGCCTTACGGTACCGTGCATTAGATCTATATTTATAAATAAAATTGTTTTTGTACGAAATATTATATTATTAACTCACGAAACTTAATTATAAAAAATCACGGTAAATTACCGGTGAATTGTATGAGCACCTATGGGTACAGAAGAAATTGATTTTTTAAAACCATCTTTTATTATACATACATGTGTTTCCTGGTCGGCAGGTAGAAAATGCCTCGATATTAAGCCCACCCGTTGTACCCTTGTAGTGCAATCAAGTTTTTAAATAAATAAAAACAAGTATCGACTTCAAATTCCATAATATTTACAAGTGGTTTTTGTTTTTAAGTTATGCAGGACAAAAACTATTTCATTGGTCCGTTTCGGGATTATTTCCTACGCAATATATAAATCACGGCCCATCAAGGCCTTTAACCGACGATACAACAAAAACCGACCAAACATAGAATTTCCTCCTATTTTTGAAGTCGATTAAAAATGGCCACTTTGCGGGACAGTCAAAAGAATTAAAGTTAAAAATGTCAAAATTCAGCGGGAATTCTGGAAGAAGACTGTGACGAATAGAATGCGAAAACCTGTCATTGGTTGTATACTCATAATTTTCAGAGATACTACTTACACTGAGAAAGATTGTGCTAATATAATAGCAAAAGGTGTCAATGTTGGTGATTTAGGTACTACGATACTATTGTCATAGTGAAGCGATTGTGTTAGTGGAATTAGGTCCCTGCCACTTCTCAGCGGTTTTGTAGTAAACTTACTTTCATAAGGATCCATATTGGGATCTAGAAGATCAGATAACCTTGCCGGTAGACCTGCTTCACCTGGTGTACCCTTGTCTCCTCTTTCACCTGAAAAAATATGTTATAAAAGTAATACTTATTGGTGGTTTATAACAGCATCATTCTGGCTGGCCCCAAAGAACGGCTCTTAAGAGAACTAGACAACTGAAACTGCGAACTGAAACTGGTAGAAACTTTATGTACATGTATAGGCAAGTTATTGCATATAGGCTGCAATTACATCTGTACAATGTACACCTTCAAAATACTTCAAAATTAAAAAAAAAACAATTTTAAATGTTTTAATTTCTTTAGGCTTACAAATAAGCACTTTATTGTGGGAAACTTTTTAGAAACCTAATTGGTTTACCGAAAACCCCTTTTTACGATACAGCATACCTATAGCAGTCCACTGCTGGACATAGGCCTCCCCCAATGAGTGCCATATCGCCCTATCTTCAGCTTGCCGCATCCAGCATCTACCTGCAGTCTTTCGCAGGTCGTCATCCCACCTGGTCGGAGGGCGTCCTACACTACGTTTACCGATTCGTGGTCTCCACTTAAGAACACGTTTGCCCCAACGGCCGTCGGTTCACAGAAAAGTAATATAAGTTATTAGAATCATTATGAATGCAATAAATATTATATTCCATTCATAATAATTCTGTATTATTGATAACATTGAGTAAATAACTTTATAGAATTTGATTATAAATCTTGTAATTGTACAACATTACTTGCCTTGTATAACTTCCGGTGCTATAATGGTGAAAAAATACATATATATATAAATTACCTTATTATATCGTACCTTTGTCACCCCGTTCACCAGGTTTCCCGTGGTTCCCTGGTGTACCTGGTAATCCATTTTTACCCGCAAGTCCACGATCTCCTTTTTCTCCTCTTGGCCCTTCAACGCCTTGATGACCCTGGAATATGGAAATGAGAGATTTATAAATGATATTAAATTATAATATCTACGACGCTACACCGGATCCGTCTAGCATACAAAAGATTTCAACGCACCGCTGCTTGTGTATTACAAATTAAATTCCTCTTATGGAACTCGAGAGATCACCGAGTTTAGTATTTGATATAAGTTTTCCATCGAAATAAAAATAAAATAAAAGTTTTTTTTTTTTTTTTTATTTCGATGGAAAACTAACAGCTTATAAATCTTAAAGAAGTTGAAACATTATTGGTATAACTAAAGTTTAACAGTTTTCACTTATAATTTACCTGTTCCCCTCTATCGCCTTTAAAACCTATTTCGCCTTGTGCACCGATGTCTCCTTTGAACCCTTGTGGTCCGACTGGCCCAGGCGGCCCCTGTGGTCCCATGTCCCCTTTTACCCCGGGAATGAACACTTGTCTTGCTGATTTCTCCTCTTCTGTTTCCTATCAAAAAACTCTCTGAGAAATGCTTTGGCAAGGATTTAACTTTCTACTGAGTGTATAGTAACTCATTATACACAGTAGATAGATAGATAACACTTTATTATACCACACAAAACAGAAAACAATACAGGGATAAAACCTTAGAATAAAGGTATAAAGGGCGGCCTTATCGCTGAGAGCGATCTCTTCCAGGCAAGCTTGGGATGGACTGGACATAAACGAATAATATAGATGGTGGCACTTTAATAAATAATTGGTAACAAAAGAAAACAAATACACTAAATACTTACATTACGAACATTATAATAAACTTACATAGACATAAGATAAGGCTATCAATATTTTATATGGATAAATAATGCTGATGCAGCAGTTTTTTAAAGATAGGGAGTGATTTTGAACATCTGATGTCCAGAGGGAGAGCATTCCATAAACGGGTAGCTTGTACAGTGAATGATTTGTCATATAAAGAGGTGGAGTGAGCAGGGACTTTCAAGATGAGGGTTTCAGAGGAACGCATAGAGAGTGAGTGAGACTTTGAGAGGAATTCGAAGCGCTCCTTGAGATAAGAAGGACTTGGAGGATAGAATAAGATACTGTGGATAATATATGAGAGTAGTGTTGTGCAGCGGCAATCTAAATATCAATAAAAACAATAAATTATAGTATTATTGGATAAATTACGGTTTTTATTGGTGGTGAAAACATTAAAGTATCATTTTTCGACTTATTTGATAAATCAAAAAGGTAACGAATGAGTAAGTCCAAAAACATCATATGTATATACATTTATAACATGTAGGTATATATTATTCATTTTAAAAATATTGTATACTGTTTGTTGAATTAATGAATGAAAAATTAGTAAAAAATTACCAAAAAACATAATATTATTATGATTGCGTTACTAAATCTAATAAAAATTTAACAATATTATAATAAGGTACTCTATTGCATTGGGTGTGCCTGTTAGGATAGATGTACATGTTTGTAAATAAATAAATAAAATGGCCACCTTTTGCGTCCAACTCACCACATAGACAGGTCCAGGTGGCCCAGGTGGTCCCCGTAATCCTTGTGATCCTGGAGCTCCATCACGACCATCTTTCCCTGGTTTACCCTTTGATCCCTCGGGACCATCTTTGCCTGGACTACCATCATCACCTCGCATTCCACTCTCCCCTTTTAAGCCTCTAGGTCCTTGCTCGCCAGGTAAACCTCTGTTTCCCTGAAATATTTTTTTGGTGATTGATGATTAATAAAAAAAAAAATAATAATAATGTCGGACAATTCACATATTTAAACGGTGAAAAAAAAATATAGATCCATTATATAAAAAGCATAAAAAGGTATTCTGTCTCTCTGTCCGTCTGACCTTTCCACGCTTAAACAGCAAATTTGTAGGGTTGAGGGGATATCCCAGGGTAGGACTTTGGTTACTTTGTATCTCAGAGTGCAAAGCCGCGGGCATGAGCTAGTTTAAAAAAAGCCTTGTAACATTGTACTAAGGCTATATTTTATCAGCCATCTTTATCAGAACATCACTCACTCTAATTACTTTGATTTGATAAGGCAATGCAAAATGTCATTGGTTTCAATTTTATTGTAACTTATATTCATCTAAGTCGTCTAAGTGCTTATTTGTAAGCCTAAGGAAATAAACTTTCATTTAATTTCATTTCATTTCATTTCATTTCATTTCATTTCATCGTCCTCAGTGTATGTAAATCAAGGCAAGGCCTTTTTGATATTAATTAGTTACTTTCAATCATCACGAAACTTACATATATTCGTCGTCTTAAGTGTAAATCAAGGCAAGGCTTTTTTGATCTAGTTACTTTCAAGCATGATGATCTTTTGCCATGGAGCCTCTCACCAATCTACACTAAAACTAAATTATATCATACCGTCAATCCAGGACTTCCGGCAGGTCCATCTTCGCCTCTAGGACCTGGTTTTCCATCTGGGCCTCTCATTTCGGGCATATTCCGCAGCAACGTTGACACCATTGTTTCGGAACATTCACATTTCTACAAAATATAAAATACTTTAATGGTTATAACTTGTTACCTCAATCTGCAAAACAATATAAAAAATAATATAATAACCAAAGAGAATACAATAACCACAACAAATGTTTTATTGAAAGAAAGAGGTAGAATGGTGTAAAACTCATTTTGGTCATCAACCAAGGAGTTTATGAATATTTATACCTCTTTTCAGACATGAACAAATGCTCGAACTTTTTGGTTGAACGCGCTATAACATAAAACCTCCTTCGTTGTGCTAAAATGAGTTAAACTTGCGTAGCTTTTCTTTGCGCTGACCTTTGATTATTGATTGACACATTCCTACGGTTTGACATTAGTCAAAATGATGAACAAGATGCATAATTTTTCATGAGAGTATTAGTAGCTACATCTTATTTGTTAATTAATTTGAGCAGCAATTTTAATTTTTTCGGGCGAAAATGATGTCTTAAAATAATAGGCTTTAAAATAAACATGACAATCACACATGACATTAACACTAAATAAGCAAATGAACATAAACTAGCTATATGTAAAATGATTTTGAATGTTTCAGGCAGGTTTCAGGTAAGGATAAAGATTTTTTATTTGCCAAAGATATGTGTTTGTAAGGTTACAGGTAATAGGTATACATTTCGTGGTTAATGCTTGACCGTTAGTCGGTATGCAAAGATATTTGAGAGAATGACATGCACTAGTTTAACATGAATTAATATTTATCATTAAAAAAATCGTCAATACTATAGTAACATTTACAAATTAACAACATTTCTAATTTCTTTCTGAAGAGTACACAATTTAGCTATTTCAACTGTTTAGGTAGCTTATTATTAAAAATATTAGGAGCCATACTAACAACACTTTTTCGCATTAACGCTGAGTTGGCTTGCTGTGTTTGTAGTCTACTGTTATCTCGTCTGTTTCTACACACATTGTCAGATAGCCGGGGAAACAGATGAGGATTATGGGTTTGGGTATCAGGTGTAGAATTATTGTTTCAAAAGAAAGTAAGTTGATTAAAAACCATCGTACTCCATGCGCTTAGCTATTAGCCTTTGTTATAGTCAAAGAGTTCTGTAAGGTCTAAAGAAAATTAAGCACATTGAAATTTGATGTAATTTTTTCTCACCCCGTCCTCCCCTCGTTTTCCTGGAGGACCACGCAGTCCATCTGCTCCTGTTCGACCTGTAATTGACTCTCCTGGCTCACCCTAAAATACAAGTTAAGAGAGAAGAATTTTAGATACGTAGGTAATAAAAATAAGTGTTTTTTTATACAGAACAAGCTGCGCCCCGCGGCTTCGCACGCGTTGTGTCAGATTGTTTATAAACCTTCTCTTGAAATTCACTCCATCTATTATAAAAAACACATCAACATCCGTTGTGTAGTTTTAAAGATCTAAGCATACTCGTACAACATAGGGACATACAGACAGCGGGAAGCGAAACAGAAGTGAACTTTTTTGGTGCAGAATATTTCAATCAAATTAGGTAATAAAAAAGCATGTGTTTATTGAAAAACTTTTTTCACTCGATTTGAATAGAATTAAATGCAATGAGCAAAAAAAAAACGTCATGAAAATAGTATTTTGTGACAAAAGAGTATTTGATGACGTTTTCATAATAATGTAGTCCAAAGAAATACTGATTAGTAGATACTATGGAAAAATAATTATTTATTACAGGTCTCTTAAAATCAATAGATATTTCTAACCAACTTCGAAAAAGGATGAAGTCATTATATAGCTGTTTGTATGTTTTTTTTTTTAATTTTTTAATGGTATGTTCGTCGATTTCTCCGCCAATTAAGGACCGATTTTAAAAATTCTTTAGTACAGAAAATTATCCCAAATTATGTTAATATTGGATTGACCAAGAGCTTACCTTCAAACCACCTTCTCCTTTTTGTCCCTTCTCCCCTTTCTCGCCTTGTTCCCCTAACTTGCCTATGTCTCCCTTATCTCCTTTCACGAAACTTTTTTCTGCCTTTTCACCTGGAATTATAAAAGGACACGTCTTTAAAATTAGATTATTCGTCACACTTACGTACACTGCTGTACAACAAAGCTAGCCATAATTACTACCGTAATGGAGATGTTAAAATACACAGAATAGCTACTCATTATCATCATCAGCCTAAAGTAATCCACTGCTAGACATAGGCCTCCCCTAATGAGCACCATAGCACCTTTTCTGCAGCTTGCCGCATCCATCATCTGTCTGCAGTCCTTCGCAGGTCGTCATCCCACCTGGGCAGCGGGCATCCTACACTACGTTTGCTGAGTCTTGGTCTCCACTCAAGAACACGTTTACAGTTTACGTTTTAATAAGCTACTGCCCTTCCTTTAATTACGACATCCAAAGGTTTAGAATGAGGGGTCGATTCTTTGGCCGCGGACGTCACAGCCAATTATATTACAGCTTACTATGATGGCTTAGCAGTTGGATTTCTTTTAAGTTCTTCTAAATTTTGTTTTATTTTAAGCTTAGTATCAATTTAAGTAACGTGTTAGTGTATTTTGTTGAATGTTAGTTTTTAGTTAGTATATTTTTTTTTTATTTCTTTGCCACTTTGACGCTGCACTGTAATGACAATGTAAATACGTTATTTAATATATAAATAAATAAAGCTGATCGTGCTATCTAAACCGAACTTATGTTTTTTTAGTTACCTGCTGTATCATAGTCTGGAAAACCAAGATCACCTCCATCACCTCTGCCAGGTTCCCCCTTAAGCTGTCAAAATTAAGTAAATTCATTGTAAAACATATTGCGAATAATAAACCGCAGACTTTGTAAGTTATTTGTTAATATTTAAATATAAAAAAATATTATTAACATTGCAAAAAGCAAAAGCTAGCTTGTAAGTGGAAATGTAGCCGATTGCCAATTAAAACTGCTTAGGCTCACTGTCCAGTGAATGGTTGCATTGTTTTGTCTAATAATTATTATTATAGTTTATTGTATTCTATGATATTTTATTGTATTTGTATCGTAAAAAGTGTATTTTATAACGAGAATATGAATAAATGAAGTGAAATTATAATAATGTTGGAAAATCCACACACCATCTAGCCTAAAGCTTGGAGCTTGTGTTATGGGTACTAGATGACTGATATATCTAAAACAACATCGATAGATATTTTTATTATTTATAAAGTACCCAGAACACCCGGGGTAAATATTTGCAGATCATAAACATTTGCTCCAGGCGAGAATCGAACCCGCAACGTCCTGGCGGCGGCAAATCGATCTTCACTCGCCATACCACCTCTTTCGTCAAAATAATTTTAAATAACCAGATTTAAATAATTTTATTTATCATTTTACTCGTAGTATAGACGTTGCGCCCTTGCCACCGTCTTGGTCGCCAAAGAAAAGTCTTAGAAACAGTATGATGTGATTTGAATTTGATAGCTGTGTCGTTTTGTAACTAATGTATCGCAATTTACATTAGTAGTCAACCGCAAAACATTAAAATTTCATAAATAGTTCAGTGAACAGTGAACCTTAACTGTACATCATTAGAACGTATTAGACGATCAATAGACTAGATTAGGATATAATTATACTTCAAAAATGGCATAAAGATGTTGAAAATTTCGAGATTAGCCAATATTTTATTTAGTAGCAGATAATCGTACGAGTATCAATACGTTCTAATGAAAGATTAGGATATTAATAAATTTTGACCCCACTTACAATCATATTTTCTGGTGGTATGTCCTAGAAAATAATATCAAAATGTTAGATTATAAATTAGAACTAGATTTTTTGTCATTTATTGTTTTGGGAAAGTGTGAAAGAGTAGATCACAAGAGTGAATGTTAAATATTTTAGTAGAATGTTGTAAGTCAAATGTCATTTGAAAGAAATTCCATATAAAGAAAGATACTTACGCCTCCATAATCCATAGAGTCAGGAATTATCTAAGGAAGAAACAATTAATTTTAAGTGAAAAGCCCATAAGCTAACATTTGAAGATTATTTACATTGTAAGCGTGATGCTTAAAAACATACAATCGTTAGTAAAATTATTAAAAAGATAAATATTTGGAAGTATTCTGTTTAAAATAGAAAAGAACTTGTAAGTAAAAAGATTGTGCCCAATGAACGATGTAGTGAACCTTTTTGGTTCAATAATTAGTCCAGTTATTTGGTCACCAGATTTTTTTTCGGGACTTTCATACATGGGTAATTTTATAGATCTCGTCGGCTCTATACGAATTTCAACTTTGCCTGTATTTTTGCCGCTCACGCCGAAATTTTGCAAAAATGGCAGCTTTTTTGACAATATATCCTTTCTGTCATATTTACTTTAAAAGGCATTATAAAAAACTAATTCTAAAAAAATCTACAATTTGTGTTTTTTTTTGTAAAATCAATAGTTTGTGCGGACGAGAGATCAAATTATGTATGTATTTTAACCTACCACGGGTTTCTCTTATATTTACTCTGTCATGCTACCTATATGACTACTGGAATGTCAGATGAGACTGTCAAATTCAGAAAGAGGCCATAGAATTCTATAAAATTAACCCATTTTCAAAACTCCTGGAACACCTTCCAGGTAACCAATGTTTTTCGAACCAAATGACTGGATTATAATTCTTTTAAAGTTCCATCAATATGATATTAAAAAAAAACTATAAAAAATTGTGAAAACGTATTGCAACCAAAAACCTATGAAAAACAAACATCTATCACAATAATTATAATCAAATATGAGGGAACTATTAAAATTTGTTAATTATTTTGCCTCAGAAATAATTATATAGCACAGAAATAGACATTGATAGACTGCGAGGAAGCTAACTATGTGTAAAAAAAATACTAACTAAATCACGTAAAAGCGAATCCTGAAAATATAAATTATTTTAATAAAATTACACATAAATACACGTTATATCGATATTTTGAAGGAACATAAACATAAGCTCAAGAGGTGAACACTAAATCAATGCAAACTAAGGTGATTTACAAATAAATGTTACTAACAGTAGAAAACCCACATAAACAACCAAATTTTGCATCTATTCTATACATTGAAAACAAAATAAAATTGAAAAGGAGTTCAACTTGAGTTCAACCACATATTATTATTTGTTTGAAAAAGGTAAAGGCAAAATGCGCTACTTACCTCATTGCAAATTGTCTGCAGTGTTGAATTGTCAGCTTCTGTATGAATTTTAATTTTATTTATGGTACCCTGAAACGAAAAAAAACTTTTTTTAAGGAATCTGTAATGGTTGTTAACCATAAAAAAATTACAGAATCTATTATGCTCCTTATTGAAATGCGATGCGACGCAACGTGTCGATACCAGATTTTTATTGGTTGCGCCGTCTCGTCTTCGCACGCTTGGGAACTGATATGTGGGGTAAAACGAAACCTTTGTTTTATTCCGGGCCAGGAACTACCTGTGTGCATGTTTCAGCCCAATTCGTTCACTAGTTTTTGCGTGAAAGAGCAACCAACATCCATACACAGAAATTTTGACGTATATAAATATTAGGGTTGAACTAAAAACGCAATGCGTTTTGTCGTATTGCGTTTCCAGCTTGAGGCGACAGATTTGAAACAAGAAGCAGTATTTTTCTCACTTTGATAGCCTATAATTATGTCAACCAGAAGGCTTTTAATTTTTTTTATAGTTATGAGAGGTAATTAGGATGTTTAACAATATAGCGAGTAGCGCTTTTTAAGAATATCAAGCATGTTTTTAATGAAACTGACGATGAAAATTCTCTGCACATCAACGAAAACCCGTTTATGAAAGTTATTTTTAGAGGAAATTGAAAAGTCTAGGACTTATACAAGGTAAAAGTTTGCGCCTGCTAGCTGCTAGATTTTCATTAACTTTTGCGAAAATTTAACTACGATTTTTTAAGGGAAAAATTTTGGGGTATCTAACATATTTTTTATTTTTAGAGTTGCTTCTAATAGATAATCATAAAATGGTTTACAGATAACCACTGTTTTGGTATTTCGAGCACATAACGAACGTCCGTTCACGTGTATAAAAATAACGTGCTTTTATATAAGAACTAGTTTTTTCTATCCATGTTTCATTATAAACTAGCTTCTGCCTGCGGCTTTGCACGCGTATTTTCGGTAAGGCTATGTTCTAAATGACTGGCAAATTTCATTTTAACCTGTCAATTCGTTTGGGATTGGTATCAAAATAAAATTAACATTTCACAATGTTCGGCTATGTTATAATAGGAAATAGGAATCCATAATAACATCATCTGACTGTATTGTTGCCATAATCTGAGTTCAGCACTACATAATCGTGCCCTCGAGCGAATACCTACAGAATTAGGCGCTAATATTCACCAAACACGGAATCCCTGATTTTACAGGCAAAGTTTAAATGCGCATTTGTATAGAAAGCAGATTATCAGCCCCTTGAGGATTTTAGCAACGTTAATTATATCGATCCGATGTTATAATGATTCCACTGCCCAGCCCCTGTAGGGCTACCCGCAATTGCTAGAACCATGTGTGTTGTGTACAATTAAAGGCTTATTCAGGAAGGATTTTGTCGCGATTACTTTCAAAAAAACGATAATGCCGTAGTGGACGGACCACTATGGCATTATCGTTTTTTGAACCTATGAGTGAGTTATAGGTACAGTGATAGTAAATATTGATAAATACTCGTAGTAAATATTGGTAATGACTACTATTCGCAGATTTTCGTAAAGTAAACGTTTATGAGTCGTAGTATGCACAAGTACTTATAAACGTATATAAAGAGAAGTTCTTAAGAAAGGTTCAGAGTTTTTTACTATCAAAGTAGGTACGTTTGTAAAAACGATAGCACGAATTTTGAAGCGAAAGAGTTTTTGTAAATAAAGTTCCATAAGACTTACAAATAGTTTATGCAGCAGGTAATACCAGCTTAGGTAAGCAGCAAGCTTTCAATGTAATTTCAACCCTAGAGCACCTATATTTACGTCGACAGTCGCAGCTTGCAGCAGACATGGCTAAATACATTAGCCAACTGGCAACTCAGTGCTAAACAGTTGAACTGGTGCTACCGCACTTTACTTTCAAGCTGAGTTCATACTCCTCGATACGATGTTACTGTGAATTTACGATGGGCTTTATAATATGGAGACAGCTCATTTGTAGGTGTAGTTTTCATTTGTTTTTGTGTTCAAGCTGTACTCAGCTTAAAAACAAAAACTGAAGGAAATATACTACCGAGGATTAGGTACTCCTAATCCTCGGTGGTATATTTTCTACAGTGTATTTACGAGGGTAATCTCTCTATATCCATATCCTACTCTATTACGTCATCGGCTATGCTTGTCTGTACGATAAAGTATTCCCGAACTGGAGAAAGCTTTATAATAGCTTTATAAAATACCTTGCTATTTTCTAGTGACAACCTCCGAAAGACTGCATGGAGATGCTGAAGACAGGGCGCTATGAAGCTCATTAGGGGAGATTATAGTCCAGCACTGGACTAAAATAGGCTGAAGATAACTTTCTTGTGCTGCTTTTTAATTTTTCGTTTGCTTTTGGTTGTATGGAATTGTATTATCGATTATCAAATTCTCTTTTCTCTCGAGTCTAGACGTCTTTAATATATTTTTATTGTATCTATTAGATATAAAAAAGTTATTTACAAAGTGCTTAAAAGGCAATAACCATAATATACCAATTCAAAATTTCTGCATAGGAAATTTTCTGATAAAAATATTTTTCTTAGGATTTCGCATCCATAAATTTCGCTAGTATCGATAATAATCAACATCGAAATTTATGGATACGATTCGATTTCATAGGATCGAATCATTATAATATAAGCTTTTTACTCACTTACTCTCTGTCGTATTCAATTCATGCTTTAAAGCTACTGATTTTGTTGTAGGCAGAAATATTCGATACCTATTTATATTCGATTCTAACTCAGCTACATATTAGATAGGTATTAACTACTTAGTACTTCTGATCAGCTCACCTTGTAGAATAGTAAATACAATAAAAAAAATTGCTAACTAGTCATGGAAAATAGCCAATGGCAGTTCTCGATCTAGTTTCCCAATTTTAAAATAAGTAGAAAAATAAACATAATTTTTACAAATGGTCAGTACATACTCCAAATTCAACGCTGCAGTAAGGCAAGCACGAGATTGTTGTCGAGAGTAGAATAGATTCTAAATTATATAACTTTGTTTAAGAATGAAGGTTATCGACATAGCTCAAAGAATTAGCAAGCTGAAGTGGCAGTGGGCCGGCCATATTTCGCGAAGAACCGACGGCCGCTGGGGCAAACGTGTTCTTGAGTGGAGACCACGACTCGGTAAACGTAGTGTAGTACGCCCTCCGACCAAGTGGGATGACGACTTGCGAAAGACTGCAGGTAGATGCTGGATGCGGCAAGCTGAAGACAGGGCGCAATGGCACTCATTGGGGGAGGCCTATGTCCAGCAGTGGACTGATATAGGCTGATGATGATGTTTAAGAATGAGTAAATTATTTGAAAATAATTCCGTCAACTGCAATAATGTTGGGAAAGTGTGAAGATGCGACGTCATAATTTTCTACTCACAACAATCCCCATGTTTGGCCTACGAGCCCTACTTGTTCAAGCTCACTCTTTACGTTTCATAAAAAGCTCATCTTGACTGTGGCTTGATTTATACTGCCATTCTTCTAACTAAACAATACTTTGCATAATAATCAGCACATTAACATTCAACACGTATAGCTAAATCAAAATGTATTTACAAAGAACTAGGAACGTGCATATTTTACCAGATGAGCTCAGATTAAGTATTGAATGCCAAACTGGTATTATTGTTGGCAGTTTGAATTTTTAAAAGGAACCAAAGGCTATCAAAAACCAATAAAATAGTTACGACTTCCCAACATAACGTTTACAGTATTTTTTTGCTTGCATTACATTTAAACCTAAAGATAATCTTCGTGAATATTATGAAGGTTTTTACAGTAGGATAAAATAAATTTAAAATATTAAAAAAACTTTTCTATATATGTACATATTATGTATTATGTTTTTATCTTCAGCTAGTACAAAAATGCTTGGGAACACAAATTCATCGAACCAAATCCGTTACGTTTAGGAGTTCCTAGGGCCCATTCTGTCTCCATCATCAGACGAGCTCGATAGTACCATGACTTTACATTTTTTTTTTTTTTTGCTTGACTATTCACACAGCATTATCTAGCCCCATGGTAAGCAGAGCCTGTGTTATGGGTACTAGATAACTGATATACATAATACAATATATTACATAGATAGTTTTTTTTTATACATAGAAAACGACCAGAACACCCGGAACAAATATCTGCAGATCGTACACACAATTGTTCCGAGGCGGGAATCGAACCCGCAACCTCCAGCGTCGCAGGCGGACCTTCGCCCACCGCGCCACATCGGTCGTCATATTCATACACATTGTCAACAAACTGACATAAGTTTGCCAAATTTCAGCTCAATCGGTTTATGATAACTGGTCTAAAACTCTGTCCGAGATCCCACATAAACTAACAGGGCAAGTAAAAACAAGCTTGTAATATAAAGTTTGCATGACATGACATACTCTGTCATGTTGAATCGGGCTGAAACTTGAGACTTCTTGACCTGAATCTAACTTGATTAACATATAATGTAAATATCCGAAATCTTATAATATGCAAAATGGACAACGCTATTTTGAAGACGCGGGCTACAATACTCAAATGGCTTGATACCGGCCACCCGCACATTAGGTCTCTTTTTGACTCGGCCCGTAGCCATCATTCTACATAATATATAATATCATTCGTAGATACGTTTAAAAACTATGTGTGCTAATTTGCTCAGGCTTCCGTTACCACGCTAGGCGCCGCCTTAGTTACTATAAACACACTATTCACTATAACTAAGGATGCAAAAGGCCGGCGGCGGCGGTTTTATATGTTTGATACTTCGCGCCCACCGTCTTTGTCGCCACCGCGCTAGTGTCGCAGTATGGTTGAAGCCTTTTATTTTTGGTTTTAGGTACATTGAATAAACCGTGTTATGTCAATTTTATATAATCCAAATATTTGTAATTTGTGATATAATATTTATATCCTTCATTCTCACCACATCTATAAATATCTTCCTGGATCCACGTGACAACGGAAGTGGATCCGAAACAGCTGCAAAGTTATGACGTAACGGATATTACAGGCAGAACCTCACGAGTTTTGGTATAGTCAGTCAGTTCTATTTTATATTTTCATCTATAGTTGATCTTTTAACTTGCACTAGTATGTATCGTTTGTAACAAAACTCAATCTAACTTAGTTATAAGTTTTTGAACTGATTTTCTTATGTTGAATAAGTCAATTGTAAACTATTTTTTATTCTATAATTTAGATCAAAGTGGTAGCTTTATCATATAATATTCAATTTGTATTTTATTTATTTTTTGACGACCGATGTGGCGCGGTGGGCGAAGGTCCGCCTGCGACGCAGGAGGTTGCGGGTTCGATTCCCGCCTCGGAACAATTGAGTGTACGATCTGCAGATATTTGTTCCGGGTGTTCTGGTCGTTTTCTATGTATAATAAAAAATATCTATCTATGTAATATATAGTATTATGTATATCAGTTATATAGTACCCATAACACAAGCTCTGCTTACCATGGGGCTAGATAATGCTGTGTGAATTGTCCAGCATTATTTATTTATTTATTTTAAGAAATATTTTCCTTAAAAAACGATGTAGATTTATTTGAGTCAGTTAGGCTCCTCCGATTTTCACATAATACCTATAACTGCCTATCGAATTATTTCAGTAATAGTGTATGATTATTATTTTGAATTCGAATTATTTCAGTAATAGTGATTATTATTTTGAATGATTGTCTGAACTAAAATTAACGTCTCAATGGTTACAATAATTAATTACGGTAAATCGTTGAAAATTTTTGTTTAATGTAGGAGTGGCAATTATTTAGAACAATGGTATTGCCATAATATCAATTACTATTGTATCTCAATAATTATCCTCGAAGCCGTTAAACAAATTGCTACTCCACTCTGCCAATAAACAAAGATCAAGTTGATTACGCTCTGAAGAGAAAAAGCTTGGAAAACATATAATAAAAACTTTAAATTTTGCACAAAATATGATTCAAATATCAAAGACCGGTAAGGCAAGGTGTACTACACTAATTTGTGATAAAACTATCACTATATGACGTACATACTCTATATGACGCACTATGCATATATGACGCACTATGCCTATATGACACACTATGCATACATATATGACGCACTATGCATATATGACGCACGATGCATATATGACGTGGTCAAAAATACTTTCTTAACCAGCAACTAATATATTCTTTCATTCACAGTTTCTCAGCGGTTTCACCCGCGTGGTGATATATACATATGTACATATTTTGGATAATATACAATATATCTTTATAAATTGTAGCCTATGTGTTATTCTGATGTATAAGCTGTATTATTGTAAAGTTTCATAAAAATCCATTCATTAGTTTTTATGTGAAAGAGTAACAAACATCTATCCATCCATACTTACAAACTTTCGCGTTTATAATATTAGTAGGATTCAATATTCGATTTTTTTATTAATTTCCGTAGCTGATTTCGCGATGGAAATGGATCAACTAGTCGAGTGGAAGGGTGCTGCATTGATCTTAGCTCTTCATTATTTCTGTCACAATTTTTATCATAATGCGGCTGGTTCAAATACAAATCATAGTGACTGGTCCTCCAAGCTGGGCCATCCTACCTGGTGATGGAATTGAATAGAGTACTGCCCGGTCTTATAGCTAGGTAGTGCATGTTTAATTTTATCACCAGTGTCTGTTAAAAATTGTTTTTGTTTTTGATAATATTAGTCCTTTGGTACGAATTATTATAATATAATTTACTAAGTATAGCTGTACACACATATCTTTACGGTACAATGTAGATTAAAATTACTTTTTTATGATTATTTTAGATAACATTGTAATGTGTTTTGTGTGTTTAATAAATAAAATAAAATAAAGACTACTATTTACTGACTATTTTAGAACTACCGCGATGGTGTAATTCACTGAAAGGCGGGTCCATTCATCTAGCTATGTCCTGACAGCAAGAAAAAAGACTACCATCTGGCGAGCTCTTGAAAATATTGTCGAGAACAAAATTTAAAATTTTGAGAACTTGTAGGATTACCTTTAAAAAAACTTGACTCGTTGTTAAGATCGGCTTCAGTTGATGATTACTACCATCAATATTAACAAGTGTACAAATGTTTTCGTTCACTTCTAAAGACTTATTCAGATTTTTTTAAATAAATATTAATTATTATTATTATTTATTATTATTATTTTAAGCCATTATTGTCCCACTGCTGGGCAAAGGCCTCCCTTTTCTCCTTCCACTCCTCGCGATCCAACGCTGCAACAGGCCACGATGGAAGAAATATTAATTAATTAATTTAAATTAATTATTAATTATTATTTTCTTAAGAATGTGTACATAAATGAGACCACGCGTGGGCGAAATATAGCTACAGGTCTAGGCCTGAGATTGCCGTTGAGTTTGTTTTATTTACTGACCCCATTTTTCATTCATTTGTATATTACGTGTGTAGAAAAAATACGATGTCTATAAAAATTTTAGCTACTAAAATAAGGTCCTTTACATTGTTAGGACAAAAAACTTCTTCGTGGAACATCCTGCTTCAGTAAGCAACGATAATATTAAACGGACTTTACATAAAAACTTATCACAACAAAAATTTATTTTTCTTAATGCTCCAACGAATTGTATAAACTGTAAGATGGTAACACTTGAGAAACGAGGTATTCAAATGTCACAGTCGGTGATGTATCTCTAAAATATATTGCCTTACTTTTTGAAAAAGTTTGTACCGGTTTAGTGGAGTAATAATACTAAGCTGAGCACAAATAAAATAGAAGTACAGTCACTCAGTTCAACCATTTTGCAACACGTTTTAAAACTTAACTGAACTGTCCCTCTGACCGATTTAATATTGTGAATCTATAACTACCCAAAGAAAAAAAAAAAAGAAATGGCAGTGCTGAAGTGGCAGTCGGCCGGCCATATCTCGCGAAGAACCGACGGTCGCTGGGGCAAACGTGTTCTTGAGTGGAGACCACGACTCGGTAAACGTAGTGTAGGACGCCCTCCGATCAGGTGGGATGACGACCTGCGAAAGACTGCAGGTAGATGCTGGATGCGGCAAGCTGAAGACAGGGCGCTATGGCGCTCATTAGGGGAGGCCTATGTCCAGCAGTGGACTAATATAGGCTGATGATGATGATGATAACTACCCATATGAAGTGAACTTTTTTGTACTTTAGCCTAAAGAAATAAAAGTTATTGATTTCTAATCTTTTTATCACAGTTATACTAGAGAATACAATAAAAACGGATAAGTAGTACCTACCTACTGTATCATATAAAAAATATAATATATAATGCTGGACAATTCACACAGCATTATCTAGCCCCATGGTAAGCAGAGCTTGTGTTATGGGTACTAGATAACCGATATACATAATACAATACATTACATGGATAGATATTTTTTATTATACATAGAAAACGACCAGAACACCCGGAACAAATATCTGCAGATCGAACACACAATTGTTCCGAGGCGGGAATCGAACCGATACCTCCTGCATCGCAGGCGGACCTTCGCCCACCGCGCCACATCGGTCGTCAAAAATCAAAAAGACTGTAGTCGTAATATTATCTCCGTGGTCGTAATGATAATAAAAAATACCGATAGGCCATAATATGGACTTTTTCTCAAGTGTTCAATACGCCCATCAAGCATCGCATACTTTAGCATTGATAAAATATGTCAGGAACATGGGTACATATAGGGTACGGAAATATCCTAAAATCGTTCTGTAACGGGGTTGAGGGTTCATCCCATGTCGCGTAAAGTGCCACAGAGCCACCATGTTCTGATGTAAACGACACTTTTCACAATACATCGGCAAGCCTCAAAGTAAAGCTCGTATCATGGGTCATCATCATCATCAGCCTGTATCAGTCCACTGCTGGACATAGGCCTCCCCCAATGATCGCCATAGCGCCCTTTCTTCTAGCATCTACCTGCTGTCTTTCACAAGTCGTCATCCCACCTGGTCGGAGGGCGTCCTACACTACGTTTACCGAGTCGCTGTCTCCACTCAAGAACACGTTTGCCCCAGCGGCCGATGATGGGTACGATGACTGATATAAATGTAAGTAGGTATAATTGATTTTATAAGAAAATGTATGTATGTACAAAAACGTAAACCTGGAACAAATGATTTCTACCCACATTGATTCTCGAGGATTTATTAATACCGGAGTATCGTTCTCTCATAGCCTTCTATTACAGATTGATCTTGGTTCACTGCATGAAAGAGTTCGTTTATCCAGAAATCCAAGAAAATACCCAATCTTTAGGGCAATGTCACAACAGCTTCCTGAAATAGGTAGGTACTCATCGCCGCTGTGGGCATGCCTGGTTCGCAGAGTTATCCCGGCAAATGTCTCTTTGCTATGAGGATCACTCTAGGAATGGGACATGCATTTATTATACATTATTTAACTTAGTAGGTATTAATTATTTAATTTAAGGTTAAATAATATAATAAGAAGTTGAATAACAATAGAGAATAAGAAGTTAAGATTTTACTGACGCTCTTTCTTCGCATTTTAAAATTTTTGAGTGCTTGCTTACCAAATAATCAAAAATCGATGGTTATCCGAAATAAAGATATTTTATTTTTTGTAATACCCTTTGATCGTAAAGCGCCCGCGCTGGCACGATGTTCTATGGAATTGCGTCTATGTACTATTCATGGTTAATGTTTCAACAGTACTGTAGAAATCAAAGTTAAAAAAAAAATATAATAAAAGCATTCTAGTTTATTTTCACTCCTATTACTTCCACGCGTGAAAATTTACGGGAAAGTGCACTTGCAAATTAGCCGTCACCGCTCACCGCGCCGCGTCGACTCGACGCGACGGCGCGCTTCGCTAGGCCTTTTACTCGTATATTCCTGGCAATATGAAAATCAATATTTCCCTTGGTGATTAGAATTGTAGTTAAGGCATACGTGCATTTCAAAATTATGATTTTCTGAAGAGTCCTCTTAAAATAAAAATAGTATCCCAAAAAAATGGATATCGGCGGGACTTGAACCCGACGTGTGGACGAGTGTCTTGTCTACACATCGGTTACTTGATTTTGTGGCTCAGTTGGTTGGAGCATTCCCAAGTCTCGCTGAGACTGGTAATTTTTGGGATATTATTTAATTTCTTAGAGATTAAACCGAGTGCAAGGACTTACGCATATAAAAATATTATTATAATGAAAAAACCTTAGAGTCCTTCTACAGTTGACGAATATTGCATACTTTCCAATAGTCATAGCTTTCCCTTAAACTAAAATATAGTTGTGGCATAACACTGGTTAAAGCAAACTAAAACGAAGCTTTCGTTAAAAAAAAAACAGCCTGAAACAAATACAAAAACTTGACGTGAAAAAACGCGCGAACATTTTCCGTAGCCATTTAAGTTCATTGTCGAGTCCTCTTGAATTGTATATTTCATCATAACACCATCCATGCGCCATCTATATCCATCTACTCGGATCCAAGCTATTTTCCAAACTATTATTAATGGATGTCACGCGGAAAAGCCATTTTTAAAACATGTATCCATTAAAAATAAAAATTGGTGTCTGTTTGTTGATATGAATTTTTCAGCTTCACTGATGGGAAAAAAGCCATTTGGGCGATGTTTTGACTTTTTGAACGGTTTTTGTTTCGGCGTTAACTAACTTACAGAATCTATTGCATTCAATTCAATATTAATCCAATTTTCTACAAATGGAGTAGGTTTTTGAAACTTTGCTTTTTAAATATTTGCTAAACAAATACGTATTTTATTTATAAGCAAAGAGAAAACAAGACTAAAAGCGCTTAAAGTACACACATTGTGAAACTCCGCGCATCTTTTTCTTTCGGAATGTTTTAAACGTTTAAAGATTTTGGCTTAATTTATCATTATTAAGGAGAACCCTGACTCTTTAGTTTTTTTATGTTATGAATCACTCAATTTTCATTACTTTTTTCTGTTCGATAATGTTTACCTCCTTTAAAAGTAAAAGCTCAAGCATAAGCAAAAAGCTTAAGTTCCTTCCTATCACAATCCTTTGCGAACCCACAAAGCTTTGAATATGTACCTAGTGGAAAATAGTGAATTGCGATCCAGTTGCTCACTAACTCGCTGTGAAATATGAGGGACGTGCAAGATTATGATAAGGCTTTAGCTCAGTAAATCATTGGATTTTCCGCCTGAGAACTGAGGCAAATTTCAGGAGGTTAAGGATAGGTGCTGGTTTTAGAGATGTGCCTATCGAATGGTATTGTTACGTGATTCGGAAATAGAGTGGGTGATTTTGATTATGATTTTGGTTAGGACTGTTTGTTTTTTGTTGACGGCCTTTGTAGCGCATTGGGCGGATGTCCGCCTGCGACACAGCTTGCGGTATCGATTCCCGCCACGAGACAAATGTTTGTAGGATCTGCAGATATTCATTTATTCATTTATCTTTATTCTGTGTATTTAATATGTAAGTATAATATAGAATATCTATGTAATAATGTATATAAAGGATCGGTCATCTAGTACTTATATCAGAGCTCTATCTCCCAATAAGCGGCATAGCGCCCTGTCTTCAGCTTGCCGCATCCAGCATCTGCCTGCAGACTTTCGTCGTCATCCCACCTTTATGTATGACTTTTTTTATATGATGCTGTGTGAATTGTTCAGCAATTTTAATATATTGTTAGGTAACGGACGTAACGGTATTTATTGTAATCAGAAGCATGATTACGATTCAAAATAGTGGTTATCGACCACAAATTTTGTATTTGTATGTTTGAGCATTAATTTTGTATAACATGGTGTCAATGAAATTCGATAAGAATAAACCTTCCAAAATCGCTGTATGATCCTTATCGAGAACCTTAACCGCAAATTTCTCACTAACTAAACTAATATGTCCACTCAAATACGCTCAACTAACATCTCTGAGTAAGTCTCTGAGTCACAGTTTTGTTCCACGTTTGATGTCGAGAGTGAAACTTCGAACACATTCAATTTTACAAACATGTGTTCACAAAATACCTAGAATACCAAAACATAGCAACAAAAACTGTATTTTATGGCGCTACCACAATTATAAAAGTACCATTAGCATACATCATATGTTGACTATGACTTATATTTATAACTCGCGAGTCTAGACAATATTTCATGATGTTAATCGCCAAGAAGCTTTGAAGCGAGTGCTGCCAACTTATCTGTTTTCTTGACAGGAAGGGTAAAGAATAAGTCACATGGAGTAAATGTTGCTGCTGGCTACTGTCTTGAAATTTTTATTTTTATTGACAACGTTTTGTTTTGTCAGAATTTTAGATACTCAATCAAAATTACAAGACGGAGATTGTCTAATTATTCTTTAATTAAATAACCCCAAGTCGAGATTGCCGTACGGTGCCGTCTTAGAATTTGCATTACCCTAACTTTTTCCGCGGATGTCGTAATTGGCGACTTAGGGATATCCACCGTGGGGTGGGCACAAGACATTTTCCGGGCAGCAGCGCCTCCAGCAAAACAATTAACCACCAAACTGCGATCCCCAACCCATAGGCCCAGCCAGCGTGGGGATCATCAGCATACCCCCACAAAAGATAAAGCCAATAAGGCGCTTTTAACGGAGGGGCCTACGTCCAATAGTAGACTAATATAGGCTGAATTGAGGAGCTGAGGAGATAACCTCATCCTTGCGGTAAGCACTCACGTTTCCGAGCCGAACGTACTGAGAGATAGCCGATGGTTTTAAATGTAAAACCAAGTGCATTGTTCAAATCTTAGGGAACGAACGCCGAACCGCGTCGGACGAATTCATTTGCTTGCAACAAATAAATTTGTCTGACGCGTTCATTCATTTCTATTGACTCGCAGGAAATCGTCCACGTGATCCCATATTTCAAATTTTGTTCACTTGAACAACTAAAGTGGTTGCACTTTATCTTCCTAAATGAGATCACGTATTCGGTGCTGTCATAATTTTAACACGTGAAGACTAAATGGTACATGTGTTAAAAGCGTGACAAGACAATCATCAACATTAATTACTACTTATTAACGAGGCAGATACTAGCATCTACCAGGGCTCCAGGTAGTCTTTATCCGCTCGCGTTGCTAAATATGTATGGCATTGCTGATAATTTCCAACTGCGTCATCTTTGGATTTTGTAGAGGAACTTCGCGACCAATATCCGACAGGGAAATTGGTCGCGTAAGGTGTGAATTCTAGACCCTTCTTTATACTAAAGAGTTACATTAGGATCCGTTTGCCGTTAAGAAGTAAAAAGTTAACAAACAGAGTGCATTCAAATTTATTATTTAATTAGTAGACTTTCTTGTTGATGTACAAATCGCACTTTATTTTCTTTAATCATGTTTGTTTTATGTTTTTGTGTATTGAGTTACAAATAAATTTATTCTATTCTATTCTAAATAATTGGTATGAATATGGATCTAGAAGGGTGTTATGAAACCTTTTCAGAACCTATTAGAAGGGCAAATGCCTTCTTAATCCTCTCCCACAAACGAATATGTGCTTTTAATAGTCTATTAAAAATATCTAGCTCATCCCACCATCTATGTAGGTCTAGGTCTCCCAGCATGCCGTCTTTTATTATTTTTTAGTCCACATGTTCGTAATCTAATTAAGTGATGAGACTCGATACACACTTTTTATAGTTTGAAAAAAAAACTTTTTATTTTTTTTAGTAAAATTTGAAACCAAATTAGTAAATTTGGTTCCAAATTTTACTATTTATAATAATTTAGTTTAGCAAAAATGGCTCAAAGAAAAATTAAGTATTAACTTTTCTTTGAGCTTACCGTAACAATGAAGTACAATCTTTATTATTTCTATTTTGATTTCAATTTTCCATTATTTTTGCCTCACCAGCGACAAAAATGCGGAACCCAGAATACCTATCTACTTTTGTAAGTATAATTATATTTTTACATGGCTGGGTTACTCAAGGTCATCTACCTAAATGTATCCCGGTTTGAACAACAGGTTCCGAGTTCCAAAACGGCCGAGCACAAATCGTTTACTTTTTTCATCAAAACAGGAGATATCGCACAAATATTTGGCACTAGCTGCGCCGCACGGTTTCAACCGCGTGGTGATAGTATTTTGGATAATATACAATATAGTTTTATCTCTAACCGCACAGAACATCAAACGACTAAAAGTCTGCCAAAGAACGATAGAAAGGAGTTTTCTGGGCTTTAAACTAAGAGATAAAATTAGGAACTTGGATATAAGAAAAAAAAACTAAAGCAAAAGACGTGGTACAAAAAGTTCTATCTTTAAAATGGAAATGGGCGGGGCACATCCAGAGAATGCAAAACGAGTGACATCGTAAAAATAGCAGGGAAGATATGGAGTAGAGTAGCTAGAGATCGAGGAAGATGGAAGGAGCTGGAGGAGGCTTTCACCGCTGAAAGCGGTACTCACATATGTATAGACAGAGATAATATATAGATTAGTATTTAAGTTAAGTGTGAGAAATAAAAGCTGTTTTATTTTAATCTTTATGAATTGTAGCCTATGTGTTATTCTGAAATGTAAGCTATATTATTGTGAAGTTTCATCAAAATCCATTCTGTGGTTTTTGCGTGAAAGAGCAATAAACATCCCCACAAACTTTCGCGCTTATAATATTAGTAGGATGTTTGTACGAATGAGTTGTCTTTATGTATGTTGGTTACACCTTCATACTCAAATGGCTTAGCAGGTTTTAATGAAATTTGGTACTGGAACAGCTTATATCTTGGATTAGCATACTAGCTAGTGTATTAGAATATGTGTTTTTGATACACGTTAGGTTCTTTGATGGAAAAAAAAACATCACGAGCGAGAAAAAGACAAAATATCTATTATTTTTAAACATCTAACGTTTCAATTGTTTATGTTAATAAATACTGTAAGAAAATGTAAAAAGAGCAAGCTATTGAATAGGAAGTCTATTGTCTGTATCCCTGTAACCGGTTTTTCTTCGAAGCCGATCTACACAAAAAGCCGGTTTTATTTTTCTATTCTACAACTATAAGATAACATGTTTGGATAAGACTAAAAGAAGAACTGGGTAAACCGGGTTATAGTAAACTCAAAAAGTGGGATTTGTATATCAACAAGAAAGTCTATACGTACTACTAATTACTTATGTGGAAGCTTTCTCAGAAGTCAGAACCGGAAACCACTCTCGGAAGGTACAATGTCTACATTGTTTGTAAATCAAATGAATAGGGTTTTTTTTTTCACGTTGCGACGACGACGTTAGGAAAAAAAAACATTAAAAATATTTAAATCATAGGATTCATATTGCAATCTTTGTCTGTGGTGGCCTGCGATCACAAATACATACCCGGAACAAATATTCTAGACGTGTTCCTAGACGGGAAACGAACCCGCAACCTCCTGCGTCGCAGGCGGTCCTAAGCCCACCGCGCCACAGAGGTCGTCAATATAGAGTGCCACCGGTTTTGCTTATAAACTGTATAGTTTATACGGCAACACCATATAAACTAATACCCAATCATAAAACTATCTAGATATCTCTTTTCCGCTCTTATTTACGGAGACGGCTTTTAGCTTTGATTTTGTATCTGACCCGAAATCTAGATAGAATTTGTGATCGCAGGCATTAGAAGTGAAAATTATTCAGACTTTGCCTGTTGCAACCTGGTTTCTGTGTAAAAAGCAACCTCATAGCTTTCCTATAAGCCTGACACTGTCAGACAGGTCCCGATTGCAGAACGCAAGGTAACTTATCGTAAAGGCGATCTATTGCTAGACAGGGATATCTTGGTTTATGCGAATAAAACAGTAAGTCACTTCGGTCCTTCGACAGACTTCGGTTGTTTTGTTTGTTATGGTCTATTCGCTCTTCTATCAATACAAACGTGGCAGGGAACCACTATACTATCTGATGTTTACCACCCAAAACTAAAAATATAACAATTTATCTTTGTTTTTATTGATTAGATTTCCTGAGTGCATTTAAAATATTGCGGCCATACACGAGTTCTCTCACTCAACTTCTTTATTCTTTGGGATTTGGCCATCTTCCTTCTCAAATAGACAACATGTATGTATATACTGTCCCTGCAATCAATGAATACAACCATCTAAATTAAAAGTTGCATAAGACTATCCTTCAATGTTCATTTATAATTTACGAAGGAGTCCACAAAATCAATTGTTTCCGGCTAAAAGCTCTTATAAAGAACTTTGAACTAAACGAGATGGACCTCCGCGGAATCTTGTTCAAATCCTCCGCAAAGACGACTGCGACCACAGTCACTGTTTGTTGTAGGGGTTTGGTACAAAGTATGGAAAACTATTACTAAGGGTCTCATTGTGTTGCGTTCGCTCGTATTTTAATAGTATGGATGCAATTCATAACTGAACTGACCGCAGTTCAGTTATGAATTGCATCCATACTATTAAAATACGAGCAAAAAAATCAATTTTTTTGCATGGGGCTCCCATAAACATGATTTTTTTGCTCGTAAAATATTTATTTTATTATGTTTTTTGGTATTTATTGTTATAACCGCAACAGAAAGACATCATATGTGAAAATTTTAACTATCTAACTATCACTATTGATGAGATACAGCCTGGTGACAGACGGACGGACGGACGGACAGGCGTTTAGCGGAGTCTTAGTAATAGGGTTTTTACCCTTTGGCACGAAACTCTAAAAAGCATGCCTGTCCTGTCGTCGATCTGTCCGTAAGTAAACTTTTCATGCCCTATCGGCTGAACGGTTCTTAATGAAATTTGGAAGAGAGTTAGATGGTATCCTGGGGACATATAATATAGGCTAGTTATTATAATAAAGGCTAATATAGGCTTTTTATCTATGTGCGAAGCCGCGAGCATAACCTAAACTTATATTGAGATATATAGAAGAGATAAAAATGACACAGAAGAACGTGGCTATATATACCTAACTAGACAGATAGTAGGTAATTTTCTTCTTTTCCCATGAAATCAATGCATTTGTAATTAGTTGGTTTCCGGTTGTGGTAAACAGTGCATTGATTGATTGATACATTTAAAACCTAGTAGGTACCTATGTAAGTGTTACCCTAAAAACCTGCGAGTACCCAAAATCATTATTCCCTTTGGCAGCTTACTTGTGACATTTATAATGTTTAATAATAATATGTAATTTGTCTAATGGGTAATTTTGTTTTAAATTAATTAAATAAATAAATAATGCTGGACAATTCACACAGCATTATCTGGCCCCATGGTAAGCAGAGCTTGTGTTATGGGTACTAGATTACTGATATACATAATACAATGTATTACATAGATAGATAATTTTTATTATACATAGAAAACGACCAGAACACCCGGAACATTTGCAGATCGTACACACAATTGTTCCGAGGCGGGAATCGAACCCGCAACCTCCTGCGTCGCAGACGGACCTTCGCCCACCGCGCCACATCGGTCGTCATTAAGAACGTGTCCACTGGCAATTTTTTTATTGTCTCTTCTTATGGGGTTCAATATGTTCTTTAAATAAAGACACTTGGTTCATTTCAGCACACGCTGAGCCAACCCCTATTTCGGCGCAGGGTCATGGAGGTAGTCTTATTTTATTCTTAATATCACCTATTTGTGTCTTTTACCCCCATGATAAACTTCTTTGTTTGTTTATTCTATGCCTGTATTTTGTAACTGTGTCTAAATAAATGTTTTTTCTATTCTAGTCTATTCATTATGTTCTTTAAATAAAGAATATACATTATGACCATGCTGACAAGCATGTTAGGTATGAAGAAGAAGAAATATCAATTAATTCGCTTTCTCCGGTAACATAAACGTCTAAAACATGTGAAACTTTCCAGTTATGTACCTCAGTCGAGACAGGTAAGGACCAAGTTTTTCTGTCTGTGTACGTGAGCGCGACAAGAGACTCCAATTCATTGCTATTCTTATACCGGTATATCCATTTGAGCAGTTATATACTTATAATTAGTTATAATACAAAGGAGTATTATTGCAAGTTTTTTATTAACAAAGAAAGTAATCATAAATATATGAAAATTAAAACAATTGAGCTAACTGCAGTTACTAATTGTAAATTGGTTTCAAATGGGTCATCTGTACACCTGAAACGAATAGTATGGTTAAAAAAAAGATTTCAGGAATTGGTTGCTACCATTACACTTTATGCTACCTTCATTAGATAGATAGATAAATATTTATTCCTAAAACTAATATCTAAAACAGATTTGTAAAAAAAATACACGAATTGGTGGCCATCATTCTCATCATTGCGCTTATGTCGAAAGTTTTCAATCACTCACGATAGGGCTGGTCCACCAGTTCAAAGTCGCTCAGCGAGCTATGGAAAGAGCTATGCTCGGAGTTTCTCTGAAGGATAGGATTCGTAACGAATACATCCGACAGAGAACCAAGGTTATCGACATAGCTCAAAGAATTAGCAAGCTGAAGTGGCAGTGGGCCGGCCATATCTCGCGAAGAACCGACGGCCGATGGGGCAAACGTGTTCTTGAGTGGAGATCACGACTCGGTAAACGTAGTGTAGGACGCCCTCCGACCAGGTGGGATGACGACCTGCGAAAGACTGCAGGTGGATGCTGGATGCGGCAAGCTGAAGACAGGGCGCTATGGCGCTCAATGGGGGAGGCCTATGCCCAGCAGTGGACTGCTATAGGCTGATGATGATTATCATCATTAATTCTTCAGGTTCTTACGCTTTTAAGCGTTTTAGGTATTCAAACAATTAAGTTCACACCTCCACAGGTATATTGTTTAAACTACAAATTGACAGTACAAACGGATGAACCACCTGATAAATTTATTTATTAAAACCTTAATAGAAAAAAACTAAAAGGTATAAGAAAATATACAAAAACGTTTGAAAAGAAAACCCTGAGAGATCGAGTGCAATATCAAGTCTTCGCATTGAAGCTGAGAGTCCAGATTGTATGTAATATCGTCGCATTGAAAATCGCAAGCCACAAATAAGGAACAGATCTTGGCACAGGAAAATTGGATTTTCTTTGAGAAAACGCAATAAGAGAAAGCTTTGGTGCATGTGACTTGTTGTTATCTAATTGTATTGATTCATTCAGGATAGTAAGACGGTCTTCTTATTTCATTTCTGAACAATTTTTCCACAATTGATTATTGAAATAGAATACGAAGTATTTGTAAAAAATACGAACTCATAATAGGTAGACTACAAATAAGTGGGGTTCTTTGCTCTCATATTGGAGGCTGGTATAAAAATAATTGATAATAAATGAATATGCTCGCGTGCGATACTTATTTGTATGCAAAATAAGTATCATTTTTATTTTTTGTTAAAAAACGAAGAATTCATTCAAACCATTTCCGAGGCACAGCTATAAAATCTACTGTGTTAATTGTACCGAAGGTAATATGTTTAAACTTTCAACAAAATGACAACTTCTCAAATGTTAGTTGAACATATTTAAATAATGCAATACAAATGCAACCAAGTATGAATGCAAAAAATACGTCTTCAGCAAATACCTTAAAAGGCATACTTATCGCGACGTGCCAGACGTTAAGCTGAGCTCACGTGGAATTCTTTAACTTCCATATTAAATTACGTTCACACTTTTGAATTTCCTTCTAAAGCGCAAAGCTTAGGATTATACAACACCCCCTTCTACCCGTGGCTTCGCACGTGTTTTTTGGGAATAAAAAGTAGCCTATATTTGGTTGACAACAACGCCCAAACCACGTACTGAATAGATCGGGCTGAAATTGCACCCATAATGATCTGAACTTAGGATATCCTAGAATATTTTAGTATAGGTTATCCTAGAATATCTTATTCTAGGTTATCCTTGAATATCTTATTCTAGGTTATCCTTGAATATCTTATTCTAGGTTATCCTTGAATATCTTATTCTAGGTTCAGGTCATTATGGGTGCAATTTCAGCCCAATCTATTCAGTAGGTTTGTGTGTCCTAGTTTGGGCGTTGTTGTCAACCAAACATCTTCAGAAGCAACCACAACGGCACAAACTTTCGCGTTTATAATACTAGTAGTAGCCCATTTCTTACTCCGTTCTATGAGTAGCATAGGATATAAAATCAACAGAAACTCGCTCACTCAGATTAATGTGCGATGAGAGAAACCAAAGAAAATTAAATATTAATAAATAATAGTAATTTTATCTCTACTATTTTCAGAAACATTACATTGAAACATGCGGTCAAATTTTCATTACTCAAAGGTACGATAGCAATTAAAATTTTGCGAAAATAATTGAGTAAAATAATTTAGTTTTGGTTTTTAGCGTTCGCGAGGCTGTTAAAATGTTCTAGAAGTTGATCTCTTTGAAAGTTTCAAATTTCACAAATTGCTCATTATTTTTCGTAACTTTTGCTTAGGCAGAGCGAATTTCATTTAATTGGTGATGGGTATTTTTGTCTTATAGATAAAATTAACGATCTATGGTTCTTCTTAAAAAATACCTACATATACACCAGAAAACCCGATGTAGAATGTTTGTTAACAAACGTAGTGTAGGACAACCTCCAGGTACCAGGTAAGACGATCTCCGATAGACTGCAAGTTCGTTGTCACGGGACTTCATTCATCATTCATTTTCAGCCATCCCGTGAATGACAGTGTAGAAAACTGTTGAAACCCCGTTAAATAGTACTATTTATCTATGTATCTACTTAATACGTAACTTTGAGTTCTGTAGATGTTCCAAAATGATTTTATTACTTGTTGTTCAATAAATTTCTGTTATTACGTTTTAATGTTGTGTCATTAATTCACAGTATTGTAATTCACTTTAATAACACGAAATACAACGCGATAATCACCAATGAATTACAAACAGTGTTAAATAATGTAACGCGTGCAAATAGGAACAGTATAATGAAGAGACCGTAGGGATTTATGTACATACCTTATTAATTTTCGATTATTTCGACACTTGAAACGAAATTTAAACATCACTAGGCACTAGCAGAGGATAATCAAATATGGCGCTAGTGAGATTACTGTAAGCAGTACACAGTCGGAAAGTCTCTTAAAAAATATTATTTATTTGGTGCTAGTTTCTGCCCGCGGTTTTGCACGCGTTGTTTCTATGGAAACGGTTTAAGGTTATTTCTATCTCATGGTTATAAGATAAAAGAAGCCTTTGTTTTATTTTAGACCCAGAGCTATACGTGAATGCAGTTTTCAGCACTCAAAGTGTTAAGGCCTGATCCATTCAGCAGTTTTGATGTGAGGAGGTAACAAACATCAATACATCCAAACATTCTCATCATATTAGTGAGATGTAATGTGATTTTGTGCTATTTTTGTTGAATTTTGAAAGACGCCAATTCTTAGTGCTAACGAGAAATTGCACGTCGAAGAGCCTTGTTGTGTTCTGTTGATAACAACTAATAGGGATAGTAAAGGGTGAGACAGTTAAGCAGGCAGGTAAAGCCTCTCCAATTTCACGCGTGCATTACGCACGAAGCCGCGCAAAACCTGCAATCCATGAGTGTGGATCCGATTCGTATATTTTTCGCGGCTTTAAGTCGCGTTTGACGATTTTTGACGTTTTTTTGACCCCAGATAAAGGTTTCCAAAGACGCGCGTAATTCGTGCACGTTTCGGATTGGAACCAACCATCCTCTACCAGATAAAAAAAAATGTAATCAAAAGATGTCTGTCAGAAGGTTTAATTTTTATACGAAATCCGTCGAATTAGCTCAACTCGGTTTCTTATAAAAGATTGATTTTATTTATTTAAGTTTTTTTATGAACAAGACTTTACGACTCCGCGGGATTTTTATTATTTAGAAACTCATTTGTTTATTTTATCACATCCGCCCTTATCACAGAGGTCGAGGCCGGATCGCATCACAATAATTATGTGTGTATAACTGTGACTCATTCCTAGCGAGAAAGTTCGTGCAAACATAATGATGATACATGAGCTTATAGATTACGGAAAAATATTATTTTTCCCAGCTATTTTCCTATCTTTCTTAGGTTTTTGTATTTTTCCAAGGAAGCGCCAATTATCATTATTTTTATCCGACTTCGAAAAAGCAAGATGTTATATCTTCGACTGTATGTATGTTCGTCCATTCTTCCGTTATTTATGACGACTGATGTGGCGCGGTAGGCGAAGGTCCACCTGCGACGCAGGAGGTTGCGGGTTCGATTCCCGCCTCGGAACAAATGTGTGTACGATCTGCAGATATTTGTTTCGTGTGTTCTGGTCGTTTTCTATGTATAATAAAAAATATCTATCTATGTAATGTATTGTATTATGTATATCAGTTATCTAATACCCATAACACAAGCTCTGCTTACCATGGGGCTAGATAATGCTGTGTGAATTGTCCATTATTTATGGGGCGATTTGGATGATTCTTCAGCAGTTGTATAGAAGATGATACCGAGGTGTTTACGTAATTTTTTTATTCCCATGCTGCAAAAACTTAGGTACGAGAAAAATTGCCCAATTCGCCTTCACCGGTCCTACTTTGTGATTTTTTTATCATTATACCTCTATAGCTCATCTATACGTTTGTGAGAAATATGTACTTAACACTTTGACTGCGATTTTTTTTCGACGACTGCGATCTTTTTTTTAACCTAAAAAATTCGTGCTGCCGCTCTACACAGCGGTTGTGTTGCGCCGCACATGCGTTTCGTTCGAAAAATATTACGGCTGTGCTGAGTCACAAAGATCTGTATTTTCTCAGCCGCTGCGCTAGTGTGGATTTACGCATATTAGTCACTTGTAGAAAACACATACCGTGTGATTTCAGCACTCAAAGTGTTAAACACTGCGGACAGAATTACCAAATTTTTAGCGGAACCGCCTTAAAAAAACAGTTCAAAACTAAGGAATAAGAAGTCTTTTAAACGTTTTTCAAAACAAACAAATTATATTTATCATTCATTAGCATTCGTTATTTTTAACTAGCTTCAACCTTCGGTCGGTATTCCCGGGATAAAAAGTAGCCTGTATTATATTGCAGTAAGTTCTAAATTATAGCCCGATATATTTCGTAGTTTTTGCGTAAAGTAGTTTTGGCGTAAAATCCACACTTCTAAACATCCAAACTTTCGCATTCATGTTATCAATTTATGTTTTGGATTAGACTTTGAGGTCTTCTTTGAAAAATGAACGAATTAAGAAATTGAATAGACATTGATCGCACGGATCGAACATCCTTACTACCAAGTGGCTTCGGGAGCTGACATCTTTCGTTTCGGATCTCTAAGGATTAAATGTCAAAATTATGGTCACCGATAGAACGGATCGACCGTCCTTCGTTTTGTGCGATCCGTCCGACTCCGACATCATCTGTCAACTTCGTTTAGACATTAGAAATATGGATATCGAGATTACAATCGGTAACTTAGGTTCATTTAATTATTATTAACTAGCTGCTCCCCGCGGCTTCGCCCCCGTGGAAATCTATGTTTCAACTGGTTTAAATGATAAAAGTATCCTATGTTAGACTCCTGGTTCTAAGCTACCTCTCCATCAATTTTCAGCTAAATCGGTCTAGCCGTTCTCGAGTTATAAGTGTTGTAACAAACACGACTTTCTTTTATATATATAGATATATAATATAATATAATATATATATATATAGATATAAATAGATTTAAATTTAATTTAATCAGCACAAATGTTTAAGTCAGAAAAACTGCCACCTGTGTATTTGTAGTAGGCAGGTAGGTATAAAAGGTGGCCGCTGGGGCAAACGTGTTTTTGAGTGGAGACCACGACTCTGTAAACGTAGTGTAGGACGACGCCCTTCGGCCAGGTGGGAAAACGACATGCGAAAGACTGCAGGTAGATGCTGGATGCGGCAAGCTGAAGACAGGGCGCTATGGCGCTCATTGGGGGAGGCCTATGTCCAGCAGTGGACTAATATTGGCTGTTGATGATGATGATGATCAATAATGCACAATATATAGGATAAAATGTGAATTAATTTGTAGGTATATCTGACTGATAACAATACAAAAGGAAAGAATGAGGTAACAATAAAATTATGCGGCAAGCTGAAGACAGGGCGCTATGGCGCTCATTGGGGGAGGCATGTCCAGCAGTGGCTCTATGTCCAGCAGTGGACTGCTATAGGCTGATTGATGATGATGATGATGAGGTAGGTATACCATATAAACGAGTTGCATATAAACATCCTTTCTTTACTGCGACACCTAAATAGCTTCCTTTCTTAGAATGACTCAGCTGGTAACATAATAAGACAAAGATTATTCTTACTAACATATCGTCAACAATATGCCAACAGCAATAATAACATCCAGAATATACACTGTCATTGTTCTTGAGAGAGCTAAAATTTCCTACATTGTTACTACTTTGGTGTGAAGCGCGGAGCATGAAGTTATGTATGTGAGCTAGACTTGGAGACCTAACTTTCAAAGTGTTAGCTTTGCAATCTTGCAACTTGATTTTATAGTAATTTTGAACTAAGGTAATCATATCATCATCATCGGGTAGCAGTGGATGCGACTGGCACAAGACCGCCAGGGGTAAGGAAGAGGCCTATACTCAGCAGTAGGTGTTACCGGCTGATTAGGTAGATAAATAGAAGTTAATCATAGCTTGTTAGTTATGATATTAATTAGACCGAAACCGCTGTACCGCGCCTGAGGTATGCGAGCGGGGAGACGGGGGGGAAATATCGGCCGCTCCGATCCATCAGTCTGCCGTCAACGCGTACTCTTGCTCTTTTCTCCTCGCCCCCTACCTCGTCACACTTTCCTAAGGAGCGGTACAGCGCGGTTTCGGTCAAACTATAGGAGAAAGTGTTAAAAATTAATTTCATATTCGCATACCGTCATGAAAAATTACTCAAAAGTAATATATTTTTAACCTAGTATTGTTCTGTATCAGTACTGCTGCAGTAAGTTTTATTTTTAGGAACAAATAGATTTATCAGCTGCACTCAGTCTATAATTAACGAGGAAGTATAAAAAAAAATTTCATGTGTCATGAAAATATTGCTTAAAACTAAAAATATAACCCATCATTATCCTGTACCAAAGTATGATTGGATATTTCACAATAAAACCAGGACTGAAATATCATGCACGAGTTTGGTATAGCTTGTGAAATTAATAAAGTTGTTTAGAAATTATAACTCATACACACAGTTAAATTAAGGCCTCCGTGTTTTGAGCGGGTTAGCGGACCGTTATCCTTCTGACATTTTAGAAAAAACGTTCATATTAATGTTAAAAATGTATTCAAAAGGAATTGTAATAAAGAAGCTCATTTTCCTTTTGATTTGATACTCTAATTAAACAAATATCTCTCTCAATGAACCTAAAATCGGTTTGACCATTCGTCTGCTCGCATTATAACTTTCCGAATTCTTTTGTTGATATTTTAGCTAATCTTTTTGTAGTAGTCGCAAACTTTACCAATATCCAGCTTCTTTCAACGAATCACGTGATATGATTTTTAGAAGTTTTTGTGAGTAGATACGTTCTATTTTAACGCAAAATTGAAAACGAAAGATGCTTGTATTATATTACTTTTCTATTCTTAATAGTGAATAATTTCTTAGTATGGGCTTTCGTCTATGAATTTCTATAATTGATATAACATTATTGAATAAAAATAAACATTTTCTTATCAAACAAAAAGTTACTCAGTTAACTCTCCATAATAATTGATAAGAGCCATAATACCTTATGGCTGTCAAATGTCTTCTATACATTCATTTATTAATAAAGGTACTTACCGGAAAACTGCGATCCACAGTGTAAGCTTTAGCTTTCCCTATAATAAAGTTAGAATTTTCATCAAAAAATATTCTAGTCGGATCCGCTGGTTGGGAATCTATGCACTGGCATTCTAAGCACATCTCCACCATATCCTTTTTCACAAAAAACAGTACATTGATATAATCATCTGGTTTGTCACTTAAGAAATCTAATGGAGGATCGGTTCTTTTTCTAAACAAAGTAGTTCGGACTACACCAGGGTCCTCAGGAACTTCAGAGATTTTCAACGCCAACAGAGGTTGATTTTTTCTATCTTCTAGAGAAAACATGTAGCTAGGACTATATTCATAGAGTTTGTAGCTAAGTTGTATGATGAAAGGACTAGTGACTGTTTTGTTGTGTATGTCGAGGATTTTGACTGGTATGCTTCTGAAGTCATTTCTGAAGTCGAGGACTATTGAGTCTGAGTGATCTTCGGTTGGCATGCCGTGCATTTGATCATATGGCATCATGTTATATCCAGCTGAAACAAAATTGTCGTAATCAGTTTTACAGTATGGTTCGTTTGTCTGGGGTATTTTTGGTAATTCTACGAAGTTTATGTTTATCTAACTAACTATTAAAGCGGATTTTAGTTGTTCTACAAAAATACATAGTAAAAACTTAATCACAGTATACATTTTGAACACAAACATCTCCATTAACACTAATTTCTTATCTGAAGTCATTTGTCAAAGTAGAAGTTAACGAATTGCTGAATTACTGGCACCCCATGAGATTGCAATGCCTCGTTTGTTGTTTTTTTGTTATTTAGCATTAACACAGTGCTGTTATACCAAACTATTGCTGGATAAAGCCCCCAAGCTTCAAAATCCAATTTTATATGTGGACCTTCATTTCACGCACTATTTATATTTCCTAGTGATAGAGTAGAATGCTTTAGTCTATGCACCTGGTTGACGATGTATGGTAGCCGACAGATGCTGGTTGTGACGGACCTAAGTTAGGCAAGAATAGCACAGATTCGCTTTACTTATGTACATAATATCCTGTTCACCAAATATATACCATCAACAAGATTAAGACGGTTATTTTAATTTCAATTTGAAAGTTAATATGGGGGTGCTTAGGGGTTTTAATTCTTCATCTGGGTGCTATTTTACCTATGCGAAATAATGCTTGATGATGATTTTTGTATGCAAATAGTGGGGATAGGTAAAATCTACATAAGTTTTTATTGCAGTAGATATTTCAGCAACATAGAAAGGTAATGGCAAAGACGAGATCTAAACCCAAAATAAAAAGATTTCTATTTACCTATATTTTATTATATTGTATACAACAAAAAACTTTTGGTCATTAACAATGAAAGTTTTAATTTCTCTTAAAGTCGCTTATATTTACTATTAACAAGGGTGTAAACAAAGCACAAAGACGCACCTTAGTTTAGTGGTCGCAGCTTTAATCTTGATCGAGTATTTAATGGCCACAGTCACGGTAGCTTTGAAAATTAAATGCCCACTAAAATATAACGAAATAATGAGCTTGTAGCTTTTTTCTTTACTTTTAGAACTTATCATCGAAGGGTAAAAATACTCATCTTAATCAGGGTGACCTAATTGAGCCATTTGGGGTAAACCTTCGATCCCTGGGATCCTAGGGCACATCCAATCACTCTATTATTATATATTATGTAAAAATTTGGATGTTTATTACTTCTTTACACAACTGAACGGGTAGGCTAAATTTAACATAAATAAGCTTAGAGAGTAGCTCTTAGCCTGGAATAAAACATAAGAGAAGAAGAAGAAGTAACAATCATCCATCCAGACAACCAAACATCCAATCTTTTGCACTTATAATATTAGTGTTTGTAATTTTATTTGTTAGGAAAATTAGTGAGGAGGTAAACACTCAAATAATATGTACAATATAAGTATAGCAAGTATCTTGACATACAGACAGAGACAAGTACCTACAAGGCAAAGAAGAAAAGTACGGAGTACAACGAAACAGAAGTCGTGTAATGATATTTTAGTGTCTCCTCAGCACAGTTGTAGTATGTCCACTGCTGAACTGGTCACTGGTCAGCCAGTTTTACCTAGCGTAGATCGATGATTCAGCAAGTTTTCATAATACGGGCCGAGCTTTAGAATTTAACTTACTTGATAATTGTCTAGTCCTTGTAAATATTGTAAACGTAACTGCTAAATATCTGAAACAAAAAAATTGCTATTAAAATATTGTTCGAACTATTTGATTCCTTTTTAATATAGAGGTTGCTTTCTTCGATTCTTAGCCATTTTAAATTTCAGGAAAAGAGCTTTGTATCGATAATTAAATATAAATAATAATAATAATGCTGAACAATTCACACAGCATTATCTAGACCCATGGTAAGCAGAGTTATGGCTCAGTATAAGTATATACAGTACGGAAACTAGGAACAAACACTCGAAACGGCACATTCACACAAACATGCACATCGACACGGCTTCTGGGTGATTCTCGGGGATGCTCAGGTAGCGGTTGTCGCGTCTAGGCGTGCGGTCGCGTGAAAGTGAAAAATGACCCGCTACAGATATTGCGTTGCATACGGCTGTATGAACTCGGCTTCATCAAAAGCGGAGCTGTCGTTTATTAAACTTCCTGCTGATTTTGAAAGGTAAGAATAATTTATTATTATGATTGTTATAGAATAATGAGTCCGTGTGATCGATCATACATAATGAATCCGTGAACTTATATGTAAATCAAGAATGGCTGCGGTTTTGAGGATTTTTAAAGTCAATTGACGACCGATGTGGCGCGGTGGGCGAAGGTCCGCCTGCGACGCAGGAGGTTGCGGGTTCGATTCCCGCCTCGGAACAATTGTGTATACGATCTGCAGATATTTGTTCCGGATGTTCTGGTCGTTTTCTATGTATAATAAAAAAAAAATCTATCTATTTAATATATTGTATTATGTATATCAGTTATCTAGTACCCATAACACAAGCTCTGCTTACCATGGGGCTAGATAATGCTGTGTGAATTTTTAGCAGCATTATTTATTTATTTATTTAATGAGATTTTACAAATAGAGACGTCATACTCATTGTAAAGAAATAATAACTTGGCGATAATTTATTAAAGTAGCCTAATACCTACCTAGCACTGTTTGAGCAGACAACGCAAAGCGGCAACAGTGATTTTAGTTCGAACAGACGAGACATAATATGTCCTTATCTCTGTCACTCATAAACGCAACGCACGCATTTCTTGTCTCGTTCGTGTAGGTGGCAAAGCGGCAACCTCGCGGCACTGATTTTTTAGTAAATATAACATCATTGTTTAAACTAGATTGTAGACTTTCAAAATTTAAATATAAGATGGCGGCTGCAATCAATTATGAAATTTTGCATCATGGGTATCGTTTTTATGGTTTTCGAGGGTACTGAAGCCGATACTTCTGTCAAAATGTGAATCCAAGATGGCGGCTGTTATAAATTATCATTTTTTCCGTCATGGGTGTCATTTTCATGGTTTTCGAGGGTGCTGAAGCCGATACTGCTGTTAAAATGCGAATCCAAGATGGCGGCTGCTATAAATTATCATTTTTTCCGTCATGGGTGTCATTTTCATGGTTTTCGAGGGTGCTGAAGCCGATACTTCTGTCAAAATGTGAATCCAAGATGGCGGCTGCTATAAATTATCATTTTTTCCGTCATGGGTGTCATTTTCATGGTTTTCGAGGGTGCTGAAGCCGATACTGCTGTCAAAATGTGAATCCAAGATGGCGGCTGCTATAAATTATCATTTTTTCCGTCATGGGTGTCATTTTCATGGTTTTCGAGGGTGCTGAAGCCGATACTGCTGTCAAAATGTGAATCCAAGATAGCGGCTGCTATAAATTATCATTTTTTCCGTCATGGGTGTCATTTTCATGGTTTTCGAGGGTGCTGAAGCCGATACTGCTGTCAAAATATGCATCCAAGATGGCGGCTGCCATAAATTTTCAATTTTTCCGTCATGGGTGTCATTTTCATAGTTTTCACGGGTTCTGAAGCCGATACTACTGTCAAAATGTGAATCCAAGATGGCGGCTGCTATAAATTATAATTTTTTCCGTCATGGGTGTCATTTTCATGGTTTTCGAGGGTGCTGAAGCCGATACTGCTGTCAAAAAGTGAATCCAAGATGGCGGCTGCTATAAATTATCATTTTTTCCGTCATGGGTGTCATTTTCATGGTTTTCGAGGGTGCTGAAGCCGATACTGCTGTCAAAATGTGAATCCAAGATGGCGGCTGCCATAAATTATAAATTTTCCGTCATGTGTGTCATTTTCATGGTTTTTGAGGGTGCTGAAGCCGATACTGCTGTCAAAATGTGAATCCAAGATGGCGGCTGCTATAAATTATCAACTCGGATTTTGAAACGCGGTACGGTTCGCAGCCGCTCATGAGCGTTGCGCGCGCGCTGCCTGCGCTACAATGTCTGCGTGCGCCCGCTCCGACGAGCTCACGAAACGTTACGGCTCACACGCGACGCCATGAGATTACCTATTTAAATTGTATTTGTAAGCAAATACTTTACTAACAAAGAAAATTAAACTAGTTAGACAATTGACCAATCTACAGGTAGCTCAATTGACCCATATCAATAACAGTCGGAAGCGTCCCCAAGACGCTGGTTGCATTGCCACGCTGTATGGCAATGCTGGCTGATGCGCTGCGCAACATACTCGTCAGATCTCGGATCACGCGTCGCTTCGACCAGACGAAGATATTATTATATTATACCAGACCACATTTGTAAGCTAGTTATTTCAATTCCATTTATTGATCAGTACAGAAAAAAATCGTCTTAATAAAAAATATATATCAAAAACAAGAAAAGTGACAACCCTAGTGCTATAATGGAGCGTAGGTATTTATTTCATCAACTAGGCTTAGTTTCCATACTGTTCTATATGTGTACTGTGGTTATGGGTACTAGATAACTGATATACATAATACAATACATTACATAGATATATATTTTTTATTATACATAGAAAACAACCAGAACACCCGGAACAAATATCTGCAGATAGTACACACAATTGTTCTGAGGCGGGAATCGAACCCAACCTCCTGCGTCGCAGGCGGACCTTCGCCCACCGCGCCACATCGATCGATAAGTACATATTATGAAATTTCAAAAGGCATGGTGAGTCCTATGCCACACGAGATTTCATTTCTAAACGGTTATTGGCAGTATAAGTAAGGCTTTGTCGTTACGTAAACAAACCCGTAGGCATAAGCGGGTCGTCAAATCAAAGCCTCCCTACCACAACTCATTAGAATGCTTAGCGGTAGGTATCAGCCCTAAATTATAACAAGCTTATCGAAATAAGCCCATTTACATCTGATTAAATCTTGGAAACCTCTTACGGAACCATTCATAATTTAATAAGCTTAGGAAATAAATTATACATTATGTTTAAATTAATAGAATAAGTAGTAAATTACGGCAACAAGCTTTCAAGATAGGTACTGATTTTAGAAAGAAAATTGTTTAATATTGATGTCATAAGTTCTCGCTGGAAGATATTGGATCTTATTTTACGCGTGAGAAGATCTCTGAACTCTCTTCTAGACATAAATAATACTTATATTTTTAGTAAATGACATCATAAATAAATAAAACTAATTTAAGTTGGCTGACAGTTTACAAACATTTTAAATATAAACTCCTTAGATCAGCGGAGGTTGATATTTATGACGCAGGCCGTTAGAAATGGCAATAGCAACTAGCGCAAACTATTCCAATTTCAAAAGTTCCATTCGCCATTTTTCATTCCTTTGGGGATCACGAGTTCTACAACTGTCAAGTGTGGTGGCAAGGGTTAACGTTGAATGAGAGCCTATTCCTATTCGGACATGTTTTTATCGCGACTCGATATATTTATGGGTTAACTAGCTTCCACTCACAGGTTTGCACGTGATAGATTATTACACATGATATACACATAATGTAAAACTGTGTATATGCTCCTGAATAAAATAAAGTCATAATATTGTAAAACATTAACCTACTTTGATTGTATTGTTTAGTTTTATAATTTAAACCTTGTTATGTAAATAAAACCGTATTATATACACTGTTTTAGCTGTAAAATAATGTATTTATTAAAAGCTAATGTTATATAAACTATTTGTGTGAAATAAGAAGCAGAAAACAACTTTTATGTCAAATAACCTACAAACTGGCAGTTGTTTACTCACTGCTATAAAAGGCTGTCGTGTGGCCGGCAGTGGCACTTGGAGACCAGCCGTCGGACCGAGCGGAGCTCTGCCAGTTTGCAAGTTGTTAAAAGCTAAGTAGCCTTACTGTCTTACTAATAGTTGAAATAAATATTCTATAATATTTATGTCTTATTAAAATTTATATAAAGTAAATTATTTTGTTTAAATTAATAAGAATATATTATTTGATACGAATTATTTAGTATTTAAATAATTATTGGAATTATGATCAATTAATATACAATTTGTAATATAAATACTCTTATTTTATTTAAAATTGAAACTAACTCTTTAGTAATTAATGATGATTGTAATTACGATCAATTAATAAACGATTCTTAATATATATGCTCTTATTCTATTTCATAATATATATCTAAATCTATTATCAGAAGTGGGATATATCCATAACCACAGACTATTTTTTTATTCATTTTTTTCGGTTCATCGTCCAATCATTTTCATATGACCAGCAAAAGGATGTGTAAGTCGGACATATAGAACCGATCAAACAAAGTAATTGGTAGAATCCATAAAACCACGTGTTTTTTGTACTTCGCATTCTCTGTTCGATCATACAATTTTTATTTATTATATGGCCGGCAAAAGCCTACTTCAGCATTTTTTTATATAACCTTCAACACTTTGTCTATAACTGGTTTGAAAAGATCGAAGATCGAATCGAAGAGCTACTAGCGATAAGGCCGTCGTTTGTGCCTCACAATTTAACAAACAAACTTAGTACCAAGTCACGTTTTCCTTATCTACCTTAACTATAGAGTAAAAGAGTTTTTTTTGCAATTACCTCGTAAACGGTAAGAGATACGTCAAAAATAACCAAAATTTTATCCCCCTATGAAACCCCACTCATAGAATTACCAATACTTCTGAACCACTTTGGATGACGTCAGCACCACATTTTTTTTGATGGTGTAATAAATATTATCTATGTTATTGCGACTGGGATTTGTTAACATAATTTGCAGCGAAATGTCGAATAGAACATAGTAGGGACATCATTCCTTACAAAATACTTTGCTTGGTTTGAATGTCATTCCAGCGGCTGTGTCGGCGTGAGGGTGCTGTTGCCACGCTGTCCATGGCAAGGCATCCACGCTGTCCAGGGTTCTGCGGCTATGTGCCCAGTTGCTGCCTTTCGATCAACAACCAAAGTGCTGACAGCTGGTGCAACACCATAAACTCCGCCAGTAAACAGTAAATAAGAAGCATGTTTAGATTTACGTAGGTTAAACAAAAGTAGTTTTTACTATTGGTACTAAGTCGGTTTAGTATGTAAATGGCATCATTTAATAGCAGTGTAAGAAAATCACTTTGAATTATGTTTTCCTTAATTCATTTGACATAAATATTAAGTAACGTCTTTTATAGCAAAGCGGTAGGGACTTCAAGGACCTTTATGGTCAAAAGGTGCTTATTTCTGTGGCAAACTAGCAGCCCGTCCTAGCTTCGCCCGGGTGGTCATTTGTTTTAGGAAATTTAAAAAAATAATCTCTTTCTCTCTGTAAGAACCATCCTCGTACTTCAACAGCAACACATTCAGCGATTCATTTTTATATTATAGATATCATACGTACTAAAACACAGTGCTGTTTGCCTCAACGTAATACTCAAGCGAACCACATCAGCTTAATTAAGAGATCAAAAATATAGTTAGCCAAAAAAAAAAAAAAAAAAATGTGATTGATCATGTGATTTGGCAGGTATACGATACGTCATGTGATTTGGCAGGCTTACGATACGTCATGTAATTTGACGGTGTGTCATGTGATTTGACAGTGCCATGACTTGACTTGACTATGTAACCATGTAATTTGGTTGCAAGACTTGATGGGTATCTGATCTTGATGCCATGTTATTTGGCTTTATTTATTTAGTCATGTCATCATGGATTTGGCATAAAAATAAAATAATATGAAGGTAGTTTGTAGGTACTTTCTAACTTCAAGCAAGTAAGGAACTACATACATGATGTTGTAGTTAGGTAATTATCTCTCGTAATTATTATTACTCAACAAAAAAGTAACAGCATTCATTTAAAAAAAAAACTATAATAATAGGACCATATAATATAAACAAATAGAAAAGTCATCTCTCTCTCTCTTAGAAAATAAAACTCGTGAGTCATTCTAAATTCAATTTATCTATCTACCTACGTTTGGAAGTAAAAAGGGCTTGTGTTTAGTAGGTAACTTAACGGTTTCTGTTAATAATACTTGTGAATATAAAACGAGAATGTACAAAAAAATAACCTTCCGCTGGCGACCGGCGACCGTAGACTTTATGTAGACTTTTGATATTTGCAGTGGGTATAGCGAGTATACATGACAAGAAACATCGGTCAGAGGTAAACAGACTTTTTGACTATTACTTCGACTATTAATGTACAAGTAATTAGTAATTCGAGTCGAGGCAATTTGATAATAAAATAAACATTGTTACTTATGAAGGTAAAAAAAAAAGAAAAGAAAATGTTTGAGCTTATGTTGCTATTATGACGTTCATTAGCCATAAAAAGAGGTATTACGTATAACTGAAAGTCCTGGCTCATTAAAACTATAAAAAAATTAGAAAAGCTATTTTTGTATTAGTAGGTAATAGGTACCTATTCGGCTGACTCGTACAATTCACCTTCAATTTACACAGGTACACGATGTTTTAGTTCAATTTAAAACTATTGGAGAAGATAGAAGTTCTTGTCTCAAAGTCAAAATATTTATTTATAGAATGGGCACTGGGACAAGTCAAATGTTATGCTATGAATTATTGTGAGATTATTTTGCTGTTTTACTGTTCTCTTCAATTATTTTTGTCCACGGGAGAAGTGAAATGGAGACCACTGGTATCATAGATTACTACTACTGGTGTGTTCATATATCAGTTATGTCTAGTACTTTCAGTAGTTTCATTTGCTTATCTAAATCTAAATAAAATGCGATTTAAGAAACATGACAATATTTATTTGGAGCTGGGCACAACATTGAATTTCTTTTCTTGCTCTTGTATTTCTATTGTGAACATCACACTTTTTCGGTATACATTAAATTTTCATAAATGTATTGTGGTATTACAGTCAGAATATTAATGTCTCAACACTGTGCCCTTTGCTTTCGGAAACAAGTTCATCAAAAGAAACACAATAATTCGGACGAACTTTGTTGTTTAGGTGTGTTCTTATGGAACAGTAATTAAATATAATATATATGATCGTGTTATATACATTATAAGTATGTTGTAATGTTTTGTCAGATTGGCCAAACGGATAGGAATAATTCAATTATAAAATTGTGTGTATCCGTCTGAGGTTTGGGACGATAACAGCTTGGAATACAGATGTAGATAGAATCTTCTTCCTTCTCTTTTGATCTCAAACAAGTTAAAAAGACCATAAGTTTTACTCTACAAGGCAAATAACAAGTTTGTTAGGTAAGTGATTTAGTATCGTTAGCCATAGGCGATTTCAATTTATTCCCATAACCGCTATGCTCTAAAACTGTTAAATAATTTGATGAAAATAACCAATTTTGACCGGGAGAATGGGAAACATAAAACACTGTTGTTAAAATGCCGGGTGTGAAAAATAACAAAGTAAAAAATTGTAAGTACCTAAAGTACCATAGGTGTTGATGTTCAGACTCGTTAACATGTAAGTGATTAACCTTAGCTCCTATATTATCCTTGTACCTGCTTATATTATTTGTGTTGATTCAGTACTAATATTGGACATAAATATGTGTGTACATGAACAATGATATACTTTCATACAGTTGGTAGAGAATATGATAGATTATTGTGTTACAAAAATAAAAATGAATTATTGCAGATACTGTTTGGACCAGATATATAAAATTATATTCATTTTGATGGTATAAAGTTAACTAACTAGTAAATTCGATTTTGGATAAATCTGTAATTGAACAACTGATGTTTTTAATGAATATGTTTGTTTGAATAATTATTTCATAAGAATAATATTGTAAGGAGCATACACACAGGTGGGTGGGTAAAACACTGGTCGATTCTTTGCCTGATGTTGACCTGAATGTCATTTGCAGTGGTGACAGGGTCTTCATGCCAAGGTACTGAATCAGATAATAAAATGTAATGAAATAAAATGAAATGAAATGCATAGACTGCTGGTCGGTCTCTGTCCTGATACTTCACTGAAAATTCATGTTGCAGCAGGTGATAGGTGTTGTATGGGAAGGTCAGAGATCACTTGTATGACTGTCATAGTCTCAGTGCGGGATAGTTACTGAGACTTAAACAGGTTAATTTTTGGGGCAAAATTATAGTTGGTACTTCGAGAACGAAGTACTAGTCAGTATGGCCGTGATAGATTATTACACATGATATACACATAATGTAAAACTGTGTATATGCTCCTGAATAAAATAAAGTCATAATATTGTAAAACATTAACCTACTTTGATTGTATTGTTTAGTTTTATAATTTAAACCTTGTTATGTAGATAAAACCGTATTATATACACTGTTTTAGCTGTAAAATAATGTATTTATTAAAAGCTAATGTTATATAAACTATTTGTGTGAAATAAGAAGCAGAAAACAACTTTTATGTCAAATAACCTACAAACTGGCAGTTGTTTACTCACTGCTATAAAAGGCTGTCGTGTGGCCGGCAGTGGCACTTGGAGACCAGCCGTCGGACCGAGCGGAGCTCTGCCAGTTTGCAAGTTGTTAAAAGCTAAGTAGCCTTACTGTCTTACTAATAGTTGAAATAAATATTCTATAATATTTATGTCTTATTAAAATTTATATAAAGTAAATTATTTTGTTTAAATTAATAAGAATATATTATTTGATACGAATTATTTAGTATTTAAATAATTATTGGAATTATGATCAATTAATATACAATTTGTAATATAAATACTCTTATTTTATTTAAAATTGAAACTAACTCTTTAGTAATTAATGATGATTGTAATTACGATCAATTAATAAACGATTCTTAATATATATGCTCTTATTCTATTTCATAATATATATCTAAATCTATTACACGCATGGGAATAAGGTATTACCTTGCTCTATCTTGATTATTTTCAACGTTATTTCGCCGGGCAGTGAGTCAGTAGATAGTTTTCTGCTTTAGTGTTTGATGTTGAATTTCTAGGCTAAGTTTTATTTAGCATTTTGTTCTTTCTAGAACAATTCAAAGTAGCTCGGAGAAAAGAAGGTGGCGGTGTTACACCTCTGTATCTCGGAAAGTACAAAACATGTTAACTTGTTGGTCTTGCGATTGACTTATCCCCGGTCGAATCGGTCCCATCACATCAGCCTATAAATAATGATTTGCAAGAAATACTATAATATTCCTAATAATAAATTATACATTACATAATAATAAATTCCGACTCACATTATACATTATACATTATACATAAAGTAATAAAGATTGTGGAGTACACCTACAGATAATACGATTTAAGAGACCTTTCTCAAATGGAAATACTGTTACACAAATTGAAATTTGGATATTATTTTAAGATAATTCTACCTAGTCTAGGAATAGGTGTGACGTTTCCAGAGTGGACCCTACTCAATCTTATTTAGGTAAAATACCAAAAAGGTAGTTTAATCCAATGATGTAAGAGGTATAACAATAAACAATAAGTAGATTTTTGTACCGTATTTCAAACTATAAAGGAAAGTACGCGTTCTGGAATCCTAGATATTTTTTGTAGACAAGATGTTTCAAAATCAATACGTAGCTATTGTTGGGATGTTTTTATGATAACAATAAGGTAATAAACAATGCCGGACAAACCACATGTCTGGTTAATTCAGATCCATACTGAATTGTTTTTCTTTAAACCGAATTTATTGAATGTAGATTAAAAAATTGAATACATGGAATTTGAAGACGGTAGGCTCAAATTCCTGATTAATTAAAATGGGTTTGGAAATAATTTTAAACCCGGAATATTCGATAGCGCGCTCTCTATTTTTCAACCAAAATTGTTATAGCTAGTCGGGATTTTTTTAAAGTATTATGTTATTTTTTGCGCTTAACAGGATAAATACTAGTCCTTCGGGATTACATTTTAATGGACGAGCTCGGATATATTTTCCATATAATAGCGAAAGAAGTTTTAAAATCGGTCCTTAATTAACGGATACAGCCGAACATAGAACCTCCTCTTTTTTGAATTTTAAAAGTCAGTTTAAGGTAAGGTAAAGTCATCATCATCATCATCATCAGCCTATAGCAGTCCACTGCTGGACATAGGCCTCCCCCAATGAGCGCCATAGTCGCCCTGTCTTCAGCCGTATCCAGCATCTACCTGCAGTCTTTCGCAGGTCGTCATCCCACCTGGTAGGAGGGCGTCCTACACTACATTTACCGAGTAAAGTAAAGTAAAGATGTTATTTATTAACATAATAGGAAGTGTAACAGAGTTAAAAAGACCGTCGTTGAATCTATTTTTACAAAACTATTTTTGAGTTTTGCGGAATAAACAGTCATCTCTTGAGAATCAAATTCGGGATCATTCTCTATACAATAACGAAAGAATTTTCAAAATCGATCCATAATTGAAGGAGAATTCAACGAATATATAGAAATAAACAAACATACAGCCTCCACCTACTACAGAACGGCCTCAATTTAAAAACGAAAAAAAAACCAATGACCGGCAATAATAGTGTGAGTGATACAATCCTACTAATATTATAAACGCGAAAGTTTGTGAGGATGTTTGTTGCTCTTTCACGCAAAAACTACCGATTGGATTTTGATGAAACTTCACAATAATATAGCTTACATATAAAAATAACACATAGGCAACAATTCATAAAGATATATTGTATTATTATCCAAAATATCTATCACCTAGCGGGTGAAACCGCGGGACGCAGCTAGACAAGTTTAATTCCGACCTAACCAGTTAAATTTTGCTTGAATCCGCATTGAGTTATGCTATGAGTTGCTCTGAAGGATAGGATTCGTAACGAATACATCCGACAGAGAACCAAGTTATAGACATTGCTCTAAGAATTACCAAGCTGAAGTCCACGAAGATCCAAGGAAGATTCTGCGCTTCTGGACGGAGTTAGGCTGGTTCTACTAGCAGAATAAGCCACGCACAATGGACCAACCCGATGTAGTGTAGGACGCCCTCCGACCAGGTGGGATGACGACCTGCGAAAGACTGCAGGTAGATGCTGGATGCGGCAAGCTGAAGACAGGGCGCTATGGCGCTCCTTGGGGGAGGCCTATGTCCAGCAGTGGACTGCTATAGGTTGATGGTGATGATGACGTCCTACACTACGTTTACCGAGTCGTGGTCTCCACTCAAGAACAATTTGCCCCAGCGGCCGTCGGTTCTTCGCGAGATATAAAGGGAATCTAGTCTTGTTCCATATCCACAGCTCATCAAATATGACTACGTCGTCAAGGCCTAGCAAGGTCATGGCCTCAATCACAAATGGCACAGTTTGAAGGGTCTAGACCCAGACTAATGTGTTTTCGAGAACAATAATTTCATTTTGAACATACGCAACTCATACTGCTTTGATTTATTTGTTTTCATTAAGGCTTAGAAGATATACGCTCGGTTTGGTTGTCAATCAAACATTATTATTCTTGGTATAGAAAACAATAATAACATTTTTATAGATATATAGATAGAAAACTTCTTTATATATACCACACAAAACAGAAAACAATGCAGAATTAAAAACTTAGATTCAGGATTCAGTTTTTATATTTTATGTATGCTAGTAAAGTTTCAAGGTATTTATTACTATGAACGGTAGAATGCGAACCGTTAAATAAGATCTCCTATTTTCCTATGATCTGAAATAAATGATTATTTTATGGAACTTAGTATCTAAGTGCTTTATTTTTAGCTCTCTATAGGTACATAAATAAATATAAATAATGTTGGACACAATTCACACAGCATTATCTAGCCCCATGGTAAGCAGAGCTTGTGTTATGGGTACTAGATAACTGATATACATAATACAATATATTAAATAAATAGATATTTTTTATTATACATAGAAAACGACCAGAACACCCGGAATAAATATCTGCAGATCGTACACACAATTGTTCCGAGGCGGGAATCGAACCCACAACCTCCTGCGTCGCAGGCGGACCTTCGCCCACCGCGCCGCATCGGTCGTCTAAATATCGGTCTCTAAATTAATGTTACCGAATAGACACATTTAAGAATCTTATAACTGTCTTTGTCTATAATCAGTTGAATATTCTTGAGACAAATCTGTAACTAACTGGTGACACACGATGCGTTTATTTAAATTCATGAGCAAAAAAAAAATGATAAACTCTGCTCACAACGACATGTGTATTTTTTTCTTTGGACTATAATGTAAGCAATATTTTGATTACGAAACGTTTTTATAATAAAAATAGGTAATTACTCTATCCACATTGAAATTATAACTATGTACTTAAATAGGTTTTGTAAGAAATGATAAGTTTCAAATATTTGATTATAATAATAATGCTGGACAATTCACACAGCATTATCTAGCCCCAAGCTAAGCAGAGCTTGTGTTATGGGTACTAGATAACTGATATACATAATAAAATATATGTATTACATAGATAGATATGTTTTTATTATACATAGAAAACAACAAGAACACCTGGAACAAATATCTGCAGATCGTACACACAATTGTTCCGAGGCGGGAATCGAACCCGCAACCTCTAGCGTCGCAGGCGGACCTTCGCCCACCGCGTCACATCGGTCGTCAAATTATTAGGTAGGTATCGTTTTTTCGATCCACAATAATTATGACTTTAAAACGGGATATTTACCATGATTTGATTTTTGAGTTATCATGGTAAATATCCCGTTTTAAATTACTTTAGTGCTGATAACCATGATAGTTTCAAAAGTTTTAATTATGACTTTGCTGCGTACAATGAAATGCAACATCATAAATCATTTATAACGGGTTATACGAGTATACCATGTTTTGAGTTTTTTTTGCTATCTAATATTTCGGCACAGTTTCATGCGCAATCATAAAATAACTGAATTCACCGCGAGTTAGTCTTTATTGGCAGGCATGCCGATCTACCCTCATTTTTGTCTTTTACTACGAACGTGACCACTACCGCTGGTTTCATTATCGAACACAACTCGGTCACGACACGAAATATCTCGTTATTAATGACATTTTGTTTTTGTTTTAAAGTTTTAAATTTAACATCAAATTAATTACCGCATCGCATCGCATCGCATCGCACCGTGTGTCTCCTCCTAATTACATAACAGCATCACGTCGTGTTTATAATTTACTCATACATGAAATTGCTTTCATGTTAAATTAAATTAGATATTCGTGAGCTTTGGTGTGAAGGGCGGGCATTAATTTGAGGTGCGTGCGATCGTTTCATGTTACCATTGTTTATTGCGAGCTTTTGTATTTCATCAGACGATTCCTCGTGAAAAATGTTTATATATTTTGATAGTAATAAGTAAATAAATAATGCTGGACAATCCACGCAGCATCATCTAGCCCCAAGCTAAGCCGAGCTTGTGTTATGGTATACATAATACAATACATTACATAGATAGATATTTTTTTATTATTCATAGAAAACGACCAGAACGCCCGGAACAAGTATCTGTAGATCGTACACACAATTGTTCCGAGGCGGGAATCGAACCCGCAACCTCCTGCGTCGCAAGCGGACCTTCGCCCAGCGCGCCACATCGGTCGTCAAAAATAGACATTCGCCTAGATTTTAAATAACTAATTCAGCTCAGCCATATGTTTTCGATCACTGAAAGCTCTAAAAATATTTCCAGAACTTTTGCGCTAAGACTAGAGACAAGTAGATATCAAAATGAATTTAGCTATCCAAAGACGAAACTAATACTGTCTTCCTAACAATACGAGTACAATAAGTATTATGTGTAATTATTCTTGCCGGTATACCTATTTCATGTAGGTGAGTAGGGTGAAATTTTCTATTAATTTTCATTCCCTTTTTGTATGTACTCGGCTTCAAATATTTTGTTTGAACTCATATTTGGAGAAATTCATAAAGATAAGGTCGCCTGCTGTTTTTCTAAATTAATTCTAACCGAAGAGTTAGTCTATATTCAGACACAAGGTTTTTCCTATTACTTACGATCAGATAAGTACATAACTAACACAATACTCAATATTTTTATTGCAAACATGTTGTACAGGGGATCTTAGATTTTTTTGTACTCTAGATCTTAGCTTACGACGAAGCTGATGCATTGGCGAGGAAAGGTTCAGAATAGCAACTGGCGGCAGGGCCTGAACCAATCATTCCCTCCCTTTCAGTCAAGCCCTCTCATCGGATCCGTCAACGCACAGTAAACGAGAAGAGCACCGGGCAAGTATTCCAGATTGCAGGCAGTCGTAGGAGGCATTCCCGGCTTTAAACCCACGATACTCCCGAAAACTCCTCAATCTCAAACGTGACTAACTCCGGCAAGTCGTCGGTATTGTCACGGACACTGCATGCTAAACAAACCTATTCAATTTGGGTATCACGGACAGCCCTTTGCAAAGGGTGCATGAATTCAGAGGAGACGGCAGCGCTGTGCTTGTAGATTGCGACAGCGTAGCTTCTCAAAGACTGCAACACCTTGGGACACCGAGGACGCCTAGGGAGGCATGCACCGGCATCAGCGAGCTGCTGGCCTTCCTGGAGGACATCGGGTGGTTAGACTAGCAGGCCCCCCATCCGACACGCAAAAAGGGCCCGCCTATGTGAACGTCATAATTAATTAAAATTTTCTATGTGTTTATGAATTAATATGTAATGATAACTATTGTACTATGTAATTTTGTTTTCTATTAATTAATGTAATTGGTTTATATAACCGTGTTAATTAATTAAATAAATAAATAAATAAATGACCAAGTTGCGGAAACCAGTCCAGAAACAAGTAACAGGGGCTAAAGATGAGATTGTTTGTTTTTTGATTACATGCACCCTGCTAGGGCACGGCAATATTACTAGGTTGCTAATACTAATTATTAACTAGTTCTGGTATGTGCTCAATAAATAATTGTTCATTCAATCACTCATTATTGCACGATCCAATCAGTTATCATGTACCATCAACCATTACGTAAAATCAGATCATTTTGTAAGTAGGTCGGTTTTATTCGCGACCCAGAATACTATTCCTCTGTCAGCGTTTGTCGAGTGCCCGACTTTGTGCTGGATGAATAGTTTCACTTTTAGACGAGTCTTTTGAGGGTTCCGTATTCCGTGATCAAAGGTTGCCATTGCTTGAAAACAGTTTTACCGATGCAAAATCCGAAATTAAGTAGTACCTTGAGCGGCATTTTGTTTCTGCCTCAAACGCTGCGTAAATCAAAAAAATATAAATAAATAATAATGCTGGTTGTCCAGCATTATTATTTATTATTATTTATTTATTTTTTTACACAACATCATCTACCTCTGAGCTAAGCAGAGTTTGTGTTATGGGTACTAGATGACTGACTGATATACTTAATGCATTATATGGATAAATAGTATGTAGGTATATAATACAATACATTGATAAATAGAAAGCATGATATTTTTTTATTATATAAAGAAAACGACCAGAGCACTCGGAACAAATATCTGCAAATCGTACAAACATTTGTTCCGAGTTCTAATCAAGCGAACGCATTCATTTATTATTCTATTAAAACTTAACCATTCAGCTGCTTATAGCAAAACATTAATGCGTATTGACGTTTGAAATTGTAAATTGATCAATAGCTGTACCCTATTACGCCTTGTCACAGTAAGATTAAAGGCCTCATGTTATAAAACACCTTATATGGCATGTTTGTATCAAGTTTCTATAATGAGGTTTGTATCAGAGTAGATAAATTAGATGTAGAGCGAAATAGAAAAGCAGTATGAACGTGAGAGCTCTTCTTCAGCACTACAGCACGTGCTTTCCCTTAACTTTTATTAAATTATAAATCTTGTCATGTCATGTACATACGTTTCATTATCATTAATTATTTCTCCTTTTTATATTCTAAATGAAAAATAATGATTTATTATGTTTGCGGAAGAGGGAGCTGACTCCGCAAAAGTGAAAAAACTATGTAGCGACATAGTTTTTTAACTTTTGCTGTGGTCAGCCCACAATTGTACCCTATACTATAAGTTTATTGTTTTAAATGCAGATTTTTGTATTTTTTTTGTATTTAAACAAGAGGATACAAGCGAAAACACAATTAAAACAAATAACGATATCAAAGCTCGCTTCAAAATTAGTAATTTAAGTTCCATAGGTATATGCAAAAACAAATTAAAAACATATTCGAAATTGAATACACCGTTAAACAAAATTGATTGTAGTTTTCGAACGACTTTGAGTGATCCGTTAAAAAGAGGTACTACCCTGACAGGTTGGGTGGTGTAATACCTTAATTCTTTTTAGTTTTGTTATTATCAAACTACTGTTTGCTAACTACTCTGTTATTTTTTACTCTACTAGCCCTTTACCTCCACAGAAACTCAGTCGGTAACACGAAAGCCGTCGAAATCTTGCTTTGATATATCTTTGTGAATCGCATTATCTAATACACTGGTTTGTAAACCACTTTTACTATGGATATGTACATAGAATACATCAAGGTCGTTGTATATATAGCAATAGTTATTAACCTTGTTTTGATTGCTATGTTAAAATAAATTTAACCGCCACCTCCCAATTAAAATAAACAGTAATTAATTACAAATTATAAAAAAATACAGACTCGCTTTTAGATATACTTTTTTAAATTCTCAATGTTTAACTAAAATTTTTAGTTTTTTTTTTTTTTAAACACTAGGAATTCAGACAAGTTTATGCATAATTTACCAAAATTCCTGTAACGTAACGTTTTGAGGTACCTATTAAAGAGTTTCACTTAGATAGACAAATTATTACTTGATTGCACCGTCAATACAGAAAACAAAGAAAAGCTTAATACGTACTATATCTAGTAGCACAATCGGCGGCCTTATCGCTAACAGTGATAAGTCTGATTCAACATAGAAACGAAAAGCTAAACTCGCGTTTCGAAGTAAAAATATATCGAAATATATCGAAGTAAATATATTATAGTTTGTTACGTATGTAGCAAATCTACAATGACGAATGATATAAAAGTTCCTAAAATAAAACGTATACTTAGATAAAAAGTAGATGTAAAATATATTGAGGAATGATATAAAGTTTCCATAAATTTTATAATAACAATAATTAAATAATCGGACGTACAGTAATATAAAAAAATTTAACAGCACATACCTCGTGTATTCCAACCCTTATCTTGTGAAAAATATCTCGCTGTCAATTTCCTCAAACGAAACCGGCACTTAAGTATATAATTACAGTTTAACGCGTAATTTACCATAATAACACCTCGTAACAAGCTTCTTATAACTGGCGCCTTAAAGACACGAAGCCTTACTATGAGCTTTTTCTACAAAACCCCCTCTGAATTTTCTTACCGTTCAAGAGCAATTTATATAGATAAATTTTAATAATACTCGGCAATCCTGTGGTCAAATTGCCCCCTGAAAGTAGGTAAGAAACAAAAAAAATTGTACTTACCTAAAAAAGTTATAGATAACTAGCTGCGCCCCGCGGTTTAACCGCGTGGTTATAGATATTTTGGATAATCTACAATATATCTTTATAAATTGTAGCCTATGTGTTATTCTGATATTTAAGTTATATTATTGTTATATATGAAGTTTCATCAAAATCCCATTCAGTAGTTTTTGCGTGAAAGAGCAACAGTCATCCTCACAAACTTTCGCGTTTATAATATTAGTAGGATTTATAGAAAAAGAAAAATCTAATAAAATATTTGTTTATAAAAAAAAAATTGTTTCTTACCTGCTCTAAGGGGAAAACTTAAGTTAACTATTAGTTTTAATTCTTATATTAATCAAAAACCAAATATTTATTCACGTAAAAAAAAAACGTTACAAAAACTAACCTCTATACTCGTAAACCCGTGGTAACGATTTAAAAATGATCTCTGTGAGTATAAAACTGTCGTCATCAACTTGGTTAAACGTGAGTTATTATCAGATTGATTGACCAGCGCCGGCCCTTTCGTATACTCAACCAGTTAACTGGTATCTGGCATATCACATCACACTAATACCTATTAAAAATGCGAAAGTTTGGTTGGATGTTGGTTACTTCTGCACGCCAAAACTACTGAACGGTTCTAGTTGAAATTTTGCATCGATATAGGTCTTGATCTGCAATGTCACAGGCTGCTTTTTATCCCGAATAAAGCGTACGAACCCTCGAGCAGATGCTAGTTTTTTTGTAAAAGTTTCCCTAATCAGTCTTAGTAAGAGAGGTAGAAATATTATTAGATTAATTTCTAAAGTGTTTAAGCAGCAAAAAACTCATAGATAGGTTACATTCCCGTGTGATAAATATATTCATAAATAAATTCCCATGGGATATAAATAGGTTTAAGTCTTTGTCATAGAATAAACGCGTGAGAAACCGCGGGCAGAAACTAGTACCTAATAATAAATATCGATAAATAATGAGAGGTTAAAGGAAACTGCATTTGAATTATATTAATCAAAATAACTCAGATGTTATAAAGTCGTTAACGCGATTTCTCAAGATCTGATTGAGGTTCATTGGGCGAGGTACCTATGTATATATTTATAGTTAAGTATCATAGTGTGTTCGACGTGTTCGTGTAGCGCAATCGATCAGAACTCTGATCGATATCAATCTGTCCCATTAGACGGACCTTGTCAAATTATATTACGTCACAATTCTCATTCAATCCACAGAAAACACTTTATAAATTACTTTATGAGAATGAAATGAAACCAAGCCAGAGTAAAGGTCCAAATATGTAAACGGCCTTGTTCATCTCGAAATTATTCTACCCCCTTTTGATCGCGCGTGGACTTAGCGAGAACAACAGTTCCAGTTCAGTTGTCTATTTATAAGAATATTCTTATATCACATTATTATTGTGATGTGATTTTTTGTGGCGCATCGTCAGGAGTATAACAACTATATACATTTTAGTCAGAGGCACTTTTTAACAGCGTCACAGAGTTAAAAACTAGTGTTTCCAATCTTAATATGTGTACTCCAAAACTACCTAAATGTATAAAAACCGACAAGCTTCTGAAGCGCCACTACTTACTACGTGTGAAACTATGATCACACCACACCACGATAGTGAGGTTCTTCTAGCTACATACATTCATAGGTACGCGTACTTAACGTGTTGTTATTCAAGTAGCATTCATTGCATTTTAACGTATAGTAGTTAAGGTACAATTTCGCACAAAATGCTCATAATAATTAAAGGTTATATTTAGCGAAGCCCTGTATTGATGAAAAATCCACTAACAAAAGCTAAAATCGTGTTTTTTCCATTGTCCGCTTGAGTACGAAACCTGTATTTAAACTCTCGCCCTGCCTACCACAGCTTTTGCCATCGTTTCAGAACCCGAATTCTATGTTTCGTCAATATGTATTTGGTTTGTCACTTTTCTGCAAAAAGGATTAGACCACACCGTCAGCTCTGAAAAGTTGTAGGTGATAGTTTCCCAAAGTTTGTCAATGTCATCCAGTTCTGTACTTGTGTACGAACAAACCCATAGACAGAAGTTGGCTACCTGACATGTACCTAGACATCTCTATAACCCTTGCCAAAGCTACCCCAAAGAGAATACCACCCCTGGCTATCTAAAATACAAGCCAAGTCTATATACTTAGTCATGCTTATTATTTCACAAGCCCTATTACATAATTCTTATTGTTATATAGCTCATAGCTCTATTGTTTTTGCTGAATAATGGCATCGTCGCTTTCTTGATGAACAATATACTATTTACCTACATCATATTTTTTATTTATTTACAAACGTACCTCTTTTTTTACGGGAACACCCAATGCAAAAGAGTACCCATATTTAAATTTAATATTAAAATTAGAAATCAAATACAGAGAAACAACACAAAAATCATAGAGTCAACCTTACTTTACGAGTAACTTAAAATAACACATAATAAACAATAACAAATTAGAAATACGTAACAATACGAATCAGAGGTAAAAATATATCTTATTTCTTAGACTGGAAAGGAAATGCACTTAAAAATATACGGGTATCGGAAAAACATTAGTCTTGGATGGAAGATATGACAATAGACTCTTTCAATGCGCAGCCAGGGGTAGTCAAGTAATCCCTGTGAAATATTTTACGGGTCGTGAGCATATTTTTTTATGCGACTTTGAGTTGAAAGAAATAAATATCTTGATGTACGTCGCTTGTTTCAGGTGTTGAGTAGACAGTTCTTCTCAGTTGGTAACTGAGCTTTTTAAACTATCGCAATTTGTTAACGTATTAAAGACTAGCTGCGCCCCGCGGTTTCACCCGCGTGGTGATAAATATTTTGAATAATATACTATATATCTTTACGAATTGTAGCCTATGGGTTATTCTGATATGTAAGCTATATTATTGTGAAGTTTCATTAAAATCCATTCAGTAGTTTTTACGTGAAGGAGTAACAAACATCCATCCATCTATCCAGACTTACAAACTTTGACGTTTATAATATTAGTAGGATTATTTAGCGGGTAGGTATTTATCCCGTACTTTTCCCCCCTACGTTATCTTTATCGCTGTAACACGATAGAAACGTGATAAATCATCTTTAATATTTTACTATAATAACTGTCGTAGTTTGACGGTGTTCTTCCAACACAAATAAGGCTCATAACCCTTACATTCGTAAAGAATTTAATACAATAATATATATATATATATAATAATAATATACAAATTGCGAAAGGTTAAAAATCTCAGATTCCTACTGAGAAAGATTACTCTACTTTATACCTGAACCAAACGACGTATAATAACGAGGTATTCGTTTCTAATAGGTGTCTGAGCTATAAAGGTCAAATTGTATAGGATATAATTAAAATTGAAGTGTAGGTTTCAGTGTCATGGTAGCCAGGTCAAATTCGCATGAAGGTATTAACTGAGGTTCACAAACTTGTACCAAAATGCAACGCTTCTTTTCACTAAAATCAAAAAAAAAATACACTTTGCCTACATTTAAGCCAATAGTTTAAAACCCCTGCCCGTAAGAGATTGGACTTCGACAGGTCACTTCAAAACAGGTAGCCTTCGTAGAGCTTTTCGAGTACGCCAAAAACAAGTAATTCAACATATTGAGACTTGAATATGGCAAATAGCAACCTCTAAAACACTGTTAAAAGAGCACTATTTGTCCTGCTGTCACTAAGCGCATAACTGAGATCCTATGTTTATAAGTAGTATTATGTATATTTTATGATATATATGTTGTATATTTCTATGTAAGTACTATAAGTATTTTATTTATAATATCCCACAACTTACAAGCACACAGATCCCCTGGTACTGTACACGATCCTATCCATCCATGGTTGTCTGGTAGAGATCGCTCTTGAGCGATAAGACCGCCAATTGTACTTAATTTTTAAGTTTTTACTGTACATAGTTTATAGTTAAAGTGCAATAAATAATGTTCTATCTATCTATCTAATAGCTTTCAATTTATTATTAAAAAACAAAAAAAGAAGAAAGTACCTATAATCTATCAACCTACTAAAAGTACAAATACTTTTTGTGTAGGTAAATAATAGTTTTGCCAAAAAGCTCGAGGTCACTCAACTCAGTGTCAAGCTCTTTTAGGTGTGGCTGTTGACACATTTTCAGGTCTGAGACATGTGTCAGATAGTTAGACAGACGACAGACATCAAGGTGAACAGCGTTCACGTCCAAAATAACAAACAGACTAGAGGAATGAACTTTTGGAATGACAATACAATATGGTTTTCTCAAGAAGAGATTATAATCCTACGATAGATGCGCCCACGGCTTCGCCCGCTTTGAAATCTATATTGATATCAAATGGTTGATAAACCTTTCTTTTGAATCGCTCTATCTAAAACCGCATTAAAATCCATTGCGTGGTGTAAAAGATCTAAGAATACATAGGGACGGATAGACTTTGTTTTATACTATGTAGTAATATTACTATTGCCGTAGCATTTTGAAAGGCAGAAAATAAATAATAAATCAAAATTATATCTACCAACTAAAATCCTTAACCCATTTAGCAGCCCATACAGAAAACCATAAATTGAATTTAGAACACAAACAAATTGCGCGCGATTACTTACGAAAATTGCAACACTGCAGTAACTTGAAACTTTGTAATTACAACTGGTAACATTGTAATTTGTACAAGGTAAAATGCCACAAACTTATCTATTCAGGTGCAGGAAACTAGAACTAGGCTGTTACTTCAAAAGTTTCCTCTGGTTCTCGTAGAATCCGCTGCTGTCAGGCGAAGAGATAAGTTTGTGGCACTGTCTTACACGGTACAAATCACAGGCTCAAAGACAAGACGAGTGGCACCACTTAATGATGCCAGCCGTGCTGAGATATGAGCTCCTTCAATTTTGCCTCAATGAGTCACTAGTAGGTAGGGTTACCAGCTGTGCGGAGTTTCATGTTGGAGCTTTTATAAGAGCTTTGAACATAGGTACCTGTCTTTATTAATGATACGGGAAATCTAGTATACGTGCTAGCCTTTATAAAATCGAATATCTAATCTTGTAAATTACTTTTTTGAATATCTAGTTTTAAGTAAAAGATTCTGCAGTTGGGTAAAAACAGTTTCGAGAAGGAGGCCAAAAGGAGGATCCAGCTAGGCTGGGCAGCATTTGGGAAACTACGTCGAGTCTTCTCGTCATCCATACCGCAATGCTTGAAAACTAAAGTTTTCAACCAGTGCGTCCTACCCGTTATGACCTACGGAGCTGAGACGTGGACACTCACGATAGGGCTGGTCCACCAGTTCAAAGTCGCTCAGCGAGCTATGGAAAGAGCTATGCTCGGAGTTTCTCTGAAGGATAGGATTCGCAACGAATACATCCGACAGAGAACCAAGGTTATCGACATAGCTCAAAGAATTAGCAAGCTGAAGTGGCAGTGGGCCGGCCATATTTCGCGAAGAACCGACGGCCGCTGGAGCAAACGTGTTCTTGAGTGGAGACCACGACTCGGTAAACGTGTAGGACGCCCTCCGACCAGGTGGGATGACGACTTGCGAAAGACTGCAGGCAGATGCTGGATGCGGCAGGCTGAGGACAGGGCGCAATGGCGCTCATTGGGGGAGGCCTATGTCCAGCAGTGGACTGATATAGGCTGATGATGAAGTAAAAGATATGTACGTAATTGAATATGTATACTACAAACAATAATATAAGATGTACGTAACTAGGGCCTGGGGGCGATTTTGATTCAGAAAATAATTGGTTTAGATATGGAACATGTTTGGAACGATAGTCTTGGCTACAACCTAAAACATCTTCAACACTGTTCTGTAATATATATTATAATAATAATAAATAAATAATGCTGGACAATTCACACAGCATTATCTAGCCCCAAGGTAAGCAGAGCTTGTGTTATGGGTACTAGATAACTGATATACATAATACAATACATTACATAGATAGATATTTTTTATTATATTTTATGGCTTTGTTTCTGCATTACGTCGAATTCGTTTCTCAGAGTCAAAACACAGAATCAAGATCACCTGTCAGCTATATCTCGTACCAAGCTTTACAATATATCCCTAAATTTGTGGTAAATTCCACGTGAATATGGCCACCCCACGGGCATTAGCATAACGACTGCACGCCTATCGTGTGTAATTATCGCATTGACTCCGCTCTGCTCGGATGAAGTCCCACTGTTATCAATTTAAGCTGGGAATTTGATGAATTTGTCGGAATTTTGGGTTTGTAGAAATGTGAACATTTTGGTGGAAGTTTGCGTAGAATATTAATGCATCTTAAACCCCTAAGGTTGATTCTACCACACACACATCATCAACATCATCAGCCTATGTTAGTCCACCCCTGGACAAAGGCCTCCTGCAAGTTTTGACGACCGATGTGGCGCGGTGGGCGAAGGTCCGCCTGCGACGCAGGAGGTTGCGGGTTCGATTCCCGCCTCGGAACAATTGTGTGTACGATCTGCAGATATTTGTTCCGGGTGTTCTGGTCGTTTTCTATGTATAATAAAAAAAATATCTATCTAAGTAATGTATTGTATTATGTATATCAGTTATCTAGTACCCATAACACAAGCTCTGCTTACCATGGGGCTAGATAATGCTGTGTGAATTGTCCAGCATTATTTATTTATTTTTTATTTATTGTATTATGTATATCAGTTATCTAGCACCCATAACACAAGCTCTGCTTACCATGGGGCTAGATAATGACGTGTGAATTGTCCAGCATTATTTATCATTTATCTGTATCAATGAGCGCCATACCGCCCTGTCTTCAGCTTGACGCATCCAGCGTCTACCTGCAGTCTTTCGCAGACACACTAACAGTCTTACTTTTCTTAGCATTATTATGCATCTTCATATTGGTATATAGTTATACATTTTCCGTAGATTCGCCTTGAAAGGTGATGTAAAGTGTCAGCTATGCAAAATTGCAGTCTATTTCTAACATCAAAAGACATGCATTTCCATATATCTTGTCGTAAACCCAATTCGTTTTACAACGTTTTGTGACACCCATAAAACTCGGTGACGGTCAAAAAATATTGCCAAGGTCGATTTATTTCTGTAAGTTTCGCGCTGCAAGATTTGAGTGTGATTTATGTAGCGCATCATTGGGGCACGGATGTGTAATGGCCAAGATAAATTATCGCGGTAATTTAAATACTATGCCTACGTTAGTTAAGGTTAACGTTTTTTTCATTAAGTCTTGTTTAAACTTGTTGTTTGTTATTTACTTAAATACGTAGGTAATTATTGTTGTAGGTAATTATTGTTTGTTATATAATTAAATACGTAGGTAATTATGGTTTTTTAAATAAATAAACTAAATACTTCTAAATAACTTGGGACTTGATGGGAAAAAATATTATAATAATGTATTTTTTCAATAAAAAATGTATTATAATATAATAATAACTGGTAAGTCATTTATTAAAAATCACCAAATGGTTAAATATTATTTTTAATTCTCTTCTTTTAAAATCAGTTGCGACGGTTAATTAATTTTACCGGAGTAGTAATTATTATTATTTTAAGCCATTATTGTCCCACTGCTGGGCAAAGGCCTAGGAGTAGTAATAAGGCAATTATTTTAAAACCTACGAAAACCAGGTTCAAACTCAGGTACTTTTAACTTATCTTACCTAAGTTTGTAAATTAAGCAAAATAAGTAATAAAACATATTATTACAACTTTGTACTATCAAAGTTGTTTCGTACAAGATATCGGATTAAAATCGATAGTTTACATAGATTACTGAGTCACCTGCGAACGTGGTTAGCATACTGATGGGAACAGCATAGGTATAGCCTGATTATGACGTTAATACCTGCGACACCTTTACTTTGAGCGGGCTATAGGGGCTTAGATAGTTGATATAGACTTAAGATAACTAAGATGATTTTTCACTTATTTCATTGCCAAGATTTCTGATGCTAAGATGTGTGGCGAATCAATTTATCGATCGTTGCAGTGTCCCCTCCCTACACGGTTTTTGGATTGAAATGATTGGGATTGTGAATTTGTGATGTCTTATTGTTATTTTTTATTTTTATTTTTATTGTTTATTCCCAAGGATCTATTTTAAATATTAAGTTTTTTGTCCTACTATTATTGTTTTCTACTTGGGTTTAATTTTCTCCTTGGGGGGTGGTGTGGCGAATCAATTTATCGATCGTTACAACACTACTAGTGTCCCCTCCCTACAGGGTTTTTGTAATAGAAGAATACAACCATCTCCAAATAAACTGCAGTGATTATCCGCTCTTTTATTTACATGGGAAGAGTATCCCCCATAAATGTTCAATGTTCTGATGCAACAAAGAAATTTAAACGTTACGTTACTCTGTGCTCATTTATACAATACGTGCACACTGCACAAAACCGTGCATTCAAAAATTGGCTTAAACTCTTTATAATTAGATACATTTTACAGTGACAAAATAGCTTCCCTCAAAATATAGCCTTTGTATCAGTAGTACCATTGATGGTACAAGTGACACAACTTTGTATCCTTAGTACCATTAAAGAAGAATGAGGATATTCCCCCGTGATACCTATTGAACTAATGATACAACCGTGTATCTCAAGTACCATTAAAGAAAAGTATAGATATTCCACGTAATTTCATTTTTGCATTTATTTTGTATTGCCACAAAGATATAAAATAAACGTTACAACTTTCTGACACGCATCGATTCCAAGCAATCACAAGAATTTAGTTCTAAACTATCGAATCAGGCTTTGTAAACGTATTCTCAAACATTCATGGAATATCTGTTGAAGAATTCGAAGTTTCAGTCTACATTTTAAAGATTAATCCGACGAGCGACGTCAAGACAAATATTATTTCTATTCAATAATGTTTCTAAATGTAGAAAAAATAACATTTAACGCCAGATGTTATCGATAAATCTCAGAGCACTCCTAGTATTTCGATTTATATCAGAAAGTCACGACTGAAAATAAATTGAATGAACTAAATTGACATGCCTTTCTGGGTTCGGCTTAAAGCGCACTAGCAAAACGATGTGGTATTGTAGGTATAGGCAAAGAGATTTTACATATAGAGACGTCATACTCATTGTAAAGAAATAAAAACATTGCGATATTTTACTATAGCTACATACCTAGCGTCGACGTTCGAACATACAACGCCGCATAGCATTATCTCTGTCACTGATAAACTTAACGCATTGCTTGTTTCGTTCGTGTTGGTGGCAAAGCGGCAACGCAGCGCAGCAATGATTGTTGAGTAAAATAAAATTCACCATTTTACATTTTAACATATTAAACAGTACTTACGTATGAAAAGATACACCCTTTCTGGTTTTTATAGTCCTTGTGTAGTTATTGCACTTTCGGAACACACAACTTGGCATTTTAGAGGTTTATTTAAGTATATTCCGTAAGTAACCTCGTGTTCAACGAACGTGCGTGTCGCGGCCAGGAGCAGGACGGACTGAGTTCAATTAGGATACGTACCTGATTTTCGTTTTGTAAGCCAGACCTCGATACAACGTATCTACGTATATATAACATCATTGGGTATAGGTAGCAAATTACTACCTACTAAAACAGGGGCTTGTCACCTTCTTACCCATAAATGGAATGCGAGTGTATTAACATCTATCTAAAATCACATGATTATTTATATAGGCAAAACGAACATGTATTAAACACATAAGTGATTGACGACCGATGTGGCGCGGTGGGCGAAGGTCCGCCTGCGACGCAGGAGGTTGCGGGTTTGATTCCCGCCTCGGAACAATTGTGTGTACGATCTGCAGATAATTGTTCCGGGTGATCTGGTCGTTTTCTATGTATAATAAAAAGATCTATCTATGTAATGTATTCTATTATGTATATCAGTTATCTAGTACCCATAACACAAACTCTGCTTAGCATGGGACTAGATAATCCTGTGTGAATTGTCCAGCATTAAGTATTTATTTATTTATTTATATATGAATGTACTACTGGTTTCTTTTTCACGTCTTCAACTCGTGGACAAAAAATTTAATTGAACCGAAAATCAAGAACACCTTATTTCTTCATCATCATCATCATGATCAGCCTATATCAGTCCACTGCTGGACATAGGCCTCCCCCAATGAGCGCCATAGCGCCCTGTCTATTGTCCTTATTTCTCAATTGTACCTATCGTCATCATCAGCCTATATTAGTCCACTGCTGGACATAGGCCTCCCCCAATGAGCGCCATAGCGCCCTGTCTTCGGCTTGACGCATCCAGCATCTACCTGCAGTCTTTCGCAGGTCGTCATCCCACCTGGTCGGAGGGCGTCCTACACTACGTTTACCGAGTCGTGGTCTCCACTCAAGAACACGTTTGCCCCAACGGCCGTCGGTTCTTCGCGAGATATGGCCGGCCCACTGCCACTTTAGCTTGCTAATTCTCAGAGCTATGTCGATAACTTTGGTTCTCTGTCGGATGTGTTCGTTGCGAATCCTATCCTTCAGAGACACTCCGAGCATAGCTCTTTCCATAGCTCGCTGAGCGACTTTGAACTCGTGGACCAGCCCTATCGTGAGTGTCCACGTCTCAGCTCCGTAGGTCATAACGGGTAGGACACACTGGTTGAAAACTTTCGTTTTCAAGCATTGCGGTATGGATGAAGAGAATTGTAGAATTGTACCTATATAATATAATAATTATCTAAACCTACTATAAAATGCGACTTGTCCAAGTGCTTATTTTGTAAGCCTAAAGAAATAAAAGATTTCGAGTTTTGAATCTATTTTGAATCGCAGGAAAAAAATACTGGCAGCTTTCGAAGCTAAAAATAAACACACTCGAAGATTTACATTTCATATATCGAAAACTGTCAGTAATTATTTATGCTCTCGATCTGACCGCTCGCACAATAACAGCAGGTGATTTAGATTTGAACGAGTTCTTTACAATATTACATTAGTAGGTAGGCAATAGATTATTATCATGCGTTTCATTAAAATTAAATTGTGTTAATTTAATATTCTTGTAAAGTAGCGATTTACAGTCGGCCAATCAAGTCGTTATTATATGGTTAAACGCGTTTTGCTACTGATAACATCTAAAAGGCCACGTTTTTTATTAGGTTTTAGTGATAAAAGGAAGAAATAAATAAATAATGCTGGACAATTCACATAGCATTATCTAGCCCCATGGTAAGCAGAGCTTGTGTTATGGGTGCCAGATAACTGATATACATAATACACAATACATTACATAGATATTTTTTTTTATTATACATAGAAAACGACTAGAACACCCGGAACAAATATCTGCAGATCGTACACACAATTGTTCCGAGGCGGGAATCGAACCCGCCTTCTGCGTCGCAGGCGGACTTTCGCCCTCCACGCCACATCGGTCGTCAATAGTCAATATCAAATGATCCTGAATCGAAAACCGTCTTATTGGCTTGAATCATTGAGGGAGTAATCCCCACTCTGGGCGTTCGGATTGGGGATTGCAGTTCGGTAGTAGAATTGTTTTGCAGAAGGCGCTACCGCCTGCTTTCCGGGGGAAATCCCATAAATGCCATAGACGACATCCGCGGGAAGCAGTCAAGATATCATCCTTCAGAAATTGCCGAACACTCTTCAGAAAACCATAGGTGAGGTTCCACATAGGCACAGATTTTAACCGGTCTTGAATCAACTTACTTATTTTTGTTTAAATCAGGAAGGTATCAACGTAAACACTTTTTAATTTTAACTTCAAAATTGTTCAAAGGTTTTTGTAATTGGAAAATTTACAAAGTTTGTTTTTAATATTTTAGCAGGTTGTAGGTTGGCACAGAAAACGATAGGTCTTGAATCAACTTACAAGTTTTTTGGTTATTTTTTTATGTTGGCGGCTTAAGATCTAGTGCCTAATAGCACCATATTTTATTTGGTTATAAAATTACTTATTTACTTACTTATATTATGTAGATCAAAATCGACTATTCAACTTCCCCCTACCTATTACTTTTAACCCTTTTGGGTAGGTACAAACGAAAATTGTGCCGGAACAATTGGTTACAAAGCAGGTACAATGTAATATAATAAAACTAGGAAGAATGAACAAGGATGAAACATGAACTAGGATGGAAATGATCACTTTGATTGAGGTAAAGTAAAGAAGCGAACAAGAAACCTTACCTTAAACCATAACATTAGAGCTTATAACTTCAAATCTTTATGCCTAGTACATTTTACCATCTTAAAAACATACAATATCTACCTATGTATAATATGTAGGTAGAGAGCTTGGGAACCAGATTTAAAACAAATGTGAATTAACTTGCTAAACTGTTATACCGTTAAATTGAATGGTCATCGGAAAATACGCGAATGTTTAGAATTCAATGGGCTTGTCCGGAGGAATTTATCGATCTTTATCACCGTTTTGCGAGAGGGGTAAGAAATAAAGCAAATTCTTCGAAAGAGGCGTGGAAATAATCCGATATGCGGAAATTTTATTCGATGGAATGAGGTCTCGAATGAAAAAAGTACGACACAGAACGATGTTTTCTCGAAAATTAAGTCACAATATTCACACTATGCACGCTATTTTCGTAGGTGAGTTGAAGGGGTTAGAAGCTTTAAGACTACATTTATTATTTATTTATTGAGATAATAACATCATAACAGGTTTTTTTATTAAGCCCTAAGTCGATGTTATAACTACTTATACTAAAAATTACATATCTTTGTACATACACACAATACTAAATAATTTATAATTTTGTTTCAATAACATTTTGTGCCTTTTTCATGGCTTTCGGCAGGTTTTCGTAAAATATGTCTACGCTGTTTTTGGACAGAACATTGAGTAAATATATGTATAATACATATTGATTTGACTAGATATTAGTTAGGACTAAATCGCTTTCTGACTAAATCTCGATATGACCACATTGCGTTAGGATAAAATAGCTATCCGACTATATATGCATACGACCTGTTATCAGATTGACTTGATCGATATCGAGTCAATCTGATAATAGGTCGTAGTATGAACTAAGTAACACTTTTTCATACCATTGTACGTCTTATCGATATAAGACGTACAATGATATCAAAAAGTGTTACTTAGTTCCTACTCACACTTCAATAATTGGTTTGTCAATTCTCGCATTTATTACTTTTTTATTGGAACTCAGATCTATACTCTCACTAGATTCGACAATAATTCAGTCGTTATCAAAATAGTTCTTATTTATTAGTATTCCTAGATGCAAATGGTATAACTAGGTATAACGTCCGAAGGTATAGTTTGTTTCAGTATAAAAAAAATTACATAACACGACATTATGTAAATAACAACATCACAGCACTATAACGATATATACTTGTCTGAACAATGTATTTCACGGTAAAATTAATAATTTTAGTTTTCTTACTTTGATTAGAATTATATTTGTAATATATAAATCTTATATAATATAAAAAAGAATCGCTGAGCGCAAATCTTGTGTTGCTAAGCGCAAATCTTGAGAGCAGCTGAACCAATTTCACTAATTCTGTTTTTAGAATATTCCTTGAAGTACGAGGATGGTTCTTAAGGAGAAAAAAAAAGAGAAAAAATTTAAAAAATGCCTGAAACAAATGACCACCCGGGCGAAGCCGGGACGGGCCGCTAGTATATTATATAATCATGTATATTGGCACTGGACTTGACACATACGCACCGCCGGCTTCCGGTGCTCAGCAAATATCATAAATATTGCTCAGTTGATAATTGATTATCACTTGACATTTCGCAAGCAGGCGATGATAAATGGTCCCAAGCAGAAATAGCTTCAGATGAATGTTTGTACGACAAACTCATTATAAAAACTCTAAAATCCTCAACGATTTTCCTTTTAATCAGGAGGTATATTTTAATAATCAAATTTTGTGCAAATTGTTACTCTTATCCGGTACATCAGAGCACCAACGGCCGTAACGTGACACGCAATTGCGTGTTGGAAATTTGAAATAAAAATATCGGTAGCTAACTCATAACATTCTAACGATTGCACAGATTTCTTCCCGAAATTTAATATCGGTATGTTGAACAAAAAATAGTAATGCCTACTTAATTTTTGTATTTTCTAATATTTCGGGACAGAGTTTCATGCGCCGTTATTCCGTGATCATGGCGCATGAAACTGTGCCAAAATATTGGAAAACTCAAAAATCAAATAATGGTAAATACCCCGTTTTAAATGACTTTAGTGTTAATACCAATGATAGTTTCAAAAGTTTTGTTATGCCTACTTGTTGACAAAATAACTAAGTACCTTTACTAATTCTAATACGAGACCTACCAATTCTTTCTAGACTTCAAAATAAAGCTTTTGCCTCTTCCTTTCTCTATTTGAAAACAGTAGGACACCCAAACCAAATGTTTGTGTTGTATTGTTACGCGTCGAAAGATTGATTGACTGGACGCGAATGAACTCTGCAAATATTACTAATAGGTAAGTTACTGAGAGCTGGCGCGATCGTCCTATATTTTTCGTATACTGGAGCCCTACTTCAATACGAAATTTCGTTTCGTTCGATCTTTACTGTACTCGAACAAAATCCGCCCTTTCTAAGGTAGCGAGAGTGAGTACACGTTGAGTTCTGCGGCCGACTGGAGATGAAAAGAACTAGAATAGGCGTCCAGAATCAACAAATTTGTGACGTCAGCGTGTTTAATTAAACAAATAATTAAATGAATAATATTGGACAATCTACACAACATCATCTAGCCCCAAGCTAAGTTGAGCTTGTGTTATAAGTTACTAGCTGCGCCCCGCGGTTTCACCCGCGTGGTGATATATATTTTGAATAATATACAATATATCTTTATAAATTGTAGCCTATGTATTATTCTGATGTATAAGCTATATTATTGTAAAGTTTCATTAAAATCCATTCAGTAGTTTTTACGTGAAAGAGTAACAAACATCCATCCATCTATCCATCCATCCATAGTTACAAACTTTGACGTTCCGTAATATTAGTAGGATTTAAAGAAACAAAAGACAATCGCGCCAGCATTAGTTACTTATACCTTCAGCCACGCTAGGTGAATATATTCAGGCTAGCTATCTTCTATTTTGACTGCCTCTGCCATACAAAATGTTTACACTTTCGGCCAAATGTCAGTAACCTCGCAAAATTCTGCAACAATTTATCGCTTGCTTCGCAAGAGTAGACTTAGGTTTTGGAATGAATTTCCAACTTTTATCGACCGTAAAGTAAAATAATTGTAAAATAAATGAGTTATCAAATTATGAAGATTGTTTGATATTTTCACGTGCAGGTAAGGTTGGCTTGGGGGACGATGTTGGAGTCTACCCTACAAACAACAAGCAAAACAAACAACTTTACATCCCTTAAATAATCAAATAACTTGTAAAATAGTTATTTCTATAGTCAAATTATCATAGATTTGACCATTGATTAGTAAATTTGAAGAGATGATCAGCGCACGAAAACCTGTTGTTATAATAGGTACTACCAACCTAAATAATTCTTAGATCAAGATGTTTCAAATAAATCTGATATTAGTATCACGTTTGGAACAAATACTTTTTGTTGGTGTTGGCGCCAACTGGCCTGAACTAAGTAACTACGTGTCGCGCGTGGTTTCTTGTAGATATTATGGTCCAAGCGTTATATGAATTGCTATCATCGTGACAGAAAATCTCTATAATTATGCTGTTTTAACTGACTTCGACTAATATATAAAAATAATTAATAATGCTGGACACAGGAAGATCAGTCATCTAATTACCATAATACAAGCTGCGTTTAGCTTGGGGCTAGATGATGCTGTGTGGATTGCCCAGCATTATTTATTTTATCGAAGATTAACTTAATTCGTTTAATTTGTTTTTAATTTGTTCTGGTCGTTTTCTATGTATATTAAAAAAATATCTATCTATGTAATGTATTGTATTGTATTATGTATATCAGTCATCTAGTAACCATAACACAAGCTCTGCTTGGCCTCCTGCTGACTCATGAGCATTCATGGCTAGATGATGCTGTGTGAATTGTCCAGCATTATTTATTATTTATTTAATTATATGTAAGTATTACCTACTTAAGCAGATAACAGGCATTAACGACATAAAACAGAAACATAATATTTAAAACGAAAATATATAAGTAGTTAGGTATGTAGATTTGAGACGAAGGTATTTTCCATGAGGTAACATATTTTTTTTTACTAGCATTAGCCATAGCCGTATCACTTCTGGTTTTTAATACCTTCCTATTTAGTTGCTAGACGCCGTCTGATAAATATTGGCCACACACACTTTATTGTGACTGTTGCCTAGAGTGATAAGACTAGACTATAGCATGCCATTCATGGATAGTTAGTAGGTATAGTGGGTATGGAAAGCACAGAAAACCGTTGGTCCTATCCACAAGTGAGAGTGAAGGAATAAAGAGTGCACTTTTGCACTATTACATCCTGCCGCGAACTCAGTTGGGTATGAACTGAACATACATCGAGTCCGTAAAACGTTTTTTATAGATATTTTTACAAAACAGAATGCGCCTAGCATATTATATTGAATAAATAATTTCTGTGAGTCACATTATAGCAATATTACTCAAAAATTCTAAGCATTTAAATTTAAAGCACTAGCACTCTTAAGTTAGCCTAGCATATTATATTGAATAAAGAATTTCTGTGAGTCACATTATAGCAATATTACTCAAAAATTCAAAGCATTTGCACATCCAATCTTAAATAGTATTTTTTCAAATATTATTTTTATAATAGGTACTAATATTTATTACTCTGCCAGAATAAAGTATCATTAATTCTAATATAATTTGACATTCAAGTCATTTAACGAACTCGATCTGTGGCAAGAGACTTGTGACTCTCATAACAAGTTTTATTATACAACGGGTTAAGAGTTCACGATAGTGTGTGAAGGTACACATTAATACAAATAATTAATGGATCAGGTCAGATTGTCAGTAGCCAGGTCACAACAATCCTACTAATATTATAAACGTGAAAGTTTGTATGTATGGATGGATGATTGTTACTCTTCCAGTAAGCATTTAAACATACTTGCATCTAAAAAGGCCAGCCTGTATAATTGAAGTTTGGATAGACTATACATCTATTTGTTCTTCTACTTTAATTATTCCTAATTTTCTATTAAAGTAAACCTAGATATATAATATTGTAAATGTCGAATTTTAATAATATAAACATAATAGATATAAACAATATGTAACAAGGATAAAGAAATATACGTAGTTTGATTGTTTAGTGGTTTTTATTGTACAGTCAATTTTTTTTTCAATTTATTGTACAGCGTCAAATTGATATGAGCGTGTAGAGTAGTAAAATGATCTGAAAAATATAGAAGCAATTCTCACATAAATATGAAACAATGAGTAGTAAGATATTTTGAACAATGAACCTAAAGACAATCGCGATGAACCTTGGATGCTAACAACAATATGATTATTCGAACTGCGTATATCAAATTGCTTTTATGTTTTTCAGATCATTTTGACTACTCTAGACGCTCATATCAATTTGACGCTGACTGTACCACTAAATTAGGATTATTCCAGTTTTAAACTTTATATTCCCCGCTAAGGGAAAAAAACAGTAGTTTAATGATTGTATGACTCATTCATGAGTCGTGAATCATGAGACTATTTTTAAATGTTTCAATGTTGACATTAACGTTATCAAATTTGCGGAAACATTTATCGAGATTATGAGACGCAAAGTGTGACGTTGTATTCTTATCGGTCAATTGAATATTAATAATATCGTTGACCCCAAAGATGAGTGATAAAGAAAAAGTTACAGATTATGATGGATCATCAAGGTAATATTAAATACTCCAAAGTTATGATTTTAATAAAAGTTTTAAATAAATATATCATGTGTCAATATTATATGCAAATAACATCATCATCAGCCAATAGCAGTCCACTGCTGGACATGGGCCTCCCCCAATGAGCGTCATAGCGCCCTGTGTTCAGCTTGCCGCATCCAGTATCTACCTGCAGTCTTTCGCAGGTCGTCATCCCACTTTAAGTGGAGACCACGACTAAATAAACGTAGTGTAGGACGCCCTCCGACCAGGTGGGATGAAGACCTACAAAAGACTGCAGGTAGATGCTGGATGCGTCAAGCCGAAGACAGGGCGCTATGGCGCTCATTAGGGGAGGCCTATGTCCAGCTGTGGACTAATATAGGCTATAATACACAATATATATATATGTAGGTATATTCCATACCTACATATAGCCTGAAAACTGTATAAAAATAACAGTAGGTAGATTGATAAAATGTGAATTAATTTGTAGGTATACATCTGACTAATAACAATACAAAGGGAAAAAATGAGGTAACAATAACATTATCTTCGCCAATGATAAGAAATTTTATAACGAAGATGTTATTCTTAAAAATAATGATGTTATTGTTGAAGATAAAAAATGAATAATTAAATAATTGTTTCCGTACATTGACGAAGGTGGATAACCTTATTCTGCAAATTCTTTGACTCTGGTGGTCTACAAATTTTTAAAAACTAAATGAATGTTAAAAAAATGCTTTATAATGGGGATAAACCAAAATTTGCAGTTGGAGGTTTTTCAGATAATAAGGTTTAGGACCTTCAATAATTGCTTTAAATTAGTCTTATTTTGAGATGTGATTTGTTGTGACTTATTACGAAGAAATTGACGAGGAATAAAATATTATTTGACACCGGCTATAAAACTAAACCACATCAAGCTTCTGTGACTATTACTTATAACTTGTTTTTCTTAAGATAACTATTTTAAAGGACAACGGTACTCAGTTTATCAGCCATCTTACTCATCCCCAAGCATAGTCCTTTCCTATTTAGGGCACTCTCCATTTTACCCTCGCTAGTTTTGATGCCATTATGACAAAGATCAAGAAAATTCAACACAGCTTGCGCAAATTTGCTCAGCACGAAATTTTCAATCTCCACTTAACCCAGTGCCTAAACTGTTTTCCTAGAGGTGCTAAAACCTGTGACGTGAACTTACATGAACAATTTCTAATCGCAACAGATTCTGCGAGAGTCACGTTCTGCGCCAATAACATACATCTGACTAGGCCAACTACGGGTTATATTGAAAAATTTTGGTAGTTTGTAGTGAAAAATTTTGAGCTATCATTTGAAGACACATTGCTGGCCAATATGGCTGCAGCTCAGCTGAAGCTGAAGACAGGGCGCTATGACGCTCATGATGGCTAACTATTAATATTCCCTTTAGATAATATAAGATACGTATATGTACTTACACTATCTTTACTAAGACACCTGATGCAATAATAGAGTTAAATAAATCAATACAATCATGATATAAATAGTACATATTTGTAACACCTAGATAATATAAACAAACAAAAAAAAAACACGAAATAAAAATAAAAATTACTGAACAGAATATAAAATTATTTTGTAACTCTTTTAAGTTTTTAAGGGAATTACAAGGGGACAGTACGTCGCAAATATAAATATTCGGGGATTATGACTAATCTTGTTATACTTCTTTGACAGTACAGTATACCTACACCACGGATTAGTTCGGTAAACAAGTTGTTCAGAAAACAGGTTAAGAAATCCTAACAATGTTGTAATTATTTCCCAAAAGTATTATCGATGAAGTCCGACTGATTTATTGGACAGTTAAAACGACCTGTGTTTATAAACTTCTTTAAATAGAGAGGTAAACCTCGGTACAATGTCTGTTGATTCCGCATAAATTAACACAAAATGTCATAACATGACCGGTTTCTTTATGTGTCCACTGTCCAGTATGTTGTTTGTTCTATTAAAAGTCATCGATGTAATCATTCTTTTGATTCAGTATTGTTAGATTCTACTTTTATGACGCAAAATATTTATTTTTATTTAAAATACTGAATGGTTGGCTATAGTTTTGTACATAATAATATTTTGGAATTTTTTTACAAATAATTTGAATTGGTATCATTATTTTCACTGCTAAATTACTGAGGCTTAAATATTGTTTTCAAGGTCCAGTTGAAAATGGTATTTCTTATTCTTGGTATTATGTTAATAGTCTTTTTTATTTAATTATATATCGACGATCGATGTGGCGCGGTGGGCGAAGGTCCGCCTGCGACGCAGGAGGTTGCGGGTTCGATTCCCGCCTCGGAACAAATGTGTGTACGATCTACAGATATTTGTTTCGGGTGTTCTGGTCGTTTTCTATATAGAATAAAAAAAATATCGATCTATGTAATGTATTGTATTATGTCTATCAGTTATCTAGTACCCATAACACAAGCTCTGCTTACCATGGGGCTAGATAATGCTGTGTGAATTGTCCAGCATTATTATTATATTCGTGAAAATCTCCTATGCGCCGTGTGGTGCCGGTTTCGAATTTGAACTACCCCAATTCTTTCCGCAGCGCAGGAGTCGTAAAAGGCGACTAAGGGATATCCACCGGAGGCGGGCAGCAGCGCCTCCTGCAAAACAATTAACTACCAAACTGCAATCCCAACCCGCATGTAAATATAAATACAAAATAGTACTAAAAGGTCATAACAGAATAATAATCTACAATCAGAGCATGTTTTGTCTCATAATGCCGAGCGAACACAGTTGTGTTTCCTCGGTAATATGGAGCAAAACATGCTTGGGATGCTTTGGACGTGTAATTTGATAAGCACAGTTATGTGCTTTTCAATTCTCCCGTCCGTAAACCTCTTAAAACTCAACATAATTATATATTCCTCATGTCGTCACGTATATTCGAATATGTGTAGTATCACAAACATACATCAACAGGATGGGTTTAGCTGGTGAGAAAACTTTGCACAAGGTTATTATTTGAGAAGGGTATTTTCATCATATGTACCTACTACCTAGTGCTCATAAACAGACTTGAAGACCTCTGTTTATAGCAATAGGTTCAAAATTTGAATAATACCAAGAATTTGAAACTTAAGTTTCAAATTCTTGGCAGTGGAAAGGAACTAGATACTTTGTTTGATGACTCATTTTAATGGATAGCATAAAAAGAACATTGAGCAGGTATTATATTATTATTGTTTCGGACTATAAATACCTAATATTATACATAAAAACTCATTTTCTGCTGCAGTACAAAACAAAAACTAAATATTACATCTCTATTATATAAAAATGAATCGCTGAATGTGTTGCTAAGCGCAAATCTCGAGAGCAGCTGAACCGATTTTGCTAATTCTTTTTTAAAATATTCCTTGAAGTACGAGGATTCTTACGAAGAGAAAAAAGTGTTTTTTTTTTAAATTTCCTGAAACACCCGGGCAAAGCCGGGACGGGCCGCTAGTTTTGAATAAAAATAACTTAATTATCTACGTGAATTGCTATGGCTCACATCATGCCAAGAACCATCACCTTCAGAAATAAGTAACGAAGTCTACCATACCATGCATTGATTTGACCGAGTACTCCAGCCGAAAAGCTAGAGCTCAGCAACATTTTCTTAAATGCTTTCGAAAATAGACATACATTTATTATGTAGGTAATGGACTAGTTGAAAGAAATAGGGACAATTGAACTGTCTTATTTCCCAAAAGTATTATCGATGAAGTCCGACTGATTTATTGGACAGTTAAAACGACCTGTGTTTATAAACTTCTTTAAATAGAAAGGTAAACCTCGGTTATTTTTATATTATAGATACTGAATGGTTGGCTATAGTTTTGTACATAATAATATTTTGGAATTTTTTATAAATAATTTGAATTGGAATCATTATTTTCACTGCTAAATTACTGAGGCTTAAATATTGTTTTCAAGGTCCAGTTGAAAATGGTATTTCCATACATTATGTTAATAGTCTTTTTTATTTAATTATATGTATATCGACGATCGATGTGGCGCGGTGGGCGAAGGTCCGCCTGCGACGCAGGAGGTTGTGGGTTCGATTCCCGCCTCGGAACAAATGTGTGTACGATCTGCAGATATTTGTTTCGGGTGTTCTGGTCGTTTTCTATATATAATAAAAAAAATATCGATCTATGTATTGTATTGTATTATGTATATCAGTTATCTAGTACCCATAACACAAGCTCTGCTTACCATGGGGCTAGATAATGCTGTGTGAATTGTCCAGCATTATTATTATATTCGTGAAAATCTCCTATGCGCCGTGTGGTGCCGGTTTCGAATTTGAACTACCCCAATTCTTTCCGCAGCGCAGGAGTCGTAAAAGGCGACTAAGGGATATCCACCGGAGGCGGGCAGCAGCGCCTCCTGCAAAACAATTAACTACCAAACTGCAATCCCAACCCGCATGTAAATATAAATACAAAATAGTACTAAAAGGTCATAACAGAATAATAATCTACAATCAGTGCATGTTTTGTCTCATAATGCCGAGCGAACACAGTTGTGTTTCCTCGGTAATATGGAGCAAAACATGCTTTGGATGCTTTGGACGTATAATTTGATAAGCACAGTTATGTGCTTTTCAATTCTCTCGTCCGTAAACCTCTTAAAACTCAACATAATTATATATTCCTCATGTCGTCACGTATATTCGAATATGTGTAGTATCACAAACATACATCAACAGGATGGGTTAAGCTGGTGAGAAAACTTTGCACAAGGTTATTATTTGAGAAGGGTATTTTCATCATATGTACCTACTACCTAGTGCTCATAAACAGACTTGAAGACCTCTGTTTATAGCAATAGGTTCAAAATTTGAATAATACTAAGCAAGTTTCAAATTCTTGGCAGTGGAAAGGAACTAGATACTTTGTTTGATGACTCATTTTAATGGATAGCATAAAAAGAACATTGAGCAGGTATTATATTATTATTGTTTCGGACTATAAATACCTAATATAAGACATACAAAATCATTTTCTGCTGCAGTACAAAACAAAAACTAAATATTACATCTCTATTATATAAAAATGAATCGCTGAATGTGTTGCTAAGCGCAAATCTCGAGAGCAGCTGAACCGATTTTGCTAATTCTTTTTTAAAATATTCCTTGAAGTACGAGGATTCTTACGAAGAGAAAAAAGTGTTTTTTTTTTTAAATTTCCTGAAACACCCGGGCAAAGCCGGGACGGGCCGCTAGTTTTGAATAAAAATAACTTAATTATCTACGTGAATTGCTATGGCTCACATCATGCCAAGAACCATCACCTTCAGAAATAAGTAAACGAAGTCTACCATACCATGCATTGATTTGACCGTGTTCTCCAGCCGAAAAGCTAGAGTTCAGCAACATTTTCTTAAATGCTTTCGAAAATAGACATACATTTATTATGTAGGTAATGGACTAGTTGAAAGAAATAGGGACAATTGAACTGTCTCGGGCGAGCGCTTTTCAAAAGCCCGTCTTATGGTTTGGTTATAATCTGTTATGGAATTTACACACCGAAATCAGTTTTGGTTGCTGACAATATTCATAGGCTGAAATTTCGCACAGCTATGTTTGTGAGTTCCGTCCATTATACATAGATGATTCAAAAAAATTAATAGATTAATAGATAGAAAATACTTTATTATACCACACAAAACAAAAAACAATACAGGAATAAACAATAGAATAAAAGAAGCAAAAGTGAAAAGGCCTTATCGCTGTGATCGATCTCTTCCAAGCAACTTTAGGATGGACTGAACATGAAGGAACAAAATAGACGGTGCTACTTAATAAATATATAGATAAAAAAAGAAAACAAATACCTACACTACATAACATAATATGTACCATAGTACCTACATTACAGTATATAGGTACATATAATAGTGTAATAATAATGAATGTGTTTTTAAAACAAAGGGAAATTTTCTTCAAAGGACAGTCGTACCACCTTGACTTGCTCGTACAGGCTATCAAATAAAACACGACGGTTGTGATGACTAGTCAAACAGACATGTTTTACCGCCTTTTGATGTAAAATTGCTAAGAAAATGAGCATGAGCCTCTTATGCTAAGTGTCCTTTCTGTATTTTATTTATGTTGCAATTCTTGCAAATATCCTTTAGTTCACTGACCTCGGGACCATTCAGAACTACGATCATTGAGCTTTGGCATAAGGAAATATTACATTATGTGTATCTTACACATGTTTACTATGCCAAAGCCTTTAATTTCTGACCTATGGGTCTGTCTGAACATAAGGATTTTTAACCGACTCGGTAGAAAGTTCTATGTTGTTGACTTGACTGTTCCTATATATAAATATACATTTTAATCCTATAAAAACTGGAGCTGGTCCCACAAAAAATGTATTCCCAAGGGATTCAAATTTGTCATGCAAAATTTAAAAAAGCGTGATTATAGTACCTACTAATATACCTACTAAGGGATTTGACGCAATTTTTAGTTTTTTCAAAACATAAGGATTCTCTATAATTTCTTTATTCTTCTATTATAGATAAGAACAAATGTCAAAAAGTGGAATAAAAAAGACTGATGATCGTTGTGATGTGTAAAGTAAATAATTTCACATCAATAAGAATCTATTGTACACATAAGTGTACACATCAAAGGTCTGCGTCGGCGGTGGTGTCGTATCTATTTTCAATAAATTGTTCTTGGAATTATTACATTACAAAGATAGACTGAACATAAATCACATAATAAATACATGTATGTATTGACCTTTTCCTGTCGATATGGAGAGACTCAGAGATTCATGATTAAAATAAATCTAGTGTGTGCAAATTCATGTTCATTATGTTATTCAATTATTATACCACTATATTTGAACTGGCTATCTGGTCATCGACATAGCTCAAAGAATTAGCAAGCTGAAGTGGCAGTGGGCCGGCCATATCTCGCGAAGAACCGACGGCCGATGGGGCAAACGTGTTCTTGAGTGGAGACCACGACTCGCCCTCCGACCAGGTGGGATGACGACCTGCGAAAGACTGCAGGTAGATGCTGGATGCGGCAAGCTGAAGACAGGGCGCTATGGCGCTCATTGGGGGAGGCCTATGTCCAGCAGTGGACTGCTATAGGCTGATGATGATGATGGATGATGATCTGGTCTATTATTCCAGTAATGCCCCTTTCTTTCTTAAATACCCTTGATTTACAATCAGTATTATGGTACGATCTGCTCTACCATAGCACATGTTGACTGGAGACCGATTTGTTTAGTTAATTTATTAATCTATAAGAGTATGTATACTATCTGTTCTGACAAAATAAAAAACTTTTTACTTTTACTTTTACAACTAGATAGATATTGTTAACGAGCCGTGGTGGTCCCTGCGGAACAATCGACCCCTCCAACCATAGATGTATCTACTTATTTACATCTTTGCCTCCAACTCAGTCTTTGGGTGTCGTAAGAGTTGACTAAGGGAACCTACCAGAGGTACCTACCTCTGGTAGGTTCCCTTAGTTATTAAGCTAAGCTTCTGTATATTTTAACACCTCAACTGCTATTTGTCGATTATGGTTCCGCGGTGGGCGAAGATCCACCTACGACGCAGGATTTTGCGGATTCAATTTTCGGGTTGGGAAAATTTTATGTATGATTTGCAAATATTTGTTCCAGGTGTTCTGGGTATTTTCTATGTATGTGTGAATGTACTTATAAGTAGTCATCACAGTTATCTAGTAGGTACCCGTATGTTTAGCTTGGGGCTAAATAATGCAATAATGTGTGGTGTGGATTGTCCAGCATTATTTATTTCCGATCCGATGATGAGTATAGGTACCCCTCTTTGTTTGGGGGAGGCACGTTCAGCCTGAGAGAGGTTTGTATTATTTTCTTCACTAAACAAAACTTACTACACCCACCAACATTTATTAGCGTAGGTACCAAAACTTACTACACCCACCCACATTTATTAGCGTAGGTACAGTTATTTTAATATAAATCAATGGAAGGTAATCAAAGATACCCACAACTACCGTACTAGACATCGTCATCGACTAAAGCTACCCAAAATTAAATTAACCAAACTGAAAAACAAAATTGATTACTAGGAGTCATAATATACAATAACCTGCCGGATTCTATTACTAGTGCCGCGTCAACTGCAATATTCACAAACAAACTGAAGAAAATCCTAGTGGACAGGGCATACTACAGTTTAGAAGAATTCCTAAATGACAAATTAGATGACGCCAATGTCGCTGATCCACACTTATAATACCTATTTATAATATTTATTATAATAAAATGTTGATATGAATAATTAATTATGTATTGGTAAAATTACCCAAAAAAGAATTATAAAATTATTTATAAGAAACCCCTGTAAACTCCTGTGTGTATGATTTGTAATTCGTTGTGTATTTTTTTGTTACTTGTATTATTATGTTTGACATGTAAGAATATTCTTATCAATAAATAACTGAACTGAACTGAACTGAAAGACATAACTAAACTATGAATAGGATATGATGATTCAGACACTTCATGACGGTTTCAGATAAGCACCATGATGATCTCCTGCGAATAGTCATCAACGAATGTGGTATCTATTATTATTAGAACGTGTACACACGTTGAAGAACCGACAACCGCTGGCGCTGGGGTAAACGTGTTCTTGTGTGGAGACTGCGACTCGGCAAACGTAGTGTCGAATGGAGAACAATTATGGATATCGACTGGCAAAGGGTGTTTGTAAAAATAAAAAATACGTGATTCATTATTTACTTTAAAATTTATTAGCCCCAGTTTTGAGTTAATCGAACCAAGGAATAATAATTTTCAACAGAAAATTTACCACCTTTTTTAAACTCCAATTTCATCTAAATCGGTTTAGTAGGTACCTACCTAGTAGGAGATAACTGGTAACAAATATTCACACAAAATTTCGCATTTTTAACTAGTTTCTGCCCGTGGCTTCGCACGCGTTGTTTCTATGGAAACGTTTTAAGGTTATTTCTATTCCATGGGAACTGATGTTTTATTTCGGGCCTGGAGCTACCTGTACGCCAAAATTCAGCCCAATCTGTTGAATAGTTTTTGCGTGAAAGACTAACGAACATCCATGCATACAAACTTTCGCGTTTATAATATTAGTAGGATATGGAGGTATATTCAGATTCAGATCGTCTATTGCCTATGTCCAGCAGTGGACTAATATAGGCTGATGATGATGATGATTGTCATATATATTATTATGTAATATAATAATATAAAAATAAGAATTACATAATAATGATACTTAAATTACTTAAATATGACTTAAATTCATCGTCAAAACATGATACATACAATTTTCCTGTATAGGGACAATAGTCTAAGTTTCTAAAGGTATGCTTAAATCTAACGTCCTTTAATCTATAACTTTAGAATAAATGATTCTACTCTACGAGGAAGTCAGTAAATTAGATAACCGAGACGACCGATGTGGCGCGGTGGGCGAAGATCCGCCTGCGACGCAGGAATTTGCGGGTTCGATTCCCGCCTCGGAACAATTGTGTGTACGATCTGCAGATATTTGTTCCAGATGTTCTGGTCGTTTTCTATGTATAATAAAAAATATCTATCTATGTAATGTATTGTATTATGTATATCAGTTATCTAGTACCCATAACACAAGCTCTGCTTACCATGGGGCTAGATAATGCTGTGTGGATTGTCCAGCATTATTTATTATTGACTCAAAACAAACTAGAACAAGCTCAAGCACCAATCGGTGTTACAAATAAAAAAAACAAAAATACTCACAAAATAGCCTTCATCTTTCCTTTTCTTATTCTAGAACAAATCACAACACAATTTCATAATCACACTCACAATTCAAAAACACGTAAGCACTGTACACATCGCGTACTATACAGGATGTTACTAGCTGCGTGTGCGCACAGCGACTGCGGATCAACGACTGCCGGCCGGTCTCGCGAATTGTCAAAGCTTATCCGAATTGCAAAACCAAGAAAGCTACCTCGGAGTATTGTTATTGTTATTATTTTATTGTACAGAAATAATGACACCATTCTTTCATTGATTTCAGTCATTCAATCTAATTAAATATAAATAATGCTAGTCAATTCACACAGAATTATCTAGACTAGCTCTAAGACTCTCTAATAGATAAATAATGATACCATTATTTCATTGCTTGGGTAAGAGTCATTCAATCTAATTAAATATAAATATAAATAATGCTGGACAATTCACACAGGATTGTCTAGTCTAGCCCTATGGCTCCCTAAGGTAAGCAGAGCTTGTGTTATGGGTAATAGATAAATAATGTTAACATTCTTTCATTGATTGGGTTATAGTCATTCAATCTAATTTTATATAAATATAAATAATGCCTGACAATTCACACAGAATTGTCTAGTCTAGCCCTAAGGTAACTAGAGCTTGTGTTATGGATAATAGATAAATAATGATATTCTTTCATTGATTGGGTAAGAGTCATTCAATCTAATTAAATATAAATATAAATAATGCTGGACAATTCACACAGGATTATCTAGTCTAGCCCCAAGGTAAGCAGAGCTTGTGTTATGGGTAATAGATAAATAATGATATTCTTTCATTGATTGGGTAAGAGCCATTCAATCTAATTAAATATAAATAATGCTGGACAATTCACACAGAATTATCTAGTCTAGCTTCAAGGTAAGCTGAGCTTGTGTTATGGGTAATAAATAAATAATGATACCATTCTTTCATTGATTGGGTTATAGTAATTGAATCTAATTAAATATAAATATAAATAATGCTGGACAATTCACACAGGATTATCTAGTCTAGCCCCAAGGTAAGCAGAGCTTGTGTTATGGGTAATAGATAAATAATGATATTCTTTCATTGATTGGGTAAGAGTCATTCAATCTAATTAAATATAAATAATGCTGGACAATTCACACAGAATTATCTAGTCTAGCTTCAAGGTAAGCTGAGCTTGTGTTATGGGTAATAGATAAATAATGATACCATTCTTTCATTGATTGGGTTATAGTAATTGAATCTAATTAAATATAAATATAAATAATGCTGGACAATTCACACAGGATTATCTAGTCTAGCCCTAAGGTAAGAGCTTGTGTTATGGGTAATAGATAACTGATACATAATTAATTGACTCCTCACTCGCTCACTCACATACTGACTGACTTATAATTGTTGACAAATACAAGCAAAAAAATGTATAAAAAATATAAACTTCTCAAGGTCTCTAATATCAATGGGAGTTTTATCGCAGACCGAGGTCTTCCAAGCAACCTTTGAATGGACAAGTAGGAATTGTACTTACGCACTTTCAGAAGTAAATGACGTTAGATAGAAAAATTTGACGTTTATTGGTATCTTCAGACACACCACATACAATTATACCATAGGTATTATCCAAACGTTTTTGATTGAGTCAGGGTTTAAACTCAGAATACAGAAAGTCCAGAAACCGCGTTCAACTGGTAGGAACGACACAGGACGGCATAATTTAGTTAAATTGGTCACCGCTAAAATACGTCACGCGATACGACGTTCACAAAGTAACTGATCAGTTGAGCGTCAAACTACTCTATTTAAGAGTAGTTTTTGTAGCGTCAGTATTAGGCGCGCTCACGGTTTCTGGACTTTCTGTATTCTGAGGGTTTAAAATAAAACGATGATTAACCAGGAAATAATTTACGGGCTTTATTTTTAGGGCTTCATTTACCCTTTACTACATTTGCGTATGGAATAAAGCTGTTATATGGAATATGGAATAAAGCTGTTTTTATTTTATTATTTTAACGTTTGCGGTACCTACCTGTTCGCAAATTTACAGAATTATTTAAAACTATTTTTTGTCATTGCCAGACAAAGTAACATAGTCACATTGTTGCCAACACGTTGCCAACTAGACTTAATATTTGGTGTTGGTTTAATAAGTCTTTCCATTTTCATCTCTCATTATAAGGATCGTATATTTATCTGAAAAAAGCGTAAAGCGTTAAGGAAGTCAATGAACTTAGACGTAGAACAGTGGTTTTCAAAAAAAAAATTGTCTCATGAAGTGCCTAGAATTTCGTCAATACCGTCATGGGTCGAAGAATGTTTATTTTGGCAGCCACATCACCTCTGTCACCACTCGACATTCAATTTTTAAATAAACACAAAGTTGCGTGATTGCAATTTATTACAATTGGAGACGCGGGAATAGACCGAATCTTTTAGACGCCTACACCAATATCGAGTCGTTATTTTTTATGATAATTATTATTGGGTGAATTGAGCGGAGAATTTTTAAATAAAAAAGATGAAATTCAACGACGTAGACTTCTTGTAATAGATTTCTAACCTCCTTGGTAAAATTATGCACATAGCAAAGCAGAAAGCTCATTTTATATAATAATGAAAAATTTTAGTATTTTTTTTATATATTTAATGAATTAAATGAAATGAATGAAAATGAAATGAATGAAAATGAAATGAATGAAAATGAAATCAATAAAAATGAAATGAATGAAAATGAAATGAATGAAAATGAAATGAATGAAAATGAAATGAATGAAAATGAAATGAATGAAAAAGAAATCAATAAAAATGAAATGAATGAAAATGAAATGAATGAAAATGAAATGAATGAAAATGAAATGAATGAAAATGAAATGAATGAAAATGAAATGAATGAAAATGAAATGAATGAAAATGAAATGAATGAAAATGAAATGAATGAAAATGAAATGAATGAAAATGAAATGAATGAAAATGAAATGAATGAAAATGAAATGAATGAAAATGAAATGAATGAAAATGAAATGAATGAAAATGAAATGAATGAAAATGAAATGAATGAAAATGAAATGAATGAAAATGAAATGAATGAAAATGAAATGAATGAAAATGAAATGAAATGAATTTATTTGTTATTAGACTTACACAGAACATTAAAATCCTAAACTAAGAGGAAACGTGTTGGTGTAAGACTAGTAACAAAATGGCTTTGCCTCAGCATGAGTTGGATATCTAGCATGCTAGCAACCAACGCTGCTCTTCCGGCAAAGCACTTTGTTGGCGTTATTTAAGAAAAAAATCGTTAAAATTGTCGCGAAAATCTCAGAAAACTTAGAGCTAGCCAAAATTTGGAGATGATAATTATTATTTATTTCTAAATTTCAAGTACATTTGAATATTTTTTTCTAACATTTTTCATTATACTACTTTTAATCAGAGCCTTGACTAAAAAGAAGTTCTACTTCTAAATCTGTTATAGGATATTATCAAAATTTGGATTAGATGATTACTTTTTAAATTTATTATTGAAGAAGTAAATCGGGGTATTCCCAAAAAAATACAAAAATGCGAATATCTCAAAAATGGTTCACTTTTGCATAATACTTTATGGGGTCAAATTGTTGCAAATGGCCTGCCCCATCACCCCCTAATAGAGTCTGGTCTAAATACCAATAACCCTATATAGTACTCAAACTTGAGTTGCGTTTGAGACTTCCGGGTAAGGTACTCCATTGTGGCCTAAAGGTTACTTTTGACTTCTAAATCTGTTATAGGATATTATCGAGTCGTCATGGTAACACTCATTGAAGAGGTTTGCAGAGTTCCATTTCCGTACGCTAGAGGCGTTGCACCAAATACCATAGAAAAACTATGGAAAAACTAGACAACACAATCGACGCCACGCGACGTCTCAATTCTATCAAGCCAACTTAGTGGCTCAGTTCAATTTCAAATCTAAATATAGCATTTTTTTGAACAATGCGTGCTGATGGAACAAAAATAAATTAAATTAAACCATGCTCTATTAACACCATCACATCTGCTGAAAGCGATGCTGCCATTAATTTTATTTTGTCACATCAATGCTCATTGGTACCACATCAGTACGTTTGAAGTCACCCATTGTGTTTAATAATCGGGAACAAATTGGTTATTTAGTGTGTCACATTATTCAATTTATACGATCTGTTAAAATGTAGTATGCTCCTCAGCTTTTAGGTTTTTTTGTAAATATAACTGTTTAATTGAGGTTTTTTCATGGGAGTCTATTTCTATGGGTAAAATGTTCTCAGTGGTTATTAAGAATTAGACTTTAGACTATCTAAACCTGTCACTAAAATTTGGATTTGATGATTACTTTTTTAAATTCATTATTGAAGAAGTAAATCGGGGTATTCCCAAAAAAATACAAAAATGCTAATATCTCAAAAATGGTTCACTTTTGCATAATACTTTATGGGGTCAAATTGTTGCAAATGGCCTGCCCCATCACCCCCTAATAGAGTCTGGTCTAAATACCAATAACCCTGTATGGTACTCAAACTTGAGTTGCGTTTGAGACTTCCGGGAAAGGTGGTCCATTGTGGCCTTAAGATTAAAATAAGTGTAATAAAATGAAACGATTTTTTTTAAATAAAATAACAATAAATGAATAATACTGGATGGAAAATAAAAATAACACACAGTTATAATGAAACCGGGCCAAACACAACGAATAAAGAAGCTTGCTACAGAATCCGAAATGACACAAATAAATAATGACAGACCATCCCACCGATTCGACAAGCTTTAATTAAAGTTATAAATTTCGCGACCTTCGTAATCATTAAAGGACCGACTTTCCGTGACCCAATTATTATATTTTTTAATTGTCCGCAATCTTTTATGTGGGACATGACAGTTTGTCAACACTTCAAAGGAATTTTGCACTACGCTGACAGCTCCGAAGGTCGATTCAGATATATTCCTGAGTGTATCACTCATCATACTACTTTATTTTCTTTTGTTTGCTGTCAGTGAGAGCGTTAGTACACTGGCGATTGTAACCGCGCACTCGACTCACTATGAGAAGCTATATACATATATATATATATATCAAAGCTAGTCAAGTGCGCGGACGCGCGATTTTGAAGCGATTTCAAAGCATGGCGAAAGCATAGCGAGGCGAGTACGCAGTGAACTTGTTGCTATTGCATAGCGCACTCTTCAAAGCTTTGAGGCCACTCGCAATTTCTAGTGTGATAGATAAGGCATTAAGCGGCGAAAATGTTATCAGTGATACATTCACGACATATATCATCACATCATCATTATCAACCAATGTTAGTCCACAGCTGGACATAGGCCTTGGGCTCATAGGGCTTGACGCATCCAGCATCTACCTGCAGTCTTTCGCAGGTCGTCAACCCACCTGGTCAGAGGGCGTTTACCGAGTTGTGGTCTCCACTCAAGAACACGTTTGCCCCAGCAGCGGTTGTCGGTTTTTCGCGAGACACAAGTATAGGTACACGCTAATCGACCAGTTGTTTACAATTTACAAATGACATCAGTAAAGTTGTTTTAAAACTAAATAAAATGATGTTTTGATGTCTCGCATGACGGAATCGGTTGCGAGGTTCTTGATAAAACCTTTGTGTCTCATTAACCGCGTTACGGTGCATTTCACGCTAAATAAGGTAAATTTTAATTAAAATGCCTTTTTATGAGTATCTGTAATATTTATTAGTCATTTTAATTAATGTAGTTAAGTTAATTTACACCTTGTTTTATTAGAAGCTAGTTACAATTTGTAACAAAAAGCTCAATGACGACCGATGTGGCGCGGTGGGTGAAGGTCCGCTTGCGACGCAGGAGGTTGCGATGGTTCGATTCCCGCCTCGGAACAATTGTGTGTACGATCTGCAGATTATTGTTCCGGGTGTTCTATGTATGTATAATTTAAAATATCTATGTATGTAATGTATTGTATTATGTATATCAGTTATCTAGTATCCATAACACAAACTCTGGTGCTAGATATGTAGTTCTGTGTGAATTGTCCAGCATTATTTATAATTATTATTATCTTAAAGAATTAGCAAGATGAAGTGGCGTTGGGCCGGCCATATCGCGTGTATAACCGACAACTGCTGGGGTAGGTAAACGTGTTCTTGGAGACCACAACTCGGTAAACGTAGTGTAGAACGCCCTACAGCCAGGTGTGATGACGTCCTGCGAAAGACTCCAGGAAGGGCTTGGATGCGTCACGCTGTAGACTGGGGGAGGCCTATGTCCAGCAGTGGACTAACATAGGCTGATGATGATAATGATGAGGTACTCATGTACGACTACTAGGGATATATTTATCATTAATTAAAATATTCCACTAGCAATTCCTCATTTTGCTTATAATTCATATCAATTTAAAAAACATAGGTAGGTACTAATTAGTCTTATCATATCAACCTTACCAATTTTAACTAGCATGTACTATTTGTTCATAAATAAAATACAAAACAAATAAGCTTTATTGCACATCAAACACTGAAAAAAAAAACAGTAAAGAACAAACAACGATACAGATGCACAATAAGCGGCCTTATCGCTAAGAGCGATTTCTTCCTGGCAACCTTTGGATGGACACGTAGCTATAGTATAGGTATAGACGGTGGCGTATTATAGACTAATGTAAATTATATACAATACAAAACATGTACAAATACATTAATACTTGTATAAACGTTAATGAAAATGAAATGAAAATGAAAAGTTTTTTATGTCTTTAAGCTTACAAATAAGCACTTAGACACGTCATATTTTATAGTTCACTTCAATTTTTTGTCGACTAGTGGAAGAAGTGACAAGAAACCACTAGCTAGTATGTAAATAACTTATGTGTCTAGTACATTTGATTTGCTTATCTGTAAGTTGGTAGATTTTGAGTTGGAGCAAAACACGTTCCAAGCTTTTTTATCTTCTAAGTAATCTGATATTTTTTAATAAGCATTTTGTAATGGAAAAATTATACCTATGTTTTATTTATCTACCGGTGAAAAAGCTTCTAAAAATGTAGCCATCATTTTTTTACAAATCCTTAAACGAATTCAGCTTAAAAAGGTCGTTTATCTTTTAAGTAAGTCTTGAAAAGCCAAAGACCGCCCCCGTCACTCATTCTGCCACTCACACGCCATTGCAGGAATTTTAATGTATATTATTTTTAATTTAAAAATTCATGCGATACGCTCCGCAGAATTTGTCCTGTTAAAAATTCACAATTAGGCCGTTGACTCCATAATATTATTGTTATAAAATTTCAATATGAAGTCTAATGAATTAATGATGAATATAAATGAAATGAATTAATGAAAATAAATGAATGAAAAAGGTTAATTTGACACGACACATTACAATTTTAAAAACACAAAGGGTAACTAAGAACTAGGCACAAACTTAATTACTAAAATAATGGTGTCGAGTCAAGAAGGTGTCAACTCAGCATCTTGCTGGGTAGATAAATATAGACACCTACTCAGTGCTGGTATTCATAATTCATGATTCATAATCTTTATTCAATCACAATAAGAATCGTATCTGAAATTTTGTACATGCACATGCGGACCTTATTGAATATAATATACAATGTCATACACAATGAATACTTAAGTCATTTATACAAAAAAAAAATACAATTCAACAAAATAAAAAAATAATAATATTAAAATTGTAATAATATTATGTAATAATATCACATTAATCACACTAATATTATAATTGCGAAAGTTTGGAGGTTTAGATGGATGGATGTTTGTTACTCTTGCACGCCAAACTACTCAACTGAAATTTGCGTACTGGTGGTTCTAGGTCTAGAATAAACATAGGCTACGTTTTATCCCATAACTTAGATCACATGGGACGAAAATAACATGTCGTTCAAACACGAAACGATCAAATCTCATGATTAACTCGCGAACGGCCCGCGCGGGCTTAATATTTTATGCGGCGGATGAGGTAAGTAGATTTGACGGCCGTTGTGGCGCGGTGGGCGAAGGTCCGCCTGCGACGCAGGAGGTTGCGGGTTCGATTCCCGCCTCGGAACAAATGTGTGTACGATCTGCAGATATTTATTTCGGGTGTTCTGGTCGTTTTCTATGTATAATAAAGAATATCTATCTATGTAATATATTGTATCATGTATATCAGTTATCTAGTACCCATAACACAAGCTCTGCTTACAATGGGGCTAGATAATGCTGTGTGAATTGTCCAGCTTTATTTATTTAGATAAAATTTAAACTTTAGACTTTATCATCATCATCAGACTAATGTAAGTCCAATGCTGGACATAGGCCTCCCCTAAATTAGCGGGCGCCGTCTTCTTCGTCCGTCGTACGTCTTCTTGTAATAGACTTACCACCTCCACCTATACCACCAGTTAAGTATAATATGTTATACAACAGCTCCACTTTAGGGTAATGCCTGATGATACCTACTATCAATATCCATAATTTCAAAGTAATGCAAGCGCTTTTGTAACAAAATTGCCTTAACGGGCCCTTTGCGTCTAATTAAACGCATACAATTTAATCTCGGTGTAGGCAGTTGCCCCTACATCCAATTCGCCATCACGCACGCGCGCTATCAGGAAAGTGATTTCCGCATGTTAACTGCAAGGGTAAGTAGAAGCAATTATGTTTTTTTTTTGTTACGAATGGTTTATTAATATCTACCAATGAATTTACAAACAGAAGGTAAATAAATATATATTAATAAGGTAAATAATATATCGAACTCGAAAGATTTAATATTTTTTAACACATTCATTGTCTGGCAAGTGCATCGCAGGCAATGAAAGTGTTAAACGTGTATGGAGATTCACTTCCAATCAAAAATAATATAGCGACTCGAAAATAAAACAAATGTTACGCCCTTCCTTGCCAAAATCAATACGATTTATTTGATCATCCGTGCGATTTATTATGTAGGCCGGGCCAATGATTTTGCTAATAGAAACTACTGAATCGACGATTTGATTTATGATAAAATCAACCGATAAGACGATTTAGGGCGACGTTTATTTGTTTCGGGGCGTCAACTGGTGTTTGCTTGATCGAGTTTTTAAAATGTTGTTAGCTGAGGTATTTATGATTAATGACATGAACGCTGACGTAAAGCCATCAGATAGATAACCATTGTCAATAAAATTACCAGAATTTTTGGTAACACTTTCCTAAGAACTGAAAATTATTTAGTGTGATTTATTATTGTAGGTGTTTGATGTTATCTATATCATAAAAAAAAATATCTATAGGTACAATAATGTATGATGTTTGTATGAGCTATCTAGTACCCATAACAGAAGCTCTGCTTACTTTGGGACTAGATGATGCTACAGCAATTTTTACCTAATCATTATTACTAGCTGATGCCCGCACTTCACCTGCGCTTTTCAAGTAGCCTATGTCGTTACCTAAGAGACAAACCATTTTGTCACGACCTTTATGCGTTGCTTTATAATTCGGCACCCCATAAAATTATTTAATAAAATAAAATGTAAAAGTAATAAAGCTAGACCTACCTTTCTATCTCAATAAAATGTAAATAGCAGATTCATTCACTGACTCATAGTTCAATTCGCAACCTCAGCATAAATTAAACCGTGACCGAAGGAAATTTGCATGAATTAAGTTCTAAAGAAGTCATTACTATGAATTATTATGCTATCTTGACCGTAAGCTTTGCCAATATCGCTGCCTACTTTCTGATTCTACTCTAAGTAGGTTCTAATAAGCAAAGGTTAAGGAAAGTCAGGTCAAACGAATGTTATTAAGGCTTGCGTTTAATATTGATTTGGTCTTTTGATGCAATTTTCTTATAAACTTGTAAGGTAAGTTGCAAAAGAAACCTTATTGCTGCAAGGTAGCTGGAATATGAAACCATACAGCTGAATATGAACTTACCTTCACAAAGGCTACGAAATAGGTCAATGCTCTATATCCTATAGATATTGTAAGGCCGTGTTATATGTATAATTCCACGTGGGATATGGATTATAAAGTTAGATAAGGACTTAAAATAGAGATATATTAATTAAGTGATTACTTATCTAGTACATAATTACTTTCTAATTATTACACGCACCTATTATTGTTATATTACATTTTTATTCTCTCGTTTATTATTATTATTTTATATCATCTGTTTACTAGACATATACATATTATACTCTCCTATTATTCTACTTTTGTTTATTTGTATCAAATATTTTTCTCTTTGTTGTCACCGAATTTGTCGTCCGTGACTTCAACTAAAAATTAAGGTCTTTGGCTGAAAAACAGCGCTGAATAAAATAATGTTCAGCACACGCTGAGCCAACCCCTATTTCGGCGCAGGGTCATGGAGGTAGTCTTATTTTATTCTTAATATCACTTTATTATATATTATTTGTGTCGTTTACCCCCATGATAAACTTCTTTGTTTGTGTATTATATGCCTGTATTTTGTACCTGTGTCTAAATAAATGTTTTTTCTATTCTATTCTATTATATTCTTTCTATACGTAAAAGTGTAGGACGCCCTCCGGCCAGTTGGGATGACGGCCTGCGAAAAACTGCAAGCAGATGCTGAATGCGGCAAGCTGAAGTCAGTGGCGCATTTAGGCTCCTCTAATGGACTGGACATAATCCTACGCCTATGTCCAGCTATGGACTATGTAGGCTGATGATGATAATTACTTATCCGCCATCAACACTTAGTCTTATCATCGTAGTCCGACGACGACAATGATAAGTCATGCCGATAATGTACTCGTAAAATCCATGAAGGATGGTTCATGTAGTGTTGTAACACTACATGAACCATCTTTACTGATACACTTTATTCAATGATCTAAGTGCAATTCACTTTACTATTGGATTGCTCTGAATTGTAAAAAAAAGAGACGCTTGTTCTCGGTACTGGGGAATAGGAGCTCTCTCAAATAAATGTTTTGAAATTTTGCAATTAGTGATTTGTTTTGAATAATGTTTTCATCGTCATTCATTTCAATAGATCTTCATCGACAACAATCTCACCTCATGGTGAGCAATGGTGTAAAGTAAACAATAAGCGTAATCATAATAATATCAATTATTGTTATTTTAGGTAGGTATTAATAAACGTAAAATCTGTGATTACATAAGTACATATCTGCAATGATACAATACAATACAATACAATACAATAACTCTTTATTGCACACCAAATACATAAAATACACAAGACAGGAAAAGAAAAACAAATACAAAATATGCTGTACAATGGGCGGCCTTATCGCTAAGAGCGATCTCTGCCAGGCAACCATGATGTTATATATACGTAGATACGTTGTATCGAGGTCTGGCTTACAAAACGAAAATCAGGTACGTATCCTAATTGAACTCAGTCCGTCATGCTCCTGGCCGCGACACGCACGTTCGTTGAACACGAGGTAACTTACGGAATATACTTAAATAAACCTCGAAAATGCCAAGTTGTGTGTTCCGAAAGTGCAATAACTACACAAGGACTATAAAAACCAGAAAGGGTGTATCTTTTCATACGTAAGTACTGTTTAATATGTTAAAATGTAAAATGGTGAATTTTATTTTACTCAACAATCATTGCTGCGCTGCGTTGCCGCTTTGCCACCAACACGAACGAAACAAGCAATGCGTTAAGTTTATCAGTGACAGAGATAATGCCATGCGGCGTTGTATGTTCGAACGTCGACGCTAGGTATGTAGCTATAGTAAAATATCGCAATGTTTTTATTTCTTTACAATGAGTATGACGTCTCTATATGTAAAATCTCTTTGCATATCTGTATTTTATTTTATAATACTTATGTTTTTTATAGTTCTGTGATTTTATTGAAAAAATATAAAAAAGAAATAGGAAAAAATCTGATTTGATTAAAAAGTTTAATAAATAGTTTCGACGGCAATTTAATATGATTATAAAAATAATCAGTAATGAACTTTACCTTATAAATAAATAAAAACATGATTTTAAAAATTATTAGTATTTTATTTTTGACGCAACGGGGAATAATGAACTTTTTAGTTCATTATTCCCCGTTACAAGCTCGGATCGGCGTCAACGGGGAATAATGGAATAAGCCCATAATAATATAAATTATTGTTATTTTATGCATACCTACAGGTAATTGTTTTTAGGTGTTGTATCTTAGTTAATTGGTACACAATGCATAAAAACCCTGACAGGGTACAACAATTTTTGGGTTTGCTCTTGTTAGATTGGTATCTTTACTTTTATACTTCATATTTTATAGAATTAATGGATATAGGATTGTCTTTTTTATAATATCTATTGGTAAAAAAGGCAATGCAATGTTTCGCGATATTCTAGAAACCACATATTCACTATTATAACAAATATACCCAGATTAACTGCTCTATGACCTAATAACAAATAACCCCACAATCATTAAGAATTAGCAAGTTAACAAGTAGTGAGCCAGCCATATCTCGCAAAGAACTGACAACTGCTGGGGTTCTTGAGTGGAAACTACGACTTAGTAAACGTAGTTTAGTGCCGCCCTCTGGTCAGTTAGGATGACGACATGCTAAAAACTGCAGGCAGATGCTGGATGCGTGAAGCTAATGACAGGGCGCTGCGCTATGGCGCTCATTAGGGGAGGTCTATGTCCAATTGTGGACCAACATAGGTATTAGCCTATGTTGCTTTATTGCTGTAGCTCACTTTTTAGTATCATATACTAAATATTGTGAGCGTTTCATCCAATTCAAACATTGTCGTGAGAAAATATTGAAGCTCTCTAGAGCTTTAACGTTTCGAACAATTCGAAGGTCTAAGCTTTTGAGCTTGGACCTTCGAATATCGGTTCCCTTCCTTCTAACCTACCTAACTAATGCCAGCAAATACCATAGGTTGATTGCATCACTGTAAATAGGTATAGAAATCTACCTCTCGACAAGAAACAGGTCCTTTTGCCCACGCTTTATTACCATTGTAAGGTTCAACTTGAATAGACAGCCTAGGTAGTCTTAATTAATAGCGTCCTGTATTAAATTTTATGACTAAAGGTCTGAGACAACTCCGGTTAACGCCGGTCCGGTCACGTACGCGCTTACTTACGAAACGACGAGACATTCAACATCAGTATCGTTGGCCTGCTTACATCTGCGATGGATTGCATCAGAACAATTTGCATCTAGTCTCAGTGTCTCGTTGAACATTGTATATTTAATGTTTTTGAATTGATTACGTACACGTAACTCTGCTAGATTTCGTTAATTAATAATGATAACAGAAACTCAAAAACGAAATTAAATAATATCCATAAAACCCTGAGTGCGATGGCTTACGCACTTTATAAACCTTAAAAACTTAACGTTTACTCAATCTCCCATTTACAACTACAGACTACAGTTAGTACTTACATATGATAGGATCACATCGCTTTCTCTATGAGCCGGCAGTGGATTTCTGCACAATTCGACCAGAATTCGAGAAATCCTCTTCGTAGGGGACTCTTAAGGGATTATTGGAATACTTAAATTAATTATTTATTTATATATTAATAAATAAATAATGCTGGACAATTCACACAGCATCATCTAGCTCCAAGTTAAGCAGAGCTTGTGTTATGGGTACTAGATGACTGATATACATAATACAATATATTACATAGATAGATATTTTTTATTATACATAGAAAACGACCAGAACACCCGGAACATTAAATAGGACATCCAACATGAGATCACACAAGGCAAGTTAGTTACGTAAATAATGTTTTATCATTTAGAAATGATAGATTTATAATTGATGCAGTTGGTTAGCAGCCTTACATTGATCCAGTTAAAGATTAGCATTCAATGAACATAACTTAGAGCAAGTTAGAAATTGAATGTACGACAGAATGTTTTCATGCAAGTCCCTTTTCTTACGGTGGCTAAATTTATTTCTCAGACAATTTATGTACAAACCCTAAAGTCATTTAAAACGGGATATTTACCATGATTTGATTCCGTGATCATGGCGCATGAAACTGTGCCGAAATATTGGAAAACTCAAAAATCAAATCATGGTAAATATCCCGTTTTAAATGACTTTAGTGTTGATAACCATGATAGTTTCAAGAGTTTTATGTACAAACCATAAATACTATGCCTTCATATTATACAGTCTTTTTTTACGTTTTACTGGAATATTGTATTGATTATTTAATTCCGGGAATAAACATTTGATAATCGTTTAATTAGGATTAAGGTGAGGTTGATTCCATTTTTCATTTTATTTTGTAGAAATTAATAGTGTAAATTAATAGAAAGTATCATCAAAATCAGTTAACAATGATATATCAAAATTAAACTTATACAACTGCAGTCACCTTTTCGTTTAAGTTTATTTAACCTGTTATTAACCGTACTTACATTTGGCGGATCATGAATCCTAATCATAAAATTAGACTTGATAAGAACCTATTGTAGGGTTGTGAAGGGCGACATAATCGCGTGTGCGACAAAGCCCTTTATAATATTGAGAATAAATTTTTTTTTAAAAGTACCTATTGTAGTTTTATGATTGTTTGGATAGGATAGGCTAAACAAGCTGATTTTATGTTAAATAACAATAACATATTCGGTTAGCCCACGCTCTCGACCTTCAAACAATTTCATAATTAAATTCCTATGAAAGGATATGATATTTGCTGGTACTATAAAGTATAGTACGAGTATATAGTAGATATGGTATTCATCATCATCATCATCAGCCTATGATAGTCCACTGCTGGACATAGGCCTCCCCCAATGAGCGCCATAGCGCCCTGTCTTCAGCTTGACGCAATGGTATTGCATTAGCACAAACCAGGTCACATTATCGATCTTTCGCTTTGATCAATAAACGAAGCACAAGCAAGCTCAAAATAATATTAAGGGTGAAAAACAGCCTAAAATATAAATGTACGCGTAAAAGAATGTAGATTCCTTACAGTTCCATTAAAAACCGAATAACTTTGAAAATGTATTACCATCTTCAATAAAGCCATATGTATGCGTTTTTTTTATTTAGCCTGTTTCGTCCCACTGCTGGGCAAATGCCTCCCCCAAATCTTTCCACTCAGTGCGGTCACGTGCGATCTCCCACCAATCTCCGAGGAAGGCGTTAAGGTCGTCTCGCCAGCGCTTTCTTGGCCGACCTCGCCCGCGGCTTCTTTCCGGGACCCAGGGTGTTGCAGCATTAGCCCACCTCTCGGGGTGCATTCGGCTAATGTGCCCCGCCCACTTCCATTTCAGTGTGGCGGTCTTAACTCCCACATCGACAATGCGTTTAGTACATTTGAAATATGTTTTTTTTTATATAACTTAATAATTTTATACAACAATATATCCATTCACATCAGTCCTTTTTCTAAATCTATACTAATATTATAAAGAAGAAAGGTTTGATTTTTTGTTTGTTTGTATTAAATAGGCTACGAAACTACTGGACCGATTAGAAAAATTCTTTCACGGTTAGGAAGCTACACTATCCCCGTTGAACATAGGCTTTTAAAATACGACTTAAACGTTGGCTTGTCGAGCAGAATTTCTATTCTGTAAACGAACTATTACAATTGTAAACCATTCTATGACATTATTTTTATTTATTCCACTTTATATGATTTATTTTTATTTGAATTTATACAAAATGTAAACGAATTTTTGACTTGTAAAGTGGTTTTATGAATAAATTGTATTTCTGTATTTATATTATATTTAAGAAATGTGCAATTCAAATTTAACACGGGTGAAACTATGGGAAACAGCTAGTCTATAATATTCATAAAAGCTCCAAGCTCATATTAACCTGACTCAGCAAATAGAGTTTCCAACATGTTCGCGTCGCAAATTCTAGAAAAGCTCTGTTCCTAGTAAAATTACAACTGCACACAGAACTAGCATTTGTTATTACGGTCGAGGCACTTATTCCTGACCAAGGACGCACGTAACGCGGTGCAATACGTAATTGTTCAGTAAGGTTCATATTGGCCGAGTTATGTCAAACATTGTGTCGCTTCTACCCGTCTATCAAATCAGCCAAGCAAAATTAAAAACATAAACATGATGCCAATCTGTAATGTCAATAAAAGCAAATGTTTGAACTTTTGGATTTATGTTAATTACTTCACGCCAAAATTTCTGAATAGTGACTTGAAGTGTTGAGTAGAGGGCTACACCATAAACCATTCTGAGAAAACTTTTTTTGTAGTGACGAATTGTTGCCTGAATCTAAGAGATATGAACATACTAGTGGTTTCTTTTTCACTTCTTCCACTAGTGGACAAAAAATTGAAGTGAACAGTAAAATAATCTTATTGGGTAATAATGTATAGTATAAAGTATGACTTGTCAAAGTGCTTATTTTGTAAGTCTAAAGAAATAAAATATATTGTTTTTTTTTATCGATTTCGCGCATGTAGATAAGGCGTATATTCGGCAATATTCGTTGCGTGAACTGTAACGGAACTTTGCTAACGAATAAGGCTCTAGCTAGCTTGGTTTGTTTAAATCAGTTTGTTCTGGAACTTACCGCAGGCAGGTGTCGCGCATCTAGTTTTCTCATTCACTCAGCTACGAATATTCTATATCTACTGTCCTATTCTAACAGGTCCAGAGGAAATATTTTACTTGAATATAACTGTGTTTATTTGACGTCGGTTGTTGTGGCTCCTCAGTGACTATAATATATAATATTATACTGTTAAATATTCTCTGCTGTTGTTTATTTTGACATCCTGTGCTACTGTACAAATCAGCTGAAGTTAAGGTAAAGTATTTTCTCAAAATCAACTAATCACACTTACTATATTATATAACTATTAAATTATAATATTTATCGTATATTACAAATGCAAAAGTTTGTATGGATAGATATATTATTTTTTATTTAAGTATATTAAAACTAATTACACTAATTACAATTACCCATTTATCATTAAATGGATAGTGATGTATGAATGTAATATAATTTATGCCCTAACTACGGATCGATCAACATAGATTACCTAATAGTTATTCCAGACCTACGACTAGGCCTAGAATAAAACATTTGAAACTATCATGGTTATTAATACTAAAGTCATTTAAAACGGAACTCGATCATTTCGGTGTCATTTAACTGTGCCGAAATATTGGATAACTCAAAAATCAAATAATGGTAAATATCCCGTTTTAAATGACTTTAGGCCTAGAATAACTTATAGCGTAGGTAGTTTTTATTGAAATTATTTGATATATGGGATGATTAGTGGTGTTATAGAAAAGAGGGAACTACCATGGGATATAATGTCAATCGTATCCTACGAAGAAACTACGAATGCAAAGTCTCGTGCAGACACTAGTCAAATATATGTATGTATAGGTACATTATGAATGCCAAAGTTTGGATATTACGATGTATGAAGTACATTTGTGAATGTAACGTAACATTTGTGAATGTAACGTAACTTTTGTAAATGTAAAGTACATTTGTGAATGTAACGTAACATTTGTGAATGTAACATAACTTTTGTAAACGTAAAGTACATTTGTGAATGTAACGTAACATTTGCGGTGAGAAAGAAACGTCAAAAATGCATCTCGCCATATTTCCCCGTACTGACTCAACAAACGCTCGATGTATGATTCATTACGACCGATGTAGCGCGGTGGGCGAAGGTCCGCTTGCGACGCAGGAGGTTGCGGGTTCGATTCCCGCCTCGGAACAATTGTGTGTACGATCTGCAGACATTTGTTCCGGGTGTTCTGGTCGTTTTCTATGTATAATAAAAAATATCTATCTATGTTATATATTGTATTATGTATATCAGTTATCTAGTACCCATAACACAAGCTCTGATTACCATGGGGCTAGATAATGCTGTGTGAATTGTCCAGCATTATTTATTATTACATTACGCCCCGTAACACAGAGCAATAGTTGATACAGGGTGACTTTAAACAATAGTGTAAGTCTTTTTTTATGTCTATAATGAGAAGCCTATTGTATATTACAAAGATAATCACAGTAGAAACATTGTGTGCAAGAACCTCTAGTAATATCAGAAAAAGTAATCTGAATCTTTGTTATTTCCGTAATTTCAATCATAAGAGATTGCGGAAAAACTACAAAGAATGAATACAAGAGACTATACAATTTCCTTTATTTCCTAAAAAGGCAACAGGATAAAGAAGATTTATTTTGTGAAATAATATTATGGAACGTTTATCCTTACGAGCCGTACAGGCATGTACATAAGTTGGTCTCTGACATTGAATTGTTCCAAACTTATTTTGACTCTTATTTTCTTAGTTATAGAGCTTAATCCAAATATTTCCTACCACTTAAACAGTGTGCGATATTAACATTCTTTGGATAATTTGCTACTGGTATTCCCAAACCTTAAAAAAACTGGTGAAGGTAGGTTGAACTATTCTGCTTTTGTCGAGGAATCAAAACACCACCTTGCAGTAGCTGCAGGCAATACAACCGATAAATCGGAGCATCGGGTACCTGCAGGATCAAGCTGGATGGTTGGCTACTTGGGAGTCACACACACCCCCATAGCACTTGGCGTTACTATCAGAGGTTCACAGTTTGTAGACAGAACGTAAATATTAAAATCAATTTAATAAAAGGCTCATATAACAATAAATAATAATAAATAATGCTGGACAACAATTCACACAGCATTATCTAGCCCCATGGTAAGCAGAGCTAGCAGCAGGTGGGTGCAGGACCTGCACCCACCGCGCCACATCGGTCGTCATTGTAAATGTACGAAACAGCTTTTGTTTTCGCAACATTCAATTCCAAGAACGTTTCTGTACATATCGATACTAACTAAATAGTTTACGTAGCGAAATACCACGAGTCGATCGTATTGCAAAATCAATATTAGCTTACATCAAAGTAAATGGCCGTCCGATATTACTCCGAGGAAACCTAATTACCTACACAATAACATGACAGTCATGTTTGTATGTTTTAACTTGTCCCTCGGTGCGTATAATAAATAAATAAAAAAATAATGCTGGACAATCCACACATCATTACCTAGCCCCATGGTAAGCTAAGCTTGTGTTATGGGTACAAGATAACTGGTGTATATAATACAATACATTACATAGATAGATATTTTTTATTATACATAGAAAACGACCAGAAGACCCGGAACAATTATCTGCAGATCGTACACACAATTGTTCCGAGGCAGGAATCAAACCCGCAACCTCCTGCGTCGCAAGCGGACCATCGCCCACCGCGCCATATCGGTCGTCTTATAATTTACCTTCATGACATGAAACTGGCTGTGTATTAACTTAAACATCCTATTTAACATTTAAATTTGCCTAGAAGAGCTCTTAGCGATAAGGCCGCCCTTTATACATTTAATCTAAGTTTTTATTTCTGTATTATTTTCTGTTTTGTTTGGTATAATAAAGTGTTTTCTATCTTTTCTTTCTATCATTTGCGTTACATAATAATTATAAAGTATTTTAAAATTGTTTACTGCGTCGATGTAAACAGGCTTTAAAAACATGATATTAAAATCCTAACTGAATATTAAGTCTCGTAGTTGTATTGTATTTGTTTATTAATCAAAAACGTGTACTGTTCTTATTTATTAGACACAAAAAACCAGAGGTTCGTCTAGTGTCTGCGGTTACAGAGTATTGCCATATAGATAAACATAATGATTATCCCGGAGTAAACAAAATAAAAAAGTCTAAGCACCTAACATTGTTAGCAGTTGAATCAAATTGTACCAATACCTACCACTTAACCTTTAACTGGTGACGTGGCATTTGTGTAACGTAAGTGGTGACGTAGGGCCTGACAGGCCTCGGATGTATATACGTATAATTCTAGCTATACATAAATGAATGACTGTAGCCTACGTATTTGTGTTAATATGGATATTTAGGTATGAAATAAAACAATTATGTGTATTCTAACTATCACTATTATTTAAAAACAAGACATATCAAAATTAGCTCTCGTAATATTCGAAAAAACGATACTAGTACTTTGTTCTGTATTTCTCTGCTCCAGTACTCTACGCCTTTTTCTAGGTGGTTCTGTATCATTCATCCTTTATGTTTTCAGGTACACTCCATTATAAATCACAAATAACAACTTAACAACTCTGAAAAAAAAAGTAACGTAAGTGGTGACGTAGGGCCTGAGAGGCCTCAGTAAAACTTTAATTGCGTATAACTCACCGAATTTTCTCCCGCCGACACTATTATCCCTATCCACGGCATGGGTGCAACCAAACTCGAAGCTACTGAGACGCATAAACCCGGGACGCGAGGGGAAAGGGGTGAAAATACGTTTTATTAGTGCTCTCGGGCCTGTGAGGCCCCACGTCACCAGTTAAAGGTTAATGTCAAGGCACCGTTCAGTAGTACAAAGTTTATTTTATTCTATCCTAAAGGTAGATTTTATATGCCTAAACCCATACGGGTTCAACTATTTTTCCCGCAAAACTTAAAAAAACAATGCAAAATAAGGGAATTCAAAGTTGTTTTCAGTTTTTTCTTAATAATCAAATTACGTACTTGACCAAATACATGCCGTGATCGATCAACACAAATTGCCGCATAATCGAAAGCATTATAATAAATAAATAAATAATGCTGGACAATTCACACAGCATTATCTAGCCCCAAGCTAAGTAGAGCTTGTGTTATGGGTACCAGATATACATAATACAATACATTTACATAGATAGATATTTTTTTATCAGGTACCTATACATAGAAATCGACCAGAATACCAGGAACAAATATCTAATATATGATATTATAATAATATAGGTTTACAATATTTAAAATTCTGAGCAAACTTTACAACCAGCATGTTGCCGCGCGGAGTTTTCACACGGTTAACTTTTGTTCTATTCAGAAGCAATTTATGTTCTCACGGGAAGGAGATGAAACAACTTTTATAGATATATATCTAAATAGATACATATAAAACACTTTATTATATCACACAAAACAGAAAACAATACAGATTTTTTTACACTGTTTTTTTTTAAGTTTTTCGTTGATTTCATGTAGTAACGATTACAACATTTTTATCACCATAAAATATTCGTTAAAACTTTTTGTTACTCTAAAATATGAATATTTTTATTTCATGTTTTTCACAGATATTTCAATTATATATTTTGTACATTCAGCAATGGCTTGTTAAGCTTTGTATTGTATTACATTTGTTAGGACTAGGAATTCAATTAAATTTATGTATTTAATTAGAAAGGCCGTATAAACCAACACTATGTTATCAATTATAACGTACACATATCAAATTGGATTAAATTAATAAATATAAAAAAAAATTCCGAATTTTCGGCTACGGTGGCCATGGCCACATACGTTACGTGCCATGCGCATTGCGCAGGATGTAGTGCACAAATGTGTGCGAAAACACAGGTGCACTCTCTATTCTCTTAAAATATTTATTATATAAATCCAATAGGACGGTAGATTTGTGTGATGTTGTGACGATTACCTTTCCAGTAGGTGAGGTTGTGATCAAACAAAGGTCTATCAACAGTAAAAGACTGGCCAAATGTGAGTTGAACTCGCGCACAAAGGGTTCCTTACCATTATCTATAAAAACGAGCAAAAAATCACGTTTGTTGTATGGAAGCCCCCTTAAATATAAATTTATTCTGTTTATTAGTATAGTTTGTTATAGCGGCAACAGAAAAACATCATCTGTGACGACTTCAACGGTCTAACTATCACGGTTCATGAGTTACAGCCTGGTGACAGACGGACGGACAGCAGAGTCTTAGTAATAGGCTCCCGTTTTACCCTTTGGGTACGGAACCCTTAAAATGGACCGTCACGACCAGTGAGAGGTCAGTCAGCAGGACAGGATCAACAAAGGTGTAAAATAACGTGCTTTCCGAGGCACGGGGCTGTAACACCGCCAACTTCCTGAATTAAGACTGCGACTGGAATTTGAATGTTAGGATTTTGTAGCAAGAAAATAACTTTGAATACGTACCTACTAAGTATTCTCTCATTTTGTCCACGTTACGTTACAATGTAAATGATTCGCACAAAACGGTGCAGTAAGTTTCAGCGTAGTGGAAGTGATAATGGTTTAATGACTATGGCTATTAGTAAGCTTGCAATGACCACGTACACTAAACACAAGCAAACCAGTCCGCGGTATATATGAAATCTAATAATAACTAATTAACTGAATTTGCTAGAAACCCGGCTCACTTCTACTCTCAGTACCTATTGCCACTTACATTGAACCATTATACATTAAAAAAAAAACTGTTTTTTATAAATGTATAAGAAACACAATGGTTTGGTTTGTAGGTCATGACTAAGAGGTACAAATGTAGGTAGGTACACAATCATGCAATAAAATAAATATGAATTTGAACACTTTGATTATTTTTTAACACGTTGATTGCTGAAATCACACGGTATGTGTTTTCTACAAGTAAACTATAAACCTACTTTGCATTACTGACGCCCGTAGCATAAATCTGCGCGAAGATATAACATGGCTTTTAACTTTTTTCTTTTTTTTTATACATTTTTAGGGTTCCTTTTGCTAAATAGTTATGAACGATGGTAAGGAACGTCGGTACCAGTCGATTCGCACTTGACCGGTTTTTTATCGTCACCAACTTGAAGTAAAACAATTTCGCTTTAGCCCCTTTGGTAACTAACTAATTCGTAACCAGCTACGTAAAAACAATTTTCTTCACTGTTTTGTAATCAGTTACTATACTAATAAACACTATCAGTTACTATACTATAAACACTTATTTCCAGCTATATCGGCCAATAATGACATAAAGATGACATTTCATTTCATTGTATGACTGTATGTAGCAGGATGCTTAGGTAGGTATATGGAAAGTAGAAAACTAAAGTAAAAACCTTAAATACGGCTTTCCAATATGGTAGGATGGCCTACATTGATATAATGATGAATACTCACGACTTCTGACCTACTGATCATAAACAAAGCTGTCTTGTAAATAATAGCCGCAAAAAATAAGCCGAGACAGATGGATATCACAAATAGATCATTGCTAATTGGAAGCATGTGGTAGACCCCGCAAACATTTTGACAGATCATGTTAATGATTGACAAGAACTGGTTATAAAAATAGGATAGTAGGTCAAGCAGGCATAAAGATATACTAGGAATTTGTTTAGTTATTTGTTGATGACCACTAAACTAATTATTTTTTTATGTAATGAGATTTAGAAATCTGATTTAGAAATTCTAGGGAATCATGGAAAATTTCAGCTTGTTTTAGAAAATGTATGGAGAACATGGAAAAATTCATTGAAATTGGAATTACACTACCACGAACAAATGAAAATGGAAATACATACATGAACTTGGTTCAACAAATTCAAGTTTCATAGCAGTTCCTAATCTTAATTTGTCACTTTCATTATTTAATTGGTGCCTTGGCAAGTTTTTATTGATGGACTTCACACAAAGACGTAAACCTATTTTATTTTCAAATTGGTCCATATTCGTGGAGATTTAACATAAGCCTCCCTTTGATGGTGGTCATAGGGACACCTGAACGAAACGACTAAGCCCCGTCTAGTTTGGGTTTGTTGGGTTAAGGCTTTCCAAGCCCTTTGGTCCTAGATGATTAGCTCGTTTATATATTTTTTAAATTTATTTATTCACACACTCACCTTTTAGTGCTCACATATGGCCAGAGGCGATTAAACTGTGTCGTGAGAACACACAGCTTAAATAAAGCTATGAGTTCAAAAAAGCTTTGTGTTCATTGTGATTTCTAAATCGGGCAACTCAAATTCACAAAACGCGAGCTCTAGGCAATATGAAACACAAATAACTCATAATTCTGTAACCGTATGTTACCAGGTTTAATTTCCTATTTTCCCACCTGCCCAGGATCCGTATGCATTTCCTAAAATACCTAACATAATGTACGTAACAAATACTCGCAGGTTTATAAATAAGGTAGAATGGACCTGAATTCTTATTTGTTTGTATAAATAAGAATTCATGTCCATTACTTATACTTTGTTTGACAAAATATAACAACACGATTTAATCTTGTTCAATTCAGAATTAATGAATATCTTACTATGTAAATGTATCTTTATTTTTATATAATTCTAATACCCTGACTCCTATTCATACCAAAATGGAATATTTGCATCAATGGAATTTAGAATCAGGGTGTTTTTTCTAGGGTAGATTTAGGATAAATTTAGGATGTGAAGGGCTGTTATTTAAAAAAAGCTTGAAAGTTCAGCCAAACTTCGTCTAATCCTTCTTCGAAAACAACAGCGTTTTTGGCAAATACGGATAGATCTATCTGAAGTATTAGGTTGCATTGGCACCGTCCACTATGATTCCCACATGGCCCATTCAGCTCAATTCGAGCTATTCGCCGTTCATCGGTTTCCTCGTGCCATTTCGTGGTGTTTCGCATAAAGTTTTATAGCTTATGCTAATTCACCGGTCCGGGTGTACTAGGTGGTTCCGGTAGGTACCGTTCCTAACGCAGTGCCACAGCTTAATTACGCCCAGCTGTTGAGTTCACGCTTAATTATTTGCCAGTAAATGAAACACACTGCTGGTGCATCACCCGTTTCTTTTCCGAGCTTCGGTAAGCTCTATTGTGTGGCTAGATTTGGTTGGTGAGTGAACTGTTGTGTTGCCAGTAGACCGCGCTCAAATTCGTCAATGGTTATATTAAATAGTAGAAACCACGCTATTTGGTTACAATAAAGCTTTCTACTGGTGACCATGAACAGCAATAGACCCCGCACAAGATGGCTTGATGGCTATGACGCTCATTGGGGGAGGACTTTATCCAGCAGTGGACTAACATAGGCTGATGATGATGACAAGATGGCTTGAAGACCTTTAGACCTTTAGACCTTTAGATCGCGGGAGTGCAAAAAACGCAAGATCATTGTCTCTTCGGGGAAAGCCCGTTAAACGTTATTCCCTTAAATAATATTTTTTCTTAAATTATGTCCATCAACAGAAAGTGCTGTTTGTCGACTCCTGATGCATCAGAATAATATGACGAAACGTCTAAAGTGTTTCTAGGTACACATTTCAAACGTGTTATAAAACCCCGTAGCGGCTATCAATTTTTTCTTAAATGTGTTTGTGCAATGAACACTAATCAGAAAGTAGTGACCGTGCTATCCTAGCAAGCAACATCACTTCTAACTTGGAATGGAATCCAGGTACTTAGGTCAGCCGAGATGGACAATGGCGATTGTGTTTGGGCTGTTTGAAACCGATTCTAATTGGGTGTTTAGCGTTTGTTGGTTTTGTTTGTCTAGTTGTGCACTAGCGTCACTGTTATGTCCGAGTCGGTTTGTTATTATTAATGGAAATGACCTAACTGGCTTTATTTAGGTGTTGTTTGTTATCAGTTTATGGAATAATAGTGGAAAATCATACAGCTTCGTCTGGGCCCGTAGATCGTACAAATATTTGTCCTGAGGTGAATCGAACGCGCAACCTTCTGCATCGCAGGCAGACCTTGGCCCGCCGCGCTACAGAGGTCGTCAATTAACGAGGGAATAAAATTAAATCAAGCATGACGAAATCTCACAGCAAAACTGTATGGAATCTAAAAAGCTAAATTAAACCGTTCAATCAAAAGAGTTGGCGCTCATTTAGATCCAAGATATCTTGATTAAAATAGTTAACACTTATGAAGCTTAATCAAAGCGTAAGCGTCTTGAAAGACGTTCAAATTACTCGATTCTCGAAATGAATGCAGCACTAATTAACACATCTTGATTCTGCGAAGAGTTAAAATCTACTTTGACGACCGATGTGGCGCGGCGGGCGAAGGTCCGCCTGCGACGCAGGAGGTTGCGGGTTCGATTCCCGCCTCGGAACAATTGTGTGTACGATCTGCAGATATTTGTTCCGGGTGTTCTGGTCGTTTTCTATGTATAATAAAAAAATATCTATCTATGTAATATATTGTATTATGTATATCCATTATCTAGTACCTACCCATAACACAAGCTCTGCTTACCATGGGGCTAGATAATGCTGTGTGAATTGTCCAATATTATATTTTTTTTACTAGTGTTTAGAATTTCGATAAATGCCTGAATCCATAATAAAGTCCACCATTCTAAACAAGGTTTATGTGTTATTTGACTACTGAATACTACAAGTCGTGTACGATTTAGCATAATATCCAATTGTCTCTTGATAAACTAGGTATTAGACTTCTAGAGTAGGCACTCCATGAGCCAAGTATCAGCATCAAGCTTCTGCGTGAGAAAGGAGCTTGATGCTGAGGTGGACGTCGCTGTGCAGAGACGCGCCAATTGTAGAGTGCACCGATGAGGTTGGCAGAGAACCTCCTTCATTATACCGTCATAACAGTACATAATATTATATGCTACGATGTTACTTCAACTGCTGAATATGCCTCTAAACAATGAAGGTCTGCTTAGCCCAAGGAATGGTTATCGCTGTGGAGTGGTACGTACTATCCAATAATTTTATAAATAAAAAACTGATTTTACTAAATAGTTGAAAAAATATTCTTGAGACATAATCTTTTAAATCTTCAAAAAATATTGAATTCAGATATGATATCTGAATAAGCGGGCAAAATCAATGTGAGATAATCTATCTATATATATAAAACAAAGTCGTGTTTGTTACAACACTTTTAACTCGAGAACGGCTGGACCGATTTGACTGAAAATTGGTGAGAAGGTAGGTTAGAACCAGGAGTCTAACATAGGATATTAAAAAAAAACCATTTGACAAATCGATTTCCACGGGGGCGAAGCCGCGGGGCGCAGCTAGTTTAGGATAAAACATCAAACATTGATTTTGCCAGTGTTATTAATATTCCATAATTATATGTACCTAGACCTACCTGTTTCAAGAGCTCAAACTTAGTTCAAATATTTATTCTACTCCGGCCTAAGACCGTTGACAAGACTGTTTTTAAATGGTCTCAGATTCTGGCTTATAAACAGTATATCTATTGTCGTATTATACAGTCGACGAATCGTTAGTTCAATTTATGACTTTAAAATAAGCAAATCTGTCATGAGATCTCAATGGTTGTTGAAAGACGATTACCTATATTAATTGGTCCTTTCATCACCTTAAATTAATCGATGACTTGAATGGGGTTTGATTTAGAGATATCTGGACTGGGCATTAATAATGTGTACGGAGATACTGTAGTTGTACGCGTCGTATCATACAAATCGCTTCAAATAAATAAATAATGCTGGATAATCCACACAGCATCGTTAAGCGGCTAGATGATGCTGTGTGGATTGTCATTTGTCTCTAGATTCATTGGGGCTAGATTCTAGCCCCAAGGTAAGCAAAGATGTTGATTCTACAGTTTTCGATTCATTTTCTCAGACAACCACTAATAAAAGTTTGTTAGCCTATAAATCATTTCATGCTTTCCGAAATACATTTAACGTTTCTTCAAATTCCGGAAACAGAAACCAGTCATACATCATAACCACAGAATGTGTGTCACTGAGCCGGCAACATCAAAAAGTGACCTCGAAATAGCAAACGATGTCAATGAATACAGTCGATCAAGCGTTAATAACCCAATTTTCGGCTATCATTAAATAATAAACATATGTTCAGTGAATAACGGGGTAATTGTAGGAAGAACAACGAATTGACTTGTGTGGAGGTGATATATGATGTAGTTATACATTTTATGCATGGGTTTCCCACGGCTATGCCGCATAGAGAAAAAGTAGCTTAAATATCGTAAGAAATAAAAAATATCCCAAAAACAGACTTATTTCCACCTTAGAGATTGCGATTAGTTAGATAGATAGATAGGTAACACTTTATTACACCACACAAAACAGAAAATAATACAGAGATAAAAAATTAGAATAAAGGTATAAAGGGCGGCCTTATCGCTGAGAGCGATCTCTTCCAGGCAAGCTTGGGATGGACTGGACGTGAACGAACAATAAAGACGGTGGCACTTTAATAAATAATTAGTTACAAATACACTAAATACCTACATTACAAACATTATAATAAACTTACATAGACATAAGATAAGGCTATCAATATTTTATATGGATAAATAATGCTGATGCAGCAGTTTGAAGATAGGGAGTGATTTTGCACATCTGATGTCCAGAGGGAGAGCATTCCATAGACGGGTAGCTTGTACAGTGAATGATTTGTCATAGAAAGAGGTAGAGTGAGCAGGGACTTTCAAGATGAGGGTTTCAGAGGAACGCAAAGAGAGTGAGTGAGAGTTTGAGAGGAATTCGAAGCGCTCCTTGAGATAAGATGGGCTTGGAGAATAGGAGATACTGTACAAGAGGGATAACATATGAGTATTCCTGCGAAGTCGGATGGGTAACCACTTGAGTTTTGCGCGATATTCGGAAACGTGGTCATATTTTCGAAGGCCAAATATGAACCTATTACTGAAGTTTTGTTTTTTTAGAGTACGAGGGATTACGCAAAATAAGTAATAATAAATAAATAATAGCAAAACCTTTTAATATTGTAGGCAGATTTTTTTCAGAAAATGTAATTTTAAGAACAATTTGAACATTCAAATATTTTTAGTGTTTAAGTGTTTTTTTACAAATTGGCGAGTTCAATTCCCGGTTTAGAAAGGCGATTATTCCAAAATCTAAGTTCTAAGTTTAAAATGGTAGAGTCGTCAGTAAATAAGAGAACCTACGTTTGGTAAATCGAGGTATCCACTTCAGTCAGAATGACAAATTGCAATATTTGCTTACTAAACATAAGTACCGATGTTTTTATAATACTACGACTACCATATCCATTGTTTCTATTAGACCCGCGTAGTAAACGGTCATTGGGTGATTCATTCAACGTCTCCAGTACTAAAACCTGAATAGATCTCCATAATCTCTATTCCCAAGCAATAGAGTTCGAAATGGGCTTACTCAAAGAGCTCTCGAATAGCTGACACATCAACAGGACTATATTTCAATGTTTGTTAAGACGTTGAATTGGCGATATATTGCTCGGTTTGAATTGGTGGCCAATATCAATTGCATCTATTTCCAGAGTTGAATTTGGACTGATTGGTTAATGTTTGGTTTATTTTTGTGAATTTAATTGAAAGATCAGTTACGTTTACGGCTGGATGGGCAACTCGGGATTAAAATGCAATATACCTAAATAAAACATTTGTTCGCGCCTAATTTTAAACACTGTACCTCTAGCCACACCCCCTTCCCCCTCACCTCACCTCAACGCTTGTCAAACATCTCATTACGATTACACGCCATACTGGATAGAAGTACGCATCTTTTATTTCTCTCCACACCTCAAAAATCACAGCAAGTCAGGCCATCAGTCTTATTTTCAGAAATTAAACGTTGCCTACATAAGAAGCAGCAACAACATTCAACAAAAGTGTAAAAGAATGAACTCTTTTTCATATAGAAGCTGCAGAACGTCATGCTGTCAATTTACTTGACCGCATTACATTTGATAGACAGTTTCAGAAAGTCCGCATTTACACAGTACGCTGCCATCAGAAGGGTCTTAACTGACTCGACTCGACTGAACAGTGAGTGATGATATAGGATGTAAGGAGGACTCCGACATCTCGTCTCCCAAGCCAACCTAACCTGCACGTGATACATCCTACTAGATAACGAACTAGGCTCTGGTGAAAATATCAATCCATCTTCATAATTTGATAGGTAACTCATTAATTTTACAATTATATTCCAGTACTTGACACTGGCAGAGAAGTGTCCAACCAGAAACAATTGCCATCAATAAAGAATCAGGCATCATCAGTCATCACAGTACGCTGGTCGCCTGTTTTATATCTAAAATACGCAGTGTACTAGCACAAAGGATAGGCTAGATCTATGTAGATGTAAAAGACGCGGAAATAGTAAACATCTGTACATTTGTTAATGTTCCCCGTCAATGTAACATTCATTTGTTTTCGACTACAAGCGCGTTGTTTGCATTCGACGCCTGCGCCGCGACGTAAACAAATGTCTGTACTTTTGTTTACGTTTTTACTAGTGTTAACTATTCTTATAGCTGTCCATAATAGACAATAACATAATATTATTGTTTATTCTTATCGTACATCCTAGCTATCGCATCATGTGATTAGTGCTGCCAATGTTATGAAAGACGTGACTAAAAAACCCTGATCTAAGAAAATTTGTATAATAATAACAAACTTTGTATTTTCAACGCCTCTTTATAAACACCTCATATTTTAAATTTCCTACAATTTAAGGCTATTAACGACACGACTATGACTTTAATACAAAAATCCCTTGTTCAAAAAATAATATGCCTGAATCGGGTTTCTATACAATTGCATTCATTCAAACATTTTGTAGTTGCATGATCCGGAACGAGATATATGACTGACTGCTCTGATTCCGATATCCTGCTTGCTTATAGGATAATACTAATAATTATTATGACTTGACGTGAAACACAGCGCCGTAAAAAACAAAATTGCTGGCTACACTCGGCAAGGCACCTATTTTTTTTATGCAGACCTACTCTAACCAGACTTCGAGGGCAAAACCAGAGGAGATTGTGACGTAGTAGAAGATGTTTACTATGTTGTCGTGGAGAGTGTCCGGAACGAAGCAGAAAGATTTAACTTTTGTTTTAAGCACAATGTTAATTTATTTTGTATTGGTGTTGTCAATCATATTTTGGCTACTCCGCTCTCAGAAGAAGCCCTTATGATGTTTAAATTTGTTAAATTAGGAATGGAGCGTAGATACTAATTAAGTAGGTATACTTTCGAGGGTGACATAATCATGTTAATTAAAGCTTCTATATTCAATAAAGATTTTAAAAAACACAGAGAAGCGGTCCGTCCCGGGGCCGGCCGAGTCACCGTCTGCATTGGCAAGGCCCCTTGGGTTCCTCTTAGATTTACCGCGGTTGACGAAGCCGCGGTTACTAACCTTTTTAAATAAATCAGGGTGGAAGGGTAGGTCATTAAAATTTGTGAACTTTTGTCAAACACACAAACATCTTACACACACATTAAACATTTATTATAAAAAAACTGAACTATCCCCACATCATCATCTAGCCCCAAATCATCATCATCATCATCTAGTACCAAGGAAGAGATCGCTTCTAAGCGATAATGCCGCCCATTTTACTTGTCTCATGTAATGTTTTTTCTAGTGTACAATAAAGTATTTATTTTTTGTTTAGTTTTATAATAAGCAACGCTTGTTCTATGGGTTGTTAACTGATATTTTTAATACATGTTCATATTCATTTTAATTTATTGTGATTTTATGCATACAGTCCGTTTACACTTTCAAAAAATTATTAAAAAAAGTACTACTTGAATCTCAACACATACATCCAGTTCAAATTAGCCGTTCATTGCCTTCATTAAAAAAAGAAAAAGATAATATTACTTACATATAAACAATCTCATTGTAGTTTTAACAGGTTTATTTTATTTTAAATGTACAAAGATCATTCTAAAATTTATATACGTATTTTTTTTTTAAATAATTTTGTTTACTTAGTACATACAGTTTTAGTTTCTGTTGATTAATTTATATTTTTGTTTGGTTCCTCACTATATTAGGCCACCTTGCGCACCACGGTCTCCACGGAAGACCAGCGCTATGGTACGATCTGCTCTATCATAGCACGTGCTGAGTGGAGACCGATTTTTGTCAGTCTCTGTCGTCTGTTAATCTAAGTTTAGTTTATAAGAGTCTCTGTTCTGTTCTGACAAAATAAAAATCTTTTTACTTTTTTACTTTAATTCACGGTGTAAGAGCCATAACAACGGATCTCACTTTTTTCAACTTTACAGGAGAGCGAAAAACCCGTGCTAATCGCACATCATCGAACTTTGAATTCATATTTGAGGAATATTAGTTGTTTAAATATAAAAATAAAAATGCAGAAATATGTATAAAATATTAGGCAAGGTAAAGATTTAAAAAAATGATTTTTCGTGGAATAAAATTATTTTACAACAATTGGTTGACCTACGTTGTTTTGGCTCTAATGCTTTTCCATCTAGCGTATTTGACTGTTATTTATAACAGTAGGTGCCTAAGAACAATTATTGTTCTTAGGCGTAGTATCTTAGTGGGTACGCAATGCCTAAAACCCCTGTCAGGACACAACAATTTTTGGGGGTAATTGGTAAAATTTTTGGCACTGAGCAGTTTACTATAGAATTAGGTATCTATTTATTGTAAATTACCTACAACTAGTCTCACTGCATCCTTAGCCAATCTCGTAACTTTATCACTAGCCGATATCCAGCAAGTTGAGACGAACGGCTACCAACTTCACCAGACAAGCACCTTATTAGTACAGCGCTTTACACCGCCCGACTTTTCACTCACGTGGACAAATCTTTTCTGATTTTCAAGAGTATCCCTATCCCTATTATACAATGACCGCTGTGGCGCGGTGGGCGAAGGTTCGTCGACGCAGAATGTTACGGATTCGATTCCCGCCTCGAGACAATTGTGTGTATGATCTGCAGATATTTGTTCCGGGTGTTCTGGTCTTTATCTATGTATAATAAAATAATAAATAACTGTGTAATGTATTGTATTAAGTATATCAGTTATCTAGTACCCATAGTTTTGTGACCAACACAAATCTGCATTTCTTTACAAATTTAAAAGATTGTTGATGTAACCTTTAGGAATGTTATGTATGAAAATAAATATAAATATCTCAAGCGATTGCTTATCAGACGATAGTCAAGTGAGATCACTTGAGTAGGTCAAAACGCCCAAATACATAGATCTCAGGTCTCACACGCTTCACTTAAAAACAGTTACAAATCGGATGATGTAAAAATATTTAAGATAGAACGGTGCAACTTCGCACACGTGATTTAATTAGGGAGTAATGACTTATTTAAGGGTAGATAGAGTACCTATACGTTTCAGGTAAAGTTAATATTGAACAGTTTAATAGACACTCAAGTCTTACACACACAGTCGTACACTTTAAATTAGTAGAGCAAAATTATTAATTAATATATGGGCTTTTTGTGTATTTTTTGTAGTTTCAGTTTAAGAGCCTTTATTCCTAAAATGCGCAGAAACAGTACTTTTCAAACCCGTTTATATCATGAACCACTTATCTTATAGTATATGTTATTTACTAATAATTTTAGGAAATTTTAGTGTCCAACGAGTTTGACTATAAAATATTTCGATTAATATAGTATGTACGCGTTCTATCAAGATAACTTGTGAGAGGTTTTCATAATTTCCCTTTCAGCATCAGTTTCGAAGCTCAAAATAATAGAAAATACTGACATATCTAATTAAGAAAAAAATATAACCTACTGATGAGATCCTTGGCTAAAAACTTACTCAGAAAAATGTTTGGTTTTGGTATCCTACTATGAGAAATTAAAATTCAAAAAATGTGAAATATTACGAATATTTCACATTTTTAAATGATGTTTTTACCGTTATACCTTATTTAATTTAATATAATAATAGCCTACCAATAAAGTGGAGCATCTTTTTTAAAATCATACATTTAAAATTTTTATGATTTTGTTGCTATTATTTTTCTATAAATATTTAATGAGCGACGTGACCACACTCTAGAAAGCCTCGCGGCGGACTGATTTTCGCGCAGCGTTTTATAGTAGTTTTAAAATATTTATAGAAAAATAATAGCAACAAAATCATAAAAATTTTAAATGTATGATTTTAAAAAAGATGCTTCGCTTTATTGGTAGGCTATTATTATATTAAATTAAATAAGGTATATCGGTAAAAACATCATTTAAAAATGTGAAATATTCGTAATATTTCACATTTTTTGAATTTTAATTTCTCATAGTAGGATACCAAAACCAAACATCTTTCTAAGTAAGTTTTTAGCCAAGGATCTCATCAGTAGGTTATATTTTTTTCTTAATTAGATATGTCAGTATTTTCTATTATTTTGAGCTTCGAAACTGATGCTGAAAGGGAAATTATGAAAACCTCTCACAAGTTATCTTGATAGAACGCGTACATACTATATTAATCGAAATATTTTATAGTCAAACTCGTTGGACACTAAAATTTCCTAAAATTATTAGTAAATAACATATACTATAAGATAAGTGGTTCATGATATAAACGGGTTTGAAAAGTACTGTTTCTGCGCATTTTAGGAATAAACGCTCTTAAGGGCAGTCTCTGAAAAAAGGAGGTAAAAAGAGACGAGTACAAAATGTATGTATGTCTGGTGTGCATCACTTGCACACCAGACATACATACATTTTGTATACTGGCAATAATTAGTAACGCCACATTTGAAACGTGACATATTTATCGCCTCCAATATCAGGTGTAAGGACCAAACTTTCAGGGGTCGTTCAGTCTCAGTCATGGAACGAAGTAAAAATATTATTTTAAATCTTGACGTTTTAGTTTTAGAAAAAAACAAAAAAAACACCTTTGTTGTCTAAAAAAATAAAAATAAACCTTTATTTAACATGAAACACACATTATACAAAACTTTAATTAAAATTAGGCACAACTAAAATTTTCATTTTCAATTATCAAGTTTTACTGTAATTTAGAACAAATTATATTATTGGTACCTATTCCAAAATCAATCATTACGACACAAAACAAACATTGAACTTATCCTTAAAAGGAACAATGAAACTTCTTACGAGTGATTGTCTTTAGCGCTAATTAAGTAACAAAAAACAAAGTTTCCCAACTACCTTCGGCCAGAGAATAAGCCGTAGTGGTTACTTTACTAGTTCGCAACTTGACCAAGCTCGTGGATTTACTGGGTAAGTACAAGTTTATTGCGAGGGAAATCCTTCTTTTGTTACTGTATTCAATAGGAGCTGGATTCTTGAGCTTCCAATGTTTTGTACCTCGGCGGAGTGGAGAATAATTACTTTCATTATAATAGGGATTATTTCTCTCATATCGATACTAGATTGCAATTCAAAAGCTGGATTTCACTTATGTCGGCTGTCATTCTCCCTTCTTTACTTTATCACTGAGGTAGCTATATTTTGTGTCTTTTTTCATAGACGGAAAAAGTCACCTACTGTTACAGTGTCATTAATAACTGTGTTTTAAACTAATATATACCTATGCAATTTCACTGTAATGAACTCTAATTTATTAACGTTTAAGGAGTCACGCGCAACTGTGGCTTAATTTTGTCTAAGCCGAGTCGAGCTGTCACGCATTCTTAAGCGAACTACAGAGCGAATCGAACGTAGCCACTTGACCTGTCAATATCCCTTTGCCATTTTTAGTTTTGTGCTCTTCACATAATTTACTTATGTTTGATAATTGTTTTTATGAATATTCGGTTGTAGAAAATAGTAGTGAAAACCTCTCCTAAATTGTAATGGTAGTTCAATACACAACGTTTATAATGATAAAACAGTGTTTTATGTTCAGATCCTGCCCTCCTTAATGAGTCCGTAATACTACGTATTTCATATTCACCTATGGCTGATTTTCCTTATGTCTATGATAACGATTTTATTAGATGTGTTCTGTATTCTCTTAAAATATGATGGCAAAATTAAATTTTATTTACTTATTGACAGACACTTGTATACAATCATTGTGTCTTGTCATTAACCAACGGTTAGGTATTGCCAGAAAATAAAAAAAAGTTATCGAGTTATACATATCCTACTAATATTATAAACGTCAAAGTTTGTAAGTATGGATGGATCAGATGGATGGATGGATGGATGTTTGTTACTCTTTCACGCAAAAACTAATGAATGGATTTTAATGAAACTTAGCAATAATATAGCTTACATATCAGAATAACACAAAGGCTACAATTCATAAAGATATACTATATATATATATATATGTATATTATGCAAAATACCTATCACCACGCGGGTGAAACCGCGGGGCGCAGCTAGTGTATAAATAAAGGCGTAGAACGTACTATTCTGTGATAAAACCACTGAATAATAAATATTGTACCAACGTAAAGGTCTGAAATTAAAAAAAACTAAGACAATGGCGTCTTGGAGGAAGACGATTGTCTTTTTTTATATTCGGGTGCAAAGGGACACGTTCCGTCAACGTTGAGTTAAATTCATGCCAAATTGCAAATGGAAGCATTCTATTATTTATGTAAGTGCTATTTATTACCACAACTGCTCAAGTCTGAAGTGCTTTAAAACTTGGCTCAAAGTTGATCTGAAACTGGAAATAATTGAGGGAATCTTCGGAAGTGAGAGAAATACAAAGCAAGGTAAAGCAGGAGGCACTTAGCCACCCTACTTTGATCTTCAAGTCCGTGTTCTTGTATGAATTGTCGGATTTTTTTCTTGGTGTGCGTTTTCATCTCTTGACGTACACTTTCAAGCCCTTTCAACCAGGTGATCTAAGGGTACCTTAGATGGGGGAAGTGGAGGATCCAGAAAACTGTCAAAAAGCCGCTACATTATATTTTTTAGTTAATAATAGTAGAAAAACCGCCGTAAGCCTTACAGTTGCATTAATATCAGATGTGCATTACAAAAAAAACTGCAATAAAGTGACAGATTTATCGAGAATGACTGAATTATGTCCTAGTTGCAATTTTATTTACGAAAAGATTGTGTAAAATATTACCGAAAAATAAGAATATTATTAAAGAATATAATATTAAATCTTGCTGTCCATATTGAAACTTGTTCTCTTTGAGCTTTTCCTCTTTTTTCACGAAGTTGCATCAAACAAAAATAACATCTGACCACGCACGGAAAGTTCGCGAACTCCCTCGGGTCCAACAAAGAACTAACTGGGCATTGTGTAATTAGAGGATTAAGTTGCGAAGTCCAGTGTTGGAAGAGTTGGAAGGGATCTGTCCGCTTTTAAAAGTCTGCACACCATAGTCGTCGGCTCGCCGACTACTTGATAAACCACTGTCGCCTGCCCACAACACACACACACATACCAACCTGCCAAGCTTTGTCGGCAGGCCCAGTATAACGTTCGGACTCCACCAAAGCGGAGACGAGAAGAGACTTTTCAGCTAGGGTGTATCTAGCGAAGTTGTGAAGAGATGGCGTACTGCCTAGACTAGAACGGAGAATGCTGCGTGCGGCGAGCGTTGGATGTTTGTTGAGAGCGCTTGAGAGGCGCTGCCGCTCACTACACTTCTCTTCTCGTCTCCGCGTAACGTTCGACATCACAAATTGCACCAAAGGTTTTTTTATTGTTTATAAATGATTACTGGTTTATTGTTAATTGGACGTACAAAAATATCTCTATGGGCTTTTCATTCAATAGATTTAATAGATAGCACTGATACCTAAGTGAATTCATGTTAAATGTGTTTGTGTGTGCATGTCTCTATTTTGTGTGTCTGACGGCTGCTCCTGAGGACTTACATCTTACATCAACACTTGAAAAAACTTATGAGATTTGTTATTTTAAGTTATTGTTACGGTTACTTCACCTAACTAAATACAACTACCGTAGTAGTGAATACCTCCCTGTTTTAAAAGCACCGAAGGAGGAAGAATGTTGTTTAAAAACTTTAACAAGCTTCTTTAAAAACTCCGCCCAGAGAATATTCGAGATTTTCAAATAAATTAGGCGTACAAAGTAAACCTTATTCAAATAACAACCTTCAAAATTATTATCTTCTATTTTATTTAGGTCTTGAATAACTTATTCAGTAAAAGGTGTTGTGGAAATTGCCTGCTTTAAACTTATAACGATTTCCATCTTGTTATAAATTCATGGATAATCATCTTATTGTTAAAGCAGTTTACGACAAAACTTTAAGTAAGGATACTATAATAATCCCTTTTGAGGACCTCTTAAGAAAGTTGCCGTCCCTTATTCTAGGTAAGCGGGGGCCTGTACAAGAGGAATCACCTTAAGGCGTAAGAGTCTCGGCCTGCCATTTAATTTTACGAAAAACTCTTGAGTACTTACTACACTTCCACTTTGCGAGGTATCGCTTTGATAAATATTTATATGGAGTCCCAAGGTCTGTTAGCTTCGACTGGACATAGGCTATGAGCGCCATTGCGCCCTGTCTTCAGCTTATCAGATCCAGAATCTGCTTGCAGTCATCCTCACACAGTTGTCGGTTCTTTGTCAGATATGGCCGGTCTACTGCCACTTCAACATGCTAATTCTTTGAGCTATGCCGATTACTTACCAACTCGTCGAAATCGAAATATTTGATGAAATTCAGAATCACTAAATTGAATTCTAAGATTGGGAGAATTTAAAGATTGCTAGTGCTAGGTACATACAAGTATTAATCTGATAGCATTGATAGTGCCATTAGTTTTTACTATCCATTTTTATCTCTAGCTGATTCAACACTGTAATTAGTACTTCGCATTTCTCCTAATAAAATTGATAGGTACCCAAAATTCTCATCGACTCAGAACGGCATGTAACAAAAGAAATCGCATTAGCAATCTGTGAGGTTTATTGGTTTTTTTATTGACCAAGTTCTAACATTAGGCCTCAGCTGAAAGTAGCTCTGATGCTCTAATTATACGATGACATTGTAAAGGAACGAAAGGGGAGTCAACTTCACTTCATACAAAAAGGAGGACTTGTGAGATTAAGTTTTTATTTATGATTGGACGAAGATATTGGGTAAAGATTGGATGAAGATAGGCTTGTAACCAACTATATACAACTATAAACTGCGTTGTTTATGTAATTTATGCTAAATTCATGCCACATTGACGACCGATGTGGCGCGGTGGGCGAAGGTCCGCCTGCGACGCAGTAGGTTGCGGGTTCGATTCCCGCCTCGGAACAATTGTGTGCACGATCTGCACATATTTGTTCCGAGTGTTCTGGTCGTTTTTTATGTATAATAAAAAATATCTATCTATGTAATGTATTGTATTATGTATATCAGTTATCTAGTCCCCATAACACAAGCCCTGCTTACCATGGGGCTAGATAATGCTGTGTGAATTGTCCAGCATTATTTATTATATTTATTTATTTATAACCTTTATTATATGATTTATCGAGAGAAATTCAAAAGTAAATTCACAAGTAATTCAGTCCAGGGTCTATCTGTCTGGTAGGTACGTTTTTATGTTGGAACGGCAGATCTCAATTTAGTATAGTTTTTAATGACTTTTCATATGTAGCAAGTAATTCTATCCAGGGTCTATCTGTCTGGTAACTTTTCATGTCGAAACGGCAGATCTCCATGTCCATGTTTTAATGGCTTTTCATATGTAAGTAGCCCAAATTATGCTGCGGTATAAGGCCCTGGTGCCCCATACTACATGTTTTACAAACCTCTCACAAGTTCTTTGCAAAACAACATTCATTTATTATAATTATGGTTGTATTTTGCAAAAGAGTATTTATATTCTTTAGAGAAACAAATAATTTTATAAAAAAAACCAGTGAAATTCTGTGAATTTATTATGAGATAAATTCAGTTGAATGAAATTTGGCCGGAGAGATAGATAATATACCGGAAAAGTACGGAGAAACCGTGGGCAGGAGCTAGTATTTAATAATTTGTTACCGAAAAAAGTTTTTAATGTATTGATAGGTAAGGTTAGTTTTTATATATTGGTATTGCAGATGTTTTATGGCAAGGGTTTCACTTATAGGCGGATCTTTAAAACAATAACACTGAATTATAATTTTATTTCAAAATGTATAACAGCTTTATGTTTTAAAAAAGTAGACGCACAATTTGCATTTCGCAAATACCCGTATTTACGTTGCCGTAATGAACGCTGAGTGGGTAAAATGCGCCTGTGACAACAAAACTGCAATATTGCTAGTGTGAAAACGTGATTATGTCCAGGCGACGCGAAATAATGATGCCTAGATAGACCTAAGAATCCGTAGGATCTTCTGTATGGATATAATGAATAATATATACATTTTATCATACAGAAAATTATCATCAACTTGAACACGTCCACTGTTGAACATGAGCCTCCGCGAAACGAGACGCCACGAAAAGCGGTCCTGAGCCACCTCCATCCATCGCCTCCCTGCGACCGCTACAATGTCGTCGGTCCATCGAGTGGGAGGTCTTACCTACAGAAAATTACAACAAAAACAAGCAAAAAATTTAAACAAATTAGTCCTAACAATTACAATTAAAACAATTGAGCTAACTGCAGTGGCAAAAAATCTACAGGGTGCTCAACTAGTACATGTTATAGAACCAAATTTATGTATCTGTCTATCCGCTAACTTCTCTAAACGACGCACCGGATATTATTTTATTTTATTTATTTATAAAACAAAATCCACATCCCTTAAGAACTAAAATTGACATACTTAATTACTAAACAAAAGATACAATAAACAGTATATACATAAATAAAATTTAAAACGACTTTTACTGGCTTTCACCAATGGATGGAGTGATTCATGAGGTTCATGTGTATAATTCATGCAGGTTGGGTGATACTGGACGGTGGTTGTGAATGCGACGATGTGGCTAAAGTCATGCCGACTAAGCTTTCCTGATGTGCGTCGCGTAAGCGGCGTAGCCGGGCCCTGAGGTTGCGAGTTAATTACAAACAGTAATCATACCCTTTCCTCAAGATTTATTCCAATAATTATAGGATGTAACCCTGTTTGGTAAAAAATATTCCAAACTATTTCGTTTAATCTATATTCAGAATAGAGGCTAAGAGGCTCACGGATAAGTCTGGATACGGTTTCCTAAACAATAAAATATGCTGAATGACTGACTAAACTTTGCACTGCGGAATCTCACTTATTTTTTACAAGCTTCTGCAATACAAGGTGCAGGTTCATACGCAATATGCTGCCATATTATGGCAACTTATTGCGTATGAACCTGCCCGCACATGCGGAAAAAAAACGCGCGGAAGTAATACCTCAACCGAATTTGTGTGTCGCTGAGTTGCTATTCAAATTCGCGCTTTGTTTTGTGCACTATGGAGTTGCATACTACATCTATGATAGTACTGACCGCTACGCGAGACAATTTCAATATCCTTTTAAAATAATTTTATTCATCGTACGTTTACGTTAAGATTCCGTACAAGGATTATAAAACACGGATCCAGCTGAAAAAAATAACGCGCGTTAAAATTTCGCAATGCGTTCTCAGCCACTGGCTGGTAATGAGGTTTAACTAATTAGACAACATGGGCATAAGAATAGACAATTACATACTGTATTGTCTATTCTTATGAAATGGGTTCATTATGTTATTGTTTAACTGATAAATCAAACAACGGCAATTCTATCTGTATTTTATAAGTCTGTGTCACGCCACCAGAGCGTGTACAGAAGCCAGTGCACTTTCTCTGAACAAATAAAAGCAGAAACTTACACACTCAGCTTTTTTTATTATTTTGCAGACTGGTACCGTTTCTAGCAGTGAAGCAACATGCCAAGGGCATCGTTTTAACTTATGAGTTTCATATGTAAATTTATTGCAGCACGGTGAGCTAATTTCAGCCATAAATTTAACGTTACTTGTCTCTATGGGTGTTTAGCGTGCTTAACAAGATAGATAGCGAATATGTTTATGCTAAAATGTTAAATTGGAGTAAAGTGCCACCGGTCAGGGAAGCTCACGTAAGGAGGAAAACGTTTGATGTATGGCGTAGGTAAGCCATTACCATAGACTAAAATTTGGTCGCAGTCGCTGCATATTACCACGAGAACGCTCAAGCGCGGCAGAGAATGAACTTTCAAACCCAAGAATGAACTTTTACTTAGTCAAATCGAACGCACAATCTGGCCAGTACAAAAACAAATACAAATTATTAGTATTTTTCATGATAAAATCAGCCACTATTGACTTCTGTTTTATGAACGGAGTACTTAACGCATTCACTGCCCAGCCTTGGCAACACGACGTGTAATGTCACGGCGGCGCTGACTGATTATGTGCATCTTGGGCCAAGTGTTCGTTCAAAAGAGTATTCCGTGGTGGCGCGTTACCGTACTGAACGCTTCATCCAATCTTGGTATAATTTGAGGCAGAACGATGTCTTGATAATATGCTTAGACCTTTAGCCCCTGAGGTTACAAAACTCTTGCTGTCTCACCGTCTGAAATCTCTGGAGAATCAACCTTTTGACATGATACACAGGTAGTTATTCTAAATAATTTTACTTACAATAATGCAAGCACAGAAGTCGGTCTTCAGCTTGCGGACGGATCCTGATGGATGAATTCGTTACGAATCCTATACGCTTCAGAGAAATTGCGAGCATAGCTCTTTCTTTATCATAAATATTCTATGTTCTATTGCAGGCCTAGATATTAGTGTATTTTTTAGCCCGATCCATTCAGTAGCTTTGGCTTGATGAGGTAACCAACAACCATACATTCAATAATTCAAAATTATAATAGTGTGACTTAAACACGGTAATTCTGCTTGGCTGTAGAAAAACTGTGGGTAGTGCTACCCTAGCCACTCAAATGCCCGGCCAAATCGACTATTGATATACGACACTAACAATAAAACTGTTGCTGGGACGTTTGAATGGCTAGATGAGCTTATACTAAGAGCTTTTCTATTAAATCCATCAAAATGCATGCTTATGTCTCTACTTCTTCTGCAGTTCCTAAAACAAAGCACATTTCAAGTCCCCCCGTACCACCAGCAAATAAAATACAACGAATCGCAAACTTCATAAACTAGAACAAAATACGTGGGACAATTTAAAAGTAGCTCCGTAGTTTTACAATATATTTCCGATGTATTCCCCGTGGGGTCCGCTACAGAGGAAAATAAAATTGAAACGAAGAGAGCGATATTATTACTAAATTTATGAAAAATTCAATAATGTTCAACATGTTCAGCTTACAAAACTTAGGAGACAAGAGACTGCTAAAGGTTTTATTACTCAATAGCTTTCGCTCACGGCTTCGTACGTATTTTCCGGATAAAAAGCAGAACCAACACAAAAAAACAATGAATAAATAATGCTCAACAATTCACACAGCATCCGGCCTAAGCTAAGCAGAGCAGAGCCGTAGTTTGAGCGCCAAGAATCCAATTCTGTCAATGCTATCAAATATCAATGCGCTTTATTTCCTTTAGACCTGACAGAACTCTTGAACACGTCACAAAGTTCAAATACATAAGTATTACTACTAAATAAAGTGATCACTCTGATTTATCATTTACTTTAATCTATTTAAGATATAGTAAAGAAACTAACAAGAAACCTTTACCTAGTTAGGTTGTTCAAATGCAATTCTTGGACGTTGTTAATTAGTTTAAGTAAAATTCAATAAATAATAAAATAATAAAAATAAAATAAAATTTATTACTGTAACAGTTTTACAACATTTTTTTACACCGTAGTGGAGACCTTCATTTAAGTATAAATACTTGTGTTAGAAGGTCTCGCTCTTCTATAACATGCCTACATTACATAATACATAGAATAGGTAGTCTTTATTTCTTTAATTAAATTAAAACTGTATGAGGTAGGCAGCAAAAGAGACATATATAATGTATCCGTGTAATAAAAAAATTTAGTTTTTCAAATTAGAAGGGAAGAAAACGGCTTCGTACATAATGTCCCAAATAACTTCTACGAAAGTAAATAAATAGTTAAACGTAGGTACATTCAGCAGCAATTGTAATAAGTTACCAACATACAATTCAAAGAATCGTGGAAATATGAAAAAGTCTCTCTCACAAAAGTCCCCTTCATTTCAGTCTGTCAATCATAATAAAAATAGCCCAAGGAAAATAAGTTGATGAATTCTATTGTCAATAAAAAATATCACTCGGCAAATTGTTCGGAACAGCCGAGCTTCATAGTTTGCGATTAGGGTACGAGTGAACGAGCAACTGGTGAACAAGAAAAAAAAAATTTTAACCACCACGTTGCAGTAACATTAAATTTATTTTTTTCTAAAACTACAGGAATAAATTTATTAAGTTACCTACATATTAACATTTTTAGAAATCCTAAATTTAAAGCTTAATGATTTTAAAAATGGTTACTCCATCCGCTGGATTATTTTACTTCTGACATTACGCACATAATGTCCCCTAATTTTTGACAGGCAAGTGAATTAAGACTGAATGAAAGAATGCAATATTTCTTAGGCACTACTTGTAGGGGTAAATGTGTCCTACATACTTTTTTAAATTATAGTTATGATAACAACAGATCTTGGATTTATATGCAATATTTCGTCGCCGATTTTCTAAGGTTAGTTCGAGTGAAGAGATTTGTTTACGTACAAGCATACCGAAACGCGTTTGGAGCTTGAGTAGAGGATGAATTGTGGTCGAGGTAACGACTAAATACGATGAGGGTAAGTGACGGAGATGATTCAATTTGATTTCCCATGAAAAAATAATTTAGCTAAAGCTCTATTTATATACTATCTAAGTGTCCGGCAGAGAGTTACTACTCATTATCGTCTAGGTAAAGCACTCGAAGTCTTTGACACTTCTCGTCTACTTCTATTATGACTGTAGAGGTAGAGGCCACAACTATAGAGGTCGCTCAGTAGCCCGTTTGCTCTCATCCTTAGCTAGTAAGATTGATTGTACAGGTAATCTTAGGTTATTTTTCTCCTATGAGAGGCTTGATTGATTATTGTGATTGATAGCCTTTGAAATTAGTAGGACGGTATTTTTTGTAAGTCTTTCAGTAAGCTTTGCAAAATTTAAGACATAGATTGCCGTCCTCTTTTTACTGAAGGCAATTGCTATTTTCATATTATTTGATAAATTCTGCTTGGTTCATAGTTGATAATACAGAATAAACAGAAATATTTTTGGAATAGTTCTTATTTATTTCTATTATTTGATTGTAAATGCTTTGTTAGTAATTATAGAAAACTTATTAAATTCTCTGCGTTTCTCTCTCTTTACTTTTTTAAGTGCTCTCGTTACAAAATATTTGTGCAAGCCCTTGCGAATATGGTCTGGGAGCCAGGTACAAATTTGGTCAATTATTTCCTTCCGAGCTCGAAAAATCGTAAAATGTATTAGGGATTAATATTATGAATACTCGTAACTGTCAGCTGCAATTCCGTGTGTGGGCACTAGTGGGCAGTGGCAGCAATGGCGATATTATTCCCATGGAATAAGGTTCAAATCAGAAATTAAAATCTTGGACCAGTAGATACCTATTAATGATGACTTAAGTGTCTGATATTTATTTCGTTATAGGGCGATGCAAGCGGCCAAGATACGAAGTGGCAAAGTTGAAATTCGGAAAAAGCACATCGAAGTCTATAGAATTACCCATTTTCAAAACTCATAGAAAACTTTTCAGGTAAAACTACCAACTGACTGAACTAATAGGTATCCAGCGTATGTCGTGAGCAGATGACATACACTGTAAACTCTAGTTTTAAACAACTACGTAAACCTGGTCATTCTAATTTTACTGGTATTATGTAAAAGTTACTTCAAGTTATTCTGTTCCGAGTCCCAATTACGAAGTTTTGACTTGAAAATCACGAGTATCGCTTACACCAATTAAACTAATGAACACTTTGATAATCGCAACTTCGAAATCAAAGTTATTAGATTCAATTTAGTTTTCCCTGCTCTAGATTGTGATTCTAAAATGTATAGTATACAGTAAGACATAAGGTTTATTTTGTATCGGATAAAGCAGATCATCAACTAAAACTCGATACAATTATTCACTAATTTGGTGCAATTGAAGGAGGATGTAGCTAATCCATTAGTAGCAAACTTAAGCCATCGGTTCCAGGATAATAAATGGCGTTTTAGCCAATTTGTGTTATTGTCCAAAGGTTGTCCAAAACGCTTGGAAACACGCAATGCTACAACATTCGCGGAGCTGGCAAGCTATCTGCGGTATCACACAGACTGGCTAAGTCATAGACTCACGCACGTGCTGGGACCCGCTTTGTACAACAACCTACCGTATCAGGTGGTCAGAGCACCTAGTCTTTAAATCGTGGCTCGTCGAGAAGGCGTTCTACAGTGTTGACGATTATCTGCGAAAAGATAAATTATATTATAGTAATTTCATCATCATCATCAGCCTATAGCAGTCCACTGCTGGACATAGGCTTTCCCAATGAGCGCCATAGCGCCCTGTCTTCAGCTTGTCGCATCCAGCATCTACCTGCAGTCTTTCGCAGGTCGTCATCTCACCTGGTCGGAGGGCGTCCCACACTACGTTTACCGAGTCGTGGTCTCCACTCAAGAACCCGTTTGTCCAACAGTAAATAATAAATAAATAATATTGGACAATCCATAGATAATCATCTAGCCTCCATCTAAGCATAGCTTGTGGGTATTAGATCACTGATATACACAATACAATACATACAAAGATACTCGTAGATATTTTTTATTATACATAGATAACGATCAGAATACCCGTAACAAATATCTGCAGATCGTACACATACATTTCCCGAGGCGAGAATCAAACCCGCAGCCTCCTGCATCGCAGGCGGACCTATGACCACCGCGCCACAGAGGTCGTCGATTACAACTTAATAGGTCATTTTATTAGTGTTTGGAAGGGCCTCCTAAAATCACGTTGCTTATTGATCACACGCTCCACTGAATATTACACAGTACACTAGTTACTGTGTTCTATACATATATCTGATTTGCGAAGAAAGCGTTGTCCGTCATCTTACGTTCATATTTTAATATCATTAGGAATTCAGTCCACCGGCGAATGCTGGCTTCTATTTCGTCCAACGAATCAGTATTGAAGAATAAGAAGAAAATATATTTATTGGCAAATACAATAAGGTACCGGTATAATTTATTCTAAGAAAGCCTGCAAACCAAAAGCCATTCATCATCAACCTATGTTAGTCCACTGCTGGCCATAGCCCTCCCCCAATGAGCGCCATAGCGCCCTGTCTTCAGCTTGCCGCATCCAGCATCTACCTGCAGTCTTTCGCAGGTCGTCATCCCATCTGGTCTTTCGACGACGCGACGCGGCGACGCCTGCAACGCAGGATGTTGCACGAGGTGGCTAATGTAAGCAATAAAACATTAAATATAGATTCGTAGCTTTAGTTTTGTTTTATTTTGTTACTAAAGTTTTGTTAGTGCACTTCTTTACCTTACCAGCAAACAGAAAATGTATTGATACCCCGCGAAACAGGCCTAGCCTAGTGCGGGGGTCACTGTTAACTGCAACACCTCAACCAATCAACTCTAAAATGTAAGAATATGTACATAAATTAAGTTAAGGTGTTATTATTTGTAAACATTTTGGTAAATATTTTTTTTGTATTTGTATTTTGTATTTGTTTTGTATAGATTATATTATGTAGATTAACAGCGTGAGAACATTTTAGCAAACAGTACCTTAAAAACCAAGGAACCTTACCCCTTCCATAAAACATAAAATAACTTTATAGCAGGGTTATCGTTTCGGGCTTTATTTTATCGAAAATAATAAAACTTTAGCCTTGTATAGAACAAATCATTTATTTTATTGGGAAATTGATTAAGTGGGCTTTGTTTGGGCAGTCTTTATTTGTTTAGGAAGGCTTTGTGGTGTAACGGAGTGTGAAATATTTTAGCTGAATATTAATTCTCAGGGGTTTCAGTAATGAACCAATAGATTTTTCTGTGACTAGTTTCCCACTGCGGCTTCGCACGCGTTTTTTCTATGGAAACGGAAACGTTCTTCTATCCCATTAATATCAAATATGAAAGTTTTTTGTTTCCTTTAGACCTGACAGGACTCTTGGGCACGTCACAAACACACATTGGAACTGATTAATAAAACCTATAATATCTTATTCCACATCCAGAACTACCTGAATGCAACATTTCAGTCCGAACCCTACAGTAGGTTTGGCGTGAAGGGATAGCAAACTTCCAAACTTTCGTATTTATAATATGTGTGTGATTTGATTGTTTTTAAAAAACTAAAAACCTACTTCGAATATCTTCGTTTCAGTCAGTTAGATACTAAGTTAGAGTACATTTTTGAACGGACCACCTCGGAATAAATAAATAAATAATGCTGGACAATTCACACAGCATTATCTAGCCCCATGGTAAGCAGAGCTTGTGTTATGAACATATATTAACTGATATACATAATACAATATATTACATCGATAGATATTTTTTTATTATACATAAAAAACGACCAGAACACCCGGAACAAATATCTGCAGATTGTACACACAATTGTTCCGAGGCGGGAATCGAACCCGCAACCTCCTGCGTCGCAGGCGGACCTTCGCCCACTGCGCTACATCGGTCGTCAAAAATAATCAATCATCACACTACGTATAATATTATAAATGCGAAAGTTTAGATGGATGGATCATCATTATCAACTTATAATAGTCCATAGTAGACACAGTAGACACTAGCCTCCTCTAATGAGCGCCATAGCGCTGTCTTCAGCTTGCCGCATCCAGAATCTGCCTGCAGTCTTTCGCAAGTTCTCATTCCACCTGGTCAGAGGGCGTCCTACACCGTGGCGCGGTCTCCACTCTACAAGAACACGTTTACCCTAGCGGATGTCGGTTCTTCGCGATATATGGCCGGCCCACTGCCACTTCAGCATGCTAATTCGCTAGAGCTATGTCGGTACTTTTGCTTCTCTGTTTGATGTTTTTTTTACGAGTTCTAACATTCAGAGACACCCCGAGCATAGCTCTTTTCATGATGAGATGGACCAATAAGACTGTTGAGGTTAAGTTAATCAATATTATTGACATCATTTAAGTGCTTCATTTCATCGAAGTTCCACGTGAACGAAACCATGGCTTGTAGCTAGAAATACGCCTGAACAACAACACGCATATATAATACAAATACGCCACCACAGATGCGTTGGCGTTTTGTATGAAATTGTGTTGTTCATAGCTACGTAGCGTGAAGTAACAGGATGTTTAAATATGTTTCATACCTTCTTGTGACGTCATGAGACGCTCGCGTATATCGTTCTAGGTATAGAGGAAGAACCCGCTGCTGTCACAGCAGAGAAAAATTACCTAAGTCTCATCAATCGTATGGAGCCAATGACAAGATCAAATGCTAAAATGTTTGGCACAAATTAGGCGCTAGTTCTATGCTGTAGTAAAACCGATGATGACCTAACGACAGAGATAAATAAATAAGTAATATAATATTAGACAATTCACACAGCATCATCTAGCCCCAATCTTAGCAGAGCCTGTATTGTGGGTAATACAATAAATAGAGATATATTTTTACTATACATAGAAAATACCCAGAACACCCGGAACAAATATTTGCAGATCGTATAAATATTTGCTCCATGGCGGGAATCGAAACCGCAAACTCCTGCGTCACAGGACTTTTTCCCGCCTGCCATATCAGTCGTCGACAAGGATGGGTGGAAGGATTTAAAAGAGGCCTTAAAAAGAAAGAACGGCGTACATTTAGACAAAATAAGTTAGAAACAAAAGAAAACTATCATTAAAACTCGACCCCTATAAAAAGAATCACCAAGAAATCCGGAAGATTTCGCAAATACCTAGACAAAAACAAACGGACATTCCCAAATTAAAATATTCAGCAGTAAATCCAAGTAATAAAACATTCGGAACAAATTAAAGAACGAACTGGCAGTCTGGTAGTAAAGATTGTGATGCACTGGGGAGGATGTTCGAAACAAAATAGGGTGTTCCAAACAAAATTTAGCGCAGAATTTTAAAGCCCTTGAGGAGGGCTGTTTTGGATTTTGAAGGCAATGCCTTGGGGAGGTTGCTACTAGAATCAGCGGCCGCTTTTTGACAGCCGTTAGAGTATTTGCAGACGGCGATAGGTTTCTTATGAATAGGTACACATGCGTGAACTTACATAACATACGGAATGCTGAATGGCCTAACATGTGGCAAAAATCCCTCAAACGAGGCAGGTTTTGTCACAATCACCGCGTTTGGAAGGCGGATCGGTTATCGCTGTGGGTGTGTGAAAATACGCAGTAAGAAACTGATGCTCTTCATATGGGAGGTTCCTTTATTCAGCTCTCACGATATCCACGGTCTGAGTTGTAGAGGTCGATTCTTACGCCGTCCAAGAGGCTCCGCCACAGACAGAGACAACGGGATCTGGTGCTCTATTTGAACGCCAAGAAACGTTGGCCTTCAAAAAGAGCGACCGGTTATGCTATCAAAATTACCAAATTCAAGATTTTGTCGAAGATAGACTACGTGCATAAGTACAAATATCCAATATTAAATTGTATTGAATTTATAAAAAAAAACAAAGTGGTGTCCGGGGGCCACCCTCCATACAAAAACATTGAAACCCCTTTGAAGATAGTTAGTAAGCTGTGAAAACCGGTATTAGGTTCATCATAAACTGAAAGAACTTCATAGAAATACAGGGAAAAACTTTCCCAAGTCTTTCTTAGCCCAATGGGAGCTACTAAACCAAACGTATTGGACTTAAGTCTTCAGGGTTTCATGTAGATAGAGATACAAAAATAAAACAAAAATTTAAAATTTTATTTAATAAGTAATTCAATAGCGGTATAGGGTCTTTACCTAAAACAGTATAAAAAACGAATGCTACAACAGGACAAATAACAGATTACATAGAGACAGTACAAATATTTAACAGAAGGCAATAAATAAATAAGCAAAGTATTATAATGAAAATATGTAGGTAGTACAAAATTAACAGTAAGGTGAGAAACACATTGGATTTTTTTACAAACTGTCTGTTTTTGGTTTGTTTAACAATAATTCAAAAGATTTATATCCAGTCATTGAGTTAACTAGAAAGTCTCAGAATACAATACTAAAGACATTGTATTAAAACTTTTTGTTTTTAATGATGAAGAAATTAATTCGTGTAACTGCTTCACGTCTAAAACGACTGAATGAAATACTACGTGCTATATGTAGGTTGTTGTAGGTAACTAATCAGGCATAACTAAATTGCTTTTAACCGTGAAAATCCCCAGGCGAAGAATAAAAGACAGAAATATTAGCCACCAGTCCCACGTAAATTCGTTGCTATTATTCAAAAGAGATAGTTTCAATTGCCAAAAACTTTGCACGTATATTTTTCGTCGGAGAGCTAATAATTCTTCCGTGTGGGGCATAAAGTGCACTTTCGTGTGTTATTTATACACTTTCACCCAAGTTCAATTAGGGTTTATTCATATTTAGCGGTCGCTGTCAGCGTTTATGTTTCTATGGTTTCTCAGGGATTGTAGGTATGCTTGATCACTTATTTGGGGCTCTCATCTCTCATCACCAATATAAGTTATTTAGAAAATAACTTGTGGTTTGGTAGTGAGTGCTCACTCTTACAACCATTTTGTTACGTACTGTACAAGACTGAGCTGTATGTCATCTATTTACTATATAAAAGAAAGTCGTGTTTGTTACAACACTTATAACTCAAGAACGGCTGAACCGATTTAGCTGAAAATTGGTGGAGAGGTAGCTTAGAACCAGGAGTCTAACATAGGATACTTTTTATCATTTTAACCATTTGACTTGACACATAGATTTAACGGGGGCGAAGCCGCGGGGCGCAGCTAGTAAATAATAAAAAATATAGATACAGCCTTTAAATTATTAAGAAAACATAGTAGTCTTTAGTTTTTAATTCTTTGTCGACTTATTTTGACGACCGATGTGGCGCGGTGGGCGAAGGTCCGCCTGCGACGCAGGAGGTTGCGGGTTCGATTCCCGCCTCGGAACAAATGTCTGTACGATCTGCAGATATTTGTTTCGGGTGTTCTGGTCGTTTTCTATGTATAATAAAAAATATCTATCTATGTAATGTATTGTATTATGTATATCAGTTATCTAGTACCCATAACACAAGCTCTGCTTACCATGGGGCTAGATAATGCTGTGTGAAATGTCCAGCATTAAAAAAAAAAAAAAAAAATTCAACTAGTAGAAAAAAGCGTGCAGATTTAGAACTGTTCTATATACTTTCTCTCCACTTGCCCATTCTAAAGAATCTTCGAACCAAGTGTATAAAAAGTAAATCCTTAAAATGCTGTTACAACTGCCTATGCCTAATATTTCAACAGCAGACAACAGATGAACGTCCCTACAGCGGATGAATTACAAAAAGTCCGCTATTTAAGCATACATTTGCCACTCACTACAGTTTTCATGTCCAATTCCGAGCTGCTAGTGGAACTTTGTAGCTATCAACGAGTTATTGTCGTCCGTAATATAAACTAGGGACGTACCTACTAGGGATGTACCCTACTAGGGATGTACCTCCCGGAAATTAACGGATAAGTGAGTCGGGAATTCTAAATGGAGGTTTTGAGGAAATTTTCGGTATCAAATAATTTACCCGAGGGATATGAATAATGGCTTGCTGTAGTGTTTTGCCGTTATTGAAGATTACTTTTACGAAGTTTATGATTCTGAATTAATTTCCTTTGTTAGTGATATAATGCATGCTAATATCTAGTGAAGGTTACTTGTTAGATTGTTACTGGTTCACTTTTAATTCTCATTTATTTCAACGAAGTAGTACTAGGAGCGGATCTTCCGCAATTTAATAGATCTCAATAGATAGATATATATTTATTTATTGTTACAAATTTGTTACAGTTTTTTGATAGCATCTTAAATCCTAACATAGATTTATCTAGACACTAGAGTAATAAAATTCTAGCGACGTGGAAAAGTTCAATTGAAAATAGATCTTGGTATAAGATAATAATATAATAATCAATAAATAATGCTGGACAATTCACACAGCATTATCTATCCCCATGGTAAGCAGAGCTTGTGTTATGGGTACTAGATAACTGATATACATAATACAATACATTACATAGATGGATATTTTTTATTATACATAGAAAACGACCAGAACACCCGAAACAAATAATGGTTAAGATAATGGTTGATCGGTATACAGGTATACACAAATTAAACGTTTTCGGGAACTCAAATTCATAGAAAAAAATAGAATACAGCAGAAACAAAATTATAACAAAGGTACCTTTCCATACTTATAAATCGTCTTAGTAACAAAAAGATATGTTACGTATAGAAAACTTATCCGTAAATAATTGACGGAAACAAAAACATTATTATCCGTTTTTGACATATCCTCGCCCTCTTTACCCATATCAATGTGACAAGCTTTGATTACATGGCTTTGTAAATAATAAGACCAAACAATACTTAATAATACAAACGTAATAATATAGCTTTAAGTTTATTGTAGCCTTAGTCCTGAAAGAAAAACGGAAAAGTGGAGAAGAATCGTATTGAGGAATAACTGATTTATTGTGGTTTGTTTGACAATGAAATACGTTTATTTTGACATTTTTGCACACATACTTTAGTCATAAGGGTGAGGTTTGTTCCGCCCTGAATCTTTTGACAACTACACTCATGGAATTATTTAGAGGAACGCTTCTACAATCTAAAAAAAATACTGATATATGGACAGAAGTTTTTAATAAAAACTGGCCACATTAATAAACGATACAAGTATCATATAATGATGCTATGTAATTATTGAAGTCGTAATGTGTGTAATTTATGTGTTTCTCCTTGATTTCGCCTTTTACAATTTTTAACTTCTGTATTTTAATTTTTGTATACGAACTAAAACACGTAAACTTAATTTTCTGCCTAAATTTTATGTATCAACGTAGAAATAACCGCTATCCGTTGTCATAGTTTATATTTTATTGTTATAGTCTTGTCTTTTATTTTTTTGTTATATATCTGTTGTTTTATCTTCCGTGACGTCACCAAACGGCTCTCTCGGAAGACCAGCGTTGGTTGTAACATGGTTACAATGAACTCATGCTGAGATAGAGTCCGTTTTGTGACTCATGTACAAAAATCTGTTTTGTCCTTTATTTTTTATAATCATGTTTGTTTTATATTTTTTGTATTGAGTTACAAATAAACTTATTCTATTCTATTCTATTCTAATATTTATGTGTAAAAATAAATTCAAGAGGTAGGTTTATAAACCATTTGACACATATATATTTCCACGCGGACGAAGCCGCGGGCGCAGGTAGTGTGTTATAAACCAGATTAATATTAGTTCTGATTTATTTAACTTACAAATACATAGTTAATTTCTATCGGAGTTGTGCCAAGCTTTAACGGAAACATACAAAATACAATAAAAAATATTTATTTCTTTAACTTAATGTACAATAAATATAACAGTGTTTGAGATTCCCTTTTAAGTAAAAGAAATACCTGTGAATCTCGCTCTTCCAAAATAAATCAGATAAAAGTAGATTAAGTTACGTAAATGAGTTTTTTTTAATGTACTACCACAGAACTGTGGATGGTGAACATACGATTAAAGCTATTACTAAACTGTTAAAACTGACTTAAAGTTACAAAGCTCATACCTACACTTTTGTTTAAGGGTCCAAATTCTCATGAAATTCATAAACATTGATGCCCCATAAATTCATTGCCTCTAAACGGTTGGTTTATCTAATTATGCAAAGCGTGGCCGAGTTTGGACGTTGTTTACCGTGTACCTAAAACTCGACCACAACGGAGAAATAATAAATGAAAATCTCCCCATAACTAAGTTGGGGTGAGCTAAATTGTAAAAGTTGATTTTGGTCAATTTTTAAAATGTTTTGGTAATTTTTCTGTTTGGTATTGCTGTCGCTAAAGTAAGTTAGCTTAAAAATCAACTAGAAATATTAATTTTTTTTTTATAACTTATGGGCTGCTTATAATCTTTTACATCTTTTTTACAGTTTATGGGACCTCCTGCAAACGATACATAAGTAACAAATTAAAGGGCATAACAAATTAAAGGACATAACAAATTAAAATAAACAAATAATGCTCGACAATCAACACAGCATCATTTAGCCCTAAGCGGAGCTTGTGTTATGCGTACTAGATGACTGATATACATAATACAATACATTACATAGATAGATATTTTTATTATACATAGAAAACAACCAGAACACCCCAAACAAATATCTGCGTACAAACATTTGCCCCGGGCAGGAATCGAACCCTCGCAACCTCCTGCGTCGCAGGCGGACCTTCGTCCACCGCGCCACAGAGATAATCAAATTTGTATTAAGTTAGTTACCTACCTGGGCATCAGTAATTCAAGTAAAAAGTTGCACTACCTCCATAAAATAAAAGTCACAAGGCAAAAATAATGATTTATTTAGTGACAATAACTCAAACTGCCAACTGGCATTTTAAAAATAATCTCATAATTTGTATTTCCTCCCGAGTTTGCCTTTTACGACCGTTAGGAAAGCGAAAATTCTAAGGGTCAAATCATAACTGACCGCCGGAAGTGTATTACTTTTTCGAAGAGAGTGAGCTGAGAAAAATCAAAGTGACCAATTATTTTCCTCGTGGCAATTAATTTGAGTAAATTTAAGGTGTCTAAGATCCAAAAGTGATCACTTATCAGTTTTATCAAGGTCCTATTCAGCCTATGCACTACTAGAGAGTGGCCTTTAGATTATCGCATTTCACTTTGATGTTGGAGGTGATAAGCAAATGCCAAAAGGTATTCATTCAGGTCAGTTTGTCTAAACAAACTTAAATCTCTATGTACCCTCTTTCACAGTAAAGTCTACACTACATTTCCATAGAGCAATAGTCATGTCCTATAGAAATAAAAAATAAAAGTAGACAATTAGTAGTTACAGTTGTAAAATATCTAGTTATCTCAACTGAAGATGTATCCACCAATCGGGAACGATTCAAAGAGCTGGCTGTATTATCTCGCTGTATGGCAATGCTGATGAGCGCCAGATACTCACCAGCTCTCGGGTCACGCGTTGCATTCACAATCAAAATCAAAAAAGTTTTATTCATTAGGCTTACAAATAAGCACTTAGACAAGTCGTATTTTATACTATTATAACAATATTTTAATGTTCATTTCAATTTTTTGTCCACCAGTGGAAGAAGTGAAAAAAAAACCACTAGTATGTTCATCTTATGTGTCTAATACATTTGATTTGCTTATCTATTGCACAAGTTAAACTAGAATAACAATATTTTTTTTAATTGATCAGACGCTTGGATAAACTTTAAGTTGGTCGAAGGGTTATAAATATGGTTGAACCCTGAGACAGCAATCAATGAATAATAATGTGAATTTACTGTAACGAGGAATCGTTTATAAATTTTGCTTCTAAACAAATAGCAAAGTGCTAATGAATAGTTCCGTAAATTTATTCCGGGTCCTGCCCGAAATTAGTGGCTTTAAAGGGTTAAGGGATTTTGTCACTTCAAGAGCCGTTTTACTGTTCAAATTATTTAGAGGGACATCTTAGTATAGTACTAATGTTAAAAACAACACATACCTATTTTACTTGAAAAGTAAGGTAAGATAACAGATGGGGCGATATCTTATCTAGGAATGATATATAAAGATGGGTGTATATAACTTTATTATCTCATATAAACTATACCTACGAGCTCATCTACAATGATAGAAAGTTATTGGAAATTATTCATTTAATGATAATATTAATTTAATAATTAATATATCACCTGGAAAAAGTTACTTGTGCTTAAAATAAGAAGTCAAATTTCATCGTGATATGCTAAGAGCCTTGTCGTTTATAGTAATTTATTTCAGGCAACCAATGATATCAAAGATAAAAAGGATTCAGTCAAGATAGGTGAACCAAGCGTTAAAAAAGCTTAAACCGCACTTTCTAAGATTAATTCCTATCGAATTAATCAAACCATGTAACCATCAAGCAGTAAATCAAATTGCCGTGTGACAACGTCAGTGTAATGTGAGCAGACGGACGTATCAGCAGACACAGGCGCTGCAATGCGTATAGAGGTGTTACTCTTGAAAACAGTTCTGCGCCAAACACGATTTCGCTCATTTTTCGTTCGAATGTGAAGTGTGGTGGTATAGAATTTTTACCACCCCAGTGCAAATTCCGCCACCACACGGCACATTGCACGCGGTACTTGGGTATATTTCGCCAAATTCTGACACGGTGGTTTTGAAATTGGGTAAGAAAATTATTTCTCAAATTAGTAAAACTTTTCCCGCGGTCGTCGTAAGAGACGACTGAGGGATATCTATCGGAAAGGCGGGCAGCGGCGATTCCTGCAAAACAATTTACCATCAAACTGCGATCACCAACCCGCATGCCTTTCCTTAGTCGCGTCACGTTGCGCCGACGCTGCCTCCTTCAAGCTAGATCAAAGTTATTAATAATAAAAAAAACATTTTCTTTTTCAGGTAACTGGGATCCATTATTTGTTAATAAAGTCTTTAGTTTGCTAAAAACACGTAGTCCGGGTCAAAACATGCACTCCAAATCTGAGATTTGTCGTCAAAACGAGGAAATTCACCATCGAGTCGGCATACGATCGAGCATCGCGAGTATCCCGCCGGACCGCAGGCAAGTGTCAGATGGATCAGTTGTCGCTTTGATAGCGGATGAGTGATTTAGGAATTCGTGCTCTGTTTCAACGGAATTGAATGCAGTAGAGTTCAAATTTCTTCAGGAAGTATGAGTTGACTATATCTGTTTTTTATTTCACTTCATGCACCTAATACAAAGCATGACGACACGGTAAAGTACTAAGAAATATATCTGACAGATACTTAGAAGCATAAACCTAGCTCTGTTATACCTATAATATATTAAACCAGAATCACTCTACTTACTATTAACTATTAAATGTTACACGTTAAATGCTAGTGACGCTAACGCTGTACTTTGACAGTGCGGGCAAAAAACTGACTGAAATTAAGCGGAATTGGAGAAGAAAATAAAATAAAATGTATTAATTACATATTATTATTTAATTATGATAAAATTTACAAATTAGGTATTCAATCAAATGCTCTTGCATTTCGTATTAAGGGGCCTCCGGAGGAACGAATTCTTCATACAAAGGTAATACCAAAATTATTTCTAATTCACGCATATTTCCACTATAATATTGCATTATTTGTATTAAAATAGTATTTATCTAGGTTCCCAAATAGTTTTTTTTTTCAATATACCTACTTACCTAAAATGAAATGAAAGCCAATCTCATTTTGCACATTTTTATGCGAAAATGGACAAGCTTTCTTGCTATTTGTTTCGTATTAAAAACATCAATATCTTACGTTTTATTTATTAAGGAACATAGCTTATATTGTCTAGTTACAGAATAACAATACTTTGTGAAGAATACAAAAAGTTTTCAGTCATAATTTTTGGTATTACGGAACAAACCAAATTTTGAACGGCTAATATTGTTATCGCGCACGCATGTGGCGCGGTGCAAGGGTCAAACAGGGACAGCGATATTCTGTGCCGGACCCTTAAATGTACTCGTAGAAAGAAGACAGCTTCCAATATAATAAAGTTATATTGAAATAGTTTTAGGAGGATAGTGAGTGCTTTGCTTTGGACTTTACAGTGTGTATAACACTGTAAAGTCATATTCTTCTTAATAAATAAATAAATGAGACTAATATTTAAAAACTTTGTAGAGAAAATGTGGGCTCTATCATTGAATCAACAAAAACATGTACCTATGAAAATATTCCAACATAATAAAATATTACGTATATATATATTTTGACGACCGATGTAGCGCGGTGGGCGAAGTTCAGCTTGCGACGGCGATGCGAGGTTGCGGGTTCGATTCCCGCCTCGGAACAATTGTGTGTACGATCTGCAGATATTTGTTTCGGGTATTCTGGTCGTTTTCTATATATAATAAAAAAATCTATCTATGAAATGTATTGTATTATGTATATCAGTTATCTTATCTAGTACCCATAACACAAGCTCTGCTTACCATGGGGCTAGATAATGCTGTGTGAATTGTCCAGCATTATTTTAAATAAAATATTAAGAACCTCCGCAATGTGTCGATAAAATAGCTCCATGTAAAACTTCTTAATCCTATCAAAGTTTCAGACCGAAACCAATTCATTGTTGCTTATCCCAATCCTTACTTATTTCTTATTCCGTACAAGAATTAAACTTTGGGGATATCCCACAATAAAAATCTCTGTGGAATGCTTAAGTAGTTTGCGGTCGGTTTTTGATAATTCTTAGGTAGCTAGCTGGATGTAGGACCTGAAACGTATAAAGAAACAGATAAAGTAAAACTGAAACGGGATGAAATCAGTCATTAGTTTGAATATTATAACTGACTAGCGGACCGTCCCGGCTTCGCACGGGTATTTTTTATTTTTATTATTTACCATCCATACTTACAAACTTTCGCGTTTATAATATTAAGTAGGATAAAGGATGTCACTTGGGTATTTAAAATGGGAACATATCAGCTCGTTTTTGTATTTTAAGATATCTTGAGTGAGTCTAAACAGTATTTTCAGATCTGAAAAGTTGAGTTCAATATCGTCCGCTTCCATCCATGATAGACCTTTGCAAAGTTTCATTATCAGCCTGCCCGAGCTCTCGCTGTGAGAAGCTCAATATTTCTCGCCAGTCTGTCTCAACCATTATGATAGAGAACTTATGATTTGGGTATTGTAGTCAGTTTTCGCAAATAATCTGAAATAATAACAATGAACAAACACAACCAAAACAAATTATTATCGTGTCTACAGATACAAAATCAAAGATAACGCTTTACTACAAAATAATCAAAAAAGGCGTACAACCTAACAAAAGAGTTTCCATACAGTAAATTGTTATCAAACCTTTGTTGTCAAAAGAGCGTTGCTAGGCAACCACGTTTATTTAGAAAAAATGGCGTATTGATATGCAAGGAATTTTATAGGTACATTTTTCACACCTTGGGTTACATTATTGGAGTTTTAGTAAGGATCCCTTACTTTTTTGAAAATATAATATAGCCTATGTTCACCACGGATATTTTGGCTTTCTAACGGTGATAGAATTTTTCAAATCTGTCCAGTAGTTTCGGAGCCTATTCGTTACAAACAAACAAACAAAAAATCAAACCTTTCCTCTTTATAATATTATAGTATAGATAGCAGTAGGTATTTTTTATTTATTAATATTAGCTCCACTTTTTGAAAGTAAAATAAGGCTTTTACCCCGCAGCAGAAAAAAGCAATAATAAAAATAGTCAGTATTTTGAAGACATATAAAACAAAACTTTGCAAAAGTACCTACCATAGTAAATTATATGTATTTATAACCTCAAAAACTGCATATACTTTTTACTATTTGATTTTTTGCCCTTAGAGCTGAAATCTAATTTTGAAATAGAAATACCTCAAAGTATAAAACGACGTGTTGAAACTTCAGATCCCTCTTACATTCCTCCTTTGAACCTAATCGCATTAAGAAGCTATTTAAACTTTTTGCCACGAAAGGATTTTGTAATTCAGCTGTAGAAAAATTCTTAGGCAATCTTAGTCTCGAAATTGCTTTCGTAAAGCGAGTTGGATATCTGTTTAATGGTAAAAAACTAGCGAAATCTAGCACCTAATAAGAATTTGATTGCCTTTTTATGTTGAGTAATTCAATGAAAGAAAGTCTACGTGGCTCTTTAAAACAATAGTTGTAAGTGCAGCATATTGTGCCTGGCAGAGATCGCTTAAAGCGATAATGCCGCCCATTGTACAACATATTCCGTATTTGTTTTTTTTCCTGTCTTGTGGTACTCATCTGTTTTTATTTGGTGTGAAATAATGAGTAATTGTATAGTATTGTCTCCATCACAGATATATTGTCGTCAAACGCAGGATTTCTCTGGACATACATTCACGGTCTCCTCAACAAAGTGAGTGGAGACCGTGACTGGACAAACATAGTGTAGGACGCCCTCCGACCAGGTGGGTTGACGACCTTTGAAAGACTGCAGGCAGATGCTGGATGCGACAAGCTGAAGACAGGGCACACTTGTCTAAGTTCTTATTTTGTAAACCTATTGAAATAAATGATATTGCATTTTTAATATGGCGCTCATTAGTTAGGGGAGGCCTATGTCCAGCAGGGGACTTTTTTAGGTTGATGGTGAGGATGATAAACACCACATTTCACAGATGGATTGGTGCAAGCAGTAAAGGTGCATAAACTACACAGACGGTAGTTACAACCCCTCCTCTGCTGGGTACCCTTAGTCGGCTTTTACGATATCCACCTGATTTGGTAGGGTCAATTCTTACGCCGCCGCGCCGAGTCAACGAAGCCGTTGGCTGTGGCACTAGCATGATAAAGAGGAATACCCCTTTTTACTATCATTTCGCAAATTTTACCTTTTTGTAAGCTTACAAAAACTGACAAATTACCTTGTCTGTATTTCTCACTAATTTGATCTCTAACCCATCCGCCTAGAACTCATTTCCCCTAAAAAGAATAACATAAAAACCTTCAAGTAAACGAATGTGACCACGGGTAAATTATCTCCTTGTCCAGGAGCATTCCTCGTCCCGCGGAGTTAACATATTGTTGGTCATAAATATCCCGGCCATTCTTGTGAGGCATTTGTCCGGTTGACTGCCGGAATTGTCACGCCAGATGCTGTAACAAGTCTTTAGTGGGGATATTAGGAGATCGTTACCGAGGGATGTTTTGGGACGAGAATTTGTTGGGACCTTGACCAGTGGGCAGTTTAGGATCCATCAAACAAAGTGTAGTTTAAAAGTAACAAAGTTCGTTTCGATGATTTTAAGATTCCTATGTGATTTTGAGTTCCCGTAATTGGCATTTTGGCATTGTGGATGGTTTTTTCAATTCTAAAAAAATAATTATAAATATTATCAAATAAAATAATATGTTAAAAATATGCAATTGCCATAGTAGCCTTTTTTGTATAGAGTGTCTATACAAAAAAAGCTACTATGGCAATTGCATATTTTTATAATTTTTAAATAGATTTTATAAGATATATTTTATTAGATAAACGAAACGATCACGCATTAACACTTTGAGTGCTGAAAACGCACGGTATGAGTTTTCTACAAGTGACTAATATGCGTAAATCCACACTAGCGCAGCGGCTAAGAAAATACAGATCTTTGTGACTCATCAGAGCTGTAATATTTTTCGAACGAAACGCATGTGCGGCGCAACACAACCGCTGTGTAGAGTGGCAGCACGAATTTTTTAGGTAAAAAAAAAAGATCGCAGTCAAAGTATTAACATTATAGTAAAATCTGTTAAATTAATGCTTTTAATTTAATTAATTTTCATTATCTATTGCTCAATGAGTTTTATTTTTAAAGAACTCGTATATCTCTTAGTGTACATTAACCAATTACATTAATTGTTATTATTGTTTATATATCAATGAACGAATTCTTTTTATATAATATTATCGCGGCGTAAGAATACCGATTACAAAGGAGCCTTTGCCAATGAATTTTCACATTCTATAAAGCTTCACAAATTAAAGTAGCTTGATTAGTCCGGGCCTTTCCAATTTATAAGTCTTAATGCTCATGAGAACTTACAACCATAATGATAGACTAAATATCTTGTTTCCAGAAAGCGTTCTATAACCTCTGTTTAGACCACAAAACGTCCTAAGGCTGTGTTTTTGGTGTACAGCAGGAGCGGATAGGCAAACAAGAAAACAGATTTTTGACCGCTTTAGATGTCACCTTTCCCCTCCGCGCTTGAAACTTCCTTATTATCAAATGTAATATCATTTATTTCAGACATAGCATAGTTTACAGACATAATGTATATCGAGAGTTAAACATTACATATAAAAAATCGAAATTAGAGTAGATTTATTGTGTGTCTATTGCATGTTATGTATCAATTTCAAACAATTGTTTTTATCGTTACAGAATCTGTTATTTTGATTGTAATTTGTGTCATTTGCCGTCGTCAGTATGCTCTGCAGTCCACCATATGTTACCCACGGTCTATCAAATATCATTGACCTATCCATCGAACCCTTGAAAGCTGTCCAAAATCAGCTTCCGCTCCCGCTCCGCTGTCCACTGTAAATGCAGTCCATAACGTCTGTTTGGAACCAGAGAGCGTTTGGCTAAATGCTGCCAGTGGTTTATTGGGCACGTGAGGAGAATCTAGCTTGTGGAAAATGCGCGCACTGGTTAGGAACAAAATTGTTATAGGGCTACCTGATTGTATTATAAAAATAAGCTATAAACTGTCTTGTATTGTTTTAAACTGTCAAAATTTTTAAGACGCTAAAGCTAATTTCTTAAAGGCAGGTGCCAAAAACTGTCAAAAAAACAGTCAGTTGTAAAGTTATTACAATCATTATAAAAACTCAGGACTACGTTACGTAATCTCGGTTTAACCCCTTACCGCACTTATAAAGCAAGATACTGGGCTAGGTTACTGCTCTTACAGCGAATCTCCTCCATTATTTTGGTCCAGCCTCGCAATTAACGGCCCTGAAGCCTGTTTGCTTGTAAAGTCGAATGTTAATGTAATTAGTAAAAGAAATTGTTCGGGGTCCATTCTCTAATGAATAAAATATTTGCTTAAGGAACCACTGGGCTTTGGAATTTGATCTGAATCGCAATTTCTGTATAGATAATGAAGAAAGGCAAGGGTCAGCTTTATTTGTATATTATATTAAACTTAGGGCTTAATTCTGAAGAGATTTGTGTCTAGACCGATTGTAATGGATTTAGCCATGTGGGAGATTGTATACAAAAGTAGCTTATGAAAACATGAAAAAGGTTATAACAAATATTATAAAAGGCCAGAGTTTTTTGCTTGATACAAAAGATTCGTACAACAAGGTATTTTTATTCTTATCTTAGCGAGTAAAATGACAAATCTCTGTCATAATCTTTGCTCCGAGAGACTACAATACATTTTTCTCTGTGAGGAAAATTGCCGTAGTATCATTTGAGATTTTCAGAAGTTATAAGGCTGTCGTGTGTTTTTTTAGTCAAATTATTATTACGTCATGAGTCTTGGTAATGATATCAATATGTCTTGTGCCTCGTTGTTAGATAAAATAAGATTTTGATAGACTTCGTAAAAGAAACATTTTTTCAGAAGTACCGAGTTTTCAGCGATTTTATTTCAAAACTAAAGATTTACATTTTCGGCACTTGTCACCTGAATATCTTCAAGAGATACTTTAAAATTTATTGTTAAGCCAATGAAATAAAATAATACTAGACTGACTAGACAGTTGAAACCTGAAACACGCTGCCGAATAAATCGAAACTCGTAACTTGGAGAATTTTAATGGAAACAAACGAAAAAACTACAAAGCAAATTCGAATTCCAAGCAGTATTGGAACAGAGTAATATTGTGTTTGGGCAGAGTTTGCTTATAAACAGAAGGCATTCCGTAGCAGATTCAGAAAGTTGCAATATTATTTGTTACTGAATTCATTATCTTATTAGTAGCCCATAAACATCCACTGGTGGACATAATTCTCCCCCATACATAAGACGACTAATGTAGCGCGGTGGGTGAAGGTTGGTCTGCTATGCTTGAGGTTCGATTCCCGTATTGAGATAAATGTTTGTACGATCTGCAAATGTTTGTTCCGGGAGTTCTGAGTGTTTTCTGTATATGAGATAAAAAAATATATTATCTATGTAATGTATTGTATTATGTTTATCATCCAATATGGTTATCTAGTATCCATAACACAAGCTCTGCTTAGCTTGGGGCTATATGACGCTGAGTAGACCATCTGGCATTATTGTTCGGCGTCCGGTATAGGTATGCGTCGTATGGAGGAAGGTTGTGCCCAACAGTGGTACTAAGCCGACTGTATCCATCGACTCCCTGTAATCGCTACATTCGTCGGCACATGTTTGTCATGAAAACCTCAGCGCCTTTTAGAAATCAAATAAATGCAAATCAAGCCGAGTTAATATAAATTCTAGACGTTTATAAAGTAGAGCGTTTTCAAAACTATCTCAACCTAAGTTTAACTCGATAGACAATACAGCCTTTAAGTTGGACTTTGCATAATTGTCAACAAAGGGGCTGAGGATTTCTCGACTGGGGTGAAATCTTTTGTGTTTTTATCCTGTGATGCCTATCTAGGACTTGAATTTCTATAATTCTGTAGGCATTGTAGAAATTCAACTCCTAAACAGATGATGTTTGAATGAGCTCTTACCGTTACAAATCAGCCTTACTCGTATCTATGTATAACTAGAAACTTCACTTTTTATACATTTTAAAACAAATGAACGTCAAGAAAAACAAATGAAATCACATCGAATACTTCAAGTAGTTCAATATCTTTCAATATCGAGTCTTTAAAATCCCAATGTAGAGCAATGTCGGGCATTTTCCTTAAAACGCCTCTTCGCTCAAGAGGTCGTTCTCCGATACAGAATTACTTTCTTTTGAAAAGGTCAAAAAAGTTTCCAACAAAAGGTTTTAAATCACAAAACGGTTAACAGTGTTGCTGAAATGTCTGAGATTGTGTGAGTTTTTGATGCCTACGTGAACCATTTTTGGAGGACTGAAAAGGTTGTATTTTTAAAATTATTTTATATTAATAGGTATTCAAAAATGTTACCGACATAGCTCTAGGAATTGGCAAGCTGAAGTGGCCTATATATTTCTTGCGAAGAACCGACAACCGGGGTAAACGTGTTCTTGAGTGGAGACCGCGACTCGGCAAACGGAGGACGCCTTGCAAATGCAAGTCGTCATCCAACCTGGCCGGAGGGCGTCATCACCAGCCTATAGCAGTCTACTGCTGGACATAGGCCTCCCCCAATGAGCGCCATAGCGCCCTGTCTTCAGCTTGCCGCATCCAGCATCTACCTGCAGTCTCGGAGGTCGTCGTCCCATCTGGTCGGAGGGCATCCTACACTACGTTTACCGACTTACTCATTCAGAATTTATCTACGTGTTGTGTTAATTTTATACGCTGTTTAAATATAGTCGGTATTACGTTGACTCAATTTGAATAAAAAGAAAATGGCTGCAAATAAAAAGCGGGACATAATGATTTCAATCAGAAACAATGAGAGTGAGCTCGACGAGAATTGTTGTTTTACCCCATTTAAGTTTTAATGAAACGCTTTGATACTCGGTTAGAGCGATAGGCTAAGATTTTTGTAGCAAGTTATATGTTGGACTGTGACAAAAATATACATAAGTTTTTTTCTACAAAAGCTTTGAGTTTTTTATTATTTTGCAAAAAGACTTCTATTTTCGTTTAGGTTCGGCTACTTCAGTTCAGGAAAGGAAAGTTTTAAAGGCCTCCCTCTCCCACTTATTCACTCTAATTGTTTATTCAAAAAAACATCATTATGTAACATTACAGCAATTTAAAACTAAGTCGTTACATTAAGTCGTCGTCTTATATTCAATACTAGCTGTTTCTCGCGGTTCACCCGCGTTAAATTCGAATATCACATTTCTAAAATATAATATAGCCTATGTTCACCGGGGATAGTGTAGCTTCCCAATGGTGAAATAATTTTTCAAATCGGTCCGGTAGTTTCGGAGCCTATGCAATACAAATCAACAAAAAATCAAACCTTTCCTCTTTTTAATATTAGTATAGACAAGATGTACCTACGTTTTGTTATAAACGTTAACTGTTACTAACTATATTATTATTGGGCCGGCCATATCTTGCGAAGAACCGACGGCCGTTGTTGGGGCAAACGTGTAGGACCGTAGTTTAGGACGCCCTCCGACCAGGTGGGATGACGACCTGCGAAAGACTGCAGGTAGATGCTGGATCCGGCAAGCTGAAGACAGGGCGCTATGGCGCTCATTAGGGGAGGCCTATGTCCAGCAGTGGACTGCTATGGCTGATGATGATGATGATGAATATTTTATTAATACAGAGATTCAATGCAGTAAGGTTTGCAGTAAAACTATTTATGGCGGTGGTTGAGGTTGCAACCATGTCTGTTAATAAATGATACGTACCTATTTCCAAATTTGGATACGAGAACATTCTAAACTTTGGAGGAATGAAAGCGACTAAAAATAAGGATAGTTAAAATACTGCCTTGTGACTAAAAGCAAAAGCTACCTTTGTTATTCATAAAGCGGTATAAGCTGTATTTATTGTAACACCTCATAGTTTTTTTTTATTATAGTATATACTAGCTGACCCAGCGAACTTCGTACCCATGAACATTTTGTATGGGAAAATGTATTTTCTTTTATTTGATTTTTTTAGTCAATTTTGCAATATTTCAATAGTTATTTTGCTGTTCGGGACGCAGACAAAAACAACAAACCAAAAACCATGAAAATCGGTCCAGATAAACAAATATATTTTTATAATAAAATTTTATTAAGTGTATATCAGTCATCTTGTATCCATAACACAAGCTCTGTTTACCTTGGGGCTAGTGATGCTGTGTAGATTGTCCAGCATTATTAATTTATTGAATATTTAATTTTTTCTAGGTACTATTATAAGAAAAGTTTATAATCCTACGCTGAAATTTCTTTAGAATCACCCTTCTATAGAGAAAAATGTTGCCAGAGGTGTTGAATCCAGGACTTGCAAAACCAAAGCCACTCTTTTATTGATAGCCTTGCATTTCTGCAACGTGAAAGCAACTCGACGCGACCTCACGGGTGCTTCAGTGAAGAGCTAGACACTGTTACTTAGATTGGGTGTTATGTCGCGTTTCTCGGTTTGTTACCAGGATTTGTGTATTGTCAGGGTTTTATTCAAGTGCCTGGATTGAAAAGCCTTGTATGTAGGAGCACGAAGCAGTTTCTGATATAAATGAATCTAATAAAAGCGAGCTGAAGTGGCAGTGGGCCGGCCATATCTCGCGAAGAACCGACGGCCGCTGAGACAAACGTGTTCTTGAGTCCTCCGACCAGGTGGGATGAGGACCTGCGAAAGACTGCAGGTAGATGCTGGATGCGGCAAGCTGAAGACAGGGCGCTATGACGCTCATTGGGGGAGGCCTACGAGTATGTCCAGCAGTTGACTGATATAGGCTGATGATGAATAAAAGCGTGTTAACAAAAACATGCGGGGCAGTCTTTGGAGACTGCCGATAGAAGTGAAAACTTGTCACCCAAAAAGTGCTCAACGCGACTAAAAAAGTTTTCACTTCAAAAACTTAACTTCTCATAGAGTCCACTGGTGATCGAAATGATGGCTTCAATTTCGGTCAAAGTAATTCGTTGATTTCAATGCATTGACATTCAACGTGGTAATGCTGTCAGCATTCTGGGCACTGTGACTTCTGGGGACGGCTTAGATTTTTCAACGTTGGCCACGTGTTATTCGACTCGCACTCGAAGGGTTTCGAAGCTTAAGTTAGCTCGTAAGTTACCTGACACTTGCAAACAGAAAACATCTTAAAACATAACTTTTAATGGATCGTAGAAAAAACAGAAAGCTATAACATGTAGCGGTCACCCATCCAGGTACTGTCCGCGCCCAAAGTTGCTTCACTTCGATACTTGTATATTATTATATCTGTGATTTAGGTAATTCAACTTGGTATGGACGTTGTCCCCTTCATTTATAATATTTATTGTATTTTTATTATTTGTTGTTATAAATCTCCTTTGGATATTTTGAACCATAATAAAAAATTAAGGAAGCCTCTTCAATTTTAATATACATATATTTTATTTATATTATTTCTTGGTTTTAACGGCAGGAGAAGTAAATACTCTGTTAAAATTTTTATTGACCTTCAATAGTTTATGAGACACGATGTTTTTTCCAAAACTCAATCAACAATTTAAAACGAAAGTTCCCCCTATTCTCTCTTTTTAAATAACAAAGTTCTTAACCTTAAACTAACTTAAAGTAAATTATCAGCTCACAGCTCTTAAAAATGTTGGTTATAATTATGCTTAGTAAAGAAATTATGAAAATAACTTTAGTTCTGTAATTAAATAAAGGAACCTCTGCAAGATTTTTCTTAAATGAATGTTTAAGAAAAATCTTGCAGATCAGATGCCTTTGATCTTATCCTCCGATTAATGAAGATACCTCTTATTAATTGAAAAAGCTTTGCTCGTCATATATTTCAAAATATCATATAATACGCCACCGTCTATACCTATACAAAAGTTACGTGTCCATCCAAACGTAGGTAGGTTAGGTACGTAGGTACCTACTTACTTACCTACCTACTTACTTACCTCTTATTAATAAAATAGCATTGTTACTTTTTACTCTGACTTATGTCAATAGAAGAAGACAGAGTGAGAAATATTAAAGTGCTAAGTTAGAACTCAAAGGTAGCCTGGAAGAAATCGGTCTTAGCGATAACACCGCCCATTGTGCATCTGTTTCTGTCTTTTTTTCTGTTTTTTCTTTGTCTTGAAGTGCACTAGAACGTATTTGTATGGTGATGCACCATATTCACCGCGACACATGCCAGGGACCTAACAAATGTACAAAATGAAACCCGCTAGTAGCTACAAATGTGTCCTTGCTGTGCACGCTTGCGCACAGATTAACGGGGCGATAAATGTGTCGCGTTTCAAATGTGGCGCTACAATTCTCGTAATACAATAGTATATCATGTGCGGCCTCACTAACCCCCATATCTTTAGTCATTACCTCGACTTCGATTCAAACTCTACTCAACCTCCAAATGCGTTTCGGTATGCTTGATCGTAAAAAAATCCTTCACTCGAAACAGCCTTCGAGAATTTTTTCATACGAGTGGAATAACGAACTGTCATCTCAAGGTACCTCGCTACCTACCTTGAATGCTCCTCGAAATAGTTTGTTGTTATTTACAATGGATTTTGGAGACTATCTCAATTACATTTACGACGATGAAACCTACAATTACCCGTCGCGAAGGTATATAAGAGAGGTTGATATATAACCAAATTAACGACTAAGCATACCAAACTCGAGCATGTTTTGGAGGAATGCTCGAAACGCCCTTGAACAAGTTTGAGTGGAGAATTATTTGAGGTAATGACTAAAGATATGGGGGTAAGTCTGGGTATGCCGAATAAAAACAAAAAATCTGAATTTCTTAAGCTTATTTTTCCAAACATTGTTCGTCGTCTCTTATAACAATTAAATCAAATAGACAAAGCTAACTTAAAAGCTCTTATTTAAGTATCTAAGTTACCTCTCGTATTCACCTTTCTATTCTTTTAGTCCAATCGCTAATTCTAGCTTATTAGAGTCTCTCCATTTAATTAATACCAACAGCTTTTGTTTCAAAACAATTTGAGATTAAATAAATTAGTGCGCACCTTTATTCAAGCTTTTATTGGTGAGTGAAAAACTTTTTAGTGGTTAGATTAATTATTTCTGTAGTGAAATAATTGAAAAAAAGATTAGTATGGTAGTTATGAGTGAGCAAAACAAATTGCTAAAATCGAATATTTCTTATTATCTAGATAATGCTATGTGAATTGTTCCAGCATCATTAATTTATCTACATACGTCTGAATAAGAAGTGATAGTGTCGTCTTAGGTTTTAACAAATTTTTCATTAAATAAATGAATGAATTTTTTCTTTATTTTTAATCAGTAAAAAAATTATACGACAGACAATAGACGTGGATAAGAAGTAATTTTAAATGCCTATTTTTACGTAAAAACTCTTGCTCTTTACCCAAAATAGATGTTCGAACCTTTAGAGCAGACAGATCAATATTTTGTGGAAATAGATTCCAGGAGCACAGTGTGTTTGTACGCGGTTGAAAACCCGAAAATGCATTCGAGACCTTCGTTCCAAATCGAGAATATCAGTTCCATCTAAATTCTAGGTCTCTTATTGTTTAACTTGGTCATAGTTTCAATGAAAAATTGAAATTTGGACAAAATGTAATAAACCTTGATTACTTACACGACCTCGCCATACAAAACTACAGATATATCTGCTCTAAGGTTCGAACAGCTGTGTTCATTTTGTAATTTAAGGGTATTTTAAAAAACAGCAATTTAGAGCAAGATTTTTTACGTAGAAATATTAAATTATATTTTTGTGGAAGTCGATGGTAGATTGATTCTGATTTTATCAGTTCGGTGTTTTGGCGAGGTTTTCATATGTACTTTTATTTCCACTTCAATTATACTAAGTTTTTTATTCGTATTTAATACTCTTCCATCTGTAAAAGTACTTTCTGCTTACCGTCACTTAAATTTACCTCTTAAATATTCGTATTGGATCTGAACCAAAGTCACGTAGACAATGTAGCCATTCTAATTCTTCATAAATCTGTAGAGCTCCTGTAGAGCTTAATAGTCTACAGTGGGATTGAATCTGGCCGGTGATTTTCAATTAGTTTCTTACCTTTAAATGTACGGATTCTAAAGGAGAAGGGATCTTCTTAAACTTTATATTTTGTATTTTCTTTTGTTTGGTTAATGGTAAGATACACTTTTAATAACCTTTGTAACTTCTTACGTTATAAATGGTCACAAGGGTAATTACACACTTTTTTATTCTAGCTAGTAGAATAAAAAATAAAAAAGGTCACCTATAAACCAAAGCGTTGTCTTTGCAAATTGGAGTATATATTTTTTTTATTCACTGGAATAGTACATATCTGCGTATATATAATCGAAGGTAGAAGTTTTTCAGTGGCATTTTCCTCCAGTCATTTGGTAGTTTGGCACCTGGAAAGTAGATTTTGATGTGCTCTTTCCGAATTACAACTTTGCCACACAGGCGCCATTTTTCCAATATGGCGGCGGCGCTAGCGGCAAGGATAAGAGGTGGCAAAGTTAAAATTTGAAAAAAAAACACATCGGAATCTGTAAAATAACCCACTTTTAGAACGTATATTTTTCTAACTAAATGACCGGACTATATTTCTTAATCACAGAAATGAAAGCGTAGCTCGGAAACAATGCAGAATTCTAAGTTCCATTAGTCCGACGGAATATTTTATTTGATTGTCCACCATTTCTTTACAAAATGTACTGTAAAGGTTACACTGATGCATCGAACCAGAAACCTAACAAGGTCTTACTTCTAATTGGGAAAGTTTGGAAGTTACCTTTTTTATTGTCTCCGGCGGGTGGCCATTGTTCAAAGCAAAGAATACTAAGCTTACACGGTTTCGATGGTCAGTCCTATTAACCACTGTTAAATATTTAAAGCTGAAATTATAATTAGTGTATGAAAAATCAAGCGAAGGCCTAAAATTTGGAATCAAGGAATCTAAACAGAAGATGGCCATAAATAACTACAAGAATAATCAATTACTGGTTTTTTTTATGTAGTTTTCAACTTTACGCTTTGTTTTATTATCTGAATCATTTAACAAAAAATAAATGATTAAAATGACGACCGATGTGGCACGGTGGGCGAAGGTCCGCCTGCGACGCAGGAGGTTGCGGGTTCGATTCCCGCCTCGGATCAAATGTGTGTACGATCTGCAGATATTTGTTCCGGGTGTTCTGGTCGTTTTCTATGTATAATAAAAAAATATCTATCTATGTATTGTATTATGTATATCAGTTATCTAGTACCCATAACACAAGCTCTGCTTACCATGGGGCTAGATAATGCTGTGTGAATTGTCCAGCATTATTATTTATTATTTTATTTAAAAGAACAAGCTGGTCTGAAGTTATCCAACCGTTTAGCAAACACTTTAATTTTAGCATTCCCCCATCTCGACAATTATAAAAGTTTTAATTGTTCGTACTTTGGTAATTACAAAAAATACAGTCTCATGTCGGAGAGAAATATTAAGGTAAGTTTGCGAACTTCTGTTGCCGATTGGCCTCATTGCCCTTGTAATGAATGTTGGGTAAATTAGGACTGTAATTACTTAAAATATGATTGGAAATTTTAAACTGATACAGTCACGAAAAAACAAGATTTTAAAAGCATCGGAAAAAAATCACTAGAAATAAGCATAAACTCGCTGTTCCCACAACTAGACTACATAAGATAAGTGAATCTTTTAAAGGGCAATGTATACGCTTCTACAACAAAACTCCAAGTGAGTTGCAAAAATTATCAATAAATAAATTTTAAAAAATTGTGAAGCATATTCTTTTTAAAAAGGCTTATTACAAAATATCAGATTATCTAGAAGATAAAAAAGCTTGGAACAAGTTTTGCTCCAACTCAAAATCTAACAACTTACAGATAAGCAAATCATATGTACTAGACACATAAGTTATGAACATACTAGTGGTTTCTTCTCACTTCTTCCACTGGTGGACAAAAATTTAAGTGAACATCAATATAATAATGAATAGTATAAAATATGACTTGTCTAAGTGCTTATTTGTAAGCCTAAAGAAATAAACTTTCATTTCATTTCATCGGCCTTTCAATTCTAGGAACGGTATTAAACTCAGCAGGGTCTTGGGAGTTCCTAGATGGAGTAAATAATCAAAGGAGTGGGTCGGTATCCAAAGTTTACATATATGTGGGCATGCTGCGATAGAAGACGTCGCCGTCTAGTTCTGTCCTATCATGCCAACATTAACGTCAACATCCTGACAGTCTACCTAAAAAGAATAATAAAAAAAGGAAAGATCCTGGCAATCCCAAGCTGAATTAAAAGCCTGTCGTAGAAGACATCGGTAGATACCAAGCAATACCCTAATTTCAAGTGCGTGACATAAATCGTATGATTTAGGTACAAAAGCATCAAGTGTCCAACGGAAACTCCATTGCAAGCGTCACGTCAGGTAGCCTTGGAGTGTCACAAAAGTGGAGTCGCAGCACAAAGTCAATTTGTAAATGATAATGAGGTTCTCTAGAAACAAATGTGCACCATGAATCAACGTGTTCTTGATCTTCCGACCCACTGGCTTAATGGCTGATTCCGTTTCTTCTCATTTGCGAGTTTGATTTATGCAGAGTTTCATTCAGTTTTTGCGTCCATTTTTGCTGCATTTTCATTTTTCACGACCATTTTTAATAAACATTCTTCTCTGTCCGGGTCGTTTTAATGTTCTAGTTCTTATTTCTGAAACATTTAAATGATTTCAACTAGGAAATAACTAGGTACTTTCTCCGTAGTGGAATTTTAAGTGGAGTCTGCGAAAATAAGCTGTAATTTGATATGTAGATATTCGTATATTAGCTCACTCTCAATAGCATACAAGTACATAAAAAAAATCATAAATATAATCCCAAATATAATTACTATTTATCAAGCTCAGTATTAAGCTCTATGCGCTGTCTTAATAAATAAAAATTTGTTAGGTTAACCCCAACCATATTCTGTTCCATCCAAGTACCAACCTACTTCAACGCTATCGCTCATAATGGGGACAGGAAAAACTTAACAGAAACGAAACCATTCAATTGCTTCTTTACAAATAATGTAAACAAATGAATTTAACGCTGAAATCCCTTATTAATTAAATCAGCTTTTGTCCAGAAAATTGACTTAAGCTCCGGTTTTAGGTCGGTCTAATTTCGTAGTGTGCGACGCAAATAGCTTCAGATTGAATTCCAACCACAGAAAAAAGCGTCATAATTTGATAAGTACGCACTCGTATGTGTTTTTCTGCATTTAAATTTAATCTAAAATGAACGTAATGCTTTAAATCATATAGTTTATTTTCCTTTTTCTGCACTAATGCGGCCTCTGCCTAGTTGATGAACACTGACCTTTAACGTGTTATCCCAAGCTTTATTATTTTTCTTGTTAATAATCACGGAGAAGAACAAAGAAGCATTGTTTCAGCCGTGTAAGGGGTTGCAATGAAAAGTATCTTTTGTTTCGGGGTCGTAAGATTGTTTTTTCAAGTCTGTCGCAGCTTAAAAGAGTATGCCGTTGGCCTGTTTTGAACATTGTTCAATTGCGGTTATTATTCATAACTCTGCTTAAGAACTGATGCTGATGTTTAAGGTTTCGTACACAATAGGAGTTAATAGGGAATAGCCAACCTAGTAACAGGGCCTCTTGTTACTAAAGCTTTGTCCATCTACCTGTCCATCCATCCTACATAGGTCCAAAGCCAAAACTCTGTACCGTAATAATAACTAACTGGTCCCATTTTCCCACAATGGCTTGCTACTACCACGACAAAAATACCTGAAAAACTATACCCAAAACTTCTAAACAAGACTTGGTAAGAGTATTTGCAACAGACCCGAATTAGAAACACGTTAGTGCACTCCAAAAGGCAAATAGCCGACGCTGCCCAAAAAGCCGACACACTCAAGTAGGACTGGATGCCGTATATCAGACCAGCAGTAAGGCAAGGATCGCCACTGATTGGGTCCCGGACGTGGAAGGCCTAGGCGGAGATGGAGGGATAAGCTCGACCTGTTTAATAAAAAGTGGGCCTACCTTGCTGAGGACCGAGATGAGGGAGGCTTTTGCGCTGCAGTGGGACTATAATAGGTTCATAATATAAAGAGCGAATACCTTCCTATATCTCTCACTTCTCTTCTCAAAATTCAAGCAACATTACAAAAGTAGGCCCAATGCGGTTTTACCGCGAGCAAAGCGGAGCTTTATTGCTAGACATTCGGCATGAATCGTAAATCGGGACCGATAAAGCCAGCAATAGAAATTGATGGATCTAAATTAGACTGTGATTCCGCGAGTTCGGGATTCACCATTATCTATGAGCATGATTTGGCCGATTTAGTGGCTTGTACTGTTTCCAAATTAGGTATAGGTACCTGAATTTGAAGACTTTATAGCAACTAGATAGATCTGAGTATCCACATAAAGTAAATTAGTATGTAATCAGCGTAAAAAGTAAGATAATCAAAGACTAATAACTTTTCAAACTAACATGATTATTCATAAAAGTTCCTCTAACGAAAATTAAGAAAAACTCAATACACCACAAATCATGGTAAATATGTAATTGATTTTATTGGTGTTAGGTGTCTACGACTTTGTCAATGGTTAATAAAAAACATAGCCAGTATGATAAAGCTCTGCCCTACAACACTGGCGTATTGCGATTAATTTCAAAGAGAGGCGAGTGTGCTGCGCAATAGATGCGAGCTAACTTTGCATTCGCCGAAATCGTTTGCAAATCGATCAATTGATTCGTTTTAACATCGCTCGTAAATCGCCAGCATAATAAGGCTTACTTGCACTATATAGCCGTGGCTACTTATCATAAAAATTTGTTTAATATGTTTAATAAGTTAATATTTACATTTTGTAGTTATAAAATTCATTAAATTATTACTAAAAACAATTAGGATTATGTCCAGAAGTTCTGGAATAACCAATACTTACAAGAAAAACCGAGTTAAGTATAGTCGTATGTTCAGTACTGTGTGGATTTGTCCAGCATTATTTATAATATATCATAATATATCTCGTACATCTATTCTTCTACTAGGTACATGTTTATGGTTGAATACAGGCCAAGCTGCTTCATAACAGAAAAGAGTAGCCAAACAGCAGGCAATGTTAGACGACCGATGTGGCGCGGTGGGCGAAGGTCCGCCTGGGACGCAGGGGGTTCGATTCTCGCCTCGGAACAATTGTGTGTACGATCTGCAGATATTTGTTCCGGGTGTTCTGGTCGTTTTCTATGTATAATAAAAAATATCTATCTATGTATATAGTATTATGTATATCAGTTATCTAGTACCCATAACACAAGCTCTGCTTACCATGGAGCTAGATAATGCTGTGTGAATTGTCCAGCATTATTTATTTATTTAATGTTCGTTTGGATAGTATGCCGTCGCTGATAAAACCTTGGCGAAATAAAAGATTTCTGCGTCAATAAATAATAAGAATCGACTCGCAAAACACTCGCTCCTCGTCATCCAATAATCCGAAAACAGAATGTTTAATTACGAGAAATGATTTTCGCAAAAAGAGCCTCGGGATCGCTTCCACAATGAGTGCTTAATGGGTGAGGATTATAGGCTCCGCGCTTTCATCACGATGACCTGCTGTTCCACCGAAAGCGAGCTCATGATCCTGACAAGTTTATAAGATAATAATATATAATAATGCTGGATAATCCACATAGCATTATCTAGCCCCAAGCTAAGTAGAGCTTGTGTTATGGGTTTATCTGCTGTAATTTTTGTCATCAGCTTTTTGCATCGGAAATAAATAATAATACGGTATTATTTACAAAATAATTACTTAAGAGGCATTAACACTCGAAATTCCGTGTGTTGCAACTACGTTAACTTTATATAATATCTTTGCTCTTTTATTTTTTTGTCGATAACGTAAGTCGAGATTTCGGACGGCCCGTTACAAAGTCTCTCCACACTCTTTGTTTTGTTGCCTTGCAAACCCTTTATCGTCGGACAAAAAACCGACATGACACGGAAATGAGGCGCTAAATCGAGGCGAAGCCGCGAAGAAGATACAAATATGGATACGGATCGCCCACGCTTATGGCGCGTGATCCGGGAGCTAGTGTTGAGAGGTTTATTCAAAGTGGAACAAACTCTTCGCGTCACATCGTGTCGTGTTTGTCTCTCATTTGGTACTTTATATGACATTGATGTATATTTAGCCAACATGGACGGTTTTATTATGAATCTACCAATAGGCGACACATTTTAATTTTTCAACAAAAACATTACCTGGCTTGGTGCAACTTACACCAAGCCAGGTAATGTTTTTGTCCCTTGCACCGTGCAAGGCAAATATGGTTTTAGACTCTAAAACCATATCTGCTTTGCACGGTGCAAGAAGGACGGTGAAGGGAGTCGCTTTCTAGAATCAAGATTAACCTTTATATGTACAATACAATCTAAATAAATACGTAAACCTTCTCTGCAAGAGTAACCCGCGTAGTGATGCTAAAAGGAGTACATAAAATTGTTGCAATCTTACAATTTTAGAACATCAACGACTTTGTAGCCGGCTGCAATCAACCAGGGGCCAAATTCCACTAAATTAATTCAATATAACTATGATCTCAAAATGAAAGAAACTACAGATAGAGGGAAGCGTGTCAAAAAGATTTAGTACCTAGCGAGATGCCTACTATAGGAATTAGCTGAATTTTACAACTTTTTACACAATAGGTTGCATTACGCCTTATCAAGGTTGAAAACATTATTTCAATATATTCGGGGACATATGTAGCACCGCAGGCACTATCTGGAGTTTATTTCTATGGATTGTGCGATGATAATATTGTCATTTTAAAGCCATCGGTTAACAAAATTCAACCCCTGTTTCCTATACAAATGCAACATACTCGTAGTTTCGAAAAAACGTCAGTTGAATAATATACGTCCCCCAGAGGGTCCACTTTGATTGCGGTCCGATAAAATGCGGATTCTGTATCAATGAATAGTGGTGTTAATAATATTTTAAATGACTTGGGGATTTATAAGCGCTAATTATGTAGCTGAATATGAATATCGCGCCTTTCGCGATGTCCATATTCTGTCTTACCTTTCTATTTCATTCTCTTTAGCCCTATTTCTTCGTGAACGATTTGAATTTCTTCTTCTCCGTGGTCATGTGCTGTGTAAGATGGTAATATCACTCTGTCTGTCCAATAGGCATGGAGGTTCTTTCACCGCGCAAGCAGCTAGGCTGTGGAATTCTATCCCAATATTTTTTATTTTTCTTTGGGTTGCTTGGGTATCACAGCGACCATGATAGGCCTATTGTGTTTGTATTCTATCCCCATGATATTCGAGCCAGTCAGGTAAGTATGGGAAGGAAGGACGGCGTGGCGCCATCCGTCTGCTTGTCCTAAAGTGAAAAAGAGATAATGGGTCATCAAAAAAAAACCATCCTTCCCTGTTATAAGTTATTTATATCGTAAAAGGCTAAGCTTTACCTGTAATGATATTCAAAGGATTTTTAAAAGGCGTTGTAAAAGAGTTGTGTTATCGTTCCCTTCTCAGGCTGAATGATTTTTACGGAGTTAAAACACCGTAAACCTTGGAGCTCGTAAAATTTACTTCGGCTAATTTGTAGAGCAGTATTTTCGCAGGATTCTTTTTGGAATAAAATTTTGTTAGAAACTTCTGATTGAAGAGGAAAAAACTGAGAATATATTTATAACGTATTATAAACGGGTTCTTGAGTGGAGACCACGACTCGGTAAACGTAGTGTAGGACGCCCTCCGACTAGGTGGGATGACGACCTGCGAAAGACTGCAGGTAGATGCTGGATGCGTCAAGCTGAAGACAGGACGCTATGGCGGTCATTGGGGGATGTCTATGTCCAGCAGTGGACTAATATAGGCTGATGATGATGATTATGATGATGATAAATGTGTGAGTGTTTATTATTATTGCATATATTAAATGTAATTTTGATGAGTCATGTACTTGAAATAAACAATGTTTTTACATATAAAAAATCACTTAAATTTCTAATATTATTATTTTATTGGGTATTTTACAGAAAAAAACTAAAAAATATTATTGACATAGCTTCGGCAGATTTTTTGTTCAAAAAAATTACAAAAAAAAGTAGAAATAGAAATCTATTTTTTAACACCATGAAATAGTAGGTAACAGTGTAGTTACGTCATATGGCTGAGTGGGTAAACTAAAACGTATCAACTGTCATTAGTTGACCCAGCATCAGTGCATTTATTTAGGTACCTACAAAGGCACATAGCCAAATGACGTCATGACCACAGAGCAATATGGCGTCCACAGCGTCCAGCGTTTTCATCAAATTACGCGCGAAACTAACCAGCCAGTCAAATTACGCGCGAAACTAGAAAATCTATATTTTACATGCAATTTTTATGGCACTTATCGATTGAATAAAAGTGTTGTATTTTTTGTGGTTTTTTAGCACTATAAAATCGAATTGAGACTCTTCAAAAATGGGTGTAATAATACCATATTTTGTTCTGAACATTTACAATTAAAGTGTAAAATGAAAAAATTAAAATGAAAAGTTTTTATTTCTTTAAGCTTACAAATAAGCACTTAGACAGGTCATATTTTATACTATTCATTATTATCAATTAAATTATTTTATAGTTCACTTAAATTTTTTGTCCACCAGTGGAAGAAGTGAGAAGAAACCACTAGTATGTTTATAACTTATGTGTCTAGTACATTTGATTTGCTTGTCTCTAAGTTGGTAGATTTTGAGTTGGAGCAAAACGTGTGAGTACGTTCCTGACACTTTTTACTTTCACTACAATCTTCAACACTTGTTATTAAAAATTGATATAAATCGCAGTTACCGCAACTAATGCAAACCAATCGTTACGGAATAAACTAAACCGTTTACTAAGAATCTTTAAATAATCCATCGATAATTACGACGACCGATGTGGTGCGGTGGGCGAAGGTCCACCTGCGACGCAGGAGGTTGCGGGTTCGATTCCCGCCTCGGAACAAATGTGTGTACGATCTGCAGATATTTGTTTCGGGTGTTCTGGTCGTTTTCTATGTATAATAAAAAATATCTATCTATGTATGTATTATGTATATCAGTTATCTAGTACCCATAACACAAGCACTGCTTACCATGGGGCTAGATAATGATGTGTGAATTGTCCAGCATTATAAAAAAAAAAAAAAAAAACAAAGACCGGTCGGTCCTATCTGTGGATACCTATCGGTGGATAGAAAATCCCACAATATTCAGTTATGTAATTTTCAGCACAAACAAAAACAAATTCACTGTATTCCCAATCGTTTCGTTATCACAGAAACCCACTTTCAAACAAAACTACAAACAGAATACCAATTTCTACGAACCACAGTGTAATTTTGTTTAAAATCCGCTGGAGCACAGAGCTAGATTCGATTACTCGAAACTATTAGCAAAACTAGCTGCAATAACAACAACAGCGAATGTTACCAATATCTTTTTAATCCACCCACAGTGGGTTTAGTCTGAACAGAACGAAACAATATAGCGTTACGGTATTTTTTGACGGTATATAATGTTGAGCTCTTTTCACGCTTAGCTAATAAGGCCAGGTATACACTTGTATTACAACAATTGTAGCGCCACATTTGAAACGCGTTACATTTAATAAGCCGTTCTAACTGCAAGTACGCAGACCTAGGACACATTTGTAGACCATTGAAAATGTGTCCATAAAAAACAACAATGAATTAACGATCAGACGTGGACCATAGTCTTTAAAGCTAGATAGGTAATACTTTACTTCTCTTTCCGAGGCAATCATGCATTCAGTCGACGACGGTTACTTGGCGTAAACTAAAAAAAACCTTTACGGGTGAAATTTTTGATATAATAGCGTAAGAGTAAGGACAGATTTTTGTCAACTTTCAAAGGCTCACCGATAACTACCAGAATTGCAATCTGATAAATTGAAGACTTCTTTTCGATGACGTAAATCGAAATCGACACGTAAACACAAGTTTCGTTTCGTTTCCGACTCGCGCTAGAGACTATGTAGGGGGGTCACGTAGCCCGCTACCAAACTGTTACGAGTACTCGTTCTAAGAAAATCAGTTTGCAGTGAAGTTAGCGGTGCGCAAATGGCACCGCTGAACCGCAAAATTAGTTCCAACTTCTAGACGGACTGTCGTATGAAATGTAAAGTGGATTGGGTTCGGAATAGCGTTTTGAATCGTTATTTTACACAGAACCCTCTGAGGGTATTTTACTTGTTTCCATAAGTACAATTACTCAGTTTCCTTTGTGGAAGACGTTATTTTAATCTGGATAAAGATGGGTTTCCAGAGAAAAGGCGTATTATCTAAAACGGGAAACTTAGAAAGCCCTCTGTGATCTTCGTAACGAATACATCTCTATCGGAAGTATTCGTTACGAATTCTATGCTTTAGAGAAATTCCGAGCATGGCAGAGTTTACCTTTACATAATGATGATTATTTTTCTTCTACCAAGTAGGTACAAAGTGTAACAAATGAAATGAAAAGGCACTTGGAAAGAATTCACCGCGAATAATGTAAGTTTCACAAAGCTGTTTGAGAAATTATCTTTTGAGTGAGAACCGTTTAGAGTATTCTTTTAAAAACGAGTTTTACAACTTTTTATCACGAAAGTTTGCAGATATTTTGTACAGCTTTTGTTTTTACTTGTGTAAAGAATTTTAGTTTGAGATAGAAAGGTAATTTATTAAATGTAGGCATTGTGTGGATTTAGTGGAGGCCATAGCACTGAAGTGAGATGATATGGTGGTGATTAAGGTAATACGTCCAGCAGGCTGAAAGAAAAAAAAAGAGGTAGGTTCTATTCTGGTGTTATTATTAACATAAAGTAATAATAATACTCTTAAATTCGACATTTTACACATTTTAATATGCTTAAGGATCAACGCTAAGAGGCGACGTGGAAGGCCCAGGATGATCATGGCCTGTTGCAGCGTTAGATCGCGAGGAGTGGAAGGAGAAAAGGGAGGCCTGTGCCCAGCAGTGGGACAATAATGGCTTAAAATAAATAAAATAATAAGGATCCAGGTGAAATTGGCACTATCAAATCTTATAAAATTATACTACGTCATTTTGTTACATAATTAAGTTTTATTAGTATTGATTTAGATTCAGTTTAAATACCTACCTAACTTCTTTAGTGTTACAAAATAAAAACATAAGTGAAAATTATACCATAAATTATTATAAAAATTATTTAATAATATGGTAATTGACGACCGATGTGGCGCGGTGGGCGAAGGTCCGCCTGCGACGTAGGAGGTTGCTGGTTCGATTCCCGCCTCGGAACAATTGTGTGTACGATCTGCAGATATTTGTTCCGGGTGTTCTGGTCGTTTTCTATGTATAATAAAAAATATCTATTTATGTAATGTATTGTATTATGTATATCAGTTATCTAGTACCCATAACAAGAGCTTTGCTTGCCATGGGGCTAGATAATGCTGTGTGGATTGTCCAGCATTATTTATTTATTATTTTATTTATAATAACTGAAATAAACTAACCTAGTTGTGTTTTCAGCGGTAAAAAAATTATTGTTCAAACTGCATAGGCTGCTGAGCGATCATCTTTACAGCCTCCATTGAATAAGAATTAGTACAGCTATTTGAAAATTGCATTCAGAAACCAATTCTCTTTCATTTCAAACGAGCAAAAACTTTAATCACAGGTCTTGTAAACAATAACCTGTTATTATGGATGCTTATCCACAAATTTGAAATAGGCAATTTGCCGGCATTTTGAACGTTATTGTTGAAATGAGATGTTTCCTTAAAACGCAACTTTGATTGCCGAGTGCGGTTATTTGTTTTGCATTTCCTTGGCTTTATAAATTAACTGTACTTTCTGATAATTACATAAATTGGCTTCCAAAGTTTGTCTTCCGTCTTCTTAATGCATAACTGAGTCCCTATGTATATAAGTATATATATTTTATTATATGTATGTAGTATATTTCCATGTAAGTATTATAAGTATTTTATTTTATTTTATAATATATGTATAACTTACAAGCACACAGATCCCCTGGTACTGTCCACGATCCTATCCATCCACGGTTGTCTGGTAGAGATCGCTGTTGAGCGATAAGACCGCCATTTGTATCTAGTTTTTTGAAGTTTTTATTTTACACTGTCATTTTATACTTAGTGTGCAATAAAGAATTATCTATCTATATAGATAGATAGATAATTCTTTATTGCACACTAAGTATAAAATTCCGGAAGACAAACTTTGGAAGCCAATTAGATAGCTAATTGGCTTCCAAAGTTTGTCTTCCGGTTTTTATGTTGATATACCGGTATGTTAATAAATTAATATTAGCAGCATGCATTTTTTTAAAGTCTACCTATGTCTACTTTAATTTTTATCATAAAAAAACATCAGTTTGATCATGAAATATTGTTTGTACTCGTAATTAGAAGAAAAAGAAGGGTCATTTATTAAGAAAATATTTGTTTTTTCTATAACAAAAACTGATCTACCTTCGTAGACATTTACACCATGTGCTACAAAAATTTAGCTAATTCTCTCTACGCTAACAAGTTGATATTTGCAAAGGCACTATTAAATATACAGTCCTTTCATGTCTTCTAACAAGTGCTACGTGTCGTAGCTGTAGCATTGCTACGAACTTCCTATAAAGCGACGTGCCTGCAATTTCGCAGAATCTCTCAGACGCGTTCCATACTCACTCAAACGTCAAAATGAGATGAAATGAGATTTTCACGATTGCATAATAGCACAATCATTTCAAAGATGAAAGTCATTTGCTACTCAGCTTACCAGCTTGTCCGACACACATTCGTACAGACTCTCGAGGTTTATAGATGAGTTTTGCGTAGTTTACGAAATTATAAAAGGTTTCTTTTACGTTCATAATATATTTAGCGCCTTGCAGCGCCCCTACCGGATATGGAGAATAACTTACTTTACTTATTGAATTTCATCATCATCATAAGTCTAATATTAGTCCACTGCTGGACATACGCCTCCCCCAATGAGCGCCATAGCGCCCTGTCTTCAACTTGACGCATCCAGCATCTACCTGCAGTCTTTCGCAGGTCGTCATCCCACCTGGTCGGAGGGCGTCGTACACTACGTTTACCGAGTCGTGGTCTCCACTCAAGAACACGTTTGCCCCAACAGCCGTCGTTTGTTCGCGAGATATGGCCGGCCCACTGTCACTTCAGCTTGCTAATTCTCAGAGCTATGTCGATAACTTTGGTTGTATTCGTTACGAATCCTATCCTTCAGAGAAACTCCGAGCAAAGCTCATTCCATAGCTCACTGAGCGACTTTGAACTGGTGGACCAGCCCTATCGTAAGTGTCCACGTCTCAGCTCCGTAGGTCATAACGGGTATTGAAGTTGAATTTGGTTTATTCAGAATAACATCCATTTTGTTAGTTTCACAATAAACTTCAATAAATTGAAATAGAGAATGGTTAGTAAAATTACAAAATAATCAAACAATTAATAAATAACAATAATAAACTCAATTAAGGTGCAATAAAGATATAATATTATGATGAATTTACATTTAAAATGTCAACAATTATTGGGTTACTAGTGGGGCAAGTGGCCGATGTTGATAGTCGATAGTCACCCTGTGACGCATGATGCCAGAATTTAAACTAAAACCACACCAGTATCACCTGATACTGGTGTGTTTGGATAGCCGTCTATCCAATAGTTTCTTATGAACTTGATTATTTTGAGTGATTTGTCTTTTTTGATCTTAGCTTTTCAAAGTAAACTGTCACTCGTCGATCGCGAAACGTTTAATTCCGTTTTTTATTACGCAAAATTGACTAGAGGACCTGCGCGCTAATGCTAGGTAGATGTTAGACTAGAAGAACGCTTTAGTACGGACGTGAATGCTAGAATAAAGTTCGAATAGAGATACCTTTTATTTTCCCGTCTGATTCGCTGGCTTTATTTCCGAATAAAAATAGTGTGTGTATTATTCAAGCCTATTTTATACGTATAGCTACAATAGGCTTCTACGTTTGAGCAATATTTATGTTGTTTTTGTTTTATCAAGGGAAATATATCTCTCATATCTTTTTATAATACGAATACATCCGACAGAGAACCAAGGTTATCGACATAGCTCAAAGAATTAGCAGTGGCAGCTGAAGTGGCAGTGGGCCGGCCATATCTCGCGAAGAACCGATGGCTGCGTGTCCGTGACCGAGTCGTGGTCTCCACTCAAGAACACGTTTGCCCCAACGTGTTCTTGAGTGGAGATCACGACTCGGTAAACGTAGTGTAGGACGCTCTCCGACCAGGTGGGATGATGACCTGCGAAATACTGCAGGCAGATGCTGGATGCGGCAAGCTGAAGACAGGGCGCTATGGCGCTCATTGGGGGAGGTCTATGTCCAGCAGTGGACTGCTATAGGCTGATGATGATGATCTTTTTATATTGCTTTCAAACTTCTAAGCCAACCTATAATTAATAATCCCTTGATCTAGTACAAGCAGCAATGTTATGCAAGGCTGGGAACATAGCACGTCTAATCCCGCTTGGCTACTGCAATCATCTTTAGAAAATGATATCTACCTAGTTTGGACAAGATAGTACAAGAGGCCACTTGGATTTTTCTATTGCAAAAGATAAGGTTTCAGATTTTTTTTATATACCTACGTCATCATCTTAACTACAGGTAAATTACTTCAAATGCCATTTTTTCTAGAAAAGAAAATCCCCCTCGCTTTTTCACACTAACTTGACCAGATAATTGTACTTATTTCATTATTCATACTATTAAAACCTTTTTACAGTATGAACAGCGATGAAATGATCAACGTGGCAAGAGATTGTTAAATCAAAAAACCTGATATTATCAAGAAATTTAATAGCTTTTAATTTCTCACGAATTCTGAACATCCTTAGCCCAGATAAAGCTGGAATAGACTCACTATAATATATACCACTAAATCTAGCCTGGTGTGGCTAAAAGACAAACCAAAGGTTTTCCCTAATTGTGTGGAAATTGAGTCAGCCTCACTTAATTTCAACTCAATTAGAGGAAACCTGCCAAAAACTGCACCCATCCGCAGAAACATTCAAACATGTAATCAGTGCACCTCGCTGCGCCTCATTCCACCCTGATTCCTCACGTCAATCACATTCCGAATTGCTCCAGCTATTATATACTGTCTCAGCATTCTAAGCACGCGCTCGGACCGGGGGTCAATTTCCTTTCAAACTAAGAGCTCTGTCTAGGTTACGTGACAACTGGCTAGACTCGCTGCATCTCGTAGTATGCACGGTGCTATGGTGAGGAAATTCTGGTATTAGCGGTGTGCAGCATAATTGACAATGAATAACTAGGCAGGGGGTGCAGGGGTGGTTTGGTTGTATGTAGGATCCTAAGGTAGTTGTATATAATCCACTGATTGTATATAAATAAATTGTTTTTTATATACAAGTTTTATTTAAGTTGTTTTCATATCTTATTCATTTGACGACCTCTGTGGTGCGGTGGGCTAAAGTCCGCTGGGACGCAGGAGGTTGCGGCTTCGATTCCCGCTTCGGGACAATTGTGTTTACAATCTGCAGATATTTGTTCCGGGTGTTCTGGTGATTATCTATGTAAAATAAAAAATATTTATCCATGAAATGGATTGTATTAAGTATATCAGTCAATCAACTGCAACCTTCTGCGTCGCAGGCGGCCCTTCGCCCACCCCACCACAGAAATCGTCGAGTATAAAATCATGGTACTAGAATTTACCAGTCTGAAAAAGGAAACCAAAGGATTACGCATTCAGTATTGCTACTTACAAAGTCCATATTAACCCTGCAGATGTCATAACAGTCACTACACCAACAAAGCTACGTACATCCCTCCAATCCATTAGCAGATTGCTTCTGGTAATTTCTTTCCTATCGCTCCATCTGAACACGTGATTATAGCCTTCGGGTATCTTCGTAACACATCGGCAATTGTCGTCCCAAACAGCCTAGGGATTCCTTATCAGATTCGTACAAATGCAAGAATTGGTTTGATAATGTTGGCAATAAACTGTAACCTCTAACAACGTTGTTCTGTTTTCCTTCATTTTTCTTTGGAAGGACGGTATTGATGAGCAATGTGTTTTTTTTTGGGTTTCATTATTTATGTTGGTCCTTTTTACAAGTTTTTATATAGTTTCACGTTATGGTTTTACCTGTAGGGTGGAGGTGTCTGTAATCAAATCTTGATTTGATATTTCGAATTATAACTTTCAAATCGTAAAGGTTGTAAAACTTTTGCTGTGCTAGTTTGCTTCGAAACTAACATTAGTTTGGGTATTTCTAAAGTCCGTGCAAATGAAATCGCGGGCGGGTCAGCTAGTAGATTAAAATCAAAATATTCCACTTTCCGGTTTCCAATTGAGATGCAAATGTAAATCGGACAACAATTATTGTCATGTATAGCGGATCTGATGATGGAGTCGGAAGGTTGCCATGGGAACTCCGTATTAAAACGTTGTAGCGTCATAATGATGCAAGTTGAAGTGACAGTGAGCCGGCTATATATCACGAAGAACCGACAACCGATGAGATAAACGTGTTCTTAAGTGGAGACCGCGACTCGGCAAACTTAGTGCAGGACGCCCTCCGGCTAGGTGGGATGACAACCTGCGAAGGACTGCAGACAGATGCTGAATGCGGCAAGCTGAAGACAGGGCGCTATGGCACTCATTAGGGGAAGCCTATGTCCAGCAGTGGACTCTATAGGTTGATGATGATGATGGCCAGTCACAACGCAGAGACTAGCCAGGTGCGCAGGACATATTATAGTGCACAAGTGTGAGCACAAACCCAGGTGCACTCTCTATTCCCTCGCTCTCATAATCCGATGGGACGGCAAACCGACACGACTGGGGAGAGGCTTGGCGTAGAACAAACAGCTTAGCGTGCTTCCCAAGGCACGCGGATGTAACACCTGAATTCGGCCTACTCCGAATTTTTCGAGCAAGATTTGTGTTAACGGGATATTTTGACAACCTCTGTGGCGCGGTGGGCGAAGGTCCACCTGCGACGCAGGAGGTTGCGGGTTCGTTTCCCGCCTCGGAACAATTGTGTGTATCATCATCATCATCATCAGCCTATATTAGTCCACTGCTGGACTAATATAGGCTGCCTCCCCCAATGAGCGCCATAGCGCCCTATCTTCAGCTTGACGCATCCAGCATCTACCTGCAGTCTTTCGCAGGTTGTCATCCCACCTGGTCGGAGGATTGTGTGTATGATCTGCAGATATTTGTTCCGGGTGTTCTGGTCGTTATCTATGTATAATAAATAATATATATCTATATAATCTTCGTAAATCTTCATCTATTGTATTAATTATATCCGTTATCTATTTAGTAGGTAGGTACTCGCAACACAAGCTCTGTTAAGCTTGGGGCTAGATGATGCTGTGTGAATTGTTCAGCATCATTTATTTTATTTTATTTCTAGTAACCTCATCGAATTTCGGCTCACGTTAAGAACGCGGTCTTAAAGTAACTAGACTAACGGTTTATTATTCTATACGCTTATATATTATATAGTTAACACTTTGACTGCGATTTTTTTTCGACGACTGCGATCTTTTTTTTAACCTAAAAAATTCGTGCTGCCGCTCTACACCTCGGTTGTGTTGCGCCGCACATGCGTTTCGTTCGAAAAATATTACGGCTGTGCTGAGTCACAAAGATCTGTATTTTCTCAGCCGCTGCGCTAGTGTGGATTTACGCATATTAGTCACTTGTAGAAAACACATACCGTGTGATTTCAGCACTCAAAGTGTTAACAAACGGCTAATTAGTCTCGATGCTTATTTACGTTTTAGTTTTGTTTTTTTTAGACGTTTAAACATAACACCACGTAGCCTCACTACGAATTAGGTATACAAGGCGGTTTGATTCACCTTGACAAGTTCTCTGAAACTTAATGACATAGCTTGTTTGTAAACATATTTAATTACATATTCTGAAATAAAAAAACTACTTGTCAAAATAAACTGTCAATTTAAACGTAGATTTTAATCTATTTTTATACAACTAGCTACAAATTACAATGATAAGGGTATCAGACCTAACAATTGCTAGAATTTTAAAGTCAATTATGTTTATAGCTCTTGTTTAGTGTCCTAATAGGCAATTTAGAATTCGAATAGGCAATCTGTTTTGCATATTAAAATACTAGAGTTACACGATAAGATAATTTTATTGCGATATTGAATAAATTTTCAATGATTGTTATCGTTTTTGTTTTACAATTTTTTGGCGAACAAACCAACAAGTTTTCAATTGAAAAAATTACAAACTTGACTCTGTCCTCAATTTTTCATTATATTTCACAAAATAAGAAGGCAAAGGTTTGAAATATGTAGCTAAGAACGAAATAGTAGGTATTAGTTGTGCACAACCATGGATGTCTGGTAGAGATCGCTCTTGAGCGATAAAACCGGCAATTGTAATTTATTTTTAAGTTTTTCTGAACATAGTTTTCTATTTAATGTGAATAAAGAATTTTCTATCTATCTATCTAATAAATAACTGTTTTTTTGTGAGTACCTCAAGCATTTTTCAATAAATAAAATAAATAATGCTGGACAATCCAGACAGCATTGTCTAGGCCTAAACTAAGCAGAGCTTGTGTTATGGGTACTAGGTAACTGATAATACTTACTACAATATATTACATAGATAAATATTTTTATTATAGGCACAAAAATATATCCAGAACACCCTGAACAAGGGTCTGCAGATCGTAGAAACATTTGTCCCGAGGCAGGAATCGAATCCGTAACCTCTTGCATCGCAGGCAGGATTATATATCGAATCTGATCCAAGTTGTCCAAACTTTTTCAAATTCAAAGGCTTAGGCTTCGAAATACGTATAATTACTTGGCAAGAAGCTGCAGCTGGTCCCTGCGGTTTCAAAAGGAAAAACTTCGGTGCTCGGATGAGACTCATGGAATAATGAGTTCTATGACCAACTTCGTCCGGCGAAATGTTTTTATGAGTTGGTATTAAAGTGATTCGATCGTATTTTGAATGGACGCTTGTTTTGAGTGAGTTGAGCGGAACGTTTCAGAAGTTTGGATCTATTCTAATATTGGCCAGATGCATTTGAAGCCAGTCGGAATGATTTAAAGTAACCAGGACTGACTAGTAAGCTAGTAGCAATTATACAGAATCGATTCCTTTTATGGTATTTTAGTTCTATATTCTGAACTTTAGTTTTTAAACTTCGCGATTTGTTAACATAGCAAAGATTCGTTTCATCATCATCATCAGCCTATAGCAGTCCACTGAAGACAGGGCGCTATGGCGCTCATTGGGGGAGGCCTATGTCCAGTAGGCCTCCCCCAATGAGCGCCATAGCGCCCTGTCTTCAGCTTGTCGAATCCAGCATCTAGCATCTGTCTTGCGCAGGTCGTCATCCCACCGGGTCGGAGGGCGCCCTACACTACGTTTACCGAGTCGTGGTCTCCACTCGAGAACACGTTTGTCCCAGCGGCCGTTGGTTCTTCGTGAGATATGGCCGGTCCACTGCCACTTCAGCTTGCTAATTCTTAGGGCTATGTCGATAACTTTGGTTCTCTGTCGGATGTATTCGTTACGAATCCAAAGATGAGTTCATTAAGTATTTATTGCTTACCTTTTTATTTTTTCAAAACGTTTCCATCGCTTTACAGCGATCGTAGTCACGGGGCGACTGGATGTACTCGAAGTCACAGCCGAGAATTGACGGCAGAATTCACGACTACCCTCAATTCGTCTTCAGAAAAAACCCGATAAATTAATCTTTAATAATATGAAATTTAGTTCTTTTCATCAATCACGATTATTGTGACATAAACGACATTTCGACTCCTAAACATTATATTACGTCATTGTGCCAATCTGATTAATATTTCCACCGAGACAATAGAATATTGCTGGACAATCCACACAGCATCATCTAGCCCTAAGGTAAGCAGAGCTTGTGTTACGGGTACTAGATGACTGATATACATAATATAAAACATACCTATACACATATATGCATAATAGATAAAAATATATATAGAAAACGACCAGAGCACCCGGAACTCCGAATCTGCAAATTAAAAATTAAAAACGTTTATTGCAGTACCTTTTTTTACAAAACATTAATTGGTTTGGGAGCCTCCATTTAAGCAAACATTTGCTTGTGTTTGGGGACTCCGCTCTTGCCAGTGATGTCCTTAACTTAAGTTAAAAAAGATACAAAGATAGGGTGTTTTATCAATAACAAACTAGACTAAACTATAATTTAAAGTAAAATCGTACAAACATTTGACCCGAGGCGGTAATCAAACACGCAACCTCCTACAACAATGATGTACTTGTTCTGTGAGCTTAGAGTATACTAATAACAAGAAAACCCATAGAAATAAAAGTGAAAAATAGCTCGATAAGTACCATTACAGAACATTAAATTCTAACGGGATTATAAGCTGCTCTCAAAACGCGGAAACATTAAAAAGAAACAATCGAATGAGTGTTTCTGTGTTTATTTTCGCCATTACAAAAGATTTACAACCTGAGCCATTATCTACCGAAACTAGACTTCGGCTGCACTGTAAAAAGTAAAAAGCACTTGGCCATTTGTAAATTTAGATCCTGGCATGCCACTAAGGGTCTAGTCACACCGTAATGGCAGCGGCCGGCACCGACGTTGCGAGTAGTTTCAGTGTCAAACTGGTGTCAAATAATTTAAGACTTTATTACATAGCTGCGCCCGGCGGTTTCACCCGCGTGCTGATAGGTATTTTCGATAATATACTCGTACTATATATCTTTATGATAGCCTATGTGTTATTCTGATATGTAAGCTATATTATTGTGAAGTTTCACTAAAATCCATTTAGTCGTTTTTACGTGAAAGAGTAACGAACATCCATCCATCCATCCATACCTACAAACTTTCGCGTTTATAATATTAGTAGTACATAACATACCAATATCGCTTAAAAAGCTTGAAAATATCGCGAAGCCTCACGCGTCTTGTCAACGGTCCAGCCCTTAGCGCCGCCGCGTCATTGCCGCACTATTAGCCGCTGCCAATTCTTGATTTGTTCAATCTTCTCTTTCGTCCCTACCTTCTTGTTTATTCGTCGCAACAGAGTCCAAAGACTTTTCTCTATGCCAGTCAGCAGGACTGTTGCTCGAGCGAATTTTCCACTGCCTCGCAACCTAGCCGCACTGATCGGACTTCTTGACCGGAACCCAGACTTTGATATCTTCGCAGTTTAATGGAAAATAAATAAAAATAATAAATGAATAATGCTGGACAATTCACACAGCATTATCTAGCCCCATGGTAAGCAGAGTTATGGGTACTAGATAACTGATATACATAATACAATACATTACATAGATAGATATTTTTTAGTATACATAGAAAACGATCAACACCCGGAACAAATATCTGCAGATCGGCGGGAATCGAACCCGCAACCTCCTGCATCGCAGGCGGACCTTCGCCCACCGCGCCACTTCAGTCGTCAAATGAAACAAAACTTATTGTACACGGGTTCTGTGAAAAAGCTATTTTTTCAGAAGTTTAGTTGTATGTAGGTATATGAAGTCGAATGCAAATCTGTTTTTACTGTTTTTGATGGCTGTTGGTTGAAGAGCTTAACCTGAAAACAACATTTTATCCATTTTTGCATTGATAAAACCTGAATAGAGAAAAACTAGTAAATCGTTTTTTGAAATAGCTTTTTATAATCCTCAAAAGCTTTGAAACTGCATACTTCATAAGAGTATCTTAATATTAAACTTCATCATCAGCCTATAGCAGTCCACTGCTGGACATAGACCTCCCACAATGAGCGCCATAGCGCCCTGTCTTCAGCTTGAAAATTTATCAATAAAAATCGAAAAAAGTTTATTTAAACCACTAAATAGTAAAATTTCATAAAACGTCACAAAGTCTACCTAAAGTATCCAGTTTTGGGCTTACAGATCAAAAATATGTATTTATAAATTATAAAAAAATATTAAAAATTGTATGCACATTTCGTTTGATCAGTTTCTAAAAAATTTTAGATCAATTATCTAACTAGTTAGTATTCCGAACTCGTTTCATGCCCTATATCGACTCCTTGCCTACTCCTCTGATACTCAATCACTATCTCCTCCATTTTTTAGTCTAGTAAAATAAAGATTGTTCGTTTATACAAGGTTATGCGATAATTTAAAAATGTTTGACCACAAAGCAGGGCTTGCTACCGGTACGAATAATACCGGTACTATGGCGGTAATTATGCTATTTTCATTTCGATACTTTCAAGTATCTCGCGACGTTGCCAGCTCTCCAGTCCTAGCGTACCGTCTGTGGAAGGGCAGGCGTGCGCGCGTGCTTGCCAAAGCCTTGAAAATACCGATATTTTAGTGCCGATACCAATGAAGTACCGGTACTCACAAGTATCGCTACTAAAAAAGTACCGATAAAATTTATATCGATACCGATGATGGTATCGATACAACGTCAAAGGTAGGCTGATGTACCGGTACTTGAAAATACCGGTATTCCAAGCCATGTCACAGTGTTCGCAAAATACCCTTTTCATGAACGAAGTATTAAACTCTACAAAGTGAGGTATCCTCTGCTGTAAGCCGGTATGGCTATTTCGTTTAAGAACAGAGCGTTCGATTAGCGTCTCTATGTTAATGTTAGTAAAGGTGGTTTTAGAAAACTAATTTGGTGGGTAGGAAGAATTAGCTTTTGAACCTAACTTTCTAACGTTAAAAATAACCTTTTAGTCAAACAGTCATCGCATATAACTTTTCCTAAAACTGGCATTTTAAGAATAAAATGCGATTATCTCATACCGCCACTTCTCCGATTCACAAATAAAAAGAAAAGAAGAAGAAAGAAAATACATTTATTTGACACCATACATAACACATAACAAGACACATTAAAAAATCTAAGCTACCATGCTATATAGCACATAACGTATCGCATGTAATCAGCGTTATTATAACGCTTATTTTAGTGAGAATAACGCGTGTTAAGGCGCATTCTAACGCGAATAACACGTGAAAAGGCCTACCTTTTATATTCTATATCTGCACTGGTTATCTGCACTGTTGCAATAAGGCATTCCTCCCTCATTCCTCCCTAGTATAAGAAAAAAAGTCTGAGTCTATCAGAAAGACACGCAAAAAAACCAATAAGATGGCCTTGCTCGCCCCAATAATTAATTCATCAGCACTAAGAAAGGCCGCGTCAGCGTGAACTTTCGACAGGAACTCCCGTTGCACGTTCCTTAAATTTCTCCTTTACTTTGTGCCTGTGCTAGATAGAAAGTTTACTAATTAGACGGGGCTCACTGCCTAGTGCCCGGTATCTAACTACATAGTTTGAAAATCAAGGTAGGCGTCTTTGCTCGGAGCTTATTCATAAATAATCACTACAAGTTTAAATCCCTTCGACCTGTATTTTTGTGTACTTTCCTTTTTTTTGTAACTCTGTTTAAACATTGTGTTTGTGTGGCTATTAATATTTTTTTTATTCTACATGGTATAAAACAAAGTCGCTTCCGGCCATCTGTCTATGTATGACTAGATCTTTAGAACTACGCAACGGATTTTGATGCGGTATTTTTTTTAGATAGAGTGATTCAAGAGGAAGATTTATTATGACACATAGATTTTGACGCGGGAATAATTTATTTCAGTTCTATTTGTACCATAAACACGTACGTACATATGTTATAGAAACGAGACTGAAAGACAGAAACTGAATTAAGATGTAACTATTGCAGTAGGTTCAGCACAGGCAATACGACACTGGGAATCTTAATTTTTTTTTTAATTGGAAATACTTATGGGAATTCGGCTATAAAAGGAAATCGCGTTTAAGACACTGTACAATAAGGTAAACTGAGTTTTAAGTATTTTCAGGCGTTTCACGACTTAGTTTTTTCAAATATTAGGCAATATGAGACAACTGCATTTAACTTATAATAGGTTACATTATAAGTTAAATGCAGTAATCTCATATACATTATTATTGTTAAAAAAAGCCTCTAAAGACAATGCAATCTACAGCAGAAAAAAACCTTTATTAAAATATAAACAAAAGCGGAGCTATTGTCACAATTCAATTATCCTACTAATATATTTCAAACGAGAAAGTTTGTATGTATGGATGTTTGTTACTCTTTCACGCAAAAACTACTGAATGTATCGGACTGCATACAGGTGGTTCTAGGCTTGGAATAAAATAAAGGCTACTTTTTACCCCATAAATCAGTTCTCATGGGATAGAAATAAACTTTAAAATTTTACATAGAAACAACGCGTGCGAAGCAGCGGACAGAAACTAGTTCATAATAATGTATTCATGATTGTCCTCACAGCCGAATTTCGACTATGGCGGCCAAACTTAACGATAACTAGCCAGATGCGCAGGACTTATTATAATAGTGCACAAGTGTGTGCGTAAATACAGATGCAAGCACTATTTCCTCTCTCTTATAATCTGACTAGCTGCACCCCGCGGTTTCACCCGCGTGGTGATAGATATTTTGGATAATATACAATATATCTTTATGAATTGTATGCCTATGTGTTATTCTGATATGTAAGCTATATTATTGTAAAGTTTCATCAAAATCCATTCAGTAGTTTTTGCGTGGAAGAGCAACAAACATACTCACATACATCCTCACAAACTTTCGCGTTTATAATATTAGTAGGATAGTAAGGCAGACCGAATTAACCGGGGAGAGGTCAGTCACAGGACCATCTATCCATCTGTTACCTTTTCACACCTAAACGATTAAACAGATTTTAAAAAGTAAGTAGTTACACTAAAAAGTAAGTACTACACTTGAAAATAAACGTAAAGTTTTTTTTATTCCACAGTATAAAATCGTATACGAGAAGGACCACCCATATCCACACCCGCTGCCTTTAACATTTTGTTTATTTTTATGTAGTAAAAATACCTCATAACATTCGATAATAAAAGTGTAAGGACACAAAATATGAATCGTATATTTTTATACAGCACCACTCAAGCTCAGTTTTTATCAGCACGATCTTGCAATTTTTTTTTCATTCGCTATAATCGTAACCGTTATTATGTACTTTTGTGTCTTACGTTTTATTTTACGTGACCCTTTCTTTATGATATTTGTATGTGCCCGTATCTCGCACAGTAATGTGTACTTACAACTCGGTCGCAATATCTGTGCACCGTGAGCCAAACATTTTGTATGGCTCAAGGTGCACAGATATTGTTACCGAGTTGTACCTACTTCGCTTGTTCAAATAGTACAGTGACGTCTCCTATTAAATTTGCAAGAGCAGTTTTCGCAGAAATGTTTCATGATTTGATTGGTGGGATCATCTTCCGAATGACCGGTGGGGTTAATAAACTTGTTCGTCAGTGGAGATCGCGACTCGGTAAACGTAGTGTAGGACGTGCTCCGGCCAGGGGATGTCGACTTGCGAAAGACTGCTGGCAGATGATGCGGCAAGCTGAAAAAATGGCGTGATGGCATTCATTATGCAGGCCTATGTTTAGCTGTGGACTATTATGTACTGATGACGGCACATCCGGTTATATTACTGTTAGAATAAATAATAATAATACTGATTATAATATTCTGAAAACAATGCCTTTTGCATTACCATTAAATTAATAGGAGTATCTCTGAATAATTCTGAAAATAAAGTGACACACGTTAGTAGGCATGCATCATCATCATCATGAGCCTATATTAGTCATAGGCCTCCCCCAATGATCCCTGCGGAACCACAATAGAGTCCTTGGGATTATTAAAAAAAAAAAAACACAAAAAAAGATATTAAAAAATATAAACCGAATGCTGCCAAAAAAAAACATTGAGAATAAGGGAAAAAATCTTCCACAAAACCCAAGGACCGAGGGCCTCGAGGCCCCTCTCTGTGCCCCCACCAGGGCCGGAAAGAAACCTATTGATTCCCCCAATGAGCGCCATAGCGCTTTGTCTTCAGCTTGACGCATCCAGCATCTACCTGCAGTCTTTCACAGGTCGTCATCCCACCTGGTTGGAGAGCGTCCTACAGTAGTAGTAGGCATTGTAGGTATAGAAATGGAAAGCCATCAGTTTGTATCCATCAATAAAATCTGACGCTAATCTGACCACAATCTTGAACCGGTGCCAGGTTGTACATGTAATGGAGACCATAACTGGACCGACAGACAATAGAGCATTAGGTACTGCCACATTTGAAACTAATGAACGTAATCCTGTTTTATTGATCTCATAACTTTAATCACTTGCGGACATTATTTACTCAAATAGTTTGAGTAAATAATGTCAATAATTATGTAGTATAAACCAATTAATTGGTTCCAATGAAAAACAGAAAAAACAAATTATTCACACATCTCAAAATAAAATATGTAACAAAAATTTTGTTCGTTTTTAACACAGAACTTTAACTCAATATATGTAGTTCTGTGGTTCTATTTAAATTAATTTTAAAACCCAAAAAAAATAATTATTAACAATTTATTGTCTTTATTTCTATCATAAAAATCTTGTAGGTGCCATTTTGTATTTGATAAACACACATAGACGCAAACAGATTTGGAGTGGAATAGATGCAGTGGAAACTAATTCACCTGGGCCATGGATGAGAGTGGAAAAAAGTTGAAAGTGTGCTAACCATCCATGATTTGAACAGATTAGCTCAGTGGATCAGAGTGGAATGGACAATGATGTTATTTGTAAAATCTCATTGGGAATGGAGCCATACTTTCACAAAGAAATGCGTATCGTTAGAAGGGATAATTTTGTTTCGTAATGCACATGAATGCAATAGTGACATATGTATAAATAGTATTTCAAAGCTGCCGAAACAATTCCATCCATAACCAAATTACACAATCAAGGTCTTCATGACCAGCCGAATCGCAGTTGACTTGTTTTAGAAAGCAAGTTACAATTCAGGCATATATGCTCTCAATCAACTTTCAGTTCGGATGCCTATTGGATTAGTATCAGTTTCGAGTTCTGGATGCAGAAAGGCCTACCAGGTGTACTTTGACGAGGTAAATTGGAGCGCAAAAATCAACGAAATCAACGTTTGTGCGATGCAGAGTAGATCGACTCAGAGGGACCATATATGCAGGTTTTCTACAAAAATTTCGGTCCACACGTTGGCCGCGTCATTACAGACTTCGTTTGGTTGGTACAAGCCTAAGCAAGTAAATACAAGTTATGACTCAGCTTTCAAAAAAATATGCACTAATATTTTGGATTTCAGTATTTTTTCAAAAGTAATAGCGATTATAGCATTCGTTTACCATGATTTGATTGACGTTATAAATGACGTTCCCGTTGTAAATGAGTCTTGTGTTAATAAACAAGTTTTTTGTTTACATTATCTATCTTGTTAATTGTAATAATTAAACTAAAAATAATTGATCACGGTCACCTTTTTACACTTCTATTGTTTGTAATTAACTCACCTTCTCAGGACGAGAGAGCGATTCCATATGGTACAGATTTACGACTCCCTGAAAACTAATGAAAAATTACACACCCATACATTCAACTCTGAATCAAACACCCCAGCGATAAAGCTGTTTTCACATCGACGGCTTGTAGTGTAGACAACAATATCGTGACATTTTCACTTTGTTCATTCGAAGCATCAATCATTGTCGCGCTATCGGCTGACAAGTCCTTTAAAAGTTGCCTTCAGCCTATCAGCTGGGGATTTTCCCTTCAATTATTAATGGAGCCTAAACCACTCGGTTTGTTATGATTGATTTCTTTCAGGGAATAAACGCTAACACTCTGCTGCATGTTTTGAGGATAAGGCACTGATCCTAAGATAAATGCTGTCGAATAACAAGGTCTATAGGGAATGGGATTGAAAGAGTGAATTCTTCAAGCAAGTTAATGTGAATTAAAGCAGATTGAGCAGAGATATTGATGCCATTTTGCTTTACCTACTTCCATGTGCGTTTGTTCGAGCTTAATTAATGAACTGATGACTACGAAGGTTTCTTTAAAGTATAGACTGAGAATAACTATATAGTACGTAAGGTGGTAAAATTACCAAGGTGTTATTTATTTCACGATTGAAGGTTGGCGCAGTGTATCAGTGCGTGCAACTCCAATTTAAATTTGCAATCACAACAATAAACTCATCTTCTTAGAAACAAGTTATCTTAGTTTCGTGCTTATTAGATGTCATTAAACAGAGATGGAGCAAGATTTTGCGAGTGACTCGGCATTGATGAACTAGTTATAAAGTCCCAAAGCGGCTTCGCCCTCAGTGAGATCTATGTGTCAAATGGTTTATAAACCTTCCTCTTGAATCACTTTATCTATAAAAAAAAACCGCTTCACAATCCGTTGCGTAGTTTTAACAGAAATAGACAGCGGGAAGCGACTTGTTTTCATACTACGAGTAGGTATGTAGTGATTATGTTACAAACTCTCCAACGTGACTTTGACAGCTGAATAATAATGACAAGTTTAAGCAGTATAGTACGCGTAGTGCGTTTTATCTTATACATATAACAATAAACTCATCTTCTTAGAAACAAGTTATCTTAGTTTCGTGCTTATTAGATGTCATTAAACAGAGATGGAGCAAGATTTTGCGAGTGACTCGGCATTGATGAACTAGTTATAAAGTCCCAAAAGCACACACAATTTCGCTTTATTAGTGAGTTAAACAAGATTATCTTATTTCATACATCGCAGTCTCATTACGCGTTTTATACATCAAACACCACAATTCAGACTGATGTTACCTATGAGACGCATAAATCCTTTACAAATTAGAATTTGAGTCAGTCAAATTACGAAAATCATGGCCCATTAAAAGCTAAATTCCACAACAGGATTATGCAAAATATTATTTTATATCATAAATTCTAATAAAGACAGATGAAACAAGTTCAAGCTCCTTACCAAAACAAGGTCGAAGTTTTAACTCTCACGAGACACATTTTCAATTTTAAAATGTAACTGTTATGAAATTTTCTTAAAAACCACTAAGGGACGAATACCGCAACCAACTTTGGCTACAATTTTAAACTGTTATCTTTCACAGCAGTTAGAAGATATTCGATTTAATAGCAAGTACCTAAAGTTATTAATAGCTTGGTTCTATTGGATAGAAATTGCAATTAGTTTGACTTCAAAAGATGTTTTGAAACCTTTTGGAAATTAAAGGAAACTATAATAGAAGTGGACACTCACGATAGGGCTGGTCCACCAGTTCAAAGTCGCTCAGCGAGCTAAGGAAAGAGCTATGCTCGGAGTTTCTCTGAAGGATTAGGATTCGTAACGAATACATCCGACAGAGAACCAAAGTTATCGACATAGCTCTAAGAATTAGCAAGCTGAAGTGGCAGTGGGCCGGCCATATCTCGCGAAGAACCGACGGCCGCTGGGGCAAACGTGTTCTTGAGTGGAGACCACGACTCGGTAAACGTAGTGTAGGACGCCCTCCGACCAGGTGGGATGACGACCTGCGAAAGACTGCAGCTAGATGCTGGATGCGGCAAGCTGAAGACAAAACGCTATGGCGCTCATTGAGGGAGGCCTATGTCCAGCAGTGGACTGCTATAGGCTGATGATGATGATGATAGTAGAAAACGATAAGGTGCAAACGGACTGAGTGGAACTGCACTGCAGCGGATCCGCGCGTCACGACGCGGCTTCACGAAGTATTCCTCACCGTACTGCAGTTGAAGTAGGTACAGCGGAGCGACAGTAGTAGTGGTATTATTTTATTTAGAACTTACTGCGCTCCACGGCTTCGCCCTCAGTGAGATCTATGTGTCAAATGGTTTATAAACCTTCCTCTTGAATCACTCTATCTATTAAAAAAAAACCGCTTAGCAATCCGTTGCGTAGTTTTAACAGAAACAGACAGCGGGAAGCGACTTTGTTTCATACTACGAGTAGTATGTAGTGATTATGTTACAAACTCTCAAACGTGACTTTGACAGCTGAATAATAATGCCAAGTTTAAGCAGTATAGTACGCGTAGTGCGTTTTATCTTATACTAGCGGACCTTCCCGGCTTCGCACGGTTTTAGTACGGATCTCTAACTTTTTTGAAAATATAATATAGTTCACCGGGGATAGTATAGCTTCCCAAAGGTGAAAGAATTTTTAAAATCGGTTTAGTAGTTTCAGAGCCTATTCATTACAAACAAACAAACAAAAAATCAAACCTTTCCTCTTTATAATATTAGTATAGATGATTTCATTCAATCAATAATTGGCAGTGTCGAGCACTCCACAGCAAATCCGCTCAGTGCGGTTGTACTTTCTAAGTTATATCAATGTAAAATGAAATGAAATGACATATTATTTTTCAATAGACGTTTATAGACCCAAATCAAATAAGACAGAAATAATCATCATAAAATGTTCGTCCGCAAACTTTTGCCGACTAAGTTTTGAATGAAAAATTTCCATCATAAGGCCTAATGACCGAACGTTATTTTTCCGCCAAAAAATCTCCATTAATATCGTTACTTGAGTTGGAAGAGATGAATGGGGTGCAGATAAAATAATATATATTATATAATATTAGGTCCATAAAACTGACTGTGGGAAGTCGACCGAGGGTGTTTTATAGGGGAAGGTTAGAGTCCATTTCGAATTCAGGTTATTTGATTCAACAATCGAAATTTAATTTGTTTCGAGTTTGCTTTTATTGACCTTGAACGTTTCGAAAAACTACTAATTCTAATACTAAAACCATTTATTGCATGTAAACTTCTTAACCTAAACTAAAATTAAGCACAATACTAAATGACTAATAACAGGCAAAGGGAATATATTCAGCATTGTGCTGTATGCAAAGACATGCGGCAAAATAAAGGCTTTTCAATTAATCTAAGTGAAGGAAGGATCATAGCCTTTGTAGCTTTGCTAATATTAAAGGTTACAAATTCAATAATAATGCTATTAGTGATGAGAGAGAATGCACTCACTGCACTGATTAGTAGATTATACGGCAGAACCAACACCATCGTGGCAACAATAACTGATGAAATTGATTGAATCGAGCATCTCGATATTAATAACCTGGGTACCACTTTTTTTAAAATAAAATTCAAATTCATACCAGAACATCCCATTCAACACCATTCTGAAAGTAAATAAATAAATAAATAAATAAATAATGCTGGACAATTCACACAGCATTATCTAGCCCCATGGTAAGCAGAGCTTGTGTTATGGGTACTAGATAACTATATACATAAACAATACATTACATCGATAGATATTTTTTATTATACATAGAAAACAAAATACAATAATAATAATATAATAAAGCCTTTTTATTTCCTTAATACATAGAATTTACAAAATTTCATAATGAATAGAATAATATTATATGTCACTTAATTATATAAAAGATTAGATTTAAATTAAATTAAAAATTAATGATGCGTATTAAGGACCTCTCATCGAGTGAAGGCCTCCTCCATTTTACTCCATGCTTTTCTGTCTTGAGCTTTGATTAACCAGTCTATGCCAGCTGATTTGTTAATTTCATCTATCCATCTCTCTTTTGGTCTGCCTCTGGTTCTTTTGTTCTGTGGTCCTGTCCATGTTGTTATTTTTTTGATCCATTTGTTATCATCCATGCGCGCAATATGGCCAGCCCATTTCCACTTTAATTTTTTACAGTGTTTCAAAGCATCGATGACATTTGTGGTTTGTCTTATAACTGTATTTCTTTTTCTGTCTCTTCTCTAAACAAAATACAATACAATAATTATTTATTGCACACCATAAAAACAGATACACTGGACAGAAAAAAGACAAATAAAGAATGTGTTGTACAATGGGCGGCCTTATCGCTTAAAGCGATCTCTGCCAGGCAACCTTTGGATGGACGGAAGAGTTAGAACAAGTATAGACGGTGGCGTGTTATATAGAATAATATTAAAATATATTATTCATTAGAAAATATTTAAATTAAATTAACCTAAATTAGTAGCCTGGCTGCGTTTATATGGTATTATTATGTACACAAGGGTTAATAAATTACTATAGAATATGAGGTCATGTTTTGTTCCTATTGTAATTATATTGTCTGGTTCAAGCTGATGTAGGGTAAGGGATGCAGGAAGTCGATAACAAAGGCTTTGTGGTTATCTATTATGTTGAGATCATAACTCATCTTGTTGCTTTCGTTCGCAATTTCTCGGTCTGAAATCTGAGTATTTCAGTAGAATAACCATATGTCTAATTACGTGTTACATGCCATTCATTATGTTTTTAATTGTAGTTTTGCTGGTAAGTAAAGTTTCTATAGTCACGGCCGCATTGCAATACGAAACGAATTTTTGGGAGACCATCCACCTTATGAACCGATGACATTGTAGTGGTCGCAGGGAATCAATAGATGGAGGCGGCTCAGGACCGCTCTTTGTGGCGTCGTAAGGGGGAGGTTTATGCCTAGCAGTGGACGTGTTTAGGCTGATATGATATATTTTTATATTTGTAAAAGTATATTATTTCAAAAAGACAGACAAACCGTATAATTAAGCTGAACGCGGAACCTTTCCGTGCCGTAGAAGTCGCACTCGATTTTACTGAAATGTTGTTATTCGACCCATCAATCAGACTTATTCGCAGTTTTTAGTTCGTATACAGTATAATTTGTTCGGCCTGACTAAGCAAGCCACAGCCACCGGTCTTATATGTTTGTTAGAATGAATAAGGATAGAATTTATAAATAAGTATTGTATAACGTATAACTAATAATGTAATGCAATTTTGTTTACTATTTTTATGTATAAATCACGCACCTGACGACCGTGACGTGACACGACCCGTCTGGTCTTCACTGAAAATCAGCGCTGGGTGGACACATTAGTGTGCATCCAGCACAATGCTGAGTGAAGGCCATATTTGCCATGAACTCTGCTACGCACAATAATTTGTAAGATATATTGTATTAATTTGCGTAGTTTTAAGTTTGTTGTGTATGCTAGTTTTTAAGGTAAATAAAAATATTTTCTTTCTTTTTTTTTTTTCTTTTATTGAAATGCGGGTTCATCGCGGATGGGTGCACGAAGTTGCATACTATTTCATGGAAAGATTTAGAAAATGCGATAATTGCAGCGAGTGCGGCTCCTGCAGTGCGGACAGGTTCAGCCTAATTATACGATTTCTCTGTCTGTCTGAAATGAAATACTATATATAGTTATTTTGAGTATAAATATAAAAATATATTATATCGAGTTCGTTCTTTTTATTAATTGAATACCTACCAGGTTCTTTATAAGTAAATAAATAAATAAATACTTTAATTTATTTAACGTGGAAGACAATCATGATCCTACTAGCTTTATTAATCTGAAATCGTTTTTTTTTAAATAAAGCAGCCAAACTGAATCATTCAACTGTATATTTAGGTTTTTTTACGTTTTTCAGAAATTGGTTTCAAAAATCAAAGTAAATTTTATTGCGGAGCTTTGTGAAAACATTTTTGTTTGTTCATTTCAATCGGCTCCTTTTACCAGGTGACCGGAATAAATCGAAAACATTCGGAAAACGTTCCCGAACGAACAAAATCAGCTCACTTTTTCCTTATCGAACGACGAATTAATTAAAATTTCATTATTCAACGAAAGATTATAACTTCCCTTCAGTCATTTGCATATTTAACTGAAATATTTAAAGAAATCCTCTTTTAGAGCCGTCTTATTAAATTTGTTATAAGCGCCCGAATTCGATGCCCAAACTTGTATTTCTTTTTGTATGGATGAACTTTTTTAGACTAGAATGAATTTTAAGTGGCTTAGAGCAAATGGTTAATTCTGTAAATTATTTTTGGCAACAGTATTTTTATGATGAATATAAAAACACCGTTTTTAACCTTAATTTCGAATTCGTGAAAGGGATATATGAAAACTGTCAAAATAAATTGATTGCAGAACCATTCGCTAAAATAATTATAAGCGCCAAAAACCACGGTAAAATTTATCCATATTTTTTTTGCCTAGGTATTTTTTATAACTTGCTGTTCGCGTGGATTTTAAGAGCTTTTTTTTAGTACTACCTCTATTATTTTTACAAAAATAAAAGTAGCTTATGAATGAATGAATGAATTAACACTTTATTGCACTTAAAACTATAAAATAACACCTTATATCTAAATATAACACATAAAAAGTACAATAGGCGGCCTTATCGCTGACAGCGATTTCTCCCAGGCAACCTAGGCTTGGGGAAAAAGATATAAGTTAGTTGTTGCTTTTTGTACTTGTTGTACTTTGCTTATGTTACTTGTTATAACATTAGCTAGTGAAATTCCCATAAAAATAGATTCAGCCGTATTAAATTATTTTTTTATTTTATTTATTTATTTAAAGATTATCTGTAAAAACAGATATTGATAAATAAATAAAAAATCAAGTGTAAAGTTACAGATTATACTTTCATTTAGTAAGATGTTGTTATTGATCAGATTCCTCCGACCTCCGTGGGATGACGACCTGCGAAAGACTGCAAGTAGATGCTGGATGCGTCAAGCTGACGCTATGGCGCTCATTGGGGGAGGCCTATTTCCAGCAGTGGACTAACATTATGCTTGTGATTATTTTTCACATGACAAACAGACGTTTCCATTACACTGAAAACTGTGTAAAAATGATATAAAAAAATAATTTGAGAAATACTAAGAAATGCTCATTAGTTTCAATTGGAATAGATTTGAATTAAAACCATTGTATTGAATGAAGCAATTAACCTTTGAATGTCGGACCTGGGATAACTGCTATTAGATTAAAAGTACCTACTTCAAAAATAATAATGAAACTTGATAAAGATTTATCAAAATGTTCTTAGGAAAAACACAATAATAATAGGCACGCGATCAGATTGGTTGGTTATTCGTTAGCCGATCCGATCTGAAATCGACTAGCATTATTCGACGCATTATCTAGCCCCATGGTAAGCAAAGCTTGTGTTATGGGTACTAGATAACTGATATACATAATACAATACATTACATAGATATTTTTTATTATACATAGAAAACAACCAGAACACCCGGAACAAATATCTGCAGATCGTACACACAATTGTTCCGAGGCGGGAATCGAACCCGCAACCTCCTGCGTCGCAGGCGGACCTTCGCCCACCGCGCCACATCGTCGTCTAAAAGGTAAAAGAATAAAAGGTAGCATAAGCTACCTTTTTCTGAGGACTGGATAAGAAAAATTTATAAAAACTCAAGGTTTACTCACAATTCGTCTTCATTATTAATTTAAATAATTATTAACAGATACTTCATCTACCTAATCCCTACGGGAGCCCTTTCCAATTAACGTTCATGGTACTCTTCTAAGTACTTACAGTCCTTATACGAATGATAATAATAATAAGAAGCCGAACGTTTGTATGGATTTGTATGGATTCGTTACGTTAACTAAACGGGTCTGGCTAAAGTTTTGCATAGACGTAGCTTTCAAATGCAAACTTTCACGTTTATAATATTAGTAGGATAATAATTTGACGACCGATGTGGCGCGGTGGGCGAAGGTCCGCCTGCGACGCAGGAGGTTGCGGGTTCGATTCCCGCCTCGGAACAATTGTTTGTACGATCTGCAGATATTTGTTCCGGGTGTTCTGGTCGTTTTCTATGTATAATAAAAAATATCTATCTATGTTATATATTGTATTATGTATATCAGTTATCTAGTACCCATAACACAAGCTCTGCTTACCATGGGGCTAGATAATGCTGTGTGAATTGTCCAGCATTATTTATATATTTTATTTATTATAAAACCTGGAGTGACTAGGTAGGACATAATTTTTTTATATAAATATTAACTAAAGTGCCGCCATCTTTATTGTTCCTTAATGTTAAGTCCATCTTAAAGTTGCCTAGAATAGGTCGCTCTCAGCGATAAGGCCACCCTTAATACTTCATCTATTCTAAGTATATATTTCTGTAGTGTGGTATAATATAGTTTTTTTTATATACCTATCTAAATAAAGCTTTGGTTTTGGTAGCTCCTAACTAATCCATCATCTATTGACGGCAGCGTGTAGTTTTAATTCTAAATTCAATTCAATTTTAGAATTGAATTGAATTTAGAATTAATTATGTCAGATTTTTGTTGTGTCATGTCCTGATACAGTCCTGATCAAAGTCCACCAGTTCAAAGTCGCTCAGCAAGCTATGGAAAGAGCTATGCTCGGAGTTTCTCTGAAGGATAGGATTCGTAACGAATACATCCGACAGAGAACCAAGGTTATCGACATAGCTCAAAGAATTAGCAAGCTGAAGTGGCAGTGGGCCGGCCATATCTCGCGAAGAACCGACGGCCGATGGGGCAAACGTGTTCTTGAGTGGAGACCACGACTCGGCAAACGTAGTGTAGGACGCCCTCCGACCAGGTGGGATGACGACCTGCGAAAGACTGCAGGTAGATGCTGGATGCGGCAAGCTGAAGACAGGGCGCTGTGGCGCTCATTGGGGGAGGCCTATGTCCAGCAGTGGACTGCTATAGGCTGATGATGATGATGATGTCCTGATATGGACTGCCTTCGACGGTGTATGCCTCCTCCAAGGATCTCCAGAGGTTTCTGTCTCTGGCTTTTCGTGGCCACATTTCTCCAGCTACTTGTGTGATGTCATCATTCCATCTTTTGAATGGTCTCCCTTTTTTCCTTTTTTGGTCAAGTGATATCCATTTTGTGACTGGATACCACTGGCAGGACAAATAGTGTTCTTTTAACACTTTGAGTGCTGAAATCACACGGTATGTGTTTTCTACAAGTGACTAATATGCGTAAATCCACACTAGCGCAGCGGCTGAGAAAATACAGATCTTTGTGACTCAGCACAGCCGTAATATTTTTCGAACGAAACGCATGTGCGGCGCAACACAACCGCTGTGTAGAGCGGCAGCACGAATTTCTTAGGTTAAAAAAAAGAACGCTGTCGTCGAAAAAAAATCGCAGTCAAAGTGTTAACAGTGTTTTAAAGGTTTGTATAAAGTCTACGCGTATACATATTTTACCAAAGGAAACCTAAACTTGCTATTTCTGGCGATATTAAATTAAATCCTCACTTTTTCCTTATATTAGGTTTAGTAAAAATTCTTCCTTGTGCCTGGCTCAGCTTGAAACTATTATATTTTACCGATGTCCATAAATTGTTTCCTTCCTTTCTGTTAGAATTTGGCAGTCTACGGAACTTACTTGAGCAGAATAATTTGAAAGGTTGACCCTTTTGCTATGACTGTCATAATATACGAGTAGGTTCATCATCATCATCAGCCTATATTAGTCCACTGCTGGACATTGGCCTCCCCCATTGAGCGTCATAGCGCCCTGTCTTCGGCTTGACGTACCCAGCATCTACCTGTAGTCTTTCGCAGGTCGTCATCCCACCTCGTCGGAGGGCGTCCTACACTACGTTTAACGAGTCGTGGTCTGGAGACCACGACTCGTTAAACGTAGTGTAGAGTGGACTCAAGAACTCGTTACGAGTCGGTACATGCACATAAAAGGACCATGTTTGGTGTTCGTTTTTACCATAATCCTACTAATATTATAAACGCGAAAGTTCGTATGTATGGATGTTTGTAACTCTTTCACGCTGTATTTACTAAACGGATTGAAAATTAAACATACATAGAATACTTTTTATCCTACAAATCAGTTCCCATGGGATAGAAATAACCATTAAAACAACACATAAGAAACAAGAATCTTAAGAAAACTAGTCCATAAATCACATAAAATTAGCAGAAATTACTCTGAGTCTGAGGGCTTACGCACTAAGTACAATAACAAACACCACAAAGTATTATAATTTGTACCACATCGCAAATTTTCTAAAGTCTGTTGGAAAATTTCACCTAAACTCTAAATTATTCAAGCGATCAACCAGTAATTGCGGGCCGTGGTCTCGATCAATTCTTTATTACCACGCCCGGGATGAGTTTACCGCTGCTCCATGCATTTCCTGTTAGACTATGTACACATTAGGCGTTTTAACGATTTCACTACCCAGCCTCTGCGCTGCGCTGCGACCTGCAGGAGCAAGCAGCTAGGACTGCTAGATACACATCTGCGTTGTATATCAATGTGTTATCAATTCTTAATTACAGAGCCCGGGATGAGATTACCGCTGCTCCATGCATTTCCTGTTAGACTATGTACACATTAGGCGTTTTCACGATTTTGCTACCCAGCCTCTGCGCTGCGACCTGCAGGAGCAAGCAGCTAGGACTGCTAGATACACATCTGCGTTGTTTATCAATGTGTTATCAATTTTTTATTACAGAGCCCGGGATGAGGTTACCGCTGCTCCATGCATTTACTGTTAGACTATGTACACATTAGGCGTTTTAACGATTTCACTTTTGCGCTGCGACCTGCAGAAGCGGGCCGCAGCTAGGACTACTAGATACACATCTGCGACGTGGGCAATGAAAGTGTTAGCAATATTCATATCACTTTCACTGTCCGTTCAGGCTCTACCCACGCCACCTGCATCTAGCAGTTCCACTAACACTTTCACGGGCAATTAAATTGGGCCTATATCCAACAGTGGACTCTATTTATAGGTTGATGATGATGGGACTGTTACTATGCCAAACACCTATAGGCATAAGCAGTGTGCGGTTTCAAATACTACATACATTATATTCAAATTAATTCAGTCACCGCGACTCGATTGGGACCGTCGTCGCAGCAATACAATTGTGTGTGGTCTACTAAAACATTCATAAATAGAGGAGGAAGTGTGCTGGGCTTACAGGAATCGTTAATGACTATAATAACAGAGATTTTTTTAAGTAACCTTTTGACAGTACTAGATTCTCGACTGCAATGGATTCATATTGTGACATAATTAAGTCTTCGTTGTCTCAAAAAAGCTCACGAATAAAATATTTTGAATCTCACTAAAAGCAATAAACAAGATTCTAATTATCATGTTAAAAATTACATCACCAATTTATGTCGTTGACAAAATCATTTTCATTTTATTATCAGAACGGAATAAGGCACGCGTGAACGAATTTCCTTGATCTCAAAAATTCTGCAAAGCTCTTTTTGATATAAGTACCAACCGCCTACAATCTGCGTAGGATGAAACGCCTCCAAATCTCTTGCCACTTAAATCACGCTCATTTACCTCAAGCTCTGCCAATTTAAAGTTCCCCCGAACGATCCACTAAAAATAGCGGATGGAAAACAATTTGGGGTGGTGCAACTTGCAACTTGAGAACGTTTAAAGTTTGATGTAGTCGCTTCGTATTTAGCGGCACTAATTGTTCTCGGAACTGAAATGGGTGGCAACTGGACTACAGAGCTCTTGTGCTATTCGCGATGGCCTAACTAAGCGGTTTAGCTATACCATAAAACGCTGTATACGATATTGTTTTGTTTTATCAGCTTCGACCTTGGTTCAGCCGATGGTCTTACGAAATACGCAAGGTTTAGTAACCATTTCCACTAATGCGAAACGTTTGGAGCTCTGAATCTCCATAGTATTGCATTGATTCCCATGCAATATATGATTCTTTATTTTTTATCTATTGATAGAACGTTATTTATTTAACCAAGTTCTAAGCAGGTCAAATTTTGTTATATTTTGTGTAGGTACACTTCGTTCGCGTACGGCCCGCGCGGGCTCGCTATTGTATGCAATTAGTGAGTCATCGCAGCGGATAGGTAAAAATAAGCTTATTATATTAATCCTACCAACAACAGATTTTTTTATACCGTTTGTTGTGTTATTTTTGCAAGATATTCCAGTTTTCAAGATATATATAAAAAAAGTTATTCCCAGAGCTTTTAACCTAATTTGAAACAAATCACAGAAGCCCAAAATAACACAAACGTTTGTTTTTGATACGTAAATCATAAAATCATTATTTTTTCCAAGAAATAACCAGCATTCTGTATTCAGGAGAATAACAAAAATCAACTACGCTTCATAAAATAGAGCCTTTAGCTAAAGCCTTCCCGTGATCCATTTAATAAAACACCTTTCACCAATACTTCTCAGAAATATCTCAAGGTACTGAAATTGATTAAATTGTAATAGCCTAACTATACATAATGCTATTGATTGTGGAATCTGTGCTTCGAGTAATAATCTGAACTGGTGGAGCGCCCGCGTAGCCGCGTAGTCGTAGCCAGTGTCGCCGCGACTTCGTAGCAGGTCGGTCGAGTACGCCACTACGCCGCTACGCAATCTGCCGCAAAGCGAACGCGAGTTTTACGTATCACCACGTAGCAATAGCGATACGCTAGTAACGCGTTTTTGTGACTGTGTTGTGATAAGTGTGTTCTTTATCAAGATCAGGTAAATACACGGGGAAATCTTGGAGTACCTACTTTGGATTTTTTGCTAGTTTATTCGTTACATTCGGCTGGAAACTAATGGTATGTTAAGATAACGGAAGGCTTTCGAGGAACGCTAGTTATTAGCGTTTTAAAGCCCTCGCGATAGGCATCTTAACAACTCTTTTGAAGCGTTGATGATATAATTACTGGTATTCGGTCCAAGGAAATTATGGACTAGTATAAATAAAATTTAAACCGTTTTCGTTTATATGGTATTTGACTATTATTAAAGAGTATAATAAATAAATTTACAATAAAAATATTTGAAATTCACTAATTCTTATTGAGTTTTGAATTCAGCCGGCTTTTCAGCTTAAATTTCAATACTTATGTAAAGTGTAAATTTGTCTATTCTGTTATTCCAGTCCAACCTTCGCAAATGCGGCGAAGCTCTGAAATGGGTTTCTTAGATTCGGATTTTTAAATTTTTGAATCAAACATTGAAATTTTGTTTCTAGCTTATTGAATTTTTAACAGTGCAAGATTCTACATACAAAAATTTTACAATGCCAATTCGTTAGCTTAGAGTTTGCAAGGTTTGAACGAAAAGCGAGGCTGCTCTGCAAAATATAGTAGGTATAGATATTATAATTTCTAAGCTTTATAATTATTTATTTCTAAACTTTGTAAAATCATAGAAGTGAAAGTAGGTGATAGCCATTTATTATTTTAATAATATCTCAGTGTTCAAGATGTGATACGCTTTTTCCGTTAAACAAACTCAGACTTCCGTAAATTATAATCTAAAACTCTACATTTTGTCTGATTTTTGATTACAAATTGAATTTCCCATGATGAATTCTGCCTGACAATATCCAGAGCGACAACAATAAGAACGAATTCATTGAGCAATGCGGGCTCGTGGCTACAGAGGCGGAAAATGCAGAGATTGTACAGCAGCTTCACACTTCTCGTGTAGAAATTTGAATTTAAATTTCAATGGATGTGTAGTTGATGGCCGTTGATATAAGAATGAGTTGTTTGAGCGGTGATGTGAAAGATAGGAAAGTACTGGTGTACCTTTCTATAAGACTTTATACTATAAAACTTAATATCTAGCCTTAATAAACATTGAATTTGTCGACACAGTCATAAAAAAATACGCAGAGGCTCACGAACAAAGTCTTCATCATCATGTGAATGTCGAGGCGATCCAGCTCCTCGACAACACGGACATAGTGAGAAGGCTCAAACGAACAAAACCTTTTGAGTTAGTGTAGTGATAATTAGTGTATGTGCAGAAGTGCTATCTTAAAGAACACAATATGAACTGTTTTCACCTTAAGTATAGAGACAATAAGAAAAGTGCCAATGGACACGTTCTTAGTAATATGTTGTTATAAAAATAAGTTAGAACTAAATTACCCATTAGCCAATTCTATGGCTAGATTGTAATTATACTCTAGTGTATTTAACATTTAATAAGTATACTAGACAATATAAAAAAATATATCTAGCCTTATCTATATATCCTGCTAGTTTTATGTTACTATATTCAGCACTGGACTCTTCATAATAACTAGAAAACCTAGTCATTATCTAGGTTTGCCTGGATAAATAATCCGGAAGTACATACATATAGTACATATTTTTTTAAGAAATTGACTTTGGAATTTGAAGTCTGTTTTAGTTTTTTAGTTTAGTCTAGTTTGTATTTTTTTTTTCAAAACAAACAAATAATTAATATAAGGTGTCGTAGGTACCTACATAAATAAAGTATATAAATAAAGTCGACGTGAATATAACACCTTATGTACTTTTACCAATATAGTTTTAAGTACTTGTCAAACTGTGATTGGTTGTAGTCAAAAATAAAGTTGTATTTCTTCTTCAATTCCAAAACAAATTAACAATAGCTTTACATCGTATATAGGTAGTACCTACAATGTAGATTATGTATCTGTTCTGAATCAATTAGCGATCAATCAAAATTGAAGCCTACCCACACAACGTAACGTACGCAGTTCTATGTAGTTATTCTGTGGTCTACGCAAGTATTAAATTGAAAAAAGCTCTCTGATAACTAAAGCGTGGTTATAGTATACAAGTAACATTATTATATCTTCGCTGTAAAGGCCTTTCGGCTATGGAACAGTCTTCACATTGAATATCGCTAGGCATCCTCGATAAATGTCTTCAGATCTAGAGTCTTTAACTACTTTCTTTTTAAATAATAATTCGGTACGTAATTATAATTATATAAACATATTATATAATTACGACCGATGTGGCGCGGTGGGCGAAGGTCCGCCCGCGACGCAGAAGGTTGCGGTTTCGATTCCCGCCTCGGAACAATTGTGTGTACGATCTGCAGATATTTGTTCCGGGTGTTCTGGTCGTTTTCTATGTATAATAAAAAATATCTATCTATGTAATGTATTGTATTATGTACATAATATCAATCATCTAGTATCCATAACACAAGCTCTGCTTAGCTTGGGGCTAGGTGATGCTGTGTGAATTGTCCAGCATTATTTATTTACTTATTAAAAAAATATAAATTATTGTATGAGCATATTTATTTACTTTAGTGGGTATTATTATTATTAGTATATTTTATTATTTTTATAAGTGTATTTATTTATGTAATTTGTAAATACACAAATTGTTCATTGTACCTACATATGATTATTATTATTTCATTCGTTCTATAATCACGACTAAATTAATGACCACACTACCCAAAGGTTAGCAGGTAGATAAAGCTATTAGCATTATGCTCGCCTATATACAACTTTTCAGCAATAAAGTATATTCTATTTATCTATATTCTTATTATTTTATTTATTTATTTATTGAGATAATAACATCATTACAGGTTTTTAAGGTTATTTGGTTTTCTTGTTGAATTTTAACAAAACTAATACAATCTTAATAAAAAATAAAAAAATACTTAATTTTCTTGATATTTGAACTTCAAACGTTACATTGGTATTAGAAGGGGCGGGTAAATTGGCAATTTTGCTCTCACCGTTCAATGTCTGGAAATTCTGTAAGTAATTGTGTTTTTGACGACTGCTTTTAGACTTATGTAAAGCGGGTAGTAAATTTTTCATTCATCTTCAGCCTATATTAGTCCACTGCTGGACGTAGGCCTCCCCCAATGAGCGCCATAGCGCCCTGTCTTCAGCTTGACGCATCCAGCATCTACCTGCATTCTTTCGCAAGTCGTCATCCCACCTGGTCGGAGGGCGTCCTACACTACGTTTACCGAGTCGTGGTCTCCACTCAAGAACACGTTTGCCCCAGCGGCCGTCGGTTCTTCGCGAGATATGGCCGGCACACTACCACTTCAGCTTGCTAATTCTCAGAGCTATGTAGATAACTTTGGTTCTCTAATTTTTCATTGTTTTGTGTTTTTTTAAATAAGTCTACTCACCCACTCACTTACCTGGGTTAGTGCGCGACAGAGATGCAACCATGATACCTTCGATCTCAGTTGAGTAAGTGAAGTTATTTATTTAGTGTCGTGGCATAGCGAACCGAAGTGAATCTTGGCCTCCGACACTAGATATCAGCAGCATTGTCCCAGTGGTTTTCATTCCAGTCCACGACGACGGCGCGAAATTCTTGTAGGTCTTTCTCATCTTTGTAGCTCCATTTGTACCTCGGAAAACTGAAAGGTCTTTGTAAACTGTACTAACTTATTATCCAGCCTAATTAAATGTGAAATGAATTATATTGAGAAGTAGAATGTTTCAGATATAATTGTTGGCACTATTTATTGAAGCAACGATCTTAATTCGACCAGGAATGTTATTGGCGTATAAAAATAGCATCACACAACACAGCAACAAAGTGAATTTGAGGTTAAGTGTGGGCGTTTTTTCACAAACATTTCACATCGAATTTGGCTGCAGTATAAAAGTGACTTGTTGTTGTCTTTACAATTAATTTAATCACATTCAACGTAGCCAGGTAAGAGTTTTTATGTTGTGAAAAAGTATTAAGTAGGTTTTTTTAAAACTTCGGCTGGAACCAATTTTAAAATTATAGGTAGTAGGTACCTGCTTGGTAAAAACCAGGTTAAGGCTTTAGCCGGCTTTACCAGCAGTTCTTCAACCCAGTTTTCATTGTAAATCCGGCCAGCACCGAGCATCTCTTGAGATAATAACGTTTATTTGCAGCGACAGAGTCACGTTATGTCTGTTTTCTTATATTTCTCAGTATTTTCCTTTGAATTGTCTTGTTATCGAAATTGCAATTTGGAGCAGTCATGAGTTTCCAAGATCAAGTACTGACTGACAAATTGGTTTCGTATGTTATTGGTGCCTTCCATAAATTCAAGACATTTGAGACTTTTACTCGGGTCTCGATGGGAAGGCGATTTCTTCGTAATGGTTCATGTGATTTGAAACCTCGCGAGGAATGAGATTTAAATGTTGAGTGTTCATTGCTGTATCAAAGGGCTTTTAATTTTGTATCATTTATAAAAATCAATTCTCTATCTTAATAATTATTATTCCTCAATCTTATTCACCTTTTTATAGTCGAGACTTTCGTTAGACCCCAGTCTCACCGGATGGAGAGTGACGTTGTGGCGGAGGATGCATCACGATTGTCTAGTCTAGTAAATACCTATTCGCTCTTTATTATACTTTTTTATTAAATTCCGAAAAAAAACTTAATAAAGACATTATTAATATACCTCAGCGAAACACGACTGTTAGTACCTACACGTTCGTGGTTATTTCTTTCCGACATTAATTATAGCAAAATTAGGGTAACAAATTTAAGATCAAATTAACACAGGTTAGACACCTTAAAAATGCAAGCTATTTCAAAATAAATAGGGTTTAAAATTAAATTCCTTAATCCACCTTCCGTAGATACTGAAACGAGTTGACGGATAATTAATGTTACCACGCTGAGCGCTTGATGGAAGAAAGCATGATTTATTTTACTTGAGGCGGGAACCAACACCCTCAAGGACAAGGTACTTAGTGGTTTAGAGGCCGACGGAGAAACAACCGCAGCGCTGTAGATCTTGTAAACGACACGATAGACCTTTGGAAAACAACTAACTTTTGTGTTCACAATACTAAGCTGCTATCCCACACCTACGCTCGCTGTGCAGTGCGTGGGTTGCAGTCTACGAAGAAATAATAAGTCGTTGCAGTGGACTTTATCACATACGTTGACGGATAATTAATGTTACAATGTTGAGCGCTTGATGGAAGAAAGCATGATTTATTTTACTTGAGGCGGGAACCAACACTCTCAAGGACAAGATACTTAGTGTTTTAGAAGCCGACGGAGAAACAACTCAGCGCTGTAGATCTTGTAAACGACACGATAGACCTTTGGAAAACAACTAACTTTTGTGTTCACAATACTAAGCCGCTACTGCCACGCTCGCTGTACAGTTAGTGGGTTGCAGTGGAGTAAATTTGACCACATATTTTTTCTTCCAAAGCGAAGCTAGACACACGTGCGTAGCCTCTTCGTGGGTTGCGGTGGGACAGTGGCTTTATGACTTTATAAGACATACATTTGAAAATTGATAGCTAATTTAAATTTGAAGATTTTTAAATTTTTGCGGTTCCGTACCTGAAGAGTGAAATAGGACCCTATTACTAAGCCTCCATTGTCTGTCCGTCTGCCAGCTGGTCTCATAAGCCGTGAAAGGTGACAGTCACTATTGTTCTCACAACAAATAATTAAAATAAAAAACATGATTATTAACTACTATACAAAAACATGTTTCTTTGCAAAAACCCGTTTTTATATGAATTTCCGCATTCTACCAGTTTCCCTCAGTCTTACTAAACAAAAAGTAAATGTTCGGTAATCAAAATTTTAAAAAGACCATTCTGACAAAAAATAATGAATTGGTAAAAATAACAAACATATCTACCTCCATCAGGAAAGTTCCTTTTTTGCACTCACTTAGACAAGGACACTTCTCGACTTCTTGTCGCGATTCAGTAGCGTGTTCCGAAAATACGATGCTGCATTGCGACTGTATCGATACTGGTTATCCTTTTGACTTTCTTTCGAAATGATACTCGTATGGACCAAACCAATTTCGATGGGTCAAAACAGTCAAGCCGGTTAGAATTCTGTCGCATCATCGTACATTTCAGGAGTCCAGAAAACCAATTACGTCCAATACAATTTTCCTCCTCCCAAAAAGATTTCGTCAAACAAAACGTATCAGATTTTCGCATGAACCAGACCTCCGATTAGAGACCGCGTTGATTCGTTAGCATTTTAGCTTTTATAAAATTAATAAAAAAAAAGTCCACTCCCTAATATTAAAAAGTTTCAGGTAAATACTTTAATTACTTCATACACAAAGAAAATTACAACTCACATAAAAATAGTTCAGATAGAATTACAGATAAATAAATAGAATAAATGATGTTGGTCAATTTATTTACACAGAATTATATAGCCCCAAGCAGAGCTGGATACTAGATAACGGATATACATTAGGTATATCAATACATTACAAATATATTATATAGAACAGAGTCGCAAACAATTTTGAGACACTTTGTGTTTTAGTAACAAAACTTTATAGTACAGTTTGTAATATAAAGTTTTGTTAATATATGTATATTTATTTATGCTCAACGACCATAGCTGGCGCAAACATACTTAGAATATAATGTGAATACATGACGCCTGTCGCATTCATTAGCGTATTTACAGATTATTCTAGGTGGTGAGTTATTCGAGGTTTTTTGTTGCCTACGTGACTTGATCACACAGAATCGTCAGAATTGTTCAGACTTACCAAGAGAACTCGAATCAAATCCCGACTCGATCAGTGGGACACATCGGCACGCGCGGCCGTTTCGGTCAACACGGAGCTATAATTTAGTTTCTTATCGGTCGACCGATCTGCTGACTGGCAATCCGATTTCTACATTTGGATATGTTATACTTTCAGCCTAAGATGGGATGGACTGATGCAAATGACGGGAAAAGCTTTACAGATCACTCTCGTTAACTTACATTTTATTTCATCATCATCATCATCATCAGCCTATATTAGTCCACTGCTGGACATAGGCCTCCCCCAATGAGCGCCATAGCGCCCTGTCTTCAGCTTGACGCATCCAGCATCTACCTGCAGTCTTTCGCAGGTCGTCATCCCACCTGGTTGTCCTACACTACGTTTACCAAGTCGTGGTCTCCACTCAAGAACACGTTTGCCCCAGTGGCCGTCGGTTCTTCGCGAGATATGGCCGGCCCACTGCCGCACACACTGACATTGTATTTGGATATGTACATTATAGCGGCGATATAGTATTCCTCGAATTATTGCAAAATATTATTGATGTGGAAATGTAAAATCATAAAATGAAAATTCATATTGTTATCCACATTCCTCATGGAGGTGGCCATGCAATGTCATGTGGCAAACGTTATTGTTGTTTCTTTTTTGTTAAGTGTATGTACATATTTTGCCATGTTTGTAATAAAAAGAATTGATCTCATATGGAAGTGACATAGTCACTTTGTGACAAAACTCCATCAATAAATACAGATATAAAAAAAAGTGAAAATTCATTATTTTGAATCTGATATTTACAGTAGTAGAAAGACACTATTTAAAACCACCAAACATAGCCACCCACAAAGTTGATTTGGACAGGTATTTCAATTTTGGAGCCAGTTATGGAGAAAAATACAATGTTCTGTACTAGATGGGATGGTTTTAAACAAAGACATACAAACTGTTCTATTCTACGAGGTCTGTTGGAGAGAACAACAATCCAAATATAGTCGTCTTGAGAAAAGTCAAGATCGGACATCAAAAGAAACTGAGCCCAAATCCTCAACACGAGTTGTTTTACGCCCAGCAACTTGGTAAAGCATTGTTGTCCAAGATTAAATTTTTAGTGCTGGCAATAAAGGTCATTTTACATTGAAGTATTCCGAGATGCCCGACACGACAATGTATGAGAGAATAAAATAGAGACGGAAAACATACGACAGGGCTCGCAATAAAACGGGCAAAACTTGCTGTAAGTGGGTTTCATAAAAAAGAAAACGTTCGTTCTGCCGTACAAATATTGCCATCTTCCTGCGCGATTGAAATCTAGCGATATATTTGCGCGTGTTGGATGGAGGTGTATTTTTGTCATAAAAGTAGGTTCTTACTCACGCATGAAAGAGGATTGTGCTCTTCACGAATGCTTATCGGATATAATGTAGAACTTTAGCATGTTTTTTTTTATATTACACCAATAGTTGTTCCACTCTTTTACTTGCTATTTGCTAGTTAAGAGGGTGAGACATTTTTTTTTTGACGACCAATGTGGCTTGTTGGGCGAAGGTCCGCCTGCGACGCAGGAGGTTGCGGGTTCGATTCCCGCCTCGGAACAATTGTGTGTACGATCTGCAGATATTTGTTCCGGGTGTTCTGGTCGTTTTCTATATATATTAAAAAATATCTATCTATGTAATATATAGTATTATGTATATCAGTTATCTAGTACCCATAACACAAGCTCTGCTTACCATGGGGCTAGATAATGCTGTGTGAATTGTCCAGCATTATTTATTTATTATTTTATTTATTAAATGAGATAGTAACATCACAATGACGTGTAATTTCCTAAAACCAAACTATGACTCTGACAACCAAATATACTTAAGTTTGCAGATTTTGCTAATTTATAGGATTTCTGTAAAAAATACTAAGTAAGTAATAAAACGATAGTTATAAACATAGCTCTGAGAATTAGCAAGCTGAAGTGGCAGTGGGCCGGCCATATCTCGCGAAGAACCGACGGCCGCTGGGGCAAACGTGTTCTTGAGTGAAGACCACGACTCGGTAAACGTAGTGTAGGACGCCCTCCGACCAGGTGGGATGACGACCTGCGAAAGACTGCAGGTAGATGCTGGATGCGTCAAGCTGAAGACAGGGCGCTATAGCGCTCATTGGGGGAGGCCTATGTCCAGCAGTGGACTAATATAGGCTGATGATGTGATAAAGTGATAAAAGTAAGATTCCACAATTACACCGATTGAACTTCAATCCAACTCCAAAATTTACTTCTGAGTAAGTTCACCTTACGATGTGAAAGAAAAACTAATCTAAGTAACGCCTAAGTAGGTCTATTAGGATCTCAAACATAATTTTCTTGTAAATTAGCTGATATAAAATTAAAGCAGTTTACTTAGTAACGTATTCTATTCCATTAGAATGGATCTCTGACATGGCAAACACAGGCCTTGTGAAAACTTTCTGTAAGTGCCACAATATAACTAGCTAAGCAGTAGAGACAGTTGGTTATAGTTAGGTTTATTCTAAGGGCATTTAACTTAACACACGTTTTTATCGCCGTGAAAATGTACGGTTTAATCGCCGATGCCAATCACGATCGTAAGTGTTGTATGGACCACTATGGAAGCTTATTCACAATTCGTTTGTTTACGGCGCGCCGCGTCTTGGCCGGGCCCGCGCCGTACATTTTCCATAGCGGCATATTCAAAAATATAAAAAAGTCCGTTGACTTATCCGGTGATTTCAATGTGTAATTTCATATTTCAAAGAGTGGATTTCTTTAAGTTTACGAAATAAGCACTTGGACACAAAAATAAAACACATTATATTTCATTCCAGCTCCCACGGTCTTTTAACCCTACGGCGTGCTAGCCGGGGCTGTTCTTATCACAATTTTTTAATGTTTTTAGTTTAATTTAAGTTAACTTTAACGTTAAATAGGTAATTACTTTAAGATCAAGAAATATTCTTACAATTTGTGTTGTGCCAAGAAGGCGGGCGATCAGGCTGCTCCACAGTTTTTAAGTTTTACTGCCTTATTGTACAAAATTTATTATGTACTTACCTTATTCTAAATCAATTATTTTGGTTAAAAATAACAAGTGTGGCTGTGAAGTTGTTTGTAGTAATAAAGTGTCCGATTTTGTAGGTCGCTTTTTGGCACGTTTGAGTGTTTTTACTGAGTACAGCGTAAACCTATTTTGGGTAAAAGTACAGTAAATAGCAGCCTTTTTGCCTTAGGAATGTTTCTTTTATAAAGCAAATAGTAGGTATTCTGAAAATGGTATGCCAGTACTGTGATCACTGAAATCGCTTGAGATTCTTATTCGGAAACGGAACGGAATGAAAATCTCGATGTTTTGAAAGCTACTGAAGGGGAAAATGATTTCTAAGAATTCGGTTCGAAATCTCATCAAAGACATTTCGTTTTGTAATAATATTAAACTTAATCAGAATTAACTTTTTATGTAGATACTAAAATTGTCTGTATGTATCTAAATAATGATAAAAAGATTTGCTATACTGCATCTTTCTTTAGCGTAAGAAGCTAGTTACCAACGTAACGAAAAAACTGCTTACTGCCCACGGATTTGATCACCTAATAATCTCCGAAATCGAATTACCTACTATTGACAAAAAAAATTACAAATTGATATCCTCGCAAGTTGAAATATATAGTCGGAACAGAAACAGAATCACAAAAATTGGGTCATCATCAGAAGCTTACGTTACTCCACTGTGTGTATAGGCCTCCCTTAATGGCTAACATTCGCAGTCGCAGGTCGACATCCTACTTGGCCGGAGAGCGTCCTACACTACAGTTACCAAATTGTGGTCTCCACTCACCATCGACGTCGATTCCACTCAGGTACACATAAACCCCAGCGGTAGTCAGTTCTTCGCGAGATATGGCCGGCCCAATGCCACTTCAGCTTGATAATTCTTAGAGCTACGTTGATAACTTTGGTTCTTTGTCGGATGTATTCGCTACGAGTCCTATCATTCAGAGAAACTCCAAGCATAGCTCTTTCCATATCTACCTGATTGACTTTGAATGTTGGACCGGCCCTACCGTGATTGTTGACGTCTTATCTCAGTAGGCAATGACTGGTAGGACGCACTTATGGTTAGCTTTTCACTTTTGGAAATTAAGTATTGTGAGTGAAATTCACTGACTGAAGGATCCGCCACGGGTGAATCAATAGTAATTTATCACTACGACTATGTAGCATAGATATTAAATCCTTCTAGACATGCTATTCACTTACCGACATAGTTTTATCGGTTCTTAATCACAACAAACCGATCGCGTGTCTCAGCTTTCATGAATTTCAGACATTGTGTGACCTCGTTAGAGTCAGGATACATGTATCGAGTGTAAGTCGACGGATACTAGATAAAGCTAGCCATTCACTGTTGGCAAAATAGGTGAGGCTTTGACTTGAAATCGAGAATACATAATGTAACGTGGTGGACTTTATAATTTCGCAGTGTGGTAGTGATGTGCCATTTTATGAGGATATTAAATACATACGTATCATCGTAGTGTAGGACGCCCTCTGGCCAGGTGAGACCTGCCAAAGACTGCAGGTGGAGGCTGGATATGGCAGGTTGAAAACGGGGCTAATGATCCTCATTAGGGGGGGCCTACGCCAGCATAATCATTGGACAGTGAATTTGGATGATGGACTCTCCAAAAATAGAGGGGATTTTTCATAAGCACCATGCTTGGCAAGTCGATTGGTGAAGGCCTTTAAAAATACATAGAAGGAAGCTACTGCCCTTTCTCGGTTGGTTCCCTAAGTCGACTCTTTCGATATCCATGGCTTGAGTTGAAAGGGTAAATTCTTACGCCACTCGCGGCCGCCACGGCCTCATCACTATCATTAATGTATAATCAACTCAATATGCTCCTAGATGTAAGTACTCGACCTTCAAGTTTATGATGGGTACTAAACAATAACAAAGTTTCAAGAAGCAAACTACAAGTAATATTGATTCCGAGATCATCATGTATGAGTGGGTACATTACATTAGAATGTTCGTGTAACTCGCAGAACTTTGGTATCTCAATATCGGGTAGAATTTACGAGATATTCCCAACCGTCTCACCCCAGACGTGCCTATTCCTTAAATCTTACGAAAGGTATTCCCAACGTCGCACGAGAGACGTACCTATTGACGACCTCTGTGGCGTGAGGCGGTTGTACGATCTGCAGGTATTTGTTCAGGGTGTTCTGGTCAATTTCTATGTATAATAAAAATATATCTATCTATCTATATAATGTATTGTTTTATGTATAACAGTTATCTAGAACCAATAACACAAGCTCTGCTTACCTTGGGGCTAGATAGTGCTGTGTGAATTTACGAGTATCATACTTTATTTTTATTTTTATAGACGGTATAGTTTGGGAATAATTATCGTGAGACGTTGGGACGTCTTTATCTTATTTTTTCATAGGTTTTGGTACAGCGCCTCTATCGTGCGGACAGCGAACTACGCAAAACCCATACAAAATTGAGACGTCATGATCCGATTCCATCGTTAATTGAACTCGGGGCTGTGTTCGGCTGTCTTTACGTTCAATCAAAAGTTATTGATTAACCTTTTTTACGTGCGTGTTAAGAAGTAAATGTGGTTGGTTCCTTAAATAAATACATTAGATTTATTTTGTAATGGAAGGAACTCGTTCGATGCTCGGTATTACTGGCCATTTTAAAATACACCATCGTTTGACCACTATCTTACCTAATGGTAAGTGACAATGTGACCGATGCATGCACTTTGTACCGATGCAAAAATCCAAGCGATAATTTACTATGATTTCTTTCAGATTTTTTTTAGTTTCTCAATATAAATGCTTTAAGTGTTTGAGTATCAGAGTGATGGTATTCGAAGTTGTGTAGAAGTCTAGAGCTTAGTTCTAGGGGACGTTCTATTGGTCACCTTACTTTGAAAATGATTCTGACATTTGTTTGTTTGTTTGCATAGATCTGAAATACGAGGTAAAAATCGTATTGGGTTTTCAAATTTTACCGTTCATATTATTATAGGCGGAATTACAAATTCCGCCTTCATTCCATGACTATGAAATTACACTTACAGAAACGTGGCTAACCAGACACATCATCATCATCATCATCAGCCTTTATTAGTCCACTGCTGGACATAGGCCTCCCCCAATGAGCGCCATAGCGCCCTGTCTTCAGCTTGACGCATCCAGCATCTAGCTGTAGTCTTTCGCAGGTCGTCATCCCACCTGGTCGGAGGGCGTCCTACACTCCGTTTACCGAGTCGTGGTCTCCACTCAAGAACACGTTACGAACCAGACACATATTGCCCATAAAAAGAAGTCAAGTCCAAAGTTCAGTGACACGCCCGAAGCCACTTGGTGATAAGGGTGTTCGATCTGTGCAATTGATGTCATCCGTCAACTTCGTTAATTTCCCAAAGTAGACCTGCTGGCTAGACTATAAAAAGTAGTTTCTCTCAGTATCCGATAGAAAGGATTTTTTTGATATAGCAACAAGGCGCTAAATCGAAACAAAAACTTTTGTATTTTTCGTAAGCTACGCAAAACGCATACCCACATCTAAGGCCTCAGGCTTCTCTATCTGTAATAAGTGAATGTAGGCAAAAAAAAGAAGATTTATGGAATAATTCCAGCCTTTGACCTCGCTTCATTCACAGATTCTCGTGTCAACGAAACAAGCTAGCTGCATTTGGTATGCCTTTTGGGAACAAAACGCGAGCTGAGGAGTCAAAGCTTTGAAGCTAACGCGATACTGCGAGTGATGTTTTAACTGCTGGAATTTGTGGCAGTGTTTGCAGATGGCATTCCAGTACGATTAGCCAGGATTATTTTGTTTATTATTCACTGAAAAAACGCATAATCAGCTCAATTATCATCATCATCATCATCAGCCTATATTAGTCCACTGCTGGACATAGGCCTCCCCCAAAGAGCGCCATAGCGCCCTGTCTTCGGCTTGACGCATCCAGCATCTACCTGCAGTCTTTCGCAGGTCGTCATCCCACCTGGTCGGAGGGCGTCCTACACTACGTTTACCGAGTCGTGGTCTCCACTCAAGAACACGTTTACCCCAGCGGCCGTCGGTTCTTCGCGAGATATGGCCGGCCCACTGCCACTTCAGCTTGCTAATTCTCAGAGCTAAAAGCTCAGTTAGCTGTGTGATTATTCTTTAGTATTTAGATTTTTATAAACAATAAATCACTTTTTATCCGTGGTCCTGTTGACGGGACCACTGAATTTTTTTGTAATATTACTGTTGACTGTACTTTGATATCACGTAAAATTAAAAATAATAAATCCCAATTATACCATCCATTCTTTGGGCAGTCAGTGACTGGACTACAATGTGCATTTCAAAACATTTGGTACGAGTTTTTAGTAGGTGACTGGTAACTTTTTTGTCAATAAAGATGTACAAACAGATAGAGGTAGGTAATATTGCATAAGTTGTTTTGTAATAATGTGTTTTCTTGTTGTCTGGAAATAAAGAATTTGAATTGAATTAATTGTATATCTATAAACTTTATAATTTGCAGCGATATTAGTTTGGGTAGATTTTGTTTGATCAAAGTTGAATGAACTATCTATCAGATTGCGGCGATAATCTTGCGTCTTCGCTATCCAAATATATTGCTCATCAATTTTTCACTGTAACCCGACCCGGGGTTTGACCCTCACTGATTTATTTGCGGGTAGATACGAAGATCTGAGTTGGATCACTTGGAAACAGCCAAGTTATTTTTGAGGGACAAAAAACAAAATAACTTTTTTCGGGAAGTGAATGCCAATAAGCAGGATGAATTTCAAGTAGGGTTGTGTTTGCGAAAATATATTCGTTGATGGCATTTTTACAATTTGTTTTAATAAGGCTTTGCATAGTTATTAAACAATAAAAAAACAGAAGTATAAAATATAATATCTCTGTCAATATAATATGTTAGTACACGAGAGAGAAAACATTTAAATAAAAAACTGCTTTATTTCGACCAATATTTAATCAAAAATACTCTCTACTGTCTACTCTTGGCTGTTCCTTGTCTTTATATTTCACCTAAAAGCCGTTTTATATTAGAAGCGTTTGTTTTGATACTTACATTTCGCGAGGCTCACACGAACATAATATTTTACATCTCAATGATACAAGAACCCAGACAATAAAGGTGTTGACACCCCAATGCCTACGCACTAAAGGGTGCTCACGTGTTTACGCCTCATACTTTTAAAGCTACAGTTCTTTTCTACCTAGGACGATAAACTGACTAGACTTCGAGCGACTTCTTGAAGACTTCTAGAATAGTTTCTAAACAATGAAGCATTACTTACCAGTGAAATTTGTGACGTGTCTAGGATTAGTTATTGATAGCAATTTGATATTTGATTATGTTTAAACGTCTTGCCCTTTTTGCAACCAGCCCGGTCACCATGGTAGCAAACAATCAAGTTTTAAAGCAATAGTAAACTAAAGATCTTATGTGAAGTAACGACCAAAAACTCCGTTTTGTAATATCAGCTCATCACCAATAATCTACTTAAATAATCTAAACAATTTCTATGTAATTAAGCAAATAAAATTTTAGATTGTCATCTTAATATACATATATGTACAGTGCTCTCTCTGAATCGTTGCCAAATAATCAAAACAAAACCAAAAATTATCGGATTTTGAGATTTTCGTACATGATTAGGTACTAAGGCTAATAAAAGTGTTATATTCTATTCTATTAAGGCCCCTATTATGAAAGCTTGCTCAGTCATAAATCTATGCTTGAGTGATTTTAATGCCATAGAAAAGCGTTACTCAAGCATAGCTTGATAACTAAGCAAGCTTTTGCAACAGGCCTATCGGAGCTATCCGTGCCTTCCTGTTTTTTTTGTCTTTTTCGCAAATCAACATCCAGAAGCTAAATAGTTCAACCGCAGCTCCCTTCAAGCAATCTATCAAAATGTCTAGACGCTATTAAGCGGTGGTAAAAGTCTTTCGTGCACTATGAAATACGGATTCTATAAATCTCGTGGTTTTGTTTTGCATAATAAAACTTCTTACAAGCTTATGTTCTGTGGAATTTAGTTTCTGAAAGACAAAAGGGCAATGTTGGTGGTGACGTGAGTTACTTTACTAATATACTACGGTCGTTTTTTAAAAACAGATTTTTGATTGTTTTTGTTATCAGAAATAATATTTTGTGTACTTATGTAATGTTTTGTATTGAACTCCGTTATATACATAAGTACATAAGTAGGCTGTGTTTTAGAATGCAATTCAAGGCAAGGGTTTATTTAATTAATTTAATATGTACATTATTTATATTTTATTTTATGTAAATTTGCCATTAGTAAATGATTATTTAAATGTCTTTTAATCTACAGATTTATTGTGGGTCTGAAATAATTGTTTTTTTTTTTTTTTTTTCAAATATTAGTTAAAATATTAGGAAGAATACGTTGTAGCCATATTTCCGCCATTTTCACTATCCCTATTCCAATATCCATTCATATTATATGAATTATATAACGAGACCTATAAGAAATATTTTATACATAACTTCGTTCAGCTTCATGACGCTACGGCTTGTGACTCCACCTAGACTTGGAAATTGGCCATAATAAGGTTCGATCGTGCTACAATACTGCGCTAATATCAAACTGCACTAGAAACAACAAAGACTGAATACATTATTCATTCACAATAAGAGTAAAAAACGAAGCCTCACTGATAGCCCGATTTACTTGAAAAATAAAGAAAAAATTGGATCCAATTACTTTTCCGTGCAGGAGTTTTACGTATAAAGATAACATTAGTATAGCATGAGCTAGCCTCCTATGCAGATGGAATTGTACGCTAAGAGAAATTATGAGATGCGCTTGAATTTCTATAAAAAAGGCCTAGAGATATAGTTATTGTACGCTACGCCGCCATCCAAAGTTTCCACATTGCCGCATTGATTCGTCGTCACTTGTTCTATGATTTGCTGTCCAGCCAAAGGTTGTTTTAATCAATTTTAATTATTTATTTACAAATTTTTTGATTTTAATTATATCTCTGCAATTTAATTTCATCACATACACACACATTGTAAATCTGACATTGCACAATTAACTGTAGAAATACATTGAATCACAATTATATTATTACACCTTTATACACATGTATTTCATGCAATAAATATACTTTACTTTACTGCCCGACAGAGATCGCTTATAGTGATAAGGCCGCTCATTGTACAACATAATCTGTTTGTTTTTTCCTATATTGTATATCTGTTATATTTGGTGTGTGCACACACCAAATATATAAAGACTTATTATTGTATTGCGTCGCGTACATTGCGTGGCGTGGGCCAGTCTGTCCCTACCATTATCCTAGCACGATAGTCACCTCTACTAGTATATATTAAATAAATAAATAATGCTGGACAATTCACACAGCATTATCTAGCCCCATGGTAAGCAGAGCTTGTGTTATGGGTACTAGATAACTGATATATTACATAGATAGATATTTTTTATTATACATAGAAAACGACCAGAACACCCGGAACAATTATCTGCAGATCGTACACACAATTGTTCCGAGGCGGGAATCGAACCCGCAACCTCCTGCGTCGCAGACGGACCTTCGCCCACCGCGCCACATCGGTCGTCATTTATTAACCATACAGTTTACACATAGGAATTGACTAGCCCTTCTACTATTATATATCAGGTTATGCTTGAAACTCCGTTGTAATTGAAATGCAAAGAGCGCCCGCTGCGAACGTACTCGTAATTACAGCGCACCTACGAACTGACGTGCGCTTTGACAAACTGTTACGCAATTAGTGGCAGTTGCGCGTTACGTAATAAGGCCTCTTGTTGTTGATTAGATGGGGTAACGGCTAGATTACTTCAAACCTTTGAAAAAATACAATACAATATAAATACTTTACTTTACACCAGATGCAGTTCATTACAAAAAAATATATGTATAAATAGATAAACATTTTATTCATCATATTAAGTCAAATTACATGGTCAAATTACTTGGTCTCTCTCTCCCAATAAGGTTTGCTGGAAGAGAACTCTTTTTAGGGTTAAGTTCGCCTTTGTTTAAATTTTCTAGAATAAGTTTTGTGTTATGTTTTTCGTGCAAAAAGTATAAATAAATAAACAAAAATAAAAAACATTTTTTAAATAAAATTAATCTAGATTACTCATAATTTTTTTTGGCACCAATAATGATAATGTTGGTGATAGGTTTTTTGAGTAAATATTAATGTTAATTTTGTAACCTAAAGATAATTATGTAATTTAACTTTATAGATGCTATATGTACCGATTCACTTTATAGATGCTATATGTACCGATTCACTTTTTAGATGCTATATGTACCGATTCACTTTATTTTCACAGTCTCTTCTTATTATATTATTCTGTTATTTATCCGTGAAAACCTTCAATAAGCTTTCTAGTATTTATGAACTTTTTATTGTGTTATATATAAGCTTCTGGTTTTCCTTTAAATAAATATAAATATTAAAGAACTCGTCGTAGATATAGAAAATCTTCTCTACGAGCCAGTTTTTTAGCTTTCGTTTAAAATTTTCAAAACTCGGTGTATCCCTAACCTTGTCTGGGAGCTAATAATTATAATACGTTAACAAATATTCGTTTATTACACATATTTTAACAGACCAGTACTTTCAAAATATGATAGGTAAGTAAGTTATTTTGTTCCTAAAAAAATAAAAATTATAAATACAAAACAATATAATATTTAACTTCATGATTCCCTTTAAGGAACCTTACCCCGCCCCGCTTTACGCAAAGCCTTTTCAAAAACTTAGGTAGGATAATAAAAAAAAATAACTTTTATAATGTATTAAATCTTTTCTAAAATGGTTACATAGATCATCCATCATCATCAAAACGGGAACAGTATGAAGAAAAAATTGTTTGCAATGGGAATTGGATAAAAAAATACTTTGATATAAATAATACTTGTATAAAATGGTCCGAACCGCATCAGCCTATATAAGTCCACTGCTGGACATAGGCCTCCCCCAATAAATAAATAAATAAATAAAAATAAATAAAATTTATTCAAAAATATCTTAGGACTAAAGAGTAACAAAAAGTACCTTACTTAAATTCTGATGGAAATAACAATGTGGGTGCCTGAACTAGGTGAAAACCTGTTTTTCAGGCTGAAAGAGTGCTAACAACAAAAAAATAATCAATTTGAACTTGCTTATTCTACAAAGCGACGAACATGAATACTTTATGATAATAACTTATGCTACTTACACTAAACTAAATTTAAATAATAAAGGTATACACAAAGATTTGTAGGTCTACTTAAAAACAGTCAATAAATTTTCTGTGTCATCGTATGACATACATTGCAGTGTATCCTTAAGTTTTTTCTTACAACTATTATAATTTAAGGGATAAATATTGGCTAATACATTTAATCTATTGTATAAAAAAGGACCAAGGATACTGTAAAATTTATTTGAAAAGGTGTGTCTCCGATCTAGTTCTTTAGGGCAAACGTTATTTTTTCTCCTTTTGTTAGCGCTTTCATTGACATAAGGAAGGGCTGCGTGTTGTTTGAGCACTATATTCATTATGAATAACTGTCGAACTGACAACACTCCACATGATTTAAACAGAAGGTTTGTAGAAAAAATAAAAGGACGGAAAGTTGATACTTTAAGTATCGCTCTTTGTGCTCTTTCGACAGTTAGTAATAATGTTTTACCCACTCCACCCCATGAGCGCCATAGCGCCCTGTCTTCGGCTTGGCGCATCCAGCATCTACCTGCAGTCTACAGTTACATAGATACAGGCACTAAATACTTTTTGGTAAAGTTCACAGGCTGTATAGCCATATCACCGGGTCTATAAATAGCGTGTTTACGCTAACTGAGCTTAACGCATGTTTAGGAATAAGGGGTATTGGGTGAACAGGCGCAAGATTAAGTAAGATAAATTCCTTTCATGTAAACTGCCTCCTTATCTTGTTGTTTTAATACTGATTTATGTTCCAAGCACTTTTATCTTGATATTTCCATCGTGGTTTTGTGATTTTATGTACCTATGACGATTTTTTTAAAAGTTTTTTTACCAGTCTGCGCATCAAGGGTCTTAATTATTTAGATCTATTTTTTATCTCTCATCATCATCATCAACCTATTTTAGTCCACAGCTGGACATAGGCCTCCCCCATTGAGCGCCATAGCGCCCTGTCTTCAGCTTGCCGCATCCAGCATCTACCTGCATCTCTCTTTCGCTAATCGTCATCCCACCTGGTCGGAGGGCGTTTACCGTTTACCGAGTCGTGGTCTCCACTCAAGAACACGCTTGCCCCAACGGACGTCGGTTCATCGCGAGATATGGCCGGCCCACTGCCACTTCAGCTTGCTAATTCTCAGAGCTATGTCGATAACTTTGGTTCTCTGTCGGATGTATTCGTTGCAAACTTTTTATCTCTACCACCGTTTAATCAAACGCAAATTTGAGTAAAGAACGCAGATTTGAGTAGCTCTCAAATCGCAATTTAAATACAGGTACCATGTGAAGAATGTGACAATGTGAAACCTGGGCACTTGCTCGTAAAAACAAAAGTTACGTTAAACGAAGTTTCTGATTAGTTTCTCTGCGAACGCTATGTTATGCAAGTGGGAGTGGTTTTTGCAGGAAAATGAATAGGAAACTTCGGTTTTCGTTTTCCGAGTAGGCCGGGGGCCTACTCAGATTTACATTTGAGTATGCCGGGATTGGTCGTTAGTCCTCTAAATAATATAATCACAGTAATAATTATAAATGCAAAAGTTTTGATCTTTAGATGGATAAGATGGATGGATGGATGTTTGTTACTTCTTCATAAAAATGAAATTTTGCATAGATGTAGCTATAAGCCTGGAATCAAACAAAGGCTACTTTTTATACCAGTTTCCAAAGGGTAAGAAATAACCTTAAAACGTTTAATTATAAACCGCTGCAGCGTACGAAGCCGCGGGCAGAAACGAGTTATTTATTATGTGCACTTTTTTAAAGGTGTTAGATAGGTTTGAATTAGTTTCGGTAATAAATTTTGGGTCGATTAGGGATCGGGTCAAATAGCTAAGCCGGTTAGGGGTTTAACAATAGGTATCCAAAGGAAAAGTCGAAAGGTCAAACTCAGCCGTATGAAACATGCACAAATTGCCCTATTTAGACTTTGCAATTTTCTGCTGCATGTTAGTCACAATTATAGAAATAGAAAGACATTTATTCATAACAAGTTAAATTAACAAAAAAAGACACACAAGAATAGGTACATGTAGAGAGTTGTTACAAAAGGGCTCTAACTCAGCATAATGCTGGCTAAGCTCCGTAAGAGAATTAGCCAGCGCTGGTCTTCCATTAGAGCCCGTACAGGTGAGACGTCACGAACATGCTTACGCAATGAAATAAAAAAAAAATAGTAAAAATATATATTTATATATTATACTGTCCTAGATAAAAAATGTTTAACGTTGTTAATTTTATCAAACAAAATATAAAGCGAAATAATGTAATACGAATCCTTTCGAGATTAGAGATATATGTACATTACATTATATTATAATTATTGTTTTGAATAATATACCCACACATCGCAAAGTAGTTCTGTAAGCATAGTCCGAAAAGAATAAAGAATAAATAATTTATTTATAGCCACACAAAATAATAAACAATTACGATGTGGCGCGGTGGGCGAAGGTCCGCCTGCGACGCAGGAGGTTGCGGGTTCGATTCCCGCCTCGGAACAATTGTGTGTACGATCTGCAGATATTTGTTCCGGGTGTTCTGGTCGTTTTCTATGTAAAATAAAAAATATCTATCTATGTAATATATTGTATTATGTATATCAGTTATCTAATACCCATAACACAAGCTCTGCTTACCATGGGGCTAGATAATGCTGTGTGAATTGTCCAGCATTATTTATTTATTACAAAAAAAAGGAAAACACATAAAAAATACAAAACAACTTAAGTAAGGAGATTACTGCTCTACCTGTTTATGGTAATGTTTTTATTTAGCTGGATTACGCTTTACCTACATTTAAAAATCAACCTTCTTAACTTTGCCCCTATGTCACTCGCTATATAGTATTTACTCAATGTTCTGTCCAAAAACAGCGTAGACATATTTTACGAAAACCTGCCGAAAGCCATGAAAAAGGCACAAAATGTTATTGAAACAAAATTATAAATTATTTAGTATTGTGTGTATGTACAAAGATATGTAATTTTTAGTATAAGTAGTTATAACATCGCCTTAGGGCTTAATAAAAAAACCTGTAATGATGTTAATAAAATACAAAAAAAAAATGTTATAAGATATCTAGTTGCTTAGACATAATTATTGTATGTACAATATTAGTTGGCGAAGCCATTGGTTCCTGAAACACAGTTTTTTACTAGTTCAGGGGCCTATTGACTCGTATTGCCTGTTTCACTGTCTATTTGGTCGCATTATCTAGCCCCATGGTAAGCAGAGCTTGTGTTATGGGTACTAGATAACTGATATACATAATACAATATATTACATAGATAGATATTTTTTATTATACATAGAAAACAACCAGAACACCCGGAACAAATATCTGCAGATCGTACACACAATTGTTCCGAGGCGGAAATCGAACCCGCAACCTCCTGCCGCGCCACATCGGTCGTCTGTGATCGGTTTATAAGCAAACAAATTATAAATGTTTTCTCTAATAGAATCGTCTTGAGTGTCATAAGCACTTGTCTTACTTCCCTGCATCTAAGACACTGTCTAATTAAATTGTTGTCGAAATATATCCCCTGTCAAATAAAGAGGAACAATTTGGAAAATTTCCTTTAATTTTGCAATGATTCTGCATGGAATTAGCCTGCCATTAGCAGTTGTACAAAATAAGCCAGGTAACCCTTTTGACCCATTTCAATTAATTGCGAGTTCCACAAGTTTTATAATCCTAATAGTCTTTTGGGTATTGCTCGTGTTATAATTAAATTTCATAAGGTACCATTTTATTTACTTAATAATTGTATTAAGTATATATTTGACGACCTGTGTGGCGCGGTGGGCGAAGGTCCGCCTGCGACGCAAGAGGTTGCGGGTTCGATACCCGCCTCGGAACAATTGTGTGTACGATCTGCAGATATTTGTTCCGGAAGTTCTGGTAGTTTTCTATGTATAATAAAAAATATCGATCTATGTAATGTATTGTATTATGTATATCAGTTATCTAGTACCCATAACACAAGCTCTGCTTACCATGGGGCTAGATAATGCTGTGTGGATTGTCCAGCAGCATTATTATTATATTTGTTCTTTGTACACTTCCTATATCTGTTCTATCGCTTCTCCTATAAACCTAAGGTTTGATAATAACTGATAATAGTACTGGGATAATTCAATTCATTTCTTGCAATAAATGAATTGAATTTGCTGTAAAAAAAAACTCTTTGTTAGGGTTAAGCTCGCCTATGTACATAATTATCTTTTTTAGTTAAGTTATTTTTAAGTTTTTAGTGTACAATAAAGAATTACAGAATTATATTAACTAACGAATTATGTAACAGTAGTGACTAGGTCTTGTAAAACTTCGTGGTACAATCGCCGACACGATTCTTAACGCTTTCACTGCTTAAGACAAAGGCCTGTAGGTTACCTTGTGGGTGACATTTTGTATTCAAGTGAAGGTAGGTACCCAATATTTCAGACGGATATTTCATTTTATCACTAACTTGTTTTTGGTGAATAAACATTACAATTGAAGACAAATGTCGGTAATTAAAAATGTATCCCATTTTTTATTTCAAGCGGAATTGTGTGTACCTTTTACTCTGAAATTTAGGACTTATTAAAATTTTAGAACATTTCTGAAATAAAATCTTATATTTCATTCAATTTTCAATAAAAATTGATATAAAAAAAAGTAAATTTAAATACACACTGGAATTCATATTCACGTTGAATATGAATTCCAGCGTGTATTTAATTTAAATACACACTGGAATTCATATTCACGTTGAATATGAATTCCAGCGTGTATTTAAATTTACTTTACCAACGTAAATGTAATTGCTCGGTTCGTCAAGTAATCTGAAATGTACATCATTGTGTACGTTTTACGGCGAACAATTATGTAGATATAGGGTAAAGTCCCGATAGATGCCCCAGAAGGAATTCGTACCGCACTGCAAAAAAAAACCACGTTCCGATTGTTGCAATCAAGTTTTGATATTAAACATTTATCGGGTTTATCGCGTACCTTTTGTTTTGTTTTTCCTCCGTTAACAAATCGCGAAAGTTAAACCGGTTTTAATAGGCTACTAGATAATAAGATAAATATTGAACCAATAAACTCCTAAGTGTGATTTTCAAAAGTAAGGTTTTTTGCATTAAGGCCCTTTGCAGACGTATCACTCTGAGGCGACTACCTCTACTTTACACTACATTATTAGATACCATTTACTTTTTAGGTATACCTTACGTTTGGTATTTACGTTGGCAACGGGTTTCCTTTAACTCATTTATAAATTCACAATTCTGTTCAGCTTTCGCTGATTATTTTACCCTTTTACGTGTAATCGAAAATCCAATGGAAGTGCGTGCACTCCGTAAATTGGTTTATTAAGCTTTAACCATAACAAACCAAACTTTACGGTATGTGTGGGAATATTTCAATCAAAAACGCATATTAAAGATTATTTATAGCGTACCTTTAACCGCGTATCTATACTTATATTATAGAGAGGAAAGGTTTGATTTTTTGTTTGTAATGAATAGGAAAAAATATTTCACCGTTGGGAAGCAACACTCCGCGATGAGCATAGGCTATTATGAAAATTTAGAAATGTGAAATTTGAATTTGCGGGTGAAACTGCGGGAAACAGCTAGTCTTTAATATGTTAACAAAAAGCTGAAGTTTAAAAAGCCATTCCATTGAATAACGAGAATTAGATCGAACCATTTATTTATGTAGTTATATAACTTAGTTAACAGTGCCTTAAAGACTACGAGTATATTATGCTACTAAGCACTTGGTTCTCACATAATTTACCTAAATTTATTATACTCCAGTTAACATACAATCCTACAACAATACAAGTAATCCTGCGTTACTACATTGTACAGGAGTGAGGTGAGGGAACAGGGAGTGCACCTGTGATTTCGCACACACTTGCGCACTAGAATAAATTTTCTGCGCATATTGCTATAGTTTCTGATTAGACTGGTCGCTGTGGCTGAAATTCGGCTAAGACTTCATCATTCATAAAATGGATATAACCCTTAGGTTATATCCATTTTATGAATGATGACCACCACGCCACGGAGGTCGTCAAATAGCTTACTATTTGACGACCTCCGTGGCGCGGTGGGCGAAGGTACGCCTGAGACGCAGGAGGTTGCAGGTTAAATTCCCGCCTCGGGACAATTGTGTGTACGATCTACAGATATTGGTCCCGGGTGTTCTGGCCGTTATCTATGTAAAATAAAAAATATCTATGTAACTAATCTATAATATATATAATCTTAAGTTTATCAGTCATCAAGTACCCATAACGCAATCTCTGCTTAGGTTAGATGATGCTGTATTGTCCAGCATTATTTATTTATTTAAACTAATGTCGCCAGGAGTGGAAGGAGAAAAGGGAGGCCTTTGCCCAGCAGTGGAATAATAATGGCTTTAAATAAATAAATAATAAATAATGCACAGAGCACAAAAGCTCTATTTTAAATTCAGTTGTCGTTGTCGCATTCTCCATGGGTTTTAACTTAGTTCAGTACCTACTACCTACGTGGTTATAACCCATAGTCACGGACTTTACCCTTCTTTACTACCTTACCTACCCACCATTCAATATAAGTATCTAGGTTATCGCACCGTCACAATGCCGTCTCCTCGCCTTTGTATGCAAACATCACTGAATATAATGAACATTCAATATTATGTATTATATGATTTGCATAGGGAATTTGTATGCTACTACGTGTTGATTTATCAAAATATAGTCTATATGCTAGAAAATATTGAAGATGTTGTTACAAATGCAGAGGGTAATTGAAATGACGAAGACGAAGCTAATGGCTGACACATCTTTATTTTGCGAAGAAAGTGCTGATCTATACTAATATTATAAAGAGGAAAGGTTTGATTTTTTGTTTGTTTGTAATGAATAGGCTCCAAAACTACTGGACCGATTTGAAAAATTCTTTCACCGTCTTCACTATCCCCGGTGAACATAGGCTATATCATATTTTCAAAAAAGCAGGGGATCCGTACTAAAACCGTGCAAAAATGGAAAGGTCCGCTAGTACTTAATAAGTGAGGTCTAGGTATATTGTACAAATTTTATGTAATTGTTCGACATGTCTAAGTGCTTTTAATAAGTTAAAAGATGAAATAAATGACTTTTTTTTACGTCATTGAGGGAATACTGGACGCCGATGGGTGCATATTCCAGCGGTTTGTATAAAGCTTCTAGTTTAAGAACTTTCACATTGATAAAACTTTTAAAATTATCATGGTTATTAACCCTAAAGTTATTTAAAACGGCATATTTACCATGATTTGATTTTTGAGTTATCCAATATTTAGGCACAGTTTCATGCGGCATGATCACGGAATAACTGTACGGAATAATCAAATCATGGTAAATATCATGGTTAATCATGGTTTTAAATGAGTTTCACATTGATGTTACGAGTATTTTTTGATGAGGAACATTTTGAATCATCATTCGTTACTTCGTATCACCCAGAGACAATTTTTTGTCCTACTTTTTAAAAGCATATTTGAATTGAAAAAATTAGGCAAGACGTTTTTAAGTTTAAGCAAGATTATCGCAGCAATTTATTTTTATATTATACATACGTCATTTTTATTATAGGCCGCGTCGCCAGGTGAGATCATGTTCAAAGGAAGTTCTATACCTACCTAGATAAAAGAAAAAAAAATACATTCTGGCTAACTTATAATAAATTTATTATCATTCACATCATCAAGTTGTTAAACAAAACGTGATTTTGTTATATTCACAGTAACAACACAACACCTAACATTTTCAATTTTATTTGACGACCGATGTGGCGCGGTAGGCGAAGGTCCGCCTGCGACGCAGGAGGTTGCGGGTTCGATTCCCGCCTCGGAACAATTGTGTGTACGATCTGCAGATATTTGTTTGGTGTTCTGGTCGTTTTCTATGTATAATAAAAAAAATCTATCTATGTAATATTGTATTATGTATATCAGTTATCTAATACCCATAACACAAGCTCTGCTTAGCTTGGGGCTAGATAATGCTGTGTGAATTGTCAAATATTATTTATTTATTTATTAATGAAAGCAGTAGACACATAGCTATCGAATTCCTACAAATAGAAATTCCAATGAATTTCGTTGTTGATCTTTATTATTATCTGTGAATGAATATTTACGATATTTTTCCTGTTAAAAACCCGGTATTTTTCTTATATTAGTTATTTTACTACGGATTTTTTATAAATACCTATTTACCGTTATTTTACTTTATTAGTACAACTTTCAAAGAGAGAACATTTTTCTTCACGAGCCCTTTACTAAAGGGGAGGGTAGGATAGGGTAGGATACGCTCCTATTATGATGTGACACATAAAAGACACCTGACGGGAACGTGACTTGTCATAAATAATATCACCCGAAAAAGTATTACTTTCTGCAAGAATAACATCAACAACTCTATAATTTTGTTCCATAAAGATTCTACATTCGTCAAAACTAGATATTTTTTGTTCCTTCTAGTTCTGTTTGTTAGAACCTAGGTAATCGATTTTGTTTATATTGTGATTTCAACCTACTCGGTACTAACCTAAACAATAAATAATAAATAAATAATGCTGGACAAATCACACAGCATCATCTAGCCCCAAGCTAAGCAGACAATACAATACAATATATGTATCTTTATTGCACCATCAATACAAAAAAATAATAAAGGATCTTAATACAAACTAAATCTAGTGGCCTTATCGCTAAAAGCGATTTCTTTCAGGCAACCTTTGGATGGATAGACGAAACGTTTGTAGAAATTAAGTAGGTATTACTAAGCGCATAACTGAGATCCTATGTTTATAAGTAGTATATGTATATATATTTTATGATATATATATGTTGTATATTTCTATGTAAGTATTATAAGTATTTTATTTATAATATCCCACAACTTACAAGCACACAGATCCCCTGGTACTGTCCACGATCCTATCCATCCATGGTTGTCTGGTATAGATCGCTCTTGAGCGATAAGACCGCGAATTGAACTTAATTTTTAAGTTTTTACTGTACATAGTTTATAGTTAAAGTGCAATAAATAATTTTCTATCTATTAAGATAAATTCGTTGTAACCTATGGCCCAGACGTATTTTTAGATAGTAAAAAATACTAGGGCGCTATGACGCTCTAGATAGATAATATATTTTATAGATATCATACTTATTTGTTTAATTATAAGTATTAAGGGCCCATACAACCTCAACTTTGTGTGAAAAGGCTAGACATATGATTTTGCGTTCATAAGAGCGGGACAGGGCATTGCAAAGCAAGTCCAAAAATCTAGTTTTAGCTTATTACCTATTAATTAGGACATTATTTGAAAAAACCGAAACATATAACATTTTTATTTATACTTAATTCTATTACCACGCTTATTGTCAAGATCTGAACTTCTGTATTTATTGAGAATTTTAGGTGATCTGTAATGAAAGGCATTACTACAAGAGAATGTTTCGGGAAGCGATTGAAATTAGGAAATATCCTAATTTCAATCGTGAAGACGGGTTCAAACTCTCTGCCTCGTGGAATCCAGTTATAGCCAAGTGTACTCGTCGTAAACCGGTCTCTCAGTGCGTCGCGGATACTGTTAGTGTAGTATGTCGTCCAAGTGTGCAGCTGGACATGCCTACTAGTATCGAAAACCAAGTGAGGGTAGTTTCAAATAAACTAGCCCCCGCTTTGCTGAGGCGGTAACTCCAGTACTCCAGTCATCCCGTGACCACGACAGTGTGTAAACCTGTTGAAACGTCTGGAAAAATTGGTAAATAAACGCGATAAATACCCGTTGTATAAATACTTATAATTATGTATGTGTTCAGATCGCGTAAGTTTAACAATATTTACTTATTTGTTGTTAAAAGCTGCTTTAATTTACCTTCCTGTTAATAGCGTTTTAAATCCTAGCAAAGGTTTATCTAGCTAGACGCTATAAGAGTTCTCTTAATAACCAATAATTATAATTTATATAGTTAAGCATCGAAGTCCAGGAGAGGCCTATGTCCATCAGTGGACTAATATAGGCTGATGCTGATGATAAAGCTTCTTACTAGGTACTTTCAAAGTTACTTAGGTACGTAAGAGAGAGTAAGCAAGGGGTTTCATTTGGCTTTTCTGGAAACACCTAACCTTTTATTCTCATTTCGTGTATCATGGCAAGGATTTTGGCCAGAGCTTCTCTGATTTCGCCCCGTAAAGTGCTTTCTAAAAGTATTTTCGCCATTTGCCGGATTTTATTTCAACAAGGCACGATTGTGCTCAGCAATTCTGTATCTTTTGTTGTTGTAATATGCATGACTTTGGCGTCACCTTTTGAATAGTCTACGAGTGCGGTGCCTATACTGAATAAGGAAAACTGTTGAAACGAATTTTAAATATCTTTTACTTGTTCGAAGTACCGAAGTTATAACTTTTTTTCATCATCTTATTAGCTTCTGGTATCACGTCTTGATGGCGCTGATTGGCTTTACTCCTACCAGATATAGAACTACTTTTTGTAGTATGACAGCTATACAATTTCTTTGTACTATGGCCATAACACAATAGTGATAATAAATTCAGTTACGCTATTAATCAGATTTTCATAAAATGTCTCTACAAAGTTTGTCCACAATTGAATCCACTTCGAAACTCAAATAAAAAGCTCTGCAATGGTTTATGCTACAGCCGCATATTGGCTACCATTAATTTTGTGTTCTGCTATAAACTCGTGAGGCATTTTACACTAAAAATAAAAACACAAAAATGTTTTCCGTATTTTCCCTGATATGAGCAGAGACAGAGTGTGATTATTTATATTTTTGCACTTGGTACGCATTAAAAATAAAGATAAAGATTGTTTATTTGCCAAAGACATGTTTTTAAGGTTACAAGTAATATACATACATTTTATGGTCAACATGCTTGACCGTTAGTATGCAAAAATATTTGAGAGTATGCAAAAATAATGACGTGCACTAATTTAAACATTAATAAAAAAAATTATCATTAAAAAATCGTCGATATTATAGTAGCATTTACAAATTAACAACTTGCATTGTTTTATATGGTATCCAAATAAGGTACCTATCCAAATAATACAAATACAGACATAGTTTTTTTAGATGTATATTGTACTAGCTACGCCCCGCCGTTTTGCCCCGTAAATCTATATCAAATGGTTTATAAACCTTCCCCTTGAATCACTTTAACTATTTAAAAAACGCATCAAAATACGTGCGTAGTTTTAAAGAACTAAACATGCATAGGGACAGACTGATATTTTATACGATGTAGATGTACAGTTTTTGTATTAGTAACTATTCATACACCATGATTACAACGAAATTGAAACAAAGTCTAACATCAAACGTTTTTGTTTCAGATATAAAGTAATGTGCCCAAAACCATCAAACCGGACTCGTTCGTAAATTCAGTGAAAGTGTGAGAATAATGTGATAAGTGTTTCAAAATGGCGATGGTTATTTCTCAAGCGACGAAGGCCGCTATTGGTGGTTTCCTAGCCCTGATGATCCTTGGGGCTGTTCTGGTGGTGGGAGCTGCGTTCGGATGGTTTGATCCGAAAAGGGAAGATGAGGATACTCCAGCTAAAATCAGCGCTCGGTTGCAAGGAAGGACGTCTTTTGTAACGCATAGAGCGGTAAGTATCTTAGATTTAAATAAAATAAATAAATAATGCTGGATAATTCACACAGCATTATCTAGCCTCAAGCTAAGCAGAGCTTATGTTATGGGTATTAGATAACTGATATACATATTTTTTTATATCTTTATTTATTGATGGAGTTTTGTCACAAAGTGACTATGTCACTTCCATATGAGATCAATTCTTTATATTACAAACATGGCAAAGTATGTACATACACTTAACAAAAAAGAAACAATAATAACGTTTGCCACATGACATTGCATGGCCACCTCCATGAGGAATGTGGATAACAATGTGCGGCTTACAAACTACTAAGTATCTACTAACTATTACCTAAACTATTCTCCGTCATCGCAATCGATGAGAAGGATAAATAATTATACCTACTTACATCCTACATAACTCTGATATACCAATATATTACATAGATTGATTATTTAAGGCATCACGTTACACTAATTGTACTTATAAATGGGAAAGTTTGGATAGATAGAACTTGTTACTTCTTTACGCTAAAATTATAGTTGAAGTGTCTGGACCATAAATCTGTTCCATGTGATAAAAAAACCTTTCAACGTTTCCGTAGAAACAACGCGTGCAACGCCACGAGTTGAAACTAGTAAACTAAACAAATCATTTATGCTGGATAATTCACACAACATAATTTAGCTCCAAGCTAAGCAGAGCTTTCAAATACAAGATTACATAAAACAGAGTCAATGGCAAAATTTGCTCGAACAGGGTCGACTTTCTATTCAAATTTTACCTTTTCAAATACACGATTTTTGTTCAACGGAATTTTTAAACAAGTATTTTAATTCAATGGTATTCATAATTTTCTACGATTATTTGAGTGCTTCCTTGAATGCCCATCTTGACGCTCCAGAATTTTTATATAATAACCAGCTTATGTCACCTAAAATAGAAAAACAAAATGTGTGAAACCTCCTCTTTGCTTTGATAAAAACAGCTCCAATTAGATTGAATATCCTATATCGAGTAAAAGGTAAACTAATCAGTGGCCAATAATGGACAAAATATTATGTATGTCGGGCGACCAGTTCCAGGATGGGTAGACGTCATAGTACGCGTCGCGGGGCCTTTATGTAGGCAGCTAGTAAAGTACCGTGGTCGATTCCACAAACTTATAGACTACGAAGTTATATAGTCATAGTCAAATAGTCCCGCGACCCGTGCACCCACTGGCTTCACCCACCGGTGGGTGTAGGGGTAATTCCTGTTTACCCGTGTACCCACTGCGATATAGTATATTCGTACTTACAGTCATATACACAGCAGTTGGTAAAATCCATCTACATAATATAATTATTAATTATCGTGTAACACATTTTATTAGTCAACATGCCTCTTAGGTACCTAGTCGTTTCTTATTAAAAAATCCAAATCCAGCCTATTCTAGGCCTCAGGCAACTTTGCACCGTTGACCCAAAAACCCCTGCAAAGCGAATTCGAAAGTAGGTAACGTAAGAACATACAGATTACAAAAGCAGATAACGATAATGAAACAAGCTCGCCGGTGTTTTCACACTTAAATAAAAACGGGGAAGCGTGAGTGTGCTTCTTTATTAGGGGTTCCGTAGGTGCCGCTGCCAAAAATCCTCCAAAAAATCTGTCAATGATTAAGCTGGGTTTTCTCTCATTCTAACATAATTCAGCAGAAGAGAATAAATCACTCTTACATAGTTAAAAGTTTAGAAAGTTTTCTATATAAGAAGATACATATGTGTCGAATGTCACAATCATTGCGTCTATTAATACATAATTGTATATATAAAAATTGTGTTCGATATGCTCCTTACGACAATTTCATGCTATCAATATGATACTGTGAACTTTTTAATTAAACTCGAGAGAATAGTTTTGTGGACAAAGGTGTTTTCTGATATTGCTCCAGCCAGAGGAACGATCCATTTAGACTTATCCGTCAAAATTTCGGGCACTCAGTTATAATGGTCCAATTGTAATGTTAAATCAGAGTATGCCGAATTTGACAAAAGTCTCCTATCAAATATTGAATTATACATATCCAAAGTTTCAGCTTGATCAATTCAGTAATTTTGGCGCTGTCTTGGCCCTAACATACTTCAAACTTTTGCGTTCATTTTAGATGAATAGGACAAGCAACTTCATTTCTGGAAGCGATTTCGCCCAAGCCACCTTTATCAATTCTAATGAACATGATCCAAATAGTCAAACAGAACCCTAAAGTTGAAATTTCGTATGCTGACCGCAATCTGGTCCAGCCCGGTCGAATAAAAGCAAATTTTAATTAACATAAAACATAAAGGAATTTAAATTTTCGCTGGAAACCCCTGACAGTGTGTTTTACGATGGACGTGCTCTAGATTGGGCAAGGTGAATGCTTTAAATAGCGAGTATTTATATACCAATTATCGACCGAAGTGATGTTTTCTGGTTCATAAAATTATCAAATTGGTACACTTTTTACCTGGGGTTATGTTGTCCCAATATTTCTATGTAGTTGGCGGACACTCATGTTACTACCCCCAAGCATCAAACGGCTGTAGAAACTTTCATAAATGTGGTATCAAAGTACGCGCCATGTCTGTTATTTAAATTTTAGGCGTCGCCATTTCATTATTAAAAAATCATCATCATCATGGAAAAAAAGAAAATATAAATTAATACACACGTGTCGTTGAAATACACACTTAGCGCGTTAGTGCACTAACTGGGTCTAAATTCTCGCTCAGTGTTCAAAAAGAGATGCCCTCCTCTACTTCAAGGCAGAAAGACAGCTGTTAGCCATTTAGCGCTCTGACGGCGATGTGTGTAGGTATAAGCTGAAATGACTTTTTTAGCGTTTACTATAGAAACTAAAATGGTATTTTTTCGAGGCTTTTTACGGAAGACAAAATGTCAACAGGCCATATAATTTCTTTATAATTTTATATTAACTAAATTCTTGTTTGTAGGAAACATTTGTTGCAATACTACATAAAGTCATTTAAATGGGAATATTTACCATGATTTGATTTTTGATTTATCCAATATTTCGTCACATTTTCATGCGAAATATTGGATAACTCAAAAATCAAATCAATCCCGTTTTAAATGACTTTAGTTTTGATAACCATGATAGTTTCAAACGTTTATTTGTTGCAATATTATTGAAGTCTATTCCATATCAAATATAATTCATGCACGTTGGACATATCAATCCAACATCGCTCTTCAATGTCACTGAACAACTTATACTAAACTTTTGCTAATTGCTATAAGTTTTGTGTTAAATATTAAGCCTTTATTCGAGGCAAAATATTCTTCCGTTGGATTATTTGAACGTGGAGTACGTATTCCTTGAGGCGTCAAACTTTACTCCTACCAATGTTCTAGACAAAATTCTAGTAAAATAGTATGGATCAGTTGAGTTACCTATAAATTGTTTGAAACAGTCTGCTGTTATCTCAACTGTTTCAATTGTGAATGCTAGTTCTAATTCTTTGACTGTAGTTTTCTTTATTAATTTCATTTTTAGTTCTCTACAAATTCTATAGAGCACTTTTGTACATGCTTAGGTATGCTTAAGGGCCCCGGTTGAGTCAGCAATCTACTTTCCATGTAAATATGGCCAAGTCGTGTCACGCCCCACGGCTGCTCGGCCATAGGATCGTTTGAGGGACGAATAAAAATAATATATAGATACATAGGGTGTATTGAAACAATCTGTACTTATTGAATTTCTGAGGGTAGAGCTTTGAAAAAATAAATACAATGATAAATAATATTATATACACGTTTTTCTGAGATAAAAGGCCTATGTCCTTCTCCGGGATACCATCTATTCCCTGACCAAATTACATTAAAATCTGATGAGCCGTTGAAAATTTTACAGGCAGAGAGACCGGTTTCATGCTTCCTAGACCACAGATTAAGAAAAGTTAATGTTACCTAGACTTTAATACTATCATCAGAAAGTATAGTCATTTTTCACGATGCTTGAATACCATTCAAGTGTTGACAGATTATCACTGAAAACTGTTAAGATTTTGACATAAACTTCTGTTAAACTCTAATTCCTGTTTATGTAGTTATACAAGGTAACTAATATAAAATGAATTCTGTCTGGCTCAGACACGCAACCACTCAAATTATTTACATTATGAAAGTTTGATTACAAACTTGCAAAAGCAACTAGAATTTGTAACTTATTGGTAAACTGATTAAACCGCTTTACCATCGCCCAAAAACTAATTAATCTTTCCAATTAAATAGGTACCTAATCTAATCAGACGAGTAGTTATTAAATCTAGCTCATCATACAGTTATTAAAATTATTTGGTTTTAATTAATACATTTTGTTTGCAAATTTGTTAACGCTGACGTTTATTGAAATATTTCACATAGTTTCCAGGAAAGTGTGCTTACTAAATTCAGGGTTTTTATACAACATCATCATCGTCAGCCTATGCAAGCTTTCTACACTACGTTTACCAAGTCGTGGTCGTCTCCACTCAAGAACACGTTAACCCAGCGGCTGTCGATTATCCGCGAGATATGGCCGGCCCACTGGCACTTCTGTTTTCTGATTCTTAGAGCTATGTCAGTAACTGTGGTTGTACTAACTTGGATGTATACGTTACGAATCCATACAATACAATACACAATACATATATAAGGTATTCATCATCATCATCAGCCTTGGAACGTCCACTGCTGAGTATAGGCCACCCCCAAATGCCGCCACGAATAGCTGTCCTAATACGCCTCCATTTTCTCCATCTCTAGCTGTATTTTTTATCTAGATCATTGTTTTTCTTGTAATTTATTTTAATTAAGCGTCAAATGTTTATATCTACTAAAACTACATATGTACTGGATGTTACTAAAGCAAATAAATGTGTATACAGGGTGTCCTGTAATTAATGGATAACCCAACAGGTGCATGTGGGGGCACCGTGGCCCCTCAGAAAAAAATAAAATGTACCTGTAGCAGGCTAGGATCTATTATGTTTAATAGGAATTTTTATACCTTGGTTCACATTAGTGGGCACTACGCACAACACAAGTACCTGCGGAGCTATTCTATTAATTACCGAAAATCCTGTATTCAAATTTATTTGCTTTTGCAACACACAGTACCTACATACTCGTAGGTAGTTTTAGTAGATATATTATTTATAAAATGATAAACGATGATATACCCTGTAATAATAAGTTCATCATCATCATCATCATCAGCCTATAGCAGTCCACTGCTGGACATAGGCCTCCCCCAAAGAGCGCCATAGCGCCCTGTCTTCAGCTTGCCGCATCCAGCATCTTCCTGCAGTCTTTCGCAGGTCGTCATCCCACCTGGTCGGAGGGCGTCCTACACTACGTTTACCGAGTCGTGGTCTCCACTCAAGAACACGTTTGCCCCATCGGCCGTCGGTTCTTCGCGAGATATGGCCGGCCCACTGCCACTTCAGCTTGCTAATTCTTTGAGCTATGTCGATAACCTTGGTTCTCTGTCGGATGTATTCGTTACGAATCCTATCCTTCAGAGAAACTCCGAGCATAGCTCTTTCCATAGCTCGCTGAGCGACTTTGAACTGGTGGACCAGCCCTATCGTGAGTGTCCACACGTGTCGAATAATAAGTTATCTTCACCTAAATAGATTTGTCAAATTTTGATAGATATTACTTTTGTAACGGGCTATCAAACAAAGTAATGTAATAATTATGTATGAATAAAAATATTAGACTAGCAAATATCATGAAAAAAACAATCAATGCGAAAAATTAACTAATTTCCTCTTCCATCACGCCATTCCACAATTATACAAATGTTATGTTATAGTTAATTTCTTATTGTGTTTACTTTACTGTAAATTGTAGGCTTGATACTTTAGCAGGTACTTTTCAATTATTCCTTTGTTATCACGCGAAGGTTGAAATATTCTACAACTTTCTAATCAGTGTGGCAATTTGGGCTCTGTTTTTGGCTAATGAAGGTCTACAGGTCAACTGGTCACACCCACAACGCTAATAGACTCACAAAGCCCGAACCAAACTCACGCATTCAGGGTTCCCTACCACATCATAGAATCATAAATTTATTTTAATTCGGTCTCCTTTATTTTTGGTGGTAGTAGTACAAGAACATGACTAATATCAAATAAATTAACAAAAATAAACTAAGACAATCATGATTAAAAGTTGTACTTTCTTAAGGAGAAAGTTAAGAAGCAATACGTAGGTACTATACCAATTTTAAAAATATTAATAATTATAAATAAATTAATAATATTGGATAATTTGCACAGCATCATCTAGCCCCAAGCTAAACAGCCCTTGTGTTATGAGTATTAGATGACTGATTCTTACACAACTTACAACAATAGGTTACATAGATCGACATAAAGATGTGTTCCCGTTTCGTCGATTCCCGTTCTGTCGAGTCTGTTTTTGCATAAAATTAATTTCTTCGCGTTCACAGGTACAGTCAAACATAAAAATTAAAAGCCAATATCTTTCAAATTTGGTTTATTAAGTTGTTTTATTAATCAGTCTTTATATAAATACTGCTGTACTTATTTTATGTAAAATCGCTAATGTGCAATTGATTTTAGTATGTTTCAGTCTAATAGGTACTACTTTTTATTTAAACTTTAAAGGATGATCTATGAAACGTAGATTAACTTTATCGTATGTAACTTATTTTAAGTAAACACTGTGTTTGCATGAGAATAAAGTTCTTTAAACGTAAAAACACATGAACCTGACTGTACTTCAAAATATGATATTATTAAACTCGACGTAAAGGTAATAGAAGCGGGGCAATGAAACTCGACGGTAAGGGAATAGAAGCGGGTCTGAATTCGTAAAGTCGACCTAGGGGCAATAAAAGCGAGGTTTTCGACTCGACAGAACGGGAATCGACGGAAAGGGAAGACACCCTTTCAAAGGTTTGTCGTGATTTTGAAAATAAACCTGTTGTATATTACTTTAAGTAATCCATTCTGTTACATTTATGGTCCCTTTCAAAATCTACGCTAATTTACACAGAGAAGCTTAAAGGTAGACCAATTTTATTCATTATTTTGGTAAAGCTCTCATTATAGGTTGAAAATAATGAGTCGACAAATTATTTACCTAACGAAATTCTATTAAAAATATATTCTTTTGAATCTAGTTTATTTAACTTTAGCTTGAAGAAAAGTTGAAGTGCCTTTTTTATTGTTCAATTGTTTTTTTATAGGAACACTACCTTAGCCCCGCGGTTTTACCAACAGTGAACTTTGTATTTAAATTACCTATTTGATTATTCCACGGAACACTCTACTTTTGCGGGCCATGTATGTGATTATATTAATTACTAGTACATCTGCTTGTTCGGTGATGGTGGATGTATGTTTATGTGTGAACATACTCGTATTAGGTTAAAAATTTTCATAGATGTACCTTGATCTAGACCTGGAATAACGCATAGGCACCTTTGGTCCCTTACTTGTTACATATTTGTAGACTGGTTTCCGCAACTTGGCCACAGGTGGGAGGAAAGCCAGCAGCTCGCTGATACCGGTGCATGCCTCCCTAGGCATCCACGGTGTCCCAAGGTGTTTCAGTCTTTGAGATGCTACGCTGTCGCAATCTACAAATACTTGCGCTGCCGTCTCTTGTGCATTCATGCACTCTCTGCAAAGGGGGTGTCCGTGTTACCCAAATTAAATAGGTGTTTGTTTAGCGTGCAGTGTCCCGTAACAATACCAACGACTTGCCGGAGTTCGTCACCTTTGGTCCCATCAATCAGCTCCCATGGGATAGAAATACTCCTTCAACTGTTTCAAAGATCGCGTGCAGAACCGCAGGCGAGTAAATATGATTACTTGATTTTTCTCCAGACTTTGGTAAGAATCTACATTATTTTAAGTAATTTATGAATCTGAAAACCACTCAAAAGTTTGGTGAAATAAAGTAGACTTATAGGTAAAAAGGCAAATAACCTTTCGTACAAAGTGACTTTTATGCCCTGAAGATATCAATTATTATAATAGTTTGAGATGATTATAGCTATTATTCGGATGGTTTTCATGATAAAGTATTTGTTATTTTCCATGAATCGGTTTGGTTTCTCGCCTTTATGGTATAAATTGGTAGTGAATTAAATCTGATATTTATTCAAACCTCAGTTTAATGTATTTCTAATAACAAGGTTTCAGAATGAATAAAAATGTTTTTCATGCTAGTAGAACGATGTTATTTTAACCTCTAGTTTGAAAATAAACTTATACAGATATGCTATTCAAATTCAATAGATTGAATAACTTTATTGTTCTATGAAAACGTTATTAAGGTTATTTTTATGCGATGGGAACGGACAAAATTACAGCTTGTATTTAAGAATTAATTAATTTGCTCTAGGTACTTGCAAATGTACCTGTAATTTAATAAAGTTCCGTTAGGATATAGTATGTACATGTTTATAAAAAAAATAAAAAAAAATATTAATGTTATCTGAGCGTCTGATCAAAGTGACGCGTGATCCGAGAGCTGGTGAGTATCTGGCGCAGCGCATCAGCATTTCCATACAGCGGGGCAATGCAGCCAGTGTCTTGGGGACGCTTCCGACCGGATCAGTTGAGCTATTTGTAGATTGTTTGCAATAGTCTGAAGTAAGCTCAATTTTTTCAATTAAAAATACTTTTTCTAATTTGTTTCTATTATTTGATTGTAACTTTCTTTGTTAATCAATTGAATTAATGTTTTTCAATTATCTCATATATTTGTATAATTTGATAGTGTACTTAATATTTTATGATATATAAAATGTATTTAATCCATTATAAAAAAATGAACTGAATGAGTGGCTTAGAAAGTTGCGTTATCCAGTTTCATTGTGTTCTGCTTATTCGTTTTAGCGGGAAGAAGTAACACACATACATCCATCTATTCATCCATCCATCCAAACCTTCGCAATTATAATATTTGTGTGATATATCAAACTCAACTCGAAGAACCCACAAACTGAAGTCGCCGACCTGGCTTTGTCGGCACAAAATCAACCGACACAGTCCCTGACTCAGTTCGACAGCTTTGTCGGCATGTCAGCTGCTTTCACGTTGACTAAACACAGGATAACGATGTCCTCTAGCCGATTTTTTTAGCCATGTGCGTAGGGTATAATATGTATTACAGGGTACAAGTGTTTGCGCAAACACAGTCAAAGTCGCTCAGCGAGCTATGGAAAGAGCTATGCTTGGAATTTCTCTGAAGGATAGGATTCGCAACGAATATATCCGACAGAGAACCAAAGTTATCGATATAGCTCTGAGAATTAGCAAGCTGAAGTGGCAGTGGGCCGACCATATCTCGCGAAGAACCGACGGCCGCTGGGGCAAACGTGTTCTTGAGTGGAGACCACGACTCGGTAAACGTAGTGTAGGACGCCCTCCGACCAGGTGGGATGACGACCTGCGAAAGACTGCAGGTAGATGCTGGATGCGGCAAGCTGAAGACAGGGCGCTATGGCGCTCATTGGGAGAGGCCTATGTCCAGCAGTGGACTAATATAGGCTGATGATGATGAGGATGATGACAAGTGGTTAGTATACCGTTGTCTAAGTGAGAAAAAAAGCTCTGCATTTAAGTTCATTACGAAAAGAGCCTTCGATCTCAGCAAAGATAAATTTCAATTTTATTAATTACTCCATATTTGTTCAGGGTCCGTGATCATGAATTATTAGGTAGGTTTACCGTCGATGCTCGTTCCGGGGCTTTCTCCCGAATCATTTTGTGTTTTACTGGGCTAATAAATTCTGAGATATGCTTTTATTACTTCTAGAGGTCGTGGGGAAATCGTCTGAATATTAATGTTGTTTTGTCTTGAAACAGTGCGCTGTATTCTTCTGCCTTTTTTAGGTAGTACATTATTAACTAAGAAAATAATAATAAAAGAAGATGAAAATAATATCCATAGTTAAAAATATATTCCATAGTTTGGTCCAAACATTGATTTTTAGATGTTTTATTATTATTATTGTTTTGATTTTAATAGATTTATTGATTCCAGTTGTTGATTGTCGTTGTTCACTTCGACTCTTCGGTTCACCTATTATGATTATCATTTGTAGATGAGAAAATTCAACATTTCAACAAAATTCGGACAGACTTCTTACATTAATAGCCACAATTATTAGTTTTTACAATTATTCAGTTTTCCCTGTTTGTACCTAAATTTATGTATTGTTTGAGATGTCGTCAACTTTAGAAACACAGCGAGCTTTTGAAAGGCTGAGACAACATAATTTGATTGTAATAATTTGATCGTACCTTTCTTTGTTAATCTTTATTAAGAAAGAAAGGAAGGATTCAATAACTATTAAAGAATGGAATGAAATTAGTAGGTACTAGTATTTACAATTGAAACAGTTAAGCTTACTACAGACTGTTGCAAATAATCTAGTGGTACCTGAACTAATCCATATCCGAGCCAATCAGAGACGTCGCCAATACGCTGGCTGCATTGCCTCGCTGTATGGCAATGCTCGTGCTCATGCGCTGAGCCAGATACTCACCAGCTCTCGGGTCACTCATGTGGTAAGATTGAATGGTCTCAACAATCAATAAATTTCTTTCCGGCCCTGGTGGGGGCACAGAGAGGGGCCTCGAGGCTTGGCCTCATTACCCCGGCGTCAACTCGAGGGGTGACGACCCCTCGGTCCTTGGGTTTTGTGGGAATATATTTTTTTTCCCCCTTCTCAATGTTTTTTTTTATTTTTTTTGTTTTTTGTTTTTTTTTTAATAAACCCAAGGACTCTATGGTGGTTCCGTAGGGATTAGGTCCCGCGGAAGGGGTCGCCATGGGCAGTCGTCTTCCTAGGGCCGGGGCTGGGGAGGCGCGATGTTGTGGAGGTGCTCGTAGTGTCCGTTGTCGGCGCGATCGTACATTCGACGCGCCGTCTGCACGACGAATTCCTCCACGGATTGGATCTGCAGGTCGCGGGCGATGACGTCGTTCCTGACGTAGCGCCCCGCGCCCGTGCAGATCCTGAGAGCGACGTTCTGCAGCGCCTGGAGCCGGTCCTTGTTGGTCTGGGATGGTCTCAACACAAATGTCCGCAACACGTAAAAACATTTGCCCCGAGGCGGGAATTGAACCCGCAACCTCCTGCTTCGCAGGCGAACCTTCATCCAATGTGGCACAGAGGTAATCGAATGTCGAATGTATCCCAAGAATACCAGTTTACATCCATAATTATTAGAATACATTTTTTTTGCTGTGCTGTACATAACTGTGTTGAATGTATGATACCTAAGTACACAAATTGTTATCGAGCTACTCCTAACAACGGGTAGATACAGGCCGATAAGAATAAATCTATCAAAAACTTTGTTTAGTGAACGCAGGCATGAAATTGGGGCGTGATGTAAACAAATCTCAAAGATAGGTAGCTAAACAACCATTATCCGATTACCATCGATCATAAATCACAATTAGACGGTGCTCAGACCCAATCAATGCTGTATCGCGGCAATCGACAGGTAATGAGCGGCTGTCGTGACTGAAAACATTGATTGTAAGTTACTAACAGTGGGGTAGAAAGCTACGTTTGTATTGGAGAAAACGTAAACGGTATTCAAAATTGTTCAGAGTTTGGTAAAAACTGTTCACTAACAAAGAAAGTTACAATCAAATAATAAAAACACCATAGAACTAGTATTTACAATCGAAGCAATAATTGAGCTAACTGCAGAATCTAGCAAACAAACAGGTAGCTCAATTGATACGTATATTAAATTAAATAATGCTGGACAAATCTTTATTATCTAGCCCCATTGTAAGCAGAGCTTGTGTTATGGGTACTAGATAACTGATATACATAATATGTACAATACATTACATAGTACATACATTACAATCAGTCTGCCGCAGTCACTCGTACCGTGCGCGCGCGTCGAAGTCTCCCGCCGTCCGCCCTCCGCCTCACGTCCCCGCGGACCTCTGGCACCGGCTAGCCTAGCCGGTTAGTCATCGAGACCGCGGCCCGCGTTCGAGGCTAATACGACCAACACGTCGTATTATTGTGTGTTCAGTGCAGTGAGATAGCGACTCGTAGTGCAGTGTATAGTGAGCCCCGCACAGACGCGCAGGCAACTCGGATCGCAGTGTTAGGTAGGACATACCTTTCGCTAGCGGTGAGTACCTAGTGCGTCTTCACATCCACGGGACCGTTATTCCTATATCACTCACGTCCTCCCGTCCGGTGTGAGTTACTGATTGGTGTTTTATGATAAAACATCCAATTCAGTAACGAACATTACCCCCCTCCCCAATCCGCTCGCAGCCCGCAGTGCCTAGGCGAGTGCCGCTGGATTACCTAAGCTAGGCCTTCCCTCGGGATCTCACCTGGCTTGGTTCTCCGCCCCCCTAGTCCACTAAAGGCACCCCTTGAGTGTATCCCAACCGATTCCCACCCCCCCCCCCCCATCCTACCCGATGGCGGACGGGGATGTTCCCCCCCCGCCGAAACCCCCGGATCGAGTCCCGGTACTGGACCGAGTCATAGTGGCCACCAACCTGATGGAAACGGAGAAATCCCAAATCCTCAGGGCTGGGCGCTTCCAATCGGCCCGCACAGCAACAGCGTCGCACGACGCCCCCCAGCCCCCCGCAGGCACGTCCGCTGTGGCCGCGCGCGGAACTGAGTTTCCGCCCCGGCCCCAGCACAGAGCAGCAGGAATAAGGGCACCTCCATCGCCAGAGGAGACGCAGGACGAGAAGCGACAGTGCCTCTCCTCCTCATACCGCGAATCCCCGCCGCTGCAGAACACCCCCCTCACCTCGAGGCCCAAGCCCGCCTATCGCGCGCCAGCCCGCAGGTCCCCATCGCCACCACGAGAGGGTGCGGAAGAGGAAACTGCTTCGGAAGAAGCAACCGCTTCTAGCCCCCGCCCGACCCCAATAGAGGTGGACTCCCGCTCCGAACATACAAGCCACATGGAGCTGCCTCCTCCGATATTATCAATGCCGTCCCCCGAGCGGACCGAAGAGCGACTTGCCTCATACGCCGAGGCCGCATCAGTGCAGCCACCCCCCCCTCGCCGCCTGGGCCAGCCCGACACCCCGGTCAGGGAGACCGGTATGGTGCGCCTCGGTGCGGCCCCCGCCGCCCGCCCTCCACCGCAGGTGACCTTCAAAGTTAAAGGTGCACCGCAACCGCACGGGCCGCTGGTAAACCCCGCCCGCCCGGACAGCCATCGCCCGGTATGCATACCGTCAGCCCCCGCCGTCGAACACTCGGCCCCCACCCGGCCCGCCTCGCACCAAGACGAGGCGGACCCAAGTATGGAGGTGGACGCACCACTCGCCGCATCGCCTCCCGTTACCGGTGTGGCTCGCGAAGAGGACACGCCCGCCCCACGACCATCGCGAGCTTATCCGCCCATCGTGGTGGAGTGCCTACCGAACTGGGTGGCGCACTTCGCCGCCCTAAGGGGGAAACTTGGCTTCGCCCCCAACGCGCGCCCCCTGGCCCAAGGGGTTCGATTTACCCCCCGCACCCCCAAAGAATACCGCACGGTGCAGCGCCACCTGGTGGAGGCAATGGCGGAAGATCCGGCGATCAGCTGGTACAGCTACACCGTGTCCGCCGAACTGCCCACCAAGGTGGCCATACGAGGACTACCTGCCGACACACCCGTCGACGACATCGCTGCAGCACTTCACGAACTGGGTTTCCCTACCCGGTTTGTGAAGCAAATAAAAGCCGCACAGGGCCGCGCCGGCTGCCTGTTCCACGCCCAACTGGACCGCCTGCCCGAGGAGGAGCTCGTGCGCCTGTACGGCATCAATGAACTGCTATTCATGCCGGGCGTGTGCGTGGAGCATTGGCGCGGCGCAGCGAACCGCGTGGCGCAGTGCCACAGGTGCCAGGCGTTCGGCCACGCGTCGGCGCACTGCCACCGCCCGATGCGTTGCGTCCGCTGCGGCGCCCAGCACGCCGCCGCCGACTGCCCCCGCCCCCTCACCGAGAAGCCGACCTGCGCGAACTGCGGCCGCGATCACACGGCAAACAGTAGAAGTTGCCCTGCGCTCCGCCGCGAGGCACGCAAAAGGGGGATAACCTTCCCCCCACCTGCCCCCACTCACCCTACGACTGCCCATGGGCGGGCAGTCTCGCCCGTCCCTCGCCCAGGAAGCCGATGGGCGGCACCACACCGCCCGCCACCAACGCACAGGCCACACCCCGCAGTCACGCCGAACGCCCCCGAAGTAGTGGCCAACCCGGCCACGCACAGGGGTGAGCCAGCGCCCGCCCGCAGGAGGAGACCAAGAGGAGGTAAACGGCGGAGGAAGCCAGTTGCCTCCTCCACCCCGCACCAACCAGAGGGTGGCATCCCGGGCTCCCAGCCACCCCCTGCCTCCCGTAAGGAGGCCCCAAAACCCAGCACGCAGCGGCTGGCGCCAGCCCCGGCATATGCCTTGCCGGGCCCCGCGCCGCCACGCCCACACCACCCACCGCCGTGCCCAACCCGGGCACTGGCGCAGCCCAGCATTGAACGCCACACCACAGGTGCACTCGAACCAGAGAGTGCGCCCCTGCCCCAGAGCGAGCGCAGGGCCTCCCGAGGCCGCCAGCGCGCCGCCCCCATCGAAACTGTCCCAGCAGGGACCAACCCGCCCAGACCAGTGGGGAACCCAACAGAGCTTCTGTTGGGAGCCCTCACTGAGTTCCTGGTCGCCATCGCTGCAGGAGTGGACCTCCAGAGTGCTGCGGTGCGGGGACTAACCGTACTGGAAGGGATCCGGTATGGATAGGTCCTCCGCATTGCGCATTCTCTACTGGAATCCCGGGGGGGTCCGCAAGCATCTACAGCCCCTCCGCCTACTCGCTCAGTCGCAGGACGTACACATCGTCCTCCTGGGCGAAACGAAGCTCCAGCCCAACCACCAGTTGAGCGTGCCCAACTTCTTCACGTACCGCCGCGACGAGGTGTCGCCCACATCGGGGCAGGCCTACCGTGGTACGGCCGCCCTGGTCAGACGCGACCTCGTCCACGAGGAGTTGGCGCTCGCTCCGTTCAAGGAGCTGAGGTCCACCGGGGTGTTAGTGAGAGCGGCGGGCGAGGAACTTCGCATCTTCGCGGGCTACCGCCCGCCAACACCCCGCTACGCTACCACCGATACTGCAGCGATCTTCAACTCGCGCACCCCAACGCTGCTCGCTGGCGACCTAAACGCCAAGCACCCAGCGTGGGGATCGCGAGTGATCAACCCTGCCGGTCGCAAGTTGCTGGACGACAGCGATGCGACCGGTTTCACCGTTGTGGGGCCTGACTCCCCCACACATATACCCACCGCCACCACACACGCTGCCGACGTCCTGGACATAGTGCTCCATAAGTTCGTGCGCTGCCCCGTCCTGGTTGAGGTGCTGTATGACTTGGACACACAGCACCTCCCTCTCCTCATAACGCTCGACCTGGCCGCGGACTTCACAGCGCCGCGGCCCCTGGGCGTGAGGACTGACTGGGCGGCGTACGCCAAGGCATTAGAGTCCATGGACGTCGGCCCCATCCTGACGCCGGCCGAAGTGGAGGCAGAGGCGTCCGCTCTGATGGCACGCATCAGGGAGGCCAAGGAAGCTGCCTCCTCACCCATCACCAGGCGCCAAGGCCGCCGCCGCGACCTCCCACCTCACCTCAAAAGGGGCATCGCGGAGAAACGCGAGCTCCGGCGCGAGTGGGCGCGCTCCCGATGCCCACGACTGAAAGCTCGCCTCAACCGGCTCACCGCCGAGCTCTCGACCGCCGTGCAGGCATGGCGTGGGGAGACCTGGGACTGCGCAATCGACCGGGCCTCCGAGCACGACACCAACCTGCATGCGCTGAACCGGGCGCTCACGTGCCAGCCGGCGCCCACCTACCCACTGCTGGACCGAGACGGGGTCCGGCGCTTCGCTCCTGCCGACCGCGCCGAGATACTGGCCGAGCATCTGGCGGAGCAGTTCACGCCACACCCTGTTCCAGCAGATGTCAGCTTCGAGACCCTCAACCATCACCACCAGGTTGAGGAAGCAGTTGAGGACTTCCTGTCTGGCCCGACACCGCCCCTAGGCGGGGAGTACTTCTTCTCCCCTGCTGAGGTGCGGAAGGCCGTCCTCCGCCTACCCAGGCGGAAGGCGCCAGGCTATGACGGAGTCCCCAACATGGCACTCGCCCAGCTGCCCCGCCGTGGAGTCGCCGCACTCGCCCGGCTCCTCAACGGAATCCTCCGAACGTGCCACTTCCCGGACCAATGGAAGACCGGGCGGGTCATCGCCCTGCCGAAGCCGGGTAAGGACCACCGCCATCCCGCCAGCTATCGCCCCATCACCCTGCTACCAACAGTGGCCAAGCTCCTGGAGCGTCTGCTCTTGGGCCGCCTGGCCTCAACGATCGAGCCACGACCAGAGCAATTTGGCTTCAGGTCCGGCCATTCCACCACGCTGCAGCTCACCAGGGTAATGCACCACCTTGCAGTCGAGCACAACGCCGGGCGATCCACCATCGGGGTCTTTCTAGACGTGGAGAAGGCCTTTGACCGTGTATGGCACCCCGGCCTTCTGTACAAGCTCCTGCAGACTCCTACACCGCCAGCCCTCACCAGGCTCGTGGCATCCTTCCTCGCCAACCGGCGGTTCTTCGTCGCAGTCGAGAATGCCACCTCCACCACCCGGACCATCTCAGCTGGTGTACCGCAGGGTAGCTGCCTGTCGCCCGCCCTGTACGCGCTGTACACTGACGACATCCCTACACTGGAGGGCCACCTACACCCCGGGGAGAGGGATGTCTCATTGGCGCTGTTCGCGGACGACAGCGCCTACTTCTCGTCATCCACCAGCCCCACCATCGCAGCCAGCAGGATGCAGCGGCTACTAGACGTCCTGCCGCCATGGCTGGACAAATGGCGCATGGCCGTCAATGTGGGTAAGACGGCCGCGCTGTTTGTCTCCCGCCGCCGCCGCCACCCACCTCAACTCCAGCTTCGGGGCCAGGACGTGGCTTGGAGCTCGCACACGAGGTACCTCGGCATCGAGATTGACAGGTCGTTGAGGATGCAGCCGCAGGTTGACCGCGCGCTACAACAAGCGCGCGTCGCCCGAGCGCTCCTCCGACCTGTCCTGGGATCTCGGCTGCCGCTGAGGACTAAAGTGCGGGTCTACAAGTCCTACGTCCGGTCCCGGCTAACCTATGCGGCGCCGAGCTGGTACGCTCTGGTCTCCCAGACCAACAAGGACCGGCTCCAGGCGCTGCAGAACGTGGCCCTCAGGATCTGCACGGGCGCGGGGCGCTACGTCAGGAACGACGTCATCGCCCGCGACCTGCAGATCCAATCCGTGGAGGAATTCGTCGTGCAGACGGCGCGTCGAATGTACGATCGCGCCGACACTGGGCACCACGAGCACCTCCACAACATCGCGCCGCCCCAGCCCCGGCCCCAGGAAGACGACCGCCCATGGCGACCCCTTCCGCGGGACCTGATCCCTGCGGAACCACCATAGAGTCCTTGGGTTTATTATTAAAAAAAAAAAATGAGAAAAAAAAAAAAAAAAAAAAAAAAAAAAAAAAAAAAAAAACAACAACAAAAACAAAAAAAAAAAAAACACATATTATAAACCAAATGCTGCCTAAAAAAAAAAACATGGAGAATAAGGGAAAAAAAAAGACTCCCACAAAACCCAAGGACCGAGGGGTTGCCACCCCTCGAGTTGACGCCGGGGTAATGAGGCCAAGCCTCGAGGCCCCTCTCTGTGCCCCCACCAGGGCCGGAAAGAAACTTATTGATTGACATTACATAGATTTTTTTTTTATTATATATAGAAAACGACCAGAACACCCGGAACAAATATCTGCAGATCGTACACACAATTGTTCCGAGGCGGGAATCGAACCCGCAACCTCCTGCGTCGCAGGTGGACCTTCGCCCACCGCGCCACATCGGTCGTCAATATACCAGTCGGAAGTGTCCCCAAGACGCTGGCAGCATTACCCCGCTGTATGGCAATGTTGATGCGCTGCGTTAGATACACACCACTGGACACTAGTAGTTTTGAAAAAAAAGATATATAGACGTACCTATATATATATTATAGTCACTCAGTTTTTTTTTAACCTGGACAGTAGACGGAAAGACAGTTAATTGGGTCGGGCAGTTTATTGAGCCCACGGAGCTAGTTTCCAAGGGGAGTAAATGCATAGTTACTATCGAGACCTGCTATATATATTATCTGTTCTGAATTGATATTCTTAAGTTTGGTTGGTTGGTTTGTTTATGTAACGTAAGGTCTCTGTTTTCGTTGAGGCGTACCACTTGTAGGGGGGACAGTGACGAAAGATCATTACTGGCCCTTCTTCATTACAATGAGTGAATGCCCTGCCTGAGTGGAAGGTACCTGCTCTAACAGAAGTCGAAGGTAGGTAGAAAATGCCTCGGTGTTAAGACCACCCATTGTAGGTACAATGGGTGCCGACGATATACAACTTTATTCCACTAAGGTTAGTTGAATAAAGTTGTATATTATGTAAGTAAATAAAATAAGTCACACGTTTGTTTTTCAGTTCTCAGTCGTCCAAAAAATTGCAGTAAACAAACTTGGCGCAGGACTATCTTTAACAGATGCAAATCGTAAACCAACAACTTATAGTGGCTTAGTCACATTGTAGTTTGCCTACCTACTTAATTGTATAAGTATGTTTCAAGGAAGCATTTCCAATAGGTACTTACCTACTTTAAGTTATTTATCAGTCAAACATGCCACCTAGCCATACTCTAGCCAAATTCAATGAAAACTATTGTAAACAAACCGCCCATATTTAACCTAAAACTCGGTTTGTTCCTGTGTTTTTTATAAATGCAATTTACATTCCTTTTCGATTTGAGATCTTTACTTCAATTAATAATGCTTACAATTATGCCAGAAACTCAACGTGCAAATAACATGTGAACCTTTTTTTCTGTGACTAGTTTGTTAACATTTCACATTGAATCTGGCTGGAGTAAAGTCATAATATTTTTCAAGGTAGCAACATCGGTGCCCGTTTAGTTATTAGATATTCTGCTTCAGAACCCACAAAAAACAATCAAATCCTCAGTATATATTAAAAGTAGGTTACCAACCTTACTATAAATCTTACGCTACTTTTCCGTTCCAGGTAAATCCTGAAGAAAACCGTCTTCCAGTCGTGTCGCATTCTTCCCCGTGTAAGTACACAAGGGTACATCAATCACGCTTGACACATTTCCGTGAGACCCACCCTTCGGCATTCGAAGCCTGCAAAGACCTTTAGTCATTCAGGGTAAAGGCCCTTATATACGACTAGCGAGCTACCAACGTTCCTAGTTTTTTAATTTATTCTTAATTACCTATTTAGAGTATTTCGCGTTGGTCGTTAATGAAATAAATCGATTAATCAATCGATTTCATTTAGTCTCTCGACATGGCAAATCTGAGTCAAACTGAACTAAAATAAATTTCCCTCAAACTTTTTCTCATCCGTCCAAAATCGATTTTGATAAGAACCACCCAGGTTTTATTTTATCATTCCGTTCCGTATCGAAGTTTGATGCTTCCTTCCTATACAAAAAAAAACGTATGAATAATCATAATAAAGTACATAATATTTTTAATTATACAATAGTAAATATTAAGATTATAACGTCGTCTAGTGTATCAAAATGTACCTGCAATGGGTATTCCATTGCAGGTACATTTTGATATTTTGATCAATGAAATGAAAGTAGTCGTTTGCAAGAGCCCTAACTGAAGTAATGTGGGTACGAGGACGTATTTACTTTAGGTTTTATGGGCAGCTGAATAATGTTAGAAGGCCGAGAACTCAATAAAACTTTATTCCTAAAGCCGGGTACTGGCTGGCGTTACGGGGCGTAATGTAACTTGTTATACAGCGAGCGTTCGTGCAGTAGGCCAAGCCCGGGGACTGTTCTTTAGGGAATCCTACTAATATTATAAACGCGAAAGTTTGTAACTATAGATGAATGTTTGTTACTCTTTCACGCAAAAACTACTGAATGGTTTTTGATGAAACTTCACCATATCATAGCTTACAGATCAGAATAACACATAGGCTACAATTCATAGAGATATCCGGTATATATCTATCACCACGCGGGTGAAACCGCGGGGCGCAGCTAGTAAACAATTATTACATCGCATCGTCATACAATGTATGTACATCATTGAAGTTGAAGCTATGAATCTATATATCTTTATAGAGGTATATAAAAATGAACCCATATTTCTCCTGGTCTCGATATAACAATAGAATGGCATTACTGATTTCATTCATATTTATTTAATGTTTTCTAATACTTCGTAGAAGGAAGAAAATTGCGCAGAAATTTCCACTCGGGCGAAGCTGCAGGGCGCAACTAGTATAAAATGATTTACGCATTCGATGTCAAAGTGGCATAATATTTCTCTATTATACCCTAGACAACTATCCCCGTGCTTGCCCTACAATAGTACCTACAGGGAAAGTAGGGGCTCGCATCGAGCAACGAGACGGATTTAGCACACGGCGGCGTAATGTATCATGCTCGCTGCGAATAGTTGCGAACATTACGCCCCATAACGCCGGTCAGTACCCGGCTTAAAGATATCAGCCTACCGCCTTGTATTATTCATAATCTGTTTACAGCAGCTCTGTATTGTTATTGCTTAGATAAAGTAACTTCTTGTTTCTGGTGTATTTTTTCATTTACGAGTTTAAAGTTATATTTTATTTACAGTTCTAGTTGGCGATAAGGGAGATAATGTAAGTATTGCTAATATTGTTTTCATCTACTATAAAGTTGTTGAAATATTGGAAAACTTAAAAATCAAATCATGGTAAATATACCGTTATAAATGACTTATGTATAACCATGATAGTTTTAAAAGTTTAAATAATTTTAGTTTTTGTTAGGTTAGTCTAGCATATATTATTAACTCTCTGAAACTTTAACGATTTCTCCATTTTTCTCTACTTACAGCGTAAAATTAGAAAGTTCGAAAATTGAAGCAGTAAATTTTACACCGTATTTACGGTTAAACTTACTACTCTTTTTTTGAACGTGGAACTCCCATTAAGTTAATATCGTCGAATGAGCACTCACTCTTTACCATGCTTGGCTGAAAGTACAAACCCAAACGGTACAAAACGGTACCAACGACATACTTACCTGGGCAATAAACAGCGAAATTACCCGAACTTAGCCGAGTAAGTACAAAACACAAATCTCGTTCTCGCGCCAACAAATTACCTGAGGAGATTGGTCCTGAGCGGTAGTGCCCACTCTTACAATCATAGGTAAAATTATTGAAACTTACACATTGAAGATAACGATCGTCAATGGCCTTTACATTCACGAAAGATGGTTTATGTAGTGGTAATTTTTAGGCACTTACGTAGATGACTTGTGAGGCGAGTTAGATACAGGTCTAAAGATTTCGGACAGAATCTACAGAGATTACGTCCGAGGTCCTTAGACAGTCGGACTGTCAGTATTTTATATTGAAGGGAGATTAGATTCTGCCAGTTTATGATTTATATAAAGCTATATTCTATATTCTGGTGGAACAGTGACTTATTAAAGTTGCAATATGTGCAATTATGATATCTATTGACAGAACTTTGATTTTTATGAACATACAACCATCAATTAGGTTAGGTACTTCTCAATTTACTTTCTTATTATTTCGACAATTCAACATCCTTCTTAACTTCTTTCAAAGTGTCATAAAGTTTTTGTTACTATAGTGCGTAAGTCTTCTCACTTGGGATAATCTCTTAGAAACTAATTATATCCCACCAATGCTAGAATCCGTAGGAAGTCCCAAAAATTTTCGACTTGTAGGTTACATGATTTAGTGGCTTAATTGGTTAGAGCGCCCCTTACTGAGGGGAAGGTAGCGGATTCAACTACCGCCAAAATCCGTTTTTTTTGGATATTATTATATTTCTCAGAGTGTCATAAAACAGTTTCATCAAAGTGGGCAATATCTACCCTTACCCACGTCTCTTAGTTGGATTACCAAGTTTCCGGACAATCCGAGTTCTAGCCAGTTGGAAAGACGTGACAAGAAAGTTGCCCTACCGGTGTAGGCAGTTTGCTGCGCTATACGATTAGGGCAATCGTGACAGATGAAAGGACACCTCTCATTTCATCCTTCACCATGAATAATGGTTTATGTTGTGTTTGTTTGGTGAGCTTGCTTACGGTTAAGACGTACCTAACAATTCGTAGTTCGTTCAGGTTTGCTCGATTGTCTTTTGTTTTGCAACGTCACAATCCAGGGCTCTAGTATACGGCAAAAAGGTGATAGCGGCAGGTTTCAAAAATGTACCTATAACTAGCGGTTAAGTAAATCATGTGATGGAAAACGGTACTTGGACTTCGCTCTGTGGTGGTAAGGTTTCATCCAAGCATATCCTTAGCGGTAGGCCCGAAGCCGCAATGCGGTGCATCTATGCTGCAGAACACATTAACATTAAAAGGATGAACATTTAGATTTACGAATTATGATGATGTTTTTACAAGGGTGATGACGATGAGATTCGTCTAAAGTACATTACCTGCTACTTACCTACTTTGTCACTTCTAGTTCTTCTACGTGAAGAGAAAATCAAAAATATATTAAAAAAATTATGCAAACGTAATGTCCCTGATGCCCTCCGGTCAGGTGGGATGACGATCTGCGAAAAACTGCATTCAAGCTTCAGGGGCTGGTTGCAGAAAGCTGGAGATAGGGCGCTATGGCGCTCATTACGGGAGGTCCAGGACTTATAAAAGCTGGTGATGATGATAGATAGCGGGAGCGGTTGCCAGCGGCAGCAAGTGGTTGCTATTGTCTCTGAAAAGCTTTCAGGTTCCTTATCTGGCGCCCCTCTTTAATGAACCTGTTTTCTTCTTAATAATTTACATAAAGTGCCAAACAGTGACATACTTTACATAAACAAGTAGGCAGTACCAAATTATTCATATAAGTAGAATATTTTACGTCACAAACGTAAAGGAAGGTACGCTTAAGTGAGACAAATGATCCGTAACTAGGTCATAGATCGAAAGCCGTACAATATCATGATTTCCGCTCGTCAACCTTCTCACGTACGCATTCGATATGTAAGGAGGGAAATTCTTCGCGGATTCTTAGAATTGAGCCTCTCGATTTATCGTCGAGGGTATGGAGTAAAGATGGATAAAGTCTCGTCAAGATATTTGTAAAATCGTGGGAAATTTCACTACGATTCTCGATTACCTCAATGGCGCAGCGGGCGAAGGTCCGACTGCAACGTAGGAGGTTGCGGGTTCGGTTCTCGCCGATGTTTGTCCGATATGAAGATATTTGTTCAGGGTGTTATGGATGTTTTCAATGTTAAAAAAATATCTATGATGTGTAGTGTATGTATTTAGTTAATCAGCAGTTGCCATATTACAATGCAGCCAGTATCTTGGGGACGCTTCCGACTGGTATTGATCCACCTGCGAAAGACTGCAGTTAGATACTGGATGTGGCAAGCTGAAGACAGGGCGCTATGGCGTTCATTGGTGAGGCTTATGTCCAGCAGTGGACTGCTATAGGCTGATGATGATGATGATGAAGGGTTTTACACCTCAAGCGCACATAATATCTTTTTGGGTCTGAAGGCTTGCTTAATTTGCAAAGTGTAGAAAGATATTCCCTGTATTTCGACGTAGAAAAACATAGAAGCACAAGCTAAAATAAACTTTTTTGCGTTGAAGCTAGAATCTAAACTGTATTTTTCCTGTCCAGAAAGATAGGCCAACAAAACTAATGTATTTTAGCCTATCATCTAAATCATAAAGTTTCCAAGTTCCAAAACGTTAACTTCCATCAGATTATAAATTAGTCATTCGAACAACCCATACAAACTTTGTCTTCGTTCTTTATTCATTAAGTTTTAATATTCACACGCACCTATACAAAACACAAGCCTTAAGGAAATCGAGGTAACCGGAAGGGATAACGTTATTTAACATTAAATGACTATTTCTAAACAGGGTCAGTTACTAAGGGTACCGCATAGTTCCCACAAGGTGGGTTTACTCAAGTGGAATTTCAAAGAAAAGGCCCTAAAAGGGTTCCCATCTCATTCAAGTTCTGTCGTTAGTTTACTTACGTTTTCAACTGTTTGTAGTAGCATCCCTCTTTGTATGGCAGAATGGTAATTTTGTTTTATGTCTCTTAGATTTGTTAGATAAGAATGATGTTCAAAGTCGCTCAGCGAGCTATGGAAAGAGCTATGCTCGGAGTTTCTCTGAAGGATAGGATTTGTAACGAATACATCCGACAGAGAACCAAGGTTATCGACATAGCTTAAAGAATTAGCAAACTGAAGTGGTAGTGGGCCGGCCATATCTCGCGAAGAACTGACGGCCGCTGGGGCAAACGTGTTCTTGAGTGGAGACCACGACTCGGTAAACGTATTGTAGGACGCCCTCCAACCAGGTGGGATGACGACCTGCGGAAGACTGCAGGTAGATGCTGGATGCGGCAAGCTGAAGACATGGCGTTATGGCGCTCATTGGGGGAGGCCTATGTCCAGCAGTGGACTGATATAGGCTGATGATGATGTTCCAACAATTTATATAACGAGAAGTTTAATAGCAACTAAAGTCCGTCTTGCATCAGTTTAGGCTCATGTGATAAGATAGGATATGTTTACGTTTGTTGTTCTTGGTTGTCAGAATAAACTGGAATGTGGATGGAAATTTATCTTCCCGTTTTTTGCTATATAAGATTTTGTGTTTTAGATATCAAAAACTTTATTTTCCTAAGCTTACAAAATAAACATTAAGGCAATTCAAATTATCCAATATAAATAATAATTAGTAATTAACAAATGATGTATGTTTGATTTCTTAACTGAAAGATTTTGTCCATTAGTGGAAGAAGTGAAAAAAGAAACCATACGTACGGAAATTTTTCCCGTAAAATATCAATGGTTTCGTTGCTTGTGTGGCACGTAGCCCTATTTTACAGTGAATTTTAATAATTTCAATGCGTTGTTGAAGCGTGTATCGTTCCATTTTTATTAATGGCGCAGTTTCTACTTGTCAAAATGTCAAAAAATGACAGCTTCAAAAGTGACATCTACCGAAATAGCGGGCTATTCAAAATAAAACCTATCACTCATGTCTCTAAGACATGTTTATTTTGCCTATTTAAATCAACCATGACCCGATCTCAAATACAAGTCTGTCATTAAAAAGGTCAAAAAATAGGTCTTCGCTATGAAAAATTCTAAAAATAAAAGGTTCTTAGACTCAGCACTGTAGAAGCTCAGTTTAAACTGAGCTTCTTCAGTGCTGAGTCTAAAATAAAACATTGGCTGATCACATTAAGCGACTCAATAAGCCCACCTAGAGATAAGGTATCATCTGATTCGTAAGATAAGAAGGAAATCACGCGTCGTGATCACAGGCTGTTTGATCTTGATCAATAACCTTTCTTATCTCGACCACTCAGAGTATAGTTTAGGAGTCGGGGAACTCCATCAGTTTGTCCTTAGCTCCGAAAAGGCTAAGGAAATGAGCGACCATCCGGATCCTAGAAGGTAAATAGGTGCTATTGAACAGTAAATAAGTTCCCGATAGAAGTAGTCTCTTGTTCGAATTTATAAAGAAGACTTTTTAGAAAAATCTGGTACATGATAATTTACTCAATACAATACAAAAATACTTTAATTAGCTTCAGATACAGATCATTACAAAAAATATATAACATGCGACAAGTGCAATGGGTGGCCTTATCACTAAGAAGCGTTTCTGCCATGCAACTTTTCTCCATGATGATTATTTTCATGTTCAATCACTATGTATGATAGAACATGAGCATAATCGTCACAAGTTTCGCTTTTGAGACTTAAACACGCATATCGAATGTCATCTAACCTAACCAATGGAAACACACACTTAAGCATGTAAAGTAGGTAGCATGAAAAAATAGCTACAAAATTTATGTTGCCGAAAGTCGAAGCTCGAGAGCGTCTACAAAGTGTGGATGCCAAAAATCATATTAATCATACGAGTTATCAGAGCAAGATATCATATCGATTGCTTAAACCAAGAATAGTTGAAAAGTTATATGGCTAATCTGAAATGCATAACCTAAATATTAAAATCATTACATTAAATTTCTACTCTTAGCATACTAAGATTCTGACAACATAGGTAGAAATAGAATGAATGAACACTTTATTGTACCCATAATAACACCTTATATCTAAATCTTATAATAACACAATAACAGTACAATAGGCGGCTTTATCGCTTAAAGCGACCAGGGATGGAGAAAAAGATATATATTACAAAGAGTTGGTAGAGTACAAACAAACAGTAAAAGAGAAGTAAAAAACAAAGAATACAAACTTAATACATTACATGAAATACAAAACTACTTAAATTAAAACTAACCTAAAAGAAAAAATACAAATAAGAATAACTGAATACAATAAGAAGATAGATACTAGCCGAAATCTATAGGACCTCCTACGTTTCTGTAGGCAGTAATGTTACTACAATACTAGTTGTAATTTCCTGCGCCTCCCAAATAACGCCAGAATGAGTTTCGGCATGTGCTCCCTATCACCTGCTCAAGCTTTTGCCACGTTTCCATTTTGCCTAAAAACGATATGAAACGAGCGTTCTACGTTATCAGAATCTTTCGGACTAGAATCGATATTCTGAACCTCGAAAACGCTTCAAGCTAAGTTCAGATTAACCTTTTGAAGGCTGCTATCTGAATGCCTATTTGAATACATGTCTAGATTGACTGATAGGTGCGATAAAATCTTAGTACACTTCATATCGTCTTTAACCCAGTCTTTAGGCTTTTCAAACCTATATCTGAAGGTTCGAGTATCTATAAAGTTATAGGTTTATGTCTCAATGGGTGAAAGGGTGTAGGTAGCTGCTTTAAAGGTCAAATAATATGACGAAGCCGCATTTTACATTGTCTAGTTAGAAGGATATTCTGTACTTATACAACGAGTACTTAGGATGTTGAGTACTTATACAACGAGTACTTAGGATGTTCTGTACTACGATTAAAAACTATAAAAATAAAGAATAACTCGGTCCCCGCTTTATTTCGCAAAATAAAGGAGCTAACATAAAAGCCTAAAAGCAAAAGTTACTTACTCTTCTTTGGCCAGCAAAGGCTTGCAACCGTTTTGAAGCTTCGAGATTATAATAAGTACCTAGCTGGTATCCTATCCACCAACTACATAGAAACACTGCAAAAACATTTGTATTTATTCAACATTACATCTATTCTTACAGGTACCTATTACCTAATACAATAGAGTAGTCAACATAATAATTCATAAGCAACGAATTCAATTAAAACAATAAGCAAATTAATTAAATAAATGTCAATGAGCATAAAATAATTCGATACAATAAACCAACATAACCCTAGCCCCTCTCGTGGATAAAAATAATAATAACATTGCAAAATACATAGTGCCATGAACCGATTTGCGAAGGCTATCGGATGTTCTACACTAAAACATCTTCATGGTTTATGTTCCAATCAAATATGCTCCAATGGTTATGGCATTTTCATGATTCTTTTAAAAAAGAGATGGAAAGTTTAATTACCTTTTTAACCTTAAAAATATGTTATATGTTCCGCTGTATGTATGTTTTTCTACGTTAAAAAAAATATGTTCAGCTGTATGATTTTTTATCGTAGTATTTACAAACATGGTCTCCCACCAGGTTGGCGTATGCAGATGTAGCCTCACCGATATCTCGCAGATCCTAGAAGTGATGCCTGAGCTGAAGGGTCTACCTGGTCCTCAGGGTATGACTGGTGTTGACGGCACTACGGGCGCGCCTGGGAAAACGGTAAGAAAATTCAGTAACTCCTATAATTTGTTCTATAGGTCTGCTACGTCATAGAACTGTTAAAACTTTTTTATTCCTGACAAAACAAAAGAACGGTATTTTTCTAGCGTTGACTAAGAGCGGATGTTATTAAACAATAGTGTATAATACCAATGGCATATATCAATTAGTAGAATATTATGCGCAAATAGGAGGACCGCAGGGAGTCTAGAGGCCGTGAGCCCGTGGGCATTGCCGACCGCTACATAAAGTAACACTATAAAACTATCGCCGAGACATCTGTTTATTTCACAAAAACTACAATAACCTCCATAAAACAAAACAAACAAAGGTGAATAAAAGCTGCATAGTCTCCAATATCACCGTCTGACAAACAGCACTATTGCTCCAGGGAAAGCAGGGCGAGATTAATGAAATCCTTGACAAACACAACAACTCATAAGTCCATGGTATTGAATCGCAGTGGTGGATAAATCGCTAGGTCACTTAAGTGAAGTTTCAGGTTTCAATTTTATCATTGTCTGTTTGTTTTAGTCAACTGTGTTTCATTATTGTATGTTTTCCTGTGTACTGTATAATTGTTGTATTTTGTATGTACATATGTATGTATGTGTCTGCAGTGATAAACAAAGAATGTATCTACATATCTTTAACTCATTCTCTAGTTTCCATACGGTTGTTCAAGCTTTGTTATTGCTTGCGGTACGGTTGCATTCGTGAAACTGATTTTGTTAAAAATTTGTTCAAGTTAAAGCTTTGTTAGTGCGGTATGTTTTTAACTCGTGTTTTTTTACGGGTATTGTATGGGAGCAGCAATAATCAGCAACCCAAAACTTTCTTTAGAAACATCAGGTCCCTTTTCGTGAAAACTATTTTGCCAATTTCAAAAGAAAACGTTTGTGTGCCGATATTTATTTTAAGGCGCAGCTCACATATTATGTTTTTTTACGAAAATGGTGTTCACATACAAAGAGCTGAGTTATGCTATGGCTCCTCATAGTAATAATTACGATTGAGATAAAATTATTAGAGCTTGGTTTGAAAAGCGAGACATATTTTTTAATAATCACCACTTATTCCGAAGTTTGAAGCACGTTATGCCATTGTAAACACATGCTTGGACGTTTTTGTTTGACGTTTTAGATGTTGATTGAAAAACCCACTTGCGCTTCCGCCTCTGTACCGACAATTGATATTAGCCCTAAGTATCGAGATGCATTTATTTTCGACGGAAGAATCGGAATCGAATCAAAATTATTTTCTTTGTTGTTGCTACTCGTAGACGTTGCTACGATTCGTAGAGGTTGCTACGAATGTTCTAAGCGATCAGCTACGAAAACTGCTACGCAATCGTAGACCTTCTACGTCGGGCTACAGTTTGAGATTTCTGTTTTACCTGGATGTTACCAGCTGTTTAAAAAAACTGTGTCGATGCTATCAGGGGAAATCATAACCGAGCCGAACAACTAATTTTACCTTCAAAAAGAGGAAAAAGGTGCCATTACTGTTGAAGAGGCCATAAATATTTTATGGCTCTAATAGTCTTCAGTCAAGGCGTATTTATGTGAAGTTTGCTTACAATTTTCACCGTTTTATCGTTAATGCTTGTTAGAAATCGATTTGGAAGTTTATTGAAATTGGAAAAATTAGATTAGAAAATATTGTACTCTGTCTTACTCCATTTGACCTTGTTTTATAATAAGCTAAGTTATTGTTTTATACAATATTTACTGCTGGATTACGTGGTCTAATACAATATTGATTATTATGTATGAATTCAAAGATAAATAAATAAATAATAAATAAATTGTTATAACTGTTTTAAATGGTAGTTAGCCGTAGTCATTTTATTAGAGTTTTGTTTTAAGATTTTAAGAATATAAATCTTTGATATTTTTTATTTTAGTTTTGCACATATTATTAATTCGTATCTGGCCTTCATTATGATTATCCATGGCCAGGCTTTACACATTGCCGTTAAAATCAAGGTCTAAAATAAAATACTGATATTTAATATTAATAAATGAAGGCTAGAGATCATCAGATATGGATACGCCTTATATTTATTTAAATTGCTGCTATTACACCACGCGTTCATAAATAAATAAACTTTTACTTATTCGTTCAGGGTCAAATGGGCGAGGCAGGTCCGCCTGGCCCATTAGGGCCTAAAGGAGAACGGGGTGAGAGAGGAGAACAGGGTGCTTCAGGTCCTGAAGGGCAGCCTGGTCCTAAAGGGGAGCCTGGACTAGATGGGACCCCTGGACTGCAAGGTCCCCCGGGGCCTCCGGGGCCAGCGGTTACAACCACTGCGCTTATGGTGAGTTTGAATTCATTCATCATCAACATCATCATCAGCCTATAGCAGTCCACTGCTGGACAAAGGCCTCCCCTGATGAACGCCATAGCGCTGGATGCGGCTATGCTGGATGCGGCAAGCTGAAGACCCCTGTCTTCAGCATTCCGCATCCAGCGCTATGGCGCTATATACATAAGTACAACGGTGCCACTGCTCACTGTCGGCGGTGGCGGCCTCTACATAAACATGTGCAACAAGGACACTCTAAGTGCTGCACTCTTTGCAAAAACAAAGGGGTGTTTAATATCTTAACGTTTCACCCATGTTTCACCCTTATAATTTTTTTAAGCTAGTATTTTTAAGTATAACTGCTCTAAAAAATTTTAAAAATCGGTGGTCCGATTATGTTTTATGAAAGTATTTTTCTCTGTTCTCGTTTCAAAGCTAAATTAAATAAGTAAATTCATATTATCGGGGAATTTGGTTAATTATTATCATCGAGGAATGAAAAATTTCTTTATCTTCACAATTTGGTCTAACAATTATGTAGCTAAACGTAGGTATATTATTTATTTGTTCAGTAAAACCCTTTTAAGAACAAAAGTTGAAAGCGTTCAAGGTCTGAGTATCCTTCAAATAAAACTTACTTGTAAAGTATAACAAATCAAATATTTACCAAAGCAATTTATATCTATCAATAAGGACTTGTACCTATTTGGAGCGAAACCTCCATCTTGTGAACACGTTACCTTCTTCAGGCTATAAATGGACGGCGAAATATACGTTGAGAAAATGTTTTCTGGATATAATACAGTGAAGTCTAATAGCGTAAGCCTACGCTATTAGACTTCACTGTATTACTCGTAAATATAAATGTAATAACTCGTATTGCTACGTAACTGCTGTCTTTGTTAACTTTTGATTTTTGTTAGTGTTTTTATTTTTTGCTTGTTTATTGTTCTGAAGGTTAGTTTTATTTTATGTATGTATTCAGTTGATAAGTTCATATAGAAATAAAATAAATTGAATAACAATAAACGAGAAAGTAGAAATAATTTTACTGTTGTTTTTATAAATATTAGGTAGTAATTTCTAAGTATGAAAAATGAATTCACTTGAACTGAATAAATCAGTATTGAAATGAACATAATCATTACGCAGAGATATGCTCTCAAACGATGAAACAAACGATGTCTGGTACCAAGTGACGCTGCAGCGCCGCCGCCGCGCCGCGCTGGCTGCATCGCTGCTGACATAACGCGTACTACGCGATCATATTGAGCTTCCTTAGCAATATTGGTATTTATTTTCCTGAAAATAGAAAAACTTTTCATTTACTTATCACTAAAAATAATTCAAAAAACTACAATCGTTTTAGCAGAATCGTGACCAATAGTTGCAATTAAGCTACGCAGCAAAGGAGAAGAAGAGTTTGTATGAAACTATTGAATCGCTGTTATATTACGAAATGTAGTTCCGCTCTATCTCACTTCTGCAGGTCGCATCGCTTCATATTTTTGTTCTAGCACCTAAGTATGTTTCAAAATAAAGACTTTTTACTTTACTTTTACTTTACTTCTTTCGGGTGGGGGCGCTGCATGCAAGGTGCTAAACGTGTAGGAGGATAGGAAAACTTTAATAGTTTACTTAAGCAACCTATACTAAGAACTCTTTGCACAATCTCTAATAGAAATACACCTTTATGCCATAAGCTATAATAGCTAGCTTAAACTGAGAATATTACTCGACAATTTCGCGTAAAATTTGCCACCTTTTGTTGTAAAATCTAGGCTTAAGAGGCTCAAGCCAAACACAGAATGGGTGAACATAAGCTCTAAGATAAATAGGTTTACTCATGACAAGTTATATAGTCTATTCAGACTGGATAGGACTACGATGACTGTCAATAGAATTATGTAATTTTGAGCTTGAAATATTTTGGTACCTAATAGGTTTTGCTCTAGATATCTTGTTATTGATATCAAATTGAATAACTTCTGAAGAAGAATAAAGTTATTGGGCTTGTTTAGATTTTTACTAAATATACTTTGATAAATGACGTAACTTTAGATTTTTTGTCGTTCGATTTTTTTAAACAAATGAATAACTACTGAAATATATTACTACATAACTTCATACACATAAAACGTATGTATAAGTGTCATCATAACCAACATAAACCTAACGATAATGACTATAGAAACGTAATAACATAATTGCTTTGGATCATGGATACCTATAATCAGCTAAAGCCACTAGAACCAATCATCCAATGGTATAAACGGCTTAGGGCCCTTATTCACCGTACACGCGAGTAACGCGACAATCCACGATTATTATTGGCACGATAACTGATCCTAAAGTGCACCGGAATTTATTCAATATTCCGTATAACGTTGTTAGAATCAACGAGCCGAACATACATACGAAAACATACCTACCCTACAAAATATTGGTTGCAATCGAAAAAACGCTGACTACAGACTTAATTCGTCGCTTCGATTGCTCGGTGAGCCACAGATTATGGTTGTGTGTTGATAGCGTACTCGCAAAAGGTAGAAAGTAACTGGCACACAGTTAAAGTTTGCAGACCGCGTTCTTACGTCGTTATTGCAATTGAACTACTTATAGCGAATACAAGCCCAGCTTTGCACGCTAACTGGATCAGGTTACTGAATCAATTACTGGTTAACTTTTCAAGGATTGCGTCAGTTAGGTATTTCACATCGTAAATTACTGAGCTAAAAATCATGGACGTTCCTGGTAGATTCATTAGTAAGTACTGAAGTAGCTGCTGGTCTATTCAGGTGACGTATTCGTGGGTGTGTCCCTCATTTGTGTGTGAAAAAAATGGACCAATGAGCCGCGAAAATATTATCATCTACAATCAAGAATACATCTGAATTGAAAACAGGTCTGTAAATTTACATATTATTATGCACCTAAAAATTCTTGTTTTAAAAAACAGGATTTTTTAAATGTCTTTTTTATAAAGCCACGGTGCCCACAAAGCACATGGCGAAGTAGATGTTATCAGATCAAGCCTGGGCAGTGAAAGCCTTAATCACCATTCATCATCATCACTCAGGTACATACACAAAAGGTTCAAAATCGCGTGTCACGTTAAAACAAAATTACAAGTGCCCGAAGCTAGGTATGACGTGATTTCTGTCATTTAGCTGGCATTTAGTTTTATTATCAGTTCAACGCCTAGGTAATTCTGCTAAGTACCACGCTGAAATATTTATGGTCTCATGAAAATTGAGTGCGAAATTGAACTTTAAACACGTACGCGTACGGTGTCTTATAATGTGGAACATTAATTTTTAGAGCCCATACAAAATTATGGAAGAGATAGGGGAGTATTTAAGGGTTATTTACGAGTTATTTGTGAAGGGTCCTTTTATATCATACGAAAGTGCCCAGGCTTCCATCACGTGCAATGTTTTGGCCGTTTTATTTTGAGAAATTAATACGAGGTTTGGCTGTGTACAGGGAACCTCAGAAAACTTGAACATAAACACTTTCATACAGATTTATTTATATCACACTAATTACATTTATTTACAAGCACAATCGAATGAATGCCATAGTATGTAGCCGGCATTGTTCGCACCATAAAGTTCGTTCGAATGAATCACAAAATCCGGTCCGGTCCGCGCGAACTTCACACAGCGTCTATAGTCGTTGGTATCTCGGTCATCGGCATTTTGTTAACGTCAGACGCGGAAAAAAATATTAGATTATCGTATTGTTTACCAAGACAAGGTTGTTACTGTCCTCCCCACGAACAGCTATAAAGTGTCTCGTGTTCCGTGGCCGAACTTTAGTCAAACCAGAGTGAAAACCATCAACTTGTAAATTGTGGAATAGTTTGTGAAATTGTAAAGAATAATGAAGTGACGCGTGCTGTATCCAGATCTGCATTCACATTAATTACCTACAACCTGATAGGTCTTTACCATACCTATTGGCATCCCACACTGTGTACATAATGTTTAAATTTAAAAGTAGTAGTTGAAACTTCTTTTTCCGATTTTTTTACACATTTCTCGTCATGTCGTGTAAGCATCTAAGGAATTGCGCAAATACAAAGCTGTTAAAGTTTCCATTTCAAACATTGACTTTTCACGATAAAAATACCTACGCGTGTTACCAGACTAATTTATTGCATTGCCGGCCATTGGTTTACATTCCTTCCTACATTTCTATCACTACAACCAGGGCGATAACATCTATCGTTTTAAATTCTTTTATTTTGCCATTCAACCCGTAAATTTAAACTGGAAACGACGACATGCCAGAACGGACGAACTAGGGAAACGAGTCACGCAAGACCTCTATAGTATTTGTAACTCTATGGTAACTTCATTCTATGTAGGTAAGAACTTGGTAAATTCAAACTTAACGAATGGTCTTAGGACTGAATTTTAATTGAAAACTTGAATAAGGCATAGTACTTATTTAATGTAGGTTTTTTTTTATTTTGCGAAGTGAGTGTGCGTATGGAAATATATTCATGTTGGAGCTTTAGTATAAATTATAAATTAATGATTCAAATTCAGGTAGGCAAATGAACTTGGTTTTTGGCTGTTGAGTTTAAATAAAACAAAAGACGTGCAGTATTTATGGTTCTTAACAAAAGAAAAACAAACAATAAACCCACTTCATTACGAGTAACCAACCATTTGTAACCACAAATCCTCCTTATTTACCCCAGTGTTACCAACATCAACCTTACAAGCTTACCCTACAGTTTCACATTTCCGCTTACAAAATGATTAATCATAGTGTATTACAGGAATCATCAGGATTATACGGGTCCAGTAATCCTGGGGTCCTAGGAGAGCGGGGTCCTATGGGATCCCCTGGTCCGCAAGGTGAGCGCGGGTACCAGGGCAGCAAAGGCGAGAGGGGATTACATGGGCCCAAAGGCGATAAAGGTGAACGGGTGAGTAGTTATCATAATTGTTATCGATGATGGATTTGATTCTAGCTATGATTCTATTGATTGTTGCTGAAGGTTGTGGAGGATAAATATTTGAGTTCTATTAGCATTTCACCTGCCTACTTTCGATAGAAAACACAAACTGTTTTAAAAAACAAGTGAATAGGTTTCTTCTAGACCTTCGTATGTACGAGTATATACATAGTTGGCCACACTGTCACTCAATCAGGGGAGATTGTGGTCAATAGAAGGTCCGTGAATTATAAAAAAAATATCTGCTTCAAAACTATAGATCGTGTCTTACCTTTTTTTAATAAATATGTAAAGATTAATATTTATCCCCTTAATATTTTCAGTATTATGCTCTTTTATAAATAAGCTATAAATTTTTTTTTAATAAAAAATTATAACACAAAAAAGTCTAAGTAAATAAAGTGAAGTAAAAACCCAAGAAGTCATGTACCAACCGCGCCGCGTTCTGATACCGTCAGTGTTGTGTGTCGTGATCGCGCTGCGTTCGATAATAATGAAACCGGTGGTAGTGGTAACGTTCGTAGCAAAAGACAGAAAATGAGGGTAGATCGGTATATCTGCTCATAAAAACGAACTCGCAGTGTCTTCAGTTATTCCGTGATCATGGCGCATGAAACTGTGCCGAAATATTGGAAAACTCAAAAATCAAATCATGGTAAATATCCAGTTTTAAATGACTTTAGTGTTAATAACCAAGATTGTTTCAGAAGTTTTATAAATAAAGTGATTCGATAAATAGAATTAAGAATAGAAACAACGGAAACCATGGGAAAGAAATCTGATATCGACTTTGAATAACAAGCTTTTTTTATTCTGATAGATGAAAACGTCATTTTTATCTATATAGAATAAAATGTGCTTTATTATAATATAAGCTGAAAAAAAAATCCAGAAGTAATAAAAATAATAAATAAATAAATTATCTAGCCCCATGGTTAGCAGAGCTTGTGTTGTGGGTACTAGATAACTGACATACATTTTATTACATAGATAGATATTTTTTTATAATACATAGAAAACGACCAGAACACCCAGAACAAATATCTGCAGATCGTACACACAATTGTTCCGAGGCGGGAATCGAACCCGCAACCTCATGCGTCGCAGGCGGACCTTCGCCCACCGCGCCACATCGGTCGTCAAAGTGAATTCGCGTTACGAACCAACGAGGTTACAAAACGACAAAATAATTACCGGAAAATTGTAATCGTTTTTGTCAGCGATTCGTGTTTATTTCAATATTTTTTCAAGCATTAGATTTGGATCATGAAATTAATATTGCATGCATGGCATTCGTTCGTGAATATGCAAACAAATTTTGCATACAAATTGAATATTACTTGAATACCTACTCCAAAAGTATCACCAATATTGATGATAGATTGAAAAGGTTTTAGGTTTGTCTTAGCACTATTAGTTGTGTGAACTAATAGTGCTAAGACAAACCTAACATAGGCTTTAAGGCACTATTAACATAATGATGTGAAAACATTTTATGCATTAGGTAAGTGTGAGTGTGTTTATCATGCATAAGCGTAAATGAGTTTTTAAATGTAAGATCTCTAGGGTAATAATTAATATAGGTAACTTGTATTGTTGTCAGATAGTTCGTTAACTACAGTACCTAGATTATCAATTTATTTTTAAATTAAGTTAGAACTATAGTGCTAAGATAAACCTAACATAGGCTTTAGGGCACTATTAACTTAATGATGTAACCTATTTGTATGAATAAATAATCTATTGATCTATATTATATTAGAATTCACGGTTTTCCCCGACTGTTTTTTCGTGACCATATTTATTAACCGCGTTTTTCGCTAATTACAACTGTGAACATAAAATAACAATGAGTTCGTGAAACCGTTTCACGGTAATAAATTTAATTTATCTTGAAATCCCTGCTACGCTGCTTGTTTTAACGAATTGAGCGATATGTTTTGGTTAGTATATATTTTCGTGATTAAATCATCGGATTTTATTGTGGTGCCAATTTTTAGTGAACAATGTTATATCGGGAACTGTACGATATTTGGATAGGGGAGCTCATGGGCGTGAGTGAGACGACCGCTGGTTGATTGCGCACTGTTTATTGCACTGAGGTGACGCGGGCTTGTGCAGGCACGCACACATGCGTAGACGCTTACTACTACATACGTAACAGGAACCTGTAACCCTGTCATGAGAATGTGCAAAACCCTAAGAAGTGAAGTACCAACCGCGTCGCGTATTGATACCGTCAGTATTGTTTTGTCGTGATCGAGCTGCGTTCGATAATGACACCCTTGGTAGTGGTTGCGGTCGCAGTAAAAGACAAAAAATGAAGGTAGATCGGTATGTCTGCCAATAAAAACTAACTCGCAGTGCCTTCAGTTATTCAATGGTCGTGGCAAATGAAACTGTGCCGAAATATTGGAAACCTCAAAAATATTGCATTTTACATAACTTTTGCGTTTTATCTGTCTACAAGTTTTTCATAATAACTATTGCACTGCTAATTATTATAATTTGTTTATCATTTCCATCATCTCAGGCCACATAGTAACCCAGTCCTTTAGGAGGCTGCCAAGTCAATAGCACAGAGGCCCTTTATGCGAGCTAATCTAAAGGCGGTGGCTACTTTATTATTATTAAACGCCTGACACTTGATAAATTATAATACCCAGTAAATTGTAGAAGCATAGTGATATCGATAAGTTGAATATGTTTAAAGAAACCTACTTTGGTAGATATAAAACCTGTAGAAAGTTTACTAAGTTTTGTTCACGGAACATAATAGAAGCCATTCAAAGTGCCCACAAGAAAACCTTTCAGCCCATACAAACCATCACCATAACTTCAAGTAACTCGCTAAATCAAACCCTTTACTAAATAAGAGCAAACTTCGTCAACGCAATAAGCGTCTTGACCCTTGTTACGTAGAACCCCAGTAACAAAGTTATAGGGGCCGGCGTGGATCTCGGTCTTTGGCATTGTCTTAATGAAGTTGTCGTCTTTGGCATTTGGCTTAGTGCATTTGAACTTATGTGACGTTATGATATCCAAACCCCTATTGTATAAGTATGAAATTTCCATGAACCGGACAACGGCAGAAAAAGACAGTACAGAAATATACAATACAAAACAATAAAATATATATAACAATGAAATACATATATAACATGTAGCCATTAGCCAATGGTGGTGTAATCTTTGACTTTTGGTTGACTCCAACAACTCGTCTCCGAAGCCAACCTAACCTGCACGTGGTACATAACGAACTAGGCTCTGGTGAAAATATCAAACCATCTTCATAATTTGATAACTCATTTATTTTACAATTATTTTCCATTAAGTAACATTGGCAGAAGAGTACTCAACCTCACACTATTGGCATTAAGAAAGAAAGAAAAAAATAATAATAATAATAAATAATGCTGGACAATCCACACAGTATTATCTAGCCCCATGGTAAGCAAAGCTTGTGTTATGGGTACTAGATAACTGATATACATAATACAATACATTACATAGATAGATATTTTTTATTATACATAGAAAACGACCAGAACACCCGGAACAAATATCTGCAGATCGAACACACAATTGTTCCGAGGCGGGAATCGAACCCGCAACCTCCTGCGTTGCAGGCGGACCTTCGCCCACCGCGCCACATGGTCGTCAATATAATAATACTAGGTGCCAGATTGCTTGGCAACAGCAGGTCATTGATCTATCTCCTACACGAAAGGGGATATTTTTCTGGGATTAAAAGTTTTGTTTGATCTTCTTTTGGGTTATAATTTTTTGTAAACTTATAAATAATAAGCATAAAAGTATAGACCTATGTTAATTTCAATTTTAAATTCGATCGGATCGGTTTTCGATAACTACTTAAATTCATATGTTACACGAAATTCATGTTTTGTCAGTCATGTTAATGTAATTTGGTTTACCCATATTAATTACTCGCTAAGTAATTAAAATATCACCGATTTAAAATTATTCTGGTATTTCAGAACATTAAAATAATGTGTATTTGTTGAAATGGAAAAAATATAAAAAACGTGTTTCGTAATCTAAAATGCAAAATACAAAATTTTGGTGATTTTTATTTTAATCAATACATATAGGATAAAATATAGTCGCTTCCCGCTGTCTGTCTGTCCCTATCTATGCTTAGATCTTTAAAACTACGCAACGGATCTTCCGTTGCGTAGTTTTAAAGATCTAAGCATTTGCGGTATTTTAATAGATTCTAGAGGAAGATTTATAAACCACTTGACAAATAAATTTCCACGTGGGCGAAGCCGCGGGGTGCATCTCGTATTGAATTATCGTTACAAAATGGACTCGCCATAGCACATGTCTTAAATTTGAAGCAAGGTCTTTTGTTTTAATGCGAAAAAGAATACAAAAGCTAGGGTCAAAGCTATGGTATTAGCTGACCCGGCAAACTTTGTTCCGCCTTCGAAGAAAAAAAACGAAAAAAATTATCCTTTGTCCGTCTTCTGGTTCTAAGCTACCGCCCCCCACCAATTTTCAAATCGGTTCAGCCGCTCTTCAGTTAAAAATAATGTAACTAAAACGACTTTCTTTTATATATTATAATTTTATTTTAGAAATGATTGATTTATAAAGTGTGACATATAATTTGACAAATTATGAATAAAATGTTTATCTGTTTATAATTAATATAATAGCTTTTTCCCGCGGTTTCACCCGCGTTAAATACGAATTTCACATTTCTATAACATAATATAGATAGCCTGTGTTCACCGGGGATAGTGTAGCTTCCCAACGGTCAGTAGTTTCGGAGCCTATTCAATACAAACAAAAAATATAACCTTTCTTCTTTATAATATTAGTATAGATAAAGATGTACTGACATATGACTTTGTAACAGGGCTACGTGGGCCTTCGAGGGCCACATGGTGCAAAGGGAGAAAGAGGCCCCGCGGGACGAGATGGGATGCCAGGCCTGCCCGGCGCTAACGGACGTCCAGCGGAAAAGGGAGAGAAGGGTACGCTTGTAAATTATCTACTATTTTAGGATGTGCAAGTTTATCTTGTAGAAACGTGAAATGACGCCATACTTACATTTGGGTCATATTATGAGCTAAAGGTGGGTGTGGCACTCAATATATAAACTATTTCACTTGTACCTACGTACAAAGTTACATAATGATGTACACTTTATTTTAAGATTGAAACCCGAGGAATGTAACATTCGAGTCAAACCCCTACGGGCTTAAAGAGTGTTAATATAAGAAATTATGTGTATTCTATAAAAATAAATTAATACAAATACAAACGAATGTGAAAGTTCTGATGATCTGATATTGATCAGTAATTAAAAGAAATCACTAATTACTTTTTATTGGTGAACCTTTTCTTACATGGCAGCCATTTTTTTATGAAGAGCGCGTCACAGGCGACTATAATAGACAAATACATTTGTTACAAATTGTCATTGAGTATTTATGTTTCAACAAAAGATTAAGTAAAGTGTGAATGAAATTGTTATTTTCATAACTGAACGTGATGATTGAGCTGAAGGAATAGAATTAAAACGAAAGTTATTTTGAGGCTGTTAACACATTCAGTGGCCATGATCACTGGTCTAGTTTTCGTCCTTGTAGCGGGCGCAGCTATGCTGGTCACGCCGCAGAGGTTTGGCAATTAATTCCTTATAAAAACTTCCCTGCAGTATAATCATCATCATAGTAACCGACTCTTCATATATTAAAAAAAAATAAAAAAAACTTAATACAATCAACACAATCCCTGACAGCCTATCTAATAAGGTTTTTTATTATAGCGAGTAAGTCCTCGTCCTATCTTTTTGTAGGTAATTTAGTTTCACATTAGTCAGTAAATCGTAATACTTTTCAAGAACCTTTAAAAAATAATAGGTAAATATCTAGTGAATAAGGTTACCATCGCAAGTGGTTCCTCCACTCTATCCCTTAGTTCATTCAGATCACAGTTTCGATAAAGAGGCGTGGGTATCAAACCCCACAGCACTCGTAAAGTTTTGCTACCAAAGAGTTTCTAATTTACTTCTACAGACTTACTGACCTCGCAAAATTGCCTGCAGCCCGGACTAAACTAATTCAACGAGCAGTTCAACGATCAAATTTTATTTTATGTAACACTATGACCCATATTTATTATCTCGGAACACGTTTGCAAGATTTTTAGGGTTCCGTAGCAACGATTTGGAAAATCTTTATTTCTCGGACCCTCAGGGTTCCTCACGCGCCTTATTTATTAATGCTCTTCCGTTTTATGATCGAGTTGGGGATTTTTTTATATCTTTATTGGATAGGTAAAATTATTTCCTTGCTTTTGGAATGAGGAAATATTCTTTTTATCAAAGTTTCCTGGAAGTTTTTGATCATTGCCGAAAGTTATTGATCCGAATAACATAATTTGCTTGGCTTCTCTTGGCGGTGGGCGATGGCAATGTTTATAAATAATTTATTCTAAATTAGTTTATAATGATTTTATGATCAAAAGAGGTGAATCGAATCACACTTACATCAGAAATGTGAAAGTTTGGATGGAGACGGATGTTTGTTACTTCGCCAAAACTACTGAACGGATGAGGCTGAAGTTTTTCAAACATTTCGGTCTAAACCTGGAAAAAAGCAAAGGCTACCTAGTTTTTATCCCAAAAATGAGTTAACGTGGCATAGAAATAGCCTTTATTTTTTTCCATTAAACCGACGCGTGTAAAGCCGCAGGAAACTAGTAGCGTATAATAGAAAATCATTTTATTTACCTTACTACAACTTAAAACAAATCGAAAAAAAAACTATTACATTATGTGAGTTTGAGCGCAACAATAACGCAATAAGTAACTACTCAAAAATCGTGGCTGATATTATATATCATAAACTATAATCTAGAATAAACTACATACATATGTGCGTAGTAAACGCACATATGTATGTAGTTTATTCTAGATTTAGAATAAAAACCGTATGAGTAGCTATTGACAGGAGCCATTAATTATAAATATTATTTGCCATATTTTGATACTATTGTTCTTTGTTTTAGGTGCGCAGGGATCGCCCGGGCCACCTGGACCACCTGCTTTACCCAACACAGCTTTAGCTACAAATTCAGTGCTGAGTGATATCTCAAGGACGGGTAAGCTATACGTAAATGTTGGCACTGGCTGGTAGTACGCGGCGTAGTGTACCTTTCGCAGCTAGCATAATATGTTACGCCAGCTGCTAAAATTGGGTTATTCAAGTTTCCCCCCCTAAAATCACACCTAAGGGGGAAAACTTCAATAGAAAAATAAATCATTCCAGTTTTCCCCCACTATTCCCTAGATAGAAAACTAGAATATAAAAAATAATAATTCCAGTTTTCCCCCCAAATGTTCCCCTGAAGGGAGAAAATTGTAATTTAGTTTTTCGATTCCAGTTTCCAGGGGGATTTTTCAAGGGAGAAACTGGAATAAGCCCTAAAATCTATCTTGATGCTCGCTGCGAGGGGCTATTCCGAGCACCTTCTTTCCCCGTACTGACTGAACGAACGCTCGCTATATAACACGTTACATTAGGCCCCGTAATGCCGGCCAGTACACCTTTATGATTTTCATCATGTCATGGCTCAAAGTTTACAGAGTTTTATAAGTCTGTAAACTTTAACCCATGACTAAGCGGTATTTATTCCTTCACCGTCAGCCACGCGCTCACGCACACGCTTCCGATGCTGAAGTACCCTGTGGGAGTCAACCATCCCTTGGTTTTAAAGTAAAGTATATTTATTGCATGAAATACATGTGTATAAAGGTGTTATAATATAATTGTGATTCAATGTATTTCTACAGTTAAGTGTGCAATGTCAGATTTACAATGTATGTGATGAAATTAAATTGCAGATTAGATTTAGTTCTCTTGGTTTGGACCTCCCCCAAACCACGGGGTGTTTGTACGCTACGTTTGGGAAGTGGATTGATGAAAACAGATATATTTTTCTCATTCAGACATTATGTCAACAGAAGGAATAAATACATCTCTCATTGTCAGAAAATAGTACATTTGCTTAAATTCGTTATGTAGGTAGATAAAATTTACCTACATATAAACAAAAACCTGAGATATTTTAGGTATCTTTGGTAAGAAAACGGACGACTCTTTGCTATTGCTAAAGATTGTTAAGTGAAGAGTGAAAGAGCTTTATAAGTCTTTAAGGGCCCATACAACCTCAACTTTGTGTGAAAAGGCGAGACATATGATTTTGCGTTCATAAGAGCGGGACAGGGCATTGCAACGCAAGTTCAAAAATCAAGTTTTAGCTTATTACCTATTAATTAGGACATTATTTGAAAAAACCGAAACATATAACATTTTTATTTATACTTAATTCTATTACCACGCTTATTGTCAAGATCTGAACTTCTGTATTTATTGAGAAATTTAGGTTTTAGTAAAAATTTAGAGGTAACTTTGCGATTTTTTTCTATCGAGAAAATTTTATGGAATCGTGTTTTCGAAACACATGATCGATAGATTAAGTCCTGAACTTTACCATATATCAATTTCAAAGTTAAATATTCAGTAGTTTAGACGATATGGACATCCGGCGGAGTTGAAAATTAGCAGTTTGAGGTATTATACACTCTTAAGAGCTTTTTAGCCGTCGCGTTGTCGCGGTTGCAAGAAAAGATAGTTGCTATTAATACTAGTAACTTTTTTCTAGCTTATTGCAAAGTATTAACTCTGGAAACAAAATTTTAAAGTTAAAAAAACATAGGTACTAAATAAACTCCGCAAATAAAAGTTTTGGAACCACAAAGCTCACTGTTTCCAAAACTTTGCCACAAACAAGTCCTCTTCAAGTTGTGAGAAGAGTTTTATTTTATCCTGAAAGTTTCTCTCTCACAAAAATATTTTCATATCACAAAGTCGCTTGGCATAATACTATGAAGACGTATTAAACTCGACAAATATATCTGATGGCCTTGACATCGAGTGACATCATTGTCGGCCTGAAGGCACAGATAATAACAAGTTTATTACTGCTTATGACGTGGCTCCAATGAAAATACATCCAAACTGAAAGCCAACTATCATACTATTCATAGAGATAGGTCAATAGTATAAATCCCAAACTTACTATGTTCTGTCCTCTCTGTTCAAGAGATAACTTGTGAACGATGAAATAAAAAAATCTGAATCAAAATAGTTTATATATCTTTTACTTACCTTTAGTACATATACATATTTGACGACCGATGTGGCGCGGTGGGCGAAGGTCTGCCTGCGACGCAGGAGGTTGCGGGTTCGATTCCCGCCTCGGAACAAATGTGTGTACGATCTGCAGATATTTGTTGCGGGTGTTCTGGTCGTTTACTATGTATAATAAAAAATATCTATCTATGTAATGTATTGTATTATGTATAATCAGTTATCTAGTAGCTATAACACAAGCTCTGCTTACCATGGGGCTAGATAATGCTGTGAGAATTGTCCAGCATTATTTATTTATTTTTATTTTATTTATATTAGTGGACCTCTTTTAAGTAACATAATACCTGTGCTAGAGGAACGTAAGAAATCATACTGTATTTTTTAATTACAGAAACAGCACTGATGACGGACACAAAAGGAGATCGAGGAGACCCCGGTGAAAAAGTAAATATCCTGCTAATTTTATCTAAATAATCTGCAGAATCACCAGTCTAGTTATATCAATATATGCATAAAAAAATTGCTGTCCAATATGTAAATGTAATTGCTGTAACGTTTAACGGAAGAGACCGCTTCTAAGTGATAAGACTGCTCATTGTCCAGCATTTTTTATTTATTATGTATTTATAAATACATTCTAAAATAAATATAAATTGAAAATGAAAATTACATAACACAGACATTTTGAATTTTGGTTGGTGGGTATGTTTGTATTTTTTCTCATGTTCATTGTCAAAACCACAGAACAGAGAATACATAGAAATAGTAAGTAGGCGGGGCCCGCGTCTCACCTAGTAGGCGCAGTACTGCGCACTTCAAGCTCCGCTTACATCAGTCGTGTTTTAATTTAGCTAGAGTAAACATACTTAAAAAAAAAACAAATAAAATATAAAAATACCGTATTGTGCCGTTTTAGAGTGTAAAAACGAAAGCCGAACCAAATATTTAACGAAAGGGGGCATATCATATCAACTGTCAGCATTATTTTATTGTTTTTTTGTTAGTTTTGTTCAAAATGCAAAACCGTCAAACAAAAATAGAAAACAGACATAGAAAAATAGACTGTGAGTCATAACACTTAAGGTCGATTTTTCTTAAACCGCAACTTTCGCTACTCAATTAGGGATGTGCCGTAATAAACACAAATGTGCTATCGATAACTTTAATGGTTATGATTTCGTAAACATTAACCATTTAAGTATGTTTTAGGGCGTTAATTTTTGTTTTGTTTTTGTGATGATTTAATCTGGATGTATTTTTTACTATGGAAGGGTAATAAAAAAATAATTTATAATAATGAAAATATTACGTAAGTATGTTGGAGAAAAACTGTTCGAAAATATAAACTTTCATCAAGTCGAACAGTTTCCCGTATCAAACCATGTCAGTGATTTGATAAAAGCCATAAATGTGCGTATCCATCATTTATTAAAATTAAACGTAAAACTTACGAAAAGACAGTTATTTAACAAGTACGTCCTATTTCAAGGACAATAAATTTTCATTAATTGTCATTAAAGAATAAAAGAAAAGGTAAGCTTTTTATTTCGACCACCACAAATATAACCTGACGTACCTATTTCGTTATTCATCAGTAGGTAATAATCGATATCGATAGATTCGTCTCGTATTCTCATTGGTACATCACTAAGGCAGTAGCTGTGTTTTCTGGGTAATCGATAAACAGCCATTGTATTATCGATCTTATGGCCCGTTGTTAGAGACTATAATAAAAGTCGATAGCAATAGCGCCAGCGCCATCTCTTGTTAAGTAGCTTTGTGTTGTGTATAATCAAGAAAGGCAGCCATTGTATTAGTAATCTTATTTGCTGGGAATAGAGACTATAAAAATATTTGGCAAAAGCGCCATCTTTTGCTAAGTAGACAAAGTAGATAGTCATTTTTTATCGCTGTTTATTTTATTGAGTTTTGAACCATGTGTCTACCGAAATAAGGTTTAATATCAATAAAATTAGTTTTATGGTTTTATGCTCTTTCAACCAATAAGAATTTTTATTTCTATGTGTGTTAGTTTATACATGTGTGAGTTTAGCGACACTAGTTCTCTTAGTAAAAAGGCATCATGCTAATTCTATGTATTCTCTGTTCTGTGGTCAAAACTTTACTAAAAAATAGCAATCGCTACAAAAAAACGAAAACAGCAGTACAAAATATACTCGCTCTTTGCCCCCATGCTTCTACAAAAATAGTCACCGCGACACTCAACTATTGTCAAGCAACATAACATATAATATAACATAAAAAGACAAGTCAAATATTAACAAATTGGTTTTCTTGTTAATTAAATTCGAAGGTCATCGCTGTATTGCAGGATATAAATATGGTGGATAGTCAATTAGCCGATGGTAGTATAGATAGAATCTAAAAACAGATATATGTACGTGTCAGATATCATACAAGATTTGGTTTTGGTTGGAAGCTGAAGTGGCAGTGTTCCGGCCATATTTTGCGATAAACCGATAAACGCTGCTGGGGTAAACGTGTCCTTGAAACCACGACTCAGCAAAAGTAGTGTAGGATGCCCTCCGGCCAGGTAGGATGACGACCAACGAAAAACTGCAGGCAGATGCTGGATGTGGCAAGCTGGAGATGGCTATGGCTTTAGGGAAGGCATAGGCCTTCCCTAATGAGAGCCATAGCCTTATAGTCTTTATAAGTCCAAAGCTGGACATAGGTCCAGCTTTGGACTTATAAAGACTGATGATGATGATGAACCAGAAAACCTAGCCGCCTACCTACCATCCTGTACAGCGCCCGCCTTAGCCATACCTGTTGTCTATTAAATGGTTTGCTCAATTCTATAGACGGTTGATTGATTGCTTTGTAACCAGGGTTAGCTGTAATACTGTTGACGTGATTTAACCCTAAGCCGTATTGTTTGTATTGATTTGAAGGCCGTGCTGATATCAAACGATTCCATAGAACATTCGTGGGCAATCAATTCTTGGAATATTGTAACGTAACCTTTGGCTTTGTGGGTGGATCTAACTAGAAATAAGTGTTGCCGGACAACTCACACAGCATTATCCAGCCCCAGGCTATGCAAAGCTTGTGTTATGGGTACCAGATAACCGATATATGTATACAATACATTACATAGATATATATCTTTTATTATACATAGAAAACGAACAGAACTCTAGGAATACAGGTTGGGTTTGCTATGTAATTGTTATTATTTGTTATCAAACGATATAATAATGGCACCCTCCTCGACTGCTACAATGTCAAACATCGTGTGGGAGGTCTTCCCACACTCCGTACCGCAGTGCATTGTATGTAGTTGCAACTCGAAAACTTTTACTCCCAAACGATTATCAGTTCATTAGAAACGATAACCGTGTGTATATTAACATAATGCATATACCTAAAAACTTGCGAACATAAATGGGAACCCAATTTTGTGGAATACCTACGTGCAACCGCCTATGATGTTATGTTGGTGTTTTTTTGCCTTTGAATTTAAAGGTACCCAAATTCTATTATAAGGGTCATCCTTTTGTGCTTTGTCAAATCTTTTCTATTTTACACAGGGTGAAAAGGGTGGACGCGGGTTGGACGGGCCTCAAGGTTTCCCCGGAAACGATGGGAAATCGGGGGAACGAGGGGATATCGGACCTTCTGGCTTACCAGGGACCCAAGGGCCATCAGGCCTGAACGGACCGAAAGGAGACCGAGGCGATCCAGGACCTCCCGGCCCTGTAGCCATTTCTCGAGAAGAAGGATTATTGCTGACTAAGGTGAGACTCGGCAAACGTATGTAGTGTAGAATTGGTATCCAGCATCTGCAGATTGCGCATGATTGGTATCTGCAGGTCGGCCATGTGGGACCTGTGAAAGACTGCTGGATGCGGCAAGATAAAGACAGGGCGCTATGGCGCTCATTAAGAGAGGCCTATGTCCAGCAGTAGGCGAGTATAGGCGATGATGAAAAATTAGAGTTGATAATCTATACTAATATTATAAAGAGGAAACGTTTGATTTTTTGTTTGTTTGTTTGTTAGTAACGAATAGGCTCCGAAACTACTGGACCGATTTGAAAAATTCTATCACCGTTAAGAAGCCTAAATATCCGTGGTGAACATAGGCTATATTATATTTTCATGTGCTTTGTTACAGAGGTTTTATACGAATCGACATTGTGCTTAAAGGATACAAGAAATAAATAAAATTGTGCAACAATAGTATTCTTTAACGTTACGGTTTTTAATACGAAATATTGTTAGAGTTTAGGTAATTAGTTAAAAACATATGAATAAAGCAACATATTTCTCGGAACAAAAACTATAAACTGAAATTCCGATGGGTTCGTTGACATTTCGTCGTCATACAGTCAGATAATACCTATCAATACTTGTCAAGCTTTCAATAAGTTGACGATAAATACAAACAAAACCTGAAACAGACTCTCCAGAACCTGACAGTCTGATGGACAGACAAATGTAGGCTTAGTAGGGTAGGTCGATCTTCATAACAGTACCCTAAAACCCACGCATCTACCGTCCTCATTTGTTTGAGTAGATATCGTTATAGGTCAACGAGGTACCTACTAAAAGTGCCTCGAGTTTATCTGTCAAGGGACAATGAACCTTTAAACCCAAAGACATTTAATTCGGGCAAAATCTCTACGGTGCATATTTAGGGAGTTTTATAAGTTGCGAACTTTTTTGTGTGACATCAATAAATTAAGATTATAAATATAGACATAAATTATTCAACAGTTTTTTGATTAAATTTAAATATTAAATGTGTACCGATATAACGTATGACGATAAACGAAAGCTTATTAAGGAAAATCGGTAATTTCTTGAAAATTCAGGAATCGATATTTACCGTTGGGTATTCGATCGACTGAACTCAATGTTGCAAGTAAGATTTTCCAAAAGAACCGGGACTTTTGGGTACTTACATAAAAATAGATTCGAGAAGGAAGGTTTTAGAACCAGTGCTTTTGTCTTTGACGTAGATGCGCGAGAATATCACAACGAAACTTTTGATGTTTTTATTATTATTTAAACTCTCTAACTAAGTGACTACATGTAATCGATGGTGATTGATGACTGTAGTCACCAATATGTCATATGAAGGCCTATTTAGATTTACACGGTATTCGCTACCCAAAACAGCAGCGAAATCTGAGTATGCGGTAAAGCTATACCTAGGTGCATTCGCAGTTTCGTAATCGTAAATTATCTTTGGAAGACTGTCGTTTCTAGCTGTTCCCATTATACCGACTGTTTGTTGTCATTGTGTCTCTGCAATTTTTATCGTTGAACGACTTTTGTATCAAGGTGTTCCTATTGGATCGTGTCGACATTTTACGGTCCACGGCAGTCTCTCTAGGTAGCGCATATCGCGTAGATCTGAACAGGCCTTTAGATTAAAATTCAAGAAAGCAGATAGATGGAATTTACCTTTAAAGTACATCCGTACTAATATTATAAATTCGAAAGAAGCTATGTCTGTCAATTTGTTACCTTTTCAAGCCTAAACGGCTTAAAAAGCGCGGGCGAAGTCGCGGGCAGCAGCTAGCAGTTTTATATAATTTTATTTTTTAATTTTGGGAAAACTAACAGCTAGGTAACTAAATACTAAACATAGTGTGTAACTGCTAATTATAAGTTTCCACTGGTAAAAAAGGTACATATTAATATACTTATTATTTGTTTTAACAGGGTGATAAAGGCGAGTCCGGTCCGCGTGGTAAACGAGGCCATCCCGGCCCACCAGGCCCAAGGGGCCCCCCGGGCCTACCAGGGCCTCCTGGGACCCCTGGCACGAATGGACCCTCGGGCGATATAGGATTACCAGGATGGACGGTATGATAAATAATCTAGCTAAGGGATTTACCGGGAACAATGGGGTTTTCATGCTTCAGTTGAGTGACCTGAATTTACTTTCTATACCAACATAAAAAGTAAATTCAATCAAACATCTTTTTGTTTCATTCTATTTTTACAATGAGTTTTAACCTTGACAATTCTAACCTAAATCAACAAGTTAAGAGTCTTGATTTCGACTGATTTACTATCATGGAACAAAAATAGATGTCATGGAAAGTTACATTTTAAAATAATTTTCATATTTATCACGTGAAAGTTACAGTTGAGATATACCTATGGTATGGCTAAACGGCAATCTTTAGGTAAGATTTTGTCCAGTGGTGGACGTTTTTTGTCTGAGATGATGATGATGTTCTCGACCGATTGGTTATCATTTTGATGTAATGTAATAATAAATCATAAATTTAGGAAGACAGTGTAAATCACATGATTGCCAACGCATTGTGACATAATGTTAGATCGCATTACCCCACTGTTTACCAATTACTAATGCAATAGAGGATTGCCATTATGTAATGTGATCAAACCTAATTATGTGATATCGGAAAAGCGTTATTGGACACGTAGTGGTCTAATGGATCATTTACATATAACTCGAGAGCTATCGAATTTTTCACCAGGAAAATATCACAGTGGCATTTAAAGGGTTAAAATAATTGGGTAGGTCGATATAGAAGAATACATATTAAAACTTTGCTTTGCAGTGTCAGCCCTGTTCTCTCTAGAATATTATTATATACCTCTTACCTATCCTTATATCACTTTCAAGAATATTCAGGATGTTGTAGACTCTGTTTTGCTTTATTTTCTACATGAAGTCATGATATACTATTTGCGCTAGATGCTAGTCATCCAACTCATGCTGAAGCGGAGCCATTTTGTTTCTGGACTTTTCCTCTTACTTTAAGTTAATTATGTATATTCTGTGTAAGTCTTATATAAAATATTTTTTTTATTAATAAGATTTCAGTTTTTTATTAATAAGAATGTTCTTATACGTCAAAAATAATAAAACATAAGTAAAAAATAAACATTCACCTTTACATTTCCCAAGCAAATAAATCATGTTCCACCTGTACCTATATAAAATAAGATTCCATAAAACTTCACGCTTCATAAACTTAGCAAGGATTCCTACAAAAAATGACGGCAAGAAATATTATTCTCATAATATATTTCAGGGCCCACCAGGAGCGGCGGGTACAGCCGGGCCCCAAGGGCAGAAAGGTGAAAAAGGGGACCCTGGCCTTGGGTCCCTTGACCTGGATAAGGTAATTTCTTATGTTATATGGAAAATATGCTTAAAATAAGGTGACGGAGAGAGGATGAATTTAAAAGGGATAATGTGCCAGTTTTAGGCATGTTTATTTTACCTTTATAAAGGTGTTCCGGGCAGCAACACCGCACTAAATAAACAATTCTATTGTTGAATGATTAAGTACTATTTTCCAAACAACATGTCACATAGATAATTGACAAAACACGAATCAGGTTAACCAAAAACGTTATATAAGTAATAACTGTATATTTCTTCAGAGCATAAATGATGCAGGTCTAACTAAATCGACTGAATAGCATTGTTTAAATAAATAAATAAATAAAAATCATTTATTGCCTATACTTCTTAACCTAAACTAAAATTAAACACAAAAATAAATTACTGATAACAGGCAAAGGGAGTGTATTCAGCTTTGTGCTGCATGCCAAGACATGCGGCGCTGTTTATGACATGTTTAAATTTGACACCTAGTTTTGCCACAATTCAAATAATCTAAGAACTAGGTCTTTAGATTTTGATCCTCTAGTTTTGCCACAATTTGAATAATCTTAGAATCAGTAATGGTTTTTTAAGATTTTGGTCCTATACTGGAGACCAAAACGTTTTAGTGACCACAATAGAGCGCTAATAGCAATTGAGAAGCCTCGCAGTATCTCATTGCGATGCAAAGTGCACGTTAGTCCACGTTACACCAAACAAGAGTTTGTAAAACAAAAGCAGGTAATGAGCCAACCGCAACGCTTGCCCGTGGGTACAGTTTTCTATACCTTTGTACTGTCAGCGGCAGAATGTTTAAATCTGATTATAAAAGCGGTTTAGTAATTTATTTAATGTGGTTGGAATTCAGGAAATACAGCATTTTAATGGGATTTTTAACAGGATCAAAAGGCTCTTTGAGTGTTCCAAAAAAATTTACATTTTATATATTATGGTACCAATGTAGTTAAAAAAGCGGATACTATTTATGAATTCGTAATTTTTATACTGATTTTTTTAATTATCTGCAAAAAAGATCCCAGTGTAGTTTCCTACAGTTACTAAAGCCCAAAAATTAACTTTAATGTTATTGAATTAAAGAGCTCGATTTGAGATCCTTCTTTAAATAAATATTTTTTTATCTTTATTTCGACAACATCTCAATTATAGTTTGTACGGGTTTGTTGAGATAATTTCCAGCCAATTCTAAGGTCGAATCTAAGTATTATTTTCTGTCTTGCTTACAGCCTTAAAACAATAAAATACAAAAAAGAAATTATATTAATTTACTTACACGGATGTTAAATTTTATTGACTTCTTACCATACATTGTTTTTATGCTCGAAAGCTTTAGTTAGGTGCTCTAAAAGTCTAATAAGGCGTAGGACTTATAAATTTATACCCGACAGTACCAACTCTATGCCTGCTCCAGTGTTTGTTCAAACTATATATGGCTAGTCAGGCGTTTAATTAGCCCGCTTTGTAAGGTGCTCGCGTTTAACGTGTATCTTCTATCTTTTGTTTTACTTATCTTTGTCTACTATGTTTTGTTTTACTGTATCTTTGTTTACTTTGTCGGGGAGTAAATTGTTCAGTGTTTATGTTTTGTTTGCTGTCTCCGTTTAGGTTACGCGTCCATTGCTTCGGAATCGTAGCGTTCGGAGCGTAAGGATTTGTTGCTTGGTATTGATTTCTATGGTACAGTGTGCAGTGTATCGGCATAATCTGCCGATACAGATGCCAGAGGCTGGTATTTCTGTCGATGACGTCATCCGCAATAGTATCCTCGTAGTGACGAGTACATGTTGCGGATGACGTCGTCAGCAAGCTCGAGCGCTTTGAAAATACCTATTTGATGATACAACATTTGAAAACCTAGCACATATTTATAATATGACGCACCCAAGCGGCATATTATGTATAAATACTGACGCAGTGGACAAGCAACTGGCGCTAGGTATTCACACTAGCGTTACTACTTAAATATAAAAAAAAATTGAATTGGCAGTACTACAGCGCCTGCAAACAGAATAAAGCTATTTTTGCCTGGCAACCAAAGTGGCAACCCAACAAACATTTCATAAGTCGCCACAACGTGCCGATTCTAACTTTTGGTTTTATACTTTGGTAGTAAATACGTCGCTATCACGTTAACACGACCCAAAAAGGGCCCATTTTATACGAGTTAGTGTCATAATAGAGTCGTGTATCAGTCGTATTAATCGCAATATGGTCTTGTAGTGGCCGTATAGATGTCGTGTGATGCACTTTTAATCGAGTTAAGATGTTTATTACCATTGCTTTACGGCATTTTATCGATTATGTAGTGTTAATTACGACTTTTTTTACGGGATTTTATTGTGAAGTGGAGATAGTGAATGAAACTAAATGACACAATTTATTTTTACTGTGATAGAATTAATCTTGCAAGGAAGCCATTTTATTTTATCATTGCGTATTACGTACATCGTCGAAATTCATGTTCAAATAAATATTTCAATTGGGAAATTAATTTTATCGAGTAATATGCGCTAGTAACCTCGAAATAATGAACGCGCCTTATAAATTATTTAGATTTAAGCAGTAATTTTACTCTAATTTGACGAATGTGTAAACAGTTGCCTTTATACGACTTAAGAGATTATGACACGACCGTAATACAATTTCTTAACGACTTTTCACTATGTGCGCTTCTTTTGGGTCAGCCATATTGGAAAGCCAAGGAAATTTGGGTTCAGTTGTTGAAAAAGGGGTTTCTATGTATATAGTAAACTTGTATGATTGTTAAACTTTAATTAGTTTTAACCCATGGTACCGAGAGAATCTACCTACCTTATTAATTAAATAAATACTGTGAATGATTATGATTACATGTGATAAAATGTTGATTGGTTAATAATAAATAAAACCACCCATAGTCATTTTTTCTTTTATTTCAAAGTATGAATGAGTGATTTAAATCATCCCAAAGTAAATCATTTTTACTGGCTTCGCTTTCACTTTTACAATCGGAACTATAACCAAGACATAATTTATCAAAAATTTAATCTACTTCATCTTCTTCTGACTCTACTGTTATAGAACCACTGGATCTCATTTCTGTGCGTTGAGCAACATCATAACTTTGCACCGAACTCAAATCTCCTGAGTTCAAAATTAAACCTTGTACGGAACCAACTCCAGTTTTTTTACAGTTCACTTGTATATTACAAAAATATGGTAGTACATCTAGTCGTTAAAGAGTAGGATAAAAGTGTTCATATTTACTTAAAATAGTATAAGAGAGAAAATTACCACTCTTATACAATTGTCACCTAAAAGTAGTTCTAGCGACTCTAATACGATTGACGTTATAGTCGTATAAGAGTACGATTGATCACTTCTACACGAACGTCACGTAAAAGTAGTTCTCTCAACTCTAACACGAGTAATGCCGGTGAAAAGTCGTATAGACGTTACTAAGATTTCAGCATTGGTTATACTACTGAAAGTTGTATAATTGTCATTAAAACAGTCATATAGAAGTTTATACGATGTCTATATACGACAACAAGTTGTATAAACTTAAAGAGGCCTAACGTCATATTACACGCAAAAATTACTTCAATACGATGTTTATAGCATTTTGAGCCGCGTAACTTGAACTTATATGACTGAAATGTTTGTTGGGAAGAATTGTGTTGGACGGGTTTATTCTGTCATAATTTCTAAGTTTTTTCATTTATAAGAAGTTTTTGCAATTTCTAGACCATTTTAATGAACAAATTTTTAAGTTATATCCTTCACAACTTTAAGTGGTGGTTTCTGCTAATCGTAAAGGTCGCGAGGGTATAGTTAATTTGTAAATACAGGTTCGATAAATGCTCTGGTATTTAAAAACCGAATAAAAGAGTTTTATTATTCTTTATTCCTTACGATTAAGCTATAAACGAGGTTTATAAGTACTGAAGAAAATAAATAACAGAGCTCGATCCAAGTGGCTATAAAAAATAACGGCAGCGATTGAATTTTGATAGTTTAATCACGAGTGTTTCTAAACTAGGTAATGTTTGAGAAAGCTTTCTTGAAATAACTCAATATGCTCATTTGAAACTTACGTGAGAATGAGTATGTTATCAACAAAATATGGGTAAGTAATAATAAATAAATAATAATAAATAATGCTGGACATTTCACACAGCATTATCAAGCCCCAAGCTAAGCAGAGCTTGTGTTATGGGTACTAGATAACTGATATACATAATGCAATATATTACATAGATAGATATTTTTTATTATACATAGTAAACAATCAGTACACGCGGAACAAATATCTGCAGATCGTACACACAATTGTACCGAGGCGGGAAACGAACCCGCAACCTCCTGCGTCGCAGGCGGACCTTCGTCCACCGCGCCACAGAGGTCGTCTAAAAGTATCGACAGTTTATTGTTTAATCAAAGAACTTCTATATTTTACTTAGTTATATACGGCATAACTATCTACATATATGATTTACTACATATATATTTATTTATTTATCATCTAGCCCCAAGCTAAGCAGAGCTAGTGTTATGGATACTAGATAACTGATATACACAATATAGGTAAAATATATAAATAGATAGATATATTTTAACACGCGGAACAAATAGGTATCTGCCGACCGTACATACATAGGTACATTTGTCCCGAGGCGGGAATCGAAACCGCAACCTTCTGCATCGCGCGGAACTTCGCCCACCGCGCCAGAGAGGTCATCGAATAAATAATAATTTATAAGGCAGTAAAAACCAGAAGGACTGTCTAGTGCCAGCGGTTGCAGCGTGGTGCCACGCATTTAGCATGAAAAAAAAACGTACACTATTCTTATTTATAAGACACTAAAAACCAGAAGGGCTGTCTAGTGCCAGCGGTTGCAGCGTGGTGCCACGCATTTAGCATGAAAAATAAACGTATACTGTTCTTATTTATAAGACACTAAAAACCAGAAGGGCTGTCTAGTGCCAGCGGTTGCAGCGTGGTGCCACGCATTTAGCATGAAAAAAAAACGTACACTATTCTTATTTATAAGACACTAAAAACCAGAAGGGCTGTCTAGTGCCAGCGGTTGCAGTGTGGTGCCACGCATTTAGCATGAAAAATAAGCTAATTCCTTTTTCAATTTCGTAGCCAATGACGACAAACAATTAGAAACTCTTCAAAGACAAACTTTTCCTGATTTCTAATTATTTAATTCATTGTGCCGTATTTGAACTTGTATTGTGTAATTTTATGACGAGAAATGTATAACTATTAACTTTAGCTTACCATAGCGTTAACCATTGTTATTTGGGTTCCTTTTATACTAGCTGCGCCCCGCGGCTTCACCCCAGTGGAAATCTATGTATCAAATGGTTTAAGTGATAAAAAGTATCCTATGTCTTTCTAAGCTGTCCCCACAAATTCTCAGCCAAATCCGTTCAGCCGTTCTTGAGTTGTAAATCGTGTAACTAACACGACTTTCTTTTGTATATATAGGTTTTATTTTATTTTTTTAGGTAAAAGGCGAAAAGGGGGACCGAGGTTTCGATGGTACCCCCGGCGTGCCCGGCAAAGACGGTCCTAGAGGCCCACCCGGCCCCTCAGCGGCCCCTTCAAGCACAGTACAATACATCTCAGTACCGGGGCCCCCGGGACCGCCGGGGCCTCCCGGACCCCCCGGGTACGGTAATGAAATGACGGCTGATACATTGACCGATATCCCGGGCGTTCGGAGAGAGGGTTCAGGTGAGTTGAGATAAGGACACACTTGGGCACACATTCGTTACATATGAAGTCAACATACGAAAAGTATATCTACGTATGTGCATTTTTTTTGTCGGTATTTTGTTTCACACGTTTCTAGTGTGCAAAGAGAACAAAACTTGTTACTACCAAATGTTAGTAATTAAATGCTGTATGTTCATTTTTTATTTTATGATTTTTGACTATTCCATAAACTAAACATTTAAGAAAGACTGCAGGTAGATGCTGGATGCGGCAAGCTGAAGACAGGGCGCAATGGCGCTCATCGGGGGAGGCCTATGTCCAGCAGTGGACTGATATAGGCTGATGATGATGATGATGAAACATTTAAGAAAGAAATAGATAATACCCCGAAAATATGGTTTTCGGCCGGACTTGAACCCGCGACCTTCCCTCGGTATTCATTAATTTCTAAGAGATTACCCCGGGTGCGATGGCTTACACACTATAATAACAGAAATCTTAAATCACTATTTTATTTTTGGTATGTGTTTGGTTACCTACAGCATTTTTAACGCCTTAAAAAAAGAGTAGGTTCTATGTTTGGTCCTATGAATATGTTTTATTACGTAAGTTTGGGACCGATTTTAATTATTATTTTGTTATTCTATACAGAAAAAACCCAAGACGGGTCGATAAAAAAAAATCTCGGGGTTTTTATATTTTTGTCCTGCAAAAATTAACAGTAGGCATATGAAATCGGTTTTTCATTTTCATAACAATAATTTAAACAACACTTACAAAAACCGAAATATTAAGATTACAAAATAAAATATTTCTCTCCATAGCCAATTTTATAGCAACATTCTTTGAAATAAACCTTATTTTTATCTCGTTCATTCACGCTTCGCATAAGTACCACCCTGCTTGAAGGCTGTCATTAATTTATAGGTCGAGTGCGTGGTTCTTGTGTGTTTTCAGCTTTAATTTGAACAGTTCCTTTGATATTTGATGTGGACGAAGTTAATGGGATCCTGCGGTTTCTGTGTAGGTAGATGGAGTGAATGACTTTGGTAGAGCGATAATGACTTTTGTGTATTGGCTATTATTGCAAGTCGGAAATAAAATGGTAAATCCGGCGGCTGCGCAAAAGGCTTTTAGCTTGATGCAATCCGATACTTTGATTTTTTTATTATAAATAGGGCGACAATACTTTTAAAACGGGATATTTTCCACGATTTGCGGTGTAATGTATTATCCTACATGTAGTTACAGTAAAATTACATGCTACCATGATCACGAAGTATATTTTTTTTATTGTTTAACAAAATGGAACCAAAATGGCTCTAAGACTGTTGGAGAGTATAATGTATAGAAGATTTGTTGAAAAGTTTTTCTGATTTTTTTTTTGTTTTTTATAGGTAAACAGCGAGACCCTATGGCGATTCTAAGAAATTTAAACCAACTAGTACAGTACCGACAAGACCTTTACGGTAAGTTAAATAAGATTTACATTTGCTCCTGCAGGAAAAAAATACTAATAATTTTTAGTTCAAGGCAAATATTAGGCATGTAAATACGTAGGTATGTTTAGCGTACCTTATGTTTTTATTCCCTATGTTTAACCTACGTTGAATATTTTAGGATACCGGGATCCCTTGGACCCTTTGAATGAAAATGCTGACTTTGAAGACGATGAAGATGGAAGAGCAATTGTTGGTACAATTTTGTTCAAGACAACTGATTCTTTACGAAGGGTAAGCCAGGAAAATCAACTTTTTTATTTTTCTAGATTCTCCGTTTTGATTAATTTCTAGAACACTTAGCCGTGGGGGTCTTTCTGTGTTATATAATTCATGATTACATTCTAAAACGAGGTTCAATACAACACAAAAACGGCCCGTAAACTTCTATATTCGTTTTTTATACTTGCGAAAAAAAGAAAGATTATACACCTTATAATCCCCGCTATACCGATGATGCTACCATTAATTTTAATTTTAACCGTATTATTGTTAAGAGAAATCTAGTGTTTAGATAAACCTATGTTAGGATTTGAGACTGATGTTATTTATATATAAACTGTAACAAATTTGTATCAATAAATAAATATCATCTATCTATCTATCGTATAAAAAAAAATCGAAGGCAAGCACGGGAATTGTTGTTTAAGGTAAAAAAGATATAAAATTACGTCACTTTATCATCGAATGCGTAAATTATTTGAAGTCCATTCCTTCAACTTCAATAATTTACGCAATATATGACGATGCTATGACATTATTGTCTATTCTACCCTAGAGAACAATCCCTGTACTTGGCCTACTGAAACACTTTTAGTCACTTCTAATAAAACAATAGAACGCTCACCTAATACTATCAGATCTCCCTCACAGCTTAGAGGAGCATAACAAGACATCCTTGACTGAGCCTAGAGATCGTCCAGTATAAAGCGTTTCGTAAAAGCAATTTCGCTTCCATTGTACACGTAATTACAAATGTTGATTATGTCCCGCAGCTCGGCCAAACAGCCCACTGGGTATACTTGCGTGCGTCAGAACCTTGCTTGTAGGTTGGGTTACGTTTCATAGGTTACCGTCCTTAGTTTAGTTTTGTTTTACTGCTCTATCACACAGTACAGTTAGAATAATAGACTGCGGCGTTTGCAAATACTGCGTCGTATAGCGATTTCGTTGAGAAAAGAAAACAGACACATACATAATATGTATTATACGTCAGAACCTTGCTTGTAGGTTGGGTTACGTTTCGTAGGTTACCGCTTCGTTGTTTTGTTATACTGCTCTATCACACAGTATACCTACAGTTAGAAAATAGACAGCGGTGTTTTTAACCAGTGCGTCCTACCCGTTATGACCTACGGAGCTGAGACCAGTTCAAAGTCGCTCAGCGAGTTATGGAAAGAGCTATGCTCGGAGTTTCTCTGAAGGATAGGATTCGTAACAAAAACATCCGACAGAGAACCAAAGTTATCGACATAGCTTTAAGTGTTATCAAGCTGAAATGGCAGTGGGCCGGCCATATCTCGCGAAGAACCGACAACCGCTGGGGCAAAAGTGTTCTTGAGTGGACACCACGACTCGGTGAACGTAGTGTAGGACACCCTCCGACCAGGTGGGATGACCCTACAAAAGACTGCAGGTAGATACTGGATGCGTCAAGCTGAAGACAGGGCGCTATAACGCTCATTAGCGGAGTCCTATGTCCAAATGTTGACTAACATAGGCTGATTATGATGATGTTTGCAAAGATTGCGTCGTATAGCGAATTTGTTGAGACAAAAAAGCACACCCATATACCACAGGGGCATAAAAAGAGGTCGAAAGAGAGAGAGAGTGATATTACGGTAGATGTTGGTAGAGTCATTACAAACGAAGCTAGCAAGCGACAGTCTGTGCAAGCTGTTATTTGTTTCTAACTAATTGGCGCATGCAGATATCACCGCGAGGTCTGAGCTAACTTAGTTCAAGCCAGAATAATTGAAGATAACTTATGTCGAGACTAAATTTGATGAGTCTTGATAACCTTTAATGAGACTCAAGGCTTCTACGTGGACTCCTGTCTATTCAGATATGCCGCGGGTCGAGGCAGACAGATGATTTATTTGGTTCAAAATCATAAACAGCACAAAATAAAAACAAATATAGACAATAAAATAAGTAGGTATCGGTAAGGTGCCTTAACTTATTTTTAGGTTAAACACCTAGATACTTAGATCCTTTAAGTGCGAGTGTTTTTGAACGTGTGTTAACTATAAACAAATACTAATATTTTAACAAATACTAAATACAAATATTTTCTTTAGGTACCTACTGGACACTTAATTTATTATAATCTCAAATTTCAAGTTAATAACTATGGTAGCTGCTGAGATATTAAAAAGGAAGGACGGAGCCAGCCCATAATGGGTTTTCCAAACCGTTCACGAAAACATAAAATTACAATATTATAAAAGAACATTTATGAATAAAAAACTTAAAGTTAAGAGTTGGTACAAATACCTATTTAAAGTTACCTAAATAGATACAGTACTCGTGGACATGTAGGTATGTCAGTGCTGCTGAGGTGACCAAACCTCAGCCCCGTTTAGGAACGCTATATGCCTAGAGCCTCGCAGCCTTTGGTACCTTGCTTGGTACGCTCAATTCTATGTTGCCTCAAGTAGAAACCTAGTTGTAGTTACTTATGTTTTTTAATTTCACAGCTCGGCACAAACAGTCAACTGGGAACACTCGCGTACGTCATACAAGAACAGGCGTTGCTTGTGAGGGTCAACAATGGATGGCAATATGTGGCGGTGAGTGTACATTTCACTTTTTTGTAACTTAAAACGAATTCATGACCAACTTATTTTTGGGCTCTTTTAAGTAATTACGGATAAACTCAGTGGATCAAAGTGGAATATGGCTTAAAAATTATCACTAAAACCGATTCAAAAGCCAACTTCTAACAACACTTATATACCCAACTCTAGTGACCGACCGCCCGAAGGGGCTTACCCGTTGACCATTTAGTAGAACGTTTTGATGACAGAACAAGATATATTTATTTACAAACATATACGTACATCTATTCTTATGCAATAGAGTATCTTTTTATATTAAACATTGAAGTTAAAAGTCATTATACATTACAGAAAAACAAAACAAAAAAAATGTCAAAAGATAAATACAATATTTTTTAATAAATGATGCAGCTAAACGTCGTTATTATGGACGAAAATATCAAAATAAAATTTTAAAATCGTAATGTTAGAAAAGATATTGATTTCTTAGTTTTAATCGAGAGAATGATCTCATTATAAAGATTTGACCTGAATTTCAAAATTAAATCACTTTGAAGCGTTTCTTATAGCTCTACAGGGAATTGCCTCTTCATTACTTTCTGAGATATTTAATTTGAACTTTTACCATCCCTTGGAAACGACGAAATATTCGCAAAAAATACTTCTACACAAGCGGAACCGTGCTATACTTCAAAAGAAATAAAGCTCATTTTAGGATTTACACAATATTTCCAGACTTAAGAATTGGGTGGAATTGGTAAAGTAAGACTGAATAATTCGTAAATCCGTAAGATTTGTTCAAAGGTAAATTGTGTTTTAGCTCCAAGTTGTACAGTTCAATTTTTAATGTCTTGAATCAAGATCGTTTTGGCTATAGGATTTGGAACGAGTGTTGAAATGATGAATATGTAATAAAATGCTCTGTTTGCTGAAATGGGCTTAGAATGAATATTCATGACTTCAAGTGGCAAGTGGGTACATTAAAATTAGTCACGCAGTATGGAAAAAAAATATTTCTGATTTGCCCGCGGCTTCGCACGCGTTGTTTCTATGAAAACATTTTAAGGTTCAATTCAATTTAAAATTTCTTTATTATGACATCAGGTATTACAGTATGAACTTATAAGCTAGTGTACATGTTAATCCTAGCCTTAGAAACAATGTTATTACAAACGTTTAGTAAGTATTTTACTTGACAAAAAAACTTGGTGGTATGGTATTGGAGATAAATTAAATGAAGAGTGACGAATTCTATGAACTGCAACTTTGTTGCTAATAAGGTTATTAAAATTCTACGTAAGCTTTGGTGTGAGCGATTATGTTGATGGCTTGTTGTTAAAAAAATTGTTATCAAAAATGGTATTTCGGGTAGGTCGGTAAAGGAGCAACAAGAACTTGCATTGTTGTAGCGATCGTGAACTAGTCACACACACAAGCGCATTTTAAGGTTATTTCAATCCCATGGGAACTGATTTATGAGATAAAAAGTAGCCTATGTTATATTCCAGGCCTAGAACTATCTGTATGCAAATTTCTACCCCATCTGTTCAGCAGTTTAGGCGTGAAGAGTTAACAAACATCCATCCATCTAAACTAGTATCGCATATTATCACAATAATATTTTTTATAATATTATGTGTAATGCTGTGGAAATCTCCGCATAGCTTCTCTTTAGTGGATTCTGGGCCTTAGATAGGATATTAAGGAGCAACGTTCTACGAAATAAAAATAAACCTTTAGATATTTCACGTTTTTATATCTATTATTTTACGACTATTAAATCATGTTTACCTTTGACGACCGATGTGGCGCGATGGGCGAAGGTCCGCCTGCGACGCAGGAGGTTGCGGGTTCGATTCCCGCCTCGGAACAATTGTCTGCAGATATTTGTTCCGGGTGTTCTGGTCGTTTTCTATGTATAATGAAAAAATATCTATCTATGTAATGTATTATAATAATTGTATTATGTATACCAGTTATCTAGTACCCATAACACAAGATCTGCTTACCATGGGGCTAGATAATGCTGTGTGAATTGTCCAGCATTATTAAAATATTATTATTATTATTTGAAGTTAAGTTCTTGGGTTAGATTTAGATTTGTATCATCTATCCGCTATCAACCATTGTATTATGTATTTTCTGATAAAATAAAAGAGTTAAAAGCAAGTTAATGACCAACATATACCCACTTTAGCCTTAATTCCTTCGAAATCCGTCTAGCTGTTTAGGACACAAGGTTATAAGACATCTTGTACAAATCGGCTTACCGTGACCTGATTTAAAAGAAAACGGATCTTTACTTTATATATATATAGTTTGTGTCTTTACTTGTCCACGATATTTTCTATATTTTCGTCGTTTATTTTGCTTTTCAGTACTTTTCTTTGTGTTCTGAAATTTATTCTCTTTTGAACAGGATACTTTATCGGAATGTCATGCAAAGCCCGAATGTTTATTTTTGGCCCATCAAATGTCTGCTAATTTGATTATCACTAGTTCATTTCAACAAAAGTTCCAGCTTAATAATAAAAACTAATTAGAACTAGTATTTACAATTGAAGTTGCTAACTGCAGGCTTTTTTCTTTGTACACAATGATTCATAATGGTACGCCTCGTAGCACCGATCAGTACCCAGCTTAAGACGCTGGCTGCATTGCTAGTTCATTAATATATTCTGGTAAATATACACTGATAAACCCTGTTGAGGTAAAATAAAATCTAAAACGTCCTTTACAAATAAAATACTAAGCATGTATAATTATAGATACAACGGGTATTTATCGCGTTTATTTGCCTTTTTTCCCGACGTTTTAACAGGTTTACACTCTGTCGTGGTCACAGGATGACTGGAGTACTGGAGTTACCGCCTCAGCGAAACGGGGGCTAGTTTATTTGAAACTACCCTCATTTCATTTTCAATAGTAGGAATGTCCATCTGCACACTCGGACGACACAACAACACTAACAGTGTCCGCGACGCAATGAGAGACCTTACGACGACTACACTTTGCTATCACTGGATTCCACGAGGCAGAGAGTTTGAACCCGTCTTCACGATTGAAATTAGGATATTTCTTAATTTCAATCGCTTCCTTACTTATAATTATGTGTTCAGATCGCGTAAGTTTAAAAATATTTCTAAGCATCTATTTTGTCCACAGATGGGTTCACTGCTACCCATCCACACAGCGCCATCGAATGGTCCAACGAGAACACCTCAGCAGAATATTCTAGAAACTTCCAGTTTAGTCCATCACAAGAATCCAGCTGTCGAAGGACCGGTGGTAAGTTCCATATTCAGAATACTGTATCTAAAAAGGAGCATATTATGTTTTATTTCAGTCCTAAAACTACATATATGCAAAATTTCAGCTCGATCAGTTCAGTAGTTTTGGCGTGAAGAGGTAACAAACATCCAAACATCTAAAGTTTCGCATTTGTACTATTAGTGTAATGCACGTAGCTCATCTCGCCATTAAATTAAAGCTCGATGAAAATTCGTTTAAATTCTCTTGTTTTTTGACCATGGGCACATGCCCAAGTTGAGGTATAGGACTCAGTAGTGACACATATCTAAGTCCCCTACCTTTATTAGTAGGTATCGAAGCGTAAGCAATTACTTCATCAATTTCCATAGAATTTAAGGTTTAACATCAAAATCAATCTCAGGCAAATAAATACTCCCAATATAGAACTTCCAATTTCCGCTCCGCCCACGAAGTTACGAAGACAAATACTAACATTTCGATTGATCCTTTGTAATGGTAAGTTTAGGCTTGACGATAACAAGGTGAATTTATACCTATTTAAAGGTGTCGTTGAAAGTATGTATTCTTCATAATCGTGTTCTTCAATACCTAGTGAAGGTCGTTCGTGTCTGCTTTGAAGAGCCTTAGTTGAAGAATGAACCTGCTGCTTCCACACCACCCTGTCTTCGGCTTGCCTGAGAGCAGTGGTTAATCGAAGATCGTGATCTCTTTCACAATGTCGTACCAGCCGCCTGGTGATTATTTATTCGAGTAGTTGAAAGTATATCTAAGATCAAAGCCTATTGAGATCTACGCGGCAGGTATAAAATTTCATGAAAACTAAAAAAAAAATAATAATATACTATAAACAATAGATAATTTAGCAAAAGACATGCATATAAATACAATTAAACACAGACCAAGGGTATCTATGTTATGGCAGAGACTTACGCTGTAGACCTCACGTCCCTTCCAGGTTTTTTCTTATTTCAGTCAAATTCAAACCTTTTAATCTAAATTGAGCAGTTTAAATCTTGGTCTAACTCGGGAGTTAGGGTGATCGAATTACCGATGTAGACACGACATTAGCACCCTCACCGATAGTGGAAGTATTCCAAACAAAACCTTCACAACAAGAGTTCTAAGAACCAGATATAATATCAAGTGTCTATTTCACGAGGATTTTCGTGAAATTTTATCCGAGATCAGAATAGTTTAGGGATTTTGCCTTTGGGTAAGGTAAGTCAACATCTTTCCCTTTTTTCTTTTCATGCGAAGGTACGTTTTGTCTTTTATAAGATTAAGGACCTTATGCTTTTGTGTTAGGCAAAACTGTATTATACGACCTTTGAAATATATCACTTACCAATTTCAAGAGATTCTATCACAGTTTCACCTTTTCCGTAATCGAAATCAAAAATTCTGGTTGAAAAGTTTTCATCCAAGAACAAAACATTTTCATTTATTAAAATTAACTTAAGCTCACAACCCGGTAGCGTGTGTTTCAAAGCTTCGTTATAATAATACAACTCACTGCTTCCAATTTACAGCTGTAATTATACCATCTAATTGAAGTGTTTACGTTGGGAACACATACATGAGCTATTGGTTACGGTGGAATCAGCATAGAATTATTTTATGATAACGCCAAAACGGGTTGCTTTGTCCCCATACCATTAAATGCTCCAAGTACTCACAAAATCTGTTCGACAAATTGTAAAAAAAAATATCTTATGATCACTAGTGCTATGTCGTCTGGGCTTTGAACATACCCGTAGGTTTTGGATGTCACAACATTGTCGACAATATTAAAATAATAAAAATACGATTACCAAGGTGTGACATCATCTTGCTCGCGCTGTATCTACCAGTCATGGGGAATCGCTGTATTTCAGATAATCGGGAAGAACCACAATAATTTAAAAAATCGGTTACAGACGTCATCGGAATTTCTATAGATATGTTTGGGTTTATAGAACCCTGCGTTCGGTTACTCGAGAGTCTGGACATTAAGACGTTCCATTTTTGTATGAGACCATGTCCACGGTAGAGGCGTTGTTCCAACTCCTATCGAGACGTACTACTTAGTGCTCTTAACTTAAGATTTTTTCTCACCACAGCTCCGGCTAGCAGCATTGAACGAGCCAAAGACGGGTGACATGCATGGAGTCAGTAGCCTGAACTATGAGTGTAGGCGGCAAGCTCAGAGAGCCAGCATGGATGGCACCTTCCGTGCCTTCTTATCTTCTAGGTAAGGCTTTATATTCATTTAGTTGGATTAGATTAGAAGGTTCTTAATTCCAGCCAGGTGGGATGACAACTTGCGAAGGACTGCAGGCAGATGCTGGATGCGGTAAGCTGAAGACAGGGCGCTCTGGCGCTCATTGAAGGAGGCCTATGTCCAGCTGTGGACTAATTATACGTTGATGATGAGATTGCGGGCATTGCCCTTCTTCTAATCTAAAACATAGCATTTGCTTCCAACAGGGTCCAAACAATAGACTCCATCGTAAGCTGGGTGGACAGGGAGATACCTGTCGTTAACACGAGAGGAGAAGTTGTCTTCAACTCTTGGGGAGAGATGTTTGACGGTTCAGGCGCTTTGTTTGCTCATGCGCCGAGGATATACAGCTTCAGTGGCCAGAATGTACTGACTGATACTGCTTGGTAAGTACTTTGTATTATGATGACCACCGTTCACGCACTATAGTTTAGAGAATTTAAAAAAACTTCCTGATAGGGCACCCAGGGTGGATGTCCACCCTGGGTGGATGTCCATCCTGGGTGCCTTGTTCCAGTTCGCCTTCGCCGTCCACTCATGCATCATTTGGTTTAGAGCTTCTACTATTATTAAGGTACACTAAAGTATGATATATAGACAGGGCGCTATGGCGCTCATTGGGGGAGGCCTATGTCCAGCAGTGGACTAATATAGGCTGATGATGATGACTAAAGTATGTGATTTTTTTCTGAATGCCAGACATAATGCCGGATCTAGGACCGGGGGGTGGGAAGATAATTGATAATTATTTTCTTAGAACGAGATGCAAAGTATAATTGATCATTAATAAAGGTACGAGGGATATTTTAGAAAACAGAAGAGTCAGTTCAATTAAATTAAACCTTTAATTTACACAACGATATTTATTATATTTATTTTATTGTATTATGTATATCAGTTATCTAGTACCCACAGCACACACCCATAACACAACCTCTGATTAACTTGAGGCTATAATTATAATGTGCTGTGTGAATTGTTCTGCAATAATCATTTAGAGAATGTAAAATATTGATAATTAATTTTACGTAATAAAATTTTACACATAACAGAAATTAATCAAAATTGACCTAACATAAGGCGATTAATTCCAATAATATTAATGTATTTGTGCCATGCGAAACAAAAATAGTACAAAGTTTATTCTTGAAATCTCATTTTACATTAATAAATACCAAAAGTATTTTCCCTTTACCGGCTGAAGTATCAGAGCTATCAAATTCAAAAGTACAAAATATTGTTTTATCCGCCACAAAAATGAAAAGGTCAGTTTATAAAACAAAATCTTTTGATCTTGTTGACGGCTTCGGGTCTAAACTTGAAAGGGTAATTTTGTAGCGAAAATTATTTGCAGCATCAAAATTTGTATTGCTTTAGTCTTAATAAAGTTTGTCCGTAAACAAGGACTAAACTAGATTAAACTTTATTAATTGTCTCCTTGGGCATTGTTTATTAAGCTTGGATATAGTATGTCGCAATATCATGACGTGTTTTTCAGGAACAAATTAAGTTCAAAATTATGGTCTTGCAATCTAATAAAAACTACCAAACGGACATACCAGTTTGAATCACCTTTTTTCTTTAAAAGGCAATTTTATCGATAGTGTTCTTATCTTAGCTACTACGTTTGAAGATTGTCGGAGCTCATGTTAACAATTATTAACTACTGTTCATTTATTCACACACATGCTTCATCACAATTAATCACACCCTTCCAACATCAGTATTACCTAATATCTCTCATCTAATATAACGAGATATTTACAAAGACTTGTGTTGTTTTAGTTTTCTGGACTATCTACTTTGTTTTTTCATAGAAATGAGTCGTCACCAATCAATCGGTATAGTGTAGTAAAAACAAATGACTGATACTCCAACTCAGTTGCACTTACATACATATATACCTGTCATATGATGCCGTCAATATGAAATGCATCTTAATGTTACGAGTTTAAAGCCCACATTTGAAAGCACATTCTTGTGCTGCGTGGTAGTTCGGCTTTGATCTGCGACCTCCTACCAATATCCGCTATATAAATCCTCTGTTGTTTATTTTCTCTTTTTATTATAAAGCACTTCAATATAATACTTCCTCGCAGGCCAACAAAGGCAGTGTGGCACGGCGCTAATCCGAACGGCGAGCCGGCAATGGACGCCTACTGCGACGCCTGGCATAGCAGTAGTCCGGACAAATTCGGACTAGCGTCCTCTCTACGGTCGAACAAGCTTTTAGACCAAGAAACGTGAGTTTTTATTTACTTTTCCTCTTTCTACGTCAATATACCAGGTTTATAGTCTTCGCTCCTGAACGAGAATGCTTTCACACCTTCAGTAGGTATATTTGGATTTTTTATAAGACTGAACAGTTTAGTTCAAAAGACATAGCACAGTGGTGAAAAATATTATGAGAATATACATATATTAAGGGTGTCATCTAAGTTTTAAGCAGGCAAATATACCTTATTATATACATATACGTTTATGTATATTATACACAGACAGTATACTGTCTGTCTATAAAGTTAGTAGCAGAAAGACTTGTTTTTCCAAGTTCTTACACAAAACAAAAAGTTACTTTACATTTCAATGTACCTATTCACAAGAAACGTGAGTGATTTATTATTTTTTGTATCCATTTTCCAAGATTAAAAACGCGAGAGTGAAATCCTTTTAAAAGGATTGAAAAGCGAAACGCTCTCGTTGATACGCAGTTCTATTTGGTTTTCGTTATTTTCTTTGATATTTTTCTGTATTCCGTTGAATTGGTTTTGCAGTTTTGACCCAGTTAGTGCAGATTACTCAGCAAAACTTTTTGTATAACCTTTAAATTGTTGATATCAATTAAATTGTGTTTATCTTTGTTTAGGTATTCCTGTAGCAGTAAGCTGATAGTATTGTGCGTAGAAGCGACGCCTGTTGACACAGTAAGAAGAAAAAAACGATCCAAGTAAGTTCTTGCATCTAATTTAATTTAACTGTTTTGTTACAAATTTTAAGAGACATTAACATTAACAACAAACCCCTGTAAAAGAAGACTAGCAAATTTTTAAAATTTGAATTGGAATTTCTTTTGAAATTAAATAGCCAAGTTAATAAAAAAGTATGTTTAATGATTGATGTATAATGATTTGAATTTTAAATATTTATTTTTAATTATTGTTGAAAATATTAAGTTCTTAGGTACTTTACATGGACATACATAATATGTATGTAGATATATTATATCTACCTACAATATTAAAATCTTTATCGCTTCCGGGCTGATAATTTTGTTATTCTTATGCCTAAAATATCAACATCTTTGCAGGATCCGGGCCGATAATCTTGATATTCTAAAAGACATCGAAGAAGAACAAAACGATACAAGGAAGTTATAATGGAATATAAATATTTTATAAAGTATAAGTCAAAACAAAGACTGTAAATAATATGTAGATAAACAATCTTGTGAAGCAATGATTCCGATGGAACATATCGACAATATATCTCTACATTTATCAGAAATAGCATTGACGAGACTATTTCAACTTAACCAATGTACAACAAAAACAATACAATAGAATCATATGTGTAAAGCATATAGAGTCTTAAAAACACAATTATTTTGACGCGACTCGATAAAACATCTACTTTATTAATAAAAAGCTGCAAAAATGCTTCACCACCTTTACAACCAAGTATTCTATAACGTCTTTTTTTACTATTCATAATTTTAAGTGCTGAAGTCGTTGGTCCTTATTAGTCCCTACTTCTAAGTTGAAAAAATCTCGTCCTCATTTTCAGTAGAATTACTTATTGTAAATACTTAGCTTCATGAACAGTGTAAATACTTATTGACTTTATGTATAATATCGTACTTATTAATAAAATTGACTGTTGCATTAACCGTACTTAATTTATTTAGAGTGCTGAGTACGGCTTTATGAATAATGATGATGTATTGTGCAATGATGTTTGATCGCATGTAACAAATTCAAGTTTTTGTCAATTTTCAGATAGTTTAAGTATTCTTTTCATGAATACTTAAACTATCTGAAAATTGACACATCATTGCACAATACATCATCATTATTCATAAAGCCGTACTCAGCACTCTAAATAAATTAAGTACGGTTAATGCAACAGTCAATTTTATTAATAAGTACGATATTATATATAAGAAAGGATATTTACAATTCTATTAATTTCTGCTCAAAGTGTTTCTTACATTGTGTTTTAATATTATTTAGTGAGTAATTGTAAGTGTTGTATTTTTCATTACTGAAAAAAATTAAATATTATTATATATTTTATTTTGTTCTATTTTTAGTTGTTTCAAATTATTCTAACTTTAAAATTATGTGAATAGTAGGCGTTAGTTGTCGTTTAAGTCTTATGTAAATACATGACATATTCAAAGAATTTTTCTAATGATCAACTAAAAATTCCTTCTGAATTGTAAATTATCGAAGTAGATATCTAAGTGTTAATTACCTTATTGTTTTCCAAAACATTATAAGTGTCAAGTTGTACTGTATTGTAATTTTTTCATTGCTAAAATGGAAGCTAGGTAAATTTTATTGTACTCGAAGGTACAGAATGTTTTGAAAATAAAGATTTTTATAACAAAGTGTTTGTATTATTTAAGAAAGAATTTAAATTCTTTACTTGCTTAGGCAGTGAAAGACTTATCATAATAATCAAAAGAGAAGCACGCCCTATCTGTGAAATGCCTACGTAGTGTTTCTACTAGGTTTGACTATTCTACTAATAGAATAGTAAAACCTAGTAGAAACACTAGTCTATTCCACTAATAGAATAGTAAAACCTAGTAGAAACACTACGTGGGTATGTATCCTAATTTACCTAAGTAAATTAGAAACATACATCCCTACTTCGACATAGAGGAATACTAGTAAATTGCGTTAGTATAGTCTGTCTGTTATTTTAGTTACAATATATCCTGTACCCACCAGAGAGGAGCAGGTATGACTCTACCTCATCATCATCATCTGCATATACTAGTCCGAAGGCTGATTATAAGCAACCCTTATGAGTTCAAAATCTGCCAGTAGTGTTTCGCAGGTCGACATGTCTGGCTAGAGGTCGTCGTCGGAGAACAAGACTTGGCAAAAGCGTGTATGTTTGCAAAGTCGCGTCACACAAGAATACTTTTATTCCAGCGGTTGCCGGTTCTTCGCATTATAATATGGCCAGCCAACTGCTACTTTAGCTTGCTAATTCTTTAAGCTATGTTGATAGCTCAGGTTCTCGATCTTATATATCTCCTCTACAGAACGACTTTATCTAACTAGTTCCTAATCTATAAAGGTATAGGAATATAGAAAAGAAAATCGTGTTAGGTACACTATTTATAACTCAAGAACGGCTTAATCGTTTTGGCTGAAAATTAGTGGGGAGGTAGCTTAGAACCAGGAGGCGGACATAGAAACTTTTTATCATTTAAACCATTTGACACATAGATTTCCACGGGGGCGAAGCCGCGGGGCGCAGCTAGTGTTTTATATTTCACAGATTTCTACGTCGTCATTAGGCTATAAACATGAATAGCATCATTTATTACGGAAAAGTTTTCGTATAATTAGAAAAATAATTGCCGAGTCACACTAAACCCATTTATTAAAATGAGGTCACCCTCTGGTTTGTCATTAAAGTGGACTATTGTCGTGAAAAAACAAGCCATTAATTTCAAGCTGATGCAAAAGGATATAACAAAAAATAAGGTAAAAGATTTGGGTCGGAAAAACCGTTTTGGTGGGAATTTTTTTTAATTTATTATCCTATGGATCTAGCTCTGAGGGCGTATGAAAGATTAAAATATTAAAATGTTGAAGTTTTACCAATAGGGCTTGTAGATACAGATTGTCAAATAAATCACTAGTCACTGGTTGTCATGAGTTGACGACAGATGTGGCAAGGCGGGCGAGGTTCTGCGTTCGATTCTCGCATTGGGACAAATATTTTCACGATCTGCAAATATTTGTTCCGGGTGTTCTGGGCATTTCTATGTTTAATAAAAATATCTATCTATGTATGAAGAGGTTGTATGTTGGTAAATTTCTTCATCAATTATGGACCGATTTTTAAAATAATTTCATAAGTGTATAGAAAATTAACCGAGGTTCTCCCTTGAAACTTCGTATTTCATGTTAAAAGTCGGCCAAACCATTCGTCGTTTTATACATGTGTCATCCATCTATCACTCATTAGATCAAACTTTACTTTTTTACTTTTGTGCACACACAAATTTTATCGCGCTGTCGAAGTGTTCAGGTTTTAACTTCCTTAACACTTTGACTGCGATTTTTTTTAGACGACTGCCATCTTTTTTTAACCTAAAAAATTCGTGCTGCCGCTCTACACAGCGGTTGTGTTGCGCCGCACATGCGTTTCGTTCGAAAAATATTACGGCTGTGCTGAGTCACAAAGATCTGTATTTTCTCAGCCGCTGCGCTAGTGTGGATTTACGCATATTAGTCACTTGTAGAAAACACATACCGTGTGATTTCAGCAGTCAAAGTGTTAACTAACTTTAACTTCCAAACCAATTTTAATTATTCAGGAGTTTTAAGTCAGTTTATAGTACCTAGCGCCAAATTATGCTTTATTCCTACCTACATTTTCCTAGCAACTGAAACACTAATCTCTCGGCCAGACCATGGACCAACCCATCCAACTTATTGTAGCAAATTCATATTTACATTTTAACACGCTCCGTGCGAAAACCTAACACCTTTAATTTAGTCCAAATCCCTTTTAATTTAGCGAGAGGCACGTTCTCTTAACCATTCCATGACCCCTGTTTTATAACAGGGATTATTAAAACATATGGTCCTCGAAACTGACAACTTTGACATTGATTTACATGAGCTTTAAACATAGGCACTTTTGCCTGTTGGGTCTTATTTATTCACAGAGCCTATTGCAATTTAAAACTTTTGAAACTATCATGGTTATCAACACTAAAGTCATTTAAAACGGGATATTTACCATGATTAGATTTTTGAGTTATCCAATATTTCGGCACAGTTTCATGCGCCATGATCACGGAATAACTGTTCAGTTATTCAGTTATTCCGTGATCATGGCGCATGAAACTGTGCCGAAATATTGGATAACTCAAAAATCAAATCATGGTAAATATCCCGTTTTAAATGACTTTAGTATTGCAATTTAGTTTTAAAGTCACTTATTATGTACTTGTTTCTGTCCGCGGCTTCGCATGCGTTGTTTCGATAAAAATGTTAAAGGTTAATTTATATCGCATGGGAACTGATTCATGGGATAGAAAGTAGCCTATGTTTTATTCCAGGCCTGGAACTACCTGTATTCAAAATTTCATACTAGATCTTTGTCCAATGCGCTCAGTAGATTTAGCGTGATGAAGTTACAAACATCCATCCATACATCCATCCAACCACTGAAACATCCAAACATTTGCATTATATAATATAAGTGTAAAGCGCGATATCGAGTTTTTTTGAGGTACGCAAAATTTTGATCTATTTCAGTTCTAAAAACATCTACAAACTTCATCATACCTACTTCATTTTTATAACATTTGTAGGATCTTGCTTTTTTACTGACATATTTGGTATCATACAAACAAATGCTGCAAATCAAATATTGTTTTTGGATAAAGTGTACCTAGCCTTTATATTATCTCTAGGGTATTTATGTAAGTCTACTGGCTTCACAACGTAATACCCGCATACAATTCGATTATGTTCAGGGCTTTTTCAAATATAAAAGTTAACTAGGAACTAGACGTATCTACCGTCTATAAAATACAACCATAGCAGAGAATATAAAATGAAGTCCTACCGTATAGAATGGACACTCTTTGCTTTCCACCTGACCGAGCTTCCTCATTCTGCCAGCCTCTAGTTGAGCACGGTTTGCGAGGTATGAAAGGTGACACAATACATTCAGGTAATAACCCTCGACGTCACGCACATAACTGCACGTGTACCGCAACACAGTTCAGCATGTTTGACGACCTCTGTGGCACGGTGGGTGAAGGTCCGCCTGTGACGCTGGAGGATGCGGGTTCGATTCCCGCCTTGGGACAATTGTGTGTACAATCTGCTGATATTTGTTCCGGGTGTTCTGGTCGTTATCTATGTATAATAATTTATATACAACGGTTATTGCGTTTTATAACTATTGTTTTAGAATTTCAATAAAAAGCATACCTACCCAAACTCCACCAGTGACCAAACCATAATACCAGCAACATTATAATAAGTGTAGTAGAAATGACAATGGATAAAACTTTTGCACGAGAATATTTCGTTCTAAAATTCTCATTGCATTTCAAATTATGTGTCTTAAGCCGCAGCAGCGCCGCACTCGCATAATTATTTCTCTGCAAATTCACAAACAAAACTGCAGGTTGTAGAGAAAATATTTTAGACCCGGACAATTTAGTTAAAACTCTGTATAAAATGGGGATTCCCCAGTCATATTTGAGTTAAGCTTATTAAAATTTGGTTTGTTTTTGGTGTATTATGCTTATGCTTAGAAAACGCATAGAATGTAGATAAATTACATAATTATAGAGGTAAAGTTTGTTATAGTTTATTTTGTTTAAAGTAAAAGTAAAATATCATTTATTTCTTTAGGCTTACAAAATAAGCACTTAGACAACTCATATGTTGTTATTGACAGTTGACGTGAGTTATTGACAGTCTCCAGAAGTACTGCTTCAATTCTTGCAATTATTTCTACTACAAGACTACACCAAGGGCATTAAACATACATCACGTTGCTGCACGGCAAAAAAAGGCATTTTAAGAAGGCAATTCAGAAGGCTTAAACAATTAAAATGTGAGCAGCAAGTTAGCCTCGCCCATCAAGTAGTCTTTCAACAGAGTCCTCACTCTTTAGACTCCATGGGTTGGGATTCTATTGAATGACTGCTCCAAATAATAATATTGTGCCATGCTAATTTTAATTTAATTGTATGTCTTATGCTTTCTTTTATTTTTTTATTTTCTATGTGTGTGGACAATGTGTGGAACTACATATGTCTGAATAAAGAAACTTTTTTTTAAAATTTATTTGAACTTCTTTAGATACATTTTGCAGTGACAAAATAGCAGCCAGCGTACAGTAATCAAGCTTGCTCAACCTATAGGTACTCGCCTAAGGCTTACCGCAAGCCTTACGCGAGTAGCTTATGCGCTATTATCGAGCATGCTAGCTGCTGTCGCCCGGACGGCAGCCCGTGGACAGCGTGCGGTCAACATGGTTTGGCGAAGACGTGTAGATGCTGTGTGGGAGCGGTGTTGGAGCGGTACGGCCTATGTATGCAACAACCTATGTATGTCCATGAGTGCTAACACTAGGTGAATCTGATGTCGCTCCTAATTAAGAGTTTTTAGTTGACACTTATACTCGGTAGGGATTGTACGGCTCTTTGTGAAACCATCTACTTAAGAAAATGATGTGTGTTGGACAAGGAAGGTATTGTATAGTTTTTTGTCAAAAATCTCCGATCTCCTTTCAAAGTAATACTCGTAACATTCAAAAATTTATCAAAATATGTATATGAAAATTCAGTTTTAATAAAATAACCCGCTTAATAGTCGATGCTTGGGTGGAAAATCTATCTATACATAACATCATCATCAACCTATAGTAGTCCACTGCTGGACATAGGCCTCCATAATCCTAATGAGCACTATAGCGCCCTGTCTTCAGCTTGCAGTATCCAGAATCTTCCTGCACGCCTTCGCAGGCCGACGCATAATATACCAAGGTACAATCCATTCAGGCATAAGTACATACCATCAATAGGGTAACAAAACATTTACCTTTGCACCTCCATCGGATAAAAAAGGTAAAAAATAAAAGCCAATCAAAATGCACGTAGAAATACCTCGAAAAAATCCGTACTCACTCCAAAGCTGAAAATATTTCGAGTGCTTACATAATTAATGTGCGATTTAAACTCATAATTACGCATTCCGCGATAAAATACCTTCGGTCCGAAGTGGGACAGAGGCGGGTTTTGTTTAGACCTCGCGTGCACCGTGACATGAGTCACCTAGTTTATTGCGGTGCTTTGGATCTGTGATGGGGATTTTTGAAATGAAAGCTATGCAACATTTTATTTTGTTATATATATAATAAATAAAGAGGAAAGGTTTTTTTTTTTTTTAATCTTTTATTATTTTTTATACAGGGTTTTTAATTATTATGACACCCTTATGACTTAAGTCTAACATAGCACTAATCTGATTCTAATCTATTTTTAACAGCTGCACGATATATTTCTATCAGCGCCCTGGCATTCAGGGACGCTGGTTGCCAGGGTCCTACCTTCCAAAACATATGATTTATGTCAAACAATCTTCGACGAATGTCTTCGCCCCATGCACACTCCATTAAAATGTGGTAGACATCATCAATAGTGCCACGTCGGTTACAATTTGGTGACTCAGATTTGCCCATCATAAACCCGAACATATTTAATGGCACATGCCCGGAGCGAAGCCGCGCAGCTGTTACAACATCGTTCCTATCCATGTCGGCTCTCGAGAACCACGGAGAACGAAGAAGTGATGGTTGAACCGTTTTATACCAAATGCCTTTAGTTAAAGATCTCTCATCGAAATATTCCGACCAACTGTCAAGCACATTATTTTTCATATCCGGGATGAAGTCGGTATAGTTAGGTAGACAATTGAAAATAACTCCATCAGCCGCTGCCTAGGAAAGGTTTGTTGTTTGTTTGTGTTGAATACGCTCCGAAACTACTGGACCGATTTAAAGAATTCTTTCACCGTTGGGAAGCTATACTATCCGCGGTGAACATAGGCTATATTAAAATATAGAAATGTGAAATTTGAATTTAACGCAGGTGGAACCGCGGGAAAATGCTAGTAAGTCTTAAAAAATAATTTGAAGGAAAAAAAACCCCTTTTTACTCCTTCTTGGAGGAATAAGTAATAATAAGTATCATAACAAAAATCCCCGACGACAGGAAGATTATAAAAAGTTATGGAAGGCGAATATCGACAAAACTTTGAATACATGTTTTACAAAACATGTGCCTATACGAAATTTCGTCTAAAGCAATGTATGTTTTACAAAACATGTCTTCGAAATTTCGTCCAAATCGGTTATAAAATACAATCTATAGAGGATATAATTATAAACTAACATAGCTAACTGTTGCAGCTTTGGATCGCGAGGAGTGGAAGGAGAAAAGGGAGGCCTTTGCCCAGCAGTGGGACAATAAGGGCTCAAAATAAATAAATAATAGCTAAGCATGCAGACATTCCCCTCACGCATTAGACTCCATGGGTTGGGTGGGAGTCTGTTGAATGACTGCTGCAAATCTAATTTTAATTTAATTTAAGGTCTTATGTTTTCTTTAATTGTATTTTATTTTTAAAATTTTTATGTATGTGGACAACCTGTCTGAATAAAGAAACTTTTTATTTTATTTTATTTTATCAAGCAAATTTTGCCAAACTTGAAGCAAAGACATTTGCTCGCATCGCTCAAAGCATAAATCGCAAGTTAAGATGTTGTGTGTGAGTGGGATGAAAAACAAAAAGTAGCTAACAATTGTCCATCCAAAGGTTGCCTGGCAGAGATCGCTTTAAGCGATAAGGCCGCCCATTGTACAACACATTCTTTATTTGTCTTTTTCCTGTCCAGTATATCTGTTTTTATGGTGTGCAATAAAGAAATTATTGTATTGTATTGTATTGTAATTGTTGAGTAATTAACCAGTTCTAGACCACGGAGCGATATAGCGATCTGAAAACCTCTGAAATGGCATAAATGCATTTTTGACGGTGAAAATATGACGCTATAAACGTTGGTATAAATAAATAAATAAATAATGCTGGACAATTCACACAGCATTATCTAACCCCATGGTAAGCAGAGCTTGTGTTATGGGTACTAGATAACTGATATACATAATACAATACATTACATAGATAGATATTTTTTATTATATATAGAAAACGACCAGAACACCCGGAACAAATATATGCAGATCTTACACACAATTGTTCCGAGGCGGGAATCGAACCCGCAACCTCCTGCGTCCTGGTATATGGCAATAGAATCATTTTTGTTGAACTAAAAAAAACAGTTGAAGTGTTCGTTAAAATTTACGATTTTAAAAGGCTTTTTTTATTTAGTTTTTACTGAAATACATTTATTTTGTTAGTTTTCATTATATCAGGTCATATACAAATAAAGGTTTTGTGTGTTTAAAATAAGAGAACTAGTATTACACAACTCCGTAAACCATCCATCATGGATATTTGTATTTGTTTGATTGTTATTTTAATTTGTTTGTACAGGGTGGGCCAAAAGTTTTTGCACTTTTGAAATTGCTATAAAAAAAAATTACATCTATATATATAAAAGAAAGTCGTGTTAGTTACACTATTTATAACTCAAGAACGGCTGAACCGATTTAACTGAAAATTGGTGGAGAGGTAGCTTAGAATCAGGAGTCTAACATAGGATACTTTTTATGATTTCAACCATTTGACACATAGATTTCCACGGGGGCGAAGCCGCGGGACGCAGCTAGTTGTATATAAATTATTGTTTAATTAAAAAAAAACTAGGAAATTTTATTTTTTGAAAATGATGTCCAGGTGGACTCCATCTCGTCGCTGGTACTCTTCAAACCTGGCCCTTAGATTTATATTATGCAATAAAAATAATTAACAATATATCCATCAATTATAATAATTAAAATTAGCTTACTCGTAAGAACATGCTTCTCTTTCTAAAAAACGATATTTCCTGTTTCTCCGTTTTTTAGAGTGGTCCCGTAAAAGCCCTTTGTCCCTCAAACGCTTGCTTTTCTTTATTCGATCAAAGAACTAACATTTTAAATACCTCAATTATAGATACCTTCATTCTAAAAGTATCACCAAACTTGAAAAAGTACGATTAGAATAGTATTAATAATTCTTTGAAACCATCAAAATGGTTTCTAAGAATTACTATCCAATTAAAATTATAACCGACGCCTTGCGGGTAAAAAAATCAAATAAATCGAGTTAAATTATTTAACCTTCAATAAACCGCGTGTTGACGACACAGTTACCGACCTAATGCCAACATACTTAATAATTCACATACACACAGACACCGTCCAATACTACCAACGGAAGGACTGAGGGAGGTACACATGTAAACTTTAGCATTTATATTATTTGGGTTATAATATACACATACGACCGTTGTGGCGCGGTGGGCGAAGGTCCGCCTGCGACGCAGGAGGTTGCGGGTTCGATTCCCGCCTTGGAACAATTGTGTGTACGATCTGCAGATACTTGTTCCGGGTGTTCTGGTCGTTTTCTATGTACAATAAAAAATATCTATCTATGTAATGTATTGTATTATGTATATCAGTCATTTAGTACCCATAACACAAGTTCTGCTTAGCTTGGGGCTAGATGATGCTGTGTGAATTGTCCGGCATTATTTATTTATGAATAACAATTTTAAAAAAATACATACAATAAATCACACTTATATTATAAATGCGAAAGTTTGGATGGATGTTGGTCACTTTGTCACTACTAGATGGGTCGGACAAGAATTTTGTTCAGAAATGAAAGACTTCACATCTTCGATCAAAAATTCAACTTGATCTAAGCTTGATATGTAGACAGTACTACAACTTAGCAATTAAGCTATGTTTTATCCCATAAATAAGTTACTATGTGAAACAAATCACATAAAAAGTTTTCTAAAGATACAGCGTGTGCGAAGCCGCGGGCAGAAACTAGTCCAACTAATATATAATTTATTCTACTAATATTTAAAAAGCGAAAGTTTGTAGGTATGTATGGATGTTTGTTACTCTTTCACGCAAAAACAACTGAACGGATCGAGCTGAAATTTGCATACAAGTAGTTCCAGGCACGGAATAAAATATCATACTTTTTATCACATAAATCAGTTCCTATGGGATAGAATAATAACCTTAAAACGTTTCCATAGAAACAACACTTTGCGGGCAGAAACTAGTACTAAATAATTCCACAAACAGCGTCCAACACTAGCTAAGAAAGGGCGAGGGTCAGTTATAACGTCCTAACGAGCCAGCGGATGGCCGGTCACGTCGACAAAACTAACGAGATACCTTAACCTTCTGGGTATCGCCTTAAACAACTGTATTGAGTCACTGTGTAATTCGTACCGAGATCACGGTCTTGGGACGACTTCGTACCAAATAGACCAATGGAACGAGTTGATGCATTGAGCGATGTTAATTTGGAGATTGTGAAACTCGTCCTTTTTACTAGCGTGGCCATTAGGCAACACTAGTAATGTTGTCCATGATAGACCTATCACGGAAAATTAGAAGAAGATGCGAGACTTAACACTTTGACTGCGATTTTTTTTTCGACGACTGCGATCTTTTTTATAACCTAAAAAATTCGCGCTGCTGCTCTACACAGCGGTTGTGTTGCGCCGCATATGCGTTTCGTTCGAAAAATATTACGGCTGTGCTGAGTCACACAGATCTGTATTTTCTCAGCCGCTGCGCTAGTGTGGATTAACGCATATTAGTCACATGTAGAAAACACATACCGTGTGATTTCAGCAGTCAAAGTGTTAAGAATAGTATCTAAACTATTTTAACTATTTTGCTAAAACGACCTACCATGATGATGATGAAATAAAAATGAAATGAAATGAAAATATATTTATTCTGATAGAGCAAAAAACTTAATTATCTAACTATAGTAAACAAATACAGCACACGACTTAAAAAGACTTAAAGTATATAATTGATAATATGCATTGATTTATATATATATATATACATTTTATTATTAATAGACATATCTAAATTAATTTAGTGTAGATCAAGCCGTGTGTGATGGTCAGTGTCGTGTTCCTGCGCTATCAGGTTCATGCTCAGCTGAATGTTGCGAGTAGCCCCACAACGCTGATTTTCAGCATGTACCATGGATCAGAAAATCTTCCGAAAATATTCTTCATATTTTTATTCCAATCTTTACTTATTATAATGGATTTTTGTCGCAAAGAGACTACTCCCGTAAATTATCAATAAATTATTGATTTCTTTTTTCTGTTTTTTTTTTCTGAAAAAAAAAACAAACTAAATTATTTTTCTTGCGATAACTACTTAACAATAACGCTTGCCACATAACAATGCATGGCCACCTCCATAACGTTTTTTATGAATTTATAATGATATTCTACCGAATGAGTAAAATAAGTCTATTTAATTGCTAGAGTTAAGTAAATGGCAAAAAATCCATGGGCACTTAGATAAAGTGTGTTTACCGCCCATAGATTAATATTGGGGTAGATCTCGTCCCATAAAAACCGTTAAATTCGGGGCGAGTTACACAGCCCTCGGTATTTTTGTAGGACAGCCGTTGGCGTGTGTAAATAAGGGAATTATTTTTCTAGGTTGAGCGACCTTGTGTAAATAAGCGGAATTGTTTTAGTGATCGTTTCTTTTTGGTGGCCTGATGAGTCACAGTTATTAGGGCAATATAGAGGCGATGGGGGATTATTTGACGACCGTTGTGACGCGGCGGGTAAAGTTTTACCTGCCACGCAGGAGGTCACGGGTTCAATTCATGTTTGAACGATCTACAAATATTTTTTGACGACCGATGTGGCGCGGTGGGCGAAGGTCCGCCTGCGACGCAGGAGGTTGCGGGTTCGATTCCCGCCTCGGAACAATTGTGTGTACGATCTGCAGATATTTGTTCCGGGTGTTCTGGTCGTTTTCTATGTGTAATAAAAATATCTATCTATGTAATGTATTGTATTATGTATATCAGTTATCTAGTACCCATAACACTAGTTTTGCTTACCATGGGGCTAGATAATGCTGTGTGGATTGTCCAGCATTATTTATTTTATTTGCACTGGGTGTCCAGGGTATTTTGTAAGAATAAAAAATTACATACAAATGTTACCACATGTACTATAAAATAATAATAAAGCTGGACAATCCACAGAACATCATCTAGCCACGAGCTAAGCAGAGCTTAATAGAATACATTAAATATATAGTTTTTTTACTAAACATAAAAAATTCCAGAACACCCGGTACAAATATTTGGAGAACGTATAAAAATTTATGTTAAGGCGGGAATCGAACCCGTAACCTTCTGCGTCAGTGCGTGCAGGTGGACATTCGCCCGCCGCGCCACATCGGTCGCATATGAATTTCTACTCTATCAGATAATTATAGAGTAGAAATTTGCCTGCCAGAAATCTTATATTCTGTACAAGTAAATATAACATCAGTTACGGAGTTAAGGTTACGGAGCTTAGCCAGCATTATGCTGAGTTAGAGCCTTTTTGTAACAACTCTCTAATGTACCTATTCTTTAAGTGTGTCTTTTTTTTATGTTAATTTAAGTTGTTATGAATAAATGTCTTTCTATTTCTATTTCTATTTCAGTTGTTTAGTATCTAGAAGTTTTTAAAAGCATATTCTATGAGTGCTCGGTAAAATTTAGACCGTTATTATACCACAGGGTACTTGTGTCTTGCACTAAAGTATAGCGGATAAGAAGTTTTACTCTGGTATCAATAAAAGTGGATACTTGTTTAAGATTAAACTACAGTACAACAACTATTTTTTTTGGGAAATAAACAGTACATAAAACTTAATACTACGGGCCTTAATATTTACAAAAACCAAAATAATTTTCACACACATTACCAGTCACAGTAAGGCGTGCAAAGTCACTACCAATATTTAAGAGTATGCTAAAGGAACACTATTTGTCCCTATGTCACAGACCACACCCTTGTTTCCCTTTATAAAATTAAGAGAATGTGTTTATATAAGTTGGTACCTATATAATTAGTTATATGTATTTATATTTATTTTAAGTAGGAACGTATTTTCATGCAATATTTTATTATTTAACTAACTGCACCCCGCGGCTTCGCCCCCGTGGAAATCCATATGTCCAAATGGTTAAAATTAAATGATAAAAAGTATCCTATGTTAGATTCCTGGTTCTAAGCTACCTCTCCACCAATTTTTAGCTAAATCGGTTCAGCCGTTCTCGAGTTATAAGTGTTGTAACAAACACGACTTTCTTTTATATATATAGATAAGATAAGACATAATGCACACAGATCCCCATGTACAATCCAACGATCCTATCCATCCACGGCTGTCTGGTAGAGATCGCTCTTGAGCGATAAGACTGCCAAATTGTCACATGTTTTGTATTTTATTCTGTCTTGTTTGTTTTATTTTGTAAGTGTGCAATAAAAGAATTTTCTATCTATCTATCTATCTGATAATTTCCTCTATTATGTATACGCCGCCATTTAGGTTCAATTGACACCTATTTGAGCTGTATAAGAGACTAGTTTCTGCCTACGGTTCGCACGCGTTTTGTCTATGGAACAGTTTAAAGGTTATTTCTACCCCTTGGGAACTGTTTTATGAAATAACATAGCTGTATTTTATAAAACAAACGACAATATAGTCGTCACGCTATCAGGCCTTATGGAGATCTAGTCCAAACGCTATCTAGTCCTAACGCGATATTGTCACATCGATATTAAGTCAGAAAGCGATTAAGTCCTAACTGTTATCTAGTCAAATCAATAATGTAGTCCTAAAACTTCTAACCCAAATAATAGCTTATGTTTGATTACTTATAGCTCATCATCATCATCATCATCATCAACCTATATTAGTCCACTGCTGGACATAGGCCTCCCCCAATGAGCGCCATAGCGCCCTGTCTTCAGCTTGACGCATCCAGCATCTACCTGCAGTCTTTCGCAGCTCGTCATCCCACCTGGTCGGAGGGCGTCCTACACTACGTTTACCGAGTCGTGGTCTCCATTCAAGAACACGTTTGCCCCAGCGGCCGTCGGTTCTTCGAGAGATATGGCCGGCCCACTGCCACTGCAGCTTGCTAATTCTCAGAGCTATGTAGGTAACTTATAGCTACATCTGTGCAAAATATCAGTCTAATTCGTTCAGTAGTTTTAACGTCATCCATGTGTGTAACTGAATGACTTAAAAATTCAAACTTTCGCATTTTTAGATTAGTGTGATACTTACTTTAATATATTTTATAAATGAAAACTCCTAATGTGTTGAAGGCGCAAGACTCGAAAAGATTGACCAATTTAGCTATGTAATTTGTTTTTTGAAATATTCCTTGATATCTGAGAAAGGATTATATAGAAAAACTGCCTAGGAAAACCTAAAAACTGCCCAAATAAATTCACCACCGGCTTAGAAGCATACCACCTAACCCCTATATAAGACCCTAGGTAAAGTACATAAGACCTGAGCTACAGTTGGGTAAACGATTTAGCCTGACATGGTAAACAACAGCGTCAACTGACTCGGGTAATAGATGTGCTCAGGCGACAAGACCTGTCTCAAAGGATAATATAAGTGAGGGACTGTTGTAGGTTTGAATATCTAGTGAACGAAGAGTCGCATTCTTAAATAGTAGTCGTAAACGGAGTTCTACATAAAATCTATACTAGTATTTTAAATTTGAAGGTTGCACTGTGTGTCTGCTATCTGGTTGGTGTCTAAATATTGCTGTTTGTACACCTAAATGGCTTCATAATACTTAATGACATTTGGCAGAGGACCTGATCAGGCTTCACAGATTTAAATGGAATTGAACCAGGATAGCGCGTACCCTTGAACAGAACTTAGAACAACATAAAAACTAATCTCGTTTTATCCTCAGCTTATGAATAGAATGACCATCTGCGAAAGACTGCAGGCAGATGCTTGGTGCGACAAGCTGAAGACAGAGCGCTATGGCGCTCATATGTCCAGCATTGGATGAGTATAGACTGATGATGATGATTTTTCCTGAAATTATGTAGGCAAGTGTAATGAAATATGAAGGCTCTATAAAAATCAATAATAGGTTATAGGAATAAAGAAAACTGTGTATTATTTAGTAATGTATTATTATTAGTTGTCATTCGACCTTGTTACCTATTTTGCATGCCTTACTTGGCAAACATGTTTAGTGCCTATCGTTAAAAAACTTTTATCTTTATGACCCGTGAAAATCAAAACATCAAATATCAAAGTGCTTTGTTTCCTTTAGACCTTTGACCGATGATGATGATGATGACGATGAGAAGTACTATAGGTTTTATCCTTGTATCACAAAACTGCGGCTAGATAAAACCAGTGATAGCAAAAACCAGCTTTAAAAGTGTATAAAAAAACCTTTTAAACCGTTCAACAAAATGCACAACCAACTCCCACTCTAAATCCTCGTTTACCCTTCAAAATACTATAACCAAGCTAACCAACATAGTAAAGCCAATTTAAAGCAGAGCCGTAGTAACTATCTACTAATCTGCGCCATCTCTATGCAAACAATTTTAGGTACATAATCAACTCAGTTCCGGTCTCAGGATATTTACAATAAATTTTCAAGTCAGCAGTGAAAATTAAGAGCGTGCAGAAACTGTGGGATAACTCAGAGATAAGAATATATCCGACTAAGTAACTGCAGTGTGGATCTCAACAACCCTATTCTGCTAAACTTATGGCTTCAAAATAACTGGTATCGTCACAGATTGAGACATTTTGGCATGCTACCTACCTACTAACTAGATGAAGGAAACTACGATGGAGACACGTGCGTCAAAAGTGTTTCGGTTCCTATCTATCAATCATATACCTACACCGTATATGCATATTGCAGATATCTCGTGATCGTAGCAGCGTGCAAGTCTGCGGAACAATGTTATACCTTAAACACTTGGACTTGTCTCTCACACCCAATAAGCTGGAAAATAACTTGATTAAATGACCTTCGAAGCCCTCCGACCAGGGGGATGAAGACCTGCGAAAGACTGAAGGATGCGGCTAATTATAAAAAAAACTGCGCTATCGCGCTCATTAGGGGGGACCTATGTCCAGCAATGATCTTGTTTAACGGTGGACTAATATAGGCTGACGATGATGAATGCAGTATTACGACATTATGACAAATAAAATACATATATGTAAATCTAGCCATTCCCAAAGTAAGCAGAGCTTCCAGATTCGGTTAGATCACTTACTACTAGCATAGGTATAAAACTCTTTGGTAGTATTTTTGCTTTAAATGCTTAATTTTATTAATCTGCGAGTTACTGATAGTGTGTACGCCCCTTAATTTATAAATGTAATCCACCTTGTAATCTCTGCTTTAGAGATTAACGTAAAGTAATTTAAATTGGCAGTAAGGTGCTTAGCTAAACTTTAAGATTGGCATTTAGGCCGCATTTATATGTAAAACAGGAGAGATAGAGTGAGACAGATAATCAGATAATAGTAATGTTCCATTTGCTTCTCTTGTTTGAATCTGCAATTCTATTAAAAATATTATTTTAAATATTTTTTAGTATAAAAATACATTACAATACAAAAATATTTTATTGTACACCAGATACAGATAATTATAAAAAAGAACCATTACATGCGACAAGTACAATGGGCGCCCTTATTGCTAAGAAGCATAAGTACATAGTAGTAGTAAGTATAATAGTATAAATTGAATATCAGTCTTAACGTTTCAGTTTTTAGGTTCATAGACTTTTCACACTAAGCCAGCCGACAAAACCCATTGCGGCAGTTCGGTTTGACAGTTCAGGTTATGAATATTGGAGTCAGTTCTATTTCGGACCGCCGACAGTGTTTTGTCAAATAGTCGTTTCACCAAAGCAATGGTATAGTCTAAAATGGCATATATGTATGTTGGCATTTTACCTTTCGTAAAAGAGACTACGACAGATGATGGGCCTAAATGGTCATGGTTGTAACCAATCTATCCGTGCAAATAGCAACGTACTCATCATCGTCAACCTATATTAGTCCACTGCTGGACAAAGGCCTCCCCCAATGAGCGCCATAGCGCACTGTCTTCAGCTTGCCGCATCCAGCATCTACCTGCAGTCTTTCGCAGGTCGTCATCCCACATGGTCGGAGGGCGTCCTACATTACGTTTACCGAGTCGTGGTCTCCACTCAAGAACATGTTTGCCCCAACGGACGTACTATCTAGAGTTTAGCGCGGATCAGGCTGAAGTTTTAAATACGGATAGTTCTGGGCCCAGCATAAAACATAGGCTCCTTATTATTCCATAAATCAGTTCCCATAGGATAGAAATAATCTTAAAAGTTTCCATAGAAACAACGCATGCGAAGCCGCAGGCAGAAACTAGTATTATAATAATTCCATAATTGACATTTGAAAGCCATTTCAGTCTTTTAATGGGCTTCGTATATACAATTGCAATTTTACGAAGTCCCAGTACCAGCTAAAATAATCTTAATTAATAAATTATTGTTTTATATGATAAATAAATTATTTACTTACTCACCAGTTTTCAATGTAAATGTATCCTAGAGCACCATATCTCGCGAAGAACCAACTGCTGGAGTTAACGTGTTTTTAGTAGAGACCACGACTCGATAAGCGCAGTGTAGGACGCTTTCCGGCCGGGCGGGAACCTGCAAAGGACAGCAGGCAGATGCTGGCGTCAAGCTAATGACAGGGCGCTGTGGCGCTATGGCACTCATTAAGAGCGGCCTATGTTTAGCAGTGGACTAAAATAGCTGGTTGGCTAGCTGATGATGGCCATGATAAGTAGCAGGTCTCTAAATAACCACCAGTGTTTAGAAAGCAATGCGTTACAGTGCACAAACGAAAGGAAGTCATGTTATGCCAAAGGAAAACATAGTAGCCCATAACTAACCAGCTATTGTGTGACCGGTGGCAAGTGGATAACATGGGTAATAATTTCTAAGGTAACAGACCGGATCTCTATGGCAACAAACTTGCATTGGATTAGGAGTTAGAACACAAAATGGGTTTAATTAAAGCAGTTGAGACACTCTACGGGTTACCTTGTTTGAATTTTGAACAAGAACTAGTCGTATTTTAGTGAAATCTTAAAGTTCCTAGTAGCTGCAAGTGATAGTGAAGAGTATCGATCACAATTAGGCCTATCATGACCGCAGTGACACCCCACATAACGAAATTATATTATGTATTATATATTATGAGAGTTAATCTAAGGGTGAGCATTTTAACACTTTGTCTGTGATTTTTTTTCGACGACTGCGATCTTTTTTTTAACCTAAAAAATTCGTGCTGCCGCTCTGCACAGCGGTTGTGTTGCGCCGCACATGCGTTTCGTTCGAAAAATATTACGGCTGTGCTGAGTCACAAAGATCTGTATTTTCTCAGCCGCTGCGCTAGTGTGGATTTATGCATATTAGTCACTTGTAGAAAACACATACCGTGTGATTTCAGCAATCAAAGTGCTAAGTATTATTATTCAACGCGTATGCACTTTTGTATTTCTCCTTTTATATCCTCCGCATGATACTTAAAGATGCGTTTTCTAAAAACAAACTTTGAAAACAGTTTGACCAGGCTTAAGAGAAATCCAAAAAAGTACTTAGGGTTTGGAAAACTATACAAATTTTATGATTCAAGTACAAATGCAAAAATATTAAATCTATCTGCCTGCAACCAAAAAATTCTTCTCTATCATTCAACCACGAAACAGTAAAATGGATACAATATAAAACAATGCCTACATTTCCACGATACACCAAACGTATCGAACTTTTTTATCTTTTCACCCTCTAATCGAATTGTAGTGCGTCTCCCGAACTACGTGTATTTCACTATAGGGTAAAGTAGGGATAGTCGCCACAGTGGTGATATCTACATACAACACTGCCAAAAACACACAGAGGGTCATCCCACCTGGCCGGAGGGCGTCCTACACTACGTTTGCCGAGATCGCGGTCTCCACTTTCTTGAGTGACAACCAATTACAGCATTATCTTCTTAAATTCGCAATCAAGTATTGAACTTACTATATTATTATACTTAACAAATTGCTAGACATGTAACGTTGGTGTTCCACCAGCATTAAGTAGCTTCTTAGCTAACCCGCTTATCTTACCCCGCTTTTATTTTAAAGAAGTACTTATTGGTATCAATCAATAAGTGCAACCTAGAAATAAGCCTTATTTTGAAAAGTGTGTTACGATTTTCAAAAGTTGGATATTTTGGCAGTATCCGGCACGTTGCGGTGTAAGAATGGACCCCTCCTACACAGATGACGTCGAAATAACCGACTAAGAGGTTCTAACAGACCTATAGGGAAAGGCAGCAGCTTCTGCGTATTTATAACACGTCCTCCACTTCGATTACTAATCCGCCTCCTGAATGTGGTGATTATGGGAAAGTCTCCCTTGTGGGTCGCATGTTCATCGCTCCTGGGGTGTCAACCCGGACTTTACCCGACGCCACTCGGCTGAGCACGCTGTTTGATTTGATTCCACAGTTAGAACAAGAGCACTCTGTGACTGACAGAGCGGAAGCTTCTACGGCACGATCAATGTTTTGTGAAAATTTAGTAAAGTTCTTGTAGTAATAGTAAATAAATACCGAGACGATGCGAAACGCGCGGGCTAAGATCCATTTGCGTTGCTGGAGCAACCTCGTTCGAGTTCGATTCCAGGCTCCGGACAAATATTTGTAAGATTATTAGATTTTTTTATATATTTGTAAAAATATCTATCTATGTAATTGATTTTTTGAAGTATGTAAGTGTATTAGTTATCTAATAACTAGATGGTTGGAAAAATTTTCAACATTGAGAAGGGTCCATAAGTATTATTATTATTTATTTTAAGCCATTTTTGTCCCACTGCTGGGCAAAGTAAAAAATAAGTATATAACTATAAATTCTTATACAGCCAAAGTTGCATTCGTCCTTTCTTCCTTAATAATTTTCTTAATCCGACTAATATTATAAACGCGAAAGTTTGTAAGTATGGATGGACGGATGGATAGATGGATGGATGTTTGTTACTGTTTCACGTAAAAACTACTGAATGGATTTTAATAAAACTTTACAATAATATAGCTTATACATCAGAATAACACATAGGCTACAATTTATAAAGATATATTGTAAATTATCCAAAATATCTATCACCGCGCGGGTGAAATCGTGGGGCGCAGCTAGTAAATATATAAAATAAATTATAAAAAAAAGTGTTAGTATTGAAAGTTGATTTTAATTTGTTGGTAACTAAAGCCTCTTTCCGGTATAAACTCACTCGTGCTAGTTTCACCAGCAGCGAAAACCTTTTCAGTACGTACGCATTGCTAGCTCCGTGTAAACCCGAAATAAATGCAGTTGCGAAAACTAATGGAGGCTTTTGTAATGGACTGTTTTGTCCGTTTTTTGCGCTCCAAAATAATTTCCAAAGGAAAATCAAACACAAAGGCGTTTTGTTTTGCAATAGAAAATACCTATTGGTTAGGTTAGGAGTTTAGAGCTAATGCACAACTGTATTCAATAGTGTATGGAAAAGATTTTTTAAATAAATAAATAAAGTATAATAATGATGGACAATCCACACAGCATCATTTAGCCTCAAGCTATGCAGAGCTTGTGTTAGTAGAAAACTGATATCTATACGACTTAATAGACTAAAATACATGTATAGATATTTTGTATTATACATTGAAAATACCGTAAACACCCGGAACAAATATCTGCAGATCGTACGAACATTTGTCCTTAGGCGAAAATCGAGCCCGCAACCTCCTGCGTCGCTGACGAACCTTCGTCCGCCGCACCTCATATTGGTCGGATAATATTATATTCATTTATAATCAATTTATAATCCGTTCCTGTTTCTACTGTCGTCCCCGCAATTGCGACAATACACTGTCTGTTGTAATAACTCCATCCATAGATACACCACATCAGCAAATACATATAATAGTTCACCGCTGGACATAGGCGACATAGGCCCTCCTGACAAGTGCTTCATTGACTTCTTATCATTAGGGGGTTATGCCTTAATCGCCACACTGGGCATGCGGGTTGATGGTGCCGGGCACTTTTTCGCATCACACTTATCGCGGTTAAATTAGCTTAAACTTATAGTCTATTTTTTTTAAAATTTTGTGTTGTAGAATAAAGAGTTGTACCTTACCCGTACCCATCCCGTACCGTACTTGCCGTACCGAGTAAGTACCTATGCGTGGCTTCTCGCCGCGTGATTCAGAAGGAAAAGATAGTAGATAGTAGATAGTAGTAGGTTTTACAACAAGCTCATCTGTTAATCTCAAATTTTAATGTGATGAAGATGTGTATACATTGACGACCGATGTGGCGTGGTGGGCGAAGGTCCGCCTGCGACGCAGGAGGTTGCGGGTTCGATTCCCGCCTCGGAACAATTGTGTGTACGATCTGCAGATATTTGTTCCGGGTGTTCTGGTTGTTTTCTATGTATAATAAAAAATATCTATCTATGTAATATAGTATTATGTAAGTATATCAGTTATCTAGTACCCATAACACAAGCTCTGCTTACCATGGGGCTAGATAATGCTGTGTGAATTGTCCAGCATTATTTATTTATTTATTTATACATATGGATGAAAAGAGATGGGTACCCTTATACCTATATTACTTATGATTTCTGTAACTTCGATTTATAAAAGGGTTACTAAGAAACATTTAGCTTGTTACTTATTGTTGTACATCCTTAAATAAATAATTGACCATTCCATACCAGCAAATCTAAATTCATTTCAAACATAACATAAAGCCGAGACGCCTCAAGCGCGCTGCCGGCATTCTAAGATGTGGAATGCCGGAATGTCATACGCGTTACTTGGCGAAGTGATTCATAATTGCTATGCCTTTGACAGCTGAGGTATTCTCCTGAATACTTGTGTAGCGGGCCGTATGATTTAGGTACTTAGGTACTTTAACCACCTTCCCTTACTTTCAAGAAGTAGGTACTCATGGTCCATTAAGTTTTTCACGACAAGAATTCGCAAAGATCTAAATTCTTTGCGAATTCTTTGAGTTTGAATATGGAGTACAGGACAAGGGGCATGGGACAAAATTTAGGATGGTAAATAAAGTTAGGTTTTATCTGGATTTTGTTGGGTTCTTAGTTTTTCGTAAAAGGTATTTACGTTAAGTGGTGCCAAACGAACTACATATACATAAATTATCTTGTAGATGTAGATGACAGGCCTAATTTATGGAACTACGAAGGCAAATCCACAGTTGTAAAAAACCTATTATATTTACAATCCTACTTAAAAAAATTTGTTCACTCATAATCCCTTAGGGCTTTCATATTTTCCACCGCCCATAAATGGGAATCAGCGACAATAGACTAGTGATCCATATAGCTGTCGTCACCGGATCGTAGAATCAGCACGTTTGGAGTAAAGCTAGGCCGATTGCTAATCGACGCAATTCAATTAATTGCCTATAATGATTGCAAACGATTAACGTTTGACAATATGAATAGAAGAGAAAGTATTTATTGCGTTTCAAAATATTAATTAATACAAAGTAGGAATAATACACGGTTGTCTGGTAGAGATCGCTCTTGAGCGATAAGACCGCCAAATTGTCACATATCTTGTATTATTATTTTTTTACCTTGTTTGTTTTATTTTAAGTGTGCAATAAAAGTATTGTCTATCTATCTATCTATCTATATTAACTGTGAGGACCGGCTACCGGCTCAGTATTAAATGCACACTGCAGCGCTGGTTTTCCGCATTATTATGGCTAAAAGTCTCTCTGCCATCTCGTCGAATGAAATTATTAAGGTATTCGCAATAAATCAGCGTTCATATCGCAATCCGCCTAGCCATTCCATAAACGTGTTGACCCGGCCGGCGGCAGCGACATAGCTACTTCGTTAAAAGCACCTTTGAGAGATATCATGTTACCATGAAACATAGGGTTTATATCCAACAAAACCTTTTGTTCCGTATTCAAAGGATTCATCGTATTATTACCGTTCAAGACGAAGATCTTCAAGTACCGTGAATGAATCAAAGACAATGCGTGTAAGTGAACCGACAAGAAGATGTAGAGAATTACTTTTATACCTCTAGGAGCTCGTACTCGTGGATTGAAGTGAAAATTGAAAGTTATTTGAAAATAATGAATACATAAATGAATTGTATAAAATTTGTCTGTCTAAGTGCTTATTTTGTAAGCCTAAATAAATACCAAAAAAAAAAATACAAAAATCTTAATAAGAGACAAGAGACTTATAATTATGTAGTTACAGGGTACTTGTGGGCCGACTACCGCAAAAGTTAAGAAACTGTGTAGAAGAAACAATGAGTTTGAGTTTGTTGAAGATACCTACGAGTTTTTGAGAAAACAGATTTTTCCTACCCGTTATATATGTCTTTAATTGTACATTATTTAACTAGGTGACGCTTATCAGAATTATTTATCTCGTTATATTTTTGCTTTAATAAGCCGGCAAATTTCATACTATTTAAAGCGCTATCTATCTCTTTGTCCATGAACTAAACTGTAGCGCGTTATTAGGTATTGAATCGACAGACATTGCTGGAAGGAAAGGTCATAAATACAGGTGGTCTTTTGTCTTTTTCAGAAATATTTATCACGCTATCTTTGTTTTAGTAGGCAGGCTTGTATATTTTATTTCCCTATTATATAATGTTAATAACCTAGCAGCACTTGGGGCGCAAACAAAATTCTGAATTATAAGAGCAATTTAAATCTCAATTTTCCAAGAAATTTTTGGCCATATTATACGACAAAAATAAGTGGCGGCGCTAGTTGTACCTGTAGGTACTTACCTATCTGGAAGGAAGATAATCGCTGCTCATATAAATAGAAAGGGAAATGTAAAACAAGAACATGAGATAAATTAGACAATCTGGAGATATAACCCTACATAATAATATAATTTATTAACCTGTCAATCAAAACTGAACCTTATTATAATACAGCAGTGATAAAGTTGAATAGATACTCGGAGGTATTGTTGTGTGCATAGTTTGACCTACATAAAGTACCTACTTTATGTAGGTCAAACTATGCAATCATTATACCTACTAGGAAGGAATCTAATAATTTACTCGAACTTTGTAAGTAGGTAGGTTCCTATATTAGACAATAAAATATAAACTCATGAAAATGTGAACTCTATGCGGTCCGTAGGAACTAGCTAGTAGGTAAGGTACCTTAGTAAATATTAGTGTATTTACTAAGGTACCTAACTATCTATTATGTACCTACTTTACTTATACCCTATCCCCCTACTGTCGGAGCACCGCCAAGTATGGGATACCTACTTAGTTAGGTAGGTATTGTTTAATAACTTAATTTCATAAAACTCATTGTTTAGAAGTTAATTTATGTACCCTTAAAACTCGTAGGTAGGTAAATAAAATTCGTCAGATATTGAAGTCGTTTCGTCTCGCACAAAACCTACCTAGTAGGTACATTGATAAGACTAAAACTTTACCGACGACGCGACGTTAAAAAAATATACCTAACTACCTACTACTTAGGTAGGTAGGTTACAAAATAGCAGTTTGAGCAAATTTAGGTTACCCTAAATTTGCTCAAACTGCTGTAATTAAAATATTGAAGGAAAAATGGCAACAATGATTGACACATTGAAGGACCCACGCGCGCGACAGAGGGAGGAGGGCTAAATGTTAATCAAACGATTTATTTATTTTTAAAATTTCAACACCAGCTATACACCAGCCCGTGCGCACCGCTCACGGCGCTCACCCGACCGACCATAACTTATCTATCATACCTAAACCAGCCTTAATAACTATCATCTATTCTAGGCACGCACGCTAGCTATCATCCACCTAGCTGATTTGGTTGGAAATATCTAATACTTGTTGGCATCCCTGTCTAAGTGTCTAACACCATAATTCTTATGCGAGTAAACGAGATAGTTAGTTATAGGTACCCATCTTATGTACCGCGTCTAAGTTCAACCATTTTGGTTGGTGCGGGTTTGCTTGCAATATTGCAGATTGCATAACAGTAACAGGTGGCGAGTTAAGACTGCTGATCGGCCGGGTGATTATGTAACTCGCGACCGGTTTGCAACAGGCGTAAATTAAGCAATCAGTGCTGTCAAACGCCAATTTTGACCAATTTTGACGTTGTAGCTGGTGTCAAACTAATACAAAGTTGACGTTTGACAGCACTGATTGCTTAATTTCAAATCACCCGGCGGGTTCATTGTAGTTGACCTATCTAAATAAATTTAAATTCGACCTCAGCGTATTAAAATTGAATATTAATTGGATTAATCAATTTACAAAATATTAGACTGGTCATCGGTGGCCAGTGGCGCTAATTATACCTACCTACCTACGTGATTTGCTTACCTACGAACTAATTAGGCAGGCATTTTTAGTTGTTTATTGTTTCGTTTACTCCTGGAGTTGATCTTTGATTATGCTCTATCTATACCTTTAACTAGGTACCTACTCGAAGTAAAAGTTCCAAGTTTGAAAGAAGAGGTGTGGAATAATTTAGAGGTGGGAGTTATTGGATTTTTTTACCAACAGTTATTAGTTGGATATTTTGTTCGAATAACGTTAGCACCAACCGGTATCCAATAACTTTACAATACCCAAATTGTATGTACATAATTATAATATATTATTAAATAATATATAATAATATATGTATTTATATATCATAATACTTACCTACTGAGCTGACACGTGGATACTCACGATAGGGCTGGTCCACCAGTTCAGTGGCGCTCATTGGGGGAGGCCTAACATAGGCTGATGATGATGAAATTAATCCTATTTTTAGCAAGTTAAGCATACCTCCAACGAAGGATTGACGACGACGGTTTGTGCATTTGTACATGCACAAACCGTCGTCGTCACTAACTATATTCTAAATAAAGAAGTGCAATTTATCTAGCAACGATAAAAATACAACAGAATGGTACATATTCTGTTGTATTTTTATCGTTGCTAGGGATAAAATTCAAATCAATCAATTCGGTAGGTACCTATTTATTTATGTAGTAAGATAAGCTTATGTTAAGGATAACTGATATACCCAGGTACTTATTACAATCAATAGATATATTTTCTAATAATAGATGTATTTTTTATATACCAAGAAAAAAAAAAAATACGATATGCAAAGAAATAGAAATTTCTGATATCAAGCTATTTTCAAATGTCAATTTCAACTTCTTTTTTGTTTTGGCGCCGCTTGCTTTTCGCTACGGTTCTGCCAGTGTCTGTTTTCAAATGTCAATTTGTTCCAGTCTTCCAAGAAGTCAACGTCACTCAAAATATGTGTAAATGTCAACGTCAAATTGATTTAGTTGCTTGCACTTGACCTTTTTGTTTGACATTGACAATTCAAAAAAATAGAATTGTCAATGTCAAACTTAAAGGTCAAGTGCGAGCAAACTATTTGACGTTGACATTTACACATATTTTGAGTGACGTTGAAGTCTTCTTGGAAGGCTGGAACAAATTGACATTTGAAAATGGTTGATATCAGAAATTTCTATTTCTTTGCATATGTATCGTATTTATTATTTTCTTTTCTATGTATATAGTAAAATATATCTATTGGTTGTAATAAGTACCTGGGTATATCAGTTATCCTTAACATAAGCTTATCTTACTACATAAATAAATAGGTACCTACCGAATTGATTGATTTTGAATTTTATCCCTAGCAACGATAAAAATACAACAGAATATTATGTACCATTCTTACTCTTCCACCGCTCGACGCCACGGCCCGTCGCGTTGCGTCTTGCGTCTATTGTACTCTTGTAATACGATTATATTCCTATACATAAAAAGAAGATTTTCATTGAAACGATCCAAGAAGGCAACTCCGAAACCCCAGGCAGTAACACTATTTAAAGCGCTATCTATCTCTTTGCCCATGAACTAAAATGTAGTGCGTTATTTGGTATCGATTCGATAGACATTGCTGGACGGACAGGTCATACAGGTGCTATTTAATAGTACATTTTTAACTAGGTGGCGCTTACCAGAATTATTAATCGCGCTACACGCTATATTTTTGTTTTATTAGGCAGGCAAATTTCATACTATTTAAAGCGCTATCTATATCTTTGCCCATGAACTTAAATGTAGCGCGTTATGAGGTACCTATTGAATCGATAGACATTGCGTCGTATCGTTAGGAGGACAGAATATACCTACCTACCTATTACCCCTCGCCTTGATATCCACCCACACACACATAAAGCGAAATAAAGGTAATGGTAGTTATAATATAGATCATAATAAAAGATCAACTCCAGAAGTAAACGAAACAATAAACAACAATGCTTGCATAATTAGTTCGTAAGCAAATCACGTAGGTAGGTAAAATTAGCGCCACTGGCCACCGATGACTAGTCTAATATTTAAAAAAATGTATGATTAATCAAATTTTAATTCAATTTTAATACGCTGAGATGACGCTGAGGTATGGTCTAATTTAAACTTATTTAAATAGGATGAAAACGATCGGCAGTCTTACCTCGCCACCTGTTTACCTATGCAATATTGCAAATCACCCATACCAACCAAAATGGTTGAACTTAGACGCAGTGCATAAAATGGGTACCCAATAACTGACTATCTCGTTTACTCGCCTAAGAATCCTCGTGTTGGACAGGGATGACAAGAGGTATTGGGTAATTTAAATAACTGACTATCCCGTTTACTCGCATTAGAATCATGGCGTTGGACAGGGATGACAAAAGGTATTAGATATTTCTAACCAAATCAGTTGGGTGGATGGTAGGCTAGCGTGCCTAGAATAGGTGAGAGTTATTGCAGGCTGGATTAGTTATGGTTGGGTGACGGGTGACGGGTGACTGACGGGTGGGTGGGTGAGCGGTGAGCGCGATGCTCGTTCGCTTCGTACAGTTATTCTCTAGCGGTACGCGGATTTTTCAATAACGCTGGATATTTTTGAACCAAGCCAACAGTTATTCAGTTAGATATTGTATACCGGACTCACCTCTAGAATAATTCCGACAAAAAGGATATTAGGTAGGTACCTATGCTGTTTGTAAATATTGTAAAAAATAGGTATCTTAAAACTTTATAAATTATCCACTAGGCACGAAAATTAATCACGGTTCAATTTAGGTAAGTATTTGGCTCAAACAACAATTGCCAAAAACATAAGCCAAACACAACCGCAGTGGGTAACAAAACTCAATTTTATTATACCTAACATGGCCTGTAATAATGGAACATTTGTCTCCATTAACCTGCAACTTGTTTCTCTGGCTCCACTCCACTACCCTATCCAGGTCTTGTTGAAGACGGACGTAGTCTCCTTCCTCCTTTATCGGCAAGATCAGCTTGAGGTCTTGAAGTCTGCGAACCGAAGACATTTGGCTGCTGTTACAACTTCAGGGAGATCGTTAATCATTACGATAAATTCCAGCGGCCCTAAGTTACTGCCCTGACTCACCCCAGTTCTCGTGAAGTAAGGCTCAGATTTGTATCCCGCGTACTCCACATACTGCCGCCTGTCCTTCATGTAACTAGTGAAGAACTGCAGCAGTTTGGTGATCGATCGAGCCGATCGTCGCCAGCTTTGCCAATAAGATGTCGTTATCGACCATGTCAAAAGCTTTTTTAAAATCAAAGAAGGCGACGTCGACTTGCACCCCTGCATCCACGTTCGGGATAATGTACGACATCGAGTTGAGGACTGTTCGTGCTGCGCCCTGGTCTGAAGCTGTGCTGAGCATCCGGGAGACGCAGCATCAAAAACACCTAGCTACAACTCGCGTATCTCACATATATTAGACGAACGCAACGTCTTGAATCGTCTCTCAAAACCCTCCGAAGGAGTAAGTCGCGCCTATGGCGGTGATGATGATGCCTGCGCGCCACATCTGCGGGTCCGACATCGTTTACAACTACCTCGAATCTCTCTTTGGGGGCTTCTCTATCCCTCAGCAAATGGCGGTCTCTGCCAGCGCCGCCGGTTTCGTTGAGATCCTCCCAAGCTTGCCAGCTTGCTTGGTTTGTTCGTTCAGCTTGGATGTTGTTACTGGTACCGAAGATCTGATTATCTATCGGATGGCTCGTGACAATATATTTATGAAAACTTGTTGTACACTCATAAAAAACATCGATCGATTCAATAAAAAAAGCGATATACATAATATAAATACTAGAAATAAGAATAAACTCGCTGATCCCACAACTAGACTACATAAGATAAGTTCATCTTTTAAAGGGTAATGTATACGCTTCTACAACAAAACTCCAAGTGAGTTGCAAAAATTATCAATAAATAAATTTAAAAAATTGTGAAGCATATTCTTTGTAAAAAGGCTTATTACAAAATATCAGATTATCTAGAAGATAAAAAAGCTTGGAACGAGTTTTGCTCCAACTCAAAATCTAACAACTTACAGATAAGCAAATCTATGTACTAGACACATAAGTTATGAACATACTGGTGGTTTCTTCTCACTTCTTCCACTGGTGGACATCAATATAATAATGAATAGTATAAAATATGACTTGTCTAAGTGCTTATTTGTAAGCCTAAGGAAATAAACTTTCATTTCATTCATTTCATTTCATTTCATTCATTTCATTTCAATAATATGCGATACATGGCTAGTCGGTGACTCCAGACTGTCTTGCACCGTGATATTCCTTTCCGGCGGTACTCATACACCTTGGTCGTTGTATTTGGCTGCTCGGTCGTTTTTGGCCGAGGTTGGGGACGCTCGTGGCTAGTTTCTGTCAGGAGGAAGGGGGTGGTGGAGGAAGCGGAGCCCAGGAATGTGCGATGGAGGATTAGGGGAGGGGTGGTCGATTCGGAGGGTGAGGTATACTTTGGCTTGGGCTTGCTGGTAGTGGTCGTTGTTGTCGTGGTGGTGGTCGTTGAAGGTTCATCGTGTTGACAAACAGGCTGTGCTTGGTCCCACAGTCCGCTGGAGGGGCACTCGCTTCGCTCCTTACAGGTGGAATCCAGACGCGCACGCATATACATACAACCTCTGAGCCGTATGACGTCCCGTTCTGGGACAGAGTAGCGCGCCCGTTTGTTATCTCTGGTGGATCCGCGCAGTGGATCTCTTCGCATCTCGGCGGTGGTCCGTTCCAGCGCTCGTCGATATCACACAGTCGCGCCCTTCTCGCCACCTCGTAACCTGGCTTGCAGGAGTACTGGACGTGCGAGAGATAGGAGACAGATCCGTTCAGTAGGTTGTATCTTTAGTGAGCGATCGCAGCCGGGAAAACGCACTCGATGCGTTTGCAGACAGGTGGAAATTCATCATAAAATCCAGTATCCAGGCAAATTCTGACAGTGGGCCCGACCAGGTGGATTATTCCTGTGACGATGGGTATCTGACCCATCGTCACAGGAATAATCCACCCTACCCCAAACCCGCCTTGAGTCAGCCAGCATGGTAGAGTTAGTAGGCTGTTTTGGACGACATAGATTCTATTGTCATACGTAGTAAACTATGGGTTAATAGATTTCGGGCCCTGGACGCTATTTCAAGCGGTGGCGATTTAATAACTTAATAATTCCTGATAAAATAAAAAATACAAATACAATTTTTTTTTATTAGAAACAAGAGACTTATAGTATAGGGTACAGTTGTGGGCTGACTACCGCAAAAGTTAAGAAACTGTGAAGCGGAGTCAGCGCCTTCCTCCGCAAACAAAATAAATAGGTATGTTTCTTTAAAGAAATAAAAAAAGATAAATATGTGTGTAGTGTGTGTGTGTGGTATGTGTGTGATATGATATTTTAAAATTTCTTCAGTATCCTCGTAGGAGATTGATAAAAGCCAATCAGTGCCACACACTTACATTTAAAAATTGTGAGTGGGTAGATGTTTATAATTTTGTTTATTTTATTATATAAACGACTGCTCATGTAGTGATAATGACGACCTGCCACTGTTGTTTTATGTGATATAGTTCTGCAGACAATATCAAATCGTCGTTTAACTGTTGCTAAGTTGGGGTCGAAAACGGTTTGCGAGTGCTTGCGCAAGATAGTTGAAAGTATAAAAAGTTTCCGAACGGTGAGCACTTTGCAGATTAGGTAAAGACTCGAGGTGCAGAAATCTCTTAGTTTAGAGGTCATGACTTTGAGAACCGCTCTTTGTGCTCTCTCAACTCGGAGCAGAGGGTCTTGGTGGAACCGCCCCATGCAGAAATGCAATACGAGAGAACCGATTGAGCCAGGGCAAAGTAGACCATTTTCATGCATGGAAAGTCAGCACTCCCTCTTAAGTTTTTAAAGATGTAAATTAATTTTCTCACTCTTGAGACAGTGCTTTTAACATGAGGTTTCCAATACATGGTGTTGTCCAACCAGGCCCCGAGATATTTCACGCAGGGAGCCCGCTCCAGCTTAAGACATTGGCAGGAATCAGGGGAATCACAAATATGGGCACTTAGGACAAACGACAGGGAGGGTTGCGATCTAGAAGATGGAGAAAAGGGGATATATTTAGTTTTTGAGAGGTTTAGGGTCAAAAGATTTTTGGAGAGCCAGGTAAGAGCCAGTCTTAGAGCGGTTTCAGCTGCAGACTGGACTTCTGACCAGTCTCGTCCACTAACAATTAGGGCTGTATCATCAGCATATGTGAAGATATTGCAAGAAGGTACAGGTAAATAAACTAAATCATTTATATAGACGAGGAATAGTGTAGGACCGAGCACACTTCCCTGAGGTACGCCAAAGTTTATCGCCTTTTCCTCGCTGATTACATTGTTTATGGTTACTGTTTGTAGACGATTGGTGAGATAGCTTCTGAAGAGGTCATTTACACCGCCCCTGACCCCAATAGCAGAGAGTTTTTCTAGAAGTAACGGGCTAGAAACGGTGTCGAAGGCCTTTGACATGTCAAGAAAAATTCCCACGGTTTTTAGGTTATTATCAAAGTTTTGAGCAATTTTAGTTGTGAGATCAATAACTGCATCCTCTGTCAATCTACCTCGCCTGAATCCATATTGCTGCTTAGCTAGAATGTTATTTCTGTTCAAAAAGTGTACAAGTCGTCTATTAACAACTTTCTCAAATACTTTTGACAATACTGTTAAGACTGAGATAGAATTACATCACGTCATTACATCTTGTGCTACAACAATTTTGGAGGTAGGTAAGGGTAGATAACGCTTGTCTTGAAATGTGCCTAGTATAATTTCGTCTTACGATCTACTACAAAACACACATCCCTCCCTCTCGCCTTGTACAATTTATGCAGCCTCGCCTTGTGTTCTATTTTACGGATGATCTCTATAGTATACCACCTGGGGTGCGTGCCACAACATGCCATTTAATATTCCCAAACTCCACTTCCAACTGCGCTAGATGATGGTCAAGCCTCAGAGTGCGTCCGTTAAACGTAGCCAGGGTCAATTTAGGCCTAGTGCCTAGTAGCCTAGTGTAGCCCGGGGATTCCTAGCACCCCCTGCTCCGCCGTTACCGTGGCCGCTACCATGGCCAAGAATAGCGAGGCAGCCGGGAACTGGGGGCCATCTCTTGGCTGTTCTCATCATGGGGGGTTAATGCCCATAATTCCCTCGCTGGGCATGCGGGTTGGGGATCGCAATTCTTAGTTTTTTTTGTTGGTTAGTTGTATCTTCAGGAGGCAATGCTGCCCGCCCCCGGTGTATGTCCCTTAGTCGCCTCCTACCCACGGGAAGAGTTGGGGTGGTGCTATTCTAGGTCGGCACTACACAGCCATTCTAGGCCAGCACTATGTAGCCAATGCCAGTTTCGTGGAGATCCTCACAAGCTTGCCGATAGTAACGGGTGAGAACACTGCGGGATTCCGATGATGAGGACCGTTCCGAAGCCACCGTGTTGCAAGACCGCATGTGCCCTGGCTGGCCTGTACGGCTTGCTACCTCCATGCTTCTTGCTCCTGACAAGAATAACAATCGTAGTGATAATAGCAATAAGAAACACTACTGCACCGAAGGCAGCTAACGCAACCACTGAACCGATGTTCAGCCTGGCTCCAGTCGATTCCGATCTCTCGCCTTTTACCGCAGTGGGGATGTAAACTGGGGAGTTTGTTCAGCTTGGATGTACCTACTGTACTGGTACCGAAGATCTAATTATCCATCGGATGGCTCGTGACAATAATACATGGCTAGTCGGTGACTCCAGTCTATCTTGCACCGTGATATTCCTTTCCTTTCCAGCGGTGCTTCATACACCCTGGTCGTTGTCTTTGGCTGCTCGGTCGTCTTTGGCCGAGGTCGGGGCCACTCATGGCTAGTTTCTGTCAGGAGGAAGAGGGTGGTAGAGGAAGCGGAGCCCAGGAACGTGCGATGGAGGATAAGGCGAGGGATAGTCAATTTGGGGGGTGAGGTATACTTTGGCGAGGGCTTGCTGGTAGTGGTCTTTGTTGTCGTGGTGGTGGTCGTTGAAGGTTCATCGCGTTGGCAAACAGGCTGTGCTTGGTCCCACAGTCCGCTGGAGAGGCACTGCACTCGCTTCGCTCCTTGCAGGTGGAATCCAGGTGGGCACGCATATACAACCACTGAGCCGTATGACTTCCCGTTCTGGGACAGAGTAGCGCGCCCGTTTGTTATTTCTAGTGGATCCGCGCAGTGGATCTCTTCGCATCTCGGCGGTGGTCCGTTCCAGCGCTCGTCGAAATCACACACCAGTCACGCCCTTCCCGCCATCTCGTAACCTGGCTTACAGGAGTACTGGACGTGCGAGAGATAGGAGACAGATCACCACCTTCCCGTCCTTGTGTCAGCATGGTAGAGTTAGGAGGCTTTGGATGACCAAAATTCTATTGTCATACGTAGTAAACTATGGGTTAATAGATTTCGGGCCCTGGACGCTATTTCAAGCGGTGGCGATTTAATAACTTAATAATTACTCATAAAATAACATCACGTCATTACGTCTTGTGCTACAACAATTTTGGAGGTAGGTAAGGGTAGATAACGCTTTTCTTGAAATGTGCCTACCATAATTTTGTCTTAAGATCTACTACAAAACACACATTCTCGTATGCCACGAAAATAGCTACGACCTACAGCGTAGCAACGAAACTTCGCAGCAAGGGCATGTGAACGACAAAATCTCATTAAACTTTGAGTGCACGATACATGTTTCAATTAAGCTTTATTTTCATCAGCGTAAAGAGCAAAATATCTGGCATTCAGACACAATAAAGATTTCCATTGTGGTGTGCAATAGTTGTTTTTGAGCACCATTCAGCGCTGGATTGAAATGAGCCTGTCGCTTTGTGGCTGAAATGGCCGGCGAATGTGATGTTGCCGCAAATATTGCGTTCTGTTATTTGCACTTCTATGTTTTGCAAATATTGTGTTTCATTATCTGAATTGATTTAAGTAAGTTATAAAATGTTAAATTATTGGCAAATGAAAAAAATGAAAATCTGCTAATAATTTAAAATGTAATGACTAAATGTAATGATTAACGAAATAATGCGGTTTTAATATCCAACTCGATGAATAACGACCAAGCAAGGTTACTTTCCACTTTCCATTACCAAAATTTTTGTAAATACTGCACATTTTAGAATTTTGAGTTTTAAAATTTGTCCTTATATGTATTTTCACGAGATAAAATAATAGCACACTAGTTTACTTCTACTTCAAATAAAGCTGGCTGAAACGACTTCTTAGAACTAGTTATAAATTTTTTATCAAATCTACGAGTAAGTAGAAAAAACTCTAAAAGCTTCACTATTCCATTTAATTAGAACACTGGTAATTTCGCTGTACCAATAAAAAATCTACACGACGGTCCATGTCGCAGCACACCTGAACAGTCTTTGTTTATTTTTACTGCCGGGGCCAAATTCGCGCCAGAATAAATGTGAAGTAAGATCCACATTTCTTTGAAATACGGTACCGCTATGTGACGGTCCTTGCCGTAGAAAATTTCTACCATAGGCTCATTGTGGAATCCGCACTGGACCGGGATATTACCTTTTCAAACTAACTTAAACTTAAACTAACGCGCGGTCAACAGCGTCTGAAAATTCACGTCGATGCTCGCGAAATTACTGAAAAAGGGATTCATCAAGAGGTATTTTATAGATTTATTTCTAACTAGCTGCGCCCCGCGGCTTCTTCCGTGTGGGAATCTATGTGTCAAATGTAAAAAAATGAAAATTATAAATCAGTTTTTTTAATAGAGTGATTCAAGAGCTTCCTCTTGAAAAAAAACTGCATCAAAATCCGTTGCGTAGTTTTAAAGATCTAAGCATACATAGGGACAGACAGACAGCGGGAAGCAACTGTTTTATACAATGTAGTGCATTTTCTCCTTTACGGAAAAATCTCAAGAGAAAAACTAGTATAACTCACCCGTGGGCCAGATTTCGAGCGGGTGATACTTCCGTAACCCACGGAAGTACTATCATAGTGTCGATTTTCGCGAAACCGCTCCTTTACCCCGAAGGACGTTAATTAAGTTCTTGGCTTTTACGTCCGTCTCTGCTTGTAGTAATGAGTATTAGGGGCTTAGAAAATTCTACTATCGCTAGTATTTACTGGGATAAAGGAATCGCAACCAATAAGGCACGCGACTTTATCGAGGTTTTGTTCGTTGAGAGGTTTTCGGAGATATATTCTCGGTTTTATTGTTAGGAGCTGTATTGCTAAGAAATATTGTTGGGGAATTGTGGCCTATAGATTTGTTGGAAGGCTCTTAAGGTATAATAAATTAATTGGTTTTCTTGTGACTTTATTAATTGCAAAATAAGAAGGCCAAGTTTTTATCAGAATTAAAACGTTGAATAACTTTATAAAATTACACATGTAATGAAAACTGGCTAAGTCAAATTTAACCTACATAGATTTAACTTGGCAGTCATTTAGATCTCCATTCTTTTTGCCGCGGAGCCCACAGCCAATCATAATTTTTGTATTGAACTTGGATCTCCTTTTTTACATTTTTTGGTGGGATACGCATTGACTGAAGCAGTTTTGATGTACAAAATCTATTCAAATGTACGATGTAACAATTAGTTAAGTTGTTCCTGCGCCTGACCTCCCCAGTAGTGTCGGTCTGCCGCCCCATCGTATTATGAGAGTGCAATTGTGTTATAATTATGTTTAATTAAACAAAACACTCCCATGCGAGGTGTCAGTGCAGATCCCTTTGAATGAGGGTAATTATAATCAAACAAACCAAACCATTTTTTTGAATAACCAAACAACACCGAATTATTTGAAACCTAAAATTGTATCGATATTTTCAATGTCCAGTCTAGCTCGTTGTTGTCGATTATGATAATCTAGTAGGTATTTATTTAACATTGAAACTGATTGCTTGAACTGCGTTACTTCAAAAACGTCCTTTATAACAAAGCTGTTAAGATTGAAATTAAATCGTCTGAACCACGCCATTGTAGTGTCCTCAAAAGCTCGTATTTTAGGCTTTGTTTAGAATACATTGTCCAGATGACCCCTGAATGTGAAGTTATCTGTCATTTTTATAATGGTTTTCTTATCGAGCTTTCTAAATAATTCTAAGAGAATTTTAATAGTCCTAAACGTTTTTCGCAGTGTTCTAGGTATTAAAATAAGAATTTCGTCGAAGAAGTAAGTAAAAAGAAATTAAATTTTAGGTTAGTGTTCGTCGAAACATTTTATTGAAAAATATCTGACAAAAACGTCAATTAAGTAAATTGAAAAGACAATCTCTTTTCAATTAACTTAATTCAGTTTTTTATGTTTCCGAAGATCACATTCCTGAGTTACACATTTACAGATTTTGGCTTTATATTGGTTAACACTTACATTGGCCAAGAAGCTCATGCCTGTCAATGGATAACAGGAACCGCGCTGGCGTTAAATAAAAAAATACATTTTCAAACATTAAACATACAAATTCAAACCATACTGTGAAATATTTATTTTTTAAAAATTATGGCCCTAAAAACACTTAAACATGGAAAATACACCGTCCGGGTGATAATGTAACACGCGACCGGTTTGCGACAGGCGTAAATTAAGCAATCAGTGCTGTCAAACGTCAATTTTGTATTAGTTGCAAAATTGATCAAAATTGGCGTTTGACAGCACTGATTGCTTAATTTACGCCTGTCGCAAACGGGTCGCGAGTTACATAATCACCATACGGCATTAATGCCTATGTCATTAACGTGAGTGTTAGCTACGTATGTAAAAAAATTACAACCTTATATACATATAATGCATAAAAAAAATATTCTTACCAATGCTTTAACATGACGAAATGAGTACTAAATTTATTTATTTCTCACGAAAGATAAATCTGATGAATCAGGAATAATTAAAAAACCTTTGTCCAGTTGGAGAAATCAACATTAAGACCTGGCGTCTTCACAAACGTACTCATGATGATGAGTAGAACGGGCAGTTCTCGCAGTGTCAGTGAATTACCAATAATCGTGTATAAACAGGCACCTGCAGTTTAGGCAGTGTCAGTGAATTACCAATAACCCTGTATATACAGGAACCTGCAGTGCACGCAGTATCAGTGAATTAATAATAACCCTGTATAAGCAGGAACCTGCAGTTCCTAGTGTCAATGAATTACCAATTACCCTGTATAAGCAGGTTTATAAACAAAAACCTGTGCATTAACGTGTTCTGCCCTACCCGTTAATCTCATTCAAAACATTAAGCGAACAACCGCAAACACCTATTGTTCGCATTGCCTCACCTTTTGCGGTCGGGTGACATATCCATTGGAGCCGCTGTAACCGCTATCGCTCGTCACAGAGACCGCACCCTACTAATTACAATTCGCGCTTGAATGATCCTTTACCACTTATTTGAAGCGTTTTATTTTCTGTTGAGAACCGTGTCGGACTACTATTTGATGGTATTTATATTGTTTGTAACAACCTGGAGTTACCTATTACAAATGTTTCGTACTAATCCTATCCATCCATAGGTTGCCTGAAAGATACACTTTTAGTGATAAAGCCACCGATTGTACCACATTAGAAATAGTTAGTACTATTTCTAAAGTGGTACAATCGGTCGCTGGGGCAAACGTGTTCTTGAGTGGAGACCGCGACTCGGTAAACGTAGTGTAGGACGCCCTCCGACCAGGTGGGATGACGACTTGCGAAAGACTGCAGGTAGATGCTGGATGCGGCAAGCTGAAGACAGGGCGCAATGGCGCTCATTGGGAGAGGCCTATGTCCAGCAGTGGACTGATATAAGCTGATGATGATGAGTATTAAGTTTATATTTAATTTTTTAATGGTGCAATAAAGAAATATTCTATTCTATTTTTGAAGAAAAACTTCTTTAAGCGCGTTGTTCACTTTTTGGGTGAACAACAATCATGGAACTCGCATCATTGTCACCGAACGCTTTTCTAACTGTGTACATATTTATATATGTGTACTTTTAGGGTAAACAAAAAGCGTGAAACTCGCGCCATAGTCACCGCACGCTTTCCTAACTGTGTACATATTATATATGCACTTTTTGGGTGAACAACAATCATGGAACTCGCATAATTGTCACCGAACGCTTTCCTAACTGTGTACATTATTATATATCTGTACTTTTAGGGTAAACAAAAAGCGTGAAACTCGCGCCATAGTCACCGCACGCTTCCCAGTATTAATAAAACGAATAATTACTTAGTTTTCACTTTACCGGTAGTCCCCAAAGACTGTCCTGTATTTTAATGTGTGATTTGTTCATTTTGCAAGCATTTACCTACATATTATTATATTAAATCTTTTGAGTCAAAATCTTCCAGCTACCGAAAATTGCGAACTCTGGATGAAGAAATAATTACGTTTCCATGCACCATTAATAGCTTATCAAGTCTCAGCTCCTTATTTACCTATGCGCCTTTGAACCTCACGAAAGGTAGATTACTGAACTTGCTTGTATTGGGGTCACCGGCTAATACAGATAACTGACCTTTTGAACGGAAATTGATGAAGCTCAGCGTAACCTGGTTATAATGCACTTTATTGGTTAACAAGGGTTGTTAAGGTACTTTTTAACAAGCTCTTGTTTATGGGTTCAGGTTAGCTTTGATGTGGAAATTAACCTTCAGAATTTCACTTAAGAGTTTCCCACAACATAATTTAATTAGGTATTTATATGTATATACCACGTAAGCTGAAGACAGGGCGCTATGGCGCTCATTGGGGGAGGCCTATGTCCAGCAGTGGACTAATATAGGCTGATGATGGTGGTATACCACATATTATTATGTACAGTGGCGTTAATCGTTAGCTGAACCCCTGGCTAGTTCCAAATCTTTTTAATACATCAGCTTTGCTTTCTCATTATTAAATTTATAGTTTTTATATAAAACGGCTTGATCATCATCACCAGCCTACAATAGTCTACTGCTGGACATAGGCCTCCCCTAATGAGCGCCATGGCACCCTTCTTCTCCCGTCTTCAGCTCCTGTTTCCCGTACTCTTATAAAACCGGTGTTCTCAGGAGCACCACATTCACTCACGTGTTTTACACATAATAAAATAAGGTCCTTGTTATTTATGTATATAATAGATTAATTAAGCTTTAAGAATGGAACATACTTTATTATTTTATTAGCGGAGGAGGGCGCTGACTCCACTACACGGTTTTTAGCTTTTGCGGTAGTCTCACAATTGTACCCTATACAATTATGTTCTGTGTATGAGAAATAAACCTCCACGCAGGAGGTTTTAAAGATGTATTAAATGAAAATTTTTAATGTTACAGAATAATAGCTTGTGCTCTCGGATCTTTGTATAAAGACATTTTTTTGTATTTTATTTCATCATCAGCCTATAGCAGTGCACTGCTGGACATAGGCCTCCCCAAATTGTATTTTATTTCATCATCAGCCTATAGCAGTGCACTGCTGGACATAGGCCTCCCCCAATTGTATTTTATTTGGACTATTATAATTCTACGATTCAAAGGAACGATACGCTCAGAAAAAATATTCCCAGCTCCTTAATTTTTATGTCTTTCATGAAGATGATTGCTCCATCAAAATAATGCATAGCTTAATTCGCATACAGCCCGCACGGGATCAGATAATGTATACAATTGACGAGTCACCGCAGCTAAGACGTACCAAATTCACTACAATTTCTTTTCACGATAGCTAGCTGTAACTGCATATTGCAAGTTTTCAATCAGACTCTTTTGCGTTTATTTTTCGCGTGCTATGAACACACCTGTATCAGCATAGTCACGAATTGAATACCAAACGCTTCCAGTCATGCAAACTACGGTTATAGAATACCCTGCAGTGCTGTTATGCAGGCTTATCTTTAGGATTATTAATATTGCACACGCGCGTCTGTTTATTTTTAACAACCACACCAGACTTATTCTTCTATACTAATATTATAAAGAGGAAAGGTTTGATTTTTTGTTTGTTTGTTTGTAACGAATAAGCTCCGAAACTACAGGACGGATTTGAAAAATTCTATCACCGTTAGGAAGCCTAAATATCCGTGGTGAACATAGGCTATATTATATTTTCAAAAAAGTAAGGGATCCTTACTAAAACTCCAATAATGTAACCCAAGGTGTGAAAAATGTACCTATAAAATTTCTTGCATATCAATAAGCCATTTTTTCTAAATAAACGTGGTTGCCTAGCAACGCTCTTTTGACAAAAAAGGTTTGATAACAATTTACTGTATGAAAACTCTTTTGTTAGGTTGTACGCCTCTTGCATATCAATATGCCATTTTTTCTAAATAAACGTGGTTGGCTCTTTTGAAAACAAAGGTTTGATAACAATTTACTGTATGGAAACTCTTTTGTTAGGTTGTACGCCTTTTTCAATTATTTTGTAGTAAAGCGTTTACATTATCTTTGATTTTGTATCTGTAGACACGATAATAATTTATTGTGGTTGTGTTTGTTCATTGTTATTCTTTCAGATTATTTGCGAAAACTGACTACAATACCCAAATCATAAGTTCTCTATTATAATGGTTGAGACAGACTGGCGAGAAATATTGAGCTTCTCACAGCGAGACCTCGGGCAGGCTGATAAAGAAACTTTGCAAAGGTCTATCATGGATGGAAGCGGATGATATTGAACTCAACTTTTCAGATCTGAAAATACTGTTTAGACTCACTCAAGATATCTTAAAATACAAAAACGAGCTGATATGTTCCCATTTTAAATACCCAAGTGACATCCTTTATCCTACTTAATATTATAAACGCGATAGTTTGTAAGTATTGTTCCGCGCCACGCGTGGTTCAGCACATAGCTGAGTTTGACCCTTTTTGGCCAGCAGGCTAGCACGGTAGCCATGTATTATTATAGTTTTTGTTTTTCTGTAGGCTTTTTATTTATGTTGTTTTTTTTATATACTGTGTACTGTGGTTTTTTTATGTGTGCTTTAATTGTGCCTGTTTTTTTTGGCCAAATAAAACAATTCTTATCTTATCTTATCTTATATTATCCCCTAGTAAAGGGCTACAAAGTGTGCATGTGTCCAAGTGTCCATGTACCGAATTGTATTTGAATGCTACGTAAAATCTTATCGCATACCTACCATATTATGCCGTATACATCCACTGTGTCTAATTATAATAAAACAAAACTTAATACTTAAGTATATCATTAAAAAAACAACTTAAAAATAATCCATTCCATGATATTTACCTGAATAACTGATGTCTCTAACTCACAATCAAAGAAATTAGACCTTAGAGGGCAAAGTGGATGATGACGACTTGACTTCTTTGATTTGGCAATATGGATGATGATACTTTGTTAATGGCAACTGTGTCTGGTTAGACACTTTTTTGGCAGGGTCAAGTAATGGAACACTATTGAAAGATATACGAACCACGGACACAGGCAGAGTTGTGGCAACACAGACACAGCGAGCCATGAAAATAAGAAGTTGATGTTGAACCTGTGACACCTATGACACGTAATGACATGACACCAACGCCAAATTCAATGACAATTATCATGTAAACATGTACGTCGCAACGCAGTTATGAATAAATAGCAATTTATTCATAACTAGCGGACCTTCCCGGCTTCGCACGGTTTTAGTACGAATCTATAACTTTTTTGAAAATATAATATAGCCTATGTTCACCGGGGATAGTGTAGCTTCCCAACGGTGAAAGAATTTTTTAAATCGGTCCAGTGGTTTTGGAGCCTATTCAATACAAACAAACAAACAAAAAATCAAACATTTCCTCTTTATAATATTAGTATAGATTGGATTTAAAATACTCGATAATCCGAATTTTCCGCCTATAAGTTGTCGACTTGGATGGGCAAATTTTTTACGCATTTCAATTTGATGTGCATTTCGTTTGATTCTACCGTAGACCGGTACGAAATATTAATATAGATAATAAGTGTGATTAAGTGTGACTAAGTTATCGTATTGTGTAGCTATCTAGTTTGTAAGGTAAGAAGTTATCTCTCTTATTACAGAATGAGCTGAACTTTTTTTTTTAATGTTGGACAATTCACACAGCATTATCTAGCCCCATGGTAAGCAGAGCTTGTGTTATGGGTACTAGATAACGGATGTACATAATACAATACATTACATAGATAGATATTTCTTATTATACTTAGAAAACGAATAGAACACCCGGAACAAATATCTGCAGATCGTACACACAATTGTTCCGAGGCGGGTATCGAACCCGCAACCACCTGCGTCGTAGGCGGACCTTCGCCCACCGCGCCACATCGGTCGTCAAATACTACTTTTCATAGAAACCGTGGGCAAAAGCTAGTAAAGAACAACTGTAAATGTATTTTTTAGTATGACTGCTGCTAGGACAATAATAATTTCAATTTAAATAAAAACAATTACGGTTATGCAGTGTACTATAAAGGAGACGTAGATAATTTACATAATCCTAAAACATTTGTCAAAACGGTTATAAAGCTTTGACGAAATTATTATGCTAACAAGGCGACCCTTCAATATAATAGATGGTCCTCAGTAACCCTCACAGGTTATAACGGAGTACCTACCCTTGGGTCTTTCAAGCAGGGACGGATTAAGGGAAGGTAGTTTTTTTTTTTTTTTATTTATTTAAAGGAGTTTAGTCAACATGACTATGCCACCCCCGTAGACAATAATTATATGAGATTATTATAGAAATTACAAAATTCATGTTATGCTTTCATCTACTTATATATATACGCAGAAATGCAGATACCAATGGAAAGGTCATTTAATTTCGAAGTTGAAAGTTCTTAGATTGTTTTTTCTCACTTTACTGTTTTTTTTTACTTTTTATCTTTTTGTTTCATATAGTTTGGTTTTCTTTTAACATTTTTACTAATCTGTAAACCATTTTTAATTTTATTTAGGTAATCTTTTAATTATAATTTTTTTCCCCAGAAACTATAACTAGTATATACAATTGAAACAATTTAGTTAACTTTGTATAGATATAATGAAAAATATATTTTAAAAATTTATTTGTGTAAAATGGAGGTAAATTGCAGACTGTTGTAGATAGGAAGCTCAACTGATTCATATAAATACCAATCGGAAACATCCCTAAGACTCTGGCTCTGCCGCGCTGTATGGCAATCAACATGTTCATCAACATTGCCATGCGACAGATACTCACGAGCTTTGACTCTGCAGATTTCTCCACCGGGTCAGAGCTAGAAAGTTAATTATAGTAAACTAGCTATTCCCCGCGGTTTCACTCGTGTTAAACTCGAATTTCACTTTATTAGGTGATTTTTTTGCACCTTGGGTTACATTGTTGTAGTTTTAGTAAGGATCCCTAGCTTTTTTTAAATATAATGTAGCCTATATTCACCGGGGATAGTTTCGCTTTCCCATGGTGAAAGAATGTTTCAAATCGGTCCAGTAGTTTCGGAGCCTATTCAAACTAAACTTCTCCTTTTCCCTTCCTACAAACAAACAAACAAAAAATCAAACCTTTCCTCTTTATAATATTATAGAATAGATTAGTATTGAAACAGACACGACATTTTGAACCCCAACACAATATTATTTGAATCTACACTGACTGGTCTGCTCTAACCTTAATCCTTCATCCTAACAACAACTTACCTGTTCAAAGTGAGGACATTGAAATTCCTAAACATTAATAAGCCCTTTAGTTAGGGATTCCAGAATATTCGCCATAGAAATACTTGCTAGCTTAATCTGAAGGTACATATATAGGCATCGTCTCTGAAAATAAGGGGTTTAAAAGCTATTGCATGCACTATTGTCTTGGTAAGAGAGGATCTGGAGTGCAATAAAATAATGGCAGCTTTCACAGCTAATCACACTTATACAATGTGTATTTCGAACCTTGATCAAACGAAATTTGCGGATACACGACATATATTTATCGATAAAAATAAAATAATAAAAAATTATATGTAGGTAACATCTCAAAAATAAAGCCGATTTAATATTTTTTTTAATGAAAACTACTTCATCTGGTTTTTTCTCCGTTTCTTTTTGAGTAAACGGTGTATTTTATTCAAAGTAACCTCATTCGAAAGCTAGATAGTTTACCTAGCTCATAAAATAAGAAAAAAATACAATTTAGGTACATAAGCATAGTAAAATCAATTTTTTTTTTAAATTTGCTAAAAAAATACGATTTTTATTTTATTTTTGATCTGTAACTTTAAAACTGGGTTATTGTGGTGTACTTTTTTGCATGTTGTATTAAACTCCACAATTTAGTCTACAAATCCTCCAAAAATTATGGGCCTATCTCTTTTTGTTGTCATGTTATTCACCATTTAGAATAGGTACTTTTTTGATCAAGGTTCAACAATACACATTGTATATATTTTAAATGCGATAGAAATGTATGTTTATGTAAACATCCATTGATGATGGATATTTGTTACTTCTTCATGCCAAAACCTGAATGGATTGGGCTGAAAAATTTAGCTCTAAGCCTGAACCAAAATATGGCCTATTTTGGTTCAGGCTTAGAGCTAAATTTTTTTCTCTTTTAGATCATAAAACAGTACCCATGAGATAAAAACAACCTTTAAACGTTCTCATAGAAACAACGCGTGTGAATCCGAGGGCAGAAACTATAAATAATTATTAATTCTTGTGCTGTAATGTGAAATTAACTACTGACTTGTCACTATTAACTCCGTTAGTGTAAAAAAATTTGCACTATGATTTAATCCAAATAGCTTGTCTGCAAACTAAAAGGTTTAATGATAGGCATTTAAACGGCTCTCAACTTTACTTTGATCTCGCTAAATGAAAAACTTAAACCGTTAGAAAAAGCAAAGGTTTATTTTATGCTATGAAACCAATTAGATCGTTTAAACTCAGTTAGGTATACTCCAAATTCATAAGCTAGAACCCTTTTGAATTCATTGAGATTACTTAAGTAGCAAATTAAGTAAGATTATTTTCTATTTCTATATTGTAAAGGTCTCCTTAAATAACCACTTAAAATAAATGCCTACATTGAGTACATTAGTTTGAATAATCTTTAGCCAATTTTATTGAAACAGGAATCAGATTAATTACAGTTTCGTCTTGTTTTCGGTTGACCTTCGAGAAAAGGTTCTATAGAATATTCTAGAATTGGCTGTTGCCGGGGTACGTTTATCCCAGCTACGTACGGGTAGCAGAGCAATCGTTCAATAATTCCATGTTACACCATTTTTTTATATTTATGTATGTACATCAGCAAAATAACAATAAAAAATTAAATGAACACTTAAAATCTGTCCGCGGCGGGTGACTTTGTTTTATATTTATGTAGGTCTCCCCTTATGGCACACATTAGGGAAGGCCTATGTCCAGCAGCGGACTCATACAGGGTGGATTTTGGAGGTAGGAGTAAGGGTTAAGCAGTAAGGGTAAGCCTAAAGAAAAAAAAAATTGAATATGACATACCACAAAGCCAAGGCAGAAACTCCATAATTTTTAAATCAATAAAAATTAAAATAGGAACGGATAAAACTGGACAAAATAAGACACGCCCGATATTTTATACACTGCTAAATTTAAAAAGGTAAGTTCAATTCTATGGTTCTATGGTAATTTAACACAATTCCATGGAGGGTTCTCCATGGAATTGTGTTAAATTGCATAATGTAGGTTGTAGCCTGTAGGTACAAAATTGAGATTGTTGGCATTGTTCAATCGTTCGTTTTGTGGTGTAGCGCACAAAACGGGGATTATGCATCGTAATCATATTTATGCACGAACAAATCGCTGTCCTTTGAATGCCTAGCTGGTGCATGCGGGTTTGCTTGTTTACGGGTATTGTATTTTTTAAAGATTATTATCTGCTATGAAAGGCATAAAAAAAATACAATTTTTTTTTTACCAAAACTTTTGTATTATTTGTTTGGCTTGGATTATTTGTTTCTCATTTCCATGATCTCGGACTAAACCTATATAGTGTCTTTTGAAATGTATGCGTGGGGCTGAAGAAGCCAACAGCACAGAAACCCGTTATGAGAGTTAATCTAATAGCAAAATATCAAATACTTGCGACGAAGTAGTTTGCGGGTTCGATTCCCGCCTCGGAACAAATGTTTGTACGATCTGTAGATATTTCCGGGTCTTCTGGTAATTTTCTATGTATAATAAAAAAAAAATTATCTATGTAATGTATTGTATTATGTATATCAATGTATATCACAAAAGCTCTGCTTAACTTGGGGCTACATTATTCTGTGTGGATTGTCCAGAATTATTTATTTATTATCTATATTTATTTTAATGTTCCCACGATCATTTTCTGGCAACGGCACTACCAGCCGCAATACCAGTAGTGTCGTTGCCAAATGAACGACACTACCGCGCCTATTTGGATCAAATTGTACAGTCAACACAAGTAAATAGCAACAGCTATCTTAAGAAATGTAACTCTTTATTTTTATAACTAAATAAAAGCAAACTTATGACGAACCACAATGAGGAAAAAAATTAAATCATACTTCGATAAAAAAAATTGTACTACCTTAAATTATAAGTGACTGACTGTAACTGTATCTCCTTATCTGAGTTTATCAAGTGCATGGCCTAAGGTTATCTCATTGTTTAACAGTTGCATTTGCACATGTAAGATAAAATCGTCGCTAGAGATAACTCTTTTAGTTCTTCTAGTTTTACTATTTTGAAGTTTTATGTCTGTGGTTTTCTGAAACTTTTGTAAAATGTTAAGTAAGCGTAACAGATTTACAGTATTTTTGTTTAGACACTTATTCAATTTAGAATTCCAGCCTTCGGAGATGTTGTTAGTACGATGATGTTCTCCAAATACACATAGCATGTTACTGAAATATGGTTTCATCCAAAACCTCTCAATATAATTTATGAATTTTGACATATCCATATTGATACTTTCCAACTTAATGTACTCCCATCCTTCTTTAATAAGTGGCTGTGGAATCAATGGCAGTGCAGCCGTAAGCGAGATAATTCTTTTTTCTGCCTTACATTTTGTGTAGCCCAAGAGTTTTGCCCTCTTCCAGACACTTTTCGACCAGTGATAAAAACAGCCTTTAACTAGAATGTCTTTGTAAATTTCCGTCAAAGCATTTATTGGTGCTATTTCATAATCGCAATGCACTTTTGTGGGCGTAAACTCCGGTAGCTGTGATTTGATTAAGCTAAATAAAATTAAATAACTAGACGTCTTTTTATCCGTCATTAAAGCAAAAAATAAAGGTCTCACTTTGTTTGAATTGATAGAGCTACCAACATCGCCGTGAATTATGTAAATCTGAACAAACGGATGCGGGCAGCTGCTAAAAGTTCCATCCATAAAGATATCTTTTATATTTTCAATTTTCTTACGTGCATCCGCATCCAACCAGCAAAACACTATGATTCGATTACCGTTATCATAGTAATTCATAATTCATAATTCATTTATTGTAATTTCATGCATACAGGTAGTATCTTAGGTGTAGTCTTAGTGGGTAGGTACACAATGCATAAAAACCCTGTCAGGGCACAACAATTTTTGGGTTCTTTTTAAATGTTAGCCTAAGATTCAAAACAATCATTATTTATAAAATTAGGAATGTCATATAGGAATTATAGGAATGTCATGATTAGGTAGATAGGCTTGCTAATTTAATCTGTAGGTATGTCAGCTAGTACACTTTCAGTTTTTTGTTTTAAATTGTCATCGGAGAAAAATTCATGGATTGAATAATAGCATTTTTGTAGTAGTAAAGTTTTCAAGTGTTTCGTAAATACATTATCTTTTGGTTCGCATTTTAGGATTTCAGGTAGTTTATTAAATATTTTAATTAATCTAAATTTGGGGCTTTTGCTAACTGTTGTTAGGGTTGTATCAGGGAGTACTATTTTATTTTTATTTCGTCTATTATAGTTATTGTCTAGTTCTTGTTTTGTTTTAAAGTAATTTTTATGTTTTCTAACAAACATTGCCGCTTGTAATATATAGATGCAGGGTAAACTAAGTATTTTCTTTTGGATAAAGTGTGGTTTGCAGCTTTCTCGCGGAGGAATATTTATAAGGATACGTATTAATTTTTTTTGCGTTATAAAAAGTTGTTCAAAGTCCGTACTGTCACTCCATAGTATAACACCATAGTTGATCGTAGTCAGCTAAGATTGACTCACGAAATTTCAATGGCACTACAACGCTTTCTACATCTGTGTATGTGCTTCTAGGGACATCATTTGCTTTGTGTCGAGCACCATAAAGGACACGGGAAACACTAGAAAACGGAGGTAGCTTGATTACAAACGGATGAGCGCCGCTATTTTGAACTTGTGATAGTTTGTCGTCGTATATTTGAGTAACTGGTATGTCCGTATTTCGTGTTCTCTCCTTTAAGTCAACAATTTCCCTTAAAACTAAGTTTTTCGAAATATCTGGATTGCAGGAATGCTCTTTTCTTTTTTGGATACTGTTGCCCTGAAGACGTGAAAAGTTTGAAATTCATACTTAATTTGGTTAGAAGATAGGTAACGTGGCGTAACTAACATACAAGCAGACTGTACATACTGGATAGCTATATTTTAAACAATGTCGTTTGCCGGTATATGTAAATTGTAAACTTAATATTTTAATAATTTAAAATGTTGAGAAAAAAGTCGGCTTGCATGGTAGTTTCATCCTTGATAATAACATAAAACATTGCTGTACATACCTTGACCGTAACTGTTCCTAAACATTTTCCTTTTTTATAATTCGAGCACCTCCAAATAGATGCACCATTTTTATATTTCTTCAGTATATGATACTTGTGTTTGCCCAAAAGTAACGCAGTTCCACCATTTGTTGGTAAATATTGTAAATCTAATTCACTTTCTAACTGATCAACTTCCGACATTTTACATTTAAATGTTACGTAGGTATATGAAGATAGAATGAAGATAATGTGAGTAAATAGTCTCGCAATTAATTTTACCATTGAAAGTCAAAACAAATTATTGTAAATGTCATTTGATCATTGTGTCATTTTTAGTTTCGTAAGAATAAAATAAATTCTGAAAAGAGGTTGATCATAAGTTAGGTATAATTACTTACTTTACTTAATATTACTAAACTTCAATCCAATCCTGGTAGTACGGCTGATAGTGTCGTTGTTGACTGTACAATTTGATCCAAATAGGCGCGGTAGTGTCGTTCATTTGGCAACGACACTACTGGTAGTGCGGCTGGTAGTGTCGTTGCCAGAAAATCCCCACGATGTGTACCCCTGGCGCGCCCAAAGCATGCATTTCTTATCACTGCTAAAGATGATATATATAATTTTGTGAATAAGACAAACCGACATAATATTCCCATTGTTACATCTCAGTCCCCGTAGAATATCTGTAATGTCCCGTTCGGTGGGAAAACGGTGGCGATTAACTTAATAGCTACATTGTACGCAGAGATGGCCGAATCACAGTTCAATGTGAAGAATTGGCAGTAGACTAACTTTGTACTAAGTGCTTATTTGTAAGCCTAAAGAAATAAACTTTCATTTCATTTCACTTTACATTTTGACTGCTTCCTATGCACTTTCTTAACGCTATAACACACCGTGCCGGGTTGCATTGCTGAAGCTCGGAAATGAAAACGCTTTTCTTTTTTCAACTATCTCATTATACGTGGAACTGTCTAATGGATACAAAGCCTATGTTTTAGTCCAAGGCCTGAACTACCTAAATGCAAAATTCATCATCATCAGCCCAATCCGTTTAGTAGTTTTAGCGTGATAAGGTAACAAACATCCATACATCTAAACATACAAACTTTCGCGTTTACAATATAAGTGTGATTCAAATAAAATATTCTCATTCATTCTAATTCAGATGTGATAAGATTTAGAAAATAAATATCTGATATCTAAACCCATATAAAAACATTACAATAACGGTCTTGTCGCTGCAAGCAGTTTCTTCCAGGCAACCTTAGGATGACGAAAAGATATCAGTAAAAAGGAGCTGGTCGAGCAGTTGGTAGTGCTACTGGTCTGATTCTACATATTTCAGTGATTTTCGTCACCGGTGTGAGTGGGCAGGAAACGGGAAGACAAGGATTTTTAACGGAAGTTAATGGGAGGGGATGATGGATGATTTTTGTTTTTTAAGTTTTGATTGAGATAAATAGCTCGCCTTTTCTGAGAGTTTTCTGCTTTTTGTAATAGTGCATTTTGTTTTTTATTCCATAATCGACATAAAAATATGAAGTACCTATCTACCCAGTTCTACATTGAAAATTTAGCCTGAATTCACTGACTCGTATCATCAACCTATAATATAGTCCACTGCTGGACATAGGCCTTCAACGAGCGCCATAGCACCCTGTCTCCAGCTTGCTGCATCCAACATCTGCCTGCAGTCTTGCAACACACACAATTATATTTACAAAATAATATACAATTACTGACTTACACAATTGAATACACAATTATAGAGTATTATTGTTATTTCTTTTTTGTTGAGTTTATGTATTTTGCCATGTTTTTATTATAAAGAATTGATCTCTTCATAGACTTCATATACTTTGTGACAAAAATCCATTGATAAATAAAGATATAAAAAAATATATAGAGTAGGTGTCAGAGATACTTTAATTGAGATTCCATAAATAAAAATGAACCGATGAAATTGACGACCGATGTGGCGCGGTGGGCGAAGGTCCGCCTGCGACGCAGGAGGTTGCGGGCTCGATTCCCGCCTCGGAACAATTGTGTGTACGATCTGCAGATATTTGTTCCGGGTGTTCTGGTCGTTTTCTATGTATAATAAAAAATATCTATCTAAGTAATGTATTGTATTATGTATATCAGTCATCTAGTACCCATAATACAAGCTCTGCTTAGCTTATTGTCCAGCATTATTTATTATTATTTATTTACTTATTATTAAAAATATTTCACCTACAACAATTTAAACAATATAACTGTGAGTTATTAGAAATTATTTTAGGGAAAACAAGAAAAACTCAACAAAAAGTAATTTGTCAACAATTCTCCCGGCAGATACGAATAACACAAAGCATAGACATTAAAATAAACCAGTGAAACGTCCTCGTAATTTCACCTTAGAAAAAGATAAAAGTGTCCGGAACAATGATAGATAAATTACACCTCAAAAACGCAGCTGCGAGTGAAACCGCAAATGGTTTGAAAGAGACGGAAAACTTCACCAGGCATTTATCAATTTCAGGGTTGCCAGTTGCAGGTTATCTTTTTTACAAACATCATTTTTACCCTTGCTGAAAATAGGTTAAATACAAATAAAATTCACCCGCGCCACGCCACCGAGCGTTCAACTTTATGATTCCTTTTACATAATGCTTTATCACATTGTTAATTAGTAATTATAGAAATAGAAATAGAAAATGTTTATTTGTGTTTAATATAAAAAAAAACTTAAGAACTAATAATAATAAAGATAACAAATTAGCAACGAATAAAAGAATTAAAACACGAGAACACAGAAAGGTTACCGGCTCAGCATTAAATGCTACATTGACATAAGCCAGTGCAGCGCTGGTTTTCAGCAGCGCCAGGGTGCTGAGTGCATGCATTTTATCTATGGCATTTATAATAGTGTAGTGGTAGTGATCAGACTATACAATTCATCATGATTAATTTAGAGCCTGCCTTCAACCCTACTGACCCTGCCTCCAAGTTTCTCTGCCACTCCCTGCAGATCTGTGCTTGCCTTGTCCAGTTTTACCTTGTGAACAAATATAATTTGACATAAAAAAAACTCGAAAAAAAACTAGATAAATCTGAAAAGAAAGGAGCGGCAAGAACAACCATAAAAAAGGAGAGCGGAGGAAGATTGTTGAGACAAAGTCTCTCTTTGTCAAGTCTGGATAAATGATTCCGTTGTTGTTACTAAGTCAAAGGAAAAAGTGATTACTAAACATTACTAGTCGCTCAACGAGCTATGGAAAGAGCTATGCTCGGAGTTTCTCTGAAGGATATGATTTGAAACGAATACATCCGACAGAGAACCAAAGTTATCGACAGAGCTCAAAGAATTAGCAAGCTGAAGTGGCAGTGGGCCGGCCATATCTCGCGAACAATCGACGGCCGCTGGGGCAAACGTGTTCTTGAGTGGAGACCACGACTCGGTAAACGTGGTGTAGGACGCCCTCCGACCAGGTGAGATGACGACCTGCGAAAGACTGCAGGTAGATCCTGGATGCGGCAAGCTGAAGACAGGGCGCAATGGTGCTCATTGGGGGAGGTCTATGTCCAGCTGTGGACTGCTATAGGCTGATGATGTGATGTGAAACATTACTTGTCAACCTTTAGGCGCAGTGGGTAGAGATGATACGCAGTAGGAGTTCGATTCCCCTTGAATCTGGATAATTTATTTAGTGTATTATCGGTTACCTGGTAGTTACCGATAACAAATACATATATATGTACTTACTAGCTGCGCCCCGCGGTTTCACCCGCATGGTGATAGATATTTTGGATAATATACTATATATCTTTATGAATTGTAGCCTATGTGTTATTCTGATATGTAAGCTATATTATTGTGAAGTTTTATTAAAATCCATTCAGTAGTTTTTACGTGAAAGAGTAACAAACATCCATCCATCCATACATCCCTTACAAACTTTGACGTTTATAATATTAGTAGGATATTGGGGGCTAGTTTAAGTTGTGTGATAGTCCAGCAGTGCTTAATATATCTTGAAATGTATTATTACCCACACATGAGTAATTTTTGGCCCTTTTTGAGGCAGCCCTAACATAGGTAACAATGCTTTTTGCGGGATTTCCTTCAAGAATCTACGAGATTAATGACAGTGGCAATATCTCCGGCCGGCCGATAAATAACGAAATAACGCACGTTTTCGTTTTCCTAACGAACGATTAATTTGATACAAAACGGAGTAACGCGTACACAGCTTTGATAAATGTTGGGTGGGTGTTGAAAGGGAAACTTGGTACCTAAAGGGTGTTAAAGTAAAAAAAAATCTATAAAAACTCATTTTATTCAATCCTATTATTTTCGTAACGTGTTCTATTATTTTGGTAAACGTATTCTTGAGTGGAGACCACGACTCGGTAAACCTAGTGTAGGACGCCCTACGACCAGGTGGGATGACGACCTGCGAAAGACTGCAGGTAGATGCTGGATGCGTCAAGCTGAAGACAGTGGGGGAGGCCTATGTCCAGCAGTGGACTAATATAGGCTGATGATGATGATGGTGATGATGATTATTTTGGTTCTTCGAACGTTCAACATAAATACTGTGCACTCAGCTAAATAATTAGTATTCCATTTTAAAGTCTCAATTAAGCTCCAGGATTTATCAACTATCAATAAAGTAAACACTTAAAATACTCTACAGTACTCTACACTTAATAAATATAATGAAAAATCCTATCCTACCCTATAAAAGATTGGCTGCTAATTAACCGTTTTATGTTCTAATAAAGTTGCGCCTAAGTATCTTCCACGAGTAATTTTATGAACATGCTCGTACTACACGTAGGCATTTCCGTAGAAATGTTTGTGGCCACATAAAATTACCCAGTTTCATTTCAGTACAATTCCAAACTTTGATAATGGCGAAAATTGCTTGCAATCTGGCTAATGGCGAAGTTGCTTCAAAGGTTTTGTTGATACATACAAAAATGTTATGTACTGTCAACGATTAACGTCGCATCGCTTAACAAAGAAACCTTTGGGTTTAGACGTCTACCTGTTTTTTTTTATTGTAACTGTATCGGTCGACGATTGTCAGTAATATTTAAGATTTATAGATCTTCACAGTTTATTCGATAAGTAAATGGAGATGACCTTTGATCGCGGATGATGTGATATTATAAGGTTCGGTATCAGACAAGGATACCGAACCAATTCGATATAAACAAGACACGAAGAAAAGGAAGACCTGTAAAACGATGGGACGATGACATCGTAAAAATAGCAGGGAAGACATGGAGTATAGTAGCTAGAGATCGAGGAAGATGGAAGGAGCTGGAGGAGGCTTTCACTGCTGAAAGCGGTACTCACATATGTATAAATAGAGATAATAATTAGTATTTAAGTGTGAGAAATAAAAGCTGTTTTATTTATTTTATTTATTTATTATCAGACAAGGATTAGGATAATTTACCCACGAAGTACATTGAGCAGCTGAAAACTCATGCGTCATAATAACCAGAAGAAAATTAATTAAGACAATAAAACAGTGCGTCACAACCCCAAAAAAAATACGGTATTTCCAGACTTTCAAAACGGGTCAACAAAACATACTCGACAGTCTTCTTTCGAGTATAATTTGCCAAATAAAATAATCTTCGATGCACAAAATAATACATTAGACACAATAGAAACATTACAAGAAACAGTTCTTCCACTTGTAATGTTTCTATTGTGTCTAATGTATTATTTTGTGCATAGATGATTATTTTAAACATAGGCAAATTATACTCGAAAGAAGACTGTCGAGTATGTTTTGTCGACCCGTTTTGAAAGTCTGGAAATACCGTAATTTTTTTTGGGGTTGTGACGCACTGTTTAACTGACTTAATTAATTTTCTTTTAGTTAATATGCACGGAAATTCACGGAATAGCGTAATATATTATGTCAGGTAATTACATACAATATGCACAACATATTATTATACCTAAGCTAAGATATCTCGTAAAAATATAGATTTATACATCTCAAAAAGCAAATAAGAATTGCGAGCTGCAGCGCCTACTGCAAAGTAATAATAAAAATTATTTATTTATTTCATATAACATCAGAAGTATAGAGCTTTTTTGACATATTCTACGAAACAAAACATATCCACCACCACGCTGCGATCCCCAACTCGCATGACCAGCTTGGGGATTCTGGTATACCAAGTATATCTACAGAATGTTGGTAGTCTTGTGTCCATCATAAATTTAGTCGTGCCCTTACAAACTACCTCTAGCCAGAAAATCCTGATTATTATTCAAAGTCCTTTAACTTTATAATAGAGATCGATTCCATTAACTTCACAAATAGGTCAACACCGTCACTAGTTTATAGCTCAGCTTTCTATAGCTCGATCGAAAAATGACTGGATTCGATGAAAAGTGTTTGCAGTTTTAAAAAAATAGGGTAAATTTACGCTTTGAAAGGTTTGTCTATTCCAGCGGCAGTATACATTTCAGATGCATTAAAAAATAGACAAGTCAGTTTTTCGACTGCTAGAAAAAAATTGGCTGCGGTATGCTTTGATAGGGTTGAATATAATCTATTTACAGATGGTAGGTATTAAGACACCGAAGATGTAACAGCTTCGGAGTCTTAGACAAAATTTCAAAATGATGCTAATAATAGCAACAGCCACCAAACATCAGGTGAACCTTGCATGTCCAAACTGAGAGAATCATTAAAATAACAATAAAAAGCTAAGAAGACTCATATAAAACTAAACGTTCCCTGTCGTTACGTAAATTCATTTTAACGTGAAGAAATCGAACTCATGCAAAGTGCATCTGCGTATAACTTCACTTTGCTGGCAACTGGCTCCCTGTTCACTGACTCATGCATATTACACGGCCGATGCCTTCCCTCTCAAAAGTCACTAGAATTTACTGAAAAAGTAAATTTCCTTTGCCGGAGTTCGGTTAAAGCGATTCTGAATCTTTCATGGTATGCGAGTACCGTAGGTAGTGAAATTTAAAATTTGTCTTTGAGCAAACTTTTACGCCTTTAGTTTACTAAAATCTGATATTTTGGAGGTATTCAACAAAAAAGAATCCTTAGTACTTATTTATGTTTTTGGTAAGTACTTTCTAGGAAGGTTTAAATTTTCTTCCTTTTCATGCATGTTATCTATGTTTATTCTGCAACCAGTATTTCCCTTGGTCACGGTCTTCCGCAAATCATCGCTAGCGATGCCCCGTGCCCCGTTTTATTTTTCTATGCCATGCCCGTAAAAATAGCGAAGTTTATTTAACCAAAAACTTTCCCGGGCAGCATCATACAAACACAAAATACCGGAAATTTCGAACGAACCTTTCTTATTCAAAGAGTTTCAAAAGAAAAGGGTTTCCGACTTTAATCATACAGCTGTTGTTAGCTATAAATCATGTAATGTAGGTGTTCTTTTGATTGATTACTTACGGACCAGCTGAAATAAAGTTTCAGACCTCTACATTGTTCAAATTATAGTGTTATTTAGTTTTAGTTACACTGTGTATTAAGTATTGTTTGGTGAAATTGCGCTCGCCTTTTGCGATCACGCACAGCTACACAAGTGTTGAAATATGGAGCTAAATCTAAGATTTTTTTATTATAGTGCATAAGCCCTCAGAGTAATTTGTAAGACATTTATTTGAGCATCTAGTCAAAGCGACGTGATCCGAAAGCTGGTGAGTACCGGTATCTGGCGCAGCGCATCAGCATTGCCATACAGCGGGGCAATGCAGCCAGCGTCTTGGGGACGCTTCCGACTGGTATTGATAAGGCTCATTGGAGCTAACTAACGATTATTATTAGCTACCTGTACATTGTTTGCAACAGTCTGCAGATAGCTTATTTGGTTCAAATGTTAATACTAGGTCTAATTTGTTTCTATTGTGATTGTGATTTACTTTGTTTTTTTTTGCTATGAATTTTAATGTAGGTAATATCCCAAAAATTGGCAATCGGCACAATCGGCAATGGATCCCGTACTGAGGGAGGGTTACGGGTTCAAATCAAGTTTTTTTTTTTTTATATTATTAAATTACTCTAGTTCTCAACGCTAAGAGGCGACGTGGAAGGCCCAGGATGAGATGGCGCGACTAGCTCGAGGTGCATCTTCCATCATGGCCTGTTGCAGCGTTGGATCGCGAGGAGTGGAAGGAGAAAAGGGAGGCCTTTGCCCAGCAGTGGGACAATAACGGCTTAAAATAAATAAATAAATAGTTCTCATGGAGCGTGGGGACTTTGGGCATTACAAATTTATTATTAAAAAAAACCCTTTGTGACGGTGTCACAAAACTAACAGAATAGATGTACATATATACTTACATAGGTATATAAATTACGCATTGTGCTCTTTTTCCAAGAAAATAATTATTATTCCATGAATAAATGATCAAAACCCTTAACGTTTTGATTGTACGGACAATTTAGTGATTTCAATGAAATTCTATTAGAAATCACAATGAAATTCGGATTCTATCCAACACAAAATAAAAATGGTAATGGTTCTCAGAATCTTCAAAACATTATCACCTTCTTAGAATAAATACTTACTCGTATTCCTAATGGAAACGGAGTTTTCCATTCACGTGTTTTTTTTTCATTTTGTACCTACATTAGGAATTTGGGTGCTAACTATTAGTATTGTCTAAGCCCGTCCACGCACATAACACTATCTCATACTCTACTTATTTTTAAAAATATAGTGATGCGAATCTATCTACTTATGGAAGCTTCGAAATTTATCGACATGGCAGTTATATTCGTTCAGTCATGTCAAAGAAAATAAATGTGTGGACAAAGAATAGTGTGGTAGCTTTCGACCAAACCCAAGATTCAAGACTTGTAAACATTTTTCCCATAATAAAACTAAAAATCACATTTCGTTGTTTTTGACAGAATTTAGAAGTACTTGTCGATTGGAGATCTTTCCCACTTCGATTGCTGAAATCACACCGTATGTGTTTTCTACAAGTGACTAATATGCGTAAATCCACACTAGCACAGCGGCTGAGAAAACACAGATCTGTGTGATTCAGCACAGCCGTAATGTTTTTCGAACGAAACGCATGTGCGGTGCAACACAACCGCTGTGTAGAGCGGCAGCGCGAATGGCTTAGGTTAAAAAAAAGATCGCAGTCGTCGAAAAAAGATCGCAGTCAAAGTGTTAATACTAATCTTCTACTAGTTTTCAAACTCGATTCTAGAATTTCGGTATTGTGAGTTGTTTACAAACATTGTACATTAAGAATTGCTTGAGTAAAGTATGGTACACTAGCTATGAGAATGGTTAAAATACAATTATATAACTAGGAGACGTAGACAGGCAATCTAAAACAGGAAACAAATTCTTTGGAGAAACAAATTAAATCTGCGACTTATTTTAGCATTACGAAGAAACCAATTGAGAAAAGTACCTACATATATTTTTTATCGCAATTGGGAAATAAAATCTGATTACTTTCGCAATAAAACCTCTTTTTCCTAATATCTGTCTGTATCTGATTAATTCCCATACCAGGAACCTCAAATTCACCGGAAGCTTATGAAATATTTCTTGTTTATGATCTTGATGATTTTTGTAGTAGTTGTGAAGTAGAGAAGTAAGAAATATTTGCTTATTTTATTTTATTAGTAATTAAATAAAAGAGACAAATATTTGCAGATCAGAAAATTTAAAAGTCGGTACTTGAAAATGCCTAATATCGATCTCTTACCAGGATTTGAACCAGCGCCTGTCTGATCAGCAGTCCGTCATCTCCCCACCACACCACCACGCCTTCTTCCAACACGTCGTAAATACAGTAATAGGAACAGTTAGTCCTATATCTCACTGGCGTCCAGCACATGGGTACACATCAAGTCATATTAATAAAATTTCCCGACCCTCATAACTCATTGGGTTCAGCGGAAATTCAGGAGGTACAGGGTGAACTTTTATGTGTGACTGTGATCACTCATATAAGATTAAAGTCGTTCCTATTTTTTGTGGGTGCTTTGTTTTTTTATTGAAATGCAATGAAATAGTATTTATTTGCTTAAATATAGGTTAGTAAAGTTAAAATAGAGTTAGTAAGTGTTAAAATAGAGTAGGTATCACTATATTTGACTTGGTAGTCGTGCAAATATTTAGTGTTAATCTAGACATTTATATAGTACCTACGTAAATATTTTTAAACTTACGCGATCTGAACACATAATTATAAGTATTGATACAACGGTGATAGCAAAGTGTAGTCGTCGTAATCCGGTCTCTCATTGCGTCGCGGACACTGTTAGTGTTGTGTGCCGTCCGAGTGTGCAGATGGAAATTCCTACTATTGAAAATGAAATGAGGGTAGTTTCAAATAAACTAGCCCCCGTTTCGCTGAGGCGGTAACTCCAGTACTCCAGTCATCCCGTGACCACGACAGAGTGTAAACCTGTTGAAACGTCGGGAAAAAGGTAAATAAATAAATAAATAAATAATGCTGGACATGTCAAAATTTGAAATTCAAATATTCATCTATACAATAAAAATTGTTTTGAGTGACTATATTATTTACGATTAAATTCATTATTTTTCAGATTTCTCATGTCATTTGGAATTTTATTATATAGACTTCTCGTCTAAGTGCTTATTTGTAAGCCTAAGGAAATAAACTTTCATTTCATTTCATTTCATTTCATTTCATTGCATTTCATTTCATTTCCGTATGGCCATTTCGTAGCAATTCTTTTTTACATACTTCTAATCTCAGTTGCTGCTAGTATGACGTGGGTGATTTTAGTTAGCACGGCTTTTATGTACATTATGGTCTTCAAGTTGCTATACAATGTGAAAAACAATGCTGTTATATATAAATATATAATTATGAGCTTGATCTGCAAGAATAAAGCTATTATCATGACGTATAAAGGTAGGACCGCACTAAGCGGCACGGCACGACGTGGATAATTGGCCGCGTCTCCGAGACACGGGGTTGTAACACCGCCAACACCATGACTCCGGGCAGCAACTGTGAATATTTACCCGAAAAATCCCACTAGCAAAACTTTTTTGGCCCGACACGGTTTTGAACTCGTGACAGCCGTAGTACTATGCAAGTAACTAGCCACAATGACGTAAGCTGGGGCACAAGCACATTCGTGCCGTAGGATATTCAAGACCAAGTTCGGTCTAGCGAGCCATATTAGAGCTCATGATAGAAAAAATCCGTGATTACTTAGGGTCGCCGTCATCGAAATCGATGAGGAGGCCTATATATATATATATACCTTAAAAGGACCTCCTAGTCGATTTCCATTATTTAAGCTCTCATTTAACAGACTGATTGGCAAAGCCCACTCAATTAGTGCGCATACTGACAATGTACGTGTTTAACAGAAACCAGATTACCTGCTGCATGGTTGAATACGTTTTAAATATTACTATAAATAATTCGCGATTAAAGCTCCTCAACAGCCTATTATTAGTCCATAGGTATGACGACCGATGTGGCGCGGTGGGCGAAGGGCCCCCTGCGACGCAGAAGGTTGCGGGTTCGATTCCCGCCTCGGAACAATTGTGTGTACGATCTGCAGATATATTTGTGCAGGGTGTTCTGGACGTTTCTATGTATAATAAAAAATATATATCTATGTAATGTGTTGTATTATGATATCAGTTATCTAGTACGCATAACAGAAGCTCTGCTTACTATGGGGCTAGATAATGCTGTGTGAATTGTCCGACATTTTTTTTAATGTATAGTTGGAGGCAGGCCTCTCTTTATAAGTGCCGTATTGGCATTTATCTCATGGGGGGTACTGCCCAAAATCTCAACGCTACGCATTCGGGTCGGGGATCGCACAGATCGGAGGTAAATTGTTCTGCAGGAGATGCTGCTGCTTATTTCTTCTAAAGGAATTATCATAGACCATTATTTTCAGTTTATATCCCGCAATTCATCTAAGAACGTAAGTAATTCTGTATATATGTCACTTTACTTTTCACGCACACGGCTCAACGGACACTGTGCAAATCTTCCGTGTCCCTTGATTAAAGTACAAAAGGTAAATTCAAAAAACAGAAGCAATAACTGGAGTTTTCTGCTTTCTACTGCTAACGCATCCAAATGTCGCATCGATTACATTTTAGCTCTTTGCCTCATTATTACCGATTTGGCACCAGAATACCGGCCATTTCAGTTTTCAATTAATCGTCTATTGAATTATGTTCAAATTTCATGTGTTGGCGAGTAGAAAGGAATTTCTATTTAAACTAGCTTTTGCCCTCGTTTTCACACGCGTTTAACGCTAACTAGACCTAGGTCTAGCACTTATGATGCGTTTAACTTCAACACGCTTCTATAGGTACCTAAATAGTTTTTGGGTTGTCTTGTCCAAATATTTCACAACGGCACAAACTTTTAATGATGATAGTGACAGTGTTTTGCCAACTTCTCGCCGGCCCGCCACTAGTTTTTAATAATATAGCTTACATATCAGAATAACATATTCATATAGATATATTGTATATTATCCAAAATATCTATCACCACGCGGGTGAAACCGCGGGGCGCAGCTAGTTTGATATACAGCTTTAAAAAACAATATAGTTGACGTAAATAGTTTTCACGATGCTGTTCACAGTTTAGTTTGACATTGGCTATCGAGATCAATAAAAATATTTGCTTACCTAACTCTAGTGTGATGAGTTCTAGTGGTCTCGAGTCGGCCAATCGGAGCGCAGCCGGCACCCAGAGATTTGGCAAAATTGTTGTTGAACAAAATATGAATATTTATTTTGTTGTTGTAGCTCATACCCAGTAGGGTATGTGCTCGCTGCTGAAAACACACTATTGACACCGAAGTCTGAGTATTTCAGAAATCAACCTACAATCAATAAATCATTCAATTCCTACTTAACAATCCACTGAGCCATTTACATAAACAGCTATCATAAATATACTCCATGTGAAAGATTAATGAATAATGAGAATATATTATTCCAGCTCACATTATTTTATGATGAATCGCGGGTCTGTTTAAATTTATAATTCATAGTTATCAGGAAATGAGATACCCTTCTCAATAAATGGGCAGCCGTTCATAATGGAATTTTATTCGACCAAACGGACATCCGTTGTCGATTTTATTAATGGTGTTCAGATTAAAATTGTATAGGATAAACGTCAAGGATCAACGACAGCCAACAAACTACATAATATTCGATCGGAATGAACTACAGTACCCCAAAGCATTATTTAAACCATAACTCATAACTAGAATTAAAGTATGTAAGCAAAAGATTAAATCCCTAAATAATTGAATGAGAAAAGTAAGATACTGTCAAAATAATAGTTATCATAACTATTATTATTATGAGTCGCCCAAGTACAAATTTCTTTGAGCCTAAGCCTATACTGAACATTTATCAATAATAGGAAAATTTATGTTTGACTTTGGAACTGTGTTGATTAGGAAATAGGAACAAAAAACAACGAAAACAAAAACACAATTACATACAATTTAAAGAATACACATTAATAATAATAATATTAATAATTAATAATGCTGGACAATTCACACAGCATTATCTAGCCCCATGGTAAGCAGAGAGCTTGTGTTATGGGTACTAGATAACTGATATACATAATACAATATATTACATAGATAGATATTTTTTTATTATACATACTAGAAAACGACCAGAACACCCGAAACAAATATCTGGAGATTGTACACACAATTGTTCCGAGGCAGGCATCGAACCCGCAACCTCCTGCGTCGCAGGCGGACCTTCGCCCACCGCGCCACATCGGTCGTCTAAACATTGTGTTGTGTATGTGTAAGATTGTGATTGCTCTGAGATATGTACCAACCGTCTCAGACAAGTTACCATAAATTCAGCGTACCAAATGTTTTGGGACCAAGAACTTTGGGCGCTGCGGTGGCTTGAGTGATGAAACTTTCCTACGTACGCGGCTTGTGATTATTTTGTTTTAAAAGTACGAAATGTCTTGGATATTACTTGCCCTAAAATGTAATTTAGAAATTAGCAAATCAACTTCAACGACTTAAATAATTAATAAATAAATAATGCTGGACAATTCATACGGCATTATCTAGCCCCATGGTAAGCAGAGCTTGTGTTATTGGTACTAGATAACTGATATATTACATAGATAGAAATTTTTTATTATACATAGAAAACGACCAGAACACCCGAAACACATATCTGCAGATCGTGCACACATTTGTTCCGAGGCGGGAATCGAACCCGCAACCTCCTGCGTCGCAGGCGGACCTTCGCCCACCGCGCCACATCGGTCGTCAATTGGTGGGAAAACGCACAAGATCGCACGGAAAGGAAAGATTTGGGGAGGCCTTTGCCAGACAGTGTTATAGGCTGAAAAATCTAAGAATTCATGAATATTTTAAAACTCATGACTGTTGCGAGACATAAACTCGAAAACAAACCTTCTACTCTCTACGGGAACGCCTTTATTAATCACGCCACTAAATAAACTTGCTGGTAACACTTGCGTAGGTAGTAATATTTTCTTAAGGAATTGGTCGGGTGGCTAATAACTTATGAGACGAACCTTACCGTGTTGGTAATAAAGCTAAGACAGGCGTTAATTTCTTTTTTATATTAGCCTGATTCGTCCCCCTGCGCACTGCTGGGCAAAGGCCTCCCCCAAATCTTCCCACTCGAAAGAATTCGGGAAGATTGAGGGATATATCCCATCAAGCTCTGTGGAAGGCGTTAAGGTCGTCACACCAGCGCAGCGCTTTCTTGGCCGACCTCGCTTGCGTTGCAGCACCTCTCGGGTGCATTCGGATTCGGCTATTGTAGCCTACCCACAGCTATTTAAGTGTGGCGGTCTTGAATCCCACTCTATCAGGAATACCTGTCATGTATTCCTAATGAGATCAATTCGCCGAAACCCTAGGATGCTACATTACAGGGTATATTCCAGCACCTTAGGTTTATACCCTGTACGATCTTTAAATCAATAATGAAATAATGCAAATGACACATGCACATGATATATATATTTTTATTTTTCTATCAAAGGCACTACTATTATTATAACAAAGCTAGTATAATTTACTTATTATTTTTAATATTTCGTAATCGCAGGGTCCTGTGATGGTTCTTGTTCTGGTCTAGGCAGAATAACAGCGCCTTCTGTTCATAACAGTTGGCATTATGCTGAGCCTGGACCCATTTGCTACTGCAGCACACATTGTTCACCTACTTACTTGTTTTTGTTATTTAGTTTTTTTTTATTTTTTTCAATGTATTTTTTTATTGTATAACTAATAATAATTATTTTTATTGTGTAACTAATATTAAGTATTATGTTTGTAATTTATAATTGTTCATTTATATTGTGTGTATATGTAGTGGCAAATAAATGATATGTCTATGTCTATGTCTATGTCTAAATCTTTCTTACTCTTCAATATACGAGAAGTAGAAAAGCATTCTAGCAAACTGTCAAATACTTCCGCACCGACGAGTTCAATTGAATCCGCGCTAAGGATTTCAACATGAAATTCTCGAATGTTCCATACAACTGGAATATCAACGAGCTACATCCGGAAGTTAGGAATCCCAGGTAACTTCTTCGCAGGTAGAGCTTGGTTTCCGGTTTTTTGTATTATCCGGCCAAATTGAATCTATCTAGGAACACAATTTGTATTATTCAAATCAAATCAAATAGTTTATTGCTTTAACTTAAATTAATTAATATATTTCAGTGGTATGGGACCCTCTTTTAAGTAATGTAATACCTGTGCTAGAGGGTCTCGCTCTGCAGAGCGGCTATCTTAAAGATAATTAAATTAAGTTTAATATTTAATATAGATACTTAAGTATGTAACATTTACATAATAATGACACTTAGTTAAAGTACAAAAAGTTTTTCCTACAAAATATAATTAAAATGCCAGAGAAAATATAGTTTTTTAAAAGGTTTATATAATAATATAATTTGTGCTAATCTTACAAAAAACAATGTATAATAAATGTGCCTACCAAATGTCCACTCTGTAAAAATAATAAATCGAACGTTGAGTGATTTAATAAAATGAAATTAAAAGTGATATAAAGTAGGGTAAAGGTAAATTTAAAGTAAGTTAACTATGCTTATGAGAAAGTGTGATTCGTTTTACTAAATATCATTAGACTTCAAAAAATTAACTTCGCTTCTAATTTCTAAACATCAAAGTCAGAGGAAATGCGTTAGATGTCTTGCTGTAGAAGCTTGCTACGGCGTAGGCTGCGAGGATGGCGTAGCTCCTTCGCAGCAATTTTACTGTTGCATATTAGAACTGTGACCTCGTGTCGTTATATTGACAGTGTGTACATACCATGTTAATTTAAAGATAACATTATTTTGTGGCAGAATCTATTCTATATAATACAATCTATGACAAATTGTTGCCTAAATCACAATCACGACACGACGCCATGTTGAAAAATGTTGATCGAGACACTTCGCGTCGCTTTTTTTCATCTACGGCGAGCCGTTGCAAGTCAGCAATAAAAAGAAGGTGCGTCTTACGTTACCGTTTTCCGGTTTTACCGATTATTTGCCAACCCTATTTCGAGTTTATAAATAGTCATGAATAATGCATCAATACCGAAGTTCTTGATTTCATAGTTGGAACTCTGTGTTAGCTTTAACTTGTTTACGGATTGTTAGCAATGTTTCTTTGATGTTTACGGAAAACTCTCGTATGACGATGCCTAATTGTTTGGGAATTATGATGAGGATATTGGATGGAGTCATTTTTTATTAATTCAGGCATTCAAATCGTAGATGTAATTAATTTCGGAACTCATTCTCGTACGCTTATATAATCACAATATGATGATTCGACCTGCGTATATCAAATTGCTTTTATGTTTTTCAGGTCATTTTGACTACGCTAGACGCTCATATCAATTTGACGCTGACTGTACTAGCAATATTTAGAGTCTTTGTAAATTATGCGAAAGTCATCCAAAGATGATGAGGATGTCTTTTTACAATATGCTAGCGTCTGTTTTGTCTGTCTCTCCCAATAAGGTCTGCTGGAAGAGAATTCTTCGTAGGTTTAAGCTCGCTTTTAATATTATTTTCAAGTTCAATGTTTTTAAATTATTTATTTTATTGTGCAATACAGAATAAAGAAATAATATTTTCGAACGAACCTTTTTCCTCCTATTTTTGAATTATGCTTTGTTACAAAGGAAATGATATTTGTAACAAAGAGGCCGGGTACAGCCTGTTTAAACAGTGATAAACCAATATGACATAATTTGTCGTTTAACACGTAATAAATTCTTGTTTTCGTTATATTTCGTTGTAAGCGTCCATGTTTTATACGTGAACGGAAGTAAGAATTAGGCCGTACGCTGGGGTTAGTAAGTATTATTTATTACTGCAATATTCCTTTATGTTAAGTGGAGATAGCAAACGATAAGTTTCAATTGTGGACATTACATATAGCATGTACGAGTACCTTTATTTCTATACTAATATTATAAGAGGAAAAGTTTGATTTTTTGTTTGTTTGTTTGTAATGAATAGGCTCCGAAACTACTGGACCGATTTGAAAAATTATTTCACCGTTGGGAAGCTACACTATCCCCGGTGAACATAGGCTTTATTATATTTTTTTAAAAGTTAGGGATCCGTACTAAAACCGTGCGAAGCCGGGTCCGCTAGTATTTTATAAACATAGTAACTAACAGAACCACTAACTGAAAACCAGCGCAGTGTTGAGCAATTGCAAACGATCTTTTTTTTAACCTAAGCCATTCGTGCTGCCGCTCTACACAGCGGTTGTGTTGCGCCGCACATGCGTTTCGTTCGAAAAACATTACGGCTGTGCTGAGTCACACAGATCTGTATTTTCTCAGCCGCTGCGCTAGTGTGGATTTACGCATATTAGTCACTTGTAGAAAACACATACGGTGTGATTTCAGCACTCAGTGTTAATACTTACTGCAAAATGCCGAGATAGAGACCCATTTAACTCTATGTCTAATAGTGGTTAGATTTAAGTGCCTTATTTTATTTAGCTTTAGCATTATCAATTATTGTATTTTTTCTAGTGTCCTTATTTTTCTTATTGTTTTTATTATTTGGGGTAAAATAAATGATGCTATTATTGTTATTAAGTAAACATACACACAGACAGACAACAACACACATAGAGTGAGTAGGAGTAGTCGTTTTTGTAAGCAGAATTTGTTAATTGAGAATCAGATGTCAAATAAACGACTATTTTTAAAATGATTTGTCATTTTACACAGGTACAAAGAAAATAGCCAGATTCGGAACAACATTTACTGATCATACGAAAAAAAGTAATGGGGAATCGAACCCGCAAACTTCGTGCTCTCTCGACCACTTCGCAACCAAATCTTAGGTACCTGCTTACGTACCAAATACAGACATTTGTAAATGAAGTGTCCTGTTGAAGAAAAGATTTGTTGGAATAAGATTTTAATAAATCTTCCATGTCGAACTTCAGAATCGAAGTCGAACAAAATGCTTGTAGTTGCAAAATCTGAATGGACGAGATAACCGTTACACTAATGGACTCCTACAAATGAAGTTTGGTATCTTTTGGATAGTCATTTTATTACAGTTTCATGCGCCATGATCACGCAATAACCAGTTGTTGAAGTTATTCCGTGATCATGGCGCATGGAACTGTGCCGAAATATTGGATAACTCAAAATACCTAAAAAATTCATGCTGCCGCTCTACACAGCGGTTGTGTTGCGCCGCACATGCGTTTCGTTCGAAACATATTACGGCTTTGCTGAGTCACACAGATCTGTATTTTCTCAGCCGCTGCGCTAGTGTGGATTTACGCATATTAGTCACTTGTAGAAAACACATACCGTGTGATTTCAGCAATCAAAGTGTTAAATGACTTTAGTGATAATATGACAAATACCAATAACTGTTTATACAATGGATAGATTTATACTTGCAGTTATTCCACTCTCTTACTTGCTCTTTGTTAGTTCGACAGATAATCAAATAGTCATGTCCCATTGTGTCATGTCATAATGCTTTTCGATTCGATTGTTCATGACAATCGATTTTGTTTATGAAGAAGTTGTAATCGAGGTTATAGTTTTAACATCTCTACTGCGTTCACATATCCTGCCATGCGTGGTGACAACAAAACTTGCTTGTTTAAGGAGTCACGTTCAGTTCAGTAGTGAACGTGTTTGCTTGTGAGATATGTTTAGATGACACAATATACAGGCAATTCCTTTTTTTTATTTATCGAGTCCATAGACTAGTTCCTCCATGTTTAGAACGAGAGTCTTTTGGCGTAGAATCCCATTTATCTCCGCAGTCCGGACAAGTAGAGTTGGATGATTGGGCGGACCGTAACCACAATGGTCTTTTAGCGGCGAGTTTTTAAGCCTTTATAGCACTACCAACGAACATTTTCTAATTAAATCGTCTTTGATGGAACCCTTTGTTCTTTTTTTAGAATAAACGGAACCTAGTGGAGTAAATGACCGAGATATTTTTAGTCGGTGATTAGTAATTACTTACTTAGGCGGCCTCTAAAAGTTTTAGTAATTTTACTTATGCTGGGCAACGGTCAAAAAAGTGGTCAGCAGTTGGTTGATTCACGTGTATTCGTGAGTTTATCATTCACTCTATTTTTGTCGTAAATTGACTTTATTTACACATAAAAAATATTATGAACCAATGAGCGTCAAAAGTATGAGCTTTATACTCACGAATAATTCTGTAGGTGTAGGATTTAATCTGCAGGTCAATTCAGATGTAGTTTAGTAACTACTTGCTGCACCCGCGTGGTTATATATATTTTGGATAATATACCTACAATATATCTTTATGAATTGTAGCCTATGTGTTATTCTGATATATAAGCTATATTATTGTGAAGTTTCATGAAATCCATTCAGTAAGTTTTGCGTGATAGAGCAACAAACATCCTCACAAACTTTCACGTTTATAATATTAGTAGCATTCAGCCCGTAAACAATGGCTTAGGAAATGTTAAGGTGAGTACATATTATCGAAGGAACTAACACAAAAACTGACTAATTATTAAATCATCAAACCACCTTTAAACACCTTCACGCAATATCGTACACGAAAACTGAAATGAAGCACGAAGGGCAGTCGTTTCATTCATGATTCAAAAAGCACTGTTGATTTTCCTTAGGTGTCGGGGTGATAACTCACATGGAAGCCACGCTGTGTGGCTATTAATTTTTTTAACCATCTGCCCATGTCATTGGTCGGCGTCGTGGTTGGCTATATGGTTGATAGACTGATGGAAATATGGCTGATAAATGGAAAGAAAATAGAACGAGGGTTCTGTTTCTATTTTCCATATGGTTCTAGAACCGTAACTTCTATAGCAATCTAGATCTTGAAGACTCAGCAACAGCCACTTTATCCTGAAGGCCACATGAATCTACTCGATTGTCTGAAAAAGATTTTAAGTCAGTTCGAATAATGTTTTGCGAAAATCTGCCAACTGATGTCAAGGCTCTACTTAATACTTACTAATTTTTTAGTTTTGTTGATAGGCGGCGTCAGGAGAGGTGTGTAGTATGGCACGTGGTTAAATATAGATACCATTTTATATACCGCGAGAGATCTAGATGGTAAGTGACAATGTTACCAGATTTCCTTGGATTAGTTATTCCGGGTAGTTGTAATTGACCACGGAGCTAGGCGTCCCAGTGAGTGTTCACCCTTATATTGTATTATTCAATGTGTTACACTTTACATGAGCAAATTGGTCGTAATGAGTAAGGCGCAGTGGGGGCTCCGCTTTCCCTACTTGAAGTATATTTTTACACTTCCTTTATGCTTCCATGGCAGTCTTACTTATTGGTCCAAACTAAGTTTCTGGAATAAAGCTTTGACATGCGAATAAGGGCATCAGAAAGACGAAAGTTCCAATGATTGTATTAATAGTTGTAGTTTGGATTATGTAATCTATTAAGATCTATTATATATAAGTAACTTATTCCTAGAAGTTGTTCTACCTAAGTTTATCGCCATGTGTAACTCTTATTGGGTCACCCTACATCGTATCTAGGTGGGTAGGTGCTTTGATACGCAAGACGTAACAAATGATTAGCAATTCCCCTTGCGAGAAGCCGGCATGTTGGTTAATTGTTAATCCGGTACGAACACATAATTACGGTCAAAGCAATGAGCGTATAGGTAATTGAATTTATTCTGAGTAACTGTGCCGAAGCACTGAGAAACTATGTCGCTAGAGACCACCAAGTTTAAGTTATATTGGATAGCTTGTTGAAGATAGGTTTGTGAAGTTGTTTCTACTGATTGAAATTTCATGAAGGGACTCAGGCAACAAGGCACTTGAAAACTTTGTATGGTAGGTATCTACAGTGGCGTTGATCGTTAGCTGACCCCTCTAGCAGGTTTCATCTTGTAATTACCAGTTTTGGTATTTCAGTTGTTTTGATATTCATTTTAATTTCGAAAAGATATGTTTAAGACTGAGACTGGAAAATTAGGGGCATTAACATAAACGGCGGCGATTACATCTTACAATACAAATACAAAAATACTTTATTATACACCAGATACAGAACATTATGAAAGATATTACATGTGACAAGTACAATGGGCGGCCTTATCGCTTAGAAGCAATCTCTTCCAGGCATCTTACATATACAAAAAATGTATATACCAAAAAGCTTACAAATAAGAACACCGTAATTATGTACTTAGAATCAGGAATGTTCAACGTTTAGTGTTGATAACCATGATAGTTCCAAAAGTTTTAGGAATGTTCTAGTTCACATTACGACACACTACACTGACCGTGTCCGACTGCAGTACAATCGGATTACGACGCACACACCTTAAGGGTCCGGCGACCCTCGCTTGCAAAAATCGCTCCGAATATCGCTGTCCCTGTTTAACCCTTGCGCCGCGCCACATGCGTGCGCGATAGCAATATTAGCCGTTCAAAATTTGGTTTGTTCGGCTAAAAATTATCGTTGTAATACCAAAAATTATGACTGAAAACTTTTTGTATTCTTCACAAAATAAAATATAATATAAGCTATGTTCCTTAATAAATAAAACGTAAGATATTGATGTTTTTAATACGAAACAAATAGCAAGAAAACTTGTCCATTTTCGCATAAAAATGTGCAAAATGAGATTGGCTTTCGTTTCATTTTAGGTAAGTATTTTGAAAAAAAAAACTATTGGGAACCTAGATAAATATAACACTATTTTAAAACAAATAATGCAATATTATAGAGGAAATATGCTTGAATTAGAAATAATTTTGGTATTACGTTTGTATGAAGAATTCGTCCCTCAGGAGGCCCCTTAAGCACAGGATTTCACGAGAAAGAGAGAGACGAAAACCATTTCGACGATCAACAAAAATACATCACCTGATATCCGTAAAACATGAACATAGAGTACAAAACAATGAATCACAAACAAAACTGTCACGCCAACAAAGAAATAAATAAAGCTGGTTCTGCATTTTTATAACTCCTAAAATGGTAGAACGGCATATAAAATACGGGTATTTTATTTAAGGGGTCCAATTTAGTGAAGATACCTGTATTGGGCCTGTCTGGGGATATTACAGACGCAAGCTACGATTTTATTTGGGATTCCGTATAGCTGTGCCCCCGGGAGTTTAGGGTTAAGGCATATTGAAAGCGAATCGAAGGGAATTTCCAAACATTTCATAGTAAATTAACCAACCCTATCACAATATTAACGTAAGTCAAACTTACATCTAGAGGCATATGCTAAAAAAGTGAAATACAAGCGACTTTCTTAAAAATAAATGTGTGGCTACCACCGCTATGAGCCCTATCTCCCCAAGAACCCCAAGAACCTGTGGAGATAGGGTTCAATGTGTTATCATTTTCATGAAAAATTCAGTTCGATTCCTTTTCAATATGCCTTGACCCTTAGTGTACGTGATGCCAATATCCAGAACGAATGATGTTGCGAATCAGTTTCGCCGCCAATTTAAGCGGCCGTTCCAGGAAAGTTCGTGTGTTAAGCTCAACACAATATGTAAATTTGGTTTCGGATTTTCAATTTAGTTGGCAACTGTTCCTAATAGAACTTGTTTGTCTTTATTGCGCAGTCGAATTTAGTATGTGGTTCGTTCGCAACTCTTTTATAATGGATCTGAAGTGATAGATGGACGCTACGTTATTAAGCTACTTTGCGCATTCCATGGCGTTTAACGTTGTAAAACAACGATGAAACATTAATGAATATTGATAAAACCGGCCAAGAGGGAGTCGGCTTATGCACGAAGGGTTCCATACATTATCTATAAAAACGAGCAAATAATGACGTTTGTTGTATGGAGTACCCTTAACTATTTATTTTAATTTGTTTTTTAGTGTTTGCTGTTATAGCGGCAATAGAAATACATAATCTTTGAAAAATTCAACTGTCTTACTATCACGGTTCATGAGATACAGCCTGGTGTCAGACGGGCAGACAGACGGACGGACAGCGAGACTAATTTTACCGTTTGGGTGCGGAACCCTAAAAACTAAGAAAACTAATCATCAACTAGTCCGAAAGCAGAGCTTAATAATGTCATGCATCATTTATTATGTGCAAGTTAACAGACAATGGACATAATAATGCTTAATTATAAATACTATTAAAACGGTATCGAGTTACTTTACCTATTTTACCCGACGATTTAACAGTTTTACACACTGTCTTGATCAGGGGAAGACTGGAGTGGAGTTACCGCATCTCTATATTAGTACTGTTAATTATGGGTCAGATCGCGTAAGTTTAAAAATATTTACAACTAGCTGCGCCCCGCGGCTTCGCCCGCGTGGAAAGCAATTTTACCATATTTTCTCAGCGTTTAAACCTTCCCTGGACTACGACGAAGATTTCAGAACCAAAATCAGCTAAATCGGCCTCGCCGTTCTCGAGTTTTAGCGAGACTAACGAACAGCAATTGATTTTTATATACAAGAAGATTATGCTTCACGGTGTACGACTGCAGCATGATTTGGTTTAGCCAAGCGATGCCACTTCTCCAGTATCATCTTTCCTCTTTATGAACGTTCCCGGTTGATTTTCAAAAGTCAGAGTCAAACGCTAGCGTTAGTCAATGAATTATTCAGGTCAGCACGGAAACTGCGTATTTACATAAGCAAATTGGGTGCGACGACTGAACGGCGGGCGTCGAGTCAAAAAAGCTCCAGCTCACAATACCTACACCAAATCGAATTCTGTTTATTCTAGCTATTGATAAGGTGAAATAACTTCTATTTATGTAGGAAATTGCGAAGGCTATTGATGTTTTGTTGTTTTAGAAGTGATTGCTGGCCCAATGCCTACACAGGTATTGGGCCTGTGTAGGCAGCGATCACGTCTCAGACTATAAGAAAATAGTTGAAGTGGGTGTTAATAGAATTCAATGAACATAAAGGGTATATTAAGTTGAGTGTTTGTTAAGGTGAAATACGTCCCAAAACTCACGTTTTGACTTAACGGAAAATCAAATTGTAAGGGAACAAAACACCGAATATATTTTGATGAGGATCAAAAGTTTAGGATATTAGTTAGTATGTTATGGGAGTCAAAACACGATTGACTAAACTTGACTCGATAGAAAAAAATAAGTTTTTACGGAAATACCAGTTTTATTTGCTAGTTATTTAATATTATTGTAATGAAATTTCTTCTACGTGTTCCCTAATAAATACTTTAGACGATTATGGTTTTAGTTTTTTGCGAAACAGTATTATTTTAGAGCAATAACAAATTTAAAAATAAAAACTAGTGAACTAGCGCGGGCCGGTCATTCCGCCGCTCTTGCCTGCCTTTCTCGCCTTCCCCGCGCGGCGTTCGTTCGTCCTTGTCTCAAAAAAGCAAACTCTGGAACAAGAAAACATTTGTTATTTCACGATTTCAATTTGGGTGTAGGAAGGGCTATGATACACCAATAAAGGTAAAACCTTTAATTAATCTGGCATACCGCAATAGCGTTGCCATAAAACGTGCTGTATGGCAACGCTGATACGCAATGCCAAGCCTCAGCGCAGTGGGGCAATGCAGCCATCGTCTTAGGGTAGCTTACGACTGGTATTGATATTATGGATCATTTAAGATATCCGTGAATCATTTGCAACAGTTTGCAGTTAACTTATTTGTTTTAATTGTAAATACAATTACAAATTTATTTTTATTATTTGATTGTTACTACATATTGAATAAGGTTATAAATCAATCCAATAAAGTAGTAAAATTATTTGAATTATAATTAAGTAATTTAGCGTATTTCAGAGAGATAGTCAGAAATATTTCCGCGTTTTTCTAAAATATAAACTTATATCGTCACGTGTCATAAGGTGTCACGTAAATTGGTACAAAATTCAGTTGTCATCAATCAATCATAATCAAATAAACTGAACATGGAACACAAATGGAATTATGGAACTCAACACGCCCCTGTATTAAGGCATAAGGCCATATCACGCATCCTTGAAATTTGAATATTCCATTTGATTTCTCCCTGTCTTCTCCATTGATATCAGTATCAGAGAGTAAAGATTGGAAAGGTAGTTCTTGAATATTAGGTGTGCACGCTTGGAAGAATAAAGTAGTGTTATTTTTTAATAGATTTTCTTTAAAAATAAGGTGGTTCTCAATTCAGGTTCATACCCCCTCATGTTAAAGTTATCATGTCTTTAATTAAACTGGTTTGGGTAGTCTTTCTTGCGCAGTCGCGTACAAATTAAGAGGAATCTAAGCGTGAAATCTAATGGTTAATACCATAAAAACAAATGACATGTTTGGCAATCTCACGGCGAAAGTTTCGGTGACTCTAGTCACCGAAACTTTCGCTCTAGCAACCCTTACAATACAAAAAGGGGACCGAATTCTGTTAATTAATCGTTTGACCATTGCAATCGTCGCAGAATCACCGATCATCATCAGCCTATAGCAGTCCACTGCTGGACATAGGCCTCCCTCAATCAGCGCCATAGCGCCCTGCCTTCAGCTACCTGCGGAAGACTGCAGATTAAAGAAATTTTAGATAGTGCGTGCGGTGGTATTTGCAGGGAGAGATTGCTAAATCTTGACACTTGACACGCGTCCCTCCGTCTGTAGTTTCTTTCATCAAAGGTAAAATTCAAAAAAGCATAATTCTAAGACCACCATTGATACCATTACAAATTGGATACCATTGTTGTGGTAAAGCGCGTAATTTCATGGAATTTGGGCTCCTTTGCCAACTAAGTTCAACTGTAAGCGTAGTCGCTAAATGTATTTCTTACTCCGCCTTACCTACTCAGTTATATCTTGCTCCCTTACTCGGCATATTTCCTATCTGCTCCAATATTATCGGCCCATTTGTTTGCAAAGAAAGCCTCAGCTTTGTTGTGTAACGTGGTATTGATTTCCAAAGCCTCACAAACATTTCAAGACCTTTGTTATACTCCTACACAATTTTCTGTTCAGTGAGCAGTATCGCTAACAGCATAGCTTGCAACATGCAAGATATATTCTTACAAACCGACATAAAAATGAAAAACATTACTTCCCTAAGTCTAATTTTGTCTTCCTGCACAAACAAGTAGGTGGCACTTCACACGCCAAGTAGAGAGCACAGATAATGAATACAAATTTTTGACAGCATATTGAAATAGATGGTATGAAGGGAAAAATGCTTGGTGGGTTGCTATTTCGTGGTAAGAACATGGAAATACGTAAATGGTCTCTTCTTTTGATGACTAGTGTAAATATTTTATTTGGTTTTATTCTTAGGAAGAACAGAACCGATCAATTAAAGGAACCTCTTAACCCCCTGACAGAAGTAATCTAACCAAAATTCAAAGAGGCAACCAATCCAGCGAAGCTTTTAAGAAATAAATATAATATTTGAATATTTTCTTGTATTCATTCACCCATATCAGTAAGTTATGCAAGACAAGTCATGTTGTACAATTTGAGCAAGGATTATAATCAACTTTAAGAAAGTTTGTATAATATACTCATACCTCATGTTTAATATGTTTAATGGTCGCTGTAAAAATTTTTTCGGAGAGAAGGGTTTTTTTATTTAATTTGACAGCTTTTACAAGACTATAGCGGGTTTCCACCGCGAAAGTGGAAATAAGAGATTAGTGGGCGGTTAATTTCAACGCTTTCTGATAGCTCACTCCTTTCCGTTTGACTACGTTCGGTGACAGGGCGCTATGGCGCTCATTGAGGGAGGCCTATGTCCAGCAGTGGACTGCTAATTGGCTGATGATGATGTTCGGTGAGTCCATTCCGCTCGAATATTTGTTACGTTATACAAATATGAAGTTTACTCTTACTAGTTAAAATGGGTCCGCTCTGTTGACGGTGGAACTGGGCTATACTCAAATGCAACTTAGATTCAAGCTAATCTTATGTGATTCTTTTTTTACAAATTTTATTGACAGATGTCTAATAATCTGAGACGTGCATAAATCGGGGTTTTCCAGTTTCCCCCCTTGGAATCCCCCCAAAGGGATCTGAGTTGTATTTGAGTACGGAAACACCGTACCGCACCGAGTTGCTACGACGACGACGTCACTGGCAGCGGTATCCATCGTCTGTCCTTAATGAGTCAACGGTCAAGGTTTCCCACGTCTCGGCCAACATACAAATGAGTTTTATGTATTTTGTAAGTTATTTATTTACTCTCTGTTTAAATAAATTCTACTCATCGCATCGTTATTTCGTGTTCCGAATTACCTTGAACCTTTACGGTTTTCACTAACGGGTTGTTCGAACGTGGTCATTTGTTTCAGTCATGTAAATGATTGATGAACCTCTATAGATACTCGGTTGTACAGACGAGAACAAAAAGCTTTATAGGTCCTTTAAAATATAACTTTTTAACCATCAAGTAAGTAGTACTTGATGGTACAAGCACAGTCATGAGGCCATCTGCGGTCAAACGCATTTTAGACCTTACGATATAAAAAAGAAAACATAAGCTAATACGGTAGAGGTAGCAAAGTAGGTACAAAACATAACTTTGTACCATTCATGATTTAACCAAGACGCTGTTAACTTTACGAATTATAGGTAGAGATCTCATACATACATGGGTTTGACGACCCATGTGGCGCGGTGGGCGAAGGTCCGCCTGCGACGCAGGAGGTTGCGGGTTCGATTCCCGCCTCGGAACAATTGTGTGAACGATCTGCAGATATTTGTTCCGGGTGTTCTGGTCGTTTTCTATGTATAATAAAAAATATCTATCTATGTAATGTATTGTATTATGTATATCAGTTATCTAGTACCCATAACACAAGCCCTGCTTACCATGGGGCTAGATAATGCTGTGTGAATTGTCCAGCATTATTTATTTATTTATTTATATTACAAAAAAAGCAAACTTGAACTCTTCTTTATTCTTTACATACAAGACACGTGTTTCACTCAGTAAGGAATTCTAATAAACATGCTCTTTTAAAACGTACGAATAAAAAACACTAAATTGCCCCAATTCCCACAAAACCACACTTGAATTTTCATTACACTTTTCCGCGCGAGTGTACGTGGAAAAGGAAAAGTATACCATTACGCAGACATCATTAGTGGCGAGTGGTTACGTATCTGTAACTGTACACAACTGTACCGGATAGGTAACTATAACTACTCAAGTAGGGTTCTGCTTGTTAATTTTTTGGTTGGTGTATAATTAGAAACTTCGTGTAAACAAGTTTCGTGTATGATTGTACATCTCAAAGACCTCAACTCGTGTGTGAATGCAAGAAAATAATTAAAACTCTTTTCGAGCTTTTGCGCTGCTTTTTACTAAAAACAAGCAAAAAGTACCCTCAAAAATTATGAAATGAATTTTTGAATATTGTTGCTATTTCCCTACTTCATTATTAACCACCAGTTTCTTCTGCTGCTTCGTACTCGTTGTTTCTATGGAAAAACCTCTAAAGGTATTTTTTTTTCTATCCCTTGGAAACTTTTTTATGAGATAAAAAGAACCCAAGTGTATTCTAGATCTAAATCTATGTACATCTCTGCGAAATGATGGTTGTTTGTTACTTCTTCGCGCCAAAACTACTAAGCGGAACGGGATGAAATTTTGCGTATATAAAGTTCTAATCCGAGAAAAACAAAGGCAAATATTGCCTTTGTTGCTGTTTTATTCCATAAATATCAATCATAAATATTTGTACTGTTTTATTCCATAAATACTGGAATAATATCTACTAAATCTAAAAAATATCTCTATCCTATGGGCAGTTCCCATAGGATTCCAATTATAATAATATACACTTTTCCATTATAAGCAACGCTTGCGAAGCTGCGAAGTCGCGGGTAGAAACTATATTTTATAATATTATAATTATTAGAAGTGATTTATGTTTTTAAACCTAACTTTTGAAAAGCTTGTTCAATATCCTACCCTATTGTCTTTCGTAAACGGTAGGTTTGACCTCAGTAGATACCTAATTAATTATTAAAAAAGAAATGACAATCGCAATAGCTATAAAAAAAATTACTTATTTATATCTTTAACGTTGTATTATTTCCCTATATTTCCTTTTGTCTTACATAAACGGTAGACCTGACTACAGTAGATAATTAATTGTTAAAAAAGAAAAGACAATCGCAATAGATTTAAAAAATATATACAATGTGTATTGTCGAACCTTGATCAAACGAGATGTGCGGATACACGACATATATTTATCGATAAAAAACTAAAAATAAAAAATTATATATTACCTATCTCAAAAATAAAGCCGATTTAATTATTTTTTTTATGAAAACGACTTCATCTGGTTTTTTCTTCGTTTCTTTTTGAGTAAACGGTGTATTTTATTCAAAGTAGCCTCATTTGAAAGCTAGATTGTTTATCTAGCTAAAAAAATAAGAAAAAAATACAATTTCGGTCCATAAGCCTAGTAAAATCAATATTTTTTAGAAATTTGCAAAAAAAAAACAAATTTTATTTTATTTTTGATCTGTAACTTTAAGACTGAGTTATTGAGGTGTACTTTTTTGCATGTTGTATTAAACTTCATAATTTAATCTACAAATTCTCCAAAACATATGGGTCTATCTCTTTTCGTTGTTATGTTATTCACCATTGAAAATAGGTACTTTCTGTTTTGTACAAAGATCAACAGGAATATCAACTGATTTAATCTACATAAATTATAAAATAAAACGAGGCAAGGTAGGAAGAAAGGGAATGAGGTCTTTGCCCAGCAGTGGGATAGTAACGGCTGTTTAAGATAAAGTTTTAGTTTTTTTTACTCTTGACAAAACAGAAAGTACCTATTTTAAATAGTAAATAACATGACAACAAAAAGAGATAGACCCATATTTTTTGGAGGATTTGTAGATTTAATTATGAAGTTTAATATAACATGCAAAAAAGTACACCTCAATAATCCAGTTTTAAAGTTACAGATCAAAAATAAAATAAAATTTGTTTTTTTTTTGCAAATTTAAAAAAAAATTGATTTTACTAGGCTTATGTACCGAAATTGTATTTTTTTCTTATTTTTTTAGCTAGATAAACAATCTAGCTTTCAAATGAGGCTACTTTGAATAAAATACACCGTTTACTCAAAAAGAAACGAAGAAAAAACCAGATGAAATCGTTTTCATAAAAAAAAAATTAAATCGGCTTTATTTTTGAGATAGGTAACATATAATTTTTTATTTTTAGTTTTTTATCGATAAATATATGTCGTGTATCCGCACATCTCGTTTGATCAAGGTTCGACAATACACATTGTATATGTATATCTCTAAAGTTGTATTATTACCCTATGTTTCAAGCCTTTTGGTATAACAAGATCATTTAATCAATACATTATCCCATCTATCCTATTGGAGTTCAGAGGTCAAACACGGTTACCTTCGTTACCAAAACAGTGTAATTCCAACCTTTAGGGCCTGTGTCCATTGAATAGGATGCCTGTGAAATATTGTTCGGGTTTTCGCATCAACCTCAACCTAATCAGACTATATTGGCTGGACGCAGGCCTCCCCTTGATAAGTACCTTCTTGACTTTTGACTCATGGGGGGTAATTCTTAATATCCCCAAGCTGGGCAGGCGGGTTGGATCGGAGTTCGTTCGGTGCTCAATTGTTGTGCAGGAGGCGCTGCTGCCCGCTTCACGATAGAAGGTCTTAGTCGCCTCTTTACGACGCCTGCGGGAAAAGTTGGGTTGGTACAAAGTCGAGGCCGGCACCACACTGATTATCTCTTATATCTAGTAAAATCTGTATCCAACGTTGAAGTATTTTTTAAAAAGCTGGCTTTTGATAATTCTTCGATTTATATCAGAATATTTTTGATAAGGATCTGGTATTTTACCACAGGTTGACATACTGGAAGACTGCAGAACAGGCGGTATGAAAAATAAGAAATTGGCTCTATTTCTTTTAACTAAAGGACGACGACCGATGTGGCGCGGTGGGTGAAGGTGCGCCTGCAACGCAGGAGGTTGCGGGTTCGATTCCCGCCTCGGAACAATTGTGTGTACGATCTGCAGATATCCAGGTTCCGGGTGTTCTGGTCGTTTTCTATGTATAATAAAAAATGACTATTTATGTAATGTATTGTATTAGTATTTCAGTTATCTAGTACCCATAACACAAGCTCTGCTTACCATGGGGCTAGATAATGCTGTGTGAATTGTCCAGCATTATTCAAAATTTATTTATTTAAAGGCGATTAGTACAGTTCGATTTAGAAGGTAACGTTGGGAAAACTTACTTTTTTTAAAAAGAAAGTGGACCAACTGGATCCGACAAGGCTGAGAAAGGGGAGCATGGGAAGACAGCAGTGGAAGTAGTTCGGCTAATACGATAATGTTGATGATGGTGCGTTTGATTCTCGGAGCTCGAAAGTCTAAACTTGAAACTCGGACTTACAATGGGAAACCACCGCCACGTCCTTAATATGAAGGGAAAAGGCTATTGTACAGGGCGCTATGAGCGTCACCCTTTCAAGATTACGTGCCTGAAAGCTGAGAGTTAAATATTAATTTGAGAATTTAGTTGGATATTTCTCTGTGAGGATAATATAGTCGCAAAGATCCCTTCATTCTCCGGTTTGCGGTGATAACAGGCTTCCGCGTACATTAGGAAGGATAGCGCTGTATCGCAGTATAGGGTAAAACCCTTTGGCAGCCTTTAAAATTTTAGACAAGGAATTCAAAGTCGTACGAGAATGAATTTAGAAGAACGAATTTTTTTTTGACACTTTGTTTGACCTATCAATCACATATTAAGGGATGCCTTACCAAAATTAAGGGATGCGGTTTTAAAATTTTTGGATAGGACCCATAGGAATATGTAAATAGGTTTATTTTAAATTTAATATTAAGTGGTAGTTAGTAGGGTGTATAATGTTAGTTTTTTGGTTTGTGTTTTAAGTTTAAGTTTTTTTTGTTATATTTCTTTATCGCTTTGGTGTCCAACTGTAAAGGCATTGTAAATAGTTTATCAATAAATAAATAAATAAATATTCAAGACTCAATGTTTTATTGTTATGTAGGTACAAATCATCATCATCATCAGCCTATAGCAGTCCACTGCTGGACATAGGCCTCCCCCAATGAGCGCCATAGCGCCCTGTCTTCAGCTTGCCGCATCCAACATCTACCTGCAGTCTTTCGCAGGTACAAATAGGTTTTAAAAATTTAGATAGATAGACAGATAAAACATTTATTTGGCACTAATAGTAATAACACACACATACAATTAATATAGAGATACATACAATATTAAACAAAAGTACACTAAATTTATACAGAAGTCCAACATGCACCCTGCAAGGGTATTGCGATAGTAGTTAATAATAATGCTTAATTTTTTTTAAATCACTTGCCAGCCTCCTTCGAGCATTATCTTATCAGGATAATCTGAGGTTCGTAGTAAACCCGCTCCAATCACATAACCCTTATATTATATAGATGTGAAAGTTTTCTTGGTATAAATATTTTAAAACTACTATAAAACGCTGCGCGAAAATCAGTCCGCCGCGAGGCTTTCTAGAGTGTGGTCACGTCGCTTATTAAATATTTATAGAAAAATAATAGCAACAAAATCATAAAAATTTTAAATGTATTATTTTAAAAAATATGCTCCACTTTATTGCTAGGCTATTATTATATTAAATTAAATAAGGTATATCGGTAAAAACATAATTTAAAAATGTGAAATATTCGTAATATTTCACATTTTTTTAATTTTAATTTCTCATAGTAGGATACCAAAACCAAACATCTATCTAAGTTACTTTTTAGCCAAGGATCTTATCAGTAGGTTATATTTTTTTCTTAATTAGATATGTCAGTATTTTCTATTATTTTGAGCTTCGAAACTGATGCTGAAAGGGAAATTATGAAAACCTCTCACAAGTTATCTTGATAGAACGCGTACATACTATATTAATCGAAATATTTTATAGTCAAACTCGTTGGACACTAAAATTTCCTAAAATTATTAGTAAATAACATATACTATAAGATAAGTGGTTCATGATATAAACGGGTTTGAAAAGTACTGTTTCTGCGCATTTTAGGAATAAAGGCTCTTAAGGTAAAATAAAAAAACTAATACACATTGAAGTGAACTATAAAATAATTTAATTGATAATTATGAATAGTATAAAATATGATCTGTCTAAGCGCTTATAGTTCATAGTTCATCTATTGATAACTTCTGGTTACAGGTCACATATTATAATGCAATATGTAAAAACTACATACTCGTACATCATAATTATAATAATAAAAATACATTAAACATTACATTTTAACATCATAAATTCATTCACATCGTATATCGATTGAGCTATCAGCCACTTCCTTAGTTGTACCTTAAAAGATTGTATGGATTTTGCGCTGGTGATAGAAGTTGGAATACGATTGTAGACAGCCGTCCCCATCACGTGTTGCAGTTTGGACGATTTCTCCAATCGCCGAGGTAGCGCCCTTATTTGTAAGATTAAAGAAATAAAAACTTTACATTTTCATTTTCATAACCTTAACAGTTAGACAGTTTACCTGTAGTTTAGCTTTTAAACTTGAATCCGATAGTCTACTTTTTATCCTATAAATTAGGTCCCCTAGGATATACATAAATGACCTTTAAAAACATAAACGTAAAAACAACGCGTGCGAAGCCACGCGCAGGTACTAGTAACGAATAATCTAATCCATGGAAAATCCATTTGCATATTTTGCCAATACAGGGCCTTAAAGGATGAAAGCCTCGGTTGCAATTTTCGCAGGATATAAAATATCACAAAAAATTCAAATAACCTGACACTTCACAAAAATGTCAGGAATGCCAACCGAACGCCGCCATGCGAATTTATCGCCGCCCTCGTTGTCAAGCGGGGTGTAAATGCACAAAAAAACTCGATAAATTTCGCCAGTCACCTTTAACTCGTTTGTCAAATAATGACACGCAACAATAATCCCGCTGTTGTTTTAAACTTTACCTCTTCAAACATAGAGATCAAAATGTATTGTACGCGTTGAATTTCGTTGTTACTTCTGTCACTGTGTGGCTTTAAAATACGACATTCAATGCATGCACGGAAATATACTGCTTGGAATAATATAGGAGATATTCCGATTTCCGCGCTGTCACGGCGCTGATCTCTTGACAGTTTAATAGATGATAGTCTATCATCCCGAGGGAAGAATCTATTCTCTTGTCTGCACTGCTTTTAGATTGAAAATCGCTGGAGCTGAAAGTTCTTTACTCTAGAGACGGGCAACCTATCCCTGGCAGTTTGGGGATTTTCGGAGGACACCCTTTAGGTAAGTAAAGTTTTTGAGAAAGCTATAATCGAATCCATTAGGTAGGGTAGGTCGTAGGGTCTGCAAACTACGTATATTATCAAATTTTAAGGCGTGTAATACTTTGAATTTGAAAATTGGTAGGTATTTAGGTATCACACTAATATTATGAGCTAGTTTCTGCCTGCGGTTTAGCACGCCCGGTTTTTATAGAAACGTTTAAGAATATTTTGTATCCCATGAGAACTGATTTATGTGATAAAAAACCTATGTTATATTCCAGGTCGAGGCTGACATCAATCCAAAATTTCAACGCAATCCGTTTAGTCGTGAAGAGGTAACAAACATCCATTCATTCAAACATCTAAACATCCAAACTTTCGCATTTATAATTATTATTAGTGTGAAGGATTGGATGTTCAGATAGATGAATGGATGGACGGATAGATGGATGTTTGTTATTATAATGTTTATGGCAATTCTAATTAACTGATCGATCAGAAATATGTATGCTCTGGAATAAAACCTAGGCTAATTTATATCCCATAAATCAGTTTCCTCTGGATAGAAATAACCTTAAAACATTTCCATAGAAACATCGCGTGCGAAGTCGCTGGCAAAAAACTAGTTAAGCAATAAGTGAATACCTACTAATAGTAATGCGAAATTTGGTACATTGGGAACTTTCATACCTTGGACTTAATAATATTATGCCATACATTATAAAAGAAAAACGATTACTGAAATTCGCTAATGAATATGAATACTACGTAGTTTACATTTGACGACCTCTGTGGCGCGGTAATCTAAAGTCCTTCGGCCCACCCACAACCAAATAGGAGGGTGCTGGTTCGATTTCCGCCTTGGGACAAATAATTTTGTACGATCTGCCGATATTTGTCTCGGGTGTTCTGGTCGCTTCTTATGTATACTAAAAATATATATTTTTAGTATACATAAGAATTAAATTTATGTAATTGTATTGTATTAATATAATAATGCTGGACAATCCACACAGCATTATCTAGCCCCATGGTAAGCAAAGCTTATGTTATGGGTACTAGATAACTGATAAACATAATACAATACATTACATAGATAGATAATATAATAATAATAAAAAAACCGCCCACCGCGACACATCGGTCGTCGTATTATGTATATCCTCCGACCAGGTAGGATGACGACCTGCGAAAGACTGCAGGTAGATGCTGGATGCGTCAAGCCGAAGACAGGGCTAATATAGGCTGATGATGATGATGTACATCTATCAGTTATCAGGTACCCATTGCATAAGATCTGCTTAGCTTGGGGCTAAATAATGCTTTATGGATTGTCCGGCATAATGTATTATAATTGTATGTTTATATATATTCATAACAGTGAAGCACAAAAAAATAAATTTAGACGTAGAAATATCCCGTAAAGATTGCACGCACTATCATGAGGAATGTTCAGTGACTTTGAAAAAGCGGGATCGCGTTGCGAGTGCAAATTTAAATCGACTAGGTTCACTGCTTCACATTTATTACGAGCTATACAGGGTACGACGAAACATGTGTTCTACGTTTACTTCCTATTCGTATTATTTTACGTGTATTTTTACATTGCTATTATTGTTTTGATAATTCAAAGGATTGACATATTTTTTTGTAATCATTTGATGACACTCATTTTGCCAAAAAAACAAGTAAAAAATACATATTTTATAATGTTAACACTTTGACTGCTGAAATCACAAGGTATGTGTTTTCTACAAGTGACTAATATACGTAAATCCACAGTAGCGCAGCGGCTGAGAAAATACAGATCTTTGTGACTCAGCACAGACGTAATAATTTTCGAACGAAACGCATGTGCGGCGCAACACAACCGCTGTGTAGAGCGGCAGCACGAATTTTTTAGGTTAAAAAAAAGATCGCAGTCGTCGAAAAAAAATCGCAGTCAAAGTGTTAAACTTATAATAATGAGTGAAAGCAGTATTAGTAGCAGTAGTATACAGCATAAATTAAAAATATATTTAGATACTAGCTTCTAACCGCGGCTTTGCACATTTTTTTAATAAAGAGAAGCGTATTATTTTATTCCAGGTCATTTTTATGTGTGCAAAATTTTAGCCCGATCAACTATTCAGTGGTTTTCGCATTGTCTTCCACCAAGCCTTTTCACAACGGTACAAATTTATAATAGAGGTGGGATTTATAAATGACAATATATTTTATTCATCTACATAATATATATTTCAGTGGCACTCATAATAAACAGTTATTTATAATATACCTACAGGGTTACTATCAGTATAATATGTTTGTCAAAACTACAGGGCAAAGGCCTTCCTTTTCTCATCTCTCTAAAAACATAAGTGAAGTTCGTTCCATTCGGTCAGAAATTGAATTCAATTTATGCCCCAATCGATGTTAAGCTAGACAGCGGGAGTTGGACATACGCAGATCTAACTTACCAATTACGTAAGCGGGTGGAAATGGGTAATAAACTATCGAGAACTATTTAGTTATCCACTATGGATAACTAAATAGTTCTCGATAGTTCGAGCTATAAGTATTTTTAAAAAGCCATAGTTTTAAGAGTAATACATTTTATTTCAAAGCAGTTAATAATTAATAATTATTTAATTTATTTATTTTATTTAAGCCGTTATTGTCCCACTGCTGGGCAAAGGCCTCTAATAAATAATTTAATTAAAAAAAAATATGGTTCTAATAAGATTTTGTATTAGTATAAATGTGTACAAAATTAGTAAAAAAAAATTACACACGTATTTGATAATCATACTAACATTAGATATAAATGCAAAAGCTCAGATGTTTGGATGTGTGTTACCTATTCATGCCAAAACTATTTAACGGATTGGGGTGATATTTTGCACTTAGATATTACCTTAAACAACGCTTGCGAAGCCGCGGGCAGAACACTTCTATTTATAACCATAAGCTACGTCTACCGAAATAAGAACAAAACTAATCTAATTTATTGAATCTAATTCCATAATTAAAGTTAGGAATCCAAATACCACAATACACCTAGAAGATAAAAAAGCTTGGTACAAGTTTTGCTCCAACTCAAAATCGAACAACTTACAGATAAGCAAATCAAATGTACTAGACACATTGTAGTTATGAACATACTAGTGGTTTCTTCTTACTTCTTCCACTGCTGGGCAAAAAATTGAGGTGAACATTAAAATATTGTTATTATATAAAAATGAATAGTATAAAATATGACCTGTCTAAGTGCTTATTTGTAAGCCTAAAGAAAAAAAAACTTTTTCGTTTTCATTTTCAAATCACCGCCATGTTATCCATACCCACCCACTATCGCGATTAACAGCCAGGATCAAAATATATTGGTCCACAAATGGGCTTCAATTCTGCCCGTACGTAATCCGTCTTCGTAATTGGTTTTGCGGTGTATTGCCATTGGTAGTGGAAGTGGATTCTTGACACTTCACTATAGGTATATAGTCCGTTTCAGACTTCGTTGCGTGTGGCTATTACATAGAAGTTTGATTTTCTGTCTGGTAAGGTAGGTTAGGCTTTTTTATACGTTCCTATTTTGTCAACAACTAGTGATAAAAAAAACTACTAATGGTATAACCAGTTTTTAGAGTTCCGCACCCGAAGAGAGAAAACGAAGTGCTATTACTAAGCCTCCGCTTACTGTCCGTGTGTCCATCCGACAAGCGGGCTCATGAACCGTTAAAGTTCGATGGTTGAATTTTTTACAGAATTTGCTAGACACTTAAAATTTGGACAAGGTGTGTTTAACTATTACCGAAATAATAACAAATATAAAACAAAACATAATTACGGAGTTCAACGTCCATATCAAGTCCATAGAAAGACTGCAGGTAGATGCTGGATGCGGCAAGCTGAAGACAGGGCGCTATGGCGCTCATTGGGGGAGGCCTATGTCCAGCAGTGGACATAGGCTGATGATGATGTTGATAATAATCAAGTTGAGTACCGACCACCGAAATTAAGCAGGGTGCGGGTACGTGAGGCAGGTACGTCTGGTGCGGTCAATACTTGGATAGTTGACAGCGTCGTGTTGACTTTTTGCTTCATGAGATAAAAGCCAATAAAGTGGTTATCTAGGCTATTTAGAATAATGATTAATTTAGTTTTACTCAACGTAAGTTAAGTACCTTAGTATTAAACAAAATAAACAACATATAACTTAACTAAATGCTTTTAACATAACAAGTGATTCTTTTAAATAATAATTTTAAGCACTCTTGTCACCTGAAACACAAGAGTACTTATTTCAGGCTAAATTGTATAAGTAATACTAATATGATTCGATACATGTTAATATTTAAGTGAAGCTATGCACAACAACAAATTACTTACATACTATTGTCGGTGCGAAACTGAGCGACATCTGGCCAAGCATTAACATCATTGAGATAATCATTTATGGAGTAGAAAGCCTTCTTGATGAGATTTAGTTTTATGTAATTTTTAAATTTACGAATAGGGAGCTCAGTTTCTTCAGATGGAAGCTTATTATAGAAGCGCACGCTATTGCCCATAAATGATTTCCCTACCTTGTGTAATCTAAATGATGGGTTGTGTAACTTGTTCTTGTTTCTTGTATTTCTATTGTGAACATCACACTTTTTCATAAGGCTATCCTTATTTCTCTGTCGCGGTCGGTCTTTACGGGACCTCTAAAACCCCGCAGTAACAGTTCATAACCTGATTGTATTGAATAATTTATTCCACTCGACAAGTAAATTAGAAGTTTGTTTGAGGATTTTCGTTTATGATAATTTCGTTCGGAATAGTTACAGTACCCGATTGAAAGTTTTAGTACTAACTTTATGTTTCCTTTGAATAATTATGAGGAGTTAAAGGTTGTAATTTAGGTGTTTTGTTCCATAAGTTATTTGAAATGTCAAAAAAACTTCTTTAATAGGCATTTAGATTCAAATATCAGAATTGAAAATCCTTTATTATTTTTTCTTAGAAAATAAGTACTAAGGTGTAACTTAGAGAAAGTATCTTAAGCTGAAAGACATGTGTGTAATCACTACATAGTATAAAAAAATGTTTCTTCCCGCTGTCTGTCTGTCCGTATGTATGTATGCTTAGATCTTAAAAACTATGCAACAGATTTTGATACCGTTTTTTAATAGATAATAATGATTCAAGAGGGAGGTTTATATGTATATAATAATTGGTAAATGTGTAATTGTACACACATTTACCAAATTAACAAGACAATATACAATGGTGGAGTTTTTCAACAATCTTACTGAAAAATTCAGATTTTTTGGCTGAATAAAAAAATCACATGTAAAATTGCACACTGGCTATATCTAATACCTACTTATTGGCCTCGTACTTTATTTCTAAATATTCCTTACCAATGATTCGCATAATTCCACAAAAGACACATTATTAAAATTAAAACTGAAAATGAAAGGTGCCAACATGATTCGAATAATCCATTAACACCATAATATTTTGAGTTAAAACGAAACTGCCATTCCTTGACATCATATAAATGAGTTTACCGTGACTTGCTTTTTTAATTTTTAATCGCGATACTGTAGGGTTGAGTAAGATTTTCTCTTCAAATAATAATCATTATTTTTCACCACCCCGTTTGAAAACGGTGACTTTGCTGCTCAAAAACAGTGAGTAAAATTGGGTTTTGCTAATAGTTACCTATTCGTTCAATAAGTAGGCAAAACGATTTTTTGTTGAAAGTGCCTATATTAAATCCCAAGCTAGCGAAGCAGTCTCAGAGGAGTCACGAGCGTAGCGAGTGGCTCTAAAGTAGACTTCTGAGCTAGCGAGGGATTTAAAAGGCACAAAACAAAAAATATTTTTACTTGAGATAAACTTATAATTTTTCACCTTATACAGATTAACGAAAAAATATTTTGTTATTTATAAAAGTAGTAGTATATTGTAATGTATAGTACACAAACTGTAAGATTGGAGAGTCCTTTTAAAGGATTTTTATCTTTGACTCTTACATGGCCTTTGTCACAGTTTTAATCAGCAATGAGGTAAAAATACTACTTTTAGCCAAATAAGTAGGTAACGTATTTTTTGACGGATTTTGTCAGTTTCCGCTGTGAATTTTACTCCGTGAAATGGTTTGTTTTATTTAAAAGCTTTTTCGCATTGCCAAGTTTTTGCTGAAAATGTTTCAGCCTATTCTCTCACGCCTCGGTGTGTACTCACAAATGGATACGTATTTTTTTTATGTGCTTTTGCTACGTTGCGTTGTCAAGGATGCTACAAATCTAAATAGGAATATAATACCTATACCTTCTAAGTATATCGTACAGGAAATTTGTTTATAATTGTACTTAGTCCACACATTAATACATAGAAATAACTTAACTAAACAGAATATTTAAATAGGCGAGCTTAACCCTGACAAAGAGTTCATGTAACAAAAATTTTTTTGAAGTCATTTTTAACGGGAAAAATATAACCCACTGCCATTGAACTTTATTTTTATTCAGACATATAGTTTTACTTGTTTTCTTAATTATTATTTTGGCCAAAACTCCGTTTTAACTTTTAAGTAAAACTACTTAAACCTAAGCAAAAATTCATAATGAAAACAGGAAGACCAAACCTTCATGTGGATAAATTAAGTAAAAAAAAAATATCCCACCTTTCCCAAACAAAATGATGCCAATCTAGTTTTTGTCCGTATTACGAAACATCTGAAGCAGCAAAAAGCTCCAAGTATCTTTTGGCAGAAAAACTGGACGTCTGTTCTGTTAGCACAGCTGGTAATACCAAACTATGGGCGGTTTTTGTTTTAAACTATGCAGGAACATTTTGACTGAGGGGCTTCTTTCCAAGTTGGTCCTTCCACGGACAAAACTTTCATTTACGGAAATGTTTCCTCGCTTAGTAGATTTCTGTAGACTTAATCTAAATCTTTATGTTTAAATGACACAAAGCAATGAATATGAAAATAAAATCCAATCAACCAAAATTATTCAATAAAAATAACGTGTGACTGAATTATCAACTAACCTGATCGAACAGTTAAGGTAATACAATAAAAACATTGCAATCATAACCACTTATGTAGAAAAATTTTAACATCTAATATAGTGGATAAAGTGGTTAGTTACCAAGCAATACATAATTAATGTTATACCTATTTAGACTTATGGGGGATACTCTTCCCATGTAAATAAAAGAGCGGATAATCACTGCAGTTTATTTGAAGATGGTTGTATTCTTCTATTACAAGTAAAATAACGTGATTGCATGGAAAATGTAAAATAACAATAAGACATCACGAATTCACAATCCCAATCATTTCAATCGAAGGCCGAGGGAGGGGACTCTGTGGCGCGGTGGGCGAAGGACCGCTTGCGACGCTGTAAGTTGTAGGTAGGTTTGATTCTTGCTTCCGCACAAATGTTTGTATGTGCAAATATTTATTCTGGATGTCCTGGTTTTTGTCTATGTATTAAATAAAATAAATAAAATAAATAAAATAAATAAAATAAATAAAATAAATAAAATAAATAAAATAAATAAAATAAATAAAATAAATAAAATAAATAAAATAAATAAAATAAATAAAATAAATAAAATAAATAAAATAAATAAAATAAATAAAATAAATAAAATAAATAAAATAAATAAAATAAATAAAATAAATAAAATATATAAAATAAATAAATAAAGCTGGACAATTCACACAGCATTATCTAGCCCCATTGTAAGCAGAGCTTGTGTTATGGGTACTAGATAACTGATATACATAATACAATACATTACAGATAGATATTCTTTATTTTACATAGAAAACGACCAGAACACCCGAAACAAATATCTGCAGATCGTACACACATTTGTTCCGAGGCGGGAATCGAACCCGCAACCTCCTGCGTCGCAGGCGGACCTTCGCCCACCGCGCCACATCGGTCGTCATTAAAAAAATATCTATGAAATGTATCACACATCTAGTACCCATAACACAAGTTCTGCTTAAATTGGGACGAGATGATACTGAGTTGAGGATTGTCCATCATTATTTATTTATTTATAATAATGCGGCAGTTTTTACTGTGTAGCACAACTTTAAGCAAGCACTCATGAAAATTATGTTTAAAGTTGGAGGGCAAGTGACTTGGCTTTTGTATATAGCGGAAGACTGTTTTTTACCTTCTCTGAACGCATAGCATGTAGGTACATAAATTAGTGGTTGCACGGGCGGTGCGCTTTGCATTTTGTTGGATCTTATCAGAAAAGGTTTTACACGGAATTATTACTAGGTATTCTTTATCCATATATTAGTACTTATATTAGAGTATTTTGTTTATATGATAATACCTACCCTCAACCTGTATCACTCCATCGTCATGCAGTAAGAGCGTTATCACAGTGGTAGTTTACAAACGGTTTCAAAGAGAGTTGAGTGAGAGGCAAGCGATTGCAGGCGATTTCAAAGCGATGCGACTGTGCGGCGAACTCGCTTCTATTGCGCAGCGCACTAGCCTCGCTTTGATATCGTTTGCAAACCGCCAGTGTGATAAGGTTCTAACAACAAGGTCAATAAAATTGGTCCAAAGACCAAGTTAAAACTATTAATACAAGTACCAAAGTACTATCATACCGCTTTAACTTTAGATGTATCGAAGAGCCGAGAAGTTGCGGAACTAACGAGAAAACTTCGGTTATAAAATCTCCGTATTGAATATTAACATGTCCTTTATTGATCGTAAAAATGTTATTAAAGTGATAATAGTTTGAAACTCGCTGTTCTGCCTATGATGGGTTAATGGGTGGCTTTGGGAAGTGCTTCAAAAGGGTATGAAATAATAAAATAATAATAATTATTGTTCATTGATAATTTCACATGCAAAAAGTCAATTCTTGATACCTACCCTATCCACATGAAAAATATTATAAGTTATTAAATCTTTTAACAAATATGTGCGTTGGAATAGTTTTCCAATTTCTATTATTTTACGTACCGTTATGTTTACCAATAACATAATAAAATATAAATATATCGACCTTTCTAAATTGCAAGAAATAACAAACACTGAAATAATAATAGGTTACCTTACAATAAAGCAGAGGTAAGAAACCGTTCCTATTTTTGCTACAATAGATGGCTTACGATAACTTAGATTGAATCCATATAGTCGGGTTCCACTTCCCTTTTGTGTAGTAAAAAAGGGGTTGCCAGGGTTTTATGGCATTGCCAAGCAATATGAAAAACATGGCAACACTTGCCAGTAAATCCGCGAGGCTGATTGGGGTTAACGTCACATAATTTGTAGGGGTCTAGTTAGGATCTCTTTGGATGTAAAGCAGGTTGCTTGATTTAGTTTTTCGGCTTGAAAATAAGGTAGGCAAACGATTTAAATAAGAAAATGAATACCTACCAAGAATGGCTTAATAAGATTATAAAATGAGATACAGGAGTACCTATTTATTAAGCGACTTCAGGAGAATGTTCTATATTCTTCATTAATAGGCAGAAAAACGAGTCTGTCTGCTTTTCTTTGTACAATGCCTTATGGTGTTTCCTTTGTCAAAAGTTAGTGTGTGTGTATATATAATAATAATGTAATTTATCTTTTAAAATTTATAGTATTTAACGACATCAAGTGTAACATTGTGTACCTAAGGTGGAAATAAATAATCTGATAAACTGATTCGGCTTTATGTATTTTTTGTACGTACGTTTGTCGGTGCCTTCGTTAATTATGGACCGCTTTTAAAATTCTTTAGCTATAAGAGAATGGTCCCCAATTGGTCCCATAAATAATTATTCCCGAGGGATTAGTATTCTTATTACTATTCTGATTATCTCGTCTAGCTTAAAAAACAACAAAATTCTTTTTAAAAGTCATGACTAACTATAACAAATTTTGTGATCTTCGTTAATTCTTAAATCGGTTGTGATTATTCATTGTTTATAGGTTGTTTTTGAGGTGGACCAATATAAGTTTGATCAGAAATCTGTTTTCTACGTCCAAGTATTCTCATTAGTCTATTTGCCAAACGCGGGGTTTCCACTAAAACTGCAGTGTTGCCAAATTCGCATCATAATATGCATAATTAGTATGTTTATTATATTAATAGTCGCCTGTGGTTAGCTTGGTTTAGCTTGTAAATGGATTGATATAGCCAACGTAACTTTTCAATTTGGCAACATTATAGCTTATGTTTTCATGGATTATCAACCAAATTTTGAAAGGAAATATGCGTTTGCTTTATTCATACGATTGAAGTTGGAAAAGCCAACTGTAAAAACAAACTGTTTGATGCAAATTCCATATAGTGACTCGGTAAACGTAGTGTAAGACGTCCCCCGACCAGGTGGGATGATGACATTAAAAAGACTGCAGGAAGATGCGGTATATTTTATTAAAACAGTTTTACATCCATTTTAACTCGGTCTGTTTGTTAACTTATCATGGCTGAACAGATGTTAATGAAAGTTGGTTAGAAGATACACAATATCCCGGGGACGAACATCGGCTATTTGAGAAGCTTACGAAGCCGCTGACAGAAGTGATTAAAAAATAACACCGCTTTTATTCTTAGGTCAAAACACGGCCAAGAAGGCAGTGTCAGGCTAACAAATGCAGCCTGTTCTTGCCTTCTTGTAAACGCATAGCAAACGACTTAGTAACTGATTTGTTTGCTTTGATACCAGTTTCAGGCGCTTTAACTGTAAATCTTACTAAGTAATCGATTTCTTACTTTTTGAGCCAAGAAAAAATTTATTAATAGAGAGAGATTTTTTCATAAAATTAAAGCAAAATACCGGAAGAAAATAATAAAAGCCAATAGTAGCACATTTCAAATCAGAATCGCATTAAGGCTGCAATACTTTACGTAGTTTCGAAACAAAATTTTCCTTCAAATTCGCTCTAAAGCTGTAAAAGAAACTAATACCCTAGAGTAGCGCATTCCCGAAGTTTCCAAAGAAACTAGGCAAGGAATCTTTACGATACCGCCGGGTTTTCACCTAAGCAATTTGTTACACTACCTTGTCCTAGAAAATGGCTGTAAAGCAAGTAACACATTTTTATATTACCAGCTGCGAAATTCATTATCCCAAGCAATTCTTACTTACACAATATCAGCATGAAAATTTAAAATATTCCAGTAAAGGAACATTCCAATAATTAATGAAAATAAAACCTAGTATCCTCAATGAATGCGAGTTTCATTTGACACCCAAATAAGCTTTACCAATTTTAAACTTTTAACTTTAACTACCCACTTGAGGTTTCAATTGATTAAAAAAATATAATAATACTTGATAATGTAATTGTTGTGCATTTTAACTGCGCAAGAATTTGGTAAGTAGAGCAGCTTGTGTTATGGGTACCAGATAACTGATATGAATCATCCACACAGACTTGAAACATTATAACTAGCAGAAATTGCAGATGACTAGTCAGCTTAGTCAGTAAGCAAAACTGTACCTATCTAGCAGCGGGTAAAGAACTCGCTACTTCCTATGTTGCAGACGAGATATTGGGAGTTCTAGTAGGCAGACTTTTGCCCACTCCGCCGCTGAGGTCTTCAATCGATCTTGGGGGCCGTCCATTAATCACAAGATGTTTTTTTAGCATTTTTTAATCGCCCCTCCCCCTTGGTGATGCGTGGTGAGGCATATTTAAATACAATAAATACACGTATCTTAATACACCTCCCCCTTGTGATATTTCGTGATTTTTGCCGAACCCCTACCCCCCTTTCGAGTCTCACGTGATTAATGGACGGCCCCTTGGATGGTTCATCTTTCTTGTTTTGATAAACGTATTGTGTAGCAATAACGTTCACTGTGTCTTCACCTTTAGCTATAAAGTTTATTGTTCCTGTCAGTGCAGCGCGATTTATGCGATTATGACTTGTTGATTGGGAGTTTGTACCCTGATAGATGGCTTTGTGTCACGGAATAAGTTAATGTTTTCTTTGGAATAACGTTATTATTGTTAGCTCAATGACTTTATAAGTAGAGTGGGGTATTGTTCTGTGTAAAATATTGCGTGAACAATGATTTGTTTGGAATGTGGCAAAGAGTAATCGTTGGATTTTTTTGATGTCTAGGCTAAAGTCGAAAAACAATTTAAGTTTTTTTGGTGAAGTGAAATTTTCTTTAAGCTCGTTGACCACTTTTAGGGTAAACCAGGTAAACAACAAAATGCGTGAAACTTGCGTTATCGTCACCGCACGCTTACCAGTATAAATAAAATATAAAATAACTTAGTTTTCACTTTTATTGGCAGTCTCTAAAGAATGCCCCGCACGTTTTTTTAGGTGAGCCGTCGGTCGCGTCCTCAGAATCGAGCTCTCCAACTGAGTTCGCGACTGTCGTACCACCCGACCAAAGAAACTTATACCAGAAGTAGAGATGCAGGTTCTTTCTGTAGGTGAGAGTGGTATACGTTTCAAATTAACAACTCTGTAAAAATTTAAAACGAACAGCAAAGCATGAATGTCAGCTACAATAAATTCCAGCAGTACCTGTGCAATTCAATGAATCGATAATCATTTATCATTCCTACATAATGAGTGTTATAAATACCGATCACGACAACCTCATTTGCTTTTAATTGAGCCGGGAGCATACCTCACCTCAACTTTTGTAATGAATTAATTACCCTACCTGAAATGCCTGGACATTGGCATAAATTTTCATCGAAACTTTGTCAAAACTCCGAAAACTCTTAAGTTCATTAGTGTCGAGTCAAAGGACCCAAAAATGTAAGGTGCTGGTACACTATTAGCCAAAATTGGTAATCAAAAATGTTGAGAATTCTGGACAGGCAATATTTTTTTTTTCGATTCCAATATTCCCTGGTGGAATTTTCAAGGTGAAAACTGGAATAAGCCTTCTAGGCTATACCTCAAAGTAAGTAGAGCACAGGAGAGATCTTTGAGACCTAAAAGGTCCTGGTAGCAAGTTTCTAACAGGAAATAAAAAGTATAATGTGCATTTATTTCAACGTTTATTTCTGATTTCAGGAGCTTTTATCACATACAGATAATTTTTTTTAAATAAGGGCGGCGTGCGGCGACTTTTATTTATTTTCAATTGTCTAAAATACCTACTAAAATTCTAGTTTGGCAGTAGATTGACCAGTTTTACCCAATGTATGACCACCTTTATAAACATTAATGATTAATAATTTTGCCCTGTTATCTTAATTTCATTTCCTCATCGAACCTAGGCTATTCTCCAATATGGTTATTGAAAAACTTTACCCTTAATGAGAGAAGAAAGCTCATTTGATTTGCTACTAAACAAAATCACATTAATTAAAATGGAGGTTCTTATTTACCGAGCAAACTTGGAAGTAGGAAAAAGTCAACTTCCTTAAGGTGGATTATGGAATTGAATATTCAATTTCCTATAAATGTTTACCCTACTTTTAGGTTTCTTTGTGTTCTCGTCGCTATACAGACGTGTGGGGGAAAAAGGTGTTCATGTATGTGACACTTTCCCAAACAGTGTTGGGAGTAAAAGTTGTTTTGTATTACGTGCTGTTTACAAATTGGTTGGAAAAATGTAAGGTCTGAGTTCAAACAAGACGCTCACGTATTTTCTTTTGATTGCTTTTTTCTTTGTTGTTTTTTGAGAAATAGGTGAACAGGTAACTACGTCATAGATACATGTAGGTACATACTTTTTAAACAAACTTTAATGAAGCATGTTCCAGCCTTCCAAGAAGTCTAGAAATGTATAATTGTCAATGTCAAATTGATTAGTGCTCACACTTGACCCTTTTTGAGACTTCTTGTAATTTATCTTCTTGACTCGACCGACGCCCAACTCGTACGTCTATCCACGATTGTAACGTAAAACTGAATAAACTCCTGAATACAACGAAAATTTATCATTAAAAAACATCCTACAAGGCAGCTACAAACTCTGTTATATCCAACAGCCAGACTTCATGGTAAACCTTTAGAAAATACCATTAAAAATTGTATAAGGGCCAAGTGTAACGATTAACGTAACGTTAGGCTTAACGTGTAACGTTTAATAACTACCAATCACGATAAGTTAACCTTGTCACATTTTGAATAGCCTGTTAATCACTCAACTTTGAAGATTATCCATAGATAAATGAAAATTAATTGCTCCTAAAACTTGTCGTCGGCCTAATTTTGGTCAAAGTTTCACAGTTAAAAATGTTACCTTCATAATTTTTAAAGGCCGTTATTCACCTGCCATAAAAGTTTGTCCTACCGAAGTAATGTTGGGCCAGAACATTGGGACAAAACATAGAACATTGGGACGGGCCCTTAGGTACCTATGTACCTACTTACTTCAATTCTTGTCAAATACTATCTATTGGTAGTATCATAGATTTATTTACGGTTCTAAAGAAAGATGTTTAAATTTATATTTTTTGCGTTTGAGGACTGTTTGAGTCGATATAAAACATTTAGAAATTGGTCGTTATTGTGATTTTGGTCAGACAACTAACGTGTTAATAAATATATGACGTACAATTGCTAATGAGGTAATAACTGTTAGGAATCGAAAAGGTGCATTTAGTTGTGTAATTATTATCTTTGTATCCTTCTAGATTATATATATAAGAAATATTAACTTCGCACAAAATAATCATAATTTTCTAAGCAAAAATTTCCAGTGGTTACAGTTTCTTAGAAAACCTTGTTCTCGGGTAAATAAACTCTACGTAAGCTTGCTTCTGTCACACGTGACTTTTAATTACTAATTTCACGGTCTTTGTAGCCCCCCCCTACCCCTGGGTGAGGTTAAAATGGGTCTAGAGTTCTACTATGAAAGACATGATAGTGGTCTCTATGACTTTACGATGAGAATTTTAAATTTGATAAGCAGTTCTATGGCATGTCACCATTTTCTAATTTGGGTCGCCATGACAGCGCACACGTCATTTTTAAAAATCCATGTAAAATTGATTGTCTTTGATTTGGATTTGGTTTGTCTAAGTTCCAAACTTAGATCCCAGAGATACGGAGACAGACATCGTAGGGGTTAAATGTCACAGTAAACATTAAGTTAAATGGTTCAGTCCTTAAGTTCAGTCCACTGTACTAAGCTGTGTCTCTTGCAGGAGTACTGTTTTATTATCTTAGATGAGCAATCAGCAAATGGCGCACCTGATTTAGGTAATAACCTAAGTGAAGCATTAGCTTCTAGGTCAAGCTCCTTAGAAACGAGCTCTGTGGTGCACGTTTTAATCTATTATGTTTGCATACAGCTAAGACATCATGCGGAGAGTGGACCTTTGTACCTATACCTACAAATCTTAACACCTTAAGGTGAAATGAGTCCCAAAACCCACGTTTTGACTTAACGGAAAATCAATTTTAAGGGAACAAAACACCTATTTTTCGAATATATTTTGATGAGGATCAAAATTTAGGATATTAGTTAGTAAGTTATGGAAGGCGAAACACGATTGACTAAACTTGACTCGTTAGAAAAAAATGGCAAAGTTTCCTCTAAATCTTCATTTTTACATGTATATCTCTACGGAAAAACCAGTTTTATTTACTAGTTATTTAATATTATTGTAATGAAATTTCTTCTACGTGTTCCCTAATAAATACTTTAAACGATTATGGTTTAAGTTTGTTGAGAAACAATATTATTTTAGAGCAATAACAAATTTAAAAATAAAAACCAGTGGAATTGCACGCGCGGGCCGATCATTCTGCCGCTCTTGCCTCCCTTTCTCGCCTTCCCCGCGCGGCGTTCGTTCGTCCTTGTCTCGAAAAGGCGAACTCATTTCGCCTTAAGGGAAAACATAAACAATAGGCATAGGTATATTTTACTCAGTTTTTCTAACTTTGAAGCACGTTGAAAAATGAAAATGGTTTCGATAAATATTTCTTTGAATTTCTTCCCTGTTGTTTTTAAAAAATGAATCGTACGTAACGCATTTTTTACAACTGCAAAAGACCCAAATCTGACTAATATAAATTGTAAACGTGTTATTGAGTGGAGACCACGACTCGGTAAACGTTGTGTAGGACACCCTTCGACCAGGTGAGATGACGACCTGCCAAAGACTGCAGGGAGATGCTAGATGCCTCAAGCTGAAGACAGGGCTACGGGCGCTATGGCTCTCATTGGGCGAGGCTTATGTCCAGCAGTGGACTAACATAGGCTGATGATGATGATCATGAACATAAATTGACTATAAATTAGTAAAAATCTTGCTTCATCTTATCACGAATTTCAGAGTAGCACTCTCAACCTGCGGAGTTCGGGGTCGTGACGTCACGCCCTATAACTCATATAAATTGTTCGGGTTAGATGGTCTATGTAAAATGTGTGTTACAAAGCTTACCCTCGCCTCATACGGTAATATCGTAATATCAACCTGGGGAGGATTATAAAGCTTTGACGGTGTAAAATTTTACATGCCGACGTAATCTTGGCAGGATTAAACTTTTAATTATTTCACGGTAAGCTTAGGGAAGACATTGAAACTTTCTTGCCTGTTTTGATTTTAAGGCAGCATAATCTACTGATTTTTAAGATTTATCTAAATTATCATAAAAGAAGTCACTCAGCGAGCCATGGAGTGCTTGAAATTTCTCTGAAGAATAGGATTTGTTATGAATACATCTGATAGAGAACCAAAGTTATCGACATAGCCCAAAGAATTGGCAGTGGCCCGGCCATATCTTGCGAAGAACCGACAACCGCTGGTGTAAAGAGAAGACCCTTAGGTAAATGAATAAATAAATAATGTTAGACAATCCCCACTGCATTATTAAGCTAAGGATAGCTTGTGTTATGGATGTTGACTGTCAAACATAATACAATACTCGTACATTACATCGATAGATATTTTTTATTATAGAAAGAAAACGAGACCCAGAACAATTATTTAGAGATCGTACAAACATTTGTCCCGAGGTGGGAATCGAACTCCGCCCGCCGAAGCCCGTCGCGCCACATCGATCGTCAAGGTAACGTAAAGTCGTTAGAACTTCTTAATTAATTGACCATGAGAAGCCCCTCATTAATAGCAATACAAAACGATTCCAAAAAGAAAAACAATTCAAAACAAAAGTAATTTTACAGCATTTGTGTTGGCAGGCGCTGGACGTCTACTAATTAAAGTTAAAAGAATATATAATATTTCATAACTTCAAAGAACGAAGTCAAATATAAGGTTTCTTCCAAGCAACAGTGGAATTCTTAGAATGCGATTGTTTAAAGTAAATTATACCTATCAGATTTAGAAAAATGCGGTGGATTTATGACCTTGATGTTCAGAGATTACCTATAAAGGAATAGGAGGAATTATTTATTAATAATAGGAATTATAATTTTAAATATTCTATATTCTATTAAATATATAAAATGAGATATAAATTACAATATATTATAATTATTGTCTTAAACAATGTACTCGTACATCGCAATGTGGTTCATAAGCATCCAGTCCGAGATTACTGCTCTACATGTTTATGCTATGTTTTTATTTAGCTGGATTACTATGTACCTACATTTAAAATTAGCTTTAAGATATCCTTAGTTGATTAGACATAATTGTATGTAAATATTAGTTGGAGAAGCCATTGGTTCCTGAAACACAGTTTTATACTAGTTCCAGGAGCCTATGGACTCGTATTGTCTGATTCATTGTCTATTTTGTCAATAAATAAAATTTTTACTTTCAATTTATTGTTTTGTAAAAACTAAAACTGACTTAATTCTAATCTTTTTAAGTTTTGCGGGATAATAAAACTTTAAAGGGACGTTCTCGGGATTCTACCTAATCGAAACAACTACTATAGAATCATCAATTTTTTTTTCTTAAATGACGGATGGTTTCCTTAAAAAACACGATAGAACCTCCTCCTTTTTTGAAAGTTGGTTAAAAATTACATTTGCAGCAGACTGCCATTCGATCGACAAACAAAATATAGCAGGTTATTTATTTAAAAAAAGTGGTTATGAAAACCCATTTTACCCGAATTATTTACAAATCATCATCATCATCAGCCTATAGCAGTCCACAGCTGGACATAGGCCTCCCCCAATGAGCGCCATAGCGCCCTGTCTTCAGCTTGCCGCATCCAGCATCTACCTGCAGTCGGCTGCAAGGTCGTCATCCCACCTGGTCGGAGGGCGTCGTTTACCGAGTCGTGGTCTCCACTAATCATGTTTAATGTCACAATAATATTTACAAATAATATTAATGTACATATTTGGTTTTGATATAATAAGTAAGTACGAATACCTACCTGTAAGTATCCCTGATCGAAATTTTGACTAGTTCGCAGTATGAAGGTTAAATCGGAATATCAATGCAAATAATTATGTAGTTTGCAAGATTTAACTTACCTGAGGAAACTCAGGTAAGTTAAATCTTAAATTATGCAGTAAGTTCAGTCTGGAGCCAAGACATAAAGCATCTGGAAGCGTTTTGTGCAATTTCACCCAGCCCCAATAAATAAACCACTCTGTGTTATTACAAGCGCCTTAATCAAATGATAACATCGCTACATCATCGAGGCAACTTAATCGGACGCTTCCAGTGAAACTTACTTCGGGTTTTCGAATGATTTTCGAAAGTATCTCGAATTCGAATACTCTGTCCTCACCTGTTGTGCAATAGTAATCTATGTACCCGTTAAACATATTTATAATTACTATTCAACAGATTTACTCATTGTCGTGGTCACGGGATGACTGTCTTTATATACTTATATGGGTAAATAAACGCAATAATAATATAAGTAGTTAAATAGTACTCATAATTACGTGTTCAGATTGCGTTAGTTTAACATTTTGACTGCTGAAATCACACGGTATGTGTTTTCTACAAGTGACTAATATGCGTAAATCCACACTAGCGCAGCGGCTGAGAAAATACAGATCTTTGTGACTCAGCACAGCCGTAATATTTTTCGAACGAAACGCATGTGCGGTGCAACACAACCGCTGTGTAGAGCGGCAGCACGAATTTTTTAGGTTAAAAAAAAGATCGCAGTCGTCGAAAACAAATCGCAGTCAAAGTTTTAATAATATTTATTACCCTTAAAACGTGTATATGTATACCTATCACCCTGTTTACAACTCGTATCATGACAGGAGCCTAAAAATTAAACGTTTAACGAATTAAATGAAAAAAAAAAGTTTAAGGGACAAGAATATTCAATATTTTTTCTCGCCGACCCAGTAATGTAGTGATATAGCGCGTAACCCGACATGCACTCCACCGCAATGATTTGTTTTAAACTAGCTGCGCCCCGCGGATTCACCCGCGTGGTGATAGATATTCTGGATATTATACAATATATCTTTATAAATTGTAGCCTATGAGTTATTCTGATGTATAAGCTATATTATTGTAAAGTTTCATTAAAATCTATTCAGTAGTTTTTTACGTGAAAGAGTAACAAACATCCATCCATCCATCCATCGATACTTACAAACTTTCGCGTTTATAATATTAGTAGGATTCGAGCAGAATTAAATCGAGTAGTTACCATGGTAGAGGTTTAAACAAACGCAAGCTCGAGGAGGTTCGTGAAATTACCAACGGTTTCGGAAGATCGTGATTATAACACTTTTCTCTTTGATTAATTTATGGTTATGACGACTTGTTGAGCTCGGACGACTTGTCTCCATAAGTATACCTTGGTATTATTGGAGGTAGAAGTGTTTTGACCATAATAGACAGTGGGCGAAAGTTCTAAGAGCTTCATACTCTTGAGAGGACATGGTATAGGGTCCTGCCCTAATCCATATAGGCCCTATTTAGGTAAATATTTCGGATGCTTGTACAATCTGACGCTTGAGGAGGAACTCTCAACCACAATCCTGGACACAAGCCTCCCCATGATACGCAACTAGTTGGGTTTTATCTCAGGGGGAAGGCCAATATTCCCCATTCGCGCTGTTTTGGAATCCCCATACAGACTATAGCAGATAATATTAAATCAGGCAGCGTTACATTTGTTTATTATTAAGAAAAACACCTTTTAATATTCGGATAGCCACACTAAACTAAACCTACTTTAATACAATATTAATAAAATGTAACAAATAATGATATGCTATGAATGCTATTCCCACGGGTACATTTTAATCTTTATTCTCTCGACATCGACATGTGGATCAATAATTCGATGTGATTAAACATAATAATACAAATGTGAATGCAATTATGTAATTGCATTATCCATCGAAATGGTACAGAATAATGAAATAAATCGTAATTTTGTGAATGGCAGTCCATCATTCCGTGGATAATAAGTTTTAACTAAATAAGTATTGGTGGGGTTTTGAAAAAAATAATGGTGTATACTGTATAATCTAATATAATCTTTATTACGTTTCAATAAATCTCTAATTATGTTTTTCCAGAACCAGAGAGCCTTTCTATTCTGATTTAGGCAACAATTCGTCAAAAAAAGTGCAAAAACGTTTCTAATTCGTCACAACGCAAAGAACATTAAACTTTTTTTTTATAATAAATCGTTTATTATGGAACAAAAACCAATGATTACTTAAAGTTAAGAATGAAAACGATGTCGAATTTGTTTCAATCAATCATATAAAAATTTAATTCTAATAAGACATGTCTTAGTTTTGTAATTATTGGTCACACGGCGTACTTGTTTTTATTGGTTACCCCGTCAAATAGTTTTAATTTGTTACAAGGCCTGATAAACATAGAATAACCCTATTTCTTCCCGACAAGCGTTTTGGATTTTATTGCAACGTAATAAAGTTATTTTTTTCCCCGGACCCTGAGACTTGTCGAACTCTGTACTCATGCTACGAAAATAGGTTCAGGGCACGAAAAAAGTATATTTCAATACTACAGCTACACTAAAGTCATTTAAAACGGGATATTTACCATGATTTGATTTTTGAGTTTTCTAATATTTCGGCACAGTTTGTAGTAGTGGTAACGTTCGCAGCAAAATACAGAAAATGAGGGTAGATCGGTATATGCTCATAAGAACGAACTCGCAGTGCCTTCAGTTATTCCGTGATCATGGCGCATGAAACTGTGCCGAAATATTGGAAAACTCAAAAATTAAATCATGGTAAATATTCCGTTTTAATTGACTTTAGTGTTAATAACCACTACAGCTACAATCTGAAATTATTGTTTCCAGACCCAGAAATATGTCTGCCGCAGATGCAGTATATTAAATGCACTTATTTACGTTCTTTTCAGGCCTAAAAAGATATTAGCGCAGATCAATGTAAACAGGCCATTAAATCGTATTGAAATGCATCATTACCACAAAATACGTTTACCTTGACCAACATAAAACGGCTCCATTGGAAAATATTAAATCCTCATAAAATTTATAAAAAACCATGAATCATGGCGGATATTTTGTCCGTTCAATATAATTTACCTCAAGTGTTTGTAATCATTAATTTTGTTGAGTATTTGAGTTTGCAACAGTGTCAGTGTGGTCAGCCAATCAGTCAATGTATTAATGATAGAGAATCAGATACCTACACTTTTTTAATATAATTTATTTGGCTTTTAAAATAAGTACAGACATTTAAACATGTATACAAGTAAACATATAAAAAAAAAAGCCTTTATTTGATCCTGCTACATTTCTTTCTAATTTAGGTACTGTTATTTATATCTATGTTTGATTATTAGCAGGGTCCCCAGGTTGGGTAAAGGCATCCTCCAACGATGTCCACTTCTTTCTATCTTGGGCTGTTTGCCACCACTTTGGACCAGCGACTTTTTTATTTCGTCCTCCCAGCGTGTTAAGGGCCTTCCTCTCTTTCTTTTTCCTATAAAAAATTATACAAGCTTAATTAAATAGGTGCATCAGAGATTTTGAAAACTAGAGTACAATGGGCTGGGCATCCTTATCGCTTAGGACCCTTAGATAGAACCGGTCTTTACAGGTGTGGAAAGTTACAATAGACTCGAGTCTAATAAGTGGACAGTCGGTCTGATGATGAGCACTATATCATCCCTGAAATGTTTTTTAAAACATTATTATGTAGAAGAACGCGCGCCTTTTTGCGTCATGGTAGTTGGGAAGTTAATGAAAACACAACACTGCAGTTAGCTCAATTATTTCAATTGTAAATACTAGTTCTAACTTAGAGTTCTTAAATGCGTCTTTTTTTCGATTGTAATTCTCTTTGCTTAACTCTTTGACTGCGATTTTTTTTCGACGACTGCGATCTTTTTTTTAACCTAAAAAATTCGTGCTGCCGCTCTACACAGCGGTTGTGTTGCGCCGCACATGCGTTTCGTTCGAAAAATATTACAGCTGTGCTGAGTCACAAAGATCTGTATTTTCTCAGCCGCTGCGCTAGTGTGGATTTACGCATATTAGTCACTTGTAGAAAACACATACCGTGTGATTTCAGCACTCAAAGTGTTAAAATGCTGAACATTTATATAATTAAAAAAATATTGTGTTTCTACCCAAGCCCTTACACTACATTTTGGCGTGTATTTGCAGTTGCTGACAGTATAATTTAAAATGATTTATGATAATTAATAACTAGATATCTTCGTGTTTTCGATGTGGCTGACCTAATTGGTTCTAGCCACCGACCTTAAGGTCGTAAATACCTATGCACAGTACCTATAAATTAACCTATAACCACCTACTTAATGGCTTCGAATCGATACACTATTATCAACCAAATCGATAACCAATACGTAACTAACAATCTAGTAATGAGAACCTACTGTAATCGTTTCATGAATTTCGTGCCCTTAGGCAACTGGGTCTCGCAAAAGCGATAGAAGCAATTTTTTCATTTTTGAAGCACAGTTTTGCGGACACTGATCTTACTTGTCACTATTAGCAACGTTCGCAACCGCAAAAGTAATTTGCGTCATTTATTTTTCGTCTATTAAGGCACATACTGTTTACAATATTCTCAAAGCTAACAATATAGTTTTGTATAAACCAATCAAGATGCCACTAATAGAAACATATTAAAAAACACAACAACGTGACATATATTCCATACGTGGACATTTTATACCAAATTGTCTAAGTAAATACGGTGAGTCGACCATGTTTCTTATGATTTTAAACAACATGAAGTTCGGTACATTTTCTAAAGACCTGTTCCGGATCCAAAATAAATAAATATAAATAAATAAATAATGCTGGACAATTCACACAGCATTTATCTAGCCCCATGGTAAGCAGAGCTTGTGTTATGGGTACTAGATAACTGATATACATAATACTATATATTACATAGATAGATATTTTTTATTATACGTAGAAAACGACCAGAACCCCCGGAACAAATATCTGCAGATCGTACACACAATTGTTCCGAGGCGGGAATCGAACCCGCAACCTCCTGCGTCGCAGGCGGACCTTCGCCCACCGCGCCACATCATCACAAATTAAGTTATTTAATACTGAAACTATCCCCACGCTGGACGCTAATGAAGTATCGCGTTTTTTGGGATAGAATGAGCCTACTTTTATGTCATTCTAGGTAGGTACTAGGTACAGTCAACTTTCAGCTAATTCCAATCGGTATACAAAAAGTTATGACGACCTCTGTGGCGCGGTGGTCGAAGGTCCGCCTGCGACGCAGCAGATTGCAGGTTTGATTCCCGCCTCGGAACATTTGTGTGTACGATCTGCAGATATTTATTCCGGGTGTTTTGGTTGTTATATATTTATTATGTATAATAAAAAAATACCTATCTATGTTTGTATTGTATTATGTATATCAATCATCTAGTACCCATAACACAAGCTCTGCTTAGTTTGGGGCTAGATGATGCTGTGTCATCATCATCATCAGCCTATATCAGTCCACGGCTGGACATAGGCCTTTCCCAATGAGCGCCATAGCGCCCTGTCTTCAGCTTGCCGCATCCAGCATCTACCTGCAGTTTTTCGCAGATCATCATCCCACCTGGTCGGAGGGCGTCTTACACTATGTTAACCGAGTCGTGGTCTCCACTCAAGAACACGTTTGCCCCAGCGGCCGTCGTCGGTTCTTCGCGAGATATGGCCGGCCCACTGCTACTTCAGCTTGCTAATTCTTTGAGCTATGTCGATAACCTTGGTTGTCTGGGTCTGGTTCTTGATGCTGTGTGGATTGTCCAAAAATATTAATGTAAGTATTTATAGTTATGGCTTACTAGAGGTAAGAAACATCCGAACATCTATTAAAACTTTCGCATACTACCTCACCACTTTACTGCCTAGCCTTCGTCTCCCGCCGCCGCCTCGCGCCACCTTGTGTATCTCCAGATGGACATGTGCGTCTTGGGCCACGAAAGTATTAAAGAATATCATGTTATTTCTATGGGTATCCATAATGAGCAAAGTTCAGATTTAAATCTGACGTATGGTGTAAAAGTTAAACAGTGACGTCATCACTACGGAAGCAATAAAGCTGTTGCCCCACATTCTGTCGGCAGTTCTTTAAAAATATGTAATGGCCGTTTGCAACGTACCGAATTAACTTATTAAGGGCATCAATTACAGAAAGCCGTATTTCATCATTATTGTCTATGAAGCTCTATGTTGAGACAGTTTTGATGAGGTAACAATTTTGATTGCAAACACTTGTAAGTAGAACTTAAAAGCTCAGGTCATCATCAACCTATGTTAGTCCACCGCTGGACATAGGCCTCCCCCAATGAGCGCCATAGCAACCTATCTTCAGCTTGACGCATCCAGCATCTACCTGCAGTCTTTTGCAGGTCGGCATCCCACCTGGTCGTAGGCGGTCGTAGCGTCCTACACTACGCTTACCGAGTCGTGGTCTCCACTCAAGAACACGTTTGCCCCAACGGCCGTCGGGTCTTTGCGAGATATGGCTCTAAAAATCGGATGGCTGCACTAAAGAGAACTATCTACCCTACCAACGGAAAAGCCAAAAGGAAAGGTAATAAGTTAATAATACATTCCGAATTTATATACCTACCTAATTTTAACGTAGTGAATTTATAAAAAATCGGCATGTGTTATAAAATTATATATAAAATAGGAATCGTACCCACAACCACCTGCGTCGCAAGCGGACCTTCGCTCGCCGCGCCACATCGGTCGTCATACATATAATATATGCAAGTGTGTGTAGTACTTTTTAAATATTTAGAAAAGTAATTTTTGGACCATGTGACAAGTTAAAAAAACAATACAACCAATATTAAACGTCCGTCAATATTCACATCAACTGACAACGTTGTGGCCAGGCGTTCGAACAAAATTAATATTTATAAAAAAATATTCTCGATCCATTTTATTAACCTGATGGGTTTGTTCTGTTTTTTTTTTGTAGTAAATAATAGACTTTTCATCGCTTTTGCTTACAAAGCATTATCCTAAGTAATGTTTTGTAAAGTAATATAAAACACATAAAGAGCCCATCTGAGCCATGAGGTTCCAAACGAAACCAAAACTTCTATTAGGTTTCTATATTTCAGACTATCAAAAACTTTATATCTTTTATCTTCAAAATAAGCATTAAGACAAGTCAAATTGTATACCATCAATTATTATCAAAAAATAAATAATGTGTTTTAGATTTTCTATTCACTTAAATTGTTTATCTACTAGAAGTGAAAAAGAAAGCACTAGTACATTCAAACTACTTGAATTAAGTGTAAAGGCCCCTAAACAAATAGATTCACGACGCGTTGTGGCAGAACGCCTAACCAAAACAGAGCGAATATCGTGTCGCGATAATCATGCATTTCCGACCACAACGCTTTCTGGCAATAAAGAAAAGCCACACCTTAGCAGCAGTTTCAGCACACACGTAAATAGAAGTACATAGTCGCGCCCCGTAGCGGTTGCGACGTCAGACTCGACCCCTCCAAGTTAGCTCGTGGACGTCGTAAAATAAGGGAACCTTCCAGAGGTAAGGCAGCAGCTTTCTCATTTAACATTCTACTCCACTGCGAATCCGCTTCTTTCCGCCTGCCAAATGTGGTGATTATGGAAAAACCCCTCTTTTGTTTTGGGGAAGGTATGCGCTAATCAGTAGATAGGAATCTTCACAAAATACGAAACCTTGCTCATGCTCAGTCCTAAATCTATGCTTGAGTGAATTTTATGCCGTAGAAAAGCATTACTCAAGCATAGAGCAAGCTTTCATAATACGAGCCTAAATGATGCTGTTAACCAGCTTAACAGCTAAGCAACTTCTGCTATCTGAATTATACAAGGTGTTCGAAGCGCATTAGGTGCTTTAGAAATTATTAATTCGATGTTATACAGGATGTTTACTATGTATTCGCGTCGCGCTTCGAGCACTAGTTTCCTATCCGGAAAGCTAGTTTGAGATATGGTACGATAATGGTTTGGGAGCTTGTTATTGAGAACGTTGTAAAATAAGTTGCGTTGGAAATTTCAGGAAATGCAAAATCATAAGCGAAAACTGACACTGTTCAAGCTCTATTTTTTATACCTGTAGACTAGTTTCTGCCCGCGGCTTCGCACGCGTTGTTTCTATCGAAACATTTAAGATTAGTTCTATCCTATTGGAACTGATTTATGGGATAATAATCTATCCTATCTTTTATTCTGGGCCCAGAACTACCTGTGCGCAAAATTTCAGCCCGATCCATTCAGTAGTTTTTGCGTGAAAGAGTAACAAACATCCATCCATACACACAAACTTTCACGTAAAATAGTTGTAATGCTTTGAATAAATACATACATATTGCATACATACATACGTTTATAATTATGCTAGATTTAGGAAAATGAAAAAAAAATGAAAAAAATGTTGATTTCTATGATGTCATCTGCTATGGCAAGTAAGTTATATCTTCCATGACAGCTACCGTAAACCCCCGTTCCCATTTCTCACAAGGCTAAGTTAGAACACTATTGCAAGCATAATGATTACATATTCAATAGATAGCGGTCAGGCGTGTTTCACACGGCAAGTTTCTGTTGCTAAGTCTGGTTGCTAGGTTCATGCTAAGCCTGTGGGATTTGCCCGCTTGGGTTTGTCATGAGGCTTGGATGATGTTCTTGTTTTAGCTTTGTAGGTTAAGTTACGTCGTAAATTTATTCAACTGATATTGTATATTATTCTATTTAATCTCTTGTCACCCAGTGTCATATGATTAATACTTTGACTGCGGTTTTTTTTCGACGACTGCGATCTTTTTTTTTACCTAAAAAATTCGTGCTGCCGCTCTACCCAGCGGTTGTGTTGCGCCGCACATGCGTTTCGTTCGAAAAATATTACAGCTCTGATGAGTCACAAAGATCTGTATTTTCTCAGCCGCTGCGCTAGTGTGGATTTACGCATATTAGTCACTTGTAGAAAACTCATACCGTGCGTTTTCAGCACTCAAAGTGTATGATGTTAGACTTTAAATCCATCATATTAGTTCCTATTGGCGATATGTTAAACAGGCTTATTGGTTTTACTTTATGTAGGGTGCCCTATTTAAACTAAACTAATCGCTTTGACAATAGTATCGTCACAGAATGATACATTTTGGCACTCTTCCTTAGATAAAAAAAAAACTACAGATGGAGGGACGCGTGTCAAAATTGATAAAGATGAATCCATAGAAGAAAACGGGGCACCAGTACTTTATGAAGATAAAAGTTTATGACGACCGATGTGGCGCTGTGGGCGAAGGTCCGCTTGCGACGCAGGAGGTTGCGGGTTCGATTCCCGCCTCGGAACAATTGTGTGTACGATCTGCAGATATTTGTTCCGGTTGTTCTGGTCGTTTTCTATAAATAATAAAAAATATCTATCTATGTAATGTATTGTATTATGTATATCAGTTATCTATCTAGTACCCATAACACAAGCTCTGCTTACCATGGGGCTAGATAATGCTGTGTAAATTGTCCAGCATTATTTATTATTTATTTATTTATGAACATATTTGTTACCTAAAATCTTCTGAAGCACTGAAATCAAGACAAATTTGGCGCTTAGTCTAACGCATAATTTGACCCAAGTAGGCTTCTTTTATCCGGGAATAAGGTGCAGAAAGCCTCCGACAAAAACTAGTATTGGTAATAAAAACTGGAAGGAGTCACAGTGGTCTCTAAGATAAAATATTATGAAAATTATTGCTGGGTAATGTCACGTAATACTTGGGATAATTAAATCCGTAAAAGACTCCCATTAAACTTCATTTATAACTAGAACGTGACTAAACTAAATTTAAGATTTGATTGATTGCTTTAAGACTGACTTTTATTGATGAACTAGCTGCGCCCCGCGGCTTCGCCCCCGTGGAAATCTATGTGTCAAATGGTTTAAATGATAAAAATCCTATGTTAGACTCCTGGTTCTAAGCTACCTCTCCACCAATTTTCAGCTAAATCGGTCCAGCCGTTCTCGAGTTATAAGTGTTGTAACAAACACGACTTTCTTTTATATATATAAGATGGATGGATAACATTAGGTTTTTATCATAGCTTGCATTTGTTTATTTTTATTTATTTTAAGCCATTATTGTCCCACTGCTGGGCACAGGCTTCCCTTTTCTCCTTCCACTCCTCGCGATCTAACGCTGCAACAGGCCATGATGGAAGATGTACCTCGAGCTCGTCGCGCCATCTCATCCTGGGCCTTCCACGTCGCCTCTTAGCGTTGGGTGGGCTCCACGTTTACCGTTTACTCAGCGGTTGATATGCCATCTCCATAAGAAGAGTGCATATTCGTAGCTCAATATTCAAAAAGGATTAGTATGCGGCCAGTGTCTTGATTTGTACGCATACTTTCTCAGACTAAAAGGTTAATCTCAATCTAAATAAATATTCCTTTTAATGTCATAATCATAACAAATAAACCGTTTATATATTACCTAAGTGTCGCTTATTGCTATAAACTTTGTTTGTGTGTCGTGGCCCTACTTTTTATTCTAATGCGAAGTAAAATGAAGTCCTTCTCATAATAATAATTTATATTTAGGTATTATATTAGTACACCCCCTGCCTTTTTTAAATTCACATAACTCTTTCTATCCAAAGGTCGACTGGAAGAAATCGCTTCTAAGCGATAAGGCCGCCCATTGTACTTGTATCATGTGAAGTCTTTTATAATAATCTGTAACTGGTGTACAATAAAGTATTTTTGTATAGTATTGTATTTTATTATTAAGGCAGTTTTTGTCGTCGTGCATAAATGTAACCTAGGATAAAGCCAAAACAAAGAGTCATCACTCTGAAGTTTTTATTAAATTGAATCAAAGGTACCCAATAATCTTTGATCGAGTCCCTAAAGTCAATTTGTAATGCGTCACATAATCCGGTCCATCATGTTGAATTTAATCGTTGATTTGTGACCGGATTACCAATCGCATTATTGGATTATTTAAACGACGCTCAACTGACACGGCAGATGCATTCATTCCCCTTTATTACCACTGTTTGCTTTGCGTTGGAAATATTTATGCTTTCTGTATCATATTTTCGCATTGCGCTTATATTTTGTCCGGTGAATTGTTGATTTATCGGCTTTACGTTCTTGATTTCGGTGGTTTCAATTGACAGTGGCTCTCTCTGTATTTCATTTCTGGGTCAATTTATTTAACTTGTTGGAAGTTACTTAGTAGAGTCTGTGCAAAAAGAGAAATCCTTCAATTACTAAGAGAGGAATTGAAGGCGCGTGTGCCAATGTACATGTTTCATTTCATTTCATTTACGTACGTAAATGAAATGAAATGAAATGAAAATATATTTATTCTGATAGAGCAAAAAACTTAATTATCTAACTATAGTAAACAAATACAGCACACGACTTAAAAAAAATCTTAAAAGTATATAATTGATAATATGCATAGATTTTTTTTTTTTTTTATTATTAATAGACTAAATTAATGTTGTGTAGATCAAGCCGTCTGTGATGGTCAGTGCCGTGTTGCTGCGCTATCAGAACAGGTTCATGCTCAGCTGAATGTTGCGAGTAGCCCCACAACGCTGATTTTCAGCATGTACCACGTACTACTACGTACTTTTGTTGCGTTAATATGTTAGTTCGCCGTTTCGCCACGAGACTTCTCTTTTTGCACAGACTCTACTAGAAGTAGGTCCTGTTGGAAGAACATATTATGTTTGTTTTCCGGTGGGGATAGTAGGTACTAGTTTTATATTATCTGTTGTATTGATAAACTTAGTCTACCTCTGTGTTGCGGCGGGCGAAGGTCCGTCTGCGACGCAGATGTGGTTGCAGGCTCGATTTCCGCCTCAGGACAAATCGGTTAGATTTGTAGATATTGGTTCATGGGCGCTTTGAGTGCTTTCTATGTCTAACCCCCTCGCCATGAGATAAAAGCCAATAAGGTGCATATAACAGAATCTGCATCCAGCAGTGGACCAATTTAGGCTGATGTGGTGGTGTGGTAAACTCATAATAAAAATATCTATCTATGCATATATTGTATTATGTATATTAGTCATCTTGTACCCAGAACACAAGCTCTGCTTAGCTGAAGGTTAGATGATGCTGTATGAATTGTCCAGCATTATTTATTAATTTAGTCTTCTTTTTTACAGGTGCCTTAAAAACCGCAGCTGGCCTTGCCTCTAATAAATCTACAGGCATATCAAAAACACGTTATGTAATTCGAGCCTCTGCTTAAACTGCGTCGTACAACCAACAGCCCAATCGGTTGTAATGCGAATGAACCCCCTGCTTAATGATGGTCCAACCGCTACCAATACATTGGTAAATCGATGCCATAGTAAACTTACCAAGCAGTATGATAATGCAGCTGTAACTTGTGGCTGTATGGAGGTTCTCAATTGTATGTCATCATCATCAACATCATCAACCTATAGTAGTCCGCTGCTGGACATAGGCCTCTGAATTGTACGAGTATGTACGTATTTACAAATACACACAAAAATATTTTTTTGAAACAGAACTTAATGCATATTGCCGACTACCGCAAATGTTAAAAAAAAATGTGTAGCGGAACACCTCCTTCCCAAACAAAACAAATTGTTTCTTCATAAAAAGAAAAATAATGTAGTATATAAATTACATGTCAAGGCTTTATAATAATTAATAAATTCATATTTTTTTTAATAACGTACGTACGTACGTATTAATAAGTAAATAAAGGTGCTTTTTGGAAAATAGCTCTTTTTACAGGGGTTGCAAATAGACATAATATATTATATCATAGACATATCATTTATTTGCCACTACATATACATACAATATAAATGAACAAATGGCAATTTCTAACCGTCGGAAAGACATTTTTATCATAATAACATGTTCCAGCAATGTGTATTCTATCCCCTCTAATTTGGTTCTATCCAAAATCCTGACCAACAGGGTCAAAAGTCTGTATAGTATTATGTAACCGGGCGTCACGTCACCTTCCCTTGTGCATTTTAGCGTAGGCTCATGTGGCCCCAAACCACACTCAAACTAAGCTAAACTTGAAAAACAAATGAACGAAAAGATTGAAGCTTTCTCTTTATGCCATTTCTTAAAATACTTGGTTCAAGATTCTATAATATTTTTTGTCAAGAAACGCATTTTTATTTTGTGTTAATTAATGACAATAACAGAAAATAACAAGATTACAGCAAGGAACACTAAAATAAAAAAACACAGACTTTAACAACGCATAGCGATAAGGTTGAAAATGCAGGTTCACAAACAGAGGAAAAGCGAATGAATTATGTTGAATGAAAGATACCAAAACCATTTTTTTAAATATTTTTAGTAAAATATTTTTCACTTCTTCCATATCGTTTAAAAAAAAATATTTTTTCTAAAACTGTAATACTCATTACAAACCATTGTACTATGTCGGTATCATCCGATTCGGGCAACCCGCATTAGTTTCGGACTAATTACTCGATACTCTGTCGCCATTAATTACCGAACGGAACTCAGCTATTCGAACGCTCGCTTTAATCATAATTATCGCTAATGTGAATCAGCGAGTAGAGATGAGTTGGAATTATCAAAAATATAAATAAATAATTCTGTTTTTTTTTTCGTTTGGGAGCTACGCTACCACAGTTTAACACAGATACACTCGACTATGTTGTGCAGTGAAGTATATGTCCAGCTTTGCTACGGAGTCTTTGTTTTTTTTTTGTTGCAAACTAGTAGGACTCATCAGACCACTGGATCTGTAAGTACGCTAGTTTGCGGTTACTCTTAAAATCAATAATAAACTGTTGCTATAAATGCAACATCATTTTTGACATCCTACAAGGAATTCGGAGTCTTTGTTGTTCTAGCTAGGTTCTTTGTCCTAGGTGAGAACCATGCCATACGGTGTACTACGTGCCGACAAAGATGTCTACGGCGGCAGCGGCCCACGCCATTCTATACCTACTGATTATGGCATTATGGTAGCAGCATACGTGTTGAAAATAATCGATGTCTAATCGATAAAAATAAAAATGAATTGCTTAATGTGTTGCTGAAAGAAAAACTCGAGAACAGCTGGACTAATTTATCATTTTTCTTGAAGTTAGGAAAAAAGTTCGTATGAAGACAAACTTGAATAAGTGTATACATAAGTTATTTAGTCATTTATTTTTATAATTCAGCATTTGCCAGTTACTCTAATTAATTAATAACGAACCAGTAACCGCCCAATAAAATTCGGTGCAATAAGGCGCAGCTAATAGAAAATAATAGTTTCGTTGCCCAACTCCTTGTGTTATCAACGGATAGATGGGCGGAAGTTGAGGCGTACTTTTGTTGGATAAAATTGTCATAATCCTCACCTCGCCTATATTAGCCACTGCTGGACGTAGGCCTCCCCCTGATAACCACTTTTAGTAATGCCTATAATCCCCACGCTGGGGATGCGCGTTGGCGATCGCAGTTCGGTGGTAAATTGTTCTGCAGGAGGCGCTGCTGGGTGAATATCCCTTAGTCGCCTCTTACGACACCCGTGGGAAGAGTTGGGTTGGTTCACCATACGGCTAACTATCATAACCATAATAAGCGAATAACTTGTCTTAATGTCATGTAATAAGTTATAATCAATTATCATCATCATTAGCCTATGTTAGTCCACAGCTGGACATAGGCCTACCCCAATGAACGCCATAGCATATAGATAAACGTTTATTTACTCATGTGGCTGTCTTCAGCTGGACGCATCCAGCATCTTCTTGCAGCCTTTCGCAGGTCGTCATCCCACCTGGTCGAAAGGCATCCTACACTATGTTTACCGAGTCGTCGCCCACCCAAGAACAGGTCTACCCCAGCGGTTGTCGGTTCTATAAGCAATAAGCTTTGGTAATTCCAAAAAAAAAAACCTTTGCACGGTGTCCATAATTTGCTCCCGCGTGGAAGTCCGCATCAGCTCCTATTTTTTACTCTTTCTGTCCATCGCAGGTACATAACTACCCACATAGCAAAAGATAAACAAACTATGAACAACAAACTCCAAGACCAAAGTAGAAGTAACAGTGTAGCAGGTAATATCCCGAATCATTTATAACTTCAGCGCGACAGTACAATCCATATAGCGGGTGATTTATATTCCGTGTCTGCGAGTATGTGAAATTGAAAATGTTTTATGATACTTCACTGAGAGCTGAATAAAGTCATGATATCCTGAAATATGTCTTATAGATCACACTGTATTATAGAGGGGAAAGTTTGGGTGTTTGTTACTCCATCACGACCAAATAATCGGATTGAAATGCGATTGTTATTTAGCATTTACTTCTGGACCTGAAATAACACGAATGCTACTTTTTATTATGTAATAATTATGCAGGAGTATGTCTGTATGTATAATTAGAGCTGTAATTAGTGGTTTCTTTTTCACTTCTTCCTCTAGTGGACAAATAACTAAAGTGAACAGAAAATTAAAAACACCTATTTCTGATAATAATTTATAGTATAAAATTTGACTTTTCTAAGTGCTTATTTTGTAGGCCTAAAGAAATATCTAAAGGAATTCGAATTTAGAATTTTGAGCTGAATAGACCAAATCGTAGATGGTTCAATTCCATCGTTTGTTAAACTACATATTCATAAATCAACGTACGCTATGCGCTGAGTTTATTTTATATTGATTGCGTTCAATTGCCACGGTAAAATCGGACCTCGTATCCTATAGATTAAACGTTGGCGTAACTAAGGGTAACTGAAAGCTTAAATATTGAATATAGACCTTTCAATTTTGACAGATTTCGCGGTAAACCTGTCGCAAAAGCTTAACAATCACCTACTTAACGGTAAGGTTCAGATATAAATCTGTATTTAAGTCATAATAAGCTTTAATAGTTATTTGATTGTGATTTAAGCAAACCTTTAAACCAACTACAATTCTACAAAATAACTGTTCAGATTTACGAGTAAATGCTTTGAATATTTTATTTATTGCAGTAAAATACTTCGAACAATGTTGCATATTTCAATCAATATTGGTCGGACACTGTACTTCGTACGGTACGTAACCTAAGCGGTAATAAAATAGGGGGCCTATCAGCGGAAATCGTAAAACGAGCGCACGCTTCAAATAAAAAGTAGTCTGTCCAAGTAGGTACTTACTTAGGTATATACCTATCTAGTAGATTGTAAGGCTCATTTCGTAAATTTACCTTATATCATATCCTATGCATTTCTACTCTCCTGGTACTTTCAGTATAATAAATGTTGTTCAATAAGATCGCTATGGAATTAGAATACTCGTGCTAAGTACATTAATACCCTATGCATTTCTATCTTCCTGGTGTCTTGTCTTCCTCATCACCGTAATATATGTAAAGTCAGGATGTAGGTATACTCGTACCTATGTATTACCTACATCCTGACTTTACTCACTGTTGTTCGGGTAAATGCCTCAAGTTTTTTATCTTGTACCATAAGTGCTTGTAGCATAGCAGTAACGTAAGTAGTTACGGTCCTATGCTAGTCTTATTTCTACTCTAGCCAAATTCGATCAATTATTACAAAACGGCGTACTTAAGTTTTAGCTTTTTTCCAATTGTTGATTTTTCCTGAGTGAGTTTTACCTGGATAATTATTATTTTTTGCCCAGGTCTCCATAATGATTTTCCACTGATTCCGCCTTGTAGGTAGGTACCTACTACTGTGGATCAAACTTATTTTAATATCATTTTACCAAGTTTTCCTCAACAATTCATAAAGCAACTCTTCAAATAAACTCGCGCTCAGTGAACAGAAAAACAAAGGACTGATGAACTTTAAACCGAAGTGTCGCGGAAAATTTCTTCAAAGGGAAATTTACTTCCGTAGTCTCCATAGATAATAACAAAGCAAGCTCATTCCGTTCCAGGACCTCGTGAAATAGGAGAGAGTGGGAATAATTGAAGTTTCGTAGACACGAAATAAAATAAACAAATACCTATTTGCCTTGCATATCTCATTTTATCCTCCACTGATGAAGATTGGGGAAATCATACAATTACCCTATATTGGGGGCCAACGTCACATAAAGTCACTGGCCCACTGCCGCGCATTGTGCACGCTTACGCACGCTGCGCCTAATTCTAAGTAAGTGAAGAAAAATATAAATTTAAATACATGCTTCATAATAGATTATGAAGCATGGATTCTATTATGAAGCATGGATTCTATTATGAAGCATGGATCCTATTATGAAGCATGGATTCTATTATGAAGCATGGATTTAAATTTATATTTAGCAAAGCATTTTTTTCTTGAGAAGGTGCTTAACCAATGTAATCATATTAATCGCAAGGGCGCGTCAACAAAGGTATTTTATTCTGCTGCTTGTAGTAATTGCTTAGGCAACCTACCTAAGCCCTAATTTGACTACATAAATATCTTCGATATATCAATGCTTTCGTCTCAGAATGACTGATTTCGGCTTTTTATTTTTGAATAAAAAGTTACAGATAGAACGCGGTCAAAGGATCAACTTTGAACCCATTCTATCAATCTCTCCGTGCAAATAGCACCGCACTCTCTCTAGTACAACACCAATACTACTTTCATAGTGAAGTGATAAGTTAGTAGAATTTGGCCCCTGGAGGTGTGATGTTTGCTAAACTTCAAGATAAGAAGCTGCTCAAAACTAGGTAGATAAATTGTTCTGTTGAGACCAAATATTTTTTTCCACAATCTCACCGTCAGGTGAGAGGCCGTAATGCTAACTTTCCACCAGTTAAGTTACATAATACTTACACATACTCATAATAATTGATCACAGACTTAAAAAAAAGATATTCTTATATCTTTGTTACACTTAAATTCCTGATACCTCGACGAGACTCGGATACTTTTAGGCAAGAAAACAGGGACCAGCATTGAGTTACCTTTTCAAAGAGCTTTATTATAATGAAACTGCCTCTATCTAGTAACATTTCCGTAGACTATGGTATAAAGACTTTGCAAAGCAGTGAGGAAATGTGCGATGCATTTTGGCACTTTGCCACATGAGTGCCTACTGCTTCGTTTAATTAAATTTATAAGTGAAAGTGTGGTTAAATTTATTTCTACTGTACTTTCATGACGGATTCTTATACTACCAACAATTGTTTTTGTTTTATTTGTCCTTAAACAAAAATATTGTATTAATATTTTATTACGAAAATGATCTCTTCTGCATATAACACGATTTCTATAAGTATCCTATTCAATCTCTACAAACGACATCACTATAGTGACTCGGCAAAAGTAGCGTAGGATGCCCTGCGGCCAGGTGGGATGACGACCTGTGAAAGACTTCAGGCAGATGCCGAATGCGGCAAGCTGAAGAAAGTGCGCTATGGGGCTCATTAAGAGAGGCCTGTGTCCAGCAGTGGACTAATATAGGCTAATGATGATGATGATATTATTAATTAAAAACATCACCATTTTATTTTGATACAACAACATGATTTCCTAACAATATTCTATTACTTACATAAACTCACGAGCAATTCTAATGAGTAACTGAAACTTTTTAGGTGGGATTCAAATGTAAATGTGCTTTTTAAAATTTTGGTACTAATTATTCGATTTTTTACACCGTACCTACTATGATCCAGGCCTACCAAACCGGTTAGGATCGCCCTATAAATACATTTCTTTATATGATTTCCTACACTTCAGATGGCTTTGTTTCCCACGATAAAGATAAGCTCCTATCCTAGACTAGACACTGGGTCCTTCATGACCCCATTCGACAATCACGAGTCCGCATAGTAAGGAATACTGTACAATATAAATTTTACGAGCGGATTGTACCGTTGACGCGACGTCCGTCCAGAGTAATTGTGTCACATTCGGAACTCATAAATTAATAATTAAAACATTAAACTGTCTGTCCATGTCTCTGGAATGCGTAATTCTGAATTGATTGTTCAGTGGATGAGTAAATGTGCCTACCGAAAAATCATTATAATGCTGCTATGCGAAATATATATAATATAAAGCTGGCAAATTGTAATATATACATTACAATTAGCTAGCTAGGCCACTGCTGGGCAAACTCTTCCCTAGTCCCTCATCGTATCTCGGTACTTAGCTTGCTGGATCCAAACTTCGTCTTAAGGTGTCTAGTTCATCCGCCGTCGCTTCCTCCATAACACCGAAATATGGTGCCGCTTTGTAGTTATACAAGTTGTGTTATAATTATTCTAACCAGCAAACAGTTAAATAGTACTTATAATTAAGTATTTGGGATACATCATTAAAAGTACTAATTTAATATATATATTATTAGGTATTTTTAACAGGAACAAACTGTCGTAGTCAAGAGATGAGTGGAGAACTGGACCTACCAACTAACCTATCTCTGCGAAGCGGGGCAGGTTTATTTGTTACTACCCTACCCTCAATTAGTTTTTGAAACTAGGCTGCACAAGTGCACACTATGACGACTCACAACACTAACAGTGTCCGCGACGCGCTGAGAAACTGAGTGAGAACACTTGGCTATAACACTGAAAATAAGGCTACGAAAATTAAAAATATAATGTTCTCTAATAAAAAAAGGTGTAGGTACAGTACAAGTGGACACTTTGAAATGGTGACGGATAACTTGAAACATTAACAGCATTCCCATTTCAGTATATTTTCATGCGGACCCAACAAAGTCCAAAGCTTACATTTTGCAAAAATAAAAAGCAGGCCGACAGAAGTAATTGACACTGTGATATTCGAGAATGCTGACATTGTACAAAGTCTCTGATGCGAGTAAAACTGACAGTTTACACTTTTCGCTCATTATTTGCTCTCGTAACAATCTTTTTTTGCGTACATTTAAGCAGTTTTTGGATGGATGGTCGTCAAATTTTGACAAAACGATTTCAAGCTAACGAGCTATCCAGCGATTTGTATATTTTGTCTGCGTGTAAATAATTTAGTAAAGATATACAAATAAATATTTGTATACTAGATACGTCTTATTGAATTTTTCTTGTTTGAAATATACCAAAAACAACCTTTGAATCGACCTGGGATTTGAACTCGGGACCTTGACAGTCGGAGATGTGTTAGTATTTTACAAAATAACTCTACTTTCAGCGAAAATAAAATCTTTTGACGTCTTTCTTCATTTTTTCCCTCTAAAATTCTGACACCTCCATAATTACGTATTCACGGAAACACAGTGTCACTCCCGTCTAGATTTCCACATTTTTCGTCGTCAAGACTTGAGAGCGCAAATACATCTCGCGGGGCATAAAAACCTCATAATACTTTTTCCTTTTAAATATAAAGCCAAGAAAGGTAGCTTCTTTGGTGGATGAGTTTTTTTACAAGAAAATAATTATAATTCTGAAGAGGTTATTTTATTTAAACTGTATTTTTTTGAGTACTGATGGAGTACAAAAGGAATCAATATCTTTCCGATTTAGAGTAAAGACTCCAGCCGAAATCGATGTGAAATGTGCGTGAACAAACCACTATTATTTTAGATGTGCACCTACAAATAAAATTCACGTGCTTGACGTTGAGTTTCAGATATAATTACTACAATTATTATATATAAATAAATCAAATATATAAATGAAATGAAATTAAATGAAAATATATAAATGAATATTATACATAAATTGACAATAACTGTAAGTTGCATATACAAATACACGGCAACAAAGGGAAAAGTGAATTTAAAAGGTTATGGATGGGTTTGTTTATAAACGTGGGTATTTTTACAATTGAAACAGTTGAGCTTACTGCAGACCGTTGTAAACAATCTAGAGGTCAGCTCAACTGGTTTATTGTTAATGGCCATTTTTTAATAACATCAATAGATGTTTTACATTGTACTCGTAATAAGACCTCTCTGACTTTTCGTGAGACGCTGAGAATAGGCAACGTGTCACGTGAGACGTTGGGAATAACCCAATATTTCATATCGTATTTAACTGAAATGAAATGAAAAAGATTTATTTGACACGACACATTACAATTTTAAAACACAAAGGGTAACTAAGAACTAGGCACAAACTTAATTACTAAAATAATAGAGGTCAAACAGTTATATATACTTAAAAATACAAAACAATGAAAAAACAAAATACCCCCAAATTATTTTAGAGCTCATAAATTAATGATTAAAAACAAAAAACTAGGTACCCAACTAATAACCTCCACAACCTGCCTAACTGAAGTAGAAACTGTCGACCATAAAGATGTAAAGATGTACGTCATAATGTTAAAAAATTGTAATTTGCTGAGACAGGACCTATTGGATCGTATTGTAGAGTCGCTTGTTGCTTTTATACAAACGCAGTTAATTTTTATATTATTTCTTTATGTTCTTGTTTATATATAGATTATTATTATTAAATAACAAGCTGTACCGACTTGTGAATCAATAAATGTATTTTCTTTCTTTCTTTCAATTTGTGAAAAAACTACCATTCCAATGCCTTTTAACCTGTCTTGACTTTTGTTTTTTCGTATCGTTTTACTCCAATTTATTCAAATTGTTTATTACTCCTCATTCAGACAATATCATGTTTTTATCCGAACATCCATTCTCTTTTCAACTTGAAGGCAAAAGGAACAAGAATTGGCAAACAAGAATCTAATAAAGCCATCTGTTAATTTTAGCCGTTGCTATTTGTTAAACGTTTCCAATTTCCGGTTTTCGCTTTTTCTCATCAACCTCCATGTATTTCTATACTTATACACTAGCCCAACTTGATGTAGAATGTTTGTTAACAACCCACGACACAAATAATTAAAACTTACTTGCATGGCGTTGAGTTTCAAATATATTTTATAAGCGATATATTGAAGGAAGGATCTCCATTTGACAAGTAAATGAAAGTTACGTGAAAGTAACGATATAGTGAATTTTACGTTAAGTATGGGCGGTTTGTTTACAAACATTCCACATCGAATTTAGCTAGTGTATAGTGACTTATTGACATGAAAGAGCCTACACAAAAAGGATCCATATTAATGTTTGCGAAGGGCTCATTTCCATTTTTTTCATCGCATTGTACAAGTTAATTTTTGTTCTGCAAAATATTGGAGAAGAGGATTTTGGGTGAAAGACAGCATCAGGAATACCTTGACTGCGTTCAAAGGTTACCCGTGCGAAGCTGGGGCGCGTCGCTTGCCTTGAATAAAACAAAGTGAACTAAAATCTAAGTGATCGCTTTGTTTTCTAGTTTTCCTTATGTAATTAGGATTTTGTGACATCTAAAGGAAATAAAGCACTTTGATATTTATCTTTATTATCCCATAAATCAGTTGCAATAAGGTAATTAAATGAAATGAAAGTTTATTTCTTTAGGCTTACAAATAAGCACTCAGACAAGTCATATTTTATACTATTCATTATTATATTGACGTTCACTTAAAATTTTTGTCCACCAGTGGAAGAAGTGAGAAGAAACCACTAGTATGTTCATAACTTATGTGTCTAGTACATATGATTTGCTTATCTGTAAGTTGTTAGATTTTGAGTTGGAGCAAAACTCGTTCCAAGCTTTTTTATCTTCTAGATAATCTGATATTTTGTAATAAGCCTTTTTACAAAGAAAATGTTTCACAATTTTTTTAAATTAATTTATTGATAATTTTTGCAACTCACTTGGAGTTTTGTTGTAGAAGCGTATACATTGCCCTTTAAAAGATACACTTATCTTATGTAGTCTAGTTGTGGGAACAGAGAGTTTATTCTTATAAACGTTTCTATAGAATTAGTGCGTGCGATACGGCGGGCTGAAACTAGTACAACATAAAGGCATTTTCAATAAATGATCGTTAAATGATATATTCTCTGAAACTATTCATTTCACTATCCACAAACGGTACCAGCTATATGCCAATTTAACCCTAACGAACACAATAATACGGCTATCGTTTCAACAGCATTCAATTTGTAATCCGCTTACCAACCATACAATTTCCACTTTAGAACTTTACAGTCTGTTATCCGTGTAGTGGAATAAATTATTATAACAAAGTTGTTTAGAGTTTGGATGAAAACATCTAGTGTTTTTAAGCTGGTTATTATTGTTTAGAGAAGGTTAGTTTATTTTTTCAGTTTCTCTGTTGTGGCATGATTGGGACAAAACTTTTGATTTTAATTTTTTTAAGGACTGTTCTACTTTCTATCCAACCTTTTAAAACAAAAATATGCATTATTAGGTTTGAATGAAAACTCATCCGTGGGCTGGCGAAGAACCGACGGCCGCTGGGGCAAATGTGTTCTTGAGTGCCACGACTCGGTAAACGTAGTGTACGACGCCCTCCGACCAGGTGGGATGACGACCTGCGAAAGACTGCAGGTAGATGCAGGATGCGTCAAGCTGAAGACAAGGCGCTATAGTGCTCATTGGGGGAGGCCTATGTCCAGCAGTGGACTAATATATGTTAGGTTGATGATGATGATGATGATGAAAACTCATGCCTAATTAATTATGAATGGATGAAAGTAGATCTCAAGTTTTCACTTTCATCCCTTTCAGCCATTCCAAGCTCCATTCCAATTTTGTTTTTCGAATCTTCATTGTTTGTTTCTTACATTTTACTTACATTTACAAATAATAAAAAGGTTCAAATATTTTACAATTTTATTTTTGCTTTTTGCAACTGTATAATATATAACATTGCATATTCCGGGAATGTGGCAAAACATACGAGTTTTGCTCTACAGTACACCCTGTAGAGCGCAAAATCGGCTAGTAACACTGTTTACTGACGATGCGGTCGCAGGCTGCGACCATAAAGCTACGCTTCCTTAACACGGGCCACATGGCACCCATTTTGTCCAGACACATTGTTGGCAACGGACCTTGTCCCGACCATAGAAATTTCAAAGGCAGAGAAAGACAACGCAGGCCAATTTATGCTGGTCTTGTTTGCTTGTAGCGTTTGGTAACACGTGAAATAAACTATGATAACGTTAAGGTATGCGGTCTTTGGTGTTAAATATCTAGGTTCGAGCTGGTAACACTGGCTGTTAGCGGCTGATGATATATGGCGGTGATGCTCGTGGTCGCTATACAGTTCTGGTGCATGCATTTGGATCAAACGTAAGTATTTAAGAAGAGCGGTATCAATAGAATTTTATAATTATAAAATCAAATCAGAGATTGGTGAGAGATCGCGCGCGACCGAGTGGAAAGATTTGGGGGAGGCCTTTGCCCAGCAGTGGGACGAATCAGGCCAAATAAAAAAAAACAAATCAAAACATATTTATCTCAGTCATAGCAAATTATACAGTTTTTAAAAATAAATGAATTAAACTGATGTTAAAATTAAAATTTGTCCGTTTTGTCTATTTAGACATACTACAAAAACCTCGTCCAGTGCTGCATGGGAGGCTGTGTCCAGCATTCCTGCAATTACCTGCAGCTAATCTAGTCCATTAGACGGGGGCGCTGCCGCGCACCCTCGCAACATTGCTGCAATGTATAAAAAAGGGTGTAAAACATATTTTATTTGCATTGATTAGGTAGGTACTTCATCAGTCATACGTATCTGCCTGTGTGTTCTTGAGTGGACACTACGACTCGGTAAACGTAGTGTAGGACGCCCTCCGACCAGGTGGGATGACGACCTGCGAAAGACTGCAGGTAGATGGTGGATGCGGCAAGCTGAAGACAGGGCGCTATGGCGCTCATTGGGGTAGGCCTATGTCTAGCAGTGGACTGCTATAGGCTGATGATGATGACGTATCTTGCCAACAAAAGTAAGAAACAAACAAAACTTAAAGTCTTGCATTAATCACTATTCTTAGCTGGTGGAGTGATGATCGCAGCTGAGGTGATGAAAATACACAGATGGAATGGAAATGTATTTGTTATGTTGGCCTTTTTTCAGACGAGTGTAATATGCTGGAGTCTTATCGAAACATGTATTTTACGATTCGTCAAATCACACCAGTTGGGACTAGATTCATGGTGTGAGTTGACGAATGACTCAATTTGAGAGGGCTGGATCGTATTTTGTAAAAATCTAAATATTATTTTGCGATCCACGTTTACTTTTGTTTTTATAAGAAACTAGCGGCCCGTCCATCTTCGCCCGGGTGGTCATTTGTTACAGGCAATTTTTTAAATTTTTCTCTTTTTTCTCTCCGTAAGAACCATCCTCGTACTTCAAGGAATATTCTAAAAAAAGAATTAGCGAAATCGACACATTCAGCGATTAATTTTTATATTATAGATAAATCTTTTCTATGAACATACAAATGTTTATATCTCCCCTTGACGTTCAGAGCATCGTTAACATCACAATCGTTTTGCAAAAAACGCCTCTAGAAAATGGAGCAACCCTATTGTAATTTGCAAGACTTTTTTAGACTGGCATAACGAGTCATCTCAAACAAATCCGAGCCATAACAACAAGTTAGTCTGGTAACATACTTCAGACAAAACTTCTTTTCAGAGGGAATTTTCTATACCAGCGCTTGCAGAATATTCCTCATTTATTCATGAGCTTTTGCGAATTATTTCAAATTCCTACAGCGCATGATGTAGCAGAGAAATTATATTTTCCCGCATAAGTATAAAAAGGCTTTATTAACAAAGAAAATTACAGCTAACAGAAAGAAACATATTGTTAAATTATTTCTTCTACACAACAAAATAATTAATAATCATATTGTTGATGTTTGCAACAGTCTGCAGTCAACTGTTTTATACTAGTTCTAAAGTATTTCTGTTCTTTGATTGTATTAACATGTTGTTTCTGTTATTTGATTACTAATTTTATTTTTAACAATGTTTTTAGAACAACCAGCTTTTTATAACATCATTGTGGGTGGCAGCCACGTAGCGAAATAGCGTAAAGCTCCAGCACGCAGAAATTACTCGACAAATGAATCAAAAACCACGCATAATTGCATAATGTGCAATAATGCGGCTTTACTGCAGAAGCCTAGGGTCGCATAATTTGTTTTATAGACCTAACGAGTTTCTTGAAAACTACACATGGAAGAGAAGTTCGTAAAGCTAAAACTATGGTAGATTTTATTGATAAGAAAATCAAAACCAAAAATAATGTAGTGTGATCCATTTTTTGCTTAATAGATTTTGACTAGCACAAGACCGCCAGGGGTGGCGAGTTAAGGAAGAGGCCTGTGCAGCTCAGCAGTCGGTGTTACCGGCTGAATAGATAGACAGATTTGGACTTCCAAGTTCTTCTGTTCCTTTCTATCCACGTCATTCCATAAATACTACTCTCCAGAAACTGCTTGAAATCATCTTTTATTTACCTATTATTTTTTTTTAGTTTTTGGTTGCCAAAATAGTTTTACTCTTGATAGCAAAACGTGACCTGACACTCATCTCCATCCTTTTAATTTATCCCTGCTGACCTTACCTCCCCCAAAAAACAAAGATGGTTTTATTGATTGTAATATATAATTTCTTTACGTGCATTCCATTGCTTCCAAGCGATGGCGATGGTCAAACTTTCAACCCGTGTGTATTCGTTTAATTCCAGACTTAACGTAGCTTCTATTATGATCTGCAGTCAACGACCATTTACTTTTTAGTTTATTTTGGTTCTGGTATATCCTTGAAATAGCCTCTACTCCGATTATATTTTGATTTACTACAAAACCGTAATGATGTGCTGTAATATCTTTTGTAGGAGAATACTGCCGCAAACTTGTAAGCATTTTGCTCGTAACAACTTTGGTGGTAAAAGGTTATAAAACTGTAATGAAGCTTTAGATCGCCGTTTTTACATAAAATATTACATTTTATGATAAAATATGCATCCATAGATGCAGTAATATATGTACCGTAATTAATAATTTTCTGCGGTAGTTAAATGCTATCTTAGTGCAGAACGTTGCGCCATTTGATGAGACAATAAAGTTTAATTGCAATGAAAAGATACATACATAGTTCGTATTTCCGCCCGTCATCAAACGCTCGTAAATTGCAATTTGTGATGTTGCGAAGCATCATGCGAAACCTTTAAACTTATATTAATTATTATAAAGAGGTAAAATTACTTTCTTTGTAAATTATAATCTCCGAAATTAATCATAATCATCATCGGCCTGTAGCAGTCCACTGCTGGACATAGGCCTTCCCCAATGAGCGCCATAGCGCCCTGTCTTCATCTTGACGCATCCAGCACATACCTGCAGTCAACACGTTTGCCCCAGCAGCGGTTATGGGTTCTTCGCGAGATATAGCCTGCCACTTCAGCTTACTAATTCTTAGAGCTATGTCGATAACTTTGGTTCTTTGTCGGATGTATGAAATTAATGACTGGTACCAATTCTATAAAAATATAAATCTATTCACCAAAGGAAGCTACGCTTTGTTCAGGTACACAAGCGAAGCCATAGCAGGAATATAGAGTGACAAAAGTGTAAGTTGCTCTGTTACTGAGTAGTGTACTATTTAATAAATAATGCTGGACAATCCACATAGCAACTTCAGCCCTAAGTTAAGCAGAGCTTGTGTTACTAGGAGACTGATATAAAAATAGGATATTAGATAGTTTTTTTATTATACACAGAATATTCAGAAAAAATATTTGCAGATCATACAAACATTATTCCCAAGGCGGGAATCGATTCCGGAACATCTTGCATCGCAGGCGGACTATCACCTGCGCGCCACATCCGTCGTCACCTAATGAGACCATATTTTACCCCAACAGATAAATAAACCTGTCACATGCAGTCACAATTTGATGACGATACTTCTTTATTCCAATTCCAATAAATAAATCATAGCTAACTATAGCTATGAACTTAACATATTTAATGTGAATTCATTCTTCATTCCAATATTCATACGATTTTCGATTGGTCGCTTCCCCAAGCTCCCCAACAGCGGGGTCAGCCAATACCGTCACAAAAGACCAATACGTACCTACGCTAATTTGCGTAAAGCGAAGCGTCCGTTTGCCATTTCGGAGAATCACTTTGAGTTGGGTTGTAAAATAAAATAAGCCTTTTACTCATGTAAATAAAGTCTTTTTAACACTTTGATTGGTGAAATCACAAGGTATGTGTTTTCTACAAGTGACTAATATACGTAAATCCGCACTAGCGCAGCGGCTGAGAAAATACAGATCTTTGTGACTCAGCACAACCGTAATATTTTTCGAACGAAACGCATGTGCGGCGCAACACAACCGCTGTGTAGAGCGGCAGCACGAATTTTTTAGGTTAAAAAAAAGATCGCAGTCGTCGAAAAAAAATCATCTTATTATAGTGCGATAAATGTTTGTGATAATTTATCTCACACCGAATCAGTTTTGTATGAAAATATCAAAATTAACATAAAAATTCTTGAGCTTTTGCAAAAGCTCTTTATTTTTGATTGATATCGAAGCTTGAGTAATTTCGTAGCCTATTACTTTGAAATTAACTAAAGTTATTTACTCCCTACCTTATTATACCTTCTCAGGAATGCGAATGTTAAAAGGTTCCTTATTATAATTCTTCTCTGTTATCACTACCATTGACTTCCATACAAGGCCTGCCTCTTTTTTGTTAACCAATCCAATAACAGTACATTACTGACAAGGTCTATAATGACTGGCTTGCTGGCCGCGATGATGATATCCGAAAGCGCAATGTAGTTCAGGTCCAGGCAATCACAGCGCGGTCAGCATTGCAGCCCTAATAAGCTAAAATAAAAGCCAAGACCTAATGTAAAGCGCGGATATCAAGTGTTGCAATGATGAGTAAACTTGAAGGCCGAGGCAGTAGAAAGCTTGAGTTTAGGTCATCATAGCTTAGCCAGTATTGCAGTCGAGTCAGTCACCGAACCAGTGGACCAAGACTTGTAAAGTGCATTAAACTCAAACAAGGTGAGTAATAATATAAATAAAAAGAATCATTTTCAATTCATTGGAAAATTGCAAAAATGCTACTTTAGTCGCTGTTTTTAAGCTACAAAAAATAATATTATTTGTTACTTAAATACCGTGATTTCACACTGACAGCGATTGTAAGGACCTAAAGTGAAGACCCTTACATGTGTAGAGATGTAGTTGTAGGCAGTTTACCTATAGCACCTCATTTTTTATTGTTACCGTTGGTAACGTAGTAGTTCAGTTAGTTGAGCACGTAAACTAAACACACGATTCACAAAGATAAAGTTTATTAAGTAAGTTAAATGACAGAGTTCGGCAAAGGTGGCAAATCTTTCCTTAAATGTCACTCTCGCGGTAGTAGGTCACGTACTGATGTTAAAATATTATAAATGTAAGTAAATTGCATTGCGCGCGTGCGACACGGAGTACCTAAATCGCCGCGTGCGCAAAACAGCAAATGTAGGGTGAAACCATACAGCGATCCTTGGTCTTGTTGGAGTTTTAAAATCTTATGTTCATTTTTCCACCGGAGTGATACATCTTTTCTCGGTGACTATTACTTCTCCGCTGGCCCCAGTTCACCCACGGCAATCAAAGTTGCAATTAGCAGCTAGTGAAACAGCAAATTAAACGGCCTTTTCTGTCACGAATTTACGTGAATGATATTTAAGGTCGATGCTCGTACGATTTCGTATGTAGGAAACGGGAATAATGAATCTTTTACCCTTATATTATTAACCTTGCAAATAAAACTTTCGTTTTAAATGTTTTTGAAACGCTATCTAATACTTATTTCTAAAAATCGCAGTCTAATACTTTATTCCTGACGACCGATGTGGCGCGGTGGGCAATGGTCCGCCTGCGACGCAGGAGGTTGCGGGTTCGATTCCCGCCTCGGAACAATTGTGTTTACGATCTGCAGATATTTGATCCGGGTGTTCTGATCGTTTTCTATGTATAATAAAAAATATCTATTTATGTAATGTATTGTATTATGTATATCAGTTATCTAGTACCCATAACACAAGCTCTGCTTACCATGGGGCTAGATAATGCTGTGTGGATTGTCCAGCATTATTTATTTATTTATTATTCCTAATTGTCGCTCGCTGTCCTTTGACTAAATAATCTTCAGCTAAAATGTAGTCTATATTATAAGTAAGTGATCAAATAAGTATTAGGTATGTAAATAGGTGGTGTATATGAAATTATTCAAACATGTCTTATAAACAAGAAAAATTTAATTGTTAAAAAAAACATCAAAACTATGTTAGATTAAAAACATTGTTTGAACACAATGGTGTTTTAACATAAATTGTAGGCGATCAAATAAAACTAGGCCTTTAAACGGCAGAATGAAATTGGTCTGCAGACAGGCTCGAATTTAGAGATCCAGGAATAGAACAGAAAGGGGGGCCCTCAAAAATAGTGGGGAGGCACGGTATTTGAGAGCCCCCTTTCTATATCCACCAACAAGCACCAATTTTACGCACCATCATCATCAGCCTATATTAGTCCAGTTGGACATAGGCCTCCCCCAATGATCGCCATAGCGCCCTGTCTTCAGCTTGACGCATCCAGCATCTACTTGCAGTCTTTCATAGGTCGTCATCCCACCTGGTTGGAGGGCGTTCTATACTACGCACTATTTTACGCACCAATATATCGTAAATCGTTGGCAATACATTTATCAGATTTTTTTAAGATTAGGTGTATACTTACGCCTGAAAAGTAATGCCTTGGGCTTTGTTATTTATTTTAGTGCTATTTGTACACCTATTCAACGAACACGACGACATTTATGTATTGTTAATTACACAAAAGAACGTCGTTTTTATGTACCTACTTGACTACCTATTATTATTTGGGAAAAAACTAATAGGTAGCTAGTTTTCTTTCAAGCAAGCCAGACTTTAGGGGTATGAATGTACCGCCATGAGGGCCCCTATACTTGCAGGGCCCCTAGGCCCGGGCCTTGTGGGCCTAAGGGGTAATCCGGGCCTGTCTGCATTGAACAATATGTGGTTTTAAAATTATTGTCAGAGATTTCTACAGAGCCACCTCGAATGTCCGCAGCCATTCCACTCTTTAAAGTCACAACTATCTACACGTTGTAAAAAAATAGCATTTTTATGAAAGCTCTGCATGCACCCACAATTTAATCTAATTTACTAAAAATTCCAAAACAAACCAGCAGATGATGAATATAAAAAAGTAGCAAGATGCAAAGTTTATGGAAATAAAATCTTAAATTTTAAATAATTATTGACATAAAATAATCACATCAACATGTGTCTACAATTATATTCTTGTCACTTAATAAGCAATATATTTTCTTCTTTTTTCATCCTCGCAATAAGCAAAATATTTTCCATGCTTCGTTTGCCACAGCATTTTATAAGTACATGATGATTCCAGATGTACTTTTGGTGATTTTTATTTCAATTAAATAATGTCAGAACCCAAATTCCAAACTGAAACCACATTCTAAATCAATTGAATTCTGGGAACTTACGTTTCAGTGCATCAAACAGTTGCTACTGTTTCACCCGCTTTAGAACCACCCACACCACCGTATTGGCTTTCAATGCGGTTGAGCTGAAACAGAACCTAAATTCAGAATTAGATTTCCATTTCATGTCACACTTGCTGGTTTAGGAGCTTGCACACGAGCTAACTTTGGATGAGTTTAGTGTTCTGCTGACAATACTGGTCTGATTTGACTGAAATGGAAATTACCTCTATATTGCTTGGTGTGCGATGATTTAAACGGTTTAACTGTTCAATAAGACAGATGTTCTTATATGTAGGTACAACCTTTCATACCGCCAATTTCGGTCAAAAACTTGGCTAAAGGATATCTAGCTTGGATGTTAGAAGCCGAGAAAGAATGCTGCTAAGAAGTTATCAAACACTAGGCTGAAATTTTCTTAACAGTGTTTCGGGGGTTCGCAAGTAATATTGGTCTTCAACACTAGAGGGCGCAAGCTTCTTGTCCAACGTCGTTTTATTCCAGTTGATTTCAATGATGATTGTGATCTTTAAGAACTTCGTCATTCTGTGAAATATTTCCGACACCATATGGTTATGTCGGGTCAAATAAGGTAGATTGCTTCAAAAAATCAAAAAATCAAAATAATCTTTATTTGGAACATAAATACATGGGAAATAGATAACTTGTGTGAAAACGATAATACACGCAGTAGTTATTATAACTGTGTCGCGTGCATTAACGCCCTCCTCCGAATACAGGGTTACAGAGTTCCTTAATTGTATGTTCTTTAGTAGATACAGAACCTTAAACTAGGTATTAAACACAAAATAGTAAGAGATATTGAAAAAAGACTGAGATAATAATAAAAACAGTAGAGCTCAAAACTAAAACATGCATGCGTTTTTGGGCAAGTACATTATTGTGATACTATAGATAATAGGTAAAAATATCAAAATACTCTGAAGGTGATTTAGGAACAAGGGATAGGTAGGTAAAGTGAAAGAAATTATTATGAGTTACGAATCATAAGAGCTTCAGTAGATTCATATGTTAGAGATAAGAGCCACTGGCGGCATACCAATTTAAGTTTATAGCGGGCTAGAGGGTATATATTAATTAGTTTGTTGGCTTTGTTGTAGAGTACGGAGCTTATATAATAATAGTGACGACTAGCTGTTACTGTGCGGCCCTGTTCAGTGGTACAGACCTTGTCAGATCTGCGTTTTGAGTGGATGGTTAGATTTGGATCGTAGAACAACTGAGTGTGTTTTCTGAGTAGGGTTTGGAAAATGAAAAGCTGGCGGACTGTGTGGATTTGGCAGAGCGAGTAAAGTTCCGTCGTGGGAAACCGAATTGGTTTGTTTAGCATTACCTTGAGGACAGCCCGCTGAGCACGTTCTAGTCTGAGTAGCCGCGTTTTTGCACAGCCGCCCCAAGCAGTGATACAGTACGATAGTATCGATTGGGCTAGTGTAAAGTATATAGTTTTTAGAAGGTTTAAAGATAGGATTGACCGAAGGTTTTTAAAAACAAAGATGAGCTTACGGGTACGTGAGACAGTGGATTCGATTTGCTGGTTCCAGGCTAAGTTATTGTCAATCATGACACCAAGATATTTTAGGCAAGATGTTCGTTCTATGAACAAGCAGCCACAAGGTTCTGCCAAAGAATCCGGTGAGCAGATATGGGCTCGAATGGAAATTGTACAGGGAGGTTGAGTTGCAGAGTTGGGTGAAAAAGGGATGAACTTAGTCTTGGACAAGTTAAGGGTAAGTAGGTTAGAGCGCAGCCAAGACATAACACATCTAAGAGCACTTTCAGCATGTTTACTCGTTTCATACCAGGACTGACCGTCGACAAGTAGAGCTGTGTCATCGGCGTAGGTGACTATTTTGCAGTGGGGCAGGGAGAGGTTACATAAATCATTTATGTATAATAAGAACAGGGTAGGACCAAGGACACTGCCTTGTGGAACACCAAAAGGAATGGACTCTACCCTACTTGTGTTATTATTGATTACTACAGATTGTTGTCGATCGGACAGATAGCTTCGGAACATACTAAGAGCAATACCTCTGATACCAATATATTCAAGCTTGTTGAGTAAGAGAGGAACTGAGACCGTATCAAAGGCTTTGCTGAGGTCCAGAAAGATACCTAGAGTCTTTTTTTTAGAGTCAAAGTTCCTAATGACAGAGTCTGTTAGGTCCAAGACTGCATCCTCCGTGGACCTACCACTCCTAAAGCCGAATTGATTTGGAGAAAGGATGTTATTTTTGTTTAAAAAGTTGACTAGACGGATGTTAAGAAGTTTTTCAAAAATTTTGGAGAAAACTGTAAGAACCGAAATTGGACGATAGTTAGAGACATTATATTTGTCACCGTTTTTGAAGATAGGATGAACGAGGGCTATTTTGAAGGAGAAGGGGAAAGTACCTTTGGAGATTGAAAGATTGAAGATATGATTTAGGACTGGAATGAAAATATGTTTGGCTGATTTAACTAGTAGTGTTGAGATGCCGTCCCAGCCGGTCGCACTTTTGTCTTTTAAATTGCAAATAATGTTGTTTATTTCGGCCTCATCTACGTCGTAAAATGCCATAGAGTTGCTGCAAGATTTACTAAGGTTGTCAGATAGGGTGACGGAGTCGTCAGATTCTATGTTGAGCACTGTTGATGAGGACTGGATTTCAGAGGCTAGATTTTTACCTATATTTGCAAAATAGGAGTTAACCTGGTCAACAGATAAAGCGGGAGAGTCACATATAGTAAGTAGGTGAGAGGCACTAGTTTCTTTCTTATTAAGGTGAGCTAATTGCTTGATGAGATTCCAGGTCTTTTTTGGGTCTTTATTGGCATTTTGAACTTGTTTTTGATTGTATTCCTGTTTAAGTTTAGTAAAGAGGTTTTTACAGTAATTACGGTAACGGAGATAGATTAATTTGTTAGTATCATTATTAGGGTTCTTTTTGAATTTACGATGTAGTTTGTCTCTGTGCCGGATGCATTTAAGAATGCCAGCCGTAACCCATGGTTTTATAATACGTTTGCGGCTGGGAATGATAGCGCGGTGACTGTGTTCTTCAACTAAGGTTGAGATTAATTTAGTTAAGTACTCAGTTGCTTTTTCGGGGTCAGAAGTGGCAGTGATACTAGAGAAGTCGGAGTTTTCTAGAGCCGTTACTATAGCTGGGATGTCATGACGCCAGTGCCAACGCTTGGAGATAGGATGTTCAACTGTAGACCTACAGAATAGAAGAAGAGGTGCATGGTCAGTAATTAGAGAGTCAAGAACAAAGGTGGTAGCTTGGTTTGGAGTTCGAAGCATAACGTGATCGAGACAGTGGGACTCTCTCGTGGGGAAGGAATGAGCGGGAAGTAAGCCATGGACAGCTATCAGATTTAGGTATTCGTCAGTCAGGTTGTAAGAAGTTTTAGACAGTAAGTTGATGTTAATGTCTCCAATAATACACACAGTATTGAAAGTTTCCAGGTTTTGTAAGGCAAGATCGAGACTACTGAAGAAAGGGTTCAAGTTTTTGTACGAGGGCGAACGATATAAGGCTAAGACGGCAGCATAAGATTGGAGTTTAATTAGCAAGCAATTCGCATCCTGGAATTTAGGGAATTCAATATGACACTGAAGGCCGCAGCGAACATAGGCAACCACTCCTTCATTTTGATTCCTGTGCTCGGATTGATATTGATCATATCCCGGGATGGTGGGGATAAGTGGAGACTTACTGAGCCAGCACTCCGTTAGGATTATGATGTCTAGTTCGTATGAAATTCTATGTAATAAAATAAGGAGTTGATCAAAGTTACAATTTATACTCCGGATATTGACATGAAAGATTTTAAGATTTAGATTGACGTCTTCAATATAGTTTTTAAGGTTTTCTGGGGAGCTTATAAAGGATTCAGATATTGTGACATTCTCTAGATCTGAGTTAATTTGTTTATGGCTGTTATCCATAATTAGAGAAAGAGTTCAGCGAGGGATCTGAAACAGTTGGATTGGGGGAGATACCTAATTTGCCAAAGCTTGTAATGATTGTAACTGTGTGAGCTTTTACCAACAAGTATAAAAATAACAAATAATAACATATGTGGGAGTCAGGGAAATTAATTGGGATAAGAAGGTGTATGATTAAATTCAAGAGTAATCGACATGATGTGCAGTAGCAATATAAATTGTGCATGTGAACAATAATTAAAACAAAAAAGTAAAACATGAGAAAGGAAACTAAGCTATGCCTTAAAAATACATTAATGATTAATGAAAGCTGTATAGTACTATAACTTATATTATGTAGGTATAGTCAGTTCAATCCATCATTCAGCTGATCTATGTCTGTTTCATTTAGGATTCGAATCAATCGACCATTATCCCTACGACGCATGAAAATTTTGCCGTGGGACACCCAGCAAAATTTGAAGTCATTAGCTTTCGCAGCCTCTCTAGCTTTGAAGAAAAGCTTTTTCATTTTCGGTGAAAGGTTTTCTGAGATGTATATTGGTACCGCTGGTCCGCTGATGCCAATGTGTTCAGTGGTTAGTCTGGATGAACCTTTGTTATATTTGCGGAACATCGCCACGACATGGTCCTTTGTCAGCACGCTTGAGAGTTCGACGATAATGGTCTTATTTGTCTGAGATTTAGATTGAATCCTGAATATATCCTTGACGTCATCTTGCTGCAAGGGGACTTTGAGAGCTTTCGTTGTCTCAATAAACGTGTTCAGGAGAGACGATTTGGATTCCGGGACGGCACAGGGTACATTCCTTATTTCAATACAGGAAGCTCGCGAGTTGCGTTCCAAGTTATCAATTCGATCCTCTAAAGTTTTTATATACTGGAGGTCACCACCACGCGCTACCTCCAGTCTTTCTAGTCTGGATTGTAGGGACTCATTATTCTCAGCCAGGAAGTCAACCGTTGACCTGATCTCATCCACCTTCGAACACAATTTATTATATTGCTTTTCTTGCTGCTCAGTAAAATTCGAGATCATCAGTCTCATCTCAGCCATGAACATGTCTAGGGCATCATCATCGCCGTCCACCCGTCTACGTTTTGCAGAACTTAAAGTAGGCTCGGAGAGATTGGGTTCAGAGGCGCATTTATCTAAATTTTGTGAAGGCGGTAGTCCTAGGAGATCCTTAGGCATCAAGATTAAGCGTGATTGAGTTAGCTTAGGAGTTGATAGTTTGGGCTGACGCGCCTGCGAAGTATCAGTAGCAACGTTTGAGTCACTTGCGCTAGCGTGGATCGCAGGTGAGCTCGGTGGCGGCGTGCACGGCATTATAGGTAACTCAGTGTACCAGGGGAACAGCAAGCGCAAGGAGGCGCAAACGCAAGTAACTCAGCAACCCACGGAGTAAGTACAGCACACACAATTAGGCTCAGATCAAGTTGTATTGGGCGCTTGCGAATAACCCTTTCGAAGCTGCTTACTGACCAGTCTAGTGAGACCTATTCAAGCAGGAGCCGTGGAAAGATTGCTATCTCTTTTCTATTGGCAGCTTTGTAGATGTTGTGTGTGCGTTGGGTTGTATGGGATCGCTGTGTGCGTGCAAGCGGTGTAAGCTATAAGACACTCACTTGTGAGACTGTAGTGATGGGCGCTCGGATGTGTGGATGATTGCAGAACCTCCTTGTAACTTATGTTGTCCTATTTTTTCACTGTGTTTTAATTTTCAATTAGGATTTAATTTTTGAGGATTAAATAGTCACAGAGTCAGTCAAACACGTCTGATCAGCTCAGTGGTCCGGAGGAAGAGGATTAAAATTTTAATATAAATATAAAACCAATATTTATCTCGTTCATTAGAGAATGCAATTCCCTCATGCATTCTGGCCTTACAGGTATTGGTTTTGAGTTTTGTTCCGTGACGGGTGATTTCTCAATTAATTGGACTTCACGTTCATGAATCGGACAGCGGTGATTTTGGTTGTTCAAGCGTAATTACCCTATCGTATGATTGGTTGATTACCGATAGGATTGTGGTAGGAACCAATTACGTATTGGTCGTGATTATAGTGTAGCTTTGTTCATTAACAATATGGTAGGGTTGATTAGGTGGTGGCACTTCCATTGATCCATTGGAGTGTGCTGTTGATGGTACAGTTCGTGATAAAGCTTTTACCGTGTCGTTGAAATCTGTACGTTGATAATTGTTAGTTCGCTTTGATTTATACCTCCCAGTTGTATGTTATGTTTGTTTTTATTGGAACCTGGATTTGCGGGAAGGTATAAGGCATTTCAGGAGGTTATACGATTTTTTATAACAAAATCTGAAGATAAAAATCGTCTTGGCATTTCCTAAAATTTGAACCAACCGACTTGGAAAAAAGGAGGTTATATGTTCAGCTGTATATCTCTGTGAATTATAGACCGATTTGGATGATTGTTTTCAATAGAGTTTTTTCTTCTATATAAAAGAAAATATCTAAAAATATAATCATTGAGATAGCTTTTCATGATGATTCATTTATTCGGAATTTGCAGTATTTTAACTAATAAAAAAACTGAAACAAAACTGTTTAAAATTAAGGAATTTGAAGTCGGTTTTAATTTTCTATTATTATTTACTGATAATCTTTTCAAAAATGTATCCGACTGACTTGTTTCATGTTTTAATTTGTGATATCCTAGTCTCACAGAATCTTAAAGTGTTATTTAACATCGCCCATATAGAATAAAAAGGGCAAATTAAGGAAATTTTAAAACTATGTCTTGCGTCATAATACGAGTATGTATCTCTTCGTCTTTTTGTTCTAGGTAGAATTAAATGGGCACCCGTGTCATAGAGTTTTCGTCCTAGCTGTCCGAAATGTGTTTCTATTTTCTCTTCACCCACTGCCATCATTCTGTCGTCAAATTGCTCCATTAGCTTCTGGCCAACATCACTATTTCGTTTCTTTCAGTTTTTAACAAATTTCATGACTTTTGCGTTTATTGCTACGTAATAAAGCTCACTCTCTATAATAAACTGAGGAAGCTAGAGTTGTTAAGGAGTAATCGCTACCGCAATCACAGTTATAATAACTTTATAACACCTCGGATTAAATTATTAGTTGCCGACGTTGTCGATCTAGAAAAGGTTTATTCTGAGGAGAAAACTACTGTCGGCGCCAGACTGCAAAAAGTTGATTTAGTATCTGCTGGTCGTGTTTTATTAGTTGATGCTGCTCCATATTCATCAGCAGCTAATCTATCAAAGTAATTCAAGCTTGCAAAAACTAATAATAGTTGATGAAAATTCCAGCTAGATGTGGAAAGCTAGAGTTCAGACAAGGTTGATATGTCACTAATCACACTAATCATTATAAATGCGAAGGATGTGTTGTTACTTCTACGCGCTAAAATTCATATATATATTGGTCTGGAAAATTGCGTAGATATCTGAAGTCTTGACCCGGATCCACCTGAAAACGTTTTCAATGAAAACCAAACATTAACTTCATGCAAGATTGCTATAATTACCTATAGACAATTTTTTATAATGGAAACAAGCAGGCAAAACTAAGGACAGAAACTAGTTCATAATAAGGTAAAGTTCCGTTCTACTAATAAATATAAACAGTAAAAGTATTTATGACCTTTTCAACAAAAGCATATTCAACAAAGCTAAGTGGAAGGTGAGTTTCTTAAAATTTATTTTTACGGTTATGTGCCTACGTCTAATGGATTTCTCGCAATTTATTATCAATTTATATCGAATAGTGAAAATCAAGAAGAATTGAATAAAATTACATTATCATCGCCTAACTGACTCCTATTGTTATTTGGCTTTATCAGTGCGGTATTATAGCTTAAGTAACTTTTTGATTATGTATGGCTCAGTAACGCATGCTTTAACCCAAAAGTGAATGTGTGCTTTCGATTCTATTCACACATTGACGCACTGTGTCAATATTTACTTAAGTTTTCGGTGCGTTGCGTCGTACGGATGAAAGCGAATCAATCAATAGAGAATTAAAGGTTTGAGTCATTCTGACAAAAGAACATAGATCTAATGCCCTGCGAAAGAAGGGTTCACACTACACATTTTGAAAACAATGCCTCAGAGGTTCAGTCTTTAACCAAATAATGTCATCAGCGTTCGTAACCCTAAAAAAATATTGAAATACTGATAACCATTATTTTTATCTATTCTGCTCGTATATAAGGTCTCTCGAGTTTCCTGTCAACATTATTATAGGTAAACATTATAATAACGTGGTAAATCTCATTAACCTATTAGGTACATACGTCAAAAATGTGACGATAATCACACAACAGAGACGAGAGACGAGACTGTGTTGTGACTGAGAGACTTACAAAACATAAAAAAAATCCACGAATAACGATATAAAGCTTCGCTTGACCAAAAAGTTGTTCGACTACAAAACTTTTTCAATAAAGCCTCGATAACAATAGCCGGCGCCTCTTTTTTACACGCAAGGCAAAATAAAACCCCGTATCGAATTTCTCCCCGGATACCCCCAACGATCCATCCTCTGTTTAAATCAGACGTCGGATTATTCACAATAGGACGACCACCGGGCCGAGAATAAAAATGATAACAAGCTGCACTTTTGATATCAACTGTACGCATCAAACTCATACGCGGTGTCGGCGACAGTACGGAAATACTCTGTGCTAGTAGCGTCCCATATTCTGCTCTCGGCGTTTTGGGCAAAATGGTGTCGTGGAGCGTTAGGGCGAAAGTCGATATTCGTAGTGTGTAGACTCCGCTTTGGTAGGGCGGTCGTCGCGTAAGCTACGGGCCACGTGCACCTCAACTTGCGCTTAGTTCTTCACGAACTGTGTGGGAGGTTAGTCCGCTACATGAATAAAATGCTCCTTGAATGTCATGCGCTATGAACGTCCGCGAAAAGCGTCTATTGCTACGCCCAGTGACGCGTGTGTGAGTGAGTGAACTCCACGTGATTTTGACAGTACAGAAAAGCCGGCTTGTTTTTTGTCAGCGAAGTGTGAAACGCAACAGAGAAAGTGTTTTTATCGTGTTTTACGTGAATGGACAGTACTTTGAGATGCTGTAACATCAAAGGGGAGATGATTTTAAAGTATAACTTTACGCAATTCCCGAGGGCGATGGAGTGTTTTGGGTAAGTAATGAGATTTTTGATTGAGAATCGGGGTATCTATGTATAATTAATTAAATTTCTGTCTTTGGAAGTTTCAACTGTTGGTAAATATTTGATTGGAACTCGTTTAAACTTTGCAGAGTTGATCGTGACTAAGAAATACATGACTTATTTATTTATCAGGAGTTCGACGTTATTGTCAGCGACTATTGATTGGAATACATAATGGGTGATTGACCTGTCCTCAATGCAATATTGCTTATCCATAAAATATAAAGCTCTTTTTCCTCAAAGCTCAAGCATTATAAATAAGAACTCCTTTATAGATTTCCAAAGATCCTTTATTCAAAACGAATCCCCGATAGCTTTACCCACCCTTATCTAAGTCACTTTATTGGGCAGTATCTTTGTCGTCTTTATTCCACTATCCTCTTTTATATTTAAATACGGTTCTGTCCAGCCTGACATCCTAAATTCATTGTTTATGTATAGTGAAATCTCTTTGCGCATGCGCGTTGCTATGTCAACAAACTTTGCATAAAGACCTGGAGCGTATACTTGCGTCGCTTGTGTGCTACATGGATAGGAAAATGGTGTATTATGTGCCTTGTATCATGAATTTTAATGGATCTAGGAACAGCCAAGAATAGTGGTTCATTGAAACTATTAAGAACGTAAGGATTTTATAGATTGGTGATTAATGAGAAGCAAATGTGAAGGTACGCTTTATTGTTGGAGGAAACTGCGGTAGTTATTTTATTTTTGAATTTATTGATCGTAATTTCGAGATTGATCTTGACAGTGATGCTAATTAAGATATCGCTTATCACAATTCATCAGATTAACACACTAATATCACGAATTCTTACTGACAAAATAACTGATTAAACATTAAACATTTTATAATAGGTATCCCTTAGACTGCGAAAATATAAAAAAACAACACTTTTATTCAGATGGCATATTATTTCAGATAGACATAGATTAAGCTATATTGATAAATGCCCGATAGATAATCTTTAATAGAATTAATGAATTTCTAAAAGGTTTAATGATATTATGATAATTATATTTATTGCTGGTATAGAAAATATTAAAAACAATTATTACGTAGTAACAGCAAATTAATTGGTGGTGATGCTAAAAACAAAAACAATATTGTAAAATAAACATATATCTATACTAATATTATAAAGAGAAAAGGTTTGATTTTTTTGCTTGTTTTTGTATCGAATAGGCTCCGAAACTACTGGACCGATTTGAGAAATTCTTTCACCATTGGGAAGCTACACTATACGCGGTGCACAAATTTTAATATAGCCTGTATATTCAAATTTAGAAATGTGAAATTTGAATTTAACACCGGTGAAACCGCGGGAAACTGCTAGTTCTAACATAATTCGCAAATCAAGCAATTTCCCCAAACAAGGTATCTCAAACAAATTCCATGTTCATTGTTTCAACATTATCGAGTGAGTGCTAAATGCGTTCGTATCGAGAAACATCAGTAATTTAGCACCTGCTTCGGTTCTCACGTACGATGTACGATTGATATCCGCAGGTCATTACTGCGGTAAAAAACGTATGAAACGCTTTTGTTTTTTCGGAATAGCGGTAACCGTTTTCCCTGATGTAACACAAATAGAGGGAAAATTCTATTACTGGTAATTTGGAATGAGGAAATATGTTATTGCAGGGGGAAATTCTTATGTTTTGTTAGTAACCATGTCTTCTTTCTTTCAGGCAATGAAACTGTTTGGAGGAGAATTCGGGTCTAAATTTTAAAAAAGCATTTATCTAATCCATTTCGGTTAAGAAACATGGATACATAGATATTATTGAGAAATGATCACCGTCAGCTTATGCTGATCCACTGCTGGACATAGGCCTCCCGTCTTCAGCTTGGCGCTTCCAGCATCTGCCTGAAATTTTCGCAGATCATCATCCCACCTGGCTAGAGGTCATCACTACGTTTACCGAGTCGTGGTCTCTCAAGTACATGTTTTAACGCCAGTGGCCTAAATAATGCTACAATACAAAAAACCTTTGTAGTTTTATTTTGAATCAACATAAGAGTTTGTGACTGCACAGATTTTTTACAGTAAACAACACTCTATATACAAATATATACAAATCGGTTCATCCGTTGGGAATTACGATATAATGCATCCTTATTAGAAGATACATACCTACGTCATCATCATCATCGTCATCATCAGCCTATATTACTTCACTGCTGGACATAGCCCTCCCCCAATGAGCGCCATAGCGCCCTGTCTTCAGCTTGACGCATCCAGCACCTACCTGCAGTCTTTCGCAGGTCGTCATCCCACATGGTCGGTGGGTGTCCTACACTACGTTTTTATCGTATCGTGGTCTCCACTCAAGAACACGTTTGCCCCAGTAGCCGTCGGTTCTTCGCGCGATATGGCAGCCTACTGCCACTTCAGCTTGCCAATTCTCAGAGCTATGTCGATAACTTTGGTTCTCTGTCGGATGTATTCGTTACGAATCCTACGTAAAAGCTTTAAAATATTTTTTTTACGAAAATTCAATCAAACAGTGTAAAAGTTACTCTTCCAGTACGTTTTTATTGAAAGATGAGCCACTCGTTTAACCTTAATATCTTCCTCCGAGAGCAGAGTAACCAAAAGAATACAATAGAAAACAAATCAACAGTGAATTCTAATCATAGTTATTCAGTTGTCAGTATTCGTCACCAGCTTCTGACATAAAACCGAAGTAGACAATCTACACTACACTTGTCTAGCCAATAATAGCGTGATGACAAAACAAATTAAATCTATCCTACATCTAATCACTCTTCATTGTAAGGTTAAATTTAACTAACGCTTGTTGAACTAGTCTCGCACGGTTCATTGTGAGGAATTCGATCTCCCAATCAATCTTGACACGTGCTTGACGGCAGGCTTTCTTACGGAGGTCCGCTAGGTTAGGTTCGAATCCTGAGAAAAATTTTTGATGCGTCTGTTTTTTTTTTAATTCATACTATTATTATATAGCAGGCCTGCGGGCCCAAGCTGCTGAATAATTTCAGCTAGTTCTTTAGTGATTGATTAAAAAAATAAACTTACTTCAAATACTGTTTACACCATGCTTTACCTATACCTTTGGTTGGCGAATAAAGGATTTTTTATATCTTATTTTATTTAATATTATAAAGTCGAGAATAGTCTGTCTGTCCGACTGTAGGTAATTTTTCAGGCCTAAGCTGCTGAAGACTTCTTAATTATATATGGCAGGGAGGTTAATGGTATCCCGAGGACGGACATACTTGAAAAGCACGTGAGAAGCCGCGGGCACAGCTTGTTTCTTATAATTATTATCCAACTAAATTACTGCTGAATTTCTTCTTTGTTCGCTTTACCGTTTATTAGTGTGCTGTGTTTTTGGGTAGCTGTAGGTATTTTTTTATAGATGGACATACATTTTTACAATATGCATAATATTTGATCCAAACAACATAAGACAAGCTCTGCATAGTTTGGTGGTTTGCTGCTAGATAATGCTGTGTGGATAGTCCAGTTTTTTTCTTGAGAGTAACTTTTTTACAACTTTTATCAATTTTATCCGTAGTTTAGTTTAATTATGAGTCAAGATATCTTCAATAAACAATGCATGTTATTGACCTATATTGTCTTTACAATCTCCGTTTAACTGTAGAGTGTGATATATTGCATGTGGGTGGTATTATTCATTCCGTTCCTTGATTTAAGGCCATCGGGTTATCTTGCAACCAATAAATAAGTGTGAAATGTTTATAAGAATAAGAATAAGAATAAATTTATTGTAAAATTGTGTGAATCATAGTTACATGAAGGTCTTATAATTAAAACATAGTATCAACAATTTAATCCTATTCGGACATACAATAATTTTTTAAAATAATATTAACATAGGTTCAAAGTTATACCAAAATATTATTTTACTCATATAAGCATCATAGTTATCTTAACCTATATTAATCTAGGCATAATCTAATTATCAAAAAACTCCTTTAAATTGTAGTGAGTTTTATTAACTAGCCATTTCCTTAACTTACATTTAAACATCATTCCATCAAGTTGCTTTATTTCTACTGGTAAATTATTAAATACTTTAATAGCTGTTATGTATGTGCTTTTATGGAACATTGAGTTGTTAACTTGTGGTATACATAGGTTCAATTTATATTTTTTGTTTGCTATATAAGTAATTAGATATAATAGGGCAGAGAGATTTTAGAGATCGCTGTTTACTTTTTCGAGTTTGGTAGGTACTAACCGGTTGTTTTTAAAACAATTATTATTTTTTTGATAATATTTAGGTTTTTTTCTCATTCAACAGTCCAAAAGTGATTTTATTTGGTTGCTTTAATAATAAATTATTAATTATAAATTTATCCAATTAAGTAGCATCATTAAAAGTTTTATAATTAACCAAAATTTAAATAATAAAACAGTTAACGATGATATTTAAAATAAAGAAAGCAAACGCAACTTAAAAAAGCAACATAATGAAGATTCTCATTATCTTCTAATTGCATGCATCGTTACAATCAAACAAACAATTTCAAGTAACGTTTTGTAAAATATTCACCATAACACCTATTAACTGAAACGGAATTGGGTGATTAGCAGCTTGTTCACGACACGCGATAACGAACCTTGACATATGAAGGGTAAAGGCGAATATAGGTTGGGAGGTTTACACGGCACAGTGCGTAGTTATGTAGGTAGTGTTGCATCACCGGGCTAGGAAGCGAGACACACATTTCACGGTGTAACCCGGGCGATTAGTCAAGGCAGTAAATTTAATATCCGATGTATTGGTGTCCCGTCGCGTTAAAATTATCTGGATAATAACTTGTGCAATAAAATTCGGTGAAGCTTTCCCAGAACATAGAATAGAGATATATGATTTTAGTGTTGTAACAGCTGTAAGAAATTACGGGAATAAATAATAGAATGAAGACGAGTGAAATATTACTTACAATCAAATAAGATGATATAGGATGTTACATCGGTTTAGAATTTTGTGAGCAAGTAGTCATTTGCTTTTGAATAACATTATTACACACAATGCTTACCACTTTATTGATATCGTCGTTTTGCTCAATGATTATTCTGATATGGACGAGTAGGTACCTTACATATTCACTAAATAATGGAATGAAATGGACTAATGATCATTGCAAATCATTGTAGCTGTTCCGTTATTTATTTTAATATTTTTGCAAATATTGCAAAGCCAACAAAACAGTTTTTCATTAAACAATAAAAATTCCAACATACATTTTCTCCCTCAAAGCATTGCATTTATAATGCAAATCCAATCGCTATGGCAATCTGGAATAGTCAATTTGCATTTTGTAGTTCAGATGTGATTCTAGAATTTAATAATACTGCAGTTATTGTATCGATTTAAAAAATTATCGACGGAATTAACGCGAGGCACAAAATTAATTATAGCAAAGGTACAAAAAATCAACGATTGCATAAATTTTGCAGCGCCATCGAGTTCTAAGTATGTACCAACAATGAAAAATAACTCATTCACTGCTTAGGCTTTTTGACGACCCATAACAGGGCAACAAACAACACGGGAAAAATGTCTTGTACTTCAGAGAGAATTCTTTGAAAGAGTGTGCAATGAGTATGATATATGGTTATAAGGTAGGAAAAAAATTTATTCCATTTGAATAAATACTGAATATTGGGATCGACCAAATCACAACTTTGCCCAAATTCGATGAAGACCGATGTGGCGCGGTGGGCGAAGGTCCGCCTGCGACACAGGAGGATGCCCGTTCGATTCCCGCCTCGGAACAATTGTGTGTACGATCTGTAGATAATTGCTCCGGGTGTTCTGGTTGTTTTTTATGTATAATAAAAAAAAAATCTATCTATGTAATGTATTGTATAATGTATATCAGTTATCTAGAACCCCTAACACAAGGTCTGCTTACCATGGGGCTAGATAACGCTGTGTGAATTGTCCAGCATTATTTATTTATTTATTTAATTCGTAGAGTAACCTAGCTAGGCATCTTATCAAAATGTTCAAATACAACAATCGGTATTGAAAATTAACAATTTGTAAAGCTTACCTTAAGATGCATATCAGATTTCTGCAATAGACGACGGTAAATGTCAGATCCTGCACACATTGTCCTTATCCAAAGCTTTAGTTAGACGACAATAACTTTGGCAATGTTATAAGGCTATAATCTAAGGCCCGTATTATGAAATCCTTCGGAAAGCTCAGTCATAGAACTAAGCTTGAGTGAAGTTTATGCCATTTGCCAAAAAGCGTTACTCTTGAGTATGCTTGCATAGAGCAATGACTAATCATATTTACATAATACGGCCGGGTGATTATGTAACTCGCGACCGGTTTGCGACAGGCGTAAATTAAGCAATCAATGCTGTCAAACGTCAATTTTGTATTAGTTTGACACCAGATACAACGTCAAAATTGATGTTTGACAGCACTGATTGCTTAATTTACGCCTGTCGCAAACCGGTCGCGAGTTACATAATCACCATACCGGTTTAAGACTTATTTATCGTAATAGGCATTAAAATCAAGGTCAATGACATAATTATGAACTAGGTAAGATACTAACACTTATGAATATGTCGGTATTTCATCGGTACGTCAATAAAATTGAAACAGTTGGGCTAACTGCAGTCTGCTACAAACAAGCTTGAGGTAGCCCAACTGATCCATATCAATACAAATAGAAAGCGTTCCTAAGGTGCTGTTGGCATGGGTAGGTTACGTACTTATAGATATTTCTACAATATACGATCTTGTAGTAGCAGAAATAATGATTACAAAATGCTGTAATCACCTTGTTTCCCAAACATAATCATGACTTCTTTTGTTTTTGATGTAAGATGACCTCTATCTACAAGCATATACTACAGGTAATCTTTTGGTCACGTAGTTTTTTGACGTGACACATAATCCTTTCACTGCACCAGTCAGTACTAGGCCGTAAACTGAACTGCCTGGAACTTTTTATTAGCTTATTTAGCTTCTTTTATTTTATCAGCTTGGCTGATACAGGCACTGATATCAGTTATTTAGACTAGAGATATAAGGTGGTTTCTTAATTTTAAAAATAGTTCGAACAAACACTGAAAGTAGGGACTTTTTACGTTATTTTGGGCCGCCAAATTAAAGTGGCATAGACCGTGCTTATTTGGAAATGATATGCCATTGACAAACTTGCTCATTTTTTATTAGCTCTAGCAATTTTCTTTCATGAAAAAAGTCTCTTTGTGAAATAATGTCTTATGATAAAATAACGCATCATAATGCATATTTGTAGAAACTGGTGAAATAATACACGCCTGTAAATGCTTCAATAAGGTAGAAGATTGATTCTAAAACACAAGTCTGTCCAGGAGTTACTTAGACTGGACACAATATAGTTGATTAATTCTTAAAGATGGGCAAAAATCGTCATCGTAAACCTAGCTTTCTTGTTTGCAGTTCCAATCGTATCTAAAAAAATTATCTCCCATATTCCTAGTGAGCAAATAAAGAAACCTCAATTTACTTCGCCAATAATCCCTATAGCACAATAACATTGCAAAGCTGCTAATTCCCAAAGCGTATACACAGATTTTAATAGCCCGGTAATAAGCGCTGCTAATGTTCCACTACACAATGCAAGCACATGTGCAGTCGAGATTAGAATACTGACCCATTTTATTTAAAATTCGAGTTTCGTTCTAGAATTTTCTAGGTTCAACTGTTTTCTTTGTAGATTTACCCGGATTAAGCCCGGATGTTTATTGGCATGCATTTTTATCTTTATGTGCTTGTGTTGGACTAAAAATATGTGTTCTTTTCTGCAAGCGCTCCTATTCCTAAGTTGGTCGTAAACATAAACCTGCCTGTATTCGCGTAAATATTGAAGTACAATGTGAATTCGAAGCACACAATAAACTGAGATACTAACAGCTGGTTGCTCGCACGCGGATTGTCTCTATAGTTACTTAACCAATAATCAAATCTCTTGTCCTCAAAAATTTAATTAGATTTTCGTCAAACAACACAATTTTTCCCTTAGTACAATAAAATGATTTTTCATCTCATACGTGATCATCTTCTGTAGGTTTTGAGAAAGTACCGAGTATCCATAAAACAGTTTAGTTTGGCTTCTTGACTCGGCAAACATTTTTTACGACTAAATAGGATCAAGACCGTTTATTCTATAGCATTACAAAATAATCTCACAGATCAATAAAGACATCTGAGAAAATAGCTTTTATGATCGTAAAAATAAGGAAGATCAGTCTAGTTGAGCTGGTCGTAAAACTGTGTTGGGTAGGAAGGTATTAAAGTACTTATACTTTTCGGTTTAATTATCCCAGGAATGCAGAGCAGCTGAACAATCGAAACACCGTTGATCAAGTTATTTCACCTAACAATCTAGTTACTTCAAAAGCTTAAAGTGTGACCAAAAATGTTACTTCGTAAATTTATAACGCTCGAATACAGGAGAAAGAAAATATAGGTTCGTCATATATTGACTCATTCGTATTCACGCAATTTGTTCTCGGAACAATTTCTTCTGCGAGCTAATGTAAACTGCACACTGTAATCGTTGCATCTCAATTGAGCATTGTCATAATCTGCAGGAGAGTAAAGAACTTAACTGTGGGCTCAATACTAAGATTTTATTTTTTACATTATTCGAAAGACAAACAGTTTAACACACTTTACAGATAAAATTATTTAATAACATATGTATATAAATCAATTAAGTGTCCTCGCATGTAAAACATTACATTAACTTATGATTTATTTTGTATTCCTCACGCTTTTATGGTTCGTCTCCAAAATAATGGATAACCAATAAGTATTAGTATTATCTTTCACATCATAGTGATTACTGTCTCTACGTGACCCACCGTTGGTTACTGATGGACAGGTCTTCTCTGTCCTGTTTTTTAGCATCTATGTGAGCCTAGATAGCATCAATTTAGGGCCACTTTCAACGTCAGACCTAACGAGCTTTTGGGCAACCGGCATTTCTTTGGCTTGATCATGGCCACCAACGCTGTTTCATAATTTTATCACCATAATTAAATTCCGTCACATCTATAGTCTGTCACATCACTCTGAGATGCATTTATTATTCGCGTCCATGAGTGGAGTGCTTTGCATGTAATTTGTCATCATCATTGTCGTCTGGCACGGCAAAGGGCTGACCATAAATTACACTGAGTTGTGGCTGTTTAATTGTAATGTGCGAATATTCTTAGCTTTATATCGCTTTATTTATTAGTGAAACGGATGAAAGGATCTTTTCCCTGAATCTGTAATTGTTTTATTGTGGTGGCGCCAGTGGAAACTTGATTAGTATTTATATCTTCTACAAGTCATCTCTCAAGAGCTCTAGATATGACTCGTTATTAGGCGTTTGATGTTAGATGATTCATTTGTTCTTGACTTTTACTTATTAAACGATCGCGCTTTATTTCAAACCAATGATAAATCTGTCTAGTTATCAAATTCATAGTGTTGTTTGTAGAGTTAGATAACTTCGCAGACAGCTATTATCGACGTTGAATAACAAAGCAATAGGCTTAGGCTTTGTCTTTCAATGTAGATAAAATTCTTTTTCCTATATTTTGTAAAGTAAAAAAGTAAAGTAAAAAGATTTTATTTAGTCAGAACAGAACAGAGACTCTTATAAACTAAACTTAGATTAACAGACGACAGAGACTGACAAAAATCGGTCTCCACTCAGCATGTGCTATGGTAGAGCAGATCGTACCATAGCGCTGGTCTTCCGTGGAGACCGTGGTGCGGAAGGTGGCCTAATATAGTGAGGAACAAAACAAAAATATAAATTAATCAACAGAAACTAAAACTGTATGTACTAAGTAAACAATATTATTTAATTTTTTACATTTAAAATAAAATAAACCTGTTAAAACTACAATGAGATTGTTAATATGTAAGTAATATTATCTTTTTAATGAAGGCAAAGAACGGCTTATTTGTGGAGTAGTATCTAGCTTTGTGGTATTATCTCAGTAAGCTCAATAAAAACAAAAAACACATAAAGCACACTTCAGAAATCTGAATTCGAATTACTTTAAAGCAATGGGCATGCACATCAAAACCTAAGTAATATTTTACTAGCATAGAGGAGCAAAATCTATTTACAAAGTTTCAACGTGCTGCTCATTACAAAAAAGCTCATGAAATTTCAACAAACATCCCTCATCGTAAGACCCTGATGAAAAGCTGCCTCAGAATTCTAATACGACCAAATATTCATCTCGTAACCCCTCTTTTATATTGGAGTAGGCTCTTGATCTGGCCTCGTCTTAAGAGTAAATCCATGCTCCACATTTTTATTTAGCCGTGATTGGCCAGACGCCTGGTAAATAGTAATGAAGTTGGTAATACTGGGCATACTACTTCATTTTCGTGAAAATGTTGTCGTAAGAATTCAAATTTATCGTGCGCTGGGCCTCGGATGAGTCAGGCAGGCGTTTTGCTGGGAACGTGACGGGAAAGATGAGGAGGTAGGGCGGCTGTCACATGTTTGTTATGACTCTTTGCGTAATGTCAGTAGGCTTGTAAACTGACATAATCTGGATAATTGTGAATAACGGTTCACCCATTATGTTTTTGGAACAGATACGAGTAGGCCTATATCTATAATAGAGGTTTGTGTCTTTTGTGGAAGTGGGAATGTTGTCGAACTTTTGACACTTTTCATTTTATTCTTTTCGATATTATTATTTTTAAACTCCTAAAACACTGCACTCACTACCCACAGGAAATGGAGGAGAATACTTTAAGTAGACAGGTAAAAAAATTGAATAGTGGTAGGTATATTCAATAGGCAGTAAGTTTCGAAGGGCAATTAAAATAATAAATACATCAACAAATTCATTTAACATAATCTTACCAACCCATTTAAAATTCCGTACATTCACACGGAAGCTTGAAACGTTTAAATAAAATAAGAAAGGCCAAGGTAAATCCCTTTTGATTAATATTACTTGACGCGAATACAAATTTCTCTGGTTTTATTCAAAGAACGCTTTGTCAAGCTCCAACCTTGAACTGATTGGGAACTACATGAATGCCGATGAGAAAACTGGAGAGCACCCAGAGTAGAAATATCATCATCATCAGCCTATATTAGTCCACTGCTGGACATAGACCTCCCCCAATGAGCGCCATAGCGCCCTGTCTTCAGCTTGACGCATCCAGCATCTACCTGCATTCTTTCGCAGGTCGTCATCCCACTTGGTCGGAGGGCGTCCTACACTACGTTTACCGAGTCGTGGTCTCCACTCAAGAACACGTTTGCCCCAGCGGTCGTCGGTTCTTCGCGAGATATGGCCGGCCCACTGCCACTTCAGCTTGCTAATTCTCAGAGCTATGTCGATAACTTTGGTTCTCTGTCGGATGTATTCATTGCGAATCTTATACTTCAAAGAAAAAATATATATAGAGAGTAGAAATATATATTTCTATTATTATAATGTTTCGCGACTTTTATAAGAAAGAAACATAATAATATTTATCCCTAAATACCTGCTGGCCTAAAACAGTCCTAAGATAGGTCATGTGTACTGAACAAGCGTGACAAGCGGGATAATAATATTCCATGAAGAATGACTGCCATGGCCGATATTCGGTTAGAAGGAAATCATCATTATTACTGTACGTACGTACGAAAATGATCTAATAAAACAGGTACCTCTTTAAGCTTTTATCCGTATACCATCATGTTGGTGGAATCATTGAAAGTGATTATTGTGGTAAATTTTATATTTTGGTACATGGACTCCCACGTAGGTGTAGAAGATTTTTTTTCAATAGAATAGGCAAGCACAAACACACTAGGTACCAACCGTTCTTGCACAAAAGTAGCTACATTCTAAACAAACAAACATAAAACACAACGCAGAAGTTCCTAAACTGTCGTTTTAATATTTAAATTGCGAAAGTCGTTCCATAAATCACAGAAACAGACTGACTCCGTTTTGAAGACAAACTTCTTGAATTTAAAATCACGCGACGCTAAAGATCACGAGTTCCTACGCTTGATTATCTGTAATCTTACGTATTTGAATATGTATATGGAGGGAAGTAAGTAAGGTCTTGAATCCACCAATCGGGTTTAAGACAAAAGTTCACATTTTAGATTTCGACCGCGGTAAAACATGTCTTATTGTTTTCAAATGTCGACGCCATCTTTCCCACTGATGCGCACCGGATACGTATGACAAAATACGTTCTATTTAATTTGTTGACATACTTTACCTCAAAATTAGTCACTAAACAAAAGACGGTGACGGATTCAATTGGATCGGTTCTGCATCAATAAAAAATATTAAATTATATTAAAAACTAAACACAAACTCAACGGTTCATTCATTAAAAAGTACTGTTGAGTTAAATTATGGTACATTATTAATAGCGCTTAAAATAATATAAATTTTATGCAATCTCTAACTAAATGTCAAAATATTGGCAGAACGCTTTCAAGCATTCTCGAAAAACCATAATGTTTCAAAACACTCACACGTCGCTTGACACAGCCAATTTCATCTTCCAAGGTGTCAGTTCATTCGTAAAGGGCTTTACAAGCGACTTACGCCCCGGATCAAATCTCCATGCCTGATTACGTACAATCTTCCATACTCAGATATTCATATCAAGTAATTCATCCCCGGTAATTCTATTTCAGTTAATTTAAATTCTGTGCTCCCTTAGAGGAGATTGGATATGAATGGCTGGTTCACTTTCAAGATTGGCAAAAACCGACTAACCAGTGAACTGTCCCCATCCCGCATGCCCAGAGTATGGCATTACCCCCTCATCACTAAAGCGATCATCAAGGGAGACCTTTGTCCACCAGTGGACTGATGAAGGCTATAGATGTGAAATATGATATTAGGACGTTATTTTACGAAAATATATTGCAAAACAATTAAGTGTTCGGCGGTAACTTTTCCTTCTCTAATAAATGTCTTGCTGTTGACTTTTTGTACTTGATGTATAAGCATTTCGGATAGTAATGTTAGGGATATTGGGGTGGACCTCTGGAGAAAAGTCATCAAACTTACGATCTCTATGATAAAAGTAACAAAGTATTTACATCATCAAAATTAAGCCTTTTGTAGGTCTAGTAACAGAAGCATAAACACAACATGGATAGAACCAACTGTTTACATCCAGCCTTATTTGAGACGCATAAACTTATAACAAGCAAAGTTAACGAGGCGGAATATCACGTCAACGCTTATGCGACCCTTTCCTTGGAAATAACTAGATTCATCAGACACTTCAAAGTAAGTTGAAATAGAACATTATTATAAGAGAAAACTGTTTGGATAAGTAAATATGATTCACAGAGTTAAAGGTGTAAGTATTGAAGGGATAAGGCCTTTCAAGGCCGACGCTAGACTAGTAGACTAGACTAGACCTGCGGAGTTCTAGGTGTACATAGGTACACCTAGAACTCCGCAGGGCTAGTCTACTGTCATACGTGTAGAGTTCGGTCTGGCGGGCTCATGATAGATTGACATGAAATTACAATGCGTGATCTCTAGGGTCATTGTCATCGAAATCGATGATGAGGTTATACTTGACGACTGTGGCGCGGTGGGCGAAGGTCCACCTGCGACGCAGGAGGTCGCGGGCTCGATTCCCGCCTCGGAACAATTGTGTGTACGATCTGCAGAAAATTGTTCCGGGTGTTCTGGTCGTTTTCTATGTATAATAAAAAATATCTATCTATGTAATGTATTGTATTATGTATATCAGTTATCTAGTACCCTAATGTGTGAATTGTCCAGCACTATTTATTTATTATTTACTATTAAATCTATATTTATATGCAGAACCGCGGACTGAAACTAAATTCATCAGATTATTCAGAAAAATCTAGCTTCTGCCCGCGGTTTCGCACGCGTAGTTTCTATGGAATCGTTCGATATTTTTTATTTTTCTATTCCATGGCAACTGATTTATGGGATAAAAAGTAGCCAAAGTTTTATTCCAGGCCCAAAACTACCTGAATGAAAATTCAGCCCAATTCGTTCTGTATTTTTTTCTTGAAGAGGTAGCAAACATCCTTACATCCAAACATCTAAACATACAAACTTTCGCATTATATTACTCTGATGTGATATGATTCACATGAATAAATTACTAGTAGAAAAGATAACTTTACCTAGCGTAGCGGGGGCTTTAGGAAGGATTAATACACAAGTTTTTACAAAAATAGAATAACAGGGTATTGTATTTCAACACAAGAACTTATTCTCTAGATAAATACAAGACAAAAGATGAAGGTTTCAATTAGTCACTCTTTGCCTCCAGAACGAAACAAAGGTTGGATCAGCTTACGCTGAACAATTAACGCTCAACGCTGTTTTTGTGTTGTTCATAGTAATTTTATTAGTTTCTAGTTCTAGTTCAATTTTATTCTTCCTTGAGAAGATCATAGATAAGTACCTACTGCAAAAGCCAGTTTGTTGGGGCAAACGTGTTCTTGAGTGGAGACCACGACTCGGTAAACTTAGTGTAGGACACCCTCTGACCAGGTGGGATGACGAGCGAAAAACTGCAGGTAGATGCTGGATGCGTCAAGCTGAGGGCGCTATGGCGATCATTGGGGGAGGCCTATGTCCAGCTGTGGACTAATATAGGCTGATGATGATGACCTCCTGCCAAATAGGGGTTCTAGATATAATTATATGAAATCTAATCACGTGGCCCGTGCCTTTTCTGTAGAATCAGCTTAAACAACCTACTAGCAAGAATAATTTTGAAACATATTTTATCGGCTGATAATTGGCTAGTCAGTATATTTTGCTTATCAAAATAATCTTAACACTTTGACTGCGATTTTTTTTCGATGACTGCGATCTTTTTTTAACCTAAAAAATTCGTGCTGCAGCTCTACACAGCGGTTGTGTTGCGCCGCACATGCGTTTCGTTCGAAAAATATTACGGCTGTGAGAGAAAAAAGATCTGTATTTTCTCAGCCGCTGCGCTAGTGTGGATTTACGCATATTAGTCACTTGTAGAAAACACATACCGTGTGATTTCAGCACTCAAAGTGTTAAAGTGCCAATGCCCGTACATAAATTGATTTGTTCGATAATTAAAAACGACAGCAACATTATAAACGATCCGTTAACACGGGAAATACCGACTCAAAATATTTATTTATGCAAATAAATCCTAATAAGGAGCAGTAGCGAGAATTTATTACAGCTTTTCATCGAATACCTAGTCAAATATTTTGAATACATTTTAATAAATTATTTGGGCTGTATCCGTTGGATCGAAAATGTTTTTATAACAAAAGGTAGCGGTATAGTTTGCAAAACTACTAAAGTGCTGATATAGGTAAAGAAGTATAAGTAATTTTGGTTATTCAGAAAGGGTATGTCATCATCGTCATTATCAGCCTATAGCAGTCAAATAGGCCTCCCCCAATGAGCGCCATAGCACCCTGTCTTCAGCTTGCCGTATCCAGCATCTACCTGCAGTCTTTCGCAGGTCGTCATCCCACCTGGTCGGAGGGCGTCCTACACTACGTTTACCGAGAAAGAGTATGTACGTTTATATAATAACTGCGATACCTTTTAAAGCTTGTTGTTTGTAGCTCAAAGTTACTTCAATAATTTGATGAAGTAACTTTACTAAGATCATAAATTTGAAAACAAGGTTTATCCATTACGAAACCAGGATAATGTGATCCGACCAAATTTAAAACATTATATTTTGCGAATATATCTTTTCTCTGAGGTTTTTGTATAATAATTTTCCCACGGCTTTGTTCACGTAAATGCAATTGCCTGGCTCTCAGAGATTGTTAAAATAATGCTGGACACTTCACAGAGCTTCATCTAAATAATAATAATATATAAATGCCTGGGAGCAATCACTGTCAGCGATAAGGCCGCCTATTGTACTGTAAATGTGTAATAATTAGATATAAGGTTTTATTTTGTTATAAAGTGTTCATTCATTCATTCATTCAATAATAAAATCAAGCTACTGACTTTTTATTTCATATTTTTTGACAATGAGACCAGAAGTAGATTACCAATTACAAGAAAGCTTTACAGTACTTTAAAGAAGGGTCTTTATTCTCACGTTCATCTTTCGTACCGGTGCACTTTGGAACAAGCTCTTTGCTGCTGTGTTTCCGGTCAGTTAGAATAGAACCTGGATCTCTTCAAGACATGATGTAAATAGGTATCTTATATACCTTTGTGATACCACGTCGGCCACATCTTCACTTTCGATCAGATGAGACTGTGGACAAACAAAGGTCTATTGACTATATGTAAAGAAGTTGGTAGCAGTAGTATTTATCTTCACATGGGTTTTAAATCTATATATGTATATAAAAATGAATCCCTATTTCCCTTGGTCACGGCATCACGCGTGAACGGCTTAACCGACTTCGCTAATTCTTGTTTTGTTGTGTTTGTTATTGTCAGGAGAAGGTTCTTATGAAAAAATTAAGAAAATTGCGCGCAAAATTAGAAAACTTAAGAGTACTTAACCACCATTTTAAATTATTTCTAATGTAACCATAGCGCTTTTACAATTCAAACTTTTTTGATGTAACCTTATGGCGTTTGACATAACATTGACAGAATGCTCGATATTCATAGTTAAGACAGGACAACGTCTGTCGGGTCCGCTAGTACTAAATAGTAATGCATCTTCAGGTTAAGCATCTTGTAGGTTAAGCCCTTAAGCCCTTAAAAAGGTGGTCAGACAGAGAAAGTATAGACCATCGATTTTGACTATAAAATCCTCTACTCAAACCGACACAGAATACATCAATTTGTTTCAAACTACTGACAAAAAACATTTACCAACATCGTCTCGCTATTTGTGCTGGGCGGACATTTATCCCGCAACTCTTATTTTCCGATAATCCATTTGTTTTTGAAACAAATTTTCGGTCAATAGAGTCAATATTTGTAGGAGCTGTGAAAAAACTGCGTTTGCGCGTCATTGTTTACTTTTTAATTACGTGAGTTGGTGGCCTGAGGATCATCCGTAACCAAAATGTGGCCAAAAAAGTAAAGCAAGCAGGTTTAGCATGCTCTACGGTTAACTTACAGTAGTTCTAATGGATCGGGTTCAATGTTACCGAGTAATGGCAATTCCTAACTTGCTGGTAATAATACAGTCTATCAAATCAATAAGCTATTTATTGATATTTATACACAGAAAACATCCCGAACACCCGGAACAAATATCTGCAGATCGTAAAAACATTTATCCCGAGGCGGGAATCGAAACCGCAATCTCATCAACCGCCGTGTCACAGTCGTCAAATATTTAATTTAAAAAATTTACAGGCGTTTATTTACTTTCATCTGTTCTGTAATTGTAATCAAATGACCCACTTCCAATTGAGATAAAATTTGGCAAACGTAGAATTGATGACAATCCCATTTATTATGAAGCGAAGGAACTGAGCTGATGATGGAGCCGGAGCCATAAACGACGTAACTTCGTGGAGTTTAGATTCGTTAGATTTGTCTTGGAATTTACCACTAGACGATTATAAAAGCTTGTTTTAAATAATATTCATAATTAAAGTATTTGATCTAACAAATACGTATAGCTGAGGTTGGATATGGACCTATAATAAATTCTAATAAAGATAATGATATTCAGAAGGTACTTTTATGTTCTCTTAAAGTATCTTGGTTCAGATGAATAAATAAAATAGTAATAATAATATATAATAATAATATACTACTGTATGAATTTACTGACGCAAAGGTTAGGTGTCAAAGGTCGAAGTCGAAGCTTACTACGACACACGACTACAACAATACTCGTAACTTATTTATGTCTGCGCAATAACATCTGAGCAAACGAAAAGCAATAAGACGTAGGTAAGTATCTCACAAAGACATCTTAAGTATTAGAAATATGTTATTGCAGAAAAGAAATTTTAATAGATTACGTAAAGAATTCAATCAAGATTATTTGCTCCCACGCACAGAATGGTCGCATATTGTGTTAACACTTTGAGTGCTGAAATCACACGGTATGTGTTTTCTACAAGTGACTAATATGCGTAAATCCACACTAGCGCAGCGGCTAAGAAAATACAGATCTTTGTGACTCAGCACAGCCCGTAATATTTTTCGAACGAAACGCATGTGCGGGGCAACACAACCGCCGTGTAGTGTAGAGCGGCAGCACGAATTTTTTAGGTTAAAAAAAAGATCGCAGTCGTCGAAACAAAATCGCAGTCAAAGTGTTAATAGCAAATTTGTTTAGATGTAAGTTTTCTCTATGCGTAGGAGACTAAAAGCGTTTGTATCCGAAAGTGATTATATACAAGAATATTTAGGAAGTGTATAAGTACCTATAATTATAATATTACAGTTGTGAAAAGTCGCATCGCTAAGTAAGTAGGTATCGCTAATTAAGAAAGAGAAGATAATTAGAATAAACAAACATTATTTTGCATGTAGTGTGTACTCATACTTAACTAAGATTTGTGAATTTCTTTTAAATATAAAGATCTTGATTCGGACACATGAACCTGTAAAAACTATATGAACAAAAAAATAAAGGAGAATAATCCAAAGTTAATGAGCTAATCAAAATTTATTCGAAAATTATTCTAAGCAGATACAACTATAGAAACATATTTGCCAATAAACAATGAGCATATTCTATATAGAAAATACTCTATTGGTCCTAATTTTCTAACATTGACATTGATATTCCTAACGAGGTCGTTGTATGTAACCCAATACCCGGTCTGACCGAGTATGAACCGAAGAATGCCAGCACATCTCAATAATGGCGGATGACTCAACTTTGAAAAAGTTTAAGTAATTGAGGAAATCGTATGATGCGGTTATGTTGGCTGATAAGTGATTAATCACAATCAACGATGTGGTTCCTTATCTGTAGAAAACAGGCTGTAAATTAAGTCATTAGAAAGCCTAAGTAAGCATGTTTGTATCAAGTGTCGCTCTAGTCTTATATTTTACTTAATTACGACCTCTGTGGCGCGGTGGGCGAAGGTCTTCGTGCGACGCAGGAGATTGCGGGTTCGATTCCCGCCTCGGGACAATTGTGTGTACGATCTGCAGATATTTGTTCCGGGGTTCTGGTCGTTATGTATGTATAATAAAAAATATATATCTATGTAATGTATTATATTAAGTATATCAGTCATCTAGTACCTATAACACAAGCTCTGCTTAGCTTAGGGCTAGATGATGCTGTGTGGATTGTCCAGCATTAGTTATTATTATTATTATTCAAAATATGTACCTACCTATGTAAAAAATTCCGACACAAAGTAAAAAAGTAAATTGTTTGAGAAATAAATGAAATGAAAAGTCAAGGCTCGAGTCGATCAACATTGTAGTAGTAGATGGCAGAAATTTTAATGTTTTGTATTTTCAGTATCAATTACTTCAATTGATTATAGTTTTGCGTGTAAATTTGTCACTCTTAACTGGCTATTTTCGATCTATCAAAAATATTTAATTATTTAATATTTTCTTTAGATTTAACTTAAATAATCTTTAAATCCAAAGAAATACTAGCATAAGAAAAATTGGGAAGTGGAGAAATATTAATATTAGAATCGTACTTAAAAATGATATGAGAACAGAATATAACAACAAATATTCGGGCATTACTATGCGGATATATCTATTACAAACTTTTAAAATATTTCTTTACATTTCTAGAAAAAATAATGCAAAGTAAATTCCATAGGTACATTTCGCGAAACAATATTATTACTATTCCGCATTTCAAACATTGCACAGCTTTACAAATTGAACATGATGAATCTCAAAGCTTGAAGCTTCAATAAAACTACAAAAACAACTTGTTTCACTACTCGGCAAAACTAGATTCCTATCCTAATGTGGCGATACACTATCGAGCCGATTACTAGTTACAAGTTGTTAGAAGTTGGATGAGTTTGATTGCTCTTGTCGCTAATTGTTACTTTGATAGACACACAACGTTTCTGTTAGCTGTTATCATACTTTGATAATTATTAGTATGTACGTATACGGTATATATAAATAGAAGATATTTCGATAATATTATATTTTAATCATTCGCTTACGTATTAAATTGTGATTAATTTTATACGTTTTTTTTATGAATGCTTGATCTATATAATAAACTCGGTAAAAATATGTTCTTGCCAGTAACGGTAATTAATCGCCAGTTATAATTTATGGCAATCGATAACTGTTACCGGCAATAAATTATTTAACAAGTGTAAAATGAATTACTTACATACATCTGACAACGTCCGAAATTCAGGCCTTCAATATACGAAAGATAAAAGGCGCGATCAGCGGCTCTTTTATAAATTTACATATATAAAGCTTTACTATTCTATGTAGGTTTATTTGTATGTGTGTGATTTCAAAGCATCAAAGGAGTTACAAAATTTAACTTGCACAAGTTAACTTCGCAGGCACGTACGACCTTCTTTCAAACAGCTCTGTGGCTTGACCCAGCTCGATAGTGTAGAATGTGCGTTAGCTTCGTCCGCGCATTTGCTATCTTAATTAGCGTATGTCATGGAAAGTGTTCAGATAACAGAATTTATGGCTTCGGCAGGTGACTTCTTATCTGGAACCAGCGCAACTACATACTCTGTGGCTAAAGGTAGCTCATTAGATAGTTCATGCTAAAAGGGCAATGGTGATTGATGATATCAGACCGCTTTCGTTTCTACTGAGCTTCTGTATGTTGATACTAATGAGACATAAGTTTATGAGAAGAAAAAGTATCGAAAAGTAAGTTTGTAGAAATTAACCAATCAGCTGCTATCTAGATATAATAAATACCTACATACATTGTCAGATCATAATCCATATCATTATCATTGCGGCATGTACCTATTGGATCCATTTTAAGATTTAGGCCTCCTCCAATCGCCTCCACTCTTGACGGTCTTGAGCCCTCAACATCCAATCATGGCCTGCTCGTTGTCGGATGTCGTCAACCAATCTTTTTGGTGGTCTTCCCCGCGCGGTCTGGTCTGCTGTAGATTCGTGGACTCCGGTAGTCTTCGCGTCCAACGCTCCGTACTCATTTGAGCATCAACCCATCGAATCGTCAGTGCACCAACACTGGCGTGCCACAGAACTGCGATCCCGAATCCACCCAGCGTAGGGACTACGGGCATTGCCCCCCATGAGATAAAAGCCAATACGGCGTTTATCAGGGGGAGGCCTGCGTCTAGCAGTGGACTAATATAGGCTGTTGAGGTGAGGTGAGGAAGTAGTGTGCCTGAAATAACTCTTAGATAGGTACTATCTAAGAGTTATTTCTACTAATATTAAAATTTAAAAACGCGTACTAAGCTGTGTTCAAAATTTAGTCGTGCATAACTTGGTATCGGTATGTAGCTTCTTTTCTCATCACCCTCACGAATAAAACGGAAAAAATCAAAGGAAAAATCTACTGAATCACAAACAAAACACTCGAGGTTCAAGATTCATTGAAACCACTTGAGACCTCGCAAGGTGTTCTATGTATATCTCACTTAACTTCCCATATCTTTCTATATCTATCCTTTGAGATGTCTTCATCTATTAATTAGGTATATTTCTGTGTATCGTTTTATTATTATAGTTTTTATTTAGTGGTTATGTAATACATTGCTTTTAGATTTTATATTGTTCAATTAAATAGTTGCCGAGTATTGATTTGAATCAGTTGACAGACTTCAACTTAGTTAGTTTGCAATAATCTGCATTGCAAATAGTTTAAGTGTATATTTTGTTAATACCGTAACTCATTTTTAGGGTTCCGTACCCAAAGGGTAAAACGGGACTCTATTACTCCGCTGCTATCCTTCCGTCTGTCACCAGGCTGTATCTCATGAAACGTGATAGTTAGACAGTTGATATTTTCACAGATAATGTATTTCTGATTCCGCCATAACAATAAATACTAAAGAACAGAATAAAACTAATATTTAAGGGGGCTCCCATACAACAGACATGTTTTTTTTTTGCCGTTATTACTATAGATAATGGTACCTATACCTACAGAATCCTTCGTGCGCGAGACCGACTCGCACTTGGCTGGTTTTATTATATTAATGTAGGTACAATTATGCTTTGTACATCGTTATTTATATTATCAAGTAAACCATTAGATAACAACTTGCCATGTACTTCAACAACATTTCACTAATCACTGAAACTAAACTGCTTAGCGACGCAAACAAAAACCACATCTCCAGCGTAACAAGCGAGCGCAACTTTGTTGCGTTCAGAATAGAATTATAAAATAATGGAGGTGGTAAGAAATACGTTGATACTTCATCAACGTATTTTTTCATCATCATCATCATCATCAGCCTATGATAGTCCACAGCTGGAAATAGGCCTCCCCCAATGAGCGCCATAGCGCCCTGTCTTTTTTTACAAGTTCTGTATTACCATTCTGTGAATAACTACGACGCTTTTCGTGCAGAAAACGCTTCTGCTAATTACGTAGAAACTTTGTGAGTTTGTTTTATGCAGTGCTTGTCCTTTGATAAACAGTAAGAATCAAAAAAATTGTTTTGTGAGCTTTACGTTAGTAATACGCGACTTTATAGGTTCTACATACACGTGTCGCCTGGCTTGATATAGTTCTGGATACGACGAGGCTGAGTAAAAATCTATGGCTAATTGGTAGTGTAATAAAGCGAAGACAATGGAACAGGAGTATTATTTGGAAAACCCCTGAGGAAGAAATACAGTATACAATCCTCTGAGTCCGATTCAGATATGTTTTCTGTGATTGCTGATTTTTTAGCGCATCGCTTAGGAAGAACGACTGGACACTGGACAGATCCTAATGAGACATAAACTCAATTTTTTGATTAAAGTTGGACGGACAGCACGTTTATTTACACTCTGGCTATACTAGACTAATGTTACCTGAAATAATTCACCATCATTATCAGCCTATGTTAGTCCACTGATGGACATAGGCCTCCCGCAATGTCTTCAGCTCGACGCATCCAGCATCTACCTGCAGTCTTTCGCAGATCGTCATCCCACCTGGTAGGAGAGCGTCCTACACTACGTTTACCGAGTCGTGATCAAGATACGTTTACGCTAATTTTTAAAGCCAGCTTGCTATTTCTTACCTGAAATAAATAGTTTATAATTATTAAGTTTATTTGGGGGAGGCCCATGTCCAGCTGTGGACTAATATAGGCTGATGATGATGATGAGTCTACTTAATAGAACAACTTCAGTCTGATAGTTTCACAAAAAAGTATCGTAAGAATTTTTTCAACTCTATTTCGTTTTGAGGAATATCAATGACCTTCATTAATATTACCTTTGGACTGTTGAAGATTAGAATTATCGCACCTTAAGGAAAAGCATTCCCTAGGCCTTTGTTTACCAATAAGCATCGGGCTCATTACAAATTCAAATTAGTTTCCAAGATGATGACATGGTTGACAAGACAAATCGTCTCTCTAGACTGACTGATGTATAATGAAATTTCGCCAACAGTTCTGATGCTGGACACGTTTTGTATTACCGAATCAGATTTATAGTTTCAGTCCACTGCTTTACTTGACGTAGTTGACCGAAGGATTGCTTTGATAATTTCCCAAACTTGCATTTGTTACAGCTTTTATTATTTTGACGTAAAAAAACAAAGAGTTGGTCACTCCAATTTCTAGGTCCGACTGTGCAAATGGTAATAATTGGCTATTCATAGTAGTAATTCAGTTTTTGAGTTGTATGCTCGAACAAAATTAAAGTCGTTTGATCGGCCCGATGAACCGCTGCGAACCAGATCCAACCGCGCTTTGTTATTTTTGTGTTTTTCTTGAACTTCTACGAACGCGATCCTAATTGAAACACATAACTGCAAGCTTATTAACTTGTAGAAGCGAAATAACAATACAAAAACTTTATTTTTTTCATTATATCATCACTAACCACTGCTCTTATTTCTTCCCCATTTTTTTTCATTTAGAGAGCAAAATATTATAGTCTTAACTTAACGACCGCTGTGGCGCGGTCGACGCAGGAGGTTGCGGGTTCGATTCCCGCCTCGAGACAAATGTTTGTACGAACTGCAGAATTTTTTTCCGGGTGTTCTGGTCGTTATGTATTAATGAAACCTATGTATGTAATGTATTGTATTATGTATGTATATCATCTAAGTAGCCATAACGTAAGCTCTGCTTAGCTTGGGGCTAAAATATGTGGTCTGAACTATCCTGCAATATTTATTTATTTATTTACTACAAAATAGCATATCTTCTTTATTGTTCGTTCATGTCCAGTCCATCCCAAGGTTGCCTGGAAGAGATCGCTCTCAGCGATAAGGCCGCCCTTTATATTTTTGTTCTAATTTTTTATCTCTGTATTATTTTCTGTTTTGTGTGGTGTAATAAAGTGTTATCTATCTATCTATCATTTTCATTTTGCGCAGCATCGCGCGTTGATGCAAAACTGAGTCAGCGTCTCTCCTAGACCTAATTTACATGAGTGTACCACTCTTTGTCTTTTAAGTTACGATTAATTATGCCACTTTATGCAAATAGAGCCGTGACTCAGTTGGACCTTCGTCCGCCATTTTGCGGGAATATAAAGCAACCAAGCTTTATATTTTATGTAGAATCTAGTATAAAAGCTTGGAACTGGCAAGGAAAGCTAATTTATGTGTGAATTGTCCAGCATTATTTATTTATGTTATACCACAGTTGGAAATCTTTTTTTTTTTTTCATTTAGCCTGTTTCGTCCCACTGCTGGGCAAAGGCCTCCCCCAAATCTTTCCACTCAGTATGGTCACATGCGATCTCCCACCAATCGCCGAGGATTTTTTTTTTCGAATGGACTATTATGCTGTTGACCTCAGATGGCCATGACAGCGTTACCGGACTTTTGGCGGGCGCAGAGGGCGCCTCGCCGGTAAAATCTCCAAGGAAGGCGTTTCGGTCGTATTTTTATTTATTTATTTAAAAAACAGACTTAATCACTAAACATAAGACCAATAGAGGATTTACTTTATATAACATATACAGAGATAGAAATATGTAGATAGAGAGACATTTATTGGAACAAGTACAGTTACAGCTCCGAACAGGTGAAAATTAAATTTAAAAAAAAACAGGACTTACTTTATATCTCATATAAATTAACTGTATTTTAACTAAAAATGCAATAATTTTAAAATGTTAGAATTTAAAACCTAATTTTATTAGTCATAATTATTGCATGCTAGAATATAGTGAGACATGAGTGCATCATTTAGAACTAAGCCACCTTTATACCATGCTGGACGACCGATGTGGCGCGGTGGACGAAGGTCCGCTTGCGACGCAGGAGGTTGCGGGTTTGATTCTCGCCTCGGAACAATTGTGTGTACGATCTGCAGATATTTGTTCCGGGTGTTCTGGTCGTTTTCTATGTATAATAAAAAATATCTATCTATATAATGTATTGTATTATGGATATCAGTTATCTAGTACCCATAACACAAGCTCTGCTTACCAGGGGGCTAGATAATGCTGTGTGAATTGTCCAGCATTATTCAATTCAATTCATTTATTGCAAGAAATATGGTCATAATACAAGGTCTTAAACATTAAAATAGGCTGTGTCACATACTTCACCCAAACACATGGCATGCAAACATTTCTAAAACTAGGTTCCTACAATGTCATTTTAAAATGAGTTTTAATTAATAAGTTATAAACTATGAACATGTCAATAATGTGCTACTTAATTATCAAATTTGGGTATGCACCCAAATTTGAGAATTAAGTAGCATGAGTTCTTTGACACTATAGAAAGCTTTTCCAATAAGGCATTATTTTAACTTTTTTATAAATATTTATTTATTTGGCGCAATAAATATATTTGAATTTGAACAATTATAGAATTTAAAGAAACAAAAAAAGCAACGCAATAAAATATAATTAAATTTTGTTACGTTGCTTTTTTGTTTCTCAATTTAATGATACGTGTAATAATTTTATTACTTTTTCTCATTAAGCTTCAACATCATCTTTCTATATAAAGGCATCACCTTTATCATTAAAATAGTTATTTTTCATACTTTCTCTCTCGACACAAACAAATCGTCTTCAATCGAAGGCGGAGTTCAATTAGCCGCATACCGAGCTCAAGAGCGAAAGATTCACCATTGAATATACGAGTTATTTTACCATAAGTGTCCATGTTATGTTTAGCTTTCACAGGCTTGCCATCCACTGATAGATTAAGCGGAAAATATTATGTTTTATTATTAGTAGTATGTACCAAATTACATAATAGGATAGGGCTCTGTGGCTAAGCTAGTGAAAGTAACAATAATATTCCAATCTATACTTACATCTTAATTAAGCTATAACTGTCATTCTAAACACTTGAAAGATGGATAGAAAAACCCTGCAAAATTAAATTACTAGTCGACTCCCTAAAGTGCACCTAGTTTTAACCGGGCTCGCAATTGTATACAATGAGAGTGTAACCACCGCGGAAAGGTTAAAAAAATTATTATCTTTGTATTTTGATTGAAGTTCATAAGCTTCTTTACTGCATAGTATAAAACAAAGTTGTTTCCCGCTGTCTGTCCCTCCCTATGTATGCTTAGATCTTTAAAACTACGAAACGGATTTTGATGCGGTTTCTTTTATAGATAGAGTGATTTAAAAGGATAGTTTATAAACCATTGACCCATAGATATCAAAGTGGGCAAGGCCCAGCTAGTCTTTGATTCTAACTGACTTCTAATCATCATCATCATTAGCCTATAGCAGTCCACTGCTGGCCATAGGCCTCCCCCAATGAGCGTCATAGCGCCCTGTCTTCAGCTTGCCGCATCCAGCCTCTACCTGCAGTCTTTCGCAGGTCGTCATCCCACGTGAGTCGGAGGGCGTCCTACACTACGACTTTTAATGACGCTCAGCTTACACTACAACATCCACTTTATTCCAATATCCATAAACGTTATTCCTGAAGCGAGCAATAAACCCTGATCGCCGATGATCCACCTATCTAAGAATAACATCATCGGCTAGTACCGAAATAGATGCGATCCCAATGACACACTCCAGTGATGGTTTCACTATTTGTTTTTATTGGGACAGTACCGGGTATCGCGCGGGTGGTCTGGCTAATGTCTTTTAAATAGTTCCGTGTATTGTCTGATGTGCAAGATATGGTATAATCAACTGTATTCTGTGTTTTATTGATTATCTATGGATAATAAAGGTGAATGGAGAAGGAAACATGTTTTGCTGACTTCGCTTACCCCGCGGGTTCGGCCGCGTGGAAATCTAGTATTTGTCAAATCTATACTTATACTATAATATTATAAAGAGGTTTGATTTTATGTTTGTTTGTTTGTAATAAATAAGGCTCCGAAACTACTGGACCGATTTGAAAAATTCTTTCACCGTTGGGAAGCTACACTATCCCCGGTGAACATAGGCTATATGATATTTTCAAAAAAGTTAGGGATCCGTATTAAAACTGTGCGAAGCCGGGAAGTTCCGCTAGTGGTTTATTAACCTTCCTCTTGAATCACTTCTATTCTCGCATCAAAACCCGTTGCAAACAAAAACGTGAATGGAGGAAGGAAATATGTTTTGCTGACTTCACATAACTTGTCAAATGGCATGAAAAGGATGATGTTGTTCTAAGTTCTTAATTTAATTCCCTTTAGCCAGAATTTTTTATTTATTTTCTCTCTGCATTGAAATCACAGTAAGAAGCAAAACGAATTATTAATAATCATGAAAAAATCTTAATATTCGTAAAATTTTGATACGTCCATTTTCGATGTTGGTAAAAGGTCCGTATTGAATAACGAAATGAAGATTTTGAATTAGTGCAAGCAAATTTACAAGTGAATTCTGAAAGTAGCAAACTCAAAAGCTACCGTAACACAAGTTAAAACTATCAGCATATTTCAAGAGGATAGCCATTTTATTGTCATAATAGAGTAGCTTGAGTGCTTGCTTATTGATAAGAGACCATTAAAATATGCAGCGTTTCAAAAGCTTTTTACTCTGACAAAAGACTGAGATACGGAAATTATGAACATTGGGCCTACCGTCTACATGGTCACTCATTAGGTTTTATTTTTATTTTATTTATGTTGTTGTGTTTATGTTGATATTTTTTCTAGTTTGTATGGGTTTTACAGAACCGAGCATTTGATCAGTTGAAAAAAGCATTATCTACTGTCAAGACATTGGGGTATTACGATGAAACACAACTCATGAATCCCAACAATTATCCAAGACGTTACTGTTATGACATAGCAACAAGTGAAAACTAGGTCAATTATTAGTCTACTTTTTGTATGTATCTCTATATTAATAGTAAGTGTGTGTTATGTAGTACCAAATAAATGATTTATCTATCAATTGCTTGACTGCTCGATGCCAGGCAGTGGGTGGGTGTTTGACTATGACCCCGGATTCTAATATATTTTTTTTTATATAACTGTTGTCGCCTTAGGCTCCATACGCAGTTATAAAAAAAAATGGTCTAAATGATGATGTAGTTAACTCTTTTCTACATTCATGTCTCATTCCTCTCATTTACCTTCTTGATTTGCGGGTCCATCAACGTGGTTTGCCAATAAAGTTTGTACATAATAAAATGGAGTTTCATCCCGCTAAGTGCTCCGTGATGTCTTTCGGTAGAAAGAAAAACCCCAATTAACAGTTATCAAGGATTAAGGAGCAACTTTTGATCGAAAACTCATGACCACATCACCACCAGTCGCCAAGCAGTCTTTTTTTTATTTTGTTCTAAGAAACGCCCGAAACTTTTACGGTATGGAAGAAAATAGCCATTGTTAGAATGTTTGAGGTTTTGCGAGATTGATGAATTAGAAGTATTTTATCTAGTTGTTTTATATTACAAAATGAAGCCAACAGCGCCGGCTCTAGCAGACAGCAGGCTTGTTTATCAGGTGTTTATGTGAGTGATGTCATGTCACCTTATTAGCTCCACCATAACGTCCCCATTTCATTGGCATAATGGGAATGTTCGGCAGATTACTCGCGTGGGCGATATAGTCGAGGTTTGGCGAGATAAGCCGGTCTTTTAACATTGACTCGCATATTTTTGCGCCTAGTTTGAAATTAATTTTGTAGCTTATGAAATATAAACTGATGTTTTTAACATTTTACGAAAGCTATTTGGCCACCTACTCATCAATCCAAAGCCATGTTCGTTATAGAATATGAAAACTATTGCATAGTTATCTGAGCTATGTGGATCCATGCTTTTAAATTAAATGTATCAGAATGCGTTGTAAAAAGAAAACTTGGAATGGCATTTGGAAAGTTGAAGTGCATCAATAAAATAATAAACGCCAAGCAATTACACCAGAGATGGCATTACGATTAAAATAATTCTTCGCAATTCCTTACGAAGGCGCCGCAAAAAGTTGGCTCCAAGCCATCTGGTCCCTTGAATGGTGCAAGACTTACGGTTGACTCGAATTTATATTCTTTTGGGATAGTGCAGCATTTACTCCACTTAGCAGATGTAAGGTACAGCCATTTAACGAACTTTACATTAACAATTTGGTTCATGATATCCTGAAAAAAGAGACTGTTAAATTTTTCTTTGCGACAGAGGAAGATCTAGGTGGTCTGGTGAACGATGCAGGAACAATGATCTGATAAAATAATATATAATATTTGACAATCTAAACAATGTTTGACAATATCAGATAAAATAGTATCTATATTATTATTGACTACCTCTGTTAATCAATCAAACCATGTTAGTTCCAAAGTTTTAACTATTTTAAAGTTGTAGAAAGTTTTACTCAACCAATTCAAAGAAGTTGAGCTGCTTTCCTCAATTATCCAGCCATTATACAGCAGTAGCAGCGTATCACGTCGGCTGAAGGCAATCCATCAAAGCTTTGACAGGGTTAACCTTATCAGCCGATCCGGCTTCCTTTTATGAGTTTATCTGTTCTGTATTGAATACCTATCGTACGGTATTGAATACCTACACATCTCTGATGTTATTGACATTGGATATTTGCAGACCGCGGCTTCGCATGCGTTTTTTATGGAAACGTTTTAAGGTCATTTCTATCTAATGGGAACTGATTTAAGGGGTAAAATGTAGCCTATGTTTTATTCCGGGCCTGGAACTACCTGTAGGTATATATAGAATAAACATTTTAGGCCGATCTGTTTATTAGTTTTTGCATAAATAACAAACATGCATACAAACAAACTTTCGCGTATATAATATTAGTAGGATTTTCTACGTTGAAACGTTGTTTTTTTCATGTTACCACAAAAACAACCCTATTCTCAGAATCTTATAGCTCGTAATTCTTTTTCTGGGGATTGCTCGGATTGGTCTTTGACTTACATGAGCATTTATCACTTGCTCCAGCGATTTGCCACCCTCGATTCAAGAGCCAGCCAAAACGCATTGCAGTGCCAAGTGTAGGTACCTAGAAATCTTTTGAGTACCTATCATTGTTCGTGTCAAACAAGTTTTGTATCACAACAATGATTTTACAACTATATAAAGAAAGAAAGATTATATGATATACTCGTATATACCTATACCTATAGATCTTTCTCCCAGTATTATAAGGTATGCACACATCTAACAGAGATTTTATAATAATAATGCTGGGCAATCCACACAGCATCATCTAGCCTCAAGCTAAGCATCGGTTCTTGAATCCATAATTTTTTTGTAGACTGCGATTCACTTATGATACCAGTATACTAGATAACAATCGAATTATTTTTATAGACTTACTTATAGACTTACATAGAAAACTACCAGAACTACGTTATCTGGGACAAATATCAGGAGATCGTACAGACATTTGTCCCGAGGCGGGAACGAACCCGCAACCTCCTATATCGCAGGCGGACCTTCGCCCACCGCTTCATAGAGGTGTTATACTCGTGCGTAATAAAAGAAAAAGATCTTGTATTAAGTTTGATTATAATGGTATTATAATATAATATATAATGCAGTCGTTCAAACGCTACTACGACTGTTCATAATGAAATAATCGTAGGTGTACAAATTTTTGAGAAATATTTTTTTTGAATGCATTGTCTGTGTATCTAGGCTATTTGGTTTTATTCAAATATTCTCCTGTTTGTTGTTATGCTTGCAAAATAATAGTTTCCACTATTTTGTAGTTAGGTACAGCGGTGGTTTGAACTGTGAATGAATATTTATCACTCGCGAATGCCGAGTAATATACGAACCAACCACTCGTTTGCTCGCCAATTTAGAACTTTTACACGGGGCCATAGGTAACTACGGCTAACTATTGCCTCCAATTAAAATCATTCATTCAGAAGCCAGTTCTCAGAAATATTGCCACTATTCTTGTATGACGTACGTAGCCTCTTTACAGCCAAATATTATTATCGATCGCAGGCCGCGGTGGATATTGACAACTTCAATTATTCCACTCTGCCTCACCAAGGCATCCCACAAGTGGGGCAAGGTGGAATGGCTGCAATTTTACTGTGTAATCCACCCCCATAAATTGCTTTGGTGAAGCAGATTATTATATATTATATTACATATTCCTTGACTAACGAATTCCTATTTCTCTTCCTTCCTTATAAGAACAAACAAATAGGGAGATAGACAGACAAAGTTACTTCGTTAATATAGATAATATGGATTTAAACAGCATAAAGCTTCGTATATTGAAATCAGAACTCTTTCCCCACGTCTATCTTCACATTTTCATTATTCCTTCAGACCATAAAGCTGGGACAAAGGCTTTGTTACGCGTGAGCAGAGGCCAAAGGATAGCTGGAACATATTTATAGTGACTCAAGGGAAATAGTCCAGTTCAAAGTCGCTCAGCGAGCTATGGAAAGAGCTCAGAGTTTCTCTGAAGGATAGGATTCGTAACGAATACATCCGACACGACCACGACTCGGTAAACGTAGTGTAGGACGCCCTCCGACCAGGTGGGATGACGACCTGCGAAAGACTGCAGGTAGATGCTGGATGCGGTAAGCTGAAGACAGGGCGCTATGGCGCTCTTTGGGAGAGGTTTATGTCCAGCAGTGGACTGCTATAGTCTGATGATGATGATGAAGGGAAGTAGAAAGAACAAGTGCACTAGTACACCTTTTATGCTTCGCCCTTTCAGGCTTCTCAGCACTGAGTTTTTTTAATGAATATCAGTTAGGGCTATGCAAGCTTTGTTCTTCATTAATACAGTATTATCATTAAGGTTTTAGTTATTACAGATAAGCCCTCGGACACGGTATAATCTCTATGGAATTAAATAATTTGGGCAGGACTTGAACTCAAGTTGAACGTCGCGGGTTCAAGTCCCGCCGAAATAGTTTTTTTTTTGTTGATAATATTAAATTTCTTAGCATAATCAATATTTGTGGTTCTTATTAAGGTATCCTTCTGCGGAAACCGATAATTAATGTTTACTACATTAATCTAGTTCCAGTTTGTATGGTTTTTATTTCGACTTAAACATTACAAAAGCTTTGAATAAAACAAACACAATCCTAAAGTAATCCATTGCTAGACATAGGCCTCTCCTAATTAGCGCCATAGCGCCCCGTCTTAAGGCTACAGCATCCAACATCTGCCTGCAGTATTGCACAGGTCGTCATCCCACCTGGTTGGAGAGCGTCCTACGTTTCCGAGGCGCGGTCTCCACTTGAGAACACGTTTAACCCAGCGGGTGTCAACTTTTGAATAGGTAGGCGTAGGCACTTAAAATCCAAAATAAAAACCAGCATTGAATGTCAAACAATTAGACATTCGAATGACGACTTCAAATTCATAACATAGTATTATGTATTACTTATTAGCGAATCGCCTCGGCGTTGCACGATGTTCAATATTACATATAAACCTTCCTCCTCAATAACTATATCTATTATTGAAAACATTGCATTAAAATCCATCGAGTACCAAGTTTAAAAGATCTAAGCGAACAGACAGCGGAAGCGATTTCATTAGGTACTATGTAAGTAAAGATGTACTGGTATAGGCTGATGATGATGATGAAAGATGTACCAGCTGTTCTGAAATCAGCTACGTAAAGTATTTCGAAGCGTTACGGATAGAGCCTAATTTACATGAATAGTGCACGGGTTTGTATAATGTGCAATTAATTATTTTTGTTTTCAAAATGGCGGGGTTTATAAAGTTTATTAATTAAGGTTTATAGTTATAAGCTATCTTCTTGGATAAAGGAGGTGGGGAATTATTTAGTAGGGTATCTAAAAAGCTTATTTGGGTTCTCAACTAGTCTACAATTCTTCAACTCCTTGCCAAGGAGAAATATTTATTTTAGATTAAGAATGATAGAAGATCACTGAGTGATAAAGTAAATCTTTATGTATATGGGTATTTATTTTGTCATCACCGACAAAATATTGATTATATAATAATATAAGAATAATATTAATATTAATATTAATATTAATATTGAGATTGCGGGTTCGATTCCCGCCTTGCGACACATTTTTGTACGGGCTGCAAATATTTTTTCCGGGTGATCTGGGTGGGTTACACAATAACATGAATAATATATGTATTATCCTATGTATGAGTATTTATATATAGATACTACACAGTACACTACATATATGTATGTACTTACATATAGTATCACTACATAGTATAAAACAAAGTCGTTTCCGACTGTCTGCCTGTCCCTATTTAAGCTTAGATCTTCAAAACTACGCAACGGATTTTGATGTGATTTTTTAAAATAAATAGAGTGACTCAAGATAAAGGTTTATACGTATATATTATATGTATACCTATATTATACAATACATGAATTTGCAGCCGTGTGAAGCCGAAGCGGGTCGCTAGTCTACTATAAAATAATATCATAGCTTAAGTCACACACGGGTATAATGTATAATGTATGAAAGTTGAGTTGATAACCAAACATGTGATGATGAAGCAAGAGATATCTACTGAGAAGCTAAGTTCTACATATCTCAGAATAACACTCACTTATGTACAACCCTGCGATATATGACGACCGATGTGGCGCGGTGGGCGAAGGTCCGCCTGCGATGCAGGAGGTTGCGGGTTCGATTCCCGCCTCGGAACAAATGTGTGTACGATCTGCAGATATTTGTTCCGGGTGTTCTGGTCGTTTTCTATGTATAATAAAAAAATATATATCTATGTAATGTATTGTATTATGTATATCAGTTATCTAGTACCCATAACACAAGCTCTGCTTACCATGGGGCTAGATAATGCTGTGTGAATTGTCCAGCATTATTTATTTATTTATTTATCTCAGAATAACACTCACTTATGTACAACCCTGCGACATATAAACAAGTCCTGCAGTTCTTTACATAATACCCCAGTTGTTTGACATAAATAATTCAGTTCGTGGTCGATAAACCCAGCGTGGATACAGTAACATTATGGCTTATTCAGGAATGCACTTCAAATAGCCAGCTGAAAGGTTCCATGACTGGCATTCACAAATGAATTTTAGATTGCGGGTAGATTTGAATTTATGGTAATCTTTGTCATGGTTGATTCTTACTATATGACTAGGTAATCGTGAGGTTTTAAGCTTTCATCATCATCATCAGCCTATGATAGTCCACTGCTGGACATAGGCCTCCCCCAATGAGCGCCATAGCGCCCTGTCTTCAGCTTGCCGCATCCAGCATCTGCCAGCAGTCTTTCGCAGGTCGTCATCAAACCTGGTCGGAGGGCGTCCTACACTTCTTTTACCGAGTCGCGGTCTCCACTCAAGAACACGTTTGCCCCAGCGGCCGTCGGTTCTTCGCGAGATATGGTCGGCCAACTGCCACTTTAAAGTAGCTTTGGAGTATATTTATTCAGGATGTCGTTAGCCTTTCTAGAACCAGCTTTGCAATAAAAATAGTAAAAGTGTCATTTTTATTTATTACTAGCTGCGCCCTACGGCTTTGCCCGCGCGGAAATCTATGTGTCAAATGGTTTATAAACATTCCTATTGAAATCTTTTAAAAAACCGCATCAAAATCCGTTGCGTAGATTTAAAGATCTAAGCATACATAGGGACAGACAGACGGTGGGAAGCGACTTTGTTTTATACCATGTAGTGAAGTCTACAGGTTCTATTTACAATCTTCTGCAAGTAGTTTTGCACGCAGGTCCCGCAGGCTGATTATGTAAAAGCAACAGCAACAGCGACGCGACCGCGACCGAATTTTAGCAAGCAATTTTTAGTTCACCGATTGTCCGGCAGAGGGAAACCTAGTGCTCGATTGCTGGGTGACGTAGTACCTGGTGTCATGTTAGTACAAAATTGGCTTTTGACAGCACTGATTGCTTAATTTTCGCCTGTCGCAAACCGGTCGCAGTTACATAATCAGGGGGCCGGTTTAAGAAGTATATAAGTAAATTTTATCTATAATAATTTCTTAATAAAAAACCTACAAACCGACTTGAATCCTTTGGTTTATAATTGTTATTTAAGTTGCGAGATATAAACGAATCCCTCGGGAATTACATTTTTTATGGGACGAACTCGGAATCATCTTCTATACTGTACAAGAATCATCCAAATCAGTCCATAGATGACGGCGAAATCGAACGACATAGACATAAAAACACATACACACTAATTACAGCCGAACATAGAGCCTCTTCCTTTTTTCGAATTCTGTCAAAAAAATCTGCCCGGTTCGTTCAGAAATTTTGGCAAGGACGACGTAACAAACATATCAAGTTTAAAAAAACACAGAAGAATGTATAATCCGGATGTGTCTGGAACGTCTCTCAACGTCCAAAACATCATTTGACTTTACTTTTGAAACTGTCAGTTTGAAAACCCTATGCGTCAGACAGACACAACAATTCACTATGCTCTAACTAAATAATAATGCATTTATCGTCTACGGATTTCTAAATATATTCGCTCTTTGAGTCAATTAGTTGACTCAGATATGATTTGTGGACTGGTCGTAATTTATATTCGTTTCCCGTCATATACTCGTTTGGAAAAGATATTTTCTAAAATATATTTTTCTATTTTAAATCATTCTTGGTTACGGCTTTGGTTATGGATTGTTGTGTTAATTTTTATGATAAATAGCTTGTTATTATGTCAACCGGGTGAAGTGATGGCTATGTTTTACAAATAGTACTTTTTATTGTTTTGAAAGAAATATTGCATAAAATCTTTATTATAATTGTTTAGTTTATCTTGGTATAGAAATTATTTTATCTGTTGTCTCTTATAATCCGGGTTTTGGGTCATAAGAAGTTATTATTTTATATACATTAAACTATATTAATGTTTATAGATATACAGCTTGCTATTAAGATTCAGAAGCCAAACATCAACTTTTGACTGCTAACATTTTCTCTTGTGAGTAAGGTATAGTAAACACAAAAACGTTTAACAAAATTATAAGCCGGAGATTTGCTACAATTGTTGAAGTGACTTCGGAAGTTGGTGGTACAAACTTTTAATTGAAGCCTTTAACGTAAATAAGGTAGATCCTGTGCGGATATCGAAGGGGCACGCCTAAGGCTTCTTAACTTATGGTGTCGTCGTGTGGGGATAAAACTTTTCGAGTTGGAATACTCAACTTAGGAACGTATTATACCGTCCAAGTAACTGATCGCGTAAGGTCTAAAAACAAGATATTAAAAGCTTTGTAAACCAAAATAATAAATGATAACATCATTGATGGTGGAATAATATTATTTATAAACAAATATATAAAATCATAAAGGGCATTTCAATGATTTATGAATAAGCAATAAGTTTGAAACTCGGTAGGTTTGTTTTTTATGTGACATGAATTGACAATATGATAAATTTATTTGAGTAAGCACAACATACATGTTAGGAAACTAAAGTTTCTTAGAATCTTGAGAAAACAATACAATACAATTACTCTTTATTGCACACCAAATAAAACAGATACACTAGACAGGAAAAAGATAAATACAGAATGTACAATGGGCGCGCTTATCGCTTAGAGCGATCTCTGCCAGGCAACCTTGAAACAAAAGCTAGTTGGGTATTTAAAAAAGAAAAACAGTAGGTAGGCACTTACAGTGTTAAAACATGCTAGAAATGCCAAATGATAAATTTGTCTGACCGAATTTCAAGGCGCAAAACGAAATCGTTTAGAGCGCAGCCATAATGAATTCAAAAAGCGTTCTAAAAAGTTTTTATTCAACTGTCAAATAAACATGACACAAATATGCAGGAAATGAGAGACTCTCGTTTGAAAATCGAACGTAATTGGGCTCTTCCGGTAGTTGATTGTTTGCTTGTGATGTTGTCTGAGGAGGATCATTCAGATCACACTTTTTCTTTTGTTAAAAGTAAATAAATCAATTAGAAATAACGTGAAAGTAACGTCTAAAAGCAGGCAACAAAAGGTTTTTTTTTTAATATTCTAATCTTTGTTCTGTTCTAAAATTATTCTAGAATTATTTTGCTCAATTATGTTGAATAATGCGTTAAATATGTAGAAACCTAACTTACTGCTTTAATAAAAACTATTACTGGATGCTACTCTCAAAATCTAAAAGGCCAATTAAAAATTCTCCGTCTACAAATAAATTTTTACTATACAGAACCGGAAATACCGAATTCTAACAGCCCCCGATTCCCCTGCCGAATCTGGTCTAAAATTAGTCTAAGAGTCACCGGTTACGTCATAGTTACTAAGCAAGTGGACTAGATATGACTTGCATCACATTTAGCATCAAATTAGCATTTCAAAATGGCGGAAATTATAAATTTTCATCAGTCAAAAGCAAGACAGAATTATTGAAGGATTGACGTTGAGATTATTTCCAATCTACATATTATGTTCATAATAAGATATTAGAAAATAAAACTTTTTATAATTAATTTCATGACGTGGTTTAGCTTTCCGAAGTATAAATAAACCGTCGTCAGCTGTATTCCTTTTTGTGGCATAACTCTTGTTTCAGGTGTTTTTGATCAAAAAGAAATGAAAATGAAACCTCTTTAAAAGAAACCCTTAAAACTTTCAAACTGGCACAGAGCAATTCAAATTCCGAAAAAGTAAGAGAAAAGAATTCTATTTCAAAACGTTTTTAGCGTCTTACAAAAGAGAAAAGTTTTGTTACAAAACAAAGGCACGACAGAAATCATAAACACAGCATTAAACTTGTGTGTAATGAAACGGTCATAATATAAAAACAAAGAAAAGAGTCGTAAAATCAAACTTTAATGTAAATAAAGCGTGTTTTGCCGGGCCCACCGTAAATGTAGCAAACAGCTTGTCAGCTAGCTCATTTTTTTTTCAAAGGAATTAATTTATTTTCTTGCAATCGAAGTCAAAAGTAGTTCCAAAACCACCCATTATAACTCTCGTCTCGTCATCGTCCCTCGCTACGCTCGGGAGTACCGAACCTGGTATATAATGGGGTGGTTTAACATGAGGAAGAAAGCAGCCTCACTGCTTAGCAGAGTACGTGGGAGTACCAACACCATCCTGGCTGCAGTAGCCGGTAAATTGGATGGAGTAATATATAAGCACTCGATCTCTGTATTCATTAAATAGTATTATGTATGATCATTAAATTAAAACTCGCTTAGTCTAAGATTTTTTATTCTTACTAACATTATGGATCTATTGTAATCTGAAAAATAAATGAATTATTATTATTATTATATATGTATGTACAAATTAAGTACAGCAATATTTTTGTAACTTCGTTGTTTGCAAAAAATATTTAAGACTCTAGAACAGAGTATAGGTGCATATCACGCCCTTGGGCAACAATAAATTGTTCTTAAAATATATACAAGTATATATAATAGAGAAATAAGATTAATTAAAACTATCAGAAGTTTTAACAGGCAATAAAAACATTATTTTAAATAGCGTCACCACGTTTTACCTATAACTACCATGAGAATAAATCAAATAAATTGACTCAGCTGCTAAAGAAGCTGTTAAGGGACCGATGTGAATTCTTTATAGACCATTAAATGACAGTAAACGCTTTTAATGAGAATATTAAAGAAGCATTTCGCAGCGCTTTATCAACTCCAAAGGCGGACGAAGATGACCTCAACAAGGTAGGTTGGATAATACTAATACCTCTGTGGATTCACTAGGGATAATATTATGAAATGCAAGCGCTCAAACTACGTGAGGTGGCAACGGACCTTCAAACTCCTGATTGCAAATGTATCTAGGTAGGACGTTTTAATAGTAAGTCGTTTTGCCGCTCAAGACATTGCCACCATATAAACGTTTTAATATGCCGACGTTCTGCAAACTACGTCATTTTCCTTGATAGAACTTCTGATACGGAGCGATTGAAACTGTTAACCACGTGCTATCATTCCAGTGCGGAATACAACTGTTTCGAACTGAAGCAAGCCCGGTAGGTCATTTACTTTGATAAGGTTCCATCTCATTTTGACAACGCGTGGATTGTATAAGATATAAAACGTAATATTTTTTTTTTCTATTCTGATCGCACGCGGACCACACAACCTTCACATATCGAATCCAATGCCTAGCGAATTGAAAGTTACAATAGGAGATGGTATAATTAGTTACCTATCTACTACTTTTCGAATTATTTGGCATTGATTTTTGTTCTTTTTTTGTTCTGTGCTGTATCCGGATTGTGTCAATAAATTATTTCTCTATCGAAACTCGAAATGTCGTTAAAAAGAGATGAGTCGAATGAGCAGAATCAGCCTAACCAGTAACGAACATAAACCACTGCACATAAGAAAAACTTCAAGTTAATCACATTTCCCTGAACTAACAATAACCTTACACCTCGCCCCGAAAAAGAATGCCGTTATTGTCTGTTATGATCTCAAACAGCCGTTTATCCTCATCTTATGACAAGAGATAACCCGAATAACTCGGCTAAACACGGAGTTGTGTGGCCCAATCTGCGAGTTTCATATGGGGAAAGCTTCAGACGCGACCTGATAATAAAATAATAGACGAAATAAAAGCCTTTACAAAGCTTTTACAATTGTTTGATAAATGATAAGTTAGTATGGCCAGAGTTTTTTTAGGATTTTACGAACAAGAATACAAGTGTTGTAACTGTGTTATAACTGTTTTAATGAAAACCAATGATCCCATTTATCTCCGGAACTGTTTTTTTTTCTCTTTATAGTAATATTTAGATGAAAAATTTTAGAATGGAATATTTGACAGAAGGTACCTAAAATTCTGTTTTTTCAATTTTTTTAAAATTAAACTGAGTAAGTTTTTAAAAATTTAGCAAAACCCACGACAATAACGAAAACTTTCATTTATACATTATGTTTGTTGATTGTCGCGATTGCTTGCAATATTTTTGCTATAGTCTGCAGATAGCTCAATTGTTTCATGTGTATTTTGTTAATTTACACATGAAACTTTAATTGAAACAGTTGAGATAATTACTTGCATGTGTCAAAATAAGGCGACCAAAAGTCGCGTCATTTGTTATCACTGCAGATTGTCATATATTATACGCAAAATTTGCGCTGTAAAGGTTCTTGTTTTCAAGCTTGTTTTTTATCTGTAATGCCAATAAAGTGAAAAATATTTTATTTGTTTCAGGTAAGGATTTACAAATAATCACAAACCAATATAGACGCAAGAAAGAAAAAAATCTAGCAGCAGCGGTTCAGGTGGTTCGAGGTGCTCTTCGTCATCTATATATTTGAAGGTAGCAGAATGAGTCATATAAAGAATTATAACGAAAATCACACACAAAGCCATCTTTTACGGGCCTGTGACGGAGACATTAGCGGAAAATGAATTAATTAATAAAGATTTTGTTATTGATTTCGTTATAACATTGTTAAACACTGTTCTATCAAACTATTCAATAAAAAAAACCTCAAAATCTATTATTTCCACAATCCATATTTTCACAGTTCGCCACACTCTATTTGGCGAAGTGTCTGAATCAATACGGTGGTCTATTTGCCTACTTTGTTTACAAGTGTTTGAAATCATGTGAAAGTGAACTAGTGGAAGGTTGAGTGAAAAGGCCATCTTGCCCAGTTTCAATACAAGTACCCTCGACTGGTACCTAGACCGCAAATATTTGGTTCTCTGTAGTAGCTTTTATTTTTCAAGACGACAACACTTTTAGATATATAATAAAAATAGGTTATACCTACGATAATAAACTCTTTGTAGAATGCACTTTGAGCCGAAAGTGCTGTGGCCGGAGAAATTCTTAGATTTAGAATACGTGGATATGATTTTCGACCACGACGGATAGTTTCAACTAAGACTAGTCATATGCGCAGGAAATAATATAGTGCTGAAATATGTATGTATAGACGTATGTATATATAAACTACCGTGAAGCATAAGGCGTCGACGACGAGCAAACGACGCGATTTCGTCGCACAACAAGATCAAACACACTCATTTATTTTCAGAGTCTTAATTGAAGCTTGCAAGGGAGCACTGGAAATGCTTAATAACTATCTTATATAAGATCTTTGATATGAACTATTGTACGAGGGGCTTGATCGTGCGATCGTGCAATCAAAGCTACAAATCTCTTTGGAGTGACCTAATTGGTCACGTGTCATCGCGTGAGCACTGACATAGACATTGAATGAGATCCGACATCTGGTTAATCCGTGATCTCCATCGCGCGACCTATAAGTACACCTTGGATGTTGGACCATCGCATGTTCATTTTCTTCGCGTGACGAAATTGCATCGTCCAGTCGTCGCTAACGATCATAGCCAATTAGAACGATGCCTTAGTTTTGTGTCAAATGTATTTGGTTTAATTCAATTCCTTCTGGTACACTCTCTACATTCATGGTCAGCCTATCATGACACCATAGGAAACTAGGCATTTCAAGCCAGTTCTGTTTGAGAAATAGATCGACCTACTTTACTAGACCATCCATTCACTTAAATACCATCCTCTTAATGGCATTTATACCCACATACCTTCCAAGATATCTATGCGTACTTCTTATGCAGTAGTTTCCCCACGGAGATTGCTTAGCTTATCTTTTTGATATAGAAATATTTTTCCAACAGCGCGCGGTCAGAGTTGCTTCCGGTATTAAAAGAGGAGATAGCGGTGACAAACTACTACGCTTTGCAGTTTTATTTTTATATTATAGAGGTTTATTTTCCTGTTTCCGTGAAAAGCTTGCAAGTAGCCTTTGATTAAGGTGTATAAAATGCTTGCATCGTGAAATCAAGTATTTTAAAATGGATGAGGTTTGCCGATTATAACAAAAAAGCAAAGTAAATTATATTTTGGTAACTTTAGATTAAAATAATATCACACGAAAAGTAATATAATCATTTTAAAAATATATGTCTTTGCTGATCAATTTACAAGTTCCTGTCCTCTACATTCAGCTTAAAATTAATAAGAGCATGAAACTTAATTTTAGAAGTATGCACTATTGGGATTCTTTCCGTTGTTTTTCTTGGAGTCTTTGTGAAGAAGTTTTACGAATAAAAATTCTGCAACGAAACAAACAAGAAAATCGGTTTCAACTTGCGACTGAATAGAAATTTCTTGACGAGGTACGACGTAGTTTATTGTTTTTTGCGATGGTTTTGACGCATTCCGAGTAAATTGGATTCCTGTAAGAGTTTGGGTAAGACCGTTGCCCAGTTGTGGGATATATATAATAATATGAATAAAATGAAATAATTTACCGAACACGAAAAAAAAACATAATTTATGTAATACATAAGTAAAAACCAGCTCTGCTTATCTTAGGGCTCCATAATGCTGTGTTTCCCAGAATTATTTATCAATCTAATTTTTATCGAAAATAAAGCACTAACCTGAAAGTTACGACGCAATTCCACAAAAATAACAGCAGTTCAGCGAGCTTCAACGTATTGGTTACTAGGATTCTTGTTGAGCTCTTTTAAAAGCTTTTCTAGAATTTTCGACGGAACTGCGGTCAGAGAAGCTGTGATCTAAAGCAGCTTGAGCTGCGCCAGCGAATTGAATCTCGAAAATACTGCAACGATATTTTCACGACGAGTTTCCTTTATGATGTGTGGAGCATTTTATTGTAGCTCTAACTTTCGGTGCTTTAGATAAATTACTAGTAGATAAGTACATACGAGTGTATTGCTGAACGTTAGACACGAGTTTATTCTGGGAAGTTTTAGTTAATACACTACCACTACCGTACTAGCCGCAGCCTTTGGCTTTGCACGTGCTTTTTAAGTATAAAGTAGTTGGCTATATCCATCCCTGGAATACCATTTACCTCCTTGCCAATTTCATGAAGATCCGCTCTGCCATTTAGGTGTGAAAGGATAACAGACAGACAGAGTTGCGTTTGAATTTATAATATTAGTGTGGATAATATTGTGGGATGTTGTCTTATATCTATATATCTACAAAGTCGCTTCACGCTGTCTGCCTGTGTATGCTTAGATCTTTAAAACTACGCAACGAATTTTTATCAAGAGGAAGGTTTATAAAATATTTGACACACCATGCGGGCGAAGCTGCGGGGCGCAGCTAGTGTCGTATAAGTTGGTGAGCATGTAGAACACCACCGCTTTCGTAGGTGCTTCGCACCTTTGCACCTGGGCAGTGAATGTGTTAAGTTAAGAGACAAAATGTAAAATATTGTGTCCAGTTTCGTTAAGCTTGAAAATGTTATAATATATAGTTTTACGTTTCCAGTTTCAGCTATGTTTTCAATAGGCCGCGGGTTCAGAAGGGAAACTATTTGGAATTTTGCGAAGCTTTATCATAATAAATATTTTAATTTTTAAACTGACGTGATCTGAACAGATAATTATAATTACTTTTACGGGTATTTATCGCGTTCATTTACCTACTTTTCCCAACGTTTCAACCTACTTTTCCCAACGTTTCAAGAGGTTTACACACTGTCGTGGTTACAAGATGACTAAAATAGGTGATGATTAAGTTTTTTGGAGGACCCAAAGTTATCGACATAGCTCAAAGAATTAGCAAGCTGAAGTGGCAGTGGGCCGGCCATATCTCGCGAAGAACCGACGGCCGCTGGGGCAAACGTGTTCTTCAGTGGAGACGACGACTCGGTAAACGTAGTGTAGGACGCCTTCCGACCAGGTGGCATGACGACCTGCGAAAGACTGGAGGTAAGGCCTGGAAAGGCTGAATGCGGCAAGCTGAAGACATGGTGCTATGGCGCTCATCGGGGGAGGCCTATGTCCAGCAGTGGACTGCTATAGGCTGATGATGATGATGATGAAGTTTTTTGGCTAGAGTATGTAACTACCATTCAAAACTTTTGCCGCAATATTTCCGACCATTGAACCACCATTTTCTATCCATATATAGCAGATAGAGCAATTTTATTAACTACTATTATGGCATAGGTATCTATAGAAATTCGAACGATTTACTCATTTTGGTAATGGCTTTATTGTTCCAACATTAATGGGTTTCATTACGGTGTTCTGGTAAGGTAGCCAGGTTTAATAAATATGTATAAATATATAATGCTGGACAATTCACACAGCATTATCTAGCCCCATGGTAAGCAGATCTTGTGTTATGGGTACTAGATAACTGATATACATAATACAATACGTTACATAGATAGATATTTTTTTATTATACATAGAAAACGACCAGAACACCCGGAACAAATATCTGCAGATCGTACACACAATTGTTCCGAGGCGGGAATCGAACCCGCAACCTCCAGCGTCGCAGGCGCGGCCTTCGCCCACCGCGCCACACACAGTTTTCTGGAAAACTAACTGTGGTTTTGGTTATCTATCGAAATTTAAAAAAGCATTGTTACTCAAACATAAACTGCAAAGTGCCCTCCGATACAGTAGTTCAACTAGTTGTACAAATAATACACCACTGTATCATTACTCCAACTACAAAAAATACAAGCAAATCCCCTGGGTTGTCCTTCCAAAAACACAGTTCACTCATTATTTGTTAAGGGAGTCGTAAATCTTTCAACAGTTTAACGACCATTCAAAGAAAATAGCGAATGTCATTCAAGAAGCACTGTTGTAAATGAAATAAACAAGCCCTAAGAGGTTGTTTACACAGAGACAAAGAAAGACGGTTTTGAGTAGTTAAGTTAGTGATTTTATAATAAAACTTCTGAAACTATCATGGTTATTAACACTAAAGTCATTTAAAACGGGATATTTACCAAAAAATTAAATTAAATTAAACTCAAAAATCAAATCATTGTAAATATCCCGTTTTAAATGACTTTAGTGTGATTTTATAAGTTATTTTATTATGTTTTGGTTTCATAGGTGTAATCCGATTGTTCATCAGTTTCCAATGTAGGTGTTTAATTTAGAATAGAATAGTAATAGTAATAGTATATAGTAATAGTAATATAGTAATTCAATATAATTATATATGTATAATAGTAATTCTGACGTCCGATATGGCGCGGTGGGCGATGGTCCGCCTGCGACGCAGGAGGTTGCGGGTTCGATTCCCGCCTCGGAACAATTGTGTGTACGATCTGCAGAAATTTGTTCCGGGTGTTCTGGTCGTTTTCTATGTATAATAAAAAAAAATATCTATCTATGTAAGTAATGTATTGTATTATGTATATCAGTTATCTAGTACCCATAACACAAGCTCGGCTTACCATGGAGCTAGATAATGCTGTGTGGATTGTCCAGCATAATTTATTTATTTTATTTATTTAATAGTAATATTACTTTATCATACCACACAAAACAGAATTAAAAACTAACATTAAAGGTATAAAGGGCGGTCTTATCGCTGAGAGCGATCTCTTCCAGGCAACCTGAAATCCCTTCCAGGTAATTTAATATAAAAATATCGATACGTTAATAAGAGATACAAATAAACGACAATCGTAAATATTTTTAAACTTACGCGATCTGAACACATAGTTATATAAGTATTAATACAACGGGTATTTATCGCGTTTATTTACCTTTTTTCCCGACGTTTCAACAGGTTTACACTCTGTCGATAAATACCCGTTGTATCAATACATATGACAATCGTTGTGTAGGTAAAAAAATAATTGTCCACCAGCAGACGATGATAGTTGAAGGTTAGATAGATTTATTTATTTGGTTCACGAACATAGACAGAACGAAACAATATCAAACATAGATTTAGGTTAGGTACAGGTAAGAACACAGTATTATTATTTCTTAGCAACACACAAACAATAAAAGGTTAATGCGTTCACCAAAAAGACTCAACTATTGCTTTCTATATAATAAAATAAATATTTCAAAGTACCATAGATAGCCATCATAAATAGCTCATGGTGGCAAACTGTCATGGCCTGAAAAGTTCAAAGGCAGCATTGAAGAGACAGTTATTTGCTCCGTGGCAGCACAGCCTATCTGTGTGTAAATGAACCCTTACCCAACTTAAATAAAACACAGAATTGTTCCTTTTACATTTCTCTCAAAGCTCGAGGGACCCGTGGAGTATTCGTTTGTAAACATTTTCTGCCCGCTGTGTTATTGGAGTTTCCAAGTCGATTTCCCGAGTCTAAGAGAAATTCTAAAATGTCTATTATTTTTGTATTTTTCCGTATTCGAGGAATCACTCGGCAATATTGTTTACGTATCTAGTTTGAATGCCCTAGGTAATTTTGCTCATATTTATTTCTTTTAGAGAAAATTCTTAAATGTGTACTGAACCTTGCTCACTCCATATACATACATACATTATACTAGTTTCAACCTGCCGCCGCTTTTCATGTCTTGTTTCTATGATAATGTTTTAAGGTTATTTCTATACCCTGAACCAAACAACATACGTTTTCTTCTATACCGAATTTGAAGAGCAAAACGCAAGTTAAATAATATTTTTTTGTGGTTTTTGTTATTATAGTGCCGATCGTACTCGGGGTAATCTATAAGAAATTAAATAATATCCCAAAAATAATACGATTATGGCGGGACCTTTCGCGATTATTGAAATATTATTTACTTTGCATTTTTGAGTTCAACTCTACCAATAGCTAAGCCACTGACTCTATCTAATTGCAAACTAAACAAATCAAATTCCTTCTAATACCGCACCTAGAGCACATTCATGAACCTTTTGATAAGATTCCCTGCAGCATCATAACTTCAACTATTACAGCCTGCTATCAATCAATGGGACATATCGTAAAACATAGCAACGGAGCAAAAGGCCATAGAGCAAAAGGCTACTTTGCAAATAGTATTTATTCATAGGATCGCAACCAGATTGTCCACTTGCAGTGAAGATATATTTTCGCAAAACTGACGTCATCTTTAGAAAAATATTATAAATACGATTAAGTCTTGCTGGGGAACGGTTTTGAAGAATCTTTCGCTTTAGAACCACTATTTTATATGATGTTTGAGGATCCCTATAGACTCGCCCTGATTAGGGCTTATGCGATATATATCTATAGGTTTAAATAACTTTATCCTCATACAAACACTGGTTCACTCATAATGAGATACATGAGAACAAATTAATCTAGGTTTTATAATAGTTCAACTAACCTCTGGTACCTAAAATTATAAATTATATTCCCGCCTCGGAACAATTGTGTGTACGATCTGCAGATATTTGTTCCGGGTGTTCTGGTCGTTTTCTATGTATAGTAAAAAATATCTATCTATGTAATATATAGTATTATGTATATCAGTTATTTAGTACCCATAACACAAGCTCTGCTTACCATGGGGCTAGATAATGCTGTGTGAATTGGCCAGCATTATTTATTTATTTATTTTTCTATGTCATCTCTCACACAATCTTTAGTCTTCCTCTACTCTTAAATCCGATAAAAATCCTTTCTCGTCTTTATTCGATACAAATTATATTTTTTTGAGAATATCTTAAAACAAACTGCATCACTTCATGGTAATCGTGCATAAGAAACCGACATAATAGTTGTTGTAGCCTATTTATGTCAGGACTGAAATAGCTGCTACTATTTAAAGTCGCTATTGTTTCGGGCTACTGTCATGAAATATGACTCTTCTTGGAACACTTCTTTATTTTAGGAAAGTGATATGTGGGTTGGTAAGTATGGTATCCGGAGTAGGAATTTTACACGAAAGAGGAAACAGGCTATCAAACAGACCAAATTGTACAAGTTCTAAAATTTCACGAATAAAACAAAGTATTTTTCCAGGTTTATGTCATGATAATGTCACTGAGAGATTGGGGATATCAAGCTAAACTGTAAACTCGACATTTTTGATGTTTAGATGGATGTAGGTATGGATGGGTGTTTGTTAAAACTACTGAAAGGATTGCGACGAAATATTGCAACTAAGTAGTTTTATGTCTGGGAAAAAAAAATTATATTCATTATTATACTTTTTAGCCCATAAATCAGTTCCCATGAAATAAAAATAGAAGGAATAAATAAGATAGAAGGTATAAACGTTTTCATTGAAACAACGCGTTCGAAGCCGCGGGCAGAAACTAGTTATAAATAAAATAAAATTGAAACCAGCTCCTTAATCATGTTTACAAAAAATAAAATCAATTAAGTGCTTAAAATTCTTGATCAAAGAAAACTTCCTCGACTAACAACGGCTTAATTAAAAAGCAAGATCTAAAGCTTTGAAACTTTCCAATTATAAATACCTTAGAAGCGGGTGTGTGTGAAAAATGATTGAACCTTGCAATTAGTTCCAAATGATCGATTTATTCATATTAGAATCACTTATCGAGTAACAAATACGATCTAACATTTTAATTATTTAAAATCCTAAAATGTAAAACTGTTAATAGTCTCTGAGTGGCCCTTTCGTCGGCGAATCAAAGTGTCTACGATTATTCAAATACGAAGAGATTTATTTGATTAATCGAATCCATAAGTTTGTAATCGATACTTTCGATGTACTGATAGTGATGCAGATAAGCTTGAATAAATATAGAAAGCTAGAGTGCGTGGGCACATTTATGTGTAGTATTTTAACATAAAGTTTAACCTTTGGAAATTAAAAAAATTAAAAGCACCTTGAGTCTGAGACCTGAGAAAATAAAATGGTGTCAAATAATTACTTTCTTTCTTTCTACCATTAGATTCCTTCACTTCTTCCACTAGTGGACAAAAAATTAAAGTGAACAGTAAAACAGTAAAAAATCTTGTATAATGTATGACTTGTCTAAGTGCTTATTTTGTAAGCCTAAAAGTACATAAAATATTTTGAATTTTGAATTATTATAACGAGGTCAAAATTATAATTATACGATGCTGTTTGATGCTGATGTTGCTGCCTGGGGCTAGATGATACTATGTGGATTGCTCAGCATTATTTATTTAGATACCTAAATGTAACTCTATCTAGGTAGAAGTATTGTTTTAATTGTTAAGTACTATCATTACTAAAAGTTTCAAGTAAAGTGTGAACATGAAGGTTCTGCTTCAAGACATGGAGGTTGTTTTCTAACTCTTGTTTTTCTGGTAAGCAGGTAACCTACATAATTCTGAGTTAGACCGAATTCAGGTTCTGTAGAAATAATTAGTCATGGTTTGTAGAAAGTTTCCTTTTAATTAAAAGTTTAGTATTAACTTTAAAGGTTTGGTTGGAAAAAGGTTTGTGTTGAAATCGTTTTAATTTGTTTTTGTTGTCATCACAACTTACCTAATTAATATATGAAGCTGAATCTTATCTATATCTGAGCTTGATTTTACTATCGAAACCATTTCGAAGTACCAACCCTGGAGACTTTGCTGCCCACAAGTGCGTCAATCAACGACCTGCTGCGCGCGACGACCGACGCGTTACGCGAGACAACCATTTTTGGTAAATAAAATCTCATAGATAGAAAACACTTTATACTTAACCACTTTATATACCACACAAAACAGAAAAAAATACAGGAATAAACAATAGAATATAGGAAGTACGGCCTTATCGCTGAGAGCAATCTCTTCCAGGCAACCTTCTCTATCTTCTTCTTATCTTATTTAATTTAACAAAAGCAAAATGTGGTACCAATATGGTTTGGTGAATATCCATACGTACACTTACATCAAGTACCTACGCTTCTCATAAACGCCTGGAAGTAATACCGTAAGCAATCAAAGATAATGTAAGCGCCACCAAACAGAGAGCGTAATAAAATGCTGGCAGTAAATTAATCAACAAAGCAACGTACACGGTGCTTAAAGATCCCAATCAATTTCATCACTCGATGCCTCCTTTGCGTATATGTACGTTTCAGCAGCTGATCAGTCCTGAGAAGTCCGCAATCGTAAATACTGAGCTATCTCACCACGTCCTTACCCTTAGAGGGCGTAGACGACGCATAGACAACACGTGATGGTAAAATGTACAAGGCTTAACGATTTGGAGTTATCTGTAATGTTATGGTCTGACGACGTACAGATCTCGTATGGTCTATGAACTGTTCGTTCTATCATTTATTGTAAATGTTTCGAAATGGCGTTATGACTTTCCTCGCCTTAACAGCCTATAATTGGTCCACAGCGGATCGCAGGCTCCCTGATAAACCTCTTATTGGCTTTTATATTATGGGGGGCAATGCCCCCACGCTGGGTTGGGGATCGTAGTTCGGTGGTAAATTGTTCTTTAGGAGGCGCTGTTGCCTGCCCCCGTTGGATATCCCTAAGTCGCTTCTTACGAGAAACGCGAGAAGAGTTGGGGTGGTGTAAATTATAAGCTGGCACCACACGGCATGGCGGCATTATGACTACTTCAATAATAATTTCTAAGTTAACACTTAGCCTGAAAGAAAGAAAATAAGATATCAGAAGATAATGAGAAGCTACACCCATTTTGAATACAAATATGAAGAAAGTAAATTCAATTTTATCTAAGTATAGTATATTCAAAATACAATCAGGCGGATTGTTGGCTACACCAAATTGAAAACATAACAAACAAAAAACTAATCCTATTCTCGAGCTTAATTCGATTGGAATTTTCGACCGTGTATGAATTCTATTTCAAACCGTTGAGGGCTACCACACATTGTGCCTTCAATTGAGTCTACGTGATGTGATTCAGAAGTTTGAAGCCGTGTTTAATATGCGCGGGAGCTTAAAAGTTTTGATATGGGTAATATCGGGTAAGCTGTATCTTTTCCAGGGCTTATGTGCCCGTATATTGTTAGCCAAAAAGTTTTCCGGGTTCTTTGATAAATAAATAAAAAGTTATTGGAAAGCCGAGGAGCCAGCAACCATTTAACTCTGTTTATCAATTCAGATTGGTAATATGCACAAAAAGTTTCTCCTTCAAAGACCAAATACTTTACAAAACCCATATCATTGACGACCGATAAGGCGCGGCAGGCTAAGGTCCGACTGTGACGCTGGAAGTTGCGGGTTTGATTCCCGCCTTAGGACAGATGTTTGTACGATCTGCAAATATTTCTTCCAGGTTGTTCTGGGTTTTTGCACGTATGATAAAAAATATTATACCGTATGTTTAGGTATGTCTGTTTATGTTATGTATCAGTCATCTAGTATTCATAACACAAGCTCTGCTTAGCTTGGGGCTAGATCATACCGTGTTGATGTACAGCTTTCTTTATTTATATATTAGGACATTTAGGCACTAGCCCTAGTCCTTGACCCTAATTGGTCAAAGGTCTCCCCTTTTCTAGACGTAGTAGGAATTCATCGAAAGGTACCGCCATCACCGTTTTAAAATCATCATCATCATCATCAGCCAATAGCAGTCCACTGCTGGACATAGGCCTCCCCCAAAGAGCGCCATAGCGCCCTGTCTTCAGCTTGCCGCATCCAGCATCTACCTGCAGTCTTTCGCAGGTCGACCTGGTCGGAGGGCGTTCTACACTACGTTTACCGAGTCGTGGTCTCCAATCAAGAACACGTTTGCCCCAGCGGCCGTCGGTTCTTCGCGAGATATGGCCGGCCCACTGCCACTTCAGCTTCCTAAAAACGACTAACGTTAACGTAACTTGCGTTTTAAAATGACTAACGTTTATTTTAATTCTTCTAGTTTTATTTCCTTCGATACAAGTTACAAGGGAAATAGGTTACAAGCAGTTAGACTGTATTGCCCAGTAATATAGTCAGTCGAAACTAAACCAGAATAACAAAATCTCTATCTTCGATACAGCAACTACTTCAGCAATATTTATTCAGGATTTCAGTTAGCAATTATCCTAGATCTTTAAGCCCAGCGTAAACTGGCGTCTTGAATTATTAATCCGATAAATTCCCTAGCGTAAACATCCAACAATATTTGGAACTATTGCACACGACGACGCGACGTCTGAAATTGGGCAATGCAATGACCGAGCGTTACGGGGCGTATGTGTGTTCGGCAGCGAGCGTTCGTTGAGTCAGTACGGGGAATGAAGGCGCTCGCAACGAGCAACAAGACTGATTTTTGACGTTTCATGCTTGCTGCGAATGAGGCTTACATTACGCCCGACGGGGCATAATGTATGCATCATCACAATACAACCTGCCAGACCCGGCTATCCATTAAATTTTATAGAAAAATTATAATAAACATAAAATTTTCCCTGAACAACATCGTTCAATTGCTTTCTATCCGCCCCCCACTCAGGAGAGCCGCCAATGTGGTTTAGTAACGGCTATATTTTGTATTATTATTGTGTTTCTTAACTTAAATAAGTGTAGTATTTGTATGACCGTTCTAATTAAATAAATAAATTGAATTGAAAGACTTGTGAGGAAGACTAAAGAGTCTTCGTGTGCTAGCACAAACGTCCACATAATGGAAGTAACCAACCTGTACGTACAAACGTAGCTAGGTCCCATAGGTTTGCTCAGTTTGGTGTGGTTTCCGTAGGCGTGCCTTTGTCATACGAGCATTTGATTTAGATTAGCCATACCATGTATTATATTATCTGTGGCCATACTATCATAATTATATCTATCAGTCTAATAATACCTAAGTAATTGAGCTGAATTTGTCTGTACAATAAATATATTGGTATTTAATTATTCGTATTTCCTATTAGTTACCAGAAATAAAGTATGTGACGCGGCGGGAGAAGGAACGAGATCCGCCTATGAAGCCGGAGGTTGCGAGTTCGAATCCCGCAGGTCTTTAAAACTACGCAACGGGTATGATGCGGTTTTTTAATAGATATAGTGATTCAAGAGGAAGATATAAACCATTTGACACACAGATTTCCACACGGATGAAGCCGTGAGCCACAGCTAGTTTATAATAAAAATAGTCTGACCATGTAATGTATTGTATTAACACTTTGACTGCGATTTTTTTTCGACGACTGCGATAATTTTTTTAACCTAAAAAATTCGTGCTGCCGCTCTACACAGCGGTTGTGTTGCGCCGCACATGCGTTTCGTTCGAAAAATATTACGGCTGTGCTGAGTCACACAGATCTGTATTTTCTCAGCCGCTGCGCTAGTGTGGATTTACGCATATTAGTCACTTGTAGAAAACATATGCCGTGTGATTTCAGCAGTCAAAGTGTTAAGTGTATCACAAGCTCTGCTTAGCTTGGGGCTAGATCATGCTGTGTGGGTTGTCTTCTTTACCTTTGTTAAGTTGTCAAATTAGTGCATAGAATGCACAAACATACATAAGTCTGCCTCCTTGAGCTAACAAAAGTAAGGTCATTGCACTACTTCTTTGTTTTGATTAAAGTTTGTTTTGTTTTATCTCATTTGATAGCAACATCAAACAAGAGAATTTGAAGATCAAGTACAGAAATGTTTCTTTTGTAGCAGTTTTATTTGCTTACGTTTATACGGATGGATATAAATTTTATTATTGAAACGTGCTTTTGAGCCAACATCTCTTCTAGACGAAAATCTAATATACATATACTATATGCATTTTTTTTTTGAGGACACATAAATGGTTATACGTTTTTATTTAAGTTATCTGTTAAGTGTGTAAAACTGTTTGTCTTTCGAATAAAGCAAAATAAATAAATAAATAAAATATAGGTATGTAGGTAAATATATGAGAATAATTACGAATTCTCATATATTTACCTACATACCTATATTTTATTTATTTTCTGCATGACTCTTACATGAATCATATAAAGAATATCTCAATGTATCCCCTAGGTAGGTACTATTTTTGAGGAACCGTGAAACCCGGGAAATGTCTTTTCAAAAAGTTTTTTTTGTGTACCTTTGAAGGTACACAAAAAAAACTAAAATAAATAATTCTGGACAACTCACACAGCATTACCTAGCCCCATCAGATAACTATTTATATTTTAAGAGAGAGATATTTATTTTTATTATACATAGAAAACAAACAGAACACAGGAAACAAATATCTGTTGATCGTACACACATTTGTCCTGAGGAATCGAACCCGCGTCTGCGAAAAATGTCAAATTACAAACAGGAATTTACACTTAGATAAATTTCTCAAAAGCCGTCACCAACCGAAATCTTAGGAACTCTACCTTTTCAAACCTTTTTTTATCAGGCTTTGGTCCAACAAGACTGAGGTATTTTAAACTACATAGGTACTGTACTATCAAACTACTTAGTATAAGGAAAATCTAGCGTAGGTAAACAATATAGAGAAACTAACCTAGGAACGTAACGGTTCCGATAGTCCGATCTCTGCTTACATCGTATTAACCTAATCGCATACAAAAGCTATAAAACCTAACCAAATATCTTCAGTTCAAGCGGAAACGTTCAATTTTACGATCACTTTACGATAACTACACGATAGATAGAACTACACTGTCTTTGAATTTGTGTTCGAATATCGGTTTGTTAATCGATTAGAGAACATAGAGATTGAATTAAACCGGTTTCTGTTTTACAAATAAATAAATTGTGGCAATAAATGTCAATAGGTTAATATTAAAAAGTAATAAAAGATACTTACCTACTGCCTACGCATTCGATTTGCGTATCAAATGAACGTAGAAACCAATAGAGACAAGAAAGTCAGATGTGTAACATTAGATCTACCTAATTATGTGGTTTTATTCTTATGACAATATTATTCATTTTAAATTATAATAAAATGATATGAAGGACATTTTATTAAAAGAGAACGAACAATTGAAAAGAAGATGAGTTTCATATTATTGTTGTAACAAAGAAAAATGTATTCAATACGTCAAGTGTGTTAGATGAAAGACGGCCTTTGTTATGAAATACGAGTAGCTTCTGCCCGCGGCTTTGCACGCACATTTTCGGTATAATAGGAGCCTATTATATAAGTTTGGCTATGTTCTTAATTTACGCCCATCTTGATCTGTTTCAGTTTTGAAAAACCTAGGTAATAAAAAATCACATTCAACGAAACTTTTGGCTTTTTAATATAAGTAAGAAAATAGGGTAGTGTGATAGGTAAAAAACATTATTCTGTTTAGTCCGTCGACGACTGACTATTGGACACGTATTTTTTCTTTTGTCAATCAAACAAAAACGTGTCACAAGACGTGACGTCACGCGGAACTTAAACTGGCTACCTACATCTACATAGTTGCTTTAAAATTTACAAAAAAAATGTGTCCAATATTTTCTGATAATCTAACTGACAGACTAATTCGAATTTTTTAGGATACTAGCCTATTATTACGTTGGTGGCTTAGTTTTAGAGATGTGGACTATACTTTATAGAAATATAATGTTGATATTAAGAAACAAAATCAACCAATAGTTCGTGTATGCGTTCTGTAAGCAGACATAAAAAATCAGTAAAGGGAATTTTCTTAACACTTTGACTGCGATTTTTTTTCAACGACTGCGATCTTTTTTTTAACCTAAAAAATTCGTGCTGAAGCTCTACACAGCGGTTGTGTTGCGCCGCACATGCGTTTCGTTCGAAAAATATTACGGCTGTGCTGAGTCACAAAGATCTGTATTTTCGCAGCCGCTGCGCTAGTGTGGATTTACGCATATTAGTCACTTGTAGAAAACACTTACCGTGTGATTTCAGCACTCAAAGTGTTAATTGAAAGCTAGCTTCAAACAGTGTCAACCACAACCCATTAAGTATCGCCTAGGTGGTCTCATAAACTAGTTAAGACATCCCTTGCTATTAAGTGAGATTACAAGAAATCCTGGTGATTACTAGCAAACTCGGAAGCTGAACCAGTCGTTAGCCTTTCAAGTCTGATCGAATGACATAATAATTGATTTACCTACAGCAGTCCCTGGAAACTTAGAAGCGACATAAATCTGGTAGAATTTGAACGATTTGGTTATTGATTTAAAAATTAGTTCCACTTGGAACATCGCTATTATGACGCTATACTCATCATCATCAGCCTATATTAGTCGACTGCTGGACATAGGCCTCCCCCATTGAGCGCCATAGCGCCCTGTCTTCAGCTTGACACATCCAGCATCTACCTGCAGTCTATACTAATAGCATCATATATTTTATATTTATTTGAAGGAGAACCAGAGGCTTTTATTAACAGACATCATCATCATCAGCCTATAGTAGTCCACTGCTGGTCATAGGCCTCCCTCAATGAGCGCCATAGGGCCCTGTCTTCAGCTTGCCGCGTCCAGGGGGTCACTCTAATCAAACTTACAAATTGATAAATACTAAAAGCTTATTGACGGTGTTCACAGATAGATGATAGAATATTACAATAATAAAACCTGCGAGTCGGACACACGCACGACGGGTTCCGTACCATTATCTATAAAAAAAAAGTCATGCCTGTTGTACGGGAGCCCCTGAAATATTTGTTTTTCTATAATTATTTATTTTTAAAGTAAATATAATTATGTATAACTAAATATCCTGTGAATATTTCAAGCGTCTACCTGATGCAAATATCAATATCAAGCAAAAAAATCACGTTTGTTGTTTGGGAGCATTTTCTTTTTGATTCGTAATCAAAAAGCAGCTGGTGAGCGGCAATAAGATTATGTGATTCACTCCCGAAAACGTCTGAATCGACCAGCAGACTTACGGGACTGTCAAACGTGTCATCACAAAAGATGTTTGCGTAAATGGTGCTTGAGAGATGATAACGAGATGAGACCATGATAATATCAATAAAAGCTCTAATAAACTACTTTCTCACAGAGATAAACATAAATTAGTAATAGGTATCCATACAATAATTGAAGATAAATTGTTCAATAGACTCTATGACAAGCATAACAAGCGTACAACGGAGTCAATTACAACAGAAGCCAGTTTTAGACCTCATCCATCAACTGTTGTCTTACTGTAAGTCTTTTCCAACTTACCAAGAACTTGTGATGTGCATGGTAAATATTCCGCTATAACGACCTTTGATGCGTAGGTACATTAATAAAGCTCTTGTTTTCCGGGAAAAAAGGTTTTACTATTAATGCCATTAATGCCACTTCATGTGATCACAAAATTTATGGCTTCGTATAATAAAACGTTCTTGTTACCAGGTCTTAAAAATAATTTATGCCTTTTAGCTCGTTAACCGCAGAATTAGCCACAACCGTTAGTATGACAAACCCTTTGCACACGCAACCAAACAATAAACTTTAAGTATCGGATTAGGGAGATAGTGATTTAATAGAATTTGACGACAACAGTGTAAAGCATATCATAGACAAAAACGGTCATTGTTTGGGCCGTGATGGTGATGAATATGATACTTCTCCAAATCCGTGCCCAACTGATGATATCTAGGGTGGGGCTTACCTTGCAGTAAATTTCAGGAGCTTCACAGCTAGGAGACCACCTAAATGAAAAAAATGCGAAAATAATAAAAGAACATCAATATAATGTAGCCATGTCATTAGTAGTCCAGTCAATATAGTAATTTTTGTGTGGAGAATGTTGCATTAAATCCAAATTCTGATGAAAATATATAGATATTGTCTATCATGGATCATTAAGAATACCCGATTTTGGATGAAAAAATACCGAGTATTCCTTATAAAACTTTTCAAAAATTTACTCAACACGAATCGGGCATCCGGGCATGAATAACTAGTGATTTTTTGCATTAAGACTGTTTTAATCGTTCTATCGATAATCATAATAAAACCTCTTTCAAATCTAAAAGCTTATAGAAGAAACAAGCAAAGCAATAAACAAAGCAATAGCATGCTAGTTTATAGCGAATTGCTGTTAATCCATGCGATCGTGACAAACCTGTCACTTTATGTAAAATGCCTATCCGTATATCTTCTGTTGACAATACCACAAATGTTCGCATTGAATCTAAGCCTAATAGCTTAGATAGAACCAGCTAGGTTCAACCTTATGCTTCTAACTTTAAGGTTAAAAGTGTTACTCAATCCTTACAATTTCTGAGAGTCATAAATCTCAGTGAATGTCTTAAGTGGTGTAGTGGTGCCTTATTTGTAGGTACATCGGTAAACAGATAAATCTGAATACCCATACGGGCATGGGCAATTTAATTAATAGAATGGGGCGCCTGGTACTGGAGAAGTGGAACCAATAGAAATACTTGTTTCTGGGTTTGTAGGCTAAGTTGAGTATAAAAAAAAATTTCGTCTTCTACACACAGTTGATGACACAGCCCAAGGGGTTGGCGCGATATTTCAGTGTATGAATGATTGTAGGCAGTGTTTTGTTAACTTAACAAGTTAAAGTTTGGTGTGAAGTACAGTTCAAAAGAGACCTCTGTGGTGTGAATTATATGTTGTTTTTTCAAAAAATTTAATTGGTTTTTGTTCAAAATCTCCTTAAGAAAAAACCCGATATTGAACAACTTTGGTCCAACCAGGATTTGAACCCGGGACCGCATTATCAGCAGTTGAAGCAGTCATAAAGAACCATCGGAGTATTTTTTGAAGAATAGCTCTATCAATTGACTTAGAAAACATTTTTAATTACCATGACACCTAAACTTTTTACAACAACCTTATCGAATTACGGTAAATAAAACTTTATTCATAACCACTCAAAGCTTCTATCGGCTTAAACAATTTGCTCATCTGTCACTCCAGTCAGCAGTAACCTAACGAGACATGTGACAAGGTTACCTATTTACCTACTAACAATACTATAGGCTTTATTGAATTTGCATAGGGCTTTGAATTTATGCAATAACATAAAATACGTGAGTTATGTGGTAAGCTCATGGTACGCGATCTTATCTGAGATTGGTACAAGTAAATGTTTGATATTATATTCTCTATGGGGTTTATTCATTGAAATGTATGGCAAGATTGATTTTAATCTATGTTTAATGAGCTATTCATCAAGGTGTTTTCGTACTTTACTTATATCTAAGTAAAGTACGAAAACACCTTGATGATACATGCCAGTGATGGAGCTAAACCATGTAATAAGTTACATCATGATCATCATTAGTTTACTCTAGTCCACTGTTAGGCATGGGCGACTTGAGGGGAATCATGAACGTTATAGCTTCCTGCCCTGCTTTATGCCTATCTGCCTAAAGTCTTTCTCAGGTCGTCATCCTACCAGGCATTCTACACCACGTTGGCTGAGTCGCGCGCTCTTGAATCAAGAACATTTTTAACTTACCGCGGTTATTCACGAAATATGGCCGACGGCCGACCCGCTGCCGAAAAATCTTAAAACAAATTTTTAAAAAAATTGGCATAGATGTTATCTATAGGTTAGATATTGGTTACGCGGGGACGGATATAAGCTACTTTTAGTACGGAAAAGAGCGTGCGAAGCCGCGAGCAACAACTAGTTTTATATAAAACCTGAAAAAGCTTGACGACAACTTTTACAAAAGCTCTAAACGAGAAACCATAAAAAAGCTGTAAACACAAGCCCACCATAAATACACAAGTGCGCATTCATACGATTAAGTACTTCGCAATGACGAAACGAAAACACATGCGTTAACACATTACATGCCTACTCATTAGTTGAAATCGTTTCGCAACTTCTTTTATCTGATTGCTGATGTTCCCAGGGATAGTGTCATCATTTTGACCCAAGAATCTTGGACCTGTTTATATCTGTGCGAGATGATTTTGGTGGTATTAGTTTTGTTGCGACTAGATGGTAACGTGCTTTACTTTCAATGCATATTCTACTAGTGTCTGCCTGCGGCTTGGCTTGCGTTGTGTTTATGGAACCGTTCAAAGGTCATTTCAATCCCATGGAAACTATTGAATGTGATAATTCCAAAATATTTAAAAAACACAAAAACCAAATCATGGTAAATATCACGATATAAATGAGTTTTGAGTTAGATAGTATTCTAACTAGATCTTCTACCCAATTTTGTTTTCACTATGGCTCAGAAGAAACAAAAGACTCTTAGCTATTGCCTAAAGATAAGTACATACAATACATTAATTATAAAATAGATACTTTATAAAGACAACGTAAACGAAACAGATAACTGGCAAAGCATCTCCGTGATGCCTTTGCCTTTTCTATGAGACTTCTATGTCTAGGAAAATCTCGCTTGTTAACGTAGGTATCTTTCCAGCATTATAAATAACAAAGGTGCATGCAGTTTCCCGCATAGAACTGCTCCAGAAGGTAACATTAAGTTCTGAAGGTAACGTAGAAACCTAGAATCGTAAAAATAGATATTATAGAACAAGTTATGTAAAGGCTGCCTGGTGTACACAATACGGCGATATCCAAGAATCTGGATGTTTTCGCTTCACTGGGCTTTAGTAAAGACGACTGTATAGCCAAGGAAATGAAATCGGTAGAGAACTGCGTTTGGAAAAGTTTATCCTGAAGTCCTGAGTGTTTAAGTTCGCGCGCTCGTCGTCGTTATAAGAAAATTAATAAAATTGTGTAATACATACATAGTTTTTTTTATTTCTCTAAGGTGATAATTATAAATGTTTGCATATTTATTATTATAGATTTTTATTATTCATTCATAACGTTTATTTCAGACAATCAGTTTATAGTACAGAAACTATAAAAGTGTCCATATTTTTGCATATTTATATAAATTTAAAACAAATTAAAATTTAATTTACATAAAAAAAATCATTCCAAGACTTTCTGGTGTGCTTGACCCATAGGCTGCACGTATAAAACGATTGGCAATAAGCTCTAAAAAGCGTAGTTTTTACCTGCCTAGTGCAACGCGCAAACCTACGGGCCAACATGTTCGCTCTGATGGATAATGCCCTGTCCTGATCGTCTGTAAAAAACTCGGTGTTCCAATGGCCCAGATACTTAAAGCAAGCTACTCGCTTCAACTCACTGCCGTCCAAGAAAACCGGCGGAATGTTGTTATATGTCTTAGTACCTGATTTGAAGACCATGAATTCGCTTTTGCTTGCATTGTATCTGAGCCTGTGGGCCTCCGCATATCTCTCACAGATTCCAATCAATTTTCTGAGAGCACTGATCAATGGGCTCAGCAGCACCATATCCTCAGCATAGCTAATGTTATTGACCATAACACCATCAACATCACCATCATATTATTATTGTATTATAAACTTCTGAAGTCCTCATTGACAATGTATGGCATGCGTTTGATTTTTTTAAACGTAAATTTTATAAATAACAAAGAACATTACAGTCAAACAATAGAAACAAATTATACCTAGTACCTATTTACAATTGAAACACTTAAGTTAACTGCAGACTGTTACAAACAATCTACACGTAGCTCAACTGATCCGTATCCGTACCAGTCGAAAGCCTACCCAAGACGCTGGCTGAATCACCCCGCTGCTGTTATGACAATGCTGATGCGCTGCACCAACGTTAATCAAATTCAAATTTTTGAACTAAAATTTTTTGTTTGAATAGTGTGAAAGTTACTTCTTTCTGTTTTTGTTTTTATAAACTAACACAGATGGCAGAGCTGCCCCGAACTCAGAACTAAGTTATTTTGTTAATTTTGGATCAAAAGAGAAAATATATTTTTGTTTTGATCTACCTGTTTTCAATTCCACGGTAACTTGAAGCTTACTCAACTCGCATTCGGCTCTCGGTTGTTTCTCGGAAGTCGTTAAGAAATTGCATTGTTTGTAAAAAGTCGCGTGAATTTCTTGTTTCACGAATGAGCTTTTGATAACATGATTTATTGCTAAGTGTTGCCAGTTAATTTCATAAAAGTTAGTAAAAATGGATGGATGTTTGTTACCTTTTCTTTTCACAGCGCTAAAAGAACTAGGGTGAGAGAAACATAAAAGATGGAGGTTAGGGGCAGGGGAAACCTTTTTACCAACGCAACCGGTGAGACTTCACAGGCTAATTATATCTTACTAAATTATTAGTGTTATTGTTATATATATATATATTATATGTGTGTGCGTTTATATATACATATATAATTCGTGTAGTTGATGGTCGTACATAGACCTTCTCGAAACTGATTCCGAGTACTTACCTTGGGCAGATTCTGCAGTTAGATTAAAACAATTTCGAGAAGAGACCGACTCGGCAAACCAAGTGTAGGACGATCTCCTGCCAGGTGGGATGACGACCTGCGAAAGACTACAGACAGATGGCTGCAAGCTCATGACAGTGAGCTATGGCGCTCATTAGGGGAGGCCTATGTCCAGCCGTGGGCTATTATAGGTCGATGATGATGATACACTTATTAGTGACATTTAATTAGCCTGTAACGTCAGGTATCAACTTGTTAGAGATAAAATGTAAGTAAACGCGGGTAGAAACTGGTAGTCAATATAAGTTATACTGTGGTAGATAAGACTGTACTCATTGCCCCCAAGACCCCTAAAGCGATTCAAATCTCCGTTACATTGAAATCAGGACCGTGGAACTTAAGGTCACGAAATTAGCGTAAATGCTTTACTTTATTGTTATCTCTTTTCTAGGCCTGGAGTTTTTATGATATAAATAACTAGCGGACCTTCCCGGCTTCGCACGGTTTTAGTACGGATCCCTAACTCCTTTGAAAATATAATATAGCCTGTGTTCACCGGGGATAGTATAGCTCCCCAACGGTGAAATAATTTTTTAAATCGGTCCAGTAGTTTCGGAGCCTATTCATTACAAACAAACAAAAACAACTTTCCTCTTTATAATATTAGTATATATCTATCTAATCAGGTAACACCACTGGCTGAGTATAGGCCTCTTCCGTATCTCGCCACCGCTGGCGGTTTTAATATTAGTATAGGTAATAAAATATACAAACGTGTTAATGACGTTGTGTTTCTGTTCTGTTGTGGCCAGTCTCAAGGGAGTGTTTGTTACCAGTTGGCCAAGCACGAAGATATTTCTTAGGGTAGAATAAACAATACTCGAGCATCACGCATTTTTTTTTTATTTGCTTTGGGGTGGCTTTCGTATCACGGCGGCCATGATAGGCCTATTGTGATCGCGAGCATCACGCATCGTCATACATTAAATAAATAAATATAAATAGTGCATATAGCCCCAAGCTAAACAGAGCTTGTGTTATGGGTACTAGACGACTGATATACAAACAATACATTTCTTGTATAGATATTTTTACTATACATATTAAATACCCAGAACATCACAAATAAATATTTGTAGATCGTACAAACATTGGTCCCACTGCGAGAATCGAACCCGCAACCTCCTTCATCGCAGGCGGACATTCGCTCACCGCGCCACATCGATCTTCAAACATTATTCATCGCGTCAAAATGACGTATTTTTTCTATTGCTTGATACTGCCATTGTACGCTTTCCGAGGCTCACGAATATAAAACCGCCAACTTCCTGACTCCCGGCTCTTACTGTGATTTTTATGCTATAAAACCATTTCTGACCCGACCCGGGATTTGAACCAACTTAAATACTATAAAATAGGTACATTGTAGAACACTCCGCATCAAGAAGTCAACCGGCAATCTTCTACGTTGCAAGCGGGCATTCGCCCACTTCTCCAAACTGGTCGTAGTATAACATTACACAGTTGTTCATTTCGCCAAAGACAATGTAAATACGTAACTCAGTTTACTTTAGTTGATCAAGCAACAAACGAAGATCTCAAAGGCATGCTAGGGTTGCCTCGAGCGATTGTCTCATAGCCCCAGTCTACGTTTGAATTAGCAAATGTTAAAGCTAATAGAATTCTAAGTGGCACTTGGAATATAGGTACTAGCACTTACATTGAAATCTACTCGTACTTACGTTCAGATCTGGTTCTAGTGTTATTGCTAATTGCACTATTGTGGTTTTGATATCGTAATTCGCTTAAATCAATCTTCGATAGGAACGCTCACTGCGATATTAAACTTTGAATGCACAGAACAATAATTTATATTTACTAATCAATTTTAAAGCTATTGACAATCATCTGAGACAGAAAATTGTGTTTAAATTTCTGAAAAAAAAGAAGAAGATTTAAGATATACTCGTACATTATCATTATTTAAGGATCTAGTCTAGTCAAAGTCGCGTCCACTTTGATGATACTGAACTTCACTTGATAAAAAATAATTCTTGTTCTTTTTTGTAATGTTTTTTCTATATACTGTAACTAATATTTAACTTTTTTTGTACTTAACTAACGACACTAAATATTTCTAAACAAGTTCGCAGAGTTTAACTTCATGCAATGATTTTCGTTATGCATATGTTTAAATGATGATGACGATGATAATGTCACAGGAGATCCAATATTTTTTTACAATCCTGTCAGTGAAAGGCAGCGACGGACGAAGAACACCATGCATAGAAATAAGGGTCCGTTATCTCATTTTAACTACAGAAACCTCATAAATGAAACACCAAAGTTCCTAACCTGACTGCATTGAGTTGACCTGAGCCTCGACACAGAACTGGTCACATGGATTCCCTACAGATTCCCCAGCATCGTTAATTACTCTCTGATCATGTTAATTAGATGCTTCATTGGTGAGCTCTATTTGCAGTGAAATTGAGTGGAAACTCTATTGTCAGAGTTGAGAACTTTCAGAATGTCTTGTAATGGACTTGGCTTAGACAAAAGCCATTGTGAACTGCTTTACTTTAGTAAAATTGACGGTGGTTGGATTTGTCCGCTCTTGTTTCTTGGTGATACTGGTTATTTTAGTCCTGTTTTCAGGATGATAAATACTTTCTTTAATACTTAGTTCCATCGATTGAAATAACCTAGTGTCTATACATACCAGTGGTTCCTTTTTCACTTCTTCCACAAGTGGACAAAATATTGAAGTTAACAGTAAAATAATCTTATTTGATAACAATTTATACCTTATACCTAGTATAAAGTATGTATGGTGGGATGACGACCTGTGAAAGACTGCAGGTAGATGCTGGATGCGGCGAGCTGAAGACAGGGCGCTATGACGCTCATTGGGGGAGGCCTATGTCCAGCAGTGGACTGCTATAGGCTGATGATGATGATGATGATGATAAAGTATGACCTGTCTAATTGTGTGCTTATTTTGTAAGCCTAAAGAAATAAAATATATTGAATTTTGAATTTTTTTAATTTTATATCCGATTTTTTTTTAATAGCCCTACAAATTTTACCTACTAGCTTTTTCTATTTAGTGTGTAAGCTCTTGTACTCAGGGCGAAGACGCTAGATCTCTAACGGTGCTAGAGTCCGTACTTGATTTCATGGTTAGAGAGAGCGTCCCCATACTAAGGGAAGGTCGCGTGTTTAAGTCCTGCATATTTTTTTACTTCAGCTGTACTAAATTTACATTATGTAGGCGTATCCAAAATTTGACGTAAATTTGCTAGTGATTTAGTCATGTTGAAAAAGCTCTTTGTTGATAATTCTAAACTCCGAATGCAAAACACGCAAGTTCAATTTATATTCACTGATTTCATAGTATTCTCTCGTGAAATTCCTAAATTTTTAGAACAAGTTTAATTAATTAAATCGTACGTGAATTCACTAGTTTCAGGACCAATCCCAACTTTCACGAACTAGAGAAAAACTAATTAACATACCAGGAAAATCTGTAACTGGTTGAGATATTCGTATATCTAACCAGTAACTGATTTTGTAGGTCGGCTAGTTAAGAAACTACTTAAGAAAGAAAATTACAATCAATTAGAACTAGTATTTACAATTGAAACAATTGAGGTAACTACAGACTGTTGCAAACATTCTACTGGTAGCTCAACTGATCCATACCAATACCATTCAGAAACGTCCCCAAGACGCTAGCTGCATTGCCCAGCTCTCGGGTCACGCGTCAATGGTGATGATGTATTCCCAGCTGAATTTCGACTTGACAAAATAAAAAAAAATATTATGATACGCATGAGGAAAGTGATAAATTTGACATGTTTTTTATGATAGTTGAAAAATCTGCTCGGGTAAAAATGACTCAAGAAACAAATGAAAAAAATCAAAGCAACGTACCGTTCTTTTGTCTCGAAAAAGTGGATCTACAATCAGCATTCCTATCATATTCGAAGATATTAATAGGCGTCAAGAAGGTACTTCAAGCGATTTAGTCCATTGATTACATACAATGGCTATTATCTGATTGTACTTACATTACTTGTTGATGGAAGATAGAGATATTTTCAACTGTACATGTCGCAATGATGGGTTTTATTAATGATATGGAAGGTCTATTGACTTGGCTTAATGGATACGGGAAGTCGACAATTATTTAAAAGTCGGTCTTAAATCTATCAAAGTTCAATGGTTCTGTTCACTTTGCTTTTAAAACTTACACTAACCTTAGTCTCGTATGATGGATAACTATCATCATATCAGCCCACAGACACGACAGACGTCTACTATCAAGAGTTTCTTTCATTCATGTAGGTATATGGAGAATAAAATCTAGCCCCTATGGAGCCGTGAGGTTATACAAAACGTAGTAGATTGACATAGTTTAGGCGTAACCAATGGCTTACAAAATGACATCCACACAGATACTTTTTTTTTTTTAAAACACTACTTATAAACATTTATACTTTTACGCAAAATCAGTAAGGTTAGCCTTAAAAAATGTAGCGTCTATGGAGACGTGCTGCCTAACAAAGTGTAGGACATTGTGTAGACGTAACCAATAGTTGCCAAACAAAATGACATCCAAATGTTGTTTTTATAATTTTACGCTGTAAGCGTAGCCATTAGACTGAGTGTCTTTTATCTATGGACGATGCTGCGACGATAAGACTCTCATAGTAAAGTATTTTTTAAGCAGAACTCGGCCCTTGGCGTCTATATAAACGTGTACGAGATGATGTGCAGCAATAACCACGTATGAACACGTATAACCGTGTACCTAAGAAAACTAGAAACCTCGAAGAAAACTAGGTAGGTATCGAAGACTCACAGTCCTTTGAAGCTTTTATAGCCATTTACTTATAGCTTTTTTAATGTTAAGCATTGAATATTAAACGCACTATCCTCAGGAAACTTTCAGATTCTATTAGGTTTATCGCGTGAACATAAATATAAAACTGAAAGGTCGGAACTTCAATGCAAGTTCGCCATTTGCATCTAAACTCTTAAAATAGTTTTATTACTAGGATTTGTTTGTGTAGAAAGCAGGTTGCAACTTATTATCAGCTAGCCGGTTTACAGGCTAGGTTATGTTAAAGCAATGACTTTATAGATAGGTCTGCCAATATGGCTTTAGCTCTCACTGGTATTTATCCGAGTTCAACATTAACTACAAAAGTCCTTGATATATATATTATATAAAATGCTAAACATCTTAGATATCTTTAAGATAAATAGAGACATTGAATAGAATAAAACGGCCGCAAAAAGTTAGAACACGAGCATGAATTCTTACTTTGACGGTCTTCGGACGGACGGATGCACAGACATCTCTGTAAGGTCTGAGCCAGCTGGCAGGCATTATTATCCTCAATGTGGGTAACATGTCGACGACCATCCTGCTTTCAGTGCAAATGCGTCCGAAAAATGTGAGTGCGCTCTATTGCCACTGGCAATTAGAGGAGCCATTACAGCACTGATCTAATCTTGCAGGCTATCATGTAAAGGTCCCGGGCTATGCATGCGCAATTCGATTTATCAGTTTTAAATTGATAAAAACATTGAGTGAGATGCAAGTTTTTAATTTCTAATAAAAGCTTTTAAGCTTTCAAAGTAGTTACTCTTTCTGCTCAAACTTAGAGCGCAACTTTATTTTTTTTTTCTGAGTCATATAACTACAATTTAATGAATTTAACGAGTTGGATGCTCTGCAACGTTAGGGCACTCTACATTCTCCCATCATTCCACGACCATACGTTTTTGGAGGAAATTCCTCATGAACCTTGAGCATTATTTTAATTTAGAGTTGTTGTGTCACAATTGAAGGGTAAAAATTCAATATGACTTCTTGCATTTCGTGGCGATGTGCTGTTCTTAAGCAATCCTTCATGTCTTTAACAAAAGGGCAGGACGTAAGTCACCGGTCCTACTAAGTAGAATATTCATACATTAAATTGAAAACCCATTACCACATCAATAGACTGTGTCCCGAGCTAAGCTTGTGCGATTCACTTTACATTATGTTTTCCGATATACAGGGTGTCTAAGTTATAAGTATTTATTTCTTGAACTATAGTAAATTTGGTCTATTTACTTTTACTTGGCCTATAGAAAATGTCTCCTTGCAAGTACTATTGAACTAGAAATAAATACCAGTGATTTTATTAGACATCTAATACCCAGGTTGTTTTAGAAAACTAAAATGAAGGATTGGCCATTTTTTTTAATTATGAATACGTATTATGGTCCTCACACAGAACAAAGAATTAGCAAGCTGAAGTGGCAGTGAGCCGGCCATATCTCACGAGGAAACGACGGCCGCTGGTGCAAACGTGTTCTTGACTGGGGACCACGACGTAGTGTAAGACACCCTCCGACCAGGTAGGATGACGACCTGCGAAAGACTGCTGGTCGATGCTAGATGCGGCAAGCTGAAGACAGGGCGCTATGGCGCTCATTGGGGAGGCCTATGTCCAGCAGTGGCTGATGGTCCTCACTCGAAAACTAGTCAACTGATACAAAATGTACCTACGTCTACAAGTGTGCATTTATTTTACGGAAGCTGCAAGAGCTGCCAATATAATTATGTTAAATTCCTCTCTTCCGCGCCGCTTGCATAAAGCGGCGATAAAGAGGCAAAACAAAAGTCAGAACATTTTTAATAAGAATCATCCTGTATAACCCGAGTGCACAAAATATGCGTGCGCGCAGCTGACACAGATATATCTAAACTTGCTTATTTGTATTCTGTTGCAAGTAAATGTCTATTTATCAAGTCAAATTGTCTGTTGAAATGTGCACTAGATTAGCATGTTTACTTTGAAAATGCGGACTTAGCACTTGCTAAAAGATTCACGACTGTATTTGTATCTAGTGGATATCCGTTTACTTTAACTGAGACTTACTTTGACTTAGACTTAGATGAAAGCTTGCTCAGGCATACATAGATGGTGGGGGTATAAGGGGGATTCCAACATCTCCCAAGTCAACCTAACCTGCACGTGGTACACCCAGCAAGATAACTAGGCTCTGATGAAAATATCAAACCAGTTCAATTCTTTATTAATAAGAAATATTCTTATATGTCAAACATAAATAATACATAGGAAACAAAGAAAATACATAACGAAATTACAAGAAAAATACAAAATAGTTCAAAATCAAAATCTATACCATCTTAGTTTCCGCATCGATAACGCATTAATTTAATAATTATTTTCCCCAATTGCCATTATGACACAATACCCATTAACAAAGAGTCATCAACATCATAATAATCGATAGGACTGAGCTAGACGGGCCTTAAAATACATATTGAAACAAACCTCAACTTGAGCTTGACAAACATTGTGTAAGAAGGTTTATTTTTGCATTGCTTTCTTATGCTTTGATACATTAATATCCTTTTTCCGAGATAAAATCTTGAGACAGATGTTTCGCACGATTCGATTCAACTAGAGCAAAGATAGCCGAGGTATCGCGAAAGACTGAAGATGCGATGCCACGACGAATTTTACGCCCGCTGGAGCTAGAGTCCCTGGCTCAGGGTCGTAAGATACGGAGAAATCACGGGGAAGGCCTTTTCCAAGCTGTTGGACGTGCCAAGATAGATAATTGTAAAAGTGCCTGTCGATTCTAAGAAAAGTTTTCTTCTACAATTCCTCTCTATCCTCGGGTGCTACCATTATGTTCATCAAGTTTTGCGTCATTTTATTCTTTTTACCACAAAACTGTTGCAAATGACCGCTCCATTACCCCCTCGACGTTGATTCATCGCTCGCCAACTGAAGTGTGATTCATGTCTTGCACTATTGACTTACACGAAAGGGTGGAATTCCTGAACATACTTGAGCTGAATCTTTAACCAGGTCGGGTGGCAACAAATCAGTGTCACATCCTGAACTTTGCCATGCGGTGGCAGATTATATCGTTGTAGAACATGGGTAAGTTTAGAATTGGGAGCTGCGCGTGCACGGACGAAACTCTTACTTTGACATATTTGACCACCTCTATGGCACGGTGGGCGAAGGCCCGCCTGCAACGCAGGTTGCGAGTCCGATTCCCGCCGATTCTCGTTCGGGACGAATGCTTGTACGATATGCAGATTTGTTGAGGGTATTCTGGTCGTTTTCTATGTATAGTAAAAATATCTATCTAATTGTCACATATTTTGTATTTTACTCTGTCTTGTTTGTTTTATTTTTAAGTGTGCTATAAAATAATTAACTATCTATCTATCTATGTAATGTATTGTATTAAGTATATTAGTCATCTAGTGCCCATAAAACAAGCTCTGCTTACCTTGGGATAGTGGCTAGATAATGCTGCGTGCATGATCCAGTATTATTTAGTTAATTTTATTTATTTATTATGTTTATTGTTGCTCCTTCACTGTAATCACCAATATCCCTGCCAGGCATGTTCAGCAAGGTATATGGCTGGTTAGGAAATATGTAGAGTTATAAGAAAGCTGTAGATGTATGGTTAGACGCATTTGATTCCAATTTAAAGGTACCGTTACCTGCTAGAGGTAACCCTTTACCTACTCTGCGCTGAAGTGTGACTTTAAATTTCCATAAATACATATAAGTAGCCTGAAAAGTTAAACTCTAAGCCGATAATGTCGACCGTGTTCAGACTCCGAATAAAAGTTAGGGCAGATTGTTCAAGTTTAAAAGTTTTTAATCTCATATAAGTTTGAAGCAAGGTTTTTTGCGTGGGTGCTGAAGTTTTGTAATAGGTTCTGGAAATACTTATAAAAGTTAGGATCTGTATCAATATCTTTCACGTACAGAAATTTACGAAAGATTTTTTAAATGCGTCAGTTAATGTCCTCTTTAATAATATTTTAACAACAAAAAGCTATTAGCAAACGTTGCAAACTTTTAAGAAAATGAAAAATATTGTATTATATACGTACAATTTCTACCCGCAGCTTTGCTTTTTTTTATTCAAGGTTTAAAACTGTCTAAATTTCAGACTTGCCGTAGAGGTAACAAACATCCAAACTTTTGTATTTATAAAATTAGTGTGAAACTGCAATAAAATACCGTAGACGGCTGAATTATGATCACGCCAACACCCTTCGCGAACGATAAACAAAAAGCGAACCCTGAAAACGCAAGAACAATTTAATCCCCGCTATTGTTTTACCCATAATATATGAGCCGGAGTTGTCATGAACGACAGGTAATTCCATGTGTCGCTATTATACGAGTAACAATGGTGCTGTGCGTGACAGTCCATTAGGCAGCGCCCGTCACGTGACAATGGTCCCGTAGATTCTACGGGGAGGTAAACTGTCCTTACGAAATGATCGCCTGTCGATACAAATCCTGCCCAATTCTAAATTAGTCTGAATAATTTAATCCTTTTATTTTCTAGTACTTTTGTATTAAATTCGTTTCGTTTATTCAGTTGTTTACGTTATTTGAAAACTAGTCTTTGAATTTTTGATAAGATCGAATTGCTTAATTCGTTTGAGTATAGTTCATTCGAATTTGGAATGAACTCTATGCATTCAATTGTTTATGTCTTCGTGCTTCAAACTATATAACATTATACCAAAACACTTACTGAATGAAAAGAGAAATGATGACAGACATCATTCAAAAGAAAAGGGATCAACATGGGACTAACCAGGTTTTCTCTAGATATTTCTTTCACGTTGTGGTAATAAATGTTATGACCTTGTATTATTCACATACGTATAATTTCTGTGACATAAATATGACGGTAGGTTCAAATAAGTTACCTACATTAAAAGCAAGAACCAAAACTAGACATAATTTAACAATAGCTAACCGCAAATATTCTTATATGTCAAACATAAATAATACATAGGAAACAATGAAAATACATAACGAATCACATGGTACTAACCGGGTTTTCTCTAAATATTTCTTTCAAGTTGTGGTAATAAATGTTATGACCTTGTATTATTCACATACGTATAATTTCTGTGACATGTAGGTTCAAATAAGTTACCTACATTAAAAGCAAGAACCAAAACTAGACATAATTTAACAATAGCTAACCGCATTTTGTGAAGCTAGGAATCGAATATCCAATTAAAATAATTTTCTACGCAACAAAGGATTTTACACAAAGACCCATGTTCGATTCTAAGGTAGAATAGTGATGTTTGCAACATCAGCTTGATTTACATTGTTTTCCAGGCTTTCCGGGAAATTCTCGCGTAACACGTGGACAGCACTACAAAGGGAGCTGTGTTCTTTGGAAACATGAATTTGCATGAATATATTCCGGCTGGTGCTGAGAAATTGGTAGCCATTAACATAATACTTGGATGATCAAAAGACGGTTCCTGTTAGCTTGTTTTCTTCTTCTATAGAAGGAACAGTAAAAAGTTTTGAAAATAGTCCAAAAAAAATTTAAAATTCTTGCAGCACTTTACACTAAGCACTTTACTAATCATATTGTATAAAATACATGATGTATAAATGATTATCAAATAAGAAATAATTTGTGTTTTGTTTACTCCACTATAATGATTTTCTGGTGGATACATTCATTGATGAATTAACCTACATAATTATTTGATTGGCCTTGAAAAGGTTTCAAACAGACCTTTCCCTTTCTTCTTTTCCCATTGACCATTTACCTATGACATATTGATCCTGCATAAATATTACCTTCTGTCAAAAATTCTTAGTACTAAAAAATCGCAAGCAATTTTATTCAAAATCAAATTTGTCTTCTCTGTCGTATTCTTCATTTCACCAACGGCGGCCACAAATTTCAGGCTTGTTTGAATGTACATAGTTTTACAAGAGAGAATCCATAGTAGGTACTACAACTGATTGCATTTCATCTACCAACATACAAAAAACAAAAAGAACAAGAGCATCTAAATGTGCACACGCCAATCGCCGCAGCTGACTTTAATTTGTCTGAACACTTCTCACTGTGCACAGCACTCTTCAATTAAGCTTTGATTTGGTCGCGAGATCGTATCGGATGCCGTTTTATCTCAGATATTTATTGCTCTTTAAAGTTCTTAGATCATCCTTACTGAAAAAACCTTTTAGCACTATACTCGTATTATCGGCATTTGGACATGCCAAGTGCTGAAAAGTTTTATACCCAGAACGTTAAAAATACCTAAATTCTGTTCTTTTCGGTGGTGTGAACAAACACAAAAAAAATATTTAAAATATCTTAGGGCTATAAAGGAAATATACAAAGAAGTACACTACTTAAATTCTGATTGAAATGAACAATGTGTGTGCTTTAACAAGGTGAAAACCTCAGGCAAGAACTTTGTGAATTGTGAATGTTCTCATACTATTTTCACCGCTGATTAGATGGATTTTCATTAAGGTGGGGAACTGACCGTAGTACCGTAGGCGTAACAACTGAAAGAAGGCGCCTGTAATAACCTGTATAACCGAGGCCTTGTAATCCGTCTTGACGAATAAAACAAAATTATACCAACCATTGAGCGTCAGAAATATATAGTATAGAAATTATGGAGGCATTTCTCGTAGCGCACCCAAATGAAGCGCACCAAAGTACTTCCTCATAGCGCACCCGTTTAGGTGCGCTTCATTCAGTATTTGTGGTGGTTATTAACATGATTCAGAATATAAATAATTTAAATTAGTACATTATTTTTTGTCTCAACGCTAAATATGATATAAAATGTGTACATGCGTATTTCGTAAGGCAGTTCCGTTGTTTTGGAGCTTTCAAAACCTACTTAAGGTAAATGACAGTGCAGGATTCTTCATACAGCATTGTTATGCTTTAGAGCAAGGCGTAGACCTCGTTTGATCTTTTGATGTGACTTTTGTTCTTATTACCAATCAACAAGATTGCTCTTGCCAACTCACTTAACATCAAACCCGAGCCAAATACATTTGTTTGATGAAATGAATCGTCTCCTTGATTAGCCATTGTGGTGAAAAGAGCACTTTACCAAATTTACTTTTGTGATACCTAGCTACGAAAGTCAATTTAATAGAAGGTAAAATTTGCTAGTTTCTACTGGCAATAAGCAGAATTGTACTAGATAATTGTTCGTGTTGACAGTAAGTTACCTATACCACATTTAACAATGACCCAGTTAAATGTACTAAGGTATCTTAAACTTCAATATCTATTAATGGTAACTAAGAAAGCAAAGTCACTCTCCTAATAAAAAGCTAAAGCATTCGATATTACAATATGATATATAGATAAACTAATATTTATTTATACCTATAAGACGAGTAAAGACAGGGCGCTATGGCGCTCATTGGGGGAGGCCTATGTCCAGCAGTGGACTAATATAGGCTGATGATGATGATGATAAGACGAGTGTGAGCACTAACACAAACCTATTGTGGTTTAATGGTGCAACATAATAAATAAACACATGTATAGTATAACCTTCTAAATAAATAGGTGCTCTATTCTTTTCCGGGGTAAAGTATTAATAAATATATGTTTGTTTTTATTCCTAATATTTTAGAACATTGATTCATTGGTCTCTAGGTCAGTTCCGTATTTCAACAAAATTAAAAACATAGATTAAATTTAGTAAATATGATACTTTTCTACAAACGACAGAAACAATTTTCTAAGTGTCAAAGGTACTTTTCTGTTCTCCTGCACCTATTTGCATCAGAGAATGTTCTCAAACAAGAACTAATTATCGAGTTCCACTCGCTTTAACGTCCAGGACGTGCTTTGCGGCTCATTTCAAATGAATCTATTGTGAATAGTTTTCTCCCGTTTAGTTCTTATTTTCTAATGTGTAGAGTATTAGTCTTAGAAGGTGGAAAGGCGCGAAGTGTGTTGCCACATGTAGTGTCCTACACAATGGGCCTCCAAGAGCCCCTTGGGCTTTTGTCATACCATCGGGCCTCTTACCATCGTCACTGAGCATACCATTGATTTCAAGAATAGCTGGTCCGTTAGTCCCCGGATGATGCTGTTAATTCTGGCATGGCGTGATATCCGACCGTCAGCCCTCGGTCATAATCCATTATGACCAAGCCGTCCAACAGCAACACCGCGCAACACCTTGCACCCAACCAAAAACATGTTGCGAAACAGAATGTATCTTACCTACTTAGTTCGGGATAATTTTTATTTTGTATCCTGCCGTCAATTTTTCAGCATAATCTGACTCTATCCGCGTGACGAGTCAGAACATTCTAAAAGAAACCCTGTTTTTACCACTTACTCATTCATAAAGTTTTATTTATTAAACTTATTTGTCCCCAAGGATTAAAACTTTCCTCTTGCATCTTAATTTTCTACCCACTGGGTACCAAGGGCTCACTTACCTAACTATGCTGTAGTTTTTACCGATCTCCAACGCAACGCGAGTTTGAAGATTGGTATAAGCCATAATACCATTAAAATTTAAAACATTACACTGATAACGTCCAAATAGCTCATTTCGAACCAATTTCAAGCTCATTTGATAAACATGACTCATTGACTGTAAAAAGTACCAAATCCTGAACTGAATAACAAACAGTTCACCTACAAATTGAAGTTGATTCGATTCAGTTTGTTACCACCCAAGGGTTGGCAGAACAATACAACAAAGTAGACGAGTGAAATCAGAAAAGAAACAAATGTTTAAGTAAGAATAATAAAAACCAAGGTATCAAAAGACAAAACCTATATGCATACACCTTGTATTGTATTTAAAATTGAACAAAATAATAATAAAGTAAATGTACTTTATGGAACACGCTACAACAAAAACTTGCTAAGCAGACGAAAATAAATACATACACACATATTTATAAAGCAATTATCAAAAGTTGAAATTATTTTCGTTATAAGATAACAGGTGTCTTTATCTACTACATGTTATTGAATTTTACCCTAGCACCTTTTCAAGACTCGATAGCTTGGTCCTACTACTCGGGCCTCAAATATAAAACAATAGCACATTAGTAATTATGTATTTTCAACGCCCAAATAAAACAATTTGTATTCAAAAGTTCAAGTATTTTGCAAGCAAAGCATCAGAGGTATAAGACAGGGCACGATTTTAAAACAATGTCTCAGCCCTTTTGCCTGAGTCATTTGTATGCAAGAGGCGTGTGCATAAAAATGTGTTGTTATTACCAAAACATTGTTTTGTTTTATAGAAGCTTTGGTCGTGGTACGGTTATTGACCTGTGTTTTGAAGTATTGACCACCTTAGTTGTTTATAAGAATGAATGAATGATTGAATGAATGAACACTTCACTTTATTGCACTTAAAATAACAAAATGATACTAGCTGCGCCCCACGGCTTCGCCCGCGTAGAAATCTATGTGTGAAATGGTTTATAAACCATCCTCTAGAATCAATATACTATCTATTAAAAAACGCGTCTAAATCCGTTGCGTAGTTTTAAAGATCCTACATAGGGATAGACAGACAGCGGGAAGCGACTTTGTTTTATACTATACTTTTGGCAGCTTGACTGTAATATGACTAGTTGTTCGCGCTGTTATACACGAAATTCAACTCAACGAAGTTATGACGCCATCTAGCAGTAGGCTGAAGAAGCTCGACGCGCTCAAGCAGATCCTAGGAGGCGGCCTATCCGCCATATTTTATTTTATTTTATATTCTTTCGACTGCGACGCAAAGCACAACTCTGTAACCTAGATATAGGAATATACATTTTTTCTCAAGTTTAATACATCTACATCATTGAAGACGCACCCGATGACCCCCGTAGCTAACACTAGTACCTATAGTTTTATTATGTGATGTGACCTTATTTTTATCGACCTACCCAGACATAAAAGGTTGGTTTGTTCAGGTTACGCAAACGTAGGTAGGTCTATTATTGCTCCTTAGGGATATGTACGCAGTAGGTGAAATTTTCGCGGAACCAGAAATGTCATTTTAATATTCATGAGAACAGTCTCGATAGGTTTTTGGTACCTAGTGTATATGCTATGTAAACATAGCACTTACACACAGTATACTATTTCTAAGATGATCTTATGCCGGCATCTGTAACAGGGTAATTTACAATTTACAATATATAACTTATTACATAAAAAAAAAAACTTAACACTTTGATTGCTGAAATCTCACGGTATGTGGTGTTTCTACAAGTGACTAATATGCGTAAATCCACACTAGCGCAGCGGCTGAGAAAATACAGATCTGTATGACTCAGCAAAGCCGTAATATTTTTCGAACGAAACGCATGTGCGGCGCAACACATCCGCTGCGCTGTATAGAGCGGCAGCACGAATTTTTTTGGTAAAAAAAAAGATCGCAGTCGTCGAAAAAAAATCGCAGTCAAAGTGTTAATACTATCTATAGTTTATTGACATGACCATGTTCTTCTTGATTTTACTGCGAATTTTCATATCAGTTGCTTAAGATTTTCTAAATTTCAGCAACATTTATGGTAGGTATATCATAGGGCAATCCTATCGCCTACGCTGAGGTCTTACCTATTATTCTATATTAATAAACAACGGCCGCTGGGGCAAACGTGTTCTTGAGTGGAGACCACGACTCGGTAAACGTAGTGTAGGACGCCCTCCGACCAGGTGGGATGACGACCTGCGAAAGACTGCAGGTAGATGCTGGATGCGTCAAGCTGAAGACAGGGCGCTATGGCGCTCATTGGGGGAGGCCTATGTCCAGCAGTGGACTTATATAGGCTGATGATGATGATGAATAAACAAACCTGTGCACGACAGATAGCTAAGATATTGTTGTTATAATTTATTTTATTACACTAGCGAAATTTGTAAGATTAATGATGGTATCCCTTTTTCTCGTAGTCAGCCAATTGTAAAAACAAGACGAGTTTCTTTTTTCCTCAAAATCCTTTTCTATACTAATTATAAAGAGGAAAGGTTTGATTTTTTGTTTGTATCGAATACGCTCCGAAATTACTGGACCGATTTGAAAAATTCTTTCACCGTTGGGAAGCTACACTACCCGCGGTGAACATAGGCTATATTAAATTACAAATGTGAAATTTGAATTTAACGCGGGTGAAACCGCGGGAAACAGCTAGTATAAGGATAAAGATAAAACGTAAGCTGTGAGGGTTTCGTATAACTTAGGCTAGCCCTCATAGTACCTATCTAATTTATGTATTAACTGAAGCTTAGTACATGATACCAATTTATAAGGAATGACAACCTATTGAAAAGCCGCTGCAAAGCACGAATTGATACCCGATTAGGAATACATAAGCTCGTTATAACCAAGTTTGCAGTAACTTACAACTTGTTACTTAGGTACAGCTTGTAAGCTACAACAAAATCGTGATAAAGTCATAAATACGGATCATTGTAACTCAAGTAAAGGAGCCTTAATCAAATAAGGATATACAAATTATGAACAAATCAACATGTCTCACTCGGACAGATATATTCGATTGAAATTATTGATAACAAATTATATTCAGAGTTGAGCGGGTTAGAAGGTCTAAGTAGAGTTGACATGACCAAATTCCTTTACAATAACGCTAGGCTAGCTGTAGGGGATCGAAATAAAAACACTGGTTTTAAACGACAGACGACAGAAATTGGTTTGCAGGCAGAATTGGACATTTATGTACGTGCTTCTTGACAATTTGTTTTGTGTTTATACTGCGACGCGGCGCCAGCTCCCCTCAGAGACAACTACCCTCTAATGTGGTAAAAAATGCATTATTTAAATTTTGCGTGCACCCACAAATCTCGTCGTATTTATTTATAATTTCAAAAGATGCCAACAGATGGCGCAACGTGTTGAGATATTAGCAAAATCTTTACCATCAAAATACTTTTTCTTGTGGTCATCACACTTATTTCTGTCAGTAAGCACTGCTCTATTTTAGTTTGAACGTAAAGATTTTGGTTTTGGGCAATGTTAGGTGCGGACTAGCAACTAAAGATGGCAAGAGTAGAGGTAAAACTACCTACGGTGATGAACCTACGCACTTGACTTAAGAAATGAACGAAATGACTCAAGGAAGGAAGTCACACTAATTATCAAATAAAAACCTAGTTTTCCGCTGGAAAAGTGTAGTGCTATACTCAATCATTCATACATAATGTTAATTGTTTTTGAATTTATAAACTGAATTCGGCTGGCATGATCTAGATTGCAACATGCCTAGACCTATGTGGCTGACTGAATAAACGAGGACTTACAAAGAACTAATTATCAGAGAACTATAGAAAGGTAGGTAGTATTTATTATTTTTTTCCCCTTAGAACTTTCATTACATTATTGTTGACGACCGATGTGGCGCGGTGGGCGAAGGTCCGCCTGCGACGCAGGAGGTTGCGGGTTCGATTCCCGCCTCGGAACAATTGTGTGTACGATCTGCAGATATTTGTTGCGGGTGTTCTGGTCGTTTTCTATGTATAATAAAAAATATCTATCTATGTAATATATTGTATTATGTATATCAGTTATCTAGTACCCATAACACAAGCTCTGCTTACCATGGGTCTAGATAATGCCGTGTGTTGTGATCGTCCAGCATTATTTATTTATTTATTGGAACAAACGTTTCCCATTCTATAAATAATCTCAATGGCTACTTACATCCAGTTCTGATGCCTATACAACACGTCTTAACAAACGTCAATCAATCGTTAGTAATTGGCAGTGGAAGGCTTAGCTGCTATGCGAAGACAGATTCCCAATTACTAGCAACATTATATTATTATATTACGGAGGTAAAAAAAAATTTCAATATGCTGTGAAAATGTTCAACAACAACCAGGTTTTTACAGAATATTGGTCTTCTTCTACCATATTATATTAGATTTATAATTTAAAAAAAATGCTGGACTGGACAATCCTCATACCATCATCTAGCTCCAAGCTAAGTAGAGCTTGTGTTATGGGTACAAGATAACTGATATACATAATACATTACACATGACAGAGATAGATATTTTTATTAAAAAAAAAAAATAATATAAAACGACCAGAAAACCTGGAGCAAATATTTGCAGATCGTACACACATTTGGCACGAGGCTTATTTCCAAATCATTACGTTACACCTAACCTTTTTTTTCTTGCTAAATACCTTACCTTTAGACTTTATGAGTTAGTTTTAATATGTAGTAATTATATTTGTTAACATTTAAATTAATTATCCTACTTTAGCGATTTCTAGCGTTTGTTGCGAAGAACCGACTACCGCTGGGGTAAACGTGTTCTTGTGTGGAGATCATGACTCGGCAAACTAAGTGGAGGACGCCCTCCGGCCAGGTGGGACCAGCGAAAGACAGAACAAATGCTGGATGCGTCAAGCTGAAGATGCTATGTTGTTAATTAGGGGAGGCCCATGACCAGCTGTGGACTTACATACGCTGATAATGATGGTGGTCCTATAAATGCAGAAATTCCATCGGAAAAAAATAGCCACAACAAAAGAATTAAACAGCTGAATATAGAAAACTCGCACGCTGCATTGCAGAACGTGCATAGAAAAACATTAACAGTAATGTCTGTCTGGCGGTCGTCGTGAGCTGAATTTTTATTTTACAAGCGATAACTTCAGCGAACACTTCTACTTTGTAGAACGAAAACTATATACCTACCCACTTAACTTAGAGGTCGAGAGTTTGTTATCTAATTTTTTTTGCACGAAGGTGTACCACTTTTAATATAGATAAACTAGAAAATTATTTAAGCATCTTTCAAATTTTTATGCATCAGTTACAACATATAAATTGTTGCTATGTTCAAAGGGTGAACATAGCAACAATTTATACGAGTATGTTGTAACAATGTATAAGACTGGCAGACTTTAGAAAGTAAAAGTCCTTTAATAAATATGATTTAAAAAAATACAAAAACATTCCATACACACGTGATAGGGTAACTATAGTTTGACCGAAACCACTGTACCGCGCCTGAGGTATGCGAGCGGCGAGACGGGGGGGAAATATCGGCCGCTTCGATCCATCAGTCTGCCGTCAACGCGTACTTTTGCTCTTTTTTCCTCGCCCCCCACCTCGCCGCACTTTCTAGGAGCGGTACAGCGGTTTCGGTCAAACTATAGCACCTACACTGTTTGGAATTTCACTTACACTTCATAAAAAAGAACCCGAACCAGACCAAAATTGAGATCATAAAATTATCTGAACCAAAAACATCTCGTAAATTTCATTACACACCTGTCAAAGTTCAATAAAAATTAGGGTCATAATCGACAAAGGTAACGAATAACGGTCGTTACGCCCAATAAATAACGAAACACAATGGTGATGAGTTGGAACCTGAACTTTAGCCTTTAGAGCTATAAATATGGCCCCGAATATTCGAATTTGATATTGAGACGTAGGTGTGGGAAACTGCGAGTAGGTGTATCGTTGGCACTGAGTTTGATTACGTCTATTATTTACTTTTCAATTTCCAATCTTTCATCAAAATACCTCGTATTTGATCCGGTGATCCGACTTCTAATTTAAAAAATCGTTTTCATAGGCGCTTTTCCCAGCTTTTATAATATACTTTTGCCCTTTATACATATGTAATTAAAAGTTTGTTTTAAAAGTTTGTCGTGACCCGTAAAGTTGTAAAGCAAGTAATACTAAAAGTGGTATTAAGAATAGATGTTATGTTGCATCCACAGATGACATAATTCATCATCGTCATCATCAGCCTATAGCAGTCCACTGCTGGACATAGGCCTCCCCCAATGAGCGCCATAGTGCCCTGTCTTCAGCTTGCCGCATCCAGCATCTACCTGCAGTCTTTCGCAGGTCGTCATCCCACCTTGTCGGAGGGCGTCCTACACTACGTTTACCGAGTCGTGGTCTCCACTCAAGAACACGTTTGCCCCAGCGGCCGTCGGCTCTTCGCGAGATATGGCCGGCCCACTGTCACTTCAGTTTGTTAATTCTTTGAGCTATGTCGATAACCTTGGTTCTCTGTCGGATGTATTCGTTACGAATCCTATCCTTCAGAGAAACTCCGAGCATAGCTCTTTCCATAGCTCGCTGAGCGACTTTGAACTGGTGGACCAGCCCTATCGTGAGTGTCCACGTCTCAGCTCCGTAGGTCGTAACGGGTAGGACGCACTGATTGAAAACTTTCGTTTTCAAGCATTGCGGTATGGATGACGTGAAGACTTGACGTAGTTTCCCAAATGCTGCCCAGCCCAGCTGGATGATGATCATGATAAATTCTTAACAAAGTTTTTGATCACGGAACAGTTTGAGTACGGTAGTAATTATTTACCTATCTGTGTTTGTAGGGTTCCTACAGAAATCTACCAACTATAGTTCAGGAATAATATTAGCCCGAAAACTGATCACGTAAGCAATGCCTACCTACCCCAAACGTAAGCAATACAAGCTACGACCTAAATCGAAAAATAGTTACATACAATTGATACGATTGTTCCTCTATGCATTCCACTCATAAATTCATTTCCAATGGACCTTAGACCTAAGTTCGTCAATAAATTAATTAAAACGACTCTTATCTACATGATAGAGAACACTGGTTTATTCCAATGCAGTGTTGAGAACAGCTGGTTTTCTTAATTCTGGTGAACGTGCCTCCTCCAAACACCGCCTTGCTTTACCATACGCTTGTCAGGCAATTATTTTTGATTGCAATGTAGGTGTTAAAAATAACCAAAAGGAAGCTTACGCTGTTCCTCTGGTTTCCTTAGTCGGCTCTTACTACTTCCGCGGCAGCGTTAGAGGGTTGATATTGTTACGCCGAGACTAACGGCTGGTTCTCTCAGTAGTACCTAACATGGAAGATAGTAATTATACGTAGTAATCAAATATTATACTTATCCTGCGTACTGACGGACACATAGCAAATTGACCATAATTTTATGGTGAAAAACCGTGTGTTTCAACAAGCTTTCACAGGTTATCCATACAATACTGACGACCGATAAGTACACACGGCGAATTAACCGTAAATTTTACGGCAAAAAACGTGTGTGAGCAACAGTCCCTTAGCCTTACGGTACGACGACGGCTTAGCCGAGTAATCAGCAACTTATATCATATTCATAAAACACAGAAAATCTATCACTATGTTTCTGTAAAAATGTTTTAATATGTGTTTTGTTGATAGTGCCTTAATTGAATAAATAAACATGATTCGGCAAACATTTAAATGCACTATTAGGTTGTTAATGTACCTGTCTTAGGTAACTGTTGTAACGCTTTATACCTCACCCACTATGAGGCTGTTGAATTCGGGTTCGACTTGCGGTAGCCCACGTCAGTCCTTATTATCTTTGCGGTTGATTTACACAACAGTTAGATAATTTAGGTTCTAGTTGAGGGCACAAATTAATTAAGTAGAATTAGTTTAAGTGTTGTAATAAATTATAGGTAGTTTTCCATCAACCCAACCTTTTCTTTTTTTTTTTCCAAAACTTGAAAAGCTGAGAAAATTTGCGGCCGTTCTAATTACATCAATAAATAGAGTACAGTATATATATAACTATAAGATATATAACTATAATTTATTTATTTTAAATGTAATGCTCAACTAAAGCTTGCATGTAGTCATATGAAGATAAAATTCTTTTTTAAATTAAATATAAATTCTTAACTCCCGTAGTATAAAAGTTTGAAAAAGCGCATCGCTTATAAACGATTGTAAATTTAAGTTAATATTATCTAGGAAAAATGTACACTGGATATGTATTACTATTATATTTTGTTATGTTTATAAATAAAGATATTTAAAAATTGAATTGAATTACAACTAGATAAAAAGCAATTTCTCGAGAATTCCAACACAAGATTTTGAGCTCAAAATCTTGTGTTGGAATTCAATTTTGAGCTCAAAATATTATGTCGTGACTAACATCATTTTGTTAAATTTCAACACGTTATTCTTATGAGTTAGCGATAGAGATTTTTTAAAGATTTGGAGAAGACCAACTGAATAATTTGTCACTGTGCGCATTCTTAAGAACCAATAAATTGGTTGGACTACAAATTTCGATCATTGTAAATTTTTAGATTCGACTTAAATGGTGTTATTTAAAGCACTAATCCTTTATTTTACTACCTCGTTAATAATGCCGATAAAATAATGGCCCTAAGTCTCAGACATGAATATGTGGTCCGAAATTAACATACCTAGTTGGTATACATACCTTATCGACAGACTTATGATGATTATTTGATGTAGAAAAAATCGGGGAACGGGGAAAAGTTCATACATAGAATTAGTGCTCATAGGTATTTTTATAGGTTTTTACACATTGTAGGGTTCACATTTTTCCCGTACAAATACGAGTACACTGCTTAATTACCGAGAAATATTCTCGAGACAATTAAGAAATTTAATTGAGTACTTAAATTATTTGCAGACCCAACTTGTAAGTGAAACCTAATTAATCATAGCCCATAATTTCACCCCCCAATAAATATTTCACGAACAATTATCACCATTTAAGGGTGACATCCTTTCGTATTACACTGTCCAACCTCCTTCAACGTTATGCCTTGATGGATTAATCCAGACTTTTGTCCGGTGCACAATTAATTCGACTCCTCTCAGTTCTGTCCCTAATCTGTCCAGAGGATGGTCCCATGTCGTAGGGAACAATGCAGGAGATAATTAGTTTTGTGGGATAGGATTTTAGTTTGTTTTGTTTGTTATATTTATCTATCACCATGAGAACCATTTTAGTCTACGTCTAAATTGGTGGACATAAGCCTCAGCCAGCAACCTGTTTCCAAAGTTTCTAGCGTTCATATCTTTTTCATATTGATTTATTTAATAATATATTTACATTGTCAATTATAGTGCAGCACCAAAGCGACAAAGAAAAAAAGGTAAATATAAAATATCTTTATATCTAAAAATCTATTGCTGTTCGTTAGTTGGTTTTGAAATGTCTGTCGTAGTCCGGTTTAAACGGTGAAATTCGAAAACATGGTAAAATTGCGCAGAAATTTCCACGCGGGCAAAGCCACGAGGCGCAGCTAGTACTAACTAAAAACTAACTTCATAAACATACACCAACACGCTACTAACTACGAGTATAACTTAATACTAAACTTAAAATAATCAATTTTACGTATTTCTATGTGTCCTATGCAAAAATTGTAAAACCGCATCCCTGAATTTATTGTTTTGCATATAATTCGTGCTCCAAATTGCTACCTACCTTCTGCCCGCGACTTTACACACGTCGTTTCTATGGAAACGTTTAAAGGTTATATCTTTCCCACTGATTAATGGGATTAAAAGTATTGTGTGTTATTCCAGATCTAGATCTGCTTTGACGGAATTCTAGCGAATTTTAGCGTCATCCGTTCAAAAGTTTTAGCGTGAAGATGTAACAAACATACTTTCATCCAACAAGTTCATCCGTTGTGATAATCAGTGATAATCAATTTATGTTGCCTTAGATAGGTTTGTTGATTGATGCAAGAAATTATACATGTCGATATTTTTGTAAGTACACGGGTATTATTTCTCACAGTAATTAATCTTCTCTCGTTATTTTATCTCTCATAACTTGTGTATACTCATTAATATCCAATAAAACACTATTTAATCGTTGTTCATCAGGTTAATAAACGATGCCTCAAGTCAAAACCGAAAACGAGTGTCAGATAATTAATGAAAGGTTCTCGAGGCAAGAGTTACATCATTTTCATCACTTATATTAGAGTTATTAGGGTTTTATTATTGTTAATTAGTTGATTATTATTAAGTAGGTTAGGTAGATAGTTTTATGATTCGAACAGTTTACAGGTACCTATGTAATAAAAATGTATAACCGCGGCTTTGCACACGAATGTGTAGGTCGTAAATATAAATATTAAATATAAATAAATAATTATAAATGCAGAGGTTTGGATGTTTAGATGGATGGATGAATGGATATTTATTAATTCTATACGCCAAAACTACTGAAACATCAGGCTGAAGTTTTGCATAGCTTCAGAAATAAAACATTCTGGCATAAAACATATAATTTTATCCCATAAATCAGTTCCCATGGTATATAAATAACCATAAAATTTCCATAGAAAAATCGCGTGAGAAGCCGCGGGCAGAACCTAGTAATAAATATAATGTAGGAAGGCTGTTTTCCTTAATTTATCTTAGAATATACTTACCAAATCCATTTCGAAATAAGCACAAATATCGATAACCTTTGAAGCATTATGAAACCATAAAGCCCACGCGCTAAACCTATGAATAATTGTTCAATTATGTTCACACGTTCTCTTTAGTATAATTCTATAATCCTGTGCAATAATCAATAGATACGTCAAGAGATTATAGCTATTAGCGCTAATAAATAGCGTGAAACTCCTTTGAAAATGAAAGTTAGCACATTCATTACCATGCTTATCATTACATAATTTGTAAACATTTCTATGAACCTAAGCAAAGAACGGAACGTAGCGTAGGCTGCTTGATAGTATGATAGTAAACAAATGATAAGAGTAAATAACGCGTTTATCCCGATTGTAAGCTTGCGTCCAGCAGTGGACTGGTTATTTTTTCTATAAAACAATACTAAAGTAAATAGGTTTCATTCAGCTGGTAGATTTAGATGTACCTAGGTATTCGTGAGCTGAACTTCTTTCTCGCCTCGACTAGCGCGTAAATATTTTGTTTTGTGTTTTATTGAAAGAGTTTGAATGTAAAGATAGGTAGGTACTCTATTGAGGTCAACTACCATGAAGGTTAATAAGGAACTAACTAAAATCGATGGAGGTTTATAACCTCCATCATCGATTCGAGCCATGGACGAACGAAATTATCCTTTACTAGGAAGGTTGAATGCACACCCTAGGTATGTATATTTACAAAAGAAAAAAGTTTATGGTATTCGTAACCTCCATGGCAAGTAGGTAATGGCAATTGACCAAAATGATTCAACCTCTTTCATTATAATTAAAATATAAAACATGAAATGATGTATAAATTGGTATAGAAACTAGACTTCTTGGTGATCCATTTGCAAAAAAACATACGTTTCATTAGAATAGATATTTTTGAAAATGGAACTGAATGCACCATTTTGATTATTGTTCCATGTTTATAAAAAAGGGTCATTCATTGGTCAAAAAATTTAAGTGAACTATAAAATAATTTTAATTGAATAATGAATACTAATGAATAGTATAAAAATATGACCTGTCTATGTCTAAGTGCTTATTTGTAAGCTTAAAGAAATAAAAACTTCCGCTTCCTACACGGTAGAATGCGTAAGTAGGTAGACTAACACCACAAAAAAGTTTTTAGTAGCGCGAAGTAAATGAAACTAGAATTATTTGTCTATTACACATTGAACTGAAGTTGAACGTGGCTTATTTACTGAAAACATAATCAAGAGGAAATTAAGTTTATAATATGCAATAGGAACAGAAGGTCAAAGAATAATTAATATGATTTTATCTGTGGCGGTAAAAATCACGTGAAAAAGACCTACGAGTAGGTAAGATAAATTCGTAAAGTAGAGAAGTGAAAAAAGTGTGAAATAATCAAGCTAAATTTTGATTTATTTATTTTTTCGCTATCCATTGAAAAGCTGAGTTTTTACACGGGCCAAGCCGTGCATTATAACTCGGTAGGTATTGTCATCCTCCTTCGTAACCTAGTAATAGTATATAATGGATGGTTTCGTCCCTTGTAAAAATCAAGGACTTTATGACTAGATCATGGTCTATTCATGACTAAAAACGTTTCATACAATATTCGTTCTTGCTTCTTCACACTCCGGGGAATTGAATTTATCTAGTTATAAATTCTAGTTTATTAGCCATTAGACAAACAAATTGCTTGAGGCAACGTTTCACATGTGCTTTATCATGAAATAGGTACCTACTTTGATAAATGGAATAGAAAAAACTAGACTATCCAATTGCTTGGCTTATAATTTATATATTGGCATTGTTATATATATAAAATAGTTCATAGTTCATTTATTTATTTGTGAACATCTACATATGTATACTACATATGTATATTACACTTTAAGTGGAAGCCAAATAGGAAGCGAAAGTACATTATTGTTCTTTTTTAAAGGAAATTGTAAAAGTTTAAAAAAAAACGAAAAATTACCTACTTTCTATCAAAAATACACCCTATTGAAGTATTTTGATGCTGCATGAGTTAAATGTTCTTTCATATAACGTTCACCAGCCTTCTGAACACTGCTGAACATGCCTTCCTATGAACCCCTTACTTTGCCATAATCACTGTTTTACCTCCTTGGTGCTTTTGTACCAGATTTTACTAAAATAATGTATTCTAGATGTTCAAACCATATTTTACCAACGCGTCCGCTCCAATATTCGTATCAATTAAGACCCTTTCATTTGTGCCGATTCAAAAACGATCTGAATTGCAAATTGTCACTTTTTCTTCTCTCGTGCATTCGCCTAAAAATTAGGGTTGTCAAGATGTTTGTTTTGTAAATGGATATAAATATTAAAGTGCCCAACAGGCGGTGACTTTTCAAATCGTTTTTTTTTTCTTCCCGCGCTTTAATTTGTTAAGAGATTTGATCATTGATCGTTTACCCACAATACGTCTTAATTAGCGCTTTTTCAAATTGATTTCGCAAATTTTAAGTCAAATTAAGAAACCATGTCAAAAAGAGACTTTTGGATTTTTATGTTGAGCGTTGTTTACAAATATTGTATATTGAGAATGGCTGGAGTAAAGCATATTTCAAGATACTCAAATTTATTATGAAGAGTCAATCAGAAGTGTCTTCTAGACTTTCATGAAACATCGTCTGCCAAATTATCACTTACCATCCTTTCTTTTAAGGGTCAAACGAAGGTCTATCACTACAAATAGTATTAAACAAAGTCGCTTCCCTTTCTGTCTATGTATGCTTAGATCATTAAAACTACGCAATGGATTTTGATGCGGTTTTTTTAAATAGATAGAGTGATTTAAGCGGAAGGTTTATAAACTATTTAACACATAGATTTCCACGTGAGAGAAGCTGCGGGCGCAGCTAGTGCAAGATATAAATAAAATATCAGTAGGTACCTTTCATGGCAACCCTAGTTCAAATGGATCTAATTGGAAATGCGGATTTCGTATAGCAAGTCCAAGCGGGTCTCCTACCGAGCTGAATTGGTTCTTTTGACAGGAATGATCTACGAATCAAACCTTTAAAAACTAGATTACGGCCAGGCCTGAAAACTGTAATGCACAAAGTGCATTGGTTGCGAATGTTGACTACCAACCTCCAAATTCAATACCCATTCAGTATCTACTCAGTAGGTATTAATAGCTGGTGTATGATTTCAATTTAGAGTTTCAAATAATCTTATGGCCCTAAATAGCCATAGACCAGAGCCCCTGGCCCGAATTCTGCAAACCAATTGTTTTATATATGACAATGGTATCGTCGCGGAATCGTCCATAGATGAAAGTAACTTTAGACAGTGCATTCGGAGCTATTTGCACGGAGAGACTGATAGATTGGTTTCAACCTTGACACTTTTGACACGCGTAGTGCGTAGCGTACCTACCTCCATCTGTAGATTTTTATCAAAGGTAAAATGCCAATATGTGTGTCATTCACGATACCATTGATATGGTGAAGCGATTTTTTAGTGGAATTCGACCCCCTGAGTTCGGTTTGATGATAGTATCGAGACGTCATCGTGACATCTAATTTTTAATGGGATTTGGTACAGCGCCTCTATCGTATAGAAATGGAACAACGCAAATCCCATATAAAAAATTCTCAAACCTATCGTTAAACCAAACTCAGTGCGTTTGGAATTAAACTGAGAGTAGACTCTAACAAAAACCTGCCAAGATATGTAATTGAAGCTTTAATGTTACCCAGCTTGGTGCAACCACACCAGGACGTGTCACACCTGTGATAATCAGCGCCACTACTAAACTAACTTCGGCTTATAGCGGCATAATACATCAAAGATCGATAAATCAGCGAAAAGATGAGATCTTTTTGCTCCTTATGTAACACATTTTGACGACCGATGTGGCGCGGTGGGCGAAGGTCCGCCTGCGACGCAGGAGGTTGCGAGTTCGTTTCCCGCCTCGGAACAAATGTGTGTACGATCTGCAGATATTTGTTTCGGATGTTCTGGTCGTTTTCTATGTATAATAAAAAATATCTATCTATGTAATGTATTGTATTATGTATATCAGTTATCTAGTACCCATAACACAAGCTCTGCTTACCATGGCGCTAGATAATGCTGTGTGAATTATCCAGCATTATATATAATACATTCATCAGTATGTTTTTATATATTTATGTCATATAAATATGTTTCTTGTATTTTTACTTACCTATTATTGTAATGTGTCGTGTTATGTATGGTTTAAAATTCATTATTTTCTTTTCTAATGTTTGCTATTCTTTATTTTCAGGCACTTTCTGTTGCTGCTTCTATTCTCGACATCATGCTCGGCCAACGATGGACTCTTTACATCATCGAAATACCAAAACGGTGAGTACTAAGAAGATGTATATTTTTTTCAATATTCACCCGTCTTTTTCATTATCATCCGTCTATATTTGGGCCACTGGTGGAGATAGGCGTCCCATTAAATTCGTTAACTTACCTTCAAAAAAGGAGAAGGTTCTAAGGGAGGTTCTCTAGGATGTTCTGATATGGATAGATATGTTTTTTGCGAAACTTAAAAAGTGTATAAATCAATCTGAAATTGGTATTTTTTAATCGGTTTATTTTGTCTACCAATCAGTGTTCGAGAAACCGGGTGTTATATATTCATACGGTCAAATATCAGTATAAAAATTTTACTACATAGCAAAACTTTTTAATATGTATTTTTCAGTCGAGCATAGCGGGACTAGACCATACGGGAATAACCGGGTTGTAGGACTGTTTATAAAACGGTGTAAATAGCCTCAACAAGAAATGTGTCCATGAATCAATGCATTTCTCATTGAGCATGCTAGCCTACGCCCTCTCAATGGCTGTTAGGCAAAATGCGATTCATGAAATGCAGTAGCCAATTTGGTATTCAAGTTGGCCACTGCTAAGATAATTGGTGAAATGGGGTATAATTGAACTGGCCATGCTTGGACTTAGAGTGCTCGAGAAATCATAGAATCGCGTCTAATAACAATTAGAAAAATATCGAGGAATGGGTTGTGCGGTTACTAATAAGATATTTTATTTAATTTTTAATTTTACGTACTTAGAAAAATTCTAATCGCAGTAAGAGATGAGAAAAGAGTTGTGGTGCTCTAAAATGGTGAGAAGATCTTCCATAACTAAACGCCCACCAATCTCATACTCCACATGTAGGAGTATTTATGCATCAGCAAACCATTTTACATTATTAAACTGGTTTGCTGATCAACACTGCGATGTATATTATATATTAACTAGCGGACCTTCCCGGCTTCGCACGCGTATTTATTATAGCCTATGTTCACTGGAGATAATGTAGCTTCCCAACGGTGAAAGAATTTTTCAAATCGGTCCAGTAGTTTCGAAGACTATTCAAAACAAACAAAAAAAGAACCTTTCCTCTTTATAAAATTTAGTATAGACAACAAACAATAGACAGTCTAAAAACAAATGACGGTGTAAAGGCTGCCCTTTATATTTCCTCTTTTCTAAGTATTTATTTCTGTATTGTTTCCTTTTTTGTGTGGTATGAAAAAGTATTTTCGATCTATCTATAAATAAATAAAAAATACTGGACAGTACACACACTTCATCATCCAGCCCCAAGCTTAGCAGAGCTTATGTGATGGGTAGGTAATAAATGACTGATATTAATATAATACATTACATAGATACATATTTTTTATCAAACAAAGAAATACCCAGAACACCCGAAACATATATTTTCAGATAGTACAATCATTTGTTCCAGGGCTATCTCTATCCGTTCTAGTATAGACAGTTCTGTCGTAGAGTTTGGACATAATGGGCCAGGTTGAAAACCTTCCAACGTAGGTTTATCCGTCCGTTTAGATTACAATCCGTACAATTATCCTGACAGCTTATTAAATAGAGCACAAACAGGCAGCCGTTTACGCGGATTGTTTGCGACAGACAATTATCGCGCTGCCGTTTTCTGCGCATTGTCTAAAGGTACACTTCCGAGCATCACGACTTTAAGTAGATAAAAAGACAAAATTACATCAACCAATGATGTTCAATCCAACGATCCTATCAATCCACGGTTGTCTGGTAGGTCCACGGTTATCGCTTTTAAGTGATAAGACCGCGAAATTGTCACATTTTTTGTAATATTTTATCTTGTTTGTTGTAATTTGAAGGTGTGCAATAAAATATTTTTCTATCTATCTATCAACAAAACGCGCCTAGTCTGACGTGCATACTGACAAAATAACTCGATTTTGCATATCTTCATAAAAATTTATCGCCTTAATTTTACATCTGCCTTCTCAGACCTCCTATTTAGTAAAAATTTGTGGGTAATTTATTTAAAGTCCTACTGATAATTTTGAAAGAACTAAAAAAACCTTTTCTGGCTGGAGCACATAGGTAGGCTTAATTCCTAACTTTTTTTTACTAATTTCCTAAAAACATAAGCTTTTAATCCTCAATATATGAAAATATTTCAGTCTGTTGTCTAAAATCTCCGGTTAAATTATACATGTTGAGTTTGGTTAAAATTGGATTTGAAAATTTATGAGTGACGTCATGTCGCTCACCAGCAATGTCCCTGTCTGTTTGCTCGGAAGTTTACCTCAAAATAGCGTTGTTAAAACGATTGCGGTTCTGGAATAGGGCGGGCTTATCGCTTTAATAGTTTAACATATTGGACCATTACGGAAATGTATGATAGCGTAAAATGTCCCAAAATAAATGGCTGTCTTTCCAAAATTAATGTTTAGAATAATGCCATGCTCAGATATAAAGGAGTAATGTGGTCTTTGGTAGGTACAGCATCAGCTCATGCTTACCATTAATATACGTGATACCTACGTGATAACAAAATCTCATCAAGAATAAATAAATAAATAATAAATTGTATGTAAGTAATGTGTTGTTGTGCATAGCTTCACTTAAATATTAACATGTATCGAATCATTATATTGACGACCACCTGCGACGCAGGAGGTTGCCGGTTCGATTCCCGCCTCGGAACAATTGTGTGTACGATCTGCAGATATTTCTTCCGGGTGTTCTGGTCGTTTTCTATGTATAATAAAAAATATCTATCTATGTAATGTTTTGTATTATGTAGTTATATCAGTTATCTAGTAGCCATAACACAAGCTCTGCTTACCATGGGGCTAGATAATGCTGTGTGAATTGTCCAGCATTATTTATTTATTTATTATGTAAATATATTTAGACTTACATAGGTAAATAACCATGTATTAGACACATAAGATATATGAACATACTAGTAGTTTCTTTTTCACTTCTTCCATTATTGGACAAAAAATTTAAGTGAACAGTAAAATAATCTTATTTGATTATAATTTATAGTAGGTAGTATAAAGTATGACTTGTCTAAGTGCTTATTTTGTAAGCCTAAAGAATTACGTGATACTATACGTTCATAATTAGACGAAAGCAAAAGCTTTATTTTAGAATTGTTTAGCGGGCTTTATTTTAGAGTTTTTTCTCCATATATTATTTGTTTTCGCCCAAAGTTATTCTAAAATCAGGTGTTGAATTACGAAAGTTTAAAAGTTTTTTCAAATGTATAATTTTTTACGGTTTTAGGTGAATACAAACATATATGACGACATAAATTAATATTATCCTTTGTTTTGGATGGTCAACATCAAACAGTGTAGTAGTTAGGTACCCTTCCACGTTTGTATGGGAAGATGAGCGAATTGTTTAACCTTAAGCTGGACTATTAGACAGTTTCCATGAACGACTCCCTTACAGCCCCGGAAACACATAGCGATACGGTGAAGTATTTCCGGATTTCAGGGTTTTTCTAAGTAAACTTTGATTCCACTGCTGGGGAATGAAATGATAGAGTATACATATATAACTCTTTTTATATAAAAAATATTATTGTATTATTTGTTTTAAAACTTCAATTGCCACGTCATAAAATATATGCGATAGCTGCTTGCTTGATGATGGATCGTCATTAAAATTATATCCGTACTCAGAAGAAATTAATACTCTGCCAGTTTATATTTAGGAACCCTTTCATCTACCAAAATGGGTTGTCTAACGGAAGTACTCGCCAAAGTCTTCAGATTTCATTTTTGGAGTTCCGTAGGTATTTCTGTAAGTGGAAAAAGCATAGTGGCTTTTTCTTCATTGCTCGAATGTTTTCTGAGTAAAATTTACCTTAAATAGGTATTATTCCTATAACAAGGTAAATAAATTATCGCTAGATACCTAAAATACTTAAATGCGCAACGTAAAAAGACTTTATACGTAGAATATCGACTAATTCTAATTCATTATCAGCGATTATTCGAGCGAGTGGAAAAACATAGTGTAGAATGCCCTCCGGCAGGCTGGATGACGATCTGCGAAAGACTGCCGGCAGATGTGAGATGCAGTAAGCTGAAGACAGGGTGCTATCGCCCTCATTAGAGGAGGCTTTTCTACCAGTGGGTTCATGGCATTACCTATCCCCCTACCTCACAAAGCTCATTTTAACTCTATAAAGCAGCGTAGTGGAACATTTCTAGGTAGATATGAAAAACTACGTTTCACAATTTGATTATTGAAGTTGACGACGTTGTTGCTGCCCCAATAAAACGCCCGTTTTTGGCAGACCAAAGACGTAGTCCATTTTTTGACTACCTCTTGGCCAAATGATACAGCTTTAATCTTCTGAGGTCTTACCACCCTGTGGTCCCAAGTCTCGGTGTACGGACTAGTCGAATGAATCTCTTTCGAACTCTTGCACATAAACCAACGCGTACGGCATTCTACAGCACGAATGCTACGTGCACTTGGCCGGTAATATATTTTCAGTCATTTATCGCTGCACTATAAAACTATTTCTGCTTCATAAAGTTTCAGTCCGCACTGCTATAAAGCATCCTCTACGTTTTTGTTACAGGGATGCATAGTTTGAATAAATTGTACGCTTGTAAAATGAAGGCCTACATTTCTATGTAACAGCTAATTAAAACAATCTTATTTATTTGACAATCGATGTAGCGCGGCGGGTTAAGTTCAGTATATCGCGTGTTCGATTACCGCCTTAGGACAATGTTTGTACGATCTGCAAATATGAGTACAGTTGTTCTGTGTATTTTCGATGTATAATAAAGAATGTAGGTATATCTAGTATGTATGTAATATATTCTATAAATTATATCAGTCATCTAGTACCCATAACACATGCTCTGCTGAGCTTGGTCCTAAATGATGCTCTGCGAATTGTTCAGCATTTTTTTATTACGTATCCTTGAATCGTATGAAAGATTGTTTGTGTCCGTCGTCGGGTTTCAAACCAGCCGGGTGATTATGTAACTCGCGACCGGTTTGCAACAGGCGTAAATTAAGCAAGCAGTGCTGTCAAACGTCAATTTTGTATTAGTTTGACACCAGCTACAACGTCAAAATTGGCGTTTGACAGCACTGATTGCTTAATTTACGCCTATCGCAAACCGGTCGCGAGTTACATAATCACCATACGGGAATAGAATCAGAAATAATTATGTCGTCTTATAGATACCTATGCCAAGCGTAGCTAGTATGTAGTTTCATTATGATGTAACAGGATTATTGGTTCTCTATGAACTGTCAAAAATAGTGTTTCATGTTCCAACCGCTATTCGACTTACATAAATTTTCTCTCACTCAGCCTAAAAACAATCTCTTTTTCAATGCAGCATGCCTGCAGTATTTATTTTCACTTTTAATTCCGCTGCCGTAATAGCAACTCAGTGGGCAGACTTTATACGAGCAAAAGTGCTGTAATAACTCGCTCTGAAAGTAAACGTTTTTCAGGTGTAAGTATTGCCTTGAATGCTGACCTGGTTTGGGAGGCAGGTTAATTTTTATAGTTGACTGATCAGTGCACTTTTATAAGCTAGTTGATTATCGTTTAGTTCCGAGTTTTTGGAGAAGTCAAAATATTTTATGTCAACATAGACATTCATGGATGAAAATATATAACTTCTGTGCTTTGCTTCGATCATATCTTGGGTTTTGTATACATAAAATATCCTGGTTTCAGAATCAACCAATAGGAATACTATTGAAACTCCAAGAAAGAATTTAAGCTTGTTTCGAAAAATGTCTTAGCACTTTTTTCTCATTTCAGACATTCCCGAATACGACCTTCTCCACGCGATTGGTGTACCATTCAGCAACCCGAAAACCCAGTACTTCGACGAAGGGCTCGACGGGTTCCCAGCATACGGTCTCATGCCGGGTTCCGACATAAAGTCCCCATACCGACTCTTCATGCCAGAGAAACTCTACGCTGACTTCTCCATCACCGCAACTGTGCGACCTGCGAACAAAGAAGGAGGATTCTTATTCTCAGTCGTCAACCCTCTAGAAACTGTGGTACAGTTGGGAGTCCAACTGATACCTTCAGGAAAAGATCTGATGAACATATCACTCTTGTATACAGACGCAAATGCTTACGCTCTTTCGCAGACGATAGCTTCTTTCGTCGTTCCTTCGTTTGCAAAGAAGTGGAGCAGGTTTGCTTTGAGGGTTACGACAGAGAATGTGACGTTGTTTTTGAACTGCCATGACTTTGACACTGTTGTGGTGAAGAGGAATCCGCTGGAGCTCGTGTTTGATTCGGCGTCAACGCTGTACGTCGGCCAGGCAGGCCCGCTTATTAGAGGCGCTTTTCATGTGAGTATCTCTGCTTATTAGATGTTAGGTATGACAAATAATTGATAACCACTAGAAATAATCGACCCTTTTTGTGATTTTTATCTACGATTTCTTAAAAACCTCTAAATTGATTTAATTATAAGACTACTGATGATTTTCCGAATACTTTACGATCAAAAGTTCTTAATATATTAAAACTAATTAATGTTAAGTATGTTTTTGGACCACACAAAGCTCTACACTCCTTAGTTCTTCACTACACAAGCTACAACTTTGCGAGAACTAAAAGTGTTCAATTACTGGCACTAAGTTAATGTACTCAATATTAAACAAACTTCGGCTTTAGTTTGAAAAGTGGACTTACGAGGCATCGCCTTTTCAGCCAACTTGAAGAAATTAACAACTGCAAAGAAACAACGCCTTGAAACTATTAAGAAAGTTGCGCTGTTACTTTCTCTATATAAATGTCTATTTCTTCTTTTACCCAAAAAAATTAAGGTAAAAAAACCAAAGAAATATTAATTAACTATGGTCTCGACAGAGCATAATATGCATTTGCTCGTCTCGGACTCGAGACCCTAGATAGGTACGTAAAAAAATTGTCTGAGCATCTGGTCTAAGAGACGCGTGACCCGAGAGCTGGTGAATATCTGGCGCAATGCATCAGCATTGCCATACAGCGGGGCAATACAGCCAGCGTCTTGGGAACGCTTCCGACTGGTATTAAATTATGGATCACTCGAGCTAGTATTAAATACTAGTTCTAATTTGCTTAAATTATTTGATAGGATCTATCTTTCTTTGTGTAAATAAAAATAATAAACTAAAAGACGAGTATTAAGCTGAAATTAGGTATCAAGTCTGAACTGCTATTCAAATGAAGTTTTCTAAAACTACCTGTCTCTGTACCTGCATGACTCTAAATCATTCTTTAAAAACAAAAAAGATTCTACCCAAAGTGTCCCAAAAAAACTACCTACTGATACGTGTGTGGGCACCCTTACAGAGCCTTTATTTCAGTGCTTGTTACAGCCATGTGTTTTGTTTTATCGCATGCCTTTGTAAACAAAGCCTTTAGAAGACAGATAAACAAAATTCTGTCGCGTAGGTTCGGGTTAACAATGCAGGGACATACGGAGCGAAAGTTTGGTGGACTTTTAACTTTTTTCCACGCTTTTAACCCTTTTACTGTGCTTTTACTAAGTGTCATGCTTTTAGCAGCGTGTTAGGGTGCATTTAAATCCAAATTCATCAACTACATAAACGGATGTTGTGTGTTCCTATGCGACTTTTTATAGTTCGGAATTGCATCATTGTAACAAGACAAAAAAGAGTATAACGTTTTCAGGATTCATTGCTATATTTCATCATATCTTTTGAAATATCTGGACAGATTTTGATGTATCTTTGGTGTATTTTTTTCTATGATAGGTACCTTATTTTGTATGCATGCACGACAAATAATGCCGGTGTCGCTCTACAAACTTTGATAAATTTTACTTAGGGAACGACATTAATTTATTATTTTCTAGCAAATAATATCAGTCTGTTTTGTCGTGTCACACAAAGTATCCAAAAATTTAACAAAATGCCTACGGATCTTATATGTATGTTCTGTTTAATATGCGCCAGTGTGTCGCGAGAAAAGTAAACGTATTTCACCCAAATACCAGTTTTGTCCTGAATATTTTCGACCCCTTTAACATTTGTTTGTATGAATAATTCCACAGTGATTGATTTCCAGTGCTTTGCTTGGAATAAATGTTTTAGAAGCGACGTAGTTTTTCTTCAATGAAAACCGCGTTTTCTGTACAATTCTCTATAAATTATCATATAAAAATCTTTATAAATTATGTAAGAAAATGCACCTTTATTTTTACCCGTGAGAACTAGTTTGATGTATTTTTACGAAGAACCGAGAACCCCTGGGGTAAACGTTCTTGAGTGGACACCACGACTCGGCAAACGTAGTGTAAGACGCCCTCCAGCCAGGTGGGGTGCCTGCAAAGGCTGCAGGCAGATGCTGGATGCGATAAGCTGAAGACAGGGCGCTATGGCGCTCATTAGAGGAGGCCTACGTCGTAATGAAGGAATTTAGATGAACTAAATATTACTTGTACAGCCTAAATAACCGCTTGCTGCTCTTCCTATAGTCGGTTTCTTTTGTCGACTCTTAAGACATCTACGCGTTGAGTTTGAGTGGTCGATTCTAACGCCGTAACCACCACGGCGGATTTACGAACTAGGTATTATGTGTGAATTTAAACAATTCAAATATCAAATATGAAAGTGCTTTATATCCCTATTACCTTACAGACTCTTGGACACAATTGATTGAAGCACCTTAATTTATTTGTTGAAGATAACTGCTAATATTAACCTCTGTTAAATAATCATAAATTAACTAAACGACGTTGACCTGGATCGTTCCTCAACAACGAATGTTTTCAATTTATATTGCAATGTCAACATTTAATTTCCCAACTTCAACTCAAAGCTCTTTGCTGGTTTTTACAGACTTTTACGAAATAACAGTCAACTCTACTGTAACCGGGTTTCTTTTGAATTCACAACTTGACCTTTCTTGAGGATCTGGGTCTGAAAGGCTCGGATACATTGTTGGAAACGCACACCGAAATTATGATTTTATTTATTTCCTGTAATATTCTGAGAAATAATTAAAAAACGAATAAATGAAGAGAACCTTTAAAGATAATTGCATGAGGCCACACAAGCAATTTACAAAACACGAAAGTCATTTATTAAGGGGCATTTACCATGGTTTTTTTAAAGCCTAATAAAGTACAAATTCAAAATCGTCGTCAAGCTATTGTTAGCACGGAATTTTATCAGAATCTCTTCATTCAATTGATAAATAAAATGAATAATAAATAGGGTTGAACAATCCACACAGTATCATCTAGCTCCAAGCTTAAGCCAAGCTTATGTTATGGGTACTATATGACTGATATACAACATTTCCATGATTCAATGAATTCCTGGATTTTAAGGCCTGATTCCTGATGTGATGTGATAACATGGACATTATTTAAAAAAAATTATACTGAAACAGTTACTTGGAGAAGTCTTGTCTACGTGTCGGAGGCCAAGATCCACTTTGAATCACTGAGTGAAAGGAATATGTAGGTTAGTTTAAGAATCAAAGCTTATGGTCGGACCGACCAGATATACCGTTGTGTTTACCCTGAGGCCAGGTCTGTGTTACAAAGAGTTTTTCCTTTGAGTTGCAAGTTTCATTGTGAGTCGGTTTTAAAGTGAAAAGAAATTATGGGTTTATGATACTACACAAAGTATTTTGATATCCTTATGCAAAGGATATGGTTTTATTTTTAATCATTCCTAGTTTTCTGTACAGTTTTTCATCATATTAATATAAAAAAGCGAATGTTTGGATGGATGGATGTATGTAATTATGTGCCTTTATGTTCGTAACTTCTTAACGTCAAAACTGCTAAAAGGATCGGACTGAAATGCTGCATATAATGTAGGTCTATACTTGGAAAAACACATAGGCTTACTTTTCACCCATAAAATCAGTTCCCATGGGATATAACTAACTTTTAAACGTTTCTTTGGACTAACGCGTGCGGAATGCATGCCAATGATAGTAGTTCAATTAATAATTAACTATAATTCGTTTAAAAAATAGGATGGTTAGGTATAATTTTGATTATGAGCAAAAATGAAAGCATGTACAGTATTTTGATAAATTGTTGTAAAAATCTACTTTGCTGCCGAAAACGCCCTATAAAGAAATTTTGTGAAAGCAGATAGGTACTAAAATTATTGGTAAAGGTACCAAATACCTATGAATGCCAATACAAAAGAAGACTTAGAACTCATTAAACTAAAAGAAAACTTTTAATCAAAGATATCTCAAGTTTCACCTATCCAAAGTCACACATTGTTATGAAAGCAAGAAAAAAATCAATACCACTCAGTCCCACAAAGTTAACCTAAGCACGCTCGCTCTAGAAATAATATGTAAAATATTCGATTTGTTAGAATTTTCAGTTAGCAATCACGTCCCTGCCAAAGCTATTCCCTGCGAATCGATGATCATTTGAAATTCAGAATAGCATGTCTACAATGTTGATTTTAGTCTTTACGTGAACTTTTTAAAGGTCCTACTCAGTTCCGCAATTAGCAACCCACTTAATTTGGAATTTTCGTGGTCGTGATGCTTTTAAGGTTTTATTATGAACGTTAAAATAAATGGTACGAGTTGATAACTGAAAATAATCTTTGCAATTCATTAACGATGTGGACGATACCTGAATTTTATTTGAGGTCCTTTTAAATTCAAGCTTTTGGGCATCTTTGGGGTCATAAATATGTAGGAACTTTGTTTTTTTTTGGCTGCAACATTTGTTTTGCTTTTGTGGCTTCAGATCGAACCAGTAATCGACCCAAACACGCCGAGAGATCCAAAGGAAACCATGACTTCTGGCAATTCAATGTTATGTTTCTTACGATTAAATACAGTTTTAACATTCTACTTTGTCTCCTCTTGGTTAAATTGCAGAAAATGCAACGAAAACATAATAGCTAGAAGATAAAGCATCCTGTTCAAAATCACGAAAAGTGAGAGCACTTCATCTTCTTTTGAACTTTTGAAGTTTCGGATAACACATACTTGCCCGTTACCTCAACACACTATTCATGATAGCGTACAGTCACCAACAAATTTGCAACTTTTCCAATTTTCCTAAATCGAAATACACCAGATACTGTAATCTTAGCCATATCCGTACTTTTGTGCCGTGGCTAAAATAATGATGATACCTTCAAATGTTAGGTAGAACCTTGAACGTGTTTTCTGTTTTTTTTTTTGTCATTGTGTACTTTTTGCGTTGCCTGTACATAACCCATAAAGACTTTCAGTTCAGGAATGCACCTTCACATTACTGAGTGGCTCAACGCTTGAAGGGAAGGAGTGTTTAGATGAGGCTAGTGGATAGCTGAATTAATTATTACCAATTTAGCTATACACTCTCCTCAATATAGCTGATAATCGCACATTATAGCGTAAAACTATCAATTACTTGTAGACTTGTTCCTTGTTATTAATAATTACTTGTTTGGGCTACTCAGCTAAAATAAAATTATTGGGCTTTAAGCCCACCCCTCTTTACTTGATTTCGTATAATAGTAGTAGAAGAAAAAAAAAGTAGAACAAAAAAGTTATGCACGCTGCAGTGTCCCTTATGTTTAACTATTTAGTTGGAAACGTATGTTTTCCCGCTCTTCCCGTTTACTATTATGTATAATAGTAAAACTCTTAGGTTACTATACCAGTTCAAAAGGTGCTTAAAACACGTGCCCGCATTCAAGTCTGCACATATTTGACTAGACACAGTCGAGCTTCAATGACCTTTTCCTGTGGCAGTACGGAAAGGGATGTTCTAATTCAAATGAAAAACTTCGTTGCAAATTGAGAGCTGAACTATAACACATAAGGTTGATGTTCTTTTTGGCAGTTTCATTCAAATTGAATGAGTCAATTGGTTTATCTAAAATACAGGTTACCCGATAAAGTCTGATACCTACTAGGTACACTTTATCTTTAAAATACTGGCGTTCACCAAAATATAATCTGACAATTAGCAGTTTCATCGGTTAACTTTGACATGAACGAAAATTTATGCCAAAACGTCAATTACCTACAATGAAAAGGTCCGATTTATCTTATCGAAGAACGCAATGTCAAAAGAAGTCGATAAACAATCTAAACATTGGCGGCGCTAAAATTGTCCACAATATGTACTCAACATCTTTTACTATGTGCAAAATATTTACCCAAAAAGCCCGTTTTTTATATTCCTTCGGAAACCGGAAGTGTCGTACAATGAGGTCTATTCTGCCCCAAAGCCATTCCGACACTTAAATCGAAAAATCTGCCTTGAAATGTCGTACGAGGACCCTCGAGAACCTTTAAAACCATTTTATGACACCTCGATATTCGTACGTTTTCAATACACACTTCATTCCTTATTCGCTACCTTACACGACCTTAACGTGACTCGATATGTTTTGAACCGAACCATAGAGATACATTTTTAACAGCTTTCCTTCGCGCGATCCCCATTGTTTTTCCTACACAGGCTCGTATTTATGCAGTCAGCCTGAATCACTAAATTGTATAAAACAAAGTCGCTTCCCACTGTCTGACTGTCCCTGTGTATACATAGATCTTTAAAACTATGCAAAGTATTTTGATGCGGAGGTGATATTTTTAATAGATAGAGTGGTTCAAATGGATGGTTTATAAACTATATGATACATAGATTTTCACGCGGGCGAAGCCGCGGGGCACAGCTAGAAATTGTATAAGAGTAGATGACAATCGCACCGTATACCTACGCCGCCGTCTAAAGCAGGTATATTTTAGCTTGCATCTGCGTTATTGGCATGGAATTATTGCGAATACAGTCCAGACCACTCAGACGCACTTTCAGACAATGGCAGAAAATAAACGTATGATGTCTTTGGTTATTAGAATTTATGCTTTATGCCGTTCGGAATAGGGGATTCAGTGTTTACGTGTACCTAGAGCTGAAGCGTTGAGTGTAGCATTTTTAACTCGAGAGGCGAGGGGTGAGTGTGATATTTGTTGTTTTCAATGAGGGAAAACGACGGGGAGGCTTACGTAAATAAAAATGGACGCTTGGGATGAGCGAATGAACGATATTTGAGTGTGTTTTTAATGGTTGAACCGAAGGCAATTCTCAAAGTTGTCTATTGGGGATCCACAGGCTATCGCATTGCGTCAACAAATGTCTAAAAATATTTTCCCAGCCTTAATTAGCGTATTAAGGTAATAATGCGTCAAACTTACGAAATAACATTACTTACCTAAACTTTGGTAAAACTGGCGCTACCTAATTTTTCTTATTATAACGTTAAATGATGCATATTTCAAAAATAAATTGTATGTGTTTATGATACGTAGTTTATGTTTTTTTTTTAATCCTTCTGAAATAAATTAGGTTTATGTAGTTTATTTTTGTATCATAAAACTTTGAGATGCACAAACAGAGTTTGATCACCACTAAGAACTAATTAAAACTATTAAGACCAGAAGCAATCCATCTCTTATTCGTGTACTTATTAAAAAACGCTAGTGAACTGTACAACGGAATAGAAAATTCCTTCGTGTCTATAAACAAAAATTGTGGTGGCAATAGTTTGGTTTGACGACCGATTTAGCGCGGTGGGCGATGGTCCGCCTGCGACGCAGGAGGTTGCGGGTTCGATTCCCGCCTCGGAACAATTGTGTGTACGATCTGCAGATATTTGTTCCGGTTGTTCTGGTCGTTTTCTATGTATAATAAAAAATATCTATCTATGTAATGTATTCTATTATGTATATCAGTTATCTAGTACCCATAACACAAGCTTTGATTACCATGGGGCTAAATAATGCTGTGTGGATTGTCCAGCATTATTAATTTATTTATTATTTATTATATAGTACCACTACCTTAATTAGATTATTTTCATAAATTCACGAAGAAAAATAAATGTTACCTTCCAAACAGTTCAAACGACAAATTGTATTTCCCCTCAAACATCATCTTTCCTGGCAGAATATCGGTAAATAAATAATTTCCGGCGAATATCTCAAGCTCATTCTTTTATTTATATCATATCTGTACCTTGGAGACAGGCGGGCGCCATCTTTATAGGTACCTTGGTACACACTAGCAAACCGCCTGGGCTTCGCACCGGCGGCATAGACTAATTCAATAATAGAGGTACATTGTTTTCTTATATTATAACTGAGTATTGCAGTCTACCTACTTACGTAATCACACTTATTATTATTATTATAAATGCGACAGTTTGGATGAATGTTTATTTTGTAATTTATTTATTGATGTAATTTGAAAGGCCCTAGGCTAATTAAACTAATTACAGAAGGTTAATATAAAATATAGTAAGATTAGGCAAGAGAAGAGAAGAGAAGTTATAAATAGTTATACATTCAAATAATCAATTATTATCAATTAATCAAAACTAATTAAAATTATTAATAAGTCAACATAAAAATAAGAATTAAATATAAGTCAAAATTAATTTATTAAGATAAAATTATAATTTAATCACGCCAAAACTAAGGAACGGTTCGAAGAAACAACTTATTAATACCTCTATTATTTTATTTTTATCGAACATTTGACTCCAAAATCGACGAATCGAATCGAAAATATCATCTGAAATTCCGTGACCGAGTTCCAGTGACTCGTACTACTTCATAAATAATCAAAACAAGATGAAGCCAGACGAAAATACGGGACCTAAAATTTGCAGGAAAATTTATGAAAATTTTATTTTACGATCTAAATTTGTGCATTCCCGGTAGTTTTTTGATGAAAGAATAGTTTGTCTTCTTCTGTATGATCAAACGAGTAGTTGAGAGTTTGCTTTAGTACAATTTGTATTTTATGAAATTCTAAAAATATTCCTAGTAGACTTGGGTAAAATTGGTTTTATATGCAAATTGCAATATTTTCTTGCTTAAAATATGAAATAATTATGTGTGTTTGAAAAAATGGGTTTGATTTTCTTTCTATACAACTTCCTAATGAGTACGTATAAAAAAACGACAATTTATTAGCTAAATAGGTTAAATAAATAGGTTTTCATTCTTTAAAAATTTCTACGAAGAAACATATTATTTCTCCTTATCTTGTTAGCTTCGATCTCGTAAGTCACTGAGTTAGAAAACGCGATCGTTTTACTAATTTTTTTGATCTCCAACTTCTATTTTGTAAGTGCCTCTTAAACATCGATTTTTACTTATTTGTACGAACTTCCGGATAAAATGTAATAGGAGTAAGGACCTCTTCATATAAAATCCAATACAAGTAAATTCTTCTTTTTATTTTTTCTTTATGTCAAACCCATTATTTAAGACGTTCCTAAATGTCGACTCTATTAAACTTGAAGAAAAATGAATAGGTACAGGTATTATAAAATATATAAGTAAACCTACAGTCGCATTCCCACAGTTAATAAGTTTTTACAAGACCGATTTTTGCAGATTCACTGGATCCGTAATACTGTCGGGTGTGTTAACTCGCTCCTACAACAACATACGCTATCAAGGAATAGAAACGGGTGCATTCACACAGCAGATCCGTTTTTACGGGACCGTTTCTTAAGAATCCCTCGCAACTGGAAACAATCATCTAATGAATCCGTAATACTGTCGGTGTGTGTAAACTCGCTCCTACAACAACATACGCTATCAAGGAATAGAAACGGGTGCATTCACACAGCAGATCCGTTTTTACGGGACCGTTTCTTAAGAATCCCTCGCAACTGGAAACAATCATCTAATGAATCCGTAATACTGTCGGTGTGTGTAAACTCGCTCCTACAACAACATACGCTATCAAGGAATAGAAACGGGTGCATTCACACAGCAGATCCGTTTTTACGGGACCGTTTCTTAAGAATCCCTCGCAACTGGAAACAATCATCTAATGAATCCGTAATACTGTCGGTGAGTGTAAACTCGCTCCTACAACAAGATACAAACGCCATTACAGAAAAAAAACGGTTCCTGGTAAAATGGATTCTGTCTGAACATTCCACTCATAATTTGTTTTATTAGATCCGCCTTATTGTATCTGTGCTGTGTGTATGATGCTGTGTCTGTTGTCTAGCATTATTATTTATTTATCTAGCTAGTGTAACGAACACGACACAGTACTTACAAAATTCGAGAGGAAGTTATGAAGAATAAAAAAATATTGGACAAAGATTTTTGATTAGTTTACCCACGAGATTTACAACTTCTTTGTTTACTTATTCCAATCCAGTTCTATATTTATTCATATTTCTCATGCTATACCTCTACTAGATAAACAATAATGACATAGTATATAATCCGTAAATCAGAATCGCAACAATCAATCATTTCAAGTATAGTACCTATTTATTAATTATTAATAACGATGTCACTTAACCATCAAGTCTGGTATTAGAGACGAAAATCAACCAATAAATGGTTGATCACATCATCTCATCTCATCATCTTGGGATAACCCGAGAAATGACCGTACAATTGATGGCGCAGCGAACGAAGGTCCGTGTGTGACGCAGGAGGTTGCGGCTTCAATTCCCGACTTGATTGTCATATCTGCAGATATTTTTCCAAATGTTCTGGGAGCTTTTTATGCATTATAATAAAATATCTTAGAATATAGATTAGAAAAATCATTATTTGGACACAGGTACAAAATACAGGTATATTATAAACAAACAGATAACAAAAACAGTTTTACAGGTAACACAAAAGGGTAAATATTATATCTATATTATAACAATGTATTGAGTATACCATATAACTAGTACATAGGTATTCTTCGTATCATAAGCTCTGCTGAGTTTGGGGTTAAATTATTCAGCAATGCCTAGGTATTTATTTCTCGAAATACGTACCTTAGTATATATATTATACTAGCAGCGCCCCGCGGCTTCGCCCCCGTGGAAATCGATTTGTCAAGTGGATTTTTTTAATATCCTATGTTAGATTCCTGGTTCTAACCTACCTTCTCACCAATTTTCAGTCAAATCGGTCCAGCCGTTCTCGAGTTATGTGTTGTAACAAACACGACTTTCTTTTATATATATAGATATATTATATTATAGTTCTTCTTTCACATGCAAATACAATCAGCCTTTATGTCTAAATTCCAGCGAACATTCGTATTCGATTGTTTCACGAGTGCGCTACGTGACTGAATTTACTATGTCACAGCTCTGTATTAAATTGCTTTACGCTTCACGCTGTCAGTCACCCACCTCTCCATTCATATTTACAAGTCCTTTGATCTGCCTCGTACCTAGTGACTTTCATTTAGTGTAATGTAAGTAGATTTAGTGAAAGAGTTCATTGTAAAAAACACTTAAAATTTTCCTGTAATGGAACTTAAAAATTCTTGCCGTCTCAGTGAAAACATAATTCACAAAGAATAGTATCAAAAATGTTTCAACTAAATTGAAAGAAACCTTTTTCTTTATTTCACTTTAAAATTAAAACAAACGGTCTGTCTCAAAGTGTATATTTCTGAATGTTAAAGTCTTGTTAAGACATCCGAGACCTAAGGTCAGGTTTCCCATTAGTTTTACTACCCGTAATAAAACAGCAAGTACTAAAGAAAGTAACTAATCACCAGAACTAAACAACAAACTCCCAACCAAACTTGAAAGCTTCAGAAAGTTCCTTGACCGTTTTAAGCCGACTTGATATGCCATTCGTAGATTACTCGGACCTTCCGAAAGTAACCTAATACACCTTGTTTGTTACTATGTGTTTTTGTTCTGCAAACGTTTTTGGCAAGATAGTGGACCATCTCAGTGTAGAACCGCCGGCTGACCGAAGCGCACGTCATAGTATCATTCTATATTCTATCTGTGGTTTACAATAATAATGACGTTTGGTTAAGTGACAGTGACATAATGTGACGTCGGCGTAGAGGCGGTACGTGGTGCTACGCTGCTACGTGCGATCACGTGGGTACGCGCTGACAGTTATTGGACGAATCGCAATATTGTTCTCAAAATTCAAATTGGGTTTCTTTAACCCCTTTTTGTAGTTCGTGTAGTGTGTGATTTTAGGGTCAACCCAGAGTTCAATTCCTTTTGTTTTGAAAATAAATTAGAATGTTATTTTGCTGCAGCTTTATGCTCTTCCGTCCCGTACTCAAGTTATGTGTGTCAAGGAATAAACTTTGTCTACTCGTAACTATGAGATGCACTAGCAATTTAGGTAGGATAGTTATGGAAGGAATGTATTATTAAGGCACATTCCTACCGTTCATGCCTTAGGTTATCTATGCTTTGTTATTAACATAAGACTATCTTATTGAGAGACATATCAGTCAATAGTAAAGTAATGAAAGTTATTCCCTCAAATACAAAAATATCAAGGTAATCAAAGTATTTCTTATGTTTTAAACATGTTGTCTTCTCTCTGATTTTACAGCTTTTTTATTATTTTATTGGTGAGTAAGAAACAATAAGTATTTTGAAGTATCTTGTAATAAGTACTACTTATTGTGTTAAAATAATATCATAGTACTAGATACCTCTGTTATAATACTTTACTGGTAATATTTGTTATACCTACCCTTCATTTCTTAGTCAAGCAGAAAATCTCAGAAAAGTGAATTCTGCACATTTTTCACTCAGTATGCCCGAGCTTAGCAAGCAATGCAGTTTTAGCTTTCGTGGTGTAGTGGGCGAGTAGGCGTATTCTTTTATCTGACGTAGGTGTAGCAGGTTCTATTTCTGCCACAAAATCCAAAACCTTGAATGATTTGAGTTATTATACCACACTATTAGAAAACTAAGCTTAACTCCAAACCACCGTTCAGTTCACTTTTATAACTCCATTACAAATTAAATAATTTAATTCCTTTACTTTTTTTTTTGTCAAATTATCTTACTACCTATTATTATATATCATTTATTTAACGACATTAACGAACGACGAAGATCTAGAATTTGTTCTAGATTGAGGTATCTAGATTCATATAAAAGTCGTTTCGCTTACGTACTAGTCTGGAACAGCAATGGGATTTAAGAGCCAACTCTCTGCGGTAGTCTGTAACGAGGTCAGATCCGCAGACTGGGCGACGCCGTAGTATCGAGCACTAGTTGCCTAGTAGCCTACGCATTTCCCAGTAAGGAACACCAGATGAATATCCTACCGGGGCTTTACGTTGTAAGGAGGGACTAATAAATCATTATATAACACAATAATAATGAAATACACCGAGAAAAAAGTTAACCGAGGTTTGGCTTACCTTACCTAAGTACCTATACTTAAATTTAAGTCTTTCTTCTGATTTTTATACACAATTCACAGTCATTGTCGATTTATGATCCTTTTAATACGTAAGAATTTTAGTTTTTTTTTTCGCATTTTTTCACCGCAGAACGCGATTTTTGTGAGAGGGTCAATCCGCGTACAATCAGATGGAACCATTTAGAATTGAAGCAAAGCGTTCAGAAATTTACTTTGACAAGGTTCCATCCCATTTTGACATAGCACAGATTATACCCACAGCTGTAACTAAGAACTAGAAACTAGCATAGAAAAGAATCAAAGTAGTAGCAGAGTAGGTAGCAAATTACCTTGAAATAAATGCACGCAAAGCATTTCGATTCCACATTTTATTGCACAGCATCTACACAGATAACTCACAATAAAAGTGACTCAAAGCTCTAAAAGCTGTTTATCTTGGAGTGTTATCATCGGTATTCCAATAGCAGATCTTGGCTATGCAAACAAGATTGGCTTTGTGCTGAGGCCAACGTATGAATAGTAAAGGCAGGTTCCCTGGAAACTACCGTCATGCTGCGTCTGACTGCGTTTTGCTGAAACTGGCGTTTGTTTTTGATTTGAATACATAGTAAAGATTTTAACAGTAAACAAAGCCAATACCTAGCTGTTAGCTGTTCTGTTTCAGTAATATTATTATACTTATAGACAACTCATCGATCTCGTCGTAGATGTAGGTAGAGATAATAGAGAGACGTGAGTTCCTGAAACTAATGATTGTTTGTTACAAGTAGGCCGAGCCATCGCGGGACTGATAGGATTGTCAGCATGATCATAATAAAAGCCTGCAAACGTCCACAGCTGGTCAATTAGGCCTCACCATTCAGTACCACTAATAGCGGTCCTGAGCCGCTTTTATCCATAGACTCCCTACATCCTAAGGGCTCGTACAGACTGTTAATTCTGTCATGGTAAACGTCGTTTGCAATGATTTTGATTAGTATTATTACACATGTTATAGTATTTTTATTAGTCAGAGAGTTAACAAAGTATAGTTTGGTTTACATACAATCTCAAATTTCATCGCTGTACCCATTACAGGACAATGGTCTATGAAATAAATTCATAAAATCTCCCCAACATTTTGGAAACTTTCATTTGAACCCAAACGCCGCTTTATAAACCCAAGCTACTAAATTGAGAAGGTAAAGTAAACAACACAAAGACAAGTAGGTACCAAGATTAGCAAACTAATTACATCCAAATCGCCGGCGGCTGTCATCCGTACTTTCATCCGTACATCCGTTCGTTTCCCATAGTAGTCTATGGGAAATTGACCGGGCTAAGAAGGTTCGACCCCTACTCTAGAAACTCTTTTCATGGGCAGTTGCGAAATACGGCCGCTATACGTAACGGGTACGTCTGCCCGATTGTAGGTATTACTGAAATACTATAACCTTACCTACTCAATTATAAGTACTTTATTGCATTGAACCATTCTATCAACCGATATTTCAGTATCAAGTAGTATGAAAATTATACTTAAAATATACATATAACATAAAAAAAGCCGAAAAAGCAGCTACCCCGTGTTTATGACCTATTCCTATTCGGGCCAACTTTTCGGTTTTAGTTCGATTAGAGTACCGATCGAACGAAACGAGGCACGAAATTTCGTTCTTCAGTGTATAGGCTGGAGTCTGGAGCCATCGAGGTCAGATCGGCAGACAAGGCGACGCCATGCTATCGACTCAACTGAACAGCTGATGCTCATTTTAGTTGCCATTGGGAGAGCAACGCGTGTGGAACACAATTTTTCCCGCGGTTTTTTTCTTCAGTTGAGTTTGTGACAGTGACAGTTTACAACGGTTTGTGGTTATTAAAGTGAAAGAAGTGTTTTTTAGAGCAAAAGTTGTCCGTCTTTAGGACTTTTTCAAAGAATAACAATTGCCCTCATAATATAATTCAATCATCTTCATTAATTAGTGATTTCAGTGACTAGGCCTTGTTTGGTTTCATGCGGTAGTAAAAAATTGCCCTACCCAGCTCGAATTCGTATGTTTATTTTGTTTCTACGAGTAAATTGTTAGGTACTTCTTCTGAAGGTTTCAGTTTCAAAGGCATATTCATTGTTTCTATAATAATTCGATTTTGACTGGCATTCACAATATCGGATTCAAGGCAAAACTGGCAATACTGATCAGCCCCACATTCCTCTTGACAGCTAAATCTCGCGTAGGCTTACGAAACCTTCTGCTGTGTTATTCCATTTCTGTGTTATATTATTGGGAATAGAATTAATAGAATCACTTATTGAGTATTTGTTGTGAACTAGCGACCCATCCCAGCTTCGCACGGGTGCAAATGCATGTATTGTATACATAATATAAAAAAAATCTTGAATCTATTAAAAAAACTGCATCAAAATCCCTTGCGTGGTTTTAAAGATCTAAGCATACATAGGGACAGACAGACAGCGAGAAGCGACTTTGTTTTATACAATTAGTAATTACGGGAACCTTACTATTTTCAAAATAACTTATTTCAAGCTTATTATTTTCAAAATAGAAATGAAATGAAATATATTTATTCTGATAGCTAAGACTTAATTATCAAACTATAGTAACAAGCACACGACTTAAAAAGAATTAAAAGTAAATAATTAATAATATACATTGATTTAACACAAAAGAGACATTTCTAAATTAATGTTGTGTAGATCAAGCCGTGTGGTTCATGCTCAGCTAAATGTTGCGAGTAGCCCCACAACGCTGATTTTCAGCACAAAATAGGTGGATACACTTTAGGTAGGTACTCTACGATTTACCGTAAATCGTAGAGTACCTACCTACGGTAGGTATTAAGAGTCTAGGGTTGGTTTCTACCATTAGGTATCATAGGCAAGTAAATTTCTTCATATTCTAACACTACTCATTATTTTAAAACAATATTACAAACAAAGAAACAAACACCACGAATGTTTGTTGTACAAATAATCCGCAGCACTAAATATTAAATAGTAAATATAAACAAACATGCTTGAGTCATATAGACGCAGTATGACTTGATTGTGGTAAGCTGGCCAGTGCAGTTCCATGTTTCCGAGTCAAATATTGTATGTTATCGATCAAGAATCAAAGGATAAAGAATCAAAAACTCTTTAATTCCATAAATACAATAAATGTAAATTCAGATCAGTTGAGCTACCTGTAGATTTTTCACAATAGCCTACAGTTAGAATTTGAAGTTCAATAGTTTCAATTGTAAACACTAGTTCTAATTTGTATATTGTAATAGGCGCTTCATGCAACAGAAAATCAATGTTTATCGTCTAAAATCCACGTAACTCACCTAAATTCAGCAACTGATACAAACACGCTGATTCAGAGCTTAATCTTCATTCACAATCCGATATGTTTTGTCGGCCATTGAGGGCTGCCACATGGCTATCACGGTTCAAATCGAGTGGTTTCCATTGCACGAAATTTTGTTTAATAAAAAATCCAGTTTGAAGATTTCTATCTGATCAACTGAACAATCAAATTATTTAATAATCATAAATAAAGAAGGACAATGTACACAGCATCATGAATGACAAGCTTTATTGTTAAATCTTGTTTTGTTATCTGTACCTACTTAATCAAAAGAGCAGTTGAAATTCGACATGCCTGTCTATCTGTCTTTTAATAAGGTATATCAAAAGCTTTATTATATCCAGACCAATAGACCAATTAATTGGTCTGGACTGAATCAGAAAAATCTTCTACGAATATTATCTTTACAATTTTAATCAATTTAACCAATCTTGAAAATATATCTAAGTAAGAAGCTTGTAAGAGTCTTGGCAAATGCCCAGTGAACGTCTGAAATATTTTTTGTTCACACGATTTCATATTTTCGAAACACACCTTATGAAATGTGAAATTTTAACTTTTCAACAACTTCAGAAAATGGAGGACGTTCTATGTTCGGGAGTATGTTTTTTGTCAATGTTCGCAGATTTCTCTGTCAATTTGTGGACCGATTTTAAAGATTCTTTTCAGTTTTATACATAATCGGTAGTATTTATTGCGGGGCTGGCCAATACAAAAACTATTCCCGAGTGATATTTGTTCCACAGAAATTTAAAACTATAACTTATAGACACGACGACCTTAACGCCTTCCTCGGAGATTGGTGGGAGATCGCACGTGACCGCACTGAGTGGAAAGATTTGGGGGAGGCCTTTGCCCAGCAGTGGGACGAAACAGGCTAAAAAAATCTTACAACATTATTCTTATTATTGACACTCTTACAACATTGGCGAAACCTTCCACACTTCGGGTGAGAGTTTACTTTTATTTTAACAAATTTATTATGCTTTTACATTTTTCGGTGCCTGACAACCTTATTGGCGTGATACGTATGATATGCGTCATTCATCCAGCGATTGGAAACGAATCCAACCAAAATCCAATCACGGTAGGCATCATGAGGGATCCCACTGGATAAAATCTGCAATATGTGTGGCTTGTACAGAATTGAACTCTAAAAGTCGTTATGTATGCAGGTTCTCGAACAAGTTTAAATTATTTTTTAATTGGGACAAAGTGGAGTGGATTTTAAAAATTAAATTTGGGGACGCTTTCAAAAGAGAAAATTGGGGAATAAAGTAATGGACTCATCCAAATTATTTTGCAATTTACCAAAATAGCCTTTAATAAAACAGTGCGATACCTACATATATATTATAATCTTTACATAGTATAAAATGAAGTTATTTCCACTTAGATCTTTTAAACCACTCAATGGATTTAAATGCAGTTTTCTGCAATAGATAGCACTTTATCTATTGCTGAAAACTGCATGTAATCATGAGGAAGGTTTTTTTTTAATATGATTAATTAATCACTGCCCCATATTGGTATCTACATTGCACCCATGTGCAGCCGGAGCGGCTCGCTAGTACTGTATAATACTTATAATAATATAATATATATTATAATATAATATACAATATTATAATATAATATAATACTTCCTTCAAGACACAGGCAGATAGCAGCATCACGCGTGAATAAGTTTATATTTGAACTATTTGACCATTCCACTACACTTTTCCAGGATCAATAGCGTGTTAATCCAGGATATATATGATATCCTTGTACATACTAAATTTCATCCCAATTCGTTCAGCTGTACGTTAAGTAATAACAAATACACACTTTATATGTATACACAGACCAACTGTCCCTTATAATATTAGTATGGAAAGTAGGTCCAACGTTAAACAGCCGCCTAACCCTGATTAACTTTTCATCGATAACCAGAGATGTGGCATTGATGTCGAATCAATTCAGAGTTAATCCATCACCCTATTTCGAATTTTCTCACCCATTGTGGTTGCTTATACCCTAGGGGTCGGAATAATACGGGAATAAAGTAGGGAATAACACGGAAAACTTTTCAATAACTCGTCAAACGTCAGCTGTAACATAGCTGTACATTACAGAAAAGGGTTAGTTAGAGCAAGTTTAAATTGATTAGAGCATTTAAAGAATAAAGAATTTATTAATAGCCACAGACACACACACAATGTATATACAGAGTTACAAAAAAAAGGAAAACACAAAAATACAGAACAACATAGGTCGTAGGTATTTTGTGTGTAGTATTTTGCGTAAAAATAAATAATTAAGTACCTATGTTTCATTTTTACGGATTTTAAAAATACCGCCAAATAATAAATTTACAAGTATTAAATAGTATAGTAGTATTATTATCTACAAAAAAGATTAAAGAATAAAATATTCAGAAACTACGGCGCCTTTCGACTTATGGACGATTGCACACACCATTTTGCTTTTACGACTTTAACAGGCGCTTCCGAGAAATGTTATGTCTGCAAACTTACGTTGAGATTTCTCTAGAAAGCAGATATCTAAAGTAACGATTTAAATTAATGGAGGTATGAAGTATGCATATCAACTTGTAACTATTCATTACACACTCATGCAATCAGTTTTTATGGTCGAACTTAAATTGGTAGATGCCTAATAGGAACTAGTCAGCATTTGAATTGTCGATAGATATATACCTGCAGAAAAATGTATTGTTCATAATTTATTAGCATGCATTCCCATAACATCATTTATGTTATGATAGAGAGTTATTGCCAAAACATATAGGTACTGTAACACATATGTATGTACATATATACTTAGGTTCTTGCTGAACAAACATAGTCGAGCAATGCTCGAGTATGTAGGTTTTTATGTAGGTTCAGGAAACACTATCGATTCTGGCTAAGCTTTATGGAATGCTCTAAATACAAAGGCGATAAGAGCTCGTTCAGGTGTTAAGGATTTAGGAGAACCTAGCTTTGGTTTCGACGTGGTTCCACGTTTTAAAGTTACAAAAGTCTAAATGGGAAATTTTACTCTATTGTCATGCAGATAAAGTCTACTTGTGAAATGGGCTCAAGACTCTCCTGTGTGTTTGTGCATTTGAAATTCTTAGAACTAAAACATTACATGAAACTAGCTAATGGTTAACCAGGCTATGTTGGTCACGAACGTTAGAAATTGTGAACAAACAGACTTGCAGCAGATAATTTGAGGCTTGGTGTATAGCAAAAGGTACGTAACGGGTTTGTTTTACCTGTAATTTTATTAAACCAATAGATGATCAACCAAAACCGAACAAGAAAATTGAGGGCGGTAGAAGTCATTCTTCAACCCCTAGTTTTTGAAGTGAATTCTAGGTGTAGTGTCGTTAGAGTAGTTTCTGAGATAAGAACGTTTTGACACATGTTATTAAAAATATAGGTTTTGTTTTTACCTTTCATTTGAGGCGGGATCTGATAGTCTAGCACGAGTAGTTTTCATGTTATGGCCATTTGATAACCGCCCCAAAAACCTCTCATCATCATTATATCATACTAGCCCACAAACCTCCACTGCTGGACATAGGCTTCCTCCAATACAACGCCACAAATAGCAGGCCCGAGTTACATTTGAATTAGCAGCTCAATCTCAAGAAGTTTTACCATACAGTAAACTCAACACTAGGTACAAATGTTTATTCTGTAAATTCGTGAAAACTCAATGCATTCCCGATTCGCACTAATTCAAACGTATGATGCCACGAACAAATTTAATCCCATCATGTTAACCGGAGTGCTATTAAACCGACGGTGTTCCCGTAAACTACACGTATGAAACCGTGCTGAAAATAAGTGTTCAAACAAGTGGTCAAAAGTTTATCATCTACAAGAACTCTATAAGAACTCCAAGATGGCAATGGTAGTGTCTAGGAAATCCAAACTGTGTGCATTCTCCTTGGTCATATTTATGCTGTTTGGAGTGACTCTGGCAGTGTTGTCGACTTTGGGATTCTTCCAAACAAAAGAACAGGCTGATCATGCAACAGCAGAGAAGTATTCGTATCAGAACACTCCTGGACAATTGGTGAATGTGAGTAGTAGATTAATTTGTAGATTGAAGTTGAAGAAAAAGGCATTATGATTTTAGGATAAACTTTCTTTGGTTGTTCAGGGAAAAGTAAAAGCTTTTCCACCTTAGTTTCCACCAGTTACAACGCACAGAACCAGTTGAAAGCACTTTTATGTGGTTTTCATTTTGGTATTATTTGGTATTTATTATTGGTTTCCCATAGTTTTTCAAACTATTTCCATGGCGCTCATTGGGGGAGGCCTATGTCCAGCAGTGGACTAATATAGGCTGATGATGATGATGATGATTGGTTTCCATCTTTGACATAATTTCTATAAATGTCTGTATTTTCGGTAGGTAATTTCATAATTTTTAAGACTTTTTCGCCTATAACTCTGATATTTGACACCTGAATAAAGAAAGCTTCGTTATGCCGTTTCCTGTCCTTTCTGGGTACCGCACACCAGTATTTCGACTATGGAATTCCTAAGTACAGTCGTAGCCAGCGTTAACCATTACACATTCCTCTCAACAACATTCCTCTTAACCTACCTTTCTTACGGTAGAATAGTAGTTTTCTTTACCAATAAAGTGACCATCCTTAAAGTTACGATCACTGCGCCAAACTACGCTGACCTTTTTAGCCAGCGTCCGAAAGGAGAGAAATGGCTCTATATTCATTGGTAGTATGGAACCGTAGCTTAAATCGTCCTTACAGCTAACTCAGTTCACTTTAGTTTAAGTTTCTTGCAAGTCCATCTAATTTTAACTTCTAAATTAGATGAACTTGCAGGAAATTAGTCTTATTTGTTTCTTTGTACACTTCCTCTATCTGTTCCATCGCTTCTCCTATAAACCTAAGGTTTGCTGTAAGAAAACTCTTTGTTAGGGTTAAGCTCGCCCTATGTACATATCTTTTTTAGTTATTTTTAAGTTTTTTGTGTACAATAATGAATTACAGAAACTTAAACTAAAGATCTGAGAAAATGCCATTGTCATAATTATAAAGCGGGTCCTATGATCTGGTTAAATACCCGTCCGATGTATAGTAAAAATCTATGTAAAGTATAGTATTAAATATATATGTCATAACATAATACAAGCCTTGATTAGAGAGACGGATGCTGTGTGGATCATCAAAGTTTTAATTTTATTTATACTTAGTTTTCTCTTAATTTGTTTATGAAAAATCCTAATCTTAAGCCTACTACGAGTTATATCCTTACCTCTACCCTACCTTAGCTTATTAGTTATTATTCCTTGTCAAACCTGTTTGTTCCTGTTTATGGCCTGTTTATTTGGGGAGTCTTCAAGAGGGAAAACTTGAATGATTATTTTACTATTGCAGTTTTCCCCCTTAGGGGGGATTTGAGGGAAAAACTGGAATAACCCAAATAAATGTATGTTTATCTTTATCTTTACCTCACGATTAAGGAGGTGTTATAATCTTCCATCAAATCATCTTCGTGACCGTGCTGTTACCCCCAGCCTGTGGTAACGTGAAGCTACTCTATGTGGTCCATAAAATTAATGGCATTCGCATGTCTTTTAAATGGACAAGAGAGCATCTAACTTTATCGTGTTTTTTGTACAAATAAAACTCGGTTACTTTGTCACAGTGTGTCAAAGAAAAATGTAAAAAGAAAATGGAGTAAGACGTTTTCAAACAAACTATTTCGGTAGATAAAATCGTGAACGAGCTGAGATCTGAATGAGATAATATTTAGGAATGATCTAGCATTGATATTCTTGAAATGCAAGCTTGAGTTTAAAGGTAATTTTCAGGTTACTCCACAACACACAAAGTCTAGTTTTAAGAACATAATGATGTAGACAAGAAATTAAAGTTCTGAACTTAGTTTAGCTTTAGCAGGAAGCTAACAAAATTTCAGCACGCGGAAAAGTAAGCACCTTACGAAACTCGCTTTTAAGCCCGTAAAATCATAATTCACGTTCAGAGCTAGCCATTCATCGTATTTACAAGCCTTTGTGGTTTATCCATCGCGTCCAAGCCCCCACATAAATCACCTGCAGAAATTAGCGTTTTTTTTGCAGGGGGCGCTGCGGTCACCTGTCGTTACGAGCTTTCTATTTTGCGGATGAACTTGAAGGGTTAAAAAATGGGGTAAATTGGGCCGCATGTGATTGCTCGGTTTCCGATCCAGGGGTTAGATATGGACCTGAATTTTGCCAACAGAATCCCTTTTATTAATTTTGCCTTTGTTTTATGAAATCATTTGTTTGGTATTCAATTTGCATTAAACAGATTTTGTATCGCATTACATAACAGGCTAAATTGTGCTTTGCTGAGCTCTAAATACGATTGACAATAGTATCGTGTTGTCTTATTTCTGTATGGGATTTCTTGGTTCCCTGTCCGCACGATAGAGGCGCTGCGCTGTGCCAAATCCTTTGGAAAAATTAGACGTCACGATCATGTCTTGAAACTATATAATGCTGCACAATTTACATAGCATTATCTAGCCCCAGGCTAAGCAGAGCTTGTGTACAACACGTGACATAGATTCTTTATATGTATATTTTATTATGCATAGAAAAACGCCCAGAACACCCTAACAAATATCTGCAGATTGTTTGTTCGAGGCGAGAATCAAACCCGCAACCTCCTGTGTCGCTGGCGGAACTTCGCCCACCGCGCCACAGAGGTCGTCAGACTTAACTCGGGGCTCTGATATTTAAATTATTTAACGAAGCGTGAATTATGGATTTTGAGACTAAAGTAGATGCGCTATATGCCCTCATTTTACCAAAAACAAAAGCTTATTCGAAAACCTTATCCCTATCATAACCGAAAAACTACAAGCAATAACAATTGACACAAGTAGACACATAAGAGGAAAAGTAAGTACAAGAGTGCTTGCCACCACCCGTTTGGATATTAGGGGCCTCTGAGGCCCCGTAGAGATAACGGTGTTATCCCCCACTTTATTTACTATATGAAAATAATGGTGAAACGCGTTTGTTTATGAAAATCTGCAATGGTGTTGCTGAGTGCCAGTTTCTTACTGACGTTGTTTTATTTTATCAAATTTCGTTTTTTTTTTGCTATTATTGCTCTATGATTATCAAGACTTCTATCTCTTGCTTGAACCGTTGTTGGTAACGACGTAGGTTAACAAGTGAAATTTTGACAGGTTGTGTACCTATAAGCATTACCGCTACTATACTTATCATAAAAAATGTATGTACGAGTCAACGCGCACTTGGCTCGTTTTATTTTTCATATTTGGTGTGCTTTTCATGGCCAGTAGATGGTTACTTTTTTTCTCAACATTTGATTTTCACCAGTAATGATGTCAGTGATTAACAGAGTTTTGCGGAAGAGACTTATTCCATTCGTATGAAAAAATTCTCGAAGGCTGTTTCGAGTGAAGGATTTTTTTACAATCAAGCATACCGAAACGCATTTGGAGGTTGAGTAGAGTTTGAATCGAAGTCGAGGTAATGACTAAAGATATGGGGATTAATACCTAATATAGGCAAAAAACAATCGGTAGGGACGCCGCAATTTTTAAGTGTAATTCAAATTAAAAGCACCAACATCGAAAATGATGTTCTTGAAATGTTTTCACGTAACCCTAAGTAGACACTTTTGAAAATAGGTACTACGAGTATTTTGTGTAACACAGATAAGGTGGGCCAGAAAAGTTTTTCCAAACTCGCTACGAGTATTTTCACCAAATTCAAAAAGAGAATGCTATTTTTTTATCCCTGTCAAACTGGGTCGTTATCGGAGATCTTGTCTGGTCCGTGACACGCACAGACCGTGGTCAACGTGTTCCAGAAAATAAAATGCTCGTCTGAAATTACTTTAACGGTGGCTTTTGAAGTTATAAAATTGAGGTGCCTGCAGGTTACAGTTTTGATGGCTCGTTCAATTTACTCATATCTAGGATAAAAACCTACGTTGCTGTTGGTGCTATAGGCGAAATGAAGGAACCTTTAACGTTCTCAATCTTTCTTTGAAAATATTCCTGGTTCGAAATTTAGTCTTGGACTCATCATGGAAGTTTCTGATAAGGATAATACAAGCATAAGGCAATAGACAATAATTGTATGATACAAGGATTATTGATGTTTTTTTTTCAGAAAAATATGATTTTTATTAATATTTTTTACGGGGGTAAACATGTCCTTAAGTGGAGACCACGACTCGGTAAACGCAGTATAGGACGCCATCCGGCCAGGTGGCTTGACGACGAGCGATACATTTGTATTGCTTTCAAAGCTAGCTGACTGTAGTTCCGAAACTTAGAACCTGCCAGATGCAGGTTCCATGTCTCGTAATTACTCTGTCTTGGTTTTGTGTTATTAGAATTGTAGTTATATTATAAAATGGCTTTTTGTCTTAATTATACCAAAACATTATTTCTGTAAAATAGATCTGTATTCATAAAAATTTTCTTCATACATAACAGGGGCTCAGCTAACAATAAAGCCACTGTACATAAGAATACCAGCTGTTTTATGTTATGCTGCGGCTGAGGTGAGACTCACCAAACTGAGTTTCCCTTCCCCGTCGTATTTTTAATTAAAAACATTTCAGCGAATCGGAATTCCGTTACCCTTTATCGTAGCGGTCAAGCGCTTTTACGCCATTTTGCTAAAACGGCAATATAATTAAGATTATTTTATGGAATGGGAAGATCCGAATTTCAAATTATTTAAAGGATAGAAAATGATTTTAATAAATGCCAATGGGATTGAATGTAGCAATTATGTTTAATGGAAGTGCTTATTTAGCTCGTTGCAGGATTATGGTATATAGTGATCATTTTAACACTTAGACTGCGGTTTTTTTTCGACGACTACGATCTTTTTTTTAACCTAAAAAATTCGTGCTGCCGCTCTACACAGCAGCGGTTGTGTTGCGCCGCACATGCGTTTCGTTCGAAAAATATTACGGCTGTGCTGAGTCACAAAGATCTGTATTTTCTCAGCCGCTGCGCTAGTGTGGATTTACGCATATTAGTCACTTGTAGAAAACACATACCGTGTGATTTCAGCAGTCAAAGTGTTAAATGTGAACACCGCTTTAAATTTGAACCTAATAACTGGATTTCAGAAAACGGTAAAAAATGCAGATAACGATTGAAGTTAAAGACAGAGTTACAATTGTCAAACTAACAGAATTAAATAATAATAATAAATCATTTATTTCGGTTGTTCACCATATTTGTTAGTACACCCCTATATACTATGTTAGTAACAATACATATTTAATCAATACAACAATACAAATAAAAAATTAAATTCATCTTATTAATGTCAATTTTTCAATAATTAAGTTATGTATTTATATGTCCACAATTATAATTACAAAAATACTGCATGATTGACTTTAATAAAGGCGTTTTTTAAATTTTTACAAAAAATAATTAAAAAACCTTGTTGCAACCAGAGACTTAACACTTTGACTGCGAACTTTTTTCGACGACTGCGATCTTTTTTTTAACCTAAGCCATTCGTGCTGCCGCTCTACACAGCAGTTGTGTTGCGCCGCACATGCGTTTCGTTCGAAAAACATTACAGCTGTGCTGAGTCACACAGATCTGTATTTTCTCAGCCGCTGCGCTAGTGTGGATTTACGCATATTAGTCACTTGTAGAAAACACATACGGTGTGATTTCGGAACTCGAAGTGTTAAGGATATTTTCACGCTATGCTTAGTTTTTACGTCTTAGAGGCAAAACCTATGTCATAAAAGAATATACTCAGCGGTTTACAGCACTAAGTTCTGGTTTCAAGCGACCTGGCTCCCGAGTTTAAAGGGTCTAGTGCAATTTAGCGCGCAGCTTCGTGCGGGTGTCTGTTTATGATGTGTAAAATAAATTATTTCAAAGATAAATTATATATAATTTTTTGATTATTCGAAAAAATGAATAATTTTTTCAAAATGTCTTTTCGAAGTGGTACAAAAACATAATATTAATTATTATAGCAACTTACGCTCGGAAAAGTCGGAAAATCATCAGTGAAAATGTTCATTTTGATACGTGTTATAGTGGTTGTTTTAATACAGGGTGCTTTTCAAGAGCTCAAGTTGTACGGATCGTCGACCCAGGCTGAGATGCAATGCGTGAATACGTTTGAGGTAAGTGTATTTTATTTATTAATAATGAAGTGTTGTTGTCGCCTCTTTGCATTCTCTCTTAGCAACAATGCTTCATTGAAACTTTTTTATTAAACCCACCCATAGTCATTCATCGACCTTGGATTCGATTAGAGATCCTTCATAACTTTCAATACTCTCCGAATAAATTTAAAGAATGTTTTTATGGTTACGTCTTTAATTCAGTTTTCTTTCAACAAAAGGAGCCCTTTTGAAGGATGAAATGAATTAGAAAAACATTGTCTGTTCCACAGAAGTGTACAATTTTCAACGTTTTGACAGGAAATTGGTAAAAGCAGCAGCGGCGAGGAGATTGACATTGACAATTTCTTGGTGATTACACTGACATTTTATTTTATGTTCGCTTTTCGATTAGGCCGCCGTTTTGTTGGAAAAGCAAATTGGAAAAAGATTGGTTTGGGGGACACCCTATATGATATTCTAAACGTTTTCATGAATTTCAGAGTTGAAAATATACGTGGTTTGAAATTTATAAATATAATACTCGTATTAGAACTTGGGGTGAATATTTAATATTAAATTCTATTTTATGATAAATTTAAATGAATAAAAACGTATAATAGAAAAAAAATCCGAAATGCTTTTAACAACAAAACCAAAATAACGCCTTCACTAAATCAAAGCAATAATTTAAAGGTACCAAGATGAGGTACGTATTATGGGACTAAGTATTTAAAATAATTGTGATTCTTAATTTAACAGGACTTTAAAATCACTCAAAAATAGAAACTGATTTCTAACCAACCTGCTTAATACCAGTTACCTACTAGTAAAATTCCGTATATGATGTCAAAAATGTTGTATTTATAGCAACAGTTTTTTATTGATTTTAAGAGTAACCGCAAACTAGCGTACTTACAGATCCAGTGGTCTGATGAGTCCTACTAGTTTGCAACAAAAAAAACAACCTGCTTGGTAGATTTCTAATAGCTTTTGGTGACTAAGTTTGGTAAGATTTCATGAAAAACTTATTTTTAAGCTGAGTTCCAAAATACACCTTTTTAACACTTTGTGACGTCGCTACCCGCACTAAAATACATTGTGATGTCCATAACCAAGCTTATGATTACTAATAAGAACTAAACTATGATGGTTTAACAAAATTATTTATATGAATAACACTCTATGTAACCCGAATCATTGACCACTCAAAAATAGCCTCATCCTTATTTCACTGAGGGTTTGATGGTTAATCATGCCATAGGGATCACATTTAACACTTTGACTGCGATTTTTTTCGACGACTGCGATCTTTTTTTTAACCTAAAAAATTCGTGCTGCCGCTCTACACAGCGGTTGTGTTGCGCCGCACATGCGTTTCGTTCGAAAAATGTTACGGCTGTGCTGAGTCACAAAGATCTGTATTTTCTCAGCCGCTGCGCTAGTGTGGACGCATATTAGTCACTTGTAGAAAACACATACCGTGTGATTTCAGCAGTCAAAGTGTTAAATAAAACAATTCTTTGATGTCATCATCATCATAATTCAAAAAATTAGACGAAATCCGGCGACGATCTTCAGCAGAAATACAGACAATAGAGGTCAAAGACCCGACTCAATACTCAAAGATTGATTGCTATCTGTGGGATCACAAGGACAATAATCTTTATTGGACAGATGAAGATCGCAAAATGCCTATTGTAATAAAACTACAGTAAAAGATCATCGGTCTAAATTGGTATGAGGCTGATGAACAAAGCGAAGGAAAATTACGAATAACTATGTGGTTAAGTTATAAAAAATTAGCTTGGCTTACTTATTCGCTATAAGTATGCCTATTTGATGATGCTGTAAAATTTCCAGCATTATTTATTATTAAGTTTCATTTAATTGCAAATTTAAAACACAAAAAACAAGTCGAATTGAGAAATTCCTCCTTTATTGAAATCGATAAAAAAAGTCAGTTCAATATTAGGTATACCATTCTTATGTCAAAATGCAACAAGATCGATTCCTAAAACTGTTCTGAAAACAGATATATTTATTTAATTTAATGCCTTAGTATGTTTAAAAAGAAAATTCAGATATAGTAAAATGGTTTTCCGGTACATTGCAACTTTAAAAATGCAGTATCTACCACTGAGTATGTCTCTCACTACCTTCGAAGAGTGCACAAAATAGAACGTGAAGTTTCTGTTCTCTGGCATAATTTATGTCTCTCCGGATCTAGTTTCGAATATAGCATAGCCTATGAGTTAGACGAGTCTATTTATGTCTAAAATCTTTTGTTCTCGAAAATTACTACTCGGAATATGCAATACCCTGGCAATAAACAATGGAAGAATCCAACTACAAAAATAACTGATTTCTATCGGAAAAGGTGTCGCTTGTCTCGGAATTACATCATTAGTGAACCTAAGTTAATTCAGAACGACATTTTTCTGGAATTCCCTTATAGGTTTAGTCAGACAAATCTTTGCTTCACTTTATCTACATATAAATAAATAAATAAGGCTGGACAATTCACACAGAATTATCCAGCCCCAAGGTAAGCAGTGTTTGTGTTATGGGTACTAAATAAGGGATATACATACTACGATATATTACATAGATAGATATTTTTTATTACATATAAAACGACCAGAACACCCTGAATAATATCTGATCGTACAAACATTTCTCTCGAGGCGGAATCGAACCCACTGCGTTGCTGGCGGACTTTGGCACATCGCGCCACAGAGGTCGTCAAAATCGATCTATGTTGGTAAACCATAACGTACAAAGATAACGTCACAGAATAGGGATCGATTGATACTATAATCCCATTTATGATAGGTACTCAAGCATTTCCATTGCAAGAGGACTATATTGATTACCGATCCCGATATGATAGATGCCACAGAATCGTGGACGCGGAGGTCGTCCACGATTCTGTGGCATCTATCATATCGGGCACGCATCTATAACACGAGCTCGTACAAACAACCCTCGGTATACTGTAAACACACTTTGAAGCGGAACATCGTATTGCAATACTGAATAGGATGGGTCAAGTGAGAGCAGATTGCGGTCTAAGCTGCTAACCTAAGGTTAAAAGAGGCAACATAAAGTAATTGCATGAAAGGAAAAGACTGGATAGCCAAATTAATTTGTGCTGGACTAGGACTAGGTGATCCTTTTCCCTCTTATTGCTATCAAAGGTAGCGACCGCAGGATCACAAAAAGAAATAAAGTATATTAAAAAGGTATTAACTGGTGAATATTGTAAGGTTGATGACATTTACCAAGTGTCATCAACCTTATGTATCTTTTATTTTACCAACAACCATACGCTGCACACAGCAATGCCGCCTTGGGGGCTGAGAAAGCCTTGGCTATGTAGTATTTTCCTAAGAGCCCTTGAGCTCTTATTCTCTTTGCGTTGCGGTTTTCGCCCAGTTGCAACGGGCCTCGCTCTCTTGTGCCACGTAGACCACACCGACAAATACAATATTGATGTGACATTGTCAAGTAGCCTGACATTGTCTTGTTTACCTGCTGCATTAGATCAACTTTCAATATGCTATTGCTGGTTTGCTATTGACAAACAGCTCGGGTCATATTTGATACATCACACGGTCTAATCAAATTAGTCTACACGTCTACCCACAATAGGTCCTATCACCATCAACCTATAGTCCACAGCTGGACATAGACCTCCCCACTGAGCGCCATAGCGTCCTACTTGCTGCAGCCAGCATCTGCCTGCATTCCTTCACAGGTCATCATCTCACCTGGCCGGAGGGCGTCCTACACTTCATTTGCCGAGCATGTTGTGTGAAGACCACGACTAAATGCAGTACGTGATGCTCTCCGACCAAAAACTGCAGGGAGATGCTTAATGCGTGCTAAATGAAGAGTGTGTGCTATGGCGCTGATTAGGGGAGGGGATTATGTCCAGCTGTGTACTAACATAGGATGATGATGATAATTGATGCAGTTGCGTATCAACAAGTCCTCACATTTGTGACTAATTTGACAGCCCAATTCAAACTGTTTGTTGGAATTGAGCTTCAGCAAATCAAGGCTCGACATGACTCAGCCATAACAGTAACTATAGACTTTACCAAACTTTCGTAATTTTCCAATGTTTAAAGGCATTCACTGATATCCTCAAAGTTTTGTTACTTGATACTCTGAATCGGTATTAGGTACCGCATCATGGTTTACCAGGTTTCCAGGTATTCAAGACAAGATGAATTTCTATGAAAGGTATTTCGTCTATATAAATCAAAGCGGATAAACAGATTACATAGTAATTAAATGTACCTACTGGTGGTATAATATATCACAAGAATAGCAATGTACAGTTATCTACTAAAGCTTCCAAGCTTTCATCAAGTTTCAAACGATAACTCCATCGTGAACATCATGTATCACACATCCTGTCCCAGTTAATAATATTGTACGAGTTATAAGGCTAATTGTAAAGATAGTTGTAGAAATAATTTCCTGAGTTGGTTTATGTGAGTAGATTCTCTTTAGATACAAGTACAAATACAAATGTTTTTAATTCATTCACAAAGTCCATGATTAGCATAGTATTTTGAAACGTCTTTTTATGTATAGAATACTTATTCTAGAAGCAAAGCTTCTTAACTCTCAGCTTGAGATTTTACTTAATAAAATAGTATCCCAGGACTGTGTTCCAAACGTTTAGGTTCTGAGACCACTTCGTCAGTATAGAAAAATAATGGAATTGTAGGTACCAATAATGTCGGCTGAATCAACGGAAGCCTTAGAACTCGAAGTTTTTTAGATATAACAGTTTAAGGCTATTACTTTCTCTATCTTTTTGGTACAGGCTGTTAAACTATGTCTCCCCGCTGTCAGTTGCCTCCATTCATCTTGCTAGTTCTTAATTTTTCTAACCAGAGTTATCGACATACATAGATCGTATGTCGATAACTTTGGTTCTCTGTCGGACGGACAATACTTTTTCGTTACAAATCCTGTCCTGCAAAGAAACTCTGAGCAAAGCTCTCTCCACCAGCGCTCGCTGAGCAACTTTGAACTGATCAACCAGGCCCTGTAAGACATGTGATGACTTGGTTAAAATGTAACTGCACCATTTGATCGACTACAATACTTATTTCTTAACGTAGTTTAACTTTTGGTATAAAATTATGTTATCGGGTACTTGAATGCAATTTTAGCGCCTAACTTTGCAAATCTATAGCAGAAATTGTAACTCGAATAAAGGGGTTCACAATACTAACTTGTAGAAGTTTCGTCACCTAACCCAAACTGCATTAGGTGGGCAAGTTTCGAGTTCACAAGTGGACTGGAGTGGCAACAGAGGTGGAGTTAGATTGTGATTTTATGTACTTTTTTGTAAGAAGTAAAGTATGTCACTCATTTATTTTTATTAAAAAAATGTCTTGTTTAATAATAGTAGTAAACAGTGGTACATTTCTTGTGAGAGTTTATCGACCAAGAAAGAATACAATATAGAAACATTCACAGCGTTTTATAAGCCATAGGCTTTTTCGTTTTATTTACATTGGGTATTGTTTTAAGTTAGTTTTATAGAAATTTTAAAGAACGACCTTAGGTTTAGTTCGTGTACGAATTTCCGCCTGCTTCCTTTGTTATGATGTTTTTTTAAATTTCTTTGAAATAAGTTCATAGTTGTTATGCATTGTTGGAGAGCTAAGAAAACGGTTATGTTTTTAAAATAATCTGCAAGCCAAGTTTCGTAACGTTTTTTTTTAGTTTTTAAGGCATTTTAGAGGAAAAAAATCTCAATGAATAATGAAACAATATTGTTTTTTATCTCGCATTTTTAAATTTGGGGCGATAATTGTTGTTTTAATATTGATAAATAACCAGTGTTTATTCGTTTTTATAAATCAGAAGAAAAAAAATAGATTTAAATAGACAGTTTTTTTTAAATAAATTTTCGATGTTGCACTTTTGACTTATTTTGAAAAAATCTAAAAATCATGATAACTTAAAAATGGTTCACTTTTGCATGATGCTCATGGGAGCGAAAATTATCGCAAATAGTCACCCCTATGACCTCCTAACGGGAATACGTCGAATTACCAATAACCCTGTATATAGGCCTCCTCATCGATTCCGATGACGGCGACCCTAGATAATCACGGATTTTTTCTAGACCAAGTTCGGTCTAGCGAGCCATATTAGAGCTCATGAAAGAAAAAATCCGTGATTATCTGACATGTTAAACAACGCCATCTAGTTCATGAAACAAATAACGCCTTATTGAATGAACCTCCTTGCTCCGACTCTGTTTGCTGGCCAAATAGCACTGTGTGAGTTTCAGTATCAAACACAAACTGAGGATCAGTGTTTGGGGAACAACTTTGGTATGTTTGTTACGTACTAATGTTGCCTACCTTGCCGTACTTTGTCCTCATTTAATTCATCCCGTTTAATCACATGGGTGTTGTTTGTCTGTATCGCTGGTCCTTTTTGTAGCTTTTTATAACCAGGTGTCAGGACAGAAATATGAGTCCTACCAAAAAACTAACCAAACATGGATGATTTGCTGAAAATATATTAGGTTTTACGAGGCGTAGGCGTAAGTATTATGCGATATCTTAACTTCCAGATATTCCTACCAACTATCTTATAAGTTATAATTATAACAATACATTCATGCTAAAAAAAACGTGCAAGAAGTCTTATTGATAAGATAATTATTGATATATTTTTGCGATACAAAATAAGTACAAAGTAGGTACCTACTTTATACTTTGTACCCACGTAATCATTCTTTAGTTATCATTTCCTTCGAGAATATCATAGGATTAATGATAATTTTACTTGATATGAGCAAAGATTTTAATTCCGAATGATTATTATTTATAAATTGAGGTAGGCAGGTACCTAAGTCAATCATACATAATTCATGTCATCTTGTACCCATAACACAAGTTCTGCTTACCTTGGGGCTAGACGATTCTGTGTGAATTGTCCAGTATTACTTACAATTAGTACAAGGTACTTACAATTAGTACTACACTGAATTTTCGGACGAAATCGCTGCCGGGCTGTGTGACTTTGGTGTATAGACTCCATTAACGACCACTACCAAATTAAAATCGTAATTAACTTGGAAACGGAACTAAATTAATTTGTAAAGCATGGTGTGAATAAGGCCTAATCAAGACCAAACCTTATCCAGATCCTATAATAATGGTCTCAACACACTATTGAAACGCCAGGCGACCCACATTTGTAACACCCGGCGCGACGACACGTCGTTGTCGGGTATTTATATCATAGAAAATTAATACGATTAGATTCAACTCAACACGCATCGCATTTCATCGGATCGCGTGTCGTGTCAATAGTTTGTTTCCGGCTTAACCCTCACATAAACGCTAACTTAAAAACAATGCGTATCATGGTTTGCCTGACTTATTGCGGGCTGAATATTTAATTTAGTGTTCCGTGATGAATTGCAGGTGGACCAGGAAGAAGGGGATTCGGAGGGTTCCGGGCGGTACGGGACGATACCGCCGTTCCCGCCACCGCCGCCGGGCCTCGACGGTATACCATGTTAATATTTAATAGCAAATAGGAACAATTAGGATAGCAGCTGCCCTCCATCATAGTTTTAATATAAAGGGGAAAGTTTGTTTGGATGTTGTTCTAAGTTCACATCAAATCACTACATAGTATAAAACAAAGTCGCTTCCCGTTGTCCGTCTGTCCCTATGTCTGCTTAGATCTTTAAAACTACGCAATGGATTTTCTGTTTGTTTGGATTGATTCAAGAGGAAGGTTTATAAACCATTTGACACACTTTGACGATTTCCACGCCCCGCGGAGCACAGCTAGTCTATAATATTTTTTTTAATAATTTGATTGTAAATTTTTTGTAAATAAGGAATGTTACATGTGGTATTGTTTGTTTTCAGGGTATTCTCAACGGCTACTAGGAGAAAAAGGAGAACGAGGATCAAGGGCAAGAATTTTACCATAAATATGTACAAATATTACTGTCGACACCAAATAGCGTCAAAAGCAAAAACAGAAAATACTGGAAGTCTTTTGGTTGTGATTTGGTAAAAAGGAAAATTAGTTTAGGATGATGAAAGATTAGAGAGATTAGAGAAGACGGAGCATTCATATTATAAATTGATTGATTATTACTAATTGATGTTAAAATTAACCACATTTTTTTTCGTAAATTAAAAGAATCTTGTATAAAGCAGCGCAAATCACACTTATCAGTTATCACACTATTACGCACTATTATACTCACTATACAATGTGTATTGTCGAACCTTGATCAAACAAGATGTGCGGATACACGACATATATTTATCGATAAAAAACAAAAAATAAAAAATTATATGTTGCCTGGCTTTTTCTTCGTTTCTTTTTGAGTAATCAGTGCATTTTATTCAAAGTAGTCTCATTTGAAAGCTAGATAGTCAACCTAGCTAAGAAAATAAGAAAAAAATACAATGTCGGTACACAAGCCTAGTAAAAACATTGTTTATTTAGAAATTTGCAAAAAAAAAATGTATTTTTTATTTTATTTATGATCTGTAACTTTAAAACTGGGTAATTGTGGTGTAGTTTTTTGCATGTTATATTAAACTCCATAATTTAGTCTACAAACCCTCCAAAAATTATGGGTCTATCTCTTTTTGTTGTCATGTAATTCACCATTTAAAATAGGTACTTTCTGTCTTTTCTAGAGTAAAAAAAAACAAAAACTTTATCTTAAAGAGCCTATCTTAAAGTTACTATCCCACTGCTGGGCAAATTCCATTATGACCTTATTCCATTTCTTCCTATCTTGCCTTGTTTTATTTCATAATTTATGTAGATTAAATCAGTTGATATTCCTGTTGATCTTTGTACAAGACAGAAAGTGCCTATTTTAAATGGTGAATAACATGACCATGAAAAGAGATAGACCCATAATTTTTGGAGGATTTGTAGACTAAATTGTGCAGTTTAATACAATATGCAAAAAAGTACACCTTAATAACCCAGTTTTAAAGTTACAGATCAAAAATAAAATAAAAATCGTTTTTTTTTTGGAAATTTCTAAAATAAAATTGATTTTACCAGGTTTATGTACCGAAATTGTATTTTTTTCTTAGCTAAGTAAACTATTTAGCTTTCAAATGAGACTACTTTGAATAAAATACACCGTTTACTCAAAAAGAAACAAAGAAAAAACCAGATGAAGTAGTTTTCATTAAAAAACGAATTAAAACTTTAGGGCTTTGTTTTTGAGATAGGTAACATATAATTTTTTATTTTTTGTTTTTAATCGCCATAACTTATGAACGTATCGGGCTGAATTTTAGGTAGTTCTAGGCCTAGAATAAAACATAGGCAACTTTTTTATCCCATAAATCAGTTCCCATGGGATATAAACAACCTTTTAACGCCTCCATAGAAAAAACACGCGCGAAGCCGCGGGCAGAAACACTAGTTCTTTATAAGACCTTAGCCGAATCCATTGAAAACTGTTCTTTAACTAGGTACCTACGAGAAGTTAATGATGCCGTTCTTTCAGGAGACTTTTCATCAGAAGTTACTGCATAATAAAATAAAAACCAGTGAACAAAGTCCTCTTTTGTTATGAAGTAATTTAAAAAACGCTGATCACTTTAAAATATTTAACCTTTTCACAATGCTACGAGCAATTCGATGAGATTCCCCAAAATTGCCGAGCTGAAATGATAAACATTAATTTAATTTGCCATTTTACTGGGTCGAACAACGAAATTGGTGATCGGTAAAGCATAGCTCGCAGTTTTCACACAATGCCCGTTTTCACATTGTCCCGTCGATTTATTGTCAACGCCACCGCCCTCTGGTGAGGTGTTTTAGCAATGACTGTAACGTAAAACTGTGCTTATATTTAATACAAGAGCATCAAGTATCTATCTCCTTAACTGTGAAACTCAAACGAAAGCATAAAAAACTATGAGACGAAAATGAAAACGAAAGCTATAATCTTTTCCTACTACTTTAGATAATATCATAAAAATCATGAACGGGTTTAAAAAAGTACAAAATACTTATTATTAGATTTACATTTCGATTAATAGTGTACCTAACCTGCATAATAATCGTAGGTTAGGTAAACTTTTCATAGTTATAACTTCGTTTACAGCCATTACACATGAATTTATATACTACTCAGGTACAAAAAACTCTGATTAAATTTGCTCCGTCAGCTGTAAAAGTCCTTCTGACCTCTCACCATGATGTAGAACCATTACAACACACTCAACACTGTTTTCCGATCGTTCTATGCTGTAACTACGAGTGCGAGCGTGCTTCACACGATACCCTGCACTTGATACGTCGCTCGAAAAGACTGAGCACTCTTTTGAGTATATTATAACTAAAAGAGTGCTATATTGATAGTGTCGATATATTGAAAATATGAAAAGTGTACCTAACCTAAGATAATTTATATTTAAGGTTGTATTTAACTGCGTTTACTTTTCAGCCATTAGATATGGATTTATTAACTACTCAGCTATAAAAAAACTCTGGTTAAATTTTCTCCGTCAGCTGTAAAAGTCCTTCTGACCTCTCACCATGATATAGAGCCATTACAACACACTCAACACTGTTTGCCGATCGTTCTATGCTGTAACTACGAGTGCGAGCGTGCTTCACGCGATACTCTGCACTTGATACGTCGCTCGAAAATTCTGTTTATTCCAGTATCATTTTGTATTTTACTCCATTATGTTTAACAGATACCAGGTTTTTTGTTTATAAATAAAATCAATAAATTTCTTTATTCAGATATTTTAGTTTATTTATTTAGTAAACTTAGGGCTAGGAGGGGGTTAGTACTTAATATTAAACATATTTGTTATTTATAAAATATAATCAATTATTTATAATACCGCGGGATAAAAAAAAGAAGTAGATAACGCATTTTATAATTCAATTAAATTAAATTTGGTTCTCTATTTATCTATGTTTCATAGGGATCCCTTTGAGTACAGTTAAGTTGTTTAAAACGTAATGTGTAGAGAATTTTATAAATAACCATGTAATTTTTTCCTTTCCGGTGCCGCTTCATGTTCCATAACAAAACCCTATCCTAACCTCTTATTTAAATCCGTCCCATCTTTCATTCCCGAAACACCTTTTTGAAACATTTCCGCCCCATGCCAGGTAAAAAGACATTCGTTTCTATTCCCCACATTTCGTCTCAACAAACCTTTTTCTGTAACCAAATTGTCCCTTCGAGACGAGTCGTTAAACAACTTCAAAATACATAAGGCTAGAATAATTTTAGGTAGTTACTTAAGTAATTCGAGCAAAAGCTAATTTGCGTCAACGAAAAATTTATTACCCCGACTTAATAAAGGTGGTCTACGACATTATTTACAGTTACAACCCGTGAAAACGCTTCATTTACATTTTAATGCCTTTTTCTTCGGCCGTGTTATTGTTGTTAAATTATGTCTGGGACCTTTGCTTCCATGAAATGGGCAGCCATGGCTTTGTCAACAACTTGTTAATTTTAATTTGATATAACCACATAAAACAAATTTATTTTGACGTTACACTTTGAGTGCCTATGACGCAGAAACCGGACAGCATGTAGCAGCAGGTCGCACCGCTGACACTGAATGTCTTAAAGCATCATCAAGCTGCTATTCTATTTTGTCACTCATTTTATCAAATGAGTGACATCCATTTCAGCATAATTATTAACATTATGTTTATATGTAGGGTCCACCTGGCGAGTCTATTCGAGGTCCACCAGGCCCACCTGGGCCTCCAGGACCCCCAGGAGTACCTGGCACGTCAACTGCACCTGAACTACTTGGTTCTGGAGATGATGTAAGTTGTTTAACACATTAGGTATGTAATTCTTGGTAAAACTGTACTTTCCAATAGAATCTCCTCCTCCTCTTCCAAACCATCTGATTGCGGTATACATTAGCCTAAGTAGGTAGAACTGAATTCCCTGGCCGTCAACGGACAGCAGCGTCAACAATCAACGCCCCTGTACCTTTCAAATTATAGCGCGATGTTTTTGTCTGAAGTTGCGAGTACCGTTCTCGAGTTTACTAACAATAGCATACATATGAGTGCTTAGTAAAGTCTAGAACGCAGGGGTCTCATCTAGCCTGCGGGCAGGTTCAGGCTCTCTAAACAAACACGATGTATTTGTGGAGTAAAGTGGAAGAGAAAGAGGATTTCCTCCAAATAGTAATATATTATTATGATTATGTTAGTACGTACAAGATAATGCATATATCTATAGTGTATATAGATAGGGCATTATTTCTGATGGATGACATTCGTGATAAAGAAATAAATTAGTTGTTTTAAAAAAAAGATTTTAGAAAATATCAAACTTCATACCTAAATTGAAATCTCAGATAATTTACACTTATTGTCCATTACTTGAGACTGGCTGAAAAGTGTCCTTTAGCTTAGCCACTGGTTTTCGGCCTTATATTAATATAGAATAGGCCGAAAACAATATTCATGATCCTCTTTTTCCATACAAAATGTTTAAGTCACTGACATAAAATATGTTTTATTCTCATTCATTTTAAGATTTTATGTTATTTATTGCATTTTTTTTATGAACACATAATATCAACTATCGCTACGTATATACCTTGTACCACAACAGCTCCAAGGTAGTGAATGCTGCGGTAGCCACAGGTACTACATACTTCTGGTGTAAGAAGTATGAATGGCATAGAAAACTAGCCTGCATTGTTCTCGGTCATTTCGCACGGACATAGTCTGAATTTTTTTTCCGTTGACAAGGGAAACTTTGCAGAACGAGCTTTTTAAATGACTCAATGGAAAACACAAAACAAATTGGCAATATGTTAGTAGGTATTGACCGCGTTGCGAAGATTGACAAATGTTAAACCTTTTGTATCGGATCTCTAAGAAATAAATATCAAAATAGTTTTTTTAGACAGGTCATCGAAAGATCGGTTACTTCGAACTACCTACTATGATATTTGATAATTTAATGGCAAAACTTGCTCAAAATGAATCAATTGGGCCAATAGCGCCAAATCCAATGTAGTACGGGTTTAACTTTTAACTTTTTTATAGTCTGCTCTGTCGAAGCTGATGGAAAACAATGGGTTGCCAAAGTTAGGAACGGAACGTTGAAAATCCAATTCAAAGTTATATTGCAATGCAGAGAAAAATCGTAAGCCATGTGACATTTTCTAGTTCACTTTTTAACCCCCGATAAAATGGGTTCTAAAGATATGAAGTTTGTTTTTGTAAAGCGACTTGGCAAATGTAGTGCGAAATATTGGAAAACTCAAAAATCTAATCATGGTAATTATCCCGTTATAAGTGACTTATGTGTTAAAATCCATGATTGTTCAAAAGTTTTAAACGTAGTACAACAGTATACCCTTTGGCCAAGTGGGATGATTAAATGCTAAATACTGGACTAAATGCTGACAGATGCTGGAAGCGGCAAGCTAAAGGCAAGATGCTCATTATTAGGAGAGGCTTATCTCCAGCAGTCGACTATTAGGGGCTGATGATAACGAGGAAGGTATCCATGTATGCCTGTGGTTTCGTAGGTTCTGACGTTGAACTGTTTGAAATATGATTTAATTCCATTGAGAGTTTTCATATGTTGATGAAAATCGGAATGATATGCATGGTTCAAAGTAAAATCGTCGTCGAGTGTTCACTAATATCTGTGAAATTAAGTAGTCTTTGTGATATGTTTTACTCTACACGTTTCGTGTCTTTGTGTAGTAAACCAAAAACGGCAAACGGACACTAGGCTGGTGGTACCCTTGTTCGTTTAAAGTTGGATTGTATACAGTCATTTTCTCGAAAACTTTTTACGTTTTGGTATTTTGCCAAAATCATACTTCAGGTTTAGTTGGTTGGTTATCCACCTATATGATGTGATTTTTTAATTATGTTTCCATTTTAGCCAAAAGCAAAGCACACGTGCCTACTAACATTTATACCTCTGATTTGTAAAATAATTTATTTTCAAATGTCTAATTTCTAATGGAATTATTATGTTTTTTTTTTTGCTCTCATGGATATTTGTAGAGGTATTCCGTGAAGGTAAGTTACTTCTTACTGTTCCAATATTAGAAACCTGATCCAAAGTCAACGCCGCAAGTTGTTCAAACAATATTCAGCAAAATAATTAGTAAAAAATAAGCAGGTACCTATACTTCATCATCAAACAAAATATATGTGTGTGTAAATTAGGCTGTGGGATCCTCAATTTATTTACAGCAGTGGCTGTAGGCCACCAAATTTATGTATAAAGATTCTTCGCAAACTTGCCACCGGACCACAAATATTAAATCCTTATCATTTTACCTACGGTCCAGTATTGGATTTTAAACGTCTCATAAAATATACAACCTACAGGTCAATCAAAACTCAATCAGCCTAAAGAGATGTAAAATGTAATTCTGTTATGTTTACTTTTTCCCAGCAAATATACGGTGAGAACTACGCATCCCTCGGCCAATGCGGCTGCAACTCCAGCACCATCACAGCTCTGTTGCAACTGGCTCCGGAACTGAAGGGACCGCCTGGACCTCCAGGGCTGATGGGCGCTGATGGCAGGACGGGCGCTCCGGGGATGGTGGTAGGCTTATTAAAACCTTAGAATAATGCCTTGTAGATGTTGAAGTAAATTAGAATGTCTTAATAATAATAATGTAAATCCGTTTATTGGCTGTTAGTGATAGTTATAAGATAAGTTAATTTATAATTAAGAGCTGTGGATTTTGTTCATAAATAAAATAAAAAAAATAAAAAGAATATAACGTTATACCAAAAATCAGGCTTTTAACAACGCTGATGACGCGAGTTACGTTATGTATGAAATAGCGTGTTATGTATGAAATACAGTTGAAACAGTTGAGCTAACCGCAGAATGTTGCAAACAATTCAGAGGTATCTGAGCCATATCCTACCATATCAACCGGAAGCTTCTCTGAGACTTTGGCTACATTGCCCCGCTATGGCAAACCTGATGCTGATCACGACCTCTCTCGTTAAACGTCGCTATCTTATACTAATCAGAAATGAAACCTACCTACAACTGTCACCTTCTGCTGCGATGGCGTTGGCTGATAGTATAAAGAAATTAAATGTTATTTTCAGCACATGCAATAAGTTTAGTTTTACAACTAAGTTTTTCAATGATAGAAAATATAATATAAAAATGGGGCTAGCCCTAATAGGTACCCAAAAGTAGGTGCTCACGGGCAAGATGCAAAAGCTGCCAGTACATTCTTCGCATAGCTTTTCTAATAAGATGACTAGTCGTTCTATTCAATGTTTCAGTCTTCTTGTTCACTATTTATCTTCAGGGTCAACCAGGAATACCCGGGGAACGAGGTCCACAAGGCCCGCGCGGCGAGAAAGGTGAACGGGGTGATGCAGGCCCGCGTGGTTACGAAGGCATGTCAGGGCCTAAAGGTGAAGCAGGGGTGGATGGGAGACCTGGAAATGCCGGGCCACCTGGACCGCCGGGACCACCTGGCACTTCGGAGTACAGTAACTTTGATGTAAGTCAAAAGTTTGTTTCATCATCATCATCAGCCTATGACAGTCCACGGCTGGACATAGGCCTCCCCCAATGAGCGGTCATCATCCCACCTGGCCGGAGGGCGTCCTACACTACAATTGCCGAGTCGCGTTTAAGTAGTTAAATCAAACTAGACAATTATTAAAATTTATTTTTGGTATTTCTCTATGTTAGCTAAAGGTTAGCTAATGCTTTACCGAATCCATATTTGATGACTGATTATTTTGTTTATAAAGAAGTTGTTAATTTTGTTATTGTTGCTCAACAATTTTTATTATTTTACAAAATTTTACTGGCGCGTCTTAATGACTTACCTTTTTATCAATAGTGGAATCAGAATACTATTTTATTAAATAGATAAAATAGTATTCTAACTATTTTATTTTATTATAATGTGTGAAGTATTCTTTTTGTTGTTTTAATTAGCTACTTGCTTGCGGAAAATGCGTTTAACGCTGCATTACACGCATTTTCCGTAATAAAAAGTAATACAGATTAAGTTACTGTGGTAAACTATAATTCTTAGCCTATTTTCACTTACTCATAGAAAAATCTTCTAGAATAATCTTCGTTACATACCTACCATGTCAGTTCAATAATAATAAAAACTTTCGTAAATCCCATATTTTACGAGTCGACCGATTCGCATATCTATCTGTCAAAAGTAACTGTGAGTATGAAATACTTCGACTGGCGGGAACCGCACGTGTCTTATTTAGACATAACCGCGCGGTTAGTCAAACCGCGCGGTGCCCGCCAACCAACCGCTAGAAAATAGAATCGTTGTTACTATTATATGGAGCCTGAGTAAATTGACGACCTCTGAGGCGCGTTCGGCGACGGTCCGCCAGCGACGTAGAAGGTTGCGGCCTCGGAACAATTGTGTGTACGATCTGCAGATATTTTTTCCGGGTGTTCTGGTCGTTTATATGTATAATAAAAAGTACCTATCTATTTATGTAATTTATTGTATTATGTATATCAGTTATCTAGTACCCATAACACAAGCTCTGCTTAGCTTGGGGCTAGATAATGCTGTGTGAATTGTCCAGCATTTTATTTTTAATGCTAATAAAGTGTAATTATGTAAGCTAACTTTAAATCCATTCCTCATCTGGTCTCTACCTCATTAAGGCTTTAATGTATCCTCATTTAAATGCTAATAAGCTAGTACGAAACAACCGATACAATGAAACCAGAGGCCCTATTTTGATAAAGAAATCACTTGAGGATGTCAATGGTATCGTCACAGTAACGCCACCATGGACACGTATTGTTATTCTACGATAGATGAAAAAACTACAGAAAAACTAAAAGTGTGCGAGTCAAAAGTCTCGAGCTTGAGACTAATATACATAAATAACTATTTTATCAAAAGCGCAAACAAAAGAGGATCTCTTTTGTTTTTCGTATACTTGGAGGCCTACTTTCGTTATGAAATTTCGGTTTTGATCCGTCTAATTCGTACTCCAATCGAAAGAAAATGGAAAATCGTCCGAAATTGAGCATTTTGAGTTGATTATATTTTTTTTATAATACTTGACACTGACATTTCGATTCTTACAATGGTTTATAAATATAAAATGTATTAGATAGTCAGAATAATAAATTCGCCCGAAAACCCCTTTGGTGTTTCGTAATTAGCTACGCGGTGAGTTTTGCGGCCATACCGCAGATGCCGGCAGATGAAAAGAACTAGAGTAGGCCTCCAGTATCGATAGATATTTGACGTCAGCGTGACTAATTGTATGAAAAAATGTTTCGAGTTTTTTTTCATTCAAGGAATACTCGTGGCGATTTCATTAGCAAAATTTGGCCCCTGTAATACTTACTTAGTTATGCTTTGTTGTTCGCTATTTATAACTATGTACATATATCTAATTTCGAGCGATGCATAATGTGTATTTACTATTTCATGCTACCCATTCATTAATTTAGTCGAACTGGAAGCCTAGGCAGATATACAAGGTAAGTTTTATACACAACACACGGACTATATCAGTGGGGTGTTGTATTAATGATCAAACTCACCTTAATTCGGGTTGCTGGAAACTTATCTCTATTTTGCCCCAAAATCAGCAACCTGAATGAACATTGACAAGAGATTTGATCTTTCATTGGATAATCAGCTAGGTTCCTAACTTCTATTATGGTGCCCTGTTTTACTCTAAGTCTTCCTAGAGATTGATATAATTTTGCATGTCTATAAAAAAGCGCACAAAAGTTTTTGTAGCACCATAACTCTTTATACACGAGGAAGTTAGATAGCATAGTGGCATAGTCACACTATCAAAGAGCCATCCTTCAATCTGTCAATAACATTCCATTTCTTCATTGTCTACATGTCTACCTTTTCAAGTCACTAAACTTTGAGACTGAAACGAATGGCCTTTTGTTATTCTGCCGCGTTTGGCAAACAAACCTCTAAACTTCAGCAGAAGTGTGAAAGTAGCTGGTTCAGCGAAGACACGCACACTTTTAAAACAGCTCAGTCACAGCAGTGATTAGATGTCTTGTATTTAGACCATCGTGATCCTGTGAAGTTGAAAAAAGGCGCATATTGAGACGTTGGGCATAACGCTGGAAACAAACTATTGATATGTCACACGATCTGACAGAACCCGATGTACGAGTATGTTGAGTTGAATCAAATCGTATGAATTTTTCATTTTCTATGACTAGAATTACATTAGTAATTCTAGTCATAGAATAACTTTACTTATTTAATTATACTATGCCTACTCTGAGTTCTGGGCATACAATATAATACGATTTGATGCAACTCAACACGTCGTGGCGTGTCGATAGTATGCCGGAGCTATTAAGAATCAAACGAAAGTCTATTCACGATAAAAGCTTATTGCAGATTAAATCAATAAAACACAATAATGAAGATTTTTGCGAATCATCATTTAGCCGCAGAACGAAAAGTTAAAAAACAAGGTGCAAACACACATAGCTGAAAGTCCAAAACGCCTACGCTAGCACTTTTGAATTTATTTATTTTATTTGTATAAATTTTCAAGTTCATGAAAGTTATTTCACTCACAACTTGTTACTATTTATCACAACCACGTCAACCCCCATATTTACTTACCAAACTGGGCCAGCCATTCCTTCATCAGCTAAGTATTTGATTTATATCGATGACACGGCCAGATAAGAGGATTTATCCAAAACATTCTAGTAAACTTCGCCAGTGTATTGTCTGACAAAACATTTAGAATCATTAAACTCGAAACTTTCCCCAATGAATATTGAATAATAAAACAATGGAGTAAGTTTCAACGCAATAAAGTACTTATCTAAACAGAAATTTTGTTCAAATGTTTCGGCAACATTTAGATTTAACTTGACAAAGGAAATTCAAATATTTTATAGTATCTGTTTACCTTATTCGATTAAATAATTTTCGTAGGAAAGATACATAGTGTAACGGACGGAGCCGGGAGCTGAAGACATTGTCCTCTTTGTAGCCCTTTCGAGAGGGAAAGCTATGTATCCCCGTCTCTCTCTTTAGCTTTCACATATCTATATATGATGTATAAATTCATATCATGCAGAAATTCTTGCTCGCTCTACCAGTACACGCTGGAGGGAGTAATTTTGTAATATAATAAGTGCCGATTTGCGTACAAATTTGTAATCGTCAAGTAGTCAGCAAGTAACTCTCAAGAAGTCGGCAAGTACTAGCAAATCGGCGCCAGGCAGGAACCTTTGAAGAATAAAGTCAAGAATACAGTCCACTGGTGTTTTCATTAAGGAACGTGGAGGGAAACCCTACTCGTAGGAACGACACAGTAGGAGCTAGGACCGCCACAATTGTTGGTCCTCCGATGCCGGGATAGAGAAGAGAAGCCATCGTCGAAGAAAGAAGAGCGGTATCCCCTCGGCCCGCACCAGGTACGGCCGAGTCAGGGTACCTGAAGAAAGGACACGCCTGCCGGCGCCACGTGTGCATCATTCATCAGAGCGCTTGAGAGCGCTCAAGGACCCGCCTGCCGGCGCATCGTGCACCGCTCATCGGGGCGCCTGGGAGCGCTCAAGGACCCGCCTGCCGGCGCATCGTGCATCGCTCGTCGGGGCGCACGGGACGCTCAAGGAACCGCCAGCCGGCGCAACGTGCATCACTCGTCGGGGCGCACGGGGCGCTCGAAGAACCCCGAACGGGGCAGCGTGCATCGTTGTCAAGACCGGCGCAAGGGGCACGGGGTGCCTGAAGATCACCGAACGGTGCTACGTCCGAAAACACGCGTTATCGCGGCCCGTTGACCACGGATACCTTGCGGTGTTACACGAAGTGGCCAACAGGTAAACGCCTTCGGGTGGTGTGGTGTTTGTGCGGCACCACCAGTCCAACAAGAGCGCAAGGACAGCGCGGACTGAAGTGCACTCCTCGCCGGTAAGGGTCACGCAACACGGGCGCCGGACTGTAGGCACACGCCCAAGGGAGTCGGACATTCCAGCCGATTCGCGAGCATCCCGTGATTGCGTGTTCCCCTCTGCTGGGTGGAACCCCCCCTCCTATCCCAACGTATCCATCCCCGAAGGAGCGAACGTCTGCCTTTGGGCGGTCACCTCCTGACGGACTGATAGGGACTGCTAGGGACCGTTAGGGACCGTTAGGGACCGTTAGGGGCGTTCAAGCCGAAGAAGATGCCGCCTATCGGAAGAAGCCCACCACTCACCAGGAAGAAGACCGCCGCACTGAGGGTGTACCACGACTACCCCGCATCACCGACGACGGACAGCACGCACCACGACGCACCACCCGTACCGAACCCCGGCGCAGAGACGGAACCCGGACCATCCACACCCGAAGTACTGTTTGCTGGAGAGGCTACTACCACTACGGCTACCAACCAGACCGTGCGCGACATGATTGAAAGAAGCGCGGTCGAACCTCGACGACAGAATAGTCGCGCTCCTTCAGTACGCTCACAACGATCAAACGCTAGCATTGCGCTGCGTATCCAACAGGCGGAGCTTGAGGCAGAAGAACGGATCGCAGAGATACATCGAAAGGAACTGCGAATTCAAGAAAATCTGATCAAGAAGAGATTAGCCGCTGATGTCGCGGGGATACGTGAAGAAACCGATGCAGTTAGCGAAAACAGAGATGAAGATTGTAATGCGGAGCGAAACGTTAGCGATTGGCTTCAAAAGCATCGCTCACGGGGGGAGCAGAGAGGTTACTACGAAACAGAAGTGGGTACCAGAATCCGAATGACATCAGAAGAACGAACTGCTCCACTTGAGCCGATAGCGAACCGAATTGCACCTGGATCAAGACGACAGAGATCCCCTTCACCGGAACAATACAGAAATGAAAACGCATTCGATAGATTGACGATAGCACTGGAAAGAATGGCGTCAAATAGGCCACCGACAAGACAGATGCAAGAACTGCCTATCTTTAGCGGTGGAGCCAAAGAATGGCTACCGTTCAGAGCAGCTATGCGAGAATCTACGAAGCTTTTCAAGATTTCACCGGCGGAGAACCTAGCCAGACTTAGAACGTGCCTGCGAGGCGAAGCACGAGCTACGGTGTCGGCACTGTTGTTCACGGCAACTGATCCATCTGTAATCATGAACACTCTTGAACAATTCTACGGACGTCCAGAGATGATAATAGACGATGCGATTGAGGACATTAGAAGAATGCCGCGTTTGGGAACGACCGTAACAGAGTTGAATACTTTCGCAATCAAGCTTCAAAATATAGTGACAGTCATCGCGAGTTTGGATGAACGAGGATACCTACACAATCCCATGTTGGCGCGTCAAGTTACAGAAAAGCTGACCCCATACATGAGGATAAGATGGTGCGACTTTGCCGAGGAATACGAAGATCGAAGGGAAGCGGAAATCGTAATGCTATCCAAATTCCTCATGAGGGAGGCAGATCGCGCCGTACGTCATGCATACTCGGCCGCCGCAGCTCGCGGAATCAGCTCGCGGCCGAACGAGGGAGGTGCAAAGCGCACCGAAGAACGGGGCCGTGTGAATGAACGAACCCGCGGAACCGTTCTAGCTACAACCGAAGAAAAGGACAACACAAACGCTAAGAAAGATGAATGTCTCTGCTGCGGCAGTGAGCACCGAACGCCACTGTGCCGGAAGCTGGCAGCCCTGACCGTGAGCGAACGATGGTCATGGGCGAAAGAGGCAGGAGTCTGTTTCCGTTGTCTAGATAGTAAACACAGACGTTTCCGCTGCAAGGGCAAGAAATGTGGAATCAATGAATGCACCCGATCGCATCATGCGTTGCTGCACACGCCAGAGGGCCAAGGAAAGGCACCTGTCGCTCAGAACGAAGAGTCGGCGCTAACAGCATCAGCAAGGGCACCTGAGGAAGCATTGCAAATATTGTTGAAGGTCTGTCCTATCACAATCCGAGGCCGAAGCGGGAGAGAAATGAGAACTCACGCATTACTTGATGAAGGGTCAACGATAACGCTGGTCGACGAGGAGATCGCCTCTCAGCTAGGAGCGAGAGGGCCAGTGAGAGCGCTGAATATCGTGGGGGCCACATCAAGTCAGCGAGAACCCGAAAGCCAGACTGTAACGATTGAAGTGCGTGGACAGAGTCAGGAGAACTTTCAACAAATAAAAGCCAGGACGGTAAAGAATCTAACCCTGGGAAAACATTCGGTCGGAACAGAGCTTCTCCAATTACCCCACTTACAGGAGCTTAAACCGGATGCCGTCTGCTATTCAAACGCGAGACCACGCGTACTTATCGGCGCCGACAACTGGCATCTCATCGTAACACGAAAACTGCTAACAGGCAAACGAAAACAACCAGCCGCCTCGCTTACAGAATTGGGTTGGATAATACATGGAAACGCCCCTCTTAGAACGATAGAAAGAGACAGTGAGATTATATGTCACGTGCGCACACTTCAAGGCATCCCAGACAGAGATGATGAGTTGAGCGAACTCGTAAAGGCGCATTTCGATATAGATGCTCTCGGAGTCTCATCGAAGAGGAAACCCAACCCTGATGAAGAGCGCGCTAAAGAAATATTTGAACGGACAGCCAAACGAAAGAAAAATTATTTCGAGGTTGGATTACCGTGGGCAACCGATGAGTCAGTAATGCCACCGAGCTACGATATGGCCGTACGCAGGCTACACGGCATAGAGCGCAAGATGGATAAATCACCTGAGTTCAAGGAAGCGTACACTGCGCAGGTGACAAAGCTATTCGATAAAGGGTATGCGGCCAAGAGTGATGAGGACCACACGCGAAAGGAACGATTGTGGTACCTACCGCACTTTGCTGTCACGAATCCCAACAAACCAGGAAAAGTTCGAATGGTGTTTGATGCAGCTGCGCGTTCGAACGGTATTTGTCTTAACGACGCGCTATTGGATGGACCGGACTTACTACAGTCGCTCCATAGAATACTGTTTCGCTTCAGAATGAAGCCAGTCGCAGTCACTGCTGACGTACGTGAGATGTTTCTTCAAGTGAAGATAAGGACAGAAGATCAAGTAGCTCAACATTTCCTGTGGCGAGGCGATGATCGCTCCATTCCGCCCCAGAAGTATGTAATGAAGTCTATGATCTTTGGAGCACGAAGCTCACCATTTCTGGCTCATAGCGTGAGGGATCGAAACGCAACGGATTTCAAGGAATCACATCCGCTTGCGTACTACGCTATTACCGGCAGCCATTATATGGACGATTGGGTACAGAGCTTTGATGATGAAGAAACAGCAGCGCGAACAATATCAGAAGTGCAAGAAGTGCATAGTAAAGCAGGCTTTGAGTTGGCTAGCTGGAATAGCAACAAAGAACATCTACTAGTAGGAATACCCGACGAAAACCGCGCACATGCGCCGAAAGAGCTCGCCGCTAATACACATCTGTACGAGAAAGCGTTGGGAATACTATGGATACCTACTTTGGACGAACTGGGATTCAACACAGCAATGAATCGGGTACCCATAGAAGTGAAGAATTCTCAAAGGTTACCGACGAAGCGCGAAGCCTTAGGAGCAGTGATGTCTTTGTTCGACCCGCTAGGCCTGCTGAGCCCATATACGATAACTGCCAAGATTATGCTTCAAGAGCTGTGGAAAAAGAAAGTGGGCTGGGATGAACCGTTACCACCCGAGGAAGCATCAATCTTCGATGAATGGCAGTCGGATCTAAGATACATCGCCGCGTTAAGATTACCGCGATGTTACGATCAAAGAAGTGGTATAACGAAGCGTCAACTTCACGTATTCTGTGACGCAAGTGAGCAGGCGTATGCAGCCGTCGCGTACTGGCGTTTGTCAAGCCAAGAAGGCATCAGCGTTTCAATAGTCGCCGGGAAAGCGAAAGTCGCGCCATTAAGAGCACAAAGCATACCAAGGATGGAGCTACAAGCCAGCTTGATCGGAGCGCGGTTGGCGGATGATATCGTACGCTGTCACCAATGGGATACCGAAGTGATATTTTGGAGCGATTCAAAAACGGTACTGCACTGGATAAGGAACGATACAGTCCGCTACACACCATTCGTCGCACATCGACTGGGAGAGATAGCCGAATTAACCCATCCAGATCAATGGCGATGGATACCGACGGCTTTGAACGTAGCAGATGACGCGACGCGCGCTGGAAATACAGAGCTGAAACGAGATAATCGATGGTTTACTGGACCCCAATTCCTACATGAGAGTGAAGACTGCTGGCCCGTTTCGCATGCTTCTGAAGAGACCTCAGAAGAGGAAGTTGTGGTGACGCACGCCAGAGAGAAGTCGCCGTTAGTAGAAGTGTCCCGTTTCTCCTCCTACGAACGTTTGGTCAGAGCGGTGGCATACGTTCTCGCCTTCATCGATATGTGCAGAAAGCGTGCTAGGAGACTTGGATTGAAGCATATACAAGAGGCCGAGCGCCGGCTAATCCAAGAATCTCAAAAGGACAGTTTCGCCGAGGAAATAACGCGACTATCGAAAGGACAGAACGTCGATCGCACGAGCCGTCTCTACAGGCTAGATCCCGTGTATAACGATGATAGGATAATACGTTTGAACGGAAGGATCAATGCCGCAACAGTGCCCGATGAGATGAAACGACCGCCGGTCTTAGATGGGAATCATCCAATCACGCGTCTGATAATCCGACAAGAGCATTTGACGACCGGTCACGTGGGAAGAGAACAGATAGTAAATAATCTCCGCCAGCGGTATTGGATTCTACGCCTACGACCAAATGTACGAGCTGCGTTACATGAATGCACATGGTGCAAAGTTAGAAGATCTAACCCAGAGAAACCAGTGAAGGGTGACTTGCCTCGGATACGTTTAAACACACACACAAGGCCATTCTCGCGGTGTGGAGTCGACTGTTTCGGCCCTATGTGGGTGACGATTGGCAGACGACGAGAAAAGCGATGGGGAATATTATTCACGTGTCTAACGACTAGAGCGATACATGTGGAGTTAATCGCTAGTCTAGACGTGGATTCGGCTATCATGGCAATAAGACGAATGGCAGCACGCCGAGGAATGCCTTGCCTGATAGCGTCCGACAATGGGACGAATTTCCGTGGAGCTAACGTAGAGCTGAACAAAACTTTCAAAGAATGGCTCCCCGCCCTCAAGGATTACGCACTCACGAAGCGTATCGAGTGGAGATATATCGATCCTGGAGCGCCGAACCAGGGGGGAGCCTGGGAAAGAATGATTAAAACGGTAAAAAACGCTCTCGCAGTAACGCTCACCGAACGAGCGCCTAAAGAAGAGGTACTCGCAACCCTGATGACAGAGATTGAGCACACCGTCAATTCAAGGCCGTTAACTCACGTACCAGTGGAAGCAGAGGACCAAGAAGCCCTAACGCCGAATCACTTCTTGTTAGGAACTTCGGTGGGACTGCCCTACGTGGGAGAATGCGACAAAGCCGACAGACGAACTTGGCGCGCTGCGCAAGCTCTAGCTAATATGTTCTGGGCGCGGTGGATCAAAGAATACCTACCGACCTTATCGCCGCGTGGTGATGTCAGACGTAAATATACTAACGTCAAACCGGGTGACATCGCGATAATAGCAGACGGTACGCTACCGCGAAATTTCTGGCCCCGAGGCGAAGTCGAGCGCGTATACACGGGTCCGGACGGTGTGGTGCGAAGCGTGGAGGTGCGAACGAAGGGAGGAATCTTCAGACGACCAGTGAGAAGGCTCATCGTCCTGCCGGTAAAGAAAGGCTTCGAAGATCTACGCCGGGGGGAGGATGTAACGGACGGAGCCGGGAGCTGAAGACATTGTCCTCTTTGTAGCCCTTTCGAGAGGGAAAGCTATGTATCCCCGTCTCTCTCTTTAGCTTTCACATATCTATATATGATGTATAAATTCATATCATGCAGAAATTCTTGCTCGCTCTACCAGTACACGCTGGAGGGAGTAATTTTGTAATATAATAAGTGCCGATTTGCGTACAAATTTGTAATCGTCAAGTAGTCAGCAAGTAACTCTCAAGAAGTCGGCAAGTACTAGCAAATCGGCGCCAGGCAGGAACCTTTGAAGAATAAAGTCAAGAATACAGTCCACTGGTGTTTTCATTAAGGAACGTGGAGGGAAACCCTACTCGTAGGAACGACACAGTAGGAGCTAGGACCGCCACACATAGCTACCAGCATAAAGCTGGATATACACCGCTCAGCTCATTTAAGCATTTTTTTTTTATAAGTCGTCTCATTTCATTTATAATGTTTGTTGTTCTTAATTATTATTTTAAGAAGATGTTTAGCCTGCGATGACCTTTTAAATTGCTATTGTTCTTTATTCATATTTCATTCTTCATTATTTATTGAAAAAAAATTAAATATGAAAAATGAAAAGTTTTTATTTCTTTAAGCTTACAAATAAGCACTTAGACAGGTCATATTTTATACTATTCAATCAATTAAAATTATTTTATAGTTCACTTCAATTTATTGTCCACCAGTGGAAGAAGTGAGAAGAAACCACTAGTATGTTCATATATTCCCAACTATTTATTGTTATGTTGACTTACCGTCTCGACATTTTTGTAATTAAATCAAAATCTGAAATCTCATAATAATATTCGAATAATAACGATATGCTTCAAACTGTCAATATGTAACTATGCATTTCAACTATTGATCTAACAGATTAATCCTACAGGAATCACTTCTCGGCTCATACGGAGGGGGCATTGGTCGGCCAGGCGCCCCCGGGCCCAAAGGTGATGCGGGTCAAGTTGGACCCATGGGTCCTCAAGGCGAACGAGGCTTCCCCGGACACAAAGGGGACAGAGGTCAAACCGGCCAAAATGGCGCTAAAGGAGATCGGGTAAGGATTAGATTACAGATAGGTAATCAAATAGGTATTGCCTTTTATAATAATAAATAATACATAAACAAAAATATTACGGTTACAAAAATTACATGAGATAAAGTGCTTATGAGATAAATTAATAAATACCTAATTGTTATCTATGTTAGCAAAAAATTCATAAGTTTTGGTTTTTTATTTTAAATTATTGCTAATTAGTTTCTGTCTACTGCTTCAAACGTATTATTTCTATGGAAACTATTTAAGGTTATTTTTCTCCCATGGGGACTGATTTATGGGGTATGAAAGTATGTTGTATTCCAGGCTTTGAACTGAACGGATCGGGACGAAATTTCATATACGTAGATGAAAAATTGAAAAATTTCGTCCCGATCCATTCAGTAGTTTTATCGTGAAGAAGTAACAAACCATCCATCTAAACATCCAAAATCCAAACTGTAGTTTGATATTTTAAACTTGTTGCAGGGTCATCCCGGGCCACAAGGGGATCGAGGAATTAAAGGCGAGAGGGGAAGTTCGGGCAATGATGGAAGACCTGGCTTACCAGGATCTAATGGCCGACCTGCTGAAAAAGGAGAAAAGGGTAAAATATTTCTATACCTACTAGATTTTAAGATAAAGTTTGCTGTACAAAAATATTTATTATCATTCGCTTGTGGTTCATTATATGTACATTTTTTAGTGTTCGAGACCTTCTTTTGAGTATACTAAGTATTGTATTAGGAGGTAACGCTCTTCCTTAACATACATTATGAGTTTATAATATGTTAATACAAAAACATGCCTACTAGGTTTTAGTTTAAATTAGCTAGCAGTTTAATTTTCGAAGCTATGTTATTTTTACATTTTGTGAGTTTAATATACATTATGTATATTTACCATCACCGCGACAGGTTTGTTTCTGTAGATACCAGTGAATCTAATAATAAAGTAAAAAGTTAAAACAGATTTGTTTTTGCAGGTGAACAAGGAAACGTTGGGCCCCCAGGTCCTCCAGGAACTGGCACAGCTGTTTTCAACCCTGATGATCCTGAATATTTGACATCAAGTAAATATCTCTCAAATCAAAACAAATAAATTATACCTATACTATAATCTAGCTAATTTCAACAATATTTTGTTCTAGGACAAAGTGTTATTGGCCCAAGAGGTGACAAAGGCGAAAAGGTAATAATGTCAAAAGATTTAACAGAAATAGATTCCCAAAAATATTAAAATTGTACCCGCAATGAAGTATTATAGAAACTAAGGGTCAGTTCACACTGAGACACGACGCGACAAACTGCGAACTTTTTAAGATAGTGATTTAAAATACAACTATATTTACAACGCAAAAGTATACGCCCTGCGCTTCCAGATACCTCACGGCGTAACGCAACGCGACGATACAACCTGAAGCCATGTCATGACGACTTGTCTGTACCATTTTCCATCCAGATTTTGTGCAGAGTTGATACAGTTTGCTAGAGTGAAAATTATAAAAGACTGGGATTCTGTTATAATCGGACTTATGTTGTTCAACTGTTTCGAGCTGCCAGCGACTTCACGATGCGCCTCGCGAGGTTAACGTTGAAACCACTGGTCTTTTCAAGCATTCGTCGCGTCGCGTCGCGTCGCGTCTCAGTGTGGGCTAACCCGGAGTGTAGGAAGTAAATCAAAATCCGATAATTCCACAAAAATATAAAATGAAATAATAATAATAACTTAATTTGATTCAGGGAGAAAAGGGAGATCGAGGTTTAGATGGCACACCAGGTTTTCCCGGTAAAGACGGCAAGGGTGGGGATCGAGGTGATATTGGACCATCTGGCCTACCTGGCGTCGCTGGCCCACCGGGCACCCCGGGATTGAAAGGAGAAAGGGGCGAGCGAGGCCCACCTGGTCCAATCAGTATCAACTCAGCTGGATCAGATTTTATCACTATCAAGGTATTATAATAAATATTCAACTGTTGTATGCAGATGATAAACAAAGCATAGAAGAAATAACTACTAGGTACAACCAGTAATGACATGTTCTATAGGACTTCTTACTTATAATTATCTGCAATTATTGTCAACCTATATATGTAGGTATCTCGTAATCTTTTAAACTCGAATGACTGACAGTCAACGGCACAGGGACTGGAGATAGCAGGCTATTATCGCCTGCAACAATGCATATTGTGCCATTTGACTCGGCATCATTTTGAACTGAGCTTATGCTGTTTTTAAATTGCACATGCTGCTGAACTAAGCCTGCTTTCAGCCAGATCTGATAGACGACCTAAAGATAAGTTCCAAAATAAGAGCGAACAAATTGGTGGAACCAAATTCCTTAAATCTTATTTACAGGGTGATAAGGGCGATCCTGGATTGAGAGGAAGACGAGGTAGACCAGGTGTGCAAGGCATCAGAGGTCTCCAAGGCCTTCAGGGTACACCAGGTCTCCCAGGCAAGCCGGGTAATAAAGGAGACATCGGCTTACCGGGATGGATGGTACGTTAATATGTGGACGTCTCAATAAGTTACATATAGTACATGTACATATCACATTATCATCACATCACATCATCAGCCTATATTAGTCCACTGCTGGATATAGTCCCCAAATAAGCGTCATAGCGAGGCATAGTCTTCAGCTTGACGCATCCAGCATCTACCTGCAGTCTTTCGCAGGTCGTCACCATATCACACGTACCGAGTCGTGGTTTCCACTCTATATAATACTTACATACACATTATTATACGTTTTATAATTTAGTATTCATAGTAATCGATGGATAGATTATAAATAGCCTTGAGCCTGCTGATAAATGTTCATACAGTATTGGCTTTTTTGCCAATTCTTTGGATTTATACGTGTCACCTGATAATACATCACACTAATAATATAAAAGAGAATGTTAGGATGTTTAGATGGAGCGATGATGGATAGATGGATTTTTGTTACTTCTTTACGTCAAAACTACTGAACAGATCAGGATACAATTTTTTTTTTTAATCTTTGCGTAGCTCTTAGCCTGGAATCAAACAGGCTACTTTTTATCCCATTAAATAGTTCCGATAGGATGGAAACCTATTCAATAACTTTTAAACGTTTCCATTAGACAACGCGTGGGAAGAACGCGAGAGCAGAAACTAGTATATTCATAGAAGAAATAATTAGTTACCATTTTAGCTTGCGGGCTATAATTTAAAAGATTTTATTACAATAGTTGTCATGTATTTTCTTTATTAACAACCTTTTATTTATGAATACGTAAATATTGCTATTTATTTCTGGTTAAAATCTGACTTTAACCTAATTATTTTTCTTTCTTTCCATCTGGACAGAACTCGAAGGTAAGTAACAATAACAACAACACTAGACTATCTTTAATAACTGAAAATTGTTGAAGCTCTGCAAAATGTGTATAATTTTCTAGGGTCGTCCTGGAACTTTGGGACCCCCAGGAAATACTGGAGCTCCCGGGCCAAAAGGTGAAAAGGGTGACCCTGGTGTCAATATATTAGACGTCTCAATGGTGAGTAAAATATTATATATTCTATTTATATTATTGGTAGTAAACCATTGTTTATTTGTACAAGTTGATACATGTACGTTTTCATGCCTATTATAATAATGTGCTATTTCTACCACAATTTTTTTTTCCGTTGAAAATGATACTTCTAATAATAACTAACTGTCTTTAGGTAACTCGTGCTCTAGAAATTCTCTTTTCGTGGAATTTTCGAGGTGGAACTTCGATTATCGCGTGGTTAAAGACAATGATCGATGTATATCAGAAAATGTTTTAGACTCTTAAAGTTCGTCTTTTAATTTTTAGCGGTAAGCCTCCTATAAAGTTTTCTGATATGGTTCCTGTAGGATCTGGCAGCGGGTCTCTGAGCGTATTTGCTGCTGGTTCGACCGTGAATTTTTGCAGTACTGCAGCTAAACCAGCCATGCTCTGCATCAATCCTAATCTCTCACCTAAAAAAATAAATAATTTGGATTTGTACCGAAGAAATAATCGCATATTTAGTATTTGGTTAAACTAAATGAGATTTTTTTAAATCATTTTAAAATTATGACTATTATATTAAAGTAGATGATTATGTAAAAATGTCATTGTTTTTAGAGACTCAACCAATATTTACATTGGTTAAGTCTCTGAAAATATGACATTTTAAGTACTTACCAAATTAATAAAAAGTAATTCGTTTCGCCTTATAAGATGAATCTAATTACTTACCAACACACGATCTGGGTCCTTCTCCAAACGGCAGATATACAAATCTCCTTACGTAGTCTTTGTGAGCACCATCATTGAACCGTTCTGGGTTAAACTTTTCGGGATCTTTGAAGTATTTTGGATCTCTATGCAATGCTTGAGTTGAAACACTAACAACAACACCTTCTGTTATGGTCAACCCAATTTCGGGTATGGTGTACTGTGGAACCGCACACTTTCTGACCAAATACCCAACAGATGGATACATCCTCATAGACTCATAAAAAGCTTGTTCCAATAGGGTCATTTCTTTTACGGCGTCGTAAGTTAGCTTATTGTCGTTCTTCTCGAGCACTTCACCAATTTCTCTCTGTATTCTTTCTTGATATTCCGGATGGAATGCTAACTGATGGAGTGCGTAGCTCGAAGCTGTTGAGGACGTTTCATAACCAGCAGCAAAGAACACAAATACTTGTGCAGTAATCAACGCATCACTAAAATCAATTTCTACTATTTTTGGTGAACCATCCGGATTCCTAGATTCAATCGATTCTCCGACCATTTTCCCTTTCTTTTTAAGCTCGAGTAATTGGTCTATAAAATCATTTCTACCCGAAGGTTCGTTATTTCTCTCCTTAAGAATAGCCTTAACTAAAATGTTCATATTTTTTTCAATTTCTGGTGCTAAGAATGTAAGGTTCTTGAACAGTTCCGGGAAAACAATCTTCAAGATTGCACAGAGAGCATCACGACCTTTCCTCTCAAAAATCCTTTTACCAAGTTTTCTAAATGTAGAATTTTCATCAGCCAAAGAATCTGATTGGATTCCAAAAGCACATGCACCGATGAAATCTGTTGTGTACCGGGCCATCAGTTCACGGACATCACAACTATCGTAGCTAGTAGCTACTTCTGCTAAATGTTGCAATTGTTCAGTTCTCTCCGATATTAGTGGAAACATAGCCTTCAATTTACCTGAACTAAAAGCTGGTGTAACTCGTTGTCTCATTAGCTTCCACAAGTCACCATCAGCGAAAAACAGATTTCTCATCAATGGTTCAATAACAGTTTTATGTGGGTTAAATCCTCGATCGTTAAAATATTGGGAGTCAGTCACAATAATCCGCTTTATTATATCTGGATCTCTGAGGACTAATTCTGGTCTACGTGTTCTAAAACCTCCGACGACTTTTTCATTTGGGTGATTGTTGTATACTTCTGCGATAGTCTGAGCTATACTAGCTCTCTGTAGAAAATGTTTAAAATAGTTTCCAAAGAAAGGGTAAGGTTGTACGTACTTGATTCCCCGTACCTTCCAATAATCAAAAGTTTTAACTCCGTACCAATAAAACATCAACAGCAAAACAAAAACCACTGTATAAATTAGCATCGTGAACTTTCATTTACTTGGTCAGAGAACACTAAAGACACTTGGTAGAGCAAGTATACTCCATCACTGCCTTTTACACTATTTATCGAATCCTTCCAATATTCGATAACATTTGAGTCTTAGATAACATTAGAGCCGTAGAGTAACATAAGTCATTGAAATAGATTTGATTATAGTTATGTTATTATCTTACTAAACTACTGCTAATATTTAGAATATTAGGACACGCGGCAGCGTGTCCAAGCCAAGTTCAAGCAAAGGAACGCGCTGAGTGTATTATTACACGAACCACTTGGTGCCACTTTTGACCATTCTATAACTCAAAACCTCTTTAACGTAAACACATAAAACTACGTGCGTTTAATTATATCCATAAGGACATGTAGAAGCCCAAATTTCATGAAGCTAGCTCAAACGGTTATAAAGATATGAAGGTCAAAAAGTCGTAAATTTTGGTACTGACTGACTGACTGACTGACATACATATAGTACCTAAATCTAACCTACTTGCAGATGACCTAGAAGGATGAAATTTGGAATCCAGCTTGGTAATTGTGTGTAAGCGTAGGAAAAAATCAAAAAATAAGTGATGTTAGCGACGACGACATTATGTTAATGAAATAAGGTTTAAATTAAAAATAGAATTCCGCATTGCATGGAATAAGCAATAGTACCAACGTCTCCGATTGCACCATAGAATAAAGTGTAGTTGTTAGGAACCGGCCCGTATATACCTACCTAGCTATGTACCTGTTGTCGAACGAATAGAAAGGATAGAAAGGTAAATCAGAAATGTTCTGGAATATAGAAAGAGATAGCTTTCTATATTCCAGAAATTTCTGATTTACCTTTCTATCCTTTATATTCGTTATAGCCCAGAAAATCGTAGAATTTTCTAGTTTAACTCAGCGGAAAAATAAAAGCCGAGTTTGTTTGCAAGTTTAGTTAGTTCTTATTTTACAAGTGGCCAAGTGAGCAAGTGTCAAGGAAAGTAAATAGTGAATAGTGCAGTGCAGTGACTTTGTAATAAGTGCGTAGTTGTGTGTATTCGGTAAAATAAACCGACACTAAGTGTTCTGAGGTGTTTTACTTGATCATCACTCCCGACCAGCCCTAGTTGAAGTCTTACACCTTCGACGAGCCCCTACAAGTGGTGTCCCTAACAAAAAAAACATGTATTTTTCTCCATTTTTTTAGTATTTTCAAAACCACGCAGCGGAAACGCAAGAAAAAACATTAAATCTCAATACCTGCCTAGTATTCTTTACAAAAAGTAATGATATCCCACCAAAAACATAAATGTAAAAAAAGAGAGCCAAGTTCAATACAAAAATTTTGATTGGCTGTGGGCTTCTCCGCAAAAAGAATGGAGATCTAAATGAGTGCCAAGTCAAATCTATGTAGGTTAGATTTGACTTGACCAGTTTTCATTACATCAGTCATTTTATAAAGTTATTCAACATTTTAATTCTGATAAAAACTGCTCTCTCCTTTTTTACATTTATGTTTTGGTGGGATTACAATAAAACGATTTGTTTCTGATGGTAGTAGATTCCATTTATATAATGTTTAGATAAAATCTGCGACCTTACACTGTAATAATACTTATAACTACACCTACCTACTGCAATAATACTCGTACCTTTGTTTTTTTACTGTGTATAGAGTTATTTATTTATTTAAAAACTTTATTGCTCTACAAGGGTACAAAGGTTGGGCTTAATGCCGAGGCATTTTCTACCTGCCGACCAGGAAACACAATATGCAATATAAGATGGTTGGCGTGCTAACAAAACAAAAATAAATATAAGTAGTAACTATATTTATGACATTTTATATCTATATAAGTACCTAAAATAGAGACCTAGAGTTAACGAAATCTATAATATTATAATAATAATAATGCTGAACAATCTAGTCCCAAGCTAAATAGAGCAAGTGTTATAAGTACTAAATGACTGATATACATAATGCAATGAATTATACAGATATATATTTTTATTATATGTATATTATATAATACCCAGATCATCAGTCAATTATTTTCAAATTAATTACCCATTCCAAATATTATACATAAGGAACCTTTAAATTTAAATATCAGCAGAAGATCAACCTCAATAGTCACTATAGCTTACGTTTCTTCACTATTAGTGGCAATCCTTCTAAGAATCCTTCTGAAACGACACCAGTGGGTTCTGGCCGAGGGTTTTTCACACTGCATGCAGCTGGCTCCACAGAGAATTTTTGTAAAACAGCTGCCAAGCCTGCCATACTTTGCATTAGTCCTAACCTTTCACCTGTAAAAATCAACAAATATCTCAGTGCTCCAGTATAAAATATCTTCTAGTTTAATTATGTAAACAATGAGATAACTTTATCAACTACTGAGGATAACCTTTAGCTGTGATATAATAGTAAATCACAAAACAATGTCAAAAAAATTAATGACCCAAATATTTGGTATCATTTTAATTAAGAGCAACTGAACCTGTTCATAAACAGGCCATTTAATAAAATTCTCTAATAATATTATTTTATGAACAAGAGATACTTACCAACGCAAGCCCTAGGGCCTTCTCCGAATGGTAAAAATATAAATTTCTTTATAAATTCCTTTTCTGCGCCATCTTTGAATCTCTCGGGATAAAACTTTTCAGGATTGTTAAAATACTGGGGGTCTTTATGAAAGGCTTGTATTGGTATCATCACTTTTACTCCCTCATTTATAGTCAATCCAACTTCTGGTATGGTATATTGTGGTACCGTGCACATTCTCACAAGATATGCTACCGATGGATACATTCTCATTGATTCGTAGAGTGCCATTTCTAAGAAAGTCATTTCTTTGACGGCCACATAAGTTATTTTATTGTTATACCTTGATAACACTTCATCTATTTGTTCTTGAACTTTAACCTGGTATTCAGGGTTAAACGCTAGCTGGTGGAGCGTAAAACTCGATGCAGTTGAAGAGGTCTCAAAGCCGGCGCCGAAAAATACAAATACTTGTGCTGTCAGTATTAAATCATTTAGCTCTAATTCAACTTCTTTCGGGGAACCATCTGAATTTTTTATTTCAATAGAATTTGCAACCATTTTACCTTTTTTTTTTACTTCGAGTAAAATATCTATGAAATCATTTCTGCCAGAAGGCATGTAGTCTCTTTCTTTCAGTACATTTTGAACCAAACATTTCATGTTTTCTTCTAGTTTAGGATCTAAAAACGTCAAGTGCTTGCAAAGTTCTGGAAAGATTATCTTCAGACAAGCAGATATGGCATCGCGCAGACTCCTATGGAATATCCTTTTTCCAAGTTTTCTAAATTGAGAATTCTCATCATTCATCGAATCTATATTTAATCCAAAGCCACAGGCGCCTATGAAGTCGGTGGTGTACCTTGCCATGAGTTCGCGGACATCGTAGAACTCACTGTGGCTAACTTCCTCTGTCATAAGTTGTAGTTTTTCTGCTCGTTCGGTAATAATAGGGAACATGGCCTTAAGTTTTCCTGTACTGAATGCGGGAGTAAATCGCTGTCTAATTAACTTCCATAAGTCACCATCCGCGAAAAACAGGTTTTTTAAAAGCGGTTCGATAACAGTTTTGTGAGGATTAAATCCTCTCGCATAGAAATATTGAAAATCCGTGACGAGTATCCTTTTCACTATGTCTGGGTCTCTGATAACCAATTCTGGTGAGGTCCCTCTATAGAATCCGACAACTTTCTCGTCTGGATATTTATTGTAGAGTTCTGTTGCTAACATAGCATAGCTCGCTTTTTGTATAAACTGTCTCAGATTATTTCCAACGAAAGGCAGCGGGTCATCATGTTTGATGCCCTTTTTCTTCCAGTAGTTAAATGTTCTAACTCCATACCAATAAAGTAGCACTATTATAAATGAGAATATCGCGAGCACAAGTAACATTTTTGCTGGAATACACTCAACTTGTACTGTGTAACCGGGTCGGTGTCCCGCTCTCGACTACCTTGGGTAGCTTAGCTACTTGCTAGACAAGAAGCGCAGCATTGATAACCACTACCATGTATTAGCGTGTCTATATTTAACAATAAAACAACCGGTTATTAACACTTCGGACAAGAAATGGCATTTTATTATATATTAACTAGTTTTTTGTATGCTGTTTTTTCTCAAAGGCCTTTATGACGTAGGTTTAATCCATCTTTTTAAGGCAAGTGATCCTGAAACCGGTCTCTAATCGGGCTTAAAAGGACCAACGAACTTTATTGAAGCAAAACTTTACCAAGAAGCTAAGTTCCCTCAAGTGTGATATAGAAATTTCACACTTTACGACATCACAAGCCAAAGTTTGTTTTATGGAAGTCCCTTTGGGGTAATTCCTAGTAATTCCTTTAAAAAGGAAACTCTACGCTTGTGCCACTTTTATTCGTTTTAAAAACAGCTTTACTACTCTGTGATAAGACTCATGTCTCTCCATAGAGCGGCTCGAACGTTTGAAAACAATTACACGTAATACCGAGTATATTCTTCACAAACACTAAAAACAAATTTGTGCATGAAAACCGTGGTGAAAACTTATGCTTATGTACCAAAATGAACCAATTTTTCCAAACAACTGCAAAATAATCGTCCAAATCGGTCCATAAATCTCGGGGAAATCCGTCAAGTGCGAGTGTGACGGTTGAAAATATCCTGATCCTTAAACCGAATATTAATTATAATAGGTAAAAACTCAACGCTGTCAGGGATAGGTGTTTGTGATAATGACCTGCGGTTCAAGGCAAAGCGTTATATTTCTTTATTCTTCCAAAGAATTTTTTGTAACTGTCTAAGTGTCTTATAATGCAAATAATTCGCAATGCAAAAAATGGGTTTCGTATCGCAAGTGACCTTCACACTAATATTACGTATATAAACGTGATATGATGAATGTTTAGATTTGGTCGTTTATCACCTTCGTCACCATCCTACTAGTAGGCTACTTTTCCGCGAAAAACGAGTTATAATAATGTATGGATCGTTATAAATTTTGCCGACAAGCAATATAAATAATAATGCAAATAATAATAAGAAACTTTTTAACAGTTCAAAGGAGAAAAAGGTGAAAAGGGACTCGACGGTATCCCCGGGGTCCCAGGTACCCCAGGGTCAACGGGCCCGCCAGGCCCACCAGGCAACTCTGAAGCTGTCTCCTATATTCCCGGGCCCCCAGGACCCCCAGGTCCACCCGGGCCTCCTGGGGTCTCCATCGTGGGGCCTAAAGGCGAACCTGGCATGGGTTATTTTGAAGAACATCCTGTACACGGGAGCACAAAGTACTTTGATAGAAGACCAGGTAAGAAACTATATGATATCAATCAAGAATAATGACCATAATCAATGTTAAATAATTATTAAATAACTAATAAATATAAAAATAATTTTATGAATCCAATAGTTTATAAGACGTGAAGATTGCTACCGTAAAGATCTCAAAAGGGGTTTGATGTATTTATAGAGATAAAATGAAGGTATAATGTTAATTAGTAATCACCTATTCCTGATATATTTAATTATTCAAATCTTTAATATATTTATTTCACGCTGCTCGACTTGATGATAGTCGCAAAAAGCCCCCTAGACGAACTCAAAGCTCTAAGGGAGCTTAAAGGTTTGAATGATGGCGAGAGGCACAGACATGGTAAGAAATAGTAGGTTATTCCTTAGGCTTCTATATACCTCTTAGAACTCTGTTAAGTACTTACTCTGGACCAGGCACTCAGGTTTGGACCACCACAGATGCTCCATAATCTAACACCACAAGCCAATTTAACTAAATTCGAAACACTTTTTACTTTAGAACTTTTATATTACTCTACCGTATTTTTGTTACCTTAGAATGGCTGTACTGTTTTGCATCAACGAATTTAAATTTTATGTTAAAATACATTAATAATAATTAAATTCATTTATTCAGATAATAATAATCCATGGTGTTAGTTTGCTTATAACTAGATGTTAGTACTTATAATAAACTACAGTTTTTGTCCTTTGGACCAATTGGTGCATTACCGGACAGTTAAATTTTCCAGCAATCGCGGTTAGGATGCTGTTGCTACTCCCGCGTGTTCTGCTGAGTAGTGAAGCTGACTTTTTCCGCCAGATGGCATCGAAGGTGTCGGTGCGTGCCTGGGCGAATATGGCCGAGGCACTGCAGAATCGCGATAGTCGCAACAGCAACCTAAACGCGTTATTATATTGGACCCACAAAGCATTGTAAGCCTTCTAGGTATAGTTGACCCACAGACTCGCTGAATAAAATGAAGTACAGTATGCTCTTATTTATATTAATAAACAAAACGCCAAGATGACCAATAGCTCCGTTTACATTTCAGCACCACCTCAGCATCATAGCGCTAACCCACATCACGCTGAAGAACAGAAAGCAGGGAGCACCAGTACTGTACCAGGTGCAGCTGTTTTCCAAACAACAGCGGAAATGTTGAAAGTAAGTCAACCTACACAATTATAGTGGAGATGAAAGCCAGCAAAGCGAAATAGTGCCTACCTATACTTATTGATTTTTATAAAAAATCGATAGGATATTCAAGATTGTACACTTATAAGCACAGGATTACTCTTACAAATACATCTCAAGAATTAAATGTTTGGTAATACTTATTTCTTAAGCAGAATCCGTGCATAGTTGAATAAGAGAACCCCCGAACGACTAAAATCCCCAAAAACGAATAATAGATCGAAAATTGTGACGAATTGGTTGGAAAAAGCGCAGCCAGAACATCTTCCTGATCGCAGGAATTTCAAAGTTATAGTTTAAGAGATTATTACAAAATACCCACACGTGAAATGTAAAATTCCAAATGACTACCATATATTGAGGAAGAGGTCTGACCATTTTTTGAAACATATAAGTCTATCATTTTCGATTTATATCACCTGTTTTGGAGATAGCAGTACATTAGGAGACGCCCTGTATAAAGAAATAGCAAACGTTTTCATGTTCATGGCAACTTGCGCAACCGCTTCCAATAAATTCTTGTGCCAAAATCCTCTTAGCAATTCAGAAAACGCTGTCAATCACTCATAGCAATAATTCCTTTATTTCCGACAGTTGGCATCAGCGAGCCCAGTCGGTGCTTTGGCTTATGTTGTCGAAGAACAGGCTTTGTTTGTCAAAGCCAACTCCGGGTGGCAGTACGTACTGGTAAGATTACTTTGGATTTTGCTCTGTTGTTTGGCATAGGAAATGCCGTCTTATTTATTTGGTCTAATTTTGTAAGTTGGTTTATAAAGTAAATGTAATTCTCCGGAAGTGGTCGCCTACGATTTTTTCATTAGGTATCTTACCTACCTACCATAATAACTAAAGCTAACTCCAGGTGGCAGTTACGTACCTAATGGTAAGATTACTTTGGATTTTGCTCTGTTATTTCACATGTGAAATGCCGTCATATTTATTTGGTCTACCTTGTAAGTTGGTTTATAACGTAAGTGTAATTCGCTGAAAGTGTTCCTATATTTCTGTAGCTACATACCTACCTTATTAACTATAGGTACCTATTATCACAGAGTGCATGTCTTATTAGAGAAACTTCAACACAAAAACAGCAAAGCCGCGGGCTAGTTTAATATTGCAAATATATTATCATAATCTGTGTTTTGTAATAATTATTACCTTTATCTTTAGGGCTCCCACACAAAACTGCGAATTCGCATCGCATCGCAAATATCTGCGAACTCGCACGAATGCGACGCAAGAACGTCCGATCTCATTCGCATCGCGCATTCCTGCGATATTACGTCATACTTGGTGACACCCCTTTTAGTCCGCAACTCAAAAGCTCTTCAAATGAAGATATGCTCATTCTAAAATAATCAAAAAAAATTATCTTCTTCAGTTCTCAACCCATAGTATTTACTTTCGAGTAAAATAGTTCCCATCAGAGTTCATAATCGTAATAAATGGATGAACCCAGAATCTTCTTTTTCTTTTATATCTATTTAACAATAACAGCAGTGCAATAATCTTTTGGCGATCCATCTTACGCATCCTAAAAACACGTCCAATACGGCTGACTACACTTGAAGGTATGGTTGCCCTACCAAACGGTTTGCCGCACAAAATCGTATCGCAGAAATTCGCATTGCAAGTTCCTGCGATGCGGCATCGCATCGCATCGCATCGCAGTTTTGTGTGCGAGCCCTTACTGTCAATAACCATGATGGTTTTATGTTTTTTTATCCATTATATTATAATTTCTGTAGATGGTCCTTTCTTTGATTCTTACACCTTCTCATCATTATTAACTACACTTAGTCAGATGCAGGCCGATTAGTGCCATACTTATAAACTTTAATCATATACCTACCTTCGTCAATTATGATCGAATTAAATGTTTACAATATTGTCTCAGCTCGGCTCCCTAGTCACGCAGCCGGTGCCCTCGCCAACTCCAGCATTGCCGACGCCCCCTATGCCAGCGGCCAGTCTGGTGCACGTGCCGCCTGCCTCCAACTTAGTGGAGAACTCTGAACCTGGACCTAGTGTAAGGATCTTACAAAACATTTCCTAGTACACACGTATTCTGATCAAAATGTATACGTGTAGGAGGGCTTAGGTCTCTGTTTTCGTCTTGCGTCCAGTGTCTCGAGGCGTTAGCCTCTAATGCTTCAATACTGGTGTAGATAGTAGATCGCCAAGATGACATACACGTATGTATACATATAACACATCGGGCCAACTCTACTGCCATACATGCCATAGGGTATTAAAGACCATTCAGATTCGGTCGGTCTAGCGAACCATATTAGGGCTCATGATGGAAGAATCTGTGATGTTTAGGATCGCCGTCATCGAAATCGATGAGGAGGCTTATATACATATATTCTGATCAAATCTTTGGTTAAGTGCTGGTTGCTTGGTTTAGATTTAAAACAAATAATTATTTTACCAGGCTGTGTGATGTGATGAATGATTAAATTTTTTTGACGACCGATGTGGCGCGGTGGGCGAAGGTCCGCCTGCGACGCAGGACGTTGCGGATTCGATTCCCGCCTTGGAACAATTGTGTGTACGATCTGCAGATATTTGTTCCAGGTGTTCTGGTTTCTATGTATAATAAATAATATCTATCTATGTAATGTATTGTATTATGTATATCAATTATCTAGTACCCATAACACAAGCTCTGCTTACCATGGGGCTAGATAATGCTGTGTCCAGCATTATTTATAAAATACCATAATTAAATCAAAATCTCTAACCAACCGCTTAATATGCATCTCTCGAACGCTAAGTGGTAGTGATTTTCAATCCTGTTATTATTTTGCTCAATATTCTGTCTCGATTACAGCTTCGTCTCGCTGCATTGAATGAGCCACTACCCGGAAACATGCATGGAGTGCGAAGAGCTGACTACGCTTGCTACAGACAAGCGAGGCGTGCTGGCCTAAGAGGGACTTTCAGGGCATTCATTACTAGCAGGTTTGGCTAAAACTCTATAGAACAATGCAAGTTTTACTGATCCCAATATTTTTAACATTTTTATGATAGAGATACAAATCGATATTTATTTATTAATTATAATTAATAAACAAATATCGATTTGTATCTCTACGTGTATGTCACTTTCCATCTTCATAATTATTTTCTTTTGATGGCCAGTTGTGGACACTCTTTGTTGAAGTCGTTCTGTTCATCTTTCCATATCTACCTGGGCCTTTATCTCAGTCTGTGATGTCTTTCGCACAAAGTTCTTCCGGCATGCGACATATGTGTCCAGCCCAGCCCAGTCTCATTTTAATTTGGGATTAAGCAGAATATATGTTGTTGGTAGGTGATAACTTATGTAGGTAAATTATGGATACCCGTAGTTCACTAATTCCTAAACATCACCATCAACCTAATACTAGTCCATTGTTGAACAAAGGTAATCCTAAACATATTATATTTCATGAATTTCCCCAGTTTTGCTTACTACCATGATTTTATATTTTCCTCTATCATCAAAACTCAGAACCATGTTCCTTTTTCTTTTACTTTTGAACCGATGTTGTTACGTCTGCATAATTATTTTCAGAATCCAAAACCTGGACTCCACCGTGCGGCTCGCTGACCGCCACTTGCCCGTGGTGAACCTTCGAGGAGATGTCCTCTTCAGGTCCTTCTCCAATATCTTCGATGGAAGCGGTGGTTTGATGGCTGGCGCGCCCAGAATCTACAGCTTCAACGGCAAAAATATTCTTACCGATTCTAGTTGGTACGTTTCACGTAACTATAAGGATATGCAGATGTTCATAAAATAGGCACTTGATGTTTTGATTATTTAAAGATAACATTATCGGCTAGACTCTGATAACTCGTTTGTCAAAACAATCAAACCCGATTCATCATCATCAACATCATCATCAGCCCATATTAGTCGACTGCTGGATATAGGCCGTCGAGTCCACTCAACAAACCCGATTAATTCATGCCAATGTGTAGGATATTATAACAGCCTAACAAGTCTAAATGTTGTGTGTTCTAATAAGACTAAACATATCCACGAACTTGCTCGAGATTGCTTACATAATAAACCAGGCTAGATAAAGAGTTAGTAAAAATAAATTACAAAAAAATATAAAAGAAATTAAACATTTTTTTTCTTCTGAACAGGCAACAGAAAATAATATGGCATGGATCACACGCAAGCGGCGAAAGAGCACTGGATACATACTGCGACGAATGGCAGAACAACGACCCAGTCAGAAAAGGAATGGCTTCATCTTTATTCTCACATAAATTGTTGTCACAAGAGAGGTAAGCTATCGTACCTAGGCTTAACGGTTTGAATTGTCTCTTTAAATAAATCCGTATTTATTTTAGAAATATAATAAATATAAAAAATTCGTACCTGAATGTTATTCCCACGACGACCGATGTGGCGCGGTGGACGAAGGTTCGCCTGCGACGCAGGAGGTTGCGGTTTCGATTCCCGCCTCGGAACAATTGTGTGTACGATCTGTAGTTATTTGTTCCTGGTGTTCTAGTCGTTTTCTATGTATAATAAAAATATCTATCTATGTAATGTATTGTATTATGTATGTCAGTCATCTAATACCCATAATACAAGCTCTGCTTACCATGGGGCTAGATTAGGCTGTGTGAATTGTCCAGCATTATTTATTTATTTATTCCACATTCGTCTTTATTACCTTAAAGCCTCATCGACTGAACGATTTTGATGATATGATACAATTAGTCTCTCTTTTTCATAAATATTATAAGATAATTGTTTTTTTTTTTTTTTGCAGATATTCTTGTAACAATAATTTTGCTGTCCTTTGCATCGAAGCGGCGTCGAACCTAAGCTCTCGAAGAAGAAGGGATACCACAAGGTAAAATCAAATACGCGTTATTATTTATTATTTACACGCTTGAGGAATGTAAGATCGCAAACAAAGCAAAGCTATATTTAATTAATATTTTGTCTCTTTACAGTTACAATTCAACCAATCATCTAAACGAAGATTATTTATACAACGCCAAAGAGTATCAGCAAGTACTAAACGAAATTTTTGCTCAACCGTTTAGAGAAAATTAGGAAAAATTCATTTACTATTAGGACATTATTACTTATTATACTCGCAATCAAAATAATCTGATATAGTAAAGAATATATTAAAAATATTATGATGCTGTAATACAAATAAAATTGTTAAAATAAAAGCAGAAGGTTCGAAAATTTAAGCAAAAGTATGTGAAAAGCTCATGATAATTGAGATTTATCAAGCTGATGTAGCTTGGTGTCGAGATTCCTATTATTATATATAAGCGTGTAAACTTAAGCCACAAAGTTACTACAGATTTACCTTTTAAGATTAGTAAAAATACTATTACATAAGTGCTATATATACAGCTATGAAGACCTGTAAATAAATGTGTATTTATAGTAGTTAAGTTAAGTTCATTTCTACTTATAGATTTACCTTAAAATGTTACACTAATTTAGAGTCTGTCCTGACTTCTTGCTATGCAGTTTTATTCGGTTTAAAGAATATTTATTTTCTCAAAAGAAATTACATTTCACTTATCTGAGAAAACATCTTAAGCTAAGTATTTTAAGTAAACTTCGAACAACCAAACAATTTTTAGTACCTACCTACTTTAAGTATATCTACAGAATTATAGCTCTATTTTAGTCCATTGGGTTCCAAAAAGTAAAAATACTGATTTTATTGGAAAAAAATTCAACCCTCACGAAAGTTATCCCTAGACTACAACTTACTTCTAAAATTATTGAAATTTCCTGAGTTATTTTTAGAATATATTTTAAGACTGTATATAATTCAAAGTATTGTACTTATTTATCATTAATTTTGAACTGGTTAAGTACTTTTATGCTAACATTATTTCGCGTATTGTGTTCATTATGACTGCCATAAGATTTTTAGCTTCTGAGAAAACGACATGTGTTGGTGTTATACTTACTGTATTTTTAAGTATTCTTAAAATTTCTACAAGTCTGATTTTTGCTTTTGAGACATTTATAATCTTAACTAGTTCATTTTAAGTTTTTGTAATTTTAAATAAGCTTTTTATATAAGTTAACTTAATATTTGGGAGCACTAGTCGTTATTGAAATAGTTTTATACGTACTTGTTACTACAAGTTTTATGTGTTGTATAAAATAACTTAGCTATTTTACACCAAAGTTTTAATCAGTTTATGAAATCGCTTTCTCTCTTGAAATGTTGTTTATGCAATTTCTCATATACATTGAAACTATCATGATTATTATTTATTTTGATTGCTTATTATCACTAAATTCAATACCCTAGTATTTTACAAATGACTGTATTTACACATTTTGTAGGTTTAAAATTATAAATGTTTTCACAACATAAGCGTGGTTGTAATTTATCAGAAGGTCTTTTATCTTTACCTACCTCTGTTACAAGTTTGAATCGACTAAAGACACATTAGTTGATTAATTCGGTACCAATCTGTAAGTGGTCAACCTATACCTTTCACAATACCAGCCTACCATCTATTCACCGTGGACCTGAGTCTGATTGATTGCTGGTTTCTGGTAAGTAGGCTTTGGAGTTTGTTCACTTAGCTACAATGTCAAAAGGAAAAAAAACGAATTAGTTCTTTATTTGAATGTTATATTATTCAAAAGCTCCACCTGGCTGCATTTTGAGGGGCCTGATAGTATGCTGCATATGACCCATATGGATCAGAAACAAGGGTTTGATAGGTTTCACTACAATGCTCCTTGCTTGATACAAGCCATTCGCATTTTTGGGTCAAAATATAACTCAGACTTAATTTGTCAGAGATGAATGACTGACAGACTGAGAAAATATGTTAAAATAAAATATTTAAGAGCTCCTCTATTCTAATAGCATTTCAGTACCTAGGTAGGTGTGTTAAATAGGGAGTATACTTGCCGGTTCAAATTATAAGTAGATTAAGCAGTTTGTAAAGTCCTTTTACGTCAAAGGCTTACAAGCACAAAAGCTGTATTTTCAGTTGAATTTCGTTGAATCGCGCTGGATCTGAAGCCCGTCTTACCTGGCTGCATTTGAGTGGAAATCAATTAGTCTGCCAATCGCAGGCCCGCGCTCTGTTAGCCTCGTGCAGTGCGAAAGTACAAGCGACGCGAAAGTGCTTCCGCTAGAAATTAATAAAGGGCCACTCCTTTATTAATTTCGACTGTTCCTGACTGGAACTTTAGATAAAATGGACTAGCGCATCCATGTTCTGGCCAAATCATCGAGAGGGTTGACTCGCCTATCAATGTTAAAACCTCACTTTTAAATTCTGTCAATTGAAATGATTATAAGAAACTAACAATTTGTATTTGTGTGTGGCCATCTTGAGACTTGTTGTTCGGAGAGATTTCATGATGATGTCCTCCTAGCTTAACTTCAGCCATGGTGGTTAGTCTCAACGAAAACTAGCTATGCCCAAATGACCAGAGTGCACAAGTGTGTGCGTGCGTTTGTTCTCCCTCACTCTCGTAATCCGATGGGACGGATGCACTGACACGACCGGGCGAAGGTTAGACCAGGACCAACGGCCCAACACTTTGAAACACCGCCAACTTCCTGACTCCGAAAAAACCTAATATCAACACTTTTTCGCCTGACCGGGATTTTAACCCGCATGCAAACTCCATGACGCGTTGATGCCAGACCTACAGACCCTCAGGCGACTGTTCGTACGCTTCTCATCAAATCAAATTAAAGATAATTTGGACAACACAAGCTCTGCTTAGGCTAGATGATGCCTACAGCATCATTTATTATTTAATCATTGGTTAATCAGCGCATGATAACCGGCTGTCTCGTTACTGATAGTTAATTCTACCTTTGACTGTACCTACAAATTTGCACGGCCATAGTCTGTACAAATCAAAGAGCTAGAGCTCTATACCAGCCGTCAAACTGTTGTTAGGGCTGAAATTACATTGAGATCCCGTTTTCTGCCGATACTACAAACTGGATTAGGTTACCTAACCTGGACGATGTTTGGGCATTTGTATTTCTAGTTTCTACTCGTATTTTGTTGCTGTTTTTTTTTCTTACTTTACAGGGCTACAGCACAGGTTCAAAATTTTGTCTATTTACATTTGTTTATTATTTGATTTGTTAGTTATTGCAAGCCAAAACCTCAGCGAGTCGAGGCCCAACAGCAAAATATATGTAGATAAACGACGATACTTTATTGGAATATTCCTACATAAAAATTCGTATGTCAATTTCAGGTATCAAGATCTATGCCATCAGCTGTATCAACCCAACATCCTTGCGAAGAAGTATTTTTTTCCGTTGACAAAGTTCGTCAATCGAACGCCAAAGTTTTCTTATTAAAGTCCAAAGAGGCTCTGCCGTTCTCGTTTCCATTACTTGCATCGTTCATTGGATTCCTAATTATGTTATTATCCGAGTTTTTGTTTACTTTCGTTGCTTGACTTTCCTTATACTCTTGGTTTTATTTTCTCTCAGATTTCAATACATTTTACTTGGTAGGTTATGACTGTTATGAGTTTCATATTTGATTTGTTGCATACGCAATTTTAGGTAGGTACCTACATGAATTTTTAACTTTACTATTCTAACACTCTTCGTTGGTATTTTATAATTATGTACCCCGTCAGGGTGTAGCAAATTCTGAACGTCGTCTGTACTAAAGTTCTGTAGTTTACATTTCATATTTATTAAGTCTTATCGTCTAAAAATTCAATAATCGTATAATAATATTTTTAGCATGACCTCTAATAATTTATTAAAACTAAAGTTGGATGTATTTTTTTACATCGTCAGGTATCTTATAGTAAATCTTTGAGTTTTATATGGGCCTGTGTTATGAATGTTTAGTTTTGAGTCAAGTATATTATATACAATTATTATTTATGATTGTCTATTTATCTACTAAGTATATCAATTTTCTGAATAAAATATGTATGTTCCGGGTATTTTCTTACGAATTTACAAACTTCTAGATAAACTATACACGAAAAGTTACTTCTTTACTTATTTATTTGCATCTATAACAAATGTATTGCAACAAAGTAAGCACATACTAGACAAAGGTACATGACGTATTTAAGATACATTAAAGCGTGTGAAAATGATCAAAAAAAAGTAATTTCTGCGGACTTAGACACAACAATTTTACCGATGGATCTCACACTAGTCCTATGGTTTTGAGAATCTTAGCCATACATTTTATAATTTTAGTTAGGTATTTTACAAAAAGTCAACAAACTCGGTCCTTATTTCCATTTACTATTCACCTGTGTGGGTATCTAACCTACGAGTAGTTATCGATCATCATTGGGGAACAGTAATGCTTTGACGTGGCAGTGCAGTTGTACTGAGGTATTGTTAAAATCGAATTTTGTAAGGGACTGGTTCACTGATTCGGGTCACAGCAAAGAAACGCACTTGAATATCATGTTTGCTGACGTTATGCAAATCGTCATGTCGAATTATACACCGACAGATTGTAATCTTAGTTTTGTAGGTACTGAATGATGGACATGTTATTCTCAACGCTGACCAACCCCAAGCAATAATTGCAATCTAAACTAATTCCATCCAACTCTCAAACTAAGATGTTAGCAACAATCTATCCCGGCCAGTTATTGCAGGCATTCATACAGAAAGCAGGTTTAACAAAAGCGTACACCACCACCTGAAATCCATTTTACAAGGTTTAATGTTTATGATGTATTTTATTTTCTGGTAAAGAGTAGTACCTATGCATATATTGTTTCAGGATTTTATAGAAGCTAAATATTAGGATGTAAAATACTTTAGTAACAGTTGGTTTGTTTTTCTGAGGTTAAAAGCTACGAGATAGTCGGCCATCTTTCACGCGGCCGACCCCGTCCTAATATATGTATTTACTGACCTTATCACGATCGGTTTCAAAAATTGCGCGGCTTAATCATTGGTAATTTTTATGCACGTACAAAGAAGAATCTATCCTAGTTACTACCTTTGGTATAAAATAAGATCCTCTCCGGGCTAATTCTGCATAAAGCCTGGAACAGGTTACAGACCTGGCGTCTTCAGAATTCGTGATGATAAGCAGAACTAGTTTACGCAGTGTCAGTGAATTACCAATAACCCTGCATATATATGTACCTAGTATTTTACGGCGATCCCGATTACAAGATTGCAGCAGGAAAAGTATGAAGAGGGAAAGATGGCGGGACATCTTGAGGCGAATAACAACAGCCTCGTAGCAAAAATATCCATGGAGCGGTCGTGGTCCGCTCAGAAAAGATTGTTACAAAGAAAAATAAAAGGTTTTTAATTTTTGAAGCTGTACTAATGTAGCTGCTGTTTGTATGCGACGAGCTGCTTTCTCAATAAATGCATCCTTAATGCAGTGGGCAAATTCCCTAACTCAGGGAGTAAGGTTGTTATTGCTAGCTTGGTTATCAACCGTAATTGCTTTTAACGGTTGCTTCTACATCCTGATTGAATGATGGACTACTAACTACGTCTACCCATGGTCTACCCTCTCACAATGACGCCCCACGTTGAAAGTCGATGCAATGATTGGTAGTAAATTATTTAAAAACTGTGAACTTACTTATTTACTTACTTGTTACTTGTTTCTGGACTGGTTTCCGCAACTTGGCCACCGGTGGGTTTTTTGCGTGTCGGGTGGGGGGGCTGCTAGTCTAACCTCCCGATGTCCTCCAGGAAGGCCAGCAGCTCGCTGATGCCGGTGCATGCCTCCCTAGGCGTCCTCGGTGTCCGAAGGTGATGCAGTCTTTGAGAAGCCACGCTGTCGCAATCTACTAACTGTGAACTTTCAAAAGTAATACTTATAGTATGGCGTGAGCGTAGCCGCGGTGCGTAGCCTAGTATTTGTATAATTGGCAAAAAGTACGAAACCCTTTCACTTCACGGATCTTGTTGTTCCGTGCAAGCACATTCCTGCGCCTGACTTCTTTCCGGTCGTCTAGCCCTGTCATCGATTACGAGAGAGGGGAAATAGAGAATGCACAGTGTGTACTCGTGCATACACTTGTGCGTGCATTATAATAATGTCCTGCGCACAGGGAGAGTCCCCGCTTTTAAAAGGGCAACATTATCATTTTTGTAATCTGAAGTCATCGATAGTCTTCTAAGTTATTCATCAATATTAAGCCAAATTTTTCTAGTTTAAGTGCTAAGCTGTGTGCATCTTAAGACTCTATAAACGTCTACTTATATTCGCATTTATCACTTGCTCTATCTTTTCTATCCCGGCGATTAAAAGCTAATATTTCATATTGCATAAATTTCTATTTTAAATATAAGGAATTGATTCATCCTCCGTCAATAGGGAGATACCTACTGTCTAACGCTAAAAATAACTGTCCCCCAAACCAATTACACTTAATTATTATCGGCCCCAATTCAATTTAAACTGAACGGTCCATTCAACGTCAGTTCCGCAGGAAGGTCGGATGAGGAAGGTGAGAGTCAAGGCCTTTTCCACTATTATGTACATATATAACGCACTTATCGTTGCGTCTCTCAAATTGAAGTGAACAAAAATCAAAAACACCTTATTTTTAATTTGATAATAATATAAAGTGTAGAATTTGACTTCTCTAATTGCTTATTTTGTAAAGTTATAAAAATAAAGAATTTTGAATTTTTGTCTTTTGTTCTAACAGGCTTCGCACTAATATTGTAAGTGTGAATGTTTGGATGAATGGATGTACGAGTGGATCAGAACAAGTGAATGGATCGGGGTGAAATACTTATATTTAAAATAACATAGGCTAACTTTTGATTCCATTAACCAGTTCCCGTGGAATAGAAATAACCTAAAAACTTATCCATAGATCAATAATTAGATCTTTGTTGACTTCAATAATATTATAGACTTTTATCCCGGAAATTACGCGTGCCAAGCCCCGGGCTAAAACTAGTTCAATAATAATTGGCCCACCACACAAATGCGACCGTCTAGACAAGTCCTGTTCGCCATTTTGTTACAGTGTTGTCTTAGTCCTGTTAAATAAGAGGTTTTCAATACGTCAAAATATAATTATTTTTAATAAAAGGTTCTCTAGCTGTGAAGATATATAAGCTGTTTATGTTATAAAGTTTAACTTGTCTGAAATCTGATATTTGCTTACTCTTTAACCTTACCACGAAATTCTAGTTCAGTGATCCTATTCGATACAAAGAAAAACGGGCCTCAGTTTTACCTCACTTCAAGCCCTCGTGTCTAAACGAGAGCTTTTTTACAAAATAATTATTTATTTCTCTGTATGCAATAACTAAAAACAAAAGAAACAAGGGACTCAAGATGTTCAGATGTTTTCTTTAACATATGCTGAATTGGGTATCTTTAAAAATGTCACTATCTCGTCGCTTTCAAATAAAATAAAGCTTCTTTTCTATTAAAAGAACCTTTTTCGTGTAAATTTATGATTTTATTCTTTAATCAGAAAATATTTGATCATGAAAGAATCTTAATATATTTTTAATTAAACTCAGCTTAACTTTGATTCTCTTTTTAAATCTCCAGGCTGTGTAAAGAAGGTACCTTCTCAAGTGCTCTGTCTAAGGCGACTTAAGCTCTCTTTTGTACAAGGAATTAAAGAATGCCTTTGATTCTTGTTTTTTTTTTTTATCAGAGCCCCGGCGCTAACCGGATTCCGTGTCCTGCTAAATTGGATAAGTTCTTATTGCTGTGATTCTAGCTATTCTTGCAAAAAGGTAACGTAACTAAAGGATAAAGCAGCGATATTTTTTTCTATGGATAGGAAAGAAAACAGTTATAAAGAATTTACACTGCAGTAATGTTTTAAAAAACAGTTCAAATAACCCAAAACTCTGCATACTTTAGCTAGACGTTGCTATGTTAAAAGTTTCAGGAATATTGTAAGTTAGATGTCACCATCATTGACAAACTATGTCTACTGCTGGACATCGGCATGTTCTCCTTAAACGCAATAACGGATCATTAGAGAGTTATTTAAGTAAAATTAAAGTAAAAATTTGTTTCATTTATTGTACAATTCAAACAATACGAGGGGTGATCCAAAAGTAATGATAATCGGATATTTGTAGAGCACATGGAGACATGAAATATTTTTTTTTTGTTTTCTTATATATCTACTAGGTCAGCATAAAAAAATCATATGAATAGACCACGATTCCCGGGAGGTACATTAATTTGAATACGAACAGTCGGAGAGAAAACATCAAAATGCAGAAAAACGAAATCAGAGCAGTCATCAAGTACCTCTGCTTGAAAAAATTTTCTACCAAAGACATACACAGCGACCTAGTGGAAACATTGGGGGACTCTGCTCCTCCATATTCCACAGTTGCGCGCTGGGCAAAGGAGTTTAACCTGGGTAGAATATCCACGGAAGATGAACATCGCGAAGGACGCCCAACCACGTCCCTCACTGCAGACAACGTGAAAAAAGTCGAAGATGTCGTGTTGGCAGATCGAAGAGTGACCATCAGGCATGTAGCTGAGGTCACAGGGATCTCATATGGCAGTATTCAAAGAATCTTTGCGAACGAACTGCATATGAAAAAGGTTTCTGCGCGTTGGGTGCCGAGAATGTTAACCGACGAGCAAAAGAAAAAACGAGTCGACATTTCGAGGGTGAATCTCGAAAAGTTCCAAGCGGATCAGGAGAATTTTTTGTCTCGTTTCGTGACCATGGATGAGACCTGGATCCATCATTTTGATCCGGAAACCAAACAGCAGTCAATGACTTGGAAACGAGCCTCTTCCCCGACGCCGAAGAAATTCAAGGTGTCAAGTTCAGCAGGAAAGGTTATGGCGTCCGTTTTTTGGGACGCTGAAGGAATTGTTATGGTGGAATATTTGGAAAAGGGAGCCACTATTACGGGTTCTTACTACGCAGACCAAATAAGAAGATTGCGGGAGGCCATCAAGGAAAAAAGACGGGGCAAACTGCGAGCTGGAGTGTTGTTTCACCAAGACAACGCACCAGCTCACAAAGCCGCCGTCGCGATAGCTGCCATTCATGAAACGGGATTCGAATTGCTCGAACACCCACCCTATTCGCCAGACCTGGCTCCCAGTGACTTCTACCTCTTTCCTCGGCTCAAGGAACACCTCCGAGGCAAAAAATTTGACGACAATAGCGAGGTGATGACTGCTGTAGAGGCGTTTTTGGAGGGTCAAGGAAAAGATTTTTTTTCAAAGGGAATTTTTGGTTTAGAAAAAAGATGGACTAAATGTATTAGCTTACTAGGAGACTATGTAGAGAAATAAATTTTTTTTTTACCTACAATTCCCTTTTTTCTTATTGATTATCATTACTTTTGGATCACCCCTCGTATAATTGACTAAAAATCTATTACGCACTCAGCTCATGCTGAGATCTTCGATGATTTTCAGTGCAGGTCAGAATAAACTGCGTGTCGCCGCGCGTTGCAAACCCGTGTGTAATGCAAACAGAAACACTAATTTGGTTTGACAAAACATTCATAGTTGTATAAAATTTAATCTTTTACAAACAAGCTAGTTTTGCATCAGCTCGCATCCGGAAGCAAGAATCCGTCCAACATATGTAGATTTTTAATCACTCGTGAAATCGCTCATTCTTCTTTCCGTCAAAAGTTGTGATGTCCCACATTAGACTAATGAAAACCGGGCACACTGAAATACTTTTGCAATTAGAATAAACGGTCTGTCAACCAGAGTGAGGATCGGTTAGCTGTTGCAAAGCACTTTGGACTTTGAGGCTAGTTAATAAAGTTCGTACGGTCGAACCACATAATACAAATATCTGCTTAAAAGTAGTGTTTTCGAATTGAATTCTAGGAATAGTTGAAATGGAAACTCAGTCACAATACATATGACTTTGTGAAAAAATATAACCAAGTTTTTTTTTTTATGTAATATTGCCAGTTATTATAGGTACGTACCGTTATTATTATGTAGCGTATTATACAATAATTTAGATAAACTTGGATTTGTTCCAGAATACGACCCTTAAAACCATATAGGTAGGGACACTCTTTATTACTCCGAGGTACGGCGCTGTATTTCCTCTCCAGGGAAATCAACTTCAGGACGTTAATACCGCGTCATAAATCGACACACGTAGCTTTTTGAAAGAGATGCCTCTTTAAAGGTTTCTACGTCGTTTATTTATGCTGTTACTCATAAAATATCAGCAGCCCGTAATTTATGGCCATATTCTATTCTGCTAGTATCATATTAATATGAAAAATGCGAAAGTTTGAATGTTTAGATGGATTGATGGATGGCTGGATGTTTGTTACTTCTTCACGCCAAAACTATTGAATGAATTAGGCTGAAATTATAAATAAATAATAAATAAATAATGCTGGACAATTCACACAGCATTATCTAGCCCCATGGTAAGCAGAGCTTGTGTTATGGGTACTAGATAACTGATATACATAATACAATACATTACATAGATAGATATTTTTTATTATACATAGAAAACGACCAGAACACCCGAAACAAATATCTGCAGATCGTACACACATTTGTTCCGAGGCGGGAATCGAACCCGCAACCTCCTGCGTCGCAGGCGGACCTTCGCCCACCGCGCCACATCGGTCGTCAACAAACAAACAACTAGTTTTCTATACATTTATAGAAAACTAGTTGTTTGTTTGTTGACGACCGGTGTATGAGTAGGAGAGGGTGGTCTATGTCCATTTAGTGATAGTCCTTGTATTCTACTGGGTCTATATTATCACATCAAACTTCTCACTTATATTATATTTCAATACGAAAGATTAACATTTCAATAGACTTATTTCTTTAGGCATACAAAATAATCACATATGCATGTACAAGTACCAGTTTACGCCAAAACTTCTGAACGGATCGAGCTGAAATTTCGCATGCATGTAGTTAAAATTGTGAGAAATTGTGAGTTTATCCATATGAAACCACGGGCTGGAGCTAGCAAGTACTAGTTTATTGATAACATCGATAGGCCCCGAGTTAAGACGTCAGAGTAGCCAGTACCGAAGGATTTTCAGTTTCAATTAACTTAGCCAGCTGCAGTGCACTGATAGTAAGGTATCCGTAAAGCGCTTTACTGATGAATTTGTAAAATGTTTGAGCCGAAGAGAAGGCAAATAAACCTATAAATAAAAAATGCAAATAAATAAATAAATGGGTAGGTCCTAGATAACTGATATACCTAATACAATACTTTACATAGATAGATTTTTTATGATACATAGATAACGACGAGAACACCTGGAATCTGCAAATCGTATACACAAAATTGTCCCGAGGCGGAAATCGAACCCAACCTTCTTCGTCGCAGGCGGACTTTCGCCTACCTAGAGGTCGTCAATTGTTTTTATTATTCTATTTTAATCAAGAATAATTTTTCAACGATCTATAGTTTTTTTCAACAAAGGAAAAATACCAAAACGTGTTATTTCGAGAAGATACTCGTACCTACCATTGTTATGGTGAAGCAATTAATTTGGTAAAATTCGGGCCCTTGTCGTTTTAAAATTAAATAACTTGACTAAAGCTTTTCATCAGTCATTATGCTCTTCGTATAGTCTTACAAGGTACGCAACTGCCAACATCGTAGCGAAGTAACCTAGCCTACAGTAAATTCTTGGTACTTTGACGAAGAGCGGCTACCCATAGTTAGAATATTGTAAACTAGCGGCCCGTCCCGGCTTCGCCCGGTTGGACATTTGTTTCATAAACATTTTGCGATGAACCTAGGGTAAATGTATCATCATTATGCAAGAAAAAGTATTTTCATTTTTCGAGTTTAAATATAGCCAATGACAATCACAATCATGGTTTTCTTTGATAAAAGAATTTTCGAAATCGGTGCAGTAGATCCAGAGATTACCCGCTACAATCTGACAAACTCACAAACTTTACCTCTTTATAATAATAGTATATTGAGCACAATTGTCTGGATAGTTCAAAAACTAATAAATAACTCAAAATCGAATACGAATTGTTCAACGATTCCATCGAATGAATCAAAATACATATGTACTTGAACAACTGATGCGAAAATAATTCGCTCGTGTTTGATTGCTCGCAACTATTTTCAGACTCATATTGGTATTTGGTTTATGTAAGGGGTGTGCGCGGATAAAGAAAGGTAAGATATTAAAAAATCGGTCAAGTCCGAGTCATTTGCTCAATTCGCGGTGCTACAAAAAAGCACCGCGACCGACGTCAAATAGGACACAAACATTCATTACGTACTTATTTCGATAAATTTAGTAACTTATAAGTTAATTAGTTATTAATTTTTAAAGAGAGCAAAATTATAATAGATTCCACATTAAGCTGTAAAATAGGTGCTAAAATTATCCAGAAAGAAAATAGGACTAGACACTACCTACTTAAGATACAGATAATGTAGGTACCGAATGGTTAAAATATTTGCCATGAAAGAAAACAGGCATCATCTACCTTACAGCATTATTACTGAGAGAAATCACTGAAAATACCTAATTTTCTTAATCGAATATCCGACGAAAGGACGTGTAATCAAAAAGCAATCACTTGGCGACATTTTTACCTGTCACTCCACGCCCCAGGTTTTCCCGAAGAGTAATTTCACTGCTATGCAGATAGAATATGCGAGATGGGACTTTTTAAAGCGCTATTTAGGATTTTTTATCAATAGGATAATTAATAACAGTGGGTATAGAGTTCTGCGAACAAGCTCGACCTGATGCGAAACCTCCTTGGGGAGGGGGTTAATTAAAATAATCTAGCTTTGTATAATATTGTTCCAGTGGCTGTACACTATCTACAATTTCTAACGTTTCTCATTTTACGTTTTCATTACGGCCGGCAGTGTGGTGCTGTCTTAGAATTTGCATCACCCCAACTCTTTCCGCGGGTGTCGTAAGAGGCGACTAAGGGATATCGACCGAGGGCGGGCAGTAGCGTCTCCTGAAGAACAATTTACCACCGAACTGCGTTCCCCGACTCGCATGCCTAACGTGGGGATTATGGGCAACCTCCCATGAAATAAAAACCGATAATATGCTTGTCCTGCGTCTTTTTTTAATTTTAGGTATCAGAGGTACATACTTTACTTTATACCTACTTTAAATATGGTCAAAACTAAATTTATTTGTTTCTCATGTACATTATAAGTGGGCAATGTGTTTGTATGAGAATTAAGTTGTTTAAACATTAAAAGGAATTCCTTTGTCCGGGTACATAATAATGATTACAAAACCTATCCTAGAACAACACCAGTTCGATTCGCGTTAAAAAAATAAGTATATCAGGGACATCTGTACTCTTTCGTCCAATCCGTAATAAAATTGGATAGGAGCCATAAATTCTGGGAAGGTACATGTCCTAATGCCAAAACGGTCGCATAGTGGAAAGTATTAAGTAAGACAATTGAACGAATATCATATCTTAAACTATTCATTAACATTTTAGCGGAACTAGATTCAGCAGCGGCTGTCTCATTATTCAAAATTTTTATGCATCAATGACTCCCTTTAAAATAGCCACAATTTATATGTTTTTATTTTGCTGTTTATTTTGTTGTGTTTGTTAGTTATAAGTTTAGGTTATGATAGGACTGGCATACTTTTGCGAAGTAAAAGTCCTTAACAATAAATATGATTTAAAAAAAAATATCTTAAACTATGTATATTTATGATAATTTGCTACATTTTACATATACAGGGTGTGACTAATAGAAAGGATCAAACTAAAGGGCTACGGGTCTTGCACATAATTAACAGCGTTTCTATGACCGAGTCTGATTCAGCCCTGAAAGTTTGGCCTTTTTCTTTTTGTTACATTCTGTATACCTGACATCGTTAGTTTTTCTGTAATCATTTGAATAAGCTAAAATCTGACTTTGTATTTTGAGGCCTAACGGGCAAAAGTGCCTACAAGCGTTTGCACGTGGCTTAACTTCCCTTATCAAATTACATGTACAAGTGTTCAAACGATTTGCTATAAGCATTTCTGACACAATGTAAACGTGATCTTCCGATTTTTTTTATTACTCGGACTAATTTTGTATAGGTATTTCTTAACGAGGTTGATCCAATCCAAATAACTGCCTCGTTAACGCATTCTCTACCCAATTAGAGTCTGGTAAACCTGGGAGAGCTCCGCGAGATGGAAGACTTTCATTTGCGTGATGAACGATGAAAGTATTAGGCCAAAGACGTTCCCTCCTGCTCTATCTGTGACCCAAGATTCACAAGAACCTTTACAATCAAATTGTGATCAGGAGGTACTTCGAGGGAAGAATTTTTATGAGCACCCCACAAAGCCTGCGATAAATGGAACGACGCAAGAGTTATTTGTATTGATTGAATTAGAGATAGCGTGTTTTATTTGTATTTTTATGATTTGTAGTGAAATGGGCACCTGAGACATCTAATATACTTAAACTATTGATGTAGTTGTAGGTCTTAACGTAGGTACATAGTTCAGTTTACCAATGCGGTTTAATTTTTGCACTGTTTTATTTTGTCTGACTGACAGACATGGCAGTAATTTGCAAAGGCTGCAAAACTGGATGACAAGCCTGAGCAAACCATGTGTCAAGTAATTTATTAATTAAATTAATTATAAATACCTACTCTTTAACGGGTATTTATCGTGATTATTTATCTATTTTTCCCGATATTTCAACAGGTTAAAAAACATAGTAGTAGGTAAGTAATTGTAATTATGTGTTCAAATCGCGTCAATATACAATGTTTATATACATGTTTTAATTAATTTTTTATATAACCTTTTGTGCCAAACAAATAAAAAAAACCGGCTAAGTGCGAGTCGGACTCGCGCACAGAGGGTTCCGTACCATTATCTATAAAAACGGCAAAACAATCATGTCTGTTGTATGCGAGCCCGCTTAAATATATGTTTTATTCTGTTTTTAATATCTGTTGTTATAGCGTCAACAGAAATACATCATCTGTAAAAATTCAACTGTCTAACTATCACGGTTCATGAGACACAGCCTGGTGACAGACGAACGTACAGAGGAGTCTTAGTAATAGGGTCTGTTTACCCTTTGGATACGGAACCCTAAAAACTAGGCTTCTCCAGAATCCAATCCACATCGCATAGCAAATGTTCTATTTTAAATTACATTCACGATACAGTTACAAAAGTTTCTTGGATCTGAAGATCTGAATGGCTAAGTTCGATGGAAGGAAACTTTACTCTTTGCTGAACTGAAAGTTTTGTGTCGATGAAACCGCACCGTGGCCCAAGATGTTTTCGCATAAATATTAATCTTATAATTTGAATTTGTTGGAAACACTGTAATGGAGTGAGAGAAAAGTTTATGTCTGTCCGTGCACATGTGACGCTTACAATTTCATTAAAGAGGAGAATGGGTAGCAACATAATACCTAATACAGAGAGGAGTGATGTTTTTTTTTAAATTTATTTAATTGATTGACGATGACACTTGATTTTTAAACTGTATTGCCATCATCTGACAGACAATTGGTTACAAGTGACGAGGTCGCAAAATCTAGATTAGGTTTTTTTAATTAGTTTAGTCTTATCTCGCGTCCGACTGGTATTGATAATGGATCAGTTGAGTTGTCTGTAGATTGTAACAGTTTGCAGTTAGCTAGTAAGCAATTGTTTCTATTGTAAATACTAGTTCTTATTTTGTTTCTATTCTGATTGTAATTTTCTTTGTTTATAAAGATGTATTTTTTCTATCTTTATACTTATTTATGTAAATAATTTAATCGTACTATTTTGTTTGTCTCACACTACTGAACTTAACGCCTACCATTTGGGGAGAGCAAGATTTCCTAACCTAATACAATACATAACTTGTAAAACTTGACAGTCCCTAGAACTCGGGTAGTTTACACTTCCCTCATTGTTGACAGATGAGTGAATGAAGAATGAATGACAGAATGAAGTATTTCATAGACACACACAGTTCGTTTTGACAGTTAGAGATGCGAATCGAAAATTGCGAAATTTTTATCGAGCCGACATAGTGTGTAACAAAATTTATTCCAGCCTATTTTTCAATGAGTTATTGAAAATAATTATGGCTTACTAACTCAATCGGTCTTACTTTTTATCACGAATCTCCTTCTACCGGACTTGACTTCGAGCTAAAATTAGATGTTTACATAAACATGCGAAAATCAGAAGCTTTTCCCAGATGTGCAATATAATAGAGTGGTAGAAACCAAGCTGTTTGTCAAACTTGACGTGATTTATGGGTGGTGGCATGCACCCGTCGTGAGAGCTGCTTGCAAAATGGCCACTTACCTAGTCGTATAACACATTTTGAATATGTATATGAGCATTTGCCAAAAGCCATTTTTGTGAAAAACGCCAAAATTAGAAAAACAGTTTTGGATGAAAATAGCGGGATCGCCCCTTTAGATCTTGTGGTGTTCTCATAAACTAAAACTACTGTTTAACATACGAATTTTATTATACGACTTATACTTATATTATTAGTACTTACTAAGTATAACCACAGAATAACTAAATATCTGAACATCTGGTCGAGGCAATGCGTGAGCCGAAAGCTGGTGAGTATCTGGCGCAACGCATCAGTATTGCCAGCAATGAAGCCAGCGTCTTGGCTCTTGGGGTCGCTTCCGGCTGGTATTAATATGGATCAGTTAACTGTTATCCTGTAGTTTGTTTGCAGTTAGCTTAATTTTTTCAATTGTAAGTACTAGTTCTAATTTGTTTTTATTATTTGATCGTTAACTTACTTTGTTAATAAAGAGAAAACTAAATATTATTTAGTTTATACATATTATGAAGTACTACGTAGTATTACCACCTCGATAGTTCAATGATGTTTTAAAAGTTGGAAACACAGGATATACTATTGGACCTATTAGATTAAACGTAAGGACATGAATCCTCTTGTCATGGGTATTTCACCCATGAATAACAAAAGGTATTATTTTTCCTGTTGTTCTCGATGTATAAATTAATTGTGCGAGGAAGACCTTGCGCAGTTTTGTACAACAAATATTATTTTATCGTCATAAAATTTGCAATTTACTTACTATATGTTAAATCAGATCAAAAAATGATGCAATAAATTAGCGACAAGGATATTAAAAACACCGGTGAACTCCCCGCTGTAAACACAAAAGATATAATAGATTAGCAAAAATAATCTAGAGTAGACGATAACGATATCGCTCGATACACGAACACTATACACAATGAATTTAATATCAGTATCATACTGTCCGTAGTGACGTGAAAAATGGAAGAAAAAAAGGAATCGCACGACATGAAAATACATTTTACAAAAATGCACGCGAAGATTCAGCACAAATACGAAGAAATGCAAAAGAAACTAGAAAAATCCAGATCTGTAGATGCACTATCAACGTTGCATGATGACTTCAACTACAAAGACCAAAGACACAGCAGCAGTGAGAATCTGAGAGAATCAAATGATTTTGACAACACTGAGATTGATAAAGCTTTGACAAATCAAGTCATTGTGGAAGATGTTGTGACTAGACACGCCAGATTCAAGGATATAAACGAAGAGGATAGTTTATTCGAAGCTGATTTTATGTTCATTGAACGAGATGCTATTGAACAGGATAAAAATGAGTACCAACACTTCAACAACAGCGTTGAATCGTAAGTTATTCAATTGGCACTAAATTTCGACCGCTGCTTCTTCCTTATTTTATTATTATTACGTATCAGATTATTTCTTTTACTACTATTATTCCTGCTGTGCCATTAGCCGGGTAGGTACATATTTGAGACTGTAGGAATTGCATCCAATTTATACTGGAAGTAAAATCCGAAAGTTTGGATATTTAGATGTTTGGATGAATGAATTAATGTTACGCCAAAACTACAGAAATGCTGAAATTATGCATTTGATCGTTCTGGGCCTGGAATAAAACAAAGGATACTTTTTATGCCACAAATTAGTTTATATGCCTAAAAAGCTTTCTATGGAAACAACGCGTGTAATAGCTCAGAAACTAGTTTAATATGAGACAACACCATGCCATGTCATACAAAATTACATATTTGTCAATATTATATTTTATAAGTTAGCTACTTACATAATGCAACGTGCATTATGTACGTACCTAAGCCTAACTAAAATTACGTTTGTTATCGATAAGGTTTAGTGTTTTGTCTCTCTGTACTAAAAATAATAAATGAATCATGTTTTGTTTGATTATAGATTATGCGAATACGGTGGAGACAGCGATAACAGCTGCAGCACCGTTATAACCACCACACCGCCTCCAAAAGTATCCATCAGAGATAGGATTAGCTCCAAATTATCGGCTCGCAAAGAAAGACGAAGGGCCGAAAAGGAAAGGGAAAAAGAAAACAAGAAAAAAGAAAATCGGGACAAAGTCGAAAAGGTTCGTTTTCTATTTACATTTTAATTTATTTACTTTTGGAGATCCTCTAAAGCTGTTTTTAATGTTTTCCTGGATTGAATTGTTGTGTTGACTGTTTTGTTTTGTCGTAATAATATTTGCACGGACATTTTGTAATTGAGCACTATTTAGTTATCTAGTACCCTATCACAATGTCTACATGATGTGAATTTGTCCAGCATTATTTATTTATTTTCCATATAAAATTTACAGTTAATTCTGAGCAACACAACGAAAAACGACATCTTGAAAACATTCAAAAAGACCAAAGTGGCGACGCTAACTGTTGCTCTCATAGAAGCTAGCGGATTGGATACCGAGGTGTCTGAAGAAAAACCAAGGCTTATGCTTTGCAGGCTTAGGTAAGTACCAACCTTTATTATTTAAAAAGGCAGGTAATAGATGTTTTTATGTAAGTTAAGTACCTATAAAGTGCTTGCTGCAACTGTGTGACATTTTTTCTATTGTAATGTATGGACAAACGTATTTCATTTTATTTAAGTGTGCACCGTTACTTTTTTTTCATTGTATAGCTGGGTAGTCCTAGTTCTTATAAATACGACACAACATATTTTTTGAAACCTTCACCTTAATAATATAAAGCGCAAACAACGGAAATAAATGAATAATTTTATGCTCATTGAAATATTATTACAGCAATTGCCTCAGAGACAATAAAGTCGATAACTTTTATTTTTAGGTTAGGGGCTGAGAAACAAAAATCTAAAATAGTAAAGAATCACCAGCCTGTTGTGAAATGGCAGGAATTATTTAATTTCAACATTTATGATGAAAATATGCTGGAAATAACGCTGTGGGATAAAGACGTCTTCATCGGCAGGTAATAGACATTATTTTGGTAGTTTATTTATTTTAGAATACAATATTCTGATTTGCAAAAATCTATAAGAAATTTTTAAACCGCAAGCAGGACATAAAATAACATCAATGTTATGTTGATATGGTCAAAAAAAAAAAATTATTCTTCCTGACATTATTTCATTGTATTTTACTTGTATATTATCTACTTTTGTACAATATCATTAGTATAGTTTGACAATGCCCTTATACAGCAGATTACTTTGACATTTTATCTAATTTATTATTCCATTTAACTTATACCATAATTTATTTTAATTTTTTAAAGAAGGCATGTCTGTCTGCTTTTTTTTTGCACAATGTCCTATGGTGTTTCCTTTGTCAAAAGTTAGTGTGTTATAATAAAAATGTAATTTGTCTTTTAAAATAGTATTTAACGACATCAAGTGTAACATTGTGTACCTACGGTGGAAATAAATAAACTAAACTAAACTAAATGGCAACAGTGTCTGGTTGGACACTTTTCTGCCAGTGTCAGTAATGGAAAATAATTGTAAAATCAATGAGTTATTACATTTTGAAAACTGTTTCATATAATGTGAGATGACATCAGATAGTTGTCATTTTCTCTCATCCCTCACATACGATGATATACCTACCGAAAATCTTAGTAAAGTTTGAGTAGGTACTCTTTTATTTTGATTGCAGGAGTACTCTTGATTTGAATGAAGTAGAAAAAGAGAAGACACACCAAATGCGGTTGGACTTAGAATGTGACACAGGCAAAGTGCAACTGTTCATTCTTCTGACTATCACTGGAACAACACTGGTGAACACATTAGTAGATTTGGATGACTATGAAAAAACTCAGAGACGACTGTCTGCTGTGAGAAAGGACTTCGTACGTATAAGTCACTACTATTGTAAAGAGCTATGCTCGGAGTTTCTCTGAAGGATAGGACGGATTCGTAACGAATACATCCGACAGAGAAACAAAATTGTCGACATAGCTCTAAGAATTAGCAAGCTGAAGTGGCAGTGGACCGGCCATATCTCGCGAAGAACCGACGGCCGCTGGGGCAAAGGTGTTCTTGAGTGGAGACCACGACTCGGTAAACGTAGTGTAGGACGCCCTCCGACCAGGTGGGATGACGAACTGCGAAAGACTGCAGGTAGATGCTGAAGACAGGGCGCTATGGCGCTCATTGGGGGAGGCCTATGTCCAGCAGTGGACTGCTATAGGCTGATGATGATGATGATGAAGTCACTACTTGCTAATGTGTACTCTCTAAGGTTGGAAGGCATTTTACAGCGAAGTTCCGATTCCTTTGATCGATTCATCATAGAACAAACCGAATAAAATGTTTTGACTTCAGTTGACTTACATAGTCAAATTTATACTCTAAATATTGTTTATTAGGAGTTTAATAGCCAATATTTCATTTCAGGCTTGGTATCATTTGAAAAACAAAACGAAAGACGTAGGGGCATGCTCCATCATAGTTTATGGAGCAAAAGGACTATCTGGCAATGAATGCTACTGCATCGTAGAACTTGGCAACGATAGACTGCACACCCACACAGACTCTAAAACAAATGATCCTAACTGGATGAAGATATTTACATTGTACGTTTTTATAGATATAGACGGACTAGTAAGATGTACCTACACAAATATATTGCCACGTCATGTGTCAAACCACGTAAAAGTGAGGGAATACTGAAAACTCCATCCTCGTTTAGTGTATTCCTTCGCACAAAGGACCAATCGGAGTCTAAGTGCGGAAACAGGAGTACACTTAGTGTATTCCTTAACTAGCGACCTGCCCTGGCTTCGCACGGGTGCAAATGCAAGTATTATATACATATAAAACTTCCTCTTGAATCACTCTATCTATTTAAAAAACTGCATCAAAATCCGTGGCGTAGTTTTAATGATCTAAGAATACATATGGACAGACAGACAGCGGGAAGCGACTTTGCTACTGTGTAGTGATATAACAGATTCAATGCTGGACGCAGGCCTCTCTCTGATAAGCGACTTATTGGTTTTTAACTCATGCGGGGTAGTGACCATAATACCCACGCTGGACATGCGGGTTGGGCATCGCAGTTCGGTGGTAAATCGTTCTGCTAGAGGTGTTGCTGCCTGCCCCCGGGGGATATCCCTTAGTCGCCTCTTACGACACCCGCGGGATGAGTTGGGGTTGTGCAAATTCTAAGGCCGAACCTCACGGCTAGCTTTAATTATTTAATATAATGATGAATACAAAACAGTCAATCACATCTATCTTTAATAAATAAATGTAGATATGCATACTTGGCCGCTGGGGCAAATGTGTTCTTGAGTGGAGACCACGACTCGGTAAACGTACTGTAGGACACCCTCCGACCAGGTGGGATGACGAGCTGCGAAAGACTGCAGGTAGATGCTGGATGCGTCAAGCTGAAGACAGGGCGCTATGGCGCTCATTGGGGGAGGCCTATGTCCAGCAGTAGACTAATATAGGCTGATGATGATGACTATGAATACTTGAATCTGTATTTACAATACCTGGAAGATTTACTCTATTATATTTTCAGCACTGTAAAAGACATAACCTCGATATTAGAAATAACAGTACATGACGAGAAGAAATCTGAAGACATAGGTAAAGTGTTCATACCGCTTCTCAATATAAAGAACGGTGTGAAGCAATGGTATGCATTAAAAGATTGTTTGCGAGAGAAGTACCGGGCAAGAGGCCATAATCCCAGGATCCTGTTGGAGATGAAGATTACTTGGAATACTGTAAGTGAAAATCATACGTAAATAACTGATAAGATAAAACTTTAGAAACTATCATGGGTATTAAGACTAAAGTCATTTACGGGATATTTAGTTGTAACTTTAAAAGACAAAAAATGAGGGTAGATCGGTATGTCTGCCAATAAAAACTTACTCGCAGTCATCATCAGCCTATAGAAGTCACTGCTGGACATAGGCCTCCCCCAATGAGCGCCAAAGCGCCCTGTCTTCAGCTTGCTGCATCCAGCATCTACCTGCAGTCTTCGCAGGTCGTCATCCCACCTGGTCGGAGGGCGTTCTACACTACGTTTACTGAGTCGTGGTCTCCACTCAAGAACACTTTTGCCCCAGCGGCTGTCGGTTCTTCGCGAGATATGGCCGGCCCACCGCCACTTCAGCTTGCCAATTCTACTCGCAGTGCCTTCAGTTATTCTGTGATCATGGCGCATGAAGCTGTGCCGAAATATTAGAAAACTCAAAAATCTAATCCTGGCCAATATCCCGTTGACTTTAGAACTGATAAGATTTCTAAAAGTAGATGCTTAGCTTGAAGCGGTCTCAATTACTGCATTTTTTATTAGAAAATCCTCACTTAGTGTTTTATGAATTTTCACAATTGTTTTCGTTTGGTAACTAATGGACTAAGATAAATAGTATATAGATGATTCAGAATAGTGAAATAAACGAGACGTTATTTTTATGGTATTTTTCAGTTGCGAGCTTCAATGCGAGTTATAAATCCGAAGGAGGAGAAATTTTTAGAAACGGACGGCAAATTCCAACGGCACATATTCGCGCGGAATTTAACTAGAGCAAAGGCAGTCGTTGCATGGATAATGGATGCATTCCGTATTGTTAAGTATGGAATCTATTTCAATGTTCTCTTTTATTTTCAACATAACTTCTTAAATCTTAAATTATAACATTATGTTATCCACTGAATGTATTGTAATTATTTAGTTTGATGCGTCCTGTACACGTTCGGCCAATGCGTTGGGCCAATGCGCCAACGTGTGAACGCTGTTTGCGGAGCGCCCCAAGATCCTTTGATGTGTGCACGAAAAGCCGACACTAGTCGGTTTGTGAGCCAACGTTGGCCGCCAACTTCCAACATGCGCCAAGTAAGTCTCTACACGTTCGCCCAACGTGTACAGGACGCATAATAATGAATGGGAAAGGGTTAGCTTTGCTTTTTAAAATTTAAACTTCTGATAATTCTCCAGAATCTTTCTTACTGTAAAGAAATTCACATTTAGGAATTATTTACAAAAGTATAACACAGTTCTCCGGTATATACCTAATCATGATAATTAAATTAATGTTCATTTACATATTCTTTTTTCAGAAATTGTTTTGAATGGGAGTCGAGAAAATCTAATATTATTGCTCTTACTACATGGCTGCTGTTCTGTTGGTTCTTCAAAATGTGGATGCTACCACTTCTATTGCTTGTACCTTTCCTATTGTATAGACCTCAGCACTACTATCTTATAAATTGTAAGTGTCTACCGTATATATGTATTGCAAGATAAATAAATAAATAACGGATAATCTACACTGCATTATCTCTAGCCCCAGCGTAAGCAAAGCTTATGTTATGGGTTCTAGATGTCTGATATACTTAATGAATGCATAACATAGATAGATATTTTTTATTATACATAGAGTATACCCAGAACACCCGGAACAAATATCTGGAGATCGTACAAAAACTGGTCGGCAGGAATCCAATCCGCAACCTCCTGCATCACAAAAAAATAATAATGTAGAAGTTGGTTTGACATTCGCAGGACAGGGTATTTGGACGCGAGAAGCACACGACAGAGGCTGGGCAATACAAAAAGAGGTTTATGTAATAAATAGGCCCACTGTTGGGGTAGAGGGTGATTTGGAGCCCATGATGATGACATAACGATCTTGAATTGAATGCTCATAGGTCAATTATAAAAAAAAATTTATTACCATGATCTCAATCTAAAAGTTAGGTTAGTTTAGGTTTCTGTAGACAATGTTTTGGTAACAGTAAAAATGGGTTGATTCATTATTGAAAAGTTATAGAAACTCATTTAAAATTTAAACTCCCCAATACAAATTCAAGAAACCAATCATGACTTTTAAGATGTTATAATGCTTCAAAGTTTGCCGAGGTCATAAGAATTACTAAACAATTTCTTGAATTAATTCCAGGGAAATATTTTAATAAAAAGTCCTCTTTGGAACTCGAAGAAGCTTATAAGAAGGAGAAGGTACGTGCCTACTATCATAAGATAAAATGTCTACCAACTTATTTTGTAGATGTTAAGATCCTACAAAATATATACCCGCAAAAGAATAAACTTTGAACATGTGTATGGCGTGTTTGACTGGTACTAAACGAATTGAGATGGACATCTATAAATATTTTCTTACACATATTCTTTCCTAGAATCTGCTGGCAGATTCTAGGGGGGCCAAACAGTATGGTGATTATGTAACTTGCGACCGGTTTGCGACACGCGTAAATTGAGCAATCAGTGCTGTCAAACGTCAATTTTGTATTAGTTTGACACCAGCTACAACGTCAAAATTGGTCAAAATTGGCGTTTGACAGCACTGATTGCTTACGCCTGTCGCAAACCGGTCGCAAGTTACATAATCACCATACAGGCGTGAAGGAAGAAAGTTCAGGAAGCAAGCTTCCTTTCACAGTAGTTCACTTCATTGCTTCCTCTAGCACCTATCAACTTTTAATTGCATGAGTCTGTCTCTCTTAAACTTCTAATTCCATATTTATTGTCTCTTTCTTACAAAGGGATTTATTAAACGTTTCCAATCAAATGATTCGGAAATCCGTATCCGTATAAAAAGGTCACGATAGCTTTTCAAAAACTATAAGAATAGCGCACATCAACAAATTATGAGAGACGATAAAAGAAAATAATTTATGTTATTTTATAATATCACACTAATATTATAAATGCGAAGTTTGGTTGTTAAGATGTATGGATGTTTGTTACTTCTTCACCAAAACTACTGAATGGATCTGGATCAGGCTGAAATTTTGCATAGATGTAACTCTAAGTCTAGAATCAAACATCGGCTAACTCCTTATACGGTAAGCCTATAGAAATAAAAAATGTTGAATTTGAATATACAACGATGAACGAATTAACAATTATGAAGAAAGGATTGCCTACACCAATTCTTCCTTCATAATTAATTGTTAAGTTAATTGCCCGGATCATATTTATCCAGTTGGAAAAGTTCATACTAAAATCAATATTTTAACAGGAAGAAAAAAACCTGACCCTCAGGCAGAAAATAAACAGTCTACAAGAAATGGTGCAAACTGTTCAGAATTTTATTGGAAAGTTCGCGAGTCTGGGCGAGAGTATTAAAAAGTAAGTTTTCATTTTTGATCCCGTTCGACTCTACCATCGGCATTCGCGAAACTTTTCAATCCTTTTAAATTAATTTAGTCTATTAAGTTTTTGCCCTGAGTTCGCAGAATTTGTTTTACTTGGGAAGCGCCTATCGCTTCCCTAGTAAACACTATTACAAATTGTGAAGCTTTTAAAAGTCCCTGCAGTTATATTCATTGATATAATATCCTAGCAATTTTTATACAGTAAGTATATTTATTTTCCTACACGTAGAAAAAATAATAATAATACAGGACAATCCACACAGCATCATCTAGCCCCAAGCTAATTAGAACTTGTGTTATGGGTGCTGATATTCAATACAATAAATTACATGGATAGTTTTTTTTTACATACATAGCTAACGACCAGAACACCCGGAACAAATATCTGCAGATCGAACAAACACCTCCTGCATTGCAGGTGGACATTCGCCCACCGCGCCACAGAGATCGTTAGAAAACCTACAAAAACTGATATGTTGGTATGCCACGAATACTCACGCAACTCAGATTTCAGCAGACGTGCTGAAATCACGATGTTTTAATCGTTTGCAATGAAAATGTGTCATAAATTCATCACTTACACGTATTTAAGGCTGCGCGGGAAGAGTTGAGAGGTGGTGCAAATTCGAAGCCAGACGGTCTATCGTATTCGTAGTATACAGACAGATAATTCTTCATTAATGGACACATTAGGAATAACATCTTTGTTTGTTTCAGTCTCTTTAACTTCACGGTGCCATTCCTGAGCTTGCTAGCCATAATAATTATCTCCGTCATATCTTTTGTTATGTACTTGGTGCCCGTGCAATACATATTTATGATCTGGGGTAAGTTTTACATTCTTCATTATAACTACTGTAAAGCAGTCTGTAAAGTCATTCCATTAATGTTTATTATTTTTTTTTATTTTCTCTACTCTTTAAACTGACTTTACATTGTAGGTAGAGGTTAATATTTCGAGATATTATGAGGATTTTAATTAATTACTAGCTCGTAACGGATATAGACTACTTGCCTATGTATGTCCGTTCCTGTGATACTATTAACATACGTCTCTGACAAATTTTATTAAGATCCGTTCAGCCATTCAGACTTGAAAAGGGAACAGACGGACAGATAGAGATATTTTAGAATTTATAAAAATAATATTGTATGAATGGCGAGGAAAAAGATGTGATTTTTTATTATTCCTTACGTTTTGTGGACAATTAGCCATTTTTATTTCATTGTTGGAAATTGGAAAGCGTACCTTTGTATACGAATTTTCAACATCTTCGTAGGTACCTAAGTAGAAAAATCAAACCAATAACTTGATAAAAACTAAAAATATTTTAACGACAGGTATCAATAAATTCACGAGAAAAATACTACGGCCGAACAGAATACCAAACAGTGAAATCTTTGACCTGCTTTCAAGAGTTCCTGATGATGAGACTTTGGTAGGTTCTAAGTTTTACCTCTTCAAAATTTCAGAATTATGTGCTTATTAGTGTGTTATTGGGCCTCAGATTTTTATATTTAAGTTGGCCGATTTTTGGTCAGTCAACGAAATAAGAAGGGAAACCTTCCAATGTCACGTAAGCGGAAGTTCATTGACTTGCATATTATGCGCGTCTTTACCTATTGAGCACAAACGTGGTTTTGACCGAATCTCAAAAATCCCAAATCAAGTTCTGCCAAAGGGCAAATGAGCGTAGCGTGCTTGGAGTATTTCCTCCAGGCTCGATCGAATCCGGAAAACCACTTCGTTCCAAAACTGGAATTGCCGACGTTGGAGACAAGTCTGCCAGAGTCAAGGACTGGGCGGTACACGTGAGCCAAATGCATCCAGAATGGTGGGCTCGGATGATCACATATCATCGCACTTGGGTGCCTGAGGGAGACCTTTGCTAAGCAGTGGGACCACACAGGTTAAATAAAAAATATTAAACAAATCCTCAGGTCTATGTATACACACGTACCTACAGTTTTACTATGAAAACCATTGGAACAAACTAGGTACAATAGTTTTGACCCAACACAAACTAGTCGTACCTACTACGACTAGTTTGTGTTGGGTCAAAACTATTGTAACCGTTGGTTACCCGCTATATTCATTGTAAACACAGTTTTTAGAAAAGTGGTTGATATTGATGATGGATTATTAATATTAACCGCATGCATCACACTTCGTGTAGGTACCTATCTTTATTAATTTTACTACATGGGTTAGTTGTTAATTAATCAATACATATTCCCTACAAGCAATCTGTTATGTTTTGACATATAGGAGGCAATTATAACACAAGGCTGTCTATTGATGATATATTAATCCCATAAAAACATAATGTGTACATACCTATGTAATCTACGTACATGGAAAAACGAGCCACAGTTGTTGACTGATATATTAAAGGTCTCCAATGTAGTCCCATGAATAATTCATGAAAAGAAAAACCAAATAAATTAAAATAATTTTAATTTATTTGGTTTTTCTTTTCATCAATCAGAGAAAGAAGAGAGATAGAGAATGTTTATAACGATAGCACTCTACCAAATTTGAATAAATCGTAAAAAGTTTATTATTTTTTTCAGCTTGACATCGAAGAGTTGCCACTTGAAGAAATACCAGAAGAAGATGTGATAAAATGATCTGAGAACCTATGTACATGCTAAGTGATTTTAATAACTTGTAAATATTACCTTAGAAATTACACTAAGATATTTTATCATAGACATAGCGAAGAAATTAAAATAAAAAAAATTAATTAGGTAACGCAACGCCGCGCTGATATAGTTGCATTACCTCAAATTAATTTCTAGTAGATAAGTATAAAAAATCAGTAAAATTAATCCTTGTAAAAAAATCTTTGTTTGTGAAATAATAACAATGTTACTTCCTAAGAGTCTCTATGTAGATACCTAGTGATGAGATACATAGTGCTTTAGGGAAAATAATGTACATAGACAAACAGAAAACTGTTTTAACTATGATAAATGTCAATCTCTCGTACATACTTAACATTAATTTAATACAAATAAAATTTTGCGAAATGCTATACAAACAATATTTACATTTACAACACTTTTCCGCCTCTTAATTATACACTGAATAAATAAAATTAATAAATACACCTGTCATTGTTTTTTAAATGTTATGCATGTGAACATTTAAAAAACAATGACACCTGTCATTGTTTTTAAAATGTTATGCATGTGAACATTTAAAAAACAATGACAGGTCAATGATGCATTAATTTGTACAATATTACTTTCAATGTCGCATTCAAACGACAATGTCTTTTCCGAGTCTGTCGAATTCGTTCGCAAAGTAGACCATATCCTTATGGTCTAAGGCTGAATTTTGGAAAACGATGCGGAAGAAATTTACTAGGTCACCTTGTGGCTGGTACGTGACCATCATGCTTCCTTCCTTTATCATAAGTTCCTTTATTTTCGGGGAGACCTTGTGTAGTCTTTGTTTATAATCAGGTTCGTTCTCTAGTCCGCGCAAGCACTTTGGTACATACCAGAACATTATATTTGTGCACTCCGGTTGGTCGAGAACTAACTTAAATCCCTCTCTATTTCGAATGTGGTCGAGGAAGTACTTAGCGTTGTCGAATAACGTATCGATATGCTTTTCAAAGCCTTCCGTTCCCTTCGCTTTCCACATAAACCAGAATTTGAGAACGTCTGCACGGCGTCCGCATTGAATATGCTTATCCCCAGTATCGTATGAAGTGTCGTAGAATTTATCCTTTTGGAAGAGGTATTTCGCGTTGGAGGAGTGGCCCTCTTTTAGTACATTTTTATGTTTTATAAGGAACGTGGAGCATTGTTGCGGAGCTGCCAGGAGCTTGTGTGGATTCCACGTCACCGAATCAGCTCTGAAAAAGAAATATTTTGCGATCAGACGGAGCGTTAAATAATTTTATTAGAACGCTCCACAGGCAGTAAACTTTTAAGGTTATCTAAAATATAGCGAAACCTCGGAACGACCTCGGTAACTTTACATTCATACTTCCAGTGCAATTACGTACAGCTCTCCTTCGCGCCGAATTAATTGGTCGCATAGCGAGGAGGGAAATAACAAGTCTGCCTGATACTCACTGCTCAATGCCGCTCAAGAGATGTCTATGTCTCTTTGACATCAAAGCACCCCCTCCCCATGCGGCGTCGACATGCAGCCACAGATTATAACGCTTGCACACAGCCGAGATTTCCACCAAAGGGTCGAAAGCCCCAAACACTGTAGTCCCAGCAGTTGCTGTGACCAAGAACGGTGTAGCTCCATCGTCTAAAGCCTGGTTTATCTTCAGTTCTAAGTCGGCCACGTCGATTTTTCCAAGAGAGTCTGCTTTTATAAGGATGCAGTTGTCGCTGCCTACTCCCATGAATGCAGCCAGTTTCTTTGTAGAGTAATGAGCGAGTTCAGATGTGAATAGGACTAACTTCGGCACCGCGTAGACGCCTTTGCTCTGAAAAGGGGGAAAACCGTTTAAGATGCAATTAAGTCAAGTAGTTTGTCTCCATAGCACACTAACACTATGTTGGTCGGTAGAGCAGATTTATTTATTTTTAATTTTCCTCGTTCCAAGCCATGTTTATTGTAAATTGGACGAAACCATCTACAAATGCAACATCCGAAAGTCCTTCATGTAAATTATGTCTCGTTCGCATTTTTGGAGAAGGAAAACTATTTAATTCTACAGTGCCAACATACCCAAACACATAAAAATGGTGAGTTTTCCTTATAACGAAAAACAAACCACGCATCATTAGCATTGCCGACACAAAAACTGCAAGTAGGTCAAGGTCATTGCCAAGATAGTGATTAAAATCCACTACCTATATAATGACTACGGTACAATCTACGAGTACTAGGCCTTAATTTACGATTGGACACGCGAGCTGCAAGCAATTGCAGTCATTAGAACTCTCCTTTTTGCCGGGGTTTCCTTCTAAGTGTCCAAATGTTTTTATTTCGGTGCGGATGGATTATAATAGAAGACAAAAATCCAAAAAAGAGACATACTATAACATAGACCTGCAACTGCGCCGATTGTCATCAAACACAGTTTTAATTTAACACTGGTAATTAAGTCACCAGACTAATAAAAATCGGCTCATCCATTTGGTTGGGTAACGATTAGGTTCCTTTTATACAAGTAGGTACTTCGGTACTCACAAAACATTTGAGACGTACATTTATAAGTACTTACACATTATTGCTTTTCTATACTTAGTCTTGTAAACATAATTTGATTGTTTTGAATAAACTAAAAACCAACTTCGAATCAAGTAAGAACAATGCAAAAGTTTTAAACAATTTTTTTTAAATTTTGCGGTTTAAATACTGATTCCTCGGGAATAAATTGTATGGGACCACTTCCGGATCGACCTTTTTACATTTGCAAAATAATAATTGAAATCGGTCCAAATGACGGAGAAATCGACGAACATACATGAAAAAATACAGCAGCTGGACATAGAACCTCCTCCTTTCTTCGAAGTCAGCTAAAAAGGTGCGCTACTCAGTTTTCTTTCACCGTAAAGCTAGAAAAAAACTAGCAAATTAGGATCGTTGTTTCAATTTTGTTAGTCCTTCGCTCTCTTTCTTTTTAAATCAAGTTTTTGTTTTAATTCAGACACCTAGCTAAACAACTGGGTAGGCAGTGATTATGATCGCAAGATTGAGGCTAAGGTAATTCGTACGATTAACTGCGAATAGTAAAGTACCAAGATAATGCAAACAACTTAAAGTAGGTATTTACTTCCTAAAGAACTACAATCGAGCTGTTCTTTTCTGTACAATGACTTGTAGGAACATTAAACAAATTTTATTATAAACAAGCTGTAACTGATAACTTACCAAAAATTTTACAGTAAAACTCTAAAACTTTTCTCAAAATCAAAATCAAATTCTCAAAACTTTTCTAAAAGAGAAAAGATCCTCAGCTAATAAAATAACACAGCTAGATAAGTAGTGAGGTACCTGCTTACACATCAAACTACGACTACATCAAAAGAGCTGCGTCAAAAGTGAGTACCAAAAACTTTACTATGCATCACCATGATTCATGGTATATTTTACCGTGCTTTACCCAGGGGGTTTCCTAATGATTCATGTAGATATATAGGAGGTATTTACTCTTGTACCTACCTTTTGAAAGAATTTTATATGACAATTTTCTTAATACTATTTAATTAAGAAAATTGTTCTAATATTAATCTTCTTTGTCAATAGCTTGCTCAAATACCAAAATATGACACTCAGCATCACCAGTTCCGTAAAACATGTCAAAATCCTAGTATTAATGTACTTAGTTTTATGTATGTACACACGTACTAAAATAGAAATATAAGTAGAATACTTAGGTACATATTATACAAGTATTGGTTTTTGTCATGTAAGCGAATTAAATTATAGGTGTTCTTTGAGAAAATAAAGAATCTTGGCACAGTACGGACAGGATTTTCTTAATCAGCGAACACAGCTCTCTCGAACAATGTATTAACTGCCCGTTGTTCACCAAAAATGGCCGCTCTGTATGTTAAATGCTAAATCACTCACCTTAATCTCCGGATAGTAGAAGAACCTCGCACAACTGATAGCATATCCATTCGCAATAGACCCTCCAGGACAGAAGATCCCATCACCCTCTCCATCCTTCCAACCAACGATCGCCCGCATTTCCCTTAACACCTCCTCTTCCATAAGAGTGAAGACTGGAGCCACCTCGAAGGTGTAAACACTGGGGTTCAGAGCATCGGTCAGCCATTGGCCTATCAGGCCGTAGGGGTCTACAGATGAGAATAGCTGGTTTACGAAGTAAGGGTGACTGGTGTTCACGGAATATCGAGCAACCTGTAACAAAATACGATCATAATATATCATAACAATACACGTTAATAATAATTATGTCCTTCAAGCCTTTCAGCCGTCTTTGGCTACGGCGGCCATTCTTAGTAGAGATATAGCCAGGTGCGCAGGATGTACTATAGTATCCAAATGTGTGCCCAACACTGGTACACTCTCTATTCCCATTTCCCTCATCATCCCACTCATTAATAACTATGGTGTAACGTTTGAGATAGATGGATAATATTTTAATTTAGACATAAATTTGAATTCAATTAATAAAGAATACAATCATAGTTATTTAATAAGTTTCAAAGAATACAAAATAGCTATACAAAAACGTAACGAAACGTTTCTCCAAGAATCATCTCTATGCAGGTAAAATAGGCACACTTGAACTGAAAATACCTTGGCACACTAACTAATACTAAGACAATAATGAACCTTCTAACTACACAAAGTTTTTAACACAATGTTCAAGATCTAATCGTACTTATTCACTTTGATTTTCCTGGCATTTAATCACCACACACTGCAGAGTTATACAGTTAAATAAACACGATACAAATACAGTTCAATTATAAGCATCACCAACGGTTACCAAATATCGTATATCTAATTAAACACAAGTGAATAATGTTAGATGATTAAAAACTTACGTCTGCCATAAGTCCTAAGAGCACGTCATGGGAAACAGGACTCTCCCTCGGCTTCAGATCAATCGCCTTCCTAACGTCCTCAGGAGCTGCCCATTCCACCACCTTCGACGACCGCAATGACCTTCCAAAGACAACCCTGTCCACCAGCAGATCGGTAGCCCGTCGGATAAAATCTTCATGCTTCGATCTCTCTGCGAGACTTTTGAAAAGGGTGTTATCAACCCCTATATCATCGCGTCCCGGTATGACAAGATCTGAGTCCGCGGGCATTTTTGCTTTATCTTCTTCTAGTTAGGAAAATAAAGTTCATTTATTTATTTTTTATAAATGAATAGCGGCCGCCCGACAGTCGAGCTAGGTTCGTGTGGGACAGGTGTAGTAGCGTAGCCTTCTTATATATATAAAGGCACTCGTCATTCACTTCGCAGTAAGGTTATTATGTAGTTGGTCTAACAAATTAATTGGTATAAACAATTGATTCACTGTAGGTACTTGCTTGATTGAAAGGGGAATTTAGAGTTACGCCTGCCGAATCACCACGGGGCCACGGTAGTGGCCCTACCACTAGGAATATTTCCATTTCTAGGCCATTTTCAGAGCTTTATCTTTGTTATAAATGAAACCTAGGAACTGAAAATTATTAGGGGTAGGTATATACTCTACCTAACCGATTAGCTGACTCAAAATTATTAGTTTCTAATCAGTTTCGTTTCAGAAATATCTGCACTCAAAGTATCGCTTTTTTGTATAGAAGAAAGTAATATTTCGTCATCGCTGCCCGACTGACTGACCAAAAATGATTTTTAGCAGACCTACAAACAGGACATTCAGATTTAGGTTTGAAGGTTCATTACAGATAGGCTTCAGAGCTAAAATAAAGAGGACATTCTAAAATCTTGATTTTTAGGGTTCCGTCGTCGAAAAAAGGAACCCAAAAGTTTCTTCCTCATTTTTACTTCTAGCTTACCTGCAGACTTGAAATTTAAAACAAAGGTTCTAGGAAATAAGGTATTTATTTGGGAAAAAGTAACGGAGAAATCCTAACATCTTGATTTTTAGGTTACCACAATAAATAAAGAACTATAATATTTTTCACAGTAATTCAAAAAGTGGTGAGATAGAGCAATTGCCAATTAACTAGGTATTAGTAGTTTAGGACATGTTTCAAGTAGGTAATTTGCCAACTTCATAATCGAAGGTATAAAAATGGCTTACAATGGCTCTTCTTGTGATCTCAACACTTTTACGGCGAAAGAATGAGACGAGACTTCGCATATTATGTTTTTGTTAGAAATTTCCTTTACAGGACATAATTTGGACCCATGAGAGGTTCTTACTCTAAGTCGTATCCTGTAGGCTAAATTATGGTGATGATTCATTCTTAGTTCAGCTCACAAGAGAGGGTTGGGCAGAAAAGTCGAAAGCAGAAAGTTTGGCTTTGGAACCAATGAGACTGACATCATTGTTTGCAACTTTTTGTTTGGAATTGTTGTAGACAAACATACAAATTTCCTATGACGCATTATTCACAAGCGAACTAAAATACGGGACCTTACTGTGTGCCCCCACTCCTAGGTCTCACCTCACAGGGGGGGGGGGGGGGGGGGGGACTTTTAGTTTATTTATCTTCTAACTAGTCCAAACAACGTTCGGAAGTCAAACTGTCTGCTTTCGACTTTTCCATCCACAATCCTTCGTTGACCGGACTATCTACATATGTTTATTATACTAGTTTTTGTATCATTTATTTATATTTTATCAATAAGTATATATTTAATCCATATATTTTCAAATTATTCTATTCTTCTTGGCCTTTATAATGGCACTTTTGGTGATGTCGTCCTTATTTGTCTTAATAATAACAATGTAAATCCGTTTATTGGCTGTTAGTGATATTTATAAGATAAGTTAATTTATAATTAAGAGCTGTGGATTTTGTTATAAAATAAATAAATAAATTAAATTAATCTTAATTATTTTTTTATAGCTTTATGTGAGCTTTGACTTTTGCATACGCTTTTGATTCTTCCCTTAATTCTACGAGTACCTACCCAACCGATAACCAAATAGTTTATAAAGCTTATTCTCAGACTCCCACCCAACCCATGGAGTCTAATAAGTGAGGAATCTGTTGAAAGACTGCATGATGGGCGAGGCAAACTTGCTGCCAGCAACCTGCAGGATGGTTTTGGTACTGCTCCATGTTCTGCGCAGCAGCGAGGCGGTTTTCTTGCGGATGATGGCGTGAAAGCCATCAACCTGGGCTTCAGCAAACATAGAAGATGCGCTGCAGAAGCGGGGCAATCCCAACAAAATCCTGACTTAACCCCGACGAGTTTAGATTCGTTGGATTTGTCTTCCCAAGCACTTTGATCCTATAACATTATAACAGCTTCTTTGTAAAGTTTTTTTCTTATTATTCATTTCCCTACATGATGCAATACTTTCTCTTATTTCCGTGCATGGTGCAATACCTACTGTAAACTAAACAATCATTGTTTTTTTCGATAGTGTCAAACGGATTATAAGTTTTAAATCATCGAGATTGATAATCGCAGATTTCATACATGGGTTCTTTACAGACATGATTACTAATGCCAATGTATACTTTATCATATCGGATCCACAAATTACTGGTTCGTAAAACTAGATAATTGTCATTCTATCGTGTGATGGTTTTATAAAATCAAATAATTCAAGTGCAATTTAGATTATTGTAGATATCTAGTAGACTGCACAAGGTATAAAAAGGTAGGAACCTTTTTCCACTATCATTTTTGCGCCGATCAAAAATCTTTGTCCGTCTTTGTCCATAATACTGAATGTCTTCCTAATTTCACCATGTAAGAATTCATATTGGTGGTGGACTGGGCTGTCTTTGGTGGGTAGTTGTGTCTACGTTAGTGGAAATTTTTCTTCATTCATTAGGAAGATACAACTTATTTTTCATTTTAATCAATTTTTTTGTGTAATTTATCATTATTAACGTAATGTAATTTTTATGAGACATGTACTTGAAACCAACCCTGTGTATAAAAAATATCTAGGAATCTAGAACCGAGTTCCTTCCAAGTATGTAGGTAGGTAAGAGTCTAAATTTATAGGTAGTAAGTAAATCGCATCTAGAGCCATCCCTAGGGATGTAGTATGTAAGTAAATCGCATCTAGGGAACTTCTGAGCTGATCTTGAACTTTACCAACCTATCTTCGCTCCGCCTCCCAGCCGCACGGTCGCTCGCGCCCGCTTTCCAATACCTAGGACCCTCGAAGCCTTAAACCTGGCGGCCCAGCCAGCCAGCCTGGTGGCCTTTCCGGATACCGACATTTTTGCGGACGAGTGGAGAAGTCTAATGCTTATATGTTTAACTTTTTGTGAATGCAATTTTTGACAATGTTTTAATCTCTAAAAATTTCTTTTACCTATTTTTGACTTACCTATATTTCATTCTTAATTTTATGTTGACTCTTCAATAATTTGAATTTATAATTGACATTATTGATTATTTGATTTTATTTTAACTGTATTTATAACATGTGTTCTTTACTTTTATATTATATCTCTGTAATTAGTATAATTGGCCTAAGGTCGTTCTGATTACATTAAATTAAATAAATAAATAAATAAAATCAGAGCTAGCATCAGCTACCTACTTGTTGACATTTTTGTCGCCTTGGCCTTTTTACTACTTTTTGTAGCTAGGTGGCTAATTAAAGACTTTTACAAGGTGGAGGTCAATACCAACTTTTGTTTCTTACTTGGCTAGTCAACTGAGAAACATAAAAACCCAAGGCATTAATTTTTTTACTTGTTGTATATTCTTAAATTAATTTATTTATAACTAAACCTAAAAGTAACATACAAAAATACAGAAAAAAGGTTTATTTCCAAAAAAGCTTACACAACACCTTAATATGCACATAGGATTGCTGCTAATTAAAAAGCCTTATGAATTACCTAATAAAATTTCATTATCTACCTACGGAAAAGTCTGTGACTAAGTACGTAACGGGAAAATAACCACCCCTTTGGTACCTAAATTAATTATATCATAAATTATGTCACCGTCAGATAGTTAAGACCCGTAAAATTATAAAAATCCTAATAATTTTCCGGAAAATAATTATCAGGACCTGTACCTATAGCACCATAATATCTAGCACTTACAATTTAGCATTGATTATTTCCCGGAAATTTATAAAGTGACTAGGATTTTAATAATTTTACTGGTTTTACTATCCTATAGTGACATTATAGGTACCTACCTACATATTCCATGATGACGATGACAGGCATGGGAAATTCCTTCTGGAGTATGTATTTTCCTCAAATAACTTTCCTAGAACTGTATACTACGGTATCTAATACTAACTCTTCTGTGTCTATAAAACGCCGCGCCCCGTGCGGGTAGGTAGCTGGCCAGGCAAAGATTTAATTTATTGGGCTGGGCGCAGGGCAATTGGGTGCCGATCTTTACCCGGTATTCCCAATGCAATTAATATATTGGATACCACACTAAAATGTTAAGATTGAAGGAAAGTAATAAACTAGGTAGTAGGTACCTGTATTTATCTTAATAATAATGGTCTATATAACAAGGCAACAAGGTAAGTAGTTAACAAAAAATAATTTGGTAGGTAGGTAGGTACTTGTCTAGGATCTTCTTCTGGTTGCTTACCTAAGTCTAGTAGGTAATAGGCCTGACCTACCTATAGTAATTTTATTTGTGCACCTACAGTCTAAACGGGGCGGACAGCAAAGTAGATCGTGGCGAGTATTTGTTATATTATGTAGGTAGGTAGGTACCGACCAAAGTTAAAGTATACATAAGCAAGGTAGGTACCAATCAATTACGTACCTATTAAATAATTTGAATTGCTTGACATTGAATTGCTTGATTGCACCAATCAATCAATGCCAGCCCCTGCTAGCTCCACTAAATTGAGTAGGTACTAGGTACCTACCGATCTACAGCTACCTGTTATGTCTAGCTAGATGGAAAACTAGCTGTAATTTAGCGACTTTAAAACCTATTGAAACTGTCATGATTAGTCATTATTTAAAACGAGCTATTTAAAAAATATTGTAAAATTGTTTGCGAGTTAAATTGGACGAACGAAATCCCCCGAATATAATGTTTCATACTCAGACCTGTCTGTGTCATGTATGTCAATGTCAGTCGTGTCGTATCCTAACTCTTAATCAAAACAATAATCCACCCACTCCACCCCACATGGACGGTCGGGTTTCGTTCCTTCGAATAATTCCTTTTTAATTGTATTCCGATCGTGTTTCACTAGATATCGTTTCATAAATTGTTTATTCAGCATGTCTGACGATGGCCAGTTTAGTGATTATGAAGAAGATAGGAGCACCGTCAAAGAAATAACAAATAAGGTTAAGTCTGTGAGGGTAAGTTTCGCAATGTTATTTTTTGCTTTTCTCCTGGTCTGTCCTGGTAGTACAGAACCTTATTAACCTCGTCTGGTAAATCATTCTTACTTGTTTCGCCCAACATATCAGTAGCCTAGCCTTATATTGCTGGATGGACGACCATAATATTGCACCATATTGTTCAAACCTGTATTGCATTCATATTGTACATCATAAACTCTGTTTATAGGCAACAAGAGCCCAGAATTTGCATAATGTTGGTTTAATTACATATTTTTTTCATCAGTTTTCAGATCTCCCTGAAATAAAACACATAAGCAGTGATGATGCTGATGAAAATGAAGATGAGCTGGACTCAGATGATTACTTCTACGACTCCGATGATCCTTCTCAAACCAAAAGTAAAGAAAACATCAACACTCAAACACCATCCAATAAACTCAACACATACCAACCAACAGAAAAGCTTTTCAAGAAGTATGTCAATAAAATTAATGTTGATCAATATGAACCAACTGTTAACACAGAGAAATTTCTAGACCGAAATGATAGAAAGTCTGATAATGAAAGAATTCGGACAAAGGATAAGCATGACAGAGCTACAGCAGAACAGGTCATGGATCCCCGTACCAAAATGATCCTTTTTAAACTGCTGAACAGAGGAATCATTAATGAAATTAACGGCTGCATTTCTACAGGCAAGGAAGCTAATGTATACCATGCCACATCTAAAGAAGGCAAAGATTATGCTGTCAAGATATTCAAAACCTCAATCCTTGTCTTCAAAGATAGAGATAAGTATGTTTCCGGAGAATACCGATTCAGGAATGGCTACTGCCGTTCCAATCCACGTAAAATGGTGCGCACCTGGGCTGAGAAGGAGATGAGGAACCTGGTTCGAATGTATAATGCTAAACTGCCTTGTCCCGAACCCGTGATCCTACGTAGCCATGTGTTGGTTATGTCTTTTATGGGAGAAGAAGGCTGGCCTTCACCAAAACTCAAAGATGTTGAAATATCACAGTCCACAGCGAGAACATTGTACAGAGACTGCATTGTTATGATGTGGAAAATGTTCAATATCTGCAAATTGGTACATGCAGACTTGTCCGAGTTCAATCTGTTGTACCACAGAGGCAATGTGGTTGTAATTGACGTTTCCCAATCAGTAGAACACGACCATCCCCATGCTTTTGAATTTCTGAGGAAAGATTGCACAAATATCTCTGATTTCTTCCGTAAAAAGGGTGTTGCTACTCTCACAGTGAAGGAGCTATTCGACTTTATCACAGATTCATCAATTAATGAGAATAATTTGGAGGAGTATTTAGAAAAGTTATCTGAGAATGTAGCATCGAGGGACTTTGAGGAAATGACAGCTCAGGAACAGATTGAAGAAGAAGCTTTTAAAAATATCTACATTCCCAAAAGATTAACCGAGGTATGTTTTTTTATATCATAAAATGTTGGTCTGTAACATGGATTTGTGCTCACCCAAAGCATCACTCTGAATGTTCATGTGTCTGCAGTTTGGTAATTTTGTTGATTGAAAGTAATCTACAAAATTACCAAACTTTGTTTTATACTACATAGTATAAAACAAAGTCGCTTCCCACTGTCTGTCTGTCCCTATGTGGTTAGATCTTTAAAACTAAGCAAAGGAGTTTAATGCGGTTTTTTCATAGATAGTGATTCAAGACAAAGGTTTATAAACCATTTGACACATAGATTTCCACGCGGGCGAAGATGCGAGGCGTAGCTAAGTTAGTAATAATCTAAATAAAGTATGCAGAAGTTACTTACCATGCCCAGATAAGAAATATATTTTTATCTACCTACATTTATCTTGCAAACTGCCTATTTAGCCATTGGGCCAAGCTGCTCGCAGGCGGATCATTACGCGCTGCACAGAGGTTGTTTGAGTAACTGACTAGGGTGGCTGGTGAATTATTTTATCACTGACTTCTGTTTTCACTGATTTCAGGTCATAAACTATGAGCGGGACATAACAAAAGCAAAGAAAGGTGAAACAGAAGACCTAACCTACAAGAAAATAGCTGGGTTCAATGAAGACCTCACTGGAACAGTGGACAAGCCTGATATCTTGCAAGAGGACAGTTTGTCGGAGAGTGAAGGCAGTGATGACGATGATGATGAAAAAAGTGAGTAGTGTTTTGTATCAATGTAATTTATCATAATTTTGATGACCCCTTTTCATATAGATATTATTACTGTCAATATCAAGGAGCGAATACAGCAGGTCGCGGGTCCGATTCCCGGGACAAACGTTTGTACGATCTGCAGATATTTATTCCGGGTGTTCTGGTCGTTATCTATGTATAATAAAAAAATATCTATCTATTTAATGTATTGTATTAAGTATATCAGTCATCTAGTACCCATAACACAAGGTCTGCTTAACTTGGGGCTAGATGATGGTGTGTGGATTGTCCAGCATTGTTTATTTTGTTTATTTATTTAGTTGCAGTATAAATATCTCACCTAATTTACATTGGCATTATGTTAAGAGTTTTTTTTATCTTATTTCAGAAGGTAAATTCAAGAATAGCGCAAGACCCCGCGATGAGTCACCTAACAGCAAAAAGGCGCGAAAGAAGGCTTTGAAAGAAGAAAAGGCGGAAAAGAGAAAAACTAAAACGCCTAAGCACATCAAAAAGAGGCGAGACAAAGGTGCTGCTAAGAAATAAGTATTTGATACAAATTTTTATTTACTCAGAAACTTTAATTAAGATATGGTAAAGATAAGGGAAGGAAACAATATATTTCAGTTTCAAAATATTATTATCTTTTATTACAAAAAGTATAAAATAAATTAGGGAAGTACCTACAATAATGTATGAGTCAATAATTAGTTTCTCAAAATTCTCACTGAGATTTTATATCACCAGTAGAAAGTCTGGTATTTAATGATTTTCTAATTGATTGTCTGGTATGAAACATACGACTTATGTACTTAGGTCAATATTACAATCTGCAAAATCCATAAATTAGTACATATTACCTAAAACCAGAAAATTTATGGAATATGCAGGCATCATATGGTTACATTTTAAGTTAAATATGTTTCCAGCTGTGAGTTTCAAAATGTAGATTTTTTTGTACATAAAACATTATTTTAACTAAATTGTGGCAAGAAATAGCGCACTAAGCGCCATTAATAAAGATATTTTTTTTTGTTTAGCCTGTTTCGTCCCACTGCTGGGCAAAGGCCTCCCCCAAATCTTTCCACTCTGGCGATCTCCCACCAATCTCCGATAATAAAGATAATACAAGAAAAAAATACAAGCTTTAAATTATTGTAATTACTAATAGGTAAATACGAGTACTAATAAGAATAACGTACCTGCCTGCATAAATATCTAACAGTAAATAAAGCAACTAAACCTATATTGGTCCTAATCGCCAGTGACATAATATCTTTGGCCGATATTTGAACAATCAGACATTTTAACAACTTAACACTTTGACTGCGATTTTTTTTCGACGACTGCGGTTTTTTTTTAACCTAAAAAATTCGTGCTGCCTCTCTACGTACACAGCGGTTGTGTTGCGCCGCACATGCGTTTCGTTCGAAAAATATTACGGCTTTGTTGAGTCACACAGATCTGTATTATCTCAACCGCTGCGCTAGTGTGGATTTACGCATATTAGTCACTTGTAGAAAACACATACCGTGTGATTTCAGCAATCAAAGTGTTAAACAAATGTGCCATATCTAAGAATAAGTTAAATTATAGATACTCGTACATGTTGAGATTAAAGAATTACGTATATAATATTAGCTTGCTTATCCGAAAATCTAAGTTTCGGCTACAACTATTCTTAAGATGCACGGAGTAAGTATTCACACCCAGGCCAACTATTCATATAAACACCCATAAATAATTAAAGCCTAGTAAGTACAATGTTGTTTGAATTATAAAATCTATCACATGCATTTATAATTTGTACTGAATACAATTTTAATATCACATTTTCAATCATAAGTAATTCACGTTTTAAATCTGTACCGAAGTCCAATAAAGCACGCTGATCTGAACAATAGCATGATTGTAATCATAATTCCTATTTCAAACCAGACCGAAGTCTTTTCAATGTCCAGATACTTTATTAGTACATCGGGTTTTGAAAAATGACAATACACGTCGTCACAATGCAATGGTTGCCGGTTGAAGCCAAAAATAGTGAGCACCATGGCGACAATTCCGCATCGTATGAAGGAGGTTTTCATGAGGAGGTTCATTAGGAGAGGGATTTGATGCGCGAAGTCGAAACCGTAGATTCCCAGGCCTAGGAAAGGCGCGATAGCTGCAGGTCCAATAGCACAGCCGTTCTGAAATTAAAGATAAAGGCATCTTAAAAATCGTGAAATGGCACAAAAGACGTAATAGGCACGTGGTAAATGTGTCCTTGAGTGGAGGCCGCTACATGGCATACGCAGTGTATGAGAATGATCTGCGTAAAACTGCAGGCAGATGCTGGATGCGGCATGCTGAAGACTGGATGCTTTATAGCGCTCATTAGGGGAGGTCCACGTCCTATTTATTATATAAATTAATTATATAGGGCTAGGCGGTTGAGATGAACAAATAAATAAAACCGATTGGAATACCCTCAGCTAGGTACTTCACATGGCGCGACTCGTGTCTTATATTTATGCTTGCACATGACTAGTTTATTCTGAAGAAAAAGCTGCTCATTTTCATCTCATGTCTTAAAAACTTAAGCATATGTTATTTAAAACAGCAATAAAATAATGATGAATACATTCTGCATCGAATACTTTCGCAGAATCTCCAAATCTCAATATTTAAATACTCACCCTCACGCTAAACACCGAACCGATTGCCAGTCCCATTCCTTCCGCCGCCAGCGAGACAATATTCCCAATAAAACAGAACACTGTGAACCGTAACACAGCGAACGGTATGCCCGCCATGAAGTACACTATGGTACAGAAGATAATGTTCAGGGTCACTTGAACGGGTATTTTGGATACGGTAAGGGCAGCGTAGTACGGCGTGAGACTGTACCAACAGTTGAAGTGTTCTTTCTTCACCAGTTTTACTTCTTGAGGGTCTAGAACAAATAAATCCAATGATACAAATTACCCTCACTTCACCTCAAAATCCTATTTTATTTTATATAAAAAAAAACTTACAGCTAGGTCTTAAAAATAGTTATTTTCCTAAGAAAATGCCATACAGTCTACTGCTGGACGCGGGCCTTCTGATTATACAATACAATACAAGAATACTTTATGTACACCAGATGCAGATCATTACATGAAATGCAATGAGTACAATAAGCAGCCTTATCGCTTAGAAGTGATATCTTCCTTTGGGTGGAAACAATAGCGATTGATAGAAGATAAGCGGCTTTTGTATCATGGCGTGGTAGTGCCTATAATCCTCACGCCGGGCATGCGGGTTGGGGATCGCAGTTCGTTGGTCAATTGTTCTGCAGGAGGCGCTGCTGCCCAAATTACCCGTCTGGACTGTCTGTCTTAACTTAAGAAATATAAAACCGCTTCAGTGTAGAAAACTACAGGAATGACAATTTAATTCTAAACTGCGATCATCAATCCACCTACAAAGCGCGGTGATTTCCTGCACATTTATACCTGTCACTTTCCATCACCTGATGGAACGTATTGACTAAAAACAACAAAGTTTTAAAGAAAGCATCAAACTAGCACTTGATGACAATCGCACTCATTAAGATGAGCTTTCTCTAAAACTTCCGTTTTGTAGAACGCTCAGCTTTCGATTACGTTACTCGTAATTTGGAATGCCCACCAACTAATAAAAATATTCACTAAGTATCTAGCAAGTAACTAAAATCCTGATAAAGAAGTATTTAGTATTTATTTTATAAATAAAATCTTTTTGATTAATATAATAATTAATAACTTATACTCACAAACTAAAACAGGAACCATGATCTGCGTATACGCGAAGAATATTACCAGACCGACGCAGAGCTTGAGATGGTTGAACATCTGCGTGCCATCGTTGGCCATGTTCCAGAAACAGCAGCCGATGAGGAAACCACACATCACGTGGTGGATGAGCTGGATCCATAGCGCTGTGGAAGTTAGTTACTTAGTTTTATTGTAAAACCTATGGTGTAACCTATACAAAGTAACTGTTGCTAGTCTGCTAGTTTGGTAGTCATATATATCTAACTGTTACTGAGTAGAAACAAATAAGAATAGTATTTAAAACCGAAACAGCTGAGCCAAATGCAGACTGTTGCAACTGTATAATCTAGAGGTAGGTCAACTGATCAATACTAAACGGTAGCGTCGTCGTCCCCAAGACACTTTTACCCAGGTCACTACAGTGGAGGGACACGTGTCAAGGTGGAAACGAATCTATTAATCTCTCCGTGTAAATAACACCGCTCGCACTATCTAGATTTTCTATCATTTATGGATAACTAGCTGCGCCCCGCGGTTTCACCCGCGTGGTGATATATATTTTGGATAATATACTATGTATATATCTTTATGAATTGTAGCCTATGTGTTACTCTGATATGTAAGCTATATTATTGTAAAGTTTCATTAAAATCCATTTAGTAGTTTTTACGTGAAAGAGTAACAAACATCCATCCATCCATCCATACAAACTTTCGCGTTTATAATAATAGTAGGATTCATTGTCATACTCGTAGCAAAACACTTGGTTAGCAGGATTTGCCCCCATGAATCTTGTCTACGTACAAAGTACCTACCTTATTTATTGAAATAATACAAAAAATACTAAATACAGTGAATATTAAAGTCAAAACGGGTTATTTACCATGATTTGATTTTTGAGTTATCCAATATTTCGGCACAGTTTCATGCGCTATGATCACGGAATAACTGGATAACTCAAAAATCAAATCATGGTAAATATCCCGTTTTAAATGACTGTACTGTTCATAACCATGATAGTTTTATGTAGAGTGAATATTTTAGCAAGGACTACCTCAAAGAACGTCTGGGTATATAGATTAAATTATAGAAACGTTCACGCCCTCTAACTTGCTTCCTGCCCTAACCACAATCGAGGAATTAAACTGTACAAATACTATCAGAATTCATTGTCCTGAATTGTGCAATAGAGCAATCATTTGCGCAACCTACACTCCAATTCAAGCCACTATTGTCTCTTTGGAATACATAATGTAATTACCTTAAATAGGCTACATTACCCACATCATCAATATTCATACACGCTAATACTCGCCTTGTCTGTTCCTCGATATTTGTTTGATCATTCTGCATAACAATATAGAGAATTGTTCGCAAAAAGACGTCGGATAGCCGCAGGCGTCTGTTGAAATTTGTACTTTCATCCACGCCATAGATGAGTTAACTTGAGATATTTGGCTTGATAGTGAACTTCGAGATTCGCTGTTATCTTTGTACTCTGTTACTTTGTAAGTGCATTTCTCATTTGTCAGCATTATTTCAGTCTCTATGTCGTTGTCGTCGGTTTGGTAGCAGAGTTTCAGTTCTATATTGTTGGTAGGAGCTGGTTCTGTCGAAGCTTCATCCAATTTTGCTGTTTTGTATATTTTCCCATTCAATATCTCGTTTGATAGTAAGTCTATGACGTTTGAGTTCTCTGATATTTCCATAACTGGAAACATAAAAACAAAGTATTACATACTTGGTTAGCCATGTCTTCTGGCTTCCTGTATTAGTTGGAATTTGAAATCACTTTATATTGTTAATCAGATTCAAGTTTTAATTTTTATCAGTGCCGTTAAATGTGCAAAAACGTTAGATAAATGTTGCATAAATTTGCTAATGATGTTTTATATGGAAATTTTACAATCCCTTTGTTTTCTTAGCCCTACCAAAGTTTTTTTCAGAATGTTTCCCACGATAAATTGGAATTTGAATAAGATAAAGGAGGTATTAAGTTTAAACTTCCGCGTTGTTAAGTTTACTTACTGAAGTCTGCTGGGTTATGATGTCTCGGGCATGGCAGTCCAACGCTCTGTAGATGAGGAACCATAGCACCTACATCTCCTTGGTAGACGCATCGCCCATCTGCTACCACATAAACCTGGAAATAAAATAATAAAAATTGATAATTTAACAACTGTTGCACAAAAAGATCTTAAATATGAGAGTCAGGTACAATTTTAACAGCTTATCCATTCCAGACATACCAAAAAAACCGGGTATATGTACAAACAAGATCTTTAATTATGCAAAAATTTATTTAAAATTATAGCTCGGCTAGACCAATATCCATTATCTTAAATTATGATGAGGATAAATACAGATTCGTGGTATCACTGATCAGACGAATATTTTGTTCCGAGAAGGGAATTGAACCCGCAACCTCCTACGTCGCAGGCGGACCTTCGTCCGCCGCGCCACATCGGTCGTCTAAATCCATAAAATGACATTTGTGACCTCGATTCCTGTCTAGAATTAAGCTTGTTATTTGTATCAAAAATATTGTGCATCATTAATTCATATCATCTTTTTCATCCACTTCTATTTAAAGGCCTCCTTTAGACATTCTACACGTGTCAGCTCTGGACTGAGACTCTTAACGCTATACAGCGGAAGAGGATTGCGTCTTTCATGTCCAGAGTTGACTCGTGTGATAATTCGATTATCAAGAGTCTGGCAGAGAGAATTAGTCAAACAGCAACATGTAGACGATGGGTGGATATCGCCACCTAAACCTAGATAAAGCCATAATACTTAGCTAATTTAGCCTATCATAAGTATTTTTAATTCAGTTTATGGATAATTTATATCTGAAATAAATTATTTAATCCAGTGCTAGATCACATCATCGACTGTTACGAAAATTTTCATAACTTGATAATTTCGTTGTCTTCCTTTCAATTCTCAATAATTAGCAGTAGCATCACAAATAATGTTATTCCCTTAGAATAACTAGGCATTCCTTCATCGACTGCTATCAACCATCATTTCAGAACCCATTAAAGATGTATTTATCGGATATAAATCGCGTATATACCATTTAATTATTCTTAAATTTTCCCCTTCGTTTCTTTTAAATAATCTTTAATAATGTTAACAAATTGCGAAAGTTTAAAAAGTTGTATTACAGAACTCCTTTCTAACACGTCATCTTTCACACACTCAATTTATATTTTCTTTTTTTCTACTCCTCTTACTATCGACATTAATATTCATCGACCGTTATAATTTACATACATTTAACGCTTTATTTACATAATACCAACTATCTAATTTCACGCCACACCTTTTGTTTAATGTAGGTGATAGGTCATAGGTCAGTTACCATTGCTGTGGATAGCATTGTAAGGTCAAGGTCAATTTTGGTTATACGTTTCATTGTTTTTAAATATGTAATTATATTCTTTAATTCACACAATTCTTTCCATCCCAAGGTTGCCTGGAAGAGACCGCTTCTAAGCGATAAGGCCGCCCATTGTACTTGTCACATGTAATATCTTTCATAATGTTCTGTATCTGGTGTACAATAAAGTATTTTTGTATTGTATTGTAGTGTATAATTAATTCGAGTAATTGGTAATTTCGCTTTTATTATTAATAATTAAATAAATGACTAATGTCGTGAGATGTTCAATCTAAACTAATTTATGCGAGGTAAAAAAGTGTGTTGGTTTGATGTCTAAAATGATCAATAATTAAATAAATAAATAATGCTGGACAATTCACACATCATTATCTAGCCCGTGATCTAGCCCCATGGTAAGCAGAGCTTGCGTTATGGGTACTAGATAACTGATATACATAATACAATATATTTAATTGTAGCTACATTATTCTTGCCATTCTTGGGTTTTGTCAAGTTTTAGCCTAAGCCGAGATCAAAAACAAGTTACTTAAATGTTTTTTACGCCTACTACTAAGTACTCGATTGAAGCTTGTGGGAAGCCATTTTGACACTAAATACAAAATACAAAAAATTTATTAACAAAAAGTTTAAAATAATAACACCTTAAATTATGTATTTATATTCTTACATTCTAGTGATTTCTGGTTAGGGTGTTTCAGTTTACAGTGACCCCGCACTAAGCTAGGTCTGTTTCGCGATGTATAAATACATTTTCTGTTTGCTGATAAGGTAAGGTAGTGCACTAATAAAATGGCCTAAAATGAAACTAAAGCTAAAATTAAACATGTGAGTGCGTATTTACAATGTTGGTCTACAGTTAACGAGTTTAAGACCATTTTTAATGCACATTTTTAAGCTGGGTGGTAGTGCTATAGGATTAATGAGCGCACAAATTAAGTAATATAATATAATAATAATATAATAATGCTGGACAATTCACACAGCATTATCTAGCCCCATGGTAAGCAGAGCTTGTGTTATGGGTACTAGATAACCGATATACATAATACAATATATTACATAGGTAGATATTTTTTATTATACATAGAAAACGACCAGAACACCCGGAACAAATATCTGCAGATCGTACACACAATTGTTCCGAGGCGGGAATCGAACCCGCAACCTCCTGCGTCGCAGGCGGACCTTCGTCTACCGCGCCACATCGGTCGTCATTAAGTAAAGGTTATTGGGCTAGGTTAGTTTTAGAGAATTTTATATGTAATGAGGTGAAATGGACTTGGGTTATCGGTGCCGGTGTAGTCTAGAAAGTAAGGTCAGTAGGCAATTTAGTTTTGTAAATAAATAGTGTAGGTAGACTGAGTAGGTCGTAGAATACATAGTTAATTAATCTGATAAAAATGTTAACATACATTTTAAACGTCCTAGAATTTCAGTTTTAGTTTTTGTTTATTAAATATACATAAACACATTACACCCCGAGAGGTGGGCTAATGCTGCAACACCCTGGGTCCCGGAAGGAAACCGCGGGCGAGGTCGGCCAAAAAAGCGCTGGCGAGACGACCTTAACGCCTTCCTCGGAGATCGCACGTGACCGCACTGAGTGGAAAGATTTGGGGGAGACCTTTGCCCAGCAGTGGGACGAAACAGGCTTAATAAAAAAATATACATAAAGTACTATTTTTGCTCGTTGCTTATGTGTGTACCTTACCTACTTACCACGGTCTCTAGCGGAACACTAGCGCTGGCATGTTCTGCTCTATCATAGCAAATTCTGAGTGGAGACCGATATACATTTGTAGTTTTCTATTAATTGAAGGTTTATTTATATGTTTATCGTCTCTGTTTATGTTATTCGTCTCTGTTCTGGCAAAATACTTTATTTTTTACTTTTACCCGTTCATATTGTATTTGTCGTCTAGATCTTATCAATTTCAAAAGTATGTAGTCTTCTTTATAAATCATTGATGGTGAAGTCTCTATCATAGTTCATTCATCTATACTATACTGTAAAAGCTTGCTCAAACAGATGACGAAAATCTACCCATACTATCATCAGTCTGTATACGTCCTCCGCTGGAGGAGGCCTCCAAAAGAAGCCACAAATAGCCTGGTTGGTCCTGAGCCGCCTCCATCCACCGACTCGTAGACCGACTCCCTGCGACCGCTACAATGTCGTCGTCGGTCTAACGAACGAATGGGAGGTCTCCCCACACTCCCCGTTTCGCATTGCATCGTGGTCGCCATTCGAGAACAAATAGTTATCGGTTGTGCGAGCTAGCTATATAGGCTACCCAATAATAATAATAAAATGTTGAAATAAATAAATAAATAATAAATAATGCTGGACAATTCACACAGCATTATCTAGCCTCATGGTAAGCAGAGCTTGTGTTATGGGTACTAGATAACTGATATACTTACATAATACAATACATTACATAGATAGATATTTTTTTATAATACATAGAAAACGACCAGAACACCTGGAACAAATATCTGCAGATCGTACACACAATTGTTCCGAGGCGAGAATCGAACCCGCAACCTTCTGCGTCGCAGACAGACCTTTGCCCACCGCGGCACATCGGTCTTCATTGGAGTACTATTAATCAATTTCATGGAGACTAAAAACCACCTGAGGGTATTTTTAATAGATTTCTAGAAATCTTTTAAAACTAGACGTCCACTACCACTATCGACTCTATTTAATACAACAGCGATTAAAATTAATGTGATTTGTAATCAAAGCCGCAAATTGCAATTTATTATCCAATCAAGTATTATCAAACAATGATTGGAATATTACTACCGTTTATTGACAGGATTATCGAGGTAATGATAAACCACAATATGATAGATAACTATTGTCAGCAACTCTACAATAATTGACCTACTCATAGATGTGAATATGAATCCAATATATTTATTATAATAGGTTCTGCTTTTGACACTATTTTGTCTAATCCGGGTCATCATCATCATTATCGGCCTATATTTGTCCACGGCTGAACATCCCTCAATAACTCGATGGCGCCTCGATGTCTTCAGAATGCAGTATCAGTCTGAAGTCACTCGCAGATCGTCATCCCACCTGGCCGGAGGGTGTTCAACACTATGCTAGCCGAGTATTCTTATAATTAATCCGAACCCAAATTCCTATTAATATTATTCCTAACAAAACCAAAAATTTCAAATCCTCTAACTACCGATTAGATTTGATTGAGGAACTTTTGTTTGTTGCCTTATCTTGAAAACGAGATAATATTTTATATTGAAGCTATGATTAAATATAGTATAATATAACAGTAATCAACAACTTATTTACAATCGTAAATTATACAGAGGATAGATTTCTTGAAAACAATAGTGATTGATCATGCGATTCCGAACGTCACGAACATTGCAGTAGGTCTTGAACTTTGCAACGATGGCAGAAAAGAGAGACTATAAATTGACTGAAGACCAATGTACACATTACCAGCAATACAATTAATTGAAAACGGCTTGATATCTTTATTTTACAGCAAGATTTTTAAATTATTTTTAGATTTTTTAATACATTTGACATGGTACATGTAAATGACTGTATGAATTCGGTTAATTTTAATATTATATTGGGCGTAGTGAGATTTCAAAGTGAAAACTGCTTCCACTTGACCCGAATGTCTTTACTGCTTGGCTTTATTTACAGTACTTGTTTCTGTATTCTAACTTAATTTCCTAGTACTCGTACGTAATGGCTTCTAATCTAATTAATGCATCGCAGGAACACATTGTGGTAACAACGCACCTAGGGAGGTGTTAGTTGCAAACAAATGAACATCATTCAAGTCAAGATACCTATCATTGGGTTCCTTGATGATACAATATATATAAGTAACTGAAGTACCTACATCAAGTGTAGAAAACGTGCTAGAAATATTTATTGGTTTAAGTAAGTAAAATAGATGACGTTGGAAGTCCCATAAACATATCAATGAATAAAATCCATTGATAAGTTATGAATTTGTTTAAAAAACTGTAGTAAGAACCATGAAAAGTTATGAACTGGCTAGACCAAGTCTTAGGTTAGGCAATAATCGTGCACACCCTCGTACGTCCTTGCCTCAACATTATCTTGTTCAAGAATAACTCTAACATTTAGTACATCCTTACCTGATCGAAAAACTCCAACAGAGATATGGGCGGCTGGTGTATCGTGCACACCACCGTCCTCCCTTGTCTCGCCAGCTGTTTCAGCAATTTGACGCACTGTATTGTTGTTACTGTGTCCAACATTATCTTGTTCAGGAATAACCCTAACATTCACTACATTCTTACCTGATCGAAAAACTCCAACAGAGACATGGGCGGTTGATGTATCGTGCACACCACCGTCCTCCCTTGCCTCGCCAGCTGTTTCAGCAATTTGACGCACTGTATAGTTGTTACTGTGTCCAACATTATCTTGTTCAGGAATAACCCTAACATTCACTACATTCTTACCTGATCGAAAAACTCCAACAGAGACATGGGCGGCTGGTGTATCGTGCACACCACCGTCCTCCCTTGTCTCGCCAGCTGTTTCAGCAATTTGACGCACTGTATTGTTGTTACTGTGTCCAACATTATCTTGTTCAGGAATAACCCTAACATTCACTACATTCTTACCTGATCGAAAAACTCCAACAGAGACATGGGCGGTTGATGTATCGTGCACACCACCGTCCTCCCTTGCCTCGCCAGCTGTTTCAGCAATTTGACGCACTGTATAGTTGTTACTGTGTCCAACATTATCTTGTTCAGGAATAACCCTAACATTCACTACATTCTTACCTGATCGAAAAACTCCAACAGAGACATGGGCGGCTGGTGTATCGTGCACACCACCGTCCTCCCTTGCCTCGCCAGCTGTTTCAGCAATTTGACGCACTGTATTGTTGTTACTGTGTCCAACATTATCTTGTTCAGGAATAACCCTAACATTCACTACATTCTTACCTGATCGAAAAACTCCAACAGAGACATGGGCGGTTGATGTATCGTGCACACCACCGTCCTCCCTTGCCTCGCCAGCTGTTTCAGCAATTTGACGCACTGTGTCGTAGTCACTGTGTCTAATCCACTGGTTGGCTCGTCAAGGAAGAACACTGGCGGATTGTTCACCATCTCCAATGCTATCGATAAGCTGGAATTTACAATTATAGCTTGTTTATTAAAGAAGATAGGAGTTTACAGTATGTACAACCAAATTATTGAATGCTTTAATATCTCATTAGTTCTTTGAGGCTTCTAATTCTACCATCTTAAAAGAGTAATTTGTCGCTTTGTCGTTTTTGTTATTGTCGCTGATTTTAATACGCTATTTATAATCATTATAATGAATGTGAATTTTGGGTGCAGCCTGAGATGGTGACTAGAAATCAAAGGAAGTTTTGTAATGTTATTGTTTAATATTCTTGTCGTGTATGGGAGACAAGCAGAAATAAAACATCATTAATGAATGGCTGTTCACCAATCAAAGTGTATTTGCCTATCTAGTGCCATTGTTTCGAAACTTGGTTCGTCCGTGCCCTAAGTAGGTGCTTCTACAGATTTAATCGAAGAAAGACACCTAAGTTGGCAATCTAGGGCAAAGAGTGTAGCTTAAGATACATGTAAGCCGAGGGATAAGACCAACACCTTCGAAGCTGGCATACTGTGTAGAATCAACCACCCAATCTGGCCTATTTATTATGGGTATAATACAAGGCTCTATAATATTGTATTCAACTAGACTTCACTCATCTGACTTTTCCCTTTCTTTGATATTCCTCTTCTGGCAAAAGATGAATTAAAATACTACCAATACAATCAAATATAACCTTCACTTTTTGAACTTTGTGATAATTTAACTTGATGTCGGAAATGTTAACTCAAATGCAATTCGATACAGTATATCATTAACCTACATTCAGTAGGTATTATTGGATAATTCAAATTTAAATTAAAATTATTTTTATTTCTACCCGTACTGCTGGGAATTATGTACCTAATGATTCAATCTATTAGACTTAGTTGACTTTTCAGACGTAATTTTTAATTCCTGTTAAAATAAACTAACTAGGCAGGTACAGACTAGATTTTATGGATATCTCACCGTTTCTTCTGTCCACCGGACAACTGATCCGTCCTTGTATTCTGATGCTCCAAAAGCCCCAACTCTTGAAGAATCTCCTCGGAAGGTGCCTTAAAACCCTTCGGTGCTTTCAGGCTCGCGGCCACGTCCATAGCTTCGCGAACAGTTAGCAGTGGCTGAAGTAGGTCCTCTTGTGTGATGTAGCATGACGACTTCTGGAAAAGCTGCTCGTCTCTCGGTTGCCCGTTTACCAGTAGCTCGCCTGTTACACCCGCTGACCTGGAATAATTATGGCAATCGAATTAAAATCTTGTTCTAGAGTTCTCAAGAGTGCAGAATGCTTTATTTGTGGCCAAGCTTAGTTTTAAGTCAAACAAAACAACATGAGTTGTAGGGTTGATGAACTTATAAAGTGCCTTATTTTCTGAGAAAGTTAATCTTTCGGCATCTCAGGGCCCTTTTTTATGACACTCAAGGTGTTTCGTGAAATATCACATTGTTTAGAAGACGTTCAAGTTTGTTTGCAAATAGGTGTTTCCTTCAAGGAGGTAGGTATGTCCGGAATGTCTGGGAAGTCATGTAGGTGTATCTACTCGTGTTTGTCAAACATACAAATGCTTGTTAAGTCAACACTCGCAAGTATATACTCAATGTATCTTTTCTAATATTTACTCGGTTACTACGATTTTCAAATACTTCAGTACCGCTAAAAATAAACAATTTAAAAGTAACTACTAGGTGGTAGGAGTATATCGCAAAATGCACCTGTATTTTACCGACAAAACGAAAAACAAAAGAGAGGGAGGCTCTTTATTAGACTGTACGTATTTTTTATATTATGTATGTTCGTCGATTTTGAACCTTGAGAATGGAAGTGAACATTTAAATAATGTTATTTGATAATAACGAATTGTATAATAAATAAATAAATAATAAATAATGCTGGACAATTCACACAGCATCATCTAGCCCCAAGCTAAGCAGAGCTTGTGTTATGGGTACGAGATGACTGATATACATAATACAATGCATTACATAGATAGATATTTTTTATTATACATAGAAAACGACCAGAACACCCGGAACAAATATCTGCAGATCGTACACACAATTGTTCCGAGGCGGGAATCGAACCCGCAACCTTCTGCGTCGCAGGCGGACCTTCGCCCACCGCGCCACATCGTCGACTTGTGTAAGTGCTTATTTTGTAAGCCTAAAGAAAAAAAAAACATATCCTCCGTCATTTATGAACCGATTTGGAAAATTATTTCACGATCGTATGGAGAATCCTGTGGTTACTTTTATTTTATGCATGCTCTATTATATCTATCAAGTATATATATAATTTTTATTAACACTTTGAGTGCTGAAATCACACGGTATGTGTTTCAAATAAACTAGCTCCCGCTTCGCTGAGGCGGTAACTCCAGTACTACAGTCATCCCGTGACCACGACAGAGTGTAAACTTGTTGAAACGTCGGGAAAAATACGTAAATAAACGCGATAAATACCCGTTGGTTCAATACTTATATAACTATGTATTCAGATCGCGTAAGTTTAAAAATATTTATTACTATTGAATTATAACGCCTAACAATGAAAAACATGAAAAATCCTTGAAATAAATTGGTTACGGATACTCGTGCCACTTGTAAAACAATGTTTTATGGTTTGTTAATGGATCGGATTTTTCCTATGCAAATCAGTTATAATGAGCTTGCTTAAACACTTGGTATATGTAGGTAGCTACAACAATGTAGAGTGAGGATCACGAGCTATGAGACAAGACCTACCATTTCTAGGTTAGTATATTCTAATATTTTGAGTAGAAATCATAGTCAATCAAACCGGGGTTTTTAGAACGATGATTTTTGCTGAAAGTAGTTCTTGAAGTAGGGAGGAAGTAGGGTTCTTGAACGAAACTATCTAGATATTATTTTCTGTTTTTTTTCTTCTTCATTTATTTATGTTTCACAGAAAGCATACTAGAAGCTAACATAAACGTTAATTCTGTTTGTCGGTAAGCCTCATTAGTCTCTATGGTATAATATGTGCTAGTTAAGTACATAAGTCCTAAGTGGATACTTTCGGGTCTTAAGTTTAATTACTAAGTTAAGAATCCAGCGTAAGTTGCAGTCCAGTGTATGGGCTCTAACGGAAGACCAGCGCTGGCTAAGTCTCTTACGGAGCTTAGCCAGCAATATGCTGAGTTAGAGCCTTTTTATAACAACTCCATACATGTACCTATTCTATAAGTGTCTTTTGTACATTAATGTTAAAAATAAATGTATTTCTATTCTATTATAGAGATTTCTTACCTGTATCCTGAAATGATGTTGAGCAGAGAACTCTTGCCGGCTCCAGACGGCCCCATGATGGCCACCAGCTGGCCGGATAGGAACCTGCCATTCACACCTTTCACCACCACCTTGCGCGCCGCTGAAACAAAAGGAAAATGCTATAGATGTTTGCTCATCTTTAACTTCTTGGTGAATAATGTATGATAATTCTGCAATTGTGTCTGATTGGATTTGACACTTTTATGTTATGGAAAATAATTGTAAATTGTCTTGGTTACCAAATTATGAAAATTGTTCGATATTTTCACCAGAGCCGTTATCTAGCAGGGTTTACCACGTGCAGGTTAGATTGGTTTGGGAGACGAGATGTTGGAGTCCCCCTTATGGGATGGGATGTAAGGGGGATTCTTGGTGAATGGGCCTACATCGGGTTTGTCACAATTCGGTCGTCGTTCATCGAAATTTCGGAGATCAGCGTTCCTTAAATTAGCTGAACTTCAAATTATACAAAACAAAATCATTAAAATCTTATTTCGATATGCATATTTAACTACAATTTACAAAGAAACTAAATTATTAAACATAAAACAGTTATTCATTTACAACACTTGTAGGTATTCTTGTTCGTAAAATCCTAAAAAACTCCAGAAATAACCAAGCGAAACACTCGCAGAGCAAGTTTTTTAGTCCTACCCAAGCCGCGTACTAATAATTACGGGAAAAGATTTATATGTACCAAGGTGCACAGTATTACAATAAAATACCCTCCATTATAAAAAATGTATCATCCAATGCATTCAAAAAATAAGCAGCTCGATTCTTGAGCCTAACAAAAACCGAAACGCAAAAATCGAGGTATAGATAGTACCTACCCATCCAATGCATTCAAATGTATCAGATAATTATTTTTGAATGCATTGGATGGATACTATCGATACCTACGAACACGACCTACCTTAATTTACACCTATTTTATATTAACTTAGTTATCATGTAGGTAAGTGACATTGTGTCTTTTTGAGAATAAATGTCTTTAAACCGAAAATGCTATTTTTTTCTAATCAAGATGTCAATGAGTTGGATTTTAGCGTTTCGACTGTTAGAGGGTTTTGGTTAGGCTCAAGAATCGAGCTGCTGAACCCAAATGCTTATTTCTACCTAACGATCGTCAGATTCATTATTTCGTTATTTCATGACTACAATAAATTGATTAAGATACTTATCCATTCATCCTTAATTATGGTTTTGCAATAAAATTCACGTGACCATAGTAAAAAATATGAGATAGGTATCATATAGTATTTAGCTTGACGTGACTTGAACAGAGGCTTAATAATGACTTCAGAGACGTATACATAATTTCTTAGGTACTTATTTTGATTTATGCATACGAGATTGAGCAAAAAAAACTATAATAGTAACAATATAAAATAATTATAATTAAAGAAGATAATTACAAAATGACCGCTAATGTAATTTTATTGTATTACCTAAGTCTACATAAAAACTACAAAATGATATGAAAACAAACGATTAGAAAAACTATAACAAATTATAAGAACTAAAACGTGACCAGGTGGGATGACGACCTGCGAAAGACTGCAGGTAGATGCTGGATGCGGCAAGCCGAAGACAGGGCGCTATGGCGCTCATTGGGGGAGGCCTATGTCCAGCAGTGGACTAATATAGGCTGATGATGATGATGAAAACGTGAGTAAAAGATACGAACTGGATAGAATGGCGTGTTAGAGAAGAAACCTTTACACAACCGTGGGAAAAAGCCTTACACGTCCCAAAGTTGGTTCAAGGCCTATCCCAGGTCCCTCCATGCGACACGATGTGAACCAAACTCACGCTCTATTGAAGATTTCAAATTATTTATAAATAAGTAGATGTCAATAAATAATGCTGGACAATCCACACAGCATTATCTAGCTTCCCATGGTAAGCAGAGCTTGTGTTATGGGTACTAGATAACTGATATACATAATACAATATATTACATAGATAGATATTTTTTATTATACATAGAAAACGACCAGAACACCCGGAACAAATATCTGCAGATCGTACACACAATTGTTCCGAGGCGGGAATCGAACCCGCAACCTCCTGCGTCGCTGGCGGACCTTCGCCCACCGCGCCACATCGGTCGTCAATAAGAATAGAGTAGGTATATATATGTAGAATATATGTAGATTGAAATAAGTGTTAATGTTGTAGGTAAGCACTGCAGTTATCACTTACATAGGTATACCTACTGCATGCTTATTTGAATATTTATGGCTTTATCGTTTGTCACGTTATACATAATGATTTATTGACAAAGAATCAATAAAACTTGTAGATCGGGTCATTAGTTCAAATGGTACGTTAATAGCTTCATCAAAGTTAATTAAATACATCAGATGTCACTTTTTTAGTATCCTTGCTTACGTAAAGCACGTTGTTATAATTAGCAAAAGTTTTTTTGCTTTTGTTAGATAGATAGAAAACACTTTATAGTAGTATACTACACAAAACAGAAAACAATACAGAAATAAACAATAGAAGTATAAGGAAGTATATAGGGCGCCCTTATGTAGGCCTACCTACATAAGGCCGTCCTATCTACTTCCTTATACTTCTATATACAGGTAATGTTTTTAAAAGCTCATTCGGCTTTCATAAACCAATTCAATATCATAATAATACTATGTCAAAAATATTAAAATAATAAAGATAATGAATGGAACAAGTTTGAACTCATCATCAGCCTATAGCATTCCACTGCTGGACATAGGCCTCCCACAATGAGCGCCATAGCGCCCTGTCTTCAGCTTGCCGCATCCAGCATCTACCTGCAGTCTTTCGCAGGTCGTCATCCCACCTGGTCGGAGGGCGTCCTACACTACGTTTACTGAGTCGTGGTCTCCACTCAAGAACACGTTTGCCCCAGCAGCCGTCGATTCTTCGCGAGATATGGCCGGCCCACTGCCACTCAATTCACAAGTTTGAACTAATTGTCGAAAAATATGGAATCTATCAATGGATTATCTCAATGGACTACTGTGGAATAGGGCTCCAAAGGCCTTTATTAATACAATACAATACATACATTATTTATTGTACACCATAATCAAATCAACCATTACAAAAATATATTATATGCGACTAGTACAATGGGCGGCCTTATCGCTTAGAAGCGATCTCTTCCAGGCAACCTTTAAATAATTTTATTAATTCTCCAAAATAGGCAATTGATTGTTTCTTTTCATTATTTTGTGCAAGTATGTTTATTTCGGTAGGTATATTAGAGTTCACCAATTGGCAGAAACGAAACACGAAACTTGGTGTTGTAAAACAAAATTAGCCCCCATATCGATTTTTCGTAAATATTTCTATAATATGATATCAATTTTATAATAGCAGTTTCATACGATATTTGGTTTTCATTGTTACTGTGTTACTTATGTGGATTTTCCATATTTCTGGGTCAATTAAGCAATTATGCACTATCATTATATTTTATATCAGTACTACGGTGCTTTACCACATTCGCCCTCAATATGGCAAGGGCCATCTGACATGCGAGATATAAAGTATCTACATATGTATGTATGTAGATACTGTACCTACCGATAATTTTTTGCAGTTGTATTGCATGTTGTACTTACAGTATATCAGTACAATGCTCTTTGCTCTATATTTAGTAATTTTCTATAAAACTAGTCTAAACTTTGTCATAATATACATATATCATTGTAATGTATATGTAAACGGTAAAAGTAGTGTAGACCCCTCCGACCAGGTGGGATGACGACCTGCGAAAGACTGCAGGTAGATGCTGGATGCGGCAAGCTGAAGACAGGGCGCTATGGCGCTCATTGGGGGAGGCCTATGTCCAGCAGTGGACTGCTATAGGCTGATGATGATGATGATTAAAGTATTATATGTCTTGCGTACCTGGCTAGTCTCCGTTGAGACTGGCCACTGGTGCATAATATTATAGTAAATGATATATAACATCATTGATTATAGTGCACCAATGTGTACGCAAACGCAAACACAGAGGCCTTCTCAATACCCTGACTCTTCTAATCCGATATTGTAGAGAGCCTTTGGTCTTGCGCCTCACCTCTACCCGGTCGTGCCGGTCCTTCCCATCGCAGTTATGTTAGACGTCCGTAGGTACCTAGGCTTAAAAACTCGTTATTCAAATGAACAACATCCACGTACCTCCTAGGTACGTTGTACTTTGTTGCTATTGTTTGCAACCGCGATGTTATCAAACGGTAGTTAGGTAGAGCGCTTCTAATAAGTTCCTGGACGGAAGAGCGTAGTTCTAATTTATACGCTCCGCAGCTTGATTCACTAATGATTGCTATCGTGATTGTAAATTGTGATTATTGTCACTTAAATGATGACGACCGATGTGGCGCGGTGGGCGTAGGTCCGCCTGCGACGCAGGAGGTTGCGGGTTCGATTCCCGCCTCGGAACAATTGTGTGTACGATCTGCAGATATTTGTTCCGGGTGTTCTGGTCGTTTTCTATGTATAATAAAAAATATCTATCTATTTAATGTATTGTATTATGTATATCAGTTATCTAGTACCCATAACACAAGCTCTGCTTACCATGGGGCTAGATAATGCTGTGTGAATTGTCCAGCATTACTTATTAAAAAAAAATATATACCAACATTCGTTCTGCTTAATCGAGTTCAAATGTGTATTGTATGACATCACAGCTCTTAACTTGGTTTAGCTAGGCCACCGAAAATCGGACGTTCAGCAAACGAAGTTCGGCTTGATCTGGATCAACTTTATTTAGAGGTATGTCAGTAAAATGTGCTAAACTGAGTTCATCATAATTAATATACATACCTATTGATCACGTTCAATTACTTCAACTTCTTCCTAGATGGCTCTGCGTCTGGATTGACGCAATTACGTTCAATTACAACAGTGAAATTGGACCTAAGTTTCTAATTAGACTTACTCGGAGATATCATCGTTGGACTACAATGACAATATATATATTTATTATATATATATAAAATATAGTTATGACACTTCAAAGTGGAATTATCTCAATAGTTTATCGAACCTGGCGATGACGCTGATAGGATCGTTTTATGTCTCGCAAAGTTAAACAACAGCGTTTCCGCGTTTCCACTTTCTGATTTCATCGTTCATTCAACCAAACATCCTACTTACACGTCCCTTGTTCTTCTGATTCCCCTTGTGGTAGACATTCTCACTTATTATTAGTATTGTATTGTATTTATTTATTTCAGATAATAAAATCCATAATATAGTTACATTAAAATAAAACAAAGCTTTAGCTCGTAACTAATTATAATGTATTGTTATTTGGCCAGCTGATGGTTTCAAAGCTTTTTCGGTGTACTGGTACCTATTTAATATTCCAGTCTTGATTGCTACCTAAACTATGTATGTTTATTATTGCTGAACAATCCACACTGATGCTGTGTGGATAGTCCAGCAAGCAATAATACAAATATCTAGGCTAAGCCGAGCTTGTGTTATGAGCACTAGATAACTGATAGTCTAGTTTTAATGTAAAATATACATAAAATATACCTATATAGATAGATATGTTATATTATACACTAGTTTCTGCCCGCGGCTTCGCACGTGTTGTTTCTATGGAAACGTTTTAAGGTTATTTCTATCCCATAGGAACTGATTTATATAATAAAAAGTCTATATAATATAAAGACTATATTGCATTCCGGGCTTGGAACTACCTGTATGCAATTTCAGCCCGATCCGTTCAGTAGTTTTTGCGTGAAAGAGTAACAAACATCCATCCATATATACAAACTTTCGCGTTTATAATATTAGTAGGATAGAAAATACTCAGAAAAATATTTGCAGATCGTACAAACATTTGTCCCAAGGCAGGCATCGAACCCCTGCTGCGTCGCAATCGGACGTTCCCCCACCGCGTCACATCGGTCGTCGAATACAGAAAGAGTTTTAAAAAGAGTATCTACATTGCATGTTCAGCGTTATCACCATTGCTATTACCTACTCAAGTTTGAGCTGTCCATCAAAATTACATTACAGTTAGTAACGGCACGTACAAAACATACAAAAAACACCCACAGCGACACTGTATCAGACATCCGATGAGGCCGGAGCCAAGCACCGTTTGTTGGCCTACATTCAGGCATCTTTGTGTCTTTGATTTAATGCTCTTTACAAAGGGCCTACGATACACCTTGCACCTTTCACAGAAGGCTAATGTTGTTACTATTTTCCAGATGTTATTATAAAGTACATATATAATTTATAATTCACTTCTTATTAAGTGAACACATCAAATGAGCCAGCTATGGAACGACCACAACCTATGTACTTGTACATACCTAACCTAAGAAAATGTATATACATACATAACCTAAGAACACTGTTATCATGTAAGTGACTTTATATAAATTGTCTTTTTGAGAATAAATGGATATTAAACTTTAAAATTATTGTTATTCGTTCGTAAAAGTTGTCCTAGGCCAAACAAGTCTTGTAGGAAGCAAAGGATACTTATATTAAATATTTATTTATTAACTTAGCGAGTTCTACAACAAATTGTTGATCGAACCGAATTATTGGAGACTCGACAGAATTACTTTCGAATTTATAATACTAGCTTCTGCCAGCGTCTACGCACGCCCTTTTAAAATAGCCTATGTCCGTCCCCGGGATAACGTTTACCTCTCTGCCAAATTTCTTTAAGATCCGTTCAGCCGTTTAAGTGTGAAAACGTAACACAGGTCAGGTGACAGACAGAATTAGGTAGTACTTTTTATTTTAAGTTTATAGTTTGATTGGCGACACCGGGTGGTGATAAGATCTATTCTCCAATTAGTTACTTACTTAAATCATCCAAGCTAACTGTCCATAACCAAGAATCATAATACCAGCCTACTGTGTTTCTACCTGTATAAAACATCGTCAAACTGGAGTCTCCGGCTCACAATCTGAGCTGGTTTTGACGATATTGTTTTGAGATCTTAGCGAAAATATTTATCACCTACAACTTCCTTGATATGGTACCTCTTCTTGTCTGTACCATTTCTCACACTGATTGTACCTAACTATGTACCTACTAGTGATGTAAAGAATATACATTCGCAAAGGTGAATAGGACTATAGGAAGCTCACATTTGCGAATGCGAATATTGACTTATGCCGCTAATTTCTGTGTACTTTGGCGCTTTTAGATGTCGACGCTGACGTCTGCTTCTTCATTATCTATACTAATATTATGAAGAGGAAAGGTTTGATTTTTGTTTGTTTGTTTGTAATGAATAGGCTCCGAATCTACTGGACCGATTTGAAAAATTCTTTCACCGTTGGGAAGCTACACTATCCCAGGTGAACATAGGCTATATTATATTTTCAAAAAAGTCAGGGATCCGTACTAAAACCGTGCGAAGCCGGGAAGGTCCGCTAGTATATATATTATATATATGCTCCTAGTAATGACATTTTAGTTTTAATTTAAAAAACGTATGAACATTTCCGCACAATTAGACAACAACATAAAAATTTTATTGTCAGAGTTAAAGGCTATAATCACTTGATCTCCGTTATGTTTACATGACATTATGATTTTACTAGCTGCGCCCCGCGGTTTTCCCCGCGTGGTGATAGATATTTTGGATAATATAAAATATATCTTTATAAATTGTAGCCTATGTGTTATTATGATGTATAAGCTGTATTATTGTAAAGTTTCATTAAAAACCATTCAGTAGTTTTTACATGAAAGAGTAACAAACATCCATCCAGTGAGTGGAGAGTGTTGAATTTTTATTAGCTACCCAAATATCTAGGTACCAGTATTTGGATTCATAATAAATAATAAAAAAATGTATGTCATCCATCAGGTTTTCTTTATATTTCCTTTAAAATTCAGATAAGTTACTATAAAAGGTTTCGTCGTCGGCCTAAAAATCCGCATGAATTCTTGCTAATGCGAGTATTCACTACATGTACATTGTATGTACCTATACTACAATGTAAAATAATGATAGCTATAAAAGATAATTTCGCAAAAAAAACTCAGACGCAGGCTTAAAGTACTGCCGGTGACATTACTTTGAACCTGAGTCTATTAAGCTAATAACACCTGATACAGTCACCTTTAAAATGCAATCCGAACAAAACTAATTAATAATTAATTTATACTTTTAGGAGCTACGTTGTAAACAAAAAGTCAAACAAACCAATTACACACTCCACTTGCGTTGATGAGGGTTCAAAAACAATGGTCTCAAAATGACACATTTTGGCATTTTACTTTTTATGAAGGAAACTACAGGTGGAGGGACGCGTGACAAAAGTGTCATGGTTGAAACCATTATATTGATCTCTTCATGCAAAAAGCACCGCATGCATCTCTAACTGTCTATAGAGTTTCTTCCATCTATTGACGATTCTCGCTCACCGAGCTATGGAAAGAGCTATGCTCGGGGTTTCTTTGAAGGATAGGATTCGTAACGAATAGGTACATCGGACAGAGAACCAAAGTTATCGACATACTCATAGCTCTAAGAATTAGGAAGCAAGTGGCAGTGGGCCAGCCATATATCGCGAAGAACCGACGGCCGCTGGGGCAAACGTGTTCTAGAGTGGCGACTCCGTAAAAGTAGTGTAGGACGCCCTCCGACCAGGTCATGACGACCTGCGAAAGACTGATGCTGGATGCGGCAAGCTGAAGACAGAGCGCTATGGCGCTCATTGGGGGAGGCCTATGTCCAGCAGTGGACTGCTATAGGCTGATCATGAAGATTGACGATTCTGCGACGATACCATTGTAATAGTAATACCATTGGCAGAATTTGGTTATTAGTTTGCATTATTGTGCGTGATTAAAAATACCATGAAAGACGCATCAAACAAAAGACTGCAATGCGGTCTAGAATTGCTTCCCAAACGGCGTTGAGTCATTAATGGTAAGCGGTGAGCATTCGCGAGCGGTCATGGTCTGTAAGGTGGGAATTATGTACTTAGCAAAGCGAATTTTGTACAATACAAAAGGTAAACTATGTATATACTTTTACAAGTAAACATGGTATTTTTGTAAAGTACAGTTTTGCTGCCTCTGAAATGAAATGAAAGTTTATTTCTTTAGGCTTACAAATAAGCACTTAGACAAGTCATATTTTATACTATTCATTATTATATTGATGTTCACTTCAAATTTTTTTCCACCAGTGGAAGAAGTGAGAAGAAACCACTAGTATGTTCATAACTTATGTGTCTAGTACGTATGATTTGCTTATCTGTAGGTTGTTAGATTTTGAGTTGGAGCAAAACTCGTTCCAAGCTTTTAAAAGAGAAAGAGTTTGTCGAATTTTTTTGGCATCGCCTTATTTGTGTCTACTATTATTAAAACCTTTTTTTTGACCTTGAACTTCATTGTCGTGGTCGAAATAATGTAAATTCAATTCCACAGTAGAATATTTTTGCATGTCTGATTGTGAATTGGCAAAGGTTAGGTCGCAGGCAATTGTCCTATTGATAACCCTGTATTGATTACTTTTAGTGTTCAATTAAATCGAGAATTAAGATAAACACCCATTTAGCTGTTTATTTAAGTAATAGAATGTGCTAAACTCTTATCTAGAGGTATCTAACTTGGCTAACCTACACTGATTTGTTTGTTGTTTACCCACTTAAGGAATCATTCACGCTTGTCGCTTTGCTCACTAAAACCGCTATCTTATTTATTGCGAAACGTTGTTATCAAGCTATTGTTGAACGCAGCTGTGGTCGTGCGTGCCGCGTTGTTTGTTTACGACGTTTGGATGGCGAGCACGCGTTCAATAACATACATTTTGCATATCCTGTTCCAGCCTTTTAAGCTTGCTACGTGGTTACATGCAGTGTGGTTTTTCTACATATTAGTCATACATAGAATAATTGAATTTACAGTAGGCCGGCCATATGGTTTCTTTTTCACTTCTTCCACTAGTGGACAAAAATTGAAGTGAACAGTAAAATAATTTTATTTAATAATAATTTAATGTATAAAATATGACTCATGTATCTAAGTGCTTATTTTGTAAGCCTAAAGAAATAGATGATTTTTTTACTTTACTTTACTTTATGTCACGAAGAACCGACAACCGGGGTAAACGTGTTCTTCAGTGGAGACAAACATAGTGTAGGACGCCCTCCGATGACGACGAGCGAAAGACTGCTGGCAGATGCTAGATGCGGCAAGACAGGGCGCTATGGCTGTGGTCTGCCTAAGTTTAAGGAGTCGATTCTTAGGCTGCGACCGCTATGGCGGCGGCGGCGGGCGGCGCGGCGCGGCAATCTGGTTTTACATATCCTGTTTATATTCATAGGCATGCAGTTTGGTTTTCCACACTTTTGGTCCTATCGGAATTTTACCTACGTCATGTTCCGATAAAATATTTGTATAAGTTTCTTCACAGGAATCGTGAAGAAAATTATACCAAAAGTTATGGGTAAATATGAAACCTCTTTTCGTATTCTCTACGAATATCTTTTCGGCTCCACTGCTACATAAAAACATTGTGGACTACGAGAGTAGGAGGAATTTTGAAAGCTTTCAAAAACATTATGGCGGCTTAACTTTCTCTAGAAAACTGTCCGTATTGTAATTGAAAACTATAAAAACCTAACTCGGTCCTCGCCTTTTTTACTTTTTTCACTAGATAAGAGGGCGAAATATAGCTAAAAACCATAATCCTTTCTGGTTCTAGACGAGTATTTTAATGATAAGTACTAAATAGCCGTTTTGATGTTAATTGGTTTGATGTGACGCGAACATCGATGTTCGCAGGTAATAAAGAGTTTCCGCCAGCCACATAGAATCACTCGAAAACCCCACGCCTCGCGGTTTAAACACTAGCCAAAGCAAGCGAAAACGCACCCCTTTCTAAAAATGAATTACTCTAGGTTAGTGTACATACTATTTTATCTCTGCGTGAGTCTTAATAGCGCCACGCAAGCTTAGTACCTACGTTCCTTGAGCCGTTGGCAATGGAAATCGCTTTCGAGAGAGACTAGATAATTTTCTTGTTTTCCAATCCAAGATTCCAGTTCCATGCACTCATGTTCCTGCATTAGTGATATTGTCGACTATTTCTATGCAAATAATGAATATTTAAATTTTAAAACGATGCGTTGGTGACAAGTTTAGTCATTGTGCGTCATGATGCTCGAAGGTCGATGTGGTACTAATCATGAGGAAACTGGTTCACGAACCCTATTTCTTTGTTTCTAAATATATTATTTATTTTTAAGATGCTGACGCAAAGGACTGGTAATAATGACGCAATTAGCTTCTAACCCAAAATTGGAACAAAGGGCCTAGCTAGACTAATGACGGAGCTTATAAATGCTGGCTATGTGGATCACACACAAAACATTATTACTCCTGGCAGAGGTGTGGGTATACAGTCTAATCTAACTCCAAGCTAAGCAGAGCTTGTTTTACGGATACTACTTGTCTTCATTACCTAGATAGATGAAATAGAGAGAAAATACCCAGAAAACAAATATTTGCAGATCGTACAATATCACATTAATATTATAATTATTGCGAAAGTATAAAATAACTTTTAAACGTTTCCATATAAACAACGCGTGAGAAGACGCGGGCAGAAACTAGTTTCACAATAAAACAATATGCAGCTGATCAATTCGGTCGTAGGTAGGTAGTTGTGAGTGTATCGTTCATGTCATGCTGCTCTCTGTATTCGTATATATTAAATGCAGGCAATGACGGCGTCCAAATGCTGTCATGGTCATCTGGGGTCGATAGCCTTTGGTTTGTAGGCACTAATTTCAATGACTTGCACGCTATCCTCGGAAATGATACCTAAAAAAAGAGCAATAACCGGGTATATTTTCAACAAGATTACCTACAAAAAATTCTTACGTTTATTTTAAAATGGCGTCCAAAAAAAATTATGTATTTACAGATAGCTAGGAAAAGTTTAGTTAGATTGCTTACACATTACTTTATTATGATACTTTAAAAAACAGTTCACTTTTTGTTTAAACTGGCCATTAGTAGCCGCTCAGCTATTAGCTAGCAATGACTTTAAAAATTTTGGGGTTTCTCCCCAAAAAACTAAATAATTCCTAAAAAAAACATGGTAAGACTTCTTCAGAGACAACTATGGTTCAAATAATTAATAAATAATGCTGGACAATCCACACAGCATCATCTAGCTAGCCCTAAGCTACATAAGCAGAGCTTGTGTTATGGGTACTATGTGTCGATTCTAGCTTCTTAAAGCTAACAATCTCCTTGTATATCTTAGACTAATACATTATAATAATTGTGCTCGCATCATTACATAATTTCTCAGTCAAACTTTATGTGTAATATGCATTGAGAAGATAACCTAGATATAGACTATTTATAATAACGATCTGGCCATTTACATTAACTGGCTGTTATTGTCATGTTTTGCTCTGATAAAGATAATTTGTAGAATTCATATTTAGGAATTCCAAGAGAGTGCAGCCTGTTCCTGTTGAAGAGTATCCTCTACATAACATCTTCTGGTTATAGCCCACTGTTTCTGTTGTAGAGTATTCTCTACATAACATCTTTTGGTTACATCATTGACCAGTCCAGTCATTTGATTCGAAAAAAATGTGTACCTGGTATTTTTTGGGAGTTTTGAAAATGGGTAATTTTGTAGATTTTGATGTGATCTTTCCGAATTTCTACTTAATGAGTGGAATATTAAGGAACCATGTTTTCGTTACAACTATGTTAGCCGTTAGCTTAGTGGTGTTGCTGACGAAGCTCGCTTGCGACTCGGGAGGTTTAGGGTTTGATTTCCGCCACGTGATAATTTTTTTTATGATCTACAGATATTTGTTCAATGTCTAGGTCTTTTCTAATTCTGATTTTTCTAATTTTATTTGTATTGATTGTATTGTAATTATTTTTTTTATTAGTCTGTGAAAATATTGTTTTACTTTTTAGGAATTAATAGTAGTTAAGTAGTGTAAATTTTTTGTACATTGCACGCTCAATAGGGCAAAATACATTGTGACATCCTATTCCTTATAAGAACTTTAATAAAATTTATTTCATGCAATAAACGAATTTGAATTGAATTTGAATTTCTATGCATACAAAAAAAAACAATTTTACTAAATATGTCAATTATCTAGAAGCTGCATTACATTATAAGCTCTGCTTTATTTGGGGCTAGATGATACTGTGTGGAGTTATCAGCATTATTTTTTATTTTATTAGATTGTAGCACCTGTCAATCGTTTGACATAAGTACCTATATACATACATATGTATTTCTTGATGGCAACTAAACACCACTATGGCAAATAACCTATGTAGGCTTTGAGAGACATAATAATTAGTCACTCGTATAACTGCCATATATTTACCTTGTCCTATAAATATTAATTTCCATTCATATTGAAAAGTAAATTGATTTTCATAATCATCGATATCATAAATGATAAAATGACTATATTGTATTCTGACAACATTAAGTGCTGTCAGAATACAATAAATGGAATTTATTGACAGTGCATCATATTTTATTGCGGGCAACATTGCAAGGTAAAATATGACAAGGAGAAATAAATTTGCAAATAGGTTAATCGTTTATATATTAGAGATTTTATCAGTTATTTCAACTAACAAGGATTGATTCGTTATTAAAACGTCACCTTATTACCAGTCATTGCTTCTTGGAACTTTTCAATAAATCATATAATGACTTTTAGCTGACATCATGCAATTGCAAGATTTGCAAGGCAAAGTCTCCGGTTCTCTCATTCTTCGTGCTCTCAGAACTCGAGAGCCAGTTGATTAATACGTTTGATTACCGTTAGATTAAATGGGACCTTTACAATGTGGTTTCTTCTCCGTTGGCTTCTTATAATACAGTTTTTCAAAATTTAGACATGTCATGTTCGATCCTGTACGTAGATGTAACGCTATATACGAATAACTGGACTTTTTTATTATGTTTGTGTTTTTTAAAGATAAACGTATTGGCAGTAAATAGAGTCATGTCTACTTAAGTAGCCAGTACAAACTAGATGTGATATGAAATAATCTATCAGCCCGAGCTTTTGTCAGCAGCTTTGTATTTGTATTTGGATAAAAAGTTGCTTACCTAGATAGAAAGATAGATAAAAAATTAAAACTTTTGAAACTATCATGGTTATCAACACTAAAGTCATTTAAAACGGGATATTTACCATGATTTGATTTTTGAGTTATGCAATATTTCGACACAGTTCCATGCGCCATGATCACGGATTGTGATTCTTTATTACACTTTAAATAGAATACTATGTACAGAAAAACTTAAAATTAATTACAATAGGCGCTAATATATCTTATCGCTCGAGAGCGTCTCTACCAGACAACCATGCCTAAGCTACTTTTTATCCAGATCGTGATTCTTCGTGATCTTGTGACTGTGGATAAATTACGGAAAGATCTGTTCAGCCGTTTGGTCTAAAAATTAAACAGAGCTCTCTCATTAATAATTCTTATGGATACATCTATATCGACCGATGTGGCGCGGTGGGCGAAGGTCCGCCTGCGACGCAGGAGGTTGCGGTTTCGATTCCCGCCTCAGAACAATTGTGTGTACGATCTGCAGATATTTGTTCCGGGTGTTCTGGTCGTTTTTATATATATAATAAAAAAATATCTATCTATTTAATGTATTGTATTATGTATATCAGTTATCTAGTACCCATAACACAAGCTCTGCTTACCATGGGGCTAGATAATGCTGTGTGAATTGTCCAACATTATTTATTTATTTATTATTTATATCTTTAATTCTAATAATATCTTCTTAATTGTCGAATTCCCTTTTTTATCCGAGTCAAGACATATGTATCACGTTAATGAGGACGTCTCGTGTCTGGCCTCTGCAGATATAAATACTGTTTACTCAGTTAATATTGACAAGGTGATCGCGAGTGTCAATTGTGTGCCAGTGGGTTAAACAAATATTTATCGTATTATCTACTGCCACGCCCCTGACAAACAAAATTATTTGAGCAATGTGCATCAATTATACAGAGATTCCTTAGCGGAGTGTGCTAAACAACCTATTCGTACTCATGTAAGCAATAAAACATTGAGTATTGAGTAACAATTGATATATCTCTTTCTCTCTTATCTATTAAACTAAGCTTTTTAGAAACCCGGCTCACTTCCATTCACTGTACATATTGCCACACCCTGCTTGGGTACCATTGTGTTTCTTATACATTACCTATCTAGGTAATGTATAAGAAACACAATGGTACCATTGTGTACATTTGTAGGTCTTAGTATCTACTAAGACCTACAAATGTACACAATGATGCAATAAAATAAAAATGAATATGAATAGAGAACTGCAATTTTCAGTATGCCTTATTCGTAGTTGATAAAGCCCTAAATAAATGATGAATAATCTGCAATATTGGTGTTTTGCTTTTATGGTGGGGCTTTTTTGTAGGCTTTGTTGTGTCAAGTAGGAAGTTTTTGTAAGTTTTTAAATTAAAGATTTGCTGCGCATGATGTTTTCTTCGGCTGGGTTTTTGTTAAAGCTAGTACGGAAGTGGCATCTTACCGCGGATTCCGCCTCATTAGCGAATTCGCTCTAAGCTTCATATCCCCATGCATCTGCCCCCATGCACTTGCACAATGAATTTTCCTCAAGTTAATTTTTTTCAATGAAATTGAAGATTAGCAGCTATCGATCTCCGCTCCTTCGTCGAAAATGACTTCAAAAGTAGTCCAGAATTAGTGACTGTTCCCAACCGATAAATACACCCTAAGGAAATATCCCTGTTGGAACAAACTACATATAGTTTGTTGTTGTTTGTTGGATAAATGCCATGTCATGAGCTTTGCAGTTTCGACCTCGAGGAAATATCGATTTTGGTTCATTTCGTCACTATTTTTTTACTCTAGTTTTTTATCATCAATCAACATTCACTCGTTTATCTATAAATAAATTTACAATTGTCTAATTGGTACGTATATGTATCCTTGGATGAAAAAACTGTTATTTTCTTGGATAATGACGGCAGCGCATTCCTCTGATGGTTATTTTTGTATATGTGGAAGTTGGGTGTTGCATTGTAGCGGTAGGTATGATATTTTTAGGATTCCGGTTCTTAATCCGAAAATTCTAGCTATGGATTAGGAGTTTCGTATTGATCCCTTTTCGATCTTTGTAAGAATATTTTATTTGATAAGTACGTGTTTTTGCATATTATTTCAGTTCTGAATATGAACTGTTTTTATAAATAAACACGTTTTAATTATAGATCTTTAACATACCGAAAAAAATGCTTGATAAAATATTTATCTTAGATAAAAATTTAAACACATGGCGCCGCGCGTATGAATATATGTAGGTAGATAAACATTTTTTTTTGCTATGAATAAACGCTTGAGTCAACATCATTAGTGCCCGACTTCTTCACTATACTCCGTGCGCGAATCCTGTCCTTTTGGGCACAGGCTTAAAAGAATAATATTCGTAAGACGATCATTGAATGTCTAGTCTTTTGGCTAGACATTCAATGATAGTCTTTCGACACTAGTTGCCCGTTCACCACAGTGGGAATGAAAAGTAAGACTACGTAGGTAGGTACTACATACCTATAAAAAATAATGAAGCGTTCTCTTCTATTTTTGGGGTTGTGTATGTATATTTTTCGCGCTTCATTTTTTTAAATTTTTCTACCAAAAATTATGTTCTTGTATTTGGTATATGAACGTGGCGACGGATATCTAAAATACCTACAGTTTAATACCACTGTCCATTTCTATTATAGAGGATCCAGCTGGGCTGGGCAGCGTTTGGGAAACTACGTAGAGTCTTCTCTTCATCCATAACGCAATGCTTGAAAACGAAAGTTTTCAACCAGTGCGTCCTACCCGTTATGACCTACTTACCTTTTAATCACAAGAGGGCAAATATGTAGATAGGGTTCCTGAAACACAGTTTTTTTACTAGTTCAGGAGCCTATAAAAAAATAAATAATGCTGGACAATTCACACAGCATTATCTAGCTCCATGGTAAGCAGAGCTTGTGTTATGGGTACTAGATAACTGATATTATATAATACAATATATAATAAAATATTTTGAATTCTGAATTTCATACGTAAATTTTTGATGGCTTATTATATTTATATTTTATTTATTTTTGCTTCTTGGACTAGTTACTCATAACAAATACAAACGATGTGCCAACTAGCGAGTTTGCCTCATTCATAAAATTTTATGATTTACATACATGTGATAATCGCTATGTTAATGTTTACAAACTAGAAGAGCTAGTAGTACTCGTAGGTATTCGTAGTACGTATCTTCTTTACACAACTAAGTTCCTATAATATACAGCGTGTATCAAGACCACTACCGAAAACAAAGGGGGGTGGTGCAGCACCCCAAAACAAAACCAATAAAAAAAACCGTTTTCCGAAAAAATAATTCTAGCTGGAGATATGAATTTTTAAACATTTTTATTTGTTTTGCTAGCCAGCAATGTACGTACACGTAAGTTTGCAAATGCCGTTATGCCGTAGTTAGTTATAGGTACCAATGTATGTAGGTTAGGTATTTACGTAATTCCGATGCAGACTAGGTCGAATCAGAAATGGCTCGAACTGAGCTCCTCCTCGTTCTTGGCACAGCTGATTGTGGACCGAGGAACACGACTTGTTCTTGCACCAGAACACCTACCCCTCTGCCACCCCCGCGCCTTAGGGGTGTAAAACGTTCTTTATTCAGAACTCTTTGATAAGCAGCCGTAAAGAATCTAGCATCAGACGGATGCGTCTGGTTGGGATACCTATCCCGGTAAATGCGCAAGGCTCGTGACGCATTTCCTCTAGCTTCACCGTAGCACACAACCATTTGTCCATACTCCCTCGCACTAAACATAATAAACTCGTAGTAAACAAAACACTAGACACACACACACACACACTAAAACACAACAAAACTAACTGAAAACTTACTAAACTAAGCCTAGTTAGAAAAACTCAAAAACAGAAGAAAACACGAACGTATTGCAATTTTTATGCACCGCGCAAGTGTTCAGTGCGGATAATGAACGCGTACTGAAGAAATTGAAAACAAATTAATCAAAATATTAGTGAAATTAGGTAAATAATGTCCTTTGAAAAAAGCCGCCAACGCCGACAAGCATTGCTCTGTCTCTGTCATACTCTTATGATTATGAGTCTTATTGCACAGATATAAGATTCAGTTTCTTTTTACGCTACATTTTCGCAATATGTCGGTAAAGGTCAAAGGCGTTACACGTGCGCCCGCGGCCTGTTTGTCAGAAGGTTTGGTGAGCTCGCGCGGCGCTTCTCAAAGGAAAGCCAATATACCTATTCTGTAGGCAGGACTATGACCTCTGAAAATAAACGCGGGTCAGCTGTTCTTTTAACAAAAGTAGGTACCTACTTTACTTACTTACTTTAGACAGATTAAAATGTATTTTAAGTTTTGATGTTTCTAATAAATTCTTGGTATGCTTTCAAGAGCATGGCTTATGAAATCGTTGGTACCTACCTGCAAATTATTTATTGAAAAGATAAGTTCGTAGGCGCGGGAGTTTCACGTGTCGGTACCGGCCGCCGGGCGGCGGCAGGGCACTGACCTGACCGCGGCGGCCGCGCGGATGATCAGCTGTTAGCGTTTTAGAATACATTGCTGTTTTTTTTATTTTATTATTTTTTGCTTATTTAAACTACATAATTAGGTAGATATGTTATTATAGTGTTGTGCTATGGGTATGTACCTAGAAAAAACATGAAAAGAACGTTGATGCGTCAACATATTTTTCGCGTTTTTTTTTCGCTAAATATTTTCAAAATCATGGTCTGATTGCACCCCCTCAGTTTTCGGTAGTAGTCTTGACACACCCTGTATATATTTGACGACCGATGTGGCGCGGTGGGCGAAGGTCCGCCTGCGACGCAGAAGGTTGCGGGTTCGATTCCCGCCTCGGAACAATTGTGTATACGATCTGCAGATATTTGTTCCGGGTGTTCTGGTCGTTTTCTATGTATAATAAAAAATATCTAACTATGTAATGTATAGTATTATGTATATCAGTTACCTAGTACCCATAACACAAGCTCTGCTTACCATGGGGCTAGATAATGCTGTGTGAATTGTCCAGCATTATTATTATTATTATAATAACGGACTATGCTCTCAATTGTTTTTATAGTTTTAGTTTTTGTTATTTAAATTTACATATTATGTTTGTTCTTTGCTTGTGTGTGTGTGTCACGGAAGACCAACGCCACAGTACACATAGAATTTGATGAAGCAGAGTTCATACAGCCGTATGCAAAGCAATATCTGTGGCGGGTCATTTTTCAATAAATAAAACTAAGGACCGCACGCCTAGACGCGACAACCGCTACTGACACAACCGCGAGAATCACCCAGAAGCCGTGTCGATGTGCATGTTTGTGTGAGTGTGTCGTATCGAGTGTTTGTTCCTAGTTTCCATACTGTATATATTTATACTGAGCCAATGCTATGTACGCTATGTAACGCTAAATGTATTACAAAGATCATTCTAAAATTTATATACGTATTTTATTTTATATTGTTTACTTAGTACATACAGTTTTAGTTTCTGTTGATTAATTTATATTTTTGTTTGGTTCCTCACTATATTAGACCACCTTGCGCATCACGGTCTCCACGGAAGACCAGCGCTATGGTTCGATCTGCTCTACCATAGCACATGCTGAGTGGAGACCGATTTTTGTCAGTCTCTGTCGTCTGTTAATCTAAGCTTAGTTTATAAGAGTCTCCGTTCTGTTCTGACAAAATAAAAATCTTTTTACTTTACTTTTACTTTTTTACTGGCATTGTCTGCTTGACCATAGCACATGCTGAGTGGAGACCGATTTTGTCAGTCTTCTTGTCGGTCAATTTAAGGTTTTTTTTATCTTATATGTCTCTATTCTGGCAAAATAAATATAGAATAGAATATAACATAGACTACTTTTTATCCCATAAATAAGTTCCCATGGGATTAAAATAACTTTAAAACGTTTCCTAAGAAACAACGCGTGCGAAACCGCGGGCAGAAACTAGTTCTCTATAAAATATTATAAAAATTGCGACCCAATTTATATATTTTTTTTAATCGGTCTATAATTGATGGTAATACAATAATAATAATCAAAGAACATTTATAAAACAAATACATACGAGTACATAATGTAAGTACAGTCGAACACTGAACCTCCTAAAGTCGTCGGTTAAAAATAACTCGTAGATGAATCAGAAGGACGTAAAATATCAAAACAAACTGGCAAAATATCAAATCATGATTAATTTTGTTATTTTACTTAACCAAAATCCCTATTTCCGCGCTAATTACTTTAATTTTAATTTTTAACCTTATTATTGTTTAGAGAACTCTAGTGTCTAGATAAACCTATGTTAAGATTTAAGATACTATAAACAAAATGTAACAAATTTGTATCAATAAATAATTATATCTATCTATCTATAAATTGGAGTGGACTTTTATGATGGCTCACGATAATTCAAAAATATCTCATAAAAAAACAGCTTAAAAATGTTATTTGCAAGTACAATTTTTTAATTAACCTTTAGAAGGTTAAAAGTCAAAAACTTTTAAAATGGCAAAACGTGTTGCTTGATGATTATCATCATAAATGCGAAAATCATAAAATGCATCATAATTTTTTTTTTTATTTAATTATTAACTTGCACGATTACTTATATTACAACCAATGACACTAGTTAATTACAATACCTAAATATATATAGTAGAACAAATTATACATAAAAGAAAAACTAATAATAATTGATTTAATTAATTAATTAACGAAAAAAAAATCGGAATCGGGCTATTTTTAGATATGACAAAAGCATACGACAAAGTAAATCACAAAATACTACTTCAGAAATTATACGGTGTCGGTATTAGAGGAGTTGCACATAAATGGTTTGAATCATACCTACATGATAGGAAACAGCTTGTGCAGCTAGATCACTACAATAATGATACGCGCGAAACAACTAAGGTAACATCCGATATATTGACAACAAACGCATCTATTCCACAAGGAAGTGTACTCGGATGTACCCTCTTTTTGATATACATAAATGACTTGCCAAAATATATTCCCACGACATGCACACTCTTCGCTGACGACGTGTCGCTTCTTTTCAGCAGCACAATGGACATTGACATAACTTATAATAAGGAATCATTTAATGTATGCGAACAATGGCTCAGAGAACATAACTTAGAAATAAACTATAGTAAAACTAAAATAGTACAATTTAGAACATACAAAAAAAAAAACTTTAGACCTTAAAAATCTTACCAAAACTATGAAAATTGACGAGCAAAGCGACTTCAGCCTCTTAGGAATAATCCTAGATACACATTTAAATTGGAAAAAACAAATTGAATCTACTAAAACCAAACTATCGCGTTTTGTATACGCTCTAAGTGTTTTAAAATCAAACACAAACTACCAAACTGCCCTAACTGCCTACTATGCTCATGCGTATTCAGCTTTCAACTATGGTGTTATACTATGGAGTGACAGTACGGACTTTGAACAACTTTTTATAACGCAAAAAAAATTAATACGTATCCTTATAAATATTCCTCCGCGAGAAAGCTGCAAACCACACTTTATCCAAAAGAAAATACTTAGTTTACCCTGCATCTATATATTACAAGCGGCAATGTTTGTTAGAAAACATAAAAATTACTTTAAAACAAAACAAGAACTAGACAATAACTATAATAGACGAAATAAAAATAAAATAGTACTCCCTGATACAACCCTAACAACAGTTAGCAAAAGCCCCAAATTTAGATTAATTAAAATATTTAATAAACTACCTGAAATCCTAAAATGCGAACCAAAAGATAATGTATTTACGAAACACTTGAAAACTTTACTACTACAAAAATGCTATTATTCAATCCATGAATTTTTCTCCGATGACAATTTAAAACAAAAAACTGAAAGTGTACTAGCTGACATACCTACAGATTAAATTAGCAAGCCTATCTACCTAATCATGACATTCCTATAATTCCTATATGACATTCCTAATTTTATAAATAATGATTGTTTTGAATCTTAGGCTAACATTTAAAAAGAACCCAAAAATTGTTGTGCCCTGACAGGGTTTTTATGCATTGTGTACCTACCCACTAAGACTACACCTAAGATACTACCTGTATGCATGAAATTACAATAAATGAATTATGAATTATGATCATTTATAAAAATTCCAGGCAAATAAAATCACAATTTAACTAAAAAATAAATATAAAATAAAATAATAAATTAAAAAATTCAATTAAGGTTATAACAATAAAATTGATTGAAAATTTCAATAAAACCATATCACACTCAGACCACTAATGCAAAAAAAAAATAGTAGAAGATTAAGTTATTACTTTTTATTGGCAACAGTAAATTAGCACTATGCATTTATTCCATCAACATCAGTCCACAGCCAGTATTATTTATATAAGACGACCGATGTGGCGCGGTGGGCGAAGGTCCGCCTGCGACGCAGGAGGTTGCGGGTTCGATTCCCGCCTCGGAACAATTGTGTGTACGATCTGCAGATATTGTTCCGGGTGTTCTGGTCGTTTTCTATGTATAATAAAAAAAATATTATCTATGTATGTAATGTATTGTATTATCAGTTATCTAGTACCCATAACACAAGCTCTGCTTACCATGGGGCTAGATAATGTTGTGTGAATTGTCCAGCATTATTTATTTATTTAAGGTTTTTATAACGTTATGGATAAGTCAAGATCCTGAGACTGGAATTTGAATCTACCTCTCATTCTTTATCTCCATTACCTTTCTTCTAACACTGGAAATGTACCTGTCTATCTAATGCTTTCATTCCAAAGGTGACCATCATAAAATGTTTAGCACATTCATCTGTACCACTAACTCATAAAAATAGTTAAATGTCATAAAAGCAGTAATTTTCACATGTCAGTATAGTTATAAAACTTTCTAATTCATTAGTTGCAAAGAATTTCAAACTTCCACGGTTGAAATTTACTATTTGTTCTTGAATAACCTTCCTACTAAGCAACTAAAAATGGCTACACGACAAAAAGTCTATATAAAAACGTCGTTATCAAGATATCTACCTACTTAAATAGATTTTTGTGAAAGTAAGAGTTGGTTACGGGAGGTAACCAAGATCGCTGCAAAGCGATGGAAAAGCAGAGAAAAATTAAAAACAGGTGATATCCCCGTTATTTTATAGATAGCCCCGTTATTTCGTTTATTAATTATATATTAACAAAATGTTTTAAAAGTTTTTATAATGAAGCTCCTTCAAAGGATACCACCTAATCTACTTCAACAGATATATAAAATTCTAGCGGACCTTCCCGGCTTCGCACGGTTTTAGTACGGATCCCTAACTTTTTGAAAATATAATATAGCCTATGTTCACCTGGGAAAGCGTAGCTTCCCAACGGTGAAAGAATTTTTCAAATCGGTCCAGTAGTTTCGGAGCCTATTCATTATAAATAAATAAACAAAAAATCAACGTTTCCTCTTTATAATATTAGTATAGATATAGATGAAAAAGTTTCAAAATTTTACATAAAAAATGGGTTTTAATTTCTTACCTTTTGACATACGACCCTGCACCGTATACGTGAGATCACGAAATTCCAAATCCATGTTTCAGATTGGCTGAAACAAAAATTTAAATACATTATTGTCTTAGTTATTACAAATAATAAAATACACATTTTTAATAGGTAGTACTAATTTATAGATTTCCGTGTAATTAATCAAAATATCAGGTAAATGATAGCTATCAATTTGTCAGTTATTAGATTAATGTTTGAGACATTAATATGGGCAATAAAAGTCATGAAATCAATAAATATGAACATGATTTATATTATTATTAAGTAAATTCTCTGCAAAAAAATTACAAAAAAAAAATATTTTAACACTTTACATAACTCATATACTATTTTCCGATACAAAAGACTTCAACGCGCTACTTTATACATTCTGCGTGAAATCTTACGATTTTAAGGTATAAACTCTGTAATAATAATTTAGTAAGTAGTTTGAGTAATAATAATAATTAAAGGATTCCCGCATTAGCAATATTTATTTATTACGTACAAACATTTATCCCAAGATGGGAATCGAACGAAGAGGCGGATCACCCTACACGCCACGTTGGTCGACAAAAAAAAGTAATTTTTTTAAAAATTTTCGTAATAAACAAAGGGTTGAGATGATTATTCTGATATGTATAATTTACTTGAATTAAAAAATAAACCCTTCTTAATCGTTTTGATTTATGTTTGCAGGTAAGGCTTTGAATTTAAATTTTAAATTTGTACTATAGGCTGTTCACTTAGAATCATGATATTAAGTAGCCAAGAAACAAAGTCTTATAATTATACGGTCCGACTCGTACTTGACGAATTAAAAGGGTATCAAATGCCAAAAGACGGCTTCCATTATACCTATAGTCGGTAGATTGATTCAAGAATATAAACGAATACAAGGATTAACTTTATATTTTCCTGTTAATTCCATTTTACCATATTTTTTTTATAAAAATCCATTTAATAAAAACCAGTTATTCTTCTCAAACAAAACTATTGCTAATTCCAAGTAGGCGCCCACCGCAAAATCTACATATTAGGTAGATACAACTAAAAATAAAAATCAGGTTAATAATTCCTAATAAATGGTGATGCAGAATGGCATAATGATGTCGATTGTTACCGAGAAAGGTCGTCAAGACCATACAACGAACTTGCTTTGGTCAAGTCACATAATTAGTTCCTGTAATGGGGCAGCTTTGAACAATGGTCAAAGCAATTCTGTAGCCTAGTGTTGTGTTTCAGGTTTCAATTCAATTCAATTCATTTATATATCTTTTGACACAATACACATGTTCTTAGATAAGTCACAATTACATTTATAACTTATAATAACTAAATAACAACATATTAGCCTCCGTACCTACCGCATCACAAAATATATTTTTATCAGCCAAAGCTTCGTCAAGTTGGTATAGATACCTACGTACCTGAACCCTGTAAATTTTATACTTCATTATTGGTAGGCTATCGTGCTAAAATATCTTATTGTAATATGCCATAATACATATTAAATAACACATACATAGACATACATAACAATAATATATCATACATTCCTTTCATGCATTGGTTTGATGAATATTATTATTCATGAACAACAATGGATCACGTTTTCACTATTAAAGTCAATGATTACGTTCGTTTTTTTAAGTAATTATTCTGCATTTACGTCGTACTCTCATCTGATAAACATCTTCTAAAGCAGCTGGCTCCGATAGCGGTACATGCTACTTTCACTGCCAACTGCCAAGTGCACTTTACAAGACTCAAGCGCAGCGCAAATCTCTGTTATTATGGTACACTTGGCCCCTTTCCCACAGATAGGTTGAAGTGCCTAATGAAACCTTCAAGGTATGAATACTGACGTTTTTCTTAGTGTTAGTGCTTCTTTCGCGTGCCCAAGAGGCTAAGCTTTAAGATTCCTTTATTTAGGGTGAAACATAAAAATCACTCGCTGTCTGCGCAATTTTTTTTAGCGGTATCATCTGAGTGAATTAGTCTTTTTTAGGTACCTAAAATAAATATTTTGTTCCCAACAAAGTTCAAATTTCGGATGCCTTTCGGCAAAATTTCGCGTAATGAGTTTTCATTACAACTTCAATGACCACACCATCAACGCCCAACAATGTTGTATTGTATATAAACCATTGTTGAGTATTGATAGCGTAACCAAGATTTTGCTTACATCAAAAATAATTATCTGTCTATTTCAATAAGAAAATTTAAGTGTCACAACACACAACGCAGTGACCATGCTAAACCTAAAATATTCGCAGTAACCCAATAACTCCACCGCAGGTACCGCAGGCTAAGGCAAACACGTTCTAGATATCCAAAGCCACACATTCGACTTCCGACGGTACATCTACTTGATAAACCTGCTTCCTATGTCGCAAGTTGGTAGACCAGTGCCAAATAGGAAACGCACCTTTCCTATTCTGGGCGACCCCGAGCTTTTAGAGTGCTCAAGTGTTTCCTAGTGCGAAACTACGAGTAACATTTTCATACATAATATGTATAAATGCGAAAGACTGCATGTAGATGCTGGATGCGGCAAGCTCAAGACAGGGCGCGCTATGGCGCTCATTGGGGGAGGTCTATGTCCAGCAGTGATCTGCTATAGGTGATGATGATGATACATAATTGAATTCAATTAAAATTCTTTATTTTCAGACAGCAAAAGTCCATAAAAACACAAACACAAAATTACAAAAAAGAAAATACAATTACAGCGACGAAAATAAAACCAAAATAACTAAATCTAGAGTACCTATAAGTAATTTCACCCCGTGGTGTCGTATTGGACAGTCATAGGTACCCACGTATAGGTAGATAATAAAAAAATTAAATAAAATAAAAATAAAATGCTGGACAATTCACACAGCATTATCTAGCCCCATGGTAAGCAGAGCTTGTGTTATGGGTACTAGATAACTGATATACATAATACAATACATTACATAGATAGATCTTTTTTATTAATTTTACAGTTAGAGCAAATTCGACCAGCCGCCGCCGCGCCGCCGCCGCGCCGTCAGCAGTTTTTTTATCAAATAGATATATACCGTTCAGCTTTTATCATAGAACACGGGATTTTTTATTACCGACTCGTATTTATCGAGTGTTGACCTCGTCAATTTATTTTTCGAAAACTAAAACTCAGGGTTTTATTACCGTTAAAAAGTTGATAAAATTTGGTTCTTACTGTTTGTTACAACCTGTATTTAGAGCAAATAGCACCACACGCATTATCTCGTGTTTCTTTCATCTAAGGAATCTACGTAACCACAGAACAGAGAATACATTGTAATATGTATTCTCTGTTCTGTGTACGTAACGATTTTGAGACCATTGTCATAGTAAAAACGATTAGTTAGCGGGTTTATAAATATGTAAATAAATAAAATTCCTTTATTTCGGACTACTATGATCCATAATTTGTTAGTAATGATCTTATAATAAGTGTTAGTAATTCTTACGAACTAAAATTAAATTAAATTGAAATGATTAATAATAATAATAAATTAGAATAAATAAGAAAAAAATTAAATAAGTTAAAACAAATCAAATTATATCATCATTAAAAATTAAAATTAATCAAATTACTTTTCTTATGAATTTCCGCCATATTGGCGAATCAATCCTGCCCGCTACAGTTTGTAGGATGCTGTTGGGGGCTGTCCCGCACTCTGCGCATCAAGAACGCCGTCTTTTTCCGAAGGATGGCGGCAAAGCCATCCGTCTGATACTCGGCAAACATCCCTGATGCACTGCAGTCTTATGGTATGCAGCTTTATGGTCCCAATCATGAGCTAGCACCATATCGAAAGACCATAAGAGATACCTAATAAAAAGTGAGGTAATATTGCTGACACGCTCCAAATGGATTCATTTCCACCAAACATCAAGGTCGTTTTGCTCCAGGGCTTCAGGTTTTGCAATGGGTTTTGCAACATCTAATAGTATGGCAAATCAATTAGAAGGCGATGGTGGTCAATTGTGTTGGAATGTACCGTGACACTGTATGGTTAGGGGCATACGCAAGACAAACGCAAGACCCTTTGTCGGTACCTAACCTACTTATAGCATAAAGATAGATATGTAGATAGAAAACACGTTATAATACTGCACAAAACAGGAAACAATATAGAAATGAATTCTTAGAATAGAGGAAGATTAACGGGTTACCCGTTAATCTTCCTCTATTCTAAGAATAGAAATTCGTATCGCTGAGAGCGATCTCTTCTAGGCAACCTTAGGATGGACTGGACATGAAGGAACAATTTAGACGGTGGCACTTTTTCTTTTTTTTCTAAATATCTGATTTAGGTATTTAGAGATAAAATAAAATAAATACACTAGGTATATACCAAAATACCTAAATTAGATAAAAGTACCTACCTAACATACTCTGACAAAAAAGTAAATACAATCAAGAATTATTCAAGACTAGCTGCGCCCCGCGGTTTCACCCGCGTGGTGATAGATATATTGGATAATATACTATATATCTTTATGAATTGTAGCCTGTGTATTATTCTGATATGTAAGCTTTATTATTGTGAAGTTTCATTAAAATCCATTCAGTAGTTTTTACGTGAAAGAGTAACAAACATCTATCCATCCATCCATCCATCCATACTTACAAACTTTGACGTTTATATATTAGTAGGATTAATTGACATTGAAAGCAAAAACTGTTGCTGTTGTGAGATCCTGAATGTTTTGTGATTTATGAAGGATGACTAAGTATTCTTTCTTTAGGTATTTTATCTTTACATAGTATGTACATATATCTAATATGTAGTCGCTTCCGCTGTCTGTTCGCTAAGATCTTTTAAACTACTGAACCAATTGTAATGCAGTTTTCAGCAAACGATAGAGTAATTCAAGAGGAAGATTTATAAACTATATTTAACACGTAGATTTCCACGAAAAGAAATCGATAAAAAAGTAGCTAGTTTCCTAAGAAAAGAACTGAGTACATGTAGATATTATTTTACACCGTTTCATAAAATGCCATAAGTACGATCTTGTACGGAAGTAGGTTATCTAATAATAAAATATATACCTATATAGACTCACGCACGTGCTGGGACCCGCGTTGTATAACAACCTACCAGATCAGGTAGTCACAGCACCGAGTCTGTCTTCCTCATTCCAACTCATACCGTGCGTTTTCAGCACTCAAAGTATTAAACAAAGACTTAAATCGTGGCTCGTCGAGAAGGCGTTCTACAGTATTGACGATTATGTGCGAAAAATTATATAATATATTGAGTATTATTACTTAGTTATAATACATTTATTATAATCTAATTATCAGTTATTTGATTATTGTCTAATTATTTAATTAACTTTGATTTATAATTATTATGTGACCTGTAATATTCGTTTTTTACCAATAAATTGATTATTCTGATTATTCTGAATAAATCTGTATGTAACGTTCCTCATGACGACCGATGTGGCGCGGTGGGCGAAGGTCCGCCTGCGGCGCAGGAGGTTGCGGGTTCGATTCCCGCCTCGGAACAATTGTGTGTACGATCTGCAGATATTTGTTCCGGGTGTTCTGGTCGTTTTCTATGTATAATAAAAAAATATCTATCTATGTATTGTATTATGTATATCAGTTATCTAGTACCCATAACACAAGCTCTGCTTACCATGGGGCTAGATAATGCTGTATGAATTGTCCAGCATTATTAATTTATTTATTTATCATCAGCCTATATCAGTCCACTGCTGGACATAGGCCTCCCCCAATGAACGCCATAGCGCCCTGTCTTCAGCTTGCCGCATCCAGCATTCCCTATAGGTACCTGCAGTCTTTCGCATCGCAGGTCGTCATTCCACCTGGTCGGAAGGCGTATGTAACGTTCAATACCAGTCTACTCCGCGCTAAAAAAACCTCCTACAAATAAATATGTATGTAGATTGACCTCATCAAACTTATATCATTAGCGAATAAAGATCCTCACTCTTGTTTGATGATTTTCGTAATTCGATAATGACGGCATTCAGTTTTTATAGCCCATTAGGATTATTAATTTTTAAATAAAAATAATTATGAATTGGGCCAGTGTGTAAATCGTTCTTATAATTATGTAAGTAAAGGAACTATAGGCACGTTTAAATTATAGCAAATTCAATAACCAGATAAACCGGCTATGTTTTTTTCACAAAACAAAAACTCCTAATTTTGCGTATTTTATATTTATAGACCTATTCTTACCTACTAACCTTCAGGTTTTTTTTTTTTGTTACAATTAGGGTTCCGGGATTCAAGATTAGAGAATAATTCAATTTTCCGTTTTTATGTTATAGAATACTAGAAATAATCATAGAGGTACACATTGTTAAACAATGAATTGGCCTAATAAAAATTGTATACAAATCACATTATAATTTATTTACATAAAGTAGGTGATGTATACAGAGAATTCATCAGTCTTACTGAAAACTGCTTAATAATACATAAGGATTGCAAGATTAAATATTCTATATTTTCTTTCCGCTAAATTAGTGAAAACTTAAGTTTCGTTTATTTATTGTAAAGGTACAAAACGGTTATCGATGCCAAATTGCGATAAATAATGAGGAATTTAAAACATAATTGCTTTAATTCGGAAAAACTATATGTGACACCTCAGTAAACTTACGACGATAACTACAGCGGAATATCAGAAAAATATTTAGTGTACCTAACAAAAAAATACTGGTAACGGACGGAACCCTTGCCAATATCTACTCGGTCCGGATCTCTGTGACGTAGTCCGACACGCCCTTGAGGGTTTTTTTTTGACTACCTACCATATTTTTTGCATCGCGATAACAATAATATGTCAGTAAGTATTTACATAATTTAGTATAGTAAAAACTAAGTAATATTTTTAATTATACTCAGATAACTCCGTAACGTCCTGTAATTTCCGTTTCAAATGTTAAGTAGGTAATTTTTTCTTTATTAATTCACACGCCTACACTGTAAAAAGTTATTTTTATATTATTCTGTGATTTTCTGGATATTCCGTAAGTTTTCCTCAATCAAGATTTTTCCATATGAAAAAAATATTCCGTGGGTTCTTTCTGATGACTAAGAAGTAAGGATAAAAAAAAAACATTTTATATAGGACTGTGGATTTTGTTAAATAAATAAATATAAATTCGTTTGCAGTGCCCTACAGGGAGCATGTTCGTAACCTAACAAGATCTAAGCTATACATATTACATGTGAGACAAATATACTAAATATATTAAAATGTAATACTTAGTACAGGTTAAGGCCGCGGATGCGGGTAGATCTTTAGGAGTGGTCTACGAGTATGTCCAGCAATAGACGTCGTCGTTCGACTGATATGATGATCAGACTTATACGCCTAGCTGTCTAGATGACACATAACTCTAGGCACCACCTACATAGAATTTCTGCCAACAATTGCTTATAGCGTACATCATGCGTCAGTGGCACATGGAAATATATATCTTCATAATCAATATGTATGTACACACATGATCTACCTTACTATAGGTACTACTATACTGAAAATAAACTTGGGTTCCGTCCAAGACAGTCTTTTATTTTCAACTCTTAAATTTCAGCTTGCAATTCAAATACGATAAAGCTTAACAAGTACTTGTCCGCGCCGCAGGAGCCGAACGCATCGTAGTCACTAGTTAGCGCATTTCATAAATATAATTAATACCTATAGGAAATAGTATGCAACATCGCAGTTCGCATATCCGCGCGTAGTTTGTTTTCGAACGCGCCGCATTTCGGTAATATCACATATTCTCTGTTCTGTGGGTAATATCGAGTGCGGCTCCTGCGGCGCGCACAGGTGCGCGTTTAGCCTAAGAGGGCGCATAGTGGCGACAAAAATTCCCTGTTCCAAAAACGACTAAACGAAGCGTAGGTTATTTATTGTTATATTCTTCGTTTTTCACATTAATGTTTCCACATTTTGAAAACCAGAGAAAAATTTTGAATTTTATGTAAATTGATTGTTTTTACCGCGGGGATTCCGTAATTACTTAGATCTAGGCCTAGTTTTTTAGCCGTATCGTCCTAGTAGTACAAACTGCGGGAAAATACGTTTGATAGTTGTTAATTAGAATTATCGCGTTCAGACAAAGATACATACGACGACCTGACCTAGGTCATGTCGTCTCCTCTTTGAATCAGGAGCTCAATCGATTACCGACATAAATCATTAAGGCACCACTTAAAAATTATTTATGGTGTGTTATATTAATACAACACATTAGACGTAACGTATTATTAGGACGTAACAACCTCTTTGAACAGTTAGTTACTAAATAACAGGTGTGTTTTGATTGATCAATGATAGATCATTGATCACGATTAAATATATTTATTTTATGAGGTACTAGCTGCGCCCCGCGGTTTCATCCGCGTGGTGATAGGTATTTTGGATAATATACAATATATCTTTATAAATTGTAGCCTATGTGTTATTCTGATGTATAAGGTATATTATTGTAAAGTTAAAATTAAAATCCATTCAGTAGTTTTTACGTGAAAGAGTAACAAACATCCATCCATAATTACAAACTTTCGCGTTTATAATAGTAGTAGGATTTGTTATTTAAGTCTTTGGACATTTTTTCGGCGTGGCCAGCAGTGTAGTTAGGTACCTACTACTACGCAAAAACCACCCATCCTATTATATTGATATTTAAAGCCTATAAATGGCCTGCGTAATGTTAAATTATAATTATGTATGTGGAAGGCCTTTTTGAGCAATTAAATAAGGGATAAAATTTAAAAAATCTCAGTACTTATGTATGTAGCTAAAAACGCAGGGAGAATAGTTTTATTTATTTTATTTTGTTTTATTTGGAAGACATACAGTTTTACAAACTTAACAGATAACTTAAATAAAAAACCTATAACCATTTTTGTGTCCTCGCATATAGTAGCTACAGAATTGCTTGCTTGCAGAGGATAAATGAAAATGAAATAACTTAGTCTTATAACTTCGACATAGGTACATTGAATAAAAAATAAATAGAACTAACAATAGACAATAAAAATATTATGATATATGTATATGCAAGTACCTACTAACAATTACCAAAATTATAATGTGTAGGTACCTACCACAATACATCCCTAAGTAGGTAATATTTAATCTTATAATTAACAATACTATTTTACCTACTTGGCTTTGCAGTGGACCTTTCAGAGATAATAAGAACCTTTCAGAATAAATTAAAATACCTAGGCACAAATGTTTCTTCGTTAAAAAGGTATATGTGCACTTCTTAAGTAAATAATGCCTACTACCGGCCTAAAAAATAAGATGGAGAAGTCTCAATAAGTTGATTGTGCTTAGTTTACGTCAAGTAAGACAAACTTTATCCATCGTATTTGTGTACTAACTAGATTTAGGTACTAACATCCAATGTGCATTTCATTGGCTTCATTGTCTACTCTTTATCTATACATAGTAGTCTAGGTTTAGTCTCGGGAGATCTAGCCAAGTCACATGAGTTCATTGACTCGCGCGCGTGCGGTCAAGGCGAATGTAGAGCTAGACGGCTATTAGACAGGGCATGGCATTGATTTGTTTTGTAAAGGAACTAATGGATAAAGTAGGTATTATGGGTTCATCTTGATAAGTTAGTTAGTATGTACCTAGGTGGGTACTTTTTTAGGTTTTGATAATTATAAAAAAAAAATTACCTATTTGATATTTCTACCCCACTGCCAGACAAATTGCAGATTATTGCGAAATTTTTTAAAAATTTTTTTATGTTTCTATCGTACTAGGTAGGTAGGTAGTATGTTCCTTATTATGCTTATGCTGAGCTTTAACTTTTGATGATAAAGCCATGATAGAGTTTCATTCGGTTTGACTCAAACTAGGAAATTCATTTACAAAATCGATTATTAATTTAGGTAGAGGTACCTTTATTATAAACGAAAAACACAGAACCAAATTTAATATGTTTAACAGAAACGTCAAGGTCCCTTGTCTATTTTGTTGACCCAATCGCACGTGACCGCACTGAGTGGAAAGATTTGGGGGAGGCCTTTGCCCAGCAGTGGGACGAAACAGGCTAAATAAAGAAAAAGAAAATTATATTGTAATTTGTGTTGTGCAAAGACTAAAAACATTTTTTTTTATTACTCAAGTTTTTTTTCATTTGAGCCCAATTAGAAACCACATAGTCTAATCCCGGGATAGGCCCGGGATCCCGGGATTACACTTCAAAAATCCCGTAATCCCGGGATCGAAAAACATGCCCAGGATTGTATTCTCTACCCATTATAAAAACGCGGGTCAAACCAAAGTCGGTTAAAAACTGACTTTGTTTATCAACCAATAAACAAACCAGTAAATTACTTATCAACAAGCGAGTAAGTATTGCATCTAAAGATTCCACTCAAGGTTACGGTTGTTTCGAAATTCCGCTTACAGACATAGGTACACACGGTAATACTGTGACGTAGGTCAGTCATACACCTTTATCTTATGTACCTATACATTAGCCAAATCTGATGTAGAATGTGTGTACATAAACCACCCATACTTAACCTAGAATTCACTCTGCTGCGTCTTCATGCGCAATTTATATTACTTTGTCGATTTGACACCCTTCGACAATTAAATTTGTATATCTGAAACTCGACGCCCAATGAGTTTTAGTTTATTGTGTCGTAGGTAGTTTGTTTACAAACATTCTACATTATATTTTGGCTCGTGAATAGTAATAAGTAGGTAGTTATTATTCTATGACGAATTATTATTAACGATAACCAATTCTCGTTTAAAACACAATAAGAAGCCTGATCTCGCAATACACTTCAAACAAGATTAAGAGGATTACCTGCTTGAAGTCACTCTAATATTATAAATAATGTTTGGTTAGATGTTTGTTATCTATTCACGCTAAAACTGATAATAGGATCATGCTGAAATTTGTATAGATGTAGGTCTAGGTCTTATGTATTTAATCCCATAAATTAGTTCCCATGTGATAGAAATAACTTCCATGGAACGATAATTATATCTTTTTACCAGACTTCATAAAAAGTCGTCCACAAAACTCATGCATAACATGATGACTTCACAAACACTGGTAACAAATCGTTTTCATGGCAAGGGGAAAAAAGAGGTCTACTTTGAAACATGATTTACGGTCTGACGGTCCTTAATAATTAGATAACGGTCGCCATCCATTACGAAGTTGACCGTGCAATCCGGATTGCATAAAACGAAGGACGACCAATTTGTTCTTTCGATGACCGACTCTACTATGAAAATTATTAACCTACAAATTAGAAACGAAATATGCGAGATAGTAACCCGTCCAAGCCCCGAAACAACGTTTCGCGCGTCTTATCCAAAACTTCGTTTTTCAAAGTTATCCTGTATTGCCACTGAATTTCTTTAATGGTTTCATCCATGCGTCATCATCACATCAAACTACATACATTAGACTCGGATTATAACAAGATGTTGCCACTAGAAAAAATTGATCGTACTATTGAAGTGTGTTCCGGGTTTAAAACGACTTCCTATGCTAATTTTTGTATTAAAATACAAATTTATAATTTGCAAAGAACACTCATCTGGAATCAGAAGACGACCTACAGTTTTTTAAAACACGCCAAATTATTTAACTTGGAATTACGTATCAACAGGTTAGATACATAATATCCCGGAAGAACGCGAGCGAAGCAGCAGGCAGATAGGTACTAGTTTTAAAATAAGCTATGTTATTAAAATATCATTTGGTCTCTTGGTTTTTTTACGTAGATGTGAATGATGATTCAAGCGACAAGAAATCGCAAAAATAAAGTAGGTACTTTACTAAAATAAAATTTAAATACATTTTAGTCATTAGGAAAAGCCCCAAGATTAGCGCCAAAGACGACCCAATTACCTCTTTTTAATAGTGCTTGTATTCTGTGGATAAGTACATATATGTAAGGACCTACCTACCTCATAAAATGCAATATGTGTATGATATGATAAATGTCAAGAAAAAAGGAAATCAGATAAAACTTATAAAGCTACATGTCACGTAATGGAATGGTAGTACTTTTTATAAAGTTTCTCAAACATTCTTTGAGGAATAACCGTAGTATTTTTTTTCTCCGACAATAACAGGCCATAGATTATGTAATAGTTGTTGATGACCGATTGACGTACTAGGTACCTACCTACTACTTCAAGTTTATTTTCTATGGTTTGTCTTTGTCAGTCGAACATTCTAGTAGAGCTTTCGAGAGTTGTCAAGAAAAGCGTTATTTTTAAGAATATTTTCTAGAATATCTGTGAACTTTGCATCATTCCGGAAGCCTGTAGAATATTTTCGAAATCCATAGAACAATCCTTTGAATATGAATACATAATGTCGAACAATCATTATCATTAGGGTCTCGTAATACGTAGACACTATATTTTTTACTAGCTGCATAGTTCCGGGTCATTCTATTAGTCTGCACTGTAAGTACTTACTTACCTCATTATTGATAATTATTATGTACGTACTCCAAATGCATATCAATCATGAGTGTTGAAACAAAGTCCATCTCGTGATTCATAAAATAGGTCGACTTCAGTAGGTCTGTTATAGGATGTGCAATGTCGTTCAACAAGCGACCTATTTTCATCAGCATTATCAACCTTATTGATAAACATAACGGTTTCAGAGTATTGCCTCATAGGTACAGTCAGCAACGAAAGTCGCAACTGTACCTAGATATAGTAGATTTTATTTTTCAAATTATATTTAAGCGCCTTATTAACCAAAACCATTAATAAGCCCAATGTGCGCGTTTTGTAAAAAGGATAGGCATAGGATTTCGCGTTCATAGGACAAAGCATACATAAATTATTATGTACTAACTACAAAAAAAATTCCACGTCTTTTAGTATTTTAACTTATGGAATTATTTAATACATGAAGCAAAGTACGAAACTTCGTATGAATTCATCACAAAATCCAAATTACATAAGTGAAACTAGGAAATAAGTGATCACTTTGATTTTTTTTCACTTCAATCTTTTTGAGGTAAAGTAAAGAAGCGAATAACTATGTAGATACATAAGTAAAGCTAGAGCACATATACTATTCATAATAAGTGCCTATTATTTCGAAAGTCCTTTCGAGAACAACTTCGATGCGTTTCGATGCACAAGTAAATAAATAGAGTAGATTGAATTAATGGTAGTCGATGACAGAACCATGTTCTATTCAATTGTGCGAAGCCAGAGGAGTCTTATTGGTATTTTGTTTTAATACCTGCAATAACATAATTGTTTTTTTTTATGGAGGCTTAAAGCAGGTCTTTCACAGGTCGTCATCCCATTCGGCCGGTGAAGTCCTAAACTACGTTTACCGAAACGTGGTCTCCACTCAAAATCATGTTTACCCCCTTTTTTATGAGTATTGATATGGACTAACATCACATTACCTCAAGGTAAGTACATACAAAATGGATCTAATAGTACAGTCGTTAGTAGCTAAATCTTAACAGAGTAATTACAAAAAATATGTAAAAAATATTAACCTGTTACTCATTTCCTATTACTTACGAATAGGAATAGTTTCCTAGACATATAGTTAAGTATTTGTTACGTATTATTTACTCAAGGTTGTTAATTCAATAACTCACTTAGTTTTTTCGTAGGTCATTAACACAAATGCTCAATCATTATCTTTTTGTATGGCATGTTCTTCTACAGAAGCTAGATATTTTGGGAAGTTTTTACGAGGTTTTTTGCGATTGTCTTTATATTTATTTATATTGCTATCGTGTATAAATAATTTTGTCTCAGGTGCATATTCCTACAATAATTTGAAGCTCATTTTATTTATATTTTGACATTTTGTTTATATTCATATATCACTTGCATTGTTTGATTAGACCGCTATACAAGTCTTGGTCCGCAATGACTGATCTGCTGGTCACCCTATGATGGCGTCAAGCTAAGCTTGCTATCATCTCTGCCTTCAAGCTTGGCCATCATTGCAGCCCTTGCTGTCCGCGATATAAAGACTCGTCCATCAAAGTCTACAATGCTGACCACGCTGAGCTGGCCTGGACCTGCGCTACGCTGCACTTTCAACCATCATCATTGCGGCCAGCAACCCAAGTATTACTGACCTCGTCAGTAAGCTCATGAGCTGGCTAGTCCGTTGAGACTGGCTACTCAAAAAGACTCACATTATCGAAACAATAAAACTTGCAACAAAAAAATTACCAACTAATCTTTTTTTTACAAATGCCAGTAAACTGCATGTTTTGAATATTATTCTAAGTTTAAAAAAACATAAAACACGTTCTTACATATGATTACTTATATATATGCGATGACATTTCAAACCTACATTCTACTAAACTAACCACTTATTTTTTATAAACTGGTTCATTCTTCGTTCCTTATTTATTTTCCAGTTTAAATTATAATAAAGTATATACTGTCTAAAATAATAAATTTTATACCTTCCTATAAACCTAAGGTTTGCTGTAAGAAAACTCTTTGTTAGGGTTAAGCTCGCCTATGTACATATCTTTTTTTAGTTAAGTTATTTTTAAGTTTTTTGTATACAATAAAGAATTACCTTCGTAAGATTGGTTTCGTAGATACTTAAGCTACTAGTTGTTGTAACGCTAAGTCTGGTGATCCTATGCGATTCTTTCAGAGCGACTCTGCCACGGTACACGGTCAAGACAGGCAACAGGTTTTTGAGCAACATTCATAACAATATTATTAGATTTTTTTATATTTATACATGTGCAATTATGAGCAAACGAAAGCTTTTATAAAAAAATGTCGTGTCTAAACGTTTGAAGGTCTATCGCGCGAATAATAACCTTCATATGCATGGAGCATATGAAGTTTATTATTCGCGTTCCTATTGCAATATTCGGGGTAATAAAAGCATCTCTTCATATATGCGCTTTGATGATTTTTCTGGCGTTCTGCTCAAATTGAAGGCTTTTGGCCACTATTGTATTTAGAAACCTACCCCACCATCATTTTAGTAAATAGACGGAATAAAACACAACCTAAAAATAGTTTAAACCCAATTTTTCACGCGTGACTAACTTTGAGCACTAACAGTAACAGAAAACGGTTTTTGACACTAGATTATGTTGTTAAAAACGCATGTTACCGGTTTCTTTAACAGGTTTTTCATACTAGGAGTTACGGGTATCCACAAACTAAAGGCAATGGACTCTCGATGCTGTCATTAAATAATTGGGTTATTTATTATGTTTGTCTATAATAAATTATAGAGGTCGTTTGCCAGTTTGTTTGAATGTAATGGGTAAGGAGTCTAATCACATGAATTAGGTCAATAGGTAGGTACCTAGTTCCGACCTACGAATTTTTAGAATCAGACCAATGTCAGATTCTAGAAATTCGTAGTTCGTTATTGTTATAGGTAGAAGTTTCTTTTAGTTTTGTTAGTATAAAAAGATAACAAAAAATGTGTTAGAGTTTTTGTCCTTGTGATCTTCGATCGCAACCACATTTTTTCAGGTGTTACTCAATTGAAGCAATAGTTATTAGGTAAGTATGAACAAAATCAACATTACCAACCGGGCCCTAAAAGGCCAAAATCCACATTTCGTCAACATTCTACACACGTTCTACAAAAATATTATACTAACACACGCAAGTACGTAATAGACAAGAGCATCTGTATTTAGGTGGTTTTGTGAGTAGGTAGGTTTGTTTGCGGTACTTACAACCAAACCACATAATACTGTACGTACATATATTACCTCACGCGGTGGGCGAAGGTCCGCCTGCGACGCAATAGGTTGCGGGTTCGATTCCCGCCTCGGAACAAATGTGTGTACGATCTGCAGATATTTGTTTCGGGTGTTCTGGTCGTTTTCTATGTATAATAAAAAATATCTATCTATGTAATGTATGTATATCAGTTATCTAGTACCCATAACACAAGCTCTGCTTACCATGGGGCTAGATAATGCTGTGTGAATTGTCCAGCATTATTTATTTATTTTATTTATCTTTACCAACAAGTGTAAAGAACTTTGCCAAATTTGCAAAAATTACATCCGATTGGTTTTAACAATGTTATTTGATATAACCCTGTGCTACCACTAACTTAATAGCTAGAAGACACTCCCTTCACTCCATTATTACTTATCGATTAACACTTTGACTGCTGAAATCACACGGTATGTGTTTTCTACAAGTGACAAATATGCGTAAATCCACACTAGCGCCACCAATACACGGTTGTCTGGTAGAGATCGCTATTGAGCGATAAGACCGCCAAATTGTCACATTTTTTGTATTTTATTCTGTCTTGTTTGTTTTATTTTGTAAGTGTGCAATAAAAGAATTTTCTATCTATCTATCTAGCGCAGCGGCTGAGAAAAAACAGATCTTTGTGACTCAGCACAGCCGTAATATTTTTCGAACGAAACGCATGTGCGGCGCAACACAACCGCTGTGTAGAGCGGCAGCACGAATTTTTTAGGTTAAAAAAAAGATCGCAGTCGTCGAAAAAACATCGCAGTCAAAGTGTTAATGCTGGTGGAAAAGTTACAAAGCCTATGAATCTATATCTACTAGATATGGCTTCTACGAAGAATAAGTACGATTCTAATAAAATCAGTTTGTATACATTTCTGGAAGGAGCGAATGGAGGTTTTACCCAAATGTAGGGTGATCCAAGACAATGAATAAGGATTATCATACTACGATAATTAAATTAAGTACATATGTATATTTTAATTTTTATAATTATACAAAACCAAAAAAATATCAAAAAAGCTTAGCTAGTTACAATATAAACTTGATTATATGGGTCAGAAGCTTTAAGACTACATATTGATTATTGTACACTAGTTTCTGTCCGCGGCTTCGCACGCGTTGTTTCTATGGAAACGTTTAAATGTTTTTTCTATGCCATGGGAACTGATCTGGGATAACAAGTAGCACATGTTTGATTCCAGGGTTAGAGTTATCTGTGCATAATTAACAGAGATCGGAATAGGTAGTAAACGTGTTCTTGAGTGGAGACCACGACTCGGTAAACGTAGTGTAGGACGCCCTCCGACCAGGTGGGATGACGACCTGCGAAAGATAGATGCTGATGCTGGATGCGGCAAGCTGAAGACAGGGCGCTATGGCGCTCATTGGGGGAGGCCTATGTCCAGCAGTGGACTGCTATAGGCTGATGATGATGATGATGGAATAGGTAGAAGGATTTTATGTACTTGCATGAAAGTTCCTATATTAACCGGATTGCGTTTTGTAATTGAAGTAGTAATCTAGTAACTACTACATTTAAAATTTAAAGGAAGTGATTGTGAAACGTTTATAGGTAAATTAATTTTTATTGACCTGTTGAATAAAAATAATTTAGTTTCCGCCGTATGCGTTTCCATAAAATTCATTCAATTGATTTAAAGCTTTATTGTATGTGTTACTATCATCAGCCTATAGCAGTCCACTGCTGGACATAGGCCTCCCCCAATGAGCGCCATAGCGCCCTGTCTTCAGCTTGCCGCATCCAGCATCTACCTGCAGTCTTTCGCAGGTCGTCATCCCACCTGGTCGGAGGGCGTCCTACACTACGTTTACCGAGTCGTGGTCTCCACTCAAGAACACGTTTGCCCCAGCGGCCGTCGGTTCTTCGCGAGAATACCTACGTTTGAAAATTTACCTAATTCTCATTATTTTGTCTATTATATACTTTGTTTACTTAAACAACATTTTATGGTCTACCTTGAAAGTACAGGTAAAAAATGGATAAAAAACAGGTAAATATGAAAACTGTTTATTTGTTAATTCCAAATTAGGATTACGGATTATTATTATTTATTTTATTTTAAGCCATTATTGTCCCACTGCTGGGCAAAGGCCTCCCTTTTCTCCTTCCACTCCTCGCGATCCAACGCTGCAACAGGCCACGATGGAAGATGTACCTCGAGCTCGTCGCGCCATCTCATCCTGGGCCTTCCACGTCGCCTCTTAGCGTTGGGTGGGCTCCACTCTGTGGTGGTCTTTGCCCACAAGTCGCTGGACATACGGCAGACGTGTCCGGCCCAGTTCCACTTCAGGCTTCCGGCTGTCTGACCAACGTCAACGATGCGTGTTTTGGAGCGTAGTATGCTGTTCCGCACGCAGTATGCTGTTCCGTTTCCACTACCGCATTACGGATTAGTCTGTAATTAATAATTACAGCCTAATCCATCCAGTAGTTTTGGCGGGATAGTAACAAACATCCATATCCATCCAGACGACCGATGTGGCGCGGTGGGCGAAGGTCCGCCTGCGACGCAGAAGGTTGCGGGTTCGATTCCCGCCTCGGAACAATTGTGTGTACGATCTGCAGATATTTGTTCCGGGTGTTCTGGTCGTTTTCTATATATAATAAAAAAAATATCTATCTATGTAATGTATTGTATTATGTATATCAGTTATCTAGTACCCATAACACAAGCTCTGCTTACCATGGGGCTAGATAATGCTGTGTGAATTGTCCAGCATTATTTATTTATTATTTATTTATCCAACCTTTCCCATTTACGATATTAGTATGATAGTAGTAGGTAAGTACTTATTACGTGATAATTTTTTTAATGGTAAGAGATAATTAAATCTGTTCATTATTTGTTATATGTAAGGTATAAGTAAGGTATCATTATCCATCAAAGAAATTTGGGTTCCTTATGAGAAGTTTTTCTCATAAGGACTCCCCAAACTGTGATGTTTGCGGAGTCCTAGAATGATGTGCACCACATCTTGATGGATTGCGTTGAATTCAAAGATCGAAGGGAGGCACTGATGATTGAACTTAATTTAAATAGATTTGATTTAGGTACATACATTAACATTTTAGCGGAACCAGATTCAGCAGCGGCTGTCTCACTATTCAAAATTTCCCTTTAAAAATAGCCAAAATTTATATGTTTTTATTTTGCTGTTTATTTTGTTTTGTTTGTTAGTTATAAGTTTAGGTTATGATAGGACTGGCATACTTTTGCGAAGTAAAAGTCCTTAACAATAAATATGATTTTAAAAAAAAAGTAAGGTAAGTATGTAGTGTACCTACCTATGTACCTACTTGCTCCTGTAAAAAAACCTACGGGGCGGTGGGGGCGGTACCGCAAATATTTTAAGGCGCGTGCTTTGATGTGTCGGTCAGGACACGCACGTGGAATAATTTGAACGACAGACTTGACCTTGATTCGTTATCTAGTATTCATTTAATAATCTAATTAGTGCTAAATTGCCTAAATATGTCATTGTCAATGTGTTATTGCGTGATATGATAAGGATAAGCTCCTGTAGGCCACGATTGAATCATCAACGTGTACTTTACACGTGTCGAAAACGGTGGTTGAATAGGAAGACCCAAGGTGTCGCGAAATATCTGGAGTCCTATCCTAACCCGAAAGGGGGTTATTCCGGAGGAAGGTCTAAATGCACGCAACGCATAGGTATTTTTGTGGCATGTTAATATCTCGTCACACTAATAATTATAAACGCGAAATTTTGGATGGATGGATGTTTGTTACTTCTTCACGCCAAAACTACAGAACAGATTGAGCTGAAATTTTGCATAAATGTCGCTCCAAACCTGGAAACAAACGATAGGATAGATATTCTGTAGGAAATCAGTTCCTAAAGGATTTAAAAAACCTATTACGTTTGACGTTTGCATAGAACTAACAGTGCGAAGTCACATGCAGAAACTAGTATTAAATAACAAAATCCCACACCTACATAGTAGGTATTGAGTCCGTAGGTACCTATGCTATTATTTGGAGACATGTTTTCCATAACAAGAACAAGTCGACATAATCAATAGAGCGCTTTGTCGACGTGATATTCGCAATTTTCTCAGACTCAATCGGATGTAGTGTAAAAAGATAATGACAGACGTGGGACATATTCACAGCAGCCATTAACGCATTCACTGTCCAGCCTCGGCAGTGCGAGCCAGGCGTGCCGCGCCGCGCCGCCGCCGCCCGCCCCCGCGCGTCGTATATGGGGTGCCAAATGTGCAGTTGCGTCATGGCAATGAAAGTATTAACTCAGCGGTGTCTGGCAGGGGTGGGCCGCAACCGCCCGCCATTATTTGAGCAGCTATGTGCGTCATGGGCATTGGAAGTTTTGAGCTAGGAATCCTTAACAAGGTTACTTTACACCGAGACAGCTTCTATAAAAAAACAGAGACAAGCGTACGTGGTACAGTCGCAATAGGACCAATGCACGCAAATCTGAAATTCTAATTATAATTAATTGATTCCGATCAGTGTTTTAATTAATAGGACTATAAACAAAAGGTGACGCGATAGTCGTCGTTCGAAATAAGCATTGTTCATTTTGTAAAATCAAACCGAATGAGTTTTTCAGGCAAGGTAATAAACAAAGTGACGTCTTCCTATTGTTTTGAACCTGTAGAGCATAATTCTTGAGACTACCAATTGGTCAAAAACAAGTACAGGTAAACAAGAGACATTCTGGGCCGTTCGAGTCAGCTGGTATTGTTTTTTTTTTCATGAGCAGCTTCTAAAATTAGGTACTTACCTGATTGCCGTCTTTTCTTACTGACAAATAAGTAAGCTATCAGACAAAAGTAAATCATGAATTCAATCAATCGGCATACGGCGAGAGGACCGCCAGTTATCTGGTTCCCCGGTTAATAAATAAACTTCCAATGGAACTACTCGACAATATAACATAAACTTAGATCGAACTATGTAGTTATCGAAACTACATCATTATCAGGGGGTTTGATTCAGATTGTTAAACCTATGAGATTTTATTCAGCTGACTCTCAGCTAATAACACATATACAAACCTTTGTGGTTTCCTTCGTGTTATTTTTAAGCTTTTTTATGTAGCAATATTTATAAGTTGGTAAATAAATTTAAAAAAAAATTTACTTGGTATAATTGAGTTATTTTTTGTGTGACTGAACTTTCTCCTATGTAAAGTTCTAAGCCAAAAAATAACGCAGAACACACCAATATGGGTTTATTTAATGTAAAAAAAGCTCGAATCAAAAGCTCGCACCCGAGGTTTTATTTTCTTTGGGACATTGACGTCGACTGTTTACTTTGCACATTATTGTTTATAATTTTTTATCTTAAGGAAAATATTATAATAATAACAAAAGGAGCTCTGTATTAAGTAAAAGTATTTTATATAGACTTCGATAAGCAAAAGATGACGGGAACGATCCATTTATTACATATTTCCAGCTAATGATTAGCATGTACACATTTTTAATTGCCAGGAATAAGTAAACATTAGTAATTAAATGTGAAATAAAAGACTAGTAAAAGACTAATAAATAAATAATGTAGACTAATAAAAGATAAGATGGCAATATTGTTGTTTTTTATGATATATTTTCCACTAGAGTAGGCCCGCGACTTCGCACTCGTTGTTTCTATGGAATTGTTTTAAGATTATTGGTTTTGTGGGATAGATCCCATGGGAACTGATTTATGGGATAGAAAGGAGTTTTATCCTTTTATCTTCTTGTCATTGTTTGAATTTCAGCCCGATCGGTTCAGTAGTTTTGGCGTGAAGAATTAAAAAATAAAATGATGCTGGACAATCCACACAGCATCATCTAGCCTCAAGGTAAGCAGAGCTTGTGTTATGGGTAGGGGAAGCCCGGGCAAGACGCATAGTGTGGGTAAGAAGGATATTCGATTTTATTAAAAACCAACAATAGGTGGCACTACTGTACGAGCTCGGGTCGGTAAAGCAGGAGCTCAGCGACGCCATGACAGTTCAACCAAAACAATAGAAGCGGTCATTTCTCGTGAAAATTAAAACAAAAGTTTACTAGATGACTGATATAGGTACCTACTAGATGACTGATATAGGTACTTAATACAATAGATTACATAGATAGTTTTTTTTATTATACATATAACGACCAGAACACCCGGAACAAACATCTGCAGATCGTACACACATTTGTTCCGAGGCGGGAATCGAACCCGCAACCTCCTACGTCGCAGGCGGACCTTCGCCCACCGCGCCACCGAGGTCGTCAAAATTAACAAACATCCATCCATCCATATTAACATCCAGACGCAATTTTAATATTGTATTAGTGGAACTTTTGAAACTATCTTGGTTATTAACACTTATGTCATTTAAAGTTATTCCGTGATCATGGCGCATGAAACTGTGCCGAAATATTGGATAACTCAAAAATCAAATCATGGTAAATATGCCGTTTTAAATGACTTTATTGTATTAGTGTCTCAATAGCAAATATTGTATAACGTTGCTATGGATATCTGTAAATAAACCGGCTAAGTGCGAGTCAGAGTCGTACATGAAGGGTTCCGTCCGTAAAAAACAACAAACAGCTTTATCGAGTTGTTGTTTGACATTTGAAGCTCTTTTGTATGTCATAAAGAGTAATATAATTTAAACCCTTGCACTTTGTACTTGTTTTAATTTCAAAATGTGTTGTTTTTTCAGCTGAAATGTCCCTAACTTTAAAAAAAATATGCATACTTTGATTACCTCTTATGGTTACAGAGATAGGTGCAGCATTAACAATCTTCGAGCTAAATTATCAAATCGTTGTTTTTTTGTATGGAGGCGCCTGAATAAATTTATTTGTTGATGCAATGGATATAATATACACACTATGAAAATTTCAATTGTCTACCTTTTACGATTGATGAGATACTCACAGGTTGTTTTTTTAAATTTGCAATCATGACATAGCGCAATGCAGTACAGTGCAGTGGCGTGTGTTATGTATGACTCATCTCATATACCTAGTTCATTCATCATTTTTATAGAATAAACCGCACGGACAGACAGACAAACTGGCTGTGAAACAACTGACAGAAAAAATAGCTACTTGCATATGAAAGTTCCTAAAAATTGTTATAATTTCATAATATTGATAAGGATTTCAATTTTATCGTGAAAGATGTAAGCCTAGTCTTGCCTGATTGTAATTATTTATGAAAAACTGCTTTTTTCCAAACAGTAATAATATTTTTTTCGGGATTAATTATGAGTTTATTATGTGAAAAAAAAAAGTTTTTTACTATTTAGTAACATGCTGTTTCTTAACATTACAAGTTAAGGGCTTAAAAATGAACACAATATGTACACGATTATAATTACTATAACAATAAAACACCTTTTTTTTACCTGAACGGCTACACCGATTTTGATGGGAATTTGTGTAGTACCTGATGTTATAGCGGGTACGCACTTTAATTTTATAAAACGCATTACAGTTCCGTGTATAAAAACTAAACTCAAAAAAAATATGAATTATACGCGGTAGCCGCGGTTTATTCTATAAAACATACATTATTTATTAAACAAACATACTCATTATGAAAGTATTTGCTTCATTTAATTAGGTACTTAGAATGTAACATAAAAGTTTTGAAAAATATGTTTCCGCCTAAAGAAATAACAGGATAGGGGACGCAAAAATGATGAATGAACTAGGTATATGAGATGAGTCAATCATATCACACGCCACTGCACTGTACTGCATTGCGCTATGTCATGATTGCAAATTTAAAAAACAATCAATACAAACATCGTCTAATACTGAGGTCGTCAACGATTGATCTAGCTTAACGTTTTTCACGGTTAATGCCGAAGATGGAAGGTATAATGTGATACCTACTTTTAGATATAATTACCTACTTATATCATTTTTTAAATCTAAAGTAGATAGTTCCTTCCTACAATTAAAGAAACGAAGATCGATAAGTAGTGTAAACTAAAGTTTAACCCCGGAAACATACACTTTTTTGTGGCACCTTGTAGTGGGAATAAGTGCAATGAAAAAAAATGCTGAGTGCCTATATAACTTAATTTAGTTTAATTGGTCATATTTGTGCTCATCAAAATTACAATTTCCAGTTATCTCAAATTAGTTAACTTTTTGTTGAAATAATATAAAAAAAACATTAAACATTCAGTCGCACGAGGATTTGACCTAAAACTGCATCAAAACATAAAATGGGGTCTTACCTTAGTCACGATCTAATTTTAACAAGCGCGAACAATGTTGCACAAAACACTGCCAAAAAGACTGCACGAATAACCACTTGAAAAAAGAACGCAATTCATACAAAAACAATGACATTCGTATTATGAATTTTCATTGATGCGCGCGCTCGTGTTTTCAGGGTAAATAGTTCAGTCTGCCGCGCCTATAGCGCGCTGGTTGGCGCTCAACAGTGTACTGAGTTGACTCGGGCTTGGGTTCGCCAGCTGCGGTCGCCGGCGGCGGCGGTGGCGGAACGGCCCGGGAACGTAGCCAAACCCTGGCGCGGACGTCACCTGTCAAACCGCCCGCAGACCGCTTTGCAATTCCGCATCGAGAGGGTAAAACCGGTATCGTGCCACAGAATACATCATCAACATCTTGCGTGAAAACTTAAAAGCCGTCCTCGTCCGTCAGGTTCCATGGTTTTCCTGTCCTTGGTCTTTAACTTGAACTTACGTCGTTTTGTTTTACGATTACATAAATACTGTTTCAAAAACACTTTGTTTTCGCAGCTCGGCCCGCTTGCTGGCAACATAATGTTTGTAGGTACTTTCTAGGGCCCAAAGCTAGACCCCATTTCCTAACCGTAAATATATTTTGCTCTGAGCTAAAATTTAGAATAGCTATTTAAAATTTTGAAGATGACTTTTTGTCAGGATTTTTGAAGTGCAGCATCCTTAGTTTCACTGCAATAGGTTTTGCTAGGCTATATTTCTTTCATAGCAAAATACTAATTGATCGAGGTAAGGCATTTGCATGATGCTGATAACAAAGTACCTAGTTTTCCGAGTTAGAGAAAAGTCAGCAACCGAATCCGTTCGTGCAAAAATACAAGCTGTCATATTTTGTCAAACCATCGGCTCGTTCGATTTCCAAAAAATCTAAAGGCAGATTTTGTTTTCTAATAAATCGAGGTACCTAAATGACTTTTTTCTTTCTCATAGTTTTGGATTTGGACATCTCAAAAAGCCAGTCTGTATATTATATGACTTGGCGATCCTTTTACTAAACTTTAACAAATCTCAATCTTCACGATCCCTACCTATTATTATCATCCCTTCATATTATATAAGGTTTTGTTACATAAAAAGAAACCTAAAAAGAAACCTTTCTTGTAGTTTCTTACATAAAAGCGAATTGAAAAAAAAATAAGATAAAAGCCTCAAACACCATAAAATCTAATTCAATGTACCTATTCTTATTACTGAGGCAAAGAAAAATACACGGAACCATTCACCTTTACACAGTTGGCACAATTGATTTTTTGCTCCATGTATGAGCTTGGAACTTGGAACGCATGCGCCCTCCTTCGAACCCAACAAACAAAACTACAGAATAATGTATACTTAGCACTCATAACACTTCTTTACATAGTTTAAATAAAGTCGCTTCCGCTGTCTGTTCGCTTAGATCTTTTAAACTACTCAACAGATTTTAATGCAGTTTTCAGTAATAGATAGAGTGATTCAAGAGGAAGGTTTATAAACTTGACCTTCAATTTGACACATACACTTCCAAACAGGCGGAGCCGCGGAAGCAGCTAGCATTAGCGAAAGCGTGGTTGTACACTTTGATTGCTGAAATCACACCGTATGTGTTCTAACAAGTGACTAATATGCGTAAATCCACACTAGCGCAGCGGCTGAGAAAATACAGATCTGTGTGACTCAGCACAGCCGTAATGTTTTTCAAACGAAATGCATGAGCGGCGCGACTTAGGTTAAAAAAAACATCGCATTCAAAGTGAATAAATGGATGCATATTTGTTATCTACTTCTTCACGCCAAAACTACTAAACGGATCAGACTGAAATTATTCATAGATAAAATCGTTTATTATCGTTTAAGAAAAACAATTGATACATGGCTTTAAATGGAAACGATGCTATCTTCAGAATTTTTAAAAACTTTATAGATGTAGTTCTTAGCCTGGAACGTAGACTATTTTTGACGACCTCTGTGGCGCGGTGGGCGAAGGTCCGCCTGCGACGCAGGAGGTTCGATTCCCGCTCTGAACAATTGAGAGTACGATCTGCATATATTTGTTCCGGGTGTTCTGGTCGTTTTCTATGTATAATAAAAAATATCTATCTATGTAATGTATTGTATTATGTATATCAGTTATCTAGCACCCATAACACAATCTCTGCTTATCATGGGGCTAAATAATGCTGTGTGAATTGTCCATCATTATTTCAAAAAAATTAGAAAATATTAAATACTATATATATATATATTTTTATTCCAACAGTTCCCATGGGATAACCTTTATACGTTTCCCGTATAAACACACTGCGTGCGAAGCTACGGGCAGAAACTAGTTATCGAATACAACAGCTGGTTTTCAGAAGACACGTGTTCTTACAATGTAGTGTTTTAAAATAGTACTCTTGGATCTAGAAATAAACTAATGATACACTTAAAGGAGTTATAATATACATTAATTGGCGTTACCTTAGTTTTATAAAGAACAAGACTTATTCTTATGAATCTACAATGTCTTGTCTAAGCCTAACTTTGTAGTGCTCTAGCTGTCATTATGAATATATTTAGAACTATCCAGCTGCGCCCTGCGGCTTCGCCCGCGTGTAAATGTATGTGTCAAATGGTTTATAAACTTTCCTCTTGAATCACTCTATCTAATAAAAAATACCGCATCGAAATCCGTTGCGTAGTTTTAAAGATCTAAGCATACATAAGGACAGACAGACAGCGGGAAGCGACTTTGTTTTATACTATGTGGTGATGACGTGGGTTAAAATAATTGTCATTTCTTTTTTATACAATTAACCACGCTGGCCACATATCTGAAGATATCAAAGGCCTACTCTAGTTCTCTTTCTCTGTACTCTGTCTCTACTCTCGTTCTCAAGTCAAATTATTTTTTTTCTAAATCATAATTCCAGAGTGAAAAAGCAGCTGTACGAAATTTTTTTTTTTTTTTTGTCGTTCTATTATTGTACCGATTGAATGAAACAAAAAGAAATTTCTTATGGAAAGTAGGCCCCCAGTGCATGAAAAATAAAAGAGGATCGCGCCAAGCTTCAGTAATTTACCTTTAGGTACTTATCCGCATAATGGTCTAAGAAGCCTCTGACAATCTTTTCCATTCATTAATTTTCATGCAATTTTATACCATAAATCAGTAGGAATACAGCCTAAAACCGTAGAATTAGACGGGAGTAGTAATGATACGGATCCATACCCTACACATACGACGTAGTATGTCAGGATCCTATACCAACACAGACCACAGGTTAATTAGGTATATACGTGTAATCTGTTGCGTTGCTGTAGCAACGGCTACTCAAACAAAATGAAAATTTATAACCAACTGTCTAGACTTCTACGAAAAAATAATGTTTTGGTTTTCGGTTCTTGGGACATCTTTGTTGTACGAATACCTTATGTGGCTGTTATTCGAACTTTTATACACATCCACGCTCTCTCCTTTTGTCAATACATCACGCTTACATCATTAATCCGAAAGGATGGATGGATGGATGTTTGTTACTTCTTCACGCCAAAACTTCATAACAGTAGCTCTAACTGGAACTGGACTGGAATCAAACACCTGAGGTAGTTCTATAATGTCTGTGGTTCGTTCTTCTGGTCGTCGCCTCAAAGGGTGAAAAACTGAAAATCAGTGTTTTGCTCTTAGAGCAAAGCTTTTCGCTGGTATAAAAAGTAGGCTATACTTTTTATACCATAAGTATAACAGTTCCCATGAAATAGAAATAAAGAAACAACACGTGCGAAGCCGCGGACAGTACCTAGTAATAAATATTTCCTAAACGATAGCTGGATTATGTTCACTCGCAACTAATTCTAGCCATGTTCTAGGTATGATCTAGATTCTAGGCAATAGACAGCTTTTCAATCCAATATCTACCTACCTAGTTTCAAAAGCTTTCAACTAGGTAGGTAGGTTAAGATTACCTTACCTACCAATCGTAAAGCATATAACTAATTAATATAACTGCCCAATGAAACTAGCTATCGCAATGATCAACCTCATAAAGCTACGAAATCCATAGCCATTTTATTATCACAATAAGGCACGGACATAAAATAAACAAAGCTCGAAGAATTAGCAAGCTGAAGTGGCAATGAGCCGGATATATCTCGCGAAGAGATATGTCCGGAGAAGTGGAGAGTGACTTGGCAAATGTAGTGTAGTAGAACGCCCTCCGGACAGGTATGATGATGATTTGCGAAAGACTGCAGGCAGATGCTGTAAGCTGAAGACAGGGCGCTATGGCGCTCATTAGGGAAAGCCCATGTCCAACAGTGGACTTACGACGACCTTTGTGGCGCGTTGGGCTAAGGTCCGTTTCCCTCCTGGCCTCGGGACAAATGTATATATGTACAATCCTATATACGATCCGCAGATTTGTTGTGTCGGTTTTCAATGTATGATGAATAATATCCATCTATGTAATGTATGTTTATCAGATAGCTAGTACACAAGCTCTGCTTAGCTTAGGGGCTAGATAATGCTTTGTTAATTATACTTCATTTATTTATTAAACTAGATAGATAGATAATGCATGTATTTGACACTGCAGTACATGATACAAAGGTCGCAATAGTAATGGTAAACAATAAGTAATAGTATTAACAATTTTAAAAATAGAGATTTAAAAACTGTGTGTGTGCTGCAGCCTGTCAAAAAGGTAATAGCTCAGCGAAAAGCTTTGCTCTAAGAGCAAAACACTGATTTTCAGTATTACCCTTTGAGGCGACGCGACGACCAGAAGAACGAAACACAGACATTATAGTATTACCTCAGGTGTCAAGTAAGAACGCGGATAAAAAGGAAGGGGTCATCAATAAAACTCCAATCATTCGTGAACTTTACACATTAGCGATGACATATAAATACCAACAAAAGTAATTTTATTGGCATACGTCCAGCTTAATTGTGTGGATGTCTTTGTATGGGCTGCCCTTTCATGACGCCCTTTTCCTTACCGCGATGTTGAGGTAAAATGATACCATTTGCAAAGCTGTTAATGAATATCGTGAAATTTAAATCACTGATTTCCTGAGGTTCACTTAAGGATAAGGATATATTGTGTCGTTATAATACCTTTAGCTAGGGGAAAACTATAAAAATACAGGGAAAACGTTTGTAATGTCTTGGGAAGTCCCAGTGATATTTAACACTTTGACTGCTGAAATCACACGGTATGTGTTTTCTACAAGTGACTAATATGCGTAAATCCACACTAGCGCAGCGGCTGAGAAAATACAGATCTTGTGACTCAGCACAGCGGTAATATTTTTCGAACGAAACGCATGTGCGGCGCATCACAACCGCTGTGTAGAGCGGCAGCACGAATTTTTTAGGTTAAAAAAAGATCGCAGTCGTCGAAAAAAAATCGCAGTCAAAGTGTTAAGTTATTATTCCCCAATGTATTATAAAAAATATCTATCTATATAGTGTAATGTATTAGGTATATCAGTTACCTGGTACCCATTACACAAGCTCTGCTTACCATGGGGCTAGATAATGACGATGCTGTGTTGATTGTCGAACATAATTAATTTTATCATCGTTTATTTTACTACACTCGTGAGCAGCTGAATCGACTCAACCCTTGTACTATAACAGTGTTATTTTTTCAAAAATGGCTTGAATAATGTGCATAAAACATATTATAATATGTTTTATGCACATTATTCAAGCCATTTTATATACAGATCAAGCCATTTTATATAAATGATACCATTACTGTAAAAATCTACCCACTATTTTTACAATTAATCAGGTTTGAATACCTATCTTAGCTACGTAGAAGCTGTATAAAGCAGCTACAAATTTTTTTAAACATGTAATGTCCAGCAGTGGACTGCTATAGGCTGATGATGATGATGATGATGATGTATATATAATCATCTGGGAGTTCTTTGGCCAAAGTGCTTGGGAAGACAAATCGGAGTTCCTATGACACAGCGAAGTCACTTTGCTTGTTGCATGACTGCCTGCCTACCGCGCTAATTACTTTAATTTTAATTTTTAGTGTCTAGATAAACCTATGTTAGGATTTAAGATGCTATAAACAATATGTAACAAATTTGTATCAATAAATAAATATATATATCTATCTATGCCCCTCTGTTTCCATCATCAAACCAGCTCGATGGTACCATGACATTGCATTGTCACCGAACTCACAAAAGTGTACCACACCTCAATCGATTGAGGATAACTGGTCTAACATTTATTTGCACGATTTCTCCCACTAAACTAACAGGGCAAGTAGAATAAAAACTTGTAGTTACTTAATTATAACATAAGTATCCCTAGATTGCAGAAATTTGTTCCGGGTGCACTGGTCGTTTTCTATGTAGGTATAACGAAAAATATATATCATGTATTGTATTATGTATATCAGTTACCTAGTACCCATAACACAAGCTCTGCAGGCTCTGCTTACCTTGGGGCTAGATAATGCTGTGTGAATTGTCCAGCTTTATTCATTATTTTTTATTATATTCGGATAAAATTAACAGATAATATGAAATCTGCGAGAAGCTAGAGCAGTCGCTACTTTCTTCGATGCATTGCGGAGAAAGTGCTTGATAGGTGACGGTCGACCGTTCACCTTAACCACAGCCTTGGCGTGTCTCTCAGTTTACGGCGCGAATAAAGAGCCTTGAGCGTAGAGGTAGCGATCTCGGTATATATCAGACTAGTTTCTGCCAGCAACTTCGCACGCCTTCAATAAAATAAGCCTATTGCTGTTGTTGAGAATATTTCAAAAACACTTAGCCTTAAAACTTAAACTACTTTTGATGCTTCCGGCGCTTCGTTTAATCTGTCTTCCCCTACTTCCTGTGCTAGGTTAGGTACCCCTTGGGTGCAATTCGGTAATTATACAAGTCCATTTCTCTTTTTCTTCTCTCAACATATTATGCCTTTTCCATATTTCTATAGAATCCATTTAAGATTAGATTTATATCCCATGGGAACTAATTTCTGAAAAAAAAAGCCTATGTTTTATTCCAGACCTAGAACTACCTGTATGTATTATCACCCCGATCAGTTCAGTAGTTTTGGCGTGAAGAGGTAACTAACATTCAACATAAAAAATGTAGGTTTAACTTTCGCTGTTATAATATTATCAATTTTAAAATATTATCATTACAAGGAAGGAAGTAAATTTAAATCTCTTAACCTTATCACACAACGATAAGAGAATTAAATGATATGTCAATAACACAGGCCTAAAATCAATCCTGCCTGACATGATAAGATGATAAGTTTGTTAGTGCACTTCCTTACCCTACCAGCAAACAGAAAATGTTTTAATACCCCGCGAAACAGGCCTAGCCTAGTGCGGGGGTCACTGTTAAGTGCAACACCTCAATCAATCAATCAATAAGAGCACATAGCTTAAGGTATTCACAGGCCAACAGGACTAATATATAATATACTTATGTTTTTATAGTAAAATCATAATTTATCAAAAATGTTTGCAATTTCACTTGTGTGAGGGCCTACGCAATAACAAAACCTTATGCTATAACTACTCAAAGCTGTAGGTAGGTTTTCTCAGATCAATAAGGATATATAAATAACATAAGAGTTTAACAACACTTTATTTCCAATATTAAGCTACAGGAACAAATTAAATGCTTCTCTACATAGCTTAATTCTACATAAAAATGTTTCTTCTTAATCAATTTCGGTAGATTGTTCGCAACAGTTGGCAGTTAGCTCAATTATTTCAATTCTAAATACTAGTTCTAATTTGTTTCTATTATTTGGTTCTTTGTTATCAATGATGTTGGTATACAATTAAGACTAGAGAACAAAAAAAGCGGCGTTAGTTAATTAAAAAGAAATTAAAATCGTAATTGCAGGAAGGTGCCTTGGCTCAACGAATTAGAACCAGGTAATTAACTGCACGCTTTCCCATAGCCATGTTCGAAGCGCCATGTTCTATCTCAAGGTAATCTATGGTGTTCTCATCAGCCTTGGGCTGATAGCCTGGATTTGGTACTTTGACTTCAACAAGGGACTCTATTGTTATCTGATTTATGTTTATTTCGAACTGCCTCGTTGGTATAGCGGTCAGCTTGTTCAACCGCAGATAATGACTCGGTTCAAATCCCAGGTCGGGCCAATGGTTGTTATATTTGTGTGGTTTTCTAGCAACAAAAATTAACAGAAGTAAATAAATAAATATAAATATTGCTGGACAATTCACACAGCATTATCTAGCCCTAAGCTAAGCAGAGCGTGTGATAATTGATATACATAATACAATAACATTACATAGATAGATATTTTTTATTATACATAGAAAACGACCAGAACACCCGGAACAAATATCTGCAGATCGTACACACAATTGTTCCGACCTCCTGCGTCGCAGGCGGACCTTTGCCCACCGCGCCACATCGGTCTTCAGCGCAGCGAAGTTCGACGGTGGGACCAGAGCCCCGAGTCTATTTGGCGTCCTGACGTCTCATAATTGTATTGGATTTGCGTAATTACCTATCCGCACGATATCAAAACTTATGGAAAAAATCACGTCACGACCACGTCTCAATACTATATTGCACACAGCACATAATCGCGACGAACGCTTGCTTTTGTTTCTTGATCGTGCACTTTATAAACGCTTGTGGTTTGTTTTGTGGGCTCAATTCGTGACAACACGATCAGAGAACCGAGGTAGTATAGTAAGAATATGAGAAGATAAACATTTTTGTGGTAGATACTCCAAACCTTTTGCATGGTTTTGGCTTGCTTTAATAGCTTCTACTATGGATGTGTATGTCGAGTTTTGCCGTGCCCAACGAATTGTTGAGTAACGGTTGGCAGTAAAGAACCAAAGAGCTCGGTTAAGGTAAGTCAAATGTTTACAAATGATAGGAATTCCTCGTAAGTGTGCACAAGTCGGCGACGACGACGGCGCGTGCTCGTCGGGAGGCGTAGCCTCAATGAATACTATTTTACCTGACATAATGTTTATCAGGCGCAGTAGCGTGTCCAGCAGTGGGCCAGTCAGAACCGGCTGTTAAGGATGAGGAATATCCAAAAGGGCGCGCTAAAATGAAAAAACTGCGAAACAAAATTTTAAAAACAGAACTTTATTAAGCACAATTTATTGTATAGGTTCGTCAATCTTAGTTCTTTACTACATTTTACTAAGGTCTGTACCTACCTACCGTACCTTCACTATTCCTAAAAGACAAAACGTAGGTTAGCGAAGTAGGCAAAGTACCTACTAAGCAAAACGAGTGAAAACTGAAAAGCTCTCTGTATATCCGATGACGTTTTTAATAAAACTTCGTCCTACTGAAATGAACTGAGCAAATCGTAGGTTCAATAGTTGCTCAGTGAAAATAGCCCGTATTGTATGGAAAAGATGATATTTTATTTACGTCAGTCATCCTGCCGCCCCTGGCCCGGGCTATTAAAAAATAATAAAAATAAAAAAAAATAAAAATCATTTATTTCAGACCATGGTCCATATAGGTTACATAAAAAAACAAATTAACACACAAAAAAAGCAAAAGAAATTACAACTACAAAATTGCTGATAAGGCAGGTGTGCTATTACTTACCGCGAAGACTTTATCTTTATCGTCCGTTTTGTCGTGCATTTGTTTCATATTCGTAACAAAAAGAGCGAGACAGTCGGCAAATACCACGAGGCAAATACTGTCGTGGTGCGCATCTTAAGTGATGACTGATTTGACGTCGACGACGACGACGACGACGCGACTTGCCTAGAGACTGACACTATTTAGAATGATTTTTTTCGTTAGGTACGTCTAAAGATCGGCCTACGTCTAATGACTACCTCTGTGGCGAGATGGGCGAAGTTGTTTTGTGCTGTATCAGAGTAGTGTAACTAAAAGTTTATCTATCTATATCAATGTAATTTGTAACTACAAAACATAAGGTACAGTCAGCAATGAAAATCCATGAACACATGCAAAGTTTCAAAACGGCTTAACACTAAACTTCCATATTGGGTACTTATTAGGCGTCAGTTATTTAAGTTAAATGTCGTTCAGGTCATTTAAAAATCAAATCGTGTTCATCGATTTTCGTTACTCGAGTGTAGGTACATACCTAAACCTAATAAAATAACACATTGCACAATGTAAAGATACTAAGTGGATGCAGTTAAGGATAAAATTTAACGCCTTGTTTAAAACTAAAACGCTTAAGTAATTGAAATTTGTCGTTGACTGTACCTAACAATCCAAAAACAGCGATCCTCTTTCAATGACATGAATAGTATCATGATAGGTATACAGATCGCTTACCTCGTGTTAACGCTTGTTGTTTACAAGTTTTAAATAGACACGTTCAAGACAATCCCAATAAAATAAAATAAAATGTAGAAGTGAACTTCAAATAGATTTTGGTTTAACTAGTAGGAAAATATTTAACGACATTTGTATGATTTTTTATTAAATTTGACTAACTTCCGCTGCTCAGATTTATTTCATCCTATTCAATAAAATGATCCTAACGACTGAGTCGACTAGCATCAAAATTTTTTTTTCAATTTGATTCATTTTTAAGCCGCTACTCATGCTTAACAAAAAAATATGCCAAAATTATTTTCTCCAAAAAGGAGCTGTTGTTACAAAAGAAACTGCACCTGTTACCTCTGGTTATGGTTGCCCTCGTACTGTGTAGTTAGGAAAGATACTGTATATATTAATTAAGATAGATAGGTACTACTACGGTACTATAGCTTCTGATTCCAAGCAAAGCAAGAGATCATATTCAATAAAACTTTAGAAACTATCATGGTTATCAACACTAAAGTCATTTAAAACGGGATATTTACCATGATTTGATTTTTGAGTTATCCAATATTTGTGATCATGGCGCATGAAACTGTGCCGAAATATTGGATAACTCAAAAATCTAATCATGGTAATTAACCCGTTTTAAATGACTTTAGATCACATTCACACAGCGGAGTTTCACTTCCAAGTCCCTACTATTTTTCATTTACAGGTCAGATAAAGCGTTATTATTTCCATGTTCTTCGACAGCTGATAAACTATACTGTCTGGGTATTTCTATCTAATAACATGTTTAGACTTTTGGTCCCTCGCATTTGATTAAAGTTGCCGCGTCTTAATCAATTTATTCATAGACTTGAAAAATAAGTCAAACTTCATTATTGGGAAAATTGGCGACGACGTGATCAGGGTGAACAAAAATCCGTTGGTTATAAAAGAGCCGGTGACGAAGATTCTTGATTTAGAAGAGAGTTAGATAGGACCGCGTAAGCACGAACTTGTATATTGGGAAGAATGTAAGTATTTTTTCATTAAGTCGTAATTAAGCCTCTTAAATGGATGGGGGATTCCCCTAGGTACTCAAACGCATCTTAGATTTAGCAAGTTGCGATTTTTAGGCAGTTTTCAAGAGAATCTCTCAGAAAATTGCAACCTGGGACGTGCATAAAACGAAGTGGCCGTGGCCACCAGGAATGGTCAAACTTTTGTTTTTTCTTTTGCGTTGAGTTTATGACTTAATTAGAAAAATCATAGTAGAAAATTCACAAGGGGCCTGCGGTGTATGAATTGTCCATACAAACGTAATACCAAAATGTGTAAGTAAGCCGAGCATATATCCACCATATTATTATTATTTTTTGTATTCGCATAGTAATTAATTATGTAGATCCCTGGTTGTTTTTTTAATGAAAATACTTAACTAAAATGTGAAATATAAGACAATCGGATTTTGCATTTTTTGCCGGTGGAAATGACATGTTATAAATCCTATTTGTTTCGTATTATGAACAACAGTATCTTACCTTTTATTTCAAAATGAACATAGCTTATATTGTCTAGTTACAGAATAACAACATTATGTGAAAAAAAAAAAAATTCAGTCATCATTTTTGGTATTTCGGACTATTACGGAACACAACCACATTGATACCTTGAACGGCTATATTTCTATCGCTCATGCCCACACGCGCCTGCATCAGATAAACAGAGATAGCGCGATTTTTGCACGCGTTACGATATGAATTTGCGCGCGGCATCCTATAGGGTTCTTAAGTATGTAGTCGAGAGAAGTTAAACCTAACAAATATTAATTTTCAGAAAATATAAAATGCAGTTTAAGTTCTGTATTCTGGCTCTCATGATGCTTCACAACCAAGATATCGTCTGCTCACATATCCTAACATCAAGAGAAAGGTTGTCATCGTGTGTTAAAATGCTTTCCGTAACTGTACACGACCTATGTAAGGTATACGGACAACGTTTACCAGGTATGCTTTTGTAGAACTAAACCTGTTCAGGACCTACGCGGTATTCGCTACTCGGAACGGCGGCAGCGAAATCGAGTACGTATACATCATCATCATCAACCTATGTATAATATTCCACTGCTGGACGGAAATAGGCCTCCCATAATGAGCGCCATAGCGCCCTGTCTTCAGCTTGCCGCATTTGCCTAGTCTTTCGCAATTCGTCATCCTATCCATATAATTCTGTTCTCCAAGCTAAATATACCGCTGCCGCTCTGGGTAGAGAATACCGCGTAGGTCTAAATAGGCCTTTCAGTAGATATAAATTAACTAACGTCTGAATATAAGTGTAATACACAGGCAATGTGTATTAATACCCACAAATATCTGCAGATCATACCTGCAGATATTTGAGGGTATTCTGGTCGTTATCTATGTATAATAAAAATTATATATCTATGTAATCTATTAAGTAAATCAGTTATATATTACCCATAACACAAGCACTGCTTAGCTTGGGGCTACATGTTGCTGTGTGGATTGTCCAGCATTATTTGTTTATGTTTGGTTTCTTTTTCAGATGAGACCTTCAACACCCCTCTGCTTCCTGAACTATTCGACAGACGCTACAACATAAAACCATATATAATGCAACGTTGTTGTAAGAGTCCATGTTCTATGCCTGAACTTTTATTAGCATGCTAAGTAGCCACCCGGAGAAACAGACTATTTGATCTAAATTTAATATATAAAGATTTTTAACGATATGTCGACTGGTTAACTTTATTGAGACAAAATGTACCTGATGAGATTCAAGTGTATAAAGTTTTGAATTTTTTAAAGAGATTATATAGCCCAGATTTTATTAAAGTTATTTATATCTTCTATCCCTTATACTATCTTGATTTATACATTTTAAGGTTAATTGATGATTATGCTTTTGATGTATTAATAATGAATGTATCATCTTTTTGTTAAAAGCAATGTAGGTATATTATAATTTTATAAATTAGGAAGCTGGTTTAAATAAAAACAACGAGATTCACATCTTTTTTTTTATTTTGTCTTATTCAATATTCTCTAAGGAATAGATAATTATAATAACATAATATTTACATTGTGTTATAAAACTCATTTGAAATGCATCCTAGTTCCTAACTCAACTAACATTTTTAGTTTAAAGTTTGGTATAAAAATAAGTACCTAACTACCTACCTTGTAGTGTAATGAGTACCTAACTACCCTGGTAGGTAGTTAGGTACTCATTTTGTTATATAGGTACATATGGTACCCAAATGGATATAGTTTGACCGAAACCGCTGTACCGCGCCTGACGCGGTATGCGAGCGGCGAGATGGGGGGGAAATATCGGCCGCTCCGATCCATCAGTCTGCCGTCAACGCGTACTCTTGCTCTTTTTTCCTCGCCCCCCACCTTGCCGCACTTTCCTAAGGAGCGGTACAGCGGTTTCGGTCAAACTATACCATATGTACCTAGACAAAATGAACATAATATACTAAATGACCTCCATCCTAACAATGAGAATTCTAATGAATAAGTCACAACTTATTTCCCAAGGCGCATACATTACAGGACTGAGATTTGAAACCAAACCATTAAGATTTAGATATTTGTTCCTGGTCGTTTTCTATGTATAATAAAAAATATCTATCTATGTAATGTATTGTATTATATATATCAGTTAGTACACACAAGCTCTGCTTACCATGGGGCTACATAATGCTGTATGAATATGTCCAGCATTATTTATTATTATTATTATTCATTGAGTAATTTTAATATCCATGTCATCGTTCTTCAAATTAATTGGTAATAGGTATTTATTGAAAATTTTACTTATCTATCGGTTAATTTGTCTAAGCCTAAAGAAACAAACATTATTGATTCAGATTTCATGTGGGCATGTGATTCTACTGTTCGCTAATATACCCTAGACCTGGTGTAAATAGGGATGATGAAAGATGCAAAAAATTTCACAAATTATGTATTTTACCTAATTATATCTGAGCTATATATTACAAAACACTTTTTTCACCTCTAATTTCATCAAGATCAAGATTAATTATTATTTTTATGAAATATTACTACAAAATACAGCAATCGGCCATGACACATTGAACACCAATCAGAGCATTACACAACTGTGACGTCATGCCGTCACAATATGTAATGTAAAGGCGAGAGAATAACTATGACAAATGTCTGACTTTCGTCTTTAGAAAATATAATGGTCATTCTGTATCATGAGATGTTCGTGCATCGATTACGTCATAGACAGACTTCACGAATATTGCAATATTGCATGCATTGTTAAAAGTTGTTTTTTTCCTTCTAATTCAATTATTTTTCCAGAAATATGATTTGTTTTGTATTCAGTAGTCCATAAATATTTCGCAGTAGTTTCTTAAAAACAGTCATCATGCCTAACCTCGGATACCGCGATAAACAGAAAGAAATCGGAACGAAAATTACGGCTGCGACTCTGGGTACCGAAAACACCATAGTTCTGGGTCTACTACTCTTAAAAACGAAAAAAATCGAATATCCCGATTTGTTTTTGTATAAAGCATATCATAAGATATGCGTATTCTTATATCACGTATATAAATAGGTAATTTATAAATACAAGAAACCTAATCAGAAACTTCGCTCTACGTTTTCTGAGTAGGCCCCCTGAACTGGCCGTGACGCGATTTACTCGAGGAAAAACTCAATTCTCACTGAAATAAACTACACGGTAGTAACTTGAAGCAGAACCTTATAACAATCCTTCCATTTCCCGCATAAACTGCATATAAGCGTCGTCTTTGCTCGGCGCTTGCTTCGGCACGTCTGCAGGCCGTTGGATTGTAGTCTTGATGCCAGGTTTCACTTTCTTGTCCTCTCGCTTCACCCGCAAGGCGGAGGGAACAAAACGCGTGACGTCAGCTGAGAGATTTCTGATTTGCGGCTTCGCTGTGATCGTTGCACCTGAGGATGGTATGTGGTGTTAGATTGTAATAGGACAGAATAAAACAGATGTATTCGAAAACAAGAACCTGAAATATTTATACGTTCTATCATTTTTTTACGCGCCCTGGAACTTAGGTATATTATTTTAATTTAAACTCTTAGTTAACGCATGCAGCCGCTGAATTACGTATACTTATTATCCATGGTGTGGTAGTGGAAAAGCAACCTTAAGGGTGGTAATTGTCCCCAAATAGCGGTAAAATATATCGGTCTATGAAAAATGAACGGCATTTTGTGGCTTAGTTTACATCGATGTATGTATGTTATTAATCTAAATCTTGCCGATTTAGATTGATGAGATGTTGATTTGCTGCGCCAGCTTGATCTCCGACATAGGTCTCTCCTGAAGACTTCCATATTGTCTTGTCCTCTGCTGCGCATAGTGATTAGTGGATCGGCTATATTCCAAATTATCTTCCATCACCATGTATGCAGTTCTAAATATTCTCTTGTCGCTTGTTTGACACTTGCTTTCGGCGAATTGTTCTCGACGAATTGTGTTCGACAAATTGTTCTAGGCGAATTTTCCGCAAATCATTTTTGACATACGGTGAAAAATATCTGCTTTGTTGTAATTTATTAAACTATACCTTGAGGTCCATCTTTCTTCGTGATAAGCTGAGGCGCCGCAGTAAGCACCGACACGGGTGGCAACACCTTCGGCGGCGGTATCAGCGGACGGAGCAGCCGGGGGGGTGCTCCGGGCGGCGGGCCGGGGGGTCGGAGGATCGCGCGGGGGGGTAGGCCGGGCGGCGGGCCGGGGGGCGCGGGGCGCATCGGCATGCCCAGGCGGAGAGGGGGGGCGAGCCCGCGCATCGGAGGTGGCCGAAGACCTGGAACAGTAAGGTTAAAATATTAGTTATTAGTGTCTACCCGCATCTTCGCACGCGTTGATTCTATGGAAACGCATAGGTAATTTTTATCCCATGGGAACTGATATATCGGATTCTAGAATTCCAGCTACGATCGAGTAGTTGTGGCATTTATTTATTCATTTTAGGGAAATCATCAGCACACTAAACCGAAGTGGGTGTACGAAATAAATTTTCATGCTATTTACAGGTATCCACTGATAGTAACATTATAGTATTATTACATAAAGGTGCATAGATGTCAAATGCAACTAAAACTATAAACTATAAATTTCAATCTAACACACTTGAATAGTTTAAGTTATCCTATCCAAGCATCTACATCCATCCAAACTTTCGCATGTACTATTCATTATTATTTAGTTTGCGTTTTGATTATTTAATAAATGTTATAATACCATGTAAAACTTATTTGTACCTATATTCATACACATGTTTTTGAATAAATAAACTGTAACAGAAATATAAATATTAGTGTCGTGGCCAATATTAATATATGATAAATTTTGCTCTTGTTGTTGTGCTTCACATGTCTTTACTAATGGTTTCTGGAAGAATTATCAGAATTACAGCCCTATGGTTTTCGCTCATACGCCGCCGTCTTGACAGCCCAATTTACCCCCTATTCTACCCTAGATATTACGTTGTCTAGGGACACTATGGAACACTTGTTGCTGCTTATTACCTGGTAGCATTAATGGGTTGAGCGGCGGTGCCAGCTGTAGCGGCCGGCTTTCAGCCCCGGGCGGTAACTACCTACTGTCAGCTCCAGGCGGCATTTGCTGAAAGTCCTGAAGCTATCCCTCTGTATCGCTCTATTCTACCCATGATATTACGTTGTCTAGGGACACTATGGAACACTTCTTGCTGCTTATTACCTGGTGGCATTAATGGGTTGAGCGGCGGTGCCAGCTGTAGCGGCCGGCTCTCAGCCCCGGGCGGTAACTGTCTACTGTCAGCTCCAGGCGACTCTTGCTGAAAGTCCTGAAGCTATCCCTCTGTATCGCTCTATTCTACCCATGATATTACGTTGTCTAGGGACACTATGGAACACTTCTTGCTGCTTATTACCTGGTGGCATTAATGGGTTGAGCGGCGGTGCCAGCTGTAGCGGCCGGCTCTCAGCCCCGGGCGGTAACTGTCTACTGTCAGCTCCAGGCGACTCTTGCTGAAAGTCCTGAAGCTATCCCTCTGTATCGCTCTATTCTACCCATGATATTACGTTGTCTAGGGACACTATGGAACACTTCTTGCTGCTTATTACCTGGTGGCATTAATGGGTTGAGCGGCGGTGCCAGCTGTAGCGGCCGGCTCTCAGCCCCGGGCGGTAACTGCCTACTCTCAGCTCCAGGCGGCTCGAGCTGCAAGTCGTGCGCATGCGCGTGTGCGTGCACGTCGTGCGCGTCGTTGTCACTGTCGCTGTCGCTGCCGGCGGTGTGCGGAGTGTGTTTTAGAGCGCTCAGTCTGGAAATCAGGTATTTCATACATAATTATGACGTACATTTACTGAATTATTCTACAAAGTCGCTGATTTATAAGCTCTCAATATATTGATGATCAGTAGATGTTATTAGTACATATAATCTGGTATTCATAAAACAACAACAACATAGGTCAGGGTCCGTTACAATTAACTGAAGCAGTAAGCTATGATTGTGAGTTTAACAAAGTTATTGAGTGTTACTGTATCATTTTGTTACATTTTCTTATTGAGCATACACAATAGAATTCATAAAATTACGTGACACATCACATCACAGAATACAATCTGAAATCTAAATTTTTTTTTTGCCTTTTATACCGGGCCTGCATTATCAATAACCTATTTGTCACAGCTGCGTGGGAAAACACAACTTAGGACCTCTCCACATTTATCGTCGCAGAATCGTTTTAAAATAGCATTCAAAAGGCTCATATTACCTAGTAGCATTCAAATTAGGCTTGACCCGCGTCGAAATCTATGTGTTTAATAGTTTATAAACCTTCCTCTTGATCACTCTATCTATTGAAAAACCGCATCAAAATTCGTAGTATTAAATATCTAAGGATACACAGACAGCAGAAGCGACTTTGTTTTATACTATGTAGTGATAGTGATTTTCTTACCTAGCATTCAAGTCAGCTGCTCTATCTCTCTCCCTCTTTCGATGCACCTCCTCCATTTCCTTCATAAAGTCGTCAATATTCTGTCCTGACAACTCCAACATTCTCTGCTGTAGGGACGTTGGTTTGGGCGCTGCGGCGGCGGCGGCGGCGGCTACCGCGGCTGCGGTTGCGGTTGCGGCTGATTGAGGCACGTGGTGGTCTAGACTGGGATCCAATTCCTCTGTGTGGTGCGCGTCAATGTGGAGAAGGTCTATTTGGGGTATTGGTTGAGCCTGAAAGAGAGAATGCAAGTTTTTTGTCATTGTTCATTTATTTCCACCGTAGGTACAAATGTTACACTTGATGTCGTTAAGTTCTATAAATTTTTGATAGATAAATAACAATTTTATTATGTGACTTTTAACTTAGGAAACGCCTTAGGGGATTGTGCAAAGAGAAAGCAGACAGACTAGCCTTCTATAAAAATTAAAATTTAATTCTTTAAATAAATAGATTCAAAGTAATTTCTCACAGTTATATAAAGAATAAATTAGTTAAAAGGTATGTCAATGTATGTTGCTGTATAAGGGTATTTCTTTTGTAAAAGCAATTTGGCTTTGGAGTTCTCAAACGTACGATCCTTTTTACAGCGTCATCTTAACGTGGATATTGTTACAAAACAAATAATGATAATTGAGCGTGTAATATTTTATATGTGTCTCGGCTGATCTTAGTTAGCACTAAGTAAAATTTCCATCAACAGACTGTAGAGTACCACGGGCGACGTCACTGTTGTAGAATAATGTGAGAATAGAATCATCTTATTAGTTTAAATAGAAAGAAATATATTTATTCTTAACCAATTACATATTAATCTAAATTTAACGGTGGAGCGGTTATCTGGATTGACTGATTTGTATTTGCGGTGTCGTTGATGGACCAATTTTCAATCAAACCTTCTATGCCTTCTATGTCGGGCCATATTCGGTCGTTTGGAATTTGTGTATTTGGTGTCATCATCATCAGAATGTGTTAGTCTACTGCTGGACATAGGCCTCCCCCAATAACCGCCGCAGCGCCCAGGCTTCAGCTTGACGCATCTACCTGAAGTCTTTCGCAGGTCGTCATCCCACCTGGTCGGAGGGTGTCCTACACTATGTTTACCGAGTCGTGGTCTCCACTCAAGAACACGTTTGCCCCAGCGGTTGTCGGTTCTTCGCGTAATATGGCCGGCCCACTGCCACTTCAGCTTGCTAATTCTTAGAGATATGTCGATAACTTCGGTTCTCTGTCTGATGTATTCGTTACGAATCCTATCCTTCAGAGAAACTCCGAGCATAGCTCTTGCTCTCATTTTGTGTATTCAGCTATTTTTGTCCTTGACTTGATAAATAATAAAGTTACTTACTGGTTCTCCGGGCGGGCCTTCGTCGTTAACATCAGCAAACCTCAAGTTCTTTTTGTGCTTGCTCTCCAACTTAGCCTCCATTATTAACAAAGTGAAGTCCACCGGTGGACCAGGCGGGACGCCTGGAGGCCCAACGCCTTGTGGTTTTTCCTGTTCAAAAAATTTTTCGTGAACACAAATCATTAACTGATAAACAAGTTACATGGTGAAAAAAGGGGTATTCATTATAAAAATTAATATATTGCCTTAAAATAATATTTAAAATGTATAGCTTAACATACTGACTTCCGTAGCACTCATAGAAATATTATATTACCAATCCTAAATTATAATAAACTAGATGCGCCACGCGTGGAAATCTATGTGTCAAATGGTTTATAAACTTTGCTCTTGAATCACTCTTATCTATTCAAAAAAAACATGTGGTTTTAAAGATCTAAACATACATAGAGACGGACAGACAGCGGGTAGCGACTTTGTTTTATACTATGTACTGCAACCTCAACTACTGAACGGATCGGGCTAGAATTAATATAAGTACAAGTAGTTGGCCTGGAATAAACGTAGGTTACTTTTTATCCCATAATTTCCATCCCATGGGAACGCCATGGAATGGAAATAACCATAAAACGTTTCATAACAAACAACGCGTGCGAAGCTGGGTGTAGAAACTAGTAGTCTATACATTCAAATAACATAGGTCTATAATTATATGCGTAATAATAATAAGTTTTCCAAGAATAGGCTAGTTGACAAAATTTGGAAATTCGTTTAAAACTATAGCTTAGCATCTATTTCACCCCAAAATTATATTATTTTAAGAAAAATTGGTCTTTTACATTGACCGTGAAAAAGGCTAAGACTGTCATGGCGTCTTGAATGACGTCACACCTCGCGAAACAACCTGTTCACTTTATACGAAAATGACAGCTACAACATGGCGTTTCGCGAGGTGTGACGTCACGCTTGATTGTTGTTTAATGTCACGTAATTAAACGCCTCATTTTGTCAATTTTATTTTCGAAAAATATTATTAATCATTTAATATTTTCATATAAAGTTGTTTTTTTTGTTTACTTATTATTTATTTATTAACGAGCCTATTGTATTACACTAAAAATGTAATATTTTAAGCCACTTTTTTGATTTCGTGAAGGAGATAGGTCACAGATAGCAATGACCTGTGTTTCTATGCTATCTGGCACCTAGAATAGATAGCGATATTCTTTTGCGTAATGTTAAACCTATTAATTAAATGTTTTTTTACTTACTTTATAAACTGAATCCTTCTTCAGTATTGGTTTTGGTGCACTCAAGTTTCCTTCCAATGGCAATGGAATTTGTGACGGCATGTTACCAAATATTAAGTTATCGGGAACCTTGAAAAAACAATGGTAACTAAATTAAATATTAAAAACGTTTTCCTAGTTGAAATAAAAACTTGGTCAGTAGGTAAATAATAACATTTACAATTTATTACAAGATTAGTACTTTAATCAAACTAAGCAATTAAATAGATTGTACTAAAGCTGCGTTCACGCGTTTATTTTCTTTAGCTGAATTAAAATATGCGAAATTTCTAAGACTCTTTAAAAATATACTGATGTGAACAGGGACGAGGTAATTACCTCAACCGTGAATACGAAGATTCTAATATGTCGATAATATAATAAGCTCAATAAATTCGAATATCGCGATTCGAATTTATTGAGCTGGCAAATTAGGTGTTTATAAAATATCTATATTCTTTCATTCAGTCAAAGAAAATAAACGCGTGGACGGACTCGCGTTCATTTCTTATAGCTTGAAGAAAATCGGGTAGTTTATACGACAAACGTGAGCGAAACCGCGGGCGAAACCTAGAATTAAAGTTTGATAAAATCATTGTATTCATTTTGATGTAATACTTATTATCAAATCAAAATTAGTACAATGATTTTTATCAAACTATCATGGTTGAAAAAGGTAGCCAAGAGCTTCTTAAGCCACATTGAATATTATTGCATGAGAGGAAAACTATTGCACAATTGTTGTGAAATCTACAACTTTGGAGCCATCCCAATAGGAGCCTCTAACTATAAATAAAAGATTATCTGTTATTTGAGTAATCGAACGAAAGCGCGTCTTGAACCATACTTGACTCACCCTGAGGATTTCCCTTGCTAGGGGTGTTACTTCGGTGTTCTTTCAACACAAACAAGATTCGTTAAACTATATGCTTTACTATGACAATTGATACTGTCGCAGAATTGTCCATAGTAGAAAGAAACTCTAGCTAGATAGTGCATCAGATTTATAGTATGGTTTCAACCTAAACTTTTCACATGGATCTCTCCATCTGTAGTTTCTTTCGTCTCAGGTAAAATGGTAATTATGTCATTCGGAGAATACCATTGATATGGTAATTTGGTGGAATTATAGCCCTGATTCAAAATATTATAAGTATTGTCATATCATCCAAAGTACCTGAAGCGTTGGCAGTGGAATATCATCAACTTGTACTGACTGGGCATGTTTCACCGACTCGTAGTATGAAATAAGTAGCGCCCTTCTTTTCTCGTACTCCATCTCTTGGCGTTTGAGGTCCACCCATTTCTCAGGTTCATCTTTATCCTAGAAAACAGAGTTTGTTTTATTAGGTATGTACTTATTATGAAAAAAAAAAAAAATTATACTTTTGAAACTATCATGGTTATTAACACTAAAGTCATTTAAAACGGGATATTTACCATGATATAAAATGAATATGAAATAAAATGAGTCAAAAAAAATCCTATATAATTTTACTTTCTTTCAGATAATGTTAGGACAACTATAGATCTTATTTAACTTATTGTGTGGTCCATATTAACATACATAATAAGTAAGTATCTTAAATGTAACATACATAGAACTCACTCAGAGTTTAGTTGTAAAACTGGCTTAGTGAATGATAGATAACTTGTCAAATTTATACCAGTTATTAAAAGATTCATAAACAAGATCAACATATTATTGCAACATTATGTTGCAATAATGCGTTGATCTTGTATCGGATTTAACCTTTAATACACAAATATAATTAATATACAAATTTAAAGTAGTATTTGCCATATTAACATAGTTTTTGTTTGCCAGTGAAATGATACTTACATACATCTTGAGAACTCTGTCAAAAGTTTCCTTCAGCTTCTTTCTCTTCTCTTTTAGAACTTTTTCATTTAGCGGTGATGGCTGAAGGACGTTAAACTCTGTTGAAAAGATTTTTGAATTGTTAGAACAGCTAATTGCCTTTATCTTAAGGTCACATCATCATTTTAATATACTACAAGAAATAATAGTTAAAGTGCTGTTCTTTAAAAGATAATGGAACATGTACATTGTTATTTATGTTTTTGACCAAAGCAAAAGCTTTGTATAAAAATAAATCCTATGCATAACCGATGAATCAACTCATAGTCTTATATTTCAGAGAATACCTGCAAAAGGTATTGAATATATATTATTACCCATTTCGTCAATCTTTTGTAGTTCGTCCAGAATCTGATTTGGGTCTTTCATCTTGAGCACAGCAGCCCTGACCATCTGTCTCTGCTTTTTGTTTTTCTTTAGTTCCTTTTTTCTTGCTTCCTTTCCTGAAAAGTTGGTACATATGTTATGGTATATATAATATATAAACAATCATCTTTACAATAGAACAACCTATCCTATGTTGATAAGATAAAAAGATTGAGTGATTCTTCTAATTCAAAATAATTATAAAAAAAAGTAGAAGTTATTCTATGCGAATACAATCTAATTCTAGTTATTTAAGTTCTAAGAAAATAAATATCTCCATAGCCAGTTCCAAAGAGTGGTAAACAATTGGATAGGCTGGACCTAGAACAAGCCTGAAAATGTTTGAATGATTGTGGAATAGTTGTCGCTCAGACATACTCTACAGTGGAGACGTAATATTGGCTGGTGGAAGCCCGATATTCAGACACCATGGCAGTAGGTACATTAGGCGTCTGCCTGCCATGCCATCTGCGATTTAGTAGGCGGGAAGGAGAGGATGAATACTGGACTAAACAGCACGGGGAAATGGAAGTGGTGAGTAGGCATGAACACAGCTGTAGAGGGACTGAACAAATAAGTAGCCTGAAAATCATCTAGTACATCAGCACCATGTACCAAGTCAACGAAATACTCACTTGCTTGGTCCGTCGGATTCATGTAGCCACCACTTTTGGTGGTATTTATGGATCGGCGCCCCATTTTTCAACTTGTTTTAATATCTTTTCGTCTGGCTGATAATTATCTATTTGTTTTATGGATATACAAAACAAAACACTGAAATAAAATGTTTAGGTATTTTTTGCAATGCAAACGATTGGCAATGCCAGCCAAAGAGGGAGGACGGACTGGACTGGACTGGACTACATCAGACTCTACCTACCTTACCTATTGCATTGCAATGCAAACGTCAAGTCAGTCAACTGTCAAATCTGTTCTCTCTGACTTCGACTTCTTGCTAGATGGCTCTGCATCTGGATTGACGCAAGATTGACTGCACGCGCATATTACAAAAACTTTTAAATTAATAAGAAAATAAAAGAAAAAACAATATTCAATATATATTGATTTAAATAATAAATTGAGTCACAGTAATGAAATAAGTATAAAAAATTACTTACACAAAATTTTTCAAAAATGTAGTGTTTGGTTCTCCATATTGAACCCTAAGGAATAGAATTGATTGTGTAGAGGCCAATTTTCGTGGTAACTGTTCGTTTTTTGATAATCTATGAATGGGGATGAAAATTTTTTATTCATTAAAATATTGATAGTAGATATAATTCTTCGTTAAAATATTAATAGTCTCTTGAGAGACCATTTTCCTGTAGCTAAGCTCCTTGGGTCCTTACTGCCGCGCCGCCGCCGCCGCCGCCGCGCCGCCGCCCCGCAGCCGGCGGCGGCGCGGCGTCTCGTCAAAAAAATCCAAAATGCGGATCAATGTGATCTCAAGTTATTTTATATGAAGAGTGTGTATCTATATGGATGGAGAAATAATAAATAAAATAATAAGATTGTTTATAAATTGGTAAAATAATTTGACCCGTGAAAAATGACTCATACATAAGTGAAAACTGAAGCTGCTTTAGAAGCCACAAATGTTCCTACTTACTTATGATTTATAAGCTGTTAGTATTCCATCTAAATGAAAAATAAAAATAAAATTGACTAAATTGTCCTCACAGTATTAAAGATTTCTTTAAAATTATTCTAATATATGCAATGAAATTAAAAACAAAGTCATGGCGTCACTGTGCTTCGGTGGCTTCGCTCCGGATCTGAGGATGGTAGGAATTGATTGTAGACTTACATTTATTACGGTTAAGGAAATAGAGGCTTGTTTTGATTGATTGTGATCGATAGACAGATAGAACAAGCGACAGGCTGTGGGCTTATTAAGTATTGTTGAAATAGTTATGAAATAAATAAATACAAAACGTAGTACCTACACGAAGTTTCTCCAGGTTTTCCATACTTACCTATTTTTATTTTAATATTGCAGGACTTACCTACCTAAGCCGTGTCCCGTCGTCATAGGTAGTTCAATATACAAAGATAAATATATATAATAATAACGTATTATATTGGTTAATACTTTCACTAGTAATTTTTTTAAATATGTTTATATATGAGTTTTTAATTGTACAATTGTAACTTTTTCATAAGTATAAGAATCTACTTTTAGCCCGCTATCCCATCCCCTCGGTGACCACCTATCCGACGGGAGTATATTGAAAACCAGCGCCGCATGTCTTGGCATGCAGCACAATGCTGAATATACTCCCTTTGCCTATTATAAGAAATTTATTTTTGTATTTAATATTAGTTTAGATTAAGCAAATCGTAGCAAATCTTAATGTGAGCACTTGACTACTCAAGAAACAGAAGAAATTGTAAAATTTTTGTGGTTTTCGTAAGAATTTTGTGTTATTTTTAAAGTTTTTCGCTTTTTTCTATAGCCAGAAGGAACAATTGTTATTGGTTTGTGGAACTAATCGCGAAAAATTTGTTGTCTCCTTAGATTTTTATGTGCCCTCAAAGGGCATAAAAAAACTGATTTTGCGCTATTTGTTGTCGTAATTGAGTTGATAAGAAAGGACTGTAGCAAAATAGGTGCCGTTGCTTTTGCAGAACTGATACGCAACATAACAAAACGCCCAAAACACGAGTAATATCGGCGAGCGGAGCGAGCACCGATTTTTTTTTACTGCTGTGTATACGCGGTTAACCATATTGTTAAGTTACATGTTAGGTAGAATAGAGTCTATATCTAAACTAAAATTTTGGGGGGGTCTTGACCCCCCCCCCCCCCCCTGGGACCGCGCATGGGTTACCAACCCTAAAAAATATTTACCCCTAAACATAAGTCAGTGTCACACGAAATGTGACATCAGATGAAAGGAGGCGGTGGCGCGGTAAAATTCAAATTTTCGATGCGTTCGTTCCCGAACAGTGCGTTTGCCATCATATAAAATATTAATTTATAATAAATGGATTAAATATTATTGAAGGTATTTACATAAAATCTATATTGTGACAAAAAAATATATCCTTACTTTAAACCATTACCTATGTTTAACAATTTTAAATAGTGGTCCACGGTGGACCCAGCCCAGGGAAGGGTCATGACCCCCATGACCCACCCCCTGGATCCGCCCTTGGTCTAGATAGCAGGGTTGGAAAAAAAACTGTTTTTTTTTAATATTTTATAAAAGAAACAGTTCAAAATGTTTAAAACAAGTGTTTTTTTTGTTTTTTTTACTTATCAATTATAGCGAATAATAAAATAATCCATTTCCAAACTATTTCCTAATTCACATTAGTAAAAATTAACAACGTTGTTACCTATGCAGTGTGCAGTGTATAAAACGGCCGACATAGGGACTTTCCCTGCGGGACTTTACTGGCGGGGAGTTACCTATGCAGTGTATAAATACCACAGCCTGTCTGTGGTACGCATTCATTTGCCATTAAAGGTAGTTTTAAACCCTGTTTTTTTCTTAATATAAAACGTATAAAACATGGTTTTATTTCAAACTGTTTTAAACACTGTTTTATACACGTGTTTTAAAACAACTTGTTTTAATCATGCCAACCCTGAGATAGGTACTAGGTAAGTACCTGTACCTACCTATTAAAAAGTGAAAAGTTTATTTCTTTTAGCTTACAAATTTTGAAAGTCTACCCAAGTACCTAGGTTTAACTAGTTCTGCGACCTAGTTAATTACTACAGCTATCTGATCCATCTTAAGTATCCCAAATTCCCAGCTACACTACTACACACACGAATAGAATTTACGAGGATCCACTATCATCAACTCACTACACACTGGTTTCATTCATACAAAGTATTGAAACTAGACTTCTCTTTCTATCACATTCATGCTTGCATAAACTGGAATATGTGTGAATGCAATAGCATTATAACGAAACGAAAATGGCGTTTGTTGATTGAACGTTGAACCGGGCTTCGGCGCGTCATCGGCCACTATCGCTTGCTCGTTCTCTCGCGCGTACCAAGCGGCAAAGCAAAGCGCTTCGGTTCAGCCAGTTCAGTAGTCGGGAATCGGTCCGCGGGGTGTTCGACTTTCGAGCGGTGAACTACGTTACGCTAACGTGTATGTCTTCATTATTGATGCAAAACTTCCACGATGGTTGATCATAACCAGAAATTGTTACAGGAGTTGCTAAAGAAAACTGGAAATAATGTGTGTGCTGACTGTGGAAGCCCGGGTATGTTTTTATGTGTCCAAAGAGTGGTAAAGTGCGAGTGTTTTCCTTGTGCGTGGTATTTTCGTGGGGTGGCAAAAAGGCGGGGGGCGTCATGCGTCTAGTCCATGCTTGAGAGTTCAGTGACCCCGGCGTAAAATGCATTGAATGAAAAACAAATTTGTTGCAAAACAATAGTACCAAGTGGCAAGTCGTGAAAATATCTACTTTGAAACACCGATCCAATCCAATTATCCAACCAATACGTTCCCACTTAGGTACCGACTTACTGGTCAAAACAAGCAAATAAGTGCCTGCCTACCGCCTTCCTACACTTTAGTTTAGATGAAAGTAAAGAAGTAGGTACCTACCTACTTTCATCTAAGTTCATACAGTATGTAAAATTACCTACTACCTACACACACCTAATAATAATACCTAGGTATACAGCTGTATACAGTGTTATTGTTATTGATTGATAGTATAACTATAGGTGCCTACCTGCCTAATTAGAAACATTATTATGAATGAACTGATGATGCGTAATATAGGTACCCACCTATCTGGGCTATTGGCAGGTTCAAAGTTTCCTTATTTGAATTTTGCATTTCAGTCTAGTTCATAAACAGGACCGGATCTAGGAATTAGGTCACAGGGGCACTGCGCCGCCGTGCCGCCCCGGTCGGAGGCATGAGCCGCATGAGTCACGAAAATATCGTCCTACCAAACTAAACTACGTACCTACAGAGCTAATAAGTAGCTAAACGTCATAGAATTTAAACAACCTTATTACAAGAAAACAGTTACTTAATATCAGTAAGACTCGTCGAATCAAACGAGTCTTAGACTGATATTCTGATTAGGCTTTTTACTTTGATAAGTACCTACCTACGAATGAGCTACAATAAAAAATTAAGTAGGTAAGTTAGGTATAATAACTAGAGACAGCAGCGAGGCACCTTTATTAAAATATACTTGCAGGAGGTACCTAAACCTAACCTACCTAATGTATCCATTAGGTAGGTACGAGTACATGTCACGGTACTCTAAGTTTGAATCATCCTAGTTTTAAAACAGGTTGTTAGGTAACTCTTCTTGTTTACATATATTCCTAAGAACATGTTGAATGTTAGTAACTAGTACCTTTTATTTCATTTATAGAATAATCTACAATTCTTGTCATCTAAATGTACAAGAAAAATTGTGTAAATTAAACAAGTTAAGTGCGAACATGACAGTGACCTATGACGACATAAATCGAACATTTTATAGGTCCCAATTTGTTTTGTTATATTATGAATGTAACCGGGTTAGCTACAATGTTTGTTTGGTTTTCTTGTGATTATGAGGAAAGACTTAGCTAAAAGTAGGTACCTATAAACTAAAAAATAAACTGTAATAGTATTATAGGTACTTACGGAATATAATTTAAATTATAGGCATGACCGAGTAGATGGACAATAAACCTCGACCTGAATAACTCTTAGACTCTAGAAATTATAGAGGCTTTGCCTAGAAATTGTGCAGATTCTACGAACATTGGCAAAGGTGTGACGTGATTGTCTGTGTTAGTACCTCAACTCAAAGCGTTGTGTTATTTTGCGAGTGAGGCCATCCTTATTTGTGTGCGTGCGACTACTGACGTTGTGTCGGTGTGGTCCATTCGCTTGTAAACACGGATGTCATGCGAGACGAGCGTGGAAAACGCCTATTCCGTCCAAGATAACTTTTCAATCTCATAACGAACTTTCGCCCAGTTTATGTTTATACTTTAAATAATTATGTTTGAGGTATTATTATTAAAATAGACAATTATCTCGTTTTTCAGCTCCAGTAATGGAATTCCTTAAAAATATCCTAGATAATAAAACATTCAGTTTTGAAATATTTATCATTGTTTTCAAAAGTTATTTGGTTTCCATAGTGCTTTCGTGTACCTTGATGTTTCTTGTAGGTACTTATAAGTTCAATCACTTTGTCTGCCGTCGCGGGGTTCTACCTAGGTACACAAATAGTTCTATTTTGGTACGACCATCGCGAAGATCAGTTTTAGTGTAAAGCGATGATTGAGAACATAGCGATAATTTGCTACAAATTCATTTTAAAAGGTTCTGAATCTGTAATAAGAAAATCAATGATTTTCCCTGATCCGAGGCTTAGGACTTTAGGAAACAAACTACGACAGTAAAACAGTTATTATGTTGTAGGTACCTACGTCGCGAACCAAACAATAACATTTAGGTACATATTATATTACCTTAGTATGAGTTATTTAATCACTGGCACTGACGATTTGAGTTCTTATCTTAGAATCCTACGTAGGTTTGTAGATAAGGTGATGAAAAATAAGTTCCAACAATAACATAGGCAAGTCGTATTTTTCCCGCAGTAAAGGAAATCAGCTCCCTAGATATTTAATAATCTTCTAGTCAAGATCCACATGAATTACTTATTTTCTGCAACATTTTTTGAAGTAAAGAAAAACAACTTTTACCTGTGTTGCTGATAGTCCATCATTTGTAGCCAGCAAAGCAAACAGGTAAAGAATACATGGTATAGGGACCACAAAAACATCACATTTATTCTGGGTATAACTGTTTCGTATTTGTACGTATTTAAATGAAAATATTAGATAAAATTGAACAAATGGTCAATTGATTTCCAATTCAAAGTAAAATTAACAGTTTCAAACAAATTGATTTTTCAGAACCTGACTGGGCGTCGTATAACCTTGGTATATTCATATGCATGCGATGTGCAAGTATCCACCGTGGCATGGGGGCACACATCAGCAAAGTGAAGCATCTGAAATTAGACCGTTGGGAGGACTCACAAATTCAGAGAATGAAGGAAGTTGGTAATAACGCTGCCAAGCACAAATACGAGGAAAGAGTGCCGCCATGCTATAGACGGCCCAATAGAACTGATCCGCAGTGAGTAGGGTTTCTGTTTCACATAGTCCTTGTTATTTGAGAACAATTAGATTATGATTGGAATAAATATTTTAGCGTTTATTCTTTGTATAATTATCATACAAGTTCGTAATTTAATTACAAACACTTTATGTGTTTGTAATTAAATTACGAACCTGTGACATAACATTTTTTAAGGAACATTTACATTGCTCATTCCGTTCAAGTATTTTTAAAACATCAACATTTAAATTGTATAATGGTTCCGCAGCCCTAAATGCTTCGTGAACGAGATAGCGCGTCTGCTTTATTATTTTATTGCTTGAAATCTATAAATCGATTAATAAATGTTTGACCGAAGGAATGTTAGCATGTATTTATTCCAAGGGCTTTAAGTATCTATTAACAGTAAATAAATACTTTATAAAATATAACCAGATTTATTCAAAACACCTTATTTTTAGAGTTAATATAAATGAGACATTCATTTAATAATTGTCTCCTTATATTTGATATCAAGATGACACAAGGTGTTTAGACTCATATTTTTATTTCAGGGTACTTATTGAGCAATGGATTCGTGCAAAATACGAGAGAGAAGAATTTTGTCATCCTGAACGCCAGAGCTACCTCTCGGGCACCATGGAAGGTTATCTGATGAAAAGAGGAAAGGAAGATAGTCGATATCAGATACGAAAATTCGTTTTGTGTGAAAACGAAGATTCCCTCAAGTGAGTTTAAAATACCTTGCGAGCAATCGAGCTTCTAGTCTTCTACGATATATCTTCTCTGATATATAAAGAAGAGATCTTTTATTGAAACAAAGATTGCCGGAAATCTTTATTTTACGTTGCTTTTTTCATTAATGCATATCATCCTATATATACACTATTTTGGGTAGGTACCACCAATTTCAAAATACAAACATACATATCACTCTTTATCCTTGATGTTTGGTATTTACTGTTGTATTTTAGTTTTCCCTGTTAAGAAGGCTTACCTCTTCTTGGAAATGTGTTTGTGCTTGCTTTTAGTTCCTTTCATAGTCAAGTCAACTTGAATGTATTTAAGTAGTAATAAGACATGTCATGCTTGCTTTTCCAGCAAACCTAGTTCCTCTCGGCAACGTTCTGCCGTCATTTCTATTTTCGTTTAGATATTCCACAATTGCGTGACGTAAAATACCTGTTAAATAATCACGATTTACATTTAACGATAATAATGTTGTAAAAATCGTCATCATAAGTTCAATGTACTATTTATATATAATAATGAACTAAAAATTTTCCTTGAAAGATAAGTAAGTATAATGATGTCCTGTTCTAAATTTAAAGTTATTTAAAATTTAGATTTTTAATGTTGCAAGCTATATTTATTTCCCTTTGCTTCTGCATTGTGTCCAACAGTAGGATAATAATAAATAATAGCCAGCTGTTTGTTGGTAACAAATAGCTTTAGACAGGGCCCTCAATCATGTAGTAGGTAGCTATTTAATTTACTCTTAGTAACTTTTTTTTACAAAATGTTACAAGGAGTAAAAGTTCGGTCAGTCAGTGAAATAGAAAGGCTTTTATTGACTTATAACAACATAAAGTGCTACAAAGCTCTTTCATTTAAATCTAAGCACAGCCAGTGGGCTGGAATGCACTAAACGTACTCGTATAAGATTAAGGAAAAACATAGCAACAACATTGTTTTGCTGTTTTCGTTATTCCACGTTATTTCTGTACTCAATGTAGCTTTTGTTTCTTATTTTAGAATACTGTAATAAATGACATCACATTCCATTAACATTCCGTGTGTACTTCATAATCATGTCCGAAATTGCATAATACGGACCATTTATTCATAACGTCTTAAGCTTGTATCCATTGTTGATAGAGCGGATTCAAATACTTTAAGCATCATAGTCATTTCAAACTCACTCGCTACTAATAAACTCCAACTTAAATAGAAAATGCCATTTTTGAAAACAAGAGATAAATTCCGTACTCGACATACTACATTCTAGTGCAAATTAGTGACGTTTATCAAATTAAACAAAAAGTTCCACACCTCTTATTGTCTACGAATAATACAAATATTGTCCCACCTAATACGTAATCGCGTAAACAACAAAATCTCGTAATCTTTGGACTTTATTGTCATAATATATCTTGAATCAGTATTAAATCGTTCCTTACGTACAGGAGTGACGTGTATTCCATTTAACATCAATTTTGTTGCCAAGTTACTAAATCATGTCTTATTAAATTAAACTGTTTATCAATGGCTGTTGACATCTGACAAAGTAGAAGCCTCAACCCTTAACTTACAAAATAACGGGATAATAGGTTTAAATTATTTATTTCGTAGGTTTATTATATTATAACAATGTTGCTGCCAGCAAAACAGGAAATTGTGTACAATGTCCTCGTACTCTAGGTATAGAATCTATATGAAATTGTCATAAATGCAATAGGAGTCAGTATTTTAGTTATTTTATAAAGCTTTTAGAAAAAATTGTTTAGCTGCCTCTTTTTTTATTATTTTATAGTATAAAAATTACATAATTTTTTCACAAGGTCGTGCATTAAGATCACCTGCCAACTTAAAAAAGTAAAATAGAAACTACCGCGTGAACTTTTCCCAATAAACTGATCATTGAAACCCCATCCTCCGCCCTATCGCTTAAATATTATCCGGCCTGGTCCTTAGGTACCACCCCGCCACTGACGGCTGCGGCCGAACAACGGGTTGTCTCGATCGTTTAATCGATCATCTCCGAGTCAAAAACTTTGGTCGCCTAAGGTAAGGACGTGACTGAATTAACAAATTAAACGGCCGGTTTCTCCTATTTTATAACGTGTTTGTCATGTCATCATCTCATATCATATCATGCTTAGCATAAATCAATCCATAGCGGAATGTGTCAATAAGTTATGCAATAACAAGTATTTTATAGAGATTTGTGATCATCTTTCACCCTTTTATGTAATGTGTATAACGTAATTTTCAGATACCACGTACGGGAAAATAAGGAGCCCAAAGGTATTCTTAAGCTGTCGGAACTAAATGTGGTTTTTGCGCCTGCAAAGATTGGCAATATGAATTCTATGCAACTGACTTTTATGAAGGATGGGTCGACAAGGCATATCTACGTGTATCATGACGAGCCGGAAGTTATCAATAATTGGTTTGTATTTCGATACTAAAGATTTTTAAATACTAAAACTAAGTTAGACGCAAAATTCATAAGTCTTATTAGCTTACCTACCAAATTTCAAGCAAATCGAACGGTGATGCTCGAAGTGACTATTTCACCATACAGCCAAATTACCCAAACTGTCACTGAGATCTTCGTTCGCTTCACTGACTCCGAGCAATAACTTACAAAACTTTAAAAAGTTGCTCCTCCTAACCAGTCCTCGATACAGCCCTGTGTAACAAAGACAAATCTGGAAAGATAATGTTCTCTGAAATATACTTAATTGATCTGTTCAGTTAAAACCTATGCGGTATTCGATAAGTCTCCTCTATACGTTGACCAACATGACGTGTGTCAAGAAGGTGTCAAGTGTCAATACTAATGGCCAACACCAACAAACACCCGCAGGCCGCACTACACTATAATGTGTATTGGCTAATAATAATTGGCGCTAGATCCGTTTGGTGTCGGTTTTTCAGCGCAGATCAAAGGAATTGTGACTGTGACGCGACTCCAAACCGCGGCTTCGCACGCTTTGTTTTTGTTTCTATGGAAATGTTTTAAGGATATTTCTATCCTATGGTAAATCATTTTCCATAGGGATAAAAAGTAGCCTTTCTTTTATTCCAGGCCTAGAGCTACCTATTTGCAAAATTCTAGCCCGATCCGTTTAGTAGTTTTGGCGCGAAGAAGTAACAAACATCCATCCATCCATCCAAACATCCAAACTTTCCCATTTATACTACTAGTATTTTTGATAATCCCGAGGTGATCCCATAAAATTAAAATTTAATTTACTTATAAATACGGATAAATACTTATAAAATTCTTTATTCCCGAGGAATAAGTTTATCCCGCAAAATTAAAAACAGTTTAAAATTAAAGTATTCGAAGTCGATTTATAAGTATATTTTTCAAAACAATCAAATTAAAAAAAAAATTGTAATCGTTTATTACTTGATTTCAGGTACACAGCAATACGTTGCGCCCAACTGCACCTCCTCCAAGTGGCGTTCCCCTCCACCCCGCAGTCAGACCTCATTTCCCGCCTGCCCAAAGACTTCGCCAAAGAAGGTTGGCTGTGGAAGACTGGGCCGCGACCTTCGGACGCCCATAGGCGACGCTGGTTCACGCTGGATAACAGAAAGCTGATGTACCACGATGAGCCGCTTGATGCTTACCCTAAAGGAGAGATTTTCATTGGTAAGATTATTTCTGTGCTCTGGGCTTTGTATAGAATAGATAGCAATTATAGTAACTACCTATACAATATTATTTCCGAAAATTAAAATATCTTATTGCCTGAAATTGAATAATTTTATTGTTAAACCTATGAGATTTTATTCAGCCGACTCTCAGCTAATAACACATCTATACAAACCTTTGTGATTTCCTTCGTGATATTTTTAAGCTTTTTTATGTAACAAAATCTTTAAGTAAGTAAATAAATATAAAAAAAAATAGACACGTATAAATCCTAAATATTATGAAGAAACTGTTTTCTATCGAGAAATCATTGGCATGAGATATCAAATATCAAAGTGCTTTATTTACTTTAGACATTACAAGGCTCTTGGATACGCGTCACAAAATTCATAAGTAAAACTAGGCAATAAAGTGATCAGATCAGTGATCACTTTGATGTTTTGTTCACTACAATCTTTTTAAGGCAGTTTTAAGGTAAAGGAAAGAAGCGAACAAGAAACCATTACTATTGGTATTTGATATTTATGTGAATGAGTGTACAGCAAGTTTTCATAAATTATATTGTCATGGTACCATCTGTGGTACTATCGTACTAAAGAAGAAATAGTTCCTTATAAAAAGATATTCCATTCCTCTCTCGAGCTTTTATAAAATTGTATTCCTGAAAATTCGGACCTAAGTTAGAACCACGGCTGAATCTCTCCCAAAATGGTTCACAAAGCTTTTTTCAAAGTCATTTTTTATTGCTCTCAAATACATGCATACATAATACAACAATCACATTAACTTAAAATTATTTATTTATTTTATATTATTTATTATTTTATTTTGACTTATTATTGTCCCACTGCTGGGCAAAGGGCTCCCTTTTCTCCTTCCACTCCTCGCGATCCAACGCTGCCATGATGGAAGATGTGCCTCGAGCTCGTCGTTATTTTATATATTACTTTGTTTTTATTATTATTCACATAGTTTTGACGGACATTGTTATGTTACAACGATAAACAATTTTACACTAAATCTGTGCTTTACCTTAATAGATACTGAACAATACGACTAAATCATCACATTTAGTTTTTTGTTGTTTATAGTTTGAACCTTTTTGGCCAGCAGGCTAGCACGGTAGCTATTTATTGTTTCTTCAAGTGTACTGTGTAGTTAGTGTGTACTATTATTATTTATTTGTGTTATTGTACGAAACATTTTTTATGGCTTTTTATATTATTTTATGGTAATTGTTTATGGTCAAATAAATTTATCTTGATCTTTATTTCATTCCAGGCCACGAATCAAACGGCTACTGCATAAAAGTGTCGAACACCGGGAACGGTTGCAAAGACGCGCGCTTCCCCTTCCAACTGGTAACTCCTGAGAGAGTGTTCTGCCTGGCTTCGACCTCGCACGAGGATAGGGACGGCTGGCTCGCGGTGCTGCAGAAAGTCATCAAGCGCCCTCTCTCGCCACAAGACTCTTCTAGTGAGTATTTATGGGTTATCTTTGCTTGACAGATAAAGGTTAGCTCGCATAAAGTAATGAGATCTAACGGTCCAAAATATCTACTAATATTATAAACGCAAAAGTTTGTATGGTGACTCCTGAGAGAGTGTTCTGCTTGGCTTCGACCTCGCACGAGGATAGGGACGGCTGGCTCGCTGTGCTGCAGAAAGTCATCAAGCGCCCTCTCTCGCCCCAAGACACTTCTAGTGAGTATTTATGGGTTATCTTTGCTTGACAGTTAAGCTCGCATAAAGTAATAAGACATAAATCTCCATAATATTAAAAGAAACAAAAGCTGATCGCACTTACCGGCGAGCTTTGAGGGAGACATCTTTTTGGCTGAAATTATGATGATGAGATATTGTTTGATTCAACTTATTGCTGGCTATTACATAAAAGCAAAGACATTAAATCCTCCTAGGCCTAGCATGAAAATTATGCACAAGACTCTTCTATACAAATAATTAATAATTTTCCATAAATGACGAGCTTGCGTCAAAATATATATTGCTACATGCTGACTTATAGAGCTTGCATGACCGATCTCAATGGACGGAAGAAAACGCCAATCAACCATTTCAACCAATCACGTCTTTAACACTTTGACTGCTGAAATCACACGGTATGTTTTTTCTACAAGTGACTAATATGCGTAAATCCACACTAGCGCAGCGGCTGAGAAAATACAGATCTTTGTGACTCAGCACAGCCGTAATATTTTTCGAACGAAGCGCATGTGCGGCGCAACACAACCGCTGTGTAGAGCGGCAGCACGAAATTTTTAGGTTAAAAAAAAGATCGCAGTCGTCGAAAAAAAATCGCAGTCAAAGTGTTAAATACGTATATATTTTGTAATAACTGAAAAGTTCGTTATTTGTCACAACACAACACGTATAAAATATACGAGTAGTGTATAGAACATAGCTACAAACATTTTTAAGCCCAGTCCGGAAAAAAATACGAATTATCTAATATATTTACCTCGCATTTCGTGAATTTTAAAATAAAGCCGCATAAACGACATACTTAGAATGTAATTCGATCTTCTTTCGTTCCAGTTGAAGCGACTCTCGTCAGGAAGCGGACGACGTCAAATTCTATTTTCTCCGGAAGGTAGTTAGTTGCATTTTCAACTCTTCTCTTATAGGTAATAAGTTCGCTTTATGAATCTAAGCAAATGTAGTGGTTTTATCGCTTTAAAAGCTCATATTTTACAATTTGACCGCTATATAAGAGAATTTTAATTATTTTCATTGTGAATAATTTATTTTACTGTTTGAATCGGTATTTAATTTTATATGATTGATTTTAAAGACTTATATTTAGTTGTATTTCGATATGTTTACTATATAAAACTATTTTAAGTTTTTACATTAAGTAATCTATCTGTTTCGATTGTTTAAGTAAATTATTAATTTTCTTTTACTCAGTTACTTTTCCTTGTTGATCTAAAAGACAAAACAATATTATTGAAAGCTCTTATTTTTTATCGCTGATGTACTATTATAACTTATTAATACTAGCTTTTTCTTTAAAAACTCTTAGGCCTGTATATATAAAATTTTGCTGAGTCATACATTTACGACGACCTCTGTGGTGCGGTGGGCGATGGTCCACCTGCGACACAGGAGGTTGCGATTACCGCCTCTGGACAAATGTTTGTACGATCTGCAGATATTTGTTCAGGGTGTTCTGGTCGTGTGGCGCGGTGAGCGATGGTCCACCTGCAGGAGGTTGCGATTACCGCCTCTGGACAAATGTTTGTACGATCTGCAGATATTTGTTCAGGGTGTTCTGGTCGTGTGGCGCGGTGAGCGATGGTCCACCTGCAGGAGGTTGCGATTCCCGCCTCTGGACAAATGTTTGTACGATCTGCAGATATTTGTTCAGGGTGTTCTGGTCGTGTGGCGCGGTGGGCGATGGTCCACCTGCAGGACATTGCGATTCCCGCCTCTGGACAAATGTTTGTACGATCTGCAGATATTCAGTTCATCTATGTAATGTATTGTATTATGTATATCAGTTTACTAGTACCCATAAAACAAGCTCTGCTTACCTTGGGGCTAGATAATGCTGTGTGAATTGTCTAGCATTATTTATTTATGCTTGAGTGACGTTTATGCCATAGAATACCGTTACTCAAGCGTAGATCGATGACTGAGCAAGCTTTTGTAATACGGGCCTTGAAATAGAGCAATCTATAATATTTGCCCTATATTTAATATGAATTATAAGGGTAAATTATTGTACATTAGGTACAAACTTACATTTTTATGCGTAGATTTTTATACATATATAGGGTAAGTAATTCATTTGGTTGGCTAAAACGAAGTGACAGTAGTTGGTTTAACACTGCGGCAGTGAATGCGTTAAACGAGAATCAGTTTTCTCTGAAAATAATTTAACTACCCTATTTGATTTTCTGAGAAAAATATAGGAATATATATTCCGATTATATGATTCCGTATATATATGAATTGAATTTTAAGCAAGTCGTAGATCCATAATTAGGGGACTCAGCCAATCCTTTCTGCTATCTTCTTTTGTTCCATCTCAAATAAATATCCTTGAATATACATATAATAATGGTCTAGTTAAACTCTAGAAAAGTAGTTTCTGAAGTTATTAATAAGATTTGAATATAAGGTGACCTGTATTGATTATGTATATGTCTTGAAAATTGAAACAAATAGGCCCAGTCCCTTTGTGCTGTTGGCGAGAAAGCTTCGTCGTAAACTCAAGCTACGCCATTATTATTTAATGATACCAGTTATGAATAAACTCCCTTTAGAAATAAATATTATTTACGATAGTGTCGAGTGTCTAAATAATATTCTCAATGCAAAAATGAGCGAGCGTGAGTTGATGATTTAAGCTGAACGCGCATCTGTGCGCGCCTCAGGCAGGAGCCGCACTCGATTGTAAACCGACTCCAAAAAAGGAGGAGGTTCTCAATTCGACTGTTTTTTTATGTTTGTTTTACCTCAGAACTTGCGATGGGGTGAACAGATTATGATGATTATTTTTTATTTGAAAGCTGGTGCTTCCCGTGTGGTCCTATTTCAATTTGGTCCAGTTCTGACAATGGCATCCATGAGAAAACCAAATTTGCATCAAGTATGTGTGCGACAACTGGACGGAATAACTCAATATCACGCCAACCAATTTCGATGGTTCTTTTTTTATTAAAACTAAGTTGTAAACATTTTTATTATTTAGGAATTTGAAGTCGGTTTATAGTTTTTTAAAACAGGCCAAATTATACTGAAATGATTTCACTGAAATATTTGGCGCGGATAGAAGCGCGATGTTTCGTACTATTTCATAGGATTCGAAACGAGTCGGGCTCCTGTGGCGCGGACAGATGCACGTTCAGTTAGAGCCCAACAGTTGGGCGTTATTTTTTCTAGGCTTTCATGGCTGCGACAGTTTGTCTACCTAGACATTATAGATGAGGTTATTATTCATAAATACATAATTAGGCTTACACAATATACAATAATAATAATATAATATAATTGCGTATATAATAATATACGCAATACAGCGTGGTCCTATTATTTTATATGTCTTTATTTAGGTACGCAACATCAGAAACTAGTAGTTACTGAACAATGCTCTCTTGATATTACGAAGAAATCACACATTAAGTTTATAAAAAAATTCAATTAATATAATCAGTTTGTGTTTATTGCTTCAACGTACACATTAACACCTTGGATATATAAATATGGAATGACAATTACCATTCTTTACAATATACAAATTAGGGTAGGTATTTATTTATAAAGCAATAGGAATAATTTGGTTTATTAAAGCAATAAAATAATATATCTTCACAATAAATGTATGAATAGTGGTTTTTCTGCGAGTATTGTAAGTTTTATTTGGTTGTCTCGTATGATTGTCTCGTACAGATGGTAAGCGCATTTTTTTTATATTCAGTCAAAAATGACCAATTAAAAACAATTCTGTATCATATAATTCAATATCAAACGTTGTAATGATTCATTACGGGTGTACGTAAGTGTGTTAACTACGAACCTTATTTGTGTTGGAAAAACACCCACGTTTTACGAGTAACTTCAGGGTGGGTGTGGTTCGAGTCTTGCTTACATCCGTAATGAATTTATCTTACTAGTATAATTTATTATTATAGTAAAATTTGTAATAATAATAAGTTGCTAGTGCAGTCAAATATTAGATTCAAGTAGGTAATTATGGTTAGGAAATTACCAAATGCTAGATTAAATATTTTGGGCGTTTGACGTCCTTAGTTCGAAATTATAAAACAAGTCTTAGATAAGAATGCCCAAATGAAAATCTAGGGAAATATTTAGTTACAATGGAATACCACAAATTTAGATTTCAATGTATAAAACCCTTACTAATATTATAAAAACGAAAGTAACTCTGTCACCTTTTCACGCCTAAACGGCTGAACGGAAGTTAATAAAATTTTGCAGGGAGGTAAACAATATCCCGACGACGGGCATAGGCTACTCGAAAAGTGCATGCGAAGCCGCGAGCAGAAGCTAGTACGCAATAAAAGTGCACAAGAATGCTCTGGTAAGCATTATGGTGAATATGATTCATCATTGGTTTGTCTTTGTTTTTCGTTTATAATATGTAATACATAAAATATATCAATCAAAGTAACCTATAATTATTATGGTGTAATAATATCATGTAACTACTTTAATTAGGTATATACTAAGTTTTTTTATCACTTACATAAAGCACGGCAATAATTTTCCCACCTGTATATTTGGAAATATGTAATTGATCCAACAATTTTATGAAATGAACGCTGAGTAATACATAATGTAGTTAATGTACTAGATCTTAGTAACATTTCATAGCTTTTATTTTATGTTTTTTTAAGTCCTTTTTAAGTTTAAAAGACATTCGTTTGACCACAATCTCACCTGATGGAAATGTGAAGATGTGATTATTGCTCTAACTGTATTACACATAACTATGTTATCAAGTGTAAATGAAAGCATTAAGTACATAATTTTAGCTATTTTAAGACACAAAAGCAATTTTAATGTTTCCTAGTAAATGTACAATTTAGTTTAGACATCATTTAGCCTGTGTGCTCACGTAACTTAAGCTAAGTTAATTTAGAATTGTTTATTTATGATTAGGTTTATTTAAATTACGCAGTAATTATTTAAAGAAATTTTACCAAACATGCCTCGCTTAAGTTTATATTTTTGTAAATAATATAATATTTACATTAATATTAGTGTGCCCTGGCATAATATAATAATGTAAGGAATATAAATTAAACAAACTTTTCATACGCTATTTAAGATTTTTTATTGAAATACCTAAGCACTTTTTTAATGGTTTAAACTGGTTTAAAGGGTGAATTATGATGGATTCATCAAGTTAGCAGCAACGCCATGGAATTTGGTGGTTTCAAGTTTAAACCTAGCCTATCTATTGACATTAGTTTAAGTCTAATAATGCCAATAAATATTACCCCGGGGTGCCCGAAGCCAAATAAATAGTGCTCCTATAATTTAGAGTGCTCGCCACCACTGAAGACTTACGGCAAAAGCGGGAATTAAACAAACAAATCGATCGATAGTCCTGCTGATTCAGACGAAACCGTAGCGAGATTTAAATCATCAAAAACAATGACTTACTTTGGTGGGCGTAAGTCCATCTGCGACGCAGGAGGTTGCGGGTTCGATTCCCGCCTCATGACAATTGTGTGAACGATCTGCAGATATTTCTTCCGGGTGTATTGGTCGTTATCTAAGTAAAATAAAAATATCTAGCTATGTAATCTATTGTATTAAGTATATCAGTCATGAAGTACTCATAACACCAGCTCTGTTTAGATTGGGGCTGGATGATGCTGTGTCCAGCATTATTTATTTACTTTGACCGGGGCGGGCGGGAACCCTCTCAGACCGTCCGAGCACCGTAAGTGCTGGTATGGTAATTATGTGCACCTAAACGCGGGGCGGAACCGCGCATCATCGTCGTCGGGGGACGTTCGAGTCTCGTCCGGGACTCAGACGAATCGCACGGTATAGAATGAACCGCATCATACATAAATAATTTGATTGTTTTGAAAAAACTAAAAACCGACTTCAAACTCCTTAGTAATTACACTGTTTTTTAAGTTTTTCGGGAGAGATAGGTACTAAGTTCTCGGGAAAACAAATTATGGGATCACCTCGGCCACAGTAGGTATACATATAGACCTCGGCTCGGGCGGGATCTTTGTCCATACCAATTCGGTCCATAATTAACGGTGAATGGACGATACATAAATATACAGCCGAACTTCATTCATTTTAAGAACTATTTTGTACTAAATTACTTTGGCAAATAAATGATTTCATTGATTGGACCCTTCTCCTTTCTGGTTTTACGACGACGACGGTTAAAAATGTTCGTGAAGTTTTTTACCCTCGTCCGTGCCTTGGACGGGACACGATTCGCACCCGCTATGGCATTCTTCCCATAATCGAATAGATACCTAGGCGCTAGGATATAATATGAAATACCTACCTACAATACCTAAGCTAAATGGTTATACTTGTAAATAGAAAGTATCCTGAAGAGGAAACATTTTATCACAGATCTTATTTCTTTTGTATTCTATTTTGGTATTTGTTTTGTCAGGTTCGGATGAGTGACGTTAGTGACGCCTACTTTGTTAAATATCGGGTTACCACTTAGGAGAATCCGGATTAAGTTTCCGACGATTTGTACAAATTAGTGACTCATGGGATCTATTCTAAATGAAGCTGACACTTTACTACCTGTGTTTTAGTTGCTCAACGTTAGAAAATCAATTAATAGGTAACCATTATACACTTCGATCACCACATTGGTGATCGAAGATTATACAGTAGGTACATACATACAGGGTACCGCGTAATGGATGTAGGTACTCGTACTTAGACGAAAGGGAGTTATTCTAGAGCCCGCAGTTTCGGGGTCCGAAATCACTTCCTTTCGGCTCGTAAATCGTGGTAAGTAATATTCATCCCTTCGCGAAGGGGTCAGTGTTAGATAGGTACTTATACGTTTTTTTTAATAAATACCTGGCGCCCTTAATTTATGTAACGTACCTAGGTCATCATCAGCCTGTAGGTAGATTAGTCCACTGCTAGACATGCCTCCCCCAATGAGCGTCATAGCGCCCTGTCTTCAGCTTGACGCATACAGCATCTACCTGCAATCTTTCGCAGGTCGTCTCGTCATCCCACCTGCTCGGAAGGTGTCCTTCACTACGCTTACCGAGTCGTGGTCTCCACTCAAGAGCACGCTTGCCCCAACGGTCGTCGGTTCTTCGCGAGATATGGCCGGCCGACTGCCACTTCAGCTTGCTATGTCGATACTTTGATTCTCTGTCGGATACAAATACAACCCTTTATGTACCGTACCTACCTAGGTAACTTTAATAAAACTGATCGGCGAAAACATAATGAATAACTGATGAATAATAAAAATGTATGTTCGATCGTTTAAGTTTAAATGTTGTTCAATGGACAATATATACACATCAGTCACGTCACGCATCAATATTATTTTAATCGTACTGAGACAATGCAAAAAACATAATAGAGGTACTTAGGTAGGTACTTTTATTTAATAGTTGCCAAAGCTAACTTCTGACTCCACCTTATTCAGAGCTAAATGAGATTTTTTCAAAGAAAACGCTGACAACGTAATATTTAAAGGCGCTTTATTAAATGGTAATGATAGGTAAGTAAGTATATAAAATCTTTGGTCAATCAAAATCGAATCTTGGGCGCATGTAAACTAAACATTATTCATCATATCATCCGAAGTGTAATTCCTCATCGCGCAATAATTCTCTTTATATCCGTAATACTGGTTTTGTTCCGTGTTATCGTATCGTTCGTCGTATTCGTTGTCGTATTGTGAGTAGACCTCCTGGTTTTGGTTCTGGTCGTCCCGCGTGGTTCTGGTCGGTTCACTCTGTGGGGGCACGTTCCATCGCTGAGAGATTCCACAGCTGAGGGAACCGCCGTGTTGGAACGCAAAAGGCCATGCCTAGAAATAAATAAAAGAGTCACTGATAATAAATAGGTCCGACGTAAGATATGTCTCACGGCGGGAACCGAACGCGCAACCTCGTGCACTAGGCGGGCCGTCGACGACGTCGTGTGTCTTTGTCTTCTTTACTACCCAACAAACATTTCAGTAATACAAGTTACGCGACTCAAAATGCTATAAATATCATTTGAAGTATTGTTTGCGTGTCATATGAAAGATTTCCTAACTTTTCAACAATAGTCCTCATTTGCTCCGATGATTGATACCAAATCAGTCAGTAGATAGCAATGCCAGAAGATTGAATGAAATATATACCTTTCGCAGATGGCGCCGAAGGACTCGAGTGAATTCTCGATAATTCATGACATGTGAGCAAGGTTTTTATGGTTTTCCAACGTTTTAGTGCAATTAATTGACTTATACAATACCTAAGTGCCCTTGGCGCATTTCAGGAGGTTTGCCTTCATAGAGTTAGTTTAAGCCTAGCCAAATGAAACTTTTACCTAAAACTGTCTAGTTTAAGATACCTAGGGTTGTTTTCATCTTTAATACCAATGTTTTGGGTTCGGACTTCTTCATTCCTTTGGTGGTCTTTCAACACGTCATTTGTTTAAAATAAATAAATATAGACAGGGACTTGGACCTCCCACTGCGCGCCTAAAGTGTGAAGATTTTGCGAGTTCACAAATTTACCGCACTTTTTACATCCAAACAAATGAGGTAACACATGTTTTAGGAGAACGGACTTCGCGTTCTCTTCTCTTTCTGGTAGGTAGGGAAGGCTTAAGAATTAACGGGCATAGGTAAGTAAAAACTTTCATCTATGCCTTTTAGATTGGACGAAAGTTTTGACATCGGTAGAACTCGCTGGAGCCATATGTATAGTAAATGTATAATCCTATATGTATAGTTATTGCAGTAGGGAAGCAAGTAGAAAAGTAGGTAAACAGATATCCTTCATCTCTCAAGCCTACCAAAGTACATAACCGAGACAGTAAAACAAAGGGGCATCCGGAGAAACAATAAAACATCTCAGAGATAATTTTATTTATACCAACAGCTGCAAACTTTTGGTCAGCACGGGCGTAAAACGCGTGTTTGTTATTGTAACCTTTTTGGTTCTATGTTCTTATTCCAGTTGGATTTGTTTGTGTTTAACGGAAGGACCGGAAAAGTGACTCTTCAGAAAAAAAACGCAACAGGAACACACATGATGGTAGACTCAGGGACCACCTCTACGGGTGTTTGTGTGATTCGAGAATAAACAACCCTGCAATCGGTTTAATTTTTTGCAATCTTTGACTCATCATCATCGGCCTCTGTATCTATCTACGATGGATGTTATGATACCTAGCGTCCGGACTGTATCGAGTCCAAATGCGAAAATAGGAGTAGGTACCTCCGCCTAAACCTTCCGCTTCGTGGCACTTACGTAAAGCCTAGGAGAGAAGAGAATGACCGATGTGGCTCTGTCATTCTCTTCGCTGGTAGACTCTCCCCAGGGACGCACGTTTGTCATCTATGACTAATGGCATCAGTCTAGAAATGTAGAAATTTAAGGGCGGGTTTATCGCCAGCAACTGTCTGTTGCTGGCAATAAACCCGTCCATAAATTTCATATATTTCTTTGACCCACCGCGACACCAAGCTGTAATGTGCATTAGCCTGTAGCCCGTTTCTATTGATCTTTCCGATTTTATTTAGCAAAGCAAAGTGTCAAATGATATTCCACTACAATCATCATAAATTAAAGTAACGCACTGCGCAAAGGCAGTTAACTAATCCGACCATCGATCACCCATTGGCCCTTCGTGGAACGTGCTCACTAATCCTCGAAGACAGCCGAGAGGTGCCATTTGGCATCAACTAATTCATTTGAGAGCTCAAGAGTTCGCGCCGGTTTTGATTCGTCATGTCATGTTTGCATGGTCAATATTTCAGCAACCCATGGGTTATTCAGTCATCATCATGACACTCGTCTAGAACGAAAGGCATAATAAGAAACCGAAAAAACAGTACCTAACCTACCTACCAAAGCTTTTGCATCCATGAGCGCAACAAACTGAGTCTTTCTTTATTATTTTCCAGCTTGAATTTTAGTATCACCTAGGTCCTTGGAGGACAGTGCAATGCACTAATAGATGATCTTTGATAAACTGATAATCCTCCTTCAGTACATAGATAAATTAAATATAAAGAGGTAGGTACTATAAGGATTTACATAGACCAGTGAAGTCTCCACAATAAACAATTAATGACATGACGTCAGCTATTAACAGCCGTGTCCTGGACTCAAAATCGTTCTTCTACTTTATTATCCTGTGACCTCAGTTTGCGGTATCTATAGCAACAGTGCACTAATCTGAGATCCGTACTAAGTATTGCATCTTCTGTGGTCGGGACTCGTGCCGTGGTGTAGAGGAATTAGGGAGATGACAGCCTGACAGGGAATAAATTGTGAACAATTATGTGATTTGCTCGAGAAATATTGGTGGGTGATAACTAAGTTATTGTTTTAATTTATCTCCTTGGTATTATGTTGAGAGGTAATAATTACCTCGGTATAGAAAAAAATATTGTTTTATTGTTCCGAGGAAATGCAGTAAAATTTTTAAAATATCAAATTTTTTAAATTTTTTAAAAATTATTTGTTTACTCGTAGATAGATAACGAGTAGGCTAGGGAAATCGAGAAGTTTTTGGGCGCTTTTGCCTTTGGCCTACACGTAGGTATTATATTATTTAACAAAAAATAAAGAAAATACTACAAACTACCGAACAAAGCCAATGCGTGTGCGCCGATCGTGGAAGGTGCGCATTTTTTTTATTTCAGATAATAAAGTCTACTACCATAGGACTTTCTTGTCTGAAATAAAATAAATGACACAGACAGGCCATTTGCAGTGGGTCCAGCATGGACAGCTTCGGTCTGCTGCAACCAGGACAGCGCCAGCGTTGTCTTATCTTTAGAGATCTCTTACCAAACTGAGAGGATGGGGCGGCGTGTGCGCCGATCGCGGCTCGTGGAGCAAAGCCCGGAGGTGCGCTATGTATGACGCGGCCAGGCGCAGTGTATCGAGCTTGGATAGCTTCGTGTCCGCGGGGACCCAAGGCAGCGTAGTCTTTAGTCTGGGTAGAAGAAATTAAAATCAGTTAAAGTTGGTTGGTAGAAGTAGAGCACCATAATCGAGGGGCTCACGGCATTTATTATGTAAATGCATGCATAAATTTGAATTTATATAAATGCCATAATAAATAATTCGAATGCCATGTATTAACATAACCATGCGTGGGCTATTATAGGAGCGCCTCGATAACTTTTCTAAGTAGAAAGGTTCCAAGGTCTATCTAAAGGTCCTAAAATTAAAAAAAATGACGACCTCAGTGGCCCAGCGGACGAAGATCCGCTTGCGACGCAGGAGTGAGGCAGAAATCGAACTGCCACGGATTCGATTTCTGCCTCGGACAAATGTTTAAGTCCGATATTTGTCCCGTGCTTTTAGGGTATTTTCTAACTAAATAAAAATATCTATGTATGTTATGTACCTATTAAGTAATAATATTGTCAGTTATCTGCTACGAGAAGGACCCATAAGATAACACATGCACTTTAGCTTGGAGCTAGATGATGCTGTGTGAATTGTCCAGCATTATTTATTATTATGAACGTGAGTCGCGACTTGAAGCTAGAAGGTACTATAGCACCAACTCAATGACCACTCACCTACAAAAGGCTTTTGACAAAACCCTCATTCGGGCCCGTTCTCTGGCGTTGGCTGCATTTCTGTGTTGGGGCTCCTGACTGTTGCGCTCTTCAAACACATTTACAAAAATTATCTATTAATTATTATTCAGTAAAACTTTTGAAACTATCACATAAATCACTTTTAACGGGATATTCACCATGATTAGATTATTGAGTTTTCCAATATTTCGGCACACTTTCATGCGCAATGAATGGTCACGGAATAACTGAAAATCGAATCATGGTAAATATCTCGTTTTAGTGACTTGTATTATTTGGTAAGTTTATCATTGGCGCAGGACCGTGTGGCGGCGTCGCCGTCGCTCGTCGCAAAGAAGTTAGGACGCCTATACCCATTGGATAAAGTCGGGTAGCGGAGAACGCTATTATTAATTTATATTGTTATTTACTACATTAATTTTAATTAATAAGTGCATTAAGGAATATCACTACTTAAATATTAAGTATGAATGTACATTCCAAGAACCAAGCCTGTAACTATGTTGCCAATAAGGAATCTGAATTTGACATAAAGCCTCCCTTCATCACCCTATCAGCTTGATGCATCCAGTATATTATAGTGGCCTTAGGGTCTTAGTAAGTTCGTTGTAATAGTTTTTCGGACTGACTTAATTACATTTATCCAATTAATTTAATATGATAAATTATAACACCATTAAGTAGATACTAAAGTTGGCTTACCCGAGTTTGACTGCGTGTCATCGAAGAAGAAATCATCATCATCACCGTCATCCAACCTCTTCTCGACCGGAGATCTATTCGCCCTTTTTCTCGGCATTACGATTAAAAATATTGCACAAACACCAATCACTAAACTAACAAATTGTTTAAATTTTCAGCACATTTTCATAGAATCGACCTCATTTTTTTTTACTTTTCAAAATATGGCATTCTATTGTTTTTGTAACATTTGAATTTAGAGCGCGGTATTTTTTCTTTTTCACGGTTTCATGAAAGTCGTGCTCAAGGTCCGTGTGTTCATTCTGCGTGACGTTTCTGATTTGAGGAGTATGGGCGGGCGGCGCCGCATGCGCAGGCGCTTGGGCGGTGCCAAATCTCGCCCCTCCCGTTGCAACGAACAGTCTATCTGATCTGAGTCAGTTTTTTATTATGGGTTTACTAAATAGATTATTAGTTTATTGCATATTCATTGCATCATTGGGGCATAGACAACTTATATTGTGGCGTATAGAGTACGATATTTCGATTTCACACCAAGGGGAGTTTATTAATCACGTTTGTGTTTAGAACACGGGCAAGGAATATCTAATGTCATAGAAAATAATACCCCAGGTTAGATAAGGTTTTTCGTGCGTGACCTAATTTTTTACAGACTCAGGACCTACAATTTAAATTTAAATTGCAGTCACGTATTTTTTAATCTTAGCTTCTCGATACAAAATATTATTAGGTACGCATGTCTTAGTAGCACGTACGCACGAACCTAGTAAATACCTGCCTAGAAATTAATTAAAATCTACCATAGGGCTGGACCAGTAGCGTTGGACGACGTTGATTGATACCCTTAAAGGTACTTAACTTACCATTTATTATAATTATGATTTCTGAAACTGAAGTGATGCTAGATGAGTAGGTAACACAAGAAGCATTTTTATAAAAACAAGAGAGTAAACATCAATTAGCGCCTTCCTAAGTTAGGCGGTGTGATTGACAGAGCGCCGCCCCAGGGTCTCACTTCCGTGTCATCCAATACTGCATTTCACACTCCTGAACACGTGCTATACGAACGTAGAAGTATTTGATGTCCCCCACCCAGCTAGGTGGAGACCACGACTCGGTAAACGTAGTGTAGGACGCCCTCCGACGAAGTGGGATGACGACCTGCGAAAGACTGCAGGACTGCAGATAGATGCTGGATGCGTCAAGCTGAAGAAGACAGGGCGCTACGGCGCTCATTATGGGAGGCCTATGTCCAGCAGTGGACTAACATAGGCTGATGATGACGATTATGATGTTTACTGTCATGGTCCACAAATTAACGATCGAGATCTTACCTACACTGTCTGGTCCGTAAGGTGTTAGGTAGGTTGAGGGATTGCTGCAAATAGGATGCAACCAGGGTTGTCACTTCATCTGACTCTAGCATAATGAATCACCTCTGTCTCGCTTTTATAAATAAATATAACATACTAATTTAATTTAAAACTAAATAAACCAAGACCCAACACGCGATTAAGTGCCGACGGCCATCTTGAACCGATTTTCATCAAACGCTACGAGCCTACGAACACTCCCAACGAAAAATAAAACAAAATCAAATTGTTTCATCCGTTCGGGAGCCACGATGCTACAAACACACACAAAGACACGTCAAACTTATAATACCCCGTTTTCGCGTCGGGGGTTAAAAATAAGCGATTGTAAGTCTGAACGAATACTACAATATAAAAAAACATGATTAAAATTATTTTCAAACCTACAGTTAAGTGCCTAACTCAGTAAGTTACGTAACAAAAACTCAACGAAATTTATATTTATTTCATGTAAAGTATTATGAATATGATGCTGGATGCGTCAAGCTGAAGTCAGGGCGCTACGGCGCTCATTGGGGGAGGCATATGTCCAGCTGTGGACTGCTATAGGCTGGCTGATGATGATGATGATTCCAATAGTCAAATATAACAGTTTGCAGATCAAAACCGGGTTTCCATCGCGAAATGGTAGGTAGGCAGGTAGGTCTGTTGATTTACACCGCAAAAGGAAAATAAGTGAGCGGAGCTTCATTTCAACGTTTTCTGCTCACTTAGCTCTTTCCCCTTGACTATTTGTTGGTGGAAACATAAGTATGCAGTTGACTTTTACCAGTTGAACGGATTCGTAGTAGGTCTGCTCCACTCGCGGTGGAAACCTGGTTTAAGTGGCAAGTGGCAGCCCTATTTCGCCAGGTGGCCGATATCACAGCATTGAATTTAACGTTCTCGTGTCGACGGAAAGTGATTCGTTTTAAGCGCCTAGCGGGGCTTACGTTTGTTTTGCTGTTTTCTTAACAATTAGGTAATTTATTTTTGTTCCATATATCACGAGAAACGGTAGGTACGTTGCTTAGCCATATTTGTAGGGTATGTTAGGTAGGCAGGTAATACACCTACTGGCTACTTGCTTGTTTACGAAAATAATGGTAAGTGTGTGTGTCAGTGATCAAGTGATTGTTTTTGTATTTGCTTGCATACCACTAGGAGATTGATTGATCTGAACTTATGTACCTAACAAGTACACCACGTGTTTAATTAATTATTTTATTTATTGATTTATTTAAACTTTATTGCACTATTAAAGATACAAAGGGTGGGCTTAATGCCGAGGCATTTTCTACCTGCCAACCAGGAAACACATCAAATTCATCAATTAATCATCATCATCATCATCATCCTATAGCAGGCCACTGCTGGACATAGGCCTCCTATAGATCCCTGTCCTGTCTTCAGCTTGCCGCATCCAGCATCTACCTGCAGTCCTTCGCAGGTCGTCATACCACCCGGTCGGAGGGCGTCCAACATACAATACGTTTACCGAGTCGTGGTCTCCACTCAAGAACACGTTTAGTTAATCAAATTATCAGACTCGCAATGCTGGCAGCTATAACTATGACGGAGAGCTACCTACCACAGCTACTTAGGTATTTGATTGAGTCGAGAACCGATGATGAGAATGGATTACCTACCTATACCTGAAATTTAAACTTTAAGTACCTATCAGTATTTTTTTTTATATTTTAATAATCCTACCACCACGCCCGCCGCCGGCCGGCCGCCTAGCTATGCTACTATTTTATCCACTAACTAACCGTTAATGAATACGTATCAAACACTTAGGTAGGTACATGACGTACCTACCTAAGTGTTTATGATATGAACCTACTACACACCCTAAAGCAGGTAGGTGCGCTGAGATAGAGATAAAATAAACTAAACTAACACTAGCCAAACTCGATGTAGAATGTTTGTAAACAAACTGCCCATACTTAACCTAGAATTCACTTTATTGCCGCGTCTTTTTATACGCAATTTACATAGCTTGTCGATTTGAGATCCTTCTTTCAGAAAATCTTGCTTTAAATTATATCTGAAACTTGACGCCAAGCAAATGAGTTGTAGTTTTTGTTTTGTTGTTTGTTTACAAACATTCCACATCGAGTTTGGCTGCTGTACTTTCGTACTTTCCCATCCAAGAAGATGCTTCCTCCCTATGGGCCAGCGTGGTTCAAACTTAGCTCTTCCTTGCATTCGCATAATGTACTTTTTTTCGCAGCTTGGCAAACCAGTTTTATAAATTGACACTGGCACACGTAGAATTTGTAGACAGTGATGGAAGGAAGGAAGAAAATGGATTGACTTGACTTTGATTGACGACTGACGTTTTACTGGTTCGGTTCGGTCCGTCTTTTCTATTCTATGTTGTTTTAATTGTCTTGTTTACAAAAAAATCTGAAATCAAATTCCTTAAAATAATTGGGTAATATCTACCCAGTTCTGATTCTACAATGGAATTGAAATAACAATACTGAAATCAAATCACGTAGCAAAAACCAATTCCTATATTGTGTTTGCAAGTCTTCTAAAGGTAAAATGCTTCCAGGAATTGGAGTATTTGGTACTGGTGCGGTAGCAAAAGCAATCGTACCATTTCTGAAGGAGAAAGGCTTTCCGGTTGAAGCGATATGGGGTGTCTCATCACAGGAAGCAGAATTAGCCGCAAAGGAACTAGAAATCCCGTTCTTTACAAACAAAATAGATGATGTTTTATTGAAGAAAAATGTTAGTCTAGTTTTTATAGTTTGTGCACCGAATCTTCACTCACAAATATCAGTGAAAGCCCTTGGTATCGGGAAACATGTAGTTTGTGATAAACCAGCTGGATTGAGTCAGGCTGAGGCATTGAAGATGGTCCGAGCAGCTCAGTACTATCCCACACTCATCTCCATTGTCAATCATTCACTCAGGTTTCTACCAGCATTCAGTTATATGAAGAAAAGCATTAACGAAGGTTATCTTGGCAACCCAGATGAATTAACGCTTATAGATGTTAGAGTACAAATGGGCCCCTTGTACGGAGATGTGTACAACTGGTTGTGTGATGATACTATGGGAGGGGGCACACTAACATTAGTTGGAAGTCATGTCATAGACTTGGTCTCATTTCTAACTGGCCAGAAAGTTGTGAAAGTACTTGGAGTTTTGAGGACATTTGTGGAAGAAACAGAGAAGGTTAAAGGTATCAGAAAAATAACTGCCCCAGATTTCTGCTCATTCAATTTGATAATGGAAAAAGGACTTCTAGTAACTGCCACATTGACAAATCACTTGCCTTCACCATTTTTCAACCAGGAAATAATGGTTTGCAGTAAAAAAGGCTACTTGGTTGTGAGAGGTGGGGATCTACATGGGAAATTACATAAGCCAACTAAAGTTCCACATGAAGATGATGGCTCACGACCAGTTAAAGAGGAAGTAATTTACGTTGATGTTGAAGACTTGAGCTGTACTTCTAGTGTTGTGCCCAAGCCATACATTAAGGGACTTTGTAAAATGATAAGTGCTTTGAAAGAAGCATTTTTACCTGTCAAGGAGCAGATGGATTGGGTGAAAGAGCCAGTCAAGTCTGCTGCAACATTTGAAGACGGTCAGAGAGTTCAAGCAACAATGGAGGCATTGAGGCAGTCAGCAGAAGATGGATGTTGGACTTCTGTCCAGCTACTTACAGAACCACCAGATCCAAACCCTGCTTTGTCTGCTGCGGTCCGACGGACAGCCATATCTTTACAATAGTACTTTTTATGCAGGTCCTGTTTGGTCAACTTGGCTTTACAGTGATCAAGTGATTGTTTTTGTATTAGCTTGCATACCACTAGGAGCTTGATGATCTGAACTTATTCAGTATTAGGTAGCATTCCATTAGTTGGCCATATTATAAGATTAAGACCTATAAGTATTCATATTTGTACTTTGCTTGACCGCTTGCCATTATAAAACCCTATTACTATGTTACTGTTGATATTAAACTAAAAGACCTTTTTTATGTATTGTGAAATGAAAATCACCTAAAAACAAAAAGTCACCTATGGAACACATTTTATGCAACCACATTTTATTCAGCAAAATGTAAACTAAATTAGTACCTATATTATGAGAATGTGCAAAGTTTATTAAATATTTACTAAATTACCCTGTGATCTTTCTATTCCTTACTGTTTGCTCTTGCCCCACCCAATATCTTAAGTATAGGTAGCTTACTAATTTAAAGGCCTGATAACACTTTAGAGGTTATGTCTGACAATGATGCAATATTGCAACTTCCCTGCTTTATCAGATTTTAGGAATTTGGAAAAAAAAAACAAAATGGTAATAAGTAACATTGTAATATAATAATTTTTGAAATGCAATGGAGATAGCAAGCAGTACCTCGCCCAACGTATTACACAATCACAACATGTTCATTCACTACAAACACTAGGAAATTAAACTAACAGAATCATATCCACAAAATAATGTAAAGCTATGCACTAAATTCAGTTTTCGATCTTCGCCAAGATGTCCGACTCTCTAAAGAGGTGATATTCCTTATCGTCATTGTCCAAGGATACTTTGGTGCCACCGTACTCTGGGAGTAGGACTTTGTCTCCGACCTGGACCATAACTGGAACGAATTCACCATTATCTCTCCTGGCGCCGGTGCCCACAGCTACAACTTCACCATGTAGGACTTTGCCTTGTGCCTTTTCTGGGAGAACGATACCCCCAGCGGTTTTTGTGATGGCTTCCGCCCTCTTGATGAGCACTCGGTCCAGTAGGGGAATGAAACGTTTCACTGCAGATGCCATTTCTACGGTTTTTAATGTTTTTCCGGGGAAAAGATTAAAAGAAACTTCTACGCTGCTACCAGTAGAGATCGAGAATGTTCGATGATAATGCTCTCGCTTTGCTCACACAAGCTCCTTCGCCGGCATATAAAAATTGATTTAGTTTGACAGCACCTGTCAAATTTTTAGTCCATGTGTTTACAGTGTTGCTAGGTTACGAAGATGCTTGAATTTCGAATTCGAAATAAAAAGTAAATTCACAGAGAAATTGAAAAGTATATGTTTATGTTTCATTATTTCAAGAAAAATACTGAAGAATAGGAGTGGTGAATTATGAAAATAAATTTGTTAGAAAAAATATGACAAACCGACTGCAAACCGTGTAAGATCTCCGGAATCTGCAATGACATCTAGCGTGGAGTAGTAGTAATTTGAGTTAGTATCTACGCCTTAAGAGATGGCGCTTCATGGTTTTAGTTTACAACCAAAATAACAGATGGCCCTAGTGGTTTGAAATTTGAATTAATGCTTAATATTGCGATGAATATAACTATTATTAAATAATAGTTATATTTCGATCTCAAATCGACAAGTAATGTAAAAAAAAATTACAATACTTGTAGATTTGAGATCGTTTCTTCAGTAAATATTGCGTACCATTCTGAAACTCGAGGCTTCAACTTTTTGTTTCGTGGTTTCTTTACAAACATTTATAATGGTTATTTAATTTCTGTTGTTCGGTGGTTTCTTGGTAATTCGTCTTTATTGTTCGAATAAAATAGGTAGGTACCTACTTATATCCTCAAACTACCGAATTGAGAATTGTGTAGGTAGCCTAACTGTATGTAAGCCTAACTGTGTCGGTACCTACTACCTACTCTATATTTTTAAGACAAGGAGGAAAAGAAGATTACTTGACGACGTTTTTATTAAGAATTATTAAAACATTTATGGGGTTTCTAGGTACCTACCTAACCTACAGACTAGACATAAGTTAATGTATTATGGTACCTACCCCTACGCAATAGCGCAATGTGGCTTCTAGAGAAAGGATCATTAATATCTAAAGAGGTAGGTAAGTATTTTAAATACCTTCTTTTCTAAAACCTTATTTAAGTACCTACGCTACCTACCACCCCCTAATGGGCTCATTGTGATTGAACGTAGCGGTCCAAAATACAGTCTAATGTAAACTAGCTAGCAGCGGCGCCGACCGGCCCAGCAATGTCTTAGGAATGCTGCGCAGGCGCCGGCGAGTCTAGATAACACCTGCGTTGGCTATTATCACGCCCACGGCAACGGCGGCCCACGTCGTCGCTTTGTCGTCAGTCGCCCTCGTTGTCTCCGTGTTATCCAAAGAGTTTCATTGACTTCGTTGTTTCTTCATCTAGAATTTACTATCTTCCGAGCCTCCGGCTAATACTTAGGTATACGCTGGGGAGTTATCTGTGGTTATGGATAAAGATTCATAAAAGAAATTAGGTATGTACTCGTATTATAATATTACAGCTTTCTACAAATTACTGCATTTATTACTGATAAATAAATAGAAGTGCTTCTCACATTATTAAGGCGAGATACTACAATGCTTTACTCTAGATGTGAGAATAAATCCTAGAAGAAGAAGGAAGGACAACTTTATTATCGAGTCAACTTTACTATCGATCCGAAAAAAAAAGAAGACCCGAGAAGGTATACCATAGATATACGCATTAAAGACCGAAATGAGGCTGTGCTGGCTGGATTCATTTTTACTAATAACCGGATGATGATAAGTGTCTTTGGAGTGCAGTGGATGGACCACAGTCACTGTACGATAACTGATCTTCATCGTCGTTGTTGCGTTGTCGATAAATAAAAAACAACCCTTATTATATTTTTGTCAAATTCATCGCCAACGTCCATACCACGTTGAATACACCGGTTCTCGTCCGATCACCGAAGTTAAGCAACGTCGGGCGCGGTCAGTACTTGGATGGGTGACCGCCTGGGAATACCGCGTGATGTTGGCTTTTTGCCATTTTTTATAAAAATCTATAAAACAGAGCACTCCTACCTTAATTTCCAAAGGTTTTTGGCAAAAAAAAATTAGACAAAAAAAGATAAATATAATGTCTTGAAGTGGATAAAGCAAATATTTTTTTTACGTGCTGCTTCTATTTTATGTTTATTTTGATATTTATCCAATCTAAATAAAATTGCTTGCAGGCCTTGCAGTAAATAACGCTGGAAAATAATGTTTTGAGAAGGCCCGAGAAGGTATACGCATTGAAGACCGAAATGAGGCTCTGCTGGCTGGATTAATTTTGACTAATAACCGGATGATGATAATTGTCCTATTGTCACAACAACTACAATCGAACACAACCAACATGTCGCTAGAATGTTAATTGCCACATAATCAAGAGTGTCACAGAATATTAATCGGGGTATTAATAAATTAAATTAATCTAATATGAATCTAGCCGACGCGACGCGACGCCGACCGTTGGCGCCATGTGTAATTTATTCAAGAATTTTATTGATGTTTTTGATTTCAGTTCGATTTCTTCAAAGTTCTGTTGCGTCGGATGGATCATTGAATGAATGCTCTACTTCAAATATGCTATTGTAAACCTTTAATGCGATCATTAAAGGTTAAGTACCTTAATATATACCTATAAAACTTCTGAAAAACAGATTTACCACCGTGGAATCCATCGCACAACGTAATTTGTTTGTTTTACATTTACAATGTGTAATTTTTTGCCCAATTAATGTTATCAAAAAAACGACCACCTTCTGTGGTCCAAACCAAAACTATTTTTAAGAGCACATAAGACAATGTTTTTCTGGAAAACATATCATTTCTATCAGCCCGTACATGTGCACTAATGAATATAGGCCTCCCCCAATCTATGCCACGAAGAGCAGTCCTGATCTGAGCAGCCTCCATCCAAGATTTAATTATTTTTATTTAATAAGAAGTTTGTCGAACCAGAGTGCTTTAAAAAGGCCCTTTCCTGTATCATCCTCTATAGAAAACTACGCTGTTGTGTTAAAAATTCGCACGCTCGCTAATCCAGGTGCTGATTGAATGGTATTCGGGATTCTAGAAAGCATTCAGTGTTTTTTGGTTGTGTCTGGTAAACTAAGGCAGTGATCGGGTTCACACGGCGGCGTAATATTCATTATACAGGCTTATTTTACGAGGATCTCATGTGTAAGCGGTGACTATGGTTTGGGGATTTTGTCCAAATATGAACAAATACACAGAATATATACTTATTTTCTAAAGACGTAGAAGAGTTTTCAGATTTCACCATTGTGTAGCTGATTTTGCACTCTATCCCACCCAGATATACTTATCTCACTTTCCTCTGACCCTACCCTTCTCCTTGAAAACAAACACAATTATCTCTTTTTTTGATGGTAAATGCGTGCTACGATTCTACGCCCCCCGTAGCACTTCTGAATCTGAATAGCATACAAAAGACATCAACGCGCACTCACATTTTTTACAACTGAGTAGATAAATTCCTTATTTCAGTTACTAGCGGACCTATCGAGTTGCAGCTTCATTATGTTATAGAAAAGATCTTCCCCGTCACCTGCAATTACACGTAATTAATTTTTTCGTAATAAATTTGCTTGCTCCTAAGTCAAGTTAGGAGCAAGCAAATACGCTCCTGACTAGGGTTAGGAACAAGCAAATAAATTAATTACGTATATGAATATTATTATTTCGTAGAACTTCGTAGCATGTGCTACGACGCTACTTTACATTACAACATGACGAAAGGGAGCTTCGGAAAAAGAAGGTACCTAAAACTACAGAAAAACTATATAGTAGTACGCACGCACTAAACGAACGAAGTCTTGAGTTACACCGGCAGATAAGATAGGTAGTTCAGATATCTTAACAGAAAATCGCCAATACAAACGATTCTAAAACATGGGCACACCATAACAAAAAGTTGTGTGATAATAGCACGCGGACGTTCAAAGCGTACAAAATAACACAACAAACAAGTCTCAAATAAAGCCTTGTATGAGCTTAGCCACTTTGTGCTTCCACTGATTTACAATCAACTTTGGTTTTATAAACTTAAAGTTTAGAATTGAGTGGATAAAGATGATAAATGTGAATAGCTTTAAATAATGGTTTCTCACGGCGACCGACGCACAGGTGCGCATCCGGCTATCTGAGCGGGATTTGAATCGGTGTAGTGTTCCAATTTAGACGCCGAAACAATCTTTTTTGGACCACGTAATCTTATGAGTTTTGCTATAAATCAAGTATCTTTGGACTGCTGTAGACCACGTACGATAGATGACCGTCATCGTTGCGTTGTCAATAAATACAAAAAAACATATGATATTTTTGTAAATTCTATGGCCAACGTCCATACCACGTTGAATACACCGGTTCTCGTCCGATCACCGAAGTTAAGCAACGTCGGGCGCGGTCAGTACTTGGATGGGTGACCGCCTGGGAACACCGCGTGATGTTGGCTTTTTGCCGTTTTCTAGCTATGGAAATAACACGAATTATTTTGAGCTCACTACTTTTTTGAACTCCCGTGGTTTGCCATGGCAAAATAGAGGCAGATATTTTTTATTTAGCATATCTGCAAATCGTACAGACAGTTGTCACGAAGCGTTTCCGTAACTTTCTTCGTTAGATTTTCGCCTGTTGCGCCACAGAGGTCGTCTAAAAACTAGAGTCAATGAGGATGTGCTTTGGATTTATTTAATTTTGATAACATTTGATATTTTTGTCTCCATTTCCGCCAACGTCCATACCACGTTGAATACACCGGTTCTCGTCCGATCACCGAAGTTAAGCAACATCGGGCGCGGTTAGTACTTGGATGGGACACAAATGATTGTTAGCTCACTCCTTTTTTGAACTGACCGACAAGACCGCCGCTTTAACCGCCTGGGTGCACCGTGTGATGTATTTTGCTTTGAATGAAAATCTGAAACGAATTATTCTCAGATAAATCCAATGTCCAATTTTGTCCAATTATGTCCCAACGCAACGTTTTGCCAAGGAAAAAATAGAGATATGAAAATGAATGAGTTTACCTTGAAGACTCGACTGTTTTCGTGGAGTTGCATATTGTACCTATCCTCCTTCAGGAACAGAAAGTTGAATTCCTTAATGTTTAAATTACGACTTTTTTACACACAGATGACAGACGCTGTTTCTCTTTCTCCTTATTAAGTAAATCCACAAGGTTACAACTGCTTGCAGCTTGATATTTTATGACAGTCAGTCAGTCACATAATTTTAGCTAGGCAATGCCATAAACGTGTTGTATGTCGACCGTGGGCGGCACAGGTGTTCATCCGGACCCCGGACCGCTTTACATTGCTCAGCGGTCATTGCTGTGTCGAGATTTAGATGAACTCTATTGACAGATTTTTCTTTGTTCGTCGGTGTTACTGGCAACTGGCACAGATTTAGGTACTTACCGACGTTTTCTTACTATCTTATACAGCTAATGTTCAATTCAGTATTAATATAGGTATAGTATTATTTATTTATTTTAAGGAAAGCATCAGCACACAATACTGAAATGGGTAGTACCTACCTACGATAGACATTTTCAGGTAGGTATCCACTGTTAGTAGTTACATTACGAAAATAAAAAAATAAAAAAATAAAAATTACCTACAGGTAATATTGTTATGTTACATTACTTGATATTATATTACCCTGCTACTATTTAGCTGCTGTCCATCCAGCTGTAGAGTAGTTGCTGATGTTGACGATGGTTAGCATATTATTTATCTCAGACTCCCAAATCAATAGATGCGATGCATCCACTTTGTATTTGCAGATGGCGCTATTGACTAATTCGGACAGTCCCTGTCCGAATTAGTCAATAGCGCCATCTGAATGTTTGTTGCTGAACTATTTACACCATTCGCTTGCAACATCCGCCCTCTATCCACTGACCTAGCAGGTCACAACTTTTATAATGTTTACTTTCACTACGATACGTTTGTTTCGCAGAGGTTGGAGGCATAGAGTAACTTCTAAAACTTTTTGCACTGTCTCGTTGCCAATTTGTAGTAATCTCGTAAATACAATGTCGGAACCGATAATAGAAACTTGTGAGGGAAAAATAAAAGGATTTGCTTCAAATAATCACAATGGTGTTGAGTTTTACACGTTCAGAGGGATTCCCTACGCAAAGCCACCAATCGGCGAGCTCAGATTTGCCGTAAGTACACGTCATAAGTCATAACATACCTACCTACATAATTTTAATCCTATGTTACAGAATGACTAGGTATAATATACCTAGTCATTCTGGTATATGTAGTCCTAGTCATTCTACATATGGTATATGTACGGATGAGTAAAGATGAATATGGCATATTGCAGTATAAAACTGCTTTTGAAGATGGTGACTTCCAAAAAGTATCTTTGATGAGAAATCAAAGGACTCCTTGCCCTCAGGTTCAAATGCCTACACCTGTAAGAACCGGTTTAAACCCAATTTCAACAAATAAATTTGAAGACCTGCAAAAAACTTTGACATGGATTCCTCAAATATTCGATTTTTATAAAAACCTGCCCCATGTCAATGGCCAGCGTGAATTAGATATATAAAAATATTAAAAATACAGTTGAACTGATAGGTATTTCTTAAATTATTTTTTTAATAAATGTGTCCTTGTAAATACAGTTTTGTTTGATTTTTATTGGTAACCTAATTATAAAATAGTACACACAATGATGAATAATAGGCGTCTTGTATGTGACTTATTATTATTATGTTTTGAAACCGAATAAAAATAATGAACGTTTTTGGTGGTAATGAATAATAAGTCCGGATTGAGTGGCGCTGCAGTTCATGCGCTTGGACTTGTTATCGACCGCTTGTATCACGTTTTGCCACAGCGTCAGAGGTAAACTATGTTAAGGGTTAGTATTACGATTTACCTCTAAAGCTACAACGAACTTATTACTGTTTCATTGCCAATAAATTAAAAAATATTGCCGATAGGACTTATAACTTTTTACCACGTCATAGAGTACACATTTCAAAAGCAAAATTCAACGATTTTGACAAAAAGTGGACTTGTTATTCTTTACCTCTGAGCTACAGTATTTAGAACCGACTTTCAATAATTTACGTGGACGTGTAAATTGTGACAGCACCAAGTGTAGGTAGGTATCAGATGGGCTGAAATTGATGGCCTATTTCACATCAAAATAGACCGACACAGGACTTGGTAGGTATTTACTAAATACCTACCAAGTCCTGTGTCGGTTTATTTTGATGTGAATATTTAGGTATTGGATTTTATGATAAGAACTGGCTAACGAATACTTCAATCATAATTCTTTATCGTAGACAAAATATTAACCTACGAATTTAAACATTTTTTTTTTCACAAACATACTAAATTTTATGGGAAATGTCTAAGTAAGCTATGTTTTTAGTAGGTAGGTACAAAATAATTACGCCAACGTGTTGCGTTCAAGTTAGAAGGCGCGTTGATGTCTTTTGTATCTACTAAAAGATCACTTGGACTTCGTGAAAATCGAAATCGAAAAAAGTGTTTAAATTGTAACTTATTAGAAATTTAACTGGTATTTCAGATTCCACAACCCCCAGAACCCTGGCAAGGCATCAGGGATGGAGCTAAAGAGTGTGACATTTGCGCCCAATACGACAGCGAGGTCAACACAGTGGTCGGTGCCGAAGACTGTTTGTACCTTAATGTTTACACTCCCACACTACCAACTAAGAACTCATCTCCCAAGGCAGTCATGGTCTACCTCCATGGCGGTGGTTTTTTATTTGGAAACGGAACCGACAGCAAAAAACATGGCCCCGAGTTTCTCATAGAAAAAGATGTCGTTATCGTTTCGCTGAACTACAGAGTGGGTATACTCGGATTTCTAGCATTGGACACTAAGGAAGCTCCAGGAAATATGGGTCTGAGAGACCAAGTAGCAGCTCTACGCTGGGTAAAGAATAATATTGTTAACTTTGGCGGGAATCCAGACAATGTGACCATATTTGGAATAAGTGCTGGAGGTGCTTCCGTCGAGTATCTCATTTTGTCCCCTATGAGTTCAGGATTGTTCCATAAAGCTATAGCTCAATCTGGATCATCTCTCTTACCTTGGGCTCAGAATGCAAACGTCAAAAAACTAGCCTTTAAAATACCAGGTATCAAAGGAAAATCAATAACAGATGATGATAAATTACTTCAGTATCTGAAAGAGCTACCGATAAATGAGCTGATCAATTTATCTGTGCAAGTAGTCTTCAGTGAAAAGTTCAAGGGTGGTATTTACTTTGGTTTTGTACCAACTGTAGAGAAGGCAGGTGATTGGGAACCGTTTATAGGTAAACCCACGTATGACCTGTTGTCGAGCGGTGACTTTATAAAAGTGCCTTACATGTCTGGAATATGCACACGCGAAGGACTTCTCACCGTCTCACATAATAAATCAATATTTGATAATCTTGTACAACAGAAAAACTTTATTGAACATTTCCCGTTTGAATTAGACGATGTACAAAAAGATGACGTAAAAACTAAATTAAAGTTAATTTATTTAGAAGGAGAACATATCACAGACGATGAAGATGCATTTGCAGTAGATTTCTTTACTGACACTGATTTCTTCGGAGGCGTTTACACTTCGGCGAAGCTTATCTCTAAGCACTCGCCAGTATTTTTTTACGAATTTTCTTATGATGGAGCTCTGAACTACTTGAAGAAAACTCATAATATAGATCGCAAAGGAGCTTGCCATGGGGATGATGGTGGCTATATACTTAAAAGTGAAAAGCTAACGGATATACTTTCGAAGTCCGATGTACTTGTTCAAAACATGATGCTGGACTTTTGGACTAACTTTGCTAAGACTGGGTAAGTGTAGAAAAAATATAAGAAAAATAATGTTCGACAATTCACTCAGCATAATTAAAGCCCCAAGCTTAGCAAGCTTGTGTTATAGGTACTAGATGACTGATATACTTAATACAATATATGAGGTACATAGAAATATATTTTTATCATACATAGATAACCAGAACACCCGGAACAAATATCTGAAGATCGTACTCACAATTGTCCCGAGGCGCGAATCGAATCCACTACCTCCTGCGTCGCAGGCGGACCTTCGTCCACCGCGCCACAGAGGCCTTTAGAGAAAATTTTGTTGTATCTGCAGTGAAACAAAAAAATTTGCTAATATGAGTTGTACATTAACATTGTATTTGATTTCAGGGATCCAAATTCGAAATCAGGACAGAGCGTGACTTGGGAAAAGTTTCCAGAATCGGGCGAAGCCTGTTTTGTAATTGACGAAAAACCCTTTATGAAATACGAAATCTACCCGAAGAGAGCAAAACTATACTGGGATTTGTATAAAAATAACTGATGCTAACATAAGACTGCAAAATCACAGAATTTAAATATTTTATACGAGAGACATTTTTACACTTGCTTCTTGTTCCGTTGGTAGTCCAAATCTTTATAACAACTAAATGAATAACGTTTTTCTTCAGTAGTTTGTCTTCCCTCAGATGATAGATTATCTCATATTTACAACAAGTTTCATTTTACAAATAAGTTGACCATACCAGGGCACACACATGGATTGTTCTCTAGGGTAGAAGAGAGTAATGAAATCGCATCGTCATACATTGCGTAAATTATTAAAGTTTAAATAATTAATTTCCAATAAATTAAGCATGCGTTTTTTTTCTTTATTCTATTCTAGAGATTCTTATTCTAGGTAGATATAAAAAAATATCAATAAACTAGCGGACCTTCCTGGTGAAAAAAGATAGGGATCCGTACTAAAACCGTGCGGTTTTAGTACGGATCCCTATCTTTTTTCAAAATATAATATAGCATAGCCTATGTTCACCGGGGATAGTGTAGCTTCCCAACGGTGAAATATTTTTTCCAATCGGTCCAGTAGTTTCGGAGCCTATTCATTTCAAACAAACAAACAAAAAATCAAACCTTTCCTCTTTATAATATTAGTCAATAAATAAATTCAAACAAATTGTCAAAAGGCTGTTTGTTAAAAAGGCTTATTACAAAATATAAGATTATCCTAGACGATAAAAATGCTTGAGACGAGTTTTGCTCCAACTCAAAAACGAACCAATCTTGTTCGCTTTTTTACTTACCTACCTCTAAAAGATTGAAGTGAACAAAATATCTAAGTGATAACTTTATTTCTACAATCAAACAATATGATAGTATTTGTGTTGTGATCGCAGTTTTATTTCCTAGTTTTAATTCTGCAATTTGAGATTTGTGTCGTGTCCATAAGTTTTGTATGATCTAAGTCTAAAGGAAATAAAGCACTTTGATGTTTGATAAATCCACGTGCTTGGCCTACAGAGAACTGAGAAGGTTACGATAAGAAAGCTAAACTTCCATTACAAACCTGATTGAGTTAAAGCCCAACGTGTCTTTTCTCTAAGGTCAGTTACACAACAACGATGGACAATGCCGAACCTCAGTACTTGTTCATAGAATAAATCATAGTTGATGACTGCGGTCTGCTCGCTTTGGATTGGAATGCGCTAATAGGAGAGCCATACGGCTAGTTCGGAGCCATTTGAACGGTAGTATTTTATTCATGAAGACTGACATTTATCTCATGAAGACACGGACTGCCTACGAAGTCCGTGTCTTCATGAGGTTTCTGGTGAACTGATTCAAAGAGAGTTTGCCATTAGAACATAACCCTGGGGGGTACCGTCATATGTATACTTAAATCGAAAGTAGGGATAGCATCGCATATAAAGGTATATAATTACAAGTGTTGGCAGTATTCGATAAAAAATCTTTGATAATTTGTTAAAACTTAAAGCCGACTGTACTCATGAAATAATCAAACAAGATTGATTGTCATCAATATCGTGTCATAATCATAACTGATATTAATAGGTATTACGCACATGAATGGGCATAATTATGACAAACAATAATGCACCAATAAAGTATTAAGCTAAAGTCGTGCGCGCACAATATTTTCAAATTTGTCATACAGTGAGTATTTTTTTAAAGATATTGGAACGATTTCCAAACCAACTTCATCCAACATAAACTAGGTTCATAGTTAAATTAAATTCATAATGGTATCAGTTGTGACTCTCGACCATATAGTTCCTTCTTAAACAACGACTGTCAATGCAAGTGGGTGGCGTGTGCTATGAAAGGTAAGACATGGCATTGCATTATGTAGACCTTCATGTTGTTTTATGTTGAAGGTAGGCTAGGTAGAAAAATAAAATAGAACATGGACCAGAGGAGAATGTGCTTCCTACTTCCCTTGTGTCCCCACAAAATGTGCTTCCTACTGAAAATCCTGATGCATTTAGTTACATGTGTCATTATGAGATGTAGACAGTATCGTGTTTTAGTAAATACTAGATGCGCCCTGCGGTTTCGACTGTGTAGAAATCTATGTGTCCAATGGTTTATAAACCTTTCTCTTGAATCACTCTATCTATTCTCTATATAAAAAATCCGCATCAAAATCCATTGCGTAGTTTTGAAAATCTGAGCATAGATAGGGACAGACATATCCTACTACTAAAGTAAGCAAAATTATATGAAATAGGGAGTACTTATTGGTATGAATAATGATTGAAATTAAATGTGTGAAACTCACATCTACTATATACTTATAATTGAATATTATAAATGCGTAAGTTTGGATGTTTAGATGGATGTTTGTTACTTCACACGTTACATTTCATTTAGGAATAATGTAGCGAACTAATCAGTAATTTTTATTTAAGAATACCAGAACAACATTCAATCTGAACATCCGGAACGAATGTCCCTTTCAAGGAAAAAAAATTACAAAGTCATAATAAAATTTCCTTACTCTTCCTTCAGAACAAGAAATGCAAGGTAAAGGGCCTCTATACGTTCTAAGACCTACGCACCGAGTAGACGGGGTCGGCGCCAGCGAGTCGCAATGTGAAATACTCAGGTGCATCCAACCTGCCCACGGGTTATACAGCGTGTTCCGTGCATGTCACTTTCAACGCGAGACTTATGGATTTTGATATTTTTAACGCTATACAGTTTATTTAACTGGGACAGCACGTTCGAGGAGATCTAGGTGCAGTTTCTTTAGAAACATCAGCTACGTTTTGGAGAAAATAATTTTGGCATTGATCAAAAAAATAAAATTTGATGCGAATATACTCAGTCCCTTGTAAGGATCATTTTATCGGATGAAAAAAATCTAATTGTAGATATTATGACAATTTATTTTCCGGACAAGAAGTACGACCAATGTAACGGGGTGTAATGTACCATTCGTAGCGAGCATGAAACGTCAAAATACTGTCTCGTTGCTGGTTGCGTAATTCGTAAATTTATTTATACATAATTGGTATTTTTTAAATTATTTACTATGTGTACTAATCTAATTTTGTATGTCAGTCATTATTGCAAACAAAGAACAGAAACAAACATTGAGTTACAATACTAACTGAATGTTGGCGGAGGTATGTTTTGGCAATGAACCAAGGGACCAAATATTTGATCACATGACAACTCACATTTACTACCTACTATTTCTGGCGTCATGACTGCTTGTTAGTTTTGGCTTTTTAAAATAGTATAACGTTCAGATAACGTTTTACTGGCTGGTTGTGATGATGACAGATGATTGAAATTGGCAGAAGGGCAAAGAACTAATTAATAATGGTCAAATATATGCAAAGACTTACGACAAATTCATGAAGTACAGAAGTCCAAAAAGTGTGCAATAGGTAATAGATAATTAATATAATTAAGTTTAAGTTTCAATCTTTTATTAAGTTTTCATTCTTTTATTTTCCCCCCATTATAACTCGGTCTAAACATCCTCCCTCGCTACGCTCACTCGCATAATTTAATTTTCGGCGAAAACTTTGTTTGATGTTTTCAAAATTGACTTTTCGGAGACCTATTTCTAGCAGGGAGGGGGGGGGGGGGGGGGGAAGATTTTCATTCTGGTAAATACTCACTCATTAGAAGAAGTTTTTCAGCAGATAGATGCTAGATGATCATCATAAGATTATTTTAATTATGATTTATTTTTGTTTTTAGTTGTGACTTGTATTTATTATACAAGGTACCCAAGTAAATTTAATTTTAATTTTGATTTTATTTATAATATAATTAAGCTCAAATATGGACACTTTTACTGTTTTTTACTATAAACTAATGTCTGAAATAAACGTTTTGAATTGAATAAGAAATCTACTAAACTTGAAATCATCCTGTGCATAAAAAGATCCTTTGAAGGCGTTGCGCGCGCGTCGTGATTTGATTCCCACAGAGAGCCGAGGCGACTGTGTATTGTTCTTTTTCTAAATTCGAAATGCTTATCGTTTATTTTGCTTTTGTTTTTTATCCAGAAGTTGTCCTTCTTAAGCCTGCAATACATGTTGGCCGAGCTACGGCCAACGCGAGCGTAGGCAAATCGATGCAAGGCAAGTGCTACCGTCTAGACGTTTGGCAAGTCTACGCAAACTATTGCAAGCAGCCAATGTAGACGAGTTTTCTGTGAAGCTGCCCACACGTTGGTAGCCGTCAGTTCTTGTTGTGCATTTGAACTACGTGGTTATCAAGCGGTGTTTATTTGGTTCGAACAATATGGACGTACAAGTTGTTGCAGCTGCTGCTATTTATTTGATGAGCACGTATAATTATTACGTCAGTGTATTTACACAGATTAAATAAATACGTGCGTGCGACGCGATGGTGACCGACACCGACCGCATAATGGCGGGCTGACAAACATGTGGACACGATTGGCCGAGCGCTGACAAGCGCCTTTGATTTGTGCAGAAAAACCGACACGGCTCCGAAGTGAGGCGAGTGGCCGCGAGCGACAACGAGTGGTGACAAGTCACTGCAAATGATCTCTATACACGTTGGCGCTTGTATTCACTCGGCCAGCTAGGCGAGCGACACCGAGCAATGGCAACGCAAGGCAAACATGCCGTCTACACGTTGGTATTGGCTCTCACTCGGCAACGTTGGGCCAACATGTATTGCAGGCTTTATGGGCGTCCTAGAACCGACGGGCAAATCTCTGGCTTCGCCTGTTGGTTTTAGTTGCAATTAATAATAATATATAATGCTGGACAATTCACACAGCATTATCTAGCCCCATGGTAAGCAGAACTTGTGTTATGGGTACTAGATAACTGATATACATAATACAATACATTATATAGATAGATATTTTTTATTATACATAGAAAACGACCAGAACCAGAATTAGACATTTACTGTATTAATTTTATCAAATTTATCACTATTTTGCTTTCTTTTAAGTATTTAATTATGTATAAGCACATACGTAGCGCTATGGCGCTCATAAGGGGAAGCCTATGTCCAGCAGTGGACTGCTATAGGCTGATGATGATGATGACATACCTATATAACGAGTGTGAGCGAGCACCAATACAAACCTACCACTCCACCCTGAGTTAATGGCGCAACTTTTATACACTACTTTTATGATTAAATATAACTTATTATATTCTTTGAAGTATTTTTCAGTCTCCCTCCGTAGATACAAATCACAGAGCGCAGCCCCGGCGTGATACTCCAGTCACGATCTGAGAGTAAAGCCGTCGGAATGCGCATATTGTGCGCGCGCGCAGGTGCGTGGGAACAAGCTTTTGGGCTGGATAATGAGTACTATAGTTACTATAGTCGCATTGATCTAATAATAAATCATAGCAACTGAAAATGGATTGGTATGGAAATATTCGTTGTTATATTTGGAACTGCGCCCTGCGGCTTCACCCGCATAGAAATCTATGTGTCAAATGGTTTATAAACCTTCCTCCTGAATCACTCTATTTGTTAAAACCACATCAAAATCCGTTGCGTAGTTTTAAAGATCTAAGCATACATAGGGACAGACAGACAGTGGGAAGCGACTTTGTTTTATACTATGTAGTGATAACATAGGATGATGATATTAGCCGTGTGGTGCCGGCTTAGAATTTGCACCAAACCAACTCTTTCTGCGGGTGTCTTCGCGAGGCGACTAAGGGATATCGAACAGGCAGTAGCGAAGAATAATTTACCAAACTGCGATCCCAAACCCGTAGTGCCAGTAGTGAGCCCAGTGTGGGGATTATGGGCACCATCCACCTGATAACGTGCTTAGGAGGCTTGCGTCATATGGGAGGCTATTGAGGGTGAGGAGGCTGATGATGATATTTGCAAAAATATCTATGATATAATAAAACCTAAAATATAATAGACAGCATTGTTTCCAAAGTCGTTGGATAGTGGAGTCTTATTAGGCCTTATCTTGCTATATGATGCTGTGTGAATTGTCCAGCATTAATTATTCTATTTCTAACTAGCTGCACCCGCGAGGAAATTTATGCGTCAAATGGTTTATAAACCTTTCTCTTGGATCACTCTGTCTATTTAAAAAAAACCGCATCAAAATCCGTTGTGTAGTTTTAAAGATCTAAGCATACATAGGGACAGACAGACAGCGGGAAGCGACTGTTTTATACTACGAGTATGTATTGATAATATAATGTTCAACAGTAAGTAGTGGCCATTTAGATAAAAAATATCTATTAATGCACGTGACCATCTATTTCTTAATGAAGTAATTATTAGAATCAATCTCCCTGGAATGGTATTAGTGCCAGAGCAAACAAACAAATACCTCCATACTTATCATTTGAGTTATACCTACAAAGTACAAACATCAAAATTGCTCAACCAACAGACTTAGTAAGTTAATACAACTTGCGTCATTTTATAAAACACTATCAATGGAGCATTTACAATATTCTGACGATTCTTTATACGATCATTGATCCAATAAAATGGACAGCTCAATTATCAAATAGCTGACATTTGGCTCGTTCAGACAACTTGCCTCCGCTAAATAAAATAATTTAATGCATTGTGCACAATTGTGCCCGTATTTGTAACAATAGACCGGATTCCTATTCACATCTGGTGGGTCTCTGGCTTTCAACGGCGAACATATTCAATTCAAGTCTTATAACAAAGTAGAAAGATTTAAAATTGGTGAAACGAAATCTGCTGTGACTGACGTGATTGCGTTGCGGTATTTTGAGTTTTATTTCGAAGAGTTATCCATTATTTTTAAATGACCTTGTTAAAGGTACTATTCCAGATTGCCACTTGTGAAATAATCGGCCGAGCTATTATGCTTGGGGTGACATATTTGAACTTTTTGTGTGTTTTGCCTCTTGGTGTAAATATGATGTAAGTTGGTAGATAAGCCGTAAAACATGAATATAGTAACATTGACTCTATCACATCCTACCGAGGCCCCGATAAAACGACTGTAGTGAAAGGCTTTCAAAATAAGCACGGTACGTACGGTACCTACGTTATTTACCGATGCCAATCAGTTAACGAAATAGTTACTTATCAATATCGTCAATAGATAGATACTGTTCGGTTTAAATGTTAGTGGGCCGTGTGCTCCTTATGAGCACACGGCCCTCGTCATATGGTACAATCTGCGTAGTCGTCAGCACCCGCGAACTCGAGCTCGTGTGCAGTAGCGCACGGACCTACTCAGACGCCGCACCGTTTATAAGTACACATACCGCGAACTTATATCAGTACCATACAACTACCGCGTCTATAAACAAGTCACTTTAATTCTCAACTAGCCTCAACGATGGCAACCGTCAACGGAACCGGCTACGTGAAAGACGAAATCAAGGCATCGGCCTTGGATCTAATCGGCAGCACACCGATCGTCGCGCTCGACCGCCTGCACCCGGGGCCTGGCAGGATCCTCGCCAAGTGCGAGTTCATGAACCCTGGAGCTTCCATCAAGTGCCGCTCCTCGCTCAGCATGATCCAGCAGGCGATGGCGTCCGGAGAGCTGAAGCCCGGCGACCCTATCGTCGAGATAACTTCCGGGAACCAGGGCTGTGGCCTTGCGGTCGTCTGCGCGGTGCTGCAGCACCCTCTCACTCTCGTCATGTCGAAGGGCAACAGTGTGCAGCGAGCTCTACACATGGAAGCCCTTGGCGCCAAATGCGTCAGAGTACCGCAAGTCGAAGGCACGTACGGAAACGTGACCAACGCCGACGTGCAAGCTGTCGAAGAGATAGGAGTGAAGCTCAAGGACGATACCGGTGCATTCTACGTCAACCAGTTCTACAATCACGGCAACTCTCAGGCGCATTACGAGACCACGGGACCTGAAATTTGGAGGCAAACCGGGCACCATGTCGATGCTTTCGTGGCCACCGTCGGAACCGCGGGTACATTCACCGGTACATCGAGATACTTGAAGGAGATGAACCCAGATGTGAAGACGTTCGTGGTGGAGCCTGCGGGCGCGGAGGCCATCAAAGGAGAGCCGGTGACGAAGCCCTTACATATATTGCAGGGTTCTGGGTACGGGTGTGTTCCGGCGTTGTTCAAGTATGAAAACATGGACGGTACTGTTGGTATAACTGATGAGGAGACGATGGAGTATCTGAAGTTGATCGGGTATAAGGAGGGCCTGTACGTGGGGTACACGAGTGCAGCCAACGTAGCGGCAGCCGTGAAGCTGCTGAAATCAGGGCGGATACCCGAGGACTCATGGGTCGTCACCACACTCAATGATACAGGTCTCAAGTACACACCAGTGCCTGAAGAGCTCACAAAATAACAAATATAGGTAGGTACCTAAATTTTACTATTAATTTACTATGTTTTCCATAAGTACATGAACACGGTATTTGTACAGTGATAAATGAGTGATAAAATGACTGTTTAACTTACTACCTACGTTTAGTTAGCTAATTATTTTGTTATATAAGGTTTTTATAAGTATTGTATTGAGTGTCTAGATCTTTAACTTTACTTTTTGTAAGAAAAAACAATGTTATCGCCTAACCTTTACGGTGTTATCGAGTCGATATTTTAAAATTTTGTTTAAAAAATAAATAATTGTTGCTATTAGATTTTTTTTGTTCTACTATCATTTTTGAGTTGTTTATAAGGTTTATACCCTGCGGATTTGTATCATTTATTTGGTAATGTAGCCAGTGTCTTGGGGACGCTTGCGACTACCTTGCGGTACCTATTGATATGGTATGGATCAATTGAGCTACCTGTAGACTGATTACAACAGTCTGCTGTTAGCTCAACTGATGCAATTATAAATACTAGTTCTTATTTGAGTAATTAATTTATGTAGATCCGAAATACTCGAATAATACGTGTTAAAAGATAAAATATAAATACCAAGGTAAGCAACCGCGAAGCAACCAGTTTAACATATTATGTACTCGTAGTAAGTAATCATTAATTTACATTTTCATTGGTGCATAAGTAATAATTGACGACCTGTATGGCGCAGCGGTCGAAGGTCCATCTGTGACGTAGGAGGTTGCGGGTTCGATTCTCGCCTCGGGACATATGTTTGTACGATCTGCAGATATTTCTTCAGGGTGTTCTGGGTGATTATAAGTATCTATAATGAAAAATGTCTATCTATGTAATGTATTGTATTATTTATATCAGTTATCTAGTACCCATCATAACACAAGCTCTGCTTAGCTTGGGGCTAGAATAGATGATGCTGTATGAATTGTCCAGCATTATTTATTTATTTATTTACAATTGAAACAATCGGGCTAACTGCAGACAAACAATCTACAGGTAGCTCAAATGATCAATATAATATAAATAAATAAAAATAAAATTAAAATAAATATATCTATCACTACATTGTATAAAACAAAGTAGTTTCCCGCTGTCTGTCTGTCCCTAGGGTCCCTATGTATGCTTAGATCTTTAAAACTACGCAACGGATTTTGATGCGGTTTTTTAAATAGATAGATTCAAGAGGAAGGTTTGCGGCGTAGCCGCGGTGCACAGCTAGTGATATAATATATTAAGTATACTCCGATCCAAAAACCGATATATTTTTTGTATGCAAGGGGATATCTCGTTCGTTTTCGAATTCAAATATTAAAAATTTTCGCTGCTCGTGATTGTTTATGCGTTGTTGAAGTTCGTGTTTTAGTTTTTTGTAATAACCTGTGGTTTTCTGTTATTATTATCAGTTTTTGTTAAGTTTTATTCATAAATGTCTTTGTTGACTTAAAATATCTTGTATTCTGAATCAAAGTATAGGTAGGTAACTTCTCATTATGCAAAATGGCTGATAAGTGTCATTAAAAGGTATTATTGACATGGTTAAGTGCTAACAAACAATAGGCGAGTACATACTTGTACTTGGGAAGTCAGTTTATGACTTACGTAGTGTATTTATGACTTTTATTAATAGGTACTATTATGTACCACTATTGTATTGTTTCATTCCATTGATGGATTGAAACAATACAATAGTGGTACATAATGATGTTTGTAGGTACCTTCTTAGATAAATCACAACGTTCGATAAGGCACAGATAATTTTGTAGGTATTTAGAGTACGAGTCTATAACGTCGACTATCACAGAGAAAATGTTATCATTGCTTTGTTGTTGAGTGATAAAAATGAGGTGTTCCGCGTGCGTCCCACTCGCTTCCGCACAAAGTAGTCCGAACACGGAAAATCAAATTTTATTCTATATTCGTTCCTCTTTTGTCCCATTTTTATTTCCAACAGAAAATTTGCCAAAGTCCTGTCGCCCACTCACTTTTTGTGCAAGTAATCGTGATAATTACAACTCACTACTCTTTTGTCAATTTTTTTGTTTGTTTTAGTCAACTGCAGCTAAAAATATGACTAAACTTACGTACTAACTTTGTTGCTGATAAATTTTAAAATAAAAATAAATATTATACAGGTAAAGTTGTATATATGATTATTCTCCTAGATGAATTTCGATCACGGCGGCGGTCAGTCTCAACGGAGACTAGCCAAGTGCAGAGTTTACTTTTTTTAGTGCATCAGTGTGTGCGCAAACACAGGTACACCCTGTATTCCCTTTCCGTTACTCTCTAATCCGACCATCCGACGGCAGACCGTCACGGCCGGGGAGAGGTCAGGCGAAGGAACAGCAGCTTAACGCATTAGCAGGTTTGCATTAGCAGGTGGCACGGGGTTGTAAGTATTAAAATATTAATTGTAAACTGTTCTAGACAAGAAAGTGTTCATAGAGGAAAAACCTTCTGCTGTAGTGTTTTTTGTTTGGTGATACCCAGCATTTTCCTCGAGTTTTACATGAGGAAAATTTCGAGTTTTCGGCCTCTAGGGCAACAGGCATTTACATAATGACGCCGGCCTAAGTAGGTACAGGAGTTTTAGTTGCCTTTTTGACAAGATAGCGGGTTACCTGAAGTATATTGTGTCCACCTATACCGACAAACTGTTGCACAGTTTGGCAAAAACGGTAGGTATAAATTAATGGTAGTAGGTAAGACTTTTGAAAATATCATGGTTGTAATTTAAAACGGGATATTTATCATGATTTGAATTATGAGTTTTCCAATATTTCGGCACAATTTCATGCGCCATGATCACGGAATAACTGAAGGCACTGCGAGTTAGTTTTTATGGGCAGACATACCGATGGCACAGTTTCATGGCGCATGAAACTGTGCCGAAATATTGGAAAACTCAAAAATCTAATCATGGGAAATATCTCGTTTTAAATGACTTTAGTTTATAATAATAATATAATAATAATTCATTTATTTTTCAGATTACAATAGATCCATAATGTTAGTAAGAATAAAAACAAAATCTTAGACTAAGTTAGTTTTAATTTAATTATCATAATACTATTTAATTAATACAGAGATGGAGTGCTTATATATTATTCCATCAAATTTACCGGCTACTGCAGCCAGGATGGTGTTGGTACTCCCACTGTGGAACTTTATGGAAGTGTTGATATGGAAATGTTGATATGGTCGTCATTCCACCTAGTCGGAGGGCGTCCTACACTACATTTACCGAGTCTTGGTCTATATATAAAATAAATAAAACTGGACAGTCCATACAGCATCATCTAGCCCCAAGCTAAGCAGTGCTTGTGTTATGGGCACAAGAAGACTGATATACTTAATACAATACATTACATTGTTTTTTTTTATTATAGATAGATAACGACCAGAACTCCCGAAACAAATATCTGCAGATCGTACACACAATTGTCCCGAGGCGGGAATCGAACCCCCAACCTCCTGCGTCACAGGCGGGCCTTCGCCCACCGCGCCACAGGGGTCGTCATATGTATTCGGTGTAGTTAAATTAAATGACTTTCATGTTTTTGCATATTGCATTGCGTGTCGATATGCAAAATCGTAATATCATTATTTATCAGAGTATGCGTGATATCATTGTTTGGATTTGTGTGATGATGACAAATGAATGATTTGTCTATATTATGTTGTTACTTGTGCCAGTGATGACTTGAAAAACTAAGCATGACTTCAGCGTGCAAAATTGAATCAATTTCATTAAATAATGAATCAAATAAAATTCAATATCTTAGGTTGTTTTAATTTGATTAGCAAGTTAGAAAGGTAGATGAACTTATAGTAATTATACGAGAATAATATTAATAACGAAGAATTTTGTGTCATCATTGTGTGTAACTTACACTTCGTTTTATTAAGGGAGTCTGAGCCAGAGTCTGATAAATAATTATTCAAAAATTGCATTCATATCAGTCAATCTGAAAATAGTATCTACATATATGTAGATAGGTTTTGTTGATCCTGAAAAGTACCTACGATACGTCTCAATGGCACCATGCCCTCCAAATAAATAATTTAGTGTTTTTTAAAAGTTCACAACTTTTTTTGAATTCAAATTCCTCATCAACGAAAATGGGTTTAACACTTTGACTGCGATTTTTTTTCGACGACTGCGATCTTTTTTTTAACCTAAAAAATTCGTGCTGCCGCACTACACAGCAACCGCTGTGTAGAGCGGCAGCACGAATTTTTTAGGTGTGCGGCGCAACACAACCGTGTTGCGCCGCACATGCGTTTCGATCGAAAAATATTACGGCTGTGTTGAGTCGCAAAGATCTGTATTTTCTCAGCCGCTGCGCTAGTGTGGATTTACGCATATTAGTCACTTGTAGAAAACACATACCGTGTGATTTCAGCACTCAAAGTGTTAAAACAAATATCATCGGAATCGGTTGCCGTGATATTGACTTATTTGTCCATTGTTGCGCACATATTCAATGCTAATTTTAGACTTATATGGTTTTCTCATGGATGCCATTGTCAGAATTGGACCAAATTCACAAAAAAAAAAATTAGTCGGTAAAACATAACCCTACTTCTTGCCCAGTCGGATAAAAAAATACACTAATCAATAAAGCTAAATCATGATCTATGTTTGCAGCTGACCCAATTTAGGAGAATAAACAAGGCGTTCCTGCGCTTTTTACAACAGAAATCCTCTGGCACTTTTAGCAAATTATACCTTTCAATTTCTATAGTTTTAATTTAACTGCTTTAGGCAAGGGTTTATAAGTGTATCAAATTGGCCGTTTTTTGTCCGACTGTGCAAAAGGAGGGTTATGTTTTTGCTAATTATTAACGCTTAAGCAAGGTCAATTGATCCCTTCTTAGAAACAAAGGTGTTTAGTTCGCAAAAAAAAAAAAATAGTGATATACTAAGTTTGGACGGGTTAAGTCAGCTTTTCATCTTTTGTGGCATAGTCAATGTTGAAAAAGATGATATTAAAACTTTTGAAATTATCATGGTTATTAATACTAAAGTTATTTAAAACGGGATATTTACCATGATTTGATTTTTGAGTTATCCAATATTTTGGCACAGTTGCAAAGCACAGTTTGGCACAGTTGGTAGTGGCAACGTTCGTAGAAAAAGACAAAAAATGAGGGTAGATCGGTATGTCTGCCCATAAAAACTCGCAGTGCCTTCAGTTACTCCGTGATCATGGCGCATGCAACTGTGCCGAAACATTGGATAACTCAAAAATCTAATCATGGTAAATATCCCGTTTTAAATGAATTTAGTAAAGATTATATTATAAAATGTATAAACCACCACGCTTTGACTTTCGTGAGACGTTAAGAATACATTACAAACGTTGGCTATAGTGCGTTATCGTGAGACGTTGGGAACCCATTCTGTTTGTGTTGACTTTGAATACAGAATTGGTCTGATTACATCTGTGAGAGTCCTGTAGATACTTGCGGTAGTTCATGGACAAATAATAGACCCTCTATGTCTTCGGTATCAGAAACTAACATACCAAGTTCAAATAGTATACTTATCCTTCTATAGAATAAGCACCTTTATCTCCTCATAATGTCGGTCGCTCGGTCAATCACCTACTCCTCCGTGAACAGATACTCTTATCATTAACAAGCTGCGCCTCGCGTCTTCATCCGCGTTGACATCTATGTGTCAAATAGTTTATAAACCTTCCTCTTGAATCACTCTATCTATATAAAAAAACCGCATCAAAATCCGTTCCGTAGTTTTAAAGACTTTGTAGTGATTATTGTTTATTTAGTTATCTGCAAAAACCACACTGTAAAGGCCTCCAAAGATAGCCAGTCTTCTCTAGTTTGAGCTATATATTTCGATCCATCGAGGCCAAAATGTAAATAATATATTCTACTAACTGCGCCCCGCGGCATCGCTCACATGTAAATCTATGTGTCATTTCATTATAAACCTTCCTCTTCAATTCTATCAATTAAAAAAACCCGCATCAAAATCCGTTGCGTAGTTTTAAAGATCTAAGCATACATACTACATAGGGACAGACAGACAGCGGGAAGCAAGCATAATATGTAGTGATTCTATGGTCTTACAACTTTTCGTAAGTAAAACAACAGCTTGGCTATTAAAGTGACACGGTAGGTACATGCGATGCGAGTGGGTTGCGCTTTGCACCTGCTTGCTCTAATATCTCGGGAATGGGTTTTCTAACACGATTCTAATAGGAAACGTGCCGCTAGCCACCTGCCGCACTCCTCCAATCATGGAATGCTTTATTAAATACCTGTGTCTTATATTATGTATGACGGTACAGTCGCTAATGTAAGTTGCTTGATTTTATTGTACGTTATGTTTGCTCTTGGAGACACCCTAGATACGTGGGGTACCGACACTTTTCCTTGTTTAAAAAATAAACTAAAATATATAAATAAATCGTTTATTAAATGTTAATAAAGTTAGAAATTAAAAAAAAAATTGTCACCTTCAGAAGTATAAAAACGGTGTCGCAGATGACAATGCCCTCCGTGTGGTCACCGGCGTCGGAGATTTTGGGGAAATATGGTATATTATCGACAAATAACTATCCCTATTATAAAGCCTTACGTATCCAGTACAATAATGGTTTCAGGATGTTGTTGGGGCTGCCGCGGTACTGTAGCGCATCGGGTATGTTAGCGGATGCGCATGTTGACGGGTTCCACGCCATCATGCGCAAGCGCGTCGCATCCCTGGTGGGCCGCATGCGTCGCAGCTCCAACAGCCTCCTGGCCGCCGTGGCGCAGGACCTCCACTCCTGCATCTTGGGCCACTGGATGATGATGCTGAAACCAGTATCATCGCTGGTGGCCCAATGATCTGGTTAGGCCACTGCGTTTATTTAATTTTAGATTTTTGTTATTAATTTTAGATAATTAGTTTATTTTGATTTGATTGATTGTGCGTAGTGTTTTTATTTTATTTAAATGTGTAATAATAATAATTGTGTTTTTCTATGGACCTGGTCTGAAATAAATGATTTTTATTTTTTCTCTCTCTAATAAAAAACAGTGTATATCTGGCCGTCGTCGCAACCATATGAAATCTAAATAATTTATTTAGATTTCTGTGGGCGCAACACAGCATTGCCATACAGCTGAGCAATGAAAAAAAAACTAAATCTTAAATCAAAGCTTAAATAATATATATAATGTAATATACATTACATTATATTATAATTATTGTCTGTATTTCTGTAAGCATAGTCCGAGATTACTGCTCTACATGTTAATGTTATGTTTTTATTTAGCTGGATTACTCTGTAGGTTAAATTATTAAATTATTAATCATTAATTAATATTAGGTTAAATTATTATTAAATTATTAGGTTAGTTATTACATTTAAAATTAGTTATAAGATATCCTTACACCCATATTCTTAATTGCTTAGACATAATCGTATGTAAATATTAGTTGGAGAAGCCATTGGTTCCTGAAACACCAGTTTTTTACTAGTTCAGGAGCCTATGGACTCGTATTGCCTGTTTAGCATTTTCTTTATATTTTATGTGTGCTAGTTTTAAGGTATATATTACAATGGACCGTAGAATAAGTTAAATAAGATCTGTTACTTTTATATGGTCTCAAATAAATGATTTATTATTATTATTATTCACTGTCTATTTTGTTAATAAATAAAATTTTTACTTTTACTTTACTTTAAATCAGGTTGCAGGGCCTAATGCTAGAAAATTGTCATTTTCCTGTGCAAGCAGGTGGTACCGCAGATTTGCTGGCTAATGAGCCACCTGCCGTATTGCGGAACTAGTAATCTCAGTGTTTTTGCACCATAGCAGGCCTAGCTTTAATTATGTTGGACTTGGCAGGGGTTTTGTATCATCTCTATATTTTGCTTTTAATTAAACTTAGACCAATATGACGCGATGGGCGAAGACCTGCGATGCAGGAGGTTGCGCGTTCGATTCCCGCCTCGGGGCAATTGTTTGTACGATCTGCAGATAGTTGTTCTGGGTATTTTCTATGTATAAAATATCTCTATAATCTGTCTATGCAGTGTATTATACAAGCTCTAATATACAAGCTCTGCTTACCATGGGGCTAGATAATGCTGTGTGAATTGTCCAGCATTATTTTTTTGAATTATTTTTTATTATTATTTATTATCAGTTATCTAGCACCTATAGCACAAACTCTGCTTAGCTTGGGGCTATTGAATGTTTGAATTGCCCAACATGAATTATTTAAATTTTTGTATAATTGTTTTCAAATTAGGAGACACTGAAGGTCAATGAACTGATGATAACAAATAAGTTGCTTGACGACCGATGTGGCGCGGTGGGCGAAGGTCCGCCTGCGACGCAAGAGGTTGCGGGTTCGATTCCCGCCTCGGAACAGCAAATATTTATTCCGAATGTTCTGGTCGTTTTCTATGTATAATAAAAAATATCTATCTATGTAATGTATTGTATTATGTATATCAGTTATCTAGTACCCATAACATAAGCTCTGCTTACCATGGGGCTAGATAATGCTGTGTGAATTGTCCAGCATTATTTATTTATTTATATTTTATAAGTAACCTTATTAACGCTTAATGATTATTGAATCTCGGTCCGTATTTTAACGTTTCTCTTTCAAAATACCAGTGTTATTGACAAAATCCTAAAAACCGGCCAGATCTCTGACCAAACTGTTTAGTATTTAGTCAGCGATAAGCGCCCTGGCCACCTGTGCACATCGCTCGGTTCCCAGACCTCTTCGTCAATATTTACAGAGATTAAATCAATTCCGGGGATACGCGCTATCTCACGTAACCTGTCCTCATAAGGGAAAGATATAAGGGACCACATCTATAGGCGATTTTATTGTTGGTGCTAGTATCGTGACAACACTCCATAAGCTTGTCTTTATTTTATTTATTTATTGAGGTTATACAAACAACTACATTTACTGATACATTATACTTATATTTTACATTTGTCCCGAGGCTGGAATTGAACCCGCAACCTCCTGCGTCGCAGGCGGACCTTCGCCCACAGAGCCACAGAGGTCGTTGAAAGCTTATATGGGCGCACTAGCATGATTGAAAATTAGGTTGTTAGGTTATTTCGGTAACCAAAGCCGAAATGAAACAAAAGCCTCTCGAAGTAAGAATCGACGCGATAGAAGTTCTTGCTATATCATTTTTTTACGCCCGAATACTTAAACGCAAATTGAAGTCTTATAATTTTCATGTACAATTCAAGTAAATACAACTGATACCTACTCAAGTTTAAGACACTTTATATATTTGCTACAAACATACCTACTTATATAAAAAATATCTATCTATGTAATGTATTGTATTATGTATATCAGTCATCTAGTACCCATAAAACAAGCTCTGCTTAGCTTGGGGCTAGATAATGCTGTGTGAATTGTCCAGCATTATTTATTTATTATTATTTATATATATAATCTTAATTTTATAAAAGGAAACATGGCTGTGGTCAGTGACAGTAGAACAAATAGTGAGAGATATTCCTTAGTTCATTCTTCATTGGGGGAGGCCTATGTCCAGCAGTGGACTGCTAAAGGCTGATGATGATGATGATGATGATTCCTTAGTCTTATTCAAAACTAGCTGGAGTTACTGTATTTGATGTAGCCTGTGTCAAGTTGTTTTCACAATAGTTAAATAACACAAAAGAAAATAGAGTAATAGCAATATTTTCAAGTTCTATATTCTCTTATTTTTTTTATAATGCAGAATTTATTGCAGTTTTCAGCAATAGGCTAATTCAAGAGGAAGTTTATAAATTATTTGCCACATAGAAAGTTAAAATTATGCCTTATTGGAAAAGCTTTCTATAGTGTCAAAGAACTCATGGACCTAAATTTGAAAATTAAATAGCACATTATTGACATGTTAATATTTAACTTATTCATTTAAATCATTTTAATATTACATTGTAGGAACCTAGTTTTAGAATTGTTTGCATGCCATGTGTTTTGGTAAAGTATGTTGTGTGTTCTGACGACCGATGTGGCGCGGTGGGCGAAGGTCCGCCTGCGACGCAGGAGGTTGCGGGTTCGATTCCCGCCTCGGAACAATTGTGTGTACGATCTGCAGATATTTGTTCCGGGTGTTCTGGTCGTTTTCTATGTATAATAAAAAATATCTATCTATGTAATGTATTGTATTATGTATATCAGTTATCTAGTACCCATAACACAAGCTCAGCTTACCATGGGGCTAGATAATGCTGTTTGAATTGTCCAGCATTATTTATTTATATTTATTTATGTGCCACTGCCTATTTTAATGTTTAAGACTTTGTATTATGACCATATTTCTTACAATAAATGAATTGAATTGAATAGATTATAACGAGCGCAGCCGCGGGGCGTAGGTAGTTAAATATTAAACAGGTAAACTCAACTTTAGGCAACATGATGAGAAATTAATTATAACAGGTTCTTATCGCGTTGTTTTGACAAAATACAACTCATTATTGTATAGTGATACTGATAAGTAACTTTGAGTATGATCTCATCCTTTACTCTTATCTGAGTTGTTTTGATTGCGAAACACACATTATCCTATTAATATTCTAAAGGCGAAAGTTTGTGAGTTGTGCCGTTGTAAAAATGTTTGACTTCTTGTCACTTTGACTGCTGAAAACGCACGGTATGAGTTTTCTACAAGTGACTAATATGCGTAAATCCACACTAGCGCAGCGGCTGAGAAAATACAGATCTTTGTGACTCAGCAGAGCTGTAATATTTTTCGAACGAAACGCATGTGCGGCGCACCACAACCGCTGTGTAGAGCGGCAGCACGAATTTTTTAGGTAAAAAAAAAGATTGCAATCGTCGAAAAAAAACCAATAAAGTGTTTAATATTCTAAAGGCGAAAGTTTGTGAGTTGAGCCGTTGTAAAAATGTTTGTCCGAATGAATGAATGAATGTAAACTTAATTGCACTAAAAAAATAACAAAATAAAAACCTTATATCTAGATATCAACAAAAAGTACAATTGGCGGCCTTATCGCTAATAGCGATTTCGCCCAGGCAACCTTTAAGAAGTAACCGTTCCCGAAGTAATTGATTATGATGTTTGAATTTCGGTCCCATAGGCCTCAGCGGACCTTTTTGTAGCGAATACTAAGTTTAATAATATTATATTATATCATGCAAAAACAATAGGATCTAAACATATACCGTTTATATCCGATTGTTTTTATTAACACTTTGACTGCTGAAAACGCACGGTATGAGTTTTCTACAAGTGAGCGCAGCGGCTGAGAAAATACAGATCTTTGTGACTCAGCAGAGCTGTAATATTTTTCGAACGAAACGCATGTGCGGCGCAACACAACCGCTGTGTAGTACGTAGGTAACGGTTGAGCTGTTGAGCATTGTTAAAAAAAATTATCCCAAAAACGCATGCCAAGCCGCGGATATAAGCAAGTTTATATATAATACAGTTTTTGCACTGCAAGATGACGAAGCAAGACATTTATTTGCACGACTAGTTTGCTGGTTAGTGGTACTTATTAGGACAAACAGTTTATTTCTTGTGTTTGCTGAGACGGTCTAGCCCTGCAGCGACGAATGGGGCACGATATCAAATGTTTACAGAGGCGGGCGATCTTAGCAAATAATACTGCGGAAATCTCCGATATTGATGTTTGTACAAACGTTCAAGAAGGTGCCATAACTTGAGATGCCATGATGACTGGACAATGGATATCCACTACTCGTTCAGTCATCATCGTCAGCATATGATGTTAGTCCACAGCTGGACATAGGCCTCCCTAACAGAATAGAATAGAACACTTTTATTAGCACGCACAAAAAGACAAACATACATTAAAAAAACACACATTGAGCTAAATAAGATATAACACTAAAACTAAAAGATAAACAATAGAAAATAAGTAAAAATAACGTAGCCTGTCCTCAGTGCGCGTTAATTAGGTCCAGCCTCAGCTTAATGTCGCTACCGCCCGAGGACTGTAACGACGCTGGTTTTCAGGTTCAACCTATGGATGACGTCACATTACAAGTCTGTGGTTAACAACAGACAGACATTGACAGTCCGTCCTAGCACTGATTTTTCTTAGTATCCTGTTTTTAGTAATGAGCGAACTAATGAGCGCTACAGCGCTTTGTCTTCAGCTTGACGCATCCAGCATCTCCCTGCAGTCTTTCGCAGGTCGGAGGGCGTCCTAAACGACGTTTAATAGTCGTGGTCTCCGCTCAAGAACACGTTTACCCCAGCGGTTGTCGGATCTTCGCGAGATATGGCCGGCCCACTGCCACTTCAGTTTGCTAACTTAGCATAGTAGTAAAAGTTGAAAAATTATACATATTTATTATATGCTCGAGTATTTATTAATTTAATTCTTCCTAGCTCTACTACACAGGTACATTAAAAGGTACATAATATCATTATGTGAATAAATAACGTAAATTCTTACTATAACCCGAGAGCCGGCTAGCTTGAGCTATTAGCAACAAGTACAGAGAAACAAAGAAGTGTTATTATAAAAATAATATTATATTAATAACATACAACTATATTCGAGCAGCTCTCAAGAATTAATTGCTTGAAAGAAATAGCGTGGGTCTTGTTTACGTAGACGGTCTACGAATATCGTAGCAATTTGCTACGAAATAGAAAGTATTTTTGGTTTCTCAACTTTATTTAGATATACTGTACTTTTATCGTCAAATTAATCACAATTTGCTTGAAATTAACATATAATGATGTCTGGATTTTGGAACCATGTTAATTTAATTTCATTTGAAAATGCCTAAATGTGCGTATTTCTATTATTTACTTCTGTCTTTTTATACTGTTTAGGTCCAAATTCACCGGCTGACATAATCAACCGACTCATAGCACCGACATAGCACTTATTGCTGGCATATCAGCATCTTCAAAGTTGTTAAAACACAGTGGGCAGCCTGAACACACCAAAATGTCGCCATGTAGCAATGACGTAGAAACTAAAATTATGCCATTGATACCGTTGTTGGTGGGATCGGTGTGTCGAGTCCCAAAAATTATTTTAATACAGGCAGGCTATGTATATGAGTAAGTATCTTAATTAATTATCTATTAGGAGAATATTTTAGCATTACATTAATGTATGCAGAATATGTTGCACTTTTGTACACAACAGTACCTACTAGCGAAGCCTGTACTAATGCTTTTCTAACGCTGGCTGGCACCTGCCGCGGTACTTTTTAATCTTGTTACCACTCGCCTTATACGAACGTCTAGAGTTACACCACTATTAAACTCATGAAGACCTAAAAAAATTAGAAATGAAAAAAATCGGCCTCTTTTTTTAAGATTTTCATCGCTATTCAGATCTGGTTTACCCTGTCAAAGTAATGATGACTTAGCACCGCCCTACCTAACTTACATTTTAGCTTGACTGCGAAGAAGTTAAGCAGCGTTGGCAGCTATTATTTTAACTAATATGTGTTGGGAGGTCTATACAAAATCACCAAAACTAAATAACCAAATAGACCTGTATTGACACTAGTAGACTCGACGCGCAGAAACACAACATGGAACCGACAAAATGTAATAGGTATTTTTTGGCTTCTTCGATTCGGTATAAATCTGGTTATCTCGATTGGATTATAGTTATTTCCGTATATAAAGAAACGTATTTTATCTGTATCTTATCTCATACGTTTTGCCAGAGCAGGTAAGGTACAAAACAAACGCACTTATTAAGTCTATTAAGTCTTCGTATAAAGAATTACAGTTAACATATTACAAAAGATAAATATTCATGAAACGAGATAAATGAGCTAATTGATCCGTTCCATTTTTGTAAAACTTTTTAAGAAACGGTTTGGATAATAATAATAATCATTTATTTCATGGCATCACAAGACAAGTACAAAGTAACTTAACTAGGGCCAATAATAAATAAATAATGTTGGATAATTCACACAAAATTATCTAGCCCCAAGCTAAGCAGAGATTTGGAAAGGGGTACCAGATAACTGATATAGGTACATAATACAATACATTACGTAGATAGACCCGTCGGCGCTTTTACCATAAATTATTTATTATTTTTAGACACTTCTAAAGGTTCCAAAGCCTATGTACGGTCAAGTCCTGCAGTTAATAGGCGTGATTTGAGCTCCACCATAACATAGAGCTTAGTGCGTAGCATTTCCCGTTTTACCTTAGTAATACGTGCGTTTAGCTCACGGACTTTCTTACCAGGATAAACATTAATGTGAGGTACAGAATTCTTATAATCTTTGGTCAGAGATTATAAATAATCGAGTTTCTTATGTATAAATGAACTTGTTCATAGTTTTTGTCCAGCATCAGTTAGGTATCTTTGGCAAAAATGTGTAGAGAAAAAATGAGCCGATTTAATGTCTGACATGATGCAAACAAATCACACCATTTAAGAGGGCGCAATGCGCGCCATTTTGTGAAAAAGATAGGATATGATGAGGATTTTGCGTTCCTCGTACACTTTAATGATTTTGTCAAAATATTTTTTTCTCAATTGTATTTTACTTTCAAGGCACCAAAGAAAAAATGTTGTTACGTCATTCGAGTTTTTACCCCGGCGATCCCGTGGGTGGGCCTAGATTTTAGTAGATCTATCAATACCTAGTTTGACAACCTAATTTGAAAATAAAAAAACAAAAACCCCTTTTGGTTCGCACCGTAAAGCAACTCTACAAACTCGTAGCGCTTAGATACAAACTGCCTGACCTTATCAATATCCTACTAATATTATAAACGCGAAAGTTTGTAAGTATGAATGGATGGATGGATGGCTGTTTGTTACTCTTTCATGTTAAAATACTGAATGGATTTTAATGAAACCTTATAATAATATAGCTTACACATCAGAATAATACATAGGCTATAATTTATAAAGATACATTATATTGTATATTATCCAAAATACCTATCACCACGCGGGTGAAACCGCGGAGCGCAGCTAGTCTTCTATAATAGTCCCCCAAATCACATTATCTAACGGACTCACTAAAATATTTCCCTCAACTCAAAAATCTAAACGTAAGCCTTTTCAGTGCGAGGCCGAGGCCCTAAACGCTCTTGCCAGTTCTATTCTCGTTCTATACTTAGTATACTATAGTTAATCTGTGGTTGTACGTTAGTCATAGAGATAGCCTGTTCTGTCACCTGCCCGCATTCCCGGCAGAGATTACAAGCGAGCGCACCTGTGCGAGGATGTACTTGTTTGCGTTAGATTTATCACAGGAAAAGGGTTCAGGATAGGAGCTAGCTAGTGTAATCTGTTTGGATTTTAAATTAAGAAATACCGGTGTATTACATAATTCCGTAATTCATTTATTGTTTGTGGAATCAGGTAATTTACAGTCATAAGACTTATTTTAGATCGCTGGATTCTGCCGCTTAGGCGTAACATACGAACATTTCAATAAATATTGTAGCTACAAATCAAAAAGTTATTTAAAAGCATGCAGTTATATAAATTTGCCAAGCTCATAGCTAATTACTTTAAACAAGACTTTATTCAAGACCAAGTTCGGTCTAGCGAGCCATATGAGAGCTCATGATAGAAAAAATCCGTAATTATCTAGGGTCGCAGTCATCGAAATCGATGAGGAGGCCTATACTTTGAACAAATAGTAAATAATAATAATAATATTCGTTTATTTCAGGCAAAAAACCCATATCACAAAAAATACAATTTTAAAAATATGCACAAATTAAAATTAAAATACTTAAAACAAAAGATATCACGACGCCGACGCTTAAAGCTGTCGCACGTCATTTTCTGTTTCCTTCCATATGTAGGGAAATCCAGTGCATATATATGGGGTTGTTGTAGACCTGGTCAGAGACAGCCTTCAAAATGCTATTTTTGGAGCGGACCAACCTACCCCAGAAAGCTGCGACGCGAGAGCGGACGATGGCGAAGAAGTCGGGCACTCCCGCTTCGGAGAACATGCTCGAAGCACTGCAGCATCTCGGTAACCTCATCAGTGCCCGATACGCGTCATTGTACTGGACTCTGATGGTATTTATGGCGTTCCTGGTGAAATTTGACCATAGCTGGCATGTGTGCATCATGCCCAGACAATACGCATGGAACAGGGTGGTCTTGACGTCCGTGCTGCAGTTCGTGAAGCGGCGTGCAAGCATGTTACTCGTAAAAACATGACTTCTTCTTTAGTCTTATTGATTATTACATTCAAGTTTAGTTTTATCTAAAGGTGATTGAAAACAATACATTTACACTTTGTCTTTATTTAACCGCGCCTTGCAATGTCTTCGTAGCAAATAATAATTCGTAGCTTGTATCGCAAAACCGCTCTACCCTTACAACTCCTTGTAATTTTTCTGTAGTATGCTTTTTGGTAACCGGTAAATATGGCGTTTTTTTAGAAAACTGTGTGAATTTAAATTTATATAATCAAAAAATGTATGTGAAATCAGTTCGTTCAGATAGTGGTTTCACATAGAAAAGAGCTGAGAATAATAGAGAAAGGCGCCAAGTTTCATAGCAGTTTTTGCATGTTCTCCAATGGACGTGTGCTGAAGAGAATGTTACCATATCTTTTACCTATGAGTAGTATCACTTTACTTGACCCATGGTAAAATGACACAACCTTTTCACAGCATTGACAAAGCTGATACTATTAAAATGATTGTTTCATGTCTGGACTGTCCCATCCAAAACAAATGGATGAAGATATTGATGGGGTCTATATCCTTCTAAATGCCTGGCTGCCAGGGCTATTAAATTTCATTTTGTATTTTGTTATTATTATTTTTTTAATTTCCCTAAGTTATATTATTCTAGTTTATTTGATTTTATTGTGTGACATTTATTTTTAATTTTATGTGTGCATTAGGTATTATGGATTGTGAGTCTGAGAATAAATGAGTTAATATATATTAATTTATTACTGACTAGCAATAGTACGAAGACGAAGCCAAAGGCTAAATAAGACGAATTGAGAAAAATATTATAGAATTTGGCTATTTTATTGTGTTCAGATCGGTTAAGTTGAAAATTATAGACAGCTGTATATTTTGTGGGATTTATATTTTTACTGGGTCCAGAATACTGTGCGTGGACTCGGTCACACATCAACTACCCGCCATCGCCGAATAAAACAAACTTATACAATAAAACGGGCCTGTAAAACAGACTGCAGTGTGAACGTACCCTAACCTTACAATCTAATCTGCGTATTTATAATCCATGGTAGCAAGCAAGTAGGTATCAACCCTGGTGCGGTGAGCAATGTGACACCACATCCTGGCGCCGACAGTACAGCCGTGATCTGAATTTAATTGATCTATAATTAGTTGCAGAGCTATATAGAGTTGATCACAGAAATCTAAATAGTACCTTATTGTTTGTCTGTTAATCTAAGTTTAGTTTATAAGAGTCTCTGTTCTGACAAAATAAAAATCTTTATACTTTTTTACTTTACTTTTTACTATTTTTGTGGTAATACCGCTGTGTTAAGGTAGAAATGAATATGGTAGCAAGGTGTGGTCCGGGTAAGCAAGTCGCGAAAGTGTTGTGGACATGAAAGTGTTAACATACTTAGGTCTTAAATGGTTTAAGAAACTTTTTTCTCATAAGAATAACAATAATTCTCTTATGATGAGAACTGAGGCTTTAAATGGTCTTAAAATCCATAATAGGTCGCCTTAACTGCTACAGTCAGATATCAATCTCGAACAACACATGGATTACCTATTTTACTTGCATCCAAATAACAATGGATACTATCATATCACACTAATAATACTATAAAAAAATACGTAAGTTTTGATGGATGGATGTTTGTTACATCTTCACGCCGAAACTACTGAACGGATCGGGCTGAAATGCATTATATGTATGTAGTTTAAAGCCTGGCTACGTTGTATCCCATAAATTTAAACGTTTCCATTGTAACAATGTGAAACGTGCGAACCCGCAGGCAGAAACTATAGAGTAGTAGTTCAAGGAAAGTAAACCTTGGAATTTTGCAGTGCCTATCGATATTTCATTGCTTCACACGCACGCGTTATTTTTATTCAATACAATTTTTATTACGGCGAAGACCATCTAAGGGTTCCTTTATAATTCTGGGCTAGAAAAGACTGAACTAAATCATGCGCAATGCAATATCCTGTAAATATAACTAAAATTTCTTAGACTGCATTACCATATTCACAGCTCTATACAATTCCGCACCTGCTGCTATTAAATCTTAGAAGCTCGTCAATGATACAGCTTCATTTGAATACATATCAGCCTCTTATTTCCACGCCCTTTGCTATCCGAACCGGATTGATGTGGAAACCACTGGAATACCAATTACTTCGCTTTGATATTGCAAATGAAAATTTATTTTCTGTCCTGTAATTAAGTTTGATTATTTTATCTAACTAATGGCTGAAGCAGGGTTTGAATCACGTTTGTTCAGGTATTGCGATTTTCAGAGGAAAGTTTGTTGGACGGGTTTACACGTCACGTATCATACTTGTAGCGACTACCCCAACTTTACCCTAAAAAATATATAGTTATCAATAAATATATTTAAAAATACGCCATCTGAACACATAATGTCTCGTAAATCGTTTATCGACCTATTTTGAAACGTGTCGTTAAATACATATAAACGCGATAAATACACACCTCCTTGGCGCAGCGGGCGAAGGTTCGCCCTCGACGCAGGAGTTTGTGGGTTCGATTCCCACCTCGGGCGGGACAGATATTTGTTACGGGTGTTGTGGTCGTTTTCTATTTATAATAAAAAATATAATGTTATGTACTTATTGTATTATGTATGTATATCAGTCATATAGTACACATAACACAAGCTCTGATTAGCTTGGGGCTTAGATGATGATGTGTAATTTGCCTCCATTATTTATTTATTATTATTAGCTAGAAGAGTCCTAACGCAGGGCAAATAACATCCTGTCCTCTTTCCATTTTTCTGTATTAGCTATTTCCTCCCACACTTGAGGTACACGTTCGGCCTTCCATCGCGTGGGCCGCGCCGTCTGTAAAATAGTATACAACTTTAAGGGTACCTTCAATAACCAGCGTGCTCATTAGTAGTGAACGAGGTAACTAAACTGTTTCTAAGGTAAGCAATGTCAAAGGGCGGGGCCACGAACTGTGTTACACTACACTTGCAGCTGGCCGCTTACCGCATTTACACAGAAAACGGAGCTTGAATGATGCGACTCGGATATGGAAATACAAATACAGAAATACTATTTATTGATAAAACCAATTTACAAGTTAAATTTCCGTAGAGAAGAACAATATTTTCTGAAACATTTGATTTCATGTGAATAGAAGTATTATAAATCAGATGAAATAAAATGTTATATTAAAAATAAAATCATGGTGCATATTGGAAGCCATTTGCTAAAAATAAATTGTATAATATATAATTTGAATCGGTTGGCCTAGTAATGTTGATTTCAGTAAAAAATATCGTAAAAAACCGTTCCAGTTTCACGCGGGACCAACCTTAATTCCTTAATTCTTATAGTCTATCATACATTCTGGATGGATAGACTATAGGTACTTAATTTTATAAGGGTATTTCGCGAATCCAAAAATACCAATGCCTTCAGCAATACCTGGCGCAGCTATTGTATCTGGCATCTGTCTTCTGTGTAAACGTGGCATAACAGTAAACAGTAATAACGGTTTGGTTAACTTAACAGATCATTTGTCTAATGACTATTAGGCCGTAATTATGGTCAAGTAGGCATCGTTAAGATCATTGTGCGTACTTAAAAATATAATATAAATAAACGGAAATTATTGACGGTTGGTTCAAGCTTTATTTGATCGTCAATTAATCATCAACTCCTCCCTGAATTGACACTACTTTTTTAAAAGACAATTAATGAGAAGTTGAGAACACTTTTTAAATCTTACTTCTGCCCGTTACGTACGTCACACGCTTTTTTAGGCTATAACGTCTATTTATGTTATTTCAGTTTCAGAAATTCTTACTTCTGATCAGGACGCCCTCCGGTCCGGTGGGATGACGATCTGCGAAAGACTGCAGGCAGACGCTGGATGCGGCAAGCTGAAGACAGGGCGCTTTGGCGCTCATTAGGAGGAAGGTCCATAAATTAGTCCACTGCTGGCAGTAGTGGACTAATATATGCTGATGTTGATGATGATGTTGACAATTCACACAGCGTTGTCTAGCCCCATGGTAAGCAGAGCTTGTGTTATGGGTACTAGATAACTGATATACATAATACAATACATTACATAGATATTTTTTATTATACATACAAAATAACCAGAACACCCGGAACAAATATCTGCAGATCGTACACACAATTGTTCCGAGGCGGGAATCGAACCCGCAACCTCCTGCGTCGCAGGCGGACCTTTGCCCACCGCGCCACATCGGTCGTCAAATACCTAATGCTATTGAATTATTAATTGTTTTTTTATTGAAGTTGCTGTGTGGTACCGGTATCAGAACAATGTATGCAGAGCCTCATATAACTCTAAATAATAAAGGTAGCACAATGATCACGATCAGGCTTCGGCTTGGCTTATTTTACGTATAAAGCATCATGTGCAAAGGCCCTAAGGTGCGTCATAAAGAAACTCAGTTCGTGCGTCCGCGCAGTGAGCTTCTGAATGCGACAGTTTTATTGGACGACGACGAATGATGTGCTCGTAGTAATTAACCACACGTACAGTACAGGTGTTGTGCAAGCTTTGGGACAACGTCCTCTGAAACAGCTCTGTCTACTGATTCTGTTCATATATAATACTAGCTGCGGCCTGCGGCTTTGTTCGCGTGATAATTATAAAAATAAGAAAAATTGCTATTTTCTTCTTTTTTGTGTCGACATATTATTAGAAAATATAAAAACTGATGAATGGAATCGGTTAAGAAAAATGAAGTTATAGCGCGACCAGAAGAAATAGGGGTTCACTTTTATATTAAAGATATATATATATACATATATATATAATATACATAATATATAATAGTAATCTGAGAAATCAGCTTTTTTATAAAATCTGATTGTTACAAAATTTAATACTGACAAAGGCCAAATTAGACAAAAAAAGACATAGATCATGAGAGATTAATTAATGAAATATCGTGAATATCACCAGCATGCTTCATTAAAACCGTCGATAAAATCTATTACGGGCTAATTTTGAAACGAATCCTAACTAATATTATAAATTCGAAAGTGTGTTTGTTTGTTTGTCCTTTCTTCACGCCCTAACTTAAGCAACCAATCGACTTGATTTTTGGCATAGAGTTAGTTGAAAGGATGGAGAGTAGCATTGTCCAATAAGTCAGTTCCCATGGGATACAAATAAAGTTTAAACGTTTCGACAGACAACGCTGGCGAAGCCGCGGACAGAAACTAGTTTCTTTATAAAACAGGAACTGCTTCAGCGGACAGTATCCTCTACCTTTGGGCCATTAAAATGCCTCACCACTATTAAATTAGAAGGCGGATAACTACCGTACCAAGCTAGCATGTTATTTAAGGTTTGATAAATGCTGTACAAGTGTTAGCACTGCCGAACAGCGGTTGATACGAGATTATGTCTAGGCGCTACTACGATACGCTAATTTGATTAGGCCTTCGTTTAAAATGTCAACATTTTATTCAATATTTTAGGAGAAAAATATGATAATTAAAGTTATTAGAAAATTTTTAAGGAGTGCTATTGCGGACTCTGGACTGGACTTGAAGCAGGAGCGGATTTGTAACAGTTTGCAATGGCATAGAAGGAAGTTATGTTTCATTTCATCAGTTGACAGAAAGTTTGCTTGGAATATGTATAAAGTAAAAAATATGTATTAGTATAAACAATATAATGCTGTGTGAATTGTCCAGCATTATTTATTATTATTATTATTATAAACAAGATGTTGGCTTAGATCAAGTACAACTCGGTCACAATATCTGTGCACCTTGAGCCATACAAAATGTTTGACTCAAGGTGCACAGATATTGTGACCGAGTTATACAGAATACTTATGGATGTATTGCTATTGTTATTTGCAGGGGCAAACGTGTTCTTGGAGACCACGACTCGGTAATAAACATTCGGTAAATAACAATAACAATGCATTTATCCAATGACGACCTGCGAAAGACTGCAGGTAGATGCTGGATGTGTCACGCTGAAGACAGTGCGCTATGGCGCTCATTGGGGGAGGCCTATGTTTAACCGTGGACTAACATAGGCTGATGATGATGATGCTTGTTATTTGTTATTTGTTTTTATTTAGTCTCCTTGTATTATTATTTATTTATCTTTGGGTGAGCCTGTGTGCGCCCGCCCCGCTACTAAATATCTTTCTATCCTATTCTAGAGGGTAAAATTAGGTTTTTTGTACTTAAAAACCGTACCAAACTTATATCTTTTTGTGTCGCTGTCAGCGATAAGGCCGTCTTTTGTACTTTTAATATGTAGTATTTAGATATAAGGTGTTATTTTATAATTTTAAGTGCAATAAAGTGTTCATTCATTCAAACCGTTAGGTGGTAGGTACCGTAGGTACAAAGCATTAGTTGCCAGATTAGTAGCTCCACCAAATAATGGTAAGTCTATGGCTACGAAGATTTCTTAATCTATGAACAAACCAACACTACCTACTGTAATGTGTATCACTTAAGTACGACTAATTCGTCACAGGTGCAAGAATTAGTAGACAGGTCATTAAACATATTAATTTATTTAACTTTAATGTGAAATATAAATCTAGATCCTCAGCAATCCGGTAAGAATTACGAGTGTCATTATTGCGCAAGTATTTCAGAATATATTATCTTTTTAGATAGGTACGCAATACGCATGTTGTCGTATCTAAAATAATATCTAATAGATAATACTAGAATGTCGTGTGTATTATGAAAAATGAAAATGAAAAGTTTTTATTTCTTTAAGCTTACAAATAAGCACTTAGACAGGTCATATTTTATACTATTCATTATTATAAATTTTTGACGACCTCTGTGGCGCGGTGGGCGAAGGCCCGCCTGCGACGCAGGAGGTCGCGGGTTCGATTCCCGCCTCGGAACAATTGTGTGTACGATCTGCAGATAATTGTTCCGGGTGTTCTGGTCGTTTTCTATGTATAATAAAAAATATCTATCTATGTAATATATTGTATCATGTATATCAGTTATCTGTGGCTAGATAATGCTGTGTGAATTGTCCAGCATTATTTATTTATTTATAATTAAATTATTTTATAGTTCACTTCAATTTATTGTCCACCAGTGGAAGAAGTGAAAAAGAAACCACTAGTATGTTCATATCTTATGTGTCTAATACATATGATTTGCTTATCTGTAAGTTGGTGGATTTTGAGTTGGAGCAAAACTCGTCCCAAGCTTTTTTATCTTCTAGATACTAGGGCTATACATAGTTACTTAATTAAACATTAGGCAGAATTTGTAGAGATTGAGATCCATTAGATCAATTATTTGTTTCTGCTCGATTTCGGCGTCTGAGACTAACTTTTGCTAACACCTAAAAAGTAAGGAACCTGAAAAATTTATTATATAATTAGGTTCCTGCTTCATCATCATTATTATCAACCTACTATAGTCCACTGTTGGACATATGCCTCCCTTAATGAGCGCCATAGCGCCCTGTCTTTAGTTTGCCGCATTTAGCATCTGCCTGCAGTCTTTCGCAAGTCGTCATCCCACCTGGCTGGAGGGCATCGTACACTACGTTTGCCGAGTTGCGGTCTCCACTCAAAAACACGTTTACCGCAGCGGTTGTCGCTTATTCGCGATATATGGCCGGCTCACTGCCAATTACTAGGTATAGGTACTTATTTACCTAAATTTTCGTTTTCTCCTAAATTCATACTAACCTACTAACATATTTTAGATATTCACATAGAACGCTCCTAATCCCAATTTGAGTAGTGACAAAAAATCAGACACTGAAGAATTTGGAGATGCTATCGCAATGGATGACATTGATAAATTGCAGGTTTTTCCGCCGCTACCGTAACCGGTCCCAAACAAGAGCTGGAATTCGCGAACTGACCCTTCTGGGTAAAAAGATTTTACTATCTGCACGTCATCCTAAAGTTTTTAAAGATTTACAAGTAATTTTACAAAATCTAAAAACACAAACAACATTTTACTTTGAATTCTGTTTGGCCGCGTTGTCAATCACCTCACGCAGTGACTCAAACTTCAGAGTGAATCCAGCATGAAGATTTTGTCTGATTCTGGCAAATTTTTGACTGCGATTCAGAGATTCTAAGAATCATTATAAATATGTTATAATATATAATTAAAGTTATAAAAATATATATAATTGGGAAGGCCTTTGCCGTCTTTAGCGTCGAGCAGTGGAAGTTTATGGGTTGATATGAAGATGCTTGGTCGCATGTTATTTGACGTTCTTGTGCAGGATATATAAAATAGTATAGTGAAAAACATCCAACAAATGGTTCCACGTGTTAGCAAATAGTTTCTATTGATCTATGCTAAGATAGACTATTTAGCTATAGGTATGTTGCTAAATATTTATTGTCAATGATTAATACACTATCGGTAAGCGGTTTACCAAGAATATGTGGTAGTTACTGAGGTCGAGTCCGAAGCTTACGAACTAGCCGACCGCGGAAGGAATGCAGCAGACATTTAAATACCCTGTTATGACCATAACGAGAGACTATAACATTTGTGGTACCCACTATTTAGCTTATTAACCTACCCAAATACTTTAAAACCATAGAAAATGTTTGGTCGCTGAAAATTTAATATGCGTAGGTATTTTCGGCAACCAATCTCTCAACAAATCTCATCCATATTAAACACATACGAGCACATAGTAAAGCACAAGTGCAAATTTTCTATGGTTTTCACGTTCACGGTGTACGGGTAGGATCATAAGTGGTAAGAGGTACATATACCTTGAAAAGTGCTGTGTTCCCGTGGGACGATGAAACTTATTTACCGCGGGTAACAACGCAGGACGCAGTTAGTAAAGTTATAACTAAAATTAAATACAAGTCACAAAAATGATGTTTATGTAATTATTATAAAGGCAAGAGGAGAAACATTAATAGCAACGAAATTTCGTTGCTTTTAATATTTTGCTTGTCCGATACTAAAGCTTTGGCTTTACTAAGTAGTCTAATTAGTGCGATGCCAGTTATATTATCTGTTATTTAACGTATAACACGGATCTCATAAATTGTATTTTGTTACGCGTACTAGCTAATCCTATTTTATAATTTTGCTTATACTACCTACATACTTAACCTACCTACTACCAGGTTGGCCCGATGAGTTATTGTTATTATTTATACGTGTAGGAGGGCTTAGGTCTCTGTTTTTGTATCTAGCGTCTTGTGTCCATAGTTCGTTCTAGCGAGCCATATTCGAGCTCATGATAGAAGAATCCGTGATATATAGGTCGTCATCGAAATCGATTAGGAGGCCTATAGGTATATATACTACCAGGTATTCATTATTATAAAAACAATATTTATTCTATTTTAAAATTCAAGTAATTTTGATAATTTTATAAAATGAACGATTGAAAAAATACGTGGTAGTGGTAGGTACTTTACCGATAAACTTTAAAAATACACTAGAAAGAAAACCTTACATACAATACAAAAGTATGTTCTTGTCGGTCAAGACGCAAGTAAATTAATAAAATGAATACCATAACATAACCCGAGAGCGGTAGCCGTGGCGACGACCAGACGGCCGAACACCTGCGTTTGCGCATCTCGGCACCTTCAAGCTAAAACAAACCTTAACACCTATATAATACGGCTGGAAGTTCCGTGGGGGAGGTGAGTTCTCTCATTACGAATCACGGATGTAACAAACAAACTATACAAAACATTGTACCTCAGCAAACTTGGGATTTAACGCGTTAGTGGGTGTGGGTACTATACCTCTATAGTTATTATGTGCTTCAAGTGAGGAGATGACTGTTAATATTCTTTAGCAGTTGTTTGAACGTTGATTCTAAAAATTGGTAGAGTTGGTAGAGATTACCTTCAAACTATAATAATAACAAAAAATATTAGAAACTAGCTCCAATCCGCGGCTACGCACGCGTTTTAACGGAATTTAGATTTATCATTTTGTATATTTATTACTTCAGATCTAGAAATATTTCTACGAAAAATTTCAATGCGTTACGTTCAGTATTTTTGGCGTCCAGAGGTTATAAAGATTCATCCAAACCCGTATATAATTAATTTTGAATCCGATGAGTTATTAATTCAATAATCAATATCTTCGAGCATTTGTAAACAATATAAAAGTTTACCAAATAATCCACTAGATGGAGCTTTAGCTTTGACTATAGAAAAGAAAAGTCTGTCCACGCTTAAACCAAGTATTTCTAAATTAAAAATGATCTAAAGTGCAAAATATATACAAATTTGCCCCACTCTTCAAAATTAGGCAGTTAATTGACCACTACAGACGTAAATATAAAAGTAAATTACAAAATAACTACCAATCCTAGATCGCGCAAACGATATTTTTGGTACAGTTTTGGTATACAACGCTATTTGTGAAAATCAATAGGAGGTTTCCGATCAGTTCGACTTCGGGGATACCAACAGAGTCCTTGTGACTCCCAATACCCTGTGGAAAGTCCCCGGAGATGGGGTGGAAAGCACCGCATCTTGATGATGTCAGGCCGGGGGGGCACTGTAGGGAGGGCCAAACCTGTCCAGTGTCGCCCTGTAGCGTTGCTCAAAGCATAGCGAATGTCGGAGGACATCCGTGTCCAACCAAATGGGGCTCACTCGATCTGGAAACCTGCTTTTTGTATATATTTTACCTTATTTTCAACCCAGCTGGCTGGCTGGCGCTGGATCCAACAGCGTTTGCAGCCAATGATAAGCATTTCATATGTAAGAATTTAAATGAAGTTCAAAACTTATGTACCTATTATGTTTTTCGTTATATAGACGCTTTGTTTCGTTCATGATTAATTTATTGGTATTACAAACAAAACATAAAAAATGTCAAAACGATTAAGAAATGCCCCCAGAGAGATTTGAACTCTCGACCCCTGGTTTACAAGACCAGTGCTCTAACCCCTGAGCTATGGAGGCTATGCTTTGTCGGCCGAAATTACTGATTAGCTAAATTTGACATAAAATGTCAGCCATGTTGATGACGTCATAGAAAATGTATGAGTTTTGGTAAGTGTGATGTTATTTTATTCTTTAACTATCCTATTCGCACCTCGCCGAGATAATTATCATCTATATCCATGCCAAATTTCATTAAAATTATTTCAGCCGCCTCTTTCAGGCGTTACAAGGTAATCGACAGAATTACATAAGCTTTGGATTTTCTCAATAAGGGATCAATAAACTATAACGGTAACAAATTGTGCATGTTATCGCCTGGATTTAGACGCACAGAAATAAATTAGATCTACTAAATTAAGACTGTCTATGAACAAAGTCCCTACATATTAGTATTTTTAATCTAATCTTGATTGTTATATACTTGAACTTACCAATTGAACTAACAAATCTACAGAATTTAAGAACAGAAGGGATTCAATGCAAATGTCTATGAAAGTGCTTGCTATAATCTCGTTCGTGTCCCGAAAACTGCTCCACTGCGCACCAACGCACCGATAGATGTTCATCTTAGTTCACTTGATCGTTTTTGGTGGCGCTAGTGAGTCATGGCCATAAGGTATTCCTGAGCGCCGCTAATAGTGCTTTCTGTAACTGGCAGATGGCGTTGCGTGTCAAGAAAAACGCTACGAAATAATATACAAGTGTTTTCAGTATTTTAATGCCTTTTATTTTATGGTAGGAATTGAAACTATTACAAATATTTTTACCCAATGGGGTTTGATGAATTTGGACCTAGCACTGGTTTACTATGCTGTTTTTTTTCAAAAGCGTGTCCTTTCCTACAAGTAAAAAATGTCCTGGGAATAATTTATGGAGATTACCTATTCGCATATGAAAAAAAAAATTGAGCAATAGTTATTTTTATAATAATATAGCGAATAGGTATATTAATTGTGATTTTCTGTCAACGGCGAACATAGGTATATAGAAAAACCATAAATACAGCCGAACATAAAACCTGTCGGTAAAAAAATTAATTATTATAATTTTTTTACTGAGTTATTTCAATACTATTTTATATTCAATATATCTATTTATTGTTGTCATTACATTGGTTTAATAGGTAGGTAGGTGAATAAATTTATAAAATTCAGGTTAAAATAATATCTTAAGGATATTCCTTTGCGCACGTGTCCAACAGAACAGCAGATGGTCACCGGACGTAGTCCTAATGTGGTGCAATTGGAACATGTCTTTGATTTTGCATGCCATGGCCTTTTATGTACGAAATCGTACCTTCTGCTAGGATACATTCCTAGTAGGTAAGATGAGATGATCTAATTATTATATCATCATCAAATCAGCCCATACACGTCCACTGCTGGACATAATAATTAGAAAATATTTAATACATTATGTACACACATGGATAATTGGATACCGGACAGCGTATTTCCAATTACATAATAATATCCTACGAACAATTTATCACCAAACTGCGATCTCCAACCCGCATGCCCAGCGTGGGGATTATGGCTTAGGCTTCGCAGGCTGCTGGCGCTGCCTGCGAAGCCTAAGCCAGCAGTGGACCAATATACCTATATATGGACTTGAAATAACATTTAAGCTTCTTTTTTTTCATAACACGTGTGTAAAGCCGCGCGCTTAAGCTTGCTTTTTGTATTTCCAAACACTTATTGATTGAATCCAATCACTGGACACCCCATCGCTTTCCTATCAAACCAGAACCGAATGCAAAGAGATTGTTCGGATAATCGAATAAAAAGGCAGCTTTCTCCGGTGGATGGATACTGTAGGTACCGTACCGTATCGAGAACCTAGTATGAGTTTGCACAATACCAAAACAGAAAATATTTCGTTTACTACCGCATGCTACCGCTGACTTATAGAATAGAATAGAATTACATTTATTTGGACACAGGTACAAAATACATAGAATACACAAACGGAAAACAAAGGGGTCAAAGTTGTATCGAAAAACAGCAAAATAATCACTCAAAATCACTCGAAAAATATACATACAATAAAAAATCTTTAAACAATCCAGAAAAAGGGATGTACTTATAGAGCAAATACATAAGGCCAGCCTTATCGTGTAGAAGCGATCTCTTCCAGGCACATTTTCGATGGAGCTATAGTGGAGGCTCGTATGAGACTATTGGGTCGCTGTCTTACTATTGAAAAGTAGTTCTACTTAAAATCCGGTAGAGGCGCTGCATTTAAGGCGCTACGCTTAGTGAAGGTAACTAAAACTTCAATAGTTTCCGTAAATTATGCGAAACTCATTCTAAGGCCTCGGCCGGTAATAAGTTCGATAAAGCACCGAGCCCATTCACTCAGTCTGGAAATTGAGTATCATTACAGCGGCCATTTATGGCACTAGCGTCCACTCGTTGGGATGCACTAAGAAATGGATACGATTCTGCAATTAGTGTGAATCAAATTAAAATTTCCTGTAATATTTTAATATAAAGTAATTCATAACTAATAAGAAGTCCCGCGTATATTTTTGAAAATTTGGATAACCAATGCCCCGTCCGCAGCTTTTTTATTACGTGACTTGATCGAAACGAATTGCATTCAAACTTTTTAAATTAAATAGTGTTTCAAATTCAAAAGTCATTTTGTCCATTTCGCTCGCACTTATCGGTGAACTCGGCCTCTTTTCGTATATTATGAGATGAAAAAGTATTAATAAACTAAACTCAGAACGCATATCAACTCCGTTCTACTTCCATGTAAATAATACCGCAAGCGGCCGCAAGTAATAATTCACTGGTACCGGTAATGTACTCTCGATTTTTTTAGTTTATTCGCTTAATTGGATCTCGGGGCTGGTTGACCATTCTCCGTAACTGTACCGCGGATACAAATTGCCGCTGTCTGTCTGTCCCTTTGTATACTTAGATCTTTAAAACTACGCAACGGATTTTGATGCGGTTTTTTTTAATAGACATACGATACAATACACTACAATACAATTATTCTTTATTGCACAGTAAATAAAACAGATACAATAGACAGGAAAAAGACAAATACAGAATGTGTTGTACAATGGGCGGCCTTATCGCTTAGAGCGACATATTATAATAATACATGCACTTGTTTACCTGCAATCATCCGTGCACTCTCTATTCCCTCACTCTCATAATCCGATGGGACAGCAGCATACCGACGACACGACGACCGGGGAGAGGTTAGGCGCAGGACCAACAGCTTAATTTGCTTTCGGAGGCACTGGGCTGTAATAGTACCTAATACCGCCAACTTCCTGAGTCTGGGCTACTGTGTCACGGGCTCAATGTCGCAAGTAAGCGTTCGGTGGTTCAGGGCTTTAAAATATATTATTATTTATAGGTTTTAACACCTTCATGGCCCAAGACGTACATGTCCAACTGCAGCGGGTTAAGGCGGGGCAGCGCCCCTGTGGGATCGGGTTGCACGAGAATCGAACTCGCAACCTCCTGCGTCGCAATCGGACCTGCGCCCACCGCGGCAGTGAGGTCGTCAAAGTTCTTACAATGTCATTGTGCTATCCATATTCGTTCGTTAATACATTTTACAAGGGACAGGAAATGTCCTAGTTAATCAGGAAGTTGTTTATGTCATTTAGTCGCCGCTCGCTCTATCTATGTTGATTCTAGTTTCCGTTGTAGTAATCTAATCGAGCACGACCATAACACAACATAAAATGTCATGTTCTATCTATTTATTTACTAACCTTGAATGATAAAAATCAAATAAACATTTGTTTGCATTTTTCCTCTGTGTAGCAGAGGGCGAAGGTCCGTCTGTTTCGGATTCCACTCTCGAGCTCGACTTGAAAAAAATGTGTATGATGCTAAGATATTTGATCTTGTTGTTTTCTATGTATAATAAAAAATATCTATGTATATAATGTATTAAGTATGTATATCAGGTATCTAGTACCCATTACACAAGATCGACTTTTTTTTGCAAAGGATATTCGAACAATTTATAATATTTTTGCTACATATTATTTACCTATGTGTATTGCACGCACTAAGTTGATTAGCCGTCTCTTTTTGGTAGACCTACTAAATTACACATGTCATACCTAGAAATTATTAGGCAATAGTGCAAAGTAGAAAACATTATAATATTACTTCTGTCAAATATTTAAACTATAAAATAAATAGGTATGTAACTTAAATGGTACCCGCCCATTTAGACTACTCCTATAGCAGTCCACTGCTGGACTGCTATAGGATTATTAAGCTATAGGAATATAGGATTTAGACTACCTATAGGTAATCGAAAAGATTAAATACAAAACAAATAGCGTGCATTCATCCCATTGCGTATTGGCGTCCAATTTAAATTAACGAAGTGAAATAAAATGCTCTCAATGCATTACTCTTGAGTTATGGTCGCAATGTTTCGCGTGCTTGCTAACAGACAGCAGAGATAGGTCGTTTTGACCAGCAATTAATTTGGGTCGAGGTTTGCTGCGGGCATGCACGTGTTACCAGCTCTGTGGTACAGATCTCACGGACTTTTAAAAGTTCACGTTAATGGGAGAGCTTACTTTAATGGTAATCTTTATTTTGGTTTGCGTAACGTTTTGTCTTACTTTTTTAATGTACAGTATTTTATACTGTCATCTAGATAGTCATTTGTCTTCTGCCTATATGTTATTTATTTATTTATTAAAGGTACTTACACCAACAGTATACCTCTACATATTGTGCTTATATATTAAATGTTAGTATGAGACAAGTTCTAATGCTTTTAAAAGGTGGAAACGTATCATAATATAAATAAGAGCTCTGTAATCTTATTAACTTTACTTGCGGAAAACCGCAAGGTCTTCACACGGTTACGGCTAGCTCGAATAAAGCGTAATCAGGTAGTCCCTCAGAGTAAGCCTAGTTATTCTAAGGGTAGTCCTATTTTCGACCACTTTATCGAGTAACTAGGGCCGTATATCGGCAATAACGCGGCGAATGTTGGCTTCCAAAACCTTCCAAGTGGTCCACTGCGGGTAGATGCCGATCCGTTCAGTAGTTATGGCGAAAGTGAAGAGGTAACAAACATCCAAAAACCGCCATCCAAACTTTCGTATTCATAATATTAGTGTGAAATGAGTGTGATGGACCGAGGCCCACGTGAGCAACAGACCGAGGTCCAGTCTCGACGTGTGCCTGCTGCAGCTCGGTTACCGCCTGACGCCGTATCACCTTTCCACCAACGCGAAGTATCAAATACCCTCGTGATTGCATTGCGAAACGACGGCGACCGCTTTCTTATAAGGGTATAAGGTGACTTCTAGGAAGCTGTCCCGTAACTGCCATCTGCTAGGCGGAAAGATGCTGGTTGTTTTGATTTTACGATGGTCGTTATAAGTACTAATAACTTACTTTTCTCCTTTATACCACAGACAGAATTGCTCTGATGGAGATTATAGAATATCATAAAAGCAAATTTTATTTAGCACACATAAAAAATTATAAGGGAAATGGAAATTTCAACATAACTAGGTATAAGTTTTGAAACAATCAAAGTCATATAGGATGATGATTTGATATTTTCCGCCAGCAAAACTCACTAGCAGCAGGTTAGTTATTCCGTGATCATGAAAATGTGCCGAAATATTGAAAAACTCCATAATGGTAAATATCCTGAATATAAATGACTTTTACTATGTACTTTGGACAATTTATATTAAATATCTTCGTAATTTTATAAAAAGTTCCATTTATGCAGAACGATGTTTCATCAGGTCGTGGCCTCTGGTATTGGCCCTGCCTTATCAAGTGGAGGGTCACCACCGGGATTCTAGTTAGGTACATATTTCAGTTTTTGGTTTGGAAGTTTCGCACATACATAGGTGTGCGGTATTCCTAAAGCCTTTCAAAATTAATTCTCAACTGTCCACCGAACGAGTCATTCTTCATTCGCCCAAGCAAAATACCTACCCCACCACCAATATCGAGGCGGCTTGCAAATAATTTGCCCACGCATATTGTTTTACTCTGGGTCGAAGGAGACTGTAAACTCAAACCTCAAACCGAGACATTTCGCAGATTATCCGACACAAAGGCATCAAACGGAATTGTTATTGCTATGCGATGTGCATTGTTGCTGTGAATTATAGCATTCGAGCATTGATCACCTATTGCATAACGTTTTAGTGCTTCTAAGCCCTAACTGCGCACAAATGCTCCGTTACATTTTACTAGGTAAGTACTTGGAATTGGAAGCTTTTCGCAACGATGAGAAAAAGTAATAAAGAGATTCTTTCATATTTATACCCTCGATACAAGACAAGCCCAGCCTAGTGAGGAAGCCGAACGAAAATATCAAGTCTGTCCTTCGATCAGCAAATAACATGTACCTTTCCGTGTTTTTGTGTCTTTTATCTTGCTGCAATTTTTTTTAACTTATTTTTACATTTACTACCTACCTACTGATTTCTTATATCCAGGTTACGCTCTACCTACATTGGCGTGGTTACACGAAGTCGGCGTCGTATTGGCATCGTTGACCAGTCGCCGTGACAACTGCTGACATAGTGATGATAATAGAATACAATATGGTTGCTTTGCTAAGTTGAATAAAAACCTTGAATTTCCATTATGTGCCTAATTTATCCCACTAAAGGTACACAACACATTAGCTTAAACTCTTGTTAGGTATGACCAGAACAAATATTAATTTTGTTTGAACAAAGTCAAGAGTGTAAAGCCGCTGTTCCAACCCATTTTAGCTGCGTGGGTTCGTTTGTTTGATGACGTGGGTCTAAGTTACGGGTTTACGTGAACTGCGTGCATAGTATTGAGTATTGACAGAGTTGAGCTCCGTGGGTGCCATATTCGAGCATTTAGCACGTGATTAATCTCGTATTCGTGTGTAGCGTGTTCGTGGGTTACAGTGGACGTTATCACATACCTACATTTTCTTGCCAAGCGAAGTTACCCCCATCACATGCGTAGCCTCTTAGTGCGTGGCGGTGGGACAGCGGCTTACTTAAAACAACAGCATCATTGTTTCAGAACTCGTCACCCAGTTCAATCTCAGGCTCTGTTTCGTTCATAAAACAAAACCACAACGGCGTAACTGTAGGACAAACCAAAATTGGAATAGATTTCACGCACCAGCGCTGTTTCCGCGTCCATTCACGATTTCACACGGGCACCCCCACGTGGGACTGTTTTTATGGTAATTTCCGAATTCAATGCCGGTCCATTGATTTGACTTTGTAATTGCAATCAGGGTCACTTCCCTTGGCACCTGGGGACTTATCGGGGCATTAAACGATATCTTTCTTTTCGCGTTTTTTCTATAAAAGCAATGACAGAAGAGTACTTTGTCATTGGCTGATCAATTATTTACTTATTGGAATTCATTGCCGATTGTCCCCACTAGATTATTATCATAAACATGGACAGGATACACAGGCTCAAGAAACAGAATTTATGTTTGTTTATAAGGTTAATCGACACTGTCTCGTCCAAGGCCTTCTTGGGATAACATGTAGTCCGATTAACGGCACTTTTAAAATGAAGGAACTGGTTTAATTGTCATCCTGCGCAGGCGTAGGCGTGAGAATGGCGAGTCGCGGTTTATTCTCATGGTCTCGTGACGTCACCTGCACCTGCATCAGCCTCTGACGGCGACAAAAGGACAATGTCGTTAAAGTGCTTATCCAATTGCCGCTTCAAGTTCATACAAGTTCGCGGAGCAAGGCCGCTCGGGACCGTAGGCGTATCTCGATAAAAACTTCTGTAAACAACATTCGTAATTGCTATTGACTTTTAGTTGTTTTTAACTAGTATCTTAGAGAGTTTAGACGGGGATCAGAGACAAACCGCAAAATAAATGAAAGCTTGATCCACCGAAGCATACATTGTAGAATACCCTTAGAATTAGATTGGTAAAAGAGTTTTTTTTTATTGGAAACGGTAAAGTGTTTAACCACCATAAATAACACTTATGGGAAAGCGAAGATGTGGCTAAGATTGAGCACCCCTCCGCATTCCTAGCATTCCCTCCCAGAGGGAACTTATTCACTCGAGATTTAAAGAGACTGAGATACTACAATATTGTACTCTACTGGAAAAACAAACGTAAGAAGGTCGTTCCATTCTTTACTGGTAATAACGAAAAAAGGAACAGTAATAGAACGGTTTTTGAACATTGAAAGCAAAAACTGATTAATAAATTGATCAGAATAAACCAGACAGCTAACAGAATACAATTTTAATTGGACCACACTTGTCTTTATCAAGTAAATCAACCAATAGCTCTGAAACCAGCGCGCAATATCTCAAGCTTAAAGCACTAAGAAGGTATTCCGTGAACAAAGACGTTCATTAACGCTGGAATATTCACATTGACTATAAATTTAAGGATATCGATTGAAATCTCTTAAAATCCTCTACATTTGTATACAAAGCACGTAAGGATAATAAATGGTGATTTCAGATATAATCTGATTACTGTCCTGAAGTGTGTTATTGAGACTGTTGAGGCAGTTTCTCTTTCAAATAATATTATCATCATTTCGGATGTGGGTTAACTACTAACCTTATTTGTGTTGGAAGAATACTAACGTTTCAGCGCGACGACGACGCGCGAGCGACTAGAATCGTACTCACCCTGAATAAGTCTCTCGTAAAGGGATATAAAATCGCCTAATGCTTATACATTTCTATCCTAAACCAGAAATAAACCACTAATAACAGGTAAAGGAAGTAAATTCAGCATTGTGATGTACCTGCAAAGAAAATGCGGCGCTGGTTTTAAATACTTCCCTTGGGGCTTCCCTTGGGTCGGTGGTCAATAAAGGGGCCGGATAGTGGCTTCTAAAATGAAACGTCGGTGTTCTTCCAACACAAACAAGTATCGTTGTTAACCTAACATCCGTGATTAATTCGTCAAAGTAAGATAGTTTTTAGAGTAAAAAATAGTATCATCCCTCAAACGTTTTCGATTCTGCTTTTACATGCCCTAGCCAATGAACGTTGTACTAATGACTTAGTACATAGAAACAGTGCATGTGTGAAACAAAGCTAAACTGACACAAAAAGCTGTGACAGAGTGTGTCCAGAGTGTTACTCCAGCTTTATTTAGGTTGAGGTCTTTTATGATAGTTATTGAGACTGAGATGTATGTCCATCCAATGTGTAAGATGAGTAAAACGCGCAAAGCGAACACTTATCTGTCCGACAGGCTGGACTAAATCAGCCACGTAATCTGATAGTGTCTAATTGACCGACATTATAAAGAATATTATCTTGATATTTACATGTTCATGATCTCGATTTGCATAAATGTCAACTGCGTTGCGATGATAAGTTGCTCCCAGAAGATTTTTCTATCTACCATAGAGCCTGTATTCAAGAATGGAGTGCCTAGATATGTCGTTTTACTACTGCAGCAGCCAATCCCATGTTTCATTTTTTAAAACTTTTATAGGTATAAATAATATTTTAAATGATTATATTTAAGTAATAATAGTAAAGTAGATTAAACGACATCAAGTGTATAAACATGTACTTACGGTGGAATCATCACATCATAAACCTATGTGAGTCCACAGCTGGACATAGGCCTCCCCCAATGAGCGCCATAACGCCCTGTCTTAAGTTTGACGCATCCAGCATCTACCTGCAGTCTTTCGCAGGTCGTCATCCCACCTGGTCGGAGGGCGTCCTACACTACGTTTACCGAGTCGTGGTCTCCACTCAAGAACACGTTTGCCCCAACGGCCGTGCCGGTTCTTCGCGAGATATGGCCGTTTTTTTTATAGATAGAGTGATTCAAGATTCGAGATTTCAAGGTTTATAAACTTCTAGCTGCGCCCCGCGGTTTCACCCGCGTGGTGATAGATATTTTGGATAATATACAATATATCTTCATAAATTGTAGCCTATGTGTTATTCTGATATTATTGTCAAGTTTCATCAAAATCAATTCAGTAGTTTTTGCGTGAAAGAGCAACAAACATCCTCACAAACTTTCGCCTTTATACTATTAGTAGGATTTGACACATACATAATGTAGATTTCCACGCGGGTGAAGCCGCGGGGCGCAGCTAGTGATATCTTCATGAAATACAGATCAGTTGTAGATCCAGAATCAGTGTAAGTAATTGGATGATGAATCGGCAGATGGTACGCCAGATGTTAGGCGATAATCTCTGGTCATTAAACCTACAATAAGCATTGAACTCGGAATAAGGCACGGCCTACGCAATGCGTTAGTCACCCCGAGAGGCCGAGGAATCTCACTGGCTGTCTGTCTTCAGACCTTAAAAATTTGTTATTTACTTTAATAAAATAAATTTGAATATTTAACTACTATATTTAATTGTCACCGCTTTAACATAAGGACCTATGCCAAATTTCAGCCTAATAGGAGCTGAAATTTGGCAACATTCTCATTCAGTTGCTTTTATAACTTTGCACCTCTTTTCCCAATAAGGTTCGCTGGAAGATAATTATTTTGTGTTAAGCTTGCCTTTGCCATTAATATTCTAGTTTAATATTAATACATTGTATAATACATTTCACTGTGCAATAAAGAACTAAAAATTGCAAGATCTGTCCACATGAAAGCTTAAAATTAAGCAAACATGTCTTTTTTCCTGGTTAAATATACCTTGTCCACCACATTGACGGAGACGAAATCACCGAATCATTATTTGGATCACGACTACCAATATTAATTACATTACATTCCAGTTCTGGCGTGGGAATCTCGGACAGGTGTAGGATCTGTACCAGCTACCGTCAGAGCCTCAACTCACTCCAAGTCTGCGTTTATTGGAAAATGACCTCTATTTGTATCATCTTCTGATAACATGACTGTTTAGTAAACATTTGCAGTACAATTATTTACAATTTTTCGAGAGGAAACAAATTTTTCAAGGATCGGCATACCATCAAATTTTTCCCCTGGTTAATATATTCATTATAGTCTGTGTATTTTTTATATTTTTGTATTATGTTATGTTTAATTATATTTAATGATTTTTTGAAACTTTAGAACATCCGGGTCCTATCAGAATTAAGACACTCTCCTTTATTTTTGCTTACTTTGGGTCTATATAAATAAAATAAATAAAAATAAATCTCTTTTTTTCGGATATCCATGGATCCATACTTGGTTAGTAAACACACAAAAATATAATTATAGAGGGTTAGTAGAATTTTAAATTAAATATAACAATTGAAAACCTAGATAAATAATAAAATTATAATATAACATAAGCATGTCCCTTTCCCAGAGTGATCCCTATAAGAAAGATATATTTGCGGGGATCACTCTGCGAACAAGACATGCCCACAGCGGGGATGAGTATCTATCCGCTATGGTTTTCAGGATGCTGTTGTGGCTGTCCCGCACTCTGATCTCTATATGATGTTGTGTCCAGCATAATTTATTTATTAATTCCATACTTACTCAGTTTTTTTACCACTCTACGAGTAGTATAATTATTCCGCCCGTTTTAAATTCTTAGATTTCCTTTTACAACCACCAATTCAGTGTTACATTGTAAGATTGTAACTTGACCATTCCCTTTGTTTACGTGTCCTGCATTTCATCCTTGCCGAAATGTCTATACAAAGATATGCACATAATTATGTGGTAAGAACACGTACGATGAGGTAAGTGGGCAGTCGTGTTTTGTTTTCAGTAGCCTTCAATTTTTGCGAAATGATACAGAACTGGATAACGATGTGTATTATTAACGGTGATTACGTGTACGCATATCAGGAGGAAATTATTTTAAATTATCTAATTGGAATCTTGTTGGAGAATAAACTTATTTGGTAGTTATATTTTAAACAATGAAGAAGAATAATAAAGAATATTTATTTCAAAATTTACAAGATAGCCTTAGAAATAGAAATAGTTTATTTGTGTTTCATATTAAATAATACAACTTAAGAACGAATAATAATAAAGATAACGAATTAGGAACGAATAAAATAATTAAAACACGAGAACACAGAAAGGCTACCGGCTCAGCATTAAATGCTACATTGACGTAAGCCAGTGCTGCGCTGGTTTTCAGCGGCGCCAGGGTGCTGAGTGCAGCACACACAAATCACTAATGATAACAATTAGTATTAAGTATCTATGCACTATTATTAATAGTTACTTATACTACAATTGTAAGTAAATCTTATTACTATGGAATTAAGTGGGAATATGAACTTGCTAAGGCTTCCATTAGTTGCAGAATCATAACTTCCATGTTAGTACTAATACTGTGTTACGGCAAGTTATAGCTCAGTACCTCGCATGGCGCTTTCATATGAATATGTTACTATAAAAGAGGGTGAACGTATTGTTATTATGTATACAGTAAAAAAAATAATTAATTCAGTAAGTTAAGGAAAGAAATAAACAGTATAAAAGTAAAAGTACATATGTACTTGACTAATTTATTTTAATTTTATTGCTTTATATACTATTTTTTCTTTCTATTTAAATCTGTTTAATTTTTCATTAGATATTGGTTAAGATTTTGTATGATTTTTTTATTGACATTAGAGACATTAACTATTTTGCACACCTGAGTAGGTAGTTTGTATCTGGACATATTTAGAATTAAGTCCTTTTATACATACATTCATGCAAATAAAGATTATGACTATGAAAGAAGACACACAAGACATAGCTCTTAACATAACCCCTGAATTAAGAAAAACAATAGATAATTTTTTTTTTTTTATAAAACCATCAAGCAATAATGTCTAATAAGAGAATAAGGACATACATATATAGGTATTCACCGATAGATAAGATACTAAAATGCTATTTCTATGAGAACCTACATCGGTGACAAAACAATCGTATTAGAAACTAGCGGATCTTCCCGGCTTCGCACGATTTTAGTACGGATCCCTAACTTTTTGAAAATATAATATAGCCCATATAGCCTATGTTGACCGGGTATAGTGTAGCTTCCCAACGGTGAAAGAATTTTTCAAATCGGTCCCGTAGTTTCGGAGCCTATTCATTACAAACAAACAAACAAACAAAAAATCAAACCTTTCCTCTTTATAATATTAGTATAGATGTTCGAAACTATGGGTTGATAAAATAACAACGCAGGTGATTCATTCATAATATCTACGATATTGGTCGAGATTTAATTTAAATTTAAGCGAAAAAACATTTTATAAGAGATAACAATAAAATCCAACCAATTTAAATTCTAAAACATTCTAACTCAACAAAACGGATCTCGTTATCTCACACATTATACCCATATCCTCTGCGGGCACTAAAACATTGCGAATAAATAAAAAATCTTATTCATACCTGTGGGAACCTCAGACAGGTGCGACTTTACCCATACCAACTATCCCCTAATCTGTGTAACTTCCCTACAACCTGTTGTATAATCTGGGTTCTTTTCTGTAGTGACTGTTTGGTCAACTGTGTATGGCCCCAGGAAATCAGTACGAGCTCCTGTGCGCTTATTTAGTGAGGCTTCTCCCACCTGTGGAAATTGCTTGAGCTTGGATTTGTAGAGGAAATGAAGGGCTTCGACCGTGCAGGTGTTAGACGGTTCATAGACCTTGGTTTTGTTGATACATAAGTACTTGCTACAAGCTAGGATACGGACTTACGGCTAGTAGTTAAAATGGCTATCATACTTAACGTGAAGGAAATTATCCAGGTATGGTTTTGTATGATGTGAAATTATTTACATCGTCATCCTCGGCCAGAGTTGGGCCTCAAGAGTTGCTCATTAAGGTTTTCCAACGAAAAAGAACATAAGCCAGCATTATGAAATCTTGTTCAGTCATCGATCTATGCTTGAGTAACGTTTTTCTATTGCATAAACTTCACTCAAACATAAATAGCTGACTGAGCATACTTTCATAATAGGGGCCTTATAGTTTGTTCCATCTTATTAGGTCCATCAGGTGAGATTGGGGTTAAACGAAGGTCTGTTGACTATATTGATTGGTATTGATATGGATTTGAGCTACCTGTAGATTGTTTGCAACAACCTGAAGTGAGCTCAATTGTTTCAATTGTAAATTCTAATTTATTATTTGAATGAACTTGTCTTTGTTACTAAAATTAATTGACTTTGTTAAAAATTGACTATATAAAAACCTAATGATTCAATGTTGATTAAACCTACCTAGTAATGATTCAATGGTGATTATAGCAAAATTAATTTTCCTTTGGTTGTTCATTTGCTTTGATCTAGGCAGTTCCGACAAAAAATAAAGACCTACATACATACATATATCAGACTTCTTACTATGGCAATCAAGTTGAAAAAACCCTAACAAAAATAAAATGCAAATTCCTTTTCAATTGACACGTAAGAGAATGATAATTTTCCCATGATTGTCTTTAAAAACAACAGAAGAAGTCGTGGGAAACCTGTGCAGGTGTGCCGGATAGGTTATAAAATGGAGGCTCTATTTGATCAGTAATTGTTATGTTGTCACGCATGTTTTAATTCTTTGGAAAGTTGTTTTATCTACAGTGGCTATAATAACTTTATGGTTACATTACGGTTATTTTTGCATGAAGTATCTTGATTCGCTTTGGCCCCGCTTGTTTTGGGAGGCGCGTTAAGCAGTGAACAAATGTTTGCTGGCTGATGCAGTTGTATGTCCCGAATGTCGGGAAAAAAATGGTCGTGTGGTGTACTCGTCCTTTTTTTACTTACTATGTGAACACGTTATTATTATAGAGTGATATGATTGATTAAGCGATATATAATCCTTCAGAACAATATCAATTCTTGAATTCGTATTTTCACATTACAGCTACAGACTTGGCGAAGAAAAGGCCACACAGCCATCGCGACGTCATGTCTTATTGGCAGATATTGCCCCGGGGGTTACGGGTTCGATCCCCCCCAAGACAAAATAGATGCATATTTTTTATTACATAGAAAATACCCAGTACACCAGAAAAAATCTTTGCATCTTATAAATGAAATAAATGATTTTATTATTATTATTATAAACATTTGTCCCAAGGCGGAAATCGAACCCACAAGCTTCTGCGTCGCAGGTGGACCTTTGCCCACAGCGTCCCATCTGTCAAATCTTTGTAAGATCTGCAGATTTGTTCCGGGTCTCCTGGATCTATGTATTTAGGTTTGATAAAATTATACACCCCCATCGCATTCTACTCATTCCAAAACCCCTTGCATCTTTAGAAGATCATGAGACCCCGTTCTGTTCAACCAGGTCGGTCGGATCGCAGCGTACCGCATCGCAAGCGAGTCGTCGCCGTGGGAAGCTGCGCAGGTGACGAGGCGCCCGCGCACATTACTGCATGAATAATCTATCGCGATTGTGTGGTGACCATCCTGATGCAGGAAAAGTCATAAATCCTGATTTGTCTAGTCTACTGCTTTAAATCTTTGTATTGGAGGCAGGAAAGCTATTTAAATGTCTCTGTGAGCAGCTTCTGGAAGCCAGAAGTTAGAGGATTTAATTCAAACTAGATTCAAAAGTTAGAAGGTAAAAGGTTACTTTTATACTTTGGGAATTTATTTATGGAATTAAAAATAGCTTATGTTTTATTGTAGGCCCAGAACTATCTAAATGCAATTTCAGCCCAATCCGTTTAGTAGTTTTGGTGTGAAGAGGTGACAAACATACATACCAACATCCGAAGTTTCGCATTTATAATATTAAGTGTGATGAGTGTGTAATTGCTACATTGTTGGTACCTTACTTGATGATGTGCCTTTGATGGCTGTCTTTAGTTTAAAATACTTATCCCGAGACGTCCCTTTCGGAGACATTTAATTTTGGCAACAGGATGTAGGACGTTTCACAACGCAAAGCTAAACTCTGGTTTTGGTTTTATACTTCATTAACAGGACTGGTCATGTCCAGTCACGTTTCTTGGTTTTTTTTAAAACCGCCGTATTTTGCTCTCGTTTAAAATAAACTAGAGTGACATCTTACCGCTTGGCGCCTACGATAATAACTCAGTTTTCACAAAGCATGGTCACCGTTGTCGCAATCAGGGAGCTTGCTAATCTCGTTTGATGGCATGGACTTTTTAATGTGATTTATCTCGTTATATCACATTTCCGATCCTGCTGGTTCAGTTGAAGTTTATCTACCTTACGCCTACGGCTAGTTAGATAATGACACGGTTGATTTTATCGAGTTCTCAGGGTTTAGATTAAATAAAAACAAACTTGTTCTTTGTGTTCTTTTGCTATTTTCAAGTTCTTTCCCATAAAATTTGCGATGACTGGAAAATACGTGGGAATAAACCGCATTAGTAAAATCGTTTAAAAAAAAAACCCCGTAAAAATGAACGCATGTATGAAGGCTTTATTGTATTAAAAGTTAACATAAAAATATTTTATCTAAATAAAAAAATAAAGGCAGCCTGTAGTGTAGGTAAAAAAACAATAAATTTAATGTTATAAAACTGAAACTAATGCAATTACAATACTTCGAACCTGCCAAGAGGGTCAGCTAACGATGACCGCAACTACTAAGCAACAAGAGAAGACACTATACCTAGCGTGTCGACTACTATCATAGACATGTCAGACTATGCAACACGAAACCTGAAGGTAAGGTATTCTATTGTATTCTCAGCCTGAAGAATATGACCCAGCCCGCCCACGTCGCCTATTAATACAGACTTGAAACAAACTCTACCGTTTGGTTTCCACGGCGCATGCCCCCACAGCGCGCTTCATTTCCATGCTTGTTTGTTTACTGAAAATACAAGCTTTGTTGTTTAATCAGATTGTAGTTTTGTTAGTTTCTGGTTTATGTGGTTTTTGATGTCGTATTCTAGTTTGTAGCTTATTGTCGGCTAAAGCTTTGAACACACTAATACATATATTTTGAGTTTTAAAGTTATTAGAAATAAAAATAATTATGACGATGTAAATAATTCGCTTTAACAAATACTAGATTGATTCACCACCTATACTCGATGCTATAAAAACTAAATGTATAAAATGCATGGTACCAAGTGAAAGAGAATTCACAACTGAAATAATGCTGAAAGATGAGATTGTTGCGACCTTGTAGACTACTGTGTTCCTAGGGTTACATATTGATTCTTCTCTTTAATTGAGGCTGCAAATAGTTGCTCTCACAGGCAGACTTAGTTCAGCAGCCTATGCATTCCGAACAATTGGATATATTACCGATGAAGATACAGAATCATAAAAATTTGTTCCAATCATAGATCCAATCATCTTTAACGACAACTGTTACTTACTGAAATCGTTGACTGTACCTCGTTGTGCTATGGTCAATTTAGAAAATAATGCTGGCCACCAACAAAATAAAAGATTTTCGACAATTCATAGACAACGAGGCAATTACACGGTAGAGCAGCGCCGCCGATGGAGCGTGGTCTGGAAGGCTGCGCCTGCGCTTGTGTCGCGGATATCCTGAGCAAGGTCGTGGGAAAATGTATCAATCGGTTACCCAAAATAAATTGTGTGTGTTTGATAGCTCTATGGCATGGCGAATCTCTTAGGATCTCATATTGAGCAGTAATGAAAAGAAATCACTAATTACTAATTTACTTATTGGTGAAGTGGTGAACTTTGTCTTTCATAGCAGCCATTTTTAAAGAAAGCGCGTCACAGCCTCACAGGCGACGAGCCGAGACGATAGACAAGTAGAAATTGGTATTTATGTCTCAACAGAATCCAGTAGAATAACTAATTAAACTTATTAGAAAAATAATGAGAATTCAGTCTCGCAGCTTGAATCATAGACAGGTCGTTATTGTGATCTGATTATTACCTACCGTGACTTTTATCATTATTTGTTATCTTATCAGCATTGGTCGACCCACCCACTGCTGGACATAGGGAATATATGGCGCATTCGAGACGCCCTCGCGTAATTGGACGTCTTTACTCAAATTGTACGATGATTGGCCGATATAAATGTTCACGTTGTCCACCACAGAGATAACCCCCACTAAGGGACATGGGCTTATTTATATTTATGCTACCATATTTTTTTATTATTGTTTATTATTGTCTCTAAATTGATTTATTGGCATAAAAATAGACAATAACGGTATGTTACTGTCAATACAATCTCAAGAAGCAATCGCGATGGCAAAACTCAGAGACGGTTACGGTATTTTTTTTTTCGAAAATATACAATGCTCTAATACTCTGAAGCTTTGTCTGGCATTTAATAATAGACGTATATACTGCATTATTATGACGCTCATCATGATCATCCTATATTAGTCCAGTGCTGGACATAGGCCTGCCCAATGATCGCCATAGCGCCCTGTCTTCAGCTTGACGCATCCAGCATCTGATAATAATCTATATATATAAAAGAAAGTCGTGTTTGTTACAACACTTGTAACTCGAGAACGGCTGGACCGATTTGATTGAAAATTGGTGAGAAGGTAGGTTAGAACCAGGAGTCTAACATAGGATATTAAAAAAAACCATTTGACAAATCGATTTCCACGGGGGCGAAGCCGCGGGGCGCAGCTAGTAATATATACATAAACTGACAATAATTGATAATGATGGACCAATATTTTGTTGCTGCACAAAAATCTATATATCTATATAATATAAAAGAAAGTCGTGTTAGTTACACTATTTATAACTTAAGAACGGCTTAACAGATTTGGCTGAAAATTGGTGAGGAGAGCTTAGAAGCAGAAGACGGACATAGGATATGTCCTGCTTTTTATCATTCAAACATTTGACACATAAGTACATATATTTCCACGGGGGCATAGCCGCGGGGCGCAGCTAGTAAATAAATAAATAATTTAGTCAACTCATCCCGTGGGATAAGTTTAGAGCGGGATCAGTTAATTAAACAGCCAATTTGATGTAATAACAAGCGCATGATGATATTATTATCACGACAGAGTCTTCCTGCTCATAAAACAATAGCGTAGCAGGTGCGCGGAGCACACCGGTTCCACGCCGCCGACGCTTCCTGGGCGCACCGGCTTGGAACTCCTAAGGAAATCATCACGGTAGATCTTCGGTAATATGACCCACCTACCGACTGTTGGAGACAGCGACGTGAATCTCTGTGACAAACTCGCTAAATCAAAGGTGTTGGTGATAGCGCTGAAGTAACTTGTGCAACATGAACCATGAATCTGTTGGAGTTAATATTATTATTTATGATAAATAACATAAATAATAAATAATGCTGGACAATCCAAACAATCTAGCCCCAAGCTAAGCAGAGCTTGTGTTATGGGTACTAGATGACTGATATAGGTACTTAATCGAATACATAGATATATTTTATTATACATAGAAAATACCCAGAACACCCGGAACAAAAATTTACAGATCGTACAAACATTTGTCCCAGGGCGGGAATCGAACTCGCAAAATCCTACGTCGCAGGCTGACCTTCGTCATAGACACCAAAAAAAACTGGCCGCTGGCTCTTGTACCACTACAAACTGACAATTAAACGCAAAGCCTCGAATTTTGACACTGTGGAAATTTTCTGCATATACATATCTTATTTATATTATGATACTCATCTTATTCTGACAATAGGGCATGTTATTGTAGAAGTAGAGGATCCATACTATCAGTGTGTGCTCACCCCGTGACAGAAAGAGAGAGTAACCAACAGTTACCATGTTTACCAGCCCGTGCAAGTGCATTATGCTTTTTATTTCCTTGAGGTAAAAAGGCGAGGAGTGACCAGTGACCGCAGTTCCTTTAGAATTTAAGTTTCTTGAGCATATAAAATAAAGTAAAAGGTTGCTGTTTTTATAAAATCACATGTATTTATGAACAGCTATAATAGTTTCACATTTTTGACCGTCTTCAAAAAAGGAGGTTCTCGTTCGGCTGTAGTTGCATACAATCTTTTATGGTAAAATTAAATGGCAGATAGCCCAATCGATGTATGATTATAATGATTTAAAAATGTAATTTTATTTATAATGTATTTTTGTTAAGTATAATAATATGATGTACCTACATATATAGTTTTATACATAATTGTATTTAATATTGTGACCTGTAACCAAAAGTTCAATAAATAAACTATGGACTTGTACATTAACAGTAATGTAGGACCAAAGACACAAGGACCGAATAAGTGTGCCAGTTGGCTCACTGATTCGGTCCTTGTGTACCAATACTCTGATCGCCCACTGATGGATGCTAACAACTACGTTCAGTTACATCCTGCGAGGGTGCGCATATGGCGAAGTTCCTGCAATGTCTCAGCAATCTTACCGTGATTATCATCATTCTTTAGGGTGTCTGCACACCGTGATTATACTGCTTCTTTAGGGTGTGTACACACCGTGATTCCTCGACGCACCTCTTATTCATAATTTCTTCGTCCCGCTCTACTGCCTTTTGGTGAATGACCGGGTGAATGTGAATCACAGGATTCATGGTGTCTAAGCACAGTAACTTATCTTCAACAGATTTTCTTGAACGGTCAATTTCGTTTGTTATTCTTGAACATTTAGGTCACGCTATTACAGATATCATAAACCACAATATCAGACTATAAGGCCCCAATAATTTAAACGTTACAAAGTAAACGCAGAAATGGGTGAACAAAACAATAATAATTCGGATACCGAATGTAACCTAGCCATATTTCGTTCGAATTTCAAAACAAATAGTTATCTCTTAGCTGTCAAATGGACGCTTACGTGACATTTATATCGGCCAATCATCGTACAATTTGAGTAAATGACGTCCAATTACGCGAGGGCGTCTCGAATGCGCCAATTAGGTGTCGGCGCGCGCACCTGGCTCACGATACTCACGAACTGTATGGTCACGCGCAGAATTCGATCATAAATCCTTTCTCGATACTCGTGTGCGATACTTTATTCTGTTCAATAGGTAACAATGTACCGTGGGAGTACACAGGACAGAAACAAAGAAGTCTACACATTCATTGTGGGACTTTGTATCATTCAGAGACAAAGGATCTGGTAGATGGACTATACTGATTGTTCGTACAGTTTTCATAGCAGAAACTCCGTTAATCATCACGATCATTAAGAACTGCTCAATAACTGTAGGGTTTTGCCTTACATTTGGTTTCTATTACTTCGAAAACAAAATATGATCAATCGTTTCAATTGTAAATAATCATCATCAACCTATAATAGTCCACTGCTGGACATAGTCCTCCCCCAATAACCGCCATAGCGCCCTATCTTCAGCTTGCTGCATCCAGCATCTGCCTGCCTGCAGTCTTTCACAAGTCGTCATCCCCTCTGGCCGGAGGGCGTCCTACACTACGTCGTCGTCAATTGTAAATACTAGCTCTAATTTGTTTCTATATTGTTTTATTGTAATTTACTTTGTTAACAGAGACCCCCAATATCTAGAGATTTTATATAGAGATGATTTTATTTTAGATACAATATCTGTATGATGTTTTGGTTTTGTGGCGAATTTCCACGTGCGCTGGTCGTGTCGTGTGCGATCTTGGCGGAAGCGCCGATTACGCCGCTAATGAGGAAACAGTTACTGGCCGCGCCCGTGTATCCTGTGAATTTTGATGCACTGTATTGTTGCTTTGTTTGCTCTATCGTTCTGTTTAAACAGTATAAAAAACATTTATATGTTTTATTGATGACTAAAGAAATCTGAATCTGAATCTAAAATTGCTGTAATATTATATTGATGCAACGTAATGAAATATAGTGATGTTAACATAAAATAAAAACGTTAGAAATTGTAAACAATATCGTAATCTTAGGAATAACCTTAGATTACTAAACTTCCGGGCCCACACATTTAGGTAATAAGATAAGCTATCGAAGTTACTAAGTTTTGCAGCGTATGCAGTCAAAAATCGGTCATTTTATAGACGTTGATACTTTTAGACTAGCCTATTTCAGCTACTTCCATTGTATTATGTCTTATGGCTTAGGTACTGCTGTGGGAAACGCTGGCTGGATATAAACACCGTTTTTGAGTTGCAGAAGAAAGCGGTTCGGGCAATCTAATATGGGTCCCAGTGAATCCCTCCGTGATAAATTCAAAGAAATAAACATAATGACAGTTCGATGTCAATATATTTTTGAAAACTTATTAAATTACACACTCACAAAAATATCCATCGGTAAAGTCCGACTAAAACAAACATGTCGTATTGTAGGTAACCTTTAATCATAATCGTTGCTAAAAGTTTAACATGATTACTTGTAATAATGTAAGTGAATATTAATAAATCGTCATAAAAAATCTTCGCATATCCAACGGCCAGCCATGGTCTACCGGGTGACTACTGGCCCATCGCGATGGGAACCATCTGACCTTAATCAGAGAACACCTGTTGAGGGTTGCTTCTTGGGGAATCTTAATCATGTGAATAAAATAAACGTGGGGAAGGTAAGGAAACGTTCTTTTATAGCGCAAAATAATAATTATAGTTCTACGATATTTAAATAATATTGTGCTAGTTAAATATTATTTTATTTATGTAACAATAGAAATCGTACAAATTGTTTAAAATGTCAAAGAACACCCGGAAACTGATAAAAACGTTACAAATTCTAAATGGACATAAAGGATTAGGTCAACGGTTTCCCATTGAAAACCACTTTTATTTTTTGCAACTTAGCAGATTCTGTAACAATATAAAAATCTGTCACAATGAAGTCAATAGCCAGCAAGAGCCATTATAAAGTACTCAGACAGAGATGACCAATCTGTCGCGTTTCGTACACAAACACAACCCTTTGTTGTCGAATCCCGCCAAAAGTGCGCGCCAAATCCAAACATTTGTCAATGAGTCCAACAATGGCTCATTCAGCGCCGGCACCTGTAAAGGGGTTCCCCACACGCGGCCTCATGGCCTCATGTTTGTTTGCTACGTTGATCTCACCTGGTAATCCCACCCCTCGAGGGTAGAACACCACACATGTCAAGCGGCTGCTACCGACAGATGCTAAAATACGTTGGTGTTGACATCGATTTTATTGTAATGAGTTGAGTAGCGAAATTTGAATGGAATCTGCGCATGATTAATTTGTTTTCGAGCTGACAATATCGAATTTCAATTCTCATTAGGACTTAGGACCCGATACAGTACCCAGTAGTAGTAAATTAGCTTCCTCACGCTAATCCTTCTGAATGGATCGAGTAAAAGAATTCGCATCGATTTAGTTCTAGACCTGGAATAAAACATATGCTACTTTTTATTCCTATTGTACATAATATAGTATTAGGGTATTGTATATGGGATAGAAATAACCTGTTTCATATAAACATCCGCAAGCCGCAGACAGCAACTAGTTTTATGATAAGATAGTTTATGCTCGCGTTGTGTCTATGGAAACGTTTTAATCTTATTATATCCCATGGGAACTGTGAGTTGAGATAAAAAGTACCTGTATGCAAAATATCAGTCAGATCCGTTCAGTAGTTTTGGTTTTTTTTATCTATCCATTTAAACATCCAAACTCTCGCATTTAAAATATTAGTGTGACTAACACACAACGCAACAGTGTCGATTGTTAATTTACTGTAAAAGATTTTCCGATATTTTAAAGAGGTTCTGTGAAAATAGAACTATTCTAAAGTCATTTAAAACCAATAAGCCAATATTTCAGCCAATATTTCAGTTATTCCGTGACCATGGCGCATGAAACTGTGCCGAAATATTGGATAACTCAAAAATCAAATCATGGTAAATATTCCGTTTTAAATGACTTTAGTGTTGATAACCATGATAGTTTCAAAAGAACTATTCTGTTATTTATGTCATATGGCTGAAACCATTTCATTGACAGATGTAGCCCGCCCTATGAACTAACGCCAGCAGGCAGGAGTACCATCTGCAACGGCAGACCACGCCACCCCTAAGCACTTTTCCCTAAAAAAATCATTATAACACCGTTTGACCTCCAGGTGTACGCCATGACATCTGCGCGCGCGCAATCCCCGTTATGTCATACAGTCGTGTTGGCACAATGGGACAATTATGTCAATACAATGGGTAAACGCGCATTATGCTATCGAAAACCGCATCGAATGCCTACCGTATAAAGGTATCGGTAATATTCAAATGATCTGTCATTTGTCATGCAGTTTGTCATTGGCTCGGCTATGAGTCTTGACTATGTTCAAATCAATAGTAGAAATAGAAATGAAATAGAAATTATTAGGCAGCCTAGTTAAGGCAGAGACTATTCACTATTTGATCGTTAATTATGTAATATAGTATTTTGTTACCGTAATAATGAATACCTAATGATAAAATAGTAATCGCAAAAAACTCAACAATATTGTTTCTTATAGCCATGATCACGCACGGATCTTAGCTGCGTATGGAAAACTTTATTTGCTTTATAAATGACTCACAGCAAAACTTTGCATACTCGTACGTACTAGCGTACCTAAAATTGAATAATTCAATTTTGATAATGTCTCAAGTTATTTACGACACTTGACTTCAATGATAGTGTTATGACGACCGATGTGGCGCGGTGGGCGAAGGTCCGCCTGCGACGCAGGAGGTTGCGGGTTCGATTCCCGCCTCGGAACAAATGTGTGTACGATCTGCAGATATTTATTCCGGGTGTTCTGTTCGTTTTCTATGTAGAATAAAAAATATCTATATATGTAATGTATTGTATTATGTATATCAGTTATCTAGTGCCCATAACACAAGCTCTGCTTACCATGGGGCTAGATAATGCTGTGTGGATTGTCCAGCAATATTTATTTATTTATTTATGATCTCGTCATTATATTCACATTTTGAAGCGAGGCCATCAGACAGGTCGAATCTGCTTATGTATTAATGGATTCCACAATTTTAGTATGATTATTTGCTGGTAGAACTGGACATAAATCCTTGGCTATCCAAGAAATAAATCAGGTGTCATAATTCATTTAATGAACTAGCATACCATACCTAAATGGACAGCATAGAAGATAGGCGGATGGACAGGCTTCTAATCTAATAGGGTTCTTGGTAATATATAGTTTTAGAATATTCTTTCGATACAACCAACTGATGAAATGACCTTTGGAGGGGTAGATGCCGATGAGCTACACAAAACCATCGAGCTCGACTTGTGTCCGAACGAAATCGGGCAAAAGTTTCGTCACTGTTTGCTCTGTCTACGTTTGTCACATCATAGTCAGCATCTTTAGTCCAGTAGAGGGTAGAGTAGAGGATATACGCATCAGCTTACATTCTCCATTTTCCTCTTTTAACTATTCTAGTGTTGGCTACATAGGTAAGGTACGATAAGATTGTGTACATGAAACGAATCTTGACTATACATATAACATTCACTGTTTAATTGAATGATGACTGATTTTGAGAAACTACTCCGAGTAGTTTTTGACGTGTACTGAATTCAAAATAAATTTGGCAAAAAAATATATAGAAGGAAAAATTTTGCTTAACACTTTGACTGCGATTAGTTTTCGACGACTGCGATCTTTTTTTTAACCTAAAAAATTCGAGCTGCCGCTCTACACAGCGGTTGTGTTGCGCCGCACATGCGTTTCGTTCGAAAAATCGGCTGTGCTGAGTCACAAAGATCTGTATTTTCTCAGCCGCTGCGCTAGTGTGGATTTAAGCATATTAGTCACTTGTAGAACTCAAAGTGTTAAAAAATTGTATTTCAATGTAAGTGAAACGCTATAGTGGCGTTTGTCTAAGACGTCACCGATGCACAAACATCTGATTATGATACAGAATGACCATAATATTTTTTATTCAAAGTAAAATTACAATGAATTAAAATAAACAAATTACAGTATTTACAATACAAAGGAAGCGTATTTATTGAAGAAACTAAGACCTTTGGCATAGTAATTTCTGGTTATTATATGCCTATGCATTACATATTGTGACGGTATGACATCACGCCTCAGTGTTCTCTGATTGGTTTTCAACGTGTCATGGCGGAGTGCTGTATTATTTATCAGTTGTATTTAATCAAAATAAATTACATACTATATTCAAATAGTCTCCTAGAAGACTGGTCATTGATACGTTTTTTTCATCACCCCTTCACTCATCATAAGTACTCTTTAGATACCTAAGACCTACACAAGTCTAAAATAGTTGAGAATATAAACAATAAACTTTAACTCACATTTTATTTGATCTTGTCGACATTCAAACAGAGAGTGAATTCATATGTTGTTGCGTCGCCTGCTCCATTGCTTTTTCAATCTCCATTCTTATGAACCCGATGCAGCATCTCTTCACCTGTCTCGCGAGGTACAAAGCACCGGCAAAGAGTAGCAGCATTATCAACACAAACACCACCATATCAGCCAAGGTCAGTTCTTCCATCACTTCTGCGTACGCGTGTCCTCCCATGTCAACTGTTCTCACTTTATCTTCTGTTCCAGAAGGTTCTGTTAATTCTTTAGTAGATTTCGTAGCTTCGATTGTAATTATACCCATTGCACAATAACCAGTAGTTACTTTGTCGTCAGCATTTAGTACAATGAACGTTCTTACGTTCTTCAACGCAAACTGTATAGGTCAGCAATTTTCAGTCAAGGCTTGTCTTTCAATCCATTTACGATAGATTGAGTATTTTATTACAGCCCGTATATTTACTCACCTAAATAATCACTGGCCTCAAGAATGTTTATTTATATTTTGTTTATAAGTAGGATTTATTATGATCTTATATTTGATGAATTTTATTCCATAGGTGAATTCTGGAAAGGAGATTTAGTAGTCTTTGTTAGTTTGAATTAAATCTCTCTTTATAGGTACCTTCGTAGTCCGATTTAGACTGCCAATTTCAACTGCCAAAAAATCAAAGAACAACATTTCTTGTCTCTTAAATAAATTCAAATTTTACGATTTATGTATATTATGTCTATAACTTGCCTAAATAATGGAAAATTTAGTGATGTCTTTATTTTTCAAAATTATTTAATTATAATATATTTTTTTAATTATTCAATCCTATCATTATGATTGGAATAACATTTTTTTTTTAATTTAATTGGCTGTCACTGATATGTATAAGTTAATTTATCATTAAGAGCTTTGGATTTAGTTCATAAATAAACAAAAACAAACCTATGCAATAAACAAAGTCGCTGTTTAAATAAGTCATGTTTATAATGCTATGAACTTTACTTGGCAAGCAAAGCAATATCAAAGGCTCGCAATTTGCTTAGCATTTCCACATCGTGCGGTTGGGGTCAAATAGCGCGGCGCCGGCGCACTCGCCGTTCATGCACTCATGTGAAACTTGAGAATGCATTCAATGTCTGCATATTTTACCTATTGTATGTTGTTTACTTCGTTTCTGCTGTTTGAGATAGAGGAATAAGGACAGTTGACAATGAGTTAAGTTAGTTTTGTTTTGTTACAAAACATAGATTTTTCCGACTGATTACATTTAGTACTAAGTTTCAGTATTTAGAGTCAAATGTTTAAGGTAAATTGAAATCACTAACATAACGCTAATGGTACAAAAGATGAGGTTATCCGTTTTACCTATCACTTCTGCGCACAAAGAGAAAAACCGGTAAAGTGCAAGTCAAATGTTTAAGGTAAATTGAAATCACTTGACATAACGCTGATGGTACAAAAGATGAGGTTATCCATCTTTTGTACCATCTTTTGATTTGGCAATATGATGTGTGTGTCTGGTGTATCATTATTCAGCCAGTGTCATTCAGTTCATAGAAATTTCATTGTCATGGAATGGAGGCGGAATAACATTAATAATATAAGCGATATAATTTAAAAACTAATCAGATTTTTACTTTGAACAATTGCAAACGGTAGTCCCCGCACAGAGGACGGGTGGACGGTCAGACAGCGGAGGCTAAGTAATAGGGAGTAATACAGAGTTACGTTTTCAGCCTTCGTCTACGGAACCCTAAAACATCTCCCATTACTTACTTATTGTTATAAATCTAAAGCACAGGAGCAGGTGCAGACTGAATTCATAGACAAATGGATAGCACCATGTTGACACTGCAGTCAGTATCACAGTTTGTGTATTACCAACAAGTATGAATAGTCAACTTCCTATTTGCAGCTGCATAAGGCTGGGTGCTGAAAGGCAGCGTGCGAACGCCTTGACATTACCATACCTACATAGGTACATTTATAACGTAGATTTAGTAATGAAACAGCTGTACTTATACTAATCGACGCCTATTTCGTGCGACCCGAAGAGAAGAACCGCGCCGCCGCCGCCGCCGCCGCGCCGCCGCCGGTCGCATCGTTTACCGATGCTGCAGTGCAGATATAATATATGTGCGTCTTTGGCCATGAAAGTGTAGTTAGTAATGTGAGTATAGGTAGTACAAATATTAATTATAATTTTACCACTTTATACATTTTTCTCTTTGTAAATTGGTACTATTAAGCAAATTTACCGAAATGGGTTCAGGCCTTTTCACTAAACTAATTTTTGTTCTTATAACGAACAAAACAATTTGTTCACATCATAATGATAATATTTCTGTTATTTTGTGCAGGTTCTTTAGACTCTGCTCTCAAATTGTCAAGAAAAATATATTTTGAATTACTTTAGACAAGGAATAATTTTAGTCTACTAACTAAAAGACGACTTAAAATGTAGTATACCCTGCTTTTAAAAGTATAATATACTTTTTTTTAGTTTTTCCGAACGAATAGTAAAACCTCGGAACTGTTTGCAGCTGAATAATGAATTATTGGAATACCTTCCGGTAATGGACTATTGCCGTAAGTTTTCTACGCCCAGCTGCATAGAGGCGGGTGCTAGAGCCGTGAGAATGAGGTGACATTCTTACTGGATGCAGATCACGAATCATTTTGGCACGGTTCTTAACAAAGGTAACTTGAATACCGATGCTTATAATCATATCACCATGTTAACTCAAGTGTATGTCAATGGAAGTGATGTATAACAATCTTATTTAGTATAAAATTTGACTTGTCTAAGTGCTTATTTTTTAAGCCTAAAAAATAAAATATATCGAATATGATTTTGTGATAAGTACCTAACTTTCCGTGAACAAATAATACGTCTTTATGGAGAAAACGAAATTCGTTTTGAAATGTAACTTTAAAATCAACATGGTCTGGTGAAACCAAAGTACATACCTTTATGTGAAATGACTGTACTAAAGCCTGCCTTTAAAAATGAGAGGAAATAGGAATGAAATGAGCATAAAATTAGATTTTCCGCGTTCGGACTACTTTGTGTGACACGAGCGCAGAACACCTCATTCGGGTCATTAAAAGTGTTATAATAATGTATAATATTGATGATGATAAGTCGTTTTTGGTAATTTCTTAGTATAATCATTGTTTCTACAAAGACTCCCTCTTTGTTTATCCTCCTACTTGAGGACTTGGACAAAGGACACAAATAACCACGGTCAGGATGCTGATGCCCACACAGTGCCCATTACATAAACTATAAACAGTATGCCACTGTAGGCAATAGATAAATGTACAATAGTAGAATCGCACAGTATAGTTATGATGAGCTAGCTCCATTGATAGGCACAGCTGTGCGACCCGCGATAACCCGCGAGGCGCCATCGTCTGCGACCGATATGCTCCCCATTCATCTTGCAACCTGATAGGGCTACCACAGCTTGTATAGCTTAGTTTGAATAGATAAAATTATATAGCTCAGTCACGATCGTGAAGTTAATATGTAGCTAGCTTCTATATCTATATTAATGTCTTGTTCTCTCTCATTGCTGGTTTCAAGAGATTTTCATCAATGAGAAAAGCGGCATCTAATCTCGCATAAGAGTTCTAGAGGCTTGCGTTTTATAGGTAGTATATTAGATAGTTGGATATGAACACTAGGTAATGGAGCGGTGAGAGAAAGCCGTCTCAGGTGAACAAATTACTTGAGCTTGTGTGGTCGTAGACCGGTTGACAGGTCAATGCGAATGTCAATGAAAGAACTTCAACCTTATTGGGATATATATATGTATGTGAGCGACACTCACGACTTTATCAGATGCTGAAAGACTCTCAGTCTTTCAGCTACTACTACTACTCTAGCGATGAAGAGAAACGATGATTCGAGTTCATTATGAAACTTAAAAACTAAGTTATCCAATAACTAACACTCTCTGTGTAACTAACGATTCTTACATACAGCTAAAACATGGTAAAGCCCCTGGTGAAGACAGAATAACTTCAGAACCAGGAGCCCCTGATTAACAGGAGAAACAGAACCTCTTCAACGCTGTCCTCTACAGAGGGACAACTCCAAAGGTAGCAGGAGTTTGGTGTTGCTCTTTTATAAAAAGGGACATAAAATCCTTCATAAGAATAACAGACCCAAAACAACGTAAATCATGTGATATGTAAAGTCTTAACACGAGTAGCCCTGTAAGAAAACAGCTGTTTGTTACGATTAGTCTTAATTGTTGACAACATCACGCGTTTCGATGCGATGGTTATGCAAGACTAGAATGAAGATAGCGTTACTAGTTCGAGAGATAGTGACGAATGTGACAAGATGCAAACAAGAACTGAACGGAAACTTAGGATACTTCCTATGAAGTAGTCCATCGTACTGGATGAACTTCTGCGCTTTATCAACAAAAGGTATTTGTAATTTAAAACATTTCAAAGAAAACAGGTAGTAATCTGATGCTTGCGTATCGTTAGTAGAGTAAGTATAATTTATTGCGTGAAATACATGAAAGAGAACGCGTTTATGAAGTATAAAACGGCGAAACCACTAGACCTCTAGCAAGATTCGTTTGATACCTACTTCAAAAATGGAGTCGTCAGTGACATAATTTATTATTAGTTAGCTCCTTGACAATTTCTGTTTGCACTTATAATCATTGTGGGACGTTCTGTTAATTGCATGAGATAAATTGGTGTTTATAGTGCATCTTGGAGGGTCGACATAACACTAAACAAACTAGTTGAAGCTATTTCATTTTGAATCACGATATCGTTGCTTTTACGAACGATTTCGCACTTACACGATACATTTTCATATTGGTAACTTTGTAAAATTTATAACAGGATATTAACAATGAAATTTAAGGTTTTCTTTGTTAGATTAATGATGAATATCTGTGTCTAACGTTTGTTATAAAAGAGCGAAATCCACGAATAACTACAAGTACTTTCTATTAAAATGAGTTTGTTGTATTTTTTTGTTATTTTGTCAGTTGCAAGCGCCATTATAAAGGTTTTTATTTAGTGTCATGATTTGGTTGAATTCTCAAAGAGTGTCATGCATGACAGTTTAACAGCTTATATATTAGTAGGTTTAAGGAACTCTATACAAGGTAGAGTAGGTCATTAAATATTGTGATTTTAATTTTTGCAATTATTACGTGTTGTTAAAGATCTTTGGCTTTAAATTAAACCTTGTTCATAAATTACCAATTCCTAATAGGTGACCATATTGTTAGAGGTCACCAGAGCATCATCTTACGTTAGCAAAATTGAATTGGTTAGAATTCCGCAACCCAACACCAACTTTATACGTGGAACCTAACAAAGCCTTTTGTTTGGTCTCGGCCATTTTCGCAAAACATTTTTCTCTTATTGCATTCCTCTGCTGACCCAACAGCCTCTGAGGACCTAAACAGGTTTCTGATTCAAAATTAAAGGTACATTTTAATCTTGAGTGCTTTAGTAAAATACGTAAAAGGTAAAAGCGTGCAAATAAATGCTAATTGGTGTCATTAATGGAAATAATTAGCTCGGATTTTAAAAGCTTTGGCTATCTTATAAAGTCGCTTAAAGTCGTTCTACCATTAAAGACAAGACAAACTGTTCATAATAAATGTCCACTCTTTCAAGCGGCTTTTTATCTATATGACCGCCGTTTTCTTTTAATCGATTTATCCGTACTGGGCAAATATTTGTGGCGACTACTACAATGTTTGGGTCTATACTTGTACAATAAAAACATTAAGAAGCTCTCGTTAATTAGTGTGGTTCTCGTATTAAACCACAGCCATGCAATTATAACCTAAGTGTCTAAATTCTAGTCCATTGTCAGAAGCAGGTCAAGTTCCCGACAAAGTGGCGCCAAAACAAACCGCCAGCTGCGCAACTATTTGCGGAAGCGACCGCTCTCCACATAATAAGCAAGGCTAGCCAGTTAGCGCACGTTAAGAGCTTATGATTCAAAGGTAAGGTATGGACTAGTAGCAGAAGGGCCCTTAGGTGACTACAACTTGCCTGTGTGCAGACTGCGCTTTACTGCGCAGCGCAACAGAAAAACTTTCTTGTTTATTCGCTTTATCTAATGCACACTCGACATCGCTATTCGCGTGTTTGCTTATTCGTCCGATATGCCAAAATACGACGAATCATATCGTATTAATTTAACATCATAATTCAACACATAGCAAACATAATTTAACAAAAAACGCGAACATGAATAGCGATGTGAAGTGGCGTTAGACGTTATTAAATCTGAAAAGCGATAGAGTTCGGGGGTAAGACGTTCAAATGTATGGATAGACTAATGCTGGGAACAGGTGACCCTGACTATAATTCGCTTATGTACTCACAGATTTTGGCTATACGTAACCACCATTCTGCCACCTTCATTCCATCTGTCAGTAACCGCTAAACATATGGAAAATAGATATAAATTATCGAAAAAGTGATAGATAAAACACAATTATTCGTAACACATTATGTTTGTCATGTTTCCCGAGTAGGTTACATACCCAGTAAGAGCGGTGGCTTTTTAATTCAATGGTGAAGTTATATTCAATTCATTATTGCACAATAACAATATTTCTCCGAATCTGAGCCTATAAATATTATGTATTCCGCATTCGCATAACCCAGACTGTACCGTTACTTGTGCCTGATCTGAATACTTGATGCAAAAATGCACTCTAGATTTTGTGTGAGAAATCGAGTGACTGAGTGAAACTTGTGAGCTCGACAACATAATTTATGTCGTCTTGTATTAAGCTACAAGAGAAATCAGTGAATTCAGACAAATTTGAGTGTTTAAGGCTAGGACTTTAGTCAGCGCCTCAGCGGCTATCAAGAGCCAGAATTTTTTAAAATGCAAATGTGTTTGTGCTTCATTTTACTTGACTTACATCCGTGTAGGATGTAAGTCAATAATCCGAATAAGAATGTTGTTTTTCTCAGTTTTATATCGGTTAAAGAGGCTTCTGATGAGACTAGGGGATTACAAGAACTAGAGAGAGCAGTCATTAGGTCAAGTGGATGTGTAGACAGACGGACCGCGGCGCCATCAAACGAATTGTTTACTAGAATCCTTGCACGTGTCTGTACCGAGCGGTTTAATTGCGCATGAATTCACTCGACACCCAACACTCCTATCCGGTTCAGAACCGGTAACCTTAATCAAACTATATCAAGTTTTTTTTAACAGAAAGTTCTTAGCGAAGAACTTGTAAACCACAGAAGGCCACCCGTCTTTTCACGTAAAGCTAAAAAATTAAGACATAATTACAATTTACACCCAGTAGGTAAGCTTAATCAAACTATAATTTATTTATTATATTATGTACACCTTCCTATGTTATGTCCGTTAGGTTATTTATTTATATTCCGGGTACTGACGACAGGCATTTTAGTGATGTTTAAATTGGCACGTTATTTGTTTATTTTATTTTTTTCTTTTGTAATTACCATAATTATTATTGTAATCAGTTATATTATTTGCGCACTACAAGCGGAAACTGTGTTAGCTTCATTTACTCATATTTTAAATGTACTATTAATTGTAGCATAAGCTTTTTGTTGCCCAAATATATAAAAATAAAATAAAATAAAATAACCAATGATGACTATAACAAGGTCTTTTTTTACACTAGCTAAGAACTTAAAAATCACAGAAGGCCGACAGTTTTTTCACGTAAAGCTCAAAAATTAAGACATAATTCCAATTTACACAGCTATTCATAGTCACCAGGGTTTAGCTTATCAACACGTAAAACCAAGATAATAAAATTCAAATCCTATATCAGCTTTAATTGGGCAGTCGCAATAAAAACACCTTTTTCATATCAATTCCATTAATTATTGAAGTCATATAAAGTTCTTATGATCTTTTTTAAAGCATTCTTACGTAATAGTTTAGCTAGGTCGAATGCGGCCTTGCAAGGCCGATAATGGCCGGCATTATTATCGCTTTGGCGACTGGTTTAGTCTAGACTATACTACGTAGCTAGTACTTGCTGTTGTATTATTTAACAAGCTGTCGCAAGTCCAAATCAACTTCTGTATATATCATTTTTATAGACTTCGATATTTTATCTGATTATGCTAAAACAGAGAGTTATTATATAAATAATAGATTAGTGTTTTGTATTTTTATCTATGTACTTTTTTTGTTAAATTATGTATGTTTGTTTTTATTTATTTTTTCAAGTCTTTTCTATATTTTAGGTATCTAATTATACTATAATATAACATACTTTTGTTTTTTAATATAATTCTCTATACTTTTTGATATTCCAAAAATTGGTATTCTGGCGTCAGTAATTATAGCTATACAAACATCTGTATGTAAACAAGAATGCTAGAACTAAATTGCCTCCCACTCGGCGACCTCCCTGCAATGAGTAACAACAAATAGTTGTTCGGCGCAGGCTGCGACGACCATATGGCCTGCGCTTGCGCCGCCTGTCGCCCGATATAGGCAAATAGCTAGCAGACTATTAATAGAAAACTGTTTTTTTCGTTATGCACATTTCGCTCAGAGTCATTCTTTGTCAGTTTTCGATTTTGCCGAGGCGGCTACGACCCTAACAACTTAGCCTCTACATGCCTGTACATGTTTATTCTTCTCGTATACGAGAGGAATGAAAGCAGCTTCCTTCTTTGTAGTATTGTTAACACCTTCACTGCGTTCACCAATCCGCCTGTGTGGTAATTAGGGCAAAACTTTTCTTTTGGGGAGGCATGTTAGGCGTCTGTATATGGAGCAATCTTCGTAAATCTTAATATTCATTTCACTTCTTGATTTATTTATTATATTATAAAGTTATTTTTAAAACTTGTGATGTGTGTTTTTAAGGTCTAACCCATGGCAACAATCTGTCGTATAAATAGTAAGGTATTTATTGATTGGAATTCATAAAAGCGCTCAAAATCTGAGCGACCTTGCCAAGTAACTGTTTTGCCGCAAATTTGGAATAACCCAACGTAATTATGCAAATCTTTAGACGTTTTAATAATCTCTCGCACAGCTGTGTGTTGCTTGCGAAATAATCATTTATAATTTTGGTGTAATAAATAATAACTTTATTTGCTTTTTTGTAATTCGTTTAAAATGTGTGAAAGCTTCAGCTTCTTATACATATAATTTAAGAATGACTTTCTTGTTTCAGTTTTCTTCACCAACAGTTAGAAAAGTGTTGATTTTTGATTATAGCAGTGTTATTCCAGTAAAAGTCTTACTTATCGATGCACCCTCACACATTATTATATACAGGAAGTATATGGATACTATCTAGCTCCTTACCGGACTTAATGGCTCATTCTTCTTCTAGGAACCTATTCTAGGCAACTAGGCAAGTATTTCGTAATATTTTATTAGTGAACACCAAAGTACCTAACAAAAAACCTCAAATTCTTGGTTTTTTATGCACACGGATACGAAAACAAATTCTCAGGTGTGATGACCTCGGAGTTAAGCCGGGGGCGTCTTACCAGGGTTGTCACGCTCTGATTCTCTAGACAAGTTGAATTCCACTAGTCTAGAGAAACTTGTTTGTATTATGTAGATGTCAGCGTCAGATAGATTGTAGGCTTTCTATCTGTAAAAAGAGCTGCGGAGGTCGATGCCTCTGCGAAGATCTTTTTTTGCTATGCGAAAACTATGATTCTAACTCGATGGCGAAAAAACAATATTACTTTATTTTTTTAACTCGCGGTTGGTGAAATGCATCCTTCCACGTGGCAGGGTAGCTACTACACTACTATGGATCTTAAGGTTAAACGAGTCGCTCATCCTTATTAGCGACTCGTTTAACCTTAAGGCCCGGTAAACGTTACTCATTTCACAATATTTTCTCTAATTTGATAACCCTATTTACAGGATCACTTATAAATTAACATCGTCACGATATTCGAGTTGGAATTTAACGTCTATGTATGAATAATGGAAATCGTCCTAATGGGGTCACATTTTTCCTTCATCTTGGCCTTGCACCTGACAGCTGGCGCTATCTCGGTCAGCCAATCACGTCATCCCGGAACTACCTTTGTTTTTGTTCATTTTTATATTGAGATTTTCTCGGTGTTTTTCTTTGTAAGCTTCTAGGCTATCAATAGTGTTCTCAGCTGTATCCAGTTTTGTCAAAAACGATAGGGCATCTGAGTCATTTAGGCCTTTTACAAAATAGTCCTGTAGACATAGAGAAGGTCATTCGCGTTATTTTCTTACTTATTTTAGTCTTATACAAAACCTATCGTTATTTACTATAAAACAAAGTCGGGTTTGTTCGAACAATTATAACTGGAGAACGTCTGGATCGATTTTCGTAGTTTTTTAGTGTACTGTATTTTATCTGTCCCGAATAGCAGAATAACTATTTAAACATAGGAAAATGTACAAAAAAGTAAAAGAAAAATCATTTTCCCATACATAATGTTAATTGGTTTCTGTCTGTAACTGTCAAACATTAACTGTACGAAGTTCGCCGGATCATCTAGTATTACGAGTACCTACAATAATATTATACCAACGTACATTTTTAACTATTTGAAGGAATAAATAAATATTTTAGAAGGTGCATACCTATTATCAAAAGCTCAGTCGCAACGCAAATCAATTCACGAACAGCTCTGAATGATAGTAAATTCATAAAACGAATGAGACTAGTGGGTGGGTACCTATGTACAACTCGGTCACAATATCTGTGCACCTTGAGCATACAAAATGTTTGGCTCAAGGTGCACAGATATTGTGACCGAGTTGTAGATACTATTGAGTGAACAAGGAATTAATGACCAAAGTTGCTTTGAAAAGCCACAAAACAAAGCACCTGCGTTGTAATAATTTAAAAAAAAACTCCATAACCTGTGAGTTTTACATGCAAAAACTTTTAAATCACTTCAATAAAAAGAGTGTTGTGTTCATAAATCTTATTATATAGCCATTAAAAATAATAAAATTTCGAGCTATACAGATAATAGCAAGGAAATACCCAAATTTGAAAGGCTGTGTTCATGATGTCATTTCTACCAATCACAGGTGGAGTGAAGTGATAAGTATATTAAAGTTGACATAACAACAACATAATGAACACATTAAAATGAAAATTAGAAAGCATAAATTATAAACATGCTCAAATATTAGCTTAGATCGTATAAAATCATACTCGAAGTAGTGAATATCCAATAACTAGAAAAGAAATAAATATTAACATTGGTAAATATTTACATAATATCTGTCGGTATTTAATTTACTGCAAATATATAACTAACACAATAGTTTGTTGTGTTGTATGTAAAATACATAATTATTATGTACTGTACATACATATTTCTAAAGAGCTTTCTCTTCACTCGTCGTATCTCTGAAGGATAGGATTCGTTACGAATACATCCGACAGAGAACCAAAGTTATCGACATAGCTCTGAGAATTATCAAGCTGAAGTGGCAGTGGGCCGGCCATATCTCGCGAAGAACCGACGCCAAACGTGTTCTTGAGTGGAGACCACGACTCGGTAAACGTAGTGTAGGTCGCCCTCCGACCAGGTGGGATGACGACCTGCGAAAGACTGCAGGTAGATGCTGGATGCGGCAAGCTGAACACAGCTGAACCCTATGACGCTCATTGGGGAGGCCTATGTTCAGCAGTGGACTGCTATAGGGTGATGATGATGATGATACATATTTCAGAAACCTCTTCATTACTCATATTCCTGCATACCTATATTGGTGTAATTAGGTTCGTAATTATTATTCTTAATGATAAGTACAGTTTTATGTATCGTCTTTAGCGGGCATGTAATGTTAATGTGTAAACTTGCGTCTAAGTATCTAGTCTCTTCAGCCATCTGGCATTTCAGAGCCTTCTAGGGCACCATTTTAACATTCCTAATAATACCTGAGTCGACGTACGGTCACAAAAGATACTTGAGCACTAGATTAAACTGCTATCGCTACCTAGATTTAGTATCTCTCAAGTCATCCAATATAAAATATAATAATATAAATAATAGAAATAATAATAATAATCTCCGCAATCTCCCCTATAGCCCGATTACCCAGTCCATCCATCCATCACAATAGCCTGGTTTTATTTCTTTCATTTTTCTTTGCAATAGTCTCTACGCCTGGCGGATACCATCTTTGAGTGTATCATATTGTGCACCCGAGGATGATACCCGCTATGTGTAGCCTTCGCCTTTAGATTAACTTTCTCAAAGGCTGTTGGCTTCGGCCCCACGCAAGCCTTCCGCAAGGACCGGGTCACTTTATGGCCCGAGATCATGGTAAATGAGAGACATAATAATAATAATAAAATCATTTATTGCCAATCCATTTCTTAATCTAAACTAATATTAAATACAAAAAACAAATTTCTTATCATAGGCAAAGGGAGTATGTATATTCAGCATTGTGCTGCATGCCAAGACATGCGGCAAACAACAATAGGTATAAGTTTCGTCACCATCGTTAAAAGATTTGGCAATTAAATTTCAATGTTTTATGGGGATTTCTGGACATTTTACCACAAATTCTGAATATGTACTGTGCTTGGGTTATCTGTGACCACTTTTTTGAAGTTCTCGTGATAAAAAATGTGTTATCAAATCTATATTCTCCAAAGCATGTATCTGTTAGCACTAGCATAAAGCATACTATTCTCGCTCCAAAAGGTTAAGTTGCGGGAACTGTTAAATCATTTATTTAAGTGGCTCCATCATGATTTGGTGGTGCCAACAATTTGTTTGACATGTGTCGGGATTAGCTCGTAAAGCGGGATATTTATGGCAAAATATATTGAATTTTAAACGGCAAACAGTTGGCCAAAACATCTTAAAAGATTAGGATACCCATTTATAATATTGACTTCAACACCACTGAGATATTCGATAATGTACGATGAATATTGGGAAAAGAAGATTTAAAAAAAAATGTGATATTTTTCTCACGATCTTTTTTGACGACCGATGTGGCGCGGTGGGCGAAGTTCCGCCTGCGACGCAGGAGGTCGCGGGTTCGATTCCCGCCTCGGAACAATTGTGTGTACGATCTGCAGATAATTGTTCCGGGCGTTCTGGTCGTTTTCTATGTATAATAAAAAATATCTATCTATGTAATGTATTGTATTATGTATATCAGTTATCTAGTACCCATAACACAAGCTCTGCTTACCATGGGACTAGATAATGCTGTGTGAATTGTCCAGCACTATTTAATTTTTTAATTTTTCATCTTCGTAGGTAACAATTTTAAAAAGTATGTCTGTAGTATAACTAGGTATAAGTATAGTATAGTATAGTATAAGTAAGAAAGCTAGAGTGTCGAATGTCATGATTAGTTTTTGGAATAAAACTCCATTTGTTCCGCGGTAGTATCAGTTAGTGCCATAAAGTTTTTGTAAAACTTCACGCAAGTTTTTCAATAAATAATGTTTAATGTTCCCACAAACAATCCTTTTCGTGTCCTAGTCAGAGGAAACCACGCAATTAGAACTCGGTTGTAAAACAACCATCAAACTCGAGATTTCTGTAAGACGATTGCCGAAAACAGAGCGGCCTTATTCGTGTTATTATAAGGTCGAGAATGTGGTTGTTTTTTATATTTTTGGTAAATATATGGCAGTGCGAGGTTCATAAATTATGTTGAGTATGACAGGGAGCGTTGCAAGTTTTTACTGCTGGAACCATCGTGATTAACTTAGTCATACTTGGTCAGGTAATTATTGTTACAGTTATTATTATAAGGTACCCTTTTTATGGTTTAAAGTATTACATGACTGTTACCACAAAAGCAATGAAATAAGAACCTACTGTTTGGTTTCTTACCGATAACGTAAGTAACTCAGTTAAGTATTGAATGTGTGGAAAGGAAAGAAGAAAAATTAAACTAAAATAAATAAAGAGTTTTACAATACCAGTAATCATAAATGTCCGGGCTGTAAGTAACTTTTATATTTTGACATTTTAATTTAAGTTGCCACCAAACTTAAAACGGTTCTAATGACCCGCATAGATTTTATCTTTTAAACTCCTGCCTGGTTTAATGGGTTTAAAAATTTAGCTCAATTGTATTAATAAAAAAATGCATTTATACAAATTTGTGTTCGAGTAAGAGCAATATAATGTGCATAATATTTTTCTTTAATTTACGAAGCAATTACATTATTTATATGTATAAAAACATAATAATTTATCCGGACAAGACAACTTTATTCAAGAATACATTGAAAATTTCATACAACTGGTTAATAATAAGTTGTGCGTGTCATCATATTTCGCCGAAGCTACAATAAACAAGGTAAGCTCGCCCAATGCATAGTCTGACATAGTAACCACATACCTCGCAGTCCAGTAGTCTGAGGTCTCGAGGCCCTTTCGATGAACGATTGCAGACTCTACGCCAACTCGAACTAGCAACGCCATAGCCCATAGTCCATTTGACACAGACCACCCCGTGCCAAGTTCCGAATTAAGAACGGTGGCGAACACGAAGCAAAGGCGACATTGAAGTTCGCCTATGCTTTATTTTATTTTACGCGATATAATGTAGATTGGACTTATGGTAATTACATCTTAAGTCTAATATATGTATATTAAATTGTTTTAAAATATTTTTTAAGCATTAGCATTCTTAATGTGAGTGTGATACATTATAGAAATAACCTTAAAACGTCTCCATAGAAACAACGCATGCGAAGCCGCGGGCAGAAAATAGTTATAAATAAAAAAAACCGTACCAAGAAAATACTTTTTGTAAAAAAGTTGTCCAATCAAAGTTAGGCACCCCCAACGTTTCCCTTTTAGGGGAGGAAAGTATTCCTACATTTATTATATTACCTTAAAAAGTCTGTACTTTTTTATTTGTTCCATTGTGGAATCTATCATAGAAATGAGAACTAGCGAGACCTAAAATAGGCACCAAGCTACTTGTTCTCCGAATAGGCCCTAGATAATTCAAGGCACCGCGTCAGTCGTATATCGGCATTGTATTGAGGTAGTCAGGATTGACATTTCAATAACAATAAATTCGATCGCCGGCCGCAGCTGTTGAACACGTGCGATGGTCACGCCGGTATACCATCACGACTTCTTTACGTCATCGTGCTGGTTGGAATAAGAATAGTAAGCTTATCGAGGGACATGATTCATTCTGGTATACTTCTTCATATCATGACAGCTGCTACATCATGGTGGTAGTAAATGGGTTAGTCCGGCTACTCCTAAATAATAGAGGTAAATAAAATATCATCAACCTATAGTTAGTGTACTGCTGGACATAATCCTCCCCTATGAGCGCCATAGCGCCCGGTCTTGACGCATCCAGCATATGCCTGTAGTCTTTTCCCACCTGGTGGGAGGGCGTCCTACACTACGTTTGCCGAGTCGCGGTCTCCACTCAAAAACACGTGTTGCCAGCGGTTCTTCGTGATATAAGGCCGGCTCACACACTTCAGCTTGCTCTATGTCGATAGCTTTAGTTCTCTGTCGGAGGATTTTGTTACGAATCCTATATCCCATTATCTACTTCTATGTCCTCTTTTATATCACATATAATATTAGTTTAATACATTTGTTTGAATGTTTGGATGGATGTATTGATGGACGTTTATTACTCCTTCACATCAAACGGATCGAACTGAAATTTGCATACAAGTAGTTCTAGGCCCGGAATAATACACAGGCTACTCTTTATACAATACAAAAATACTTTATTGTACACCAGTTACAGATTATTATATGATACAAGTACAATGGGCGCCCTTATCGCTTAGAAGCGATCTCTTCCAGGCAACCTTTATCCTATAAATCAAATACATATAATAATATACAAAATGTAATTGTAACTACTGTGTAGGGTTATCTGGCTTCTATTGCCTATCCGTCACTAGGCCGTCTACCTCAGGATCAAACGGTGACTCGGCTTGTAAAGCAGACCTCTATACTGTGCAACATCTCTTCCATCAACTGACAGTAGGCTGTGCCTGCGACTCCTCAGCTAAAGTAGAACAGTGAAGAGGCGGTTCTATAAATATGTTCTTGCCTGTCCAACGCACTCTTGGCTACTCTTGGCATGAACGCACTGCAGATTTGCATAGATTAACTTAACAAACTGTAATAATAAAAAGAATTACAATTGAGGAATAGAAACGAATTGGAAATAGTAGTAGGTAACAATAGAAACAGTTTAGCTAAATGTAATAATAAAAATTAAAAAAAACTCAGACATAGTACAATGTTAACATACACAGTCCATTATAGCGAGACACGTTTTAAAACATAGGACAGAAAAATTATAATAATTAGTACATATGAATATGTAGCACATTGTGTGCAAAAATGATTTTAGTTTGAGGTTGATGTCGCGAGATAGTTTCGATCAGCATTTTCTCGAAGACTTAGTCAGGAAGGCCATGAGTTCAGAAAAACAGGGCATAAAGAGTTTATCATATACTTAATGCGAAAGAACTTTCATACATTTAACACGTTTAATTGGAACTTTTGTTTTGTTATACCTTCGTGCCTCGGAACAGTTAGTCCTGCGCCTGACCTCTCCTCGGCCGTATCGATTCGACCGTCCGTCCCATCGGATGATGAGAGTGAGGGAATACCTGATAGACCTGTGTTTGTGCCCACTCTTGTGCTCCGTATGTCCCACGTATACGGCTTATCTCCGCTGGAGACTCACCGAATGGCGGCTGTTTTAGAAAATTCGGTTTGGAGGAATTTATGTAACTTTTCTTTAGTAGATAATGGTAATTATCTTCAAAGAAGTAACGATAATGATCTGCTATTAAGTTATGAATGACACAGAATAACTATATAAGTTAGTACTTATGATAACAGTACAATTCAAATTTCAAAATAATTCACCTCACTATAACAATAAGAATCAAAACAAACAAACGTCCAAAACTGAGGAAATTAATAATGAAACAGCGGAATTAGAGTATTCTAATGTCTTCCACTCGTTTGGGCCCGTTTCCGTTCCTATTCAGATATCATCATCTAATTTTGTAGCAGACACTTTTACGATGTTTTCTTTAGCGGCTAAACGGCTTGATATCTTTCAACACCCTCCTTAGTTGAAGCCACTACTACTACGTTTTTCGATCATTTTCATATGCCGATGTATGGCTATATCTTTTACGGGAACCAATCAAATAAACAAAGAAATGAAATAAATAGTGAGTCAGTTGCTAGGTTGCTGTGTGAGGTTGCGTACACTAACTGCCAAGGATCTCATCAGTAGGTTATATTTTTTTCTTAATTAGATATGTCAGTATTTTCTATTATTTTCAGCTTCGAAACGAAATTATGAAAACCTCTCACAAGTTATCTTGATAGAACGCGTACATACTATATTAATTGAAATATTTTATAGTCAAACTCCTTGGACACTAAAATTTCCTAAAATTATTCGTAAATAACATATACTACAAGATAAGTGGTTCATGATATAAACGGGTTTGAAAAGTACTGTTTCTGCGCATGGAAGGAATAAACGCTCTTAAGAACGTAGTTTGTTGTATGTTATTCAATGATGGATCTCTGATGGACATCTTAAAACATCAAATTTGCAGACAAATTGATGTGATGCTGAAAATACCTACGAGCACAAAAAGTATTATTTCCATCAACAATCTTTATTATATCTTAACATAATGTACTATAAAATGAAGGCGCTTCCACTGTCTATTCGCTTCAGTTTTCAGCAATAGAAAGAGTTAATATGGGCAAGGCTTATATGATTTATTAATCACTCCACACCGCCCCATATTAGTATCTACATTACACCTGTGTGAAGCCGGTTCGGGTAACTAGTCACTATTTCATTGTATAAAATAAAGTCGCAACTACGCAACGGATTTTGAAGCGGTTTTTTTAATAGATAGAGTGTTTCAAGAGGAAGGTTTAAATGTATATAGAAAATCGTGCGAAGCCGGGGCGGGTCGCTAGTGCTAAATAAAACGTTATTGGACTTGACTGTCGACTGTCCGTTATCGAACTCGATCCGAAGTCCTACAGCCCAAACCACTAGTTTTCCCTCCGCATCTGCCTAGTCGGCTCCCACAAAGAGATGGCAATCTCCACTCACGACCATTGTACGGTGTACTATACATTTATTCTGTGCCGATTGCCCCATTGTCTGCTATTCGCGATGCGTGCGCAATCTACACGCAGCCACAGACTCAACAACACCTCGCGACGTGACGGAGATGATAAGATACGATGACGTAATTAGAAACTATGACTATGTAATAGGTGGAATGGAACAGATGTGCTCTTATCAGTTCAGGATAAACCGGTTTTATGAATGTGGAGTAATAAGTATCTACGTGCCTATGTGGTAGTGGTAATGATTATCGCTAAGAACGAATGGCCGTCCTTAACTTGGCCGAAAACAGCGCTGATCATAAAATGTTCAGCGCTGAGCCAACCCCTATTTCGGTGCAGGGTCATGGAGGCAGCCTTATTTTGACAACCAATATTTTGTGCCACTTACCGCCATGTTAAACTTATTTTCTTTTCCGTTTGTTTATTTTATACATGTATTTTGTACCTATGCCCAAAAAAAATGCCTAAGCTTAGAATAGACTAGAAATTCTATACTATTCGAAGCTTAGCCAAACAGTCTGTACATTTTCCTGTTCTATGATGAAAAGTCTGAGGAACAGGCGTTATCTACCTAATACAATTTGTATCACTGAAACTTATACGTGTTCTACTATATAGGTATTGTGTTCCGTAATCCTGGATACGATGTATGGTTCTTTCGAAACATTTCTGCAATATTTTCTCTGTAGCTACTTACTATAAATCAGCCAGGGGTAATTCGAGTATCGATTAAGACAGAAAAGAAGAGCCACAAGCAAAAAAATAAAACAATCTAACTGATAATTCAAGTCAAGAGGCATAAAGCTATCATAATCCCATATCTGAATCCAATCAGAGCGAATAAAACGTTGCAAATAGCACATGGCTCGTCTGCTCAGCACGTGGACTTATGAATGCCGCCTTGTCCTGCAGATGATGCCCACATGCCGTGGAAACTGGAGGGCTCAGACGGAAGCGTGATAACCAACAATAGGGGCCCTTTTAGCTGGATTACTCATCACCTGGCCAGGAATAGATACCACAATTTGTTGCTATGCTTCTCACCTATCTATAATGAAATTAGAGTAAGTAAATAAGCCCTAAGCGAAGCAGCGCTTGTGTTATTGGTGCCAGATATAAATACATACATAAGACAAAACATTACAAAGATAAAACTTTTAAAACTATCATGGTTATTAACACTTTCATATATATTATATAATATATATTATACATAGAAAACGATTACAACACCCTGAACAAATATCTGCAGATCGTACAATTATTCGTCCCGAGGCGGGAATCGAACCAGCAACCTCCTGCGTCGCAGGAGGATGAACCAATAATCTACCAATCCAACCGGACCAATAACTTGAGTTCCTATTCCTACCTACAACATTTGACGTCTAGGAAATTACATTTCGTACACACAGCATGTTTTCCTGTTTTGAGGACACAGCTGCAGAATCTATAAAATCTAGGTATTAATCATTGGAAGATTTTACAGCTTTAAGTTGGAATGCTGATAGTAGTCTATGGGCGAAGCTTGCTCAAACTATCAAGAATTAGAATGGACAGCCTCATATGCAAACTGGACACGCAAACATGCTTCCGCCGGATGCCTATCGTATAATTTATTCTTTTGGCGATAACATTCGCGAATTTAATATTCAAAGCATTCCGTTTCTGATACTAAGGGTGGACACCACCAAAGTAGTATAAATCTTGTCCTGAGATTAAAATCGCATATTACTCTGGAGTTTCTTAACTTTGCATTACACTAAATCTTATTCCAAGATTTATTATTACTATTAAGTTTGCATTTATTATTACTATTAAGTTTGCATTTATTATTACTACTAACTTTTTTTATTGACATTATTATTACAACAGTAATAATAACCCTGCGAAATTAAGTAAATACAAAATCTTGCTTCACGATCTGTTGAAACAATTGTATTTCGATTTGAGTTCGATTTATGATATTCGCTCACCATTCATTCACATGTATACTCGGGTTACTCTCGTATTTGGTCGAATCCGACCTTAGTCGTTCGTATTGGACGGAAATAACTACTCATCGGGGAATCAAGCGAAGTGTCAACTTTCTGTGAAATTCATGCTACAGCCTAGACTTGACATGTCTGACACTATTTTGATATTGATTTGCCTCCTCTGATGCGGATACCTTGGCACACAATATTATTAGTTTGCATTTGATACAGTGATGAATGCGGCATTCGTACTGCCAAGAAAACTTTATTTTGTTATTATGGACTTGACCATTAGAGTAAATAAAAGTTAACTTAATAACTAAATTAATGCAATACATACAGAGATAATTATTTTTGTATATATTTTTATAGAACATACCCTGAAAATCCGGGACCAATATATTTGCAGATCGTACAAACATTTGTCCCAATAAGGAAATCAAACCCGAAACCTCCTGCGTCGCAGGTGGAACTTTGCCCACCGTGCCACATCATACCATATAATTTCCCAAAAACAAGTTATATATTGTGTCGGAAATCTTATTAGTCATCTGGGCATTTTAATAAAGTACATGGGAAGAACTGACTTCATTCATACTGATAGAACCGCGAACAGAGAGATTATAATCAAGGAGTATACAATACAAAAATAACTTATAGTACCTACACCAGATACAAACAATTACCTACAAGAAAAAGCCATTAGGTACTTAGTTAAAACATCCTCAAAATAATGTCCAGGCTAATTTTAAAATATCAAACTACCTTTACCTAACCCTTCTTCTATAACCACTTTTCAAATACATTAACAACCTGAAGAGAATCCTAGTGGACAGGGCATACTACAGTTTAGAAGAGTTTCTAAATGATTAGATGACGCCAATGTCGCTGATCCACATATAATATTTATTATAACTTTGATTTGAATAATTCACTATTGGTATAATTCTAAAATTACCAAAGAAATTATAGAATTACTTATTAAAAACTGCTGTACTTAGATTTTGAACTATTTTGTATTTTTCTTGTTATTTCGTTATGTATTTTCTTTGTTTCCTATGTATTTTACATATAAGAATATTCTTATTAATAAAGAACTGAACTGAACTGAACTGAACTTTCAAACGTTTCTATTCATATTTTTTTCTAATTAGTTTCCTAGTCGTATCTTTTTCAACCTTCCGGCGAGTGGTCGCCGTCGCCTGTCACTCCACAGACGATAAACAAAACCAACGTATTTAGGTGAACTAAAAAAATATGATATTTGTATTTATAGTTCACACAAACACCATTCCTCATAATTAGCAAGAGATTTATTTGAATAGAAATGTTTCACACTTTTCTGTAAAGTACTTCTTTTAAATCGGTTTTCTTTGTAAATTGTTTGTGGCGGCTAGATAAATTGGTGATTTGTTTCAAAGTTAGAAATAGTCTAGTTAAATTAAATATAGTAGGTTGATGCGTAAGGTTTATCTTGGCATAATTAACATAACAACTAATAAAAGCTTACTTCGAAAGTTATGGATGATGAAAGCTAACTTTGATAGTTTGAATAATCTTTATATGTATACAATGTGTATTGTCGAACCTTGATCAAACGAGATGTGCGGATACACGACATATATTTATCGATAATACAACATGCAAAAAAGTACACCACAATAACCCAGTTTTAAAGTTACAGATCAAAAATAAAATAAAAATCGTATTTTTTTCGACAAAACACATTGTATATAAAAATCTATTGTTGTTCGTTAGTCTCGCTAAAACTCGAGAACGGCTGGGCCGATTTAGCTGATTTTGGTTTTGAAATGTTTGTCGTAGTCCAGGGAAGGTTTAAACGGACAGAAAACATGGTAAAATTGCGCAGACATTTCCACTCGGGCGAAACCGCGGGGCGCAGCTAGTTAACCCCCGAATACTCAAACGTAACTCAGACTTATGCTCGTCTCAAGTAACCAATAGGGAAATATGGCAAATGCTAAAACTAGCGAGTCCAAAAAAAACATTTTTTGACAGATATTCATTGACAACTGTCAAAAATTCGCAAATTGAGACGCGCTCAAAGCTGCGTTTCAGTATTCGGGCGTTCATATCCAAAAGAGAATATAAAAATAGTAATTAAAAATTGCAACATTGGAAATCAATAAAATTCAGTTAGTCGAACTGTACACAAAAATGTTGTTAATTATTGAAGTAAGGTTAAAACAATTTGTGGATTAGTCTCATTAGCCCCCATATTCCTGGAGACCACACTTTGTACGCACCGACGACATCTGCAAGGCAGATTCATACCGCGGTTGCCCAAAATCCTGCACTGCACATGGACGTGAGAACTGAAAACATTTGTTTTAAAGAAAGGTTTATTAATTTTTACTGCACTTTACTTCTCTTTGTAGAAATAAGCTTCTTTATTGGTCAATAAGTTGTCATTTGTCTAAGATAAGCAAGACAGTGCAAGCTGTTCGATTATTTACCATCTGTTTGAGAAAAGAGGCTGGAAAAACGTGTTGCCTTTTGCTTTACATATACATTACTATCATCTACCTAACAACACTTTTATATTATGTCTCACGCACATGGCTAATAATAAATAAATAGGTAATGCTGGACAATCCATACAACATCATCTAGCCCCAAGTTAAGCAGAGCTTGTGTTATGGGTACTAGATGACTGATATACTTAATACATTACATTTTTATTATACATAGATCCGACGACCAGAACACCCGGACCAAATATCTGCAAATCGTACAAACATTTGTCTCGAGGCGGGAATCGAACCCGAACCTCCTACATCGCAGGCAGACCTTCGCCCAGCGCGCCACAGAGGTCGGCTAGTCTCCCTTGACTGGCCGGAGGATCTACCTATTCACTTTTATAATCATTAAAGAGATTCGGTAGTTAGATAATTATTTTATTGCACACTGAAAAAAACACAAACCATTAATTGTCACAAAATATGTGACAATTTGGTGGTCGGTGGTGGTTTATCGCTCAAGAGCGATCTCTACCAGACAGTCTTGGATGGATAGGATCGTTGGATTTAACGTGGGGATCTGTGTGCATTATATTTTACTAGTTATGTAGATGTCTAAGGATAATTATTGTCGTGTAATACCTGGATGCGATCAATACAATGGATCAATGCGTAAGCTGTGACGACACCCACGTGCACGCAGCTGCGCACACGCACGTGTGGACCGATCCTTCTATTTATGCACTTCTGTAACTCAGACTACCAAATGTTTTGAAATTTCACCGACGGCATTGCCAAAATGTTAATAATGTAAAAACACATTTCAAAAATGTGTTGTTATGACCCGATATATTTAAGTTTTTATGTAAGATACTTGGATATAGTTTTTGTCAATTCCTTGCTGTTAAAGAAAGCCCATTAAGTAATTTATCACAAAAAAAATAACTTCCGATTGTTATGTCAAAAAGTGCTTTCTCTTAAGGAACTGACCACGTTGATGAGATTTTTGATCATTGATTTGTTCATTAAAACTATGCATAGTGATCAATTGATAGTATCATGATGAGATGATATAAAATACTGCAGTTAGCTTAATCGTTTCTATTGTAAATACTAGTTCTTATTAAAAAATATAGAGACACGAATTATACGTCGATCACAATATATTTATGTACATCAACCTGCTATACTAAATTACAATAAATTACTAAAATCCGATCTCCTACTTTCATTGAAATCCATATCGTAATCATTGGAGTATTTTACATCTACGAAAGACTTTGACGAAAGATGATATATAAAAGACATCAGTCTGGCTGGGAGTCAGCCGACACACACACACTAGTAATTCAAGGCAACGCTGCCGTTTAGTTCAGGTTCAAATAAAGCCTCTCTAACGAACGATTATTGAATGGCCCCTCTATTACGTAGTTATAGTACTAGCAATTTTATGAATTGAGTCCTGGTGTCTCCACGAAGAGTTCGATGATGAGAAGAACCCACAGTTCACTCAGTGTCAGTGAATTACCAATAACATACCTACAATGGTGACAGTTGCGCTAATTACATCGATAGTGCTATCGCTAGAGCATCTGTCAATGATCTTTATAGGGAGGGACGGCTATTCATTACTGTGATATTCTAGATATTTTATTATAATAAAAAAAGAGATACGATTTTGTTAGTTATTTTTTAATGAACTAAAAGGGAAACACGTTGGTAAAAGTTTAATAAGAAGCACAATAAAAATCCTAATTACTGGCAAATGAATACGAGTGGAAATGAATGAGGGTGCTATGGCGCTCATTGGGGGAGGCCTATGCCCTAAGAGCGCATTCACATAGAAGATCCGTTTTATCAGGATAATTCATCACGGATCAGTCGCTACTCAAGGTTATGTTCACACCGTATATCGCCATATAGAATCCAGTAAATTATCAGTTTAATTGATCTGGAATAGATAGTAAAGTATGTATGTAACATGCTCATACTAGTCAAGAACATGGTATGTAAGAAAAAATAAACCTTTGAAAACGATTCTCCAAGCAAGTACTAATAAACGCTATAGCTATAAAAAATTAAACGATAAACTGACCCTGTATATAATTAGATTTTTTAAATTCGAATCATTTTGCTTATTATATTTTTGAACGCAACGATGGCCATAATTTATTGCACAAGCTGGACAATTGTCGGATACACATGCTAATTAAGATTGAACCATATTTTTTATTAGAATAATTAGTTAAGTGTGTACCTTCATTTTAATTTGAGTGCGAACACCTGCGGCCGCTCATTAAATTTGGGTCATAACATGTGCAAAGTCCAGTCTAGGTATTCTGAAGAATTCTAATTTACTAGCAACCGGCCTTGGTATTACAATTCAACTTTAATAGAATAACACCATAAATACCACAGATATGCTAGGTGATGAATTCATACAGCATGGATGTATACAATATGTAGATACGAATGTTGGTTACCACTGCTTCTGAAAATGACCAATCAGAACAGATGATGCAATAAGCCGTGACAACTTTTCCTCGTCTAGCATGTAAATGCTATTTATTGTGCATTTGTTGTGATACAAACGGTCCATCCGCTTTGATCCTGTACGTGGGTCGTTATCAGCTTCAGCAGCGCATATGCGCCACCGCTCAGCTGATAGCAACAATGTGCCGCGCAGATTTGCAACCAAACTGCTCACTAATCTACGAGCTTCCTCACACGTGTACCTTATGGGAACCTGCAGTCGCCTGCAGCCCACATGCCACGTTTTACGAACGTTTTACAGCTAGCTTTCTAGAAAGGTGATCGCCAAATGTCGGCTGAGCTTCCGTCAAACGGCGGCAATAAAACGCTTTGTTCAATGAAAACAAATATGACATCTGCGTTACCAGTAAGGTATCACCCGAACAGCTGTCTGCATCATTTGCCAAGAAACAAGAAACTCTACAGAATTGTCATGAAAATAAAACTAGAGCGCTAAACCTGGGTCAAAAATAACATCTATTGCGTGTCACGCACAAATGAGAGGAGCGCAGCCTGCGCGGACACCTGGCTCTGGCGACTAATCATGCGGCGAGTGGTGACGAATGGTCCACTGTATTCCGCTAGCTTATTGTATTAGTTTAATGATACCGGCTCTTTGTCGTGTTGCCCACTCGTTACCAGTTACTATAAATCAATAACGGTGATCGAGACTGGCCTCATTCTGTTATTTTTTATCTTTATGTCAACAGCAGCAATTTTTGTGCGCTGATCGGTTTCCTTTTTCGTTTTTAATATATGTAAATGATCTCTCTTTTTTGCAAAAGATCTCTGTGCTAAAGTTGTATTTACTGATGATAGTTCATTGTTTTTTTTAATGTTGACAGAAATAAATAATGATTATGACGTTGAAATGAAAATGATTCGTTTTCACAAATACTAGTTTTGTTCACCGCCAATAACCCCTTACCTACTCAATGCAAAAAAACCAAATGGTCCAGAGAAGCCATCGTTGAGGATTTTGATCTCAGCAGTTTTGATTGTTCATTGAAGCCACTGCTCCCGCATTCATAAATATTTGCATCATAACATCACGCAGTGCCAATAAAGAGGCACACCTTTACCGATTGTCACCGCTAAATGACATCATTTCATCAGTATTTTTGCGGTTAGGGAACAATAATTGTGCTACAATACAACTGACGCTGACGTAAACATTTTGGTTTTTTATTTTTAAAGTTTTTAAAGTTTTCAGCTGTATGTAAGTTTTTTTATGTATGTTCGTCAATTTCTCTGTCAATCATTGACCGATTACGAAAATTATGATCCCGAGATTTCCTTGGGAATAAGTCTCATAGAAAAATTTCCCAAGGGATTCATTTTTATCCCGGAAAACTTAGAATCAGTGAATCATCTAACTAAGCGATAAGGCCACCCATTGTACTTGTCGCATATAATGTATCTAATGATTTGATTATGGTGTACAATTAAGAATTTATGTATGGTATTGTATCAGTGTAAAAGTAAGGGATTCGTTTAACTATACAAGATATTAGTATATACTCGTAGGTATTAGTAGTAGTAGTTACCTATAGGTTTTTCAAAACAATCAAATTATGGCTTTTATTAATAAACACATAACGAGCTTAGTTTGAAAGAAAGAATATTATGAAAAAAAAATCAAAAGAAAAATTACAAAAAAAGTTATCGAATATAGGTAACCAAATGACACACTTGAAAATATATGCACAGAGCCATTACGCAGCAAGGCACGTAAAGAGTCACAAAAGTGCACGTACTCCTTATCTGATGATCTACTTCCAATAATCGTATCGACTTTATTTTTGTGTTATTTCTGTAGCAACCTATGTACCTATTTACCAATTTCGCACCTGCATAACCCACCTGTGAGATTATTCACGGCAGCTTTGAAGAAAAAAGAAATTCGTAATCAGTAAAATTTAACAATTTTTTTTTATCTTTACATACTACGATTAAAAATTTTAAGTAAGTATTTATTTATGTTCAGAAATATATAATTGCTAGTTTCTGCCTACGGCTTCGCACGCGTTGTTTCTATGGAAACGTTTAAAGGTTTATTTATCCTTAAAGGAAACTGATTTATGGGATAAAAGTATATTCTTTATTACAGGCCTAGAACTACTTCGACGACCGATGTGGCGCGGTGGGCGAAGGTCCGCCTGCGACGCAGGGGGTTGCGGGTTCGATTCCCGCCTTGGAACAATTGTGTGTACGATCAGATATTTGTTCCAGGTGTTCTGGTCGTTTTCTATGTATATTAAAAAATATCTATGTATTTAATATATTGTATTATGTATATCAATTATCTAGTACCCATAACACAAGCTCTGCTTACCATGGGGCTAGATAATGCTGTGTGAATGGTCCAGCAATATTTATTTATTTATTTATGCCAATTTTCGCCCGATCCGTTCAGTAGTTTTGGCGTGTAGAAGTAACAAACATACATCCATCCATCTAAACATCCAAACCTTCGCCTTTATACCATAAACATAATTTGCGATTCCATAAGTGTGATTTCTCTTGCATAAAAACACATATAACCAAAAAAAAACAATCCACTTATAAATAAACTTATCCTTTTAAGTACTTAGTCCAAAGACCCTCGCTGACTTTCAACTAAAAATAAGACGCATATTAATGATGGTCTCACTTGAATACACTACAAAATGACCTCTCTAATCAACAGGAGGTACACAACACTACAAAGTACATACAAACTACACTAATCCGGTTCCGAGACGTATAGAATTAAATTATGCAAGTAATAAAATCTCATTCTGTGTCACAAAGCGTCCTCGAGGACGCAATTTCTCAAAACATTGTCGCGTCATTTTTCATTGCATCAATCAGGCCGCTTGTGTGGACAGGGCTTTATCCTTCAGGGGTGCCGCAAGGATTTATTCTATTCCTTCTTCTCGACTGTTACGATAAGTGAACAAAAGCTAGTCATACCTATTCTTCAAATTTTTTGTTCTCTTGCAGTGTACCAACGCTAACAAGATGGTTTTTAATTTATTTGATTGTAAATGTAATAAATAAATAATACTTAATAAACTTAACCATTCAATAAACATACTTGTTTGCAGTAAAAACAATTGTATCATCGCAGACCTTACTTTTGTATACCTAGTTATGTACTTTATAGCTAGGTTAGGTACCAACCATCAAACATCAGAACTGTTTGTAAGCACAAATTAAATGAGTTTTTTGCGTGACATCCTTGATAACACTTGCAGGGTTGTCTCATCAACTGTTAAATAGAGTGTGAGCGAATGAATATTTTTATTGACGCGTCCGACAAGTTTACATCGAATCTCAACACCGGACTGTGTTGTGTCGCTAACGACATTTATCCCGTTGCGTTATTGTCAACTCTATATGTATTCATATAAAGATAGCTTTGGAGTAAAGTATAATTTTTTTTCACAACAAATAAACTTATGCTTAACACTACTTGCAATAAAGTTGCAAATCAAAAAGCACTCCAGTGTAACCGAAGACGAAAGTCAACAGCATAGAAGATTGCGGACGATAAGTTCCTTTCTTGCGTTTCTTATGCAAATATTGGTTGAATGTTGGCATCATTAATCAGGCAGAATGCCAGAGGCCTATGAATGTGTCCAGATGGACGGCATTGTAAGTTACATTCGCGACAGTTATCAATCACGGACATTATGAACAGCGTGTTTATTCTACGGCGGATTGAGGGGGCATTCTGAGTTATGTCTGGGAGATTTGTATCTCTTTTATTTATTATTCTAATAAGTAAATATCATAGTTCTTCAAACTAAATTTTTTCTTTATTTGTCGTGGAGCAAAACATCTAAAACGCCATACCATTACTCTGTTGTTCTATCTTGTTAAAAGCCCCAAAATGTTTATTGTCTCTCTTATCTGTATGATTAGAAAAACAACAGCTGCGTCTGTTACAACCTAACGCTTATCATTATCTTGTTATGTGAATTGCCACTACAAAACAACAGTTTATCTCTGGCAGTAACGAGTCACAATATTTAACCAATACTTGTATAAAAACTAGCAAATGTTCGCATGTGTTTCGCAGGTTTTTACCAAAAGTCGTGAGAGCACTTGGTACTGTTTGAGGGTTTTGTCAATGTGTTGAACAGTTAAGTTGGCGAAAAAAGTAGGCCATCTGTGGAATCTTTGGACTTCTAAGGTGACCTTGAACTTATCTGTATTAATCGGTTTAAACTAATAAATAATTATATCCTTTAAAATATTATTTATCGGAGTTTTATCCTTATCTTTTCTTTTACCTATAAAATTTAAAAATAGAACAAAAGGTACGCGATAAATACCCGATAAATAATCTTTAATATGTCAACAAATTGCAAAAGTTGAAAAAGATGAATTATAAACTCTTATATGTATAAAAGAGATTGATTCAACTAGAGGAGAAACTAGGTATAAAGGTTTGTTCGTCAAATAACAAAATTAAAAAATAATATTGAACCAGTTAAAAATAATAATTCTTCTGTATTTACAGCTGCATCAAAGTTTATCGAAAGTCAAATTTTAATATTTGCTCCTCATAAATTTTCTGTACGGAACTGATCGAAGCATAATATTTTCAAATCCTACACACATGCAGTCGCTTGAAACTAGTGAAACACGTGTTCTAATATTAATTGCTGGCAGTAAACTTAAATAGGAAACAATAAAACTGAGCAGAACACCTTTACGATAGAATTGTGGCGAGCTGGGCGGGCCGCCCTCGCCGCCCGCCCCGCCGCGAAATGTTCCATGACTCGTGTTGACTGATACAACATGAACTTTCAAAACGAATGCTGTTTTGATGTGATACAAATGGTAAAACCATTTATACTCGTAGATTCTTTATATGTTTTCCTTATATGCGAACAAACTGCTGTGCAAAATTATTATTTGAATAAATAATACTGGACAATCCACATAGCATCATCCAGACCCAATTTAAGCAGAGCTTGTGTTATGGGTACTAGATAATTGACGTTAAGATTTTTTTTTAAATATATTTTTAGCTAATCTTTATATAAACATTTTTATCAAAGTCAAAATCTAAAATAACGACCGTCATAAAGTAACAAACGAGTGCTCGACAACTAATTTCAGCGCCATAACTCCAGCAGATGTAGTAATACATCTGCAAGTAGTCTTCAACAAAGGCCCTTGTTCCATCCACATGGAGCTCATCGGCCATCGCTGCATGTGCCAAACATCTGAAAACGCTCCCTTCGTGCAAGCTAAAACAGATTTTGAGGGAGGAAGTAGGCATCTGGCTTGTATGGAGAAGAAATGTAAACAGTGCGTTCTTGGTCGACAACGGGGGCAGATGTCAAAAATCAGGTATCAGTATTTTTTTAACTGTAAATGCACGTTAAGTAGTACGTTAAGTAATCGAAAATTTTATTGGAAACTATAAATTAATTCTTGGCCATGAGATAGAATAGGCATCTTAAACCTTATTTTTTAAGGTTCCGTACCCAAAGGGTCGACTGCCGCTGTCGGTCGGTCTGTCTATCAGCTGTATCTCTTGAACTGTAATATACAGACAGTTGAAATTTATCAAGATGTGTATGTGTAGTATATTACAAATGCTGCTATAAAACCAAATAACAAAAATAAAATCCATCAAAGTTGAGTTGACGTACCAATCACAGTCGGCACAGTCGTCAGTCAGTAGTTGCATTGGACTGCGTCAGGCTTTTTGCATTTATTTTCGAATATAAAGTCTTTTAAGGTTTTTTCGAAATAGAATTGTACGATGGTACAAGTGTGGAACTCTTTGTGCGCGAATTGACTCACAGTTGGCCGGTTTTATAATTGCTTATTTTCATGAATTCGCTGCATTCAGAGTTGCCTTTTAATATAAGCTGTATCTTCATTAGAATTCAATCAACATTTATTTAAATCAGTTTATTTCTATCAATTCTATAGCAACCACAACTGGGTACTAACCGCATTTGCATTATGTAACTGCAATAAAATATCAAATAAAATAATGAATTTATGTGCAGGTCCACACCTTCGTGAGAAAATCCTCTTCCTCGTGTTATCAGAGTTGTAATCCGTGGTTATCTACGATACGCCCATAGTTGGTAGTACTATGAAGTTTGTAATAAAAAGTGTTAGTTTATTAGGGCGTTTGCATACGGGCAGCTGTGGCCATCGCAGAATAAGTAATAGTGAGTGCAGCTGCAAATCGCGGTGTGAAAAGCGCGCTACCGTAATTCACATACGGACATCTGTACTGTACAGAGATTTTATAGGGGAAGTTTAGACACCTTGTCGAAAACAGCCCTTATGTTTTCCTCAGGATATATAGAGTCATAAGACGGTTGGACCTTGAACTATCCTGAGCCTAATAAGTAGAATTAAAGGTAGTGTAGAATACCTAGTTTGCTAAAATCGGTTTTAGGTTGTTGTGGTTCTACATAGTTTATATTACCTTAGCAGCGAAAATAATTATGACATAGAACAATATGGAAGCTTCTTTATAAGTTATCTATAAACACCGACTGTGGTATGAACGTACAGCTATTTATAGAGCTCTGATTGATTACGTAATCTATTAGCACCTCATAAAACTACACTACTATACAGGGTGCAACGTAATATGTGTAAAGCCGAAAGGGATCATCTTGGGAATATATTTTTTTATTTTGAATATTTTTATTTTATTTCATAATAATAACAGTAAGTTATTTTTCTTCCTATTCATGTTCATTTAACACGCACTTTTGCAATATCTAACATAATAATAAATATTTCACCAATGTTTTTTGCTTGTTATTTCAGCAAAACCAGTATTTTCATTAAATTATTACAAAAAACTTATGTTAGCATTCCGTCTCGTCCTTTGATAATGATTTCAAAACAATAACAATGATAATGTAAACATCCTCATAAAAAACTAAAATATGACGAAAAAGTATTATTTTTAAAGGAAGTGTTATCTGTGTGTATATAAATTCAAAATCATACCCCTTTCGGCTTTATACTTACACATGTTTCGTGTCACCCTGTATAATAGATTAAACCCAAAAAAAACGTTATAAAAAAATAAAATAAAAAAATTATTATACGATAGGAGTCGAGTTCTCAAAATACCTATGTTTTCAATAGTCTACCATTTTCTCAACAATGTAACGTACAAGAATGAAAACAATTGGTACAAACTCAAGACCCCAAACATGCTTTATCGAAAGATGAAAAGGGTACACAAATAAACCAATATTGCCGTCAACTCGATCACAATACACCGTATCACATCATCTGCAATTAGGGTCACGAATAATTGACGCCAAAGGTTTAGGGCGTTTCTTTCGCCATAAAAACCAACATTCATAAAACCCTCATAAGGGAATCAAGATATCGTGCCCTGATGCACCTGGCTTTCACCCCGGCCTCGGTCTATTTCATTATCGAGGTACTTGAAAAAATTCAATAATACTTTGCACGGCTCATTGCTTTCGGAAACGGGGCTGTACTTTGCCAAATGTGCGAAGTCGTCGTGCAATTTTTTCATTGTTTCCTCGAGGGTTTCGGATTGATAGCAATCTTATTGTAAATCATTCCTGAAATCTGATATAGCGATCAAAACATCGGTCTCCACCTCAACTTGAAGCTCTGATGACTTATTACTTAGGTATACTTTTTTGTTTTCATAACTTGAGTCAAAAGCCAAAGCTAAAATCATTGTGTCAATCAGATTTCTTTCTGTAACCCTTTAAAAATAGAAACCATAGACTGCGTGGTTGTCTATATCATAAAACAAGTTGATGTGAGTTCATTGAAATCACCACAAGCAATGATGCAAAACCAAACGAGTTTTATACCACATCCTGTGACGAGAGTTGTTGAACACCTGTACCTATTTCAATGAGAATTTACTTACAAAAAAGCTCGTATAAAACATGTAATGATTGTATATCGCTATGTATATTTGTAGCATTGGTTCCAGTGCATAATCTCTTCCATATCATAATCCAATATCCATTCATCAGTACGAATGAGCAATACGAATCCAGCTAATGGTCCTATAGTTCCCTTATCGGCGAGTTAAGTGCCTGCACAATAGAGGCAGCTCCCACGCGTGTCACAACACCCCCATAACATGTCAAACAACCGGCTTAAGCAGAGCTCCCACACCTCTCCGGATCCTTCAGTTAGGGGATAGACGAGGAGTTCTGTTCGAAAAATTTGGGGTTACAGTGGTTTTGGTTTTGATTCGCGGATGACGTCACAAAGCACGGGGTTATCCTCTTGATCCCCGCATTCATAATAGTAACGATTGTGGGAAAGTCGACACAGTTTTTGTTATAAATCTGTGGGAGTTCCATTTTGACGTTTTTGTAGGGCTTTGTTTTTCTCCCCTTTTCTCATGCATGAGTGTTTGTAATAAATTGATGAAATTTTTTGTTTATAGCGTTCCTTATTCTACATATTTTGATTTAAAGTTTAGTATTTTGCGATAACTACCCACCAAATATCGTACAGAGAAATAAGTCGTAAGATACATACATTTCCTTCTTCTAATTAGGCCTATGTATACCCGTAAAATTAGGTTTGTTCGGTTTTAAATTCATACCCTCGAACTATTTTAGGTGATTGAAGTGTTTATTATGATGGGAGATTCGATGATTCAATCCACAAGCTGCTACTTACTAAAGGAGGATGAAGTCACCACCAGACATAATAATTTATATGTTTTGTGGTGACTTCATATTACATAATAACTTAGAACAAGAAAAGACGCAGTACAGCAAGATTTTATTCTGTTATCTTTTAATAAATATGAAAGTAACATAAAACCTAATGTAATTCACCCCCGCTTTTGCCATGTTAAGCAGTCACGTGACCGCCACGTGCCTCCCCCATAACCCCCACCCCGTGCCTTCATTACTCCGATTGCTTGGTATTTGTTCATTTGCTCACGAAACACGCACGTGGTCGGACGTCTGCATTATTAAATGCCTTTTACGCTTATTGCGAATTAAAATCCCCTGCCTTAATGGATGTCATGTTATTAATCTACGAATAGGGTTGTTTTTGGTTGTCGGATTCATCACTGATAACGAGTATTACTGAAATGAGCAATGTCACATCATAAATACCGTAACCCTAGTTGGGTTTGATATAATAATAAAACATAAATGGGGAGTTTTCTTTTAAATTCACTTTAGTGAAAGATCCTGCTAAACACACAATAGAAACTGAAAGCCGACCAAGTAGTGCTAGTTCCTTCGTTTAACACATTTTTTTATGTTTTGCGGGACAAATCCATCGACATAATCCATCTGGAATAAAATTGTAATGGGAAAATCTCGAGAACATCTTCTATACAATAGCAAAATAATCATCAACACAACAGCACAAGCATAGCACCTTCTCCTTTTTTCGAAGTCAGTTTACGAAAACTTTATCCCTTCACCATGCCACTCACGACTTAAGTTCCTTTAATTGAAAAACGTTATCCAGTACAGCTCGTTCACCTCTCATTAAGGAGCTGACCCATGACCTCCCAAAAGGCTCTCACGGCGCTTCTCACAGGAACCTACGCAAACCCACGGTCGGAGCTTCAACCAAATTATGCCGCTGAGCCACAGTTTCCTTTGCCTCACAAGTTCTCACGTTTCATGCATGCCTTTGTAATTTTCTTATTAAACATAATGTTAAGGTACATGTCCATGTCGTCCATGCGTCCACTCTGGACGTGAGCATATTTTAGTCGAACGTGTCGTCGTCTAGACAAGCTTAAAATAGGGGCTTTGTCAGAAAAGTTATAAGTTACGTAAACGACTTTTAAGGTCAATGTAGACAAATTGACGTATAAGTACCCACATACCTAAAATAGACACCTCGCTTAAGCACATTTTTACATTTTATTAAAATATAATTTATCAATTTTTTTTGTGGTCAATTTAATGCTCTTTCTGTGGTCGTTTTGGTGAAGTCGACGTAGCCCTTTACCTCAAATTATGTTCTATTACGGGTTTACGCCTATCTTCGTGGTATTGATTTATGTAATGAGCATTAATAGCCTGCCTCATAATTCTTATATCATTATTATCCTATGAGATTAGTGAACAACGGACTGTACTTACTGATTTATTACTAGCAGCTGAGACTTCGATTTATCTCTCCGTCTTTGCAATTTCCGCAATTTCACCGACGCCATTGAAATTCTAGAACAATCCCTCATTAGACATTTCCATTGGAACTCTAAATGGAAAGCAGTCAATTGCTTTTATATGGCCGCTCATCATATTGACTTGCAAGGGTTCTCCGTTACTCCTTAAGCAGTCGGCGGCGGGCGACTCATGTTAAATAAGGCTGATTGTACGTTTACTCGTTGACCTACAGGTGATTGATTACTTTGTTTGTAGCGGAAACCACTTGATTATTTATACGGCCATTGTGATCCAAGAAAACATGCAAATAGGTTATTCTTGTGTATATTGGAAAAACTTAAATGACATCAGTTATGTTGTCTTGAAAATTTTGCCGTTTTGGTAGCAAATAAATACGAAAATGGAGTTATGACCTGATTATAGCTCTAAAAATAAAATAAATAGCCAGTGGTGACTTGGAGGGACCTGCTTTTCTTTACATTACCTATATTTTTATTCATTCCTCTATATTATCTATTTAATGGTATATTTCTCCGCATCATCCATCACCGATCCTATTGATTCTGCAAACTCCATACCCCCGCTGCGCGCGCGCCGATCCTCATAATTAGCCCGACCTGTGACCTGCTCCCACGCCGGTTCACACGAGACCCGCCGCTTCTCATCGGAACCGGGAACTTGACTCCACGGAATTTCATTACAAGCTCGTGTTCGACGCACTGCCTGTAAACAAGCTGTAATTGCGTGTCGTTTGACCTTACGATAATAGCTGTGGAGTCGGCTTTCTCGTTGGCATGATGCATGCTGCTGTGTCAACTATTTTAGCAGTGCCTTATTTAAATCGTCTCTCAAATATCATCTCATAGGTTGATAAGCACCTAAAATGTTCTGTGAAGTTTCGGCCAAAATGTGTGAATATGAACGGTTAAAAAATTACATGTGGCATCTTGATCGGTTTTGATGCTTAAGAAAACGTCTTATCAATTTAGGACACCCTGACCGAGTCTACAATTAAAAGCGTTCCTATTTGTAGAAGGTTGCCTCATTGCGAAATAACAATATAAAATATCAAAAAATCGGCGCAACTATAACTAAATGTAGAACAATTTAAATAGTCGGCTAAGAACAAAAGTCGGCCAACGCCGATCAAATCATTATGAAATATGAGGGTTAACTAAGACTCGGCATCTTCACAATCGTGATCGTGATGAAGGGCAGAACCTGCAGTTCATGCAGTGTCAGTGAATTACCAATAAATACCGGGTTAGGTCTTATGGTCTTACAAAAATATGAATGGTAACATATATATGTATATGCGGGTGCATGTAAAGCCTATGTAATCGTATGCGTCACTTAAATTTTTGATGAAGCGATAGTTCAAGTGCGTGCAGCGCATTGGGTTCGCAAATAGCAAAGTCGATATTAGACGGACACGTGCCGCCACGCGCCGGAAAAGCGCGTAATGAGCTCGCGCCATAGAATAACTATCATATAGTAGGGGCGTACCACAGGTAATGTATGAGTTGGTAGGGTGCACCTGCATGACACGAATTAAGGGATTTCTCGCGCCCTCCCGTGGGAGCGGAGGGAAACGCATAACCCACGGGTAGAATGTTTGCTCTGTCAATATGGAGTGATGGCTAGCCAATATAGCAAGTTTATGACTGTAGGCGAGATTGGATATTATATTACTGTTTGTACGCACGATAATCTTTATGAAGCCAGATATTGCACATCTTGTTTGTAATATGTATTTACAAAGAGTGAGTGTAGCACTGGGGATTGCTTAAAAACTTATTTACATAATTTTTATGAAGAACTGATGTTTTTTTTGTCATGCTCTCATTCTAGATGCTATCTAGTACATTTTAAAACTATATATGTACGTTACGTACTACATTATATGCTCACAAGCAACAACTATATTTATTTCATTACAGCATAAAGCCAAATCACTTCTATCCTTACCAATTAGTTTTTTATAATTTAAACAAGGAGTTTATACCATTGTTCAGACCAGGGGGCGAACAAAACCGCACACAATGGTTGAGTATCAGTGCAGTATTAGCGATCAATGCACACGCTATGAGAGAGCCACGCGCGGGACACTCCCACGACACGCGTATACTTTAATGCTCAGAACTTAATGAGAACCACCAATTTTCAAATCCAATTCGATATACTGATTATAATACAAATAATGATTTTCCGAATCTTCATCTAGATCAGAGCTTTTTTTCTCTTTTCTCGTAATTTCTGAGCCACGCACGAACCTTTGAATATTTATATGTTTTATAAAAATTGTATTATAAGATAAATAATCAATGGTTTGAACATAAAACTCGTGTAACTCTGGCATTGCACTCACAAAAGATGTTGAATCTCATTAAATTAAATCTCTTGCTGAACTGTGAAACTGATGAAATTAAAACGCATGTACAGAATTGCAATTTAACTTATTAGTCTAGGTATTGTCGATAGCCGGGGTGGATCACGCGATGGGAGAGCCACGCGCTCGGCACTCCCACGACACGCGTCACCCTCGGGGTCTAATGCATGGACCTTAATGAGAGTGCCGATTTCAAATAATATAGAAAAGAATCAAGTCAAATCAGAGGGTTACTATGCTGAAAATACATAGTACATAGTTCGTTGTAATTGGAGAATTAATGAACACTTTATTGTACTGAAAAGGAACATAATTAAAAATCTTATAGGTATGCATCTAAAAAAACATAGTACAAAAGGCGGCCTTATCTCTAAGAGCGATTTCTCCCAGGCAACCTTGGGATGGAGAAAAATATTTATTTATTTAAAGCATTACAACTATTTTTACAGGTATTACCTAACTAATACCTACAATAGTGTAGTCGACCTAATTAATCACTAGTATAGAATTTAATAAAAACTAATAATCCAATATACATATAAGAAAAGGGCTGGATAGTGAACAGACAGTAAATAACAGAACTTCTAAAGAACTACCTACATACATTACAATACAAAACTACCCAATATTATCTACTAACCTCATCATAATCAGTTGTATAATAAACTAAATGACCATTATGTGCTAAATACGTGAATTTAGACAAAAGACAAAACCTATAGCAAAATAAATAGCATATCTAAAGAAGGTCCGAAGTCGAAGATTCAATGAAGAGAACACAATATAATTTCAGAGTTGACAAACAGAAAGTACTTTGTCTGACCACTACTTTAAAACAAATTGAACACAAGCAATACCATATAACAGGAAACAAGCCCCAAAATAATTACAACATCTTATTTGTTGTTACCAATTTCACACTTCAATATTCAAAGCTATAGAAAGAGTATTTTATTACACCTGCAGGTCCCAAATGACTCTGCTATTTCTTGCCTCGTCGTAAAAACACCGGACGATTGTCATTTTAAATTGTGAAGGTGTTTATATGCCGCTTAATTTTTTTCTTGTCTCAATTTTTTTCTGTCTTGTCTTGATTTTTAGGGTACCGTGTGTAAAATCTAAAAGCAAAAACGAGCCTTCGTTTTGTGAACATGTAAATTTATAAAGCTCTCTAATAGGTACTGGAGAATTTTGTTCTCGTGCTCAAATGTGACTTGCGTTTGAGTACCTATTATGGGTGTATCAAGTATTTTATGAAAAATATGAGTTTTTTACTTATAATATAGTCAACAGACCTTCGTTTGACCACACTAGAATCTCACCTGATGTCAAATGAAGATGTGGTCGACGATGAATCACGAAATTCTATATAAAGATACCTATTTACTCTTGTCTTGAAGAGTTTTCTCTGATTCTATTAATGGTCCTCATAATTAGCTGCTGGTAAAGTCTGCGTTAGTAAAATTGTATCTAGTATTCCTTACCTTATAATTTTTTACATCTAGACTTACTCCCTCAAAAATATCTTACTTACTCCATCAACTCCAGGACGTTACTCACGCTTAACCAAATTGTTACAATCTCTATTGACAAAGGACAGTACCTGTCTCCTAAGACAATCCTGACAATCATTGTCAATTGCACTGCAAGGTGCTTTTGATGCAAGGAGACTGGACAATGGAGTCTGGACCGTACGTGAGGGCACAATACTCCACCGGTAAAATAAAATTGCAGTCGTAAATTTAATTTCTCAGGTAGCCGTGCGGACACGTTTTGACGGATATGGTCACTAAATTAAAATCTTTGAATATATCAGCTTTTGAATATATTTTGGTGAGAATTACTGATATTTTCGATAAGGACCATGGCGTCACGTTGTCTTCTTAAATTTATTACTGAAAATTCATTGTTACCAATTATTTCATTTATTTTCCTAATTACGCTTCCAAGAAATTCTAATAGTCCAATATTCATTATGTAAATACTAAAATCATAAAAAATAATAATAATACCATAATAAGAAAGAATAAAATTTCTGAATATATTACCTTAACATATATTTCGATGAGAATTTCTGATATTTCCGATAAGGACCAAAGCGTCATCTTCTTAAATTACTTCTGAAAATCCATTTTCAATAATTTCATTTACATTCCTTATTAAGCTTCTAAGAAATCCTAATAACCCAATATGAATGAGGTAAGAAGCATACAAACAATAGCAAACAATAAATTTAAGCGTTAAAAAAGTTACATTACACGGCGAGACAGATCAACGCAATCAAACAACGCACAAAATACATGGAAATAAAACAACATCCTATTACACAAAACGAAACAACCGTCCGTATAACTCAGAATGAAGCAATTCACTACCTGAGTTCTTTACTCTTGCTGGCAAGGTGACTCTACTTTTTTGCGGCACTTTTTATGGGCACCGTGTTATTATAAAGATTCTGTGTGGTCGCCTTATATTAGGAAAATTAAATCATTGCAATTATAGCGGCCTGTATAAACGTATATAATTGTCTGGCCAATTTACTTATCTTCTTTGCGACTATTTGATTATGGTTTAGGGCTTCAATTATAACCTTTCTTGAAGTCTTACAAATGGTAAAATTCTCTGCGACAATTTTATTATGGTTTAGGGCTTCAATTATACCTTCCTTGATGTCTTAATTTTTTTATTAATCAGTAAATTACCATCTATTATTCTACTTTTGTTTATTTGTATCAAATATTTTTCACTTTGTTGTCACCGAATTGTCGTCCGTGGCTTCAACTAGCAATTAAGGTCTTTGGCTGAAAAACAGCGCTGAATATAATAATGTTCAGCACACGCTGAGCCAACCCCTATTCGGCGCAGGGTCATGGAGGTAGTTTTATTTTATTCTTAATATCACCTATTTGTGCTACTTTATTTGCCGTTTGATTATTCTATGCCTGTATTTTGTACCTGTGTCTAAATAAATGTATTTTTCTATTCTATTCTATTCTAAATAGTGATTATTATTTTTTAACAGAGAAATTTGAGTTGAGCTACATGTAGATTGTTTGCCTCGGTCTGTAGTTAGCTTATTGTTTCAATTGTAAATAGTTAAACGGCTTGAAACCCGTTAAACCGTTCCAATATGGAGTTAAATTTGTGCAATGCAATTGTCAAACAATGCTTTGTAGAGCAGGAGGCATAGAGTAGAAAAAGCCAAAGCTTTTTGTCCAGTTATCTAGATAAAGCTAACAATGACAATAGATTATTTCATTGTGGTTCTCTAATCCGTCTTTCATCTAAATGCCATAAAGTAGGTTTGTATTTTGAATATTGTGATAATATTATCGTTTTTTATGGCATTTCAATAAATTCAGCACTGCCTACCTAGTCGTAAGTAAAATCTAAGTTATTATTAGTATATAAAACTAAATTTCATCAAGAAGGCTTTCTACTCCATAAATGATTATCTCAATGATGTTAATGCTTGGCCAGATGTCGCTCAGTTTCGCACCGACAATAGTATGTAAGTGAATTGTTTTTGTGCATAGCTTTACTTAAATATTGACATGTATCGAATCATATTATATTTAGACTTAAATAGGCAAATAACCATGTATTAGACATATAAGAGATGAACATGCTAGTGGTTTCTTTTCACTTCTTCCACTAGTGGACAAAAAATTGAAGTGAACAGTAAAATAATTTTATTTGATAATAATTTATATATAAAATATGACTTGTCTAAGTGCTTATTTTGTAAGCCTAAAGAAATAAATGATTTTTTACTTTTTTACTTTTACAACATACACATAAATCTACTAGGTACAAATTTTAAAGTTCTGGACTTTTGACAAATTTCAATTCATTTATAACAAACTAGCTGCGCCCCGCGGTTTTACCCGCGTGGAGATAGATATTTTGGATAATATACTATATATCTTTATGAATTGTAGCCTATGTGTTATTCTAATATGTAAGCTATATTATTGTAAAGATTCATTAAAATCCATTCAGTAGTTTTTACGTCAAAGAGTAACAAACATCCATCAATCCATCCATCCATCCATACCTACAATCTTTCGCGTTTATAATATTAGTAGGATGATTCACGAATCCTTACAAAATACAGCGGTATTTCATATCGTATCGAACCTCTATGACCATTTGATTGAAACGGTTTCATTATAATATTTTTTTCGTGAGCACAGCCTCCGTGAGAGCGCGACAAGTGGATGCCTTCACGTCGTCAGCCATTGTTCGCCGACCGCCTGCCCCCGCCGCCCCTCGCTACCAGACGTTTGTTATATGAAGAACCTTTTGATATGAATATTACTTATGACGTCACAAATTCGCGTAACAGTACTTTTTTAAATACTTATTTTTTTATTTAGAGTCCTTTGAGTTCAGATTTTAATAACTTTATTTCTTTAGGCTTACAAAAAAACAACTAAACAATTTTACAAATGTTGCCTGGATGTCGGCTGCCTGTCACCAAAGTAAAAGTCATTGTAAGGACTAGTCTCGTATTTTAACCAACCAACGACTTAACACAACAGAATTATATTTTATTTAAAATTAACCTTAGTATTTTTCAAGCAATTAGAGATAATTCTCATTTGGATTGATGCGGTAGGTCTAGGTACCTACGTCTCCATGTGTTTGCGGCATCTCTATAAATAAAATGACTGCTTTATGAATTCAAACAATCCTTGTTTATATTTTGCTGGTTTAAATATAAACATTTGTTTTGTTGCATTCAATCCAAATGACAAACAGCGGAATGTAGACAAACAGGTGCCCTTACGAATTAACAACAAATCAAATTTACGGACCCAGAAATAAACAAGAATACTGAGGACAAAGTGCATGTCACGAGCGCAACGGCCTTATTCAGGGCCGCCCAGCGCAGGCAGACGCGGCGCCCACCGCGGCCGCCATGGGAAAAATCAGGCTTCGGCGCTCCCCGCCCCGCGCGCCCATTGGCCGCGCCTCCCCGCCCGCACCCCACCAGCGCCCATAAATACTAGCGCGCCGCGCGCATCTCCTCATTCCTCACTCGTGACCCGCGTCGCACCACCGCGTCACCGCTCTCTTTATTCAACCCAGTGTTCGTGTTTAGTGTCACTCACAATGAAAGCGATAACAGCAGTGTGCGCGACCGGCGCCTCGGTCCCGGCCATCGCCAGTGGACGCGTCCACAGGCACCGGGATGGCGAGAACGCGGAGATCCAGATGTATCTGTCGAAGCTCCAGGACTTGGTGCCGTTCATGCCGAAGAACCGGAAGATCTCGAAGTTAGAAGTGATCCAGCACGTCATTGATTACATCTGCGACCTGCAGTCGGCGCTGGAGAACCACCCCGCCATGGATCAGTTCGACGCAGAAGGCGCGCTGGCGGCGCCTCCGTGCGTGGCGCCACAGCCTCGCCCTGCGCGGCGCCCGCTCGGACCCCGCGCAGCACCCAACACCATCCTCCACCAACAGACCTCCAGCCAAGAACACAGAAACCAAATGGTGAGTTACTTTTTTAACCTGATCTATTGTAATTACTTGATTTATTTTATTCGACTTCAAATTCCAAGTTCCTGAATTGCTCTAGTAATCCCATAACAACCGGAATAGACCTACCAATCATTGTCACAGGAAAACCTACGTCACAAAGTTAATTATGATGTTTTCCGCAAATCACTTACGTTCATTAACAAATAAGGTAGACATGTACAAATCATTACATTAACTTAAACAGCTTAACTGACTAAACTTACGAAAACTCGTAACAAGAACAAGCTAAAATAGAAAAGATAGTGTTGCATAAAAAGTAAATGGAATCGGCGATGTCGATGTTTTTGCGGCGCGCACCTGCGTTGGTTTCGCAAGCGCGAAGGTAAAAGCGGGGATGCTGAGTTTCACAACACGTGGCGACATAGGTACGCATACTTACTGCAATAAACAATCAACATTACAAATTTTTATCACACGTCGCATTTCGAAGTCTATTTACGACATTTTGTTTAATTTTCTGTAATTGTAGTTGATAGTAATTGGGCAGAGTCGGTAAACAGACAGCATAAAATCGCTGCTCAAGCACGCGTGACTACTGCTTTGAATTTCAGCCTTGAAGCGCGGACACCTGCGCCGACGGCGCCTCGTAAACGACAGTGTACCTACATACAATCTGAATATTCAACGCATAGGTCGATCTTACCTCGTTACCATTCCGGCCGCTAAACACCTGTGTCTGATTGACGTTTCGTCATCCCGCATAGAACCAGCAGAATAAAGTCAAGGCTCGTCCAAGAATTTGAGATGGTGTTGTTGAATTGTGGCGGACGGTTCTCGGCAGGTGCATCGAGAAGGATTTATTCGAGCGCCTGCGATCCCAAGCCCCAAGCGCAATGCGCGCTCGTTAATACTTGGTCGCGCCACGTAAATTTTAATCACTGCCAGTTGTTGGAACAGAGGGAAATGTTCAAAACAAGCTTGATTTAGGAGACGCGAGCTGCCCAGCGTGTAAATTTTCAATGAGTGTCACGTACCGCAATGAAAAACTAATTCAAGATGCAGCAGACATTCTGTAAATCGTACCTAGAGCTCTAATCTATATACACAAAGCTAATGCCAACCAACATTCATACAAGCCGTTATCAATTTGTTTAATATTAAGAAACAACAGAGCAACTGTTAATTAGCCTCGGGCGCCGGCGATACCGCGATAGTCGATATTTACTAATATGCCGCCTACTAGCACACCGGAATGTCGACCAATCAGGCTACATTCCTGAATACAAATGCGGAATATGTTCGCGCAAGGACATTGGTCGCGGATCTCTTACATCTCAGATTTGATAGAGCTCGTAATAGGTGGAAAAAAGCTTGCTCACGGCGATCGTGCAGGAATCTGATGTACCGTGCGCGTCGTGAGCATTTCTCGAGAGTACCTATCTCTTGGGCCATCGCCGCGCCACAAACCTCCCGTCACGAGCATAAACCACGGCTGCTATCGCGACAGTAATTGTTGCCTGCAGCTGTTCGCCCGAAGGCGATTGCGGGGCCGTGAGATCGATCCGATACAACTTGTTTACTTTGGAAAATATTCACTCAGCCATCAACATTTTTTTCATTATTAACCAATACGCCAATACCACCTTGTTGACTTTTCACTCCGACCGTAATAGGCTGCTAAGTATCATAATGAGTATTGTTAAGCGTGTAATCCGTTGCGGCGGCACCCCTACAATAATAGTTATCAAAGGGCTCCACCCCAGCCATATCATATCTTGTTCTTTTGATATTTGATCAACCAATGACGTACCATTTGTTTTAACCATCTATAGAGAGAAAGTCACATGTCCGTCTCAGTCTCAATTTAGTTACGGCACGTTATAGGCTTGTTCAATTAACTGCCCGCATGTTTCTTTTAAAAATCAATTGAATGCCCCTCAGGAATCAATTGGTTCATTTGTTTGAGGAGATAATATCTCGTCCCTAGATCGTCAGCGGTTTCTGGATCCTGTTAGTCGCGTCTACTGAGCGCCTACGCGCCGTCCATCCGACAGGCGACGCTAACGAGTCGCCAGGTGTCCGGCTGCGCCCACGCAGTGCCGCCGCCCCGCTCCTCTGAATATCTTTGTCTTCGCGCACCTCGCGCATAAATCGCGCACGTGAAAGTTTTACGAGCACCTTTACGCTTCCCCGAAGTAATAAACCTCAGGCAAACCACGAGATGGCTGACGGACAATGCAGCATTGCCACAAACGTCCTGGCAAAGCACACGTGCAGTGATTTTGCCGATAGCTCTGATGCCTTCGATGTCGGATCGATCGAGGGCATTGTGCGGGTAACGGTCGCACACAGCTGCGTGTGAACACACGTGACGGCGCCGGTGGCCGGATAGCTAAATAAATGCGATGAACAGAACGTACTATTCATTATCCGACCGACAATGCTCCTCTCATAAAGGGATTTCACGTGCGCTCCGCGAAGTCCCGATCCGTTCGGGACATGTGTGCTCTCCCTTTGGTATGTGTCCGTAAATAGGGTGTGGCCACGTGCGGCCGTTCAGCTGTGTCGCGGATGCGCGGACGGGAAGCAGTAATCCAACACTTGCTGCTCGGAATATGAGCTGGAACAGCGGCTGCAATCAGCTCGAACACTTTCGGGGTTCGAGCAGCCGGACCAACCAGCCCACCAAAAGCGTCTATCCAGGAGCATGCTGTCATATAATGAGGGTGTTAAAATAACCGGTCCATTGTCCGGGCTAATGAATTATTACACTGTTGAAGCAGAGCACATATGCGGTGACAGATGACCGGACACGGGATGTGCATGGGCCACCCGACAAAATCATTTTGTCGCAATCACAAAACATGATTAGGATATTATGGAAGTCATCATTAGACGCATCTACCATTGTTCAATTGTTTTTAAGCTTCCTGATTTGATCAGCAATTATCAGCACTGCTGACACACGGTATGATTAAACACATAAGTGCGACGAATATGTAGACATGTGCGCGCGCATCTGTGCAATGATTGGTAGCCAACCCTCGCTGATTAAATGAGCTCACCCTTTATAGATCGAAACCTCCTTTATGTCCTTGCCGTGCAATATTCTTATTTGATTTTTTCTTTGTTACAGACGCCAGAAAAGCAGAACCAGCCCGACAGGCCTGCTTGCTAAGTGCCTAGGATAAGAGTTTAATTTATGGTTAATAATATACCTCGGATTGCGGCGGTGCCGCGACGGGAGGCGGACGGGTCTCGGCGCGACGCGCGGGGCCTTCGCACTGGTCCAGGGCTCTCCTGCGATCATATCCTAAAACGATCTCGTTACGATCAATTAAACTAATATAATTTGTTTTGTGGCATTACACAGACTTGCATTACAATGCAATCGCCGTTGCGAGACGGCCTGTTTTGTTATTTTGTGTAAAAAGCTTTACTTTAATAGTTCGTTAAGTCAGGTGAATGTAATTTCATGTTTGTAAATAAATGTAATGTTGAGTGTTTATGGAGACCCATCCTGGTAAACTCTTGTAAAAATTATAACTGTACAAATCAATTTGGAGACACATGACGTACAAAACACAGTAGCAGTAAAATCATTATTATTTTATTTTAATTCACTCTCGACAGTCTTTAGATTCTTATTTCTTAGTTTTATGTTTTTAACGATGCTTCCATTAATGTCAAAGAAGTAAACCGATTCTAAGTTGGTTTACATTATTTAATTCTATTTTAGTTAAGATTCAAATTCTTGAGTGTGATTTTGCATGGCGATTTAGTTGCTACTAGATTTTATATATTATTTAGTGAATGTGACGCAGATTCTTGGAAATAATTTATTGTCTGCGTTCAGCACGTCTGTAAATAGTGTATGTAACGGAAAAATATAAGAAAATACTATCAGTTTAGACCTTTAATGATTTTATTTTGAGTATAAGGTGAAGATGCTTTAACTATCTTAAATTACTATTTTTAAAGTGTATTATAATTTGAATAGACTGTTATAGTTTTAGTTATTTGGAGATGCGTTGCTTGTGATCAGAAGTTGGATGTTGTTGGTACATTGTATGTGTGGTACGGTTCGTGTCTGTTCTGTATATTCCTCACTGAGGCACTCCGCCTCAACAAACTACATAATTAGTCACAAAATGTCGACACTTCAAGTGCATTTCGCAATAATTTAAATACAAACCAGTAATTTACTTTTTATTTAGTTTTAAAGTTTGCACTGATTTTTTGGATATATGTACCGGTATATAATTCAAACAGAGAATAAACAAATATGATAAATTATTACACAACATTTTTATTTACCTTTCCAACACAAAACAAAATATAGGCAGGAACTACCAGCTCTAATATTCTCAAGTATTACATCCATTAATAACAGTCGCAGATACTTAGCTATATTCTAGCCAAGACACATTTGATAATAATTTATAGAATAAAAAATATAAAAAATTATTTGTCTAAGAGCTTATTTTGTAAGCCTAAAGAAATAAAGAATTTACATATTTGATTTAAATATATATTAAATAACTAGCTATATTAACAAAGAATGTTACAATCAGATAATATAAACAAATTAGAACTATGTACTATAGAATAATATCTTCAGTTAGCACAATTGTTCCAACTGTAGTTATATATACTATACATAACTACAGTTGGAACAATTGAGCTAACTGAAGACTTACAAACAATCTACAGGTAAGTCAACTGAGATCAACATCAACTTAAATTAGGTATTCTAAACTAGGTGTTGCTTGAATGTGAAAAGACCATGAGTAGCTCTAAGCTATAAGTGAACTTTGATTTAGAAAATAGCAAACACTTTAAAGATCGTGCAATTACATCACGATCAATTATCGTAACTACAATATTTGGTCAGCTGCGTACTACTTACAAATTTAATAGCTAAAGCAACAAACGACTTTAAACCTACAGCTGTAGCTCACAAAACAGCTTGACAGACATTTTAAAACAGCGCAATATCGATTACACACCTTTGTACGTTGAGTTAAGGTGTAAAATATACGAACCAAAATAGTGTGGATAATTCGTAAGCGTTTGTCAAACATTTGCTCAACAACGTCGAACAATAAGGCAATCTACAATCGTGAGCATTGAAAAAAATAAATATTTACAGCAAAAAGACAATTTTCGACCCTGCCAGGATTCGAACCTGGAATCTTCTGATCCGTAGTCAGACGCGTTATCCGTTGCGCCACAGGGCCTGTTGACAACCACGCTAAAATTAAACATTGGTCTTGAAACTGTTTGTATAGTCACAGATTTGTATGCTATGTGAGATTATAATGAAATCCCATAAATTGGTTTGTCTTTCGAGTCGATTTTCTTTTAGTTAGTATAAAGATTTGATATTTATACATGTGTGGATGGAATCTCGATATAGTTCAGTGTGTCAATTTCACATTTTATGCAGAAATGTGCCTTAAGATGTAAGAATATAAATAGATTTTAAAACGATGTATTATGGTTGGTGCTGACTGATATGGCAATCCATCAAGCAGTGGGTGATTGAGGCCTGAAAATTGTCCAACATTGTAAATGGTGCAGGCATTGGCGATAGTCACAAAATGTACCGCACCGTAACGTTCCACTTAGCACTGATAACGATAAGCACATTGGCGATAACTAACGGAACTACTACGTACGTGTTTGGTACGTCCCGGTGCACCTGCACTAAATGGCCTTTTCAGTGCAAAAAGAATTAAGTAGCTACCAGGCCATCTTTTTGGCGCAAAATATTAAATCCAGACCTACCTGGATTAAATATTTTGCACCAAAAAGACATACGCAATGTCTTTTTGGTGCAAAATATTTAATCCAAATATGACTTGTCTATCTTATTTCTTTGCAGGATCTAGATATTAGAATTTGGAATTAGTGGGCACGATTTTATATAGGATCTTTTCATAAAAGTTTAATGTTTAATCATCATCATCCACAACCAGATTTTACTTACTTACTGTAAGCACTGGTTTCAATATTATAGTGAGTGGCGTTCATTGTCAGCTGACCCTCTTGGCAGGTTCCCTAGTGTCTTAATTACATTGGTTTTGGTTTGATAATTATCAAAACCATAACAAAGTTTTTTTTTTAAATAATAGGTGTAATAATTGCTGTTTCTGATGTAAATTTGTGTTTTTCTGTACAACACAAAATCTAAAAAACTACACGTAGTAAATACTTTTTTGCTATGAATGTAATCAGGATAAGGTACTGATACAGAGTTAAAAAAGACATGCAGCTTCTCGGCAAGCACCAAAACTAATGTTGACCAGTGTAAGTTATACCTATTATATTTATTGTTTTACGAGTATATACGTATTACGTATACCTGTGTAATTTATATTCAATGACTGAATAAACAAACTTTTTACTCTATTTATTTTTAACATTGACCGATTGTTTTCTATTTTCGACACCTCAACAATTAAGGAGTTCAGATGTGTGGAAATATTCCAAGTTGCAGTTATTCGAGCGATAACACGACGGTATGAGCACAGGTGGATTTACTCACGTTATCAGTGAAGTGCCTTTATCCGTGGCAAATAGCGTTACACGCCATTTTACTGCTCTGCGCAAGCACCGTAACTGGGTGCAGATTGTAACATTTTGACTCAGCCATGTTCATTTATTTATGTATTTTATACAATACAATATTTCTTTATTGCACCATCAATACAAAAAAATATAATAATAATGGATCTTAATACTAACTTAGTCTAGTGGCACAATCGGCGGCCTTATCGCTAACAGCGATTTCATCCAGTAGTAATAGGAAGGAAGGCCAGACCACCTGCCCGATGGTCAGACGACATTGCGGGTAGATACTGTAGGGAAGCAGTGGACCCGACTGGCATAAGACCGCCAGGGGTGGCGAGATAAGGAAGAGGCCTATACCGGCTATACCCAGCAGTGGGTGTTACCGGCCGGTACCATAATATTAGATTATATGTATGTTTCAGACAAGAGTGAATGTCTTCCAGACTTTCGTGATACATCGTCGGCCACATCGTCACTTACACCTTAATAGGCGGATCGTTAAAAAAAACTAAGCCTAGATCTCAGTCATTACGGGGTCCCCGTGGTAAAACTCGAATTACGAGTACCTATAATTCAAATTTTTTCTTTGGTTTTTGGGCTTTGTTGTATATAAATATATACTAGCGGACCTTCCGGGCTTCGCACGGTTTTAGTACGGATCCCTAACTTTTTGAAAATATAATATAGCCTATGTTCACCGAGGATAGAGTAGATTCCCAACGGTGAGAATTTTTCAAATCGGTCCAGTGGCTTCGGAGCCTATTCATTACAAACAGTGAGTTTTTGTTTGTTAAAAATAACCCTTTATAATATTAGTAGTATAGATACATATTCACCCTGAATGTGAAAACACAAATGAGATAAAAAGTCAGTTTTGCGGCAGAATAAACGCTTCGGTTATTCGTTTTTTTAGAATATGGTGTACCTACTTGTTCATTAACCAAGGGTGATATTGTACAACTCGTAACTCTTTGGCTTGAGCTGGCCAAGTAGAATTTTCTGCGAGATTTTTCCCCCTACCTATTACAGTTCAGTTCAGTTCAGTTATTTATTGATAAGAATATTCTTATACAGGTGTTAACACTTCGACTGCGATTTTTTTTCGACGACCGCGATCTTTTTTTTAACCTAAAAAATTCGTGCTGCCGCTCTACACAGCGGTTGTGTTGCGCCGCACATGCGTTTCGTTCGAAAAATATTACGGCTGTGCTGAGTCACAAAGATCTGTATTTTCTCAGCAGCTGCGCTAGTGTGGATTTACGCATATTAGTCACTTATAGAAAACACATACCGTGTGATTTCAGCAGTCAAAGTGTTAAGGCATCGACATCCAAGCAAGGTGATAGTTGTTCATTAATTTGCTTGCATCCATTTATTAAATAAGATTATTCTAATATAATATATAAATATATATTTTTATTTTTATTTACTATTCTATGATTTAATTTAATTTTCAATTTTAACAATAATGTACCTATTGTACTTATACGACAATGTGACATGTAAAGTGGTTTTACCAATAAAATGTATTTCTGTATTTCTAGGTAAAACCTGTAGGCTTAATTATAACGACGCATTTAGTTATCCACACGGAAATGCCATAGACCAAAATGAAATAAAGTGCCGTCCTATCTGATAAGATTGGAGTAAGATTCTGCTTTTGTAGATATCGTATGACCAGGTGGATAGGGCAGGTGTTTGCACTTGCGAGTGTAGGTGTACCGAGCTGATAACAACTGATAGTGGAATTACTCATATCTGGAGGCCAATCAATGATGCTTCAGTGAAAATGAGGTCGGTATTTTGCTTCTAATACCTAATTTAATCAAGTTTATAGTAAAAAACATTAACAACAAACAACATTATATTTCAGACATTTATTAGACAGCAGGTAGATGCTGGATGCGGCAAGCTGAAGACAGGGCGCTATGGCGCTCATTAGGGGAGGCCTATGTCCAGCAATGGACTGCTATAGGCTGATGATGATGATGAACATTACATTTGAATTATTTGGATGACCTCTTTGACGCGGTGGGCGACGCAAGAGAGTACAGGTTTGATTCCCACCTCGGAACAAATATTCTTATAATATTCTTCACCCCGAAACAAATATTTACAAACGATCTGTAAATATTTGTTTCGGGTGTTTTCTATGTAAGTATGTATAATAAAAATATCTATCAATGTAATGTATTGTATTATACAATGTGTCTATATATATATATCAGTTATCTGGTACCCATAACACAAGCTCTGCTTAGCTTGGGGCTAGATAATGTAGTGTGAATTGTCCAGTACTATAATTTTTTATGGTTGTAATATTTTATAGTTAAAAACATCAATAAATGAGATTACTAAATTAATATCGAAGATAAAAAATATTTAATGCACATAATAATTATATCTCTTAGTCAGGTGAAGTAACATTACCTACCTAATCTATATACGTATACATACGTGTCTATGGTTACGTTCCAACTAAGGCCTCTAAAGTAAACTAAAGTTATTATGAAACAATTTACTAATATACAATATAGTATATACAACAAAGAAACATGGGTTTTTTATCCAAATCACGAATGTTAATAACAAATCAAGAACTTTACTACATGACCCTGTTCTAACCACAACGCGTCAAACATTGCGACAAAACGCGCAACAACGCGGTTATGCCAGCCAACTATAAACACGTACCTACCTACCAACAGTCATGCGTAATCACAAACAATACTTCGTAAAATAGAAGCCACGGAAAATGGAGAATAGGCACACTTTGTTGGGCTGGTTGCTTCACTGACCTTGTTGCTCCATTAAATAGACAATAGTTACTTATACTCTTTTTTATTATATTGAGGAACTCATGCTACTCCATATTTATTACGTTTTTTATTATATTGAGGAACTCATGCTACTCCATTTTTATTACGATAACTTAAAGAGAAGGGCAAAAAAAAGTATGTATGGTAACTACGAAATTAATAACAGATGTAATAAATATTTGATTAACATTTTCTTGACGTTATCATATATTTTTTTAAAGTACCTGTGTATGTAACAATAAGGTAATTAAGGTACATGTAAGTATATTTAATATAGGTATATTTAATTTAGTAGGTAAATAAATAAATATTGCTGGACAATTCACACAGCATTATCTAGCGCCATGGTAAGCAGAGCTTGTGTTATGGCTACTAGATAACTGATATACATAATACAATACATTACATAGATAGATATTTTTTATTATACATATAAAACAACCAGAACACCCGGAACAAATATCTGCAGATCGTACACACAATTGTTCCGAGGCGGGAATCGAACCCGCAACCTTCTGCGTCGCAGGCGGACCTTCGCCCACCGCGCCACATCGGTCGTCAAATCATCGTAGGTATATCAACTTTATAAAAGCGTTATTCAAATATCATTTTGAGAAAATAATGGTAACGTTAAATTACACCATGGTGTGACTTACGACAATAATTCATATAACCTTAGATCTATATACTCAATACTCAATGGTTTATTGCTTACATGTGTACAAAAGTTCTTAAAAAATATATATAAGTCCGACATGCATCCTGCAAGGGTATTGCAACATAAATTTAAAGTTAAATGTTATATGCTAGGTGGCTATATACAATAAAGTTAATAATATGCTTAATTTACCATTTCAAGTTAAAATTATAAACCAATTATATTATATCTAATCACTCATCACATAAAAAAAAAAAAAACAAGATTATACCTTATACTAAAAGCCTAATACCTACTAAAACTAAAACTACTACACTACCACAACTAAAACAGGGCTAGAGAGTACCTGCCATTCGTTTACTTCGTGCCTCATGATGGTTGGAGGTAAATATGCCTTGGTAAAGTATACGGCACTTGAGTACATGCGATATGTAAAGATAAAGTGTACCTACAAACTATTTTCATCTACAAGTGTTTGTACTTAAATTGTACTCAATGTTCCAGATATGCACTGGAAAGAGATTGCCATTTGCTTGATATTATATATAAATAAAATAGCTTTATTTAATTTCACACTAATTCGTGCCATTTTTCTTTATTATTATTACTACAGCAAAAAGTCAAAAGTCAATAATAATTTATTTCTTTTACAAAATAAGCACTTAGGAGCTATGTACCAACTAGAGTTCAATTTTTTCAATTTTTAAATATCTTTATTTATAAACATAACAAAATATAATAGTAATACATATCCAGTGTACATTTTTCCTAGATAATATTAACTTAAATTTACAATCGTTTATAAGCGATGCGCTTTTTCAAACTTTTATACTAGCGAGTTAAGAATTATGTATATTACATACTTTTGGTTATTGAACCATTTATAAAAACATTTTATCTTAATATGGCTACATGCAAGCTTTAGTTGAGCATTACATTTTAAATAAATAAATTATAGTGAAGGATTTATAGCAATAAGCCAACTTAATTATTTAAAGAGGGTACTTAGGAGCTATGTACCAACTAGAGTGGTGAAAGCCTCCTCCAGGTTCCGGTCCTTCCATGCTTCTCTATCTTCTCTATCCAAAGCCAGTCAGCTCCAAGCAATTGCTTGATAGATAAGTAAATGAAATATAACAACAAATTATAAATCTACTGAATTTATCTAAACTCGACGCTCACAACATTTTCTCATCCCATCTCAAATCTACTATACCTAGGTATTTTTTAAAACAATACACACAATTTACTATAATAATAAAAAAAAAATAAAATCATTTATTGCCAATCCATTTCTTAATCTAAACTAATATTAAATACAAAAAAGAAATTTCTTCTAATAGGCAAAGGGAGTATATTCAGCATTGTGCTGCATGCCAAGACATGCGGCGCTGGTTTTCAATATTTAGGTATATAGCATGTTCAATATTTCACTATGTATATATTAATACATTCACACAAATTATTTACATATTATTATTTAAGAACAACTCTAAATTACCGCCGCTATTCCGCAAAATGTTGGAACCGTGAGTGAAATACTCCGGGGGCACGTCAGCCCCGTTAACCTTTCACGATACCTCGCAATAGAGATATATTATTCATGATAACATTGAAAACATTTGAACTTAACTTTGTTACTCGTATCAAAATATTAAACAAGAAATTCGCTTCATATAGGACATTATTAGCCACCCTTAATATTTATACCACCTGGAGTTTTCAGATGTAACTACTTTAAAATACAAATTATTCAAACGATATAAATACATATGACACCGTATTTTCAATTTTCATATAAATATATATCATATAATTATATATATATATATATTATATATATATTATCGCATAAAACAGTACCCATGGGATAGAAATAACCTCTAAACGTTTCCATTGACTGCGTGCGAAGCCACGGGCAGAAACTAGTTTTAAATAATGTTAACCTTTCCACATCGCGAGTGAGTGAAACTGACGAGCAAAGACTTTAAATATTTAAAGGGTGTAAAGGGCAAACTGCGCATATTTCCCCTGGGTGGTCTTTGTTTACCCTCGCACGCTTTGTATTCATATTGTACCCACTCATAATAAAATTCTTGTTTGGCAGAGCTATGCAATAGTTTAGTGGAAATGGAAAATTGCCAAAGAACAACAAGTCAATCATTCCAAAAAGAATATTGTCATCAAGTCTTGGCGCTACAGTTACAAGTTGACTTATCTTATTAGTGCATGTACTACATAAATCAAAGTTAATACAACTGAGGCAATTTGCCTCGACAATAGACATATAGATAGTAGTATAGAAAGTATAGACGGTGATATATTGCACGGCGCTGTGATCGTCTCCGTTCTAAATATAAAACGCTTAGTTCACACTTCGGTATTGTTTTGCTGTCACCGCGATGCAGCTGTACGCAAAATAAATTAGTGCTCTTCTACTACAGTATTTCACGACAACTGTCGCAGTTGTAACCTAACTCTTCTTTGCTAAAACTCTACTTTATTTTTAATTCTAACAGACAGGGACAGAATTCTGCTAACCAATTACTTTTCTGCTCGCTGCCTTTCTATGACAATGGTCGCAGAATCTTCCATTTACAAAAGAAACTAGATAAGCTCTGAGCTACATATTTGCACGGAGAGATTGATAGAATTGTTTTAACCTTTTGACGCGCGTCCCTCTATATGTGCTTTCTTTCATCAAAGGTAAATTGGCAAAAAGATTCATTTTGAGACAGCATTGTTATGTTGAAGCCGATGAATTTAGTGGAATTAGGGCCAAGAACAATTTCTTGCGTTCTATGGAGTTGCGTGTATCTCGGTTTTTAATTTCAGGGCAATTCACTAACGCATCTTATAAACTAGTTACCCAATTATTAGATTAACTTTTTTTCCAAAGTATAGAAACAAAAGCTGATGATTGCCAGATGTCCTCACAATATGATTTTACACGATTGTGAGAACTTTATTAGTAGTTTCTTGTATCAATGGTAAGGGATCAGCAATTTAATTAAAATGGTAAAGTGGAGATTCATTTGTATTCTCTCGTTGTGCTGGCGACACTGGCTGCGCTTGCGCGTCAAACGTTTAAATCATTACACCTTATATCATTATCTGAGTTACTACTAATTAGTCACCAGTGTTAAATAGTACCTATGACGATATTGCAAAATTATAAAACGTAAACAACCAAATCCTGATAAAAAAAATTACCTTAATATGCACAGCACACTACGACGACGAACAAATAAAACTGAATATATTTTTATTTTATTTTATATATCTATGATGCAAACATATTCATAAGTACTAAAAAGAAAGCCAACATTAAAAATTCAAAGAAAAGAGACAGACACAAACAAGCAAAGAAGTCAATCACTCACAAAAGGAACCAATGTTCCAGTTTCCTGACAAGAGTCATTGTTACATTTCTTACGAGTTATTTGAAGCACGTAGACAGAACACTCCTATTAGTTGTCACCAGAATCGAAAACATACCTAGCTTTTTAAGTACAAAATATATCCTACTAATATTATAAACGCGAAAGTTTGTAAGATGGATGGATGTTTGTTACTCTTTCACGTAAAAACTACTGAACGGATTTTAATGAAACACTACAATAATATAGCTTATACATCAGAATAACACATAGGCTACAATTTATAAAGATATATTATTATATTATCCAAAAAATCTATCACCATGCGGGTGAAACCGCGGGGCGCTGCTAGTATTATGTATCTTTGTGACCAAAAGCAAGCTTATGAAACATGATGTTGTTACCACCCGACATTACCTATACTAACTAATTGTAATAGTTCAACTAATATATTTCAGCTGTTCTACCTAATGTGCCTAGAGTCCAGCCCGTCAGTTAAGATGTACCTATTCGTGGGAGTATAGCTCTACGCTCATTAATCCAATACCGCTACCACCAACACAAATAAGTACTTTTAAATATGAAACTAACTGAAATTAATCTCTCTTGACATAACGTTACCGATAACTTGGGAAATCCAACGGTAACGCGACAATTCTGAGCCTTTATAACATTATAAATATGAAACGCAGGCTGAATTCATTTGATGCCCATTTACATTTCGACATCATCAGCATAATTCATGCATTGAACAGCATAGAGCATTGAACAACATATTAATGCATAATATTTCAGAGGCGCAGTGTTGCCCGCATAGAACTTTATAAAATGGATATTTCTTATTTCTTCTTTCACAATGAGGATTTGCTATTTAATAATACTACCTATAACATTTGACGACCGATGTGGCGCGGTGTGCGAAGGTCCGCTTGCGACGCAGGAGGTTGCGGGTTCGATTCCCGCCTCGGAACAATTGTGTGTACGATCTGCAGATATTTGTTCCGGGTGTTCTGGTCATTTTCTATATATAATAAAAAATATCTATCTATGTAACGTATTGTATTATGTATATCAGTTATCTAGTACCCATAACACAAGCTCTGCTTACCATGGGGCTAGTAGTCCAGCATTATTTATTTTATTTATTTAACATTTAACCAACCACGACAACTACAACTATCTACCTACAACGATTTACCGTACCTATAACATTCTATACCATGTTGCACATTTGAAAATAATATAGACAGTGATGTGATGTACGTGTACCTAATTATAGAACAATAACATCGCTGCACAATCGGCACTGTGGGTACAATACTGTACGGAAGGAAACTAAGAATAACGTCTGACTCTGACCTAATTCGGATCTCATCCATAATGTACAGCAGGTAACATTGCACAGGTGCATGAATTCATTTCAGACGCATTTTCATAATATAATATATTGTATTGTAACAATGATGTTTTTTTATGAATGTATTTTTGGAAAACGTTTGTACCATGTAGTATGTACTGTTATAGATAAAATTGATAAATGTATTCTAACTTAGAAAATATATACATTATTATAATAAGCAATTTATATAAATCGTTGTATTTACAAAAAAACATTGAAAGTATATGAAAAGTTGACTTCTGCTGGTACCTTTTCAGCTTAGAAGACAATGTACTGTGGCACCTTGTACATATAACTATTTACTTTTCTCATTTAAGTTAACTAAAGTGATATATTTTGTTTGTTCCTATTATTCTTTTTTCCGTTATTTATTTTATGTTCTTTGAAAAATAAAATATCTTAAACCGATCTTTCTTGTAAACTGTTAGTTAAAATTCAACTTACACATAACCTATAAAACCGAAAAAGTAAATCCATATCGTTCTTCGTAGCCATCAAACCCGATAGCCACGAGCGATTGATACAGCACGCGCTTATCTCATAATCATAAATGTACACTTGTGCCGCGAACGGGATTTCTTGCCTCGTTTATTTAGTTTTACTACCGTACACAGCTGACTAAATAATGTGGAAGTAGCTTAATTCTAGGAATAACTTTATGTTCAGTCAAGAATCAAGATGCGAAGCGCAATTTTCTTCAACTGTAAATTTATGTAGAGCACAAAATTACGATTTGTTTACGTCAGTGCTTTCGTTATCAAAACCGGCTCATATACATGTCTAATGAAATGTTTAGTAATTTCGACATTTCAGACACAAGCAGCCGTGGCCGAGCGGTTAAGGCGTCTGACTAGAAATCAGATTCCCTCTGGGAGCGTAGGTTCGAATCCTACCGGCTGCGAATCTTTTTGTAAGTTTTCTTTAATGGTTCAAATTATTTCTTCGGGAGTAAGTACAATCGTAAATTATGTAAATTTAGTAGGCCAAGCATTGGGGTTTTTTGTCTACCGTTTGTCTAGTGCAGATTAAAGAAAAGTTACGTTATCGAATACGTAACAATTTGAAATGAATTCCTTCAAATTCAATAATTTAACACAATATTATACATAGACTTCATTATTTAACTAAAACTATGTTATTGAATTGTATTTTACTGCTGAAATATTATTAGATAATTTCCTATAACTTCCCAACACTTTTCAGCACATTTTGCCATGGCCCTGCTTGGGTACCATTATTATGTCTGTTATATGGACATTACGTACGTACATTGATAGGTACTAAGACCTACAAAGATACATATTAATGATGCAATCAAAATAAATATAAATAATTTACGCAATGATGATGCACTATGCGTACAGAAGAGGTAAACTTCTAGCTAATTTGACGACCGATGTGGCGCGGTTGGCGAAGGTCAGCTTGCGACGAAGGAGGTTGCGGGTTCAATTCCCGCCTCGGAACAATTGTGTGTACGATCTGCAGATATTTGTTCCGGGTGTTCTGGTCGTTTTCAATGTATAATAAAAGATATCTATCTATGTAATGTATTGTATTATGTATATCAGTCATCTAGTACCCATAACACAAGCTCTGCTTAGCTTGGGGCTAGATGATGCTGTGAGAATTGTTCAGCATTATTTATTTATTTATTTATGTAATAGATAGTTCCTCCACGCAATCCAATGAAACATTTTAATGAGGCATTATTCAAGGGCCGACAAAAGCTACATCGATCAGGCGTTGTCCTTACAGGGTCTCATTAAGAGAGCGCACGTGCGCATCGCATTTTACAATCACTGGAAGTCTTGAAATAGGGTTGGCTTTTCTGCATTTTGTTTCTTTTCAAAAAATATTAGAACATTGGTAAACGAACAAGTAACCTTCGACTTGTTAGTTTTTGTGTTAAAAAGTGGTAAAACTCTACCAAATATTACCTTTTCTACTTTGATTTCTTTCAGACCTTTATACCATGTTTGACGCAATAAATATATTTGAATCTTTGAATCAGAAAAGGCACGCAAGCCTCTACAGTTTAACTAATTTTTTTACACGAAAAGTAACAAGTTAAAGGTTTCTTGCTGTCGCACGTGAAGAAAAAAAAGTGATCACCTTTATTTCCTAGTTTTACAGCAATTTGAAATTTGACCTCACTGGCGCAGCGGCCGAAGTGACGCAGAGAGTTTCGAGTTTGATTCCTGCCTCGGGACAAACATTTGTACGATCTGCTGATGATTTGTACCGGGTGTTCTAAGTCATTTCTATATAAAAAAAACTATCTATGTAATGCATTGCATTAACAAATACATATATCAGTCATCTAGTAGGAACCCATAACACTAGTTCTTATTAACTTGGAGGCTAGATGATGCTGTGTGGATTGTCCAGCATTATTTATTTACGATATCCGTGTAGCATTATTCTGTGGCGAACCCTGACAACGCTTCATTATGAGAGGCACGTGCATCGCCGATGGCTTACATTTCATACATTTCGCCTTCAAACCGTGTAATAATCATGTCACGCAGAAGTTAATGCAGTTTTGTATGAAATTGTACCGTAAACCTTGTGTGATTTGATTGAACAATTTCGTAAAGTGCCATGTGGAATTACAGAACATCGATGTCCAGGCAAAATCAAAGACCATTAAATGTAAATAAATCTGTTTAAATAAAATTAATAAATAACCCCAAGCTAAGCAGAGCTTAGCTGCAAATTATATAGATCTTCAGGGTACATTATTAATAGATACCCCAAGTAGTCAAGAAAATTGTAAATTATGTTATCAAACGCAATATGTTGACTATCAGGTTTTTATAATATGTTTAGAGTGATTCAAGAGGAATGTTTATAAACCATTTGACACATAGATTTCCACGCGGGCGAAGCCGCGGGGCGCAGCTAGTTTACCTTAAGATAAGAAAGTACCTATTCAGAATACAGCTACAAAGCCAGTTAAATATACCGTCATTTACTTTGAGAGTAAAAAAGGTACATTCAAGAGCAAGGCATCGATCTGTCGTAAGATGGCGCTGCTCATTAGAACACGTGCGCTGCCGAGGGCGGGCATCGCCCCGGCGGCACCGGCAGGGTTGCAAAACCATCCAGAGATCGTATCTGGTGTGGCGAAATTGTGATAAATTTATTTAGAGCTTACTTTAAAGCTACTGTAATTTATCACTTTAGAAGCCCTAAGGACTTTACTAATGTAACAAATATTTCTATGTCTATACTTAGGTACTACTTACCTATAAGTAAAGATTTAGGATGTGAGTTTGTTTGATATCCGAAACTGTTTTCCTAAGCACCTGAGAGAAACTGCGGGCTAATGTTAGTAAAGCATAAACACCAGTAGTTATTTAGTGACATGGCAGGAGCTAAGTGAATGTATTTCCATTTACCTTCATTAATTTTCCTTAGCAATATCGTGTATATCTTAACTTCTTATTCACTGTGCATAAATACCCTCCCCGTTGATAATACTAGTTGAGGAAACAAGTCGAATGACGTCTACCAACGGTAAATAAGCTAATTATAGAAACCATACTGCTGCTACTGCTATCTGCTTACCAACAAGGTCGGTACAGCATTCTGCACATTTTGTAGAAGCTGTGTGTGTATTTCTTGGAGATCCTACACTATCAAAAAGCTCTATTTAAAGCACTTCTATAGGTTTGTGACTGAATGGTGATTTTCTCTAATGCATAAACAAAACACCATTACATGATTTTTCCGCGCCATATTGCAATGTTGCCATATTGCACTGCGAAACTCCATTACGAAATTCAAATCGGATTTATCGAAAAAACAACCGAGTCCTTAGATAAAAACACAATTTGAGCTACAAATGAAACAGTAAACCGCATTAGCTCCGGCCAACTGGCAGTGGCCACCCCTACCGAGGAACTTTCGTCGAGGGATTACGAGTCCGTACCAGGGATTTAAGGTTTCATTAGATTGCTGTTCTCCCCATTGTTCCTTGCCCCTACTATCGATACACTACCTCTTGGTACTTATGAAAACTTGCAGAATTCTTAAAACATACATTTGTTTACTGTTGAAGAGGAAACTTTTCAAACTTTAGCGATTTGTCAAAATATCAAAGATTTTTATCGAGTATTTAATAAAACGGCGAAAAATACCCTATTAATAATCTTAAACAAGAAAATTGTAGACCGTTTTCAGTATTAAGTATTTGAAAATTGTTGTTCGCAGAGTGTTTTATATGTATAGACATACATGACTACTTTTTATGATAAACAGTCAATTGAAACACCAAATGATTGTATGAAGAAAAGCTGACGATCAGATCGTTTTTAAATTGATAGAGAAGTCGAATCGACATATCTAAACAATTCTGAAACAATGGTAGAGTATCTCCCCTCAGGAAAGCCATATAGTCAAAGCACAGTCTCTATAAGGGAGCGTATCCGAGCAAGACCTCTAATGTACAAATATTGCGGATGAAATGAATATATCCGACCCCTTGTCACAGTTTCTACTACAGTTAGTAGGAAACTTTTGTCAGGATATCACAGACACAACAGCAGTTACTACGAAATATCATAGATTTGTTAAGAGTTAGTATGGGCTTAGGGCGAGACAAGTGCACGTTTTGATTAAGTCGCCCGGAGATATGAATTTATTGACGCGATGATTCGACTAGACATTAAGCACTGATGATGGATCGAACTTTTTATTGGACATACATTACTTAGTAGGGATGAATGTGTTTGCTTTTCTTTTTCTATTTTGACATTATACTGGACTGGACGCTACGAACTTTCGGTCGACGAAAGGTTTTCTCCTGAAATTAAGACCGACCTGACCCAACAGTATTTGTTTTGGTTGCAGAAGAAACTTGTAGGAGGTCAATCAAACCCTTACATAATGTACCTATGTTGATGGTTAGAATCCTCACGCCATCCCCCAAGGAAAAGGGTAAGGAACATGCTGCAGATAATAGCTCCTAAAATAATGTTTGCCCGCGAATGTAGCCAGTTGGCTCCATTCCGCGAGCAGGTCCCAAGTGTCCTGATAATACTCCATATGGCACAACACCGTCACTAAATAACCAGAATCAAGAGACCTCTGATAACACACCCATTCCCTTTTACTTCCTTCGTAGTATCAGGGTCAGAGAGGGATAGCGAAGGTCATTGAAAATTGGATTAATATTCATGGCACTGTTGGGCGGGACAACTGATGCAACGATGCGACATATGCAAGCATTAGGGATGGTATTCGGACATTAGTGTATACTGTCTTAATTTGTACAACTGGCCTTTGCATTATTGATATGAATGGACACATGTACCAAGTTGACGTTATTATATTTTCAAGAACTGATCCCCGAGTCCATTTGACGATAGAGTTGAGTCGTGATCGTGAGTTCTCATTTTTCCATAGATTCTGGTATTAGACTATCGGGCGGACGGTGAGCTACGCAAATCCCATACAAATATGTGATGTCACGATTACGCCTCAATACCTTAGTATACGTATTCCATACTACCGAGCTGACTTGATAACCATAAGAAGTTGCAGCAGTAAATGTTGCAGCGAACGTTATTCGCTACCTTTGTCTTGTTTTATTAATAAACTGATTCTCCATGTTTATTTTACTAGTGTCTTTAAATAAGAAACAAAAGCCGCACGATAATGTCAATAGAGTTTGTTCAATGAATGAATCATAGACTTATTTTCACATATGAAAGTAGGTAATGTAAATTTTCTTATTGTTAGGTTCCTTTGAAGTACTTTAAAGTTTTATTCACCATGTCTATCTTATAAGCAAATTTATTTATACAAAACAGCCATGATTAAGTATATAAAACCGGTCGTGTATGTGGTTATGCAATAATTACTTACACAATCATACTCTGATGGCGAGTTCTCTGAGTGTCAGGTTCTAAGAATGCCGTCCCTCTGGCGCCAGTCAGGTGACACCTTTGACGAGGTATTCATGGCATTCGGCTCGTTTATAGCAATGCTTTATTTATTTATTCATAAATCTTTCCGAGCGCTGTGAGGAGGAATATAATTAATAGGTAGTATGCTTCCAGCTTTCCATCTATCTATCTTTAAGTGATTATTACTGTAGCATAGCTGGAGCAGTGGACTAATATAGGCTAATGACGATGATGATAGCTGGATAGTCCCGATTCGTGTTCTTTCCTTCCCGGATTGTAACATTCTTTTAATTTATATAGGTACCTAGGTTTATTTTGTCCTCTACCCACCAATGGCGCGTATCCTTATTAATATCTTTAAACATGTTTCCAGAATAACAAAGGCAATGTCTCATAATTTCAATACAAACGAATTATTGTTTTCCATTGATGGATCCCTTTCATCATAAATACAGTAAATATAATACGGGCATTGTATTAACTTACGTCATTCATTCTGAATAGTGCTTGTGTGTTTATGTTTGCATTTCCCACGCAGCCCACGCAGTTAGCACCTTCTCTGCCTCGGCTCAGACCTACAAGGAATCATGTTTGACTATCAACCTGATTCCGTTAGGTTTTATATATAAAATAAACCAGTAACTTATACGGTGTTTCTTACTTACTGCGTATATCTTTCCGCACTAATTATTATGTAGGTACAGACCTGTAGTAAGTACTCCCATTTCTAAATTGAACTGGACTATAATAAATACCTGAATAAAGAAAAACGTCTCTCCACTAATTGTATGGTTTTTGAAAGGTACATTGGACTATTATTATATTTAGTATTATGAGGTGACCCAATAAATGTCTTTCTTTATCATCAAAAGCGCTGGATATTCATTTCGTCTTCACTATCCAATTAAAATATTTGTATCTACCGACGCGACGTCTAAATCGGCGAGGATATCACCTTCACTAGCGACTTCAATTTCATCTCGGCTCACTGCGCAATCTTAGGGATATTATATATTTCAGTATTCATTTCATTTAGATCATTATTCATATCAGGACAAGGTTCCTTTCCCATCAACACGTCAGCAATGACCACGACAGTAGGTGTACCATTTCCCTCATAAAATGTGGTTTATTACAATTTATTGTAGAATAAACTACTGCGATAAAAACGAAAATAATAGAGCAGTTTAAGTATCCACTATGAAATAAAGTGCTTTTACCGGGTCAGAATTCAAGCAAAGAAAATAACAGGTAGGTTGGAAGATTGTTCTAATACAAAAATACTCGTTTAAATTATTAATTTGAATTCATAAACAATTTCGACGCATTCCGGGTAGAATGGTGGGACCAACAAAGGGGTTAGAAGCTTTAGGACTATATATTGATTTGACTAGATAGCAGTTAGAACTTAATCGCTTTCTGACTAAATCTCGATATGACCATATCGCGTTAGGACTAGATAGCGTTTGGACTAGATCGCCATAAGGCCTGATAGCGTAACGACTATGTGGCCTAGATGCGTTTGGGGAACACATAGGTCAAATAAAAAAAAGTTACTTAATAATTCATGTTATAAAATCTTCTGACTTTTCTACTAATAAGTCGTCAATAAGGTTTTCAAAAAGACAATTAAAGATTTTGGTAAATAAGGCTCAACAATTTTTGTCATCTCTATGTCTGTACAATTGTTTAAGATGGAGGGAGATGCTATCGCCATTTTATTTAATGTTTAGAGGAGCGTTCATCACCCACAGTGACCGTTTCCGTTCACATAAACAATATTCATAAACCTTGAGCTGACGTACTCAACAGCTTGTTATTAACAGTGGAATAAATCAACAATAACACTCAATGTGCCACTTTGTTAGTGGAAATAAGTCAGTGTGTACGTACTCTAGAATACTAGGAATTAACTGAAAAATAAAATAAGATACGAGTACCGACTAGGAATCAGATATAGTCCAGTTCGAGAGCAGAGATCTAGTATATCAAAATTGAAGAGTACCTAAGCGATACTTGAATACATACTCGTATATAAAAATGTCTATGATGGTATAATACCTAGGATGGATATAAAAAATCCTTAAAAATATTCAAGTTTCAATCTCGAATCATCGAATCTAGTTTTATAAAAACATCAACAAAATAACGCGTCAGAAACTGTTTCAAAAAGATAACTTCGAGAGCATTAGAAGAGTTCACGATAACCTCGTTTTCAACACTCAAAAATATATTAAGTGGTGCAAAAACAAGGTGAAATGCGATAAAAGTCACAACTTCAGCCGTGATGACTAGTTTACAGCCTCATCTCTTATCTTCACGAGTGAAATGTCAAAATATTAGAATACTGCGTTTCAAAATGTGGCATTTATTGCCGAAAATCTTTACGATCAAGATGCCTTGCTCAATTAGGTTTGGCAATCTTCTTCAAATCAACTTGGTCAAATCAACTCAGTAGATCGTAGAGTAGGTCTTTCATCAGATGTATCTTTCGTTTCATAAAACTAACAATGAGAGGATCAGAAAACAATAGATATACAATGAACTTCCTAGCCCTCCGACCCGGTGGGATGACGACCTGCGAAAGACTGCGCAGGTAGATGCTGGATGCGGCAAGCTGACGACAGGGCGCTATGGCCTTCTATAGGCTGATGATGATGATGAACTTCCTAGAGCTTAGCTAGTTGAGACAAGTATTGTGTCTCCGGGAATAATGATTAATTGTCGTCTCTAAATTCAATACAGAGAGCGGGTTTCCATTCACACACAAAAGGAACTTCTCCAACCAACAACGTTATCGACAATACTCGTAGCTATTTCAGTGAGTTTTATCATACGGGGTCAAGAGCGCGACTTCCGACCGATAACGTATCGATTAACAGCCGAAATCGTGACGGCGACCGGCACAGCATCCCGTTTATTTATTGCTTTTCACAAAAACATAAAATCTCATTTAAAAAAAACTTTTGGTATCGAAGCGAGCATGTTTGCTGACATGATAAGATACTTATTCGATATTCACGCGTCCCTCGTCGTGCTCAAAAAAATTACGATAACTTTTTTGTTTGTTCGTGAAGTTTTAAATATTTTCCTTTGCTTTTAGTCCGTTGACGTTTGCTCGGCAAACATCCTGTCCGCGCTCAAATATTGGCCAGCGCAGTGTCCATCGACAACGCTGTCACTCGAGATATTTTGTAACGGACATATGCCAAAGTGTTATCTTTTAATCCGAGTCACCTTACCATACCTGCGTTAATATTATGTACTTACCTATAATAGTGTCGTTCAACGTTAGCTGACCGTCTGAAGTCTAGTAATCAGTTTTGGTTTTATATAAAAACTAGTTGTTAGATGTGCGCGAGCTGCAAGCAGCTCGCGGGGGTTGTGTATAGGTATTGAGTTTTTTTTCATTGTATTCCCCTTGTCGTAACCTACACCTTGTATTATTTTGTTTGAAATCGATAGCCATGAGAAAATTTTGCGATGAAAAAATGTCAGCCATCTTGGATTTGGAAATGGACATCTTTTTCGTAATCTACGAGTTCAAGTTACTCGAAAACGATACCCATGTCAGATTTTTTGATTGGGGGGGAAGTTCAGGGGAGCTGGGGGCGTGGGGGGGGGGTCACGGCACGGCTCGCTTCGCTCGCCGTGCCGTTCCCCTTGGTCGCATTGTGGCTCGCTTCGCTCGCCACAATGCTCCCCCGGGTTATAAGTGAGGGGGTCTTAGGGGGGTCGTCGGGGGAGTCACAGCACGGCTCGCTTCGCTCCCCGCTTCGTTCCCCGAGGTCGAATCGCGGCTCGCTTCGCTCGCCGCAATGCTCCACCCGAAAAAAAAATATAGTTGAGGGGGTCTTGGGGGGTCACAGCACGGCTCGCTTCGCTCGCCGTGCCGTTCCCCTTGGTCGCATTGCGGATCGCTTCGCTCGCCGCAATGCTCCCCTGGGTTAAGTGTGAGGGGGTCTTGGGGGTTGTCGGGGGGGTCACAGCACGGCTCGCTTCGCTCGCCGTGCTGTTCCCCTTGGTCGTATCGAAATCGAAATCCTCACCTCAAGTAATTCAAAAACGATACCCATATCAGATTTTTTGGTTGGGGGAGGGGGGTACAGGGGGGCTGGGGGCGTGGGGGGGGGTCACGGCACGGCTCGCTTCGCTCGCCGTGCCGTTCCCCTTGCTCGCATTGCGGCTCGCTTCGCTCGCCGCAATGCTCCCCTGGGTTAAGGGTGAGGGGTCTTGGGGGGTCGTCGGGGGGTTCCCCTTGGTCGCATCGAAATCGAAATCCTCACCCCTAGTTAGTCAAAAACGATACCCATATCAGATTTTTTGGTTAAGGGAAGGGGTACAGGGGGGCTGGGGGCGTGGGGGGGTCACGGCACGGCTCGCTTCGCTCGCCGTGTCGTTCCCCTTGGTCGCATTGCGGCTTGCTTCGCTCGCCGCAATGCTCCCCTGGGTTAAGTGTGAGGGGGTCTTGGGGGTTGTCGGGGGGGGTCACAGCACGGCTCGCTTCGCTCGCCGTGCTGTTCCCCTTGGTCGCATCGAAATCGAAATCCTCTCCTCAAGTAATTCAAAAACGATACCCATATCAGATTTTTTGGTTGGGGGAGGGGGTACAGGGGGGCTGGGGACGTGGGGGGGGGTCACAGCTCCGTTCCACCCGAAAAAAAAGGTCAAAAATTGGCCAATTTTCGGTTTTTCCTAAAAAAAGGGGGTCTGGGGGGCAAAAGGGGGCAATTTTTTTTGTCATTCAAAACCATTTGTCCTCCTCTATAAGACTGTGAAAAAAAAAATCTTCCAAGTCTATCCGTTTTGGCGATGGAAAGGGGGGGCAAAAAAGGGGGTCAAAGGGGGGGTTCCAATTTTTTTTCTTCCAAAACGAAGAGAAACCGTCTATACGACCCCGCAATCAGAACCCCTCTATCGCGACGGCATCTGGTAGCACACTCAAAAGGGGGGTCCTGGGGGCAGGGGGGGGGGCAAAATTTTCTATGCAATCAAAATCACTTGTCCCCCTCTATACAACCTCTATAAAAAAATTAAGCAATATGGCTCCACGTAGGAGCCCCCCTTGAAGGGGGGGTCTTGGGGGGGCAAATCTCAAAAAGTCGGAATTTTCCCTAGGAGACTTTTAGCTCCTTTAACCGATTCTGTAAAAAAAAACATACCTTTCCATCCACCATCAAGGCGAACAATTATGTCAATCAGTCAATCAGTCAGTGAATCAGTCAGTGGTAATTTAGCTTTATATATTATAAAAAATCGTTATTCTACTATAGTATAAAGCTAGATTACCACTCACTCACTGACTGACTGATTCACTGACTGATTGACATAATTGTTCTCCTTGATGGTGGATGGGAAGGTATGTTTTTTTTTACGGTATCGTATAGGGGAGGTAAAAGTCTCCTAGGGAAAATTCCGACTTTTTGAGATTTGCCCCCCCAAGACCCCCCCTTCAAGGGGGGCTCCTGCATGGAGCCATATTGCTTAATTTTTTTATGGGGGTTGTATAGAGGGGGACAAGCGATTTTGATTACATAGAAAATTTTGCCCCCCCCCCCCCTGCCCCCAGGACCCCCCTTTTGAGAGTGCTACCAGATGCCGTCGCGATAGAGGGGTTCTGAATGCGGGGTCGTATAGAGGGTTTCTCTTCGTTTCGGAAAATAAAAAATTGGAACCCCCCCTTTAACCCCCTTTTTTGCCCCCCCTTTCCATCTCCGAAACGGATAGACTTGGAAGAAATTTGTTTTTTTTTTCACAGTCTTGTAGAGGAGGACAAATTGTTTTGAATGACAAAAAAAAATTGCCCCCTTTTGCCCCCCAGACCCCCTTTTTTTAGGAAAAACCGAAAATTGGCCAATTTTTAACCAATTTTTTTCCGGTGGAGCAACGCGGCGAGCGAAGCGAGCCGCGATGCGACCTCGGAGAACAGCACGGCGAGCGAAGCGAGCCGTGCTGTGACCCCCCCGACGACCCCCCTAAGACCCCTTCACTTATAACCCGGGGGAGCATTGCGACCAAGGGGAACGGCACGGCGAGCGAAGCGAGCCGTGCTGTGACCCCCCGAGACCCCCTCAACTATAACCCGGGGGAGCATTGCGGCGAGCGAAGCGAGGCGCAATGCGACCAAGGGAGACAGCACGGCGAGCGAAGCGAGCCGTGCTGTGACCCCCGTACGACCCCCCAAGACCCCCTCACCCTTAACCCAGGGGAGCATTGTGGCGAGCGAAGCGAGCCGCAATGCGACCAAGGGGAACGGCATGGCGAGCGAAGCGAGCCGTGCTGTGACCCCCCAATGACCCCCCAGGACCCCCTCAACTATAATTTTTTTTCGGGTGGAGCATTGCGGCGATCGAAGCGAGCCGCGATGCGACCTCGGGGAACAGCACGGCGAGCGAAGCGAGCCGTGCTGTGACCCCCCCGACGACCCCCCTAAGACCCCTTCACTTATAATCCACAATGCGACCAAGGGGAACGGCACGGCGAGCGAAGCGAGCCGTGCTGTGACCCCCCGAGACCCCCTCAACTATAACCCGGGGGAGCATTGCGGCGAGCGAAGCGAGGCGCAATGCGACCAAGGGAGACAGCACGGCGAGCGAAGCGAGCCGTGCTGTGACCCCCGTACGACCCCCCAAGACCCCCTCACCCTTAACCCAGGGGAGCATTGTGGCGAGCGAAGCGAGCCGCAATGCGACCAAGGGGAACGGCATGGCGAGCGAAGCGAGCCGTGCTGTGACCCCCCAATGACCCCCCAGGACCCCCTCAACTATAATTTTTTTTCGGGTGGAGCATTGCGGCGATCGAAGCGAGCCGCGATGCGACCCCGACGACCCCCCTAAGACCCCTTCACTTATAATCCACAATGCGACCAAGGGGAACGGCACGGCGAGCGAAGCGAGCCGTGCCGTGACCCCCCCCCACGCCCCCAGCTCCCCTGAACTTCCTCCCCAATCAAAAAATCTGACATGGGTATCGTTTTCGAGTAACTTGAACTCGTAGATTACGAAAAAGATGTCCATTTCCAAATCCAAGATGGCTGACATTTTTTCATCGCAAAATTTTCTTATGGATATCGATTTCAAACAAAAAAATCAAAGGTGTCGGTTACAAAAAGGGTCTTAATAAAAAATTACTGTTATACATAACCACCGCGAGCTGCTTGCAGCTCGCGCACATCTAACAACTAGTTTTTATATAAAACGGCTTAATATCTTAATTTACCGAAGATTTTTTCTTTCTTCAAGTTTCAAGTATCTATTGCTTTCATGTTACAACAGTTTATACATCAAATCTATGTATGTCTCTATATAATGTATCTATATGTATAATCTATCTATATAATGTCTTCAAAATAACTTACTTATTTCAAAATACCGTTATTCCATATCCAGGTAATAAAATATTATTGCTCACATTATTATAAACTAAGGTACCTAGGTAAGGTACTGTTTCGAGACCATCATCACTCAGCGTGGAATCAACATTAATAAATATAATACATAATCATTTTTATTCCTACATTGATAAACTGACCCCAGATATCCACATTACGTGCACCAAGGAGACTACGTGCACTCAACCCAAGTGCGAAGCGCAAGTTACTCGATTAACATTTGAATTAACTCGAACATAATCCGTGACGAACGAGTCATCGTAATCGAATGATGTGAAGTTTCTCTCGAGCCATGAATCTCTCAGCGCGGAGATTATACGATTCGATCCAGCATTCCAATTTAGCTCTGGGTGAAGTGGCTACTTTAATTCTGTAGGTATCAGGCGTTGAAAAGTAATATAAAAATATTGTTGGTGGTGGTATGTATGTAGTATGTTAGGTAGTATGATTTGAAATTAGACTCACTTTTATTTCAATTTATTTTTGTCTTCATTGTTAAAGGAAAGGGTCTGTCGGTACTCGATAAGTACATGGCCAACCTGGTAGCCAGTTCTTGCCTCATCCATCACCATTCGTGTTCATATCATAAAGTACAAAACTTGAACAACATTATTGTTGCAAACTTTTTGATATTTTTGAATAGGTTAAGGATATAATGATATCTAATATCTAACAATCAAGATAAAACCCATTCACGATTTCCATCAGCATTTCACTTGACTGCATCTCGATTCGTGTCGGTAGAACACGCAATCGCTCGTCGTGATTCGCTCCGCGCCAGCCCGCCCAGCTGAGCGCTCACGAATACACGATGTTATGGGCAGAATTCGCGCTATTGTTCTTTGCAATAAATAGAAAGAGTGTGAACTCTATCGTTCTGGTTGTAGTTTGCATTACTGGTGAAAGAAATGAATCTTTCCTAATATTTTTAGAAGCATCAAGTTCCGTGCATTATTATTTATTATTAACAGAGTCAAAATGGAGGGATTTCTAACATGACGGCTCATTGAAATTAATGGAAGAAAAATCGCACTTGTGTTGACTCCACCTAAAGCGAGATGAACCTACCTAGTTTTAAAGAAAGAAAATACATTTATTGATTCACAAGTAGGTACAGCTTGTTACTAAATAATAATAATCTATAAGTAAACAAGAACATAAAGAAATAAATAAAATTAACTACGTATGTATTATATAAAAGCAACAAGCGACTCCACAAAGCGAACCAATAGGTCCTGTCTCAGCATAATGTTGCTCTACTTCTCCATAAGAAGTAGAGCAACGCTGGTTTAGTAGTTATCAAATCTTCAGTTTTGTTAGCATAACCATTTCTGTCTTTATCCTTTTTATTGGTGATACACAACATACACGACACTAAGCTCCCAAATTCAACGAACTAAAATATTAAGTAATACACAACCCACTCTACCTCAACCATTAATATAAAGACTGAGTCATTTCTTACATTAGTATGGTGTAAACATTCCTCCCATTAAATGTCCTTTCAAAGGCCACGTGCTGGCCACGGTCGCGCTATCGGTCGTGTGGCGTCGCGTGTGGAGGCGCCTTTAGAACAGACATTTATCATTCACGTTTAGAATTACATAGGAAAATGGGACCATTGTTGTATGGCTTTGCAGATAGCTTCTTCACGCAGCTTTAGTTTTTAATTGGCATAAAAGTTTCTACTGGGTAAAATAACCACAAATATCAATAGAAATTTATTACGTCAAAACATAGGACAATCCTTAAATTTTTTATATGAAATAGGTACCACCTGATCTGCCTGCGATATCATTCGCATTGACTTACATAACTTTACTCCTAACCCTGTTTTTACGCCCTAAAAGGAACTTTTCACTGCTATGTAGGTCTTGTAGTTTCAAAGATTTAAAAAACCTTTGAGATCAGCTACATCGCTCAAGTAGTCCCGAAGATTCCGTGATCGTGTAAACTTTTGACTTTTCACCTTAGTATTAAAATTTCTAAAAATCCGTTCCTAGTGATTTGATTACCTACGTCCTAAAAGGAACCTACGTGTATAATTTCAGCTTCGTAGCTCTTATAGTACCAGAGATTTCTTGATAGGTCAGACAGCTTTTTCTCCTTTATAAATATAGATATACTCTGCAGTCATGGTAAACCAGTGGCCGCCCCAGGTAACACTAGATTCAATGAAGTGAAAGCCCACCCCAAGAACGTCAGCTCAGAACCGAGGTGCCTCAAGAAGTCTTACGCTGTATATTATAATGTATAAGTATATCGGGTAAAGCCTTATCACGCTAAGAACTAGTTAGGGATACATTTACATAAATATGCCATGCAGTTGCCATAGATATGTAGATATTTTATTACATTCAGTGGAAACTCACACGCACTTCCGGCTCGGCACGTGAATGCATTTCCGGTTCAGGCAAAACGTAGAGGGTGTTGTATGACTCGGTGGGAAAATTCTATTGATTTTTCCCCAACTTTTATGTAAATGCAAAGTACGGGGGCCACCCTCCCTAGCACATACAGCCTATATTTAAAATATTCAACAAGCGTTTTAGTTTTGAGTATTAGTGGTAATGTAATTTAATTTCTCTACCTAACCCAAAGGTTAGCACTAGCAGGTAGAGAATGCTATCGTGCCTCTCTTCATTTTTCCATTTATCTCTGGCTTTTTTATATTACTTACTCTTGTTTTCTTTTATATATATATACCTACTAATGTTATCAAGCTTTGTGCCACCACACCACACCTGTCTGAAAATCAGCGCCGCTACTTACTTAGGGCTTGTAGCGGCATAATGCTGAGACAGGGACCTTTTTGGCCCCTTATGTAACACGTATTTGCTCTATTCTGTATGTCTTATATTTTCCTTATAATGTTTTTTTCTTGTTTTTATTATTTTCTTACCATGTAATGTGTCGTATTATGTTTTATGTATGGTGTCAAATAAATGTATTTTCTTTCTTTCTTCTTTCTATCTAGCATTTTGCTCGCCTATGTACAACTTTTGTGCAATAAAGTATATTCTATCTATCTATCTCTTTGAATATTTTTTTTTGGTTTCGTTAGTACTCGTTCTAATTCTATTGCAAAAAAAAAGTATTACGTATGGGTCAAATCAGGAGATAATTAGCAAACATGTGTGCTTACCATAAAAAATGATATTCTGCGGGTTAATAAAATTTGAAAAATGCGATTGCGAAAGTCGATGGCTCGTGCGATCGACCGGGCGGATACCCCTCAGGAAAACTGCACGGGTTGCAGAAATGCTAAGAGATGTCATCTCTTACTAGTACTACTACACTATACATATTGATGGTTAGTCGTTTGTTAAGCAATAGTGCTTGATATATACCATGGTGAAATAAGTGGAAACCTGTAGTTAATAATTCAATGTAGAGGAATATTGTGATCTTTCATGCCGTAGGTAGAAAAAATCATTGTATAACTCGAAAGATCGATTCTAACAAAGGAAAACAAGAAGTTACCTAATAAGTACCTTTGTAACCTAGATCTAATTACGTTAAAGTTAAATTTCGGTAACAATTGTGCTATATAATAATCATCAACATCTACTTATTACATAATCAGTATCGATAGAAATCTGAGTTCGAAATCGACGTCAAACTTTGATCAATCTTGGTTTTCAGTTAGATCTACATTGACGCAATAAAAGTCTTCGTAGAAAGAGCAAGCATAAACTATTTATTCACTACACAGTCGTAACGTTTTACCCGCAGTTTTTCCATCGAACGTGGTCTCGTAAAACATTTATGAAAATCGTTTATTCCCGGACCGATCACAGTATGGATCGGTATGGGTTACATGGGGTGTTGCCTTCATGATTGCCGCAAGAAATGCTTACACGGTTTTCCACTCCCGCCGCGCCGGACTACATTATGAGAGACGTGATCGCCATTCGCAAATATCGGTCCTTTCTCTTTGCGCTGTTTGACTTTGTTATGTCCTTTTGAAAGGACAAGGCGTCGGTCGCCGGCGTCAGAACACATGAGTAAGTGCTTGTTCAATGCGACAGATGACATTATGCTTGATGTTTACTAACAGCATCAATTTGTTTAAACTTACAACCATACATAGATCGATAGAAAACACTTTATTATACCGCACATACAGAATAAAATAATTATTTAAAATAGAAGAAGTATAAAGGGTGGCCTTACCATAATACCGACTATATTGTTATTCTGTGATAATACCTACTTAGAATTTAAGATTATAAACTTAAAATGCGCAAGTTTATCAACGACCGAATAATCAATAAAGCAAGTCAAGCATCAATCTCTATTGGGGAGCTTCAAAACATTGGATATTAGTAATTTATAAGGATCAAAAACCATCGAAAATTAAGTAATTCATTATAACCAGCCCGTGTGCATCTTACTGCTGAACATAAGCATAGACAAAAGAGGCGACGAATAGCCGTCTTGAGCCTACTCCTATTAGGTACTTACCTATATTTCATTCCATATCGTTCCTCGTAGATATTTCCAAAGGCCCATGAACCTCAATCAGACTAACACCTACGTAAGAGAACAATCGATAGCTTGATTAAATTAGGCAAATGAATCCAATTGCTCCAAATTGTCAGCGAGTAAATCATACGGGCGCGCCCGTACAAGTCCGCCAGCTGTTAGAAGCAATCTATTAAAAAGGTTTCCCGTAGTTCGTTAGGTGAGTATGGTTTTGTTTGTGAACCCTCCGGGACTAGAATGAATAGACTGGTCACACGACCCCAAGAAAAATCCAAAAATATTGGTAATAAAAGCAAATTACAAAGCCGTGTATGTATAGTATGAATCAAGACATTAGATTTGGGTATTAGGTGCTTGAATACTACGGTTGGTATTTTATTTGGATACTAAAAGGTCAAAATAACCTCCTCCTGATATATCAATCTTTATTCAACTCTCATCTAGAACATGCCTGAAGGAATCAGGCATGTTCTGATATATGCATACGCTGTGTTAATTAGTCATGAATCTTATTTTCTATTTCTTCTTTGTATTATCTAATATTTAACTATTAAGATTACTTTAGATTTGAAGCAGTCCTATTGCGGAGATAAAATGAAAGACATTTTACAATTTATCTGAACTGTCAAACTGTGTGAGGAATTACGTTAGTACTCAAATCCTTATTATATAACCCTATCTTTAGATCTAGTCTCAATTAGGCAAGGGTTTGGTCATGACTGTTCCAATCAATAAAAATGCATTATTAACAAAAACACGCCGCGTACTACGAGTATATCATGAAATGTGTCAATAGTCACTACATACATATCTTTCAATAGTCGCTGGCGTTATGGTTATAAATAAAGAAGCTAATTTTCTATTTATCCTGTCCAGTCTGTCTACTAATCTATGCCATACAGGGAGTCGTGCGTTTCGATAGCAGCGCGTGCTTTTGTTGCAGTCGATGACGCAGACTTCACTTTCTTTGGTTTCTCTTTGTGGCTTATCTATTTTCACGTTTTGTACATCTGTGCTTGCTTGTCTTGCGTCGTTTTGTATGTTGTGTTAGCGGTTAACATTGGTAAAGTACAATTTAATTGAGTGACAAGTGAAGTGATGCTTGTTACTAGAAAATCATTAGATAATTCTGTGGCCTCAGACATATAATTTCTCCTGATATCTCGGTTGCTCTATTTACTTCTCAAGTTTTCTCTTTCCGTAAGTCGGAGCTATAGTAAAAGAAATGATAGGATCCGGACAACATCAAAGGGACATCATTATTTGACTTAAAAGTCATAAAAACGAAACATTGCTGTATTTGCGTAGGAAACAAGGGTGGCAGGCGGAGGGTCGTGATTAAGTTAGGTGACATGGGCCCGCCAATTTGTATCGACCCCCGCCCCAGCGGCACCCATCAGCGAAATTACATTACACCTCGTAATTAAATAGTCTTTGCTTTTATACGGAAATATGGCGTTGTTTGTGAGCTCTTTAGAAAATTACATAAAGTGTACACATGTTCTCTTGTGTCCTTTTAGTAATATTTTTGAGTCATTCTGCTATTTACTCTTCATTATCACTTGGCTTTCTGCAATTTTCTGTGATTCGTTAAAATATATCTACATGCCTCTGCAACAATCTTGCTCCAATAGTTAAAATATATTAGAACTCGTTTTCGATGTAACATAAATATAATAACAGAATGGGAACATTTCAAACAGCAATATCCACATCATCAACATAGCTAAAAGCATCTCTCATCGCGCACAGCCCATACTCTGGAACGTAAACAATAACATTGGAAACTTTAAAAGACGTCAGAGTGTACAGTGAGTATCGAGTACTTACATCGAAGCGAATAATTCGGGCTGTTGTGAAAATATACGCACGTGCATTCACGGGTTTGGTGCAAGAGTTAAGAACAAAGGTGATTTTGAACTTGTCTCACAAGCTACACCGGAAATGTTAAAACAAACTGGTAAACAAAAATACCATATGTAAGAATACGAAGTACATAACTTTAATGAATTAATAATTCATCGAAGGTACCTAATTAAAGCGCTTTTTAATAATGGATTCTACTTCTTCCAATTGCAATACATATCCCCGAAAAGTCACATCAAAAAGTAATCATTTTTTCCAAGGTTTTTTTCATGATACAAAACTCAATTTAGAAACTTTAAGAGCAATCGTAGAAATGCATAATGTTTTGTAAACACCCATCATCGTCGTCATTAGTAACCCGACTTTACCGACTAATATGTCTCAGGTCTTGCGCCTATCACATCCAGGCAAAGAAAATGCCCAGCAAAAGAAAAATGAAAGTTAATTTCTATAACAAGCAAACCACAAACTAGTACTAGAACTTGCACCAAACGCTTAAATAAACAGGCAGGGCGGGCGGCGCGGCGCCGACGCCGCGAGAGATTATGATCGCGCGTGGATCGTGATTAATGCAGCCTAACGCCTGCGCGCGCGCAAGCCGGTACACAACGATCCAACCAAAGCCTGTAGGCCTATATCGCAGGTCTCCACTTAAGTTCGAATCTCTGTCAGTCTTGTCTGCATAGCCAATAGACGCGTCATTAGCGTAAACATAGACCCACCGACCGATATTCTAACATCTGCAAAGTGGTAACATTTAGAACTATACCTCTCTACTCGTAGGACCGAATGAAGGAATATAACAAAACAACGCATACTGAGATCGGCCATAGAGTACCCGAGAACAAGTGAATTAATAAGTGAAATTTATGCACTAGCATAGAGCCTAGAGCATACAAATAAAAAGTCATCAGCATCATATAGCAGCGGAGGTATTCTACGGGCCATATACTTCACAATACAGATAGCTCACAGTAACCACTGGACAGGCAAATGGGTATTGTGTATAAACTTATGTTAAGTCAACAATATGCAAAGATCCAATATAATTTATACATTCAATGAGGATCAAATTGCCTCCAAATTCAAAACAAATAGTCACTCAATGCATATTGAAACTGAAGCAATACCACGTTCTGATTTCACCTCCTTATTTATAAACATCGCCTATTAATCCGTTGTAACAATACGGCGCGATTTACTTGACTAATATCGAACAGCGGTTCCTTGACAGGCCCTTTTAATTATAAAGCGAATATGTACATAATATATACTCAGATACCTACATCTAACTGGGCTCTAAACGCGACTTTGCGTGTGTGACTAATTAAGAGCTCTCTTAGGTTTATGTAATTAAGTTATTATAGTGCATAAGCCATAGCTCTCGGGGTATAATCTCAAGGGGTAAATCTCTGTGTGTAGGGATGCACAACGCCGTTACATCCATGAATATGTTACTAATAAAGACCAAGCGAAAGTTTTGAACTTTTTACGCACTCTCGGTATTGGAAAATCTCGTCAAGATGTACCCAAAGACCTTGATATAAATTCTTTAAACTCACATTTCTCTGCCTCTTCCAGCTTTGATGGATTTACTAAACTCCAAACTTTGAACTATCTCTCTTCTCTTTCAACTCCCGACTTTTCTCATTTTTCCTTCAGCCAATTTACTGATAGCGAGGTTAAAAAGAATATCTTGTCCATCACGTCTAATGCTGTTGGTAGCGACTGTATAAGTAACAAGATGATTATCCCGATTCTTGATGAAATCCTTCCCGTAATTACCTACCTTTTTAATTACTCTATTGACACTGAAACCTTCCCTAGGGTATGGAAGGAAGCTCAGGTCATCCCTCTTCCTAAAAAGCCCAATCCTGCTTCTTTTTCTGAGTACCGTCCCATCTCTATTCTCCCTTTCCTCTCAAAAGTCTTAGAGCGCCTTGTGCACCAACAGCTTAGCGTTTTTCTTACTTCCAATAATCTCTTGAATCCTTTTCAGTCCGGTTTTCGTCCAGGCCATAGTACTGTCTCTGCTCTTGTAAAAATCACTGATGACATAAGACATGGCATGGACGACGGACTTGTTACTATTCTTTCACTTTTAGACTTCAGCAACGCTTTCAACAACGTTGACTTTGATATCCTTCTAGCTCTCCTTCGCTCTTTTAACATATCGCCGTCAGTAATTGGCTGGTTTCGTAATTACTTGAATGGACGCCGGCAACGCATTCGCGTTGACGATTCCTTTTCAACATGGTGTCAACTGGATGCCGGTGTTCCTCAGGGCGGCGTTTTATCTCCTCTTCTCTTTGCAATCTTCATCAATTCTATCTCCAATCTTCTATCTTCTCCCTACCACCTCTATGCAGATGATTTACAAATCTACACGCAGGCCCCTATTGAATGGCTAGGTGAAGCCATTGTAGAGGTCAATAAAGATCTTGAAAATGTCGACAAATGGAGCAATTCGTTCGGGCTTAAGGTTAATCCTAGTAAAACCCAAGTGATTGTCATAGGTAGCTCTAGGATGATCGCTCGTATCGACTGGTCTGACTTGCCAAAGGTCACTTTCAATGGGGTAGCTATTCAGATCAGCGACACTGTTAAAAATCTGGGGTTACTTGTGGACAGACAGTTATCGTGGGGCCCACAACTTGCAGCGGTATCCAGGAAGACCTTTGGTACAGGTGCTTCTCTAAAGCGGTTGCGTAACTTCCTTCCTACTTGTACCAAAACTGCGCTTGCACAATCCTTACTGCTCCCCCTCTTAGACTATGCAGATGCCAGCTATCCCGACCTAACTGAAGACCAACTCAACAAGCTTGAGCGTCTTCAAAACTACTCCATAAGATTTATATTTGGCCTGCGTAAATTTGACCACATCTCTGTGTACCGTAACAGGCTCAAGTGGTTACCCATTCGTCTTCGTCGGAATGCTCATGTTCTTAATCTCCTTTATTCTGTCCTTTTCCTTCCGTCATCACCGTCTTATCTAAAAGACCGTTTTGAGTTTCTCCATATGTCCCACCCACGATCCCTTCGCTCGTCTGATACCCTTCTTTTAAAAATCCCATCACACACTTCCCAGTTCTATGGTGATTCCTTCACGTTGCAGGCCGCCAGGCTCTGGAACGCCCTTCCCGTTTCTATCCGTCAAGCGAAATCCCTTCCTATCTTCAAAAGTATGGTTCATCAACACTATCTGACCACTCTTGATAAGATTTCTTGATTTTTATTTTTAGTTTTATTTTCTACGTTAATTGTTCCTGTTTTTTTTTTTTATTTTTGTTCTATTATATATGTATACCTAAGATAAATCTTGATAATTACGCCACCGTCATCTTTAAAACGTACCGATCCTATCCATCCAAAGGTTGCCTGGAAGAGATCGCTTTTAGCGATAAGGCCGCCGATTGTGCCACTAGTTATAATTAGTATTAAGATCCTTTAGTATTATTATTATTTTTTTTGTATTGATGGTGCAATAAAGTTATATTGTATTGTATTGTATAATCTCTAAGAAATTAAAAAATATCCCAAATAATTATATTAAATAATTTTATTTGTAGCTTTGGCGCTAGGGTCCGTAGGCTGTCCCAGAAATGTTAGACTGGGCGGCTTGATTTCGTGGTTGATTCTCATTATTATCAATAATAGCTTCAAATCGTCCACTGACAGAGTCTTCTCGAGAGATATAGATAGATCATATATATATAGATCATATACATAGATAGAGAAATTCATTCATAGATCCCGAGCTCTCTTAGGAGAGCTCGGGATCTATGAATGAATTTTAGTACACTTCCAACTTCACTTCCATTTACTACTTCCAATCTACAACCAAACCGACAGATTTGTGCGTTAATATTATTGATGTGCCGATGATAAGCTTAGTGTGTTCAGGACATAATAATATGGCAGTATGCTAGGTATAAGGTATAAGGGTGTGGAAGGACCGAAAGCGTGATTCACTAACAAAGGGAAAATGATCACCTCTGAGAAAAAAGTTACAGTTTGGGAGCAAGGAATAGACCCTTCCACGTGATATAAATATAAAAAAACAACGAGATTATGAAACCCCATTTTCCAAAGACGAACGTATTTTGTGGGTAAATGAAATACTGACCCTCATGTGAAATCGAAAATAATGACTAAGAAATATGCTAGAGATTCTATCGCCGCTGTGAATGTGGCACGTCCAGTTATCCAAGTGGAGCGCAGCTGTCGAGACGAGCAGACAACAGTTGTCGACGGCGTTTGTCTTTGCGCATACGCACCCAACACAACCAGATTAATCATTTCAAACTATTTCCCCTGGACACTACGCGATTAAATAGATTACCCGCTGTTGTCGCTATTTCTCTTTTTTATTAAATCACAAAACGTTGGCCGCACAAAATGAATGTGGTCCAAAGTTATTTTAATAAACATAATGAAATAAAGCTATTAATTTCGCTGTAAATAAATTACACCTGTCGCATTTGTCTCATGAACTTTACAAAGTAAAATTATGTTATGTTCGTGGTATTTTGTGAAAAATCGCTTTTCGCCATTTGCACCTGTGTGATGTGAGGAAATTACTCATAAGTTATTTATAAACGTGACTCTTGTACCCTGAAGCTGTACAAGTAGAGACCTATGTATAGCTTGTTTTAAAGGACTAACAAGCAGCATGTGTTGGTACCGCAAATAGTTTGACTGGCGCCGCGAAGCATCTACGCGCCCCTATGTCGGCATTCCTCCTATGCTTATTTTGTCCTTTACCGCTGATACGATTTATGTCCAAACACCAACCGTGACCGAACGAGACAAAAAACATTTTCAGGGTTATTATATTCTACTAAAATTTAACATCATCCATTATCCTAAAAATGAAAGGTCTGATACCACCTCCAGCAGTCGCCTTTGATGTTGATCTCCTGCTGAAATATCAACCATTAATAAGTCTCAGAGGTAATAAAAAGGATTGTGTTAATCATATATCACAAAGAACTATTATCTGGCATCCGAAAAATAACAACCTCGCTACTAAGAGTTTTATTTATGTTCTCAGAAAATCCAGGAAAGTAGCAAGAGTAAAAATTAACTCTAGGCGATAAACTTTAAGTGATTGTAGTGACTGGGCTGGATTTCCTTTGATGGATATGGTTTGAAAAGCATAAAACGGCGCGATAACACGGAAAGCTGCGCTCGCGCCGCCCCTCGCCCCCGGTCGTCATTCATCACCGCGCAAAACGCTCTGTTTCCATGGAAATTGCACCATGATTTGCATGTAGCCTGCGACGAGATGCATTGGAATGATTATTGTAACCACAGGGTACCATTTTTATGCTTGCACAGATTTACCGCGCTGCGTAGTGTAATCTTGTTTATGATGTATGGGAGGTCGTAAAACGTCCAGGTGTGTCCCGAGTATTGCATGTAATAGCTGGTATATTTTCTGTGGTCGTACAAGTTTCCACTGCGCTGTGTGGGTGTTTTCCGCGTCGCCGGCGGCGGATGCGATCCTTGCCGCATTAAGCCGATAAATGGAGTGATTTTTAAAGGAAACCGTCCAGATGAGCACCGTATCTTGTGACATGAACGAAAATAATTTGACGCAGCCGTTCGTCGGCGACATACGGCGACACGTGGCCACGATATATTACACGCGGGCCGCGTACTAAAAATATTGTGTTGGCAAATTAATGGGCATTCCCGACGTTAGGTGGTGGGATGAAAGGAAGTGCCTTTATACGTAAAGCGTTGGTTTTGGAAAGCGCAGCCGGGCGCACCTGTTTGCGTGATTTGGCAGGCCTAAGCGCGACCGACGCGACGCGACGTAGACACACTCAATCTCTATCAGGTTAATACGAGCTACTAATCACTGAAGCAGATTGAAAACTACATATGAAAAAAAAACTAAGCCTTCGACCAAACTTAATTTCAGCCGTAGCCGTAGCTCTTTTATTTTTCTTTCTTAGGGTTAACAAACAGTATCACTTAAAAATTAACTATAAACTATTAAACTTAAATAAACGTCATTCTAGAAGTGAACCAGCCCCGTTATCCACTTATTAAAAAACGACGCAAGACGCTTTTTAAGCTAATTCTAGCTTGTAGCTCTGTTCCGTCAACCAACTTTAATTGTATTTAAACTAAAATTTAAACCACAACGGATAGAAAACTTTATCCTTTGATGGTAGTTATTTAAAGTTATTGGTATTTAAACGAATAAACAAACGTGTAGAGACCAAACCACCTGAAGACATCTTAATCTTCAGATCGTTCGTTGCACCTTACACTCGAAGGCTATGTTTTGTTTAGAGGTTCTGTTGTACGTCAGACCGTTATTCAATCTATTTGCTCAATTCAATATCTTATGTAGGATAATATTCTTGCCCGACATAGAAGCAAGCATGTAACAAGACGTTCAAATCTCTCAATACTTCAGCAATAAAAAAGCACAAGTAGGTATCCTGAGGAAGGGCGGGCGGTATAAATACAGTAGCGGCACGTGCGCCGACGCAGCCGGCAACCACGTGCCGACCAGCTAAAATAGATCATTGTCTTGCCACGCCTACAACCAGATAAAACACCACATCAAAAGCTATATCGATAGTAAAATCGCCAGTTTGTTTGCTAACGCTATAACATCTGCCTCGGACTCGCGGTTTGGCTTTCATCTCCTTGTCTCAATATTTTGGGTGTTGTGGATTGGTAAATGTACTGTTTTATTGCTATCACTGGGTTTTGTTGTTTTATGTGGGCATTAAAATTTCTATGCAACTGTCGGTCTGGAGAACAAAACTTGCCTGCATCTAAAACATTGCTATGCATTTATTTGTGGTTTATCTGTAAAAGAACCAATAGGTAACGACATTCTTCTCAATATCAAGAGTATACTACAGTGTGAAGTGATTTCCCCTCCCCTCGCTAAAAGAAGACAATCGCTAACTTCCGGAAAAAAGAATTTCCGCTTGTGATACTGCGTTCCAAGTGATTTTATTCTACACTCTACAGCAAATGTAGACAAATCAATAGATTATTTCCTGTGGTGGAATTACCCTGGTCTAAACCACTTCTAATGACGAGTTCATAATTAATTTAAAAACTTAAATCTGCAATGAGTATAGCAAATAAAATTGGTACGGTATAAATAAGAAAATATAATTATTTACAAATGACTATCAAAAACTATCAAGTAAAAACAGTCAAAAGTTAAAATACAAAAAACAGCCAGTTCATTTAGCTCCTGAACATTTTCCGATAGTCCTTCGTTTTACTATCTCATCTACAATCTAAGAATAAGCACGAGTAGATCTGACCAATTAAAGTCGCCTATAATTACACATCTGACAGAGTCGAAAAATCAATTGACTACGCGTACAAGACAGCTGGTCTAATGAGTGTATTGTGACATTTAGTGCATGTTGCTCGTCACTCTCTGTGAGCCTGAGGCACAATTCCGGGGCAACGATTTCGAAATTATAATTGGGACGATGTGATTGAACAGTAAGGAGTTAAACATTTGAAACGATAGGTAGTAGTACACATGAGTTTTGTGTGTTGTATTTCCTGCCCTTAAATATATACTTACATCGAAACCATTGCTTTAAGTCGCCGAAGCTTGTCTTCACAACAAAGATAATATTAAATATTTTTTGTTATTACTATATGTGTTATTATTTTTTTGTTATTGTTATATGTTAAGATAATTAATAAATGATGATGATGTCGTCATTACAGCAAATTTATCATTGATGCTGTTGCGCTTTTCCCATCAGTTTATAATTTATATTATTGATATACTCGTACATTATACAGCGATGACTTTTGCAATCTACCAATATTTTTTCTGATACTGATGAGTTAGTAGGTAAACAAAAAAAAATGCCTATTGTGTACCAAGTGATGATAATGATAACTTAATAAGAGACAGCTGATTTCTACAATGTTCAGCGTAATGTAACTCTTAAAGCTAAAATAAATATGTAAATAAAAATATTCATATATCTCCCAAATATATCGTACGCGTACTGCTCCTCAAAGTCGGAGCCTGTGATCGAATGGTCGTCATTCGGAGCAGTCAAAAATACGACACACGTGCACCCATGTTGATTTACTTCGACACTGGGTTCTTTATTCAGAGCTTCTTTATTTTCATTCACTTTTGGCACAGCGTTGTTGCTTCAAAATATGTATATTAAAACTTGTAGGTACAGTATCATGCTTACTTATGGTAATGGATAACTCTAAATTTGTATTGTAGGTGGTGTGTAGGGACTAAAAATTTTTTTTTTCGCAATTCACACAGCATTATCTAGCCCCAAGCAAAGCAGAGCTTGTGTTATGTTTTGGGTACCAGATAACTGATAAAATTCTAATACCTTACATAGATTTTTTATACATAGGAAACGACCAGAACACCCGAAACTAATATCTTCAGATCGTACAAACATTTATCCCGAGCTACAGAGGTTATCAATTATTATACATACATATATTTAGAAAATTTAAATCAAACAACATTAATAATAAGCACAACACAATAAGTAATAACCGCTCTATCTATCGATCTAACATTGCGAAATATGCGGGGACTCATATTATTATTAAGGACAGGTCTAGGCTACAGGACGCTACAATAATACTTCAAGTCTTTTACCGTCTTCCTTCCCGCATGTCCTTGATATGTAAGTAATTTTGTGTCCTTACTAAATTATATCTGAACTATAATAATCATTTTTGTGATATCAAACATTTTTGCCTCACCCTCCATCGATCGGTTACAGGACGCTACAATAATACTTCAAGTCTTTTACCGTCTTCCTTCCCGCATGTCCTTGATATGTAAGTAATTTTGTGTCCTTACTAAATTATATCTGAACTATAATAATCATTTTTGTGATATCAAACATTTTTGCCTCACCCTCCATCGATCGTTTTCAATTAAGGCTTCATTGAAAGTTCGTGCGCCGCATACAAAGTAAGCACATTTTTAGCGTGCTTCAGTTCCCCCTTCCCATCCCTTGTTACCTCCAACCACCACCACCCCTCGATCGATATGTCTGCCATCTTGGATTTTCCGACCAATGCAGTGGGTGTGAAAAGCCGTTGCCATGGAAACGTGTCGTCATGCCTAGGGGAAAGTGTGGGGAAGGCTTTCCGCTTGTTATCGTTTGAAAGAGGGTTTGTTTGCTGAAATATAGGCGTTTTGTAGTATACGCCTATAGGGCTAGTAAATATTCAGCAGATCGATGTAGCCAATAAATGCGTAGTTATTTCAATTATATCTTTCCGATGCTGACATAAAGTTAACATGGATCGTTATTTTATTAAATAGAATAGGTAATTAAATTTTTATTTGGCCGTTTCATCTTCCAGTAGAATTACCAATAGTAATAGATAGATATAAGTAGGTATTATTATATTTTGCTCCTGTATATTGTTTGCAAGCCATCTTCGTCTGCAGCTAGCTCAATTGTTTCAATTTTAATTATGAGTTCTAATTTGTTTTTTTATTCGACTGTAATTTAATACTTCAACGATTTTTGCTGCCAGATTCTGCTTTAAATAATGTTTTGTTTTGGCTGAGCTCGAGGCAATATCATCAAAACTCCCATATAAAGGCACATACGAGAATCCACGTACATACAACACAAGTAGTTTCCCACAACAGGATAATAGAAACATCCCGAGATTGTTCACGGAGCCGTGCTTTATTACTGTTTGCCGACTCTCCAAAAAACCCTTTATAAATTTCGCAAAACTCTTCAAAACAACTTCCTCTTCTTTGTCCGTAACCGCATCAACAATCTCCAAAGAGGCTGTTTGTAATGCAGCATCCACACCTGCGAACGACCTACCTGTCTGCTCTGCACGGCGAAATCTAAAACGGACTTTCGACTTTACTGTTTCCTGCGTTTGTTCCCGAACAATAGGCCATAAGGCTGCGGACGCAACGGTGTGTTCACAGCAGTACTCTCTATTCAAAACGCTCTGTGCCTACATTACATTTGGAACCAGCCACATTATGCATTCAAACTGTAGCCCACGGTTGCAAATGCCGAGACACACTTGAAGAATAGATTAGTGAACATAAAGTAGGCAGTACCTGGAACGTGTGAGCAACCGATTCATTCATAAAAGAGCATGTTGACCACAACTAATCTACTTATTTACAAGAGCTTAATAATATGAGTCACTGGGTTTTGCTCGGTTTTATTCAAACAAAAGTTGCATTCAGGCCTAAACTATCCAGAAAAGATTACCTTCTTAATATCGGCATTTTAAAGAATCCCGGTTTGAGTTTAGTAGACAACAAGTTATGTGTTGGTACAAAGACATTAAGATTAATCATGTAGCTACCAGATGGTATTGAACACACCTGAGATTGCAATTACTAGGCAACATGTAATACTATCGATTATTTTAATGATCTTACAGAGCCTGGCAACAAAGCTGGGTTGAAAGCTCTCATGAAAGTACCGTAATAATGAAGTAATTGATCAGTCCATGCATGTACTTACCTTGAAAACATCAAGTAAAGTTAACTACCTCATAGTTAACTTGATTTTGTTAAAAGATTCGTTTTCTAAGCATAAAATAATATGAAAAATATATGTTGACAAAGTTAGATAAGCGAGCTTGTAGGTCTGTCGTGCCAAACTCTGGTGGAAAAAAGGTCAATCAATATTTACCTAAAAGCAAGATATTAATATTAAACAATAATGCAAAATATGCATTTGATAATTGACCAGTTAAAAAGATTAAAAAAAAGATATAGAGGCGATAGTTACATGCAAGTGATAGTACCTACAAAGAATCCATGCTTAAGCAAACATAATATACATTAACTAGCTAACCATGCCTATCTCACCATAAAGGAAGCGTCCAACTTGACATCAAGTTAGAACTTGCACATGGAATAATATTTCCATTGATCAAACACGTGCAATTCTATACATCGCCAACAAAGATCTTTCGACTGAGACCAATACCGAACGCATTGTGACAAAAGCATTGCAACTGCAACAGTCTGGTTTGTTTTGTCTGGGCCCAACTGTGCGTTGAGGTCCCAAATATTTTAGGTGGTGTATCAAATTATGCTTTCGATTACCAAAAACATTTTAAGGCAGTTTATGTCATCTTCCTAAAGTAAAATATAATGCCTGATAAGGTATTATAAGTACAAATGTCGTAATGAAAACAAAACTCATTAAGATACAGTCCAGCTCAGCACAGCCAGCTAATGATGTCTGATTGACAACAAAGGCATTAAGAGGAACTGATTATACGTAATGGCGGCGGCGCTACAAATACGTCCACTCTAGTCTCAGTCGAAGGTTCTAGCACCCACAAATTTGTCATAAATCTCGTCCCAAAATCCTCATCAATCATTACTAACCACCGGCGCCAGACTCTCAAACAATGCACCGTTTAAAGTTTTCAAACCTATTGAAGCAAAAAATTGCATTACAAATTGCAGGGCGGTGTATTCCACCTTCGCTAAACGATGAAATTCGATCTGTATGAGAGGCAATTTAATGGACGAGCGTCTTATTACAAAGGGTATGGATGGGTACTTGCGTCGGTAACTATAACAACAAGTGATAAGATAGGAACAATTACTGGTATAATACGGTAGAGGATGAACATTTAGTAATATACTTATTGAAGTTGATATTGGTTTCATTCTGAGCATTAAAATAGAATCACTGCCTTACAAATTTTATTGGCAACAAATCCTATATACGTCGATGTATTTACTGCTTTTTCAGCTTGTCAGTAAGGAGAAATAATGTAAAGGTGCCCGCAGCCATACCTTATACGAGCGTTCCCATTAGAAGTAAACGATCTCCGTCGAAGAAAATAAATCCCTGTTTCCAATGTCCTCGTCAAACCAGACCCACGCCCATTTAAAACGCTAAGCGAATTCAGATTTTTTGCTTCTAACTCCGGAAGGAAAGTTGACATGGCCTTAAATTAAAGAGCTCCTTATAATAAGAAATGACTCGCTTCCACCAGCCTCTGTGCTCCATATTAGGAATGAACATGTACATTTTTATGCACAGTTATAAAAGGAATAAGAATCTGGCATGGATGCAGGTGAGGTGAGGACCAAATGAAAGCCTTCGTAATGAGGAATTGGTGAGGGCAATAAAAACAGATATAACTCTGCCGCATTTCTATACTTTGAATGATTTTCTTGCTATGTCGAAGTTAGATGATGGTTTACTTCCATGATCATGAAAATAAACTATCAACTAGCGTCATAATATTACGTATATTTAAAAGACCTATAAGCTAACTTGCATGGCCTTAGAATAGTTACAAAGAAAAGGTTTACGTAAGCCACTTTTCTAAGTTGATCCTCTATGACTATCCTCATCTTCGAGTACAACAATCTTAGGCGACACTCAAGAATTACTTACGTACGATTGAATCGTCGTTGTAGTTTGATGACGTCATGTAATTGCGCACCGGTGGCGGTGGTAAGGTCCGTGTGACTAACAGTCGCAGAATGTGGCAGGTTGATAAGGCGCCGCCTGTTGGCTTGCCAGATAACCTCCCTGCACGATTCTGACCTTACATCCATGGTTTCCAACTCAGACTCTACAAAAAGTTAAAGACCAGGAATAAAAACTCGCAACTAGTTTTTAATGATCAACTGGTTGGCAGAAAGGCTGATAGATCTTTGAAAAAATGGAGGAAGAGTAAATATGCGTTTAGAGAACAAAGGTTTCATTTTTGTCTTTGTGTCTTTTTCGATTGGATTTTGAATATCAAATTAATTAAAATGCATATTCATCACATTTCATCTTTTAACTTAAAATAAGAAGGGATCATAATGGGATTATCAGTTTAATGCAAATTGAGCTAATTATTCATATCTACCTAAAAGGCCGCTGGCACTGTTACTGAATGGCTATGGTCGGTCAGAAATATTGAGTCATAAAGGATGAAAGTTAGAGCAATGTTGACACATTCTACATATGATTATTTTCTGTCTAGTAGGTATAACAGCAGAACCTAGTATAAATAATATAATTGTTTGTGGTAATGGTTGCACAAACACGTAATCATGAGGTGCATATTTTTATTTAATATTTGTTTTATATTTCGATGTCAAAGAAAACACGGGAAACAAAGACAAAGGGCTAGACAAAAAACATAACATTATTGATGATAATAAATACGAAGATGATTCGACAGTCACCGGTCCTCAAAACAGTCCTAACCGTGTCCTTTGTTACAAAAACTTGAACATTAATCGGCTTATCTTAACCTAATTTAAATTCTAAAATACCAGAAATCATAATGAAGTTCGATGATTCAACACTATTTTAATGCACGTGTTCCCGTCAATTTCTGTAAAGTTCCGTACATAAACTTCCTGACTTGACCGATTCGTAATCGTTTACTTAAGAGCGTTTATTCCTAAAATGCGCAGAAACAGTACTTTTCAAACCCGTTTATATCATGAACCACTTATCTTATAGTATATGTTATTTACTAATAATTTTAGGAAATTTTAGTGTCCAACGAGTTTGACTATAAAATATTTCGATTAATATAGTATGTACGCGTTCTATCAAGATAACTTGTGAGAGGTTTTCATAATTTCCCTTTCAGCATCAGTTTCGAAGGTCAAAATAATAGAAAATACTGACATATCTAATTAAGAAAAAAATATAACCTACTGATGAGATCCTTGGCTAAAAACTTACTTAGAAAGATGTTTGGTTATAGATATAATCAATTTATGTAAATTAGGTGAGAAACAAGTGCTTAGACAAACCTAGCATAGTCTTTATCGCACTGTTACAAGTAATTAACATAAAAAAAATATACCACATCGTAAATTATGTAATTTATATAAAATCTAGTAGTAGTTGAGTAGGTATGTACATGCTTTTTTACCTACTCAATTAACATTAAGACAGTAATGTCTATCAAATATACAAATCGACGTGCGTCCATTTGTACAATATCCCACTCATATATACCAACGTAACCAACGGAACCCCAAAAGCGCACCCATAACCAATCACGACCTCAAAACTTTTTAAAACAGGACAAGAAAAAAACAGAAACGTTTCTTCAATACAAAAATGCACCTGAGAATGAAGGCGGGCCACTTGACTAATATTCCGATTATTACAAATGACCGTGACGTGATCAAACAACCAAACTCAACAACCATTGCTGGTAAACTAGCTGGTGATGATACTGTAGTGAATAAAGTCAGCGATGGTTGTGGGGTCCAGCGGTAAGGTCTGCTCGTGGTACAGGATCACGTGTGTAAATCTCAGGTAGTGGATAATAATTCGTTTAGTCGGAGAGTTGCGCCCACGTTTTTTCGTCGGCGGCCCACACAGGTGCACTGCATCCTAATTTACTATTCCCGATGACGGACGGGCGACACTACTTTGCTCTTTGTTACTGCTTTTGATAACAGGGTATTTATTTATAGGACAGATTGGTGAGTCAGAAGCAGAAAGTGTTGGCCGTATAGGAAGGAACATATTATAAAAGTAGGTGGCGAACAAGCTATATCTATCTATGTATATAAATAAAATAAGTGAGTAATTTACATACAACAAAAAGTTTATGTATTACTAATGCTCGATAATCCACACAGCAACATCTAGCTAGCTAAGCAGAGCTTGTGTTATGGGGTACTCAATAACTGATATACATAATACATTATAGATATTTTTACATAGAAAACGAACACCCGGAACAAGTAGGTATCTGCAGATCGTACAAACATTTGAGAGTCGGAATCGAATCCGCAACCTCCTGCGTTGCATGCGGGCCTTCGCTCACCGCGCCACTCAGGTCGTCGAATATCTTTGCCAAATTATTGACTTAAGATACTCAAAATTTAGATAATAATCAATAGTACTATCGAGGGCTATTGACCACCTTTAGATGAGAGAGAGAGATGAGATGAACATTAATTTAAATTTAAAATAATTAATAATTTAAAAAAATAATAATAATAAAAATTTAAAATAATTAATAATAAATCTTCTATACCTAAAATTACTAAGAATTGTATCAAAGCTTGGGTATAGTCACGTCAGAGATATTAACATGGAGTCATCCAATACCACCTGCCTGTCCTAATAAAACGTAAGTAATCTTACTTGTAGATGGTTGCTTTACGATACAGTCTGCGACCATAAATCGTGCACGTCAGAACATAAACTTCCGCTTGTGATATATAAAATAATCCTAATCCACAATGTAGCCTTCAGAAATTTGGAAAGGCCATCATATAAGAAGTTGAAGGCCTCTCGACTGTCAACGTTCCTTATTCAATGTTAATTAATTGTTTAGTTAGTTCCTCTGTTCATTCAAAATGGTTGTCATTTCCACAATTTTATTAGTGGGCAGTACCTAGATCTACAATATTTGTTCTTCAAATAAATACATGTAAGCCCTAGATTAGTATAGAAAGAAAATAAAGAAAGTAAGTACATTATTTACTACACATAACACAACACAAAAAGCCCATATGCATTAATACATTTCTCAAGCGTAGAACTACCCGCCGCGTACTATATTTCGTATAATGGGTCTTAACTCAATCAATTTAATTGAGACATAGATAAATGCCAATAAAATCGGTCCCAATTAAACGTCGCCTTAGAAGCTTTAGAAGTAACTTAATTGATTAAGTTGTAAATAACACATCGACTTCATCATCCTCCCAGAGTCATGTTTAGATTAAAGTTCTTTAATTGAATAAATTGGTTAATCAAATATGCCTTTCTTTGTAGGAAATTGGTAATTTCCTGGCCATAAAGCTGGTAAGTTACTTGCCATAAAGTCAACAACGAACACAACTTTCTAATATCATGATGATAGTGTAGCGCCACTAACTACCTACTTCACGAAACTCCTTTACCATCATCGTAGCGTAGGTAGATTAGGTAGAGTAGGCGCTTATTTGTTTTTCTATGAACCAAGTCCATCGTTTTGGGTTTTAATCTTAATGACTTCGAAAAAGGGAAGAGATATGGGCTAGGGTAGGCTATGTTTGGCTGTTGTTGCTGCTTTTCCAATAGTATAGAAAATAATCGCGGAATGGTCCCTTATATATTTTTTTATAGGAAGGTATAGAAGTTTTCATGTATGTAGAATATAATATAGCTAGTTACTTAAATATAATCGAAACCTGCTAATTATTATGATTATTCTACGTACAGCGGAAATGTTTATTGAGAGGCCCAGAATGTGGTGGGCGATAAACCATGGAGGCGCCATTTTGAATTTGTATTGTCGCCAATGCATTGTTGCTGGGAGGTCACTTCCGGCGCCGGCCATTTGCATCGGACGAGACGAGAATCGATTATAATCTATTAGATTTGATTTTAGAATTAGTTTGAATTTACAATGTGAGTAGAATGTTTTATTTGGTTTCATTAGCGTTAGTGGTTTCGTGGTGTTTGGTTACATTACCTGTTGCGTTGATTTTATTCATAGTTTAAATATGTTATTTAAATGTACTTACTACCTACCAATAGAAGAGCTATCTTTTCATTTTGAAATTCGTCAAGCTACTAGAAAAACTAAAATAAAATTAATAAGGACGAACCAAGATATAGAATACCTTGTAAGGTATCATAGAAGCCAATCAACCAATCTGCGTTCTGTTTGTCAAGGAACAAGTGCAGAATCAACGACAGGTGTTCCGGCACGTGCCAACTTGAATAAAACGCAATGAATGTCAATTACCTTTTGGAAAATGCCTCCCCTTTCATCCGGGAAAAACAACCTTCAGTGGACCACAGAAACTACAAAATCGCTCCCCTTCTCTAACACTTAAGCTTTTTGAATATCACAGACACGAAGATACTTTCTGATTCCATATCATTAAGATATTTATTGCACGATGGCGCTATTGTTACATCCATTAAACTTTAGAGCTTGCATCAAGGTCATAAGACTCAGATTTGATTGCGCAGCATCCATCGTAGACCGAGGGTTAATTCGCCACCCTCTATGACTGCCTGACTTTTCATTATCGAGATGTTTTATTAAAGGGGACCTGTTAGTCGTCTGCGAGGGGCCGCTTAGGGCTGCGGTGACAATACTGTGTTGCTTTCTTATGGTGAAACCATTTCCCATTGATTTTGCTAGAAGTACCTTCAAAACTGTACCTACAAGTGTACTGAACGATAACTTAACAAATCAAAGTACCCACCACCACCACGATTCAAATGTCAGTGGTAAAATAAATTCTAATTTCATATTAGCATCTATGTATTTGTCTAGAATCTAGCAACTCAATAACAGAATATAGCTGAATTCTATAATATTATTGCCATATTTTTAAATAAGTTTCATTGTACCATAGAAATTGCGAAGCAAATACTTAGTCTAGTCTATCTATATTATCTAACTAATGTATCTACTATAAATACATGGTTGAGCAAGATTATTGTATACATACCTAGCAAGCAGGGTATACCTCTGTAATAAATTATACAGCTTATTAAGCCTATTGTATAAGGTGTAGGTTACCTTATTCACAAGGCCTAATAAGCTGTCTATGCAATAAAATTATAAACAAATAAAAATGCCGGACAATTCAGTAATTGATCAATTACAGTGACTATTGACTAGGTATGTATGAAGAACTTCATGTTATAAAACCTTGGAACCAATGTGAAATGTAGACAACAGAAAACTCACAGTAACTAGCGCAACAAATTTTTCAACGGTTTATCTAATTCATTTTGTCGCACACCTAGAGCGCTGGCTCTTGGGGACTTCTTTAGTGAAAAGCACTCTATGCATCAATTGCAACCCTACAGAGGCTTTGGTCGCAGAATATTGAGTTACTAGTGGGGGTGCGTGGAATGTTTACTTTTGGATTGAGTACGTTCCTATATTGCATTTCTATAGTGATGTTGCTAAATTTTGCTGACCACATCCGCCTATTACTACATCGATTAAACGATACTATGGATTAAATCTTAAGTCTAGTCGAGGTAAGATGTTTAGTTAAAAGTCAGTTTCATCGACAAAATATAATTCATTCATTAAAAATGCTGATGTGAATGAGAATAATCATCATTATGGTGGCCTCTTCCCGTCTCCACTTCTGTCGATCTTGGGCCTGTCTTCAAATATTCGAATTCCTATATTTCTTTAGGCTTACAAAATAAGCACTTAGACAAGTCAAATCACTGCATAGTATAAAACAAAGTCGCTTCCCGCTGCCTGTCTGTCCCTCAGTAAAACTACGCAACGGATTTTGATTCGGTTTTTTTAATAGTAAGATGATTCAAGAGGAAGGTTTATTAACCGTTTGACACATAGATTTCCACGCGGGCAAAGACGCGGGCGCAGCTAGTTTTATATATTGTTTTATTACATTGCCTTTATTAGATAAGCTTAGATTTTAGTACCGTCGGATTTTTCAGGCTATGAAATAAAGAAATTGTCGGTGTATGTTATTGTTGTTCAAATTTAGTGCATGTGCACCAAAACCTTGTCTGTCCAACCAAAGGTCCAATAGTCCATCGTCGGCTCAAACAAAACCTAACACCATGTCTCAACCATGTTGTGTCTACACGACGCGTTCAATGCGCAATCAGAGACCTGACACATCGACGAATTATCAACACTAGAATTTCAATAAACATCGTTATAAACGATAATTTCCACGAATTCGTGTTTATATAACAGAAGGTGGACAAAGACAATGCCACGCGCCGTGATCAAACATTTGACTCAATGGCTTGACTAATTAAATAGTTCCGCACACTCGTAGAAATCATACCAAATTATTAATCAGTAGGTAGAGGTTACTTATACCAATTATAAATAAAATTTAAAATGTCTTGTTAATCTCTAGAAATTCATGGTGTTAGGATAATAGATTCAGAGATAGGATTCAAGACAGTTATTAATGTGTGTACTACAATCGACGACATATAGCTTTTGATGGAGATTAACTATAAGATGCGTTCGTTGCTTCCCTTGTTCTATGATTTGATTGTGTACAATAGCGAAATAATTTTTTAAATTGATCTTATGTGTAAGAAATCGATCGTTGTTCATCAAATTCTCTCACATTAGGCCGAACTTTTTTTTATATATGTATATATAGTATAATAGCCGAACATATAACGTGCACTCTTTTTGAAGTCTGTGATAAAATAGTAGCTATTAGTTTTTTTAGAATAGTTGGGAATAAGAGAGACATGCAGCTGAACGAATGATTTGAAATGCCGCTGCGAAATTTGATAAAGCAGTTGACACTATCGGTAACCAAATCAGCACTATAACTCAGACGAAACCAGATCTACCAACGTCCGAGGCCGAAAATTAATGGTCAACACGTGATTTTACTTAACAGCACGTAATCGCAACCCCACGCACAACCTCACAACATACTGTTATGGTTTTAAAGATTGTAGACCACTCTTCTAAACAATGGTCGGTAAGAAAATAGGATACAAGAAGATATGTGACTATGTGGTGGTATTAAGATTCTGGATGATTATGCAGGAAAAACAGAAAATTTTCATTAAAATATTTTGGTATAATTATAATACAAATTGTATTGTAAAATCAAAATGCATAATTTAAATTTAAAAACAAAAAATATATTAAAAAGTTGGTATCAAAATTACACACAGATATATCACACACACACACAGATTATCTATACTAATATTATTTGTATAGATAAATTATGGTTTGATTTTTTGTTTGTTTGTAATGAATAGGCTCCGAAACTGCTGGACCGATTTGGTAAAAATACGTATATTTCACCGTTGGGAAGCTACACTGTCCCCGGTGAACATAGGCTATATTATATTTTCAAAAAAGTTAGGGATCCGTACTAAAAACGTGCGAAACCGGGTAGGTCCGCTAGTCAATTATAAATTTACTGTTCTAATAGTTCCTTCACTGAATAAAATTCTGCTCGACAAGCCAACGTACGCCAGATACAGGTACTAACTTATAAATACCGACGAAAAGGCGGTAAGTAAATACAGACGATTATGAAGAGGTACCATAACCATTATAGCGTCTACTTTAATTGCTTTTCCCTTTGACTATGGAATCTTAACTGATAACAATTAATATATAAAAAACAAGATTTTATATCATCTAAGGACCAAAGTACTTGCGAAGAAAAATCCAACGATTAACGACTCGACGGGTTAACGTCGTTGTTTCGTTTAGGAGTTTCTATAGCCACCTTCTGTCTCCAGCATCAGACTAGCGCGATACATATTATTATTAACTAATTTTTTTTCAGATTCTCAATCCATAATAATGCACATACATATTGCATGCATTGTCACAGAACTTACATAGCTAGGTAAGTAAACCAAATGTCAGCTCAATCGGTTGAGTTGAGGATAAATGGTTCAAAATTCAATTGTAAGATTTGTACCATACATAGGTATCGGTATATTATTATATCAGTATAATAAAAGCTAGTAAAACATTAATGATTGGGTGACGACCGAATGCGACTAATCTACCAAACTTCTTGCAATAATAAGCTGTGACTTACACTTGTAGGTACGTCAATTTAACATGCATCCGAACCAGAGCGGACGGTCAATTTATGAGTGCACCATTATCTCAGAGACTGTATAAAAATGCGAATATATTTCCATTTATAGAAGCGCACGTGCATTCGGGTCGTGACCGTCCCCGTATCCACCTTTGTTTCTCTGCTGCCACTCCAGACAAGTGGCAGCAGAGAAACTATTTCCGCCTTTCTTTAGGTTTTTGTCAAGTATATTAATGAATTTGTCCTTGGGACCCCCATTGATAAAGCTTGTGCCTACTTCCCTCTATATAATGTTTCGTGAGAGAAGCTAAATCAACCACTATTTTTGTAGGTACTTCAGTTTTTTGTAAATATGAAATTATTCCCTGTTGTCAGGACTTATTTCATTTTTTCTATAACAAAAATTAAAAAGCTAAAATAGATATTGAACTCACATTTTTCCATAAAAACCAAATAGAACCTGACTGGGCAATATCATACCATCATACCCAATGAGCACACCAGGCGCTGCCCTAGATGTGATTCTAGATATAGCAGACCTCTACATACAACAAGAGGCCACGATTTCGGCTCTAAGATTACACAACACAGGCCTCTGGGGAGTCACAAGAAGTCCACACGCGCATATGAACCACTCACAGCTGCCCCTTGGCCAACAAACCAATATTAAACAAACATTACCAGATACAACTATACGAGGACCAAAAAGATGAATCATGTACCCACGAAGTCCGAATTTACACATTATGGCTCCAAAACCGAAACCGGAACGGGTGCCGGAGTTCACTCACTAGACCTCAACATTAACATATCAATAACGCTAGGAACGCATAACTCTATATTCCAATGCGAATGCGTAGCAATAACACAGGCAGCTACAGCCGTACAGAAGAGAGGAATCAAAGACCAACGTGTACGCATCCTCTCTGACAGCGCTGCCATATTCAGAGCCTTGGAACGAAACAGCTGTTTACGAATGTCACTCTGCTCTGGAAAGGATATCCGGATCATCCTACAATGGATCAAAGGACATAGTGGATCGCTAGGAAGTGATGCTGCAGATGAACTGGCACGAAGGGGATCGGCGACAACCACAGAAGGCCCACCGCCGTTCCTACCCCTGCCATTCTCTTGACATGGACATGGACCTGGCTCAGAACTAGAGATAAACATAACGAACGATGGACTAACCAAATAAATTGCAGACAAGCAAGGGCGGCACTCCCATTAACATCAACGAAGCTAACAAAACGCTTACTAAACCTGAACAGATTGGACCTACGTGTCCTTGGGAACACTAACAGGACACTGTCCACTGAACAAACACTTATTCACCATCGGAGCGACGGACAGCCCTCTCTGCAGAGGATGCCTCAGCAACGACGAATCAGCTGCCCACGTAATCCTGGAATGCGAGGGAGTAATACCGCAACGAATACAAATCCTCAACTTGCCGAGGACGCTCCGCGAAGCCTGCGAAGACCCCAGGAAGATTCTGCGCTTCTGGACGGAGCTAGGCTGGCTATGCTAGCAAAACAACACGCATAAAGGACCGACTGGAGTCCAAATGCGGAAACGGGTGTACCCCTACCTAACCTAACCTAACCCAATGAACAAAGATGCCATGTTTGACGGTAGATACCTACCTACCTAACTTTTACCCATAGATACATTTACCTTAATAACATCATGTTAATATCAGTGCCCTTACGAAGGGGCATAAGTACCTACCTTACGAACGAAAAGCGCGCGGCTTCTCAAAGCTCGACGTAAATTCTCAGGTGCGTGGTCGGTCGGTGTCGCCTCGATACTAGTGGCGCAGAGCAAAAAAACTGAAGCGCCACAATAGATCGGACTTCTTTTGAGTCACACAAAAATACATTGGGAGAATGTTTTCTTATTCATCCAAATTGGGTGTTTTATTTGTTATATTTTTACTCATCCTATATGTGTCTGTATATATGTATGTAATCTAACTAGTTAGGTATTAGGTAACTAATGTACGGAGAGGAGAACACCGACAATAGTAGAGAAGTTCCGCACCGACAATAGTATGTAAGAAATTAAATGTTATGCTTAGCTTTACTTAAATAAATATTCTAAAATCGCACTATATTTAGATTTAGATAAGCAAATCAAATGTATTAGACATATAAGTAATATGAACGAACATACTAGTGGTTTCTTTTGCACTTCTTCCACTAGTGGACAAAAATAGAAGTGAACATTACAATTAAAATAATGAATAGTATCTATAAAATTTGACTTGTCTAAGTGCTTATTTTGTAAGCCTAAAGAAAATAAAACATTTGAATTTGAACAGAACGATCCTCCACCCTGGACCAATCTTTGCAAGACTTACCCACTCTTTTCGTATCCTTGATCATTGAGATATTGCAAGAAGTCCTACCTACCTTTATAGTTATAGTAACTAGGAGTTGTGCCATCATCCGTAATCCATTCGATTCTCGACCTCAAACTCAAATCAAATGTCGAACGAAACCGCACGAGATAGTCGGAACGAAGGCAAATTTTTCGATTTGGTGTTCTCTTACTGCCATCTAGAATTTCTATATTGAATTTTTTATCCCTGTTCCTAATTTTTTACAAGGCTGGTGCTGACACACCTTTTAACGCCATCTATTATATTTTTATCACACACAAATACTTAACTACTCGACACTAGATGGCGGCACTACCATTTTTCATAGACAACGTACATTATTTGTTTTTTGTAATGGCAGCACATTGCGTATATATATCCGGCCATGACAGAAATCTCTCTCATTTGATTGGTCGATCACTCACAGCATTCCGACTTCACCATGGCGCGCTTGCGCTCCGCCATTTTACCTTGGGAACGTTGTGGCTGTTGTAAAGGTTTTAGTGGAAATAATCAAATCAAGCCGCATTGCGGCCATCGTCGATATATTCCAGAAGGTGAGTGATTCATTGACTTTTAATTGACGTTTTAAAGCGTTCTCAGAGGATATTTGCACCTGGTATCTCCACGGTAGGTCAATATCCATCGTGGTCGTTTATACGGTGCTAGAACAATAAGCTCTCCCATTCGTAAGCACAAGATACCTCTCTGTTTTCGATAGTTACGAGCATAACATTTCATCTAATATCCTTCTGGGGTGTCTTAATTGTGTTGCGAGACATAATTTAACAACGTGTTCTTTCTTTCAGACATAGGTTAAAGCCGGCACCATGTATCTGTACAATTTGACTTTGCAAGGCTCCTCGGCCATTACACACGCCGTGCATGGAAATTTCTCCGGAACAAAGCAGCAGGAGATTATTATATCACGTGGGAAAACCTTGGAACTCCTACGACCGGATCCCAACACGGGGAAAGTACACACTTTGATGAAGGTGGAGATATTCGGCATCATCCGCTCTATGATGTCATTTCGTCTTACCGGCGGAACAAAAGGTGTGTACTTACTTTTTTCTAGACCATTTGAGGTTATTGACCTAATTATAACCTCAAAAGTGAAATGTGGTGTATATGCATTGTCTTGCTCCAATCTCCTTCTTCAAAAGCATTTTGGGATAACTAGATGCATAGAATATAACCATTACGTCGCTCTTTGCAGTGTCGATGACTGTTGAGATGTACCGTTATGGTACAATTTATCTAGAATCACTTTGTTTGGCCTGATTGATAAAATTTGTAACTAACTCTAGCCCATTCTTCCAGATTATGTGGTGATTGGATCGGATTCAGGGCGTATCGTGATTTTGGAGTATATCCCAGCCAAAAATATCCTCGAAAAAGTTCACCAGGAAACATTTGGGAAGTCTGGATGTCGCAGAATAGTTCCCGGACAGTATCTCGCTATTGATCCAAAGGGGCGAGCTGTTATGATTGGTGGTGTTGAAAAGCAGAAACTTGTGTACATTCTGAACAGGGATGCAGAAGCCAGATTGACAATTTCATCTCCACTTGAAGCTCACAAATCCAACACTTTGGTATACCACATGGTTGGTGTTGATGTTGGGTTTGAAAACCCCATGTTTGCTTGTCTGGAAATTGACTATGAAGAGGCTGATGCTGATCCTACAGGTATGTAAACTCTTAGGGTCATATAAATCTTAATTTCATGGTTAGATGGCATGAATTTACCAGTAATGCCCATGTGGACACAGATGACGTTTGCGGTCGAAAGCAGGGCTCGGCATATTTCATAGCCATGAAGGCGTAAATAACATGTGGTCACACATGGTCTTTACACTACAAAATGGCGTCCTTTATAGAGTTATGATTATTTCGAGGTTTGTGTTTCCGATTTACAGTGACATTAGAACCTTCCTCCATGATTTGTCAAATTAAATTTCCTTGTTCTATATTAACAGTTTGAATTAACAATATTTTCGTATTTTTCTAGGTGAAGCTGCTCAAAAAACTCAACAGACATTGACATTCTATGAGCTGGATTTGGGTTTGAACCATGTTGTCAGAAAATATTCAGAACCTCTGGAAGAACATGCCAACTTCCTCATCACTGTGCCTGGTGGCAATGATGGTCCATCAGGAGTGCTTATCTGCTCGGAAAACTACCTGACTTACAAGAATTTAGGTGATCAGCATGACATTCGTTGTCCTATACCTCGAAGGCGTAATGATTTGGATGACCCAGAAAGGGGCATGATATTTGTTTGCTCGGCAACCCACAAGACAAAATCAATGTTTTTCTTTTTGGCACAAACTGAACAAGGAGATATCTTCAAAATTACCATTGAAACTGATGAAGAGGTGGTGACAGAAATAAAACTGAAGTACTTTGACACAGTTCCCGTTGCTTCATCAATGTGTGTCCTGAAGACTGGTTTCCTGTTTGTAGCATCTGAATTTGGCAACCAGTAAGTATCAAATAAAAAATTACTATTCACAAGCATGTTTGAGCTTGTGAATTTGCAATAGTTCTGATTCACTTGTAATTTTTACACATGCAAAAAAAGTAATCTCTGAACCAAGGTCCTTCCTCTACACGATTGAAGAAGAGCACACTGATATGAGATGCACATTTTCATACATGACCATAATATTGAAGAAATATTCTAGACATGGCACTTAATTTTAAATTGTTTTCAGCTTCCTGTACCAGATTGCTCATTTGGGTGATGAGGATGATGAACCCGAGTTCAGTTCAGCCATGCCACTGGAAGAAGGAGACACATTCTTCTTTGCACCAAGACCACTGAGAAACTTGGTTCTTGTTGACGAGTTGGATTCCCTCTCTCCAATATTAGGTAAAAATCATGACGTTTTCTTATCCAAATTCTATTTTATACTTGTTAAATTTATGGTTAACAAGACAATGAAATTTGGAAAGAGTGAAGTATGTATTGTCTAGGTGAGGTTATTGTTATTCACATTTTCAATTGACCTCAATCCGGCAAAACACAATAACGCCACAATTTTAAAAATATTGCCTTCTATTTGCACGTTGAAAATGTATATTTTACTGAATTTATGTATTTTTTAGCTTGCCATGTAGCTGATTTGGCTGGGGAAGACACTCCACAAGTTTACCTTGCCTGTGGTCGAGGACCTAGGTCCTCCATCAGAGCACTAAGACATGGATTGGAAGTTGCTGAGATGGCTGTGTCAGAGTTACCTGGATCTCCCAATGCTGTATGGACTGTAAAACGGCATAAAGATGGTAAGTTTTACTTATAAAATTTCTCGATCATATGTTACCCATCCCATACAAGAAATCATGAAGGAGAGTTGGAACAAAAAGTAGATGAAGCAGATTAGCCACATCGGAAGTCTTAGGGAAATAGGAGCATTATGATTATACATTTGGTCCGTGTTACTGATATACTGTGACGTCACAACCTAACCACTTATGAAAGCTCCTCTTTATCAACAAGTTACTAATAAAACCCTGGTTGTTTGTCATACATAAACACCAGTGGTTTTTCTTTTCAGAAACTGCTATCGGCTGATGAACAATAGAGATGGTTTCTACAAACTGACACAGGTAGGCATTGGAAGCTCCCAAATATGTCACTGAGGAAGCTGCCACAACTACTGTGCATTGAACTAGGCTTAACCACTAGTTTCTAGCTTTGAAATTTTCTTTTGGTTACAGAGGAATTTGACTCTTACATCATAGTGTCGTTCGTAAACGCGACTCTTGTACTCTCTATTGGCGAGACTGTCGAGGAAGTGACAGACTCTGGTTTCCTTGGAACCACGCCTACGCTCAGTTGTCATGCACTTGGAAACGACGCGTTGGTGCAAGTGTACCCTGACGGTATCCGTCATATTCGTGCTGATAAGCGTGTCAACGAATGGAAGGCGCCTGGAAAGAAGTCTATCGTCAAGTGTGCTGTAAATCAACGTCAAGTTGTAATTGCGCTTACTGGCGGTGAATTAGTCTACTTTGAAATGGACCCTGTAAGTATCTGTATTTGACTGTACGATTATCCGACGTGTTTGCGACGGCTGCGCTTTCGGGCGCGGCCCGAGCGAGAGTGGTGCGTAGCTGTCTGCATGCAGTGATGAGCCCACAACGTCGCAGAGCATGTCTCCTTCCCGTTCGCGGTTGAAGGCGGCACTCGGCATATTCCATAGCCATGCTGGAGCCTGTCAGGCTGTGAAGGCGGCCAAACCATGTCGTGGACAAACACATTCAAACATATTATTTATATCTTGCATTCATTTTATACCACTCTAACATAAATTTAATTATCCAGACAGGTCAGCTAAATGAGTACACTGAGAGGAAGAAGCTTTCCTCCGACGTTTCGTGCATGGCGTTGGGATCTGTGGCAACTGGTGAACAGAGAGCTTGGTTCCTGGCTGTTGGTCTCAATGATAACACGGTCAGAGTTATCTCGCTTGATCCTTCTGTAAGTATCTATAAACATTAACTTAGGTAAAAAATTGTATTTATTAACTCAACATGATGAATCAAGGACACCAATGACTCTTTGTGATTACAACAACCTAAAATGCGTTATTCAATTTCACTGACCATTTACTACATTTAAAATAAATTTATACATAAAAGAGCGCCCATAAATATATCTTTTTTTTTTTTAGGATTGTTTATCACCAAGGTCCATGCAAGCTTTGCCGGCTGGAGCTGAATCCCTATGTATTGTGGAGCAACCCTTTGAATCTGGAGCAAAATCTGCACTGCATTTGAATATAGGCTTGAGCAATGGTGTACTGCTTAGAACAACACTAGACTCTGTGAGCGGCGACTTGGCAGATACTAGAACAAGGTGTGTATTGAAGATTGTTCCTTGATGAGATAAAATTTGTTCGAATATTCCAATGATGTTAAAAATTTCGCTCCGTGTTTCATCTGAAATACTATGACGACACATTAACCAGATTCTGAGGATTTTATGACGCCAATAAAATACAACACCCTTTCCCCTGCTGCATTATACAAAGTCTTTCTATTTATTAGGTACTTGGGCTCGAGACCTGTGAAGTTATTCAAAGTCCGCGTGCAAGGATCTGAAGCTGTATTAGCAGTCTCATCAAGAACCTGGCTTGGATATCATTACCAAAACAGGTTCCATCTGACTCCTCTGTCTTACGAATGCTTGGAATATGCTGCTGGCTTCAGTTCTGGTAAGTCATTTATTCAGTAATCTATATCGTAAACGTGCTTAGCCGCCTGTATGCAGTGATAGGCCTACAACGTCACAGAACATGTCTCCTTCCCGCTTGCGGTCGAGAGCGGTATTCGGCATATTCCACAGCCATCTGTCAGGCTGTGAAGGCGGACAAACACTATGCTATCTATATTAGTAACAAGCTAAATAGATGACCCATTCTAATCAATATTTTTCTCTACAGAACAATGCGCGGAGGGTATAGTAGCTATCTCATCTAACACGCTGCGAATTTTGGCTCTGGAGAAACTTGGTGCAGTCTTCAATCAAACCTTTGTTCCACTGGAGTACACGCCACGTAAATTCATTATTAATCCTGATAACAACCACATCATTATTCTGGAGACTGACCATAATTCTTACACTGAAGATATGAAGAGTCAAAGAAGGTAATTTAGTTTTCTTTTAACACACATATACAAACCAAAAATCAAAAAATAGTAGTTAAATTCATATGATGACCAATTAAACACACAAAACTGAATTACATGTAGATACTCCTGCAGTACTGATTTATTCCATGAAACAAACCAAGGGCCCTCGTCTGCATTTGCCTATATTCTAATGAATTATTCTTATTTCACAGGATCCAAATGGCTCAAGAAATGAGGGAAGCTGCTACTGGTGGAGGTCCAGAAGAACAGCAACTTGCTAATGAAATGGCTGATGCTTTCCTGTCTGACATCCTCCCTGAGAACATTTTCTCATCACCAAAAGCTGGAGCAGGTATGTTATAATAAGTATCTATCATGCCTGAAGTATAGCCACATTCTCTGGGCAAGAGCAGAATATGTAACAAGCATGCTGACTCTAATCGATTGTGGCAATATCAATTCTCAACATTAATCCCAGATGACCACACTATAAGTCATTTGATTCAAGTTCGGGAAACATTTACATACTCAGTGAAATGTTTTCATTTACAGTATTATTTTCTGTAAACTAATGACTCTCCTCTTTGGCAGGTATGTGGGCATCTCAAATCAGAGTTGTTGACATGGGTATTGGGGGTGGACAACCTAGTACCTTATTCAAATTGCCTCTGGAGCAGAATGAAGCTGCAGTATCAATATGCTTAATACGGTGGGCGGCGCAAGGCGAGCAGGCGCAGCCGCATCTAGTCGTCGGCATAGCGAAGGACATGATTCTCTCCCCAAGATCCTGCACAGAAGGGAGTTTACATGTGTACAAAATCTACAACACAGGGAAATTAGAACTAGTACACAAAACTCCAACCGAAGAATTTCCGGGCGCCTTAGCGGCCTTCAACGGAAAACTTTTGGCAGGTGTCGGCAGGATGCTACGCTTGTACGATGTCGGCAGACGAAAACTACTTCGCAAGTGCGAGAATCGTCACATTCCTAATCTCATTGCAGATATTAAAACTATTGGTCAAAGAATTTTTGTATCTGATGTTCAAGAATCGGTATTATGTGTTAAGTACAAAAAACGTGAGAATCAATTAATCATATTTGCTGATGACACAAATCCAAGATGGATAACAAACAGTTGCATACTTGATTATGATACAGTAGCTATGGCTGATAAGTTCGGCAATGTTGCTGTGATGAGATTACCTCAATCTGTTAGTGATGATGTTGATGAAGACCCAACAGGAAACAAAGCTCTTTGGGACAGAGGTATGTATTATTTCCACTGAAAAGTGATATTCTTTTTTTAGTTTATGATGATAACTCAATTAATCACACATGCTAGACTAATGAAAAGTAATGATTCTACTTATATATCTGAAGCTATCGAAAAATAATTGATAGTGACAACATCATTTCTCAGTTGCTAAAGCCAGTAATTTTCTAGGGTTGCTCAACGGCGCGTCACAGAAGGGCGACATCTCCGTCAACTTCCATGTTGGGGAAACGGTGACGTCACTACAAAGAGCCACTTTGATTCCTGGTGGCTCTGAAGCACTCCTTTACGCCACAATCAGTGGCTCTCTGGGTGTTCTGCTACCATTCACGTCAAGAGAAGACCATGACTTCTTCCAGCATTTGGAGATGCATATGAGAAGTGAGAATTCACCGCTATGTGGCCGCGATCATTTATCATTTAGAAGCTACTACTACCCTGTCAAGGTAAGAAATCAACTTGTAAACGGTAATAGAAATTCCGACAGTTAGTCAGCAGGTGCTTTATCTAGAAGACACTTGTGTTACACTGTTGGTAGATCACAGTCTCTGATTGACGGCGTGTGTGCTTGCCGTTATGGCGGCGCCTCACTGTTGCCGGTTTCTGGGTTCCTGAGAGTCGAGGGCGCTATTATTAGCGTTTTCGTAGTATTTGGAACTGCCATTTCTATTCAATGTTTTACCTGATGTTTAAACCTCAACATTTTAAAATAGATGTACATGTTTGTGAGTAAATAAATAAAAATAAATTCTTAAGAGATATTTAAATTCATCATGTTCTAATGTTAGCGTTTCATTGTTTCAGAATGTTATAGACGGCGACCTTTGCGAACAGTACAACTCTCTAGAACCTGCTAAACAGAAGTCCATTGCATCAGATCTCGAGAGAACTCCAGCTGAAGTCTCAAAGAAACTTGAAGATATTAGGACTAGATATGCATTCTAATTTATTTATAAGATTGTTTGATTTTCATGGTAATAAATAGGTTGAATTGTAATCGGTATTCTTATTTCATTCAACATCATTGACGATTTGCCCACATGTCCTATTTATTTGCTGGGGCAAACGTGTTCTTGAGTGGAGACCACGACTCTGTAAACGTATTGTAGGACGCCCTCCGACCAGGTGGGATGACAACCTGCAAAAGACTGCAGGTAGATGCTGGATGCGTCAAGCTGAAGACAGGGCGCTCATTGGGAGAGGCCTATGTCCAGCAGTGGACTAAAATATAGTTTATACAGGTGTCCAGTAATAAGTACAAAATTTGATTCCTACAAATTACCGGACACTATAGAACTATGTTTATTATGGTCGGTACAAAAACCATAGTCAATAGGTATGTACTGGGCTTCTTGCATTTTGACCTATTATTTATTACCTTATCTATCAGTTTTGATTATTTTGGTGAAATAAGTACATAATATATTTATTTAAAACCTAAAAATAATTATAGCTGGCTCATTTCATTATTGTTAACAGGATGTTCGGTTCTTAGATCAATACTATACAATTCTTTATAACGCCAAGTTACAATTCAAACGTAGTAATAATAAGGAAAGCAATATTGAAATAAAATATTGTCCTCAACTACAGTATGTATTATATTATCTGTGCCTCAACTAATTGATGTATGTCATTAAGAAAATATAATTGAACAATTGTATAATGAAATTATTTAATAATAAAATTTATATAATAGGCAAATTGTAGAACTCTTCTACGGAATAGAAAGAGCTCTCTAAGAGCCATTTTTTTAATTTACTTTTAAATACCATGGTGGAAGATGCATTCTTTTTAATAGTATCCGGCAGCCTGTTGTAGACTGAGGGACCCATTATATTACGGACCTCTCCGACTTGCACAGCTTATGCGCTGGCGTGAGGAGGACGTGAGCGAGCTTGTTACTGCGCAGGGCGCGGGCGGTGTTCACACCTCTCCTCTGGAATCTATCGATGTTTTTGTGTGTGAACAGAGCTACTTGATATATCAGTTCGCAGGGGAGAGGCATTATATTCAGCTCCTTAAAAAACCTTGAGATCTTGTGTTATTCTTTGCAAAAGAAAGTAGGTACCTTACCTATATGTTTTACTGAGAAAACAATGGAAAAATACCGAGTTGATCCACTAATTTTATTTTTAGCGTACCTACTCTAATGCATCTGTCCATGTGTCACTTTTGTTCTTGGGTTATTCGTTCTAATCTTCTTGCTGGAACCTACTCCATCATTAAACGTATTTTGCGTTTTATTCCAAAACGGCAACACACACGATTTATTTGACTTGGAGCACATTTACATCATATTATTATTGACGACATTTTCTGTGATGGCGCATGGCGGCCTGCGACGCAAAAGGTTGCCGGTTCGATATCCGCCTTGGGACTAGTTGGGACAAGTGTTTTCTCTAAATAATGAAAAAATATACAGATGGGAGTGCTCGAGCTTTAAGGTTGAGCTCAATTTATGAATAAATAAAAATTCAGAAATATTTCATGAAATTTTACAAAATTCATTCTAATAGATAGAAGTTTTACCGAGGATAAACCCCATTAAAATTTTAATATACAGGCAAGTATCCTGACTAGAGGCAAGCACGCTAGTTGTCAGAAAATAATTTACATTGATGGTAAGCTAAAATTGTAAGAAAGCCATTTTCTATGATTTTCATTACAAGGATTGATCCCACAGCAAACAGGGGCAAAAAGGGCTTCATATTTTCTGAAAATTCAATCGTCTTAATTTCAAAATGTCAAAGATTTTTTAAATCCAAATATTCCGTTTTTGCTGTCTCATAAATTGAGGTCATGAATACTCCTTTCACGACTGTTCTCTCACTTTGGCCATCCACTCGCATCGCAAAACAGTACCTAGATGAGTATTTTATAATTTTATAGAAAGAGTAGGTATACCTACCTTATACTCCCTGCCTTATACCAGGGACCAGTTATATCAAGGGTCCCTGCTTTGACGACCGATGTGGCGCGGTGGGCGAAGGTCTGCCTGCGACGCAGGAGGTTGCGGGTTCGATTCCCGCCTCGGAACAATTGTGTGTACGATCTGCAGATATTTGTTCCGGGTGTTCTGGTCGTTTTCTATGTATAATAAAAAATATATATCTATGTAATATATTGTATTATGTATATCAGTTATCTAGTACCTATAACACAAGCTCTGCTTACCATGGGGCTAGATAATGCTTGTCCAGCATTATTTATTATACCTTATTTCTTCGTAGATTATACCTACAGTTAGGGACGAGGTAAAATTACCTCGTTCGTCCTGCCTACAGATACCTAGTAGGTGTATGTACCTGTACTGTAATATAAGCTACTTACCTGGGTAAGACGATGTTGTGTAAATTGATTATTTACTAAGATACAATTTTTTCTATTTTACCTGCGTGCTAAAATAGAAATCCGGAAGGAAACGGTCTCATCGATTCGATTGATGATGTCATCTCTCTAAGGAAGCTTCTTGCGTCCAAGGAGGAGGCTTGAATACTAAGCAGCAATCACCTATCCCCAGGAGAAAGGTACCTACTCGTAGCTAGATAATCTTGGTACCTAATATGTATATATTTAGGTACATTTGACGGACAAGTAGGTACCTATTTAAAGTTTATTGTGTTGTGACATCTTACAAGTTAACCCGAGAAACTAGTATGAAATTCCGAGTGTCTGTGGTAAATGAAATTGCACCCTAATTATTAGTAGCACGAATATTTTCGATACTCAATACTGTTCGTACGCTTTACCTCGTGGCCTATATGCAAATACCTACGAAGAAAAAGCTCTAACTTCTTGCGAGCACGTGAAACAAACGTTTCCATAGCTACATTATCGACCGGCGGCTTTTCCGAGGCTTTCCTCTGAAATTCCCATTCGCGTGACGTCCGCTGAACAATAGGGGCGCTGAAAAAGTCTAGACGGACGACGACGCTTGACCGGCCGGCGGCGGCGGGGCGCGGGGCGCGAGCGGGCGGTTTTGATACCACCTGAGTTCTACGACCACATACGTGACTACTGCCTAGGCTAGCGTGAAGTAGCGTGTGTGGAAGTAGATACCGTTAATTTTTTTTTTAAATTCAATGAATAGCATGGTGTAGTGATTTTGCACGTCCAGCAGCCGCCTGGCCGTGGACAATGAGTGCATGGGGGAAGCGAACCGAGACGCGCGCCCGCCCGCGACTCAAGCCTCGCGCGTGCCTCCGCTTTTGAAAAGCACTCCAGAGCACTCATTAGCCGTTGCACCGTAACTGCGCCGCGGTTGGAAGATACAGAAACGCAACGAACGTGTGTGCAATACGGGGCATTAGAAAGTGTAATGTTTAGTGGATGCGATGCTGTCAGTGAGCAGCAAGCCGGCGTCGTTGGTACAACAGAAGAAGCAGCAGTGGGCGCGGGAAAGAGGTGCGTACTCGCAGCAAATTACAAATGTTCCTATTCACTGAGTTGCCTTGTTGCGTCCATCCTGTGTTTATTCGTATTGAGCACTTGCACAATAGACTTGCCTTCCTATAACGATCAGTCAGCACATTGTTGTGATTTTTGAGAACTAACGTAAACAAAAATTTTTAGTAGGTTACTTGATTATAATTATGTTGTCTGACAATACTGTGTACGTAGACATTATACATACATTAGGTACTGCTATTTCAAAACGGGAGTAGGTACTCACGTATAGCTTCAACTTCAATGAGATATAAACCTAGGTGCCTTGTCTACTTAGGTAATTAGATTAATATTAGGAACTCGTAGTTAAGTCACGGCTTGTAAATAAAATATTGTCGGACAATTCACACAGCATCGTCATACCATATAAGTAGGTATACTTACCTAACTACTAGCTAGATAGAGCTAACTACTAATCTTTAACAGAAATACCTAACAACCATATCCCATAAGGTACTAAAAGCTTTTATTTTGTCAATGTCGCGTGATATTCAGGAATTCGTAGGCATCATCGACCACCTCAATTCAAGGTTGGAAACAACGACCTTTCGGCCTGACCTGAGAACACCTCGACAATGGATAATCGGCGTGCGTTAACCTTCCCAACTCGTGTTTTGATGAGTAGAGTTACCCTTTTATTTAGGTGTTCATTGCGCTACCTTAGAAATTACGAGGATGTGAACTCATAATCTCGGAAATGCATCAATCCAATTGTCCTTATAATTTTTAAAACAGTTTCCATTTTATCATAAAATTATGAGCCCACACAGCGCATTAATAACCCTTTTTATATTCCACCAGGGCTAAAGGGACATATTCTCATAAAAAAACTGCAATACCGCACCACACCGACCTCCTCGGTACGACTCGTCACGCACGTCGCGTTAAAACGTAGAAAAATGTTGTATGTCAGCGTAATTCTTGTACCTACTCGTAAGCAATCGCGGTACCAATCAATTGTTCGTTTCACGTCTGCTGTTTGTTATTTATTATTTAAATCTTGTGATTCATTATTGTTATCCTTCTATTTGTTTCCATTATGTAGGTATCTAATGTTACCTAAGTACCTGTGCCTACCCAACCAAATAGGTACATTGTTTGCGAAAAATAGCGAAAACGAAAATCTGATTAAGTTTTCAAATAAAAAACAAATATTAAACATAGACCATTTTGCACTAAACACCTCTAAACTTGCTACAAACATTTTTTTTTATTAGGCTCCGAAACGAATAGTTCGATTTTAAAAATTCTTTCAACTTTGTGTATCTACACTATCCCCGGGTGACATAGGTTATATTATATTCTCTTTATCCCCTAGAAATGTGAAATTCGAAAGGCGGGTGAAAACGCGGGGAACAGCTAGTTTCATATAAACGCGGTGCCTTTTCCTAACTGTTAAACTACCTACTTAACTTTTAAATGCAAAAGAGGCAGGTAGGTAATTAATATAATTTTGTAATAAGCGAGTAGGCACATTCAAATTTATTTGAAAGCCAAGATTAGCTTTAGTTAATCAAAATCCATCGACTATGGTAGGTACCCACCCAACCGCGCATCATAATTGGGAGATATAGTAGGTTACACTGCAATGCAAGTAATTCTATTATTGTATGCCTTAGAGTATTAATATTTTAATAACGAATCGAAACCACTATAGGTCTTTCGACCTACTTTGAAATGAATTACAGGTAAATCACCACACTCCTACTGCCTACTCCCGTTATAAATAGCTAAGGAAACATTTCCTTGGCCACTTTGTTAGATTATGAGCGATATCGTGACCCCGGTGGTAGTCGCGACGACATGCTACGGAGTACCTACGGTCTAACAATAACACCGTGGCGCATGGCGGGGTGCGGTGTAAGCTAAGTAGGCTAACTTGCTTAGCTTCCACAAAAACCATCCATTGTTTCGTACAATTACCACCATTAGACACGTCAACAAGCGAAACGAAAGTGATCTTAGGTGCTTTACGCTGCCACTTACGTAATTGAGACATTTTAAAGTGTATTTTATGACATCGGAAGTAATTTATTACCCAACGCCTGTATGATGTCAGGTTTGTTACCAACCCGCGCTATTATAAGGGGTCGTGTTCTATTTTAAGGCATCCATATAATTTATTTCAGCGACTCATTTGCATTATTTACACACGGGTTGTACGATAAATTCATGGATGTAATGTTCTTGCGTTCTTTTCTTATCCGATACGGGACGGCCATAAACAACACATTTTCGAGCCACCGCTTTCTAGACTGCATGAAAAGAGTGAATAATCACTTTTCATGCATACGTTATCGACTAAACTTAAAAACCCTTTGCGAACAATAAAGGGGAGGTTTTCATTTTCTTTTTCCGTAGAATTGATATTTAATTCATCGACAACTTCAGTCATGGAAGGTCGGTCTAGTCGTTGTTTTCGAACATTTATAGTTCGTATAATGTGGAACAGTTTTATTATTTTGTTATTACATGCTGACGAGTTATCGTTACGTACCTAACTTATGAATTTGGTTCCAGAGGAAATGTCACATCTTTATCTGCCCTGGGGTTCCGGTGAACGCTGTACCAACCGGCCACAAGTTCGAAATCAATTCGCTAGCAGTTTGGAACTACACAAGCAGTCATCTTACGAGTACCAGGAGCAAGAGTCGATTCAAAGACAACGGAGCCCAAGTTTACCACCTATACACCATGGTGAGAAGGAAGACAGGCGAACGAGCACTTTGAACCGGAACATCCCGAGTGCGAAACGATTCACGTTCTATGACGAAGACGGGGAGGGCGATACTTCAGGATACGGAAGCGAAACCATCAACCATATGAACCGAAGTCAGGGCGTCCCTTTGTTGCACGATAGCAATCGCAACCCGGTGGTCGCGTGGCAGCAAGACGGTAAAGAAATCAGGTTAGTAATTAAACTAATTTAAGTTAAACACTCTTTAGATGTTACTGTGAGTGTGACCCACTTTGTGGAAATGGAAGCCAATAAAAATTTTGTAAATAGGCTCTTATTATACTTGGATACGTACTAAGGTAGGTATGTGATGTAGGTACTTATGAAGTCATGCAATAGTAACTTTCACAGTTTACAGTCACTCAGACAGCACTCGAGCGCAACGCTAGATTCTTTCTATTTGTGGTGAGATAGTTGTAGGTAATTATTTATGTCTGGATTAAATATTTCCTTAATTGCTTTTACGAAACCGTTATGAGCATTCGCTTCTACATCCTTGTTAAGTAAGAAGTTATCATTTTGTTGAAAATATTCGTTCTAAAGCAGGTCAAGTGGTCCAAATTCAGCGGAAGAGTCTTGGTCAGCCCGGAGCCCGAGGACAGCTGAGGAGGGGCGACCACGTTGGGGAGACCGAGGTGTCGCCACGGGAAGACTATGGGAGCCCACCGCTCCTACTGCACGGCTCCCACAAGTTAGTATATTTAGTTAACCAAGACCCATGAATTTAACATGAATTTGCTAAGATCCAACAAAATGTATTCCGATATCACTACATAGTACCTATAAAACAAAGTCGCTTTCCGCGGTCTGTAATATCTGTCCCTATGTAGGTAGGCTTAGATCTATAAAACTACGCAACGGATTTTGATGCGGTTTTTAACAGGTACAGACACATAGATTTCCACGCGGGCGAAGCCGCGGGGCGCAGCTAGTTGTTTATAAGTAACTTTTTTATTGGATTTTTCAAACTAAGGATTTTTATATGATTATTCTGTGTAGATGCCAAATCAAAAGAAAGGTACCCCGTCGTGGGTGGAACGAGGGTTGAACATGATTGAAAACACGGCAGAGGTACTAGTCATCGACCAAAGAAGCTCAAGCAACAACAGCACTGGGCTCGAGTGTGATAGATCATCCAATGGCAGTGATGAAGGAAGGTAAGAGAGTTAGATAAAGTTAAATATATAAATCTCAATTGTTCGCTTGTGTTTCTCATAATACGCAATGTTTTCAGGACATTCCTACGAGGCCAAAATGTTCCCTTAGAGCCAGAAATCAAAGCTGCTAGGGAAAACAAACGCATAAAAGCGTTAGAACTACAGTCCGCAATTTTAAACCAGTTGGAAGATCGAGAAAAACGACGCTTAGAAGAACGAGAACTAAAATTGAGGGAAGAAAGGTTAGAAGAGTTGAGAATTCAGAGGCAACAGGATGAAGACCGTATGAAACTAGAAGAAGAGAAACGTAAAAATGAAGAAAAACAACTCCAAGAACAAAGGAAGTTAGAAGCATTGAAGAAGGCACTTGAAGATGCTGAGAGAACGGCAAGACAAGAAAAAGAAAAACGATTCACATGCTTGAAGAAACATTTAGAATCTGGACACAGATCCGCAATCTGTGATTCTGTTACAGATAATAAAGTAAAAACCGAAGAACATTTTACAGAAACAAATTCTAATAGTGAACGTGAACAAAGTAGCCCAACTAAAACTCATAGAACGTATGACGTGCACTCTGCTAAGAGCCAAAAGAAAGACTGCGCATCGCACCAAACGACTGAATTTAACTCTCCCAGATCTGTAGGTCCTGGAAATTTAAACTTATTTATCCACAGCGTGCCGCCCCTCGCACTTGCAGACAACCAGTTCAATATTGTGCCAATCGGTATCAACGGCAACTGCGACATCGCCAACAGTCCTCAAAACAATATTCAATTAGCCGTTTTAGTTCCTCAAAATTTAACTAACAATCTGTACAGTGTTTCCCTAAATTCTCTCAATAATATTAACGATTTACCCGACACCAACAAGTTATTAACTCCAAAGAAATACCGCACAATAATGATGAAAGACGCAACAACTCAAACTGATTGTTATGTTTATACTAAATCTACGACAGACAAAATAATTGAAACTGATGAAATTGAAAGGGATATTGATAAACATTACCCCAATATTGATGAAAATGCACCACAGGATAGTAATCATAATACGTTAAAAAAGGATCGACGGTTTCGGTCTGAAGAACGCTTTAAAAAAGATTTAGAAAATCGTCCTAAATGGGGTGTAAATAGGCCTGTAGCCCAGTACAAAAAACAAAGCGAGAAAGATCCTTTTTACAGCCAAAAACGAAAGGTTCGGCAAAAATATAGGCCTCAACCACGACAGTACCTATCACAGTCCAGCGAAGATAGCCGTTCCCCAAGTCCACTTGGAAGATCTGAAAAGACAATGGAAAGTGGAATCAAGCTTCGTAATTCTCTAAGTCAGTCTTACTGGCGAAATAAAAGATCCAGTCAAGATTTATCAAAGCCCAATCAAATATCTGAACCAATCAATAGTTTACAAATAGAATTTAACCACATCGGGCAAATTACAGCGAATGAACTAAGTGACAACAAAAAGTCTCCTAAGAATATGCCTCAAAACAAGAGGATGACTCTTTCACAAAAGTTTATAAACGACAAGTATGGAAACAGGAAGCTTTGGAATGACGATGTCAATGAAAGGAATACGAAAGTTGGCCTGTTTGAAGTTGATAATAGAAAGAAAATCATTGATCAACTTAACACTGCCAAAAGAGATTTTCTAGACAAAAGCAATGATCAGGAAAACTTTTTATCAAATCAATTCTAAGAAAATGTATACCAAATACGAAAAGGACACTTTTTACTAGTCGTGCAATATAATGTAGTAGTTTTTATTAGGTTAAGATGGGTTATCGACCTAACCGTTTCTAAGAAAGGGTCGGCTATGTTGGGTCGATATGATTCAGACAGTTGGTATACTTGTACAATAAGGTAGTGCACGTGTGTTTTAGTTCCGATATAATGGATGATGAATTCGACAAAAAGAAAGATGATGCGCCTATGCTTGATCTATCCAAAGTTGTTATCAATACAGCAGAAGAGTATCGAGCTGTTATGGACAAAGTGCCTGACTTCAAAACTCGTCCAGAGAAGGTAAATTTGTTTTTCTTGAACAGTATCAACATTATTTGCGTGAAATTAATTTACGATACGTACCAAAAATAGGTTAAAGCGGATGATATAAAAATCTTAGACAAAGGAGAAGGCCAAAAAACCAAAACACCTCGGAAGGAAATACGGGCTTACGAGAAGTTGGGAACACGAGGATATGAAGAAAAGCATTTTGGGTTCATGGACCCAGTACCAGTTGAGATGCAGGGATTGAAAATTGAAGATATATGCGCAGTTCCTATCGAGTGGCGAATGCTTACATCTCTCAGACCCAAGTTAAAACAAGACGAAGAATACTTCAACAGGTAAAACTATTTTAACACCCACACACATAGCGTTCAATTTTGGGTACTTACTTAAATTGTATTTTATAATATTTTTGTTTAATTGCAGGCTCATAGAGCTTGGCAAGTCCGAGTTGAGGACAAAAGCGAGGGACAAGAGAGAATTCGCTAAGAATCCAATGATCAGAAAATCCAAGAACAAAGCGGGTGTTGCCGAAACCAGAATTGTGTCTTGCGATGAATGCGGTGAAGAGTATTGCAATGGTAAGTTGTACTAGATTTACCCCAAATTACTCACATAAACACAAATACCCAGGCACACAGGTACCTTTTATTATTTTGTGGCTTAGCCAAAGCGCATAAAATATAATAAAACTATACCTACGCCAAACTTAACCATGCCTCTTTTCTGTTTCGTTTAGTTAGTTTCTTTGATAACCTGAAAAGGAAGAATAATGGCCATATTAAAAGAATAATTAGAAGAATCATTAATATTTTTTATCTTTCAAATAAAAAAGTGACTAAGTAATAAAACATAATAAAATAGCACTTTGAAAAAAAAAACATCGACTTACTTTTAAGAATCCAATGTTTCAAAACCAACTCGTGCGTAGTTTTGGTTTCGAAACGGCTTTGCTAATTTTGGTTTGGAGTCATTTTATGAAATTAGTTCGTTCCTGATCTAGACGAGCGATAGAGCGTCAGCCAAGTTTGTAAAGAAACGGGAGCAGTGTGTATAATTACAGGAAATATTGGGCACGCATATGGTCCTGTGTATCATTATCGTTTTTTTTTCAGGTAGAATGTGTGCTATAACAAACTATGACATGTTCGCTCGTCTGAAAGTCGAAGTGGAGATGAAAAAGGCCCAAGCCCCGGCAGCGCAGGCTGGCAAACTCCGCAAGATGAAAAAACGCGGGAAACGCAAGCCTAGAAGCAAAAGTGCCGCTCCACCAATTCGCAGATCTAACTCAAAATCTGGGGCTAAAAGTGACTGAACTGAAATTTCATGTAATCCTACTAATTATAAACGCGAAAGTTTGTGAGGATGTATGTTTGTTGCTCTTTCACGCTAAAACTACGGAATGGATTTTGATGAAACTTCACAATAATATAGCTTACATATCAGAATAACACCACGTAACACATAGGCATATTCATAAAGATATATTGTATATTATCCAAAATGTCTATCACCATGCGGGTGAAACCGCGGGGCGCAGCTAGTTTATCATATATTTAAGCGACATTGCAAGGTAAGACGACTCTATTTAGGTTCCTACTTCTACAGATATTTTATATAAAAATGGGCGTTTCCAATGAAGATTTATAAAGATTTGGGTTTAAAATTTGACAGAACGGTTAGGTAAGTCGCATAACGTATGCATGGACCAAATTCATTTATCTTTGCTTACTTAATGTGTATCATTAATATTTCGGATCTAAGAAGCCTCATATTATTTTCGGTATGAATATGAACAGTACACTAAACTGTACAGTAAACTAATGAGACAATTAGCACAAAAAAATCGGCATTTACAGACTTTTCTGATAAAAGTGGAATGAGGTTATCGATTTCAAAATAACTACCGACGTTCTTCAATTACGCAACACCATATAATCATCGAATCCTATTATATCCCTAACATAATGCGCTCATTAGTAGAATTATTCTTTGTAGCTGTTAAATTTATATAAAATTACATCTAAAATTACAATATGACTGATTTTCTTTACGGTTGTTAGCGTAGCCTAGTCGATACCATGTAATTATTAATTTACCTACTAGTTTTTGAATCTCAAGTCTTTTTATAATAATGTACGCAATTACAAAATATGCATTTGATACTTATTAATGATAAACGATTGTTTCATTTCCAACCCTGCCTTTAGATAGATAGATAACACTTTATTACACCACACAAAACAGACAATAATACAGAGATAAAAACTTAGAATAAAGGTATAAAGGGCGGCCTTATTGCTGAGACCGATCTCTTCCAGGCAACCTTGGGATGGACTGGACATGAACGAACAATATAGACGGTGGCACTTTAATAAATAATTGGTAACAAATAAACTAAATACCTACATTACAAACATTATAATAAACTTACATAGACATAAGATAAGGCTATCAATATTTCATATGGATAAAGAATGCTGATGCAGTAGTTTTTTGAAGATAGGGAGTGATTTATGAGGAAGCCTGGCCTTTTGCCAGGAATGCGTTATAATAAGACAAAACAAAATTTTCGATATCACTCTTTATTGATTTAAAAAAATATTTATATTACACATTCATTACAATATTATCATTCGTAGAGCCTATAATAACAACAACATTACCAAGACAATATCCCTATGTATTGGCAACTTTCGCCTCGTCTTCTCAGGACGCACAACTACTCTACACAATGAATATGAAGCCAAAAATATACTTTATTAAACCTAAAGATATACGAATTTAATTCATCTCTGATCCTACATGATACAGTTTATAGGGAAGGCTCATAAGTACAGACGAGAAAAGGTAAATCAGAAACAAAAACTGGAAATTGGAATTATCTTAAGATAAACTCTCTTATAGAAGTAATAACAATGTGGTAAATAAGGTACAAGCGGTCAGGGGTAGTGCATTCTGTACTATACAAAATATTCTGCACGCCCGGCCCTAAAGTGAGAGGTCTTTATCACAACTCGCAAGTCTAATATATATGGTATGAATATAAAAGCAACTTACAAAAAATATAGGCAATGGACTTTAATAAATATAAAATTATACGAGGCCAGACTATTGGTAAAAGTCTTGAAGTCAAATAAGTCACAGCATAGTCGATGTAAAATACTTAGATGAAGAATTTCAGTATTATCGCAACACTGACAAAGTATTACATAATGTTCTCACTCTTATCCTAGTTATAATAATTTATTATATAAGACTTTAGAATTTTTAAACGTCGCTTTTCGTTTACAATATGCTTTACTCTACAACACTTGGGATTATTCTTATATGCTTAACTAAATTACAAAATAGGAATCTGCAATTTTATAGCTGTTTACATTTTAATGATAGCAATAGCAAGATACTGCATAAGGTCACAATAATCATGATTATATTCACATTTACGAAAAAGAAAGGTGTTTACAAAATTGAATTGAAAGATATTCAATGGAACAAGTTTTGCCTTTTTGTATCTACAGGGTGAAATTAAAAGGAAAACACCTACATAAATAAGAAAGAAATTAAATAACTTTTTACCGGTCATTTCGGAGTTTTTTATTGGTCCAATTTCAGGTCTCCAATGTCATGGGTAAATCACGCAAACATCATCAACCAATCATGCTGGTTATAAACTATGATGTTTTATCTATTGATAATTTTAGTAAGGATATTATAAATTCGTAGAAGTTTAGGGATAGACACGAATCAAGCGAGAATACAAAGAGATAGGTAAAAATGCATACTCGTGGAATGAAGGACACTTAATACTACAAGCACCAGAAGATTTCGAATGTTCATAATTGTCAATTATGTACTGATTAGTGGTCTAATGATTTTTACAACTAATGGGTTATACATTTCATGTGACTACTTTTAACTCGTATATTTATCGATATTCATAAAATACAATATTTATCAGAGAAGAACTTTCCCAAAATACGATCTCTAAATTCAATATCCCAAAATATAATTACTAACGCGCACGCGCAACATTGCAGATTCCCAAAATACACTTTCAAAGAAGTTATTCCAACATAAAAAAGAATGACTCACAAAAAACATATTATGCATTGAAAACAATAATTAAATTATTATGAAAAACAAGTCAACGAGTTTATATAATACAATAAAATATGAAACTTAAAACATGGACGTAAGTTAAATGAATGTGTAAGAAGGTAAGGTAATTAACTTAAATAGCAATTAACGCACCCTGTAAAAGTACGTTCCTAGTATTTTTAAATCGAGTTAAGGTCGAGGTTTTACGGGGCGTGCAATTGTCATTGAGCTAGCGACTGGGCGGAGCGCCCGGCTGTACCCTGTGAAATACAACTCACCATTCACTGGTCTTTGCGGGCTTTCTTTTTGCTTGCTTTCTTCGACACCTTAGCATCGGTCCAAGTATCTGAAAGTAAAAAGGTAGGTAAGAAACCGGAATTTAACATAAGGTAGGCACCACTCGCTTAAAGATAAATTGCGTAAATAGTCGTGTTTGATCAGGTGAATCGAGCAAATTGAAGAAAAGACATGGTTACACCTTTAATTGCTTACAATAGAAAATCAATATTTCGAGGATTGAGTTTGTTTAGAAATAGAGGTCTATGTGAAAAATGTTAGTGTTTATCAGTCAATGAAAATACATAGTTAAAGTAAATACAAACTTCTATCTGAACCTACTCAGATAGAAGTTTGTATTGTTGTTGAGTGGGTTAGTATCGCACATAAAAGCCTTCATTTAGAGGCACGAAGTGAATTAATAACTTACCACCGAGTTCGTCAAAGACGGGAGCGTTAGATGGTTCCTCTTGTTTTTCAGAATCGGAGTCCTTCTCGACAGAATCAGCCTTGGCCGGGATCTTGGCGGTCTGAAGAATAAAAATAATTTATTTAATATATTGATTCAGTATAACAGGCCTAGGCAGAGATGGCGGAATGACCTTGACCTGTTCAATAAAGAGTGGGCCCTCCTTGCTGAGGACAGAGATAAGTGGAAGAAGGGAAGGGAGTCCTTTGACCTGCAGTGGGACACTCCGGGCTACTATAATATAATAATTGATTCAGTAATATAACCAACTCCACTAATACCTTTAGTGCTATATACTTGTTCTGTGCATACACACTTGGCTTAGACCACTGTTCATAAGTTGCTTCCCGACTTTTTTTTGAACAAAAAGGAAGTCAAATTATGTTACATGATAAAATTAAAATCTACTCCAGCAAAGCCATGGACAAAAGTTAATTTATAAATGTTATTTATTTGACAGATAATATTAAAAAGATCAATATCAATAGGTGTATGTAAGTAATTACAACACCTCCAAATAAATATTTTTGATAACTTTAGCATGTTATCTTACTTATTAATAGAGCCAACATCATTTATAGCCAAAGTCAAACATCAACAAAAATCTTTAAATTCACTGTTCATTTTAAAAATATGAAAATGGGTTATAAGTTGACCTTCCATTTCCATTAAGTGGTGATTAAGCTATGACCCTGGTGAGATCTAACTCATCTTCTATAATTGCCAACAACTAGCTGAATTTAGTCATTAGGCCTAGACCACCAACCAAAATCAAGACTATTGTAATGATAATTCTATTTGTCTTAAGTTGTCTGATTGTAATTACCTCCTTCTTCTTGTTCTGTTTTTCCTTATTCTCCTGTTTCTTTGTGCTCCTAAGATCCTTTACTTCAGTCAATTCCTCCAGTTCTGGAGCTGGGGTAGTGTCACCACCGCCTAAGGCTGCCTGCTCGCTGCGCTCCCTCTGGTAACAAAATTAAAGATACTCTCTGATTCAATAATTACTAGCTAGTTTATCATTGCAGCTTCACACACGCTTCTCGTGGATGATAGTCTATGGTCTACATCAAATACAGTCTTGTAGTTAATATTCACTAAGATTCTCTAATTCTGCTATACTAAATGAGGCAACAGGCAGAAAAAATAAGTCTTTCTAGATTATCATAGCTACTTTAACATTTATAATATTAGTATGGATTGAGTGACAGCATATCTTTTCTAAAAAACTCTATGGTTTATAGTCCATTTATAAAAAAAAAGTCAAGAGTAAAAGTCCTTTTTGATACACATAAAATCATTATTTGCATCCTAGCAGTGTTGATCACTTTAGAAATATATACAAAGTTTGAAAGCAAAGTGACAAATCAAGTTCAATGTCATCAAGATAATACACATGAGTTTGAGATTTTATTGCTTTCTTGTTCAATCAACACTTAGTTATTGCAACAAAGTTCCAGTTAGCATTTGTGCTGTGTAAATACATGCTACATTGCAATTGATTATGGAGTAAGCCTTGAGAAAAGTTCTTGATATAAACTAGTAATTGACATACCTCATTCAGGATATTGACATACCTCATTCAGGATACGTTGAAGCTCAGCCACCTGTTCTTGAAGAGCTTTGGCAGCATTCTCATCCACATCAGGACCAACAGCGCTCACAACCTTGATGACTTCCTCTGAGGGCTCTGGGTGACCTGCTTCTACATCCTTCTCTACTACCTTGGCTTTCTTTCCTTTCTTAGCAGGGCTCTCTTTCTTTGGCTCAAGGTTTTTCTCTTCGGGAGACTTAACCTTTTTCTTGTCACTCTTCTTAGGCACTTCTTGCCAAAGTCCATCATCAAAATCAGCTGGCTTTTCAGACTCTGCAGCCTTTCCTTTCTTTCCCTTCAAGACAGGGGCATCTTTCTTAGCTGCTTTGGGTTCAACAGGCTTTTCCTTGGGCTTGGGCTTTTCAGTTTCTTTTGCTTTCTCCTCCTTTTTGGGAGATTTCTTGGCCGATTCAGACTTAGTCTTCACATCATCAACAGCACGGTTGGGAGAAGGCTTCTGAAAATATAAAGGATCGCGATATCAAAACGTGGCTGTCATAACAGGTCCTACTTAATTATGTTTCAAGACAGACAGAAAAGTTTTGATCAAAGTATGACACAAAATCAGTTACTTACAAATAAGTCTAGGACATGGACTTTCAAGCCCCCGGATTAGCTCGTAGCATATGCTTACAGGTTAAAAATAAAATCAGCTCGCGCTGACAAAGGCGGGAGAAGGTAATAGTAATAAAACAATAGTTGGGAGGCACTTACTTTGTCCTTTTTTTGTTTCTTCTTGTTGGACGATTTCTTGTCGTCAATAACCAGCGGTAGCTTGTCGAATTGTGGCTGTTCTGCTGAGTGGAAACCGAACACAAAAACTAGCGCAGCACATACTAAAACAACAGCGACAGCAGCAGCCGTAAACATAAACTGTGCGTTAGACACCTGGTTCAATATTTCCATCATGCTGATCAATCCGAAATCGTCCAAAATGTATAGTTCACATATAAAGTTAGCGATAACGTATGATAATGCTGAACGAATTAATTCCCGAGTGATAAAAGCAGACACGGAGACATGATGACGCGGCTGTGACGTGCCAAAATTTGCGATTTCTTTTCGTTCTGTGTTACCATTACAAATCGTGCAAGAAGAAAGCTGTTTTTGTTGCAAGACCCACAAAAAACGCACGAATTATATAGGAACGGCAAAAAAACCTAATTTACCTAATTTTTTTTCTAAAGTGTTAAAAAATTTATTCTAAGAAACACAAATATTTATTTTTTCGCAATTGGTCCGGTTTTTTTGTATAGGCCGGTTTTTTGTATTTGCTGAAAATAAGATGACATTGACAACCATACCAATTGACATTCCGTTTTAAGGTAAGTGTCCACTTATACAAAAAACTTTAGTACGTTTTAAAAAATTTTAACCCTTGCGGAATTGTATAAAACCATACAAAGAGCCATTTATACGAAGTTTAATGGAACTTTAGTAGGCAAGTACCGATTAATTGTTGGACAAGTTATTAAGAGAAATAAAAAGTCTAATAAAAATATAATTTTTATTATGTAGGTACATAATAAAAATTATATATAGTATAAAAATGTTCTTTCGTTGATTATGATAACCAACGCTTAATGAATAGATCAATTGATAATGATAGTTTACCTGCCAATGCGTGCGCCATGCACGTCCGGTTTTCATAATTAGCGAAAGAAAAATTATACTACTAACATTTTTCAACAAATACGAACGATCGAAAACCAGCGACTGGCCGCGAAACGTTCGAGTATTTTATTGAATCAATTCACGCAAACAAAAGTGAACCTTATGGCATGACCGTAAAGGTAGGTGTTCTCGACAATTACGAACGATCGAACTATAGGCTGCAAGGCAGTGGCAAGTCATTGGTCAGTGTTGCCGCTAGAACTAGGGGATTTTATGAATGTTTAGCGGACAAAATTCCACATTTAGCGAGAAAAAAAATTATAGCGACTTTTTCGTGGGTCGCGGGTTGCTGAGACCAATGACATTGGTCTCAGCAACCCGCGAACCACGAAATGATTGAGTCTTTTTGATTCGATCTTTCTGCAAGTTGGATCGCGATGGAATAGGTCTTGAACGATCAACACATGTCTACGTCGGAGGCTCGGTCGTATTTGTCGGGAACAACTACCTTGTCACATCATAAAGATTTATTTTTGTTTTATAAGCATTACCACCAGAATCACAGAATGATCGAATTCTTTTAAAATTAGGAATTCGATCATCGGGTCGCGATCGAGTCTCTGTGATACGATCAATTACGAATCACGATCGACACAGGTTTAGTACCAATTATTGTCAACTGCAGTGTGCAGTGCAAGTCGACGTCTACCTTTCATTTTATGCTAGCTAGCTAGCTACGCACGCATGCGCTTACGATTTGTTTGATTGAGCCAATTTTTGAGGTTGTTTATGTTACCACGAATTACGATTTCGGAAACGAAAAACCTACGCTTTATTTTGTGAATATAACCTGAATTCAAACTAAAATGGCTGGTAAAAATAAAAGAAAACGAAATAATAAGAAAAATGCACTAAAACAGAGAGAAATAACCGAAAAAGAGGATTTTGGACATGGAGAAGAGGTTGATGAAAGTGTGGGCAATGATCAAACCGAGAGGTTACATAAAAGAAGCCACGAGGAAGATAATTCAGATACTGAAGATAAACCAATGAGGAAAAAAAAGAAAAAGCAACCTGTTCCTGGCGGCACAGCAGACAACAAAGGAAAGAAGTCCATTCGACAAGCAAAAAGAGAGAAACATGCACAACGACTAGCCGAAATAGAGGCTGCCTCCAAGGACCAACTTGCATCACAGTGCATTACCTATCTATCCCAGTGGAAACATGATAAACAAAATTGGAAGTTTATGAAAGTCAAACAAGTGTGGCTCTACAAAAACAAATTCTCCTCTAAACTGATTCCAGATTCTTCATGGAAAACACTGCTAGAATATTTTGAATCTGCCCAAGGAAATATTCGTAATCTATTACTAGAAGATGCTAATAAAGTAATCAAACAATTGGATGAATGGACAGAGTCACAGAAAGAAAGTACTCAAGCTGATGAAGAAAACAAAGAAGCAGAGGATGAAAAGAAACCTGAAATTACCAAGCCTGACGATGTTGCTTATAAAAGAGCTAGGGATATATTACAATGTTTAAACTAAATATGTTGTTTTAATTACAATTTATTCAACTACATACCAATGGTAACAATAATAAATAATAAATTATCGATAGGTGCAAATAACATCTCAAGCCTTGGCTTCAGCTTGAGTCTCTGCGGCAGCAAATTGATCAATCCACTTGCGTAGTTTGTCAGTATCTTGGAGGCCAACCAAACGATGTAGTACTTTGCCATCTTTAACAGCTATTAAAACTGGTACAGATTGCACATTATAATCAAGAGCCAAATCAGTCTGCTCGTCAATGTCAACCTTGGCCAGCACTACTTTTCCCTTGCTTTCAGATATGATCGACTCTAGGCGTGGAGTCAAGAGCTTGCAAGGGTTGCACCATCTGTAATAAAATACTTGTTATACTGTAGGTACTGCAATGAATTAACTTATAGTTTAATTTTATGATTCTATTCAACCAAATGTAGTGAATCATTTCATTAGGTGTTTTGCTTATTATCATGACAAATACTTACGTAGCGAAGAAATCAACTACAACTGGTAGTTTGCTATTTAGAACTTTGTCTTTGAAATCATCAGTACTTTGGATTTTTACGATGTTGCCATTCACAGAAGTACCGCAGAAGTTCCTGATGAGTGGAACGCTTTTTGCTAGATATTTGTTCTTTATAAACAAATCAAGGGCACTTTTGGCGAACATTTCCACAAAAAAAATACTGAATTTACCCAAAACGAAAACAGCTGACTGCCTGTGATTCACTGGACTGACTTGACCGTGAAAAAAAAAGACAGCGCCGAAAGGATATCATGATTTTGACATTTTTTTTTTTTTTTTTTTATTTGCTTTGGGGTGGCTTTCGTGTCACGGCGGCCATGATAGGCCTATTGTGATCGCCACTTTTACATCAGTCCCGAAGCCGTGGCGTTTATAGTTCGCCACTAACCCTTGCAGCTGCTAGGAACTGTAGGATTTTCTTCGGGGTGATGTCTTTCAGCTCGTCTGGGCTATGCAAATGCTTGCCCAGATGGATGCTGCGTTTGTGCATCAGTGCTCCACACTCACTTAGCAGATGGAGGGGCGTTTCATCCGCCTCCTCACAGAATCTGCAGGATTGTGTGTCGCTTAGCCCTAGTTTGAACATGTGCTTGTTAAGGCGACAGTGTCCAGTTAGGGCTCTTGTCATGATGCGAAGGTTACCTCTGCTTAGCGCTAGGATTCGGTTGGTATACCGACTATCGAAGGCTTTTATCAGAGATTTTGAATGATCCATGCCCGAGGAGTTTCTCCAAAGCTTGTGCGATTCCTCGAGGCAGGATCCCAGGAGTGTTCTGTGCGCCAAGCTTTTGGGTATGCCACAGAACGGCTCGGGTCCCAGCTGAGTCCCCTTTGCTCCGGAGCGCGCAAGTTCGTCGGCACACTCATTGCCGTTGATTCCTGCGTGCCCCGGAACCCATCTTAAGAGGACTCTGTTATTCGAGCCCAGAACGTTAAGTCGTGACAGACAGTCCTCAACTAGCTTGGACGTGATGACCTTCGAGTCCAACGCTAGGAGTGCCGCCTGGCTGTCAGAGTTGATAACTATAGTTTGGTTGGAGTAGCGCTTTTTCAGATTTATATCCGCGTATTCTAGGATGGCGAATATTTCTGCTTGGAAGATAGAGGCGTGATTTCCCAGGTTTATGCTTATGCCAAACCTGGGTCGCTCTCCGTACACTCCACAGCCTACATCCAGTCCCATTTTGGAGCCGTCTGTGTACCAGATTAGGCATCCATCCTTGCAGAGAGGTTGTCTATTTAGCCAATCTTCTCTGGAAGGAAGTTCCACTGTGTAGTGCTTTTCAAACACATGGCGTGGAAGCATGGCATCAGTTGTCATGCTCAGAATGGGATGTTCCATAGTTGAGTCTTTTAAAGATCTCAGTTTGTGGGAGAGCCAGTTGCCTCCGCCCAGGCAGCTAGCCCTATACATGCTGGTCTTTGCCTCTTTATGTATGTACATGTGGAGAGGAGGAAGGCCCAGCAGTGCATTTAGTGCCTGACCGGGGGAGGTGGACATGGCTCCCGTGGCCATAAGACAAGCAGTCCTTTGTAGGCTATTCAGTTTGTTGATAGCGGTAGACTGAAAGGCCTTGTCGTACCATACCATAGAGGCGTATGTGATAATCGGCCTCACGATGGCAGTGTACAGCCAAAGGGCAATCCTGGGGTTTACACCCCAGTTGTTGCCCATGAGTCTGCCGCTAGCACCTAGTGCCATCTTTGCTTTATGTAAGACGTTGGCTAGGTGTATGTTCCACGTCAGTTTTTGGTCGATGGTTACGCCCAAGTACTTTACTTCTGTGGAAAAGGTTATGATTTTACCGTTTAGTTTGGGCTTTGCGAGCTTGTCTAGTCGCCGCTTGTTGGTAAACGGTATAATCACAGTTTTGTCAGCGTTGACCGAGAGTCCACTGTTGCTGCACCAGTCGCTGACAGTGTTGAGAGCTCGCTGCATAATGCTAGAGATGGTAGATTGGCAGAACCCTCGTACGACGATCACGAGGTCATCTGCATAACCTTGCGCATCGATATTGAGGTCTGCCAGTCTGCACAGGAGCTGGTCCACGGCTAGGGTCCATAGTACAGGCGATAGGACTCCGCCTTGAGGACAGCCCCTAGCCGTGATGATCTCAATGTTTGATTGGTGAAGGGATATTTTTGCTCCCCTACGGGTGAGCATGTCCTCAACCCATCTGGTGGTGGTTGGGTCGACATTTTTGCTTGTCAGCCCATTCACCAGCAGTGATGTGGGGGAGTTATCAAAAGCCCCTTCAATGTCAAGGAATGCACAGAGTGCGATTTCCTTGTCCTCCATAGCTTTCTCCACTCTGTCGATGAGGCTACTAAGCGCCGTCTCAGTGGATTTGCCCTTGCGATAGGCATGTTGGCTATGGTGGATGGGAGACGCAACAAGCGCCACGTCTCTAATGTGTCTGTCTACCACTTTCTCCATTGTTTTAAGAAGAAAGGAAGAAAGGCATATTGGTCTGAAGGACTTCGGCTGGCTGTAGTCCTTCTTTCCTGCCTTGGGTATAAAGACAACTTTGACATTAGTCCATGGTTCTGGCACAGTTCCCCAGGCGAGGCTCGCTCTGAAGATTTTTACCAGATATGGAGTGAGGACGTCGATTCCCCGCTGTAAGAAAACAGGGAGAATTCCATCCTCTCCACATGCTTTATTAGTTTTAAGAGAGTTAACGGCCCACCTTACCTGATTCGGTCTTATAATCCGGGCCGCCCTGTTCCAGTCCTCGTTCCGAGGCTTATAGGGGTTGGCAGGAGCCGGTTGGAGTGAGGTTTTGTACCGTGAACCAGGGAAGTGGGTCGAAGCCAGCAACTCTAGGGTTTCACTTTCATTTGTTGTGAAGGTGCCATCTCCTTTCTTCAGGAGACCTATTAGATTAGTGTTGGCTTTGGAGAGCAGTTTGTGGAGTCTAGCGCTTTGAGGGAGACTTTTGACTTCCTCGCAGAGCTTCCTCCAGGATGATTTTGACATTGACATGACCCTATAATGAAAAGTCGATCGTTCGATAAAATTTGAGTCTGGCAAAGTGTTTAATTAAAATAAAATTATAATGGCCAATGTGTTGAGAACACTTTCAATTTTTTGTTTAAAAACAATCGAATTATTTTTCTGTATTTTTTAGTGTCAACAACACACTAAAAAATACAGAAAAATAATTCGATTGTTTTTAAACAAAAAATTGAAAGTGTTCTCAACACATTGGCCATAGTAGTTAGTATCAAACTTATCAAAGGTCTTAAAATACGCAAGCATTAGCAAGTACACTTTTTTAAGATATTAATTTCTTTAATTGACTACTAAAATTACCTCCCTTGCCTAAGGGAGGTAAGGGTTCTTACATATTCGTCAAGTTAACTCTGCAGTAAAAAGTGTACGATATTATGACTGGAAGAGCCTAGAGTTGCCTAAAAGAGATCGCTTCTAAGCGATAAGGCTGCCCATTGTACTTGTCGCGTGTAATGTATTTTTTGTTATGATCTGTATATGGTGTACCTACAATAAAGTAGTTTTAAATATGTTTGTATATCTTACAAACATATTTTAATTAAAGCTTATAGATCAATGCTTTAACTGTACCTCTATAGTCATACATAAGATTCCATTACGCTAGGCAGATACGGCGAACACACTGACACAGTGCGGTGCTCTAGCTCTCATCCAACTTTGGTTAACTGCACAAATTTGGATACTTATTAATTTCTAGAATCTAGATTTGGGAACAGGTTTTATTATAATAATGGATATAACTATTTATAATATGCCTTAATGGAAAAAAATATAAGTTCTGCACGTTCGGTTTAATTGTAATGAAAAGTTTAATCGCTATTATGTCATTATTCACCAGAAATCGGGGATTTTTTGATTCATGGTACATAGTACACATTTATCATAGGTATATAACCAGAATCCTCGAAATAGGATTTAATAGAACCTTCTCCGTCAAAATACAAAAAATATATTATGTATATATTCATTACATTTCTACTTGGCATCACTAGTTGCAATGTCAACTGTCTTGGAGCCAATGAAAAAACTGTGGAAAATATCGGTTTTAAATTTGACGCACCATGATTGGGTCTAAAAGTTTTCACCAATCCATTCATGTCTTTAACTTGCAAGTGAAAACAAAGTCTCAAACCAATAAATTATCTACGAAAACAGTCCATTTTTGAATTGTGATTGTGGGTTTGCGTGGAACAAGTAAAGTTTTCATGTATTTTGTAACAATCTCTGAGAGAAAATCTATTCAATGAGCAAAATGTATTCCAGCGATAACGAGGTAAATACATTTTTCGATTTATACAATCACACTGTCATTGTATTATAATAAACTGTGTTCTAACCTAAATCGGCATTATTCATAAAATATCTCCTTTGCAGGCAGGCTACGAGTCGTATGGTGATACCTACGAACCCCACACTGGGGATCCTCAATATGATTTGGAATATGACCGTTCGTCGTACTACAAAATGCCTGATATGGTAAATGTTAAAAGCCTTTAGTACCATAGTGCCATTTGAATGTACCAACCACCCAAGATTCCTTACCATAGGCCTATGCCAATTCATCTGTTTTCTTTTTCAGGTTAAAAAGTTCCTTGTGTACTTTCGTAATATGATTACAGAGGGTATGACATACGAAATCGCCAATTTGTATGAAAATACTTTTCCTAAGTTGACTGAGCAATATTTTGACAACACTCCTTGGCCTCATGAAGATGAGGTTTCACCTCTTGTTGACAATGATCCTGTGAGTATCACACCAGCAACAGCATTTACTTGTCTACTGCTAAGCATAGGCCTCCCCTGCGAGTGCCTTATTGACTTTTATAATTATAATGCCATAATAAGTTGGGTTTTAACTACAAGAAAAGATGTGTTATAACTCAAGATAAACATTCTGAACTCAAATAGATGGAAAGACTTTAAAAGGTGAAATTATTCTTTAAGTCATGTTTTAGGTCTTCATGATCCTGTACAAGGAACTCTTCTACCGTGACATCTATGCCAGAGTGCCCGGCGGTCCGAAGCCTGAGCAGAGATTCCACTCTTTCTACAACTACTGTGATCTCTTCAATTACATCCTGTCTGCTGAGACCCCAGTACCTCTGGAGTTGCCTGACCAGTGGCTGTGGGAGCTTATTGATGAGTTTGTGTACCAGTTCCAGTCATTTGCTCAGTACAGGTAAAGCTATTTTTAGTGAAAAGCAATCATCTGCACAACTCTAGTTTTTAAAATATTTTTCTACCAATTTTATGCCCGATCTGAACCACCCCTGAATGTTTGTTCCTTAATTTTTGTTACACCCTATACATTTGTGGACATTTTGTGTATATTTTGTGGTTTGAAGCTTGAGCTGATATTTGAATCACAGAGACATATAGATTTGAATGCTCATTCTTGTGCTGAGTGGTAGCTATATTGCTAAATAGCTAGATAGATACATAGGAAGTTTAAGTATAAACATGAGACTAAATATATTGGGCTGACAAGAAATCAAATTGTTATGCAACACATGGAAGAATTATTTAGCTAAATAGATAAATTCTTATATTATTCTCTATTCATTTTTTTATTCTATTGTTGTATGAATAATGTAATTGAATATTTATTTCTTGACCTTAATTTAGTCTAAAATTACTACATACAGATACTACATATGATGCAACATGTATTTCAAAAAAGTTACGAAATAAAAGATTATTGATTATTGAAGATACATATTAAAATACAGCCTATGAAAAACAGGTATGGCAGATGCTGTATTGGGTTAGTGTACAGAGTTTTATACTACCTTCTCGGATTCTAGATATTTTAGTATTGGATATAGATAAACTGAGGTTTCAACAGATTTTTCTTTTCATTCTAGGTCTCGTACCTCCAAACTGAGCCCTGCTGAGATTGAGGCTCTCAATACAGAGAACAAGGCTTGGAATGTGCTTTGCATCCTCAATGTGCTGCATTCTCTTGTGGACAAGTCCAACATCAAGCGCCAACTTGAGGTAAACATAATAATAATAATAATATATGTACGCTATGTGTAGCCATCGCCTTTAGATTAACTTCTCAAAGGTCTTCTGTGCTGTTGGCTTCGGCCCCACGCAAGCCTTCCAAAGGACCGGGTCACTTTATGGCCCGTGATCATGGTAAATGAGACATAATAATAATAATAATAAGTAGAAAATAATCGTATTTTGTTCATTCATTTTATTTTATATGTGTGGTAACTATAAGACTAGGTGCAATTATCATTCAGAGCAAAACTCTTTCACTTATTTGCTTTTTAGTACTAAATGTCATCAATATTTGTTTCTTTGAGCGACACAGCAAACAATATCAGATTGATTCTGATGATAATGTTTATTCAGATAATAATTATAGTAAACAAGACACTATACTAGAAGCTTAATATTCACATGCCAGATGTAGTTGTTTGACGACCTATGTGGCGCGGCGGGCGATGGTACGCCTGCGAGGCAGGAGGTTCGGTTCCAGCCTTGAGACAAATTGTACGATCTGTAAATATACAGTCGTGGTCAACTAATTAGGGACTTTCAAGATAGTGAAGAGCAATAACCGGTTATGTACATATAAATATAAAACCCTATTGATTTCTCAGCACCTATTATTTGCATAATTTGGTCCGATTGTTATGCTATAAATGGCTGTAAATAAAAGAATAAATAAATAGAAAAAAGTATTTAATATCAAAGGTTGAACATGTATTCAATTTTAAGGTATAATTCTGTAGCTGGACATTTAATTAAGGACAGTAAACTATAATGAAAAATAGAGTTAAACAAAACTAATAATCTGCAGTATTATAATATCTTTAACAGCTCCATTTTATTATGTGTAAAATCAGTACCCAGTAGCAAAACCTTTGTTAGTAATTACCGCTTGACACCGATGTGGCATAGACATCAGTTTCTGGCATGTTTCGACAGGAATGTTTGCCCATGCCTCACAAAAAGCTTCATTAAGTTCATCTAAAGTTGTGGTACGATAAGTGGCAACTTTTTTCTTGATTTCGTGCCAAAGGTGCTCGATTGGGTTAAGGTCCAGGCTATTTGCTGGCCAATCTAGCACCGATACTGACTGACTGGTAAGAAACGACTTGACTGAACGGGCGGTATGTTTCGGGTCGTTATCATGCTGAAACGTCCATATAATAGGGAGATACTCCTCAGCATAGGGAAGCATTGTTTCCTCCAATATTGCCTTGTATTGATGTTGGTCTAAGTTACCCTGAACTTTCCTCACAGGTCCCACTCCACGTCCGGAAAATGAACCCCACATTTTAATGTTTCCACCGCCATGTTTCACCTGCTTTTTTGTGAATCTTGGATTCATTTCCGCTTTTACTGGACGCCGTACGTATTGCCTTCCATCTGAAGATATCAAATTAACCTTGGTCTCGTCAGAGAATAATACATGTTGCCATTGGGCGTAGGTCCAATGTCCATATTTACGTGCAAACGCCAAACGAGCATTTCTATATTCTTTTTTCAACAACGGTACTTTGCGAGCCACTCTTCCGAACAACCCTGCTTCTACCAGACGTCGTCGAACGGTCCTCGCTGAGACACCAGCTCTTTCGTCTGTCCTAAACACTTCGTGTTTAATTAAAATAGAGCCTAGAAACGGATCTTTCTTCGCTAACCTGGTTATCATTCTATCTTCTTGCGGAGTTGTTTTTCACGATCTTTTTGTTCTGGGCACATTTAAAGCTGTGTTATTGCGTCTGAAATGTTGCACTGCATTGTATACCATAGTTTTTGAACAATTTCAATGTTCTGCTCTCCTTCGGTATGGCCAACCATGCTCGACAACAAACTTCATGATAATTTTTCGTAGTGTTGGATCGCAACTTTTATTTTTGCCCATTTTTCTTCAAAATATTTTTCAAAACTTAAAATAGAAATCGGGATTGCCGCCAAAACTACCACGAAACAATAAGAGAAGAAGTAAAAAAGTATTGAGATTCAAATTTTTTAAATAGAACGCAATATCTCAGTGTCCCTAATTAAATGGCCAGCCAGCATTATTTGAACAAATAGCACTATGATAATCTATCAGCTATACTGTAAAGAGGTTTAATGTTTAAGAAGTTGTTATTGTTTGTATAATCGGGCACATCAATGACTAATTATACTTACATGTAAAAGATATGGAATATTTTTAAGACTCGTTGAAAAAAAAAAATACAATTTGGCTTAACTAGAGATTGTCCCTAATTAGTTGACCACGACTACTGTTCAGCAATATTATTTATTTATTTTGTGCGCGTTTATTTATTTTTATTAAAACGCCAACAAAACACAAAATAAATCATTTTTATAGAAACATATCGCGTTCACGTTCTAAACGCGATTTACACCTCTGCCTCCTACTTAGAAAGAGGTAGGGAAATGATGTTGATATAACATACATTTTTAGTGTGATAGGCTACTTGCGATCCCGAAGGCAAGAACTAACCTCCTGAGCAAGTCCCCGTTCACACGGGCCCTTCGGGCTATTAATACTTTATGTGCAGAGGAGGATGTTGACAATATTTTATATGTCCTTGCCAAAATTCAGGGATGCGGTTTTAGATTTTTTGAATAGGACACATAGAAATATGTAAATAGATTTATTTTAAGTTTTATATTAAGTTGAAGTTAGTAGCGTGTCTGTTGGCGCATCACTAATACACTAACATAAACTAACTTTCTTAATGTTAGTTTTTAGTAAGTGTATTTAATATTTAAGTTTTTTTGTATTTCTTTGTCGCTTTGGTGTAAAACTGTAAAGGCATTGTAAATATTTTATGAAATAAATAAATAAAAAAATACTTGAACTGCCATCTGCTGCCGTGTGGCAGCTGTATTGTCAGAAATGCCTATTCATTTGTGAGCAGTTCTAGCTAGAAATTATTTTCCTTCAACTTGCAACTTATGCATTGTACGACAATTTACCCTTATCTAGGCTTCAATAAAAGCTTGTCTTACTAGCTTGGCAAAGATCACACTAATATTATAAATGCGAAAATGTATATGTTTAGAAGTATGGATGTTTGTTAACTCTAAAACTACTGAACAGATTGGGCAAAAATGATGACGTAGAAACCGGAATAAAGAACACAAGTTAGTTTCCTGCCTGCATTTGACAACGTAAACAACGTTGAGTCGAATGTTGACGACCACTGGTGATGAGTTAACTAAAACAATAAATGTGCTCTGTAAGTACTTGTTTATTACCAGGTGTACGCTACAGGCGGCGATCCCGAGTCTGTAGCGGGAGAGTTCGGCCGGCACTCGCTCTACAAGATGCTGGGATACTTCTCACTGGTGGGACTACTGCGCCTGCATTCTCTGCTCGGAGATTACTACCAGGCCATCAAGGTAACAAGAAACCAACACAACAACACGTTCGTGATGAATGAATGGAGAATGTTTTAAAGATATCCTATATCCAAGGTCTAGGTGGTTTTCGAGCGATTTCAATGCCAGGCAAGTGCCCTACGCAATTTAAGCGAGTTCGCCGCACTCACGCCTCCCTTTGAAACCGCTTTGAAATCGCCCGCAAGTCGCTAGTGTGATAAGGCTCTAAACGTTCCCCAACCTCAGCAGCCCAAACCGTCTTTTGTTTTTCACATACTGAGGTGTCAATGTGTGACAATTTTTTGACGTCCGTCAGCGTAGTCAAGTCAGTCAGTCACAGCGTAGTCTTAGTTATAGAGTCCCATTTTACCCTTTGGTGACGGAACCCTAAGAAGAGTATTTCGACCTAAGACCTGACCCATCTATTTGCTAATTCCAGGTACTAGAAAACATTGAACTGCACAAGAAGTCTCAATACTCCCACGTGCCAGCGTGTCAGATCTCCACATCATACTACGTCGGCTTCGCTTACATGATGATGCGTCGTTACTCTGACGCCATACGCACCTTATCCTCGGCGTTGCTTTACATGCAGCGTACTAAACAGCTGTTCTCAACGCGTTCTTACCAGAACGATCAGATTAATAAGCAGACGGATCAGATGTACCATCTTCTGGCTATTTGCTTGGTGTTGCATCCGCAGTGTGTGGACGAGTCTATCCAGCAGGTAAGATCTTGTCTGGGACTTTGTTTGGGTTATGTTCGTATTGCAGAGATCAAGTGTAATGGACATTTGAGGGTATTTTTATCCCCAACAAAACAAAGACCTTATATACTAGAATACTACTATATATGCGATCCAAACAAACTATGATAGTTTTTTTTGTAAATCGAATAATTGAATGAGTTATCATACCTGTTTGATGAAAACCAGTTCATCTCTTGTAATTTTATGCTGTTTTAAAAGTAAAATTAGGGCACATCAATCAACGAATCAGGAATATTCACCTGAATTATAAATCTCCTTCTTTTTTGAAGTTTAATCAGCTCCCTTATAACAAACAGCAACAAAAACACAAAATTATCTTTATTTGGAACATATTATGCAACATATTTATGGTTATTATTACTATTTCAGGTGCTCAGAGAAAAGAACTACCACGAGAAGATGTTCAAGATGCAGTACGGAGATCTGGGCGAATTCGAGAGTTGCTTCACGTTCGCGTGCCCCAAGTTCCTGAGCGCCTGCCCGCCGCCCATTGAGCCCGGCTCCAACTACGGACGCGACGCCGTCAAACACCAGACGCAAGTGTTCATGGATGAGGTAACTGTATCGTGATCATCTACATGACACAATTCCCTAAAGCCCGGCTACCACGCTATTTAACACAAAACGTAACTCGCGTTATCACGCTAATTTTAGCACGAAAAACGGGTGGATAGGCGTTTTTCACGGTAAATTCGTATGCGTAGGTTTTCTCAAAGTTTTTAGGTAGGTAGAAGTAACATCTATGCGTTTTAGATATACGCTTTATATGATAGATTCGATTGAATAGATTTAGGTATGGCGGAAATAATACAATTATTAAGTTTATTTTAGTTGAGAGCTAAATAATAAGCCTTTTTTTCAAGCTTAGTTGGAGGAAAAATCAATGAGCGATAGTATAGAAATCCAAAACTGGAACAGGATATGCACATTTTGTTTTCTCTCACTATCACTTATTGCCTTGATCGAGACGCTCACCACTTGTGAGCTACTTTTACGTTCTGTAAAACGCCATTTATTTGTGTGAAATGCTACAAGAGCATTTATTTATCGCTGTCAGCGATAAGGTCGCCTATTGTTTAGTTAATATTAAGATAATTATAAGGTTTTATTTTGTTATGTTTTTAAGTGCAATAAAGTGTAGATACACAGTCTCTAGCTAGATGTTCTATAACAACCTTTTCTATTCCAGGTCCGCCAACAAAAGATGCTGCCAACAATCCGGTCTTACCTAAAGCTCTACACAACCCTCCCTCTCGCTAAGCTAGCAGCCTTTATGTCGGCGGCGCGCGGCGGCGACCGCGACGCTGCGAGGGAGCACGCAGCTTTAGCCATCCATCTATTGTGCTTCAAGCATAAGATGAAGAATGTTGTCTGGTCTAAGGGACCTAGTGGCTTGGATGGGAAATTCCAGAGCGGGTCAGAGGTGAGATTTTGTTATTTACTTTACACTTTCAGATACATGTTTTGAAAGGCGTAGTTCAGTTATTCTGGCCTTGTAGTAACTACATACGTTCATTGAAGATTAGTATAGAACATCCTGCAACCAGGTAGGATGTTGTTGAAAAAGATAGGATGCTCAATGGACTAGCTGAAGACAGGGTGCTTTGGCGCTTATTCGGGAAGGCCGGCGCCATCCAGCAGTGAAATAGCATCAGCTTGATAAGGAAGCCTAGTGTAGGAAACCCACCGGACGCCGGCTTTTGATTTGCGAAGATTCAAGGCAAATGCTTAAAGATGCGGCAAGTTGAAGACAGGGCGGTACGCTGCTCATTAGCCGAATAGCAGTGGACTGTTATAGGCTGTTGACTACAGATTTTATGACTGAATATAAATGAATATCATACACACAGTAAAATTATATTATTAACGACAAAAGTACTCTTTAGGCGGTCTTATTTCTTCAGGCAGTAACAATTTGTATCATTATTACAGTTGGACTTTTACATCGACAACGACATGATCCACATTGCAGACACGAAAGTGGCTCACCGCTACGGCGACTTCTTCATCAGAAAACTGCTGAAGTTTGAGGAACTCAACCGAAAACTACACCTTATTAAGATCTAAGCCTATGTATTTTATGATACTTAAAATCTTATCTATGTAATACTACTGTATAGTGAAAATAGATTGGATCGGACCTATCATTTTACCAGCCTTGAAATGTAGCCAATTTTAAAGTATTCTAAAAGCTGTCTGCCCATTGGCATGGAGCGAGGGAGTAATGCGGACTGTCGGTCCTTGATGCTCGCTGCATTGAGCTCCCTGCTTTGGTTTGTATGGATTTTTAAAACATTTCTCGAATCCCTGACCTCTGACGCTGAGCGGAGATTTATGCAATTCCATTGGTTAAACATCTACTTTTTAATTAAACATCATAATAAATAAACATTGGCAAAGTACCACTCCGCGCCTCTCCTCTCCATGTCAGTGGACAGATAGCCTAATGCTATAAGGTCATGTAAGCATCTACATTTTAGACTACTCTCAAGCTCCACATAAATTCTTTGTTTCTTTTTGTGGTGGTAGGTTCGAATGGCTTAGCTGTTTTCGCATCAGTATTTTATATCATCGCAAAATAAAACAGTATACATAAAATACAGTATTTTATTTACACAGTAGGCACATATTTTATATACCTTTTATTCTTTTTAAAGAACTTTTTGGGCTCTTCTATCTGTAATTTCTGTCTTTGTATAGTTTCGGGGTAAGTTTCCTTGAACTGGGCCCATGGGTGTTCCGATTTCATAGCCTCTTCTGCGTTGATTTCGCTTAGCCATTCTTTGTAACTTTTGGAGAAAATTCTGTTATTTTCTAGAAAAATGTCATCTTTTTCCTTTGGTTTCTAAAATCATTAAGAAGGCGCAATGCGCGCCGTTTTGTTAAAAAGATAGGCATAGGATTTCACATTAATAGAGCAGGACCAAGCACATTTATTTTTTAAATGAAGATTGTAATAATTTAAATACAAAATTACATGCAGCCTATGAATAAATAATAAGTCAGGATGACGTTTGTTGCATAATATTGACCATCTCGGTTTGATGACGTATTTGAATATCTTTGAATACAGTTTATAATAATTTTAATCGTATATGGCTCCTGCTCCACTTCACAACACATGCTGGCATGATGATTCACAGCTATTCACAATGATAAAAACGAAAACCTACGCAAAGATTTGATGTGTGCTTGCTTGCAAGATCAATGTCCGACTGATGACGCGCTGGACACGACTTTTAAGCCCCGCCTACTTGGACACGACTTTTGTTGGGTCATTTTTCGAACGCAGTTACATTTCCTGATTTATTACTTATTCGTAGCATGCAGCAATGCATGTAATTTAGCATGTTTTATATTGGAGTCAAGACAAGAAAATGCATAATTGTAAGTAGTAACTATCAATGTACCAACCGATCTTGAAAGCTTGAAACATTTTTCTTTGAATGTTTCCAGATGCCTCAAGAAAATAACATTGGGTTTTATACTTTCTGTCTGTACCACTTTCATCATGTGCAAAACGTATCCAAAGTCACAGTTTGCTGTTCCTTGTCTCAGTAATGTACCCAAAATCTCAATATTTACTCTGAAAAGAGAATAATATCAATACTTTTTTATCAGATTTGTTAAGTATGAGTACAATTTTAAATGGCTGTTCAATACATACTTTAATTGCTCCTCTTTCATGTCACTCAACAGTTTTTCTGCATCTGCTTTAGTTTTGCAGGCCATAGCAAGAACACCATAAGTCATGATGTTGGCTCTTAACCTTAGTTTCTTTTTCAAAGGATATTTTCTTTTTCTCCTTTTGGCCTCTTTTTCAATCATAATTTTTACATCCTGCAAAGTAGGTATAAGATAATAAGAGTTGATAATAAGAATATTTCTGCAAATTTAATTTTAGTAATTATGAAATAATAGCTGAAAACTTACTAAGGCAGCATCATAGTCATATCTCAAACATCTTTTCTTGATAAGCATGTTATAGAAATCAATATCAGCTTTAAAATTAAGAGCTTTCATGGTTTCTAGTAGCTTATTCTCAGCTTCTACAGAATCTTCTAGAAGTAAGAGCATTTGTGTGAAAGTCTTTATGTCAGGAGTTACGGAATAGGCTTGCATTTCTTTTAGAAAGTCTTCTTGGCCTCCTATCACAGCAAACTTATCTTGGACTGTGATTGCTGCTTGTAGTGAAAGCACTTTGTCCATTTGCAATTTTTGTGATAAGAGATTAGGGATTGTTCTTGTTTCTTCTGATTTGTGAAGTTTTACAAGTTGTATGGAAGTAGCACTGTTATTAGTGACAGTCAGTTTGTTACTTTCTAAATTAGGTTTTGGTGGAACAGGTTCTTTAGATTCAAAGCTATTGATTAGTATTTCTGAATCAGATGTTGGTTTATTTAATTTTGGTAGAGATTCATTTAACATCTCTGTGTCTGAAATTGGTTTGGATATATCAGATATGGTATCAAAATGTTTGACTCTGTTAGATGTTTTCATATTTTCATTTATGGCAATAGCTGGTATTTTTTGTTCAATTTGTAGAGTTCTCTTTTTGTTTCCTAGAGCCATTTGATCTTCAATAACACTGATAAGCTCTGCAATGTCTGTTTTCGACCCCATGTTGCATTCTTTGACACATTTCAGCATGAGATTGAATGAGTAGATGTTAGGTTTTTCTCTCATTTTTAACATTTTCCTCCACACTATCAGTGCATGTCTTAAACCATTCTCTTTATCAGAAATACAAGCTTGCAACAGATGATTGAATGTGTGAACTCTGATTTTTATACCTTTTGATAACATTTCATCAACTATTTTAAAAGCTGAAGGCAGGTCTCCACCGCGACCAAAAGCTTTGATCATTACATTGTAATTTGTCAAGTTTGGTTCAACTCCCTTTTCTATCATTAGTTGTCGAAGATTGGTTGCTCTCTTCAGCCCATCTAGGACAAATGGACTATTACAACAAGCGTGGAACAAACAGGTATATGTGTCTCCTGTTGCTTTCAGTGCCCGTTTTTTCATGTCATTGTATAAACCAAAGGCTTTTTTTGTGTATCCTACATCAGCACATGCTCCAATAAGAATATTATATATATAGTTCTCAGGTTTGACCCTGTCTTCTTTCATTCGTACCTCTAAAACATTGAAAGCTTCTTTGAATCTTTTGTGTTTTAGGTATTGCTTAATGATATCGGCATACTGTCTTATGGTCAATTGTTGGGAGGGTAAAGGAGTGGTTTTCACGTATTTCTCTTCTTGTATATCCCCTTCATCTTCTAAAATGACTTTATCCCTGTTAAGTTTTCGAGATAATGTGCCAAAGGTATCAGGGTCTTCAGTAAAGATTAGATTGTCTTCAGTACTGTACTTTTTCTGCACCTCTATCGGTTCGGGGGCAGACGATGTTGAATATACATTTTGTCGAAATAAACTAGCATTTTTGATAGTTTTTAATAGTTTCATACATCGGAAAGCCATAGTTTTAGTTAATTTGTGAGGACGAATGAAATGACTAACTTTTTCATTTCGCAAAACAAATTTATTTGTATTTGTAAACATAACCTCAAAATGTTGACTGACATGACAAATAAAAACTGCATGATTTTGTTTTGGCTGCAGTGACATTTAAACTGCTGCATGCCTACATTTCGTTCGATCACCCGTGGACGGACAAAATCAATTACAACACAACCAATATCTGGTTATTGCCAACGTCACAATTGACAAGCAAGAACGTAAATAATTAAATATAACCTTAAATCTAGCAGGTGACGAACGACGTGTTTTTGCTTTGTTTTCAACTGGTTTACCGAAATAAATTTCATTGTAATTCGCCACTATGTCTAACGAAAATGAAGACCAAATGGAGGCGAGTTCCTCAGAGAGTGACGACGAAGAAATGGAGGAAGGCGACGAAGGGAGCAATGCGGAAGACGAAACCCCAAAAACATACCTTCCTGGTCAGCCTCTGAAAGAAGACGAGCACTTAGTCTGCGACCAGTCGGCCTACGTGATGCTACACCAGGCTCAAACTGGTGCCCCGTGTCTGAGCTTCGATATCATAACAGATAATCTTGGTAATGATAGGCAAGATTTTCCTATGTCGGCCTATGTAGTCGCCGGCACACAAGCATCTAGCGCACATCTGAATAAGTAAGTAGGGTCCGTTAGGTGACTTTCTAAATATTAACATAGTGTAGATAGAAAAAGGTTACAATGATTGAAGGCTAAGTAAATATTGTCATTTTAGGATAAACATAACATTTCAAACCTTTCAGCATTATAGTACTAAAAATGTCCAACCTCCACCCTACATCAAAAGAAGAAGATGAATCTGAAGATGAAGATGATGAGGATGAGGAAGAAGATGAAGAGAAAAAGGCCCAAATAACCTTCTCATTCATAAAACACCAGGGATGTGTCAATAGGATAAGGGTAAGCCCCCCTAGTTCATTCATACATACAATAAGTTAGCTATTTTTATATAGGCTCTGGTAAATAATGATGCTGGGGAAAATTCCCAGTATTATCTGTTTATTTAATGAGGAGGGCACTCTCTTGCATACTCTGTGTCTGTAAATAGATAAAAATATACTTAAGTTTCATGCATTCCAAAAGCCTACACTTAACCTTTGCAGGACATGGACAGGAAGATCATGATAAAAACTTTTTACTACTTTTTTCCAGACAACCAATTACAAAAACTCTGTCCTAGCAGCAAGTTGGTCAGAACTAGGCAGAGTGGATGTATGGAACATAACACAGCAACTACAAGCAGTAGATGATCCTGCATTGCTTGAGAGATATAACTTAGACCAAGTGAATAATCCAGTTAAACCAATTTACTCTTTTAATGGACATCAACAGGAAGGTTTTGGTCTTGACTGGTGCCCTACAGAATTAGGAGTAAGTACTTGAAAAAAAAAGGAGTAAATTATTAAAAAAGTACTATCACTACTGTTGGCAGAAGAAACTAAATATATAAGTACATCTGTAAACAAGCTTATTATGTACTTATAAAACCCTAAATAAACCTATCAAAAGATTTAAAGGTTAAGTATTCATGTATAATGTTTAAAAACATAGGATGTTGAGAGGCAAATGAATAAAACTTACACATTACTCACATCACAGAAAAGATAAACAAATTAAACTAATCAAACCTTTTTTGTGCAGGTTTTAGCTACTGGAGATTGCAGAAGAGATATTCACATATGGAAACCAAACCAAGCAGGTACTTGGGATGTAGATCAAAGACCCTTAGTTGGACATACCAGTTCTGTAGAAGACATACAATGGTCACCTAATGAAAGGTAAATTTTGTTCAAGGTTTTGCATTAAAAGAATACTAACAAAAATCATAATTACCACCTATAAAGTACACAGAAATTCTAACATCAGATTATTTTTAACATGGAATAAAGTATTTCTTTTGAAAATTGATGGAAAACTGAGGTTTTATATTCTTAAAGATTAAGGTAAATCAATAATTGATATTTTTCAGAAATGTGTTAGCTTCATGCTCAGTAGATAAAACAATAAGGATATGGGACACAAGAGCTGCCCCACAAAAAGCCTGCATGCTGACTTCTGAAAACGCACATCAGAGTGACATCAATGTTATATCTTGGAATGGGAAAGAACCCTTCATTGCCAGTGGTAAGTATTTCCCAGAGAGTGGGCAGCCATGAACTACTAAATACTTGTTTATTCGCTTTATCCCTGATATCCTATGATGGATTGCCCCATCAGCCACCACAGCTGCTTTACATACGTAGATGTCACATAAATATTGATTTTAATAGTATGGGTTATCATGCCAGATGTAGGAAAAAAAATTAAAAATTTATGTAATGTATTTCGTAAAAAAAAGGCACTGCACTGAATTTTTTAAAATAATGGTTCATATTTCGGAAAAAAATCTCTGAAGGGCTCTTCAGGGTTAAGAAAACCGCCAAGCACTTGGTTCCACCTACCCCTAGTTAACATATGGCATACTTGGCTAAGTTAAAATAAACAATAAAGATTTCAATTAAAAGAAAAACGCCTAAACAATTATTTCCCATTTTCAGGTGGTGATGATGGCTTTCTACACATCTGGGACCTCCGACAATTCACGGGCGGCTCTCCCGTCGGCACATTCAAGCATCACACCGCGCCGGTGACATCCGTCGAGTGGCATTACTCCGAACCGAGCGTGGTGGCGTCAGCGGGAGAAGACAACCAGGTGGCGCTGTGGGATTTGGCGGTCGAGCGGGATGATGATGAAGTGGTTGATGAGGAGTTAAAGGTAGTTTTATATTTAAAAAATATCCACACAATGGACCAATCTGAGTCTAAGTGCGGAAATAAGAGTACACACAACCTAACCATATGTCTAAGAGAATTATTCATCAGAGGCCCGCTGCATGGGTATAGTACACATAACACAAGCTCAGCTTATATTGGGGCTAGTGGATGCTGTGTGCTGGACAAGTTCAGCATTGTCTTTTAACAACAAGAATGCTTTTCATTCACGCAGAACGAACCGGAATCGACCAATCAGAAACTAGCGAGAGGTTAAGAAATTGATCTGAATCATATTCTCCTACTCAGTTTAGTTTAGCTTCAGCAACCTTATTGTTTTATTTTATTACAGAACCTGCCTCCCCAGTTGCTCTTCATCCATCAAGGACAGACAGACATCAAGGAACTGCATTGGCATAAACAAATCCCTGGCGTGATTGTCACGACAGCGCACACGGGATTCAATATATTCAAAACAATTAGTGTATGAAATAAAATCGTAAGAAAATCTCAGATCTTTTATTTTAAACATGATTTTTATAGTTATTATCATAGCTAAAACTTTCAAAAAGTAAATAATAACTCTTAATCACAGGCATCTTTAGTGTGTACCATAGCTAAGTTGACGAGGTGTCGTATTGTAGGTCTTCCGTGAGGGCAATTCTGAAAAAAAAACAGAATGATTACATACAAAGTTATTTTTGTAGAGAGTAATCGCGGTCAGAAAGGAGACGTGTCCACTAAAAAGAAGCTTTTATAGCACACTGGAAAGCACTACAGCCGCACAACAAAAAAAAATCATTTCAAATACGGGCTTTAAACTCAATAGGCCTACAGTGTGTTGGGTAGTGCTAGTGCGGTAATCTTACCCAAGGCTTATCAATTTCTGCCATATGGTCCACCAGTTTCTTCATGTCCGTCTTGCCTAGCGCGGTACCAATCATGACCGATTTTCTACACGCCCTCGAAGCGAACATCGCTCGTACTCTACTGGGCCTGCAGTATTCTGATGGGGATTCCTAAAGAAAACATAATCGACGGTCAAAAAAAGGGCGTACCTACCATCATTCAAAGTAAAAGCACAGAATAACTAAAATTATTTACTAAAGTACCTAACTACTACTGCCAAAAGTTAAAACTTTTGGCGACCTTTGTCACAGTGTCCATATGTGCGTGTACCCCTGACTGTGCCTCTGTGGCGCAACGCATGACGTATGCAATGCACGTGTTTGCGAGTTCGATATCCACCCCAGGATAAATGTTTGTATGATCTGCAGATCTTCTACATAAATAGTAAAATTAGGTAGATATATTTTTAACAAGGGACCTGACATTTTCAATTAAATAAGCCACATTCACCGCCAATCAGTTCAATTAGTAGTTAACAAACAATTCCAGGGATTTCGCGCTACTACAAACTTTTTGTATATCCGTTACGGTTAACGCAAAGTAGAGGTACTACCTACATACATATTCTACCACGGAGGACAAATCACTCTTAAAAACATCCAACAATCACGAAGAAGACGCATTCAGTTCCATTTTGAAATGTATGTTATTTGTAAATGGAATACCAAAAAAAAGTATACCAATATAAAAAAAATATACCAAAACATATCGTTTTATTATTAAATTGATCCGGTCCCCTTATTGCATACACCGTCCACGCCGCTGCCAAGCCGGGATTGATTCGCGCGCGTGCTTCTATGGTTGCTATGACAACTGCAGCGCGCGCGAACGAATCCCTACTTTCGTTCTGAATTTAAACCATTTACCAAGCATGTCTGTTTGTAACCTGTGTAGAGATTGGTAGTTTGAATCATACGTCGTTTTGGTTTGAAGTAGAGCTACTTTTTGTGTGGAATTTGATCTGTATTAGACTTCCTGACTTATTATTTATTCGTAGCCAAAAAGTCGAGTCTTTATGTAAAAGGACGAATGTCCTGTAGGCAAAAAATTAAATTACTTTTAATACCAAGGGTGTCGAATAAGCTACGCTATTACGGGCAAGAGAATATTTTATGCACATAATTGTATAATGTTATGTAAACTCAAAAATAAATATTCGTAAATATATCTTTATAAATAAATTACTTTTGCGTTGACCATGATCATTACAAAGGTTTTATTGTATAATGATTATCACCAATCTGGTACCCATAACACAAACTCTGATTAGCTTCGCGGTAATGCGGTGTGAAATTGCCAGCATTATAAATAAAATATATAAATAATGCTGGACAATTCACACAGCGCTAGCCCCATGGTAAGGTAAGCTTGTGTTATGGGTACTACATAACTGATATACATAATACAATACATTACATAGATAGATATTTTTTATTATACATAGAAAACAACCAGAACACCCGGAACAAATATGCAGATCGTACACACAATTGTTCCGAGGCGGGAATCGAACCCGCAACCTCCTGCGTCGCAGGCGGACCTTCGCTCACCGCGCCACATCGGTCGTCAAACATTTACTTACTCTTAACATAAAAAGAAGTTCTTCAATATCTTCCTTCCCAAAAATCCAGTTTTTAGACATAGGTAAAGTTAGTAGTTTAACCCTCTTAGTAGGTAAAGCATTTTCATCTATTTCAAATGTAAATCCATTCTTTTTGAAGACTTGCAGATTGTCCATAAGGATTTGTTCATTAACACCAGTAAGCTCAAGTTGCTGTGGACTGAAAAAAAAACGAAATAAGTTAAACTTGGTGACTATTAATTGGCAAAATAATAAATAGGTTCATCAAGCTGGACTAACATTACTAATTTTTGACTAGTAAGCTCCGTCGTTTTCTGTAGCGTCTCGAAGTTGTAAATTTCGTCAGTAGCATGTTGATCTATTATGAACAGATCATCTTCTAGCTTAGTAATGATGAATCCCAAGTTAAATTGTCCAATGATTTTCATTTCTTTGAAGGAATTCTTTGATATTTCTTTGCTTAGTTCTTCTTCGCATTTCTTATTAAAGACAGGATTTATTTCACTTCTAAATTTAACTTTCGTAAGAATAGTTTTTGCTTTACTTTTCTCGTAAATATTGGACAGAGCTTTAACATGTTCTATTGATGTCTTAAGTGTTACTGCTTTCTTGTTGTACCTTCCTATGTCTTCTTTATCTGTAACAATTTTAGCTTTTTTCGCTGGAGTCTCATCTGAACTTGTTGAAATATTGGCTTTCCTATTAATATTCTTAACTTTGCATACAATTTTGTGCGACTTTTCAGCTAAAACTTCAGAAATGTCTCTTATTTGTGTAGTTGGTAAGTTATCAGTAGATTCTAAATACAAAACTTCCCTGTCTTTTATATTTGTTTCATCACTAGACAGTCTTTTGGCGTTATTGTTTTTGTTTTCAGATTCTAATGAATTATCTGAGTTTGTATTATTGTAAGTGCGAGATTCATTTAATTCATCATTATCTTCAAACATTATCATAGATCTGTGATCAATAAGATCTTCTTCATCACTCTTCTCTTTTTTAATATCAACTTTATGTTTAGATATTTTAGTTGACACAAAATCCAGCATGGTTGTTGATTTCCTTTTTAGTTCATGTATTTTCTCAACTTTTGTACTTTTGTCTTCTGGGTTTGATTTAGATTTTCCATACTGTTGCAGAAATGAATTAAAAATTCTTGGATGATCCAACTCTGGCTCTAAACTTTTCAATTCTTGGCTGTGCAATGATTGATCAACTTTTAATGTCCTTGGTATACTTTCAAATAATTTTAAAATTGAATGTTTCAGTACATCCAATATTAACTTTTCTTTGGTCATAAACACTTGCCTCTTATCTGGCGTTACATTTATATCAACAGATGTTCTGTCAGTGTTGACATTTAGGAACACAAATGGATATTGATTTGGGTTGTATTGTCTGTATATTTCATTGATGAGTTTTATTACTTTTATGGGTTCACAAGGTCTATTATTTACAAAAAAGAATTGTCTGTCTGTACTTGACCTGCCACTACCATGGGCACAAGAGGAAATGAACCCTGTGAATTCTACAGGAGTTGGGCAGTTCTTGTGTCCTTGTGACTTCAGTGAGGGAGATATGAAGTCCACTGTAGCATCAGCATCATTTGAGTCTTCAGACAGATTAATTTCTACATCTTCTATATCAGCAGTATCATTTATTTCTTCAACTTCTCCCGATAAGCCTTTGAAAATATTGTCTTTAATATTTGTAACATTTTCTGGTTTTATTTCTAGAATAGTTTGGAGCTGTTTCACTCCAAAGATACTAGAGATGTTATCTTTGTAAGAAGTTGATCCATGAGTTGCTACAATTATAGATTTTTGATTTGAACTTGTTTGATTGCTACATGTTATTCTGAAAATGAAAGAACAAGGTTCAATGTTATCAACTCAAATTACACCAAAGGATTTTACATCATACCTATCCTAATAAAATAAATAATTTTATTTTAGACAACAAACATTAGTATACAAATAGCTTTTTTATGACACACTTTAAAACAACAAAATAAAATAGGCACTATAATAAATTGAGCCGAGGATAATCAATCAAGAAAATAGTTTTCTTCATTAATCACCCTCTGCACAAGCAATTATGAGTAAGAAAATTTACTAACTTGACTCCTGAAGAAATTAAACAGTATGCATACAGTAACTGAGTCATTTTATTGAATTCTCTTTTAGCATTTTTGTGGAATTCTTTTTGCCTTACTGGTAGGGAGTAGAAAAGATTTGTTAAACTAACTGTGGTCCCACATTGCCTTGAGCACGGAGATTTCTTTGCAATATTCCCTTTGTGATCATACTCTATTTTGGTTGCTGAAATAGAAAAAAATTACTTCTTAATATTTGAAATCAACCAGAAATCAATAACTTTTACACAGTTACAAAATAAGCTCTTACTCTTAGACAAGTCAAATTTTAAACTGATTAAGATTATATTTACTTGGTAGTAAAAAAACTTGCTATTTCATATTTATTTTATTTATAAAATTCAAAAAATGATTTAGTTTATTTTTTATAAGTACATATGTCCTTTGGCATAAATATGACAAATAAAAACAATGATTTTTTACCATATTGTGAGTTCTTGTGTCTTGTAGTAATAGTCAGGTTGGCTAATGCACAGAGAGAGCTCAAGGCTTCACCTCTGAATCCAAAGCTTGAGACTCCTAGTAGGTCTGAATATTCATTCAACTTCGATGTGTGATATTTGAGTGCTGAAAAATTGTAGGTCTTAATTCAGTCTTGAAACAGAGTCGTGCAGTATTAACCATGTATTTACACATGGTGCTGCTCTTCTAATTACATGAACCATTTGGAGACAGTTTTGAACCCCTCATTTTATTAAAATAAGTAGTTATGGAGATATGTGGTAACAAACATTGACACAGACTTTCACATTTAGTAGTTGTACTCTTGTTTCCGCACTTAGACTCCGATTGGTCCTTTGTGCGTGGACTTTCACAATTATTATAATATTAAATAAATAGATTTTTATGACATACTGAGAGCAGCAAAATTATCTTCTGTTACTCCTGATCCATTATCACTAACTTCAATTAGATCAATGCCATGGTTTTTGAACCTTATTTCAATATTTGTAGCACCAGCATCCAGAGAATTTTCTACTAGTTCCTTGACAGCAATTCCTAGGCTGAGTACTACCTAGAAATTGCGAAAATCCCAATTATTTTTAATAATAAAATAAATAAATAATGCTGGACAATTCACACAGCATTATCTAGCCCCATGGTAAGCAGAGCTTGTGTTATGGGTACTAGATAACTGATATACATAATACAATACATTACATAGATAGATATTTTTTATTATACATAGAAAACGACCAGAACACCCGGAACAAATATCTGCAGATCGTACACACAATTGTTCCGAGGCGGGAATCGAACCCGCAACCTCCTGCGTCGCAGGCGGACCTTCGCCCACCGCGCCACATCGGTCGTCAAATAATTCAGAATAACTAAAATAACTTCAACTTGGAGAGAAAAAAGTGTTTACCTGACCAGAACATATTTTGTGTACTGTTTCACCATTTATGGGTTTTATGGAACTTTGATAATCTACTTGCTTGTGCTCGTCCATTATAAGTCGAGGGAGCGATAACTTTTTTATCAAAGCGAATTACCGAATCATTTTAAGAGATACATATATGTAAAGGTATTAACACAGATTTATTGCGTAGTTATTGTATTCTCTTTGATTTATTGAAGATACAGATAAAATAAATCTTTCTAGCCAAGCCTGGCCAAGCCAATGTATGTATTTAAATGTAAACAAATCAAAATAAACAATTTTTACGTTACTTCAATCAACTTCTTATTTCACGGTTCGCTGTGCAGTTAACTTAACTGCCGCCGGTCGTGGCATGAACCGCCCTGGAAGATATGACCACGGATTTTGCAGGCGTACTAAGCAAGCAGCTTGGTAAATGTTCTGCCAATGGCAGAATTTTCCATGGCTGTAAGTACAGAGACCGTGCTATTAATGTCCAGCCCGTAAATTACATCCTCAGAAATTACAGGCTTAGAATATGCATGCAGCCATCCATGTACAATACAGAAACTTATAGGCTGAATGTCCCTGGTTGTTTCTGGATTGGCCGTTAAAATGCCGTTAAAGCTTGGCACAAGAACCTGATTAATCATTTAATCAAGACTATTGACACTGACAGATAATTGAAACGGAAGGAGTCTGTCAATCGCTCGCATACACAAAATATTTGTTTCGTCTCATTAGAATTTTAGTGGAATTTTAGTTCTCTTCGTTCGTTCGTTGTTGTCGTCTTTTCGCAAAATCTGGTTTTCGCATGTACGCAATTACATTACCAAACGTATTGTGATCTCATCTTACGACGCATGATAGTGAGAACTTATTAAAATGTCACTAAATACAGCACACGCCGACCACGGAGTGTTAATCCACGCTGGAGAAATGTGAGTCATCCTTTGGAACTTTCTGCATAGTTCTATACAATTATTGATCAATAGATGAGATGAGTGATTAGCACGTCTATTCCACATAAATGTAATATGATGCAATCCCGCTGAAAAAAGACCGCCTTGTTTGTTCTAGTTGCAATTTCCCATTGTTAGCCTTATTAAAGACTCCTTGATGCAATCTTTAATTACTCAACATATAAATTCGTAAGATCGGGACAAGAATTTGGTGGTCTATACCCAGCTGGGTGTGGGTGAAGATCGTAATCTGCACCACATGATTTTATTGGGAGTTCTCCATTTCTAAAACTAGTCCATACTTTATAGGCTTTGAAGTTGCAATCTGTTCTTTGTTCATTAAGAATTGAAAGACTTGGGCTAATAGACCTAGCACTTCTCTAAATAATCATTGGCTATAAGTAATAAAATTTCAGCATCATACTCTTCTCTGACAATGTGTCAGTCGAGTTCTACGGGAATGATACACCGGACTTTAAAGGTGGTCTCAAACAGGGCCGCATGTACCTAACATCTCACCGTATGATCTTCAACAGCAAGCATAATACGGATCCATTGAGATCTTTCAGTTTTCCATTCATTGCTCTGGATGATGTAAGTATTTTATTAAAAATATGAAAAATGAAATAATATGAATGAGTTCAGTACAGAATTTATTTGAAGAGAAAGTAGATCATAAGAAAGTAATTGAACTGATTACATAAATTTATTACTGTGATAGAGATTAAGGTTAAGGAAGGTTTATTTAATTGGTAATATTCTTGTAGGTTTCTGTGGAACAGCCTATGTTTTCAGCGAACTTCATAAAAGGCAAGGTTCGGGCCCAGCCCAATGGAAACTTTATTGGTGAAGTCAAATTCAAGCTGACATTTAAGTCTGGTGGGGCCATTGAATATGGACAATCCATGTTGCAAGCAGCTCGTTTTGGTATGTTACCTTTTGGGAATTCCCATAAAAACAAATGGTAGAAAATCTTCTTACAACTCGTATACATATGTTTGCTCTACAACATCACACTTATATTAAGAATATTTAAAATTTATATATTATAAATGGATTTCGCAAATACTTCACGCTAAAACTACAGAACGAATCAGGCAGAAATATAGGATAGTTAAGTTAGGCCAAGACAAGAGAAACATTTAAGATTCTCTCTATTCCACAAATCTGTTTCGACAGGATAGAATAATATTTTAAAAAAGTTTCCTTAGAACAATACTTAAATCTTTGTTGACTTGGAATAACATAATATCTTTAAGGTTCTTTTATCCCAGAAACAACATGAAGCCACAGGCAGAAACTGGTACCTGTTATATCTATTTAATTGTACTTGGCTTATCTGATAGAAAATGCTTATCACTACACTATCTTCTTGTTTGGTTAACAAATCAAACATTAATTTTATGATATGTGTTTCTGAACTAGAAGTCTGCCTAATGTATTTACGTCTACATTCATATTAAACAGCATTGAGACCATATCATTGAGTATGATGAATCATTTGATATTAGATTTGAGCCTCTTTTAAATTTGCATGCCTGAATCTCCTTGACTGCCAGACTGGTAATTTTAGGGAAGCTGCCCATTATTTAATGAGATCACTTAAACTAGACTATAGATACGGGCGGCAGTGTGTGATTATACTACTGACCAACACATGTATAACAAGCATTTAATAAATAACCCTGGACGCAAAATGAGGGAGTGTCGGGAGACCTTCCACTCGATAGATCGACGACATTGTCACGGTCGCAGGGAGGCTGAGAGATATTAACTTTTAAGAGTTCACGCCGTCCACTTGTATACCCTTAAACAAGTGTTCTTAACTTCTTTGAAGAAAATCCAACAAAAACAAACAACAAATGTTCAGATTACGTTTTAATTTTTCTTTGAAAGGAGACTTATCAAGCGTGTTCTTAGCCATGATTGAATCATGACGGAACATTTATTTAAATTGTTACTTGGTCATTCATTTTCAAAGCATTATAGACAGGACTCCTTTGTATAAATCTCGTACTGTTTATTTATTACAGCTACTCGGAACCTAGTGAATGAAAATGCCCCGCCGCCGCCCTACACGCCCCCGTCGGGACCATGGTACGCGGCGACTCCGCCCGCCTATGCGCCAGCGCCGCAAGGCTATTACGGATGGGTACCGCCTTATGCTGTAAGTTCCGAGGCATATTTTTAGAAGATTATGTTATTATAACTAAGACGTCGAGGTTTTGAAAACACTTTTCAAAACCTTCTTGGTCGTTGTCTTCCTTGTGTCGTGCGTGTTAGGTTTTACGCCGGCCACATATTTTCCTTACCGTCTGAACATTATGATTATGAGCTAGAAGATGCCTAGGTGTGTTTAAAACAAACTCTGGTCGTTAATTGGTAATAAAAGGTACTATTACTTACAGGCATTTCCTGACCAGCCGCCACCAAACTCCGTGTACGTGACTCCAAACCCGCCTCCATACCCCGGTCTGACCGGCGTAACATACGCCCCGGGACAGTATCCCAACCCGCCCTCCGATCCCACAGGTGCTAACTCCGGGTACCCGGGAGCACCATCAGCTCCGGGATACCCCGGGGCACCACCCGGATACCCGGCTGCGATGCCGCCCGGTTACCCGGGTGGATTCGCCCCGCCTGGACCAACGGCCGGCATGTCTTCTAATGGTGAGAAATTCTAAATTCTAAAGCTGAAAATTAAAAATAAATTTATTTTGATGATTATTAATGCTAACCTTATTCAGAGGCACAAAGTCGGCCCGAGGTTCAGTAAGTAGCGACTAATTATTTCATAATTATGTATTATATTTATTGAGTCATAATATGTTGTGGTTCATTCATTCAATTTGGCAGAACTCCGTACTATTTTATTTATGAATGTTGAGATACAACCGTACTTAATGCTGCTGAGTTGAAGTTCATAATCATTAAGCTTGTAGCAATACATTCGAATCAGCAATTAATAAATTATTGTGTAGATATTAAGTTGGCAGTTAGATGTATTTAATACAGTGTGGTATAGATGTATTTTGCAGTAGATAAATTAACATTTTCAGATGCTAAAGCGGCGGAGGCCGCCCGAAGTGCGTACTACGATCCCAACAGGCCCCAAACCGCTTATGTACCGCCGCCATACGTAAGTTTGGTAGAATATATCGCTGGCTTAATTTTCAAACTTCGTATCTCCATTCGGTAAAATTTTACAGGAGGAAGAAAAAACTATTTTATTAATTAACTAACAATAAAAACATAGACAAATAGCTTTTTTTACATTTAAATAATATTAATGCTTGTGTTTCATATAATTATGATTTATTATCTGATAACATGATAAAAGGAATGGACTTACGTGTAAATATATAACTTGTATGTTGGACTTACGAAGTTTTACTGGAGATACAAGGTTTGGTATCACTACCTATGTGATAAACCGTTTTATTTTGGATGGATATACGTATTACGCATTACTAAAAAAACAGGTTTTTATTTTAAAAAAATCCGTTTATTGCTTATCTACATAAAATGAGTATAAACGCAGTTATTAAGGCTGTGCGAGTTTTATGGAGTGAAATAAAAATGTGGTTCACATAGAAAATTAACAAAGAGAATTTAAGAATGGGGTAAGTTGTCATAAAAATTGTGGTAATCTTTTTCCATAGTTTGTTTTAACTCTTGAAGGTGTTTATATTTTTCTATCTTTATTGGAATTCTTGCAGAATAGAGTCGTGGTATATTGTCAAATGGATGGACACTTGATGTATGCACTCTTGTTGGGAGAGTTCTGTATGTTTCGGAAAATCGCAACTTGTATAAAATAGTTCCGTCTGTATTATATTTTAAAGCCCTCAAGTCAGTTACAGCAGGATCACCTACTCTCTTGCCAGGTCTTATAGATTTATAAAATTTCAGTGTGTGTTCAATATCTTTAAAGAAATCATGATACAGATAGGTAACATCGTATGGATATTTTTTGCAAGCAATTTTAGCAATGTACGCATAATCAGCGGGTACATTAATCTTTTTATTTCTTAGCGCCTTTTCTATCACCGAATGCATGCAATCGCATTCCATTTGAGTATGGCCCTTCTCGAGATATTTCTGAGTTACAGTAATGTTATTCTCCATGCAAAAGTTGAGAATAGCGTTTGAAAGAACAGCATTCCTGAAACAATAAGTCAATGGACGTTAGATTGGTAAAGGAAGACTAGGGAAAAAATTTGAACATAAAATATTAAAGAAGATAGATTGGTCTTGGTTAGATTAGGATAAGAGTGGGATAGTGGAATAATTAGATAATAAAAAGATGCATTTCGCAAAATTAACCTGTTCTGGTAGGTGCAGCCGTCACTATAAATAATGATTTCTTGATCCGATGGATTTTCTGTAATGAATTTTGTTAAGGCACTGATAATGATTGTTGAGAATTCATTTGCAGTCAATTTACCCTCTGTCTCATTCCAGATATAGCAGTAACCTTTTTTCTCCTTGATATTGTATAGTGTGAAGTTATGGACAGCTAATTTGGTTTTGTAATAAAGCGAGGATACATTTGATTTTGGACTCAATAAAACTGACTGTAAATCCATGGTCAAAACTAAATGATTGGATTCTTTATCCTTCTTCTTCTCATTTCTAGCCTCGTCTTTCTTTTCAATGTGTTCTTTGTAAGAATCGTAAGAAATGTTTTTAGTTTTAAACGCCTCACAAATATCGCACAAATCCTTCTTTGGTCTGTATAAAGACAAGTTCAGCTCATCAAATAGATTATGAAAAGTAGCCACACTTAAGGGTTGTAATTTTTCAATTTTACAATAATCATTTCGATAAGCTGTGTACAGTTGAGCTTTGCTTGTCCATGTTGGTTCTAAATACAATTTTGTGGTATCCTTACGACAATAATGAGACTCCATTTTTGGTAGTGATTCAAAAAATTGTCTTAATTTGGACGTACATTCGTTTCTTTTATTGTTCTTTGGTCTCTCTGTAGGTTCGTTAGCATCTTGTTCGCTGATAATCCACTTTTGTATTGCCCATTCTCCAATGCTCAACGTATTTAAAAACATTGTCTTGCATACCCTGAATCTCTCTTTTTTGTTGTCACTCAATAGATATAGCTCAACGGAATGCTTGCGTCGTGATGAGGGTCCGTCACTTCTCACACGTTCTTTGCTCTTGCAGACAGAGAAGGACTTCACAAATATTTTTTTTTCAGTCCAAGTAAATGACCAAAAGTTCTGCCATATCTTCATTCTGTCGTCATCTGTTATGTTGTAACATTGTATTTTAGTGTTTTTCGTTAGACTTAGTTTACAAGCGCACCTTTCTTTCAATTGTTTCTCTGGTTTGGGCTCACTGAATTGCCATTTATTTTCTACTTTCTTTTTTCCCATGTAGGCCTTTCCCTTTTCTCTGTTTTTTTTATTTTGCGTCACATTCCACTCATCTGGTCGACAATTCTTCTGTCTTTTTTTAGGTGGCTCGACATTTTCCACTGTTTCGTCAATAGACGTAGATGGTTCAGCAGTTTCTGTAGTGTTTTCATGCGTGATAGGTTGTCTAATTGTAGTATCTGGAAATAATATTAAAATCATTCATTTTTTATTCATATAAACACTTGGATTTTATATAGGTAGCTCATCGCTGCTCACAAATGGACTTTGTAAACCTATGAGTTTATGTATGACAAGGCATCTACCTGATCTCCTATGAACGGATCCATCCGCGAAAATACAAATGTTTTGCAGCGTACCGCTAATAATTTGAGAACCAGGATTATCATTTTCTTTATGCAAGGAACCATCATCTTGCACTGTTTCTCCAAAAGACGTGGGTAGTTCAATCGTTTCTGTAGTGCTTTCATGCATGATAGGTTGATTACTTGTAGTATCTGGAAATATGATTAAATTTCGTTCATTTTTTTATTCATAATAAGCAAGCTTTTTTATGTAACCTACTGCTACTCGCAACTCTATTTGCTTATTTTTAAAGACAGTACTAGAAGGAGTGTACGTATGACAAGGCACCTACCCTGTAGGGGTTCGTCGAAGGTGTAAGACTTCAACTAGGGCTGGTCGGGAGTGATGATCGAGTAAAACATTTCAGAACACTTAATGTCGGTTTATTCTACCGAATACACACAACTACGCACTTATTACAAAGTCACTGCACTGCACTATTCACTATTTACTTTAAGACTTGTTCACTTGGTCACTTGCAAAATCAGAACTGACTAAACCCGCGTACAAGTTCGGCCTTTATACCTCTGCCGAGCCTTACCAGAAAATTCTACGATTTTCCGGGCTATACCTATCTCTTTCTATATTCGAGAACATTTCTGCTTTCCCTTTCTATTCTTTATATTCATTCGAGAACATGTACTTAGCTAGGTAGGTATATACACGGGCCGGTCCCTAACAACTACATCCTAATCTGTGGCGTAATCGGCCTAATGTCGTCGTCGCTAACATACCCTCAGCAGATCCGTCCTCGAAAATATAAACATTTTTCCGCGAACCATCAATAATTTGAGGACTGGGATCCTTATTTTCGTTTATCAAAGAACCATCATCTTGCACTGTATACGTCTGAATTTCATCATCGGAAATTTCCGTATTAAAATTCACATTTTGTAATATCCTCAATGTACGAGCTTTTCTCGACATTATCAACGCTTACATAGAAGCTGAAAGAAATAAAAACTTGCAATAAATAAAAGTGATCAGTCTTACGATTCGACAAATCTACGTAACTCCTTGACACCAGACATATTCAACACTTGCTTTACAGCGAGAAAACTACGTAACTCCATTAAGAACTTTATCACAACGTTTCTTTGTTTTTCAACACTGAAGTCAATAAAAAACATAATAAAATTAAACAAAGGACTTACCCAATCGTATATTCAACATCAGTTTTCACAACAACGTACAATAAGTATTAAAAATGAGAAAAACTGCGCGCGAATCCTTGCAATCTGTCGATGACTGAACTGAGCGCGGGAGTTACGAAGTATTCCGTCATTCAAAATGGCGTCTTCTCATGCCGTGGACATACGTGGTTTTATTTTTCATAAACAGCAACAAAACTAAAAACAACTAGGAGATACGAGAGATTCCATCGTGTTCGTGACAACATTTTACACCAGATGGCATTAAAATCAATATTTCGAAAATTTTGGAGTTACGAGTTTTGAAAATTAAGCCAGCGATATGTATACATACATAGGTCGTTTATTTGTTGAATTATCACACATTACATGTTGCCATTTTTGTATTTTTCTACAAATGGGAGAAATTTATAATACATATAAAGTCAAACACACGTCGTTACCTTACCTTACCGTTTAAACAACTAACAAAAATAACATTTTCTACTTGAGATAGAGATCTCTAATATTTTCTTTTGTTTTTTATTATATTTTAGGGACTTTGGGTCATTTTAACGACTAGTATGTCATCTGGAGATTAAAAAAAAAAGGGTTTCTCTGAATAAAAGTTAGTTCGCAGTGGGTTCCTACTTTAGTAAAGGAAAGCCCCTAGAACAATTTGACCATAGAGGTAAGATATACCTCTTATACCCAACAAAAAACATATAACAAACAACCAAATTTTAAAACGAACTGACGACTACGTGATAGTGTATAGTTTTGCGCAACGTAACACACTAAACGAAGTATGTAGGTGTAATGTAGGTTTTTGCTATTGCAGGATCAACCTCCGTCATACCAAGAGTCAACATCCAAGAAAGAACTCTAATGGACTGTCCTCATCACCACATGACGAAAGCTTCTCTTGATAATGAAGACATCAGCAGAACCACTTTGATTATAATTATCGAATAGTAGTCTGTAACAAAAAACTAACATACACCTGCGAACTTATAGAATGGGATTGGAAATGACGTTATCTCTCTTGCTCTCCTGATCAGCTGTGTGCTTACGCTAAAATATCCCATTTCCATTAAAAAGGCCATTTAGGGAGAATGGTCATAAACGATTGCGGTTGCCAATATCGTGCCTATTAAAAAAATACAAGAACTTTCTGGCGAATGGAACTCATTGACATTGGAATTTTTGCGTAATTCCATAGCAGTTGGAATCCGATCGAGCGGGCCATCATGAGATATCGTCATTTTAAATTAATATCTTTCAGTACGCAAGTTATAGGATACTTGTTTGGACAGCTTCGGCCGGAATCTGAAACAGCGATGTGATTGCTACAATCGATCGCTGAATATAATAAAATTTGTAGTTTTTACAACGATCGCTAGAGGGAGAAATTAATAGAGAATATTATATAACGTTTATATGTTTAGCACACAGCTCTGTAATCTGTGTTTTAACACAAAGCAACTAGTTATTTTTGCAGTAGGTAATAAATTATATTTTTTTGCATTCCTTGTACTTTATTGTTGTTGCTATTAGTATGTTTCACTCAATGTATTTAAAGGACAATATTATAATCACTTTGAGATAAAATTGTATTCAGGGTTAGCTAGTTTAGTAATATGTGCCTGTGACCAGGACTAAATTATGAACCGTTTCGACTTTCTGAAATAATTTATGTTGTTTAGAACTTTAGATTGCGTAATCCATATGTACTTGCGCAAAATGTTGGTTTATTGTGTATTTTAATAAAATATAGCACTTATTTATCAATGTTAAATAAAAGTATTAAATGTAGTTACACAGGATAAACTGTTAATGTGTTACAAATTGCGATTGAAATGGTTGGATCGACAAATTTGATGGTTTACCCTGTGATAGGGCACTAACAAGATAAATGTATGCCTGCGAAATTGATAAGGTGTTATTGTATTATACTATAGGTACAACTTTCTTATGCCCGTTTATTGATTCAATTATTCGCTGAATAAAAAGCTTAGCCATCAATTCTTGTATAATTTTGAATACTTATTAAAATAAGGGACCTTTTTATACTCTAGGATGTAGAGCACAAATTTTTACTATAATAGAATGCTTTCACGCAATTCCCATTTTTCAGTCCAAGCTTGCATATGAGAATACTTAGACTAAAAATGGGAATTGTGTAAGGCTTCATGCCTTACATATTGTTTGTAGTTTTTATGTATTTGGAGTAGTCTGTAACATCCCGTCGGGAAATAAAAAGTTGTAACTTATTATTTCCCGATCGTACCTACACCCATCTAGTAAAATGATACAGTTTATTGAAAGATGATACAGATTAAAAAATGCTTTATTAGTTATAGCTTACCATCTTTTTTATAAATATAGCAGAACCTATTTGTGTTAAAGGGTAAAAGATTAAAAGCAAAGGTTGATAGAAGAATTGGCACCTGTCACTGTTGAAAAAAGAATATCGAAAACTTGATCAAAAATGTAAAGTCCGTGTTTCCAAAACAAATCTTCTAAATAATGCAAAATTACCACAAAATGATAGTGTAACCCATTCTACCACCTAACCTTGTCTTGAAATAGTATGGGTAAGTCCCTGTAAATGTGTAATATTTATATGTTGTAGTAGTCACCTAATTTGACAGCTTTGTACAAAAGCCTGCCGTAGAATATATATTTTGTTACAAAGAAGCCAGCCTCGTGCTAAAATGAATTTGCCACTCATTCAGCAAACCAAAAAATATCGACAAGTGTTATACAAAAGTTCAATTCCAAGTGGAACTCCCTATGTTATATTTGGTAACGGTGACTTAAAAGCACTGCCTCGCCCTCGAGTCAGCGACATAACAAAACGATTAGCTCGTTCCCCCGATTAAAGCCATTGAACTGCGCGTAACAGGCATTGAACTTTTGTACAAAGTTGTGGGTGCATAGGTACGGTGACGAACATAGCCAGCCGGGTAAACCTCACAAATAGCTTCCTAACCTAAAATTAAAGTAAAATGCATCAGTGGATCGAGGAATACCAGCCTGCGCTTTAGTTCTTCATCTCTTCTAAATACTAACTCAAAGTATATTTTTCTCTCAACTTTAGAGTAGAAATCGAAGCTGCTCGCCGCTCTGTGTAATCCACCAGAAGTTTACTAACATGAGCAAGTATTGTGAGTATCACTCATGCATACATACATACACATTCGACTTAGTTTACCTTTAACTTTAATTTAATCGGTTTTGTCATACGCTCGTCTTTATAAACTTTAGTGTCGTTGGAGTCGGGAGTATACCTAGTACTTTACGTAAGTAACTACTTGCTCATAACTACTTAATTGCTTAGAATGAGTGGCAGATATTTTAAGACGCTGGCTTCTTGTTCTTCTTCTATTAGATGTTGATTTATTTATTTTTTCAGAATAAACCAATAAAACCTTTCATAATGGCTCCAATGTTACACCCCCCCTGTGTCCCAACGGCATCGTGCCAGTCGGGGCGATGCCACCCTCAGCCGCCGCCGTGCCAGAACCCGGAGAAATGTCTCAAGAAAACCATATCCAAGAACATCAGACCATGTAAAAGTGCAGTATCGATCATGTCCACGCGATCCAAATCAAAATGCGCAAAGTGCGGAAAAAAATATGGTGGCTGCTGTACCTCCAACCCAAGAAGTGTTTCGAGTGTACAGAAGTTTCTTAAGAGAAAATCTAAAGAAGGGAGATTAAAAAAGAAAGACAGATTAACTGGAAGTCACTCTTATTTAAAATACACCAGAAGAAAGGGTTCAGTTCGAAATAAAATTGACTGCTGTGCGGGGCACGGACACAGGGGGCGAGTCAGGAGAAAATGCTGTGAAATCCTGTGATAATGGATATTCAGAACAAAGACAGATTGACTGGAGTCATTTAATTAAATACAAGAAAAAGGGGTTCAGTACGAGGTAGAATTGACTGTTGCGCAGGGTGTAAACACAGGGCCGTTCAGGAGAAAAATCTTAGAAATATGTGATAGGTAAGGGAGATGAAGAAAAATATAAATATAAATAACATATAAATAGTTATTAACTGGAGTTATTCCTTTTCGAAATAAGTATACAAGACGAAAGGTACTAATACGAAATCGACTGTTGCGGGAGACACGAACGTAGGGGTCGCCCCTGTGAATTAAAAGCTGTGACAGTTGATACCTATGTTTGTATAGTACCACCTTTCTTACAATATCTAATAATTTATAACGTAGATACTATAGTTTAATTTTAATAACATTAATACCAACACGCACATATTATGTTTTAATTACAACGCTGCTACGTTAAACGTCCAACATTATTAATTAATTATTGTAACGCAATGCTTATTCTTTGAGTCTTAATTTGTTGTAATTATTTCTCGTTGTGCACCTAAAAATCAAACACTGACGGTAAGAATATCTTTATTCTGTATAGATTCGAGGCTGGCTTCTAAATAGTTTGTCTTTATGCACAAAGGTACTAATGCAAGCTATGACGTTATTTTTCAGCGGTTTGGACGTGGAGTAGATTTAGAATGCCGACGGCGAACACACAAACCGTAGAATACTCGGAGACACGCTGCCACGCTAACACCGGTCCTTCTTATGAAAACCTAGAGCGATGCTTAAATATATGCCCAATTTTAATCACAGAAGCACCCTCTATAGAAGGGACTTGTACTGACTGGAACAATTGCACTCAACTAACTAATAGCCCTTGGGTTTATGAGGCCGTTCAGAGAATTCTGATAGAAAAAAGAAAACAAGATAGGCTGAAAGAAATAGATGCAACCACCGGTACTCATTACTACGAGCGGTACATAAAGAAGAAAGGCAAAAGGTTTAAGAATAGAGGCAGACTCAAGCAAAAAAGAGATCAATGTACGATTCTATAGTCGTGGAATGAGACATGGGTGGAGAGAGAAATAATACAAGATGCTACAAATCGATACAATAATGGTGTCCCAAACTGAGACAGAATAATTACAAAACCGTGGGGTCTAATGATATTTGTTTTTGTTTCTTAATTTCAAGCTGCATTTATTATTTTTTGTAGAACTTTGCCCCGATCATTTTAAAGAGATTAAATATTTATGATACAATTAATAATGCTGGACGTTTTAAGTAGGGGAAAGTGGTCTGAGATGGCATAGTGGCTGAGATGGCATAGTCAGTGTATCTCCATAATTCGCAGTCCAGTGGTGCCACAATCTATGCGGGTAAATCCCCAACGCAAACACGTCGCGATCGGCTCAGAGCGAATACTGTGTTAATTTTGTAAAATCGTCTCGCGAAAATTAATTTTCGCGTAATACTAATTTAAAAACTGAGCGTTCTACGTGAGATATCAGGTAAGTTATAACATATGGTTCAGACTCGAGTGTGTTGAATATAATGTATGAATTACAGTTACGTAATATCTGGACTAACGGGTGTACAATATTTTTCTCGGTTATGTACCTACAGGATAAGATGGCATATGTGTATGCCGTCTCATCCAGTAGAAAATGTTGATGGAAGTTTGTACTAGTTTTTTTTAATTATAAACAAACTTATGTAGCTTTTGAATAAACCAGCAATTCCTTAAAATAGTTTTTGCTACGATAATTACTAATGTGTATCTTATAATGCAAATCTGTAGCAGGGTGTTCAGAACCAGATGGGTTCCAGTCAGTGGTTGTTTCAGATGCTGTGCCACCATAGTCTGTGAGCTCTCAGTCCAACGATCATACAGAATTAAAGTCCAACAATTGCAGATATATCTCCGTTGCCTAAATCGTCACAAATAAAACGTAACCAAGCTAAATTCGGAATGTTAAATGCATCTCTGGATATAGCACAGTCTTAAGCAGCTTCTAGTGACGAGTAAAAACCTGTTGCATCAGACGATGGAGACCCATCTTGCATTTATTGCATGGAGCCTTGGGAGTCATTATCGCTCCAGAGAGTGGTGGCTTCAATGCCACGCCTGCTGTGCATGTCGCCACGCAGAATGCATCGGGTTACCAAAAACAGCATTTTGTGACATATGTAAGCAACCCTAGTTGGAAGGGTGGCAATTATGGCGATTTATGCCATCTTACCCACGGGGGTTGGATGGACAGATTTTGGAATATTTTTTATTTTTGGTTATTTTTCGAAGAAAATACTATTTGTGTTGAATTTTTATATTTTACTTTTGTAGTTAATAGACCACTATTTCATGGAATTTTTGTTTATTTCAATTTATTTTAGTCTTCCCTGAAAAAAAATATTTTCGTTACCTATGCCATCTCAGACCACCTTCCCCTAGCATCTAGCCCCAAACGAATAACTAGGTTTGATATGTTAAAATTGATAACCGTTTTCCTAATTTTTTTTTAGATACAAGTTTTTGGCAAGTAGGTAGGTAAAGATCAATGTTTAAAGATGGCGAAGAACGCGATGTTTCAACCATGATACGGTTCAATCTTCCTCAGTCTACCCTACCTGAAGCTGTCTCTGCTTAGTATCCAAACTTTAAAATGAAATTATGGTACCTATCTACCTAGGTAGGGGAGACCGAGGGCAGTTGAAACAATTTTAACGTTTTGCTTCGTTTAAAAAATTCTATCCACATTAACCGAATTAATTTATTATTAATCGATACTACATTTCATATACTTTCAATTCATCATCATCATCATCATCAGCCTATATTAGTTCACTGCTGGACATAGGCTTCCCCCAATGAGCGCCATAGCGCCCTGTCTTCAGCTTAGACGCATCCAGCATCTACCTGCAGTCTTTCGCAAGTTGTCATCTTACCTGCTTACAATTGATTTAATCAAAAAAAGTGTAAATGTAAACTCTGGGGCAGAAACTCAATCTAAATGAAATAAGAAAGTTTGTTTCAACTCCCCTCATACTGAGGTAAGTTGAAATAGGGGTCGAGGTGAGTTGAAACATCAGCAGATCGAATTAATAAAGGTATTTATTACAAATAAGATATGAAAACAGACCTCGTAATATTTAATTATACTTTGTACCTAACTGAGCAAAACTTAATAACTAGGTACATATTATATTAAAGGTATTTAACAAAATAGTCCTCTTACTAAATCAAATATAGGAACTTGTTAAAAATTATGTATGTATTAGTTGAATAATATTCAGTCCTTATTAACATATCTAAGAGCTACTCGTAAGAAGAGATTTCCAGGAGCTTTTTAAGCTAGAGCTACGTAAACAATGTTCCTCGCTCTGCAGAAGTCACAGCACTGACTTGTTTCTGTCCCAGTCTAGGTAAGACACGGTCTGGTTTCTGGACAGTAGTAGTGATTCCGATTTGTCCACATTTCATATGTCCTTTCCTGGCGGCTGGTATTTATTTGTGTAAAGTTCTACGTTCGCACGATTGATAAGCTCGAGCGATACTTGTTCTTTGAGGTAGACTTAGAGAAAGGACGTAATTTTATAATAATTTATATAGACATTTTCTAATTAATATCAGTAGACATCCTGAAACAAACTAAGCAAAAAAATAATAAACCGTACATAAAAAACAAAACCGAGGAGAGTTGAAACAGTCTGTAAAAATCCTCCAAATTTTTATAAAATTATAAATCAAGTCGGAAACACCTGGAAATAAATTGTACCAGTGCTGACATTTGAATGATTAATTGATAAGTTTTCTAAATTTATATAAATTTAATCAAACTCCTAACGCATTACCATAATAAAGAAGTCTTTAAAAAACGTATAATACTTACTTTACATTATTTTTGAGATGTCGGAACCAGAACTACGAAACCGAGCACCAATGGTCATAGACGCCAACTGAGGCGCGGGCGGGTGGCAAGACGCGGTTTATTTACGACATTTACAGCTGGCTAACACTCTGGTTTCCGCAAAATCACTGCTGTTTCAACTCACCTTTGTTTCAAAACCCCTCGGTCTCCCCTACCCATTCTGGTACAAAAATGTAGCCCACTTTTATTATGTATTTTACAAGGCTAACACCTATGCCTATTTTTCAGCCATATACAAAGACTCCATCTTGAACATAAAACCATGTGTCTCGGCGCCGACATGTCACGCCCACCGGCATAGACCGCGCCCCGCGCCCTGTCCAAAACCAGACCAATGCTACAAGAAATGTATAAGGAAAAAAAACAAATGTCCAAGCGCTATGAGCATCGTCACACGCCGCGGCTCAAAGTGCAGATGCGCGCGAGTACAATCAAGGGACTCGAGAAAAGCTGCTAGAAAATGCTGCAGTAAAACGCATAGAAAACGCATACGCAAAGCTTATAGGACAAACTCTACGGTATCCCGTTGGCGGAGACGTGGCTGTTGTTGTACCATATTGTAACAATTAGGTACCTATACCTATTAATATCATTTCCTACTTTATTTAAATTTGATACTTTTATTTCCTACTGTAAGGCCAGGCTGCAATAGGGTGTGTGCTCCTCGCTCCTACAACTACATAGGCACGCCATTACGGAAATAAACAGATCTTGTAAAACAGATGCCATGAATTAATTTCTCATGTGTAGAATAGGAGGGAATGGAGGCCTTAGCCCAGCTGAGGGACAGGGCAGGCTAATATTTTGTTTGTTTCACATAGTTTCTGATTTGGCCATACAATCCAACCTTACAAAAAACGTCATCCTGAGAATTGATGTGATAAATACCTTTTCTTTAAAAATAGGACAAGACAAAAAGTTAAGTGGGCATGGTCCTTTTCTTATTTTGTGTAAGTACGTCGGTAGGTACAGGTACCTACTTATATACCTACCCAATTTTCTCTCTGTTTCAGTTGTCTACACCGAATCGAGCATAAAGCCATGTGTTTCGGATCCGACATGTAGTGTTCACAGACACCGACCACAACCCCCGCCATGTCCGGAGCCGGATAAATGCTTCAGAAAATGTAGGAAAAAAAAGAAACGTTGTCCTGGATCTTCGAGCATTGTTTCTCCTAAAGGCTCCCCATGTAAATGCGCTAGCATACAGTCTAGTGGTTCACGTGAGGGGAAAGCCATTGGAAGAAACCCAAACAACAGATCAGAATCACATTGGTTTAGACGAAGGTGTGATATATTGTGAGAGATCAATCATTATAAAAAATACAATAAACTTGTACAATAGCAAAACCAGTTTATCTTCATGGATATCGTCGTTCTCTCTCTCTAGGCTCAATAAGTACCTAGTAATCTATGTCCAGGCTTATCGGCCATGTAAGTGTGGTCTTGCTCACTCTACTACAATTTAAATTCTCCGCCAGCCATTATTGGTAAACTCACCAATAGATGGCGCTAGGAATAAATGTAGGTCATCATCATCATTAACATCGACAGCCTGACTTCGCCGCCCACAGATGGGTGTAAGTTTATCATCTGCCCAGACCATGCCCAGACTGTCTTCTTTTCGCCACTGGACGCTCGACACTGCTTTGGGAGTTTTTATTTCTACCACTCTGCAGGGCGCGGGGAGGGTATGGAACTCGACCACATGAACAATCAATTTTGCATCTGTGGTATAGAGCAGTAACAAAAATCGTGAAGTTAGCTGTGAATGTTTTCGTGGAACAAGGGTAGAGGTAATCGTGGAATCTTTGATGTTTCGTTTAGTTTATGGTTTGGTTTATAGTTTTCGTGGGACAGGTTGAGGGTTGTTGTATTGGTTTTATTACAATTTATGAATGAAATTGTCGGAAATATGTACCGTACTGCCGATTAAAATTGTGAAAGGGTGTGAGGGAAGAGTCAATACTATCGTTTCTAACAATGGTATAAGAATAAGAACTACGTAATTAATGGAAGCAAAATACTACTCCGTGCATAGCCGCTTGGCCTAGGGTTATTGACGTATATTTTATGTAGCTACATAGAAATCGGTTCCCAATGCTGTTTGTGTACAATATTTGCGGAAGTGTAATGTAGAAATTGTAGTTTTCTCAAAAACTCGAACACGGTGGACTGTGAGAAAGTGATATTTTGCACGGCTGATAAACGGTGTTACGAATTGATACTGATGTGGCAAACCGGATTTTTTCAAGTTGGAGAAAACGTGACTCCATCGTAAGGTCGGTATCAATTATAAGATACTATTTTACTTAATTAGTAGAAATTACTCATCATTAAGATTTTTGCATTGGATTGGTTGCAGTACTTATTAACAAAAAAATAATTCTGATTAGAATCCAGTAGCACTTTTAGCCAAAAGCAGGGTAAAGACCTGCTTTGCTTATTTATATCTAACTCGGTACCAGCTAACATATTATTATATATTTTTTATTATTTAATAAAAAAAATATGTACTTACCTAAGTACTTAGTGTACTAACATACTAAACTAGCATCTGCTAAATGCAGGTACATGTGTGTTCTATTTCTTCAACTCTGTTGGGGATCTCTTAGAACAATTAACTCTATTTTTAATTATCTTCTTTTCTTACATATCAGGATAAATCTTTTCAATGTACATACTTGTTACTGTGTACATTCTTTACCCATTTTAAGCTTTCTCCTCAGTCTCACTTACACTTGGATGCATTTATTAGGTAGTAAAACAACAATACCAATCATGAGACTATGGTGAACTACGAATGAGAGCAGGTTAAACAACAAACCTTTTAACATAAACACAATGTTTTCAATCAATCGAAGGTTCAGCTTCGGTTTTGGACAGGTTCAGCTACAGTTTCGGCCTAAACTGAAACTGTGGCTGAACCTGTCCAAAACCGAAGCTGAACCTTCGATTGATTGTCGAACCAATTTTTTAAAATTAATGTTATTTTGTATTATGAATCTGCTGTGGTGATGTTTGTTGCACCTAAATTGTATAAAAGATTCAGGGATAATTTTGCACAGTTTATGCTCTAGACCTGGAATATGTCACTAAGTCTAGGTTTTTTTTATCTAGAAAAGATAGTGCAAGGCTGCTGGCAAGTAACAACATAAATCCCGAATTGTATTGATCCTTCATTATTATTCTATATATATCATCTAATCTATTCAAATAGTACCAATAGACAACATCTGTGGCGGTAAGCTCCACCTGGGATGCAGGAAGTTGCGCTGTAATAAGCAATAATAATCCTCAAGTTCATCTTATAAGTTGATCCAATATTACTCATTATTATTATATCCTTAAATATAGCTATAATAATAGTATCGCTGTTTTTAACGATACTTAATGATCATGATACATCACCATGGGCTAAACGAGAAACAAAATTGATTGCATCGTTAATCGGTGTCTTCTAGACCTTGACGAGACATCGTCACTTACTATCAGGTGAGATTGTAATAGATTGATTTTGAGTACGACGAATAATGTTGTGTAGGACGGACGTCCTTTTACCAGGTGGGATGACGACCTGCGAAAGTTTGCAGGGAGATGCTGGATGCGTCAAGCTGAAGACATGGCGCTATGGCGCTCATTAGGGGAGGCCTATTTTCTGCAGTGGACTTAGGCTGATGATAAAGGCATATTAGCGATAATAGAAATCACCTCCTACTACTATTGTAATAACGACGCTCAGTATTTTCAATATAAATAAAAAAAAAAACAACACTTTTGTTGCCCATTACGCACAGCTTCTAGTACAGCTTGTAGCACAAGAGCGGCTGCATGCCGCTTCCTTGTTGTCTGCGTAACCCCAAAATCGGTTCATCCGTTTGGAAGCTACGATATGCCTACATACCCAGCCAAATCTCATTGCGTATCCAGATATTTGCGCTGGAGTAAATACGCTTGATATAGATATAAATATAAAATTGCGTTTTAACATGTTTATAAATTTCTTTTTACGGGTCCTTCGGCCTCTGTGTCGGTAACTGAGGCCGCCGCGCCAGTTCGGTTTCAGCTGAAAATCTATGTCCGAGACATTAATAAAAATCGAACAAAAACTTAACAATAACAGAAAATTACAAGGTAAACAGCAAGTTATCAACCAAAAAAAGAACTTCGGGGATGTAGTGGTTATTAATGATGTGTTGATAGGAGGAAAAACATTATTGAGTTCTTTTTTATAACGGAAAACCCGAATGAAACAGCGGCGGGAAACTAGGCATCTGTACCACACCTGCCGATTTCGATGTCAAATGTTTGTAAATAAACCAAAGTTTTGCGCTTAATTTCAGACATAATCTAAGCATTATTAAAGTAAAGATCTTAAATCGACAAGTAATGTAGGTAAGTTGCCTGTCAAAAGTCACTGCAACAAAGTGAATTTTAGATTAACTGTGGGCAGTTTACTTACAAACGTTTCATATCAAATTTGGCTGAAGTTATAGTGTAAGATAGTCTTTAGAGTTACCACCTAAAAAGCCTTTTGAAAAAATGTTTATCTGCAAGTGTGTATGCGCTGATCTGCATTCTAAATACCAGTTAACCATAATGTATAGGTCGCGCTATCGAGGGTTGTCACGTGTTCAAGTAGCGAAGGGACAACTGAGACACAGAATCGAGTACCCTGTCACCCTCCACCAACGACCCTTCAAAAAGACTGCGGCAGTAGCACGATACTACACACGTGCTGTAATTTTTCCGCTGTTGGAACTGATTTCTAGTGCTTATATTTTAAACAACTTAATTTCTTCAAAAAAATAAGTAAATTGCTAGAAGGTAATAGAATGCCAGGTGTTATTGTTATATATTCTCTGGTTAGGTATCTACTCCTGTGAATTGAATATATCTTCACATGAGTTTTTCGTTGAGAGTCCTTAAGAATAAACGAGTCGCTCATATTTCGATACAAATGGTGAAGGGTAACTATGTATGTACTGTTTGATGTTGACCATCCGAAACTAAAGATTATATTAATTTATCTCGTCAGTATCATGTTTATATACAACCAAAACTGTAAAAAAAATTGAAAAATAAAATCTTCTAAACTATCGTATTTTACCACCTACCTATTGAATAAATAATATACGTAGAAAGAAAATTATACAATAAACTCCGTTCCGACATAGTGTAGTGCCGAATGCCGATTTCTCCGTTAATTTTGAACAGATTTGGAAAATTAATAGCATCCGTATGGAGATCGATCTCGTGATCATCCCATAAAAATGTAACTCAGAGATTATTTTTATTTAAGTTACATTGTGGTTTTTTAACAGAGTGAGAACCCAAAGAGTTATGTGTTATGTATAAGTTATGGTGATTTTTGATTCCATAGAAATAATAGTCTTCCCCAAGGTAAGAAATCACATTCACCACGCTGATTTGAGATAATTTATTGAACTTTCGGTTCAGAGTATATTGTTGGTATGTTGCTTATTAATTTGGTTTTGGAACGGAAACACAAAAAAAAAAACTATTACTTCATTGATTAGGTTTGTCGATAACTTTTCTTATCGAGTCTGATTAGGCTTGTCCCTGTCAATTTTCCTGTATAAGGATACGCGTTTTCTCTAACTGAATATGTCTGTGTAGGTTTTTTGTGAAAATATTTGTATACTAATGAGGCCAGTCTGTCTAGACGTATTTAGCGGCTTCGTTTGGCACATTGTCATGAATTTAATCCAAATTCTTTAATCATCGAGAAGAGTTTCGTAAAACTGGATCTGCCCCGGCTTCGACATGACTTAAGCTATGCTTTCGCAAACTAGGTTCGACCTTGCTCTATGTAGAGCAACTGAGGTGCGGTGTAACTCCTGTAGTAACTGTGAAATGTGTACTTCTTAGTAACTGTTGTTAAATCTGTGGGAGTACACGGTTCTGTGGTAACCTAAGTCGTCTGTTCTAGATGGAAGAGCATGCAAGGAGAGCGGGCGGCCTGCCGGCGTCGGGTGACACGCGCTGGTCACTTAGCCCGACCAATCAGCTAGCTGTCCGGTAAGTTCACATCACACACATCGATCACACAACACAATAACGTCATCATAAATAACGTCGAAATATTTATACCTACCTTATGGAATCCATGAGCAGAATGATTTCGCGCTCACGATTGTTTCGGAACAATAAACTGACGCTGGTAACGTACCTATGTTTTCTTGCTGAAATGGTCCGTAACGATGGAATTGTTGGTTCCACTATCCAATTGACACCTCCCGCTTGCACATTTCGCATAGTTGCATAAATTATGCAAATGAAAGTAGAACTCTCGGATCTCACGAGAGATAATTTGAACTATTATTGGCTACATTTGTGCTTTCATTCTAGCTTTAGGGTTTCTGCGAAACCATAATCAACTATTTCATTAGTTGTACATGTTGGTAACAAACTGCGTGATTCACCTATTTCTTTTTGTTGACTTCCAATGATAAAATAAAACAATTCGATTTTAACTAAGTAGGTAAGGTACCAATATTTTATATGTATTCAATCGACATGAAAAATTAAGATGTAATCGTACCGCATCTATCAGCAGGCCAAGCTGGCAACATATCAGTGGTAGGATAACCATCGGTGTCAACGCAATAGTAAATCTCTCCTACGACCTGGTTGGGCTGGTAGTTTCCGTTGGCAGTACATGTCTCGGTGACCGTCATGCCCTTATTCGGGAAATAAATCGAAGAATCGCGGGCACAATCTAGAAAAATATACAAAATATCATGAGAATCTGAGCATTGTCTTTATGAGATTGAATTACGTAGTCATTGCATCGTGAATTGTCGTATGAAATGTACGAGACTGTAATGAAATACCATCAAGGTTTCGATTTCAAGGCTGCGGGAATAATAAAAGTGCTGCTAAATCAGAATGGATTCGAACTTATCGCGGAGGGTTTCGTTTATGTTTTATGTTACAGTTCACGGTCAATAACAGTTCGTTCATGTTTAACATTCCATACGTAAATACTTAGATTGATTTATTATAGTCTACCCACGGTTCTTTCTACCACTTAGGATTAATTAAACTTTGACTGACACCTATCATAAGCCTTGATCGTTGGAACAACAAACTTTAAAGTAAGTACTTTATAGGACGTGTATCGTGAGAATCAAATTCAACGTAGCCAAAAATGGTTAAAAGCCCGTGGAACCGCCCGCGCAAAGCCCACCAAAGGGGCCAGCAAATCTTAATAAACTGGCACGCTGACATACAAAATCAACGCTGGATCGTACCCAGCTTTAGAGAAACTGCACAATAGGTCCCTCAGTATTCACACGCGTATTCAGTGTGAAAACTTAACCAATACAAACATAACACAAGCTCTGCTTGGGACTAGATAATACTGGGTGGATTGTCCAGCATTATGATTTTGATTTACACATTATGACGTGCAAATTATTTATAGTCTTGAAAATAAGTCTTAAAATTGAGAAAACTGTCTTACTACGTGGTACAAGTTCCAGTAATTGGGCGGTTTCTGGTATTGCTTAGCGGAAGTTATTTAGTTGTTGAACTATTGTGTGCAATATTTATAGAGATGTGAACAATTAGCAGGTCAAAAGCCGTGGTCTCCGCATTCCACCAAAACGGTGATATGGGCGGAACCGTATATCGGGAACAGGGTCACGGCCGCGAACCGGTCCAGCCACAATGCGAATATGCCATGCTAACGGTGCGGTGTGTCGATGCCTTCCCGCCTATCTCGTTTTACATTCCACCTGTACTGCATACAACGTCATAAATTCATTCATCCATTCCAACGTAAGAATCTGTGAACGAAGAATGCTGCTGCGTCTGCCTTGATACTTTTACTTACTGCAGTTCATCCCTGTCATTTCGCTTGACATTACTTGCCAGGAACCGAGAATTGCACCGTCCCTTCCTGTACAGTACGCACTGAAAAGAGAAAAGTTTAATCAGTATTCTACATGTTGGTTTTTCTGTTATCACAATGCGAGATAAAGGGTCAGGCAAAAAGCTCGGTATGTTAAAAATTGGCCCATACGGCCACTTACACTCCGTTCAAAATCTGGTACGGTCCATAACTTCCGTCGTAATCACAAAACGATGTGGGGTGGCCGTGGAAAGTAGTTCCGTGTTGTGATTGCTCCCTATGAATCTTAGCCATAGCGTGAACTATGCTTTCACACCTTTTCAAGTACTGTTCTCCAACGCTGGGGGCGCTATCTAATGAAACAAAATTACATTATTTATCGAAATTATTAGCGAATAGTAAAATTAAGTGGCTGGAGCGTACGTGCACGTTGCGATCAATATAGGAAAGGAATTGACGTTCAGGGGTTGCTGCCCTCTTCTATTACGTCATAGCTCGCTCGCTGGACGTACCGCTACCTGCTCTGTTGCTTTATTGAAGGTACAACTCTAAATTAGGTCACTGGTTTACTGAATGGAAATTGGCAATTCTAATGGTTTAACCATACAACAATTTGTACATGTAAATTGTCCAATACAAAGTTTCCAGTCTCACTTTATAAGGGCCTTAACTAACAAGGTTGCACGGAGATTGCTTTTGGCACGATGTTCAGAAAAACATTGAAAAAAGGAATATTCCAGAATATTAAAACAATGATACTTGTTTCTATCATATTCATAATACATTGTTACTGTATAGAAACTCGACGCTCCTCACTTGCATTATCTTCAAACATAATGTTTGAACAAGTGTACTTACAGTTCTTTGACGCTACAATTGCCTCTGGTCATTCGACAGTTCCTCGCTATGCTAGACTGAATCACTTGTGAATATTGTTTGTATCCTGTATGCGTTTGCTCGACTAAGACTCTTGCATTCTAGGCTAGCTTTCAAAGCTTAATGAGAACCTTTTCACTGAATATGTTTTGCGCGTCTGACTTGAGTCTACTTTCTGATTTTAAATTACGAAACCAGAACATACTTACTAATGCGAGGAGTATGGCAAACTTACAACATGGAAGGTGTGTCATGTCTTCTTCAACTACCGGAGTAACCGTAGGTTGCCCAGTCTTAGGTTCCGCACACCAGCACAAGCCATTGTCACATTGGAGAGGCTCATAATCTCCTGAAGCAGTGCAATGTAAGGTAGAGAGTCTCCCGGAGGATTCTATCTCGGCTCTCCTTCGACTGCATGCTAAAAAATAACAAACAAAATATTTTTTATCTACGAATATTTATTTAAGCTGCAAGAATCATATGTATACATATATACATTAAATAAATAAAAAATAATGCTGGATAATCCACACAGCATCATCTAGCCCCAAGTTAATCAGATCTTGTGTTATGGGTTCTAGATGATTGACATACTTAATAAAATACATAAAATAGATAGATATTTTTAATTGTACATAGAAAATACCCAGACATCCGGAACAAATATTAGCAGATTGTTCAAACATTTGCCACAAGGCGGGAATCTTTATGCGTTTAGATTAACTTACAGCTTAAATTTTTTGGGCCATGAGACAAAAAGAAGAATAAAAGTAGTTAAAATACTTTTTATCTGAGAACAACCATAGACAAAATTAGTGTAAACATGTCATTCTTTGATAGTTGAGCGACGTCCTTTGACATCTTTTTGCTAATTTGATTTATCTTCGACGCGACGATTTGATAAAATTATTGTTTTACAATGGTATTCTATAATAATTCATCTTTTTTGTATTGAAAATGCGTGAAAGTTCTTATATTTTTTGTTTTTCTTTGTATTTTATTTTACAGCGGTAACTTTTACAGATACTCATATAGGTCACCATCATCCTTCGATCGCCACTCAAAAGGAATGGTCTCTTTTTCGAGAACTTAAAAAAACCTTAAAGACAGTACAAACATCTCAGTGAAAATGTATATGTCACAGGTATTGTTCATTTAGTTATTATTTTATCTTAGAGCTCTCTGGCGTACCCGTACATAGCGCGTATTATCGTTTTCACACAATTTATTTATTTCCCTTGTATTATGTTCCAAATAAAGATAATTTTAATTTAATATCCATCTTGTAAGTAAATCTGACATACCTACTTAAGTGCCAAAAAACGAACTCTACGCAAACCATGGATATAAAGGCCATTGATGTTGATGATTAGCAACTTACCACAGCTCATTTCGATTCCGTCAATTCTCCACGTTTGTCCAAAAATCCTCCTTCCATGCTCGTCAGAACAGAAACACCTTCAAGGGAAAGCTTGAGTTAGTAAATAGAAAATGCGACTATGATAGATAGCGCTATGCTGTTCTCGTTATACATGCAACTATAGTCGGAACGCTCACATTGATTATGATAAGTTAGCTAGTCATCCGTTTAACGTTTGCGGCTATTATATAAATAGCTAGCTATTAGACTGTATCGGATAATCGTTACCTTCCGACGAATAGATCGCCCTTGCACTGCACGGGCGCGTATCGACCATCGGGCAGGCAATTTGCTGGAGGCTTACAACCTGGATCTACGACACCTGCACAATGACAATAAAATCATGAGACAAACATTTACTGCGCGTTTCCTTTCTCTCGAATCGAAATGACCGGAACTTTAGAAGTTGAATAACAAAGGTTTACATAACCTTTCGAATATTACTGTTCGTTGGCAGTTGGCATACTTGGTTTTGCGAATCCGGTTCTTCCAATACCGGAAGTAGATAAACATGAGTGGCGGCTGCAAGCGTTGTCCTTAATAATTATATTTCTAGACCATACTGGTCTACGGATCGACCCCTGATAGAAGTCTTATTGGCTATCAGTTGTAATAAAATATATTTTAATACTTAATAGTAATTACAACATAAAAAAATGAGAAATCTACTATGCGGAATTCGCAGTTCGGTGTCAGAAATGTTGTTTGTCTAATAGCCAATATATGTAGTATGCAACATGAACCAACGAGCCTCTGAATATAGAAAGAAGGAAAAGAAAGAAAATACATTTATAGATTCACAAGTAGGTACAGCTTGTTACTAAATAATAATAATCTATAAGTAAACAAGAACATAAAGAAATAAAAATAAATAACTAAATTAATTGAATATATATATGAATGTTTTTTTCTCTTCTGATTAAATAAATTCGTGAGAAAGCTTGCGAGGCAATTATGGTATTTAAAACCTTTGTTTTATAACCCAAATGAATATTTGATTGCGCTATCATTTTAATTACAATTGCGTATCCATTTTCATGCGGGTAATGAAGGTACGCGTACCTACTTAATACAAACTATGCTAGCAACATTGAAATTGCAACCGGAAATTTTCTCAATAATAGGTCCTATCCTAACCCGGTAACTGTGGTCGGCGAATCATATTTACTTCCGATGGGTCAGTTCCTGTCAGTTCTAGGCTGATACGATACTGACTGAAGCACTCAAACCAAATGTCAACACCTAATATTATGAAAGTAACCGTAAAAATAGGTTATCAATGATAGTGTTACCTGACGGCTGAACACAGCCTGGGCAGCAGCCAAATAACCCAGCGTTTGGAACCATAATCTGTCCAGGTATCGGGCAGTCCGAATCCGTCACGTCAGCGAAACACGCCTGTGCTGTACATTGTGACTGAGATACCGTATCACTAACAAACAAACTACAGACTAAAATAACAATACATTGGAAATACATATTTCATAAGGCAAACAAAAAATACTAAAATTATTCGGTCCGCATTCACCTTGAGTAGATGATCAAACAATAACTAAATACGGTACATTGTTTAATCGTTATCTGTTCATTATCAGTGAAATCTAATCTCAATAATTAACACGTCGTTTCTGTGAAGTGTTTGTTGATGGCATTATTATTCTATAACGCGATCGGAATGTGAAACCTAGGTCTGGTGTAACAAATCTTTGTATTACTCTTACCTTCGTTGACACAATTTTTGCAACGTAATGTCATATCTATTTAGGTGTCTAAACGAATCCATTCTATGTATAATGTTATCTACGCTATCGCTATCTCTAGCTAAATTACCTACACTAAGAACAATGGCAGGGCTGACGACGCCGACAAGTCGTCGTCGCGAGTCGAGCGCCTGAGTCCGTGCACAAAATACCTGTGCTGTGCTCCTCGTACTCGTTTCGCGGCGCGGTTATCATCTTATCTATCAGTTTCACACAAGCTGCGTCCTATTTGCTACCTCCATGGCGGATAAGATACTTATTGTGCTTAATTTCTTTTGCAGATTGGATTAAAACGGGGGTACCCGGCTAGTATGGAGGACTGTATGAAAAGACAATCAGGAACTAAAGTTTCAAAAATTGCTAATATATTCCAAGGAATGCCGTCAAGGGAAGAAGACGAGATGCGCGGTGCCGAGGTAACTGTGGTCCGAACAGAGAGCCATCTGGCACGGTTCAACAATGCACGTGCTCTATTTGAGAAATTGGGTGAAGAGAATAAAGGATTCCGTATTGAAAAGTCCCCATCAGCGGCGGCGAGCTACGCCGGCACGCGGGGCATGCCGCCGGTGGCTCCGTCGCGGTCGCGCTCCAGCTCCGCCGGCTCGGTGAGTCCTCCGCGGCGCATCGTCACCCCCACGCCGATGCCTCCGCCATCACTCAACGGCGATCGTATCGCCAATGGCGCCGGACAACCGCCGCCTAAACCAGCGAAACCGATTGTCTTGCCTAAACCGGAAAAACCAGATAGACGATTCAATAAAGAGCTTATAGAAAAACAAAGAAATTGGACTGCGCATTTTAATAAAACGCGACAGGCTCGTACTGAAAGTGAAACTAGAGTGGATGCTCACAGATATTCTGGTGCGTATTATGACAGAAACTCACCTGAAGTGGCTGAACGATATCCGGTCCCATCTCGCGTGTATTCACCACCACTTTCACCGTGCTCTGGTGACGTTCAAGTAGAACGACCTAATACACTCCCAACACCTTTAGTAAATAGAGTTACGCCCAGTACTAAATCTCCTAGTCCCGTCCCATCTTCAGTGATAGTTTCGCCCAGACCAAAAGTTTCTCCAGTAAAGCGGTCTGAACTCATAACTACGCCAACCGTAAGAAAAGATATAAATCCGCCTCACACCATTGAAACACACCATGAAATGCCTGGTGCCAACGACATACCTCGTAAGCAAAGATCAACTTTTGCTACCGTGTCTGAGAGAGAATCACACGAAGAAGTTGATAATGTAGGGTCTAAACCAAATGAACGTTTACAGTCACCTAATGTTGCATCAAAGCCAATAGAAAGAATATCCCCGGTCCTATCATCACCTTCAACTACTTCTACGATTGTCGAGACCGCTATAGCGCCTAGAAGTTCAAAAATACCTTCTCCTTCTGCAAGGTCACCTAAGTCTCCAATAATACCTCCTACCAACGATGAATATAACGAAATTCCTCAAGAACAACGGCGAGAGCAATCACTGTCTCCTTTGACAGAACATACTCCGAGCGCATTGGATAACGTCTCTGAAGAAATAATAGAAATTGCAGAGATTGCTTCAATAGAAGAGCCAGAATCGCTGCCAGCTCAAGATGAAATCGTAAAATATATTGTTGAAGAGGAGGATGAACCGGTTCAACAGAATCACCAGTACGAGAATGTGTCTAATGTGGAAGTGTCAAGTGCGGAGGGTAATGTGTATGAACAAGTGCAGTTTAGTGATGAATGGGATGATAAAGAAAGGCGCCGTTCGTCGACGCCCGAGTCGCCGCCTAGCGCGCCCAAGGCGGAGGAAATAGCGCAGTCGCCGCTTGCTTCACCTGATGCCTCCCCGGTCCATCTTTCCTCGTCACCACCGTCGCATCACGCTTCACCTTCGCCTGGTAAGTCACACGCTTTATTGTAATCTGCTTACTTCAGTTTCAGGTAGGTAATATTTGGTTTGTGACTCAGATAAACATTTTAATAATAACTAGCTGCGCCCCGTGGACTCACCCGCATGGTAATAGATATTATGGATAATATACAATATATCTATATGAATTGTAGTCGATGTGTTATTCTGATATGTTAGCTATATTATTGTGAAAATTCATCAAAATCCATTCAGTAGTTTTTGCGTGAAAGAGCAACAAACAACCTCACAAAATTATAAGTGACAATTTATAGTTTATTATTATTTCTTCCCACATAAAAATACCATTAATTTACATTACACATAATAATCTGTTTGCTTGTCTGTTTTGTTAGGTTTTGTTCAATATGCTTTTGTCACTATGACACGTTGAACGCTTTTATATGTAACGAAAAGATAGGGATAGTCGAAAACCGATGCAGTAATTATCATTACCCTATTTTTGTTGCCTTGTTTGCGCTAAGGTAAAACAAAGCCGACACGATTATTTCCATTATCAAAGATTTAGATACGTGTTTCGCCGTGGGAATCGTTTATCCTAGCAATCGAATGCGTGGGCGTCGATTGACGTACGTTTGGCGGTCTCGTGCGCGGTGGGTTCAATGTAATATTGAGGAAGTCAAGGTATTTGAGTCGTTGCGAGAGTTGCGAGTCGATCCCGATTTAGATGCTCCGGCGCCGCCGCCTGCGCCGTCGTCGTCGCGACGCAGTAACCCGACCGACGTCGTCCTGCGCGCTCCCCTTTGAACCGCTCATTTGTTTCCCATTACATGCAGTTTATCTGTTGTAACCCTGCACTTTCTCGAGACACGCTCCTATCTAATAACATTTATCTCACAATTTAGCATACTCAAGCATGTGCGTGTGATGTGTTAGCAATTCGCATGAATGTTTGGTGGCGGTACGTTAACAGCAAAATCATATCACGATTCCTTTGGACAATGGTTTTATTGGTGAAGGATTCCCATGTTTTTTTGTTTACACAATGATTATCTTGGTTTTTACGATGAGATCTTGAATAAAATTTCGGAATAAGTGTGTGAGTTGAGAGCAATATTATCAGTTCTGTAATCATAAGTTTGCACTCACGCCTTTTGCTTTAGCTGTCTCGTTCTGGCTTACGCGGAACGTCGTCGTGCCCGTCTAACTCCCTAAATATTACATTCATTGAGCAACGTCTCCGTCCCTCCCATTCGGACTCAATAAACTATTAAAATCAATTTCTGAGCAAGCAAGGGAAACATTAAAGTTTTAATCTCCGAAGTCCCCTAAACGTGTCGACTTCGTTTCTGAAGATTTAAGTTCTATTTCTGGGGGCACGTATATTTCTTCTCAATATTTACGTTGCCAACCTGCTTATCTGTGGCGGTGTTTGTTTATAAAACGCACCGGCGGTACCGGTGTCCGCCGACGCCAGAATCGTAAACTTTTTTCGTATACAATGTTGTTTTCTTCTTTCGCGATGAGATAAATGCATTCCTCTTAAAGCGGACGTCGCGTGTCGGTAGAACAAGCAGTTTGTGGTTTTGTTGTACATTGTGGTTGTAAAAGGAATAAAAATACAGCAATTTCGGTTAAACGTTTTTGTGAGCCTGCAAGAGGCTAAGGGTGGTCAGTCTCAGCGATGTTGTGGCGATGAGGCGAGGGGCGCGCGCGTCCGTGGCCGTCTCCGCATGCGAACACTCGACATGCGCCTCTGCGGCTGTTGCCTCGGTTAGTCTTTGTTCAATACAACTTACATTTAACAGCTGGCGAAAATCAATCTAACCAATGACTAAGTTACTTATTTCAGTTCTGCCAAATGCATGCGTCTGTGAAATGTTATCAATCTTTAACTGAACCAATCATGCTTTACTTACACTACATAGAATAGAAAGTAGCTAACAAACGTATAACACATTTCTTATCAACTTGCATTATGCATTGATCCATAAATAAGGAATTCAATACGTTTATGCCAATTCTACACATATAATCGCTACTTATTATGTAGCTGTATTTACTCGTAGGTCTATAAAACCGTAGGTATCCACGAATGAATGAACGCTGTTTCGCACAAAGCCGGCGAGTATAAAACAGACGTAGACCGTAGATCGCTCTTGGCATCGTGTGGCCATTCATTGCACGCTCATACCCAACATTGGACTATACATTCTGTGTGCATAAAACTGCTATGCAGAAGCAGAAGCTTTGATGGGATAGGATAGAACCATTATACCTACTTGGAATTCTAATTCAATACCGTGAATTGAAATGTGTTGATATATGGGCCTTTATCTAGTTTTATTGCTTGCGTGGGGTTACTCAACACGCCTATTACCTATTTAGGAATGTCGTCTAACCATTTGGCTCCATTTTAAGATATATGCTTTTGATGCTAATTCCACATTATATAAGTACTCTGTTAAGGTCGAATCTGTTAAAATAATGGCAGCTGAATATGACTCACGACTATGAAATGCACATTGCTATGTGAGAATAATTGATAATCAAGTCGATCTATTTGTATGAAAGAGCTATCTTACATAGTTATTAATATTCCTTGTCAAACCTTTATGTACCTGTTTATGGCCAAATAAATGTATCTTTATCTTTGTTGCATACTGTAGCATGTACACTACCGTCCAAAAGTTTGGAAGCACACCTGCCTTCAAACAAAACAAATGAATGCCGACTAATAGCGGTAAAAAATATTATTTAATCATATAAATCTTAAGTTTTACAGCCTTTTACAACTGTTTACACAAACATAAAAGGATTATTATACCACATTCATCAAGTTTTAAGGAATTCCTTAATTTTGACGTAACACGCGTTTTATGTCTTAATCCGTTGGCTATTTTATCCTATGCAATGGTATGGTTTTATTAGTAATATTTGGTGGTTTTAACTTCTTTAGACCCTATTAAGTCGCACTTCAGCATTGGCAAGTGAAAGTTTTGATAGTAACATTGTCTATATTCGAAAGATATCGGCTACTGCTTTGACCGTATTTTTTCTTCTGAAAATGGCAAAACGCAAGCAAATCACACTTGAACAGCGAAGCGCTATTTGCACTCTACGCGAGGAAGGATACAGTGAACGTCAAATCGCAGAAAGGCTCGGAATTTCTTGTAAAGGTGTCCACTATACCCTTGCCAGAAAACAAGAAACTGGGAAAAATTAAGATAGAAAGAGATCTGGTAGGCCCAAATCCACAACAAATCAAGAGGACAACTTCATTAGGGTTCTTTCTAAACGGAATCGACGCTTAACTGCACCACAGATCACTGCAGCTCTGAATGATACGCGAGAAACACCCATTTCAAAAACAACTGTTAAAAGACGTTTACTGTCTGCGGGATTATGAGGATGTGTTGCTGCTAAAAAACCAAAACTAACAAATCGACATAAGAAAAAGAGACTAGAATGGGCAAAAACGCATAAAAACTGGAGTATAGAACGATGGGAAAATGTCCTTTGGAGTGACGAATCAAAATTTCAGATTTTCGGATCGAATAGACGTGTCTTTGTACGCCGGTCAAAAGAAGAGAGGGCTTCAGAGGCATGTACAGTGCCTACTATCAAACATGGTGGCGGTAATGCCATGGTTTGGGGGTGCTTTGGCAACAGTAAACCCGGAAATCTTGTGAGGATAACCGGAAAACTAAACAAGGAAGGCTATTTAAAAATTCTCCAAGATTCCGCCATACCCAGTGGACTAAGTCTCATTGGTTCTGGATTCATTTTTCAACAGGATAATGATCCTAAGCATTCGTCTAAACTATGCCAGAACTTTTTAAACAAGAAAAAAGCTGAAAATATTTTAAAAATCATGCAATGGCCATCTCAATCCCCTGATCTTTCTCCCATTGAACTTGTTTGGGATGAACTTGACAGGAGGGTGAAAAGTCGTTGTCCTACGAGCTCAGAACATTTGTGGCAGTTATTAGAGAACGAATGGAACGAATTAGATGAAGATTATTTTAAAAAATTGATTAATGGAATGCCTAGAATATGTGAGAAGATTATAAAGGAGAAAGGTGGACACTTTGATGAAGCTAAAATTTAATCTAATTTACCATTGTATGTTATTTTTTTATTTTGTTATAGTTAGTTTCTTTGTGTTCTTTATTTTTTTATCAAAAAATTTAAATTTAAATGACTTTGTTTGGTTTTATTTGATTTTACCTTGCTGCTTCCAAACTTTTGGACGGTAGTGTAGGTACCTAACTTGTAGCCACTGGAATCTCACCTACTGACTTAAGTAACTTACATTGTACTAATCTTTCCTAAGCTTCGCACAACATGACTGTAAGCCAATAGGTTGGAAATGTTGCACGACAATTTAATCGTATTGTTTAAACTAAAACACTGAAGTAGTCTCTACCGAAACGTTATTGATAATTTAATTAGAATTAAGAAGCCGCAGTTTAAAAACACTCGCTTAGGTATCTGATGATTTAATTGTTTAGGTCATCATCAGCCTATATCAGTCCACTGCTGGACATAGACTTCCCCCAATGAGCGCCATAGCGCCCTGTCTTGAGCTTGCCGCATCCAGCATCTACCTGCAGTCTTTCGCAGGTCGTCATCCCACCTGGTCGGAGGGCGTCCTACATTACGTTTACAGAGTCGCGGTCTCCACTCAAGAACACGTTTGCCCCAGCGGCCGTCGGTTCTTCGCGAGATATGGCCGGCCCACTGCCACTTCAGCTTGCTATGTCGATAACCTTGGTGCTCTGTCGGATGTATTCGTTACGAATCCTATCCTTCAGAGAAACTCCGAGCATAGCTCTTTCCATAGCTCGCTGAGCGACTTTGAACTGGTGGACCAGCCCTATCGTGAGTGTCCACGTCTCAGCTCCGTAGGTCATAACGGGTAGGACGCACTGGTTGAAAACTTTCGTTTTCAAGCATTGCGGTATGGGTGATGAGAAGACATAACGTAGTTTCCCAAATGCCCAGCTGGATCCTCCTTTTGGCCTCCTTCTCGAAACTGTTTAGGTAACCTACCTATATATCAACAAGTTTTTATATTGAACCCAGTCACACTTATTCTATGTCAGTTTAAAAAAAAAACAACCGAATGAAAACTACTGAATGCAGCCACTTTTTATCCCGAGATTGCGAGCGAATCCGAAAGAAGCCATTTTTTTTTATTCTTAATATTTCATATCGCCCTGTATCTGTTCTGTCGGCTTAATTAGTAAAGTGGCTCCTCTCTGGTTTCCTCGTGAATCGCGTGACCGCTCCAACAACGGTTAATTGCGAATTCATGCTTTTACTAAGATTAATATTATCATGACGCGTGTATGTGCTTCGTCTATATTTTGTTATGCTAAGAGGACGTGTCGGATACGTATCCGCTTCATATTTAGATGTTAAGGTAAAACGAGTCAACGGCGGGAAATCGTCGATAGGCGAGGCCTAAATGTATGTTATCTCACCTGACATCTTTTGCTACACGGGCGCGATTCAAGGCACATTGATAGAAAGACCGCATAAAAAATGTGAATAGACTTTTAACATAGGGGTATAATTATTGAAAAATATTGAGTGTATCATTAAAATAAAATTTATAAACTTGGATAACTATACTATCCCCCATATCTTTAGTCATTGCCTCAAATAATTCTCCACTCAAACTTGTTCAAGGGCGTTTCGAGCATTCCTCCAAAACATGCTCGAGTTTGGTATGCTTAGTCGTTAATTTGGATATATATCAACCTCTCTTATATACCTTCGCGATGGGTAATTGTAGGTTTCATCGTCGTAAATGTAATTGCGATAAGGCCGCCCATTGTACAGCATATTTTGTATTTGTTTTTCTTTTCCTGTCTTGTGTATTTTATGTATTTGGTGTGCAATAAAGAGTTATTGTATTGTATTGTATTGTAATTGAGATAGTCTCCAAAATCCATTGTAAATAACAACAAACTATTTCGAGGAGCATTCAAGGTAGGTAGCGAGGTACCTTGAGATGACAGTTCGTTATTCCACTCGTATGAAAAAATTCTCGAAGGCTGTTTCGAGTAAAGGATTTTTTTACGATCAAGAATACCGAAACGCATTTGGAGGTTGAGTAGAGTTTGAATCGAAGTTGAGGTAATGACTAAAGATATGGGGGTATGTCTGAACGGGCATTATTTTAAAGTTTTCTTTCTCAGAATATTATTTATTTTTGCCCCAAGTTTGGCTAAAATTAGTGTTGAAATACGAAAGTTCAGAAGCTTGTTTTTTTTTGTGTATACAAACATAGGCAATGACGAGTTAAATTGATATTATGCTTAATTTTGGTTTCATGCGATTTCATGTTTACAGCTGAACATTTCATTACTCTATAAAGATTCTAACTATAAGAAATAAGATGTTATTAAACTCTGCTGCATTTGGCGTCACCCGTTAAGCGTCAATGCAATGTTTACACAGTAAAGTCAAAGCAAAAGTATTCACAACACAACATTCTAATGCAGTCCAAATATCCAGACGGCACTTTCGAGACTTATTGAGGTTATCCAAGGGCGTGAAATACAAAAATACCGAACGTTTACATGCCGGATCTTCGTTTCAGTTTCACCTCATTTGTTATGAATCGTTTCGACTCATTCTACTTCTGTTTGTTTATGTAAGGCATCTGCAAAGGACGTCCCCCATATCTCCGTATTTGAGTTATTATGGCCAGTAGAATAAGAGCCCTCTTTAGAATATAAAAAATAAGATAAGATAGCCTATGTGAAATAACAGTAATTAAAAGGAATAATAATTGTAAATAATAGCGTTCAATGTAAACGGCTCTTGTTAAGTGGATTACGCCGATTTTCCGCCAATTTAGGCAATAATTGGCGATTAACGATGTGTTAAGTAGAAGTTAAAGAGCGTAGGATTAGTGCGTTTTAAGACTTTAATCAAAATAAATTAATAATTCTGGACAATTCAAACAAGATTATCTAGCCACTCTAGTCTATCGGAAGACCAGCGTTGGTTGCAACATGCTTACAATTAACTCATGCTGAGATAGACTCCGTTTTGTGACTCATGTACAAAATATGTTTTGTCCTTTATTTATTTTTTATAATCATGTTTGTTTTATATTTTTGTGTATTGCGTTACAAATAAACTTATTCTATTCTATTCTAGCCCTACGCTAAGCAGAGATTGTGTTATAGGTACTATATTACTCATAAACTAAATGCAATACTTTACATAGATAGATTTTGTTTTATACATAGAAAACGCTCGGATCACCTGGAACAAATATTTGTCCCGAGGCGAGACTCCGACCCACAGTAGAAAGTTCTGCTTGCTGCAGAGGTCGTCTATTATATCAAACGTTTCTTGCTTTGAGTGCTACTTCTTGACCCACGAAGGAACTGAGAAGTTGTACGCATTAATCGGTTGCAAACCCATGTTCCCATTTATCTCCTTATAAGAGAACCGATTAAGAGTTAGTGTTTTTTTTTTTGCAAGAAAGCTAATATATTCTATTTGTTCCTAATCTTTGGTTAGAATCGGTGCAACCATTTTCTTAATTATGGTGGAAATTGACAGCTTTTTCCAAGAAGTTAATATCTCCGACAGTTCCTAATATTTTGTTAAATATTATGACGAAAATTATCAGCTCTACTACTGAATTAATCTAATTAAACTAAAAATTTAGTAAAGAGCTGATAATTGGCGATGTTTGAACTATTTACTTTCTTGAAAAAAAAGCTCCTCCATACTATGAGAACGGCCATCAAGATTTTAAATTTTACTATAATGCAGTACTATAATTTGTTCTATTTCCTCAGTTGGCGGAGGTCGCAAGTTATCAGAGGCGGAGGAGACGCCCCCACGGCGTAGCGGTTCGCGCGCGTCCAGCGTGTCAGACGAAGGCGGGTTCAACGAGCCCTCTCCCGAGGTGGTCGCTCGGCTGCGCCCGGCAGACTATCGGGACCCTCTTAGCGAGATCAAGGATGGGGAGCGTACTCGATCTGAAGCTGATACTCTGTCTGTACAGCAGCAGGTTAGTTCTTACGAATAAAGAGTGATAACGACGTAGCGTGTCAGATGTACACAAGCTTAACGTGCCGTCTCCCTAGGAGGTCGCTCGGCTGCGCCTGGCAGACTATCGGGACCCGCTTAGCGAGATCAAGGATGGGGAGCGTACTCGATCTGAAGCTGATACTCTGTCTGTACAGCAGCAGGTTAGTTCTTACGAATAAAGAGTGATAACGACGTAGCGTGTCAGATGTACACAAGCTTAACGTGCCGTCTCCCTAGGAGGTCGCTCGGCTGCGCCTGGCAGACTATCGGGACCCGCTTAGCGAGATCAAGGATGGGGAGCGTACTCGATCTGAAGCTGATACTCTGTCTGTACAGCAGCAGGTTAGTATTAACGTTTTTACTGTAATTGATAACGTCATAGCGTGTCAACGGAGGCGGGCATAGCGTGTCGTCTCTCGAGGTGGTCGCTCGGCAGACTATCGGGACCCTCTCAGCGAGATCAAGGATTACTAGCGTAATACATATGTCTGAAGCTGATACTCTGTCTGTACAGCAGCAGGTTTGAGTTCTTACGAATAAAGAGTGATATCGACGTAGCGTGTCAGACGAAGACGAGTTTAGCGTGCCGTCTCCCGAGGTGGTCGCTCGGCTCCGCCTGGCAGACTATCTGGTTAATAGGGAGCGTACTCATACAAACTTGGCAGTAAGTTAAACAATATCCCAGAGAGGGACATAGGCTAAATAAAAAACGCGTGCGAAGCCTCTGGCAGAAGCTATTCCCTCCTCATATATGTAGCCCACGGTGCACATCCACTGATGGTAATATTAGGCCCCCTCTCAAATACACCCACTTTCTTGTATTGAATCTCATAGTTAAGGGTACACAATTATCACGAACATTATTAATTCCAGGACTCTGGCGTGGTAGTCAGCGAAGCAAGCCAGGGCTCCATAGAGGTGCTCGACAAGTCGACCACCAGCCAATGGAGCGGGTCGGAGGAGATTCCGGAATGCCGCGCCGATGTCGCCGACACAGATGTCGCCGACGCCGACACGCGCTGGGACGACAAACAACCGGACAGTATGACGCCGGATGAGGCTGAGATACTGCTTAGTTCTAGGTATGGAAAATACAACTCGAAATTAATAGAAAATATTATGACTGCGAGTCGAAAGGGCGCGTCGCAACTACACTTTGATCGTCCAAATATTACATATATATATGTATGTCTAATATATGTGAAAGGCAATGAAAGTGCTAAATAGACTATACATACTCTCACTAGTTGTGCTTACTTTGGGGCTAGATGATATTGTATACATTGTCGAGCATTAGATATATTTGATATTGTTTGTGTACTATCACGATAACATAATTTAACTATTGACGGGTATTCCTCGAGCCAATTTATCTATTTTCCAGACGTGGGTGCACACATTCTGGTGGTCACCGGTTCAAATTCTATAACATTTATTTTTCATAGGCTTACGAAAATTGCTTAGAATAATGTTAAATTTACAAAACTAAATACGTACGTACACTAAATATTATTTAATTCTCTTCAGTATTAACTGGAATAGAGAATGAAAAATAAAGGTCTACAAGCTAGTTAGGACAAAATATCACTTGTGCCGTTAGACTACGTTAGTAACGAACGTGTTTGCCTCAAATAGCATTCTATTTAGTTTTAGATAGGCAAAACAAACTTGTTGTGCATTAGACAATAAGAAAGATAAAAATGTAGGTACTATTGGTTTCTAAATCACTTCTTCCACTAATAGGCAAAAAAAAATAAGTGGAGACAAATCCAATAACACTTTATTCTACGATAAAAACTATCGTAGTTTAATGAACATCTTATTTTTTATTTGATAATACTTTATAGTATAATTTGTCTTAAGTGTTGAACCCATGTCATTAAATGACCGGATTTTAGGAGTTACCCGTGAATATTTAAATGAATAATGTTTTAATCGCATACGAATATGCATTTGTGCATCTTATGCCTTGTTTACAAGCAAGTCCAGTAACGAGTAGCAAATGCCTGGACGGACAGTGGCTATTTTAAAGACGTCCAGTCAATTAGTGGTTAATTATGTTCAGTGTACACTTACTGTCCTCATTTACTGTTACATGCTTTTTCTACTTCGTAATTACACTGGACCAATGTAAACCAGTCTAGGTTGACGCAAACTATTCGCACCGTGTATCAAGTGATTGCGGATCGATCGATCTTGGACCAGCGATAACAAAGGATAAAAGCTAGCAACCCATTTGTTTTCTTATATATAACATAAGTAGATCTTAAGGTTAAACGAGTCGCTTAATTATGTTTCCATACAAACGTGGAAGGGTAACTACTACACTGATATTTAGGCCTCGTCTACCGACGTATTCGATGACTCGTTTAACCTTAAACCAGTTCATGTTTGTCAGCATGGAGCACCTTTCCATGTTTAATTGTAAACTAAAATGTATTCCTCTTGCACTTTCTGTTTCTATCCGGCAAAACTGAAATTCTGACATGGCAATGGCAAAAGTGTTCACGTTCTTTTCAAACCTTCTTGTACCTTTCATGTAAAGTACTATAACCTGCGTAGTTAAAGAATGGGACTTAAAATTACGTCATCTCATGCTATCTCGCTCAGATCGGATTCGGTCTGAGCAGGACAGAATTAGATATCGTAATTTTTATTCTATTTTATAATTGCACGGGTTATACTAGTAAAGTACTACAAACGTATAGTACTCTACACTGTAGTGCTTCGTTTATGATTAAATGTTGTATTTTCATTTGCATGCTGCCTGTCCGCACAACGCTTCATTCTTGCCTGTGATCACATTTGCAGCATTCTGGAAAAGAAGCTTAGGTAAGCGCGCAACTGTAATGCTCTTATAAACTCTTCTTTCTCTTACCCCCGAAAACTCAAACGTTAATCAAAATCTTTGTATGAGATTTGCATAGTGTAAGAAAACTATAATAGTTTTCGTTTGCAATTCTTAGCGCCTTGCAGCGCCTCTACCGGATATTTGGAGGAACTACTTTTTACAGTAAGACGGCGATCTAAATGTTTTATACGAACTAGATATATATATAGATTTTAAATTAATTGTTGCAAAAAAAAAAACTATGGACGTTCTCGAAAACTATTTTTAGTTTTGGTATTATGCAAACTCATACTAGCTACTTAAATTTGAGCAGGTCAAAGTCGCGGTAAAATGACAGATTTTCGTTGAAAACTGTCAAAAACCGAGACTAAAGACGTGCTTAAATCTGGGACTGTGCCCGTAAAAACGAAATCAAAGTTTCTTCTTTATTTTCGTGCAAACGCTAATCTTCTGCAAGCGACATAAGAGTTGGTTATGCACGGAAAAAATCAAAACTCCGATGTTACTTTTTCGAGTAGGCCTTCCGATTTCCGTTGGAGTATTCGGGAGTTAGATTTTTTTGTGATATCTGTTACTCTGTTAGTTTTATTTTAAGCTACAATTTTGTAACGTATTAATACTATGTAACTACTATTACTGTTATCTGTATTCTTAATATTCCAAATCAGATGTGAAGCTTAAAACTAGGCTTTACGGCATTACCAGAATAATGTCTTTATACTACTTGCTATCCTGTCTTACAGCCAAATATACGATTAGCAAGAAACATACATCAGGTGTATTCATTCAACTTTGATCCTTATGTCCAGGCAAGAAGCTCTGCTGTCGGATGAGCAGGCGCAGGAGATAGTGGCGATGTTGTCGCCGCAAGCAATCCCCCAGGATAATGGCGTTTCGCTCAACGATAGCTACCAGTCCGTACTCTCGTATGAGAGGTCTGTATGTTTACTAACACTTTTCGATTATAATTATAACTATTTGTTTTCTTTGCTTTCAACAATGAAAGGCATGAAGGCTTAAGAATGTCGAGAGATGATGAGTTGGTGAGAGTACCAACTCATCATCTCTTGACATTCTTAAGCGCAGAGTTTTGGCCGAAGGGTGTAAAGTTCCGAAGGTTCACTGGCCGCTTGCAACGGGACACCGCTGCACCGCCCGCGCCGTGCACCGACGCGACGCCAGCTGACACCCTGAGTACGACATCCACGCTGTCGGCGTAATAAAAAAAAAGCGTGTTATTATTTTTATGTATGCTAGTTTTAAGGTATATATTACAATGGACCGTAGAATAAGTTAATTAAGATCTGTTACTTTTCTATGGTCTGAAATAAATAAATAAAAAAATTGCGGTGATCTTTAGGTGCACCATAATATCGTTGTTTTTGATCAAATTTGGCTAACTGGGAGAGCCAGGCCGCCGAAAACTTCTGGAGAAAAACCGTCGCTGATGGTGTAGTTGCATATGACTAAACTTGGATAAAAATGTTAGCCATAAAGCGGACACTCAGACAAGAACGTGCCGCCGCGCTAACCCGTTGCTACCTGTGTGATTTTTATCTGTAGAAAATGCCGCCAAGCCTGCTGCTCCCGAAAACGTCTTTAAAAACAGCCACACACTTTCGTGTGTGGCTGATTTTCACCTAGACTGATGCCTCTTACAACATCTTGACATCTATTATATGGAGTTTTTTAAGCTAAATTACACAAATGGGTCACATTGATAACCCGAAATAGAAAAATGTTAAAGAAAAAATAAATTTTTTAGTCTAAGGCTTGAAATTTTTTGAGCAAGACAAGTGACATGTTCTATGACTTTATAATATCTACTGCGCACAGGGCTACTCTCCGTAAATAATAGCTGCCGAAATACGGCTAGGATGCTATCTTTCGGTCCAAATTGAAGTGAAGAGAAAGTCAAAAAGACCATACATCTTATTTGATATATAAATCCTTAGTATATATTAAAACTTAGATTTTTTAACGGTTATAAAATGAAATCTATTTTGTTATTACAGTATGCAGTCAGTGGATGAGAGCTACGAGTTTGTATCCCTCGAGGCTGAGAATGGCATGGCCGGCGGCGACCGGAAGCAACCGGAGCCGCAGCCGCAACCGGAACCTACGTCAGTGTTCGAGCATTACCCGCCGCATTCGCTTGCCGTGCTCGGCGAAGAGAACGGAGTGCATTTCTTTGAAGATGGACACTTCTATACCGAGGTTTGTAAAATTAATACTTATAATAATAAAAAATAATTATTATTATAATGTTGGACAATCGACACAGCATCTGGCCCCAAGCCAATCATCGCAGCTTGTGTTATGGGTACTGGGATTTTTTATACATGACTGATATACTTAATAAAAAAGATTACGTAGATAGATATTTTTTATTATATATAGATAACGACCAGGACACCGGAACAAATATCTGCAGATCGTTCACACAATTGTCCCGATGCGGGAATCGAACCCGCAACCTCCTGCGACGCAGGCGGTCCATTGCCCACCGCGCCACAGAGGTCGTCATATTATACAGGTTTATATTATACAACGAAAGGCATGCTGGTATCCTTTTGTGACTAACCCGAACAAGAACGGATGAAATTTGGCTAGGAGATAATCTAAACATCATTATCTAGCCCAAAATTAGGCACAGCGCTGTTATGGGTAACTAGATAACATTACATATGACATGATATTATTTTTATTTAGGGATAGATATTTTTTATTTTGCAAAAAAAAAACACCCAGAACAAATATCTGCAGCTCGCACAAACTTTGTCCCGACGCGGGAATGGAACCCGCAACCTCCTGCATCGCGCGCAACGTCGTCTGATAGATTGTTGGGGAAAAAGGACTTAATGGGGTTTTATCCAGGAAAACAGGCAGAATCTAGTTTTAGATAAACCTATCGTGGACTTAATATTTCTTTTAGCCTGAGATTGTTTTTTTCAGATGGCAGGACTACCTCCTATAGAAGAAGACGAGGACGATGATTATTACCCACCAGTATTTGTTAAGAAAAATTCCAAAGTTAAATTCAGGTAAAACATTACCATAGTCAACAGAAAGTATCGCATATTTCCATCACTTCTTTCAAGACGAAATCGTCCCAAAGTACATAATTCTAAAGTTCAATTTGAGAGTTTAACTTAACTCCATAGAGCTCATAATTGTATATCAATAACTTTCTTCAAATTGTTTTACAGTAAGGGTGGGTCCCTACGCTATTTAAAAAAAAATCAGTGCCTTTATTATATTTCGGGGACTTTGAGTCATTGTCATGACTATGTCAGTCCCGTATGTTAACATACTGGAACTTAAAATTAACTGCCGCATCACTCCGTGGTGCGGTTAATATAATTTGGATAACATCCTAGGCTAGTTATAAACAAAAATACTCGTATTTCTAATTGTTTATCGTTATGACTTCATTCAATACAAAATAGCTCTTTATAACTATGGCAATTTGTTAGCTCTAATCGCGGCGAGCGATTGAAAATGTTTCATAGCGCTATGAAACATTTTCAAAATCGGCGGTATGTAAAGTTCGTATTTTTTAACAGTACGGGTCCCATGCGAGTGTTCTCAACGCATTCCGTTAGAGAGTACGATCGCCGCAACGAGGACGTTGACCCCGTGGCCGCCTCCGCAGAATACGAGTTGGAGAAGCGAGTTGAGAAAATGCACGTGTTTCCTGTGGACCTTGTGAAAGGGGCTGATGGACTGGGCTTGTCTATTATAGGTGAGTTTGAATTCAGCGAAATACGAAAAAGAAGAAGTAAATAAATAATCCACACAGCATCATCCAGCCCCACAGTAAGCAGAGCTTGTGTTATTGGTACTAGATGACTGATACATTACATAAGGATTCAACTTCTTCTTTTTCGTATTTCGCTGAAGGTCTTGAGGTATTGAGAAGGTTTACCGAGACGCTGACAAACTGTTTTCAAACCACTTTATTTGGCATGTCTGATGGTAGCATGTAAAAGTGAACCCCGTTGTAGATAAATCACTATTTTGTTCACAAATTATTTCATATATTTTAAATTATTGAAATCAAATGGATAACAATTCAAAGTATTTTTAACTGAAACCCTACAGGCAGCGCCGGACTAAATATTTCCTTGTCTTTTTATAATAATGTCGACTCTTTCTGTATTGCATAAATAAATATTAAAAGACAAAGTGTGACAAATTGAATAGGGATTGTCTCTAAAATATAATTTGTTTCAGGTATGGGAGTTGGCGCCGATGCAGGCTTGGAAAAATTGGGCATTTTCGTGAAAACTATCACTGAAAGTGGCGCGGCAGCGAGGGACGGCCGTATACAAGTCAACGACCAAATCATTGAGGTCGATGGCAAGAGTTTGGTGAGTTTTTGTACTAGATTTTATAGCTAACGCTTTGTATATTAGTTGATATCAAAATGAGTGTTTTCTGGTCAATTTATTTTACCTAAATGACATCTAGAAAGATGTATTCCATAAGTGTTAAGTTCTTCTTCGCAATCTACACTAAGAACATGAAGGTATACCTAAACCATAATTTTGAGAGAACAGTGGTGACTTTGGTTCTCTTAAAACCTGCTCAAGAGTACGATTGAATCCGGTTTTAGGAAGAACTCTGATTCCATCCATTTAAATTAATAAAAGTTAATGTTCTTAGTGTAGATTGCGTGCTTATTTATAGCATACTTTAAGAATGTGATAAATTTTAATAAGCTTTTAATTATGCCTTTAGGTGGGCGTGACACAAGCATACGCGGCATCGGTTCTACGTAACACGTCAGGCCCTGTGAAGTTCCTGATCGGACGAGAAAAAGACCCAGAGAATAGCGAAGTGGCGCATCTTATTCGACAGTCTTTGGCAGCTGATAAGGAGAGAGAAGAAAGGTAAATAAGGTTACAAATCTAGTTAGAGTACTATACACGTAGTCAGTTTCTGCTTTTTATGACAATTTTAAATCTCAATTCTGCAGAAAATTACCAACAAGGTCGTGTTCTGATAAATAGGATCACCTACGAGTATTAAGCCTTACAGGCTTACGAATATATGTAGTCGGAAATGCGTTTTTCAAATCAGTTAATAATTTTGAAGTTAATAGTTTCTTTCCAAGTTTTACTTGTATTTTTCTAGGTCATTAATCATGTTTTCTACACAGGTACAGTTATCTAGTTTCTATAATAAATAGGTGTGGATTGTCCAGAATTACTATTAATCTTTGAAATCTTCCCATTTCCAGAGCCAAACGTGAACATCAGCGAAGGCAACAAGCGGAAGAAGGGGAGTCCCAAAGCACATCCGGGACGGAGGAGAGAACGGTCATCGCTCCGGCGAGACATCCTGAGATCAACGAGCTGAGAGCTTTTTTGAATGAGGTAGGTTACATTGAATAGAATGGAATAGAAATAATTTATTTGCGTTTCAAAATATAAAATAATACAAATTACATTGATAGGCTTAATGGTCAAAAAATACTTCAAAAAACCGAATGAAATAAACTTAATTGGATTCTTAATTGATATACATATTATAGAATAATTCGAGATAGTGTGTTAAAACTTAATGTAAATACAATTTTTGCAAATAATCGAGGAATATAACAAAGACGTTATTATTATAGGCGGAAGTGAAAAAAAACAAAGTGTGAATAAAATATCCTTGTAAGTAAAACATGGAATAAAAGTTACGCGAACTATTGCTTTTCTTTGGTTAGTCAGCAACTAAAGTTTGTATTGTTTTGCAGTAGCAAATAAATACTTTATCTATCTATCAAACCTACTTTTTCCGCTAAGTTAGCTAACTACATCTAATAAAAATAATTCATTTATTTCCATAATTGCAACATTAGTCTAATACAGTATGGAAAATATAAGATATATACCTAAATCTAACATACATAAAATAAATCTATTTACTACCACGTAATGTCGGCGACCGACGGTGTGACGCAATATGTGCTGCGACCGGTAATCGTCCGCGAAAACGCCGAAACAGCACGCATTCTTCGGCCAGAATTCTTCCTTAGTGAAGGTCGAAATGTTATCAGTTGGAAGAGACACTTCAAATGATTTAAAATCATTGACGTGACTCCAAGGTACCCCATACACTAGTATGGGGTACCTTGGAGTCACGTCAATGAGAGAATTACTAATTGAGATATAGGTACTAACCTATATCTCAATTAGTAATTCAACTCTATGATCTCTTCCACAGTTGGTTGGCATGGAAACCGGCGGCGGCAGTAACGATGAAATTAGCAATCGCGTTCATGAGTGGTGTTCGCAAAGAGCTCCCGATGAGCACTTGCGGCACGCGCTCACTGCTGCCACTGACACCGCGCACCGAGCTCAGAGGAAATATGATAAGGTATGCTCATACAGCACAACACTGCCAATGACATAAAAAAAAAGTTTATTGCAGTACTTTTTTTTTTACAAACAAATTGATTTGAGAGCCTCCATTTAAGCAAATATTTGCTTATGTTTGGGGACTACGCTCTAGCCAGTTATATACATTAACTTAATTCAAAAATATACAATATATTCCCAATTACAAACTAGCACATCTGGACATCATCATCAACCTAGTCTACTGTGGACATAGGTTTCCCCTAATGAGCACTATAGCGCCCTGTCTTCAACTTAAGCATCCAGCATCTACCTGCAGTCTTTCGCAGGTCGTCAACCCACCTGGCCGGAGGTCGAATGTTCCAGGGATATGCCACAATGTGGAGTGCTATCGATATTTCAGTATTAATTCTCAGTAGCCAGACTCTACTCAAGTAAAGATTTTTTAGAAAGCTTGGAAATAAACCGGGATCGGAGATTATTTATTAGTAATGTACATTGAAAATAAGAAAATAGCGGGGTAGTCTGGTTTTGTCCAATTTGTTATCTTATCCCATATCCATGTGTTCAATCTTGAAAAACATTTCGTGGTAGTAAATAGTGATCAATACAATTATTTTTTTCCAGGCTCGTCGAGCTCTACGCGAATGGCGACGCACACGCGGACTCGTCCGCGCTCGCGAGGAATGGTGGAGCGCGACACTACGCGACGCGCACCGCGAATACGCATCCGCACTCTCCGCGCTCCACGACAGAGTCGCCAGGCTTGAGGTGCTGTTACTGGTCAGTACGCGGCATGCTTTATCGCAGTGCATCCGAGAATTGGGACTTGAGGATGCCAATGGTTCTATTCTGACCAGTTTTTAAGCTGTTGCTCACGCGTTTTATTCTTACTTTTATTATTCTTACACTAGCTGATCCGATTGGATCTGAATTCGTAGCCATTGTTAATGAATCCATAAGCATCATCCATAGCCATAATTGATGCGAGCTTAATACGATTTATCCTAGCGCTAGCCAGTCGTATTATATCTTTGTTCATTGCTGATTGTTTACGAGCTTTATTCTTTCATGCATTCAAAAACTATGTTGCGCAGCAACTTTAAAACCGCAATACATTGTGTAACTTTGCCAAAGTAGACATTATTTCTCTTGGATTATTCAATTATCATAACTTAGGTACTTAAATAGATAAATATTATCAATTATCAATCCTGTAAATTATCAAGAGACTATATTTAGCATTCACTTGGGAAATTCATTAAAAAAAAACAATATCAAAGCAACCTAATCATGATTTATTCATAATTTTACAAAAACAACAAAATTATAACCTCAAAATGAACAGAAATAAAGTAAAACACCATTTAGTAAATCACAGTACTCACAGTTTAACACTAACCTGAACTGATAACCAACACTTTAACCAACTCACAAATCGCGTCGATAACAACCAGTCTTATCCGTCCGAAGTTCCGCAAGCAAATGAGCGGCGCTCGTCAAGCGCGCGCTTTATATACACGTGGAACGCCTTGCCGTGCTGTTTTCTAACTCGGCCTGCCTGACTCCACATCGCCCTCGATGTGTTTGTGGCTAGAGCAGCGACATATCCTTGTCAGTTGTCCGAGGCACCTGAAGAACAGGGTTTGGAGGTGCTGTTGAAGGCCCTGCCATAGGATCAGACTCATCATCATGTTCGTCATCATCTGAAACATTAAGGCATTCGAGGACATAGCACAGCAATAACCATGACACAGATCACACACACACACAAAATATCGTGTACAGAACAACATTACAAAATAATCTACTGAGAGCTCTCATTTCTACGTTCCCCATTACCACCCTGAAGAGTTTCAGTGGCTCCGTGGTGGCAACCTCCGACGAGAAGAGACGAGATGACACGCTCCACACTCTCCGTCCGCTCACACTCGAACCTGTGAACTCACCAAGCGACAGAAGGCGTCCCCTCCGTCGCATGAGGACTACGCCCAACATGGCAGAACCGTGAGGACCACGCCTCCACACATGAGGAACTACGCCAAACATGATTCAACACCATGATGACCACGCCTCAACACACACATGAGGAACTACGCCAAACATGATTCAACATCATGATGACCACGCCTCCACACATACATGAGGAACTACGCCAAACATGATTCAACACCATGATGACCATATACTGGGCCGCCGAAAAGGTTGACTTCCCATACGACCCACGGTGGCTACGGATAGGTGGCAATGATCTCGCCGACAGCGCGCAGATCTCGTCCGCAGCGCACAGATCCCGCCGATAGAGCACAGGCCGCGCTGGTGCGCTCAGGTCACTCGAGGCGTACGCCGTAGTTGCAGATATGAAAATAAAAATCAACACTTTATGAAACATTCACAAATCAACAACCGGGCTCGGCCCCACCTGACCATTTTCAATTTATTGATTTACAAAATGATAATTTCTGCCCATGTCCAATGGATACAACTTCGAACCAGATCGAACAAACATACCGTAGCCATTTTAAATACCCGATGCGTGTACCCAACTCGCAAGCCGCACTTGAGCGCGCAAGTTGCACATGAGCGCACGGGTCGCACCATGATGTGCAGGCTGCGCAGGAGTACGTAGACCACGCAGGAAAACGCACGCCACGCCGACACGCGTAGGCCACATGCTGACCACATCGTAGGGCCGCAATCGCTCACTCACGGCTCAAACGTCTCTGTAAAGCGACCTGATTACACGCTAGGTATAGCACCAGCAGAGTTGGGGCGCATAGGTCGCGCCAATAACACAGGCCGTTCCGGCCGCGCTGGAGTGCGCAGGCCGCGCAAGCCGCGCTGGAGTGCGCAGGCCGCACTGGGGCGCGCAAAGCTGCACACGAGCGCGCGAGCCGCGCTGGAGTGCGCAGGCCGCGCTGGGGCGCGCAAGTTGCACATGAGCGCACGAGCCGCGCTGGAGTGCGCAGGCCGCGCTGGGGCGCGCAAGCTGCACACGAGCGCGCGAGCCGCGCTGGAGTGCGCAGGCCACACTGGGGCGCGCAAACAGCACAAGAGCGCGCAAGCCGCACACGAACGCGCGAGGAATGCGCAGGCCGCACTGGGGCGCGCGCAAGCCGCGCTGGAGTGTGCAGGCCGCACTGGGGCGCGCAAGCTGCACACGAGCGCGCAAACCGCGCTGGAGGGCGCAGGCCGCACTGGGGCGCGCAAGCAGCACAAGAGCGCGCAAGCCGCGCTGGGACGCGCAAGCTGCACACGAGCACGCGAGCCGCGCTGGAGTGCGCAGGCCGCGCTGGGGCGCGCAAGCTGCACACGAGCGCGCGAGCCGCGCTGGAGTGCGCAGGCCACACCAGGGCGCGCAAACAGCACAAGAGCGCGCAAGCCGCACACGAGCGCGCGAGCCGCGCTGGAGTGCGCAGGCCGCGCTAGGGCGCGCAAGCTGCACACGAGCGCGCAAGCCGCGCTGGAGTGCGCAGGCCGCGCAGAGGCACGCGTGGGCGCACAGGTCGCACCGACACGTGGTAGGCCGCGCGCAAGCCGCGCCAACATCGTGCAAACCGCAGTTGCAAATATGAAAATTAAAAGAACGCATAAGAAGTCATATTACGTCTAACTTTATTCGCAACACAGGGCACACCTTAAAAAAACAACATGTGTCATATCGAACGACTGCACGCACTGCATTAGATCACCATAAACACTTGGAGTTGTGACGGCGTGTACTTTACTTTGACGGCTAGAATAACTACCCCCTTGATCTGGCAGTCGGCTGGTTTTTTAGCGCAAGAGAAGTGGTTCACCACTGCAAAGGATAATAAGAAAGACACCGATGGCACCACTGTCAATTAAAACGTCGCTTGGGATACCCTGTATTACACCTACCATGATATCGCTGCGCTTATGCAAAGGGGCGGAGCAAAAGTTCACATTTTGCTTATCGTTTTGTGGTTCAGCGTCCGCGCGCTGATTAGCAAAGCAATTCTTTACTTCATGACCCTGTTTTTTGTAGTAGGCGCAAGTCACATTTTTTGTACCTACTTTGCCCGGTTTAGACTGGGTTTGACTAGTGTCCGACCGTTTAGGGCACGCAGCCTGCTTGTGCCCCGTCTCACCACAAATATAACATTTACCCGTATCAGCTCTAAGTGGCTTCTTGAAACCCTGTGATCTGCAATGGTGGTTATTTTTATTCTGATTCGCTTGAATTTGGTTACTGCGAGTATCCGTGCTAGAACTTTTACTTGGTTTAACAAAGCTAGATAAGTAGTTAACTAGATCATTGGGTTTCAAGTTAGCGTTGATGGCAGTGGCTTTAACCTGGGGGTCAGTTATACCGCGAATCACAATCAGAGCCCTAAGTTCATCACTCAGGCCCTTAACAATTTTTAAGCGCAGCAGGGTCCGCCTAGAATATTCCGGATAGGTACTATGCTTGTCGGACGTCGTTTGCATAGCATCATAGAGAATGTTCGCATAGTCGAGTCTCCGTGGACACAAAGGCCTAAACTCATGGCAAAAGTTTGACCAGGTACGGTCAGTAGTTACCCATTCATTTAACCAGGTACGCGCGTCTCCCTTGAGACAGCCTGACACGCGGGACAAACACTCTGAATCGTCCCAGTTATTAGCCAACCTAGCCCTATCGACTTCTTTGTACCACGCGTCTATGTCTTGAATAGTTGGATCGAGGTTAGAGACAAAATACTGCCCGTGGACTGTAACGACTACCTGATAGCTTCGGCAAGTACTAGTATCGACTCAGATGCCGGTTCAGGTTGCGTTGACACACTTACTGACGGAGGGTCATCGGACACTGTGCTGGCTGACTCGTGCACATTCGAGGCAGTCGTGGAACCCGAAGGGTTTATCAGACCGGTGGTATGAGACTCATTTCTCATATTTTTGGAAAGAATAGGGGGTGCACGTTTGTGCCTGTTCGTGGGGGGACTGTTATTCCCTACCACATCATCACGTGGAACATCGATACGCTTCTTAGTCTCAAGAGCTTCTAGTCGCGTGAGAATTATCCCTAACGAAGTACGTTTGGACCACGCGGACTGCGAGTCCTCGAGTGCGAATGAACACGTGAACGGAATCTCGCGTGCGAGCGAAGCCTAATGCTACGCGAACGAGACCTACTGCGAGGACGCGGCCTGCTACGAGAAGACCTATCCCGTGAACGAGAACGGTACCGCGACCTATCCCTAGCGTTGTATCGACGCGACCTGTCGCGTGAGCCGTGCTGATTATCAGACATGATAATCTACCCACAAAGGAAGATTTTAACCAATAAAAATGGTGTTTTACTCTACCCTCACTTTACTCAACAAAGGGGTGATTTTACACGAAAATAGAAGTCAGAACAGCTTCCTGGCCTGATGGGCTATTGGAAAACTTATCCCACTTCTGAATTTAGCATTCACTTGGGAAATTCATTAAAAAAAAACAATATCAAAGCAACCTAATCATGATTTATTCATAATTTTACAAAAACAACAAAATTATAACCTCAAAATGAACAGAAATAAAGTAAAACACCATTTAGTAAATCACAGTACTCACAGTTTAACACTAACCTGAACTGATAACCAACACTTTAACCAACTCACAAATCGCGTCGATAACAACCAGTCTTATCCGTCCGAAGTTCCGCAAGCAAATGAGCGGCGCTCGTCAAGCGCGCGCTTTATATACACGTGGAACGCCTTGCCGTGCTGTTTTCTAACTCTATAATAATTCCACAGGAGACTCAAAAGAAGGCTGGCCTACCGGTAATGTTGCCTCACGAACCCTCAGCGCGTCGGGAAACGCCGCCGCTACCCAGACGGCCTGATCCAGATCCTCTGCTTATCAATGGTATGTTTAAAAGCTACAGAAAATGAATACCTACCTCGTATGAATGTATACGTACCTTTTAGATGATTACCGGTCGCAGCAAATATTGCGTCGAACACGTCGCCGACATTCATCATCAGACTATGTTAGTCCTCTGCTGGACATAGGCCTCCCCCAATAGTCGCCGACATTATGTGCTAGTAAATAGGTTTATTTTATGTATTTATATTATTTATAAGGTAGGTTGTTTAATTGTTATTATACCTAGTACATGAGGTCCATTTATATGGGCCGTAGTTTTTAAGTATTTTCCATCCTGGACTAGACTAATGTTGCCTGAAATAAATCAATGATTATTTAGGGTCATCATCTAATTGACTACCATAACATGACATGGATCGGCTATATTTTTTGGAATGGCTGATTTGTGTGTTAACAATAAGGCACACCCTGACAAAGAATAGGGAGGTTACACGGCTTGCGTGTGTCTCTGTTGTCGTTTGTCTATGATATCGTAGTAATCGTACCAATTTGTTTTTTTTTTGCTTACATAATGTGTTTAAAAATCGATGTAGCTGTCCAAATATTAACAAAATAAGTAAATTTTTGTGTAGACACTACTCGTTCAATTAGTATGTCAAAAAACAATATTAATTTTCCAGACCCTTGGAGCTCTGACAGCGATCTCTCAGATCTATCCCCTGTAGAAGACGAATATGCCAAAGTCGACAAAACCAGACGCGAGCCCCCAGACATCGGTGACGTCACAGCCACCACCGCCAATGACGTCACACCCACCAACGTCACCGTGTCTATGGTTTCATCCGTGTCGGTGGTTTCACCGGTGACTGTGACGACGTTACCACCACAGAAGGTCGCTGAACAGATTGCTCCGAGCATTCCGACTCCTACTCCAGCACCGTCTACGCACACGGATACTATGTGAGTCCCTATTCGAATCTCATTAAGAATGATCATGATGTTTTCAATCAAGGATCGTTTGAAAACCAGAGCAGATTTATAACCCAAATAAAATGTTGCCCACCGCACCTCGTCATCTTAGACCTTACTATATTTCATCGATGCGGTCTCTGCTTAAGTGGAATCCCAGACTGATGTGATGCAGTGATCGCCAGTGCAATTTGATAAGACATATTCTGCGCAACCCTTTTACTCGGTAAGATGTCCCCAGGCTCGCACTAAGCGACTGTTTCATGTCTCGAGAAATAAAGCTTTTTCTGACATTAAGTCGAAACTGCGTTACAATAATAATCTGATTACATATTCTAAGATCGTCTTTTGTTTCTAGGTCTACACAGTCAACAGCGACGCTAGGCAACGCCAGTAACACCGCCCAAGCGGGTGGTTCTCGGGAACTTTTAACCAGAGAGCTAGATGCGGCCGTCCCTCGCAGCACGCTGCTAGACACGTCCGCTCACCGCGCGCGAACAGACCTGGCCCGCCACCGTCACCACTCGTCGCAGTCGCCGCACTCGCCGCATTCTCTCAGTAATGCCAGCTCGGTGAGTGCATGTTGTTGTCCATTTGCGACTTGACGCAGCCGTCCTCAACACTTCTTACTATAAGTACCTGCTTCAGCCCTCGGACTCGCGCGCGGGCCTCGCGCGTCTCTCGGGGTTCAAAACTAGTGTTCGGGTAAGTTTCGGGTCGGTAAAAGAGTAAACCGACCCCGCAGCAGATATGCATGTAGCTGCGCTTGAAGTTAAATGCGTAGAGTCGCAGAGTGAAGAAATTGGAAAGGGAATATCAGAGACCACCGTAACCAAGTGAAACATGTTGTGCGTAGGTACTAAAGAGCCGTATAAAGCGCGGCTTGCTTCTCTCGTCACACGCTGTTTGCAGGGAGTGAGGCCGCTCGGGCAAAATGTAGGCATTCGATGGTATTACACGGTCCGACGCCTAGTTATCAATCATGCATTAGTATGACAGCTTTTTGCAGGATTTCCGTCTTCATCACGTCACATCTTTTTTACACAATGACTGAGTTGCTAAAATTAAGGTACCGCCCACATTGAACGAATAATCCGTCGCTGATATTTCGCGGTGGAACGTCCGAACAATATATTTCATCTAGTGTCTATTTTAAGGCACACTACATGGAAGGCGGGTTTGAACAGAAACTAGATGAAATAAAATGTACTGGTCTACTATTATTCGTTCAATCAGGCGCTTGCCTAAGAACTCGATCATATTTCTCTAGCTAAACTTATTATGCACTTTTTTTACAGTATGATGGCCTCGACGATTCATACAACGACTCCGCCGATGAATCGCTCAGTGAATCAACATCCGGAGCACCCACTCATGGCACGGTAAGTGTTAAAATCTATTAGTCAATGTATAAAATAATTGGTCAACTTGCCAAAAAGTAAATGTTGAGAGTTCTAAACCAATTAGTAAATTTTCTAGAACTCCCTATCCCTACCTAATGATCAGCTTTTTTAAATCATTATGTTTAGTTTAAGAAGACAATAAGAATAAGAAAAGAAGCCAACGAATCCTGCGTAGTATCAGTTGAAAATCAAACTCAAACTGTTACACGGACCAGAGTAAGAACGCGGCAAGACTCACAGGTCTGTCGGAAGTTAAAAAGAGACTCTCTCACTATTGTAGAATGTATTTACCTTATTTTATATATTACAGATGCGTAGAATAGATTGTTTAATTAGACATTTATTCATTAAAAGTTGATAGTAACGAACAGTTTACACCAAAATACTTAACTATCTAGGTTATGAAAATAAACGCAAACTGCATTTTTGTATCATAGCAAATCATAAACAATATTTTCGAGTTGTAGCTACACTTGATATTTTATATGACTATTTTAAAAACTCAATGTTATGATTACCGGTAAAATAAAGACCGTTCATTTAAAAATGGTAATTAGCTGTAATATAGCTATAACATCTTTCTAAAATTAGATAGCAGAGAGACCTTTCTATGAGTAATTCATGGTCAATGACTTTCATCTTTATATTTCGTGTGTCAATGACTTATATACTCATGTACGGCTATTGGTAATGCTTCTTCTTAATTCTTTCCGTTTTTTTGCAGCGCGATACAAGACAAAGCTGTGGCAGCTCAGTGGGGAGTATGACCGACGACGGTGTCTATTCTCGCGACCTTAGACCTCACCCGCTCTCAGGTAAATATCATATCTTGACGGCAGGCCAACCACGGGGATTGTTGTCTACGATAGAATAGACAATAATGACATCGCATCGTCACACATTGCGTACATTATTGAACTTTAAGAAATTAATTTCGAATCATTTACGCATTCGATGACAAAGTGACGTAATTTTTCTCTAATTCTATCCTACAACAATCCTCGAGCTTGACCTACTGATCCACGCATACATCACAAAACATAAGAAACGGCGTAGTTTGTTCAGCTCTAGACGTTGTAACGGCCCTAGAGTAACAAAATACGCCGAACGCTTTTGTGTTAACAACGTTAATTTTTAACCACGTTTGCAAGCTTTATATACACGTCAACTCATTTGTGATTGAATTTTCGCTCCATTTTCGTACCCCTGAATTTGTATCCATATTGCAAAGATGAATCAAACGATAACGAGTATAGTTTACGACACTGTACGCTAGTTTTCAATTAGACCTAGGCAGTAGTATCGTTGAAAATATATTAAAATTTATCTAAGTCCGAGAGTCAGAGTAGGAGGTTCGGTACCTTAAAAAATCATGAGGTTAGGACCCTCATAAGACCGGGCCATCTAAAGTAGATCTCATCTCATCTCATAGGGTACAAGTAGAGAGTATTATTATAAGTAATACACACATGAGAAGTGACGTCACCCACAACGCTAGGTCCGCCAGCGGCTCTTATCGAAGACCTGAAGCGAGTGTTGGCGGAACGCGAGCGGCGGCGACTTGCTACCGGACCAGCACCGCCCCCGTAACTGCTATCTCTATGATGTTCGTATTCAACCTGACTCTTATGCTATCATCATGTCCGAAAATACTCGCGTCTATGCCGTTTTAGGAATACATCTCACTTGAATTCTGAGGATATAACTTCATAATATATCAGGGTAGGAATTTTGATTCATTTATAGTTTTAGATATGTAGTATGATAACAACCCAGTTTATAAATCAAGCAATGGTTGTTTCCAGTCCCATTTATAATACGATAAGGAATAATATAATAAGAAATTGAATGAAATTAGATAGGCTAAGGGTAGGTATAGACCCTGGTTTATGAATTGACATCATCATCGATATTTTTCGGAATTTACATTATTTAATGAGGCGCTCAAGGTCCGGACAAGCACACATTGCTATTTATGGGAGTAGAATGAGATGATGGGATTTATTTAATTAATTAATGGGATGTCAATTCATAAATCAGGGATGGAGAGAGATATGCTAAGACATAATAACTAAAAACGTTACATTTGGTTAGGAAATAAAAAATACAATTCATAAATAAGGGTATGCGTGATCTTTTATGCTTAGTTTTTCTAGCTAGGCCGTACCACGCCAGGGTTCATCCTGACAATTTATAAATCAGGGTGTAGATTATTTGGGACCTTCTTCCCTAAGTTATTCAAGGTGCGCTAGGTAGGTATGTACATAACAACGGGACCTTGTCAATTCATAAATCAGGATACAAGTTAGGCGGGCCCGTTATTCAAGGTTTACCTAACCACGCCAGGGATTACGTCAGTAATTCATAAATAAGGGTATAGATTGTGCGGGACATTTTATCTTAAGTTATTCAAGGCCATACCACGCTAGGTACGCACGCCTCACTTGCGGAACAGCTGAAGAAAGTGTTGGCGGATCGCGAGCGGCGCCTCGGCCCTCAACAGCCGGATCCTGTGCAAATCACCAACGAGCTCGTCGATGAGATACGACAGGCTGTCAGCGAGGCCAATGCTAGAGGTTTGTATTACTAGTCACTTAGACGTAGACTTGACTTTGAAGATGAACTAACCATCCGGCCGTAAAAGTATGGCTGGATGTTTAGTTCGGAACAAGATTATACCAGACTATGACGGCATCATGATTGTCCAGACCTAAGGAATTAAACATGGTGGAATCCGCGCGGTTGCAAATGTCGTCTATGTTCTGCACTGTGTGGATTTTATTGGACGTTACTTGGAAGTTCAAAATAGACAGGATCTGGCATAAGATCCGCGCGGTCAAATGTGAACGAACGAGCTAAGTACGATTCCTCATTTTTGCATTGGCGCGAATTCGCCCGTGTTTGAACTAGCCCTTACCAGAATCTTTGTAAAATATATCCCTGTGTTACTTTTTTCACGTCTTCTGTTTGCTATTAGGTAGACTAACAAATCGATTCAAGGTACTTTTACACAACACGGAAACAAGTTTCAAAGAAAATTGGATACCTACCATATAAATAGAATAAACGACATTACGAATAAAAAAATAACCCACAAGGGCACTGCGCATGTTAACCTTACATGATATATTGCTGTAACTCTCAACATCACCTAAACACCTACAGACACATTATCACAAGTTTATAACACTTTTTACACATTCAGTGGCATGCGATAGGTTTTAGTTCTTATTTTATTACATTTACGGTTACTTTTATGGTGATGGTAATCTAAAGCTTTTGTTTGTTTTCGGTGACGGATGTTTTCATTTCCATTTTGTGTTTAATTAACATTTAGTTTTAGCTCTTCTCTCTTGGTTTATTGTTATATCTATAAGTGTCTTTGTAGCTATCGAAACCTTTGTCTTATATTTCTAATGATTCTTATATTTCTATCAAATAAACAGACTGTATAATTTATTGTTTCTATGAAGCGCACATAAATAATGGCACCAATTCTTAGTTTGCCAAAAATATCTGAATTCTTATAGCTGCTATAGACTCAATGCCAGATATCTCAGCTTGTGGTGCATAAATAATCTTTTTTATTTACATTATCGTACAGTTTTAACAGGTACTTTTCTGACATAATGTCGAAAAATCTATATAGGACTATCCAAATATAGGAACTAGGAAGTCTCATGGGATTTTATTGGGGGGCAGAATACTTGTAGTTCCAGTGTTATCCGAAAGCATAGATAACTGACACTGAATCTATAGTAAGAAGCCAGATATTTGCGCTAACCCCGACAAGTATTATTGATTGTATAACAATGAATTTGTAGTGAAGAAAGCTCCGGCTTGCGTAGTCGGCGGCGAGGTGCCGTGGCAGCCGCTGTCGAGCGCCGTCTCCGAGGCGAGCCTGACGCCCCCGCCCGGCCCTATGTCCGTCACACACTGGACTAAGCAACAGGTGAATATCAAAATATAAATCAACTTGACGCGCGTCGTTACATCTGCACATATTATATACTTCTATATACCAAGGTACAGCATAGGTACAATACAATGCCAAAACGTGTCTATACTGGCGCTTTTGCGACGAAACTACTGTCCTGGCGGCAGTACACACTCGTCGAGACGTATCGTCGAATGTCTCGGGCACTCGTCCTCTCAATGAACTGTGCCTGAAACAAGAGGAGAGCATAGACGTCATGAAACCTTTCGGCGAGTGTCGCTGCAGCAGCCCCACTCTGAGTTAGATGTCACATTTTTGCCGAAAGTGACTATAATTCGGTATTACAGTCTCAGCTTACAAAAAATGGTATTCCCAGGTTTGGCAATGGGTGTCCAACTTAGGCGAGGGTCTTGAAAGACACGCCGGCGCGTTCGCAGCCCGCGGGGTCGACGGCGGTTTGCTCCTCGCCCTCTCATCTTCAGACCTCAAGTTGTTGGGCCTCGGCGGCGACGACAGACGCCGCATGAAGCGACGCCTCAAAGAATTACGGTCAGCTTATGAAAAACATCTCAAAGCACTAAAAAAGGCAGAGAAAAAGGCCAAAAAGAAATAATCTTCCTCGAGATGCGTTACGCATTATGCCATCACCAAAGAAAAGAGTCAGTTCACGTCCGCTCTATGTATTTCTTTTAAATTATTCTGTTCTATTATCTTTCTTTCGGCTTGTAAACTAAGTGAACTGTCTTTGATCCGATGTAATAAAGATGTGTATACTCAATTCTTGTGATTTATCGCTGACACTGCTATACTTCCTCTATAAGCTTGTTCTTGCCTTCCCTCGTCGAGGCTTTAAATTCGATAGTATTGAGTAGTACATTCTAATATATAAACTCTTTGGTATACTATTTATTAATTAATGTGACTGGAACCCCTGGCTGCAACGCCGATGGGCATTGAGCTGAGTCTGATGAAGGAGTGCCATCCGACCCATAGCTTAGAATTAGTAACGATAGTGCGCTTCAAATGAAGAAACGAATATTAATCGAAAATTAGACGTAAGTAAATGTGGTAAAGGACATACACTCGATTTAGCAACACGGGAATAATCCGTTTCGGAAACATACAAGCATAGTTTTGGTGTGTTATACACGGAACTCATTAATTGTGCCTATAGTGCAATGTAGATCAATCTGAGAGTAATAGAAAATTGTAACCGTTTTAATGAACCTATCCTTGTCGTTCCTACATTTGTATTAATTGTGTCAGTTTTCTTCGAGTTCAATATGAATTTAATGGACTATGGGAATAACACTGGCTCAATCTAGTCATAAGAATTAATTAGATGTTCGAAAGTCATGATGAATTACTAACATTTTCTCTTAGAATTTTCAAATATTTAAGGTATAGGGTGTAAGACTATCATGTAACTCAACTATGAACTTATTACCTAATAACGATAATATGTAACTCTTATGCTTGTATTAATTGCAATGCAAATAGATTTGGCATTTATTTTATTGTAATGAAATTTATTGCACAAAAGTACTTATGGTGATTGAAATCTGTCGCCATTCTTTAGTGTTTCTAAATGTAGTAAATTAACATTCATGAAACATGATCTCATTTCAAGTATGTACCTAAGCATACCGGATTTTACCAATCTAGCCCTTGCTATCGTGCAGCAGTATTTATTTGCTAAATATCTCGTCAGCTGAATAATAAACAATTGTGTGATTCACAATTTTATAACATTCCAGTAAAACTACTCTAATTATTTCCGTGTGAAGTTTGATGATTTAGATGCTTTATAGTTTTCTTAGGCTACATTATGGTACCTACTCCACAATTTTATCTAAGTGTTATTCTGTGTCTTCATGTGGGGTATGTTTGGATCTATAGATTACGTGTGTGTAAAACAAGTCTCTGGTAGGCTAACCCGATCCAGACCCGAGGCTTTGGAGTGAATTTAATCATGTGTGGCAGAATGTATATTGTGCAGTTAGGATATTTATTTCAAATAAGATTAACAATGTATTCTTAGTAGAGTCCAATAACAATTGCCAAAATTAATCAGTACTTTTTATTTTGTTGAACTGTTACGTTATTTTACTTTTTTTTTCTTTAAATTATCTATTTATTTTGGGACCAAATTAATTTATTGCGAACCTAATTATTTTCATGTACTAGGGTGTGTGTTCAGAAGATTTTTATTTATAATTTAATAAACAAACCAAAGTCTACATAATATTGTTTTTTTACTGTGTTCTGTGTGAGTATCATTGTAAATTATATGAGATGATGGTAAAATATAATCTGCATTACATAAGATTTTTGTTTTATTTTACACCTACTACGACCTTCTCCTATATTAGGTATTTACAATTTAAAGATGAAAGATATCAGGACAATGATTCACATTAACAGTGATCCTGATCAGAATTCACCCATCAGCTAAACAGCTTCTACAACAAAATTCCAAGTGAGTTGCACAAATTATCAATAAATAAATTGTGAAACATATTCTTTGTAAAAAGGCTTATTACAAAATATCCTTTTCTTATCTTAGGCACTACATCACATTAAAAACAGAAGTTATCTCTTATAACGAAAATATGTTATAACATTAACAAACTAGGTGGTAGGACCTTTCTGGTACGGAACTACGGAACCCTAAAAAGACATTATCGCAACTTCTCCAACGCGTAACCAACCGATAATTCTCCATTGATAAATTGAAGAATGTCCATTATGTGATCATCATCAAGGTTTAATAGCCCTTATAGATAGCTCAATCGTGCAACGGGAAATAATATTTCCCGCGAAACTACTGGCAACAATGTAGTGTCACTGGAAATGTACTTTTGCCTGTAGCACTACCAGTAGTGTCACGGGAAAGTAAAACTTCTCACGCCTAAGAAAAGGAAGGTTCTACACTAAGTTTGCCGATTCGCAGTCTCCGCTCAAGAACACGTTTACCCCACCGTTTTTCGGTTCTTCGCCAGATATGGCCGGCCCACTGCCACTTCAGCTTGCTAATCCTTAGTTTTATCACCTAATAGCTGCCTATAGGTCCTTAACTAAGAAAATGAAACAACCAGGTTTTTCATATCATTTTATTCTAAGCACTGCTTTTACATAATTACCATTTGAATTAAAAATATTACAAACAAATAAATTATATTTGGCAAAGCGAAAATCAAAACTTGTTAGTAGACCGAGACACACCTTTGTACTTAAATGTCTAGAATACGTTAAATTATGTAACATCCTCGCTTTGCCAACATTAGAAAACTATTCGAATAAAAGAATTTAAATAAAAATTGCAAAAGCCAAAATTACATTTTGATATCACAGAATTCAGGTGCCAATATGAATTTATGATTTTGATTCAATACAATTTTTGATATTGTACAAATGTTCATTAACTTACTACCTAATGTATAGAAAGTGCATAACCATGATTGCGTTAAAAGATAACCATAACTTAATAAGAATAAAATAAAGAAATAAAAATAACCAGTCTGAAAAAAGTAAAAATGCCCGAACATTTCAACGCGCCACTTTGCCTATTGATAAAATGCAATAAATAAATCACCATAATTTTGAGATCAGTTTTCCAAATAGTTATACCCGACAACAATGATATGCCGCAGCTGAAATGATCAGGCTTAGAGAAACTCAAACATATTACACCCAGGGACCAAATTCGTATAAATGTGATATGAAATTAATTTTTGACTAGAAAGCTTATTCTAATACAGAGAGATTCATCTGAAAAATTTAATACTTAAGAGTACAAAGTCTACGGTTACATCTGCATAATATTAACACTAGGGTGTATTGTAAGTTGTCATCAAACATTATAGCCTCGTTATATTTGGATAAAAAGGGATACAAATTACGTAGAAACCCAACACACCGAAGTTTAAACGAACAGTAAGCTTAACTTCATAAAAGAACAATATAAAAGAGCTGCTTAAATCATATTCAAAACAGTTAAAGGGTAAAATTGTAAAGTGACAATCATAACACGACCAAACTTACACAAAATCAAATCAATATGTACTATCTTGTGATGGGAATACATATTTATATAATTTTTAGAATTACAGTACTAGGATACAAAACTTTAAAATAGGCTTTGCCTAATTTATTGCACTTTTAAACTTATGTAATCATTATTTCACACAATGTGATGTATTTGGAAGTAAACAGCGACTGTGTTGTTACGTTTCTCTCACAGCTCCGACTTGTTGGAGCCTCACTGGTCAGTAGAAATCAGCGATTGTCATACGAGAAGAACGTCTCTAAAGTATCTACTGACAAATGACGACCAACTTTTACACTTTACTGCACACTCAGAACTATCGTCAGGACAATATCTTATCAACCTTGGGCAAATTCTCCTTTAAAACCGCCATGACAAAATAGATGTTCTTGTTTCGACCCGTATAAAATCCCACCATTAATATTTTAAAAGATATCAAACAATTTATCAATAGGCCCAACAATGGTGCACAATCAATTCAAATTAACTTTGCCCCTATTTAGTAGAATTTTCTAAGTATGCAGTAAGGCTAAAGACAACTTACCAAACCTAATCCTACAAACTCACAGGCGACATTAGCTAAGACGTGAAAAATGCAGTCTTCATTAAGATACTAACCTTCCTACCATTCACAAGACAAGACACGCCAAACCTTACTTTAACCTACGCATTCTTCAATTGAACCGTTTAACGAAATCATTGAATATGGTCTACCAAAAACATATTCAATGATTTCACAACTAGTACAGCCAACATTTATTAATTTTTTCGTCATTGTACCAAAATAATTCAGTACACACCTATACAAGGTGCCATGTAATATGCGTACTAAGCCCAAAGGAAAAGGGGATGTCTGGAACCCATAGAGATCAGAATGACCCCCCGTAGGGATGAAAATATTACAAAAAATGTAAATCTCTTCATAATAATATCCATCAAAAAATAATAGAATACACGTAAAAGAACACGAATTATGAAGAAAATAAGTCTCAATTTTTTTTCAAACAGTAACAAATGGTTAGATGTTCAAAAAATCTTAGAACAATAGTGATCACCTCGGGGTCCAGAATCACCGCCCTTTCCGCTTAGTTCACATGTTTCGTAAGTCCCTTATATACTAAAGGTGACTTTTTGTTTGGGATGAGAATTATAGTAAGTCACGTTTTTAAAAATACATTTTTAGATACTTTTTTACTGGCTGTACATGCGTAACCATATAAATACCAATAGGCGCTATGATACATTCATGTCAAGACTTTGCTCAAACCTACAACTATTACACCTTTATCACAGTGTAAATAATGCACTTACGATAATAAACTGATAAAAACAAACTAATTAAAAACTGGGACGAATCATAAAATACCATACGGAAATAATAACACAACATAAAGCATGCAGAATTGTATAAAGAACGATCCGATATTATTGGAACTCGCTATAAAGATCATTTTCGCCTAATGAGTTAAATTGAGGGCGATAGTAATATAAAAAATAACTTGCAAACACCAACAAAGCTATAAAAACGGAAAATGATGCGTATAAGAAAACCTACATTGTGCTTAAAGTAATATTAAGAAGATAAACATGTTAAAGTCACAGCGATAGACCGCTGTTGCTTAAAAGTTGGCAAGATATAATGCCGCTTACATACTAAAATCTAGAATATTAAGAGCTGTAACGCTCTTTAGTTTTGTCGCATAACATAGCGGTCATGTCACATAAAATTTAATTGAATCTTGGCTGACGGTCATTTAGAGATAAAATGGCAAGAGTACCAAAGATTTGATAAGCAGATCTATAAATTTCAGTATGTAAAATGTACCTAAACAAATTTTATAAAATTTTCAAAAGTCAATCATAGCAAACAATTACGCAACGGATTACGTATAGACGCTACCAAATAAATTTTATAAAATCTTTTGTGCGAAACACTAAATTGTTAATGTTGAATTCATATTTCATAAATGAAATACGATTACCATACCTGGATTTTAAATGCCTACCGGCAAAACAATAAACAAAAGGTCCAAAATACCTAACAACTTCCAAACTTCGAGATAAATGTACCGCTATTGATGCGTAGAATCCAACAGTCGAGAAAAGTCAGCCATTTCACGAGTTTTTAGTTGCCACTCACGATTTTACGTGACTCCAAGTCATCCATGGTATTTGAACTGGAACAAAAATATATTTTACTAGCGGACCTTCCCGGCTTCGCATGGTTTTTGTACCAGGATGCCTAACTTTTTGAAAATGTAATATAGCCTATGTTTACCGGGGATAGTGTAGTTTCCCTTCCCTTCCAAATCGTTCCAGTAGTTTCGGAGCCTATTCATTACAAACAAACAAACAAAAAATCAAACCTTTTCTCTTTATAATATTAGTATAGATCATTAAAATGTTAGGTTAACTTTCCGATATTAAGATAGGACATTTTATGGCCCCTGAATAGTTTTAGTCTAGGAAAGTATAGAGGGTAGTTAAAACTGCGACAGAAGACAAAGACTGAACTGTCTTTTTGAGCTTCTCTGTAATTTTCTTCAGGTATTTGTTTCTAGGGCAAATAAGCACGACACCGGGATGGCAGCGTCCGGTTAGACCAAAGGTGGTCGAAAGAGTTTTTACCGTAGCTTATCGTCATTCTTCCAGGAAGTGACTTGAATGTGCGGCGGCGGCAAGTAGCTGCGAAGAGACTGCACCAACTGAATAGTATCCAACAGAACTGAAAAACACGAATTGCATGGTTGATGACTAAATTTCTCATAAATCGAAGTGTTCATAGTCAATATATAATATCAATTTTTATGAATTTGCTAAAGGGACACGTAATTTACTCTTTACGTTTCACTAAGGGCCTTTCAGTGTCACTCAAATGTCACCAGGATTTTTCAGTTTCAGTCAAGTGTCATCGAATCAAAGAAATGTTTAAGCTTTAGTTTTTTCCAGACCAAGGAAAGACCATTCAGCATTAATGTAATATGATCCTATTTATGTAGTTAAAGCGTGAAGTAGTAAGTAACAAATATCCTGCGTGCATCTAACTTCCGCAACACTCGCTTTGGCCGCGTGGATTCTCACTTGAAGCACGAACATGCGCCTCTTTGCTCTTTGCCGAAAGCGCGTGGACAGCACGTTGCTGTTGAGCTGTACGGATGCTGTGCGGGAGCGGGGCAGTATAAATATGCTTTGATCGTAAGCATATTTACAATTTATTTATTGTTTGTGAATCAGGTCATTATCAGCCTATGTTAGTCCACTGCTGGACATGTGGACATAGGCCTCCCCTAATGAGCGCCACGCACCCTGTCTTCAGCTTGACGCACACAATCATAATTATATTATTTTGTTTAAAAGCATGCAGTTATATAAAATAACTTAATTTCAATACTTATTATTTTCAATGTCTAATTATGATATTTTACAATTACACAACACCCAACTTACTTTTCTGCAATTGCTCGCTCTGTTTCCCATACGGCTTGCACATCGAGGGTCTGACGCACGGCCGCATCCGCTGCAAGTTGCGCGCGAGCTCAGCAAAGGCGCGCACTACTCTCTCCTGACCGCCGGCGGTGGAGCTCGTTGAATTGCGGTCGGAGTGGCCGGCGCCGGATGAGAGGGACTCTAGGCTTTCTAGGTTGGCCCTGGAAGTTGTTTTATGTTATGAAATAATAGTAATAACGATAATTATTCTTTGTTAATCGAAAGAAAATGTAAATTAACTGAGTTATCAAATTATGAAGATTGTATGATATTTTTTTTACCAGAGCCTAGTTCGTTATCTAGCAGAGTGTACCACATGCAGGTTAGGTTGGCTTGTGAGACGAGAAGATAGTCTCTCGAGCTATATGACAAGACTCAAACTTGGACTACTTACCTCAAGAAATCTGTTATTTTATGTTCATCGCTATAATGATGCTTGGACTTAGTCTCAAGCCCAGACTGGGAGGATGTGGTAGAAGATCTTGTAGAATGGCTATACTTGTCCAGATTCTGGTGGCTCAGTGAGCGGTTCTGATGCTGGAGTAGCATCTGCTGGTGTTGCGAGAGCTTGTCTTCGCGGCGACGGTCCGTCTTCTCGTTTGTGAGGTTGGCTGGGGATGGTAGAAGAAAGACATTGTATCGGTAAGATATTTTATATTTAATTTTATTTTTAAATAAGGTTGTTGCTATTAGAGCGCATTATAATAACAAAAATGACTTAAAGCCTTGCACTGGTAGTTTCCAAAAATTCTTCAACTTCGGCGAGACTTGAGCCCTCCGTAAGGGATGCGTTACCTATTGCACTACGAGGCCAAATGTAGTAGGAGTCGATAAACTCTAGGCCTTCCTTCAGACTCCAAGAGCCGATTTGGTTCACAGAAACATTGAAGTTTTATCCAAACCTGCCTGTGACTAAAGTAACATTTAGTACGATTGACGAGGTGTCGCGTGCTTTATTCTTAGGTTTTAAAAGAAACCTTCTAACGGCGATTTGTTTTCAGGCGCGAACACAAAACACCGTTAATAAAGCCGCCGGGCTGTGTCGAAGAGTTACGTGTAGACTCTATTGAAGATCCAATATTGTAACAAAATAGAAAAATAAAAATGCAGATTTTTACTTAGCAACTCACTAAGAGCGGCGAGGTGAGGCGCCAGCGGGATCTGGTAGTCTTGCGGCAAGGCGGCCCCGCGCAGCAAGCGCTCCACGGCCTGGCTGTCCGATAGGTTTGATGCTCCAGCATCTGAAAAGGTAATTGTATGTTGTCATAATTGATATTTCCAAGAAAATTTGTGTGACTTATTCCTTAACCAATTATAGTCGACATCCGTGGCGCAGCGGGCGAATGTCCGCCTGCGACCAAGAAGTTGCCGGTTCGATCCCGCTTTGGGACAATAGTGAATTTTATCTGTGTTTTCTATGTATAAATTTATCAATCTATGTAGTCAGTATAATGTACCAAGTACGTCAGTTAGACTGTAGTACCCATGTGTGCATGTGTACTACAGTCTGCATGCAAGATCTGCTTAACTTGGGGCTAGATTTTTTTGGTAAATTTTTTTGTTTATCGGTTAAAAGAATTGGTAGTTAATTGTTGGCTACTATTGAGTGTGAGCAATCAAGATCTATTTGTGATTTAATAAATATTTCCCTTCACCAAAACATTCAAAAGCACATAAATGATAAAATCACAAAAAAAATTACATGAAATATGATAATCTATGCCATATCCATCAACAAAGGATGGTTTGCACTTGTTTGCTTGATTGATAAGCTTAATGTATAATTTATTGTTTCAACCGTGTTACATATGTTAATAAATAAATAGGTCTTATGAGATAAATAGTTGACATGTATTAAATTGTAACACTTGTAGGAAATGAGAGATACTACGATACTACAGGATAAGTAACATTTACCAGGTATGTAAGTAGGCTGCTGTGACAAGTGTTGCATGGACTTCTGAGTCATCTCCAGCTGGCTCTTGTAATAACGGCATGCTGGGTTCGGACAGTTCTGTATAACTTCCAAGATAAACTCCTTCTCCATTCCAAATTGATCCCTTCCTATTGTGTATGATTCTACAACCTGTATATAAAATACTTTTTAGGAAAACTCAAAATATGAGAATGTCTCCGGCAAAAGAGAAGCTGCTGCCCTGGATAAGTTTTTTCAGTCACAGAGATGCAGAGCTGACCCACAACTAAACGCAGACCATCAATCAGATTAATATTGTAAATGAGAAAGTTCAAACTTATACATATTTATATATATGGATGGATGTTTGTTACTTCTTCACACCAAAACTACTGAATGGATCAAGCTGAAATTTTGCAGAGCAAAAGTATTTCTTTATTACATAATAGAGTTCTCATAGGATTATTTCTATCCCACCTTTAAACTGTTCCATAGACATAATGTGTGCGAAGCCTCAGGCAGAAACTAGTTTAGAATAAGGATTCGATCAATAAACTTACAGCTCGTACAGTTGCTTCGACTCCAAGATGCAAACCGTGAGGTCCATTCATATGTTTCAACATAACAGCATTCGCAAAGTGTTCATAAGGCAAAATAATTTTACCATTGTCCCGCAATATCAGTCTACCTTGTGTATCTAATCCTACTCTAGAGGCCATCATTCTGAAATAGTCATAATAATTATTAGTAACATTATATATTCTAATAGGATTCTTATTTGATTTGTTTGGTTAATATTAAATTATCATTGAATTGATTTTTTTACTAAACAATAAGGTTGGACAGCATTCTTGCACTTTCAGTAATAGTCTAGAGCTAGAGCCTAGGTGATTACTGGTGGCAATACCAGTTTTCACTCACTGTAAATATGAAGCACTGGGCAACATGGATGAATCCTTGAGGTCACTAAAGCACTGAAGCAGTTCTATACTCGGGCTCCAACCCTTGTTTTGCAAGTAAAGCTGCAGTAACATGTATAACTTCTCAGTAACAAAGCCTTCCCCGGGATGCGGGGTCGTCGAGCTTGAAGATGCCGCCGCCGAATTAGAACTTCCCGTACTCTTCGCGAGCACATTCTTCATGGTCTCCGCCAAATCCATCTTGTAGATGTCTAGATAAGTCCTCTTTTGGGAATCCTGAAACAAAATATTGTTAGAAAGCCACCGAAGATCGATACGCATCGAAACATCTAAAAACGTGGTTGCACGCACCAGAATGATAAATAATCTTGCTATAGCAATGTAGAAAAAGAATCTAACTCCGTAATAAACTTATTGTGAAATCCATTCGATAATCTGCTAGAACTATTGAAAAATTCTTGATTTTATTTTTATTTCTATTTTGTGCTGTATTTTTTGACACTTGATTGACTGACAATATTATCTTACTCTAGCTAGTGTTGTCACGTTGTTGTGTTGTTAACTTTGATTGTACTGATTGGTAATTCCGTTGTTGCTTGTTGTTGTGGATACCATAAAGATAGATGGGAACTTATGAAAATGAAAGGATTATGTTTTAATCTGTGGTAAATATTTGTCGATGTCAATCAGTAACTTTCCTTCGTCCGCGCGTTCTTTACACTTCACAGCGTAAATGTAGGGGTTCCGTGGGTTTCACTTTCACTCATAGAGCTAGAAAATCCTAGTAGAGAATGTTAGTTTCTCTTTCTCCTGCTGCTTTGCTCCGAAAGGGTTCACTCACAGACAGTAACATCACAGCTTGCCAATTAGTGCCAATTTAATTACTTTAATCCACATAGCTCTTTGGTTGGTTGGTCTACAGCAGGGATCCCCAAACTATTTTGGACAAGTGACCCCTTTTCCAAAACGAACTGTTACCTCAGACCCCCATGGCCAAATTACCTACTTTTAAGATCAACCCCCTTATTCATAATGGTCCGCTAACTTAAAACAGCTGCTACAGAGTGTTATTTTTTATTCTGACTTAGGTGAATAGAAGAAGACAGAGTGAGAATTGGCAATGCTTTAAGTTAGCAGACTATTATGAATAGCCTATCTTTAGTTTTTTCCTAGTGATACAAAATACCTAGGTACTAAGGTACCAATTGGAAAACTTTGCAATTGGTTAAGTGAGTAAAGTTGATTTCATTTTCTCATCAAAATTTAACAAAATAAAAAGACATACAATTCAGTAAATATCAAGTTTAATTTATAATGATTATTACAAATTAAGTACTTAAAGAATCTTAAGTAGGTAGGAAATTATATTTAAAAAAGTATTAATTCGCAAGGAGAAAATAAAACATTCAGTGTGATGGATGAACCTGGTGACTATCTACCAATCTAGCTACATCCGGTTCAATATTGGTGAGTTGCAGCCTTAAATCTCCACGTTCGTTGATTTTCAAACGGTTTCTTTGTTTCGTCAAAATGTTTGTTACCACACTGAAGCTTTTTTCAACTAGGTATGATGATGGAAAAGCGATGAGGTATTTTTCAGCAATGTTCCACAGTGTAGGATACTGTGTTTCAATGTTGCGTTGCAACCAGAACTTCTGATAGCCTTGGTTGAACTTCTGCTTAAGCTCTTCGTCTGTGCTGATAGTAATCAACTCTTCTTGCATTATCACATTGACTTCTTCTATGGCTGTGGTATTGTACGGATTTATAATCCATTGAGGAACATGTAAATTTAAAAGATCCTCAAACCTCTCCGTAAAATCCTTGTGTAATGCGTCCAAGTGAGTGACATATAATAAAATGTCATCATCTTGAAGCATTTCGGGTAATTTTGACAAATGCGGAAACTGCGAATATTCTTTTCTGCCTAAATTTTGTTTATAAAGGATTAGTTTCCCCACGAAGGCCGATATTCCAAAGATATCAGTCAAGTAATAAATATCTGTTTTACAATTGTTCAGATTTTCTTTCAAATTCGGATCTTTTTCTTGTAAAAACTCCAACACAGATTCAAAAATGGCTGAAAATCTTTCTAAGCAAGAACCTCTTGATAGCCAGCGAACTTCAGTGTGCAGAAGCAATCGAGTAAAGACTTCGTCGTTTTCCTCACATAGCTGAGCAAATAACCGAGAGTTCAAAGAATTGCTTCGAATCTTGTTGATAGCCTTTATTACATATTGTAAAGACTTATGCAATCTAGGACTCAGCTTTTTTGCTACTAAATGCTGCCTGTGAATCACGCAGTGAATGACCAGTACATCAGGCAGTTGTCGCTTTAAGTGAGCTATAAAACCACGATGACGACCAACCATAGACGGTGCACCATCAGTCGCAACAGAAACAATGTTCTTCCATGGAATAGCTTTGTTAGTAAAAAAATGTTCTACGGCCTGAAAAATCGATTCTCCTCTGGTATCAGTCTCTAAATATGTAGCAAAAAGCAGTTCTTGGCACATATTTTCATCTTTGATATATCGAACATATCTTAACAACAGAGCTTCATTGCCGGGTAATGTAGACTCGTCCAACTGGAGAGAGAATCTGTTGGTCTGTAAGAACTTGCATAAAATGTTTTCCACATCGCGTCCCATCTCGTCTATGCGTCTCTGAACAGTGTTATTGCTCAAAGGTATTCTCTTTAAAATATCATGTGCTGGTTTGTGCAATACATTGTTAAGGACCTCCGCAATGGCTGGTAAGATAAGCTGCTCTCCAATTGTGTGGGGTTTCCCCGACTTCGCTATTAGTAAAGATATATTATAGGACGCTCGTAAACCATCATCGTCTTTAATAGATGATGACGCAAACATCGATCTTATGGATGGCCTTTTGTCTAGTTTTTCTTTAAGTGCTTGAAAAAATGAAAAGGGCTTACTTTTTTTGTCAGCATGTACTCTTGATAAGTGGTCATCCATTTTTGAAGGCTTCATGGCATCATTACTGAATACTTTTTCACATATGAGACACATCGGCAAGTGTTGATTTGATGGAGATGCAATAAATCCGAACTTCAAGTAGTCCAAACTGTATTGTCTGCATTTTTTTTTTCAAGTCCGCCATCATAAAACTCTCAGTAATCCTGCAAATAAAAAAAATAAAGAAACTTCCTAAATAAAAAACGATAATAAAACGTTAAATTTGCACACTATCTTATTTTTATCACACCCAGGTAATGGATGCTTGTTAGGTATTACTGACTTACTCATTGATAAACTTGGATACCTATATTAGGTGAGTAACTATAGTAGGTAATTAGGTATAGAAAATTTGTATTAGGTAAGTAGGTACCTACGAGTATCAGCATAAGAACGAAAACCAAAGCAAACTGAACACTTCAAAGTTTAGGTACCTACCTACTTAACAACTTAAGTGTAAGTAATTTTTAGAAATACTTTTATACCTACCTATTTAAAATATGTTGTGTTTACCATAGTGAAAAAAAATACAATCATAGTAAAACAAATTAAACTAGTATTACACTAAAAATACTAAAAGAAATTAAACTAGTAAATTTTTACAATTGAAACAACTGAGGCAACTGCAAACTGTTGCAAACAATCTACAGATAGCTCAACTGATCATTATCACACAGTGGGGCAATGCAGACAGCGTCCCCAAGAAGCTGGCTGCATGGCCCCACTGTATGGCAATGCTGATGCGCTGTGCCGGATAAAAACTGTTTGGTACTTACCCTGTTAATTTTTCATAAACTGCAGATATTTTATGGTTACGCTATTAACTCGCGTAGGGAGCAGAGCATTTTGTAAAAAAAAACAGTCACTTTACATCACTTAATTTAGCTATGTAATAACTTTGTAATCTCTTGAAATAAATGAGTACTTTTATGAGTTATTATCGTTCAAGCTCCAACGAATTTCAAAACGCAAATGAACTTTCAACCTAAGTGCAAGCTCGTTAAATAGTAAAATATCAGGAACATGTTTGGACTTCAACTTGATCATGAATTCGTTCGTGTTAAATCGCGTAAGCGTCAAATACAGAGCAAGTCAAAACCCGCCTGAAAGACGTACGCTCGAACTCATTATCTTGCACAAACTTGTCCACGCTGACTTGCCGAGTTTTTCATCTTGTACGAACTTGAGACTTTACATTACTACAACAATGCTATTTCCTACAAAAATATTAATTATTCTTAGTACACGTAACACAACATAAACAATACAGTACCTACCTATCTTGAAAATTTTAAATAAGAACTTGTGTTCATTTAACAGGGGTCGATTTTTAGACCTCGTCGACCCCCAAAATCAGTTTTCGTTTATGTCGACCCCTAGGACCACTTTGGGAATCCCTGGTCTACAGTATTCGAACTTTACTTTGATATTGGCAATAAGAAAAGTCTACGTCAATTCAATGCCTTTGCTTGCAGAGCAGTTGTATGTCAACGTCAGCCGTGACGTTGGTTTGGTCGTGTCGCTCGTGCTTGTTTTGTTTAAATTTGAGGTTAGATACACAAAAATCTACCACGATTTTCGAAGATATTTCTGTTCCTCCTTCAATGTATTACAAAATCTAACGATCACACATTGTAAATTAATCATGGATGAACTTGTAGTAGGCACCTATGAAGGATTTATACTAGGATATTCGTTGCGGTCTGAAGATTCAGTAAGTTTATTATGGAATACGATAAACTTATTTTTAACACATACCTACATAATTTATTTATTGTATGCTTGCAAACCTAATGTTGTTTTGTTGTATTTCCAGAACCAAAAACTTAAGCAAACATTCGCCACACAATCTCACACAGCTTCCGTGCGATGTGTGTCCATAGCTGGGAAGTTTTTGGCATCAGGAGGAACGGATGACAAGGTGGTCGTCATAGACATGAAGAGCCGCAAAGAACACACAGTTCTGATGAACCACGACGGCACGATAAATGCTGTAGCCTTTACAAATGGTGGTACTCATCTGCTTACTGGCAGTGATGATGGTTCAATCATTGTTACTCGTACTGGTAACTGGCAAGTTGAGAAAATATGGAAAAAAGCTCACGGAGGTAATGATAAAAAAAAATATAATAATCAGCATTTTTAAGATTCAAGTCGAATCTTCTAGCAAAGATATAACAGAAATAAGATTTTAATTGAGATATTGTTGTCTTGACAATGCTTTATCAAGGAGTAAGCTTTGTCTTATTTTTATTATATTATTTCAGGACAACCAGTTACTGCCATTGCTGTACATCCATCAGACAAAATGGCTCTTAGTATAGGAGGAGATAAAACACTAAGAACATGGAACCTAATCAAAGGCCGACCAGCTTTCACAATAAACTTGGCTAGCAAAGGTGTTCTTCTACCTACAGAAATCAGATTTTCACCAGGAGGAGATAGGTTTTCACTAGTGTCCCAACAAACAGTAGATATTTGGACAATAAGCAAAGCTGGTGTTGAAAAGCGTATCACATGTAACTCAAAACCTTGTTCAGTACAGTGGATTGATGATGAAAGATTATATGTTGGATTGGAGAATGGAAATATAATAACTTTGACTGTGACAGACACACAGGCTCTGACTTACCAAGCCCATAAGCAAAGAGTCAAAAGTTTGCACTATGAAAATGAGATGTTGTATTCTGCTTCAAGTTCAGGAGAGCTGAAAGTTTGGTCAGTTGACGATTCAAAGTTGAGTGAAATATGTTCTTGCAATGCAAGCTGTAGGGTTACATGTGTTACACTGAACAGACAGAACCATTTAGTAAAGAAAGAGGAGAAATCTGATGAAGAAGTTGAAAAACCAGAAGCAGTTGCTCAAGAAAATGGGGATAACAGTGACAATTCAGATTCTGATGAAGAAGAGAAAGCAACGCCACCAAAAGCACAAAAAAGGAAACCCGGAGCATTTGTCACAATCAGCTATGATGGTCAAGAAGAAAACAAGGTCACACCACCACCCACAAAGAAGTTCAAGAAAAAGAAGAGGAATAAAAAACCTAAAAATGTTAAGCCTAAAATAAATAAAGAATAGCTTGCTCATACTTGATTTTTCATGATATCAAACTTTGAGAAATGCATAATGTCCCTCACATTATGTATTTCTCAAAGTTCTTTTCCTTTAAGTATTAGTTACATATGTCTAAAGTCATACACCATAATTAATGAGCAGTGATCGGCATAGGTAGAGTATAATTAGGTACATTCAGCGTCAAATTGATCATCTAGAAAGTCAAAATGATCTGAAAAACAATTTGCTAGACGAAATTCTAATCATCATAAATTGTTGTAAGCACCCAAGGTGTTCAAAATATCTAGCTACTCATTGTTTCATATTTATATGAGCAGTCAGCGTATTCAAAATTACCTTTCTTTTTTAGGCACTACCGCTTGGCACTACGAAAAGTGTGAAGGAATATTTTACTTTCACGTGATACTACTGGTAGTGCTACAGGCAAAAGTACATTTCCAGTGACACTACATTGTTGCCAGTAGTTTCGCGGGAAATATTATTTCCCGTGGCACGATTGAGCTATCTATAAGGGCTATTAAATCTTGATGATGATTACATAAAGGACATTCTTCTTCAATTTATCATTGGAGAATTATCGGTTGGTTACGCGTTGGAGAAGTTGCGATAATGTTTTTTAGGGTTCCAGAAAGGTCCTACCACCTAGTTTGTTTGTTAATGTTATAATATATTTTAGTTATAAGAGATAACTTCTGTTTTTAATGCGATGTATTGTCTAAGTAAGAAAAGGACAATGTTTTACATAGGGTACATGTAAACTTAAATTTTTTAAGAGACACTTGTTTTCGTAAATTTTTTGAAGAAATAAATATTTTGTTAAGTATCTCACTTTGATATATATATGTATTCGTACTTATTTATATATTTATTTATTTAATTATTAACTAGCACAATTACCTATATTACAACCAATTACTTACACAAGTTAATTACAATAAAATAAATAAATAAATAATGCTGGACAATCCACACAGCATTATCTAGCCCCATGGTAAGCAAAGCTTGTGTCATGGGTACTAGATAACTGATATACATAATACAATATATTACATAGATAGATATTTTTTATTATTTTATTTTTTGATTTGTACCAGAGACATCCCTGGAGAAACTTGGTTGGGTACATGAATGGGTAGTACCCAAAAAGTCGCTGGAACAAAACCTTAGAAACGCCTTCTGAACTTTCTCCAGTGACAGAGTGTACGTACTTTCATTGTGGTTCTATACGCCAGCTTGCTGCGTACAAGAGCCCCGAACAACAGCCGCACCACACTCACTGCGAAAGTCTTGGGCGTTTCTCAGGACAGAGCCAAGTCTCTGGTAAGACTGCTTGGCGACTGTGGTGACTTAGTATTAGTAGTGCCATTGGTAATGAGGTAATCCACGGGAGATTTTATAATAGGCGTTTAATCAGCCAATAAGAATAGCAGTGTCACGGGAAAGTAAAATTTCCCTTCACTCTACTAGTAGTGACTAAGAAAAGAACCGTATGGTGATTATGGTAAATTAAGCAATCAGTGCTGTCAAACGCCAATTTTGACTAATTTTGACGTTGTAGCTGGTGTCAAACTAATACAAAATTGATGTTTGACAGCACTGATTGCTTAATTTACGCCTGTCGCAAACCGGTCGCGAGTTACATAATCACCCGGCGGGTGTAGAAGCCCTCCGGCCAGGTGGGATGACGATCTCCGAAAGACTGCACGACTGACGGCTAGATAAAAAATACACATACATTTTACAGTAAAACATTTATTTAAAAACATCTATGTATCACAAACATCTAGTTATAAAACAAATGCTAGTTATAATAAGAACTATTCCTTGTTGACCTAATAAATGCCATGCAGTATAATACTTTATCATGTACTCATAATTTACGTTTACAACGCTTTATGTAAATTTTGGCACCAACAGCATTTTTTTGATTATTACTTCCTTAGCCCATTGATTGATGAACTTGAACAATAAATACATTATGATTTCATATTAATCCTATCGATCTAGATAAATAGGTATTAAGAACGTTACTTGGTTCTACACATGCTTTTTAATGTATATTTTCCAATGTATATTTTTTTACGGTTTAGGGTGTATATAACCATAGTTAATGATTAAATAAATTGATATTATCCTTAGTTTTGGATGGTCAACATCAAACAGTGTAGTACCACCTACCCTACCTACCCTTCCACGTTTGTATGGTAAGATAAGCGACAAAATGTTATTTCAGTGCAGTTATAAAATACACGTTACATAATAATAATTCACATCACATCTATATATAAAAGACACACACGACCTACAGTATATAATGTAAAATACCCTTTCGATGTTTTTGTGCGCACAAAAAGTACCTAACAATCTAGTGAAATGACAATACTCGAATACTCAGAACATAAGAAACAGGAATACTCAGTGGTTTGTAAGCATAAGCAAAGATTAGGGCAAGGGGCAGCTCACACCGAGGCGCGACGCTGCGATTGTTTCATTCAACATGTAACTCTATTTACTACGCAAAAAAATACACTTATAATATTAGTCTGATGAGCAATGCAGCATAAATGTCGCAATAAATATTGTACAGTCAGCGTCAAATTGATATGAACGTCTAGAGTAGTCAAAATGATCTGGAAAACATAAAAGCAATTTGATATACGCAGTTCGAATCATCATATTGTTGTAAGCACCAAAATATCAAGCTACTCATTGTTTCATATACTCTACGACGCTCATATCACCATTCAGATGTTCCTCTTACTAGAGCAATGCCTACTATCCCACCGGGCAAACGGAGGGTGGTTACGAAAAATATCAATTTGACGCTGACTTTACCTGTGCCATAAATGTAAAAAGTATCTCAGATACCTCAGATACGATATTACCTATGACGCAAAATTACAAAGTTATTCCAAGAAAGATTTTTTATACTTATCGATACAGTAGGTAAACATTTTTCAAAAGCGAGGTACACGTGAATGAGCAAAAACACAGAGATTTATAAAATTCTAAACACACATTGAAATACACGTCTAGGATTGCCAATGCAAAATGTTCTAGTCTCATCTAGCAAGTGTCGAGACAAAGTTTACGTTCGGAAAATATGGAATGTAGATCGCCCTTTTGACACAGAGTTCATAAAAACTTGGTAATATCGATGGGTTGAATTTTATAATACAGTTAATGTAGTAGAGTTATTTTTGACACAGGAATTCTGCCACAAAGTAGTAAGGCAGTGTACCGGCTTGAAAGAATTTCAGCCACAAGAGGCACACCTACAAGGCAGTGTGTTGTTTCATGATCATTACAAAAACCTCGGATAGTACGTAGTAGCGTAACTACTCGTATGTATATCGTTTCAGGCCCGTGGCAAATTCATCGGATGTTTTTGCCGACTTGCCACCCTGTAGTTAAGCCACTGATAGTAGGTAAACCCTAGTTGGTAGGCGTGAAGACGTAGACCGAGTCATCTAGCCAGTAGTAAGACTGAGAGAAGTCCCCCTCGCAGAGATAGGGCGCGCGTGCCCAGGAGACCAGCTCGAAGCCAGCCTCTTCGCGCATGAACCGGATGAAGGCAGACGCTTGCTCTTCGAAGCCGACGCCTGATATCGGTAGACGCTCTTCTGGTTTGTGGTTGGGTGTTACTGGAAAAGATAATAATATGATGTTAAGATGTTTCCAACGGAAATATCACAGAAGTTTTTTAATTGACCGTTGTGTCGTCGTTGCGGGCAAAGGTCTCGCACGGGCAAGGCCCAACAACCGTTTAAGATCTTAGCCCAAATGCTTGCCTACGGCCCTGACCAATTGTTTATCCAAAGTCTTGGGCTGCGACCGAGCTTACTAACTACTTGTGACCCATATTACCCTCAACATAAGGCTTGTAAGGCAGCACGAGGCCGGAATCAGAACGCCGCCTCCGGGAGCGATGGCACCTCTCATATGTTTCAGCTTAATCTAGAATCCTAAGTTACGCTTGGGATTCAATGGAAACGTGTTAATTCTGTTTTTTACTGTTAGTAGGTACCTAACTAATTTATTTTTCTGTCTTTTTCGTGATTTATTTTTTTATTATAAATAAAAAATAATGTTCGACAATCAACATAGCATCCTCTAGCCCCAAGCTAAGCAGAGCTTGTGTCACACAATTGTCCCGAGGCGGGAATCGAAACCACAAGCTCCTGCGTCGCAGGCGGACCTTCGCCCACCGCGCCACAGAGGTCGTCATGTGCATAATTTATTTATTCCCATACATGTACACAATAATAATGTATAATAATGTAACGACATGTTTAATTCATATAATGTAACTAACTTAGCTGTAAATTGTTGTAATGTTATATTTATGATCATTTACAATAAAAAATTACACCCGTGTCGTAAATTACTACATATCTAACCAAGATTATTAACCAAGAAGTGGTAATTTGACCACGAGAGGGTCATAAATAACACATCACTACCATGATTATATTTACTACTCCAAACTACTAAATTAGCGGACACACACTAACCCACATTACCTTCAACATAAGGCTTGTAAGGCAGAACGAGAGCCAGTATCAGGACACCTCCAGGAGCGATGGCCCCTCTCGCCTGCTTCAGCATTGTCTTGGGTTTGCTGCAGCGGTCCAGGAGATTCAGCATGCAGACGCATTCGAACTGATGGCCGGTACACCATTGGTCGATGTCGAGAAGACTGGAAGAAACATCATCAGAGTCAATAAGAAAGATAGATAGATGATAGATAAATTATTTATTAACGACTTCAGACACACAAACAAAATACAACAATAAAACAAAAAATATGAAACACAGTTGACTAAAATAAGAAAAACAAACAATTAATAAATTAAAATAAATATGGGTAAGATGTCTGTGTGTGCTGCAGTATGTTAAAATATAATAACGTTTTTTTTGTTTTAACGTGTTTTGAACGATCCACTGCACCAGTAAATTGTTTTTAAGACTGTTAATGTAAACCTTGTAAAGAAATGTAGTTTTTTTCGATGTCTGTGGCGTGGTGGGCGAAGGTCCGCCAGTGACGCAGGAGGTTCGAATTCCGCCTCGGGACAATTGTGCGTACGATCTGCAGATATTTGTTCCAGGTGAACACCTGGTCGTTATTTATGTATAACAAAAATATCTATCTATGTAATCTATTGTATGATGTATATCAGTCATCTAATACCCATAACACAAACTTAGCTTAGCTTGGGGCTAGATGATGCTATGTGGATTGTCCAACAATATTTATTTATTTATAAATGTTGACAAATAACAACACTCAATACTACCTCGCAGCATGTTTGTAGAACACACAACGCTTTACAAAATCTTTCTGAACACAGCAAAGTCTGCATAGAATGGACAGGGAGTCGATCCTATCCAGGCGACATAAATACCGACCGACTGCTCAGTTTCCCAACTTATAAATATAATTAGATGCCAGCCCGCGGTTTTGCACGCGTTTTCCGGGACAAATGCAGCCTTATATTAAAATAGATTCTGCCTGCGGCAAATGTTTTAAGATTGTTGCTATCCCATAGGAACTGATTTATGGGGAAAAAGTTGATTCCAGGCACATATGTATCATCATCCATGCAAAATTAAGAAAATAAAGTACCTTACTATTTGTCTAGGCGAAATGTGGAACTACGACCAAACAAATTTCACAAAAGCTTAACTAGATGTCGCTAGTAAAAGTGGACGAGCGCTAGATCGCGCTGACGAGAACGCACGGCTCGGAACGTCTTTCCGAACCATTTTTGTAACTTTAATCTATGGAATCCATCGAAGAACCTTAGTAACTAAGGCGGCTACTATACATAAGATATTGTATAAGAAGCTAACTCGGAAATAGGAGTCGGAATCAATAAATCTCTAAACGTGATCAAATCCGTTGATTAATTTTGAAATACAAGCTGATCCTAACTGAAGCTGGGGAATCCGAAGGAACGACCAGGAAGCAGCGCATTGAACAGGCGTTCAGTCGTACAACATTTGGTCCTTACGAGTCGGATAATACCACCAGCGCCTTGCAGCAGTCAGTGCCCACTGGGAAGCGGAGTTCCAGGGACCAACATCGGTGGCAGGAGCGCGGGTGATTATTTTCACTTTCATATTTTGATGTTAGTGAGAAGAGATAGAGACATTTATGTGTTACAGCACAGAAGTAGTACTTTACTGACAAGAAATAAATGAATAGACAAATGAAAATTAAATCACTGCATAGTTTAAAACAAACTCGCTTCCCGCTGTCTGCCTGTCCCTATGTATGCTTAGATCTTTAGAACTACGCAACGGATCTTGATGCGGATTTTTAATAGATAGATTAATTCAAGAGGAAGATTTATAAGCCATTTGACACATAGATTTCCACGCGGGCTAAGCCGCGGAGCGCAGTGATAAAATATTTAGATAGGTGAATATATATAAACTCATACTCACGTATATCCCTTCTTAGAGAGCGCTTTCCGCATACTCCCCGAGATTTCAGTCGCGTACTTTGCTGTGTACAGTTTGGAGAACCGGCGACTGACCTCGCCGTCGCCGGCGCCAACGTCGACGAGAGAGCCGGCGCCGTCGCGCGCTGACCGCGGCGCGGGGATCAGCATCTGGCGGGTTTGGTTCTCGGACAGCACGAACATTGAACCTCTGCCTAGCCACCTGGAAAGATGAAGAACGGGTGGTTTCAATTAGGCTGTAGGCAACAGCGATGTACCTTATTACAGTGGTCATAGAGGGGAATTTCCATAATTATACGAAATTCCGTTACAAATATAACAAACAACGTTACTCTAGCCAGAATTCCATCGCCAGCGAAGACGAAGCTGTCGTATTTGGTTCTCGGAAACGACGTACATTGAATCTCTGCTCAGCCAGCTGGAAAGATAGTGGTGGAGTTCTGTAGCAGTGGGGTCTAGTTCTGTTGCAATGCAATACCTGTTTAATCACTAGTAACTAATGTCTGTTTCTATGTTTGTTTCTTACCTTGTCACGACTAAACGGCTGTCATTTGGGAAGAAGATTGGTAAGATTCCTGAAGGATACAGAATATACGGTATCGTGTGAGTGAAACAGCGAGCAATAGCTAATTTTAAATCATCAATTTCGCCTATTGAATCCCGCTGCAGGCAAAGTTTTATCCTTTTGGTTACACATTACAGTCTACCTATCTATACAGAAAAGACAGCTAGGGCATTACTTGGTAGTAATAACGGGCAACAGATAGGTAAGGCATTGTAATTGGCGTAGTAATCATCGAGTTAGAAAGCAGGAACAATTACGACATAACATCTCAATTACAGGGAACTATTTCAAAACGTGGTGGCGTTTAGTGAACGAGGATATCGTTCGCTGCTTGTTCCATGTGACTATTAATCTTATCCAAGTTAATTGTCGAAATAACTAAGCTCGTTGTTGCAACCTTCTAATTTAAACGTAAACCCTTAAAGCGATTTGCGGTTTGCGACGAAGCCTGGCAACAATAGTGCAATTATCCACTACCGTTGTTGGTCGTGTGGTGGTGGTTGTTGGAGCATCGCGGGCCGCAATTACTGAGGATAAAGTACAAAGCGGGCTGCGGGCGAGTGCAGTCTAGCGGCCTCGGCAAATTGACCGCCGCGGGGAGAGCGCCGCGACGTCTTCATCGCGCCCCGGGCCCTGGCGAAAGTGGATAATAAGTAAATCCAGCTCTCATTAGCCGAGACCAGAGTCGCACCAATCGATACAAATTCGTCTTCGCCAGGTAAAGGGATAATCGGCGCGAGGCTCCAGCTCTGTTATTAGCCGTAGTACCATATATCACGCGCGGCATTACCCGCGGCCTCCGGCGTCCGCGCCGCAATTACTGCAGCGAACGGTGCAAGTCTCTTACAATCTTACAATACCCTATCTAGCCGGGCCTGCCAGGCCTGCTTCAAAGTGCTCAATTACGAGACGTATAGGAAAGTTTGCCACGCTTCCTTTTTCGGTCCTCGTGTGGGCTCGTTGGTTTATTGGACATAGTTATGAGGAGCATTGTGTGAATTTGTGTGACACACGTGTCGTTATCGAGAGCGGATAGTGCGGCCCATCGTCTGAGTCTCGGAGCTCGTTTGCGGACGAAGCGGTTCAGATTGATTGCTTTATTGTGTTGTCGTCTGCGGGTGTGGTGGCCGAGCCAGGCAGACGACGCGCGATACATGTTGCATGAACCGGCCGCGCGGCCGCGACTAATGAGCACGGGCTCCACGTAATTGTCACACAGAGCGGTGTAAACTCGCCATTCCAACACCTCGCCGCCTAGATTAAGCCAGCACGCAAAAACAACTCCGCAATATGACGTCGGTCGTTATCTGAATACTGCGAGACTCCTATGATTGATTTATTGGAATCATAAAGAGAATAGGTTTGGTTCGAAAATATTCTTTAGTTCTCCCTGGTAAAAAGTTACAAAGGAATCTGTTAAAGCGTTCCGGTTTCCTTAGGGGTATTCGATGTGATATAACGAGACCTGCCTGTGCCGACGGAGTAGGTAATAGGGAACGGAATCCTCAAGATCAGAGCGACGAGCGATGTCGCGTGGAAATGCCGAGGCGTGAGTGTAGGCAAGTAAATCGAGTAGAGCAGTAGGTGCGCGACGTACGGCGCGCGGTTGTGTATCTATTTCAATAGGATGCGGTGGCTTGCAACAAGGAATCCGATGCGGTTATCGACGGCGGAGGTGAGAGATGTGTCGCCGGGCGTCGGGCGCCGGGGGGTCGGCAGGGCTCGTATCGCGATTGCATCGGAGAGCAAACAAGCGGGCGGGGTTTCGCGGGCCCCCGCCGCCGCCGCTCAAATCATATTACCCCCCGGCCTCACACTCGCTCCGGCTCCACACGTCATTTGAGTGTGCGTCGCTATGGCGACGGCCCGGGCCGTGCATGATATTAGTCCGTGTGCGGCTCATCTCCGGTCGTTTAAACTTAACGCGCCACGCTGCCTGCTAAGGGAAATTAAAACCGGCTCCGGACCGGATGTCGAGAGCGACCCTCGCGCTCTCCGCGCGCCGATGCCTCGTCCCATCCGACCCCCGCGACGGGGACACCCATTCAAACATTCACACCGCCAAGGAAAATACAAAATTCTGTTTATTCTGAATTCTCCTAAGTTAATTTTGGAGCGTAGTTAAAGTTACAACTTATGAGATAGGTAGTTCAATTAAAAGAAACGTAAGAGCCTCTGAAACCGGTTTAGTTCCCGTAGTTTCAGCAGGTTTTAGTCCAGTAGACTCACCCAAAGCATACATTCTTATTTTAAAATATTCAGATTATAGGGACACAGATAGTCAAAAGGCGCACAAATTCCACGCTCGGATTCGCCGAATAATGTCCTTGTCAGCGGATATATGAAAAGCATTAGCGAAAAAAATCCATTAGGAAGTTAGGTAGCTCATTCCCTATTCATGTCGAGGAGCTTCTAAACGTTATTTACTGCAAATAAACACACTACAGATATGTTCACATTAAACACGGTGGCACAGATAGGAAGAGCCCCACCCCACGTATGTAGATACCTACACATTTGCTTTACTCAAAGACATTGTCGCTTTCAGGCACCTCATTAGAGAGCGTCCCATGTGAGCCTACCCGCCCCCCCTGCCCACTCCATTCCACCCCGCACACACACATGCAAGGGACATGGAGACGAAAGCAATTCTTTCTCTGCGCTCGCAAACTTGGATGGATAATTACACTTAGATAAGAACTCCGAGCTTATGTGTTATACGATTTTCATATGGTTAGCTATAGACAGAGACAAAGACGTTTGAAAGTTAAAGAATAATGAGAGGTCGTTGGAGAACGGAGAGCAATTCGAGTCTTAATGGATGAGCAGTGGGTATATAGGTATCGGAGTATGATTAGGTAGGTGGAATGCTCCAGACAGTGCCAGGTAGAGCCGTGAAAAGTAGAAAAGTTGCCGATTGTTATTAAGGTAACAATAAAAATCAAGTTGAATGGAGCGGAATCGATTGGCGAAGCTACGCGGTGTCATAACCCCGAACAGCACTCAAGCTGCAATAAACTATAAAAAAGTGGATAGTAAAATGTATAAACAATGAGAGCACGGCTAAAACGTTTTAGTGTTAAGAGTGGGACCATAAACCGTTGACACGCACCCGTAAAATATTAACGATACCTTCAAGAAAAATGACGACTATCAATGTAGGTACCGATTTTCGGTCGCGAGGACGCGCTACAAATAATGGCGGTGCCGAATTTATACGCGGACCCGAATTGCCCCGATTGAATATTTTACCAGGCCACGAATGCGTCCGGCGATATTTTTCTATTTCGCCACCCATTTTTACTATCAATTGCTTAGATTCCCCTTTAATATTATTCGTTCGACGACTCGCCTGTTGTCTAGCTCGCTTTAACACGCTATATAATTCAGCATCAATGTGATTGCTTACTGTTATTTGATAGTCGTCTGCTATTTATTTCATTGGATTTAGATGAGGATAAAGTGCTTTACTAAACCCGTCAGTAGATAAGATGACTAGATGCAAGCCTGCACTTAGGTATATAGATAATAACGTTAAAGGAATACTTAGGTTTGATACAAAGTAAAACATTTTCTCCAAGAAGATGGGACTATGTAAGATAATGAAATGCAAATTATTGTTAGTGTTTCGGAAACACAATAACCTCTAAAGGTTGTAAAAGGCGTGGGCTTCATTCGAATCCAAGCATGGTTTAAAATAACTTCTCGGAGGCGAATGGTTTATTGCTTATTGAGTAGCGCTGACGAGACGCGCCTCCGACGATAAAACATGCGCAGAGTGGAATCTCACTCAATATCGACAATATACACGGAGACATTGAAATTATCGCTCGGTGGGAGGCGCACATCCAAGAGGTGCACTAAAGTAAAATAAGAATAAGAGGTTAGTTTGAAACAATGAGCATTGTCGCGATGTCTGTGCGTGGACGCGAGGTGTGGACGCGCGGCGCGGTCGCGGTCGCGGCGCGCACGCGAGCGCGGACTGCGCCCCATTGGCCGCCGCGCGGTGGGCGGGGCCCGCGACAAACTGCGCGCACGCAAATAGCGCACCCGCACACAAATTAAAACAATAAAATGAAAGTAATAAAACAAAGTAAGCATCCAAGAGTATTCACTATCGAGAGGCTTAATGGCCGAGCGGAGGCGGTGAAGGCATCTCGATTTATTGACCGAGGATCTTCGACCCGTTCTGGACTGATGGCCGAGCTGAATTCGTCCATTCATTGTTATCTTATGTTTATAGAATAGCATCGGTGCTAACGAAAGAAACAAACAACAGAGGAATCATTACTTTTAAGCCAATCTTAGGTACCTACAACATACCTTCTCAAAATAAAGATTCACTGCCGAATCGTGAGTGGAATCATCTAAAGTTTCGTTATGAGTTTAACTCGAACATGTGTTTCGGTACGAGCTACGCTTCTCGCAGCACTACATTGCAGGAATAGAGTTCCGAAGTTTTAACTAGCATATTTTATCATGTCTGAAGCATGCACTCGGTCGTCGCACGTAACAAATGGTCGGGATTCTATTGGGATCGGTCGGAAACTCAGATATTTCTCGAAGGTGACTCGCGAAGTTTACAGGCGAAGCTTGCGATGCCGTGGTACGGGTAACGAATGCCGTCTCATTTACTAATGTGTCACATGCAGGCGGCGTTGTTTCAGTGGGGGAGGGGGGAGCGCCTTTTGCTGGAATGGGGGGAAACAAGATGAGATGACCAATGGGGAAGCACAACCACCCGCATTCGGACGCTGCAACGCTAATTACGCTGCATGATGCCATCCCACGAAACTTTACCTATCAGGAGAAAATTGGATAGAATCTAGACGCTATTTGTAATCCAAAATCAACTATTTCATCTCATATTATGTTGAGTAAATTAATGGGTAGAATTTTACAGTAATGGCAGAGATGATGGAATCTTCAAGACAACCTTTTAAATTGAATAATAACCAAGATTTTCCTTAAAGCTAAAGCGTAAGAAGCGTCCGAGACGTAGTTGAAACAAGCATCTTGATGTGAAATCATGATTATGAAGAGGAGCGTGATTACAGGCAGCGGTAGTTAGCGGAGGCTTCATTAGAAGCGCGGGGGCCTCCACCGCCTGGCCTCGGGGGAGCAGATCTCGGCGGGTGCATCGCGGCTGCGCGCGCAAACAAATTAAAACGTAAGACGCGCCCTAATCAATAGCCGACTTCGCCGCGGAGCCGAATTAACTCGGCCGAATGAAAAAAATGAACAAAATTATATTCGCGCTTCACCTCAACCCCCCAGCCGCCCGCCGCCCGGAGGAAATTGCTTTTCTTTCAGTGGGCGCGCACACACTCCCCGCCTCGCCGCGACGTGAGCGCGAGAGGGTTAGCGCCGACACACACAATATTATAATTTACGTTTCCTCGTATATCGAGCTGTAAGTAGGTACTTTACCTGGGCGTTTCGCGCCCGCTCAGCCCTCGGCTCACGCTAAATCTGAGCTTTATACGTTCACTTGACGCGACGAGAGCGATATTAGTTTCGAGCCGACTACTCCTTCCCTGCTACAATATTTATTAACGCTCCACCAGCTTCATATACGCCACGCGCACTTACTTTTTTCATTTCCTCCTTTTAAAAGCGCTTTGAGTACCAACAGGTAATGCGGATCGGGAAAAGAATAACCCCAACTATGTATTTACTTCCACAAACACGGCTATAACTTCAATCTCTGCCGGCGCGGTTTGATCGTAACGTGTGGTGTAGTGGGTGGCCGCCTCGATGGTGTGAGCGTAATTCTGTGAAATCTCATTACAAGTAACATGATGAAATGTGATAGGTAATGAAAATATGTTGGCTTCGTATAAATAGGTAGAGGGATCTCTACCTAACAGCCTTGAGGAATATTTCCAAAATGTACCTAATTTAATGAGCATTTACTGTCCCAATTTCCTCTGTAATTAAGGCTGGTACAGCAGAATGGATACATAAGGGTGGAGAGTAGGTATAAAAGTTTCAGAGCCGGGGTTTCATTAACGGATATCGCAATGTCTAATCTGGGCGCCGGCCGCCCGCCCAATTAACGCGTGGGCGATGAGATGGCCAGGCGCGAGCCGGCCAATGGCGGCCGCGAGGGGATTAATTAAGTAAGTTCCCGACTGCACCCTCCACCCCTCACCCCGAAGCACCTCACACCCGCCGGAGTCTGCGGACACGCCCGGAAAACTAACCACCTAATGAGGGGAGATGACCTCACGTGCTTGTGTGCTTTGTCTATTCAACGTATGTGCAAACTACGTTCATTTGTGTGCAAGTGCTGGCCTTTTGTGTGTCCGTTATGTAAGCGGCGCGATGTACTCGCATTATCTACACGACCGTAGCTTAGTTCTCGTGTAACTACGTTGCGAGGAAATAGAAAATTGTTGTTGAAATTCAACGTCTAACAAGAGCTTGTGTACATCGCCATCAGCGTGCAGCGGATTAGCCGGATCTCCTATTACGGTTTATAGCAGAAATTGTTATAGGTACTGTCGTTACTTTAAATTTGGAAAGGCATCAATTACGAGACTGCTCAGGTATTCAAGCGGCATAAGCACGAACCGATCACGTGGAGGTTTTTCCTACTAAACAACGTTCATTAATGCTCGTAACGTACGAACTTTATGTCCCGTAGGTACACCGTACATTAAAAACGGTGTCTTCTCACGGTACGTGCGAGAAGACGAGTCAATTAAACAACGAGGCCATGTCGGAAGCAGATGACGGATGGGGTGTTTGTACTCATACCATCCATTTATATCAGGATCGCCGGCACCCTAATCTTTGCCCACTACAAGCTTACTGACCAAGTCTTTCATCTTTTACAGAAATAAGCCGCCATATTATTCTTCTATGTGGAAGTAATTTTGTTGAACTTGAATGTGTATACAGGGTTACTGGTATTCCACTAACACTGCGTGAACTGCAGGTTCTGCCTATTATCAAGATCGCGTTTGTGAAGACGCCAAGTCTTCAACTTGGTACTGGTAGTTGGTAACCCCCTCCATTCAATAATTGCTCTTTAGTGATGTTTTCAATGAATATAAACTTAAAAGCTCTGCCTGCATTGACAGTGGGTATAACAATGGGAGATCGGTTTTTAGTAACTCTTTGGGTTCCGGACAAACGCGTGTTTTTTTATTTTAAATCAAGTAAATTAAAAATAACGGAATAAAGAGCTTTATGATAGCCAGAACCTGTAGGCCGAGCACGGGGATTGTGCCTGGTACATAGGTAGAATAGTCAATGACATCGCATCGTCATACATTGCGTAGGTACATTATTTAAGTTGAAGGAATACAATTTTAATAATTTATGCATTCGATGACAAAGTACGTACTACTAGCTGCAGTTCACACAGTGTCAGCGAATTACGAATAACCCTGTATATACTATGTACCTGGTAGGGCAGATTTGTTGTCAGTAAACGTGTGACGTTGTTAAGTATCTTCAAATATCAACGTTAAAAACTATAGATACCAATCTTTGTGATATCGCATAAAACCATTCACTAATACATTACAATCTCGCTTAACATAGGTAAGCAAGTATACATTTAAATATGTAGCAGACTTCATAAATAAGTTAGCAGCGATGAAACTTTTATGGGCTATATTCTTTATCTTATTTTGAATTTCATCATTTCGTCTGCAATGCCGGATTTAAGGGCTAAGCCGGCTTGTCTTCCTTCCATATTCTTTTAGTTTCTTTTCCATGCATTTTAAGCCATCTACGTCACAATTTGTTTTTAAGAGAACGCTTACTTACCTCTAATTTCGATAACGATAGCTAAGCTAAAATTATGTTCAAATAGTTTCTGTCCGCGGCTTCGCACGCGTTGTTTCTATGGAAACGTTAAATGGTTATTTCTATCCCATGGGAACTGATTTATGGGATAAAACCAAACCTATGTTTGATTCCAGGCTTAGGGTTATCTATGCAAAATTTCAGCCCGATCTTTTCAGTAGGTTTAGCGTGATGTAACAAACCATCCAAACTTTCACATTTATAATATTAGTGTGATACTGTGATATATGCAATAAATAAACTCAGTTTTCTTCAATAGGTAGACGTATCATATACGAATTCTCGGTAGACTCTGTCAAAGCTTACCAGCTTAACCCAAGATTAGTATCACTTCCGCCTAAGAGATGTAGTGTAGTGGTCCATAATCGAAGGCACAGGGTTGTGGGGGTGCCAAAATAACTAATAGTTTTCGCGGGGGCGTGTTAGCATTTTTCTTCTGGCGGTGACGGCTGGGAGGCGAAAGGGGGTGAGGGACTGAGGGGGAGGGGAAATGGCTACGCTTCATTTATACACGGACTTAGTTAATATAGAGCGGTATAATTAAAGTTGTTTATGGTTTGCTCTTATGGGAAATGAGGAAATTCGAAATGGGAAATGTTTTCATGACGTAATACGTTTATGATTCAATGCAAACTAGTTTATTATCGCTTTTATGTTTGTGCTTCTTCGGTTTAATTTCGAATGGAGATAGGATGTCGAATGCCGATCTTTGTTCAAATGCTGCAGATATTCGATAAGTTGCTGTCATGAATCATTTGCAATTTTTGAACTTTCGAAATTTGTTAACGTTTGGAAGAAGGGGAGGGAGGCCTTTGTTCTGCAGTGGGACACTCCGGGCTAATATAATAATACGTTGACGTTGCAGCTGGTGTCAAACTAATACAAAATTGACGTTTGACAGCACTGATTGCTTAATTTACGCCTGTCGCAAACCGGTCGCGAGTTACATAATCAACCGGCGGGACTGCTGACGCCCTGAATGTCAAATGGTAATATGCCGACTTGTAACCAACCTAACTGAAAATCGAAACCGGCTCAAACGACAACAAAATACCCGTTTAGTTCGCACGTAAAACGATAAAAAACTGTTCAAAATTTCACATCAACATCAGAGAACATGAGTTTATAGCGCCGATAAACTCTTTCGAGCAGATATTCGAGATCGTGGATAAAAACATCACGTTTATGGAAAATAGTGACGCATTTAAGGCTGGAGCGAGGTGCGTAGTACGTAAGAGGGCCATTTACTACGCGGGGTTGGCGGAGCGAACTAAAACTCAATTCTTTCTACTAGTGCTGAGCGTTGTCAGAATGCTTACGGAAAACTCCGAAAATTACGATAATTTCTCAGTATTTAGAATAATTTCCCCTTACGTCATATACTAGTTTCTGCCAGCGGCTTCGCGTGCGTTGTTTCTATAGAAAAGTTTTAAGGTTATTTCTATAGAAATATGGTATACCATGGGTACTAATTTATGTTAAAAGAGAAGCCTATGTTTTATTCAAGGCCTGTATGCAAATTTCAGCCCAATTCGTTCAGTATTTTTGGCGTGAAGAAACGAAACATCTGAACATTTGGATTTATTATAGTGATGTGATGTACTTATACTTTGATAACTACGCTAGTATACTATCGCACAAGTAGGTAGGTATTTGATTCAACTGATTCCTTTTCTTAATAATAATTGCTGCTCTACAAAATGCAATCAGTTAAAAGCGTAATGTTTTCGTTAAATTTCTAGTACAAATCTAAGTTCAAAGGATTGAAATATCCCTTATCTTATTTTATTCTTAATATCACCTATTTGTTTCATTTACCCCCATGATAAACTTCTTTGTTTGATTATTCTATGCCTGTATTTTGTACCTGTGTCTAAATAAATATTTTTTCTATTCTATCCTATTTCTATTCTTAGACTTTCCGGGTACGGAAAAGCTCGGGCACTTCAAGCGCTAGCCCTCACTAGTCTCACCTACATCTGTTTTACGTTCCAATGGATTGCTGCATGCAAATAGAGCGGCGTTATTGTTCCTTTGATGGGATGGAAGGAGCGTTTTTAGATCTTTATTTACCAACTTTACAACTATGTTCGTAGGAAATCTTTTATGTTCCACCGATGAGCTGAACTGTATAATTCAGTGCTTTTGACTTTGTTACTTTGTGATGTGTTTGATTTCTCGAATTATTTTTTGTGCCTTCCATTTGTGCCTTCCAATTTGATAAACATAATGTAAATATCAAATTATTACTCTATAGTCTGGGATTTATATAAATATAAAATTATGGAAGGCACAAAAATAACAAGAACTTACTTGGGTACAATTTTTCCTTGTGGCGAAAATAAATTATTCCAACAACAAATCAGATTCGAGTTTCATTGATTCGAAACCTCAGGAAACCTGAAAGCAGGCCACACCAACAAATGATTTCCGTTTACATAACAGCGATAGATCACCCCATGGAATCGTTTACATTAGCGCTCGTCAACCTGAAACACCGTAGTCGCTGCTAGATAAGGGAGTGTCCGCGCCACTCCTTCAGTGATTAATTGCACGCCCCTAGCTGGAAAATCGCAACCCTTTCGCCGTCTTAATTACCACGCCTCGCTTCAGCGACGTGACGCCATTGGCTAGATACCTCGCCGCTCCGTCGCCCTGCGTTTTAATTGGTCGCCTGTAATTAACGCTCCGTAATCACCAACGGTTCGTCGCGAGGGGACGCTTCTAATTTGAATTTTTAATTAGTCCAACGGCGCGCGACGGTGGTCTCGGATTGGTCGGGTCTTATCGCAATCACATAGACGTCTTTTGTCTTTGCGCATTTACCACGCCTTCCATTTACTTTTCATCGGGATGAAATTTGCTCGAGCAAAATAAATTATGCTGAGATGTATTTGCATTGCGTTCAGCTCCCCTACAACTATGTAATAAAGGTAGGTAGATACATATACATAAAGCTAATCGTATAAAGAATATGCACGAGTGCATTTCCCGCATTCCCCGTTGCATTACTGCAGCAAACCTATCTACCGCTACGTACGGCTATAGGTAGGTACTGTGAGAGCACGAGCGCTCGGTGCATGCCGAATTAGCTCATTACTGAAGCCAGCGCCTTCGTCGAGTTTCCCGAGATTTATCCTTCCACTCGCCGTATTCCCAATTTGAATAAGACCATTAGCCGCCGAGTATTCAACGTTCTGAATTCGGATTGCGCAATTAAGCTTAATTCTAATTTCAAATTCTATTTTATTCAAATTCATAGTATCTAGGTATCCAACGGCGTCAGTTTAGGAACTCAATTGAGATTATTAGATGCAGAATTTCTGTCTGCTGGGATGCCATTAAAATATGAAATTGATCACGCCAGCAGATAAGCAATTCACGATGGATTGGCATTGGCATCCGAAGAACCTCTAGTCAAATTATATACGCTGGAGGGTTTAAAATTACAGACGCTTCCACAAGATAGTGGAGTGCCATTGACGGTGCAATGGAAGATTGATTGGACAGAGAGATTCATCAGTCAAATTAAATCCGTCGAAGGTGCGGAAGAGTGTTGATTTCGCGGTAGTCAGTAGGTAAGATAGGTCGGAAGAGAGCAATCCTTCGTCTAGAGGTGATAGAGTATCGGAGGTGTTTATGCGCGGGCGCGGCGGAGAGACGTTGAGTGACGCGCTCAGCCGCGCTTCCCCTTAATAAGGTAAATGAGATGCGGAGTGCACTGCAGACCGAGAACACCGACCACGGAGTCTTTAGGATACAGACGAGCTGATTTTACGCACGATTTATTTTTTGTGAGCTAAATAAATTGAATTCGGAATGCTTTCTCGAATGATTTCTGGAAATAATATTTTTGAGTGAGTAAGTCGAATGAGATAGGTAAGCATTGGTGCATTGAAAATTCTACTATAATAATAACCAACCACGTTAGGTTATTATTTTGCGTATTTAAAAAACTTTTTAAAACAGGAATGATACTACTAAATTACTGGGTGAATTAATGGATCAGTTGAGCTACCTGTAGGTTGCAACAGTCTGCAGTAAGCTCAATTATTTCAATTGTAAATACTAGATCTAATTTGTTTCTATTCTTTGACTTTAGATTTCTTTCTTAATAAAGATCTATTCCTTTATACTATTATACATTTTAGCAAGTAGGTACAAGTTAAAAATATGACTGCTTTTTATTGACTATAAACCTCAGTAAACAGCCGATCGAATCGGCTGTTTTTACGAATAGAAAATCGGATCGTCCGTACAACCTTTTAAATTAGCAACGACGCCCGCTGAGCTCAGCGCTGGGCTAACAAACGCCTTGTTACCGCCGGGATTTATCCTAAACGAGTGGATATTTAAACCCACATTTTATACTGTAATCGAATTTCACAGCAGCTACCTATGTACTTGTGTTGGAGGGAGAGTGAACAAGGACTCTAAAAGGTACGCAATACGCATATAAAAATTGCTATGAATGTTTTATAATAATATATAACTTTAATTGATAACTTCTCGACGACCCAATTTTTGTGGCGGTGCGGTGGGTGAATTGGGTAATGAACTTCCAGAGAACAACATCCTGTGTGTAAAAAGGGACATTTGACAGACGATCCATAATTATTATGATGCCTGTACTTAAAAGATTATTGTAACACCCACTGGCAGACCAAATAAATAAATATATATTTGTTTAAATATATAAGACATATTTTTTGGGGAGTTCAGGGGTAATTTACATTTCTTCGGTAAAATCACGACACCCTGTATATTTTTCTAAATTCAAATCAAATAAATCTTGTTTCAATAATTACGGAATTATTACTAATTACTTTTAATGGAATTAAATAACAACGCTTTGCAGCTACGCAATGCCATGCTACGCCGTAGCATGGTTACGAAGCGCATGCTACGCCGTAGCACTATACAGTACGGACAATTTATATTAGCAGGTCTGAACATAGGCTCTGCGAACTTTTGCGAATGCACACTCGTAAAGAAAACTGTTATTGCCAGATAAACAAATATAGGTACGTTCAGAAAATATCTAATACAGTGAGAAAGTACAAATAAAATATATATCAAAACACAAACGCAGGTATTATTTACGTACTTACACTACGTATAATTATGCACAATGGTGGTACAACATATTAATTAAGAGTTATAGCTCTGCTTAGCTTGGGGCTAGATGATGCTTTGTCCAGTTATTTATTATTTACTACATTCTGCCCGTGGCTTCGCACGAGTTTGTATGGAAGCGTTTTAAGGTTACTTCTATCCCATGGGAACTGATTTGTGGGCTAAAAAGTAGCCTTGTTTAATTCCAGGCCTAGTATGCAAAATTTCAGCCCGATAAGTAGTTTTGGGGTGAAGAAGTAACATCCATCCATCCATCTAAAGTAATCTTAACAGCCAAACTTTCGCATTTATAATATGAGTGTGATTTATTTAATTAATTGTAATGTTGAACACATTTGATGTAGACAAAATCGCTGCCTAGGGTGATCAATCAAGGGCCTTCTAATAATCCAATACTTAAAACAAAAAGCAAAGAGCAAAGTATTGAGATAGCCAACGATGCATGAAGAGTCGTTCGAAAGCTTGTCAGCTATTTGTATACCCAAAAAACGTATATTTTTTCTCCAATTAAAGCGGTTGGAGGCTCCCATTAGTTTTTACCCGGGTTTTTGCCGGGCACAGATGGTGTAACAGTATCCCGGGGCACGGGTCAACCGGACAGAGACAATGCGCGGGCGACGGCGATGCTCGATAGTGTGAGCTCCCGATGCACAGAAATGCTATGCCAGATTTATTTTTGGCAGTTTGGTAAAAGTTTTTTTTAAACAGTAGAAGTAACTATGGAGACAGAAGTCCGTAAAATAAGAGTCATGTTTATCTATAGTGTGAGCTCCCGATGCACAGAAATGGTACATAAGAATATTTTTTTGGCAATTTGGTAAAAGTTATTTTGGAAAAGCAGGAATTACTATAGAAATAGTAGTCATTATAAGTAACAGTACCCGACCCCTGTCAGCAGGTTAACTGGCTGGTCAGGGGCTGGGCAGTGAAAGCGATCTATTGCAGATATCTCTCATTTATGGGTATGATTTTTATATTAATAAAGTCGAAAATAAGGTACTTATAACGTTGCAATCGCAATTGAGTTCCTGGCGTAGCCTTGTGGCCAGGTGGGATGACGACCTGCGAAGGACTGTATGCAGATGCTGGATAACGTCAAGCTGAGTACAGTACAGGGCGCTATCGCGCTCATTAGGGAAGGCCTCACTTTGCTTTCACAATCCACAGTGGACTAACATAAGAAGAATGATGATGATCTCTGGCGTTGCCTTTCAGTAATTGAATGTTGGCACATTTTGTTTAACAAATGTGTCAAAATTCAACCGGAAATAGCCAATACGATGCATAGATTTTGTGAGTGATCTTCGTGGGAAATCTTAGTTCTAAACGTAACTTCATATCAGGTGATATTACGGTCAAATAAAGGTCTTTTGATAAAAAAAATATCAATGAGGAACATATCAGGCCATCAACAGCTCACACTATGGCGCGCGTCGTGCCTTTCAGTTTGTTCCGCGTGCCGGCTAACCATTCAGCGCTAATCGCTTCATTCAGCTGGCACAGCGCTTTTTCCCCCGTGGCCGATCGGTCATGCATTCTTGGACATTGCACTACTGTTATATCAAGCGATGTCGCTTCGCTGTGGCGAATTAGCGCGTGCTGATTGCAAGCGCTTAGGATGCTGGATGGTAACAGCGGTATGCATTGTTGGAATTATGAGACTTCATAATCATTGGAAGACGATAGCCATTGGAAGACGTGTAGTAGACATTCTTATGATGGGGAAACGAAACCGTTTTGGTTTGACAAACAAATTGAGCATTAATAATCTGACATTAGTCAGTCGAAACGACTCGGTATGCATAACATTTGATTTCCGTGTTCGGACTACTCTGGGCCAAAGCGAGCGGGACGAACGCGGAATACTTCGTTATTTTGCCTGCTTTTACCTATATCTTAAGCGAAAACGAATTGAGAAAACAATAAATAGTTCATCATCATCAGCCTGTGGTAGTCTACTGCAGGACATAGGCACACACAACATCACAGTAAAAATAAGAAACGAAACAGAGAAGAACAGAAACAGAACTTTTGATCTATTTGACGACCGATGTGGCGCGGTGGGCGAAGGTCCGCCTGCGACGCAGGAGGTTGCGGGTTCGATTTCCGCCTCGGAACAATTGTATGTACGATCTGCAGATATTTGTTCCGGGTATTCTGGTTGTTTTCTATGTATAATAAAAAATATCTATCTATGTAATGTATTGTATTATGTATATCAGTTATCTAGTACCCATAACACAAGCTCTGTCTGCTTCACATAAGGCTAGATAATGCCCCGCGGTTACGTTTGCACCATTGGTTTGCCCAATTGTCCAGCATTATTTATTTATTATTTATTTCCACTTATTCGATTTATTTTCTTTTAACAGAATTTATGAAAGTCTGAATAATTTTATTATCAACAGTTGAACACACGACCGCTAAACTAGACTAACAAGGCAGCGATAATATTAAAGCCATAGGAGAAGTAGTAAGTAGTAAAGTCTATTACTTTAAACATAAAGATTAATCATAAAGTATCACAAAGCATTACAATGTAAAACTGCAATCAGCCGTCCATTTAACAGTTTATGTGAAAGCGCAATAAGTACGCGTTGATGTCTTTTGTAAGTAGATTCGCCTTTCTAAATAGCTTTGATTTGGTAATAAGTGTTTTTACTGGCAGTGGAGACACAGGTCTTGTGTAATGTGGAGATACTGAGTCGAATTTGACGATCTCTATAACAAGGTGGGTGAAGGTCCGCCTGCGACGCAGGCTCGATGGAGGTTGCGGGTTCGATTCCCGCCTCGGGACAATTGTCTGTACGATCCCGGATATATTTTTTCCAGGTGTTCTGGTCCTACCGTGTACTGTATTAAGTATATCAGTGATCTGGTACCCATAATACAAGCTCTGCTTAGCTTGGGGCTAGATGATGCTGTTTGTATTATCCAGCATAATTTTTATTATTTTAGTTATCAATATCTTACCAACGACCGTACTTAGTTATCAGTGTGACTGGATTAGTAAGATGACGTGGCAACGGTCCCCCTGGTCTGTAGGACCAGGGGATCAGGTATATCCTTGGGGGTTGGGTAGGTCTGGGTCAATTTGAGAAACAGAGATTTTTAAATAAATAAATAATGCTGGACAATCTACACAGCACCATCTAGCCCCAAGCTAAGTAGAGCTTGTGTGTTATGGGTACAAGATGACTGATATACGAGTGCATAATACAAGTAAACGACCAGAACACCCGAGACAACTATCTGTAGATCGTACGGACATTTGTCTCGAGGCGGTAATCGAACTCGCAACCTCCTGCGTTGCAGGCGGACCTTCGCCCACCGCGCCACAGAGGTCGGTAAACAAACAACTTTGGTAGCTGACAGTTCATGAAACATATTTTTTCCTGGCTTTCTGAATAGATCACACGAGCTTCAAAAACACGTCAGTACAACCACATGATTAAGGCCGCAGGCAAATTCTAATTTATAATATTAGTGAGTTAATTAAAGAATTCATTAGATACAATAAAGTTAATTAAGATATTTTTTTAGGTTAATTAACTTAAGCCACTCTACTTTGGTGGTCCAAGTCTCAAATATAATAAGCTTATAGTAAGCAGCTTTATACTTAAACAGTTTGTGGTTTCGATTGAGTTAGGATTAAGACTTGTGGATGGCGCGTAGGTGTTTCATCATCATCATCAGCCTATAGCAGTCCACTGCTGATCATAGGCCTCCCCTAATGAGCGCCATAGCGCCCTGTCTTCAGCTTGCCGCATCCAGCATCTATCTGCAGTCTTTCGCAGGTCGTCATCCCACCTGGTCGGAGGGCGTCCTACACTACGTTTACCGAATCGTGGTCTCCACTCAAGAACACGTTTGCCCCAACGGCCGTCGGTTCTTCGCGAGATATGGCCGGCCCACTGCCACTTTAGCTTGCTAATTCTTTGAGCTATGTCGATAACCTTGGTTCTCTGTCGGATGTATTCGTTACGAATCCTATCCTTCAGAGAAACCCCGAGCATAGCTCTTTCCATAGCTCGCTGAGCGACTTTGAACTGGTGGACCAGCCCTATCGTGAGTGTCCACGTCTCAGCTCCGTAGGTTTTTGCCCAGCAGTAAAGTAAAAACATTTTAACGACGAAAAAAAAAAAAAAACGTCACTAATTGCTTTATTACGTAAAACTGTCACAAGGGTGGTTTGGTTACGTTTCCACTTCATAAACATCGACTCCCAACAACTCCAGATGCTTAGTTGAGATCTGTGCGTCGCTCCAGCTGTTTGTTTACCATTAGATTCGTGGTCGAGTACGCGCGGCGGGAAAGAGTGCGGTTGTAGGAAAACCAGTTATTTAAATAAAAAAAGTGTTTTGTAAAATCATACTATTTTTATTCCTTTCTGTTTTATAGGAGATCGCACGTGATCGGTTTATGGAATGGATTTGCCTTTATTATAAGGTCTTTACCGAGCTTGGGATGAAATGCTGCTGACAAAATATCTTTCCCAATCCAATTTTAGGAGTTGAACAAAAAAATACTATAGCAAAGGCCGTTCACCATTTCTCTGCACTGCTAATTTAATTTAATATTGATGATCACCGGAAATAATATTTGCCCAGAGTTTCACGTATTTTCTGAACAAAATTTATACAAGAATTAATCTTACAAAATCTGGGTATTTGAGGCCTGGTCCAGAAAGATGTTTCTTGTAAGTTACAAGGTGTAAGCTATCTTTCAATTCCAAGAATATAATATATTACGCGTTTGTTTTTAAAGACGAAGAACGTTAACAAAGCTCAATGTCGCACGCTTGTTTAGCGAAAGTCATTCCTGCTGTAGCCGTTAAGCTACCGTGAAATAAGAATCGCCCAACAATACTACAAGCTGTCGTAAAATAAGAATTTTGAGAAAAATATGTTAAACAAATTTTCATGAAATTAATTGGATTAAATCAGTTTAAATAATAAGACACTGCTTTAAAAAGTCTCTACCTCTCTACATTTTTTCTGCAGCATTTGCTAATAATTGCTGGGATAAAAAAAGGTTGAAAGTTTGTCTAAGCTCGATAAAGCCTTAGTAACGTGGCAACTTGTTTAGACTCTAGTACTTATAGTTTTCTATGATTTCTTAGATAGTTAAAACACTCAATATTGTTCACGGTTTTCTATTATAAACTTGGTTTGCATAGGAGAATTTACCGTAGCAAAGTTCTAGACTTGAGTGGGAAGAAACGTATACCATCGAGATCTGTTTATCAAAAATATCTATCTCTTTGAAGTCAGAAAGGGCAGTTAGGGAACGTGAGTTCGTAGTAGGTAGAAGGTAGGTAGGTGTGATCTCCGCATGACGGGGTCAGGCATCGGACGGACAGTGACATGGGCTGCGGCGTGATTGCGCATGCGCAGCAGCCTCGTGTAACCCAAGCCTGCACCGCGCAACCAACGCGCCCGCGCCATAACATAATTAAAAATGATTTAAGGCATTCGCTCCGGCTGCTTTGTTTCGCGCATTATGTTTCACTTGTTCGCAGGCACCACCATTTTTAACGCGCCCACTCTTAATTCTGTCACAGTTTTTTAACCCTTTTGTACTTATTAATTCCCTTTCGGCTCCAGTAGCGCTACGCTTCTCGGAAAGCGATTTTGACGTGACATTTCTTTGGGTCGCCGTGTCCCTGCGTTAATAAAGCGTCGGATTTCGGCGCCGCCAATTTAATAAAGGATTTCTGAATAGGACTAATCAGGCGAAGGTCAGGTCGAATTCCATTTTAAGCTTATTATAATTAGCGATTCTTGCGGGGATACGTCATCAATTTCGGAGAAAAATCCTTTCATTTGCTCTATTTAAGTGTCTGTTTTGGTTAAATTTCTTTACAAATTCGTAGCTGTCATATGTCCGTGGCCAGAAATACTTCGCTTATGAGGTAATAAAACGTGGCAAAGCTGGCGAACAATGGCAATTCGCCTCACGTTGGCAAGGAGTCATACAGTTACCAGTAAAACGTATTAAAAATGATTAACTCCGGCCCGTTGACGTGTTGTGTTCGGTTATCGAATTTCGGTACATACTTGGCAATTGTGCTCTCACATTCACGGGTACTACCGAAATACCCATAGTCCCATACATTGTTAAAGGTCACTCATAAAACGCCAGTTATTATTTCACTGGACAACGAGAACCTCAATGTGAAAACAAGTTTGTGTACCACTTTAGCGAATTCCTCAAGATTGGTGAATCATTCAACTGACTATACTTCAAGATCAGACTCCCTCAAGATGTTATCCAACAAAGGATAGTCGCACCCGAGAGACGCGACTTAGTTTAACAAGATAGGTGATTCGATCTAGTTTAGCTAATGTCATGTATTTCTGTGGTGTTTGCAGTCGTGGCCGCCATTGGCGGGCATTGCCGATCCATCATGGCGACAATCTATCAAGGGATCCGAGGACGAGCGTTTTACATTATGTGACGACCCACACGTGGAAATGAATACCACATAAGCATAACATAAGTAGTAATAAGATGGTTTATTGAAAATGTAATATTCGAATATATAAAACTTATTTGCGCCGCACGATACGAGATTATTTGATAGCAATTAGTATATTGAAGGGGTATATTAATCGAAATCCGCATTATTGACAGAGGTACTAATTTATCTCACGCAGGTCATGACTTTAAGGAAAGACCAGACAAAGATCATTCGCGCAAGTCATCAAAAACCCGAGTTCAGTAACACAAAGAATTAAAATTAATCATCGATAGTCACCGTTAGGTTGTTTTATTTTGTTCTTGCGAATGAGGCTCGGATGCCCTATCTTGGTCCATCTCTGTTAATTAGTTTTTTGTCGGTAGTGGCTGGGCGGGTCGGCCGACGCCATCAAATTACGATGAGTCGGCCTTTCGGCTACCGGCGCCGCGGCATAATAATTATACACTCGTTACTACTGTGCTGCGCCTGCGCTGGACCGTCTAACCGACCGTCCAGCGGGCTGCGGGGACGTGACGAATGCGAACACGAACAAATCGAACAAATTGTTTTCCAACTGGATTAATAAAATATTTGATTGGACTTTTTATTGAGCTCTGTTTTTTGATGTTCGATTTCAGTTGTAGCTGACTTCTGAGACTTTTTATTTTCATTTCGTTCACCCAGGTGATTGAGTAGAATAAAAGAAATTTGACGACAAATTCGAAATATGAATTGAAGTAGGTATTTCGTTGTGTCGTGCCAGTTTCTGTGCGGCTAAATATCCAAATCTAAGTCGAGATATGGTGAGCGCACGCGCGTCCCGATTCGAGTGTCGACAATAAATTCCATCGATAAAATCGGCGGCGTCCACTCCGCGCCCGGTAATTTCTTAACGACAGCGTAACCCGGTGGCGACGCGTGCGCACACGCATTTTATTTCTTTCCATCAAGAGCCCGACTCCGAAATAATCGTTCCCCACTCAGCATAGATGGTAATCAAGACTATTAAAGATCATCTTAATGTGACTTTTTTGGAGCGAGAATTAGAAAGGAATGACGTTACGATTGCGAGTAGACGGCCAATAAAAGTTGTTTCAGTTTAGGGAATGGTGCGCCTCATCTGTGTGGGTACTTCAATCTTTTTGGTTGCTTTGTTGATGGAAGCGGGCAGTGGTCGTTTCTTTGTATTAATAATTGAATATAGGTGAGTATGAGAGGTGCTACCGGCTACATTGTTGCCGCTATTCACTCTGCCCGAATGAGCTTCTCACTAATTACCGAAGCACAGCAATCTGTTAGGGCTGTCAGAAAAGTGATTTATTACTTTTGAGTTGTAAAAATGTTGTGGTACTTGGGACAAGCGAACTATATGACTCTTTCTGTGGTTCTTAAAATTATTTTGAAGCAATATACAACTTCAACGTCTAGTCCGTGCAAGAAATGTTCTATTACATTGGCTAACATGAGAGAACAATGCGAACAAGCGTTTGACCTTTGAATACGCAGAAACGTCGCGCCGCGAGAGCGCGTTGTAGATCTTCCGTATCACATCACGATTCCCGCGCACAAAGTTCACGGCTTCCTGGTATATTGCCTTCTTGGAACTTTTATTTTCATTAGAGAGAAGTCAAAAACTGCCGCCAGCCCTACAACGACGTGCCTGCAGTAAGTACGTGAAACTATGTTACATTATCTTTAATTAAAACTCGGAGGGGCACTAGATTAGAGCGGTCCCAAAAAGGGTTAGAAGTTAGATGGAATCAGGCGAAACACCTCGTGGCCGTGATTCGTCACGAGTCACAGATTTGTTTTTATTTGAAAAGGGATCCTTTGTCAGAGCTTACCGAATTTGCTCTACAGTAAAAACTGGCTAATTAAGAAATGTTCGGACTGCCGTTAAAAGTTTTAGGTTTTGTTTCGACGCGTTTGGGTCTACCGAATTTATTGGCAGCCTTTATAGCTGTTTCAATGTTGTGGGGTTTAAAGTCAAAATTCCAAATATTTCTGACTCGTTTATCATGAACTGATCAGAACCAGCATGATCAGATCTAAACTTTGTAACATATTATCATTTTGTTAATCACAAAAATAATAATTTTAGGAATCACTTTCTTTCTCCCCGGCTCGACTTAGAAAGAACTAAAATTACCCTCCTACGCCTAAAGACACGTAATTGCAAACCCACAGTTTTTACAAGGCATAATAAAGCTGTGAGCACATTAGAGCGATCGGCTACCAGTGTCGGTGGTCGCGTCTTGTCGCCTGCTTAGCGCAACGATAATGTCTGCCATTACAGCTCATTCTCGGCATTCCGGCTTCACAATGCACTTGCACTTGACAACACGAGGAGGTAAGTGTTGCTAGATAGGGCTTTCATACTGAGGAATGAATTGAAGATCAATAAAGATATTTTTAGATTTATTTATTGCTTATTTCCAAAAGGAAAATCAGCCATAATCTGTCCCAGTATTCAATATTTTAAAAGATTTTTTTGTTTTATTTGGTTTACTAGACCATTGTTTGGTTTAAAATGTAAAGGTTCGACAGGCCGTGCCATGCCATATGGTAACTGGGAATAGGTTGGTGCAAAAGCTAGCTGGTGGCTTTTTTAATCCTCAAAAGATATTTTTTTGAGCTTGAATAAAACTGATTTTATTTTATTTATTATTTAAAAGCTTCGCCTTTATTTTTAAGTTTTTTTTTAAGATTTTTCGATTATTTTCAAAATTTTGAAGTATTTAGTGCGTTATTTATTATTACATATACCATGTTAGCCATTAAAATATTTTCAATATTTAAGGCTAGTTAAGTATTTTTTTGTTATTTTAATAGTACGGGGGTAGTAACATGTTCTAGAGTGGAGATTGCAACTCAGCAAATGTAGTGTAGGACGTCCTCCGGCCAGGTGGGATGACGACCTGCGAAGGACTGCAGGCAGATGCTGGAGGCGGCAAACTGAAGACAGGGCGCTCATTAGGGGAGGCATATGTCCAGCAGTGGAGTGCTATAGGCTAATGATGATGATGATAGTAACCTAATGTTTATATTACGATAAGTCTACGTGGAGGGGAAAGAAACCTTAAGTCCGCCTCAACGGGCGATGTAAAGAACTTAAAGTGCGTTGCATGAGATGCGCAAAGGGATGTAATATGCAATGAGAGCGGATAATTGCAATGCCGCAGCCTAATGTGCGGTGTCCAGGAATGTGGCACTTTCCATGTTAACAAGCTCATCTCACACGTCTTTACCATATAGTCACACCATACGACACCCATATCTACGATACCACAACGTCCGTCGCATATTTTTACACAACTTACACCTATTTGCGGTAATGCTCATCCCATTTTATTACTAAACTTATACTGCCGCTACTTAGTTAATAACGATGCACCGTCCTGCTCCGAAAGCAATTTAGCGAAATGAATACTGAATTTCTGGTACATCAACACGAGACGTACGCTTTCATTACGCGAGGAAATAAATCAAAATAATACCAAGGTAAAAGATAGCGAATGGAAAATCATCCCTGCCCTCCCCCTTCCCCCCTGACCCGAGTGATTTATGCCTGTAATTTTCCGGGCGGTTACGTAAGCAACTCGCGATTTTTCTCTTTGCACACACGTACCTAATTAGATAATTTCAAGAAATTTCCCCCGTTGTAGTCTCGACCCGGGGTAGGCTTGGTATAATTTCCCAAACACGAGGGAGGTATAAAATAACTGCAATTTTTCATACAAGCTTGCTTTTTATCATGGTGAGAAATGAGAAGAATTAAAATACTCTAGCTGGAATATTAACGAGCTAAGTATTTTACAAAATAAGTAAGAGGATTAATAAAGCACACACGCCAAGCGGTGAAGTAATTCCGTGGCGCGGAGTGCGGACCGGTCGCCCGCTGCAATGCTCGGCTTGTTCCGTATTAATTTCTGTCACAGATTTAATTGCTCACCTCTGGCTTAAGCTTTTTAATAAATTCGAGGACAGACAAGATAATGCGATGCGACCAAAAAATACAAGCCCAGGCGCGGCGGACCAAAAAAAGGACGGATTTTAATTTATAAAAGACAGGACAAACGATTAATAATTTATTTGTATCCTCCATTTCGGAGAGCGTTAAAAACAACCGTTAAGAACGGAGACTTTGTATAGCGCGCGCTTAGTCCGAAATGCCAATTGCGGGTAGACACAAGTATACAGCCAGTCGGAATGTCGCTTTAAAAAACCCCGCAAATAAATAAATCGCGTCGCACACCGCTCGTGCAAAAAAACCTCTACCATATTCGATTCTTTAATGTGATTTAAAAAAAATAGAAGAAAGAGTCTGGCTTCGATTGAAAATGAATGAGGGCGAGCGCGATAGTGGAAATTAGCATTGAGGTAGGATTCAGGAGCGGCTTTTGTGCGATCATATCGAGGTGTATTCTTTGCGCTTTTTACGGCCGCGGCGGCAGGCAGCCGTCCTTTCAGTCCTATTACGAGGCTGTCGCCTTTTTGCTGCGGATAATTACTGTCGCCCTCCGCAACCACTTCAGCCCACATTTCGGCCGCTTGGAAACCTTCCAAAACTGCTAGAAAAACCCTCCATTGTTTCTGAGTTTGGCATTAATGTTTTTATTACTCGCAGTGCCGACTGTACGTAGCTGTATAAGGCTACAGGCTCAGCGGCGTAATCCTCCGCCATAACACGGCACTACATCATCGACCGACAAGCCCGGAAAGGCTGAAAAGCAATCCTTAAGCTTACAACGGAACAATATCCAGAAACCATTAGACACAGATTAGATCGCAGGTGACGCCGGAGCGGTCAGTGCGATCCATAAATTAGCGATTACGCATAATATACAACAATAATGGCAACAATGGGATTGAATGCAGATGAGCGGGAACGGTGCAGTGCAGCCACCGATCGGACATTTGTATGCGATATCTAAGCGCACAATTGGATGCCGGTGCGACTCTTCGCGCTAATGGTACACTATCGAACGATCGCAACCCGAGCTTGAAAAGTGGAGACCGCCTCGGAATAGGGACCACCGCTGTTTAGTGCCCACAATAAATAAATAAACATTCCGACTGCCCGAACAGAAGATGCCGATTACAGGATTCAGTATAGAGCCGCAATAGCAAAGGCTCTACCTATGCCAAACCACACAAAACGATGTTCGAAAGAATTGACTGGTTGAAAAGACAACCTTTATATTTTGATAGGCGACTCTACTGAGACAGCTGATCTGCATAGGAATTTTCAACTTCATCTACCACCACCGCCGTAAAAAATATAACGTTAATTAAATATCACTTTTACATCTTTAGCGAGCATCAAAACATCTTACGTTGATTAAAAAACAAAATGAATATTATTCCAAGTCTCAAGAAATAATTACAACCTAAAGAATCCTTAGCATTGGATAATGAAAATTCCTCGAAACATAAACAACAATTATTTAAGAACTGACACACGATAAAGGTAAATAATCACTTTTAAATGCAAATCCCTCCATAAACGTTTCGTATTAAACATTAACGTGATTGTTATTGAGGACGTTAATTACTACGACCTTTTTAAATGTGCGCGATCATAATTTGCGAATACTGCACGTAATTATATTTCGGACGCCTGTTGCGGTTTATTCTGGTGGCTGGCATTATTTCCTACGTTTTTAAGTTTGTGCAAGTTGCATTACTGGTTTACGTGCTTTGTTATTGATATTCATAGAGCGTAGTAAGTACAATAGTAATGCTTATTATGGTTAGAATGTCAAATAGACAAAGATGGTTTATTGGTCTACAAAAGGAGGTGAAAGCGAATAGTATAAAAAAATTCAATATATCTAGATGCAGATGTCCCTCTTCATATCAGAACCTATCAGTATATTTAATCATATTTGACATAGCATACCATGGATCAAGATTACTCAAGCTCAAAATTGAGCGATGAATTTTTATTAATGGACACGGACTAGGTACTGCATGAAAGTGGTGAAATACGTTGTTACTGCCAACAAAACCAAACCACACCATGGATCGTCACACGCGAGACTGACCGAATTGTGAGCCCATACGAAATGTCGACAGTATCGAAAGCGGTGACATTCGATCGAGTTACGAGTATGTTCGCAGAGAACAATTCGCCAGTTGATTTGGGCCAGTTTATTGTTCGGTGCCAGTGAGGCCTGTCTGCTATTGATTGTCGACAATTAAAAGACCTGTCAGTGTCCATTGTGTTGATTTCAGTAGGTACCTACTCGAACAATGACACATACTTTTTGACTGCGATAAAAAGAATACCAAGGTCCAATTCAATAAATGAAACTTTTTTCAAACTCATTACTTTTTTAATGAAGCTACCAATATGTCAAATAGGTCTTATCTAGCTAAATAATCATTTTTTTGCGATTAATTTCCGAAAATGTTAAATTCTTATCGGCTTTGATACATTATAAACGAATTCTATTTGTAAATAGGATGTTCTGACGTAAATCAAAAGTATCCAATTGAAATCCATTGAAAACGAATTCATTTGGACCGGAAATGGCAGCATTCAGTGTCTATTGAGTCATTTATAACTATAAGCAATGATTAATATCCCGGATATTTAGCATGGGGGAGCTGAACCACAAATTCTAAAACAAAAAGTATAGGACTTAATGAGGATATCATGTTTGTGGTGCGCTTGTTGCGAGACATGATTTGTTGGCAAAATACATACATATATAGTATACGTATGTATGATTTTCTTCATAGTTACGGAATATTAGTAATTAAATAATATAAAAAAATTGTTAGACGGGACTTGAACCCGCAACCTTCCGTCAGCACGGGATGCACTACCGATTGCGCTAATAGGTCAATGGACGTAGGTATCGAAAAACTTTGGGATTTCCTTCGGACTCCAGCGGCATAGAAATTACCCCGAAGAGTTTGACGGCTTACGTACAATAACAAAAACCTTACGGAATATATCTGAATATAACTGTTATTATTATTCTAAATAGATCGAAAGCTCAATAAATATAGGCTAGTTCAAAATGTATACGCTGGGATGAACATAAACCAGCGAGCCTTAGAAACCAGTTTCATTTACTTAGGTACCAGCCCGAGCAATAGATGCAATAGACATAACCAAAGCAATAAACGTTTAAATTATACAACTGTTCTGAGAAACTCCCTTAATGGGCGACACAATACATAAATATGTATACGAAACGGGAATACTGAAACACTTCTCGCAATTGCATTTAAAATTTCAGAGTTTAGAACAACGATCAGTGCATTAGCACATTTAGCACTCAATACGTCAGCTGTAGGAAAACGTAGGGTACGACGCTGCGCTGCGATGGAATGACCTGCGAAAGACTGTAGGCAGACTAGATGGGGTAAGCTGAACAGCTGACAGGGCGCAAGGGCGCTCAACGGGATTGACATATCAATACCCATACACGCCCACTGCTGAACTGAACGTGCCTGCCAAACCACGGGGGGTTTTACCATGATCACCAGGCTTGAAAGCCCGATTGGTGATCGCAAAAGATCGAAAGCTGCAGCATTTCCTATAGGTAGGTTCTCAGAGTCAGCTCTTACGACATCCGCGAGTGGAAAGGGTTATTTAAACCGCGGCTACCACGGCTGCTGCTCCATAGGGGGGTCTATGTCCAGCAGTGGACTAGTATAGTCTAATGATGGTGATGATATACGTCAGCTGCACGGGAGTCCAAAGACTTGGTCGGTCGGTAGTAAGTGATAAATAAAGCGTAATCGAGAGACGGAAACAGCCAATGAGTAAATCTCGTCCGTCAATTTATTTAAATTATTTATTAGTGCTTGGCTATAGACACCCGGCCGTGATCGCTTTCAGTGCGCGTTCACAGACTGCGGACGTTGCTAGTGATGAGCCGTTGATTGGAATATCGATATCGATGATGCGCGATCCGTTATTTTATATCAACATGGATGAGTTCCATTGAAATCTTACAGGGAAGGAGTCGGTTTGCTGGCCACACATTTCATCAACATCATCACTATAGCCTATCCACTGCTAGTCATAGGTCTCCTCTAATAGCCCTGTCTTCAGCTTACCGTATCCAATAGCAACCTGCAGTCTTTCGCAAGTAGTCATCCCACCGGGCCTGGCCTGACATTTTATAAAGAGAAATTAGACCAAACTAAGACAGTTTGCCTTCTGTGATGACCGTCTTTACGATTCCTGTTTATTTTTTCAGCAAGCAAAGCAAGAAACTGTTACTTTCGTGAAGTAGATTGCCTAAAAACCCTTGCTAATCTCAGTCAAAAAATTATCAAAACGTTACAACGCCTCTTCTATGTACAGTATCAAGATAAATTCAAACAAAGCGAATTCAAATTCGAATGACACTATTGCGAGATATCCTTCAGAGAGCACAGTTTGGGCAAATAACAATAAAAAATTTATTGTAATATCCCCAAACTTTGTTTTCTATTCAAGTGACGAAAATTGTTGATACGAAAAATATTATGTTCATCGATATGTCGATAACTAAAACGTGTGCCTTGGGCAAAACTATCGAATTAGTTAATTTGTGCAGATACGCTACAATGGATGAGGAAATAATGCATGTACTCGTATCCACTCACAGCTACCGGGAGATTGTAATTGGCGTAATTGGACGAATCTGGACGCTTAATAATGCCCCATTGTCGTTATTCAAATGGCAATTCATCGTCTGAAACATGTGATTCATTACTTTTAAATTAAAAAGTTTGGTCACGAGTTTAAACTGGATTCTTAGAGGAAAGTTTGTTATTAACTCACACTTAAAAATTCTAAGAAACCTCTCGTCAAATTAACTTTATTAAACTTGAACAGACTTCAGTTTTTTGCAAGATTGGCGCTAATGGCACAAGATCTGTAAAACGTCTCAAAGAGTTTCAACAGCTTAGATGGTCATTCCCTTATGGAGTGGAAGGCTGCGGTTTCAAGACGCCTGAAACATTATATTTGGGATTTATAAATTGTAAGATTATGAATGAATGAATGAACACTTATTGCATTTAAAAACATAACAAGATAAAACCCTTTATCTACATATTAACAGTACAATAGGCGGCCTTATCGCTGACAGCGATTTCTCCCAGGCAACCTAGAAGTGTTTTGAGAGCATTTCGGGTCTTCTTATGTTTTCTAAAAAAGACCAAATGTAAGTCGATTTACACACGGCGGGTTCCGTACCACGAATAAAACTATTTCGTAAAAGACACCCTAAAAACGGATTTTTGTGGGAGCAAAAGAAAAGTAAATAGTCATTCCGCGCGGTCACCCATCTAAGTACTGACCGCGCCCAACGTAGCTTTAACTTAGTTTTTTCAACTCTATATGGCAGTTGCACCCACCATTTATATATTTTTATAGTGGCAATAGTAATAACACACAATGTGAACACCCTTCGGGTACGGAACCCTAAAAAAGGATTCCAAGTGTTAAACATAGCCCTTCGTCATGCTAAGACATGGCAAATACAAGTAGCGGATAGTACAAATTCATCTCACAATAAAAAGAAAATCCATTTTACACTGTTCGTTCAAAACGGTGCGATATTTCACCTCGCATGAAACCATGAAACGATTGTTTACAAACTGCAAGTGCCTCTAAATCTAGATAAATGTTTTGCGTTTAGGTTCAGATTTGAAGTGAATGCTTACGACCCAGTTGAAAGTCAGTATCAACTCGGCTGCGACAGTAAAATTTGAGGATGCAGTTATCGAGACATTCGAGAGCGTGTGATGAGGAGTAACTCTTTTACGAGTCTGTAAGTCACTTTTTTGGTGTCAAACATGAATAATACAAAGAAAAAGTGGTTTTTTTGATAGGGAATGAGAGAGTAAAATACGTAGATATACTTCAGATAACAGTATGTTGCAGTACGTGTTTGGTGAAGTAGATTGCACGGTTGCTAGTTAGAATAGATCTGTATGTAACTGTAAGGCCTTGATGCGCGCTCAGTGTAAATCAGCAATAACTGGTTGAAACTACTATTGTAGTAGATTTACTGAGGGAAACCTACTATGGAAACGTTACGTTCGTAGATCCATTACTTTCAGCCAGCAGCTCGAAGAGCTTCAAGAACAAGAAGTATTCTTGGAAGGCTTCAAAGCCTAGGACACCAAGAATGCTATATCGACTTACCCATTTATATCAGTGATGGACCAGAAGTACTTGAGCACAGCTTTCGCCAGGAGGTACCAGATCTGCGTCCAGATCCATTGAGATTTTTCTATGGAGGAATTCAGGAACGCTTTTGTCTCTTCATCTGCATGTAGTTGCACGAACTTCTCGTTCAGCTCTGGACTGAGGCGGTCTGGGTTCACACGGTACCACTGGAACAATATTAATTTCTGACTTAGTATGTAAATCCTGAAGTAGGAATGGAATTCATAAGCTTTAATATAAATAACAGTGATCTCTAGACAAATAGAGAAGTTCAATTTTATTCATAGCAGAAATGCACCTCTAATGAACACGATAATCAACGTCAACAACGTTACACATTAGTAATGGCATGATGAAAGACGCGAAGGCTGTTCATGCATCATACAAATTGTAGTTTAACAACTTGCTCCAGGTTCCTAATGAAACTATACAAAAAGGTGTAATCGGGTGCAAATAAGAGTGTAATAAAAGGAGCGCGTAGCTCGTCACCCGTTGTGTGTTTAAGTTGGCCGCCGCCGCGGCCCTACAAAGGGCAATCCAAGCCGCTGTTAATTTCACGCTGCCTCGAATTAACATTTCTTTACGCCACAGAATAATGACGAATTAAAAAAACTTCTCGCTTCTACATGTACGTAATGACGGCGGGACGCGAACTCATCAGCCCAAGTTAATTAATACCAGATCTGTCTTTATATTAAAATCGAACCACACAAAAAGTTGAGTGAAGAGTGAGCAGAGCCCGTTTCGTGAAGTGGGTTCGATGCAAATTGTATCTGTATGCTAAAATTATGAGATCCTTTAGAATATCTTATTCGGGATATTCGTGACGGATCGGATACGAGCTCTAACCGTTATCATACTGACTTCATTTGATGGTAATGATAATCAGCAGTCTTGTATTCTCCTTTTCGCTCAATAGCATTGAGAACTAAGCAGCAATTTAGCATCGCAGTACCATTTCCGTTCATAAGGTTATTTTCATTATCACATGAAAAAGCTCAATAGTTCTATCAGAGGAACCCTGAAGTTCCCAAAACCGGTAGTTGAAACAATCGTCACGGCATCGGCATATTGAATGGCTGGCAGTCAGGTAACTCGTATTGAATTTTTATAGTTCGGTAGTCCTCTATAAATTATGGTTTTATGACTGTAACTTTCGTAGTTATTCTCATACATTATTTTCTTGACAAGTCATGTTTGAAATAGAACCTAGTCTAGTGCTTAGTTTTGAAGAAAGAATGAGCTCTATATTATTTATGATTGACTGAAACGTTTCATATAAGTTTATATAGTAATACCGAATTTGAAGAAATCTATGTTGTGTTAAGGGGTGTAAATGACGAACGAGTACGACGATACATGACGTAGATTGGCAGTGAGCATCTAGAACGTTTTACGACGAACCGCAAAAAATTATCGTAAAAAGCGAAGTAAATAAATATTTAGTACTGAATACTGATAGCGAATCACGTTGGTGATTATGCAATGCGCCGTCTTTACATTTAAAATAGCCTGCATCGGGACTACGGGACTCGACGGGCGAATTCTCCAGACAGAATACAAATCGTGGAAAATTTTGAATTCTGAAGTCATCGATATATTCTAAACTGTAAGCATTGTTTGCTGCAAATGTCGTCGATCGAGGTATCTTGTGTCACCTTATCAATAGGGTCATTTCGTTCATTTTAAGTTCAGCTTTGTTAAATTTAGGTTACACGAGCTGAAAATGAATTTTAAACATGACTTTCATAAATAATTATTCTACGATTTAGTTCAATGGACCCTGTTATTTAGGAAACCTGTGAACGCTTCAGTTTTCCTTGTCAAAGTGACGTATAATGTGAACTATAAAATGAATCGAAATAAGCCATTAACTAGGACAACAACAGATTTTCATGTTGTTTTTCAAGAATATGTAGACTTCAGCCTAGTTTATTTATGAGAATCACGTTTAAGATTCATTTTCAGCTCGTGTAAGTTAAATTTGAATGAATAACAATTTCCTTATTTTAAAAATCTACCTGTTGGGAAGACAAATCGAGGGATTTATTCAATCCGCAACTTATCGAGGCCGAGGTGATTTTTTATTTTGTTTTACGGTCTATGTATGTGGGTTAGTGATTTTCATGATGCGCGTCATTTGGCAAGAAAGGGGCTTAATTTGAATACTGTTGATGTTCATTCGGCCAGTCATAGCCTTTTGAATGCATTCATTATCCTCTGTTGACTCGTTAGCTCTCAGGTCAGCGAAGGTGCGCTTATGGAGCGAATGCAGAGATGCAGGTCTTTTATGCATGGGTCGTTCGCCTTTCCTTAATGAATCAAAGCGCTTACTACCAGAATATTGTCAAAACGCCGCCGTGGAATATGAACGACCGACTGACGCACAATACCCCAGTTTAAAGTGCGAAATAAATGGTTCTTAAAGGGCAGCGAGCCACTCGATCCTTGACGTTTTGTTTTTGGATTGACCATTGAAAGCATTCAACGTCACTCGAAGAGCTGTATCGATTTCTCTTGGCAATTTAGATGCTGATTTATGTTTCTTAGAAATTAAATTTGAAATCAAATACGAGACTACGCTACATCGTATCAAGTAAATTTGGATGTAAGATATTTACGTCAAAGGAACATTATGGAGTTAAGAGGGAGCTATAAAACATTGTATGTTCGTAGCTAAGTGGCGCATAGGATCCCGGTGGATTTGCTGGTAAGCGGCTCTGAAGCTTGTTTGCCGGGCGCTCCATTAAAATGGGATCAGTATGGATGCAGATCACTTGGACGTACTCGCTGCACCGGGACGTGTAAGACTCTCCCCGTCTTGAGAAAATGGATGATATTATATTGATTACTTTGCAGAATATTCTCTCATACTTTATACGATGTTTCACACATCCATAGGGACTCGCTTCTCCACGTTCCATATAGGAACACAATGTGTTGTATAAGTAATTGTTGCATGGCCTGAGGCGAGCATGCTAGATGCCAGATAGTCTCAATTAAAAGCCCGCACTTGACTTATTGCCGTAAAACAATTGTTTTCGATTAACATTCGACAAAGCTACTAAACAATAAACCATTCAACTGATACATATGTATAATAACACCACCATATACTACATATGTTCTAACAGATTTATGTTCTGGTTCATATTCTTCCATCCTGGCCTATTGAAGCGTTAGATCGCGAGAAGTGGAAGGTGAAAAGAGAGGTCCTTGCTCGACAGTGGGACTGTGTAGTGACTAAAGATAGATAATAATAGAGTTCATGTCCAGTTTTTTTTTGATGAAAGAGTTACTTTTTGTACATTGAGAATATTTGTCGTTAGATTTTCAACTTATGGTTTTATTGTTGGGTTAAGTGACATTGGAACAGATTAACCTTATTAAAATTCAAGTTTAAATATCGTAGAAATTAAAGACGTCGAACTCGGGATTTACTTTACCAATAAACGTTAGAGTTAGCAATAAGTTTCTTGACAAACACAACGATTTCCGGTTCTACTAAGCGAGATTCATAGGTAGGCAATAAATTGCACCCCGCAATAGAACAGGCAAATCTTTGGTCCACAATCACGTGCCCGCTCGAGGGCCACTGTAGCGTAATTGTTTTAAACTCGCCTTTTAATTGTTCTATCGAGGGTCGCGATTTATTGTCCGACGTGATCTCCGCCCGTAATACTATTCAAATTCATTTGCTCTGCCATTTCCGCGTCGGCGGACCATGGGAATGCAACGTCCACGAATTTAATCAAGCATCATTTCGCTCGAACAATTTGCACGGCCATAAAATTAGCATCGATCTAGTGAGTAATTATTTGTTCGTGTTTTAAAGGGATCCTTCCTGTCTGAAAATTTAACATCTCGGAGCTCGTGGCGCGCAGTCGTCTCGTGACACATGAATTTACGAGGTCGATTTTCGCCAGTAGACGTTTTTGCGTTCCACAAATTATCTGGACAATAACACAAGATGCGCGCACGCATTGCATGAAACGTCATCCAAGCATACAACGCGTGGGCACGTGTTCAAAAGATTTACGAGTAAATTTAAACTGGTTTTACATGAAGCACCAACTGGGCCGATTTGATCGTAAAATCACGTCTCGAGACAATATCGTCGCTGGTTACCATTACCACCCAAGCAGTGCTGTTAAATTAACTTAGGGTTAAGTATGGGTCGCTTTTGGTAAGCTGAGATTCCACATTTCATTCGATCGTCTTATTTTTCGATTCCGAGTTTTTACATGGAGAGATGAAGTTGTTTATCATTGAATCTTTGGATGTTCATTTTATTTTGGTCTTGGTGTTGGAATGGATTCACCGGTAAAGAGAACAATTAACTGGGCGCACGCCAGGCTTCGCGATTGTTCGGGCGCGATCGCTGCGCCCATTGTCCGCTGAAATTAACAGCGGGTACAAAAAACGAATGGAGCTGCCGGCAATCGTTTTAAACAATCAATTTCACTGAGATGATTGGACGTTGCAACAGATATTGTCAGTTTCAAGTTTAGATTAGACTTCCCATATCAAAGTCAAATAAAGGGTACTTAGAAAGAGCCTTCCCAAATCAAGGTTTTCTGAACGAAAAAGATCTATCCGAACAAAACATCAACGAAGAAATTACCTATGCCAAGTCTTGTCTAGTACTTCCGCCGTAAAAAGTGTTGAGATCACGAGAAGAGCAGTCAGCCATTTTATTACCTTCGACTATGAATTTGGCAAATTACCTGGGTATAAATAGTTTAGAATAACTTTCGGATCTCGCCACTTTTTGTCGGTAAGTATAATCTGAAAAATATTTCTTTTTACTGCGGAAGCCTAAAAATAATTATTTAAGATTTTTTCTTCTATTTTGGCCCTGATTTCTACCTATACTCCAAATTTCATACTTGTAGGGCTGCTAGTAGTACCTAAACATTTTTATGATCTGTAAGTGATGACGAAATAGGGGTAAACAATATTTTCTAAACTAAATTTATTATAAACTAGTAATTTTAGGTGTTGGTAGCCTAGATGAAGTAGAGTACCTACTTAAAATATTTAATTAATTTTCAGACCCCATGTATCATATGTAATAAAGATATTGATAGCTGAAAAGTGCCTTTGGATGGTTCGATCGAGAAAAGGGTTCCCAATGGCGGCCGTCGACTTGGCAGGGCCCCTGCCGTGGCCCCTGATCACATTACCTACTTAATTCAAGATTTTCGATTTACCTAGCTCGATCAGGAACAAACATTAATAAACGACCTTGAACAGAGTCTAGAGAAATCCAGAGGCCCCAGAATTTTATATTTATTGATTTTGTGATTTCGTAAAGCAAAGTCATGTTTACATACTATAAAAGAGGGACAAGTTTGCTGATGTTTGAATTATGTATGAAATATTTTAATAAATCAGTTTAATTTAAAAAAATCCCGCGGTTTTTTGAAATATAATTAAATAAATTGCGATCAAGTTAAAACTTGTGATAGAACCTGTCTCCGTAGTTACCGAATCTCATCTGTATCGAAACGAAACCGTGAGTATTTTATTTGAAGCGTCAAAATCCAATCAAACGGTAGCCGTTGATTGAATTGATTGAAAAAGAAACGAAAGGGGGCGCGGGGCTCCATCCACCGGTATTTTTATAGCCTGTACACGTCCAAGAACGCGAGGGCGACACATTCCCGTCGAGGCGACGTTTTTGCAGAGCCAACTTTCATTAGACACCGCGCGCCGCAGGGACCAAGCCGTTTCCTTTTAATAAATGAGTTATGCGTTTATATCCAAGATGGCTGCCTGCTACACCGCAAGAGTGTCAAGAATGTAACGATGGCCGTAAGCTTTTTAAGCTTTGATATTTCATTGTACACTATATTTAATTGCCTGTCGCTTTTGTTTGTTTCATTGCTCTTTATTGTTGCAGTATTTTGTTCTGTCATATCTTTAGTTTCTTTAAGTTATGTATGCAGGGGCTTTGATCATACTCAGAATATGAAATCAAGAATTCAAATTTGATTGATGACTGAATTATCTCCTAACAAACGGTACCGCAATGCCCTTACATGGGAACAGATACCAAACTGTCAGTGTAGAATTCATCAAAAATGTGCGCAGGTATTTCCACATTTGGAAGGCACGTACGACCTTTTTGTTGGCTGTAAACGTCTTCAAACTCTGCAACGATCGCAGTTGTCAGCTTTCGGTGTATTTATTTACTCATTCATACTTTTCTTGTATGTCTGAGCTTCGGTTTATGACATGTCCACTTTGTTTTTTTTTTTTGCAGCGACTGTATTACTAACGGCGAAATACGATTCAATTAACAATATCTTCTGGTTAACTCCAAGCTTTACGAATTCTCGTATAAGCACTTATCAACCTGGCCGACGGTTGAAAGAGTGGTTTATTTTTAATCGGGATTTATATTCGGAGCCTCTTAGGAAATAAAATAATCACGGCGGCTACGATTTGCATACAATGGTAAAATAATTTTACGCGCGTTTCGCAGCGCTTATTTCTACTTTTTATTTGGCCTTCCGCGCCCTATCTACGAATCAACCGGCCTGTTCGGCGCGGCCATTTAAGTGTTAACATTTACCATGATCCTTCCATTATTTATTGATTATTTTAATTTCTTCCTTTTCTCTCTTCAGTTTAGATGAAAGATGTACCTACACCTAACAAATAAGAACGCATTTCACTTTTAACGAAAAGAAAATATTGAAGAAAACGAATGATCCGTAAAACGATAAAATAAATGGGATAAGATTTAATTTCATAGATTAAAATTAAAGTGGCCCGCCATCAAACTAGGAACCTGTGGCCATAAAAGCGTATCAGGCGGCTCGCTACGTCTGGCAGACTGCGTGGCGAGGCGGGCGGCGCAGCAGTCGTCATGGCGCCGTCTACAAACACGCGCACCGCTTTTGTTGGCTCGATCATACACACATCCGACATGATTAAACCTCCCGCAGGATATCAACAAAAGTGGAAATATCTATCAAACCCAAATTTACATTCAGAGCAAACAACGCCAGTCATAAATTTACCACAAAAGTGCGAGCGACGGCCGACTAGTAACAAAAGGGCATGACTTTTCCCGCAAAAAAGATGATCCTTAATCTGATTAAATCTCCATCGCGGTCGACGTCGGACCGTGAAAGATTAATGAATATTTGTGCGAGGATTCCCGGAGCTGGGCTGGCACGTAGCGCTGTCATAATCATATTAGCTGCGACCGGAGGCCGGCTAGGCACGCACGCACGCACCACATACGCGGTCAGACCCTACGCTGATCTCTACCTACCGCTACCGTGAGAGCCAACGCAAGCCTCTACGTTTACCTCTACATAACACATATGCAAACCAATGAATAATGTCGAACTTGGAATCTAAGATAGCAGAACAAACACTAGTGGTACGAGTACATATGTACTTCTCAGAATGTTTAGGTAGTTAGATAATGATCGGCGGAAGGAATTTACACAATGTGGTACTTATAGACAGCGGAGGACGATACGAGATAATGCAGCTTTTTATGGTTTTGCAGAAGAAATTGTGTAATGTTACTCGTCCGTCTGTTAATGTGAATGACATTTTGTACCACGAACTTAAAGCAAAGCTTTCTTACAACTAGGCACTTTCTGGCAACAACAAGTGCTAAAAGAATAGCAAGCGTAAACAACTGTGCAAATTTTAATGAGGTCGCGTCTGAAAACCAGTTCAATGCTGATGACGCTACACTACCTTTCCCGAAGTACCTTGCCTCATCGTAAGTAGCCATTGAAATTATAGCATTTCGAATGTGCTCAATAAACACACTCGTAAAAGAATCAATTGTTAAGAACCCGAAAGAAATTAAACGTGAGAATGTATTGTTTCATACAAGCGTGAACAAAACGAAATTCACTGTTTGGTTTCAGAGTTGGTTAGCACTCAGCTCGTTTTCGACCTGCTTTCGTGAACATAAATCTCATTAAATAAAAGCATTATTTATGACGTTCGTACTTTCAATTGAAAAGCATATTTGAGTCAACCAGGGCCCTTGTGGAGACATAAACTATGGGTTTACTTTTGTTTTAAAACGTGAGGTTAAAATAATCTTGAATACTGTGAACAATAAAATATAACTTGACACCTTTCTTTATACTGGCTTTTACAATTGTTTTTGTAAATAGCTTATCGTTAAACATGTATTTATGTAAGTATCCAGCTTTTACTTTTCCACATAATTAATGACCTGATGACACTATCGTGTGACCTACCCAAAATGCCAAATATGAGCAAAATTAATGCTGATATCTGCAATGTTGCATGAATTTAAACAAACAATGTAGCCACGACGCTTTTAAAGTGTTGTTTCTCTTCTTATTTGGAAGTTATTGGGCCGTTAGTGTGAAAGTCGAGGCGTCTTGTCCGTAATTAATTATTTCATATGGCCCACGGCAGTAATAAAGGCGTGCTCATCAATGATTCACCGCCGTAAACAAAGAGCGCGTGTACCGCGGGCATTATCCACCATAAGACATCATAAACGGAACACCATCATCTGAGCTTATAAAAAATTCATGCTCATCTCACATTTCGGCGCCCCTCTTAATTTCGCCTGAGCCTCTTCTTCGTTCGTGTAAAAACTTCGGGTGTCTTTTTATGACTTTTACTGCGGTATAATTGGGGTGGGGCGAGCGTTCGCGTCCCCGAGGTGACATAAATATACCCCCCCCCCCTTCACTTCCAACTACCCAGGCTTAATCTCATGTAAGGCTATATGGCACGGAAGTAGTTCACATTAAAACGTCTTGGCAACAGCCGGGCAGGTAAAATTAGCCCGGGAGAACGTAACTTACTTCATTTTGCTCTTTCCCTGCGATCCGATAGTCTATTATCGTAGAAAATGTCGCTTGGCTGTACATAACTCAAGAACCGCTGAGTATTTATGTATGGAGACAACTGTAAGGTGCAAAATATTCAAGAGAGCACTCTCTGACAAGGTGCCCCAGGTGGGTGCGTCGAAAATGGCTTTTGTATGTTTCCTTGAGACGTATGTTGCATTCATAGTTCGCGACCCAACAATCGTAACTCTACATTATTTGTAAGGGTGATTTCACCAGTTCTACCGAATGCTTGAGTTCCCATGATTTTTAGGGTTCCGTAACCAAAGAGTGAAAACGGGACCCTATTACCTACCAAGCCCCCGTCCAATGTCTGTCCGCTTGCCCGTCTAAGTCTGTCAGCGGGCTGTTACTCATGAACCGTAATAGGTAGACAGTTGAAATTTTAACAGAGTGTGTAATAACTATTACCTCTAACTATTAACTAACTATCTATTGCCGCTAACCCAAAAAATAACATTTGTAATTTAACTGGTCCGACGTCCATACCAAGTTTAGTACTTACAGATCACCAAGTTAAGCAACGTCGGGTGCGGTCACCCATTCTGGACTGACCGCACCCAACGTTGCTTAACTTGATATATTTCTTTTTCTTTCTTTATATTTTTTTAATACGTTTTGAAAAAGTCCTGTTGTAAAATAGTAATATGGTACGGAACCCTCCTTGTGCGAGTCGACTCGCACTTGGCCGGTTTTATTTAAAGTTACTTGCTAGCCAACTTGAACAGTACACACAACAGCTGTTGGTACTATGGTAATAGTTAAAATTCAATGTTAAAAGCGAATTTTGCACACGTTGGTTTGCAGACCAATACAGTTATATCTTGTCGGTATATGAAACAAATACCTAACAAAATCATAGTCTCCGTGTCTCGTCAGCAAATGCGATTTAAATTTTATAGAGGCGACGGCGATGCCGAGGTGGTGGGACGATAACAGGGCCGCTCGAAGCTTGCATGTGTGTATTTATTCGCGAATCCCAAATAGGTTTCAATATGTAGACACGGTGACTCCCGCCTGTCGATCCACTCCAATATCGCACTCTTTGTGAGGAGTCAACGCGACGCCATTATAAGACGCGTCGATTGGCTCACGGGAGCACCGCACATGATAGATGACATCCAAAAAACATATACGTAATTGAGATTTCTATTAAAGAAATCGAACGCGATCGCTGTTTTCCATGTTTGTTTACATAATGTGAGTGGCACCGGTGCGGACAAGGTGCTATCGCGTTTCGGAAGTGTTTCGCCGTCAATTTGTATATTGTCATTAGAGTTGGCGAGGAAAGTTTGGGCCTTCATCCATCATCATGACGTGCGACCGGCCCGATATCGCGTCTAATACGTATTGATTTCCCACTTAGCGTTTTTCTTGGGAATCGCGGCGCTCCACCCTTCCGCGGAGGGCTAACGAGCTGTTTGTCCTCCGCTAACATAATTCCAACTGTCGCTTAACTATCTTCACTTCACCCACTGACCTACTCTGTACTGGCATATTACAACCGATTCGATTTACCCGCGTCACTTGTTACCGATTATTTGTGTTTTATTAATCATTTAAAATGTGATGAGATGAGCGTGTCGTCAGTAGTAAATTCATGAATCAATTTAGCCGTCTGTAAGGAAGGTCGTATCATTTTAATACTCCGCAATACGCATCTTAGTACACGATTATTACGATTTATATAATTATCATATTCGTAAGGCTTCTGATGACTCAGTTTCTAGAAACAGTAGGCAAGGCACACGTTGATGCTAAATGCTGGAGAAAAAGATTCGTCACCAAGGTCCCCGATGGGGGGTAAGTGGAAGGAGGCAAGAGAACAATGGTTTCGTTTCTCACACGTGTGGAGGATTATTTGCATTCGGAAATAAAGAGAGGAATGATAAAAGAAAGGCGCGAGCGAGGTCCCACCGCCTCAGGGTGGGGTGTGGGAAACGGGTGGGGGGTGAACGGGTGGGGGGTAGCGCGCTGGGGGTGGGAGCTCGTTACGCGAACAATGGAGAAATAATGTACAGATTGCAGTGAGCGATGCGCCCAGCGCGACTCAGGTGTCTTAGTTCTCTTCTCTGTATGGACATCGCGCCTCCATTGACTATGTATTGCTCGTAACAAAGAATGACAAATCCACAGTAGGGACAACGTAATAAACACACTATAAAAGCTTTACAACCCTCCAGATTAGAAGAACTTTTAACTGAATCTCTGCAGTTAAAATTGTCGTTAACGATTATTTCGCCCCCCTCAAAAGAATTCTCGTCTATAGAGCCGATCATCAAGCGTCATTTCTCATTGTTGTCGTAGTTTTAATGGTCACAGAGGCCAAGCTGAAGCGTTAAGGACGCGTTCATAGGAAGCGCAAGCAATCACAACAATCACCCCATCCTCGCGTGACACCGAAAACTGTCCTCGTTTATACAAGTATAAATTAATCCATTTAGAACGGGCGACCGGCACCGACCGCGGCCGATTAACGGAAGCTTCTACTTAACTAATTTATTCTCGGGTGGTTTTAACAGAATGGATAGCAGTGATTATGGACGATGGGTACGATCGTGTGACGCTCGTACGCGTACGGAGACGCAATCAAATGTCATTTGCGAATCGTTGGACGATGGACGACAATGGAGGGAAGACCATTCAGGTGTTTAAACGCTCTTGGAGTCTATTCATCGTGACATTGGCCTAGGAAGCAGGCTAGCTATTACGGCATAAAGGTTAACCGGTGGAATCGGACAAATTGTACTCCGCAAGTAACACTCACAATGTGATGCTTGTGTCGATTACTATATTTGAGGGTTTACTTATCAGGGATATTAGCAAAGATGTGAAATACAGTGATTGTACATAATCACTTTTTTCTTAGTCTTTATCTTTCGTTTAGGTGCCTAGGTTCCATAGCTCAACCATTGCCCGCGTAACAAGAAGAAAGTTAAAAGTAGCTTATTCCATAGTCAAATGTTTGTAATCCAGGCAACTCGCGACATTTTAATAACATTGATCAAATAGAACAAAAGTATGTGGACCGAGCACTCGACAGAGATGAAAGTTAAAAGGGTCGTGTGGGGTGGGGTGTGGAGAGGGTTGAATGTCTTATTCCCTCCACAATTCAGAGGTATTTCGTGTTCTTCATACGCAAATATATCCTCGTTACCGTGGCACACGTGAGGCCCCGATTGCGTGTGCTATGAAATACCCCGGGCGAGTCGGCTGGGAGACTGTAGATTGCTGGAATAGTTCCTTGTAGGAAAATTGGATCTAGCAATCAAACCGAACCCGACAAATGCTCGGTCGTTATCGTGCGAGCCCTGATTTGGCACCAGAGCGATACCTACGAGTGGGTACAGTACGTTACCTACCCTCTGTTTAACACGAGCAAGTATATGGATAGCTCGCGAGAAAATATAGATTGAATTTGCAATGAATACGGGAAATGAAAATGAAGGTGTCAAGATTCTTAATAAATGCTTGACCATACCAAACGAACGTCCTAAAAGGTAGACGTCAGCATCTTAAAAATTATATAATCTAATAGCAGTAATTTTATCTCCAAAGCAAAGTCGAGGTTTTGTTTCCGAATTATTTACACATTTTTTATTCACAGGTCAGGTACCTGTGACTAATAAAAAAATGTAGGCAACGATTTTTCATACAAATAAGGTTAGGATATGATTTGTCCCACTTAAAAATCATTATAGTTTTTTAAATCGTTTAATTAAAATAGCGAGAGGCTTTTCGGGGTTAAAAAAGCCGACAAGCTATTGCACTTGGTTCCACCTGCCTAGTTTCCATATGACACATGTTGAGCCGAGCACCCTGTGTAGAGAATGGCGTGATATTGAGTTATTCGTCCGTTTGTCGCGCACATATTTAAAGCAAATTTAAGACGGTTATAATTATAAATATAAAATTTAAGAATGGTTTTCTCATGTATGCCAAATGGGAAGCACCAGCTTTTAAATAAAAAAAATATCATCAAAATCGGTTCACCCAGTCGAAATTTCTGAGGTAACAAACATACAGTCGGATTGAGAACCTCCTTCTTTTTTGAAGTAAGTTAAAAACTTAAAAACAGTGGAAAATTAAAGTAGTTTTTTAGATTCAAAGTAGTTTTTTTTGTTTTAAAAAAATCATATTAAGTATATTTTTGGGGATAATATACAGTTAGCATCAAATTCATGATCTGGATTTGATGCCATCTGCATCAAATCCAGATCATGAATTTGATGAATCAACATCAAATCTAGAGCATAAATAGAATGCTGACTGAAGTAATCAACAAACATGTAGGAGCCTACATGTTTCACAACTAGTTTTCATTATCATCAGTTTATATTTATTTTGTTCACTGCTGAACATTTGCAAAACTATTATTATCATTCAATGATGAAAGTTCTTTATATATCTATAAGTAATTGTCTTATATAAAAGCATCATTTAATGTTGATGTTCACTGGATTTATTCATCAAATAGCAAGCTGCCTGGCTTCGCACAGGGAGTACAGCACTATAATATATATATTTGTGTCCAGTACAGCACTATAATATATATATTAAAGTGCTGCCTTATTGGCCATTTTAGATTAGATTACTAAGTTTTGAACTGTTTAAGGGCTGTTGATTTTGTCTAAGTGCTTATTTTGTAAGCCTAAAGAAATAAAATATTTTGAATTTGAATTTAAACAATAAAATAATAGACCAGTGAAATAGAATAATTGGTTTTGTTAACTTTACTGTATCTGTTGGCTAAAGAAAGTGTGCAGCACACACCAGTAAAGCTTCCAGTCAGCATTTTTTTTTTGCTGTCATCTAAAATTATACATAGTCATATTTTAGCCAATTGTACTAAATCATAATGTATTAAACAAATTAACCTTCCTCATGAATCACTGCATCAATTAGTGAAAATAAGGTTTTCACGGAAATCCATACAGTGGTTTTTGAGTTTATCACATTCTGGCAGACAAATGTAGCGTGGGTTTTTGTTTTGCCAATATCTACGATTATTGTTGTCGAATAAAACAATTGTGCTTATTTCTAGGTAAATTACATTAAATTCTAATTATCGGAAGTTACAAATTAGTTGGGATTTGAATCTGCTGAACTCTGCTTATCATGGTATCATGTACTTCAAATTGTGTTGTCAGTTTAAGAATTTTACTGTCATTACATGTAATACAACTAATAGAAAGTCTTTTTTACCACAGTACCTGCATTTGTCTCTCTTTGATATAAATAATATTCTTAATTAAGAAATAATAACAATGTGCAAATGTTTCTTTATATTTGATCCTCGCTATTGTGCCCACTATTGGAGTATTTTACACTACTCAAAAGATTAAGCTGAAATGTTATTAATATCTGGTCCTACGAATAATCTGTAGGCTTAGTGCTGCTTTGCATACATGAAGGCAGCTGGTAGTGTACTAAATTGCTGCTGAAAGTTATCTGAGCGACAAGCTACAAGTTTAACTATGATTCAACTGCTAAATTTGAACTTTATCTACTCTAATCAAAACCTTTATATAAACAATGTTTATAGATAGACTTACCTCATCTTTATCATATTCCTGGAGATACAAATCATTGCTTTGCTTCTCATACAGTGCTCGGGCCATAGCACTCCTTGGACGGAAGAAAGTGTTTGATCCACTTGTCATTTTCAAGCAGTTTTTTACACCGTTACTAGTTGGTATTCTTTGAAGCTTGGTGTTCAAACCATTTTCATGTTTTTGGCAGAGCTGGTAGCTTTCCTTTGTGTAAGAAACAAAGTCAACTTGTTGACATTTATTTATATTTATTGCAGATACAACTTGGCTTATTCGATGAGAAGCAAATACCATTAGTACTTTATACATCATTAAGCATTATAATCATAATTAAACTTGCAAAACATACGTATTTTCACGGGAAATTGGTCGTGAATTACGGGCATCTAACCTCACTTCGTCCTAGTAATTCTAATCAACATTAGAAACCTAGTAACTTAACTTCGCAACTATTTCATTGAAAATGCTTGATTTACTATAAATTCTTGAGAAAAAACGCGATATTTCAATAAATACGCAAAACACACTTTGGTTTGTTTCAAAGGTTTGTTTTGATTTTCATGCGAAAAACTGTCAATGTCAAATTTTGTTAACGTCATTCCCGACAGATGGCGTAGCAAAATGTACGTTTACGAAGCTAGTTTAGATTGAATAGATTGTGATGGACAACATACTACACAAAGTTTTATGATTTTGCTAAATTTGTCTCAATTTGAGATAAAAAATCATTATATCAATAAAAGTTATGTTATAGTAACTGATTTTGAAAGTTTTCTTTATAATTAGTTATATTTGCATGTTTGACGAAAACAAAATGTTGTCTTCGAACTCTGACGAGAGTTCCTAATGATGGACTTAGCGGCAATATAAAAAAATGTGTTAAAACCATTATGTGTAGCAAGGGACAACAATAAAACATAATAAGTACTTTTATTTGCGAGGAGCAGTAGTAAATAATATCGTTGTAGAAGACAAAATTTTAAAGACTTACCGTTTCTTTCTTTGATTCCACTGAAACTTTTGCAACAATCTCCCGAAACGTCGTCATGTTGACCATTTTGCTCTCTATAACTTAGTCTCTTTCGCAGTGGTCTGCCTACTGAACACTTTATATCAATACGGTCGGTACGTACCTACTCGTAAATCCTTAGGTACGTATTTATAAGTGAAAGGCTTTTAATTTAAAGTAAACTTCAATAAATTAAAAGTTTGATCCCGGTTTGGCCTTGGCCGTGACCGAACATTCACTGTCAAACTCTCAAGTCACCGCTGCGCTGCGCTCGATCATACCAAAAAACGATGACAAATGAAATGCCGTTATGCGACCGATTTAATTGTTTAGTTTTACTTAAGTGCCTTAATAAAACTAAACTATAAGATCAGCAAGTCCCTACCCAAGTACCTACATTGGTAGCAATCTCGTACCTAAGGCCTCGATACCCAGGCAGGTAAGTAGGTACCTACATTGTTTAAAAAGTAGAGTAGGTACCTACCTAGGCATATTATTTTGTAGAACATAAAACAGTCATTTATAGTTTGATTAGAGCTAAACGATAGAGCGAAACCACGTGTTGTCCGAGTCATGGCGAGTTTCGACTAGCTTACAAATAAACTAAACAATTGAATTGACGTACCTAGTAGGTAGAGGTAAGTATTTGACGACTGTCTGCGTAATCCCCAAGTGGGGGATAGTTCTACCAACCATGTGGACGGACCTTAACTATATCTATCAAATCTTAATCGTACGTAGCAACTTCACCATTGTTTGGGTACTTACGCGCTTGTTTGTTTATTCTTAATAAACTAAAATTGTAAAAGGTACAGAAAAAGTACTTACAATTTCTCTAACTTCAGGAATATAAGTCTTCAAAGGCCATTTCGCCATTTTGATTTATTTTTTTATACACTACACTAATGAAAAAACATGTAAATTTAACGTGACTTCAGCAACTAATGATTGCTGACTACCTTGAAGTGAGCGATAAGTGGAGAACGTAGGTACTATCGACCTAGTACGTAGGTACTTAGGTAGGTTTGTAAAGACGTTATCTGTTATCTCAATAGGTAGGTAGGTATTTAAATACTGCGATAATGATAACAGTAAATTGATATTACGATATCGTAACAATCGGAGTAGCTAACGGCGTTATAGATTAGGTATGTAGTAGATCGACACTGGTTTCGGAAAGGGAAAGGAAAGTTGCGGGTTCAAGCCCGTGGAAATCGATTTTTTTTGGAACATTATTTAATTTATATTTAGAGATTACCCCCGCTTTCGAGGGTTTACCCATTATAACAAAAACCTTATTATTATTAGTCAAAATATGCATGCTTGAGTAATTAATGGTTACAGATATTCGTATGTACCTATATTATTTACACAGTCAAACCTATTAGCAAACACACCAAGAATGCGGTTGGAATTAAAAATTCAAAAGTTTTTATTTCTTTAGGCTTACAAATAATCACTTATATAAGTCATATTTTATACTATTCATTATTATCAAAAAATAGGAGCTGGCCCCGACCCTGCGCAGAGATGAAATGAGATGAGATGCTCCCCGTTTCCGTATGGTGGTGGTGTAGTATAGTAGCAGTCCACGCGCGCCACGGCGAACATCCCTGATGCGCTACAGAACCGAGTCAGCCCTATCAGCACCCTGAACGACTCATTATATTGAACACGAAAAGCGCGATAATATTAATAAATAAATAATAATGCTGGACAGTTCCAAGGTAAGCAGGTCTTGTGTTATGAGTAATAGATGACTGTTATACTTAATACAAGACGTTACATAGATAGATATTTTTTATTATACATAGATAACGATCAGAACACCCGAAACCAATATCTGCTGATCGTACACACGTACATTTGCCCCGAGGCGGGAATCGAACCTGCAACCTCCGGCGTCGCGGGTGGACCTTCGCTCACCGCGCCACAGAGGTCGTCAAATGACAGGGTTAACTTACTATTTGTCCCGTTAAGATTTAAAAACAAACTAATTATTATTATTTTATGGGTATTTCTATGTATAATAACAAAATTCTATCTAGGTATGTAATGTTTTCTTTTTATTTTTTTGTTGCAAACTAGTAGGACTCATCAGACCACTGGATCTGTAAGTACGCTAGTTTGCGGTTACTCAAATCTCAATCAATAAAAAACTGTTGCTATAAATGCAACATCATTTTCTATGTAATGTATTAAGTATATCAGTCAGCCATAGCACAGATGCTGTTTGGCAAAGAGTAACTGTGTGGATTTTCCAGCATTGTTTATTATATTTTCTGAAACTTAAGGTAGGTGTATGTTTTTGTAAAAAGCATCATATAAGGTTAGGCTAGGTTAGTAGGTACCGATTTTGATTTGACAATTAAACTACAAAATTACCTTTCCCTTTGAAGTCTCCTTTAGTTTGTAAAATCAATCATTATCGGCGCGTTTTATTTCAAACCCTCAATTTCCGCAGAGTCTACACCGACAGCAAAAATTTCAATGAGCCGAATTAAGTAAAAATAAATAAGTCCATGTTTTTTTGTGGGATCAATATGGATTCTCAATCGCGCGGATTGCCCGAAGGCACCGCGCGGCTTGCGCAGGCGCATGCGGGACATTTAAAATAATTACAAGCCATCGGAGAAACGTAACAGCCAGTATTTTGAGACCATTACTTATTTTTTAATTCTGAAAATACGTTTTAAGCGCATACTTAGTACATATTGGTGTAGTGTCGGCAATAAGTGCGACGATTAAGACGCATGTAATTTTATTGGATTAATATTATCATATTATTATATAAGGGCCTACTTATTTATATTTTACCGAACACAATAATATTGCTTTCGGTAAAATATACATAAAAAAGTAGTTTCCGGATTGCATAAGATCTGCTTGGGTCTCTGCTGAAAATTCTGAAGAGTAGGAAGGTACTTTGATCTAAATTAAATCCTCGATGTGTACGGTTATGAAATAAATCAACTCGTTGAATTTGAAGCGATAAATTACGACTGAGACGTCTCGAAACAAAGCTCAAGCGGTCAGTTTAATTTAAATCCGTGCTCGTAGTTTTTGCACCCCCAACCGCATTCTCACAGCCGAGACTTGATGCACTTCACTTCTGATTGGATCATTACCGAGTTCATCATACCTTCTGCGATCCTCCGGCCACGACAGAGACAAAAATACCGAATAACACCAGCAGAGACAGAGACGAACGACGTCCAGCCGAGCACATCTCCGATGAATTATATCATGATTATTGGAACTTTATTGCACTTCGTAACTAACAATTGACATTAGGAAATGCAATTTCATATTGATTCTGTAATGTAATCCGACGTTTATTTTTGCCAATGCGGCAAATCTTTCTATGATTTGCGGGTAACCATCTCGGGTACCGGGTACCTATGGCTGTTTTGCTGCTTCACGTTCCAAGAAAATGTCATTAAAAGCTCGATAGGGGATTAAGTTGGTTTAAATTTTCACGTAGCTCGCCGGAAATCGGTTTATCCGTAACAAAGGGTGGGAAGAGACCGAGAAATTATCTTTTAGTCGGAGTAAAACCGCTAAAGTTGCAATTATAGCGTTACTGATGGGCATTGAGTTATCAAAAATGATTTTTCACACCGGAAGGTGTCTGAGGCACGTCCCGCCGCAATATCTCGAATTGATTTCGGTGTACTGGATCAGATTAAACAATAATGGCCTATTCGTAACAGTCAGTATCACGTTTCTAATAATCCTCTGCCGGGCATCTGTCTTGCGTAACCGCATTATTGCCTTTAATGGCCTGCTTTCTTAATACTTTTATGTCCAGCAGCTAAGACTTATAACTCGATTAATGTAAAAAAATCTTAGGCGAAGCTTCCAAGTAGTAGTAGCCAAGGTGTTCGTGGAGGGTTTTATAAGATTGCTTCAGTGGTAGAGTCCTTGCAAGTAGAGTCCATCGTTTCCAGCCTGTGTGGAGAAGCTTTCGGTTGTGAAATATAATGAAAAATAACTTAGTTCAGAATCTCATCGTTAGAAAACTCTAACATTTACGTAAGCATACTTTCTTCTTGTTTAATGAAAATACCTTAGAATTATAAACAACACTAGCTGTAACTGAAGCTCTGCTCAGTTTGGGGCTAGATAATGCTGTGTGAATTGTCCAGCATTATTTTTTATTTATAAATATAATACTAAAGGACAGCACCCATTTGCAAAAAAATTACAAATTTAAATGATGTCCTCTAATTTCCCTTCATTAAAATGCACTTTGTATCTAGTGTCCGAAATATCTAATTGAGCAATAAGCAATCATCAATCACGAGATTGGTCGATTGTTCGTAGCGCACCGTAACATTGCTTGCCTAGAACATTACCATCGAGATGGAAATGAATTAAACATAATTCGAATAATCGAGGCACGGCCAATACAATAAAACAAAGGGAAAAAGTACGTCTGCGGGCGAGGGAACGAAGGATTTCAATTTGATACGTGATGAGGCGAGTTTTCATTTACGTAGAGATTCGATGAGCGTAGTAATGACTCTCGGTAATCTGAATCGAAGCTTCTAGTTGGTCTTTTTACTTGTAATGTGAAAGGTTTGATTCTAAATGGTGGGGAATTGAATGAGTTACCTGCGTTTACGTAGTACGCAGTGCTTATTGGGTTAGGGTACATCTATCTCGCTTGCGAAAAAACTAACCTGCGCGCGAGTTGTCCTCTTAACTTTGGAGTAAGGGACAATTGATCGGGATTAAAAACTAAGAGACTGCTAATACTAGCGAGTTGTGCACTATACTTTTAAGTCAACTCAAATAACTACAGTAAAACACAAGTGGTCTGTTCCTACGCTACATTATCCCGGCATGCAGTAACGTGAACAAATTGCAAATCATTCTTCACGCGTGTCATCGAGAGCACTCGAGTAATTACAGCGCCCACTTATAATTACTCGTTGTTGGAGGCTTCGGTCGGGTGAGATGGTGCCTTCATGTTATTTAAGTTTCTCATCGATAAGCTAAGCCCCCGTTTTTCTAACAACACCTTCTTAATGGGTCTCTAGCGTCCTCCAGAGTATATTCTGGAGGAAAAGTTGTAGGTTTGCAATCACCAATCTTCCTGCCAAGCGTGATCATTAACAACGGTACAAAGGAATGTCTTTGTGTTCCCACTTTTGAAATAAACTACTTTTTCCAATTATATAACGAACTAGTTTCTGCCTGCGACTTCGCACGCGTTTTGTCTATGAATACCTGTCTATGTATATCAAAACTGGATAGTAATCCCCGCCAATTTTCAGCCAAATCGGTTCAGCCGTTCTTGAGTTATAAATAGTGTAACTAACACGATTTTCTTTTATTATATGGATTATATTATGGTTATCAGTTATCTAGTCTAGTACCCATAACACAAGCTCTGTTTACCTTGGGGCTAGATAATGCTGTGTGAATTGTCACGCATTATTTATTATATTTATTTAATTGTCCAACGAAGGGTTAACGGGATTAATTATGATTTTCAGTTGGTTTGAGCCAGTGTTTATACCAAAAATCGCATGAGAGCGATCTTGGTCACTGAGAATTGAATGCAGTTTCCTCGACATTCTTCAGTTTTATCTTCAGGTTCCAAGACTCGAACAACTTTCCCACATAATATTTTTAAAAAGTGTTGTGTGCGCTACCGTTCAGTACCAGAACGCTGAAATGCAAATGTTGTCGCCTCAAGTGTCTTCAAGCTATAATGTATGTGAATTGAGAACAGATAAGGAATAAGATTTACACCTCGCTGTTTTGAAGTTAACTGTTCGTTGACCACTGATTACTATTACGAAGTTATTTACTTACCTTGTTACCATTGTGACAAAAAAACAAAAACCTAAATTAACCCTAATGAAATATGAAGGCAAGTGATCTGGTACCTAATTAGTGTAGGCACTAGGTAGGTACCAGTTAACTTTTTTATACAGGGTGTTTGGTTGGAACGATTTAGGGATTACAGGAGATGATCAAGGGTATCATGTCATCATTATCATCATCAGCCCGTACAACACACGTCCACTGCTGATCATAGGCCTCCCACAAACGACTCCACGAATAGCGTTCCTGAGCCACCTCCATCCATCGACTCCCTGCGACCGCTACAATGTCTTCGACCAACAAGTGGGAGGTCTATCCACAGTCCGTTTCGCATTGCGTCGCGGTCGCCACTCCAGTACCTACCTTTACTCCCCAATGGTTATAGGTTCTGCGATCTATATGGTCTACCGATCGCCATCGAGCTTGTGTTATGGGAACCTTAACACACACCACCGGTCGAAGACATTGTAGTTGACACCTACTTGGTTTTTATTCCCTCTATCGTACCAAATTAATTAATAAGGACGGATCAGGGCGCGTCGCCCATGTATCATAGTTAAAGAATAAACCAAACAATATTATATAATCCTATTATATTGTATTTTAACTCAATTTTTTTTAATTTTAGCTTCCTTTCAAAAGTGCCCACGATATTCGCATTTTCACCACATTTAGCCGTCACTCTATAATTTCACCTTCATTTTATAAAAATTTCAGCGGTTTCATTTTTGTTTCTATCATTCCGTGATGCGAACTAACACTTGTTCCCAGCATTCGTTCACCAACCATCAACTTTTGGCACCGACAGCTAAATAAGGTAAAGCATTGTGTGCAAAAAATCATTAGAAAAAATTGACACTGATTACCCTAAAAGCCTGAAGATTTGCTCGATTTTTTATGATCGGCCACAGTTTGTGGTCACAATTTGCGTGCGGCTGATTTACATGCATTTTTTAAAACTTCAAAACCAAACGAAACTGTATTAATTTAGTTTAATTATTATATTATACAGTAATTAGAGACCCTCAATGGATTTAGCCATGGATCTCCTGAGAAATAAAGTTTTCGATAGAACCACTCTATGTAAAGTGGATCTAATGAAAAGTACACGTCTCAATAGATCCATAATTGTCCATGATTCATGGATCTAACAAAAATCACCCGACGATTTTTTGTCCTTTAATTAACATGACTGCTGAAAATTAAAAAAAAATTATTTTTTATTTATACTTTTATGTTGGAATTTTAAATCTATCTAACCAGAAGCTGTTTACAGTTGGCTTATCATACCTAATGACAAAAACTTCCTCAAGCCCACAAAGCCAAAACAAAGTCAGATTCGATTAGAACCATATTTTTTCCATAAGAGAACAAACAAACAATATCTCCTCATTTTGCGCGGAAAACTCTGCAAGAAAGCGTCGACAACAAAAGCCAACAAATCCTGTTTGTCCTGCAGGGAGAGACCGTGATTTAATACAAATTATTATTAGACGACATAAATAACGTGGTACAGGGGCAGAAGCTCCTTAATAAGTAATAAAGGGGTCATCTTTCTCTGAAGAAGCCTTGGAATTAACCCGTGGACATATGGTGGTGTAACGACATGGGCTTACGACGGGGGTAATTGATAGAAGTGTCTTTTGGCTTAGTGGAATCTGGCCATGTTTGATGCTATCTTGGAAAGTGGGACTACTAAACGATAAACTTAGCTTGTTGAGGTAGTTAGGCGACTAATGACCGTGAAAATTGATGAGCGAGTCAATGTAGAGCTAGAATAGTAATGTCAGGCACTTAGAATATTACCTACTAGCTGCGCCCCGCGGCTTCGCCCGTGGAAATTTGTGTTTAAAACCGGAGGCGAGCGGAAGCGCGCTCTGAGATCTATCTGTGCGTGGTTACTTGTTTGTTAAATCAGGTTATAGTACATGCGTGTGATAGATTATTTAAACATGATATAAACATGTAAAACTGTGTATATGCTTCTGAATAAAATTATGATAGTACCTACCTTATAATATTATTTTGTATGTATTATTTAGTTTTATAATTTAACCTTGTTTTGCAGATAAAACTATATTATTTACGCTGTTTTATCTGCAAAATAATGTATTATTTCGAAGTTAATATTAAATAAACTATTTTAAGTGAAAGTATCAGATATAAATCAGAAATTTCGTGCTTTAGGGGGTAGCTTTATATAAAAGAAAAAAGCTATTTTTTATTTTGTAGTTTATTCATAGTTTATGTAGTTTATATATTCGAGTCTTGAGTGAATTGCCCAGGAATAATTATTATTCATATAAACTTTACCACCCTTTTTAACTCAGGTTAATCTTTCAAAATTAAATAATAATAAATAATGCTGGACAATTCACACAGCATTATCTAGCCCCATGGTAAGCAGAGCTTGTGTACTAGATGACTGATAAACATAATACGATACATTAAATAGATAGATATTTTTTATTATACAAAGAAAACGACCAGAATATTACATTAACCTATGTATTTTTCTAGAACCTAAACATTACGGTTACAAACATACACACAGACTTTCACATTTATTATAATATTAGTAGGATAGATCCTTTGCTACGAAGGACGTCGATAGATTGACCTACGACTCAATTTGGAAGTTTCGTTAACAGAACTTCAGAAGAACATTCAACTGTGTTTATAGCTCGAAGCAGATAAATCCATACTAATATTATAAATGCGAAAGTAACTTTGTTTGTCTGTTACTTTTTAATTAACATTTATTATGCCTATAAAATTTGGCAAAGAGTCAGGTATTATGAACATAGGAAAAGCTTATCCAGGAAAAGTACGTGTGAAGCCCCGACGGAAGCTAGTCACATATATGACTAAGACGCGCTTCTAGAGTCTATTACTATATAGGTGGTAGGTTCTTCAAGTCTAAAAATCTAAAAACGAGGTTACCACAAATTCGTCCATAATTAAATAATTAAATGATGCTGGACAATCCACACAACATCATCTGGCTCCAAGCTAATCAGAGCTTGTGTTATGGGTACTAGATGCCTGATATACTTAATACATACATAGAAAATACCCAGAACACCCGGAATAAATATTTGCTGATAATAAAAACACTTGTCCCGAGGCGGGAATCGAACCCGCAACTGCCTTTTCCGCCGCCGACTTTCGTCCACTGCGCCATATCGGTTATCGAATTTCTCTTCCCATTGATCATAATTTGATTTATCAACAGAGCTTATTGTTTTGTGTACTTCTTAGGTAACTCTCGCTTTATTAGCGAGGTGCGTGAGCGGAATAACCTCCGTTAACTAAGTAACCAGGGGTGCGGTCAGTTAGTGTTGCCATTATTTATAGCTACGATCCAATTAACCCGTTTGTGTGATGTGCTTAGAAAGCTCCCGTTTAGGATAGGTTCAGTACCACGTAGCTACGTACAACAGTAGATTTTAGAGCTTAGTTTGATTTTAGGCTGAGTTTCGCAATTTGGCTTTAATATAAGCAAATGTATGCCTCCGTCTATATTATTTCTTCATGTCCAGTCTATCCTAAGGTTGCCTGAAAGAGATCGCTCTTAGCGGTTAGTCGCCCTTTATACTTCCTCTATTCTAACTATTTATTTCTGTATATTTTTCTGTGTTGTGTGGTAAAATAAAGTGTTTGAAATTTGAAATCTATCTATGTATGTATGGATCGTTTGAAGTTATTTCCCAAATGTAAAGGTCAATTAAATTAGTTATTGAAGCTGTTAGGCCTACCGGCAGGTAGGTACTATAAACTTCAATAACTAATAACTCTTTTACTAATAATTCTTTTCGTAGCGGATATTGGCTAATATCCGCTACGAAAAGAAAGGTAACAAAATGCACGAGCTCTGCGTTACAAAACCACAGGACAAGACCACAATCAGCAATGAAGCCCAGCTTGCGTTGAGCTCTCGTGAAATAATTCTGATTGCCCAAAGCTGAAAGGGTTTGCCACAGAAACCGTAAGGCCCGCTGCACACAGGCTTTACGTACTAATCGGCAGAGTGCCGGCCGCTCTAAATATCGCTTTTACACGTCCATCGAACCATAAATAACGACTCTATGAAAATATAAATGTTTTTTTCTCTATCGTTTTCCGACATTCGTATTTTTTTCATAGAGTCAAAAGCTTGAACAGACCACTTTCGCATTATGGAATTGCCAAAACTCCATTTTATTTCGACTCCTAAACATCTTGCTTCGGCATAATGTTAGGGAAGTTTATACTCTATCGCAGGTTGATAGGGCTGTTTTTTCAGTTGTTGATATTTGGAGTTAGATCATTCTAAGGTCAAAGGTCAGCAGTGAGCGTAGAAATGAGATATTTTGGCAGTATTACGCAAATTGGATAGCTTTCAACACTCAACGGAGTAGGTTCCGAACTTTCGTGGGGAAAATTGAATTAAAAATATCATAAGACGTAAATATGTATGGGAATCGTAATGATGTTCAGGCCGCAGACGCTTCTTATTCAGATTAAATAACTTCTATTTGGATAATATTTGGAAATAACGAAAATAAGGCTTGTTTTTTAAAAGAGTGCCTACTTAATTAAATATATGCTTAAACAGACTTCAACAGTGATCCATCCATTTAGGTATCACTACAAAAGAAAACGAGGCAAAAAATGGTAGGTATTTACTATTTAGAGTAAGTATCTACCGTCACTTATCCTTAATTTTGAAATACGTCTCATCCCAAACGCAAAATACTTTAAAGACGTTGTTTTATTCAGACAGCATTATCTTAAAAAGATGATGATCCAATTTTGTAGATTAATTATAATTATATTGCTTATTTCCATAGCTAATGCTACGGTTCCCTTCTGCCGCCACCTAAATAGTTAAGTACGTAGGTACTACATAGGTACATATGAAACGTTTCAGCCAGATTCTTCACGTACGTATTCTTCCAACTGTCACCACCGTCTTGCTTTCTGAGCTTTGGAAGTGCTGGGTTATGAAGATGACCAATATTTTTTCCTGAGACAGAATTCAGAGTTTTTCCTTTATAAGTACCACAAAGATGGCAATCAGGTAAAATTGTGATCGAGAGATGAGATCCTCCTCCAACATACTGGTAAAAGATGAGGAATGCTGTAATAGCTCTACCATCATAAGATAAGTCTTTACATAGTTATGTGACGAAAATAAAAGACACGTCATGTATAATTTCTGTCTGAGAGTAGACAAAAAATCTCAAATTATCCCCAAAAAAACGCCACCGGTAAGTTTGATAATTGACTAACCGGTCTAAAATTAAGATAACTACTTGACCGTGGGACGTAGACACATACATAATAATTGTTTCTTATTAAAATCAACGATAATCTCTTTCGGAGCAGATTCCAGGGAAGGCAACATCGTATTATGTTTAAAGAATCGACAGCTATAATTTCTGTTCAATCAAGATTTAATTGTTTTAATGAGTCTACATGCGTGAATGGCCGGCCCAATTATTGTTTATTTTTAATCGCCTCAAGTGGTTTTTATGTTCGCAAGCAGCACGCACGGGCAGCCGAAGGCGATCATTTTCATTATTTTAATAATGTTAACTTCCAATAATAATTTACAGTGATTTGGGGTTAAACACGTTAGATATATTTATGAATTCCTTGTTGGGTTAGACAGTTGTTATTTGATCCTCTCTGGGTGACCTTGGTATCAAAGTTTTTATTGAAAACTGGGTACTTTCATCGTACGTTGGGCCGTTAGTACAATATAGTTATTCTGTGTTTGGGCTATCTGTAGATTTTTGCAAAAGTCTGCATTTATTTATTTATTGATCACCATAGTGTACACTTAACTAGCTTTGAGTTGCCATAATAGCATCATAGCATTTGCTTAACTGTTACAATTGTAAATGACTGTAATTTATTTCTAGTAGTTGTAATTTTCTTTGTAGTTAAAATTGAAAGTTCCTTACCTATCACATTCAAAATGGACTATGAGATGAGAAGTTTATCTTAAACGGGGAGGAGATAGAAAGAAGAGACAAAATTTAATAGTAATTAAACATCTTGTGACTTTAAAGCTAAATTATTTTTTTAACATAATATAATACAATACAAAATTACTTTATTGTACACCAGATACAGTAAATGTAATTACAAAAAAAAATACCATAACCAATATATAACTTTTATCTATCGATGTAAAGTAACTAATATCCATAATTAACTTATCATAAAACTAAACACCAGTTTAAGTAGTAGTTAAGAGTCAGCGAACTATTTATTTCTGTATAGCCTCCAAGACAACATATTGTATTCTCTTCTCTGAAGGCTTGAAGGCTGCATTGTGTTCTCTCCCGCCTGTCAACAGCTAACTTTTAATCTCTCATGGTGTTGATGAGCATTCCAGGTTACTCCAGGTTCTAACAAGTTAATCCAGCCCGAGGCGGGCGAGGTTTATATCACGCTTTGCATTATGCTTCATTATCTCAGCAATTTTTGCTTTGTTGTGCTGCGAGAGCAGGGCTGTCTCGCTGATGAAATGTGCTCAACATTTTCACTAAGACGAAGAATGAAATTCTTCTATAGACTAATTTGGGGATCTCATGTCCGTATTCTTGAGAATTTAAACGCAGACTGACGCAGAAGTTGAATCGCTGGAAGTTAAGAAAATATTTTCATATTTGACAATTGTGTGTACGATCTGCAGATGTTTGTTCCGGGTGTTCTGGTCGTTATCCATAAGTATTATCATAAGTATATCAGTCATCTAGTACCCATAACACAAGATCTGCTTAACTTGGGGTTAGATGATGACTGTGCGGTCCAGATTGTCCAGCATTATTTATTTATTACAAAAATCATAATCGCGAATGTCACAGCATCCTCGCAAGCCCTAGCACAGTGCAGGTGAGACGGTGCGTCGCCCGAGGCGTACCACCACGTTGTGCGCAGGCGCATACCCCGTGCAATTCATAGATCGATCACTTGCGAACCGTCAATTAACTTATTACACGATCCAAGCGCTAAATGTTGCGTTTTCTTTAAATAAAAAAGCTGTGATTACTTTTCGTTTAATTACTTAAAAACTATAGAGTCACTAAAAGTTTTTTGGTCTGGACTGTCCCATCCAAAACAAATGGATGAAGATATTGATGGGGGTCTATCTCGATCTTAATGGTAATTAGGTTAGTAAGTAGGTATTCAATTAGATTATTCAATTTAATTTTTATTATTTTTTTCGATTCTTGTAAGTTTCCTAGTTACCTATATTATCTATATATAATTAAATTTTATGTGATAATTTATTAATTTGTATATACAATATTATGGATTACGAATCTGAAAATAAATTAGGTAAAAACAAAAAAAGTAGTGTAAACGATTTTTTCTATAAGTGGTCCCTTCAAACTGTTGTTATAATAGTAAGAAAATCGTGAAATCAAAATATGCCTAGGACATAAACCGCCAGTCACCATGAAATGCAGTTTTGCAAAAATCACTCACCAATTTGTCCTCACGCGAAGTAAACAGCATTTGAGAGAAAACTGACCGATTACCAAACAGACTTACCTCAATTATGTATAATAGTGAAATGTTTTGGGCATAGTCGTTTATAGTGGCGCCTTCAAGTAAAACAAAGGCACAATTTATATCTCTTTTAATGAAATTACAATATATAAATAATGCTGGACAAAAACACAGCATTATCTAGCCCCATGGTAAGCAGAGCTTGTGTTATGGGTACTAGATAACTGATATACATAATACAATACATTACATAGATAGATATTTTTTATTATACATAGAAAACAACCAGAACACCCGGAACAAATATCTGCAGATCGTGCACACAATTGTTCCGAGGCGGGAATCGAACTCGCAACCTCCTGCGTCGCAGGCGGACCTTCGCCCGCCGCGCCACATCGGTCGTCAAAACAATTTAACAATTTTTATTCAGACCTAGTTAAAGCTTTAGGTAGACTTTACAACGAAATTCAAATAGATAAACAAAAAACGAAAGTGGATTTGAGTTCTTTTACTGTACATTGAATAAGCAAATGTATTAGACACAAGCGATATACGAACATACTAGAGGTTTCTTTTTCACTTCTTTCACTAGGACAAAAAATTGAAGTGAACAGTGAAACAGTATAATAATATTATTTGATAATAATTTGACATTTGACTTGTCTAGGTGCTTATTTTATAAGCCTAAAGAAATAAATTATTTTGACTTTGAATACAAAAACCTCAGCACTTCTCAGGACTCAACATTAGAGGAGATAATCTCGATTGGCTGAAGTAATGAGGGGAGCGTGAATCTCGACGGACAATTTACCAAGTCCTGAAGGCGTCGGCCGCATCTATGTTCAACTACGGCATACGGGCCTCGGGAAGCTTCCATGGAAGATTACACGTTGGCAGTATATCCTGGGTCAAAGTTAAATGGTTATGAGTTGAAAATGGCTTAAGAATAGGCCGTCAGGGTAAATATTGAAGTTAAATCAAGACTCCGAGTCTAATTTCATCTTCAAAATTTAGGCAGCTATAACTAACCTATCTATTTATGAGAATGAGAATTGCGGATTAAAATCTGGACGGATTGACAAAGGTCCCACGATAATGTGACAAGTAGGAAGGTACGGAAACAATCTTGAGCAAGAAGACAATAATGGTACATTATGTCTGCTCCCTCCGGCTATGATTAGGGATTTTGTGAAGGGATCGCTGAAAATTACTTTGCATCGGCAATAAATACGGTTCACTGACACCTCAATTTCAAAATCCAAAGGTCTATAAACTTAGACGTGATCGCAATGATAGAAAATTAGCAACATCCTGGTGGAGGCCGGGTGAGGAATGGATCGCCCCTGGCGGCGGCGAACAATACTGACCCACGAGCCGCGCGCGCAGCGACAACCGCGGGACCGCCGCCGGCGCAACCGACAAAGACAAACATACCACAACAAACACAACAGACAAAGACAAAAACCCTGCACTTGCGAGATTTTGATTTACTCCGTATAATTATCGAATAATCTGCTTTGCATCTCTCGTTATAACATTACGATAATTTGGTTCCATTACATCGGGTTCTAAGCGGTGACCGTTCGCTAGTACAGCGATTGATAATAATCGCTGGCGAAGTATAATGGCGTACACCCACGGGTAATTATTGTTGTGCAGTCGTGAGTTCGTGAGCCGGTGGACTGGCGGAATGCATCTCCTTCGGGGGTTGCCCGCTGTAAACCAACACGGCCGGCCGCGTAAATAACTGATCGCTTTCCGCGCGCTAATGATAGTGCACCGCATCCACTCGCGTCCTCTTTAGCCGATCCCGATAAAATAATTACCGGTATTTATAAGTGCTCGCGCTTAATCGCACCTCCATACTAGTCATTAACCTCTACGTGTCTGCGCAAAATACCCTGGCGAAATCTGTGGGAACCTTCGGTAATTAAACTATAATTGGAGCAAGCCACTTCGCAGGCCGTTCATTACAATGTTTCGAATTCCGCGAAAGGATATAAAACTGTCTCTAAACTGTGGAGTTACGATAAAGTCATACCTTTGTTCTGACGACGGATGCCTGGGGGATGCATCGTCGCGAATGTGCGCGTAAAACTTGTGGTTGCATTGACGTTTGGTCACGGGGTATCGTGTAGTGGAGCCTCTACCGACGTTAATGGTTCCGCTGGCCGTCGGCTCCGTTATCCCTCGTAGCTAATGATTGGCCGGCATTAAGTCCCGGCTGTTCCATGCGATTATTGGATCTAACAGATAATTTTATATCGCATTGTCCTGGAGCGTAAAATTCTCTGTTGTTATTACGGTGGATAGCACGCGGCGGAGCGGGCCGTATCTCCGCATCGCAGAAGGGTTACTCCGGACAAATCACGAACCGTTTAGCTCACTATCGAAAATTGTGGATCTCTTGGAATGGATGCAGCGTCTTATCAAAGTAAACACATGACAATGTAATTCGTACCTACCAAACAAATTTCAAGTTGTGGTCGTTTTGCATTTTATTTTCTTCTTTAATTGATAGCCAAATACATTTTATCAGATCTTTTCTTTGCAAACTAAAATAAACTTAAAATAGGTATATATATAGGTTATTTTGGTACAACACCGGCAGTGGGCATACTACTCGTACTCTGGTGTTGAAATAAAATAAATTAGACTGGACAAGAAGACCATATCCCATTCCACATTCAACGCCAGCCTTCCACATGCCTCTTCCATCTTAGATTCAAGAAACCTTACAAAATGATGAATACTTTAGACTCAGGGTTCGCACGAGCGGTCGTAATGAGCGCCTCTAAATCAAACAATAGCATTAAAGTGTCAATACGACCTCGATAACACCTCGGCGTTTTCTTTCAGGAATTATGGTTATAAATCTGTGTGAAGCTCTTTATACCGTACGATTTTAAACTGTATAAATGTTCATAAAATTACTGTAGTGGTCCTTTTTGTCTCTTGGACACGTCAAATAACATAAGTAAACTAGATAAATAAAGTGATCACTTAGACTTTTGTACACTTCAATCTTTTTAAGTAAAGAAGCGAACATGAAACCTTTACCTTGTTAGGTTGTTAATTTTTGAGTTGGAGCAAAATTCGTCGCAAGCTTTTTATCTTCTAGATAAGTTGATATTTTTTAATAAACCCTTTTTTACATAGGATATGTTTGACATGTTTTGGAGTTATATTGTTAAAGCGTACCTATATCTATGTATGTACATTGCACTGTATAAGATACATTAATCTTGTGTAGCCCAGTTGTGGGCACGGCGAGTTTATTCTTATTTCTAGTATTCAATAATGTATGTCTATTTTTAGGACTTCCGCTTATTACCGGAAACGGCAATCATGGTCTTTTCCATTTTCATTTCAGTTTACGTATCGTATGCTGATCGTATGGTTGTAAAGAAGTCTTGACATTTGGCAGTGTTCACCGCAAATGACTGTTTAAATTATGCAGTTAACTTCTTTGGGGCTAACTATGTTTCAAACCCTTTATTATACTTATGACCTTTCCTCATAGGTACCTTCTATTGAAGCTAATTTATTAGGTAGATACTCTATTATCTTTGAGGGAAGTTTATGTTTTCTTCATAAATATCCTCAAATAAATGTCTTAAGGAGTCACACACCAAAGTTGGCGGGTGGTTGAAAAAAAATATCGTCTGCTAACAATATGCATAAATATGTAGGTATAAAACACTTGACACTAAAATAATCGCACCAAATACGCCGCCGTCGGGCTATGTGACCGATATGTATGTTGTTGTGTGTTGTTTGTGTAGACTCCATTAGATCTGCCATCTTTTATAAAACACACTGGAACTAAAAAATCATTATCGATCAGCCTTTACTATTAAAAGTACGTTAACATAATTAAAGATTATGTATCGGGTATTTATCGCGTACCTTTACTTTTATTTTTCAATTTGATTTGATTTATTTATTAGGACGGACTGTCAATGTCTATCTGTTGTTAACCACAGACTTGTAATGTGACGTCATCTATAGGTTCAACCTGAAAACCAGCGTCGTTACAGTCCTCGGGCGGTAGCGACATTAAGCTGAGGCTGGACCTTGAGGACAGGCTACGTTCATTATATTTATTTTCTATTATTTATCTTTTAGTTTTAGTGTTATATCTTATTTAGCTTAATGTGTTTTTTTAATGTATGTTTGTCTTGTTTGTGTGTGTTAATAAGTTTTCTATTCTATTCTATTATTAAAAGTTTTTCAATATCAGAATAGGTACATATACTTCACCAAAACACATTGGCATGCACATTTCTAAAAGTAGGTTCCTATATAATTTAAATAGTTTCTCTACGTTGCTATCGCGTTATAGCAATCATGGTTACGGGGCGACTGATAAATACCGGATAATATATCGTTAATATCTTAACAAATGGCAAAAGTTTAAAACATCTAAAAACACGGTTTATTTTGATCATACATTCCGACATGGTCATTTGCACTCCATTCAAAACACCCCGTTCACTTGCAACAGGATTACTCTCATTTACAATTCGAAGGTCAACACGTTGGTCACCCCTGCCCAGCGCCCATGCATTTGTATTGTACAAATTGCACACCCCATGTTTATCTCGACCCCTGGCACGTATTTATCTTCAACCCTTCGTTACGTTGACTTTGCACCGTTTTGTTCGATCTTCGATATATTTGCGCTTCGGTGTCTTGTCTTATGAGATTTCTTGTTGTTGTTTCTAAAAGAAATTGCTGATGGAGTAAAGTCTGGAGATAATATGATGAGCGAGCAGAAAGTAATTAAATTTGGTTGAATACTATATTTTTCTTGGAAATAGGGTCTCCTTTCTATGAAGAAGCGAAAAAGTGTATATTTTTTTGATGACTAGCTCGAGTTAAAGCCTTTATACATGAAGTTCAAGTCTCTAAACTCATCATCATCATCAGCCTATGTTAAGTCCACTGCTAGACATAGGCCTCCCCTAATGAGCGCCATAGCGCCCTGTCTTCTGCTTAACGCATCCAGCATCTCCCTGGAGTCTTTCGCAGATTGTCATCCCACCTGGTCGTAAGGCGTCCTACACTACGTTTATCGAGTCGTGGTCTTTAGTCTCAAGAACACGTTAAGACATAAGGTACACATAAACTTTTTTCTTATAGGAGTAGCGCCTATCTACCTACCTTCGTAGTCCCTGAACAATACTTAACACCTCAGTATTTCACACCTCATTCTTTGTAGGTAGGTACACATCTCGGCAGCTTGTACAATATTCCGCTCACACACCTCAGAAGCCGCTCCAAGGAAGCCACAGTAGCCAGAACCTAATCCTCATTGAAGATGCGAGGAATAAACAGTAGCGCTCATTAATCACCTGGCGCTCGGAAACTTTCTCCATCGGAGCGAGACTCCACCTGACTTGGATATTTTCTTTTAACTTCTAAGCTTTGTTCGAAACTTTTGATGGACTTTGAGTTTTAAGTAAGTTGAATAGTAATATATCTTGAGTCTCGGCTTCTTTATTGTATTATCAAGTGTAACGTGGAAGCTTAATGCTCTTTTAAGTTAGTGCGATGCCGTATAATCGACTTTGCGATTACACAGGCGTTGTGCTTGAAGCTTGGCTTGCTAATGATATTGCAAAAGGTAAAGATAATTGGACCATCAGTCTCTGACAACACTGTCAGAGATGGTCAGATTCTTCTAGTTGGCTTTCTTTCTTGTCACAATGTTGTTAGTGTTCACACATAATTAGCTTATTTAGATTCTATCGGTGAATACCTATTATTAGCTCTCTGTTGTCATTTTTAAGTCTAAGTATAAACATTATCGTAGCTGATGGTGTTCCAAAATAAATAAATAAATAATTTGAAGTTAAATATTATCTGGAAGACTGATTGATGTTCTCTATTTTGACGACCGATGTGGCGCGGTGGACGAAGGTCCGCCTGCGACGCAGGAGGTTGCGGGTTCGATTCCCGCCTCGGAACAATTGTGTGCACGATCTGCAGATAATTGTTCTGGGTGTTCTGGTAGTTTTCTATGTATAATAAAAAATATATATCTATGTAATGTATTGTATTATGTATATCAGTTATCTAGTACCCATAACACAAGCTCATGAGGCTAGATAATGCTGTGTGAATTGTCCAGCATTATTTATTTATTTATTTATTATTTTATTATTCTTAAATACCTACACTACGTACCTAAATACGTAGCTATGTCTTAATGCTGGCAATGGCACTTGTTTAAAAAATATTGATATATTTATTACATCGGTATTGTATTGTGTATTTCTCTCTTTTGCCCTTTAAACCTAATAATTTACCAATAATAGGTTTCTTCAAAAGTCTCCAGACATTCGATTCCGAATAATTACAAGTTAGCCGACCCAATAAATTGGTTAGGTATCGCAACTCAATTTCAAACGTAGAATATAAAACAGTAGAGAATCGTTTCAATTATTTAAAACAATAGATAATTTGCTACTCCATGTTTTGTTTCTCATTGTAATGTAAAAGATTTTTTGTTATATCAATGAGTTTTTCAAAAAAGAAAAAGCCCTAAGTATTTACTTTTTGTATAATAAAACATTGTTAATTATTCTGATTGGATTTTAAATATACAAGATTTTCGATTTTGTAATCAATTTTTATACATTATGTAATCGATTTTTAAAAAGACCTTATAATTAAAAATGAAATAATAGACGGCGTAGATCTTCTATGGAGAGGATCTAGGATGCCATGTCCAAATATGGTATATAAACAGTAAGTTATATTTTAATATAACAGCCCCGCGTAAAAAGTGCTATATTTTAAAGCGAATGCTCATCTATTAAATGTTATTTCAGTTGATGGACTGCAGCAACACCGTAAACCGGCGCTGTGCACCCTAGCCGTACAAAGTATGAACCTAATTCCATTAGGTAAGCGCCATTACAATCTAACTCAGAATTAGTTCCACCTTATTGCCGACTCAAGAATTTTTATCACAGCTAAAGCAATCAGAGCGCCAATAATTTCACTCATAATGACTTCTTGCTCGTAAAATTTGAGCATTGCGCCAAAATGGTGGTACATTAAAATTCCCTCCCCATCGTTATAAACGGAGTTATCGGTGGGTTCGTCGATCGGGACAATCGACATTTCCATCTCAATCGTCCCCTACCCCCTTCTTAAGGCCGTTAGTTTTCTTTTTTAAATCGCGTGTTAGGATTTGGCGTAAATGCGTAAGGGTTGAGACACGCGCCGCCTCCTCATATGTCTCCGTGAGATACGGATTCTCGATATTCCCCTCATTAGAGATAGGATTAGACTTTCTGTGTTATCGTTGTAAGTTGGCTTTCCAATACCACCCTTTTTGAACTGCGTATTCGGGAAAAGTCACTCGATTTATAATAAAAAACACATAACACTGTGTGAACTATGTACATATATACCTATTCTCTACTCATGTCTTTTAAAAAGTTTGCCAGATCCTAATCATTAGGTCAGGTGATTCAGGTGATATCAAGAAATCAAATCCATATCAGTTACAAAAATACCTCGTAACTAAAACAAACATAAAGAAGCAAAATAAATCTTTCTTTGTCTATCTTAAATTCACACTCCGAAAATTAGGTACCGCTGCAACAGTGTCTCATATATGTAAAATAATGCGCCCGATATATCCTACCCCCACGGGGGGAAAGGGTGTGTGGAGAAGCACCCCCGACTTATTCCGATATAATCAATAACTTAGTGAGATCCCCTTTGCATCCGGCCATGTGACAGTTCTTGAAGGGTTGTTTTTTACTTTTCTGTTCAAACACTGCTTGATTAGAGAACGTGCTCTACGAACACAGTTTGTGATTGTGATTCCTTTTGAACTTGTTTCACGGTTCAGTAGAGCTGGTTACTCATTCCGTTGGCACTAAGTGTAGCGATTCCTCTGTAGGTTTATGTAAATGTTTGCAGAGCGCTACTAAGCATGTTATTGCGCATCTGTGGATATTACAGTTCATTGGTATTTACTTTTCAATATGTAGCGTCTGATGGGTGTTTGATACGAAGTTTTCTGCGAGTTCTGGTGCTCCGTGCGCCTGTGTTATACGAGTAGGATTCTAGAGACTTTGACATTAGGTAACTTAGTGTCGGCAACATCATTATTGCCCGAGTGTGCCCACTGCTGGGAATTAGGCCTCTCTTAAATCGCCATCTTCTTATTCTTGCTAATATACAGTTAGCTATATTCATTATCAAGTAATTAGAAAACTCAGATTTGTAGAAATAAAAAACCTATTTATGTTAGCATTTGCAACATAAGGCCCAATTTATCAGAAACGGAATTTAGTTATGAAAAAATAGACTACATCAAAACTTGGATGTGTCCTTCGTATAGGTTCTTATTTGATGCTTGATGTCGTTTTGGTTGATTAATTTTAGTTTATGTTTTATAGTTTTTTTAAGGCGCAAGTGTGAAACTAGCAGAAGCTCTGGCTCCTGAAATACCTACAGCGTAGGCTAGTTGAGGACGTATCCAAACATACTATAAATTTAAATGTGTCAAAGTAAAAAAAAAATACTATACCTAAATAGGGCGAATTTCCTTATCCATATGTAAAAAGATTAGACTTTGAGAATAGGCACGATGCTGCAGGCAGAAAAATTGTCCTGGGTTGTTTTTTCCAAGTTGATTACTAATTACTCGTTTCTAAATATCAGTTTTAACTTTTTTATGTTATTCAGGGGACAAAATAACAAGTCAGAAATCAGTCTGAAACTATTTATTTTTTGAACAATTAAACTGTTAGGGCAAAAATACAACCCGCTTTAAAAGTTGCCTATTTTTTGCCATTTCGTAGGAATCGAACCCACGTGTAGATAAGACCATCAAGAGATTTTGCTCTTATTATTGTTTTTTATTTTTAAGCGATGCTAAAGTTAAGACTGATTGCTTACTTTGAAACACGAAATACGAAGTTTCGGGTGACCAAGCCACCTTACCACCAAGTTGTAAACTTTCGAAAAACCTGTAGTTTTGGATCTCTAAGAAATATTTATGTCAAAATAAATTTCATTGTACCTACGGTAGTAATTGTCATAGTAAGTTATCAAAAAAACGGTTCAGCCGTTTGAATTTGACTTATTTCAAAGTTGTCCTGTCTTTTGCAGGGCTTCTTTTTTTCGAAAACTCTGTCACCGAGTCTTTGACACGGAATTTGACACATTCTTGCACGAAAATGAAATATATTAGCAATTTTTAATATTTATTATATATAATATTTTTATTACATTTTCTGCGTTCTACAAGGAATATAAATAGCAGAAAAGTAGTTTCCCGTAAATCGTACAACATTTTCTATGAACCCAAATTTAGATTTAGTGCTACTTTTGGAGCAATTTACTAATTGCTCTTGCTAAAAGTTTTGTTACTAAAAATCAACATGTTACCAATAGCTTAATTACATCATGTTGTATTGTAACCTGGGTTCATAGAAAGTCTTAAGATTTATTGAAAATAACTTTTCCCGTAGTTTTTATTGCTCAGAAAAATTTACAATAACCGCCAAAATATTTGAATTTTGCGCCAATTTGTGTCAGATTCTGTGTCGAAGACTTTCTGAATAGTCCTACTGGGCTATTATTTCCCCTACTACAGGGTAAATCTACCTCTTTCAGTTGTCTAAAACCATGACTTGCCCAACCTTAGCGGTCCGACCTGCACGGCGCACGATTTGACGATATCCGATATAGGCACTAAAAAGGAATTTATAAAGGATAGAAAAATGAAACTCCAGTATCTGATAAACTAACTTTGAGTTTATTTTTACCATTTACACTTGACAATGTATTCGTAATCTGTCGTGGCTACGGTGGCATACGTCGTAGCTTCGTAGCGCGTAGAGGGCGCTACGAACACCATTAACTAATTACTACCAAATGCTATAAAATTGACAATCAAATTAAACTTCCTGTACATATTAGGAGTATAAACCAGCTTTAGAATTTTAGAACTTGCTATGGGATCATAGAATTTTCCAGGATGTATTTAGATTTGCAGCATGTAAAAGACGGCTTGCACGCCTAATACGTACAGGACTAGGTACAATAAATTCTGCTCGAGAGTCATGGATGATTATTTGACAAATGATTAAGCTATTTATTGCACCTTATACTCAAATTAACAATCTGTAAGTGAATAGTTCTTAACATAATTATTTCAATTGTGCCAAATAATGAAAAGTGAATTTAGGATTTCCATGTTTACAATAACATTTTGTTACAGATTAAAATAGTAGGAACGGTATATTTCACTAGGAAAATTTAAAAATAATTTAATAGTATTACAAATAGTATAGGAACTATGATAGACGAGCTACCTTCACGATGATAAACTAAATACTCGCAACCAACACCTAGAATGCAACTATGCAGTGTTTTCAACAAAATAGAGCTTACAAAGGGTAAAATACAATGAGACTCAGTAAAAATAAACAAACAACATGGCCGTGGCGGCACCTCTTGTAGCGGACACAACAGACTAGTCCGAATAAATCTTAAATATTAAAATTTGTATTCGGAAAGTATAGTGAAACTCTAGATGCGATAATATTGAAATATACATAGGAACCATGATTCATTCCGCGGGCTGTCGTCCGCGGAGACACAACATCGCTATCGACATGTCTACTCTAACTCAAACTTACCTATCCGATAATCAACCGATACAAATAAACACGGCTACCGACGGACTGCTAGTCGTCCGCTCGCCACGCGGTGGAGTTCTAACGCAACATTCAACAAAATAAATATACGTGCTTTCTCTATATTAAATACTAATCAAACAAAAGTGTTGTAAACGCGCGCCTTCGCGTCCTAACATAGTGACGGGGATTTGCGTCTCTCTCGTTTACATAATCACTTGTCAAACCAATCTTGAGAAATTCAAGCGACAACGGTTAATAAAGCTCAATGTAATAAAAAGAGCTTTTTACAATAGAAGTAATAGAAAATGTTAACAACATTACAAAACTACATTAGTAAAACTATGGCCGATTGAAAAGGAAAAGGAAACCGTTTAAAAAGTATATAAACTTTAAAGGTAGTTTTCAATTCGAGCAAGTAAAATACATTTCCGCATGCTGTGATATGATTTCGATTTCAAATATAATAATTTGAAAGGCAGACAGTGTCGCTCGTGAAATAGTGACCCCAGACACCTCGGGGAGTTGTAAAGCGATACGAGAGAGACGCAACGCCACAAACATTCGGCATTGCACACATTTTATAGATATAACAAGGACCGGCTACCGGTGGAATAAAACATTGCACTTTAGAAAAAACAAAACTCAATTTTGTAGTAGGTTCACTCGATAAAATATTGTAATACTCCGCTAGATAAAATGTATAATATGTAAAATACTTTAATAACGTTATCTGTGCCGAAAATATTAGGGACTCCACTCACACGGTAAGGCAATGAGCATACATGCGACCGCTAGCGCGCCGCCGCTGTGTCCTCGGGGAACGTTGCGACGCGTGTTGCCGAGCGCTTGTCTGTCCACGCCTTGAGTTCGGACTCACTTACGCAACTACTAATAATCATTACAATATTAATAAAAATTCAAGAATCACACTTAGTTCCAAAATAAACTCACTTGTTTGCGAGGTAGGCTGTGCGCTAGCGCGCAGCCCGAGTTTCGAGTTCGTTCGTTTTGGAAAGTTTGCTACGATAATAATAATTATAATTAACCGTTACCAATAAGCCTACGCGGTTGACGTCGCGTCTCCACGGGCGGCTGAGCGAGGCCCGGGTACCAGCGGTAGCCCGGAGCTCGCGCCTGCACCAGACCTGAGTCCGCTCGATGCTGTCGGTACTCGAGTACCGCCGTCTTTCGTCGAAAGACGCACTGCCTATGTACCTACTTGAAGGTCAAGTCTAATTGGTACGAGGCTGTCACGAGAGGCCTCCGATCCGACGGAAGGCGCGGCCAATGCCGTTCCTGCTCGAATGGGATCCGCGAGAAAGGACGTCCGCACTACTGCTAATATACGTACTAACTTCGCTTCATGTTTTAAAAAAATCATATACGTATCACTATATATATCTTCATACATTTACGATGCATCAGGAACTTCTTACGAGAACGTATCTATGCCTAAAATTAGAACGATTATATGTATGTATTACATAGCTTTAAACAATAATTAAATCGTAATTATCAATATCGATAATATTATATGCCATAAAGATAGGAACTTGCTTTCCTGGGAGTTGATGGTAAGGAGTGAAGAGGCACCGGCGCGGCCACCTCGCGCGCTCCGCAACGATAAACGTATTATAATAAAACCTGTCTAACGTATGATATGCGCGTGCGGGCGCGAGCGGTGGTGACGCCGGCGCGCGCCGAGGCCGCCTCCCAGTGCGCGGGCGCGGCGCGGGGCCGACCTAGGAACACTCGGCGGGGCCAGCGGCCCGCCGTACACCGTCTCGCCTAACACTGACATAGACGGTCGGCTCCCAACTAACCTATACTTAAACGACTACAAGCTTTAAATATATAACTAGGAAAGTGCCATTGCGGCGACATTCATCAACGAAAAGAAGCGTTAAGAGCTAATAGTGAACTGCTGCGTTGTCGGACAACGGAGAGAGCGAGGGGCTCCAATAGATAGTAACTATACATTTCGTAGAGTAGGATTAGTGGCCAGCGCTGGCCAGAGGCAGCTCGCCTGGCGGCTGGAAGCGAGTTCCGGGCGCGCAGAAGTTGGCGTTGGAGTCCTTGGGAGAGCTGGACTCCTGGGCAGCGCGCGCTGCCAGCAGCGTGATCTGGTTCACGACGTCCTCCATCTCGTGCGTTAGCGGCTCAGGCTGCGGCGGAAGGACTGGCGGCGCTCCATTCCGTAGGTGCGCGTCGGTCTCCGTGTGACGCCGGAACTCTACCACCGTGCGGAAACGCTCCCCGGGACACGTGCGACATTCGAGCGCCGGCTGGACGACACGGATAAGGCCACGCGAGGCCTCGCGACCCGCGTAGCAGCAGCGGGCCTGGTGCGTCTGCAAGGGCGCGGGCGATGGGAACGCAACCTTGCAGTGCTTGCAAACGTAGCAAAGATCGAAGTCCAACTCTCGCGCGCCCGCGGGGGCTTCAATGGCCGGCGGCGGCAGGCGCAGAGTTGACGCGCCTGGGTCCGCCGCTATGTGCCGGATCTGCTCCAGGGTGCTCGCTGGCAGCTGGAGGACGCTGGCTCCGTTTCCGGTCTCCACTATCAAGCCTTGTGGTTGTGGTTGGAGCGGACTAGGGCTGGGTCCTGTAACAATAGAAATTATCCTTGAACATCTGAATCATACAAAGCATGGAAACAATGTGAAATTAAAACTGTGACTTCAGGATTATAATATTTCAAAACATATCTTGCTGTCAATCGCAAACCAAATGCCTTTCCAATAAAAAAGGTTGATAAACCTATCAAGATTTTGTTTCGATTCCCAGAGACAGGACGTCGAATGTGGGGTGTTGTGGGCTCGTACGGCACTTGAGCGTTGAAAAGGGGTTAATCCACTTACGTGGCTGAGGGTCAGCCGCAGCCGTGAACTGACCTTTCGACAACAATTTACACGTTTACACGAATAAAAGACAAAGACTGAAATGCTAGTTTATTAACATCGATATATTTATGGATGTATGCAGTTGAAATCTCGCGATCTCGATGTGTTCGGGCCCCAAATTGGGCATACCATTGTTTACAATAGGTTAGCACCAGATAACCGCTGTTTACCTGACTGCGGGGCGATTGTACATGCGTGATGCGTTTCTAACGAGCTGGTCCGCATCTGTAATTGATTCGGACGCTGCTTTATGCCGCTCCGTGAATATCACGGAGGCTATATTCAAGGATGCATAATACATAGCTCGGGTCGTTTTAAATCTGCGAGCGAGTATGGTCACATTGCTTTGTGGACTCGTGAATAATGATCTTGATTGACAGAGAGTTGTAGATCTTTCTTTCATTTTAACAAACAAATGGACGTTCTTTGAATATTTCGTATGATGTTTACTCGTTGAGATCGGAGTTTTGATATGCTAAGTTTATTGTGAGGAGATGCAAACGTTCCTAAGAGTTTGGTTGAGCTGGTAGAGAAATTTAAGTTAGCGAAATTTTACTAATACCTTTAGCTTGCGATATAAATAATATAATAATCGTATAATAATAATTTAGAGCTGCATATAACATCTATATATTTTGATCTCAGTTAATTTATTCGCTCGCTTGGATAGGATATCGTGCGAAACGGAACGTAGCTTTAGCTTTCAATGTAACAATCGACCTGATTGGCCGATCGTGTGCTTCGTAATGAGGACCTAGGCCTTCGGCGTTACGTATATTTACTTACTTTGCATTATATCTACCCACACTACTTAGATTACAAGCAATTTATGCATGAGCTTATCCTATATGAAATACAAACATTTTGTTTAAAATGTATTGGAGCCAATGGTGTGGTTATGAAAATGACACTCCGAGCTTTTACTCTACATTTTTGAATCAACTCTCTCAAGTATGCTTAGAATTTCTCATAGATTACTTCCGCATAAGGTGCTATTGTCACCCCTTGTCGTGATTTCCAATATTTAATAGGTTATATTCAAATATCTGTCTATTACTAAGACGGTGTCACAAAGCCACTTCACGCCGTGGCCATGACGTTAATTCGCTACCTTTTCTGCCAATTAGTATCAAAATAGCCACACTATTGTGCTGCAAACGCGCACACATCGCACCTAACTATTCAGAAACGGCAACCAATAGCCAACTTTATTTCAGACACTTAAGGTTGGTTTTGCTATGGTGAGTTTAAGCGTGGGTTGTCCATTTCTTCCAATGTCCAGGTTTAAGTCAAAGGGCTTCTTAATCCGGACTTGTAGGTCGTTACGCGTTATTATAAGGTGGCCTGAGTCGGCTGTTTCTTCGCTCATTTACATCTCATTAGGGATGCTATTATCGGACCGAGTCGCAATATGTAGCCCTCCAAATACAGAATCGCAGATGAGACTCATCCTATACTTTTTAAATGTGTATTAATTTGGTTTCATTTGGCTACCCCCTCTACGTCCATTGCCCATGATCCACCTGCGCGTTTCACCTTTTATCTTCGTTAGCTTCCTATTTTTCGATCTTTCTAAATGTATTTTATTACATTTTATACCATGACAAAATATCAAAAGTCGCGTAGTATGTTTTCCTTTGTCTAACATTATCTCCTAATAGAGACATGTCCGTCATTTCTATTAGACGTGATTGAAATTAATTGGACGCATGATATATAGTTTATTATTTTTTCATATAACGGACAATGAATAACTTGAAAGTATAGACTTGATTTGAGTAGGCAATTATCTATGTCGCTTGATTCTTGAAGGGACAAGGACACAATCACTATTATAATTTTCCAATTAAGTGAATATAACATTCTATATTGAGTCAATAATCATTTCTAGATAAATATGTTGATCGTTCTTGGTATACGTTAGATATATTACTTTAGAATTCAGAATATTAGAAAACCTATTCTTAATTAAGTGGTTTAAGTGTTTTTATAAATAAATAAATAATGCTGGACAATTCACACAGCATTATCTAGCCCCATGGTAAGCAGAGCTTGTGTTATGGGTACTAGATAACTGATATACATAATACAATATATTACATAGATAGACATTTTTTATTATATATAGAAAACGACCAGAACACCCGGAACAAATATCTGCAGATCGTACACAGAATTGTTCCGAGGCGGGAATCGAACCCGGATAAAGGTAATTTCTGTTCAAGCCGGGCCGGCTGCGGTTGTCATGTCTATTGAAGGACAGTTCTGGACGTGTATTAGCCACATCAATTACCGCTGGCCCGTATTGGGACGTCCCTGATGGCTGATACAGGTCCATCTGATTGATGGTAATTAAAGAAGATGGCTGGGAAACAGACCTGGGGCTGAGAGGAAGTTGACAATCTGAATTGTTTCCTATGTTCTCGTGTAAGTACATAAAACTGTACGTTACTCAAAATAGGCTGTTAGATAAAAAACAAATAAGATTTATATGCAACAGATATTTACCGATTCCCATAAATATATGTACTATTGTAGGTAGGTGTATAATTCTGCTCTTGAATATTTTACAGGTAAACTATGCAAGCCTTATCAATCGTCTGGACTTTTGAATCCACTTCCACGTTCTATCGAATCAATCTGTTCCCATAAAGCGGAACATTATCGGAGTATTCTGAAAGCGTAGGACAAGACGGGACAGACGTCTGTCCGGGTGTCCCATCAACGTCAGCTTCTGCAATTAGACTAACGGCCGGTTGAACTTGGGATCTTGCAAATGCGGGTACTGGATACCTCGAGGATTCTTAGATATGGCATTGAACTCTGTAGGGAAACCATTGCACAGCATAGTATTTCTTTCAGGATCGGTGGCAAGGTAAAAAGATTACTTAATTGCACACTTAGTATACTTCTATAAGAAACTATATACAATAAAAACTTACTTAGAAATCAAGTTACATTGGCGGTCTTATCGCTCAATAGCGATCTCTACCAGACAATTTATAATGTACTTTCTTTTGAAATCTGATAAATTATTCGTATTTTGATAATGTTTATGCTATTCGTTTAGAGCCAATTCCATAACAAAGGCGAAGTGCCCGATCACAACTCATTGCAGGTGAAGTTTTCCTTCTTGGGGTGCATTTTCGGTAACCAGCGGGTGCGGATACAGATTTTGACAGGTTTTATTGAAAACGTTTCGCTTTGCTTAACTTCGATTTAAAAATACCAGTTTCGATCAGCTTAACGCCATAAAATATTCCTGGACTATGGCCAGTCATGCTATGGAATGCCAATTGAAAGATCGCTTTCAAATCTTCGTATTTTTGACCTTGCAACAACTTGCCCGTAGTAACAGCATACTCCGTCTTACAGCAAGTGGTACATGAAACCCTAGGTGTCAGCCGTTTTCCCTTGTCACCTATTTACATACTTGCAGTTGTAAGCAGCTGAATCGGCTTTGTTCATTTACTTACCGCAGTAATCGAATTAGTCCAGTCTAGTCGCGTGTTTTTACATGACAGGTAAAAACACAGGTTTTTGCATCTTGGAAACGAAATAATAAAATGGACTCCCTTTGTTAAAGAGTTCTAAATCAGTCGCCCCGTGTCATGATGGCCATATTTATTTAAGTTAGGATTTTAAGATGTTTGAATGTTTATCACGAAAAAACACTGAACGGATTGGGCTGAATTTTGCCTGATCGCATACAGGTTGTTTTGTGTCCGAAATAAAAAATGGGATGCTTTTTATCACATAAATCAGTTTCCATTGGATTGTAAATGTTTTTAAACATTTCCATAGAAACAACGCTTGCGAACACGTGGGCAGAAACTAGTTCATCATAAAGTCTTTTCTACTCTACATTACAAAAACAATTCCTCAAAAAATCTGACGGTCTTTATTAAAAAATCCTGAAACGAAAATAACTACATATCGATACAATAATGAGTAACTGATCCTAAACCATCTTCGCTATTTTGAACTTCGCAAAAGATCTCGAGATAGATCGTCCTTTCGCAGGGGCGATTGAAAAACATTATTTTAGTAGAACAAACAATGTGTCCCGCAATCTAAAGCGATAATCTGTAGGGCGATGGGACATCATCAATCAGACTGCCATTGTTGAAAGCCTGAAAATTCGCTGGTAAAAACTGGATGTAGTACTTAATAGATTCAGACACACGTTTTTGCTGAGTATGGATTAAGTGAAAGAAGTGGATGCTACTCAACCCCATTTTAAGCTACTTAGCGACCATAGAACACCTTAGATATTTGTTTATGTATTATCAGTCATCAAGTAGCCATGACACTAGCTCTGATTAGCTTGGGCCTTGGTAATGCTGTGTGCTCTCTAACATGATTTATTTATTATACTATTTTAACTCCTGGCATCAAAGATGGGTAAGTCTGCAGATCATGGGTTAAATTATAAGTATCAAACCAAGTCAATTCTTCATGTAAATACTGCTGAATCATAAATTTTATAAGAAAACTGAAGATCTCAGAAAACACCATCCTCCCAAAGCAATTGTAACGAACATTAAGCAATAATTCCATCGAATTTTATATCCATCATATTAACGCCCGAGTGGCCTGAAACTTCCATTATCCTCCCTCCCAGAGGAAATCTCACCGCATTCAAATATTTAATTACTTCAGCTCTCGATCGTTTATAAATTCCATCTGGAGTGCTATCATAAAACGCGCTAATGCTTTATAATTAAAATATTCTCAACAAGCCGTGCCGTAATGGCACCTCCGGCGACGGTCTCCTTCGGAAAAAACGCATAAAAAATTACATTCACCCCAGAGGACTCACCCCTTGTGTCGGGAAAATCGATTAAAAAGAGGAGACGCGGGTAGCGGGCACGCGGGGTGGGGAGTTTAATATGTACGAAAAAATGCACGACGCGGGAGAGGGGCGAGTGGGTCTCGAGTTGCCTTCAATTTTTATAATTACGTTCATACGTGAGCGCCGCCCGAGCCACAGCCGAGCCACCGCTCAACCAACTCCATTACTTATTTAGAATAGTTCTCCTCAAGGCTCTCTCCCTAGATTGCTTTTTTAATTATTAAATGAAATGTGAACTGAATTTAAATCACCTTTTGCTTTCCATCTTATACTACTAAGAAAACGGATTTAGCCTCGCTCCTATTTCAGAAACAAAATCAATTTCCATCAGCAAAACTGGAAAGTTTTCCACACAAAGCAATCAAGAAAAGAAGGAGGCAATAAGAACGGGATAACCGAGTGGAGGACGTTATCTCTGGAGACGGTTTGCAAATGAGCGGGCACGCACACAGCCGCACTTACACACACACACATACGTTAATCTCGTCCACACACGTATGCGTGCGTACTTTTTATAAATAGATATCGTTTTTTTATCCGGGTACAAGAATGGGGGTCGCCACCCGCGGGGGGACACCCTGCGGGAGACGTGTTGGATTTCAGATTGCTACGAACTGCAAAAATGAGGGATGAAAGAAATATAGCTTAAAACGCAGATATTTCCCGGCGTCTTAAGGCGAGGGGAGAAGCGGGGTGCGGGGTGTGTGTGGAACAAAGTAGAGTGGCGATATTGAACCGAAATGAAATGGTAAACGAACCGTGCGCGTCCGATCTAATGCGAATTTATAATTTGAACATAGCTTCTTTGAACTCGTGGGGTGAGTTAGAAGGTGGACTTACAAAGATCGAGGATGTGATTTATAAATAGGGGAGAGTCGACTGACCATTCATGGAATATTTTCTCAATTTTCCATTAACATAAGTATCATAAGCCGTCAATACCCTTTTATCAAAACGGTGCACTATGTTTGGCTAATGCAATGCGTGGGTTTTCTCATCTTTTTGTAATGTTTGGTTTATAATTTCTTGGTTGGTTCTTTTCCAATCTAAATGATTCAATTTCTTCAAAATTTGTATCGGGCAGAAGGTGATTTCAAACCCTTAGATTTTTCTCGCAGGTGCGCGTATTATTTTTCAGCAACAATTACAAGAATATCACACATAATGCGTTCGAATCTCTGATTGTTATTTATTTTTAATCATAAAGGAGTTGAAACCCTAGGTCCGTGGGGTACCGTGCGTCTCCAAATTTTCGGGAAGCGACGCGTGACCCATGAGCTGCTGAGTATCTTACGCAGAGCTACCTCTATATGTGGATCGTTTGCAACAGTCTACAGTTAACTCAATTGTTTCAATTAAAATACATCTTTTTAATTGGTTTTGATTGTCAATACTGGTTTAAGATAATATAGTCTCTTATACAATACAATACAAAAATACGTGATTGTACACCAGATACAGATCATTACAAAAATACATTACATGCGACGACTACAATCGGCGGCCTTATCGCTTAGAAGCGACCTCTTCCAGGCAACCTTTAGATGAAAAGAATAATGTGATTTTAAGTAGCAGGGGGTGTACCAACGATATAGCTAGATCTTAACCTCAAGTTGTCAGACTACCTTCGATATTAAACGTTCTAGAGGTAAGTATAAGAGTATAGTTTGGCACAATGAGCGGTGTTTAGGCGTATCCTCATTCCAGGTTAACGCGAGTGTCCGCCGACCTAATTGCCGTCTGGCCGCTAATCGGGATATGCGCCACGCGATAATTGCGAGAGATTACTGCTAGTGGCACTACTCTACCTATTGGAAGTGGCTGCGTACCTTAGTTCATAGGTCAGCTACGTAACATAACAACTGTTCATAGAAATATTCCACCTAACTCCAAAAAGACGGACGTATATGCACTACTTTAGTGTTGCAAAGAAGATGGTAAATAATCTTGGGATTATTTTAGATTTAGCCTAATAAAATGGGTTATACCAATACCAAAAAAAATTACATTTAACAAACGATTACACAAATGGAAACGAGGAAACAAATAATGTATCTCCGTACGTATGTTTAATGCAACAATCCTAGAGATCGCTCTTGAGCGATAAGACCGCCATATTGACACTTATTTTTTATCCTGTTTGTTGTTTTTTAAGTGTGTAATAAAGAACGTTCTGTCTATCTATGGTCTTGATTAAGTTTGTTGCATACATTACTAATATCAAGTGTAGTCATGTAGGTATACCTTGTTAATGTAGTCTCTGAGAAATCACAAATGTCGTCCAGTTAAATGCCCATTGCCTTTATTACTGCCTTAAGTGCGACAATTGTTACTCAGCTAATTCGCTAATGAGTACGTAGGAGTAGCGAGGGCGAAACGTTTAATGCTAACTGGCGCATTAGCCGTAACTAGAACTAAAGACATTATCATACTTACACCTACCTATCAAGCAAGTCAGGAAACGCTTTGAACGTAAAGGCAAATTGCTGCATTGAAATCTAAGAATGCCCCAAATCTACCAGTGAATTTGAATAAGTCCGAAAGTTACGTGCTACGACGACATTATTAGATCACATATTGAAATAGCGCAAGCTAAGCGGGAAAGTGAAAATTGCGTACGTGAACTGGAAGGAAAAATATTAAAAATTAATCAAGAGAGCGGGGGAGGCACATGTGTCGACAAAAAACGACTCCCTCTAAGGGGCACGTGCGGAGAGCAGTTACGGAGCCGTTCCGCCGGAGAGTTAAAAGTTCTTTCGGACAAACAGAGGATTTGTCACAATTACGGCGGGGCGGCGCGTCCCTACTTGATTAAAACCTAAATCACGTGACGTGTTTACAGCCGCGCCCGAGGTGTTTTCAATTTGCCGACTTCTGGACTCGCCATTGGCGTTCCGGACACGTCCACTCACCTATCCGGGGGCGGGACGGAGTTTTGAATTTGTTGCGAATTAAATTATTGACGATCTAATCGGAACAGCCGATCTCTCGGACTCCACCACCCGGTGAGGCGGTCGATCACGTCCCTTAATTATTTTCAAATGTCGCGCCCGAAATCCAATGTCGATGACGCCTACGTTTCGCCGCGGCAACGTTCCGCCTATAAAAAGCTACAAAAAGAGATTAACATTTGAATTAATCGGGAGATTAAACATAATGAAAGAAAATCTCATTACGGGGCCGTATAATAGCAGTGAGAAACCGGTCGAGGAAAAAACGGCGATAAAGAAAAGACGCGCGCGAAGAAAATTAAAAGCTCGAACGGAATTAAAAAATGTTGAAAAAATGTAATCGACGCCGCGATTAGGGGGAATGCAAACAGGATGGAGTCGGAGGGGCGAGGGGCATGCAAAGTTCTCAATTAAAGAGCGGCTACGGAAAGTCTCGTTGTAATTAGATTCTTAAGTCAGCATCCTCGGCCGCTGACACTCAGCCTGTTTAATTTGTAATCGAGACTTGTTAGCCTCGGGTTTCCGAGTTCTCTTAATTCTATTTTCCTGGAGTAATTCTCCTTGATTGATATCCAATTAGACGGAGCGAGCGGTCGTGATTAACGTTTCGATTTCTTTGCTTTCCCATTGACTGCAATTTCTCCGCGGATTTTGATTGCAAAATTGCATTAAAATTAATGGAAAACATTTTCACTGAGATACTGTTGTAGAAAATTACGTATGTTTACTGTTCGACCATGATCTTAGCAGTTTAGCACAGTTATTGAAAAAGTTACTTTGTAAGAAACGAAATTTTATAAGAAACTTGAATTCAAAAAATGGAGAATCCCTCAAGTCAAGGGGCTTGGAACATTTGATGTTTCAAGAAAATTAGCCATGAAATTCCACTTATTTCTACTAGTCCTGTACAAATAATGATAATAATGCTGGACAATCCACACAGCATCATCTAGCCCTAAGCTAAGCAGAGCTTGTGTTATGGGTACTGGATGACTGTTACTTAACACAATAGATTACACAGATAGATATATTCCTTATTATACATATGTAGATAATGACCAGAACACTCGGAACAAATATCTGCAGATCGTACATATAAATGCCCTGAGGTGGGAATCAAACTCGCAACCTCCTGCATCGCAAGCGGACCGTCATCCACCGAGCCAGAGGTTGTCTCACAAATTACATGACCTAAAACAAATTATAGTAACTATCAAGTGAATTAACAAGTTCCGGCGCTATTGCGTGTCTGTCGTATCCTCAACGACATTACGTATATGTATATACCTAATTCATTTAGCAACACATACCAACAATACTATTGCTGTCACATCAACGTATGAGTAGAATGGTTAACCTTCATGATGGAAACATCTACAATTATACAGATACTCATTAAAATTGATTAAGTTTCTAAATGGTCAGCATAATTATAAGGAGAAAAATCAAAGGTGTTAAAATTACCAAAACAGCCCAACCAAGAAACACCTTCAAAGCCGCGAAAGCCTCAGCGCAACACGAACCCTCTTCTAAACAAACAACAGCTTAAAATTAATTCCCAGTGTCCGGCGACCCGTAATTAAACATCTCGCCTTGTAATTATGGACTTTAACTTGTCGGAAGTTGCCGGGAAATTCCGGCTTAAGTGGTCCGGCCAATTAATGCCGCCCTCGACGACGCGATTAAGCAATTAACACAGTTGGGCGGGCGGGCTCTCATTAAACAGGGAAACCAGGGAAAACTTGAGAGTTTGAAATCCTGAGGTTTCCCTAAAGCCCCCTCGTTTGATGTTCGAGTTGTTTGGGTTTAATTTATTAAGATTTTAAAAATGGATTACTTTTTGGGGAACGATGAGGAGATAAAAAGTGAGGGTACATTAAAAATGCAATGCTGTTTTGAGTAGATTGAGTATCTCGTTCCTGTTTGTATTCATATGAAAACGGTGGATAGATGGATCATATTAAATAAAACCTTTAGAAATAAGAACATGCATGAATCGTACGTCTCAAGTTTTATAAGCCTGGGATACATACCTATTTTAATGCTTGTGGGCAGCGAATACCTTATCAATAAGTTCTGAGCTGATAAAAATGTTAACTAATTAGAGTAGGTTAATAGTTCTGTAAACTTTGAGTACCATTCGCAGGTGATAAATATGGTACAACCCTGTCTTCATGTATTGTATAAAATAGTGTGTCAAGTTTACGATTAGTACATAAAATATACAAAGTATTTCCAGAAACAAGAGAACAACTTCTCCTTGTCCAAACGTTTAATTATCATAAAATATTTCCTGAGTCTGTTACTCATTTAACCCATTAGACAGTTAATCTGTGAAGTCATTATTAACCAGCTCGTTAACACCCCGACCTGACCCCCGAAGCCTTTAGAAAGGCTTTAAACAAACCTCAGCTAATGAAAGCCCCTAGGGTTGTTATTAATTATGTTGGAATCTTCTTACAAAGTATCAACAACCCTTTCTTGGTAAATCATAGTGATGGGATGGTATCGATGAAGGTTTTCGCGATAGGTCGTTTATTTATAGTACTCAGTCTGTCTACCATATTTCATATTTAAATTTTTGTTTTGTCTTTTTGTGTTATTTAGTTAAAACTTGTAGGTACATAATTTGTATCCATACAACAAAAGATATACGCAGAAATTTATTTAAGAAATGTGATATGTACCTAAATCGGATTTATGCATATATTGTAAGTACATATTTTTGGTTGATTAGATGAAGATATTATGCCCAAATATGTCATATTATAACGTTATTTAAAATTCCATTAGGTATTCTTTTACTAAAATTAACTACATGATGGCTTTGAAAACTTATTACCCAACAATGCTAGACCAAAATGAGGTCATTAGTTTCATGAAATACTCTACTATCGATAACTCACAGCCACACCCCTAGTGCCAAGCCTCTAATTCAATAAAGCGGGTTAAACTGCGCAAACAGGCAGTGAAAGGGTTAATTTGCATGGCGGTATTTGCAGGGTTAACCGATGGCTCGTTAGGGTGGAACAATTAACAACAGAAGGGTTGGAAAACTCATGGGAAAGTTAGTGTAGGTCAGGTTTTCCTTTCACTTCAGCTTTTGATTTGAAAATGAAAAGTGAAAGGGGAAATGAAGGAGGCGAATTGGCATTGCTTTGTCGTTCTCACGTAACAAGGCACCTATACTAGTACCTTAATCTTTGCTTGGCACGCATAGGTATGGATCAGTGTTGGATGCTAGACATTTTTTAGTAAAAGTGTTATTGTTTTAACAATTTTTGAAACACTTTTCCGGTTAAAACGTTGTATTTGAAATGATGTTGAGATTTGACAGGTGGATAAGTATAAAAAGTAGAATTAAATGCTCGTACGTTTGGTCAAAATCCCATACGTTTTGGTCACAAGAAGCGTCTCACTAAAAGTGTTATTATTGAAACACTTTTCTGGTAAACACGTTGAATTTTAAATGATGTTGAGATTGGACAGGTCGATAAATATAAACAGCAGAATTAAATGCACATACGTTTGGTCAAAATCCCATACGTTTTGGTCACAAGAAGCGTCTCACTAAAAGTGTTATTATTGAAACACTTTTCCGGTAAACACGTTGAATTTTAAATGATGTTAAGATTTGACAGGTCGATAAATATAAACAGCAGAATTAAATGCACATACGTTTGGTCAAAATGCCATGCGTTTTGGTCACAAGAAGCGTCTCACTAAAAGTGTTATTATTGAAATACTTTTCCGGTAAACACGTTGAATTTTAAATGATGTTAAGATTTGACAGGTGGTATGAAGTTAAAAAAGTTAAACGCTTTGTCCCAAATCAGTGTTGGTCACAAAAAGAGCTTCTGTAAAATAACTCTTCACTCCAGCTAAGCCCAGCCTATCGTGATTAAAACGGTGCATATTTAAGCAACTGTTTGACATACAGAACTGTATAATTACATCGAAACTCCGAAAAAGAAAAAAGTAAAAATTTTAATAAAACACCAAGTCAAATGAAGAATGTTTCGGGCACTCAAAGTGGGCGTTCGTAAAATCCTCATACATTAGTTATCTTCTAATTCGTTGTTTCAATCGAGTAAATTACAGCTTTACAATTATATTAGTATTAATGAGCCCAGCCCTATGTTTCTTTTACACTTTTTTACAAAGAAATGTAAATTTTATTTATCTGTTTCTTTATTTCGACAAGAGGCGTCTTGATGAAGGTGGTATTATGAAAGCCATAATTTATTTCTACACTGATTGATAATATTGCTTCTGTATACAACATTTTGTTGAAGTACGGGGTTGATATAGTCAGATTAATGGCACAAAATCCGTTTTTTTACGTTTAACGTTGAGAATGAAAAAAAAACAGAAACCCTAAAAATGGGGCAGCATCCTGTATTAATCATATTTATGCGAATTCGCGAAGGACCTCTCTTTTTAACAAAATATAAAGTGCAATAATACTGTTATTACTTATTGAGTAGAAAGAACTAGTACTGGTATATAGAATTGAAACAGTAACAAAATAATTGACAGAATATCTAAAATATCTGAATGTCAACCCACATGAATTAATTAAACAAATTAGAATGTTCGACAAATCTGGACTTGTATCTGGTATGGTCTATTACGTATTATGTTGGCACTCGACAACCGTGAGAACCTTTTACCAGCTGGGGTTGCCACAAAGACAATACAAAGTAGAAAAGTAAAAGAATAATTTCTATAATTGACGCCTAAATAATTGCTTTTCACACCTGACTTTAATACCAGCAATTATTAACGGCTAACACGATATTAATTAAAACAACAGAGGCGTCACGGACCATTTAACGACAATTACAAACTTCAACTTACAAGGAAGTTTATAAGAATGTAGCTGGATTGAATACAGCTTGCTCAATGTATGATACATTATTAAAAACTGGCGCGATCCCCTTTTGTTTTGGGTGGAGGCATGGTTTTGTGACGTCAGCGTGGATAACTGTATGAAAAAATAAAAGACAATCGCAGAATTGTAGAATCCATGATCATATATTATTATGATACTTTATTATTATTACTTATTTATCACATGACGAAGCATTTTGAATGCATGTTCGGTTTAAGTACCGTATTTTAGATATCATTAAAAAGGTTTTATATACAATAATAAGTAATTTTCTTTTGTGAAATGATTATTTTTTGATGATGAAAAGTAATAAACAAATTGTTAAAATAACCTAAACTAATACTTTTTAGGAAACTACACATACAACTACAGTTTGAAGGGAAACAGACCTTTTTAGACAGTTCAGGTGTTTCGTTATTTTATTTCGAAAGCATGTAAATGTCATCGCAGTGGCAAGTTATTTGAACTAGCTGTTCTGTTCGCCCGATGATTTCAAGAAAGTGATGGCTGTCATTAAAACTATCGTGAGATATATCTCGTGTGTAATTGTCGAGTTTTTGTTGTTATTTCACGGATCGTTTAACCTCTGTTTTGTTTACAGTGAGCATGAGCTGTTTACTTTTTGTAAATTTAATTTATTTATTATTCAGTGTTGAAACGCTTTCATTAGAAGGGGTTCTGCAATACTACAGCTTTTAATAATACAGATTAACTATATAATTATAGTCGGTCAGTTATCTATTTAATTAATTTAGCTAGTTTTTTATATGTATTTGTTAATTTAGGTTAAGTTCTAAGAGATGTTTGTTTGACTGGGCAAAAATTAAATCAATTCAAGTAAGACCCAGTTAATTCTGTTGCAAAAGCTCAATAGAAGAGACTTCTAACATGACGATTAAATTTGATGTGTACTAGATAAGAAAAATTTCAAAATGAAACAATTATAATATTCTTAGTGTGTAAGTCGATTGGCGGTCTTGTCGCTCAAGAAGCTCTCTGCCAGATAACCTGGTATGGATAAGACTGGTCATATTATGAATGTTTTAAAAAATACAATTTAAATCTCACTAGGTTTTATAAATTAGGTTATTACAACAAAGTAATAAATAAATAATAATAATGTTTGGTAGAAACTGAGATAATATTTTTAGCATAGTCGGGCAAATTGTATCAGAACAATAGATAAAATGTAACTGATGTGGGTTTTCTGTGGCTTCAATTTCAATACAGTTTCAAATTGAATCAAGCAGTCGATAAGTGCAATAATTTCGTCCGCAAATGATCGCGGGCAGTGAGCGTGCTTGGTTTATACTAGGGACGAGCACAATGTGGAGCCGGATGATGTAGAAGGACGGATGATAGACGGAAGACGGATTTCAGAAGATAAACTAGTTGGTATTTAAGTAATTAAGATAAATAAATAATGCTGGACGAGAAACATGACAATACGTTATCTAGGCCTGAATTCAGAACTTGAAATGAATGCTGATTTTATGAAAAGACAAACGATAGAAATTCTGATGGTGTGAAAAATTTGTATGGTTCATTATGATGATTTCGATAAACTACTTTAAAATAAAGGAGTATGTATGTTAAATTAGGTAGGTATAATCGCAGCTTCTTTATCAAGCTTATTTTAAAAAAATGTTATGATATATAATATTTATAATATTATATATCATATCGTTTTCTATGTATCATAAAAAAATATCTATCTATGTAATGTATTGTATTATGTGTATCAGTTATCTAGTACCCATAACACAAGCTCTGCTTATTTGTCCAGCATTATTTACAAAAAATATATATATATAAAATTGACCGGGAACACACACACACAAACAGATTAAAAAATTTATTGAACCACCTTGTTTTTCTGATTTTTTAAAATTATATTCTCTGAAACATCCGGCTAAAACCCAATAAGTTCTGCGACTTTACAAAGAATCAGCACTATGCCTAGTGTATCACCGATCGATGCAATTTTGATTGATTGCGTTGCTTACTGTAGTGTAACCAATCTTATTGAAAACTCGCATTGTAAAGGGCAGTGCTGCGTTCGACACACGGCTTGTCAAATGGTTTAAAATGAAAAAAGCAGGGGACAACCCTACGACCATTATCGACTGTGACATTTTATATTTGAGGGAGTTATTATTTTGAGGTTTTTGGGTAGATGTTGCATTTATTTTTTGTGTACCGTGTTTCCTGTTATTGTCGCAGTTAGACATGACTCGTAAAAGGTTTTCAGAAGTTTTTTGTTTCTCGAACAGACAATGAGTCCTATAAGTTTTTGAGAAGTTTTAGTTTCTCAAACGAGAGACTGTTTAAGATTTTCTTTATAAAAATTATTACAAGTTTGTTCAATTCTGTGACTATTTTGTTGACTCAGCAATGTGAAGAGGCCTTACAACAAACACAGCTCATCCCCAAATAAAAAGCCCATGTGAATAGCAATCAATAGCAAGTGTTGCCATCGACACAAATCACCCGCTTTTTAACGACATGTCAGTCTCAAACATCAATGTTTTCAATTCGAATCGATACACCTTTCATGTTCAGCGAGCGTAGGCGCAGGGGGGTCAAAAGGGGGTTAAAAGTTCAAACGGGATTAATTAGGGCGATCTTTTCAGTTCGAAAATATCCAGCGAATACTTCGGATAGGTCTATAACAAGGAGCAGATTTTTTTAAATCACAAAGGAATGTAAACATCGTCAGAGAAAACAACAATTAGAATAGCCGATATCGAAGCCTCGGGCTCCCTCCTAACCCACCCCATTATTTTATCTAATCAAAAAGTTTTAAAAGGAAAAATTATACCGGCCTTTATTATGAGTCAACTTTCTTTTTGGAGGGTGGATATATTTTTAATAACGATACCGTGGAAAGCCATCCCACCGTGTAATACTTTCGCGATTCTGAATTCGACTGTATCTAAGTTACGTTGGTAATTGGAATCAGAAATTGAATTATGCTCTACATAATTTTTAGGTAACTACGAGTATGTTATTAGTCGGGTCCTAAAATCCTTTATTAATGGTTATACTGAATTCCTACCATTGAATGTTGATATCCAAAAGTTTATTCTTATTAGCAAACAAAATAACAATTAATAAATAAAAACAAATTAGAACTAGTATTTACAATTGAAATAGTTGAGCTAATTGTAAACTGTTGCAAAAAATGTAGAGGTACCTCACTGATTCATAGCAGTTTATTTAGAAATAGTTATAAGTTGTTAGAAATACCACAAATTTAGAGTGGTATTAAGAATTTAGATAAGAAAAACCTAATTGAAATTACATTTTTTACTGACGTCATAAAGCGTGCCATCAAAGGCGTCAGATGAGACCAAAAATTCTACATTAATTAAGGAAAAAGTGCCCCTAAAAAACCGAGGGTGGAATCCCCAAGCGTTTTCTTTGCTCAACATTTTCCGAAAACACAACACTTAAGACCAAGAAAAATAAGTCTTATCCCGAGGTGTTAGAATATTTTTTTGATTGCTTTATATTTATCTGAGGCAGCATTATTGTTGCACACCTTGTATGCGTAAATCAGAGCCTGAGGCGAGCATTTTTCTGACAAAAAGATGCAATTATATGCAAAGGGAGGGAGAAAACGTAATGAGGTACTTTGAAATTTCCTAGGGGAAACTTTGGACTCAAAATTTTCTTACGCGTTTGATGGAAAATTTTATTTTTAGAATAAACCGAGTAAGCTACTAGGTACAGATTGGGTATTATGTTTATAAACCTTACCATGTCCCGTCCTATACCTTGGTTCTAGCATCGTAAATCAATAATTGATTTACGATGCTAGAACCAATAAATACAAATTATTTGTATTTATTTCAACATATACACAAAAACAACAAAATAATAAATGTACGAAGAAAATATTTCACGACAACATCGGAGCTAATTGCAGGTCTCTTGTCCGTTTCTGAACTAGAATTTGTACCTTTTCCACTGTGCCAGTGTTATTATGAGTTATTGAAGTTGTTGTTTTGTTTTTTAGAGGTTACATTTCTGTTGCCTTTCTGTTATTCATATTGTGTTAAGTTTTAATAGATAGACCTAGTCTTTGTTTACAACAAATATATTTGATTCCCATACCCGTGTATGAACATTTATTAAGGCACATCCCCAACTCACACTAGTGAAAACAGAGTTGGCGGCCAGCAAGAGTAACTTCGCATCTCTGCCTAAACTATACAAAATAAAATTATCATCCCATCTCATCAGTAGCTTATTTTAATGCTTTTTTTTATTGGTACCTAATAAAAAAAAAGTTTCTATGGGTATCCAAACTATTCAATGAATTTTTAGAAAACTCCTTTGTCATATTTGAATCGAGGATGTGTTTTAGGAATTCTTCACTGGACCAAGATAGACTAGAAAGTACAAAAGACCTTGGAATTTAGATATTTCCAGCATGATGTCACGTCTCACGTGTTTGACAACACGCTTTTCGTTGAAAATAGACAATATTATGATAATTGACTACTTGAACACTTTGTTCTGATTGCATTTGAATTTGTTCAATAAAATATCAGAGAATCACATTAGCCTATGTAGGTAACTAGAAAATATGAAATGCGTATTTTTTGGTATGACAATGTGGAGTTGTAGATAAAACATCCATAACTTTTTTTAAGTAGGTAGGTAGATCTATTTTAAGGCCTCTTGTCCACACGTGGGTTTTACCGTTAAAGTCTACGGTTAATACACAGTGTGTGTGTGTGTGTGTGACTGAACATACTAAGGTTCTTTTGGGTATATGGCACGAAATGAAGACTTGATGGAGCGTTCCTTTGTACAAGGCAGAATGGCCCCTCCATTCTGCCTTGTACAACGGAACGCTAGGGTTCCGCTAAAGGGTCCCGTGGTCGATCTCCAACGATACAACTGATGGTCTCGGACCTCATCACCATCCGTAACGTTCCGCTATGATCGACTGCTCCCACGACGCAACCAATAGGCGACGATGACGGCGTATTGCTCAAGCAGCTTTTCATCAGGTCCCCAAACCCCCACTGCCATAGCGCCATACGGCGCTATGGCAGTGGCGCCGCGCGGATTTTTACGGCGAAATACCGTGTGTGGACAAGATGCCTTACGCCGTTTGACTATTACTTTCTGGCCGCGACTTCGCACGTGCTTTTCAAATAGCTTATGTCCGTCCCCGGGATACCATTTATCTCCCTGACTAGTAGTTACCTAGTTTTCCCGTCAGCATTAGGTATACCTATCCAAAACTTTCAAGTAGCTATTATCATGATTTGTAACACTAACTTTATTAGATATTTTACTATTAAATCCTGACAGCAAATAAAGAAACTGCCAAAGAAAAAAAAATACTAAAAGATTGCGTAACTTTTGTAAATCTTCAAACGGTTGTATGAGTAACGTCTGGAAAAATTTCAACGTGTTTGAATACTCCTGACTTTTTTATACCATCTAAGAACATTAATATTAAAATCTCTGGACCAAGGACAACATAAAGTGCGTCATTTGACTAGCTTCCTGGCATTACGATTCATTTGTATAATTCAATAAAATAAAATATATTGAATAGAATCACTATTTGTTCTGGAGTGTTCTGAATAAGAACATTGAGAGTCTTAAGAATAATGTTACATTATGTTTATTACCATAATCAGGAATCGGTAAAAATAAATAATAAATATTCTGGATAATTCACACTGCATCATTTAGCCCCAAGCTAAAATTTTTTTTTAGGGTAGCCGTAACACATTTTCTGCTTGTCTTATAATGAATACAAACTAATAATATCAAATATAATCACACTTTAAATGTTTAGATTGGATTTATGGATTGATGTTTGTTACTTCCTCATGTCAAAACTACTGAACGGATCGGGCTGAAATTTTGCATACAGATAGTTCTAGGCCTAGAATACAACATAGACTTTTTATACCATTATTCAGTTCCCATGGGATACAAACAACCTTAAAACGTTTCTATAGAAACAATTTATACGTGTGAAGCCGCGGGCAGAATCTAATAACAGATAATGAGTTATAAAAATTTATGTTTATGTAATATAAGGCATATTACATAAACATAAATTTTCTTAAACTAGGAATATGAAAAAAAAAACATTAAAAAATCAACACAGGTAGGTAAAGTGACACAGTACAGTGAGCAAAACACATTGCATAAAAATTATCTAAATATTTCAGCAAAGAGTGCAAGAAAGCTCTAAGCTTTCATACGTACGTTCCGCGCTTCAAAACCCTGAATAACGTCTCCTGCTGCGTTCTTTACGTCGACAAAACACATTTCCGTAATCACCTTATAAAGGGATTACTATAAATAAAAAGGAAAGAAAGGAAATTAACCGCATTACGGGAAATCCCGTCCCCCTGCAATATGTGGGCTCCCACTGATAAAACACTGGGAGCTTTTTCGCGTAAATGAAACAATGTGGTATATTTATGTTTTTATGAGTGTTATCTTTATTGTGGGGAAAATATGCTTTGTTGTGTTTTGAATGAGTTTAGGTTACGTATAAGTAAGAGTTTTACTTTTACGACTGTTACACAGTTTTCTTCTGGACTTTATTGACGACCTCTGTGGCGTAGCGGGCGAAAATCAGCCTGCGAAGCGGGAGGTTGCGAGTTTGCTTCGCAGCTCGGGATAGATATCCGGGTGTTCTGGGTATTTTCTATGTATAAAAGTAAGTATCTTTCTATATAGCGCATTGTATTAAGTACATCAGTTACCTATTATTATCTACCCATGATACAAGTTCTTCTTAGCTTGGGGTTAAATGATGACTAGTGGGTGTCTAGCATTACTTATTTATTATTTATTTATAGGCACAGTAAATGACAAACTAAATAGGTGTACCAAAAACGCGTATGCCATGTTATAGGCGTTTTCGATAGGTGAGGTAATATAGACAGAAATAGGATTTTTTAATTGAAATACTTAACTATATATTTCTATGTGCTTTCCCATAATCCTGTGGGACGTAGAAAATACAATCAAGGAATCCTCCTTGATTACATTTACTGCATCTACAAATGAATGTGAGAAAAATACTCGACGAAATAACCTTTTTAATTTCCCAAAGAGAAAGCACTCATGGTAATTTATACGTAGAATTAAGGAAGACTTACGGGCCAAACAGCGGAAAATACATAAGAAACAGGCATGCAACCCCCGTGTAGGTTTATGCCCTATCAGGGTGGCATGAGTAGGGGATAAAAAACAAAATGAGAAGTTATGTTTTCGGTAATAAAGGACGGACGAGAGAAATCGTTTAAGACGACGCCAAATGAGATGGAACGAATAATTTTGATTATTTTTATGGCACGAAATTGCGATACGGTCTGGCCTCGGACTTAATGTCTATTTGTTTTACTTCAATTTAATATTGCGTTTATCGTTCGCAGTTTATAGGCGTCGGTTTACCGTTTGTGGTGAAAAGGACGCATAATCCTGTATTGTTCATTGTTTATGATAGTTATGTTTTTCTTTTAATTAAGATCGATAGAAAAAAATATTTTTTTAAATAAATAATGCTGGACAATTCACACATCATTATCTTGCCCCATGATAAGCAGAGCTTGTGTTATTGGTACTAGATAACTGATATATATAATACAATATATTACATAGATAGATATTTTTTATTATACATAGAAAACGACCAGAACCCCCTGAACAAATATCTGCAGATCGTACACACAATTGTTCCGAGGCGGGAATCGAACCCGCAACCTCCTGCGTCGCAGGCGGACCTTCGCCCACCGCGCCACATCGGTCGTCATACTGAAAGAATATACTGAATAAAAATATTTAGAGATATACGAGTATATTCAATATAAACACTTGTAATAATTTGTCGGTAAATTGTATCATATTATGCTGTTTCTAGAAAGTCTTTGTTTTACTTATTATATTTGCTGAACATCACCGTTTTTCAGAATGCCCTGGGGCCGAATTCCACTAAATTGCTTCACCATAACAATGGAATCGTCTCAAAATAACACATTGTGCAATTTTTCTTTCGATGGAAGAAACTACAGATAGAAGGACGCGTGTCAAAAGTGTCAAGATTGAAACATTCTATCGACCTCCGTGCAAATAGCACCGCACGCACTATCTAGCTAGAGTTTCTTTCATCTATGGAGGATTCGGCGACGATACTATTGTCATAGTAAAGCGATTGGTTTGCAGAATGGCCCCTTAAGGCAAATGGTCCATCAACTTTTGCATCAAAATATATTACAATGGTGTCAAATTTTACACGCTACAGTGTGCGCAAAATATAATTGCGCCAACTAAATTAATCAAGCTCTATAGAATTTTTATCGATTTACGATAACAACAATTGGGAGACAGTCGTTATTTTTATGGCTTCCAAAAAAGAGGATAGGAATCAATACCCTGAACAAAGCTTAATTTATAAGTCTCGGGACAGTTCTATTCTATATTAGAAAAACCAAGTACCGTCGGATAGGGTTCTGTACATTTAACAAGATTACAGTAATTATATTCTATTCCCTAGATATACATATGTATTATTTAAAATAGTACCCGATATCAATAGATAGAAAATACTTTGTTGTAAACTTAGATCAAATAGAAACACGAAATTTAAAAATTCTCATTCTTGAGCGATAAGACCACTAATTATCACTTAGACTGTTGACCACTAATTATCAATTAGACTGTTGGCGGTCTTATCGCTCAGAGCGTTCTCTACCAGGCTGGTTGCCTGGTAGAGAACGCTTTGAATTTCCTATCTATTCATTCATGCCTATCCAATATTGATATAAAAAGTGTGATTTTGCCCAGGGATCCCTAAAAATCGATGTAGCCCAATGTTTTGTTCGTGTTAATTTTGAGAAGGATTCGATACAGTAGGGCGTTGGGCTACTTGTTTTCCTTCATGCGTTTTTAGAGGAGAAGCAGTTTGTTGAAATGGGATATAAGGAAACTTTTAATAAGTTTTTGTGACCCGATGTTATTGGGATCAAATTCTCTGAATCTTAGCCAGAAGTTTCAAAAAACTAAATAATACAGAGCTTTTTCACAACTAGCCCCTAAAGTAAATAAAGCTCGTATTGGGTTAATACATAACTTGTAGAATATAATAGAATAGAAGGCCTGTGCGGACTCGCTATTGAGTGCAATTGGACGACCAATGTGGCGCGGTGGGCGAAGATCTGCCCGCAGGAGGATGCGGGTTCGATTCCCGCCTTGGGACAAATGTTTGTACGATCAGAATTTTTTTGTTCCACGTGTTCTAATTACTTTCTATCTAACTAAACTAAAAAATATCTATCTATGCAATGTATTTTATTATGTTTATCAGACATCTTGTACTAGCATTATATATTTATTTATTAGTGAGTTATGAGTAACGGAGCGGTAACGGAGTCTGAGGGCTTTTTGTATAAACATTTTATTAAATTTTATTGAACCCTAGGTTTTATTAGGTTTACACAAAGATCTTGAGATCTGGTCTGACAATTCAATGCACCACAATAATTCTGCAAAGATCCTAAAAAACATCAGCCACACAGGCGACCCTCCGCGACAAATAATGAAGGGAGGGCAGCGTGATATAATGCACTTTTTTATTGCTTACTCCTTATACCCACAGAGAAAACACACACGCGTACATTTTAACTATTAGTGCTTTTTTCTGTATGGGTTAGGGAAGGGTTCCGGGCGCGCAGGGGTTAAGCCCGGTCGCTTGATAAAAAATTTACGTCGATTCAAGTTCGCGATGCTCGCCCCAGAGGGTCACCGGGGTAGCATTGTTGCGTTTCACTCTCACGCGGCCGACGACTAACTTTACATTTTTTTTCATAACTTATTATGATCTCGAACCTACGGAAAGGACCGGCCATTAATAACCATGGAATATAAATATCGCCGTCGCTTTCATTTCACGGGGATCGGAAACAAAGAGGCTCTTTGATTTTATTATTCTAATTTAATTTGGCTCGGGCCGTCGTCGTCTGCGCTTTATCGCCAGGTAGCCTTCTGTTTCTAAGAAAAAAATATTTATATCTCTTTCTATTAAAAATCCTATTGTTCGCGCGAGGGCACGTCAGCACGCGACAAAAGGAACATTAATTATAATATCCGATTAAAAAAGCGCCATTTAGCTACGCGAGAAAAGTTCTTTGTTTGAGATGATTGAATTCGGTATTACCAACATTAGCTACCATCCCGGCTCCCCGGGGAAAAGATGCATTATTAAAGTAGGCACCTTGTATTTGCGTAGGCTGCGACTTTTTTCTCTATTCATTCCGAGCTTACTCCGTAATGCTAAAGCGATAAAGATATCAGATTACGCCTTAGAGTGTTGCCGGTTCAGACACGAACAAAAACTATGGGCACCGGGAGACTGCCGAAATATGAGGATCCAATTCCATAAACCACATCAGTGGGAGGAATCATACGAGTTACGTCTGTACGTGCTCGCACATAGTAATTAGATATTACGTACGACTAATCGTAACTCGCACGGGTGTTGTTTTACCCGAAAGGGGGAATAAATCACCGGGTAACACCGTGACAAAAAAGTAACAGAAAAAAGAAACAATGTTAGTACGCGGAACAAAAGAAATTATAACGCGCGATCCATAGCGAAAAAAATCGTTAGGATAATAAAAATGGTAACATAAAAAAGTGGTAATAATAGCCGTAGAGAACAATGCCACTTTTGGATTATGAATCAAAGTTTATTTAGCAAAGCGCGATAGATAAACTTTTTGACAACTCTCGCGAGAATACGCGCCGAGGCAGCTGTCGCGATTTTCGGATTAATTTAGCACAGATGAAGTACTGCATTATAATGATGCATTTTTGATTCGCCCGTCCGTTTTTATGATAATAAGCGTCATTCAGATTAGTAATTACAAAAATGTGGGGTAATTTTGCAGAAAGCTGCAGAAAAATTACAATGATTGTTGTGGGGTGGATGCATAGACACATTTTTATAACGACACCGGCCACAGATGTGCTATTAATCTCAGAATGCGTAGTTATTAAATCTTGTCGAGTAGGACGACGACGTCGACATCGTCCGCCGTGTTATTAATGGAAGTGTATCACGGGAGCCATTAGATACATAATTAACATCGATCTTCGAGTAAAAAGAAGAAAAAATGGTAAAGCTCGCGTCACTCTCAGCGACGAATAAAACCGTCATTAAAGATTGATAGCCGCGAGAAAGTATCATTAATATAATTCAATTAATAAAAAGTAATTTCGCATCTCACCCCGCGGAGGAAAAAGCAATTAGTGGCTAGATTGCGATCCGTCAAAACAACTGCGTCGAGTGTCGGAGAAAAAAAACGAGGAGCATTCATTAACGTAGAAATTCGCGAGGGGTGAATACGTAAGGAGTTTTTTGCATAAGACGGTGGCGCCCTCGGTTTTTAAGTTTTTTTTCTGTATTGAATATAAACTATGTGGGCGCACCCGTAAGGGGTTTTAGTCACACTTGCTGGGTGTTGACGAAGTTTTTTTTTAATTGTACCAGTAATGAGTGTTGTAATGATTTTATGGTGGGGTAATGAGCGGATCCCGCGGTGGCATTTGCATGTCGCGGGGAGTTTTTTCGCGAGTTTGTTGATGAAGTTTTTCAAACGTTTTTTTTCAAAGACTATTTTTATGGCATGGCTCTATTTGAAGTTTGTGGTTAAACATTTCAGTGGCACGTTGTTTATGGTTGAGGGGTGGCGCTTTATTGTTATTATTTTAATGTTTATTTTTCTTGTATCATGCGGATTTTGCACGATATTCAGATGATTTGGCATTTTTATGGTAAGCTAACTGCATACTTCTTGAATATTAAATGAACCTAAGTAAAGATACATTTGTTTTAATTCCACTTAGAGATATTCGATATTTTTTCTAAATTAACAAATTTATAGGTACCTTGTTGATTTTCTAAGTTGAGCAACCGACGACTGGAGGGTCATTGCTCAATGTGCTCAACTGAGTTGCACAAAGGGGAACTCACAAAGCTTTTGCCACTAAGAGTGAAACTTTGAGCAAAGTATGTTACATTATCATATCATACATAGGTAAATAGATGCAATATGCTAAACCTCATCGCTACTATAAAATTCCTCGAATGGTCCCTAATCAGCAGTTGATAGGTAAATAAGTTAGACTAGAATAATGGGTTTGATAAAGGCAACCCCAAGTCGTTTCGCTGCCGATAATATAGGCCCAGCTGACGTGCGGCGGCCCCGATTCGGTAGGTATTAGCAATCATTAAATTGGAAATAACGCTATATTGCCGATACACTGGTTCTTTTATAAATATCTCTCACGTGATCCCCGTGCCGAGTCGTGTCACGAACCTCACTGAAAACGATGGAAATATTCAAATCGCCATATAAAAAAGACAAGTTAGGTAGCATTTAAAAAGCTTGTTTGTTTAGCGACGAATCGCTTTTAGTCATGACAAGGTGCATGGGCGCATCCGACAGCGATGTACTCAGGTAAGGGGTAGGGTCCAGACACTTTTAAAGGGTCCAAAAGATATAAAAACGTCATCGTCACTTATCATTGATTGATATAGACAAACCATGGTGTATTCACTATAAAAACATTATTGCAAATGTACCATTAGTACTCGTATAAATACAAACTTCAATTCCACTTACTAACCATGATGATATTTTGAATCAATAAAATCTTTTATCAATAGATGACGACCTCGGTGGCGTAGCTGGCGAAGTCCGCCTGTGACGCTGGAGGTTGTGGGTTTCATTCCTGACGCGGGTTAAATGCTTGTATGCAAGAATTCGTTCCGGGTCTAAATGTATGAATTTGTAATTTGTGTATATTGAGTCATCCATAACACAAGCTATGCTTACTTTGGAGCCAGATGATGCTGTGTACAATTTTTTTTAGTAAAATTAATCTCAAATCTATCTTTATCGTAAAAAATCGTAGTAGAAAGGTACTCGAAATCTGATATTCTACCGCGACTTTACTTTCACATCGATTCGATTTCAACATTTCATGTCATTTTAAATATGGCTTGAACCAGCCGTCTAGCTCACAAACTCAGCCCCTACAGAATTAAATCCTGAATACGTGCCTAGATCTAAGGCGAATACGTGACAAATTTGTATTGCAGTTGAATAGTCTTTATGTCTTGTGTCGTAGGATTCATATTTACGGTTGTCACTGGCAAATAAAAATTGTGAAACATTGCAGTTGGGATGAAGAATGTTATGGAATATGAAGTCTTCAGGAAATAGGTTACATTATGTAATACCTACTTAGGAACATTTTGTTGAATGCTTGCATGGTTCTTGTCTAACAAGATTCTTGGAGGAACATTTTCAGAGGTACTTACTATTTAACAATAAGAAACAGTTCTAACTTGAATTCTTTAATGTACACTTTATAATCTTCGTAAGGTTACGTTACGAAGTATTATTATATTTTTCCATATTAAACGTTTCTATTTTTTTGGAGACGATACCAACTGTTATCGAAAAACTTACCTAGTTACCTATAAGTATTAATACAACGGGTATTTATCGCGTTTATTTACTTATTGTTCCCGACGTTAAATACCCGTTGTATTAATACTTATAATTACGAGTATGTGTTCAGATCGCGTAAGTTTAAAAATATTTAAACGTACCTAGATTCTATTACGAGTACCTACATCTACCTGTCTACTGAACAATACTAACAGACTGACGTAGTTATTTAAATATTTTTATAAGTTAATTTAATATTCACTGTTTGTTTTTATATTATATTGTAAATGGAAATTATAGCCTGAAAGCTATTTATATTGTACATAACCCGTAGGTGAAGTTATTATAATATTATACCTAAACAAATATTTCTATTAAAATAAACAAGCGCTAACGGCCATTAGGGACGCAGTTTCAATAAAATATATTAAATTAATGCATATTTCAATAAATATCGAACACCACACATTAAGGTGCGTGAATATTCATATAAATCAGCATTACTCTTTTAACAATAACCATTTATCGAATACCAATTTATTTGCTTATTTATTGAAATTTGTTACGCATGTTAATATTTTTTAGTTAGCTAACACGTTTCACTAATTCCATTTCAGATTTTAATGAGTTCTACAACGTGCTAGAAAGAGAGCTATAATGTTATTTTGGGGGTAAACTGTAACGTGAGTGATTTTGAAAGTATCGATGCCATTGATAGGATTTTTAATGGTTTAAAAAAAATGGCGACAATAGCGCTGAGTTACTCCGACAGAATTATTTATAGCCGATCGTAAATTGTAGTTTAAATTAAATCGCCTCTAAGTCCCAGTTTCATTTCCCGCGCCAATACCAGTTTTAATGTTTTCAATAATTGCAATAAATCAATTTACTTAATGTGCGACAACTATGCGCCTACAAATTATTTATACTCTTGCGTTCTCGTGTTACGATGAATAAATCGAGTAGAAAGTTCAACAAGACAAAAGAGGTCTAAATGCGCAAATACAATACAATCTGGACTAAGAAACCGCACACCTCCGAGGTGCCAAAGACAATGATAATTGTTCCACGTGAAATATAGTGTTGCCACCGACAAAAGAAGCAAAGAATGAAAAAAAAATACATTTTTCATTGTAACACTCGGGCCATTCACTACAGGTGGGTCGATGTGGGGTGGGTAAGGACAATGGAGGTATCAATGGACGATGCCAATATTTTTTTGTGTTTAAAAAAATGTTAGGTATTGAAAATTTTCGTCATTAATTATTTGAAAACGATGGCAAAACTGGGCGTGCGTGACGCAGCAGAAACAGGGTTGACAAAGACCGCTTAAAATTGGCCTAAAGATTTACCCGGTTCCTTCAAATATTTCTGTGATACATCAGTTACCAAGGCGAAGAACTTTTTCAAAACTAGTAATTACAAAGAGAAATAGAATTTTAGATTTCATCCATTAGCCCTATTTTCAAGGACTATTAGTCCTTGTAAATAGGGCTAATGAAGGTCTGGATGAAATCTAAAATTTACCCAGGGTTGAGCCTGTGACAAGTCTTTGATTTTTCTTCTCTCCATAGTTTTGAACTTTAATTTCGACGTACCTAATGTACAACTGAGCCCAAATGCGCTGTACGTTCAAATCAACGTATTCCTACTTATTCGTAATGTAGGAAAGGATTTCGTTACCAATAATCGAACCCTAATTTTGATAAATAAAATAGTAAAGGTACTAACCCTAATTTTGATAAATAAAATATCAAACGAAAATGAGTACTTAAAGAAAAAACAAGCACCTATGCTACGAAGGGATCAATAGCCATTTGTTAAAATCGGCAGCTGCTCGCTGCGCCAGCGCATCCGTGTGTAAACTCGATACCTATGACAATAGTGATCTTGATGAGTGGGATAAATTAACAGCAAAAAATTGCAACGAAAAATTAAAAGGTTTTTTTTTGGAGGTCTATTGTAAGAATGTCTTCTTTGACAAGTTTTACGTTTGAGTCGCCGTGTTATTTTTAATTAAACCGTGCATTGTGATGATGCAATAAGTTGTTTTTCAGTAAAACAAAAAGGTTCAAAGGGGGTAATGTTTCTGACTAGTATTCGTAAATATTAAATTCATAATTCGAAAAATGTTTTATAATTATGAATTACTTATAATTTAAAAAAGCGCTCAAGACTAAGATAATGAAATTTGGCTCGTGCTCATTTACAGCTAAGTATTGTCTCAACCACTCAAGATTTACAACGTCCTTATTCTTGAAACCAGCAGGTAGTTAGGTCACAAAATGCAAAAAGCACAATAGTTGTTTTGTTTTCCGATTTACATGTAAAAACTGAACAAATCCTCGAAAACAAAAAGCTTTACGTCACGGCTTTAAAATAAAAGGTGCCGTTTGTTAAGGGATTATGTCCCTTGAGACACGGGGCTAGAACCACAATTGTACTTAGACAATGCGTATAAGTTCAGGTAGCACTATCCCTGCAAACATATTTCGGTTTGCTTACTAACTCTCAAAGCAATATGAACTCTACCACTAAGCTTTTAGAGATCTGACGTCCTTAGCTGGATGTAGATGGTCGATTTGATACGCTATTTTAGCTAGGTTCCGCGAAAGAACCGATGTTTTGTCGTTTTAATCTTGGAAGATATTGTGTTTGAGGAAAGTTTGCTTTTCCAACGGCTTAACTTAATGCAAGGGTGGAACGAAATCGAGTAAACGAAAAGCTGGAATCAACATTAGCAATTTGAAATTACCTAGATATAAATGATATGATCGTAGTTTTTGTTAGATGTATTTTTATCAATTTGTCTTCCCAAAATAATGAAAATTCCACATCGGTCGATATTTATCGGCATAATATAATGTTGTAACGTCCTCTTAACACTGATATTTAACTGATAAGATTAAACTTTTAATTGTTTTAACATTTTGTCTATTCAAAGTACACAAAAGTTTAAAGATAAATCAAATAGCAGGATGTTAAAATTTCCAAATTTCAAAAATCAATAGTCCGTGATGACCAATTCCGCGTAAGTATTTGAAGAAGATAACGTTTGTTCAGAAGATGTTGGCTTTACATATCGTGGTGCAAACAAGGCCATATAAATTATAACCGAATATTGATCCTATCTGGTCCAAGGTAAAAATGGAAACAAACTATTGACACGACTTCGGCAAACCGAGATAAAATAAATATTTTAGGGTGGGCTCGCCCTAAACAAACACATACGGGATTTGCTGACCGTCGTCAATAGTTTCAATTTAATACGCCGAAATTTCTTTACAGATTCTTCCACTGCAAATCAAACCTTATACCACAGCCTTTAGAGTCAAGTTTTTATTGGTTTTTTCTTAGTCGTTTTAATCGTTACAGTTTTGATATGGAAGGATAAAATATAACGCTATCTAACACGGTGTTTGTAAATGATTTTTTTCGGCGTCTCGGAGTAATCTTGACCGCTTTCTTTTTGGGAAGCGTTAATTCGATAGGTGTTTAGATAGTGAAAATTGCTTTACGTGGATCCGATGTTTGCTAAAACGAGGCTTTATGGGAAGACCACGCTATAATTTATTGAAAGGGTGTAAACGAATATATACCCTAAATATAAATACCGAATAGTGTTTGTGTTGGTAACATTGAGTCACTTTAGCAGCCTATGTTTTGTGGGTTAATTTGTGTGGGGCTGCGCAACTTATTGCGACACTTATGAAAATCCCGCAATATTTCTTCATTACCACTCAGCAAGGCAAAGCTCTTCGTCATATGCATCAGAAGGTATTACATATACCGAGCTTCATTAATAAGATGATTAATTATTTAAACTTTCTCACCTTCATTTGCTACATAATTTTTAGTCGTACCGTATTTTGACCGTAGAACCGTGATTCCATCATTATTATTTAAAACTTAGACAACCATTATTTATGTGACATCCACAATTGATTCAAATTTATCGGAAGCCCGCTTATGTTGTCATGTTTATTTCCAATTAATCTTTATAAATTACGTATTCCGAGTATTGAAAATCGTGGCCTTTCCGTAAACGAAACAAAGATAGGAATTATCAACTATGAAATTATACAGAAAGCGAAGTCGATTTATCAAATAATATGACAAAAATGATGGAACATAATTTTAACGAAAAATTGTAAAGCATATTGTGTTTCATAATTAATGAAGCAAGAGTTTCTTGGTAACAAAATATACCCGATCTATGTTTCGGATCGTCATTACCCGGCCCTTTGTGCGACATTCTTTTGCGCCCAGGTGTTCATATAATTACATTGGATAGTGAACAACAGGGACAGGTAAATAAGGAATTCAATAAGATAGAAAGAGATGAAACGTCACTTCTAGCGTTGATTGATAACTGTGACAAAAACGAAGCAGATGAAAAATAATAATTATTAGATCTTTTGTTAAAGGTGCACGAGTTTATAGGGGTGACGAGATTAACTTTAAGTTTTAGTGTTTTTTTTAACGAAAATATATTTCATGGAAAGACTTGTAATTTGAAAAACTTTTGTAACTGAATTATTTGATTTTGATTACAAATTGAGAACTAAAAATGTGCCTAACAGTGAGGTTCATTCGTGTTTACTCATATTTTTTGATGCAAAAAACGAGTTTTAGATCTAATTAAAGGAATCCAATGCCAAAGCTAGGGCCTACATCTACTCGGCATTTCTAAAATTAAATAATTTGACAACCCTACAAAAATGCATGAATATGCCGGCTGTACAAGCTAGACAATGAGCAGAAAGCGCTCGCAGGTAGATTACGACAACAACGTTCATTTGCGACCACAAACCGACATTCCCAACTTCTTCAACCTTACTCCCCAATCCATAAAGTCCTGTACGTAAATCTGTAGGAAAATGGAATTTGGTACAGGTGTACTTACATTTTTTCATCTTTCATTAGCTAAGTTCGCGCTTCGGATCACGATCGAGGGTTGAACGGACGATTCTTGTTGTTTCGTCTTCCGAAGTTTTGTCAATAAAAGCTGGGTGGTTCTTTTTTGCTTTCGGTACGCATTCCGAGTCGAACATACTGGATTTATTATTTGGAATATTGATGACTTTGATCTTAGAAATGAATTGTTTGGGTGGATTGTTCCCGGAATAAAGAATTTTGTGGATTATTTTGGATGCGGAGATTCTGGGTTTGCTATTTCTTGATTTATTAAATCTGCAACGCATCCTACCCAATCTTACTTTAAGTAAACATTTAAAAACGTTGTAATGAACTTTTCGTTTCTTATCCATTGATGAATCGAACTAAATTCATTCTTACACAAATTATGTTTTATTCTCACCAAATTCGGACCCAAAAAGAATATATTGGTAAAATACATCTTGGTATTTCCATACATAATCGTATATCACATTAATCCGAGGGATTCTAATTTGGGCTTTATTTATTAGGAATGCTAAAACTATTTAGGAATAATTGGCCCATTTTTAATTAGTCGCTAGAACTCCCAATACTGCGAATGTGCGGGTTTCTTTGTCGGCGTCTATAAAGAACCGATGAATAGTTACGGTTTGTTTAACAAATTATTGTTAATTATTAGTTTTTGTTATGTTAGGATTTCGTTCCTTTGTTACGTGAGATATTATTGGAGATAATTTTGAGCCGGATCAAGATCTGAAAACCATCGTCTATTAGAACTTTGCCAAAGTGTAGTTAAACCCAAAGATTTGAATCGTTAAATCATTAAAAATACACTTATTTAGCTTATTTAGGTAGGTAAGATCTTATTATTTAGGTACTTGATTTATCTATAAAGTTAAAATGACATCCATTAGAAGTGTAATCAAAATTTCTAAAACCGAGAATTATTACATAAAAGGCTTTAGGCTCAAAAGAACATTTTGTAATATTATAGCTAATATTTTTTTACAAATCAAATCAAATCAAATCAAATCGTTTATTTGCAACAATACAAAATTATACAATGTCAGATCTTATAACTTATTTAGTAAATGTATTCAGCCTGCATGCAGGCGTGCAAATGTTATGCGAGTCATATTATTATAATTATATATTAAATTAATTATATTAGTCATTATAAGTAAAAATATGTTACGTATATATAAATAGTTACTAATATGACTCTAGTATAAATATTATACATTAATATTTATATTAAAATGAACTAAGGTTTTTTAAAAGCTTCTACTAAGACCAGCCAGTTCATAACAATGATTACTTATGTAACAATTTAAAGAATTCCACTTCACGTTGGTCACGGTTCTTATTTGCTAGCTTAATTATCATCTCCATTCAATTCTATCTCAGTATTCGATCTCGTTTGAGGAACAGGGTGATCCAGAATAGCCCTAGTCATTTACCAGTGATATCAATAAAGCCTGTTTATTATCTAAAGTACGTTTACGACAAATATGACAAAACGACAGATATAATTTGAAACAGCATAATTTCTGATCGGACAACTAAACAAAAGCGCGGAATTATGAAGAGTAATTAATTAAACATAATATTTTCTTAAAGTTAGTGATGAACGTCATCCGTCACCTTACAAAAATGGGTATCTGTAAGTAAGTACCGTATTTGCACCATCACCATTAGGTTTATGTGAGTTTTTTCACGTTTTGTTTGACTTACTCGCGCCATTGAGGCACATTAGTTTCAGGCTTCCTTCCACACATATTGTAGGAGAAAAAAAAAATGATGTGTGAAAATAAGATACCTCGAAACACCCTTTACCAAACCACATTAAATCAAATCAATTTAATCTAATTAAAAGCATTACATATTTTTTGTAACAACGAAACAAGACGAGGTATTAGAAGATCGACCGACCTGATAACCAGCCGCGGGTCACCGATTATATCTATAAACGTCAAACTGGCCGTCCGTCTGTCTCTGAAGAATTATTCTAATTTAATTTACTGATGACCTTTCTGTATCTCATCCAAGTTTTATTGTGTTTAGGGGGCGCGTTAAGGTCCCGCGTGACGAGAAAGTAACGTCACTGTCGAAAGTAACTATGAGAAAATAACAGGATTTTGCAGTAAATCTCTTACTTACTATAATTCGTATCATAAGCCTTCTTTACTATTGGAATTCGCCATTAAATTCGGCAGTTTAGAACTTTAACATGGATGGGTGTAGGTATATTTTGGCTATTGGTATTGCTAGCTAAAATGCTTATTGAAGTTCTGTTGGGAACTCAGGTAGGCTGAGCCCAACTCATTCCGAAACTGACTCAATGGGCCATCGATTGGCTATCGATCGATTCGTTCAGTTATATTGCGATCACCGCATTTTTCGTCTTGCGTAAATTTTTGACCAAATGAGATTACGAAGTCACTTTTTTTTTCAGTAGGTACCTAATTTAAATTCTGTTTTCCCCAAGCGGAGGTACAGTAGCTTAGAAGAATGTGGGATGGTAGGATGCGTCTCGCCACGCAGTCTACAGCGGAGGTTTACGAGCGGCCGCTAGCCACTTTCCACACAGACGAGCCAACATCTTCAGCTCAGATACATCACTACGACAACCGAGAACGGAGGAATTTCAATCGTATTATTAATAAACAGAGTTCATTTCTCCCTGAAAGGCGTAAAGGACGAAACTGCCAAAGAATGCTCGGTTTATGTTAGTTGAACTAGCGAAACATGGCCCATTTTACGTTGTAAGCTTCTCTGAAAGTGACAGAGGCCTGATTTTATTGGCTACCTCGCATCGAAGCCTCCTCAGCCTCCCATTCACTCCAAGAAATACACTTTTTTATTGCTCTGTCACTTGGGTAATTTATTGACAATGAACACACGTGCATTTCTATTAATATTTTATGTAGGGTTTTTATGCGTCCGCTTGCCCCTCGGACAGTTTGTTTATGACAATCTGGACGTTTAATTGGTGGGTGTAATATTTTTTACATCAAATTGAAATAGTAATTCGTATAGTATTTATGAGGAATCGTTAAGTAAGTGAGCAACAGGTAGCTCGGGCGGGCAAACAGAGAAACAAGAACGAAATAGGCTTCTACTCCAGCTTTTAAAGCATCTCGAGCAAGGCACTTCAACTACCTTGTTTTTCTGAAAACAAAAGCTATGATACGCATTCTTTTGTTTTATCTTCCTCATTTGACATTTTCGTGCATTCTGTTTTCGAAAAAGTGACAAAACAAATGAAGGTACATAAATGAGATCGGTCATGTTTGAATGTTATTGCGAGACCTCAGGCTGACAGTCGATAAAGCATCCTCACTTGCGCCGTAAAACTCGTGCGGTTTTTCAACGTCTCGCTTCAATATCCGAAATAATGACAATTTAGGGTTGGTTGTCTCCATGATCCCTATTTTAAATTATATTTAATGTGTAGGTATATTTATAACATTTAATATTTATTGACGAATCTATACAGTTCCAGAGCGAATTAAGTGATATTGTCATCGTTGGGTACCTTTTACGGAAGGAGATAAAGCTTGTCGTGAGCAATTTTTGAATCAGACTTTTAGGTTAAATCAGATATTATCCAAGGTTAGGCACTGAAAATGAATTTCAAATGCATAATGCATGGTTTGGGTAAAATTGCCCTAAAGTTTACAAAGCACGCGAAGAGCAAATAAAGTTTGCCGGTCTTACAAGCAAATTCTGTGGTCTGAATTACTAAATTAGTATAAAGTGGTATCTAAGAGTATTAGGTGTTTTTTATAGCACGGACGAGATAAGAAAAGAACGGTAACTGTACTCTAGTATGAGAAAACTATAATTGAGTTCGTAGGAAACTATACTTCGTCTCATTATCCGGTAGGGGCGATGCTAGGAGCTAAATAAAACCTAAACTTTTATAGTTTTCGTAAATTATGTATGCAAAACTCATACAAAGGCCTTAGCTTATAACCGCATACAAAAATAGCAATGGAAACAGATTCTCATAAACAGAATACATCATAAATACCGGCGCACAAAGTCTCCATATAATTAACAGCTGTGCCGCTACGGGCAGTAACTCAGTTGCGCGCAACTTGCGCTCGCGCAGAACAATGCGCGAGAGTTCGGCACCTTGCGTTGATTGAGCAGACTCAGTGTTATTGCGGCTTATGTTTGCTCTACCGTTTGTATTTAGAATACCTACACTAGTCTATAGTCTACTAGTGTATCAAAGCTCTTGTTCCGCCTGGTTTCGCCTCCACTCTCAGCTGGGAATAATTCAAGCTGTCACTGTTGATGTCAGCTCTCAAATTTACGTCATGGTTGCCCAGAAGAGATGATTGAAGGCTACCGCATTGTACTTCATCATCATCAGCCTATATTAATCCACTGCTGGACAAAGGGCTCCCCAGGCCTTGTACCTAATTTACTTAAGTTCATACGTCTTAATAAGATTATGTCTCTATGTAATTTTTTATGTTTGTGTATCTACCTGCATTATTAGGATTTTTTGTATTGTATTATAATTATATAATAAGAAGCTTTGACGCTTACCCTTTCTTTTATGTTTGGATTGACAAGACACAGTTGCAAGATATGGAAAAAATTAAGTAGGTGGGTACTTACGGGAATGGATAAATAATGGATACTTTATCAGCTACTTACCTGAAACAAATAAGACAGTCATGATTAATATTGCTATTAAAAGTTATACTTAATTTTTTTTACAATTAAAGATTCTTTAATTGTTATTCTTTTACAATTAAATAATTATTGCGAAGCAACGATCATTGACACTGTTTAAAGTTACTAAGCGTGAATTAAACTGGGTGCACCAAAAAAGTAAATAAAGTTTGAGTCCAATCTAAATTCTCAACAATTACAAGTCCAGTGGCGATTAAGTCACCGACAGAAAGACAATTGAAATGGCTGAGAGTCGCCACGTTCTTATCGACACATTGCGAAGAATCGAGGAATACTCGTTTTTTCATCAAAATACCTCAGACCAGTTTTCACACCACTAATTGCACTTAATTTCTGCTTCGTGCCTGCTTAAATACAGATCGGATCGAAAATTGCTAACGAAAATGTAAAAAGCTTTGCCTCAAAGAAATTGACAAGCGGAGACGAGGCGATTAGAGCTTTAACGGCAATGATCAGGCCGTTTAGAGCTATTGGTATTCAGATTAAGCTATAAAACTTTTTATTCGACATTTCTTTAAGATCAGCAGATAAAAATGATGATAATACTCATTAAGAGGCTGTGAGACACCATGTTTTATTTGACGCTGCATTTAATGATAATAAACATAGACAAAATGAATCATTTGAAGACATTGTACCAACACTGAAGAAATAAATAAAATAAATAAATAATGCAGGATAATTAACACAGTCTAGTAGCCCCAAGCTAAGTAGAGCTTGTGCTATGGGTACTAGACATGTAACTTTTATACTATTGTTTCGGTGAATTAGGATTAGTACATTACTTTACATAGATAGATAATAAACAAAGTTCCGTTTACTTTTGAGCTAGATAATACCGTGTGGATTGTTCAGCGTATTTATTTGACACTTTTATTATACATAACAAAACACCCATAATATGGAACGAAATGCAGGTAAAGTAGCTTCTTAGAGTCTCAGAGAATACCAGTTTACTAGTAGTTGGCCCTAGAATTGGTATGAATTCCTGTCCTGACTCAACGTTGGAGTGCGTGATTGAGAGCTAATTGCTTGACGTAAGTTAAAGTAGCGATGGTACCAATAGACAATAATTGTTATTGGCCACGATCTCGAGAACCGGCTTGCTTTAATATCATAATTTGAAATTGAATGCTGTAGTTTCATAGTATTGTTTACTAGAATATCCAACATGATGTTCACGTTGAATTAGTCGAGATTTGAAGAAACATTTTCAGAACAGATTTGCTGGTAAAATAGATCACATTATGAAATGGTTTATTTTGGCTCAGTTACATGTTGGCTGTTATTGGCAGACATGTGGATTGGACAGCTTTGTCTCATGTTGATAAACTAATACTTTCAATGCCAATAACGTTCCCGCTCCTGCAAATTTGATGCGCTCGCACCTTAGAGGCTGGACAGTGAACACGTGAAGTAGGCCAACACGAAAAGTGTTAGTATAGGAGCAGACTTCATCACTTTTACTGTTGATGACTTGAAACTACTGCAGTAAATTATGAGCGAATTCACGAGACAACGCAGCAGAAACTTTCAAACAAGCGTAGTTCTATTGAACATTTCATTCATTACAGAAAGCATGGGAACCTAGTAACGAGTCAAACCTATTAAACAAGGCGAGGCGAAGAGAAACATCTCACGATCCTAGCTTCGACTCATTACAAATTATGGCCGCATTCCACTATCAGACTCCATTAAAGTACTATGGCTAGGAAATGAGTGTAAATCGAGCAAACAGCTCTCAATTAATATCATATTAATATTAGCAAAAACCGGACCAGAATAATGACAAATTGCGTTATAAAAAGTCACTTGTGAGGGATAATGATGGAAGGGAAATTGTAGCGAAGTGTGAAGCTAATAGAGAACGCGTTTTAGAAAAAGGTTCGTTAAACATTACAGACAAATGTCCTACCAACCAACAAGACATACCTCTTTGAGATTCATTATATATTGAAGATGATGCGACAAAAGTTGATAATATTTTCAAAGTCAAAGTAAAAAATCATTTATTCTTTAGGATTACAAAATAAGCACTTAGATAAGTCATATTTTATACATTAAATTATTTTACTGTTCACTTCAATTTTTTGTCCACTAGTGGAAGAAGTGAAAAAGAAACCACTAGTATGTTCATTTTTGATAACAATAGACGTGTGTTCACTAGTTTTTTTTATAAAAGTAAAAAAGTTATCTGAGCGCACTTGCTTTGTTTGGAAAAACCCCTTCGAACCAAGAAGGTAACAACGTTTCTGGGATCGAGCCAACTCTTATCGAAATATCCATGAATTTTAAAGAGTTTAGTCCGTGTGGATCTAACTATTCGTTTGCGCCATTTTGTTGGTAGTTTTCACTGCAATAACGTTATTTATTAAAACCTTTAAACGTTTTGTTTTTATTATTCTAGCATTGTTAAAAAAAGGATTTCAAAAACCTGGCTGATTAGGGAACGTAGGTTAGAGATGAAAAAAGATTGGGTAACTACATACATAGCTACATACTATATACGACGACCTCTGTGGCGCGGTGGGCGAAGGTCCGCCTGCGACGCAGGAGGTTGCGGGTTCGATTCCCGCCTTGGAACAATTGTGTGTACGATCTGCAGATATTTGTTCCGGGTGTTCTGGTCGTTTTCTATGTATAATAAAAAAAAAAAAATTATGTAATGTATTGTATTCTGTATATCAGTTATCTAGTACCCATAACCCAAGCTCTGCTTACCATGGGGCTAGATGATGCTGTGTGAATTGTCCAGCATTATTTATTTATTTATTATACTAAGTAAAATGCATCAATTTATATAAACGCGGTCCATTACACCCAAAACGTAATTGTGTCGATACAAGAAGATACAAAAAGGAATAAGCATGTCACGAAAGTTCATTCCTTTTAGTACACAGCTGACACGTCGTGGCACCTCAAAACAACCTTTGTGCTCTCGTTAGCTTCGGAACGACCACCCGATAAGAATAGAATGGTCACCCTAACTACAAATTCTCGAAACTATATCCTCTGACCGATGTAACTGTAACACGTTTATTAAAACTGATGCCTCCGTCCTTGCTGACAAGTGAACAGATCTATATTTTTGTGGAGCGATTCGAGAATATGTGGTAGGGGAAAGGAATTCCACGAGCGCGCGCCGATTAAACTCCTTGGTGAAAATAAAAGAGATTGTTTATGAAGCTCGAGAAGACATGACAATAGATGACGGTGATGGACCGAGACTTCTATGGCTCATTCCTAGCAGCGACCGAAACTAGTATTTAACACCAGAGATATAAAGTTCATTAATTTTCAGACGTAACCTAAACATGTGACTTTAAGATGATTAGGAAAAGTGGGGGCGTGATGTGCGAGAGAGAACTAAAGATTGGAGTAAGAGGGAGGGGTGTAGCATCGTGGGTCACAGGCGTGATGTCAGGTCAGCCACTTTTGCACCTAGCCGTAACAACGCGTCTCAAATTATTATGGACGTTTGATAAGTGTTTGAAGATTGCACCGTCTTGGTACTTTATGATGCTAATTAAGTGTTTACGTTGGGCATGTATGTTGTTGACACGGTAACTTGGTTGCTCTTATGGTTACCTTTATTTGAGGAAACGTCATTCATACTTCACCCAACCTTTTCATAGGTTGTTATGGTCAAATTACAATTACGTCGAAAACGAGTAAGTAAATGCTTATCGATTCGTTTTGAGCTGATAAGATAGCAATACTGGTGCCCAAGAAACGCTAAAATAGCAGCAATAAAACAATATTAGCATAATAACGATTTATAGCAATAAAACCGTTTATTACTTCGGCCAATAAAGTTCCTGAATTTAAAATAACTTGCAGATTATGGCAGAGATTTTCAGTTCGGTCTACGCTTCTCTTAATGCTTCTTAATGTATATTTTACGATTGTTACATAAGACGTGAGCAGTTTTACATCGGTTTAAGCGATCTCTATCTGCGTTATTAAATCCTCTGATGTTCAGGAACATCAAATTATGAATGTGGAATAAATCAACGTTGGTCGTAAAATGCTTTATGTTTTTGCTGTTTCGATTGCTTTCTCATACTGCTCCAGATGTTGGATTGGCAATACGTAATGTGACTGCGTATTCAAATTATAAATCTAATTTTGAATGTTTTCAATCATATACCTTGTCGTAAACTTTTGACCGACTGAAACTAAACCGAAGGTTTATTACTGATTACTGGTCTGTTTTATGTTGTGCCTGAATTCGCCATTAGTATTCATAGAGATATTATTGGCCTCATATTGAAAATGAACCGCCTTATATACCTATATCTAAACATTAATAATGATAATAGAATTTCAATTACTTTACATCACCCTACCCCAACAATCAGTCCATTGACCACTCCTAAGCCCATTTTGAAAATTCTTTCCGACAAAGATAGCACATCAATATCACACCATTGATAGGGTATCAAACGCATTACCTCTTAATGAAACATTATGAATAGCACATATTAATGTTTGGGGTGCAGTGTCGATATGATAAATGTTTCAGCGATGACTGGCGTTTGGTGTAAGAAAGAGCCGTACCTAGAGGAAAAAATAAAAACTATGACGTAAGTATGAACGAATAAATATCACTGAGCCTGCTATATACATGTAGATATAACCTATTCAGGGTAAATAACAGCAAAGGTACATATGTTATAACATTTTTGTGTACGATACTAAGTGTTTTTAGAAATCGTTTAGTCACTCTAGCGAATATGAGTAGAATGAGTTCTATAGAGAAGATTCTTTGCAGCGAGTTACGCTCGATCAATCAAAATTAGGAAACGATTTTAGAAATCCATTAGCAAAATATAGTTTGAAAATAAAAGAATACACCTATATGTTTTATAGTTATAACATTATTTGTTAATGTGACTTGGAAAATAAATCTTACTTATGAATCCATAAGTAAGAAAGTAAAATGGAGCTTAATATTGTTTCTGCTAAAAGGAATGATTATGTAAATAAAGTTTTTAGAGACATCACATTATTCAAACAAAATGATACAGATCTAGATACAGTATCTACTCATAGCCGTGCTCCCAACAATTTTAATAAACATAATGAAGTCTGATTTGAAATTCATAAGATTGATTAACCGTCTCGCATTACCATATCCCGGACAAAAGAGAACCCTGACTCCGTTTCTTAAAACACACAAACAATTGGAAGATAAAAAAAGGTGATCAAAACCTGAACGAATACAATGACAACTGCATGCTGAATCAATCACAAAAAACGGAATCCGAACAAAAACAACAATTAAAGGCTCGACGGCCGGCCAAAGAAATATTTAGAATACGTTCCCGAGAGCTACAATTTTATTTTTTTACTATTCGAAACGAAACCCAACACGTGTCTCGCGATGTCGTCTTTATTGGTTTAGTCCAATTAATGGCCTAATGTTGTTCTCGGAACGATCCAGATAATAAATTACTAATTTTCATTTATTTGTGTTGGTGTTTTCAATTTTTATGATTTCGAGTCACGCTCACCTGCTTGTGTGACTGTCCTAATTTTTATTTATTGCTGCTTAAAATATATTAAATTCGGTTAATAATCTCTTTCAAATTAAAATTCCTTTGAACACGGCTCAAATTTGAAACCATTGGATGTTATCGAACAGGTTCCGTATCTAAAATTGTCTACATGGCAAAATGCTTTGAACATCAGTCAACAAACGTAGATTTACGAAAATTAGCGCTATTCGTGTGTCAGTCGGTTGTACAATAGTCCGATTTAATCGTGTCCTTTAATTTGCAAATAGTCGGTCGATAGAGCTCACTGAGTGATTGAGACTGAGCGTTGGGACGCATTGACGTCTCCGCATTCTATGTAAAATATGAAAGCCCCGCTCTGTCGACGAAGCTGGACAAATGACTGCTCAGATGGATGTGGCAGTTCAGCTAGCCCGAGCCAATAAAGTTGGTAAGCTCTAGATGGTATGATTGGGAGAGATTTGCTTCCCGAATAAAATGAATGGGTTCTTGAGGATTTGAGATATTGAATGCATGTGTGGGTTCAAATTTAGAAACTATTCGGAGTTGACATATGTATATAGACAGAATGAATCTGTGAAGAACGGGAAATTGTATTTGAGCTATGACCGTAAATCTAGTTATAGAAGTCGATTGTGACCTTTCGCATTGTATATATGATCTGAAGATTTCCCAATTTAAATGACACATACGAAAAGTTGTCTTAATTATTTTTGTAATATTTAAAACTGAATTAAATTTTATTACCCATGAAATTATATGTACATATTACCTAATTTTACTTACTATGACGAATTCTCCCTTTAGATATATTACAATTGAAATTTTGCAAAAGTATAGGTAACTAACCTGAAATAACACAGTATATACTTTTCCCCACAAATCAGTTTCCATCGGATAGAAAAAACCTTTTAAAAAGCGTGCGAAGCCGCGGCAAGAAATTTGTAGATAAACACGAGCTTTTTCGGAGCCACATCCTCCACCTTCCAACATCGGGACCTCTGGTCAGTCCGACCACGGACCGAGATTGAATTATGGTTGCACTACCACTGATTAATGCGACATCCACAGTTGACGTACTATTGTTCTTGGATCTGCATCGACGACGATCAGATCGGAATGTGTACCTATATTTGTTGCCATATTCGTGTTGTGGTTTTGCTGCTTAGGAAGCTAAAGTATCTGACTTCGGACCAGACAGCCTGCTAGTTAGCTTTTTTTTCATAAACATCAGTAATATTTGAAACACTTATTTTTCTCAACTTGATTAGATTATAGTCTGCACACGTTTTTCGTTTTTCTTGTCCGTAAGGGAATGTTGTTATCTAGTTCACTGTAATTGCTTTCGAAATAAATAATGAGCTGATCAATAAAGATCAATAAAGTAAAGAAACTTGACGGTACATTTTTCCTTAAACAATAATAAACGAAAATTCAAAGGCCGAAATATAAAACCATAAGAGGATTAGGTGGAACGGAGATGACATTGGAAATTAAGGTTGTTTTCTTTTGTAATTTTCTCCCTATCTCACCCTAGGGGGGTTTACGTTAAAAATGTATGTTTTCTCAACCCCCGGTCAGGGAGGTTTCGCTTAGGTAATTTTCAGGATGTGTCCACACACGGTTTATGGGACAAGACAACCTGCACTCTAGGAAATATTGAGATTGTAGTTGTTTAGTTATGAGAATCACGATGTATTTCTCGGATACAAAAGCTGGCACAGCTATAGGGAAATACAGGTCGAGAATAATGTTTATTATAATTTGTGGGTACTTATGCATGTCCGATTCATTTATCACGTTGTTAAATAAAAAATATGAACAAGTTATTCAAAACACAACAAGTGCGACCATAACACATTGATCAAACTTTTTACTCACACTTCGGGCAATAAATAACTAAATCAAAATTCTGGACTAAACAAACAATAATGGCCGCTGCTATAGACGCATTCCGTGCCGCCATAATTAAAGCGATTCGCGGGTAAAAAAGTGAGCGGTCGGTACGCGCGATTCTCGATCGCGAATCGCGTTTTTGCAACGTCAAAAACTTGCGAGGATCTCGACCCGCTATAAATTAGGAGCGACGAAAGCCGACATCTTTTCAATACCCGGAGGCGTTAAATAAAAACATTAAAGCCTGGAATAATCGACGGGAAAAAGCTATATCGGACAGTTTTGGAAGCGACAAGCTCGCCGACGTAAGTGAATGCGCTTCCGTTCAATCTGGCGCTTCGGCTTGAACGGGATTTGCCTATTCAAGTTTCTGATATGCATTAGTAAGAATACTTACAGAGTAAAACCTAAAAGTACATAAAAGACAGCCTTCTAGAGGAAGGTCTACTACCGCCTAGCTAGAGATCAAAATGTAGGTAGTAGAAATGTGGTGAGAACACGTTTCCCTAACATAATTATTCTGAGAACTATAAAGATCGCAAAGTTCAAGCAAGCTGGTCTCAATTTTGGAAAAAGTATTGTCTAAATCTGACATGTTCTAAAATAATTTATTTTCTACTATATTCTTTACGCGGCTTCACACGCGTTGTTTCTGTAGAAACGTTTTAAGGTTATTCCTATCTCATGGGAACTGATGAAATCGGGTACTGTAGTGTTTATACCATAAATCACTAGTGTATATATTTTAATCCATGCCAAGAAATATCCGATCCGTCCAGTAGATTTGGCGTAATGAAGTACCAAACATCCATCCATCTAAACTTTAGCATTTTTAATATAAGTGTCATCATCATCATCATCAGCAGCCTATAGCAGTCCACTGCTGGACATATTAGTGTGATTCAGCAGAAACTACTATTCTAATCTGTTTTTAGAAAACACACATTTTAATATAAACAGCAAATAAAAATTACATTACGAATGAATTCGAAATCAAAATTAAACTACTATGAAAGTTTCGAGACGAACTATTCGAGTTGTCTTCTGTATTATTTAAATTTAACATTGATCTCATACAAGTCTGGGCGCTAACACGAACCGAGTGAATTTCAATTTATTTGCAAAGGTCAAAGACATGTATCGGCCATATATTGAACTCTCTAACCTTGCTTTTATTAAACTGAAAACGTTATAAAAAGGTATTTCATTATACTGAAAGCGATTAAATTCTTAGCAAGCAAATATGTTCGCAATCTTTGCAAATAAATTTGAATTTCACTATTTTTCATCTCGCTCGTATTCAAGTGGTTCTCAACCGATATTAAATCTACTGAATCGTACCTGAAGTGCCGAACAATTGGCCGAAAAGAAGGCATTAGTAATCCGAAATGCAATTTCAATGCAGCGCACCGTCCGTTCATTTTATATCTACATAGGAAGGTCCAAAGAGGAGGGTGGGACAGACTCTACATATCCATCTTGTTAGGTATGCGCCCGGATGCGCCAGCTTCAGCAAACACAATAAGAGCCTTCTTACCCCCTTTCCTCCCACGTTCTTATGGAAAACTTATTAGAGTGAGGCCCGCAGGGAATCCTTTTTCCCTCGGTAAATATTTGAGGGAGAAATTAAAATTTGACAGCGTTCTTGGAGTTAGGAAAGATGGGCTATTTTGTATGCTCGCACGTGATATTTGGGGCGTATAATGAAATTTAGATTGAGTTTGGGCAGTATACGAGATCTTAAACGATGAGAAATTACAGTTCGTTTTTCGTAGTTTCATCGCCAAATGGTATTTACGTGATGAGTTTCGGTTTTCGATTTTGGACGTCATTAAAATGTGACTTATCTACTCTTTTGTTCTTAAATACAAATGTTTTTCCAAAGCATATTCCGATTTGATAATATAAATAGGTATGTCGAATTTCCATGAAACTTTTAATGTGCACGTACAAAAGTGAGGCAATTTTACTATGTACCGAGTGCCTTTAAAGTTTCTGAAAGGCGGGAGCGGCTGCTTGCATACCGAATGAGCTTCATTCCTATGTACTGGTAATGAAAACTTGCATGTGTGCCAACTCACTTAAATATGCTTTAAATGTACCTGGTTCTGGGATTTTATTTGTTTATACCTATAACTTAGATTATTCGGAGTAATTAATTATTATTAATCCTTTGTCTCAGCAAAAATTGTACGCCTGTGTTTTATTTGTCAAATAAATGATTTACTTACAAAATCATCAGATTTATATGCAAAATGTTGTTTTTTGTTAAATATTTTGGTTATAGATAAATAAAATCCTAGCAGTTAGCATTAGTTGCATTCCCAACAAAATGTTAGGTATTTTCCCCATTGAAGGAAAATAATTTGTATGCAGGAATAGAAGCAATATCTCGAAGCCTACCTCCCGTTAAAAACACAAGCTAGCAGGAAGCTAACAGACAATAATTCACACGTAAAACCAATGTAGTGAAAAATGAGAGAGGAACCGGACGTGCCTGGCATTCATACCACCCCTATGTAACAAATGAGCATTTGCCTCCACATAAAGGTGTGTACACACTAGCAAAAAACTAGAGACGTCAGCAGAAGACATAAAGCATAGAAATAAATTGAATAAAAATAATAAATATATAATAAATAAAATATTATCGCAACATCGCATTATTTTTGTAACATCATAGTAAGAAATAAAATAAAACATAAGGTAGGTTGTTACAAATGAATTTGTAAGATATAACAAAAGATTTATAGATTGCTGTGCTTTCTTTAGATTTCGTGACGTCATTAAATTAATTATGTTAATGTTCTCTCCTAGATTCGAATGCGAACGAATTTTCGCATACAAACGACTAATGTTTTTGACCAGAATAGCAAATATGATAAATCAAAATACCGACAGCAAAACAAAACACAAAGCATTTGCTGTAATGCTACATTACAGAGAAATGACGAAGTGTGTATTCACCTTTAAGCTCGACATTATGTATGTAGGGTCGCAGTTTTGAGATATGGCTAATGGGGAATTTCGGGACGCGACAACTTTGTAAGTAGGAAAATGAGAGGAAAAACTCGAGGTTCGTATGACGGAGTTTTGCGTCTGGTAGTTTTTACGTAATTATGAGTGACAGAGGGTTAAACACTGTAATAATCACAATCATTTACTTGCTGCGCCCCGCGGCTTCGCCCGCGTGGAAATCTATGTGCTTATAAACCTACCTCTTGAATTACTATCTATTAAAAAAAACGCATCATAATCCGTTGCGTAGTTTTAAAGATCTAAGCATACATAGGGACAGACAGACAGCAGGAAGCGACTTTGTTTTATAACATCTGATTGTGTTTTTATGCAGACAGGTAATTAATTGTTCTTATTTGTAATATTCAGAAGGTAGGTACACAATGCATAAAAACTCTGTCAGGGCTCAAAAATTTTTGGGTTCGCTCTTGTGAGATTGGTAACTTTATTTTTATTACTTCATATTTATAGATTTTTTTTCTTTGTTGTTATATTAGTTTGTTCTTTTAGTTTCAAGTATTGATGCATTCACCCAGCCTGAACTGCAGATGGACCATGTGCTTCTTGCGCGATGAAAGTGTTCGTTTATAACATTCACCGCCTAGCCTTGGTGCGACACGGACTAACCTCATTAAGATACTGCAGATGGACTATGATCGTCTTAGTCTATGAAAGTGTTAAAATAGGTAGATTTCTTTAGAGGAACTTATAAATGTCTACTCAGATCTCCTCTAAGAGACTCCTCTTAGATCTCAAGTTAAATATAACTCGAAAACCCTTACTTAACTTCGTCTTATCTAACCAATTTAAGATTCAATTCCCGAGAAAAATGACTGACCCCAAATAAGATTTTACTCATTATTTTATAACATCACCACAACAATGCCGTTCCTACAAAAGAAATCTAATCTAAGCACAACCTTTTATGTTCAACCAAGTAATTACGTGCCCTATATATAGGGCATTAAGGGGTAATGTCTTGACAGTAATTAATCGGGGTAGGGGGAGGAGGCTGCGTCGCTGGGCGTGGCCGACGCATGCGCTGTTACCTTTAATTAAGGGTAGAACAAATGCTCATTCACGCCTTGCTTGATTAGGGTAGGATGGGGCATCTCTTGGTTTCAGGAAAAAGAGCCTTAATCTGTTCGTTCTTGGGGTTAGAGGTAAGATTTTTCTATTGTTATGTGCTACGATGTTAGTTGGGTAACTGGGGTTAAGGACGATTAGGTATTTAGGTACCTATGTAAGCTACCTGATTGGTTGGTTTTAGGAATTTAACCTTAATGAATGACTTTCTGATATGTAGTTTGTACGTATTTGTTTCTATGTGATGATGTTTAGATGGTGCAGAAAATGTAATTTGGTGTTGAACTCAATCTCAAAGTTTTAAGTTTATTTCTCTTACTCAAGCAATTTTCGACATAAAACATGAGATTTATTTTAAAAGTCATTTGAATCACGCTCCATACATAAGATTCATCGAAAAAGAAATATCATTCAAATCACATGTAGATAATCGACCCTATACGTCATGTAATAAGATTTAAAACTAATGCAAGTAACGGGAACATTCAAATGAAATGGGCTCGAAATCGCAGATAAGCCTTTATAGAGGGGGGTAGGGTGGTAGCTTCCTGATGCATGACCCTCGAGATTTGAGCTTTAAGACATTGGGATACGACTGAAAATATAAAAGATAGAAACTAACATGTGGAGAAAATTTTATTTGACTATTTTCGTACTTATTTGATTTGTTTAGGGATGGAAATTACAACGAAGGTGATTGTTTACGTTTACTTGAACGTCGAATTGGATCATTTGGTTATTAAATAAATATCCGTTTTTTTTTCAATATTTATGATAACGTTTTTAAGTTAAATATAAAAAAAGTTACGTATCCAATAAGGTATAATGTATTAAGTACAACACAAGATCTGCTAAAAAATATTTGATTAAAAATAATAATAGCTTTATTTGGTATGTTTATAATGCTCCAGCATTATTATCTTAGTAAATCAACTTTATCTGAAAGTATCTTCAGGAATTATCTGAATTGGGGAAACAGTACATCAAGATATCGTAGAATAGAAATGAGGTAGGTACCTACGTATTTTCAAAAAACCCAGTTTGATGCATCCAATAATTAACTTCATCGTTAATATCTATATCCTGGAAAAAGGTAGGTCTATTTAGGTATAGGCTTCTACGTGTATTCGTTATTCGTACAAGTAAGGTACTACCACAAAATTGCAATTCAGCTCTCGCACCGAAACTTTTAAGCCTCACTATTCACGGAAAGAAAAATGTCTTTTGGCATACCTAAATAGTATGATTTAAATAAAAAATCACGGCACGCGACTGTGTGGGCATGTTCACGTAAATCGGGCATTTCGCAATCAAATCACGTAGGGTGGAAGGGTGCATATATTTTTGATTTGTTCCTGTATAGGCAATTTTTTGAGGGTAATACATCATCCCTTTGTTGCATGATTTCGTAGTCGGGAGATGTGATGTAATTATTTTTGAATGTGGAATCTTTCAGGGTGTTTTAATAATTACGTATGTCGAAAATTGTAGGCAATTACGTAGGCAAGGTAGGAAGGTACGGAACTATGACTTGATACAGCGCGAGCGCGAATTCGTAGACTAAGGCAGAACGGGGGGCAAGAGGTCCCGTGGTCGCTCTTTCACTAGATGGTCGGACTTCATCACCTGTCTTATACAATGGTACTATTTTCTTTTCTGTCTTTTTGTGTGTTCTTATTATTATTTGCATATTGTAATGACTTAGCTGTAAATTGCTGTAATGTTACATGTATGATTATTTACAATAAACAATTCACCATGACCAACGATGAACCGCTGAACCGATGAACGGCTGCTCTCATAACGCAAGCCATGGGGAAGTATGGCGGTGCATTGCTCAAGCAGCCGTTCATCGGGATCGCCTCATAACCAGCACGAACAGTAAACGACTTAAAAGAAGAAAGACAACAATAAAAATTGTCCTAAAGCAGGCTTAATATCGCTTGTAGATAAGAAAGAAAAAATCCTACTAATATTATAAACGCAAAAGTTTGTATGTTTGGATGTTTGTTACTGTTTCACGAAAAAACTACTCAACGGATCAGGCTGAAATTGCGCATACAGGTAGATCCAGGCCCGTAATAAAACAAAGGCTACTTTTTATTCCATAAATCAGTTCTCATGACATGGAAATATCCTTAAAACGTGTCCATAAAAACAACGCATGCGAAATCGCGGACAGAAACTAGTCTATGATATTTTGACCAAAACGTAGAAGAGTGAAAGAAAAATACAGGTGCCGACGCCATCTAGCGTGAGATAAGGACCGGAAGATGATGATAATTTTGATCAGCACAGTATCAAGACTCCAGTTATCAAATGACAGGTAGTTAACACAAATTGACAGGTATTGCTTACCATAAATAGCGGTTTCTCCCTAATACCGAATCGGCATAAGTCCTAGTATCCCACCGAAGTGGGTCGACGACCGATTTACACGAGGCTCGTTTATCTCGTCGCCCGAATTCCGGCGATCTCGATACGATGTCATTATGTATTCGTGCCACAGCATCTAATACATGGTGTACGATTAATTGTCATAAACAGAAGGTTCTGAGGGATGTAAGGAAGGGTATGGTGATGATTCATTGTTAACACTTTGACTGCTGAAATCACACGGTATGTGTTTTCTACAAGTGACTAATATGCGTAAATCTACACTAGCGCAGCGGCTGAGAAAATACAGATCTTTGTGACTCAGCACAGCCGTAATATTTTTCGAACGAAACGCATGTGCGGCGCAACACAACCGCTGTGTAGAGCGGCAGCACGAATTTTTTAGGTTAAAAAAAAGATCGCTGTCGTCGAAAAAAAATCGCAGTCAAAGTGTTAATGGCAATTGTGTCTGGTTGGACACTTTTCTGCTAGTGTCAACTAATGGAAAATAATCTATAAACACACCAACATTGTATAAAATGAAGTCTGTTCGCTTAGAACTACTCAACTAATTTTAACGCAGTTTTCAGCAATAGATAGAGTGATTCAAGAGGAAGATTTATATGATTTATTAAAAACTCCACGCATTATATTGCACTCGTGCGAAGCCGGGGCGGGTCGATAGATGTAAAATAAATCATATAAATAATCAAATTATGAAGATTGTTTGATATTAACACCAGAGCCTAGTTTGTTATCTAGCAAGGTGTACCACGTACAGGTTAGGTTGGCTTGGGAGACGAGATGTTGGAGTCCCCCTTCCACCCCGGTTCGTAGGTTTGGTAGAGTAACCAAGCATTATTGACAGTTATTACGTTTAGAAGACGTTATTGACAAATAGCTATTCCCTGCCCTTTCCCATTTTTAAGTTTCAAGTATTTTTATTTTGTTTATATTCAAGACTATTGAACGGACAACCTCTTGGGTAAACGTGTTCTTTCTATGGAGACTGCGACTCGGCAAACGTAGTCTAGAACGCCCTCGGGCCAGGTGGGATGACGACCAGCGAAAACGTGCAGGCCGTCTGCTTGCAGTAGGAATAGAGGAAGTATAAAGGGCGGCCTTGTCGTTGAGAGCGATCTCTTCGAGGTAACCTTTGGATGGACTTGGCATGTAGAAACAATATAACAGTTGCGCTTTAAAAATATTCAGATTAAAGAAGAAAACAAAAACTATACTTACACTACATACATTACAAACATCATCATAATTTGTACTTACATCACCCACTTACATCGCCAATGAATCCGTTATCTAAAATTATATGAGCTTATGTAGTAAAATTAATCATAATGTTCATTATGTCGCGAAAGAAAAGCTCGAAGCGAGTGGAATCGAGAAAAATTGTGACGCAGCGGGAGAAAATCAATGAATGAGCACAGGTACCTACAGGAATAAATATTCCACTGGGGTGGCTGTTACACGTGGCACTTTAAGACTCCATTTTTTAAAGATTTAGATATACGTTTATTTTGAGAGTTTGATCACAGCTTAATTGCAGATGAACAAAGGATTGTATAGGGCACGAGTAAGAATGGATTAGGAAGTATGTAGTAGCGAGAAATGGGCTTAGACTTGGTTCGTAACAAAATAGAGGGCTTAATAGCTGGCTAAACATTAAATAATAGCTTAGTTAATAATACATTTTTAGAAACTTCAGATTGTGAAAGTTGAGTCACAAAGATCTTCTGCCTATAGAATGGTGCGCTTCGAGGAATAAAAACTTATCTTTAAAACCGACTGAATTCAACGCACCTAAACGGGTGCGTTTCATTCAGTCGGTAGAAGTAAATAGGTGCGCTTAGAGGAATGCCCCTGCAAAATATATTGGCACAATAAAACTTTTGAAACAGTCCAAAAGTCATTTAAAACGAGATATTTACTATGATTAGATTTTTGAGATATCCAATATATGGACACAGTAGCATGCGCCATGATAAAAACCTACTCGCAGTGCCTTCAGATATTCCAAGATCCCGTTTTAAATGTCTTTTATATTGGCACAATTACATATCCAAAAGAGCCACATGATTAATTTTGTATAGCTATTGATGACACAGTTCTTGAAAGATTATGTATCTTTTATTAGGTTACCGGATCTCAAATGTCTATGTCAGGTATGTACTAATAAGATGTTGCACCAAAAATAAAAAGCTCATATCATTATAGCGTATTCAGTCCGATAAAAATTTTACGACCTCCAGACACCTTCATCTAAATGTTGCCGTACACCGGCCACCAACCAACTTTAGTGTTATTCGACCACCGCTGTTGGGGACAAATCGTCTGTTTTTTGAATTTTGTTGCGGACGAGATGCCCCTAACCATTTGTAAAGGTGGACAACTACGGATAAGATTTTGTGCAGATGACATGGTCTTTAAGCCGTTTGACTTTGGTTTTACGCAGTCTCTTCTTTACCCGACAACATAACAAGAAGGTTTATGTTTTTTATACTTCCACTTTTTGCATATCCTAACACTGGCTTTCAAGTAACAGAGTAAATAAATTAAGCATCGAAAATAATTGTTCAAAATAACTTCCAATCTCAATTTTCGCAAAGACCTTTATAAATCGAAAATAACAAATCATACCCATTTCTCCGAACTAATACTATAAACGAAATTGCTCTATGATATTGGCAATGGGTAAAAATTCCTGCGCATAAATACCGGCGTATAGATACGTACTTATTCGTCAGTACTTAGTTTTAATAAGTAAACTTCAGCCTACCCAAAACACTCGTCACAACTCTCTCCCATATTTACGTTTTTCATATAGAAATTAATTTCGCTTCCATCGTCGTTATTTACGAGATCGAATAAGCAATAAATGTATACCGATAACATGTATTTGCTTAAGGTCGTTAAGGCCGTGGATTTATCTAAAGAGAACGAATATGTCCCCAGTATTACAGTACAGAAGCTTAGACTTAGCAATCGACATTACCTTCTTACAGTATTGATAGAATTAATTTAACTTCTGAATATAAATAAATAATAAATTTAATAAATAATGCTGGACACAGCATAATTAGCCCCATGGTAAGCAGAGCTTGTGTTATGGGTACTAGATAACTGATATAAATAATACTATATATTACATAGATAGATATTTTTTATTATACACAGAAAACGACCAGAACACCCGGAACAAATATCTGCAGATCGTACACACAATTGTTCCGAGGCGGGAATCGAACCCTTGCAGGCGGACCTTCGCCCACCGCGCCACATCGGTCGTCGAAAATGCAAAAAGAGAAGAAATTGAAAAGAAGAAAGGTTTTTGTTATTACAGTGCGTAAATCCTCACACTCGGGGTAATTTATAAGTAATTAAATAATATTCCACAAAAATTTCAACTTTCACAGGACAAAATTTCGTGACGCAATTGATTAGCGCATTCCCGTACTGAGGGAAGGATGCGGCTTCAAGTCCCATCGAAGTCGAAACATTTTTGAAATATTATTTCATTTCTAAAAAGAAAAGGAGCGAGTGCCATGACAACTGATAGAAAATAATGGAATAAGAAAACCTGTTGTGTCGACTCCATCTATGTTTTTCCGTCAGAGTACAATCTTGTAGTCTTCAAATCCAGGGTCAATATTTTGTATTTTATTTATTTAAAAAGTAAGTTCCTTCTGGGAAACTGTACTCCATCTTAAGCCACGTTTTCACGTATTCAAGAGAGATGTGGCCAAATGCTTAACTATATATCGGTAGATCATACAAAATATACATCTAAACCTTTAATTTCAAGTTTTCGAGTAATCCATTGTTTGCAAAATTAAATAAATTATTACGTATTACTGAAACAGGACGCTATGTTATCGCTATCCCGATCGTTAAGTCCATGCTCGCTCTTCAAGATCCTCGTAAAAGAGAGACTACTACGCAGACCGAAGGCAACAAAAATACTTTATTTATATGCTAATGTAATTTATATGACGCTTAATGTCTCGAGACTGGTAACGCACGATTCTACTCCATTCTTTCAGTCCCATACGTTGTTTAAAAACGAACTTTACGAGCTATGTTCCAAGGGACTTTTTTGAGTGTTTTGATCGTGTGTGTCGATGCGATTATGAATGCGCGGTAGGAGGTAGTCCCGTCTTCGGAGGGAGGGAGCTTCTTTGGGAGAATCAATAAAAATACAGGGAAAAGCGTTGATTATACAACGGGAAGTCGGTAGGAAAACTGCTTTCAATAATGCTTGGAGTCGAGTGAAAAGGAGCGTTTATTGGCTTAGTGGGACCGATATTGAAATGATGGAGGCTTTCGGAGAAATCGCTTGATTTTAGATTTTGTTGACGGTGGGGAAGTTGTGTAAGTGTCCTTCACGTGATTGTGCCAATAGACTTCGGGGCACTCTATTCTGGGTATGAATACCGATGTATTTTCAAACATTGATTTGATACCTATTATTCCTTGCCTATCATTTTCTATAAATAACAATTCGATTTTCTAAAAACCCTGGAGAAACATTCATTTTATGTCCAACAAATTTGATTTCAACAGGTTTAGAAATATCAAAAACTCAGTAGGTACGTTTGAAAACTGTCTTCACAATATTGATTCCCTTCAATTATTACTGATGCTGTCAAATAGTCATAAAACTCTATAGAATTGTGGCCACCCACTCCACGAATCACCATTATTTACCATAATAAGGTATAAAAATAACCAGATTGGAAGAGACTTTCTTTAGAGACTGCATTATCCCCACGCATCGCTTAGCCGTATTTGTAAGCAGAATGATAAGCCGTGTATTAGACATTCAAATTACACAAAAACGTTAGAGTAATAATAGGAATCATAGGGAAGTTTCCATGCAAAAGTATGAACTTATTCTAGAAAATTCAAGTATGTAACAACCAACCAAGTTTCGATATAAAAACCTGTATGTAGTTTACCTATTACTCGAAGGTGTTCCACAGTTTTGTTTTCATAACATTATTTCCACCTTTTATTTCGAATTTTCGATAAAAAAGTGCCAAGGATTATTTACTATTGGAGCAGATTCAAATATTGTTTCGAAATCATTTTAAATAAACTGTATCTCTGTGTTTTAAACCTACTGCACTCAAACAAAAGCAGCAGGTATCTTAAATCTTTCACGACATTTGAAGCAATCATGCAGCCCAACAATATCGATTATCAAAGTGCTTTATTTTCTTTAGACCTTACAAGACTCTTAGACATGTCACAAAAATCAAATCACATGAGTAAAATTAGGAATCAAAGTGATCAAATCTCAGTGAAATATTTTTAAGGTAAATATCAAACCGTTCTATTCTTTGCTCTGCATACTCTTGGGTAGAAACAAACAACTGCCAGCGAATAATACAATACAAAGCACCAGCAGCGATGGACATTCCATCTGTGCCGGACAGGATTTGCATAAAAATCCAAGACAACGTCTCGCGACGTCTTTAGCTGGGGAGCCGGACACACAAGTACTTTACAGGAAGAGTTGGGGGAAAAGTTCTGTTATTATACTGTATTGGGACACAATCGTTCATTCGCGGATTTGATTTGTATGTGGTTTTTTAGGACCAAAGCAAACCAGATATTATTATCATATGTTATCCCAGGCCTTGAACTGCTTTTACGTAAATTTTGAGCTCGGTACGTTTAAAAGTTTAAAGGCCGACACACTATCGACACGCCATGCCACTGGAAAACGCGATGCGTGTTGAGTTGCATCAAATAGGTACTGTTTGATTCAACTCAAGACGTATCGGAAACACTCAACGACGTGTCATCGCCTATGGTGTTCCTAATGTGATCCTGATCATAGAAAAATCATACGATTTGATTCAACTCAACACGCATCGCGTTCCGTCGGGTCGTGTGGCGTGTTGTATTTTGTTTCGGAATTAAGGTGGTAGAATCAACATTTAAAATATGACCCGCGACCCGTGCACCCACTGGCTTCACCCACCGTTGGGTGTAGGGGTAATTCCTGTTTACCCGTGTACCCACTGCGATATGGTTGGAATTAATTATCGATGAAAAAAATAAAATAATAATACGATAAGTTCGATGTTAAAGAGAAAAATAATACAAGTTTTAAACCTCGTTATATACTATTAGACCTATTTATACATATCTAGTCCATAAGTTGACGTGATGTGCCTTCCAGTTTGGAAATTAATTTTGTGAATGATGGGTGTCATAGAGTTTCTTTAAATCTTTGCGTACCATAAACAAATCAAATCATGTGCTGAAACTTGGATAAAATTTGCTGCATTAGAGTCAGAAATATTAAATTAAATGCAAGTTGCAGGTATACCATATTTAATGCAGATGCATCGAACATGAGTCAGATAAACCTTATAGTCTAGGAGCCATCAACAACATACGCATTTTGATGTACAACATTTTGGATTCAGGCACGTAAGCTTCATGCATGGTAAGATAGTGAGTGCTTTGGTTTATGCTGTAAACTCCTATCTTCTTAAATAAATAAATAAATGGCATCCCATTATTGATTAGGCAATTGGTTTGGCAAAAGTTTAACGAGACAATTTTTTCTCAGCACTAAAATGGCAGATGCTCGATGCGGCAATTTGAAGACAGGGCGCTGTGGTGCTCATTAGGGGAGGCCTATGTCCAGCAGTGGAAAATTATTGTTGATGATGATGATGACTAACGTACTCAGCACTGAAAATGTTTAACTTACGATGTGCAAACTATAAGTAGTAAATATGAGTAGTTTCAGCGTTTACTTAAACTTCAAAGTAAGTTTCAGTCTCACCGTGTAGATATTGCAAATCTCGTGAGCAAACTAGTAACTAGCTCCTCCACTACATCGATGCATACTCAGTTTAAACTTAAAGGAAAGTATTCACGAATTGAATGACTTGGCAGCTGAATCCTGTCTTTGATATCGGGAAATTTGAGCTAAAATATTCATAAACCGTGCTTGTTCTTCCGGTTTGACGACGTGGTTTTTATATTCTTTGGATTAAAATATTTTTATATGTACTTATTAATGTAAAATTTTGCAAGGTGTACGAATTGATGAACTGTTAAATCTGCAAGTAGCTGAGTCGGTAAATTTAAAATATTATTTCTGCATAAAGGACAAATGTTTGTACGATCTGCAAATATTTGTTCCAGGTTATTAAGGTTATTTATATGCTCTAGGTTATTTATATCTACAAAAAAGTATGTAATATATGTATTAAGTATATGATGATTCTCCAGCATTATTTACATATTTATTTACTTATACATATGTAATTCATCATTTTGGTTTGGCGATGGATAAAATATATGCTAAAGAACTAGGAAATCATAATGAATCATATGATTGTAGAATATAATCTTGTCCCTACCTATAGAAAGAGGTTATTAGGTTATAGCACTATTATGTATGGCTTATTATATACCTAGGTATCTTCTAGACCTTCGTGGTACATCATCGACCACTTTTTCTCTTTCATCAGGTAAGATTGTGGTCAAACGAACGTCTATTAATAAAATAGGGTTATCATAATATTTCCAATAATTATGCTGATCAGTGTTTTCATCAAACAACATTATTTAGTATGGTTCATAAAAAATCAGGACGAGTGGCTTTTGGACAAACGATGTCTCATTGTGATAATAAATAAATAATAAATAAATAATGCTGGACAATTCACAAAGCATTATCTAGCCCCATGGTAAGCAGAGCTTGTGTTATGGGTACTAGATAACTGATATACATAATACAATACATTACATAGATAGATATTTTTATTATACATAGAAAACGACCAGAACACCCGGAACAAATATCTGCAGATCGTACACACAATTGCTCCGAGGCGGTAATCGAACCCGCAACCTTCTGCGTCGCAGGCGGACCTTCGCCCAACGCGCCACATCGGTCGTCATATGATAATGTGATAGTACATAACTTCAAGTAAGTACGCAAAAGCTTCTTTGTCTTCTGATGCTTTATAACCCTGTCGAATACTTAAGTGTATGACTTTAACACTTTGACTGCGATTTTTTTTCGACGACAGCGATCTTTTTTTTAACCTAAAAAATTCGTGCTGCCGCTCTACACAGCGGTTGTGTTGCGCCGCACATGCGTTTCGTTCGAAAAATATTACGGCTGTGCTGAGTCACAAAGGTCACTGTATTTTGTCAGCCGCTGCGCTAGTGTGGATTTACGCATATTAATCACTTGTAGAAAACACATACCGTGTGATTTTAGCAGTCAAAGTGTTAAAAACGATGACTTTGAGGGTAAAAAGTCTATGATAAAAATGGCTTCCACCTTGCATTTTGTTATGCTAATTGCTAGGACTTACCCAGTGCTTACATAATTAACTCAAGTGTCAACTTACCAGCGAAAGAGATAAATAACATGTATTAAAATATATTTTATATGTTAGTAGGAAGAAATTAAACACCAAACCTAATAAAATAAACATCCAAGCAAATTAAACAGGTTCAGGGAGCAAAGCTTATAAAAACATCCTCATGCAAAATGTGTAAGAACTTTGTTTTTTATTGTAAAGTATCAATTTACATGGTCTCATATCGGTCACAATTAGGCGTTTCCTTCGCGCATTTTACGAGCAGGTCCAGATTCTTACGACTCCAAAAATCATAACCATATTTAATATCTTAACGCACTATACCTCCCAATATGATATCGTTACTGGGGCTCTACCATGAAACAAGAATTTTTACTAATTAACCAGTTTCTACGGTTATTTCTATGGTTGCCTGGGTACAAAAAATGTGAGTACATAATATTATTTTGTTAAATGTTCTGTATTCTTTCCAAAATAAGAATCGATCTACGTTTTAACGCTATTTGTTACTGAGATAGATTATGAATTAAGAATTGGCTTCGTAGTTTACCGAATGACTATTCAGGTGAGGTGGTAATCTGTATTTTGCAGTATCTTCTATAATATAAAAATGAATCGCTGAATGTGTTGCTAAGCGCAAATCTCGAGAGCAGCTGAACCGATTTCGCTAATTCGGAGAGAAAAAAGAGAGATTTTTTAAAAATTGCCTGTCACAAAATGACCACCCTGGCGAAGCCGGGAGGGGCCGCTAGTCCTAAATATAAATGGCTGAACTACGCAGAAAAGGCATGATTATAAATTGTTTAGTGCCTACTGATTTAATTTCTGATCACATTACCCTCCATTCAATTGGAACCTACAGGTACCTTCTGGGAGTTTCTAGATCGTGTAAAGTTTCTCTAGCGATATCAAAACTCATATTACTTTCGGAGTAGTCTCAATTTCATTCAAAATTTGCATTTCCCTCAAAAAAGTTTAATATTACCAACACGGAGGTTTTAAGCTGCTATAAATAAAATTCATTAGGATAATAATAAGACTTGTCGCGCAATACAGGATGTTATAATGCCTTTTGTTCGTCTCTCACACACTTGCATACTAAGTTTCAGCTTAAATCTTATATTATTTACCCTGATTGCGAAATCAAGGCTAATACTTTTAAAATCAAAGCACCCTGTTCTTGACAGATTTTGCGAGTATTTTGGGGTTGATTTGCTCCAAGGGCGAGGATATTTGCGTCTATATACTCGTTGCCGACATCAATCATTTCAATACATACTAAAAGTTGTTTCAACTAAAGTTGGCGTGATAATAAATAGAAATGTTTAAGACTTTTTACTTTTTAAACATAAATTGCCTCTGACGCACATGCCGTTTTTCCTCGGAGGCTGAATTGTGAATGCAATACATATATTAAGGACATAGAAAGTAGCATTTTTTCTATATCATTTTAAATTGTAGCACTTTGTTTGTATTGAGTGTCAGTTAGTTCTTACCGAGCACTTTATCAAGCCTTTTTCATTACGCTATAAAACAAGCTACCTACTTAGCAAGCAGCTGTGGCAGCACTTTAAAATTTTAAATGATATCGTTAACTGCACCTACATATGAAAACAGGAATAATTTACGTTCTATATTGTTTACTTTTGAATATTTTTATATATGAGGAGCAGAGGAACAAAAAGGGACATATCCACTTTTGACCTCTTCCGTTTTTTTTTTCTTATCATACGCAAAATGCTAGATTACATCATTTCCGCTCCTCGAAACCATCAAAAAGTGGATAAATCCTCATGATTTTTGAACTTAAAAGTAGCTTGTTGTAACAAAAAAGGACAAATCCATATTTTGTTCTGACCAATATCGGTAGTTCGAACGAAATCTAACAAAAAGGGACAAATCCAATACAAAAACTGATATTCAATAATTTTATCTAACAAAAAGGGACAAGTACATTGTAAAACACATAAACATGCTTTTTGTACCTACACGAGTGAATTATTATACCATTTGAGAAAGAACGCTGAAAAATTGTCTGATCGTGTTTTTGGCCGGCTTGAAAAAAACGTGAAAAGGTACCCTATGTTGACTTTGAAAAAAGACTACATCAACATATTCCAAAACCATGGAACAGTGAAGGAACTAGGAGAACCAAATGGATGGCAGTTGTATGACATAAAACAAATGACTGAAATTTTTAACGACATAAGAGGCATTCAAAATCTCAAACGCATCAAATTTCGAAAAACATCCCAAAGAAGTGGTGGTAAATGCGTGGTTGAAGTATATGACAACTACAGGGGCGAGTCTATTGCAGGACCTACAGATATCATGAAAAGAGGAAAATCTCTTGCAAGTTTCACACTGAGAGGCTTGCAACTGGGACATGCCATAAAACCTGCAAAGAAGAAGGATGTCGCGAATCTATTAGAAAAGCAGTTTGGAAATAATTGGCAAAATTTAGAAGAGTTGCGTTGGTATGTAGACTTACTTAAAGAAAGCAACCAGCAGCAGAATGTGGAATTAGAAGAGAGTGATGAGGATCCTGCCATAGAGTGTATTTGTGATGAGCATGATTCTGAAGCCATTAGAATTTAAGATTTGTAGGTGTAAGAATAAAATAAAAACGATTTTAATATAAAAATGGATTTTATTTATCAAGTAGTATCAACAAATGGAAGAAATCTAAGTACTTACCTATTTGTAAACAAAAAGGGGCAAATCCCAATGTTTTTCAAACAAAAGGGACATATCCAAGTAGTGATGAACAAAAAGGGATATATCCAAAACTGTTTTCTTCAGAAAGTGACAAATCCAAGAAGTTTTGAACAAAAAGGGATATCTCCAAATTACAAATAAGAATATCTCAGGCTCTATCAATTCAATTTATGTAATTTTTTATCTAAATTAAAGAGTTTAAAGTGCTGTTTATTAATGCTAAAAAATTATTTCCTTAAAGTCAAAAACATTGAAACTACAGAGTTTTTTTTAATTTGCCAAAAATTTGCGAAACTGGATTTATCCCTTTTTGTTCCTATGCTCCTCATATAATGAGCAATTGATGACGTCAATCTGAATTATTTAGAACAGATCATTTTCTTTTTGGTTTAAAACTAAATACGATAGTTCGCACCATGTAGGATATTAGCAAAGCGCTTAGAGCTGGGTTAGAAAATAATCTAGTAATAATTGTAATCCCTGGTTTTCAGAGATTTGCTCTTATTTAATCGGAGGCAGAAAACCAGATATCGGAAATTAAATGTTATCACAAAAATATTTGAAGACGTCGTATTATTTCTTCAGTTCTTCACTTTAACAGCCTAGTATGGACCACTGCTGGACGCAGGCCTCCGCCTGATAAGCGCTTTATTAGATTTTATCTCTTGGGAATCGCACGTATTATTTAATTTTTAATAATTATCTACGTGTTGGGCCGTTAATAGGTAACCTATAAAAACAAAAACTACAGAAATCGGAGCTACAGCATTTGGGTAAAATAATTAATGTTACATAGAGAGACAGAACATAGAGAAAATTGCTCCATTCCCTTTGATTTCTGCACCAAGTAATTTCCATTCGTGGATAGCAGAAACTTTCACGCATTACATGAATAGGAAGCCATCTCACCATTAGATCCAAACAAAAAGCTCGCTGTCAGACTTCACCACCGTGAAGAATCCTAACGACTGAGAAAGCCTCGGTCTGTTTGATAACTTATTTGATCACTTTATGATGGCGAAAACTACGAGGAAAGTTCATAAGGCACCTGATGCAAATTGAGTAAGATGTAACGGAAGGGTACATCATAACGGGAGACTGTAACAACCGTGATAAACGCGTTATAGGGAGAAAGGTAAATGACTTTGTAACGTGTCAATAGATTTGTAAATCCTCAATACAGATGTACCTAAAGAGCCATGTTGGGAAAGGTCCTGATTTTCAACCTGAAGAGCAAAGTTTGGCTGGTGTACCTACCTAAGGGCATTCCATTAGGTACAGTAATTTATTGTGACTTCCTTTCTCATTAGAAAGGAATTGTTTTTGTCCAAGTTTTCAATCTATAAACAGTTCGTATTTAGAGTGAAACGTTCACTCTCAGTAGTAACTGTATTTAGTGAAAATTTGGACTAATAAACCATCAAGCATTTACTAAACTGAGCTGCCCAATCTTCAACTTACCTACGGTGAATGATAACCGAAAGACAATTCGATATCTGAGTATTACTTTACGATTGTCTATCACCGTAAAGCTGAGTCTAAACTTAAGGATATGACCGTGTAATAAGATCTAGAGAAAGCATACAATGTTAAAGAGCCCTATAACAAATAGAAAGTAGACTCTACTATAGTTGAAAACAACACCAAGTCAGAGCATTGTGCTGACTGCAACATTGTTTTCCTAATGACGCTACACGTCACATACACTCAATCATCACCCACATCGTCATTTACAATAAATACAGCATTTAAATGAAAGTATATACAGATAAAAATGTCACATTACAGATAACTAATGTATCGATAGCCTAAGGTAAAGAACCCATTCAAAGAACCCATATGACTCATTTAGGCGTAAAAACAGCATTATAAATTTTACCAGTGGTTGAGCAAGACACGTTCATAATATGAATAAGTTAATTTAAATAAGTTATTTTAGAATGCTAGTCCGCGCGCGAATCTTTCCATTGTTTTCGCTAAATGACTTCAAAGTTGTGTCGGCGTTGTGTTTAGCATGTGAAAAAAAAATTGTCTGTTCTTAGAAAAATGTAGGACTAACAGGTGGACTGGATCGTAACGCTGGATTGTGGTCTTGGCACAGTGTTGCCATGTTTTCCTAGACGATTTTCTATGAATTTTGTATGATGCAAACAGGGCAATGAATTCTTTTGTACACAGAAGGTATCAGCGTTCATAATTTACTTAAATTACGATCGTTAAGAGAAACACTAGTGCAAGAAAGTGAAAATTTCCTAAATTATAAACTTTATACGTACTTAAACTATTATTGGCATCATGGTTAAGGTAGTACATGAAACAAAAGAAAATTAGGATGATAAATTTGTTCTAAATGCACAGGCACTTAGAAAAACATTGTACCTAAAGAGAGCGATGACGTAGAAGTATCTGGGGCATAGAAGAGACAATCTAGATGACAATCCATAGATGATTACATCAATGATGTTAATGGAATGCCAGACGTCGCTCAGTTCCGCACCGACAATAGCATGTAAGAAATTCAATGTTGTGCTTAGCAGTTGATAAATATTAACATGTATCTAAAACCGCATTATATATAGATTTAGATAGGCAAAACAAACTTGTGTTAGACATATAAGTATATTATTAGTTATTTATTTTTAAATATTCATGTTATTTTCATATTTATTCTAGCTCTATCCTTGGTACACCCCCTGCCTTTCTTTAATTCACATAATTCTTTCCATCCTAAGGTTGCCTGGAAGAAGTCATTTCCAAGCGATAAGGCCGCCCATTGTACTTGTCACATATAATGTCTTTCATAATGTTCTGTATCTGGTGTACAATAAAGTATTTTTGTATTGTGTTGTATAAGTAATATGATGATACTAGCTGCGCTCCGCGGTTTCACTCGCGTGGTGATATTATTTTGGATAATATACAATAGGTATATCTTTATGAATTGTATAATTCTGCCTATGTGTTATTCTTATATGTAAGCTATATTATTGTGAAGTTTCATCAAAATCCATTCAGTAGTTTTGCGTGAAAGAGCAACAAACTTCCTCCCAATTTTGCGGTTCTAATATTAGTAGAATTACTACTACATATTACTGGTTTCTTTTTCAGTTATATCAATAGTGAATAGTAGTCGATTTTTATTAATGGTATACAATTTGACTTGTCTAAGTGATTATTTTGTAAGCCTAAAGAAATTAAGTATATTAAATCCCAAATCCAGAAAAGCAAAAAGGGTCATAAATTAGGTGAATGAAGTAAAAGTAATAATTAAATAACTTTACAAAAAAAAAGACAATTAATATTAATAGTAATGCTGGATAATTCACACAGCATTATCTAGCCCCATGGTAAGCAGAGCTTGTGTTATGGGTACTAGATAACTGATACATAATACAATACAATACATAGACAGATATTTTTTTTATTATACATAGAAGACGACCAGAACACCCGAAACAAATATCTGCAGATCGTACACACATTTGTTCCGAGGCGGGAATCGAACCCGCAACCTCATGCGTCGCAGGCGGACCTTCGCCCACCGCGCCACATCGGTCGTCATTAACACCTAGATCTGAATTCGTTATTTATATATCAGACCAAGATCAATTGGAGGACTATGATAAATCATTGAAACTCGTTTGGAACATTACCTTCATCCATGCAAATTGACAGTAGAAGAACATTCGAAAATCACTATTTATGAAAAATCTTGAAGGCGTCACGTTGACGCACAAAAACGGGAATATAAAAACGTGAAATTGATGGAAAAGAATGAAAAAATGATATTATAAAAGCCACGGGGCCTGAGCGTGGATTGTTTGGGTTGCAGTCACGTTCCCCTAATGACAAATTCGCCACCATTGTTGGTGACTGATTTTTTTAACGGCCCTGGACGTTTTGTTGGACGTGCCAATACCACGATTTGTTCGTATTAATTATGAAGGTGCAACCGTAGTATTGTTACTAAAAATACCTTAAGTATTTTAAAATCACAACAAAATAATAAATGTGAAAGTTTGAATGTTTGTTACCTCTTGACACCAAATTTACTGAACGGATCGGGTTGAAATTTTGCATGCAGGTAGTTCTAGGCCTGGAATAAAAGATACTTTTCATCCCATAAACCAGTTCCCATGGGATATAAATAACCCTAAACACCGCATGCGAAGCCGCGGGCAGAAACTGGGTAAGGAATAAAAACCAAGGATTGAAACTACATAATATGTTGAACTTTATTACTGGTATTTCGTAGTAGGAGATTTTACTTTTACATGATGGACATCGTGGGCCATAATCACGATCCTGACTTAGACGGGTTTATTAGCAGATAATTGGCAGACATTCCTTTCGTCAAATACGGCAATTCTATGTTAGAAAAAAAACCATAATTCAATTAACTACCTACCTTTTAAAGGCATAACTTATCTTTAAGAGCTAGTTCAGACAAGGCAGAATTACCGCGGCGACAAACAACTTGGTTTAAATCTTAGATATTACGCGCGGTCGACCTCAGTGCTGCAGCAGGCAAATGTCCGCCTTTGACGCAGGAGGTTGAAAGTTCGATTCCGACCGCGGGACAAATGTTTGTACCATCTGCAAAAATCTGTTCCGGTTAGGGTGTTTTCTACATTTAATAAAAATATGTATATATATATATATATGTTATCAGTTTTTTAGTACCTATCCCTAGGCAATCATACAACAAACCCTAGTTTCCTTGCGGGTAGGTGATGATTATGTGGATTGTCCAGCATTAATTATTTATTTTTAGTGTGAACGTCTAGTAATATACATTTACGTGATAATATATCATAATAATATAATAATGATGATATTATTTTAATCAACAGTACCTTAAATAAAAGCTGCGCAGAGGCAGACGTGTCTGAACTAAGCCTAAGACAGAGAATATCAAATAATGTGTATGATTCCGCTACTATTTTCTTCAACCAATTATTCAAAACCACGTAGTTAACACCTTAAAAAGGCGACATCGAGGCATACCACGAGAAGTTAATTTTCAATTACATTGCTATCTTGGGTCAGAAGTGAAATCTCGTCGCCCTCAAACCATGGATGCGTGTAATTGCGATAAACGTGCCAATTAAATTCCTTGACGCAACGGTTATAGGCGTTGCAATGGCTGCGAATAATTCTGTTAGTAATTAGCCGACGCCATCGTACCCGCATGAAATAAACGAACAAATGAAGAACGAGAAAACTGTAGAGGCGAATGTTGAAGTACAATAACAAGGAAACTAGAGTCTGCTGGTATGTTCAAGTTTTAATGTTGTTTGTAGACAGGCATTCTTTGTGGTTCATATTATTTGGTGTTATAGGTTTTAGACAACATTACCCAATTAATCTACATACATTTTGGAATAATAGTTGTCTCCTAAGTTAATGAGTATTTTGGATAACCTCTTAAAATATTTTTTATTGGGATACGTTACAAAAAATATATATTAAAGCTTTTGAAACTATCATGTTTATTAACATAAAAAGTCAACAAAAAAATTACATCAATTTATAACCGGATATTACCATGGTTTCATTTGAGTTGAGTTTTCCAATATTTCAGCACAGTTTCATGCGCCATGATCACGGAATAACTGAAGCAAACTAACATAAGTGCTTAAATACGTTGTCTGAACGACAGACCTTTTGTATTAAACAGATGGCAACAAGTCTTATATCTCGCCATGACCGGCCAATCTCGTTCAACAGAAACGCAACGCAATTAAATCAAAAGCTACGCCAGACAATAACTGGCTACAGTCTCAAGTCGAGTATTAATTACCATCAGGGCTATTAGAGCGCTTATTAACTGTGTAATGGTTGGCAAACAATACTGTGATGGGGGAATCACGCGACGGTGACTTGCTACAGTGCACGCAGTCGATGTGGCACTTGGGGAACAAACAATAGAAAACGTAGACTAGAACGATGAAGACAAACACGGAACAAGAGATCGTGAAATACGATTAGAGGAGTAGATTATTTACAACCACTCTGAAATCTAGCTGAGAAATTGAAAGATAACAGTGCAACTGAGATAGCTAGAAGCTTGGTGCTGGTAAATTCAAGTTTGATGTTATATTTTGACAGGAGATACTAATGACGGACGACCTCTGTGGCGCGGTGAGAGAAGGTCCACCTGCGAGGCAGGTGGTTGCAGGTTCGATTCCTACCTCAGGTAAATTGTGTGTTCAATCTGCAGATATTAGTTCCGGATGTTCTGGTCGTTATCTAAATATAATAAAAATATCTATCTATGTAATCTATTTTATTAAACATATCTATCAGTCATCTAGTATCCATAACAGAAGCTTTGCTTAGCTTGGAGCTAGATGATTCTGTGTGGATTGTCCAGCATTATTTAGTTATAATTGTTTTGGCTTGATAATTTGCAGAGCACTGTACCCTTATCCGTTGCAGGTCCGTCTTCGAAAGTGAAACATGCTAAACGTGCAATTATGAGACAATTATGCGAAGAACCGCAACGATATGCTCGAAGGACCAACGAAAGTAAGTCCTTATATTACTTGTGAGAATTTATTTACTAATACTTTAATATCAAATCGGCTTTATGATAGAAAATGTCGTGGATACGTATTCTACAGGTACTTTTCATACTGTTTATAAATAAATAAATAAATAATAATAAATAATGATGGACAATTCACACAGTATTATCTAGCCCCATGGTAAGCAGAGCTTGTGTTATGGGTACTAGATAACTGATATACATAATACAATACATTACATAAATATATATTTTTTATTATACATAGAAAACGACCAGTACACCCGGAACAAATATCTGCAGATCGTACACACAATTGTTCCGAGACGGGAATCGAACCCGCAACCTCTTGCGTCGCAAGCGGACCTTCGCCCACCGCGCCACATCGGTTGTCAAAATGAATGATGTTTGATAAGGTAAAATTGGAGAGGCATGTATTTAGAAAAATTTTGCTGATTAAAAAATTCAGGGCAGTCTTTTGGGACTGCCGATAGAGGTGAAAACTAAGTAATTGTATATTTTATTTATATTGGGAAGCGTGTGGTGACGATACCGCGAGTTTCACGCTTTTAGTTCACCCAAAAAGTACACATATATGTATATAAAGGCATATATTTAGGAAAGCGTTCAGTGACGATGATGTCCCATGATTTTTGTTTTCCCAAAAATTGCTCAACGCGCCTAAAGAAGTTGACACATCATAATTAAATATATAGCAGATAAATTATAAAATATGAAGCCTAATGTTGCAAAAAACCATGCAATCCGCAGCTTGAGAATCAGAGATAATGAACTCAAAACTACAGCGGATACAACGATCACGTGGCTAGATGTAATTACACGAACAACGCAGGTTGGTACATAAACACAGAGCCGTGAGCTAAGTGGTGACATAAACAAGCATGTAATTCTGCAAATCACTAATGACAGTTTACATAACAATGACAAATTCTAACGTTTTAATACAGCACGCAAGGATCTATGGTGCTTGGTATCTTACTATAGTGTAAAGGCAAATTAGAATTTAGTGGTGAGGCTAATGTAAGTTTATGTTTTTGAGAAGGATACATTTAGGTTTAGTTGAGTTTAGGTTCTTTAGAAAGCTTAACTAGATTTGATAGATTCATATTAAACCTATTCTAAGTAATTTTAAAGTTTAATAAATTTTATAAATTACTAGCGACCCGCCCCGGCTTCGCACGATTTTCCTCTTACTCTATCTATTAAAAAACCACATCAAATTCTACTAAAACTACGCAACAAAGTTTTAATGACCTAAGTATACATATTATGGACAGACAGACTGCGGGTAGCGACTTTATTTTATCATCATCATCATCATCAGCCTATAGCAGTCCACTGCTGGACATAGGCCTCCCCCAAAGTAGTAATGTAGTAATACGAGTACATTTTCTAAAACATTTTGCTGATAAAAAATTGTTTGTAGATGAATGTGATACAATCCATCTATGAAGAACGACGAAGGTATTCCATTAATTCCAAAGCCATCAACAGCAAATTCCTCCCTTTTTTCCTCTAATAAACACCTCCTCGTCATAACCGTGTGGTATGTAGCCGTGGTTGCGGATCGTGCGCTGCGGCGACGGTAATTAACTAGCTATTCTTGGGATTATAGCACAGCTGGATAAACCAGAAGGATAAAATAAGAATTCTGTGACTGCTTGTTGGTAAAAATCAAACGACCTAATACTAGAACAAGGGCGAGTCATCTGCTTCATACGTTAAAGTTATACGAGCGGTGAGAAAAAGGATAGTTTAAAAACACTGATAGGTTTTGATTTAAGTAATAGAACCTCGAAGACGGTGGTGTAGGTGTACTTGCCTGCTGAAAAGACTGCCAGTACCATCTAGTGTCGCGAATGAGCCTAACTTATTTTCTACTTCAGATATTTTCGTATAAATGCCTTAATTGTTTTAAAACTAAAATTAAAGTACTGAAATGAACTGTTATTCTGAGAATATCAGATTTATGTTGGTATTATTCGTCGCATTCTGCAGTATGTGAGTCTTATTAAAAATTCAAACGAAAATGAACGTTGATATTGAACTCTTAGCAAGTTAACTTTTGTGGAATAACTGGAAATACCTGATCTCATTTTCGCTTTGTCAATCTGAGATGAGACTTGGATAGTGCCCAGTTACAATGACCGGATGGGTGGCATCATCTTTTCAAAATATTTCGCAAGCTATTCATTCGGAGATTTGAATGAAATTCTCGTTTCTCTGCAACCCGCTTACTTAAACAAAGAGATCTGAGATACAGCACAAAAAATATAAGTCACAAGAGAATCGCCCAAACTTTTAATTGAATCCAAATTCGAAGTTACAATTCAAGAGGTCATGAATAAAGAAACTAGTGAGGGGACATTTTGATTTGATACACTTTTATACATCCCGTTGGGTTGCTAAAAAGGTCAGTACAAAGGAACGGGTTCTTAGGACAAAGGACCCTCATAATGAGGCCAGCATATTGTGCGAAGTGCTCTTTAAATCAAGCTCGATAGTCTGACAGTATGTTTTTTTTTAATGAGAGCAACAGCGTCTTACTTTCGGGTGGCTGTTGAGATATTGTATACCCTTGCTTTATATTTATTAGACTCAAAGATACATTTTCAGAATAAAAAGAATTCTATAGATTATGCATTTTTGGACATTGGACATTATAAAAGCGTATAAACACTGTGGGAATGACCTACTATATTAAACCCTGAGATGAAAAATACTGTCTACAAGAGATATGTACATAATGCATGAAACCTTGTTTCTAAAGTACGTTGACAACTACTGCGAAGGTATAAAGCAGACAGAGGTCGTTGAAACTTAGTCTACTTACTGATAATAAGACAAAGTCAAGAACAGATCTTTACACCAATGAAAAGACAATAGAATAATGGTCATAATATCCAATATCCCGTCCCATCACGCCTAGACACTCGCTTCCTTATTCTATTAGCTATCCCTGTGAAATCTTTCAATCAGTTAACAATGTGATCGTCGCTCCAATCTGGACTATTTAGCGCGCGCAATAGGATTCAATTAGGATGGAGGATATGCGGGCCCCTTCCTAGTCGGTGAATGCGGCTAAAACGTTACAAGTTGGATGTTGTTTTTGTACATACAACTTGCACTCTATTCTAAAAACATAATTCATAAGTTTCCTATACAAGTTGGATTTTGTTTTGGTACAACTTGCACTCTATTCTAAAAACATAATTCCTATGTTTCCTATACAAGTTGGATTTTGTTTTGGTACAACTTGTACTCTATTCTAAATACATAATTCCTATGTTTCCTACTGTCTAGCTGGTTGTTTGGTTTGTGATTTGGTTTTAACTAGTTTCTGTTCGCGGGTACACACGCGTTATTTGTATGGAAACATTAAAAGGTTTATGTTTATCCATGGGAATTTATTTATGGGATAAAAATTTGCAGATGTTTTATTCCAAGCCTACTTAAATACCTTTATACTTAATGTCAGCCTTATCTGTTCAGTTGTTTTAGCGTCAATAGGTAACAAACTTCCAAATGTTTGCAAATGCAAACTATAACAATAATTATATGTAAATAATTAATAATAATATATATATAATTATGTATTTATTATTATTATTGTAACAATAATTATATGTAAATACATATAATTATATGTTATAGTTTGCAAATACATATAATTATTGTTATAGTGTAAAAGATAAATCAGTGTTTGCGTGTAAAAATGAATGTGTTTAATGAAGTAACTAAGAAGAAGGGATATCTCATGAGAGTTTCATCGATACAAATTGCAATTTGACAGTAAACAGGAACTGTGATCGCTTTGAAATGGAAAACAAATGGCATATATAGTGGTTTCGCTTTCATCAATTCACCTTACATACAAAACTGGGTTCGATGAAGTTGTGACACACCGACATGTGACATTTACAGAAAATTTCCACGATGAATTTAGTCAATAAAGTATTATTGGACGACGCTGGTACATACATACATCTTACAGTCAAATCTTTAAGGTAATTTGTGATGATTTTGTAGCTCATTTAATATGCAAGGAATATAAAGTGCACATGGCATCGTACGAATAAACCGGCAGCTGCAAATCATACTATCAAAGCGTTCATGGCGATGGCGACCGGACCTGCGTCAAAATAAGTAACTTATTCATTAAACTCTGAATGGAAGAATATGTTTATTACTTATGTATTGTGTTATAATAAAACAAAGACAGTCATTTTGAGTTGCAGCCTCTGAAAATTCTTGAATCGGTAGGTAAAGCCGTGTTCTAACCAGTGTAACAGGTCAAAATGTACACAGCGAGTGTTCGTGCAGTCGGTGAACAGGCGCTTGCAACGCGCAACGAAACCAATTTTTGACGTTCCCTGCTCGCTGCGAATGGTACCTACATTACGCTCCATAATACCGAACTGTGTCAACATAGGGAGTTTTTTTTTTTACCAAGAAGGTACTTATTTTAATCATTTTTACTTGATTCAGATATATCACTTTTGATATGGATCAGTCGAGCTACCAGTTGATTGTTTGCAACAGTCTGCAGTAGCTCGATTGTTTTAATTGTAAATACTAGTTCTGATTTGTTTCTGTTAGTTGATTGTGACTTGATTTGTTATTAAAGACCCTTTACTTTTTACTTATATGTATTTGCCTAAAAAGCGACGGTATCTCCCCAATTTGCATATCTGTAAATTTTTGATTACCTACTGTTACCGTGGTTATGTAAAAAATCCAAAAGAAGTGAACCCAAGGTATTCCGTAGTTCACAAAAGACTAGATGAAAACTATGACTATTTATGCCTATTAACATGTACGTAACTTTGCTTTATCTATAAAATTAGCATTAACGAATGCTGGTTTACATGTTTACGCACGTGATCATAATTCGATCTTAGAATCGAATCATCTATAATTAATTCAGAAAGACACACTCTATAGTCGAATCATTGACGATTCGACTATAGAGTGTGTTTTTCTGAATCAAAGAACCAAAATATAAAGAAATAGAACGAAATCAGTAGTTTCTGTCAATTTCGAGAAGTAAACTAATAGATTAACTTTATTGGTTTGTACCAACTTATGATTTTGTGAGATAGTATATATTATACTTTTTACCTTAATTTACTTAAGCTTATAAAAAACAGTTCACAGAACTGAAGCTTGGGATTTCGACTTGAAATAAAGATATATTTTTTTTATGTTGGTCTTTCGATAATGACGAACTTTACTTACCTATTAAAATATCTGTCATAAGCAGATACCGCTGTCTGTTTCAAAGGTACGAATGATGGCATCGGTTTAAATACCTATCTTTTTAAAGATGCCTTCTCTTAAACAGAAACATTATTATGTTATAAATGAGTAGCAGCGAACGGATGCCCATACCCAGCATTGGGTGATCCTATACTTTATACTTCGAAAGCTAAACAACTAAGGTATCTAAAATAATTTTGCTGGTTATGGCAGAAACTATCTTAAGAATTACAAATTTCTTTCTAAAAACTAACAATCGCGTTGTATTAAAATTAAAATGCATGCGCTCATATAAACTGAATAACTTATAGCTTGAAGTTTATTATAAATGCGGTATTTGTCGCCTACGTGGCTCATTTGCAAATTCGTCGATTCCACTAACTGATATAAAAAGTGTTGATAGGGATCTATGGCGCCTATTGTTTGAGAGTTATAGCTTTTGATCGAATACTTTTTCAACAGAATGTCAACTCTGTCTGCGTCTTTTAAGCAGGTAATTTACGTTAGGTATTTTCAATAATGCGCGGATGTTGGAGATTTACATATATGTAGTGCGGATGACGACCTGCAAAAGAGTGCAGGTAGATGTTGGATGCGGCAAGCTGAAGACAGGGCGCTATGGCGCTCATTGGGGGAAGCCTATGTTCATCAGTGGACTGCTATAGGCTGATGATGATGATGATGAGTGTACCTAGTTTATTTTTATTTACTTTTTCGTTATTATACATACATTACAAACATATATTTTGTTTTACGTTTTAAATTTTAATCTTCTCTTGTACGTAGTTAAACTACCGTAAACCGCTACTTTGAAATAACAGGAAATTTGTGCAAGAGACACATGCGCGATGGACATTTGTGCGTGTAGACATTTACGCGAGTAACCTTGCGCCACCAAAAATCACAAAGCTCCAAATATCACTCGTGACGTCGCAGAGAGTTGCGGATTACACCATTGCGTAGGGAATTAGGCTCTCTTTCTCTTAGAATATATCTCATCTTCCTTATTTCCTGTCCCCTTCCTTCACCATACCGACAAACATTATAACGTAGATCTTCGTAGCGCGTGCTACGATGCTACGATGGACCGGCGTAGCATACAAAAGACTTCAACGCGCACCCACTTTGCTACTACACACTAAATTCCGTTTAGCTACGGAACCAGTAGACCTAACAAGATGCAGTTTTCAGTATGATAAGAGAAAGCTCTTGCTCTTTACTTTTAAAATAAAGACTTCTCCCATGCCCTCCCTTGTCAGTAGATAAATATGTTACTTCTTAGAACTTGGTAGCGCGTGCCACAGTAAGACCGGATCGGGGTGGCGTAGCCACATTCTGAGCTGCCAGCTAGTGTTCAGCAGTGACTGGTGTTCTTGTTTACTTCCAATTTTTGTAATCCAATATAGCAGCGGAAGATAGAAGCAAATATTCTGTGATTTTATTGATATTATGGTGTATGGATTAACTATTTCGAGGGTTTAGGAAGATTAGTTATAATTAAATATATTTAATGAGGTCATTTTTCAAATGCAAGATTTTAATGTAACAAAAATAATATGAACATTATTTTTGTCTCATTTTTTAAAGACGTCGATGACGAATTTGATGGTTTAGATAACCTCTGTGTTGCTAAAACGTCTTATAGGTACTTAAATGCTTAAAACTACTAAATCCTTCGAGCTACTACGAACAGGCAAGAGCTTCCTAGATGCCACTAATATATCTTTTTATTAAACACATTTCCCTCCACACTATGGGCGACTTTTATATAAAAAGCGCAGATAATAGGAATACCGAAGACTATTACTAGAATGGTAACCGGTATATATACCGTGGTAATGAAAACATCGGACGGCACGCACAAGCAATGTATCACTTGTGGTAGATCCTACTATTGCTGCTACAGAATGGTGGAGGAAACTAGTAGCTTGGGAAATACTTTTATTAAGGTACTAGCCGACCTTCCCGGCTTCGCACGGTTTTAGTACAGATTTCTAACTTTATGAAAACATAATATAGCCTATGTTTACCGGGGATAGTGTAGCTTCCCAACGGTGAAATAATTTTTCAAATCGGTCCAGTAGTTTCGGAGCCTATTCGGTACAAACAAACAAACAAAAAATCAAACCTTTCCTCTTTGTAATATTAGTATAGATAAATGGCGTATTGAAGATTCTACCAGATACTTCGTACTGTAGGTACCATAGATATTAATTTGAAGAATTCGAAGGAACATCCAATGATTTGAACGAATTAAAACAATAAGATTGGACATTAAGACGACCGATGTAGCACGACGGCAGGTTGCGGGTTCGATTGCTGCCTTGTGACAAATGCTTGTACCATCTGCAGAATTATTTACAAGCCTTTATTGATTTATTTATCATTCAAAATCCACAGCCCTTAATTAATACAGTATTTGTTCCGGGTCTTCTGGATATTTCTATGCAGTATAGTTAAAAAAAAGCTATCCATGTAATGTATTATGTATATCAGTCATCTAATAATGATGCTGTGTGGATTTATCATTATTTATTAATAATTAAATATTTTAGCATTATTTATTTCATTTAAATTTTACATTTTATTGCATATTGTAACAATTAAATATTTGGGCGTAATCGTATAAAAGATAGTAAATTTGAATTTGTAGAGTCAAGAAATTCTAACCGCGACCTAAGCGGAATGGTAAAGGTATGATAATTACCGGTAAACTTGTCTCTGGCTTTGTTAAAGAAACGATTATTTCTAAGTAATCACGACTTTGGTACTTTGTAATAAGACGATTGTAATTCCCTTGTCTCTGACCGCATTATTATAAAACAAAACTAAGTAATATTCTATAAGTTATGTTCTGCTTGAAGCAAAACGTTTGATTATTATTTATGAGGAGAACACATTCTTCATAGTCAGTTTAGTGTTTCTTGTGATATCATCTTTATCAATACTAAAACGCCACTAGTATGAAAAAGAAGTGCAAATACTGATTTATATACAGGGTTATTGGTAATTGACAGACACTACGTGAACGGTTTTGACTATAATCACGAACAAGTTCTTGAAGGTGCCAGGTCTTCATTCCTTATTGTATTATATATCCTTGGTCATAAAAAATGTTTGTTAAAAACCCTATGTATTACTAAAGACTTCACTCTTACTCCCACTTAACGTATAATTGCTCTGAATTAACAGTGGGTTCATTCAGGGCAAAGCGATTATACGTTATGTTTCAAATAAAGCCTCTTTAATAAACGATTATTTATTATACATTTCCACCATTATATTTAAATATACATATATGTATATCGCCACGCTGTGATACACATAAACATTACAATAAGGGCTATAAACATAAGCTTAGAGCGCTTGTGTTCGACCAAGTACAGGCTGCTACATGGAACACGGTTACACGAGCGAACGTATTCGAGATGATAGGCAGAACCTGCAGTTTACGCAGTGTCAGTGAAATAGCTATATAAATAACCCTGTATGTCTTACCAGTAGTGATAACCTGATTACTAACTAAACCCAGTTCATTGTCTCAGAATTGTTAATAAGCGAGACGATGAAAATTATTCCTAGGCATTCAACCATTGTGTATGAACAAATTAAAGCTGTACATAAAACCTTCATGGGCATCTTAAGAAAACATTAACAGAATAAATTAGAAAATAAATTATTTTCCTGATTTTAACCATTGTTTTAACCTACTTAATATACTACGCTAAACGAGAAATGAACAAAACAAATTACAAAACAATAGAAAATCGCATACCTTACCTACCTATTTAGATTATACTTGAAGCAATGAAAAGTGCTATATGAACTTATGTTTATGTAAATAATCTTTGATGTTGTTATGCTGCAAGAACACAAATCAATTTCACAAATTGAAACACGACTACACCAGTCGTTTTTCACCCGTGTTCTCTCTGAGGTGGGTGACTGAACTTCTAATTGGCTAGAACTGTCATTTGACACGCCGATGACCGCAGTCACGATCTTCGGATGGAGTCTAATGTAGCTATTACTTTTTGTATCGACTACTCTCGAGGTTGTTGAGCAAGAAGGTGGATGAAGAAAGCTCTTATGTATTTAAAATTGTTCTATGTCTTCTTTATATACATACATATGTATAAATTTTCTGTACGTGTCTTTGTCACCTAACTCCTTCTCAACGGATGAAATTGTGTATAAATTTGCGTGGGTCCCTTGAAAGTTTGAAAATATAATTAAACATCGTGTTCAATGATGATGGGGTCGTGACTGTGTTTTCATGAAAAAACGGATTGGACAGTAACAACGTCTACTGAGACCGCTAGTAGAAGTATATAATGTAGCTAGAAATAAGAGGAACTATCATTGTCATTCCACGTGGTAATACATAATAAATTCATTCTGCTTTCTGGTGACGGCTTAGATAAAATAACGATATTATTTTTTCTTTGGATTAATACGAGTATCACGTGTGTAAATGTTACCAGATAAAGAATTTGACCTTTAATATATTATTATAAATACTGTCGTAGTTTGACGAATTTATGACGCATGTGCGGGTTAACTAAAACTTTAGACTTTGTTCCTCTCCAACTTAAACAAGGTTCATAGTTAACCCTTTCACATTCATAAATGAGCTTTAATGTTGTTTAAGGCTGAGAGCTGAGACCGTCGTTTCTCGCTTTGTCATGTTACTGTTTGATCAATGTACACCAATTCCTAAACTACCAACTCTAGTTATTATTATATTAGCCCGGGGTGTCCCACTGCAGAGCAAAGGCCTCCCTCCCCTTCTTCCACTCATCTCGGTCCTCAGCAAGGAGAACAAGTAACAACAACCAACTCTAGTAAGCAGTGAAATTCCTACACGAAAATACAGTCAAGACACATAGCGTTACAATATTCTCGACTACTATAACAGTTATAGAAGATCCCATTTTCTAGCCCATGATAATGAAACGTCAAATTAGAGACACTGAGATAATTTGCAGTGAAAACACAATTTGGGACGTCGAGACGCTAACGGTCTCTCCACTAAGCGACAAACTGAAGGCGAAACAATATGGTGGACTGTAAATTACCATATTTTTAGTAAAATTGACACTTTGCTTATTATCTCCCGGTCGGGCACCGCAAGTCAACGCTCTCGAACCATCCGGATCTAATTGTAAGCGTAATAACGTTGTCATTAGCAACGGAGACGGCACGTCCGCCAAGGAAATGGAATCGAATCATTAGTAGTTTGATTACAAAAAAGGCTTAATAGAAATATAATAACGGCCGAGAAGAAATTGTAAAAAGATTGTAGAGCTATCCAATAATTGGCGGTTATTTGTCGATACGGTTTGGAGCGAGTAATGGTCGGGACTCGACGTGACTGCTTGGTCTACCCCTCCGGCCCTAACCACCGTCATTATTAGATTCAGCGTTTAGTGAAATTTGCAGAGCAATATGATGCCAGCAATGCCAGTTAAACCTTCAACAACTAGAAAACCTCTCGTTCAATAACCTGATTTTATAAAAATTAACGTTCGTGAAAATAATAACTATCTAGTTATATCAACACTATAGTTTCTGCCCGCGGCTTCGCACGCGTATTCTCGGTAAAATAAGTAGCTTATTATCTAAGGTATATGATCTAAATGTACCTACTATCATTCTAAGCCTTCTTCTTTTATTTAAACTGTTCAAAGCTCATCAAAGGCCGTTGATTCCATATTCATTAAATATGGAAGTGACAGCTGCAGACAACGAGAAAAAAATTGCAGAGTATCATGGATTTGGCGATTCGATGCGTCCGTGAAATTATGTCACACTATCTTCAATCGGCAGCTGCATATTTCTGTTCGTCGCCTAATTTGCGGAGGAAGAAGAATTCTATTCAATGTTTTTTAATGTACCAAGTTTTGTAAGTGTATGAGCGTGAAACTGGGTTTTGTCGGTTAAAACCATTTTTTTCATGTAGGTGTATATATTTTTTTTTCATATAGGCAAGTATGTATGTAAAATTCTGCGTATGTTGCTTTTATTCTACTATTCTACGGGCTCAGATTGTTTGTTCGTTTTATGGATTGTACCTGGTATCTTTGACTCTACAAAATACGTGTAATTTACTGTCTAATTGAGAATTATATTCTATCATCTGACATAAGATGATGCAATGGCGCTCATTGGGGGAGGCAGTCCATGTCCAGCAGTGGACTGATATAGGCTGATGATGATGATCTGACATAAGACTATCTTACAACGTCTTGATGAGAATGTTAATCTGTGTACCAATTTATTTTTATATATTAACAGCTCTAAGCTGTTACGAGTAGACTTTTGAAAAAACAGTACATTTAGCATCTTAGTATTTCAGAGGGTCAAGCGTATCAAAATAAGCTTGTGATAAATTCGTTAAAATAATAGTTTATTATGGATACATGAGCCTAGCTTTTGTCGGTGTAATTATTTAATTTCCTCCTCTCTTCTCTTTCCAATGCGGTTTCTTTTATTTCTTTATACGACATGACAGCGGCTTCTTTTAGATCTGACTCCTAAAGTTAATTCTTGGTCTTTCCTTTCCTCGAAGGAAGACCCTTATATGATGATGCTATTATATCGGATAAGATGTACTATCTAAAATGTATCGTGCCTGAGCTTGTATCTAATCTACTAGCCCAGGACCTACACAGGTGGCACCACAGATTGCATCAGCAAAGCTGACCTGCAGATAAGGGTAAACCTTTCTGATATAATTTGAAAGAGAAGCACTTTCTCATGCTAAGGATTAATATTCCGGTTAATATTGAATTTGAGTGTATTATTCACAATAACTGCATTTGGATCAACCTTTGATTTTCAATCACCACAGTCCAAGGTCTGCCAAAGGCGGTCCATATCAAGAAGTAATTTACCTATTTACCTATCTCATGGATGACACAAGACACCTAACATAATTTTCTATATAATCCTAAAATCATAATGTGTTTCATGATTACTTAATTAATTGTATTATTATTGTTTAAAAATTGTACCTTCTTGATATGGAATAAAGCTCTTTTTATTTTATTTGATTTTTTTACAGTCCAAGGTATTTCAATGATCTGCTTACTTTACCTTCATGATATCGATCCCATAAAAAATCCATTGTAGTTTAACAAAAAGCCCATTTTCTGGTAAGCACGTCCTATATATTGTGTAGTACAATAAGATAATTAGCTGGTTCACTAACGGGTACATTTTTTCATGAGTATTAGCCTATTTCATTGTACGTTTGTAATTTAATATTTTTTGTAATAAACCCTTGAGTAAGTGAGAGGAAGGCTGAAAAAATACATCGTTGTTTGTTCGTGTATAGAGTAGAAACTGAACCTATTTTTTTGTCATCGTCATTATTGGCGACTTGTACCTAAATGGGTGTTTGGTTCTTTATTATAATTTACCTGCGGATCTAGGCTTACTTTGCTTACTACTTTTGTTAACTTGTATAAATAAAATGTATTGACTCATATACTTATAATGTTAACAATTATCAGTTAGTGTGAAAGTTCGAGTGAGCAAAAGTATCTTATTCTTAATTCACCTAATATCTAAAGAATATAATATGTGTGTCATAGGAATCGAACCCACTACGGCATGTAGGTCATCGTTTGGTATGAAAATTAAGATCTTATTTTATAGAAAGGTAGTATGAATACTTAAATAGTTTGTGTTATATTTAGATATGTACATATACAGAAATATCTCTTTATCAGAAATCACCTTCTTAGTTCTTATTCTTTGTATGAGGATTGAGCCAAAACTTAACATTTGTTCATATCTTCTTTGAAGGTATTTAAAGCTATTTTCTAACTATAAAGTTTAGTCCAGTTTATTTGTATTAGGTACTTACGCAAAATAAATTATGCCAAACGTAGACAGAACCTCTCTGCAGCAGTGAAATAATGTTAAAGCAGGTGCCGTTACGTTCGTTGTATACCGTCGAAGTCTATGTTTGTCTATGTTCATCATTCTTCTAGCTAGCAATCTGTTACCTCTACCTGCTTTGAAATCTACCATAATTGTTTCAAGTTCAGCCTCCCACGATGAATTTTACATCTTGCTTTAAAAAATCTATTCTTCCTGCACCTTGGGAGAGAAAGACAAAGGAGCCTTTGTTTTAACAGTCTCAGGTACAAAATCCTAGAATCCAATTGTATCACTCTCCATGAAACCCTATACTTCTTTCAATTACCTTCTCTGCTCACTTACCCTAAGTAATACGTTAATTCTCTAACGTAGCAGGGCGCTTCAAAAAAATATGTTGTCTAAATACATTTGTAACCTCGAACTGCGTTTCATTCTCAAACAAAAGAAAGCAAAAAAAGCTAAAAAATAAAAGGAAACAAAAACAAAAAAACATAATTCAATAATATAAATATTGCATTTATTTCAACGAATTCTGCAAATAAAATAACTGTAGATAATTATAATAATACTTATTCAGTTTACAAGACTTTCAATCTTTCTTTTTAGACTAACAATAGTCTCACCAAAGAATTCTTTCACTGGCTGGCACAGGGCTTTGTTTCAAACAACTATCAAAACGTTATCTGAATAACAGTAAATGCAGATCGCACTAATTATAATTAAATTATACAAATTAAAATAATATTATTGGAAGTCGTATTGGAGGCAAAATCAATATCATAATACACCAGATGCTAAGGCGCAATCGCATACATCTTTCTACAATATCAAAACAAAAAATAAAAGTAAAACTAAAGAACAAAAATAAATACAAACATAATTAAATGAAAAAAATAATCATAACAAAAAGCGATATGCAAATAAACATGCTCAAACCTAAAGTGAAATCGTTGGGATGACAATACACATCTCTATTTGGCGAGAGTAAATATTATGTACTACATATCAAACATGGTGAAACGGGAGTAATATAACGATATTTGCATTTGAAAGGATCAATATGGGAAGGATCAAGACGATTATAAGAAGGTAGAGTTTCCACATAATAACTCGAGTATAATGGCATCACCCGCGGCGCGTGCGCATATGCACGGGACTTACCACGCGCTACCTGTGTATATAGCCTTACTCAAATTCAAATTTAGAGAAAATATTTGCATATCGCCTAACTCCCCAATTCCAAACCACTCTTATGTAAATTCTTTAAAGAATAGCAAAAACTGCAGCCGTTTGGGACCCCACACGACAGAGACCTCATTATTATGTAAAATTCGACAAACTCTAATGTTATGTCTGTATATATTTTTGTACTTTAGAACTCGTGCCGTCGAGGCACTTGCGAAATACGAATATACTAATTAGATACAGTTATATCACAAATTCTTATGATGCCTCTACGAAACAAACAATATATTTATTTAGATCTATCTTTAAATACGAACTATGCAAATTCACATTACGAACAGCGGTCGAAGATAATTTTACAATGTGCTATCACACTATAACTAATAGTATACTTTTAATTGTTTAACTATGTACAGTGGAGTTCAGAAAATAATTTACAAAACCTACTTGGATCCTACAAGGCACCTTATTAAATAGTTATATAGACTTCAGGCTTCGCTATGACTTTACAAGATAACTAAAACAATTAAATTCTCTAAAATATATAATTTGGTTTTCATTACAATCCTACAACAATCGACAAGACCTAATACCTAATAGGAGTTTTAAATATGAACAACTAAGAAAATAATATTATGCAACAGATTACTAGTCTATATTTACGTTGTGTTGGTTTTCAACAGTTTTAAAACTAACGGTGATGTTCAAGAAACAATGGATATGTACAGCATTCGAGAAAGTATTTTTGATTGGCGTCATTTAAATAATTGATTATTCATGTGGAGCAAAACGCATGCCTGATCGGTCCCATTAGATATGCGACGTCCTTCACGCGTCCTAACTCCTACCATTGTTAAGTTTCGTTTGCATTTGAATAGTGGCGGGTTAAGGCGGCCGCCCACCGGCCCACTGGCGGCACGCCTCTAAGCCTTCGATGACACCGTGTCTCGTGCCCCATGATCGGGGATCATCTAATACAGCTGTGCCAAGATCAAATAATACAGGGTTTGCCCACTAAAAAAATCATCGTCCGCGAAAGCCAGAAATACAATGATTTTTACAATAATTCAAAACAATAAAATTATTAAAAGATCTCGAAATAAACAGTTTAAGCCGTACTGCCACGCTTCGAGCTAAGTACTTAGTAATTATTTGAATTACAAAATAATTTCAGAAATTGAATCGGTTTTGTACGTGCTTCTATTACGTTTGTATCAGAACAAGCGATTTAGTGCATACTATTGAATTACCAACACAACGTAAAGGTAGAGCTACTTAGCTACAACTAAATATTTATATACAAGACGACTCACTAGTAGGAAATTAGCAACGACCGTCACGGCACTAAATAAAGCTTCGCTCGAACCTAAATATTTATCATTGTTCAGAGCTTTTGATTGCCAAAATCATCAGCAACCGACGCAATGGATGATGATTATTTAAAAAATTACAACAAAACGTTCGAGCGAAGCTTGCCGCTGCGAGGTTCTACAGAGATCCAAAATCACGTAAAGCTTTTGAGCTCTAGCGAGTGGATCGTGCTCAAGTGGTGCACTCACCATTGCCGGCGAGCTGTGGCCGCAGGAAGGCGTTGTGAAGTTCCCCGGCGATGCCACTCTCGAGGCGAGCAGCCATCTGCATAAGGGCGAGCGTGCTGTCGTCAGCACCGATAGTTGCGGCGCCAACGATGCCACCGCTGCCGGTCTCGATCCGCGCGCGCACCGTGGCGATGTGCCCGCGGGTAAACACATGATCTTGCACCGAGTACTTGTGACTGTACTTGAAGTCACACACACGACACTCCTCTGGCGGTGGTGCGTCCGACACCTCTGACAAGCCAGCTGCTAGTCGGGCTTTCTTCTCTTTGGCTCGTGCGTTTTGAAACCAAACTTGCACGACGCGTTTTGGCAAGCCAATCTCTCTACCAAGGGATTCACACTCGGCCATTGTTGGCGTTTTGTAATCGGTGAACAGTGATTTCATAATTTTCACTTGAACAGACGACATTTGAGTTCGGTATCGTTTGCCAGGTTGCCTCGGAGTGAGTTGGCCGGGTCCAGGCGATGTAGGGTCGTCATCTTCGTAAAATTCCATAGTTTCGGAAGCGGTATCCGAGCGCTCATCTGCGTCAGACCCGGGTCTTGAAAGATCGACGGGCTTGCTAAGATCTAAAGGTATTTCTGATTTTCCATGTTCTGGGCGTTTCTCAGACTGTTCATTATTGGTGCCGCCGTTTTGTTGTTGTGTGGCATGCGCTTGCAGTTCGCTAACATAGCGTTTCATCGATTCTTCACTGTACTGCTTGATAAATTTCTCCATGTCTGAGTGGAATGGTGGGAAAATAGGGGGCAACATGGGAGCCCCCGCTTGGGAAAAATTTTGCTGCCGGTCACTTTGTTGGGAGCCAAAGCTCGGTGTCGATTCTGTGCTCAGTTCTTCATCTGGTAAAGCATCTACGTTTATTTCTCCTCGCGCGCATTGATCAGCATGTTTTGTACTCAAATGGCTTTCGAGAGCGCTTTTGACTTTGAACAGGGCAGGACAAAAAGGACATCTCTTGTTTATAACTTGCGCATGTGCGCGGAATTGTCCTTTCCTCTCACGTGCTCGTGTATTTTGGAACCAAACCTGTACCACTCTTTTTTTTAAACCCACTTCACGTGCAATATTTTCAAGCATCTTTCGAGATGGATTCGATTCAATCTGGTACTTTTGGTAGAGGTAGTCCAGCTGTTCAGGTAGTATAGTAGTTCTTAGACGTTTGTCTTTCGGCTGTTCTCCGGTATCAATTTCCTCGAATTCATCAAATTTTCTTTTAACCTGTTGATTCAACGCTGCTACTAAAGGATGTCGAGCTTCTTCATTTCCCAGTGCATTTAGTTGTTGCAACTGAGCATGTTGTTGTAAGATTCCAAACGGGGAATCTGGTGGATAAGTTGGAAATAAGTTTGGATTCATAATGTGAACGAGTTGATGCTCTCGCCATAAATCAAATCTTGGGAAGACTAGGTTGCATTTATCACATTGGAAATTTCCATCTTTCTCCTCTCTTGGCTGATGAGATAATGGTGTCACTGGTGTAAGAGGAGCAGGTGGGGGGGCCGGTGACACCGGATAGTTTGGGGCAGCCGGAGTAGGTGTTCGCGGCGGCGCGGGGGAGACTGGTACATGGGGTCCATGGTGCTCTACAGTGCTAGAATTGGAATCTTCACTGCTCAGAGTAGCAGCGACTTGAGCTGCAGCTGCCTGTGCTTGTGCGGATCTTTTAGCATCTTCTTCTTTGAAACAATGCGTTTTCTGATGTCTTATCAACTCATAGTATCTCTGGAATACTAGTTGGCACTTTTTGCACTGATAATTTAGACCAGGCGTTCGTTGAAATCTATTTGCATCATCTGTTGCGCCCGCTGGTGGATCTGCAGCAGGTTGGTTTTCATATACTTTTCTTGCTTTTTGACGAGCATTTTGAAACCACACAACGATTACTCTAGGGCTGAGACCTAATAGCTTTGACAGATATTCAAGATCGTCATCCTTGGGATAGGCGTTGTTCTCAAAAAACTCTTGTAGAACTTTAATCTGGTAGTCAGTAAATCTAGTTCTGTTGGCGCGTTTGCCAGAAGACCCCGAGCTGTTGGATCCGTTCGAGTTGCCCCCGGAAAGTCCGAAATCGGCTGGCCCCCTGCCGGGGCTCATGCTGCGATTTGGGGTCAAAGGTAGGACGTTCGGGGGCACGGAGTTTGGGGACGTGAAATTCGTATTCATTTTTGGTGGAAGCATCGATGGATGAGGCGGCTGAGGTATACTCGTAGCCGGTATAGAGTCTAGTTGAGATTGTATCAAAGAGTTCAATGACATATGAGTCGGCGTCTGAGGCCTTGATATGTTTTGGTGATGAAAATCTGAGTTATTCATAAGAGGAGCAGGGCTCTGCGGCACCAGTGGAAAGATAAAACTTTTGTCCTCTTGATGGCGATCATCATACGAGACGTACTTTTCTTCCATACTAGGTTCGTCGTTAGGTTCTGATTTTACTTCCTGTTGATGGATTATGTAAGATTCTTCAGTTTTTGCTTTTTTTTCAGGTGGTGGTTTACCTTCATCGGAACTTGCTGACGAGTCCAAAGGGGTTACTTTGGCTTCACCTGTCTTCTCGTACTCTTCAAGGTTGAGTGTCGTCGAAGGAGGATTGTTGAAGTTGTAAGGAGAGTCTTTGTTTCGCTGGCGCTCCTTAAAGAGGGTGTTACGGAACCAATGCTTTATTACCTTTGTAGGCAGGCCGGATTGTTTAGCCATTTTTGCGATCGCTTCATCGCTTGGTGAGTTGTTGATGTCGAAGTGAGCCCGTAAGATTTTTAGTTGATCATCAGTAATGCGAGTGCGTGCTCTTTTTTGTCCAGCAGCATTAGCCTGCAAACAAAGAAAATAAATAAAAACTCAAAGCTAAAGCAACAAACGATTATACTTACTAAGTAATCCATAAAATTAAGAACAAGTTTTACGAATCAACAAAGAAGTTAAACTTTAAAAGGGATCATTTATCTTCAACCATTACTGGTCGATACAGGCAGGTAAGTTTGAATAATAACAGATCGTTGGTAATAATAAAGGCTCGACCCTAGACGTTTAACAATAGGAGCTCTGTTGCTTTGTGCAAACAGATAGCTAACGTTCAATCGCCATGCTTATCTTTCGAAGCCTTGTAGATATCCTGCCCCGTGATCGAATAACCAACTGACAAAAATAATCACTTCATTGCGTCGTGTACAGCTATGTAAACATTCAACGTCTGACTTTTAACTTTGTGGGTTTAACCTATATGCTAATAGTGGTATAAATTTCCATAGATTAATTTTTAGCATGACTATTTTATTTAATTATGAATACTTTCGTCGATTTATATGACATTTAAATTCACATACATAGATGGTTATGTTAACTCATGTCATTATGAATCTTGAGCACATCATAACTCTAACGGCGTCAGACTTATATTGGAAACTAATCATAAATAAATAGCTAAAGTCGATATTATTATAATAAGAAGTATAAAGATAATAAAACAATGTCTTATCGTAAAAGAGTATTTGAATGAATGTAATTTTTTCTATTGTTATAAATGCATATCAGTTTCATGTACTATTAGGCACAGTTGGTATTGAAGAGTTCTCGTTTTAATTAAAAATTGTTAATTTATATCGTGTGTATAAAATAAATGTATTTGCAAATAAATGATATGTTCTTAAAAAAGTTAAGTAAGTTCCTAAAAAATAATAAAAATGATCTTTACCTTAGTTTATGAGTTATTCCTACAAGAAAAATTCAATCAAATATGTACTCAAAATAATGTAATGTAAACCTATGTAATAACTAACCTGCTGTTGTTGCTGAATCAGCTGTTGTTGTTTGAGCTGCTCGTGGTTTCCGAAAGACATGCCGTCGAATGGCGGCGGGGGTAGCATCAGCGGCACCAACGGCGGCTGAAGGTTCATTGCAGCCAGAGCACCCACGTTTAACCCCAGAGGTAATCCAAGCGAGAGCATTTGAGCCACCATCGGGTGCAGTTGGCCCAGCTGCTGAAGCTGAATCATGTTTAACGCAGCTTGCATCTCTTGCACTTGAGCGGCAAGCAAGGCTCCAGCCTGAGCCTCGCCTTGAGCGTTTCCGTTCTCGTTGTAGTTTCCTTCACCACGGGGTGACGGTGACCGGTCGCTCTGGGGTGCAGGTGACGCCGCGCGTGGAGAGTTAGGAGCACCACTCTTCCTCTCATATTCGGACTTGAATTGTTCCGCGAATTGCTCAAGGAACTCCAGCGGCACTTTGTCTTTATGCACTTCCTCACAATGGGTTTTAAGCACAAACACACTAGAGAACTCCTTGTTGCAATGCTGGCACGTTGATTTGTTTTCACTATCAGGGGGCTTCTCTTCCGGAGGCGGAGGTGGCGTTGGAACTCGCGCCATTTCTCGTTCCTCTTGCATTTTCCTCCGTTGGTTTTCATTGTACTGCATGACGAGGTCGAATCCGAAGGTTTCTAGAAGTTGTTTATACATTTGTGAGTTTCGTTTGGGCGGTTGGCCCTTGGCGACCATCTCGTCCAGAGCGGCAGCTTCGGCCTCACCTAGTGGCGACTGCGCCCGCGCATCCCCGAACGGACATGAAGTCGCACGATGTGCGTCGAGTAGCTCCCCGGTCGGGAATGACGCGTGGCAGCGTTCGCACGAGGCGTTACCTGCGCGCGGAGATCGCGGGCTACCTGGGCGCGCGGGGGGTGAAGACCGAGGCCCCCCGCTGCTAGTTGACGAAGGGGATGTATTTTTTGGCGACAAAACGTCTTGTAACATTTTCGCGGGGTCGTTCCTGTCCGGTTGCTCTACTAGAGGCCTTGACAGGTCCACATGTCCGGCCGCGGCGAGCTCTTGCAACTTACCCGCTCGCGTTTGGTGGAGCACTGATCGCATATGAATGTCGAGCGTACTACCCTGTGTGTAGGCCACTTTGCAGATGTTACATTTGTAGCGTTTGCGATCGTCCTCTTCGCTAGAAGTACTTTTGGGAGTGAGAATTAAATTTGAGGGCGCAGATCCCGCTCCGGGCGAGATGGGAGGGTTGTTATTATTTTGTTGTTCTTGCATAACTCGCTTTAATTTATGCAAATGACTCACGCTATTGTAATGAACCAGCAAGATATTCTTTTGCGTGAATGACTCTTTGCAAACATCGCATTTGAATGGTCTATTCGGGTCAAGATATTTCTCCATTGGGTATGTTAGTTTCTCACCTTTTCTATGAAGAAGTGTTTTGTTATGTGCAGTAAGATAAGATTGACGGGTGAAAGCCACTTTGCATCTATGGCATTTGTATTTCCTGTTCGGGTCATTGTAAGAATCCTCTGCCATGGCTTGGGAATTAAGATAATCTTCCAAGAATTGTTGATCTTTGTAGATGATAGAATCATCAGAATTTTCGGCATCATTATGACCAGACTCGTCGGCCATTGTAGCGCTGGAATCTCTATCTTCGAGATCAGCTAAGTCATCATCGGGTGTCCTTAGAGCTTCTTTGCGCATAAGCTCTGCTGTCGTCGTATCCAGAGCCGTGCCATGATTACCTTGAAGCAAAGGATTAGACGCCAGGCTTCGTTTGAAAGTAGCTAGCTCTTCTTCAGACAACTCAGAATGTGATGTTTCAACGTGTCTTTGAAGGGCCAAAAGGGAGCGGAAACTCCTTCCGCATAATACACATTTTGTTGCATCTCGAATGATATGGTATTGTGAGTGTAGTTGTAGTTTCTCTACTGTCTTGAATGCAAGGCTGCATTGATTGCAGCGGTACTTGTACACGTGTTTCTCAGACACCGACATGTTTGTTATTGAATTGCGGGCGTGAGCTTCTCTGAAATGGTTTTGTAGAGCGTGTGCCGCATCAAAGTACCTGTTGCATCCTTTCTTCCAGCAAAAATAGCCAGGCCCTTGTGGCGTCTGTTTTAGTTCTAAGTGGCCGGATTCATTTTGATGTTGGCACAGTTCGTCGACGTTACGGAAAGTGCGGTTGCAGGTAGAGCATTTTTCAATATCACCGTCGGAACTTCCTTCTGATCTCGGTGAAGATATTTCACGGTCTTCGTCTCCTTGACGAGACTCACTTTGAGATTGTGCTCCACCATTGAGCCAATGGCTCTGATCTACAAGTAGAAGCAGCCTCTGAAGCCCTTCAGAGTTGACCGAGTGTATCTGCATAACATGCCTTTCAAGAGCATTGCGTTCTTTGAATGCATCTTGGCACAGTGGGCAGATGAAATGTCTCGTGTTTTCACTGTGGATTGTATTTACGTGGGCATGAAGTCTACTCTCACTTGTACAACTGAAGTTACAGTAAGGACAAGCGTGAGGTCCAGGCGTCTCTCGATCCTCTTCACTCTGCGCTTGCTGTTGAGACTGAGCTTGGTTCTGATGTTGTTGTTGTTGCTGTTGATGTTGTTCCAAAAATCTCAACATTTTCTGTTCTTGCGTAAGCTCAGGCTTTTGGTCTATTGGTTCCTTGGTATCTGTTGACAAAACAAATATAACGTAAACAAAATAGTGACCAAACATAAATAAATGAAACCCGAAAATCAGTAAGTAAACGAACCTCCCGCTACGGAATCTGCAAACCAAATGGATACCGATCTGTATGCCGTAAATCCACAACGACTACCTACACTCTATCTACGTAAGATTTATCTACAAAAAAAGATTATTTCTATAAATGAAACCCACTATTGTTCGGTGCGAACGTTTGTTACTTTTCTGAATTGAAGTTAAAAATAAAATTCTGCTCTTTTATATTATTAGTAGGACTCGTTTTGTTTGCGACGTCCCGGCAAGACAAAGGTATCGCTCTATCCATCCCGTACGCACACATTCACAGATGTATTAATGCTAACGTAACAAGTATATTGTAATTTTGCACACAAAGGAAGATACAGGACGAGCAAACAATCATTGTTCATTATTACAAAAGGTTTCGAATATTTCGTTTCGCGTCGGATCAAATGCGTTTGGAGAATTGACGCATGTGTAGGTAAGTGCGAGAGAGACAAGAGTAAAGATATGTGAGTGTGCAATTATTATTTGACCAGGGATAAGTCCACGGCAGCGTGTGAAAGAAGCTGCCGCATTGTTTACGCTCAAATAAGGAAGGTGAAAGAAACGACCAACGAGGGGACGGCACAGTTTCATTAATGTTACAATTCTTCTTTATTAGATGAGCATTTTGTGGAGTGCGTTGGACAATGAAATAATTGTATTCAACCCAGACTCAAATATGACGAAAAATTTAAACATAAATGTTAACAAAAGGTCTACTGATTTAATAACGCAGTCATCAAAGATAACGTGTACTCAATAAATAATAGAAAGTAGAGCAAAAACAATCTGTATTGATTTGACAAAATCGTAAGAGAGCCCTCAAAAGACGGCGGCGAAGGGGAGCCAGATTTTGCGCTTAATTAAAGTAGAAATTATCTCACAGTCCAGCGGAGCTGAAACCAGTCGGCCCCCTGTATGCAACCCGTTCTATAGTTTTAAACAGCTAAAACCGTTACATCTAATGAAGGGGAGAGGGATAAAGTAAATCCGAGAACATAATAATAATCATAGCGCAACTGACCCTAATTCTCAGCCTCGCTGGACTGACCAGTGAATATAATTATTTATGATGTTAAATCGCCGACGACCCCCAGTCTGGTAGGAACATAGAACAAAGCCTCAGGTAGAGGGACGTTGTCTGCATAAATGCGATCTCGGACGGTTTTTGTCAATGAACAAAGGCCCTTTTCTAAGGAAACACCACATCGTTATAGCGTCGTAAAGTAAGTATTGTGAAGTTGAAGTTTTGTTTTGCGAGATTTAGGTCAGGATTTTTACAATGTGGCGTCAGGAATACAATAGGGTCTGAATATTTTACTGTCTTACCCATAGTCTGTATGGTGAGATGTTCGATTTATCAGGCAACATTATGCAAGATAGTGTGTTGTGATATAAAATGAGATTGTTATTTGCCTGTTTTATTTAAATTTCTGTCAAAAATATGCTGAAATAAGAATCGTCTTGTCTTGTAAATGTGCTTTCTTTATCACTTCTTCTACGAGTGGACAATAAATTCAGGTGAAGTGAAAATCCAATGAAACCTTATTTATTTTTGATAATAAATAAATGGTACAACAGTTAATATATTTTGTAAGCCTAAAAAATAAAGTTTTTGAAATCCGGAAATCAGAAATATTTATATAACCTATAATATACTAGCTAGCTAGTAGCTCATACAGCAGTGGGCATACTATTGTCTGAAATGAAATGAAAGTTTATTTCTTTAGGCTTACAAATAAGCACTTAGACAAGTCATATTTTTTACATGGTTTGAAATGTACGATCTGGTAATTATGGGCACTAAACTCGCTAAGTAATTTCTGTAGATATGTAGTGCGTAAAGCCAAGACGCAAAAAAATATAAGCTGGGGTGTTGCTTGGGTGACTCATTGAATATAAGACCGGTTTTCATTCTGGTTTTGATTGTGTTGAAGATGGGCATTATTCCAACGAAGCGGCCTGAAGGGGTCAAAGACAAAACTCGGACAGGGCATTCTTCAGCCATTTCATAAATTAGTAACGTAATGTGTTTTTGGGCGTGTGAATGTTTAGTGTGCAAAATAATTTGTTGCTGAAGGCTGGTTGGAAGTAGAGTCATCAAAATTGATTGATTCAAATGACTCTCTCAGTATGGTGAAAACAAGTAATAAGCATAAACATGAGTACAATGGACATCGCTGTAACTGATTTTTTCGACACTACATTTCTCTGAGAGTTATTGTATTTCGCCGGGGCAATAAACATGCGTCGCGAGATGCGGCCGGCGACATTGTAGATGTAGCAGCCTCATCACAAGGGGCAATCATCCTTAATGCGCGACCGCCACATACGTAATGCGAGTCATTGTCCCGTGTGCGGTACTTATGGAAAATTCGCGTTCTCAATTCAAATCTTCTTTCCGTCTCCCTCGCTCGCGGGGCGGAGTCGCTTCCAACCAATGACGGCACCAGACTGTGGCGACACCGTGTAAGGCGTACGTTATTAAAGAAACCTGTTCTAATGTTGCGCGCTTTAAATTAAATTTTGTCCGTGTGTAATTATCTCATTATTGTGATTACGAATTCTCCGCTAAATGCTCATCGCTTAAATGGAGATTGCTTCTTAGATTGAACACGGAGACGCGGTGGACGATAATTAAGGCCTCGATGACGAGCACCGAACACGTGATTAACCCTCACATCATAAAAAGTACACAAATTAACATGAAACAAATTGTATGTTTATTGACACGGACCACAGCAAGAAGTTCACTTGGTAAAAACTCAAAGTAAAATTGATTAAGGAACGAATCGGTTTAAATTGGAAACCGATAGTGACGTTTCGAAATCACATTCATAAGTCGACTCAGTATTACTTTATCGATACGAACGACGGTAATGGTTTCGGTTGAATTAATTTTAATGGAATTTTCACGCTATATAGAAATATGTTACGAAATATCTTTAGCACGAGAGCAATAAATATTAAGTTTATATTTTGTTGCCACACTTTGTGATAAAAATTTGCAGAGCGCGACATCTAGCGGATAATTTAAAAAGTTTTACTATGCGCAAGCGCAATAATATTTCTCGTACGATTTTCCTACACTCTGTTTATTTAATTAAAAACTTTTCATGTTACTCTGTTTAATTTGTATTAAGTCATTGTAACTTCGCGCGGAAGTATAGGAAAAAAAGAAAGGAACATTTTACTTGAGTTTCCCTATTACCACTGTATTGTTCTTATAGAATAAACTTTTTGTAGATTCGTGCAAAACCAAACCTAGTTAGCGGGAGGCTTGTTATACTTGAACTAACATAAACAATAGATAACTTACCATTGTCCTGTTGGTCAAACGGACTGCTCATTTCTGATGGCTGAGGAATCACTTGGAAGAGCTCAGCAACATCTGGTGTAGGGTCTTTCCCTTCTGATCGTCTCTGAAGTTGATGGATCTGCTCCATTTGTAGATGCTTAACGGATCTCACGTGCTGTAGGAGTGGCAAACGGTGAGGGGCATTGAAACCACATAGAGCACAACGGTACACCTTAGGTCGCTCTCGGGGCATCCTTGACGAGCAGTCTCGAAGATGTCTTAGGAGGAGAGCTGCAGCCTCGTGTCTTGCTCCTGCTGCATGGAGTTGCAGTTTATGCGCAGAGTTCGTGTAGTAGTCGCAAGCACAACATCTCACTTGAACTCCACCGACGCCGGCGCCTCCAGTTCCAACACCTCCACAGAATTTCAATTTCCATTCATTTCGGGGACCACCTTCTTTTACGTGGTTCACGTGTTGCAACCTCTGTAGATGTTTGTCGGTTTTACAATGCAATTGGAAGTTAGCCTTCAGGTTTGTTTTGTAGGTGCAAAGTTTGCAGACGTAATGTCCCGCGACAAGCGCAAGGATCTCTTGCTCTCTGATTTTAGTGCGGTCTTGAGCTAAGTGGTGGCCTAGAGCTTCTAAGGAGTCAGTTGAGAAGCAGTTGCAAATACAGCAATGGAAGGTCCTTTCTGGTTCAGGATCTGCGGGCTCTGGTGGCGGTTCCATCGCATCTGGGTTAAGTCCAACGTCTAGATGAGCACCCAATTCAGGTGGTGAAGGCCCTGGTCCTCCAGTCATAAGTTGGATCATCAAAGCTTGATTGTAAGCCATGTCAGCTAGAGCGGCCTCTGGGTTTTGAGGAGGGCCTTCACTTCCATGAAAGTGTAGTAAATTTTCTAGCTGCTGATGCTGACTTTGCTGTCTATGATGGAAGGCTGACATTGATAGAGTTTGCATGTGCTTCACATTTTGTTGCAGTACGAGCATGTTGTGGGTATGCTTCTCGGAAGTCATGTGTATCCTAAGATTACGCGCAACGTTTGTCTCATAATTGCAAACGTCGCAACGAAAAGTAGGCTTTGGTTTCTGTCCAAGAGGAGAATGATGCGGAAGCGGTGGCTTGTGTACACCTGGAGGAGTATGTTGAGGAGGTGGAGGCAAACTTCCTTCACCAGGGTTTCCACCGTTTTGCAATTCTTGCATATTATTAAGATGTTTGTCAGATTGCATATGAATACTCAGATTGCCTTTTGTCGTAGTAGAGTAATTGCACACTTCACATCGATATGGTTTGTATCCACATGTGTACGTTTCGCCGCGAGCAAGCCGGGGATGAGGTTGACCAGCTATGCAGTAGATGCAGCTCGTTTCGGCTTCAGGGTGCTTTTCTTTCATGTGAATTTCTAATGTCTCTTGATATTTGTAATGCCAGTTGCATTTCGGACACTTCAGAGTTTTGCAGGAGTTTCTACTATGCATACCTGCTAGTGGGCCTCCTAATCGTCCAGAGTTCAATATGAGTTCGCATTTCGGACAGTCTGCGCCAGATGGTCGTCCACCAAGGTGATCAGGACATACTCCTATCGTTGTACCAGATAGAAAAGCAGGTGGAGCAGTTTGGAATGGCGGAGATGAATTTGGACTTCCCCGGGGTTGTACTGACGCATTTATCGTATGAGGATGCGCCACTGAGATCAAGGAATGTTGGGGAATCAATGATTCTGCTATCGACCTTGGTGGTCTCCATTGATTTGGGCTTGGTCTTCGGTCATCACATGTTCCATTAGGTATTAAGGAATCATTCTCTTTATCAGGGGTCATCATATCGTGGTGTCTTTTGTCCATCGTCGGACTTGATAGTTCTGACGTATTTGCTGGACTTCCTGACATAGAAACACGTGGTGCTCCTGCACCCACTGGTTCTAAAAACGACACTAATGCTTCTTTGTCTTTGCCAACACACTGGATGAATGCTGAAGCGTTTTCTCTTGCTAAAGCATCTCTTTCAGTATCAAGTAATGATAAACTATGGTCGGATTGTGCATGCGCTACAAAAGATTTTGCGTAACCAAAACTCAACTTGCAAATAAAACACATAAGAATCGGTTTAACTGGCACACTAGGACATTCAGTTGGTGGCGAGGGCGGCCTTGGAACATCCTTTCCTCCTCGAAAACTAAACACTCTGTAACTGTGCATTACGGGTGCATCCGGTCGAGCTCGCGCTCGCTCTGCTGCTAGTCTTCCGTACAGCGCTCCGTACAAAGAAGGGTTTCTTGAGACGTAGAAGGCGCTAGCTATCTGAGGAAATTCGAGCTGCCTCTCTAGAAGATTGTTGTCTCTGCTATCAACGATACAGCCAGGTTCTATTTTGGGTAGATCCGGTAGGCTGGTTTCACCCTCTGATCCTTCAGGGTCCTCGATTATGTACGCCGAGCCGTCAGGGTTGTAGACAATCCTGCCATCGAAGCGTTCGACATCGGAGGAGAGGGGTGGCGAGTCTCTTCGGGAGGTGAGGTCGACGGCGTCCGGTGCAGCAGGGGGTGAGGTAGGGGCGGGTGCAGAGGACGGGGCCGGCGCGGGCGCCGCCGGCGCGGCGGGCGCGTTTCGCGGATCTTCCTCGGGACTCATGTCGCCGTCGTCGTCGTCGGGCTCCGCTGCGATTGAGCTTTGCGGGTCGTCGCGCTTGCGGCGCCGCTTGCGCTCCGGAGGCGCGCCGCTAGCGGTGCCGCCGGGCTGCAGCGGCGTAGGCATGGCGCCGGGCGTCAAAGGCCGGCATCACATGCTCTCCTGCAATAACAGAAACGCACAATTTAAGACCACATTCAAATTACCAACTGAAAACTTGATGAAACATTCAGTGATGGAAGTATTGAGGATAAATTTAACAACGATGTATTCAATGGTAGATGTAGTTCAATATAATTCACCATCAAATAATTGGAACTCACATAAATGGGTGCAAACGCTCCGAAACGTAATCAATCGCCTATTTCTCACGGGCCAGTTTCAACCCAGTTAGCTGAAGGTGACTATTGAATGGGATTGTGTCCGACGACCGGAAGTGGGTAGGGCGGCCGTTTGTGTCATCCACGTTGTTTTTCAAACTTAGATACCGTTGATTCCCCTATATTCGGTAAGTAATATATTGGAAACGGAGGTAAATATTTGATTAACGTCAGATTAAACACTTTTATGAACACGTCTTCGACGTGCTCGAGATATTAAAGCCGTGTTTAAACTGATAGCGCTGTTCCCATAGCTGATATCTAAATGCTCAAATTAAAATATATAGAAATCGTTATCATACATTTGCACAAACAACTGTGATCAATTTATCCGTTTGACAAGCTGTCAATGCTGACACCAATACAATTAAGCAACCAACAGACTTTGTACTCTACAAACAAATACTCTTTCCTTTTCGGCGGAAAATATCCAGTGAAAATTATGCTGTATGTTGTTAAATTAAAGATGACATTTGGTCAGCCACATAACGGCGACAAGAGATAAAAAATGAAGTTCGTTAAAATCGAGATTAAGCCATCATCTGAGTTATCAACAGCGTTATCAACATACCTACTTATCCGACAAATACCTAACGAGTAGGTACTAAAATTTATATTTGTTTAACTTGACAGGTGAGATAGTAATGAAACTTCTCATGTGATCAGATAATATAATTGATTAGGAATTTGGGAAAATTTTATTAAAAAATACAGTTAATAGAATGTAAACTCAACGTAGTACTATGTAACTATGTACATATTTATTAGTGATTCTACCATCAAAGATAAAATACTAAAATAAATTTTCCGACAGTAAATCTAGATTATAGCTTTTTACTCGATATTTACTCTGTTCTCATTTATTGATTCTAGTTTTTTTTAATAGAAATTATCGAAAAGTCCGCAATTCACTGTGTGACTTCTCCTCACATTACAAAGCACAAGCCTCTATAGAAGACCCTTCCTTTAACTTCTTCATTTAGCTACGCATTAAAATAATCAAAACTGTGATCATTAATTAAGTAATATAATCAATCAAATCAATAGGTTTTCCTTCCCACTAGAAGGAAGACAAAAAACATATTGATTATTGAGTAATGAAAATGTATTAATTTTGATTACTAATTTCATATGAAATGTTTAATTATGTGGGAATTCACCAAATTATGAGTAATGAATGATTAGAGCAGGATGTTGGAAGATAATGCGAAACCACATTAAAACTATATACAAATAGGTAATTAAAACCAATATTATTCATAGGAAAAAAAATGGAAATGATGGTTTAATAACTATCGACTTTATACTCGGGACCAATTCCTGTGGCAGTATGACTAAACTCTTTTATAATATCATGATAATTAAAAAAAAAAAAACAATTTAATGCATTAGTTACAGTAACCTAGCTACTAGATAATGATCGTAATGTAGATACAATACCTAGCCTACAAAAGATTTGCATGCGTCGAAAACAAAACCTATAATTAAGAAACATCAGGTGACAAAGTAAAAAATAATGTAATTGCCATTATAATTATAATGTTCTCTCGAGCAATAGTAATTTGTAGATCATTTCGCAGTGCTAATGTGTATGGAAATTATGCAAATACCTGTGGGTAATTATACCCGAGGTGAATGTTCCGTAATACTATAATTTGCATCTATATATGACCCAAGATGTCGGACAAATTCATAATACTAATAAGACAGTTTATTTCAATTGGAATAAAAGCTAGTCATCTATGACGCGCTTGTTTGATTGTATAGAAAGTTCTAATCACAAAGTAAATTGCAATGTGTCTATAATGTATATCTTTGAAGTGTTCGATTGGATGATACAAATGTTTAATGTGGTCATGTGCAGATGTTCCCATACAATAAGCGTTGTCCATTTCCACTATGCCCTAATGCTCGATGCAGAACTAATTTCCGATAAAATAACGCACACAAACAAAACACACATAAGCAAATCACACTAACATGCATGTGAGCGTGAGAAAAGTACGGCGAAAATAATGATGCATGTGTGCGCTTACACTGACGCAATTTGCGCGTACGCACTCCGGCTCACCCACACAGGCGTGCGGCCCGCATCGTCGACAATAGTTATCGAGCACATGATAATGAAGATTCGAGATTTTCAATTCATTAATGAGGCTCCCTCGTGGCAACTACACAAATCAATGACATTTAACTCAATGTCCAATTTATGATGATCAATAGCTCGATCACACTCATCATAAAAGAAAGCCAATACAACGCAGTGAAATTGGAGAGTGATAATACAAGCTAAATCACTTGGAGATTGACTATTAATCCGATAATTAGTAAAAGCAAACAGCATGAGAAGGCAATCAGCGCGCTCGTTACCGTATCCATACCACTTCGTGATCCATGTATCACTTTCCAATGAGAATTTACTAGTTGAAACTTTGAAATTTGCAGGACAACCCACTTACTCAACCAGCAGTGTTGCATGAAACCCAAGGAGGGCACTTTATTGGAGATTCATTAGACAAGTGAAAATTATGAGCAGTAAACAATTCTAGCAGAGCGAATGGAAATCACGACGTTTGTTACCAACGAGGAAATTAAAATGTCACTCGGTGCAATGAGAAATGGCGATGAGCGCGAACAGTAAACATAGCAAAGGCAAACACGGAGTATCGAAGGGCAAGATGCGCTATAGCCAGGAGATGCCATTACTACGTCCATATTAATAATCGAGGGTTATTACCAGGCCGCTCATTAGCGGCCGACGCTCGCAGAAACCGCAAGACACTGCTTAATAATTACCCTGGGAGTGCTTTCTTCACGAAAACATCGTAAAAGAGTATTAAACAACATCTACTAAGTCAGCGCGAAGAATTACAATAAATAAGGTATTAAGTCGGCGTTGTCAGGCACCGAGCCGAAAATGTTGAAAAGCGATTAATGGAAATAAAATTGAGCGAAGTCGGAGAGCGATTTACTTAATACATTGATTATAAGTGGAGGGTATGTATGTAAAACGATGTCTGTAATGGGGAGGCTTGTTAGACGTGGGAAAGGCAGAGCTGAGGTTGCTACTACATGGTAAAGATCGCGCTCGACAATGTCCACCGTTAGGGCTTAAGTTTAAACCTTCATTAATGGTAATAGTTTTGAACCCTGCCGATGGGAATGGCTCTTTTTGCTCGTGTCGGTTTTACTGGTAATGGCTATGTTCGACACGAAGCAAAGCGCAACATTTGATGATGGTGCAAGAAAGTTAAAGATCGAGAATGCTAATAAGATTTCCAACAGGAAAATGATTAAATCCTTTCTCACAAGAATAATATTTGAGAGGAGATAATGAAAAGGATGACAATCAGCATCAAAGAAGACAACGAAAGACCAAAATTCGATAATCTTATTAAAAGCTTCGTCACTTCCTTGATGAATTTTTAAGTCTAACCAGTTAATTAATGTACTGACGCATATGGCGTTCGTTATAAAAGTCATTAATTAAAACAGCTCTCTAATTTCACACGTTAAGGTGACAACGCAAATTCAAACCTTTGTGTAATTACAAAGCAGTATTCATGTGTGAAACTCGAAACCTATTTTCATTAACGAGTTTCTACTTTCTCATTAATTTGTCATTTTAATCAACTCTAAACAATAATAGAAGACCTGGAATGTAAGTACAAAGTTATCTTTGAATATGATCATAAACCGGATGATTTAATGATTTATTTGCTTTCGAAGCTAATTGTGTTAGGTGCTCGCCGCCGGCTCGCTTTGTGGGCAGAACCTTTGATCGGCTGGTGTAAAGGCTTGGGCTTGTACGAGGTTTTTATCCGACATTGTTGGTAGCCGATGTCTAGTTATAACGTGAAATGGGTACTTAATAAGGCGTTATTATGGTAGGCAAAGCAATCATGTTTAAAATTCTCATACCGAGAATTGGGAGGAAGTTTTCTGGAGGTCAAGCATCGCGTGAAGCCTACAGTCTCAGGTACCCTGACAGGCGCCACTCGACCAATCTGGCTCTTAGGAACCGTCAATTTGCGTCTGTAATTATTGCGGACCCTTCGATACTTATATCTATTTTTTCCTCGGGCTTAATTGTTGCAACACATGACTTTTTTGTCGAACAAACTCAAAGAGAGCGGAAAGGCATCAAACGCAGCGTCGAATTTGGAAATAATTATACATAAATAGTCCCTTGAGCGGCCGATTAAGACAATTTCCGAGGCAAATTGCCGCAGACGAGTATAATAGCACACGCGCTCCTCCGTCATAAATAAATCTGGATTACGTTTGGAATGAGATTAAGATTGATTCGATCTCGATGCTTTCTGCTATTAGTGCCTACGCCGTGGAACGTGTCCGTGTTAATATTTTTAATGTTCCTAATTGTCGGTTTTTGTTCTGCAAGTAATTTGGGTGATAATTATATCCGAAAAATCGGCGGGTGTCATTAGGCAGATAACGGGCGGGTTCCATCGGGCCGTAATTAAAGATCGATACATGTGAAATAATTAATTAGCGGCTGGCGTCGGATCGGATCGGAGGTGCCTCGGGGCTCGAACTTCACAAAAAACAATGACGTGCGGTTTCGGCTGCGCCGGCGCCGCGGCCGCAGCGGCGACATCCGCCGCACTACGTCTATAATTTAAGAGACCTCGAATTAGTCTTAATCTTATTTCACCGCGATGAGCGTGACGCCGACTTAAAATTCTCGAGAAATGTGTCATTAACGTTAATTTGTATGATTGGTTATTTTTTTTATAATTTAAGAGGTAATAAACTAACAAAGAAACCTCAGAGAGTTCGGTAGACAAAAGGAAATAAAAATGGAGGTTAAACTTTACGAGTGTGGTGCCACAAAGTTTCTCAGCCAGGAGCGCGCAGCAACGTTCCCGATAATTACGAGTCAAAGAATCGTAATGTTGAAACAATTACGTAGGAAAAAGCTTTCAAGTACCTATGGCCAGGTTGGAAGCGATAAGCGATTAAATGTCATAGACGAAATAAACAGCAAACAGAAAAGATGAGAGAAAATAATGATTGTTAATGAGAAATCTATAATGTTTCTTAATAAGTGCTCGGGTACCAAATCGCTATCCGCTCACATTTACACCATAAGCTAAAGAAGTTAAGGCTCAGTAGTGTCGCGTAATGTGTTGACTTCATAATGGACGATTCGAAACCTACCTGAGGAAAATGGTGAAAGAAGGGAGTTTACGTTCACAGGCGACTATAAAATTAGCTTACTTTAACTATTATTTAATGCCCCGAGATGGGAACCGGGTGACATACAATTGTGGGAATTTTAACGAAAACGTTGACAGACCGAAATTTGAATGGATAATTACTGAGTTCACTGGTTGTTGCGCTGTCAACGACTTACATTTTTGGCTTTTTATTTTCCTTTTTAGTGGCATCTTTTACGAGTGATGAGTTTGTTTTTATGATTTGAACGTTCAGGTATTTCGTACCAGTAGGATTGAATAAAGACTGTGGTGCTTTGTGGTTTATTTCCTTAATCACGTCAGGCAGATGGTACTTACAATGGTAGAGTGGAAGGGGGTCTGAGTTACTTTGCCCGTAATTTTATTAATTGCTGGAGTGTTCATGAATCTTCAAAATCAATACACAATCAAAGTTCTCACGATTCCCAATACATCATCGACGAAACAGTGTGAGAGCTCTAACTCTGTATCGCGATGCGTATGCGCAATTAAAACGAAACCCACAATCAGCCGCCATGTTTGTACACGGACGATGTTAATAGCCTTCAGTAATTACATACCAGCATCATGCCATCGCTGCTTCTCGGAAGGCTGATCGAATTAATAGAACCTATTTTTGGTACAATTTGTTAGAAAACAGAATCTCTAATGGAAAATATAGCGACATTCACGATCCGAGAATTTCATATAAACTTACATGTCTTCCGTTCAGTGAACTAGCAACCTCCCCATCGTTATATCCAGGAAAAGAATATCTAAATTCAATTACAAAAAGGCTTCTCTGTGAGGTGTGCCGTTGCACCCGCGCCTCCTCCGAAAAGGGTGTATAACAACTCAATTTCTCCATATTATTAAGACGGTGGGGTGCAGGAGGTTAGGGTAGGCTGGGGTGGCGTGGAGCACAAAAAGAATGCTAATTTAAAATTCTTATTGCTGTGTTTGTATGCGCGCGCGCTTTATGTATCATTCGCGTAACAAAAGGCGGAGGAGAGAGCCGCCCGAGCGCGTAATTCCAATCTAATATTCAATTTGAGAAGTATCGCAAGCTCCACCCGACATCTTTTATTTATTTTACTCCACTTGGAGCGTTTTCCTTGGTTTCACAGATCATAGGAACGGAAATACTCATACGTAGTGCTTTTGCGTTTTGTCAGCGCATTTTTTAGGATACGACTAAGGAGCATTTACATTTTCCTCTCTCTTTTTTACTTTGAGACTCGAGTGTCTTAATAAAGACGGATTTAAAACCAACAGTACCAAAATATAAACATGAATTTATGAGTTCCGTATGCATGTAGATTCAGATTCCATGATTTTTGGCAACTTAACGACTGGATATAATTGCTTCATTCCCACGTAAAAGAAAACACATTTCATCCACCATAATAGGGCCTTCCACAGACAATCGCTTCTAATGTGGGGCGATAGAACGACTAATGCTCAAATCGTGATATATGAGCCAAGGAGCCAATGGTGACCTCTTACCGCACCTCCCCAGAGCTTATGATTTCAGATTGCAATTTGAACTTTCTAAATGTCGGAATAAAAACAATCGTTTAAAACAGAACATATGTCAAGGATTACAAAAGATTTTGATTCCAATTTGTCACGATTGAACATTTGCATAACGAAAAGGTTAGAGGTCTAGAAAAGGTAAATCAAGGTGATGTAAATAAGAATGTCAAACTTATATCTCTGATGGATAACCACAAACATGTACAAGGTAATATTTAGAATGACCCAATGATGCTGTGTAACCATTTTTTTTATTTAATGATACTGTGTGAATACGTACACACTGATATGCATACCTTCAGATAATTAACGAAATTATGATAAGCATGTAGCCTACTTTATAGCCTTTTCTGAAATAAAACTATTTTAATCTATTCTAACTATTTTTAATAGTTCAGAAATATGTATTTATTTATGTTTTCTTATCTAAGAATTGAAGCAATTGTAGATAATATTATGAAAATTAATGACGGCTTTGAACGGATTAACTACCAATCATCGAAGTATCGAATCTTGAAAGTTCGTGTGGACTGTGTGGTCTCAGATCAGACTCGAAATGAAATGAGTATATGCGGAGACAGTAAAACGGCGTTGCGGTGAAATGTAACCGCATGAGGGCTCTATCGTACCAGCATAAGGCACGATTGCATTACTGCGATAGTCGACACCTAGGGTTTGACCTGAATTCACTGTATTTTATGATACATCAAACTATTTAGGTTCTGTTGACTGGTTGCCAATATCCAAATTTAAAGAGGTTAAGCATTGGCGAGAATTGTTGTATGATTATGTAAAAATATAAGAAAACAATAACATTGTTAAAAACAACACAACATCTCCCCGGTGACGCGGTGAGTGAAGGTCCGCCGGCGACGCAAAAGATTGCGGGTTCAATTCCCGCCTTGGGACAAATATTTGTACGATCTACAAATATTTGTTGATTTAGAACACATGCGTCAGATTCCACTTTCGTCAGATCACTTTTTTTTTCGTATAATTCAGAATTTGTTTAGGGTTTTCAGGATATTTTATAAGTACAAATACCGATATAAATCTATGTAATGTACTGTGTAAAATGTACATATCAGTCATCTAGTACCCATATCACACGCTCTGATTAGCTGGGGCTAGATGATGCTGTGTGGATAATCCAGTATTTATAAAACAAAAAACATTCATGCACACGTATAGACGTAGGTGATTGTGTATCTTGCATACCAATATATTAAAGAAGACAATACAGTCAAACAAGACAACGACACTAACATAAATCTAACTACATTTCTACAAGTGTATCAACGAAACGAATATAACACTGACTACATTACTACAATAATACTAATAGTCTTGTACTTAATGAGTAGGAACAATTTAAGGCAAAGTGTCAGGTTCAATGTAAGCGCATGTTGAAGGTTGACTACGATAATGACGGTACTGGATAAATGGAAACTGATCCAAGAAAACGTTTCACACATACCCTAATACTTGACTATTAGATCGATTGTACATAACCAACCGTAATTCTTAAGTCGGTCATCGAAGTCGCTAAGTATAATTTTTAAGTTGGTTAGTGTGTGCAGAAAGCGTGCTAGGGAGGGACTGTGTAATTTGCTAGAAGCTACGATGTTACTGGCGCGCTCACCGTGACTCGATAACATGGCGGAATACTTTAAATTAACAGTTTACAATCACAACGTTCAAACCTATTACCAAGACTTAAGAAACCTCAAAGAAGTTAACGCGATTTCGTTAATAAATCTGAATTTCAAATCGAAATCTACAGTGGACCCAATCTTTACATTATTGGAAGCATTCGTTATTAATTACGATAAGATTACGAAAAGGACCAAAAGCTTTAAATCATGTAGTACAATTCAAATTCAAAAGAAAACAATAAATAAAAATATAAAATCAAGATAAACTCGACATTGTCGCATGATAAATGATCGGATTTAAATTTGGAAACCAAAAACTGGGATCCAGAGGACGTAAAAATGAACGCGACGAGCCTCGTTTATAATTATAATTAATATTCTCACAGTATTAGAGTGGTCGGAGGAATAAAAAAAGAGAATCGACGCGAGAATTAATAACAAACAAATGGGCTACCTGCGGTGTTTTTTGTGCGCCCCCACAGGTAAGCTCGTGATGATGAAAGAAACTCATGTGTGTCTGTCTTAAAATTTAAACAATATTGTTCAAATTTGACAAGGTTGCACCTTTTTATGGGAACGGACCTTCATTCATAGGAAGCAGTCACGGAAAAAACTCTAGTGAGCCGCATACTCTGCTACTGGTCGACAGATGGCGATGTGTGCTGCATTACCTGCAAAGAAAGAATAAAAAGTTCAGTCAAAGTCTTAAATAAATACCAACTCACTTAATATTAAATGAATGGATCATAAATGTTACATAAATAACCAAAAAGTTAAAACCTTTTCGTTTCGAATTTCTTTGCCGCTGGGACTGATTAAAAAAAGAATCAAAGCTGCATTGGAAACAAGAAACCGACGACTCGAAATCCTGAACAAAAGAGAGGAACTCTAAACGTGATACCATAATGACAAAACAGAAATATGATTTCGATTAAACAGTGCGATAGAGATGGAACGATCGTTAGTCTTAACGGTAAGAGAAGGAGGGAAAATAGTTAATAATAAAAATACTTTATTTGTATAGTGGGGTAAAACACCCCCGCTGCGGGCCGTTTGCTCGGAATCACATCCATCATCATTAAACTAACCGATTTAACACTTTTGAACAGATTCTAGGACCGGTGGTTCTATTCATTTGAGGACACAATGTGCGAAGCGTACAAATCAATGTGGATTACATTTATTTCATGTACCGTATTAGTTAAGTCGGATAATCGCCGAAGAATCGAGAATATGTCGATTAAGGTTTAACTAGGTACCACAAACCATGTTAGGCATCTGTCTGACCTGGCCTATACCGTTCCCTGTTTGGTCACGTCTCGAGGATTATTAATTACGGGATCCATGATAACTAGGTTATCGCTCGATCTCTAATTAAGGCGCCATCGAGTTCACATTGTCTAACTCCCATTTTAATTATGACGTATCGATACAAAACGAGCAAATCGATTCAATCGGGTTGAGTTGTTGGCGACAAAAAATCACTGGGCTACTTTTGGTAGCGAAACCCGAGTTCGATTGTCGTATATGGCGAACCTCCGGCATTATTTTATTGCATAATTGGGCCCGTTTTTACGTCAATTATTTCTCTCTCCCAGCATTAATTGACGTGTAACATGTTCGTTTGATTATAAATAAGTAGTTATAGGTAGAGTTCTAGAATAGACATAGATTAGTTCAGGAAATGCAATTAAACGAAATGATGCATGTCGATATTAAGTAGATACATTCATATGCAAAGTTAGGCCGTTACGGGTGTGGGCAGTGCCGGTCCCATGTTTCCAATTTTTTGTTCGCTAATCAATAAGATTTGACCCTAATTCCAATTACTATTCAACTGTAACAATCGCATTACCTACAATAGTGCTATTGTTTTGTTCATCAATGCCGAGGTCTATGAACGGATGGTTTTTCGATTGGCAGATGTTATTTTGTTGCAAAATATAACAAGCTTAACTATTTATATCAAACAGGGTCAATATTTTACCTTAATCGAACAAAGCAACTGCCTTAAAAGGGATCGAGCGAGCGAGCAAGTGTGGTCCGAACCATACCCAGTAATTATACGCATTGATTAGATCCCTGATAAGACTCATTCTGCTAATTACTCCCTAAAGCTAAACGAACCAGTCTTTTGCCATCGAGATAATTTAATAAGCATATTAACCGGGCCGATGCCATAGATAGTGCGAGGCCCGAGGCAGTTCTTGCTAATACCTTTATAATGTTCTTAATATCACAAGAAAACATAATCAAACATGCTGTACCGAGCCTAAGGTCAAAGAGGAATGACCATGTAAACGTAATGAAAGCAGGAGACGCAACTCGAATCACAACCGCTCACAACTCATTCACATTACAATCAATTTAAAACAGAGATACTATGACATTGCGTCTGGGCAGACCATCGCGTGTGGCGAGACCGAACGGAACGGGTAATTCAATAAAATGGAAAAACATTCGCTTGATACGACCAAGTTCAATATTGAACGCATCTAAACAAGATGCGTATGGCCCTTTTGTAAAGAGTACATGTTTATGTAGATTACTCATAAAGTTGGTGTCGTCGAGTCCGTCCCGTTTGACCTTGCAACGAATGAGTCCCATTAGCATCTTATAGGTTTAATTAGGGAACCACATCGGGCGGTCGCCCACGTCAGCGCGTGCCGTGTGTGGGCAATCAAATTAAAGACACGCAGACAATGGGAGCGAGAGAGCAAGCAACCCCACGACAAACCGTTTTCTCGCAATCTTCGATCACCGGATTAAGGGAGTCTCGTCTCGCACGTTTTATCTTCGATTGTCCGCACTTAACGCGCACTTTACGCCAAGTGCCCCTCGAGAGGAAATTGAAAGCGATCGCTTTCCCGACTATCTTATCTGTAGTGTTGCACTAATTAATCGATGTTCGTTAGTAAAGGTCGTATTGTGGAGGTTGCCGTGATTTATCGGTGTGAATAGACAAAATTGTCGCGGGCGAAGCGGGTCGCTGGTACAATGGTGTGGAATGTCGTCGCGGGCCGGTCGCTCCGCGCTCGCTCGTGCGACCCGTGAATGCAGATTATTAATAACCCACTCCGGTTAGGCACGACTGCGATGCGACGCGACCGTTGTGACTCCCATCCCACTCCTCGCTCCGGGGGCTTCCACCTGTACCTTATGACTACGCCTTAATATATTCACGATACCTTTTAATAATCGCAAGAGGTGGTTCACGTGTGCACGGAATCTCATATACTGAATAACAGCAATTCCGAGATCAATCACTTTTTGAATCACGAATGATATTCCCCGTACACCGCTAGTCTCCCCTAGAATCTGCTCCGACAATGCATAACAATAGAGACGGCGCGGATTATAACAAATTCCCCAAATTGTGTGGGTTCATATTTTCGGTGAACAATAAACCAAAATAGCGATAATGTCGCATGTGTATAGTGTACCGCATTTGGAACTAATTGGGAATATTTCATAATCGCGGCTATTGAATGCAGCATCTGTCCAAATCCACTCTAATCATTGGTTGGGAATTATTTCTAAATTGATGTCGAAGGAGCGATGGACGCCATTAAATGGACATGACCAGTAAGTTTGGAGTTGTTTAAAAATAATAACAATGGGAAGGGCAAAGTGCTTTAAAAGCGTGTTAAACAGAAAATGCATGAAATTGCCTTTCACGTTTTGTTGGCATCGGTGAAACTAAATGAGAACGTTTTTTGTCGCGACATAACTCAGCCCTATGTACTCCGCTATACTGTCACGTAGAGCTTCGTAACTTCTCAATTAAATGGTATCACGACAAGAATTTTTAACAAGGAAACTGCTTAGGAACTTTGGCAACAGCTTGCAACAAATATTGTTGAAATTCTTTCTCAACACACAAGTGGTTTTTCGGGAGACAGATACAAAATAAAACATGATCGAAACTTCAATTCGATATTAATTGAACGTCACGATTTCTATTAGGTGTACTTTTTCTGAAAGTTTGTCTACAAAATACGGAAGTCTTATATACGGCATAAGGGTTATGTTTTCCGTTCATTATATCATTAGTGTCAAGTGCCTTATTAGACAACGCCTAAATGGCAATGTTAACCTTTCAAAATTTCAAATTTGTATCATTAACACATTCTAATGCTAATTGCGTGAGCGTTGCGACAAAATTGTTTCGTGTAACACTTATTAGGCGGCGGGGCTTTTCACAAAATTTAATTATCAGCACTATGGTGACACCAAAACGGTGCCACATAAATTAGACATCTATACGAAGTGTTTGCAAAACTAAGTTCAGTATAACGAACAGTCTGGGGGAAACAGCAAGACCAGACCAATCAGATTACGATGGCTGCAATAGACATATTAGTCATATAAGTCGCGGGTTCGATTCCAGCCTCGGGACAAATGTGTGTACGATCTACAGATATTTGTTTTGGGCGTTTTGGTAATTTTCTATGTATAGTAAAAAAATAGCCATGTAATGTATTGTATTATGTATGTATATCAGTTATCTGGTACCCATAACACAAGCTCTGCTTAGCCCTAGCTAAGCAGAGCAATATAATGCTGAAAATAAATATATAATGCTGTGGGAATTTTCGAGCATTATTTATTTATTTATTTATATTAGTAGTAGAGCTGAATAAGAAATACATTTTCTTTTAGTCCTATACCAAATAATAATTGCCACTAATGCATTTGCACAGCAAATTTAGGACTTGTGGTAAGGTGAGAGAAATGAAATACTCACATTCGACAGCAGGAAAATACATTTTTTGTAGAAAGTTGCTAATTGTTTGTATAAATGGCCGACGCAGATATGGAAACTACAAATGACTCGGACATGTTTAAAATGATTGATTTGATTCTACATTAATGACTTGCTCGAACGAAAACCTCATAATAATAGTGCAAGGGGTCGCTAAATGGATGACATTATGTCCATGTGTGGAGATGTCAAATATGAACGATGGTCTTCTATAGTCGTCCTGGGCAAGTATTCTGATTTCAATGCCGCAGACTCGGCTTTTGAACAGCAGTTATTGATTGTGGTAAAGGTAGGATCGACACATTAATAAAATTGTTATTCATAAAATTTGTCTAAGAAGTATTAAGATATTGAAATATTAGTAACACACGAAGCACCAACTAACAATCGTGATATTTAAACATGATGATGAAACCGTTAAACCTTAAAAATAAATTAGCATGAACATTCAAAGACAAATAATAAAAGCCAATTTACAAGTCAGTGACGACGTAAAGACTATCAAATTAAAGCTACAACTATTTGAAAATGTACCATTCGTGATCGTTGCGTTAACACGCGCCGACCAATCACGGTGCGCTGAAAACTCATGATAAAATACTTAGAGCTACAATTCTCAATATGAGCTTTATTTAAACATCCTAAGGTTTACGTTCGTCAATCATCACAAGTAATGCGACAGTCATCTAATAAGTCAAATGGCTTTTACCAGGTGTCTGGTAAATGGAAAACTACTAATTAAAGTTGGTACTTCGTTCGAGACTTAAATGGAAGAGGTACGTTTGGTCGTAAGAAGTTAATTAATCTGCCTGTCGATGTAGCGAGTAGATGGTTCGCTTGAAGTCCGAAAGCGGGTTGTCCTATTGATTCCCCGTACCAATAAATTTTCAATCTCGTGTTTGTGCTAAGAATTTGAGGCATTAACGATAAATTCGATAGACGCGTGATTAGCGTATCACTTGTGGATATACATTATGTAGTTGTTACATAAGTGAGTACTAATGGTGCGAGATGCTTGTGAGAGGTAATCTTACGCACCGATATTTTAGCACATCTTTGTTACCAAGGACTACAAACAAGTTTGGCAGCAAAAGTTTCTTTCACAATGGTGAAATCTCCATCTGCCTAATTCGTCTCGTCGACGCAATTTCACTAAATTCTTGTAATAAAATTTGGAAGGTAGCGAAGAGACAATGTGTCCCTAATGAACGACGGGAAGACGAAATTATTTACGCCACACACTGCGATGACACTGCTATGGTAAAATAAGACATAGAAATCTCGGTAATGATGTAAAGTGAATGGACTGCAGTAATTACAGTTCCCGTACATTCAGTGGAGCGTATCGTCACATAACTAATTATCTAAATAATGATTCTACATAATTCGGAGCATTGTGTTTCGAATTTTGTAGCGTCCATGTGAGACTGAGATTGATCGCATTCCAAGCTTTATTATTCACATTAAACGGAATATGTTATGACAATGGATAGATAGATCCAGTTTAGTAAATCTCCTATTGTAATAAAGAAGACGACATTTGAAACACATTAAAATTCCCTAGATTGTATAATTACGGATGACACATTTCAACATTAAGACACCCACGCGCTCTATGTTGTGGCTTTAAACTTGTATAATTTGTGTTAAAGCCGTAATATATGGAAGTTTTGAGACCCTCAATTTCGGCGTTCCATGCATTCGATCGTTAATAAAATTATCAAAATCTAAACAGGTTTTATGAGCATCGCTCGTGCGTCGACTTCGTTTCGGTGACTCCGACTTATGAATGGAAATGCTTTTTGGTATTTTAAGTGTTTATAAAGGTCGTAAATAATTTATCGCTGCGTGATACTTCCGTTGGTCGAATTTATATGTTAAAATGGATGAGCGCTGAGGTGCTAACTCAAAAGGCGGGCTACTGGGTTTTGTTCGCGTTAGAACGTACACTTGTAGCAGTTGTCGGAGACAGTTTTTGCTGTGTTCTAGTGTTTTGCTCTCGGTAGCGTTGGTTGCGTCAGCGGTCGTGATTCAGCCTCGTCAAAACCACTCAGGTACTAACCGGCATCCGAGCTGTAATTATTCCAAGCACACGTGGACATGGTTTATGGCCGTGCATGGCTTGCCTTATAAACGTACACCTTTTTGTTTAATAGGTTAACGACTTGTACTGTATCTTTATTGATCGGCCAAATATGCAGGTGGCTAACACTTTAAATCACATTTACAACTGTAGGTACATTTTTAGATCTATATTGTCGAACACATTTAACATGAGTATCAGAGGGTTTTTAAGAGTAATGTTTTCACGACGGCATATTTATGAATTTTACTTTCGAGATAATTTAGCTAGTCAACCTTTTGGTAACGACCGATGTGGCGCTGTGGGCGAAGGTCCGCCTGCGACGCAGGAGGTTGCGGGTTCGATTCCCGCCTCGGAACAATTGTGTGTACGATCTGCAGAATTTGTTCCGGGTGTTCTGGTCGTTTTCTATGTATAATAAAAAAGTATCTATCTATGTAATGTATTGTATTATGTATATCAGTTATCTAGTACCCATAACACAAGCTCTGCTTACCATGGGAGATTAGATAATGCTGTGTGAATTGTCCAGCATTAAAAAAAAAAAAAACTAGAAAATTACAATCAAATAATATAAACAAATTATCACTAGAATTTACAATGGAAACTGTTGAGCTAATACCAGTCGGAAGCGTCCCCAAGACGCTGGCTGCATTGCCCCGCTGTATGGCAATAATAATGGGCTGCGCCAGGTATTTACCAGCTCCCGGGTCTATTTTGTCAGTAGGTAATATCCACATCACACACTTGCTAAGTTTCTCAGTCAATTACAAATGAAGAATTACCTAATAGGTAAATGATAGTGATGTCATCTCTGCAAATATTCTTTTGCCAAGTAGGTACTTATTTGCGTAACAACATGTAAGATCTCCTTTCAATATCTAATAATTTTCTATTTAACTGTTATTTGTCAGACAAGATTTATCGAGAAAGTGTGTGTAACACTTATGACTAAAGTGCAATTAGTCTAAAATCAGTGACTCATTTCCTTTGGCGTACGCGTTGGAAAATTGTTGCCTATTGTTGAATTATTTAGAGTGTTTACTTTTCTCTAGCTGATCTGTGGTCTAATAAATACATTTATTAATACAGAATATTTTAATAAAATAATTGAAGCAAATTAGAATCAGTATTTACAATTTAAACAATTAAGCTGGCTGCAGACAGTTGCAAACAATCTACAGGTACCTCAACTTATTTATAAATCAATACCAGTCGGAAGCGTCCCCATGTCGCTGGCTGTATAAAATTAATATATATTGTATAAAAATAATAAATATACATGTCATTAATTGTAATTAAGTTATTTAAATCAAGATAAATAAGCTAACCTTCATATAATGTAACCAAAATAACACTTGATCAGTTTGATGCACTTAATCATGAGCCTCAGATTAGATCACCTGTTTTAAAAAGGACCTTCTCCATCATATCCTTATGTCACAGACATAAAGTCCACTTTATCCAGAACAATAACTTTAAAACATCGAAGGAAAATGTTATCGGACCCGAACAAAAAGTGTTGTGACACCGAAAATTCGTCCGATGATAATGGCCGAGTTCGGGCGTAAAACTGGTAGCCGCCACCAACGACGGTTATTCATGCCTATTGGTAGGTATTATTGGTATTACAAGATACACGATCTAGCCTTGAAATGTACCATACGTTGACTTGTGAATGAATTGCCCGTAGATTGAATGGGAGCTATGACGATTTGAGCGAATCAAAAAGCGTGACATGGATTGTTGACGTTGTTTACATACAAATTGCGTGTCCTCAGAATCGAGCTTTAGCCTCGTTTGAGTTAGACAATCGTTTGGTGAAATCTTATTTGAATGGAAAGTTAAGATTCGCAGAAATGTAAATTCAGATTTTTAAACGAATGACTTTGTTCAAAGTAATGATGACTCGACTCGTCAAACATTATTACTTTGAACAAAATGGTTGATTGCAGTATTAAAATACACTGTTGAGGGATCGAGATCCGTTTTAGACGTATGTTAAACACTACATAATTGTTGTCTGTAGGTCTGTCCGCTAGAAGTTTTTTGAGAGTTCCGAAGTAGTATTACTAACGACTACTGCATTGATTGACGGTATTTGAACGTAGTTACAATCAATGTCAATTAGTTATCTTTCTCATAGAAATTACGGGTTTCAAATCAAAACCAACATCTAACAATCTCTAGGCTGAGAACACAACAGTTTCGACAAATGAATCCACAGTGTCCGTAATTACCGGACGTGTAAAACCGGTAGTAAGGCACATCACTCACCGTTAGTTGGCACATTCTGAGTCCAATTTAGTTTAGTGCTGATTGAAAGCAGGCTGCCGCTTGTTTCCCGGTGCTTACTCAGGCTGTATAGTCAGTGCGCTGATAGAATGGGACAAAACCTGGCAGTCCCTGAATATAATTTTTGATACCCTTTCTGCTCGAGTCCGGAATAATACACTTATAAAATGGCTGGTTCTTGGCAATACCTTTTTGGACTATACTTCAACGGATTCGAAACTTTAAATAAATAAATAAATACAGTTAGTGTACTACATAGATTTTTTTTCTTGGAAACTTGACTGGCTGACTATTTATTGTAGGTATGCTAATCAGCACATAGCTATAGGTGCGTATTGTTGGATGTATCAAGGCCGTACTCATAAAAATTGAAATCGAAATATCTCATTCGTTTTCATGCGAATGCAATGCTCATGTAAGTGATTTTGCGTTTTTCAAGTAGGCCGTCTGATGTTTACCGGTTTACCGGCTTTTTAAGTAAATTCACCCTGAAACGATGTGGTAACTCTTTCAATCAAATACTATTTAATTAATTTTCTACGTGATTATGCGTCGGCAATATTAATCAAATTCCGATAATTATGATACGTTTAATGGTAGAAGTGAGAGGCGGATTGATTTTTCGTTCTGTGAATGAGTTGACGTCTAATTTATTGATTGAAAATGTGAAAAAGTTAAATGAACATGATTTGTTAATTATGATTTGTGGGCAGAAGATGAAAGTGGTAAGTTTTTGAATGCTGAACAATTTTATGAAGCATACTAGAACTACCTAAATCCGTACAAATATTACAAAAGCGAAAGCAATTCTGTCTGTTTGTAACCTTTTCACGCCTAAACGCTTGAACGGGTCTTACTGAAACTTGGCAGGGAAGTAAACGGTATCCCGGGATGGACCATGTAATGTATAAATAAACAATTTGATCAAATATCAAATTATTTATTTACATATTACGCTTAGATAGAAATAGAATATTTCCTCTCAAGCTTTGAAAAGGCCAAATTTTGTGGACTGCATTTTAAGAATGGTTTATATATATTATATCATAGGTCTAAAAAAGTTATATCTTAGGCCTGCAATCTTATGTAGGTACAACGTACAAGGAAAAAATATTTTGATTTATGAGGTATCATCTTTCGTCAGATCTACGACTCTGATATGATATAGCCCGCTGGTGATATTTCCATAGTTAATTAATCACCAAGACACCTTGAACTTTTGATTATTAAGTGGACAAAAGAATCTCTGCATCTATCTATTCGCAAACAATCTAATAAGCTTCTACACTTGCGGACGACATTCGGCTTTATAATAGAGTGTCGCCGACCGATCGTAGAATCAGCCCGTTTGTAGAATGGCTTGGCGGACAAGGCCTACAAATCGGTGCTATACACATAAATGCCTATACCGATTTGTTATCAATCAACGTTCAACAATATGCCTAAATATCACGGAATCATCTCGTCAAATTAAATTAAATAGGGTTTCTCAACAAATCAAAGTTCGTTTTATAAACAGCTTTACTCTACTAGCCAATCTACAAACAGGCTGATTCTACGACCCATAATGGTGATATACAATATGGTTATTATACATTTTTTAAAGATGGCACGATTGACTTTTTTTCATATAATTATGCACGCTGACACACAAATCCAGGCCTACAGGATACAGAAAATAAAGCGGGGAAAAAGGGGATCGCACAAGCTATCCAAAATTTATCTAGATATGGCTTAACAAAGGTTAAACAGGGTATCAACCTGATGCACGTGTAGAAGGTTTAACCAGAGGCTCGTATCTAAGTAATTAATCGAAACTTATGATTGATTAAATCATAGAACCGAGCACGACTTCATTTAAATATTTTAACTTTGTGACATAATACTTTAAACTATTCTAATCTAAATTATTGCAGTATATTTTGGACCACGTCTCATGAATAAAACGACCATAGTTAGCTCTGACGGAAAACATATTGGGAATTTATGGTAAATTAATAACAATAGTTTAATTGTTGTAAAGGTTGGACTGAACATTATATACGTCGATGGATGATATAATTATGTAAATGTTTGAGATTTATGTGAATATTGAATAAATATTATCAAAATGGATCTTTATCTCGAAAAAGTTGAGATGTTTTAGTCAGGCGATGATTGATTGAACAATTTCAAAATACTTTTAACTACATATTTAAATAAAATATTTCAATATATTTAAGAACACACTTAAGAAAATATTGTAGAAGATAGGTAAATGACATGTTATCATAAAGGGAAAAATCGTGAGAAAGTTTCGTTGAGTTTGTACGATGAACCAGTGACAAAGCAAATGAATAACTTCCCTTATTTATCGACAAGTGTGAAGAAGTGGCCAGCCCTTCCAGTAGCAGCCGCGAACACGCGCTTGCGTCGACAAACAGTCTCTAGTGATGCGTAACGCAAACTCCGCTGACGACTTGTCGATATTTACCTTGCGACTGCAAACAAAACTCGATATTTGCCCAACTCGCGAGCTAATGGCGGCGAAGGTGCGCTTCTGTCGTCCACCAAGTGCCGTGATCGGGACGTGGTCGTGACGTAATTTTCATCTTTGTTTATATGACGGTAGAGCTGATATTCATATACCATCAAGAACGGTGTAAAACAAATTCGTATGTCTTTAGTTTTATACCTTCGCACTCGCTGATGCTCGTCTCACTGAGGCTCGTTTCGCTGTTGTATTTTAGACCTTAATATCTACTGTTATCAATTATTGAAAGTTAGAGCGTACAACACAAATAACTTTAAAGTTCAACCACATAAACACAGGAATGCTAAGAAATAAAATAATCAGCTTTTAAATGAGAAAAAAAGGAATCCAAAGCCATAACTTCATTTTGAATTCCTTTCTGTATGTTCCCGTCTCACTCTGAACAAACGCAGCAGGGGGCGCCATCGTTCTCACCTCCGGACGCGAGGTGGTAGCCGGTCTTTAATAAGTATCGATAAAATATGTCGATAAATATGAATATTTATAAATATTTTCGATGCCTCCACCGCACCATCTGTCTGTTACAAAAGCTATTCCTAACTCCTTGTAACCTGTTCTTTGTAAAGAAAACGCCTTTTTGTATAACTTCAAGTCTTTATCATAATAGTGTTACGGTCAACTGGCTATGGACACACATTAGACCTAAAATGGCTATAAATCTGCATTGAATGTAAGCGAATACAGCGTCAGAAACATATTTAGAAACTGGTTATAAAATTCAATTTGTAATTCGTATTATTCCGATTTAGATTAATTGCCGACAAAATGTCTGTGGGACAGCACTAATTAATCAATACCTAGATAGTATTTCAGATCAATTAGCTTTCAAAATACGTTGAAAAAGGAATTTTGTACCATCGGCTTAGAGATTATATTCTTTGGACTTACAAGTTTAGCCATATCATAAAGGCTATCATAGTGTGAGGTCTAATACGAAATGTATAATTTTTAGAGCTCTATAACAACCATGGGAAGATTTATGAAATAAAATGTCTCATAATGACTGTTGTTATGGACGAAAGCGTAGATGACGTGATATCATCTGATGAGTTTTATTGTGGTTTTTGACAATTACTTACCTACTATGTATTTTATTCGTAAACACATAACGGTTTTAATTTGTTATAAAGATATGGGCTTTTAAAAAATTGCACGTTTATTGTTTATGCTCTGGCATGTGTAAAGAAACTTACTATAGCACTATAGAATTATATTATTTTTCGGAGTTCGGTACCTTACCACCTCACCACTGCACCTCTTTTCAGTATTTTTTGTATTCGTGTGTGTTATTTTAAAATATTAGTTTAATGGTATTGTATACATAAAACTCTTGTCACTAAATACATTATTTATTTATTTATATATTATGTCCTGCGCATATGGCCAGTTTCTGTTGAGAATTCAGCCAGGAAGACATCATCTTACTTACCAAAAAATTTACTGATTGAGGATTTAAATATCTTATCAAATAGCGAAACCGAAAATGATATTGAAGTCAAATTAAATAAATAAATAATGCTGGACAATTCACACAGCATTATCTAGCCCCATGGTAAGCAGAGCTTGTGTTATGGGTACTAGATAACTGATATACATAATACAATACATTACATAGATAGATATTTTTTATTATACATAGAAAACGACCAGAACACCCGGAACAAATATCTGCAGATCGTACACACAATTGTTTCGAGGCGGGAATCGAACCCGCAACCTCCTGCGTCGCAGGCGGACCTTCGCCCACCGCGCCATATCGGTCGTCAAATTTTGAATAAAGTTGATGATGCCGCATTATAATCATAAATTCATGATGAGGTTACCAAAAAAAAACTTAGTAATTGTGGAGTGTTGACGACATACATAATTACGCGGACATAGAAAACGTTATTAAAATACGATTAGCAACGACAAACTCAGCGAAGCAGAGGTGACAATTTAATCCCATGAGGCACTGGTGTGATACATTCTCATACAACAAACGGTAGTATTTGATACTACTATAGACGTTCCTCACGTACATCACGTCACGTCATATCATAATATATCATCATACTAATATTATAAATGCGAAAGTTTGGATGTTTGGATAGATGGATGATTGTTATGCACTTCTTTACGCTTAAACTATTGAACAGTTCGAAAACTATGCACTTCTTTACGCTAAAACTATTGAACAGTTCGAAAACTATGCACTTCTTTACGCTAAAACTATTGAACAGTTCGAAAACTATGCACTTCATTACGCTAAAACTATTGAACAGTTCGAAAACTATGCACTTCATTACGCTAAAACTATTAAACAGGCTGAAATTTCGCATAGATGTAATTCAGTCCCGGAATAAAACATAGGCTACGTTTAAAAAAGTAAAAAAGTACCCATGAAATAGAAATACTTTAGAAACATTTCCATAGAAACAACGCATTCGAAGTCACGGGCAGTAACTAATTTTAAATATTCTTGATATTGGATGTGCAAATTGTGTAAACGATCTAGTAGAAGCCCTTTTACAAAGTGGCCGCAGAACCCACGTTTTTAATTGGACTATGTTTTTCAAGACGCTCGCTTTAAATCACAAATATATCTTCAAATATAAAAGTTATAATGTAAGAATCTCTAAGCTATAAGAGATACAAAATACCTAACTAAACAAATTGAAACAACAGCATTTTTATAAGCCTTATAATTATCGTAAGAGCTTTTTACTTTTAAAGCCACCACACCTGTTCTCAAGGAGCGTTTTAAGGCGGGATATTTTCTAAAATAATTATCAGGAACATCTTTCGCAGCAGTGGACGCCGCAGGGTGCTATTGTTTTAAGGATTTTTTTATTGCTTTTGGCAACCCTGAACAATGGGACCGAGGAGGGTAATTTTGTCGGACTGCCTTTGCTTGTGGCGGAGGACAGTGCGTATGCATCCTTACTTTTTTATATAATTAAAGAGACGCAAGGAACTTTTTGTGTAATCTGATTTTGGCGTAATGCACCTGGTAATAGATGCAGATTTTGAGATTTTGAGACTTCCAGAGGCAGACAATTTAGGTTTTCTCCTCGGCAACTTTGGTCTTTACTACTATTCAAGCTTTTGCATTCGTTGAAATAGGAACATAATATTGCTCTAAGAATTTTAATAAAACCCAAAAAAACTTCGACATTAATTTTTTATATTATTAAATTTCTTGGAAATTAACCACAGTGTGAGGTGTAACACTATTATATCAAAAACCTTATAATACCTATTGTTCGTTAAACAACTTGAAAATCTTGAAACAGATCTTGGCGAAGGAACACTTCGCCATATTCATAACAAATATAACTTATGTTATGTTATTTTGTTCGTCTTCACGCGTTAAATATTTAACATATTATCAAATGCATGTTTGTATTTATGTGACAAGTTTTCTCGGGCAAGCAGATGCTCGCTAAGTGCACTCTGTAATTTTCCATATTTTTATCAATGATGGCACATTTCGACACCTTTGAATTGTGCAATAAAATTAATTTCCAACGGAAAGGTGTTTTACGATCATTAATTTAAAGTACAATAAAATTTAATCAGTATTAATTTGTCGCTTGTATAAAACTCGGTTGTAAACCGACCTACTTCGTTCTACGTCATTTTATTGATAATTAAAACTAATACTGTAATTACAAGTAATTGTAAATCACTAGGATTAGCCGTACGTAGGTACTGGAGCGGCTTTTCACATCTTTATCTCTGTTTATTAGTTAATTACCTACGTGTTTTTCTGAGGGCTCGTTAACTTGTATAGGACGAAGTGTAATGTTCAAATACATCTTACGTTGTAAAATGTCGTCCTTTTGTTTAAATTGTTAACTGGATCTTTTCAAAACAAAGTAGTAGTTTGTAGTGTCGAAGACATAACAGACAAATACCCCTCAGAAATACTGCAAGGTTGAATATAAAATGGAAGAAGAAAACAATGTTAGTCATAATACTGTAAAAAACCCTTATTCCTATTTTCGTGATTGTATCTAAAAATATAATTGTTTGGACACATAATCAATACTCCGAAAATAACATTAAATTTTGATAAAGAAAATCACATAAAACGATAAAACCAAAGTACCCAGAGCAACATACTAATTGTAATTAGTCATCATGACACACTAAAAGGACTGGTTTAAGATGTGCTGTATCAAAGCTATTTATGAACTCAAGAATAAAGGGACATTCATAACGATCCTTACAAATGTCCTCTTTAGCCACGAGCACAAAAAAAAATATTAAAAGTGACATCTCGGCTTGCAAAACGAAATGATTCACTTCGAGATATACATAAAATTATCACAATATATACATCATATTAACTTAATTTAAAATTTTAAATAGCTTGAGGAAGGAAACGTTTTAGCAACAGCTCATCTAGTACTGATTATTTAGCACCGAGGAGTATGTTTAGGTATAGGAAATAACTACTCTAAATAGTATGAATGGTATGGGACTTGCTGAAGCCACTTTGTTTTACGCTCTGCCGCTTATCAGCATTGTAAAATCGTATGATCGATAACTATATACCTACCTACCAAAAAGGACAAGTAAACTCTATGTCAGCTTTTGCATCAGCACGATTATAAATCATGATGCTATCAGGACATCAAATGTGACTAGCACGACTAGTTTCCGTTCAATCAAATGACATATCCACCCACGCAAATTATAAATATTGATCAATTTAATTGGCAAAATCCCCAAGATATTAACGCGTCTTTTTATGAGCCATGCTAATTAACAAAAATGTCTTATAAAACCGCATTTATTGATTTAAATATTAAATGAAGGCAGAAATTTTATAGCGGAGATTTGAAATGGAACCAGGCGATACAGTTTTATTATTCTTGTGATTTCATCGAGTGAATATGAAATGGCATTGATATTGACTTTTGTATTTGTTTGGTTATCCTTGATGAAAAATGTTAAGGCTTGTTTAGGCTTTTAAAATGATTCAGTTTTGAGTAAGCATAGCCCGTTCACTATCAGTAAGTTAAACTAGTAAAAAAATGAGGGATTTTCAATGTCAAAGTTGATTGTACGAGAAATAACTTACAAATCAAATTTAAAAAGCTAGCTAGACGTATACTTACCTTTCAAGTTTATATTCAGTGTGCGTAGCATTTAAGCTATCGATATTTTAAAGTATGCCTTGAAATTATAGGTAAGCCATACATCATATTTTCAAAGAAAACATGCGATTATGCCTCATTACCAGTTCAAGGGGAGTGTCACATAACATACCATAGTTTCTGAGTATTTTCCTGTCTTATAGGCAATGACCGGCAATCTATCGATTATTTAATAGCAAACAGAGATAACGTTTTTGGAGTTATCGCTAATTATTTGTAGATAACAGAATGAGTTTGTGACTAACATTAAGCAGAGGGTTTACCGCAAAACGTTAAATTATCAAGACTTAGTTATATTGTACTTGAACTTTTGTAAATAGGTAATGGTATACGAAGCGTTAATATTAGATATTGTATTTAAATTAAGTTAACTTATTTACCCATTTACTAAGTTAACTTAATTTAAATACAATATCTAATATTTTATTCCAAGTATGTTTAGGTATATATTTTTCTGTTATGTTTGCTCTAAAATTCACTTTTGTTAAAATAGTCAGTACTTAACACATGATTTTTTATTCATCATATTCTTTTTTTATTTGTATTCTTGATGGTTTTCTTTGTGTGTTTGTTTGTTAGTTTGTATAGCTGTAGTGAGCAGTCAGTCTGTAACGCCAACAAGTTACTTTGCCGGAAGACCAGCGTTGGTTGCTAGCATGCTAGTAATCCAACTGATGCTGAGGCAAAGTCATTTTGTTACTGGACTTACACGCTTACCTACACGTTTCCTTTTAGTTTAAGATTATGTTCTGTGTAAGTCTAATAACAAATAAATTCATTTCATTTCATTTTTTTTTACATTTTAATATCAACGCTTAGTATAGATTTTCTTTACTCATGTCTTGGTCTTTAAAAACTAATCATCAACGATATCGAAAAACATCAATAATTTCGCTTTGCTATTCTTTGAGTTCAGTTTAATTAATACAAACATTTTTTTATATGAATGATTAATCAATGTTATTATATTACTCTATTGTTAAAAAAAATAAAGACTATAATTTGCAATTTCACACTACTGACATATTTCATGCCAGTAAAGTAGGATTAAAAAGAGATGTTTTAAAATTTCTGCAGGAGGACTCTGTATAAATAATAGTTTTAGTAATTCTTTTTTTCTTTATGTGTTTTAATTGTATCTAATTTTTCTCATAAAAATAATCTTTTTTTCTAATTAACTGTACCTGTTTTTATAATCTCTGTAAGTTGTATTTTGTTTGTTTGTTTGATTTGTTAATGTTAGACTGTTGGTATTTTGTTAGTTTATTTTATATAATGTAAATCTCTTATTGGCCGTAAGTTAGATTATTAAGGTTTAAATTATTTGATTAAGGGCTGTTGATTTTGTTGAAACAATAAAAATAAAAATAAAATAAATTTATTTTTTTGCGTGATTGCATCAATCACGTACATTCGGAAAAGTTACATATAATAGTATGATTACATACAATACAAAAATTCTTTATTGTACACCATAATCAAATTAATCATTACAAAAATACATATATATGTTTGATTGTATAAATCAATCCTACTATGATAAATCATTGAGATTCATCTCCTTTTGAGAAGCCAATCTTCCAAACTCTTATTGGCCGTAAGTTAGATTATTAAGGTTTAAATTATTTAGATTAATGACTGTTGATTTTGATGAAACATTTAAAAAAAAAAAAAACAAACAATCAATCTATGTGCAAAGGATTAACTTCACTCCTGATTCACAAAGATTCTACTTAAGAGTTGATTACTAATTTACCAAAAGATACGTAATCATAGTCGGAACTACTTTTATTAATGTTACTTATCGATATCAGCAGATATAGAGCAATATTGTGGGGATTATGACAAATAATGACAGTTATCGTACATGTTATTAATACTTTACCCGAGTACTTTTGAAGTTTTAATCAAAAAAAAGTTAATGATTAAAAATTAATTATATTAAAAATAATACAACTGTTAGTAAATAAAATTATATGATTGTTAATACATACTAAATAGTAAGAAATTAATATTGTTGCTAAAACATTTTTAGTAATAGGTAAGTAGGTAGGTGAGGTAGGATACTAAACACGACGATCCACGTCATTCGTTAAGGTGTGTTAAGTGATATAGAGAAACCTTATTTAAATTATCTCGGCAAATAAATAACACAACAGGTCATAGTACAAATTTGCTCAAGAACATTTAAATTAGCGGCAGCAATGCTCGCAACGTTACGCTTTTATGCGTATTCGTTGATGAAACCAAATTGATGACGCGTTTGAAAAACTAAGAATCCAAACAAATGACTGTTGATTAAAAACAAACGACGGTTGCAAAGGGACTAATTCTGAAGTACCGCAGAAAGTTTGCGTCCCGAACGCGAACGCCGGAATAGGGACAATGGTCCGGCAAGTTCGACGCCTGGCCTTGGAGAACCAGTCAGTCTCGTCCGAAACACCTCTGGCAATTATTCAATAAAACAAAAGCATCCACCACGCCGCGTTTACTCCAAGAAATGCTCACCCCGATTAATATAGCATTTTGATTTTGTTGCAAATTGAGTTGTAAAGATTTTATACTTGGTTTCACGGCACAATATGGGCGAGAAGCATCTGTCTGTTCTGCTCATCGTAAGTTAAGTATCTTTGCCAAGTTTGACTAAGGCACAAGTTTCGTTATTATTTTATTTATCGCCTTATATCCATTATCGGCAATAGAAACGCCTTGATTCGCTTTCGCCCTACTTGGTTAGGGCCTTCAAACATTTCTATTCTGGAAACATCAAATATATTCAGCAAACTTAATCCACAACAAAGAGAGAGGGTACTCCAACATGTGGATGAGTTATTTACACGACATGCTTTACATAGATGATGTATGGGATATAGATACGAAAGCCAAATGGCTCTATCCGCTAGAACGCCGTGCATTATTCACGCACGTGCGGGACAAAACGAGCCCTATTATCAACAACTAAAGAGACCGTGGCACGGGCCGCTGAAAAATGTACCACGAAATTTGATATGACATAGTACCTCAATACCCGAAGGCATTGTAAGCGCCATACTATTTCAAATGCAAATCGTGCTATAGCTATGAATGTAATAGTATGTCGTGCTATGCGCACGCGCCTCGAACACCGGAAATAAATTATCATAACCATATAAGCACGTACAGAATTGACGAAAAACTTATGTCGTTCAACTGATAAATTGCTAGCAAGAAAATATGAACCGAAAAATAGGCAACCGAATACAACATCCGAAAAATATAATAAGTCTATCTAAAGAGAAGAATATAAATACGTTTTTTTGTGTTCATTCAGATATTCGTTTAACGGTTGACAGCCTTTTTTGCATAATATTTTAGTTGAAAAAACGGAGCGGCAACTGCCGCTACGTGTAAATAAATTTCTAAGTTAAAATGCAGCGTTGATAATAAAATCGACTTGCGTGACACCTATTTGTTGACTTTCGATTTAAAAAACGAGAATAGAACACCAATTTTAAGAATTTAAGGGGATTTCATGTTGTTTATTGTTTGAAATGATGCAGATAACTATTTATAAAATCGGTCTATGAATCATAATTAACCCAGATACGACAATTTAAATAATAATAATTAAAATAAAACGAATTGCTAGAACATTCTTTATTAGAATTAAATATTTTTTAAATTTGTTACGCATGTTTTGAAAACGATAAGTAAATAAATCTTACGTTTTATTATTTCTATGCAAATTAAATAAAGCAATTGAAAAATTACATTCCACGAAGTACCTTGTGTTGTGCCTTTGACGTTATCTACGAATTAAAGCCATAACGACTTCGCGATTAATTAAAATAATAATTAAATTTTATGCTTCTAATCAAAAGAAACCACAATAATACATCGAGTGGAAGTTTTATAGCTACTCTAATTCTGAGAATACTTGACTTTTGATATTTCTAATTGTACTTGTTTTCTAACTTCCTTCTTTAAATAAATATAATGAAACCCAGATTGTCATTTTAGGTATATTTGATTTGTGGAGGTACGAATAAAAAAAGGCCATTGAACGAAATGCGATCGGCTATAAGAAAAACCCAATCCTTTTTAAAGAATATTTTTCTCAAATATTAATATTAACTAAAATATTGCGTGAATTTATGAATGAGAGTCAAGTAAGTATTCAAAACAGACATCTAATTTGATTCTGTAAAAGTAAGAAGCGTAGTGTAGGTAGACTCTGCTTTGCCTTGGCTATGAACCATGGTTCATCTACCTCCCGCTAGATGGCGCTGAACGTTTAGTGAGTCGTGACATTTAAATTTTGTATCAGGCGGCCGCGATGCTTGCCAAACAAACTATCCTACTTTGTTTTTTACTATAAAATTGCCTGCCCTGTTAAATTGATATCAGAAATTATGCATTGCATAATGCCAAAAAGTATAAATAGATTGTATAAAAAACAAACAGGTTACAAAAGGTATTACGCCGGGGTATTTGACCCATGCGCAATAAAAAATCTGATTCTACTGAACCGGCAATTTGGCATAGGCACCAAGAACACAGTAAAGTCAAGCACCGATAAACCAAGGTGATAAGTCAGTACCAACATCGGAAGCAAAATTTCCTACAAAGACAATCCGGACGATTTTCAACTGAGATAAACCAACCTCACCTTATTACCACAATGTTTTCAACACATTAAAATTGCTAATGATCAGCTGTTCTTTATTTTATGTAAACGCAGGAGTTATAGTTATTGCGAGAAGATTTCCACGATATTGATGGACATTAATTATTAAGATTGATCAATTTTATAATAATGGGGTGAATATAAGTTTAATAATGTTTTGAATTATGATTTTTATTCTATCAACCACATCAGGTTAAGTACTAATTGAGTATGCTAATCTAGTGCACTTTAGGTACTCGGGTACCTATGACCTATGCTATATATTTCCTTATCGTAGGATAACTGATTTAGAATGTGTATAAAGCGCTACTGCTTTATACAAAATCTAATTGATGAGTTTAATTTTTAATGTTATCAGCGTACTTTCCAGAACCGCCGTCTTTGTTTTCATGATGCCTTCTGTTAACTCGAAGCAAAAGGTAGAGCAAGACTGTAAAAAACCTTTTTGTATAATTTTGTTTTAAAGAATGTTCTCTAAAATGGGGGCAAGTCAAGTAATAGAGTAAGAAGCTGAAATTAATCATAAAGAAAATACAAAAGCCAAGCAAAACCTCAAGCACCAATATACTCCATGGTTTATATATGTAGGTAGGTATCTGATTCTCATAGGGAGTCGACTATTTGTAATATAAAATTTGTTTTAGATTAATGAGTTTCTTATTGGAAAATAACAATACATTACAATACAACTTTATATCACCATCAATACAAAAAAATAATAAAAATACTAAAGGATCTTAATACTAACTATAACTAGTGGCACAATCGGCGGCCTTATCGCTAAAAGCGATCTTTTCCAGGCAGCCTTTGGATGGATAACCACACTTTAAACAAGCTACAAGCTCTTATTAGATTGGGGGTAGATGATGCTCTGTAGTTTGTCCAGCATTATTTATTTTTCTAGTCGCTTAAACCATTTAAAACCTCTTAGACTAGGCTATGCCCTTTTTTAAATATAGGTACCTAATTTTGGTGATACTAAAGCTTAACTGTGTTACGTCGTACTACAATACAAATTTCTGGAATAGGAATTTGATAGGTCTACCAACCAAATGTTTGAATGAATGAATGAACTCTTTATTGTACTTAAAACTATAAAATAATACCTTATATCTAACCATTACATATTAAAAGTACAATAGGCGGCCTTATCGCTGACAGCGATTTCTCCCAGGCAACCTAGATTTTTATAGTTTACTGCTGTTATCAAATATTAATAAGTAGGTAAGGTATTATTTTTATACTGCATTTGAAGAAATATCTGATTTAATTATACTAAATTATAAACGATTGTCTCATCACAAAGATATTTTAGCTGCAAATCAGGCTCCACCCAGCATTCGTAATAGGTTATCAAATAGAACAAATTAATTAGAATGCACGTTCCACAAGGTGCTATACTTTCTATTCATAAATAAGTGCATAATATTGTTTGGTGGTGGTCTATTACCATAACGTCTTTGGTGGCTCTATTGTTGAGCTTTTAGCACCGGCCTTATGTGCCTACGCAAGCATCAAAAAACAATTAGAACTTCTGTGATGTTTTTAATAAGAACTGGCGGATGTCATATTTTGAGCTTAGGACAATATCTTCGTCATCATCGTTTTTATTGCTCAACGGCAAACAGTATTTTTCTTTTGACTGCGTTGAAGCGTCATCATCAAATCTTTTAAAAGTTTTGTCAGCTCTGTGCTCATTTAGTCAGTTATCAGATCTCGTATAATATAAGCAATAATAGATTAAATACCAATAGTGCGAGATAGATGCTTATCTTATATGATTAATTGATCTGGAATATCGATGGATTGACGGGGGAATTATTTGGATGCAAGATGGCCGCCCGTCGCGAGGGAATGCAAGCGCGCGCGCTGTTTATGTTTGAATTTCGAACTAGGTTTCATAGACAATAATGAATTGTTTTTAAATTGGAATTTTAGTGACACTAAAACTTAACAATGGTATTTTAAAAATTATTTGCTATTATATGAATTTGATTGGTAGCAACCAATATGATGGGTAAATATTTGCTTGTATTCATTATTTTTCTGCGTTTTATTATTAGTACCTAAGTTTATTTATACTCATAATTTTAAACAAATTATTTTTCCCTCACTATAATAATAACCTGTAAAAATATTTATTTGAATTATTGTTTAAGATAAACTGCATTGTGTTGAAAAACAATTTTTTTCATTAAATAGTGGGTATCAGAGAACGTCTCTGGACGAGAAAAAAGGTCTAGGTGTGTATTTACGAGGTCTTTTATGACTGTGTAATCTTATTAGCCAAAAAATCTAAATACCTACGAGATTGTTCTTTAATAGGAATCGATATATCACTGCGCGAGGTTTTTCCCTTTGTTTGTATGTTTAAGGTAAGTACATATTATATAACTAGGACACAGGAAAAAGTTATAAGCGTCCGATCTAAACAATTGTGTTCAAAATTAACTTTATTCGGGAAATTTAATTAGTTCTATTATATTTAAAACAATGGTATCAGTTTTATTTCCTTGACCATCGTTTTTTCCTAATAAAAGCTATTCACCGTAATTAGTGATATTATTTGTGTTTTATAATTACTCAGTAATAATCAAATTACTAAATTTACTAATTGTGAAGTCTTCAAGACCTTCGTGAGACATCGTCACTCACCTTCAGGTGGTATTGGTCAAACAATGGTCTATGATACCTATAAAAAACAATCTAAGCCCCCTCCCGGAATATTTACACTGCATTTAGTTATGTAGAGGAGTTTTTTATAGTGATAACACTTCCAAATTTCTAGCTTGATATCTTGTGTGTATATGGCATATATTTTAATTTGCTGCACTTTTATAATGTAAGTTTTAGAAACAACCAAGTTCATAAGTAAATTAAAAAGAAAAAAGATAAATAAACAAATTCAAAATTAATTATATCCCAATAACTACCTAAGTACCTACCTAAAAAAATACAAAAAAATTGTGGGTGGAAAAATTTGATATTTCATCACAGCCAGTTTAATAAAACCGTAATAATAAGCGAAGGACTTAAGCAAGAAGCTCTACCAAACCGCGCTATGATTTCTCATGTTTTTAAAAACAAATGTTTTCCTTGTTTATCGCAATTTTCCAACAAGATTTTCAAGTGGCCCGGTAGAGCTGAAACAGCATCTGCTCCCAGTGAGAATCAGGTACGAAATTTATAAGTAAATATTAAACCTGTGAGCATCGCCTGCAGAGCGCAGCTAAACTCGTAATTGCGGCATAGCACGCAGTCACTTTTTAATCACTTGTCCAGTATCCAACTTAGTAAAACTCGAACAACACTTGAAAAAGTTCAGTCAAAACACTAGTAACTTTGTTATTGCACCAAAAACACGCACTGTTACTGTTAATGAGGAACTAAAGTTGTGTTGTTGGTGGTTGGTTGTCGTTCGGGTTTGTCAGCGCGGCGCGCGCGACGTAGCACAGTCAACGGTCGCTGGCACACTGCGCGCGGCCGGCCGCTGCGCCCCCCGCCCGTGCGCGCGCCCCCCGCGCCCCGCCGGAGGGGGCGGGGCCGCCCGCCTAGCGAGCCGAGGCGATGCAAAGCCCTAATTACGCTCAACGGGCGAAGCGGGACGGCGATAGCAAGTGGGCGCGAGCTATTAGCGCGCGGAGAGCGGGACGATGCTCGTCTTAAGTATTTTGTATAAGTAATGAGAGGTGCGGGGTGCGGGGGGCCGCATCTCCCGCCAATCTTTAATGTTGATTACGGACGCTGCCGCCTATGTGCGCCCCTCATTAACGCCAAGCCACGCCTAGATTTAATTACGCTCGTTTTAATTGTCATTGTTTCTCGGAAGGCAATTGTTTTGGCTTGGATTCTGCGGACCGAAGTCCGGAGGGAGCTCCTTTGTTTTGTCTATCGTGTGGCGATTCTCACTATTTTAACTGGCCAAAAAGCAGACGATTATTGTTTGGTCTCAGACTGATAAGAAACTATTAAGAAAGTTAACAATTTAACAGTTGGTGGGTAGGTATAGGTATTATTTTCGATACCTAAATTTAATTTAAAATTTTTAGTAAATCTTCATTTTATCTCTGAATTTATACCTATATTTGTATAACTAATTTACACTAACTAAGAACGTATTGTGATCACCTGCTAGTTTAAATTCTGAAGAAACAACTTCTGACATTTTAACACAACAAAATAGTCTGCCAACCATAAACTCCGTAGTAAATACCATAGCTACTGTCTGTTCAACATTTAAAGGAACAAAAATTGAATTATTACCTACTTAGAGAAACATCAAGAAATAAACGAAATGGCTATAAAATAGGAACCTACCTACCTACCTAAGGTCTACAGACAAGTGACGGTAGCGATAGGTAGGTACCTAATAAATTTAAAGTAATAAAAATGAAATTATTATCTAAAGAAACATAACAAAAAACAAAATGACTTTAAAATAGGTACTTACCTACTAGGTGTACAGACTCTACAGACAAGTGACAAAAACAAAATGACTATAAAATAGGTATTTACCTACTAGGTGTACAGACTCTACAGACAAGTGACAAAAACAAAATGACTTTAAAATAGGTACTTACCTACTAGGTGTACAGACTCTACAGACAAGTGACAAAAACAAAATGACTATAAAATAGGTATTTACCTACTAGGTGTACAGACTCTACAGACAAGTGAAGGTAGCGATAATATATAAATAAATGTTTCCCTCAACATTGCGGTGTCCGCCCACCCACTGCGCCTGCGCATGCAAAAAACGCGTCGCAAGCTACCTGTCCTGCTATTTGAATAGGCGTGCAGTTGTTAATAATGAATTTTCGAAGGGAATTGTCAATTTGCAGTGTCAATATAAATTCAAGGGTTTCAGAAAAAAATAGCTTTAAGGTAGGTAGGTATCGCTCTATATCTTTGTTTATTTTGTTCGAATTGAACAATTCAAAAATCAAATAGCAATTTTTTTTCATAAGCTCGAAAATACAGCTACCGTCTTGGGGACGCTTCCGACTGGTATTGATGTAGATAAAGCAGATAGATAGATAACACTTTATTCATACCAACGCCTGTTAGCTCTATTGAAAATAATAGCTCTAATTTGTATATATATTCTTTTTTTTTTATATAAATGGACAATTCACACAGCATTATCTAGCCCCATGGTAAGCAGAGCTTGTGTTATGGGTACTAGATAACTGATATAGATAATACAATACATAATATAGATCGATATTTTTTTTTTAGAAAACGACCAGAACACCCGGAACAAATATCTGCAGATCGTACACACAATTGTTCCGAGGCGGGAATCGAACCCGCAACCTCCTGCGTCGCAGGCGGACCTTCGCCCACCGCGCCACATCGGTCGTCAATAAAATTTGATTGTATAATTTGATTTGTTACCTGTTGAAATAATTAATTACCTGTTGAAATAAAGCTGATAGTTGCTTAAAAAGAATTTCCTTATAAAATTTATTCTTACGTTAAATAAATAAGATGTAGGTAGATACCTACCTAGATTTTATATAGGTATTTTGAAAATAAGTAGAAACAGAAAACTGAAAAGAACAACCTACTTTACTTTATTTTAGAGTAGGTAGTACCAGTATATACTCTCATGTATATACTAGTAAGTAAAACTAATAGCCTATGAGTATATACTCGTAGGCTCGTAGGCTATTAGTTTTACTAAAAGTAAAACTAATAGCCTACGAGTATATACTGGTATTGATGTGGATCAGTTGAGTTATCTACAGATTGTTTGCAATAGTCTGCAGTTAGCTCAACTGAATCAACGGCAAATACTAGTTCTCATTGGTTTCTATTATTATTAATAATTTTCTTAGTTATTAGAGTCATTACAAAGGTATCGCTATTTTTACGAGTACTATCACTACAGTATAAAACAAAGTCGCTTCCCGCTGTCTGTCTGTCCCTATGTATGCTCAGGTCTTTAAAACTAAGCAACGGATTTTGACGTGGTTTTAATAGATAGAGCTATTCAAGAGGAAGGTTTATAAACCATTTTGTTAGTGCACTTCCTTACCCGACGAGCAAACAGAAAATGTTTTGATACCCCGCGAAACAGGCCTAGCCTAGTGCGGGGGTCACTGTTAAGTGCAACACCTCAACCTATAAACTCTTAAATGTATGTACATAAACTAGGTGTTATTATAATTGTAAACTTTTGGTAAATAAATTTTTTGTATTTTTTTTTGTATTTGACACAAAGATTTCCACGCCGGCGAAGCCGCGGGGCATTGCTAGTTTTTTTATAAATTAAGCTCTACATTTTTTAAATTAAACAAAAAAGAATATAACTCTTCGTAACTCATTAGATCGTTAGCTTCCTCCGAAGATTTACCTACTTACCTGATTCTCAATTTAAGCTGTTGTATTTTAGCGTTCGTCTACAGAACATTAAAGATTTTCGAAACAAGACGATTTTTTTATAGAGTTCGTGATTTAAAATTTTGCTCGTCGTACCGTTGACCTCAGCCTATTTAGCAACAAAAGCGGCCCGGCCAATGACCTGCGTGGCCAACCCCTGACCTTGGCGTATCGTAAACCTTACGTAACGCTGTTTTCCTAAACGCACATGGGGATAGGATGTTTTGGGCAGGTGGGTCCTAGTGGCCACACACTGATATTATTATCCACCGATATATAAGCTCGCCATTACAAATATCTCACTTCTTAATTTTATTTTATTTTTACAATCTTAGGAAAACTTACAGCTAGATAAAGATAAATAAATAAATAATGCTGGACAATTCACACAGCATTATCTAGCCCCATGGTAAGCGGAGCTTGTGTTATGGGATACTAGATAACTGATATACACACAATACATTAAATAGATAGATATTTTTTTATTATACATAGAAAACGACCAGAACACCCGGAACAAATATCTGCAGATCGTACACACAATTGTTCCGAGGCGGGAATCGAACCCGCAACCTCCTGCGTCGCAGGCGGACCTTCGCCCACCGCGCCACATCGGTCATCAAAGATAAGTTAATATTTAACTTAACGGCAATTAGAGTTTCCACAAATCATTGAAAAAAAAGCAGCAATTTAGAAAAGAATTACAAAAAGCAGACGATTTATATTATTAAGTTAAAAGGTTACACACAAAAAAATAATAATATTTATAATGAAAATAAATGAAAACTGACTTCAATTAGTAAATAAATTATTACCTAGTAGGCGCTTAAGCTGAACAGTATTGAAAAATATATCAAAATCGTAAATAAGTCTATTTAACAATATTTTTAATCATATTTGGTTATTATAAGAACTGGATTATGGGTATCATTGTATTTTTCATCAGAACACATAATTACAAGTAATATTATTATTATCATCGGATATTAATAGATAATGCTGTGTGAATTGTCCAGCATTATTTATTAATTATTATTATTATTTATATTTATCGCGTATGTTTGTATGCATGAACTAAATATATCTAGTACCCATACCATAAGCCCTTCTTAGCTTAGATGATGCTGTGTTTACTGTCCAGCAGTTTTTATTTCTTTGTGTAATGAGTTATCTACAAAGATAATTTCCGGAGAATGGCTTGAGTATTTCAAACTATTTGGGTATTTACGAATGGACGGTAAAATCGTTAAAATTTGCGGTACAAAAGTGAGCGCTTCAAATCGCCTTATGCTCGATCTGAGACACGGTTAACAAAGTTTATAAAAAAAATACTTATGATATATTTACAAACCGAGAAAGTTAAGGTTAGAAAAATTGATGAACATGGAATTCTAACAAAAGTCAGGATAAAACGGGATATTGTTACCATGATTTCATTTTTGAGTTTTCTAATATTTCGGTACAGTTTCATGCGCCATGACCACGGAACAACTTAATTAAATTGTATAACTCAAAAATCAAATCATGGTAAATAACCCGTTTTAAATGAGTTTAGTATTAATAACCATGATAGTTTCAAAAGTTTTAATTAAATTGTGTTACAAACTGAGCTGTTAATTATTTTGTTTGTCAATATGGTGAAGTGCGTAAATTCCTCATTTAATTGTAATTTAAAATGAATCCTACTGATAAATCAGATAGCCTTTAGGTTTCTCGGATGATTAGGGTGCCTATTTCAATTCTCCAACACGAAATTTAATGTTTCGCTTCGGCCCATTGCATTGGTGGAATCTAATACAACGAATTAGACCAATTTGCCAAAAAAAAAGAAAACTCAATTACGTATTTTATAAAACTAAAATAGGCCTTGAACCACTACATAGTATAAAACAAAGTCGCTTCCCGCTGTCTTTCTGTCCCTTTGTATGCTTAGATCTTTAAAACTACGCAACGGATTTTGATGCGGTTTTTTTAATAGATAGATTGGTTCAAGAAGAACGTTTGTAACCATTTGACAAATAGATTTCTACCCGGGCGAAGCCGCGGGGTGCAGCTAGTAAAATTCTAAAGCAAACATCAAACGTAGCATGCACTGCCCCCTATGTGAAAATAACGAAACTATTACGACAACAAAGAATCCTTCACATGAAAAGTCGAGAAAACTCCCCACGTGTGTGGGTGCGCTACGGTCGTACGTGTCCGCCACCCCGCATCACCCGAACCCTAATTTCTAAAGCTCTAAGCGTGCTGCCATCTATTGACGGATAGCGGAGCTATTTTTATTCGGTATTTTTATGAAGTCAATGTCAAGGAAGTAAAATTGTTATTGTTACGACCCTGAAATTCTGGAGCGAATAGTGTATTTTACCTCGAACTCGACTGGATGTTTTGGTTGAGTTTGATCTCTGGATCTACGAAACAGCTTTTACCTGTAACAATAAAATGTAATGTTACTTAAATGTGAAATAAAATCAAAAGAAATAAATAACTTAGTCAAACTATAGGTGAACATCATCATCATCAGCTTATGTTGGTCCACTGCCGGACATAGGCCTTCCCTTATGAGCGCTATTGCGCCCTGTCTTCAACTTAAGATATCCAGCATCTGCCTGCAGTCTTTCATCCTTCTTTCATCAGGCCGGAGGGCTTCCTACACTACGCTTACCGAGTCGTGGTCTCCTTTTAAGAACGCATCATAAAGTCATAGTTCTAGTTTAATATAACATACCTAACAACTGACCTAAATTTGGTACCAACAACGTAGTAATCGTTCAATTAATTACCAAACTACACAGTTCCATACCTTTTGTTAGAAACTACATCAAGTCACTAACAAAAGGTCAAATTATGATACCTAAATCAAATTATGATATCTAAATATAATCCCGTTATAAATGACTTTTGTACCTCAGTCAAATCAAACTAAAGATTCAATTTAGCAAGTTCAGGACTTGCTAAATTTAAACTTTTGTCCATCGAAATTACTCTACATGCTCTATTACTGAATACCGAATAAACCGAGATAAGAGAAGATTCGTTTAAAAACACCAATGTAATAATGTATGCTAGCTCCTACCCAACCCTAAACCCGATATTTGATAGCTACCGTTAGCTTGACATTTTCGCAAAATCGATAACACCCCTTATTGGAAGCGAAATGATTGAACATCCTATCGCGACATTTTTCTAATGGTCGACCGTGTTTGAGACCCTTTTTCTTTATAAGGATCTGTTTACACTAGTTTTGCATTAATAATAACGATGAATGATGAATCATGATGATAATATACCTAAAAGACTTTATAGGGCCAATTGTTCAAAGTTTTGTTAACAAATGCATAAGATCAATAAAGTAATAAAGATCTTCCAACAAACTTAGTTGGTGAAAATACTGATACGTTTCCAAATAGTAAGCACACTTCTTGTAGGGTAATATATATATATATATATATGTACAATATATAATACTGACGTAAAGCAATTTCATGATACGATAAAATAGTAATTAAACAAAGTATTATAATTACAAAAAATATAAAACTAAGCAAGCTAGTAGCTTCATTTACCACCTTCAACCAAACTCCCATTCAAGATTATATCCCAGAGCCAACAATGGCCAGACTGCAATTGTCTTTTCTGACATTCAAGATTTAGGCCTTTAGGACGTCGCGAGTGGTAACTCGCGACGTTCACAAGTGCGAACGCCGCCTAAGACCCCTTTCTTTTTACATGTCGCAAACTAACGACAATACGAAATCAATACCAACACCATCGATGCGAAAATCGTGAACACATACATAACACAAGTAACACATACGCAAATCGGCTTGCGTGTGTGCTCAAATCATATGCAAGGTTTGCTCGTGTGAAGCGAAGACGTTAGGGTGCCCATTGTTTATCGCCGAAATGAGCAAAAAACACATTTTATTTTGGACTTTTTCGTTGATTCTTTAAACGTTCTACTGAATTCTGAAAAGCTGTTTTAAGATTAGAATCGCCAGAGTTTTTTTTTTGTTTTACAAGAAGGTGGCAGGGTTAGTTACAAAAGTACTTACTTTACAATACTTTACAATACAAAAATACTTTATTTCACACCAGATATGTAAAGTAAAAAAAAAAATATTTGATAATAATTTAATGTATAAAATATGACTTGTCTAAGTGCTTATTTTTAATAAATGATTGTTGACTTTTAAAATAGATTACATGCGACAAGTACAATGGGTGGTTTTATCGCTTAGAATCGATCTCTTCTAGGCAACCTTAAAACTTTACTCACCGAAGTAATTGAACAAAAATTTATGACTTCGCAATCGCAACTACGAACCGTTACAAAAAGTCATATCGACAGCTGTTTTCAAACCTATATGGCTGCTTTACATGCTTATCAACGTTTTGTACAAATATGCAAATTTCCTCCATAAAAAGCGAGGTCACCCCAAAAATTGGTAAAAAGAAAACGCATTAACACATATAGATGAGTAGTCACACATGGCAACTAACTCACACATGCAAAAACCACCCGAGCCTCCCTACAACCCACCAGCCACCCTTGGGAGTCTTTTGATAAGGAAATGCAGACATTTCAAGAAAAGCTAAGTATCGAATAAGCTTTAAAAATAGTGGTTCGGTGTTTAGGATAGGAAGTCATAATACGGGTCCAGGTTTTTAGTGGTTTTTGATGTTATCGGAGATAAGGCTTGACAAACCAAATTTGATATATGCTCTGATGATATGGTAACATATAAAACCATATGGTAACCCATATTATTAAGATCTAAGAGATTAAATAATGTCCCAAAAACCTTTTTGATTTAGACGGAAATTGAAGCCGCAACCGGCCGCGCGGTCCGGCCGCAAGTGTGCTATTGCTGTTACAGAATTCGACGCATTGTCAATGAAAAACATAATATATACAGCTACTAGCTGCACCCCGCGGTTTCACCCGCCTGGAAATCTAAGATATCTAATCAAATCGTTTAGAAACCTTCCTTTTGAATCTATTAAAAAAACTGCATCAAAATCCGTTGCGTAGCTTTAAAGATCTAAGCATACATAGGGACAGACAGACAGCGGGAAGCGACTTTGTTTTATACCGTGTAGTGATAACAATGTCGATCTGTCATTATCTAGTAGTGTTTCATTTGACAAGAACACTGCTTATTACAATGTGAATAAAGTTTGAACGCCGCACTCCCCCAGTTGTGAAGTGGTTTACATTCCACTAAAAAGCCCTAAAGTGCGGTGAGATTCGCTAATAATCAAGCTCCCCTACTAATTAAAATCCCGTTTTAATTGCTTCGAAAGGGAACCTGTTGCAAGTCCTCTGTCTTTGTCACCCTGTTGTCATCTCTCTCGGAGGCTGCGACGGCCCGTAGCCGGATATCCCTGTACCCGGGTATAATTGTTAGCAAATTCAATTTTGGTACCAGATAATTGGACCCAAATGAAATTTTCAGTCACACCCGCCGCCCTTTGTTCGGGTGCCTCGGACCGTTCTAATTGTTTGATGAACTAATTCATTAATTTCGTTTTTTTTCGACCGTTTGCCCATCTCATCTGAATTCGGAATGTATTTGAATATTCAAAGGGATTTTAAATTATCTTTATCATCGATAATGGCCTTTAGATTTCGATTGTAGAAAGTGACACTTGCGTCGCGTTAATACTCAATTAGAATTCTAACATTTAACCCGGATATAAATAAACTAAATGAATGTGTTATTAAATAAAACGAATTAAAAAAAGATTTAGATCCAAATGGTGCTAGTAATCAATCATGGAGTATCTCGAGTGAATCTGAAGGCAATCTAAGTCCCCACTTAAGGTTATAATTCTAGAAAATTGCTCGATACGAAGCCATAACGAAATTATCGAGCCATTATCAAATGGAACCCCTTTTCTTTAATTACCTGCATATAATTTTTGTTTGTTTGTACGTTCCGCCCAAGTCATTACTATAATAACAGCAACCCGGTACAATTTTAGAAACAGCTACAGAATGATTAGCAGCAATTTGGTTTACTTGTTAAATTATTAGTGAGTTTGGTGTTATTAAGATTGTTTTTTGTGAGTTATGGTCCGTGAAAGCGTTTGCTGCGTGAGACTGTTGAACTGCTAGAAGGTAGATTTATGAGTGAGTATTTTTTTGTGAAGAGTGACGTCACTTATAGTATCTGTTAACTTGCCCCCGTGTCAGTAGTACTACTGAGAAGTATCTTACAACTGGTAGTACTAATGACACACCTTTGTACCTATCTCTAGTACTACCGAGTAGTACTCGCGACCTTAGGTATGCGGCATTGGTAGTAAAACTGAACATTTATCATGACAATCCTATTTTTCCTGACGTTTCAACAGGTTTACGCATTGTCGTGGTCACGGGATGACATAGGCATTATAGACATTATCCCCCTTAAGATAAAAGTAAATAAATCACTTTCCAGCGGGAGGCATGCTTCCAGCAGTGGACAAGTAAGGCTATTAGATTTTCACGAAACATTAACAACTCTGTGATAAATTATTTAAATCTCTCAACAAATTACAATATAAACAACTGTTATCGCAAAATAATAATAAAAACTTAGTAGACCTACCCAGAATTGTAAAATCAAGAAAAATTATTAGTTTCATAGCTAATACTAAAATTTGTATAGAAATAGAGGCCATCGATGACCTAAGACGCTTTAATATGGAGATATCATTATTGTGATGGGTTTTCCCATCAACCGTTAATCTAATAAATAGTTCATTAACAAAGCATCGACGGAAATAAACTAAAATAAAGGTGATGTTACACTAGGTTATTAAAATCGATTTTTAAGTTGTCGCTAATATTAGCAATAATCCCAAGTTTAAGAACTGTAGAGTTGTTTGTTTGCACTACTTTAATATAAAAAAATATATTAATTCATGTTGTACCTACAGCTCATCAAAGAAATTACAGACATCAATACTAATATTATAAAAGTAAAGTAATTATGTATATCTGTATGTCTCTGTCTTCTCTATCTCGTCGTCTGTCCTTTTGATGACTAAATGGCTGTGCTGATTTTAATAAAATTTGGCAGGGAGGTAGACGGTGTATTACGGATGAGCAGAGGAAACGCGCGTGCGCTGGTTTGATAGTTGCGGGTTCTAGCTTTTATACAATAACGATATTGTTATTGTATAAAAACTAGCTTCTGTCCGCAGCTTCACTCGCGCTTTTCAAGGATAAAGCGCCTATGTATCCTGAGACATATATCTATCTCCAACCAAATTTTAATATGATCTGTTTCGCCGTGAAAACGTAACAGACATATATATGGATTCAACTTTGAAATTAATAATAAATAAATAAATAATGCTGGACAATTCACACATCATTATCTAGCCCCATGGTAAGCAGAGCTTGTGTTATGGGTACTAGATAACTGATATACATAATACTATATATTACATAGATAGATATTTTTTATTATACATAGAAAACGACCAGAACACCCGGACCAAATATCTGCAGATCGTACACACAATTGTTCCGAGGCGGGAATCGAACCCGCAACCTCCTGCGTCGCAGGCGGACCATTCGCCCACCGCGCCACGTCGGTCGTCAATTATATTGAGTATGTATGTGTTTTTTTGGATAATTTAGTAAAAGGTAAAATTAACAATGCATATTAAAAAAATAACACAGCCTATTAAAAAATTTAAACATGTCTATCTCAATTTGCTGCCTACATTAATATCCCATTAAAAACGTTATCTCTCGACCTAATATAACAGAGAAATACAATCATCATGATTATCTTAATGTATAATATTATATTATTAATGAAGATGGTCGATGGCAATTAAAATTTTTATGGTAATAACTTAGCGAGGGACCGGCCAAACATGTATTCTATGAATATAGCTTGCTAACAGTCTGCGACTTTCCTTAAAATCAGGGTGCAGCAGCCTCGATCCATGTTGTTCAAAATGTTATTGATACTATCAATAATTTATTAATTTCTTGAATGTATAAATGTGAAGTGTACTAGAAGTTAGTACCCAGTGTTATTATAGAACAACTACTATTATTGTACTCGATGTATAACTTATTGTTACGAATATACGAGTACATTATGTATTGTATTGTATTGCTATTTGTCTCGTCTATTCGTTCATATGACTAATTATTAGATAAGGATATTTCTTTAATCTTACTACAGTTTTTATAGTTAGTACCGCGCTATTAAATTTCTCGATTTTAATCCTGCGATACGAACTAGAAATCGCTCGATTTAAAACCTGCATAATAATCTAAAAAAGTAGACAAAATAAATGGACACTTTTAATTGAGAATCTCGTTTATGCGTTTAAGTATAGTTGTCTACTATTTTTTTGTTTAGTTATCTACTTTGTACCAACAACTAAATTATTTATAGACAGTCCAACATTATGGTCCACTTTAGTTATATCGAACAAAGCTAATTAACCCGAACAATGTCCCTAATCATTTGAATGCCCGTCAACGCAAAGCGATTCAAATAAAATGTTTGAAAATCTTAATTCTGTATGCGAATTGGTTGATTAAAATGGATTATCAAGTCATTATTGTAATTAAATATCTGGTAGGTATTGGGGCCGCTGTTTATTCATATTGATGAAGAAGGTTAGATTTCGTGATCATCATCATCAGCCTATAGCAGTCCACTGCTGGACATAGGCCTCCACCAATGAGCGCCACAGCGCCCTGTCGTCAGCTTGCCGCATCCAGCATCTACCTGCAGTCTTTCGCAGATCGTCATCCCACCTGGTCGGAGGGCGTCCTACACTACGTTTACCGAGTCGTGGTCTCCACTCAAGAACACGTTTGCCCCAGCGGCCGTCGGTTCTTTGCGAGATATGGCCGGCCCACTGCCACATCAGTAAATTATTTGACACATAGATTGCCACGCGGGTGAAGCCGCGGGGCGCAGCTAGTAATAACTAAACTAACTGAAAAGCGCATAAGTTTAAAACTGTGTCGCGACTCCCAGCAAACAAACTCAGGATAAGGTTAAGGCCGATTTCACCAAACGAAAGCATGGTTTAATATTATTGTAGTATGGCATGTGAAATGAACCAATGAGTTGATTAGGCGCAATCACTACGGATAGATGCTTTCGCGCAAATGGACGTTTCAAGTTAGCATTAGCTGACACACTGATTTTGGGGTAAGAAAACTTTTTGAAAGTTGTTTCAAATTCATATTTATACCGATTTAACTTTGCGCGATCGGACACTTGCGTACACTTACAATTCTCGTAATATCTCTCGAGAAAGACGTCGCAGAGAAATGCTGGTTTCATTATTATGTGGGGGATTTTGCTCTCTTTCCCCTGATGTATCTCACTTTCTTCTACCCCTCCCATTCCTTCCCCATACCAAGAAAAAAAATGACGTAGATCATCGTAGCACGTACTACGATGCTACGACGGACTGGCGTAGCATACAAAAGACTTCAACGCGCACCCAATTTTCTACTACACACAAAATCTTAGTTCCGGGAGCTATTATACCGAGTTGCGGGTAGTATATTTTTTTATCTTTAAATAATAATCTTCAATACCTACTACAAAAATATAGGCATGCTTTCAACAAAAACCATTGAGTGAAATACGATAAAAATGATCACGAGCCAAGATACTCTCCACCTTATTTTTCTGTATGTCAGAGTAATTTTGGCGTTACACTAACTGCTAATGTCGCTTCTATTTGCATCTTGTAAAAGCTTCTACTATCTAATGATGTGCTCGAATGATCGTCCAGAGGACGCGAAATTATACGCTTGAGCCGCTTTGCTTGTACTTTTTACACCATAGATAATGACAAGTGAGAAGGAAAATGGGCGTTGTTGGCTCTGTACAATTGTGGGTACAAATGGGGGTAGGTACTGCATGTATTGTTCTTCAACCTAGTATGTTTAAGTTGATGACTAATGTGGGATTTGGTTGCGTAGATTTAATGACCGTGTGTATCTAATGAGCGTGATGTAGTCTGCAATAATCGAATGTTTTTGTTCGCAGATGGACTTACAAGTCAATGTGATAGCATAGTAATCGAAAAAGCGACGATTCATAGTCAATTTTCGAGATGATGAAAATTATAAATACTTAACCATTTGCTGATTTGATCTGATACCTAATACTCAGTCCATTAAGTCCACAATAGTGGTAGAACAGTTTTTACCAAGTCAATTAGCAATACAAGAACACAGCATCAATCAAGAAGACCGCGGTCCATGTTCGTCGCCGCATAAAAAGATGGTGCGATCTTTTTTCAAACGGATTTATACTCAGACATATGAATCGTTAACAGCGTGTTTTAAAATTCTCCACAGCTGCGTCGATAATCCCGAATCTAAGTCGATATATCGATACTTATTATCGAGTCTCGTTATTCGATGAAAATAAAAGTGTTTGAGATTCGCAGTGAGCTGGGGCAGTTGGACCGTCCATTGTTTCTTTGGTGCTATCAATCACCTATAGTTTGGGACGAAGGAGCGCGGGGGGAGGCCTCGTATAACGGTTATTGAAATGAGAAGCGGCCCCCGCTTTTTTCCAAATTTAAATTTTGATAAGGCAAGACCCTGTTTTGTTCTCTAACTCTGTCTTCGTTTGGTAGAGGGTGGCCACTTTTTTGTTTCGATATAACGTCTGCATGTTTTTGTATGGTGTTGGAATTTAATTTATATTGGCAATTTTTGGCTCGTATGTAATTGTGTTTGTCGAGGGAAGTTTGTTTGGGTGCATTATAATGCATAGGCTTGCGAAGAAAACAGTTTCAATCGAAAGAGATGATTTAATGTATTTTAAACAGTCCGCACAATTGTCAGTTAAACACTCAATTTAAAACGGATAGTGTAAAAATACTATAAATTAAATACCTCCTTATTTAAACCATTCAAAGTAGTCGTAATAAAGACATAACATTTTACACGAAACCACAACAAAGCCGGTACTACCTATCTACAGATACGTCGACTGTGCTAATTCGCTTTACACCAGCAAAAGCGCCTCGACACAATTCCAAACATTCGGTTATTCGCTTTTTGCAGGGCCACGTCGCTCGAATACGTTATCAGAACCAGAATAAAATCGAATTAACATATCCCAAATCTCCACTCACAATTCAGACTTTTTTGTTATGTTAAATTTAACTCCCTCTCCTTAAATTGCTATTGAGTAGGAACGGGCGACGCATTGACACCTACGTTTATACCCCAAACCTTTTTCTCCAAGTCTATTATCCGATACGTCTCATCGATATTCATGGATCGCTGTTGTAAAACGCAATAAAACACAATTTTTATATCTTGTGTTTAGACAGTGTCCGAGAGTTGATAACAAAACCTGTACGGTACGGCGCAGGACCGGATATCACTGGCCATTCACAAAAAACCAACACACACACAGATACGTCACCACACACGCACGGCCGGCAACCGAGGTCCATTCATGAGGAATAGTACTTTTACAACGGTCACAAAATAGCCGATGCGGTCGTATCGACTGACCAAAAATCTGTAGGGTTCAATGTAGCTTCAATGCCACAAAGGTAATATTGTTATACGTTTGAGATAGTGTTGGGCGAGGCTAATAAACAATTTGAGTTAATGTCGATAAAAAGATAAGCGTCATCAGTGTATGTTTTCTGAATCAAGCTTGTATCTTGCGTCAAAGCGTCTTTAGTACCCATCTTGTTTACTTAGGTGCACCAATATTGGTTTTGACCAATGTTCTTATCATAAATTTCATATCTTAAAAAAATTTACCCAACAAAAAAGAATAACAGAACACTAATAGCTGGTGGTTCGGGCACTAATCATCTCTATAGTTAACAAATCAATGATCAAAACGCTTGCCAACGTTAATCCAGCAAAAAAAAAATAAAAATCACATTAGTCACGTGCCTATTTTATCTAAAAATTAACTTAAACGGTAATTCCGTTTGTCCGTAAGCCTCTTAGTATCTATGTATATTATAAAAATAACTAGTATGTCCCGATCTATCTAGTTAAGTAGATATATGCAGTCGACACGTACATTTACTAACGTTACTTACGTTAAACAATATTTATTCCTTGGCGTTAGAATTCGACAAGATATTTGATCAAATTGAAGATTGACGAAAAATTGAAGTGAACAATAAAATAATTTTATTTGATAATAATTGAATGTATAAAATATGACTTGTCTAAGTGCTTTTTTGTAAGCCTAAAGAATAAATGATATTGACTTTAACTTTGATCATTGATTTATTTGCAAAGTCATAATCCTTGAAAAGCTGACATGGTCATGGCTAGGCAGGGCGTCCATTCCACCTCCTAGTCCGATAGAATGGAATGTGAATGAAATGATGTTGTGAATTAAGATTAATTAAGGGTACAATACAAGAGTAACATTCCAACCACACCTTATCCATCCTCAAGACGGAATGAGTCATTCAAGTCTAATCCAGTATACCTACCATAAAAATGTCGAAGCTGCCTTTATAGTTCCGTTCCATTTTACCCGACTGTTGACATCGACATCGAGAACTTGTTTTTATACATTCACGTGTTAATTAATTCTTATGTGGGCGTTGTGCCACCATTATCGATAGAATTATGTGGTAGCCCTATACTTTATAGCGGCTATAAGTCTTGTAAGAAATATGATAAAGATGTATGAAGCTCAAGCTCGTGCGTTATTTTGGGTTTCCGTTTTAATTAGCACATTGGTTAATCACTGGATTTATTTCCGTTGAGGAATTTCTGACCACAAAACGATGAGATAAAGTTATTCAAAGCTTTCGAGACAGCCACTTTAACGATATCTCGGGTTAAAAGGCAAATCGATAAAATTTGCAAATTATCGATAATAATTTAGTCAATGACCCCATCATTAGGTACAAAGTACAGCTGGTCGATTCAAATATATTCGTGAGTGTATCACTCATACGTATTTTCGCCGCTCATTTTATGCTATTTCGTTCCGAATAAATAAATAATAATTAATAATAATATTGGAAAATTCACACGGCCCCAAGCTAAGCAGAGCTTGTGTTATGGGTACTAGATAACTAATATATTTAATACAATACATCATATATAATAAAATACGAAAGAAAATTACCCAGTGCGCGGTGAAAATACGTATGAACGATACACCCATGAATACGTCTAAAATTTAGCTGATTAGATTGATTCTAAATCGACCAGTTGTACCTACTTCGTAATATAACGGGGTCTTGATTTTTGCATTATGTAGGTACTATTATTATTATTGATTTTTGCTCTATTTACAAAATATGTAACTTTTGTACGCCTAATGGCAGATCACAGTGCTCTTAATTTTAAGTCTGAACATCCCTGTAATACCTGTGTATCACAAATAAATAAATGAACTATGAACTATGATATTTTTTATCGATAATTTGCAAATGATATCGATTATTATCTGTAACGAATATTGTATGTCGAAGTGTGCTGCAACTCACTCCCGCTCAGTCAATGTTTTATGCTCAAGAACAGAAAAGGCGCCAAATTAGTCTTCGACATGTCATTTATTGAATCACTAAGGTGGGCCAAGATAATCTTATCATATGCAGTATTATCGAAATGAAAACAGGCAAAATACAGTTATGATGATATTACCAACAAAAATACGTAATAATGACAGTAATTTATTTGACACTTTCTGAGGCAAAAGCAAGCTTCTGTTTCCAGCGTAATAAACAATAGTTAATGCCTGCTACTTTGTTCACATAAAAATCGTAAAAAATTCAAAGGCAAACACAGGTTTATTAAAATTATTGGTAGATTTCGGTCAGTAAGGTTAATATGTTATCATTCTGAAAACGATATCTGACCTTTATAATAGAGATAAATATATGAAGTAGTCAAGCTGCAGAATATATAATAAATAAATAAATAATGCTAAACAAACCATATACTAGGACTGATATACTTAAAACAGTACATTAAAAAGAGAAATGGGTATTTTCTATTATTTATATAAAATACGATACAGAATACCCAAAATGGTCCCGGAACAAATATTTCGAATGAACCCATGTCCTGCGTAGCCAGCGTACCTTCGCCCCCAAAGCCGCGCCATCGGTCATTATCAGGTCGAAGAAAAGGTATTGTACCTACATGCTAAGATAATAATAACTTACTCATATACGAATTTGGATCAACGATCTCGTTCCAAGATGACACAGGATATGACGTAAGCGCTGCACCCACAGAACTATGTTATTTGACACCTAAATGGAAAATTAACTTAGCGAGCGCCCGTCATCTTTCGGCCTTTTTTGTTCCCAATGGATTGTGGGAGGAAAGCCTTCTTTTGGATGGCTTGATAGAAAACACAATGGTTATAATGGAAATTACCATTTTTGAATAATAGAATACTAAAATCCAGAGCTTTAAAGCTTGTTGGTGATTTAAGTGTTGTTTCCTAAAGTAAAAGAATGCCCCATTGCATTGTTAAAATTGCACTTCTTTACTCAAATTGGGTGGCGTTAGTATATATATTTTTCTTTAACCCATTATTAATTATGTATTAAAATTGTATTGACGTTCGTATGCTTTAACACTTTGACTGCGGTTTTTTTTCGACGAAACGATCTTTTTTTTAACCTAAAAAATTCGCGCTGCCGCTCTACACAGCAGTTGTGTTGCGCCGCACATGCGTTTCGTTCGAAAAATATTACGGCTTTGCTGAGTCACACAGATCTGTATTTTCTCAGCCGCTGCGCTAGTGTGGATTTACGCATATTAGTCACTTTTAGAAAACACATACCGTGTGATTTTAGCAGTCAAAGTGTTAAAAGCAGAATATGATGAAATAAGCGAATAAAGACTTTTGAAGTTTACGTCATTATCCTCGTACTTCATATCTTACCGTATTAGGTATATTATCTGTGACCTTACACAATAATCTATCAATGTTATTCCTCTACCATTTTATTTTTAGGCAGCATATCATTTTTTTAATATTTATTTTGGTAAGTTGTACAAAAGTTCGTTGTGCACTCTCATAATTCATAATGTTTGAATCAAACGTTAACTGGTTCAAGAAATAGACAGAGAAAAAGCTCATTCCAGACATTGTAGAGACTAGTTAACTCTAAACGGCCAGCGAATATGCTTTAGCCATCCGAAGCGTAAAATACATCATAAAAGGTAAAGTACGGAGTTTACACAGTGATATATGGATGTGATTTGTTCTTCGTAGACCAGGAGTCTCTTGTATTTGTAATATCTACTGTGGTATATCTTTTTCAACTAAGAGCATTATGACCATTGATGAGAATTTATGGCTTATTGAAAAAGCTTTCTATGGTGTTAAAATACTCAAGGACCTACCTTTGAGAATTAAGTAGGTAATGAACATTGTTGACATATTTGTATTTTTTTGTTCTATTAATTAAAATCATTAGAATAAGAATATATTTATTGTTAAATTGTGTAAAACATCCATAGGAAAGGTCTTATATAATAATTTGGTAACAACAATTTATCCATTTCGGCCATACAATATTTCGACAATTACTAGTACTAACTACTACTAATTGTACTGTACAGGTAGGTTTATTTACCTCTTAACTTTAACTTACTAACTAGTATTATACATTTAACATTTAAATTATATAGGAACCTACGAGTACTTTTAGAAATGTTTGCAATCATTGTGTTTTGGTTAAGTATGTGAAACTACCTATTCTAATGTTTAAAAACTTGTATTTAGACCATATTTCTTGCAATAAATTAAATGAAATGAGCTTTATAAGATTCTGATGGACCTCACTGGCTTAGCGCAATTATTAAAATACCTTTACTATATTATATACCAATACTTATATATATTTATGTATTGGCATCACCATACCTATCTACCCTCTAAATTCCTTATCTTCTAACAATAGCTTAGAGTCACTTATCGTCTTATTTCTTAATGCTGTAAATGGGTGAGTTGTGCGTTTTGTTTTAAAACGTTTTCATATAATATTTTGTCAACATGATATAACATACTGCTCAGCCATTACGACAGCCCTGATTTCGACATCTACACGCTGTCGGCATTATCAGAATAAGCGTGTTATTAATTTAGTATTTTCTTTATATTTTATGTATGCTAGTCTTATTTATATTACTATGGACCGTAGAGTAAGTTAAATAAGATCTGTTACTTTTCTATGGTCTGAAATAAATGATTTAATGTATTATTTATTACATTAGTATAAAGATATAATTATGTATATAAATAACAACTTTATTGTTACTTAGCCCACGATTCAAAAAAATACTTTTGGTTGAAATTCTTGTAAAATATTGCATTTCTAGTAAAAATATTTTATCTTTTAAAGAAGTCGTCATCACCTCTTGAACTATCCCTATGTGATTAGTTCTTAAGGTTAGCCACTGGCTGTTTGCTCATTTGATTTGTAACTTCATTTGTAAAGGCATTTGGATTGAGTTGTCAGAATTGTAGGAGAAAAACAAACTGACGTAGGAGCCGGTGTTTGCACGCATCGTTTGCTTGTTAACAGGTTTGTCTGTTTCTACCGTGCTCATAAGCTTACACTGTTTCTTATCCAGTTCTAAATCTCTAAGTATTTGACGGATTTTTGTAGCTTTTACATATTTTAAATTCTCATATTTCAAGTAGACATAGACATAGACATATCATTTATTTGCCACTACATATACACACAATATAAATTATAAATTACAAACATAATACTTATGTTTGTAATTTAAGTATCGCCTCGTTTTTCCTTTCCATTGGTACAGCGCCTCTATCGTGTGGATAGGGAACTAGGTAAATAGCATGAGACGAATAATGTGACGTCACGATCACGTATCTATATTGTCGTCAGTCGTACTCAGGGCTCTGATTATTGCCATCGCTTATGTTCATATTATAGATAGATAATTCTTTTTTGCACACTTAGTTTATAATAACAATGTAAAAAAAAAACTTTAATAAAACTAGATACAATTGGCGGTCTTATCGCTCAAGAGAGATCTCTACCAGACAACCATGGATGGATAGGATCGTGGACAGTACCAGGGGATCTGTGTGCTTAATTAGAATTATAATATCATATTAATAATAATTACATTCATTAGAATGTACATATTTTTTGAAGTCTTTATATTTAATATATTAATATTAAATAGAAAGACTTCAAAAAATATGTGATGTATAAAAGTATCCTGTAATATTTAATATTTCTTGTACCAATTTACTTTCTTCTAAGTTAACGTATGATTACAGGATGAGATGGCGCGACGAGCTCGAGGTACATCTTCCATCGTGGCATGTTGCAGTGTTGGATCGCGAGGAGTGGAAGGAGAAAAGGGAGGCCTTTGCCCAGCAGTGGGACAATAATGGCTTAAAATAAAATAAATAAAAAATAAGTTAACGTATGATGTATGGTATCCATCCATGGTTGTCTGGTAGAGATCGCTCTTGAGCGATAAGACCGCCAATTGTATCTAGTTTTTTTAAACTTTTTATTTTACATTGTCATTTTATACTTAGTGTGCAATAAAGAATTATCTATCTATCTATGAAAACGATGTAAATTCTTTGAATAGGATTTTATAAGAGTGCTCAGATTATAATCAATCATTAAGCTCGAGCAATAATTTGTGGCTTTGCTCGCATAAACTCGACCCTCGATGGAGTAATCCCGTGCAGTATAAATTACAAGATCGTCCACTGCAGAGGACACCTTGAGGGCTTATTCTGCGTTAATTTAATATTTTGAAAGTTCGTTATCTTAACTTCCGTTCTAGATGGCGCTGGAAGCTTTCAGTATTGTTTATAAGTCTTCCGAAATTACAGGTATCTTCATAGGTATAGTTAATATGATTTTTGCCAAACCAATTTTTAACCCTCTTATCTGCTAGCTTTCATGTTACATATGAAAATGAAAAGTTTTTATTTCTTTAGGCTTACAATATAAGCACTTAGACAGGTCATATTTTATACTATTCATTATTATCAAGATCACTTATATTTAAATATGGATATCATCTCATATATTAAGATTCTAATTGAAAAAAACCCTTCTAAGAAATAATGAAAAATTCGTTGCCTTTAGGCAATAACAAGACATTATGGACACAATTTAATTGTTATTCTCAAATCGATTTATACGTCCTGCAAAAGCTAAAATATATCGCTTAACAAAGCAATCTCACCATAACGCTATAGACACCATTCCAACACGTAGTCCCCAACAAAACGAAGAAGGATCTAGAATACCCCAGACGCGCTCGCGCACTACAAATTACAATCAACACCTTGAACATGTTCGCACGTGGAGACAGCCTGTATCAATTTGCAAACACCTCCAGGGCACATTCACTTTGTAATCAGGCCCTTGACTTTTACTGGTAATATGGGCCATGTCAGAATGATGATGGTTCAGGCATGAAGAGCTTTATTATTTCGAAATACTTTAACTTTTGATATAAAATACCTCTTTATAAATGCATATAGCTTACCATATGCTTGAAGGTATCAAAATGTAATCGAAAATTGACCTAATGTATACTCTACACACCTAGCCTACCCTAGACATAGCTTGTCAGATTAGTATGTTACATTTCAGTGTATGTTAGTGTCTTTTGACAATTTGCTGATAAGACGAAAAAATTATGTTGGCAGTACTGACAGAGTGTCGTTGTCATGTCAGCAAGCCGGCAAATTTGGTGTGTAGGCATTAACATTTTGAGTGCTGAAATCACACGGTATGTGTTTTCTACAAGTGACTAATATGTGTAAATCCACACTAGCGCAGCGGCTGCAAAAATACAGATCTTTGTGACTCAGCACAGCCGTAATATTTTTCGAACGAAACGCATGTGCGGCGCAACACAACCGCTGTGTAGAGCGGCAGCACGAATTTTTTAGGTTAAAAAAAAGATCGCAGTCGTCGAAAAAAAATCGCAGTCAAAGTGTTAATAGGTAAATTACCTCTTTATTATCTGCATCTTTGAAAAATACTAGGAATTCAGCATTTCAAATCATTGCAACCACATATTGGTTGAGTTATTGCAGTCATTTTATTTGCATAGGCCAATAACAATAATAGCCTTTATTCAACAATTTTTTAAAACAATAATGAAGTTCTTATAGGTATAATGATTAATAATACAATATTTAACCTATTTAACGTATATCTATTGATTTTATTTGATAACGGTGTAAGGATCGTCTTGCATTCCCGCTTAGGCCTCTGCTAGAGCTTGCCATTCCTTCCTGTCATGGGTACTTCTCCAAGTAACCCCGGCTAGTTTTTGAATATAGCAGGGCTTGTCATTATCATTATCAGCCTATGTTAGTTCACTGCTGGACATAGGCCCCCTAATGAGCGCCATAGCGCCCTATCTTCAGCTTGAAGCATCCCGCATCTGTATGCAGTCTTTTGCAGGTCAGAAAATGACGACCTGCGAAAAACTGCGACGAGGGCGTCCTACACTACGTTTACCGCGCTGGCTTGTACAGGTTAACAAAAAAACAACTTTTGTGATGACCCTGCTAAGGACGGATCCTAGGTACATAGAAAAGTAGGCGCCGGTTGCCTGTTTTCTGTACAAATTCAGTTGTCCATCCAGGTAAAGTGTTAATGTATATTGTACGAGTAATTTCTCTATTACCCTGCTCTTATCTGTGCGTTGGCGTAAAGTGGAGAGATAACTATTATTTAGCTTTTTATTATATTTTAGCAGGGCTTGTTTCAAAGTGTTTGTTGTGCTTAGGAAGGACATCTTAATTTTGCAAGATTAGATAGGCATTATCAGCTACAACTTGGCTGTTCCTCCTACGTTCTAAAATAATAATGAAAAAGTGAATAAATAAATAATGCTGGACAATCCACACAGCATCATCTAGCCCAAAGCTAAGTAGAGCTTGTGTTATGTGTACCTACTAGATGGCTGATATACTTGGTTTTATAATACATTACATAGATATATATATATTTGTATTTTATTATTCATAGAAACACTCAGAACACCAAGAAAAAAACATTTACAGACCGTACAAACATTTGTCCCAAGGCGGGAATCGAACCGTACCACATCGGTCGTCACATAGTTCAGTTTTCACCTTTTATATCTAAAGAATAAGTACCTTTGGAGCTACCTACCAAATACTATAAGTATTTTGACCAATCGTGACAAGTAAAACGAAACAATCGCTCTACATAATTTGTGCTCCAAAGCTTATATTTGCAAATAAATTGAAACTTGATCCGTCCAATCTAAGTACAGCAATTGTTAGACATTGTAGAAAGCCATTAGCTAAAACATTGTCCTCTAGTGTATGAATCAGAGGTGTTTATTCTGCAGAGACAAGCTGTGTCGAAACATCCGTCAAGGAGGGTAGGGTTGGCTGCAAAGTCTGTTGATTTTGCTATTGCCTTCACGTTTGACTTCTAGTGATCAACTTAGATTTGTATATGGGTTCCTGCTCAATAAATTTAAGCAATCACGTAAAAATATTTTATAATGAGAATGTATAATTATACCTTCTCATGAATATCTATTCATAGAAGTGACGAACGCCAGAATAACGCGAGTTTCAGTTAACATCATGATCGGTCGGTAACTGCAATGTGTTATGATAAACAAATAATTAAGATTTGCTCACAAAATATCAAAATACGTTAATAAGGCATTGCAGTTTTTAATACATTTACTATAAATAAAGTTCTTTTACATAAAAATCTAAAGGTTTTTTTAATAAATAAACAGTCCAGTATCTAGGTAGGTACTCCAGTTTGTGTTGACTCTTACCAAGTTCAACAAACACTCGACAACCCTACTCGTACGGAGTGTGGCCCCGAGGCAAGCGGTTTACACGCAACAGGCGTGGTCGACGTGTGACATAGCACTGTTGTATATGATCTCCGCATTGTCTTCTATTTAGTGCAGAAAGTACAACTGTATGACAATTTGTTGTAGGTAGAGGTATGGAAAATTCCTACTCCATTAACAGACGACAAAGCTAGTGAAGTAGCTAGAAGAACGGAGGTAGATAGATAATTGTTTTAATGCACACTTCAAAATAAAACAAAAAAGATAAAACATACAAAATATGTGAGAATTTGGTGGTCTTATCGCTCAAGTGCTCTACCAGACAGGACCAGACGGAGGTGACGACGTCGAGGTCGGCCAAGAAGTAGATGGTAGGATGAAGCTGTTGAAACTGTGTTCGTAGCAAAAGACCAAGATTATTGTTGATTGACCAGATTAATCTATGTATTAAAGATGTCTTTGATCAGCAGTAAAACAAATCAATTGAATACAGAAAAATAAGGATAGAGGCTATAAACCACACAGGACCACGATGGCTAGAGAAAATTAATAAAACAAAATCATTCCAAATACAAAACTAAATAAGAAAGCAACTTAAATGTTACAACCGGTAACAATATCCCATACAAACAAATAACCATAACAGTGCCTACTTCATAACCCCATCCAAATAGTCTAGGCACTGATTTACAATCAGGATAGGCCTGTCGATCTGTAGCTGCGCCCACGCATGCTCTATTCTAACTAGTACGTATTATTTATGGTAAGAAGCTTACTGAAGATTATGGAGATCGAGCGTCAACAATGCAATATTTTTGAGGATTAATTGACAATATCCAAACAATATTTTGTTTAGATTATGATTCAGAAGCTGAAGAAATGTTTGATCCAATATAAAAATGCACGCAGTAAGATTATTAAATAACTGTAATGCTAATATCAGATGTTTATTCATTTTTGTGAATAGTAAATGTAATAAACAAGTCTAAAGTCTGGTACAGACCGGTGTTACAGGACATAATGTAACGTGTCACTCAACACGAACGGTACATTATTATTAAGTTTACGCCTTAAGAGTAGACGTAATCTAACTTAGGCTTAGGCTTCATTATAATATCCACAAGAAATGTGCAACGTTGCTAACAAAGAAAGATCACTTGAAGTCTATAACAAAGCATCCCTGCTTGGTTTCAGACATTCTACCGCTTAGCTACGTTACGCTTCTCTAGTGGGAAGGCACGGTAACAAAATTACGAAACGATGAGCTTAGAAGGATCAGACTAAGTTAAGGTGCTAATGTTATCGCTCTAAGCTGAACTTATTTCCATTCAACACGATCACTGCCGCAGCGGCTTCAACAACAGATGTACCAACCTTTGATTACTTTAGAATTACGAGTCTGTACCTGATTATAATTGCGTGGACGGTGTGGATCTGATTTGCGTGACCAATCCCGCGCGGGTAATGACGTGGGCCTACCGCCTATATGCGCTTGCGCATGGCCTAAAGGTGTGGCCATGTAAGTAGCGGTTTAAAATAAATTAAAATCTAAATTCATTTATTTCGAGTAATACTCGTAGATGGATTCACATAAGAAGTTTAAAAAGTATATGGATGGCTGTGCAGTGTGCACTATGCAGGTGTTTCTCACAGCAGTTCGGTAGTTAAGCTTCAATAGTGTGTTTCTTTATACTAGTTTTCTGATAGCACATGTTGACCAAAAATGTGATAGTGGCTTTCAAACCAAACAAAAAAAATTACGATTGTGATGACTCAGCTTGATTAATCTCTTGACAACAAGTTGATTAATCTTTATTATTATTTATAAGATACCTGTGATTTTTAAAATGTAATCTTACGATATTTGTTAAAAAGTCCCAACACGAATAAGGTTCTATGATGTAGAATAAACGTCCATACCTAAAAATTGGTTTCTCGTCTGCACATTGACCCATCCTTTTCAGAAGTACGCATAAGTGCGAGCTTACACCGCTCTCAACATTAAACTGCAACAATTGAAGTCTAAAGTCTGTTCATCAAATCGCTGTTCGCTCGCACTCTGGCTCCACTATTGTAGCAGTGTAGCACGACCGCCTCACTTTCGCACTTAATCGAGAAATATGGCGCGTGCTCTTATGCCTTTATTTATTACTCCAGCCTTCCAGGGATTAAGAACATCGATTTATATTGTCCTCATTAGTGCGTCTAAATTGATTAGTGCAAGCTTACGTAATGTAGGAATGTTTATTTGGGCTTTTATAATAATGGAGGTGAAAGTTTTTCTTTTGTGGATCTTTGGTAGGTCTTAAAAAAACACATATTTTAATCTGAGAATATGTATCCACTAGGTGATCCTTTTTAGTTGAAAGTTTTCAACCAGTGTGCTTAACTTTTTTTGATTGCATTTTCGACTAAGTCTCTGCATTTTACAAAGCCCTCCGTAATTACTCTAACAAAAACGTGCTTTAAAACTTCACCGGAACACCGCTAATTTTCATGCAATCAAACTCACCTCCAAATTCAATTCCCCCAAATTGTAACAAACAACCGCAAAAACAAAATAAAAATAATTGAAACGGAACAAACTTCACTAATTACACGAATAAATCCCAACAATCCCGCTCGAACTCTGCGAATTAAAAAGAAAAACCGACAGATGGACAAAAAACCAACATTTCCTTGACAAGTTTTATTTACCGCAAACATTGTTACGGAAAAACGGACGGAGTAAAAAGTTCGCATTCATTAGAACGGTTAATTAATTCAAATGAAACCGCGACAGGGCATTTGCATTTATCGCGTCTTCTTGCCCCGGGAAAGTTTAAGTCACTCGAAACAAAAACAGTTCCTTCTAAATGGAAATTAAGCATTTTACAGACCGAACAATGTTGGTGAAAATTAATTAATCCGGTGTCGTTTTTTTTGTCTTGCCCTCTTGACTTGCCCCTGTGCCACTCCATCAGTTACTAAAAGCGAAATGAGCTCTGTATCAGCGAGTTAAGGTTGATCTTATACAGCAGGGTCCAAAAACCATTACTAGATGGTGTCTTTATTCACCTCAAATAACTTATAGCCTCATCTCGACCTGGTGTGGGGTACAGGACTCTTTAAGGGACGAAATAAACTATTAACCATAAGAATTGATAATTTTTCTTTATTCTCATATATTGTAAGGATTTTTTTGTGTACATTAACATGTCAGTTCTATTTTAAACAACGTATTTTTCTGACGAAATGAAAATAAACATATAATAACAAGAATTTATAAATAACGCTAAAAATTTTGCTTGGTAAAATCAACGTTTTTTTTGTGACATTGAACTCTATTATTTTTATTAGCTTTATTCTATTCTATTTGGTGTCTTTGATGTGATGACGTAGCATTATATCTGCCTTGCTTAAAAAAGGGGAAACTTGGTTCTGGTTTAACTAACTTTATACTTCCTCTGGTTACGATGGAGTGAAACTTCCCGTATCTCTGCATTACCAGCAAGGGTCGTTTTGCCTGCACTTTATAATGGTGTAATAATTAAGCGAAAGTCCCTTGTTTAAAAGATAACTCGACTAATTATTCATTTTGAATGTCGACATTGGATTTTATGGGGTGACGATTTGTAATGCTTTTTAAGATCCATTAATTATCTGTTCTGGCTTTCCTTTTGGTTAATTTAAACACATTGGTCAATTCTTTTACAAAAATAATAATGAATCGATAGGTATGCCCTTAAACGAAATTGAGAAATCAATGTTAATTTCTGTAAGCTTTACTAAATATGCTCATAGAAAAAACAAAATATATAAGTATCTATTAATATAAAAAAATAGTGATAGTTTGATTCTTAGCACTCTTATAGACGACTACTTTCTGCTCGCGGCTTCGCTTGTTTATATGGAAACGTTTTAAGGTTATTTATATTCCATGGGAACTGCTTTATGGCATAAAAAGACTATGTTTGTGTAGCCTATGTTTTAATCCAGGACTAGAAGTACTTGTATGCCAGCCCGATCAGTTTTGGCGTGAATAACTAACAAACATTCATCGATACATCCACCCATTCAACTAAACAACAAACAAACTATAGCATTTATAATTAAGTGTGAGTGTTGGATTATGGCATGACTTCTTCTTTAGCATCATAAGTAATATCTTAATTACATAGAAAAGTCGCGGCTTCTTTTAACCGTATAACGAGCTTTTCACTATATATTTTAACACATACAAACTAAATATTTTAAGTACCGTCAACAATGTTAGCTAGTTCAGGCTAACATAAAGTAAGCTACACGAACGTCGTAACTGTTTAGCTATTGGCAAATAACAATATTCTTTGATATATGAATGTATATGTAGGTACTAAAGACGACTCATAGCTAAGCATGACCCAAGAGCTGGTGAGTATCTGGCGCAGCGCATCAGCATTGCCATACAGCAGGGCAATGCAGCTACCGTCTTGGGGACGCTTCCGTACTGGTATTGATATGAATCAGTTGAACTACCTGTAGATTGTTTGTAACAGTCTGCAGTTAGCTCAATTGTTTCAATTGTAAATACTAGTTCTAATATGTTTCTGTTGATTGTAGCTTTCTTTGTCAGATAAGATTTCATTGAGCTACTCAGGCTTACTTAATGAATAGAATACGATAAAAACTAAAATACATAATTTTAAGGTTTCCCGCCCTATACCTTTAGATAATAGTGATAAGAGATGGAGATGATAATTGATAGAGAGATGTTTAAATTGATACCTACTTGATTTATCGCTTGATATATGAATACGCGAGACAGCGGTCGAACGCGTACTGAGGTGTCCAAGCTTAGGTAGGTAAAAACGCACCGCTTGCAGAAGTGCAAATGACCGCACATTTGCACTTATATATATATATACATAAATCGTACAATAATAGAAAACGATAAAAGATCATCACCGCTTAGTTTTTTTTAAATGGATCAAGTTCAGCTGGCTTCGGACTGATAAACTACCGATAGTTTATAAGGTGATCTTCGGGACAAACATTTAAAGAGGCGTCTTTTAGATTTTCCACTTCTGTACATTTTTCTGACAGTAGAGGCAACTAAAAATCAATCGTTGAGCCTTACCCAGTCTTTATTTGACGATTAAATTAGGTGGCTACCAATGCGCGCGCGTCTATCTAAAGTGCTTCGAAATTGGTTTACCGCTCGTATAAGGAATTTCATGGCTATTGGTGGCTGTTTAGTTTCTTAATTAGTGTTTTGAGCGTAGAATGTCGAACATTCTACGTTAAAAAACGGGAATTAAGGACTTTTTGGTAAAGGATTTGACGATATTCATGATTACTTTTTGTTAAATATATCGGGGTCTTTAAACCTTCCGCGAGGAGTTAACAAATGTCCTTATTTATTTATTTATTTACTAAACATCTCAATTTTACAAGCCTTTAATCTACTTGCAGTGTTTGTATGTGGGACAAATCTAGCAACAGAATTTTAGACCAAGTTATCCGATTGAGCTGAAATTTGGTATACTTGCAAGTTCGGTGACAATGCAATGTTATGGTATTATTGAATTATTGACTCGCTAAATCGCTATTATATTTTTTTACCTTGAAAACACAAATAATCGAATTTGAAAACTAAAAACATATCTTCTTGCATTAAAAATTAGAACACGTTAAGCGCCTACGTTTGCTTACATCTCGAGACAATCCCGTAAAAAAACACCGAACAAAATTATCTCAACATAAACGCCATGTACACGGCTCGATCTGATAATGTGCCCCATTAATTTGAACAAAGTTCGCGTCGACACCGCCATCGCCTTATAAAGGTGAGGCGACAAAATTTATAAGTTCGATTACTTTAATCTCGGTTAACTTATGCGAGTACAATTTCAAAGCTGACAAAAGAAATGCACGCAATAAATCGCAGGCGACTTATCTGGCACGTTATATTGTGGTTGGTCCATCGTGAAAGTAATTAATATCTTGCGCAAATATTACTGCTATATTTGTAGAATATAACTTCTTTCTACTAATCTTGTTTAGACGTATCAACTCGTTGAATTTAGACTGCGAAGAGACCAACATAAAAATCCCCAAGCTGAGTATAGCTTATGATAAGGGTAAAGGTGTCATTATCTAGCCCCAAGCTAAGCAGAGCTTATGCTATGGGTACTAGGCGATTGATATATGTAGGTACTTAGTAAAATACACTACATAGATATATATTTTTATCATACATTGAAAATATCTAGAACACCTGGAATGAATATCAACAAATCGTACAAATATTTGTCCCGATGCGGGAATTGAAACCGAAACTTCCTGAATTGCAGGCGGACCTTCGCCCACCGCGCCTAAAGAAACAAAATAATTATCTGGATTACATTAATTTCTATAAGTATTGATATGGATCATTTGAATAAAACTTCTGAAACTATCTTGGTTATTAACACTAAAGTCTTTTGAAACGGGATATTTACTATGATTTTTTGATTTGTAGTGGTAACGTTCGTAGTAAAAGACAGAAAATGAGGGTAGATAACATAAAAACGAACTCGCAGTGTCTTCAGTTATTCCGTGATCATGGCGCATGAAACTGTGCCGAAATATTGGAAAACTCAAAAATCAAATCATGGTAAATATCCCGTTTTAAATGACTTTAGTATGGATCATTTGAGCTATATATAGATTATTTGCAGTTAGCATTACAGTCTGCAGTTAGCTTAATTGTACATACATAAATACTAATACAATTTTTGTGACTTACTACTCGATTGTGACTTACATTGTTATAATATCTAGATTATACCTATTATTTTAAATCGAAAATTGTAAGAACTGAAATAAAAGGGTTCATAGATTTAGGGGACAAAAATCAAATCTACTTACCAGAAGTAATTAATATAGGTGTACATAATGAAGCAATGTTGTCACGCAAAGTTTTAGTCGCGTGTTCTGTCCAGCTGTTATTTCGGACGGTTAGTTATTTGGATTCCGTGGCATTCCGGTATCTTTTTGTTGTCTAGTGTATGCCCTGTACCGACTTCTTTATGAGGTGACGCTGTTTGGGTATTTTGGTGAACTTGCGAAGCCGTTGCACGGATTAGTAGTGTCTTCCGTTGGATGTTCTGCATTGTTTGGATAAGCGGTAGTTTATGTCATTATTAGCACAAAGTTGCAACATAGTTATTTAACTGACTTAAAAAAATTGGAGTTCTATCTTCGGCTATAGGTATGTAGGTTTTTTATATATTCCCCAGGGATTATAGGTAAGATTTTTCGTTAATATAGTGCGTCAGTCCTCGCACTCGAGGTCATAAAAATTATAATAGGTATTCTAAAAATCTTCGATTTGGGCGGGAATTGAAGTCAGTTAAAAAGTAGCTTAGAGGTTCTTACAAAACATCAACTGATATTTTTTTTAAGTCCTAAATGTCTGTTTTCAAAGCCAACAAAAGTTAAAGGAATGATATCACAATACCCCGCAATTATGACTTCACTCAATTAAAACGTAGACGCTCAAACTCCGCTAATAACTAAGAAGGAAGGGTTAAAATAAAAAATGAGATACCGCTTGTTCTATAATAATTTAACCCGTTTAGTCGAGTAATAAAGATTAAAAAGTTAACTTTTTAACACTTTCGGTGTTAATGAGGGGGCGTTGGAAACAATTTGAAGGATTACCTTCTAAAAGCTTCCGTCAGGTTTTTAATTGAGACTTTTTTGTGGGCAGGAAGGCTTTTAGCCCCTTTAGCTTTGCCTTTTGTTGATGCCCGGTGATCTATTAATGAAGAAATATTTTTCCCCGGTTAAGACTTGAGTTGTTTCTTTTGTGATTTGGTGTAATTTGGAATGAGGCGGTTTATTAGCATGGAATTTGTTTGGGAACAAAATATGTTTTTCTTTGTTATTGGGCTTCAATTTTATTTACGATTTAATAATTCAATTTATTTTCATTTGTACAGGATAACCCATTTTTTTGTTTCGTTTAGTAATAATATATAGTGTGTATAAATCATGCTGGACAATCCACATATCATCGTCTAGCCCCAAGCTAAGCAGAGCTAGTTTTATGGGTACTAGATGACTCATATATGTATTTTATACAATAGATTACATATATAGATATATTTTTATTTTGCAATAAAATATCCAGAGATCAAGAGATAAGAGATCGCTCATAGCGATAAGGCCGCCTTTGTACTTCTACTCTTAGGATTTATTTCTGTACTGTTTTCTGTCTTTAAAATATTTGCAGATCGTACAAACTTTTGTCCTAAGGCGGGAATCGAACCCGCAACCTCTTGCGTTGCAGGTAGGAGGATCCTCTACCATTGCGCCACACCGGTCGTCGAATAACATACATTGTATTCGAGCATAATAATTAACTTCTAAAATAAACTCGTATCCAGTTTATTGACTAGTGTCTATGCATCAATAAACTACTAGCATTCATCTTATAACCTGTTAAAAATAACCAACCCAAAACAAAAACACCGAACGCAGATAAACAACATTTCGCACCAAATAAACAGAAAAGATGAACACGAAAAGAGGCATAACTCTAATCTCAAAGTAAGACATTACGAGAATACCAATGCATACGCAAAAAATCGATCGCGGTGCCGTCTTAAATTCCTCACCCTTTCTGAGGGGGCTCCCCCAAAAAAACGAAAGAATAGAAGAGGGAAAAAATCTAAATCGTCTCATATCTCCCCCTCCACCCCCGGACACCTCAAGCGCCCTCCTTATTTCGTATGCGAGTTCCTCCGGCAATCATTATAAGGATATCGATTAGGGCCAAGTTTCTAACCTGCCCATATCTTCGCGGAACGTGTGTATTGGTTTGGGTTAGTTTACGTTTCTTGAACGATGAAAAATTAAATACCTCTTTTAACTTATAATTACTAAGTAACTACCAGCTTTACCAAACGAATGCATGCATTTACGCGTGCATCAGTGGCGATAAGCGGCTAGGTTCACGCATTAGCAGCATTCTTTCAAACTTTTTATGCAATAGGTAAGTGTGAGTGTGTTTATCATGCTTAGATATAAATGAGTTTTTTTAAATGTAAGATCTAGGATAATAATTTAATATAGATTAGCTTGTATTGTTGTCAGATCGTTCGTTAACTACAGTACCTAGATTATCAATTTATTTTAAATTAAGTGAGAACTATAGTGCTAAGACAAACCTAACATAGGCTTTAAGGCACTACTAACTTATTGATGTAACCTATTTGTATGAATAAATAATCTATCTATCTAATGTTTGCTACCATCAGTATTTCAAAGGTACCTAAACGTCGGATTGTGAAGCTCGTAATTTTCTTTGCTAATCAAATAGGTTCGTCAAAAGCCGTTTTTAGGGATACTCTACTGACCAAAAATAATAATGAGCAACAACAGCTTTCTACAAAAAATAACCGACCGAAACAGACACAACATACTTCACTCAACGCCAAACAAAGGCCCGAAAAAACAGACCTCCGAAAATTTGCAATCGAAAAAGACTGATAGCTAACTACCGGGGACGCTCTTCGCATAAGCAGATGCAAATTGTTACCGTTAAACTATTTCGGAAGGTAAACATAGGGACGAAGGGACCACGTGTGCCGAGATCCGCTGAACAAGATTAAAAATGCTAGATGGCAGACCGCCGAAAAGAGGGACACAGTGAATACAGTATAAGAACTTGACTTGCAAATCTAGAGAGCTGGAGGTAAGGAAGTTTCTGGCAAATGTATAAATGACTACACATAATATGATAATAATGTTCCTAACCTTGGACATACGTAGATAGAAAACACTGTATTATATCACACAAAACGGAAAACAATACAGAAATAAAAACTAGTAATAGAGGTATGTTTCCAAAGTTTGCCTGGAAGAAATCGCTCTTAGCGATAAGGCCGCCCATCTTTGTTTGTTTGTTATTTACTGTTTTTTTTCTGTGTTTGTTGTGCAATAAAGCGTATTTGTATTGTATTGTATGAATAACGTTGAGTGTTTTTGTGGTTTTTTATTGTGGTAATTTTATTTATTTCCTAATCAATAAAAAATAAAAGTTTTTACAGAACTCCTTACAGAACTTGTGTTTCTGCAAGCAGTCTCGCCTTTTCTATGAACAGGTCGAGTATGAGCCAAGAAATATTGAAGTTTACGAAGTAACCCGCTTTGGGGGCATGTAAATAGGAAACTACAGAAGTAATGTTTGAGTTTCGCCTTGTGAGTGGACAGAGGATTATTGCCGTGGGTCGCCGATCCAATTTCAGATGTGATTGATGAAGTTGCGGAGCTTTTGAACTTTATTCAGATTCCTTATAAATACAAATTAGATTTTCTATTTCAAGTAGTTATTTCAGATTATTTTCTTTGTGATGAATAATAAATAAACAATAATAATGCTATAATAATAATAATATATATTGCTAATCTACACAGCATAATCTAGCGGCTAGATGATTTGTGGGCTGTTCTGCATTATTATTATTTTTAGCTAGTCTAGAGCGACAAAGAAGGAGGTAAGCTAAACTTGTGTTATGGGTACTAGATAACATTAACGAGTAGATATATATGTACTTGGTTTGTACCTACAGGATAAGTGGAATCGGGTTGGTCCCAGGCCAACATTAACATGAAAGACATCCAGAGAACAAAAGTAAAAAGGGCTGCACTTAGCCCGTTTCAAATGCTTGTTTACGAGCGAAAAGAAAATAAGAAATCTTTGAGAAGTATATCGCTTCGCTGACCACAAGTAATGATCAACTTTTTAAACAAAATATAAGTAACTACTTTTCGTCAAGGTTTTCTATCCCGGTTTTAATTAAATAAGTCTATTTTAGTTTCTTTTCTTCAAGAGCCAGCAGTTAATTGGATTTTTATCAGTGTAGGATTTTCTTGACTGGGAATCCTTAATTGCTTTTGTGAAATAGATACGCCGCTAAATCGGTACTAGTCTCGAAGTCTACTGTATCTTGAACGATGCCTACCTACCAACGTATTATTAGGAAGGATGAAAGAAAAATATCTAAAAATCTATATATATAAAAGAAAGTCGTGTTTGTTACAACACTTATAACTCGAGAACGGCTGGACCGATTTGACTGAAAATTGGTGAGGTTAGAACCAGGAGTCTAACATAGGATATTAAAAAAAACCATTTGACAAATCGATTTCCACGGGGGCGAAGCCGCGGGGCGCAGCTAGTAATGTATAAAAATGCCTCTAGGGGGAAAAAATAGCAACATCTTGAATAAAATAAAAGTAGTTTTTGTTTTTAACACAGATAGTTAATATGCAATACTCGTAACTACATGAATCTATAGACTTCCGAACTATAATATCAACTGTATTTCAGGAACCAGGGGCTTCTCCCACGTAATGTACATTTTGTGTCCTTATTAAAGCTATATTTGCATATTGCATTTTACACAATAGGTATGTATATTAAAGTTATAGGTAGGTGATGGCGACTGCCTAATTCTGTTTGAGCGAATCTTATAAATTCAAACCGCTGAGCGGAAGAGGATATTCAAAGCTGTTTCATTATTCCGCATTAGACAGCGGTCGGCCACGCAAATCTTAGCGTCCCTCCTCGAGAACCCCAAATTTCCTTCATTACTTAGGTACCTCCCGACCGAGACAATGGCAAGACAACGACAAGAAAAAATAATAATTTCAAGTGGAATAACGCTGAAAATCTTTTCACGGAAAGAAGAATTATTGTTGTTTTGCAAGCGAGCTCCCAGAGACAAAATGCACCATCCTTATTACGCTATTGTTCCGTATTACGAGCTTTATTCATTTTTACTTGGCTCGACTTGAATGCTTATTAATTTAAGACCGTGATAAGCTTGGATTCTTTTGAATAGACGAAAGAAATGTCTGCCTATTGTTGTAAATTATTTTACATACCATTAGCAGCAAATTCTTAATATTTAGATTATTTTTGCGCTCCATTATACTTTGCTTGAAATCGCTATTGAAGCGTTTCAGTCAAGAAATTAATAGCTAGGTACATTGGTAGTAAGGTGAATAAGTACGTATAATGAAACGTAAATATACATGACACGGAACGCTTTATGGTAATCGAAATATTCCGAAATATGTTGTTAAGAGGGTAGAAAACTACCAACGAACATGCAAAGGATGAACTAAGCTTTCAAAATTTGCAGGTAGCTTGCAAAAGTAGCGAAGAAAGTTCCTATCGTGTATGCAGTTTGATTTTTTTATGATCATACCAAGATGCCTTTTGTCTACTTGAACAACCAACGCAACGCCTCGACTCGTGCCTCGTAATAATGTCATATTTACAACTTTCAAGTAGCACAAATTATATGAAATGTCACATAAACGAATTTGCAGGAACATTCTGGTTAACTTTTTTAAAAAGCGATGTTATTTGGAAGCGGTCGCATTTTCAAGACAAACTCGTCCCCTCGGGGGGTCGAGTCAAGAGTGATTACGAATTTTAATTATTTTTTTAAGCCGGTGGCGGTGAGGTGATGCTTCCCTAGCTCGGCCGAGGCTTATGCAAACAATCGACTTGCACTTGGAATTAATCCGACTCCCGTTTTTTCCTTCGCGACAAGGAATTAACAAGCAAAGAAGTCATTAACTCGAAAGATATTCGAGGATTCCTTTTAATTGCGGGTTTCCTTGTCCGGTTTTATAATTGGTTGGTGTCGTACAAATTGGACAAATTCAATTTGCCAACGAGCTCAAACAGCGGTAATAAATCGGCCTTTTTGAAATATGTCGTTTTATGTGACATGAGCAATGAAGTGTCATTATAGTGCATAACAGAATGTCTATTATCCAATTATATCTAACCTTTCAGTGGGCGGTTGTTTCAGTACGGTAATTACACCGGTCGCTGGGTTTAAACATGCTGCATGACAGTGTAAGTGATTGTATGCGGTGAACTAAGGTTCCTAATGAATTATTTGTGGCTCGCGTGCTCCAATCGCGCTCTAATTATCCAGCTGTATGAGAGGTTATGACGTGGCATGCTTTGATTTCATACTATTTTGTTGCCCTGAAACTTTGTTACTGCAAACTTAGTATGCTTCTTACCTCGGTAATTTGTTCGCAATAAAATTATGTTTACTATGATATCAGGACAGAGTATCTCGGCCATATAAATTAGCGAATCGTAAAGACGGGTGTCCTCGATCACGAAGAACGCAAATAGGTTTTATGGGTAAGAAGAGGATGGCAAATAAAAAGGCTGATTGGGCACCCTCAAATTACTCATTTATATTAACGACCAAACTCATCAATAGTCATTCAGTCCATTCGGATTTTTCCACGAAGATCCGTCACTAATTGAAATTGAAATCTGATTTTCCTCCCCACCCATTGAACCGACTCGGTGATTAAAAGTATTCAGAAAAAAAATACAAATAATCAAATTACAATATCGCTAACGACGAGGCCGTCTCCTCGGAATCCTTTTATATTTTTAGGGAATAAATTAAAGCATAGAAAGAAAAAGAAACCAAGGTACCGCAAACAAGGACCGAGGAGTTTTTGTTGCTCACCGCGTTTTAATGATAAGACGACTTTATAAATTGCTAAAATCTCGTCAAAGTAATTATTTGCTTGTCATAATAATAATTTTGCAAATAAACTGCAAATAACGATGACTGGACATCATTTTTAGAGTTATACTACCAAAACGATCAATCATCATAACCCACTAAAAATTTAACTAGCAAGGCAAATTAGCCACTAGAAATACACATTGCAAAACGAAATATTTCTGCATGTAGCACACCAAAAAGTCACTGACGAGGGTAGGGTTCTACCCTCTTGAAGCCTAAGTAATGAAGAAATTACCTTTGCATACAAGGCAACGCACAAGTAGGTGAAGACGAATGAAAAATTGCCTTATTTTAAGGATGGATGACGCGAATTAAGAAAGCAATTACTCATCGGAAACGCACAGGGGCGGAATGTTAATAAGAAGAGAGTAGAGAGTGCTATTTTTCATTTGGTTCTCGGACACTCGTGCATCTATAATTGAGAGGTAAATGTTTGACTGGTGAAGTTGTTAAAAAAATACCAGTATCATCAGTATCACAGTCGAATGACGGCTGAAACTGGACATAGGCCTAGTGTGCTACCCGTAAGCTTATACATTATGTCTATCTATGCTTCACATAATATATAGTACTAGTGTCGAATATTTTTTGTCAATAAACCTTCCTCTAGAATTACTTTATCTATAAAAAAAAACCGCATCAAAATCCGTTGCATAGTTTTAAAGATCTAAGCGTACATAGGGACAGACAGACAGCAGGAAGCGACTTTGTTTTATACTATGTATTATGTAGCGTAGTTATAGAAAAACTTAAACTTCCGATGCAAACAAGACAGATAACTTCACTTTACCGATCGACAGAAAAAATAAAAACCAGACGGTCTTCGAATAGTTTCCAAGGTCACTTCTCGTATCTCTCGGAGCGTCTGGCGCCCCACGTTTACCCGTGTAAGGCCACGAATTTCCTCCTAACTTTTTCCGCTTGAGGCCACTTATAACCCCCCTGCCACCCTGTGGTCCATCGAGCTCGACCACTAATTGCGTCCGTTAATTAGGAAACGTCATGAGTGTTTACTCGCCGAGTCTAAGTGTGAAGTTCTCTTATTGTAAAGCTGAGGGTAGGCTATCATTGTTAAAAAGCTGAAGAACAATCTTCTTCAGATTTTAACAACAGCCTAACCTGGGTTAGATTCCCGACTTGGATTTTTGTACGATCTACCTACAAATATTTTTTCCGAGTTTTTTGGGTATTATAGATATTTTCTATTATTTTTTTAAATATCTATCGGTATAATTATTGTATTAAGTATATCAGTCATCAGGTACCCAACCAGCTCTGCTTAGCTTTGGGCTAGATGATGCTGTGTGTGTTGTCCTGCATTGTTTTTTATCTTAAGCATAAATATGCTTGGATAAAGCAATGCTTACGGTGATAATGGTGTTGATAACGGCTTGTATATTTGACTAGCTGCGCCCCGCGGCTTCGCCCCCGTGGAAATCGATTTGTCAAATGGTTCTAACCTACCTTCTCACCAATTTTCAGTCAAATCGGTCCAGCCGTTCTCGAGTTATAAGTGTTGTAACAAACACGACTTTCTTTTATATATATAGATTAATTAATTTGAGTTGCTATGATTTAGGGGGCTATATTAGATTGAACGTTTGTTATTTAGAACTATCGAGTATGAGTATTTTCATTGTCGAAATATTTGTTGCTTTCCAAAGGAGTCCTCGATGTTCGATATTTCTGTACATAACAATTCTGTTATAGTATACAATACAATACAATACAAAAATACTTTATTGTACACCAGATACAGAACATTATGAAAGATATTACATGTGACAAGTACAATGGGCGACCTTATCGCTTAGAAGCGATCTCTTCCAGGCAACCTTTGGAGTATAGTTGTCGGTAAGTACTTCTCTAATGCCAAGATTAAATAACTGCATCAATGTACATTCACCTTTATTCTTAGCGCGAAATTACTTCCTTCGTTGAAACTTTTTGAGAACTAAACTTCGTGGGATTAATTAGCTGATGGGAGGTGGATTAGTGGCGTCTGAGCTTTAACAAGATTATAAGAGTTTTCGCAACTTTCAACTTTACTTACCTACGCTAATTTTGTTTACCGCATTTTAGCCAGTAGATGTTGTTGATGGCTAATGCTTTGTTTTGTGTGCGCCTTTGTAGTTTATTTTATTTTTTATTATACAATACAATACAAAAATACTTTATTGTACACCAGTTACAGGTCATTATAAAACACATCACATGATACAAGTACAATGGGAGGCCTTATCGCTTAGAAGCGATCTCTTCCAGGCAACCTTTGGATGGAAAGAATTATGTGAATTTATGAAAGGCAGGGTTTGTACCAAAGATAACCTAGAATAAATATGAACATAACACGAATATTTAAAGATAAATAAATATATACATACATATATATTTATATATATAATATGTATACCTAATATACTTCTTAGTAATACTTACTTTATAAATAAATAATAAGTATCAATATTCACTTATTTTTTATTATTTTTATTGAACTTGGAACATGATTAGTAATAAAGTCAAACATTACAAATGTTTTGACTTTATTGCTACTTGATTGTTTGACTTCTTTGTTTGTTATTTCATTTTCATGTTTCTTATCAATAATACAGTTATTGATAAGTTTCTCTTAATGTTAGAATTTATGATTTATGAGATAATATAGTCTATGTTTTATTCCAGGCCCATAACTACTAGTTTGCATTTTTTTATATTTCAATGTTAAGTAGGTAGCTGTTTTGGTGTGAAGATCTGAAAAACTGTCTAAACTTCCAAACATTCGCATTTATATATTATGTGATTTTTGACGTTTTTTTTAAAGAGACATGTTACCCGATGACCTCTATGAGACAGTTAATCCTATTAACCAAACAAACAGAAAGGCGAAGAAAATGAACCGAGGTGAGACTTGATGTCTTCGTAATTAACACGTAGCCAGCTTAATTACACAGGAGGGTAAGTGAAATGTGTCATCCGTGGGCACCCTTATTGGATACATTGGATACCGCTGTAGGTGGAGGTATATCACGTCTATAGATTTATCTATAGACGTGATATACCTCCTACAGATACCTCTACCTAATAATATCTAAGTATATGGTAATAGAGTCCATAAATTAGATTAGGATTTCAAAATAAATAATAAATATATAATGCTGTGTGTGTCTAGCAGAGCTTGTGTTATGGGTACTAGATGACTGATATACTTTATACAATATATTACATATTTAGAAAATACCCAGAACACCCGGGACAAATATATGCAGATCGTACAAACTGCACTTGTTACTGGGTGGGAATCGAAACCTCGACCTCCTGCGTCGCGGGCTGACTATCGCCTGTCGCACCATATCGGTCGTTAAAAGAAGGGATTAGAAACTAATTTCTTATTCCTACTTTTAACGACCGATGTTGGTCAATATCTGAATATTCACTGTAGAAATAAAAAAAAAACATTAATGTACCCTATCATTCTTAATATAATAAGATATTGGTATAAACACATATAAAACACTAATGAAAGAGAAAAATCTAGAAAACCAGTCTTCTAGATTTTCTATAGCTTCTTAGCTCAACATATCGTACGAATTCTTGCAAACATGACTAAAGCCGCTTGGTTCCGTATGATTATGTTTTGTTATGACAAGCGCGAGTTGCCAACGCGGGTTCGGCGACCCCCGTGTTTTAATGATAAAAAAATTCGTACAGAGGGGAGGCGTAAGTGCCATCGAAGGAGGAAAAAAACTACGAAGGAAAATATTTGGTGCGACAGGTTACCCCCTAGGGGTGAAGAAGTGAGGAGGCAGGGGGTGCGGACCTTGATAAAAATTAAATCTTAACGACGGAAATTTAAAGATGACGCTCGAACGATCAAGAAGAGTGCACATCTGAGCCCAGGGGTGGGCTAATTGGGACGAGTGTACAATAAGGATATTGGGACGCGAGAGGAATTTTGTGTTTCTTGATTGATTGACACTCGAAAAAAGTGTTTTATTTTAATACGGGCACTTGGAAGACCAAGAATAAGTTTATTTTACAATTGTGTGAATCATAGCAGTTACTTGAAGGTCTTATGAAAACGGGTCTCATAATGAAAAGATAGTATCAACAATTTTATCCTATTCGGACATACAATAATATTTTTACATAATAATAACATAGGTTATTATTTATTACGATTGACTTGTTTATGGCAGACGTCCGCAATCTCCCCTATAGCCTGATTACCCAGTCCATCCATCCATCACAATAGCCTAGTTTTATGTCTGTCGTGTTTTATAGTCTCTACACCTGGCGGATACCATCTTTGGGTGTATCATATTGTGCACCCGAGGATGATACCCGCTATGTGTAGCCATCGCCTTCAGATTAATTTCTCAAAGGGCCTCAGTGCTGTTGGCTTCGGCCCCACGCAAGCTTTCCAAAGGACCGGGTCACTTTATGGCCCGAGATCATGGTAAATGAGAGACATAGGTTAAAAGTTCTTCTAAAATAGTATTATACACATAAAAGTATCATAGTAATTAATCATAATCTGGGCAGAAAGAGTTCTAATTATCAAACAACTCCTTTAAATTGAAGTAAATTTTATTAACTAGCCATTTCAAAATCAAAATCAAATCATTTGTTTGCTGTTATGTAGGTACAAAAGTTCTTAATAAAAAATGGCATTTCCAATACATTACTACCTCATCGAGGCGTGCAAAATTAAGATAGCATGCAAATGTCACAGTAGTTTAGTAATGGTCTAACCTAGGTATATCGTAGATAATTTTATATTCATTAAATTTTCATTAAAACATCGTTCCATCAATATTTTTAAACTAACGCGATCTGAACACATAATTATAAGTATTGATACAGCGGTAACTCCAGTACTCCAGTCATCCCGTGACCACGACAGAGTGTAAACCTGTTGAAACGTCGGAAAAAAAGGTAAATAAACGCGATAAATACCCGTTGTATCAATACTTATAATTATCGTTCCATCAAGTTACTTTATATCTACTGGTACTCTATAGACAAAGACAACCACGGACTTCCATAATGAAAATAATACAAGAATCAAAATAAAAAGCACCAATGGTCATATTGTTCGAGGACTCATATTGTTCGTACATGTTTGTGAAAGTTTGGACACTTCGAAAAATAACAGAAAGTAATTCTCCTTCGCTCCTTACAATATTAAGCGATATTGTAAATAGCCAGAAGATTTGTAATACCAACTTTAGTGTTAAACGTCCAGCACTCCGGCAACAAACTATCAACTTTAATGTTTATTGAGTATTCTACGTTTTATTTTGAATTACATATTCATAGAAAATTATTGAACGTTCGACTTTGTGTTATAAATTGCTACTGCTCTTTTGAATAGTTGTTGCGTCACAATTGTTTAGTTGTTTTGTATTGTTTATGGTTTAATTCTCTAAGTTTATAGGAGATAGAATATTAAGATAAATTAGCTTGACATAAATAAATAAATAAAAAAAAATGTTTCTTTATTCAGACATAGTATAATACTATCATTTTAGCAGGAGATGAACCATGTGTTTTTATTACTCGTTACTCATACGAGTAATAAAAGATTGTCGCAGATATGGCCCGCACCGCTGTAGCATACCATCATCATAATCATCATCGGCCTATATTAGACCACTGCTGGACATAGGCCTCCCCCAATGAGCGCCTTAGCGCCCTGTCTTCAGCTTGACGCATCCAGCATCTAGCTGCAGTCTTTCGCAGATCGTCATCCCACCTGTAGCATACCACAACCATACAAATATGGGCTTAAACTAGTAATTTTTTTATGTATTTTATACTAGTTTCTGTCTGCAACTTCGCACGCGTTGTTTCTATGGAAACGTTTCAAGGCTATTTATATCCAAAAGGAACTTGTTTATGAGATAAAAAGTATCGTATGTTTGATTCCAGGCTTAGGGCTATGAGTACATCAATAGATAGATAGATAGAAAACACTTTATTATACCACACTAAACAGAAAACAATACAGGAATAAACAACAGAATAAAGGAATTATAAAAGGCGGCCTTATCGCTGAGAGCGATCTCTTCCAGGCAACCTTACGATGGACTGGACATGAAGGAACAAAAAAGACGGCAATGCAATTTCAACCCGATCCATTCAGTAGTTTTAGCGTGAAGAAGTAACAAACAGCCATCCGTACATCCAAACTTTCGCATTTATAATAATAGTGTGATTGACGGCATTAGATTAGATAATTCACCGTTTACTTACGTGCTTGAAACTTGTGGTGAGCCATTTTCACTATGGGCTTAAATTTGAATGCTTATTTTTGTAAGGTTTGCTGGAAGAGAACTCTTTTTAGGGTTAAGTTCGCCTTTGTTTAAATTTTCTAGAATAAGTTTTGTGTTATGTTTTTCGTGCAAAAAGTATAAATAAATAAATAAATTTGTACTATGCGGTACCTATGTTGGAACTTTGTGCTAGGTATGTCTTTATTTGTGTGTCATTGTGTGATATAATACGTGTTTTAAATCTTTCTACCTATTTTGATAAAATTTAGAGCCTTCTTTAAAATGATTGAATACAGTAGGTACTTCGAATATTCTGTTGTTTTACAAAGAAAGCCCAAATAAAGCTTTAGAACACACGCCACTAACTCAAATTCTACCCATTGAGATTCAGATCGGGATGCAAGATTTGCATCGGGGCGGCTTCGATTATTGATTTTACCGTCTTGAGGGCAATGCAGTGCTTGTTTAAACTTTTTATTTCACTCTTCACTCGCGTTTTTTGTTTCAACCACTCGCCCCTGGGTAGGCTCCCCTACGCACTCCCTCTTGCATAAAAAAGCTTCTAATCGATAATTTCTGTGGGGGTGCATTAAGCATAACGGTGCCGCGTACCGAATGTTTTCTCCTTTCAGATTTCCACCCTCAAGGCTATTTGTGTTTTGGCCTTTGGAATTGGAAAGTACCTTTAATCCGGGTATTTATGCCCGGTGGCTCCGTACTTCTGTTAAAAAGCTGCTCCCATATTCTTTATATCAAGCCGAAGTAGTTATAGACGCCTACGATCTACTCATTGGTAAGGTCAGTGACAATTCAAACATGTTTGACGTGATCAATAAAATAGCAATATAACTAATCAGCCTATCCCACAGCATTTAAACTGCGAAAACAACAGTTGAACAATTGAAACGGTCCATAACAGTGCGATCTAATCAGTTAAGTCACACGCATCAAATGCTAACTGCCAATATCTGATGTACTCGTGTGTAGGGCTGCTACGTTTCCCCATTCGGTTTTTTCATTACGGCCTCCAAACGTCCAAGCGATGTATAAGTGCAAGCGTTCACCTACTTCCTACAATAAGGGAATTATTTGAAACTTAACTTTAAAAAGGATTTTAGATTTGCCAAGTGTCTAATCCTGGTTCACATTCATAATAATCTTCTATTAATGTTTAACTGGTGCAACAAATCTTAAGTTTTTCTTGTCTAGTCAGGGTGACTAGACAAGAAAAACTTAAGATTTGTTGTTTTTTTTTGACACCACATTGTTGACGCTAGATATGTCAAGAAATTTGGAGATTTCTTGACATAGCGTTAATATATAAAGTAAAAATATTACATATTTAATTTTTCTTTCTCGATTTTAGCCGTAACCCTAAATATTACCAATATCTGATGCATCGGACACACAGTTCCATTGTATTTGTTCTTTATGTTTTTTCGCGTGGAGGGACGGAAGATAATGTTTTTATGGCCACGAGGGTCGCCTTAATCAGGGTACGTTGTGATTAAACTGCCTCAATGTTTTCGCTTTCTAACACCTACCTTGAGGGCAATTTCGATTCTGTAATGTTTCGGTCAAACTGCCGTTGTTTGAAAACTGCGTGACGATGGTTTTGCTACTTAGTTTGTAACATTCTGTAAGTAAGTAACTATTGGTACGTATTGGTTACCAGAATTTACGCTGATATGTTAGGAAAATCTTTTTAATTTCATTCAACAAGATGGCTAACTGTTTTGCCAAATTGTTAAACGTTGATCGCAAAATATTGGCATAGGCATTTACATATCTGAAATATCCAGTTTTGTAATCTCTCTAGCCTACAAACAAGCTGTTTCTAGGATCCAGCCGTGAAATATACCACAAAAAAAGTATGAGTGATGTACAAGTTGTAGTACTAAGTTGATATACAAAATTCCAATAAGAACAGACGTAAATTCAGTAACATATAGCCATAGTATCTCTCCCATACCCCATTACAACGAAAAGAAAGAAGGAAAACAATGGCATTTCTAATATTCTCGTGCCATCTATCACCTACGCAGTTAGCTCTCTACATATAATTTAAACCCATTAAAGACATCTGCAGACCCTAGCAATGAGGCTCTTACTTGGGATGCGTGGCGTCCCTCCGGTGCCCTTTTTTGTGTTTCTACGTGCGGGGGTGACTTTTTCGTGATAGGGGTGAGCTCGCGAGTTCTTTACTGCGTCGTATGAAAAACTCAGTTGAGTCGTTTGAGAATCATTATCGTATGTAGATTGTTATAACTCGAAGAAAGAACGGTATTGTTGCTTATTAATCTGGTATATAGCTAGCCAAAGTAATAATCTACGCCTTGGCTGTCTTTTGGAGTATACCGCGACGCTTTCTTTTTCTATTGGTTTCCTTAGCCTAGCAATGTACAAATTCATATTTTTAATGCATTTATTCATGTGTGACGAGCGTTTTCTTCGGTAATGTTTGTGATTCTACCAAGGTTTCTATGCTATCTATTTCATTAATATGTCATTCATCTAGCCAATTTCCTACGTAAGCACTAAGTACTCAATTCAGAACGTGCAATTTAGTCTAGGATAGGCGTTCACATAACTAGGTAATAGGTACATTGGGGTACTTAGAACTAGAATACTAATATCTAGGAGTAAGAATAGGACCAACGAAGCACGACATTTCATTGCGGGGAAAAATCATAAAATCATAGAGAAATTGTAAAATAATGTCAATTACTGTACAAACTCAGCAACAGCGACTCAGCTAACGAGTGTCATTACGCATTGACACAGACAATGGTGCAGTATTTGGTGTCGTATGTTTCACTTTTAGATATTTTTCTGTTTTACACGTTATTGTTTCGAAATGGCTCACCTACAGCAATTTTTTTCACGTCTTAATAATGTTTAAATTCAGCTTGAACCGGCGTCAGACGAAATGGAGTCTATTCCCTACAGAAATATGCCTTTAATATCAGGTCGTCTTCTACACCAGTTTAATGGTATTAAACAAAAATATGTCGTTTTAAAAAAAAAACCCTTTTACTAGAAGAGTGACACAAACTTGCCATTGTGATTGCGTAAATAGGCGATTTCGTCGCGAAGTGAGGCGGGGCGGGCCCGCTAAGTTTTCCGCTTCGTTCGTCGCGTATTCGCTTGTTAATGTAATCATGGCCTTGTCTTGATGGATAATTTTATTTGCCTTTTTCCCTTGCTTGTTATGTTGGAAAGGACGAAATTCAATAAATGTTCAGTTATATTTATTTTTTCATTGTATGAAAGTGTAACATCCCGTGTAGAGTGCCTACTTTACAAAGAAGAGAACAGTTACCAAGCTTGCTATTGTTTTTGTTATTTACTTTGAACGTGGTTGTAATCTAACATACTCATTTTTGTAAAACATTCACAAATTAAACAGCAATGAAAAAAATAAAAAATTGAATAGTGCCGCTGAAAAATGTGCTCTAAAATATTTATATCATATGCCGCTATAGCTACAATTATCTATCAATTGTTCATTAACTGTATCATGTGATAACATCGCAATGTCAACAAGTGCATTGAACCAAATACCGTTATAATTTGGTTTTATGTCACAAAGCGGATGCCACGCTCGATCGCCGCTGGTCTGCACGCACCTTTACGTCCATTGATCGCGTAAAACAATGGTACTTCCTGTTTGTGACTTTTCTTTTTCCGCATAGGCTAGGACTTATCTGTATTTTTCTATTTCCGCGGATTTTTTAAAACAAATATATACTAATAATATATACCTTATACTAGTAGGTACGAGTCGCTTACCATAAATAAAAAATTAGAGATAGCTGCCTCATTGTAATGTTAACTTTAGTCTGTTGAAACTCACCTTCTGTAACAAAAGAGAACTCCGCTTATTAAAAATATTCTCACAAATACACATTTCCTTAAAAATCTACAGATTTTGTCAGAAATAATAGGCTATTCAAGAATATAGATCAAAAATAAAGGGCGATTCTCCAAGAAAAAAGTACAGTCAGTCGCTCATTTCTTTCTTTTCAAAATCCCATCGAAGGGATATTATAAAATATGTGTGACAATTATCGGTACATGACGTTAATAGTCTACTTATAATGTAAGATTGCAAAAAGTTCCCCTCCTTGAGGAAGATTTATTCGCAAATTACTTATTTTTTACTTCCTAAGCGCCTCGCAACGATACCTTTAACATTTCTCAGCGCCATTTCAGTCTTTATTTGCAGGTCAGTAAAGTCAAAAGTTGAATAGAGTTTTGTCATCAAAATACAGACACTGAATCGTCAAGTACATCGGGCTCGCATACAAAAATGTATTTAAAACGTCACCGTAAATGATTTAGTTGATACGGCATGTCGTAAATTTGTCCATTTGGGCTTAGACCAAGAAAGCTATAAATATTTGTTTACGTATCTACTTGATACGGTATTTGGAATTTCATTTAAAATAAAAGACATTATTCTTCTATTAATAAAAATTGGTTGTTTTCGAGGACATTCTTCTAACTTGTTGAACTTATTTGCAAATGCTTAACTATTGAGAATGGGAGGATTACATTAATAGTAGTAAGACTTGCATCAAATCAAATTTAATGCGTTTATTTGTACTAAAACATTATATTTGTACAATGAAATAAACAGTTACTTAATAAAACACAATATATTGTAATATTACAGTCATGAGACATTATTGTTATTCTATAATTAAATTTCCAATCTCACATTTTTTTCAGCACAAAAAAAGAATCAAAAGATGTTAAAAAAATAATAGACATGGGAATATTCATATTCTAGTTCCACGTTAATTTATGCAAGACGATACTCTTATAAAAAATACAAAGACCCGTCAGAAATTGCGATCCAATGTCACCCAACACTTCAAGGGGAGAAACAAAAAAAAAATACTCGTCAACCCCAACCTGACATGTCATTGTACTTCCCATCCTGTCACTTTATTTTTCTTTAAATCAAAGCTAAGGAACAAAAACCTTTCTAATTGTAACAGTTTTTTGCACCAAGATTATAAGGTCGATTATTTTTTCTTTGTAATGAAATAGTCCGAATGGGAACCGTTAAAGCGACCTATTTAATCTCGCAGTTTTGTGCTAGCTATTGTTGAAAATTATTTTAAAAATAAATCAATAAAATCTGTATTTTTATGTATCTGTATTTTTTTCTTATTTAAGATTTCGAATTCCACTACCTAAATAACCTGATTCAAATTTCTTTATTCCCATAGGCTTACAAAATAAGCACTTAGATGTTTTTTGATGATGCTAAAAAGGTAAAAAGTCGGTGTACTAAAAAAGTAGGTACCTAAATTAACCTTTAGGTTCAAACATTTTTCTTACACACACCTGTGACAGGAGGTGAAATTATCGAACCATATGATTAAACGAATCCTATCGATTCGGGTTCATAATAATCGCACAAAAGAGATCCGGTCTCCGAAATTCTATTATTTATAGTTTCCGATCAGTTTGAATACGCCTTAATTATCGGCTAAGTGTATATAGGTTCTCTTGGAGTATTGTGTAACATATGAGAGCCTTGCATGGTATGAACAGATTACTGTTTCTTAAGGTTCTGTAAAATCATAAAAAAGTAGAAATCAATAAACAGATTTTATGCATCAACAACGGTCTGGAAATGTAGCCACTGTCGGAAAAGAGGTGGAGACAAATTAATTTCGCTGCAGCTACATACATTAAATAATACTTTTGTTCTTTGTCTTCATTGCGTCAATTAGTAATAAAAAATGTTTTAATTAATAAACTTATCTAGAATTTAGACTCTACTTATCAGAAAATATGTAATTTTTGGTTAATAAAAAAGAGACTTATCGTTAGTTCTTTTATCTGTGCCTTAATTTTTGAAAGACTTCTATTTGTTTTCATTATTCTTTTACAATAATGTTGTATCGTTTAAGACATTCAAATCAATTTATAAAATGTTTATCTAGCTATGCATCCTATTATTTAAATTTCTTGAGCAGTGTATAGTTCATACTACTTTATTGGTTGTCTTGCTTCTTACGTCTCTTATAATTCACCCTTATTATAGTAAAACTTTCACGGGCGACGATGGGACTTTCTCAACCTGATTATTTTTAACCAATTTGTTTTTTGTGGCAGCCTTATTATTTATTTGACACCCTTTGGTTTTTTGTCATTGTTGTAAAATACAGTATATTTATTATGTTGAATAATTATTGGGTAGTGCCAACTTTCTTTTAATGTCCCAAGAAATAATAGAAGTGCTCTCTTTCCAACTACCTTACAATCAATGTAACGGAAATGTTAAAAAAACTCTAAAAAATGTTTCTTAGTATGAGATTGGGTTGGTTTGGACCCTAACCAAGAGATTTTTGGTCTCCTTCACAATTTATAGTTTTGCCCCAGCAAACAGCAAAAGGAAATCACTTCAAACATAACAGATTTCAAATATTGACTGAGGCTTACCGTAGGGGTCCAAAGGGCAAAACGGATGGGTGAAACTAGGTGTCTACCTGGGTCGGTTTAATAAGCCAAAAATTGTTTTGAAATGTGCCTAGTGAGCGTGAAGCTTCGAGGATTAAAGCTGCGTCAACGTATTTCTTTGATTGGTCTGTGGTTCTCAAAATGGTTCTATTAACGATTACTATTTCAAAAACCAACTTTGGGCACGTTAAGCAATAAAGAATTAAATTAAATTTTTAAATACTTTATTGCTTATTGCGCCCAATGATATGAGATTACCCAAACCGTATCATTTTTGTCTGAGAAATATAGCTACATTAATATAACTACACTTTTGGTCCTTGCCATTATGCTAATTTGGTATGACAGGGTACTAAAGTATATATTAATGCACATTGTGACTGCACCGATACAAAAACATCTCATGACCAACAAAATATACGTTTTTCTTTGAAAATCTTACAGATAATTATGTTTAAAAATGTTGATCTCTTGAAAAAAATTAAAGGATGAATGAAAGGAATGGTGTCAATAAAATAAAATGTTGAGTACCACAGTCTAAGGAACTACTGTTACTATTGATTGGTACCACAATGAGCTACAAACTTTGCCTCTACATTGTAAAGTGATATATTTATATTATTTTTTACCCCTTGCTCGAACAAATCCAACAATAACTTTTAATCCCTCCAAACTACAAGAGAAACGTAACTTAAATAAAATGCGGTGTTTGAAAAATTGCAATTTGGTTGACTTCTTGGCAAATATCTTAAAATGTTGTCTATGGAGATATTAATCGGTTTGTTTTGTGGTTTAATGTTCATGAAAAATAGTAACACAGATGTTTATTTTTAACTGTAATTGGCAAAAAACACTTTTTTGTAGCAATTAAATCAGTTATCATTAATCAGATTTAGAAATTATCGCAAAAAGGATGACAAAAGTATAAAGAATATTAAAAAAAGAAAGCGTATTATTATTTCCTAATTCAATATCATGCATTCGAGAAAGTTCTAAAAGAAGATTTCAATTTCTCACGCTATTTATCAATAGGTTGGCTAGTGAGATCATAGGTCTATTTAGGGTTAGCCAGATCATTTAGCCTATTGTGGGTTGATTGATTTTAAGACTCATATATCATACTCAAGATAATAGTGTCCGTTTTTTGTTCTTATGTACATACGCAATAAAGTTTAATATCTAAAAGTCTGTTCACTTGTTAGTTTATGTTTTAAAATTTATCACCTAAATTTGTTTACAGTGAACTGCATCAAATCAAACCAATACAAAAAAAAATATTCAAAAATTCTTAATTACTATACCTATAAGTACATATTAAATGTACACATAGAAAAGGTCAAATTCTTAAAATTAAACACGGGAAATAAAGTGATATTTTTGATTTCTGCTTCGATAGGGTAGACAGGTTTCATGTATCGATATTGTATTAAATTTCATTTCTTAATATATAATTAGTTGTTTTTATATAGAACAGCAATTATTTAATACAGAATAATTCTAGAACTATAATGTTTCAGTAAAATTCATTATAAGATAGGCATATTATAATATACATTTTAGTGAAACATGTTCCAGATATATATTTTTGCTTCAAACTTAACACTTTGAGTGCTGAAATCACACGGTATGTGTTTTCTACAAGTGACTAATATGCGTAAATCCACACTAGCGCAGCGGCTGAGAAAATACAGATCTTTGTGACTCAGCACAGCCGTAATATTTTTCGAACGAAAGTGTTGTGTTGCGCCGCGTGTGCGGCGCAACACAACCGCTATGTAGAGCGGCAGCCAGAATTTTTTATGTTAAAAAAAAGATCGCAGTCGTCGAAAAACAATCGCAGTCAAAGTGTTAACAGGAAACCCTTTTTGATTTACCCAACGATGCCGCTTTTTGTACATTCAATTACATAAAGCCTTTATCCAACATAATTATAAGCTAAGTTTCCTGAAGTATTCAAATATGTTCTAAATATATATTATTACTTGCATGGAAAAATTCTCTGTTAGAAATAGCTGATTTCTTTAGTCTTCAGACGTTTTACAACATGATACAGGGACCACAAAAATACTTATCATTCACCTCATAGTATCGAGATCTCAAAATGTTATGACAGTAAATCTGCTAACCCGAAACCGTAAAATAACCATATCTGACATATTATATGGCCTATAAAAAGTTACCTACTGCCTTAGTGATGGGTAAAAGGGTGTCTAAACGAATATTAAAATCGCAAACGATACAAACTATTCGAGCGGAAATCGTAAAGATGTAGAGTTTAGAAGATATAGATGCGGCTAGAATGTCTATAGCAACACTGGTAGAGTAAACAAGAAACGTGATTTATATAAACTATAGAAAAGACAAACTAGGATTCATTTGAAATTATAACAATAAATAAAGACAGTAAATATGAGTAGAAGTATCTGCCAAACATTACCTAAAGATAAATTAGACAATACTGTGACAATAACTCCATTCTTTCTTTCCATAGCTACGAGTAGAAAACCAGTAAACATCAACCGACCGATGATGGTTAATTTAAAAAGATACAAGCACTTCTAGTTATTCCTCTACTTAACACCTTTAAGCCCTGACTACAAAGTACTTCATAACTCTACAGAGATACTATAAACCTTCAGGTAGCATGGATAAGCATGTGAAAATTGTGTGTACGACATACTAAAAGCCATAAATAAGACATTAGCAGATCGTACACCATGCTTTAATTGTGCCTCCATTGTGTTCATAGTTTATGTGTTCAGATATTTTATGAGTTTATAAAGCTTTCTTAAATGGCCACAGTAGCTCAGTTATTTATTCGTTCTAGGAACGCCTTACTACTTTTTATGCTGGTACTTTATTATAATCAAAAGTATTTCAACGTAAGGAACTAAGTTACCCTTGAAATCGAGATTGATTTCATTCATTTATACAATAGGCATAGAATGCACTAAGATTGGTATTTTTTTAATTTAACATAATAATTTATAACACAAATAATTAGTTAGCTCTAATATTTAGCTTATAAAAACACACCATAAATATTAACATGGAATTATAAAGGTTGAACTGTCTGTTGACTATTATTTAGTACATAACGTTAAAAAAAAACTATAGCTACTATCATTCATTACTAATGAAATATTAATCCTTAGTTATCACAACCTTACCAACTAACCTTCCTAATCCATCAAAATAATGTCAAAAAATGACATCGATCGATTAACAAGCACTTCAGATAGCACAGCGATTATAAAAACACGTGTTTATTTTTATCTATGTTATATCAGTGGAAAATATCACTATTCTGGAGGGCCGAAGTGTCAAAAAGCGAAGTGGTCGCTAGATCGGACGATAAGTGCACCCCACCTGTGACTGGCCACAGGCCCTTTGAAAGTAAAACCTACGGTTCGCACACACAGCCATTGGGGAACTTAGAACAGCTGTTATAACGGAGTTATAGAAACAGTCTTGCGATGTGTAATGTCAACAAAGAAATTTGAAAAAGTTGCAATTTATTTGACGTCATCATTTTTCTCCTTGCACCTCAGATTTAAGAACTGCCATGTCTGTTGCATTAGTTAATGCAACAGACATGGCAGTTCTTAAATCTACAAAGCTAGCCAATTTGGTCATTGTGTGATCACAAAAATGAATTCAAGTAGCGGTGTGAATGTGGGTGTATAAAAGCCGTTGTCACAGCCGCCGTTGTGAAAGGTCCTTTACAAAATTAAAGTGTGCGCGACGTAATTATAGTTTTTGGTCACGCACATTTGTTGGTAATTATTAAATTGCTTTTACTTCAGCCTACTTGCAGCAGTGGGTAAAGCCAAGTCGTGGATGATGATAGTGATACCGATGAAATAATACCGACCGAGGACAATACCGGCAAAAGACTGCAGGTAGATGCTGGATGCGTCAAACTGTAGACAGGGCGCGATGGCGCATGGCGCTCATTAGAGGAGGACTATATCCGACTATGGACTACCATAGGCTAATGATGAGTACAATATACCTAAAATAAACCTACCCTCTCATTCGATATAAATGTTCATTTTAAGAAAACCGATTCTTACTTAAACCGATTTTACCGTAGTAGAAGCTAGATAGCCCTGAGTATATTTCTAGAATTCTTTGATCAAATTCAACATATTCGAGTGTTTCGTTCCACGATGATAAACGTTTTGTTTACGTCCAGTGGATCGATATCGAGCTTGCACACTGGGCCACCTTGCTTCCGTCCGGCGCCGGTGCCGTCTAGTGACCCGTGTCACCCATTGTAAGTTGATGCGCATTGCCAATACTTGTACGACATTTAACGTCATCAATAGTTTTGCAGCCTTTCAGGAATACACATACGAAAATTGGATGTAGGAAGTAATTTGATGAGTCAGCAAATAATGTCAAATCAAATTGATATTACGAATTTTTGGGTGTAGATTTTGAGACTGTCATTTCAGTTGACTTTAGACCTATGTATTATAAAATCTTGTTCTCAACTTTCTGGACTGAATCGGCAAAGGACCAGTGACCGGGAGAGCTGGCAAACTCTGGTGTGCAGTAGATACCAAGCTTCACTTTAGTCAATGCCACACAATTGAGTAAGAAGGTCCCCATGTTTCGCTTAGTCATCGTTCTTTACTAGAACATTCTACAACTCGTATTTTGGAGCCCCACAAAATTAGCTATCGATAGCAGCTGTAATGGGCGATAATTAACAATAAAACGGACACCAGCATCGATCCCACAGAATAGAGCGGTCCGGCGACGGTCCGTCCGACGCGTCCGGTCGGATACGACCCGTGTCAACCACTTTTCAAATGTTTAGGTATACCTAGTAACTACCTATTATGATTCAGTTCCTCGTCATCATCTTCCTCATTTCGAAAACGATGACCTCTGTGGCACGTTGGACGTCTGCCTGCGACGCTGGAGGTTGCGGGTTCGATTCCCGCCTCGAGACAATTGTGTGTAAAAGTGTACGATCTGCAGATATTTGTTCCGGGTGTTCTGGTCGTTATCTATGCATAATAAAAAAAAAATATTTTGCCGACGTAATTCGTTACCAAACCTACATATTCGTGAACGTGTTTTGTACAAGTTAAATCCTCTACCTATTCCATGATTAGGTAACCTAAGTCTAGAAGTTGAAGCCTATTTCGCAGCTACGTAGGTTCGAAGTTTCCATAGCGTGGCTGATTGCATTAAGCAATTACAGTGTATTTAATTACGAGACTAATTACGGAAGACTGTGCAGTGCTGCACTAGTAGGGTTTCCCATTTACACTTGCAACTGCAGTTTTGTACGTGTTTCTATTCGTGTTCGGATTACGCAGAATATTATGTAGTTGGTGATGAGTAATATGCTACGGCAGCTGGGGCAAACGTGTTCTTGAGTGGAGACCACGACTCGGTAAACGCAGTGTAGGACGCTCTCCGACCAGGTGGGATGATGGCAAAAGACTACAGGTATAGGATGCGGCAAGCTGAAGACAGGGCGCTATGGCACTTATTGGGGGAGGCCTATGTCCAGCAGTGGACTGCTATAGGCTGATAATGATGATGATGAGTAATATTATGGCGAAAGACTGCTGACAGATGCTGAATGTGGCAAGCTGAAGACTATGGCGCTCATTAGGGGAGTATTTTTGTCCAGCAGTGGACTATTATGAGTTAGTGATAAAAATTGAAATTATGAGTATATATAAGTGTACCTACATATATATATATATATATATATATATATATATATAACGGGTATTTATCGTACATATAACTATGTGTTCAGATCACGCAAGTTTAAAAATATTTATTAAAATAATGTGCAAACAACTCATTTTTTGGCAAGATCAGTCTTTCTTTTAATACCTCAGTTGGAAACATCAATGATAAGACAAGTTAACAAATATTAATCTCTCAGATTGCATTTTATACTGTGCAAGTGTCAAAATTAGTTTTCGTGTGCTCTCTCATGGTTTTAGTAATACCCATATCATTTAAACTTTAATAAAGCCCAAGATCTGATAACCCTAAATTAACATTCAAAGTCGTAGTTAGCCCGCGCCGGTTGCATTTAGCACGAAATTTCGTAGTATTTAATTAACCCCATGAAAAATTACTGCGAATTCAGACAAACTTTACAACGCTATTCCCTAAATTTGTGACAACTGCACGATATTTTCGCCTAAATTTGCAAATAGTGCACGATATTGCCAAAATTATGATCACGTTTTGACTTTTAAGAGCCTTTATTCCTAAAATGCGCTGAAACAGTACTTTTCAAACCCGTTTATATCATGAACCACTTATCTTATAGTATATGTTATTTACTAATAATTTTAGGAAATTTTAGTGTCCAACGAGTTTGACTATAAAATATTTCGATTAATATAGTATGTACGCGTTCTATCAAGATAACTTGTGAGAGGTTTTCATAATTTCCCTTTCAGCATCAGTTTCGAAGCTCAAAATAATAGAAAATACTGACATATCTAATTTAAAAAAAAATATAACCTACTGATGAGATCCTTGGCTAAAAACTTACTTAGAAAGATGTTTGGTTTTGGTATCCTACTATGAGAAATTAAAATTCAAAAAATGTGAAATATTACGAATATTTCACATTTTTAAATGATGTTTTTACCGATATACCTTATTTAATTTAATATAATAATAGCCTACCAATAAAGTGAAGCATCTTTTTTAAAATCATACATTTAAAATTTTTATGATTTTGTTGCTATTATTTTTCTATAAATATTTTAAAACTACTATAAAACGCTGCGCGAAAATCAGTCCGCCGCGAGGCTTTCTAGAGTGTGGTCACGTCGCTCATTAAATATTTATAGAAAAATAATAGCAACAAATTTAGAAGAATTTTAATTTCTCATAGTAGGATACCAAAACCAAACATCTTTCTAAGTAAGTTTTTAGCCAAGGATCTCATCAGTAGGTTATATTTTTTTCTTAATTAGATATGTCAGTATTTTCTATTATTTTGAGCTTCGAAACTGATGCTGAAAGGGAAATTATGAAAACCTCTCACAAGTTATCTTGATAGAACGCGTACATACTATATTAATCGAAATATTTTATAGTCAAACTCGTTGGACACTAAAATTTCCTAAAATTATTAGTAAATAACATATACTATAAGATAAGTGGTTCATGATATAAACGGGTTTGAAAAGTACTGTTTCTGCGCATTTTAGGAATAAACGCTCTTAAGAGTTTTATTTAAGTTATTGTGACTGATTACTTTGAGAAGTGATAAATTTATAAATAATGTTTTAAAAGAAGTGGCAAGACATTATTTGTAATGTATATTTTCCATAGGTATGTTACTGAACACAATATACGCTTACATACCAACTTCATACCGGAGTACATATTCATATAGTAGCAAAACAGTCCTGTAAAACAAGCTTTGTTATACTGCGATTTTAAGAGAACTCTTTTAATGCAATATTTTTCACCCTTGAATATTCTAATTACCATCCTCCAGCAATTTTATCCTGATCCTGTGGCCTCTCTACTCTTTGTTTATCCGAAGTTCTCAACAAAATGGTCATCAAATCAAAAGCTCATCTTGAAATGACATATCTTGACACTCCCGGAGTGCAAAGTGACTGATTCTGATTAAAATTGTGATTAGTTTCTGACGATTAGCATATTAAGTGACAGACGATTTCAGTGCATTCATTTCGTTAATGTGTAATTTGTTCCACGTATTTTTTTTTATATTAATAAAAAAAAGTCTAATTACGTAACACATCTCAGTGAAAAGGTAGCCAAAGGAATAAAATCATAGGATTTATTAAGAGACACTTTTTTAAGTACTATAATAAAGTTGTCCATATCTATGAACCATAATAAAAAAACTTTGGCACGCGACAAATCCTAAATTCTTTTCAGATTAAATGCAAATTATCTTATCCTTCGTCACGATATGCAAAATTATGCACCTTCTAGTATTTGGATACATACAGCACAAGCCTTTACCAAACTAAAGAAGGTACAATAATTGGATCCGTGATGAGTCTACTTGTGGACATGCAAATTTCTATCTTACAAGGGTATATTTTAATCATATGCAAACATTTTTTTATATTCTAATTTTATGCATCTTATTGTAGATGGTGGCACAAGCCTCATTTTGAACACGAGGCATTTTTTGTTATTCTGGTTTAGGTTACTAAACTGTGTTTAGACAGTTACTACTATAGAAATGCAAATTTGATATGGTAGTTGGAGATATCTGACGATAGATGACGACCGATGTGGCGCGGTGGGCGAAGGTCCGCCTGCGACGCAGGAGGTTGCGGGTTCGATTCCCGCCTCGGAACAATTTTTTGTACGATCTGCAGATATTTGTTCCGGGTGTTCTGGTTGTTTTCTATGTATAATAAAAAATATCTTTCTATCTATGTAATGTATTGTATTATGTATATCAGTTATCTAGTACCCATAACACAAGCTCTGCTTACCATGGGGCTAGATAGCGTTGTGTGAATTGTCCAGCATTATTTATTTAAAGATAACTGTCTCTTAAACATTTATATAGTAAATATAATATCTATAGTAAAGTTTTTTTTACAGAATCATTATATTAAGCTAGCAATTACAAAGGCCAATGCTTTCTAGAACAGATAAATGGTTGATTCATGTTTCAAGATAATTTTCAATTTACTGAAATTTCTTGGGATTACATTACTAAATTTTCTTCATAAATATTTCAACATAATTCGAAGAGTCTGCATTTTGACTTAAGTATGCAAATTCGAAATACACAGCACGCGTCTTCTTCAACTATTCAAATATATGCAAAGCGTTTAGTACCTGGAAAAGATAATGGTGCAAAAGAAATATTAAATTGTCCGATTCTTATGTAAATGTATGTGGGAAATAATCTAGATATACAAAAGTACATCGGTATTAGCGCGGTCGTCGCACACGACGATGCCACGCGTCTTCAATTATATTAATATTTATCAAACTGGAATATCATATTTGCTATGTTTTTATTTTCTCTAGAGACCATTGTAGAAACTGTATTCGAACAAACACAACTGCTTTTTTATCTATTTAGCGGCTTGTATCTCATCATTGTATAAGTAAGAACAAAAGCTATTCAGAAATATGCTTTGCGAGCGTCGGCAGGAAACAGTGACGTGTATGCAGTGTTTTCACAACGAGAACCACAACAATTAAGTTTTCACTTCTCTCTATGAGGAGGGTACTTTTGTAGTACACACACATGACGAGCTATGAGTTCTTTGTCTACAATGCGAATGAAAATTTTCGTATAAACAGTTGCATTTCATTATGCAAATGAACTACCTCTATAATGCAGCCAAACCATTCTTTAAAATCGCAAATTTCCATTGTAGACGCAAATTATTACGAGACCCGTAACGGATCGATTGGATGACTTTAAACATTAGTAATATTTGAATATTTTTTCAATCAATAACTGATATGCAAATGTTATAGAAAGAAAGCAAACGACAATGCGGCGACCGTTATCGCAACCATTTAAAATTTCATCAAAGGTGCGCAAGAAATAATAATTGATTGAACACTATTGTTGCGAATGATACCAAGTGGGGTTCTACGAGCACCGAGAGGTTGGGAGAATCCGAAAATTAACCAATGATAGGTCTAAATTTAATTTTACGATCCGATACCTGCGCTGATCTGACAAAGGTTCTAATCAAATTATGCAGCCGATGTTACTATTGTCATCTACATGCATAAATTTAAGGCACGTTATTATATATACATAGAAGGGTAGTGAGAGGATGCTCACAATAGTCAAGATGTATCAGATGGTTATTGAACGAACTATCGTGTGGGAAGAAGGGTTTAGATGATACTTATCAAATGATTGTTACGAATTACAGCAACTAAAGATTAGCTTGATCAACTTCAAAATAAATTTACATCGAAAGAACCTCTAATGTTAAATTAGAAAATGTACACGTATGTTTCTTGCTGCCAGGTCCGGCGACGAAGACTACATTGTAGTGTCTTTGGAATAGTATATTTCCTTGTTAAACATAAGGAACGGTAGGATCAAAGCAGCCTTGCCAATCAAAGATGTAACAAATCCCACCCTTAGTGGAAACAACGCGGATATCGCATTACAAAAAAGTTCGTTATGAAAAGAAACCGTTACTATTACCAAAGGGTATGACAACGCGCAAGAGGGCGATCCAATTTTAGTGAAATTCTTATAGCTGTAATGATATGGAGCACGGGCGTTGCATACTTTAGCGAGAGAAAAGAAATTTCGGAGACGTTGCGAACATTGATATGTAGATGAGATGGCACAGGTAGGGAAGGGTGTTATTGAAATTAGAGATACATATGAAATTCGAGAATAGCGAGGTATTGCCGATCGATAGGGTACGTATTCCAGACAGGTGGGACTTCAATGCAACTGTCGAATATCTTTGGGAATGTAACGTCTTTCGTTTTGTTTCTGACTTGATGAAATGTTTTATTACAGTTCTGCTGAATAGTATTGACCGTTTTTCGTTTAGCAAAATAAATTAGTTTTTGGTATAATCATGCACATAACATTAAACGCGAAATATGTAGATAGGCAATTTATTCTGATTTACACCGGGAAATCATAGTATCAACATACAACCGTCTAAAATTTGAATGATAAATATAATGACAAACTTTCTATAAAATAGTAATAAGTTTTCCATTATTGGAGTTACATCAGCATAACAAAAGACGAGATTGTCACAGGCCATTAGATGCTTTGCATATGAAGAGTCCACGCGCGAATTACCATACCGTACATATCCCTAAATTTATCTAAGTTTGTGCTTCTTTATACCTCGTCCAAGGCACGAGACAAATTCATACAGCCAGTAGGAAGGTCCAAATTTGCATAAAGTCCGGCACGAGCTAATATTTTTGCATAAGAAGATAACACTTCTTCGAAACGTGTTTTATTCGGGCGTGAGGTGTTAGGGCGAAAACTGTTGTTATTGATTTGACTCTTTTACTTTATGCTAATGATGTAAAAATCCGGAAATGTAAGATGCAAAGCAACTATATTTATGGTAACATGTACCGTGCCGTGATAGGATGTAGTAATTTGCCATTTCACAATGGCCTGATACGTCAACACATAACAGGGGACATGCAATTAAAATATATTTTACGACGGTTGCACTGAATCTGAAGCATGGTTCCATATTTATGGGAAACAGCATGGAAATAAAGACCCGAGCGATTTGTCAGCAGTCCGTATCAGGCTAGGCTGAGTCGATAATAAAAATTTCCTGTGGTTTTTCTCGTTTTTCGGCTATATTAGGCACGCGACTGCCGGCGAATGCGCGAGACGGTATTTTTTCATTATTTACTTGTGACAGAGAGAAACACAATTGCAAAAACTATATTAATTGCTGAAAGTTCTGATGCGGATGGCATAATTCAATATTATGGTTATTGCAACCCGTTTATACAGGTTGTTACCTAAATAAATAATTTGGCAAACATTTCTTAAAGAAAATTTTTGTAAGCTTTTTGGAAAGTTTGATCTGTCGTTTAGGGATAAAACGCCTGTGTTATTACAATACAAATACGATTAGCTTGTGTTACAAAAAAAGTAGGTACCTAAATTAATAAAAGTATAAAGATGTCATGTTAAATTAGATAAACACTGCTACATCTGGTTTTTTGCTGATTATTATGAAAAATGCTAATTATAACCTTATTCTGTACTTTAAAAACGCAGTAGCTAGAAGTCCAGGTGTTGATTCCCATGAACATAAAGTAACATTTACTTGTAAGAAATCACCAATTAGCTGCTAACCGGTCTTCGCGAACGGCTCGTAGGAATATTCCAATGTTTATGGCATATCTAACTAGACCGTCGACTACTCAAGCTGGAATTAATCAAATCAACCAACCCCTACCAACCACTTTCCGATATAATTAAGGCGTGCTTGTATGCGTGTCGGACAATACGTACTGACCTCCTCTGTGTGCGATAATGAACGATTATAAGAGACCTAGTTTACTTAACTACAGCTCTATCTTGAGGTTCGATCAATCAATTCCGCACTCTATTTATCGAAGCGTAGGGTTTAGTATGGGGAATTTGTGGTTAATATCGCGTTTTGCCTTGGTGTGTGGGTGGTTTTTCTTGGTGTGGGTTGATGAGTCACATTTTTTTTTGTTTCGTGGGTAAGGCGCTGGGGTGCCGCGTGGGGTGGCATCGTACCCCTTGCTTGCAACCCCATCTTATTAATCAGTGAAGTACCAGCCGCCTCTTCACATGTCTATTTGGTACCGACGCGTTATTTCTTATTAGAAATTCATCGTGATGTTAATTTGGTCACGATATTACTATAGTTTTACTTTGATATTACTAACTAGATTTCAGTCAAAAAATTATATATCTGTATTGATATACAGCTGAGTTGTTACTTGAGTTTCAGTTCTTATCTGATGATAAGAACTGAAACTCAAGCCAGGGTATGCCCCAGTTCGGATTCGCTTTGAATATGAGCATAATATAATAATAACAGTTCTCGAAGAATGTTAAAAGATAAGCGACAAGAGTAAATCTTATCTTCAGCAACACAATCCAGAACATTTTCCTTATTCCATGTTAACTTTTTTTCTATTGACTTCATGAGCCTTCTAAATTAGACAATTTGTTCATTCTTTAAAAATGCACTTAGTCTTTAAATGTTCTGGTAAGTAATACCTAAATAATGTTCATCTACATTTAACCATCACGGTCAGACTCGTTAACAAACAAACACATTATACATTTCCAAGTACAGTGAACCGAAAATTCACCTCAAATAAATAATTGCAGGAAAATTACAACTTTCCTCGACATACCATTAACGTGTCAAGCGAGGTGTCCACGACAGTTAGTCCCTATTATTAAACTGTTAAACTAAACTAACGAATATACTGATCTATAGAAAATAACACAAAGCTCGCATAGATAACAATCCACACCCCGTCTTACCCCCCTTCCCGTCTCATTAATATTATCGACCCTATCCACTAATTATGTTGCGAATGCACGTTTGTGTGGGTACACGCACACATGTGAGTGTAATGGACAGTGATGGGCACTAAATTAAAATAGAAAACAATCGATAAGTTGCTCATCGAATGTATAGAGTTATTCGTATCGTGAGTGAAAACGATTGCGTGTTCATCGGCTGTTGTGATTGCTAAAATGTTAATAGGCGTTTTGTGTTCGGGAGTTGAACTTTGACTGGATTGGGCTTTGATGTTCCTATTAAATTCTTTTAGGTTTTATGTAGTCTTTATAAGAAGAGATTTGTTTTTGCAAAAACACATGATTTTTACATTATCAGATTGATATTAATTTATTACGCTTCATCATAAAGTTGGAGAATTTTTTTTTACAATGAAATAAAATGACATTAATAACACAAGTGGATTCTTGCCCAAGGTGGTTATTGGTCTATTAATTATTTTACCAGGCCTTCCCTGAGCGCTATAGCGCAAAGTCTTCAGATTGCCGAATCCAGCATCTGTCTTGGAGAGTCTTTTGCAGGTCGTCATTCTACCTGGCTGGAGGGTGTCCTACACTAAAACGTATACATAATTTGGTACACTTCGTACGAATAGATTTCGGAAAAGATTTTTGTACTAATTTCTTTCGATTTCGAATAACATTATGTATACGTACTACTTTGGACCACCATAATCCATGACGTCACATATAGCAATAAGAAATTCGCGTAGTGTGCAACAGTTTACGTTGCGTGCGGCGCATGTGTGAGTGTTTGGGCAAGGTCAGGGCTGCGCTATCAGATCAATGGTCAGATTTGCAAAACGGGGAATCGATATCGATGAAAATCGATTTGAGAGTTAAAATGGTTGGTTACGGCAACATAAGAAACCTAACCTGAAAATCCTTTGTCGATTTACGACAGTAAACTTTATAGTGTAAGTATCAATGACACTAATAAGTATATTTTTATTTTACTTGGTTGGTTTTTATCTAACAAAAGTATGGAAGGGAAATCACGATATAAAATCAAAATTAATTAAGGTTCACACAATAGAGCTTTTTATTTAAGTTACCACACTAACCAAACATGATTCGTAGCGAACAAAAAACCGACCCGTCCTAATAGAAACTGTATAATTAATCACTTGATTAATCAGTGTGACGAATAAAAACAGTGTAATGACCCGCTTCCTTGAATCGATCAACGTGACGTCATCAAAATTTGAATGCAGAGTCACTGTGTTGTGGTGAGTTTCCAATCAGTCGATGGAATAACGTACGGAGATTTAACGTTGCACAACTCTAATTTGGTTTTTTGTCGTTGAAGAAATTTTTGCTTAGGTATATCAAGCTGATTCAAATTTATGTTTTGATGTGCTAGTTACAAGTAAAGTATGTTAATTATAAGAAAAATAGACACTATAATTATAGGATATACCTAACTTAGATTGAAATCATATACCACTACTGATTAAAAAAAATATTTTTGTCGTTATTATGAGGTGCTATTTCATAAAAATTGTATAATATAATACATGGAAATCTTAGTAGTTTCTCCTACATACTATAGCAACCAGGCAGGCTCGCATAAGATTATAGTAAGTTCAGATGGTGTTCAAAGTTTCCAAACATATCCAACAATCGATAAAAAGTAACACGCGCGCCAAACACTAAAGATAGGGTGGCAACGAGATTCTCGTGGGGCAGAAAAAAGTGAAAAGCAATCAGTGTGGCATAATTAGTGCGTTGTAAGTATGGGGCGGGTTGCTATGGCAACGGCGTCTGTCGATACCCTGCTTACCCACCGCGTTAATTTCCAACGGAATTAATCGAATCAAGCAATCAATCGATATCGAGGAATTGAAATAGACGGCAGTTAGAAGGTGCTTGCGTTTAGTGAGCTTTTAACTTTAACGCTGGATTATTTATTTCATACGTTTGGTGGTAGTTTTATCTAATAAGACTGTTTAGTTTATAGCAAAGGTTCTTGGCAGAACACATTGTAATTAGGATTGATGTTAGTTTCTGTACATATTGGAACCTGGTAAAGATTTGTGCTGTGCTGTAACATCATAATTGTTGAAAAATGGTTGGGTTGAGAAAATATTAATCAAAAAGCAATATAAATAATGATTTAGTTAAAACTTTCCCTTTTATGGCAAAAAATAATAATTTATCGACATTTAATAACTTCTGGCAAACAAAAAATAAATATAATTTAAGTACTAAAATTATGTACAAAAAACGTGGAAGCGGCTTTCATTGTTGCGTCTAACCAAAATTAAGGAGGCCATCATTTTAACCAGCTTTTGTATTCAAAATTCGATAATTTATTGCCGAAATAATATAATTACGGTTGACGGGACGGATTGGTTCACCGGAAATACCAAATTACCGGAGAAATTAAGCGGAAACATTTGGCCGAGCCGCTGGCAAGATGGCGCGCCTTCGATTATCGTGTCTGTTCCATTTATGAATTATAATTATTGTCGCCTCTAATTATTTGTTTTGTCGGTAATTACGGATTATTGGGAATTGAAAAATATGATGGTTTTGGTCGTAATCATCCGTAATATTGCTTCTGGATGAATAATTGAATTTGATGATTGGAAAACTTTAACTGAACCGCAACGTAAAATTAACAATAACCTGTGTTGAATACTGGCTAGGAGTAATACTCATTTGCTCCTTTGTGTCTTGACATGAAAACGATAAATAAATATGTGGCAGATAATCGAAATGTTATTCTAAAGAGCTGACTGTATCATCGATTATAAAAAAAGATTCCGAGATGAAAATGTTGCCAAATGTGAAGTAGTCGTTTCTTCTTCCATGCTTTTCTTTAGTAGGTATATTTTATGTAGTAAAATTCACCTAATGAAGAAAGTATCACCTGCCAATGTCGTTAAATATTTTCCACCAATATACCATAGGTTTTTTTACTACGCATAAAGGACCAACAGGAGTCCAAATGCGGAAAATGGAGTACTCCCACCTGAACCATAGGTTCTGTAACCCCTTTGTAAACAAAAATATTCCGGGTTTTGAATCGGAGCTGCATCAATATTATTTATCCTTATAAAAAGTGCGATAGCCTTATCTTATGTAAGTTTATTATAGTGTTTGTAATTTAGTTATTATGGTTTGTAGTGTTACAGTAAAACTATATTTTTTTTTATTTATCTAAATATTTATGAAAGTGCCATCGTCTATAATGTTCAATCCAATCCATCCTAAGGTTGAGGAGATAGCTCTCAGCGATAAGGCCGCCCTTTATACTTCCTTTATTCTAAGTATGATTTTTCTATTGTTTTCTGTTGTATAATAAAGGGGTTTCTATCTATCTGTCTAAAGCCAATATAAATCAGTCTCTCTCTGGGAAACAAGATTTGACATCGCGTGTGGCCAATAGTCTGAGTGAGCTCCAACTCTCCCAATAATTATCAGAAATCAACTCAAAGTCTAGCAAAGACAAACAGTTCATTCAACTTTTTGACAACTTTTTGAACTTCTTTGAAGAAAACAGTGTATTATATTTGTTAACGCTTTCACTGCCCAGCTGTTGCGGCGAGACAAGCAAGGGCCCGCAGCTAGTAGGTACGTCAGTCATTATTTGCGTCGTCGGTTGTGGGCCATAAGTGTTAACGATTCTAAGAAATCTAAGATAATTACTTTTGGTTTCTTAGATTCATTAACACTCAGAAGATAATAATAATATGAAAAATAATTGGCCTTTAATTAAAATACTTCTTATAGGATATGTTTGAAAGGATTCAATATCTCATGATTCAACCTTGAAATAACTTAGTATTTTCCTGTTATTTAGTTAGAGTACTATAACAAACGCTCGGTTTTGCCGGTTTTCTTTCAGAATTATTAGAAAAAGCGACTGGTAGTTACCTACAAGCGCAAAAAAGGCTAGCTTCTAGCGCTAAAATTGCGCATCATAATTATTTGATTTTATAATTTTAGAAAAACTAACATCTAGGTAGGTACTATAGTTTGACCGAAACCGCTGTACCGCTCCTTAGGAAAGTGCGGCGAGGTGAGGGGCGAGGAAAAAAGAGCAAGAGTACGCGTTGACGGCAGATGGATCGGAGCGGCCGATATTTCCCCCCCGTCTCGCCGCTCGCATACCTCAGGCGCGGTACAGCGGTTTCGGTCAAACTATATATTACATAACATAGTGTATAACTGACGGCTAATAATTATAAGCTTTCACAGAAAAAAAATTAACCAATAATAACAGTCGAAAAAAAAAACTTAATAAAAATTCATCTATAAGTGATTTAAGTTCGTTGCCAATGTTAGTGTCATGAAACAAAGAGCTAGTTAAGAATGGACGGGCTATATCTAGCTAGGTATCTTATAATTTTAATTGTGTTGCGATTTCTGATAACTTACCATTTTTGAAGCGGCTGCGGCACATGTTACCATAGCTAGGTTTCGTTTTGATAGTCTATAGGTTTTCATTCATAAATCACTTATCACTTCTGTCCTGTAGTTTTTAAAAAGAAATATAATCTAAGTGTGTGGTGAAGGGTTAAAATAAATTAGATGCAAGGAATTTATGTACAAAAATGGTTGGGATATTGTTGAAGTTAAATAATATTTTTATTCGTTGAGAAAATCTTAGACAACCCAAAATAGGATGAAGTGGGGTTATGATTTTCCGAATATATCCATCAAACATGCAAAGGATGGGAAATAAAATGATACTAAAATACAAGTATGAGAACTCTGAGAACCATAACGATACATACATAAAAGTTATATCAAAGAAGTAGGTACTGCAATCTCACGATCCACCCACAGAGATTTATAAATCATACAAAAATAAATCACTCAGGTTCAAATGTGAAATACTTTCTCTAAACAAAAGGCATTGTGTATGCAAAAGTGCATTCCGATTCGAATACTTTTCGTCGCCTGCCTTCTACCCTGTATATTTTTTTTATTTCTCTCGAATAAATATTGGCAAGCGCCCGATTTATCGATAACTTTTATATATGAAACCGTCGTGTTGGATGATCACGATCGTTGTTTTAATATGAGCCTGGTGAAATATTGCCCATAAATGAAGTAGCCCAAACAGAACTCGCAAGACTTTTCAATAAGCAGCTTGTAAAAACATAAAATAACTATCATAAACGGATTTTTTAATCCTTGTTTCAAAATGCCGGAATGCTGTTGTTTTATTTGCGACAGCTTGAAAGATATCTTCTGTGTCTTCGTTTTCTCAAAAATCAAGATTTATTCAAGTTACTTGATGGCGTATAAATCACTTTGAGGCTAATTAAAAATGCCCTTTTCGAAATGTAAAACGCGCATCCTCTGAGTTGCTAACCTGTGAATATAATTTACGATATCTCGACGCTCATTCGCACATAAACTTTCTAATTTGCAGTTTGAAACGAATGTTGCAAAAAAAGCTGGTCAATAATAAAAACAACACCTCACGAAAAAAGCTATAGAAATATATTGCCCACTGTCCATGTTCAATTTGGTTTTGACCACACCCGAAAGACTGGCCGATAACCCATAACGTCTGTCAAAGGAGCAATTAAAGGTGTTTGGTGTTGCCATAAACTCAGGATTAATTCCCCCCTTTTACGATGGAAAAAAAGAAAATTTTGCAATCTGGCACGTATACTTGCGTGTCGGCGTTCATAATTCAAGTTTGTTCTTTTTATAAAATTAATGCTACCTTATAGGCACACATTAATTTGTACACGGTTTTATCACCACGGGCGCACAGAATTTTAGTTTTGATCCTTTGACGTGTTTCTTTTTTATGATCCTTTTACAGCTGCACATAATAATTAATGTCTGATTTATGCTCGACTTTTGACGTTTTTGAAAAAAGGGGTAATTAATTTAATGGTTTCATAATCTGCATTGATTAACTAAATTCCCACTAATATTAAAAGCTGCGTGTTAGTGCCTTCGTATAAATTATGATGACTTTCAATACTTCTAGAAAGTAAGAGTCGGTTAAGATATAGGTTGAGTTTGATAAAGTAATCCAAACGGTTTATTTACCTTCTTTGTTCACTAATCGGGGATTAAATATTCACTGGCAAGCCTTGGGACGAACGATTATCCGTCTGAGGTCAGTAATTTATTTTTAAGGCTCGTAAAATCTCACTCCCTGCAGTAAAAGTAACATTTTAACGTACTAACACGAGCCAAGATTACAGACTTCGTTTACTAAAAGCCTTGCAATACTTTGCATTCACTAAAACATTGTCGTGTCACAGAGTATTACCGTCAGCTTGCATAGAACTGATAACTCAAAATGCACACGATTTACATAAATTAAGATTTGGCACCGAGCACGCGAAAAAAACAAACACCTTCAAATTCGATACAACTTTTGCATATCACACGCGAGAGTATTTGACATAGCCTGTTAATTGGAACGAATAAAAAAGTGGAGGGAACGAGATGAGAAAAGTTACTTAAAGAATATACGGAAGTTAATTAGAAACGGAACGAAAAACAACCGTAACTGGTGGCGAAGTTGGTCGTTCTAGCGCGGCCAATGGTACAAGACACTCACACACGTAGCGCTCACTACCACGGCTTTGGGCATTTGCATACCGCCCGCCCAAGCCGCGCCGCCGCCCAGCCTGAGCGACAAGGATAGAGCACTATTTTACTACGTTTGACACTTCACTTTACCAAATTTTAACTCTATCACGAGCTTATCTCTAAATTTTTAACCCTACAAAGTGTAATCGCAAAGCCTAAATCAAAATTTTATGGTAAGGTTTTGTTGATACACAAATTATGATGGAAAGCGTGGAGAAAAGGATGAAAGTAAATTTATCGGTTCGCGTCGGATGCGACACGGTATGATAAGTTGAGAGACAATGTGAACGAGAGAGCATGAATGGGTTAGGTGGCCTTTAATGAGTCGCGTGACTGATTGAATGACGGGTTAGGGTTCAGTGGTTAAGGTTATTTTCTAGGTACATAACTACTTAGATTATTTTATGACCTAGAGGAGTTTTGTAGGTCGTTTTTGTCGTCCTTTTTGGAGTGATTAAAACAAAATTGGACTTAAAAGTAAAACTTAATTAGAATTTACACGTGGTGTAAATTAAGCAATTAATGCATTTTTTGCCATTTCAATGCGATCAATAACTTATTTTTTCTAGTCTCAGGAGTTTACATTGAAAATTTTAATTTCACCTCCTACGTTTCTCTTGTCTAATGAAAACACACAACAGACAAGAACATAGTAATTACGGGCAGTAAGAGATTTATTACATGAGGATAGAACACGTGTCTACCCACATAAAAACATACTATAAAACCAAATTAGTGCATAGAAAACTGCCTTGCCTGTCTAGTAATTAACACCAATTTCCTGGAAACGAAATACCACTTGGTTTTCTGTATGCTAGAAAACTAGTGTACTGTGATAAAAAAAAGTTGGGCTATACAGTTAACTACAGACAATCCCTCTGGATTGTTTGCAACAGTCTGCAGTTTACTGAACTATTTCAATTGTAAATACTATAGTTTATATTCTATAGTAGTAATTGCCTACAAAATAATATGAAATATTTATATTTACCACCAACCGCATTCCTTTTATTATATTAGAAAATAGTAGAGGTAAAATAAGATCCGTCAAGTCCGAGTGTAACTCACGCACCGATGGTTTCGAGCGTACGCAAGTTAAACAAATATGTACAATAGGTACCGGTTAGAGATTATTAAATACCTAAAAGTAGTAGGTTTGATTATGGGGTACTGGTAAATTTTCCATTTGTACCGACATTTTTCAAAATGTATGAAACCTACAGTAATTTTAAAAACATTATTATTTTGAGATGTATAAACTAATATGAGTGTATAATTATAGTTAGCTGATGTACTTATATAGTGAGGTAGCCCCTTTCAGATAATTCCCCCATTTTGGCTATTTTTCAAAAAGTGTTATTTTTACAGACTATTTTTATTAACGAATTTTTTCGTATAAAATTTAGATCTTTATCATTAAAAACGCCTGATGCATTTGAGATGGATCGTTCTGCAAATTTCGGAGATAGGGGAGGAATGGTCGGATTTTTCGACTATTTTAAAATTTTAATAAGTTTGAAACGAAAATACATAAACTAAAATTTTAGATACATTTTCAAATGTGTGCCCGTTTTCGACCTGGCTAGCTTCATTTGTTTAAGTAGGTACATACTTCATTTGTTTTAGAAAGATAGCAATTTTACGGTTTTCGAAATTTATTTTTCTCTAAAGAATATACATTCACTTATAGAGAAATATAGGATTATCTTAAGTAAATATGCAGAGCGGACTTATGTTACTAACAGTTGGAGATGTTTTCGCAGGTACGCGACTTACTTACTGCTTTATACAATACAAAAATCTTTACTATGTACTAAAATGTATATATATTATATCTATTCATAAAGTTATATCCTAACATAATAACTATACTGACATACATAAAAATATAATTTCAGTTCCGATCTGTCTGTATAATATTAACTCCTATTTCAAATCTTTAAAAACACGAGTCATCATGGTAAATTCACTTTTCCGATGTGACGATAGAATTCAATTTCCAATGCAAGTCCACACCAGTGATACCAGCTCAATATGCATTCTCGCTATATGTGAATACTTGGAAAACGGAACATGTAGTAGTTAATTTTTGCGCAAAGCTGGTGTGAGCGAGAGGTATGCTCATTTACAAATAGTTAGCTGGTGTTAGAGTGAGAGGGATAATCTGGGGGTTAATTAATGAACGTGGAAGCCTGCGCTCTTTATTGCTTTCGTGGCGGTAAGACGTTTAAGAAGGTTTCCGCTGAGAAAATACAGCTTTTCTGTTGTTTGTAAGTTTTTATTTAGTTTTTAAGGCATTCTAAACTTTATCTCATAGTAGAATATGCTTCATCAAAATCTGTTTTATCGAGTAACACATGTTTCATAATTTTGTTCTGTGAAACGAAAGGACTACGATATTTTTTCAATTTAATTAAATAAATATATCAACTAAATAATGCGCATTAAATTGTTTTCTAGTACGTAGAAATAAATAAATAAATAATGCTGGACAATTCACACAGCATCATCTAGACCTATTATACCTTATTATACATAGTAAACGACCAGAACACCCGGAACAAATATCTGCAGATCGTACACACAATTTTTCCGCGGCGGTAATTGAACCCGCAACCTCCTGCGTCGCAGGCGGACCTTCGCCCACCGCGCCACATCGGTCGTCCAATATACTTTACTCAAAGTACTATGTTTTTCTATGTAAGTATTATAACTATTTTATTTATCATATCTCACAACCTACAAGTACACAGATCCCCTGGTACTGTCCACGATCCTGTCCATCCATCGTCATCTGGTAGAGATCGCTCTTGAGCGATAAGACTGCCAATTATAATTAATTTTTAAGATTTTTCTGTACATAGTTTTCTATTTAAAGTGCAATAAAGAATTTCCTATCTGTTTTATTAGACGTAGTATGAACTAAACAAACTTATCTGTAAGAAGGTACAACCAAGAACAAAAGTGATAACATTAAGTCTGTTTCCACAACACCTGTTTAATTACGCAAAACGTCCTAAGCCGTTACGTGGACATTTCATTACAGTACTTCTAAGAAGGCACCCAAATTATATTAGGAAAACAGAGAATACCTACGTGTCTTTAAGAATTCCCATGCAATAAGTTGTTTGTGATTCAGATTTTTGAATGAACACCGTGGTATCAATTCAATTAAGAGATTAATTATAAGTAGAGAAGAACAATTTGTAAGATGTTTGTTAAATCTTCCCGCCAAAACTACTGAACGGATAGGATTGAAATTTTGCATACAGGTAGTTCTAGGCCTGGAATAAAATACTTTTTATATAAATAACCTTAAAAATGCATGGGAAGCCGCAAGCAGAAACTAGTATTGAAAATTCAAAAATTTGGATGGCTGTGTGTTACTTCTACGCCAAAACTACTGAACGAATCAGGCTGAAATTTTTCCCAGATGTAGCTCTAGGTCTGGAATCTAACATAAAACAGTGGTATAGAAATAAAAATAACCTTTAAACGGTTCCACAAAACGCGTGCAAAGCCGCGGTCAGAAACTAGTCTTCAAATAAACGGTATTGTTATTATTCTTTATACAGTTTGGTCTAACAGTTCATAGAGCTCAGTAACCAACCTCTTTTATAAGAAAACTCTTTCATCAACGAAAAAAAACTTAGTACACATATCAACGTAATTACGTAGTTTTTATTACGACAGAAAGCATCCTGAAGACAATACACTCTAAGCTCGGCGCTTAAGTGGCGGAGAGACCGTTGGCGCATTTTCTTAATTTCTTAACCGCCACACTGCGGGGCGAAATTAAGAAAACATTCACCACATTTACGGAACGCTATTTATTGTATGCTGGAACTGCTTTGTTGGGTTCACTGTACCATCACCACATTGGAGTTTACCAATTTGATGTTACTTATTTAAACCTGACAGGCCTGGCTTGGCGGAGGCCTATGTCCAGCAGTGGACTGCTATAGGCTGATGATGATGATGATATACATATAACCTATAATAATAATTTGATGTTATTAAAAAATAAATGACGTATTTCGTTTTCGTATTCCAATTATTAAAATCGACCCTCAATTGAACAAGAAAAACGGTGAACATACAAAACTACATTCCTACAGCTGAACATAGAACCTGCTCCTTTTTTCGAAGTTGGTTAGAACCACTTGTTCGTTAAAACATACGAGAAATTATAAAAATCTTCTAAAAAAATTGAGAAGAATTGTTTTTATGTTATTGAAAGGTTATTTATTTATTTCAAAAACTGTGGCCTGTGGTTTGTTTCAATCAAACCTGGTGAAAATAATTAATGTTAAACTTTTTTTTCATCTTAGGGGAATACAAACTATCCAGTCTTAATTTAACATAAAAAAATGCATTAAAGCTAATCCTAAAAGCTTGATTACCAAGCAAGGCTATCTATATTAATGTGCATAGTGCAAAATAAACTCAAGAGTCATATTTTAGTGGAATGCAATTATAACAGGGGTGTCGTCTAGGGGTGCCACACATTGGCACCTCGTACGCACACATTTAAATGTCTGTGTGACTGCAGGGTTGTCACTTATCAGAGATTTCCTTCTCAATAAACCTCAACTGGAGACTAAAGAAAACGTAAAATAAACTAGTTTGTGACACACTCAAAAGAGAAATTCTTCGAAAAGGGTTTTTCGACTGTAATGTAATTAAATAAGCTACTATTGATTTTCTATACTAATTCAATGGAGATAGTGATCTGAATTCGCATTATTGTTTAATGTTAAAACAACACATTTTTCATTGTCATTACGTCAAAATCAAACTCACTCTCGGATCTCGCAGACATCACAGACATATCCGGGAGTCAGTATTAAGGGTCTTGCAGTATGACTTTTTCTCCAAGCTTTATGGTTAAGCGTTTTTGTTATATATTATAATAGAAAATATTATTTTGCCTTTGTAGGTATATGCATCTTCGGTATGTCTTTTTGGCCTGGTGGCCAGTGATCTCCAGTGTCATATATTCATAAAAATTTTGGAGATCTGCCATTTTATATTTAACAGAGCCGCCGCCATGACACTTTCCTGCCAAACAGTGACAACCCTGCTGAGTAAGTATATCCGTGTAACTGGACGTCACCCCAAGGATTAGTCGCGTGTCTATGAGATTACCACATCGCCGCAAATGAAGAATTACCGATTGCAATATTAATTAACAGATTATATTGCTGAAAATATTTGTGTGATAACTTTTCAAAGTCCTGTACAACACTTTAACAAAACTTTCTTACAGACTGTTGGTTGTTTGTTGTGCCGGTAGCTTATTATCTAATGATGAAATCATATGTCAAATATTTCATAAGAGACTTGATAATTTATTAGTTAAATTATTATTGAGATGACCAGTGTACGAACAGCTATTAAAGATAGTCTTATTATATTAATAGGTAGGTACTAGATTCATAATAATGTTAACTACCCACATCTGAGATGAAACTACTCTTCGTGTCGAGGCCAAACAAATCGTTTTCTAAATTTAGGAACCGGCGTCGTCCGTAGAAGAAAAGTGATGATGGATTTTTTTTCCAACGTAGCTCGAAGAGAAATCAGCTAGTTTAAGAGAAGCTAACATGTTAAATCAAACTTAGATAGTTTGTAAAAGTGGCCTTGGGTTAGTCTAATGAATGAATCACCATAAAAAATTATAAACATTCCAAAGGAATAGATCTTTCCCAAGTTGTAAACGATCAGAGCTCAGTAGGTACTTTACTCATGTAGGTTTTGACTACATAAAAGCAATTTAGCAACAGCTACCGTAAACAAACTGACACAGCCTTACCATAAAGTTTGCACAAGCGAACAACCTGTCAAATACTGCATACAGGCAATAAACTAGCCCATTTACACGTCAAATCATAACATTTGACACGAACATTTGTTCCGAAGCTTAACTCCTAAAACAACCAACAAACTCTATACTTACTCATACAAAAACAATCCGAAACTGCATACGCCAAGCCGTGCAATTAATTCAACGAACCCAAGTTCATATCTCACGTAACATTTGACTCATAACTTAAAAATATCTTTCCAAAAGCCGGACAATTCTTGTTTACATTTCAGATGCGAAACGTCACATGTATCCGAGTTTTGACAGATCATAAACTAACACAAGCGCACGTTAGCATTTACATACGCGCGGTGGTCGTACGAGAGGATACGCGCGAGTGTGCGTTCGGAAACAAATGATTTAGTTAGTTTTGCGATACGTTTTCAGCTCGTCTTTCGTGTGTCCGTCACACAGTTTGCCTTAGTACTGACCACAGGTTAGGGCGCCGGGTCTGCGGTGGTGTGCGTGTGTGGAGCTTTCTGCACGCGATCTCGGAGCTTACACGGGTAGGGAGTGCGTGTGTGTGCGTGAGCTCACTTGTGGAAGTATCAGGCTAGACTCATTGACTGCGGCCCTTATTGTATGAATGTGGAAAAATTATAGTGTCGAGTGCCTGAAACGGGGCGATGCGTATTGTTTATGGTCCTTCGAGCACTTAAGTCTCCCAATTTGCAGAGGACATTAATGTCTTGCCGCTTTGTCTTGCCGCACATTATTTCGTACAAAGTAGCGTAATTAAAACGGTCGGGTTTTCGCTGGACGATGTAGTATACTTTTTGCGACGCCAAGATATCTTTCTTATTGCGAGAGATAATTAATTTCTGTGCTAATTTTCTTGGAGTGTTTTATTTTTATTGCTCTATCATCGCTAAATAATTTCGTAGGTCAAATAAAACCAATTTTTCATGACCTCCTAAAAAAATATTTTAGTGATATGTGATTGAAAATAAAAATACTATTAACCTCGCTCTATAAGACTATCATAGAACAAACAATCATATATATATGTTAAAATTTCTAATCCACTAACACTATCTCTTGCAATACTGACACTCCCATCCGATTTTACTTGCTTTACGCCATACAAAGACAAACAATCCACTTCATAAAGCACCAAAAGCGAACATTAATCAACGAATAGTGAGAACAACATAAATACATATATCATTGAAGTCAAAACTTGGTGCATTCTTAAAGTTGAAATTGAACATTTATCACGGCCGGTCATGCGCGGGTTGGTCCATTAGGAGATTTTTCTGAATCATAAATCTCACTTCGCCTCATCTGGACCGATACAACAGATATGAAGTAAACACTCAGAACTACAATGCACTTTTGCGCATACATGTACCTATCCTACACACCTAAACACGCGGGTAACGACTGCTCTAGTTTGTTACAAATTTGTTTTTGCGCATACAAGTACTTATAGGGCGCTATGGCGCTACTTAGAGGAGGCCTATGTCCAGCTATGAACGAATAAATGCTGATGATGATGTACCCAACTATATACCTAACTAAACCATGGTATGAAGGTAGGTAGTTTGTTACATTTGACTGTAAACAGAACAATTATGAATATTAATTTCGAATTGCGGTAGTTGTAGAATTAATTATTGTTTAAAAATATATGTGGACCTACATTGTGAATTGTGGTAATTGTAGAAAGATATATTGTTTTAAAAATATATGTGTACAGAAAAAAACATTCTATATTTGAACTAAACTACATAATGTAGGTCGATAAACAAGCCACACAATATGGAATTTCTTGTAAAACCATCGACAGCAAAATGAATCAATGAAAACAAACCAGCACCTTCAAGTTGTCGACAGAAACCAACCATTTCTAAAGAAGATAAAACTCAATATTCTCTGGCATGTATGGAAAGTTATTCAAGACTCTCAAGCCTATCATACATTTCACAGTAATTATTACTTGGGTGCTTTAATTGCTGGCTGTGTTTTGTACTAACGTCATTTAGGTCGTTCGTCCACGCCCCACGTTCGAGTTTTAAGTACCGTCGATTCTTTCAATTTCGAATAAAGAATGTTTTGTTTATGCTCATGTAGAGAGGTTTTAATGTTTTGATTGAGCTACTCGGCGGAAGTAATTAAGTCATTTGATTGTTTGTTCTATTGAATTAAAAGTTTTTTAGCCTTTTGTGGGTGGTTATAAAATAGTTTGTTTTATTTTAAGTTGTTTTAGCGTTTATTAAGTTCTGTTTTATTATTTTCTGCCCTTTGAGATATTTTCTTTTATATGAAGGAAGACCTACTCATTTACAAAGAATGTAGTTATTCATCTTTGTATGAGATACATGTAATAACCATATCCTTTCATTCATAACCAACAGATGGCATCCGCAACATAAAATGACCAGCAATCTGGTCAAAATTAACAAATGCGCAATCTCGTTTCATAATCACGCCCCGTTTTAACTTATTATAACCAAGTTACAGTTAAATAGAATTGCCAACAGATGGCGGTGAACGGAAGTGCGTATCGTCTGTCAGCCCTTTAATATTTTAATGAAATACTCATTTTCTTAAGGGTCATAGCAAACGGGCTACTTTTGACCTAAGCGGATGATTATCTTATAATATAGGAGAATCATTCTCTTCTATGAACTTTATGACATGTTAACTTCCCACCCCATTAAATCACATATGAATATCGAAGTTACAAAAGAAGGTTATATTTATTTAAAATTAAGGTTTCCTATGTCGTATACCTACGCGAGGTACGCAAAACCAATTGTCAACCAATATCATTGGTGAATGATACGTTTAATCTTATGTAAACTCAAATTCCAAAGGTAGTCACATCGACATCTTACCCTAAGATGTCGATGGGTAGTCGTGAACAACGACGTTGAAGTTGCTTACTTGTTATGCGCATAATGTCTATTTTTTTCACATAATATTAGAATATTATTTTGTCAAGTGGTTATCAAAATGCAGCCAATAAGCGCCGAAAATAACGCGAATACATCTTAATCACCCGCGGTTTATTATGGTGTCTCGTTTGCACTGCCACTGACCACTCACAAAGAAGACAATGTGATGGGAACATTTGACGTGCGTTCTTCCGGAGGGGCCTTTGCGGATTTTGAATTTGGAATTCGCTTTTCAACGCGTCTGTATTCCTTTCTTTTGTTTATGGCTTTTGATAATAAGTCTATAATATCAACCAACCTCTTTTTAAATTGTTTAACTGTTATTTTCCCGTTACCGGGTATCTTTTGACGACCTCTGTGGCGCGTTGGGCGAAGGTCTTCTTGCGACGCAGGAGGGTTCGATTCCCGCCTCGGAACAAATATTTGTACAATCTGCAGATATTTGTTAGGGTGTTCTGGTCGTTTTCTATGTAAAATATCTATGCATGTAAGGTATTGTATTATGTACATACATCAGTTATCTAGTACCCATAACACAAGCTCTGCTTAGCTTGGGGCTAAATAATGTTGTGTGAATTGTCCAGCTTTATTATTATTCCACTTAATTTATTCAAATTCTCGTTATAAAATAAATACAATAAATATTATTTAATTATTCTACAGTATAAAATATGTATATCAAGGTTAGGTCACCGACCGCGAAACTAGGCTCAAGCGGCCGGTGACTTTTTATTATTAATGTTATGTAATAAATGCTATGCTAGACATAAACATAAGTATAAAGGTTATTTGTATTTTAAAAAATATACAAATCTGTCCCGCCCGACACAATAGTTCACACCTTTCCTGTCAAACAGCCAGTAATATTTCACAAGAATAAGCCGTCAGTACCAGTGGCACCTATAAAATCATAATATAAAATCATGTATAGGTAATACATGATTCTTCATGAAAATGCATGTTTACTGCGTAACACGGACAATCACGATGCGTCGTTTTACAACGAGCTCAGTTAAAGAGCTTTGCGCTAAAGTGGAGAGAATTTACACCGAAACATAACATTTTATGGATTGCGCTGCGTCTTTACGCATTTAAATAAATAAGGCGTTTTAAAAAAAACTTATTTACTTCAGAACTCAATAGATGGTGAACTTTCGCTTGGATGATGTCATTGGGCTATATCAAAATAAGTTTTTTTTTTTAAATAATAATAATAATGCTGGACAATTCACACAGCATTATCTAGCCCCATGGTAAGCAGAGCTTGTGTTATGGGTACTAGATAACTGATATACATAATACAATATATTACATAGATAGATATTTTTATTATACATAGAAAACGACCAGAACACCCGAAACAAATATCTGCAGATCGTACACACATTTGTTCCGAATTAATAAATTAATGAATTATTTTACTTTACTTTACTGAACTATAAACAGTAGAATAGGATCCTGTACCGCTGAAAGTGATTTCTCCCACGCGACCTTGTAATGGAGAACATTTAATTTGTTAGCCCCACGTAAAAGCCGAATGAACGGTCAAAAGAAGATTATTAGGGAAGGCATATGCCTATATAAGGGGAGGCCTATGTCCAGATTAGGTGAGGCCTATGTCCTAATTTGGGGGATCCTATGTGATGAAAGAAGAAGAAGAAAACAAGAGAAGAGGTTGGATTTCTTGACATTGACGGATACACGATTCATTCTGATACACGGATTCATTCTGTTCTATGACTCTTGTTAAAGTTAAAAAAACGTGTGTAACGTGTGTATTAAAAAAAAATTTTATTGCATAAAAAGTACCTACATGGCACTAATTAAGTCGGCTCTCATGACAAATATAAGTTATTTTGAGAATAACTTGTGGTTTGGTAGTGAGTGCTTATATTCGGAAGTCATTGCAAGCCTTCCTACGATAATACGAACCGGTGTGACATCAACCCATTTAAAATTGAAAGTGACGTAAGTGCCGTTTTAGTGCGCAATCGGCGGACCAAACGTCGTAAATCAATGTTTTAGTGTCGAAATGTTGGGATGCGTTAGCCACTGGGGTGGCCGGTATTAAATATTTTTTGCGCGAGTTTTAAAAAAGTTTGAACAATATGACGTTTGGCGAGGCGTTGGCAACACTCGCCTATTGTTCGGAGATGGACGGCGATGGAAATGTGTGCGATGACATTGTTCAACATTGTAATGATTAATTTGGTGCTTGTTCGACATTGTATGGTTCTTGTAAAACTTGGAATCCCTGTAGATAACTTATGTATATCCTAGCGTCTAGTGTATCGTGTGTTCTGTGGTATCGTGTTGCACTATGATAACATTTCATCATCATCATCATCATCACCAGCCTATAGCAGTCATTGCTGGACATAGGCCTCCCCCAATGAGCGCCATAGCGCCCTGTGTTCAGCTTGCCGCATCCAGCATCTACCTGGAGTCTTTCGCAGGTCGTCGCACCTGGTCGGAGGGCGTCCTACACTACGTTTACCGAGTCGTGGTCTTCACTCAAGAACACGTTTGCCCCAGCAGCAGCGGCCGTCGTATCTTCGCGAGATATGGCCGGCCCACTAACACTTCAGCTTGCAAATTCTTAGAGCTATGTCGATAACTTTGGTAACGATAACTTTTGTAGTTAGCTAAGTATATCAGCGATAACTAAACACAAGCTCTGCCATTCATTATTTTGTACAGGTCAATAATAACTATGGTCTGACATTTTAAGGTTGATATAAATATATACGAAATAGTTTCTGCCCGCGTCTTCGGACGCGTTGTTTTTAAACGTAACGAAACGTTTGAAGGCGATCTCCAGTTTCGGAGGCCAATTCAGGTCACTGCGCCACACAAGTAAGTACATACAACTAAGAGAAAACCATGGAATGAATATTTCCGCTACGAAAATCAAAGTTGAGCTTAACGATTATAAGGAAATCCTTTTGCCTATCAAACTGCCAAATAAGATGTCACATTGCATGCATGAAAGCAGTCTAAACACTAAAGACCTGTAAAGTTTTACTGCATCCAGTTTATTGACGATTTATTATCAACAGGACAAAATCATCCTGACTTGAATTAAGGATTATTGTCGTTTTCAATTTACGATTGACATAGAATAAATTATAAGAGCTTTGACAAACCTATCTGTACCTATTGTAGGTAATTGTAAGTTATTGCCTTAGCATTGTCTTCCTGCTTTCAAAAAGTAAATTCTTCAACATTGTTTTCTAATTCTAACCAATGCAGCCAGAGCGTCTTGGGGACTCTTCGAACTGGTATTAATATGGATCTGTTGAGCTACTGGTAGATTATTTACAACAGGCTTCAGTTAGCTCAATTGTTTCGATTGTAAATACTAGTTCTAACTTGTTTATATTATTTGAATAAAAGGTATCTAAGTACCTTTTGGAATGTGGGCATTTTAAAATACCACGAGATACCTCATACGGTTACATTTTAACAGAGGGTTGCAACTAGCACGCTGTACAGAACACTGGTTTCTTAACATAAAATGAACTATTTTGAGGGTTTCTTTTGCATTACCTGAAAAGGCAAAATAAGTAACCATTAAGACAATTTGAATTTTTTATAAATCAGAAGAAAAAATGAGATTTAAATACATCGTTTTTTTTAAATCAATTTTTGATGTTGCACTATTGACTTTTTGGAAAAAAAGCTAAAAAAAATCAAAACATAAAAATGGGTCACTTTTGCATTATGCAAATGGGGGGAAAATTATCGCAAATTGGCACTATTTTTACCCCCATTTGCCTATCACCTCCTAACGGGAATAGTCGAATTACCAATAACCCTGTATAAGTTACTTTACGTAAGTAAGTTGCGTTTTTTAATGTGCTTTATCCTATTTATGTTTAAATTATCATTTAATTTTAATGTTTAATACGAATCTGCAACGCCGCACCTCATCAAGGCATTATAAAAAATAATGGACAGACGATGCCGTTGGACTATTTTATACGCGGTTCATGATAGGTTTACACCTATTATAATATAGCAAAATGCAATCTGCAAATAGAATTTTCAGCTTGCAAGACTCAATCGTCGGTTCATAATAACAAAGTTGTCGTTACAAGTGATTAAATTGCAGGCGCTCGTAAAACAATAGCCGCAAACCGCACTCTGATTCGAAGAACGCTCGAAATTAACTGGCACGGTATAGGATCAGTACAGTAGGTCATCAATAAATAAATAATAAATAAATAATGCTGGACAATCCACACAGCTTCATCTAGCCTCAAGCTAAGCAGAGCTTGTGTGATGACTGATATATATAATACAATAGATTACATAGAGAGATATTTGTTATTAAAGATAATATAACGACCAGAACACCCGGAACAAATATCTGCAGATCGTACACAGAATTGTCTCGGGGCGGGAATCGAAACCGCAACCTCCTACGCAGACCTTCGCCCACTGCGCCACAGAGATTGTCGAATATCGCCGCCTAATCGTAAAATTAGACAGTTGTTGTATGACGATTGTTGAAGTCAACGTTTAACTTATATGGATAAAAGTCATTTCACCATTTCGTCCAATGAAATCCAATAGGTGTTTTCGACAAATCAGTGTTCGCATTGTAATCGGCCTAGCCATTATACAAACAAGCCGATTCTACGATCTGGCAGCAACATCATCATCATCATCATCATCCTCATCAGCCTATAGCAGTCCACTGCTGGACATAGGCCTCCTCCAATGAGCGCCATAGCGCCCTGTCTTCAGCTTGCCGCATCCAGCATCTACCTGCAGTCTTTCGCAGGTCATCATCCCACCTGGCCGGAGGGCGTCCTACACTACGTTTGCCGAGTCGTGGTCTCCACTCAAGAACACGTTGGCCCCATCGGCCGTCGGTTCTTCGCGAGATATGGCCGGCCCACTGTCACTTCAGCTTGCTAATTCTTTGAGCTATGTCGATAACCTTGGTTCTCTGTCGGCTGTATTCGTTACGAATCCTATCCTTTAGCTACATCAACACGAGGTAAATGGATGATGGCTGTTGTGAATACCTGAAGATGCCTTTGTTCAGCAATTAACATATCATTTCTTCTCCCTGATCTTATCTCACACTAGTTGGGGTTGTCACAAACAATATAACGGTACTTAATTATTTATATTTAGCAGTCGACGTGGGGTGTGGGCTAAAATGTTGATGAATATGACAGAATTAAGACTAGAAAAATTATGTACTTGAGATCAGGGCTTAAAAAATATAGAATCAAGTAGCAAATCTTATCCAAGTTCACCTGTACTTATGTAAAAGACAACCTCGACCGTTCGGAGATATCTAATGATGTAGTAAAAGTATAATTTGGAAAACCAATATACGATGTTAGGCGTGACATGGCATGGCAACCGATATAATGAACTATATATACTAGCTTACCTTCTGCTGATCTGCTATACTGTGCCATCGATAGCTGTCGTGCAATACGGGGTAATTGCCAAAATGAAACAATTTGCTGCTCGTTTTCCTATCAATTTGAAAGAGGTGAAAGCAAAAAGTGTTTAGCTGGAAACAGTCACTATCTGATAAACTCCGTTGTCAGGAAATTGAAGATCCCGGTTTATAAGTTTCAAAGAAAGCAATCATTAACATGAAAAATTTGATAAATGAGAACCTGGTTACGAAATATGAAAAAAAAAACTAGTACCTGATTACGAAGCTTGGTAACTCAGACTAATAGAAAATAGCAACTGCACTAAAACAGCTAAAAATAATAATACGTAATCTACGCACATAAATAAACCCTGCAATCCCATGAAATGTCACTTGGATACTAAAAATCGTTTATTCATAAAACAAAGGTTGCCAAAAATTAGCCGATCAAAAATACAGATTTTGACGGATAGACCCCTGGTTTCACTGTTGTCTTTCCTGTTTCCGCACTGGCCCTCAATACATCGGTGACCTTGACCGTGTTACGTCATCGACCTACACAGACTACGTAGCAGTACATTTACCAAGCGACGAGCTTTTCTGTTGCTAAATGTTTTTGTTGTTTCTATTTTCGACTTTCAATAAAAGTTCTAGAAAGTTCTAGTACCTCCTAGGTACCTATTCAAAACTAACTTACGCCCGTGGCTTCTAGTCGCCAATTATTTGTTACAAGTTTCTGTTCGAGGCTTCGCACGCGTTGTTTCGATGGAAATGTTCTAACGTTATTTACATCCTATATACGATAAAATGTGTTAAAACATACACATTTTATCGTATATAGGATATAATCCTCTAATTCCGGGCCTGGAACTAGCTGTATGAAAAATTTTAGCCCGATACGGTCAGTAGTTTTTGCGTGAAAGAGTAACAAACATCTGAAACAAAATCAATAAACATACAAACAACAATCAGTATTAGTATGATAGTAGGATTTTATAGATCTCATTTGTCTTTATTAAATTCTTACAAATACTTAAAAAACGTTTAATTGGAAAGGAACGATAACATTCTATAAAGTTCATTTAATTTAATCCAATTATTCTAAATTTAGAACTGATTCTATACAAAAGATCAGTCAGATCCAATCTGCAGGACTTTTGGCGTGTAACTATAAATCTAGCCAGACATTCGTATATTCATCACCAATTAATTTCATCATATTACTTTGTGGTTTTAACCACAAAGCAGTGTGATAGACAGGGCGCTATGGCGCTCATTGGAGGAGGCCTGTGTCCAGCAGTGGACTAATAGCTGATGATGATGATGATGATTACTTTGTGGTTAATACCTTGTGTCATGTAAAAATTGGAACAAAAATCTACAAAATTAACATCTATACAATCCCAAAAATTACAATTGCACATTTAGGTACAGATTATTAACCCTAGATCACTAAACATTAGTCTCACAGGCGACACGGTTCCCGCGCATTAGCTGTTTAGGTATGTTCCCGGCACTACCATACCCTGCCACGCTCAGTACCTTCCTAATTTAGTGTTTTAGTACCCTATGCTTACGCATTACTTCCGCAGTAAAATATTGGTGTTTAATTTTGTTAGTCAGAACGACTAATGTGTAGTGACTGTGTAACTCGAAAATATGTTTAGTGACCTAGGGTTAAAGCTGTTACGCACTTCTGCGTATAGACTATTGGTTGGTACTTAGTAATAGTGGGCGTAAGATCTTAAAACTTGCAAATTGATAGTCAGCCCAGGGTGGCCTGTCTGGAGTCGCGCTAGTTTGTAGCGATTTGCGGTAAGGCTTCGTTCATGGTGTTCTAACATGTCGGAATCAGCTCTTCCCGGGATGCTGATATAAAAGTCGAGTATATGAACAATAGCTACATCTATACTTATGTTATAAAAAGGAAAGGTTTGATTTTTTGTTTATTTGTAATGAACAGGCTCCAAAACTACGGGACCGATTTGAAAAATTCTTTCACTGTTGGGAAGCTACACTATCCCCGATGAACATACGCTATATTATATTTTCAAAAAAGTTAAGGATCCATACTAACACCGTGCGAAGCCGGGAAGATCCGCTTGTTGTATATAAAACTACGACTAATAAATGATGTTAATGATTGCCGTTTGAATGGCTGGTATGGCAAGATAAATAAGCCAAACTAAGGCAGACAGCTCGGCAGTGTGATAAGCTTATTGCGAAAACGCGCCATGAAAGTGAATAACACTAAACGTGTATTTATGGCACAGAAAGTGTATTTATCCTGCCTGGAAGAAATTGCTCTTAGCAATAAGGCCACCCATTTCGCATCTGTATCTTTGTTTGTTTGTTCTTTACTGTTTTTTCTGTTTGATGTGCAATGAAGCGTATTTGTATTGTATTATATTTCATAGTTCCATTAGTAGAAGAGAATTTTACAAGGTAGTACTTTAATCCACTCGGTAGCTCTCGCTATATTTTTTGTTTGTGTTAACACGCCATGGGCACTGAAGAGAAAATGTATTTAACACGTTTCTAAGATCCATCGCACTGTGTCCAAAGCCTAACCTCCTGGGCTATACCGAAGCGACCATTAATTGTCATATTTACAGCTTTCCCGCAAGTAACCAGAGATGAGGAATAGCATTACTGGAGAAACTGTTTCAGTCTTATTATTATTCGAGGAAGGGCGCCTTTATGCGTTTTACTAGAACGTTCGATATTAGGATTGTGTTTCAGGGTCAAGTCCACGAAATAAAAAACCGGCTAAGTGCGAGCTGGACTCGCGCACGAAGGGTTCCGTACCATGATCTATAAAAACGAGCAAAAAAATATTTTTTTTGTATGGGAGCCATACCTCTTGGGTGCGGAATCCTAAAAAACGGTAGGTGTGATAAGACTAATTATGCTCTAGGGGTTTCGCATGTACAGTAGAAACTGGAATCTTAAATAGTTAGGTAAGTGTTTAATTTACCAGTTCGCTAAAGCTTTTTGTTTCCCTAAGATAAATAAATAAAATAAAACCAATAAATAAACTGTGCCTATTGAAGTTCAATGACTCCAATGATCCAGATGCTGTTCAGTGGACGCAAACCTTTAACCTTATCGGTCTCCCGCTCGCAACGACATCCATACAGAATCTTAAATCTGTAATCTCAACTTTTTGCATTCCCACCTCGGGCTATAACGTCACAATAAACATATTTTATACGCGCACACACTCAACGTTTATATCGCCTTATAAGTAGATCGAGAAATAATAAAACTAAAGGAGAGCGAACATCAAGAAAGCTATAACATCATTATCATAGAAAGTCCGCCATCTCTTTCCAATAGGTCTTACGGATACCCCCTCCCTTGGCCCCGCCTCCCGTATCTCTACTGTCACCTGTATATCTCGAAACATTACACATATGCAAAACTTTCGCGCTCGCATCTCGCGACTCACACAGCCTTGTGAGTCATGGAATAGGGGATAGTCTTGAGCAGATGTACCACTGTCTGGCTGCTTTATGGTTTTAATCTGGGGTCGTCAACATTTTCCACATTATAAAGTAATGCATTAAAAACTGGCATTAAAAGGTGACTGTATTAAAAATGACAATAAGTAAACATTTTTAGACTGAAATACATTTAGATAAAGTCACCTGGAACTCCTATAAAAATGTGACGTATTTTCACAATAGGGCACTCTGAAGCAAATCTGTAAAGATAAAACCAGCTTCTTTACCTAATTTAAGATGACTATCTGTATGTATATGAAGTAGAAACTATATGATACAGGACAAAATTAAATTAATTTCAAGGTACCTTCGGTAAAATACCTTAGCCAAAGCCACAATGTACCATATGATTAAATAAATAGAACTCATTCTTCTCCACAATCACATTCGCAGTGACGCATACCTGCACCCTTTGCTTGTGCAAGTGCAATGCCCATGTGTGAATAAACCTACTAGATAAAAATTCTGCTATATCGCACGAGTATGTTTTATTCTTGTTCGTTTTTGTCTCGATAGCCTGTAGGCGTGTTTTGCACCTCCAGTGGTCGATATTTCAGTAGACAACATTCCTGATACAGTAGACTCAATAATGCTTGTCCATGTTTGCACTTGTTTTTTGCGGCTTGATAATTATGGCTTATTACTTGTGGTTTCCATTAGGGAACGGTTATCTTGTGCTGACATTTTTATTTTATTGCGGACTATTGTTTTGTCAGTTTACACTTCAAATGTTTTGCACCTCTGTAAGTTGTATTCAATTACTCAAATTTTAATTTATGAGAACCATAAAAGTCAGTTACTCATAGATTAATCAAAAAAATTTAGAAAAACCCTTCTTCGAAAATGTATTGCCCCTATTTGTGCCCATTGCTCCTAATATATAACTTATCATTACCAGCCTAGGACTCGATAGAACGTAGAATCTTCAGACTCATTTACGAGCAGTTCCTTGCAGAGACTAAGGTCTCAAAAACCGCCCTCAGGTTGCTTGTCTCTCGGTCTTTTAAAGAATACATTTCAGAGAATTCTCCAAGGAACTTCATGACCTGATACCACTATCCCCCTTCCACTCTAGGATAACCAGACGAACGGCGCAATACCATCCTTATCTCAAGGATCTCTTTCACTCACACCAAGTAGTTTTCCTCCAACTGTCTGACTTCTACTATTTTTCAGGCCAGTTACAACCTGGGTCTCTTCAAGACAAGATTGAGTAAGTGTCTTCTAGACCTTTGTGATACATTGTCGGTCACATTTTCACTTTCCAACAGGTGAGATTGTTGTCAAACGAAGATCAATACACAATAATAAAATTATACTAAAAAAACTATCAGAAATACCAACACTATTTTACAAAATATTTCATACAAAAGAACTACAGTCATAACTACTGTTCTATTCATATTTTTAGTCCAAAGCGATTAACTCATGAACAATTTCAGTCACGGGTCCAACTGCAATAATTATCGGCATTGTATGAAACATACTGCATCGCAATACGACTTGTGTCATACAATGCTGACATCAACGGAAATTGAGCAATATTACCCGACGTTATGATTCAATATGGTCTGGCTATTAAAACTCACGTGATAACTTACATGGAGAAGAAAATCTTATGAAACCTTGCTGCAATGAGATTTGAGCTCTGCTATGCAAATACTAAGAACTATTTTGCAAGTGAGAGTTCTACGGAGGACCAGATATTTCTCGTATTGTCTGAAATATTGCCGTGAATGTGAAATTTCTACACAAAAGTAAGTTATAATCTGTGCCGTAATTACCATAGTTTGATTCAACGTATTGTTCAAATATCATAGCCGTCTGGTTCTGATGTAAAAATGTTGACGAGCGATTATTAAAAATGTAGAACAATTTTTGTGTCATTCTGTTTTTTTTGGTTGAAATACTTTTTTGTCAGTTCAGTTCAGACGAATATTGTTTATTTATGTCATTAGCAGTTTAAAGTAATCAATATATTTTGAATGTAAATTGTAAATTAGTGTCATCACTTCATCAGCCTACGTTAGACTGCTTGACAAATACCACTACTAATGAGCGCCATAGCGCCCTGTCTTCAGCTTGACGCATTCAGCATCTGCCTGCAATCTTTCTGAGGTTGTCATCCCACCTAGCCGGAGGGCGTCCTATATTACGTTTACCGAGTCGTTGTGTCCACTCAAGAACACGTTTACCCCAGCGGTTGTCACTTCTTCGCGAGGTATGGCCGGCCCGTTGCCACTTCGGCTTGCTAATTCTAAGAGCTATGTCGATAACTTTGTTTCTCTGTCGGATCTAAAAATAGTAATTACTACAACTGATGACACTGACTAACTAGTGATTTCCGCCGTTAGTTCCACAAAAGAAGATTATTCAGTTTTAGTGCTGTTAAATTCGATTGCCATCGTTTTTCTCGTTTAGAATATTTTGTCTAACAAAGATTTATGTAATTTTTTTTTTTTATTATTGATGCGATGACGGACGGCGTTTAACCACCGTTATACTTAAGAAAGTGAAAATGTGGTCTAAGACTTAGCTGTAAATTGTTTTCATGTTACATACATATATGATTATTCACACACATTAAACCAAACCAAAGTTATCGACATAGCTCTGAGAATTAGCAAGCTGAAGTGGCGGTGGGCCGGCCATATCTCGCGAAGAACCGACGGCCGCTGGGGCAAACGTGTTCTTGAGTGGAGACCATGACTCGGTAAACGTAGTGTAGGACGCCCTCCGACCAGGTGGGATGACAACCTGCGAAAGACTGCAGGTAGATGCTGGATGCGTCAAGCTGAAGACAGGGCGCTATGGCGCTCATTGGGGGATGCCTATGTCTAGCAGTGGACTAATATAGGCTGATGATGATGACACACATTAAACAATTAAAGATGGAGCAATCCCAAGAACTTATTCAATCGAGATTTGAAGACTATGAGATTGTACTCTACCGGAAAAACATTTGGTTCGTATGTAGCTAAACAACTATTACAATGTTTCTAAAGATAATTACAGTATTTAGATAAAAACTGTAGTGCACACGAGCGACGATTACCGTCCGCTTACCGTTCCTGTAATTAAACATTTTAATAACTGCTTTGTGTTCGTTTTGTTTGTAATTATTGTAATGCCCCGAGTCCATGAGGTAAAAAACAGCTGTCGCGTTTGTTATTTTTCTCTTCCTGCTTGTATTTACATATTTTATTTTTTGCCAGCTTTTTTTAGCCTTCAATAGTTTCAGCACCCAGATAAGAACGTTTTTGTGTTAATAATGGATACTTTTGGAGACATTTAGGGCTATGTATGGCCGGGCGTGTGAGTGGGTAAGAACTAGGTTCTGTCCAAGTTGTCACGATTTATATCTTTTACACAGAATGATTACTTTGAATGCTAACTATTTTTTGAGTAAATTGTTCAAATTATCATTTATTTAGAATAAGTTTATATTGAAAAATACAGCACGGTAATTTGTAATATTACAACCACTTAAAAACAGATATGACGATTTCAAGGCAAGAATTTGAGTAATTTAAAAAAAATATTATCTTCGCATTTAGGACATTGAGTCTTTTGGAGAATTATATCCCATGAACCTTTCGACCCGACTTAATGGACAGTGAATGCGTAAAACTTAAGACTGGACTCTCATCTCTCAGCGCCAAGGGAAACGAATGAATTCTGAACATTCTTCCAGTAAATGTTCATATTTATTTATTTATTTATTTTAAGCCATTATTGTCCCACCGCTGGGCAAAGGCCTCCTTTTTCTCCTTCCACTCCTCGCGATCCAACGCTGCAACAGGCCATGATGGAAGATGTAATGTTCATATAATAGATTCATATAATTTCGTAATATACTATATCTTCCACCTATATCTTACCTTTTCCAGCTGAGTAGATATATATATATATATATATAAAGTATCTACTCAGCTGGAAAAGGTCAGAATGAATGAATGAACGTTCTATGGAACATACTATGTATATAACAGAGTGAGTAAATGTGTGATTTAAGCTTAAAAACAGATTACAATAAACATAGCATCTTTGAAACAAGCCGTCGACATTTCACGCTTAGTAAAGGCACTGCACTAATTACCGGAATAGCTCGGGGACAATTTATTTCACATTAGCCTTAAGCCACAGTAAAGCAATCAGGAATCAGTAACTCAACTGATGAGCAGAGTTCAATAGAACGTTGCATGCAACTACTATGAGATCTTTTTTAAAGCATAATTGTCAATGACATAAGTAAAGATAAGATTGGATAAACTTCAATGTTTCCTCTGTACGTGGAGCTAACGGTGCTTTTTTCAGCTTTCAGACACACAAATTACAATAGCACGTAATAAGCGACGAACGAAATGATAACTTAAAAAAACAAGACAATATCCTACTAATATTATTGTTGGCTGCTCTTTCACGCAAAAACTACTAAACGGATCGGGCTGAAATTTTGCATACAGGTAGTTCCAGGTCAGATAAAACATAGGCTACTTCTTATACTATAAATCATTTCTCATGGAATACAAATAACCTTTAAACGTTTCCATAGAAACAACACGAAGGCAGAAACTAGTACAATATAATGTTAGGTGCCTTATGCTCACCAGCAGATTTTCTAAAAACGTTGAGTTGACCTACTGTGTTCCATTTTATCGTGCCTTAGGTGCGGCCTTCGGTTTTCGGTCGCCCACCTCGATACGATTATTTTAATTTCGCTAACCACACTTTAATTACCAACTTGGAGGTCGACCAATCTGTGCAATTATTGAAATTGTTGGTAATTATTAATGTTATAATGAAGCGTCGTGACGGTCGGTAATTTCCTGTTTACCTACTGTGTTTATGATCTGTGGCGAACTATTTCTATGAAAACGACCGTTCTTTATAATATTCACAGATATTTAGTTAAATATCGTCAAGATTGTCGACCGATATGGCGCTGCAGATGAAGGTCCGCCTGCCACCTGCGCAGGAGGTTGCAGGTTCGATTCCCGCCTTGGAACAAATGTTTGTACGTTTTTCACTTTGGCATATTAAATCACCGTTTATCAAATTATAAAACTTGAGAATTTGAAATCATTGTTTACACGAAATATCATTATTTTGAGAATTTTACCATAAACAAAAAATAAAAGTTCCGTTTCAAGAAATTTTTGCCAAGCTGTATTATAGAGATTTTCCGACACATTTTTGACAAAAACTGTACCTACCTATCCATTCCCCCCAAAATCCATCCATCCGGTTGAATATTATAAATCCCCCACATTACTTACCCGGTCAAATTGTCATCGAACCCCTAAGGCCGATTTACACGAGCCTTTTGACCGGCGCTTCCCCACGATTGGCTTTGTCTAACCGGAGTTTCAATTCGTCGGCCATTGTGTCGTCGAGATGAGTGGACGTCGTTAGTGAGATTTCTCACCGGCGAGATAAGGGCTTAGTACAAAAGGGATTGTTGTAATCGCGGTCTGCTCATTTGGGGACCGAGGGTGTCTTGCGCGTCTGTTATTGAAAATTTGCGGTGGGCCCGCAGATTCTTCGAAGTTTTATACATTATAAGTTATATTATATATAAATATATGTATATGATATAACTGATAAAACCGTTTATTGCTGTGATTTATTTCTTGAATTTATTGATTATATAAAATTGTATCAATAGTTTTCATGCAGTCTCTGCAAAAGACTGCAGGTAGATGCTGGATGCGTCAAGCTGAAGACAGGGCGCTATGGCACTCATTGGGAGAGGCTTATGTCCAGCAGTGGACTAACATAGGCTGATGATGATGTATCAATAGTTTTCATGCAGTTAGCTCAGTCGTATAAATTTTAAATACTAGTTCTAATTTGTTTCTTTTATTTGATTGTAACTTTCTTGATAATAAATTTAAAATATACATATATATCTTTATAAAATAAAATAAAAAAGCCTTTATTCACTGACCAAAGTATGATAATAATAAATAAAGTATTATTAAAAAGTAAGTATCTTATTGATCCTATCATCTATGACCTAACTGAATTCTTCAGCAACCAGTTTGTTGGTCAGGTTGTCCTTAGACATAGGCGTCCTTTAGCTTCTTCCAATTATCTCTGTCACGAGCTAGTCTTTTGGTAGGTCATCTTCCCATCACTTGATTTGACGTACCTTTCTTCTTTTTCCATTCCTAGGATACCATTCCATCACATCTTTCGTCCATTTTCCTTTATTAGTTCTGATAGTGTGGCCGGTCCAATTCCATTTGAGATTTTTAATTTTTCGTAGAACATCGGTAACTTTTGTTTTTTTCTTATTTTTGAAGTATATATCTTTACACAGTATTAAATAAAGTCGCTTCCGTTGTCTATTCGTTTAGATCTTAGATCACTAATCAACTTTTCTGCTTTTCAAGTTTTCAGATTCAGGTTTTTTTAAATACCTAGATAGAGTGATTCATGATGAGGGTTTACAAATCATTCGATACTTCTTTTAATTATTTCACGGCCCACGTTCCACGGGCGAAGCCGCGTGTTACAGCTATTAATTTATATAAACATGCGACACAACACAATTAGGTAGGCACAGGACCCAATAAATATGTTTCTCCAAGTATTACACAAATTCTTGGATATGTTATATTTATTATCTTCATCACATTGTCTACAAGATTGTCCAAGATAAATATACCCATACTCCAATCGAGTAATCAAGCAATATTCTTCTTAATCAACCCCACCCAGCCACGGGGGTCGATACCAACAAAGGAATTGATTAAGTAACTATACTAAGATATTACCCAGTATTATTCCACTGTAATAAAGAGGGTATGAGGGCTTGGTAACCGTGGTACTTAATGAGAGAAAACTCGATTAGAATTCGAATTAATGGCGTAATAAGTTAAGGGAAGCTGCTTGATTGGAACCCTATCAAGCTTACCTTTCGCTCTATATTGTAGGGATGCAACCTCAGATTCTAATAAATAAAATAGGCTTCTCAGAAGTTACAAATAACGGGATATCCTGCTGTAACCCTAAGGTTTTCTGGAAGAAAACTATTTGTCGGGGTTAAACTCGCCTATGTTCAAATCCTATTTAGTTAAATTATTTTTATATTTTATTGTGAGACAATAATGTATTAAAAAATCAAAGATATTTACTATGATTAGTTTTTTGAGTTTTCCTATATTTAGGCACAGCTTCATACGCTATGATCACGAAATAACTCTCCACATGGTAAAACTCTCGTTATTGGTAACTATGATAATTCGACTTTTGGTAACTATGATAATTTCAAAGGTTTTTATCTAATCGAAAACATACGTTCAGAACGATTTGCGTAACAACTGATCGTTGACAACACATGAGAAAAGTAGCCTTGCAAGTGAAAATTTAGAAAATTATACTAAGTAAATGGATAGGTAGGTATTTATAACGCTTGCCTAAAATCTACATAATTATGCTGCGAAAAATTTAAGATCCCATAAAGAAAAAGTTTATAAATTTTAGTTTGGATTCTTCTTAACCTCGACAAATGTTTAACAGTCATTTGTTTCAAACTAATATAATGTTCAGAGGTACCTACAGAAAACAAAACAGAATCTAAAGCATCAATTCACCCAATAAACGAAGCTTTACCAACAATACTCCACCACTTCACCCAATCAACAATGGCTTTACCAAATTAGTCAAAAGACGCATCATTGGGCTCGTTCGCTAATTAACTTGGCAAGTTGGTGCGAAGTTGCGCTTCTGCTAAAGTTACAGTGTTATCTAAATGAGACCATCTTTCGTTATGTATAAGCTAACTTAATTAAGAACTAGCAGATGAGAGTGGGCGCCGGCGGGCGGTAATGTTGCTGTGTGGTATGTAGAGCTTCACAGAATAGGGAATAGTTGATACTGTTCTTATGCAGACCTGAACAACCGTTGATATTTTTAAACAAGCTTCAGTATCAGTCAACAATTTAAATACATATTAGGTATGGCATAACTATCGCAGATAACTAGGTATATAGATAACTATAGATAAAATATATATATGTAGATAACTATTGCAGCCTTAAAATATTTAAGATATCCCTAAGGGTTGAGTATACTTGAATAAAATGAGAATTGTAATTGTTTGCATTGTTCAGTTTAAAAATAACAAATTTGTAATATAACAAAATATTTGTACCAGTAAAAAGTACTTAATACCATTTACAGATGAAACTGAACATTTCTTTCAATTTAATCTTAAGTTCTACGTCAAAATTATTTTCCTTTGGCGGGTTTGCAGGCAATTTTCATAGATAAAAAAAGGCTACCATACTACCATACATAAATTACCATAAAATCAATTCAATTATTTTGCCTAAAAATATAAAACCAAAGACATGCCTAACTTTAGCATTTATAATTTCAAAAAGTATTGTAATGAACAAAACACCTACTTCACTTAGACCTTAGTATGAATGTAAATGCAAAAATATATGAAAATAAATATGAAATATAAGATTTCCTGAACAAAACCGCGAGACGACCGATGTGGCGCGGTGGGCGTAGGCCCGCCTGCGACGCAGGAGGTTGCGGGTTCGATTCCCGCCTCTGAACAATTGTGTGTACGTTACGATCTGCAGATATTTGTTCCGGGTGTTCTGGTCGTTTTCTATGTATAATAAAAAATATCTATCTATGTAATATATAGTATTATGTATATCAGTTATCTAGTACCCATAACACAAGCTCTGCTTAGCTTGGGGCTAGATGGTGCTGTGTGAATTGTCTAGCATTATTTATTTATTTAGCTACATACCACACCGCATCCAAGGAGGCTGCTGAACTAAGTGCCAGCACTTATGTGTGTGTGTTCTAAGCCTGTGTTTGTTAACATCTCTGTGTGCGTGTGTGCAATGGATTAGTGTTATAATAAAAGTTTTTGTAACAGATGCCAGATATTAAACACGGCTTCATATTAATAGCTAAGAGACGCGACCGAGGAAAAATATATAAAAACTTGGTAAATTAGGTTCGCTAACAATAATTTGTTGTTGGAACTGTCTCGTTTGGTTTGATTTGTTTGCTGTCGATTTATGAGGATTTGTTATTTGTTGTAATGATGTAATTTTGCTTGTTTGTTTTGTTTGATCACGTCATTAATTATTTGTTGAGGGTGATACATAATAGATTGTACCGATTAATAAAATGAAACATTATTTTTATGGAGTGTAAAATCCTCCGATATTTTCTCGATTGAAATAAGTTCTTGAAAAATCTGAGGGAAAATCGAGCACAGACTTAAAAATAAGGTACGAACTGGGGGTCCATAATTCCCACGCTGGGCATGTGGGTTGGGGATCGTAGTTCGGTGGTAAATTATTGCTGCCTACCCCCGGTGGATATCCCTCGGTCACCTCTTACGACATCTCCTCCGACATGACATATAGCTATAATATACCTCTATTAACAAAATTATACAGTACTAGCGGACCTTCCCGGCTTCGCACGGTTTTAGTACGGATCCCTTTTTTTGAAAATATAATATAGTCTATGGGGGATAGCGTAGCTTTCCAACGGTGAAAGAATTTTTGAAATCGGTCCAGTATTTTCGGAGCCTATTCATTACAAACAAACAAAAAATCAAACCTTTCCTCTTTATAATATTATAGTATAGATACTATAGTAGATTAAAAAAAAAAAAAAAAACACCAACCGACCAACTTTTAATTGTTAGAAGAAGGCAACGCTCTACGAACACATGCTACGTCGTAGCAGCGTAGCACGTATGTCAATAACGCCGTTCGGAAATGTAACTAATTCCACCGATCTGTCTAGCTGACCCCTCTTTCGCTGCATTTTGCTAGAAACCAGGCTACGTCGGAATGCCACTAAATTATTTCAAGTAAAGGAATTCCATTGAAAGAAGTTGAATTGTTCGTAATAAAAACAGTGAATGGATGATATTTGGATTTAATTTTAATGGGTGAAGAAACTTTTCCTGAAACTTGCTTAATTTGGTTTTGTTGTACTGTTTAAGTTTAGTATATCATAGTTCTTATTTAGTCATCCTAATGTTATTTAATTTAATTGTTGATTAAATAAATAATGCTGGACGATCCAAACGGCATCTTCTAGCCCCAAGCTGAGCAGAGCTTGTGTTATGGGTACTAAGATGACTAATATACTTAATACAATATATTACATAGATATTTTTTGTATACATAGAAAATACCCAGAACACCCGGGACACATATTTGCAGATATTTGTCCCGAGGCGGAAATCGAGCCCGCAACCTACTGCGTCGCAGGCAAACCTTCGCCCACCGCACCACATTGGTCGTCAATTATATGCTTTTGTAATGATAGTGCCTGAGGATCATGGAGAATTAACCAGTTTTCTACACGAAGATGTCACACGAGCTAATTACTTATGTAAACCGACTGCCCTTTTGTTGCTCTTGTGTAGATAGCCTTAACAGATTTGGCGACAAACATAATTTGTGCAGATTGTGAACACGCCAATTATATGGATCTGAACATGAATCAGATTGTTATTAGTTCCGAATAAAACACGAGTATTAGGAATTTGGTGTAAAAATAAATAATTTTGTATTAAAAAAAATGAAGTTACGGATGGTTTACGGATGGTTTATTACTTCTTCATGCCAGAACTACGGAACAGATAAGGCTAAATTGTACAGATCTAGCTCTAAAGCTGGAAACAAACATAGGTTTCTTTTTATCCCATTAAACAGTTTTAGTTCAGAAATAGTAGCCGCCATGTTACGTCATACTACTAAGTAGGTAAACTAAAAAGTGTCAACAGTCATCCATCAGCAACATCACCGCATTTTGTTTAGGTAGCCAACTGACGTCATGACCAGCAATATGGCGTCCACTGCGTCCAACATTTTGTATAGGTAGCCAACTGACGTCATGACCACAGAGCAATATGGCGTCCACTGCGTCCAACATTTTGTATAGGTAGCCAACTGACGTCATGACCACAGAGCAATATGGCGTCCACTGCGTCCAACATTTTGTATAGATAGCGCACTGACGTCATGACCACAGAGCAATATGGCGTCCACTGCGTCCAACATTTTCACTTGAAAATGTAACTTTGAAATGCATTTTTATGGTACTTATCCTTTAAATTTAAATAAAAAGTTTTTTGGTGGTTTATTAGCACTAGATACTTTTTAATGTAAACTGGGTACTTTTGATAAAAATACTAATATATTTATATTATTTGATTGTTATTTATTGTTATCAACCCACACTTACATCTTAATTGTAACTTGTTAAAAAAGTCCCAGTAAAAAATTGCTTTACTTTGGATATTTCTTCTAAAGCAGCCAAACAAAGAAAAAAATCTGTACGCCTACCATCAAACACCTATCAAAAGCCTCGTGTGAACCTAACAAATGTACGCGCGAACAAAGAAAGCAAGTGTCAATTAAAGTTATTTGCCTTTTTTTCCTCCGTAACGAACCGTAATGCAATTATCCGTAATAACAGGATGAAACTACGCGACAGACTGTAATCAGTCATACAATTAAAATGTCATTACCCTGCGAGTTTTTACACCTCCAGTAGTTTTGTGGTCTTCTTTAATTACGTTTAAGGGTCCGACGACACTCGCTTGCAAAAATCGCTCCGAATATCGCTGTCCCTGTTTAGCCCTTGCGCCGCGCCATATGCATGCGCGATAGCAATATTAGCCGTTCAAAATTTGGTTTGTTCCGTAATACCAAAAATTATAACTGAAAACTTTTTGTATTCTTCACAAAGTTATTGTAAGTTGTTATTCTGTAACTAGACAATATAAGCTATGTTCCTTAATAAATAAAACGTAAGATATTGATGTTTTTAATACGAAACAAATAGCAAGAAAACATGACCATTTTCGTTTAAAAATGTGCAAAATGAGATTGGCTTTCATTTCATTTTAGATAAGTATTTTGAAAAAAAAAACTATTTGGGAACCTAGATAAATACTATTTTAATACAAATAATGCAATATTATAGTGGAAATATGCTTGAATTAGAAATAATTTTGGTATTACGTTTGTATGAAGAATTCGTCCCTCCGGAGGCCCCTTAAGGACTGAGTCTTGAAACCGAGAATAATTGAAGATGGTATTGTGATTTAGAAATAAACTGCTGCCTAGTTTATTTTTAATTCACAGTTTATAAATAATGCTGCTGGACAATCCACATAACATCATCTAGCTCAAGCTGAGCAGAACTTGTGTTATGGGTACTTTATAACTAAATTTAATACAATACATTACCTACATAGATCAATATTTTTTTATTATACCTATACACAGAAAATACCCAGAATAAAATGTTTGTCTCTAGACGAGAATCGAACCACAAAGGTGCTATGAAAACAGAGGATAAATTTTAAATAATTTTTTTAAAATAGATATTTATTATCCTTTCTCTACTGCCCCTTTACAGCAAAATTGTTCTATATTACCTATCTCTATTGTATCTATATCGTGTCGTGGAGGCATCCGATTTCGTTTTAGTGCGATAAAAAGTATTAGTTGAATATTATTATCCAAAGTACACAGTTTTACTCTTTTACTTTACTAACTTATGAACGTATGTATTTTTAAAATTATAATAAGTTTAATTAATAAATAATGCTGGACAATTCACACAGCATTATCTAGCCCCATGGTAAGCAGAGCTTGTGTTATGGGTACTAGATAACTGATATACATAATACAATACATTACATAGATATATATTTTGTATTATACATAGAAAACGACCAGAAAAAAACAAATCTATTTGACATGTGTCGAAATAAAGTCGAACACAGTTTTGCAGTGCCGTTCTAGGATGGACCCTAGAACGGCACTGCAAAACTGTGAAAAAGTGACAGCTTATCTAAACATTTACTTAGAGCTAAGAATGATTGTACAAGCAAAAATAAATGAAATTATATCATAAGTGTCCACCAAAAGTAGATACAAAGTTTACTAACGGAAAGTTCTTTATGACCCGTTTTGTGCTTCTCACTCGTTATTGTAAGAAATCTCATTAGACACTGACCGTATTATTATAGCTGTGAAAATAAAACTTCTTCCGAAGCTCAAATTATAGGAATTATTCGTTGTGCAAGTGTTACCCCTTTGCCATCTGTCTGTCTGTTTGTAATGACTGTGGTGGGACTTTCCTAATAACTCCAGGTTATGTCGTACTTCTTGATAATAAAACAGTTGACATAATTATTATGAGAAAGGGGAAAACGCCATTGGAAGAAAAAAACACAGATTTTTCTATTCTGCCTTAAAAACTAAATACTAGAAAAAAAACTCACGCTTTGTACTCGATCAAATGTAATCGAATAGTTAGTAGGTACCTAAGTTAGTTTCAAAGTCATCATCATCATCATCACCAGCCTATGTTAGTTCACTGCTAGACATAGGCCTCCCTTAATGAACACCGTTGCGCCCTGTCTTCAGCATGACGCATCCAGCATTTGCCTGCAGTCTTTCGCAGGTTGACATCCCACCTGGCTGGAGGGCCTCCTACACTACGTTTACCGAGTCGTGATCTCCACTCAAGAACACGTTTACTCCAACGAATACAATAGAATATATAGAGGTACAGTTATCGACATAGCTCTATGAATAAGCAAGCTGAAGTGGCAGTGGGCCGGCCAAATTTTACGAAGTTACATGTAAGAAAAATGTAATATGTTTAAGGTGAAACAAAGAAAAGGATATACCGGTAGGTACCTAAGAATCTGACTTGCTTTTTTACCGAAATAAACATTGCAATGAAGTAATCTTAATAAATTGTGACACCAAATCCAAATACGAAAAATTTATTGCACAAATCCAACCACACAGTACCGAAAAACCAAACAATATCGTTACTAAGTCATTTCATCCAAAAAAAATGTCAAACAACATAATCATCCCACACAATAAACAGAACACTTCGTGATTCCATTGTAAGCAAAAAAAGAAATTTAATCATGAGAAACAATAATAACGACTTCTTAGAAATTAGACTGAGTAAGTACAGAAGCCACGCAAGTTAAGCTTTGCTTACTTTTGAATATCACAACCGAAATAGCCAAAAAGAAACTAAACTTAATTTGTAGACGCATAAAGATCAAATTGAAGTTGGTGTTATAGATGATTTCACCATTGTGAAGGCTCTATGACTATCAATTATGTCCATAGTGTGAGAGATCGCATTGTAATCGAACAGTAGCTTTCATTTGGTCATTCTGATGATTGAAAATTAAAGCACCGATATAATTTGAGATAAATAGTGATGGCTGCGCAACAAACGATTATCATTATCGATAAAAACTGATTGAATTGAATGATTTTTATAATCTGATAGGTATTTATGTTAAGAGCTAATTTCTAAAGGGAGTGTGGGTGTTGAATTTCAATCTGTTATGTTGGCTGCCTACTATATTTTAATATAAGCGCCATCTTTAAGCAATCATCTTTAGACTATAGAGAGATGCTGGATGCGTTAAAATGAAGACAGGGCGCCATAGCGCCCTGTCTTCCCCTCATCATCAGCCTGGACTATCATAGGCTGATGATGATTATGATGCAACGTAAAGTCATTTAAAACGAGATATTTACCATGATTTGATTTTTAAGTTATCCAATATGTCGGCACAGTTTTGGGATAATATTGGATAACTATTATTAAAATATATATAATAGAACATTGGATAACTCAAAAATCAAATCATGGTAAATATCCCTTTTTAAATGACTTTAGTGTTAATAACCATGATAGTTTCAAAAGTTGTATGATGCAACGTAGGCTGCTATATCTTTGTATCGATAAAATCCGCAAGGTCAGTTCGACAGCCCAGCACTAGACCCTCCACATTAACACGTCACTCGTGGATACAGAGTCTGTGCACTAGTTAATTGCTTTAATAGCTTCCTGTGTCAAAATAACAAAGAGCTGCGCGCTACAAAATTGTTAATGACGGGGGTATATATTATACCTGTTCTATGTTATATAGGTTTGACTGTTAAAGGTCAGTGTAGACTGGCCATTCACATCGCTTATAGGTGGCAACCATCATCTCTTATTCCTCGGTATCTGTGAATTTAAATGTACGAGTATAGTAAGGTTAGCTAAAAAGGTTATGGCAGCTTTTGATGATTTAAACAGCAAAAATCTGATCGGAATTTGATCTCAAAAAATATAACAGAAAACTTAAGTAGATAGACTAGAAGATATAAAGATAGAAAATTCTACACAGAAATAACAATATACCTATACAAAGTGTATGAGCGACTTTAGTGTTTTATCGAGGAATCTTTACCAGACAACACTTAAATAAAAAAAAATCGACCAGTGTAAATCAAGCTCTCACCTCTACCTATCATTGCTCCAACAAACAAAACATCTTTACACTTCCAAAGAACCGCCCACCGTTGAGGGCAACACAAATCGTAGCATGTTGAAAAGGATGCGGTAATTATAATTGCGGTGAGCGACCCATCGTCCCGTGACGTCGGACCCTTCTGAATTGTCGGTTGCTGTCGTTTGCCTTCCTTGAGATCGTAGGGTACAAGGTAAAAGAGATTAATCAAATCACATTAATAATAGAAATACGAAACTTTAGATGGATAAAGCGGGTCGGTCTAAAATCTTGCATAGATGTAGCCATAAGCCTGTAATCAAACATAAGGTAACAAACTAACTAACCTTTTATCGCTCAAAACAGTTTCCATAGGACAGAAATGGCCTTTAAACGTTTCCATAAAAACAACGCCTTCAAAGCAGCGGGCAGAAACTATACTATTTAATAAATAAATAATGCTAGCGACTAGCCCTTAAACTAAGCAGACCTTTTTGTTTTTTTTTTCTGAGGGTCTTATAGGAACAGTTCAGTTCAGTTCATTTATTCAGAAACAATTTATATTGTGTATGAATTAATACTTATAGCTACAAATACTTAATCCAAACACATTCTAAATAAAACCCGTTACATCCCGCATCGCACCATCGTGCGCTGTGCCACCATGGTCGTTCATTCATCCAACTTACGTTTAATCGCTTCATCATATCACTTAGTCCAAACCGTCACTTCCTAAAGTACTTGCTAACGAAGTCAGCAAGACACGCTGCAATAATGTTATAACGCTCTACGATTATGTCCAATCGCAAGGGAAAGTAATAGGTACAGTCGACCAAAAAACTGGCTGAAAATCGACATAAAAAATCTACTAAAATCTAACAAAAGCGCCATATCAGACCAATCGTCCAAAAACGACTATGGTGTTGGTTAGCTAGCGGCTTAAATAAATACGCAGATACACTGTCCTAGTGTATAATATACGAGGTGGGTTTGGGCATAAGTACAATAAACAGAACTTGGTATCGGCAACTCACTCGCGCTGCTTTTATTTTGTCCAGTCTGGTGCGGTGAGAGAGTGGAAAAGATGAAGTACGAACGTACTTTTCCAGTCTCTGACCAATAGCACGACTGATAAAGTTCACGCCGATCTACTCCCAGATGTTCTACTCAATCGATACCAAACCAATAGCTGGCAAGAGACAGCTCAGAACCGCGAGGCTTGGAGAAGTCTTGCGTCGTAGTCTGAAATCCTCTGCTTACCATCTGGTAAAGAGAAGATCATAAAAAATTACATAACGTCTATAATGTTATTTTTTTTAATAATATAGGTCCCTATATATTAGTCTATCTATCCACTTTGGGTCGCAGGAGTAAGTAATGCAATATTCAGCATTTTTTCTCGTTGACTGTTCCTACTTGTAGCACTCGAAATCATGACGGGTGACCAATGTATGTTTCGAAGTTGTCACAAATGATTGAAGGTCAAGGACAAAATAACAATAAAAATAAGGCGTAGAAAAATAGAGTAAGTTATTATTATATGTATATAACTTTATCAAGTACAGAATATTCCACAGACTTTTTTATCAAGGGCCCTTTTAAAATCACACGTGTTCCTCCATTGTTACTTGTAAGCAACATTAAAAGATTGAATGTGAGTTCTAATTACCTTTGTTTATCGCTGTATGTGTCCACACGTGGTTGTTGTATGAATGGAAATGTATGTAAGAAGAGTTTGTTAAGCGAGAAGTTTTTGTTTATGAAAGTCATATTCAAGAGTAATAAAGCAGCAAAACTTATCCCCGGATACTCAAACGCAAGTGTGATTTATTTAAGCCCGTCTAAAAATGACAAATTTCTGACAAATTTCTATTATTAACTGCCGCTATCATAGGACAAAAATCCTGATTATTGATATTTTCAATTATTTTAAGTAATATGAGCTCCTTAGTTATATATATAAGTTAGTATTCTTGATATTAAATTCATATTAAGATAACCTTTGGTGCCTTTCTTAAATTTACAATAATTCTTTCCATCCAAAGGTTGCATGGCAGAGATCGCTTCTAAGCGATGTGGCCTAATATGTAAATTAATTTAATTTAATTTAAATAATTTTATAAATCACTAGTCAAATATTTCCCTAGCATGCCTTCCTATAGCTTTCGATTTAATAAATACCTAGACCTACCAATCCATATGCAATAATAGATAGGTTCAAAGCTAGTACACATCAATCCAACCGGAAAAACGGTCCTCTTCATTACGACAATGTCTACACATTAGACCGTTTATGCCTCTTTACATGATACGCAACAATTAGGTACTACCTGCATGCAATACCTCATTAGAATAATTGTACATCTGCTTACTCGATGAAACGTGGTGGGCGTACAGTCAGCTTCAATAGCATGTAAGTATGAAACGATATTGGCGTAAACTGCTTATTGATAAACTAGTTTCTACCCGCGGTTTCGCACGTATTGTTTCTGTGACGTTTTAAAAAGTTTTAAGGTTATTTATATCCCATGTGGAATGAATTATGGCATAAAATATGCCTATGTTTGATTCCAGGCCTTGAACTACCTGCAAATTTCAGTCTCAGAAATGTTTCCATGGATTAGAAATTAGCTTTACACGTATCCATAGAAATAACGCAGGCAGAAACTAGTATTGAAATTATCTATTATTTGGGAGCAATGTGTGTACGAAGTCACAGTAAGAAGAAAGGTTTCCACTCGACGCACATTCATAGTACGAAATCTAGACGCCTTAAATGCGTTATATGTAGGCTTGCAATAAGCCAGAGACATCAAAATACTAAGGAACATTACGAATGTGGGTTCCAAGTAACGTATATACTAAGTCGAAATGAAGAAAATCTGAACCCAGAGAGGGTCAACTTTTTTTCAGGATTTCTTTTCATCCGCATTACTTTTAAGGCGTCTAAATTAATTCTTTCGGGTTAGTAAATGTTTCAATGTTTCATCAGACACTTCTTGTCTTATCATCATCATCAGCCTATGTTAGTCCACTGCTTGACAAAAGCCTCCCCAAATATCTGCATTAGCGCCTTCAGCTTACCGCATCCAGCATATGCCTGCAGTCTTTCCTATGTCGTCCCACCTGGCCGGAGGGCGCACTACACTACGTTCTAATTCTTGTCTATTCTGACTAAAATCGCAGTAACAAACAAAATCACCTGGGCCTCTAGACTGTGAAATTATACACCATAATTGCACACTACAGAATGTCTATCTATACGAATGCAATCTACATAGGTACTTAAGTTACATTACAACTTAACAGACTTTTAACGCCAATTATACCTTACCAATTTACTATTGCATATAAAATTGAATCCCTCAAGCAATATTGACCTCTACTTCGAAGTGGTAAAGTCTATTTCTTTGATTGAGATAAAACAAAAGTGCCGGGTAGATAGAGAAAGGGGAAGGTTGTATGTTCTTCTTGATAAATTACAATAGATTTTTAATGATCTAAGATTACGTAATTTGTTTATGATTGCGTTTGTTTTGCATTTTATAGGGTTAATTTGTTCATAAGTGGACTATAATTCCATAATTATCGATAAAGAAATGGTTCTTAAGGGTGGCCTAATGTCCAGCCGTGGATTCATACGGGCTGATGATAATAAATAAAATAAATAATGCTGGACAATCTACACATCATCATCTAGCCCCACGCTTAGCAGAGCTTGTGTTATGGGTACTAGATGACTGATATATTTAATACAATACATTACATAGACAGATCATTTATTAATTATACATAGAAAATATCTAAAGCATAGATCGTACAAATATTATTCCCAAGGTGGGAATAGAAACCACAACTTCCTGCTTCGTAGTCGCGGACCTTCACCCGCCGCGCCACATCGGTCGTCATATTAATAAAATAATGAAACGTATTTTCGAAGCAACATCAGCGAAGTCTCTTATGGCTGGTAAAGATTTGCGAAATATAGCATGCAATGCAACATGAAAGGAGCATTTCATTAGTGTGGACGCAGGGCGCGCACGAACCGAGCATGTACGTAAAAAAAAATGTACCCGCCATTAAACGGCGAAAATATAAACATATTTGAGCTCAAACGGAGCAAATACCGTTTGGGGTGAGAATCGTTAGTCCTTGAGGTGCCTGTGGTCCACGCAATATAAAGATCTTATCAAGCTTTGGATCAAAATCCAGCATTCATCCAGCATTCCACCTTTGGAGAGTCCAAAGGTGATCGGAGGAATGCTGGATTTTGTTTTGGTGAAAAAATAGCATTGCCATTTATCATTTATAGCCATGTTGCCAGCATTCAGGGCATTCCGCTTGTGGTTTTTTTAAACTTGACATTGTTGTTTAATATTGATTAACCAAAATTATTGTGTGTTTGTAGACTCGGTGCCAAAAAGATTTATACAAAAACCACATGATTAACACAACAACACATGATATCTACCTTTATACAGTATGTTTTCTCTTATTTTTAAATAAATATCATGTCTCGTTACTCCTTCAGAATAGTTCCTATAGGAAGGTGGTTAATTGCGGCCTTACATCGACTACAAAACGGCTAATTGTAGCTCAAAGTGAGTATTGTTGTTTACCCAGACAAAGATGTAGAGTGCATAACAGTGGAAGAGCGTTTTGAAACGGTTTACCGAAAATAATAAGGAATATTGATGATACATTTTAGTTGGTAAAATCACAGTAGCTACCTTAAAGGCATTTTCAAAAATATTAAAATCATTTTATTTTTTAATTTTAATCTTGATTTTGACCGTTAGTAAGACGAGAAATAAAGATGGAGGACACAATGAATGGGATGGGAAAGTTCTAGAAATTTAGATCGACTTAAAATTTACGACTCTGGCGGTTTTGAGCCCGCAACCTTCCACTCTGTACGGGATTGCGTTTGTACGTTTGTTTATAATGGGCAATCTCCGAAAAAAGTAATAAAAATAAATAATTAATGACCGACAATTCACACAGCATCATCTAAACCCAAGCTAAGCACAGATTGTGTTATGGGTACTAGATAACTAAATACATGCTACCTACATACATAGATAGACATCTTTTATCATACATAGAAAAAACCCAGATATCTGCAGATCGTACTTAATGTTTTTTGAAATTTAAGAATTGTAAAAATTGTCCCGAAGCAGAAATCGAACCTACAACCTCCTACGTCGCAGACAGACCTTCTCCCGCCGCACCACAGAGGTCTTAAAAAGCCTCCTGTACAATCTAAATATTATTCAAATTGCTCAACGTTAGTGTTATTCAGAGTCAGGCCGCCGAATAAAGCTAAAAACATTAAATTTTTGATGCCACATCCAGTGATATACTCGTATCCAGCATCATTGTTCCTTATTCTCAATACAATTCGAGTTTATACCCTCCGGTAAATTGTGTGTGAGACCGCAAATGTACGGCTGTTACTTATAATAGGTAATAACAGGTAAATGTAATTATGTGTCAATTTGTAATAATGAGTATTACAATAGACTATTTAAATAGTAAAAATATATTATTGGTTTAACGACAGAGGTAATCGAATTGGTTGGTTTTTGTAATGAGATCATTTTAGTAGTGTATATTGTTATTTTAACCAGTTGGTAAGATGGAATGACACCAGATTATGATTAATCAAGTTTGGATGTATGGATGTTTGTTACTCTTTCACGCAAAAACTACTGAACGAATCGGGCAAAAAATTTGCATACAGGAAGTTCCAAGCCTGGAATAAAACATAGACTACTTTTTATCCCATAAATCAGTTCCCATGGGATAGAACTCACCTTAAAACGATTCTATAGAACCAACTCGTGCGAAGCCGCGGGCAGAAGCTAGTATATAATAATACTCTGCACGAACGTTCGCTATGTTAACACTTTGACTGCGATTTTTTTTCGACGACGGCGATCTTTTTTTTAACCTAAAAAATTCGTGCTGCCGCTCTACACAGCGGTTGTGTTGCGCCGCACATGCGTTTCGTTCGAAAAATATTACGGCTGTGCTGAGTCACAAAGATCTGTATTTTCTCAGCCGCTGCGCTAGTGTGGATTTACGCATATTAGTCACTTGTAGAAAACACATACCGTGTGATTTCAGCACTCAAAGTGTTAAGCTTCACATTACGCCTTGTAACACCAGCTGTACCTAGTCTAACGGAACGTTCACTTATTTATGCGAATAAACTATCTGGCTGTTTTTCAAATAGTTACCTACGTAATTACCATGATATACATAATCGGTAATGTCTAGCGTGGTCTACACATCCCACTAATAATATAAACGTCAAAGTTTGTAAGTATGGATGGATGAATGGATGGATGGATGTTTATTACTCTTTCACGTAAAAACTACTGAATGGATTTTAATGAAACTTCACAATAATATAGCTTACCTATCAGAATAACACATAGGCTACAATTCATAAAGATATATAGTATATTATCCGAAATATCTATCACCACGCGGGTGAAACCGCGGGGCGCAGCTATTAAATTAATAATATAGAATACACCCATTAGACATCAATAACAAGAGCAAGCGACATTAAGCTGAGGCTGGACCTAATTAGCGCATACTGAGGACAGGCTATGTTATTTTTACCTATTTTGTATTGTTTAGTGTTACATATATATTTTTAGCTTAATGTGTGTTTTTTATTTCCACTTTGACTGCGGTTTTTTTTCGACGATTGCGATCTTTTTTTTAACCTAAAAAATTCGTGCTGCCGCTCTACACAGCGGTTGTGTTACGCCGCACATGCGTTTCGTTCGAAAAATATTACAGCTCTGCGGAGTCACAAAGATCTGTATTTTCTCAGCCGCTGCGCTAGTGTGGATTTACGCATATTAGTCACTTGTAGAAAACTCATACCGTGCGTTTTCAGCACTCAAAGTATTAATGTATATCTGTCTTTTTTGTGTGTGCTAATAAAAGTGTTCTATTCTATTCTATTATATTCTAAGAGCAAGCAAAATCTAAATCTTGTAAGAATAATAATCAATAGAAATGAAATGTTCATCATAAAATATACAAAACATGAAATGAAAATAAATAATGAGCTTTTTAAACACTGCATTGAATTTATTACGCAAATTCAAATAAAAAATCAGCAGTTTTCTAAATAGCGTTGTTCGTCAAAGGTCATTGCAAAAGTAGATTTGTTATTAACATAACTAAATAATATATAGATAGAGAATAAATAAATAAATAATGCTGGACAATTCACACAGCATTATCTAGCCCCAAGGTAAGAGCTTGTGTTATGGGTACTAGATAACTGATATACATAATACAATACATTACATAGATAGATATTTTTTATTATACATAGAAAACGACCAGAACATTCGGAACAAATATCTGCAGATCGTACACATAATTGTTCCGAGGTGGGAATCGAACCCGCAACCTCCTGCGTCGCAGGCAGACCTTCGCCCACCGCGCCACATCGGTCGTCGTGAGAAGAATATACATTGTAGATCCTCTAGATTGTTTGCAACAGTCCGCAGTTAGCTCAATTGTTTCAACTGTAAATACTTTTTCTACTTTGTTTCTATTACTTGATTTTAACTTTCTTTGTTATTAAAGATGCCTAAATAATGGCTTCGAGTTGATTTCAACTTAATGGGTGTATGAGAATAAGAAAACTGGGTCATCCATATTCTATGGATTTTTTTTAAGCAAAATAAGAAAATGAGAAAAAAAGTGCTTTTTAGTTCTAGATTATATCTGGCGATAGGCACAATATAAAATCATAATTCTATCATCAATCAATTTTTTTTAACACTTTGACTGCGATTTTTTTTCGACGACTGCGATCTTTTTTTAACCTAAAATATTCGTGCTGCCGCTCTACACAGCGGTTGTGTTGAGCCATACAAGCGTTTCGTTCGAAAAATATTACGGCTGTGCTGAGTCACAAGATCTGTATTTTCTCAGCCGCTGCGCTAGTGTGGATTTACGCATATTAGTCACTTGTAGAAAAAACATACCGTGTGATTTCAGCAGTCAAAGTGTTAAATGACTTTGGCTTTGAGCCTTTGCACCCACGACGAATTCATTATCATGAACGACTTTAAGATCTAGGTACATGTCCGTACTATTATAACGGCTGTGATATAGCGGCCCCGCATTTTTAGAAAACATTTCTTCAGCAAATGTAAAGTTTTCAGTTGTAAATCTTTCCGGGATTTACGTACTTCCCATAATGTTCTTGAGTAATGACGTAATTATTTTTTCTTGTTCTATTTTCAGATATGACAATCTTGTAAGATGATACATACATAAGAGGTAGGTTACTATGTTGTTTAACGATGGTGTTTTGTTGTTATCGTCGTTTCGCTACATGGGTGTTCTGAATTACCCAATTTCAGTGGTGGTAGACGCTGACCTAGCATTCAGAAGTTTGTTTAAGTCAAGGGAGTAGAGGTTCAAATGAAGGTTGATATCATCATCAGCCTATATAGCAGTCCACTGCTGGATATAGATCATAGGAAGGTGTATATAAAGATCCATATAGTATGTTTTTATCTATCGAAGTCTTTTCTTTCGTTTCGTAATACCTTGTTTACTAATAATCAAAATTATGGTTTTATATTACAAGATACTCTAAATCTCTTTAGTTTTAATTTTTCTCGTATTCCCGGAATAATTTGGAACTTTTCTGCTTATTTTCTCTATACAAAGTGCTCAGCCACGCTAATTTAAACTATGCTTGTGCTACTGTACTAGCTACGAATCCCTCAACTGCTAAATAACCTTATTTCTACTTTCCATAATTATTTACCCAATTTACCTAAACAACAATAGTACAAAAAGCGATAAGCAGATCCATTTCAAACTTCTCACCTCCTATCTTCTATCTAGCCCTAAATCGCGGGGGCGTCTCCTAATGATCGCTAATGAGTGTTTTTTATTTCACCCGCTGTAAATAATTTCTTTTAAGCCTCTTTATACCTAGATAAACATCGAAACTCGCTTCGCACCTCCATCTGATAATCGAATTAGTGCCACAGTCTGGGTGAAATAGCTAGTTCATTCAAACTATTTCCTACCAACAAAGTCCATAGACATAGGTACTTTGTAAAAGCCGAAAATCTTTTAAATTGTGGAGGTTTTCCGTCTTTGCGTTTATCATTGATTCCTAAATGGCTCCCCTTTCCTATCTACATGCATATGTTTAGTAATTTATAAAATAAGAGTTCCAAAAGTTCGAATGGGCACTTTAAGTTGGCCAACAAAAGGCCTCAGTCTAGCCGACGGTGGGTGAAAAAGATATGCAAGTCTGCAACAAGCACATATACTAAAGTAAGAAATTGTATAATAATGTTATTATCATGAAATAATAGATAGATAGATAGATAATTCTTTTATTGCACACTTACAAAATAAAACAAACAAGACAGAATAAAATACAAAAATGTGACAATTTGGCGGTCTTATCGCTCAAGACCGATCTCTACCAGACAACCGTGGATGGATAGGATCGTTGGATTGTACATGAGGATCTGTGTGCATTATATTAATTTATAAAATATTGCATGAAACTACGTTCCTACTTAAAAATAAATAAAATAAATATAAATACATATAACCAATTATATACCTACTTATATAAATACATACATACTCTTAATTTTATAAAGGGAAACAAAATAGAAACAAATTATAACTATTACATATTTACAATTGAGCTAACTGTACTGACTGACTGTTGCAAACAATTTGATTGTTATTTCCCTTTTCAATAAAGATAGTTATTTAAATAAATAAATAAATAAAATAAATATTGCTGGACAATTCACACAGCATTATCTAGCCCCAAGATAAGCAGAGCTTGTGTTATGGGTACTAGATAACTGATATACATAATACAATACATTACATAGATAGATATTTTTAATTATACATAGAAAAGGACTAGAACACCCGGAACAAATATCTGCAGATCGTACACACAAATGTTCCGAGGCGGGAATCGAACCCGCAACCTCCTGCGTCGCAGGCGGACCTTCGCCCACCGCGCCACATCGGTTGTCAAATTTATTATCATGTTTTAAATAACAAAATAAAATCAATGTTGATTGAAAATATTAAAAATTAAATACGTTAAACATGACCAAGCTGTTCTTTATTTTTCCTATGACAATGCTCTCTTACCATTTCACGCAGTTTTATTGCTTTTTGTGTTGTTAATATGGGGTTTTATCTCGTAATTTTGGGTTATCACTGCATTCGATTGAAATGATCTGAATATTTCGGGAACATTTTAGAAAGTGAAACGGAAGTGAATTTGAAATTAGACAGAAATTGGCAGTTTTCTTTTTTGGCAAGAAATAAGAATGTGAAATTATTTTTCATAGTTAAAATGATAATTTGGAACGGTACCTCTAAATTAAATAAAAGATATTGACAATTAATATAAGTTATATGATTTTATTGAATTTAGTTTGATTATTTTGCTCATTGGGGTAGGCCTATGTCCAGCAGTGGACTAATATAGGCTGATGATGGTGATGATGATTTTGAAAAAAACTAAAAACTTACTTAGAATCCCTCAGTTTTAAACTGTTTTATATTATAATAAATAAATAAACTTTTATTGTTTCAAATAGTTGCTTATAGCTAAAACTTTTTTCTTTTTTTCCCACAAAACTATAATATTAATATTATAATATTAATATTATAGTTTTGTGTGATAAAAAAAGAAATAAATACTAATCACTCGGGAATAAAAAATTTTTGGCCCACCTTGAGAGATCATTTTCTATACAAACTGTACCAAAATAAAAAGATTCCAGATATCAAGAACTTTTTCTTTAGGACTTCAAAATAAGCACTAAATTAAATAAGAAATAATTTGAAATTTCCCTTCACTGCAATAAAAGAAGAAGCGAAAAATAAACTAGTACTTTCCTATCACTTAGTGTCAGTGTGAGTAAGTAATACATGTTTGTAGATAGATAGATAAAACTTTATTACACCACACAAAACAGAAAATAATACAGAGATAAAAACTTAGAATAAAGGTATAAAGGGCGGCCTTATCGCTGAGAGCGATCTCTTCCAGGCGACCTTGGGATGGACTGGACATGAACGAACAATATAGACGGTGGCACTTTAATAAATAATTGGTAACAAATACACTAAATACCTACATTACAATTATAATAAACTTACATAGACATAAGATAAGGCTATCAATATTTCATATGGATAAATAATGCTGATGCAGCAGTTTTTTGAATATAGGGAGTGATTTATAGTTTGTATTGCGTATCTTAATCTAAATAATATGCGATTTTAGATATAAAATCCCATTATTTAGATTTAGATAGGTAAATGTCAATATTTATGCACGGCTAAGCAAGCATAAGGCCCTAATTCTACTAAATTAATCGCTCCTCCATAACAATGATATAGTAGAATTACACATTTTGGCATTTTACCTGATGATTATTCTTTGTTAATGGCAACTGTGTCTGGTTGGACACTTTTCTACCAGTGTAAAGTAATGGAAATAATTGTAAAATTAAGGAGATATTTTCACCAGAGCCTAGTTCGTTATCTAGCAGGATGCACCACGTGCAGGTTAGGTTGGCTTGGCAGACGAGATATAGGAGTCCCCCTTACATCCCTGCATTTTACCATTTTACATATGAGGCTGCAGATGGAAGGACACGTGTCAGAAGTGTCAAGATTGAAATCATTCTATCAATCTTTCCGTCCAAATAGCTCCATACGCGCTTTCTAGAGTTACTTTCCTCTATGGATGATTCTATGACGACGCCACTGCCATAGTATAGTGATTAATTAGCTGAATTCGACCGATGTTATTTTGAAAATATTAATTGTAAGGCGTTTTACACATAGAAGGCAAGTGGGCATTAAACATACTAGTTAATGTAAGTAATTATTGAGTATAAACAGACATATAGAGCTTTTTACAATTTTATCAGAGTTATCCTACTAATATTATAAACGTCAAAGTTTGTAAGTATGGATGGATGGATGTTTGTTACTCTTTCACGTAAAAACTACCGAATGGATTTTAATGAAACTTCACAATAATATAGCTTACACATCAGAATAACACATAGGCTAATTCATAAAGATATATTATATTATCCAAAATATCTATCACCACGCGGGTGAAACCGCGGGGCGCAGCTAGTTACAACATAATTCAACACTCATAAACCTGTGTACCGTATAATTTCCCTACTCGACTTAAACACACTCGCACTTAATGATGCCTTTGAAAGAGCCTACCAGAACAAAATGTTATCAGCTGGCGCAATCAAGATTTCTGATAAAAGCGGCATTATTTACCCAAAAATAATGAAATAACTACTAATTTCAAGTGTTTATCTTTTGTGTTAAAACAACCTTCGGGTGTTGATGACGCTTAATAACCGTAATTTGCATTTCTCGATTTCCGAGACGTGTTCGACATCTAATACGTAAATTTTCCGGTTTCATGAATTTTTATTGCTACATAATTTGGTTGAAATAAATACCTCGTTCCTTTGTTTCGATTTTACTGTCCATTTTATTTCGAATCATCAATGTAGGGTAAGTTATTTCTGTTTTGTCAAGGAATACTGGAAAACTGTGTTTTTGACTATCTGATGCCTTCGTGATACATCGTCGTCACATCTTCACTTTACCTCAGTTGAGATTGTAGACAAACGCATGTCTATTTACTTTATACATTATATAATAAAAAAAAACTATTCCCCGAGGCACAACAGTTTAGTACAACTGTGCTTTAGGACAATGTAGTTTCTTATGACACAACCAATCACAATCTCAATAGCTAAAGCCCACTTAAAATTGTCAGTGAACACGATGTTTTTCCATCCATCCATCCATTAATGGGCACAACTGATAAATAAATAAATAAAGCTGTACAATACACAGCATAGCCCCAAGCTAAGCAGAGCTTATATGTTATACATCACGGTTTCCACGGAAGACCAGCGCTATGGTACGATCTGCTCTACCATAGCACATGCTGAGTGGAGACCGATTTTGTCAGTTTCTGTTAATCTAAGTTTAATTTATAAGTCTCTGTTCTGACAAAATAAAAATCTTTTTACTTTTTACTTTATTGTTACCAGATAGCTGTTATATGTACTGATTTAAACCCTTCAAAATATATCGTTGCGTAACCTAAAACGCAGCTGAAAAGTATTGAATACAAATCAATACCTAACTACTGACACTAAAGTCTACTTTCATTACAATCTCATGAAAGGTATTCAGCATCGTAAAATCTTCAAAGAGTTTTTAATGGTGAATTTAAAAATAGTTTTAATAAAGATGCTTTTGCACGAGCAATTAAAATGGCGCAACACCGATTTTCTTTTAATATAAAAACTAAATATAGCTAATATCGACGTCTAGGTACAAGGGAAAAGATGTTTTAGGAGAGTGTGATATTTGACATGAGTATGTACCTAAATAAGTGTCAAAATAATGTGTGTAAGTAATGAGATTCAAGAAAGCTGACTCTATTTTCATATTAATAGGATAACTAGGAAAAGTGAGAAAAAGAAACCTTAACATACTCACATCAAAAATTCAAATATCAGGCCATACATATATCGCGAAGAACCGACAACTGCTGGGGTAAACCAAAAGTGTTCTTTGAGTGGAGACCGCGACTCGGCAAACGGCCAGGATGAATGACGACTTGCGAAAGACTGCAGTTAGATGCTGGCTGCGGCAAGCTGAAGACAGGGCGCTATGACGCTGATTAGGAGAGGCCTATGTCCAGCACTGGACTATTATAGGTTAATGATTAATCGTCATCATCAACCTATAGTAAAAATATCTATCTATGTAATATATTGTAATATGTATATCAGTTATCTAGTACCCACAACACAAGCTCTGCTTAGCTTCGGGCTAGATAATGCTGTGTTAATTGTCCAGCATTATTTATTTATTTATTTTATTATAATAGTCCTATATAATAGGCTGTAGGGAAGCAGTGGATCCGACTGGCACAAGACCGCCAGCGGTGGCGAGATAAGAGGCCTATACCCAGCAGTGGGTGTTACCGGCTGATTAGGTACATAGATCGATAATAGTCCACTGCTCCACCATCATGGTGATAACCACGTTTGACAGATGGATTTCACGTTTCACAGTCCAGTACTGAGCTACAATAATAGTGAAAACCATACTTACAAATGGAATATATCATAGCGATCGTAACTTGTTTTATGCAATAAATATCTCAATTAATTGCTCGCGTAGAAGCAACTGTAGCATATTGATTAAACGGAATCTAGGCCGTTACATAATTAGCTACCGATTTCATTTGTATCTGTTACATGTTAAACATTTGCTCTATGTCAGTGGCGATTAATAAAAGAAATAACAGAGCGCTTCCCGTATGATGTCTGGTATTAGAGCTATTAATTGATTGGGAGAAAAACATCGCGTGTTTTGCTATTGAGCGTCTAGCATGCATAATCTTGTTATCAACAAGCTTTGCCTTCTTTCATTAAATTTATATTCAGATACTTGTCACAATAATGTAAATGACGACCGATGCGGCGCGGTGGGCGAAGGTTCGATTCCCGCCTCGGAGCAATTGTGTGTACGATCTGCAGATATTTGTTCCGGGTGTTCTGGTCGTTTTCTATGTATAATAAAAAATATCTATCTATGTAATGTATTGTATTATGTATATCAGTTATCTAGTACCTATAACACAAGCTCTGCTTACCATGGGGCTAGATAATGCTGTGTGAATTGTCCAGCATTATTTATATAATAAACGAAATAATTAAAAAGGAAATAAAAAAATAAAACTAAAAATAAAAAATACAAATAATAAAAGCTACCTAATAAAAATAAATGAAATTTTAAGCTATGAAACGACAGTTGTTTTTTTCCGCATAACGTTACTCTGCCACCTTACATACCACGTTATTCAATTAAAATTATAATTACCGATATAAAGCTTTTTGTTTTTCTAGTCAAATAGACAGTCAGTAAAAAAAATTTGTAGCTCTTAAAAATAACAAAATAAAATTAGCTAGATCGGCAATAAAAGTTTGAAATATCTTGTTATACAAACTTCTTAGACAACACAAATAAAAAGCACGAAACATTAAACTACCTATCATGAATGACATAACTAAAGTACCCGCCAAAAAAACGCGCGAACACTCCGTTCTAAATTTAAATTATTTACACAGCTATCGGGAGCAGGTAATTAATACAATCTTTGTTAGAGGGTAATTTGCCAGAGCTAATGCCAGCGTGTGTAATCTTCAAAGGGGATTTAGAAACACGCGTTCTCATCTATTTTGGTCGTGTTCAGAAACAGAGAAATATTTACAATCTCTCTGGAACACTTCGGCGCATCCGACAGTCGTTACGCGAACGCATTGATACTTGCTGAATGGCTCTACGGACTTCCCGATTTGTTTACCAGAGCCAATGATGAAGTCAATCAGGAATAGTCAGTGATGACCAATTGGAACTCCAGCGTCACTACAGAAATGTTATGTCTTGACCTTTCTACATATGTGTTATTTACACGTATCTATCTAATTATATCGGTCAGTTTTTTATTGGGAAAGAACTCCAAAGGTCTTTTGCATTCGTAAGTATGTATGTTCATATTCTCTATATGAAGGTCTGATATTCAAATCTTTCAGGTTAGTTTCTTTCGGATGAATCACACGAGAATAATGAAATGAAATGAAATGAAAGTTTATTTCTTTAGGCTTACAAATAAGCACTTAGACAAGTCATATATTATACAATTCATTATTATATTGATGTTCACTTCAATTTTTTGTCCACCAGTGGAAGAAGTGAGAAGAAACCACTAGTATGTTCATAACTTATGTGTCTAGTACATATGATTTGCTTATCTGTAAGTTGTTAGATTTTGAGTTGGAGCAAAACTCGTTCCAAGCTTTTTTATCTTCTAGATAATCTGATATTTTGTAATAAGCCTTTTTACAAAGAATATGCTTCACAATTTTTTTAAATTTATTTATTGATAATTTTTGCAACTCACTTGGAGTTTTGTTGTAGAAGCGTATACATTGCCCTTTAAAAGATACACTTATCTTATCTAGTCTAGTTGTGGGAACAGCGAGTTTATGCTTATTTCTAGTATTTACATTATGTATATCGCTTTTTTTAGCGAACCGATTGATGTTTTTATGAGTGTACAACAAGTTTTCATAAATATATTGACATGGTACTGTCATTATGTTTATATCTTTGAAATGTAATGATCTAGAAGCTACTTGTGGGTAGTTAATTATTTCTAACCCGATTGCGGACAAACCGATTTTCACACTACTGTGGTGATCTCAATGTAGTATGAAAATCAGATTGTCCGCAATGTCAATGACTCAGTCCGGATTTGATTGAGATGAGTGGTGATTGAGATGCCTCATTAATGTCCGACGCTCTCTTGCATTCCGAGCATTGCTTGTATATCTAATGGAACACTTTTGATAGCTTCTGCCCGCGGCTTTGCATGCATTTACTGTGATAAAAGTAATCTATGTCCGTCTCTAGGATACCGTCTACCCTCCTGCCAAATTTCATTGAGATCCGTTCAGGCGTTTAGGCGTGAAAAGTTAACAGAAAAGACAGTTAAATAAATAAAAAAAGAATGCTGGACAATTCACACAGCATCATCTAGCTCCAAGGTAAGCAGAGCTTGTGTTATGGGTACTAGATGACTGATATGCTTAAAACAATAGATTACATAGACAGATATTTTTTAATTAGACATATAACGACCAGAACACCCGGAACAAACATCTGCAGTTACTTTCGCATTTATTTATTACTAGCTGCGCCCCACGGCTTCGCCCCCGTGGAAATTGATGTGTCAAATGGTTTTTTTTAATATCCTATGTTAGACTCCTGGTTCTAACCTACCTTCTCACCAATTTTCAGTCAAATCGGTTCAGCCGTTCTTGAGTTATAAGTGTTGTAACAAACACGACTTTCTTTTATATTATATAGATTAGTATGGTTATGAATACTGCTGCTTGCTTGCAATCGAACAATTTTTGGGGGCTAGTTAGTGTACGACAATGTTGAAAAGTGTTTTGGCGTCGTATGTCTCGTTTGTTGATACCCAAAACTATAAATTGTAAATGGTGATCACATGAATCGTAGGTAAAGTTAGGTTACACTTACCCTTGTGTTCACCAAAAAGATGATTGGGCAATTACGTTTTAATTGCGGTTTTTGACAGAAGTTTTCACACATTCAACGTCAAAATTAACCGAAGAATCTGCTAACCGTCCGTTTATCTTTTGGTACACACCAGCCTTAGTAGACATACGACGTATACAGACGTATTTACATTAGTCTATAATACGCCACCGTCTATACCTATACTATAGCTACGTGTCCATCCAAAGGTTGCCTGGAAGAAATCGCTCTTAGCGATAGGGCCGCCCATTGTGCATCTGTATCTTTGTTTGTTTGTTCTATACTGTTTTTTTCTGTGATTGATGTGCAATAAAGCTTATTTGTATTGTATTGTATTGTAGACAGCGGGAGCTCACTTTGATTTCCATTACGTCACGTAAAACTTACGGCATGTAGAAGCTTTACATAATACCGAAGAAAATGTTCCCACGCGCCTGCGAGCGTTAGCCATGGAAAACGCATCATTAGAATTTTGCGTTTCTAAGTTCATAATGTTTGATTTCTTGAAATACCTTCTTTAAACTTAGGCAATTTCAATATCAATTAAAAGTGTAAGCTGTGATAAAAAGGAATCTATTTTAACACACACTTAATACCTCTTTTTTAGTGTCTTGGCGTTGATTCTGGTTAAATTCATCGTTACACCTGGTGATTTTTATGTCCCACCAAGTCGTGTGATCTGTTTCTAACACCTACTTGTTAACGGGGTTTTGCAATATTACATCAATTTATATCTAATCTGCAGTTAGGTAAAAACAATTTCGAGAAGAGGGCCAGCTAGGCTGGGGAGCGTTTGGAAAACTACGGTGAGTCTTCTCGTCGTCCATACCGCAATGCTTTAAAACTAGGTGTAAAAGGTAGGGTGGCACCAGTTCAAATTCACTCAATGAGCTATGGAAAGAGCTATGCTCGGAGTTTCTCTGAAGAATAGCATTCTTAACGAAACCATCCGACAGAGAACCAAAGTTATCGACATACCTAGCTCAAAGAATTAGCAAGCTGAAGTAGCAGTGGACTAGCCATATATAGCACAGAACCGTCAACCGCTGGGTTAAACGTGTTCTTGAGTGGAGACCGCGACCTGGAAAACGTAATGTAAGATACCCTCCGACAAGGACGACCTGAGAAAGACTCCAGGCAGAAGATGGATGCGGGAAGTTGAAGACAGGGCGCTATGGCACTCATTAGGGGAGGCCTATGTCCACCAGTATTGTAGGTTGGTGATGAAATAATGATCTAGTGGAAAGCACCCTGAAAAGTGGTTTTGTCATTTGTCTGCAACCCACGCCGGTGGTAATTAAAAACAAAAATAAACAGAGTGCTCTCAAATCGTAAAAAGTGTATCTATGTCGGTTATAAATGAGTACAGATGAACGAAGAGCTATAAAAACGATTCAGAGTCACAGAAATAAATCTTACGAGGGGAGCATAGGTGCGAATATTTAAATGTTTATACGAAAGAAGTTTGAAGAATGCTATTAAAATAATATCGATCTAGACGCCTCATCTGGTGGAATCTGGCTACAGGTACTGGTTTATGAAACAATAAAATTTCCGGAATCCGCCATAAATTGTATTGACGACATAATATTTGCTGAATGATTGCTCTTTAATATTGATTTCGTCATTAAAAAAGCTGCTTAAAGCCAACGCCTTGAAAATATTTTCGTTTCATTTATTTTTCTGAAACAATTTACATTGTGTAGGAAAATTCTAGCTACTTCTTGTAGGTAAGCTCAATAGTTTCAATTGTATATACTAGTTCTAATTTGTTTTTATTATTTAAGTCTTTAAATCATAACATAATGTAAATGTATAATTATTTAGAATAGGTTACTTATTTTCCTCCCAGGACATGTATGTAGGTGCGAAGAATGAACTTTGTGCCGCAAAATTAAGCGAATACTGAATCCTGTGAACGTTAACAAGTTAAAAGCATCGATATTTTGAATTATTTATAAAAATCCGTATTTTTTTGTTGCGTATCTACAATCTAAACGATATGGTATGAGTATAGTCGGTCTTATCGTGCGCAATTTTTGTTTCACCAATAAATGTTAAGGTTTTTCTGTGCTGTTGTTGTGATATACCTTATTTATTATGATATTCGCATATTGTGTTACAATATCGGATAAATGTTTTAGGTATATATCTTTCTACCGGTATAAAAATCAGCAATATAAGTAACTATTTCCCACTTCATCGGGCCCATCCATAAAAAAAGTAATTAATTGGATCGGTATGTCATTGTGAGGGTCGTTCATTATAACTATTTCCAAAGCATTGCAATAAAAATTGGTCCAGATTCCAACATCGAAAATAAGACGTTTTTGGTCGTCTGCCAAGTTCATTATGAGTGTTCATGAAATTTCACATTTGAATTATTTTACTGTCAGAATTATGGCCGTTACTTAAATATTTGGTAAACAGGAAAAATATATATAAAAAAAATATAGATCGATCAAATTTAATGGGGGGCCAAAATAACGAGTATAAGTGGATCAAGCGTTTTGTATTGGGAAGCTATCTCAATATTTTAACGTATTGTTTGAAATGTTACAAGATTTAATGGAAAGATGAAATCAATCGAGGGGTTATTGCGAATTGCGGATATTTATTGTTGGCAAATCTGTTTGTTTTCGTTGGATGAGCCACTAAGCAAGCTTAGTAGGCTGACTTTCTGTTTTTGTTACGATAAAAATGGAAATTGAAAAATTTCTAAAACGGTCTTTAAATTCCAGTTAGCAGTGGCGGTCGCGGCGTAAGAATCCAGGAAAGGAAAGTAACCAGAGGAAAGGCAGCAGCTTCCTTCTGAGTTCCACAAGCTTATATTCTACTTGCCCTGTTAGTTTGTTTGGGAGAAATCTTGCAACTGATTTTTAGACTAGTTAAGTTGGTGCCATGAACTGATGGAGCCGTCTGTATGGTACCGTCGAGCTGTTCTGGTGATGGAGACAGGTGGTGGCCATAAGAACTCCTAAACGAAACTACTTACCCTCGTCGAGTTTGGGTTCATTGTATTTGTCTTCCCTAGAATTCTGGTCCTAGATTATTAAAAAGTTTTTTTATATATAAAAATATGACGACCTTTGTGGCGAAAGTCCGCCTTTGGCGTAGGAATACGGTTACTGGTTCGATACCATTGTCGGGACAATTGTGTGCAAGATCTGTAGATATTTGTTCCGAGTGTTCTGGTCTTTATATATGTATAATAAAAAATGTATTGTATTAAGTATATCAGTCATCTAGTAGGTACCTCATCATCATCATCAGCCTATATTAGTCCACTGCTGGACATAGGCCTCCCCCAATGAGCGCCATAGCGCCCTGTCTTCTGCTTGACGCATCCAGCATCTACCTGCAGTCTTTCGCAGGTCGTCATCCCACCTGGTCGGAGGGCGTCCTATTACCATCCATTCCCGTTACCAAGTCGTGGAGTAGGTACCTGCCAAATTTCAATTTTTTTTTTCAAATTTCCAATCGCCTTGCAAGCGTCATGAACACTTCAATACTAATAAAGCTAGTTGCATAATTTCAGATAGCAAGATCCAACAATAGATCCAACATTATGAATCACACTGATCCATCCGCTGGTCGAAGATTATCGAACTGGAGCACTACAGCACTAACACTTGGACGCATTAAAACGCACGTGAATCTAATTTACGCCTGCGATAGCTGTATAACAGGAACAGGAACAGCTAAAACAAAGTAGTTGGTGCATCAGATATGACATTTGCGGGTTGTAAAGTCTGATGATTAATTTTATGGACGCGACTATTGCTAACTATCTTGCCTTTATTAGCGGGTCTCGTACTCTAATTCGAATGACGTTAGCTCGATGTTCATTACCTCAATGTCTCTATCTCGACGGTACGTTTCGTCGATGGGTCGTTACCTCGAAAGATCAGTACCTTGAAGGGTTTCTACCTCGACAGGTCTCAACCTCGACGGTACGTTCCGTCAATGAGTCGTTACCTTGAAAGATCTACAAAAGCAAAGTGAATTATATTATCATTGAATTGATATAATAGATATAAATAGCCGTAAACGTAAGCGAAGCCGCGCGCAGAAAGTATACAGTATTTTGTACTGTCATAAGGCAATCCACGATGTAACCCACCTCATATTTTTTGTATATGTAGGTATAAGTGTTAATAACTGGCGACTAAATGTCGCAGTTCTTAAACATATTTAAGTCGTCTCAGACATTTCAATATCCTGACAACTGCGGAACAAACACTGAACTGAAAACCAATGCTAACTAGAGATCTTATTTATAGTCAGCCATCTGTCAGATCGTAACCGTTCCAATTTCAAATTCAAAGCATTCTAATTGGACTGTATTTTTGTTTCGAGTGCTCCTAATAAGCTCGCGCGCACATTGTTACAAAAAGCTACAAACACGTCGAAGTGTTTACTTTGCGCAATTAGATCTCATGATGTATTGGAATGATCAACTTTGATCATAGCTAGAGGATTGAGCACAGTTTACATGAATGACAACTACCTAACAGCTTTTTCTATTGCCTACTCACTAAGCATTGGCGTCGAGGTGAAACATATAATTATAATGTATGTACCTTTATTTTTATATTTCTTTATTTTCAGCATTTTTTCTCGTAACTTTAAATGGAATATGAAGTCTTAAACATCCAGGTGAGGATGTCATCAGATACTGCCTCATAAACAAACATAATATTTTCAACATAGAAGCAACGAACAGCCAATGTCTCAGCTTTTGCAGGCAATGTCTCGTCATCATCATCATCATCAGCCTAAAGCAGTCCAATGCTGGAAATAGCCCTCCCCAATGAGAGCCATAGCGCCCTGTCTGTGGCCATATCTCGCGAAGAACTGACGGCCGCTGGGGCAAACGTGTTCTTGATTGGAGGCGATGTCTCAATGATGGAAAATTCGCTGTTCACTTAGTCCTGGAATGCAATGGACTAATACCTAAAACACCTACGAAAGTCGTAAGGCCGAATGCCATTGTTGAGGCCAAGAAAATTCTCCACAATTCTTTCTTTTGTTTCTTCTTTTTCTTTTGTTTGTTCTATTGGCTTAATCAACGCATTTTGAGTCTATAAAGGATACAGGGAGTTCCAAAACGGTTGTCATCAAATATTTTTAAACTTCGCGATCTGAATATATGTAAATCATATATGAAGATATATGTATATGTAATTATAAGCACGAATACAACGGGTATTAGTATAGTTATCATGTTTATGTTTTTTGGTTGTCATCTCAATATCTTTACTTAGAAATAATCTTTGCGGCCTATAAAAATGTCACTTTGTAAAACACAATACAACGCAACGCGCGAGTCTGATGGAAATTCCACTTTAGCATTCGATTGAGAAGTAACATCTACTAGATCTGGAACTGATTAGCTTACGCCTGTGTGCGTTAATACGTGTTCTAGAATAGATTCCTATCTTGCAGAGCATTAAGTACGCTTTATTTTATTATTTAATGATTCATCTTAGGGTTATAGAAATAGTCGGGAATGTGTGGAAAAGCCAGCAATAATAGAATATTGGCGCATATGCTTTTATATTTGTTTTAATGCTTTGCTCGTTTCATGTTTATTTCGAGTGTGCTCTAAGCTTTTAATTGCGGCACAATCTGTAGTTTTTTAACTTTATGTAAGGGCCTCTGTCTGCTAAAATGACGATGACAAATCGGTTAAAAAACTAAACACGGGTTTAGTTTTTTTAACCGATTTGACAAATTGTGTTTCTATTTAAACAAGCTACACCTATATGCAATACAGTTTACTGTTAAATGCACTCTGACATTGTCACAGAGCTGAGCTGACCGAATGACGGTTAATTTTTGTATTTATTTTTTATCATAGTCATCAGCCTATATAAGTTCACTGCTTGACATAGGCCACATGTTTTTATGTATGTAACAGCTACCTTTTGTTCTGTAATACCAGTTAACATATTATGTAATTTTTTTATTTTTTTAAAACGAACTTGTATCTAATGCAAGTTAAACACCATTAGAGTTGTACACCATTTTCGTGACTCATCATCATCATCATCATCAGCCTATAGCAGTCCACTGCTGGACATAGGCCTTCCCCAATGAGCGCCATAGCGCCCTGTCTTCAGCTTGCCGCATCCAGCATCTACCTGCAGTCTTTCGCAGGTCGTCGTCATGCCACCTGGTCGGAGTTGGATTTTCGTGACTACGTCTTAAGTAATCCGTATTTCATGAATGTCATCAAATACGGATTCCTTCGCCATTTTCGGTGCTTGAACCAAAATGGTTGATTTGATCAACCACATGATTAAAAATTGCAGGGTGACAAGACATTGATTGATGATAAACATCATCGCCATAGCACCATAGCCCCTGTCTTCAGCATGTATACAGTGTAATTTGTTCGGCCTGACTAAGCAAGCCACAGCCACCGGTTTTATATGTTTGTTATTATGAATAAGGATAGAATTTATAAATAAGTATTGTATAATGTATAACTTATAATGTAATGCAATTTTGTTTACTATTTTTATGTATAAATCATGCACCTGACGACCGCGACGTGACACGATCCCTCTGGTCTTCACTGAAAATCAGCGCTGGGTGGACACATTAGTGTGCATCCAGCACAATGCTGAGTGAAGGCCATATTTGCCATGAACACTGCTACGCACAATAATTTGTAAGATATATAGTATTAATTTGCGTAGTTTTAATTTTGTTGTGTATGCTAGTTTTTAAGGTAATTCAAAATATTATCTATCTATCTATAGCATGACGCAACCAGCATTTCCCTGCAGTCTACTAATGATAGTGACTTGATCAAATGCTGCTTCAGTGGACAGTGTCACATATATTTAATTGTGGTCTGTATAATTTTTCCACTGTCAACCGAGATTTTACAGCTGATTTTATGCGATTATGTGACCGATGACAGACTTAGGGTTGTTTACGATTATTCTTGGATTGAATTAAAATTATGCGAAATAAATTAGGTCATAAGACATGATAACTATCTTCATAATATTATATGTGGGAGTTTTAAATGCTTCTGTGAAGTTTCTGGCTTGTTTTCTATGTTGGCTGAAATGCCGTGAAAGATTTAGTGGAGGTGTGATATTTCTTAAAGTAAAATATTGGTTTGTTTTCGACCATTGAAGTAATTGAATAGCTATATAAATATATTATTAACAAAGAAAATTACTGATAAATGATAGGTACAAAGTAAGAACTAAGGTTTTTGCTATTATAGTGCGTTACTATGTAGGTCAAGTCTAAGAAACATATTTTATGGACATTATTAAATTTCTTAAACTAGACCACTAGGTCTAGATTAGGTATTGTGGTAACAGTTGAGCTAACTTTAAACTTTTGCAAACAATCTGGAGGTAACTCAACTGATGAAGGGCTGAGGATTTTGTTTTTTAAATAAATAAATTATGATCCATATTATCAATACTATTCAGAAGCGGTTCCGAGATGCGCTTTGCCTTGCTTTATGACAATGCTGATGCACTGCGCCAGATCCTCACCAGGTCTTGAGTCACGCGTCGCTTCAACCAGAAGCTTTTATGAATTTTAATTCTTAACTGTGAGTGTGTAATGAGTAATATACATATACATAGCTAGGTATATGTACCTACCTACTTCTTATATTGTATTTATTTATAGCATAATGGAATATCCATTGTGTAATATCACGAAAGTCCCTTAATCTGAAATTAACGTGTCCTTATAAACCAATTTTCTCTGACCCCTAACACCTGAAATTTTCATACAAAATTATTCAAACTGTGACAAAAAAGAAAGAACTAATCATTTGGTTACTCAACCGGCCTAAAAAAATGTCATTAACGTCGATCATTAAATATGAATTATTATTAGAAGAAAGCGTAAGAAATGCAATTAACGTCCAAAGTGTTAACCTAATTGTACAAGATTACTATTTTTTCTATTTTTTAGTAAAGCTATTGAGTGAAACTAAAAACTTATATAGTAAAATCACGCTGCTGGCACAGCTTACACTACATTGGTAGATTTTTTTAAGCATAGAAAACATCCTGAAACAACTTTTTTTCCGTATCTACTGGAACAAAATTTTAATCTCTACTCCCATCAGCATTATTTATCCTTATGAAAACATTGATAGCTCTATCTTATGTCTATGTTAGTTTATTATAATGTTTGTAATGTAGGTATTATGGTATGTAGTGTAAGTATTCGTTTTCTTTTTTTTTAATCTATGTATTTACTAAATTACCACCGTCTATTTTGTTCTTTCATGTCCCGTCCATTCAAAGGTTGCCTGGAAGAGATCGCTCTCAGCGATAGGGCCGCCCTTTATACTTCCTTTATTCCTGTATTGTTTACTGTTTTGTGTGGTATAATAAATTGTTATCTATCTAACTATCTATCTCTATACCTGCAAAGAGCAAGTAGCTCTTTGCAAAGTAAATTTATTTTGGCAAACTTTAAGAGTAAGAGTGTTGAAAGATGAAATATTTTTCTGAAACTTTTTAATCTTTTAATTGTTCCATAGGATGTGAAAAAGGTCAAATCTAACAATATAATGAGACAATAAATAAAAATTCACATCAATCTCTCTATTTTCGTTGACATTGGCATACTTTAAAACAAGTTTTGAGTTCTAACAGAAATATTTTGTTTTCTCGCAGAAGATTGATCACCTCCTGTTCGTTTATAGTTTAGACTACTGTGATAATTACGATAAAATATTATGAATATTGATTTATTGTGAGATATTTGATAGTATCCTGTGTTTTTATTATTGAATTAACTTTTCTTTAGTACCCAAAGGTAACTAAAGAAAAGTTCGTTTAATTTTAAAATTAAATTGATTTTAAAGTTAATATTATTTTAAAGTTAATTTAATTTAATGTTAATTTAATTTTAAAGTTAATTTAAATACCTTATTTTTAACCTTTGGGTACTAAAGAAAATTTAATTTAATTTAAAGTTACTAAAAATTTAGTTACCCGTGCAATTTAGTAGCACAGGCAACTCTATTTTGAAGTAACTGACGTTTTTTGGAGTTATACTATAATACCTACAGAGACGTGCATAGGTAGTTAACTTCTACCCTGAAAAGTTTTAAGTCTCGTTATTAATTACCTATTTCGATATATATTTCTATTTATATCATTATTAATAAAGAAGGTCAAATAATAAGATAGATATTTCTACGTACCGCTTGTTGAAGGTAAAACATTGTTTTGTTAACACTTTGACTGCGATTTTTTTTCGACCACTGCGATCTTTTTTTTTAATCTAAGAAATTAGTGCTGCCGCTCTACACAGTGGTTGTGTTGCGCCGCACATGCGTTTCGTTCGAAAAATATTACGGCTGTGCTGAGTCACAAAGATCTGTATTTTCTCAGCCGCTGCGCTAGTGTGGATTTACTCATATTAGTCACTTGTAGAAAACACATACCGTGTGATTTCAGTAGTCAAAGTGTTAAGGTACTTAAGTTTATTGTTGTGTAGAATTCAACATTTTAGTATTTCATAACAAAATCATTAGCAACAATCGGCTTTAAATTCGTCTCGCAGTAACGTGAGGTCTCTTAGACCCGGTACATTATCAGATTCCGTCACACTTTGGGTAATTTTGACCCCTTAATGAGTCACAGTAACGCAATGAAAGCACTTATATTGGAGGTAGAATTTACAACTGAGTAAGGAAGTAATATAAGGCTGGTACACTATGAACACCGCATAACAAATTTGTAGTTAAAATAAAACCGGCAAGCGCGCGTCAGCTCTTACACGGAGAGTTCCGTACCATCATACAAAACTTTCGCAAATTAAATAAAAAAAACCCTTTTTATATTACCCCATATCATTTAAAAATAGCTATTAAATTAGTTATATTATTTGTTGCTATAACTGCAAACAATAATTATACTTTGAAAATTTCAACTGTGTACCTTTTACGGTTCATTTAGATCCAGTACGATGACGGACGGACGGTCGGACAGACATACGAACAAACAGCGGAGGTAAATTACTTCTCCGTTATTTTTATTATATGAAAAAGCAGAAAAAAAAAATATCTTTCGCAAACACGAATCGATAACCCTAAATCCGCTAAACTTTGTCAATACGACACAGTCGTGAGACCAATTTCATGTTCGTAACTCTGTTATCGAATATTTCGATCTATGTATAATATTTTTCTTCCACGGCACTTATGATTATGAGTGGCGTCATTATGGTTTGGGCCGTTTATAAAAGTAATTACAATAGAAATTAGTTTCGCTTTTATGTTCAAACTATTATTTTTGTGACTTACTTACATTATTACAATAGGCTATAAATCTTCATGAGTTGATTATGGCGTCCTATAAAAATTTAAAATGCACAATAACATCGTCATCATCAACCCGTACATGTTCACTGCTGAACATAAACCTCCAAACGAAGCCACGAATAGCGAATAACCCTGAGCCGCCTCCATCCATCGGCTCCCTGCAACCTCTACAATGTCGTCGGTCCATTGATTGAGAGGTCTTCCTACACACCATTTCGGATTGCATAGCGGTCGCCACTCGAGAACCTTTGCTTCCTAACGGTTATCGGTTCCGCGAGCTATATGACCTGCCCATTGCCACTTCAGCCTGCTAATTCGGAGAGCTATGTCGGTATTGTCAGTTCCTTTGGTTCTTCTACGGATTTCCGTATCCCGGATTTTATCGCACAGTTGCAATTTTTCAGATGCAGGGATCATTTAATTTTGTAGTCTAAACATAGAAAAACACCTTAACTTTGAATAGACAAGGCACCAAAAACCAACCTCGGTCTGCCTCCCACAAATTTTAACTACTTCCAAAAGAATAGTTATTACATACATGAGATAATTTTGTTAATAATAACTACCCTAATAATACATATCAAAGCTACCTATGTGTTGAACTTAATTAATATTATTTGTTACCTATAAAAAGTAGCACCCTAATGGAAGTACAAATCTGAATAATTTCGTGAAAATATTCAAATTTTTTAGGTATCTAGTTTAACGCATTCAATGTCCAGCCTTGGCGGCGTCACTACAAGTGGGGCGCACCGCGCCTAGGTACCTAAAAATATTAAATACAGCTTAAAAAAAAACTCGCCTATAGGCCATATAGGCGAGTTTTTTTTTTAAGCTGTATTTAGTATTTAGTTTATTTAGTTTGTCGTTTTTTTTTTATACAGCTTAAAAAAAAAACTCGCCTATATGGCCTATAGGCGAGTTTTTTTTTTAAGCTTCATCATTATTTTTCAAAGTTGTCCCTAAAAATAGTCAACCTTACAATATTACATAATGAATAGCTCAAAATCTACAATGGTGTGTGCGCACCTTTATTTATTTTTGCTACTATACACTACATAATTTTGATTATTTACTCGTACCGGACTACTAACTGTAGATAATAAGCTTATTTTGTTTCTCTCCAGTGATTGATCAATCTTTTGAGAAGTAAATAAAATAAATATGTTAAGCGTAAACTATAAAATAGTAACGCTAATAATTAGGACGCCCATTCATTCGGTCGATTCATCTAATCATTCATAAGGCTAATGCAAGCGAAACACAAAAGTTCATCACGCAGAAATCACCGAACATCACTCCCCCAGATAAAAGCATTATTCATTAGCACCAGCCAGAAAACTTGTATTGTCTTCCACACGTCTGCCCGATACCTCTCCAGTGATAATTTATTAATTTCTCCATCCCTTTTGTTTGCTTATGATCAATGTTCTTTTCCCCCAAAGCGTGTGTGTTGCCATAGCTATCCAGCTTCGCCCAGATGAGACAATTTGCTTTACTTTTCAAATTGTTTATTTTACTTTTTGTAAGACTGTACCTGACTTTATCTTGCTGAACGGGTTTGATCTACTTTGAGACTTCTCAGTTCGTCGGATAAGGGATTTTTATCAATACATTTTATTATGAAGTGCTCAATATGCACTGATTTAAATGTACTCATTTGGCTTTTTATCTGATGTCCAATTTGAAAGGGGGCCGTGTCAATCATACGTTCCAACATAAATTTTGTCACATCTACATCTTTAGCTTTTCTTTGCTTAAACGTTGTTCCCAATGATAAGACTTTTGTTTTCGTGATTACACTTTGTTAATCATACTTTCTTAATTAAAGGAAAAGTTGGGGCTAATTTTGTGATTGTCGATAAGAAGTTTGACGTTACTTCGCGCTAATGAGATTTTAATCTCGATGCTCAGTTTTGTAATCGAGATTTTCATTATTTTTAATTAGCAGGTGTAGCCTTTGTTATACTTTATTGAACGTGATTTTATGAACAAAATTTGAGCGAGAATCCTGTTTTGGCTTCGTTGCTTTTCACATCTCATGTTTTTCATTATTAAAGTAACTATAAACTAGCCAATTCGATATAGAATGATTGTAAATAAACCGTCCATACTTTACCTAAAAGCTGCGTCTTTTAAACGCAATTTACATTACTAGTCGATTTGAGAAAGTTGCTTCTATAAACGTATATCTGAAAGTCACGCCAGTTTCAGTTATTTATGTATGTCGTCGTTTGTTTACAAACATTCTACATCATGTTTGGCTAGTGTATAGTCTGTGAATAATGCATCAATTATACGCGGCAGGCTTTGATAGAAAATCGCTATTGATTTTGCATTCCAAAACCAGAGAATGCGCTACAGTTCACGCGTTTAATGAAGGCAGCTTTCACAATACAAACCAAATCGCGCCTAGCCGAAGGGCTGTTCTCCTATCAATCTCGCAGATGATAGTCTATCGCGAGCAGGAACCCGATGCATAATGCTCGACTCAGATAGCTGTCTCGGGCACGAAGCCTCGAAGCTTCGCAATTTATTGTTTCACGATCTCAACCTGGCTCATTATTAAAACGGTTTGATACGTTTGGAGGTGTTGCTGACGCCCGGGGCTCGACTGCGCCAATTACTTGCGGTATCGCCGTTGTTTGACTTTTACAGCCCGCTTGACTTTTAGTGCTTTGACTCCTAGATGTCTATGCGGTCCTGGTACTTTGTAGCCCTAACGGAAATGTTCTTAGCGCATCGTTGCATCGGAAATAGATTTATAATATACTAAGCTATTTAGTTTATGGACGACAATTATAGTCCAACCAGCTTGCTTTAAACACACGAGGATTCAATTTGAATCATCATCATCATCTTTAGCCTGTGTTAGTCCACAGCTCGACATAGGCCACCTCTAATGAGCGCCATAGCGCCATGTCCTCAACTCGAATTAAGCATCTCCCTGCAGTCTTTCGCAGGTCATCATCCCCGCCAGGTGGTTGGAGGGTATCCTACACTATGTTTACCGAGTCGTGGTATCCACTCAATAACACTAACAGACAAAACTGCACTATCCAATTCAAAGACAACACGTCAAAGAATAAAATAGACGAAAACACTAGTACTGTAAATTTAAATAAGTCTTATATAACTCTAATTATTATTATTTTTTAACATAATTACAAGGCTAAAAATACCATTTAATTCAAAACGAAATCATTACATTTCGCTTCTCGTTACCTATACATATTGGAATGGTCTGCGTATCGATTTGATACCGGTAATTATATTATTTTACAAAAACGCTCATTGTTTTTAATAAACAATAATGGGGCGACTAGGTCAATTCAAATGACAAGAATCCATTAGTGGAACAAAACGTCGATTAAACGCCAAACAAAAACAATTTTCTTCAACTTCAACAAACAAAATCGATTGGCTTAATTGAAGTCTGATCAATAACTAATTGTGTTCGCCACACGTACGATAAAGCATAATTACTGGCTGCCGGCCAAATGAATCGATCCACATCAAAACGCGAGGTTAATCCATCATTTAGATATTACAGGCCGATTGAACTCACCGTTTTTAATTCCCAAAATTACACCCGTAAGCTCGAAGGCGCCTGACCACGTCATAATTACCGTCTCGTAAATTGTCGTAAGTGGGGTGAGGGGGGAAACTATCGCCTACCTGTCGTGTTATTTCTATAATCACTTTCATTCTGAAACGCGACATTAATTAAAATTTAGTTTCAGGCCATTAGTCGCCATCGCGTTCCTTCAAGTTTCATTTTTTCCCTGTAATTATAGAGTGCGAGCTAAATGGCCACGGTAATGATAAATAACACCGTATTGAAGGTAGACATGAATTTCGTATTAAAATTAGTCGAGGTGTGGATTTAAATGTTACTGCATTGCGCTTTTAATAATGACGTGTAGTTTTTAATATGCCATGAAAATTGTTGGTTAACTGGTGTTTGACTAGAGAGATGCCAGAGTGAGAACTGGTTTAGGGTTTGGTTAGACTCGTGACTCGTGAGATTTTACCGGTAATAAGGTTGTGTATACACTGTACGCGTTATTAATTAACAGGTCGACAGCAAACAGAGAGCCGGCTACCGGCATGCGCTCGGTACACAGAGTTATTTGCTCGTCGAGACTCCGGAGCGGCGTGAAGAATCTCATTACCGTGATTCTGAGAATATTGAAAGTGAGAAACGAGCCTAAAAAGATAAAACTTGAGCGCGCTTCGGGAGCTGTTTGCGTAGGTTGGTTGGTTTAGTTTTCGAACAAATTTCGTAATAAAGCAACGAAAGGTTTACCTTTCCTCGATGCAGATCGTAGGGACTTGATTGTTTAGTTAACAATTAGAACTGGTACTTAAATAAGTAATTGCTTCACAAAAGTTCCAGATATTGTAATTAATTTCAATGAATTTCGTGTTTCTTAAAACTTGTGAGGGATAATTATGATCCTTTTAAGCCTTTCAAGTTTTGTTCCATTTTTTTTAATGTTTGATATATTTGTTAAATTATGTCATTGTTTTTACAGTAAAATCACCGAAAATGGTACACTTAGTCGTAATATATAACACCAACTGTACCTAAAACCTATTTTCTGTTTACAAAACGCCTGTAAAGGCAAGTCCATAATAAATTAACGTAATAACCGCTCGATATGCCGCAAGGAAACATTCACGGTACTACATCAACTTTATACCTCGAAGGTTCTCAAATTTGGATATGATTGTATGGCAGAAATTTATGTGAGAAATTTTGAAAGATTGCCGAATTAAGTGAAAAATGAAGCGGCGTTGTGACAATGTAAATATCTAAATATCGAAAACTTAATTTGAAAATATGGACGATTTAGCACTTAAATCATGCTTACCAACTCTAAAACCTCCGAATTCGAAGAAAAAAGAATTCTACCTACCTGTAATTAGCTATATATTGTTTATATTACCCGACTTATTGAAAAAGCGCAATTATTTCATCAACTAACTGTTTATCTTTCATCCTACAGACATAAGATAACTTATCGATGGCAAAAGTATTATTATCAACTCTTAAAACCAACAAATACTTTGTAGAAATAACATTAAACATACCAATGTTAATTTACTCAATTACAATTGTATTATATTGTATTTTGTATGTTCAGTTATGCCGTGATTATGGCGCATGAAACTGTGACGAAAAATTGGAGAACTCAAAAATCTAATCATAGTAAATATCCTGTTAGAAATGACTTTTGTGTTAGTAACCATGATAGTTTTTATAGTTTAAACATACCTGTAACAGCGACTATACAGCGTTTCTGTAACTCCACTAATGTAGACGCAAACATTCGTTAGAGTTTGACGATCGTTTCACAGAAACACAAGAAAACTTATCAATTTCACCAGATAAACTACACTGTTCGAATATCCAGCGCGATTTTCGCTTGGGCGGGCGGAGGCGTGCGCAGACGCCGGTATCGGGGCGATATTAGCGGTGTCTCTCTGCTAGTAAACTTAGTATCTGTAAGCATCTTGTTGCATTCTAAAGGGCGAGCGTATTTTCTAGTGACATGACTTGTGTCATTCGATGATATTATTATAGTGTTATGAAAATGACAACTTTTATAGCTGTGATGTAGAGGATATAAGGCTTATGATGGAGTAAGTATTGAAATATTTGCTTGGTTTATTACTGTTTCTACTACGTATAGGGAAATATATTATAGAAATCATGTTGTTGCTGCTTATGTCTTTGATTTGGATACTTAGTTTTGGTAGCATAATAAATAGAATAGAAGAGAGTAAGTTTCAAGTCAAAGTAATGGAAGAGAAACTTAAAATTATTATAAAAGGTTTTTTTGATATATGTTATCATGTGTATTTTCACTTCAAGAAGTTTAAATTTGCACGTTTATCATTTTGTGCGATTACGAAAAGCATGTTTCAACCAGCTTTTAAAAATTTCATCAATGAAAACGATTTGAAATCTATTTTTACGTAATGAAACTAAAATAAAATAATTTCTATTTCTCCCAATGACTTAATAAACTCTAAGATCGGTAAGGACACCTATTCATAACCCATTTTATTTTCAAACAGCCACTTCATCTCTCATTCGCGACTAATAAACAGTAATTTAGAAAAATACATAGAAAACTATCTGAAATAATTGTAAGTGATGACTCCATTCCTGTTTTTTATCTCGACGTGGAAAGTTATAATGAGATTGGATTCTATTTCAGTAGCACTCTGGATAAGAATACACTGCAGATACACAGCTTACATAGATTACGGCTGGACCATTCTAGCGTGCGTTTTGTTGAAAAGAGGTAAAAATGTACAGTGCCTGAACTGAAGTCATTCTCAAGGTACAGTGTTTGTAAACAACTCACAACACAAATTCATGATTCTCATTCTTTGTCATTCGATGATATTGAGTTTGGAAATTAAACAAAGAGCTCATATCGACTATTAGGAAATCTGTCTAAAATCAACAACAATAAATTTATTTTTAGTAGACAAGTGTTTGTAAACATTGTTTGTTGAGTAAAAAAAAATTATCAGTCATCTAGTACGCAAGCTCTGCTTAGCATGGTGCTAGATGATGCAGTGTTGGTTTGTCGAACAGTATATTTATTTAGTTTCTGCCCGCAGCTTCGCACGCTTTGTTTATATGAAAACGTTTCAAGGTTATTTCTATCCCATTGGACCTGTTGTTTGGTCGGTATGGGTGTGTGGGATAAAAAGTAGACTATCTTTGATTCCAGGCTTATAGCTACATCTTTTCATTTTTGGCGTTAAGAAGTAGGGAACAAACATATATCCATCTATTTAAACTTTCGCATTTATAATATTAGTATGATCTAAAATCCAAAGTGTCTCAGCTAAGTACGGAGTTAGCTATCCAAGTGATGCGATGGCTCTTATTTGACGGCGACCTTGAACATTTAATCGAAAGTGTTGACATACCTTGATTTATGTATTTCATAAAATTCGATTTGAACGACGTAAAATCAAATATTATTACAGTGTTTAATAGCAACGGCCTCTTTGTTTTATTGTGCTGGAAATAAACGGGTTAGTAATTTTCTCACCTATCGAATTTCTTGGAATATTTTTGTTTTATTGGTAGGCTTGGCTTTTATGCGTAAACTGTCCTAGTGAGACATTTCAAGTCGTCAAATTAGTTCAGTTATACTACTCATCATTATCAATCTATAAATGTCCACTGTTGGACATAGGCTAATGAGCGCCATAGCGCCCTGTCTTCAGCTTGCCGCATCCAGCATAGGTTTGGCTTTTATACGTAAACTGTCCTAGTGAGACATTTCAAGTCGTCAAATTAGTTCAGTTATACTACTCATCATCATCATCCTATATAGTCCACTGTTGGACATAGACCTCCCCTAATGAGCGCCATGGGCGTATGTCTTCAGCTTGCCGCACCCAGCAACAGCAGTTAAACTATTGTAAATGGTAGTTTTATTGAAAAGAAATCTTCTAATTAGTGTATTTTTTGTGGTCGACTGTATCGTACATACAGTTTTCGTTGACGTCAAAGTTATTTATTATTTTATATAGTATTTATGTTCATGGAGTTTGAATATTTTTTTTTCATATTTCGCAACAGATCGTAAATTTATAAGAATTCATATTTTACGATAGGTAATAAAATAAAAATATAGAAACTCACCTTTAATAACCTGAATTTATGCGACCTAATAACTCCAACCAATAGGTATAATCATGAAAATTAACCTAATTCTGATGAAATTCATCCACTTAAGCGTAATACACTAATTATGCCCTACATTTACGATACAGGCTTAAAATAGAATCTTGGTAAAAGATTTTTATGACTCAATCAAGGAGCTATGAAAGCAAAACTAAGTGCGTGGCCTATTTTCTGATTGGTTGGGTAACCGGGTATTACTTCGATGATGAAACAGTAGCTAGGGATAATTTTTTATAGATAAATGGCTTTTGTTACTGTACATTGCCGGTAGCTAACACTACCAAAAAGGACACTTTAATCTATTAGACTAGGATATATCAAAATAAAGAACAATAAGAAAGATGTGGCGCGGCGTACGTAGGTCCAAGAAATTTCAGGATCGACCTTTGGAGAAATGTATTGCAAATAATGTAGCGATCTGCAAATATTTGTTCCGGGTGTTCTGGGTATTTTCTATGTATAATAAAAAATGGGTAATGATCTCTCCATTTCCAATCAAGACATCTTCACCTTCACCTATGATCAGATTAATTAGGACATTCGTTAATAAACTTCTCGATCAAATTAACCTAATTAGTGAGTGTCAGAGGGGTCGGTTTAATTACGCCAATCTTGCTACGCCAAATCTGGATAATTAATCATCTATTTTAGGATCTGGTTGACAAATAGCCTATTGATTCAGTAGATTACTACGAGTAGTCCTTAAACCATACTGAGTGGATAACACAGAGCATCTGATGACGAAAATAGAGAGAGAGAGTGAGATCTTTAAGCCTACAAACAAGGGCACATTCTACAAGGGAGCTAGTTAAATCAGTCGCCAAACGTACTTTGCTTATAGACCGTGTTTTTATCTTCTAAGTTTCTAAATAGACCGCGATAATTTTACAAGCTCTGCTTAGCTTGGTTTTAGTTAATGCTGTGTGGATTGTCCAACATTATTTATTTATTTACAATTTTGACCAACGGATTTAAGTTTACAATAATAATTATGTATTGAGTTCCTTACTGTAATTGAGTACCCGTGGATAATAAGACTATGGCCACACGTATAACGTATATAGATAGTACTTAGTATAGCATATAGATTGTGACTCGGGCTGACTGCATCGAGGCAACCATCGAGGTAAATTCATGAAAAACAAACATCGCCTCACTGTATCCAAGCGACAATTTAGCTATATGCTTGGAATCTGGCCGGTCCGTACATTTTCATTAATTTATTTTATTTATTTAGCAGTGGGGCAACAGCCCGAGCGTGAAGATTATGGTAGCAAATAGAAACGTTCTAGAGTGGGAATGTTTTTTTTTAGTTTGTAAGAAAATAAACGATGAACTTAAAGGATAATTCAAGGGTTATGTTTTAGTGACTGCATTTCAAAATCTCAAATATTATTGTGTTTACTGGTCCCAATCCCCAATGAGCTTTTATTAGAAATTAAAAGCACATAAACAATGAGAAATGAAAGTCAATTTCTTTTATTGTACAAACAAACTGAGCGTCAAGACAGACTAAATTGTGATTTACTATGGGTCAATTAGAGTTTTAATCACGACAATAATGTGCGATATGGCGCGTTAAGTACTGACGGTCGCCTTACGATTTTATTGTAGATCTACGAATGTATAGAGTTGCAACGGCCCTTTCATTTTACATCTAGTTAAAGCTGCCATAGTCATTTATTGCATACACATTCATTTTATATAATTTTAGCTTAGGTGTTTATAACTTATAATAATTGTTGGGTACTAGTCCATTTTGCTAGAAATATAGCGATACCTCTTTTTAATTCGTATGACAATAAAGCTTCTTAAACTATAATATAAAAAGCATAAAAGTCGGATAATAAAGACAGTGCCAAGCACAACAATCAAAATAATTACATTGAAATTATTTCTTCAGGCAGCTAAATAGCTATAGATTAGCTGTCATGTTTGTCATGTAGCTTAAATTTCTCTCTTAAAACTTACAAAATGTCACCATAATGGAGTTTACATACCAAAAACGGCGGACCGATAAGCCATGTACAAATTACATGTAGATATGTAATAAAACTATGCACACAGGACGTGCATTTTTCATTATCACCCATGGCATAGCTTTACCACGTGCGGTTACGGTAGGCTAAGATATTAGTGTCCCTAAAGTCCTCGCGTTCCCTAGAATATGTGCGCAAAGAACACACGGATGTATATCCATGATGGATTTCCTTACGCAAAAAGGCTAAGATATAGTTTTTGTAACTGTCTAACCAAAATGCCACCTCTATCCATTCTCACGTCACCATTAGTTTCGAAATGCGGGCATCGTCCACCTAATTGTTCCGAATTAATTGTTACATCCATTTAAAAACCACCAGGCATTGTGTCCCGTACAATGTGTCGCACTGATTGGAGCGACAATTACGGTTCTACGCATAGGGACAGGATGGCTGATTAGGTATGGTGGTTCGAGTTCTTTGTAGCTCTATGATCGCGCGCAATAGGATTGAACATTGTTGAAATAAAATATTCGAAAACCTCCACCCTACCTCAAATGTATTTATTTTCTTTAGGCTTACAAATAAGCACCTAAGATATTTAATAGAATCCATTTTGGCGGGACTTAAAACCTTAGAATTAAGCAACGGCACCTCTCGTCAAACGCACTAAATTAGGGAAAAACTTCACTGTTTCCCATGCAGGTGGAGCTAACAGCCCTAGAGTCCGTAGGAAGTCCCAAAGATTTTCGACTCGTCGTCAATTAGTTTGGTCACCTCGAGTGTGAGGAATATACTAAACCATCTCGCGAAGAACCAACTACCGCTGGGGTAAACGTGTTCTTGAATGGAGATCACGACTCGTAAACGTAATGTAGGACGCCTAGTCGGATGACGAACTGCTAAGGACTGCAGAGAGATGCTGGATGCGTCAAGCTGAAGACAGGGCGTTCATTAGGGGAGGATTATGTCGAGCAGTGGACAAACATAGACTGATGATGATGATGATGTCCAATGGAGGTAGCCTGGAGGTCGTGGGATGTAATCCTGGTAATTATTTAATCATCACAATATTTAAGTCGTACCTTCTTACCTACTTTTTGTTTTTATTTATGATGCAAGATCATTTTCCTCACACTTCAGCTAACAAAAATACAGAAATTGGATTCGACCCAAATTCCCGTAAAATTAATGGAAAAGTCTATTAATTTTAATTCTAGTCGCATAATCACTATGCTGACTATGAATCACCGTTATAAAAATCTCCATTAATTATTCAAAATAATGATTTCCTTGTAATACCAACTAGCTTCTCCCGGGGGCTTTACGTGCGTTTTTCTCAGGTCAGATCTAGAGCTTCGTCGACAAATTTTAGCCCAAACAGTTCAGTTGTTTAGTTTTCAGTTGTAGATCGATCATACGTATTCATAAACTTCCCCTAATATTCATTATGTTTGGCCACGGCTAGACATGGCACCCTGTTTTCAGCTTGACGCATCCAGCATCTCCCGGAAGTCTTTCGCAGGTCGTCATCCTACCTGTTCAGAGCGCATCCTACACTACGTTTACCGAGTCATGGTCTCAACTTGAGAACACGTTTATCCCAGCTGTTGTTGGTTCTTCGCGAGATATGGCCGACCCACTGCCATTTCAACTTAATTAATTGCTAATTCTAAGATTGCTTGCTAATGATAATATTTAGGTATATGTTCATTATTATTTCTTTACAATATAATAATATAAAAAAATTTGAACTAGCATTTACAAATGAATCAACGATGATAATGATGGAACCTTATACCTAATATTTTAACTAAAATCACTGACAAGGTGTATCAATAATCTTGTTCCAAAATCATCAAAGAGCACACCTCGGTTCAACATTAACTTGTTCTATCACAAATAACTCGTAAATAAGATTTAGTACGAGCCTCGTCCTCAATTTGTGTCTCGCCTTAGAAATCGTTACATTTTTCGTACCTCGTTTGTCATAAAATATTGCCGGGTTATGAATTTTTCGAAAATATGATTTTGCTATTCATTATCGCGACGAAAAGGTAACATCCGTTCAACGGTTATATATTGACACAGGATTACCTTCAAAATGCTAAATACTTTGGCTCTTGGCCGATCTTGTGAAACTGCTGCATCAGCATTATTTATCCACATACAAATATTGATAGCCTTATCTTATGTCTATGTAAGTTTATTATAATGTAGGATGCAGCAAGCTGAAGACAGGGCGCTATAGCGCTCATTGTGGGAGGCCTATGTCCAGCAGTGGACTGCTATAGGATCAACCTATAGCAGTCCACTGCTGGATGATAATGATGAATGTAGGTACTATGGTATGTAGTGTAAGTATTTGTTTTCTTTGTTTTTAATCCAAATATTAATTAATAAGCCACCGTCTATATTGTTCCTTCATGTCCATCCTAAGATTGCCTGGAAGAGATAGCTTTTAGCGATAAGGCCGCTCTTTATACCTCCTTTACTCTTAAGTTTTTATTTTCATTTTTGTGTGGTATAGGTAGTGTTTTCTATCTATCTATCTTATTTTCAAAGATAATTTTGTTACATTTCGTTCGCTTTTGAATTAATTAAAATTGGCATTGTCTGTCTGTATCTACAACAATATTTATAAACACTTAACTTCCCGGATTTAACAAAAATTCGAAAAACTCGAAATTGATCCCTAACTCTTTGAAACAGCTCATTATATCACGTTCATTATATTGGTTCTAATTTTAAACTTTGGAACGTTCATCAAGCAGGATTTGAACGCGTCTCGATGTGTACGTGTGTGTAGCTTCACACATTACAAATGATAGTGTGTGAGTGTGAAAACGCGAAATAAAAGCAATTCTTTTTAATTAGCAGTGAGATTGAGGAGAGACTTAAAATAGATGGGCATAGAGTAGGTAAAAGACAGAACTGCCAGGTGGAAAACTAAGTGCAAAATAGAGCGAAAATAACCTTAATTTAGGAATACAATTAAAGGGATTCCTTCATGACGACCGATGTGGCGCGGTGGGCGAAGGTCCGCTTGCGACGCAGGAGGTTGCGGGTTCGATTCCCGCCTCGGAACAATTGTGTGTACGATCTGCAGATATTTTTTCCGGGTGTTCTGGTCGTTTTCTATATATAATAAAAAAAACTATCTATGTAATGTAATGTATTATGTATATCAGTTATCTAATACCCATAACACAAGCTCTGCTTACCATGGGGCTAGATAATGCTGTGTGAATTGTCCAGCATTATTTATTTATTTATTAAAAAAAAATAATAATAAGGTTATCAGAACACGCGGCAGCGTGTTCAAGCCAAGTTCAAGCAAAGGAACGCGCCGAGTGTATCATTACACGAACCACTTGGTGCCACTTTTGACCCTTCTATAACTCAAAACCTCTTTAACGTAAACACATAAAACTACGTCTGTTTAATTATATCCATAAGGACATGTAGAAGCCCAAATTTCATGAGGCTAGCTCAAACGGTTATAAAGATATGAAGGTCAAAAAGTCGTAAAAATTCACACTGACTGACTGACATATATATAGTACCTAAATCTAACATACTTCCAGATGACCTAGAAGGATGAAATTTGGAATCCAGCTCGGTAATTGTGTGTAAGCGTAGGAAAAAATCAAAAAATAAAAAAAAGTCAAAAATTAGTGATTTTAGCGATGACGACCTTATGTCAATGGAATAAGGTTTAAATTAAAAATAGATTCGCATTGCAAAGAATAAGCAATAGTACTACGTCTCCGATTGCGCCATAGAATACAGTGGAGTTTTTAGGGACCGGCCCGTATAATACCTACCTAGTTATGTACCTATGTCGAAGCATTGCATAGAATAAGCAATAGTAGGTACTAACGTCTCCGATTGCGCCATAGAATACAGTGTAGTTGTTAGGGACCGGCCCGTATACATGTACCTACCTAGCTATGTACCTGTTTTCGAACGAATAGAAAGGATAGAAAGGGAAATCAGAAATGTTCTGGAATATATAAAGAGATAGGTATGGCCCGGAAAATCGTAGATTTTTCTAGTTTAACTCAGCGAAGGTATACAAGCCCAGTTTGTTTGCAAGTTTAGTTAGTTCTTATTTTACAAGTGAGCAAGTGTTAAGGAAAGAAAACAGTGAACAGTGCAGTGACTTTGTAATAAGTGCGTAGTTGTGTGTATTCGGTACAATAAACCGACACGAGCTGTTTTACTTGATCATCACTCCCGACCAGCCCTAGTTGAAGTCTTACACCTTCGACGAGCCCCTACAAGTGGTGTCCCCATACAAAAAAAAAACATTTTTTTTTTTCAAGAAAAAACATTAAATCTCAATACCTGCCTAGTTTTCTTTACAAAAAGTAATGATATCCCACCAAAACATAAATGTAAAAAAGGAGAGCCAAGTTCAATACAAAAATTAAGATTGGCTGTGGGCTTCCCCGCAAAAAGAATGGAGATATAAATGAGTGCCAAGTCAAATCTATGTAGGTTAGATTTGACTTGGCCAGTTTTTATCAGAATTAAAACGTTGAATAACTTTATAAAATAACTGATGTAATGAAAACTGGCAAAGTCAAATCTAACCTACATAGATTTGACTTGGCACTCATTTATATCTCCATTCTTTTTGCGGGGAAGCCCACAGCCAATCTTAATTTTTGTATTGAACTTGGCTCTCCTTTTTTACATTTATGTTTTGGTGGGATTAATTTTACCAAGACGTAGATATTTTAATTGCGTGGCTTTAAAATTAATGCTCTTAGTATTGGGGCCACTAACAATGTATACATTCTAAATGTTAGGTACTGAAGATAATATTATTATGGTACTTACCTACCTACGTGCTAGATAAAAGGCCTCTCATGATAAAGGCCACGATCTTCAATTGTCTTCATCCACCAGCACGCTGCGTCGCAGAGCTTATCTTCTTCGGCAATGCAACCAACTAGCCTAATCTTTAGAATACAAACTCTTTGGTCATTAGGGATTCAAAACGCATTGATTTACGCGCCGCGAATGTTTCCGAACGCAGTCGAATAATTAACGCTCTATTTATTTCATTGTTTTGATCCGAAAGGATTGATGGACCCGCCGTGGAATGCCTCATGCGTGTTCAAATTTGAAATTCGAATGCAACATGCTAGAAATTATTGTGTTAGAAGAAATACCTACATATCTCTCTGTTGTTGGTTTTAAACGGATCAGTGTATTTAAAATACATCACTGAATTTATAATTCGAAATACAATTTGGTCTCTAGTCATGGGTTAGGTAGGTTTAAAACCTGGATACCAATTATACGTAAGACAGCTATGACAATTGTATGGAGCCATAGTCGTCTTTGTTTTAAAATTAGTGGAATTGGGCCCCTGGCGTCTTCACAAACGTCTTCATGATGATGGATAGAGCCAGGAGCTTACGCAGTGTCAGTGAATTACAGTGAAAAAAAACCCTGTATAACGCAAACATCACACTAATATTAAATAGTTTGGGTGGAAGGATTCCCAACAAAACAACTGAACGGATCGGAATGAAGTTGCACAGATGTAGGTCACACAAGTTACTTTTTATCCCATGGCATAGAAAAAAAAAAGCTTGCGAAGCCGCGGGCAGAATCTAGTTCATAATACAAATTATATCTTACAGCAATATACAATACATGTCATAGCAGTCATTCAAAACAACGGACTCAAATTTCACAAACAATTTTTCTTACCATTCCTTTTTTAAACATTTAAATCTTACCTCTTTTTCAAGACCGTCCGCACTGTCTGCACCCATCATAACCGATATCCACCGCAAGCGAAACAAAAAGTGTAAACTTTGTAAAGCGTAACTAATGAAATACCACGGTTTGATTAAGCAGGCGCTGTCATCGGCGCACCACTCAGCTCTGCCAAGACCATTAATTGCCCGTTTCATTGCTGTAATGTTTCATTAATATTCAAACTATATTGGGAGTTGTTTGGTGTGGCGCGGTCTTAAGCTCGGCCTATGAATCTTATGATCAACGACCAATTTTTCTTCTACAAATAGGTTGTGTTTTTGCGTCAATTTGTGAGAAGGCGGACGATACACGCGGACTACATTTAGTCGTTGAAAATCAGTTGACCAATTTTAGTAGAAAATTAGACCTGTTTGGTTTGCAATCGTTTACATCATTTTTGACTGGAAGCCGATAAGTTTGGCCGGCCATATCTCGCGAAGAACCGACAAACCGTAAACGTGTTCTTGAGTGGAGACCGCAACTCGAGTAAATCGTAGTGTAGGACGCCCTGCGGTCAGGTGGGATGACGACCTGCGATAGAATGTAGGCAGATGCTGGATGCATCAAACTGAAGACAGGGCGCTATGGCGCTCATTACGGGAGGCAAATGTCCAGCAGTGGACTAACATAAGCTGATGATGAGATAAAGTTGGAGATGGAACCTTATGTCAGTCTGTACTGTCACGTCCTATCTTCTCTTCTGATTAATTCCTGCTGGCTTCTTAGTTATTTGTGTCGTGGTTTGTTTACAAACTTTCTACATCGAATTTGGAAAGTGCATGGGTGTTATTTTATGGTACGGAACCCTTGATGGTTTCCGATTCTGACGGCTGAAAAACTTGAACGGATATCACTTAAGCTAATTGTCTAATATGGCCTTCAGTTATAGTTATAACAATGAAAACTAAAGTATGCGCAAGCTTCGAACAAAAGCTGTCAAATCCACCGATCGATCCACTTAAGCATATCAATTATCCTGATATTTCATTGTTCCATTAGCTTTTAGCAGTTGTTTTAACGTGGTTCTCATCATCTGCCTACGCTTTAGAAACATTTACCTACATGCCGACGGAAGTTGCTGCTTTCGTTTGTTCTACTTTGAGGTTGAGCAAACGAGCAACTTACGGTCGCAAAGACTTTGTAGCACGCGGAGCCTAGAAAAAGAAATAACCCAGTTCTGCTCAGCGACGTTCACGGGAATGGCATGTCGTCGATTAGGTACCTATGGACAATAACACCACCAGGGAACAACGCCATCGCCTTTTCAGCTTTTCTCCTCGACTTCTATGGTTTACTTTTTTAATGGTCTGATTGCTTCACAACAGTTCAGTTCAGTTAAGTTCTTTATTGATAACAATATTCTTATTATGTCAAACATAACAATACATAAGTAAGAAAAGAATACATAACGAATTACAAATCATACACACACAGGACAACAACAACACCTCTATCAAACATATTTTAAGAAACAATGATATATACGAAAAATCTAAAAATACGTGTATAACAATTAGAAAAATCTAAGTTCTTGAGTAATAGCAGGTTAACTAACTTGGTTATCGTTGTCTAAACAAAAAGGCAGTCTAGTGTCTAGATAAAAACTATGTCAAGCTATTTAGATTCCATATAATTACTATATCAAAATATTTTTAAGAATGGATCGTTTGCTCGAATCCGATACGTTTGATTATCTTGTTGTGAAAGGTTTGATTTGATCAAAGGTGTGTTTCATGTTGGCTGAGAACTGCTTTGAGGTGTTTTGCATCTGGACCTAAATTAAGCACCAGGATAAAGGAGTAACAGAGAAAGCAAATTAATCTAGTTACTAGGCAATAATTCTTAATGCAGGCTGTTGAACTGCCTCTGTGATTTTAAAATGACTAAAGTTTCAGTATTTTATATTATTTTATTTTATAGACCATCTCTGTGGTTCATTGGGTGAAGGTCCGCCTGCGACGCAGGAGGTTGCGGGTTCAATTCCTGCCTCAGGACATTTGTGTGTACGGTCTGCATGTATTTGTTCCGAGTCGAGATTTTCTGGTCGTTATCTAAGAAAAATAAAAAAAATATCTATCAATGTTATTGTATTATGTATATCAGTCATCTAGTATCCATAACACAAGCTCTGCTTAGCTAGATGATGCTGTGTGAGTTGTCCAGCATTATTTATTTATTTATATTATTTATTATAGAATTGAATACCCCGTACTGTGACAAGTCTGTAGAACAAGAATTCGAAACATCATCATTACGTCAAAACTGTTATTTTAACGCATTACTCAAACACCAAAATATGGAAAGCACATGCAAATGAACACTTTACCTCACACGAAATGTAATATGATACGGTGTTATAGGACTTATTAGTAAACGATTTGTAATCCGATCTTGAAGAAATTCAGCCCTCGTCTTGTCAGATTACCTACGTTTATTGATTTGGTACTTTCAAAATGGTTAAGAAAGATCAAGTATCTTTGTTTCGGTATTCATCATCATCATTAGCCTATGTTTGTCCACTGCTGGACATGCAAAGGAGGCCCATAGGCCTCCCCCAATGAGCGCTATAGGCCTCCAATGAGCGCCATAATGCCTTCAGCTTGACGCATCCAGCATCTGCCCGCAGTCCTTTGCCGTCATCCCACCTGGCCGGAGGGCGTCCAACACCATGTTTGCCGAGTCGCGGTCTCCTAAACACACAAGAACACTTTTGAGTAATACTGAACTGAACTGTTTGGGTACTGTAGGAGATCAATTTGAGAATGTCTAAAGGTATCTGTGAGTAGAAGACGACCTACACATTAAGTTTATCTTAGTTTCCACCTACGAAATTCCATTGATTATTTTAATTAGTTCCTAAAAAAAGAAAGTTGTTTCGTAACGTTGTTTTCAACTCCAAGTGTTTTTGTTCTACAAAAAACAAAGGAATCTATAGAGCCTCAAAATCATTAGTAAAAGCAAAGCAACACAACAGACTAATTACCAACGCGTGTCAGCCATATTGGAATCCGATAAAGTTACAATTAAACCAATGGACGCACAATGGCGTCTTGCGCTTGCTCTGATAAATGAACTCTGCTAACGGCGTGTGTTTGATTAATAACTTACATATCAAAATAAAAAGGCTTTGTTTATTCAACCGTAATCGATCTAAAGATTGCTTGGAATGCTGCATCTCTAATTACGGAGAGATGAGGCTATTGTTCGAATGTCTTGAATATTCTGATTTCTTAGGATACCTTTCATAAATATTTAGAACTTAAAATATTATTATATTTTTTTATAATTACACTAAGTAAAGGTTCGTAAAGGAGAATTATTTATTAGCGGGTCAGCCGAGTTACTATAACATAGGTTTGACAATATGATTATTAGCTTTTTATTATTAGATTTTCTAAGTGTTAGCTTGATTACGTACTAAGAGTTATGAAAGTAGGCACTGTGAACTAGGTACCTACAGATATTATTATTATCTACTTGGAGTAAAGGGATTTTGGTGGTAATATTCTTTCCCATCCATCCCGAACCGACTAAACATTGGAACTGACTTATGGAATAAAAATTTGCCTATGTTTTATCCCGGGCCTAGAACTACTTGGTATGTAAAATTTCAGATCAATCCGCAGCAGTTTTAGCGTTAAGAAATAACAAGCATCCATTTAAACATCCAAACTTTCGCATTTATAATATTAGTGAGATAATAAAATTATTAATATGTTGTTGTTGTACGACTTATGTTGTTCTAAAGTCATTTAAAACGGGATCTTTACCATGATGAGTTATTCCGTGATCATGGCGCATGAAACTGTGCCGAAATATTGGATAACTCAAAAATCAAATCATGGTAAATATCCCGTTTTAAATGACTTTAGTGTTGATAACCATGATAGTTTCAAAAGTTTTATTATGTTGTTCTGTATTTTTGTGTGTTTTCCTTTTTTTGTAACTCTGTATTGGCTATTAATAAATAATTTTATTATTTTTATTATTTTATGTTTTAAGAGAAATTTAGTGTATAATAAATCAATATATACTCTAGAGCACGCCCCATCCAGCATTCTTCAAAATACCGTTGATTGCCCATAATTCAGTCATAACAAAATTAGCGAGAATTAAAATCGAGTTTTCTTAGTGGTAGCACCCATGTTTTACGGCGACACCTACTGTTTTATTGATTTTAAGTTTAATCAACTTCTTATTTATCGTGAACCCCCGTTGCGGATGAGCTCATTTAAGATTTGTAGGTATTTTTAATAATGACATTAAAATAAGCATTAAATAATAATTTACGAACCTAGGATGCTATAAATTATTGGATAGTTTAGAAATGTCTTCGAATTACAACTTTTTTTATAAAATACTGCAGAGTTTGCCAAATTACGCTTTTATTTTTAGTTCATTCGCATTCATTTAGTTTAAGAAAGAAACCTAAACATAACTTCTTCTCTGTAATTAAACCTTTATGACAAACAATAAATATTAATACCTACGTATGATGCATGTATTTTTAACTAGTTTCTACCCGCGGCTTCGGACGCTTTATCTCTATGGAAACCTTTAAACGTTTAATATTCATTTATTCTCTAAAAACAATTTATATAAAGTTACTTACATGAGAATAGGGTTCTTAGGTTAAGTATATATTATGTACTTAGGTTGTGGTCATTCAATAGTTGGCTCATTTAATGTGTTCACTTAACCCGCCAGTACTCGCGCCTCAAGAAATTACATCAGCACTCGCGTGTAGAGCATTTTGCTCACGTTTATGAATGTCAATAAATGCAAGTTTTACCAAAAAATATGAATAAAAAAATATTTTATTAAATAAAATACACATTATTTATTCTACAAAATATATATTCAAAAAGTTTACAATATTAATCTTTTTTATTTTAATGAACAATCATAGGAACTAATTTGCCAGTCTTGTAAGGCAGTCTTAGGGAAAAAACGAAAAATAAAAAACTTTTCAAGAAAACCTTTTAAACTAAGTATGAATAACTAATCTTCGTCATATACGCGAGCTTTACACATATCACATAGTGTACGACTATGCTCGGTACATAACAATTTTTGACAGTAAATGCAGCTCTTTTTGGTCTTGCGATTTTTGCGTCTTTTTGGGCAAACCGCGCAAATACCACTTGGTTTTTCTTCTTCTGGTAACTCAGATTCTGGTACAAAACGTTTCATCACTTGCTGAAGAGGATATGAAATATTTTGGAAGGTGCTTCTTCTTTGGATATGTGGCTGTGTTAGTTGAAGAGCTAGTTGTTTCAAGTAGTCTCTGCGCGTGATGATTATACGCGTATTTTCTTTAACATGTTCGTCCCTTCGATAACGATCCATCTATAATAGAAATACATAATAGATTACTATTTCAGTAATGTAAAATCATAATATTACATAAAAGTAGCAGTAAAACTGTCGCTACACATGTGTTACATGAAAAAATATTAAATCATGAGTAAAAAAAAGTACTTACGTCGATACCCGCGCGATGAGCAAAACGCCGCCTGATGGTACACGGCGCAACAAACCACCTCGTCCAAGTGACTGGCGCACCCTGGCGCGAAGTGAATTGCATACAGGGGTGGGGGACGGAACAAAACTCAGCTACCGAATGAACGATGTACGTACGAATAATTTTGACAAAATGGCGCGTGTTTTAAATTTACTGTGAGCAAAATGCTCATAGCGCGAGTGCTCGCGGGTTAAGAAGTGACTTATAATTTAAAGGTTATTTATATCCCACTGGAACAGCCTATGTTTTTTCCAGACTTCGAATCTGCATGCAAAATTTCAGCCTGATCCGTTCTGTAGCTTTGGCGTGAAAAAGTAGCAAAATCCATCCATCCCAACATTAGTGCTATGTTTGTCCGATACCTACTTTACCATTAATAACTAGAAGGTGACTACTATAACTATCACTATTAATTTATACAAAAAAGCACCATTTCTCAAACTAAACTTTTAAATCCAATCCAAGCGGGCGATCCTGCGACAACTTAAAAACAGGCACATTTTTACGACCAACATAAATGCCACATAAAAAGGGATAAGGCGTTTTAATTTCTCTCGCCTCAAATGAGGCGGTGTTAATTTTAACTCGCCAGGGAATGTATGGTATACACTAATTCTTTGTCATTATAAGGAATTTTATTAGGGTTCCGTCGACAGTTCTTCCGGCAGGTTCCCTGTGGTGATTTGCACGTCTTCAAAGTACTTGCCTGCCTTGAGACAACTGCAGAATCTTACCCAAACAAATGCTATGAAAAGGAAAAACCAAGAGTGAAAAATAAAATAGAGTTATGTAGTAATTAATTCCATAATAATTTATAATTTAGTTTCGAAAGGGAAATATGATAACCCGGTGCTGGAATTTGAACGTGCAACACCTAAGTTCACCCAATAACTACGAGGCTTATGTGGACGTTGTTAAAACAACTTCTAAAATAGAAGGTGGTTGTATGTTCGTTCATTTCTCCGTCAATATTACACATTTATTTTGTATCTATACAATAGCGAAAGAATTTTCGCATAATACGCATATTAATATCAAGAAAGTCCCTTATAAAATATTACCGAGGGATTATTAGTATTTGTCCCGCTAAACTTAAAAACAGTGTAAAATTAAGCGATTTGAAGTCGATTTTTTTTAAACGATAAAAAATCTACAGTACTAAAAAAAACACAAACTAAACAATAAAATGGGGTACGGAATCCTATTTTCATATAGTCCAAACACGCGCCTACTCATGTTATTTCTCCTCACCGCATAGCTGATGGCCGTAAATAATGTCCAGTTATATTTGTTGGTTTAACTTAATGTGTTTCATATAGATTAAATTCTAATTTATTTATATGAAGACTACAGGATTATAGTAATACTTTTTTTATTAGTCTCGAACTCGAGTCTCGATCGTGTGGTGGAAGATTTTTTACAATGCTCTAATCTCTAGAAATGTTTGGACACCTTCTATACCTCTTAGAATATTTTAAAATATACCTATGGTTTTGTACCAGCCTAGCCATAGAGACATGGCTTCACACGCGCTGTTTCTATAGAAACTTTGAAAGGTAATTTGCATCTATACTAAGGCAACTGATTTGTAGGATAAAAAGCCCTTGTTTGATTCCAGGCTTGTAACATATAGGCCGTTTTAGCCCATTCAGTTCAGTAGTTTTGGCTTGAAGAAGTAACATCATCAGACGAGGCCTTTATCAAAGGTGCTTCCTATTTTTTCTTGTCCGAGGAACCTAAAAATAAGTTGTCTCGCTTGTTTATCCATTGGTTTAATTTATTGATCTGTGGCAAGTACAAGAGCATTATCAAATTGTTTACAGACTAAATAATCAAATAAAGATTAAACTTAGTCTTATTAGTGACAAATTGGTCCCAAAAGAAAATATACGGCATTAATTTAGATATAAGTTAATTAATGTTAAAGTTTTTTGGAAAATAGGCTTTTTAGTTAGTAGCTATTAGGTTCAAAATGGGCTGGGAGACATATCTAGGTACGATTTGTTTACGTACCTTCACAAACATAAAATAAACTGGTTCATTACGTTCTTAAGTCTTAAATACTGAATCATTTGCATATTAATTACTTGAAACTAAATACTTTTAAGCACTAAAATTTTATGCGATTGATTTCACGTTTTATGTGGGTTTGGGATGTCAAAGACCTTATAACCTTAATCAAGTTTTGACGAACCTAGCTTTGTTACAAAACTTTATAAAGAACAAAAAGAAATGGCTCGTTAAATCGTCCAATAAAATAATGAGACAACATAATGGATTTTAAAATCATAAAAGCAATCTCACTCGCCAAGTTTTATCAGAAACAATTATTTCTCATACATTATTTGTATGGTATTTTAGGTACAAGTGTGACAAGTAAATATTGGTTTCATTGTGTAAACTTTCACCTTTAATGAGCAGCAGAAGTGTCAACCCTCTTGCTTCTCTTGATGCCAACGGGCTTATTACGTGAGCAAGGAATAGAATTGTATCACAGAAATTCAGATAAATTCTAATGTTTTGATAAATTTGAAGTAATTAATGTAATTGGTTTATTTAGGGAACTTCAGGAAAATTCTAGATTTTATCAGATGAAAATCTAACGACATAAGTTGGTTTGACTTAACAAGCTTTACTTAAGTTCCTACTAACTGGTATTTGTTGAAAATTTTAACCTGATCAGATGAGTCGTTATGGTGTGAAGAGCTAACAAACATGCATCCAAACATCCATCTAACCATCTAAACTTTTGCATTCATAGTATTTTTTTTTTATTTACTAACGTTCCTCTATTTTTACGGGAACACCCAATGCAATAGAGTACCCATATTTAAATTATTTATTAGTATGATGATGGGCTTTTATCCGTATTTTGGCCACCACAGCCAGTCATAATGAAGACGTGTAAATTTTTTTTTTTCTTTTATTAATTAATTTATTTAGGCATAGCCATAATGTACACGATATCGGTACAAATCTAAGCGTCTACTCATCTCAGACCACCCAACCCGGAAAAAGTATTTGTGTCAAAATTTCAAGTTCATCATCAAGTTCAAGAGCTCTGTTCTCGTAAGCAAGCGCCTCACGTAATAAGGCCTCGACCCGGTCAACTTGTGCCCATATATTTACTTTATCTTGTTCAATACACTTAAATACAAATTAATACAACCGAAGGCTCGGACCTTAATGGCGGCCCTGACTGTTTATTTTACAACTGAGGATGGAACACGAATTTTATTTTTGATCTTTTTATGTCCACGTACTAAACATGGAATGAATGTAGCGCCTTTTAAAAGCAGATTGATAAAACTAGATGACAAAAACATGAGAACATTCTCGTAAAGAATATTAACATCTTAAAATTTAAATTAACTGAAATCCTTTTAATACTTTGAGTGCTGAAAACGCACGGTATGAGTTTTCTACAAGTGACTAATATGCGTAAATCCACACTAGCGCAGCGGCTGAGAAAATACAGATCTTTGTGACTCGGCAGAGCTGTAATATTTTTCGAACGAAACGCATGTGCGGCGCAACACAACCGCTGTGTAGAGCGGCAGCACATTTTTTAGGTAAAAAAAAAGATCGCAATCGTCGAAAAAAAACCGCAGTCAAAGTGTTAAGGAAAATAGTCGGTTATTATATAACTTAGTATTATTAAAAATACCTAATGTAGAAAACGAAATTACTATTTTAAATGAATAAGCGATTGTGAAGGCGTAAGTGTTCATAATTACTAATCACCAATACTTATAACGGATAATAATATTATAAATGGCATCTTCTATGCAATTTATAACAAAAGCGATTGCAAATTAACATGTCGACACGCTTCAGAATAATACAATTTCCGTATAAGCCTACCTCTATGTCCTAGAATCCCTTTTAATTGATTTTAATATGAGTAATGGCAATTCCTAAGCATTGAATACCATTATGTTAAGTAATAGTGGGACAGCGATACTCACAAGTAATTATTTATTAGAGAATTATTCAAATTGTCCTTTTATCATGTGTTAAATATTCAATTTTATTTATCAACCTCCATTCATACAAGTTACATAGTGAATTAGTATTCTGCGCCTCACGAAGCTTGGTTACGTTATAGGTTGCGCTACTAAGCCTGTACCTACGAATAAATAATGCCTGTACCTATATAAATATAAAATGTATACCTAACATGACATATATGAAAATCCGAAACCCTAATTCGGTATTCAGTATGCCCAATATCCACTTCACGTAGGACCGTGTGGGTGGAGTAGCACTAAAGTTTGGAGGTCTATACCCAGCAGTGGGTGAAAGAACCCATGCAGATGCAGATGATGATGATGATCATGCGCACATAAAAAAACTCCTCTCAACTCTGGTGCACTCCACACGGTCCTGCCGTGTAGCGTGGCATAAAAGCTTGTAGGCCCATCTAGCAGGCCTGAAAGCATACCCAGCAGTAGGTAAGGTCGGGTTGCATAATAATATGTTGATGACGATGCACATCATTAAAACACAAAAAAATCATTAGTCCCTAGGAAAACAATTTTTTTATTCAACATTGGAAAAGAAAACAAAAGAAATCCCGATGTTAAAAAGTAATTTAGGGGTTTTATCCTAAAGCACCTCAATTCGTTCAGGTTAGACTGAAACTTAAAAGATTTTGTGTCGATAATAATATCTACATTTAGTACTAGGAAGGTACTAGCCTTCCATACCTATATTGTACCTAGTTGGTATAAAGTCATCGATAATACCTACCTACCCATATTAGTATTCGAAAAATATTGTCAAACTGCCTCACTGGCCGATAAAAATGTCGGGCCACACGCAACAGGTCATTAGACACCTCCCGAAGAAAATAAATTAAAGCAAACGAGAAATCTCAGCTGGCAACCTTATTATCGATGCACAGCCTACAATTTAGACTATAGTTTGACCTACTATCACAACCATTGCTGGCTGGATTCGGTCATATAACTCAAAGACAGAATTAAAAACGTAATGTATCATGAGGAGTGATAAATTTTCGTACAAAAGTCTGTGAATAGGGATGGAAGTCGCGGATCAATTAAATGCCCAAGATACGCACTATAAGTCAGTGCGAGGGTGAAATCCAATGACGAGGATCTTGGTTTATGAGTAAAAAGGAAAATAAGTTTTGTTATTATCTAAAGTTAATTAATTAGACACATTCATGATGGTTTAGTTTGGATAAATCCTACATAGTAAGTTAAGTATTCATTGTCTGTTTATAAACCTTTTTTACGAGTTACAGCGCATATTGGCCAATGAGATTATATTGGCACTGTGCGGCAGCGGGGTGGGATCCAGTGCTTTGTCCTTTATGCTCGATAGTAAGGCACTTGGTATGGATTCGCATTTTTTCTTCGACAATTTAACGATGACTCGAGACTAGGAAAACAAGCCTGTTGATATGACAGGTAGATATTGAGTTAAAGCGCATATTCGCACTGTGCGGCAGCGGGGTGGGATCCGGTGCTTTGTCCCATAAGCTCGATAGTAAGGCACTTGGTATGGATTCGCCTTTTTTCTTCGACAATTTAACGATGACTCGAGGCTAGGAAAACAAGTCTATTGATATGACAGGTAGATATTTATGTAAATGTTAACTAGGTAGTAAAAAAGTTCGATGCTCGTAACACTGCTTGAAAAAAAATAAAGAAAGGCAATCAAGATTACAGCCGCAACATTATGCAAATATTTAAAAGCAGTAAAAACTGTGACGACGCTTCGATGTCAAAGCTTAGTTAGTAGTTTTGTTTCAGTAGTTAACCCGCTAATTTACGATTCTCAGTCGCAACACGCAATAATAAATCAAGATGAATTACAACAATGATCGGATCAAGCTTTGGATGTAATCCATAGTGTTAGTTACAAAGAAGAGCTGTGCCGTTTCATTGGAGGAAATAAAAACGTCACAGTTGTAACGGGCATTCTATCAGGTACATATAAGTCACACTAATATTATGAATGCAAAAGTTAGATGTTTAGATGCATATATGGGATATTTGTAACTTCTTGATGTCAAAACTACTAAACGGATCAGGCAGATATTTTGCACAGATATTTTTTTGAGACAATATATAACAAAATTGGAGAAATATTGTCGCAGGAGAAAATCGCAGAAGTTCGAATAATTTTTTTAATTAAGAAAGCTTTCATTCATCATTTCATTTTCATTTTCATTCAATTTTTCTCCATGCCTAGGTTGCCTGGGAGAAATCGCTGTCAGCGATAAGGCCGCCTATTGTACTTTTTATGTGTTCTATTTAGATATAAGGTGTTATTTTATAGTTTTAAGTGCAATAAAGTGATTATATTATTTTATTATTTATATTATATTATATTATATTCATTCATTCATTCATTTATTCGTATGTTGCCCGTCTAAGTCGAATTTGAACCTAACCTTGTTATTTTCAGCTATTGTCATCAGTTTCTATGTAGTCTTCATCATAAATAACTTTGTTGGTATGAAATATTGTGGATTCTAGAATATAGTACAGTAACTTTAAATAAAATGAATAAATAAATAATGTTGGACAATTCATTAAAGAAATAACTTCTACAAAAACCCACTGGGACATGTCATACATTATAAGCTCAAAGCTTGAAATTACTGTGAACAAGGTATTAAAATTAAACCAGTAATCCAGATAAATATATTCTTAAGCAAATATTTGCAAAAAAATCATTAACTGAGATAGTTTTATGCAAAAATATTAAGAACTAGTAGGTATCATCAGACAAAAGACGTCAATATTGATTGGGCTTTAAATTTAAAGCTTACATTTTATAGTGCAGATTAGAAAGTCATAGGAATAGTTAAGTTCCACATTTGCATAAAAACGGTCACAGATTATCTAAATTTATTGTGTCCATTTGTATGAAAATAAGCTAGCTTTAGGCAATTAAAATTAGAACATGTTTATCGGTTTTGGTCAGTTTTGGCTCATTTACAAACGTTTCTCAATTTCGTTTATAATAATAATAATAATAATATTTATTTATTCAAAAAAGGTCTTAAAAACAAAACAAAGTAATAAACAAAACAAAGTAATGTATACTGTAGACCTATTTCACTTCTTAGTTTCGACACCTTGCTCTAACTAAGGAACGAGAACCCGTATAAAAATGTCTGTTATTAAATTAGTAATTAATTTAGAGTCATAACATAAGTTATTGTTTTGTATAAGGTAGATTCTTAAATCTACAACAACTTATATTTATATTTTTTATGTTTTTTTTAATGCTGGACAATTCACACAGCATCATCTAGTCCCAAGCTAAGCAGAGCTTGTGTTATGGGTACTAGGTTACTGATAAACATAATACAATACATTACATAGATAGATATTTTTTATTATACATAGAAAACGATCAGAACAACCGGAACAAACATCTGCAGATTGTACACACAATTGTTCCGAGGCGGGAACAATTGTGTGTACAATCTAAATACAATCGAACCCGCAACCTCCTGCGTCACAGGCGGACCTTCGCCCACCGCGCCACATCGGTCGTTAGCTTATCAATATCTTATTAACTACGAGAAATTTTGAGCATTTATGAAAGAAGAAAGAAAATAATGTTATTTACTAAGGTAAATAAAATTATATTAATTATCGATTTCTATTTTCTTTGATAAATGCTCAAAAATTATCCGTAAACGTAAGCGTCTTCGCTGACAAACAATCATGTGCTGAAACAACAGAGGATCTATCTATAATGTAAAAATGAATCGCAAAATGTGTTGCTAAGCGCAAATCTCGAGAGCAACTGAACCGTTACAGCTTATTCTTTTTTTAAGAATATTCCTTGAAGTATGAGGATGATTATTACGGAGAGAAAAAAGAGATTTTTTTTAAATGAAACAAATGACCACCCGAGGTCGAAGCCGGGACGGGCCGCTAGTAGTTAATAATAATATTATTAGACGCATCTTCGCAAATAATATGTGCCTTGAGATTTTTCTTTTTAACTTGAGAACTCATCATTTCGTGACTATTTCTCCAATAACCTTATTTATTATATATCAAAACAGCAACCACCATAGTTCACGAAATAAACAACATTTCTATCATAAAAATCTAATACAAGTATGACCCAAATTGACGTCTCATTAACGATTTCCATGTGGCTTTACTGAATAGGCTTTTGCGGTAAACAACCGTTCTGATATTCGCAGAACAATACAATTGGAAACTACTAATGAGTCTGGGACATAATGTGGGCCAAATGGGTTAGAAAGGTGTGATGCTATGCAGAAGTAGGTGTTAATTTATAGAATTAGGTATTTACGATGACAAGTCATGACAAGATACGGTAAACAGTAACACATCTGTGAAGATCCCGTAGAGGTAGGTAAAGGCAGAAGCATAATGATTTCATTTGGATAACGTCTTGAAATTTTGAATGAAAAGACAGAATTTTCAGGCATAAAATGCAGCTCTCGATGTGCTGTGTTGATAGGCAAATCGTGTGGAACTATTCGCTATTTGTAAGACTGTATCTGCTTACCTCTTCTCAAAAGCATTAATTGTATCTCCTCTTTTCTAGCAGAAGCTTCTGCAGTTCCATAATAAGGTCCCATTGGTACCTTTGGCTAACGGTTTGAGATATCACAGTCAACTATCTCTGCTTCTAATCCCTCAAGAATGACCTAATAAAGCCCACGTCTTCAGAAAGCATGATCCAACCGCACATGCCATATGAATTACGTCACCAGTACGTGTTTTACCGCTAACAAACATTACATTAATATGGAAAGCTCGCTCTGCCAATGTGCCGGCCAACGCTGCCCCACGAAGATGGCCATTGTCTTTTCAAAACGTGACTTCAAATGTTAATTGGACTATTAAAATCCGAATGCGGGTCATTTCGACCATTACGGCTGTAGCCCTTTTGAATATGTATACTAAAATTATTAGGCTCAATTTGTGTTAGGTTTCTAATGAGGTTATGCGCTTTCTTGTCACAGATGGCGCCTGTGCGTTGAATGCGCAAACGCACAGCCGGATGCGCGAAATGGTTATTGTTGTAACTGTGAGCATCGGATGCAGAATTTCGTATTAGGGGTTGTGGGAGCCTATTGTTATAATAATAGACCTAGTAGCTTAGACCTAATTTTAGCTTTTGTAGGGCCTTATTCTCTAGGCAACAATCTTTTGGTAGAATTCCTACTGGTTATCGATAGGAGAAAAGCAAGTTTGTGTTTGACACTTGCGATTAACTTTATAGTTTCCCCGGATTTATAACACATATTGTACACATAACACAAGATCTTCTTAGCTTGGGGCTAGATGATGCTTTGTGAATTGTCCAGCATTATTATTTCATTTAAGTTATTTGTGTGGGTAGGGCATATTCTGTTTTGCATACTTTGGCTCATTATCCTCTCTAGTTCTATTTTTAGAGAAGCATTGTTGGTTTTACGCCAAAGCTAGAGTACCTGATCATATTAGATTTTTATAATTTCTGAACGTTTTTTTTTATATCATTCAATTTCCAATGTAAAGGTGCATCAATCTTGTAGATTTTGTAAAACATTTTGAGGATGTTAGTTCGTTATTATTCTGGTCCGCATTTAAAAGAAGTACTTAGATTATAAAAACCCTTTTAACAAACGCAAACATGTACAAACGCAATCGAACCCGCCAAACAAAATGACTAATACACTAAAAACCTCTTTCCAAGAAAACAGTTGACATCTAAAAAACAATAAAATAAATGAACATCACGGTTCGCATTCACAATTGCGCAGGGCTGGGTAAAAATGTGGAAAAAACAATTGATTTGGTGTCATATAAATTGCATCCGCTCCATCTATCACCGTAGAGAAGACGCTGGTCGCATAATATTTATAGCCATCTTATCAGAGGGTACTGGAATTGCAATCGCACTAATCCTACTATATTATAAACGCGAAAGTTTGTGAGGATGTATGTAAGTTAGTTTGGTTGCTCTTTCAAGCAAAAACTACTAAATGGATTTTGATGAAACTTCACAATAATATATTTAAGCTATATTATTGTGAAGTTTCATAAAAATCCAGATATATCAGAATAACACATAGGCTGCAATTCATAAAGATGTATAGTATATTATCCAAAATATCTATTACCACACGGGTGAAACCGCGGGGCGCAGCTAGTATTTTATAAATGCGAAAGTTTGGACGTTTAGATGGATGTTTGTTACTTCTTCACGCTAAAACTACTGCGGATTGAAATTATAGATACAGGTATGGTACCTACCATAAAACGTAGTAGTGTTTTGGCATAAAACATAGGCTACTTTTTATACCGTAAATGAGATCCCATGGGATAGATTTTTATTTTATGGGGACTGATTTATGATGTATTGATATAACGTAATACGTTTCCATAGAAACAACGCGTGCGAAGCCGCGGCCAGAATCTAGTTATTAATATAACAAGAAATAAGTAAAGATAGAACAGCTGAAAGTGTAGGCTACGTCGTAACGAGGACCTTTGTTTAGATAATTCTAATGCGACCAACTATAGGTACCTTGGTATCAATGTCTTGCTGCTATCAAAATTGATATTATCCAATGCTGCTGGCGCTTCATGAAATTTGTTAAATGATCAATGACAAAGCCTGTGTCCAAAGACTTGTCTAATTGCGTACCTACCTATTTCACGGCTGGTCGTTTGTACACTAATCATCTACATAATTAACTAACAAAGGGTTAAATCTCTTGTAAATTCGACATATTAATACCAACTAATAATAAGAGCTTTAATAAATGATAAATTAACACTATCCCATGATATATATATATATAGATATAGATCTTAGGCCATCCCAGCAGATACTCGTACATATCAATGTGGCAGCAGCGTGCCCGACATTTGTGGGTATGACTGGGCAGTGAATGCGTTAAACAACCTACTAACAACCAGCTATTAGCGTCATTTCTACCTTGCTGTATATCTGCGTCTGGTTTGAGGCAGTACCAAATGCGGTTCGAATATCGAATGCGTGCGTCGGAATGATCAAGATTTCTCGGCCACGATCTAGAAACAGGTGCTTGCATCGCCGTGTCGACGCGTGATTTATTTCACCAATTGATTTATTTATAGCAGTTTTATTCGCAATTTAATTAAAATTGACAGCAGTGTCGGTGACTTTGGCCGTGTCGAGGTGCCTGTGACATGTTACTTGTATCGCAGTGTATTTTGGGGTAAAAAGAAAATTACGAATTGGGTCACCATAAAGAATCTTATGTGCATGTAGTTGATGTGTATAGCTGTTGACAAGTAGAATAAATAATTAATTAATTAAATAAATAATGCTGGGCACTTCACAGAGCATTATCTAGCCCCAAGCTAAGCAGAGCTTATGTAATGGTTACTAGATGACAGATCGTACAAACATTTGCCCGAGGCGGGAATCGAACCAGCAACCTCCTACGTCGCAGGCGGACCTTCGCCCACCTCTCCACAGAGTTCGTTATCTTATCAATAATTGTGCTTTCAGAAGTTAGTTAATGACATAGAAAAAAATATTTTCTATGTCATCATCTAGCATTAAAAAATAGCGTATCACCCAGTGGAAGAGTACGATTTAAAATTCAACTCATGAAAACATTGGAACTAAATGCATGTTTAACAATCGCTTAACAGTTAGTCCAGTGCCAAATATATACACTAGGAGCAATTCGTTGTCTATTTATGGGACATAAGGCTGGCCGAAGTTTTGTACTACTAGACAGAATCGTTCTTATCACAGCAAATAACGATCTACTTCGAGAAACCAAAAGGATTATATTTATCTCTGAGGTTGATGACAAGGAAATATTTTAAGGCACAGGTTCTGATAATGGTTATGGACACTCGTATGTTTAATCTGTATCAGATCTTTCTAAGAGGCTAAGGTGGCAAGAAGAACTAGTTTTATATCGTAAGCACAAAAAAGGATGTAAAAATAACGTGAAAACCATTGCAACTGACCTTTTAGTCAAGAGGTATACGACGAACACTAAGAGTGATAAGAAACTTCTCGCAAATGTGGGGAGTCTAGGGTGTTGCAAATCTCAGCTTTTTACAACTCAGCTAGTTAAAATCAAGTTCATGCGGCATATCACAGTAAAGCGGTACTTTTATTCTGTCTAAGATACAAATCTTGTACGTGAGTGTCTTCATAAGCACACCGGGTACATCTATGAACGTCTTTATTACATTATTCTTCGTCATTTGTAAGATTTTCTCATAATGATTGTCCCAAAAACGAGTGTTTGTGCGGCAAAGCCTTTGTCTAATCGCTGTCATGACTCTTGTATCACGTGTTCGCTTATTGTTGTTTTAATGGCTGTTTCCGTTTTGTACGAGTTTTTGGAAATAATGTACGGGCTTCGAAGAAAGTTGGGCGGAAAACATCAAAGTTCATTTAACTGGTTTCACGTTCACAGGGTTTCATGACGTGATGGTTTTTTACATGTACAATAACGCAATTATTTACATATGTACTCGCTAAACATAGATTCACATGAATCATCATCATCATCGTGAAAACTTTGGAGCCCTTATTTCAGTCTATTACGCTCAAAATACAATTAGTGATGTATAAGCGCAAATCGTGTCACAAAGACTTCGAGATTTGTCTGTTGAGCTCATCGTATTTCGACATGTTTGCCAAAGACAGCAGCCTCTTTTCGCGCCATTCTCTTTTCCCCATGCATATAACTTTAGTATAGATCACATAAATATACATATACTAGCTGTGCATATATTCAAACTAATTCAATCAAATGGAAAGTTCCTAATGACTTATTTATTGCCATTCAAAATAGGCGAAAGAAATCGATATTAAGAAATTAGATTTATCTGATAGACTAACATTAGTTCATAGTTCATTTTATTCGTAAAGTATATCATTACACGTCAAATAGTAGGTACATACCTTAACATATACTTAAGTATATAATAAAATATCAATGCAAATATGTTAAGTAAGATACACTTTATGGTCCCGATTGACATGCATTACTAAATAATATAAGCTGAAGACAGGGCGCTATGGCGCTCATTAGGGGAGGTCATGTCTTCTTCGTCTTCTTGTGGACTTCTATCGGTTGATGATGATGATGATGACTAAAGAATATCTAGAATCCATTCTCATGATGCAAGATTACTTATAATTCTAGCTAGAGCCTTCAACACCAATCTAATCAGCTTTTGAATTAGCTAGCAACTTAAATGTTCCACTTACCCATACGATTTGATGGGCAATATTACTATGGTAATGCAGCAGACGACGTGACACCTAGTGGTATGCAATATTATTTGCATTCATATATCGGACACCCACATCGCATAACACTTAGAAGCCGGATCAATGTGTAATTAAACTACCAATACACGGACTCAATATGAATTGCTTAGCAATACTTGTTTGTATAAAGTGAATTGAAGGGGCAAACGATAATGCTACGGAATTGATAAAACTGTGGAAAAAGAGAAGAAGATACTTTTTGTTAGTAGAAATTAAAGAAGGCAATATAAACGAATTTCAGAAAGCTTAAAAGGGAGATTTAAGCTCGAGCGATTTCGAAATAATAACAGTAGCACGTCTTCCTTTGAAACCAAGCGCGAGTTGCATGTGGTGATGTTTTGAAATTCTGTGAAACTTTATCGTTTGCGCCTATTCTTGTCAACACCGTACATCATTGTCAATCGCTATGTAGCCCAGCGGTTTTGCCAAAGCATACCGCGATAAAATTACTAATGAACAAGCTAAGGCTTCCAAGTAACGGTTGGCGATGCATACACACACGGTATGAATTATTGATACAGAAGCTAACGAATCTGATAAAGTGTTTGTCTTACACTTGTTTATAGTTGTGTTTAATCGGTGCTTTAATGGCATCCTGTTTTTGGCCATTGTCCAGACTTTCGCGGGTTAACCCTACGTGATGTGATTGCTGGAAACCGATATCAGTGAAAGACATTATTTTACTTATGGTTTAAAAAACCCTTTGTTATCATCATCCCTGACGAATCACACTCGCACTGATGTTCATAGGCCTCCCTCAAAGATCTCTACAACGATCAGTCCTGAGCTGCCCATTTTCACCATAAAAACTTACATATTAAAAAATTGTGTCATTTCATACATCAAGGGTGTAAATTGGCATATTATGTTAAAAAGAATTGTTGTTGGCGACAAGAAATCCAGTCCTGTGCATTACAAAATACAAATGTCTACGAATTCTAATTTCAAACCGTCTTCGCTACTGTTTTGCCTAATAATTATTCAAGTACCCACATTTACGGAACATCTGTTTAAAATTTCAGCTTTCCTGCATAAATCACAACCCCACAATCCACGGGGCGTTCCTCAAACGTTCGACATTAGGATTTTCGCCATCGAATATGAATTTTCCACACACTAAAATGTTCATGTAACCCTTCGAAGGTACATTTAACTTAATTATAGGATTAGTGCGGGCTGCATTTTAAGTAGTATTTTGGTAATATAATAGTCAGATGGCACGCCTGATGCCAGGGCGATACTTGGAAAGCCTTGCTTATTATGAATTCGGAACGCAAACTGAGTGTGTTCGGCCGCGAAGAACAAACGAATGTTTTAATTATAAAGTGTTGGATTATTTTGAATTAACGGGTCGTTCTGATATTTTGCACAATAGAAACGTGAAGATCATTAATGGCTTTAAGAAACCTTTGCAGCCTCAGTTTGGAATTACAACAACGTCATCCACCATTATGGTGGTTTGGGCTATGAGATACGATTGTCTAGGCTGGAGGCTTTGTTAGAAGTATCATTATCATCGTCATCATCTGCCTATTTTAGTCCACTGGAACCCAAAATCTTTCGTATCTTGCGCAAACAATTTTGTCTTCAAGAAAAAGCAAAGCATCTTCCACCCACTTTATTTCACTTTATACTCTTTGTCGTAAAACATTTCATTTTGTGAGTTGAATTTCCAAGCAGGTTATAATTTTAGACCTCCGCTGCTGTTTTGGTAATTTCAGTGTATACAAGCATCAAAGGAGAATGCCGGTAAATGTATGTGAGATAATCCTTCAAGATGAGTATTACTATGTAAAAACATCACGGAATTGTCCAAATGTCCAATTTCCTTGTGACTTCTGTACAAATACCCAGTAGCTGTTTCTTGTGCATACATATCGACTGATCATAGTTTTTATTTGTCTTTTCGAGGATGTTTAGGGAAATAATGGTCAGTCATTAGAGAGCGAGTATTTTTTATTACATCTATACGTACTTATTTATTATTATTTTTACTAAACAAATTAAAAGTTTACTTTTAAGAATTCATAATACTTTGTAGCAATATGAACAAAGTTGACTAAGCGCACTGCAGTGGAGTTAATTACCGGTTCGAGCTATTATTTTTAGTAGTCTAATAACCATCTAGATTCTAGCAGCTGTTTGAATTTTTAAATTATAAAACATGTTATTTTTTACAACCTAACGATATGGATTTCATAACAATCAGGGGTGGAATCACAGAACATACTGCCAATCATTTTAATATTGGCTATATTGTTTATGACCACGTTTTTGGAGTACAATTTAAAATAGTCAATTGACGACCTCCTGCACAGCGGGCGAAGGTCCACCTGCGACGCAGGGGGTCGTGGGTTAGGTTCCCGCCTCGTGACAAATAATTGTACGATCTGCAGATATGTTTCTGGGTGTTTTCTTTATAAAGTAGCCAGACTCATGTATCTAATCATCAGTTATCTAGAACCCATAACAAAATCTCTGCACATATGTACATTAGGGGTGAGATATATGTGTGGATTGCATAAAAAGAGAAAAAATACCTTCTTTACTGTTTGATGATCTAACAAGCCAGATTAAAGCATACATCTATCTATGTAATGTATTGTATTTTATGCATATCAGTCAAGTAGTACCAATTACACAAGCTCTGCTTTGGGCTAGATAATGCTGTGTGAATAGTCCAGCATAATTTATTTATTAAACTGTAATAAACAGAAGTACCTGTTGGTATTTAGGCAGTTTTGGAAAGGAGCACCAAATTTAATATGCACTGAGTATACCAACCACTTAGTTAAAAATAAACAATTTGTTTTCCCCGTATTTACTTTGTATTTGTATGCGGCTCATGTAGGTACCTAAATAAAGAAATTTTGTGGCCGGGTATTACAAAATGAGTCATTTTAACAACCGTTATTTTGACAATAAACATTCAGAAACAGCTTTTTGTACACGCTTTGCAAGCTAAACGTGTTATTATGCGTATGAGTTGCCAATTTACCTATTAAAATAAACCTGTGCTTTGGTTAAAATAAACACGTAATTTCGTAAAATCCTAGGGTCTGCCTAGTTTTTCAAAATATATAATTTCTCCTGCCCACATAATCGAGTCTTCGTTGATAATGGCCGTCGATGCCGAAATTCGTGTAGGACATCATGACCATTCATTAAAATAAAATAATTAGAAAACGGAACACAGATAATCAAAAATAAAAAAAAAACATAGGAAAATTAACTATACCATTGACGATAAAATTCCTTAATTTTTTTAAATACCCAAGGGTATTTCTTCAAAAGATTTCTTCAAAAAACGAGAATTATAGAAAATTTAATCAAGAAAGATTTTTCCCTACGAAAATCAACTACACCATCATATTAAAATTTCCTAAATTTTCTAAACACCTATAAATTTTTTAAGGAAATTTGTATTCAAAAGTAACCAAATAACACAAACATTATACACGTAGGTTTTCCAAAGAAGTGTAGTTATACAAGTAATGAAATGCAGTGGGTGGGGCCGTTTAAAAGGCAGTAAACAAAATTATATCGACCCACGGCAGCAATTAGATCAGCTAGAATTAAATCGGACGTTTTCTTAGGGGGCTTTTACACTGGGTAAGAAATCGTAGAATACATTCAGGTAACATGTCAAGACGAGGTGATGATGGCAGATCGAGCAAAGTGAACTGATGGCCAAAGATAGGTAGTACTGTCGAACAAGCACGGGGATAGTCTAGGGTAGAATAGAAAAAAGTTACGTCACTTTGTCATCGAATGCGTAAATTATTTGGAATTAATTCTTTCAGCTTCAATCATGTACGCAATGTATGACGATGCGATGTCATTATTGTCTATATATTCTACCCTAGAGAAAGATCCCTGTGCTTGGCCTACAGCACTGAGTTTGTCATCTATCATATTCCTGTGCGTATTTTATGCTACTCGTATGACTACAGTCGAAGTATGTCACCAATCGGTGGATGGGTGCTCCACCGATTGGTGACATACTTCGACTGCTTCTAACTCTCGAACACGTAGACTTATTACCGGTAGACCTTTTGTTGGTCGTTCTACTGGTTCAGTTCACTGGATAGTAAATAAAATAAATAAATAACGAATGCTGGACAATCCACACAATATCGTCTAGCCTCAAGCTAAGCAACGCTTCTGTTATGGGTACTAGATGACTGATAAACATAATATAATACATTACATAGGTAGATATATTTTATTACACAAAGAAAATACCCAAAACATCCCAAACAAATATTTTCAGATCGTACAAATATTTGTCCCAATCCGGGAATCGGACCCGTAAACTCCTGCTTCGCAGGCGGACCTTCGCCCACCGTGAGTAGTCGTCAGTTTGGTCACGGTTTGGTTTAATTATCTAAGTAGTCACAGCAGTTTACTTAAAAATGTGAATGAGAAGAGAACACGTGTCAAATGTAAAGTCTCCCTTACCGAATTAAAAACGTTGCACGCCAAGTAAATGTGAATAATTACGTATTTAATAACGCTTTTGTTCTCGGACGGTCGACGAGGAAATTCGAGTAATTCAATTGTGTTTAAGACTGTTTAAATCGAGTTGATGCAGGCGAATCGCTTTCTAGAGCGCTTTTGAAGCTACTCGTTTAGGGTTAGGTTATTTATTCAAATAAATTAGAGAAAGAAAGACTTTCCTTTAAAAAAAAAAGACGTTTGTAAAAGGCTAGAAAGGGGAGATGTCGTCAGACTGATTCGGACAGAGAGGAGAATGAAAGAAAAGTATATAAGTATTCTGGCAACTCCAACATAAATAAGGGGAAGACGAAAAAGAATAAATATTGTCATTGGAAACAGTTGGAAACACATCACAGTAGGGAAAGCTAGGAGGCCAGGTACATAGGCTAGGTATTCCTTAGCCACCAATCCATATCGCAAGCGTGGTTATTATCGACCGACTCTGTTATGTAGACTCCATCATATCTGACGACCGATGTCGCGTAGCGGACAAAGGTCCACCTGCGACGCAGTAGGTTGCGGGTTCGATTCTCAAAATCAATTTTTGTACGATCTGCGAATATTTGTTCTGGGTGTTTTAGGTTATTTCTATGTATTTTAAAAAATATATATCTATGTATATAAATTCTATTAAGTATATCAGTCATCAGTACCCCTAACACAAGCTCTGCTTAGCTTGGGGTTAGATAATGATGTTGATTGTCCAGCATTATTTATTAAAAACGAATTAAAGTATTTTCAAAAGCCAAAAACAAGACAAATTCTTTTATTTTATACTAGCTGCGCCTCGCGGTTTCAACCGCGTGGTGATAGATATTTTGGATAATATACAATATATATATTTATAAATTGTAGCCTATATGTTATTCTGATGTATAAGCTATATTGTTGTAAAGTTTCATTAAAATCCATTCAGTAGTTTATACGTGAAAGAGTAACAAACAAACATCCATCCATCCATACTTACAAACTTTCGCGTTTATAATATTAGTAGGTTTATATCAAAGTATAAAACGCAGGTGTCTTTATAATGAACCTACATCACGTATCTGACTCCCACTTAGCCTTTCGCCAAACTATTCGTAATCTTCTTGTAAATTGTTAAAGTGTGAACGTAGCGTGAATTTTAAACAATTTGTGTTTCATTATCTGCTTACGGTATCGCGATTTCGAACAAAAACCCCATTTATAGTTTGACTCATAGAAATTATAGTGAGTCATTTGTAGCATCCTCAAGGGATCGTGAGTGTAATGTTTAATGAGTTGCGCGAATAATTGTTTTAACTAGAAACTTCAGGTTCAAAGCTTAGCATTTGAATGGCTCATATCATCACTTGGGTTATTTGGAAACGTAAAAGAAAACAAGGATATTGTTTGCTTTGAAATATTTTTAAGAAATTAACCAGCTGTTTAAGAGGTGTGTTTTGTTCATCATCATCATCAGCATATATTAGTCCACAGCTGGACATAGTCCTTCCGTAATGAGTGCCACAGTACCTTGTCTTCAGCTTGCCGTTTGTGTTTTTTACCATAAAGAAACTTCTAAGTTTTACCTTATATTACTATTGGATAGAGAATAAAAGATAGGTGTACGTGTACAATTCTAATCTACAGATTTTAATTGACACATTGATATGAGTATTTTTTTATTCAACAAGGACGTTTATGCTAGTTTAGATCTAAGAAATTAAATTTAATATTATCCCAAAATTATTCGTTTTGGCGGGACTTGAGCCTGTTACCTTACCGGGACGCTAGGGATGCTCTAACCAAATAACCCACGAAATAAAGTAACCGACGAGTCGAAAATCTTTAGGACTTCCTACGACTCTAGCGCTGTTAGCTCCACCTACAGGGAAAACATTGAAGTTTATTCAAGCCAGGTCAAATCAAGTTTAGTTTTATTATTACAAAATAGAAATTCATAATGAAGTGCCATTTTCATAGATTGGCAATTATAAAAAGCATAATAAATCTCGTTTATTACCAGGGTACCAGGATTGGAGGAGTTAATCTGGTCCAGGAAATTAAAGCCGGAATTACCATAATTGATACGGTTCCAGTGAAACGGTGCAGAAAACCGATGGCCTTTGGAGGGAGGTTTGTTGAAGATCTAGGAGTTTTAATGAACATTGACTTAAATCGAGATTGCATGATAAAAAGTAACATTTTGAGAAAATTCGATTTAGCTTAATGTCGGGCGTTTAATCGTAAAATAATTGACAAGACCTTTTTAAATGGTTTAAGGGGAATAATGATGATACCTATTTACATATCACCTACGATATTGTATTTTTAAAGATTTTTAGACGATTTATTTTATTACTAACGGATATATTAATAATAATAATAATAAACACTGTACAATTCACACAGCATTATCTAACACAAGCTCTGCTTAGTACCAAGCTAAGCAGAGCTTGTGTTATGGGTACTAGATAACTGCTATACATAATACAATACATTACACAGTTTTTTTTATTAAGATGCAAAGAAAACGATCTGAACTCACTGAACAAAATTTATTCAATGAGTTCTGATCGTTTTCTTTGCTTGTGTTCGATCGAACGATCTGCAGATATTTAATATCTGCAGATCGTACAAACATTTTTCCAGAGGCGGGAACCGAATTCGCAACCTCTTGTGTCGCAGGTTGACCTACGCCTACCACGCCACCGTAGTCGTCAATATAGATGAATATGAAACCTATGGTTCATATACCATGAATACCTATTACTTTAAGATATTTTGTAATCGAAAGATAATGGAATAGATAGGCTTTATCCAAAGTGACTGATTATTTGAAGCTCTATCAAAGCCAAGATAAAAATCCTGATAAAAGGACTCTCGATACTAGAGAAGCGACGTTCAAAACACACACGATCAAACACAATAGCATACCTTCGATTCGATTAATGACGATCGAGTGTATTCATACTAGTGACGTGCCAATGAATCATCACAATATAGGCTGATACGGATATAGATTTGAAACGAACACGAAAAAACAATATTCGTTTTACCGTCACATCAACAGCTGTTACCCTTGAACTGCTGGTTAAAGGCCTATCCCGATGAACGCCTTATAAACTCTTACTATTAGGGGGTGGTGCTATAATCCCTCTTTTACTTAGTACTACTTTATAATAAGTAGGTCTTCCATAACAACAGTGCATTAAAGCCATAAAGGTCAAGTGTCGTCATCCTTTTTCCCGAAAAAAGTATTGAAACAGTATCAGATGAGTCTTCTGGTCAAGAGTAAATAAGTTCCCATTGGAAAAACGTACTCCATCCATCAATATTTACTTAAATGGGTACTTGAGAGAGAGTAGCCCAAAGCTTCGTAAGAAAAACAAATAATCTAAATTTGATTTATAACAACACATATTTGGTCACTTTTTCTACAAAAGACATATATTTTATCCTCCCGATCCGTAAAACCTAGTCTTACGGATACGGTTGATACGGAACCAAGCACAACACTATCCCAGTGACACTCCTACACCTACTTAGTTGACATTATGTAAATACCAAGCCCACTTTACATTGTCGTACTCATTATGCCGAGGAAGATTCGTTAGGTGAAGAAACACATGTTGTTTTATCGTTTCTCTCGCTGGTACAGGAGTGAGAAAGTTTAGAAAAATAAAGAATTGAGTCCTAAAGGCTTTATGGCATTTTTGGTTGGTATTTCAACCTATGCTCGGAGTTTCTCTGAAGGATAGGATTCGTAACGAATACATCCACAGTGAACCAAAGTTATCGACATAGCTCTAAGAATTAGCATGCTGAAGTGGCAGTGGGTCGGCCATATCTCGCGAAAAACCAACGGCCGCTGGGGCTAACATGGTCTTGAGTGGAGACCACGACACGGACTGCTATAGGCTGATGATAAACTGCTGGCCTCCATGGGCTGGGCTCAGGCCTAATTCATCTTCAATCACCTTTATTGGAGTTTTTTCAATGTGAAAAATTTAAGGATTGATAGGTACAAAGCAATCAGATCGTTGACTCTCATTCAATCCAGTTGACTAGATCCCTAATGGATTTTTAAGAAAGCAGTCACCATACACTGTGTACAAAATGTTGACTTGTCTATGCTTATTTTGTAAGCTTTCATAAATAAAGTTATTAAAATTTGAAATCTTATGTTTTCGCAATCTACTCGTAAATGCCTAATTTTAGAATGCTTCGTTTTTCATAGTTGTATTATTTTTTGTTTATAAATAATTTAGGTAAATCTTTTCGTGATTATAAGTATCGATACAATGGGTATTTATCGCATTTATTTACCTTTTTTCCCGAGGTTGTAAGTCGGAGAGTATATTTGACGTACTATTTGGTCTTAATGGTACGAGAGTATAAGGACCTTTTCACAGAGGATGTCTTCGACCGTCTGTACAGACCAGCCATTGTGCAGTCGCTGAAGCTATATGGTCTGCCGAAAGTACATAAAGCAGGCGTACTATTAAAACCAATATAGTACGTCAAATAGACTCTCCGACTTACGATCTCGGGAAAAAAGGTAAATAAACGCGATAAATACCCGTTGTATCGATACTTATAATTATGTGTTCAGATCGCGTAAGTTTAAAAATATTTAATATTTTCGTGGTTTGAATTATACTTTCGTCCGTCCGTACCGTACCTTAGATACATCTTAGCTCACACAATGAGATGATTACAATCCGTTATATCTATCTATAATGCTTCACAATAAAATAACTACGGCATGCGCTCGTGGGCGAAAGAAAACAATGCTTCTTCTTACTCTAATTTCAAAGGAATGACACGAAGAGTGGTATAGCAGCTAATAACTGCTCGGTATTGTAATATTTTAGACTGATCATACACATAACAGGGAAGTTAGAAAAAGAAACTAATAAAATTTGTTGCTATTTCACGCCAAAACTACTAAATGTATCGAGTTCAATTTATTCAAAGATGTAGCTATAAGCCCAAATAACTTTTTATCCCATAGAACAGTTCCCATAGGATAGTAATACCTAGCTTCTCAAAGACTGCATCACGTTGGGACACCGAGGACACCTAGGGAGGCATGCACCGGCATCAGCGAGCTGCTGGCCTTCCTGGAGGACATCGGGTGGTTAGACTATAGCCCCACCCGACACGCAAAAAGGGCCCACCTGTGGCCAAGTTGCGGAAACCTGTCCAGAAACAAGTAGGTAACAAGTAAGATAGAAATAACTTCTAAACGTTTCCAAAGAAACAAAGCGCACAAAGCCGCGGGCAGAAACTAGTTTTTAATAAGCACTCTATAGAAAACTATGACTCCGAAGAGCGTCCAAGATAAAAATCTCCAGAGTGATTTGATTAAAACGAACAAGGCTTTAAAGAAAGGGGTAAGTATTTAAATTGCTGACGCGTGCCGATAGAAATCTTCATGTGTAAAAGTTATTAATAATTTTCTTCATAATGATGTTTTAATGATCTGTGTTTTTTTATTTGCAGCTGGTGAAATAATAGATGCACAATGAATATTTATGGAAGTGAGAGGATTTGTATCCTTTTTGATTTGATTTGAAAATCTTAATTTTATCTACTGAGATTTATTTTAGATATTTTCTAAAATAAATCTCAGTAGATAAAATTAAGATTTTTGTTTTCTTTCTAATGTTCGTTTTGCACTGACTGTCGAAGCTATCCTATGCATTGCATTGAGATAATGCTGTTTATGATAAAATCTCACAAAACCGTTTTTTTGAGATAATTCTTTTTATTTTTAAACGAGCGATATATCTTAAATGATAATAAATAACTTTAGATATATCGTATACTTCATCCACATATTTAAAAAAAAATGAGATGACGTTAAAAGGCTCGAGTATCTTTATATATATAAAAGAAAGTCGTGTTTGTTACAACACTTATAACTCGAGAACGGCTGGACCGATTTGACTGAAAATTGGTGAGAAGGTAGGTTAGAACCGAGTCTAACATAGGATATTAAAAAAAACCATTTGACAAATCGATTTCCACGGGGGCGAAGCCGCGGGGCGCAGCTAGTTTCTAATAAAAAAACTCTTAAAATGTTATCAGTCAATCAAATGTTATCCATAACATGATAATTCTTGATTCCTCAAAATTTCACAACACCTATGAATTACGAAGTCCCATTATAAAATAAAATAACTCCACTAATGTATGCAAATACTCCTACTAATGGAAACCATAAAGTAATCGAAAAATAAAATGTGACAGCAGCAATTAAGATAAAGAATTCTTGAAGTGTCAAAGTCGATAAAGATTGACAAAATAGTCATAAAAGTAATCGGATACCTGTAGTATCAAGTTACACGTAAATTTGTAGAACGATAAATGCAAATTCTTAGTTATGATGAAGCTGACTATACAAATTACTAAATTAAACAGAGAGTAAATGTTAATTTAATAATAATATTTAAATTCTGATTTAACTTAATAGAGATGCTTAAAGTTATTTACAATCGATGCATCGTGGTGTCGTCTTGTATTAAAATTTAACATGATTTAAAATTTACTTTTGAGATAAATCTTTATAATAACAGTAATTTATAAAGGGATGTTTATATGGCATTATTTTTGAAACTCAAAATCAAAATATTGTTAAATATCTCGTTATATATTACTTTTGTATTAATAACCATAATAGTTAAGTAATATCGACCTCAGTGGCGCGGTGGGCGAAGGTCAGCCTGTGACGCAGGAGGTTGCGAGTTTCATTCCCGCCTCGGGATCAATGTTTAAACGATCTGCGGATTATTTTTTTTGAGCAGTAAAGGTCCAGTTGCTGCTTGCTATCATTGATGTTATCCATCCATCTAATTTGTGGTCATCCTAACGTTCTTTGTTTCGGCCATGGTCTCCACTCCAAGAGTTTCTTGCCTCATGGTGTCTTTTTGGTCGCCTGCTCAATCCCACTTATATTCTTAACATTATCTCGATCTCATTAAATAAAATAAAATAAATAAATAATGCTGGACAATCCACACAGCATCATCCAGCCCCAAGCCAAGCAGAGCTTGTGTTATGGGTACTCGATGACTGTTGTACTTAATACAATAGATTACATAGATAAATACTAAATTTTATTATACACAGATAGCAACCAGAATACCTGAAACTAATATCTGCAGATCGGACACACTACTTGTTTGTCCCGAGGCGGGAATCGAACCCGCAACCTCTTGTGCAGGCGGACCTTCGCCCACCGCGCCAGCATGCATTACACCTACACAGTAAAATTCAAATGCATCATCACTCAACCAACATGGCAAAAAGTATAACATCGTCTGCTCCATATCAGTATCGAAATGATCTTGTATTGTCATTTTAAAAATATATATAATCCCCACATACGAATCCAAATTTAATTTACATATGGATTTTCTAAGTTTTTTTTTATTTTGAGGTGCGCGGGCGCCGCGGGACATCGATACCGGGATCCGAGATCCATTGTATGCATATCCGATCGCTTTACTCTTCTGCGTTTGCTTCTAAAATTATAAATTTAAGTATAATTCATTTACTCGTTTAATTTCGTTCATCCGTTGTGCTGGTATCATTTGTCATGAATTTTATTCGAAGAAAAAAAAGAAGTGTTTACATTTTCTGAGAAATTTCCATTTTGTATATGTTGTATATGTTGTGGTAACTTTTAGATACTTAAATTATTAAAATGTCAAAATAATGAACGTAGGTTTTTAAATGATTAGTAATAAAACAATAATTAGGGTCAGATGGGGTAAGAGAAACATACTTTATTATATATCAAGATCAACGAGTCCCAGCACCTAACCTAAACCAGCTACGTTAATATTGCTTTATCCAAATAAATATTCGGTTCATTAGCTGCCTATGACTTTGATACATAATCTTCTGGTACCACTATCTTCAGAAATAAATGGCAAAATACTTTCGTAGTGCTAATGTTTCTCTTACCCCATGGTTTGGGGTAAGAGAAACACTTTCAATATCTATGTAAATATAATAGAGATAAGCTTATTAAACAGACTCTGAAATCGGCAAAACTGGTGGCAATCGTGTATGAGCCATATTCATTCAAATAGAGCTGACTTTACTGTTACACTAGAAAAAAAAAAATTTGGGGTAAGAGAAACATATACACCAAAGCAGAGATAAAAAACATTTTTTAATTAAAATCAACACAAATTGTTTACTACGATGTAATAACTGAAATATTTTACTTCTTTGCCTTGAATAAACATTTATAAACCTGTAATCAGGTTAACAAAGTTGACATTAACCATAAAATAAGTTGAATATCAACTTACCATAACGAAATAATTTTTACTCTAGTAAATACTCAACCATAAAAGCAAAGCAACCTTAAACATTATGCGAAAGTGTGTTTGTTTGTTTATTTGTTTGTCCTTCCTTCACGCCCTAACTAAGCAACCAATCAACTTGATTTTTGTGATAGAGAAACATTGAACGGATGGAGAGTAACATAGGCTGTACTTTTTATCTCATAAATCAGTTCCCATGGAAAAGAAATAACCTTAAACAACGTGTGCGAAGCCGCGAGCAGCAGCTTGTGTTTGAATATGATAATCAAACAGAAGACTAATAAATCTCAGGAAAGAAAGGGGGAGTGATTAAAAGAATTGTAGCAGTCTAGCAGCAGCACTAAAATAAGGTTTACCATTCCTGACATGGGGTAAGAGAAACATATGTTTCTTTTACCTCGTATGTAGCTGTCCCACTTACCCCAACAAAGATTTTATAGGTTATGATTTTGATAGCAACAAAACTCTTAATATCTGTATTATTAGAACGTAAATATTTGGTAAAGAGTATAACTTACATTTCACTTGTTATTTAGGTGAAAACAAACAGTCTAAAACACCTTTATTTTACAAATTTATTCCGAAGCAAAGACAATGCATCCAACTCGTGTTCACGGGGTTATGAACTGTCAAATTTGTTTTGGTTTTTTCTCGGCAATGGAACCTCGTAGCGACATTTATGTCTGAACGGCGGAACTAATAAACTAAAACAATTTTATCGACAGAGCTACTCTAGACCTAAAGCTTTTATTTTACCAAATATAGCCTCTCGTTTCTCTTACCCCGGTGTTACACTTACCCCATCTAACCTTACCAGAAATTTTCTGTAGAAAACCTCTTCATCATCATCATCAACCTGTAGTTGTCCATTGCTGGACATAAGCATCCCCTAATCATCGCCACAGCGCCTTGTCTTCAGCTTGCTGCATCCATCATGCATGCAGTCTTTCGCAAGTCGTCACCCCACCTAGCCGGAAGGCATCCTACACCACTTTTTACCGAGTCGCGATCTCCACTAAAGAACACCTAACCAGCAAAATCTCGCAATTACGAATTCTTTTGGAGAAATTTCTAAAATTCTTTGGATACAAAACTTTATATTATGTATAAAGTCTAGTAACAGTGTAGTAATTTAATCGGGGACATGTAAATAAAAAGCAAATGTATAACAATATGACAACTTGGTGGCCGGCCGACGCCTCTGTTTCGAGCATTATTTATAGTACTGAGCCTCTCTATAAGTACCTTAGACCACCGTAGGTGGTGGGCTCGTTTCTATTGACACCGGAAATAGTGTAGAAGTTTCGATTTGATTAGTTTTTATTTGGCTTCATTCACATTGGCTTCAATAGCCAAATTAATGTAGGTAACATTAATTTGGCTATTTCATAGGATAATAGAGGACGCGCTTTTTCTGAGTAAAAAGTCGTATTATATCCTTCATCAATACCAGTAGGAAGCGTTCCCAAGACGCTAGGATAAGCAGTCGTGATAAAAAAATCATTTTATCCGTTTACGATTTTCAGACAGATTTTAGCCGATATTCACCTCGGCCTTAGGAACAAGGTACAATATATTTTATCGTATGTTGTTGAACAAAGGCAGTTGTTGATAATTGAGAGCGGACCGCAACACACCTAAATGAGTCGCCCATGGCGTCCACTTATCGGCCGATTGTTTTCGACCGACTCTCGAATTTTCGACTACCTTCTAGATAAATAAATTAATAATTGATTGACGTTTACTACTTCAGAAACCAGGTGTCGTATATGTATGATTTTTTTAGTGTTGATTTATCATTAAGGTTTGTTTATTTTGGGTTTTTATGATTTCATCATTAGCACAGCAAAAACATTTCACATGAGACACAAAAAGTACAAATATAATTTATTTTTTCTAAGTCTTTCTTATTATTATTTATTTATAATGCAGATGCAAGATGCTCGCCGAGTCAAGGCGAGCTTTGTTGACCAGCTTATGCTTAGGTAAGTATGGAGATACAGGCTGACATATCCGTCATTACAAAAGTGATTTGCGACATCTCGTCCAAAATGCTCACTATACCTACTCATCATCATCAGTATATACATCATTATATCCATTGCTAGACATAGGTCACCCATAATGAGTGAGTCTTCAGCTTGCCACATCCAGTATCACCCATCTACCAGCGCTATCTTTAAGGTGAAAGTATTAAATAATAAATAATGCTGGACAATTCACACAGCATTATCTAGCCCCATGGTAAGCAGAGCTTGTGTTATGGGTACTAGATAACTGATATACATGATACAATACATTACATAGATAGATACTTTTTTATTATACATAGAAAACAACCAGAACACCCGGAACAAATATCTGCAGATCGTCCACACAATTGTTCCGAGGCGGGAATCGAACCCGCAACCTCCTTGCCCTTCGCCCACCGCGCCGCATTGGTCGTCTGATGCTTAGAGCATTAATAAGCACTGATGTAGTGCTTAATACCTATTAAGCACTACATCAGTGCGTATTTTAATAAATATGTATATATAGTTTAGTAACAATAAGTTATGATCAACTCATTACGGTAGAGCACCAACGCATCTGCCGTATTTGCATACAGGCTGATTGGAATGCAAGATTAATCCCCATAATATTTTTTTGTCTTACCAATCATTTTGGTGTAATCAGGCGTTTTGTGAAAAAAATGATCATTATGCTTCAGCCCTTGGCTATTTTTTCAAAGGGTTGCTTGTTTGTTATTAGGTTAGGGGCGATAATGTAATGCAATTACGTTTTTTTTAAGCAAAAAACAGGGAAATTAGTATTCTAAGCAGACAGCTGAGCAAGCGGATTTTTGATTTTATTAGCGTTATGCTAATGACGAACAAAAAATAATATAGATGAATTAGTATATTTTTTGTAGAATATTGATAGTATTTTGCCATGTTTGTATATAAAGAATTGATCTCTTACGGGAGTGACATAGTCACTTTGTGTCAAAACTCCATTAATAAATAAAGATATAAAAAAAATTAGTATAACCCTGCTTTTTTAGTACCTACTTTACTCAACAAAACTTCTTAAAAAGGAAACTGCCTAATGTTGGTAGTGTTTATCAGTATAAGGGGTCTAGTTAGTTAGTTATACTAATTCAATAAACAAATTTAACGTGCTGCAAAGTTATGTTATATAATATTATTCATTTCCTTTCTTATGTTTGTTCTCTCTCAGAACATAAAATTAAAAATATATGTATATATTTAAGAATAGTTGTTACCTATAGTAGTCACACTGGCACTTACTTGCATTACATTCTGAATTTCATATTCATATACTACATATGTATATTATATACAATTCGTGAACATATACGCAGATGTAAACATTGTGTACACGAAGATTTACCTTGTGTACTACACAAAGTAAATCTTTGTCATAAAATAAAACAATCCCCCTATTAATAAACGAGAGAAATTCATACAGTGACTTATCACTTCATCTCGTAACTGTAACGACCCCTCGCAAAGGCATCATTAGGCGAAATAAGACCATTAGCAGTCCTTTCTCTTAGCTGCAATGAAAGGGTTAAATCGGCCCTTCTGGCGCAATGGGCTGAATAGAGTTGGGATGTTATTCGGCCAAATATTTCGACAATATTAGGGTATTATAATAGATAGGGAAAAATCAACGTCAGATTTAAAGTTATTTTTAAAACTAAAGTCATTTAAAACGGGATATTTACCATGATTTAATTTTTATATTGGAAAACTCAAAAATCAAATCATGGTAAATACCGTTTTAAATGACTTTAGTGTTAATAACCATGATAGTTTCAGAAGTTTTATTCTATTTTTAAAAGATGAGACGAAAAAATAATAGTAGTATGTATTTTCGCTATTCTGTGGACAAGGTGGTCCGATAAAAAAGAAAATTCCGTGGGATAAGAATTTTCGCGAAAAACTTTAAAAACTAAGAAACATGAAGTCGATTAGTTTTTTTCAGAAAAATCCAAATTTGAATTTGCATATCAGGAAAAATTTAGTTAAATTTAACTAAATTTTTATGTTAAGTTCAGGCTCAGGATTTAGACGTGATAGGGATGAGAGGAGGCCTTTTTCCCAGCAATGGGACATACTGTAATTATATGTATAAATTGACCGAAAACCTACCGATTTCAGATTTCGGCTTCGTCTAATTTGATAACCGTAACACCTCTATTTTATTCTATTATAGTCCCGCTTACACGCGCGATGTGATAAATATGAATGTTGAACAACGTGGATTATGCTCCTTTGAGGGGTCAAAACATTTGAATATGTTAGAACAATTTGTAAAGGGTTAATTGACAATTGGGATCGACTTTACGATGTTGGATGCGGTTTTTCAGACGAACTGTCACTTTGAATATATTTTTTTATATTTCTACCCAATAATTTTAGTCAAACTTATTGCAAAAAACTTTTTTAAACTACCTATGATCTGAATACTTTATTATCTCCAGGGCGTGTTTTGGTGAAACCATGTAGGTACAGATGTTTGAAGCTGATATATGTTTTAATTTATAAGTTTTCTTTGAAACTCACATACTCACATAAGCAAATAACCATGTATTAGACACATAAGATATATGAACATACTAGTGTTTTTTTTTCACTTCTTTCACTAGTGGACAAAAAATTTAAGTTAACAGTAAAATAATCTTATTTGATAATCATTTATGGTATAAAGTTTGACTTGTCTAAGTGAATATTTTGTAAGTCTGAAGAAATAAAATGTATTAAATTTTGATTTTTTTTTTCATATTAAACTCAACATCTGACCAAAACATCGACATATGACACTCCACTCGAATTTCTCCAAATCCAATAATTACTGGCAAATAATTATCACTCTAATCCGAGGGAACAGATGCGTTAGCACCGGGCCTCTCGACGGCCACTGTTTCGAACATTATTGTTTTTTTTAATTCTATTCACTAGCAACGCAAAACCCTATTGAACTTGGCAAAGCGCCAACTACACGGTTTCCGTCGATCCCGTTAATTTTAGGTTATGGATGAAAGTACCATTTAAATAAATAAATAATGCTGGACATGGACTAAATTTTGTGTGACCTGTTCTTTATCCTCCCAAAATAATGCTTTGTTGTTTCATAATTTTTATAAAATTCACATCGTGTGGGGTAGGTCTTCTAGGCAAAAGCACCCCTTCTTGTTTGGGTGCAAATCAACCCGTATTTTATTTAAACTTCTTAGATAAACTCTGACGTTATAGACTAGACACTTCATTTAATTTAAGAAACATACAAAGAGAATCTGTGTACAGTACACCCGTATTCTGGTCGTTATTTAAGTGTTACAAAAAATATCTATTATGTTTTATGTATATTAGTTATCGAGTACCCATATCACAAGCTCTGCTCAGCTTGGGGCTATATAATGTGTGAGAACTGACCAGCTTTCTTTATTATTTATGTATATTTTAAAAGGGTGACAAATACAGTCTAATAGCCATATCGTGTCTAGCCGGAATGAATTTCCAGCCATGTATTTATTAGGCACGGCTGACAATGATCCTTTGAGCGATTACTGTGCGGACCGGTTGGTGATAGGATTGAGAGCACTAGTGTTTTTGTTAGATTTTTTTGAATGCAAATTATTTACATTTTTGGCACTTTTTGGAAAACAAAAGGGTTCGAAGCAAAAGGGTTCAGTTCTCCTTTAAGTTTATAGTAACGACCTACCTCATCTCGTTAAAAATAATCACGAGATAGTTATGTTTTCTGATTATATTTCATTATTTTAGACAATACATTATTTTGGACGGTGTAATCAATGCAATATCAAAGATTTAATACAATGTCAATAATTTTTACTTAACGAAATCAAAATGAATTGTCTTATGGCTTAATTCTGTGAGTAAACGCTATATAATACACCGTATTTGTGCTGCAGAAGAGAGCTGTTCGATAAAGTCCTGATAAATTCAAATACGTGATGATGAATCAAAAATGAAAGATCCATGAAAAAAAAAACAAAAAAAAAACAACACTCATCAAACATTCCGCTATTCTCAACAACTTTCACCATACAGACTTAACCCTTTATAGCATATGGCCAGCCACGTGCCACCAAAAGGGTCCTTTTGTTTCACATCCGAAACAAAACGTCATAAAGAACCCTGATAGTATCATTTTCAATGGCGTAATTACTATGATCCCGCTAATTGTTGCGAAGGGAGAGCATTTGAACATTTCTCTTTGACTGTATTTGCATGCCATATTGAAATTGAAGTGTTCTGTTTTGCAGCAGATAGTTTTATTGCGATATAAAAAGCCATTCAGTGGATTTTCGGCTTTAATACCATTTACGTATCAAAGTTTTCGTGCACTGAGTTTTTTTGCTGAAAATATTTCAGTTTGTATGCTGTTTAGCGGGGCGGAATGTGCGTATACTCTGCTAATGAATATTTTTTCAATTTATTTTAGGCTTTTGCGTGGTTGGTAAAAAAATGCGAAGCGATAGCGCCATTAACTGGATCGGTTTTGGTTGTAACACGTTTTAATTTTGATTTGAGTTGATAATGGTGATTTATAAGAGTTTCAGGTTACCATCCTGTTTTCCGAAATGCCTTACTAGCTGACCCACTGTCGATTTCCGTCGTTAGAATTACCCCATCTACTCTAGGTTTCCATGCAAACTATCATCTTGGCGATGATAGTTTGCAAGGTTCGTCGAAAACGTCAAAATTAAATAGAGTAGTAGTTTTAAGACCAATATTTATGATTTCAAAGTTATTATGCAAAAACCTATAATGATTCATTTCAATCTTCTTAAAATACTTTTTACAGTTTACAAACTATACCATCTACATATATCTATGCCAAATCACTTTAAAAGCGTTTAGGCGTGAATAGGTAACCGACCGACAGCATGACACACTTTCGGATTTATAATTTTAAGTATGGATTTCACTTGAAATCGTACTTACTTTTAATTTTCAACAAAGCATAAAGAAAGAGGATCGTTATAAACAACCAGCAGAGCAGTATCATAAAGAACACGCTTAAAATGGTCCACTTTCTCACCTCATTCACGAAAAAACTCGAATTCATTCAGTACATTGCGTTAAACTTTAAAATCAATACTTTTCTGATAAAATATGAACGGTACAACAGACTTATGCGCGTTAGCATTCATAACGTACTTTAATTACACATTCATATGCAAATACGTATTTGAATGCGTCAAAGATTCGTTCATTCGTGCATTTACGGGTTAAAATATGCAATCGTGGCGTGCCTCTGTATTGTGTGTGACTGTAATTAGCACAATAATGAATGGGCGTTTTAAATATGGCATAAAATTATTTTTAAAAAATAATTGATAAAGATCATGCACAGATAGTATTTTTTTACTTTTGCAAATAGCGATGAGACAAAAGCTCATGTTTTCTTTTGATTTTTTACGGAAAGCTAATTTATGTGGTTATACATTGTACTTTAAATAATAAGCTTTACACAACGCTGTCGCGATGTAGGCGATTGGTTTTCGTGTAGATATCGGCGATCGTACCAAAGATTGAAAAGCTGTGCTTTGAGCAATAAAATAAATCTTGTTTTAAGAGGTATACCTGATCTGAGGCCCTAAACAAGCCCCGAGCCTTCGTTACGGGCTTAATTAAAAAACAAAATCAATTTTATTAATTGGAAGTGTTAAAAACGGGCGGAAGATGGGCCCTGGGCCGGTATCTCGCTCGTATCTCTTCTTTAATCCGACAGAGAATGTGTTATTTTTACTCTCCTCAGTGGATTTCGAATAAATTTTATCGCTTGGGACTAATTTGGTTACAAATTTATTTGGTTGTAGGATCGTTAACAAGGCCAGAACATCCACATGGTTATCTGAACTGCACTCTTTAGTACCCAGGCATGGCCGTTATAACAATATATCGACACTCGAAACTTGATAAAATGAAGACGACTCTTCACTTAGGATTAAATAATACTGGTTTTTAAGAGCATGTGCCATGATATGTAAATTTTTTATTGTTATGATATGGTGTCATTACTTTAGGGACCTACCTACATACTTAAAAAGTTTAATTCAATAATTTCTCCTTCAATTGTTTACATTAAAAAAGTACGTCAAAGATTTATTTAATTTGAAGTCTTTTGTTCAGCCATTTGCGAAATTTCACCTTTGCATTTTTTTAACAGGTCTTGGGTTATACAATAAGGTATAAACTGATAAAGTTCCCACAATAATCACACCTACATTATTTCATGATTGTCCTTTTATTTCGCATAGATTTTACGCCCCAATAAATAAGCTACTTAATTTGCAATACCACAGAGCTGTATTCGCATTGTTTACAAGTAGGCTACTTATAAAATGTCGTTGACTCTTAGGAATGCGCATTACCTCTGCCTTCGCTGCCGATAATGTTCTGAATTCCTAAAATAGTCGTTAAAATTAACAGCTCTATTTCTCATTACATAGAATTGATTTTGAAAGAGGGTCTCACATGTATTAACCGTGTGCAAAATAACTTGGATTTTAAAGTCTATGAAGTCAAAGTTTCCTATGATGAAGTCCTTATAAATACAAGACGAGAAAGAACCATTTAGATTTTTCTTGATTCATCCATAAAGCAAAGGGGTGCTTTATAGATCAATTAAGACAATACTCATCATCATCGGTCTACAAGCCCACAACTGGACAAAGGTCTCTCTTAGACTACGCCACAGATAGCCTACCTACATCCATTGATTCCCTGTGACTGCTCCTGTTATCCGCCTTAGCGTATAATTAGCACTTTCAGTGTCCATAAAGCAAATGTTAGTCTGCAGAACGCAGCTGCGGCTTGATCCTTCAGGTCGCACCAAAGAGGCTGGGCAGTGAACGTCACGAACTGGAATTTAAATAAAAAGTTATTAATACTGGTATCATTAGCCTTTGCTACAACATTCGTACATAATGACAAGCCGGTCGTACGAGAATGTAGACGAAATCTATTGTAAAGTGAACAATAGTGTGGACACCTCGTAAAATAAAACAATGCGAAGATTTTACATACAGAATCTAGAAGAGGCGGTACTGGTAGGTGTAAATCTTTATCAATAAGCATAATTGATAACAATCTATAACGTTTTGTTATTATAGTGCGTAAGCGCTCGCACTTATGGTAGTCGCGAGTTTTTGGGATAAGTATTATTTATTCTATAGATGGTACACACTTTGTCACGTCACACACAACTGGTGTTGCCTTTTGTGATCTTGTATGTGTTTTTAAGTGTTGGTAGTGCTCAATTAATAAATAAATAAATGTCTGTAAGAACAATAATAGTGCTAATAATTATTAAAACGACGTGAACAAATGGAGGCAGTTAGTGACGCTTCTGATCTTAGACGTTCTTTTGTTTTAGAGATTATTCTGTTGTTTCAGTTTTGCGTGTCATCGAAAAATTCCTTTGCGATTTGAAAGCCTGTACAAACCTAGGCTTGCCATAACTCAGCCAAAACATTTATCTTTTTCCCCATTCCGTATATGAATTATCTCACATTATGGAGATATTATAACAGTTTAAACAAGAGTAACTTAGTCTTGGTTACTATAGTGTATGCCGGCCTCCAGGTAGGATGACGACCTGTCAAAGGACTCCTGACAGATAATGGACACAGCAAGCTGAACTCAGGTCGCTATTGCACTCATAAGGGGAGGCCTGATAATCCCTGTGCCTTGGAAAGCACGTCAAGCCGTTGGTCCTCTTGTGATTCGGTCTGACATCCCATCTGGCCGTTGCGCGTCGTGACCGAAATCCGGCTAGGAGGATGTCATGATGAGAAAGAGTTAAGAAATGCTCAGTCCATAATGGCTAAAAAAGGCTAATAAAAAGGTTAAAATTTGCATCATGCTCAGCCTGATAATAACTGAGGATGATGCATTTTTAACCCTTCCAGCAGTACCATAGCTCAATGTACCCCAGAATAAACAGATCAAGCGGTATCAGAGTGTGGGCCGCCGCTGAACACGGCGCAGCCGCAGGATTGTAACTCTTGGCAACATCCGAACAGGGCCGGACTTGTACTATTATCAAACATATAATTCAGAAGCGACAATGACAATGGATGAGATATTGATTCTTATGAGTCTGGTTTGGCTGTGAATCAGAAAGGGTGTATGAGATTATGGATTGAAATGTTTAATGATGTTGTTGCCTTCTGAGTCTTGGATATCTGAGACGTGTTTTAGGCGTTTTTTTATTTAAATTTATTGAAATCTAGAATAACATTATGAGGCTATTTCAATGTATAGGTAGTAAAGAGATACATTTTCAGTTTTAGTACCCGATTCATTAACAGTTTATTGACTTGTTTGACTCGTTTATGACAATACGAGATTTGTGACAATCTCCCCACCGCCGAGGTTTCGAACAAGACTCACAATTTCTATAATTTCCTAAGATCCCTATTCCTTGATTACCCAGGAATTTCGTGGACTTACCGTAGCGTAACTTAACTACTAATTGGTTACAAAATATTTATTTTCAAAGATACATAGATAAATAATAAGTACCCATGTACACTTTCAAAGAAAAATATAATAGCTACTAAAGACAAATTTCAACAAAGAAATTAAATAAATCCCCAAAAAAAAATTACGACAATACTCTAACCAACTGAGACATTAACTAAATTAACTAAATATTTTTGTATTTAATTTCTTACAGATTAATTCCGAGAGCGAGGGCCTACCCTACGTAATATAATAACAAATACCTTAAATTACAACTAGCATTTACACTAAAAAACTAAGCTGTCAACAGAAGGCATACTGCCCAGAATGCTGGCAACATTATTTTTTTCTGAATGAACTGAGTCCAATCCCGTCTGAATGTGAAGTGCGAAACACTGTCGGCGCAGGGCAGCGGTGATATACTGCGCGGGGGCAACCCAACACCTCCACGTGGGCCGCATCAACCATTCCATCGTGAATCTGTCTTTTCACACTTTTGAATCTAGATTTTATGAATTCTTATATGATTTTTGAAGGACTAGAATAATTTTTTGATCTCTAGAATAATTTTTAAAGTTTTTTAAAACATTTAACAAGTTACAAACGGCGGCTTTACTTTGAATTAATATCTTACTATTCTTGTATTTTTTTTGGTATTATTCTATACCCCTACATACTAAGTGCTTTTCTTGCATAACCTTTGTAGGTATATATCTAGGAATCAAAATACTACGATTATCCTGTTATAGAACTGGTATAACAAAATAGGACCAATATAATCCTAGTTATATTATAAACGCGAAAGTTTGTGAGGATGTTTTTTGCTCTTTCACGCAAAAACTGAATAGATTTTGATAACATTTCACAATAATAGCTTACATAATTATCAGAATAACACATAAGCTTCATAAAGATATATTGTATATTATCTAAAATATCAATCACTATGTATATCAAGTTGTTAGATTGGCACTGTTTCTAATTTAAAAGCTTGATATTTTCAAGATTAAATCCAATAAATCTAAAGAATTCAACAAAAATGCAACCACTCAACCATGTAAACCCATAAATCATTTAACAGGTGTTACTATCCACGGTATAAATTAACAAGCGTGGTAAATCAACGTCCAATCATGCAGTTGGGCTTTGAATGACGTCAGTCAAGCGGGTTTTTATCTACGGATTCGTTTGACCCCAGGTCCGCCACACACGACGAAATATCTTCAGCTTAGTTCAACGAATTTATTTACTTAGAAGAAAAGTGATCACTTATATGAGTACACGCAATTATCTTACTTACTTACTATTTTATTCATTTATTTAATTCACACACAAACATTGACACATAATTTTAGCTTAGGTGTTATTATTATAAACATGTACGAAATATCTTCAGCTTAGTTCAACGAATTTATTTACTTAGAAGAAAAGTGGTCACTTATATGAGTACACGCAATTATCTTACTTACTATCTTATTCATTTATTTAATTCACACACAAACACTGACACATAATTTTAGCTTAGGTGTTATTATTATAAACATGTACGAAATATCTTCAGCTTAGTTCAACGAATTTATTTACTTAGAAGAAAAGTGATCACTTATATGAGTACACACAATTATCTTACTAACTATCTTATTCATTTATTTAATTCACACACAAACATTGACACGTAATTTTAGCTTAGCTGTTATTATACACATGTACGAAATATCTTTAGTTCAATTCAACGAATTCATCTACTGAGAATAAAAGCTTTCACTTATATGGGTACCTACACACAATTATCTTACTTTCTATCTTATTCATATTCATTTGTCTATTGCATACACAAACATTGTCACCTAATTTTAGTTTAGGTCTTAGCTTAGAGGTACATGTACGAAATATGTTCAGCTTAGTTTAACGAATTTATTTACTTAGAAGAAAAGTGTTCACTTATAGTTATATGAGTACACACAATTATCTTACTTACTATCTCATTAATATTCATTTGTCTATTGCATACACAAACATTGTCACCTACTTTTAGTTTAGGTCTTAGCTTAGAGGTACATGTACGAAATATCTTCAGCTTAGTTTAACGAATTTATTTACTTAGAAGAAAAGTGATCACTTATATGGAGTACACACAATAATAATTATCTTACTTACTATCTCATTAATATTCATTTCTTTATTGCATACACAGACATTCTCACATAATTTCAGCTTAGAGGTAATTCGATTGGGAGAAGGTGCATGTACCCTGCAAGGGCGGCATTAATAGTTTGTCAATTATTGAAGTAGCAAGGCTTACAATAATGGTTGGTACCGTTATTCTAACTTAATAAATCTTGATAGACCTAAATGTATTATATCTGTATATCTTAACCATTACTAAAATTGTTGCAGTTTAAACAGGTTAGTTTAAACTCAGCACACGTACTCGTACTTCATCAAAGTGTTTTATTTAGGCTATCAGAAACTTGATGTCTTTTTGTCAATCTACAAAAATTACAGCTTTTTGCGTTACGCTGGTACGCGCTCTAAAATCTTAGTTTAATAGGTAAGTATTTAGCATTAAATAATTGTCTATTAGTAACTATTTTAAACAATATAGTTTGTTATCGACATAGCTCTGAGAATTAGCAAGCTAAAGTGGCAGTGGGCCGGCCATATCTCGCGAAGAACCGACGGCCGTTGGGGCAAACGTGTTCTTGAGTGGAGACCACGACTCTGTAAACGTAGTGTAGGACGCCCTCCGACCAGGTGGGATGACGACCTGCGAAAGACTGCAGGTAGATGCTGGATGCGTCAAGCCGAAGACAGGGCGCTATGGCGCTCATTGGGGGAGGTCTATGTCCAGCAGTGGACTAATATAGGCTGATGATGATGAGTTTGATTTATTTATTTTTTATCCATGGAATAAGGCCAACTACTAATTCTGAAATGAGATTTCATTACGTTTTTTTTATGCAAAATGCAAATTATTTCAATTATTATCAAAATAATTATGATCAAAACGAAAACAAAATAATCAATCATGGTAAATCTTGTGCAATCTAAGCAAATGATATCAATCATAAATCGTTCACACGCAAAACGATCTCAATTCAACATTAAAAACAAACATTCGAATAATGAGATGTAATCAAGAGGCAAGAATCCATGTTTGAGTCATGTGCCCAATTCGGAGTGACCCCGGGTCGGGCTCTCACCCGTCGAATCATAATTACCAGTGAAATAACCTGATTGTGATCACGGCACGCACACACGCACGCTTTTGTGTTTGTTGAGCACGGGCACTCAATGTTCTATGAAGAAAGGAGGTACTGGTAGTGCGATCAAGTTACAAGACAAATTCTTATAAATATAAGATTTTATTTAAAATCTAGCTGCGCTCCGCGGCTTCGCCCGCGTTGAAATTTCTGCGCAATTTTACCATGTTTTCTCACCGTTTAAACCTTCCCTTGACTACGACAAACATTTCAAAACGAATCAGCTAAATCGGCCCAGCCGTTCTCGATTTTAGCGAGACTAACGAACAGCAATAGATTTTTATATATAAAGATTATGAAAGAACTTGTTTCTGCCCGCGTTTTCGCACGCGTTTTTTGAGACTGAGAATTGTTTTTTGGGATGAAAAGCAACCTTTATTTTATTCCAGTTTTAAAACTATCTGTACGCAGAATTTCGACCCAAATCGTTTTGTAGTTTTGGCTGTTTGCATAGGAATAGTAGGTAATGTACAATCTGAACGAAAGTATTTTTTTTAAATAACGAATATATAAGGTACCTCTCTAAATAAATAAATAAATATAAATAATGCTGGACAATCCACACAGCATTATCTAGCCCCATGTTAAGCAAAGCTTGTGTTATGGGTACTAGATAACTGATATACATAATACAATACATTACATAGATAGATATTTTTTATTATACATATACTATAATATTAGGTAAAAATGGAGCTATACGTTTTTAAATAAATAAATACAAACACAAAGTAAATAAATATATATAACACGTGGCACCCTATACCGCGAACACAACATTCTGTCTATCCACTAGTTATACAGCCTGTTAGAAACGTAAGTCGATACATCAATCAAACAAACAAATGCAACATTTGAACGTTTCGCTTCAATTAAATCTTTTGTGATTCTTGAAGTTAAATTGACCGTTATAGGTATTTAAATCAATCGTCATTGTCGTGGGTCTTTGTGGAGCTTTTGACGGGTTGTTTTGTGATGATTCAGCATCATGTAACTGCAGCATTATGTAACCTTCTTTGACTAAACTTGTGGCTTCAGTATCGTCACGTACGTATGTAATAGATGTCATCATCATCAATCTAATATAGTCCACTGTTGGACATAGCCTTACCCTAATGAGCGCCTTAGCACCTTGTCTTGAGCTTGCCACATCCAGCACCTGCCTGGAGTCTTTCACAGGTCGCCATCCCACCTGGCCAGAGGTCGTCCTACACTAAGTTTGTTGAGTCGCGATCTCTACTCAAGAATGTTTACCCCAGCTGTTGTCGGTTCTTCGTGATAAATAAAAAATAGATGTACATGCTGTAAAAATAATGTTCTTGTTAAGTGCGAGGGCTTACGCACTATAATATAAAAAACCTCAATAACGTTCTTCTCCGGTAAATATAAATTTGTATTTTTTTACTGAAAATCTACTTTGAATACTTTAGCCCGTTAGTTGGAACTCTATTTTAATATAATACCTAGAACACCCGGAACAAATACTTGCAGATCAGAATATTTGTACAAACATTTGCCCTAAGGCGGGAATAGAACCCGCCTCGCAGGACCTGCGCTCGCCGCGCCACTTCGGTCGTAACATAGAACCTCCTCCTTTTTCGAAGTCGGTTAAAAAAGCATGTTTCCATAAGAGATTCTTCGTACTCCTTCATCTCGATTGGTCTTAAACATAACAACCCTTTTTAATCATAGGTACTTCCGGTAAGAGCCCGACTTTCGAGAACCTTCCATAACTTTTCAAATTGAAAATCTAAAACCCATTCAGCACCAGACAACCACCTGGGTTATAAAGCTGCGAGATCGCAACCCCGAATATACAATAAAATCGCGCAGCCATTTAAATCTCACTAAACGACTGGGTTATCGTTTAATTTTACTGCAGAAAGCAGTTCCATCACAATTCAGCGCGACTTCTTGTCATGTAAATAGTTTGGACAAGCGATTTTTGGAAGCAAGATATAAATTTGACGACCTGTACGCCGCGGTGGGTGAAGGTCCACCTGCGACGCAGAAAGTTGCGGGTTCGATTCCCGCCTCAGGACTTATGTTTGTATGATCTGCAGATATTTGTTTCGGGTGTTCTGGTCGTTATCTACGAGTATGTATGGGTATAGTATATATAAAAATCTGTCTACATAATATGTAGATAGATTTTTTAATCTATTATAGAAACTTGTATTTAAAAAAAAAACTTTTGTATAGTTATATTGGGAGCAGTCCCTGGTACACACCTATTATAGTCTGAAAGCAAACAAAAAGACTCGTAACGTGATTGGTACAAAGTATTTAAAAAAAATAATAATAATAATAATCTAATGTACATAAAAATGGTTTCGCTCGTAATGACAACAAAAACAAAAAACTTATTGTAACTGGCAGATCTTAAACTATTTACGATCTAAGATATAGGACTTACTTATGACCACTGGACAATGCAAAGTCGATTTTACAAATAAAACAAAGTAACGGAAAAGCGTATTACATGTTGAATATCATGTATAGATGAACGAAATGCAATAAAACTAGCGTGTATATATATATATATTTGTTAAACATAGAAAAACCAGCGTGTGTTAGAGTGAGGCATGCCCCCGCCGCAGCTTGTTCAAACGAAGCGACGACGACGCATGTATGCAATTTTTGTCGCCTGCCGCTGATCTATTGTACTATGTATATCACAGTACCATTATGGGTACTGTGATAACCTCTACATAATATCACAAGCTCTGTGTGTCTTGGGGCTTGGCAGTATGAATTGTCCAGCATTATTTATTTATTATTAAAAAAAAATAGTAACATATTACGTCTACTACACGCTACATTATGTTTAAGTTTAAATCCCTACTACCTATGTTGTTCTGTATTTTTGTGTGTTTTCCTTTTTTTTGTAACTCTGTATATACATTGTGTGTGTGGCTATTAATGAATTCTTTACTTTTTACATATATTAAGAACAAGTTGGCGGAAACATGGCGAACTTATACTTGAAGCAATAGTCAAATCTTTCAATAACTGTAGACTTTTGCAAACAGGTAGCTCAGCTGATCTATATGAAATTAAATTTTATTGTATTGTCAAATTAAAATAAAACAAACAATGTTTGTGATTACTTAGATATCCAACCGATGATAAAAACCCCCAACATGTGAATATATCACACAGCTTTCAAACCATTTCTTAGTTGCTAGAGTTATAAGTTCTCTCAGCAACTATCGCCTTAAAGTTGCTCGTCCAAAATCACTTTTAAAATATATGTGGGCTCGACCGTGCGTTATCATAAATCTTCTTAAGATCCTGCCATAAAAGCAGATAAGGTCTTACCCAATCGACAGAAGATTGCCCTTTGGTGATGCTGACGAATTGTCTGAGCGATTAGGTATTTGCACGTTGTGGTATTTTACGAACGGGTCGCGAAAAATATCATCGTCATCAGCTTTTACAGCCACGAATAATGAGTACGTAGTTTAGAAGCCGAATTTCGGCCAAAACATAGGACATATATGTATTATTAATGACTACATAGTATAAAACCAACTTAACCAACTCCGGCCAGGCGGGATGACGACTTGCGAAAGAATGCAGGCGGATGCTGGATGCGGCAAGCTGAAGACAGGGCGCTGTGGCGCTCATTAGGGGAGGCCTATGTCCAGCAGTGGACAATTAAAGGATGATGATGACATAGCATAAAAGAAAGTATCTCCTTGTCTGTCCCTATGTATGCTTAGATCTTTAAAACTACGCAACGGACTTTGAAAAAGGGACGGTAGCGGGTTAAGTCCAAGATATTATTTAATTTCTTAGATGTTCATAGAAAACGAAACAGGCCAAGCCTAGTGCGGGGGTCACTGTTAATTGCAACACCTCAACTAATCAACTCTCAAATGTGAATATGTACATGAATTAAGGTGTTATTATTTAAAACTTTTTAGTAAATATATATATATATATATTGTTAACATTGTCTGTCTGTTCTACCCCGGAGAACCAATCAGCAAGTTCTTGGGCCACGCCAAACACGGGGTTTTAGCTAGAGCAAACAAAATAACCATTTACCACAGCCGATCATATCCCAGATTGCACTAGGTAGGTATGTCCATGTGATTGAGTGCTGGTTTTGATCACAGAATTGATTGCGCTTGAGTTTTTAATATTTCCTCAAGCTTAACCATTGAATGATCAATTAAGTTTGATCGACACGGTTGATTTGATCAAATGGATCGGAATTTATCTGAATGATACTCACATTTAAGTGTTGCGAATCATGTTTTTATAAGGATAACGCTCATAATATTATTATTCACTCATTTATTTTTAATTCTCGTAGAAAATACTTTTTTTACTATTGAAAATATTTTTTTTCCTATAGAAAATACAATAAAATATTATAAACTATTCTACAGTAAAAAATATATCAAAACGGTAGATCACCCGACCGCGAAGCTAGGCTCAAGCGGCTGGTGACTAGGGCTGCAGCGAAAGGAACTTCCTGACAATGCGTGTCGATTCCAAGAGTAATATTATTATTAATTATTCGACGACCTCTGTGGCACGGTGCAGCGGTGGGCAAAGGTCCGCCTGCGACCTGCGTCGCTGTCGCAATTTCGATTCCCGCCTTTGGACAATTTTTTGTACGATCTGTAGATATTTATTCAGGGTGTTGTGGTCGTTTTCTATATAATAATAAACCTATGTAATGTATTGTATTATGTATATATCAGCTATCTGTTACTCATAACACAAGCTCTGCTTAGCTTAGGGCTAGATATTGCTGTGTGAATTGTCGATAATTATTATTATTATTATAATCATATACACGATGCATGATGGTAAGATGGGTGTTTTCTCATGGTCCCATTATTTTGTCCGATTTTATCTATAATTTTCAAATACAAGTAAACTAGTCTCTGTGGCTTGCTTTCCATATGGCAACCCACCCGTGTTTGTAATTTATTTTAATCCAATTTCAACTACCTACAGACTTAAGATTATCCTTGCATCACCCTGTCTAATTAAAAAGATAATTTTAGTTAATAAAGCTTAAGTTATGGCTGTAATCGCAGCTCAGTTTCAAAGATAGCTTGATTTCATTGAAATATTATGCGCACTAGGGTTGTCAACGATATTGATTGAGCTTTGACGGACTAGTCAAACTAGGTTACCCTTGTTTGTTACCTACCTTAAATTATATTATTTGGTATCCAGACATTCGCGCGAGAGGCACTTATGCGATGGACATTATTATTCAAAGATATTTTATGCGAGTGGACGTTTGCGTGAATGGGTATTTGTGTGAGTGACCATTCGCGCGGACAGCTTCACGAAAATATACAAAACTCCTAATATATCTCAAAACACACGTCGCAGGAGTAGCAAATTTCACAATTTTGTAGAGAATTAATTTTTCTTTCTTCTAATATACATATCTCACCTTCCCATACCCATTTTTCTACATAGCGAGAAACATAACGCCGTAGCATCGTAGCACGCGCTACGATGGGCTGGCGTAGCATACAAAAGACTTCAACGCGCACTCAGCTTTTTAATACAATCTAAATTCCTCTTAGCTCTTTAAGTCTTAGACCTAACTGTTGTTTTTGTTTTCAGCTTTTGTTTTCAAGCGCAGGTGTGAAGCCGCTGGCCCACTTCGCATGCTGTGCACGAATGAAGCGCGTGCATAGCGTTGACTGCGTTGGCGTCGTATTGGAGCAAGCGACGCGTGTAGCAATAACGGCACTATCTCGTATTCGTGCGTAGCGTGTTCGTGGTTTGTAGTGGACGTCATCACATTTCATATTGTATAAATTTATTGTGTTTCATATTGCAAAGCAAAGCTAGACACGTTCGTAGCCTCTCCATGCACAGCAGTGGGGCCATGGCTTCACTCGTGCAAGTGTCTTTCGCGCAAATGTACCAAACCCATATTTATACAATTTCTTTTATACCTTAGTTTGTCCATATTATGAGAGGTAGACTAGACTACATGTTGGTTGTATACGTATTTTTGAAGTGAAAACTTCTTTAGGCGCGTTGAACAAAAATAATGGAACTCGTGTTATCGTCACCGAACGCATTCCTAACCGTGTATTATGTAGTATGTGTACTTTTGGGTGAACGAAAAGCGTGAAAATGTGGTCATTGTCACCGTACGCTTCCATATGTAAAATATAAAATTACTTAGTTTTCACTTCTATCAGCAGACCCCAATAACTGCGCTGCGTGTTTTTTTTATTAGATTTGACAGAGCTTGTCTCATGACTCAGTCAACATTAAACTCTCCACTCACTATTACATATACGGATGCGCTATTAGTCAAACTTCTCATCGTGGTTAATTTTGCGCAGCAACCCTAAATCTGCTGTGTGATCTTTGAAAACGTAGAGCACCAGTTTATCACGTGGAATAATAATAACATTACAATATTTTGTACATTAAGTGCGTTCAGGGTGTGGTGTTTTTGATAAGCAAGATGGCTTTGCTTGAAGATGTAGTGAATGGATAAAGGAGTATTGGTATTCTTTTTAGACAAATGAATACGAATGTTATTTAAATTTACTTTTTTCTTTTTACCTTCAAATAATAAATAATAAAATATTAATAAAAGAATGTAATACAGGTACTATTCATAATTTTAGGTAGGTAAAAGGATTTTTTTTTATTTTAGTTAAATTTTTACTACCCTTTGTCCCCGTTCCTGAATCTACGTTACGGGGACAACGGGAAAGAAATTTTATGACGTGCCGCTGTCCCCGTGACGGGGACAGGGCGTACGGGGACAACGGGAATACACGATACTTTCTAATCAACAAAGCTGTTATCTAGAACTCACGCGCAAGTTTCGGCGCAAAGCTGGGCTATTCATCTTTCACAGATTAAATGGACTAGTATTATTTTATCTGAATAATACTTAAAAACCAAAGTAGAAACCTAGATATTTCTCTGGAAAATAAAAGGATTAACTAATCAATTCCACAATCAAATCACAAGCATTCATTGACGTAAGTTTATTTATTTATTTATTTAATTTTCGGAAAACTTACGGCTAAACATAAGTTGACTAATACTTCGAGCAGTATAAGTATTGATCTATGTAACATATTATATTAAGTTTATCAGTCGTCTAGTAGGTACCTATAAAACAATCTTGGGGCTAGATGATGATGTATGGATTGTCCAGCATTAATAATATTAAGATAACTTTTGTTGTACCACTCTAGACGTTCCAAAGTCTATGGTAAAAGGAGCCGTAGGCGTTGCTAACGATTTTCCAAAAGGTAATGTCGTGCCTAAGCGCGCTGTAGCCGACACCTTTACTTTGTCGAATTTAGAGTTCCGTAGGATTAAATCAGCTTTTGAACACTCCTAATTTGTAATTCTCAGTGCAATCTAATTTGAACACATTTTCGAGATAATTGAATATAAGTTTAGAGGGTTAACACGTTAATTATTTTTTCTGTCCCTAAATATACCACCAACCACAAAGGTTGTTAAAAAGAAAAACATTGTATTTTTTCGATTTAAAATTATTTCAACAAAGATCATCAAGATCAAATTTCTTTTTTAATTATACGGAACTCTTCTCTCATACCTTCAATTCACACTTTTACCTTTATTTATACCCTTTCATGTGGGTTCGAGGACGATTCTTTTATTAAAGACACTTAGTGACCACTTTTAAAAATGTGGGCGGACCTTTAACTCGAATGAAATACCCTTTATTGCGTAAATATTTTGGTAATAATGTTTGTTTACGATGTCAAGTGAAGTTCTTTAATTATTTCTTTTTTTTAAATGTTCGGGTATGTGTGACTCGTGTTGCTGGGGTATTTGATATCAGTTCTACCTACCGGCTTCATCAACATCATCATCTTACGTTAGTCCACTGCTGGACATAGGCCTCCCCAAATGACCTGCTACAGAACCTGTCTTTAGCTTGACGCATCCAGAATTTGCCTGCAGTATTTTGCAGGTCATCATCTCACCTGGCCGGAGTGCGTCCTACAATACGTTTACCGAGTCGCGGTCTCCACCCAAAAACAATGAACAATCAACTTATGGGTAGGTTATTTTTAAAAGACATTTTCTTTGTTATTGGCTTTGGTTCTCTATCATGAACACTATTTATTTGTAGAATCTCAATTTATTGATGTTTTTTGAATTGTACAAGAACATTATAATTTTGGATTTAAAAAAAACTGTACTGTTTTTCAATACAATACGATTTTTTGCACATCAAGTCAGAGAAAAAAAACAGAAAAGAACAAAAAAACAAACAATGTAGTTTAGCTGTGCAGTTTATAAATAACTTTCGTGATTTATAAAGCCCAGTTCAAAACAGTTTCATTATTCTCTTCATCAATATCAAATACTAATCAGAGTAATCAGCAATCACGTCTCGAGTTGACCTCTCATTGACACCGTTCCAGGAACTCATTTCGAGACAATTAGAACCATCTACATCGAACGCTCTGATCGAATCCACATTCTCTTTAATTATGCCTCCTTAAGAGGCCTCCGGAGGGACGAATTCTTCATACAAACGAAATACCAAAATGATTTCCAATTCAAGCATATTTCCACTATAATATTGTATTATTTGTATTTGAATAGTATTTAACTAGGCTTCAAATTTTTTTTTTCAAAATACTTACCCAAATTTAAATGAAAACCAATCGCATTTTGCACATTTTTATGCGAAAATGGACAAGTTTTCTTGCTATTTGTTTCGTATTTAAAACAGCAACTCAAAAAACAGCGGCGCAAGGGTTAAACAGGGACAGCGATATTCGGAGCGATTTATGCAAGCGAGTATTAAAGCAATGCCTGATGACTTAAGGGTTCGGCACCCTTAAGTCATCAGGCATTGCTTTAATACTTACCTCTGTAAGCATTGCAGCTTTGCAGCACTGCATTATCTAGCCCCATAGTACGCAGAGCTTTTGGTATGGGTACTAGATTAGATAACCGATATATTTAATACTTTACCTGTATAAGCATAAATCGTAGGGTAAAAGTGTCCTAGCGATTCCATAGATATTATCGACCCAGTACCTAATGAATTAGAAAAAATATATCACGGGACAGTTTCACTCATTGATGTGGATCGGTTGAGCTACTTGTTAATTTTTGCAACAGTCTGCAGTTAGCTCACTTGTTTCAAATTTAAATTGTAGTTTTAATATTTTCTAATAATTGTTTGTAACTTTTTTTGGTAATAAAGGTGTGGTTTCATTCAACTTTATTGTGTATTTAGTGGGTCGCTGCTATCTATCGTAAGCGAAGCACTCGCTTGTGGAGAACGACCCTTAACATAAATTTAAATCAAGATAAGGGTGTCAAGTCATCGGTCGTTAATCTATATTAAAATAAGGCTTATTGTATTATTTTAAAAGTGTAAACAAAGCTTGGAAAAAATCCTAATTCAATACAACAGGTTTGAGAAGGCTGAAACAATCACAGCGGTAAAGCTCCGAGTTAATCAGAACGCTAAAGATTGTGTCGGAAGACAACAGAAAAAAAACAATCATCAAATAACGCAAGTCATAATTTTCTAAGAGGGCCTTCAGTTTTAATGTAAGCTCTTGAGTTGAAACGCATCCCTGATTGAGCTTAACAAAATAATAATAATGTAGGCACTTCGGTACCTAAATATTGTTTTGTTTTGATGACACCATCTTAGTTAGAAAGAAGACAGTCATCATCACGGTAAATTTTAACCCATATACGACCATTTCCTGCCACTGGTGCACTTGCCAAACTTAGAAGCAGTAAAGGTTTTAAGTAAATGGAAGCTGCTTTCCTTCCTTCCTCTTAAGAAGATTCAAAAAACCTTTTACATCTACGAGCAGAACTGAAAAAGTCGTCTCTTACGCCGCAAATTCAAAAAATCTTTATTTCTTTACGCTTGCAAAATAAGCTATAAAATGTTAAATTTTTATAGTATAGTTATAATTACAGTTACATACGATAACCGTTGGGGTAAACGTGTTCTTGAGTGGAGACCGCAACTTGGCAAACGTAGTTGTAGGACGCCCTCCGGCCAGGTGGGATGACGACCTGCGAAGGATTGCAGGCAGATGCTGAATGCGCCAAGCTGAAGACAGGGCGCTATGGCGCTCATCAGGGGAGGCCTATCTCCAGCAGTGGAGTATTGTTCTTATTTGTTTCTATTATTTAATTGTAACTTTCTTTGTTAATAAAGATGTAGCAAGATGGAATAATTCCCATCACGTGTAGGTATATTTATGCCAAAGCAAAGTTCAATAGGGGTAACTTACCGCCACCAGTGACCCGTAAAGTCAGTTCAGTCGACTCTCATAGATCGTAGCGATATCTAGTCTGGGTGTTTGCCAGTTCAATTATCATTACTAGTCGATATTCGTCCAGTCATGCTGTGGGTGACCCGCATTCAATCGGTTAATTCATTTCATTTATCTGCTCGAAGTGTGGGATCTATCAAAGTGAATAGATTCTTGGTCGATCTAGCGATATACTCGTATCATACGCTGTCTAACACGCAGCATCTTCATCATTTTGCATACTTAAAACTTTGACTGCGATTTTTTTTCGACGACTGCGATCTTTTTTTTAACCAAAAAAATTCGTGCTGCCGCTCTACACAGCGGTTGTGTTGCGCCGCACATGCGTTTCGTTCGAAAAATATTACGGCTGTGCTGAGTCACAAAGATCTGTATTTTCCCAGCCGCTGCGCTAGTGTGGATTTACGCATATTAGTCACTTGTAGAAAACACATACCGTGTGATTTCAGCACTCAAAGTGCTAACTCCAGATTTTCTTCGTTTTCTCACAACTATCCCAAGAATTAATATTAATATCATTTATTGTTCTGGTCGTTATATGTATAATAAAAAAATATCTATCTACATGTGTAATATATTGTATTAAGCATATCAGTCATCTAGTACCCATAACACAAGCTCTGCTTACCTTGGGGCTAGATGATGCTGAGTGGATTGTCCAGCATTATTTATTAAAAAAAATTTTTTTTTGCAATTTTTGAATTGCATTGCATTGAATAACACATAGCATAACAAAATACATTTACTGATTCACTGAAGTAGGACAACTACTTCAGTGAATCAATAAATGTATTTTTTCTTTCTTTCTATTTGCTTCTCTGAAGCGTAAGAGCCAATGAATAATTATAGCAAAGAGGTTACTTCCCACTTCATTTCAGTTGTTCTCTATTGAGCAGCAACTTTGGTGGATGCCAGTCTTCATATTAGAATACTGACGATGTTTGATACTGTTGTGGCACGGGACCATTGTTGCATTTTCCCGCCTGGCTTAGTGTGATGGGAGTGGACTATGTTAATCGTTTTATCACTGATTGAATCTATTGAATGCACTGGTATAGATCCACACGTGACCAATACGTCTTATACTCGTGATTGATTGACCTTGAACTGAATCCTCTATTACGTATTATTAAATGACTAGGTCGAGTACGTTTTTTTGTTCCGTCTTCAGAGAATTTGGCGGGCAGGAGAGCTTAGGTTGACTCTTTTATTTATATGATAAAAAGAATATGCAGGTGTTTTAGATTTATTTATATTATTATATAGTGATTCATATATATTTACATATATATAGATACATTTATAGTGATTTTGCATGCTATAAATCTGATCATGGTTGTGCTTGTGCTCATTATATTTTAATTTAACACAAATTTATATTATTACAGTTTTTTTTTTTAATTTACTTGGTGCCACTGATCGGGTCTGCCTCCATAGCTTTTAGCGCAAAATGTCTAATGTTCACTGACATGTGACATGTCAATCAAACATTTTATATATGAAAGAACTAGCTGCGCCCCGCGGTTTCACCCGCGTGGTGATAGATATTTTGTATAATATACTATATATCTTTATAAATTGTAGCCTATGTGTTATTCTGATATGTAAGCTATATTATTGTGAAGTTTCATTAAAATCCATTCAGTCGTTTTTACGTGAAAGAGTAATAAACATCCATCCATCCATCCATACTTACAAACTTTGACGTTTATAATATTAGTAGGATATTAATTAGGTTGTATGCAGGAGTATCTAACTAAACCAATTGAAATCAAACAAACAATATCGTTTAGCAATATAAACTTTGAATAGAAACCATAGTTCACATTCGACTAGACAATGCACGACACAAATAAGCAACTAATTGGAACATTGCAACATCACTTGCCTAAACCGTGATCCGATCGTGCGATAGCGGGATTCACACACGTAATGAGGACTTAATATGCAATTGTTAGATTTTAGAATGGCATCCCTTGTGTAATAATAAGTCATAGTCACTCTCATTAAAGATGGACCAGTTGAATGGAATATGAAATGACACGTTCAGAAATTTCGAGAACAAGAAGAGCGGCTACTTTAGGTTGATTTGCTGTAGTCAGGTGGAATGATGATGTGCCTAAGACTACAGATACAGAAATGGCGCTGTTTCAATCATAATTCAACGATTCTACGATAGTAATAATATCGTCTATTTCCAGCTGTGGACAAGCAAAGATAGATAGACATCTAATTGGATATCTTTACCAACAGAAAAGAACAAAATATATTTTAGGCTTAGGATGATCACGCTGGTGTATATAAATAAATAAATAAATAATGCTGGACAATAAACACAGCGTTATCTAGCCCCATGGTAAGCAGAGCTTGTGTTATGGGTACTAGATAACTGATATACATAATACAATACATTACATAGATAGATATTTTTATTATACATAGAAAACGATCAGAACACCCGGAACAAATATTTGCAGATCGTACACACAATTGTTCCGAGGCGGAAATCGAACCCGCAACCTCCTGCGTCGCAGGCGGACCTTCGCCCACTGCGCCACATCGGTCGTATATGGTTTGTATATGCTGACGTTAATCCAACTTTGCTTTCAATGGTACAAACATATTAATATTGTATTCCTCTATCTTGCTAGAGTTCCCACTAATCCAAATTTATCTTCAATGGTAAAAACACTCTAATTATTCCAAAAACATTGTATTCCTCTAGCTTGCTAGAGTTCCCACAAAACAAAGTGTTCTATCTCCATACATTTTCAATTAACCTCTCACCAGCTTCTTTTGCCTAATTGCTAGAATACTAGCTGAACTACTTAACTCTAATGTGAACAAATCCAATCAAGGAACAATGCTGGTCAAAGGGCCAGCAGTAGCGATACCCGATAATCCCAATCCTGCTGATGGCATTTTGAAGTATGTCAGTCAGTAGGATGTCGTGACGTCGAGTGGCGACGTCGTGATCCAAATTAATTAAATAAAATAGCTATCAAGATTTAAGTTGCTTTAGTATGGATGCGACTTAATTAGCTAATGAGGCCTGGTTATTCTGAGAAATATTGCGAAGATTCCACATTCTCAATGTTTCAAGGACATTGTAATTTGTAGGTGAACTTTATACCTACTAACCTACCTATTTATCTATCTAAGTATATAACTAAAAAAACGAATATGATTAAACAATATAAGGTACTCACCATGCTGGAATCACAATGTTTTTCTGAAATCAAAAGTTAACGTTGTTTCTAACTTTAGTTATAATTAGTACCGCTATAATTAATGTATTATGTTGACTCATATGTCATATTATATAAATGTATATAAGATTGAGTATAATATCACGGGGTTTTACCAGTGAGATAAGATTAATAAGGATATAACCATATTACGTATTGTTTCTTTAATATTTGAATTTCAAATTAATGATGTCATTTCTTAAAAATCTTAATGTACAAACAACATTTTTTTATACTTTTCTAGTCTTCATATTGTATTGAAACTTTTATTTCATCATTTTATCGTTATTTACACTAGCTGATAATTCCAAAAATAAATTGTAATAATCTCGTGATAATCTCTGTGTTTTGATTAATATTCACTCACACCCCAAGCGACATGTCCATACTTTGTAACTGACATAAAAATCTTCACTCGACCCACCGCTGAGTAGCATGAAACACACGCTAGCCGTCACATTTTGAAATACAATATGCTAATTATCTTCTTTTTCACCTCTCAGAAATGCAAATTCTCGTGCCTCTAATTACAGCGCAGACACGACACATAGTTTTGAGAATGGTACAGATTAATAATCAGTTTGTGGGTCTTAAGGTTCTTAAGTAGATTTAAGGCGCTTTAGCTATGAAAAGGTTCATTGAAAGGTCTTTAGTAGGGTTGTCACCAGGAATGTTTTTAATTTTTATGCGCTAAAAATTAATAGGTATTAAATTAATAACCCAACATCAACATCTCTTGTTTGTCCTTATAGAGAACTCTTACCCGAAAGGAACAAAAACCATTAACTTGTTAAATTTACGTAAATTGAAGGATTATGCAAACATACTACACACAATGCAAACGAATACGGGTATCAATTTATTACAGACCTTGCACAAACATCCATTAACATCCTTCTTCGAAACCATTTCATTATCTATCAGAATCAATACACAATCAAGGTAGACCCACCATTATAAGTGTCCCCAATCAACAATAGCACGACACTAATTCTATCCATCATGTCGAACCCAAAAAGGGTTGAAGTTCATTAAGAGATGCATTCCTCAAGTATTATTCTGAAGCTGGTAATAAAAATAATAACAAGGCGGCCACCCTGCCAAGTGATATCAGCTCCATCTGTTGTCGTTGCGGACAAACTCACCTAATGAACGATGATAAATCATATTCGAGAGGCGGCTCGAGGCCCTGTTCATGCTATTCTATCGATACAACAATTTATATCATCTCACGAAACATTGCTGGTTCCACTTCAACATAAAGCTCAGAGGTTGATTTACTAGCGGCGATGTGCAGTGTACAAAAAGGAACGGTGGTTCCAGGTAGATTATTTAAAGAGCATTTGTGAGGTGTCCCTGCCCGCACACCATTGTGCTTACTAATGATTTTATGCAAATGCAGCCTCTTTAGATCGGAGTCTTAGCGCGATCTCGAAGCGTCAGGTACGAAGCTCATTATTAACATTTTGAAATATGAAATGGAAATTTTTAACTTAATAAATTAGAGGCGAAGTTTTAAAGGCGTTTATAAATACTGATAAACTCTGATGATGACCTATGTCCTAGACGATTTTGGTTGTGGCGACCGTGCTAAAGTAATAGCTTTCTAAGCACTGAGTACATTCAGTGAGTGGTTTTTTTAACCAGTGGTGATTATAGGAATCCAGATGATTTGACGAAGCGATGTATATATAAATAAATAAATAAATTCCAATTCGATCCCTAACTCTAAGCCTAGTGTGGGGATTGTAGCATTAGGTACCCCCAAATGATAAGAGCTAATAAGGCATTGGTAGGCCCATATCCAGCAGTAGACTAGTGCAGGCTGTAGATGTTAGAAAATATGCTCACGTAGATCAACAAACATGAATAGAAAACATACAACCAAACTATCGTCATAGTCACGGGACCTTTTTATCAAAATAGCTCTAAATTATAAAGTCAACATCGTGTTATATCCATTAGATACTAATTGCAAAGAAAATTACATATTTAACGTTTATGACGTCATCCCAACGTTCGTATCAATAAATTAAGATAACACAAGAACTGAAAGAGCTGTAATCGTAACCTATTTATTAGCATCTATTGGCTAATGTTAATCTCGTTTGTATTAAAGAAGAACTAGTGGCAGTTACCCAACGTCACCTTCAACACCATCAAATAAACATCAAAATGCTTTCTTTACTTTAGTTAGACCTTGCATGACTCTTGGACACAGCCTGTAATACCCGTTCACCACGATTTATTCTACCCCACAAACTGAAAAACGGACATCCGCCATATGCCTTGGTCTAGCAAAAACTTGCAAATCACATAAACCTGGAAAAAGACTAGTTGGACACCACAAATGGCTCTGCCTCTCACAACAAAATAAAATAAATAAAGTACCCTTTTTCTTCATGTACCGAATATAATACGGGTAGGTACGGAGTGATTAGTTCTTGGAGTAAAACATTCTAAGTAGAAAAACGTTCACAACGGTTGTCTTCGTGTCGGCACATCAAACTTAAGCATAATTACACGTTTACTTCATCAAATTAAGAACTCAAATGATTCAATTCTCAGCCTCAGAACAAAGGAAACGTTAGTTAGTCTTAATTGTAATTACCCACTGACCGCTCTCGCTGACAAAATGATTTATTATTCACAGGTAGTGATGTAAAGCTTCCGGCTTTTATTTCTTCATCATTATTATGTCAACCAGTCGACACTCACCTCAGCAAGCAACCTAATATTGGCCCACTGCTGGACGCAGGCCTCCCCCGAAAAGCGCGTTATTGGCTATAGCTAGTTTGAATGATTGTTTGTTATCTCTTCACGCTTAAACAAAGGAACGAATCGGGCAAATTTGTATACAAGTAGTACTAGCCTAAACTAAAAAAATACTTTTTATCCCACGAATCAGTTCTCATAGGATAGAAATAAGCGTTTTCTTATAAACAACGCGTGTGAAGCTGCGTGCATAAACAGATTTTGTTTTTAGTAAATAAATAAATAAATATTGCTGGACAATCCACACAGCATTATCTAGCCCCATGGTAAGCAAAGCTTGTGTTATGGGTACTAGATAACTGATATACATAATACAATACATTACATAGATATATATTTTTTATTATACATAGAAAACGACCAGAACACCCGGAACAAATATCTGCAGATCGTACACACAATTGTTCCGAGGCGGGAATCGAACCCGCAACCTCCTGCGTCGCAGGCGGACCTTCGCCCACCGCGCCACATCGGTCGTCCAGTAAATAAATGATGTATGAAGCTTTTTTGCTATATAAATAGATAGTATAGAGTGTAGTTAGGCATTCTTTAATCCTTTTTTCCATTAAGCCAATCTCTATCCGGCTTTTTCTATGTATTAGTCCGTCTTCAAAATTTTCTCACCCGTTGATCTTTACTACCAACAATCTAATGCTAAATACAGCTAAATATTTAGCTAATGACAGCAACCGTGGGAACTTCACAAGTTAGTTTACGAATCGAACAATTGAACGCTAAATGGGTAAGGCATACTTTGGTAACTAACTTTGGTTTTCTTGGAGAAAGAAGTTTGTAGCTTCGTTACAGTATGGAAATGTTTATTGAAACATTTTAATTAAATTTAAAATTACAATTACAAATTATAACCAGTAACTAGTATTTAGATTGAAACAGTTGAATTATAATACGACTGTTGCAAAGAATCTATAGGAAAAATGGACACTAACAATGAATTTCGCAACTAAACGGTTCAACGTTTCTTAATAAAATTTGGCCACGGTGTATAATTAGGTGTTTTAGGAGGTTCATCAGCGTCAGCGTGAAAGCTTTCCAGGACGGGCATGACCTTCAGCAATGAAGGCTACGACAAAGAAGAAGACGGAAGTTATTTTTTATTTTAGAAAAACGCGTGTAAAGCCACGGGTAGAATGTAATGCTATACAATCCATGCCAAGAGGACAAAAGCTTGTCATGGGATCGTAAAATTTCGAAACAGCATTTATAATTTTTATGCAATATTTTCCATAAACAATAAAAACTGTTTGCCATCAATAATTTACTGCCATGTAATTAATCGATCTAATTTAAAAGTCAAATACTGCAATAAATATTCAGATCCATGTCAAATTCAATGAAAACAGGTAAATCATGTCAATTAGTCGTTTTATGACAATTGCCGTAAAATAGTTACAGTCTTTAAATTACTAATTAAGCATTTTATCGAGACGACGCCAATCAGTATTCTAATGAATTACGACAAGGAAGGGCTTGGTCACAATGTACAGAATTGAGGACAGAAGAGAACCATACTACACTGACTTATCTATATCTGACACTAAATAGATTTAAAAAACGAGGTGTGATCTTACGATCTTGAGCCGGGTACCAACCGATGTTACGGGGCGTAATTTGCAGCGAGCATAATACGTTACGCCGCGTTCATAAATTATTTTATTGTACTAAAATCTGTTTCATTGCTCGTTGCTAGCGGCTTTTTTTATCGTACTGATGGCACGAACGTTCGCTGTATAGCACGTTGCGTTACGCTCAGTAACGCCGCACAGTATCCGGCTTTAGAACTTGGAGTAGAGATCATAGTCAAATCTATGCATTATAGGCAATTTCGCCTCTGTTCCGCTTGTCGTACAACAGGGAAGTCAGGGCAGCTAGTTTCGCGGCGGAGTTACGGACCAGAGACACTTGCGTTAAACACTGAAATAAGTGTTCAATTCAGTGTTTTGTTTAATTAGTCAGGATCTGTGAGCGCACGAGGAGCGGGAATATGCGTCGCTCGGCAGCCATCAGTAAGAAGCCTACGCGCGTCCTCTCGCGCCCGCTATCAATACCTCTCGAACGGTTCTCCTCTTCCTCTAGTTAGCACAAATTGTATTGTTGGAGATATATCGTCCTTTTCACTTTATCCATTCAGTCCTATGTGCTCACACCTTAATACAGTTGACTAATTTATAAACGATACAATCGGTGATGTTGCGTCGTAATGACTAATAACACTCATGGAATTCAGTATCAATTTATGACAGTCTCAAATTAATTGGAGGCACAGTCAATGTAGCAATCAGTAGGTAGGTACACCCAAAGAGATTTTACATATAGAGACGTCATACTCATTGTAAAGAAATAAAAACATTGCGATATTTTACTATAGCTAGCGTCGACGTTCGAACATACAACGCCGCATGGCATTATCTCTGTCACTCATAAACTTAACGCATTGCTTGTTTCGTTTGTGCTGGTGGCAGTGCGGCAACGCCGCGCGGCAATGATTGTTGAGTAAAATAAAATTCACCATTTTACATTTTAACATAATCAAACAGTACTTACGTATGAAAAGATACACCCAATCTGGTTTTTATAGTCCTTGTGTAGTTATTGCACTTTCGGAACACACAACTTGGCATTTTCGAGGTTTATTTAAGTATATTCCGTAAGTAACCTCGTGTTCAACGAACGTGCGCGTCGCGGCCAGGAGCAGGACGGACTGAGTTCAATTAGGACACGTACCTGATTTTCGTTTTGTAAGGCAGACCTCGATACAACGTATCTACGTATATGTATATAACATCATTGGGTACACCTACCTCTGACGACCAAGGCTTGCTTCGTCATATGAAAGACCTCCTGCCTAGACTTATGTCCATAGATTCAGTTCAGTAGGGCAAGCACGGTGATTATTGTTTAGGATAGGATAGGGAAAATTACGTAAATTCATTCCTTCAACTTCAATAATATGCGCAATATATGACGATGCGATGTCATTATTGGCTATTCTACCCTAGAGAAAAATCAATCCCAAGTGATAAGCCTACAGGGTGTATTAATATACTTTATGAATATTAAAAAAAAAATTCTAGTGGTAATCCATAACACAAGCTCTGCTTAGCTTGGGGTTAGATAATGCTCTGTGAATAGTCCAGCATTATTTTTTTTCTGTGCAAAATCTCCTAAACTAAATCAATACCTATGCTTTTTCCGCTATACTTTTCTATAAGAAATCTCTATTACCTCGTCCACTTTAGTTTTCACGCCGTTCAACAGTGAACAGATGCTTATCGTGCCACAAATGTTATAAAATATTTTCTTAACTTTTAATTTATATCCAATTTAATAGCAATTTATGCATACAAAAAATACTTCTTCAAAAGACTAGTCTTAATTTTTTATTTATATCCAGTCTAATTACAATTTATAAATACCAATTCATTTACTCTTTAATTCTGACGTCAAACGAATTCCTGTGACGCAAGTAAAGCAGGCTTACTCATTAATTTATTTATTGGTGCTTCTATACTGCGGCCGCTCTCGTCCACACTTGGTTTGGCTGCAGAGACACACAATCACACATAAACAAATGCTGGGTATAACCTACAATGTAGAGAAATAAATGGACAAACCCGCAAAAAAAAAAAACTACAAAAGCCGACGATCACCAGTCGGTAAGGGGTAAGCTGAAAAACAGCGCCGAACGTGCTCTTTAAGCTTATCGGCATTATGCTGAGCTTACTCCCATTGCCTGAAAATGTATACGTACTTACTAGTACTTAGATAATATCTAAGTACTAGTAAGTACGTATAAATAATTAATATAAAAATGTGATTTGTATGTAGGTATGTTATGTAAGTACCTACTTATATTGTAGATATAAGTTATGTTTAATTATATTATGTAGTATCTATAAATAGTTTCATAAGTTCAGGCAATAAATCACTATTCTATTCTATATATATCTATATTCTATGTATCTTGTTTGTTTATTGAGTTTTTTATGTTGTCTATTACCATTATCATCAGCCTATATTAGTCCACTGCTGGACACAGGCCTCTCCTAATAAGCGCCATAGCGCTCTGTTTTCAGCTTGCTACATCCAGCATCTGTCTTCAGTCTTTTGCAGACCATCAGCTCACGTGGCCGGAAGGCGTCCGTGGTGATTTGACATACAGGTTTTTTGCCAGTTTTAATTTAACAAGACTTCTAGTTTCTGAGTGCGAGTCTTTCAAACAGACAGACGTTCATCTACTCAAACATTTATAATAATTAGTGTAAATATATTTTTTGGCTAACTGCCGGCATTATGTGGGCAACGATTATTAACTAGAATTTATTTGATGTACGTAAGTCAGAGAACGTGAGAATCCAGTTGTAAAACCAAGATTTCAGGTATACCTTGCCAAGGATTAGAAACAGGATTAGCAAATTCTATTTCGAACGATGTAAAACGCAAATTGGTATTTGAGATTGTTACATTCCAAGATTATCTTCCACAGTTTACATTAAAATAATCACATGAGCGTTAGAAGTCAGAAGACAAAGAATAAGACTAATAGAAATTGAGGAAAAAGAAAGAAGCCGAACAAAGAACAAGTCCAATATATTTAAAGAAATTATTTTTAAGATATGGATATAGTAAGTCAAAGATAAAAAAAACCCTTATCAATATTGTCTTTGTTTCAAATTAGATTTAAAAAAAAAGTTGTAAGAAATTTCTATTATCTCAAGAGATCTTAGATTTTTTTTCAGGATTTTTTTAATATGGCTTAGTATCATGCAAGCGTAAGCTTCATCAAAAAATTAACTGCGCAGATCCGAAGGCTTCACAATTTAAGCTATGTTATAAAACAAAGTTGAATTGAAGAGAAAATCAAAAGCACCTTATCTCATAATATTTAAATAAACTATAGAACTATAATCCTAAAACGCGAAAGTTTGTGAGGATATATGTAAGTATGTTTGTTGGTCATTCACGCAAAAACTTCTGAATGGATTTTGATGATACTTCACAATAATATAGCTTACATAATTAGAATAACTCATGGGCAACTCATGGCTACAATTCATAAAATATATATTCACCACGCGTGTGAAACCGCGGGGCGCAGCTAGTTAAACTATATAAGTTAACGTGTCTAAATGATTATTTCGTAAGCCTAAATAAATAACGTTTTTGAAATCTGAAAGCGGAATAAAAAAAAACATTGAAATCATAGTACACGTTAAAGACCTGTCAAATGACAGCCCACACTGGAGCCAAACAAAGATTCACAATCCGAAGTCTTTTAATTGGCATTAAGTATGACTACAGACAGTGACTTGCCTAATCCAGTGGTTAATGATATAAATAAAGAGATGATACACCATTGGAAAGTTTTCATCGCTTCTATGGGAGTTTACGGCTTTAAGAATTAGGTACCTACGTGTTTAATACTTGTGATAATTCTATAATATAAAAATGAATCGCTGAATGTATTGCTAAGCGCAAAACTCGAGAGCAGCTGAACCGATTTCGCTAATTCTTTTTTTAGAATATTCCTTGAAGTACGAGGATGGTTCTTACGGAGAGAAAAAAGAGAAAAATTTTAAAAATTGCCTGAGACAAAAAATAAAATAATTTATTCAAAAATTACGTGAGAAGTTGAGACAAATGAGTAGGTATTACATAAGATCCCTAAAGTTTAGAGACACGAACCTGCAATGTATAACCTATTCAAGGTCTCCACTCAATAACACGTTTACCCTAGCTTACCATTGATATTTTGAAGCAATAATTCATCGGAATTCGGCTGGTAGAAGAGAAACTTCTGAACTTGCTGAAAACACGCCTTTAATGTTGTAGCTGCTCTGTATCCAGCTTCATAGATTCCATTCTAATCTGTCACGTCTATGAGGTCGGCTGGTGTAAAGTTCATCAATGCTGAATTCAATTATCGATTACACCATTGTGTTCCGCTTTATCGATTTATATTTAAATACCATCCGTTTATGAGAAATGTGTTGTGAAATTTTACAAACAGACAGTTACTATTTTTTTCGACAGGACCGCCCGCTTTGTTTCTTTGTGTTTTGTATCTAAAATATCAATAGATAGTTTTTATTTTTATGGTTTTTATTGGTTTGCTACATGTGACTTTACATTGCTTTACATCTGAGTGATGTAATAAAGAAGAGATTTTGCTATGAACAAGCTTATTTTGTACCTTACGCTGCATAGTTCAAAGAATTAGCAAGCTGAAGTGGCAGCGGGCCGGCCATATATCGCGAAGAACCGACAACCGCTGGTGTAAACGTATGAGTTGAGTTGAGACCGCGACTCGAAAAAACGTAGTAAAGGACGCCCGCCGGCCAGGTGGGATGACAACTTGCGAAAGACGGGACAAACTTGCAGGCAGATGCTGGATGTGGCAAGCTGAAGACAGGGCGCTATGGCGCTCATTAGAAGAGGCCTATGTCCGGCAGTGGACTATTATAGGTTCATTATGATGATGATGTGCATAGTTCTAAGTAATGATTTCCTTTTTTCATGTTTGCGTGATAGACAGGTATAAAATTTTCAATCGATCGGCCCTAGAGTATCTAATTAGTTAATGCCAATCAATCAATAAAAAAAACGTATAATCTACCAAAGAATATAAAACAGAAGCCCACCAATTAAGAACGAACGTTGTCTCATAACAAAATGTATCGGTTGATGGAGTGTAGTGACAATTTCCTTGGTGGTCTTCGAGGCTCGTCGTAATCTGTCATCCGGCCTGTCAAATTACTAACGGGCGGACGAGCGATCGGCTACTGAACTTGTTGTAGATAACAGATGCATTGGGATATGATTTGATATTTGAGAGAGAAGAGTGTTTTTATTTTGGTTTGTGCATTTTGCCTCAGTGAGGCTCCGGGGTCATGTAAAAAAAAATAACTTTTTATCTATAAGATTAATATAACGGGTACTTATCGCGTACGTATCTTTTGTTTTGATTGCCCCTACGTTTTATCGCGTTACAGCTATTGATGTAAAAGGGCGACCGAAAATAAAAAAAATCTTTTATAATGTTAACGAATCTCGAAAGTTTAAAAAATCTTGTAATGTTTTATTTCATCATCATCATCAGCCCGTCTTAGTCCACTTCTGGACATAGGCCTCCCCCAATGAGCGCCACAGCACCCTATCTTCAGCTTGAGGCATCCAAGCATCTACCTGCAGTCTTTTGCAGGTTGTCATCCCACCTGTTCGGAGGGCGTCCTACACCACGTTTACCGAGTCGCCACGGTCTCCACTTAAGAACACGTTTGCCCCAGCCCATGGCATGTTTTATTGTTTGCCCATGTTTTGATTTTAATTTATAATAAATAATGCTGGACAATTCACACAGCATTATCAAGCCCCATGGTAAGCAGAGCTTGTGTTATGGGTACTAGATAACTGATATAAATAATACAATACATTACATAGATATTTTTTTATTATACATAGAAAACAACCAGAACACCCGGAACAAATATCTGAAGATCGTACACACAATTGTTCCGAGGCGGGAATCGAACCCGCAACCTCCTGCGTCGCAGGCGGACCTTTGCCCACCGCGCCACATTGGTCGTCGTTTTAGTTATGTTGTTTCTACGTATTTAGCAAATTAATTATTAATCAGTTTTTTTGAAGCCTCTAGAACAATATTAATATAAATATGACATTCTGTGTTATTTATCTTTGACAGTGCACAAAATAAATTCAATGAACGTAGGCGACACCCGTGGGGACACCTTGATTCTTTTTGTATTTTTGTCTTGGAATGTTAATTAATTTTTGCTGTCGATTCGAACCTAACAAAATGGTAGAGTGATTAATGATAATGCTTAAATTACTCCATCTTTATCAGATTAGCAGGAAAGTAATGATAAATAGTAATCTGTATGAGAAAAGGTAAAGGCATTTCTTTTGTAAATAATGAAAAACACCTCACAAAATCAGATCATAACCACCTATTCATCATCATCCTAATAACATTCCACTGCTGGACATAGGCCTCCCCCAATAAGCGCTACAGCGCCTTGTCTTCAGCTTGACGCATCCAGCATCTACCTGCAGTCTTTCGCAGGTCGTCATCCTACCTGGTCGGAGGGCCTTATACGTAAGAAGGTAAAAAAACTATACTAATTTAAAAAAGGACACCTGCTAAATAACTGCTAAGTAATAATGAAGACAAAAAACAGTCTTATTTACGACCGATATAAATCAATATTCCGTATTCAATTAAATCTCAAATTAAAATACATTGCGAATCAGTCTTCGAATGAAGAGTAATTTCGGTTTCGTATTGCAATCAATTTCGTTTTAATAAAGCTTATTGAGACAAACTGCGAGTAGCGAAGCCAATAATAGTAAATTAGCCTCATCAGTAAATGATAATATTTCTAGAACGTCTTGTTGTTGAGTTCTTCTATGAAGTAAATGTTTGTTGTTGGGTTATTTTTTTATTTTTTTATTTAGCCTGTTGCGTCCCACTTCTGGGCATAGGCCTCCCCCAAATCATTCCACTCAGTGCGGTCACGCGCGATTTGCCACCAATCTCTGAGGAAGGCGTTAAAGTCGTCTCGCCAGCTAAATAAAAAAAAACCAGCTCTTCTTTATTAAGCCATATAAAAACTTAATTTATATTATTTTTCTATTATAAGGTTTTTGTTATTATAGTGCGTAAGCCCTCGCACTCAGGGGTAGGTCGCGGGTTCAAGTCCCGTTGAAACTCTAATCATCATCAGCCTGTATTAGTCCACAGCTGGACATATGCCTCCCCCAATGAGCGCCATAGCACCCTGTCTTCGACTTGGCGCATCCAGCATCTACCTGCAGTCTTTCGCAGGTCGTCATCCCACCTGGTCGGAGGGCGTCCTACACTACGTTTACCGAGTCGTGATCTCTACTCAAGAACACGTTTGCCCCAGCGGCCGTCGGTTCTTCGCGAGATATGGCCCCCGAATACTCCAAACGTAACTCAAATTTAAGCACGTCTCAAGTGACAAATTTTCATTGAAATCTGTAACAAAAAAATGGCTACTTGAGACGTTAACTCTTGCGTTTGAGTTTTAGGGCGTTACTCACTATAATAGCAAAATCCGGTGAATCATAATAGTTTTACTGGTCTTTCAAACCAGTCATAATCTTCCTGCATAATTATGTCCCATTTCCTTCTTCATTATCTGGTCTGTGTGGGGTTAGACCGTTACAAATCAGACTGTCCCAAGTATTTCAAAACTAGAAGACCATTAATTATATCTCTAGATAACGAACTGGATTCATTCTCTATTGTTCCACGCAGCCCTCAAACTGTCACATTAATTGATTTAAGTCTTGCATTATGGGTAAACACAGATTAAATAGGTAGATGTCGTGAGGCTGTTTCAAAAGAGGTGGTTGGTGTTAAATTTGAGCCTCAAGTCTAGCCTCCGTCGTTGCAAATGTTAAACTATTAAATCTTTTTAGCACTATACTTTTTGATGTGTGAACAGACCCCAGAGTCTATTTAACGATAGTATCGAGATGTGATCGTGACGTCTAGAACCGACAACCGCTACAGCTGGGACAAACATGTTCTTGAGTGGAGACCACAACGCGGTAATCGTAGCGTAGGATGCCATCCGACCAAGTGTGATGACCTGCGAAAAACTGCAGGTAGATGCTGGATGCGTCAAGCTGAAGACAGTGCGCTATAGGACGCATTAGGGGAGGGATCATATATCCAGCAGTGGACTAACATAGGCTCATGATGATGATAATTTTGGCAACGAAACTGTGAAAAAATTTGGTAACAACACAATAAATTACAAATGCTAGACGAGACCTTATTTATGTCACATGTCGCCATAAATTCTAGTACTACTAATTAAAATTAAAAACCCAATGCAAATACAAAACAAACGAACGAATGATAGCCCACTCATAAAAAGTGCCCTCAAACAACAAAGCTTAATGATTCCACTCGACAAATAAAAGCAAGTGGGTACCGAGAATCACACATCGATGAGCAATGGACCAGGCTTGAGAGTCATTACCAACCAGTGTCTTATCTAACTTGAATAATTAATGGAAGTGATGCCTCTTGCTGTGAAACGGGCACTGGACCAGTCTTATATGCGTTTGTATAGGTATAGAGGAGCTTTTATAATATTTAAAGGGCTTTGTCTTATCAAAAATTTGATAAAATAATAACTGAGGAAATATCTGCACAATCAGCACTGCATATGCGTTATTATCGGCTGAATGTACTAAAGACAAAGATGCCAAAAAAAACAGAGCAAAGCCTTCATTTATAGTTTAAAAAAGCTGATAAGGTTAAGAAGAACATGAGGACTGCGAGTAACTATAAGAAACAGAAAAAAAATATAGAAAAAATGATGATCATATAAACAGAGAGCAGCTTCATGCATCATTTTAAAGTTGACAAGAAATAGCCAAATGTTCAAAACCTAAATGACGCACAGGTTATAGATCCAGTAGGTATCTACATAGAAATTAATTATGCATTATGCTGAGTTAGAGTCTTTTTATAACAACTTTATACGTGTACTTATTCTCTATAGTGTATCTTTTGTTAGTATGTTGTTATAAATGACTTTCTATTCTATTCTAAATTAAAGAAAGTCAAGGCGTACACATTTTTAGTACATATTTAAATAAAAATAAAGAGGCAGCCCTAATAAATCCAGTCGCGCAATCACATCAAACCACATTTCATTTAAGCCCCATAAGAATTGAAACTATAGGGTGCAAACTATTATCCGAGGATGAATAATGTAGAGAAGTCATTGGAATTATGAGTCTGCAGATTCCTTTGACCTTAGTGCATTCTCTCGTTGATGGATTATTGATGGTAGAAATGTTTGCAATGTGGCTTTAACTTGTTTGTTTGTGAATTAGATGGCCACTTGTATGATGACTCATTTCATCATCATTATTATCATCCTCAGACCTAATGCTGAGTATAGACTTTCTCCCATTTGAGCCACTTACATCAAAAAAAGACTGACGGTGACTCATTTAGATAAAAATTAACGATAAATTAATCAGAATGCTAAGGAATCCTAATTTATCGATTTAAAAATTATATCACACTTATATTAAAAATACGAAAGTTTGCGTGATGGCTCGAGGTACCTACTTCCTCACTTCAAAACTACTGAACGGATAAGGCTGAAATTTTGCACATAACATGTAGTGTAGTAGTGTAAACCTGGAATATAACAAAGGCATTTTATCGCACTCAACAATTCCCATGGGATAAAACGAACTTTAAACGGTTCCATAGATTCAACGCATGTGAAGCCGCGGGCAGAAACTAGTAATTTATAATGTAAGAATGAGGTCCTGAGGAACAGGTACTTTTTAAGATTTCCAGGTTTAAAATACAATCTAAACAAAAACGTACCGTTTTCCCTTATAAAGACAAGTCCTTAACCCTAACGAACGAAGGGCACAAAAAATAATAACATTAAAAGTGAAATCCTCCATCTCTGATTGACCACAAATCAATATTAATGATCTAAAGCAGCGGGTGTTCTATCTGTATCTTCCTTTTCACTTATTCTTTTGTGCTAGAAGGGGATAGTGAGATATTTGAACACAACGCCCTTAAACATTTTAAGTGCTAAACGAATAAAACGATTAATTACACAATTCAATGTACATATTGAATTTATTCAAATGGTGATAAATTGCTGGAAGTGTGAAAGAAATTATTATAATGTCTACGGGATCAAGAATGCTTTATTCTCTTCAAAGTTCACTTCAATAACTATCACAGAACTTCTCATAAAAAACAGAACTGTTTGTGCTTTCTTCAAGGACTTTTATTTTGTTTATCTTTTACTATATTTAAAACCTTACATTACTTGTATGTGTACTTACGGACTGGTCCACCAGTTCCAAGTCGCTCAGCGAGCTATGGAAAGAGCTATGCTCGGAGTTTCTCTGAAGGATAGGATTCGTAACGAATATCCGACTGAGAACCAAAGTTATCGACATAGCTCTGAGAATTAGCAAGCTGAAGTGGCAGTGGGCCGGCCATATCTCACGAAGAACCGACGGCCGGTGGAGCAAACTTGTCTTGAGTGGAGACCACGACTCGGTAAAAGTAATGTAGGACGCCCTCCGACCAGGTGGGATGACGACCTGCGAAAGACTGCCGGCAGATTCTGGATACGGCAAGCTGAAGACAGGGCGCTATGGCGCTCATTGGGCGAGGCCTATGTCCAGCACTCGACTGCTGATGATGATGATGAGATACTTGTAACTAATAGTTATGTACCTACAGAGTTTACTTTGTAGGTAACATATACAAATATTATTCAGTAATATTTGTATATGTTACCTATTAATATTATTCAGTAGTTCATGTTTTCTAACCATAGCTCTGTACCTACCTATCTTTTCTGGGAGTAGTTAGATTAGAAAGATTTAGCTTTGGCTGTCATCTAGGTTTCCAATTAAGTACAGATTGCTGGCCCGTGTCTAATTGGAAACATTAATGACAGGTAATAAATTTTATTATATTTTTATTGTTATATTATATTATATATTTATATATTATAAGGTATTGAGCACAATTGAAGGGTTAAGAATGAGAGGGGTATCACTACATAGAACTTGAGGCCTACCGCATAACATATTATTACATTTTACAATATCACTAACAGTGTCATGTGGCAAACGTTATTGTTATTTCTTTTTTGTTGAGTTTATCACTAAGAAAAAGACTCCGTCATAAAACGTTCACCGCTTCTGAGACGACTCTCCACTAATCTAAAGGGATTGTCTAAACGCGGTTGAATGTCGAAAGAGTGATTCAGTGCTGCGATAAACATCATTGTTGTGTCCGATTCAAGAATAATTATACGAGATCTGATCCTAATTAATTTGATTGTGTTGTTCAATTAATTTTGAACACGGATGTGCTTTAGCAGTTTATTTTACCTTTACTTTGTCAAATCAGAACGTTTCCAAGACCTTTTGCCAGCATTAGAATAAAAGTTTAATTATAATTGGTTTCTGCCCGCGGCTTCGCACGCGTTGTTTCTATGGAAACGTTTGTGTTTTATTAACATCAGTAGTCATATCTACCGGCAGTACTATACCAAGTACAAACTAAGAATAATGCTTCAGACCAAGACAAAGATATGTCGATTTTAGGCAATTTTTGAAGTGAGGGACCGTTGTATGTATTTTTTTACGGTATGTTTGTGATGCACCTTCTTAAGAAGGAAATAATTAAAAATATTTTATGTTTGTGTGAGTACATTAGGCAGTTACTCCATCTATGTAGTACAAATGTCAGGTCTGAACTGCTATCATTAATTTGTACTTGTACAAGTACGCGGGGACTTACGAGGTAAGGTTATATAAATCCCATGGAAAATGCTTTATGGGATATAAAATAGGTAGCCTATGATTGACTTGTTTGTATGCCATAACCTTCATGTTAATTTATCAAATCAGGTAGTAAGTTATAAATAATTCAAAATAAGTAGGCACGTTATAATTATGGGCACTTGTTTGAATATAAACATTTTAATGTAGGTAAACCAAATAAGTAAGTCGGTAGGTACTGGACGATATTTTATTTTATTTTGTTTTATTTGGAAGACGTACAGTTTTACAAACTTAACAGATAACTGAAATAAAAACCTATAACCATTTATGTGTCCTCGCATATTATTATTATTTATATATTATTAGATATTGTGGAATTATTCCACTAAAAATTCCATCGCGCTAAATAACTTGATACCGTACTTCCAAGACTAGAATCTTACGTCACGTGACGTTTCTTTCAATAATAACCTACCCTCAGAAATAATAAAATCCAACTCCAAGAAATCGCTAAGTTTTCCTTAACGGCCTCAACTATCTGAAGGAAGTGGTGGAAGGACATTAATTTAATTTTATGGTTTTTGTGTTTGTCACACTCGGGGCTTCAGAGATTTGTGGGTCCTCTAACGAGGGAGTGGGATTAATACGTGCCTGAGATAATTTGGGGATTGTTTTAAGTTATACTTTTCATTTATATTCTTTTTATTTTTCTCTTTATTTACACTCCCTCATTACCTAGACCCACAAATATCATGTGATAAAAGCATTATTTTCTTCATGCCTAAGCTACTAAACTAACTAGGCTGAAACTTTGCGTACATGTAGGCACCTAGTTGTAGACCTAGATAAACCAACCACACCAGGAATTCGAAATGTAGTTTTTCTTTAATTAATTTCATTACGAACCCACTGCCGTTAGCATAAAAAATTTGAATAAACAGATGTAAGAGCACCACAAGATTTATCAATTGTTATTCACTTTACAGGCTCTTTATGAAAAGTTCAGAATCAATATGGAAAGTTTAAATGGAAAAGTGCGCAGAATGAACTTTGTTCATTAAAACTGACGAGTTTCCGCTTTCATCGGAAAAAGAGAAAATATCGTTTTCCATTTAAAATAACGAGAAAAGTATTTTAACGCCATTAACAATATAGGTACCTAGCCTACTTAGGTATATTCGTTTAATTATTTTATTTTCTGATTATTATAAAGAAAGTCTAAAAACAGGATGGGTAATCAGTTGGATCTGTTATTGAAAAATCTAAAAATCAAATCAATCTGAAAATAAATCGTTACAAATTTTGTTTGTTGAAATTATTACAATGTTAGAAAAGTTTCACATCATAAGGACCACGTAGCGCCATCTACCGTCGAATAGCAGACACAACACTAAAACTACCAACTAGCTCTATTTTGATAAACAATTTATTCCTTCACTTTGTTTTGTTATAAATTTTAAAACATATTTCAATAACTATTTTTATTCTCTGGCAAATTGCGACTTTTATTCTGTGTCGCACAAATCAAAAGGCAATACAAGTTCTTTCGCTATGAAAGCTTTCTAATCTGGCTTTAGCTTACAAACGGGCTGGGCACTGATAAGCTCCTAATTAATCAGCCTAGCCCACCACATTAAACCTTTTTACGACTTTCTTTGTTAGGGGATAGGTAGGTAAATAGTGAGCAGGTACATAATTTATGTAACAAGTTATGGGCAGCTGAGAATTATTGTTAGTAGGAGGGTAAATAAACTTAAATGTCCCAAGTTAGGGGTGATGATGACAAAGACGTTGGTATGTAGATGATAAACTTATGATTAAGGTTGGAGAGAAAATGAACTATCGATAAAAATACTGTGCAAAGAGATATACTCGACATTGTTGGTGTTAGAATATACAACAAAGCGCGCGATTTCCTTCCGAGATAGAATCTTTTTGTTGGGGAGTTCCTTAAAAATCCCTATACCTCTTCACTATGAAGACATATTGCGTTTCGCGTTTTTGAACTCGCGATTTCGACGCGTATTTACATATTCACACTGGCATTACTCCTAGTCGAGATGAGATGTGGGCGTGTGTGAGATTTGTGTGTGTAAAGTCAGCCTAACGATACCAATGTACTTAGAGCTTTCTTACCTCCCGCGTCCCCATGTAAATGGAACTACATCGCCGGTGACGTATGCAAACGAGGAGATCTCGGCTCAATGGTGATATACGACGTAGGCTCGTAGATGTGTGTGCGTGTGTTGGTATGCCAGTCGCCTCTAGGCGCGCAATAGACGGGGGTGGGCAGTCGAGAGGATGGGGTATAAAGGAAAACCATTTACATTTGAGCGATTCGTCCAATTTAAAATTCCTACAAGATAGCTTAGACACGGGTGCCATTCTTTGAAGCGGCGCCCGCGGTCAAAAAGGGGCTACTATTTTAGCGCGTTAGGGCACTAGTGAAGATGTAATCTCTAGAAAATGTGAGAACGGAATGAAACTCGAGAGTTAATGAATTTTTCTAGGACGATTTGTCACGTCTCGATCCGTAGATTGGTTCAGGGTTTCGGGTGAAATATGTCACCGTTTTGCGAAGGTATCGTTATGAATATGAATCTAGGGTGCGTCAAATCAGTCGGGGAGCGTTCCATCAAAACGTCATAGGTCGCTCTCAGGACAAATTTGCCCGCTGGCCCACGTCCCACGTTTTACGAGCCGAGCCGACGAAGATTCAGCACCCGAGGGACACATTCCGCCTCCAAAAACTTTACCCGTTACAAATTTGTTTTTTTTCTGCCTTATCTGCTCCCCGCACTTTTGGCAAACCTAATTCCGTATTCAAAAATATTTCTGCAAGTATTGTGCTCGTACGGAACGTTTTATTGCCGCCCATATAACGTTTTAAAAGTTAGCCAGTTTTGCCACGAGGTCGCGCTTTGTTGTTGCGTACTGTGCTGTCACTTTTGTGTTTTCCCTGTAATTATTATTGTTCTTTGATAACTGCCGTATTTTTATTATTGTTTGAATTACTGTTTTTTACTTCTCGTGTAGTTTTGGAATGGGAGGCGTGACGTAAACTCGTGACTAGTGAGTCTAATCGTGAGTAAACAGAAGTGTTGGGTAATCAATGTTTTTATGAAATCGTATAAAAATAAGAAAGTTCATACTAGAGGTGTATTTCATCAAACTTGACATGAAAGAAGACAATCCATGATATAGTGGCATATATTTATTCATGGAATTTTAAACCTTCGTAACATTGCAATACGGTAGAAATTTCTTTGCTTACATACCTGAGGGTATAAAGTAAATAAATAATAATAAATAATAATTATATAATTAAGGGGACCGGACTTTTTCACGGTGACAAAAGCCAGGCACATTTTTTTTTTCAAATTATAGTAGAAGCTCGTTGAAGATTAGTAGAAGCTCGACAACCCAGCGAGGTTGGAAACTAAATCAGTTAAAAGAAACAAATATTATTAAATTAATTTTTCAGTACTCAATACGTTAAGAGGGTCAGATGAGCTACAATAGGACGTAAGGTCATAAAGTGGCACGTGGGAGTTCTATTCATATTCCAAGCAATTGGCTAGTAATTTCAGAGATCTATGGATAAAGCGTTCATGTGGAATTCTGTGGTGGTCTGGGCTTAAATGGCGCGGGGGTTCCCCGATTCCAAACATATGGATGAATGTAGTAAAAAACATTTCGAACTTCTTTCAGACCTATGATATGACCTAACCTATGATGGGAATTTTCGATTTGTCATAAGACGATTAAATAATCTATGACTCTTAGATCCATGTAACTGTAGATGGCATAGAATGGCCATTGGCAATACGAAAGTTCGAGGATTAATAACTTTTTCAGTAATTATGTACGTTCATGGTCCATGCAAGAAATGCTTCATGAATCTTCTAGTTTGTTTTTTATAAATTGCCAATTGCCATCTATGGAGTTTTTTGGATATTGTCTTAGCCAAATCGAAAAGCCTTCAATTGATATTTTTTCTGTTTTATTATAATAATTAAAAAAATATATATATTTAAACTTCAGGTATCAATACTAATTAACACAACTAAGTACATAAATGTGGCGAGGTGGGCGAAGGTCCGCCTGCGACGCAGTTCGGTTGCGGGTTCGATTCCCGCCTCGGAACAACTGTGTGTACGATCTGCAGATATTTGCTCCGGATGTTCTGGTCGTTTTCTATGTATGATAAAAATATTAAAAGTTTGATGTTACATTTCACAAATTGGATTTGTTGACATTTACATACGAGTAGGTATCTCTGTTGGTTACGATTTGTACGACTCGAGGTGACATTTCAGCAAATAAGGTGAGCCTTGCTTCAATTTGATTTCGTACACCATTTCATTTTTGAGTAGCAATCATCAAGTTATTTCGATTTCATATCTACTCGTATTTATTATGTTGATGTGTTTCTAAAGTAGGAATATCATCGATTATTTTACCTCTTAGTTTGTGTTGAACAAGACCGCTATGGTATTTGTTATATTTTGATTCGATAATATACCTACATTCTGCGATGTGTTCCAATAATAGCAGTCTTGTTAAGTATTTTTCATTAATATTTCTACAGTTTTGCCATCCCTTTGTTGGCAAAAATATTTTGAATTCTAGAATACGGTCCTTCTGCGAAAAGTCTGTATTTGGACAGTTAAAAATTGTATATTAAAAGATTTGCAAATTCGTTGAACATATTTGAAAAATAACACAATAATCAAACAAAGTACGAATTTAATCCACACATTTTACCTCGAAAACCATTTATGAAACCAGTCTTACGTAACTTTTTATAACTTAGAGCCTGTTGACTTCTGTGTTCAATTCACTGCACTTTGACTTGTCGATTATTTAACTTTCTATATTCGCACATAATCATACTTTGACATCGGAATTTAGACAGGTATTACAATATTCCTCGTCAATAACATAACACACATTATCAACTAAATAGCGGCATTCTGATAAAACAAACACTTACAGTTACTTTGAAGTATCTTCAATTATGATTTGCACTTCTGCTAAAACCTTTTCTCTATTAAAATTATGTAAATGCTTGCGAGAAATACCTACTTATATTGTATCAATTATAATAACTAACACATTTGTAGTCGCTTTTGCTTATCTAATGCAAATAACCGCAGCAACATAGTATCAAGTGTGGTCAGATTTTATAGCTTTTACGTATGCAAGATTACTCGTATCCTTTGTTATTGGTCAATTAATAAAAATATACTGTGTTCGAATTACTATCTCTTATTTAAATATTTTTGTTGGCGTCGTTATTTACATTACCCACTGAAGTTCGGAAGTCTGTTTACGCTGATTAACTAGTCAGAGATTAGTCGCTAAATTATAGCAGTCCACTGCTGGACATAGGCCTCCCCCAATAAACGCCACAGCGCCCTGTCTTCAGCTTAACGCATCCAGCATCTACATGCAGTCTTTCGCAGGTCATCATCCCACCTGGTCGGGGACGTCCTACACTACGTTTACCGAGTCGTGGTCTCCACTCAAGTCACACGTTTGCCCCAGCGGTTGTCGGTTCATCTCGCGTAGGTAGCTTTTACAACGCACGAAATAAGTCGGTTACTTATACATTTGAAATCGAGAATTTAAAGGATTGTTTCTCAGTTTGAGTAGAAATCAACATTCGCCTGTGTCGAATTATCATTTCTATGTTAACCAACTTGCATATACCTACACGGGCATTTTTTTTTTAAATTTATTTTACTTATTCCTCTAACATTATCAGAGACTTTATGTATCTAGTTTTAAATTAACATTATTATATTTTATCTATTTTGATAGATTATTGAACTTAACTATTGATGTAAAATGGGTAGGGCGGGAAATAATAACTCTATGACTGGTTTCAAATGTAAAAAAAAAAAAACCAGTAGCCTATGAATTTGTAGCTCTAAAGACTAAGCGATACATCATTTATTATTAATGTAAATATTTGTTATTACAGTTATTTAATTCTCGATATAATAAATAATAAATAAATAATGCTGGACAATTCACACAGCATTATCTAGCCCCATGGTAAGCAGAACTTGTGTTATGGGTACTAGATAACTAATATACATAATACAATACATTATATAGATCGATATTTTTTATTATACATAGAAAACGACCAGAACACCCGGAACAAATATCTGCAGATTGTTCCGAGGCAGGAATCGAACCTGGAACCTCCTGCGTCGCAGGCGGACCTTCGCCCACCGCGCCACATCGGTCGTCGATATGATTTTATGACTTTTAGTAGGTACTTATTTTGAACGTGTAATTTTAATATTTTTATTACATACGCTCAGGTAAGATACATTGCAACGTAGAATATGTTTTACTGTGTTGTAAATGGTTAGATACGAGTAGGTACCTATACAAAATCATGAATTGTAATTATTATTACTAATTAGCTGCGCCTCGCGGTTTCACCCGCGTGGTGATAGATATTTTGGATAATATACAATATATCTTTATAAATTGTAGCCTATGTGTTATTCTGATGTATAAGCTATAATATTGTAAAGTTTCATTAAAATCCATTCAGTAGATTTTACGTGAAAGAGTAACAAACATCCATCCATCCATCCATCCATACTTACAAACTTTCGCGTTTATAATATTAGTAGGATGAATGACTCTTACATAGTTGATGTCAAAGACAGTTACTAACATCTATTATTTTACATGTTAAATTGCGTAGATAAATATTGCGATTGAAAATGACAGCCTTCCTCATGCAGCTTGGATCATCTTTGATCCAATATAATCTGAAAGAGGTATGAAAGAGGCGGTACTATTTAATCTCAACCTGTATCTGCGTGAATCATGTGTCATTTAGTTTTTAAATCAGTCCTATTCCAGTCAGTTATCATATCTAACAAAATTACAAAGCGAAAGAAATGAAATTTTACGATTCAAAAAGCCCAAACCTTAAATTGTAAGCTTTAAAAGGCCCATCTACAAACGCCACGAACTACAAATGCCACAGAATTCCTATTACGTGAAATTGTTCGCAATTTCCTTACTATCCGTTTAAACGGTTTGCAAATGTCGATTTTCCGATTTCGCATACGTCATAATTCTTGAGCATACAATAAAATTGCAACTCACTACTTAGTGCCAATTTCCGTGTGTTTGTTCGGCTTGAAGACAGGCCCAGTGTAGGCTATGTAATGATGGTAATTTTCTTGAATGCATATTGTAAAGAAATTATTAGAAAATGTGTTACTACGATGTAAAATAATTTCAATTCGATATGAAGCAGCTTACATATTTATTTGTATATAGAAAATTGCAAGTCTGTACTAGTGTCAATTTTCTATACCTAATATATGTATGTATATCTAAAAATGTTAAATAGCAGAAATACAATAAGTCTTCCGTTAGAACCCGTACAGTAAATGGACAAGGACAAGATAAACTTATTTTTTTACCATTTGGATCTTAAATGGTAAAAAAATTAATACATTTTATGTCACTGCATGAAATACAATCACAGTGCATTTACAGGGAATATGTCACACTGCATTATATCTTTATTAAGAAGCATTAAATCAGAGACACGAAACTAAGTACTCACTAAAAAAAGTTGAAAAACTAACGACCCAGTGTCACGCATTCGGAAACTTGGCCGAATTAAAAGTTGCCAGTAATAAACAATAAAAAATGCCAAACAAGCTATTTGGATAGGAGTTTCAGTAATCGCAAGTTGGATAAATAGGGTTGGATACAAGGTTCCTGTGCTTTATGGGGTAATAGCAATATAAAGTTAGCTAACTAACTTTGTAATAGGCTAAACACAAAAAACCGTCAAATTGAAAATTTAGATTTTTATAAGCCGAGAAGTTATGGCTGCTCATAAAATGGTCAGTACCTATAGATCAGCCTAAGGCGCTTATGAGGAGGAGGCCTGCGTCTAGCAGTGAACCAATATAGGCTGTTGAGGTGAAGAGAAGATAAAAATAAGATAAAACTAAATGAAAAAGGTATTTTTAATCAGATTTTTTGTGTATATGGATTTCATTTATTTATTTATTGAGAAATAACAAACGACTACATTTAACTTATTATACATTTGTGTTAGTACTTTACAATGTAAAGCTGAGCGATATTCAAATTGTAGCCCACAACGCTATCCACATATGAGTTACATACATATGTAGAATATAAAAAACATGCAACTAGGATGCCTACTACTTAGGCTCCTCTTAAACAATAAAATATAAGTAAAGCAAATAAACTAAAGTTCTATAAAACCATTTATAAATTTACAAATTATTTCTAAAGAATTAATAATAATAAATTATATAATAATAACAAAAAGGATTTCGGTCGATTCTAGCGAGAAAAAGAGGCAGGCATTACGCACGACGCATTTGCTTTGAAATTATTTCAAAGAGCATAAGCGTAAGAGTCTACCATGCATTAACTGAACAAACAACCACTTAGTAAAAGAAAATTCCATAAGTAGCAATTACAAAATGGCCATAATGACCCTAGTTAGGCATTCACAAACAACGTAGGAAAATTCTTAATATGACATAGATAATGCTCGTCTAATCGAGTTGCATAGGCTGAGTTTACGATGAAAACAGGTGTTCTTGAAATCACTTCACAACACACTTATATTATAAATTCGAATGTTTGGATGTTTATACGTTTGTTATTATTATTATTTTTTTATTTCCACCGTAGGTGCACATGTTACACTTGATGTCGTTAAGAGCGTATACGCCTAGCGCGCGATGTCAAGTTTAGGTAATTAGAAGCGAGCGTGACATTAGTGTGAGTAGCGCTGGCGCTTTCTATTAATGCTACAAGTATAGTCAAAACTTACCCATTTTGATCCATTCGAGTGAAATTATACTATACTATAAATTTTAAAAGATAATATTACATTTTTATTCTATCACACACTAACTTTTGAAAAAGGAAACACCATAGGGCATTGTGCAAAGAAAAGCAGACAGACATGCCTTCTTAAAAAGTTAAAATAAATTCATTTATAATAATTTGTCACAATAAAACAGATAATAAATTAGTTAAAAGGAATAATAAATCAGTTAAAATGTCAAAGTAATCTGCTGTATAAGGGCATTGTTACTATTTCATACTAAACTACTACCTATAACTACTACTAAATGGATCAGGCTGAAATTTTGCATAGATGTAGGTTTATACCAGAATGATACATAAGGGTACTTTTCCAATTCTCTATTTTTATATATTTTTTTAAATCATATTTTATCTCATGGAATGTGAAAAAATATAATGCTAGGCGTCAAACAGTTAACACTTTGACTGCGATTTTTTTTCGACGATTGCGATCTTTTTTTTAACCTAAAAAATTCGTGCTGCCGCTCTACACAGCGGTTGTGTTGCGCCGCACATGCGTTTCTTTCGAAAAATATTACGGCTGTGCTGAGTCACAAAGATCTGTATTTTCTCAGCCGCTGCGCTAGTGTGGATTTACGCATATTAGTCACCTGTAGAAAGCACATACCGTGTGATTTCAGCACTCAAAGTGTTAACAAAAAACTCATTATGTGCCTGTGCATGTACCAGAGCTTGCCAACTCAAAAATTTACTATGAAACCTATTTATTTTTATTCTTTTTTCTGTGTAAATCCTTCTTTTCGCATAATGACAATTTAAAGACTTAAAGGTCGATTTTATTATCATATTGTATGATTCTTGGGGAGCTATTAGCCCTTATGACAATCACGTAATGATTCCGCGCACGCGAGCCTGTTTTTTTTTTCTTATCGGTGTTGCGTTGTAAGACAAAATATTAGTTTTTACAACGCCCAAAAGTTTTTTTACCTATTAACATTTTATGGGGATATTAAGGGGTTGTAAAGAACACTTAAGTATAGAGAGCACTTGACAATCGTTTTACATGGCCATCAATTTAACATGCGATATTAGGAAAATACAAGAAAAAGCAAGCGTAGTCAAGAGTTTTTCGAAATGTCAAAATGTTTAATTTACGTAGTAATAAATAATTAATTACTTGATTGAATAATTTGCGTATTAAATATTTATTTTTATTTGTTCATATGATTCCTTTTTAGTTAATTGTACATAAGATTAAAGTTTTTGGCGCTGCCGACTGGAATAAGGAAGAGTGCATACTGTTACACAGTTGCATTCTAAGCACTTTCGCGCCGCAAACAAATTATAGCGCGCTAGTCATAAAATAAAAATAAGATACGTCCTCAGTTAGACCTCTTTCAGACCTCTTCATTTCGATTACAGTCAAACCAGGATATAAAGTGCTCACTTAGATTTTTAATTCCAACGACCACTTTTCTATTGATGATGATTATTTATGTCTCTAGAGGTCAATAGCTTAATTATTGAAAATTGTATTGCAATAATGAAAAATCGTTCTTTTAAGTAAGTAGGGGGTGGTTCACTAATTTATTAACCGCAGCTATCGATGGCCCACCATACAGAAATTAACTTCACCCATATTGCCTTCATCATGCATAGTATGTGCTGGGACTGAATGGTGTTGATCGTTGTGAGACTTATTTTCACCGACTTCGAAAGTGGAGGAGGTTCTATGTTCGGATGTTTGTACCTATTTACCGATTGCGATGATTCTTTTGGATTTGTATAGAGATATTTACTCAATAAGGTTAGTCCCTCAAAACTTAAAAAACAATGTAAATAATAAAGGAATTCGGTGTCGGTTATAAAAAATATTAAATTTTTAGTACCTATCGACGACGGTTGCTTGTAGTTTGTTTAAAAATAATAAATACAATTCACACAGTATTATTTAGCCCCCAGCTAAGCAGAGCTTGCGTTATTGGTACTAGATAACTAATATAGTAGGTACATATACATTACATGGATAGATATTTTTGATTATACACATATAGAAAAACGTTCAAAACTCCCTGAACAAATATCTACAGATAGTACATAGATTTTTCCCAAGGCAGAAATCGAAAACGCAACCTGCAGGCGGATCTTCGCCCGCCGCGCCACATCGGTCGTCATTAGAATTATAAATCCCGGAACAAGGATCAAAATTACTTATTCCCGTTGCAATAATAGTACCGTCACGGCAACTCACGGCTTGAAATTTTCTTATAGCATAACTTTTACATAGATTTTCTTTAGGGGCGGCCGCTTACATTAACTAAGGTAGGTAGGTAGGTATACGTATTATTGGGCTATTACAGACTAATCTAAATTGATGGGGCGTCCGAAAACCGAGCAGGTTTTCATAACATTAGTAATTTCTTTGGCGTAAAATAATATAATAAACATAAGCCAAAGGTTTCATTACTTAGGTGTATTACCATCGGTCGTTTATAGCAATTACATGTCTTTATAGGCTATAAGCTGTTGCGAAATTTGAACCAATTTTGTTTTATTGAGGAACAATACTTTTTCGGTGGTGTATTGGAAAGAGGTTATTTGGTAGTCAGTTACTGAATTATTAGATTGAATGTTTTCTGATAATAATTTAGTAACTACTTAGTCTTTAGAAATTAGAAATCGTTTACTTTTATTTTTTAGGCTTACTAAACAAGCTCGTAGTATGTAATACAATAAATTACTAGTGTCTGCCCGCGGCTCCGCACGCGTTGTTTCTACCAACATCTTTATAGGTTGTTTATCTATGGGATTCAAAGTAGGCTACATATGTTATATTCAAGGCTGAGAACTACACTTGTGCAAAATTTAAGCCGGTTCCATTTAGTAGTTTTGACGTGAATAATTAAGAAACATCCATCGATACATATTGCAACATCGAAACATGCGCATATGTAATATTGCTAGTTTCTGCCCGCGCCTTCGCACGCGTTGTTTCAAGGGAAACGTTTGAATACGAGTATTATTTGTATGCCATGGAAACTTAGGCATAAAAGGTAGTTTTAATTCAGGCTTAGAGCTACATATAAGCAAAACTTCAGCCTGAACCGTTTAGTAGTTTGGGGTGAAGAAGACATCCATCCATCCGTTCAAACTTTCGCATTTATAATATGTACCTATAGATAATAGTGGTTCTAAGATAAACCTTAGAAATCATTTTTCGTCCAGAGTGAATTATTATATGATTTGTATAATAAGACTGTTTCATTTAAATTCTCTACCTTACTCCGCAGTATTAATTGCCACAATCACAAGAGTCTCATTGGCAATCAATAACTAATTTGGAGCACTTGTATTGATGGCACGAAGACAATACTATCAATTAGAAAACGTATACTGATTCAATGATTTAGTTATATCAGTTTGATATTAGACGCCCCATTTGTATCTTCTATAGCTCTTCTTTAGTGGGTTTATAATAATCAACATCTAATTACCACTCTTTCATCTAAGACACTTCAAGACAAGAGTGTTACGGTGTTTCCTAAACCTTAGGTCTAAGTACATCAACGTTATCGTCAGAAACTCTTGTCAAACGAAGGTCTATCCATGACAAAAGAGACCCAATGCTTTTGGTTATAGGGGCTAAGCTTCTATCTCGTTAATTGCATAACAATTGTCCATAGTTATGAAGACCAACTAGTCAGACAATCAGCACCAATCAATAATCTATTGGCATGCTCAATAACTAGCCAAGGATGTTAGGCAGTCGCCACCGACTATTATCGGTGCACGCTGATAATAATCGAATGCTCTCAATAACAAATGGAATAATTACAGAGATTCTGATTGGGGACGATGCCTCGTAGATTTGCTGTACTGAGGCGTCGTTGATTGATTCGTATCAATTTTGATGAACACGTTAATAATATCGAATTTGTTCTTAGAAACGCTACGTAAGAAGGAACAAGGTGGTCACATGTGAGATGACACCTTTTTGTGGTGACCTTTGACTTTTTTTTTTGTTGTAATCTAGTAGGACTCATCAGACCACTGAATCTGTAAGCACGCTTGTTTGCGGTTACTCTTAAAATCAATAAAAAACTGTAGCTATGAATGCAACAACCTTTCACTTATCTTTAAATGGTCAGTCAGTGAGAAATCCTGTGTGTAAGTCAAAGAACGAGAGATCTTAATAGTTTATTACCAAAAATTGGGCTAGACTATTCATAATTGTAAGTAACGGTAAGGTTACGAAAGATTGACCATCAAAACTAGATCTAATGAGAAATACTCGTACAAGTAAGGTAAAGAAAGATTAACCATTAAAACGATTATTGATCTAATAGAGAAATACAATCCTCAATAAAAGATCCAACGTGGATCTATTCAATGGATCATAAGACAGTAATTCTATAACTAATACCATCTAATATCTAATTATCTACGTGTACCAATATCACCATGGAGCCCAGTTGAAAAGAAGTCGGTTACAAACGAGACATCGAAAGAATCAGAAACCTACGCATCGCACAGTAAGTTTTAGTATGATAGCAATCAAATAATGATAATAATAATAGTACCTATAGTGAAGTAGGGAAGCAAGGAATCCCACTCTTGACCAGCGTTCTTGTTCGGCGCTAATAAAACGGAGTATATTTTAGATATTTTGACAGTTCCAAGCTGTTCTGTTCATAACAAGGTGGACACACTGTTGGTTAGGTTTGTATTTAATTTGTAGAGATCTTTATAAACAACTGAACTTTTTTTATAAATCGAAGATTGTGGATATCAATGTTGTCTTCGAGTGACTGTGTGTAAAAAACGGAAATTATTATTACAATAACCTCCTGCTATATAAATAAGGTCACTATTTTTATTAACAAAATCTCTTATACTGGTTAATATCAGCCTGCCGATCGGCAACGCCATAACATCTTATTTCATTAACTTACTTAACTCGAAAATTGTTGACAGATTCTTTTGGATCATCATCATCGGCCCGCATACATCCACTGCTGAACATAGACCTCCCCCAAAACATTATTTATTAGAAGTTTTTTAAGTATTCAGATTATTCTGAATACTTAGGTGTATTTTCTTCAATAAAATATGTTTTGTTCGCCGAACTTTTTATCCGTATGTTTCGTATGTCTGGAAGCAACTAGACGCCCACAGTCTTCGTTGAAGCTTACAACTTGATTTGTGATTTCAAAGATTATTGCTCTTTGGTCTATACCTACCTTTATACCTGCATTCTTTTCTACCGTTCAATATATTTCGTTTTTTTTTTAATATTATTTAGATTCTTCTATAGGTATTTGGTTATTGTCATTATCTTCTACGTACATAGAAGCAAATTATCCTTACCTATCCAATATTTCTAATTGACTATGTTTTTTATTAGAATTTACAATTATCATGATTTTTTAAGTGTTGGCTTTGTGGAGATTAATAAGTCATTTGTATGAATCATAATATTCTTCTATTTTTATTTGTACCCTTTTTGTTTTGTAGATCGTTTAACTAGCACGTAAAGGGATAGAGATAGAAGTTACTTAGGTAGGTAGGTACTTAAAAAAATGGTTCACCCCGACTATGTCTCCAAGTTTAGTAAGTTTTGTTTAAATAATCTTTCTATTCGTAAGCAACTTCCTTTATTTCAAAATGTGTAAATAACAACTCTTTAAAGGCGCGTGACATAAAAGTAGGTAACGATTAATCTCAGCCAAGAATGCAAGATTAAGGTGTATTTTACACACCTAATTGTAATTCTGCCCACGCGACCGCGCCTTACCTTCAAGAATGCTTAAAAATATAGCTACAAACCTTTTTGCTCGGAAAATATTACCATGTACTCAAATAATGAGGCAGCAACAATGTGTATAGTGATAACATTTAGAAATTTTGGGAATGCGACTAACAGCGCCATCTGTTAGCGAGTAGTTGATAACTTAAACTGGTTGAGTCGTTTGTAAATAATATTGAAGTTCTGATTAAACCTAAAATTTTCATAACTCTTTATTCATTTTTGAATTAAATAATAATAATTATGCATTGGAAAACTGATCAATTATTATAGGTACTTGTGAATTATGTAAATGTATTTTCTTAGTCTTAAAATTCATCAATTTTATTAATATAAGAAGCATTCATTTTTAGAAGCTATCCTCGATGAGCTTGCTCCTTTAACTTATTTAAATAAGGTACAGAGCTTTAATCATAAGTTATCTCATTATAAGTTTATCCTTTGGCTTGGTTTTAATCTAGAGAACAAAGGATTCCACGCGTTTCATTAGGGATTAGGGCGAAGTGGTTTGGTTCAAGGATTTCCACACATGTGGTTTAAGTTTAGTAGCAAAAGTAACTGACGAAATTTGAAATTTAAAGTAGCTGCTTTAAATTTCAATTTTGCTCTAAACCTAGTGTAGGTACTAAATTTTTTAATAGGACCTAATGTGGCTTTGCACAAAAATCACATAGCTTTCAATGGTTTTAAAAAATTTAAAAACACAAATAAACTTCAGGAAGCCCACCAGCGCCAGCGGTAAAATCTTACCAAGCGATAAAATCTATCTGTGGATATTGACGATGACGATGAAATTTTGTTGAGATTAGTTATCAAGACAATCGTTTTGTTGGTTTAGTATGAGTCTCTAAAAAACTAACATTTCTTTGAATAACTTACCTAGCCTGAAACAAAACTTCGAGCACCATGAAAGTAAAGTGGTCATAGATAACCGCACAGTCAATACAATAAACCGGCAAAGTGCGAGTCGGAGTTGAAGAGAGTCAGAGCATATGAAGGGTTCCGTGCCATTTTACAAGATTTAACTGATAAACTTTTGTTAAATTTAGCAAATCACTCACAAGTCTGTTTTTTATGAACATGTTTTTTGTTTTATTTTTGAAAAATTTCATACTATTTGTGACGTGACCAAGAATAAATACCGATGTGGCGCGGTGGGCGAAGGTCCGCCTGCGGATTACCGCCTCGGAACATTTGTGTGTACCTACGATCTGCAGATATTTGTTCCGAGTGTTCTGGTCGTTTTCTATGTATAATAAAAAATATCTATCTATTTAATGTATTGTATTATGTATATCAGTTATCTAGTACCCATAACATTAGCTCTGCTTACCATGGGGCTAGATAATGCTGTGTGAATTGTCCAGCATTATTTATTTATTTAATGAAAAAGGAGATAAAGCACTCAAAAAACAACAGTCTCACTCTGTGAAAATTAGAAAATGTAAGTATATTAAAATTTTAACTATCTACGACTGTGATGGGATACAGCCTGCTGAGGGACAGACGGAAAGTAGCTTAATACAATACAATACAAAAATTATTTATTGTAATTCTTAATAATGAGGTCTCTCGGCATATTTTAGGTACGGAACCCTAAAAAGGGCTCCGGATACCGAAGTACCAATAAGTGTAAGGTTCGTGTATCAACCGGCCAATAAACAAAGGAATTAATGATTCGTGCCGACGAAACACTGATTTTAATGCTTCGTGACGAGCTGTGACATGCCTATTTATTTAAAGTAGGTTGTGCGCGATTGTACTGGTTATGAAGACGATTGAAAGGTAGGTTTGAACTTGAATACCCTTGCCTGAAGGACTTAACCAGACTTTTATCCACATAAATGTACCTAGTCGCATGTTCTTTCATAAAAACTAACTAATTATTTTAGCAGATAGGTAAATACATTTATAATGTCCCAAAAAAAATCGAGTTGAACCCACAACCCTCCCTCAATAAAGGATGAGCCACGAGGCCAAGAAAAAGAGAAAATTATTAAAACTGAATTTATATAAATATATAATAGGCCCTTAATATGATATAACGTAAACCGTAAGCTTTTACGAATACTGTATATTTCTCTTTCTGTATATTTTTTGTTTCATGTATTAGTTTTAACTATTTTAAGTAGAATAATATTGTACCTATATGGATCTCCTGGATAGAATAATTGTTGTATTCATCATCATCATCATCAGCCCATAGCAGTCCACTGCTGGAGATAGGCCTCCCCCAATGAGCGCCATTGCGCCCTGTCTTCAGCTTGCCGCATTCAGCATCTACCTGCAGTCTTTCGCAGGTCGTCAACCCACCTGGTCGGAGGCCGTCCTACACTACGTTTACCGAGTCGTGGTCTCCACTCAAGAACACGTTTGCCCCAGCGGCCGTCGGTTCTTCGCGAGATATGGCCGGCCCACTGCCACTTCAGCTTGCTAATTCTTTGAGCTATGTCGATAACCTTGGTTCTCTGTCGGATCTCTGATTGTTGTAATATATTTGTTATATTATAATTTAAAACAACATTGTCAAAAACATAGGTAAGTACCTATGTTTCTAAGTTGATACTACCTATGTAAAGTGGATAGATACCAATAGTACTTTATATTCGCGTTGAGTTAGCTCTTATTCGTGCGTCATCATGGGCTAGACTTGGCATTATAAAAAAATGATATGGTATTAATTATCCTAAAAATGTATATTTTTGTATGTATGATAACGTTTAGTCTACACGCCAAAGTCAGCGACATAGCCCGGTGGGTTGATGTGATATTTTAGTGTATGAATATTGCAGGCTTGCGCCACTGTATATAATGTATCTATAATAAAAAATATATATCATTGTAATGTATTGTTTTATATATTTATCAGTCATCTAGTACTCATCATAACGCGAGCTCTGCTTAGCTTGGGCCTGGATGATGTTGTGTGAAAACTAAAAGACGGGAATATTAAAAAATATTTTCTACCGTTCATTAATCAAAGATGAACCTGATAAAATAAGTGATTTGTGTGTTTTTCAAACCATACACATACATCAAATTTATCTAAGATAAGGATATTCATAGGTCTTTGTTTTATGCAATTCAACCTTCGAATGCCATACACCCGAAAGAGTACCTATCTTAACAAGCTTTGAGATGCCACATCCAGTTCTTCTCACATCGCTCCCCACAACATTATTCATGCGCCTCGCTATTTGTATTAGTTACAAATGAACGGTTACCGAAATAATTTAAATGCTAATTCAATAATTAAGCGGGCCCGCCCGTAACCGACCGTGCTTGTTCGCATTCAATCGATGGGCTATGTTACTGTTTTAGTGGATTCAAGAGCGTTCAGTTTGTTCTTTTTGACATTGAATATTGGTTCTATTGATTGAGGCTTGAAGGCTCCGAGAATCTCATTTCAATAAATCGAAGACCGAAGTGTGCGGTAGGTGAAAGTCCGCCTGCGACGCAGGAGGTAGGGTTCGATTCCCGCCTTGGGACAAATGTTTGTACTATCTGCAGATATTTTTTCTGGGGGTTCTGGGTATTTCTGTACATATAAAATAAAAAATATCTTCACACGAAAAGTATTCCCAACGTCCCACGAAAACGCACCTATAGAAATACGAAAACATAATATATAAAAATATCCCCATCAGCTCACAAAAAGTATTCCCAACGTCTCACGAGACTGCATAAAATAGGCTAGGTATCCTCTAAAAACATTCTAACTACCAACCGCCAAAACTCAAAACCATACACAGCATCCAAAACTTGGCACCTCGTTACACCGAAACGTACATAAACAGATTAATCCGTTCGGACTGTGCGGTGGCGAATTAGCCGGCTCTTTGTGCAATCAAGCGGGCCCTTCGCGCCTAATGAATATGAATACGGTTGGATGCGTTCGAAGCGAGCACCCGTTCGCAACTCATTACACTGGCTGCATGTCACACCGTACTGTAACGCTGTGAAACTAAAATAAACTTCAACTTCTTGCTAGATGGCTCTACGTCTAGATTGGCGCAATTCTGCCAATTTCCGTCCCATGATTATGACATTCCTTGACATGTATTTTGTTATTATATTTTGATATTATTATTTATTGTACATCGATCTCCCTTTACAGCAAATCGATCTCTCTCATCAACTTGAAGATCATGGTCCCCAGGTCGTTCCATAAATTGTATTCCCGAGGGAGACAAATTGTCCAGCCAAATTTAAAAACTGTGTACAATTAAGGGATTGGAATAGATGTCGGTTTTTTGTACCTCTATAGTCCGGTAACGCTGTCCACCATCTTTGGTCAACAGTATTATAAATTATGGTACATACATTCGAAAAAAAAAAAAATTAAATACAATTAACGCCTAATCAATAAGTTAACGCCTTCCTCAGAGATTGGTGGGAGAGCGTGCGTGATCGCACTGAGTGGAAAGATTTGGGGGAGGCCTTTGCCCAGCAGTGGGACGAATCAGGCTAAATAAAAAAAATACAATTAAATTATTTAAAATGCTTTGTACGTTAATTCTGGGGTCTTAGAGTATTTTTTTTACATAGGCTTAGATATTTAATGACTGATTTTGGTATACTAAATAGCAATGAATCAATGTATCATGTATATCACATGTATTTGACGACCGATGTGGCGCGGTGGGCGAAGGTCCCGCAAGAAGGTTGCGGGTTCGATTCCCGCCTCGGAACAATTGTGTGTACGATCTGCAGATATTTGTTCCAGGTGATCTGGTCGTTTTCTATATATAATCAAAAATATCTATCTATGTAATATATTGTGTTATTTATATCAGTTATCTAGTACCCATAACACAAGCTCTGCTTACCATGAGGGTAGATAATGTGTGAATTGTCCAGCATTATTTATTTATTTATTTATCATATCGAGGCAACTACAATTTTTAAGATTATGAAAGTGTATAATGATTGTGTCTCGTTATTTTTATCCCGATTTATTTTTATGTAGGTCTATCCTGCTTATGGCTTTTGACAAATTAATTGCCTGTTCCGAATTATTTACCTACTAGGTACGGTAGGTTTATTTACTAGGTATCTTTAAGTTATTATATCCTTGTTTAATTTTTGTAATCAAGCTGATCCTAACTGAAGCTGGGGAATCTCAAGGGAACGACCAGAAGCAGGAATCAGGGCACTGGACAGGCGAGTGGTACAACAACGTTACATAACAGTGTAAATTATGGATATCTTGCAGTTATGAATATGGAAATCTAACATCTGTATTGGTTGTTCATTTTAGTGGCCAGTTGGACAAATTCATTACAAAATTTGCATGTATGGAATTGGCTTTGAAGATAGACTACTATACGATACAATTACCATTTTAGTGAGGTACCTACCAAACGGCAAAGTGGTCACACATACATATTTTATATTATTTTGTATTATTGCAATTCTACCACAGAATTTTATTTTGTTGACGCTATCTAATGCCTTCAAAATGATAACATTCAAGACGGGATTTTACATCTATATAATAAATAAAATAAATAAAAATAAAAAGTTTATATATTCAGACATTGTCCACACACATATAAAATTAGAAGAGTAAAAGAAAACATTAAAATTAATATAGAATTAGACAATACATTAGACAGAATTGCACAATATTATTATTTGGAGCAGTCATTCAACAGAATCAACCCATGGAGTCTAATGAGTGAGGACTCTGTTGAAAGACTGCATGATGGGCGAGGCTAACTTGCTGCCAGCAACCTGCAGGATGGTGTTGGTATTGTCCCATGTTATGTGCAGCAGTGAGGCGGTTTTCTTGCGGATGATGGGCTTCAGCAAACAATACCTATGTACACACATATATATATATATACACAACACAACAATAATACTTTGTTTAAGATTAAATGATCAGGTAATTATCGCGTACCTTTTGTTTTATTTTCCCCTAACAGTCGCGTCGCCCGTGACCACGATCGTTGTAACGCATAGTAGGGGAAAATAAAACAAAAGGTACGGTTTTAGAAATTTAAAAGGTAATAAATACCCGATCATCATCATCAGCCCATATTAGTCCACTGCTGGACATGAGTCCAGCAGTCCTCCCCCAATGAGCGCCATAGCGCCCTGTCTTCAGCTTGCCGCATCCAGCATCTGCCTGCAGTCTTTCGCAGGTCGTCATCCCACCTGGTCGGAGGGCGTCCTACACTACGTTTACCGAGTCGTGGTCTACACTCAAGAACACGTTTGCCCCAACGGCCATCGGTGCTTCGCGAGATATGGCCTGCCCACTTCAGATTGCTAATTTTCAGAGCTACGTCGATAACTTTGGTTCTCTGTCGGATGTATTCATTATGAATCCTATCCTTCAGAGAAACTCCGAGCATAGCTCTTTCCATAGCTCGCTGAGCGTCTCAGCTGTAGGTCATAACGGGTACCCGATCATTTAATCTTAATTATGTTAACAAATTGCAAAAGTTTACAAAGTTGTAATACTGTGCTTGTTCAGAAAGTGAACCTGGCAACACTGATGATAATTTCTCCTCAGGTGGTTCACATTAAATGAAAGACAAAACATGTCCTTGTTAGCCTTCGCCTGCACGTGCTACGAACCTTATTACCCATAGATAAACATCACTTAATTTTCAAGGAACCTTTGTCTAAAACGTGGGCCCATAACCACCTCTTTAATATTAAAGGCACGACTGCTACCGGTTATTTTCAAAGTTAATTGTTATGTTGCTATCATTGTAGTTATCTATTTCGTGGGAACGTGTCATCCGCCATTTTGATCTTTGACGGCAGACATCTTGATTTCCTAGTAATGAATGAAAACAGTTTTGATTATACGTTTGGACCAACGTCCAACTCACATTCTACTATGTTGACATGTTGAGAGCTTTTTTGCTATTATCTGTATGTAGAGTAGGTAGATACCTACTCTACATACTGATAATAGCAAAACTAGATAGATAGATAGAAAGAAAACACTTTATAATACCACTCAAAACAGAAAACAATAAAGATTTTTTTTTAGAATAAAGGAAGTATAAAGGGTGGCCTTATTGCTGACAGTGATCTCTTCCAGGCAACCTTAGGATGGACTGGACATGAAGGAACAATACACACGGTAGCACTTTAATAAATATAGGTATAATTGTAGGTATTTTGAATAATCTTGAACATAGTCGTTTTAATCAAAGCTTTGAATTGCATGGACCACTAATTTACAGAAATAGTATGTAGGTATGTCATAGGCTATCACATACTGTAAAGTTGACCAGCAGACTGTCGCTATGACTCATAGCGACAGCCTGCTGGTCAATTCACAAATACATAATCTAATCTATATCACTATTTTCTCAATTTTCAATCAATCTGAATTGACGATCAATTATAAGTACCTACATAGTGTCAAAAAGGTTTGATTCTTCGTCCAATCTATGCTTCTGTTAACACTTTGACTGCCACCGGGGCGCACTCGCCATCCTGGCCCATCCTTGCAGAGCAGGGACGCACCAGGTCGCATGACTGAAGCTTGGCAGTGAGCGTGCTAATTATTTAACCTCTATTCTATTTTGACGACCGATGTGGCGCGGTGGACAAAGGTCCACCTGCGACGCACGAGGCTGCGGGTTCGATTCCCGCCTCGGAACAATTGTGTGTACGATCTGCAGATATTTGGTCCGGGTGTTCTGGTTGTTTTCTATGTATAATAAAAAAATATCTATTTGATGTAGTATTATGTACATCAGATATCTAGTACCCATAACACAAGCTCTGGATTACATGGGGCTAGATAATGCTGTGTGAATTATCCAGCATTATTTATTTATTATTATTTATTTATACTATTTATGCTTGTCTTTAGACTCAAGATCCTGTATCACCCAGACTCTTAAGAGACTGGAGTTTTACAGAGGGACCCACTCAAAAACTTTACACATCTGAGTCTCCTGTTGCCCAGACTCTTACGAGACTGGAGCCTCGGGAGACCCAAGTACACTTACAACACTACACACACTCACACACTACATTACCCACTCACACATACACGATCACGCGCAAAAAAAAACAACTAATTTACGTAACTTAATCTACTTTTATCTAATTTATTTTGGAAGAGCGAGATTCCCTAACACAGGTATTTCTTTAACTTAAAAGAGAATCTCAAACACTGTTATATTTATTGTACATTAAGTTAAAAAAAAAAATATTTTGTATTTTGTATTTGTATTTTGTAAGATCGTTCTTAAAGAAATCTCTATGGTTAATCGACGACCTCTGTAGCGCGGTGGGCGAAGGTCCGCCTGCGACGCAGGAGGTTGCGGGTTCGATTCCCGCCTCGGAACAATTGTGTGTACGAGCTGCAGATATTTGTTCCGGGTGTTCTGGTCGTTTTCTATGTATAATAAGAAATATCTATCTATGTAATGTATTAATAATAATAATAATAATAGTCATTTATTTCAGGTCATAAAAAGAAACCCATAGGTTATTATAAATAAATTAAATTAAATTAAAGTAAACATTAAAATAGGAATAGACCTACTTACGTATTGTATTATGTATATCAGTTATCTAGTACCCATAACACAAGCTCTGCTTACGATGGGGCTAGATAATGTGTGAATTGTCCAGCATTATTTATATTGAATAATTTAAAAAAAAAAAATTTAATCTGTGGTTATTGTATATCACGCACTTCTCTTGCTTAAAGTTCCGTGTCATTATTGTTTTATCGCCATTGTTAACGTTAACACGAATGTTCTTAATGACGTTTATTGTTTAGATAAGAACTGTTCTTTTTGTGGGAATGGCGGCTAAAGTAGGTTTGAGTTACCTTAGCACTTTATATACTCTAGTTAGTTCCGTTACAAGAAAATTTACATTTAAGTATCTGCTTTTGAATTAGACCTTGCTTTTGTGTTAGCTATTATAGTTTGTAAATCACAGTAATATTATAAATACAAAAGTTAGGACTAAAGTCATTTAAAACGGTTGATTTTTGAGTTATCCAATATTTCGGCACAGTTATTCCGTGATCATGGCGCATGAAACTGTGCCGAAATATTGGATAACTCAAAAATCTAATCATGGTAAATATCCCGTTTTAAATGACTTTAGTGTTGATAACTATGATAGTTTCAAAAGTTTTACAAAAGTTTGGATGTTGGTCACGTCTTCACGCCAAAACTACTGAACTGATCGCGCTGAAATTTTTCATACAGGTAGTTTTTCATACACCTAGTTCTAGACCTGGTTTTTAGATAAACATTGTTTTGAAATAAAGCTACAACACTTTAACCATGCCTATTATGAAAGAATCATTAAAATCAGGCAGTATGGTTAATAAGATTTATTGTTCGCTTCTTTACTTTACCTTAAAAAAAGTCAAATGTCAATATCATTTATAACCATAAGCTGTAGAAATAAGCACTTAGGTAGGCAAAAAAGATTGAAGTGACCAAAAAATCAAAGTGATCACTTTATTTTCTACTTTTACTTTTGCAATTTGAAATTTGAGACGTGTCCAAGAGTCATGTAATGTCTAATGTAAATAAAGCATTTTGATGTTTGATGAGTCCACAATTGACGGAAAAATCAGCGAACAAACATGAAACATACAGCCGTACTATCCTCCTCCTTTTTTGTAGTTGGTTAAGAAGACAAGTCGCTCAGCGAGCTATGGAAAAAGCTATGCTCGGAGTTTCTCTGAAGGATAGGATTCGTAACGAGTACATCCGACAGAGAACCAAGGTTATCGACATAGCTCAAAGAATTAGCAAGCTGAAGTGGCAGTGGGCCGGCCATATTTCGCGAAGAACCGACGGCCGCTGGGGCAAACGTGTTCTTGAGTAGAGACCATGACTCGGTAAAAGTAGTGTAGGACGCCCTCCGACCAGGTGGGATGACGACTTGCGAATGCTGGATACGGCAAGCTGAAGACAGGGCGCAATGGCGCTCATTGGGGAAGGCCTATGTCCAGCAGTGGACTGATATAGGCTGATGATGATGAATAAGAAGACAAGTTGGTTCAGAACACAATTATTTACAAATACTTCGACATGACCTGAATCTTTTTGGTTTAAAATGTTATTTTCTACCCAAAAATACATGAACTCAGTTTTCGACCGTCATTTTCCTCTGCACGTTTTATCTTAATTGCCACATAAGCACATCTTAGACAATTCTAAGTAACATAATGATAATCTCAAATCTTTTGGACGTGTCCACCCACATAGGTGAACTTAACTTGACACATGTTTATGAATAAAACCCGTCTTTACAACGCACTCTAAAATGCGATGGTGGAGTTAGATAATATGAACAAAAGATTATATTCTAACTTTACTAATTGCTTTATTGTTATATAACATCAAGGTTTCATCGTCATCATCATCATCAGCCTATAGCAGTCCACTGCTGGACATAGGCCTCCCCCAATGAGCGCCATAGCGCCCTGTCTTCAGCTTGCCGCATCCAGCATCTACTTGCAGTCTTTCGCAGGTCGTCATCCCACCTGGTCGGAGGGCGTCCTACACAAAGGTCAAGGTGGTCAAATAAATAATAATATGTACTGACGACCTCTATAGCGCGGTGAGCGAAGGTCCACCTGCTACTCAGAGGCTCGCGGGTTCGATTCCCGCCTTGGGTCAAATGTTTGTACGATCTACAAATATTTGTCCCGGGTGTTTTGGATATTTCCTAACTATAATATGTATTGTAAGAGTATATCAGTCATTTACTAAACTCTGCTTAGCTTGAGGCCTAGATATTGCTGTTTGGATTGTCCAACATCATTTATTTATCATTTATGTCAACATAGGCTGATCATGATGATGAAGAAGCAAAGAAAAAACCTAGTTGAATAGTCGTGTAAGAAGACTTAAAGCTATAAATAACAAAGTCCAATTTGCAACACAATAGCATTGCCACCGACCAATTCAGCCCTCTCAGTTTCAAAAGCAATATTCTACGTCAAACAAGACAAAATCAATTTCCAATACGTATCGGCCGTATGCAAAGCACATTATATTAAAGGGTGCGACACACGATAGTGTTGACTCGCGATAGTGCGATCCCTTCTTTGTGACTAGAAATCTCATTTTGGACGTTTATTGATATTAGTTCGTTCAGACTTTTTAGGCGACGCTTGAGTTATTAATAAAAAAATATTCAAAAATTACTCGAGAGAAATGATTACCTAACGGAATTTAAACGGTTCCATATACACGACGCATGCGAAGCCGCGAGCAGAAACTAGTTTTTAATATTAGGACTAGATTATGCTGTTTGGATTCATCATCAGCCTATAGCAGTTCACTGCTGGACATAGGTCTACCCCAATGAGCGCCATAGCGCCCTGTCTTCAGTTTGAATTTTTTTTTTTTATTTTTTTTTATTTTTTTTTTTTCAGTTTTTTTTATTATTATTTTTTTTTTTTTCACTACGTTTATCGATTCGTGGTCTCCACTCGAGAATACGTTTGCCCCAGCGGCCGTTGGTTCTTCGAAAGATATGGCCGGCCCACTGTTTGGATTGTCCAGCATTATTTATTATATCAATTATTTATGAATATAAAATTTCTAAATTCTACGATAGAGTCAATCTTACAAGGTTTCTGAAAATTATTATTTTCCTAATGTACAAACAGAAGCATTAATTGGTAACCCCCTCACAGCATATGTAATAGTGTCATTCAGTAGCATGCAGGTTCAAACCTATGAACATAAAAATATTGATTTTAGTTTACATTATTCTCGTTAATTTGTATTTTTAACATGTTTTATTTTATTATAAAGTTTATTCAATTATCTAAATAAAAAACTCATGTTTTGTTCAAAACTGTCATTTTTTTATCACGAGTAACGATACTAAAATTTCAAGACTTTATAAAATGTTCTGAAAATATTTTCATTAAAATACGCAAACGTAGAACAGCAATAGCAACTATCGCGTAGATCGGGTCGCCTCCTCCCGAATGTTTTAAGAATATTGAAAACGTCTCGCACTGCTGACGGTCGGTCGAAAGGATTGCTTAGCTTTTAGTTTAGGAAGGCGATTGAATATTCCGGATTAATCTGCGAAAGCAATTTGCGTGGGATATAAATTCTTCTATCTATAAGATAGGGGTTTATATCAAAATCTTCTATTAGATGTAACATAATGATATCGTTAAGCTGAAATAATTTGCCAGACGTTTCACATTCATGTTTAATCTTATCATCTCATTTATGAAGTACTAGTTTCTGACCGCGGCTTTGCACGCGTTGTGTCTATGGAAATGGTTTAAAGCTATTTTTATTCAATGGAAACTGATTAATGGAACAAATATCGGTAGCTCTAGGCCTCGAATAAAGAGTAGACTACCTCTTTATTCGAGGCCTAGAGCTACCGATATGCGACTTCAGCCCGATCCGTTCAGCAGTTTTACCGTGAAGAAGAAACAAACATTCATGCATCCATCTAAACATCCATACTTTCGCATTTATAATACTAGTTCCTGCCCACGGCTTTAAACGCGTTGTCTATGGTTATTTTTATCCCATGGGAACTGATTAATTGATAAACTACCTGTATGTCATGTAGTAAATACAAGTATTGAATGGAGGTCTTGAATCTTCAGTACCTTCTTTGCTTTTTTCTTCTATGATGTAGAGGAAAAAGGTATTATGTATTAGGTATGGATTTACTAAAGTAGAAATAAGTTTAGGTTTTCCAATGTAGGCACCTAATTAATCAATGACCCCCACGGAATACATTCTACAGGGTCTAAACTCAAGCATAAATTACGTAATCAAACCTCAATCCAATAAAGAGAAACCCTTCAGGGATCAAAGACAATACAAATTCCTCAAAATCAGTCCCTGATATCCTAACAATTGTAATTAATACAACTCTTAACCCGGAAACTCACTCCATCAAACTCCCATCAGATCGCAAAGGCAATCAAACCAAATTACTGTACAAATTCTAACTTTCAAGTACGATTCTCGAATGTTCGAGATTCTTCGAGCAAGTGCCAAAGCCCCTGCCTTTTAACCCTTCTTGTCATTCGCGAACAAATTAATCATCGTCATTTACATGCAGCAGCAGTAGCCAGATTTGTTTCTGCGATTATGCAACCCTCTTCGTTAGTAAAGGGGCGGTGCGGAACAGATTTTGGATGACTTGTTTTAATATTTTGATGTTAATTATCTTTTATTGTCATGTTCTGTAATCTTAATGCGTGGAACTCAAATAATTTTGTTATAAAGCGGGATAAAGCGGGGCAAAGCAGCCATGCAGTATCTTGGGGACGCTTCCGACTTGTATTGAAATCGATATAAGTTTAGCTACATGTAGATTTTTTGCAACATTCTACATATCAGTTAGCTCAATTCTTTCAACTATAAATACTAGTTCTAATTTGTTTCTATCTTTGTAACTTGCTTTGTTAATAAAGGTTTTTGTTGTTGTTTAATCTTAAATTCCTTAATACTGATGGTATTTTAGCAATAAGTGCGTAACATATAAGTGATTTTTTCTGCTTTAATAACAACTACGAAATTTTCATTGAGCATGAAATATCATATCGCACTTGAGTAAGTATACCTATATTGATTCGTTTGAACCACGTTTTTGTTTCTTACAAAAAGCTTTATTTGCTTTGTCCATTTTAGAATAATGTGGAGATGCACATTATCCTGTGTAACAAAGATTTGTTACCTACTTGTCAGGTCAAGTGTTTGGTCCGTGGCAATATTTGACCATCTCTTTGTACATAACAAACAAATAGTTCTACCCAATGTTCAATATGAAAATTCTGTGAAGGAACACCTTTAGAAAGTTTTAATTTATTTAAAACTAATCTCCATGCCATCCTGTTCTGTCTCCGGCTGGGCAGTGACAATTATTGCGTTCATTTGTATATGGCACACCGGACCTTTTGACCCGAAGGGTTGACATGACAGAGGGATGTACGTGACGAATGATTGTGTGCGATGCTATTAGTTAGGATAATACGAGTGATAATAATGGATTTGCATAGAAGGGTTAAGTTTTGATGGTGTCCTTAACATCTGTTTTAGGTTTTTCGTTTAATTGTAGTATTCCGCTTGCGATGCAGAAGATCACGGTTTCGATTCTCACCTCGGGACAAATGTTTGTACGATCTGCAGATATGGGTCTCGGGTGTTTTGCTCGTTTTAGTAAAAAATATCTATCTATGTAATGTATTGTATTATGTACCTACATATATCAGTTATATTATATAACACACGCTCTGCTTAGCTTGGGGCTAAATGCTATGTGGACTGTTCTGCATTATTTATTTATTTGTATTCAAGAAAGTTATTCAAACAATTTCATCAATAAGATAAATTATATTCCTTTGATAATATAATCAAATATCATTACTTTTCTAATTTATGAAAAGGTTCACATCATTCCTAGATCTGATAGAATGCATGGCTTTCAAGGTAAAGTTTATCATTCATGCAGCAGTAGTCTTATTAATTCTTGATTTTATTTATTTGAATTATTCCGGAATATCATCTACTCACAATAATGTCTTTTGTCTCTTTTTATTACCTACATCGTTTGAGCTTCAAAGGTGTGGCATCCCACTTCATTTCAAGATGCCTTACTGGTACACCAATTTCACTTAGCCCCTTTCAATCGGTGCTAAATACTTCGAACTCATAAAATTCTAAAGCAGGCGCCATTTTCTTTAATAAATAGCGGAAGTTCTCACCGGTTCATTAGTTCCTCCCCTTCAAGGGTCTTTCGAGGAGACTACGTTTGCTTTCCTCTAATATCGGTGGATTAATAACACCCTTTTAAAATTAAAAACGCTGCGCATTTTCTTATGACATCGCCGCCGCCGGTACGTTTGACTACGATGTTTGTTAATCCGAAATTTATTGCCTCGAGCAAAAATTATGTGCTCCTATTGTTCAACTAAAGAAATGACCCGAACAATACCTTCATAATTTACTTTTCGATGCGTCCCTCTTCTACAGATAAAGTCGTGATAACAAATGGTAACTAAAATAATAAAATAAACCTCAGTGCCAGCAAGCGACATATTTCATTAATAAATACAAAACAAAGATCATACGAACTCACTTTGCAGTGTCCATACGTTACGGAGATAAAACGAAGATTCGAATTCCTCTGAATTTATGCGATATCGAAGTAGGAGTGATGTTCGAGAGAACAATGGGCCGTCGTGGCGCCCCATGCGGCGAGGCGAGGTACTAACGACGTGAGCGACAGTGCAGTGGTGACATCTATCGATGAGTAGCGTGAACTGTCCATTACAGAAAGGTTAGCTAACCCTGCAAAGGTTGCAAACAGTAAAATAAACACTGGCAGAAGATTATCTAAGGGCTTCAAATAATTTTAACAAGAAACAAAACAGCATCGCGTAAAAGATTTACGAATTGAATAGAAAGGTTGCGCCGATACGACCAGTAATTTCCAAGAATCGAATACGAAACATCCTTCGAATAGAAAAGCGGTGAATTTTGCCAAAAATATTCATAAGCTGTCATCAGGGCACTGGACGAACGCCAGATGCGGGCAACCGACGACAAAATATTTCGCTGCAAAATACTTACTCAACCAAATCACCCCTCTTTAAAATCTCTTTTCAGAAATTGAGCGGCAATTTCTTTGGAAATGTTAATTTAGGAGTTAAGTTTTGGAGTTTTGGGATTTCTTTACTAACTTTACTTTACCCTCTAGATTTTTGGGGCATACGTGGGTTGATAAGGTGGTGAGCTCGTTTATCTAACTCAACTGCACTACCTAGAGCAAAACGAGATTACATTTTAAATAGATTTTGAAAAAAGGAGGTTCTATGACTATATCCGGCTGTATGTATGTGTTTTTATGTATGTCCGTCAATTATTATCATCTTTTATTCTCGAAATATTTGTATTTAACCCGCAAACAGTTAAAACGAAGAAATTTTTATTCGGTATTTAGTTTTTACGTAACAATCATGACACTAAATACCATAATATACAGCAGATCAGTGTACCAGTGTATGAAAATTTTTGGGATGTTAGCATTTCATGAAATTGTAGAGTTTTGTAAATATTGAAAAAACCTTTTCAGGTAAGCTCCTCTGGATAGAGGTAAATGTGCATAGTAGGCACAATCAAATAGCACTCTACTTCCGCATTGCTCCCTAAGAGCGCCATTACAGAGTCTCTGACTGCCCTGCGTTATTTATATGCTGCATTAAAACAAAATGATATGCCTTCACCGCTGAAAATCTAAAAAGAATAAGCAATAAAACGATAAAGCCCAAATCTGATACATACTAGGGCCACAGACACCCACGCCACCACCGGTGCGAATGGGACAGAAATATAGACCGGCGAAATGAATACGACCGACGCTACTGTTTCATCTCTCACCTCTATCGCCCCGTAATCTTTGAACCGTCCTAACTCTTCCACCACAATAAAACTAAAATAGACCTTATCCTCACTGAAAAATATCCAAATTCAAACGAGGATTACAACAAATGGATTTGAGATTAATATAGTACCGAACCACCCCGTCTCATGCCACCCCATTCGGCGTTCAGCATTCAAATAGGAATCGAATGGATGACCAAAACATAATATCTTTGGGAGATCCAGTCGCCATAAATCAAATGAGGAATAATCTGTTTCGGAACGAGATAGTCGCCGATTCCGTGCGCCATAAAAACGCAAAACGTTTTGTTTGATTGAAATCGTTACTTCGGCTTTTTTCCCCGCACTATTTCTTTTTTATTTTCCTTGATGTATAATCAATGTGTTAACGGATGGCCGCGAGTCGGGGCCGAGTAGATTTGCCACACAAAAGATTCCTGATATTGAGTTTGAAAGTAGTTTCTCTTTTCGTTTTATGTTAATGGCAGTTTTGGCGGAGAGGTTGTAATGGCTTACGCGAATAACTGTCGCATTTTAGTCGAGAACACATGCGACGTAGGTAACGGCACTTTACGGCGTCTGAAATAATTTTATGGGCAAGTAATTTAGCGAAAATTATTTATTTTACAGCTACAATTTTGTATAACACCTTGTGGCTTAAGTTTGGCCCTTAACACTTCGAGTGCTGAAATCACACCGTATGTGTTTTCTACAAGTGACTAATATGCGTAAATCCACACTAGCGCAGCGGCTGAGAAAATACAGATCTGTGTGACTCAGCACAGCTGTAATATTTTTCGAACGAAACGCATGTGCGGCGCAACACAACCGCTGTGTAGAGCGGCAGCACGAATGGCTTAGGTTAAAAAAAAGATCGCAGTCGTCGAAAAAAGTCCGCAGTCAAAGTGTTAAATCTTAAGCACTTTTATAACAGACAACAACAATAATTGTTAACAAGTTTCATCTTTTGTTTCGTTATTTATGTCTTCATCATCATCAGCCTATAGCAGACCACTGCTGGACATAGGCCTCCCCATTTATGTCTTAAACAATAAAAACTGTTCACAAAATTTTTTACTTAAAATACATAGGTGAAATTCTAGGTTGCTGTGTAAGCAAAAATGCTTCACCAAAACGTTACCCATTAAACACTAACCCATTAAATTCCAACCTCCAAATTATCGATAAATTTTGTAGCTGGCAGATTGCACCATGTGGTCAACCTGTCCCATAACTGTGGCACATGCCATGCTTACCTCTCCTCAATTATTACCCACTAAACCTAAAAAAACACCTTCCGAAATACCATGAACCCCAAAGAGAATCAGTCCTTATTTCAAAACGGATAAAGCATAGTTTCTCTGTTGATATCTTCAGAGTTGCCATCTGTTCCGGATGATAGCTATCAAAAAATTAACAATTTGTTTAATATAAATGAAACAGGTCAAGTTCGATAAATTATTGGTGCATTTAGCAATTCCTTGAGACTTTTATGCTCACCGAATGTCACCTTTCCGGTGTCGACTCTTTACTTATCGGCTTCATCGGCGCTTGCTTTTCATTTGATGATTATTTTATTATAAGCCAACAGCTGTTTTTGGATTTATTTCGTGGCATTTTTGTTACTTTTGGTTAGACTTTAAAACCTTTTCAATATCTACCATCTACCTACCTAGAGTTCATGAAGTGGTGGAGTTCCCATCTTGATAATTTAAAAATCCAGAAAAAATTAAATGACCGTGAACTTTTTGTAAAGTCTTGTCATTTAATTTTAATTAAATAAAAATTAACTTACCTAAAAAATTAACTTAATTAAAAAATAATTAGAAATATAAAATGTGTACACAAACGTTTACGTACAATCATACTTTATTAACTTTGTATAAAAACATAAACGATAAATTTAGGTTACCTCAGTGTTTTTGCATCATAAATTTCAGTTTTGCTATAGCTGACTTATTGTGCTTAGCAAATCGCTGATAAAATTAAAAACAATTCATCTTTTAAGCCACTGTTCCACTGCGGTGTATGCTGTGAACGGCCACGCGGCGCAATTAAGCTGCGTGGGTTCCTTTCTTTGACAACGTGAATCTACGTTTCCACTGAAACACACACTAAACACGAAAATTTACCCACGACTAAGTACCACTATAGCGCAGCACAGTTTTAATATTCCACTTCCCGCAGTGAAGCTACGCACATGTGTACCGCGTGCATAGCATTGACAGCGTTGAGCTGCGAGAGTGCCATAATCGAGTAAGCCACACGTGTAGTCATGATGTTATTAATCTCGTATTCGTGCATAGCGTGTTCGTGGATTGCAGTGGACGTTATCGCATACATTTTCTTGCAAAGCGAATCTAAACACATGCGTAGCCTCTCCGTGCGTAGCGGTGGGACAGTAGCTTTACTGTTCCGACAATTCTTATCACGCACTTTATAAACCATAGTACGTATTGTTGAATCCGTGCCTTCAATATCGACAGCATGCACAAATTTTATTACTACAAAAGGATTAATGGCTGTCAGGAAGCCTTTTCGCATAAATATCTCATTAAGCCCTGATTTATTACTTAAAATACGTCACGAAACTGTAAAAAAAGTTGGAAGAAAGAAAACGATTTTGATAATTACTTATTAACATGCGATTGTCTATTTGGGACGGGGTGGGTTAATTCGCGTTTTTTATTTGCTATAATATATCATTTTGTTAATGACACCTGAATGAAAGTGATCACGAAGACTTATTTACAAAGCGGGCTCATTACATCAATCAGTGTTTTTATATAACACTAATATTATAAATGCAAAAGTTTGTATGTTTGGATGGTTAAAACTTTTGAAACTGTCATGGTTATGATCACAAATGTCAATAATAAAGGGAAATTTACAATTACTCAAAAATCTAATCATGGTGAATATCCCGTTATAAATGACTTTTGTGTATGGGGATGTTGGTTACCTCTTCACGCCAAAACTACTGAACAGATCGAGCTGAAATTTTAGGTACAATTCCAGGCCTGGAATAATATTTTTTATTTTATTTTAATATCATAAATCAGTTCCCTGATATAGAAATAACCTTATATCGCGTCCACATAAAAAAACGCGTGCGAACCCGCGGACAGAAACTAGTATTTTTATAATTTATTTCTTTAGTTTGTTTACTTATATTACCTTTTTTATGGAAAAACCCATTTAAGTTAGGGTTTTATTTAAACTTTATTTGGATCCTTGTCGTAAGTTTGTACCTACATACTACAATATATTATTTTTCTTTTGACTTAATGTTATGAAATAAAGGATGTTAAAATAAACAACCAATATTATACCAATATCTTAGTCTGATAGGGAGAAAAGGGGAATCCCCCTTTTCTCCCTATCAGACTAAGATACTATCAGCTTATAAGCATCCGGTGTGTTCATCTCTTTTTTAGAAAAATAGATTATCTCTCTTCTCTCCGTCATTTCTCTCTTTTTTATTAAAAAAACCCCGTATGGTGATTATGTAACTCGTGACCGGTTTGCGACAGGCGTAAATTAAGCAATCAGTGCTGTCAAACGCCAGTTTTGACCAATTTTGACGTTGTAGCTGGTGTCAAACTAATACAAATTGACGTTTGACAGCACTGATTGCTTAATTTACGCATGTCGCAAACCGATCGCGAGTTACATAATCACCCGGCTGTTCTCCCTTTTACAACCCATTTCCTATTGTGTGGCCTTTTTCTGACAGTCGGGGGTCACAACTTTCGATCAGCTGTCTATCTTTTGCCTACGCCATGTTGCAATATACCCAATAGAACTCCGAGAATTGTCACCGTCTTCAACATACGGTAGCAATAAAACTTGAGAGTTCTAATAGATTACAACTGATGTTTATCCAGTGCATAGTAATTAGCTAGGGTGCATCACATTAACAGACACGAGCGGCTAATTGCCGTATAATTGACGTTTAGTTTATCTATTAGATTAACATCACTGTTTGTAGAGCGTTCATTAAATGCCATTATTATTCTTGTCGGCCTTTTTCAATAGGCTAGTACTTTCTTAGGGCGCATTCACACAGCGGATTCGTTTTTCGTGACTGTTTTTTACGGTTCCTTCGGTACTGGAAATAATCGTTTACTACGACGTGAGCTTTAAAAACAGGCAAGGATATAGTTTTTCTAATGGACTCTGGTAGCGCATTCCACAACCTTATGGCCTGGATGGAGAAGGATTTGTCGTAGAAACTGGTCATAACAAATCATTACATAAATATACATTATATGCGGCAAGTACAATGGGCGGCCTTATCGCTTAGAAGTGATCTCTTCCAGGCAACCTTTGGATGAAAAAAAAAATATATGAATTTAAGAAAAGGCAGAGGGCATCATCATCAGCCTAATAGCAATTCACTAATTGAAAATTATTAAATTATTATTAATTGTTCCTAATAGCTGGACATAGGCCTCCCCCAATGAGCGCCATAGCGCCCTGTTTTTAGCTTGCCGCATCCAGCATCTACCTGCATTGGCCGTGCTTATTACAAAATCACACACTATAGTATGTCGTCCTCTTTACCGAAGTTCAATTATCGCAACTAAACTGTATACATATAATAACTTACACAAGTAATTTTCTATCCACTATACAATGAACATTAATTATTTTTTCCACACATTCTTGTATCGTAACTCAAGCCCATTGGAGCTGACTTCCTCTAATTAACATAAGCACTATTTACATAGAGAGATGTAAAGATAAGATAGGACATACCTATCATTGCTGCAATTAACACTTTGTGCTATAAATTAGGAGGGCAGTTGACTGTGAAGCTAGCTTTGAAAAAACAGCTGGTACAGTTTTGAATACTTCTTCTATTTTCAAAATGAAAAGATAGATACGTTATTTGTATTGTATTAATTTGGGGTCTGATACATTGCCATGTCAGCTGACTTACTCCTGAATGTGGGATGGAGTACTGCCATAATAACCAAGCAGGCGGATTATCATATCTGTATGCGAAGTAACAAAAGAAGATCGAAGCGAAGATGTGAGCTGTCCCTCGCAAGCTGGTGACGTCACGGAGCGAAGACGAGAAGAGATGAGCGGAGATATGAGGATTGAGGAGTGCCTCGCTAGTGCATTCATCGCAACAAACATCTTTCGACGCTTGCCACTCGCAGCTCAGCCGCTCTAACCAGCACACATCTCCACTTCAGTCTAGCCAGTACGCATCTGCGCACAGCTTCGGTTAAGACAGCCTAGCTAAAAAATAACTCTTCTCATCTCCGCTATACACATCTCCGTACACCTCCTCTTTGGTAGAGTCTTCAGCTTGTCGCATCCAGCATCTACCTGCAGTCTTTCGCAGGTCGTCATCCCACATGGTCGGAGGGTGTCCTACACTACGTTTACCGAGTCGTGGTCTCCACTCAAGAACACGTTTGCCCCAGCGGCCGTCGGTTCTTCGCGAGATATGGCCGGCCCACTGCCACTTCAGCTTGCTAATTCTTTGAGCTATGTCGATAACCTTGGTTCTCTGTCGGATGTATTCGTTACGAATCCTATCCTTCAGAGAAACTCCGAGCATAGCATTCATTTTGGTAGAGTACCTTACAATCTAACAGTGACATAGCTATTTCACGTATGAGCTGCTGACCGGCCCAACTTTTATACCAACATTCTGATGCTATCATCTACCATCTTGGTATTGATTAGTAATTGTTTTGACAGAAGGTATGTTTAATTCGTTCCGGGTTATTAGTGTGTCCGGTTTATTTTGACTCGATAACATCAAAGTGCTTGTAAATTCGAACAATGTGAATTAGGGAGTTAGAATTAATTTGTAATTATAAAAAGGTTTTTAGCTCTGAAATAGTTCGGGCTAGATGATGCCGTGTGAATTTTCCAGCATTATTTAACAGTGTAGATCTCGTTTGAAGCAAGATTTAGAAGGTATGTAAAGTGGGTTCGTGAACGCTAAGTACCTATGTCGAAGTAGGTATACTTTTGTTCTTCTAATTACGTGCGCCCCCAACGACACAGAAAACCTCCCGTCACATAGAATTACAGAAATTACTGCAATAAATTCAGAAATAAAATCCTGTTACGGCTAAACTCAGGTAATTTATCGTTGCGCTCGGAATAATCACAGAGGTGTCGTATAAATTGTGGACCATTTGTAAAATGGGAATTACGAATACTTCCCGGGTATTGTCGTCAGCCAATAAGAAGCTGATACTGGCTACGCTTGGACTGAAACCAGGTTTTCAAAGTCCCTTCCATTTTCAAATATCAGGATCCCTTATGCAATAATCATGACAAAATGTGTTTTAAAATGACATCAACGAGGTTTCAGAGTCGCCCAGTGTCCTATGGATTAGTAAGCTGAAGTAGCATTCGGCAGGTCATAATAGCTCGCAAAACTGATAACCGCTGCGGAGTAAAATTTATCAAGTAGCGACCGCGATGCAACGGGAAACGGAGTATTAAGGTACAAGTCCTAGATGCGCTGCAGACTGCAACTGCAGGCGACACTGCGGGTAGCGGCTGCGGTCAACCGTAGTGTAGCGGTTGCTTCTATTTCCAAGCACGGTTCGCGACACCACTGATGGCGCTGCTGTCTGCGGTCGCTGCGCGTCGCGGCCGCACTTGAAATCAATTTCATAGAGATGGATAGAAACAAGTAGTGTCGCATGCAGCCTACAGCTGCAGTTTGCGGCCTGCGGTCCATCTTGGAATTGCACCTTTAGGAGCGATGACATCGTAGTGGTCTCAGGGAGTCGATGGACGGAGGCGGCTCAGGACCGCTATTTGTAGCGTCTCGTACGGGGAAGGCCTATGTCCAGAAGGTGAATAAAGATGTAGTCGTGTGTGGGCTGATATGACAGTTTTAACCATTTTTACCTACACCTTGGGTTCTGTCTCGCTTTTAAGTAGGTTTATCTTTTCCGTCGAGGATTAGGGAGGAAACTTTTAAAATTATGTATATATATAGTCTCACTGACGACCGATGTGGCGCGGTGGGCGAAGGTCCGCCTGCGACGCAGGAGGTTGCGGGTTCGATTCCCGCCTCGGAATAATTGTGTGTACGATCTGCAGATATTTGTTCCGGGTGTTTCTGGTCGTTTTCTATATATAATAAAAAATATCTATCTATGTAATGTATTGTATTATGTATATCAGTTATCTAGTACCCATAACACAAGCTCTGCTTACCATGGGGCTAGATAATGCTGTGTGAATTGTCCAGCATTATTTATTATTCACTTTGCAGCGCGGCTATCTTAAAGATAATTAATTATAAATAGATAAATGCCATGGAAGTATTTTACGAAGAGATTAAGAAAATATGACAACGAAAATAAGACGGAGGACCAGGGTACATCGTCCGGTTTTGTTGTTTGTTTTTGTAGCTGACAATAACCAACTCTCGACTGTGTATGAAGGAGGGTTAAGATTTGAGGATTATCAAGTTTTTTTTTTCATTGCGAGCCCTATTGAGTACGGTACGTACCCTATTGACGTGTAATGATATACTTTACCAATAAATTGAACTATTAACTACCGGGACAAAGGAGGACTCATGTCAATAAGATATATATATATCGGCCCGTGAACACAGCCATGCGTATGACGAATCCGAACGTTTTCTCTACGTAGCGCGCACAATCAAGTCTCTCTATTCTATATTAAATTTTATACCAAGACTACCTATACATACGGACTCATATCAATGTAGTTAATCTATGCAATTTCATACAAACCAACAACCCTAAAACAATTCACCAAAAACATTCCAAGCTCACGTCAACTCCCTCACGAATCCAGAATTCTTATAAACGTGTCATCTACTCCTCCCAAGGAGAATACTCTGGAATTTTTAATAGTTACACCCCTTTTCCGCCAGCTAATGTATTTGGAATCTGTCTTGGAGTTTCATCTATTGGAAATGGTTGTTTGGAACTGTTGGCGTTAGGAAGTACTTTTAACTGCGAGTAATAAATCCCGTGTAAGGCCGGTTACCGTCTCTGCAAGCATGGGGGAAAGCGGACATAAATTTGCCTGAGGAAGGATATATTTTTCTGAAGTCAAAGTCAAAACATCTTTGTTTCTATTGGATGCAATAATGTGAAATAAAATGTTCACATTATAATGATATTATACATGCAAAAGTTTGTATGGATGGATGGACAAATGGATGTTTGTTTGACTTCTTCATGACAATATTACTGAACGAATCGGGATGAAATTTTGCACAGGTTTAGTTCTACTTGGTACCCAATGCGTTACACACGCCTTAGACCTTTAAACGTATCCAATATCCATAGAACAAACACTTATGAAACAGAGACTGTAGTACTCATAATATGTACATACTTATTCTACACCATCAGTATTAATATAACCCGTCTCTACCCACTGCTGGGTGTAAGCAGGCTCCTCTAATGTGCGTATCACAATTTGGTTCTGGGCTTGCATCCAGGTTTTCTTGGACCCTTGACAATGCTGGAATTTCCCTGTGATAACTATATTTCACTTACCGACAGTTACACCCTTCTGCCTCAGAAAGAACCATAAGCTGTTGGTCTTACACCTGACCTCTCCCCGGTCGTATCGGTCTGCCATACTATGAGATTTGTATACGTTACAAGGATATTTGATAGTGAGTATAAAGTGTGTAAATTCTCTCACTTCAGAGAATATATATAGACCTTATGCACTATATTTATGTCCCATGCTAATTTCGGCCACGGCGGCGGCGGCCAGTCTCAACGGATAATAGCTATGTTATTGTCCGTTGAGACAGGCTGCCGTGGCCGAAATTCAACTACGATGACGTCATCCTAGCCGAATTTCGGATGTCATATCATCATCATTTATTTGCAGTTGCATATTACAACCTACCACACCTATTCTGTTCCTGTTATCCATTTAAACTAATCAAAATTCAAGAGCCGTAAACCAAGAGCATCCTAGGTAGCTGCATAATTAAAATTTAAGCGCATTGTCCATTCCAGCCCGACTTCCTCTCAGCTGTATCGCAGACTGGGGCTTTATACGAATCTCTCCTCTCCACGAAAATGCACATTAATATTAAATGGCTTGGAAATGCTGCGTTGTGGGGAGGGTGGGGTAGGGTGGCACAATAAAAAGCGTCGATGATACTGGTTTAAGCTTTATTTGTTTTGTATTGGTGATTTTAATGAAGTGGAAGGATCATTAAAAATATTGTGTTTTGCAAGTCAAACGACACAGCAGGTCTGTGTCGTTTGACTTGCAAAACACAATATTGTTGATTCTTTGGTGATAATTTTAGTACACGCTAAAACGTCGATATTGAAAATAAAACGTAGGTAAGTACCTGTAGTATAGGTATTTGTTTAAAAATTAAGTATTTTTGATAAATTGAGTTAGAAATCATAACTTTAATTACCTAATTAAAAGCAATTGCCTAATTAAAGTAAAAATCTTGCATTTTTAATATTTCAATTTCAGCTGATCATCCTTAGCTTTTCTTGGTCTTGCAATATGTATCACACATAAACAAACGACTACCAACCCTGAAACGTCAACCAAGCCATTTCCTTACAAAGCTCACCGTACGTGTTTTCCTTATATTAACTACGTAACACTATTCCCCCTACCTCCCCAGCCACCCTGTTAGTGCCAGCATCCAATAAGAGGTGGCGTTTGAACAAAACTACTGCTCTCTCTCGAACAATTTACTCCTTGCACTAATTAAAAGAGCGAGTGAGATGCCACGCCCACTGCTGAGAACAAACAGAAGGGGGGAAACCGCTGTCCAATCAGGACGCTTGATTATTTGTAATTAGAACGCCGAGCTCTTCCTCCGGTGGAGATGACCAATGGGATTTTGTATTTAGCGGTATTATTTTGTCGTAAAGGAAATTCTCTGAGAAATTTAATTAAAATTTCTTGCTACTGCGTAGCTCATTTGTTGAGAGCAATCAGTGTGACGAAATGGGCGTACTGTTTTACTTTATGTAATACGGTGGAATAAATTTTATGGTTCGTTAGGTTTAGGTTTTTAATCGTTCCAATTTATTTTATTATTTTAAACGCCTATTCCATTTCCTCTTTGATACATTTATAGATTCGAACATTATAGATTAAGGAGGTTGTTTTGAAAAAAAAGTTCTTTATTGTGATAAAAAGTATTAAGTAGCAATTCCACCCCAAGTACAAAGAGTTCTATGGAAATTTTATTTGAGTAGGTAGGTACATAATAGGGATTAGGGAGGACCCCCATTGCTAGAACATTTTATAAAAGTTGACCTTCAAATACAACACCAATCTATTACAAAATTCAAAATTATTCCAAACTTTGTTGTATTAACCTACCGAAAATGTATCAAACTACATTTAGTCTAGCAACAGTAGAGTCACAAAAGTTCAACGTCGCGTCGTCGTAAGCCTTGAAAAAGGCTTAACAGTGGCAGCATCTTATTCTCCGCTATAAAACCACCTCAAGAGATGATTACACGAACAATACGCTGAAACTTCAGTCTCATCGAAACAAGAAAACTAAAGCCGTATTTTCATAAGAATCTAGAGCGGACTTTTCAGCCGAACAAAAACTTTCTCCCATTGAAACAGCACAATCATTCAAAGAGGGGAGAATAAAAATCAAGCGGCTACAATGAGCGGGCGAACTTCTAGCTGCCAGTTTGCATATAGAGATAAAAGTGGGGAATATTAATGTGAATCGCTGTCCCCTTTTGCCCCCTCTCCTTTCTTGGAGGGGGTGGAAGGGGGTGAGGAGGGGGCACTTTCTTTCAGGGCGAGTGGACCGCGGGCCAGTCCTGATTTTAATTATATTGCGACGTGAGACGCCAGAGAGTTATGGTCCCAAGGAAAGTTTTGAATGTTGTTTGATATTATATTTCTCGGGGACTGTTATTTATTAAGTCTGGAAGTTTCTAGAGGATTTTTATGTTTTTTCACCTAATTTAATTTGCGACTTTATTTGGGAAAATTACGCAATACGCCACGATTGAAATTCTAAGGAAGCTTGTCTCTGAAACTTCGTTTTCCAGGAGAAAATCAATCTATGACGATCTCGACAGGTAACCCTGTAATAAGAGTATATTAGAAACATTAAAGGAGTAGCTATCAATATTAGGGACAGCGGGATTATACTTTGAATCTATTTACATCGAGATCGGAGTCGTAAATACTCTAGATCTCCATACATCACGCGATTTGTCGCATAAACTAGCATGGATAAACCAAAACTACCGATAAAGTTACAACAATACCGCCCCATAAACTTAACCCCTTATTCAACCAAACATTCAACTCGCATAAATAAGATTCGGCATACTAATGTCAATGTAAGAACGCCATTACTAGCGTTAAACAAATTCCTACAGAAAATCTGCTGGGTGTGTGTGTGTTTGTGTGATAGGGTGATATGCATATGTGGGAGCGTATGTAAATACGTGAACGTTAAATTGTGAGAGTGTGTGATGCAGCCTCCAGAAAGAGAGGTCCTCATTATCGACCTCGGGTCATGGCGCATGCTCCAACTTTACTCTTCTCTAACGAACGCCTTATAGCGACAGCGGTTCATCTCAGTAATTGAGTTACAACTTTTTACGTAGCAATTTCGTTTTTCTCTTAGAACCGTTGTACGCTAATTGGGGTGAATTTTTTTTCTTATGCCGCTTTCTTTTACAAATATTGGATTAGGCGTAATTCGGCTGAAATAGGTTAAGCTTTGAAGGCTGAGGCGTAGATGGAAGTTTTATTAGAAATTTACATTAGATTTAATATATTTTCTTAATTTCATTCCCTTTGCTCTTTTCGGGTAACATTTTCTTTGGGTAAAAGTAGACTGTCATTTTATAAAGTAGGTTTTAATTTATTTCTTTGTAGCCCTTTCTTTTGTCTTATTGCTTTTGGATTACAATAATTAAATAAATACCTTATGCTTGACAATCCCCACATTATCCAGCTCCAAGCTAAGCAGAGATAGATAGATAGTTTTGTTTATTGATTCAGACTTATTATATATCCATATTGTGATTTATTATTTAACATAGAAGATACCCAGATCAGCTGGGACAAATATTTGTACAAAGGCGGGAATTAAACCCGAAACCTCATAGGTCGCAGGCGGACCTTCGCCTGCCGCGCCATGCGCCATGCGCCACATCGGTCGTCGTGGTCGTAATAAGCGTAAGCGATCTTTTGATATATAATAAAAAAAATATATATATATAAATATAGGGCTTTTGGATAGGGCTGGTCCACTAGTTCAAAGTCGCTCAGCGAGCTATGGAAAGAGCTATGCTCGGAGTTTCTCCGAAGGATAAGATTCGTAACGAATACATCCGACAGAGAACCAAAGTTATCGATATAGCTCTGAGAATTAGCAAGTCGAAGTGGCAGTGGGCCGGCCATATCTCGCGAAGAACCGATGGCCGCTGGGGCAAACGTGTTCTTGAGTGGAGACCACGACTTGGTAAACGTGGTGTAGGACACCTTCTGACCAGGTGGGCTGACCTGCGAACGATTGCAAGTAGATGCTGGATACGTCATGCCGAAGACAGGGCTCTATGGCGCTCATTAGGGGAGGCCTACGTCCAGCAGTGGACTAATATAGGCTGATGATGATGATGAATAAATATAATAAAATAGATAATATACTCATAATAAAAAGAGTATATTTTTATTGAAAAATGTTTATTAATCGATCATAATTCGAATCATCATTAAATACTAAAGAGCAAATAATTAAAATAAAATAATTTATTTTAATTTAAAATTATAAGATTTTTTCGTGCATAAAGTAACATCGAGGTAGATACTCTGACTTTCATCGCAAATTGCCGACCGATGTGGCGCGGTGGGCGAAGGTCCGCCTGCGACGCAGGAGGTTGCGGGTTCGATTCCCGCCTCGGAACAATTGTGTGTACGATCTGCAGATATTTGTTCCGGGTGTTCTGGTTGTTTTCTATGTATAATAAAAATATCTATCTATGTAATGTATTGTATTATGTATATCAGTTATCTAGTACCCATAACACAAGCTCTGCTTACCATGGGGCTAGATAATGCTGTGTGAATTGTCCAGCATTATTTATTTATTATTGAATTGCTTTTTTTGCACAAATGTCCACCTGGGCGATGCCGCCGGGGCGGGCCGCTAGTGTTTCATTCAAGATATACTAAAGCGAATCTCACCTTAATAGACTCTGACTTTAAACAAACAAGGGGAATTTGTTGCTTCTCAAACAGCCGAGAATATTCTAGAAGATCTATCAATGTTATTCCTCTCCGAAGAGGGTTATCGGTCAGCGGGGAGAGTTGTGCAAATTAATCTCCTCGCGGCCCCCTCAGCACTTGTTACCCGAGACACTTTGTTACTGTTCGCTATGGAAATGAGATGACCTGGATATTTAGAAAGAAAGAAAGAAGCATATTCGTAGAGGAAGTATAAGACAATCTCGTAACTGACAACACTCATAAAATGTCAAATTTTGATTGACATTGTGCCTTTGTATATCCTACATCTATGGAAAGAAAGAAAATTATTTATTAGACAAAAACACAACACACAAACAAGTTTATTTCCACAATAAAATTATAAGACTACTTACCTAGTACTTACTAGAAAACACAGACAAAAATTAGTGAATATAGGTATGTATAATGTAGGTACTACTACTAACAGAAGAAAATCGAAATTTATCTCTGTGGTACCTTCCTATTGTATTCAGTTATTTTTTGTTTAAAAAAAAAAAAAAAAAAAATGCTGGACAATTCACACTGTATTATCTAGCCCCATGGTAAACAGAGCTTGTGTTATGGGTACTAGATAACTGATATATATAATACAATACATAACATAGATAGATATTTTTTATTATACATAGAAAACGACCAGAACACCCGGAACAAATATCTGCAGATCGTACACACAATTGTTCCGAGGCGGGAATCGAACCCGCAACCTCCTGCGTCGCAGGCGGACCTTCGCCCACCGCGCCACATCGGTCGTCATATATAGTTTATCTTTTAGGTTAGTAGCTTTGTATTGCATGCAATGTATATAATTTGTATACTTTTTCATTTTTTTATTTCTTGTTTTTGATACTTCTCCATCTGTTTGTTTGTGATGTACCAACTCTTAGTTTGCTTATATCTTTTTCTCCATTCCTAGGTTGCCTGGGAGAAATCGCTGTCAGCGATAAGGCCGCCTATTGTACTTTTAATATGTAATGTTTAGATATAAGGTGTTATTTTATAGTTTTAAGTACAATAAAGAGTTCATTCATTCATTCTTTCACAAGTGGCATTTGGTATATTGCGTTTAAATCGTATTTCTGCCCGCGGCTTCACACGCGTTGTTTTATGAAACGGTTAGTACTGTCCCATGGGATTTCATTTATGTGATAAAAAGCCAAAGTGGTCCATAGTCCTACATCAATGCAAATTTCATTCTATCAGTAGTTTTGATGTGAAGAAGTATCAAACATACATCCATCCATTCATCTAAACATCCAAACTTACGCATTTATATTTATAGTGTGATACTACATTATACTACATAACTAGATATTTTTTACATACATAGAAAACATCTAGAACACCCTGGACAAATATAATCTAAGCAGAGCTTTTTTTATTAGATAACTGAAGAACTATGTACATACATAATAATTGTATAATGTAGTACATAGTTCTTCAGTTATCTAAAAAATATGTATCTATATATGTAGATATTTTTTATGATACATAGAAATCGGCCAGAACACCCTGAACAATAATATGTAGATCGTAAAAACATTTTTCACGTGGCGGGAATCGTATTTGCAATCTCCTGTGCCGCAGGCGCCGAACTACAGAGGTCGTCATAATCTGCACAAATGCTTCGAATTTATAATATTAGTGTTTTTAGATCTTTTCAGCCATCGGTCAACGAACTTCTATATCTACCTGAAAACAAACTGCTCCACTACATACAAACCGACCCACTGTCAAAACTTAAGGCTCAAGCACCATTTATTTGAGCAATATCCACGGTAATGTATGGAGATTAGGAAGCGGACAGACGCGCCCGCACGTTGATCCGACATGATACATCAACGTCCGCTGGACAGTGGACACTCCCCTTTACAATGGTTTAGAGTAGGATAGCGAGGAGAAGCCATTTGGTTAAGCTTAAATTGTTCCTCCATGTCATCAAGATAACATTTCATCATCGTCATTATCATGGTCAGCCTATGTTAGTCCACTCCTGTACATATGCCTCCTCTATTGAGCACCATAGCTTGCTGACTTCAGCTTGCCGCATCCAGCATCTGCCTGCAGTCTTTCGCAGATCGTCATCCCACCTGGCAGGAGGGCGTCCTACGCTACGTTTACTGAGTCGCGATCTCCACACATTTCGATTTACCACGTATAGTAGAGTTTCGTACGTGAGTTTTATGCCTGGTACGGTACTGGTTTTACTTAAGGAGCGAGTTAGGTAATTGTCACTAGGGGAGGCCTACGAGTATGTCCAGCAGTTGAATAACATACGCTAGTATAGCTATAAATGATGATGAGGTACATTGTTCCGACCGAATTATATTGCCCGAAGGTGGAAGTTAGCTAGACCAAACGAGCAAATACACTATCAATCCCCACTCCATCAAACGATTATTCTAAACAGAGAGCAATATTTCGCTGTGCTATCTTCTTTTTATTAAAATAAAACAAAAAAGACAAGATAAAAATAATGTTATGTTGTGGTCTTCTTCTTTGCTCATTTGGTAAAATACTAAACCCACTTTAAGATGCCAGCTCCACATTTTTGTCTCTCTATGGCACAAACTAATAGCACACTAGATGTTTGGACATCAGCTTTGCATACGGCACCATTTGTTTAGCGAAAAATTAACGTGATTTTCTTGAAGTATATACTCATAAAAAAGGCACAATAGGTACAATAATGATAATAAAGGTATTTACTCACAATATATATATTATAAAATAAAAAGACGGGAATTTAAAAAAAATAGTAGTAAAATTTTCCTCAATGTTATAATAAACATGATGTCACTTTATCAAATCACAAGTAACTAAACCAAAACACAGGCTGTAACGTTGTTCGCTCTCACCGGTCAACTTTACTACCTCCGACTACCACAAGGATATCCGAGGGTAGTTCTAGATATTCATTCAAAGCCATAAATATCGAGTTAACAGTGGAATGAAAAGGAAAGTGATCGGCAACTTTCTGTCGGCGCGTAAATGCGAAAGTTTGGATGTTTTTTACCTCTTGATGTCAAAAATGATCAGGCTGAAAATTGCATTCAGGTAATTCTGGGCCTGAAATAAAGTATTGGCTGCCTTTTATACCATAAATCAGTTCCCATGGGATAGCAATAGCCTTAACACCTTAACGTTTCCATAGAAACAACGCGTCCGAAGCCGGGGACAGAAACTAGTCGGTAATTAAAATATTAACTTGCCTCCTTTCTTATTTGAATGTTTAGAACTTGTAAGGTAATTAAAATAAGAACTTGCCATCTTTTTTATTTGAAAGTTAAATACTTGTAAATATCTTTGTACAAAACGACGCTATATTTGGGTACATATATTACTTATGTTACAATTAGGATAGAATATATAAATAAGTATTGTATAATGTATAACTAATAAAAAATAAATAATGCTGGACAATTCACACAGCATTATCTAGCCCCATGGTAAGCAGAGCTTGTGTTATGGGTACTAGATAACTGATATACATAATACTATATATTACCTACATAGATAGATATTTTTTATTATACATAGAAAACGACCAGAACACCCGGAACAAATATCTGCAGATCGTACACACAACTGCTCCGAGGCGGGAATCGAACCCGCAACCTCCAGCGTCGCAGGCGGACCTTCGCCCACCGCGCCACATCGGTCGTCTAATAATGTATTTTGTTTACTATAATGATGTATAAATCACGCTCCTGACGACCGTGACGTGACACGATCCCTCTGGTCTTCACTGAAAATCAGCGCTGGGTGGACACATTAGTGTGCATCCAGCACAATGCTGAGTGAAGGCCATATTTGCCTGAACACTGCTGCGCACAATAATTTGTAAGATATATAGTATTAATTTGCGTAGTTTTAAGTTTGTTGTGTATGGTAGTTACTAAGGTAAATAAAAATATTTTCTTTCTTTCTTTCTAAGCCTATAGACTCGACTGCTTGCTCAAATATTGCAATAACAAAATACATGGAGCCATTTTCCTATGAACGTTACCTTTCAGGAAAGTAGCTTTAAAGTTTTGATAAGGGCGTTCGGTATATACGCTTTATTAATAAAAATACGCCTCATGTCTGGATGATGTAGGAGGAAGTAGAAAATTCTAGAAGTGAAAAGAACCACAAATTTTATATGCCTGAAAAATCTGAATACTAATAGACAATATCCAGAAAAAAATCGATACAATAAAATACAATACAAAAACGCTTTATTGCACATCAAATACAGAAAAACACAGTAAAGAACAAACAAACAAAGATACAGATGCACAATGGGCGGCCTTATTGCTAAGAGCGATTTCTTGCAGGCAACCATTGAATGGACACGTAGCTATAGTATAGGTATAGACGATAGTAGGTATTTTGTTATTTCTCAGAGTTTTCGAATAAAACGTACAAATTGGCATATTGTAAAAGACGATAGTATTTTGTTATTTCTCAGAGTTTTCGAATAAACCGTACAAATTGGCATATTGTAAATTCAGATTGAACTACAAGCCTCTTTGTATAAAAAACTTTTCTTTAATTTAACCAAAGAGTTTGCTTACGTCTATAATGGTCTTCCTATTTCAAATAAACTAAAATCTTCTAGAAGAGTAATTCTAGATGACTCTACCTCCTTGTTATAAGACCCACGACAATGTTTTCGTTCGATCAGCGGGTCGTGCCTGCGAAATGAAGTTGTGTATTAGAAACGCAGCTATCTTCTGGTCTTAGACTATTTTCAATTTGTTTGTAAATATTTTCTGTAGTAAGCGTTCTTGTACGAGAATGATGCATTTTTTTGGTTTTGCGGAACAAATATTGCCATATTCCCTCGGGAATAAAATTTAAATTAAATGAAATTAACATTATTATTGGACTACCTCGGGATTATCTTGTATGTACATATATTCAACATATAATTTCAAAACAATCAACCAAATCGGTCTATAATTTTTATGTATGATAGGAGAAATCCCCAAACATACATAAAAAAACATACAGCCAAACATAGAACCAACTCCTTTTTCGAAGTCGGTTATTTTTATTAAAAACACGGTAGGTAAGTACCTACCGTGTTTTTAATAAAAATAACCGTAATAAGTTGAAGTAATTTAAAACATTTGGGTAAGTATAAGTATACTTACCCAAATGTTTTAAATTACTTCTTAAGTAGCTTGGCTTGAAATCATTATCAAATTGTGTTATTAAACACAGCTTATTATTATAAAATCTAGCAATCAAATCTATCTATCCATCTGCCTGCCGTCACAACATATAATACAAAACCCTACACTTTTACCAATAACAAAGAATTCAACAATAAAACATTTTCGGACAATAACAAAATTGTTTTCTTAGAACTAAATCAAACAGTGCGAGATACGGTCACAAATAATCGAAATTAGAATTTATTAGTACCTACAAAAGTGGGGGTTCAATTTTGTGCCGTGTGTAGCAATAATGCGTAAAAAACTCATCTCCGACCCCACGACCCCTTGGACCCCCCAGGCACAGGGTCCGCTTCAGGACGAGGTATTACAGGGCCAAAGCAGTGAAGGACTTTACGAAGACGTACAGATCAATGCATAAGTAGCATCATTGTATCTAATTTACTGAATCGGCATATTTATGGTCTTGCCAACCAGTGCGACACTGACCACGACGCGATACAACCGTGTGAAGGCTCGTTTACTTCATATGTGTTTTACGTGTAACTAATATTTCAATAAACTTTTGAAAAGTGAGCAGTGATTATAACTCATTTACTTACTACTTAACTAATTTTACTTTCTACATAATGTATACCTCCCGTACAAGGATTTTACCATGAAAAGAATTATGTAGCCAGCTGTAGCTATAGCTTAGTTATAGTAGTAAAATATTAATAGTTAATATTTTTATTGCACCTTATAAAACAATGTAACAAGCAGTAACTACTAATATATACAATCTACTAATCTTTGGCATAATCGACGGCCTTATCTTAAAGCCTGATCAATTTCTGTAATATTATTTCTAGGTCGTAGGAAAAGCCAATTAACTTTGTTTTTCTGTCCGTAGAACTTACAAAGGCTCTTGAAGAGTGAACCAATCTCTATTTTATCGATAAACAAGCATTCTAGATTATTATACAAACTATTGTATTATTGTACAAACTAACTGTCAATTGGTAAGATTTTAATAGGTTTTATGGCTTCCAGGCAATCTTTGGATAGGTGGGATCAGTTAGTTTAAAAGGTGACGGTGGTATAAATAAAACCACAAATCATGAAAAATATGCCGTTACAAGTGAGATTCTAATTTTGACCACCCATTTGCGCTATTTGATAACCGACGGCCTACTGAATGGGACAGAACGTTGTGACTATTTCATTACACAAAAACAAAACTTACTTTATGTATCTACCAGTGGAGTAAGTCAAGAGATGGGTACGGGCCCCCGCTTTGTTTAACTACGAAGACAGATCTAGAAACGATGCACCCTTTTATATCAGTTCCAGAGCCCATATAGCCCCATTTTTATCCCTAAATTCCATTCTGTGCCACCCTACCCCTAGCCTCCGGTGAAATATGATGTTTTCCCATCCCAAGCGGACGCGATTAGAAAATTCGTCGCGAGATACTCGTATGTGTGGCCTACAGCGCGATGATAGTTTCCATGTTGGAATTGGATGAAAATTTCGAGGATTCCTTCGTATGAAATATTGCTTCAGTGGTTGGGCTAAGATATTTGCATACATAAACATGAGCGACTGCTCTGTTTTATACGGGAAATTTGTTTATTTGGTCGGAACATGTTCGAAGGTACGAAAAAGTTGAACAAGTTCAATAGACTTTGAATTTGACTGAATCAAATAAACGTGAATATAAATATAATACCATGCCTGAAGTGATATCATTTGATTATTTTGAAAAAACTAAAAACAGACTACTGACCAGTCCATCTAAAGGTTGCCTGGAAGAGATCACTCTCAGCGATAAGACCGCCCTTTATACTTCATTTATTCTATTGTTTATTCCTGTATTGTTTTCTGTTTTGTGTGGTATAATGAAGTATTTTCTAACTATCTATCTATCTACTGACTCCCTTAGATTTAAATTGTTCTTTAACTTTTTTTAGACAGATACTAATCCTTCGGGAATAAGATTAAAATGGGACCACCTCGAAATCAAAATCGGTCCATATTACCGGAGAAATCGACGAACATATGTATATAAAAAAACATAGGTACATACAGTCGAACATGGCACCTCCTTCTATTTTCGAAGTCGGTTAATTAGAATTACTTGGGTAACCAAGGTGGTCCAGGTCCTGCCTTGATTAGAACCTTAATAGTACTTATTTATGTATATTACTTATACGAGTACTACACTATTATTTGAATAAAACTGTGATGGTATCGAAGTAGTGAAATTTTATTTCCAAAGGCACCTCTTTACATTCCGATACATAAATCATGGACCATCCTGCCCACACCAACACGTAGGATCAAAGCCTATATATCAAGCTAATGCTGTATGCTGAATAAATATCCAGCCAGGATATTGGGTTCGAACGTAAAATAAATGGAAAAAATCAAACTGTTTTGAATGATTTGTTCAGGACGCTGCCTAAACACTTCGCAAAAAGGTTACCTACGAATTCAGGGTCAAACAGAATACGAGTATATAGAAAATATTCTCACACCATCGTCGTGTTATTTTTTTTACCGTTTAGTACCTACCTGGTCTAATATATCTGGGCGTTCATATATCTGGATATATGAACGCCCGCTAAGTGTGTGCTGATTATGGCAAAACCTTGTTTTGGGAAACCATGTTCAGCAATAAAGTCATTTAAGACGGGATATTTACCATGATTTGATTTTTTAACAAAAAATGAGGGTAGATCGGTATGTCTGCCAAAAAAAACTTACTCGCAGTGCCTTCAGTTATTCCGTGATCATGGCGCATGAAACTGTGTCGAAATATTGAAAAACTCAAAAGTCAAATCACGGAAATATCCCGTTTTAATACATTAGTGTTATAATAACCATGATCGTTTCAATAGTTTTATCATGTTTAGCAATGACCGTAAATATGTGTGCCGATGACGAAGATACTTTCCATTATGATAAACTAAAAAAAGTAAAACCTCTTTATCAGAAACCTGCAATCTAAGCCTCTAAAGGTATCTTGCTGTTATTTTGATGATAGAGAGAGGTTTGAGACTAGACGTACAAATTTCGTGCCGCAACTCTCAAGAGCGTTCATTAAAGTAACATCTTGCCACTTCAAACTTCTGCTGTAATAAGGTCTCTGGTAAGTACGGCTTGCTTCGGAACTTGGTATTTCAATGGTTTAAGGCAAGATTTAGACTTGCTGGAGCTATATTTGAACAAGATTCATTGACTGTGTTCCCTCTTAATTACATATCAACAAAATAACATTATCAATCGCAATGGAAGACATGCAGACAGAAGACTTTTGAAGACATGCATGACATAGGTCTTTTTTCTTCTTTTTAATGGATGTGTAAGAAAAAAACATTCGCAGCTGTATTATTTTGTATAGGTATTTTTTATAAAGAGGATCTATGAAAAAGTTTTCGCTCAGATCTTCGATGTCTTAGAACATGGTTTGCATGGCCAGTATTATTTTTTTTAGACTGTAGTGAAGCTAATATTTTCACATCACTGTGAGATTCATTCGAAGAAAAAATTAGTAGGCCTCATTTAAGACTGATTCACAATGTAAGCATAATTTGGAGATTCTGTTGAACGACGGATAATTATTTTTTCCCGTGCTCCACCAAGGTGAAACACACAGTAGACCATACAGTCAGTCTAATATTTATTTTAAATTTTCTGCCTAGACAATGCCACCAGAACCTGACCCTTTAGCTTTTTCAATAAGCACATGTCAGAACCTATCCTGAAAACACTCTATAGTAAATTCAATAGTCTTTCAACCTAAGAGGATATCTACATGCGGGAATACGAACTTCAATTTACTCAGGAGATAGTAATACCTGTGACGTATCACTTTACCTCTCCTATTTTTATTCGATCCCGAGTAGAGTAGATGCTAATGATATTATGGAGAAATTGGCTCAGGTAGGTTTAGATGGGGTGTCTGCGCAAGTCAAAGATAGTTCTGACGGAAAATTTTGGAAATCGAATAATGAAAAATCATCAGTGCTTCTTTCAATTTGTTTTTCTAACGCCAATTCTACTAATAAACGCGAAAGATTGTAAGCATGAATGGATTTTTGTTACTCTTTTTAGCTCTTTACACGTAAAAACTACTGAATGGATTTTAATGAAACTTTACAATGATATAGCTTATACATCAGAATAACACAGGTTACAATTTTATAAAGATATATTGTATATTATCTAAAATATTTATCACCACGCGGGTGAAACCACGGGGCGCAGCTAGTTAGATATAATTTAAGTACTAATATCTAATCTTTATCTGTATTTATCAGTCTTCTTGACCGCCATATTAGCATAGTGATCCATACAACACCAACAACAGTACCTACACACGGCGAATTAACCGTAGATTTTGTATTTATTATTTGTCTTTAAGTATTCATAATGTTAGGTATGTTCATAATTTATAGTATTTTATTCAAGCTACACTTTGGTACACCCCCTGCCTGTCTTAAATTCACATAATTCTTTCCATTCAAAGGTTGCCTGGACGAGTTCGCTTCTAAGCGATAAGGCCGCCCATTGTACTTGTCGCATGTGATATCTTTTTTTTGTGTACAATGTTTTATTTAGTGTACAACAAAGTATTTTTGTATTGTATTTTATTTTTTCGTCGAAAAAACACGTGTGCAACTGTCCATAGTCAACTTCGTGGACTCAACAACTCATCAACACTGCCGCTTCGTATATTGTCTATACCGTAGGTGTGACCATCGAAACCAAAATTACACACGCCTGCCTCTAGCTAGGGGGAAGGTGACGTCACAGGCGTGAATAAACGTGATGGAAATAGGAGGATTTGTTTACCCATTTCTTCTCACACTTTTGACGTTAAAAGGTGAAGCGGCGCGGTTAGTGGGTGTTGTTTTTGTTAGTTTCTGTGATGGGAATGGAAAATAGTCACTTAGGTACCATAGTATATAGTTATAGGTAAGGGGGTTTTCGTATTCTTGACGATGGACAGTAGGCGGGAAGGCAACGTGGGAAGATACCTAACCTTCATTGTTGAGGTATCGGAAATCAATGGCCAATTTAGAAATGACCTCGCCATTTCACCTCAAAAAACCTATTCCAGAATTTACCCACGTACAGCTCTCATAAGCCTATTGAAACTTAACACTACCCGACCCATCCCAAATTGAATTTATTTAGCGATTTTCAGAACAAAATATTAGGGAGTTCTATTTATCAGTGTTCGACATAAGGCGGTATAAAACCAACACATTTATTCTCAAACAGGGCTGGACTTTAGTTCAATCTAGAATGTTTGCTTTTTTATCTAAATAATCAGAACAATTTAAAACACCGGCCTTGATTCAGTAATTTAAATTGTATGATGATGAATATCCTCTTCTTCAATGTGAATCATCTGGTCTTAACGAAGACTAGACATCTGGCTGACCAGCCGCCGCTGCCTGCACACATGCTGGAGTGGTGTAGTATTAATATCGTACTTGGAGTGAAGAATTTGAGTTTTTTGATTTTGTTCTTATAAGCCTTTCTGAAGCTTAGCAATCAGCTATTTTTTGATGATTCGCCAGAGTACCGCCGGGGCATCAGCAAACTTATTAGTATGACAACCGATTAAGACGACCTCTGTGGCGTGGTGGGTGAAGGTCCACCTGCGACATAGGAGGTTGCGGGTTGGATTCCGGCCTCGGACAATATTTGTACGATTTGCAGATATTTGTTCCGGGTGTTTTGGTCGCTTTTCTATGCATAATTAAATATATATGTATATATATATTTAATTTATTGTATTACGTTATCAGTGCTCATTACACAAGCTCTGCTTAGCTAGATAATGCTGAGTGAATTGTCCAGCATGATTTATTTATTAGTGGAATATTGTGGACCTCAAAAAATTTCGGTTTAAAAGATATTAACGTCCATGATAAAAGCTTGTTTTAGCAAACTTTAGTGCAGTTTCAATCCCAGATACGACACCACTACGAACTAGAGAAACTGGAGTGGGATTACATAATATATTCGAGTGTCGTGTGGTAAGACCATTTTTCTATTCGCACCCGTAAGGCGTGTGGTAGACGTGGCACGCCTAATTCAAGGGATATGCCGAATAGCTGAATTATGTAGGTTTGTAGGTGATCGAATTTGTTTGCGAATGTTCCCTGGTCTTGAGATGAAATAAGGAGAAATGTTTCTTTGAACTTACCACTAGGATATGTAAGAACATTTTTCTCTCTCTATCTGTAATCGAATAAGATTTCTCATTGTGATAATCCAGAGATCAAGCCTATCAAAACAAATCATAATCTTCACGTACAAAGCCACTTTGAAGATATTTCACGACTTCCTAGCAGCATTTATAATAATATCCAGTAAATTCTAGAAAGGACCTAATAAGAGGGCCGGGCAGCTGTCCAAGATTATTTGGGAGAGCGTAAAATTTATGTTAATGATCCTCACAAAGGAAAATAGCATAGCGTTAAACCAAAGAAGAAAGCATCCCCCTATAACGTGTCCCCTTTAAATGAGCAAGACGGGGCCTATTCTTAGACTATCCGAGATTTTAGGGACTTTCCGATATAAGCAAATTCTAAGGTTCTGGACCTTCAGTTGCTAGATCGATCATTGATGTAAAGGCTATTATATACGTAGAAGATCTTGAATTCTCGATATTGACATTCGGTGGTGGTTCACACTGTTAGCACCCCACATCAAAGTAAAGTAAGAAAGTATTTATAATTTATACATTATGTTGGTGCACATTCTTAGCTTAATTAATACAAGATAGGTATCTTAGGAAGGGTCATAATTTACACACAAAAATAAAGAGAGCAACAACTGTCCTTTGCAGACCTAGTATTTTATTTGTTTGTTGTTAATAAAAATTCTTGGTTTATCTTCACACTAACAATTATAATCCCGAAATGATGGTTGTTCAGATGTAGGATGATTGTTACCTCTACGCAAAAACAATTGTCCCGAGGCGGGAATCGAACCCGCAACCTCCTGCATCGCAGGCGGACCTTCGTCCACCGCGCCACAGAGGTTGTCAAAGTACAAGTATCATACTAAAGTAGAATGCCTTGAGAATACTCTCCCAAGAACTACAAAAGCACGCAAAAAACGTGGCTGGAAGCGAGCAATTCATTCGTCCCCATATCCGGTTATTGCCGGTTTATCATACGCCCGGGGGCCACTGTTACTCCACCGAGATTATTTTAAGCTTCAACCTTACACGTTTGATTAAACTGCCATTGCTGGTGTGGGCATACGAACCACGCTTTCTGACTGTTCTGATGATATCTTCACATTGGATGATCTTTATTCTATCTCTCGTCAGTAATTTGAGATTTCGCATTATGTTTTCACTTAGTATTTTCTGCTAAGTAGATGTCCTCTTGGTATACTAACGCCTTGCTCTTGTATATCTACAATATGATTCAGTGTGCCTTAAATGCCTAATGCTGGAAATTTTTGATATCTGATTCTCAAGAAGCCTACCTAGAATATAATATTGATTTGTCATCTTAACAGCTCAACGAAGTCCTACGTCCAGGAGTGGATCCTGAATATAGACCTCCTTAATCATAATTATAATTTTCATGAACATAATGTCTAATCAAACAAATTAACATAATTCAAACGAACTTATGTAATTGTAATTTGTAATTATTTTAATTGACGAGAAACTGATAACACCTGACCTTAGCTTAACATAGAGTTAACCATAGTTATTGTGTATTTTCATTTCATTTCAAACTTAAAACACCAAATTAATTTTGAGCTTTGTTTGGAACAAAATGTTATCCACAGGTAATGTAAAGAAACCTATTGTCGCTTGCATATTTTGTCAAGACCAAAGAACCTAAAGCAGGAACCACAGTGAGAAATGATAAAGAGCAAGGATGTCCGGAAGGGGCGAGAACAAAGCCGTGGTCGCATGATTGCACTCTTTGGTAAAGGAATTTGAAATTGCAAACCGGCCGTAACATCTTCAGCGTCATTTTGTTTGGGAGGCGTCAAAAAAATTATGATAGAGAGTTTTAATTTTTTTTATTTCTGTTTTAAGGGAAACTACTGTGAAATTATGTTAAGCGTCATTTCTAAAGATGGTGAGAAGTTACCTATTAGATGTCCTTCTGAAGTTATTGCTCTTTCATCGCAATAAATCCACTCATTGCCCCTTGCAAATAAAACAAATTCTCAGCAAGGAAAACCTACAGCATTGAAATAAAAAAAACTAGGTAATAATTCAAAATGGCGCTTGGCCACTTAATAACTGGCTGACACCATTGGGAAATATAATTTAATTTTTCTATATTGCCATCTTGTTCGGTCTCCTTTGAAAATTGGGTTTGCATCCTTGTCTTGCAATTTCCCGGTTGAGACTCCCACTCCCGGTGAGTTAAGGTATACTTTGAAGCTAGCTCACTTTGTTACTTCCTGTAACCATGAATTGGTTTTGCTCTTAAATTGAAATGAGAGAAAAAATAATTTAATTGAAATTTGCCACGTAGAGAAAACTGAAGGCTTGCAGCAGATGGAGAAAGAAAAGCTTTGTAAAGAGCAATGATGATGCAGGTTGATATTGAACTTTCGAGTTCAATTTCAATACCTACTTGTTATTTCTATAAAGTTAAGTTCTTTTTTCATACCTATCCCTTTTCTGTTGTTCTTTCTCGTTCTTCTACTAGTTTATATATGTACCGTTTATGTATATATTTTAATATTAAAAATGTCGGTGTCTAAACTTGTGAAAAAGCTATTTTTCCTGTCATCATTCTACTCCTAAATGTATTTCTAACCCGATCAAGCGTTATTTTTAATGAAACTTACCTACCTTAAAAACTCCGTTACACTGGAAAGTATGCAGACGTAATAAATAACGTTTTTACATGTAGAAGTCCAAAATACAAAAGAGGTGGCTTTAAATTTAGAATTCGATAGTGAGTGCATAATTATCTAGGTGCCAATAAAGCCTTCTAACAATTCCGGTATAAACTAAATCGACAACTGTCATCGCTGCGAAGTGGCGGGAAGTTTCAACTATTTTTCGATTTGTTTTAAACTACGACGGTAACTAAGAAAATAATAAGTGAACTAGCCTTTCATCGGTAAAGTTTTTGCGGGCATCGTGTCGCCCAATGTTCTGGACAAGAATTATTTGCGATATTGTGTATTAGATGATTTGTGTATTCGCATGTATGTGGGAATTTATCGGGCTATTACATTCCGGTACCTTTCGGAGTTGTCCTGAAATTTAGGTGTTTGTAGTATTTCTGATGTTTTTTTTTATGATACGATTGTTGTTTTAGTCCTATTTTTATATTAAAGTTGTTTATTTGCCAGAATATATAACACCTATAACACAGCAAGAGGTAGCAACAATACAGCAGGAGGGTACCTATACCCACCAAAGGATAGACAAAATATCCCATGATCTCGCTCCAAAGTACGGGGCGTGTATGACACACTAATACCTATTACAATGTTGGTTTTAACCCTTTGTAGCGCGGTGTAACATTTCTGTAACAGACTGATTTTCTGCCTACCAACCTTCAAATATTTTTTCAAATCCGTTTTGTGTCAATGTGATATGTCCGTTACAAACCAATCTATCTACTTAGTTTATTACAAAAAATGTAGATGGCCTTAGTGCCACGTGACGACCGTTGTTCGTCGACTGGTCGAGTTCAAGTACCTGCGTGCATTTGAAAATTTGGTAGAAAATAGAAAAACGTGATAAATACTGTGTGTTTTTGGAAAATATACGAGGTAAGTACATGTACTTTGTGTATCATTGTAGGTTTTTATGTAATTGAATGCTTTCGATGAGTTTGACTTTCTGTTGTGTTTGTACCAGAAATGTCACATTGCCTAACAAGGGTAATTTTTTTTTGTGAATAGGCTTGTTTTCTAATTCATTTGTTTTTCTTTTTAGAATGACTTTTCAACCTCTCCGGGATGGCGATATAGCAGAGGTCTTGAATATTTATAAAGACAGTGAAGATGGCATGGAAGATGACGACGACAGTGTTGCAGATCCTGATTATCATGGTGAGAATGAGATGGAGCACGAGCAGTTTTTTAACGATGAAAATGAAGAGGCTGAAGTAAACCTTGGTGAGATTATTGATATTTTAGAGACCAGTGAACCTGATCCATCTCCATCTACTGCTGCTGTGCCAACTGGATCATCACAACCAACCCAATCAGTGGGACGTCCTACAAAACCACCAAAACTCCAACCTGCGATGGAAAAAAAAAAGTCTGGGTTTGAATGAGCAACAGTTGCGTTTTCTAGGAAACGAGAACCTACCAACAGATATTTTAGAGCTTGAAACGCCGATCCAGATTTTCTTGTTCCTGTTTCCCATGGATTTGATTGCAACACAAACTAATTTATATATAGTGCAAAAGGATCCCAACAATAGCTTTCGGGTTTCCACAATAGACATTCAACAATTTATTGGCTTGGTGTATATCATGTCTTTGATTCATCTTCCTCGAGTTACTAGTCACTGGAATGGCACCATTGGAACACCTATAGTTCAAGAGATAATGCCCCTAAAGTTGTTTGAAAAGATTCGTCAATTCATACATTTCAATGACAATTCTCAAAACTTGCCGCGTGAAGATCCGAAATTCGACAGACTGTTCAAACTTAGACCGCTAGTTCAAAAATTGAACCAAATCTTTGCCAACGTACCTTTTGAGCAATATCTTTGCGTTGATGAACAAATATGCTCTACGAAAGCTAGGAATAATTTGAAAAGGTATAATCCGAAAAAACCTCACAAATGGGGCTATAAGATTTACGTTCTTAGTGGAGTCTCTGGATTTGCGTACAAGATTGAACCTGAAACTGGCTCAGAAAATGTAGTACTACCCGACGAACCTGATCTAGGCGCATCCTCAAATGTTGTCATGCGTCTTTCACGAGAAATACCCCACAACCAAAATTATAGATTGTACTTTGACAATTACTTTACGTCATTGCTGGTATCTCACAAACAATTTTTGAGAAGTGTGGCGTTGCTCTGTGTTACAATAAACACAACAATTGTTTTAGACTATTTCACCTAAGTTAAATTACCCTTTTGATGCAGTGTAACATTTCTGTCACACTCCCTATATTGCTCTTTTTTTTCAAATAAATAAAAAAAAATGATTTTTCCAGAAACACGTGTATTTTTATTTCTTTCGATTAAAATTTTCCACTTAAAATTGCTCTCCTTGCCCTACAAAGGGTTAAAATTATAATATGTCCAGTTATATTCTACTTATACGTTGTGCATTTCATAATTAATTATATGTATTCTATAATTATAACCTTAGACATTTTATTTATAAATGTCTTAAAAATACCCTGAGAGTGGGTAAGCCCCCACTCTCACTCAATATTTTACACGCACTTCAATATTTAACAAACGGTTTTTGGCCCTTTATTAAATTACTTGCTTCTTGGTACCCGCTCACTGATTCTCATTATCATAGTGACTAAAGTTACCACCAGATTTACTCTAGCTATTAATATTATAAGTAGAAATTTATTTAGCAAAGGCATCACCTTTTCTAAATACCGACCTCGAACCTATAGCTGTAAAATAAGTACGTAAATAAGTATGAAAGCCATCTAAAAGTGATAAGGATTAATGGTTCTTTTCCCCAACCATCTCCAAATCAACATACAAAGTAACCTGATCCATAAAACTAGGCAAAACTGTATTTACCGACCCGTTGGGACAGGTGTTAGAGTAATATTCTAATGTAAGCGACCCACCATCCATAATAATCTACGCTCTACACCACCCTCTACGTATTTTCATGATAAGTGGTCGTATTTCCTATATTTTCTTGATAAATTCGAATTATATTTCTATAGTAAGTTTTTTATTGAATAGTATTTTAAGATACACGCCATTCTTAAAACACAATCTAGCTTTCTTTATTTTCGAACGTACCTATACCTACCTAACCTACTCATACTCATTTCTAGACATAACTAGGTACCAAAATGTTTTTATTAAAGCGCCATCTTGTAGTTTCCTCTTGAATTTGGTGGTGGTTTGGTTACATTACGGTGCAGGTGGAGATTTTGATTCAAATCCAACCAAGCCAAACCACGGCGTGGAGTGTCAAGTTAAGTTTACTCTCTAAAAAGTTGGAAACAGGAAAGATAGATGGCGCTTTAACAACTTGGCCGTTTCATTGGAAGCACGCTAAAGCTTTTTTGTGCCCAGGGAAGTCAGACGATTAACCTATTATAGGTACAGTTCTTGATGGTATCAGAAATGCAATTCAGGCCACCAAATGCAGACAGCGTGTCACCCAAACAAGCCTTATCTATAATGTGTTTTTTTTTTTTACTCTGACGTTCAAAATGATTTTTTTGTCTGAAGCATCGTCTGAAAAAACTTCCACTTACCTGCCTATACCTAACTATGCAAACACTTAATGATAATAAAACAGTTGTAGCTCATTTACGATTATTTGCTGAAGATTGAATTGAAATCCATTTTTATCTGTTATATCTTCAGTGTTTACATCACTGATACCGAGAACGCATTATTCGCAACTTGACATCTGCGGTGAACGCTCAACAATTTTATTAAAATGAGAAATATTACAATGACTGTGTCTCCAATATACTTCAATATTGCTGAATATTGTTTGTTCGGTATAGTGCTGTGTGTCGTTATAGGGATTATTCTTTATTATAATGTTGTGAACTGGCGGTATAATAATACTGTGGCGGATTTTTTATTCGCCGGTAAAAATATGTCGGTTATATCCATTACTATTTCATTGATTGCAAGGTAAGAAATCTATCTCTCAACTCTACCCTCTGATAGTGGCAGACATGGCGGGAGAACTAACTCATATTGTGTATGTCGTAAGATCCGACTAAGGGAACCTGAGGAAGAGCAGCAACTTCCTTCCGTATTTTACAAGCTTTTATTCTACTTGCCCTGTTAGTTTCTATGAGAAAAATCTTGCAACTAAATTTTAGATCATCATCCAATCGAGCTGAAATTTGGCATTCGTAGGTATTACGTGCAGTGGCGTTCACGATTAGCTAACCCCCTGGCATTTTCTAAGTCTTGTAATTACATCAGTTTTGGTTTTATAGTATTACATTTATTGTTTTTAAATAAAACGGCTTTCAATGAAAATTTTACAGTAAGATTCTAGTTTTAAAATAGTGTAGGTATTCATAGAAATTGACTTCAAACGTAATCTGTAATTATTTTCTTAAAAGTTCAATTTTTTATTTTGGACTTGAACCCGCAACCTTTTGAACAGAATTTGATAAAATTAGAACTTCCGTAGGGTGTCCCAGAAATTTTTGATTTTGCTCGCGGCAGTTACTTGGTTACGTAGCTCCTTTCTTTAGGTTTTAGAGCATTCCCTTACAGAGGGAAGATCGTGCGCGGGCTCAAGTTACGCAGAAAACGAGAATGTTTTGGACACTATTTAATTTCTTAGAGATTACCCTCAGTGCGAGGGCTTACGCACTATAATAACATAAACATTATATTTTATTACATATATTTTCTGTTTTGTAATATAAATTGTAAAAAAAATTAAGGTCCCGCAAATTTTTATCAATGTTTATTTTGGTGTATTGATTTGTTTTATATTTTCTAGCCATTTGACAAGCATTACCCTCCTAGGAGTTCCTGTTGAAATATACCTCAGGGGAACACAATATTGGGCTTCAGCTCTCTCGCTTATCATTGTCACATTTCTAACGGCTGTCATTTATTTGCCTGGTAAATATTTTCGTTGATAAGTTGATAACGTTTTATAGTATACAGTAGGTCATTGTATTGTTATGCAAATAAAACAATATTCAGCTTATTGTCTGAGGAAGAAACTGCATAGCGATGACGCAAATGACAGACTTTGTCTAAGGTTTATCTACCAATCTTCTATATTTCAAGAACATAACCTAATACGGTATGTAAGACTATAGGCAGATGCTAGATGCGGCAAGCTGAAGACAGGGCGCTATGGCGCTCATTAGGGGAGGCCTATGATGTCCATAAGTCTACTATATAAGACTATTATAGGTTGATGATGATGCTAATACGTTATAGATAAATAGAAAACACTTTATTATAATACACAAAACAGAAGAAATAACTACTTAGAATAGTTGAAGTATAAAGGGACTATTAGGCTAGGGGGATTATTTATGTCAAAATAATGTTTTCAATGCACTTAATCTAAGGATTTGCCTATTTTATATTTCTAATCTTATTTTTTTCTAATTTCAGTATTTCATAAGCTGCAGCTTTCATCATGTTTCGAATATTTAGAAATAAGGTTCTCCACTCACACGCGGACTTTATCAGCGGTTTTATTCATCGTCAGTAAGATGATGATTTTGCCTATTGTGCCTTATGTCCCGTTGATGGCTTTTAGATTAGGTAAGCTTCTTTCTTTTGTATTTAAACTAGTTCCAGTTGCTTGAAAAAGCAACCTTTATGACTAGATCCAGCATGGCTGATTCCACGCAGAATCAAACCGCAAGGTCTAGTTTGTAGAGATCGGTAGTCAACTACATTTTCTTTATCTTTCTGATTAAGCATTCTGAAGATCGTCACAAATTGGTAACACAGAACTAATCTCACCAATTTTCAAGGTCCACAAAATTAGTAAAGAGCCCTGTTTTTCATAAGTATTACCTTATAAAACCTTAATAAGTTAATTAGCGTACGACACGTATGGACGTCTTGCTATTGTATGCAATTGATGAGTCCTCCTAGAAGCCTTCCAGAATGAATGACTCATCTAGGATCTATTTATAAATTCACTAGCTGCGCCCCGCGGCTACGCCGAAGCGACTTTGTTTTATACTATGTAATGCGTATATTTTTTCCAGTAACAAACTCATTGGCTGGTCGCATAGCATCAGTGATCTGCGTTGCTTGTGCCACATTCAGTGCAGTTGGCGGACTGCGAGCTATAGTAGCTATAAGCATAGGAACAACGTTTCTGGCTATAGCTGGTACTGCTCTACCAAGCGGTTTGGCATTGCTGCCAATGGGTTTCAGGAGGATGTGGGAGATCGCTAGTGATGGTGGAAGACTAGTGCTGTATGAGTGAGTAAATGTTAATATTACGAATTGATTCAACGTCGAAAGAGCCCAATGAAATTATGTGCTTGAATTTCTTATTACGAAATTATTGAAAAACATTTTTGACGACCAGTGTGGCGCAGTGGGCGAAGGTCTACCTGCAACGCAGGAGGTTGAGGGTTCGATTCCTGCCTCGGAACAACGATCTGCAGATATTTGTTCCGGGTGTTCTGGTCATTCTATGAATGTTAAAAAACATATATCTATGTAATATATTGTATTAAGTATATCAGTCCAGTCATCTAGCACCCATAACACAAGATCTGCTTACCTTGGGGCTAGGTTATGCTGTGTGGATTGTCCAGCATTATATATTTGCGTCTAAACGTTTAAACGTTGCGTCTTTCCAAACTGTTCTCAACATCAGAATTAAAGGTTTCCGAATAATCTTAAATAAAGAATCGGTTGTTATTATTGCAGCCCAGACCCAGAAATGGCCCACCACACCTCATTCTTCGCCGTCACTCTAGCTCTAAGCACAAACTGGCTCTGGAAAATAGCTCTCAGTCCATCATCACTGCAAAAGCTTCTAGCAGTGCCCAGCATAAAGAAAGCAAGGCTGTGTTTGATGCTGTCATGTGTTGGTGTTATACTGATGAAGCTGCTATCATGTTTCTTAGGAATAGCTGTGTATTCGTGGTTTGCTGGATGCGATCCCTTGTCCTCTGGGAAGATACAGAAACCTGAACAAGTATGTATATGTTCCTACACTATAGGTAGTCATTTTTACGATCCCAGACGATCCTAAACTTCTGTATCTTCATTGTTAATCGCCATCTGTGGATCAGCAATGTAGTATTTTATTTAAAAAAAATACAAAGTCCGTTATTTCTTTAGGCTTACAAAATAAGCACTTAGACATGTCAAATTTAAATAATTATCAAATAAGAAATATTGTGTTTTTATTTTCTGTTCACTTAATTTTGTTTTGTCCACTAGTAAAATAAGTGAAAAAGAAATCATTAGTACACTCATATATCACTTGTGTTTTAGACATGTTTGTTTTGCCTATCCTATCTAAAACAAAATATAATGTGAATTTAGATACATAATATCATCATTGATGTAATCATCTTCTGTACTGCCTTATTGCCTATGTGTTTTGTTAATAAAAATACTATGTTATTTCAGTTGGTCCCACATTTTCTGAACAGTTTATCGGCCTTGTTTCCTGGTATTTGCGGGATTTTCATAATGTCTACATTCAGTGCTACTTGTGGGTGAGTTTCTCATTATAATGTTCTGTAGGTTCCTAATTTTTTTCTCATAACCACATAATTAATACACATAACATAATTAAACTTATAATTTCAGGTGTATGGCCTCTCTGATTAACTCAATATCTGGTGTCTTGTTCGAAGAGTTTATAAGGCCTTGGATGCCTCTAAGCACAAATGAACTAGCATGCTGCAGAATAATGAAGGTATGAGAACTAGTTTGCTATCTATTTAGGTAGGTACCTACCTAGCTACTTACTTATACCACGAAAAATAATAAGAAATATCAATTCAGTTAATTATATTTATAATGGAAATAGGTAAGGTAGACGTACCTATTTAGTACATAACAGGCCATAAGTGGCAGGCATTGTCTTAGGTTACATAAAAATAAATACCTATACTAATATAGGTACATTCTGGTACATAGAGATAATTGAAAATACATTATTATTTATATGTATACCTAATGTTCTTCTATACCCTGCTAATCTTCTAAATTAGATAATAAATATTTTCTACACATTGAATCAAGATAACTAGGTACAATTGTTTTTCAGTTTCTTTGCGTTTTGGTTGGACTCTACAGCGGAAGTGTGGTTTGGTTCTCGAAGGACTTGGACAAACTGCAGCACATTGCATCTGGAGTCACTGGGGTCACAGCTGGAACTCTCCTCGGTGTCTTTACTTTGGGAATTGTCTTTTCTAGGTCCAACTGCTCTGTAAGTATAATAAATCTTAAATTATATTATTGTATATTATTTTTGGTTTTATAATTATTATATTTGATAGGTTCATATAATTAATTTCACTATCAAAACGAAGTTATATTTCTTCCAAAAATTATTACTGGAAAGCACCATCTTACGACATGTTGTAGAACTAACTATTAAGCTCTAGCACGTACTTGTAGCTTAGTTCGCGGTAGTGAGTGGTTAGATAATGTTTACTACCACTGAAACAATATACTACTGTTTATAAAACCGTCAACAGATGGCGATGTTGACTTATTTTGTTATACACCACAAAAAAAGGCCTAACTAATCCAATACAAGTTTCATAAGTAACCTTTTTCTTCAAGGGTGCACTGAGCGGGTGTCTTCTTAGTTTGGTATTCTGCGGATGGCTTCTGATTGGCGCAGAAAATGCTGTGGCTTCGGGGGCATTGACCTTTCAGGGAAAGCCTTTGGTTACATCTGGATGCGGCAAAGGGAACCTCACGCATCCATTTGCGAATATTACTGCGGTTCACAATGTTGTGTGAGTATGACATAAATTAAACGGTTTTGTTTTGCTTTTGTAGCACAGAGGTAGCGCTAGTAACAGAACGTAGGTATTATTTTTGTACATTTTAAAAGCAAGAATGACAACCTTTTTACCTTTTACATTCATGAAATTTTTTAGTGATCAATAAACTTTACTTATTATCAATAGGCGGGTAGATAGATAGGGATGATTATGATAAGATAGTATAGCCGATGGGGCAAACGTGTTCTTGAGTGGAGACCACGACTCGGCAAACGTAGTGTAGGACGCCCTCCGACCAGGTGGGATGACGACCTGCGAAAGAGTGCAGGTAGATGCTGGATGCGGCAAGCTGAAGACAGGGCGCTATGGCGCTCATTGGGGGAGGCCTATGTCCAGCAGTGGACTGCTATAGGCTGATGATGATGATGATGATAAGATAGTTAGGTAATCACTAAATCACGAAATCACGGTACGTGTAAGTAAGTATAGTAGTACCTAAGGAAGGTAGGTACATTTTGTACCCAATGAGAAACATACCTAGTAATGTCTAAACTTTGTACTTACCTAAATAAGTGAGTATTTTTTTTTTTTTTTTTTATTAGCTTTGGGGTGGCTTTCGTATCACTGCGGCCATGATAGGCCTATTGTGATCGCCACTTTTACATCAGTCCCGAAGCCGTGGCGTTCATAGTTCGCCACTAACCCTTGCAGCTGCTAGGAACTGTAGGATTTTCTTCGGGGTGATGTCTTTCAGCTCGTCTGGGCTATGCAAATGCTTGCCCAGATGGATGCTGCGTTTGTGCATCAGTGCTCCACACTCACTTAGCAGATGGAGGGGCGTTTCATCCGCCTCCTCACAAAATCTGCAGGATTGTGTGTCGCTTAGCCCTAGTTTGAACATGTGCTTGTTAAGGCGACAGTGTCCAGTTAGGGCTCTTGTCATGATGCGAAGGTTACCTCTGCTTAGCGCTAGGATTCGGTTGGTATACCGACTATCGAAGGCTTTTATCAGAGATTTTGAATGATCCATGCCCGAGGAGTTTCTCCAAAGCTTGTGCGATTCCTCGAGGCAGGATCCCAGGAGAGTTCTGTGCGCCAAGCTTTTGGGTATGCCACAGAACGGCTCGGGTCCCAGCTGAGTCCCCTTGGCTCCGAAGCGCGCAAGTTCGTCGGCACACTCATTGCCGTTGATTCCTGCGTGCCCCGGAACCCATCTTAAGAGGACTCTGTTATTCGAGCCCAGAACGTTAAGTCGTGACAGACAACAACTGGGGTGTAAACCCCAGGATTGCCCTTTGGCTGTACACTGCCATCGTGAGGCCGATTATCACATACGCCTCTATGGTATGGTACGACAAGGCCTTTCAGTCTACCGCTATCAACAAACTAAATAGCCTACAAAGGACTGCTTGTCTTATGGCCACGGGAGCCATGTCCACCTCCCCCGGTCAGGCATTAAATGCACTGCTGGGCCTTCCTCCTCTCCACATGTATATACATAAAGAGGCAAAGACCAGCATGTATAGGGCCAGCTGCCTGGGCGGAGGCAACTGGCTCTCCCACAAACTGAGATCTTTAAAAGACTCGACTATGGAACATCCCATTCTGAGCATGACAACGGATGCCATGCTTCCACGCCATGTGTTTGAAAAGCACTACACAGTGGAACTTCCTTCCAGAGAAGATTGGCTAAATAGACAACCTCTCTGCAAGGATGGATGCCTAATCTGGTACACAGACGGCTCCAAAATGGGACTGGATGTAGGCTGTGGAGTGTACGGAGAGCGACCCAGGTTTGGCATAAATAAGTGATAGTTAATTGGCAATACTTAGTTGGTAGGTGTGAGACTGAATAAGTTGGTTGACCTTCAGTTTATCTACAATGTACGGAACTCCAATCTAATTACACCAACAAACATGTCCCAGAAAAACCAAGAAAAGTCATAAAACTGCAAGGACCAAGTACCTAATAGTAATATGGGAAAAGTTTTAATAAGGGGGAAATAAAAGACCTAAAGTCGATATCACCAAAGTTGCGAACGAAGATTAAAACTTAGACGGGGGATCTCTAACCGAGTGTGAACCCATTGCGGTTGTAATAAAAACGTTTCGTCGTAAAGTCAGAGATATGGATGTAGCCAAGATGTAGCGAGCGAATGATTGGGAGGGAAGATGTTCGGCTAAGATAGGGCGATATGAGGGTAATACGAACTGGAGGCGAGAAAGAAGGCATGAGCTTCAAATATGACATGAACGCGGTGATAAAATTTACGACGCGAATGACTGGAATTTTGTTCGTCGTTTTCTTTGGAGAAAATTTCTTTTTAAAAGTTTAGCTATATGAATGACTTTGATTTGTAAGACGAAAGATTCTATGTTTGCAGTTTTAAGCCAAAACTACTGAATGCATATTGATGCAATTTGGATAACTAGCAATGCACTGGTAGTGACTGTTGATTATGGCGTAGTTCCAGACCTGGAATAACATAATAGGCTACATTTTTTTCTTGCAGTAACTAAGCCGCGAGTAGGAGCTGGTTACTTATACTAAAATGTAAGCTCGTTGTATATTTGCTTAGACTTCTCGAGGTAGTGCCTATCTTAGTTAGAAGTACTTTCATACAGTTTGTATCTTTTGTTCGAGAATCATCAAATTATTACCTTTGTTTTCAGGAGCCAAATTCCAACCAAGCCGCTCAAATCCCTCTTCAAGATTGCTTTCACCTATTGCCCCTTTGCCGGAGCCATCTCCGTCCTCCTCATCGGCGTACCCATGAGCTACCTCGCCGGAAAGTCCAAGTCTGAGTCCATGAACCCAGATGTCTTCTGTCCGTTAACGCAGAGCATACTACATAAGTCTGTGTTGAGGAGTGAAACAGCTTCTTTTGAAGAAAAACCGTTGAATACTCAGGAGGTTTATGTAGCGTTGGACGAAGCTCTGAAACATTTGAAAGAGGTTATTGATCGATGATAAATAAAATAATGGATGAGTTCTTCTTGGTTGGTTATTTTTTTTTGTCAGATTAGTATTTTTTATGTCGTTATTTAGTATTTTTGTAGCTGCGCCCCGCGGTTTCACCCGCGTGGTGATATATATTTTGGATAATATACAAAAAATCAATAATGTGTTATTCTGATGTATAAGCTATATTATTGTAAAGTTTCATAAAATCCATTCAGTAGTTTTTACGTGAAAGAGTAACAAACATCCATCCATTACAAACTTTCGCGTTTATAATTTTAGTAGGATATTCTACCAATTTGTTTCCCTATATTCCCTAACAACATTGCTACATTTTATACAATAACGCTCTAGGAAAGTATCTATATACTATATTATATACGGTGTGCTTAATGGCAAAGGTATCTATTGTCAAAGGTATTGTCTGCTTGTCAACCAGAAACAAAGATTGGATAGGCCCACCTACTAAATAATTCAAAATAAATTACTTGGTAAGATAGGTCTAATGACAATTTTGTAGAATTTTAAAGTTACCAAGTCGTAAAATTTCCCTTTTGTTTGATATTACAAGCAATTCTATTATATGTATCGTACCTAGGCTTGTTAGCTAGATACAATCAGTAATAGGCATTTAGCTGATACCATCGCAAACTGAGCTGTTCTAGCAGTTTAATTAGAATGGAATCGGTACCAATTTAATACAGGATTAATGACATGTGAACCATTTTATTAGCATTTGTCTATAGGGTGTTTAAGATGGCGCAATGATAGGCATAAGATTTCGCGTTAATAGGAGCGTTCGAGCATACGTTTTTGGAACGGCATAAGCTAAAAAAACAAGTTTTTGCTTTCTACAAGAAAATACACAACTTATAAAGAAACTGGTTCAAGGAACCAAATAATTAGTAACGACCTACGAATCAAATCATAAGTTATTTCAATAGACCAAAGGGTTCCTGAGATCTCGACCAAATGATGTGCGAAACAGTGCACTTTTATGATATTGTTAGTAATTTTTTTGTCAAACGTGTTATCTTACCACGGATTCTCGTGAGTACTGAGTTCTAGGCCTATTTTGACAACTAAACTTAACTCGTTGGTTCACCCCCTTACAAAAATCTAAGTGACTTATAAGTTCGAAAGTGTTCAGACTAAATTCAAACGGATCTACTACATGAATGAAAACCGCCATGTCAATGGAAAGTTCTGAAAAGCCGTCGGCAGGGAACGTGCCTACGAACTTAGACAAAGGAAAACATCAGCTTGAAGAGGTGCGTGCTGGGTTTTAGACACGCTACATTATTTCCTAGACCGCAGCAAGAGCCTACACATCTCTTAACATCACTGAAAACACAAAGGTCGTAAGTGCAATCATAGGTACAAACGAATATGAACTCTATTTCAAGTACGGTGGAGTTTAATAGCAGGGAAATTGTGATATGGCATTTTCGGATTTAGTGTCTGCTTTTAGGACTTGAAAATTGTGAGCGGATTTAAGCAAGTGAAGGCAAACTGTAATGAGTCGGTTTGTTCATCGTTTTGAATTAGGCGTCTACATACTAATAGTTAGTTTTCAAATTAAAAAAATATACGTACCTACCTATATTTTTTTAACATAACTCAACTATACACACGGGTTTTCTTTTGAGCCCCCAGATGTTAGTAGTTAATATATTACCCGTTAAAATTGAATTAGTTCTTAATGCTAGTTCTCAATGGTTACCATTGAATTATACTTAGTGCTTCCATATTCCAAGTTAGTGGCTACTTGAAATTCAGCTTAACAAAATCACCCTATCACTTTACAAGTTTGAAACTTATTAGGGTGACAACGGTATTGCATTACACACGAAAGATCGAACTGGCTAGACACATACGTCACTATCGTGTGTCCATGAATTAATGTGCATTCCTGTCCAAATACGGTCCATAAAAGGCTGTCACAGCACTAATCGTTGGACCATTAACATCGGTGAAATATTATGGACACCCCATTTCATGGGTTATTATCGGGGTTTAAATGGGGTGCATTTCGTGTCTGCTGTAGTATGTGACTGTACTATTAAAACGGGGTATTAAAAAATTTCATAATTTATTCAAAGTGGAGGTCTGTATTTACCTATTCAAAATGATTCTAGTTATATCATGTAAGTAAGGGCATGCGCTGTGCTGTTATAACAAGCACTAGGTTCAAGGCTATATATATAAAAATAAAAATACTACTCTTGGATCACACTTCATCATCATTCAAAGTCGTCTTTTGCCCGATGCTGGGCTGGGCTGAAGGTAAAGCCATCCAACATGGTTCTCAAACTTCTTGGAAGATAAATATAATTTTATAATATTATTATGTTATCGCATCTTCCTCTTTCTGTATGTATCGGAAAACTTTTGTCATGAAAAATATTAACTAAAGTTGTAGAACAGAACGATTATGAACGTCAAAGCTCGGTCAACTAAAATACTTCTTTGAGAAAAATTATGCGAAAAACATTACAAAGAATTTCCGCGATTCAACGTTTCACACGAAATTTGCCAAGTGACAGAATACTTGAGACGACGCGCGACGCAGAAGACATAATAGTGACATGTTGGTAAATGTTTCATAACTTTCCACTTCTAAAATATCTGTAAGAACCTGCATAATATTGGCAGGGGGAGGCTGTACCTAGCAGTGGGATTGACACCCACTGCTAGGTTGGCACCCAATGTTGATGATGCTGGTCGGTAGTTGATAACCTGAAAAATATAATAGCAATAGATTTTTGTACCTCTTAGGGTAATTTAATGTGCTTATGTATTCAGTCCTATCCCATTCCCTTATAACTTTCCAATGCTTTACGTTATCTTCAAAGAAACAGGCATAGTCACCATAGAAAGTAAATCATCATCTAAATTTTGAACTTAGTTATTTTCTACAGTAAAAACCCGTTTCAATTCACGCCCATCTAGAGTGAAAAATTCTCGGAACAAGGAAGGAACGGAGCACAAAGGCAACTCAACGAAATTAGTCTCAACTCACTTCTAAACACTTTGAATTCTCACGCCTCTGTTTTTTCGAATAAAAGCCATTTGCAGAACAGCGTTAAAAGCAACCATTTTCAGCTGTAAAAAGAGAATTATTTGGCGCATCACTGCAAAGCTACAGTAATAAAAACTAAAGGTCCAAAAACCTGCAGTGCATTGTTTTCCCTTTAAAAACAATATGTTCGTTAATTACTTAATGCAAAATCTAAATGCAGCCCATCGATTTTATATATCGATGGAGATATATTATATAATAATACATTTAACTCAGTGATGCAGCTGACATTAACGTCGAAAATATTAAGGTGAAAACCAATAATCTAAATTGACTTGTTCAACCTAGGTCTTTATTCACATTCGCGTTCCACTAAAAATAGAATATATGCATCATCGTCATAAATAGATATAACTTCCTATTATGAAAAACTTATACTAAAGCTAAATGCGAAAAGATGCCAATTGCCAAGGGACCTAAGTGTGCTTAAAAATTGGTTCACTTAGAAATTTCCTACGAGTACTAAAATTCTAGTTTAAAATATCGACGGGTGTCTGTTAGAGCACTTGAAATTGAATTCTGTCCGTGTTCGGACTGTTGATTGCTCTCAATTGAATCAGCTGTATTGGCCAATTCTGACGTTATCTTACCCGCTGTCACTGTAAGTGTCAAACTGTCCGGAGGTTATGCGGTAGAATGGATACCCTACCGCAACTGCTTGATGTTCATGAGTAGTGTGATTTGTGGTGGTATCAGTTATTAATCTTACCTTACCACTTTCATTTATCAATCATATAATTACTAGCTGACCCAGCGAACTTCGTACCGTCTAACAGTCAAACTAACAATTACGAAACCCATTCATCCTTTCAATTCTTCCACTAGTGGACAAAAAATTTAAGTGAACAGTAAAATAATTTTTATTTTATTTGATAATAATTTATATATAAAATATGACTTGTCTAAGTGCTTATTTTGTAAGCCTAAAGAAATAAATGATTTTTTACTTTACTTTACTTTACATTAACAGTTTATGGGATCAATTTTCCATTGTTTTTCTGCTATTCGAGACAAACACAACAAACCAAAAACCATGAAAATCGTCAAGCCTTTCTCAAGTTATATAAGTTTTCGAACAAACCCGACTTTGTTTGATATAACTATAAATAAGATTACCTAGCATCATCAGCCTTTATTAGTACACTGCCTGCTTGGCATGGGCACCCTAAAGAGCGCCATAGCGCCCTGTCTTCAGCTTGCCACATTCAGCATCTGCCTGCATACCTCAACGTATACCTAAATGGCATTACAAGTCATCAATGGCCTTCACTGAAAACTGGCGCTGGATAGATACACCGATTAACGTTATAATGGATACAGCTAGCACGACAGTCATAAAAAAATAAAATTTCACGATCTAATCTTCATAATTATCACTACATAGTATAAAACAAAGTCGCTTACCGCTGTCTGTCTGTCTCTATGTATGCTTACATCTTTAAAACTAATATACAAAGATTTACACGCGGTCGAAGCGGCGGGGCGCAGCTGGTAATATATATTATTGTGTTGTTAATGCGACTATCTATCATAGCCATGATAAGGCGACTGCGGCTGATCCAATGGGAAGAACAAGATACGATAGTCGTTCGACGATAAAAACGCGACGATAAAGTCGCGACGAACCACAACAAACAGTCGTAATAATGTCGGTATAAAAACAGCTGAGATGATAGGTACATGATTAAGATATTTACGGTAACTACTAACATACAGTGATTTTTTTGTCCTAAGTTGAATGGTCGCAAAAATACCAGTTTCTGTGGTTCTCCGTTCGACATTTACTACAAACACACACACTTTTAGCAAACATTTATACAATTAGTGGTATAATAAGCAGTTCCAAATCAGCAAATTGAAACGACCCTATTTTCAGCCTCATAGCGTTGATAACAGCCTAGCAATAGCAACTTACGAACACAGTGTGTTTTCATTTTGTTGATAAACCGGATGATAGTGAAGCGTCGAACACCGACGCAAGCGCACGTTTGTGACTAAGCACCTACTTAGATTCGTATTGTTTTTTTTTTATCTTTTGTGTGGTCCTTGGTGCTACATTAATATGGAATGGGGAGTATCAGAATGTGGTGAGTAGTTTCATAGACTAATGCTGTGTTTTGATGTTAGTGTTTTATTTTTAAACTTTAGCGATCTAAAAACATAATTACATGTACTAAAGAAGGGGTATTCATCGCGTTTCTTTACCTATTTTTCAGTAGTCATATTACCTGTCATCCCGTGACCACGACAATGTGTAAAACCTGCAGAAACATCGAGAAAAAACGTAAAGAAACGCGATAAATACCCTTTAATTTAGTACTTATAATTAAGTGTTTGGTTCGTCTATGCTGGTATCTTTTTAAATTTAACAATTTCTGCAACAAATTAAACGACGAATGTTGAAGCTCAAAATTGGTCCCACACTCATTACCGTTTTCGTTAAACTTTACCCTACAAAGTTATTAAAGAGACTATACGTACAAAATTAATTATCACTTACATAGGTACTGAATATTATCCGGCCGGTTCTGTAGTTTCTCACTTCTTGTTTCCATGGAAACGTTTAAAGTTAATTTCCATCCCATAGAAACTGATTTCTATACTGATATTATAAAGAGGAAATATTTTGTTATTGTATTTTTTGTTTGTAATGAACAGGCTCCGAAACTACTGGACCGATTTGAAATATTCTTTCACCGTTGCGAAGCTACACTATCCCCGGTGAACATAGGCTATATATTTTCAAAAAGTTAGGGATCCTTACTAAAACAACGTGCGAAGCCGGGAAGGTCCGCTAGTATGAAATAAAATTTAGGTACATATATTTTATACCAGGTTACCCTTTATCTATGGCCTTTTTTTATAAATTGTTATTCGTTTATGAATACTTATTCGTTAGTTATAATTTCCAGGGAAGTACAGTATACAGTCACTATCAGCTGCTACTGTTCCAGGAGCATTGAAGGTAAGATTTATAGCTAAATTATTTCAGATAGGTTTTGTACAGGTGGCCAAGATCTACTTTAGTTTAAACGCAGAAAAATAGTGATCAGCGCTTACGGTGAGACTACCGGAAGCGACACAACGGTAACCAACATACAAATTTCTTACTTCAATGCATCAGGTCAGGCATAAAATTACTTCTGTATAGTTTTAACTGCCACCCAATCTGTTAATATGTATACCAATCCATAATCACCAACCCTAGCTGTGTTATTCTCAATACACCTGGTAAACAGGCGTATTGAGTATAACAAAACCTTTAACTGTTTGCCGGTGAGGCTTTTTGCCAATGGTCCGCCTGCGACGCTGGAGATTGCGGGTTCGATTCCCGCCTCGGGACAAATGTTTGTACGATCTGCAGGTATTTGTTCAGGGTGTTCTGGTCGTTTTCTATGTATGTATAATCTATCTATGTAATGTATTGTATTATGTATATCAGTTATCTAGTATCCAAACATAAAGCTGTGTGAATTGTCCAACATTATTTATTATTTATTTATTTATGTCCTAAAAACGAACATGTAATATTTATATTTCTAAAATCAATGCAAAATTGATTTCAGGTGATAGAAGATGCATTCTTTCCCGATGAGACTGTATGCATCGGCACCGAAGTCAACAAGAACCCGGCAGCTGGTGAAGAGTTGCTGGAACTCTGTGCTGATGCAGCTTTAGATGGTGTATCACTGATTGCTGTCGAGATCAGCACAGGACTGGTGGCGTCCGCTTGTTTTAATAAACTTCAGGTATGAAACTTACATCCTACTAATATTATAAAGCGCGAAAGTTTGTGAGGATGTAAGTACGTTTGTTGCTCTTTCACGCAAAAATTACTGAATGGATTTTGATGAAACTTCACAATAATATAGCTTACATATCAGAAAAACACATAGGCTACAATTCATAAAGATATCTTTACTGATATTATAAAGAGGAAAGGTTTGATTTTTTGTTTGTTTGTAATAAATAGGCTCCGAAACTACTGGACCAATTTGAAAAATTCTTTCACCGTTGGGCAGCTACAGTATCCGTGGTGAACATAGGCTATATTATATTTTCAAAAAAGTTAGGGATCCGTACTAAAACGAAGTTCGAAGCCGGGAAGGTCCGTTAGTATTGTATATTATAAAAAAATATCTATCACCACGCGGGTGAAACCGCGGGACGCAGCTGGTTAAAAATAAATCAGCCAGGTTTTTTTTTATTTTTATTTATTGGTTTTCTCATGGATGCTATTGTTAGAACTGGACCAAACTGAAATACGAGTATGACCCACGGGTATATGTCAATATGAAATAAAAAATCATCGAAATCGGTTCATCCATTCGAAAGTTCTGAGGTAACAAACATAAAAAATACAGTCGAATTATATAGTAGAAACTCCTCTTTTTTTGAAGTCGGTTAAAAAGTGCATGACGCATCATAATCCTTACGTTAATTTTCAGAAAGAATGAAATTACTTCGCCTTTTGACTCAGTTATTTTCAACATTGTTCCAGGTAGCAAGCACAAACTCAGATGAGAAAACATTCTTTGACGAGTTCGTTGAAGAGCGCTGCAAGCAACCTTCTTCTAAAGCCTTGATCAATTTCATGTCTGACTTCGATGGACGTTGTAATTTTTTTGAAAGGTACCTTGATATTTGTTTCTCTACCTTTCCTTCAGCTTACCTAGGTATATTAATGATCAGCACTCATACGAAATTAAATAATGTCCCAATTTTTTTTTTTTTTGTGGGGCTCGTTTTCGTATTTTATATGGTTAGTGCATTTCCTTGCTGAGGGAAGATCGTGCGTAAGAGTCGCGCCGAAATAGATTTTAATAAATCCAAGGTAAGCAGAGCTTGTATTATGGGTACTAGATGACTGATATACACAATACAATAGATTACATAGATAGATATTTTTTTATTATACATAGATAACGACCAGAACACCCGGAACAGATATTTGCAGATCGTACACACAATTGTTCCGAGGCGGGCATCGAACCCGCAACCTCCTGCGTTGCTGGCGGACCTTCGCCCACCGTGCCACGTGATCAGCAATTTTATTTTGGGATATTATTTAATAAGAGATTACCCCGAGTGGGGACCTACGCACTATTATTTATTATAATTATAGTGTGTATTACCGTTTTTGGATATAAGTTTAGATTTTTAGCATGTTTGTAATAATTAAGGGCTGTGGATTGTGTATAATAAATTAATAATAAAATAACACAGTTAAAAGGTGCTACCTCTAGCGAATGTCCGTGTGGTTACATTTTCGCTCCAAAATGGCTAAACGGCCCCCTGATTATGTAACTGCGACCGGTTTGCGACAGGCGTAAATTAAGCAATCAGTGCTGTCAAAAGCCAATTTTGTATTAGAAGACACCAGGTACTACGTCAACCAACAATCGAGCACTAGGATTCCCTCTGCTGGACAATCGGTGAACTAAAAATTGCTTAATTTTCAAGTACTTTTCATATATCTTGGTTCAAATTGGTATTACGTAAAAGCAACACGACAGCAGTAGCGACTCGATTTCAAAGAGAATATAAAGTATGACAGCGATTTGAACTGTCAATATAGCAACAACCTCAGCTAGGGCTGAGTAGGCTGGAGCCTAGGGCGGCATATTTTAGGGGGCGGCAAATTTGCCATAAACATATTTCTTTATCTAACAGAAAAAAAACAATATTGTGTTCTGAATGTTATTAGATCCACACACACATAATTAAATCAACGCGTATAATGTTTCACCAATTACTCACTTAAATATTTTATGTATTTATTAAGTATTTGCTTGCATAGTCATAATGGGGCGCGGGAACGAATGTTTTTGACCCAGGGGCGGCTTTAGCGGGTGCGTGGTGTGCTCTCATGGTGACGGTAGGACGAATCGCCCCCCCCCCCCCCCCCCCCCCCAATTCAATCACAAAAACAAATAGCGCAAAATCAGATTTTTGTGCCCTGAAGCTTTGTGCTTAGAGGGCACAAAAAATCTAAGTAGACAATTTTTCGCGATTAGTTACATAAGCCAATATTTTTTTTTCCTTCTAGCTATACAAAAAAGCGAACCCGCACAAAATTCTAACGAAACCCACAAAAAAATTAACCGCTCCGCTTTTTATTAATTTTTTCATTCTTTAAAAAAACTAACAAAAATTTCGATATATCTTTTGCATACTAGCATTTCTTGTATCGCCATAAAAATCTCGAAATGATGCGGCTATCTCCGTCATTTTCGCGCACCGCCACAAGCCGATAGCAATTGCTCCTTCTGGCTATAGAAAGCCAAACCCTCTTTAAAAAATAACGCAAAAATCTACCGAAAACCACAAAATTTTCGCGGCTCTCTCGCTGAAAATACTATAAATTTTTAGAGGTCAGTAGGGGCGGCAAAATTTTAAAAGCCTACTGGCGGCAAATGTCTAAATCCGCCACTGCTCAGCATCTGTTTATTTGGCGATTGCGACTGAGAAGTTATTCAGAATTGTATGAAGAATATGCCTGTGTGACCCCAAGTTTTAAATAAAAACCGTGAAACGCTTAGATTTTTCATTGGAACGATAAAAATAACTATAGGTAAGTTGTAGTTTCAATAAATTATACCTTCCTTCAGAATCTAAAAATCATTACTTTGATAGAAATTGTCCTGTAATGTGTACCTTTAATACAATAAATAAATGTTTGTTGTAATTTCAAAGATATGGCACCTACTGTCCATCTCGTAGTGGCTCTTGATAGCGAAGATGGGAGAGTTCAACTTGAGAGCGCTCGTTTGCGGCGAAATCTTAGAGATCAAGCTAATCCTTCGACATTTTCAGATATCTACGAGTCTACGAGTTTGGAGCCCATTATAGGCTCTCTAAAGAGTTATTCTCACGACACTGCCATAAACTTAAACCACATACCCATGCCTGCAAAGCGAAGACGAACAAAAGTGAGCTTGGAACGAAGAACCACATAGGGATCAAGTTGAGGACCAGAATCAATCCCAGATGCTACAAAACGAGTGTCGACAAGTTTCTATTCTACCATTGTGGAATAACAAACAGAACATAGCCTGCACTGCATCACTACATATCTATTATGATATGTGATATATAAATGAGTAGCTTTGAGCTGATTTGTCTATATCACAGTGTTTTTAAAGTTTATTTCATTTTTGTTTGCCTTTTGTAAGTAGGTAGTTCAATTGTATAGGTACTGTTTAGTTCTGTGTGATTTTTAGTAAATAAATGTGTCTGTTAAATGTTTAGGTACACCTATTGTACAGTGACATCCTATTTAATATATATCTTTCTATTAGACTTAAATAAAGAAGGGAAGTAATATACAAGTTTATTATTTTTGACAATATGTCCAATAATTTATTGAGCATTATAGTGAGAGAGGCCTTTCCCCAACCTGGGGACCCTGCTAATAATCAAACATAGTGTTTTAGATATAATAACAGTACCTAAATTAGGAATCAATGTAGTAGGATCAAAAAAAGGCTTTTTTATTTTATTTGTTTATATATTATAGTGAGAGATGCCCCCGCCTGCTGGCGCGCGGCATCGGCTTGCGTTCGCGTTGCCTCTGCTATTATAACGGCGGCACCAGCCAGCTTGCCCTCTGCATTTACTCGTCTCTGCTCCAATTCAACGATGATCAGTCCACGATGATCCAACTCTTTGACCTAAAAAATATTTGAATAAATTAGGTCAGCTGTTTATCGCAATTGTCATTTTCCTGAGAAAATATGATATAAGACTTAACAGCCTCAACCGCTGCCCTCGTGACTCCTCATGCTGTTTGGTTTTCTTACACCTTTTGCACCGCTGCTGGCCAGTTTTTGTTGCACCTCCCCGCCGCCGTGACCGTTTAAGCCTCGTAGCAAGATCATTTCATTCACGACCTATGGTCTCCTTTGACCTCTCTCCCAAGCCAAAGCCTTTGGCAAGGCTCGAGTGCGTCATGAGGTGCTGCAGCAACTAGTCTAGCTGGTCGTCTGAAGCTCGATGTTCCACTTAAATTACAAGAAGATTATAGAGACAGGAAACAAAACTACGCATTATAATTGATTGATAACTTACTTTTAGATCCAATATCCAAGGGAGTTTACGAAATCTTGTAAAATTAATTGAAAACTATGAAAAAAATAGCAAAAAACAACAACAAACAAATCAACAAAGACGCACAGAATAAAAATATTACCATAGATAACGTTAAAACTAGAAATAATTGTTTCCACCTATTGCTACTCTGTTGCTAGTGGCGCTAGTGAACGTTAAAACTACAAATAATTGTTTCCACCTATTGCTACTCTGTCGCTAGTGGCGCTAGTGTCCATGAGCAATGAGCAATCAGCAACAACTTAGCGATCGGTACGCGACAGGCTTCCGTAATACGGTTTCTAGTGGCACTTTGCAACCGGTCGCGGAGCGGTCGCGGTCGCGTCGCTGTTGCTGTTGCTTTTACATAATCAGCCTACGGATCTTAATAAAATTTGGCATTGACATAAACAATATCCCGGTGACTGGCATAGGCTGATTGAAATGCGCGAGCGAAGCCACGAGCAGAAGCTAGTAAATAAATTAACCCCTGGAGGGAACGATCGTCGTCGTGTCGTGTTAATATCTTCAAATCCCAAGTGAATAAGTTCTTTCTGGGAAAGCGTGCTCAATCTTAGGCCCCATCTTCGCTTTCTTAAGTGTGATGGAGGTCAAACGCTTAACAGTTATCAATAATAATTAAAAAAAACTGTTTTATTCCCATTATAATCATCCAAAGGAATCATAATAAATATAATCTTTTAATGTTCACTTAAATTTTTTGTCCACCAGTGGAAAAAGTGAAAAAGAAACCACTAGTATGTTCATCTTATGTGTCTAAAACATATGATTTGCTTATCTATTGCATAAGTTAAACTAGAAAATTAAGTGATCACTTTGATCCTTTACCTTGTTAGATTTTGAGTTGGAGTAAGTATACTTAAGTTTATTTCATGGCATCATAACTAAGGTTCGAAGTTAGCCCGCTTACATCTGTAATGGATTCTCTTGTCTCCTTTTCAGGTATAGTGTCGAATGCAGCCTAGAACTAATGTTCCTCGCAACGCTTCGAGAACACCGACAAAAGAAACTCGGCTATCTCCTATGCAAGTATTCGTTGGACCTCGGAAGAAAACTGAAAGCTGGACCTGTCTCCCGCATCAGCTTGCAAGATCTGGGACCAAAATACGCGTACATGAAGCCTAGAGAGGTTACCAGCAAAGTTCCGAAGATTTGTCAGGCTATAGGAACTTCTCTTGCGACGCAGAAGATAGGCGCAGCGTTAGGTTTCACGGTGCTTTTAAGGATACCTTTTACAGAGTATGTATATGAAGGGAAATGCTTTTCTGAGAGAAATGGTTCTAATCCCTACTGTGAAGGTATAGCGCTTAAACTCGACTAAAGCGTTATTTTTTAAAATTTCGTCTGTAATGGTGGCTCTTCAGATTGCTGTTTGTGTTTGCGTATTCGTCATATATTGCTTATATCGATACAACGGGTATTTATCGCGTTTATTTACCCATTAATAAATAAATAATGCTGGAAAATCCACACAGCATTATCTAGCCCCTTGGTAAGCAAAGCTTGTGTTATTATGGGTACTAGATAACTACAACATAATATAATACATTGCATAGATAGATATTTTTTATTATACATAGAAAACGACCAGAACACCCGGAACAAATATCTGCAGATCGTACACACAATTGTTCCGAGGCGGGAATCGAACCCGCAACCGCGGACCTTCGCCCACCGCGTCACATCGGTCGTCGATTGTGTATCGATACTTATAATTATGTGTTCAGATCGCGTAACTTTAAAAATATTTATTGCTTATATGCCAAAGAACGATGATGTGATTCGTTGTACGTATATTTTGGCATAAAAGGCAAATACGTAAATGCGAATGGCGATGTGAAGTGGCAGCATTATAGCAGATATCTTGAAGGAATATTACTTTCTTCTACTTAACTATAAATACCTTGGAATTATCATTATCAAAGTGCACAAAACAAAAATACGATTAGCTAAATATAAAATGTATGATAAAATATGCTGTATAAAATATGATAATTATCATACACAACTAATATTATAATTTTTTACAAACACACCTTTACTCAAAAAAAATGTCATCATCATCATCAGCCTATAGCAGTCCACTGCTAGACATAGGCCTCCCCCAATGAGCGCAATAGCGCCCTTACAGCATCTACCTGCAGTCTTTCGCAGGTCGTCATCCCACCTGGTCGGAGGGCGTCCTACACTACGTTTACCGAGTCGTGGTCTCCACTCAAGAACACGTTTGCCCCAGCGGCCGTCGGTTCTTCATAAAACAAATGTATGATACAATAATATACTTTAATGTAATTATCTTGTCTATATAAGTCTATTATAATGTTTGTAAATTGTAATGTAGCTAGGTATTATGGTATGTAGTCTAGGTATTTGTTTTCTTTATTTTTATCTATATATTTATTAAGTACCACCGTCTATTTTGTTCCTTCATGTCCAGTCCATCCTAAGGTTGCCTGGAAGAGATCTCTCTCAGCGATAAGGCCGCTCTTTATACTTCCTTTATTCTATTGTTAATTCCTGTATTGTTTTCTGTTTTGTGTGGTATAAAAGAGTATTTTCTATCTATCTATATACATACCTATATGGAAACAAATAATCGTTACGCTAAGCCTAGGTTCTAAGAAGTCAAACAAAAAAGTTACGACAAACAAGGTCAAAGCTATTTAAAAAAGCAAACACCACTAAAACTATTGAAATGCAAATAAGAGCTCAGAAACATTAAATGTTCATTTGAAACAAAAACGCTAACAAATTTTGTTACCAACCTCTTTTATTTTAGTCACCAAAACTAATTTGACTCCAGTCGTTTGACATATTTTTCTTACACTTCTCTAAGGCAGTTGTCACACTGGGAACGATGAACGAGTAGCGAGCAGAGCTAGAATATTGAAACGAGTCGGCGGCGTGAAGCGGGAAGCGAGTACGTGTTTCCGATAGTTGTGTACATCGACTACGGTTGTGTAGCTATCACTCGCTCGCGGCGGCCGGGTCAAACGACGACAGTCCGCATTGTAGAGAAATGACCGCTCGGCGTGAATTTTCTGATCGCTGAGCGAGTATTATTTTCCTGGCTCTTGTCGCCCAACGACAAACTAGTGAAGCGAGTTCTCGCCGGCAGTTGAACAGTCTGCGATCAAGTATTTGTATATGCATCTCTTTTGTTTACACGCAATGTATATCTAACTGTACGTTTCATGAGCGAGAAAATAGCCGATAGTTAGTAGTTCTCTCGCCGGTGGTGAGACAACTGCCTCCTTAGGGCGCTGTTCGTAAGTGACGATGTTGCTGACGACGTTTCACGATGGTCTAGAAGACATACAATATATTCACTATTGTGTTGAAGATCCCAGGTAGCAGATAGTTGGTACCTTGTTTGGTTCACAACAGCTTTAATTGTATATGTTGTCATTGTCAAGGGATATACAAATCTGCCTACCGAATCAAATCCTCTATGCCCCACGTTTAAGCCTTATCTAGAGACGGCTTAAACCGAGGACAATCAACCTACACTATCAAATTGATATTATTATCCCTATCAACTATACAACTATTACTATTGTTACTATCCCGTGTATCCAGGGGTGCTAGGATCGAATTTTGCTAACCAATTGCTTAACTATGACAATGGAATCGTCGCAAAATCGTCCATAGATTAAATAAAATCTTGACTTCTTTGCGGAGCTTTTTGCGCGGAGAGATTCATAGATTGGTTTCAACCTTAACAATTTTGACACCCATCTCTCAATCTGTAGTTTCTTTCATTTTTGTTATACGAATCGCTTCTCTATGACAATAGTATTGTCACAGAATAAAACATTGATCGGAATGTGTCATTCTGTGTCTGAGAATATGAACCATCATATACTACTAAGCTGAAAGGAACCACAGATAGCCCGCATGATAGGAGGCATATCAACATTGTCAAGGTTGAAAAGATTAATATCTATCTCTCCGTGCAAATAGCTCCGCACGCACTTTAAAGATATTCTTTCATCTAAGGACTCTACATGACATTTCTGCAACGATACTATTAAATAATAATAATTCTTTAACCCTATCCAATTGCTCAGAGGAGTGAGACAGGCAGATATCATATCCCGAAACTGTTACAAGCGCGTTAGAAGATTCATAAATCCTTATGACGCTGAAATGGAAATAAAAGGGCATATAAAGAGCGACTACATACATAATTTTGATACAACGGCGAAACGCAGGTGTAAGATCTGCGTTTCGCTGATGACATAATTCTAATGGCGAAGTCGAATGAATGAACAAATTGTTGACAAATGAATGTTGGACAATTCACACAACATCATTTAGCTCAGAGATTTCCTTTGATTGCCATTGTCATAGCAAAACGATTTGCGAGCAGGATTGGGCCCCTAAGTACAAACGGCCGTCCCCGTCAACTCTGACCCACATAGCTTATCAGCGACATTAACTACATCTTGTTGGTAAATCATTACAGATTGCTACCATTACACAGACATGTAATAGGCTATTCAACGTTAGTAAGGAGAGTCGTCAATTAGTGTTCGAGTATTAAATTGTACTAATTATTCAAAAATATGCACTTAGAAACAAGATAACGACACTGAAAAGCGGCGAATATAAACTTTAAGCATTTCGGACAAAATATTCCGGCAAAGCAGTTTTGTAAGAGAAGGGAGATAAGGTTATAAAAAATAATAATAATAATAATAATGCTGGACAATTCACACAGCATTATCTAGCCACATAGTAAGCAGAGCTTGTGTTATGGGTACTTTTACTAGATAACTGATAAACATAATACTATATATGACATAGATAGATATTTTTTATCATACATAGAAAACGACCAGAACACCCGGAACAAATATCTGCAGATCGTACACACAATTGTTCCGAGGCGGGAATCGAACCCGCAACCTCCTGCGCCGCAGGTGGACCTTCGCCCACCGCGCCACATCGTCGTCCGGTTATCCCGGGGAGGATGGTACAATAATAAGTGACATTGAAAAAAAGCAAGAGAAGGCCCGGGCAGCGGCTAGTAAGCTTATAAAATTGATAATCCAGACACTAAAATCGCACTATAGGCTACAAAATTCCCATCAGCCAGTTATTACCGTCTTGTCCCGACAGACTCTCTAATTGCATCGTCCAACTTCGCCCGAATTGCTTCTCGTTAATTGATTCGGATTCCAGTGACGTCGTGCTTATTCCATTAGCCTTGATTGTTCTCGAGTTGTGCTGATTTCTGGGCTAACTTGTTTTATTTGTTATCTCGACTGCGCGTCAATGAAAAGTCGGTAAAAAGGATGGCATTTTCGATTCTCAACCCTCATATTTAGAGAAAGGTTATGGCTCTGTCATTGTTGGCGATTGCCATACTTTGGGCGCAGAGAAATAGTAGTAATGCGAATAGGTTTAAAGGATAGCGTCGTCAGGCCGGCTTCGGATGCTAGACAATTCTTCGAGGGTTATGTAAGTAACCGGATTGCCAACGCTCCAGCGAAATTTCAACATTGACATTCGGATTGTCGTCGTAGGAAGATGAATTTTGTACGAACTGGAATGGTTACACAGTGCGTAGGATTTGAAGAGTATCAAGTCACCCGAGTGGGTAATTTTTCACAGTTTCAGCTCGTGTAACCGCAAGGTTGGCCATTGGAAGGTGGAGCCCGAAGCGTCCGCTGCGTCTGGACGCATTTTTATGGCAAACCATACAAAGAATACTAAAACGTATGATGCGGACAGTACGCAGCGTCCGGTCCCGGCCTGTCGACGCTAGTATTCAGAGATACATACTTATCGTAGCAATGAATACATTTCTGCGAGATGTTCAACATCAGCAAATGATAGCTGGAGTTGAGACTGTAGCCTTTAGGTATCATAAACAAGTTAATAAACCTATTGTTTACTAGAAACATCATAGCACCTCGTTAGTTTATTAGGTCCTCTAAGTTGCTAGAATAAATTAATTGTCTTGTTTGTTAAAATTTAGGTAAAGCAAATAACGAAATATGAATACAGTATTCAACAGACATTAAGGGCTAAACTTTTGGGTACTTGTTCAGATTCGATCATAATTTAGAACACAAACCAGGTTAAATATTTAAAAAATTACATAAAATGTATAGTTTTTGCTATCTTTTTTCGCTAACTCTTATGGTTTTGGTACATAATAATTGGTACATAATAAATAATTTGGTACATAATACATAGCATCTCTTATAGCCATCCTGCATTAAAATCTGCTGTTTAGTCGTTTTAAAAGTAATGAATTATCGAATAAAATTTTGAAAAAACAAAAAAAAAACGTATTTTCGAATACAGAAGAGAGAACTTGTAGAAGAAAAGTTAATATACTGAATGTTGAATTATTAATTAATTTAATTTTCAACGAACTCGTATTAGCGAAACGTCAGATACAATGTTCTATAGAATTAACAACTGAAACTAATGAAAGTAAGGACTCAGAGGACTCGAAATCAAAATTCAATTATATTATCTAGTACTTACGTGAATTAATACAATTAAGTAAAATAACAATGCTTTACTAAGAATAGATAATGTAGAGTAAATGTTATCTTAGTTAGGAAGGTGAAACTCTATTGAAGTCGGTATTTATTTCCATACAACCTGACTGAGTGCCTTGGGCGAACTAATAATGGACCCTTCCCACTCAACCCGTAGGTATAGTAAGAGCCGTCTTAAGGGAAGGACATCAGCTTCTTTGTATTTTAACAACTCCACTGCGGACACCAATCCGCCAGCCAAGTGTGATGATGGTAGATGATTAATGAGTAATGACTATGGGCAAATCCTCCATGTTCGAGAGTGACAGTCGCATATAAAGGCTCTTTGTTTAACTATTTTTCTATAGACTTACATAATAAGCATAGACAAGTCAAATTGTATAGTATAATCAAATAAGAAATAAGATGTATTTGAGTTTACCTAGACAATTTTTTTTACCCTCTGCTTAGTTTGAGGCTAGATGATGCTGTGTGAATTTTTTGTACCAAATGTTACAATTCGGCCAACATTATTTTGAGGTACGAGTATATATTGTATTTTCTTTGGTGTAACACTGCGTTCTACATAATATTGACCCTGATTGATCGATTTATTTGATCGCAAAGCGTGAACGAATAATTTAAACAAAAGAGGAGCAGTTTCCATGTTCGTACATGTATGTTTTTTATGGTCGTGGATTTCTTCGTAAATTCTGGACCGATCTGGAAATTCTTTCATTTCTATTGAATAAAAAATTATCTCTAGATGGTACAGTCAGCGTCAAATTGATATGAGCATCTGGAGTAGTCAAAATTATCTGAAAAACATAAAAGCAATTTGATATACGCAGTTAGAATAATCATATTGTTGTAAGCATCCAAGGTGTTCAAAATATCTTACTACTCATTGTTTCATATTTATGTGAGTAGTCAGAGTATTCAAAATTATCTAAATATTATTTTTGTAAATTTAGAAATCTAAAAAGTGTAGCCGGCACTTCGCAGTCGTGTCAAGTTCGTATTCGCTCACGTTGAATACAGTCTAAGAGATAACCAATATATATTGGGTTTTCCAATAGTAAAAGTATGAACTGACTTACTAACAAGAAGGCGTAGGCATGTATTCAGTAGGTAAACATAATAATATTCAATACAAATTGCTCTAGAATCAAAGTTGATCCTTTTCTCTGTTTGCAATAGTAGTGCTTCAACGTATAATGATCAATTACGAGCAGAATTTGCATTGAGATTCTTTTGTGCGCATGTTTTCTCAAGTTAGTCGTTTTTATTTAGTGAGAGGTTCAACATCATATAATAATTCTTTATTTGTCTGACTTTTACATTGGTGGTAAACAAAATATATTATTTTTTTATCATAAACTGTAAAAGCCTGTAAACCAGATCCTGAACACAGCTGTTATGAACTAGTCCAGGAGCCTCATCTCACCTCAACAACCTACGAGTATATAGGTCCACAGCTGGCCGCATCTCAACTCTTCGGTGGTAAATTGTTCTGTAGGAGGCGCTGCTGCCCACCCCTCGGTGGATATCCCTTAGTGACATCTTATGACACTTGCGGGAATTTGGTAGTGCATATTCTAACCACCACATGGCTTTGTTCAGGACCTCAGGACTCATTATTTTCTGTAACACTATTACCTATATAATGTCAATAAAAACATTTTTTACTTTTACTTTACTTTTAATATCGGTAATATTGTTTTTTTATTATTGTTCCTTGTTCCATTTATTTGTTAAGTTACAAAGTATCAAACAATCCCAGGTATGAAGAATTCCATTCAAGTCTTTATTGAAAACGAAGTACAAGTTTCCAAAGTGGAACTTTATATTTCAAAAGCTCTTGTATTCAAACAGTAAGAACTTTCCTTCATTGCTTTGTAGTCGACACTCGAGATGCAGGATTCTATAGGACCTTATTTAGACAATATCATCCATGTTTCGGAGAGCATTAAAGCAATCTCAATAGGTTTGGATCGGACTCGCTTTGCATAGCTCTTGAAATTCAAATGGTGCATATTACAGCCTCCCCCTTGCTGAGTGCCTTGGTTGTCATGGCAACTATGTCTGTATCTCAATAAAACGTAACTCAATAAGTTACATTCTGCAGTTCTTTTCACTTTTTCTGTGGTTTTAGTTAGGAAGTCTTCAAACTGCTAACAACGTTAGGTACTTAGACTTAGGTACGAATAGTTCATTTCTGATAATATATAGTTTTGTTTCTCAAAACTTTATGCCAAAGATGTGGCGACTGCACACACGAGGCAAACCTTGTCTGATTTTAAGTGTCTTAAATATAAATAAAAATAGTACATTTTTAATTGATCAAGAAATAAAGAAAATACGGACTGGAATTAATCGATGCTTGTAAATATCCGACAGTTTTTTTTTCGTACGTTGCTAGGCTTCTGTTGTCCTTTTTAACCTACACCAAACCATAGAGGTTAGTTTCTCGATAGAAACGAGACAAAAAAAACAAGCATAACTCAGCGGCATCTACGCTCGATGTTATCATAGAGACTGGATTTACGTCCATTAGTTTTATCTAAATAATTATTTTTCAGTTTATGAGTTTGCTTTCTGAGTTATCAAAACGATGACGCATTCGACACTATTGAGTTACGAAACTCTGGAGTCTGGTGAAGGTGGCCAAAACGGACTACAGAAGGCTAGCAACATACGAAAAAAATCTTCTCGCACTTACCTACTTTGTAAATGAAAGGGACAGAATAAAACCAAATAAACAAAAGATCACTTTCCCGCATTCAAGTTTCAAATAAGCCTCAATTTGCGGTCACAGTAGCCAGTAGGACCGTGACCCGAAACATCGCTTTTTAATAAATAAAACCTCAGAGTAGTATCGACTATCTGTAGATGAGGCTAAGCCAGCATTTCCACTGAAACCTTTTGTTATAAATCACTTTTGTTAGTGGCTATATCAGTTAGTAAAGAACACAATGCTACCATAAGGGTATTTCTTTATTTATATTTCCTAGTTTAACTTTATGTTATTTGAATTTGGGATGTGTCCAAGAGTACTATAACGTCTAAAGGAAATAAACCACTACTGTGATATTTGATATTTTGCACATCAGAGGAAACGAGAGCGAAAAAACAAAATTTAAACTATGATTCTGAATCGTCTACTTATACATGCAATCATCTCTTTGTTCCCACTAATTATTACGATTTCTAAGGTTTTTGTTCTGTATTATAGTGCGTAAGATAAAATCTTATTGAGATTTGTTTCACCTATTGCTAAAACCTCGCGTTCAGATATACGGTATAGAGCAAATATTTGTGGTTCATACACAGCTTGGCTTAATATTTCGTATCGTACCATATTTTCACTCTGAGAGCAAAACACATCCTTTCCCTCGTTGGCTAAATAAAAGAAAGAACTTTTTTCCAATAGGATGTAAATAACCAGCCCATCAGACAACCTCAAGGGTTTGAAAGCAATCTAGGGGCCCTGCTATTGGTTTATTCCTAACCCGACCAAAAATTCGTCGCTCACATTAGAGTTATGGTTTGTAGTGTAATTCAGGGTTAAATGCTTTGTTAGTTCTACTCGAATTCTTAAGGAATAGAAAGGAGAGATATTTCTTATTTCTAAGTAAGAGACATCGTTTCATTATTTAATTATGATATTATTATAAAATAGTACGTAATTAATGAATGTTTTTTTTTAATAATCGGGGCACTTGACCGTCCCTACTATGGTCAAATGTTTGGTTTCGTAACACAATATGATAACATAATTTTTTTTTACTAACCTTCCAGATGTTCTCGGTATTTTTTAAGTACAATAAAAAATAGCTATCTCTGTTACGTATAACTAAGTTTAACAGTCACCATACATAAGCAACCACTTAGCTTGGGGCTAGACGATGCTGTGTGGATTATCCAGCTTTATTTATTTATTTGAGATTTTTATTTTCTCAGGTTAGGTACTACGGAGATTTTACTTATACATTTTTTTGTAAACGTACGAGCAGTGCCAAGTACGCAATCAACAAAGTTTATCTTGGGTGAGCTCAGGAAGAGACTACTACTTTCCTTTTGAAAGCAACATAAGCAATTGTGCCGGTTATTGCCATCGCGAAAAATAGGTGTTGCCCTTCTATATTTTCCGCTATATTGAGTCGCCATTTCTATTCACCTTCGGCGTGAAACGCTTAAAAGGTTTTTCAATTCTTCCAGGCTTCAAATCTTTGGGGAAAACTGTAATGGATATCGGAAAGTTCTTTAAAAGTTTTGAGTGAAATGGGTGTTTTGTCAAAGAGCTTACATACATTTTGTAACAGGTTTTTTACATCTTGATTGTTCAGGATATCTAAACAATAGATTTCTATTGATCTTACTATCCCTCGAAACGCTAGGAGTCTTTAAAACTTCTGATGACCTCTGTGGCACGGTGGGCGAAAATCCGCTTAGGACGCAGAAGTCGCGGATTCGATTCCCACCTCGAGACAAATGTGTGTACGATCTACAGATATTTGTTTCGGCTGTTCTGGTCGTTTTATATGTATAATAAAAATATATATGTATGTATGTAATGTATTGTATTATGTATATCAGTTATCTAGTACCCATAACGCAAGCTCTGCTAAGCTTAAATAATGCTATGTGAATTTTCGAGCATTATTATTGAAAGCTGCATTTTAAAACCTTTCTTTTCGAAACCTGACAGCCCCATATTCACGTTTCCCAAGGTCCTTCCTATCGCCCATCAAAAGGATAAGCCTTCAATTCAAACACGCCCATGATTCTCCTTAACAATTTAATGCCATAAAAAGGCGTAATGTTCACATTTGCGCATTAACACCACATTTTCACGCATAATATAACACTAAATCTGTTCCCTAGCCAGAAAATAAAAATAAACCGCCCTCGATACGCTAAGCGCTTTAGCCTCCATCAGCTAATGTATTACCGTCCATTTTTCTAGGCAAGCCAGTCGATGTGGCTCAAACATCCGTAAATCTCTATAAAATACCTACCTGCTTGTATAGGTATTTTGGTCCGGTGTGGTGGGAGTGCAGCGATTATTGCCGATGTATACTAAGCCTAGACGACACTTACGCCCTGTCGTTTATATATTCTCAGAATGGAATTAATTTTAAACATTAATTTTATCTGCGGCAGATGCTGGATGCGGCAAGCTAAAGACAGGGCACTATGGTGCCTCATTAGGGGAGGCCTGTGACCCGCAGTAGACTATTATAGGTTGATAATGATGTTTAATTTTAGGCTTAACTTTTAAATTTAAATATCGTTACAGGCTGAATACATAATGTACATATATGCAGATATTGTAATTGGCCAAGCCATTTTACATCTAATCGGGCTGATTCTACGATCTGGCGGTGACAGATATACTTGAATAGAAATTGTACTGACAGACAGAATAAGAATATGCATTTTCAATTAGTAGGAAATCATTTATATAATCTGTTTTTTCTTCTTTCGTGAGAAAAATCTGATTTTTCGTTCGTAGTAAACTCGTTACAAATAACGCTGGTCTGGTGATATAGACCAGCGTTATTTGTAACGAGTTTACTTCCAGCTCGTGCTGTGACAGAGAAAGTTTTGTGACGCAATGCAAAAATAAGTTGTTTGTCTGTAACATTTACACCACTAACATTTATTTTACAGGATGTTATTGTATGATAAAAAATCTAATTTTATTAGTTTCTGCCCGCGGTTTTGCACGCGTTATTTCTTTGGAACCGTTTTAAAGTTATTTCTGTCCCACGGGAAATTATTGATAGGATAAAAAGTAATAATTTCACCCCGATCCGTTCAGTAGTTTTAGCGTGAAAGAGTACATAACAAACATCGATACATACAAACTTTCGCGTTTATAATATTAGTAGGATTCTAGAAAATACCCTATTTGCGTACAATATTTCAATAATATTATTCCGCTGATTGTCTGACCGTACCCGGATGTTACCTACTCTAGAAAAGATGTTATTTATGTACAAAGGGTGATTCGAAGGTTCGATTAAAGGGGTGATTGGGACAAGTAAAGAAATATTGTTATTCCTAATACGATTCTTTCTCTGAGTTTTTATCAATAAAATTCCCCTAGATGTCTATAATAACCAGCGTCCTGGAAAACGCTTGGGATTAATAAGTAAAGCTACCTTTATTCTAGTTTTTTGTGGAACAGTCTGCACATGGCTAATTTTTTTCATATTCTACTAATATTATAAATGCGAATGTTTGTAAGTATGGATGGAAATATAAAATATAACATGTCTAAGTGCTTATTTTGTAAGCCTAAATAATAAATACTATTGACTTTGACTTTGACTGGCACAGGACCGCCAGGGGTGGCGTGATGACTGAAGTATTCCCGTGTGAGCATGACTCAGCAGTAGGCGTTATAGGAATTATTATGATTAAGAAGATAATTAAATCTTAACTTTAGAAGGGGAAGTTAAAGATGGTTAAAGTACGATATCTAAAACTTGATTTATTGCCTCATACATTATGGCTTTTAAATGTAGGCTTACGTTCCAATGATTTTCCTAGAAGCTCTTTAGTAAAATCGACGAAAAACGGTATTAAATATTAATAAAAAGAAAAAGCTGCTTAAGACACGTGTCTGTCTTAACTTGACAAGGGTATTTTTACCTTATTTATATTCAAATAGAAAACTTTTTAGGTCAGCCCGTGAACTGGGTGCCTACAGCTTAAGAATTGCTGATCTAGCCGCACTTATTTTAATTTGAGAATTAAATTGTACTACAAAAACTATTACGCCAAAAATAGAGGTAAATATTTCTTTAACAATTATTTTAAACCAAGGTATTTTGTTTCAAGCAGATAAAATGCAAATTATGGTTAAAATGACGAAATCGGCTGCTATAACTTAATTGAAAATCGGGGGCCTCCACGATGGGGGCGTCACACACCGGGGGCCTAACCCACGAACCCAAAATAAGGTATTTATATTGTAACCAATTACTTGTTGCGGTGAACTTTAATTCTACTGTATTACCTGTTAAGCAAAACTTAAAATTATGTTTTAGGGCTCCGCACATGTAAATATAAAACCCCTATAAGATCAGAAGTTTATGTCTGTCTGTCACAGTAAAATAATATCAAATCTACTCAACTGATTAAGGTTATATTTAGTAAACATTTAACATAATCTGTGACCAACACACGGACGTGTGATGTACCTAAATATATAGATAGATAGATAGAAAATACTTTATTATACCACACAAAACAGAAAACAATAGAATAAAGGAAGTATAAAGGGCGGCCTTATCACTGAGAGCGATCTCTTCCAGGCAACCTTAGGATGGACTGGACATGAAGGAACAAAATAGACGGTACTTAATTAATATATAGATAAAAAAAGAAAAAAAACCTACACTACATACCATAATACCTACATTACAATTTACAAACATTATAATAGACTTACATAGACATAAGATAATTAATGTTTTCATAAGGATAAATAATGCTGATGCAGCAGATTTTTGAAGATAGGAAGTGATTTTGCACGTCTGATGTCCAGAGGGAGAGCATTTCATGTACAGTGAATGATTTTTCATAGAATGAGGTGGTGTGAGCAGGGACTTTAAGATGAGGGTTTCAGAGGAACGCAAAGAGAGTGAGAGTTTGAGATATGTATATACGTATTATGTAACAGATATATTTAAAATCCTTCACAAAATGTTTTAACTTTCCTAACCGTTCATCATTATTTTTCCTTAATAGGATACTCAAAGAGGTCTGTAAGTAAGGACCTCATTACATTTTGCTCATTTTAATTGCTCCGTTACAATTAACGTTGATCTGCTTAACAGCTACAAAACCATTTATGAAAATGAATTCGGACACTGTTAATAAGTTATATTGGAAAGAAGTATAATAATTTTGAGGTGCTTAAATAACGATACATTTTGATATTTTTAATGAAAATATATCGAGTTGATTTTACATTTCGTAGCGCGTCAGTAGCGCGTACACGGTCTACGCCGTAGCAAGCTACAACATTTTTTTTACTATCTACGAATTTTTGGCCTTCGTTACTACCCGAGATTTAAAGCCATGATCTCATTGTTATTGGGATTTATCTAGCAAGATCAATTCTGAGGTAGCCTTACCACACAGTCGTGTCGGTATGCCATCCCATCCAGTTATGAGAGAGAGGGATTGAAAAGCACCCCTGTGTGCACACACACCTGTGCACTACAATTTATCCCATCCATAATGACTAGTCTTGGTTGAGACTGACCCTTTTGGCTAGTCTCAACGGAGTCATCAGTCGTCAGTCTCTCATCACAATTATTATGAATGTCATCCCGAACAAAACCTTTCAAACCAATTAACACAACATTTATCCAACATTACATACAAACGTTACTGGCATTCTAAATTCTCAAATCCCTTTAATCGCCCATCAATTCCATGAAAGACGATCGTTTCCAAATTGCCTTCACATTAAGTTCTCAGGAACCATTCAAGTGTAGCTACAATATCTCCAATCAAGATTCTCTAAATGGAGGGTTTCAATGGTGTATCATATCGTGAGTGAGCCTTATTGGACCAATTTTGCTATTTCAATTATTTGGTAGCGTAGACGTAGTGCGTTGTATGAATCTCTTGATCAAAGTCCTTAGTATTACTATGACATCAGATATGCATAATCACCTATCTTCAAAGAACTCCTTCATCAACATTAGCGATAGCTTTATCTAATGTCTATATACGAGTACCTATGTATGCTTATTAAAATATTTGTAATGTAGGTATGTAGTAGTAGTTTGGTATGTATGTACTGTAATTTTTAGGTTTTCTTTTTTTTATCTAGAGAACAAATTAGAATAGAATTAATAGAATAGAAAAAACATTTATTTAGACACAGGTACAAAATACAGGCATAGAATAACAAACGGCAAATAAAGTAGTTTATCATGGGGGTAAGTGACACAAATAGGTGATATTAAGAATAAAATAAGACTAACTCCATGACCCTGCGCCGAAATAGGGGTTGGCTCAGCGTGTGCTGAACATTATTATATTCAGCGCTGTTTTTCAACCAAAGACCTTAATTACTAATTGAAGTCACGGACGACAATTCGGTGACAACAAAGTGAAAATTATTTGATACAAATAAACAAAAGTAGAATAAAAGGTGAGTATAATATGTATTAGGTATGTCTAGTAAACAGTTGATATAAAATAATAATAATAAGAATAATAATCTTTGGTTGTATCATATTGTGCCTTTAGATTAACTTCTCGAAGGGCCTCTGTGCTGTTGGCTTCGGCCCCACGCAAGCCTTCCAAAGGACCGGGTCACTTTATGGCCCGAGATCGTGGTAAATGAGAGACACAATAATAAAAATGTAGTATAATAATAATAGGTGCGATAAAGAACGACGTTTCACAACAATTACAGAAGGTATCTACGTTAGGTAAAAAAAAATATGTCTCTTCGATTAATAAATTTTCATATATTCTATTATACCTCCTATTGTTTGGGGAGAAATGTGGGATGGGTGCTAAAGAGAAATGAAGGAATATAATTCTTACGTTACCTACGTAAGATTATAATAGCAACTAGATGTTAGATGTGCTCGAGCTGCAAGCAGCTCGCGGGGGTTGTGTAAGGGTATTGAGTTTTTTTTCATTGTATTCCCCTTGTCGTAACATACACCTTGTATTATTTTGTTTGAAATCGATAGCCATGAGAAAATTTTGCGATGAAAAAATGTCAGCCATCTTGGATTTGGAAATGGACATCTTTTTCGTAATCTACGAGTTCAAGTTACTCGAAAACGATACCCATGTCAGATTTTTTTATTGGGGAGGAAGTTCAGGGGAGCTGGGGGCGTGGGGGGGGGGTCACGGCACGGCCCGCTTCGCTCGCCGTGCCGTTCCCCTTGGTCGCATCGAATTCGAAATCCTCACCCCTAGTTAGTCAAAAATGATACCCATATCAGATTTTTTGGTTGAGGGGGTTTTTTTGTCCGTTTGTCCTCCTCTACATGACTGTGAAAAAAAAATTCTTCCAAGTCTATCCGTTTTGGCGATGGAAAGGGGGGGCAAAAAAGGGGGTCAAAGGGGGGGGGGTTCCAATTTTTTTTCTTCCAAAACGAAGAGAAACCCTTTATACGACCCCGCAATCAGAATTCCTCTATCGCGACGGCATCTGGTAGCACACTCAAAAGGGAGGTCCTGGGGGCAGGGGGGGGCAAAATTTTCTATGCAATCAAAATCACTTGTCCCCCTCTATACAACCCCCATAAAAAAATTAAGCAATATGGCTCTACGTAGGAGCCCTCCCTGAGGGGGGGGTCTTGGGGGGGCAAATGTCAAAAAGTCGGAATTTTCCCTAGGAGACTTTTACCTCCCCTATACGATTCTGTAAAAAAAAATATACCTTCCCATCCACCATCAAGGAGAACAATTATGTCAATCAGTCAGTGAATCAGTCAGTCAGTCAGTGAGTGAGTGGTAATCTAGCTTTATACTATAGTAGAATAACAATAGTTTAATATAAGTACATTATAATGGCCCTATGGTCTGTATCTCTAAGTACTAACTAGTAACTTAGAGATACAGACCATTGGGCCATTCAGTATGAAGAAATTTAAGCAACTTATACACTTAAATTTCCATTTTTTAATTTAAGCAAATTATACACAATGATTATTCGTTGTGTAAAATTTGATTAAATTTCCTCATACTGAAAAAAGCAAAAAAAAAGTTAAAATCTTCATAAATGGGTTAAGCCATTTATGACCACTTTATGAAGATTTTCCCAATCAAGAAGGTAAAGTACCACTACAATTATAATCCTTTTGTCACTATTAAAATTTACTTAGACTTCCCTATTCTCAAAGTATTAGACATTTTCTCCAGCTAGGTTATCGTACTTTTTTGCTGTCTTGACTTTTTGTAGGTTTACATCTCTACCTGTTTTAGGTATCTCTATATCCATTTCCATGAAAACTATGGAAAAATCTTACCTTTTCTGCGATTCTTAAATCTCTCTCATAAATGTTGCATGCTCAAGCCCTATTTATCTCAAGTAACCCCAAAGCCGCATATACTTCCTCCACTGCGTGGGGATCATCAACCCTTCTATGGGGGACGTGAATTATTCACGACTTTATTTCAAATTGGGCTTTATAACTGTGTGCGTAGCTCTTATTTCACCACTTTGTGTTTTGCACTATTTTTAGATTTGAAGCTTAAACTGCCTAAAGCCAGCTTATCGGTCTTAGGCTGTTGATTATCGAATTAAGACTTTTATTGTTTTGCCATGTAGTTCCAAAGTTTAACCTATGCGATGTGGTTTTACATATAGCTAATTTGGAAGTCTCTTTCTTTCTTCCAAATTAGCTATATGCACGTATTAGCTATACTTTGTCTATATGCTATGATGTACGTAAGTAAGGGCTTCTACAATGACGTCAACTTCTACCTATATAAATTATTGTAAGAATTAGTGCGGTCATAGATACATATATGTATATTAAATCAAGTTTGAATCTAGGTAACTGGTAGGGTAACAGCCAAACTCAAATCGGCAGAACGCGATTGATCTCATGACCCCTTATCAAATTCGAAAAAGAAAATAAAATTGGTTCAAAGTTAGGGGATTAAAAGATTCTATTCATACTTGTGCAGTAGAATCCTTTGATTTCAGAATTCATTTCGACCTTTGAGTCTGCATATTAAAGGCTGGAATTTCAATCTCGGTCCTTTTTGGTTTTATTAACGTTGCGTAGGATTGTAATGTAGGTTGCAGTTGGGGATGCTGTATTGGATTTATAAAACTAAATTTCAAAATGGCGTTCTAAGAATGTCCTAATAACATTTTAGAAGCTTTTCAACTCTATATCAACATTTTATCATAAATGAATAATATATTATGAATAATTCAGGACAACCAAGATAGGTTTATTGGAGTTTTTCTTATTTTTATTAATCTTCTACAGAAAAAACTAGCGAAAATCCTGTTTTTTTTAATTTAATGGAACCTTTCAAATACTTTTTTGAGCAGATTTTTGAAGCTAAGCACGTAGGTATCGCTCCTGGCACCCCAGGAGAGATATACCTTTTTCCGATTTTCTACCGTCTATTGATACTTAGGCTGAATAAACAGAAGTAATACCTAACTACTTCGAGTTAGACTTATGCCACTTAAATCATCATCTTTTGCATATGTAAATAAGGCCATGATGATCTTTCTTGTTTTATGTTTAGCCGTAAGTTTTCCGAAAATTAAATAAATAAATAAATGATAATTACCTACATAGGTAGCTAGCTAAGAGCCTGTCTATAAAATAATAACTACTAAAACACTCAGTTGCAAAATTCTCGAAAATGTTCCGATGTCTCTCCTAAACAGACGTGTTTAGGATAGAGACATCGGAACATCTTCGATGACGATCTATTTGCATCTCATTTAACTATCCGGCACTATGTTAGACATTCGTATTCACTAATCGAATTCCGACTGTTGCCGCAGACACCTCCCTATAATTGCTTCGGAACAGAGCCCTGGCCGAGGACCCCTCTAACCTCATTACGGCAGCCCTATGTTTTACGTCAATTTTCGCAACAACGCCCTAGGGCTCGACCCTTTGGCCGCTTTAACAATGTTTACATGCTTCCAAAATAAACTCATAGGTTCACCACACACACTTTTAAAAAAACTAAAAAAAACCGTTTCGAATACTTTTCACCTACTCGAAACTGGTTCCCGGTGATTAGGCGGGCCCAGACTTGACGAAGATGTTCGAAGCCTAGACGAGAAGACATGTTTTTCAGCTAGGGTATCTCGACTGAGAAGCTGTGCGGAAATGCGTACTGGCTAGACTGAAGCGAAAATGTGTGCTGGCTAGAGCCTCTAATCTGCGAGTGGCGAGCGTCAGATACAACCACATTTTTATTTTCAGTATCCAAAAATATCTACAATCCGTCGTCTGAAAAATATGCTTTTTTATATTATATAGCATATTTTTCAGCAATCATCAGTTTCTGAGCAGTCAGCTTTCTATCTAAATGTGGCCTCCTATTTACATAGCAACATGATGTTAATCAAGGTAGAAGCTCATATTTTGAGTTTGAAAGACTTTTTGTCTGATGGAGTTTGAATTAGATTTGCAACCGTGATGCTTTAACAACTATAATGCAACGAAGTGCGTGTCACACAGTCAGTAGGTAACTACATTATTATACTTGTAATAACCAAATTTATGAGATGAACTTTTGATGAAACGTGCTGAGGGTCCAAAAGTAAAAGGGACGAGGTAAAATAAAAATGTAGCAGATATTTTGGACCACAACTTCTGATGTTCGTAAGTTACGAAAACCCTTCGGAATGAGAAATATTTTTCTACCACAGTACATGGATAGAATAATCAATTACGAATGTGATTGCTTTGATCTTGTATTATAAAATGTATATCGAATAAATGACAAAAATTTAATAAAGGCTAGACTATCCTGTGAAATAAATCTACTTCTAAAAGCTATATTTACAGGATGACCACGAAGATATTGTTTTAATGGTACATGATATCCATGTTAGTTTGAAAATATATCAGACGAATATTCAAATGATTCAAGTAGTTTTCCCTTACCTTAGTTCGTTCAGTGGTGTTGGTATCCTTTTAATTTTGAAGTCATTTTAATACAGAAATATTTAAAACCAGAATCTTTCAATCGAATAAAGATTGCATTTATTTTTAAATAAAAACGACATTTTACGGCTATCTGAGGACAAGCCGCTATGGATGATAAATATGGTTTAAAATCACACAACTATCTCATTGATTGAAATCAGTGGATTGGATTGTCTAAGATTGAAATGAATTACGTTTTCACAACAAATCAGGGTTAGTTTTGTAATTGGCCTAGCCAGTCTACAGACAGGCTTATTCTGTGATATGTTAGTTTTGTAATTGGCCTAGCCAGTCTACAAACAGGCTTATTCTGTAATATGTTAGTTTTGTAATTGGCCTAGCCAGTCTACAAACAGGCTTATTCTGTGATATGTTAGTTTTGTAATTGGCCTAGCCAGTCTACAAACAGGCTTATTCTGTGATATGTTAGTTTTGTAATTGGCCTAGCCAGTGTACAAACAGGCTTATTCTGTAATATGTTAGTTTTTTAATTGGCCTAGCCAGTATACAAACAGGCTTATTCTGTGATATGTTAGTTTTGTAATTGGCCTAGCCAGTCTACAAACAGGCTTATTCTGTGATATGTAAGTATACTCTCGATAATTAGACAAAGTAATACCCATCAATTAAAATGTTGATGGGTATTACCATAGCAATAAACAATTTGAGTTTTGAGTTCGAAAAGCTACTTTCCATATGGCTAGTTTCAAACTGCGCTGATGGCACATAAGCGTAAAACAATTATATTTAACGACTTCAGAAATTCCCACCAAACATTATTCCTGTTTGGGGTTCCATAAACACGCAGTGGGTTGTTTGCTTTATGGGAATAGTAAAGGGTTAACTGAATTTACAGTTCCCTTCAGCGTTGCAAATATTAAACAGGAGTAGGTAATCAAGTTAAATATTACACAAAGGTAGGTTGAAACGCAGGCGGACTTCGAATATAGTTTTAGTACAGTATATTGTGTGCTATGAATATTTGTAGTGGGTTGGTTTCAACCATATGTCAACAAGCAAATATAAAAAAACTGAGCCTTTCAAAATGGTCCCTGTATGTATATAATAGAGTTTTTTTTAGAAACAGCGGTAACGTCGCTGTATCGTCACTTGAAATCATACATCAGATGAAAAAACTCTAGGAAGTGCGTGCGGTGCTAATTGCGCAGAAAGATTGATTATAATGGTTTTAGCCTTGACACTTCCACGTCCATCTGTATGTGTTTTGCTTTCATTTAAGGTGTGTCATTCTGTGACGATACCATTGTCATAGTGAAGCGATTCGTTTAGCAGAATATCAATCATCCACAGTTTTGTGATGATTTGATTGCCGAGATTTCTAAGTGTATCGTATAAAAATGAAACTATGAATGCCAATTGGAAAACAAAGAACAATTTACCATATGATTCACAAACCTTTTGCATAACCTTTTGACGACCTCTGTGGCGCGGTGGGCGAAGATCCGCCTGCGACGCAGGAGGTTGCGGGTTCGATTCCCGCCTCGGAACAATTGTGTGTACGATCTGCAGATATTTGTTCCGGGTGTTCTGGTCGTTACCTATGTATGATAAAAATATCTATATATGTAATCTATTTTATTAAGTATATCAGTCATCTAGTACCCATAACACAAGCTCTGCTTACCTTGGGGCTAGATGATGCTGTGTGGATTGTCAAGCATTATTTATTTATATGTACCTACTAGTGTGATTCCTTTGTAACAAAATGGAGACACTTTCTACACAAGTTCTCTCACAATAGTTTCAAAGTGTGCACTTTTCAGACAATTAGCAGCAACTTCACAAATACAAAACAAAAGCAAAGTAACGTGCTAATGAGAGAGATCCTCGAGCTGTTCCAGTCAACGAAATCACTATTTTAATTTACTACCTACGTGAAACTGGCTGTATTCCGGCAGTAAAGCGCTCTCAACCGAATCTGATAAAAGTCTATACAAACGACCCAATCATGGAACCGATCTAGAGTTAGAGGGAAATCCGTAGAGTTATGTGGTCTTCAAGGGAGTGCAGTAGCTTTTATTGTAAAACGTAGTTTGGTTTTCGAGCATAAAAAACATTATTAACGTATATATATGCAGGTTTTATCGTGATAGTAAGGAATTATTTTATCTAATAATTAGCACTCTTGTCGCCTCAAATACAGGATTTCCTACTTAAGGCAAAACACAGGATTTCCTAGTTAGGGTTAAATGTTATACTTAGGTATATAGACGACCGAATATATAGACGACCGAAGTGGCGCGGTGGGCGAAGGTCCGCCTGCGACGCAGGAGGTTGCGGGTTCGATTCCCGCCTCGGAATAATTGTGTGTACGATCTGCAGATATTTTTTCCGGGTGTTCGGGTCGTTTTCTATGTATAATAAAAAATATCTATCTATGTAATGTATTGTATTATGTATATCAGTTATCTAGTACCCATAACACAAGCTTTGCTTACCATGGGGCTAGATAATGCTGTGTGGATTGTCCAGCATTTATTTATTATTATTATTATATTCATTTACTGCACTGATGATGTTTTATCCATTTACGAATTTTTTGAATGAAATTCACCACAGGCATCTTTCTTTCATCTATTGAATATTCTGCCACGATACTATACATTAATTTGTGATTGAGTATGTAAATTTTAATGTTATCTTTTGTATGAGTCCTGTGCTCGAAATAAACAATTTTTATTTTTATTTATTTTATTTATACGATACTATTGACATAGTAAAGCGATTGTTTGACATAATTCGGTCCCTGATCGTTGGTTTATACAAAAATCTACCATCCATATTCATATAATTTATTGTGTCTTAGGCGTAGGTAGTGTTAGCGGGTACACAATGCATAAAAACCCTGTCGAGGGTTAACCATAGTTTTGGGTTTGCTCTAGTTAGATTCACCCATAAGCCATAGAAAACAAGAACTTTAGGAACAACCCTCAACATCTAATAAGTAGCAAACAAAGGCGACCCTCGCAATAATAAGACTGTCTACAAAAGTTTTGCCAAATCGGACAGTCTGTAGTCTCCAGCTGAAACGTCTGAGTTTCTACAAGAATCCAAATGAACTCATTTCCGGTTAACTATTTCCGTTCAATTTTCAAGTCCCTCCCCTGCATCCGCACTAAATGCGAGAACGCTCCAAAATATTTATGAACACGATAGAGTTTCTTTTACGACGTTGTGATGCTCGTACGTGGATGTTATAAGCCCTTGGTTTTTATGGCTTCTATATCCCATAAGTAAGTTTTCTAAATAGCGATACAAATTTTTACGTTTCACATAAAAATATTTCTACTTTTACTTAAAAAGAGAATGTGGAATTTTATAATACAGATTATTTAATAATAAATTGAAAGGCCTGAAAGGATTACTTATAACCATTTCAATAATTAATCTAGATTCAGGTAGCGAGTCATACCCATCTCCCTCGTTACTTAGACTTCGGACTACAAGCAGCTTGTTATTTTGCCCGTCTTTTTTAATGAAATAACGGAAGGCAAGTATCAGCACAATAATAATATCCTTTGCGCTGTTTTCGACGCGAAACCTTTTTTTGTGAGGAATAATATTTTATGAAGAGCTTTTAGATTCTACTTCATTTATTATTATTTTTTATAATATAAAATACAATTAACTATCATAAAACTTAAACAAATAACTATTATACAGTAAAAATTTATCAAAACGGTAGAACACCGACAGCAAAAGTGTTATTGAGTGTATTTAAACAGCAAAAGTGACTTTGATAAATGAAGTATTAAAATACTCATCGGGAATCCTTTATTGCTAAACAAATTTGTGTAGGCCTTTGGGCCCTTTTTGCAAAAGAAGTCGTAAAGCTGGGTTGGGATTTAGTAGTTTTCAATTATTTACCTTTGTTTCTTTTGAGGTACGGAAACGTAAAAATAAAAATCCTTTGAAATGCGCGAACTAATTCGGCGACATATAGTCCATTAAAAGGGAAGTGAGATCAGATAACTGAAGCCCTTCTCAGTTTTGTTGCGAATATTGTTAATACTTAATAAGCATATAATTGCCTTCTTCAAACCCCTTGATGATTAAAAGGGGACAGTTAAGCCTTGATATAAGCCTCCCTAATTGAGATTGCGTACGTAATGCTCCATTCAGGTTCATTTATGAGATTGAGAGAGACCTGGGAAGAATTCGGCAATTCTTTAAACCAATCGCTATACAAAAACAATAGTATCGTCGCAGAATCTTCTATAGATGAAAGAATCCTATCAATATATCTATTCTACACATAGTGCATACACTGATTCTTGCCCGGAGATAGATTGATAGGTTGGTCAGTTTCAACGCTGATACTTTTGACTCGTGTCCCTCCATCTGTACTTCCAAAAGATAGGTCCTCAAACGGGAATACTTCGTTTCTTCCATCAAAGGTTAAATGGCTAAATGTTTATACCATTGTTATGGTAAAGCGATTTATTTAGTGTTATTAAGGATCTGGAGATTACTAAGAAGTTTTATTATATAACAGTAAGACCCTACACGAGCAATATTAATTGTTTTATGGTAATTTAGTTTAATATTGTATCTTTCTCTATGTTAATTGTATGTGTGTGACATTAGTACCAAATAAACGTTTCATCTATCTATATAAAGACCAGTGCCTATAACTATGTATATTCAAATATATATACATAGTGTATCATTTGAATATAGTAGTAGTATGGTTAAAGGAAGTATCCTTTAGTCACTGTTTTAAAAAGATAAACTAAATATAATTTTCGTAGTTATTTAGTTTATTTTCCAACTTAAAATCGGCCCTTTGGGCTTCTTTTCTTTTACAACACTAAAAGCCGGAAATTGCGGTTTACGTGTTCACAAGCAACTTTCGTTCAGAAAGGGGATGTAGGTATGGGTGTATAAAATAGCCACATCCAGGAAATGGATGTATTTAAAACCATTACATCCAACATGTCGCACGTGTGCCGTGATATCTAATGCAAGGTGCATTAACGTTGGTAGGCAAGGAGAATTCTTGAGGAGATTATTTGAATAAGGGTGGTTTCACAAAAAAGTCCAATCCGTACAGTTAGTTTAGTATTTTGAGTATTTTTTTGTTTGTTTTATTGTTAAATATCCCGTTACAAATGACTGAATTTCTAAAAGCCTTAAAGAATGCTGCTTAAATAAATGAAAGACACTTCTCCATAATATAATTTATTTTTGCCAAAAACTTTTTATTGGGCTAAAATCAGTGTTAAAATACAAAGTTTAGAAGCTTGTATTTTAACTGGCTGGATAATGCTGTGTGAATTGTCCAGCATTATTTATTTATTTATTATTTATTTGTGTTTTTCAAATTTTAACTATTTAGTGATTTGGATCTATACAAACATAGATAATGACGAAATAAAAAGATAATATCGTTAGTTTTTGATGTTCACCATCAAACATTGTAGTAGTATTTACCAGTCGCTCATCTTACCATGCTAACGTGGAAACGTTAGCATGGTAAGATGAGCGACTGGTTTAGCCTTAAGAGATAGTAGCCGGATGTTTCCACTTCTCAATGTTGCCACCTGTCTTGCCTGAAGTTCGTAGGTATGTAGGTAAGTTCGATATTGACTGTGTGGAATGGGCACTAGAGATCCACTTTTGGCAGCGTCTCGTCGGTTCGATTACTGCATAATCAAGTTAGATTACGTACCGAGCTCCGATGGAATTTCCTCATTTCGACATTCCTAGATGTTAGACGTTGATCTTCGAGCTGTGTTGAACGTTTCTATTTAGTGACGAGTAGGACTGACATGCTAAATCATCATCAGCAATATAGACCTAAACCTTAGTACCAGTTTTGCATAGCTTACTAAAGCCATATAATTTTTTAATGACTTTTTAGTTGAAGATCTGAAACTTTGAACATAGTATAATTTAATGAATAATTTTCGTAATACGACAATCTTAATATGTCCATGCTTAATTTAAAGGTAGAATAGAATTGAAACATTTAATATATTTAAGATCTAACTGTAACCTACTGTATGTTGAAGCAAATATAATGGATCTTTACCTTTATCTGTCGTTTCCTTCCACACATTTAGCGTCTTACCAGCCGCCCAGATACCAATCCCGATTCCAATAGTTTCATACAAACTTGATCAAAGTGTTCATTGATAGAAGTACAACTTTGATAACATTGCAGGTCAGCGGTAATAAACAAAAACTTTTCCGTTTTGGCAATGTCCTAGTCACTCAGCTCAGTTTTGTTTGAATAAAATATTTTAAAACCAAATATTTCACTGCATTAAAGTCATTTAAAACAAATTTACCATGATTTGATTTCAAAAGTTTTATTACACTGCTGTTTTCGTCTGTCTATCGACAGACTCGATAGACAGACGAAAACAGCAGCAACCTAGACTCGTTTTTGCCATTATAGTCTGGAAACTTTAGAAAAAAGGAAAATCTCCCACAGAACTGCCGCAAAACACTAACTAAATACGACCATGAATAACGTGACTTTCATAATCTGGTTTTACATAAATTCCAGGAACGAAAGAGTTTCTAAAATACGAGTGTCGGCCAAATGCGACAGCTGTTCGCAGTTCGAAACAAAAACTAAATGAAATCATTCTGCGTTTTTCCTGCGTTTATTTCGAAATCGTCGTTCTCACGCTTCTAGGGTTTTTAATTAAACTTGTCGGCGCGATACGACCGGAACCCGTTAAAAAATTCATTAAAACCCCTTTGCCGAATTTTTGCAAACAACTAATTTATTTTACTTTGGTGTTCTTGCGTAAGCTTGTTTGCGGAAATTGTGATCTTTGGCGGAGATTATTTATGAAAACTTTATTTAATTTAATATTTTTTTAATCAGCCTCAGTTTAATTTCATGGATAGGAAAAGCGGGGATGTGAAGGGTTTCTGCTACTGCTTCATTTTTGGATTCCTCAATCGATAATATTCAGCAATTAAACTTATTTTCATCTATACCTACAATAGCTAATCCACTTGATTCTTACGAATGGTTTTAAGCTTGGATCTCTCATGGACACGAGCTTTATGTTATTAGAACCAATGTTACCTACATAGTTATATGCTGACCGTGCATAATTATCGTCAATACTTAATTGAATCACGAGAAGTAAAAGTGGCATTTATGTCGTTGACTGTACATGCTGGTGTGGTCTTTATTAACACACATTTGAGTTATATATGTAAACATATAATAAGAGTATGAGTCCACACGAGCGTTTTGATACTTCATTTATCAAAGTGGTCTTGATACTTCCAGGCATAGATAGTGTCACTCGACATTTTTCTAGATATTGTAACCAATTGTCAACTCACACATGCTGCATAATTGTACAAATGCTTGCATAATTATAACCTCAGTGCTTTGACACACTGAACTGCACATATATGTACAAATAGGAAATCAAACTTGAAACTTTGTCAAAAAAATTCGATTTGTATTAAATCGATGTTTGTTGGCAACACCTCGTTTGTGGCTACTATCATTCTAAGCATTCTTCTTCATGCTTCACCTTAATAAATAGTGTGTGCCAACCAAATAGAAACACTATAAACATTGTAACAAGTTGTAAATGAATATTTTAATTATTAAACACAATACACCAAAATATATAAGATAAAAATACCTATCTACATAAATAAACTCTTGAGATTGAACTTTGACTATATGAAGTGGTCGAGATATATCGAGAATGAGAGCTAACGTTCAAAAAATTCAACATGAAATGCTGTGTAAAAGAACTGAGTGCAAAGAAATATTCAGAATCATACATAGACATTGATTGCAATGTCCGCAGGCACAGCAATTTTAAAAAAGCAAATTTTTTTGCATGCAAAAGCAACTGGCGAGAGCGTAACAAAGAGAAGAGGAATATCATTTGAACATGTACCTACATATCTGGTTTTTTTTTATTGTCTAGTATACTTATATAAATGTTAAATACACTAGAGTATAATTACAATCTAGCCATAGAATTGGCTAATGGGTAATTTAGTTCTAACTTATTTTTATAACAACATATTACTAAGAACGTGTCCATTGGCACTTTTCTTATTGTCTCTATACTTAAGGTAAAGACACCTTGTTCATGTGTTCTTTAAGATAGCTTCTGCACATACACTAATTATCACTACACTAACTCAAAAGGTTTTGTTCTTTTGAGCCTTCTAACTATGTCCGTGTTGTCGAGGAGCTGGATCGCCTCGACGTTCACATGATGATGAAGCCTTTGTTCGTGAGCCTCTGCGTATTTTTTTTATGACTGTGTCGACAAATTCAATATTCACACATATTTACAATTTCGATATTCATCGGTACCTAAACATTCCTCCACACCTACATTATCTGTGGCACAAGAATATAATGTAGGATTGTTTTTTATCAAAATATCTTTAGGTAGATAGCAAAATGACAACAACACCTAAATAGACGTAGAAAATAAAATTGTCTGAGTAAACGTAGTGTAGGACGCCCTCCGGCCAGATGGGATGACGACTCGTTCAACACTGAAAGCTGCGTCAAGCTGAAGACAGGGCGCTATGGCGCTCATTAGGGAGAGGCCCATGTCCAGCAGTGGACTAACATATGTTAATAATGATGATGAAAAAACTTTGAGAAGAGTTGAGCAGCGTCAATAGATGTGTGTGGCTTACATATGACCGTGGTAGATGCCTCAAACTTCGGAAAGCTGTATCGGGGGATGGGGAAAATCTGACCGCCTACTCTGCCTCTGATAATTTCGATAATAGTTACAATTTCAAACACGGGCATAACTGTATGTCTGAGACGTTAGTATGAGTGCTTACGAAATGCTTACGAAAACTGTAAAAGTTTTCTTTTCACATAGATATATATTTTTATAAAATACAGAAAACACCCAGAACACCCGGAACAGAGACGAGGAGAGAGGTACAGACATTTGTCTCGGGCGGGAATCGACCCCACAACCATCGGTCGTCGTTGCATAGATAGGAACTATAATGTCCGTATAGGATATTGAGTACTTCGACATATTGTTAGTAATCTAAACTATTACGTGTTTTTTTCTGTTTTCCTATTTCGGAAACTCATATTAGCCACTCTGGTTTAGCCCGCGAATGTTGGAAGTAACTAAACATTATTTAATTAATCAGAGTCGAATAGGTAAATTGGATCAAATTTAGTATTCACAATTGCACTGCCCTTCCCAGCCTACAATAATGATTAGCGTGTGCTGTGTAGAATAATAGATCAACTAATGATCAATCTCAAATGGACTGTATAATCGCCAGCTTTGCATAGGAAATTGTTGGCATCACCTAAATAGTATAGGTACTTTCCTATTTAGTCCAGTATGGGTTCGGAAATTCTGAAAACAAAGAGGATTTATCCGTCTTAAATGAACTGTGCTTGTTGTGGCTTTATACACGAAACTGTGACTTTTGTGTTTCGACTCCATTGTGCACACCAAAGTCACAAGCAAGTCACATAGGTATGCGCAAGCGACACTTACGCAAAAAATAAAAAAAAAAATTGTCCACCAGTACAAAAAGAAGATGGACATTTTCACGAGTGGACATTTGCGCATCTAGACATTCATTGGCGCGTGTGACGCCTACGCGAGAGACATTGCAAGAGTGGACACTGGCGCGAGAGATCACAAAACTCTAAATATCTCTCGCAGTTAATTTTGCAAAGAGTTGCGAATTTCACCATTTTGTAAAGGATTTTTCTCTCTTTCCTGTGATATGTATATCTCACCTACTCCTAACCATATGTACTCCTTCCATTCCCATAACGATTAACATCTTAACATACATAGTTAATGATTATCTACATGATAATAATTAACGATTATCATGTAGATCTTCGTAGCGCGTGCTACGGTGCTACGACGGACCGCGTAGCATACAAAAGATGTCAACGCGCACCCACTTTTCTACTTCACACAAAATTTCTCTTAGCTCCAACACTAGAAGTCGTTTTGACAATTTTCAATATGAAGTTTTTGCTCTTTATATCTAACTAGCGACCCGCGACGGCTTCACACAGGTGCAAATGGATGTATGTAGTGCTGGCAAACGCCAATTTTGACCAATTTTGACGTTGTAGCTGGTGTAAAACTAATACAAATTGACGTTTGACAGCACTGATTGCTTAATTTACGCCTGTCGCAAACCGGTCGCGAGTTACATAATCACCCGGCCGGTCATTTTAATAGTTTTGTCGTGGAGGTAACGAACATCCATCCCGACTTTTGCATTTATAAAATAAGTATAATAAAGTTAGTTAGCAGTAGAAAGATAATTCAGGACCACGCGGTATTTGCTACCCAGACCGTTAGCAGTAAGTTTCGCATAGAATTCGCGTCTGGCTTCGCATGGTCTGCGATATTCCGTCAAGTATTTTAGTGGAATTACCACGTACTTGAATTTGGTAACTACTTTGTACACCACGTCTAATCTCGCTATAACTAAGAACCAAAACCTCTTCAGCCTGAACAATTAAATGAGCAACAATTTAATTTAATGAGCGATCCGATTAATCGTACATTAAATTAAATTGTAACAAGCATTTAATTGTTCAAGCTGGTTTTGGTTCTCATTTAATCGTTAAAAGCGTGATAAACTAAGTCTATAAAGAGTTACTCAGTACAAAGCCGGCAGAAATTGGTCTACATTCGACAATAACACAGTTCATTCAAAATTTGCCAAAGTCGTGCGCAGAGTTCTGGTCGAGATAAGGCCAGTTATTTATTTTATGGAATTGGACCGCTTTAAAATGTATCGAGCTGTTACGTGACCAATACGTTTTCGAAAGTTAAATATTGAATCGGATTGGGATAACTGTTTGGACTAGCTACCATCCCGCTGTGGTCGGTCAAACAACTCTCCATATGATTTTATTGTAAAAGTAAAGTAAAAGTAATTTATTTGCAAAACACGTGTAAAAAAGATGACAAATAGTTTTTTTGAGTCAGCATGTTTGACCAATATACATTGGTGTGCAAAAATAATTAGAGAGTATGGCATGCAGGTCTAAATGTAATTGTACATAACAATAACAAATTTACAAGATTATTAATACATAGCATAAATTTAGATTACATCATTTAGAAATTCGTCAATTTTATAGTAGCATTTTTAACATAAAAGTTTTTTAAATTTAGTCTTAAATAAGTTTACATTTAAGTCTTTGTAGCTCTTAGGTATTTTATTATAGATTACAGGTGCCATGCACACTACACTCTTTCTCAACATAGTAGTTTTTGATTCGTGTCTGGCTAATCTAGTGTTGTCCCTTCTATTCCTAGTTACAATGTCACACATTCGGGGAAACAGATTGGGATGGTTCCTGTAGCACTAGCTTTGCCTGCGGCTTCACGAACCTTTTTTTTGTTATTCGAGCTCGAGAACTAAGTACATCTATGTATATAGGTACATCTTACTAGGTACATCTATAAGTACTGAAGCTAAGGTTGCTATTAATTAGCTATAAGTTTAAATATTTGTGACTTATCTAAGAACATGTATATTTGTGTCAAAAGATAAATAAATGAATTGAATTGAATAGAATTTCAGCCTGAGATCTGATGAGTAGTTTTAACGTAAAGAAGTAACAAACTTGTAGAATCCTGGGAATAATACGTAGATGTGTGCGTCGTGATTCGACGGTACTGCAATCAGACACGGTCAGTGTGAACTTGGACATTCCTAATTCTGAAGACGAATTGAGGGTAGTCATGGATACTGCCATCAATTCTCCGAGTTCATCCAGTCGCCTCATTACCACGATTGCTGTGTATATAAAACAAAAGTTACGCGATAAGTACCCGCTAAATAATCTTCAATAAAATAAAAAAAAAATCACATAACATTTCAGTTTGTTTAAAATAATACAATGTTACACCATACATGCATCTATATGAATAGCCAACCTTTTGCATTTATTATAAGTATTAGATATTATTTAAATAAATAATAAATAAATAATGCTGGACAATTCACACAGCGTTATCTAGCCCCATGGTAAGCAGAGCTTGTGTTATGGGTACTAGATAACTGATATACATACATAATACAATACATTACATAGATAGATATTTTTTTTATTATACATAGAAAACGACCAGAACACCCGGAACAAATATCTGCAGATCGTACACACAATTGTTCCGAGGCGGGAATCGAACCCGCAACCTCTTGCACCGCAGGCGGACCTTCGCCCACCGCGCCACATCGATCATCGATTATAATAGTATTAGATATTTTTTAAATAAATATATATAAATAATTAATAAATAATGCTGGACAATTCACACAGCATTATCTAGCCCCATGGTAAGCAGAGCTTATGTTATGGGTACTAGATAACTGATATACATAATACAATACATTACATGTTTAGTTTTTTTTTAAATATGCTAAGAAATTACTGTCATTATGAGCGTTTTCGAATATGAAGTAAATTAGTTTATGACTACCCACCTTGACAATTACGTAAACATAATATTAAACATTATTATTTGTCTGTTTATCTGGACTAAACTGTTTGGCTACCTTAATTAATTAGTGACAAATTTGACGAATTAGTGACTAGCTTCCTTAAAATTTTTGATTATTGTGAATAATATTGTATAAATGCTCAAATTACTATGTTACCTACCTATAAATACTAACTATGTACTATTGTTATTATTTATAAATGGATTGCTGCGCCCTTACAGGGTACATGTACCTCTAAACGAAATGACACCTAAGCGACTATTATATGACAATGTATGTGTATGCAATAAATGAATTTTAATATAAATATTTAACATAATATTTCGAATAATTATCAAACGATCAAACCAAGTACCTAATTTGCAAAATCCCTACGTAAAAGAACGTTAACTTTCATCGATTTCTCCTTAATTATACTTTCTTAGGCTTCAGAAGACTATTAGTCAAGGTTTATACTCCTTAGTAGACCCAAATTGTAATCTTTATGCCAATCGATGTGAATAGACTGAATAGAGGTTACTTCCACAGAGTAATGTTACCAAGGTGAATAGGTACGAGTATGAACAAGGAAGTAACTGGTCTACGATAGAAGAGTGACCACGGTAGAGTAGGTAGGTAAGATATACATACGTAGGTAGGGTACACGCATAACTCTCGTACTCCATTAAAACACAGCTTTATCATAAATTTTCATCCAGCATAACATGCATTATCCCATATCCATGCGGTATTAAGAATAAGAAATGTTTTATTTGGCCAAAGAAAAAAGGCTACACAATTAAAGCAGTAAACACACATAAAAAAACACAGTACACAGTATAAAAAAACATAAATAATAATAATACATGGTATTATATGTAATAAGTAAAACATGTAGAAGACTACTAATGGTTCATAGAACAGACAATGGACAAACTTGATGATGAAGAAAAGCCACAAAGAACCTTTTTACGTGCAAAGATCTCTACGATTCGATCTTTGATAATAAAACGCAATTATAAAACGTCTTCTAAAGTAGGTACAGTAGGTAGCTGCGTACTTTTAACAGCTCAACTGCGATCGCTAGTCCGCCTGCCAAGTGTGGTGATTCCGGACCTTCCCCTTGTTTTGGGGGCAGCACGTTCACCCGTAGATGTAAAGGTACTGTTACGCAGAGCGGTGTCAAAAAACATAACTCGACATCATCATCATCATCATCAGCCTATAGCAGTCTACTGCTGGACATAGACCTCCCCCAATGAGCGCCATAGCGCCCTGTCTTCAGCTTGCCGCATCCAGCATCTACCTGCAGTCTTTCGCAGGTCGTCATCCCACCTGGTCGGAGGGCGTCCTACACTACGTTTACCGAGTCGTGGTCTCCACTCAAGAACACGTTTGCCCCAGCGGCCGTCGGTTCTTCGCGAGATATGGCCGGCCCACTGCCACTTCAGCTTGCTAATTCTTTGAGCTATGTCGATAACCTTGGTTCTCTGTCGGATCTATTCGTTACGAATCCTATCCTTCAGAGAAACTCCGAGCATAGCTCTTTCCATAGCTCGCTGAGCGACTTTGAACTGGTGGACCAGCCCTATCGTGAGTGTCCACGTCTCAGCTCCGTAGGTCATAACGGCTAGGACGCACTGATTGAAAACTTTCGTTTTCAAGCATTGCGGTATGGATGACGTGAAGACTTGACGTAGTTTCTCAAATGCTGCCCAGCCTAGCTAGATCCTCCTTTTGGCCTCCTTCTCGAAACTGTTTTTACCCAACTGCAGAATCTGCCCAAGGTAAGTGTACTCGGAAACAGTTTCGAGAAGGTGACCATGTACGACCACCGGCCTTGGATCAATGTGACCATTGATCATGACTTTGGTTTTATCCAAATTCATGCCAAGACCGATACATCGGGAGGCTGAAGCTAGGCCGTCCAGCATCTGGTTCAGTTCCTCAAGCGACTCCGCCATTAAGACTATGCCATCAGCGAATCGCAGGTGTGAGATGTACTCGCTGTTTATATTAATGCCCTTTCCTTTCCAGTCCAGCAATCTAAACATTATCTTCCAATGCGCACGTGAACAGTTTCGGGGATATGACATCCCCCTGCCTCACTCTTCTGCACAATTGGATGGGTTTAGACTGCTGACCCTGTACTTGGACACTCATGGTGGCGGCCTCGTAGAGACAACAAGAACTAGCTAACTACTAACTCGACATAAAAATTTTTATAAGCAATTATTGTTCATACCTAGTTTATCCCGCTTAGTAAAATACAGTTCTAAGGCTTTCAAGGTAATGAATAGGCTCAAGAGGGTTCAGAAATGTCCAAAACGCTAGGGATAACCGTTACCGGTTGTTATTTATTTAGCTCATTCTTAGGCGGTACATTTTCGCTGGCCTAAAGCTTGCATTGGCCATTAATAAAAAATATTTAATAGTTTCTAACTTCACTAATTAGGGTTTTTTAAGATATATTTATTTATTTGTTGTTACAAAGTTGTTTTCCATTAAAAGCGTCTTTAATTCTTACAATTGTTATGCAAGACTGATGTATGGAAACTGCTGCACACACCTCAATATGCACGCACGGACTTCGAGCGTCGTGCTGCGTCGAAGGCTCGTATAAATGACGTCAATCGCGACGTCTTCGTTTACCTAGATTATAAGGAACTTAGTATTCTCGATTCATACTTCGAACGAGTCTCTACATTGTAATTTTTGATATTAGTTTATCTACAAACTAGCATTGACTTAATAATACTTAAGTATAATTTATGTAAGCCAGCATCGGAAATGAATGCGGTAGGCAGTCACGCACAGTCTTGCACAGTGATCTCGATGTCTGCTGCATGGCTGACAGATAAAATTGTAAATATTAAAAATACTACTTTGACGGCCTCCGCCTGCGACGCAGGAGGTCGCAGGTTCGATACGGTTTGTGGGATCTGCATATTTGTTTGGGGGGTTAAAATGAAAATGAAAAGTTTTTATTTCTTTAAGCTTACAAATAAGCACTTAGACACGTTATATTTATACTATTCATTATTATCAATTAAATTATTTTATAGTTCACTTCAATTTTTTGTCCACCAGTGGAAGAAGTGAGAAGAAACCACTAGTATGTTCATAACTTATGTGTCTAGTACATTTGATTTGCTTATCTGTAAGTTGGTAGATTTTGAGTTGGAGCAAAACTCGTTCCAAGCTTTTTTATCTTCTAGGTAATCTGATCTGGCTGTTATCTATGTATAATAAAAATATATATTGTATTGTATTATGTATATCAGTTATCTGGTACCCATAACACAAGATCTGCTTAGCTTGGGACTAGATAATGCTGTGTGAATTGTCCAGTTTAAAAAAAACGTATTATACCATATAGATCTTACCATACACAATATTACTTATCGTTCTAACTACTTACCAGAAATGTTATTGTGTTCAACGCATTTAGGTAAATTGATTCTGATTCAATATTATTGCGTAGTAATTATCTTTGCAATTTCTCCTGTAATCATGTTGTATCAATTGAATACGGAACGTTTAGATAGATAATTATCAGGAGAGAAATAATATACCTACTTGAAAGCAATATTGCAATAAGGGATAGGTTAATTATTATAAATCATCTTATAATTATTATGTCAAATCAATTATAAGGAATCGAATCTATATCTCCTGTCATCAATTCGTGACCATCACGAATTATACGAGTACAATGAGAGTTGTCGAAATGGTCCTTGCCTAGCTAATCTACCAAAATAATCCAAAGAGCCTTTATTTTACTAAAACCCTTTTATGTCACTGTTTTTGTTGTTGTTTGTTTAAACGTGTTGTTTAAACAAACAACAACAATATTTTTGTTTTCCGTTTTTTTTATTTTGTACTTGTGTCCAAATAAATATTTTTACTATTGTATATATTTCTACCCTATCATTATCGTCAGTCCTGGTCGACCCACCTATGGGCATTAGGCCTTTTCACAGACATGTGTGGCCTGACAGACCGAGACGAATGTCTAATGGGCTTTAAGCCCATTCTATTCACGTCGGTCCTGTGCTCTGCAAAATAAAGTTAACATAATAAAAATTTCGTCGACGTGCATCGTATAAAAAACTTCTCTTCAGACCCAAAGTACCTAAACTATTTTACCTAGGACTTTATTAGGTAAGTGTACAAATCAGTTTAAAGAATTTTATTTCTCAAAAGAACAAAGTTCACTTAAATGAGAATGTACTCGTACATATATACAATATACTAAAGCTTACTATCTTAACTAATTATATTATGCTATTTATGTTATACATAGGTAGTTATCTAGTAGTTTAAGTTATTTTACAATGATATTGTGTTCCGTATAATTAACAAATTATGTCATATACTATTATGTTGTTTTCGATTTACGAACTATAAAAATACCCAAGAAACCACGAATGATCTTGTTTCGTGTTCTCTTGATATTTTTATAGTATTACGGAACCGTGATACTTTTTATTTGTTCCCGCATGAAACTAACGAAATTGAGTTATGAAACTGCAGAAAGATTTATTGTGACGCCTTCTGGCACGAGATATAGTATCTATCTCTAAAAAGTAAAGTTTCTTCCTCCGCAGAAAATAATACGGAACTGCGAAATTGGAAGATTGCCCCGTGGCACAAACTGAAAACTGAAAACCATTTACGCCGACTAAAATAATTATTCTTCCGTTTAGCTATGTTGTTTATTTATTGGTGGATCAAACGGAGTGATGTAGAAGGTGAATTATTTTTGCTTAAATTGGATACCAGTGTTTGCTCTGTGATTTTAATTTGCTATGAAGTCAGTAGATTTGTATATTGAATTGAGCGTTCTCTTTTTGGCAGGTGATTCCCACATAAACTCTTCTGATTACAAATAATGAATGATAGAAATACTAATAATTAGCTGACTAGCTCGCGATTTCGTTCGCGTGGACTTTAGGGTAAAAAGCTTTTTGAGATCAGCTGAAACGCTCATCCAGCTGATCTGTTGTAAGTGTCTGAAATTCCTGAAGGTTCGATATCCCACGAAAACTTAATAAATCCCTACAATTTCACTGTAATGCGCCTGTTTTAGGGTAGTTATGAAAATTCTCAAACCCGTTTCCATAAACCGATTTACTCAATTTTCCGGGATATTAAAAATTTGAAATCATTATCTTCAATATTTTTGAATTTTTATTATTCTCTATAAGTTTCAAGCAATCAGGCTACCACCGGTTAAAGAGTTGATGATATGTACGGATGTTTGAGACACGTCTAAACTACTGAACGGCTCATATAGTTCTAGACCAGGATTAAAAAATAGGTTACTCTTCATCCCATAAATCAACTCCCGTGGGTTATAAATAAACTTTTTAAAAGTTTGCATAAAAACAACGAACCACAGGCAGACACAAGTTGTATATTTGGCAATTTGGTCGTTGACTGTCCGTGCCCATACTGTATAGGAAGTACGTTGCTCGTTTTGAGTTAGTCCACGTAGATAGATGCTCGTAGTAGGTAGATTACGTATAAACAAGTATTTATGTATTTTTACATATTTTGTATTATATCTAATTTTTATACAACATTAGTCTATAATACACCGCCGTCTATACCTATTACTTTAGCTATGTGTCCATACAAAGATTACCTGGAAGAAATCGCTCTTAGCGATGGCCGCCCATTGTGTATCTGTATCTTTGTTTGTTTGTTCTTTACTGTTTTTTTCTTCTGTGTTTGATGTGCAATAAAATGTATTTGTATTGTATTGAATTGTAGATTGTTAATTTTGAGGCAGCCCACCCCAACGACAACACCGAACCACCATGATTAATTGACAGCGCGATCACCCTAAATAAAAACGCCCTCGCTAACTTAGCATCTTAACATTCTTAACCCTGCTCTTAACCTCTGTAACACACCCCACTAAAATCTTGCACTAAATTTTATTACACACTTAAACTCTACTAACCCCGAACAGTAGATATCTTGTAAGCTGCGAAATTATGCTGCCAAGGCCGTGATCCGTCCATTAGGAGAGATATAACTTTAGCGAATGTGCCCATACAGTCCATAAAACAGTATCTCGCAGCTGTTTGAACGATTTACATAGGAAGATGTTTAAAAGAACCCACATTATGGGTATCGACTGAATGGTTTCCTATTAGGAAGAGAATCGGTTCTTTTAGGTCCTAGATTTTTATCTAAAGTCTCTAAAAGAACCGATTCACCGATTTAGAATATTATATTATACCATACAACAATCTTGCAGTCTTTGTTTTCCAATATTGTTGTAGTGTTTGTTGGCATGATCATGCCAAACCAACAAAGTGAGTCTCATAATTTAGAAATTAATCCTCTAGCGTTCTAATAACACTAATATTATAAATGCAATTGCCTGAGTAGAGGTTTAGAAGTTTGTTACCTCTGCACGCCATATTTACTGAACGGTTTTGCCCAAAATTTTGCATAGATGAAGGTCTGTAGATCTGTTATTCGCTGAAATTCTTTATTCATCATCATCAGCATTATATTAGTCCACACATAGGACATAGGCCTCCCCCAATGAGCGCCATAGCGCCCTGTCTTCAACTTCACGCATCCAGCATCTACCTACAGTCTTTCGCATGTCGTTATCCCACCTGGTCGGAGGGCGTCCTACACTACGTTTATCGAGTCGTGGTCTCCACTCAAGAACACGTTTGCTCCAACGGTAAGAACGGAAAGATCCCATAATTTTTCATAAATAATAAAGCATTGCTGTGCCCCACCACACAAACCGCAATGCTTGAAAACTAAAGTTTTCAACCCGTTATGACCTACGGCCTATGTCCAGCTGTGGACTAGCATAGGCTGATGATGATAATGATCGGATCTTCAGTAATTTTCTAATGCCACCTTCTTAGCTCACCACCGGCTTGAGTTTCTGACCGCCATCAGTCAGTCCAGTGCGAAGACTTAAATATCTGATCTCATATTGTAAGAAAAAAAGGAAAACTGTCCTTGACAATTTGTCACGCGTTTATATAACTTCGGACCAACCATCCGTCTCGCAATATGTTACATCTTTCTAATTTGATCCCGCTGAAGTACATATATCTTGTACAAATACAATAACTTATACAATAATGGATGGTATTGTGAGATGTGATACAACGAAAGTGTTAGTGTTTAGAAGTAATAACATACTTATGTTATCTAAAATTATGTACATAATTTTTTTTTATGTACAAATTATTTTTTATTCGGTTTTGACATAGACATAAGAATTGTCTCTACTTTTTGTAGTAAAGTACTTACTTTTAATATTTATGTTATGTTTAAAATTTGTAACTTGTTATGAGTAAACCAATTGTATGTAAAAACACATAAAAATTATTTATTTGTATATATTTTATTACTTTATTATATTTTTTTATTTTATTTAGTAAATAATTTATTTTGTCATATAAAACGTATGTTTTAAAATAATTTATTTACTTACTTACTAATTCTACTATTGTGATAGTCGTTAGCCGATTTTAGTAGTCCGTCTATTTGTGTACTTAATAGATTCGCGAACGGCCCGCGCGGCTAGCCCTAATAGCATCAATGAGGTACATTTACCTATGCAAATAGTGAGTCACTACAGCGGAGATGTAAACATGTATAAATAATTATTGGCATCATCGTCATCATCAGCCTATGTTAGTCCAATGCTGGACATAGGCCTCCCCTAATGAGCGCCATAGCGCCCTGTTTTCAGCTTGACGCATCCAGCATTTCCTTGCAGACTGCAGGGGAGATGCTGGATTTGCAGTACGTCATCCCACCTGGTCGGAGGGCGTCCTACACTACGAGTCCTACCGAGTCGTGGTCTCCACTCAAGAACACGTTTACCCCAGTTGCATCCAGTATAGATAAATTTATTTATTGCCCCGTTCACCAAAGACAAAGTCAATGAACAAGAAAAACAACCGTTTACTGTATTAACAATTCGTGGGATATCGCTGAAAAGCTAACTTTAACTCTACCAAGCAAGTTTAATTGGTTAGGTTCGTTGAATATAATTTACCTAGGAAAAGTGAGGTGTGTATGTGTGAATTTATTTGAATTAGTGAGTTAAATTTCATCCATACCGCAATGCTTGAAAACGAAAGTTTTCAACCAGTGCGTCCTACCCGTTATGACCTACGGAGCTGAGACGTGGACACTCACGGGCTGGTCCACCAGTTCAAAGTCGCTCAGCGAGCTATGGAAAGAGCTATGCTCGGAGTGTCTCTGAAGGATAGGATTCGCAACGAACACATCCGACAGAGAACCAAAGTTATCGACATAGCTCTGAGAATTAGCAAGCTAAAGTGGCAGTGGGCCGGCCATATCTCGCGAAGAACCGACGGCCGTTGGGGCAAACGTGTTCTTGAGTGGAGACCACGACTCGGTAAACGTAGTGTAGGACGCCCTCCGACCAGGTGGGATGACGACCTGCGAAAGACTGCAGGTAGATGCTGGATGCGTCAAGCCGAAGACAGGGCGCTATGGCGCTCATTGGGGGAGGCCTATGTCCAGCAGTGGACTAATATAGGCTGATGATGATGATGATGAGTGAGTTAAACGCGATTAGAAGAAGTTAATTAAATTTAAGAGTTGATAATGTTCCATTCCCCACCGTCAGAACTACCCACGTGTTACAGAAACTCATGTAATTAAATGTTAAATGTTTTCGGAACAGTTCAAAATTGGAAATTACATCCATTATGAACAATGTTGTGGGTAGTTGATTAAAGTTTTGCTTCCTGTCTACTTTACTGTTAAATTTTTGATGTGGAAAGACTAATTAACTAGTTTTAGCATAAATGAATAATAAATAATAATAATAATAAAATAATGCTGGACAATTCACACAGCATTATCTAGCCCCATAGTAAGCGGAGCTTGTGTTATGGGTACTAGATAACTGATATACATAATACAATACATTACATAGATAGATATTTTTATTATACATAGAAAACGACCAGAACGCCCGGAACAAATATCTGCAGATCGTACACACAATTGTTCCGAGGCGGGAATCGAACCCGCAACCTCCTGCGTCGCAGGCAGACCTTCGCCCACCGCGCCACAGAGGTCGTCCTCGACCTCATCATCGTTGTTTGTATGTATATTGTAGTCGTGCTTAGAAAGGAATGAATGAATGTACACTTTATTGCACTAAAAAAATAACAAAATCAAAACCTTATATCTAAATATTAACAAACAGTACAATAGGCGGCCTTATCGCTGATTGCGATTTCTCCCAGGCAACCTTTGGATGGGGGAAAAAGATATAAGTCTACTAAGTGAAAGGTTCTGACAGACAGACTTACTGGTATACAAAGTCAAAGGCTTACTATTTTCATACAAAACTTAACACTTTGATTGCGATTTTTTTTCGACTATTGCGATCTTTTTTTTAACCTAAAAAATTCGTGCTGCCGCTCTACACAACTTTTGTGTTGCGCTGCACATGCGTTTCGTTCGAAAAATATTACGGCTGTGCTGAGTCACAAAGGTCTGTATTTTCTCAGCCGCTGCGCTAGTGTGGATTTACGCATATTAGTCACTTGTAGAAAACACATACCGTGTGATTTCAGCACTCAAAGTGTTAACACAATAATTGTTGATTACAGACACTGTCGATATTAAAATAAAAAGTCGGTAATGTTTGAATATAATTTATTATTTATCAGTTTACTTACTTATTTAATGTACAAAATTATTCGTTATGGAGTAATTCGCTGTTAGTATAGAACTTTAAATGATATTTGTAGTAATATAGTAGTGGTATAGTTTGACCGAAACCGCTGTACCGCTCCTTAGGAAAGTGCGGCGAGATGGGGGGCGAGGAAAAAAGAACAAGAGTACGCGTTGACGGCAGACTGATAGACTGATGGATCGGAGCGGCCGATATTTCCCCCCCGTCTCGCCGCTCGCATACCTCAGGCGCGGTACAGCGGTTTCGGTCAAACTATAGTAATATTAATTATAATGCATTTAACATCACCTAGCTTCAAAGTAAAACCATAATAATATAAAATAGGTTCCAAACATAAAATCTTTCACTAGTATTATTGGTACAAAAGTATTGGCACACACTAATTATTATCATGCTAGGTATAGAGAATTACTTTGAGTCAAATATTTATATATTTTAATCTTCAGCCAGCCAAATGTCTGACGAGCAATCGCCACCCGGATATCTGTAAAAGGACATTTATTCAGTCTATTGAAAATTCAGCCTATTGTCAAATTTTGGGGCTTTGCGAATAAACCAGTAGGTAAAGAAAATAGGACAGGCCATACTGTAGAAAGGCCCAATTCATACTGGAATGCCAGCGGCCGGCAGAGGCGCAGCGACTTTCGGTGTCAACTAATTTGAAATAATAATATAAAAGACCAGCATCAAATATTATTTTATGAATTGGAGACAGTTATCTAAAAGGTCTCTGAACTCCAAAATGAATCTCTTTCTTTCTTTTAAAAAAAAATCTAATGATTACTATTAGATTTTTTTGGGATGCGAGTTTTGCGATCGATGTATAAACTAAATTTCTAGTTTAGCTCTAACAGAATAATGCCTGCATTAAAATAACACTTTAAAAATTTTATCGACATAATTATGTACCTAAAAGCAGTAAATACACCTCTAAGCTCATACCTTATTTCATGCGGCAGTGTGGGCCCGTCCGGTTCGTTTCCGAAGTGAACCAGGAAATGCGGGTCCAACTTCATGCCTCCGCGTTCGGTGTCCACGTCCAACTTTACTATCCACCCACCCTGTGGAGTTTTTAGAGGTTAAACGGAGTTGGCAATTTTTCAACCGGTTTGGTGAATTTTCACATCGGATGTTTTGAGCTTGAACAGGTTTTAGTGTTGAAAGTTTGTTTGAATGATAGACGCACATAGGCGGGTAGGGCTTTGTTAGACGTGAGTAATGTAGCCTATATATACAAAACAAATACGCTTTATTTATTAAATAAATATAAAGAATAAAGAAATCAATAATGTATTAATTGATGAATTTCTTAAATTTATAAATGTATAGTGTACTTAGAAGTTAGTACCTAGTGTTATTATGTAACCACTACTACTATTGTACTCGACGTATAACTTGGTGTTACGAATAAATGTATTGTATTGTATGTATTGCACATCAAGACAGAGAAAAAAAAACAAAAGAACAAAGATAGATGCACAATGGGCAGCCGCTATTTTTATTATTGCTAAGAGGGATTTGTTTAACACTTTGACTGTGATTTTTTTTCGACAACTGCGATCTTTTTTTTAACCTAAATATTCGTGCTGCCGCTCTACACAGCGGTTGTGTTGCGCCGCACATGCGTTTCGTTCGAAAAATATTACAGCTCTGCTGAGTCACAAAGATCTGTATTTTCTCAGCCGCTGCGCTAGTGTGGATTTACGCATATTAGTCACTTGTAGAAAACACATACCGTGTGATTTCAGCAGTCAAAGTGTTCAAGCTACTTACCTATTACACATACTATGGACTATTTATGAAGGTTCCATAATAATATTCTAACATAGAGGGATATATAAAATGCCAGCATCGGTAACTAGTAAAGTAAAGCTTCTATTTGTTTTCCTAACGGTAATATTCCTTTTCACTCAAGTACTTACTATACTCAGACAGTCTAGCTCTTTAAAATTCTAAAAGAATCTCCACGTAAACTTGAACTACCTTACAAAAACAATTTAAAATAACTGCGTCTCATACCTATTTGTTAAACAAAATAAGCGTAGTATCTTTATAAATTATTCATAAAAAGCAGGTGACACGGGTCTCAGAAAAATTGCTTTATAAAGGTAACCGCATAAATAAGACAAAAGGTTTTGATATAAGGCAAGACCTGTTTATTGCAGGCTATAAGGGCTAAGGGACCGAGGAGGGTGTATCTAATAAAATAGTTTGTTCACGATTCACATTCTCGGAATAGTGTAGCTGGTTAGGTAATGATCTTTTTTATTAGGGCAAAATTTATTAGCCCATTGGAAGACTATAAAATTAACTTTGTAGTACAATACAATACAAAAATTATTTATTGTAAACCATAATCAAATCAATCATTACAAAAATACATTATATGCGACGGTTACAATGGGCGGCCTTATCGCTTAGAAACGATCTCTTCTAGGCAACCTTTGGATGGAAATAATTAAGTAGTTAAGAAAGTAGTTGTAGTATCATAAGGTACGTTTATGTTCCAAATTATTATACTTTTAATTACATATTCATTTAAAATTTCCACTATTTAGATACTAGAATGAGTAATAATCCAAAGGCAAAGTAGATAGTAGGATGTAGGATTCGTGATTATTGCCTGAAAAATCAATTGCTGGGTCTCCTTAAACTCATTTCGCTTTTGCGGTCAAAGGTTCCCAGTATATATTAATATATGTAGATGAAATCTTGATCTGAATTCTAAGAGGTTACTCTTAAATTAAAATAAAAAAACTAACGTTACCCCTTTAATCATTTTCGGATAGAACTGCTTGTCCCAAGGAGAGAAGAGTGAGGATGATACATACAGTCTCTTTCCGTCCAAAGAGAGTTGAAGCATCTGCGGTGCTCCATACAGTCTCTTGCCTTGCAAGGTAACTGGTTTAGCGGGCTCCTAGTAAAAAAATATTAGTTATTAATATTAATTATGATAATACGCTTAGAATACCTGACTCCTAGATAAAAAAACAACTAAATCCTCAATCACCATTGGCTTACAGCGGGACAATGCAGCCAACAGCGTCTTGGCGACGCTTCCGATTGGTATTGATATGGATCAGGTAATATTTATATTATATTAATAATAAATAAAAAACTAAATCGATCAAAGCTTTATCTGAATCTCTAGCAACAATCAATTATCTTACAAATTACATAGTAACGACAAAACCAGAAACATTCGAACAACAAATGGCAGAACCATTCTAGAACCAGCAAAAACTGAAATGAAAAGGATGACAGCGCGGAAAGGTAATTCTGCAACTCACGGACCTTTCATTTAGCCCATTACAATCAGGATCGGTTGGAATGTCTGTATGTGAATTGAAATTGCGATAATTGTGAGCAGGTCGTGTCATAATGTGAATTTAATAGCTGCTTTACTGGATTTTATAGTCGAAGTCGTTTAATTTTTCCCTGATATGCCATAATCAAATTTATTGTTTATTTTTTATTCTATTTGGTTTTTATTCTTGTAATAAAAAATAATGATTATTATATTTTTTTAAATTCATTATGTAAGCAGTATTTTACATAGTACTGCTCTTTGAACATGCTGTGTACAATGAAATTTAGGGATACAGTCTAGTTTTAATTATTGCGTGCTTCTATTCGTATAATATTTGATTGTATATATTATGTTTTGTCTACCAAATAAATAAATGAATGAATATTAGCTAACCATGTGTTATGATATTTAAAGTATAGCTCTTTTGCTAAGCGTACATCGTACTCTTCATCACACAACTTCATACAAGCATTTAGCCACTATTCAGATTTTCTGAATGAAAGAAGGTCAGGCGATTTGCTCTGATGATACCACTGTCATTAAACAATTTCAACAAATATAACTTCGATTTTGTAATCCCTTTGTTTACAAAAATAAATCTAGGATTACCGAGTATGAAAATAAAGCCTCACCTTCAACTCCTTATCCTCAATAACTTCAAGGTCTTCATTAATTATTCGCCCACCGAGTATCACTTGACTGACTAGTTTTGGATTGGCTGGGTCTGATATGTCGTACTGGCGCACGTCACCGTGGAGCCAACAGGATAAGTAGAGGTATTTGTCATCGAGCGATATTATAATGTCGGATATAAGACCTGAAAAAAGGGGTGATGATTTAAGAAACACTTAACTGCAGAGGTATAGACTTCTGGCTGCGTCTGGTAAGCGAACTGTCTTTTTTTAAGTTCTGAGTCGGTTGCTCGAACGTTGATTATTTGATCAATATCTTAAACGCTTATTGAGTCGGTTTTATTTTGTTTAGGTATTTAATGTAATTTAGTTTTTTTCTTTTTCGACTGTTTGTAATGATTAAATTAAGTTTTCTTTCTTCTAACAATAAGCCGTCAGTTACATACCTTGTTTTGTAATATTGAATTGACAATTGACAATTGACACAATTGACTTTGTAATATAGTTATAGTAAAATAAAATAAATAATACTTTGAATAACACTTGGGAGTAAGAAAAATATGCATTTTTTAGGTTATTTATTTATGATTTGACAGACTGGAAAACTTTTCTTTGTTTACTTATCTTCAAACGTTTCATATGAAGGTTTACCGTTGATTAGTTTAAGCAAACCCAGCTATTCGTTCTTATACCAAGTTATGGATTTGATAAATGAAATATGTAAATGCACGTCAAACAAACGATACAAATTAGTTCGATTCTTACGAGTTAATATATTATACTCTCTTGATTACTGACAAAGACAATAGCTTTCTTACCAAGTAAAGTAAAATAGAAGAAGTTCTGAAAACTAGAATGAATGTAGGTGATTATGTGAGTTAGGAGTTATGTTTATTGACTTTAACAAAAAGTATTAGACGAAAAGTCGACAAAAAGTTCATTAAATAAAACAAAACAAAAAGTCCCATTTACACAGGAACGAGACTGTAAAAAAAAGGAAAAACCAGAGCCGGTCATAAATTATTGTCTATTCTTTCTTGAAAATACTCTTATTATCCAATCTATTTATTGTTCTCATCATATTGGCTTAATAGGTAAGCTAAGTTAATTAAACTAGTAAGTAAAGTACAAATAAAAAATATAGTTAATCAATAAATAACGTTGGACAATCAACACATCGTCATCTAGTCCCATGGTAAGCAGAGCTCCTTTTATCGGTACTAGATGACTGATGTACTTAATAGAATTCATAATAAGTCGAAGTTCCCGTAAGAACAACCATAATTTACGAATTGAAAACGTAATTGAAGAACAGTCCCCCGGTCTCAGTGTGGCCAAGTAAAAGAAAAACAAAATAAACTTACCGTTGAGCTCGGATACAACGCCATCTTTGGCTACTTTTTTCGCAGGAACGTCGATGACTTTATCGGTTTTCCACGTTCCGTCCGTAGTTTTGTGGAACCTAAACAAATAAAAAACTATGTGGGGACTGAGTTTTCCAATTCGAGAATTAACTAGGAAACCTCTCTACTCTCTGGTGAAGTTTATTTTACAAATGTTATCTTTTTGGAGAGGTTTTGTGTATTTTACCCGACTAATGACAGTGTATTTTACCCACTAATAAAAAAGTGGTGGGTACTTAGTCAAACTAATGTTAAAAGTCGAATGAATTTTCCATAAAATACAATTTTATGTGGAATTCAGCCTATCCTACAACAATATCAAATTCCTTACTCGACAAACAAGCAGGATTTTTCACAATAAACTAAATCCCTACAAATCTCATACCTGTAAACGTTGGCCTCGACTGCGCACCCGACAAATCCTTGTGCGGATTTCGGATCATGGAGGAATCTGATCTCCAGGGGCGCACAACCTTCCTGACCCAGATCTATGACTTGCTGGAGCTCTCGTGTGGACCATTTGTACACGTTGAGCATGGTGCCGTAGCGATCCTTGTTGGTGATATCATCAGGGTGGAATCCACTGAGTATAAAAAAATGCTAGTCACAAAATATTTTTAAATTTACGCAATCTGAATACATAATAATAAGCTCTAATTCAACGGGTATTTATCGCGTTTTTTCACCTATTTTTGTCGACGTCTCAACAGGTTTACAAACTGTCGTAGTCACGAGATGACTGGAGTACTAAACGTCGGGAAAAATAGGTAAATAAACTTGGTAAATACCCATTTATGTATGTATTAGAGCTCATAATTAAACACTAGTCAAGTTAAGTTCTTTCAAACATCGTTGGCGTAAAACCTACGGATTTTTTAATGAATTTGCCCGAGAAACTTTAAAATTTACGAAAGAATTTACAAAACAGAGACAAAATCCTCAAATTTGTTATTTCTAGTTGGAAAATCACGAACATTATTGAATTCCAGGACCCTCGAAGCAAAACAACTTTACAGCCGACCAAGCAGAAGCTATTGAAACAAAAATGGATGACAATTAATCGGAAATAACTCACGATTTGAAGTGCTTCGGCGTTCCCCATTCCGACGCGATCATTACATCATGGTAGGGCTGATACCAAAAATCGTAACCGAATTTCGCCAATTTGCTCCCCTTTGTCCAAGTTCCTTCAAATGAAATCGTCGTACAAAACATTTAGCATCAAAATAACAGACGCATTTCCATTGACACATTTATTAGATTCGATAAAATATACCTTAGCTACCTATTATCAATCGTAAATATATTTAGAAATCTCTCTAGAAATATCGATAAAATAGTTAATTGTATTTCAGAAAATTTCACTATTCCATATCAGATCACATACAAAAAAAAAATACACAGACAATGAAATAATAAATAAGATTCGATAAATAAGTTTACAGACAATTCAAACTATTATTAAAAAGTAAGTACCAGTAGTTAAGTACCTATTCTCGATCGTAAAGATATATAAACTTAATCTCTCCAGAAATATCGACTCCCCAAATCTCAGACTATTAATAACATTAGGTTGTTATTAGATTTCTCATTACTTTCCTATTCGCATGCAGAGCCACCTGTCACTCGCAAAGTCTTCGCATCGTTGAACAGGAAATTCCCTACGAATAGGAATTCCAGATTTCTCTCCTCATGTTCTATTGCTGATGCAGGTGAGGAATAGATATCGATTACTTGTCTCCGATTTTGGGAAACTCATAACTTGGTTCTGATTTTAGGATGTAAGGTACGAAGTCGTGATTTGTAAATAAAGAATTCATAACAGGTAAACGTGATTTTCTTTCAAGTTTTTATTTGATATTTTTTATTATAAATAGAAAATTATCAGAGCACCCGAAACAGCAGATCTTGCAAATATTTGTCCCGAGGCGGGAATTGAACCCGAAACCTCCTGCGCCGAGCGGACCTTCACCCACCTTACCACAGAGGTCATTAAAATAATCAAATCATAAACATTCCTCACCTTTCATTTTGAACGTCTTCGCATCGATGAGCACGAAGTCCCCCTTCCCATTTTCTTCCTTATCACCCATCGTAGAAATCATGATTTCCCCGGTAGCAAGGCAGTGGGTAGTGTGGGGGAAGGTGCAGTTGAATGACCTCATCTCCGAGCCCTCGATCACCTGTCGTTTTGGAGATATGCTGGCTGATAAGGTTTAGGTAAATTGACTGCTATACAGTTTGGGGAGTGAAGCTGAAGTCCCTAATATAATCATAATTATTATAAAGATCAACATGATACCCTTATCATGAGACCCTCCTGACTTATAATTAATTGAGAGCAACAGTCATATTAAAATTTATCTCTGTGAATAACTTGGCATGTGACAGTTTCCTCGGGTTAGAAGCTTTAAGACTACATATTGATTTGACTAGATATTAGTTAGGACTAAATCTCGATGTGACCACATCGCGTTAGGATAAAATAGCTATCCGACTATATGCATACGACCTGTTATCAGATTGACTTGATATCGATAAGATACATGAACATTATAATAAACTTATTTAAAAACATACACATTCCATAAAATTTAAAACAAGTACCGTTTTTCATTATAAATGAGACAAAGCTTTATAGAAACAAATAACAAATTGGCAAACTCTATCCAGTATGGAACAGTATGCTAAAAGCTCGCAGTTCTCCAAGAAGTTTGCCACCATTTGGTTCAAGTTTCAAAACACTTGGACGCAGTGTTGTGATAATTTTTGCTACAAATTTCAGCAAGAAACTCCATTTGTGTAGGTCTTCGTAAATTTTAATCTGTAATGAGCTGTAATAATACTTTGTAAGACTTGAGGACTTCTACTTTTATAGTTCTATGAACCTCTCTTTGTACATTCCTAAGCTTTTTAGTAAACTGCTTAGCTTTTGTGTTTGTGCAAGTTACTCAAAATGGCGGCAATGCAAATATATGCGTATTACGGCAAAAGCATTGCAGCGTCATTAGAAATAATAGTCCATGTCTAATCAAAATCAATAAGGTACTTATATTTCTTTGGCTTAGCACATTGACTAAATTTAATGATGCTATGTGTATTAGCTGGTCTAATATCTAATATCTGGTTTTCACTGAAAATCAGCGCTGGGTGGACACAATAGTGTGCATCCAGCACAATGCTGAGTGAAGGCCATATTTGCCTGAACACTGCTACGCACAATAATTTGTAAGATATATAGTATTAATTTGCGTAGTTTTAAGTTTGTTATGTATGGTAGTTTTAAGATAAATAAAAATATTTTCTTTCTTTCTTCTATCAATAAAATCCTACACGACTGGTATGAATAAAAAATTGGTATCATCAATTTACAACTCGGGTTGTATTTGAAATTATAAATAATCTTTCTTAATTTCTGCTATCACACAGAATTGTTTCGATCTTTTGTATTCAATTTAATTACCTATAATCCAACAAGTTAAAATCTCAAGACGGGTAAAAGGATGCCAGATTGGGAGATAAAACAAGACCTCGTTAAAACAATAAGATAAATCGGGACGATAAATATCAGTAAATTGAATAGAATTTAGCAGTTTGGAGTTCTGCTAAGGAGAAAATCAGAGCGGGAAAGTTCAATTTGGAATTATCTTTGAAACTCGAGCTTTATTTCACTTCTACGTATTTATAATAAAGGTAGAAGTAATTTTTTAAGAAGAGTTTTACGACAACGCATGGTTAAATCAAGGCAGTAAAAAACAGAAAATTAAAAAAGTTCGAGTTTGTGACTCACATAAAATGCAGTTTTACGCTATTTAATCTGAAATGGTGCAGCACCTGGGAGAAAAAAATTTCCGATATCCGGATTTTAACGCTTGTATTGAAAACCATTTCAAATCAAATACCTGCAGTTAATCTATCAATCTATCTGGTGGTATTGGGCTCACTCAAAGTCAATATTAAGCTAACCTAATCAAACCATATTGATATCCGGGGGTCAACTAAACAATTCCAAACAGTTGAAGGTTACCTTCCATTCTAAACACACCTTATGAATCTCAGGTTTTCTCGGATCCGTGCCAACATCAACAGCGAAGACATTCCCAGACTGCAGCGCCGGAAGGATGAGGAGGTTCCTTTTTAAGGAACTGTCACTGTGGCAGCTGGAGCAGACGTTCCACCCGCTGTGGTGAAGCTCGTCTTTTGTGCTGCCCGTGTAGGTTCGGTGAATGACCTGCAAAAAGACTGCGTTAGAACCATGACGTGGTTAGGGTTAAACCTTTGTGGTTTTTCTTAGTGTTATTATTAAGCTTTTTTGTAACATTATTTTAGGTTGCTAAATATATAAAAAAAAGCTTTTATTTTGCATGTTAAGATATTATGATCCACAGCTTCTACAATTAATCCGTGTTTGTCAGCCAGCTCAGAATCAAGGAGTCTTTAAATTCTTGTATCGGATTAGGCAATGATTCATTTTGGAATAATTTTTCAATGAATATTGGCTATCTTATTCCTGTAAATTGTCACATATTTTGTAATTTTTTTATCTTGTTTGTTGTATTTTTTAAGTGTGCAATCAAATAATTTTCTATCTACATATTTATGGTATCGCCTCTCAGGTAATAGTAACCATAAAAGTACATAACCTTCCTGAGTATTTTAGATTAGATAGTATTTTATAAATTACTTTAACTGATTTGCCTTCCTACAAAACCAGACTCCACCAATATTTCCTTAGGGAGGATTAGCAACGGGCATTTTCTTCCAAAATACCATAGGTTATAACCGAACACTTGGCTGTACCAAGGAAACGGTTGAGTATTAACCAACCAAGGCTCAATTATCCTGCTCAGTCTTTCACTTATCTAAAATGTCGGTGATATCGGTCATCTTCCCAAGCTTCTAATTCGCTTTCCCAAAGAGATCCATCGTCTGAAATCCCCGTAGCAAATCCCCGAGATATATTGCATTCCTCCTGTTAATTTAGATTGGTGCTCTTGCTTATTCTGTGCCTGGACTGCAATGTACAATTTCTTAGGCGCATTTACAATGAAAACGGTTTAAATATCTGATAAAGACTAGTGTAGAACGTAAATGGTTTAGTGTCACACAAAATGTCAGGTTATAACATTATTGGTTTTGTAGTATCAACGTGCTTTTACACTAGTGGTATTTTGTTGGGATTCAAACTTAGTCACACAAGTCACACAGTACACAAGTCACAAATACATATAAGTTTGTGAAGATTTATATCAGCGGATGACGACGACGATATGGTCGCTTAGCGACGAAAACATAGTTTTTAAATTAAAAACATAACATGTCACTTCATGAGTGCAATAATATATGGAAGAGGAAGGTTAACTCGCCACCTGATTTTCCATTCATCCTTAAGCTGAACGTGCATCTGTCCGCGCCGCAGGGAGCCGCTCTCGCTACAGTCGTCGAATTTTTAAATCTTTTTATAGAACATCGCGCACCTATCCGCGCCGAACGGACCGCATTTCAGTAAAATCGAGAGCGGCTCCAGTGGCGTGAACAAGGTCGCGTTTAGCATAAAAATGCCAATTTTCACTGGTACATTGGTTCGTCGTGTAAACCTGTCTTGGTCTCTTGTATTGACAAAAGCCAGTAGCTTGTCATCGGTTAAAAGGAGATAGCAATCGGTTTTCTGTCCAAAAACACCCCAGATCTCGGATTACCGGGAATTGCCATCGTACAGGACTGAACGGCCAACAGTATAACATTTTATTCACTTATTAGTGCGTAATTGTGAACATTCTGCCAATATTACATTTGGGGATTCTATTTCCAAAAGAAACTTGCCTTAGTTAGTACTAACCTATTAGAGGATTTAATTATTTTGGTTTTACCAGGAATAACTATTTTTGGCCTTGAAAGAACGTCGGTTAGTATTGCAAGAACGCTTTATACTCATGTAGCAATGGATTTCAAATTGATTGTAGGACATCCATAGGTATAATATAAGTAATGATGAGGAACAATAGCGTTTCGGAACAGTACGGGCTACAAAAATCTCAAATACCAACTGGCTTTACCTACCTACTAACACAGGAATACGAGTAAGTAATCTCAACAAAACTATTAGTTCTGTAGTTATCACAAGAAGGTCGAAAATGCTCTGACCTCATACTTTGCGGGTTGCCAGCTAATGAACTCTATTATTTGAGACGGCGCAATCAAGCCTCGTTTTCGCTTAATTTCCTCATTTTCCTTCTTTGGGAGTTTTCTAAGCTAAGGAACAGAGATAAGTTATGCACTATTTACGGAGATACTTACTCTATAAGTCTATAGCATAATCCGCACGCTATCAGTATGGGACGGAACCTTGTCAAAGTAATAATATTTTTCGTTAATTTTGGAATTACAATATTTTGTACCTACCTGTCGTATAACTCAAACTCTAAAGAGTAAAATTTGCGAATGCGCTAGGTTGAGTTCGCTAAATGGTCCAATGTTGGAACCATTTAGCAATTTCGGTATGGAAGTTCAATCCCGTACTTTAAGAATAATTTTAGTGGATAAGGTACGTAATTATAATGATGAAACTAAAATACATGACATGAAATAATGACATGTCACCGTGTCCATCAGAGTTAAAAATAAACAGTCAATATTCGATAGCAGAAAAAAAATCATCATGTCATTGGATAGCTGATAAACATATCCGTAAGCAAAGATTAGAATTTTAAATATAAACAAAGTGATTGCACTTTTCACTTCCAACAAAACTGATATCATTTATTTATTTACTTGACACAATGCACAGAAAACGACAAAGGTTGGTAAACATTTTTGCTCACCTTGTTCTCAGTGACACAACTTTATCGGTCAAAATTCAATTATCTTATGAAGTTCACGTATGTACCGCGCTTTCCATCACTTATTGCGTCATTTATGATTCTTAAATTTAAGAAATTGTAGAAGCACATTCGTCGTCTGTAGAAGTCGTTTCGGTGACGGTTTCCTCTCTCGGGCCATTGTTAATGTCGTGAATTGCAACGTGTCATTATATCATACCTGGCAAGTAGGTCGGCGAATCTGCGTTGACATCGACAGTGGACAAGTAGTCCTGTTTCGTCTGATCTGGTTGGACGGTCACAACGTACAGTATTTCCTCTCTTGGGCCATTGTTAATGTCGTGACGTACAACGTGGGTGTCACATATCATACCTGATAATAGGTCGGCAACTCTGGGTTAGCATCGACAGTGGACAAGTAGTCGTGCTTCGTCTGATCTGGTTAGATGGTCACAACGTAAAGGATTTCCCCTCTCGGGCCATTATTAAAATCGTTACGTACAACGTGGGTGTCATATATCATACCTGACAGCAGGTTGGCGACTCTAGGTTAACATCGACAGTGGGCAAGTAGTCCTGCTTCGTCTGATCTGGCTGGAAGGTTACAACGTAAAGGATTTCCCCTCTCGGGCCATTGTTAAAATCGTGACGTACAACGTGGGTGTCATATATCATACCTGACAGTATGTTGGCGACTCTGGGTTAACATCGACAGTGGACAAGTAGTCCTGTTTCGTCTGATCTGGTTGGACGGTCACAACGTATAGAAGTTCCTCTCTCGGGCCGTTGATGAATGCGTCCAACGGAGACGCGTAGCCTGGGCCTTTGCCTGTTGATATGAAGGTTATATTACTGTTGTGATCTTCACCACTCTATTTACGTCTGGTATGGCCAGGAAAAGCTTAAGGTTGTCATTGAAAAGCCAGCTTCTTTGACGAATTCTCGCAAATCATTTATCGTGATGATAAACACCAGTGGTCCTCAATTGCTTACTTGACTAACACCAGTTCTCGTAAAATACATGTTGAATTTGCTACCCGCGTACTCTACTTAGTGTGGCCAATCTCTCATATAGTTTGCAAATAACTGCAGCAGCCGGGTTGTACCAACCGTCGTATCATCGCCAACTTTGTAATCAAGAGTTTACACCAACATTTTGTAATCCATTGGTTTACAAAAAAACAGGATAGTAAAACCGAGTAAGATAAAAGGGAAGCTTTTGTCTTCAGATAAAGGCCTCATAAGAGACTCCGAAGGCTGATTAGGGATCAGAAGAGGTTTAAAATAATCCAAACTTCAACGAAAATTAGTACATACGGGTTTTCCATAATAATGAATTAATCCGCCCCAATGAAACTATTTAGCATGCTCAACGGAGTACGAAAAGTTGGTAAATAGACAAACAATAGCCTTTTGATAGGATTACCCCAAACAAAGGGGGTAATTTATATGCAAGCGTTACCTGACGAGATTACTAAAGGACAGGGGTTCTTACCCCACGACGTACCCTCATTCTATGCAACGGAAAATAATGTTTTGATTCCTATCGACGATTTATTGAAGGTGACAGGTCCTTTACGAGCGGGCCTTTGGGGAAAATTGGGTTTTTAAAATGCTTACCAGAAAATATAAGTGCAAGTTTATTAAAATCTATTCGTATTTAGCGTAGGAGTTTATAAGGTTGTCATGTGTGTGTCTTCTTATTCTCAATGATATTACAGAATCATATATTTAGGTAGGTATTACTTACTATTTAGGCAAGAATCTATAAAATTGCTTTTAATTTAAAAGTTAATAAGAGGACCTTACCTATATATCGGCAGCGGTGGCAACAATAGCTTATCTAGTTTTTAGCCCAACAATAAAATGACCTTGATACGTTCCCTAGAAAATTTATAAACCGCGATTAATATTCCTCAAAGTTCAGACAGATTCAAAAGGCTCTATCTAAACAGCGAGATTAAAATCAGTAGGGTTTGAGAAACCTCATTTGAGTTTCTTTGAAGTTCCGCCAGAGGGCAGGAATGATAAATTGTAGGGCGCTTGATGTGTCTGACACTTTTTTTCCACATTCTGACCTTTTCCGGTTTCTTTATTTCGTTTATCATGTGACATGGACGAATAAGTTTTTTACTGGCTGTGGGGTTGAAAGATTATATTTGGCTCAAATTGCCTATCTATAGCAATGATCTATTATAGTGCAGTTATACGTATTTAAAAACTTCCTACCTTCAATGTTTCTGATCCTACAGTATCAAGACCGTAAGACACTGTATACCTACTTAAACCTAAAAAAATAATATAATTATAACCTACGCTGCGTTTTAGTCAGTGAATTCCAGCCAACAAAAGATAGATCACAAAGGTCTAGAGGACCTTCTTAATTCATCAGCCATTGTTGGCAAAATGATTACTGGATCAAGCAACACAGCGGTATTTCTTAATTAAAAATTTTTTTGTTAACGAAGAATTGATAACTGAGAAAGCAAAAAGAAACTTGCCACAACTGTAGATATGTACCTACCTCGTATTAGGTATCTTCTCGTAGTATGTGCCCAATAAAAAGCACTAAGTAGGTACTTAGCTTGGGGTTAGATAGATGATGTTGTGTGAATGACTTGAATGTCCAGCATTATTTATAAGTAATATGAACATCAAACCTATACCGTACCATTGGAATTCTTCTTCATAATTATAATGCCACAAAAAACATAACTTGTGCTGTATTTTTCAATGTAAAATAATATAATAAATGATATTGAAAACTGCTTTGTAAACTTATTACAATAAATAAATAAATACTAATCAGCACAGCATTTGTAATCATAATTCAGTTGTAATATCAACTTTAAACCTATACCGTATTGGAATTCTTCTTTATATTAGTTAATGTAGATATTCAAATGCTGAATAAATGTAAAAAAACACTAAAATACTCACAGCAAGACATCACAAACGAACAAAAACGACTGCACTCAATAACCGGCTTCTAGCCAATGATGTAAATAAACATCACTCGAACGATACACTAACGCACACATATATACATGATAACAGTACTTATCTACGTAGGTAGGTACCGTGTGACGATGTACAATCAAAAGTGGAATCCACTTTTGATTGTACATCGTCACACGGTACCACACAATAGTGAAACTTAAAATGCAGAATTGGATAGCGCGGATATTTATTTAGCTATAATAATTATGTATATTTATGGTTATAATATATGTATGGTAAAACAGTGTAAATGAGATTTGAGATTTTTTTTCTTTTTAATATATGTATGGTAAAACAGTGTAAATGATTTCTTTCCGCAAAACTTATTACAAAAAAAACCTTAGGGTTTCAACCTTAATTTCACACAAATCTTTATCAAAAAAAATCTAAATTTTTTTTTCGTAATAAGTTTTGCGGAATAAATTCGAATCCCTCGGAAACATTTTTTTGGAACCACTTCGGAGTCATTATCTATAGGTACAATAGCGAAAGAGGTTTCAAAATCGGTTCATAATTGACACACAAATCATAGGAGTCATACATACAGCCGAACATCAACTCCTGCTTTTTTCAAAGTCGGTTAAAAATAATATTATCAAGCCAACTAATTGTCTTAATATATCAACCTGATGCGGTGTTAGTTATGTCCATTCCGTTATGTAGGTTAGTTTTTTATGTATTTATTTTATTTGTGTTTTATTTCAATAATCTTAAAGATGCATGTTCAACTCGACGACGACATCTTTAGCGCGGTGGTTGAAGGTCCGCCTGCGACGCATAAGGTCACGGGTTCGATTCCCGCCTCGGGACAAATTTGTGTACGATCTACAGATATTATTTTCGGGTGTTCTCGTCGTTGTATAGGAAAAAAACTATTCTATGTAAAGTATTGTATTATGTACATCAGTTATCTAGTACCCATAACACAAGCTCTGCTTACCATGGGGCTAGATAATGCTGTGTGGATTATCCAGCATTATTTATTTATTTAACTAGTATTTTTGGTCTAGTAACTTTAACAGCCTAGTTTCCTAACAAAGGTAACCAAGATTTGCCTTTTTATTGCGAGGAAAAACAACTAAGCTAGAAACTGGCATTGTTATTATGAAACCAAGACATAAATCACAGCAATGCAAGTAGCTATGATACTTTAAAAGTCAAACGTATATTACTTACGTGCTTCCAATAATAGCTCCTTGCAACACAAAACACTTAAATACGTTATTGTCAGTTTAATAGAGTCACGTATACAAAAGTACTTAGAAACAAACTAGGAAAGGAAAACCTTTCTTCTCCGATTATGAACGTGTGGGTGGGTATCCTGCATGATCCTTCTTAGGCTCGCATGCTGGTGGAACTCATGCCTGATGGATATATGCCTGCTAATGTTCTTGAAGAGGATATGCCACAGCGCTTTGTCCTTATTCTTCCACAATATATCAGCAGTCTTCTCCTTAATCCTTCGCATATTTTCCTCGAGCCTCCTCGCTTTTATTTCCATTTGTATGAGCGAGCGGGTTGTATTTGTCAAAAGTCTGTAAATGTATTCTTTTCTCGTTTTGCGCGGTTCCGCTGTGCTTCCATTTGTCAAAGGCTCGTACTCGCTGTCATCGAACTGTGTTTCATCTGTTTCGAGTTTTTCGTTCCGGTATCGCAATAAAACGCCTGTTAGTAATATCGCGAGCGCAAAACTAAGCACCATGAATAGCTTCGCGTGATTGTAGAGGGGTTTTGCTATAAAATTCATGTCAGGAGCTTTTGATGAACATAGTTTGGTCAGGTTGCATCTGGGTGCATGGATTGTTTACCGCTCAAGCAACAAGTCACGTGGTACGGGCGGCGGAGCGCGGTGGCGCCCTCTCGCGACGTTGGCGCAAACGGCACTGGCTGGTATGAAAACACGCCGGTGCGTCGCACCCTACGAATTTCCCCAATGACTTTTCCACTTGGATGTGCGAAGTATAAAATGGACGAGGTATCTACGCATTTTAGTAATAGAGATAGTAATTAAAATATTGAACTGATTCATAACAATGACATGTGATTACAGTTCAATATTTTAGTCATGACTAGTCCGTATAGAAGCGAAGAATTTTACTTTTTAAGCGGTAAGTAGGCTATTTACAGTGATTGGCTTCTACTGGCAATCTTTACGATGCACCAAGCTGCATTTATGAAACATTGCCTTCAACACTCAAGATAAAGTGACTAACTATTTATTAGAACAACGTGTATTTAAGGTGATGTATACGTTTACAAATAAACATAATTTCAATTTAATTTTATGGACCTACCTCTTAGATAATAAGGTACCTAAGCTAAATTTAAGTATAATGTATGTATGTGTACCTGTCTGCCCGCACGTCCCCCCTTCCTTGCTCTCGTCTTTTACATACATTACCGGCTGCGCATTCGGTATTGTATAGAATGCCTAGGCAAAGTATAAAATAAATAATATTTCATACATTGCCTGGACGCCCCAGGTATTCTATACATTGCCTAGGTATTGTATAGAATACCGGATTATACAGATTGCCGGTAACATAATGCAATAAATGAATATGAATATGAAATACCAACCTATACGATCTTTTCATACTTCTTGTCCCTTAGGCGCGTGAAGGGAAGGTCCCAAGTCTGCCACCTTGCGTAACGTTATTTACGTTGTTAGCTCGAAAACTTCTGTCTTTGGTCGGCTATATTTTGGTTCAAAATTCTCTAAACACATAGACATAGACATTAATTTATTTACATAGAAAGAATCTTAGAAAAAGAACCAACAAAGATTAAAAATATAAGTCATACTAATATTATAAATGCGAAAGTATGATGGATGTTTAGATACATATTAAAAAAACCTATATATTAGATGTTTATAGTAATAATAATGCTGGACAATTCACACATTATCTAGCCCCATGGTAAGCAGAGCTTGTGTTATGGGTACTAGATAACTGATATACCTACATAATACACTATATTACATATATATATATATATATAATATATTTTTATTATACATAGAAAACAACCAGAACACCCGGAACAAATATCTGCAGATCGTACACACAATTGTTCCGAGGCGGGAATCGAACCCGCAACCTCCTGACCTTCGCCCGCCGCGCCACATCGGTCGTCATATATGTATAGATGTTTGTTACTTCTTCACGCTAAAATACTAAACGGATTAGGATGAAATTTTGCACAGATATATATTCAAGCCTGGAATTAAACATAGGCTTTTTATCCAATAAAACAGTTTCCATTTGATAAAAACAACCTTTAAACGGTTCTACAGTATGTATTATATTATCTGTAACGGTTCCATAGACGCATGCGAAGCAGCGGGCAGCAACGAGTTTTAGATAATAAGCCAATTAAGTAAGATAATTTTTTTTTTTTTTTTTTATAATTATCTTAAATAATTACGCCACCGTCAGCTTTAAAACTTACCGATCCTATCCATCCAAAGGTTGCCTGGAAGAGATCGCTTTTAGCGATAAGGCCGCCGATTGTGTCATTAGTTATAGTTAGTATTCCTTTAGTATTTTTTTTGTATTGATGGTGCAATAAAGTTATATTGTATTGTATGTATGGCCTTATTGGATGGACAACCCCGTGGTTTAGAATCAGATTGATCCGCGCTCTAACAAAAAATATTACAAATGTTCTCATTTAAGCCATTTTTATATATATATCAGCAATCTAGAAACAATTTTAATTAATATATATATATGATATGGACCTAAATTTAATTTGAAATTATGATTTGTCGTTGTCCGAAATAAATGAATTTTATTTTATTTATTTATTATTTATATAATAATAAAAGTTCCCACCCGTTGGGCAAAACACGATCCAAAGCCAGTAAAACCCACGCTCCATCAAAAGCGTCCAAAAGTAAAATCCAAACTGAATTTATCTTTTTTTGTTTTAAAAATACGCTTTTATTAAAAGCAATAGATCCTCGCAGTCGGTCCATCGGTCCTGTTGTTTCAGCACAGCTGCTAACAAAAGATAAGGGACCCTTTCTTTTAACTCGCCTTAAATTGGTTCCTGGACAGTAAGCCCCTAAAATATTTAACAGCTTCGCGATAAAAGTGTACAGAAGGTAACTGAGAAGGGTATCGATTCGTCTTTTGCTGTCCGTTGACACCTCAGTTGACACTTTGCGTTTATTTTCAACGTGCCATAGAATACGGCGTATTTACAAAAATGCCTAAACCCTTTAGGCATTTTTGTAAATTTTTTCAAATTTTACAATACCAAAACGAAAGTCGATGAAAATTTTTAAACTCTCATGGTTTTTACCACAAAATTCATTTATAACGGGATATTTACCATGAAGAACCGACGGCCGCTGGGGCAAACGTGTTCTTGAGTGGAGACCACGACTCGGTAAACGTAGTGTAGGACTATAGGCTATAGGCTGATGATGATACAGTTCTTAGATCAGTCGTAGTGGGTTCACAATGCATAAAAACCCTGTCAGGGCACTAAAATTTTTTGGGTTCGTTCTAGTTAGATTGTTAACTTAATTATATACTTCATATTTATAAAATTAATCAATATAGGAATGTCATACTATCTTACCTATCTTTATCTATATTAATCGAATATATATATTTAAACTAGATTTTTAGGTATTCATTCGTTTCGCAGATTATCTCAACAAAGGATGTATGTGCTACCATCATCGACCCCTATGTGGTAAGGGTATTAGGGCTATGCGTAAAGATACTAAACACCACCCTCTACAAACAGGAATTCATTCTCGCTCGAGGGGCAGTAATCGAGTGTGTTTTGTCAATTAGGCCTCCTCTATGGGACTCTAAATTCCCATTTGGTAGAGTTGTCTCTCTGATTATCCATTTCGAAGGGGCGCGGTAGGAATTTATAGTTCTCTGGATTGGAAGCTGCGGAATTTTCATACAAAATACGAATCGGTATTATGAAATGATATAGTATTTATTTGCTTAAATATAGGTTAGTGAAGGTGTTAAAAAAGAGAAGGTATCGGTATATTTGACTTGGTCGTGCAAATATTTAGTGTTAATCTAGACATATTAGTTATATAGTAGGTACCTACGTTTTTAGAAATCTTTAAAGTAATTTTACGACAACATTATATTGAAATTATTAATAATTAGGTACATGTCAAAATTTAAAATTCAAATATTCATCTATACAATAAAAACAGTTTTGACTGAGCCAATTACGATATACTCCTACTAATATTATAAACGCGAAAGTTTGTATGTATTCATGTTTGTTACTCTTTCACGCAAAAACTACTGAACGGACCGGGCTGAAATGTTGTATACAGGTAGTTCCAGGCCCGGAATATTTTTTTTTCCATAGGTAAATCAGTTCCCAATCGCGATTTCTGGTCATCTTCAATCATAAGGGTATATTAGTCTGGATATAGGCCTCCCTTAATGAGCACCATAGCGCCCATGCCTGTTATGACTTCCAAATTCTTTTGTTTTTTAGTCGAACATTCATTCAATTCCAAAACCGTGAGTCGCTTATGAATAGTTAATAAACATAAATTTTGTATCAAAAAAGCTCCAACCTTCCCACTGTCCTTTAGGACAGCGAGTATCTAGTCTTGTTGCGTTATGAGGATCTATTGTTGATTGTACAGAACCCACCTCGTGTTTTATACTGCGATAGTTCTGAGTTGAGAAATAGGGCTATTTCCACGCGGGCGAAGCCGCGGAGTCAAGCTAGTATAAATATAAATAGGGCTTATTAGTAGTTAAGAAACTTAAATTTTGTATCAAAAAAGCTCCAACCTTCCCACTGTCCATTAGGACAGCGAGTATCTAGTCTCGTTGCGTTATGAGGATCTATTGTTGATTGTACAGAACCCACCTCGTGTTTTATACTGCGATTGTTCTGAGTTGAAAAATAGGGCTATTTATTTTGTTGGAACACTACTCGTTGCAGCAGTTTACAAGATTAACCCCTTAAAAGATGTACTATTCCTTTTTGTTGCTTTCTGTAAAGTACAGCTACTTCACCTACTTACGCTACAACTAAACTCGATGTAAAAAGTTTGTAAATAAACTACCTCAAAGAAACATCCTTTCACATACTTCTTCATAAGTCTATTAGACTTCATGCTTTTCTTGAAAACAAAAATGATAACATATATTTTGTTATCCCATTTTGCAATTTCATTCTGCGTCATTCTTGCATTGATATTCTTGGGCCTATATACAAACAAGCTGATAATTTTATCGAATAATTTTCTGGGAAATCTGTTTCAAAACATTCAAATTTTTGATCTCTTTTTTATCTTAAATATACATAAGTCAGTAGATTAGACAATGAAGATAGTTATTATTATTATAGTAGATAGTTTATTTCGTTGCTTTGAGGTCCAAATGGCCGGAGTGTGTTTCTTTTGTTTAAATTTTTTTTTTTAAAGAAAGTTGTTTGATTTTCAGGACCGACACAGTTGCGATAGTTTAATCAAATGAAAAAATCATAGAAGGAATTTAATTTTTTTAAGATTAGGTATCTAGATAATATTTTGTAACCAAATTTACCCCTGATTACGCAAATGAAACTCGTTTTTTTTTGTCTCATTTCATAGAGAGTTCGAGTTTCCCCAAGTGCGAGGGCTTACGCATTATAATACCAAAAACCTTAAGGGGACTCCGGAGTGCCATGTATGGCGCACCGTCTATAAGATTTCTCTAAAGTGCATCTAATATAAGTGATTAAAAATATCACATTACGTAAACAAATAACTGATCTTCAAACGTTTATATTCCATTTTACAATAGTTTATGTAGTTTTGTAATAAAACACTGGATAATAACACTTTAAAACAGCACAGGGTTTTAGACTTTATAGAAAATATAGTAACTTCAAGTGAATTTAAAATACTACAATAACTGCTTCATTATAATATATTTCTTATAAATATTCGTAATTTTTGTAGAATTATATACAAAAAGAATAAAACCCAAAAAACACATTTTTGTAAGGCGTTTTGCGAAATTATTCGATCCTAGTAAATATTTTGCCACAACAAATTCAACCTTATTGATACAATATCCCTTCCTATATAACTCAAAATCGCTTCAAAAACTTCACTTTAAAACAAACCCGGAGATGACATTATTACTTATTTTATGTGCTTCTCATTTCGAAGAATATTTAAAAGATCATTTATAAGCAAACTACCTAATATGAAGCTACATACGGTTTAATTTAGGTACCTAGGATATCGGGCAAATATTAGTATTTCATTAGAAACTAATAATGATTGTAATTTAAATTTGCTTGTAATTTTGTAACATAGAATAAATATCTTTATCATGACTTTAGTAGGTAATTACCGTGTTCTACGGATTTCAGGCCAAAATATCACAAAATGCACGGCCTACGGCTGCAACCCTGTAGCCGTAGCAGATTCTACGGCTATTCGCAAATTCTACGGTAATTGATTAACTCCAATGCGCGAAATTACTCACTTCTCAAATTTGCACTAAGTGTTTTATCATTTCCCCATTCGAACAGTGATTGTGAACGAAGTTTCAGTCACGTGAACAATATAAAAACAAAGAAGAGGAACAAATTATTTACTTCATAGCCAAATGGCGCATTTTTAAGGTTTTTAATGTTAAAAACGTTTAATTATCATTAATTAAACGTTATTTAAATATTTTTTTTAAGCAATGACACGGCCCACCGATGATCTTTTTCCATAGAAACACGGCTTTTTTACCTAATATACACGGCCGCCTAAAAATTTTCATTGGCAACACTGGTACTTTACATCAACCAAAAGAACTAAAGTTTGCCTATTCTATAACAGACAAAATTTGCACAAATCTATGTAAAAAATAAGCGCCGTCTGTCGAACACTTTTGGTAAAATTTACAAGCAATCTGACAGTCTTAGTTATTCACGGGATCCCCTTAAACTCATTCTATTTATTGTATCTCTCTCTCTGCTAAAGTTTATAACGCTTTGGACATAGGCACTGGCAGAGTATTTTTTATTTTTATTTAGTTGTGGCAGCATAGACAAAGAAAGCCATGAAATAAGAAGTTGAAGTTCGAGTTAGCAAATTTGAATACCTATAGGTACCTACACTTATTGATTAAACAGAATGTAATTAGCGAGTGAAAGGGAATTACTACATCCATTGAACAGCTGAAGGGATTACCTTAATCCGTTGAAAAGTTACCGTGTACAGCATCGACATGGCCCAGCCATTTTGAATCTTACGAACAGGAGCTAAGGTAGTGTTTTGTTCGAAATAATAACTACAGGGTCGATAAGCTTGTAGAGTAAATAGGAGTCGATGAACGAAGTTGGGAAGCGTTGATATTCTCCGACTTGACTATGTTTAAGAAATCGCAAGCATCAGGCTGAAAGTATCAGTATTTTTTCCTCAAAAATCGAGTCATTCCTAAAAAAATCAACGTCAAAAAGTTCCCAACAAATTCTACTTCCCACAAACAAGCCAAATACCTAAGTTCAAAAAGTCCCACTTGAAGCGCGAATTGGAATAAATCAAACCCACGTCTGCTGTGGTCAGTTAGACCTTTAAATCTTTCGTTTCAACAAATACGTTGTCCGTCATCACGGCCGTAACATTCTACTTTGGCCTCTCTAGCATAGCATGGACATGAATAGCTTACATAAACAAAATTTTGGCTGAGCTAGAATAGACCAAATTTCATTGATTGAAGCGAATGATGGATTTATCTACTGATAGAAAAAAAAACACTTTTTTACACTCGCACAAAACAAAAAACAATACAAAAATAAATACTTAAAATAGCGTAAATATAAAGGGCGGCCTTATCGCTGAAATCGGTCTCTTCCAGCCATTTTTTATCTAATCTACACTAGTTAGCCTATTCTGAGCTGGTTATGCCGAAACTTCTGCTAGGATATGTGGATTTTGTGTAGCGGGCTTTCAATGTCATTGAAATGGCTTTTAGTATTTATCATATCAAATATAGGAATGGTTTTACCGTAATAACAGGACTGTTCTAGGCTACAAGCGACCAACATCTGAAATTAACTATGACGGTCACCGTTTTATCAGAATCCCTAGTTTTATACCCTCGTCCGTAAGTTCGGGGGCATGCATGAATAATTCTGGTGTTATTCTTCTCGTACCCTTTTTGGAGATTTCTGGGGAAAGTCAGTTGGTCGGAAAATGTTTCAGTGGATTAGCAAGTTGCTATGCTTTTGAATAAGAAACCCTTTTGTAGTGGCTGAAATCCGAGCGCGGGCCCTACTTATTCTGGATGAAAGCAAAATATTACCAAAGAAAACGACTGTGAAAAGAATAGAAACAAATTCCAAATAATATATACCTTTGAAACAGAGGACCTAACTGCAGACTGTTGCAAACCCTCTAGAGGTAGCTCAACTGATCCATATTAATGCCAATCGAAAGCGGACCCCAGACGCTAGCTGCATTGCCCCGATGCAAATACCTAAGACAATACTGATGCGCTGCGCCAGATCACCAGCTCTCGGGTCACGCGTCGCTTCGCCCAGAGACTCCGATATTTTTTTAATACCTGAGAAAATAATCTCCGTATAACATCAAAATATAACTAATAAAAAGACAAAATAATAATTTTACCTTGTCTTACAGTCTTATCGTCCGAATTTTATATCCTACAGAATAAACTCAAGAAAAACTTTATCTGACCATTGCCAAAAGCTGTGCCGAAAGTTACGACCATTCAGGCTCAAGTTTTTCGTAAATTATTTTATATTTTTCGAGGAGAAACAAAGGACAGTAGTGGTAAATTGTCGTAAAGTGGACCGTGACAAGAAAAACACCAAACTTTGGTCATTACTAGTGTTGAGTGCAAAGTTTACTCCATCTGGACGGGGCGTATAAATTTTGCCCTCCGGCGACTGAGAGGTGTTTACAATTCTTATTGTTTCGCTTTTCCTGTTAATAGTGTTTTGGGTTATTCAAGAGTTATTGTTCAATAAAATATTGAGACGTTGGGAAAAATAAAATGTAGTCTGTATAATTCAGTGAATCGTTTGAGGTTGTATAAACCTATTGAATGAACATGAATAGGTACTTTGTACGGTGTTGGTTGTTTTTTTTTTCATTCATACCCTATAAATTATTCCTTCCGGCTGATTGGAACCACAATAAGAAATAACCAATATTTATAATAACCATAAAGAAAAATGACCAGTACTGAAACGACCTCTTCTTACAATACCCACTTCTAACAAAAATAATTTTTGAATTGCTTCAGTTTTTTTATAGTCAATATTCATTTGCCATTTGCATTCTTCTCCCTCCTTTATAAAAATAATTTCCACCAAGTTGCGTTCTCTGCAACTCCACAGTTTTTCGAGGAGCAGTATTAAATTAGCAGAAAGTCAGCGTCGATCTTACCCAACACATCCATTCATTTGAGAAAGTTAGCTCGCATCAATGTGGAGTGCTGATACCAAGGAACTGTATTAGAAAGTTCATAATTCTGTTATTAGCGAGGAGATGAGAGAAGTTGTGAGTTCTACTTCAGCTTGTGTGACGAATTGATATTTTACACTCTTTACTGTAGAATTATTATCAAAAAAATACAGCAGGAATCTAGACTAAAATCTTAAAGCATTCAGTGTCCAGCTTCAGCACCGTGCGACCGGATGATGCCCCCCCCCCCCCCCCTTAATATTGGCGGTCTTATCGCTCAAGAGCTATCTCTACCAGACAATTATGATGAGTTTAACGTAAAGTACGTGTTACTAAAGTAAAGTATTATTAGTAGCTAAGCTTTACATATAAGCCTGTATCTAAAAAAACACAGCCAATATAACCCACTTACTTACGTAAAAAGCTTTTTAAAAGCATCTGACCCTTTTAATTTCTTTTCCGTATCTACGTACGTGAATCACGTGTTCCATTACCGGTATAATTAAGCGGCGACCTGATCGCTAGTTAATTAGTTTGTCTAGTAGCGTGGTGTGCGAGGGTAGTTCTGATTGAATGCTGATGGACTATGCGAGTGCTTCGGTTGTTAGTTTCACCAGGGTGTTATGATGCGTTTTTGCCAGAATATCATAATAATAAATAAATAAATAAGGTTTGATGCTGCTGTAATACGTTGGAAATAACATGGAAGTCAACAAAAATGTGATAATTAAATATGATAATTTAACTTGAAAAGGTATTGTCAATCCTTCTTTCAACAATGAAATCGACAAACCTCGGTGATTTCACTTAGCAACTTAGGGGGTGGGTACTACCTACTATCATATGGAGTAGATCCTCCATATGATAGTAGCGGTCCCTACCCACTCCCCAAGTTGCAAATTCAAATCACTAATCCATGCTTACCAATTTTCATCAAACTAACACTCACACTCAACACTCATTAAAGACCAGAAAAAATTATCATCAGTTCGTCCGTTCCAGAGCTGCTATGGAGCAGACACACAAATCCCTACAAATATGGTTACGATTCTTCTCTTGTTGCGTCAGGAATTAAAATAAAGATATTCTGAATTTCAATGATATTTTTTGATAATAATAAACTAAATTTGGAACGAGGTTTGTAATTACCTAGTTAGGTACTTTAGCATAACATGGTAGACTGAAAGTTCAGTTACCTGGCAGACGTGATTAGAATACCTCTAAACTAGATTAAATTCTGTACCAACAGCACCCTTCATACAAAACTTTCTGTATCTTAAAGCAATTTGTGCTGAACTCAACGAAGTGTAAAACTCACTTACCATCAGTGAAATGCTGGTGGAAAATTGCAGTGTGGGTGCGGACAATGACCGGGCAAGAAATCAATGGAACGTAGTTTCTGACACGACTTTATTGAAACAATTCTAGTGAGAACTTATGACGCCGATATTGCAACATTTCTATTGGTCAGCACTTATGGTGCTGGGCTCTGACTAGTTCTGGGCCTGTTATTCATAATACTAAAGTTTTTTTTTAAATCATGTTTATTGTAAGGTTCTTTATAATTAATTACATGGCGATCCTATTGGATTAACAGATACTAATTTACAAACTAACTTATCTAATACACAGTAAACAATAAACTAAACAGTAAACAAAAATAAAGCAGCAAATAATTTAGAATATAGTTGTGTAGGTATCACTTAAAATGACTCACCGCTGTGAACAGCTGTTTCGCTACTTCCGATGTCGGCTCTGCTAGAATTTTATTAAATAGTCCTACATCATAGTGATGTAGGCTCAAGGAACTGACAAAAAATTTCTTTCTTGTCGGAATCGAATACATGATGTTAATAAATGGCTAAAAGTCATTTAAAACGGGATATTTACCATGATTTGATTTTTGAGTTATCCAATATTTCGTGTTATTTTATTGGTATGTCTGCCCATAAAAACTCGCAGTGCCTTCAGTTATTCCGTGATCATGGCGCATGAAACTTTGCCGAAATATTAGATAACTCAAAAATCAAATCATGGTAAATATCCCGTTTCAAATGACTTTAGTGTTAATAACTATAATAGTTTCAAAAGTTTTATTGTTACTGATAAGCTTATCTCATCTTAGAAGATTTCTTCGATGACAAATGAGATGCACCGATGTCGCAGATCCACACTTATCGTTATTAAAATAATAATTCATTTTTGGTAAAATTACTAAGGAAAATTATAACCGTACTTAGTTCTTCCACTACTTAGTACTTAATATGTTATTTTGTTATGTTTTTTTTACCTATATACTTATATTATGTTTGACAAATAAGAAAACTCTTATCAATAAACAACTGAACTGAAGGGAACTTAAAATTCTCTTGAGCTGCCAGAAATTACCATGGGAACAGATAGATATAAGGATGGATGGTTTTCCTAATTAGTTCACTTGGTGTCTATGTACTCGTACGTAGACAGAACAAATAAATATTTAGAAAGTCAATAAAATATATTTTATTATAAACTCAAAAGTCATTTACCACGAGATAATTACCTTGATTTGATGTTTTATTTTTACTTTTGTATTCTTAACCATGGTAGTTTCATAAGTTCATAAATTATAAACTTTAAATTTTGTTATTGCTATTCTTTGATACCTTCTAAACCTACACATATAATTTATTTTTCAGATTTTCCCGTTTCGCAAGCCACTTTCAACGATATAAAAGCTCACAATAGGTCTGTGGTTTCTCTAACAAAACATAAGAATGCAAGATTTCCCCAAGTGCACTGCACGGAATTTTCCCAAAACAAGCAAACACATTTAAATTTGCACTCCACTACGAAATGAGCTAATTCCCTGATGCTGCCTTGCAATCTCTGCATTTCATGTAAACAGTACAGACTTCAATCTACGCTCGTCATGAGCAGTCAATAGACTATAATGAAATTCCCAGGCACATCAGGTATCGTCAGATTGCGTCCAATACGCCCTGTAGGGATATTCGAGGCACACACGGAAAGCACAACTGATCCAGCAAGCCCAGACCTCTCATTTTCCTTCAACCACCACTTATGTGTATGAAATGAAAATGGTAGAGAGGCTCCACTCTACTGGCTGCGTTATAGGACGTATTTCATGCAATTTCTTGCGCCTCGAGGCAGCGAAATGACATGCGGGATGCCTCGTGTTATATCGATGCCAATAATGTTAGCCCCTAAGCGAGCTCGTAGAATGAATACAAAGAAGAAAATAGAAGCATGGTATATCGCATTTATATTTTATTGACGGCAACATTGCCGTGAGTCAACTAAGTATTTATTTTTTCTATCAGATACAAAATATATCTTCACTTCTTTAGACATCAAAGTTTTTAGACGGCTGAGCAAATATACCTCTAAACATCTCTCGTGAATCGTGAATATTTTAAAGGTTTATTAGGTACTTTTGTCAGAACAAAGACAAGGTAATCCAATAAATCCATTAAAAACTTTAGACGGTTTCTCTGCCCGCTGAAATTTCAATGTGCCCTTCGGGCACATTGAAATTTCACCACGTAAGGGCTATGTAGGGGGTACGTGATCGATACAAAAAATAGCAATAGGTAATATAGGATACATTGACCTTCAGATATCTTCTGGTGAATACCTGTGGTTAATGTAATTGGAAAGTAAGTAGGCTCTTAAATCAATCCTTCCAATGGAACGTAGTTTCTATTTATTATTATGAAGGACTGCCTATAGAGTAAATACCCGCTAGGGCGTGCCGTAATGGTTGACTGAAGACAACGCCAATACTACTGATTGAATCGAGCTGAAATTTTGCACACATAAAGTTCTGGACTTGGAACACATATGCTAGCTGGAAGCTGCATAGCCAGTTTTTAATTAAACCCATTGCTTATAATAAATAGCATAGGTACCTTTACACTTTAAAAGTTCTTAAAAGCAAATAAATACGAGTACATTATAGTACTCTTGGGGATGCTTCCGATTAGCATCCGATTAATATAGATCAGTTAAGATTATTTGCAACAGTCTGTAGTTTGCTCAACAGTTTCAATAATTGTAAATACTAGGTTCCAATCCAATTTTAAGTTTCAATTAACTTACCTGAAATTTCAATTTCAGGTTAAGGTTTGAGTGAAGAGGTTCCTGTAGGTACAGTTGTTTGCATAAATAAATCGAAAAATCTTAGGTAGGTAGGATAACATAATCAAAACCCGTCAACAAAACGGAGATATTAATACTGCTGACTCTCTGAGCAGAGCTCCGCTAATTATCTCCGTAGCAGAGCATCCCTCGTTTGATGGTTCATCGCATACGTCGGAGGCAGCTAATAATCTTCCAGTGTGAATGGAACTAATTATTTTTCCCAGCATACGGAGTTCCAAGTGTTCTATGAATCGGCTGTGCGAGTGAAAATAATTTCTCTGGCCATTATCATCATCATTATCAACCTACAATAGTCCACTGTTGAACATAGTCCTTTAGGGGTAATGTGCGCCCTGTCCTCAGCTTTCATCCAGCATCTGCCTGCAGTCTTTCGCAAGTCCTGGCGACTTGCAAAAGACTGCACTAACCGCCTAACTGGCCGGAAGACGTCCTATACACTGCGTTTGCTGAGTCACGGTCTCCACTTAAGAACACGTTAACCACAGCGGTTGTCAGTTCTTCGCGATATATGGCCGGCCCAATTTTGGTGGTGAATTGAGCTGTTGTAATTTCTTTTTTATTGAATTCTAAGCATTTTATACAATCAAGAATAGTGAATTCACCCTATCGAGAATTAATTTCAGGTGGTCAGAGATATAATTTAGGTAAAAGTGCGCACCCGGAATAAGAACCTACGCCATTTAAATCGAGTCTACAGATGAGACTCTCCCTAGGCTGACTAGTCTTAAATATATGTACATGCAACTTCCATAAAACATTACCAGATTTTCAATTTCGCCCGCAATTTTTATTTGTCTTGCATAATTCCGATCTTGTGTTATATCAAGACCTTTGGAGCTTTAGAAAGAGCTTTGCATTCATCTTCTGCCAAGGAAAGCTTTATTTTCGCTTCTTGAATTTATATATTGTTTAGCTTGGAGAAAAGTAATAGTTGGAGCTGAAATCTGCAACGCAACATGATTAAAATTCTTGTCATGATTGCTGTTGCTATTTATTCAGGAGTTTATAATGACAGGACAGGACTGGAATTTTTTTTTTTTTTTGAAAAACAATAAGAAAATACTTTCGTCCGCGCGTGTCCTTTCTTTGGCTGAATGAAAATGTTCTATATTTCACAGATTCAGTTACTTTTTAAGAATAGGGATGCGAATCTATCGGCGTGAAAAATTTTGAGACTAACGAGCTTCGATAAATAATTATAGAGTTGACAGATTACGTGTTCATGAACAATGGTATTCTTTTAATGAGACAATAAATCCGTGCACGGAAGAGATTATTTTTTTACAGTTTTTATTATTTTCTGAGTTCTACTAGGAATAAAAATAGCAAAAAAATTGTTTGCTGCAAATCGTAAACCATTAACCATGAAACCGAACCCTGGTAAAATTAATGGTAGGTAATAATAAAGAGGTACTCTCGAAGCATTTGGGAACGATAGGTCTGTTTATACCTTACATAAGTACCTAAAGGTTTTTCAAATGATTATTCATCATCATCATCATCAACCTACGTTGGTCCACTGCTGGACATAGGCCTCCCCCAATGAGCGCCATAGCGCCCTGTATTCAGCTTGCCGCATCCAGCATCTACCTGCAGTCTTTCGCAGGTCGTCATCCCACCTGGTCGGAGGGCGTCCTACACTACGTTTACCGTGATCTCCACTCAAGAACGCGGGCCACGTTTGCCCCAGTTGCCGTCGCGTCGGTTCTTCGCGAGATGTGGCCGGCCCACTGCCACTTCAGCTTGCTAATTCTTATAACTTCTTACTTCATTGTCTTCAAATGATTATTGCCGCATCCTAATGGCTGGATATTGCTATGATAAGTCCGTCTTAGTAGGAACATATTACTATGATGTAAAAACTTCCCACAATAAAAGCTCGGTGTAAAATGTTCCCGCATAAACAAGGTATGGCATTGCTGCGGTTATCACTCAATATGAGATTCCCGTGTCTAGCAATACGCCCAAGGCATATTGATCCAATCGTGTCAGTCGTAAAACGAAATCGTATCCTTATAACATGTAGATTTGATTCCGACCCGATTTAAGTTTAAATGAAACATTTTGAAAATTTTAATATTATCTATATATATCAACATCATTGTCATCATTTTTTTTTATTTTTTTTATTAGCTTTGGGGTGGCTTTCGTATCACTGCGGCCATGATAGGCCTATTGTGATCGCCACTTTTACATCAGTCCCGAAGCCGTGGCGTTTATAGTTCGCCACTAACCCTTGCAGCTGCTAGGAACTGTAGGATTTTCTTCGGGGTGATGTCTTTCAGCTCGTCTGGGCTATGCAAATGCTTGCCCAGATGGATGCTGCGTTTGTGCATCAGTGCTCCACACTCACTTAGCAGATGGAGGGGCGTTTTTTTTCTTTTTTTATTGTCATCATCATCATCAGCCTATGATAGTCCGCTGCTGCAATTTATAAGTACGTATTTGACTTACTTTGCTTTAAATGGGATGAAAAATTTGATAATTAATGCTTTAAATTCACTAATATGGGCTTTAATTCACTGCCCAGCCTTGGCGGTGCGATGCGGAGGGGCGTGTCCCCTAAACTGCAAATAAACTCGTAAGTTTATATTGACGGCATCCGATAACTATAGCTTGCTTATAAGTCAAATACGTACTAATTTATAAGTACGTATTTGACTTATAACTTGGTGTTGTCAATAAAGATATTGTATTGACGACCTCTATTGCGCGGTGGGCGAAGGTCCGCCTTTAACGCAGGTTTCGAGTTCGATTACCGCCCCCGGGACAAATGTTTGGCCGATCTGCAGATATTTTTTCACGGAGTCCTGGTTGTTTTCTATGTATAAGAAAAAAAACTATTTATCGAATGTATATCAATTATCTAGTACCCATAACACAAGCTCAGCTTAGCTTGGGGCTAGATAGCGCTGTGTGAACTGCCCCGCATTTTTTTGTACTATGTTTTTTTTAGGGTTATTCCAGTTTTCCCCCTGAAATCTAAGGAATAAAAATGGAATATAAAAAATTACACGTCCTTATTTCTGCTAGATTCAAGGAAAAACCTAGTTCGATATTGAATCCCACATCTGTTATCTCAGTTGTTTATCACAATAACTTAGTTACTTAGGTATCGTATCATAGCAACGTTACCGGGGGGATACTCCTAATCAATCAGTTCAGAGATCAAATGTCTACACGAGGCAATGTGGCAGGGAATTTCATATATTAGTCCATATTTAACGGCCTCAGCGGCGCAGTAGGCGAAGGTCTGCCTGCGGATCAAGGTTGCGAATTCAATTCCCGCCGCGGGACAAATATTTGTATGGTCAGCAGGTTGTCTGCCTCAAGGTATAAGTTTGATTCGACTCCACCGTCGAAGCTTACTCTATGATTTATTTTCTATACTTCTATACTATTTTCATAATCATAATTATTAATTATACATACATAATTAATAATTTGGACAATCTGTGACATGAAACTTCTAAACTGGTTTAGTAAGGGGCTAGTTTTTTTTTCTAATGGACAATACAAATGTGTCCTTGGTGTGCATGCTTGTGGGATGATAATACGATCGCGATTAATTATCTATACCAATATTATAAAGAGGAAATGTTTGATTGTTTGTTTGTAATCTATAGGCTCCGAAACTACTGGACCGATTTGAAAAATTCTTTCACCGTTTGGAAGCTACACTATCTGCGGTGAACATAGGCTATATTATATTTTTTTAAATTGAGAGATCCGTACTAAAACCGTGCGAAGACGGGAAGGTCCGCTAGTTATTTAAAAAAAATAAAACTACAAAATACAGAAAAACACTACATCGAGTTTGGTTAGTGTATAGTAAGTTTTATGAAGACATCTTTAGGGGAAGTACTAACAATTCGTAGAAAGTTTAATACTAAGTACTAACTTGATAACCCCGTCACTACCTAGGTCAGATGGTCCGTCTAATCGGTATATACCTAACTTGATTTGCGTGCAGAATGGCCGACTGATAAAGCGCTTAGCAGACTCAAATAGGATTTATTGTATGGATAACTCCAACAAAAAGGGTTCTTATAAATCTTCACCCTGGGTTAATAAAGTCGCGTTGACGGTTTTATCTCTGTTATGACCGCGGCCAGACTTTTTTGTATTAAAAGTTGTATTCTTCTGACTGAGTGAATCTCTGAAAATCTCTTAATATACGGGTCTCGTTCTAGAACCATTAGATTGGTTCTATCTTTCGATTGGTTGTCAAAGATATGGACCGCACCCCGCCGCATAGCACAAAAATGTGCTTTAAATGGGGTGATAATTTTGATAATTTATGCTTTAAATTCACAAATATGGGCTTTAAAACATTCACTGCCCAGCCTTGGCGGTGCGATGCGGAGGGGCGTGTCCCCTAAAATGCAAATAAACATTAACTCGTAAGTTTATATTGACGGCATCCGATAACTAGCTTGCGGTAAGGCTTTATTACTCTAAAATGTATCTAAAGATAAAGAATTTCAGCCCATATTTGGTTGTGCCGTAACGGTGCTGGGTGTAACTTATATAATCCTTAACCACTACAGGTACATTTTTCAAAGTTGGCGCAATCCGTTTTTGTTTTTCTTACAATCGGCCAGGATTTGTCACGTCAGCCAGCGTGGATAATTGTATACAAAAACAAAAGACAATCGCGCGACAATCAGAATTTTACCCTTATTACGGAAATCAATCAGCTGTCATTTAAAATTCTAAATTATCTCTCTTTACCCACAACCAACAAAAGACAGCATAAACAAGAGACTGTCAAGATTTCCTAAATTCCCGATAAAATTAGTTAGCTTTAAATTTTTGCAAAGGTTAGTCAGTTTAATAGTACCAATAATTTATGCGACTTACTAAGTAAAAATAAAACGTAAAAATAGAAGAAATACTTTGATAATTTAATTACAATACCTCATAAAGTTAGTATTTAGAATTTGTTCATAATAATTTTATTTACATATTTGCATTTAATTGGTTATTTTCATTTATCACTGAAGTGTTCCCAAGGACATAGTGATCATGTTTTTTTTCCGTTTGCGTGATGTACTCTTACTTTACTTCAGAGCGTAAAGCGCAATAGTTGCAAAAAAATGTCAGTCGTATAACTCTTGTTGTGAAGTCGTGTTGAAGTCAAGTCGTCATTGATCATTTGAAGTGATAATACATACATACATGAAACATATTCTTTGTAAAAAAGCTTATTACAAAATATCAGATTACCTAGAAGATAAAAAAGCTTGGAAGGAGTTTTCCTCCAACTCAAAATCTACCAACCTACAGATAAGCAAATCAAATGTACTAGACACATAAGTTATGAACATACTAGTGGTTTCTTCTCACTTCTTCCACTGGTGGACAAAAAATTGAAGTGAACTATAAAATAATTTAATTGATAATAATGAATAGTAAAAATATGACCTGTCTAAGTGTTTATTTGTAAGCTTAAAGGAATAAAAAGTTTTCATTTTCATTTTTTCATTTTCAATAAAATCTGTTCCAAGAACGTGTTTCAAAGCTGTTCCTACAATTGTCTCTGTTCTAGAAAGTGCCCCGAAACATTCAAAATCAAAAATATATTATTATCAGCTCTCCTGAACAAGTTCCTACCTTATGCACGCGCGCGTAATCAGCATAGAACCATTTCAAACGGCAACAAAACTGGTCAGTCATTTATTTTGACAAGGTTTCATCCCTGACCACGTGTGGATTGTATAAATAAATAAATAATGCAGGACAATTCACACAGCATCATCTAGCCCCATGGTAAGCAGAGCTTGTGTTATGGGTACTAGATAACTGATATACATAATACAATACATTACATACATAGATATTTTTTATTCTACATAGGAAACAACCAGAACACCCGGAACAAATATCTGCAGATCGACACACAATTGTTTCGCGTTTCGAGGCGGGAATCGAACCCGCAACCTCCTGCGTCGCAGGCGGACCTTCGCCCACCGCGCCACATCAGTCGTCAATCGGTCGGTGTATGAGAAATGAGAGGGTAAATATTACTTTGAAAAAGTTCTATCCCTTTCTGATTACGCGTGGATATCCCAATTATCTTCGTATGAGTGGTGAACTACATGTATGATGAAGACGTCAGTAATGGTTTTTTTGTATAAAATACAAAAAATGTTGGCTGTGTATTTTTTTTCTCATACTTTAGAAACACCTTGAAATTTTTGAGATGTACATATCACTACATAGCATAAAACAAAGTCGCTTCCCGCTGCTTGTCTGTCTCTATGTATGCTTAGATCTGTAAAACTATGCAACGGATCTTGATGCGGTTTTTTTAAATAGATAGAGTGATTCAAGAGGAAGGTTTATAAACCATTTGACATAGATTCCCACACGAGCGAAGCCGCGGGACGCAGCTAGTACATTATATATCTTGTAGGTAATAATTGAATCTAAATTTTCGTCATAAAACCTTAATCTGCTCCTGACAGCTCTTTGTATAAGAACATGCGCCCACAGCGACCTCTGGACAGGGAGACCCATTGACCTATCAATAACGACCTAATATTATCGAAATCAGGCAAAAACAATGTGCCAGACACTTATCTCCACATGTTATGACATTTGTGTAGGCATTTTCTAATCAAAATAATTTGGTTTTAGCACTGAGATTCCCAGAACTTCTATTATAAACTACTTTGTTTTTCTTATACCTAAGGAAATCATTCTGACTTGCCTCTACATACGTTATACCTAAGGAAATTATTCTGGCTTGCTCCTACAACCTGGGGCCCAATCCTGATAACTAAGCGCTGCACTATGTTTATGGTATCTTCTTCAAATCGCCATGTACTATATACCAAGAATCATAGAAACTTCACATATTACGTGCGGTACTATTTCCACGGATAAATTGAAGATGAGACGAACGGTTTCAACCTGGACAGTTTTGACCTCTCTTTTTTTTATATTGGTAGAATACCAAAACGCGTCTGTCTACCATAGACAGACGCGTTTTGATTTTTTTTATCGTCACGGAATTGCCACCATGGCGATTCCGTGACGATACCATTGAAGTGATTATTTAAGGAGATTTTACAGGCCTCTGGACAATAGACATTGTGACATTGTTAACTACATTGTAATTTTTTTTTTTACACAGCATTATCCAGCCCCATGATAAGCAGTTGTGTTATGGGTTCTAGATAACTGATATACATAATACAATACATTACATAGATATATATTTTTTATTATACATAGAAAACGACCAGAACATTTAAGGTAATTTTTTTACACCATTTTTTTATTGGGTTACATTATTGAAGTTTTAGTAAGGATCCCTAACTTTTTTGAAAATATAATATAGCCTATGTTCACCACGGATATTTAGGCTTCCTAACGGTGATAGAATTTTTCACATCGGTCCAGTAGTTTCGGAGCCTATTCGTTACAAACAAACAAACAAAAAATCAAGCCTTTCCTCTTTATAATATTAGTATAGATATAATAAAACCCATACACTGACAAAATATCAGCAGTGTTTCTTTAGAAGGCTTGGTTAAAAGTTTCTGACCTACGAGTAGTATATCTTCTTAGTCCGTGATATAGAGAATCTATAGCAGAACAAGTTAATTATTTAATCATTATAAGTACGGTCTACCTAGATAATATAATTAACTTAGTATTCATTAATTATGCTGTAATTGTTGTTTTATCTACCTACTCGTAACTTGATAAAAGCCTCGTGGAATGGAAACTTTTTGCTTTCTCAACTTTCTTACAAAGTTTCAAAGTTATCGTTTTGCTGGCAGAGATAGACATTAGTTTAGTCTTGGATACCGGACTAGATAATCAAACTTTGTGACCTGGACCTGTAGAGCAGACCCGCCGATTGTCATCATCATCATCATTTGCCTATGTTTGTCCACTGCTGGACATACGAGTAGGCCTCCCCTAATGAGCGCCATAGCGCCCTGTCTTCAGCTTGACGCATCCAGCATCTACCCGCAATCTTTCGCAGGTCGTCATCCCACCTGGTCGGAGGGCGTCCTACACTACGTTTACCGAGACCCGCCGATTGTAAGAAATCGTAAGTGGGTACCTACCTACTATGTCAGTATTCATCAAGATCCTTTATCAGCCCATTACAGGACGTAAGACTCCATTGACAAGCATCCCCAATGCCATAAACCCCACGCTGGGCATGCGGGTTAGGGATCACAATTTGGTGGTGAATATGTTGTACAGGTATATATGTTTACCTGAAGAACAGACTGAGGTGTAGGATACTCTGTGGTCAGGTGGGGTGACGACCTGCAAACGAATCCTGTCAGATGCTTGATATGACACGCGAAGACGAGCTACTCTGGTGCTCCCAAAGGGAGCCTATGTTCAAAGTGAACTAGCATTAGCCGACATACATAGCCTATACTGGTCCACTGCTGGACACAGGCCTCCCCTTGATATGTGCCTTATTGGCTTTTATCATATGGGGGTAATGCCCATCCATAATCCCCAAACTGAGCATGCGGGTTGGGAATCGCAAGTGAAATACTTTTTCTTTAGGAGGCGCTGCTGCCCCCCTCCAGTGGATATCCCTTAGTCACCTCTTAAGACAAACGCGGGAAGAGTTGGGGTGGTGCAAATTCTAAACCGGCACCACACGATGATGATTATGATAAGTTCTTAACATGCCTGAGTATTTCTTCGTTTAATCCCAGTAACCACAAGTGCGTTATCACTCAAAACGTAACCTCAAAAATAGCTGCCTCTACGAGCAAAAACGAGCTTTACATACAAGGAGGTAAATAAAAATGGTAATTATTAATTAAATAATTTATTATAATGTTTTTGTTTACATTCTGCTTGAATAAATAAAGTTGTTATTTTTACAACAGATAGGCAGACATTCTTACTTCACGTGCTTCTGAGATATCCAGTCACAATATTTTGTTAGATGACCTACATTCAATTATTATTGTACAATTCTCTGGTAAAAACAAGTTTTACATGCCCTATCACTTAAAAGTCAATTATTAAGTTTTTGAACTGATAAACACGAGAAAAAATCTACCTTATGCATACAAATAAAGCACAAAACTTGGACATAGGTTATTCGCAAAAACTTTTTGCAGTATCTAGTTAAAAATCAGCACAAAAGCGGATAGAATTAACTTAATTTACTTCAGAATAATTAAACAAGTAGACAGACAACACCAAACGGAGTTTGATTAGTTTGACATTTAAACGAAATAGGTTTCAATAAAGTTAATTATTCGAATATTGCCTACAATACGTTCTATAAATATAAATCCATGCTGTACCAAAACTCCATATACCATATATACCTATATATAATGGTAACACTTGGAGTACTTTACAAGTGACACACCTACAAATCTATCAAACGAAAACTAGGAATAATCAAACCAAACCAGCAAAACAATGTTATCGTTTGAATAATTTAATCAAATAACCAAAACTAACCAAACACAAACCGAACTTTCAATAACTAAATAAGCAGTTAGGAATTCGGTATCTAAACAGTGTTTATATTAAAACTAGCACATTCAATCAATATTTTATAAAGGTCTTTGGACGGATTCATAAATTCAGTCTAGCCTCAACGACCTCAACATCCATCGAAATTCAGGCAATTAAACACACACTTGCTACTATTACAGCACTTGGAACATCATAAGACATTGTATTTACCTTCTTATTTTACTTTCATTAAAATTTGAAATAATTGAGGTAGACAAGATTATTAATATCGAACAAACCACGTGGAAAAATAGATACGAATTATACATAAAGTAGAGCTTCTAGACTAATCACAATACATCATTATAAAAGAGGCAGTTAACATCTGGTAGTCAAGGCCGTAGACATTCAAGTTTTATAAAATTATTCCCCCAGAACGAAAGCCTTTCTAAAAGAACGGCCATAAAGCTCAACGATCACATCAATATTTACAGTTCATAAGCGCGGAGCAACCACATCACATTCACTCGCCATCATAACCATGATTTTTATCACTGAACTCCTTGCGGCAACCCTTGGGGTGTACATCAGTCAATACCACTTTCGTATACATAGAAAGCGTATTTCTTTCCGTTGACTGTTCACCACGTGTCAGGGCAGTATTGGATAAGATCAGCCACAGTACACGGATGCAGACAGCACTCGTCAGCCACTTGCCTCCTTATCCTCTCTCTTGAGAAAATCGCCGCTCTTTTTCCACGCAACTTCGTACTTTTTTCCTGTGGTAGATCACTGATCGGTACATTTCCCGTGCAGATTTGGAAGATCAGCGTCGAGAGAGATCTGCTGCACATGTCTTGGATCATGGAGCTCAGCTTTAGATCTTCCCCGTGAACTGAGTCGAATAGAAATAGAGCGTACAGTACCCAGAAGATTTTTGCACTCGTTCGTGACATTTTGTGGGTGTTTCTGATGACTGACGGGGAGTAACTGAAGCTTCCGTCTACGGAGCCGTGCTGTGGGTGCTACAATAAATAGAGACGATAACCTGTGTCAACGGTGACAACAGAACAACATAAGTTCAAAACAACAAGGCAAGACGAGACTGTAACGATTTCATATTTATAGAATTTTGATAAGAAGACGGTTTTAGAGATTCGTTGGTGGTGTGCTAGATCCCCCGTGTGCAACGTGTTTGTCGTGGTCATTTCTATTTATTGGGAATGAATTATCACAGGGTATTTATGAAGCGCATGTTGTTTTGTAATATGGAACTTAATTCGTTAATGAGCTATTAAAGGTGATTAACACTCAAAGACAGTATACAGTACAATTAATGGTCAAATAGTTTTAATTCCAACAATAAATCAGCAAATGAGTTTTTTTTATAACGACAAAAATTGCAGGGATTTAAAAAAAATGTTTAACGCTCGAAAGTAATGTGGATTTTTTTTTATCCGACTGACATAATGATTATCATTCGCCAAAAATTATATAAAAATACCAACAAAAAAATCATATTAGAACCCTTTAGAGATTTTGACGTATTTACATAAAGTCGTGGGTGAATGATTTATCTCAGTTGTTTTTTATGCAAAAGTAACCCAAAAATCTTAACGTGTTCTTTACAACTACTGATAAAAACAAAATATTATTTAATTATCTTCATTCACTGTGATAACCTTTTAGGAAGTTCAAACTTAAAAAGAACTTTGTTTACATAATCTTGTTATTTACTCCAGGGCTACCCAGGTTAAAGAGTTTTGTCACATTTATAATGATATCTCCGAAAAACATGTTGTAATAAAAAAAAGCCGGTTTTTTTTTTAAATTTAAACTTACGTTTAAATTTAAACTAGCATACTTGTATTATTATTGCGGAAGTTTGGGTGTATATCCATACACCCAAACTTCTGCAATAAATACAAGAAAAAAAAATAGAAGAATCCATCCGGATTCTTCAAGGCAAAACTACTGAACGGATCGTACTGAAATTTTGCATAGGTGCAGGTTCAGACCTGGATTAACATATGTTAATCAAAGTATCAATAAATCGGTTGGAAAGGTTAATCCATAAATGAGTTCTCGTGGGATAGGAATACCCTTGCCTAGGAACCTTTCAACGATTCTACAGAAACAACGCGTGCGAAGCTGCGGACAGAAACTTATATTTTTTATTATTTATTTTTAGCCATTAGTCCCACTTTTTCTACAGAAACTAATATTTTATGAAAGAGCTCAAGTATTTGAACAGGAAGCACTGCTCTAAGAACAACAATGGACATGATCGAATATCGAACCTCAGTTAACAAATGATTTTCTCTATTCAATGGTTACCATAGCTCCGACCCCATCTTATCCCCTTGACGCAATAAGGGCTATCGACTCTTTTGTAACGAAACCATACTTAGAATCATATTGTTAAAGGTATTGCTTGGCCTACGGGTAAATGGGATGATCCTTTTAGGGTAGATAACCATATCGTATGTAGTGAAAACGTTCCATGGATTTTGATAAATAGGTAGTTTCTGAAATGTGAAATGTTGATAAATACTTAAGGTGTGTATAGACTAGAGCATTTCCATATTAGTAACGTACTTTCTAATGCTGGAAGCTATGTATGTATGTATGTTACGCTTATCCGTTTTTGACCTGCACTGTATTTGCTGACATTTTGACATTATGTAGCTGAGAGTCATTGGCAAAATTTTTGCAAAAGCTAATATATTTTTGGTGCACAGAACAAATGGATAACTTCTATTTATTCCAGTAGTTTTATGCACAGAAGTACTGAGACAAATGTTGACCCAGTTGTTCTGTATAGAACTACAGCACAGAATAATTGGGAATAAGCGCTAAGTTCGACGTAATGCTCACGTCGAGTGAGCATTTACCTGTAACATGACGTATTTGTGTGCAGGCAGATGCTGGATGCGGCAAGCTGATGACAGGGCGCTATGACACTCATTAGGGCAGGCCTATGTCCAGCTATGGACTTACATAGATGGTGATGATTTCTTTGTACCTTGCATAAATATTCCCCTTACCCGCGTACCTCACGCCCCTCATCACCCGCGCTCGTGCCTTTATTCGTTAAAATGTTACGCCAAAACGCTCGTTGGTTTAAAAAAAGGTTGTTACAAAACGTCGAGCGTCATGTTCGATCGAAGCGTAATGTCAGTAAATTTAAAAACAGCGAATGCTCGTTTGTGTTTTACGAGATAATGCTCTAGTCTGTACTCACCTTTATGCGATCAATGAATGAAAACCAATAAATAGGAAATTCCTTCAACATTTCACAATATCGCAGCTATTGGACAAAGGAGTTTTGCTTATGTTTCACTTTTAACTTTTTGACTTTAGATGTGACTCAAACCACAACGCAAAACTATGGAAATATCTAAAATTTACCTGGTTTTTTCTCTAAAATTATTATGCACAACTTTTGCTTCATTTTTATGGTACAACTTAGGAATGTTCTCATCAAAACAGCTATAATTGACTAACATTATTCATATGAAGGACACATTATTATCTGTTTACAACATTTCGACACTTGAAATGAGCGGCGCCATGTCTGATAATTAATGTTAGTAGGTAAATAACTAAAATGATCTAATTACATTAATAGACTATCTATCAGAAAGCAAATAAATAATGTTGCTGTCATCTAAAATAAGGTAGGATTGTATTTTACTATACATAGAATAAAGCCGCTGTCTCGCCGTCACGAACGGAGAGGCTACACACGTGTGTCTAGCTTCACTTTACAAGAAAATGTATGTGCGCTGTGACCCACAAATACGAGATTAATGACGTTACTGCAACACGCGTGGTTTGATCGAATAAGGCACCCACGCAGCTCAACGTTGTCAACGCCGCCGCGCCGGTTAGGTGTACAGGTGGCGCACAAAGCGCGTACACCTAAAGCGGTTTGTAGATCCACGTCGTCAATCAAACGAATCCTAGCGGCTAAAAGGCACTACGTGGCTGTGCTTAGCGGACGTGTATAGGGTGTGGAACAGTGAAAAAGACGACCCACGTTCTCAAACAAACGAAACTACGCAGCTAAAATGCGCGTTGCGGTGCACAGCGTGCACGGCAGTGGGACATCGGCTTTAGTTGTGGCATTTGATACAACTGGTTGTGACATCAAACTTTGTAAAAAACTATATACCAGCGTGGGGATAATGGGCTAATACGGCCCCCTAAAAAGAGCCAATAAGCACAATCAAGCTCTCAAAGCACATCTAAGGCACATCAAGCTATGTCTCGGGGGATAAACGCTTTTTGTGATGTAAATTATAACTAAAACTAAAGGCCTGTTCAAAACAACGTGGTATACGCTATCAAAACGGTAGAATCTGATTGGGTATGCAGTAATCCAACTGTCACAATACTCGACAGAATACCGCGGACCGGCGCTAAACTGAGCGCGAAATCTAAGCAATACCGCTAAAGCTCAGATGTGGAATTACGCAAAAACCACCTATCCTATATTGACGCCCTTTAAATAGGTTTCGTACTTTGCAATTGTTTGGCAAATGCCGTTTAAGGTTTTTTTTATGGTTCACGACGCACTTGTACACTTGATGGTCCTCTAGGCGGCAGGGCGGCGGGGTGGGGCGGCGCGGCGCGGCGGCGGCGTCCTCCTAGGCTGGGCAGTGAAAGCATTACTTAAAGGATGGGTGATTTTAGCGTAACTAACAGCATGCGATAACTACTATATATTTTGACATTTGAAATCCCTTTGAATGGCCTTCGTAATTTGCGATTGTATGGTATATGATATGCCATTGAAATGGCTTTCAAATGTCAATTATAGAATGGGTGGTTCTAGCGTAATCACACACCTGGGTAGTTGAAACACCGTAGACCTGACCAGACCTTAAGTTTGAAGGTTAAGGTATCAGAATCCGAACATACCCGTACATATATAGAAGTTTCTACGTCACCCATTGAAATGTTCACAATATGATATTCACAGGCATTTCAGCCATAAGGGCACTATACATAGTATAACAATGTCGGCGTTTGGAGACGCGAAATGAAAAATGGCACGCATTTAAGATTTGTATGGAGGTGGGGATGTAAGGCATAATGTGGCAGATGGGGTCTTGTAAGGGAAAATTGATAGATTTTTACGCAGGATTCTGACAATATTGTCATTTTTTTTATTTTCGATGTTGTTTATTTTAAGCTAGGTATTAAGTTATAGTTAGTAGTTTGTTGGTATAATTTTATTAATGTTAGTTTTTAGTAAGTGTATTAAGTAAGTTTGTTATATTTCTTTCTCGCTTTGGTGCCGTACTGTAATGGCAATGTAAATATATAATTAAATAAATAAATACATTTTATTAGATCACCGGTGTCAAAACACAAATTGTCTCTTTTGGATTCGCTTGTCAAGATTCTACGGCAAATAATTCATATATGACCTGCGCATACACTACCTCCGTTCTTCTTAAATTCGAAGTCGAAATAGTTAGATAGGTTAGGTACCACTACACTCATAATTATAAATGCTAAATTTTGGACGGATCGATGGATGTTTCAATCAATTATGCATACAGGTAGTTCTAGGCTTGTAATAAAACAAAGGCTACTTTTTATCCCATTTATCATTTCCCATGGGCTAGAAATAACCTTTAAACGTTTCCTTAGAAACAACGCGTACGAACCCGCGTTCAGAAACGAGTCTAACAATAATGTAATCTTGTTGCGAAGTCAAAGACTACATCTAAACATAGGACAAGTCAAGTGCCTATTCTGGGGTCAGAGACAGACAGGAAATTTCCACCTTTTCGTAAGCAAGCAAATAGCTCAACTATCACTTAGAACAAACAAAAACATGTTATTGCTAAGGACTCGGTCTAATTGATCAAGAAATACCAGTAGACAGGACTTTGTCACGACTGCAGACTATATAAATACGTCGATAGTCCTTAATAAGTCCTTAGTATTGCTACCCAATTTGTCAATAAGATGTTTATAAACCATAAGCAAAGAATAAACAACAATTTTGTATAAAAACAAAGATAATATTGGTAATGTAGGTACATAATTGTGTGTACGATCTGCAGATATATTGTATGTAAATTTGGTAAACGTAGTGTAGGACGCCCTCCGACCAGGTGGGATGACGACCTGCGAAAGACTGCAGGTAGATGCTGGATGCGGCAAGCTGAAGACAGGGCGCTATGGCGCTCTTTGGGGGAGGCCTATGTCCAGCAGTGGACTGCTATAGGCTGATGATGATGATGATGAAATTTGGTTAACTTAACTATTACAGTCAAACTTGTTATGACAGATGTTATATAACATTAGTTGATCAAGGAGCAGTCTTCTCTGTTTTAGTGTAGAAAGAGAGTATTTATCAAGTAGGTGATCGTAGGAGGACTTCGAGCGGGAGCATCGGTAGTTAGTTGAGCGTAAGAATTTACGCTGATCTCTTTCAATTTGATTGTTATATTTATCATAAAGAGGGTTCCAGACCGACGTGGCGTATTCTAACTGTGATCTTACTAAGGATGTATAAAGAAGAAGATATGATTCAGGTCTTTTGAAAGGGACGCATGTTCGCATAACAAAGCCATAAAGTTTAAGAGCCTTATTAACTATGCACTCGATGTGAGCATCAAAGTGTAGTTTAGAATCAATAAGTATGCCTAGATCCTTAATAAAAGGTACCTTTTCGAGCGGAACTTACTCGAATCAATTGTCTACATTTGATTTGCTTATCTGTAAGTTGTTAGATTTTGAGTTAGAGCAAATTTGTTCCAAGCTTTTTATCTTCTAGATAATTTGATATTTTGTATAAAGCCTTTTTAGAAAGAATATGATTCACGATTTTTTTAAATTTATTTATTGATAATTTTTTCAAAGAGTTTTGTTGTAGAAGCGTATACATTTCCCTTTAAAAGATACACTAATCTTATGGCATCGAATTTCTATAAAAAAATTATGTATAATTATTAATAAAAAAATATGTACCTATGGTATTTTTATACATATATTTTTTTATATGCTGGACAATTCACACAGCATTATCTAGCCCCATGGTAAGCAGAGCTTGTTGAGCATAATACAATACATTACATAGATAGATTTTTTTTTTTATTATACATAGAAAACGACCAGAGCACCCGGAACAAATATCTGCAGATCGTACACACAATTGTTCCGAGGCGGGAATCGAACCCGCAACCTTCAGCGTCGCAGGCGGACCTTCACCCACCGCGCCACATCGGTCGTCCGAAACACACCACATTTTTTGTCCGCGCCACATCGGTCGTATTCAGTATATCAGTCATCTAGTACCCATAACTCAAGCTCTGCTTAGCTTGTGGCTAGGTGATGCTGTGTAGATTGTCCAGCATTATTTATTTATTTTAATTGATCACGTTGAAAGGAGGTTGAGGTGAGCTGTATTCATATGAGCAAAATAAATCAATAAAAGTAAATAATATTCTAACAAAAGAGCAATAGCTCGTTGTATATTTAGCAACTCAACTTCGACCCCAACCTGCATACTGCATACCAAGCGTGGGGATTGTCATTTACCCCTGAAGATAAGAGCAACCGGTGCTTATCAGGGAAAATGTCTGGACAGTGGTTTATACTAGTTCTATACCGGTGTACTATCATATCTGGACCTAGGTACTAGATATACATATACTAGTGTACCTGGTGGGACTAAATCTTTTAATGATTTCACATAACACATCTACGAATGTGAAATTTTAAATGATAAAAAAGGTTGAATAATAAAATGCCTGTGAATCAGAAAACTTATATAAGAATTTAGATCAATTAGCAACAGGATATCATATTGCTAATTGATCTAAATCAGCATCATATTGGCTATTTGCTTGTTCTATCTCCAACTGCCCGTGCCATTACGACAGTAGAAACCTAGATATCAAACATTATGTTATTTTATTAGGTACTCAAAACATATGACTAACAATAATAGAATACTGTTCAAAAAGCAAATTTAATAAATTTAGAGTTATCTTGATCTTCTTTCATTCCCTTTTTCTGACGTGTCAAACCGAAAAATAAATTAAATACAAACTCCCCTCAAAAGATCGTCATTTAAAATGGTCTCATTAAAGAGATACAATCCCTCAGGTGATTTTCAATCTTTACTAAAAGTCTGACAGCTAAGATATAAGTAGCTAGAGGTATTTTTATGACGTCCCCTAGGAGTAGAATTTTAATGAGGGCTTCGGAAAGGGCCCCAAACGATGAGTTATTGTCATCCCTCAAATCCTGTTGATCACTCTCTGCCTCTCACTTTGTCATTTCAATGTCACTTTTTAAGCTTTGTGATTTTGATGGGGCGTGCGGCGGTGTATTATAAAACTGAAAACAGAATTATTAATAAGTAGAAACTAGAGAAAAGAATCTCCCAATTCAATGATGTCATGAATTACGCAGAATATGTTAATCATTAATGACTAATGAGGATTCAGACATTGTATCCTAGAAACCTGTATAGTTATTATGTGCTTTAGTGTAATTTAATGGTTGATATTTGGGCCAAATGACCATCTACAAAGAATAAGCATGACGTGGCTTGTAGCTTATAGAAAACAAATGGAGCTATAAATAAATCCTGACAAAATAAAATACGATCAGCCCTAAAATTAATCAGGCAATCAGGCATCAATTCAGAACACAACGAGCGGCCATTCCTCAATGACGAACAAAGTCATTGACGATACAAATGTCCAGTCGTTTTGCTTATTGTAATGAGTTGATGACCTACACTTGTTTCTGAGGTTGCCAGAGCTCCATTGTGGAATTTGATTTATTATTATATATCTACATCTACACACACCTATAGGAGCACTTAAAATCCAAGTGTCAGCCGCTGTCCCATCGCTACGCACGCTGTGCACGGCCACGCGATGCATTATAACTGCGTGGGTACGTTTGTTTGACAACGTAGGTCTACGTTACCGATTACTTTTACCGCGTACATAGCGTGCAACGAGTACATAGCGCCTACCGTTAACAGCGTTGAGCTACGTGGGTGCTGCATTCGAGCAAGCCACGCGTGTACAAATGACGTCATAAATCTCGTATTTGGGGTAGCGTGTTTATATATATATATATATATAATTTTATATTTATAAATAATGCTGGACCATTCACACAGCATTATCTAGCCCCATGGTAAGAAGAGCTTGTGTTATGGGTACTAGATAATTTATTATTATTATTTATTTTCTCGCAAAGCGAAGCCGTAAATGTAGTCGATGCCGTACATAGTATCTCCGTGCGTGGCGTTGCGACAGCAGTTTTTATCCCGAAGTCATTATTATGCCTTAAAATATTTAATATAAAACATAATATAAATATTTAATTAAATTAATATAAATTTTTTTTGTCGATAAAACAAAATAATACTTATTCTTATTAGAATAAGTACTTTATTACTATATATACTATTTAGTTTTATCGACAAACGTTTAAGTCGGTTGTACGGGACCAGGATGGACCGGGGTCGGTCGGCACGGCGCCTATACTGTTAGTGGACTGTATATCAACGTGCGCGCTGTTGTGCCTTCCAACTCCGATTTTCCTTATGTCGGCCTCTGTGTACGGGGGGTGCTGGGATTCTGTGAGGTTTGAGATCGAAACAACGTTGTGGCTTCAGGAGAACGCAGGCGGTCGGCGGAGTGGGCGAGGCGAAGAGAGAGAGGTCCTGTTCTTGTTGTTGCTTGTGCTGTTGACTGCTGGCGACTGATAATTTTGCGATTTCCGCTCCTATATTTATACTGTTTTGACCGTGGCTCTCTCCCCCGCGCCCCTCCCGCGCGGCACCTCTGTTCGTTTATTTTACTTTTCTATTTATATGGTAACGTTATAATTTCGTTACAATAGTTATTAATTTCTATATATGTATCTATTTAAGCTATTGTTAGACAAATTCTATGACTATTTTGTAGGAACTATGTCTATTTTTAGGGAACTTTGTATACCCTATTTTATTGCTTTTCCTTACAATTACTTCTTAAATCTACATTGTTGTAGGTGTTTATTTGGTTTTATACTTATAAAACTATTTCTAATACAATATCAATATCTATTTACCTATACTATCCTATCAGACCTAAGTCTTAAAACTAATTCTTTATTCATTCTGTAAACCTATGTTTGTTTGTAACTATAGTTAATGTTCGTCCGCAACATTCTCCCGCCGTCCAGTGTCCCCGTCGTGGTCGCTGGAACCTTCTGTGGTGGAGGACGGGTCGTTCCTCGGCAGGATGATCACTTTCTTGGTCGGTCTTCTCAGCACGCCTCCTCTGGTCCGCACGTCGATGGCTCGTACTATTCCGTCCGCTCCAGGGTAGACTGCAGAGATGACCCCCCTCGGCCAGGTGTTGCGAGGGAGGTTGGAGTCTGCGATGAGCACCAAGTCGCCTACCCGGGCGGGGAGGCCGATGCTGTGTGTGTGGCGGCGATGTTGTAGTTCGGGGAGATACTCTCTGAGCCAGCGTGCCCAGAAAATATCCGCGAGGCGCTGAGATGCTCGCCAATGCGACCTGCCCATCAGGTCGCTGTCGGTGAAGGGGCCGAGCGCAGGGGTGCGCCCCGGCCCGAGTAGCAGGAAATGGTTCGGCGTGAGGGCTTCTGGATCTTCGGGATCCACTGAGACGTGGGTCAGTGGACGACTATTGACTGTGTTCTCCACCTCGGCGAGAAGAGTGAGGAGGACTTCTTCGTTTGGGTGGCGCTCGCACAGGGTGGCTGCGAGCGCTGTCTTGACGCTTCGTACCAAGCGTTCCCAGGCCCCGCCCATGAATGGGGCCCCAGGAGGGATGAAGCGCCAGGTGATGCCGCGGGATGAGGCCTCGCAGGCTGTCGTGCTGTCCAGCGCGGCGCGAAGCTCCTTGTCAGCCCCGCGCAGGTTGGTCCCGTTGTCAGACCAGATCTCGATGGGGCAGCCTCGGCGCGCAATCATGCGTCGCAAGGCCATGACTGCAGCGCTTGTTGATAGGTCGGAAGCGAGCTCGAGGTGGACTGCCCGAGTGGTGAGGCAGGTGAAGAGCGCTACGTAGCGCTTTGCTGTGGCGCGTCCGATTCTCACGGCCAGCGGGCCGAAGTAGTCGACGCCTGTGTGTGTGAATGGCCTGCGGTGGTGAGCCAGCCTCGCAGGCGGGTGATTGCCCGTCGCTGGCTGCGGGGATAGCGCCTTCCTCAGATGACATGGCAGACATCGGTGGATGACCATTCGTGCTGTTGTCCGTAGGCGCAGGATCCAGAAGTGTTGGCGGCACTCGTTTATAGTCGTCTCGACTCCGGAGTGCATCATCTGTCTGTGAACACTTTCAATATATAATTTAGTGACCCTATCGTTGCCATCTAATATTGGCGGTGACTTTGTGTTATCGCCTACATCTGTGATTAGTCCAATTCTGGTTTTGATGACTAGAATATCGTCTTTGATTTCCAAGGCCAATTTGCTTAGGCGACTATTCTTCTGTATGTTTTTTCCTGCCTTCAGCGCTTTGAGTTCCTCGGGAAAACTGTGTTCCTGTCGGGCTTTGACTATACATTGTTCGGCTCGTCTGAGCAGGGCGCCGTCTATTGGTAGGAAACTATCGGTGGTGGGATGAATCTCCCGCTGGTGTTTCTGTGCAGTCTTCCGTTGTTTTCTCCAATCGGGATCGCTGTCTCTGTTTTTTATTGTTCGTTTGAATTCGACTCTTTCTGTCTTTTGTCGAAGTATTTCGATGAACTGAAGTACTCGAGCTGTAGTTCTTATGAGTCTCTGGTATTTGGAGAATCTATCCGGATCTGGAAGCGCTGCAGCTATCTTCGATTTCTCTTTCTGTTCCGTGTTGAGCGAGAGTTGAGAGAGCGTGCGTTCTTCGCCAGTTTCTTTGGCTGAAGCGGGTTCCTCTGTTGGCCAAGTATCAGGATCTGTTCTCAGGAATTCCGGGCCGACGTACCATCTGTGCTGTGCTGTGAAATCTATGGGTATGTCTCTGGTGGCGTCGTCCGCTACGTTGAGTTTCGTTGGTATCCAACGCCATTCCTTTTGTTCACTATGCTCTTCTATAGCTGCAATCCTGTGCGCCACGAACGGCTTATATGATCGAGCTCCTGTTCTAAGCCATGTTAGTACTGTCCTGCTGTCCGTCCAGAAGAACCTTTGGTCAGGCTTACTATCGTGTTCCGCTACTACCGTTTCCGCCATCCTGCTTCCCATTACAGCTGCCTGTAGCTCCAGTCGCGGGATGGACAGTAACTTCAGTGGTGCGACTCTCGCTTTTGCTGTGATTAGTGATATCTCGACTCCTGTGGCAGTCACGGCCCTCCAGTATAATACGGCGGCGTATGCTGCTTCTGACGCGTCCACGAAGGTATGAAGCTCCAGTCTTGTGGCTTCGCTGTATCCCCTGTAACTTCTAGGTAAGCTCACCTTTTTGAGATTCTTCAGTTGAGTCAGCCACTCTTCCCAGGGCGCCACTATGTCTTCGGGAATGGGATCATCCCATCCTGTTTCCCTGCGCCATATCTCCTGTAGAAGCTGTTTAGCTCGAGTGGTGACCGGTGAAGCGAATCCTAGGGGATCGAATACCGACATTAGGATTTTTAATAGTTCCCTCTTCGTTGGCTGTACCTTCTTCGTAATGTCCGGTGGTAGACGCGTCATGTCGAGGTTAAATGCTATTCTATCTGTGATTGGATTCCACATGATCCCAAGGGTGCGCTCGGCTCTTGTGCCGTCATCCAGCTGGCGCGGCGTCTGTAGTTGTCCGGGCTCGAGCGCTTGTAGGACTTCTATGCTATTTGATGTCCACTGTCTGAGATTAAATCGCGCCTTAGATTGGATATCCTTGACCTGATTCGCGACAACTATGGCTTCCTCTGTTGTCTGAAAGCTTTGAAGGTAGTCATCCATATAATGATTTTTTACTATGGCTGTAGTAGCTGCTGGATACTCCGCACTATATTTGCTCGCGTTCAGGTCCTTTACAAATATCGCTGTAGCAGGTGAAGATGTCGCTCCGAATATCAGCGAGTTCATTCTATATTCGTCGGGAGTTTGGTCACCCCTTCTATCTTCCCTCCATAGATATCGGAGCGCGTCTCTGTCCGTTTCCTGTATTTTTACCTGTAGAAACATTTCGGCTATGTCCGCCGAAACCGCTATTCTATGTTGTCGAAAACGCATCAATACTCCGGGCAGTGACTGAAGCAAGTCGGGTCCTGTTAGAAGCTTGTCATTGAGCGACGTTCCCGCTGTCTTTGCTGCTGCGTCCAGTACGACTCGAAGTTTATCTGGTTTCATCGCGTTGATGACCGCAAAGTGAGGTAGGTACCATGTCTTCTTTGATGCTGTAATCTGAGGTACGCGTTCCGCGTAGCCGCTATCTGTAAGGTGCGTCATCTGTGTTTCGTACCTTGTTTTCAGGTTGCTATCTTTATCTATCTTTCGTTCTGTGCTATACATTCTGCGTAACGTGTTGTCTCTGTTGCAGGGCATGACGACGTTGTCCTCCTTCCACAATAGCGCTGTTTCGTAGTGTCCGTCCTCCCTCTGTGTTGTACTTTCCCTTAGTATTTTTAAAGCTTGTTGTTCGGGATCGTTGGCGGGGCACTTCGGTGTAATCATGAGTGATTCTATTGCGAAATGGTGGCGAAGTTCACTGTTCATGTTGTCGTCGATTGTCAGGTGGTTTACGTACTGTACTCGGTGGCCGAGTGACCGAGTCCGGGATCCGTGCAGTACCCAACCGAGCGGAGTGAGAGAAGCCGCTGGTTGGGTGATCTCCCCTATCTTCATCCTGTTGGTGACTAGTAGGTGCCAATTGTCCTGGCCTATAAGGATCTTCGGCTTGGCGCTTCTATGTTGTACGTAGCCCATTACGTCTCGCAGATGTTCGATATTCTGTATATCTTGATAAGAGATAGATTGTGGGGAAAGTTTCAAGCTTTTCATGGTTCGTGCTTGAATGTCGTGTGTTTCATCGTCACCTGTTAACTTTAACGTTATTCGCCTCGACTTTGTTTCCTTTACTGTTGCATCGGCGATTGACTCTATCTTCAACGGATCATTTGGCCCAGTGGCCCCTATTGCGTCGGCGATGTCTTCATCTACCAGGGTTACCGTTGATCCATCGTCAAGCAAAGCGTATGTCTTTACTTCGCCCTTGGGGCCTGAAGCTGTGACCGGAACTATCTTGAACGTCTTGTTTTCGGCTATGGATCGTGATGATGCGACTTTTTCTATACTATTTTCTTCTTTCTGTTGGAAATGAAGGAGTGGGTGGTGCCATCTTTGGCATCCCTCTGTAGCGCAAGCTCTCTTGGGGCATTGGTGGCTTTGTGTCCTGAATTTGAGACAGCGGAAGCACAATCTATGTTTCTTTGCCATGTCCCATCTATTGTTTGTAGTGGCATCTATAAGCTTTTGACATTTCACTATACTATGATTCTGTTCGCAAGCTGGGCATTTCGGCTTCCTTTCTTCTTGCTTATCGTTGACTGTATAAGCCTTTCCTTGTCTCTTCTGCGAAGAGGGGGAAGGCTCTGATTCGGGCTGTGCATACGGGCTGCATCTTGTTGCCTCTCTGTTGAGGAATCTCGCTAGCTTTATGAGATCGGGTTCGTCTGTTATCTGTTCCGATGCGTACTCATACCACTTGTATTTAAGCGTCGACGAGAGTTTTTCTATGGTAATCTTCGTAAGTTCTAGATTATGTAGGAAGTGGACCCGGTGTAGCACCTGTAGTGTAGCGACGACGTTTGCTACCCGATTCGCGAACACACATAAATCCCTAGGCGAGTCAGCAGGTCGGGATAGAGAGCGTAATCTATCTAGTTCGGCTAAAGCTATGGTATCTGGTCTGCCGAACCTAGATTCGAGGGATTTCATTATTTCGTCTGGCTGGACGTTGTAAATCAATAAACTTTCTACAGCTTCCCTAGCGCGACCTTTCAAACATAATCTCAACCTACCTACGTTCTCTGTGTCTGAGTAGGCGCTAGCGGATTCCTCGTAGGACGCCTTGAAGGCCAACCATTCTTGGTAGGCACCACTGTATGTCGGTAGCTGCGAGAACCGGCGGGTAGTCGACTGTGTCCCTGTACGAATAGCTTGCGCTATAGCAGAGGCCAGCTCTCCCATTTCGACACGGGGCGGCCCTGCTATGACTCCCGCCGGTGTGGAAGCACCCGGTCTCACAATATCCCTATTATTGAAATTGTGTACATACCGATTCGCTGGTGTTTCCTCGCTGCTCCGGATGTTGGGGTAAGCACTGTATCCAACACTATTCACACGTGCACTGCATCCAATGCTTTCACTGTTCCCTATGTTCGCACGATCCACTATGTGTTCACTATTAACTATGTTCGCACGATTCACTATGTGTTCACTATTAACTATGTTCGCACGATTCACTATGTGTTCACTATTAACTATGTTTAACTGTTCTGTTGCACTGTTTCCGTAGTACTGTTCACGGTATAGCGGGGCTGACTGTACGCCAGCGAAGCGCCGGTCCTCCGGCGTCTGTGTGAAGAGGGCGGCGTTCTCCGCCGTACCCAACGGCGGCTGTGCCTGGGTGGCGGCGAACGTTATCCCCGGCGGCAGCGTGGCGGCGGGAACATGTTCTATATTCGTCCTCTTCTTCTGTGTGGCGAGACTGTTATTCTCGACCTGTTGCCCGGCGGGATTCATTCTCCCGGCCGGCGCCTGTGTGCCGAGACTGTTATTATCGGCCTGTGGTTGTCCAGCGGGATCCCTTGTCCCGTCTGGCTCCTGTTTGGCTCGACTATTATTCTCGCCATGTGGGTGATCAGCTATGGCCAGCAGGGTGGTGTCCATCACCCAGCTCTCGACGCGCCCCGCGTCGTGGTGTCCTGTGATTTCCGAGCCCGCTTCGCTGTCCGAACTGTCTTCCTCTTCACGGAGTCTCCTGAGCTCCGCCTCTGCTATGCGAGCCTGTATGCGCAGCAGTTCCAGTTCTGCTTGCGCTATTTTGCTCTTCTTTGAACGCCTTGACCTTTTCGACGTGACTGTTTTCTGTTTTTCCACGGGGCTCCCGCCGGTAGCTTCAGTGACGGTGGCCAGCGTGTCTGTAGACGTCGGTTGTGTTCTATCCGTGTCGGTCGTGGGCGTGTTGGAGGTGAGGATGTTCGTGCCGGTGCTTGTTGATGCTGTCGGCTCCATGTTGCGTGGTCCGACCGCGCGCGGCGCTTCGGGCGCTACGTATCGCGACGTCGACTGTTGTGACGGGGCTGCGGAGCCCTCACCGTCACCGCGGGGGCAATCGGCGCGCCGACCGGGCGCGGTGCCTCGGGCGCGCTGAACGGGCGCGGCGCTTCGGGCGCTTCGTATCGCGACGTTGACTGCTGTGACGGGGGCTGAGGAGACCCCACCGTCACCGCGGGGGCAGTTGGAGCAGTCGCCCGACCTTTCTCTTCATTTCGTCCGGCAGAACCGCTTGCGGACCTCGTCACCACCATTGCTCGATCTCGCTCCAAGAATCCGGAATCGCAAGGACCAAATGTACGGGACCAGGATGGACCGGGGTCGGTCGGCACGGCGCCTATACTGTTAGTGGACTGTATATCAACGTGCGCGCTGTTGTGCCTTCCAACTCCGATTTTCCTTATGTCGGCCTCTGTGTACGGGGGGTGCTGGGATTCTGTGAGGTTTGAGATCGAAACAACGTTGTGGCTTCAGGAGAACGCAGGCGGTCGGCGGAGTGGGCGAGGCGAAGAGAGAGAGGTCCTGTTCTTGTTGTTGCTTGTGCTGTTGACTGCTGGCGACTGATAATTTTGCGATTTCCGCTCCTATATTTATACTGTTTTGACCGTGGCTCTCTCCCCCGCGCCCCTCCCGGGCGGCACCTCTGTTCGTTTATTTTACTTTTCTATTTATATGGTAACGTTATAATTTCGTTACAATAGTTATTAATTTCTATATATGTATCTATTTAAGCTATTGTTAGACAAATTCTATGACTATTTTGTAGGAACTATGTCTATTTTTAGGGAACTTTGTATACCCTATTTTATTGCTTTTCCTTACAATTACTTCTTAAATCTACATTGTTGTAGGTGTTTATTTGGTTTTATACTTATAAAACTATTTCTAATACAATATCAATATCTATTTACCTATACTATCCTATCAGACCTAAGTCTTAAAACTAATTCTTTATTCATTCTGTAAACCTATGTTTGTTTGTAACTATAGTTAATGTTCGTCCGCAACATCGGTTATTCGTTTTTCAACACAATAAAAATTATAAGACATAATCAGTGCAACAGTAGGGAGATTTAATAATAAAATTAGGTATTCATTTTGATCCAGGTCAAGTTATTATTATAATTCTAGGCGCCTGGAATTCTATCTACAGTTTCTTTATCATTTTCCTCGTCTTAGAGTTCTGATACGAGGAAAATTATAGTAGTTACAAACGACCAGTTTAGTTAGTCGAGAATTTATTTCTTTAGTGAAAAGCAGATGCTAATAGGTATGGAAAATGGTTTAGAGATAAAAATTCGTTTTTCTTGGTAGTTTATATTAGAAAACATATTAAATTTTTTGTTATTATAAATATCTATGCTTCTGGCATTTCATTTATTGCATACACATACTTTGTCACATAATTTTACCTTAGTGTTATTAGCTGAGAGGTAGATACCTACGTGTACCCTGTAAGGGCGCAGCTATTTATTTAGAAACTATAACAATAGTAACTTATATTTTATAGGTACGAGTAGGTAACGCAATAATCAGATAATGTATACAATATCATGCACAAGAATCAAATTATTTTATTAATAACGCGGCAGGTAGGTAGATTCAGCCCAAAACGAACCATGCAAAAGTAAGTAGTTACATACATGGTCCATCGTACCTATCAACATTTCAAACGTAATACAACAGACGAATTTGAATGCTTTCGGGATCTGCGTCGAGTGGAATGAATTTTTTGTATCCGCCAGAGATAAAAAAATATAAACCAAATCCAAGCTTTGTAAAATATTCATTCAGATAAAACTACCTCCATATACATTTGTATATGACGACCAAATTAGTGGCGCGGCGGGCGAAGGTCCGATGCATGAGGTAGCGGTTTCGATTCCCACCTTGGGATACATAATATGTATGATCTGCAAATATTTGTATCTTCTGTGTATTTTCTATGTATAATAAAAAATATGTATCTATGTATTGAATTATGTATCAGTCATCTATTACCCATAACACAAGCTCTGCTTAGCTAGAGGCATGCTGTGTTGATTGTTCAACATTATTTATTTTATAAGAGACCAGAATATACTCAATGTATTTTATACGGATTCTACCACAGATGCTGCATAATATATTTTCTTAAAATAGTTATAGTTTTGCTAATAAACTTCTGAATCTTAGTGCTAGCTCGAGCATTAAAATGCAAAATGAAATTGCACACTTAGGTACATTCGCCGTGGCGAGATCTCAAAGGAAAAATAAAATGCAGACTTCAAATTAGTGTGGGGTTAAATCCAGCCACTATTATAAGATAGGAATATCTTTTAAAAAAAAATTATTTTCTCCTTTATTTGCATACAACATACTTCTATTAGTAATTAAGGTCTTTGGCTGAAAAACAGCGCTGAATATAATAATGTTCAGCACACGCTGAGCCAACCCCTATTTCGGCGCAGGGTCATGGAGTTAGTAATGTTAGTCTTATTTTATTCTTAATATCACCTATTTGTGTCACTTACCCCATGATAAACTACTTTATTTGCCGTTTGTTATTCTCCGCCTGCATTTTGTACATGTACAAAATGCAGGCGGAGAATATTAAATATAATTATATTTAATATAATTTATTTAGACACATGTGTCTAAATAAATGTTTTTTCTATTCTATTCTTTTCTATACAGGAAATGGAAATTAAAAGCAGCTTTGTGTTTATACATCAGCACATATCGTCCAAGGCTGAACAAATCTCACTCATCACATGATATTCTTTTCTGCGTTTGATTGAAGCAGAAGCATTTAATTATATAATAAATAAATAAATAATACTAGACAATCCACACAACATTATCCAGCCCCTAGCTTTTAAGCAGAGCTTGTGTTATGGGTACTAGATGACTGGATGGATATACGGGTGCGAGTCGCCTTGCGATTGTCTAGTTTTATTTATTATAAAATTATTTTTTATATTATATTGAGTGGAGACCAGGACTCGGTAAACGTAGAGTAGGACGCCCTCCGACCAAGTGGGACCTGGTCGGAGGGCGTCCTACACTACGTTGATCATCATCATCAGCCTATATTAGTCCACTGCTGGACATAGGCCTCCCCCAATGAGCGCCATAGCGCCCTGTCTTCAGCTTGCCGCATCCAGCATCTACCTGCAGTCTTTCGCAGGTCGTCATCTCACCTGGTCGGAGGGCGTCCTACACTACGTTGATCATCATCATCAGCCTATATTAGTCCACTGCTGGACATAGGCCTCCCCCAATGAGCGCCATAGCGCCCCGTCCTCAGCTTGCCGCATCCAGCATCTACCTGCAGCCTTTCACAGGTCGTCAGGTCCTGGTCGGAGGGCAGTATCCAATGCTACTATAAAACTATTTTACAGCTACATAAGCCTTTCCTTTTAATACCGTTTCATACTAAATATTCAGATTGATAATATTTTAATTCCAAAAGTCTAATAATTAATGTAAATCCAGTTAGTGTAAGAGTGTGTGTGCTTACGTGTATGTATCACAAAGTAGTGAGTGTAGAGTTTGGTGCTCCCGAGGACACCGGTCTCATAAGTGGAAGTAATTATTTCTGCAGTTATCTATCATGTCCATAAGGACATGTAATATAATAATACTTTATCTAGTACCTACCTGATACCTACCTACCTACTCACACAGGTAGGTACAGGTAGGTACAAACCTTTATCAAATGCGGCTATGCCACTAATCGGTTGATATTATTGATAAGTGATAATTATTTACGCAATTACAAGAGCGTAGGTACTGATAGCATAACTTACTATCTTCGTTTGATCAATTTTATCATTTAGAATAAGTAAGCGAAAATAGATTTAATGGCATTTTGTTGCTTTTTCTTTCAATAAGACGGCATACTTGGTTTCTTGCTACTGTATATTGTTGTGAGTGTTGATTCCGCAGTCAAATAAAGTTCCCGTTTGATCTTTGCTGAATACGTCAGTTAGTAAAAAAAAACAGAAGTGTGATACTCAAGGTTTTGTTATTTGTCTTCTCAAGATGGAGCTGCGAGCGGAGAGTCAATGTGAGTTAGTTAACCTTGTTTTGCCTATCCTTTACCCAGACTCGTTAAATACACGTATTTCAAATAACCCTCTTTTTCCAGTTAGTTGAGGTCAGTTAAGAGACTTGCAATACTAGCTGTTACCCGCTATTTGCCTTGTTCGTTTGAAGTCAGTTTCTGTTAAGGTCTGATTCTGAATACTACAGATTCTGTTTAGGTCAGATTCTGATTACTACAGATTCTGTTTAGGTCAGATTTTGATTACTACAGATTCTGTTTATGACAGGTTCGCTTTAAGACATACAGTTAAGAAAAAAAAAAGTATTTAAGTTTTAATGAGAATAACGAACAGCAGTTGTATTTTATATATACAGATTTAATTATAACTATAAACCGCATTATTAAGGTCTACCACATCAAGAAGGAAAAAAAACGATGCCACTGGTAGAAATCAGTCAGCTGACTGTACACAAGGTTAGGTATAGCTCAAAATACTAAGGTTAATTAGGTCCCTTTCCATGAGGTGACATTGTGGTCAAAGAAAGGTATATCAATAAAAAAAAACGTCTAATTGTAAGTCCAAGTATAGGTTTGTAGCCAACGGTCAACTTACGGTTGCGAAGACTTGTCGCGTCGTCGTCGCGTTCTTAACTTTTATTTAACCAGGGCCATGATTCTGTATGACATAGGAGATTTCTTGCCCAAATCGTGTGACGTCAAATCGCGTTCTAAACACAAACGTGATCGTAACAAGCCTTGGCGCGGAATCGACAAATAGTATTCTGTTTGCCACAAGACGAGTTGTCTATGCCCCGTGATTTGTGTTACAAATGATGCGATCAAAACCTATTTCACTCAAAACCCCAGTCCAATCGGAAAATAACGGTTCTACTTAAAACTTAACACAAACTACAAGAAACAACTCTTCGAAAGTCAATAGAGAATAAAGCCCCAGCTTGGAATGCCCAAAACAAAATATGATTCTTTAAAAAAAACAAAAACCGACTTCCAGTCCCTTAGTTTATTGTTTTTTTTTTTAGTTTTGCGGGATAATACTAATCTCTCAGGAATCTTTTTTGTGGGACCACCTCGGGATCTTTTATCTATAGAAATCCAAAATAATCATCCAAATCGTGATGCGTCAAGCTGAGGACAGGTCCTTATGGCGCTCATTACAGGAGGCCTAAGTCAAGAAGTGGAATAACATAAGCTGATGGTTATTCTTATTAATATACTTTTAAAATGTATAGAACTTAATGACATCAATTAATTTTAATTATTCTTTTAATTATGGCGCTCATTAGGGCAGGCCTATGCCCAGTAGTGGACTGCTATAGGCTGATAATGATGAATGACATCAATTGTAACATGTGTACTTATGGTAGAAATAAATAAATAAACAATTGATTGTCCTAAAAATAATGAAATACTAATTTTAAAAGCTATTTGGAATCCATTTGCTCAAGCCTAGGTTCAACGTTTCTGACCGTGACCGAGATCTAAGGATTGTATTAGGCCAAGAAAAGCATTCCGAAAATGGAATTCTCTGTACAAGCGTGACATAAAAGAAATAATTTCGTTAAAACATACGTACGTATGTTGGTATGTATTAACGAAATTATTTCTTCGGTCTTAGACGTATCTTGACCTTGTTTTTATCGATATCGTCGTTGAAACGTGAAATATTTATTTTATATAGTGAATTAAGATTCTAGAATCCGACTTGAGTTTATTACTAGAAATGGTTAAATAAATAAATAAAATAAAAATACCTTTATTGTTCCGAAAACACTAATGTTAACAATATTAACTAGTAAAGGCTTAAGTATACTATTTGTTTATATAAAAAAACTCTCCTAAATTACTTATATACTTAAGTAGTGTTAGGACCGCCTGGAGCGGTGAAAGCCTCCTCCAAGTTACTCCATTTCAATCTGTCTATCTATAGAGAAATGGTTGCCAAAGGAAAATCCAACGAAAGTTGAATTTTAATTCATTATTGAGGTGGCAGTGTTCACATATTAGAAAATATATAGAATATTTTATTTTATGGTAACACACACACAAAACAGTTTTTCACACTTTTTATATAAACTAACTTAAAGATAGATACGATTAAAGACGATATAGTAAAAGTAGAAATAATATAGTTCCTACAAAATACCTGAAAACGTCAACGGGGTTTCAGGAACTACCATCTCAAAACGGGAAACATATTGCTATTTGATGATTTATTATCAGCAAGCGAATAATGAGGCAACTTTATTTCGCACTATGCTATTTCTACCTAACAGGTAAGCACTACAGATTTACTATTTTCGTAACTACTGCAAAAAATCAGCAAGAAAACAACGCCAATGCGGAAGCAGTCCTTGGCAAACCACAACAAACATTACACCAGAAATCACCACCAGCCATAATCACACAGTTGCGAAGCGTACTGCTTACCGGTCAGCCGGCCCTTGCGACCTTGCACCACAAATAGAAAATAACTACAAGCCAAACTACAGTACTGCCGTAGCTATACGGTGATCTTCGCGATAAAGTGTCAATTCTTAGTGAGATTTTTCGTGTTGTCAAGCGATAACTGGTTTTTGACTTAGCTGAAAATTGGCGATCGCTGCATAACACATTAAACAAGTATTACTAAAGACTTGAAATCGAAATTGGTCTAGAGTCTTCTTGGCTCGTGAAGAAGTGCAGACTAAACAGACTTGCTAGAAGTTGACAGTTCAGAAATAACGAAGGAGTTCTGTGATATTAGTAGCACTGTAAAAACGTTGTGTCGCGAAGTGGTTACTAAAAATGAGTCTTATCACTCAAATGCCTCGATTACGCTATAATCGTATCGATGAAGACCAGTTAATGAGTGCTTTAGTGTGTGGAGTGTCGTGAACTATTTCAGAATGTCGTCTGCCTCCTCGCCGGGTGGAAGGAAACGTATGTTTATTTATAGTGCTAATGCTGGATTTGTTATTATTACTAAAGTTATGGGTTTTAGATGTGGTAGTAAAACAACGCTTTGTTTGCTGATAGTGTAGTTTGCCAAAGATTTATGTTTTAGGATCTCTGTGCGAAGTATTAGGAATTAAAAATAGATTTATGTATATAAAAAATTTACTATTACCGTAATTAAAAAGTTTTTTATATCATAGCAATGTCAAAATTAATCCCCATTGGGAATGATATTTTTGACTAATTCTACCCTTGACAAATTGCTATCTGCGTGACTATTACAGCTGCTATTCAATTAGGTACATTATCGTAAGGACAGCAATTTTGTCGATGCATAGAAAATATTTCACTGAATATTGTAGAAAAATCTCTAGAACAGACTAACCCTAGAATCTCTCCCCGCTCTCCCCTCAATTATCAGAATTATAACAACGCAAATAATTGGGAGGACGGAAAATATTTGTATTGTTATAATCCAGATAATTTATTTAAGGTGGGTTTATCTAAAAGAGTAGAGAATCTGTGTATCTAGTGTACATATTTGTAACATGTAATTTGTACACTGGATACACAGATTACTAAATTTTTGTGTCTTTTTGAATCGACTTCATTTTCATCAATAAAACCACAAAATAGATAGTAAAATAAGTCTAGAAAGGTAGTCCTGCCCCGGTAAGTCTTTGTGACGCAGTGTTTAAAATCTATTAAGAATTCGCGAAGAAATCACCAAAATTGTGGTACACAGTCGTGATATTTCAATAGGGACAAAGAACTATTAAATTTATACCTCGCTAATTTTTTTCATGGGATCTTGTATGGATAATGAATCATTATCATTATTAAAGATTCCGAGGTGGTAACAACAAAATTTTATTCCCGAAAATATTAAAAAAACTGTGTAAATACCAAGGAACTTGAAGAAGGGTCTAAGTTTTTTCAAAACAACCATATTATCTATTTATCTTTTGAGTAAACTGATCGAGACTAAATAGCTTTCTCTTGATAAATGTTCTGGTTCGTTATAAATAGGCCGATCCAATTAAATAGACCAAGACAATAGAAGTAACTCACACCTGTTGTTGGCCAGTCTAAATGAAGGCCCGTATTATGGGTGGCTAGTGATGTCCCACATTCCATTTTGATTGTTATCGTAATATATAAAATAACAATACCAATATGCTATACAAACCTTTGTGTTATTATTAAACTTTTTATGTAATATTATTTTTTATTTATTTATTTAATTAATTAACACGGTTATATAAACCAATTACATTAATTAATAGAAAACAAAATTAAATTTTATATTACATAGTACAATAGTTATCATTACATATTAATTCATAAACACATAGAAAATTTTAATTAATTATGACGTTCACAAAATAAAAAACACGCTCTCAATAATTTAGTCCACCTATCAGCGAACAAGTCAACATCGTTGCTGATTTTGAAGTTGGTCAATAAATAAAATAATAATAATGCATGATTGACTTGTTTATGGCAGACGTCCGCAATCTCCCTTAAAGCCCGATTAGTGATTTACCGTTTTGTAATATTTTTGACTGTAGAATACATTTATAATATTTGATTGTATTTCTATAGTTATTGCAAGCTATAAGAATGAACGTTATGAGTTTTATCAAGCTGTAATCAAATTCAACATTTTTAATTAAATTGTATTTGAATCATACCAACACTTAAAAAAACATTTTAGTCCATACAGGCAAAAAACTCATAAAAGCTTTTCAAAAGCTACGTATAAAAGTATTGTTCTCGCAGAAGGTAATTTCCGAATTACGAGAAACCTAGGAAAATTTCCGGCCAAAACCGATCCGACACATCACTACTGCGAACTAAATCAATAAACTTGGCTCTTTTGTTCGCATGCGAGATCCAATTACCGAAAAAGGTTAAAGTCCTCGTAATTTCAGGTCAATAGCTGGTAATTATCAAGTTGAATTATTCCCTTACACGTAATTGTAGTAATGGAAGAAACAACCGAAAAAATACCTTTTGACATTAAAATATGTTTTTTGTCTATGACTGGTGCCCGTGCACTGAATGTTACCATCGCTAGACAGATTTCAAAATAATATACAATTAAATTAGCATAAATTACTAAGCTCTGTATTGAAGGTAACCTCGTGTCAGTCTGTCAGCATCAGGTTCCACAAATACCTAACAATTTTAAAGGCAAATCGTTTTTATTTTATTCACGAAACTGATTTTATTGTATAGAAATCTGGCATGTCTAATATTTCAAGTTTCTAAATCAAAGATTGTAAGTACATAGGAGGTACTTTTAACACTTTGACTGCGGTTTTTTTTTCGACGACTGCGATCTTTTTTTAACCTAAAAAATTCGTGCTGCCGCTCTACACAGCGATTGTGTTACGCCGCACATGCGTTTCGTTCGAAAAATATTACGGCTGTGCTGAGTCACAAAGATCTGTATTTTCTCAGCCGCTGCGCTAGTGTGGATTTACGCATATTAGTCACTTGTAGAAAACACATACCGTGTGATTTCAGCAGTCAAAGTGTTAAAGGACTTTACATATATAATTTGCTGTAACTGTCCGATAGGTTGATACGACATTTTATTGATGTATATACATTATGTGTGTTTGTTATAGGGACAATTCGTACGTATCTCAACTACACTACAAACACAACCACACGACAACGTTGTCGTTATCATGGTCACTTGATCGGGTCCTAATTTGTGTAAAAAGGAATATGTAGTTCAATTCACACGGACCATATTTGGTCATGTGGTCGTCTTATTCAACCTGGTATCGACTTACCGACCACATCGCAACATCAACGCAACCAGCCACACCGCGCACTAGCCATCGCAACTATTAGCGTCAACGCAACCACACCGAATTTTGTAGTTACTGCAAAAAACCTCTGCCACACTATTCACACTTCATCACTGTTTCACCACGTTTTGTCGCTGTGGTGTGGTTTTATTCGTGTGAATTGTACCTTAACACAAATAGTGTATGAATAATGAAGGCACCTGCCAGTATGTCAACTTACCACGGGCCTGGCGATGTGTACCTATGTAGACTTTTAAACAATTTCACGTTCAATAAAACTTTAAAGTAGTAAAATACAAAAAATGAGGGTAGATCGGTGATGTTCAGATCAGATATGTCTGCCAATAAAAACTTACTCGCAGTGCCTTCAGTTATTCTGTGATCATGGCGCATGAAACTGTGCCAAAATAATGTAAAACTCAAAAATCAAACAATGGAAATATACCGTTTTAAATGACTTTAGAATTTTACGTTCAGTCACATATTCAAAATTTAAATCATCATATTAGCCTTCCACTAGACATGTTCGTAGATATCCCCCACAAGGTCCACAAATTGCGAGCATGAGCGATTTCCGTCCATCAATCCCCTGCAGTAGCATTTTACTGGCCATAATATTTTTAATCGAAGATATTGCAAAATCTTATGTAGCAAAGCAAAAAATGTACCCATCAAAAAACAGCCACAACTTTATGTACCTAGTGTATATAAATAAAGGAAAATGTATCTGCAAAATGTGAATATCATTAATAGTGGTTCTAGATTCGCTGCTGGAGTCGGACCACTACGAGAGCCTGATCAAGGAGCTGACCTGCACGAAATGCAGCAAGTACATGAAGCCGCCTATCCACCTGTGCGTGCAAGGGCACAGCCTCTGCGGCGGTTGCTTCGCGAAGAGCTTCCAGTGCCATATTTGTAAGGTAAGGGTCTATCTATCGTAGGCTTCCATTTTACTACATTATTACGTTATAGTAGACATCATAATAGCCAAATATAATGTAATGCCATTTTTTTTATTAATATTTTTTAGTATTATTGATTTATGTAAGTGTGTTAACGACTTTAGTATTTATTGTGTATGACAGGTTATTATTATTCATATTCATTTAGATCCATATGTATAAAATTTTCAAATACAATTCTATTTTGTGAACGAATAAAGATTATGAATTATCTTGTATCTGCAAAGTAGAATGGTACAGTAAGAATGAATAGAACCCCATTCCAGTTTTTACTAATCTATGGTTTACCTTCTCATATCAAAATATGAGTGAGATTGTATATTTTGTTTATCAAAATGAGCAAAATAAAACAAACGCTTAAAATTATATATATATATATATTTAGGTTTTTGCCTTTTTACATAATAATAAGTAGGCCATGCCTTGTTTTTATTATAAAAGATTTTAATTCATGTTAATTTCTAGTACTATAGTTAAATGCCACAAATAGTATTTATCAAAGTGTGAAAGTGATATCTGATATATCGTGAATAGAAAGATATGTATATCGTGAAAGTACACCGTGCCGCACTTTGAATGAATAAATCATTCAAAGTGCGGCACGATGTACTTTCACGAAGCCGGCAACCAGCCTTTCTGATTTGTATGATTTTTAGGCTCAAACTCTAAACACTCAAAACGAATATCGTTAGTACTACATAGTTATTCAATAATCATATTCTGTGCTAATATTCCAATTCTGATATTCCAGAATGAGTATTCGCAAGTACGCCCTGTGGTACTGGAGTCCTTAGCGAACAAGATGCTGTTCCCTTGCAGCAACGGAGGCTGCCCTAAGCACTTGACGTTAACAATGCTGGAGAAGCATGCGCCGAACTGCCAGTTCAGGAAAATCAACTGTTTCATGTCTAGGGTTTATGGTAAATGTTTTTAATTGAAGAAGATAGTATGCATCTCACCTAGCCATAAGACGTGTACACTAAGCAGTGTACACGTCTTATGGCTAGGTGAGTTGATCATCTGTAAAAGACTATAGGCAGATGCTGGATACAATAAACTGAAGACAGGGTCGATGGCCTTTGTGATAAATGTCTTTAAATTAAGCAGTAGATAAGCGTAGGGTAGGTCGTCTTTTGGCCAGGTGGGGTGATCTGTGAAATACTGTAAGTAGATGCTGGATGTGACAAACTGAAGACAAGGTGCTATATATGCCTTTTGGAAAGACCTATGTATATTCGTCAATAGGTTAATGATGACCATTAAGAGTACCAAGAACTTTAGGAGCCAATAAGTAGGTACGTGGCTCTACTCCATGTCTTCCCTGCTATTTTTACGATGTCATCGTCTCATCCTTTTACAGGTCTTCCTTTTCTTCGTTTCTTGTTTATTGGGTACCAATTCATTATAGCTTTGGACCATTTCTCGTTTTGCATTAAAAAATTCATTCAATTGGATCAGTTACTGGTACAAAAGTAATATTTCGATTGGTTTGACGTCAATACTTAGTGAATCGGTGTTGAAATCGAATCATATCATTTTGTTCTGTTATCAGAAGAAGGCGGATGATAACTACAATAACGTTCGGGAATCTACCTAAATATGTAGGTACTATGTTTACTAATACCTAATACTCCCCTCGTTTGGGGGGACATGTTCACTGTCAATAATATGCATGATGGTCTAGAAGAACATAAAGTCATGCTGACGCAAAAAAAGGTACTGAAATAAGTATGCAAAATCAAAATAATATTTCTGCAAATAAAATGATTCAGTGAAATTGGCAAATGCTAATCTTTACTGCAAAATCAAGCATTTACGCCACGCCATTTCAAACGAACTGTCGAAAAATAAAGCAAACAAAATTGAGAGCCATAAAAATTAAACTAGAATTTTAAAAACTTCTAAACTCAGTGCTTTTAATTACTAGCAGACTGTAAAAGCTTGCGGTCCTAATCTATACCCTATTGCGACTAAAATAAGGCTACGTTTCCTCAGGTGGTTGCAGCTGGGAAGGCAGAGCTGGTGACTGGATGGATCATTGCTTTTTGGAGCACAAGCAGAAGGTCACTGAGCTCCCATTTATCACGGTCAAGGACAAATGGGACGCGAAGAAAACTGAACCAGTGCTCAACTATTTTCTGTTGAGGTGCTTCGACCACGTGTTCAACGTTTACCAGATTTACGACAAGAGAGGAGGTAAACTTTACGGTGTTTTATGGTTTTCCTGGTTTTCATTTTAACAACCGTTGTACACATACTCGAACGAGCGTGTCTAAATAAATACATTCTGTATTTTCAGCTTGAATCTAGCAACACCATTTTGTTTCGAAAGTAATTCTAATGAAATTAGTAGAAAATACTTCATTTATTAATTTGATATTTGATAGTTCTTATCAATGAATGATAAATAATGTTTCGATTCCATCGAGTTACGGGTCACACAGCGCATTTTAGCTGCATAGGTGCGTTTGTTTGAGCACGTAAGTCTACGTTTTCACTGCAGCATATACTATACATAAAAATTTACCCACGACTATGTGCAACTATAACGCAGCACAGTTTTACGTCCCGCAGTGAAACTATGCACGCGTGTACCGCGTGCATAGCGTTGAGCTGCGTGGATGCCGCTTCGATAAGTCACGCACACGCGTGACTATTACACAGCAGTGACGTGATTAATCTAGTATTCGTGTGTAGCGTGTTCGTGGGTTGCAGAGGAAATTATCACATATAAATTTTCTTGCAAAGACGAAGTTAGACACACGTGTGTAGCCTCTCCGTGTGCAGCGGTGGGACATTGGCTTTATTGTGCGAAAACTATTCATACACGTAGGTCTATTCCTACATAAGAGCGTTCTTGTTTTAGCCTGTTCATGATTTATGTTTTGCGATTTCAGGTCGAATGATGTGGACGGTTTTGGTAAACGACGACCAGGCGGAGCGTTATTACTTTGAAATTGACCTATTTCTTCCCAACGTTCCCAGTAAAAGAATCGTTTACAGGTAAGAAATTGATAGTTTTATTGGTCTCTGTCGAAAAATACAAGAACAAGATATTATTGTGATATTATTATGATAAAATGACACACACAATGATATTATAATACAAGTATTAGAAAATATGAGTAGTAGAACTTACAAAGACTTAAAATAGGGCGGTAGGTCAGTAGTTTTGGCGTGAAAAAGTAAACATCCATCCATCTAAGCATGCAAATTTTCGCATTTATAATTAAGTGTGATACATTGAGAATAAAGTATATAATCAGATTCCACTTTAGTTAGAAACATTTTATTATTATAGTAGCCCGTAGTGTTCCACTGCAGGGCAAAGGCGTCCGTACAAACGCCAAAGTAAAAAAAATTGCTATACGTGAGAAGCATTTTCACAACATAAATACATAAAGAATTGTAACAATGTTTTAGTACACAATTTCTTCAAATTTACCGCATCTAAATGATATCATATCGCTTACGAACTTTGTTGAAAATATTTATTTCCTTGGGGAGAATACAAATTTTACTGTGCAATTTGTGCAAAAAGTTTCGCTCGTTTTCGTTGTATTTTTCTTTCGGTATGTTTGAATTTATGATTATCACTCAGGGGGAAGATCGACCGAATGTAGGCTATAAAATATTTATTCACAAGAAAGTTTCTCCGATAACAAAGCACATAACTCTTTTGTTTGCGTGAAATATATTCGTTTGTATGGCTTTTCTTGTATTTTTAACTAAGAAAACCATAGACATTGTACCTACTACTTCTACCATATCTACACTATCTTATTAGGTATTAATTTAAAAAGGCCTAAATCTAATTAACTATTTTATAAGATGACTACTTTCTGCCCGCGGCTACGTACGCGTTGTTACTATAGAAATGATTAGAGGTTATATTATCTGTCTCATGATATAAAGCTTGCTCTCTGTCATTCTCAAATTCAGCCCAATCCGTGCAGCAGCTTTGGCGTGAACATAGTAACAAACATCCATGTATCCTATCATGTTTTTTTTTTGGACATTTCACACAGCATTATCTAGCCCCATGGTAAGCAGAGCTTGTGTTATGGGTACTAGATAACTGATATACATAATACAATACATTACATAGATATATATTTTTTATTATACATATAAAATGACCAGAACACCCGAAACAAATATCTACAGATCGTACACACCTTTGTTCCGAGGCGGGAATCGAAACCGCAACCTCCTGCGTCGCAGGCGGACCTTCGCCCACCGCGCCACATCGGTCGTCAATGTTTATATTACAAATGAGATGTGATTAACTATGATGAAAATTGAGCTGGAATGAAACTAAAATGAATACCTTTTTTATGAGCTAGATAAAAATATATTTTCTAATTCAGAACTTTGATAATCTGGGCTAGCTTATGATATGGCTATATTAACTCTTCAAGAGGACTTTCGAGATTAATTTATTTCGAATACCAGACGACTATATTATTAAGTACCAAGGCTATAAAAAGAACCTTTCGGCTTATACTTGAGTGTCTGCTTATAATTCTGAGCTTGTCTCTCTTTCAGGCGACCTTGCAAGTGCGAGAAGGACGCAGATTTTCTAGAACACACTCAGAACGTGTACATTCCTGTAGAAAATGTCTTCTCAATGCTGGATGATACAGAGTCGATGAATTTTACTGTTAGGATTGGTAAGAATAGTTTTTCATAATATATTCAGTCCGATATACAGCGTGCACTACTGGGCATGTATAGATTTTTTTTCATTATTTTCTCTAAAATGCTAATGATCGCAGATAGCCATGACAACGCTGTCACGCCCATCTGCGATCAAAAGCATGGTATGGCTATAGCATGGTAACACTACCATGCTATAGCGGGTGCAAAGGGCGCCTCGTTAAATTAATATTGTATGTCTCCTTTTATAATCAGGCCAATTTATTTAATGCTATATCAATATCACTGTGTCCCGTGACAAATAATTTGCGTCTATTCCGCTGCGGTATTCGAACTTGCAACCTTCCTCTTATCTGGTAGCCTTTCATCTAATGTGCCGAAGAGGTCGTCTGAACTTGAATTTAATTAAATTTTTACCTTTAAATTGAGATAGATAGAACTTAAAAATAGAGGTACGTTTGTAAATAAATAAATAAATAAATAAATAAATAAACTTTAACTGGAATAGCATTTAGCTAATGGCTTTTGAAACCCTTTTGCTTACATGAAATATATTTTTGTTTATAATATATTTCAAATTAAAACCAATGTTTCTTATTTCCAGGTGAAGTTGAAAACCTTCCACTTCTTGACCCATCCAACGTCAGTGAAAGCCTTATTCTGCTTGCTTCTAATGAAGAACAAGTTAATATAGAAGAATAAAATATAACAAATGTTTATGTATTGTTAATAAAATAATTTGTTTTGTATAGAAAGTCTTTTAAATAAATAAATAAATAAAATAAAATTCCTTTATTTCGGACTACTAAGATCCATAATTTGTTAGTAGGCACTTAATGGTCTTATAATAAATGTTAGTAATTATTACGTACTAAAATTACATTAAATAAAAATTAAATTGAAAAGAAAATTTAAATGGATTAACATTCCTTTTGAGTTCAGCGCACATTAAACTGTGCACCGCACAAAGTTTTATGCTCTGCAGTAGCATTGCGTACCTGATCTGCGATAACCTTTATACTACTTACTAAAGCTGAACGCGCACCTGTCCGCAGGTGCTGCAGTTGATTTTACTAAAATATGGCACGTTCGGTGCGGATAGGTGCGCGATGTTGCAAACTATTTCATATAAAGATTTAGAAAATGTGATGTCTGCAGCGAGTGTGGCTCCTGCGGCGCGGACAGATGGACGTTCAGCTTAATGAGACATGTAAAAAATTGTTAAACCAGACTGAAAACATAGCGCTTGAGTTTGCGCCCGTCAAATAAGGGCACATTGACTCTTCTTAAACCTAGCATAGTGTGACACATGACATTCCTATAACAACCTTCCCTGCCCTCTATGGAGATCTAAGATAATCTGAGAAAATGAGAATCGGCCTCATTGACGGAATAAGCATAAGGCCCGACTTCACCAATACGGAGATGTGCGGAGGTGTCCGAAGCGAAGACGAGAACGTTTGTTATTCCACGTTTTTTTAGTAAGGGTGTACCGAAGCTGTGTGGAGATTACTGGCTAGACTAGAGCGGAGATGTGTGCTGGCTAAAGCCTCCGCTAACAGCTAAAAGCGGAACTGAACTGCGTACGGCAAGAGAATGTTTGTTGAGATGACATCTCTTCTCATCGCCAGTTTGCGAGGCCCAGTAAACATCTCCGGTTTGAACCGCCCGTCCAGTTCAATCTTGGTAAGGCACAGCTTATCCACTTCCATCGCGCCATATAAATATGATTTGGCATTTTCACTCGGTTTGGCTTATCGAAAACGAGATGTGTTAATAAGTATTGGTTGTTCAAGTCACATCTCTCCTCTCGTCTCGTCGTCCGCTTTGGTGAAGTCCGGCCCTAAGGCTCAATAGAGATAAGTAAAAACAGATTTATTATTTTGGTCAGTATGCCCAGTGCAGCATACCATGTTATTAAATTAGAGGTACTATTTCCATTATTAAAAGGAATTCGCATACTTTTAATCGTCGGCTCAAATTTCCATCAATTCGAAACTATCATGAACATTTTCCGAACGCCATTCCGAAACTGGGCCACTAGTTTTACATTCAGTTAAAATAAAAATATGTATATTGGCATTGCAATCGATCTCACTCCGAGCCATTAAACTGTAGAATAGCGGAAATAGAAAACGGGACAAAGCAAAATATTCCTTTGGAGCTATTCTCTATATTTCTTCGAAAATATTCACCATTTCTTTGAAAGCGTTCTTCAGCGTCGACTTCGTTCCAATCTTTTTTGTAGTAATGTTCGATAAACAGTTTTATAAATGTTTGCTGTGTCTATTTGAACTTTCTGATGGATCTAAGGCTCGAACAAATAGGCGGTAGGTACGCCTAAATCAACAGTACACCTACTGGTACTTCTTTATGGTTGTAGCTTTGAAATGTCGTAATTACCTTTTTATTTTTATCAGGAACCCTAAGCACGAATTAAACCCCATAGTGCTAGTTTGACACTGATAATAATATAAATAAATGTATCAAGCTCTGCTTACCATGGGGCTAGATAATGCTGTGTGAATTGTCCAGCATTATTTATTTATTTATTTATCTACATATCGTGTGGTCCTCGGTACAACAGTTTATAATATTAAACCTTTGAACAAACCCATGTTGCAAACAATCTGGATAGCTTGAAAGGTTTATTCATATAGAAATGAGCACAAATTAATGGACAAACGATATTAATGAACAAACCACACAAATAATACGCACAAAAGTTGTGTTAATGGCTAGTACAATTATACGTCCGTATTTAATTGGCATATTGTACAAAATTCTGTGTCGCTGGATGTTATGCAGTAAATCACGAGGAGAATTATGAGAGCTCGAAATTTATTACTTTAGCGTCCGCTTGCAAATTTTCATCGCTGTAATTCTATACTATATTTTCGAAATTACCTACGTCTGTCGAGCCTTTGGAGTGTGGTTTACTGAAACGCGTTTGCGGTTTTGCACAATGTACAATTACTAAATTGACTTGCCAATGTGAATTTATTGCCGATTTAGTTGTTAAGCTAAAAGTCAATCAAATATGAGATTTTGTTTGCCATAGTTAGCTAATATTTTTATAGCCATTAAAAACTCCAGGAAGCAATGAAGTGCAGCCATTTGAAATAGAACAAGTTGCGCGAGGTGAGTTTAAATAAATCTAACATTCACTTTTAAGCCTAAAAGCGTCATTTATTCTTTTCTTTTTATTCGATCCCCGAGTCCATTTGACGATAGTATCGAGACGATTCAATAAATAAGAAAATTCATAATCACAACACGAGAAATAAGGAAAATATTGTGGTCCCTCACACGAGACTATCAAAAGTACGGAAAAGCTTTATGTGCCTATCTATAAAATTTTGTAATAAAATACCATTAGAATTTAGAAAGAAACATGACATTGAACTATTTGTATTTATTAAAAGAATTCTATTAAATAAGAGTTATTATACAATTGACGAAGCTTTGGCTGATAAAAATATATTTTGTGATGCGGTAGGTACGGAGGCTAATGTTGTTGTTATTTAGTTATTATAAGTTATAAATGTAATTGTGACTTATCTAAGAACATGTGTATTGTGTCAAAAGATAAATAAATGAATTGAATTGAATTGAGACGTTTCGCGGAGTCCCCATAAGAGTACCTACCTACACAATCCTACACATTCGTGTATCAAAGTACATTTCTCGTCACAACGGCTACATTTGCTCTCCCAGAATTAATTCTGGCGAAATTAATCCCACCACCTTCACCTATAGGTAACAGTTTGTTCTTATTACGAAGCCGAAATTGTTATGGTCTGAGACAAAATTAAATCCACCTTGCCTCGAACCTCAACTCAGACCTGAAAGAACAGCTCACAAACAAAAGATCCATAGCTGATTTGGAAATAAAAATGCGCTATTGTTTTCAATAATGTTTTACAAAGACTAGTTAGAGTATTCAATCAGAGTATAGGAATACTAGGCAGCTTAACATAAAATTACAAATTAATAATGACAACATATTGATAACATATATGAATTTTTATTGTATTTAGTATACTCGTATCAGTCATCTAGTATTTATAACACAAGCTTGCTTAGCTTGGGATCTAGATGATGCTGTGTGAATTGTTCAACATTATTTTTATTTTCCGTATGAATGGATCCCTAGTACTCCAGCTCAAGTGAAAGAATACCAGCTGTTTTGATTTACCTGCCTATTATATCTTCATTTCGTGCTAAGACTTGAGGTATTTTAACGAGCGGTCCACATAAGACAACGTTTTGTCTTGGCTATTGGTTTTTGTGGTTTGTATTTTGGCACGAGACAAAGATAACCTACAGTTTTTAACCTTAGTTTTTTCATTGTTTCGGTTTGGTATACGCATTTTTCTGACGACCTCTGTGGCGCGGTGGGCGAAGGTCCGCCTGCGACGCAGGAGGTCGCGGATTCGATTCCCGCCTAGGAACAATTGTATATACGATCTGCAAATAATTGTTCCGGGTGTTCTGGTTGTTTTCTATGTATAATAAAAAATATCTATCTATGTAATATATTGTATTATGTATATCAGTTATCTAGTACCCATAACATAAGCTCTGCTTACCATGGGGCTAGATAATGCTGTATGAATTGTCAAGCATTATTTATTATTATTATTCTGTCAAAGAAAAACATTAAGAAATAACAAGTTTAGTATTCTGTTGGGATTTAAGACACAGTTGCTTAAGGTATTTGTGATTCATAGAGAAAATACCTTGTTTCATAGTTATTTGCATGAAATAGCTATCTCATTTATATTTCTCTCAGAGACTAGAACATCAGCTGAAGATATTATTTCGAGATTTTCATAAAAATCAGACGTGTCGTTTGAATAAACCAAGAAAATTCAGTATGAAATAGCAGCGTTTAGCTTGTTTGTTGAAGTACTAGCAGGTATTACATAGAATAGTAAAACGTCAAATGCGATTTGGACTCGCGCACCGAGGGTTCTGTATAATTAAAAGACCTTGTTTCTTACCATTATATATACCATTTTATACAAAATTTTCTTGGAAATTTCTAAACACCTGAGTATTTGATGTTAATTTCAACTCAATACACGCGTTTCTGAAAAAAAAGGGTTGACTAACGGACAGACGGACAATAAAGTGATCTTATAAGGGTTCTATTTTCCTTTTGAGGCACGGAACCCTATTAATAAATATATTGTGAAATAAGATATAAATATACGTGTAGCTTTGAAGATACACGATCATGCTACATCGTTTATCTTCAAAGCTTCTTATCTAGGACTTAGGGGGTGGCTTTTAAGTCCCAGCTAGATAATCGCCAAAATCATCCATACTTAATTACGAGTATTTACTGATAGACCTAGATATTAAAAGACCCCCTACCCCCTCTGTACGGAATACCGCACGATAGGTAAAGTCGATAAACTGGGTCAGCAGATTCACCTACTCACCCATGGATAAATGTTTACGTTTTATTGTAAAGTATTACTTTTTTACAATTAATTAAACCAGTGTCAAACGATCACTCGGGGGTTTGATTCGTTCTTTATCCTTCCCTCTTCATCTTAAACTAACTTTACTTATAACTGTAGAACACACTACACCCTCCTCTCTCTTTTCACGTCCAGAAGAATAAAATGTTGTTAGAAAAGGATCAGCTACACTTTAAAACCCACAGTTTAGAGGAATAGCTAGTTTCTGGTTGCGGTTTCGCACGCGTTTTATCACAGGTCGTCATTCCACCTGGTCGGAGGGCGTCCGACAATACTTTTACCGAGTCGTGGTTTCCACTCAAGAACACGGCATTCTATAGCTCTTGGGAAAACAACTTTAGAAAAATTCTAATGCCCCACGGTTACTCCGACATACCTTATTGTGCCCGCAAGCACTTTGAACCGAATACTTCATTATCCAGTGGGTAAACATTCAATACGACACGAAACTTACCCTGAAAACCTGCAACATATTTTACCAAGGTTATCGGTTAAGGGACGACTTCAACTTCCTTAATTAAATTAAGACGATTCCCGAGGGAATGATCAATCGCGTCCCAGGAGATGATTATGAGCCTAAAGAAACCTTATAATTACGAAGCTCAGATTACTTGTAATTAATTTGTGCTTTTGGGATTTACTGGCAAGTTGGATAAAATTGCCCAACTAAGTTGATAATAGAGTGAAAATTGAGTGTGTTCAATGAACCTTATATGCGCAAGTTCATTTTCATAGATACTAAGAGAATAATAGAATACTCGTCGAATAGTCGGAGTTTTTCTAATTTTGTAATTGTACTATTGTGTTATATGAATAAGTATAGGAACCTACTGTTAGCATTGCTGTTAGCCCGCTATCCCATCCCCTCGGTGACCACCTGCGCGAATGGAGTGTATTGAAAATTAGCGCCGCATGTCTTGGCATGCAGCACCATGCTGAATACACTTTCCACTCCCTTTTCCTGTTATCAGTAATTTATTTTTGTGTTTAATTTTAGTTTAGGTTAAGAAGTTTATGGGCAATAAATGATTTTTATTTATTTATTTATAATATTTATTTTGACATACACATATAACTAAAGAACATAAAGGGATGTCTAAATTGTGACGTCAAATCGAATTTTGACCCGTGACACTATACCGAAATAGGTTTTGGCTTATTTTAGTTAGCTAGGTGAGTAGTTTCGTGTAAGGAAAAAAGCTATTGTTAAGTAACTAGTATCGTAAAAAAGATCTTTTTTTTCTTCTTTTCGCAACGGGTTACAAACCTCCGGTTACGTAAACGGCTGAAGACAGTAATTTAGGTTTGAAAAGTATTGTTATAACCTCCTATCTAAAATTAAATTGTCCGGTAATACCCGAAATTCAAAAATCGATTGATTTGGATTCGAATTGGATTCTCGCCTCGGAACAATTGTGTGTACGATCTGCAGATATTTGTTCCGGGTGTTGTGGTCGTTTTCTATGTATAATAAAAAAATATCTATCTATGTAATGTATTGTATTATGTATATCAGTTATCTAGTACCCATAACACAAGCTCTGCTTACCATGGGGCTAGATAATGCTGTGTGAATTGTCCAGCATTATTTATTTATTTTATTTTTTATTAATCTTACAAAGAACGCCACCATGAGTGTTCGTGTGTTCGCTTTGAAATATTTTTTCGTCGTTTATTAGCAAACTTCAGAACTATACTAGAAAAATCGACGAGAAAAATCCAACCCTGTTTTATACCAATTTAGTCTCAAATTCCATTGTCTAGTAAATATATTCGCATCGAAGCGAAATTTCCAAAGAGACGATAATAAAAATATTTTCACATAAAACTGTTTTCCGCGACAGAAGCAAATGAAGGCTTCGCAAACAGAAGGAAGCCCATTACAGTTTGAATATGAAATGGAACTACGCTCCTTGTCAACACGAGAAACATTGTGAACAGACAAATTGCTTTCTCTGTATTATTATGGTGTGGCAGGTAAAGTTGGGACATGCATGAATAATGTCGCCTTTAATGTGCTTCAGCAATCTAGTTTCAAGCCTCTGGTGGTTTGGATTGCAACAGCTTAAAACTGAAGTCAAGTTTGAATAGTCACGTAGAATTAAATATGTAGCAAGTGCTAGGCTAGGTTAGGTTTTTTCTTCTATGTAATATATAAAACCAGTTTAATGCAGGCACAAAAAGATTCGTATTATCACATACAAAAATATAGTGCACACAATGGAAAATTTAAATTAAGATATTAAAACCAACATAGGTAAAATAGAAACCGATTTTTTATTTCCATCCGTGTGGACAGAAATTCAGTGCCTATACAGGGTGGCACATTTAGAGCGGTCAGTATGGGAAAGTCTAAAACTATAAGACATACGAAGATCTCTTCTAAGGTACAATGTCATCGATTTTAGTAAAAAGAAAAACTGCATTCATACATTTTTTTAAAACTTGTACTCAGCTCGGGAATCGAACCCGGACGTTTTGAAAAATAAAACTGGATGGATGGATGGATGGATGGATGGATGTTTGTTACTCTTTCACGTAAAAACTACTGAAAAGATTTTAATGAAACTTCACAATAATATAGCTTACATATCAGAATAACACATAGGCAATTCATAAAGATATATAGTATATTATCCAAAATATCTATCACCACGCGGGTGAAACCGCGGGGCGCAGCTAGTATAGTATATACCTCAGCTGATCCGCGGACGTCCACTGGACACAGTTATATCCGGTAGGCCAAGCACGAGGATGTTTAATATTGTACAAACATTATTATGTTTTTATATTCAATCTAAAATCGGTCCATAACCCAACTGCGGCGACTATCCTTTATTTTACCCTTCATGGTTATATTAATATATAAATATATAAATAATGCTGGACAATTCACACAGCGGTATCTAGCCCCATGGTAAGCAGAGCTTGTGTTATGGGTACTAGATAACTGATATACATAATAAAATACATTACATAGATAGATATTTTTTATTATACATAGAAAACAACCAGAACACCCGGAACAAATATCTGCAGATCGTACACACAATTGTTCCGAGGCGGGGATCTAACCCGCAACCTCCTGCGTCGCAGGCGGACCTTCGCCCGCCGCGCCACAGAGGTCGTCAAATTAATAAAGCTATCTAAATTCAAAGTGGCTAGGAATAGTTGGAGCCAATATTATAACTTCAATATTAAAAAGCTGTGTAAATATTATATCGATTTAATCTCAGGTAACTCTTAAAAGTGATTGCGAACTAGCTAAAATAAATGTTGATTTTGCTAATGGTGTTATAAAAACTATTCTAAGATAATAACAAATATAAACAGGGTTCTGAACAAATTCAGTGGTATTTAACAAGAGCGAATGAATTGCACGTCAATTTGAGCCCGAACACAAGTTAGTTAATAGTATAGAATTTTGGGAGCGTTTTTATAATGTGCAATCAAATTTTGGAACCTACCTGAGTTCGGTTTGATATTAAGGGGACTCCGGAGTGCCATGTATGGCGCACAGTCTATAAGATTTCTCTAAAGTGCATCTAATATAAGTGATTAAAAATATCACATTACCGATGTAACTTAAATTTGCTTGTAATTTTGTAACGTAGAATAAATACCTTTTTCATGACTTTAGTAGGTACCTTACATCAACCAAAATAACTAAAGTTTGCCTATTCTATAACAGACAAAATTAATTTGCACAAGTCTATGTAAAAAATAAGCACCGTCTGTCGACCACTTTTGGTAAAATTGACATGCAATCTGACAGTCTTAGTTATTCACGGGATCCCCTTAACGAGACGTGATCATCTGATTTTTCGGTGGGAATTGGTAGGTACAGCGCCCCTAGCGAGTGAACATTACACTTCACTATTACGTGGAACCGAACTCAGTGCTTATTTTGATTATGTAAATGGTTATTTGTAATTATAGTCGAAGGTTCTTCCGAGAATACTCCGATGTAAAATCATATGCGTCTTGTGTCGAGATTAACCGTTCATTACATTACGATCCCTCTGTGCTATGTTATGCTTAGCTTTCAATCAATTACCTCCTAATGTCAATCAGATCAACTCAGTTGGGTCATCAATATTCATGTTCCTGTTGCTGGCTTATCCTTCCTATATTTGAATAATAACCGTGTAGGTTATGTAGCCGCCTTAGGAGTATTTACTTTAACATATTATTCGGTTGCTACCGCTTGTCAAAGATTGTTGACGATGACTGTACTAAAATAGATCATGGCAAGAAGCCACGGATATTATCTAGAACCAGAGTACTTGTGACGTCAAATTAAATGAGCTCAAACTCGATATAGTGGTTTGCTTATGCATGTTAAAATTCAGGTCAATCGGAAACCAAAAAGTGAGCGAAACATAACTTACAATACACCGAACCTTATATTTTACGGAGGACCACAACTATAAACAACATGGTCGAGGGCGTCTATGAAGATGTGGAAGATAATATTTTCTCTAAGGTCTGCCTTTTAAAAACGCACGAAATATGTTTGTGTATGTAACCATTGTGGGGCGTAGGTTCAAATTTTCCCTATTTCTAGGCATTATTTTTTTTGACAGTTGATAGATCAAAACTTAACTCGTTGCGTTACGTTCTTGACTAAAGGGGTTATATTATAGCGAATAAGATGCCTAGTCTGGTCTACCAGACTAGTGAGATAGATGATGAGATAGATGGTATGCCGTTAACGGACGTAGACATACTTTCTATCTGGGGCAAAGCGTATGAAGCCGCGGGGATTGGCTATATACTACTGTCATTTTGGGTTTCTATTGCTTAACAAAGTAATTGTTTTGCTGCCACTCCGGGGAGATCTAAATAGGCATAGTCTAAATAGGCTTAAATTTTAGAGCCACTAAAGCCACAACTGTTATATCCACGATCATTCCACGACCATATTTTAAAACTTTGCACCAAAATAAACTCACGTTCAGCATATATTTTGTGTCAGCTTTTGTATTTATATTATGAGACAGAAGCTACGTTCATGTTTTCATTCTGCATAGCTGAAGGGTTGTTTGTGAATAGTATACACGGATTTATAGGTGCCGGATAATACAATGTTTTTGAGATACATGCTGGCAAATAACAAGCTGAAATACATGCATAATATTTACTACGCATGACTTCAATTATGCCCCTAAATTGTAGATTCCGCAACCTTCTGCATTGCAAGTGGACTTTCATCCGCTGCTTCACAAAGGATGTCAAAAATTTTAAAAATATTGTTTCATGCTCATGTTTCCAGGTTATTTCTAACCCACGAGTACTGATTTATGGGATAAAAAATGTACCTAAATATGTTCCAGACGTGAAATAACGAATAGACTCAGAATGGTCTAGACTCTCAACCTAAATCTAAGCAATGTTTCAGCCCGATCCGTACAGTAGTTTTGGCGTGAAGAACTAACAAACGTACATCCATCCATCCAAACTTTCGCATCTAAAGTATTACTTTAAGCGTTCAAACAAATAAATAAACAGCCCACTAACAAGTAACAACCAATCTACTGACCTAAGGCATGCACTCTCGGCTAAAACCTAGCCTCATGCATTATTCTGTTGCAATACCTGCTTACCTGTAAGCTTTGGCTACATTCTGCATTGAGACTTCTGAGCAACAAGTCTGCAGGAACAAGGTAATCTTAGATTCAGTAGCCCAATTCTTACATCTGCACATGCCGCAATATTCAGCCTCTTGAATCCCGCACTGAAAACTTATAAGAGGCGAGAGGTATTTTAAATACGTAACTTCAAAAAATATTTCTATAAAAAATCAATGAACGCAAAACATTCCTCTATCATTCACGACCGTGCTACGTGATTTCTACGTTTGAAGGTGGCAGCAGTGCTACAAGAATGTCTGGAATGGGCGACAAGATTACTTCGACTTTTCTACGACAATACTAAGTCTGACGTACGAAAATGTAACGGTTGGGTTTCGTTTGCTTTTATCGATCTACATTTCTATAAAAGTGCTACAAGAGCATAGACGTACCGTGTCTGTGTCGGTATGTATGTATGTCTGTGCTACGCCAATGCTACAATCGTTTGGGATAGTACTACGAAAGTGCTACGACCGTGCTACGGCAATGCTAAGATACAACTACGATCATTTAGGATAGTGTTATGAAAGTGCTACGACACTGCTACGACCGTGCTACGGCAAGATACAGCTACGATCATTTAGGATAGTGCTACGAAAGTGCTACGACATTGCTAAGATACTGCAACGATCGTTTAGGATAGTGCTATGAGAATGCTACAAAAGTGCTACGACACTGCTTCGACCGTGCTACGGCAATGCTAAGATACTGCTACGATCTTTTAGGATAATGCTATAAGTGTGCTACGAAAGTGCTACGACGCTGCTAAGTCTAGCACCTACGTCAGTGATACGAGATGGACCAAAAATCAAATGCTGCAGAATAAGAAGAGTTACGAACTGCTAAGATTGACTCATGGACACAATACTGCTACGACAGGACTAAGGCGTTACGTACTACTTCAAAGTAAAAAAAATACATTGTAGTTGCAATTCTGTAAAAGCATTTTCTTAGTATTATTCTGTTTACAGCAGCATACAACGCTAAGCTCTGTATCTGTCTTACGCTGTAAAATAAAGCGGATACTGCCGCTTTATGACTTTAGTACGAATTGTGTTTTATATGTTCTAAACTTAGGTGTTGGTTCTATTATTTTAGAAGTTTTACTTTACATATGTAGGCGAGCGAACGTGTTTATGATGCTCTTTGAATTACGTAATATTTTTGAATTTTGATAAATTTAGTCGTAATATATCTCATTTATGTATGAGATTCGGCATTGCTTTTAAAAAAAATTAGATTTCACTCATCTGAATAGCAATATGAATTTTAAAATAAAATTACCAATCATATCGCTTTTGGTTTCTTATTAACTTCCTCATCGTACTTATGTTACCTCAGCTTTAACGAAAGGAGAGGGAGGAAGAAGCTAGTTTATTACACATGAGATGAAGAATCATCATAAAGAAGCATAATAGTATGTATTTCTTCATGACAATAGCACCGCACGTATTATCTAGCATTTCTTTCATCTGTGGAAGATTTTGCGACGATACTACTGTCATAACAAAGCGATTGGTTAGCCGATTTCGGCTCCTGCAGTATTGAAGCTTTGATTTTGGGTGAAATAGAAACGCTTAAAAAAGACCGGAACCAACCACGCTGCAATCATTTTGCCAACCTTGTTGTCTCAATGTAGCAAGGCCTACTATTCTGCACTGTGGCGCTTAGACTACAGTAAAACCACACTGATACGAGAGGAAATCGAATACAGGTGAAATGGTTGCGTTTCATTACAAACGAGATAAGTTCTAATTTCCAACGTCCCATCGAAGCTTACTTTGTCACACATCCACGTAACAGCTACTTTCAACCTTATTCTCACAGGCATAGATACGTCGTAAACAAAGGACTTGCAAACGAACAGTAGGCTCTACTCTCTACTGACCTCTAACATGGGTTTTCACTACTTTTTAGAGGCGTCTTTTCTAGTGACTGACTTTGTTGTTTTTATTATGAGTTTAAAATAGACTGGCTTTTGTAAAAACATTAAAACTAAAACCAGCATTTCGTTAAATGCGTTTTCATCAGTTTCTGTGAATTTGCAATGGCATAAACATCTATAACATAAAATGTCGTAAGTGCTAATTTTATTATTTGACAAGTTTTTATTTGCTTATGTGTTTATTATTTCTATGGATCAATGTTATTGTTATACTCATAGTTTGATATTATTTAATTAATTTTCCAATCACACCGAGACAAAGTTTATATTTGCTATTATTATTATATAATTTTTGACGTTTTAGAATAAGCATATGAAGTGATAACACGTTGACTGCAAGTAAATGATTTGATTTGCTTTGACATTTTAAATATTACATATGAGTTCCACTAACCCCACCAAAACATCTAAAGAAGACGTATTTTGATTGCTTCAGCGTAACAAAACCCAAATTTTCAGAGAAACTAGCTATTCCACGCGGTTTCGCCCGCGTTAAACTCGAATTTCACTTTATTAGGTGTTTTTTTTACAACTTGGGTTGCATTATTGGAGTTTAAGTAAGGATCCCTAACTTTTTTGAAAATATAATATTATCTATGTTCACCGGGGATAGTGTAGTTTCCGAACGGTGAAAGATTTTTTCAAATCTGTCCAGTCGTTTCGGAGCATATTCAATACAAACAAACAAACAAAAAATCAAACCTTTTCTCTTTATAATATTATATCAGAGAAACAAACACACGACAAAGAACGTACATCCAATTATATTTTTTTTCTTATGTTTTACGTGAATAACTTACTTTCTGACTTTACTAATTTTTTACAAAGCTACCACTATTATTGTACATCCCATAGTAGAGGTACGGTCACGTTTGGCAAAGACGACACGCAGGTCCCTAACGAATGTTTGCTTTCCCTTTGCCGGAGCAGCCTTTATGAAACCTGTGTCTGTTCCTACATGTATTTTCAAGATAGTCTTTTATTTCTACAAAGAGGCAAAGTTTTTGAACAACCTACATTATAATTAAACAAGACTATTGTACTATAAGTACTATCGTAGTTATAATAAAAAAAAAAATAAGCAGAACCTCAAATTAAGCAGAGCTTGTGTTATGTGCATTCCCGCTTACATCCGTAATTTACATAGGACTAATTATGTAACGGTCCCCACATTGACGTCCCCACATTGACATCCAATGGCCGATATCCGTTGATAGATCGCGGGAAGCCACTGCATGCTGAAAGCGTAGGACCAGTCATTGTGGCGATTTTTGGGGGATGCCTATGACCAGTAGTGAACATTATTTAGATGAGAGAATGGTGATGATGCCCATTTGACGAACGATGTGGTGCGGTGGGCGAAGGTCCGCCTGCGACGCAAGAGGCTGCGGGTTCGATTCCTGCCTCGGAACAATTGTGTGTACGATCTGCAGATATTTGTTCCGGGTGTTCTGGTAATTTTCTATGTATAATAAAAAATATATATCTATGTCATTTATTGTATTATGTATATCAGTTATCTAGTACCCATAACACAAGCTCTGCTTACCATGGGGCTAGATAATGCTGTGTGAATTGTCCAGCATTATTTATTTATTTTCACCAATCTCAAACAACAGTTAGCTCAGTTATCTCTTAGTTTTTTTCACGCTACAGGTAACTTTTATCCTATAACGACAACATGCTAGATTGGATATATCGATTTAATTTTCTTTTGGATGTTTCAGTAGGTATGACGGTAGATGTTCTTTGATCACACAGTTTTGGATAGGCTGTTTTAAATTTAACGACCTTACGAAACTGACCAAATCCCGTCAAAGCGAAGTGCACACCCGAAGTTAGAGTTATTGGAGCGGGCATAGGATTTATTCAAAGTGTGCTGGATAGCCTCTACGTACCGCTGGCCTACTTTCTGCAGTTTATCTCAAATGCCAAAGTGAAAGGGTAAACGTAAATTTATAAGTGGGTCTCTTGGAGCCTCGATTTTCGGCAAGTATTTATACCGTTCGCTTCTCGTTATTTTCCATAGATTTCATTTATTTATTTAAGGGAAACCATCGGTACTAAAATGTTAATACGATAGACATTTCAGGCCATTTACAGGTATCCACTGATAGGTACTCTATAGTATTATTACATAGTCAAAGATTATGACTTCTATAGTATTATTAACGTCAAGCTGAAGACAGGGCGCTATGGCGCTCATTGGGGGAGGCCTATATCCAGCAGTGGACTAATATAGGCTGATGATGATGATTTTTATTACATAAAGGTGTATAGGTATAAAATGGTATAAAGTATAAACCTCAATCTAACACACTTTATTAGTAAAAGCTATCCTATTACCCACCCAACACTATGAGGCGACGTGGAAGGCTGAGAAGGCGCGACGAGCTCGAGGTACATCTTCCATCATGGCCTGTTGCAGCGTTAGATTGCGAGAATGGCTTAAAATAAATAATAATAATAATAAATAAATAAATATATCCTATTATAACACATTATACGAAAAGGAGCAAAACTAGAGAAAGGATTAAAACTATAAAATGAAATATGAGTTCATTACTACGGGGTGTTTAGCTATCTAATAGCATCAAAAAAATTAATAAAAGACAACCCTAAGAGAACCCAGCAAGACTAAATAAAGTTATTTTTCGTTTCAGAAAACTAGATATCAATTTCGTAGTAACCAATTCGTTCGTCCAGCACAAAAAAACTAATAAAATCTTGGGTCACGACTCTCCACCATACCACTTTATTTAATCTCTGACCATACATAACTTGGGTCGGTCTGTGCTTGACACACTTATTATCACAAAAAGCGCTAGAAGCGCTTTAGACCGAGCTAATTTTTATGTTGATTTCATTTTTGCTTCGGAGAAGAGCTCTATTAAAGTTGTTTGATGTTTTTTATTATGAACGTGGGTAAACTTTTGTGAATTGTTCAGAATTCTTGGACTTTTCACATACGATAACAATGTTTGTCATTGACCATTATTGAAATTGGGAAAGTGGAAAGGCAACATTATTTTACAGCCTAACATTTAAGGCTAAATGTATTGCGGATTACTTTGCGAAATGTTTCAGGTTTCTCGTGGGTTCTAATTAATATTTCAGTATCATGAGCGAAATATTTAATTTTCAGGTTAAAACTTTTTGTTCCAATACGATTTTAACAGTAGCTGCAATAGTTAATACGAATGTTTCAACGCATTATTATAACAAAATAAGTACATAATATCGCCAAGAAGTAACAGTTTCAAGCTTTGCTGCTTGGACAACGCCAACCAATCGGCTTACTAATTTCCATTTCAAAATCATTTGAAATTCGGAATATATTCAAGTGGAACTGCCATTATTTATCAGGAATATTCATTACTCAGACTGCAGCAACAATACAAGCGCTATAGTTCCCGGCAGTTCTCGCTGACAAGACGGAATTGCAAACATTCGTTAGGTATTCCTTTGTCCCGTCTCGTATCACAGGCAGCTTTGTACGTCATTGAAATAAACTACGTAACTGAGAACATAGGTTCCAGTTTCTGTCTCCTGTTTTGAAAGGCTAACTGAGTAAGCTCACGTCTCTTCTGGTCTGAAAGGTGTATTTCAATTGAACCTTGTTTGAGTGTTTACTACTCTTAGGCATTTAAATTTACCCGATGACCGGTGTTTCTATTTCCATCACCACCATTGCTGGCTGGGTTATCGTTTAACCCGGCATTAATATAGATGAACACAAAATGGGCACTCAATGATTTCTCTATCGTCCTCTAGAATAATTTTTCTAGCAAAACAGCTTTGATGACTGTTTATAACTCGGAAGAAGACAAAAATAAGGTATTTATTTGATAAAACTTTCGAAACTGGTTAATAACACCAAATAAATACAAAAATTTTGAGTTTTCCAATGTTTCGGTTTCATGCGCCATGATCGTGGAATAACTGCAGGCACTGCGAGTAAGTTTTATTTGCAGACATAGCGATTTACCTTCATTGTTTGTCTTTTGCGACAAATATTACCACTACCATGCGTGAAACTGTCCCGAAATATTGGAAAACTCAAAAATCAAATGCAAATATCCCGTTATAATTGATTTTTGTATTTATTTGATATTCATTGCGATGCGTATTATATCGTTGACATAAAGCACCTACACTCCTATAGGCATAATACTGTATCTATATACCATTCAAGTCAAACCATCATTCTAAAATAGCTCTTATGTTGAGCCCACGTAGTTCCAAATAGCAACACCGAAGCTAAACTGTTCATATGCGATTTCCAGCCAACTTGGTCAGTGGCGTCGATTGATACATGATTCTGTTTTCGATGTGCGATTTGTGGTGCTCCAGAGGTGTCCTGTTACACTTTGATTTGTAACGCTACCTAAATTCCTGTTGAGAGATTGCCTTGTCAAAATTTGGGATGCCCCTAGTTTTTAACAGAAAGAAATGTCTTATTCGTGGAAAATGTAATTCAAATCGTTCTGCATAAGACCCACGTTTGAAAAATGTTGTTATTTATGGTGTTTCATAAATCCGCAACTTTTTTAAATATGTAGTATTACTAGTATAGCTTTTTTAACTAGTATATTTTTTAACTATATTTTACTAGTATAACTTTTTTAAATATGTAATAAGTAGTATTATACGTACAACTTGTTCATACGTAGGTACTGAGAATCTTTATTACCTATGGTAAAACTTAATCGTCATCTTTAATCTTTAAAAAATCTGGTAAGTTTGTCTTCTTCTTGTTCGTCTATGCAATACAACCATGTTATCTAATACCCATAACCAAGGGTGTAAAAATACCATAAGAATAAACTTCTTTACCTCTTCTTCGGCTTCGCGCCTCAAATAAATCTGAGTAAAGATTTCTTCAAACATCACAATAATTATTATAATTTGGTATTTTTTTAAAAAGATAAGCCGTCTTCAAATTCCTAAATAATGAAAATGGGTTAACTAAGGGGCTAACTAACTTACAAATAGGCTAAACTAACTTAAAAACTTAGTTTTAAAAAAGAAATCGTTGAAATCGGATATTGAGTTATTCGTCCATTTGTCGCGCACATACTAAATGCAAATTTAAGGCTTATAAGGTTTTCTCATGCATGCCAGTCAAAACTGGACCACATTGAAATGGGACTACACGGGGAGCACCAGCTTTCAAATAAAATGAGAATCATCAAAATCGGTTCAGTCCAGATTTCTGAGGCAACATACATAAAAAAATACAGTCGAATTGAGATTTTTTGAAGTCGGCTAAAAATAAGCTGTCCCTCGCCAGGGTAAAGAGTTCAGTTCACACAAGCGTCTCTGAGACACTTACCTTTACGCAGGTAATTTCTTTGCCAGTTTATTGCAACGTACACCCACAAATTCAAATCGAAGTAACAAGAATCAGCTCTGGCTCACCTGAGGCTGAATAAAACATTCCACGCATCTTAACGTATCCAGTACAAACATGATAATCTTGGCACGATGTCGCACGTGAGCGTCATTCCTACAGGATGAAAACAAATCTCTGCAAGCGAAGGTTAAGCGCACACTTGCGACTTCTTTCTTTCAAGTTTTATAAATCGTTATTAATTTAAAGCCAGACTAACTATGCAGCAATACCTATACAGTGGGCCAACTTTGAGACCTAATGCTTAGAAGAATGTCCGTAAATGGCCTAAAACGGTTACTGAAGAGCATAGGTTGCGTCTGGTTTTGTAAGAGGTATCTCTATACAAAGGTTTGTATACGATAAATAAATCCAACACATAAATAAACTCACGTCAAGGAGTTTTTCCTGCCAAAAGAATGAAAAGAATGAATATTGGGACTTACTATTTATTGATTTATGTATTTAAGTAGTGTATTATTTATATTGGAATTTGTATTATTTATTTTTTAGTATTCTTATTTAGATAACCTTTGGTACACCCCCTGCCTTTTCTTAAATTCATATAATTCTTTCCATCCAAAGGTTGCCTGGAAGAGATCGCTTCTAAGCGATAAGGCGCCCATTGTACCTGTCGCATATAATGTATTTTTGTAATGATTAATTTGATTATGGTGTACAATAAAGAATTTTTGTATTGTATTGTATTGTAAATAATGCTGGCCAATCCACTAAGCATCAGCTAGCCCTTAAGAAAGAAGATTTTGTAAGGAACTGGATAACTGATATGTAATATAGAATAGATATTTTTACTATGCCCAGAAAACCCAGAACGAAAATAGATGTCAGTTTAGACTTTGACTGCGATTTTTTTTCGACGACTGCGATCTTTTTTTTAACCTAAAAAATTCGTGCTGCCGCTTTACACAGCGGTTGGGTTGCGCCGCACATGCGTTTCGTTCGAAAAATATTACGGCTGTGCTGAGTCACAAAGATCTGTATTTTCTCAGCCGCTGCGCTAGTGTGGATTTACGCATATTAGTCACTTGTAGAAAACACATACCGTGTGATTTCAGCACTCAAAGTGTTAATCAATGTATATTATTAATTATTACGTCTTTTTAAGTAGTGTGCTGTATTTCTTTAATATATTTAGATAATTAAGTTTTGGCTCTATAATTTAATTAATTAATTAAAATTAATTAATGGTTAATAAATAAATAATGCTGGACAATTCACACGGCATTATCTAGCCCCATGGTAAGCAGAGCTTGTGTTATGGGTACTAGATAACTGATATACATAATACAATACATTACATAGATAGATATTTTTTTATTATACATAGAAAACGACCAGAACACCCGGAACAAATACATATCTGCAGATCGTATACACAATTGTTCCGAGGCGAGAATCGAACCCGCAACCTCCTGCGTCGCAGGTGGACCTTCGCCCACTGTGCCACATCGGTCGTCAATATAATAATAAATATATTTTCATTTCATTTCAACATCTTCAAAATAATTTAATAGTTTAACTAACTAATTTTAGATAGTGAGGCAGATATCTAATAATGGTTTACTTTCCGATCGTGCTACAGTGAAATGAAATTTATAGAATTCTCACAATAGTAACAAAACTGCATAAAAACCATAATCGCAAGAATGCGCTACCCCTAAACCCATGAAGTCGCAGCGCAAAGAAAGTATTGAAACGTGCTTAGAATTTTCCGAATCGCATTTGGAATACATTCGCTGGATATGAAGCCGGAGTTATTCAATATGCTCAGTTACCTATTCAATGAAAACACCCGTGATTTTACAAGTTTCAAACATGCCTCAGGTGGAAAGAGGGAATAAATTTACTCTGCGCTTTAGCGGGTTCAAATTGAACACCTTGCAGACTTGTGTTCCGTTTGCAATATTAAATGGTTCAGTTTTCTTGTAGCTGTGGTTACAAATTAATATCGAGGGTAATATTAAATAGATAGATATAGATTATACTTTTATTGCACACTTAATACAAAAATAAAACAAAAAAGATTAAAAAAATACAAGATATGTGACAATTTGGCGATCTTATCGCTCAAGAGCCATCTCTACCAGACAACCGTGGATGGATCGTTGAATCTGTATGCGTTATATGAAATAAACTATTAAAACTGGATCGACAAAATATCACCAGTACAGTCACATACATTTCAATTAATGTAGAATTGATTTGGTTGTATAAATGTATGTATTTACACGCAGTAATTTGTGCTCAATTTCGTGAGAAGGTCGATAAATGAAAGAGACTTTTCTTTGACCCCGCCCTAAGACAGAGTGTACACTAACGCATCCAATAACGAAGATTAAATGTCCACTGACATGAAACCCAGCTCTTAATTCACAAAAAGTTCAACAACCAATGTGGTTGAGAGGCTAAAAGTTGAGACGTATTTCATACAAACGTGTTTCACATGGGCCTTGTTCCATTTACAATATCATGGCATGGGCGGCACGCGCTTCCTCTATGTTTCTCATATAATAGTGGCATTCTAGTTTTGGCAGTGTATTTGTATGGAATAAGCATTGACGAGGATCCCGTGATGCCATAAAACGGAACTGGAACGGACACAAACAACAGCGCCATGGAGTGCCAGAGACAGACAGTACCTACTCATAACGGCACTCCTGTTTTTGCGGGGACCGAATAAAATATGGCACTGACTATTTATGTTGCTTGTAGTTCTGTGGAGTGAACAGGTTTTTGTGTACAGAGTTGAGATTAACAATCCGCTTCTGTAACTAACGTTTATATGGCGTTAATTTACTTTGGGTTCAGTATTTACTTTTCCGTAGGTTTCTAAGGAATTTCTCGTATTTTTGTTATTTTTTTTAATTAACAAATAAATAAATAATAAACTGCCTGATATACTGACTAGAAAACTCCAGAACAAACATATTAGTTATTCAAGAGTTATAAAATAATATTTTTATAGGTTTTTGCAAGGGGGTTTTGTAGGTTTTGTTTTATAATAACCCATATGCTAAAGGTCTCATCGCATTTTTTACGCGCTTGTTTTAGGAATGAATCGTTGTGCATTTCATCCTAGCGCGCCTTTTCGTACATATTAATAGATCATAATATCGGTGAGATAGCATACATTTAGGCCATTTAGGATTTGCGTAAAGAAAACCTTGAGATCTACGTTGTTTTGTTTTGTATAGAACTCAACATCCAACTAAGCAAATTGAATTACATGTCATGCTTATCGAACCTAACTGTTGTCTCTTGCAAATATCTTGTAGACACGACTCAACGCAATTTTATTTCCATTTACTATTTTTATGGACATTAAGTAACTTAAAAAGATATAGCCTCACTAAAAAGAACTTTTATGAAAGTTGCTAGAGATCTTTGCAGAATGAAACGTTGGAATTGTATTTTATTGCGAATGTTAAATTTTTACGTCGAGGTCTGTCGTCATGAAATGTTACTCTGTGGTTTACTGCTCCCCAGGCATTTGTGAATTTTTCAACCTTGCAGTGCATAATTTCTGGATTTGATAGCTCCATGCACTCCGGCTTAAACCATTGAGATTTCATTTTTCTGTAATAAAAATCACTAGCGAACTTGGAATTCAAGTGAAATTGCGACAGGGAATCTTGACATTTAAATAAATGAATAAAATACTCAACGCTGGACATTTCCACACCCTAAAACCGCAACCTAACCGCTGCGCCCGGGTGGCTATGCTCGTATTAGTTTTGATATAATTTGTATAATGATAACGTCCACTGCAACCTAAGAACACGCTACGCTCGGATACGAGCATAATGACGTTATTGCTACACGCGTAGCATCCACGCAAATCAACACTATCAACGCTATAAATAAATAAATAATGCTGGACAATTCACACAGCATTAATAAGCCCCAAGGTAAGCAGATCTTGTGTCATGGGTACTAATAAAAAACATTACATATATAGATATTTTAACTATACATAGAAAACGACCAGAACACCCTAAACAAATAACTGCACATCGTACAACCAATTTTTCCGAGACAGGTATCGAACCCAAAACCTCCTGCGTCACAGGCGGACCTTCGCCCACGGCGCCAAAAAGGTCGTCACGATATGCACGCAGTACACGCCTGCGTAGCTGCGGGAAATGGGACGTTAAAACTTTACTGCACTACAATTTCACATTGTCGTATATTAATTTTCATGTATAGTGTGTAACTGTAGTGGAAACGTAGACCTACAAACAAACGAACAAACTCACGCTGCTTAAATGCAACCCGCGTGGTAATGCACAGCGTCCGCCGCAGTGGGGCAGAGGCTTTACATACACAAACACACACATAATCTAGCCCCTTTATGTCAGATACTTTCAATCTAGTTCTACAGACGTACGAAAATACCGCTTCAGAAAGTACCTGAATGAAAGGCGTGTATAATTAAACATGTCCAGTCGCAGAGCTCTTCTCTCCAAACAATATCTGGGTATACCTATCCAAATTCAATAGCCACTCATTTGCTGAGCACACGAAACATAGGGGCTCTGAAATTCAGAGTTAGCAAACAATACGCGGTCGCTTTGCTGTCTCTGTTTCAGCAGTTTCCGACCACTGTCATAGAGTGGACAGTCGACACTCGCTTTAAAGAGCTCAGCACTGGCCCGTGTAGACAAAAGGCAACAAGAAATATTTTAAGTCTAAATCGCCAGTTTACGGGGAAATTTAAATGGGTGGGGTGGAGATCTAGGAGACTTGGATAATGTCTTACATTACTTCTTCATAAGAATACCAAATTTATCTGGAAAATTTGATAATAAAAGTACTTACTTCCCTGTATAATATATTACTGTGTCGGGATCAACCCTAGTTTCAAATAGGGACAAAGAATTTGAGATCAAACATTTTTGAAAGACGACAATATGTATGTTAACAAAACTAAAAAAAAAAACCCACGGATGAAAGTTTGCCTGTAAAATGATCCAGTCCATGAGTTACATTGAAATCTAATGAGAATAACTCTAGTTCTCGCTAAAGCACACTTATCTAAAGCTACCTGCATATGATACCAACCTACAAACTAGGAGTTCGTATGATAGTGACAATGTGATTTGCTTTGGTCACAAAGGCACTGAGATAACTGATGAATATTAGAAATAGGGTATTCGAAATTGTTCATTTTGGTTTAAGTTGTACTCATAGGTGATCCATTTTCTCGCGGAGGCTTAAAACTTTTTTTAATAATATAATACTAATTTATTTTCTTCACAAAGGTTCTCTTAAATTAGATACAAAATAAAGCCATTTAGTTTATATACTAGATCGAACCTGTATTGTGAAGACTGGTGCCTGATGTAGGTTTATAAAAACCTGTATTACAGGTCACCAGGGCTTCACTCTACGGACCCGTACAGTACCCGTGATTATAGTAGGTACCTGTCTTAATAGACTTAATGTATTCGAGATACAGTTAAAATGCAGATAATAAAAGTTTAATGATCTTATAGCTAAGTGAACAATGAAAGATACGTAATAGAAAACTAATATAGGTAACTAATAGTAATGATAAAATATATAATAATAAAAAATACGAATCCTTCTGCCTTATGTAATGAGTATGCCTACGTGAAAAACTATTCAATATAGCCAACTTAGTTAGCCATATTTAGTTATTTTGTTTGTAATTCAATTTCCTCTAGCACAGGTATTACATTACTTAAAAGAGGGTCCCATACCACTGTAATATATTAATTAATTTAAGCTAAAGCAATAAACAATTTTTTTTTTTTTATTAGCTAATCGTTTTTGCACTTACCTGAGTTACTGATGTCAAAGATTTTTTCATTTAATTTCATTCAACTGGTTTGTAAAGAAGTTCTTCAAGCATCGTTTTCAAACTTCAATTCAGATTTATAAAAGTCTAAACTAAAATCCGACGGCACTTAAACTTTGCTATCCTTTTTATTTCGGTCGTTAAGAACCGCCAATATTTTTAGTCCAGTCAATTAGTTTAGTCAAGCAACATCTCAATTGACACCGGCATTCTAAATTGTTCATCAGGGTTTATGCTGTAGATAGTCTATTTTCTCACTTGGGCATGAGCTTAGTTTATTGAACCGAGTACAGAGAAGCCCAAACTATTAAAGGAATTCTATAATTTCCGTTACCGCCCTAAATTAATCCAGGGTCGATGGGATAGGATACTCAACATCGTGTTCGAATTGCGTTGGAATCGCTTTTGAATCGCTAGTAATTAAAGGTCGAACATTGTGGTTTGATTATTGTAATTGGAACATGACGAATTAAACTTGATGGTGCGGTTACTTCAGAACACGGTACATGCTAGCGTTATCCTTTAAAGTTGGTTTTTAATAATACAGGCCAGTCATATAAACATTCTACACTGGCACAGTTTTTGGGATGTTGTAAGGATAAATACCCAGTTCCTAGTTCTTTTTGCTTTCTCGCTACGAATTGAAATTGACAAGAGATTCGATCATTAATTATTATAAATCGTTAATAAAATTTATCTAGCTTATATACTTTAACATTTTGTCTTACGATTTAATAAATCTATTAGAATAAACGTATATCAATATCCTAAAAATCTACCAAGCCGTCGCCAGAAAGCAGAGTGCCCAGAATGCTGGCAACGTTACCGCGTTGAATGAGAATGCTAATTCATTGACCGAAATAGAAACCGTCATCCGATTTCTTGATATAGGTGTAAATACAAGTGTACTTTGTTTAAATACTTTGCTTTAGTCGATTAGAAGAAGCACGTTTTTTATGTAAACAAAAAGCGAATGTAGTAAATAAAAAATGGAAAACTAAACATCAATTCTGGTCTTATAATTCTGGTCATATTCTGATTTTATGGAAACTTTATTCAACATTATCACAAAACTTTTAAAACTAAGTTATAAATTACTTTTGTATTAATAACCATGATAGTTTCATAAGTTTTGTTTTGTATTATCAAAACAAACACGTTTACCGATCAGCTGAAATAAAGAAAAAAATATTTTCTCCTTGTAGTAATTACAGTATTGTAGTCTAGAGAAGTTATTTAAAGGTAAATGCCGAGATAGTTAGACACAAACCCTTCGAGAATAAGATATCTCTGAGCATTCTGCAGAGGCCCAATATCAATTATGTTTAAATTGAACGTATTTAAACAAGAACAAACTTACTTTAAGGCATTATCTGCGGTTGAGACGGTTGAATAGTCTAATATTATAGTGGTCCATCGGGAGTCCTATAAGTCAAGCGGTTTTACAAAATAACCAATATTCTACGGCCACATGTTGTGTTGATAGCCTGTTTCGCTCACAGTTTAATCTAGTGACATTATTTATGGGCTTTAGATACGTGTAATTTAAAAAGAAAATGTACAATAGAGAATCTCTTTTATCCTGCACATTCAAATACTGAACCTATCGTACAATCATTTTTACTAACTACGGCAAATAATTCAAGAGAAAAGTCTGAGAAATAAAATTCTAAGAAGCTTCTAAGAAGTCCATTGCTTCAATATAACCACTGCCTTGACCTATATCGATGTGAACATCGATAAACACTTTAGAAGGAAAGAAAACCTGCGCACACAAACACTGCACGGCACTACAGAGGTACTGAACGGAGAAATAACAATATTCCTACGCAAAACTGGAAAATACAAGTGCAAAATAAACCTTATCTCCCCGACATTATGGCGACATGTATCGACAAAGGGTGATTTCGCGAAGGAGTTGATCGTTTCAAAGAAAATGTCATTGAGGCACGTCAATACTGTTTCAAGAAACGTTTACATTTGAAGCGGTTCATTTGTTCTGTGTAAATGTTGTTAGGGTTGAAAGTAATCTTGTTAAAATCTTTGTAGCTTTACCTAACCCAAGACCTAACTACTGTGGCGCGGCGGGCGATGGTCCCGCCTTGGAACATACATATGTTTGTAAGATCGGCAAATATTTGTTCCAGGTGTTCTGGGTATTTTTTTATGTATATTAAAAAAACATTATCTATGTAATGTAATAAAATTAAGTAAAGGTATATCACCCATAACAGCCCATACCCCCAAGCTCTGATTAGCTTGGGGTTAGATTATTATCAAGTATGGATTGTCCAGCATTATATTATATGACAATTTGGCGGTCTCAATAATAATTAAGTAATCATCAAAAGGATTCATTTTTATTATAATTTGCACCTGACTCCCATCTATAATTTGGAATATAGGTAGAATTTGGGTGCAAATTCTACCTATAATCCAAATTATACGAGTAGGTAGGATTCGGGTGCAAATACCCAGCGTGATGTTCAAACACGAATCGCTGCGAATGTTTATGCACCTAATTTCGTATGTAACAAAGCTTAATTCGGGTCACGAACTCAGTGCGTGCCTTGTTTACGTGCCGCTAATAAGTGACACTGTACAATTTTCACATCGTAAAGGTAAAGTTTACATTATTGTGTGGCTCAAAGGTTCACTTGAGAATAATGATGTTGATATTTAGATTTTCAATGAATTTTGTGACTGAAACTTAGTTTTTGTTTCATATAATTTTCATCGTTCATAGTATTTATTGACAACATTCAGTTGCGTAGCTAGGTGGACTAGGGCCCCGGTGCATAGAGAAAGAATCGGACCCTCACCGCCCCTCTTTTCAGTTTCCACGTAGAAATGAACATCATAGAGGTAAATGAGAATAGATGCATTATTCAACCAACCAAACTACCAAACAAAAAAAGGAGAATTCTGTGATTGTTGATGTTCATATAAAATCATTAATAAAATATACATTATATAGTTTTCTAGCTGCAGGAGCTGGCTGAACCTATGTTTTCAAATCTTTGATTAGACGGCCCCCTGAGCTCCAGGGCCCCGGTGCACTGCACTACTCAGCCATACGATAGCTACGCCACTGATACCATTTCAAGATAATGGTCGGTTAATATACCTACCTTCGAAAAACCTTATTCCTATGACACTGCATATGTAGGTAGCTCTATTAAACATCAATCTAAGTTTAATTAATAAAAATAAATTTAGAATAAAAATTATTATGACTAAGTATTAATAACGCTAAGAGGCGACGTGGAAGACCGAGGATGAGATGGCGCGACGAGCTCGAGGTACATCTTCCATCATGGCCTGTTTCAGCATTGGATCGCGAGGAGTGGAAGGAGAAAAGGGAGGCCTTTGCCCAGCAGTGGGACAATAATGGCTTAAAATAATAATAAATAAATAAAATAAGTATTAATTAACATTTAGTCTCCGAAAATCCACGGAGGCAGTGGTTTTATTCCTGATTTGATTTATAATACTCAAAAAATGTTTAAAATGCTGCTAGCTGTAAAAATACACACTTAAGTAAATATTAATCTAGAAATGTAATATCTATTTCAATCTCTAGGGATACCTTATATTGAGGTCATACGGATTAGTAGATAGACGATGAAAAGCATCAAGGGAATACTCGTCAGACCTACGTCAAGTGATAATTACGATTTACCACTGGATTAACCACCTCCCGAGCTACGAAACAATTTAACGTACTAGACAGTCTGGGGTATAGACAATTTACCTAACTATTTCTTTTACCTATTTGTTAGACTTTATTTATATTATGATCATGCTCAGACATTTTTTTTAAATGCTGGACAATCCACACAGCTTCATCTAGCCGCAAGGTAAGCAAAGCTTGTGTTATGGGTACTAGATGACTGATGTACTTAATACAATAGCTTACATATCTATGTAGACCAAAACATCTGTAACAAATATCTGCAGATCGTACACACAGTTGTTCCGAGGCGGGAATCGAACCCGCAACCTCCAGCGTCGCAGGCGGATCTTCGCCCACCGCGCCAGTTTTTAAAGAAATTATTCATTATTTTCTGTTTCAAGTTTGGTTTGCCAAATTCGTCCACTACACCGTTGAGAAAATAGACCACTAATCTCATGACGAAGCCACTATGCTCTTGAAATAACTAACTCTGATAAATACTAACTGACCCTATTGAAAATCAATCTTGCCTTCTATCGGGCCACATTTCTTTAATAATTTTTATTTCTAGCGCTATACTACCTGTACAGCTTGAAACTTCTCAAGTAGGTACTTAATAAAATAAACCCAATTAATTTTTTGCAGTTCCCTGAAGGTGGGGCAAAAAACTGGCCATTACCTAGGTGGCAAGCAATTAGTAGCTACGCCACTTTCGACTTAACAGACGGAAAAAACCAACTGCGGAATAATGCGGAAACACCAAAAGAGTTTTAATATCCAGACTTATTAATTTGAAGTGACTTTATTTTATTTTCGCAGGAGAGTAGTCTGAAATGGTTGTGGAAAAATTTTAAAAAAAATTGTTCTCTGCATGAGGGATGGTAATTATGGGTTCGGACAAAAGAGCTTCATATCATGAAAATAGATAATATTGTCTATTCTTATGCTTGTACGTTTATTTTGCTTTTTAAGATTTGCTCATCAGAAATATGTTATCAAACTAGATTGACGAAAGGACCCTGAAGATGTGCCTCGTTAAGGGATGAAAAATGTGGTTTGAACTTCATCATCATCATCATCAGCCTATAGCAGTGCACTGCTGGACATAGGCCTCCCCCAATGAGCGCCATAGCGCCCTGTCTTCAGCTTGCCGCATCCAGTATCTACCTGCAGTCTTTCGCAGGTCGTCATCCCACCTGGTCGGAGGGCGTCCTACACTACGTTTGCCGAGTCGTGGTCTCCACTCAAGAACACGTTTGCCCCATCGGCCGTCGGTTCTTCGCGAGATATGGCCGGCCCACTGCCACTTCAGCTTGCTAATTCTTTGAGCTATGTCGATAACCTTGGTTCTCTGTCGGATGTATTCGTTACGAATCCTATCCTTCAGAGAAACTCCGAGCATAGCTCTTTCCATAGCTCGCTGAGCGACTTTGAACTGGTGGACCAACCCTATCGTGAGTGTCCACGTCTCAGCTCCGTAGGTCATAACGGGTAGGACGCACTGATTGAAAACTTGGTTTGAACTTAGTCCGCTCATATTTATAATGAATATTTCAGCGCCTGGTAAAATAACAAACCTCACAATGCCTAAACCATACATTCCGCAAAGACATCTAGTAGGTAAATCAGTTTATACCTATCTCTATATAATATCATCTATCTATTTGACGACCGATGTGGCGCGGTGGGCGAAGGTCCGCCTGCGACGCAGGAGGTTGCGGGTTCGATTCCCGCCTCGGAACAATTGTGTGTACGATCTGCAGATATTTGTTCCGGGTGTTCTGGTCGTTTTTTATGTATAATAAAAAATATCTATCTATGTAATATATTGTATTATGTATACTAGTTATCTAGTACCCATAACACAAGCTCTGCTTACCATGGGGCTAGATAATGCTGTGTGAATTGTCCAGCATTATTTATATTTATTTTATTTATTTATCTAATCAACCGGTAATACCGGCTGATAGTTTAGTTAGTTTAGTTTTATCATTATAACATCCGCGGAGTGGGGGCACTGGTGACTTGTAATACAGGTTTTATTAACCTACCTCAAAAGCACCAGCCCCTCACAAAACAGGTCAATAATGTGATCATAAAATGTATATTATATACGAACATTTTTTGTAAGACCTTATTGTGAGTGGAAAATAAATGTATTTATTTATTAGACAAATATGGTAAAAAATTACAAAATAAATCAGTTTAAAATACAAAGGTAAAATTGTCACTGATTCTAGCACACAGGCTACCCCAGCTTACCCCAGCCTCCTCTATATCCCTGGCAACAAAACAAAATTGCATACTCTTGTTCTCCAAAAAGTGTTCAATTACCAAGTTAAGGGCGCTCTCAAAGATATTTATTGTACAATTCCGTGTTGATAGGGTTAAGCCGAGTAAACTGGGGTGAATTTTAATGGCTGTTCTGTTACTTTGTTAATCTAAATATTTTCGCTTAATTAAAACTGTTACTTGTATCTTTATTAAGCGTATACAGCATTCGAGAATCTTCTTAGTTTGTTTGAATGTGCTTTCTTAATTTATATCTTACGCATAAATCATACATCGACAAATATACGAGTACAAATAATCATAGGTAGATAGAAAGCACAATACTTAAAACAACACAGTAATTAATACTTAGAATAAAGGAAATAAGGGCGACCTTTATCGCTGAGAGCGATCTCTTCCAGGCCACCTTAGGAAGGACTGGACATGAAGGAACAATATAGACGGATGGCACATTCATAAATACATATATTTTCTTAGCTAGGTAGACTACCTAGCTTTCAAATGAGTCTACTTTGAATAAAATACACCGTTTACTCAAAAAGAAACGAAGAAAAAACGAGATGAAGTAGGTTTCATTAAAAAAAATATTAAATGGGCTTTATTTTGAGGTAGGTAACATATTATTTTTTATTTTTTGTTTTTTATCGATAAATATACGTCGTGTATCCGCACATCTCGTTTGATCAAGGTTCGACAATACACATTGTATAGATAAAAAAAAACAAATAGTTACACTACATGCCCATAAATCTACATTACAAACATTATAACAAACTTACATAGACATAAGATAAGGCTATCAAATGTTTATATGGATAAATAATGCTGATGCAGCAGTTTTTTGAAGATATGTAGTGATTATCATACACAAAACCGAACATAGAACCTCCATTTTTATTTATCGTTTCGTCAGTTAACAGTACTAAGTAGAACACAAACTACATTTATAAATCATCGTGTACTTAAAGTAATATTTTTTTGTAGAAACCTAATATTTTAAATTGCAAAATTTTATCACTTTAATAACGTTACTGTGAATTATCGCTTTAATTATGCTATACAAGCTCTTGTTTAGCAGAATGGCCCTATAAAATGTTTATCAACGTAATTTATATCCAGTTTAGTCTGATCTCGCTAAAGTTGCTTCACTAAAATAGAAGACCTTTTACAAAAATAAAAGTCCAAAGACTTATATTTTTAAGCGACAAAAACAAAAAAGGAGTTCTATGTTCGGCTGTAGGTTTTTTTAATGTATTTTAGTATTGCTCCGTCAATTGAGGACAGCAAAACGAAGTAAATGATCAATTTTTTTTTTCTTTGGGGTGGTAAATGATCCATTCTCGACCAACTGAATATCAGAACCAGATTGATGACGACCGACGATTGTCGACCAACGAGTTCTCAGTTATTTTGGCCATATAGCCAGAAGGCAACCAGACAACCTCGAAAAACTAGTGGTAATGGGCAAGATAGAGGGAAAAAGACCAAGAGAACGGTCACCAACCCGCTGGTCTGATCAAATTAAGGCTATAACGGGACTCACTTTGCCTGCAGCCCTGAGACAGGCCGAAGACAGAGTGGTGTGGAAGCGGTTCATCAGGGTCACCGTTAAAGCCTTCCAGGACGGGCACGACCTTCAGCAATGAAGACTACGACAAAGAAGAAGAAGAAGTCAATTGAGGTCCAAAAGCTGCTTATAACAAAGGTCCTAATCGCCTACGTTTGGTACCTATAGTACTTACTTACAGCCTTATCCCACTGGCGTTTTGTGAGTGATTTCAAAGCGATGCGATTGCGCAGCGTTCACGTTGCGACATCACACAGACGTCGCTGCGATGTCGCGGCCTGCTCGAATCGCTTTAAAATCAGTGGCAAATTGCCAGTGTGATATGATAAGGCTTTTAACATTTGCTTTTAGCATCCCCTTCTCATCTGCACCTACGTCCACTGCTGCACATGCCTATTCCAAACAAATGAGAGTTAAAGACATCAAAATGTCTTTGGGTAGAGTGTTGCCATAATCACCATACTTATTATTCGCATTTTGAGGTATAGTCATTTTAAATAAAAGATTATGTAGATTAATATTTTTAAACTTACGCGTTCTGAGCTCATAATTATCAACTCATCATCAACATCAGCCTATAGTAGTCCACTGCTGGACATAGGCCTCCCCCAATGAGCGCCATAGCACCCTATCTTCAGCTTGCCGCATCCAAAATCTACCTGCAGTCTTTCGCAGGTCGTCATCCCACCTGGTCGAAGGGCGTCCTACACTACGTTTACCGAGTCGTGGTATTCACTCAAGAACACGTTTGCCCCAGCGGCCGTCAGTTCTTCTTCTTCTTCTTCTTCTTCTTAGAGAAGACTCGACGTAGTTTCCTAACTGCTGCCCAGCCTAGCTGGTTCCTCCTTACTATCCCAGTAGACTTACTGTCCCTCGTATGATTATATTATCAACTACTACTCATATTTATTAACACTTTGACTGCTGAAATCACACGGTATGTGTTTTCTACAAGTGACTAATATGCGTAAATCCACACTAGCGCAGCGGCTGAGAAAATACAGATCTTTGTGACTCAGCACAGCCGTAATATTTTTCGAACGAAACGCATGTGCGGCAGCACGAATTTTTTAAGTTAAAAAAAAGATCGCAGTCGTCAAAAAAAAATCACAGTCAAATTGTTAACGTCGGGAAATATGGGTAAAAAAACGCGATGAATTAAAGTAAATAATTGACGACCTAAAAAATTTCTATGTAATGTACATATATTCTATTAAATATATCAGTCATCTAGTACCCGGAACACAAGTTCAGATAAGCTTAGGGCTAGATGATGCTCTATGGATTGTCCAACATTTTTTTATAACAAACACTCTCCATCTTCCTCAGAGGAACAACTCAGAGTACCTAACTTACTACAACCCTAAAAAGGTCGTGTTAAAACCAGCTTCTCGCAGAATCGAAAGCTTTATTTATTTATCTTAGCCATCGTTGTTTACAAAGCATCAAATAACACTCCGATGTCTCTAAAATATTTATTACCCTTCCAAAAACACCATTAGAAACTTAACGCTTCCAAACGGCTTTGTTTACTTACTTTCGAACTGGAGTTTATTTCATTCGTAAAGACGAAAGTTTTTGAAAGGCTTTATTTTGTAAAGATTAGATAGGTATTAGAGGTATAAAAGCTGATTAAAGTTACCAAGAAATTTCAATGGTTAAGTCCTCGTTTTAAGACCAAAAGATCAACAAATATCACAGACCAGTAATGTGACGTCATCCATAGGTTCAGCCTGAAAACCAGCGTCGTTACAGTCCTCGGGCGGTAGTGACATTAAGCTGAGGCTGGACCTAATTAGCGCGCACTGAGGACAGGCTATGTTATTTTTACCTATTTTCTATTGTTTAGTGTTATATCTTTTTAGCTTAATGTGTGTTTTTTTGTTTTAATGTATATCTGTCTTTTTTGTGTGTGCTAATAAAAGTGTTCTATTCTATTCTATTCTAAATATTCTTATAATTATTTAAATGCCAAGTATGTCTATGAGTTAAAGGACACTAAAGTCTATATAAATATTAATCACACGAATACCACAAACACTAATATTATACATGCCAAAGTTGGGATGGGTCGATGTGGGTTGTTACTAATTCACGCCATAACTACTGAACGACTTAAATTTTACATGGATGTCGACATGAAATACGCGCGGTTTAACGCGCTTAAAAGCTACTTTAACCGATAAATCAGTTCCCATGAGATATAAGTAATCTTTAGGTGTTTCCATAAGAACAACCCGTGCAAAGAAGCCGGCAGAAACTAGTGACAATATGAAGCGCAGGCAGGATTTAAAAAAAAAACACGTAATCAACGAAATATCGGATCGACTAGCATATTATTATTTTTTGTTACTGACACTGGGAAAGAGTGATCCCATTATTAGTAACATAATATTAAATCAGCATCCGCGAAACACTTCACATTGTAAGCACATCTGTCTGTTTTGGGATAAGAAAACATAAACAAATATAAACCTCACCGAAACTAACAATAATGATAATACCATTAACAGTACATTATCAGAAATTGTTCTAAGGTCACGCCTAAGCCCGTCGATCCAGTATGAAAGGGCGCATCCATCAGTTCCTGACGTCATCATTTATCACCATCGAAAGGGTTGATTGAATACGGAGCGATCCCTCACGATGTCTTGTCGCAAACGTTTTTACGTCGGATTACGAAAATGCTATAAATATTCGGAGTTTTTGATAGCATCATGATGAATCTGATAAAAAAGAAGGGAAGATATACAAATACGTACAGACAGATGTAGAGGCAATTAGTATTAACTGTCGTGTTGTACTACCCGCTTTCTAATTACCAGAATCATGAATTAATTGTGAGATATCACATGATAAAATAAGAGAGAGAGAAAAGGAATGCCCTCAATAAACTTTACTCAAAAACGATAAAAATTAAGCACAGACAAATCCAGATTTTCACTAAATGCAATCTCTCATTTTAAAAGTTATGAAATTCAAACCTGGTTAAAACTCCAGTCGCTTCCAAAGAAATTTAAACTTTCCCAGTAAATCGTAAAGTTGAAAGTGAACTGAAAAGTCTTATTTTTTATCCTTTTTGGTAATCACGTTTACGCTTGACCGTTCGCCGAGTGCCAGCTATGATCAATCATGGTGTCATTTTCTGGCAGTAGACTTAGGAAAAATGGCTTCATCGACTTTACATCGAAAGAGAAATTTGAAAGTCATTAATCTTGCCAAGGGGATAATTTATATTGAGGAACTGCTCATTTTTGCGTGATATTTACACAATACGTGACGTTTGAAAGGAAAAGCTGGGATATAGGCATACAGCGACACGACAATGTTTGGATTTCGAGGCTCAACGAATTTTCGGGTAAAATATCCAACGTAACCTTTGAGAGCATACCTACCTATCAAAGAGGCACCTCTTTGACAGCCTGGTTATAGAACACTAGTTTCTGCCCGCGGATTCGCACACGTTATTAAAGGTTATTTCTATCCCATAGGAATTGATTTATGAGATAAAAAGTAACCTATGTTTTATACCTGTATGCAAAATTGGAGTCCGATCCTTACATTAGTTTTGGCGTGAAGAGTTAACAAACATCTAAACTTTCGCATTTATAACATTAGTGTGACTTCGTCAAAATATATCATGGCTACAACGCGTACCGTAAATAAATACCTCGCTAGCTCAGCAGTCTACTTTAAAGCCACTCGCTACGCTCGTGACTCTATACTAGACAACTTCTCTAGCTGTAGATATGATAGCGGCACGTTCAACAAAAAGTCTTGTTGCTCTCTTGTTGAAAAATAACTTACTTTACAACCCACTCGATTTATATTCTCTATATTTGCCGCAGTGCATTTTACAGATAAATGAATTTGAATGCGAACCAAATGTAAAATCCAACAGAATGTGATCATTAGCGCGGTTTAACGCGCTTATAACGCGTTTATTCGGTTCGCTGGTGACCGGTGTGCTTTAAATCGTTACGAATCTATTAGTTTATTGAATCGCACTTTGTTTATCAAAATGTACGTAATTTATGTAATGAAATATTTTTATAATGTAAATTTTGTACCTATTACCTACCAAAAATGGCTTAGAGAAACAAATCCTCTTCTTCAAAGCCAGCGCTTAGCTTTGAGTCGGTTCGGTGGTTTACCTATGCAATTCTTATAAATTGCCTACCTCATTTTGATGGTCAAGGATTACCAAAACTGTTTTTTTTTTGTTAGAGAGTATTTTTTGCAGTAATTATTTCCCAAAATCGATTTGATTGTATGAGTAGATGAAAGTAATTATTTCAATAATACATATTGAACCTACAAAAACCATTGCAGTGTTTTACCGCCATTGCACTTCACAAACCATTGAATGTTCAGTGGACGAACAGCAAATAAAAGCTGTTTCATAGATATGTGGCGGGATAAAACGCAATATTCCGTGAGCGAAACTGACTTTTGCCCCCGTCTTAGTGCGCGTCATTTACCACAAACGACTTCTTAGAATGTTCTGAAAATTTACACTCGCTTACACAAGAATGCTTTGGCTTTTGTCGTGAAATCTTGATTAAAATAAGTGTCCCTTATTCTTACGCAATAGGAATTTACACAGTTGGAAATGTTCACGTATCAATCGATTTAGGGCTCAGAAAGGTCCATAGTCAATTTATAATTCAGGTTGATGGACTTTTCAAAGAAATTTATAGGCAAGCAAGCATACCTACCTACTTAGTCACGCATCCACGTAGATAGATAAAACTTTTAAATGAAGGTTTCTTAAGAAAATGACCGAATCATATTAAGCTGCAATAAATAAAATAAAATACCTTTTATAAAAAAATAAAATAATGCTGGACAATTCACACAGCATTATCCAGCCCCATGGTTAGCAGAGTTTGTGTTATGGGTACTGTATAAATGATATACATAATACAATACATTACATAGATATATATTTTTGCATCAGCATTATTTATCCATATGAAATATTGATAGCCTTATCTTATGTCTATGTAAGTTTATTATAATGTTTGTAATGTAGGTATTAAGTGTATTTGTTACCAATTGTTTATTAAAGTGCCACCGTCTATATTGTTCGTTTATGTCCAGTCCATCCCAAGGTTGCCTGGAAGAGATCGCTCTCAGCGATAAGGCCGCCCTTTATACCTTTATTCTAAGTTTTTATCTCTGTATTATTTTCTGTTTTGTGTGGTGTAATAAAGTGTTATCTATCTATCTATCTACATTACATACATATAATTTTTTTTATACATAGAAAACGACCAGAACACCCGGAACAAATATCTGCAGATCGTACACACATTTGTCCCGAGGCGGGAATCGAACCCGCAACCTTCTGCGTCGCTGGCGGACCTTCGCCCACCGCGCCACATCGGTCGTCTGAACTGAATAAATAAACAATGCTGGACAAATCACACATTTTTTTTTATTTAATTTATCGTTATTATCTAGCCCCAGGCTAAGCAGAGCTTGTATATGGGTTCTAGATAACTGATATACATAATACTTATATTACATAGATATATATTTTTTAATTTACATAGAAAAATAAACAGAACACTCGAAACAAATACGAGTATCTGCATAACAGACAAACATTTGTCCCAATGCGAGAATCGAATCCACAATCTCCTGTGTCGGGGACCTTCGCTCACTGCGCCACAAGGGTCATCAATAGCAAGCTATCAATAATTTAATATTATTATTTTATTTGATTAATAGTTAGCTGCAATGACAAAACAAAGCCAATAACAATTTACTTTGTAATGATTGGGCCAACAACAGTTTTTATTATAACGTTACGTAATTATACGAGGTAGATTTTGGCCAACATGGTTTAAAAAATAAGAGCTCTACTTTGCGTTGTTATGCAAAATAAACAGTTTTAAAAAGAGATATTCAACAACGAACGGCTCGCACCATTTGACGCACGCCAGAACATTAAAGCAAGCAAAAAATTTTAATATTGACTTCCGCTCTTATCTGGAATACAAAGCCACGAATTGTCGGTTTTTATTCAAATCATTTGACGTATGCAAAGGAAAATCCAATAAACCTTTTGACCTTTTATTTTATCCGGGTTTTGTCTATTATGTAACAATTGCTGTCTCTGTTGACTTGACAGCAATTTCAATTATTATTGTCACGAGAATAATTTAAACGGCTTTTTGACGACCGATGTGGCGCGGTGGGCGAAGGTCCGCTTGCGACGCAGGAGGTTGCGGGTTCGATTCCCGCCTCGGAACAATTGTGTGTACGATCTGCAGATATTTGTTCCGGGTGTTCTGGTCGTTTTCTATATATAATAAAAAAATATCTATTTATGTAATGTATTGTATTATGTATATCAGTTATCTAGTACCCATAACACAAGCTCTGCTTACCATGGGGCTAGATAATGCTGTGTGTATTCAATTTTACATTTTTCACCATAAAAAACAGAATAGGGTGAAATCTCTCTTACAAACTTGATAAATTTCATGAATTTTACCCTAATCATGAAATTTGGACTTATAATTCAAAGGTCCATGTGTTTCTTTTAGTAGTTAATAGGTTATCATTGACGTAATTTATCCATTAAAATTACGAATTGTAGATAGGTACGATTTATGTATCTGGGTATCTACCATATCTAACTTCAAACCATTACCTGTATTTACACATTTGTATTGTTATTTATGTGTACTTACTTAAACTTTAGTTTTCATTCTTCATTGTACTTCTGTAATATTTTATATGATTAGTTAATTAATTTTTTATTGTTTGTGTGTTGTACCTTAGAAATTACTATATTTGTACCGATACGTACCTACTTTAATATATTATATAGACTTATAGTAGGCATCGGTAGAAATACACAGCCATAGACAGCGCAAAACAACATCAAACCTGTATATGTTTGTGAACCAAATAAACCATCTATGTATAAAAATGTTAATAATTATTTTTATTCGATTATTTATTGCGACTTAAGACCCGTCCTAAAAACTTAGTCCATCATTCCCTGATAGGCTGATAAAAACCACCGCAAATGTGCAAACTTTTCGTCCATAACACCTTATTCAAACGTTTCCTGCCCCATTTTCCCCTGGAACCCACATACGTTTAGATCTACCTGTGGCTAATAATTTAGGGTTCGTATTACTATCTGGCGGTAAACAGAGGGTGTTGGGAGTAATAGCTGCAATCTGGTGGGGCGCTGGCACGTCTCAGAATTTCCCAAGAGGGTATATATAGTTTTTAGGGTTCGCTGTTGGATAATCGTCCGGCAAGACTGTGTCGATACTGGGATACGAACGCTTATTCCCAGTAGTTCTATGTTGTTGTATAAAGAACTTCTGAGATATAAATTGTCACGGTAGTTTTGCGAAAATATTTAAGGGTATGATAAGATAAAAATAATTTATAACAGCAAAACTAATGAATAAAAATACGCTTAACTTATAAATAGTAATTACAATATGGTGAGGATGTAATTCTGAGTACCTGTACTAGAAATGTAGTGTAACATTGTGATGTTTTGTGTTATTCTTGTGATGTAGGTATAAAGCGCCAGACTTTTATAGAAGGTATGTAACTCTTTTTTTATCCTGGGAATACGCATTCGAAGCCATGGAAAGAAGCTAGTAATAACTAAATGAGATGTAACTTTCGATTCAAAGTCAATACAACGTGCATCTAAATTTTTTACACTATTTCTTGTTTCAAGTCCTCCGTATATTTTTGTGTTTGATTGAGCAAGACGACATCAGCAAAACAACGGAACCCTACGAGTGGAGAATTAATTACCCTTGACCACTTTACTTGTTGGTATAAGTTCTCGGTATTGGCACTTACAGTGTGTGGTAAATTTTTGAAGAACAGTGACGAATTTTGTGGGTTTACAACTCGTGGGCTGTGATTCTCGACAGACCCGTTTTTTTACAGTTTGTGACCAAAACTTTTCGCAGATTATGAAGTATTTACGTAGATTTATTCAAGTTTTGTATTCGGATAGAAAAATATTACTGTTCGGTATAGGGAACAAACTTTATGAAATAAAAGTAGATTTTGCTTGAATTGGGTGTATTAGAATTGATTTTACAATAGGTTTTTGATTGATTGAATTGTTCGACACGCTTTTTCGTTCTTGTCTTGTCTTATGTCAAAAAAAATGGCGGCGGGCGCGCGTCTCCTTGCGTGGCCTTAGAGCTTGGGATTGGTGCTTTTGAATATCGCGCCATGGCGTCGGCTCTCCATAGGCCTGTTCTAGTGCGACGTGTGGTGTGATGAATGGACCCTCTCTTCTTCGTTCAAAAACTGACTTCCGTAATTACTAACCCAAATAAAAACGTTAGGTTTTTTTTTAATTACTAGTACTAGACACATAAGTTATGAACATACTAGTGGTTTCTTTTTCACTTCTTCCACTGGTGGACAAAAAATTTAATTGAACTATAAAATAATTTTAATTGATAATAATTAATAGTATATATTTATGGCTGACGTCCGCAATCTCCCCTATAGCCCGATTACCCAGTCCATCCATCCATCACAATAGCCTGGTTTTATTTCTTTTATTTTTCTTTGCAATAGTATCTACACCTGGCGGATACCATCTTTGGATATATCATATTGTGCACCCGAGGATGATACCCGTTATGTGTAGCCATCGCCTTTAGATTAACTCTCTCAAAGGGCCTCTGTGCTGTTGGCTTCTGCCCCACGCAAGCCTTCCAAAGGACCGGGTCACTTTATGGCCCGAGATCATGGTAATGAGATACATAATAGTATAAAATATGACCTGTCTAAGTGCTTATTAAGTGCAAGCTTAAAGAAATCAAAACTGTTTTTTTTTTTCAATTGTATCAATGAATTAATTAAGTAGGTACCTATCAATAAAGATTATAAAAATATATCTCACATAAAAAAATATATTAAATGAAAATGAAATGAAATATATTTATTCTGATAGCTAAGACTTAATTATCTAACTATAGTAACAAGCACAATACTTAAAAAGACTTAGAAGTAAATAATCTATATATATAAAAGAAAGTCGTGTTTGTTACAACACTTATAACTCGAGAACGGCTGAACAGATTTAGCTGAAAATTGGTGGAGAGGTAGCTTAGAACCAGGAGTCTAACATAGGATACTTTTTATCATTTAAACTATTTGACACATAGATTTCCACGGGGGCGAAGCCGCGGGGCGCAGCTAGTTATTAATATACATTGATTTAACACAAAAGAGACATTTCTAAATTAATGTTGTGTAGATCAAGCCGTGTGTGAAGGTCAGTGCCGTGTTCCTGCGCTATCAGAACAGGTTCATGCTCAGCTGAATGTTGCGAGTAGGCCCACAACGCTGATTTTCAGCATGTACCTCACATTAACCCTTTATGTCTTTATGGTAGGTAGAGGTAGGTCATAAATTGCCTATAAAATAAAAGCAATTCATTTAGGTTCCTTGTGTCCGTAAAACATAATGAAAATCCATCTTTCAGAGCCACAATAATATGATAGTAGTAATCGTAAAAAGTTACGGCTCTTTTTGTACAACCTCCCAAATTATTATTTATAAACATTGTGTTTCGTAAAAATCTTGAGTACCTACCGTATCTTTTTATGACTCAATAAATCATATTTACTTCTAATGAATTCTAAACAGACTCAATGAAATTACAAGTAAATAGAATAATTTGTTCCGTCAATTTATTATTGACTAGCTGCGCCCTGCTGGTGATAGATATTTGGATAATATACAATATATCTTTATGAATTGTAGCCTATGTGTTATTCTGATAATGTAAGCTATATTATTGTGAAGTTTCATCAAAATCCATTCAGTTGTTTTTGCGTGAAAGATAAACAAACATAGGTACTTACATACATCCTCACAAACTTTCGCGTTTATATTATTAGTAGGATTTATTATTCAGTTGCAGCATGCAGCTACCTGTAGATTTTATTTTAATTGTTTCCATTGTAAATACTAGTTTGAATGTGTTTCTTCTTTTTTTTCTACTTTTTAACTTATCTTAATAAAGGAGTATTAATTATTTATCTCGGTTTTGTCTCCAAAAACAAATGACCCAGTAATTCCTTTAGAATTATATTCTATTAATATATACCTACTGCTCTCATTAATAGCTGGGGTTTTCCCAAACTTCCTAAATTAAGGTATTTCCCCAAACCTAAAGCAATAGTGATGTAGAACTGTCACTACAGTAACCACGATATCGGCAGAAGGGAATGAAAACGACGGTAATGTATAATTAAGGCTTGATAAGGGTTTGACAGTCGTATTTGGGACAGGAAACCATCGTCTCACCGGCAATTCTAAAAGGTGCACCTGAGATAAACGCAATAAATACGTTGCTACGAACGGTTGGCAAGGTAATCTAGCTGTTGCGATGGTTATGGCCTGGCCTGTAACTGGTTATGACCTGGCCTCTAACCGGTAATGACCTGGTCGTATTGAGGTTTGTCCGTCTGCCTAATTCAGCTAAAGGTCGTTTGCCACGATTCTGTGACTAATTTTCAGGCATAAGTAGACACATTTCAAGGAATAAAGGACTTGAACTGGCTTTGGGCTATACGATAGGATGAGGGTAGGATTCCCGCAGACGCGTTAAAATAATCTTTTTATTTAAATCTATCTTGAATTTTTGTTATTAGTTATAAATAAATAAATAATAAGTAAATAATGCGGGACAATTCACACAGTATTATCTAGCCCCGTGGTAAGCAGAGCTTGTGTTATTGGTACTAGATAACTGATATACATAATACAATACATTACATAGATAGATTTTTTTTATTATACATAGAAAACGACCAGAACAAATATCTGCAGATCGTACACACAATTGTTCCGAGGCGGGAATCGAACCCGCAACCTCCTGCGTCGCAGGCGGACCTTTGTCCACCGCGCCACATCGGTCGTCATAATGTTATAGTTCTATTCATGGATTCTGTTCATGGAGGAAGGTTCAATTAATTGTAATAACTGTTAAAAAAACCTAACCCTCGACATAGGTACCAACAACAGAATCGAAAAGATGAAATCTGATTTTTACTAAAATTTTACTAAAGTCTACTTATAATAATAACTTTGAACCGGTGAATATAGCTGAACATATAGGGGGGTTAAATCGATAGGTACTGAGGTCCCGCACCCCCCATCCACCGATGATCCATTGGAAATGCAATATAGGTAACTACATAATTGAAAATTTATTGTAGTTAAGGAGTATTGGTCTAAGATTTTTATTGTGTATGGGCTCGACAACAAAGACCCCGTAGGTAACATAGATTTATATTAAAATCTAGCGGCCCGTCCCCGCTTCGCCCGGGTGTTCAATTTTTTCAGGCAATTTTTAAAAAAAATCTCTTTTTTCTCTCCGTAAGAACTATCCTCGTACTTCAAGGAATATTCTAAAAAAATAATTATCGAAATAGGTTCAGCTGCTCTCGAGATTTGCGCTTAGCAATACATTCAGCGCTTCATTTTTATATTATAGATTACGCGAAAGCAAATAAAATTAAGACTAATCACAACTTTATAACTTCAAAATTAAAGCTTCGAAATGACTTTAAATCTTTCTTCAAACTTTTCAAATTATTAGAAATGTAATTTGAAAAGTTTGAAGAACCGTCACTACGCATTATTATAAAACACAGCCCCCCTTGTTTTACAATAGATTACTAGTTTCAGATATAAGGTAATTTTTTAAAACAAATATCCAAAGCTTTTTAAGTTGAAACAAGCTGAAACCTTCCACAGCCAGCTTAAGCAATATTTACCCACTGAAACTGCAAAACGAATTCATGTATTCGTCAACACGTACATTCGATTATATGTATAGCATATTGGCAACTAAAAGGGTATGGGTGGTACTGTTAGCGATTTAGACCTACCCTTCCCACTCTCGGGTCGAAGATTGTTGTCTAGGGTAGAAAAGAGAAGAATTACGTCACTTTGTTATCGAATGCGTAAATTATTTGTAACTAGCTGCGCCCCGCGGCGACGCCCGCGTGGTAATTTCTGCGCAAATTTCTTAATTTTGACCTTAAAGACCTTACCAATAATCAATAAAAAACGTCCTATGGTGGTTGAACAGTCGATTGAAGCATCACCTGGTTGATATTGCTCACAGGGTGCGCTCCGGACATATTCCACTAAATAAATTCAATCACCTCATGAGAAAGGTTGACGCTAATTGCTCTTCGTGCGGTGTCACAGAAGACAATCACCATCTCTTGGTGGAAGGGGTTTGGAATCAGTCAGTGAGACACCAATTTATTAATAATTTGAATCTCGTAAAATTGGGTTTAGTTCTAAGTTTACTTTCAACCCCACTGTGCGAGGCCGCTAAGGCCTTTTACGTAATTAGCTAAAGTAAAGGTTAAGTTTGTATTTGTGGAACGGGACTGGAATATTCCCTAATCAAATAAAGTCGAGTCCATAAAAATACAGATTAAATAAAAAATACTGTCGATCTCTGCTGATCGTACGACCACTCCCTGAACCACAAAGCTTACTAATATGAAACTCTCAGTGCTCAGCCACTGCACGACTCTGACCACAATTTTCAAACTTTCTACAACTCAAATACTGAAGACCTTTTAGTAGTGTTTGCCTTCGTATTGATTCCTTCTGGATGGATTGCTGAACTAATTCTGGTTACTTTGTTTAGCTTTATTATATAGAGCTAAACAAAGCAATTCGATAGAGCTATAGAATAATATTTTATCGGAATTAGCATACTCTTATCTGCGGGCTAAGCACCGAGATTCTGTCTAGGGTAGAATCGAAAAAAATTACGTTGCATCGTCTTCGAATACGTAAAATATTTGAAAATAGTCTCTGCCCACGGCTTTGCACGCGTTGTGACTATGGAACAGTTCAAAGCTATCTCATGGGAACTGTGTTATGGGATAAAATGTAACCTTTTTTGATTCCAGGCTTAGGACAACATCTATGCAAAATTTCAGCCGGATTCATATAGTAGATTTACTGTAAAGAAGTAACAAACATATATATACATCCATTCATCTTTCCAAACATTCAAAATTTTGCATTTATAATATAATAGTGTGATTTCTTCAACTTTAAAAAGTTATGCAAAGTATAATGATGCTATGTGTTGTATATCACAACCATCAAACGTTAACAAAGACTTATGTATGGAAACTTAATAATAATTAAAACAACAGATAACAGCTAGGTTATTAATTAAAACAAAAACTTTAACAACGCTTAATATCAGACGCGAATCGTAAAAAAAGGCAACTTTAAAGTTCCAAAACGGACGGGAGACGAATGAAATGATGAGTACTTAAATGTTGTCAAAACTAAAACTGGTTTAGACCTGCGATTTGCGCCGATGATGCTAAGTAATGATATTATTAGATATCATTAGTAAGCATCGGATTGTTTCATATGTTCCACCAATAATATCTTCGGTTTTGTAAACCTTTTGTTCACAAATATATTTTGGATTCTAGAACAGAGTATAGTTCAGGTAATGCCTTATCCAGGAACCAATTCGTATTTCTCGGGAAATCAGGCCAGGCTTTGTTCTGTTCGAAGAACAGGTAGGTTAAATTAATTTCTCTGGAAATAGGATACCATTGTATTCTAGGTCTATTCACTTCACAGAATAGTTATTTCTTTGTATGCGCACCAAGGTAGAAAGTATTTTAATTAGAACTTGTCGTGTTTCGTGCATTGGGTAAAATTTCGTTACGAATATGCCAATCTTTATAATGGTGACAATATGAACGAATATTCTTATTCTTATTGTTGTATGTCGCCGTCATTATCCGAGTCAGCGATATTGGACGTGTCGCCAGCCGTAGCTGTAAACACAGCGAATACTTTTTTGCGGTTACCTGCCGCCCGCTCCCCGCTTCCCCGCGCGAGGAACCTGCACGTGTGCGCGCGCCTGCGCCGCACGCTTACGCTTCCGTCGCCGCTGCCACCGCCGCTTTAGACGACGCTGCGCGCTGCACCGCGCCCGCGTGCCCGCTGCCTGCGGCGCGCTAATTTTATTAGAACACAATTTATTTCAAATATTATTTTTTAAATAGCCGAAAGGATCATTTATGACAATGCACTATTCAATATTGGTTTGTAAATTATACACTACATTTAATCTTGGGATATTCACATCACACTAATATTATACGTACAAAAGTTTGGATGTTTAGTTTAGATGTTTGGATTACCACATCACGCCTCTACTACTGAACCGATCTGGCTGAAATATCAAAAAATTGCATACAAGTAGTTCTAAGCCTGGAATAAAACATAGGATACTTTTTATCCCATTAATCATTCCACTGTTCCCATGGGATATAAATAACCTTAAACAACGCGTGCGAAGCCACGGGCAGAAACTTTTTGTTAAACAATTGCATGCTAGTACATAGTCATGAGCACATTAATTCAGTGCCATCTTTATTCCATGTTTCATTAAAGCAATAAATATCTATGAATCTTTGATAAATGTGTATTTCATATTTTCACCATAATTCACTATAATTATCTTCGTGTTCTCCCGATATGAATCTCCAGACTTCCTTCAAAAAGATTAGCTGTAACAATCTTGCGAAATTCTGTACGTACGGGCCGTTTCCTTACCGTAATCTCTTTTAGGGTTAATGCTTATTCGCAGGGCAAAATACTTATTTTATTACAATTTTACTGGGCTATTGGCCGTTATCCTTAGATATTATTTTTGAATGGGAACGGCTATTCTTATAGGCAGGGTGTTCAGGCAGAAAATGTTATTTAAGGGAATTTTATAATTAAACCTTCTTTCGGGAAATAAGGGTACGCATAGACAAGTCGACGGCGCGAACTTGTCGGTAGGCGAGGCCTAAATGTAGATATGCTATCTAATCTAATAAAGTAAAATAGAAAAAATTGAACATAATTATGTTTCAAAATACAAAATAATACAAATTAGGAACTAATAAATATAACAAATTAGGAACTAATAAAAATAAATTAACGGCGAGAACGTTCTAGGCTCAGTAGTAAATGTTTTATTGACGTACTAATTGCAGCACTTCGCACAATGCACAAACGTGTGCGAAAAAGCGCAATAGGATGAAATGCATAATGATATATTCCTAAAATGACCGCGTAGTAAAATGTGAACAGACCTTTAGCACAAGGGTTATTATAGAAAAAAGCGAAAGTTTGTATGTACGAGTATAGATGTTATAATTTTTTTTCACGCAAAAACTACTGAGCGGATCGGGCTGAAATTTTGGATACAGGCCAGGCCCGAAATAAAACATAGGCTAATTATAGGCGCTTTTTATACCATGGGATAGAAATAATCTTAAAACGTTTCTTTAGAAACAACCCAGGCAGAAACTAGTTAGCTATAAAGGTGAGATGTTCAAGTTTCCAAACCAATTTTTGTAATCTAAGAGTTACAACTAAAGTTCCGAACTTTTGATACAATTCAACAACTCCACGCACTAATGAGTCCAGCTAAGTTATCGTTTATAATAAAGCTGTGAACGAATGGACCAGCTTCATAACGCCCATGCTTAATTTTCAACCAGCCTTAGGTAAGGCAAAGTTTGCAGCTACTGTTGCAAAAAGTTAGCTACTATAATAAAAGCTAATGTGCGTTGTGTTAGCCGGAATGGTTTCAGCTAACATTCTACATGGCTCGTTGTAATGACAGTCGTTATTCAGACACACGTAGTTATTCAGAATGATACATTGGACCGCAAAATCTGGTTTTGAGTTCGTTCTATTGTGAAATTTCGACAGTTGAGGTTATTTTAGTTAACAGTGTATATTTGATTAATGTCATCATTAAGTCCCAAAAATTTTAAGCTTTCGACGAGATGTATTAATCCTGTTTAAGGTTTAGGCCTTTACTAAATAGCAAAAAACTTAATTTCATTATTTTTTATGTCAGTATATAAGATACTTATACCATCATCATCATCATCATCAGCTTATATTAGTCCACTGCTGGACATAGGCCTCCCCCAATGAGCGCCATAGCGCCCCGTCGTCTTCGGCTTGACGCATCCAGCATCTACCTGCAGTCTTTCGCAGGTCGTCATCCCACCTGGTCGGAGGGCGTCCTACACTACGTTTACCGAGTCATGGTCTCCACTCAAGAACACGTTTGCCCCAACGGCAGTCGGTTCTTCGCGAGATATGGCCGGCCCACTGCCACTTTAGCTTGCTAATTCTCAGAGCTATGTCGATAACTTTGGTTCTCTGTCGGATGTGTTCGATGCGAATCCTATCCTTCAGAGACACTCCGAGCATAGCTCTATCACCATATCTCTTATACCATAGAATAATATAATTATAGCTAACTACCCTCTGCTTATATTTGTGTCTATGTAGGTACATTGTTATTATTCTATGGTACCTACTTATAACCATAGACTAATAAAACAAATAGTCTATATTAATATTATAAAGAGGAAAGGTTTGATTTTTTGTTTGTAATGAATAGGCGTCACAACTACTAAACCGATTTGAAAAATTATTTCACCGTTGGGAAGCTACACTATCTCCGGTGAACAAAGGCTATATTATATTTTCAAAAAAGTTAGGTATCCGTACCAAAACCGTGCGAAGCCGGGAAGGTCCGCTAGTTTATGATATAACTATTTATAATTTTTTTGTCAAACCTATATGTATCTGTTTTTGGCCACATAAATGTATATATTTGGGGCATTCCTCGAAGCGCACCTAGGCGAAGCGCACCTAGGTACATCCACATAGCGCACCCGTTTAGGTGCGCTTCATTCAGTATCTTCAAGGCTCAGCGATAACCACCGACCAATAATGACCGTACCTACTTATTTATACGTATCGTAGGTTGCCAAGTTTAAGAACCTAGACATTATCATGTCCACTCACTATAATCCAAGGTTTTCTAATCATAAAGCACTAGTTTTTCAAACTCTATGGTACCACAAAGAAATCATTTTTCCACAACCAGTGGTTAGTAAGAAAATTACTATAAATTTAACTCATAAAGTGTCATTCCCTCACGTAAGGAATAAAGACCTAGACGGCCATTAAATTACTATGGGAACGCACATATGGGGGCCTACCGACACCTTATAATTCGAAGGTGAAAGAAAAAAGTCGTATTCAAAAGCATATATTTACATTTTTTTCCAATTATCCGAACAATTTTATTATTAAGTTTTAACTAATAAAAGAACCAAATGCTGTAAACCTTCAATAACTTAAATTACTTGAATGTACTTAATCTTAGGGATAGTTCTTCGTCAAGACGCTGGCTAGGCCTGTTTTCTCCAAAACTCTTAAACACGATAAAACTCATTAAAATGTTACTTTACTGACAGCTTTGTTCAACATTATTTTAATAAGGTTTTGGTAATTTACATGAGTTTTTTGAGCCAACACTAAACACAAATTGAGTACCTTCCAACATACATTAATGTTTAGTAATACAATATTGTCTTAGTAGGTAAATAATGTTCCTCAAACAGTATATTATACAGAGATAATTAACTTTCTATTTACACATTAAATACATATGCTATCTCCATTAACATTTCACCCATGTTCATATAAAATATTTACAATACGGTTCTGACGAACTGAGTTATTAAAATTAGATTGGGAACAAGCTTCTTTACATTTTTGGTTTTCATTATAAAACTCAGAATGAAGGCTTGAGGAAGTACATTTGATACACTATTTTGCGCCTTCTCTGTAGATAATTTTTTGAATATAAATGGTTTTTATAAAAAAAAAACGTTAAAAAGAAAAACTTGATTGAATTTACATCGACCTAATAAACTTAATTAGCTGATAGAATAATTCGTTCCACGCGGTTCAAACAGAATTCTAATTTTCTTTTGTTTTAATATTGTAATTCAGTTTCGTCAAGACGCCTAAAAATGCCTAAAACGGACAATACAATTGAGTTTATTCATAAAATAAATAAGCATAAATGCTTTTACTATTAACCAACATAACCCGAGTATTCGCAATAAATTGCTCTCCCTGCTCCGTTAACTCCGAAAACACGTGGAAACGAAATTACCACATTACTCCGAACGTCGGATCACGATGTCATTTCAGTACAAAATGGTCCCTTCACGTATCATTCTCCTGTTATTGTTCCCAACCTAATAAGAACAAAAACGGTTTTATTTAATAAACGGCATGTTTGCCAGCGCGTCGGGCCTCCGCCGGTGATGTGTCCCATGATGCCTCAAATGTATTAAAGCCTCTCTCATTTTCTGCTGCCGCAATGACCGTATATATTCTTCATCGACCGTATTTTTATTCTTTCCTCCTCGTACGGGCTTATCACTCCGCTCCCCGTCTTTAAATAAAACACACCACAGCGACTTGTCCTTGTTGTCCCACAACAACGACTTCGTGTACTCTTTTAATCGTCTGCTGTTCTCCTCGACGCGTCGCATCGCTATTTCTATCTTAATTAAGTCTTTATAGTGATCCGAGACAGGTTCCGTGCCGTTAACGTCCGGTTTAACGGCGGTTATATTAATTCTCGACAAGTAATAATTTTCATACTGTCCGGAGCCGGATCTAGTTCGGAAAAGCCACACGACACTGGCGATGAATGTGCACGTCACTATGAAAGTTAGTATGAGGAGAGTCAGTCTAGGTACTAGCCTGGAGGATGCACAACTCATATCACTATTTGTTTATTTGCGTACGCGGGTTTCTGAGTCGTCGCGTACATGCCGCGTACACGTAACGCCCTACGGCTACGCGACCGCCCGCTACGCTGCGTGGCTACGAACTGCCGTAGACAGGCTACGAGCGTAGACGGGCTACGGCGCAGCGCTGTTTATATCTCGTAATTTGCAGTCCAAACTTGTATCCAAGCTGCAGATGCTTTCAAATCTCTTTGTACGCTTCTCTTTGCACTTGTGCATTCGTTGTGATGGTTTTAAATTCGCCTACGGCTGGACGGTTACGCGGTATTACTGTTTTTGCTTTGAGGGATATGAAAAATATTGTTATAACTCAGTTTTCCAAAGAATTATTACCTATTGCGTCATTTTCAGTTGGTAATGTGTTGATCTGCAGATAGGCAATCGGGTCGATGCTTCGAGGCTTAATTCCGTAATTTGGCCGTAAAGGCGTCAAAGATAACGATCGCGTCGCCACGACAATTATTAGGCATGTTTTGTTAGAGCTATGCTTAAGTTGATTACCAAATAGGTTTGCTGACTTGGCACAACTGTAAAAGTCGAAAGCTCCTCGTAAAAGGTTCATATGGCATAATTATGTTTAACTAGTTTCTGCTCGCAACTTCGCAAGAATTTTTCCGGGACATAATTAGCCTATGTCCTTTCCTGGAAGCAATATATTTGTCAAACTTTTATCAAAATACGTTTAACAGCTTAGACCTAATAAGTAACAGGTAAACCGAGTTACTTTCGCAATTATTTTGACATAATATATTTTTTAAGTTGTATAAACATTACTCTTCTGAGTATCTTCTAAATCTAAACTATGTATATATAGGTTTGACGACCGATGTGGCGCGGTGGGCGAAGGTCCGCCTGCGACGCAGGAGGTTACGGGTTCGATTCCCGCCTCGGAACAATTGTGTGTATGATCTGCAGATATTTGTTCCGGGTGTTCTGATCGTTTTCTATGTATAATAAAAAATATCTATCTATGTAATGTATTGTATTATGTATATCAGTTATCTAGTACCCATAACACAAGCTTTGCTTACCATGGGGCTAGATAATGCTGTGTGGATTGTCCAGCACTATTTATTTATTATTTATAGGTCAAAATCAATAGTAGGAATCAGGTAGCAGGCAACCCCTTTAAATTCTTACTAAGTATCAAAGCAGCTTCTACCCATAGACAAAGCTATTATCGACTTTCATGTCTTCATGCTATAACATCCATCATATTTATTTCTCGGAGCCTTATAAGCCCATTCATACATTCTCATTCATATAGCGATACCTCCGGAATCCCATATTACGTCATAACCAGAGTGTCTAGTATGGGTTTGCACAATACCAAAACGAAAAAAGTTTTCGTTTACTATCAAACCTGTAAAAGTTGCAACGAGCATTTAAGCACTACAACTTTTACAGGTTTATCATTCGAATTGGAGCAAATAGACACAAAAACCATGAAACACAGAAGAAGAAATATGAAACAGGAAAATATTTTTTTTTGGTATGACAGCAATTCAATAGTATTGCTGTCATACCAAAAAAAATTATTAATTTTCATTCATTTATCTAGTAGGAGAGCTAAAAGGTGTTGAATCCATGGAAGGGAAAAAAATATTTTAGTTTTCGTAAGCTCTATAACACCCGTAATAAGGACTCAGAAGAAAAATTCACATATCCTTTTTATGTAGCATACCTCACGTAATTTCATTTCCTTTATACGTTTAGCGTATGACTCGTGGGCCCTTGTGGTGGTTTTTATGGAAATCATTAAGTGATGGAGCACTTTCATGATAAATTGGTTTCGTTGCGCAATGGTTACTAAACCTAGTTATTACATACCACTTAGCTGATAATCACTAATTATCGTTTAATAAGTAAACGATAATGTGACGACCGATGTGGCGCGGTGGGTGAAGGTCCGCCCGCGACGCAGGAGGTTGCTTGTTCGATTCCCGCCTCAGAACAAATGTGTGTAGGATCTGCAGATATTTGTTCTGGGTGTTCTGGTTGTTTTCTATGTATAATAAAAAATATCTATCTATGTAATGTATTGTATTATGTATATCAGTTATCTAGTACCCATAACACAAGCTCTGCTTACCATGGGGCTAGATAATGCCGTGTGAATTGTCCAGCATTATTTATTTATTATTTATTTTATTTTTTTATTGTTTCTGTACTGTAAACTGATGTCTGAAATAAACGTTTTGAATTGAATTAAAAGCCATTTTAAGGTATCAATTTAAGAGAGACCATCGACGTATTGACCATAACTGCCGTCAATACGTTTCATACCCGATGCAGAGCAGACTGCTAAATATTTGAGTAGTACCGAGCCTATACGTCGGACCAAATAGCCGCTCTCTTTATTTTATTCATTTCATCCTGAATCTGAAAATACGATAGACTCAGTCAAGCTGGAGCTGGAAGCTGGAGCTTATATACCGAAACAAATTTAAAAAGAGAATAATTAGTAATTTAAAGTTTGCCTGGCAGAGATCGCTTTAAGCGATTAGGGCGCCCATTGTACAACACATTCTTTATTTGTCTTTTTCCTGTCCAGTGTATCTGTTTTTTATTTGGTGTGAAATATTGTATCGTAATAATAACGAAAATAAACCATGGTAAATATTCCAAAGAGAGGATAGATTTCCCTTCAAAAATGTAATAAAGATCTCAAATAAAACTAAAAATAAAATCAGATTTAAGAGGAGAGATTTAAGATTCAATATCGGAACAATTGTGTGCACGATCTGCAGATATTTGTTCCGGGTGTTCTGGTCGTTTTCTATGTATTATAAAAAATATCTATCTATGTAATGTATTGTATTATGTATATCAGTTATCTAGTACCCATAACACAAGCTTTGCTTACCATGGGGCTATATATAAATAAATAACGTTGTGTGGATTGTCCAGGATTATTTATTTATTTTATTTATTTATATAATAGAACCATTAGATATATTAGGTAGTAGTCGTCGTCCGCGGTTTTTCACGCTTTTTCCGTGATGAAAAGTCACTTATTTATTATTTCTTCCAAAACTAGACCTACCTACATCTATGCAAAATTTCTGCCCAATCCGTTCAGCAGTTTTGGCGTGAACAGGTTACAAACATAGAAACATCTTCACATCCAAATTTTCCGGTTTATATATTGGTATAAAGTATAAACAGCCAAAAGTGCTTACATAGTGACTAGTAGGCCCTCGTAGTCGCGTATTTTTCCTTTGATATCAGCAATAATAAGTAATTTATTCAGCCCCAAACTGTCGCGAATGGCGTCATATATTATAGGAAATTATTTCTTAGCGGCAATCACGACAGGAATGTTTATTCATAACATGATACAATCAAACATACGATTATTTAATGCATAGAATATATCTCTCCCTATTGAGGTTTTTGGGTCGGCTGTCGCGTTGCTCACTTTGCAGAATACAAGAAACCCGCATCATTCCGACTTGCTCAAACGATTCATCATGCTATTGTGTCTGTTTGTTGTGCTTTATGTTTGTGGGAAACTTTGAGATACTTTTAGATCATAATCTTAGTAATATTTACAATATACAGTAACAGGTACAAGTTTGTGCACGCGCCTTCACAAGCTTTATTTCTATAGAAAAGTTTTGATGTTGTTTCCATACTATGGGAACTGATTCAGACATGGACTACGACTTGAACATAATATAGATAAATAGATAATTCTTTATTGCACACTTAGTATAAAATGACAATGTAAAATAAAAACTTAAAAAACTAGATACAATTGGCGGTCTTATCGCTCAAGAGCGATCTCTACCAGACAACCATGCATGGATAGGATCGTGGGTATCAGGGGATCTGTGTGCTTGCAGGTTATATATTATAAAATAGTTATAATACTTACATGGAAATATACTACATATATATCATAAAATATATATACTTATACTACTTATATACATAGGGACTCAGTTATGCGTTAGTGACAGCAGTACAAATAGTGCTCCTTTAACATAGTTTTAAAGGTTGGTAGCGACTAAGCGTAAGCACGCCTCACCGTAACTGGTAATGCGTTCCATAGTTAGCCCGAGCAGTAAAGGAATCGGCGAAGAAAGAAGTAGAGGAAGCTGGTACTTGAAACATAAGGGTTGCCGAAGAAAGACTGTGAGAAAGATAAATAATATATATATCATTTTGTTGCCACTACATGTACACACAAGATGATTTATGGGATAAATAGTAGTTTACATTTTATTTCAGGCCTAGAACTACCTTTATGAAATATTTGGGCCTGGTCTGTTATAATTTCTCTTATAAAATTAAATATCCAAATTTTCATGTAAGTACTAGTTTTTACCTAAATTTACTCGAACAATTAGTTTTCGAATAGTTTCAGACAGAATTTGATATTCCTACGTTGATTTTGATTTACTTTATATCTTCGTGTCAATAATTGGACAGATTTTCCGAAATACGTGTAATTAAAATCTGACCCACCAAATACGACTGTCAATTATTTATTGGAGACACGATATCTGAATACATTTATTTGAAGCCTCCACTTCTATAAAGTGTATTAAAATATTCAGTTCAAAATGGGTATCAGCGCTTAGCCTGACATTGAACATTCTGCAATCGAACTTGAACTTTTTCTTCATTTATGTATTTTTGTTAATATATATTATAAGGCACGACGCACTGGTTGAAAACGAAAGTTTTCAACCAGTGCGTCCTACCCGTTATGACCTACGGAGCTGAGACGTGGACACTCACGATAGGGCTGGTCCACCAGTTTAAAAATCAACACTTAAAGTTTCAAAAAGTAACACTTAAAGGGAGTCTTAATTTTTGACAAGTTTATAGACTTTTCGACTACATGTGGTATACCGTTGTATTAAGCGATGATAAAATAATTTTTTAAAAGCATTTGAACTCCTCGATCGCTTTTAGTTTTTTTTTTGTAAACGGTGTAAAGATGACCTTCTTAACTCAGTTTTTTATTTGTTTTAACATTGAGAGCGTATAACTAATTATTTACTGGTTATTTTAAATGAATAATGCCTTCAATAGATGAAGGATACATCTAGGACCAAAACCAAATAAAATGAACAATCGAAAATATGTTCAAAAAAATTGTAGGGGGAAAAGAGTTAAAATTTCGGATAATTATTTAAAAATACAAAAAACAGGATTAAATTTTTTTTTAAAGAGTTAGGGTCTTCTTCTTCAATTTGTATTTTACAAATAGGTCCACCTACACACCCACCGAGGTGCTGTGTGGATTGTCCAGCATTGTTTCTTTTTTGTTTATTTATTTTATTTGAGAGAGAAAATTATAGACTAAAGCCGTGTTCTTGTATGTTTATTTATTTTAGAACAATAAACCAAATGCGGTTAACTGATTTACTTACAGTGATTAATTGAAATCAACATTTACAGAATAAAGCTTTTTGATTGCAAGCGATTGAGTTTGCGGTGCTAAAAGCAAAATTGCAAGTCACATCATTTTTATATCAAAGGTTCCGTAGGTTAGGTAGAACTAGCACTTTTGATACTTGAAAACTTTTCTAAGTTGCGTTTATCAGAGTTTCCGGTAAATGTTTAAGGGCTTTAAACAAAGCTTTTTGAGGGATACAAGATTAATTTATAAAAATAAAATAAACACGATCAAGGCGATCCTGTTTTTTTTATCAAGAACTATATAGCCATCACAGTACTATAGAAACATATACATACGAGTACGTACAGGCATGAACCCTGAATTTTAGGCCGTTGTGTATTGAAGTCCGGCTGGCTTGTTCACTTCCTCCGTCAACGTAGTGAAGTGAACAAGCGTGTTAGCGAGTTTACCTGCGTCTAGTTAGTGCGCTGACGAATGACTAACTGGACTAGCCACTAGTTTAGTCGATTGTAACTGAATCGAGTTGAAGTAATAAAATAAATTTATAAATAAAGTAGGTAGGTATGTAACCTGTTACGTTACACCGTATAAAGGTGTTATGTACCCATCTAACTGCAAAATGTATACTTAATAATACTTATTCGTTTTTTTATTTAAGAAGTCTATACCTTGGTTTTTAAAAGTCGCTGCTCGGGACTGTATAATATCTGTGCCCGTATTACAGATAAAAATTCATCAAGGTACCCTAAAAACGGGCAGGCTCGCAAACAAAGCTCAAATAACTCGCGCGAAAGTGACTAATGAACCAAAATCAACACAGCGAGTGTAAACCAATGGAAATCGAATTAATAGGCTGATGAATATGCAGAACCGATCGCTGGTTAAGGCGCGTAGTATCGTGGAATGATTGCCCATCTCACTCTTACGAACAGATTGATTATAAAGACACTAAGCCCCCTAATACTCAAACGAAATTCAAATTTTTCGACAGTTTTCTATGAAAATATGTAATTTTTGACATAAAATATATTCATTGAAAACTGTCGAAAAATCACTGTTACATGTTTAAATCCGAGTTTCTTTTGAGCATTCGGGTGAAAGTAGATAAGTAGTCACTATTAGGTTGGGTAAGAGAATATTTCGTACACAAAAACTGGCCTGCGGGCGAGATATCCCCTAATTAGGATAGAGAGAGCAAAAAAATATTTAATAGCTATAATTCGCACAGGAATGGCTTAGGTATCGATTTACCTACACAATAAGTTTAGTATACTACCGCGGTATACAACAATAGGTGCATTTCAATATTTATTTGGCTTTAATCCAATGGTTGAATTGAAATTGAATGGTCTATATTTCTCTTGTTTTAGAAAGTCTAACTACTGTTTGGGAGGAGTATTAATGTCGATACTTTATATTACATATAATTTTTCAGGCAAACGTTTCAGTTCAGCCATTATCAAAAAATGCTAACTGATTTTACAAAATATTATTTGACGACACCGGCCTTAACACCGGCCGCTTGTGCGATTAAGCTCTTATTGTATCTGAGTGATTATTGCTTACAAATTGAATTCCCCATTGTGAACGCTCCTTATCGCAATCGGATTGTTTACTTGTTCTTCACTATTGTAAAGTGAATATTGGTATACATAAAGCACAATGGATTTTGCCTTATAATCTACTGTTGTGTTTAAGAGATAGTTTATCTTGTTCGCAAAATGAGGCTTTATTAGCCGTTACCTTACATCTAAAATACAAGTTTTCCAAATAATGTTTGGAAACTTGTACCGATTTAGCAAAATGTCAGTTATTTGTAAAAGACTTATTCTAGTTAGGAGTTTTTGTTTTCATTGAATTAATCGACTGATTTAGGTTGCCGCATTACATAGATAGACAGAACGTGTATCTATGTTGAGTTTTGTCGCCTCATTTGTAAGGAATTTTTATCACTAGTCAGATTTTACTCAGTAAATATATGCAAGCGGGACATTCCATAGCCCCCAGTTGATTGCTTCAGATGTATTCGTTCGTGTATCTCTCATACTATTTTAGCAGGTCATAAGTTCATTTTTATTCTTTATTAAAATGATAATAGTATGTATGTATATCACTCATACCATGTATCTGAGACAAAGGGGTTATGGCGCTGCGCCGTTTTGATACGTTTTGCGACCCCGAAAGCGGGATATTTTAGCCTAAGGCCCAGTAAAACTCCACCAAAGCGGAATGGTGTGGCGATGTCCGTAGCGGAGATGAGAAGAGAGGTTTTTAGCTACGGTATCACCACCGAAGCTATGCAGGCATAATATATGGACTGGAGCAGAGAGGTGTACTGGCTAAAGCGAAGATGTATGCTGGTTAGAGCTGCTGAGCTGCGTGCGGCAAGCGTCGGATGTTTGTTGAGATCGAGGCAAAGCTCACATCTCTGCTCATCTCTTTTCGTCATCGCTGCGTGACGTCACCAGCTTGCGAGGCACAGCTGCTCACATCTTTGAATCGATCTTTCTTTGTTTCTTTGCATACAAATATGATACTTCTCCGCTCGTTGGTCTCCACTGAAGCTGAACGGACACGAGAAATGTGAATAATGACGTTCTATTAGTTGTTTAAAACACAACTTTTCGACGCTTACCTCAACCAGCTTTGGTGGAGTCTGGCCCAAAATCTCCATGATTAGCAAAGAAACCGCTTGTTATTCATTTCTCGATTTACTCAGACGCAAAACACAATTTGTGAGCGGAGCGATGAAATTGAAAAACTTTTCAGTTATTTATTTGGACCGTTTTGCCGGCGGCTGCGCTATTCAATTTTATTTTTCAACTCGCAAATCCTTTCATTACAGGAAAATAAATATTCGTTTGTATGAATAAAAATAGCATATTAGCTGCTGAATTGCATTAGTTAGTTGTAGTGTATATAAATTTATTTTTATTGAATTTTATTCGAATTTTACGTCTCGTAAATTCGTTCACATTGGTTCTGTAATAATTCTTATTCCTTGGTGGTATTTGAAATATATTTTTTACACAAACATACAAAGGTACTTCTTCGATAACAGTTCATTCCTCAGTTCTTACTTAACGTCTCCACAATGTCACAAGTAATTTCACTCGCAGAACTACAAGTTGTAATATAAGTCAAAGTGTCTCTAAGTATACGTGGGTGGGTAGTTAATGTACAGACATCCGTTCCTACAGCCAACAATTTGACAAACAATTTAGTCTCTATGTCTAAAGTTACAAGGTTGGTAATACGCAGTGGTTTCTGTGCGTTCTCATTACACGACACACTGTAAGTAGGTGTCTAATTTCAGAAGGGAAATTACTAACATGCCAACCACTGAAGGAATGCTTTGTAGGCATGCCTCTGTAAAGCACTTTAATTAGTTAGGGCGGAATGACACGAAACACAAAAGAGCTGAAATTCATCATACTGAAAATATATATAATTTTAAATCTGTTCAAAGTTTACTTACTTGTTACTAAGTTTACTAAACTGTTGCAAAAGTCTATATAGAGGTAGAAAGGAGGTCTAGATTTGGGCTATATTGATAAAGCTAAATCAATGCGAGCAATGTTTGTAGTTTCTTTTTTATCTGAGGCTTTTATTTTTGGTTGAGTATTACCTTTGGATATCTGTTTGTACATAAAAAATACAAATATTTTCTTGCCTTTGATGTTATACCTACACCATTAAAGTAACTCTTTGAACAAGCCTGGGTGTTTTGGAAACCCAACAACCGATTTCAATCTTGTTTTTTGATAGGTAACATTTATTTTGCCTACCAACTCTTTTAACGATAGGGAAAAAGGGGAACGGGAATCCCCTGAATAGCATATATTCATAACTCGGGCTGTTATTAAGTATATCACTTAGTTACCTACTCGCCACGCATCACTTAGTTACTTTTACGCTCCTACGTCATGGTGTATGTCATATATAGACTTGAGCACCTTCATTCTAACACACTTCCTAATACTGCTACTGCACAACACAAAAAGCATTCAAATTTGGGCTTAAACTTGTTATCTTTACATATATTTTCCTGTGATAAAATGAGCTTCAGACGAGTGGCCAGTGAGCTGTCTGTTATCTGATGCCGTCAATTAAAAATACATCTAAATATTACTTGTCAAAGCCCATATTTGAATGCTCGTTTTTGTTATGAGCGGTGTTGGACGTGTGAGCGCCAACCTTAATGCAAGCCCGTTCCAAAAACGATTGCTACCGTAAATGGCTCGTTTAGGCATCTTGTTCCCAAAATTAACATAAATAATCACTGAGTAAAGTTCCCCCAGGCAACCAGTGCAATCTAAATGAGCCTTGATTCTCCCAACAGCCAACTACATAGACTCATGGGCACACATAATTAAAATGTGAGCAGCTAAGTTGCGTCCTTATCATGAGGTACTTTAATTTTACTCGTAAAGTAGGTACCTTAGAAGTCGTTCCTCAAAAGCGAATTAAGTGAGCAATTGCACTTTGTTTGAATACTCGGAGAGATTTGCCGTTTCTGAAGTAGATGTTTAATGTAGGTACTTTCTGATTCATAAATAATTAACTCGGTTTTGTTCTGTGATCCATAGATGATTACATGGCCGACAATAAATCAGTGCGGAACTGCGCGAAATCTGGTAGAAATTCAAAAAGAAATTCAATGTTGAGCTTAGCTTTATATAAATTCTGACATGTACCTATCGAAAATCGCACTATATTTAGATTTAGATAGGCAAAATAAACATGTTAAAGACACTTAAGTGATATATGAATGTACTAGTGGATTCTTTGTCACTTCTTCCACTATTGGACAAAAAACTGTTGACTGAAACTAAAAAAGTTAAGAGAAAATCAAAAACACCTTATTTCTTATTTGATAACTATTTTTAGAAATTAGAAATTTAGATTTTTTTTATTTGATCTGTCATAAAAGTCACGAGCATGAACGAAACCAAAACGAACATTATGAATCAACGAAATCTGCCAGAATATTTATGTTTCAGTTCAAATAAATTTCGTAAGAGTAAAAAAGCCCCGCATATCCCCGCAACCCCCTGCCTCGCAGGCGGACCTTCGCCCACCGCGCCAAAGTGGTAGTCAATCGGTCGTCATTATTAAATGCACGTGTAAATGATAACTCTAGATTAACTTGTCATGATTGTAGGTAGATATAGGTAGACTCAGGTGTCGCTTGTGGGTGTAGCCCGTGTTTAAAACGACAAACTTCCTAAAACTTAGAATTAGCCCCATCTTAGGAAATGGCTCAAGTCTCAAAGTAAACACATCACTGTAATGAACTCGTGTAATCGCTGTTTCAGGGCTCTTACCAGGAATGGGACGGTCTCGGTACGAACTAAATTGATATGGAGAACGAATACTGCTTTTAATACTACATTTTGCTGTATAATTTTCTTTCAAAGCAAATTACACGGTAAAAAGTACACGTGTTAGATATGTCATCCAGCCATTTTCAATTAAAATCCAACTGGCCATATAATAGGCAATTACTTACCTACCCATTACGTAGTAAAGTTTATAAAAGTAGAACGTCTTCGATGGGCTGTTATTATTAGAACGAATTCAAGACGACTTGAAGAGAGCTTTGTCATCTTGCATTCGTTCTACGTGCAACGCAGAAGACGCTTGGCTGCTCAGCAAGCGTCTTCTGCGTTGCAAACCGATGGCCGAAGACCCACTGGAAGACCGAAACTCAGTTTATAATTATCATCATCAACATATAGTAGTCCACTGCTGGACATAGGCCTCCCCTAATGAGCCCCCATGGCCCTGTCTTCAGCTATTGATATTGATCATATATATATATATATATATGATCAATATCAATAGCTGAAGATATCGATATATTGATATCGATCATATATATATATATATATATGATCGATATCAATTTAGTTTTAGTTATGATAAAGATTATTCTTTGTACTGTAGTTTTTAATTTACATGCCAATATCAGTGATAATGTAATGGTGAATAAATTTGATTGACTGAATTTACCTATCAGGTTCAAAGCAATGTAAGAGTGGTATCTTCTCAAGTATAGCCATTATAGCGCAGCTTGGGGCAGGTGACGCTGTGTGAAAATAAATAAATAAAATATTTATTTTCACACTACCTAGTTTAAGTGTTCATGTAAGAGATACATGAATACTTAAACTAGGTAGTGTAAAATTTGAAAAATACTTAAATAACATTTACACTAATGTTCACTGATGTAAAATGTTCAGTATTAGGTAGATATTATTTGTCAGGCCTTAATTTTGTGAAACCATCTAGTTTGCCAAAAACCTTATCTTATCAACAACAAAGCTTAGTGACACTTCCCGACGGTTGCGGTTTACTTCTTGGCAGTTTGTCAGAGTTTCATACTCGTGTTTCGCTCTCAAGGGGAAGAAAAACATTTTCCTCGGTTCTCCCACCAGTTGTTAGGATCTTTGATAACCAACTTTGAACAATTCTCTATAAACACAGATATCAACGACGACATCAGTGGCGCGGTGGGCAATGATCCGCCTGCGACGCAGGAGGGTTCGATTCCCGCCTGGGGACTAATGTTTGTACGATCTGCAGATATGTATTTGTTCAGGGTGTTCTAGTCGTTTTCTATATATAATAGCAAACAAGCTCTGCTTAGCTTGAGGCTAGATGATCCTGTGTTAATTGTCCAGCATTATTTTTTATATCTATAATAATACTATACACATTAACAGAAAAAAAATTGTTATCTCTCATCTTTTTGTCTTGATAATTAACAGCTGATAAACGAGCGATAAAATAACGGAGACAGAAGGACGGACACAATGATAATTATGGTTTCCGTTTTGCCATTCAGTTCCGGATCCAAGACTTCTTATTTTTATGGCTCGCTGTATTTATGTTGCCACTCTCGCACACACAACTCTGTCAGTGTCATATGAAAAGAGTCATAAACTAGCATATAATTTCTACTTATGTACATTCTACTTACTGTTTTTTATTTTTACTATTATTTTTTGTCTGTTTTGAGCATCTCTCTTCCTTGACAAGGAGAAAGGTTCAAACTGAAAACCAGCGTTGTTCCGCGCCACGGTGGTTCTTGCACATAGCTGAGTTTGACCCTTTTTGGCCAGCAGGATAGCACAGTAGCCATGTCTTATTATTATTTTTGTTTATCTGTAGGTTTATTATACTTAATTTTTTTATACTGTTTACTGTGTTTTACTGCTTTAATTGTGTTATTGTACTGAAACCTGTTTTTTTGGCCAAATATTTTTATTTCTTATCTTATCTTAACCCTCACAATGTAGAATCCGACAGTACCGACTTCTGGTATGGGGAAGACTATTTTAGAGACACTTTCCACAAAATACCGAAGTTACAAGGGCTGGCTCAGCATTACGTGTAATGGGCTCCATTAAAACACGAAAGCCACAATAGCTTTATTATTTTAAGTGGAGTTGTTGCTGATAATTTTAGTCAAAAACAACAAAACTTTCATGCCTTTAGTGGCGAAACTAATGCGTTTGGTTGTCAAATTACTTTTAGATCTCAGTACTCGCGGGATCCGGGTAAAAAACGCGAATAACATAAAATATATAATTTTTCCTGAATGAGAAAACCCGATTAAGAAACGAAATTGCAATAAAATAAAAATCATACAAGTGCACTGTTTCGCACATAATTGGGCGACATCCCTAAGATCTCCTGCGGACTAATGAATTGACTTATGTTTTGATTCGTTGATTATAACTAATTGTTTGGTTCTTTGAAGCAGTTTCTTCACAAGTTGTGTAATTATTTTGTAATTAGACAAAAACATAATTTTTGCGATTACGCTGTTCCAAAAACGTATGCTCCTATGAACGTGTAATTCTATGCCTATCTTTTCACAAAATGGTTCGAATTGCGCCGCCTTAATTACAACTCACTTCTATAATTCCCGTAGCACACAAAATATTCCGTAGTTATCACAACAGGTTAAATCAGACGAAAGTATTCTATAAATTCGGAATGGCGTGGAGTTGTCCTGTTCATAATTTAAATCTAGATTAACCGTTTTATCGCAAACAAAAGCGGACAGTTATAGTTAAATAACTGTAAGTTCCACTCAGTCGTACTCAGACTTCATAAATAACCCGAGGAACTGTATGCTCTAGGAAATTAATTAAGTCTAATGAATATTTAAACAGACGAGCAACTCCATCGATTCTTTGTTGAAAGCTTTGAAAGAAATGTAATCATCAAATACGCTTCTTACCATATTTTACTGAGTAAATACAATTTATTTTGAACCGTGCTTACATAAATAAATTGAAAATTATGCTTAGTAATATTTAAATTAGCGGTCTGTTCGGAAAAGGTGGCCATTTAAATGTTGTGCTCAGCAAAAAGTTAAATTTTTCATGAACGGTTACTTGTATATTATTTTTATTTTATAATGGAGTTTATACGGCGATCGTGCCGCCATATGCAATAATATGCATATGAAAAGGGCCTTTGAGTTATTTCCTAGCGAAGCCGTATCGAGAAGCTCGAAAGCACCTATTTTTTATTATCTTATATCCAACCGTTCAATAATTTGCAACTGAAATAAAAGTTACGTAGTGAACGAAAAGCTTCGGTTTTTATTTCTACAAAACTGTCGAAAAAGTGGACAGCACTTTGATGTAGGCAAAAGGCGAACTAGATTTAGGATTGCATTGGATTTCGTTAAAAACGCCGTAGGAAACTCTAAAAGCTAGACCGGGCCTTGGATTATCTCTTCACGTTTTAATTTATTTTCCGAGGCAAAATTGTTAAACGGTTTAACTTATTTTGTTACCGAGTAACAAAGAATTTTATAAAAAGCTTTGTGCTGACAGCTTATTAATTCTTGGCTTGAACGTTTAGAAAATAAACAATTTTTGTCCACTATAAATATGTAGGTTGCTTCGCTTGTATTTCCGGAACTTATATATTTTAACTGTGTACATGCAACTGTCACATGCATAAAGGTTGGTATCTACTAGATGGCCAAGCGAAATAGTAGCGGTTGCAGGGAGTCGGCTCAGAAACACTATTTGTGACATCCTATGTATGTCCAGCGGTGAACGTGGGGGCTGAACTGATAGGTTGGGTATTTGAAAATTGAAAAGGTTTTGGTTTGGAAGGACTTCTCGAAATCAAGTCCCAGCTAAATAATAACCGTCACTGAATATTGATACTCAGTTGTTTCATGATACCTGATTTGCTTTGGTGTCCGATTCACTATCGGAATTGGAGTGAATATTATCGCAGACTTTATACTTATTTACTTCCATGCCAGTGTATAAAGATTGCTAACCCTTCTAAGAAAAAGAAAAACTTCAGAGAACCGATTCCCACCTCCTCAAAATGTACTGATCGTAAAGAAATCGATTTGAAACCTAGAATGGAATTTCTAAGGCGGTACTCTACTTTGTGTATTTCTTACAATCCTTTGAGCTCAATTTGCTTTAACGGAAGCCCAACGAGTTCAAACTCCACGAATCGAATGTCAATTGTGGCCCAAAATGTAAGCGGAACATTATTTTATTCTTTTCAGCGTGTCACTGACAGCTTTAACGCATTCACGATGGGCCAGCTCTAGTATGAATACGCGCATGGTGCGTCATGTCATGACTCATGAATAATGAAAGTGTTAAGACTTTTATTCGTACAATAAAAATAATCAATCAATAAAATACTAGCGGACCTTCCTGGCTTCGCACGGTTTTAGTACGGATCCCTAACTTTTTTGAAAATATAATATAGCCTATGTTCACCGGAGATAGTGTAGCTTCCCAACGGAGAAAGAATTTTTCAAATCGGTCCAGTACTTTCGGAGCCTATTCATTATAAACAAACAAAAATCAAACCTTTCCTTTTTATAATATTAGTATAGACTACCCTCAAGACACACCGAATTTAAACGAATACAGAACATTTGGAAGTCTTTGTATTTCCTAACGGATGAACAGATTTAATTAAAAAACGATTGTTTTCGGTCTGTTTGGAAAATCAAAGTGTTATGAATTGAACCAAAATAAGATTTGAACGGCTACTCTAAGCTTTTCCTAGTATTACAGAATTAAGCTTGTATTTGAGTAGAAATAAATACTCGGTATGAAGCTTCAATTAGACATTTTAATAAAGAATAAAGAATATTTATTTCAAAATTTAGAAGATTATTATCTATGCACTTTTTTTATTTTTTTTATTAATAGTTACTTATACCACACCTATAAATAAATCTTATTACTATGCAAATAAGTAGGTAGGTATACAAACTTGCTAAGGCTTCCATTTGTTGTATGAATCATAACTTCCGTGTTAGTAATAATACTGTGTTACGGCAAGTTAGAGTTTAATAGCAAAATTCACTCTCTTATAACTTGAAGTCATGGTAATCTCTCAGAGTAGGGATACCGTCGAAAGCCAACCAGCCTAATCGATTTACAGCAGTGCTCGATTCAGAGGAAAGTATATTTTATAATGAAACAAATACGCTACCTCCATTAGAGAAATGCAGACGCTAGCAACTTCAGTCGATTTCAAATGTGAAATATAAACAGAGGGATATTGGTTACGTATTATAATAAATAAACATAATCCAACTATTTTTGAAATAACTACGGTCAAAAGACCTACTGTTTAAAATACTTACAGATCGTTTCATAGAATTTTGTTTAAACTAATGAACGATATCTATAAAGGAGAATTCACCTATGGTTTATTCACCTATGGTTTATTCATCTACGGTTTGAACAACTACAATTAAGTAACCTAAGGTTGATTGAAATAATGGACGACTCACCGTAACCGGGATATTTAGTGCGTTTTGACGGCTTATTGTATTATTTAAACAGCGATTTGCTTTTGATTTATTAGAAATAGATCAGTTATTAGTTCAATTAGTATCTGCTACCACAGAATAACATATTCAGAATGAAACTTGGATTTCTCGGTAACCTCTTTCATGACACTCATTATAGGTGTCACACTTACGTTTCCTATGTACTTTTTTTTTAGTTTCATGCCATTGCCTAATAGCTTATTATTCGAAAAATCATAGTTGGCAACACAAGTATTACAGCCAAATTTAATGTGAAATGGTAGCAAAAACAAACCATACAAATAAAAATCACTCTGTGGCCTTGTATTTCAATAAATATTGCTAACAATCTGAAAGTCGACGCCAAGTTAATGAGTTTCCGTCATTTTTGTTATAGTTTGTTTCAAACATTTTACATTGACTTTGGCTCGACTCTAGAACATACTAAATATGAACAGGTTGTATAGGTAGAGCCACCACAACAAAGTGATTCAATCTATCACAGGACTATCTACCTAGTTTCGCATACATAACGTACCTACCTAAACGTATAGGGGGAGGTACTGCACGAACCAGCTTTTAGTGTGAGCAAACATCACTTATAGCTCATCCGGTGGTTGACTGCGACACACATTAGGGCCCATCCAATATAAACACCGGTGTTGTCTATCCATGGCATTTCAAGAGATTTATTATTACAGGACAGGGTAGAGCGTAGATTGTTGGGTGCGATTTATTTTAGGCACAAAGACAAAGACTAACTAAAATTGAGGTAGGAACAAGGATTCCTCTGAAAAAAATTATAATAATAGGAATTTACAGTGGCGTTCACTGTTAGTTGACCACTTGTTAGGTTTGAAGTATTTTTTTACGAAACTTTTTAAACTAGAATCCTTAGGTAGATAGCAAGCCGTTTTATGTAAAAACAACAAATATAGTATAAAAACCAAAACCAATGTAATTAAGAGTCTTTTCACCTGCCAGGGGGGGTCGAGTATTTAACCTGCCAGGGGGGGTCGAGTATTTTTGTAAGTATAATTTTGTGGTAAAGTTGTCGCATATACATATGTACAGGTCGCACCGCTTTAGCAAATCGTGGTGACCGCATGCTACCCACGCGTCAACAGCTCTGCAAGCTCGCTATCCACGCACAATCGGCAAAAAGCCATATGACGAGGGTCGTCTTAACCAGGAGGTGCAAGGGGTGCAGAGCACCCTCTTAAAATCGGACAGCTTATAAAAGCTTTATAATTGTGACCATTTTTTTTAATGGACTAACATTCAGTTGACCGCTGATGGCCAGTCTGTAGCGGGTGCATAATTTGAATGCCTATTTTTATGCTATGCGGAAGTGAATATTTATTTATACCTCAACATTTTTAACATGCCGACATCCGCAGCTCGATATTCTTTTGTTTGGCATATCAAATGCGACTGCTCGGCTGCAACAAGCGTTTGTTTCCATCTAATGATGTTGGCCTAGATTCACCGACACCGGATAGCCAATTGGCTAAAAGCTGCTTTATCTAAATTGTATTCAGTGTTGTCAATTATCGCATTGCGACTTAGGTACTATATTTTCCACCGTCGAAGTATGAGTAAATTTATAGGTATCTAAAATCCAATTTACTATTCCACGAGTAACATCGTCCATAATTACCATACTTTAGCGTAAGATACCACTTTTCTCTTATCGTGTGGTATATAAACATAGCGTTGTACATATATTTATCCAGACAAATTGCGATTCCTTCGCATTTTTTTTAGATTATGCTGTGTGAATTGTTATCCAGTATTGTTTATTTTATTTATTTATTTATTGAACCAACCTCCATTTTCATTCTGAAACCAGTCTAGGGGCACATTTTTATAGCAATAGATACTTTTTTTTTATCTGTTATTATTTTATACGGGATTTTAAATAATTATGTCACCTCCATGAATTCATTCTTACATTGCCAATCAGATAAGAACTGCACTATATACATATTTCTATCAGCGCCTTGGCACTCAGGGAGACCGCTTCTGAAAGTATGCTATAACAGCCTACCCTTCCAGAAGATATTTAGAGAATAAAACAATCTTCGACGAATTTTTACATATTTCGGGCGGTTCCGGCATAAATGTTTAATTTCTCTTTAAAGCTCTGTCTCGTTAAAGCTCTACTGCAAAAAATCTGATACCACTCCCAATTCCACTACCCACCTTAAAAGCACCCTTTGCGTTACCTATCACGCAGTCGCACTAAACATTGAGTCGTGCGTCATATCGCCCTATAAACTCGTTCCAACAAACAAATTGCCAAATGCTTTCCACGTGCCCAGAATGCCTGCCATTCTACTGCCAAACGGTTGCACTCTCATCAGATATAAGAAATACGGCGCACGCGTCTATTAAATTTAATCACTTTGCAAGTTTGGATCGCCTCCAAGAGGGAGTTGGGTCAAACCAATATCTCTTTCGGTAATGTTTCATTTCCGATAACAAAAGCTCGCTAGAGGCAAAATGACCAGGCAATAGGGGGGCGATAAATCTTGCTACGCGTAATTTTGTTTAGCAACAATAGGATTTTGGGGTTATTTTGTAATTCATTGAGAATCTATTTTATTGTTTCAGGAAGCCTTGTCAAACCGCACTTAATAAAGCTATTGTAAACTATTATTTTCTGTCAATGTATTAATGTTAATTATTTTCGCAACATCTTTAGGTGCCCAAATATATTGGAAACCTGAAACGTAGCTACGGACACGAAAAAAGTATCGTTACTTTGTGGTAACGAGTACTTTTTCATTCGACTGTGTACTCGATCATTTGTATTCGATATTTTTACTGAATCAGTACATTTTGACAGGTGTAGTAGGTATCGATAGAGATCTATTACTTAAATTGTCTTTTTTGGGTCTACTTTACAGTATTGATATATTCCATTCGATACCGTGTTTATAAGCGTAGCAACATCAGCCCGCGAAACTTTTAGAACAAGAAGAATTTTATAAAATCCTGATTCAACAACGTAAGTTGAAAACCTCACGGCGAAATCACAAGTCTCTTGAGTCCTCAGTGGACCCACACGAAACTTCCTGACAATTCATCCCGAATTCCTTCCATTGTACAATTTTGACGCATTCTTCTGCTTCCGTATAATATAACAGAGCCCGTAACACGTACGTAGGCTCTCGTCATCCCTTCAACGCCAAATTGAGTTACCCGACAGAGTTAATAAAGAGGTCTAAACGTGATCAGAATACTAGAATGTAGAGCAAATGGAAATTAGGAAAAAAGCACGAGTCTTCGTCTAAATGGTCCCCTTGATGGTTATTAAATCGTGGATTAATGATCGCAGATTGGGAACAGTTTGTTACTTGCTGAAATAATGTCGATAGGAACCTATCTCGCTTTTGACTAGAGTTCGTTTAAATCAAGACAATAGTTATATGTAACCTTATGACGTGTTAAAAGATTCTTGTTTTAAAATTCTTTGGATTTTAGCGTTTGTCTAGATTAGCATTCTTTCAAACATTCTATGCATTAGGTAAGTGTGAGTGTGTTTATCATGCTTATGTATAAATGAGTGTTTTAAATGTAAGATCTAGGATAATAATTAATATAGGTTAACTTGTATTGTTGTCAGATCGTTCGTTAACTACAGTACCTAGATTATCAATTTATTTTTAAATTAAGTGAGAACTATAGTGCTAAGACAAACCTAACATAGGCTTTAAGGCACTAAGTACTAACTTAATGATGTAACCTATTTGTATGAATAAATAATCTATCTATCTATCTAGTTCATCTCATTTGCCTACATTAAACTTAATACTTTCATTGCCTGTTATCTCTTGTTCTATCTGATAGTGTTACGGCGCGCCCTTTAAAGTTGCACCGCACAGGCTGGGCAGTGAATGGATTAAAAGTGTATTAGAGGTACGTATTTATATATTTTCTTTTAATATGCCAACTTTCTTAGAACTTGCAAGATTTGAAAACACAAGATTCAATATTCCCTTTTCGTTGAGTGGGCAATTTTCTATCCATGTCACGTCAAGAGACTTTTTGTTCGAACCGCCTATTTTTCGTAAGCACTAAAAGTACCACGAGCTACACAGCTGTCACATTGCTTTTCTTCTAAACGGCCGTAAAATATTGACTTTGGTATGTAAAAACCTTGCTAAGTAGAAATAACTGGTAATGACACCCATAAAAATCTCTAGAAGCGGATATTAAGCCCAAAACGACCTCGTTCAGGTAAATTTGTAGAGCTAAAGCGAACCTTCATAAAAATACCTACATAATTCGGGTTTTGTTAAGATTTAAGTAGATTTAATGGAATAAGGTGAGTGGTTAGCTTTTTACTAACAAAACAATAGGTACTTGATTATATTATACACCAGAAAAAGAACACTACAAAGAAACATTAAATGAGACTAGTACAATATGGCCTTATCGCTTAGTATTGATCTCTTCCAGGCAACCTTTGGATGGAAATAATTATGTGAAGATAACCTAAAAATAATATTGACAACATTATGAATACTTATAATAAATATAGGTAAGCAATACCTCACTAAATAAAATACATCATCATTATCAACCTACGTTAGTCCACAGCTGGACATAGGCCTCCCCCAAAGAGCGCCATTGCGCCCTGTCTTCAGATTGACGCATCCAGCATCTACCTGCAGTCCTTCGCAGGTCGTCATCCCACCTGGTCAGAGGGCGTCCTACACTACGTTTGCCTAGTCGTTGTCTCCCCCCAGAATACGTAAACACTAAATATACAAACACAAAAATATTTACGATATACTATTGGAAACTCAAATAACTTTAATTATAATTCCTACCTTGAGGTACACCTTATATTTATTTGAATAGGTATAATACGTAGGTTCTATGTTACCTTGGGTTTAATAATCTCTAAGCAACTTCCAATCAAAACGAAAAAGTCGTAAAGATCAAAAGCTTTTACATCTCAATATCTCTTGTGAATCGGGTTTCATGTCTTCAAATCCTCATAAGCGATTCCAACACTCAATATTCCTGGAGTGATGCGAAATTACGTGATGTACAAGTATCTTTGATAATATCCAATTGGAGACGAAGGTAAGCGCTTTCGTATATTTTTGGGAAAAACATGTCACAATAATCTTATAAAAGCGAAAGTTTGGTTGTTTGTTACCTCTCTCTTTACGCCAAAAACTACGAAATTTTGCATCCAGGTAGTTCTAGGCGTTGAATAAAACATAGGCTACTTTATTTTATTTATTTATACAATCTTAAGAAAACTTACAGCTAGATAAAGATTATTTATCTTTAGGCTAATTAGAAGTTTTAACAAATAATTTGAAAAAAAAGCAACAACTTAGAAAAGATTGACAGAAAGTAGACGATTTATATATTAATCATATAAAATTGACGACCGATGTGGCGCGATGGGCGAAGGTCCGCCTGCGACGCAGGAGGTTACGGGTTCGATTCCCGCCTCGGAACAATTGTGTGTACGATCTGCAGATATTTGTTCCGGGTGTTCTGGTCGTTTTCTATATAAAAAAAACTATCTATGTAATGTATTATGTATATCAGTTATCTAGTGTCCATAACACAAGCTCTGCTTACCATGGGGCTAGATAATGCTGTGTGATTTGTCCAGTATTATTTATTTATATATTATATAAATCATTTCCCATGGGATAGAAATAACCTTTGAACGTTTCCATAGACACAACACGTGCGAAGCCACGTTCAGAAACTAGTAATATTATAAAGCCAAAAGTTTGTGAATAAGAGCATATTATAATAGGATACTTATGTGTACGAAGCCGCGGGCAGATTATATCTCACTAATAAATAAACGCGAAAGTTTGTAAGTATGGTTGGATGTTTGTTACTCTTTCACGCATAAACTACAGAATGCATTTTGATGAAACTTCACAATAATATAACTTACATATCAGAATAACACATAGGCTACAATTCATAAATATATATTGTATATTATCCAAAATATCTATCACGACGCGGGTGAAACCGCGGGGCGCAGCTAGTTATTTCTATAAATACAAAACATATCTGAAAGTTAAAATTAATAAACCAAGTTTTTGTTCCAACAAATAACAGCAAGAGAGAATTCACAGCCAATGTTGAAAACAGTTGATAATTAGAATTAACTTAGTTAGGTTCGTCTAGTACAACTGCTTCCAATTCTCTGAAAGCTTCCAATTTCTGTGAAAGACTATCTACAGCCACAGGGATGGATTGAGATTGACTTATTTCAGGAACAAATACAACCACATAATACAATACACACAAAACAGAATAGGACTTGAAACTCTAGAAGCCCCTACCTATTATAAAACAACGTATAGCTTAACATACGAAAAATACATATGCTTGGTTCTAGAATCCACTAAATTTTATCTCAACAAACGCATTTATGAATGAAAAATTCACAAGAAGTGATAAATATAACAGAAAATCCAATATCACGAAAATAAAAAATGCATAATTACACAAGCGCAACGAAAATCGTTTTAATTTAATTTTGAAAACGGATGACAAAAGAGTGAAATGATGATGGATAGCTTTCAAAATCAAAACTTCTCCAATGAAAAAAATAAAATGTGCACCAACATTTCTTGATTTTGTAATTCTTTTGTTCACAAAAAATATCTCACCGAATATTCCTTCATCCATCACTGTTCCCATGGAACCCTTTCATGAAACTTGCTAACGTATAATAAGACGACGGTGTACAAAATTAATTTGAACACAGTGCATTTAGCTGACGCCTTCAAAACACGAATAGACTTACGAAGTGAAATTAGAAGTTCCAAGGATTAACGGCCTTGGAGTAGCTTAATGGTCTTCGTCTTCCTTTGACAATATTGAGGTTTGACTATAGGGTGTGCGTTCACTACTGGTGAACGCACACCCTATAGTCAAACCTCAGTATAGGATGATTCGTACTGAACGCATCAAACGGATTTTTTAGCATAATGACATGCCGTGTGGTGCGTCCACTGTAATCACAACTGCCGACGCGACTGTCATTTGCAAAAATATTTTCATCTGATCAGCAAAACAAATGACGTCACCCGCTCTAAACGGACCGCTGGCATTGCGAACAAACGATGAGTACACTCCGTGCGGTGCTAATCAATTGACGCACCTGTATAGCAAAACATACAAAGAATACTAAACTCCGTTTGATGCGGTCAATGCGGATCGTCAGATGCCGGCAGGTAAGCGCGCACCGAAAGCAGAGCAAGAACTTAGACAATAAGGATGTCCGGAAGCGGAAAAAGACATTTATTATTTAATACATAAAAAACTCAATTGGAAGTAATATATAAAGACCTTTACCTACCTCAAAACAAAAGAAGGCTAGCCCAAGATTGTTTTCAATCAAGCCGAAATTAATGCCCAAAAACAGGAAAGTCGTCTAAATTATGTCCGGAGTTTGTTTTAAATTGTATTTTTCGTGTCAGCGAACGCGCCAGATGGAGGTCCGAGCACAGAAGAGCTAATAGTAGCATTTTTAAATTTCACTCCTAAAACAGTCCTGTCATAGATTAGTGTTACCCACTAAACCTTATTTTATTCCTCCTTTTAACAAAGAAAAGTTACAAGCATATTATTAGACTTATTAGAACTAGTATTTACAATTTAAACAATTGAGCTTACTGCAGACTGTTAGAAACAATACAGGTAGCTCAACTGATCCATATTAACACGAGTCGGAAGCGTCCCCAAGACACTGGCGCATTGCCCCGCTGTATGGCAATACTGATGCGTTGCGCCAGATACTCACCAGCTCTCGGGTCTCGCATCGATTGGACCAGACTATTAAAAAAAATGCTGGTAATAAACATTAAAAACCTTGGGACAACCTGTCATTTTAAATGAGTTTAAGTATTGCACGTTTTTATGTGTCGGTTCTACAAAGGGCGATTAAAACGAGAAACATAAACCTGGATAAGCTATTTTAACATCAGTTCTGTGGTGAATACTTGATCATCATCATCAGCCTATCGAATATCAAAGTTATTTATTTCCTTTAGCAATACTCTTGGACACGTTAAAAAATCTTTTTTTTTTTAGTATAACTTATAGGAAATAACGTAATCAATTTGATTTTTTGTTCACTTCAATCTATTTAAGGTAAAGTAAAGAAGCGAACAAGAAATATTTACCTTGTTCGTTTCTGAGTTTTTTTCAAGCCTTTTTATCCTCTGCTAGATATTTGTAGTAAGATGTTTTGTAGTGAGCCTTTTTAATAAGGATATATATTGCATTAGAGAAATATAATATTACTATAACTTGTTCATAAAATAGTGTAAACCTAATAAACTACCGAGGTAGAGAGCCCCTGCGTCTACATCACAAGTCTAGAACTTAGTTAGAGCAAGGTGTCGAAACTAAGAAGTTAAATAGGTCTACAGTATACATTACTTTGTTTTGTTTTTAAGAACTTTTTTGAATAAAAAAATAATTAAATATTATTATTATAAAAATAAATATTATAATATGTGGAAACTTTTAATTAGCCCTCAGTAGCATTTCATGCATATATCATGCATGTTATCTTAGGCAAATAACTTATTATAAATTAATAACTGTTAGTTTTCTTAAAGTTCGTAAAATAAAATAGCAAAATAATAGCAGGATTTTTCCTGTCCAACCTAAGGTTTGCTGGTCAAGAAAACTCTTACTCAAGGTCTCTTTTAATTAAGTTATTTTTAAGTTTTGTGTGTATACAATAAAGAATTACATTTTTTTTATATTGAATACGAACTGTGTCCAATGATTGTATAGTTCTTTCGTGACTGAATTTCAGAATGAAACAGACGCAGGACTGTAGCTGAATAACTTCCAGCAAAAAATCAGTGTTCATCTCGTACAATAAAAATTCCAACCTTTCCGGGGGCTTAGGTCGCGTACGAACCATTTATTAGTTTTTGTACAAATCTATCTTTGATCCCTAGACTTCTGTTCGGAAATTGGGGGATGGTACTTTGTTTTTATTGGAAAAACAGATATACTCGTAAATTTAGGCTAAAGGCTTAATATATAGGTACATAAATATGAACCCTATTTCTTCTGGCCACGCTTTAACTTAAAAACGGCCTTACCGATGACATTCATGTTTTTCTTAATGTTCTTATGTCGGCGCCGGGTCCTTCTAGGTGTCTACGAAGTATAAACTTCTAAGAAGGTTCTTTCATATAATTTTTTTTTAAGAAAATTGCAATTTTTCATATTTTCAAACACGGACCCAGCCGCGGGGCGCTGCTAGTATAAGAACCGAAAAGGTTTCATATAATCCTACATATAATTACTAATTAAATTTTATGACTTAGCAACTCGAAGTGTGTCTTGGCTTTCGATACGAGAAAGATAAATTCATAAAAACAGTTTTTCAAATGCGATATTTCAGAGATAGACCTATAGAAACTACGAATACTCAAATACATTTCAAGTATTCATTTCTTGAAATACGACAACATTATTAGCATTATAAGCGTATTTGTATAGTATGTATGTAGTGTAACATGAACCACTAGGCGACGTACAGTGAAACTATCCTCAGTAATCTATGCTTGAGTAATGCCTTTGCTATAAGAAATCGTTACTCAAGCATAGATCGATTACTGAGCAAGCCTTTATAAAACGGAGCTTAGGCCTAACCTTGGCTATCTTGTAAAAGGTAGCCAAGTACCAAAAATTTGTATAAAATTATATAATATATAATTATACTTAAAATAATTTGATTGCAAATTTTTTTCTTATATTGAAGTTTTTCGGTATTAAAATTTTCCTATTCTCAAATCATACATTGTTACAGTGTTGTCATAGTCCTGTTAAAATCATGAAAATCATGAAATCACGGACTCATGTACAACATAATATAGGTAGTCAAAGGACGACGTTTACTGGTAAGCGTTTTCGGATACTTTTCTCTACCTACTGCATATTTAGGGCGACCTTTTTCGTATTCCGGGATAGGAATATGATAACGAACATGGACGTGACTCCCAATCGAATATTAAAATACTGGCGCTGTGCAGACATTTTATACTTGAACTAGCGGTGCCCGTGGCTTCGCTTGCGTAGAGTTCGTAATTATCAAACATTAAAGTACTTTATTTCCTTTAGTTAGACGTTAGACGTTGGACCGGACTCTGGGACACGTCACAAAATTCAAAATATATTGACACGGTACTGTCATTATGTTTATTTTTTATTTATCTCGTAGGGATTATCTGGGACCCATATTCCTAATTCATAATCTTTATTCATTCACAATAATAGAATTGTATCTGAAATCTTGTACATGCGGAATTTATCGAATATAATGACATGTCATACACTTGACGACCGATGTGGCGCGGTGGGCGAAGGTCCGCTTGCCCGCAGGAGGTTGCGGGTTCGATTCCCGCCTCGGAACAATTGTGTGTACGATCAGCAGATATTTGTTCCGGGTGTTCTGGTCGTTTTCTATGTATAATAAAAAAATATCTATCTATGTAATGTATTGTATTATGTATATCAGTTATCTAGTACCCATAACACAAGCTCTGCTTACCATGGGGCTAGATAATGCTGTGTGAATTGTCCAGCATTATTTATTATTTTATTTTATTTATTTAATTAATACTAAAGTCGTTTACACACAAAAAAACACAAATAAATATTACAAAAACAAATATTATAACCCTCTTCTGAAGCACCAATACGGTGTTAATATCTCCAGAATGGAAGTATTTAATAAGTCTGTGAGATGGCGGATTATTAATCATGACTTTTAATAGTCATAGTCATAGTAGTCTAAGCTACCCGCAATAACATCAGTTTCAGAAATTACCCAAAAAATACAAAAAAATAGGCAAAAAAAATTTTTTTTTCGTTAAGTGACAATAAAGATTACATTGTAAAAAGATGGTCTTTGACATTACAGACAGACAATTCACGTTAATTTATATTTCTATCTACTACCGTAAAGATGATTTTCCCCTGTTTTAGCTGTTCACATTTTAGAGTAGTCTGCATAGAGACTATTTGAGTGTATTTAAAAAACTCAGGGACTCGTAGTCCCTGAAACCGCCTGGCTGCACAAAATACCTATCCATTTTTTTACAAAACTATCGTTGGCCGTTCTTTGATCAGGGAAAAGGCTTCTTTAACACAGAAATCGAGATTTTTAGAGAATCATAAATGTATAGTTTCTAGTTTTACTTATGTAATTTGAATTTTGTGACAGAAGAAGGTCAGAGAATAAGGTCTAAATGAAAAAAGAACGTTGATATTTGACCTCTCAATAAAGACGACCTTGGATACACGCACTGGAGGATAGAGCATATATTTCGTGCGTGTATTTAAGTTTCCTTTGGATCCTACCTATAACATAGAACCCTTTGCCATGGGAGGGTCATGCCACAATAATTATGGACTGCCAATAAGTGACTGTGGTCATGGCTTCACTATTCCAACATACTGCTCTATCCTCCAGTGCGTGTATCCAAAGTCACCTTTATAGAGAGGTCAAATATCAACATGCTTTATTTTCATTAGACTTAACAGGACTCTGTTTGATTATAGGAAAGTTGCGAGATGGGAAGGAGCCTTAATACCTTAGTTTTTCTGGTAAAAAAATCCAATAACAACTTTGGCCGACACAGGATTTGAACCTGATAATGAGGTCTCAGTCCGATAAATTTTGGTATATTTTGGCTTGAGTATAATCGATGCTGATGCTAGATAATAAATGTGTATTAATTTATTGACTCCTCTTCATTTATTTATGTAATTAGAACAGCCCTTGGCCAAATATCATCAGCCTATGATAGTCCACTGCTGGACATATGCCTCCCCCAATGAGCGCCATAGCGCTCTGTTTTCAGCTCTTGTCTTTCACAGGTCATCATCCCACCTTGTCGGTGGGCGTCCTACACTACGTTTACCAAGTCTTGGTCAAATATTCAAGCCTTATTATATTATCATGAAAATATTTTATTTTAAATTCATTTATTAAAGAGTCAACATGTGACAATAGACGTGACAAAAGAGAAATGTCATCAATCATTATATTTAAAAAATATTTTAATATTTTATATGCAACCAGTTTTTGGCGTAAAATGCGTCCTTGTGAGACAGGTAGAGCCAGGCTTCATATCGGTGCGGACGTCCGGCGAGCGGCAGGTTTGAGCGAAAATTTCAACCGACATGTAGATAAGAATGCCCTGGTTACATACAAATATACGGAAACGCTAGCTTCAATGGGGACAAAACAGGCAAACGTTGCAGGTACTTACATTATGCTCTTCTAAATATACCTACCATTACTTGCTACTTACTTACTCATTCATACTTCCATGGCGCGACTCGAAGTGTGGTCTTACACTCTAGTCTTTTTACTTATTATATTAATAACATGATATTTCCGACACAAAATACATTGTTTGAGAAAATAAGAAATGAAATGTGTCTTCGCGTCCGATAGTATTTTTGGTCTGTCGTGTTTCCCTATACCCGCCAGTCTTGCAGTAAATTCAACATCAGATAATCATATCCATTACTTGAGATAATCTTTATTAATTAATTAAATTACAATCAAATAACAGAAACAAACTACAACTAGTATTTATAATTGAAACACTCAATTGCTTCAATTGTAGATATTATATGTAGTTCTAACTGCACACTGTTGCAATCAATCAGGATACTCACCTGTTCTCGGGTCAGGCGTCGTTTCGACCAGACTTTTAGATATGTTTTTGAAACCCGAAGAGCCTCTATCTATGGGTATCTATTTCCTTCCAAAACCAGTCCAACCAAAAAGTAGATTGGTACCTAAATAAGAATGAATAAATGAATTAACACTTTATTGCACTTAAAACTATAAAATAACACCTTATATCTAAATATTACACATAAAAAGTACAATAGGCGGCCTTATCGCTGACAGCTATTTCTCCCAGGCAACCTAGGCATGGAGAAAAATAGATAAGTTAACTAAGAGTTGCTAGATCAGAAACAAACAGAGAGAAATATCAAAAACAAAAAAAAAACACAGACGGAAAGATAACGAGTAACTTATCTTTCCGTCGTTCGTCGCCGTTTCGTGGTAAACAAATACATAAATATGTATTTGCGTTTACCTAACTAGCTAAATATGTACCTATGGCGTTGTCAGCTGTCTATAAGTAATATTACAGTATATCCGACGTAAATTATGAACACTGATGGTATCAAAGTAAGCCAAAAGGAAACCAACCCCCGGATTTACACAGTTTTCACAGAAAATCTGCTTATAAATCGTCATTTGTCGTTAAATCTGATTTGTTTTCGAAGGGAAACTTTTGAATAAAACCGCCCTATAGAACATAAAATCATCCCTTTTCCTCTCTGACAGGTTTTTTGTGTGTAAAAGGCATATGCGAAACGATAATGAGACCTTTTGTGCCAGCTGTGTGTGATAACATTTAAATTGCTGAATGCGAATCGATCGTTCCGAAATCATTTAAGAGCGAATTCTGTAGAATGCATCAGCATGGGGTGACCAGCTGATTGTTGGGGTTTGGCACAATAGTCTAAAGTACCTAGCACAGCACACATCACACTGGGCACACATTTCAGTAAACAACATAGGAATGTTGTTTTCTGAAATGTGTGCCCGATAGCTACGTACGTATTATATTTTTCTAGTAATTCAATACAAAATAACTTGGGCTCTTTTGTTCAGTGTCGTTGTGTTAGTATAAGTACATATTGCAAATGTCGTCCCAGGGTGCCCATGCCAGCGGAAAAACGTCGATTTTTTTCCCTAAACTCTCGCCAAAAGTGCCAGATCTATCAATTGCGGGCAAAGTTGGCAACAAAAACGTGGAAAAATCGTGATTTATCCACAGAACGTGGCGCGTTCATTACCGAGCATTTCTGCCTGCACTCCAGCGGAAAATAAAATGCTAACACGTGCTGCCATCTCCAATAAAGTTATTTCGATTAGAAACTTCAAATGAACCATATTATTTCGATAGATGGGGGAGCAATATTGAAAGCAGAAGGTACAGGGATCCGTCTTTTTGTTGCAAAGGTTTTTCCTTTTGTGCTATAGAGAGGCGGCTATCGGTTCCTTGGAATACATTTTCATTTGCTCATTCTGAAAATGGATTATGTGAGAGCAGTTGGTAACCCTTTAATGATTGCTACGGTTCTATGTAAATTTGTCTGGTCATTTCATATGACAATTTCAATACCTTCAACAGAAACTAAACTAACCCAAATAAGGGGTCGTAATACAACAAAAACTTGTTTAATATTTTTCCTAAATATTACTTAGAATGGAATCAGTTCCTCGAATTCCAAGGTTGCTTGGGAGAAATCACTGTTAGCGATAAGGCTGCCTTTTGTACTGTATCTTATTTTTTTATTTGTGGTAACTTTTAGTACACTAAAGTGTTCATTCATTCATTCATTTACTTTATTCAAAATCAAAAGTGCGCAGGGCAAATTCAACGTTAGGGTGCGTGCAAACTGTATCGTCAATTATCGTAGGAGAACTATTGTCTGTAGCTGTTCCCATTATAATATCCTACGATGGAATAAATTAATGAAAAAAAAATATTTTTCAATTAAAATATAGTGAAATTTAGTGCATGTGCTGTCTCATGGATCCGTAAAATTTAACTTAAACAGCGCTAATTCTAACGTAACTTTTCCTCCTTTATTAACCAGGAACTTTCTAACAATTACTTACACACAGAGGGTTCAACAGGACACCGGTTACATAAACATAGAGTCGTAATTGAAACGAGGGTAGCGACAAACGTTTAAAATTTCATGCTCTTCACAATAAAACTTCTGGAGCAAAAATGGGTCTCAAAAATTTCAAGTGAATAGGGCTCTCAAGGCGGAAACGTCTCGTAGGGATGTTTAAAATTTATAATCTGTTTCCGTACAACAAAGGCGCTTCGGTTTTCTGTTGAGCTCCATTTTTTAAATGAAACTAAGAATGAATGAATGTGTTTTTTTTTTTTTTTCTCTACCAGTTTGTTACAAATAGCCAAGGCATATCCTACTCATATTATAAACGTCAAAGTTTGTATGTATGGATGGATGGATGGATGTTTGTTACCCTTTCACGTAAAAACCACTGAATGGATTTTAATGAAACTTCACAATAATATATATACATATCAGAATAATAAATAGGCTACAATTCATAAAGATATGTTTATAGTAGATATATTATCCAAAATATCTATCACCACGCGGGTGAAACCGCCGGGCGCAGCTAGTATTAAATAATAATGAATCGTTTATTAGTACTTGACATGGAACAGTAAACGTTTTGAAAACGATATCGTCTGCCAGTAGTTTAACAGTGTTTTGCAGAATGAGAACGCCCTACTCACAAACCAGTATGATTAATAGCATTATTGAATATATTTTTATATTTAGTCTTAACGTCTAATCTAGTCGTAATAAAATTATTCAAAAATAAGTTATTCATGGTGAGAAACTAATTAAGAGTAGGTGTGAATTATAAGTATAAGAGTGTGTGACAACGTGTTTGTTTGTGTGTGTATGTTTGTTTGTATGAGGGTGTGTTTTTTTTCTGTCAGTACGCTAGTTTGCGGTTACTCCATAAAAAACTGTTGCTATAAATGCAACATCTTTTTTTACATCATACAAAGAATTTAACTAGTAATTGGTATTATTACATTAAATAATCACACACACACACACAGACAGACACACGTACATTGTAATCAAAAGTGCCCACTTAAACACTTCCCTATCCTCGAAATAACAAACGAATGCATACATTATCAACAAGACTTTTACGATAGCTATGTTACAAAAATCAAAGATCAAAAATCAGCCTCTCACAATTACAATCAAGAATATACATTAATAAACATTATTTATAACTAGGCATATCAAATAACAATAAAACCATTTATTATATATTATTCACTATTTGCCACTAATACATTTATAAAAATATTTTAATATATATTTATATTTTTTTTTATTTATTATTTCCTTTTTATATATTACATTTTTTATCATTATATTAATTTTTATATATAAATTTTTTATGAGGGTGTGTTAGTGTGTGTTTTTTGCATGCTTTTATGGTGTATTTATTTATAAATAAATACACTCTTACATATCAAAATATGTCAGAAATATCAAGGGTAAATAAGTTTGCAAAATGCGGGCCAAAGTAAATTAGGTACCTACATTATTTACTCCTACAATGTTTAGAATAGTCCATGAATCAAAACGGGGACCTAGATAAGGTCTCCACGATGAACCTACGATAACTTTGTGTCAAGCTCACAAAGGAGTGATGGACGATACTTTTTCTTTGAAAATCTAGAGCATTTTTCGTGAGTATGAAAACATTAGATCATCTAAAAAATAAATAGACCCCTGAAAAAATTATTATGTAGGTATATTTGACGACCGAGATGTGGCGCGGTGGGCGAAGGTCCGCCTGCGACGCAGGAGGTTGCGGGTTCGATTCCCGCCTCGGAACAATCGTGTGTACGATCTGCAGATATTTGTTCCGGGTGTTCTGGTCGTTTTCTATGTATAATAAAAAATATATATCTGTGTAATGTATTGTATTATGTATATAAGTCATCTAGTACCCATAACACAAGCTCTGCTTAGCTTGGGGCTAGATGACGCTGTGTGAAATGTTAAAAAAATAGTTTTTTTTTTGTGTACGTATATTAATTTTTTTCTTATCGGCAAACCGTATTTATTTAAAAAAAGATATCTAGTAGTTTACAGTTAAAACCCAGAGCACGCATAATCAAAAATCATTTATTTTTTTAATATGTAGAAAAGTACGTAACTTTTTTTATGTATAGGTCAGAACAAGTTTGGACACGTTAATGAAAAATTTAAAAAAACTAGTTTTTTTTTTCAAATTGGTATACATTGCAAAATGAATCCTTAGTTTACCTAAACTGGATCACAAAACTTAAATTGGAATAAATAAAAGCAACGCGTGCGATGCCGCGGGCAGAAACGAGTTTTTAATACTAGTGGTTTACTAGTATTATAAACTCGTTAATGCCCGCGGCTTCGCACGCGTTGCTTTAACGGAAATATTTTAAAGTTATTTCTATCCCATGGGAACTGATTTATAAAGTTAATGAGTTTGCTCATTAACTTTAAACACGTAAGTAATCTAAGAAATCCAACTCAAAGAAAGCAAACCATTAGAAGGAACTTCTGAAGTCGAACTTCAAGAAAGTTTACAATCAATTCAATAAGTTCGAACGTCTTCAGCAGATACTTGCAATTGGGTGCAGTGCAGTCAATATGAGGTACGCCTTTGTCTGTTACCTACATTGTTCAGCCAATTTCAGCCATTCACTAGAGACGCTATCTCGATATAGTATCTTAACGCTTTCTCAAACTACCACTTGTACACTTCAAGTCAATCATCCTAAATAATATTATAAATGTGAAAGTGTGTTTGTTTGTTTGTTTGTTCTTTCTTCACGCCTAACAAAGCAACCAATCGACTTGATTTTTTGCTTTAGTTGAAAAGATGGATAGTAACATTAGGAGAGTACTTTTTGTCCCAAAAATCAGTTTTCATGGGATAGCAATAATCTCCAAACGTTTTCATAGAAATAACGTATTTGAAGCCGAGGGCAGAAACTAGTAAATTATAATTGGACGTTTTTTTACACGATTTTCAAATGTAGGTATTTTTATCTAGTTAAATACAAAAAATACGTCAAATTATTACGACGCGACGTATACATAAATTTCAGCGAAATCATTTCTACAATGATATGGTTTTCTAAACGAAAGAATCTCCAAAATCGGTTAACAATTGAAGTTATCAAATAACGAAAATAGCTGCAGGGAGTAAGGTCAACTGATAAGAAATAATATCTCTACCGCATCCCTGAATGCTGTATAACTCGCTCAAACCTAGTCTAAGTCTATTTCGCTCTAATGGCATAAAGACTCTAACAAAACAATCGACCAGGTGAAACCCGATTTATTGTGTTTATTACTGGCTGTACTTTAGTTAAATCTCATGGACCTTTTGGGAATTCATGTATGTTTTAAATTCTAGTAATATTTGTAGTGGACCTCTTGGGAAATGACAAACAATAGAATCATGGACCTTTGGGAACAAGCCAAAATAGCCGAATCGAAAACCTTCTTCTGTCATTTAAAAATAAACCTCCAAATTCCAGATATTATATGTATAATTTATTTTGTGACTTCTCTTATCAAAGACTATGACTTGTCCCACGTCACTTTACAGGCTTGGCAACAGTCTAGACGTTTTAATATTTAGCCAAAATAATATTTAGACCCTTGATGTTTCAAGAACTGTCAAAGAAAATCATATTAATAATTTCAAGTGACAGCATCACACTATATAAATAAAAATATTGAAGGTTGGTTGGGATGTTTGAATGGATGGCTTGAAACTTCTTCACGCCAAAACTACTGAACAAGTCAGGCTGAAATTTGCATATTATAATGTAACTCTTAAGTCACAAATCAAACTTCAGATATAAAATAAAAAAATCTTTATCAAATAAAACAGTTCCCGTAAGATAGAAATAACTTTAACTATAACTTTAAACGTTTCCATAGACTCTATGTCCAGCAGTGGACTGCTATAGGCTGATGATGATGATGATGATGATGATAGACTTAACGCGTTCGAAGCCGCGGGCAGAAACTAGTGATAAATAATTACAAAAATGAACCTCAAACTTTTGCCTCGAATGTTCTTTGAATTATTATAATAGAGCGTTTATTTAAATCTAAATGTAATTATTAAAATATGAATTAATTTGAGATTTTTTTAATTTAAATTGAATTATGAATTTATGAAGTAAGCAAGACCTACAATATCTCTGTGATTTCAAGAAAAAACTAATCTTTTGAAACTGATAAGGGTCATTTAAAAATATCGTTTTTGATTAGTATCAAAAACGATATTTTTAAATGACCATGAAGAAATATGTTAATTTGTAGTCATAATAACATATTTCTTCACACAAAATCATAATTAATCTCTCTTTTCCTATAAAAAGGATTATAGTTTATAATGTTTTCAATCATAACATTTACTATTTATTATTATATGTATATATAATAAATAGTAATAGTAATGTTATACAAACTAAAGATATAGCCTACGTTATACAATCAAAACAAAAATGGGTTCTAAAATGCTCTAATACGTAGTACCTACTAGTTATTCTGTGGCTCCACGTCTTCGTTAGTACTATAAAATATAGCTAGATGTCGCTACTGGAAAAATTAGAAGGCGCTATCGAAGCGTTCACGCTGCGAGAAGGCTTTTGAACCATAAAATTGTAAAAATATCATCAATCAGTCCTAAAACTGCTGAACATAGGCCTCCCTATGATATTTTTGACTGCGTTTGCACACCTATGGTGATGAACGCTATGAAAATGATAATTTAGATCTAACGTTTACGTAGCATAGCAACGTCGCTCGTAGCATACACCGGTCCATTAGCGATGTTTGAGTTCTGAGATCGAATTAGGTATACAAAGAAAGATGAAGCGGTTTTGTTCAGCTTACCGCTGAAGACAAGTCGCGTCGGTCAGTGCAATATATTCATCATTGTGTAAGCGTTTTAACAATTCTGAATCTACATAATTTGAAACAGTACTAGTACTACGATTTCTTTATCGGTTAGGGGCTTCGAAAAATTTACCCAATTCTGTGCACCGTATAATATAGACCTACACTGAAGCATAAAACCATCTTATCTTTGTTTTATTTATTTTATTATAAGTACATTAGATAATAGTAACATATAAAATTAATGAACACGACACGAACATAAATGATGTTATGTTATGCAGTTATATATAATCCTTTAGGTCCGTTATTATAAATAACCAAAAGACCCAAGTCATAAAATTTTAAAAATATACAAGTATGCGAATACCCGCCTGCAATGCAGGAGGGTTCGATTCCCACCTCGGGACAAATGTTTCTACAATCTGCAAATATTTGTTCTGGTCGTATTATATGTATAATAAAAAAACAATTTATGTTACGTATTGTACTAAGTAGAACAGTTATCTAGTACCCATAACACAGGCTCTGCTTAGCTTGGGGCTAGATGATGCGTTGTGGATTGTCCAGCATTATTTTATTATTTGTATGTATCATAATCGAAACAAACAAGCACACATTTCTACATTCTATTTCCACTAGCATTGGAAATAGCAACCATTCATTCGTACCTTTGAAAAATCCAACAATTTCGTTGCCTTTGCATCCATTCACAAAAGCTACACGTGGGGTATCCGATGCGGATGAGCTGGCTACATACAAAAGGGCCGGGATAAAAAACTGAGGCATTTTTAATCCCTTTTTAGTCCCTTTTAGCCCCCGAGCCCGTCTACGATGCGTCAATGATGTTTACCACCCTAAAAGCCTTCGAGCCTGTGGGTGTGTTTTGCGAGGCAGAAAGGGATTTTCATGTAATAGTCTGATGTGATCAATGGATGAGCTAATGCATTTGAGGGCGTTAAAAGGATTTTTATTGCTCTTTTGTTCCTTATGTTGACTAAGTTGGTCAATAGTAGGGTTATTATCATAAATAACTTACTATATATATTATCATAAAATACATAATAATATCGCCAACAAGTTTCTTTGCCGGAAGACCAGCGTTTGTTTCTAGCATGCTAGTCATCCAACTCATGCTGAGGCAGAGCCATTTTGTTACTGGACTTACACACGTGTTATGACAAATAAAAAAATCATTCAATTCATAATTAATATGTTCCACAGCTCTTATAATTTATTATATATCTGGGTTTACGAAAACAATGCGGCTGGTTGTTCAAATTAAAGCGATCTAGTCATATTGTCTTGTCGTATTGAGATGTAGTCCTAAAGCTTCTAACCCAGCCAGAAGAACCCTGAGAGGCTTGAATATGTTTGAACTCTATTGAAACGTAAAGGTATTCGCTTACTACGGCCGACTTTCAAAGTTTTGCTGCTAAACTGCAACAAATCACTCAAAATCATTATTAGCGCTGTTAATACAATGATAGCAGTTTCACTCAGTATCCGGTAGGGGCGCTGCAAGGTGCTAAATGTATAGGAGGAAACGAAATCTTGTATTCATATTTATTTTATAGCATCATTGTGTACATTTATAGGTCTCAGTATCTACGTAATGTTTGAAACAAAATGGTATCACAGCAGGGCGTGGCAATAGAATAGGTAGGTAAGTACTGAGAGTAAAAGTGAGCCGGATTTCTATAAAATTCGGATAATTGGATCTTATTAGATTTCAGCAAAAAAATATAATTCAATAACATCGTTTTGGGTAAATAATAAGTCAACTTTTATTTTTAATATCATTTATCGTTAAAAAAACTCATTTGAAATATATGTAAAAGGTATTGTTTCAATTTGGTTTCAAATATTTAGTCATTTTCCTCTTCTTTTAGTATATCGGGTATCTTATTGTAGATTTTTGATGGCATTGCGTTTGGCTGAGAACTTAGCATGTTTAGTTTTGACTCGTGTGATTTTATTCTTGTATGGTTTTCGTTAACTATGCAAAACTCATGTAAGGGCTCTTCTTTATTTCTTTTCCGTCCTTGACACCCTGAAAAAAACCTTCTAGATATTTCCTATCCTTCAGTGAGGCTGTAATAGTTTAGGTACATAGCTGAGACACTTGAATAATGAGATTTGTATTTAGTATTTTAGTTTTAATTTTCATGTTTCTTTTTGTTTTAAATTTAGTTTATACTCTTTTTTTATCATTCAAATTGTTTAAGCGTTTATTAATTTGATTTATAGTGATTTTTTTATTTTATACAAAGTAAATCCTTTATTGGCCTTAAGTTTAGTAATTAAGTGTGTTAATATTAGTTTTAAAGGCTGTGGATTTTGTTTCTTAAATAAATTATTTATTTTTTATCATACAACTACCAAAGAGCCCTCTGTTTCTATTTTCTTGTACTGGTATTTCTTAAATAAAGTAAAGCGGGATTTAAAGTTCCAACTCTTCTGTTAATCTCTATAACTCTCCGAACCCAATAAAAATCACCATGACTAACTCAGATGTTAACAAATACGAGTCGATTTATAATTCTTTTCCAGAACATTCTACTTTGTTCGAGACTCCGTCAATACTGACAAATTGTAGAGCAATTAGCTGAAAATGTACAACCCCGGCAATCATCCCCAAATGGATCACGGGCACATATTTTACGGATAATGGTTGGAATGGGTTTGGTTGATACATCACATGCCAATGGATTCTCGTCACGAGATTCTTTTTAACTGCGGCTGTGTACGCACTTTGATTGATTATGTTTCCGTTCGGTTTTTGACATTAAAACTTTTGGAGCGAAATGTGTATTTTTGCGTGGACCAACAATTTACCCATCAATTGCAGTTTGCAGCATTGTAATAAAAATAAATAATGCTGAACAATCCACACAAAATCATCTAGCCCCAAGCTAAGCAGACCTTGTGTTATGGGTAGGTGCGTTTGTTTACTGATATTTTTTTACTACGTGAGCGAAACAGTTGCCTGATCTATTATTAAATTTCTTAGTGTCTTTTCAACTGCGGAAAACCTATAATCTACTATCGAGAAATTGAAAAAAATAAACATATCTTGATTCATATAATACAAATTTAATCTAACCCTTCTCTTTTAGGCTGTGCGTTTTGGTTGCCTTGAAGAAATCGATGAAAATAGATTTTTTTAAATACCTTTAAACCAAACTGTTTTAGATATATTTTTTATGAATCAAGAACGAACTATCTATCAGAGTCTTGATTAAAAACAAACGCACGTAATCTCTTGATTGTGCCATTTCTAAATGCAAATTAGTGCTTTGAGTTTAACATTCTAACGAGCTTGAGCGCTAGCTTAGTCTAGTTGCCGAAGCAAACTCGATTTAAAATGCTAAAAGCACTTTGATTCCATCTACGTTCACTTGCTAGGTATGTTCGTTCTTATGACTGATTACTAAAATATACTTAGAACACATGTGTTGTGACGATAAATAACTTGTGTTATTGGTACCTACTATATGTGTACCTACTTCACTTATAATAAATAACACAGTGGATAGTTTTTTTATAAAGTAGGAACGTACTAGTTTCTGCCCGCGGCTTCGCACGCGTTGTTTCTATGAGTTATTTCTATCTCATGGGAATTATTTGATGGGATACCTAATATAATAAGTAGACTGCTGTTAAATGTTTTAGTCCAGGCCTGGAAATACCCAGCTTAAAGCTACATCGATGCAGAATTTCAGTCTGGTTCGTTCATTCATTTTGGCGTGGAGAAGTAACAAACATAATTATATCTAAACATCCTAACTTTTTAATGGTTTTCTTAACAATTAAGAAGAATTTCCTAGCTTCCACTCTCTCTATCTGTCACTTTCTTGTAGTTAAATATAAGATACCTACGTACTTAATTCAAGTAAGAAGTTTCAATATTATCCCACTAAGTATATTTCAGTAAGTTTCAAATCAATAAGGAGTTGCTAACAAGTCGATTCGAATAAGGGAGCTTCCGAGTTAGTTGTTGACTACCCAATAGCAATAGCACTGTATGGTATACAGGGTGCGGTTTATTTATAAACGACTTGGCAAACGTAGTGTAGGACAGAAAAAGACTCAAGACTAGATGCGGCATACTGAAGCCAGAGCGCCACTTGACAGCGCACATTAGAGGAGGTCCATGTCCGTCCAGCAGTGGACATGTTTTGCATAGCCTATGCTGCGATGATGAATATAACTTATTTAAAATATCACTATCACTTGTCTGGGTTTACTATACCAATATTGATTATGGCGCATAGCCCCAATCAATATTGCAAATACCCATTTAAATTTAAAACCTTAGTAAATGGACTAAATTTTATAAAAACATTGCAAGCAACCTCTTGCGTCACAATTATTAAAATTATTTATAATCTTTATTTTTGTATCTATGTATCTTTAATATCCCTTAACCCGTCCAATGCACAATACCACAAAATAAATAAAATACAGAATTGAATGACTGTTGACATTGGTGCAGCCAATGGGCAATAAGACAAGCCGGTCTTCGAAAAAATATACTACCAAAGTGTCAGAAATCTCAGTCCCACCCGTGTGTGACTAGTGCTCGCGGGGCCTTTTCCTGACAGAGCCCAAACATCTAGCTCGTTTATTAATAGGGTGTGTACACACGGGGGGAAAGTTTCGCCGTATTCTAACGCACAGACTCGCTTCGCACGTAAACTTGTAACTGAGACGACTCGAAACTTGTTTACTTAAAACTGTTAAAACTCCGAGGAGTTCTAAGATTATTTACAAATGACGACGCAATGACGTGACGGGCCACTGAAATGTTTCAAACAGCTCAAACCAGGTAGCGTTTAGGGGCCACAAATATTGGAAAATCTCTCAATTTTAATTCAGAGTCTGGTAAATGATTAAGAATACATGCACCTGCACCACTTTACACTTTCCAGACCATTTCAGTATTTTTTTCTCAAATAGATACAACCCAGGCTTTTGTTAGTTTGTGTCCCAGTAGTTATTTGCACTGAACTATTGGGATCAATAAAACTCTGTGATTCTATACAAAAATACAACGCAGAACTACTAGGAAAAGCAAAGAGCTCAACCCATATTCTAGGATGAACTGTAAATCGACATTGTGGGCATGGATAAACCTGTTTTTTATCTACCTAAGTAGGTAAGTGTTTTGTATTCTGTCTTAACCTCCGCTTAAACTATCTATTATAGTATATTTATTGTGTCTGTGACGTTATCCAAAGGTTCAGACTGAAAACCAGTGTCGGGCAGTAACGACATTAAGCTGAGCATGGACCTGTTTAGCCGCGCACTAGGGAAAGGCTTATTTTATGCCAGACTGTTTTTAATTTAGTTATATTATGTGTTTTTATTTATGTTTTTTTAAGCTGTACTTTACTTTATTTTTTTCTGCTAAATATATCTTTATTCTTTCTATTTCTATAAACTTTTAATTAAGACACTTCAAATTTAAGTTAAAATTTTTGAGTTCAGCATTTATTTTCATGCAATTTTGAGATGAAATATTTACCAACTGCAGCATGCAGCAGTCGTGTGAAAGAACCCAAAGTGAAATAAAGTGCTGGGACTGATTTACTCCCCCGTGTTACCGAGCGAATCGTCTATATAGTTATGAGAAAATTGAGTTTGTTTATGAAGATTAGTTTATGTTTGTGTAAAAGCAAGCTTTTACGTCAACGTCATTTATTTGATCCATTATTTTTACTTTACTTTGAAGACGGTTTGATGCCGGAAAATGTTTCAATATGGCTAATACTTCTGGTAATTTTTAGAGTTATTTAGACTTTAGGTACTTACAGAAAACAGCGTAACTAAATACAAATATAACGGATCGCTACCGTTATTTTACCGAATGAATCTACGCGTAGTGGGTTGCCTGGCAGAGATCGCTCATAGCGATAAACCTACCCCGTGTACAACGTGTTCTGTATTTGTCTTTTCCTGTCCTGTGTATCTGAGTTATTTGGTTTTCTTTTAAACAGTCATTTTAATGTATCTATTGTAGTGATAACATAGGAATTGACTTCAAACTTAAGATAAGGCCGCCAGTTCGTTCAAGTTTTAACAAATCTGTTTTAGATATAACTTTAACGAATAAATATCTAACGGGTTCATAATGTTCTCCTTGCCACATCTTCAGCCACGGCCGCCAGGCTCAACGGAGCCTTTACAGGTGAAGCAGGACATATTATAGTGCACAAGTGTGTGTGCAAACACTGGTGCAATCCCCAACTCCCCCACATTCCCTCACTCTTATAATCCGATGGTAGATTCGACCGATACATCCGGAGAGAGGTCAGGCGCAGAAACAACGGCTTAACTTGCTTTCAGAGGCAAGGTGGGCTATTTAGCCAATGGAAATAACTTCCCAGAACATACTTCAACATTAGCTTCCCAATACCTAGCAAGCCAAGTTGAACAAAGCTGCCTAAATGTAATCTCCCAATAAAATCTAGCCCGAAACAACCCTCTGCCAAGATATAACAGAAACATTAAACGAAACGGCCCAGCAAATATCTAGAAACTGCTTTTATCAAGCAGCTGTCATAGTCCATAACCCGTGGTGTGCCAGTGCTCTTGGCGCCGTACCAAGCCCAGGAGTAAAGCATACGAGAAACAGTGGCTTGGGGAGATAACGAAACGCATGTTGACTTGTTTTTGCTCGGTAAAGGCATTGCTTAGTGTACTTACACGTGCACCTAAGCAATGCAAAGCAAAATATATTTTTTTGTCGTCTGTACGATCCTATCCACCCGCGGTTGTTTATTTTTTAATTGCAATAAATGTTTGCGGTTGTTTGCATTGTGCAATAAATTATTTTTCACCTGTCTTGCTCCAAAAGCGTGTCATTATACCGTAGTAGCAGGCGTAAAACTCGTGTCTTCTCCCTGGGGATTAAACGTATTTTTTCTTTTTAATTTTTGTCTGAAATCATCAGCCAGTACAAGCAATTCGTCTTTTTACATAAAGACTCGACTTTTTGGTATTCCATTTACAAAGAAAATACATTCAATTTGAATTCATTTTTGAAAACGGAACTATAGCCTTCTTGGTGATTGTTGGGTGTTCGTTCTTCCTCCGTGGTAGAATGTGTAGATAAGGTACGTTGCGTTCAGCGTTACGAATAAAGAAAAAAAGTGTGTAGTAGATTTTATATCTATCTATCTACAGTGCTTTGCTTTGCCAGCACATTTAGCTCAGAATGATAATATAAATGAAAGAATATTAAAATAATGAAGCAGAATGTTAAAATAATAATAAAAAAACATAGTGAATTCTGGTAGGTGGTTAAAAGAAAATATTGTATGGAAGGAAACGTAAACTTTTACAAACTTTTTCTTTGCACAACTAATAATAAGCTTTATGTGGTGATATCTAGATATATAGATAAATTCATTATAAGCAACTTCAGACAAACACATCCTACTAATATTATAAACGCGAAAGTTTGTAAGTATGGATGGATGGATGTTTCTTACTCTTTCACGTAAAAACTACTGAATGGATTTTAATGAAACTTTACAATAATATAGCTTTACATCAGAATAACGCATAGGCTACAATTTATAAAGATATATTGTATATTATCCAAAATACCCCGCCGCAGCTACTAGCTGCTGCGCAAAATACAACAATTACACAGTACACAGAAAAACAAAGAAGAATGAAACACAGTTGACAAAAAATAACAATAATACAATTTAAATATGGGTAGGTAAGATGTCTGTATGTGCAAAAAAGGCCTTGGCTCAGCGTAATATTTAGCTAGAGAAGCAAAAGCACTGATGTTCAGCCAGACCTATCAAGTGTCCCGTATACAAAACCCCAGCACCAGAGATTGCAGCAGACCTCTCTAATTTTTCAAAACAGCATGGCGGCGCTCCAAGATGAATTACCTGGTATTCTGATAGTAGTTTTCTGAATTTATAGGCAGCTGGAGTTGGTTACTCACTCAAGTTGTTTGTGTTTTGGCTGCGTTCTGCGCACTGACTCACAAACAATTTTCTGCACTGAGTTACTTTTATAAAAACATTTGCATAGTTATCTTAGTTTATTTTTCTTTCCTTTCAACTATTTCAGTATCGAGAGCCATTTCGATAGCATACTTGGAAACTGCATTTCCCTTTCAAAGGAAACCTTAACTTATACACAGAAAATATTTACCTAGAAAATAAGAATTAATTAATATATACAAATTAGAACTGTATTAACAAAGAAAGTTACAATGAAATAATAGATACAAATTAGAACTTCTATTTACAGTGTTTTGAGCTAACAGCAGACTGTTGCAAAAAATCTACAGGTAACTGTACTGATATTTATGACCAAAGAAAAAAACAAATAAGAACTACCATTGATAATTAAAACAATTGAGCTAGTTGCAGACTGTTGCAAAAAATCTACAGGTAGCTCAACTGATCCATATCAATGCCGGTCGGAAGCGTCCTCATTTACTTAGTCTTATTACTAGATTACATTTTTAATTCACCCTATTTTGTATAATTACAAAATTGTGTAGATGTGACTTTGAATCCAATAGGATAAAACCAATTGAGATACTCATTTTTCATTGTACCCTTAAAAAATTCTTGGAAAAATTCCGAATTTCTCATCAATATCACTCAAACAAATTGCGGAACATTAAATTCGGAAACATTTACATATCCATCAAAGAGATTTCCTTATCAAAAAACATCTGTTCAAATTGCCCCAAGACAGTAAATAAAAACACTTATTCAAATTCTAAACCACTCACAAAGGTAATGTTAAGAAAAAATATTCTTGCTTTTTTCACGTTCCCGCTGATTCGAATATTCGCCCAATACCCGACAGAGTAAAGCTATAAAAGTCAAATTACTGTTCGAGTCATGCATCACGAAACTTTTGGGTTCGGGAGCTACAAATTGAATAAAATTAAGGTCAGTGTTTTGCCTTACGAGTGTGGGTTGTGCCGACGTCTAACTCAAGTCAACTATTTGGCATACAATGTTGCTTTAACGGGGTGTGCGAGCAGACGGACCACTTTTTGTGTTTGAAAGTAAAAATTTTATTTATTGACATAATAGGTAGCGTAACAGACAACTGTCTTACTTCTTACTTGTTTCTGGACTGGTTTCCGCAACTTGGCCGCCGGTGGGCCTTTTTTGCGTGTCGGGTGGGGGGATTGCTAGTCTAACCACCCGATGTCCTCCAGGAAGTCCAGCAGCTCGCTGATGCCGGTGCATGCCTCCCCATAGATAAGTGATAAGTTTGCAGAATTCGGCCCCAGGTAGGTAAGGTACCAGGCCTACGAATACCATATCCATCATCTTCTGACAATAGTCACTAGGTAGTGACTATTGTCAGAAGACAAAAGACAGCGTAGATCCCTTGGTTTCTGATCAAGCCTTGAAACGGCAGCATAAGTTCCGTGTTTACTTCGAGCTTTAAGCTCGTGTGAAACCAACGTACTCGTAGGTACGTGTATTTACGAGTATAAACAACTTTTCTAGCTGTTTTCTCTCTGTTCGGTTAGGATACCAAATGTAGAGAGCCTCCATATGACGAGCTCTGTGGCGCGGTGGACGAAGGTCCACCTGCGACGCAGTAGGTTGTGGGTTCGATTCCCGCCTCGGAACAATTGTGTGTACGATCTGCAGATATTTGATACGGGTGTTCTGGTCGTTATCTATGGATAATAAAAATATCTATCTATTTATGTAATCTATTGTTATTATGTATGTATATCAGTCATCTACTCGTAGTACTAAGCTCTGCTTAGCTTGGGGCTAGATGCTAGGTGGATTGTCCAGCATTATTTATTTATATGCAAGTTAAATAAATGTAATAGCGAGATTTCGCTGTACCTACCTTTTACCTAACATGGTATCGTATTATGTAAAAAGCTGTTCACGTGTTCGCATCGCAATATCTTTTCTAGTCGTGTCTGATCGCCAGCACAAATTTCCCGTCTGCTGTCTGTAGGATTAAGCTGTAAGGAAACTATTGTATTCGTGGCTCTCTTTAGAATAGAAGAGGTAAACCATATCTTAGCATTGAAATTCTGGTTCATTTTGTTTGACAACGTAATAGTTAAATGTTACTTCATAGAAAACATCTATACCAATATTATAAAGAGGAAAAGTTTGATTTTTTGTTTGTTTGTAATGAATAGGCTCCGAAACTACTGGACCGATTTGAAAAATTATTTCACCGTTGGGAAGTTACACTATCCCGGTGAACATAGGCTATATTATATTTTCAAAAAAGTTTGGGATCCGTACTAAAACCGTGCGAAGCCGGGAAGGTCCGCTAGTATAATCATAAAATTTTTGTTGCACCTATACGATGGTATGATTTGTATTGTTATGTCTCAAATTGAAAATAATATTTTAAATTTATTTTTAAACAATTATTTGTAAAACCTCATCATCATTATTTATTCGTAGATATACATATATGTACATATAAGACCTGACATTCTTATAATAAATATTCTTTTTAATTATCTTACTCAAATAGCGTGTCATTATAGCGTAGATTAGCGGGCGAGTCTACTCCTGTGAGTGGAAGTGCAATATGAAGAATATTTTTTTTTTTTTCTCGTAATGTAAGTAGGTATTGTTTTTTACTCGGGCCAAAACAGTGCCAAAACCACCCATTATAACTCGGTCTTGTCATTCTCCTTCGCTACGCTCGGGAGTATAAAAAGGGGGTGGTTTAGTGCCTTGTTAATAAATAAATAATGCTGGACAATTCACACAGCATTATCTAGCCCCATGGTAAGCAGAGCTTGTGTTATGGGTACTAGATAACTGATATACATAATACAATACATTACATAGATAGATATTTTTTTTATTATACATAGAAAACGACCAGAGCACCTGGAACAAATATCTGCAGATCGTACACACAATTGTTCCGAGGCGGGAATCGAACCCGCAACCTCCTGCGTCGCAAGCGAGATAACCGTTTAAGTTAGCTTTAGATTAAGATGCAATTATTGTGAAATATAAATAAAAGAAAAAAAACAAAAAAAAAGCAGACCTTCGCCCACCGCGCCACATCGGTCGTAATAAATATAGTATTTTAGTTTCTCATACAATCATTTGAGTATATAGGGTAGTTAGATGGGTAAATTAGGTTTCGACCGTGCAACAACCGGGTGGACCGATCTCTAAGTAAACGATGTTTCAGAACGACACAAAGGAATACTACACTAAAATGCGGGGATAAGTATAATCCAACGTAGCAACGACCCTTCGGATCATCTGACCAATATACAGAAGCTTTTTCAGGAAAGATATATGGTCCAGAGTGCCATATCTGCGACAAAGCCTCTCTCCTACGACCCTCTTTACAGAGAACTACTGGAATATATTTGTGCCTACACCAAAAGAGCTTTTGATAACAATGCCGGAGTTGATACAAAAAAGCTTTGTAGAAGTAGAGTAATCCTCTTACCCATTGACCACAATAAATAAGAAGGCACCTACACTATCCTCTACCCTATCTGCTACGTATAAGTCAGATTAAGTATTTGTATGTTTTCTTAGAACCTTTTTTGCTAAGTTACTGCAAAATTCGTAAGTTCGTAAAATTCGTAGAAAGTATCTCGACTTACGAATATGATTTTACTGCATTCTGGAATAATATTCGTCAAATCACTACCTGTTTTTTTTCCAATATTTCGGCACGGTTTCAGTTCCAACCTTCAGTTATTCATGTAGTTATTCCAGTGTGGTTCTTTTTCTAGTCCTTTACTATGAACACAACAAAACTGTGCCGAAATATTGGAAATCAAATCATGGTACGACCCGTTATAAATAACTTTTGCTATAATAAACAACTAGCGGCCCGCCCCAGCTTCGCCCGGTCGGACAATTTTGTTTCATAAACATCTTGCGATAAACGTTAAGTAAATGTATCTTTATGCACGAAAAAGTCTTTAAATTTTTCGGGTCATAAAAAACGTGGCTTTCTATTAGTAAAAGAATTTACAAAATCGATTCAGTAAATCCAGAGATTACCTCCTCCATTACAACCTTTTTTTACCATGCTGCTCCAAACAAAACCAATACAACGAATAAACTTGCTCGAAAATCAATTTTCTTACACAATTTCTTTCACCATGACCTTAGAGCAACTTCGGCTTTATTAAAACAACCTGGAACCCTGTCTCTTAGGCAAGAGTTACGGTCCCCGTGAGACAGGGGAAGTTAAAGTTGTTAGACCCATTTGAGACGTGGGGTTGGGTTTAATTTAAATAGGTGCACGGCGCGGAGATATACCTATATCTACCTATATGGTACACAAGCTGTTCCCCGCGATTTCACCCGCGTTAAATTCGAATTGCACATTTTTGCCCCTAATATTTTGAAAATATAATATAGACTATGTCATCTGGGGATCACAGGGGGTACAACTTCCCAATGGTGAAAGAATTTTTAAAATCGGCCCATTAGTTTCGGAGCCCATTCAATGCAAACAAACAAAAAATCAAATCTTTCCTCTTTATAATATTTGTATAGATATGTATGTATGTCGGTAATTGGTGTTTATGATGATATAATAATCAATGCTGGATAATCAACACAGCATCATCTAGCCCCAAGGTAAGCAGAGCTTGTGTTATGGGTACTAGATGACTGATATACTGACCACAATACGTAGCATTGATAGATATTTTTTACTATACATAGAAAATACACAGAACACCCGGAACAAATATTTGCAGATCGTACAAACATTTGTCCCAAGACGGGAATCGAACCGAAAAGTTTACGTAACAAAGGTATTCCAAGCGTCTAACAAAATCAAAATATAAACTTGTGAAATTCACTTGGTAACCGGAATAACAAAGTCATCTCGCTTCAAAATATGTAAAAGAACCTTGTTCCAATATAAAACTCGGAAAATTTAATTTCATACATAATCGAGCAACATTTCGAGTAAAAAAGTCTTTGCTCGAAATTAAATTATAATTTCATGAAGCGCTATTGGGAAACATACGACAGTTTTATTTTTTGAGATTGTCTTATTTTCGAAACATTTTACACAAAAAGCTCTAGGGAAACATGATTAAGCTTTTCGGGATATTTTTTTTTAAACAAGTAGCCTACCTACTTGTTGAAAATTGTTTGTTTTAAAGTGAACTCACCCCTGCAGTTCAGCATATCTCCATGTTTTTAAATAAGGTTGGTAGTAAAATATGAGTGCTTACAATCGAATACCTGAATAAAGCTTAATAATGCAATATCGCAGGCGGACCTTCGCCTTCGGTCGTCAAATAGTCTCATATTGCTGGAAAATCTACACGTCATCATCTAGATCCAAAGGAAGCAGCGCTTGTGTTATCGATACTAGGTAAATAAATAAATATTGTTGGACAATCCACAGCATCTTCTAGCCCCAAGCTAAACAGACTAATCAGCTTGGAGAGCGCACGTCGCCTCGCTCGCACACGCGGTACTAATTTGTCTTGTATTTAAAAAAATTTTTTTAAAATAAAAATGCTGGACAATTCACACAGCATTATCTAGTCCCATGGTAAGCAGAGCTTGTGTTATGGGTACTAGATAACTGATATACATAATACAATACATTACATAGATAGATATTTTTTATTATACATAGAAAACGACCAGAACACCCGGAACAAATATCTGCAGATCGTACACACAATTGTTCCGAGGCGGTAATCGAACCCGCAACCTCCTGCGTCGCAGGCGGACCTTCGCCCACCGCGCCACATCGGTCGACTATCGGTATTCTGTTATCTTGCGAGTCCTGTCATCATTCATCAAGTGTTTCAATTTAAAGACTTTCCATCCCCTATACTAACTGATATACATTACGAGTACATGCTTAATTAGCTTATTTTAAATAAACACAGAAAACACCCAGAACTCTCGTCACAAATAATATATTTATAGGTACATACATTTCTCCCGAATCGAGAATAGAACCTTCAACCTCTTGCGTCCCAGGCGAACCTTCGCTAACCATGTTACGCGATCATAAAAAAAACCGTTATTTCCAGAGCGAATTTTAATCAAGTGAAATCTTTAAAACTTCACCTAACAATGTCATCTAGCTCCATAGAGTATAGAAGACTGTCTTTTCCAGCATTTATTCTAACAAAACTCTTTTATTCGAGTTAGGGGAGGGTCAGACTATCTCCCCTTCTTTAGCTCTGTGCTTGTGAGAACAATAGTCGCAATAATTGCGGCGTATTTTCCGACACAATGCAGCTCTGAGTTGCATAATTGATATTTCCTAATTGCGCCTACTGTTTTGTATAGGTATAGGTGCTGTACTGAGGCTAGATTTATGAGTTTTTAAATTCGACGAATATATTCAATGACATTATAGTGTTGATCGTTTTAGGTACCAAAGTATTATTAAATTCAGATTTTTCAAAAACTTTCTTTCTTTAGGCTTACAAAATAAGCAATTGCTAAACTAAATTTTATATCCTACTAATATTATGAACGTCAAAGTTTGTAAGTATGGATGGATGGATGGATGTTTGTTACTCTTTCACGTAAAAACTACTGAATGGATTTTAATGAAACTTCACAATAATATAGATATATAGATATTCATAAAGATATATACTATATTATCCAAAATATCTATCACCACGCAGGTGAAACCGCGGGGCGCAGCTAGTAATTATATAATTTAAGAAAGAAGGTGCTCATGGTTTTCTATTCACTTAATTTTTATATCTACTAGTAGAAAATGTGTTAAAAAAATACACTATTAATACAGTAATTTAGACAAAATTACTTAGTTACTACTCTTTACTGACAAACAAAGATACAATCAAATATAATAAACCAATTGGAACTAGTAATTACCATTGAAACAATTGAGCTCACTGCAGACTATTGCAAGCAATCTACATGTAGCTCAACTGTCCCCAAGACGATGACTGCATTGCCCGCTGTATGGTAATGCTGATGCGTTGCGCCAGATACTCACCAGCTCTCGGGTATACATTACATACATATATATTTTTTATAATACACTAGCTGCTCCCCGCGGCTTCGCCCACGTGGAAATCTATGTGTCAAATGGTTTAAATGATAAAATTATCCTATGTTAGACTCCTGGTTCTAAGCTACCTCTCCATCAATTTTCAGCTAAATCGGTCCAGCCGTTCTCGAGTTATAAGTGTTGTAACAAACACGACTTTCTTTTATATATATAGATAATATAAATCCGTCTATACCTAGCTCCGTGTCCATCCAAAGGTTGCCTGGAAGAAATCGCTCTTAGCGATAAGGCCGCCCATTGAGCATCTGTATCTTTGTTTGTATGTTCTTTACTGTTTTTTTTTCTGTGTTTGATGTGCAATAAAGCGCATTTGTATTGTATTGTATAAATCTGGAAGAAATATCTGCAGATCGTAAGAAAATTTGATGCGAGGTGCAAATGGAACTTGCATAGTCCTACGTCGCAGCCGGACCTTCGCCCACTACGGCACGTCAGTCGCCAATAAGAACATAGGCTCCTTGTTATCGCAGAGAGGCGTGTGAAGTTTCAGGCAGGGGCTTGTATGGGATAAACGAGAGAGATTCTCTGCCAAAATACCTTCCACAACCACGGTTTGACTGGGAATTTCATACCCTCAGCCCATGTCCAAGTTCTAATTTAAAGCCTCACACGAAATTCCATGCAAACTAGCACAGCAACTCTGACATTCCCGTAAATTTCCTCCAGGTTAACCACTGCCACTGCCTAACCAGCCGTTAACCACAGCAGAACAGGCTACGCCGTCGAACCGCGCCTAATTAGTCGAGGTAGTTTCGGAACTCGCCTTAATAGTCCGTTACTAGGTTTCGGTAGTGTTGATCCGATTCGGCCTCGTCATCGCGATCGAAAATCGAATAATATGACTCAATCTAAGCCGAATGCTCGAAAAACGCCCTATACGAAGCATTTAGCGCAGATAGAGATATAGATAATTTTTATGAATCATTCATACAATGCTTTTTAGTGATAAAAGTTAATTTTAGATCAAACCTCAGAAAAAGATTATAGATTACTGGGATATATGCCAGGAATTTATTTAAACATACATTCCTAGCACTCCGGCACCCTTAACACCATTACAACCGAATCATTCATTTTTTCATTGTTAATCATCATGTTTTTATTTTTAATCACTTCTGTAACCTAGATAATAAGCGTTTTGGTATGAACTGTAGGTACGCGATTATCCACTTTTAATAAAAAAAATAAAAAATGTCTAATTAAAATGAAATAGTACCCTACCTAATAGGTAATTTAGGCCTTCCATACTATTTTAGTCAGCAAAGACATTTACATCATTAAAAAACACAACAATTGTTCGGCTAAAATTGTAGGTAGTTTGATTAAATGTACTACACTAGCTAACAGTCTCATTCAAAAATCATTGGCGCGTCTCCTTTTAATTACCGTAATGGGACATTGATTGTAATGATTTTACTGTTCTTGTTGAATGTATTATTTAACCCCGACAAAAAAGGTCCATTTGACTCTATAATAAGTTTGAGTAAGCACACATTCTTTTTAAAGTTTGGCACTGTTTTTGTCGGCACCGCAGCTCCCAAATGTTAGAACCAATTTTAATAAAGTTTGTTTTTATTTTGCAGTAGAGGACAAAATTTTCTTGATTCATTACTAGGAATACTCCCACCCCGGCTGATTACGCATCTCACGACACGTTTGCAACAGGCGTAAATCTCGAGATCATTGCCGTCAAACGTCAATTTTGTATTATCTGACAGCAGATACAACGTCGACAGCAATCGAGTGCTGGGTCTCCCGCTTCTGGACAATCGGTGAACTAAAAAGTGCATTCTTATTATTCTTGGATCAATTTGGCGTTACGTTAACACTCTTGACAGCAATACGACAACGGCAGCAACGCGATTTTGAACTGTCAATTTAGCAACAACCCCATTTTGGCGATTGTTTACTGGTCGCTGATAGTAACATTTTGCAACCAATCGCGTATCAGTAGCTGTCGCGTTGCTGTTGATGTCGCTACCACGCTAGCTTTACATAATGCGTTTGCCAGTATTCTTAGCAATGTATTAAAAAAATCGATGCAGGCGTTCATTTGTTTACTAAGTTTAAGAGTTTTGTAAAATAAACTGTTTTTCTTTGGCCATTGGATGAATGGAAATACTTTCTGTGACGAGAAGCAAGATTTCCATGAAAATAGTCGTATAACCTTACAGAAACTTGTATCTGTTCTTATTTGTTTGTTGTTTGTGTATGAAGCTACTTTAAGTAAGGTGACCACTTTAAGCATTTTCAAAGTTTCCTGAAAAGTTTTTCTTATTTCAAAAGTATGCACCTTGAAATTCATAACTACTACTCTGAAGTAGAAAGGAAAAGTGCACTTTTTGGACTTAGTTGTATAGAACTGTAAGCGGAAAAACTAACCCAAACTCTGGCTTTTAAGTCCCATTCAACTGACGTCGAATGAAAGAAGTAAAGTACTGGCTGTAATTAAAAACTATATGTGCCGTTGGGTTTATTTACTTTTCTCGTTTTTCGATTCGATCGATTCGCTTTGTTTGCACCTATTTTGTTGTATTTGTTTGAGGATAGCTTTCGAAAGTACTCTTGAAAATATTGCTGTTGGCTCACATAATTAATTATACGTAACATACCGACCGATGTGATGCGGCGGGCAAGGTCCGCCTGCGATGGAGATTGCGAGTTCGATTCCTTTCATCCGTAATAAAAATATCTATGTAGGTATTATATGTGTAATGTATGCTATTAAGTATATCAGTCATCTAGACCCATAACACAAGCTCTTCTTCGCAGGTCGTCATCCCTCCTGTTCGGAGGGCGTCCTACACTACGTTTGCCGAGTCACGGTCTCAACTCAAGAAAACGGTTATCACAATGGTTGTCGGTTCTTCGTGATATATAGCCGGCCTACTGCCACTCCAAAGAAAACACAGAGAGAGAGAGAGAGAGAGAGTAGGTACGATCAAATTTAAATTTAAATTGAATCTCTTGTTAAGTAGTTTAAGTAACCACCTGCCAGCTGGTAAACTCAACTTACTATTCAGTCATCATAACTCAACACGATATAAAAGAGTCTCAATTTTCGAAGTATAAGCGACGTTTTAAAAATGCTTGTACAATTTCTATTCTTTAAACTTGGTAGTTGGAAGCTCAGATTGAATATCAAGCGGCCAGGCCCCGAAGGGTTGTGGCTGCGGCACGTCTCTCTAACTACCTCCAATCAAACGCTATTCCGAACGAATTCTGAATACCCACGCTTTTTGCTAACAGCTTTGCAACAGTGCGAAGTTGGAAGAGTTTTGTTTTTGAAGGCTTACCATTACGATGGACTTAGCGGGAAACTGTGGTTTTGAGAATGGTCTTTGTAATGTTTTCAGTAAGAGTTTTTTGGTAGTACAAATATTGTGCTTAGTTTAGTATGGGTAGATGTTCACTGATTGTCTAATGTCTAAAAAAAAAAGTTAAAAAAAAGATTTTTTTTTGTCAGAACAGAACAGAGACTCTTATAAACTAAACTTAGATTAACAGACGACAGAGACTGACAAAAATCGGTCTCCACTCAGCATGTGCTATGGTAGAGCAGATCGTACCATAGCGCTGGTCTTCCGTGGAGACCGTGGTGCGCAAGGTGGCCTAATATAGTGAGGAACCAAACAAAAATATAAATTAATCAACAGAAACTAAAACTGTATGTACTAAGTAAACAGTATTATTTAAAGTAAAATACGTATATAAATTTTAGAATGATCTTTGTACATTTAAAATAAAATAAACCTGTTAAATGAGATTGTTAATATGTAAGTAATATTATCTAATTTTTTTGTAATGAAGGCAAAGAACGGCTTATTTGAACTGGTACACTACATGTATGTGTTGAGACTCAAGTAGTACTTTTTTTAATAATTTTTTGAAAGTGTAAACGGACTGTCTATGTCATGTAGATATTGTATAATAATATGTCCTTACCTATAATACCCTTACCGATAATAATATATTGCCTTATCTTATGTCTATGTAAGTTTATTATAATGTTTGTAATGCTGGTATTTAGTGTATTTGTTTTCTTTTGTTACCAATTATTTATTAAAGTGCCACCGTCTATATTGTTCGGTCATGTCCAGTCCTTCCCAAGGTTGCCTGGAAGAGATCGCTCTCAGCGATAAGGCCGCCCTTTATACCTTTATTCTAAGTTTTTATTTTTGTATTGTTTTCTGTTTTGTGTGGTATAATAAAGTATTTTGTATCTATCTATCTATCTACATATTATATCAGTCATGGAGTGTACATAACGCACTTGTGTGGATTATCCAACTTTTTTTCTATCTACTTTAGGATAGTGGGCTTAATAAGTGCATCTAACCTGAGTAAAATAAAAAAATAAGCTTGTGTTATGGTTGCTAGATGACTGATATACTAAATACAATAGATTTCATAGATAATATTTTTATTATATAAACGACCAGAACACCCGGAACTACCTGCCGGAAATACCTGCAGATCGTACACACAATGGTCCCGAGGCGGGAATCGAACCCGCAATCTCCTGCGTTGCAGTCGGACCTTCACCCACCGCGTCACAGTGGTCGTCAAACTTATACTGTGGACCACGGATATTATAGTCGTAATTGCAAGATAACTCTTGAGATAACTTTGTACCAACTTTATTTCAATGCGTGATCAAACCAATCACTGCATCCTCTTCAATGTGCTTTGAATATAAACTAAATAATGACTCATCGTCTATAGAAACAGCACTCAAATAAACAAAATACATGTCTACATTTCACAACGGTTAATTGACTTTACGTTACTAGAGACGACGCATCCAATCCGCCACTATGCTAGTAACGACCCACCCAATAGGCTTACTCTAGCTATTCAATTTTGCACTCTATTCGTACGCATATTAACGGCGAAAAGTTCTGTCGTATTCACGGTCAGTTTTGTTTCATTCACAATAGGATTTGCCGTGCGTTCTTTTTCTTTACTTCGGTTATTACGTTCGGATTTTCGACTGCTTTATTGCTTCGCTGTTCTGAATTTCTGTCTATCTTCAATTTGTAAATTGTTGCACTGGTTCTCTTGGTCCATATCCGGCTGTGTAATAAACTTTTGCTGCTGCATAACTTTACGATGGTTTGAAAGCTAGTCTATTGCGATTTTTTCGTGGGCGTGTCGTCACTCATACTATTTTACCACTTATTTGTTCAATAGCTTTTATTTATTCGTATATTATATTTAAAACTTTCTACGCCTTGCAGCTTCCCCGCGGGACATATAAGAGTGAAATAGAAAACATTAAAAATATTTACTGGCAAAGGGGTAAAAAAAAACATTTTTACTTTATAGTGTATTTATACCGAGTTATGAGTGAATCGAACAAAGGAATAATCATTTTCCATAGACAATAATCATTCATAACACAAGCTCTGCTTACTCTGGTGCTTGATAAGGCTGTGTGAATTGTCCATAATTACACGTTTTGGCATTTTGAAAAAAACTACAGATAGACAGACTGACGTGCGTCAAAAGTGTCAAGGTTGAAATCATTCTATTAATATAATATCGGTGCAAATAGCATCGCCCGATTTATCTAGCTCGAGTTTATTACATCTAAGGACAATTCAGCTACGCTACCATTGCAATAGTAAAGCGATTGGTTAGCAGGATTTGGCCCCTATTAGACATCACTAATCAACCCGTGATTATAATCGTTGTTTAAGTTTGTGTCTTTAATATTTCGCCTTTTAATTGGTCCCCTATTGCCTTTTGCCCTTTCCTGTCACCAAGCCGCTTTGCTGCAGTCTCTCGATTCGAATTACTGAATGTTTGGTAACATTTTAATAACCCATTATTTTCAACCCTAATGCATACGTTATTGTTCATAAAATTCGCCAGACTGAAAATTACCATACTGTCAAAATTCCAAATCTCAGCGAGTTAATCTACATTATCGTTAAATTTACGCAACATGGCTCGTAAACAAATATCGTAAAACCCTGAATAAATCTTCGATAAAAGCGCGTGCTAAGCAAAAGAAATTGCTGGCTGGAGTCTCGTGATAAACAAGCTGTAAATATCGGCTAGTACTGCATTCGAAGATATTCGAGCTTGATACTTAGCTTTTGGTAATAAATTTAAATATCTAGGTAACTAAAAATACAAAGTAAAACCAAGATTCAATACCATAGAACTAGTTTCTGGCCGCGTTGTTACTATAGAAACGTTTACTAAACTGGCTATATTCCATACTACTTCATACAACCCTTCTCTGTTGATAATCGAATAAAAATTAAGGCTAGATTAGTCTAGCCATAATTCGTTGGGTAAAAATGAAGCAAGACTTATCTAGCCAACTTTTACCCTACTGATTTTTAGTTGTTTAGCATTGCAACGACTAATGTCTAATAAAAGTAGTTTTATTCATACGAGCTTCACGTTACAAGCGGAGCCTGGCGTAGCTACCTTCATTGTAAATAGAGGTAGTGAAAAAGATCTCTAGATAAGTTTAGGGATCTGCTAACAACTAAAATCAGTCGCCATAATTGGATTTCTAACCACTAGTACGAGTAGTATCTTCTTTTAAACGCAATCCTGTCATGGAACGTAAATTATGTCATTCAATTTTGCTTTTACGCAGGCCTAAAAGTCAAGAGACCAAAAGTTATGCGTACCGACGTATGCGACCAAATGTTGCACGCTGTTCCATCCTATTCCGCTTTACGAGGCGCAGTGCCGGTCTATAAATCCCATGGCGGTGAAATACTACTTCCGTCTTGTCATATAACTACCCTCCTATAACTACTACGAAATAATATCTATATCACAGAAATGTACCTACTGAAAGAGATCTAATGCATTTCTGTGATCCATATCTAGTTAGCTGCGGCCACACTTACCATACTACTCAATAGCTATACCATAATAAGTCATTGAGACAGCTATGACAATTGAATAGGATACCAAATAAACGTAAGACTCATTAGCTATCACAATCGTATGGAGTCATTGTCGTCTTTGTTTAAAAATACTGGAATTGGGCCCCTGGGTCAGTTGGTCGTTGATCCACACTAATACTTCTGGATTAAAAAATATAAATTATACAGGATGTGTCAAGACCACTACCGAAAACAAAGGGAGGTGGTACAGCACCCCAAAACAAAACCAATAAAAAAACCGTTGTACGAAAAAAATATTCTAGCTGGAGATATAATTTTTGAAACATTTTTTTTTGCTAGCTAGCTATGTCGTAAGATTGCAAATTTTGGAAGTAAGTACACTCAGAAAGTTTTGCGAAATTAAAATAAAGTGTTCTATAGGAAAGTATTTTTATTAAATCATTACAAAGTACTCTCCACCAGCTTCTATATAAAGTTTCATGCGTCTGAACCAGTTTTCGAAACACTTTTTCCATTCCGCCACAGACACCTCTATTACAGCCTGCTCGAACGCTGACAGCGCATCTTCCGGCGACGAAAATCGTATCCCTTTGAGCAGTAAAAAATCAAAGCTCGGAAATGTTCCTAGCGCAATCCAATTTTCAATAAGAAATTATAAAATTAGCTCGAAAAATGTGGAGAAAATTTTGTAATTGGAACGTACCGATTTTTACGTATAATCATATCTTGATAATATATTATAACTGGCCAGTCTCTAATACATAAAAACATAAAGTTTTCTCAGTGGCCTGGTATGACTGTGAAGTCTACAATGAAGGTAGTAGGCTAGGCTCCGCTTGTAACATGAAGCTGGTATGAATAAACTCAGTTAACGATAATCCACCTTTTATTAGACATCAGTAATTAAAATGCTATTATGGGAATTACATTATTTGATGACACTCTCTGTATTTAAAATATGGATGACCAAACCAAAGCATCTTACGCTTTTAAGGAGTACCTACATATATTTATTCGAGTATTTTCTGAAATTAGAATCACAAAAAAACATACCTACCGTGTTATTTTTTACCGACCGAACCTGACTTTGTTTACGACTGGGATTCTTTTAACCATTATTTCCTTTTGTAAGAGCTAGTTTTTAGAGCCTCCATGCATCCCGGCAATATTTATTCTTTATCCTCGTAAAATAATGATGAAACATTACAGACCTTTTATTATCGAGTTAGTACGGTCCTGCGAATGTCCCTTCGTCTTTTCGGGTCAGTCCGTACTGCGAAAGGGCAGGGATTTTTCCGCAATAATACGACATGAATTGGCTACGACAGCTGTCAGAAAAATGCGTATACAGATGTGTTTATTACCAATCTATTGAGCACGACCCTGTCACAAAAATCCGCAGTAATCATTTGCAATGAATAAAAATAGTCTTTGTAAGTAGGTTAGAACCTCTTTATTTTTTGTTTATTTTTATACAGAATCACAAAGAACATATTTACGAAATATAATCCGAGGCATCGATTTATTGAAATGTATTCTGATAGGTACGGCAATCCAACAGAGAAACAAGGTTATCGACACAGCTCAAAGAATTAGCAAGCTGAAGTGGCAGTGGGCCGGCCATTTCTCGCGAAGAACCGACGGGCGCTGGGGCAAACGTGTTCTTTAGTGGAGACCACGACTCGGTAAACGTAGTGTAGGACGCCCTCCGTCCAGGTGGCATGACGACCTACGAAAGACTGCAGGTAGATGCTGGATACGGCAAGCTGAAGACAGGGCGCTATGACGCTCATTGGGGGAGGCCTACATATGTCCAGCAGTGGACTGCTATAGTCTGATGATGATGATGATGATGAGGTACGGCAATTAAACGAGTGATTCTCACCAGTTGGGCGTAGCTTTTATTGATGCAGTTGGAAAAACGTTCACTAGGTAAAAACTACATTCATTCATGAGTTAATAAGGGATAGATACAGCATATAAGTACCTAGTTATCTAGGCACATCATGAACATGTTTTAAGGATATACATATATTGTCTCTGCAACAGCTTTCTAGCTAAGCCTGTTACGGATGTAGTTATACTGTACAAACTGATTATGATAGGTAGGTACTTACGTTGATTCTTTGAAAGGTTCTAAGATTTGTTTAGTCAACGCGTAGTGTCATCGCAAGAGTGACAAAACCGTTTTTTTAAATGAAAATTGAGCTAAGTAGCGTAGTGTTTAGAACTTCAAAAGCTAGGGACAGGGAATTTTGACGTAGAATTCCTTTTAACAGTACGGCCTACGCATGGGTAGAGTTTTATTGAATTAGGATAATTTACTGTTTGTTTCATGTCCCCAAGGTTTTTTTGGCAATCCTTCCACTGAATTTTTGAACACGTACGTCGCTGAATAATTTACCATGTTTAAACAGCCTAACTCATGTCTCTTAATTTAATTACCAATTTAACTTTGTATATTAAAATGTCAAACACAAATTTGGCTTTATATTTCGTAACGCCATTTCGGGTAATTCGTTTTCTTTTTGTGTCATTATTCATCTTTATTTACCTGAATAAATCTGAACCAAAACCAACTCAATGTAGGAATTTGCACAATCTTCACATAATATCAAAACGGACTGCACCGAAGTTATTTTAGTAAAGTATTCTACATTCTACACAACATTCTACATTTATATATTACTAGCTGCGCCACGCGGCTTCGCCCACGTCGAAATCTATGTGTCAAACACGAGGTGGTACAAATTATTTATAAACCTTCCTCTGTAATCACTCTACGAGTATCTATTCAAATCCGCATCATAACGTTGCGTAGTTTTAAAGTTCTAAGCATACACAGGGACAGGCATACTTGTTTTATACTATTTAATGTTTTTTTTGTAATGACCGTTGTCGCCGTTATATGTTTTTCAACATAAAGAAGGTAGCTAGGTATACACAGTAACATAATAAATAAATAAAGCAGACCTTAGTTATAATGGGCACAGGTATGGGTAATAGATGACTTATATACTTATTCAATAGATTACACAGATAGATACTTTTTTATAATACATAGAAATACCCAGAACAACCGGAACATTTATTTTCAGATCGTACAAACATTTCTTCCAAGACGAGACTCGAACCCTGTCCTCATACGTCGTAGGCTTATCTTCGCCCGCCACATTAGCTGTCATATTGTATTTAAAAAAGCTCAACCAAAGCATTTATATCGTATACCTAACCGCCAAAAAGAATTATATTTTTACATACAAAATATTACTATATTTTGTATAGTAAAAAATGTATTTTCTACGATAATTTCAAATAAATGAGTGAATAAAAATAAATCCTTTAATCTCGGGTGCCATTATGGCTCGAGATCAAGGAAATATAAAAACAACTAGCGGCCCGTCCCGGCTTCGCCCGGGTGGTCATTTGTTTCAGGCAATTTTTCAAATTTTTCTCTTTTTTCTCTCCGTAAGAACCATCCTCGTACTTCAAGGAATATTCTAAAAAAAGAATTACCGAAATCGATTCCGCTGCTCTCGAGATTTGCGCTCAGCAACACATTCAGCAATTCATTTTTATGTTATAGATAATAAAGTCATTTGTTTCAGACCATAGAAAAGTAAGAGATCTTATGTAACTTATTCTACGGTCCATAGTAATATATACCTTAAAACTAGCATAGATAAAATAAGAAAGGCTCTGTATGCCTAGATACCAACAAACCCAGCTATTTAAGACCTCTCAAAATCCCCCAGACACGATACTCGTTTACCCCCTGAATAAGTGCAAAGTAAGCTTCGAACAAGCGAAGCTCTAACCTCTCGAGTCGCAAAGCCGAAGAACACACTAAACATGCAAATGGTGCCCCCAATACTGCTACATACTTGAACCGCATGTCAGGGTTGGCGTAGTGGTGGGACGTGTCGATAATTGATTTTGAAGAAAAATCCTAATGTATAAAAAATAATCAGTTTAATGCAGGCACAAAAAGACACAAAAAATACAGCGCACACAATAGAAAAATATAAAACTAATATAGGTAAAACAGATAGGTATTTTTTTATTTTCGTCCGTATATGAATGTCCTCTTTCACACAAAAACTACTGAACGGATTGGGCTGTAATTTTGCATACTTCGCCTGCGTCGAGATTTTTTATATTTTCTCACCGTTTAAACCTTCCCTGGACTAAGACAAACATTTCGAAACCAAAATCAGCAAAATCGGCCCAGCCTTTCTCGAGTTTTAGGGAGACTAACGAACAGCAATCGATTTTTATATATAAGATTATTTTTTATTGTATTACACTTTTTAGTAAACATTCATTTATTTAATTTTTGAAAGCTAATAAAAAATTAGACCTAACAAATTATAATAGGCTAGTGAAGTCTCTTAGACCTACCAATACAATAGGGCGCGGGCTGCTTTGTCGGCTTGGGTTAACTAATTAGCCCCATGCTAAACGAATGGGTAAAATTTCATTCTAAACTTCAGGTAGCAACAAAAGGTGCCTATTACATTTTAAACATACTCTCTCGCTCACTATTTAACTAGTTGAGGGTCGAAAACCTTTCATGAAAACAAAGTTCACTTCCAAAGTGAAAATGGAATGATCGTGTTTAACGACTTTTGAATATTAATTAACTATTTATACGTGTTTATTTTAATGTTGATGTTCTGTCTGATAGGTAGGATCAAGGTGTTGTTTATCAATGCTTTGGATCGTGAAATGGTCCAATTACACAAAAGGCATTTAATCTACCTAGTTTTTGTATGATAATTGTATGAATAGCTATTCATTCCCATTATTATTGCATTAACCTCTCTGGCGTCGCGGACTCGCTAATTGAGACCCACGCGGGCCATACGCGAATAAACTGTTGATAGTGAAAATGAAAATGAAAAAGTTTTTTATTTCTTTAGGGGATAGTGTTTAGGGTTCCGTATCCAAAGGGTCCAAAGAATCCAAAGGGTCATTATCATACTTTGGTCAGTGAATAAAGGCTTTTTTTATTTTATTTTAATTTATTTATCCAAAGGGTAAAACGGGACCCTATTACTAAGACTCCGCTGTCCGTCCGTCCGTCTATCTGTCTGCCTGTCCGTATGTCACCAGGCTGTATCTCATGAACCGTGATAGTTAGACAGTTGAAATTTTCACAGATGATGTATTTCTGTTGCTGCTATAACAACAAACATATAAAAATATTTAAGGGGCTCTCATACATCAAACGTGATATTTTTGCTCGTTTTTATAGATAATGGTACGGAACCCTTCGTACGCAAGTTCAACTCGCACTTAGCCGGTTTAATTTTTCTACATTCTGAAAACGAAAACGATGTCGTTTAACGAATTCAAATAAGTAAAAAGAAAGATTAATTTGGCGGGTTTTCTTATCGTAGTTATCAAAAACAGATATCTGTTTACGTTTGATACGGGTCGGGGATTTTAGGAAGAACCCGCATACTATCCACGATAAGGCAAGATAACGTTCTTAATTACCAGAAATACTGTCTTTAACTATATTCATCAAGGAATATAATGTATTTTAAAGAGTAGTTTTGCTAAGAAAATAAAATTCCCTTCGAAATCACTTTGCGTCCAGTTGGTCAAAGATCCAGGTCGTGCTGTGCTAAATCCTCCAATCCATCAGGTTATTGACGTTTGAAAGCTATTTCATGGTTTTCGCTATTCCCATTGATCTAATTGCAAATAACTATCCAATCGACGACCTCTGCTCTGTGGCGCGGTGGGCGAAGGTCCGCCTGCGACGCAGGAGTTTGCAGGTTCGATTCCGCCTCGAGACAAAAGTTTGTACTATCTGCAGATATTTGTTCCGGGTGTTCTGGTCGTTTTCTACGTATAATAGAAATATCTATCTATGTAATATATTATATTATGTATATCAGTTATCTAGCACCCATAATACAAGCTCTGCTTAACTTGGGGCAAGATAATGGTGTGTGAATTGTCCTGCATTATTTATTTTATTAATTATTTATTTATTTATGATAGTCGGCCTCACCAAAATAAACAAAGAAATAAATGTTCAACGGACTTTTTAATGTTTCGCTAGATTCTATAGACTACATAATACATACATAGTTATGGCATCAAGGTCTGTATTCAGCTTAACTTAAGATCGTCTTTCTCACGATTATTCGCTGAGTTAGCGTCTGGACATTCTTATCTACGTCCTGTGATGCGAGAACTCTAGACTCAAAGCCCCAGTCGTAATTAACCCACCATTGTAAAAGCATTTAAAATATTAAATTCAAATTCAATTTAATTCTGATTATTTTTTAAAAATACTTTCCACGCTTTCCCAAACAAGTCTACATAATACACTATGGACTACATAATTTATGAAATATACAACTTTCTATGGTAGATTAGACAAAAGTACAACGTTTTACAAAATAGTCACATGAATATCATATCCTCAGGCAATTTTATCCGTATTCATACTAGTGCACTTTCTGTCTACCCTTTTAGCCAACATTAAAATAATATTGATCCAATTATCCTATTCAATAATAATTACGCGTTGATGGGTAACGAATGGACTTTTTCCGGAGTCCATATTGATATGAACGTGACAGCTCATGATGACAATATCCCGCTCACTATGATCTGTTTGCTAAAAATTTGACCGAAACCGCGCTGTACCGCTCCTGGGCGGGCGAGGAAAAAAGAGCAAGAGTACGCGTTGACGGCAGACTGATGGATCGGAGCGGCAAATATTTCCCCCCCGTCTCGCCGCTGCTCGCATACCTCAGGCGCGGTACAGCGGTTTCGGTCAAACTATATCTGTTTGTCATTTAGCTGCAAATGGCCACAAATTTCAATAACATAAACTAAAATTAACACGTTTGTTTGGGAAAAACATTATTGCTAACAATATAATGTATATTTAATATATATGAAAGAAAGAATAACTAAAAACAAAAGATCGCGCCAGGTTTCACTGATTTCCCTATGCATCTCACACCTCTGTTCTTTTTATGAACATATATGAACTGTGTAGACGACCTCTGTGGCAAGGTTGGCAAAGGTCCGCCTGCGACGCAGGAGGTTGCTGGTTCGATTCCCGCCTCGGGACGTGTGTACGATCTGAAGATATTTGTTCCGGGTGTTCTGGTCATTATCTATGTATCATAAAAAATATCTTTCCATGTATTGTATTCAAATTGTATTATGTCTTCAGTCATCTAGTACCCATAACACAAGCTCTGCTTAGCTTGGTGATAGATGATGCTGTGTGGATTGTCCAGGGTTATTTATTTTATTTATTAAATTGTTTAATAAAACACAAACGTACAACACTAAACAGCTGGGGATAATAAATAAAATCCCCAGCTGTTCTTTCCCCACTAGCCAAGCCTGGCGCCGATGTACGAGCGACGCGATAAGTCGATTTGATTGATGATAGTGATGTACGCGGTCGGACACACGCTCTATGCCATCAATATCACGAATAAATCTCTTTTCCGAAATAAACGACACCGGCTCTGGTGGACAGCGTGCTTTAAAAGCTCGGCTAACTGTCAGCCATTTTTTTTTCAGAATACACTCATCTACTTTTCACATCGACGTTATGAAATTCTTTTGTCAAATAGTCTTACTAAAGTGTAGGAACAAAAGAGATTTTTAATTTCATCATAGTGATATAGATAAGACGGCCGATGGGGCAAACGTGTTCTTGAGTGGAGACCACGACTCGGCAAACGTAGTGTAGGACGCCCTCCGATCAGGTGGGATGACGACCTGCGAAAGACTGCAAGTAGATGCTGGATGCGGCAAGCTGAAGACAGGGCGCTATGGCGCTCATTGGGGGAGGCCTATGTCCAGCAGTGGACTGCTATAGGCTGATGATGATGATGATATAGATAAAAAACAAAATAGACATAATTATGGAGAAGAAAATTATTGCATATAAAGAAAAATCACATCACACAAATATTATAAAGCGAAAGATTTGGAGGTTTATGTGTTTGGATGTATGAATGTTTGTAACATTTATTTATTTATAGGAACAACGCGTGCGAAGCCACGGGCAGAAACTATTTCACAATAAAACCGTGACTGTTCCAACAGCACGTAAAAGCAACCATACTGCAATACCAACTGCTATGAGCCATTTAACACAAGTATCTTTATTGTGACCCCTGTACATAAGTTATTAAAGTTAATCAGTCTTGGCCGGGCTGATATTTGAGACAGTAAGACATTATTTGTTCATTGTATTATACCTCTTTTGTATTATTGATTAAACAATACAATATACGTACAAAAATGCTTTATTGTACACCATAATGCAGATCATTACAAAATACACTATACGCGAAAAGTATGGGCGGCATTATCGCTTAGAAGCTATCTCTTTGAGGCAGCCTTTGGATGGGACGAAATATGTAAATTTAAGAATGCCCCTGCCTTTCTTGTACCAAAGATAATTTAAATATGAACATTACATGAATTCTTAAAAATATATAATAAATAAATTAGGATTCATTATAATATTAATAAACAAACATTGTTTCACTCCTACCTTCTAACCATAAGTTATTTCCCTATAGAAGCTTCATTTCCCAGAAAAAAAACAAACGACAAATGGCTATTACCATCTAGAGGGTCCATAATTGATTCTGAACATGAGTCCAATTATGAAGTGGGAACGGAATAACTTCGTTTGCATGTAATTAATGGCGTGACAATTTTTCCCCGGGCTTCATTTGGCATATTGTCTCCGGCATACAAAAGGGCGAGCGCGTAAAAGACACAATTTACCTACTTCAAAAGGTCGCTTCTTTAAAGACCCGACTTTTTAAGGCTCGGCTTTACTGCCGGGAATTATGATGTTTTATGAAGTTGGTATATAAAAACATACTTCTTTTGGATATAAAAAGGTTTCAGGTTGTTCCTGATACAACTTCTGAATCTTGAACGATGACACTAAAGGTGCTCTCATCAAATGGATGATGGTTTAGTATCTCTTTTAGTGTCCTATGAATATAGTGCTTACCATAAACCAGAGAATTTCCTTGACCACTTCATCATCATCATCATCAGCCTATAGCAGTCCACTGCTGGACATAGGCCTCCCCTAATGAGCGCCATAGCGCCCTGTCTTCAGCTTGCCGCATCCAGCATCTACCTGTAGTCTTTCGCAGGTCGTCATCCCACCTGGTCGGAGGGCGTCCTACACTACGTTTACCGAGTCGTGGTCTCCACTCAAGAACACGTTTGCCCCAGCGGCCGTCGGTTCTTCGCGAGATATGGCCGGCCCACTGCCACTTCAGCTTGCTAATTCTTTGAGCTATGTCGATAACCTTGGTTCTCTGTCGGATGTATTCGTTACCACCCAACACCTTACTAAATACCAAACTCAAAGGGCTGTTTGGGGATCAACCAGCACCATCTACCACAACCCCCAAACATTGGTTATGTTCGGGGGTTATGGTGGGTTTTCACATGGCTTATATTTTTCTCATTCGAAAAGTTTTTTCAATTAATCGCGTTTAAATTTAACGTTTAAGTTAACCTTTTTCTGGTGCATGTGCAGCAACGTTTAAATTCACAGAGTCAGAGAAACAAAACTGACGTTGAAAATTCATTAATCATTGCAATATTTGAGTATTCCGGACTCCCCGAGGAAAAGCTTTGCATTGCAGATAGACCAGAGGTAGAAATATTCTAAAAGTAAGTCTACAACCATTTTAAAACTCTGATACAATAGCAATTTTCATTAAAACCTTATTGTAACCCAATTATCAAATCGCATAGCGAATTGTTTTTTTTATCGCGAATAGTCCTTTGTTTGACCACAATCTCACATGATGATAAGTGACGAGGAGAGTAAGAAAGGGCAGGTATTTGAATTCTGATATTAAAACTATGTCGCAGATAATACAACGGTATTAAAAACAGCATGCATTCTCCTACCCATATGGGTATCTGACAATCCGAGGCGCAATATCGAAGCGACATCGAAACGAGGTCACGCAAAGAATCCAGAATAACTAAACAAGCTACAACTTTTCCAATTTTGCATTGCATCTCGGCGGTAGTATTTTAGCATTGTGTCACATTATTCAGGGAGGTCCTCTTTAGGAATACTATTGTGACAATTCTAAGCGCCGCTATAGCTCTGGATCTGACTCAGTCGTGCAAGTGTTTGATAAGAAAACTGAAAATTGAACATTTTAATGGAGAATTCGTGTGCACGTGAACGTTATGCAAGTTTTAAGAAAATCCGACAACGGCATTCTCCACGTTTCCTGTAAATTAATTGTAGTTGTACTTGAAAATTAAGCTATGAAAAGAAATTCAACTAAAGCAATCGAAAAAACCTTTGAAAATAATGAGCTAACTTTTCAAAGCGGTCGCGATTTACCAATGCAAATAAGTTTTTCCGAGTAAACTTAGAACTAAGGCACATTAAGTCCCAGTCCAATTTCAAAAGAATTTCGAAAGATCCCGTAGGACGCTTTCATTTCAACATATCTAGTTACAATAATGTTTTCTAGCCGTTTTCCCAGAAGTCATTATATTTTCCGATATTGAAACGAGGCCGTCAATTTGTTGAGCTCTGTGCAACTTGTGACTCAACTACGCAGTGTTTTTATATAAATAACTTACCTATTAAGGGCGTAGGGTATAACCAACAAATGCATCTATACAAACATGGCCTTTCAGCTGCTTATTTTGGCACGGCACAATTTGCAAGAGCTATGCTCGGAGTTTCTCTGAAGGATAGGATTCGTAACGAATACATCCGACAGAGAACCAAGGTTATCGACATAGCTCAAAGAATTAGCAAGCTGAAGTGGCAGTGGGCCGGCTATATCTCGCGAAGAACCGACGGCCGATGGGGCAAACGTGTTCTTGAGTGGAGACCACGACTCGGTAAACGTAGTGTAGGACGCCCTCCGACCAGGTGGGATGACGACCTGCGAAAGACTGCAGGTAGATGCTGGATGCGGCAAGCTGAAGACAGGGCGCTATGGCGCTCTTTGGGGGAGGCCTATGTCCAGCAGTGGACTGCTATAGGCTGATGATGATGATGATGATGACAATTTGCAAAAGTGTGTATGATACGCCAGTATAATACAAAGAGGAAATTGTGTTAAAATGGTACTTTCTTTTGTTTCAGGAAACAAATGACACTTGAAAAGTGTAATTATGGCAGTATTAAGCAACTAAGCTTATGCAAATAAACTTGAATACTCGTTGCTAAGGAAAATGCTAATATTTTAGAACAATGGTTTAGGTTTACGAGGAGCGCTATAGCCAATTATTTCTTGGGGCGTTATCCGTTTATGGCGCTTATAACCTCTCAAGTTTTATTTAAAGGCAGCTCTTTGGCAGCCAACTTTATACAATTATTCAGAATCAACTCTCATGGTTATATGACGATCATGTTAAGAAGATCACGATAATGAGGCATTTCTATTGTTCGACGGTTAAATCGACGGAGCTTTGACATTAGTATTTAAAATTAATATGACATAGACCGTGCATACTTTGACATAACAACCATAATAGCTTTATTGTTTCTCCTCTCCAAGATCTCTGCATATTGCTATATGAGTATTTTCTTTTTTGGAAACCGCCTCATTGATAGGCTGTTTAACTAAATATTTGCCAGAATCCGGTAACTATTCCTTTTTCCGTTTACAACTCATGCAAAACAGAAAATAGTACAGGAGATTTGATAATTATGATTATTCGTGTACTACAAAACATGCAAGTTCAGCTCACATACGCAATCATATCAATTAAACCTAACTCACACAAAAAATGCTTACAATTTCTGTTCAGTTAACGCTGATTTATTCTAGTCATGCTTCACATTTAATAAACAGAAAGAAGGATAAATAGGTAACACAGTGTCTTTGCAAAATCCGCAAAAACCACGTGAAAAGGGTCTCAAATCTGTCTCAAATCTAGACGTGGGTTAGGACGAGTCAGCTTTGTTTTAAAACGAATAAAAAATCCATTCGAATTTTTATGGTTAGGTTTTCTGAATGATTTTTAAGCTTTGAATCTTAGCTGGTTAATTGAAATGTAATGGATAAATTTGCCGACCGATGTGGCGCGGTGGGCGAAGGTCCGCCTGCGACGCTGAAGGTTGCGGGTTCGATTCCCGCCTCGGAACAATTGTGTGTACGATCTACAGATATTTGTTCCGGGTGTTCTGGTCATTTTCTATGTATAATAAAAAAATATCTAATATATTGCATTATATATATATCAATTATCTAGTCCCCATAACACAAGATCTGCATACAATGGGGCTAGATAATGCTGTGTGAATTGTCCAGCATTATTTATTTATTATTATTTATTACATGCTGACAATAATAATCAAAACAACAGTTCACAAAACGTCGGGATTGCAACTCATTTGCATATTTTATTGAAGGACAATTTAATTTTCAGACCCTCCGTGGTACCGTTAATTTGGGTTCATTTGTACCCTGACACATTTTCATAAAATACATTTTCGCGTTCGTTTTAATTCCTAATTGGAACGGATTTGAATAAATTCTCGTTAAATAATTATGTTCATTCTACCTTTTCTTTTAAACTAGTGATATTGATAATAAATATTAGATTTCGCAAACATAATGCTTTAACAAGTTTGGATAAAGTTCTCATAGGAAGTGGCAGCTGGTAGGGCAACTGTCGGTTACACGCATTAACTGAGTTTAAAGGTCTTGATCGCGTTTTGAGATTCTGTTGAAAACAAGTAAATTTATATATTATTTATTGTTAAAGTAGGAAAGGACGCCCTCCAGCCAGGTGGGATGACCTGCAAAAGAATGCAGATGCTGGATGCCGCAAGCTGAAGAAGCTATGGCGCTCATAAGGGGGGCCTTTATCCAGCATTGGATTATCATTATGCTGATGATGATGATGATATTTGTAGTTTTTTTTACATTATAAGGTTTTCTTGGGAGCTGGAAAGTACATCACTTACCATCGTGAGATTGTAGTCAATCGAAGGTAATATGTTCACTATGAAAAACAACACTGTGAATCCTATTGGGCGTAACATCAAGTGGAAGGGATATGGAAGTTTTAGTTTAAAACGTTTAAAGTATACTTATTTATAAACTCGACTAATAATATTATCTCCTCCACTAATGGAAATGTTTCAAAGGTCCCGATAAAACGTTCCGAAATTATAAATGAGCACGTAGGCGTTTAAAGAGAGGAGATAAAACGAGTATTTGGGCGCAATAAATTTATTAATAACTACCCGCTAATGTTTCAGGCATATTTACTCGATGATTCTCAAAACTGGAGTGTGGAAGAAATTAATCTTGAATAAGTAATACATTATATTATTAGTATTACTCCTCTTTGGGGGAGGCCTATGTCCAGCAGTGGACTGCTATAGGCTGATGATGATGATGATGATGAAGTAATACATTAGTTTAGATAAATAGTATTTGGATAGATTAGTTTGGTTTAGTTTTCATTAGAACACACCATGACTACTGAATGGATCGAGCAGGGCAGACATACGAGTAAAATTAAACAGGCACAGAATAATACAGCCGTTGCCCCACCGCCACGCACGCTGTGCACGCCCACGCCACGCATATTAGCTACGTGGATTCGTTGGTGTAACAATCTCGTATTCGTGCGTAGATGTTGCCGCGAACGTTGTCACACACATTTTCTTGCAAACGAAGCTAGAAACTTGTGCTCCTTGTGGTAATGCTAACGGCGTTATACTTTTGAAACGATGTAAATGATATTTACCATGATTTATGTATTGAGATTTATGATTTTGGCCATATAGCCTGAAGGCAACCTGACAACCTCGAAAAATTAGTGGTAATAGGCAAGATAGAGGGGAAAAGACCAAGAGGACGGTCACCAACCCGCTGGTCTGATCAAATTAAAGCTGTAATTTTGCCTGCAGCCCTGAGACAGGCCGAAGACAGAGTGGTGTGGAAGCGGTTCATCAGCGTCATCGTGAAAGCCTTCCAGGACGGGCACGACCTTCAGTAATGAAGACAACGACAAAGAAGAAGATGTATTGAGCTATCTAATATTTCAGCACAGTTTCAAAAAACTGAATTACCACTCATCGTAAGTTCTGTTTCAAATAAAATTAAATTAATGTTCATGGTTAGTTTCATTAAATATCGAAACATGTGTTACGGTCCAGTTAATGTGCATACATTTCACAGAATCATTAATATTTGTCAAAATGTCGGCAGACGGAAAAGTTTTTAAACAAATGATGTATACGTCCGCTATTTTGCTGATACGTCGCTCATGAATTTAATGCTTCGCTGGTTTTAGAATATATTATAACTAGCTGCGCCCCGCGGCTTCGCCCGCGTGGAAATCTATATGTCAAATGGTTTATAGACCTTTCTCTTGAATCACCCTATCTATTAAAAAATCACATCAAAATCTGTTGCGTAGTTTTTAAGATCTAAGCATACATAGGGACAAATAGACAGCGGGACTTTGTTTTATTATATAATATATGATTACACTTATTCAACTTTTGTTATTATGAGAGTAGTGTTTGAAGTTTATCGTAAGAATATTTATTATAAGATAATGGGAAGCAAATTTTCTACTTTCAAAATGAACACGAAAACACAGAGCCTTGGGTCATCGCTAAGAAGGAATGTCTCCCAGGCAAACTTTAGATGAATATTATTTCCACTTTCTTATCACTGTCATCAGCAAGTTGACAAATAAAAAAAATTTTATCATAATTATCCGTTCTTACTTTACAAAACCAAGGTGTACGAAACCAGGCTATACATATGCTATAATTACAAACATCTGCATCTATGTACATCGTGTCCTGACCCACTGCCGGCCTTTATTACATACGATGTAATGCCCATAATCCCCACGCTGGGCGTTCAGGTTGGGGATAGTAGCTCGGTCGTAAAATTGGTACAAAGTACAGAAAATACTGACAAAAACTGTCTTCAACAAACTTAGTTTCCATCCGTAGCCCTTCGTAGCGCCCTCGTAGCACTTTCGTAGCGTTTAATTTTCTAAGTTCGTAGCGCCCAGTAGCGCCCTCGTAGCACTTTCGTAGCGTTTAATACTCTAAGTTCGTAGCGCCCAGTAGCGCCCTCGTAGCACTTTCGTAGCGTTTAATACTCTAAGTTCGTAGCGCCCAGTAGCGCCCTCGTAGCTCCGTAGATATTAGCTACGCACGGATGCCAAAACGCTACGAGCTTGTTTACGAGACGACGCCTTATATAGGACAATTTCAATAAAACTCCCCGATATGAAACAATGTAGATGTGTGTAGACGGCGCATACATATATCGCCGTTCGGTGCACTTGGTACGCTGTTTGGAAATTTTAGTATTAACACAAAAAGTTATTGGATACTATTGGTAGGTAAATAGTAGTTTTAGAGTACTCAAAGACTGTATTGTCAATGATATTGGCACTTAAGTGTCTATATAAACTAGGATCTACACGCGGATTCTCCAGTCCGCTTCCAAGATTAATTAGCCTGCGTCCCTTTCTAGAATACAATCTTTATTCTTCCGAATTTCACTGCAATAAGTTTGGCCATTTAAGTGTGATAAAGTTACAAATAGACAGAATTTATTATTTTTGCTTCCTGCTAATAAAAACAGAGTAAATTGTAAAGATTTTAATGAATATCTGTTTTGTCCAATCTCTAAAATAAAATGTTATAATATTGATAAGGCTGCATACCAGCTATGCATACACAAGGCAAGCACGCACACCAAGGACACATTTTAGTAGTATGCAAATGTGTCCTTGGTGTGCGTGAGCGCAGATATACGGAAACGATAAATATGTGGCGTTTCATGTGTCGCTACAATAGGCATGATGGATTTTGAGAAACAACTCCGAATTTTTTAGGCATACAGAATACAAAACAAATTATATTAGCAAAAACAAATGATTATAAGGGACAAAAAAAATTTTTTTTTGAACATCAAAAACGTAAGGATTTTGAAGGAAAAATTTAGCTTTTCAAAATGCAATTACAACTTCTCTCAAAAACGCTAGATCACTACAACTCGGTCACAATATCTGTGCACCTTGAGCCATACAAAATGTTTGGCTCAAGGTGCACAGATGTTGCGACCGAGTTTTAGATACATATATCTGGTGTACGGCTCGCTTTGCAACAAAATATGGATGGATTTACTATCTTCATCTATCTCACAATGCAATGTACAGTAGCAATCTCAACCAGCCCCTAATTATGCGGGTCCTACCAAACTACTCAGAACAGGTACTAAGGCTTCTGAGGAGATTAATTAGTGCTCGATGCTAATATTGTAAGTCTAATGGTGCTTGTAAATCCACAGAGAGATATCGCTGAGCTTGGCAATGTATAGTACCAAGCTAGCTTGGGAAATGTTTCGTCTATTTAGTTATGTCTGATATAGAAGCAAAAAGTAAGTATTTTCTTAATACCTTCTCTGTCCTGCTGAAAAATGAATTTCATTATCCTACTAATAAACGCCCTCCGACCAGGTGGGATGACGACCTGCGAAAGACTGCAGGTAGATGCTGGATGCGGCAAGCTGAAGACAGGGCGCTGTAGCGCTCATTAGGGGAGGCCTAGGTCCAGCAGTGGACTAATATAGGCTGATGATGATGATGATGATTATCCTACTAATAAACTAATATATTATAAACGTCAAAGTTTGTAAGTATGAATGGATGAATGGATGTTTGTTACTCTTTCACGTAAAAACTACTGAATGGATTTTAATGAAACTTCACAATAATATAGCCTACATATCAGAATAACACATAGGCTACAATTCATAAAGATATAGTATATTATTCAAAATATCTATCACCATGCGGCTATTATACATAGAAAACGACCAGAACACCCGAAACAAATATCTGCAGATCGTACACACATTTGTTCCACACATTTCTTATTCATATTACCCCTTTTTGCAGCGAGAACAAAACTATATGTCTTTTCTTAGTTCAACAAAGTTCATTATACTTGATAAAATCAGACCAGTTCAGTGGTTTTAGACAAATGTATTAAATCAAATTCTTGATTCGCTAACTTACAGAAGAATATTTTTAAATTTACGCGATCTGAACACGTAATTATAAGTATTGATACTCCAGTCATCCCGTGACCACGACAGAGTGTAAACCTGTTGAAACGTCGGGGAAAAAAGGTAAATAATGCTGGACAATTCACACAGCATTATCTAGCCCCATGGTAAGCAGAGCTTGTGTTATGGGTACTAGATAACTGATATACATAATACAATACATTACATAGATAGATATTTTTTATTATACATAGAAAACGACCAGAAACAAATATCTGCAGATCGTACACACATTTGTTCCGAGGCGGGAATCGAACCCGCAACCTCATGCGTCGCAGGCGGACCTTCGCCCACCGCGCCACATTGGTCGTCAGAAAATAAACGCGATAAATACCCGTTGTATCAATAATTACAGAAGAGTCAAAAACCCCTCTCCCTGTAACCATCATTCGGAACAAACATTTGTACAATAAACAAGAAATAAACACCGGGTTCCTTGCCCGAGGTGAATCCACATTTTCCATTCACTGTTACCAAACGTAGAGTCTTATAGCGAAAGAAAAGGGCCTCAACTCTGAAACAATGAAATCTGAATAAGAAAGAACGGTCTAAATAATTTGTACGAACATTTCGACGTTAGCAAAGATTGTGTCTCTTTATTCTTCCTCGGAGTTAGGGCCGGTATCAAAACAACTTGGCGTTTTATTGTGGTTGAAATACCTACCTTCTTCGAGGAAATACAATCTCGTTCATTCTTTGTGGAGAGAATAAAGTGACTTATCGAATCAAATATATAACATTTTTTGTTTTTCTTCAAGGCGCTGGTAGTTCTTTTAGTCTAGTAACTTAGTTAATCAGCATTTTATTTCTAGACATACCACTGTAATAGTTTAAGATTTTTAAGTACCTAGCTAAAATCTATACTAATATTATAAAGAGGAAAGGTTTGATTTTTTGTTTATTTGTTTGTTTTTAAGGCTCCGAAACTATTTGAAAAATTTTTTCACCGTTGGGAAGCTACACTATCCCCGGTAAACATAGGCTATATTATATTTTCAAGAAAGTTAGGGTATCGTACTAAAACCGTGCGATGCCGGGAAGGTCCGCTAGTAAATAAATAATACTGGTCAATTCACATAACATTATCTAGCCCCCAGGATAGCAGAGCTTGTGTTATGGGTACTAGATAACATATATACATAATACAATACATTATAGGTACATAGAAAACGACCATAGCACCCTGAAAAAGTATCTGCAGATCGTACAAACACTTGTCCCGAGGGAATCGAACATCGAGATTCGTTCCTAATCTTTTTTTAGTATTGTGAGGAAATCCATCATGGATATCTTCCATCCCCGGTAGAAGATTATGTCAGACTCCTACTGACTAAAACCTCACGAATTTCTCCAACCTAACCTAACGCGCCATTGAAGTCGTGTAGGTAAATGTGATAAGCGAGTTGTCAAACCATACAATTTATACATACAACTTTTTATACCTTCGGGTTCTGTTAACATATTAAAAATCTTGGCTGTAACTCGAATATATCCAATCGATTAGTGACCACGATCGCTGTAACGCGATAAAAACGTAGGAGGAAAATAAAACAAAAATCATACAATACATACAAATTTAAACATAAAGAGCAATTTAAAAATCCTTGTCAAGGCTAAATGTATGTTTATAAGTTTGCTACTTCTTCACGCTTAACCGGCTAAACGGATTTGGTTGAAACTTAGTACCAGGATAGTTTATATTCTAGATTAAAACTTACCTTTACTTATAATTTGTTCATGTTTATAAACTAACATATACCCCCAAACAAACCCAGGTAACACCGCGAGGCGCAGCTAGTATGTACGTACATACCTAGTCCTTTCTTCGTTGCTATGCCACCATTTTGTTTAACTTGTTAAGGTTATTCTAATCCTGAAGGGTCTACTTAGAAAATCAATTACGGAAAATCTTGTTACGGTCTCATTTTAAGGATGAAAGAGGCATGGGTCGATAGTACAGCCAATTATCCTTTAAAGGATCGTCTGAGGATCGTATTTACGAATTTTCTTATTTAAATACGATAAAAAAGTTTTTTTACTTCTCTTGCTCGAAAGGTGTGTCAGTATAGCGTAACTTAGCGGGCGTAAACTCGTGTTTACGCCCTAGGAACAAAAAATATTTTTTATTTTTAGTTTTTGTCTATAATCATCATCCAGTACAGGGCATTCTCATCATTCTCTTACATAAAGACTCGACTTTTTGGTTTTCAATTTACAAAGAAAAAAACATTTCGTTAAGATTAAATTTTTGAAAATTAAACTGAAAGCGGTGGTAGAATGTGCAGGTAGACTGCGCGTACTTTGCGTTCACACATAAGAAACAAAAAAATTGCACAAAATCACTGGAATTTTGCGCGAAAGGTGCGCTTTTATTTTTTTATTTTTTTAAGCATTACAACTATTTTTACAGGTATTACCTAATACAATAGTGTAGTCAACCTAATTGATCACTTGCATCGAATTTAATAAAACTTATAATACATATATTAATTATAATGCTTAATTAATTGAAAATTGTATCATGCGTTAAAGTTAATAATGTGCAAACGGAACAACGAAGAGAAGGGCAACGAAATCATTAAAATGAATCTGTCTGTGTGCAATGTGAAAGTAATTTTTTATTATTGGTAGGTTTTTATACTTATTTGCTACGCTCGCGAGTATAACAACCTCGAATTATAACGAAGTGGTTCGGTCCCTTTTAAGAAATATACTATTATCAATCTAGAAAATAAAATTGATTAAATGTTTAAGTAGGTGTAGGCTTACCCAAAGGTGACCTAGGCTTTAAGCAAAAGGCAATCTAATTACTTTCTATTTTAAAAGTAATTAGACAAATATTAAGATTATCACACAAATATTAAGAAAGTGAAAGTTTTAGTATTTATAATATTATTTATATGAACGTGAAACCTTTTCAAACCAAAACTACTGAACTGATCGAGCTGAAATGCATAGAACACTTAGTTAGACCTAAGCAGAATGCGAGTGAACGATAATTCCCGCACACTTTGACATTTCACTTTCATAAACATGCAGTAGAACAATCTCCAAAGTTTTACAGAGACTACAGTGTTTTGGCAGAAATAGAGATCCACCAGCGTCGTCGCTAAATTGCTTAAGCCACAAACGACTTCAGCAGCCAAGGCACCGTGAAAACGGCATACCTAATTAGAATCACTTCTAGTGGAGTTCACACTAAAATAAGTAAAAAACAAGAGGTGGGATTATACATAGCTACGGGCTGGTAAGTACATGGGCTTATGGAGATTTTTAGTACAAACTTTTAGTCCGTAGTTAAGTTATCTTTTATTACGCCACTTAGCCCTTTAACCCTTTACGCTAAGCATAATAATGATTAATGGTCTAAGTACTATGGTCCATAATACCGTCTACGATATAAAAATTAAGTAACTTAACTTTTATATCGTATCTTTACTTGTTTATCGTTTTATGAGTTTTTGTATAATTTGGTAATTTTATTGGATGGGCTGATTTCCGATCCATTACTGCAGGAATTTTAATAGCTAGCTTGTAAAAATTAGTGTACTTGTTTTGAACAAAAAGGCTTTTAATTGGTCATAAATAGCTCAATAAATCTGAAAAAGGACGTTATGACTGGGTCCGTCAAATTTTAATGGCATAGACCGTGCATAATTGGACATGACATTGAAAAACTACTCATTTCACACCAGATCGAGAATAAGCCCAATTTCCTCGGTCTTAGGGATGTAAGATCTCTCCAACATCTCGTCTCCCAGATAAACAGCAGATATATATAGTTTCAAGGTATAAATAATAAAAATAAATAATAAAAATTATTTCTGTAACAGTTTTACAACAATTTTTACACCGTAGTGGACACAGAACAGAGAATACAACACTGTTCTGTGGTAGTGGAGACCTTCATTTAAGTAAAAGTACTTGTGTTAGAAGGTCTCGCTCTTCTATAACAGACATTACATAATACATTACAGACTTATTTGCTAATTTAATGTACAGAAACAAAATTAAGATTCTTCATGTAATTGCGATCTAGCTTAGAATCTAATTAAATCTAGTTTTAACAAAGAATGTCTTTTATTATGATATATATGTATGTGTGTAATATTGCAATATTAGTGTATGTACATATTTCGATATATGGATCGTAGAATAAGTTAAATAAGATCTGATACTTTTCTATGGTCTGAAATAAATGATTATAAATAATTTTCAATTATTATCTATTATTGACACTGGCAGAAAAATGTCCAACCAGACACAATTGCCATTAACAAAGAATCACCATCATCATCCTCGGTCTTATTAGAATAATGCCCCGATTTGTATCATAACAAAGGCAAGCCGAACCCATCTATCGCCTAAGGAGCCCTAACCCGATGCATAGTTAACAGCAGCGCCGCCTCCAGATCATTTCCATAGCCCCGGCCCCGGATACATTTACATAGCTTTGCCCCAGGGCAGGACAGTAAAATGCAGAAAACAGCTCTGCATTTGCAGAATAGGGTCTGACTGCATGTTCGTAAAATATAATTGAGATAAAGGAAGAATGCGTTAGAATTCTGGCATTCTTGTTATCAGAATAGTTATCACACTTATATTATAAATTCGAAAGGTTAGATAGATGGATGGATATTTATGTATGTTATTTTTTCAAGCTAAAACTACTATGATAGCTAGTTTTAATAGATTTGGATCCAGAATCAGTCAAGACTGCATCGAAGACATCTTTTCGCTATTAAACATCGCATGACCACTTAAAACTCAGGACGACCACAGTAGTGCAGCGGACGATGGTCCACCTGCTACGCAAGAGATGGCACGGCAGCAATGAGTCAGCAGCTAAAGACGCAGCCTAAACAGCGTTCTCAGCGTGCGCCGTAGTGGGACAGCGGCTTTACGATCTCTAACGATATCTAATAAATTATTTACAGCGCAGTTAAATTTGAAAATAATTTCTAATATAACTGTGACCAACTTATTGTAGTTTTAAGTTGTTTACGTCATAGGTACATAGGTACAGTACATAGGTATTTGAAACCAATCTAAAACCCCACAGTCAATCTCACCTGTACATATACAACAGTCATAGGTACAGTAAATAACAGAGGGAGTACCCTTATCACAAGATATTACTTAGTTTAGCTACAACATGCATGACGCTGTGTATAATACACACAGCGTCAGTAGGCATTATGTATTTATTTATAGATTTGCGACCCGCCCTGGTTTCACACGGGTGCAATGTAAATACTAATATGAGGCAGTGTGGAGTCATTGATAAATCATATAAACCTTTCTCTTGAATTACTCTATCTAATGCTAAAAACTACATTAAAATCCGTTGAGTAGTTCAAAAGATCTAAGCGACTTCAGCCGTCGACTTCATCTTGTAAACCTGTCACTTGCAGGTCTTGTTCTAAACCATACCCAATAGGTCCTAGATCCATTTCTCCAGGTGAACGTACCCCTACAAATTCGCAGCAGCTTCACAATCTCACCATATAATTGAGAGTGCATTCTGTTAACGCGTTTGTTATTCTTCCCGTTTTATTGCTTTATTTATGAGCATGTAAAGCGAGCTGAGATCGTTTTACAACTGTTATTTCAATGCATCCAATCACGTGTAACGTGAAGGATGACTGTAGGTTAAAAGGGTAAAAATCACAGAACTTTATAGAGATAGAAGAAAGAATGTATTTCTTTGAAAAGAGTGGCTGGAGAGCCTCGTTTCTCGCCGCTTATTATTACTTTTGCTATTTAAGCACGTCAGGAAAATAACCTCAGTTTATACACTAGTTTATAGCAATTATTAAAGGTGTAATTATTGCATTTTATTTATGAGTTTTAACAGAGAAGATAATGAGAGGTCGCTAGCATATTTGGTTTTCAACTGTTCCATTGATTGAATTATTTGAATTGGAGTAAAACCAATATGAGTTTCTATTGGCAATGGATATAAATTCCATGCATTTTGATTTTCTTAATCCATGAGATCTGTAGTCAAAGTCTTGTGCAATAAGTACAAGATGTCATTGAAATTATTTCAAATGTTAGCTGCAGGAGATGTCATAATATTCTAATCAATGCTACACAAAATATGTAAGGTTTTCTAGAAACAGATTTGACAGAGCCTTTTGTGTTAATGATGGGAGATGACTGACATATTTAATACCTACATTACATAGATAGTTTTGTTTATTAATCATAGAAAATACTTAGAACTCAAGGAACAGGATATTGGCAAATCATACAAACATTTCCCAAGGCGGAAATCGAACTCGCAAACTATTGCGTCACAGGCAGACCCGTCCGCCGCGTTATATGTTCAAATCTCAGAATACAGAAAGTCCAGAAACCGTGAGCGCGCCTAATACTGACGCTACAAAAACTACTCTTAAATAGAGTAGTTTGACGCTCAACTGATCAGTTACTTTGTGAACGTCGTATCGCGTGACGTATTTTAGCGATGACCAATTTAACTAAATTATGCCGTCCTGTGTCGTTCCTACTTGTAAAAATGCAGCGGGTCTAAAAAAGAAACAGGATGGGATCACATTTCACGTGTAAGTATCGCATTTAGGTATCGTCTTATTTAAATAATGAATTAATTTCTCTGTTTTCAATTGTCATAGAGAGTGATGCGTCCATCTTGTTAGCGTTGCCAATATAAGAGTTTTGATTTACCCTTCTTTTTATTACTTTTTGAGGGCTTTTATTCGCTGTAGAATATTAATAAGTTGTGACGACCTCTGTGGCGCGGTGGGCGACGGTCCGCCTGCGACGCAGGAGGTTGCGGGTTCGATTCCCGCCTCGGGACAAATGTTTGTACGATCTGCAAATAATATTTGTTCAGGGTGTTCTGGTCGTTTATGTATAATAAAGAAATATAATTTATCTAAATGTAAATCTTTGTTAATTAGTTCAAACTACAAGAGACAATATTTTAGAAAGCCTACCCAGCAAAAAGGAAATTAAATTCTTTTTTTTTAAATCTTAACCTTGTTTTATTTGATGAACCTATATATTTCTTGAGATAATCAGGTAGGTACATAGTTATATAGAAAAGGACAATTTTTATTCTATTATTATCTTAATTCCAATACTCCCAAAATTTACCCCAAAAACGGGCAAATAATGCCTGAGCTAACAACATTACGCGGGTGGGAGGTGAGGCGGGCGGGGGGACGTTGTTTTGTTTTTGGACACAGCGTGTAGCTTGCAATTACAGTTGAACGCGGTTTCTGGACTTTCTGTATTCTGAGGTTCAAATACAGACATCTCAAAGGGAACCTACCTGTCGAATGATGATGCCCTTAATATGTTTATACACTTTTTATATTTACCTACAGTCCCTTTCTTCTACAGTTTTTGAGACCAGGGCAGGGGCCCGAACCTGCTAACCAAACGCTTCACTACGACAATGTATCCCGGCGGAATCGTCACGTTACGAGAATCCTAAGATGAAAAATAACTGCAGATATTGCGAGCGGTTTTGCAAGGTGAGATTGACTGTGGGGTTTTAGATTGGTTTCAAACTGGACACTTGCGTCCTGGGACATAGTGTTGTTTATTTCATTAAAGAATACTAAAACTTGTCTATAGTGGCGATTCTGCCACGACCTACGAATAAATAGACTTATTATTTATTCGTAGGCCACGACACTATTCAATTCAATTAACTTTATTAAACACAAAGACGCACGTAATGCAACTAATCCATAATAACATTGTTATAGTAAAGCGATTAGTTTATCGAAAAGCGCTCCAGCATTGCGTCTATTTGTAAAAACAGATACCTACGCAATACAAACAAAAGATGCCGTATAAAGCCACAATTCACCCGTTTGTTTGCCACAATCAGGCCAAAGCACATGTTTTGATTCACGCTTGATCCGCACGATATTCGGATTAACTCCTCCGGGTTATTTTTGCACACACGAATAGCTATGAAAAGGATTACGTTATCATTATCGTAGCGAATATAGCGGGGCCAGCGACCCGTGGATTGAAAAACAATATTTTATTGAAATGGCTCAGATTGGGTATAATGGAAATGGAGTTCCAATACTTTGTCCGTTTTTTCGTCAAATGGAATCGCTAATTCACAAAGACGGTCCATTTCGGACAGAGTGCGTTGCGTTTGGGAAATTGAATGGTTTTATTATTTCCATGAGCACTTTTATGACGAACTCTGCGGGTTAAGGTCCGCCTGTGACGGAGGATTGCTGGTTCAATGCCTGCCTCGGGACAAATTTTTATACGATCTGCAGATCCCGGCAGATTCTGGGTTATGTCTACGAAAAAAATCTAGTTAACGAGTGTATTATATTATGTTTTTCAGTTATCTAGTAGTACCCATATCACATGCTCTGCTTGGCTGAGATAAATGCTGTGTGAATTGTCCCAAATTCGTACCTACTCATTTATATATTTACTAGCTGCACCCCGCCGGCTTCGCCCGCGCGGAAATCTGTGTATAAACTTTCCTTTTGAACCACTCTATCTATTGCTAAAAACTGCATTAAAATCCGTTGAGTAGTTTACAAGATCTAAGAGAACAGACAGCGGAAGTGACTTCATTTCATACTACGTAAAGATTTGCCGACGCTTAGAATATATAAGTTACAATAACAAACAAAAAATAATAATAATAATTCAAAGCCATAAAACAGACAAGATACAAAAAAAAATGGAAATTTTAATGTATTTGGCATGAATTATTATTTATTTATGTTTATGAATACTCACAAATGCTTGTGTTAACCAGCTAACCTACTTTTGATAAACAAGAAACTTCATAATGATATAATCGCGTGGTCCTGGTTTTGGTCATTAGTAGGTAAATGTTTACTCATCGGAAGCAGCAAATGGGTTCGATTATAGTTTTATTACTTCCCTAATTAAGTTATGCCCTCTGTTAGATTTGATATTAATCTTCAACATCATCATTCCTAACAATTTAACATTCATCAATTTTGGGGCTAGGTAAATTATCAGGAAAATCCTTTAATATCACAATAGCTGCGCCCCGCGGCTTCGCCCGCGTGAAATCTATAATGTCAAATGGTTTATAAACCTGCCTATTGAATCACTCTATTAAAAAAACCGCATCAAAATCGGTTGCGTAGTTTAAAAGATCGAAGCAGACAACAGGAAGCGATTATGTATACGTATTGCTGATACGACTTAGCGAACTTAAACACAATGTGTCATGGGCCAAAAGTTATATCTAATGCCTTAGCTTCAGGTGAAATCTTTAAATAGTAACAATAAATATGCAATTCCTATTTAAAGGTTATTTTACATAGAGGCCCTAGGTCAGTAGGTTACCGAGGATCTCCAAGTTTTTAAAAATTATCTGAGCGTCTGGTCGAAGCGACGTGTGAGTGTGACCCGAGAGCTGGTGAGTATCTGGCGCAACGCATCAGCATTGCCATACAACGGGGCAATGTAGCCAGCGTCTTGGGGACGCTTCCGAGTGCTTTTGATATTATGGATCAGTTATACGACATGTAGATTGTTAGCAAGAGTCTGCGGTTAGCTCAATTGTTGAAACAATTCAAAAAACGGCAAAAATACCTATTAGAACGTATAATTACAATTTGATTCTATTATTTATTGTAATTTTCTTTGTTCCTGTTGGATACATTTTAGTTAAGGAATGTTTTCTCAAAGTCTACAGAAAAGCACACCTATACTCCGATTAAAAAATCTGGATATTTTTTGTATACAAAGAGATTAGAAAAGCCAAAAAATATTGGTGGAAAATATTTAACGACATTGGTATCATCGAAGCTAAGCATAGAAACTCGAAACCATTTTTGTTTTTGAAAGATTTCATTCATCGTTTTATTCATATAATCTTTAATTTTCGAATTAATTTAAACATTTTTTTACTCCACATGTGAGATTATGTATTGTTGTAGTTTGTGTTTTCGTTTTTAAAGATAACCTTGCTGTTTTCTGTTATTGAATGTTATCAGTTATTGTTAACTTTTCATTTAAAAATGTCTACGTTGACATAAAATATCTTGGATTCTAAATCGGAGTATACATACATAGGGGCTACATTTGAACGAAATCCCTGATGTAGAAATATAATAAAATAAATAATAATTAAATGTTGTCGGGAACATTCCGGATAAATAAATAAATAAATAAAACTAGATAAGAAGAAAAGTTCATGAAAATCATGTACGCCTGGATATCACTCTCAGCCTAGTTAGAAGTTAGTTGATGTTGAAAACTAGCCCTAACTATTGCTGAAATATCTAGAACTTTTGCTGGCTCCATCTACAGAACAGAAACTTTCGTTTGTCGCTCGGATAGACACGATATCGGGAGAAATATCGGTTATAGTTGTAAATTTGGTTGTTAAATAAAGAATCTTTGTATGATTTACTAAGTTTGTCCGTCTGTTTGTACATCAATTGTTGTTTGTGCAATTAGGAACTAAGCAGGTTTATTCATTCATAGTCTGAAGTTACACAGGCTTATTCGTAGATAAATCGGACAATTAGACAAAGCTATGTGATTAGAACTTAATATTATCATATAAGTATAAAAAATATGCTCGACAATTGAGACAGCATTATCTAGCCCCAAGCTAAGCAGTGCTTGTGTTATGGGTACTAAATTACTGACATACTTAATGCAATAAACTACAAAGATAGTTTTTTGGTTATACAAACATCCACCTATATCTGTTCACGTTCAGGTTTAACACCCTCAACAAATATCTGCAGATCGTACAAACATTGGTCCGGTGGACTATCGCGCCACATATTAGATCGTCGATCATTCGATGTGATTCTACAAATAATTCGAAATTTTATCTCTTAATGGGTCTGAAGACCGAGAGAGGGTTAAATCTCTAGAGGACGCACTCTTAAGTTCATATAATTTCAGCCTGAAAGCAAACTCTATTTAGTAGGTACGGAACAAACCTACTCTTGCGAAAATCGACGCGTGTCGACGGCACGCGACACAGGTTGTGCTAAGAAATCTCAAACTACGCTCAACTCGGGTCGTTCCGATGCCACAGCTAATTTGAAAAGTTCGCATACTTGCCAGATAGCCAGTTGCCGAAATACACGTCGAGGCCATCATTCCATAGGGACGCATCGTCAAAATGGCATTTTTTTTCGCAAACAAGAAAAATTGCGCTTTTATAATATCAGTGATAGATAACTGATACGTTACGAAAAGCTGGCTTTTAAATCTTAGTGGGGTTCTGAAGTCCTGTTTTAGCTTCATAGTTTTAAAATTGAAACTTTTCACCGACGTCGTCGTCGTACAAAATTGTTGCATACAATTACATTCTTGAGCTCAGATTATTTCAGCATACGACACAAGACGCTACGTTATATTCCGAAGTTAAGAAAATGTACCTAAGTAGGTACATTAGTAAGAAAAGGAACTTCTTTTGTGATTCAAGTTTCATCTATCATTCAGCTCACAGCCTTTTGAATCAAAGGACTGAAACTTGAAACATTTACGAGGTTTATCATGTGTTATTGTCCTGTCTTTTCTAACCTAGGTTGTATTTCAGTGAATATTGCATAACGGTAGGCAGCTTAGCACAAGACCCGAGTGTACCATTATCGGCAACATAGCGTTCCCAAACCTTCAGTTCCGTCTGCAACTCAATATCCGATGTAATACTCAGTTCAGGAATTATGACACAAGAAAGCTTTTAGCTCAGACCATGCATACGGAAATTTTCTATTTTCAGTTCAAGGAACGGTATTCCAATACTTAGGAGGTAGGTAGATACTTTGGTAACAACAATAAATGAGGTATTGGGAAATGGAAATAATGAACAAGCACGAACTTAATAAAAAATAGCGTGTATTACCTATTCATAGTGATGTCAGCAGTAATTTGTAACGTATTTTTGCAATTGTACAAAGTACAGAACTTATTTATAAAAATATGAAAATATAGAAAATACTGAGAAAATAAGTATACTTAACACAGAAAGTTAAAATAATAATTAAGTGAAGCACTGTGTGTAGTCTATACCTACAAGTGTAGAAACTCTACTAACTCTAAACTGTAACTCGTATACTGTACTCACCAAAGAATGTAAACCTACCTACAGCAAGCAGCAAAGAAGGAATGCCATCTAGCTTTGAATAAAAGTACTAAGGACTTTGCACAAATTGAGGGATAGAGGCATCCCACTCCGACCTCTTTAGATGAGACATTTTTGGTATTGCTCTAATGGTAGTCATGAGACGATTTGTGCAACAGCGCCATCTGTGATGAAACCACGTAAACAGTGGAGTGACTGGTGCCATTTTCCGCAGACGCTGTTTATTAAGTGCAAGTAAATGATCCTAGGTGGCGCAACTAACCTCAACAAAAGCAGGTACCGACAGAAGCGAACCCATTACAAAAATAAGGGACGTTCTTACAAATAGTTTTTTACTCCCCCTCATAGATAGAGTCACATACCTATTGTTGCTCTATCTTTTGTGCATTTAAACTGCCACATAGCACGGTCTTTGCAAGTAGGCACTTCTACTATAAGTACTAGTAAATTATTCGTAAATTTCTGCAATTGAATAGGTAGAAAAGAAATGAAAAGAAAATAGATTTTATTTGAAACTATAAATAACACTACACATTACATTAATTAGGTATCTCCTAGGCATCTTGTTAGATATTTACCATGATTTTATTTTTGTGTCTCCAAATCCTACCAAATATCTACCTAACCTACCTACGTATCCCGTTATATCTAAATGACTTTTGTTTTAATAAAAATTATAGTTTCAAAAATGTTATCTGCAAAATGCTTCCTCAAGGTAGATGGATACCAAATCATTATTTTTAACATGATAGTTTCAAAAGTTGTATCTTGTAAGATGCCTACCTCAAGGTAGATAGCTAATAATTTATTTATTGTTATAAATAAAATTATCTATCTACCTTTAGCTAATACTGCGGAATAAAATATACTTCGCGTAGGTCACAATCATCTACAGGAGAGTAGACTTGTTCCCATTCTCACCAAACACCTACCGAGACAAAGCGAGGTCAGGTTGAAATGGAAAACATTAGCTAACCATACAATGGACCCGTATCAACTAATTGACCATGTATTACACAATTGTAGACGTAGAAGAAACCAAATGTGTTGGTTAATTGAATATAGCTGCTCGCTGCACGCACAAATTATGTGGAAAACTTTATTTGTTAAGCTGTTTTATTATTTGTGTGTACTACTAATGTAAGTAAGAATATATTGTACTATGACTATGGTACGAGAGGGTTTAATCCCTAGGGAACATTTTCATTCCCTGCCCATTCACGGCACCATCGACGGCGGACGTCACAGGCCCTTTCTCCTTCCTGCTGTCGGTGTCCACCCACCTGAGCGGCCTTCAGGAAAGCCAGGATAGTACCGGACCACTAAGTGAAATCAGACCGGCAAACCTACCTACGACCTACTTCTTTTTTTTTATTTAATACATTTTTTATTCTTTTGTTGCTGACGTTTTTGTTTCATATGTAATTTTAATTTCCACACAAAAACACTAACGCCACACTGGCACATATGGTCGTAGGACCATAAACGTCTGAAATATAATTATATAGGTAGTACGTGGTACATTATATATATTTTATTTCATATTTTTAAATACTGACTCTTTTCCTCCAGACGAAAAGATAGGTTCAACTTGTACCAGACCTTTACGACTGATATTATTCTATTAATTTTTATTTAATTCTCATGTATTTTTGTACACTCTTTATACAATAATAGGTACACATACACTCCAACCTCTACCTACTCTAAATCATATTCGAGCTTATATTGGACGTTTCTCCATGAATCTACTCGTACAATCGGACGTTATACCTTTCTACACAAACACAAACAAAAGTTTCCTAATTAAAAGATATGGTAAAACCCGCACTCACTCCGAGTTTTCCCTATTGCGGCCACTGAACAACTCTTTATTTTTCCGTGCGAATTAAATTTACTGCACTCTAATTTAGACCTAAACCTGTTAGCCGGTAGGTACAGTCTGGCTTTTTTGTGACATTGTAGATAGGTATTAAACTGTTTAATTGTTTGACAAATAAATAAATTTCACGTCCATGTGCATTGGCAATGAAATTGTTAACTAGCTTATTCGCAAACAACGTCTCTCATAGATACAAACTGCATTGCGCTTGAGGCGAAGTAGGTAATTTCAGATCGCCCAAGGGCCATTCGTCCTCTTTCTAGAGCTCCTATTCATTCTAAAAGCTTTATGAGTCCAAGAATAACATGAAAGCCTCTGCATCTAAAATATAGCCTTTCATTTGTTTCCAAGAACACAGTACCTACCTTCTTACCTACTAAGTATTGCTCTAAGATATATGTACATATAAGATATCCAGGCTTAATATGAAAGGGTAGACAAGATGTATTGCTCCCAAAGGGCTTTATTAGTATCACTTGCACAGCTGTAACTTTCGATCCATGTGATGGCATGTCTCCAAGGTTGCTGGTATTATTAACCAACTTCAGAGGTTCTCAATTCAGCTGGTTTTTTTATATACATTATTTTAGGTTCTCATTAGGCTGGTAGGTAAGTATGCTACTACCCAACGTCTGCGGGCGAGTTTTTTGGCGGACGAGATACATCTCGCAAAATCTCGTCTCGGACTTACACATAAGGTGGTTTAAGGAAGACCCTAAACCACATTTTGTAAGTCCTTGAAAGGTCCCTATCCCACCTAATTTGGAAGTAATTTCCCTCGTATTACAATTACACCTTTGTTTCTATGGAGTTGCGAATTCTGAGCAAGTATTACTCGTATCATTTAATTATTTTTTACAGCAGTTATCTGTCACAGAAGTCGCCTGCAATTAGAACATGCGCACGCGCCGAACGCGCATTACCCGCCGGCTGGCGCAGATAATTACAAAATAACATACCTATCCCATAATGTATGAAAAAGATAAATGTCCGTGTTGAAGTGGATTGGAATGGCGGAACCAAAAGTTATGAGTCGATGAACATTGCAGAGCATTATAATAGTTCTTTTTTATTAGAATTGTGTTGTTATGTGTGATTATGTAAATCTTAAACTAATCTTTATATTAATGAAAAGCTTCGCCCGCGTGGGAATCTATAAGCCAAATGGTTTATAAACCTTCCTCTTGAATCTCTCTATCTATTTAAAAAAACGCACCAAAATCCGTTGCGAGATCTAAGCATACATAGGGACAGACAGACAGCGGGAAGCGACTTTGTTTTATACTGTGTCTATTATTATTATTATTATTTTAAGCCATTATTGTCCCACTGCTGGGCAAAGGCCTCCCTTTTCTCCTTCCACTCCTCGCGATCCAACGCTGCAACAGGCCACGATGGAAGATGCACCTCGAGCTCGTCGCGCCATCTCATCCTGGGCCTTATACTTATACTGGTGTCTATATCTATACTAATATTATAAAGAATAAGAATAAGTTAATTGTAAAATTGTGTGAATTCTAGTTACATGAAGGTCTTATAATGAAAATATAGTATCAACAATTTAATCCTATTCGCACATACAATATTTTTTAAAGAGGAAAGGTTTGATTTTTTGTTTGTTTGTAATGAATAGGCTCTGAAACTACTGGGCCGATTTGAAAAATTCTTTCACCGTTGGGAAGCTACACTATCCCCGGTGAACATAGGCTATATTATATTTAAAAAAAGTTAGGGGTCCGTACTAAAACCGTGCGAAGCCGGGAAGGTCCGCTAGTATACTATGTAGTGATAACTATAGGATTTGTGGCTCTACGAAATTGTTTTTCTTCCAGGTATTTTTATTAAGGCGGTCTTGCGTCATAAAAAGAATATCATGCAAATTTCTGCCAGTAAGGAGAATTCAATAATCCCCATAGCAAATAAAATACGACACAGAAAGGGAAGACCGCGAACTCAGCATTTTCATGCAAATAAAATAAAGGGTCACAATACAAAAATCTGAAGCTGACCTAGATACAACCTTGAGGAGACCCAAAACTTTTTATACTTGTCTATTTTTTTGCAATCCCAATGGTATGTAAGTAAATAATTATAAAATAATATCATGAAAGCACGAAATTATGTAAAAAAGCGATATATATCTTCCAGGAATTATCATCATGTGAGATTGGGGTCAAACGAAGGTCTTATGGCGATTAGAAAAGGAATCCTTGAATGGAAATAATTGTGAAAATTTTAAAAAGGCAGGGGGTGTACTATAGTTAACTCATTACAATAATTATAATATAGTTAATTATAAATATTAGCGGGTTAACTATAAACCTAATGAATGAATGAAATAACAGTTTATTGCACCTAAAACATAAAAATACAAAACCTTATATCTAAATTTTAAACATAAACAGTACGATAGGCGGCTTATTGTCAGAGATTTCTCTCTCTCGATGTAAGAACACCAACTGCATCTGTTGATTTCCCAAAAACATGTTTTAGAGGTAAAATATCTTATGAAATAGGTAAGTTACCCATGTACCGAGAAATTTTCCTAGAGTGAGACATAATTAGGGTAAATGCCCTCTTGATATCCAGACGTCTCATGGAGTATCGACCTCTGGCTTACACGAGATCGAAGCCGTATATGCCCCTTTGTGAAGACTAATTTAATTTCCTAAGCTCTGTAATTTACTTTGAAAGAGACTGTCGAGGGAGTAGAAGCTACTCGAACAACGATCCCTGCTCAATCGAGTGAATTTATCAAGCTTTTGTATTTATTAAGTACCTATTTTAAAATATTATAATATAGAGTAAATTCTAGTAGAAGAGAAAACATAAAGTACTCGTCTTAAAGTATCTTAAACGATTCCAAATACTAGGTAAAAAATTGAATATCGAAGTAAAAAGTCGTCTGAATTGGACCTTTATTTCCAGTCCAATATTTTTTGTACATATTTAAATGTTTTTAAACTTACGCGATCAGAACACATAATTACAAGTACTATTTGAACGGAGTCATCCCGTGACCACGACAGTGTGTAAACCTGTTGAAACGTCGGGAAAAATAGGTAAATAAACGCGATAAATACCCGTGTTTACTTGTAATTATTTTTGTATTTATTTATTCTTAAAGAATATACATACTTAATTGCTTATATTAACACTCTTTAAGCCCATGGGGGTTTGACCCGAATATTACATTCCTCGGGTAAATGTAGAGATTAAGTTAACATACTTTTGCTGGGTATTAATTTTTTTCTACGAGCAATATAGGAGCTAGACTCTGTATAACGGGTTTGGGTCGCCGGTATGTACTTTATTGACCCAAATAGGGCTGCAAGATGTTCGACCAGGTGGCACTTATTCTGCAATTTGAGCAACTTCGAACCGGTTGGACGTTTTAGACTCTTGCAGATGGGCAGCTGTTAGGTCCATTTACATTTTGGTCATTCTTGTTGAAATGTAACCCGCATGTATATCTATATAATATATTAGTTTTTTACCAATGGGATAAATTAAGGTTTTGTCTAACCTTAATTTATCCCATTGGTAAAAACCCTCCCGTCGTCCCTTATCTTCCTATACAAACTGAACAATAGAAGGGTAACTACTATACTGTTTGATGTTGACCATCCAAAACTAAGGATAATATCAATTTATCTCGTCATTATCTATGTTAGTATACACCCAAACCCGTAAATAAGTAGGTATATATTTCATACATACAATGCTTCTAAACATTCTTATTTTCAAACACTGATTTTAGAGCCCGTCTTTGGGCGGAAATACGAATATACGAAGAAAAAAACTCTAAAATAAATACCCATTCCGACCTATTTTAGTTATTTAAAAAAAATTTTTTAAAGAAACACTCACTAGTTTTTCTATTATAAATTAATATCTAACCCTCCTAAAGGCACCTAAAGGTTAATAATATAAATTTATTGGACAGGACAGGACAAAAAAACTAAGTCACACGAGACCTAACGAGACGTACCTAAGCTCAGGCCTGTGTGAGAGGAATCCCTTACCAAAAAAAACAAACATAACCCTCCTTCTTGCGCCAGTCGATTAATATGGTACATACAATCGCATTTTGTTTGATAGTATCACCGAATAAATACTTAGGCAAAGAGTATATAATATAATCTCGTCAAAAACTCAAGAAGTTTCATTGTTGAGATTTTTTGTTTCATTTCAACAAAATAAGTATTATATTTAAATTAAATTTAGAAAAAGAGATCCACACCCACACTCAACAGCGAGATCAATTTTACAAAAGCTAAATCTGATTGATTTGATCCACTTCGTGAACATCTCGTAAACAATTCAATTAATTCAAAATCTGTCTACGGCCTCGAGCGTAATAATTCTTTAAGTTTCTATATGCCCTTTACCTTTCGCCTTTAGAAAAGCCGACTAGACCTAACGCAACAATGTCTAGAGATTTTGTGGATAATTTTCGGTTTTAAATAAATAAATAAATAAAAATCTTTTATTTCGGACTACTACAGATCCATAATTTGTTAATAATGATCTTATAATAAATGTTAGTAATTCTTACGAGCTAAAATTAAATTAAATTGCAATGAAAATTAAAATGAATATTAATTTTTTTTTTAAAATTAGAAAAAATTTAAATAAATTAAAACAAATCAAATTATATGATCAAAAAAAATTTAAAGTAATCAAATTACATTTCTTATTAATTTCAGCCATATTGGCGAATCAATCATGCCCGCTACAGTTTGTAGGATGCTGTTTTGTACTTGGAATTTAATTATTTTGCTCCACAACATTTGCAGGTTTCTAAAGGCAACGCAAGTTCATTATTCCCTAAAAGCTTTTTTATTGGGACTGTAAAATTCGAAAAGGTTTAGTGTTCTACCGAAGTACCAACACGTAAAAACATAAAATACAGTAAAAGTGTTTTTCTCAGTGGCCCTTTTCTAGTTGAAACAAACCCACTTGACTGAGTTTTTCAAGCTTCTATTCTACTTGCCCTGTTAGTTTGTGTCCGACGAAACTTATTAAATTTTAGACCTAACTGGTCCGAAATTCAGTTGCAAGATTGGCCCACGGCATTCTTCAACCGGTTGAGCTGAATTTTGGCATGGTTATATAAGTTGGTAATAATGTAATATCATGGTACCATCGAGCTGGTCTGTTGATGGAGACAGAAGGTGGCCATAGGAATTACTAAATGAAACGACTTAACCCCATAGAGTTTGGGTTCGTTGGACTTGTCTTCCCATTCACTTTGGTCCTAGATGTTCACAAAAGCTGGTTTTTAATGAAGTATTTTTTTTTAATCAAAAATTTATTCTCAATTATTTTCAATGCTTTGCACCCTTTTGCGCTTTAGCTAGTATAGCACCGAAAGTAGGCTACTGGGATCTTTGTTTGTTATTAAGAGGTACATTTATGTCGGAATTACTTGATGTATCACCCTTAACTACCTATACCCTGAAGCTAAAGGTACTCATTATGATCTCTGCTGGTCACATCACTGATGTAGGTAGCCCACCCACAATGTGTATGGTAGCCACACGTATTAAGATCAAATATGAGAACTAACCCGGACATCCACTACCACCACATTTGTTAACGTGGTACCTAAGTAGGTTCTAAACTCTACAGTTGTTTAGAAAATAATAAACCCAAGTACACACAAGGTTTATCTCATATTCCCACTGGATAGCCCCTCAGGCAGGATAAGACCTTTGTCCTATCAGAGTAGCGTAAAGTTTCCATGAAACTTGGTTACCCTACAGTCCATTTTTGAGCTACTATTACACTTTGATTGCCTTGTTCGCGTGAAATCAAACATAATTCTTCATAATAACAATCTTCTAAATTTGTTTAGTCAAGGAAGTCTGTTTGGCTTTTGAATAGATTTCTAATGATGAATTAGAAAACTTTTTAATAGTCTAAAACTCATTTAAGTCGCGCTTTGTTCGCCATAGCAGAATTTATTCGTTGAAATACCAATGATAGTGTGTGTTAACGTAGTAATAATAATAATTTATTTCTAATAAGACATAGACACATATCTTATTTTTATTTGCCACTGGGACAAATGTTTGTACGATCTGCAGATATTTGTTGTGAGTGTTTTGGGTATTTTCTATGTATAATAAAAATATGTATCTATGTAAAGTATTGTATTATGTATATTATTCATCTTATCCATTCCATAACACAAGCTCTGCTTACCATGGGGCTAGATGACGCTGTTTGAATTGTCCAGCATTATTTATATTTAGTACATGTACACACAATAATTAGAACATTAAAAGATCCTTTTTAACTTATTCTACGGTATTTCCATAGTAATAAACTCGTTTACATGAAAACTAGCATACATTAAACATTTATTTTATTTTATTCGTGAGTGCCTAGAATGAGAATTCATGAATGAAATGCAACCAGCATGCAGTTAGCTCTCAATTGTTTAAATTGTTAATGCTATTTCTAATTTATTTCTATTATTTAATTCTAATTTTCTTCAATAACAAAGATTTAGAGAATTTACATTAAAAATAAAAATGCTTTTCTTACAAGCATATTCCAGGATAATTGAAATTAATTCCGAGCTAATGGGTCGGTACATTTTACCTCGTTTCTACCCTAAAAAGTAGATTTACTAGGGTTCCGTAACTATAGAAACAAGTCGACAACAAAGGGTTCCGCCTACCGACTACATCAGCTTCAATATGGGGTATTAAGTAACCCCATTCGCGGAAAACTGCAACGTAATAAATGGCTTCATAAAACTAATTTTCTTTAAATTTTATACGATTTTCAAATATTTATTTTGACTGCGCTGGTTTGATATTTACCAAATAGGTGAATAAATAAATGTTTACATATTTACCAAATAGGTTTTTGGTAAATATAATAGTTTGGTTATTCGCTGAATGTGCAAAATACTTTCTTATGAATTTACACATAATACTGACCTGACGCAATATATGTCTATGCCAAGCAGTTGGCTTTAAAAGCGATTTGGTATAGAAATAAATAAATAAATATATAATAAATAAAGTGGACAATTCACACAGCGTTATCTAGCCCCATGGTAAGCAGAGCTTGTGTTATGGGTACTAGATAACTGATATACATAATACAATACATTACAATAGATAGTTTTTTTTTTTATTATACATAGAAAACGACCATAACACCCGGAACAAATATCTGCAGATCGTACACACAATTGTTCCGAGGCGGGAATCGAACCCGCAACCTCCTGCGTCGCAGGCGGACCTTCGCCCACCGCGCCACATTGGTCGTCAAAAAATGATTTCGTAGTTATCTTTGTTCTCTTGTTTCAAGCATAAAGATTTGCATAGAGAAGATTCTTTACTTTTACAATGCAACATTTCACTGTAAACAACCAAAGCATAAAATCATGAAGATAATCAAGGGAAAGTCAACATAAATAATTTCCAGATATAAATAAATAAACGCCACAGCATCATTTAGCGCCAAGCTACGCAGAGCTGGTGTTATGAGTACTAGATGACTGACATACATAATACAATACACATAGATAGATATATTTTTTATTATACAAAGAAAATACCCAGAACACCCGAAACAAATATTTGCATGCATTTGCATTTGTCCCATGGCAGGAATTGAACTCGCAACCTTCTATTATTCTGGTAATTGTTTAATGTACCTAGTTTAATTGCACATATTATGTACCTACTAGTAAAAAGTATAAAGAAGTTACCTAACTTTCTAAAATTTTTACTAAATGTAAAATTGGTAATAGGTAAATGTAGTTACATTAGAGAACTTCCGCATAGTAGGTACATTTCCGTGATTCTGACAGTAACGGGTCACTCAACACTGGTATAAAGTCTGTAAATAGTAAAATAAAAGCCAAAGTCACGCTAAGACCACCCGGGTAGCATCCCGGTCATTACCAACGTTAATCTTAGGATATTACGCCCATTAGAAAAGTATACGCCTCTGACTTATAGCGCAATTTGTTTAGAATTAGCTTGATCAGTTTACATAAGCGTAGCATAGTGGCTTTTATATGTATTGGAAAAAGGGATCTACGAGAGAGATAAATCATCGATGAACAAATATATTTTTTGGCTTGTATTGTATCACCAATCAATGCCCATAAGCATCCAATGCGGATTGGGGATCGTAGTTTGGTCAAAGTTTGGTGATAAAATTGTTCTGCAGGCGGCGCTGCTGCCCGCCCCCCGGTGTATTTACTTACGTAAGTGAACTCTTAGTGACCCACGGGGACAGTTAGGGTGTTGCAAATTCTAATTCGGCAGCACACGGGCAAACGAGTTCTAGAGTGGTGATCGCGATTGGCATACGTAGTGAAGGACACCCTCCGGCCAGGTGGGATGAAGACCTGCGAAAGACTGCAGGCAGATGCTGGATGCGGTAAGCTGATGACAGGGTGCTATGGCGCTCATTATAGGAGGCCCATATCCATGTCCATCAGTGGACTATAATAGGCTGATGAAGACAAATATAATCCTTATAATCTATAATGTTCAATTTGCAAATTTTTAATAAAATTCTGATTGAAGTCTATTGACTGCCATTGGGTATTCCCAATCAATGAATTATTAAAACGAATACTACTGGGGAACTCTACCCCCTAAGCAGTCATAAGTCAAAGCAACAAGGTAGAATAAATAACAGTACTTTTCATGACAAAGTGGTTAAGTCCCCTCCAGTATATATAATGAATAATGAAAATAATATGGGAGAAAAATGTGTTGGTGATGCAAAAGTAACTTTCTAATGGATTGGACTTCTATGTAAAAGAGACATGTTCTAGCTAGTGTTTGCCGGTAGTTCTAAAGTTTGACGTAAAAGTTTCCTACCTGGTCCTATTTTTGCCGGGAATAGGGAGGATGGAGTCATGAGTTCCGTCCGTTATGGCTCAATAATGGCCCCTGCAGTGAAATGGTGAATGTAAAAGTACATAAAATTGTGCGATAGTTCTGAACAAATTTTATCAATATTGATTTATTCGGGGACTGGAGTATTTTCCCCCACCTTGCGTGGTATTAAGGACCGATATCTGAGTTGTTTTACGTTTACAGAGAGCACAACTACCCATGCGAAAGTAAAAGATATAAGACTAGGTATTTAATGTATCTTCAAGATAAGAAGAAAGAATTGTTTTTTTTCACTTCACCACGCAGTATCCAATATCTTTTATTCCAAAGAGGTACCAATACCAACCTGAATTTTATACAAACTCCGACTGGAACTCTTTCTTGATAATACCTAAAGTTTCTCGTAACAACATCCAATGATATATAAACGTGAACGAGCGCTTACCTTTTCTAGAGTATCATGGCATGGCAAACCATAATTGGGCTCATCAATGTCAGACATCCAGATCAAACGAAACATGATCATGTGTGACATTTTTCATAACGCCCTTTCAAAGTTAGTTACAAATAAACAAGATTCTACAACCTTTAAGGTGTAGCCAACAACGTGACTCTACCAAAACTGGATATAGAAACTTTTCGTGGTTTCCTCACACGCAGAAGTATGTTAGTTTGTAACTACGTAACCCTTGAGTGTAATGCATCAATGTCACTGGAGGCTAGAATGTCGCTCTGTTCCCATAGATAACGAAATGAATGTCCCTATTAGACACGGCTATTTTGGAGGGATCTTCAATCTTGACTTGAAAGCCGTAGATTTTGTTGAAGTGTACTGTAGTATAGATACATGTTTCAGAACAATTTATGAAGATTTAAAGGTGAGACACACTGAAATACCTATAGAAAAAAGAAGTACTAAAAACGCCCTAGACTATAAAGAATTCAAGAACTCGTAAAGCATCGGAGTAAGGAGAAATTTCAGCGCACTAAATATAAAAGCACTTTATTGAAAGCGCTGTTGAAATGATATAGGTACCTACTGATAAGTGTAGAATAAATAATAAGTCCGTATGAGTTAGACCAGTGAAACAATCTAATTGCAATGTCAACACAGGCTAATAAGAACAGACACGGGTAGAGTGATAACTATAGTTCTAGAGCTGTTGGATTTTTTGTAATTACTTCGTAAGTAAAGAAATAAACTTGGTTAAGTATTATTAGTAGTTATTATCCAATATTTTTAATGCTTTAACAAAATATATAGCGCCCAATGATGTTATATAAACGTAGATACGTTGTACCGAGGTCTGCCTAACAAGACGAAAATCAGGTACGTGCCTGAATTGAACTCAGTCCGGCAGTCTCAGTTGCTCCTGGCCGCGACGCGGACGTACGTTGAAGCGGGATTTTGGAGTATGAAAAATATTAAAATGCCATGTTGTGTGTTTAGAAAGTGCAATATTACTATGGGACGGGTGTGAAAAGCAAGAAGGATGTGTCTTTTTATTCCTTCTATTTGTTTTGTACTGTTTAAAATGGAAAATCATAAAATAAACTTAATTTTACTCAAAAATCAGTGCCGCGCGGTTGCCGCTTTGCCGAACGAGACAAGTAATGCGTGCGTTGCGTTTATGAGTGACAGAGATAAGGACATATGCCGTGCGGCGTCTCGTCTGTTCGAACTAAAATCACTGCCGCGCTGTTGCCGCTTTGCCACCAACACGAACGAGACAAGCAATGCGTTACGTTTATGAGTTACAGAGATAATGCCATGCGGCGTTGTATGTTCGAACGTCGACGCTAGGTATGTACCTATAGTAAAATATCGCAATGTTTTTATTTCTTTACAATGAGTAAGACGTCTCTATATGTAAAATCTCATTGATAGCGCCCGTTGTTAAAATAAGCGAGCTAAAAGTGTAAACCACTTTGTGGGTTACAAATTAATGGCCATACTGTTTTGCTAAAGCAAAGTAGGTATGAGAACTTCGAGGAAATTCCAACATAGGTTTGGTGTTTCAAATCAAGATGGATCTTGTGAGAAACAATGATTGAATTTTGAAGTATTTTGGGAGCACATACCTAATATCCTGGTATTTATTCTGATCTCCACCGAAGAATGTAAAAACAAAGCCTAAATCTGACTAAGAATTTGTATTTTGCTTATAAATCGTTTGAGCCGAGAATGGAATTAAAGAAAATAATTGAATTGGTGATGGCTGGCGGGGCCGAGCAATTTGAATAGGTAAGGTTACGAGAAAGATAAGAGCTTCAAATAAGTACCTTGTTTATTCATAAAATAGTTTAGGTACAAATAAATTAAGAGAAACTCTCTTCTTTAATATCTATAACTAAGCGTCAATATCCTGCTTCGTTCTGTGTATATGAGGTTGTGGGTACCGGATACCCCGTGCATATGCACGCGCTGCATGCAAGTGTCATGTGGCAAAATAAAAACATCCATCCAGTTACCTGCGCCCGCCGCCAGCCGCAAGGCAAATCACTTGCGAACGCAGCGTCGAGCGAGCGCATTCGAACTTCGAACGCAAACATTTACCGCGCGCGCCATCGCGCCAGTCCGGTCGAGACCGCGGGCGGGGCGGCACGGTCGGTGCGCGCCTCGCGCTTGCATTGTTTTCATACAGCGTTTCAGTGTCCTACAATCAATACCGTGCTACGATTGACGGCCTAAACCTGCATTTTTATCCAAAACAGTGGCAATTTGGCGATCTGGGCTGATTTATACACCAACTGTGTCAACACGGTGATATATTGACAAGTGAAACTCTTTAGCGTTACATTCATCCTAGACGGTTGTTTGTTGGTATTTATTATTGGACAGTGTTTGTGGTACATGTAAAGGATACTTGCTAATCAATAAGTTAATGTCCTAGCAGAAGCCCGGATAAAGTAAACACCAGAGCTGCATATTGATTTGTACTTTCCGGGGAGCACTGGGATTGTCGTCCTGTTGAGGTGAGTACCTATTCATAATGAGGAGGTGGCAGTACAAACAATCGATAGGTAGTATACTTCAAAATACATACTTACCTACTACCTTTTAACAGCAAGGCCTTTCAGGAGCCTCCCTATTATAGGAGTTTAATGAAAAAGGTACCTACTATAAATAAATCAGTAAGCCAGAAGCGACTTACCTGAAACTTGCAATTAGGTAATGAACACACAATAACTAATGGAATACAATACCTAACTACCTAGGTTAATTTAATGTGGAATGAGTTAGATGCAAACCCCTATAGACAAAAGAAATCAACGAAGAGTGAAGCTAAAAAAGACTGAAAATACTACAATGTAATCTTTGATAAAAAATAAAGATAGCCATTGTTTGTTGATAAACCAATCGTGAAGTAAGTACCTACCTACCCACCTACTTGAAACGTAAGATATGGGACACGCTCGAAATTTATACAAAGCATCATAATAACATAACATAATAAAATAACTATTTCACTTATGATATTTTGTAAAAATGTTATTGTATGTCCGTAAGGATATAGGTCTTAGCTAGCCCATAAAATCACATGACATGACTGTCTTAATAAATAAAAAAATCTTCACGTATACATTTCCAGGAATTATGACCCTAAACAACTACCCACCTACCTATGCCGCACATATTTAAAAAATACTTAGGCAGGTAGGTACTACTAGAAACTCGAATTCTAAAAAAAAACTGACGATGTGGGTCGAGTGATACTTGAAACCTTTAGCAACCAACTGTGCTTGAAGCTCTCAAAAATATTCATGAGTCTCTCCCAATTAGGTACGAGATTTGGGTTCAAAACAGCTAAACATAATGGATGCAAAGCTATCAATGCTTCTTATCCCCCACCACGTGAGATTAACCAACTGTAGCTATTTGAATACGTAATGAAACCTTTAAAAGGTCGTTTATAAACGTGTTAAGCAATGCATGTAGGTATAGTCATTGAAGACATTTTGAATTTCGGTAATGAGGAAAGGACAGCTGAATCAACAATTGATGTCATCAACGTAATCATAACTGTAAAAAAGAAGCCGCTAATTGAAGCTTTTGAGCTGATGTTTCTGAACGAAGCTAACTTATTCACAATTGCCTAATCCTAAAAGGGACGAATATAAGATGAGATGATAAAATTGCTCAAAGGTTCCAGCCATATGTCTGACTACCTGCGACCTCGTGTCCGATCTTCAGTTACATCTTACAATGGACTTTGGTTCGAGAATGCGAAAACAGGTAGGAGAGGAACATCTAAGATTTTTATAATATTTTTTTGCTGTAAACAGTTGTATGTATAAACTTTTCGGAAACGGATTCGGAGGTAATCTGACGAACGCAATTAAATTAGGTACATATAGTCATATACCTACAGAGCATTATCCAATACATTTACCGACATGCAAGCAGAAGTTTGAATCAGCTGTTTCCTGTTTTATACAAAACTCTAGACCCCTTCGGCCAGATTGAATTATTATTACCATATGGAGTCGTATACTGAGCAGTTGCTGAACACACCTGACCGCAACGAGAAGGGAAGACAACCAGTTTCGTTCGCCACCTGGCAAGTACGCACACATTGCCAAATCGCAAGTAAGAAAAAGTACTGATATCAGTACAGCAAATCATCTATGCTATGACGGAATATTAACCGTTGATTCAATAGAAGTAGAAAGCGTCATTCTTTTACGGATCGTTGTTATCGGTTTGCAATTACCGCTCTTACTTATTAATTTCTTATTTCTTCTCTTGGGATGGGAATGCATTCTCTTCAATGACGTGTCTATTATTTCTCTTTTTGTTGTATTGGAGCTAACATACCCAGTGTGCTCAACATGGTTGGTGTTGCACTTTCTACTGTATCAAATGTCTTGTGATATAGATTAAGTGGCAATGATTGCGATGTCGATATCTGATTCTAGTTTCGAAAGTTTTATAATGAACTTAATTAAATGCTTCAAAGAATTCGAATAATTATTACAACCAAAATTTTCTAAATAAATGATTTCAAATTGAAGAAATTTGTAAAATCCTAATAGACAATTATGGTAGGTATCGCTTTCTATTTGGTTCGCTTTCTTGTCTACGCTACTTGTCTATTGTAGGTTCATAAATTCTTTCGTATGGATTTTATTCTCTTGTAATCAAACACTAGTGTTTTTCATTCTGAATTTCAACAGCAAACAATTTAAATCGCACCGCACTTTTCCTGATCACGGCTATTGTATTCGAACAAAAAGCTGTTGTTTGTTCAAGTGCAGTGTATTTTAAAAAGACAATCTCTGCCATGCTTTAAAATACAGTACATGAATTGGGGAAGCTATAGTTTTAACTTGCATCTAATTATTTACTACGCTATACAAATATTCTATTTCACGAAGAAGGTTTGATCTTGGTTGGTTTGTTGTTAGCCGTGTAAATTTAGTTAGTTTGCGTAACTTCGGTAGCACTCTCGATCGCGATGCGGTCCGAGTTATTGTTTTTGTTAGTGTTTTGGGTTCACGCAAAATGTCAGCACTATGCAGCTAACACAGAAAAGTCGTCGGCAAACCTTCGTGAAATAGAATATTTGTACCTATTCATATTTTCTGCTACTCTACCTATTTCAATGAAAAGGGTCTTAGTTTGTAATTTTACCGGAACTACTAGTTCCGTGGCAGTGAGCCGGCTACTTTTCGCGAAGAACCGACAACTGCTGAGTTAAGTGTCTCCTTGAGTGGAGACTGCGAGTTGGCAAACGTAAAGTAGGACGCCAAGTGTGATGACGACCCGCGAAAGACTGCAGGAAGATAATGTATGCGGCAAGCTGAAGACAGGGTGCTATGGAGCAGCAGAATCTGTATAACTTTGCTAATAGGTAACAAAGCACATAACAATAACACTCAGATACCTGCAGTAAATAGACTATTTTCTGCAGGTATCTGATTATTATATATGTATATATAACTATTTTTATATAATCTATCATATTTTTCTTCAATATCCTCCTTTGAATACATATATTGAATCACGGCATCGGTATTCAGTCGTTATTAAAAGGGTTTTAAATTATGGTTGGACATTCCATAGCTTCCCGTGAATCATCCGGGTTTCCTTATGACCATTTTATTATTCCTTATCCTCCCTGTATTTGATCGGTGCATTCTTGGCTCTGTGTAGCTTAACTGGCTGGACAAACTGCATTTTACGTCTGTCATGATATTGATGTTCTGCAATAGCTATGCCTTAGTCCTATGTTCGCTGCTTGAAAGTATAATTATCAAAAAAATATTCATCTGTTACAGCATTTGGTTACGCTTTAGTTATTAAGACACTGAATACTGAAGTAATGTTAAGTAACTTTTTAATTAAAATATATATTATTTTAACTCTTTCATGGCGGCCCCAAAGCCTCGGTGAGCTCATTAATTTCGTAGCTAGCGTCAAGTTATCTGTTATGTTACCTTATTCTGGATACCTACGAGTACATACATTACAAGATTTATGAAATTAATAATATTTAAGCACTCTTACACACATGCAATCTTATGTGAAATGTGAATCACTCGTCATTCGGTTTATACCGCTTCTCTACACTTGAAAAGTTGTCTATATATCTTGATATGTTAGTATAGATATATATTTTGAATTCGTTTATAAAAATGCCAAAAACTTAACGAAGTTTTGGGTCTTTCAATTTATTTCCTTAATCATTTGTTGATTAACAAATTCTGCCTTCTCAGATTCGTCGGTTGATTGATTTTGAAAATGCGTTACCTAATGCTGGAATTCGACCTGAAGACACTTAGTTTTGCTGTTAAAATGTCATTGACCCATATTAGAGGTAAGCTTTGCACTATCATAACTTATTTCACTATTGAAGATTATGGTCATACTAGGAGTTATTGCTCGGTGAGCCGGACGGGTAACAATGACCACAATTGGGCTATTTTCCCACGCAGTGCTAACGACCCACGCTAGGAACATTTGAATATAGATGCTAAATGACACATTACAGGCGTTAAATTATGCCGACAATGGCCTGCTGGATAAATTGCTAGTGCACTCAATACTTCAATGGCTGTCATTGTGATTTTTTATCGTCGGTAATTCATATACGGGATGAAACATAATTCGATAAACGCTTACTTGTAGCATAAGGAAAAAAATATATAAAGTCAAAAAAATATCAAGTAGGTAGGTAATCTGCTGGTTAGTTGGACTTATGTTACTTGTAAAATCCCAGAGCAAATGACTAATGTTATCGAAAACAAATTAAAAATCAAAAGATACCTAAATGATACAGGAAAACCCGGAGATATTTTTTGTTACCGTGTTCGGTCTCATCAAAATAAACGATGGAACACTGAGCTGAATGTTATTGAATCAGTTAATTGAATTTGAAGCGTCCATTCAAAATGAAATCGTCCTGAATAATACGCAACAACGTTGGTATGGTATGGTTATAGTGTTACGCAGTGCAGGTTTGTACGATATTCGCTCAATTGGTTGTAAAAAGCTAGGTACCTTCTTGTTTCAAATATTATAAGAGGTTACCTCTGGTTGGTTTTGGAAATCATAATCATATTATTTATATATCTATATATATAAAAGAAAGTCGTGTTTGTTACAACACTTATAACTCGAGAACGGCTGGACCGATTTGACTGAAAATTGGTGAGAAGGTAGGTTAGAACCAGGAGTCTAACATAAGATATTAAAAAAAAAACCATTTGACAAATCGATTTCCACGGGGGCGAAGCCGCGGGGCGCAGCTAGTCTATATATATAAAAGAAAGTCGTGTTTGTTACAACACTTATAACTCGAGAACGGCTGAACAGATTTAGCTGAAAATTGGTGGAGAGGTAGCTTAGAACCAGGAGTCTAACATAGGATACTTTTTATCATTTAAACTATTTGACACATAGATTTCCACGGGGGCGAAGCCGCGGGGCGCAGCTAGTTATTATATAAATGAATGATCTATAACCGTGCAAAATTTCTCTACTCTACCGACTGTCTCTGAATATCTATAGATAGATAAAACATTTATTTGGTACTTATAACACACATATACAATTAACATAGAGATCCATACAATATTAAACATCTATTATAAGTTCATCATTATAACAATCTATACCATACCAATTTTCCTGAAAGAATATCATTCATGCCTCATGAAATTCAACCACAATTAATTCTCCACAGTTAAGTCTATCGATATTTTGTATCGAATTGTTTTGAGAATGTAGAAAAATACACGATAGACTTAACTGTGGAGAATTAATTGTGGTTGAATTTCATGAGGCATGAATGATATTCTTTTTCTTAAAATAAATAAGTAATAAAATTTTGGATCAACTCTACTGGTCCTTTTTCTAAATAGACCCATATTTATTTTACGATAAGAGACAGACACTCTTGTGGAAATCGAATAATTAGAAAATGCCATTTGTCCACTTCATGTTTCTGTTATGTATGATGTCGGATCAACACGAGGACAATGAACTTGCAGTTATAACTAGAGATGGGCCGAATATTCGTTTTATATTCGGTATTCGGCATATTCGGCAGCTTTACCAAAAAAAAGTAAAAGTTTTACCGAATATTCAGCCGAATATTCGTATTCGGTGAAACCCATGTTCGGCCCATCTCTAGTTATAACTAGGTACTTACATTTATAGCTTCACATTATAATATAAGAGAGTAATAAAATAACATTTGTAAACCAATTTAATTGAGTTAAGATGTGTGAGATTCAAATCATAATGAACTGAACAAAATTGCGACATTATTTATGACTATCACTACAAAACTGTACACAGCGATTATTAAGATAAACGGTTGCATAAGCTATTGTAGGAGTAAAAGATGGCCAAAAGCCATAACATTATGCATAGAGCTGCAAAGTCGTAACTTTCTAACTAAAATTACGAGCAACATGAACAACTTTGAATGACTGATGCTGTCGCTTTAGGTGGCAAAAAGCTAAGATTATGCTAAATCATGACTTTCTATCCTAACAAATTAGTAAACTTAGAGATTACTGATATTATTGTACAAGCAGAGGTGAATCAACTCTACGAATTTGGGCATGAAAGTGAGAATTATACGAGAAAACGTGTTAGATGGCCTAAAGGATAATTGATAAGCTTTCGTGGTACTGAACTCTGAGTTCAACCTTTGTTATTAATATTAATTGAACTTCAAAACCACGTTCTGGTCATAAAAGTATTTGCGACGCTATTAATGATAGCCATTCTTATGATTTACAACCTAATTATGTAGCAATGAACTCTATTAGAGTAGAGATACAATTGTACCTATTAATAAACAGAGATAGATTTATAACATTCACCGAATTCATAGTTTAAGAGTACTTTTCTAAAACTATTATGCTACATCAGTTCATATTATATATATATATAGGCCTCCTCATCGATTTCGATCGATGACGGCTACCCTAGATTATCACGTTAAAGTTAAAGCGTTTAATGAAAATCGCATCGAGGCAATGGACGCAAGACGCCAGATACGAAAACAGAGACCTAAGCCCTCCTACACGTACACATATAACTCATCGTGCCAACTCTACTGCCATGCGTGCCGTAGGATATTCAAGACCAAGTTCGGTCTAGCCAGCCATCAGTTCGTATTACAAATAAAATGAAGACCTGACCAGCATGCACATATCCTGGTTGTGCAAAGTGCACTCAAAACTAGCTTTATAACAAAAAACACGAATCTAAAAATTGCATTGCAAATATAGAAAGAATTGAAATTGAGACTCACTTTATTTGATCATAGTAACGAAACTCACAAAATTTATCGTTGTCTGTAATATTTGGCAAGTCAGAGCTGATCTTTTACCAATTGAATTACTAACAATAGCTTAGTCAGACTTGTTCAGCAGTATTACCACAATGTTACTGATCAAAAGAAGATTGATTACGTAAATCTTTGATAATGAATTTAGGTATTGTTAAGATTTTGAAGGATATTAAATTTAATTACTTTGATTTTTATGTTGTGCTTTCTTTATTCAGTAATGTAGATTTGTGTTACGAGTATATACTAAAGATAAGCAGGATAAGACGTCAACCAAATCGGTAAACTCAATTTTGATTCTATGTGCTTTGTACATGATTCCTTCCATAGCTTTAAACGACTCATTCGTACATATAATTAGGCATTATATAGCTCCCGCATACGAGCCCTATCAATTGATTTATGAATCCTTCATCGATTTCAATTGTAATTGAGGACCTATGCAGATAGAGTCTAGCTAGAATAATGAACTCAATTGACAAATTCAAATTGACTGCCTGTTTTATTATGGCAGTGGTCCAAAGTTTTGGTTCGGACCGCTACTCATGCCTCATTTTGGAGATGTTGTCGAAAATCGACAGCGCGTGGGATACGGATTAGATAGAATAGACTATTACGTGGGCAATTGCTTTTATTACTTTGGCTTTAAGACAAATAGGTGTATATAGCAGTATCATATCTAGCCTATACCTTCTAAATGAATATCCTGAGCGATAGTGCGGATGATTTTAACCCGATTGCTATTCAAATAGCGGTTAACACCGCCGCCGGTCACGTTCTTTTGGACATCACGACATCACGTATCAACTTCATTCATAACCGTTGTCTTTTAATATTTGAACACGCGATAACCTCATTAAATTTTCTAGCGTGACTATCATTTCGAAATAAGATCCTCCGAAACTCGGACTTATCGTGTAAGTCCTTGAGAATCCTCGTTTGGAATTGGTCCTTCGTGTCCATGCCTCATTGGGCAATAAAAACCCGAAAGTAAATTCTTTTGGACATTTCTAATTTGTCCCTTTTCCCCCTGAGTGGTCGAGGTTCGGAATAATTGCTCCAGCCATTAACATTCCAGCTCAAACATACTTTCTCGAGTGGGTGTAGTCTAATGCAACACAGTCACGTTGTACAGAAGATTAAGATTTATACCCTGGCACCACGCTACACCAAACATAACCTGAATAGCTTCTAATGTTATACTTATAACAACCGCATTGCTACGAATTGCTAATTACGTAATTTCATGAAATGTGGTTTCAGTTTGAAAAAGAGAAAATTTCAATACAATTAATTGGTTGATAGCGAGTTTTCATAACGGAGCGACGATTCTAGAAAATAAGTATACTGTAGAGCTATTGTGACATAGAAATTATATGAGCTCGAACAATAGCTCAGTGATTTGTCAACAACTTCGTTGTAGTCAAAAGCAACAGAACAAAGGCGCTTCAGATTTTTCTACCGCCAGCAAAGGATATTCTCACTTTTCCCACGGAATTAGGTGAACTCATGTGTCAACGATTTCGAGAGGTTATCGATCAGAAGCATAAAGCTTTTCTCCATTGTCTTAAACCGCGTCGTTTCCACGACGGAACTGGCTCAACGTGCTTAAGCACCCGTCCTGATGCTCACGCCGCCGCGCCGCCCCGCGCCGCGCCGTACACGCTACACTTGCGCTGCGCTCATCCACTTGGGTATATTTTTGAAGCAATATTACTTTTGTTTCACAATCGCGGTTATGTTTGCCGTTCTCCTTGCGAGAGGTAATCTTGAGCTCGTGATTTGTTACATTGCTAGTTTTGTGTTTTCAATTGGATTATCGATTTAACCCATTCTTTGAGGACCGGACTTGTATTTTTAAGTTTTCGGCAAGACCAAGTTATACAAGCAAACATAGTTATGCAAATGACCTTTGTATGTAGTTAACAAATAGAAATCAAATAATAGTGCCTAATTTGGCCTTTTTAGATTTATATGTGTTAATAGAACCCTTGTGACCTCGATTTGCACGATGGTTTTAAGTCAGTAGTGTGCTGGCTTAAATGAGTTAACGATTGTCTAATGAAAGAACCCTTTGATGCTTTACATGCATGCTATACGTATTTGCTGAACCCAATTGGTTTCTTTGTTATGTCTGCGTCGTGCCACGCCAATTTTCTGGAACAAATATAAACATTGACTTGAAAATTTGTCATGGACCAAATTATTCTGGAAGCAGTAAAAATAGAATAGAGTATAATGTTGACATTGAGATGTAAAAACCAGTGGCCTAGGGTGTTTATTTTTAATTCCACACCCACTACTCAGTGTTATGCCACACGATAAGCCGTCATGTTTCAAGAATTTTCTATTTGGGATTTTACGAGTTACTTACGGTTTGTCAATACGCCAAAGTTTTTATGAGTGAAAAGTCAGCTATAAATTCTCGAATATTTTATGAAGAAATAAATTCCACGCAAAAACTAATGAATTTACAAATATGTTGGATATGATAAATAGTAATTAAAGAATACGCTTATCGACTCTGTTCCCACAGTCGAAGACCAATCATGCGTGCTCGCTATCATTACCAGGCATAATAATGTGGCCAGACTAGACTTTTCCATTACGGCACCAATTTTCTTTAGTGCTCATAAAATGTCTATCACTTGTCGTATCAACTTTGTTCGTTTTAAATTTTTAGCATTAACAATTTACTACAGTCTAGAAAGATATTTTGCTTAGACAGGTAAATCGGGACCATTGTCAGAGCTTAATATTGTGAAGCTAATAAAATAACTATAACAAATTTTTATCTGATAAAATTTTATTGAGATTGTAGATACCTACATATCCGCTGAATAAGACAGTTGCCTAGGTAGTGGAAGACGTGTGTTGTGTAGGTGGTCGATAGCCGCAACAGTCGTAGCATTAAATCTCTACCGCGATGAAATCATGACCCTACAATAGAAGTTCATTGACAAAGATAAAACAGTAGATGCGGGTGGTAGCAATAAAATCTCGCCTTTGTTTAGGAGTGAAACTAAAGGGAATTACGAGAATAACTAGTGATCACGTCCCCTCTACGTGCAACAAAAGAGACTTCATCTTCTGTGCACATTTTCTGATTGGTCGACGGGAGCCAGATTTAGATAATGACAAAATACTGTTTTAAACTTTACAAAGCCCGAATATGTAAGTCATGTCATCACGTATAAGTCGAACAGTCGCGAAAACACCTTTTTTGTTGTAGACTTTTTGTAATGTAAGAGTATAGTGGCAATGAGTAACAAATTCTGCATGACCTCTCTCAAAGCTAGCAATGTTTTATACAGTCTCTCATTACCGTAGTTATTATTATCTAAGAATCTTCTACGCTACGATCATATAGATATCGGAAATCTAATTATAAGCTGTAGAATATTCTCGCAAAGCAATAAAGCTGAATATTTATTGTATCGAAAGCAGATTTGTATTGAACTATACACTATTATGTAAGTGTTTTAAAATCGTAATTTCACACCGCCTGCGATATAATAAGGAAATTGCTGTAAGCAATGTTTTACCGTGGCATCGCATAATGGCGTGGGATGCGCCATTAAAGAGCAATGCAATGATTACTGAGAATAGTCCAATGCAATGGCACGTGCGTTTGTTGTAACGAATGGATGTGTTCTGTTCAAACAGTTGTGCAATCTTTGAGACAGTCATATGATACGGAAGCAGGAGATAACGAATCAATCGGTATTTCGTTCTATAATAGATATCGTCTTCTCTTAAATATATTCATACATTTATTAGTGAAAAACTCAATTATAACCAGTGGTCTACTTGTCTAGTCTAAAATATGGAAAATCAAAATCGAAGATCCTGGTTCGTATTTTGTGACTCTTACTTATGTCAGTTGTATAACATAGCGTTTGCACGAAAACTTTTTGCGGGTTCAGGTAGGTATGTAGGTAGGTCCGTTTATGTAACGTCTCTACAACTACACCGGAAAGACCAAAATCAGTTTGATGAATGTTCTAAATATTGCTTAGCAACATATTTTCCTTCCTTTATTAAATCCCCAGTAAAATGGCCTGATACGCACGCAAAAAATATTAATATAGGATACTCTCACGTCCGCAGTACCAGCGACCGGGTCACGGACGCAAAGTTCCTGCCCTCGCGAACACCTCCCTTCCGCAAAAAGGTTTGATATATCGCCCTGAAACAGCTAAACACAAGAGAATCTCAGTAAACATTTACTCATTCAAACTGAACGAATGAAAGAAGAATCAACTCGTAAAATGCCTAGGTAATATCTACGCATGAGACAAGAGCTATTTTTAGACTTCACGCAACTCGTAAAAAGACTATTCCAACTCGATGTAATAAAACGTGTCCGGGATACTTTTATCCCCTGCCTATCTCGGCTTAGGGTTTCTGGTTATTGCATTCGCTCCTTGAACTCCTATAAACACTCGCTGCTCCTCAGGGAACGGTGTAATGGCCATTGCTGGAAGCCCTTAGCACAATCCGGGAAACGTTTAAGGACTTAAAGACTCTTTGGAAAGTTATATTGCTTGCGAAGAACAAAATTCTTCAGCCGATGGAGGAATTAAGCAGTTAAGTCTATCTTCAAAAGCGTTAATTGAATGTTATCCACAGACTATAAATTCGTTTCGGATGTTTATTTGCTGAAGTTTTTATTACTTTTGGGTTCAACTGTGTTTATAATAAAAAGTTTGTTTTCAATTAGATCATAAAGTTACTATTAGAGATAATTTACAATATCTACCTAGCTGGCTAAGCTGTTTTGATTGATGTACCTACATACAGCATCATTAAAAGCAAACATGAAAACCCCATCTATATTGAGCGGAATAAATCTAAGATAAATATTTTATCTCGGAGAGATGACTCCTCGTTCGGATCAGTTTGATCCCTCGATGGCCTATTTTAGGTACGAAAACGACCTACATTTCACATTTCATTACATTTATCGATGAATTGTGATAAAACCCACTCACATGGCGTATAAACGAATGAAATATGGCACTACTTTGTAAAATTCGGTTAAAAAGTGGCTGATAAAAGTAAAACATAACCCTAATAAATTTGTGATTTTAATGAATGTATCATTTTAAAATGTACTGAATTGATGATACCTAATATGATTTCAATTGAATTAATTTACCAATAATGATCATCTGTATGATTTTTTTGTAATAATTAAATTTATTTATATTGAATATAATCTGTAACCTGGAAAAGTTATAAAGATACGATCTATGAACCATCTAGCTAGATAGATAAGTTACGTATATCAAAAGTTTCAAGATAAACACAAGCACGTAAGTTACCTTACCTCTCGTGCTTTAAAATAGGCATTAAAGTGTATTTATATGTATTCAAAGCGCCAACCAATAAACCTAATTTGGTCAAGTTCATTATCAAACGATTCAGATCATTAACATTCCCCCACACAGCTTTGCGTTCACGAGATGTTTGTAGATATAAACACACACACATTTTCTTTAGACATCGGCTGCATAGTCTGTGGGTACTAAATATACATAATTATTTCATCAGGGTCATCATAGGTCAAGGTATATGGACCTATGGTGTCTTCCTAGCCGAATTAGGGAAAATCCACCGGGGGGCGGGCAGCAGCGCAATTTACCCAACGAACTCTGATGCCCAACCCGCATACCCTGCGTGTGCATTATGGGCATTACCCCCATGAGATAAAAGCATATAAGGTTCTTATCAGGCAGGAGGAGGCAAGCGTCCAGCCGTTTGAGGATGAGGAATATACAATATGTGTCTCATAAAAAACCAAATCGGAAAACATAATGTATTTTAAAAGTGTTTCAAAGGTCTATGTTATTTTGTTTAGAGCCAAAGGTCTCGTTGTTTCACAATAAAGTACAATATGTCGAAACTTTCGCCTTCCTAACTGTGTTGTGTGACAAAATATTCAACTCTGAATCAGTGAGACCCAAACATTGTTACACCAGGCGATGTCCTATTTATATACACGTCAAAGTTACAACTTGGTGAAGAGCGCCAACGTGCTGACGTAAAATAAACAAGAATACTTTGTACAGTTACCCTCAGAGTAGAGTTGCTATGCTAACTGTTCAACTAGGAAAGCTTCGCGGAAAATCAGGTTATAAGTAGTTTCAGCGATCGAAACTTTTTCTTTGATTGTACTGTTGGATAACTTTGAGAAGTAAAAACAACGAGGAAGGAAATTAAGTGCGTTAATTTACTTCGGGTGGGATTCGCCTTGACCACTAATTGAAATAAAAGTTCTGAGGCTTTCTTTGCAATGCATTTGTCAGCGAGTGCTGGTCAAAGTTGGAAACTTCCTTATGTTAACTGATCGAGAGGTATTTACTGCGCATTGCTCAATGCCTGTTTGAAAAACCCAAAGGTTTCATGCTTCGTTAGAACACCACACCTTAAGAAATTACATAAATAGAAGGTAGATAAACCAGTATTTTTATAGCATTAGGTAGGTAGGCCGATTAATAGAATTTTGTCCACAACCCTGTGTTGTGTGGTAATGAAGGTAGTGCTGAAAATTAATTGACGACCGACGTGACGCGGCGGGCGAAGTTCCGACTGCGAAGCTGCTGGTTTGATTTCCGCCTCTGGACAAATGCTTGTACGATCTGCAAATATTTGTTCTGGGTGTTTGGTATTTTCTATGTATAATAATAAATATGTATCTATCTTGTATTATCTGTATCAGTAGTCTAGTACTCATATAACAAGCTCTGCTTAGTTTGTGACGCTTGTGATGATGATTATTCAGTTTAGTCATAAAAATAACTCAAAGGGTAATTTTCCTGCCATAAATCAGTAACCATGGGATAAAAATAACCTATAAACGCTTCTATAAAATCGTCGTGTGCGAGGCCGCGGGCGAAAGCCAGTAAATAAAATACATAAAACATTGCAAAATCAGTAACGATCCGCCGCATCTGTTTAAACCCGCTTTTATACAAAGCAGCTTTCGGAATTAAACTGAATGTGGGTAGGTAGGTCCTGTACCTACGTGCCACAAAGGGTTTTATACAAAGCAGACCGGAACAACGCCCCAATTACTATGCAGTGTTTGAATTTAAACTGTGGATTTGTAGAGGTAAAGATATACATAATGTAGGTACAATCGCGGGGACAACAGCGCCTTAATTCCATTATATTAATCGATTAACCATAACAATGGTATCGTCTCAGAATGACACGTTTTGGCCTCCCCCAATGAGCGCCATAACGCCCTGTCTTCAGCTTGACGCTACCTGTCTTTCGCAGGTCGTCATCACACCTGCTCGAAGGGCGTCCTACACTACGTTTACCGAGTCGTGGTCTCCACTCAAGAACAAGTTTGCCCCAGCGGCCGTCGGTTCTTCGTGAGATATGGCCGGCCCACTGCCACTTCAGCTTGCTAGAGCTATGTCAATAACTTTGCTTCTCTGTCGGATGTATTCCTTACAAATCGTATCCTTCAGAGAAACTCCGAGCATAGCTCTTTCCATAGCTCGCTGAGCGACTTTGAACTGATGGAATTTGGAATTTTACCTTTGAAAAAAGTAAGAAAGAAACTACAGGATGCGTGTCAAAAGTGTCAAGGTTGAAACCATTCTGTCAATCTCTCTTTGCAAATCTATCTAGAGTTTCTCTCATCTACGGACGATTCTGCGTCGATACCATTGTCATAGTAAAGCGATTGGTTAGCAGAATTCGGCCGCAGATTAAGTACTTAGGTATGAGATCGTTAAGTTATAAGATCACGAATGTTGTCTAAACAAAGATGCAGCCAACAATGAAAAGCTTTCCAGAATCGGTCTCAAACAAAGCAACTGAGTGCCCATTTCAGTAAACATTTTTAAAGTTTTCGTTCCAGTGCTGGCAAATATAATCTTTAATTCAGCAAATGTACTGTATACTGTTTGTACATATGGTCGAGACTATAACATATTTATTTATTTGTTATTTTTTTAGCTGCAAAAAATAACGGGTCACTAAACTTTACAGGAAGGTTTGTTATGCCTACAAAACGCTAACAAATCTGTTCCAAAGCCGGCACAGACATAAAACTTCCAGGTTAAGTGGTTACAAATGGCCATTATTTTAGTGAACCGTACCGTAAGCCCCATAATAGCACCAGCATTGCATAGATGGTATCGGGCACTTCCGGCTTCGGTACAATGAACGGCGGAAGTGACGGCGCGTGCGCTCATCATGCAATCCAACTCTACCGACTCTATAGTCTATGGTGAGGGCTTCTGGGCTCGAGATTGCGAAGATTAATGGCGTGATAGCTTTGTTTTACCTCTGGTTTATTTCAAAGCTAAACTATCTAGCTTTCTATTGTTATACTCTCCCGTAGACAAAATCTACATTTTTTGAGAAACCACGCATCTTTCGTTGCAAGACGTCATTGTTTCATTTTCATACTATAACTAAAAAAAATATTGATTTTATTGCACACAAAAAAACAATTTACAAAATTACAAAATATGTGACAATTTGGCGGTCTTATCGCTCACGATCTCTACCAGACAACCGTGCTGTTAAGTCACCTAGCTAATACCTAGCTGATAAGTCACCTGTGGACTAGTTATTAACTAATTGCCTGTATAAATTGGATTTAGCTACGGGGAAAATTCGTGGGGTAAACGTCTAGCAAATATATCTACTTAATTAAGTCTTCTGAGGGTAAATTTAATATGATTTTCTTCAGATGAGTGCGCGATAATATTACCTGTTTCTAAGGGCATCTTTACATAGTATAAAATGAAGTCGCTTCCGCTGTCTGTTCGCGTAGATCTTTTAAAATACTCAATGGATTTAATGCAGTTTTCAGCTATAGATAGAGTGATTCAAGAGGAAGGTTTATATGTATACCTCTATTTATCGAAAACCGTGAGAAGCCGAGACGGTCGCTAGTTGACTAAAAAATTTTAATGGAACTTGAGTACCTAACAGGCAGGTAATCTCAGTAAAATAACCGGTAACGTGAGAGTAACTAAATGCCTTGTCAATTTGATAAATTCCCGTCTGCAGATGCACACTAGGACGTTAGAGTAGCATATGGCTGCTATTAACAAGTTTATATGAAATCCATACTAAGCGCTGACACAGATAATCTTAACACTTAAAACTGTAATAGATTCGAAGCTACCTCTCTTCATCTTGTTGCTTTGTTAGAGCGCTTTGAAGAATTAGAAAACAAACTGAACAGTCGAATATGGAAGGCTCAAGTCAGCTCAACCAAACAAATTAAGAAACAGGTTCTAAAAAACGCGGACTGATTGTAGCAAAAACAGATTGGTGGGCATCATTATGAAGGTATAACCTTCTCATTTGATTGAGAAGGTAGGGTTCATACAACAAAACAAATAGGATAGGAACCAGTTTTTAATGTCTAACAAAAACATGACCGATAGTCGCAAAAACGAACTAAGCTCGGTGGCAAATGGGCAAATAGGCAGGTGGGCAAATAGGCATGAAAATAACCAATGCTTTTTTTATAACTAACTCTCAGGTTCACCTCAACCTGTGCCTCAAATCTTGAGTTTATTTTGAATACTTCTTTTTTTCACGGTGGGAAAATGCAGTTTCCTTAAGCCTGAGGAAGGTAAGGTGTGTTGGACTCTCCGCTGAGCTACTAACAGAGTGTTAGAGGCAAGTGACAAGAGGTGAGTGTAAAGGGATTTTAACTAGTATGTCATTTACGGTGGTCACACATGGTTGAGATAAGAATTAGTAAATCAAGTATGGACAAGTAGCTTGCTTGAGACACCTAGAGACAAGATTTCAAAGCTAGTAATCGGTTGATATTGGCTGAGTATGCCGATGAACATAACACGTTCTTCCGTATCTTATTATTGCTCCAGTTGTTTCTCCTCATACACCGTTAACAAAACATGGGTGCTTTATAACATCCTCCCATTGTCATATGAATCCTTATTCGCTACGATTCCTTACAACGCGCAATGTCATATCGCACGTTATAAGTGTGAGTAGTCTACCACTGCTTTCTCTGTGACTAGGTCCAATTTCACCGTGGCTATTCTACGCGATCAACGTAAGATCAACTCAGTTCAGCGCTTTGAACGACGTTCAGCGCACGTCTGGTTCAAGCTGAGTTCAGCTTGAACTAAGTTTTGTTCAACAAACGGTGAAATTGAACCTTAGCTATCTACCTATCTGGTTTCTTAAATTTCTAAATATATTTTAGTTAGAGATAATAAAGTCCAAGTGCTTTCATTCCTTAAGATCTTTCAAGACTCTAGGACACGTTAAAAATTATATGCCTAAAATGACTTAGTACGTTACCTAGTTACTTCTTTATCCTCATTTATCACAATAACATAATCAAAACGTAACATGTTACGTTACAATAGCATATGGTCTTCAGATTATGAATAAGGGCCCAGAATGCATGTTCCAATGACCGGCTCGATCGATGAGCGCATTGACGGATGAAATCGGGTAGGTGATTTACTGCAAGCATGGGGAAAATTACGATAATGGCCAGTGGTTTGAAGCCCGTCGCTATAAGAGATATATAGAAAAGCCACTGGCTCCATTGATGAAACTGCTGCTGTGATTGGATTTCGAGTATCGTCATCTAAATTTCCAAAATGGAGTCGGGTTTCTGTTTTGATGAAAACATTGCAATAGGAAAGCTTAGTTTTGGGAACAGCATGCCAAATCCCAAATAAACTACATTAATATAGTATCAATACATAGCTCTACCAAAATATATTTTATTTTTCGTTTATTAAGGCCCTAATCAATTCGTTCAATATTCTTAAAATTAACAGTATATAGCTATGTATTCACCAATCAAGACGCCATTAATAGAAACATTATTTATAAAAAACAGCAACGTCTTGTATTGTTCCAGAAATTAGCATTTACAGACGCTAATTTCTGGAAAAAGAGAATATAAATAAATCAAGCATGAATTAGGAATTACACAAAAATATATATAAAGCAAATAAACCACATATTACTTTCATCAATTAAGGTCATTTAACTAAGATCTCACAAGTTGATAGCATTTTTACGGCCTTGGATGCAACATTTTACAAGAAACAATGTATGATAGCTTGTTAAAACAAGAAATATCTACTCATATCTGCAGGCAGGATGTCCTTTGCGCAACCAACATGCGTGAAACCCTGAGACAATGGGGATGGATACAGGGGATGATAATAATATTGCCGAGTTGTGACATTGCTGCGTAGTGAATCAATACGAGTAAGCTACCTGAGGTATGCATACGTAATTTCTGTATAGCTAGCTATTTAAATTGTGGTTGGGTTGGATTTTGCGGCTGATATAGGTTGGTATACAAAACGGACCGCAGTCAATTTACTGGATAAATTATTGTTTTCCCCATCGAAATTATGCATACCTGTACATTTCAGTGTCGGTGTGAGTGAGCATTTAAATTTGAATTTATTGTACTGTGTGTATTAAAACTTGGTGTTACCTGGTTAGCAAATAATTCACCGTGGCAAGACACCTAAACAACTCAGGGCAAAATAGTCACATCAAACGCTTGAGGATCATTTCTCAGTGTCTGTCATCTGATAGATCTTGTTACAGTCGAGATAGATTTCGGATTCAATTCCTCAAAGGGCTATAAGCTTTCCCGGAACCACCCTAGCGTAAAGTTAACTGTATTTGGCGAAGGGATGCAAATTACCCTGTTACCTATATGACTATAAGTATCTACTATGTATAGTTGTTGTGTAGGTTTATACCGTGTGATTAATTGCTTAAAATCTGGCATCAGAACCAAGGCCATTTATTTTTACAAGTGCACTTACAGTTAAAACCAAAACATCCAAGAGTCAGATAATTTGGTTTATTTATTATTTTATTTGTATAAAATAATAATAAAATAAAATACAAGATAGTAAAAACATAGTAAGTACCTAACTCTAAGTCAAATCTTAACCAATACATAGGGTCAAAAAAAGTCACATTGTATTCAAAAACTTTTGTACATGAATCAGCCTATAGGTATAACTTATTCCGAAATACAATTTTTTTAAATTGTTACCTACCTAACTCTATGTAGGTATATGTTTTTATGTGTGTTACATACTGACAAGCCAAGTTAAAATGATTAATTGATGACGACAAAGATGTTAAAGATCATTAGCAGTTATGAGGAGATACAACTTTTTTTTTTCATGTCATAACAGCCAGATGTAAAAAGCGATTTGCTTGGCCAAGGAGTTGAAAACAAAACTATCAACACGGAAATTAAAACGAAGGGTCAGCTCACACCGAGACGCGAAGCGACGCGACGCTGCGCGCAATTTGATTCAAAATTTAAGTTTATTTACTTCATAAAGGATACAAATTGGCGCAAGCGCGGTGCAGTGCAGAGCATCGCGTCGGGAAGTTTTCGTACTATATCAATAAAAATAATCCTTTTCGTAATAAATAAGGTTATATTTTGAATGAAAGTGCGCACAGCGTCGCATCGTGTCGACGTCACATTAGGAGCTGACCCACAAGATGGAAGACGTTATATCCTGCAGATAGACATATAAAGTAATACGATAGGTGTAATCCATTATAATTGATGCCAAGTATGGGAAGTAGTAAATGGATATGAACAGACATAGAGGCCACTTAACTAATTTAGACTAAAGACTGCAGATGCTCGATCGGGCTTTGTATAGGGGTCAATTCTGATATGAATTAAACAAAATAATAGCATGCCTCATCAAATGAATGTTATTTAGGTAGAGGCATAAGTCAGTGTCTTTTATTCATTGAAAACTAGTTTCTGGCCACGGCTTCGTACGCCTTGTTTATATTGAAATGTTTTTTCAATAGAAACAAGATAAAAAAGTTATTTCTATCCCATGGGCACTGATTTATCGGAAAAAAGCAACCTATGTTATATTCCAGGCCTAGAGCTACCTGTATGGAAATTTTCAGCCAATACGTTCAGTTGTTTTGGCGTGAAAGGGTAACAAACATCCATACATCCAAACATTTAGACATGCAAACTTTCGCATATACAATATAAGTGTGACGTAGAATGTCTGGAAACGTTTCTTATATTCGTTCATTTACACAGTCAAGAGTTCAAAGAAACAATAACAGAAACATTATATTTAAAAGATAGGTAAAGCTATTAAAAGGAGCAAAACAAAATAACTAGAGATCGACCGATTCTATTATTAGAAGTGACGACGCAACGGTCTTAAGAAGCGATGAAGCAAACAAAACTACTAGAGCGAAAGATAATCCGACTTAACTGACGAGGGTGGTAGTGGATATAACGTGGAACTTAAAGACAACAACGTAGTAAAACTTAGATGAAAGACAGAAAATCAATCATAGGGAAGTTATATGTATTTTACTTGACTTGAATTGTTTGATAAAGAAAATATTAATTATTATGGACAATACACCCATCATCTTGCCTGCATTTTTGATAGCAGCTATCAAAAATGCAGGCAAGATGATGGGTGTATGATCAGTGTATCAGTTATCAGCTGCTGATAACTGATATACTTATTATAATACATAGATAGATCACACTACTATTATAAATGCGAAAGTTTGGTTGGATCGATGAATGGATGGGTGTCTGTTACTTTTTCACGCTAAACGACTAAATGGATCTGGCTGAAATTTTGCATAAAAGTAGCCTGTTATGAAACATAGTCTACTTTTATAATAATCATCATAAATCAGTTCCCGTGGTATAGAAATAACCTTAAAACGTTTCCATAGAAACAACACGTGCGAAGGCACGGACCAAAACTATAATAGTATTATATTCATGAATCATGTGAAGACTGCAAATGTATATCCTTTTTTACCAGAGCATAACTGGGGAAAACATGAACAAAACTCAAGGAAACTGGGCCAACAAGGCTCATAGCGGTTAATACCTAGGTCGTTGATGGAAACCAACTTATTTTACTTAAGGATTCCTGTGCTGCGAGCGGGCTCTTTAAAAATATTTAAGTTAACAAGAACAATATTGAAACGTGAACTTACAACTTTTCAATTTCAATTCTGCAGCAGACGGTGCATATTCTCCAAGGATTGAACTAAGGAGTAAATTAAAGCAGTAGCTTGTTTTTACGTGATGGTACGCTCAAGTATTAATCACTTTTTCAAAAGTTTTGTATGTTAGGTAGGTAGGTTCCTAAGCGTATATTGAAACTGAAATTCACACTTCTGTAAAATACTAGGAATTATAAAAATAATGTTTTTGGGATTAGGTAACCTCAGATGATTGTATGTCTACTAACCTACGAGTAATTTAGGTTAGGGAGTTAAATAAATCTAGCTTAATTGCGTATTAGAAACGACAGTCTAGAGCGATTGCAATTATTAACAGATTACAATAATAAGAGCCTGAAATCATACTTTATATAACAAGAAAATTGTAGCGGTCTATATATGGACGCTAAGAAACTTTCCCACCAACGAAGAAGTAGACCGAGCACAAAAACCGAACAATTTATAAATAGTAAGACAAAAACAACGGGAAGGCGTGTGGAATCGCACCGATCAGTCTCCCGTAAAACAACATGCCACTGAACCGTAAGAAGTAATTACCCACTTACGCACCGCACGCCGTGGAGCCAATCACATAGCGATTCGATTACCGGAATGCGAACTAGGGTAGCTAATCGGGCATACTTCACTTGTTATAATGCTCCGATGAGATATTTACACAATATATACTACCTGTGCCCCGCGTGAAAATCTATGGGTCAAATGGTGTATTGAAAAAACCGCATCAAAATCCGTAGCGTAATTTTAAAGATCTTAGATCTTTAAAATTACGCAACGGATTTTGATTATATAGGGACTGACAGACAGCGTGATACGACTTTTTTTTATACTATGTAGTGATAGTGAAGTACAATTGCCTAATAACACCTATGTTATCGAATTATATTTCGCTGCTGAAATATAATAAGATTGTATTAGAATCGAATTATTATTATTAAGAATATTCTAGAAACACGGCTCACTTTCACTATCAGTAGTACCTATTGCCACGCCTTGCTTGGGTACCATTATGTCGCATATATGTACATACATACATTACCTTGATACTAAGACCTACAAATGTGCACAATGATGCAATAAAATAAATATGAAATATGAAGTCTTCTCGCACTTACAATTCATTTCCCCTATTATACGCCATTTGTTTACACTTTTAGCAGTTCACGTGACCGTTGACGAATATGCCAAAGACGCTTTAAAATCCTACAAGACTATCGCCATTGTATCACTAGATGCCGAATCTAACGAGCCCGCTTATTAATTAATATTTTTTTCTTTTCAGATAACCAGATAACGATAGAAGTAAAAGGTAAGCAAACCAACAGGGGCCCAATTCCACTATTTTTAAAACAAAGACGACTATGGCTCCATACAATTGTCATAGCTATTGTGTCTTACGTATAATTGGTATCCTACTAAATTGTCATAGCAGAACGAATACAACATATTGATATACTCCCTTGCACTGCAAGCTCAGCTAAATCTGTTAACTTACAGAATTGTCGTTCTCAATAAATAAAGCCAGCCTAAGCTTGTCAGTTTTAAGAATAACATAATAGAACACACGTATACAAGTTTTAGAATTTCATCATAAGATTACTTATTAAGAAAGCAATCGAAGTACCTATTATTGTAAATACAAATATTTACTCAACTTCATTAATATGAATAGTTTTTATTCAAATATTCAACGGTTTATTTTGCAATCCTAATACAATGTGAGAGGTCTTAAAAAATCACCTTTGCTAGGTATTAGTAGCCCTGTTAGGCCGCCACGCATCTTGAGAGGTAACTAAGGTAATTACGTAAATAAGTACTTATCACAAATACATATAGTAGGTTATAAATTAGTCTTAATTTCTATAATATTGCCCGAATTTATAATCTAATTTTTGGATTTTTCTAAACATTGGACCAATGTCCAGCAGTGGACTGCTATAGGCTGATGATGATGATGATTATAAGCTAAAATCTAGGTTGACTTCAGTTTATATCAATCCAATCTACCGCCCATGAATCGACTAATAAGTTTTATTTAGGAGTAGGTATATTAGTTTGTTTTTAGATGGAATGTATTTATCAGATTGCTTTATTATTGATGGGAATAGGTAAATCACTATTCATTTGTTCACCAAATACAATAGTCGTGTGTCACACTCACAGCCAAGGGTCGTGTGAAAATGTATACGGTAAATTCACATGAGCATCGACCAGATGAAAAGACTCGTTTCTCTCCCATGATCTGAACATAATCAAAGCTATTCAAAGAGGCTTGGGGTTCAAAATACGCTGGTTGTAGCTTAAGAGATGGGATTAATAGCAGACGTGGGAACTTCCACCCACACATGTGGCAAAGGGGATGCAAGGTGCAACTATGGAAGCGGATATTTTACGTGATTTATGAGGCTCAGCTACGAGTAGTTTTTAGTTTAAAGTTTACTGAGGACTCATAACGCTTGTTGTAATAATTTACTTACATGGGGTTATTTATGGTCATCTAAAATCATAGCGACATTTAGAGGATTTATACTTCGATCAACAATCGAAGGATTTATAAGTAAAAAAAGGTTGAAGAATAGAGCTCCATCCAAGAAAGAAGAGAAGAACTGATTCAAGTTAAGCGTGGCAGACAATTTTTGGCATAACTAATTATAATAAAAAATACTAGACATTGAACTGTATTGCATATTACAATAGAAGCCACATGAGTCACAGCTGCATTTGATAATAGGTACTTCGACCGAGCGGTCGATAAAGTACCTATTAGTCGATAGTTGTGCTCTACAGGATTATTATCGATATTGGCGGAAGGTAAAATAAAAATATTAATGATTCACGTGTCGTTTCAATATTGCGTTCTACAAGTTGAGATTTTTCGATTGAAATATTTTAACACTTTGACTGCGATTTTTTTTCGACGACTGCGATCTTTTTTTAACCTAAAAAATTCGTGCTGCCGCTCTACACAGCGGTTGTGTTGCGCCGCACATGCGTTTCGTTCGAAAAATATTACGGCTGTGCTGAGTCACAAAGATCTGTATTTTCTCAGCCGCTGCGCTAGTGTGGATTTACGCATATTAGTCACTTGTAGAAAAAAACATACCGTGTGATTTCAGCACTCAAAGTGTTAAACTAACTCCAACCGCGACTTCACAACGTTTTATTCCTAAAAACTTTTTAAACTTATATATATTGAAATCAAGTAAGTAGAGCTATAAGTATTATTTATAAATTGTCAATATCCGGCTCAATCAAACGGCAGATTATACAAAATAGATAGCATGATATACTTTTATAAACTTTCCCAAAGCAATAAAATAAACATGGGTTTTTGAATATTTTACAAATAAATACAAACACTGTACGACAAAAATAACTACAGAAAGGCAATAACATAATTCGTTGTAATCTTCTTATCTATGACACAAAATAGGTTATGTAACTTGTTACACCTGTAATCTGCATGTAACTGTTATATTTCTTCGAACATATCACTCTAAATTATAAACGCGTAAGTAATGATTTTTGGATGATTGTTTGGATGTTTGTTACCTCTTTACACCAAAACTACTCAACAAGTCTTACATACATTCTGATTTAATTAATGACAACTCATTTAATTTTACTGATTTTTATATTCACGTGCCTGCATTCGGGCGAGATATGCAGCTCTACTGTGTTATTCCACCAATGTATTATGTACCATGTCTTATGTGAATAAATATTACTGAATTACAGGTACTTTTTTCCCTGATTTATGGGAAAAAAACTTGTATGCATAATTTCTTCCCATGTGTTCCCATTAGATTTAAATTACCATAAAACGTTTCCATAGAAATAACACCACAGAATCTAGTTTTAAAAGACATATTAGCATTGTTCCCTAATTATGGCCAAAGATTTGTTCTTGCCAAAAGTAGAGACTTAGTAGAGGGACAAACAAAATAGGTACTTTATTATTATATAATTTAAAACTATATTTTTAATCAATATTTATGTATTTACAAAAGTACAACCTCTATTTTTACGGGAACACCCAATGCAATAGAGTACCCATATTTAAATTTAATATTAAAATTAGAAATACTTAATTATATAATATGGAATCGGCTTAGATCTCTCTTGCATAATCAGCACAAAAAAAACATTAGGAACCCCATAGAAATCTAAATCATATTATGTATAGTGTATAGTACTTATTATTAAGATCTCTATGGTTAATAAAACCATAATTCTATGTTACCGACACACAATGGACAAAAGCAATGTTAGTACCTATAGTACCATATAAGGATATAACATTACCTATAGACAATAACGTACGTTCTTAGGTAACTTTGAAAAGTTCTAAGAACTGTGTAAGACATGCTAAACCCTTTATAACATTGAGAAGAAATACATAAACAAAACAAAATATTCTTAGAATAATGATTAACAAAGCTAACCACAGAAAATATATGCCTATAGTCCTCTTCATCGATTTCAATGACGGCGACTCGAGACATAATTAGTACCATACCGAACTTAGTCGTCCTCTGTGGTACGGTGGACGAAGGTCCACCTGCGACGCTGGAGGTTGCGGGTTCACTTCCCGCCTCGGTACAATTGTGTGTACGATCTGTAGATATTTGTTCCGGTGTTCTAGTTGTTATCTATGTTTAATAAAAAATATCTATCTATCATGGACCTAATGTATTGTATTAAGTATATCGGTCATCTAGTGCCCCTAACACAAGCTCTGCTTAGCTTGGGGCTAAATGATGCTGTATTGACTGTCCAGCATTTTTTTTTTAATATAAATATCTTACGGCTTGGGCCTCTCATTTTTATGGCTTGTCATTTTATGTCTAATTTATGTCACGTCTTAAGGGGAATTTCTTCAAAGAAAATACTAGGATCATGACCATGACACCACACGACAGACAGGTAAAAACAAACAAGAATACAGTCGTAACTAGGTACGAACAATACACGGTTTATATAGTTTATTTTCAAACAACCGCTAACAGTCAACAACCTAGTCATAGCTACAATTAGGACCAAGTGACAGAATTCTGATGACAACGTTTCCATAAATAACTAGGAAACGAAAACATATAAAATCAAATTTTAACAAGTTTTTACCCGTTTGTTGCTAGTTTAATATTGTTTTATGCCCCACGCGGGGTTTTACATAAGTACATATGTATGTATATTGAAGCTGTAACGTTTTTTTAAGACCTTATTATGTACAATACATTATGAGTGCAAATAACAATCTTGAACAAAGTCAACTTTATTTTCCCTTTGCACTACAAAACGAAATATGATTTTGTTTAGTTTTTTAAAACGTCTCATGTCTAATCTACATACAAATATATTAATCTAAAATCTAGATTGACTTAAATTAAGTCTAACCACTAATAGTCAACAACCTAGTCATAGCTACAATTAGGACCAACTAACAGAATTCTGATGACAACGTGTTTTTTAAAACGTCTCATGTCTAATCTACATACAAAATGTTATAATATGTAAAAGTCGTTCAGCTAGATACCATTAAAATGATGAGGTCTTTATTCATAGTGAAACAGCGGGGTCACCTTGACCTACTCCGTCAGCCAAGCATTTTGATTGTCAATGTTTCCCTCCCATTAACTTTAGGTACTCTTGGCCCGCTTTTCGCCCCATGGTTTATGTCACTATTATGTTTTATCTCAGGTTTTATAGTCGCGTTTGTAATAACAAAAAGTTATTCAGTAATATGCCGAATAATATACTCTTTTCTATCTGCTCTAGATAAGGCCCGCCCACGTTTAAGAATTTATATAGGTTTGCATTAATTCCTTCAAACAGCACACAATAAATTTTATAATGGAACGTTAGGCCGACTAGCAATAACGATGATGACCGTTATATTTCTGCGTAGAACGCAAAAACTTTCCCAATAAGAAAAAAAATACAAAACAACCTGTCGCCACTCCCAATTCTAAATGAAGAAAAACACTTCAAATCCCCCAAATCAACATTCACCTAATTCTCCCCGAATCGCTTAATACACCGGTGCTCATATTGTTTCCGAATCGCTTCCCCTAACATTTATTAGGCAAGCTCTTACTGGCAAGTGATGGGTGGGAAAGTAGGTCGGATATTAGGGGACAGAAATGAGAGCGAACGGCCAACTGGGTCGCAGACTCATTGGGGTAACCACGGACTTTATTAGACACAGGATATCATTCTCTATTCACCTTCCGCATGGCAGTGTCTTGTTTACTATTTGTCGATTTAGGTGAGTTGAGTAAACATAGATTTTCAAAGATTGCCTATGTGTGTAGGTACGTTTCTTAATTCTATTCAAGTACTATTTGTAAATGAAACCCCGATTAGCAATAATTAATGGTTTAATTAAAGATTTAGGTACCTAGATTACAATAAATTATCAAAAATAGATGAACTTTGTTGAGCGGTCGTGGAGTGAGAGAGAGAGAGCTATATATTAGCACCACTTGCACTAAGTAACATTGACATGCCTACTTTCTTCCAACAAGTACACACTCGGGATCTACAATGGTTATTATCTATACATTTAAATGCAACTACAAATTAGTATGTCGGTAATGTGAACAATAAGTTCGTAACCGTTATCACTTTACTATAATTACTACGAAATTTATAAACGATACAAAAACAAGCAGAATCGTTTCATTCCCGTGGTGTTCCTACAGCACACTTCCACTGCAGTCAGAAATTTCGTAAGAGGCAAGTGATCCGTCACCGAGATCAATTATTGATACAAAATGTCACTAGAGCCTTGTTCACCGTCCCCAATAATAATATCCCAATGCTAGGTTACAGGGCATAAAAAGCCTGCCTTCTAATATATTTTACGAGAGGGATCATGTCTAGGTTTTACGATTAGATTCTTATTCCTTCTTACACATATGGACAATGCTATTGGGAATAGAAAGTAATATCGGACGAAAATACTTCCAGCAAGATCTTACGAAAATACGAAATCAGGCTAAAGTGATTTTTTTTCTGTTATTTTGTTTTCTGAGTCCGTACCTATTCATAATGAATATGGACTCTTTCGTTATTTCAGGAACAAACCCTATTGTAATTAGATTGGTTTAAAGTAACTATAGGCCATAAGATTGTGGAATAAATTACCAGAGTCCATTAGAAAAACTGTATCCTTCGTCAAGGAGTTTTTCCTGCCAAAATATTGAATATTATTTATTTATGTATTTAAGTATTATTGTATATTATTTCGTTTGGTATTAATAACATTTATTTAGTATTTATTTTTAAGTATTCACGTTATGTTCATATTAGATTACCTTTGGTACCCTGTGCATTTCTTAAATTCACATAATTATTTCCATCCAAAGGTTGCCTAGAAGAGATCGCTTCTAAGCGATAGGCCGCCCATTGTACTTGTCGCATGTAATATCTTTTGTAATGATATGTATCTGGTGTACAATGAAGTATTGTATTGTAACTAAAAATCGACTGAAAAATCTTTAGTAGTACACAGTTTAGAAAGTTTTTCGCTTTATTAATACTTATCCCTCGGGAATAAAATTAAATTAAAGGACTACCTTGGGATCATTTTCCATACAATAGCGAAATATTTTTCCAAATCGCTCCATAATAGACGGACATACAAAACAATTATATGCACACCGCAGCCGAACATAGAACCTACTCCTCTTTTGTGTTTCGTTTTGTCGGTTAAAACATTAACTAGTGTATTTCACGTAAGAAGTCCCCTAGACGCAGCGCTGTAGTCCCCTAGACGCAGCGCTGTAGGCAGTGCGACCGCATCACATCAGTAAATTCAAAAAAAGGAAAATGAAATATGGTATTGTAGGTAAGAAGTCCCCCGGAAAAATATTTAGTTCCACTATTTGCCGCGGGACTTCTTTTCTTTCGTGGAAAGCACTCTAGATTATTTGTCATCAAAGTAAATGAAAACCATTTTAACGACTTTCTTTTCATAACAACATTTATAACGAAAAGAAAGATAGTTTTCATTTCTTTTCGTAACAAATGGTATCTACAAGGCTACAACGATATAATAAAAATTGCCTATGCATCATACATTTTACCATAATGCCTAACCAATTTTGCACGATCGGAATATTACATACCCCAAAACTCCATAAAATCGTAAGTACAATAAAAGACGTTACCTACAATACCATATTTCATTTTCCTTATCAAACGTAAATGATTATATTTCTCGGAGTTTTTCATTTCCCTTATCAAATCAATGTTTCGTCAATAACGATCACATCACGTTGAAAGTAATGTGATAACACTGATAACTGATAAGACTGGTGATGATGAAAAGTTAGAGCATATAGAGTGCCCAGCCCATGGCACGCCCTAGCATTTTGCACTGCATTGAATGTATATGTATAAAACAAACCCTATGTCTATCAATAAAATAAATAAACATAGGATTCTCTCATTAAACAAATGAATCAATCAATACTGTTTTGATATGTGCTGCACAGACTACAAACAAGAAACATAACCGGCCAAGTTAGAGTCGACTCGCACACGGATAGTTCCGTGCGCGAGTAAGTTCCGGTAACAATTTTTCTAAATGTACCCTAAAATCAGATTTCGCTTCTTAAAATTTCACCTGTGTACTTATAACGGTTCAGTAAAGCTACAGCCTCGACAAAAGTAGAAAAAAACTTATATTTTATAAAAAACGTATGTTTTTTGTATGTATCCCCCTTTCATTATAATATTTGTTGAACATTTCAACTGTAAAAATAAACTTAAATTACACGTACATACCTCAGTATAAGTATATACAGTACGGAAACTAGGAACAAACACTCGAAACGGCACACTCACACAAACATGCACATCGACACGGCTTCTGGGTGATTCTCGGGGATGCTCAGGTAGCGCTTGTCGCGTCTAGGCGTGCGGTCGCGTGAAAGTGAAAAATGACCCGCTACAGATATTGCGTTGCATACGGCTGTATGAACTCGGCTTCATCAAAAGCGGAGCTGTCGTTTTTTAAACTTCCTGCTGATTTTGAAAGGTAAGAATAATTTATTATTATGATTGTTATAGAATAATGAGTCCGTGTGATCGATCATACATAATGAATCCGTGAACTTATGTAAATCAAGAATGGCTGCGGTTTTGAGGATTTTTAAAGTCAATTGACGACCGATGTGGCGCGGTGGGCGAAGGTCCGCCTGCGACGCAGGAGGTTGTGGGTTCGATTCCCGCCTCGGAACAATTGTGTGTACGATCTGCAGATATTTGTTCCGGATGTTCTGGTCGTTTTCTATGTATAATAAAAAAATATCTATCTATGTAATATATTGTATTATGTATATCAGTTATCTAGTACCCATAACACAAGCTCTGCTTACCATGGGGCTAGATAATGCTGTGTGAATTTTTAGCAGCATTATTTATTTATTTATTTAATGAGATTTTACAAATAGAGACGTCATACTCATTGTAAAGAAATAATAACTTGGCGATAATTTATTAAAGTAGCCTAATACCTACCTAGCACTGTTTGAGCAGACAACGCAAAGCGGCAACAGTGATTTTAGTTCGAACAGACGAGACGCCGCGCGCCGCCGCACGGCATAATATGTCCTTATCTCTGTCACTCATAAACGCAACGCACGCATTTCTTGTCTCGTTCGTGTAGGTGGCAAAGCGGCAACCTCGCGGCACTGATTTTTTAGTAAATATAACATCATTGTTTAAACTAGATTGTAAACTTTCAAAATTTAAATATAAGATGGCGGCTGCAATCAATTATGAAATTTTGCATCATGGGTATCGTTTTTATGGTTTTCGAGGGTGCTGAAGCCGATACTTCTGTCAAAATGTGAATCCAAGATGGCGGCTGCTATAAGTTATCATTTTTTCCGTCATGGGTGTCATTTTCATGGTTTTCGAGGGTGCTGAAGCCGATACTGCTGTCAAAATGTGAATCCAAGATGGCGGCTGCTATAAATTATAATTTTTTCCGTCATGAGTGTCATTTTCATGGTTTTCGAGGGTGCTGAAGCCGATACTTCTGTCAAAATGTGAATCCAAGATGGCGGCTGCTATAAATTATCATTTTTTCCGTCATGGGTGTCATTTTCATGGTTTTCGAGGGTGCTGAAGCCGATACTGCTGTCAAAATGTGAATCCAAGATGGCGGCTGCTATAAATTATCATTTTTTCCGTCATGGGTGTCATTTTCATGGTTTTCGAGGGTGCTGAAGCCGATACTTCTGTCAAAATGTGAATCCAAGATGGCGGCTGCTATAAATTATAATTTTTTCCGTCATGGGTGTCATTTTCATGGTTTTCGAGGGTGCTGAAGCCGATACTGCTGTCAAAATATGAATCCAAGATGGCGGCTGCTATAAATTATCATTTTTTCCGTCATGGGTGTCATTTTCATGGTTTTCGAGGGTGCTGAAGCCGATACTGCTGTCAAAATGTGAATCCAAGATAGTGGCTGCTATAAATTATCATTTTTTCCGTCATGGGTGTCATTTTCATGGTTTTCGAGGGTGCTGAAGCCGATACTGCTGTCAAAATATGAATCCAAGATGGCGGCTGCCATAAATTTTAAATTTTTGCACGCGCGCTGCCTGCGCTACAATGTCTGCGTGCGCCCGCTCCGACGAGCTCACGAAACGTTTACGTCCAACCGCGGCTCACACGCGACGCCATGAGATTACCTATTTAAATTGTATTTGTAAGCAAATACTTTACTAACAAAGAAAATTTAACTAGTTAGACAATTGACCTAACTGCAGACTATTGTAAACAATCTACAGGTAGCTCAATTGACCCATATCAATACCAGTCGGAAGCGTCCCCAAGACGCTGGTTGCATTGCCACGTTGTATGGCAATGCTGGCTGATGCGCTGCGCAACATACTCGTCAGATCTCGGATCACGCGTCGCTTCGACCAGACGAAGATATTATTATATTATACCAGACCACATTTGTAAGCTAGTTATTTCAATTCCATTTATTGATCAGTAAAGAAAAAAATCGTCTTAATAAAAAATATATATCAAAAACAAGAAAAGTGACAACCCTAGTGCTATAATGGAGCGTAGGTATTTATTTCATCAACTAGGCTTAGTTTCCATACTGTTCTATATGTGTACTGTGTACATACTCTGTAACAGTACCTACCTTCACGAATAAAATACTTACCGGTTTTTAATTTATTTATTCTGCTATAATGTTGGTTTTTGTATATGTAATGATAATAGTAGTAGTATAAAGTTATAAATAATATTTAGTATTATTTACTTTTAGGTACGTACCAGAAGCTAGTTTTAAATATTGTAAAACATAGATTTTTTTTTCTTATGTATCTCATTATAAGTGAACCATGTATTTGTATGAGAATAAAGTTCTTTAAACCTAACTGGCATGAGATACAGCCAGTTGACAGACGGGCAGACGACGACGACGGAGGCTTAGTAATAGGGTCCCGTTTTCACCCTTTGGGTACGGACCCCTATTAACAGTCACCGAATGAGGCAACGTTCTGTGTTCATCATACCTTCTCAATTGTTTTGTTTGCAGAACCAGGTCCCGTTATCATTCTAGGAAATATAATATAAATAAGAACGAGGTCTGTTGTCAGCTACCACTGCATCTGTTGACCTTACGATAACACTAACGTCGTAGTTACACACAGACCTACTGAGTAACCTTATTAGATTAGAGAACTAAAAAGGAACTTGAGTACCTATTTCTTTCAAGAAGCAAAAACAATGATGCCACCATATTTGTAGAATTGAATTTATACAACGATGATTTATACCGTACGATTTGTCCCTGCTCACACCACCTCTTTAATTCTATCTATTTATTTTTATGTATTAGTGTATATTTATAATTGTATCTTTATGTGTATTATGATTATTTTAGTTTTAACACCTGCCATCCTTTGATTTTACCTTTAAACTTTGGTCGCCTGAAATAAATCTATTCTGTGAGTGACGCTGTGAAGTCGCTACCAACCTCAAAAAACTTGTTAACACTTTGAGTGCTGAAATCACACGGTATATGTTTTCTACAAGTGACTAATATGCGTAAATCCACACTAGCGCAGCGGCTGAGAAAATACAGATCTTTGTGACTCAGCACAGCCGTAATATTTTTCGAACGAAACGCATGTGCGGCGCAACACAACCGCTGTGTATAGCGGCAGCAGGAATTTTTTAGGTTAAAAAATAAGATCGTAGTCGTCGAAAAAAAATCGCAGTCAAAGTGTTAAAGGAGCACTATTTGTCCTGCTGTCGCTAACGCATACCTGATTTATATATTTACACAGATCCCTTTCGACTGTGCAACGATCCTATCCATCAATGGTTGTCTGATAGAGATCTCTTATTGCTACTTTTCTCGACCGCCAATTCTTAGTAAATTTCTCAGTTTTTACTGTTCACAGTTTCTAATATAAGTGTGAATATGTAAAGAATTTTCGCTATCCATACATATATTTAAATAGTTTTTTTCTGTTTTGTGTGATATACTAAAGTGTTTTCGATCTATCTATTTGCCTAATACCAACATATGGTTGAAAATATAGTCACGAAGAATTAAGCCTACTGCCAATTACTCTAATTCATAAACTCATCAAGAATAATGTTCAAATTTTACGCAAATCTTCAGTTCACAGAGCTCTCTAAATTAACCCTTTGCAAGATATCCTTTGAGTTATATTACCCTATTTATTTAGGCCAATTTATTAGCACCATTTTGATGAATAAATTAGGTTGTACCTTTATTTAAAGCTATACGTATTTACAATCGTCCTCCATTTAAAGTCCTTTCTCGGCTTTCTCTCGATCAGAATCGATGAGCAATAAAACGGAGTAACGTGATTAGAATTCATGGGTTAAAATTAAACCAAGTGACACACAAATGTATGCAAATTACTCATCAAAGTGGAACGGTCTTGAGTGCCGATAGGATAGACGATAGACTTTCGATTGAGGAAAAAAGCTTTCTCGTGGATTTTAAGTAAATCTTAAGGAAAAGAAGGTACAAAGTTTTTTCCCAACAGTGTTGCCCTGGTAACGGTTTTGGAATTTAAATAATAGAAACGGAAACTTCATATCTGCTGGTTTGATTCAGATAGTTAAATAATTTGGCGTGTTTTAAAAACTTAAACCGACTTAAAATTCCTAAAGAATGAAAATGGGTTTAAAACTTAGTGTTAAAAAAATAATTATCGAAATCAGTTGGCGTGATATTGATTTATTCGTCCATATATGGCGCAGGTACTTAATGCAAATTTAAGACTTATATGGTTTTCTCATGAATGCCATTGTCAGAACTGAACCAAATTGAAATGGGAAGCACCAGCTTTCAAATAAAATATCTCAAAATCGATTCACCCAGTCCCAGTCAAAAGTTAGGAGGTAACAAACGTAAAAAACGTCGAATTGAGACCCTCTTCCTTTTTGAAGTCCTATCTGCTGATTTTATTCAAATAGAGTTAAAAATCTGCGAATACGTTAAATCACAGACAGGTGTGACAGAAAAGGTTGTAGACCTGGGCAGGTGAATATTCATGATTTAACCTGAGATGCGATTCCTCGGTTCGATGCTCCTTAATTTGGCGTGTCTGTGACTGCAGGCAGGTCGTCGTCAAGGTGTGCTGCACATTAGTGTTGTACTTGCAGCAAATAAAATGCCATAAAACCTTAAAAAGACAAAAACTATAAAAAGTTAAGGTTCATAATTATTTGACGACCTATGTGGCGCGGCGGGCGAAGGTCCGCCTGTGACAAAGGTGATTGCGGATTCGATTCCCGCCTTGGAACAAATATTTGTACGAGATGAAAACATTTGTTTTCTAGAGAAACACCGCTAGTGGTGGGCTTTCAGGGACAGTCTATTATCTGATTAGACTTTGTTTAATGTAAGAGTCACTGGGTAGGTGCCTTTCTCATTCTCGTATAAAAGCTATTGTGTTAAGTACTAGTCGGTTCACATAATAGTAAATAGAGAGTAATGATCGCTAGGTAGATATCGCTGGTTATTTACGACTATTGGCTCGATCGATCCGCGGTGCCGACACTAATAGCGGCACCTACTCGAAGGTTCAAGGTTAACGGCCATTTTATTTCCATCGTTGCCATCGTAATATACAACACTAAACACCTTTATCCAAACCCTGTAATTGCGTTACAATTGGAAGCCTTGGCATCTATAGATTATTTTGTTACCAACACAAAGTTAGGAAGGTCAAGTCAAAACACAGCCTTTGCAATATAATTATCGGCACTGGTATTCCTATAGAAAATCCCGTATGGGGCCGTTCAAGTATTACGTAAGCACTATGGGGGGTCTTTGTTTTGCTTATTTTGGATGACATGGGGGGTAGGGGAGTCTAGATGATGATTACGTCATCGGTAGTTATTTACTTTTTTACACGAATGGCAACCCTCACATTGTCTATGCTTGAAAACGAAACACATTTCCGGGGATTCCCGCAAATAATGCATACGCGCTATTCACCTGTCTAAATTTCCTCTGTTAGTGTATTGTTTACTTGTGTATTATAATTATAACATTATAATAAAAAAAAATACATTTATAATTGAAAAATGTTTACGTAAGCATGGGGGGAGGGAGTAAGAGCTTTGCTTACTTTTGCTAACAAGGGGGATGGGGGGTCAATAATTGTAATAAATCTGCTTACGTAATATTTGAACGGCCCCGTGCAAGTGAGTGTAGTATATCCAAGCCAAATCCAAGCTTAATGTTTAGTGGGAAGGTTCAAATTCATTCGGTCACACGATAATTACATTGTCTAATATCCGTGTTGAAACATATACTTATCACTCTTTGACGAATTGACATTAAGTCTTAATTGTACTGCATTTAGATTGTTTTGTACTTGAGTTCTAACCTTTTGTAAATGCAATAAAAGTACAAGCTAATTTCAAAGTTAAACCTTTATAAAATGGTGCAAGTGTCAATGCGTAGAATTGTTCGTTTCTAATATACCTAACTACTCACCTAAGTAACTGCCGCTTGCATTAATTCAGATCATTTATTGTCATACTTCATAATGTATAATAAAAGATGATGAGGCTATGAGTTATGACCCATCAATATACATACATATATACTTTACACAATTTTGCTGTAGAGGGGCAATAGTTACTAAAATAAGATTTGGTGATTCTACGAGGATGTCTCATTACCCACTAACAAGAGCCAATAAAATAAGGCGTATGTTAGGGGAGGCCTAAGTGCTTCCAGCAGTGCAGGTCCAGGAAGGCAAATAAATAAAAGTCAAGTAAATAGGCAGTAGATCAATCAAAGACACATTGTGGGAGTGTTCTCATTTTGTCATTGAATGCGTAAATTATCTGAAATTCATTCATTCAACTTCAATATTTTACGCAATGTATGACGTTGATTTTGTTGTTTGTTGTTGATTGAAGTTGAATGAATGAATTTCAGATAATTTACGCATTCAATGACAAAATGAGAACACTCCCGTGCTTGCCCTACTTGTTGTTGTGTGATAATGATAAGAAATTGGAAACGGGTCCAGAAGCTACAGCGTAAAAACATACAAACCTAAACCGAAGTCAATGACATAAAGAAGTGTACCTACAATCCAATGCAGAAATTATATAAATTTTATCATAGGCAATTTCTGGAACGATTATTAGCCTCAATAGCCTCAGCCCCTGGTCAAGAAATAAACGCAGAAACAACCGATCTCCCCATAATTTTACTAAGGTACGACAACGTAGTAAAATGGCAGTTTCATTGCACTAAATTGCAGAGGTATCCCACTTTCAAAGGGTAGAAAGTTTATGAAAGTAATTTATAACGTCGCTATGATAGACTCGCTAAGCTAGTTACAGGTGACCTGTTGTTACACCAGGCAGTTATAGGCAAACAAACTATTATATCTAAACTATTACGATTATCTGGGATAAAGAATATTATCATGTGATGGGTTGAGCCTATTTATTTTTTAACACTAGCGGCCCGTCCCAGCTTCGCGCGGATTTTTTTAAACCTATAAACATAGCCTATGTTACACCACAGGGATAATGTACCATTCTAATAAAATTTTTGAACATTTCTTTACCAATAAAATGACTGACTATAATGATGAAAGAAGTTTTTAAATCGGTCCAATAGTTTTGGCGTTTATTCGTTGCAAACATGCAAATATTTCCTCTGAAAATATTAGTGGAGATAACAGCAGGTATTAATAAAATACCTGACCAACCTTCCTAATACTCACCTATCAACTCGATACCAGAGCATCCAGTTTCATGCCAGCTCCCGAAATAGGAGACGCAACTCAAGCCCCGTTGTATATTTACCCTTTCAGCGGATACAAAGCGCAGTGCTCAAACGTTTCCTATTTGATGTGTTGTATAAAGGCTGTATAAATCTTGGCGAAGCAATCACGTGAGGAGATTGATTGCCACGCTATCACGAAAAGTTATATGTTGTAGGAATTGTTTGTTTATTTGGGCATGGAGTAAATGAAAAAGCCTTATGTTGTGCTCGAGAATCGTAGTAAAAAATCCTAAGTTTATGGCTAGAATGTTGTTATTGGCAACGTGTACGAAGTAACCACTTTATACCAAATATTTTGTGTAGCTTTTTATGTGACTTAATTTAAATTTAATATTACTTAAACATAAGTCACTCTTGTAATTACTTGACATAGGTAACTAAGTGCTCATTTACGTTCCTATAGTTAAAAATAAATTAAATGAAACGTAATAGGCAATGATGAGTATGAGATACGATAGAAATATACAATCTACGAGAACTAAAGATGAGACGGTTAATTCGCATCGTATATATTTTGTCTGATCAGAAAAATGCTGACCTCAGACACGTCACAATAACCGTGTTTTATGGAAATATGCATATAGTTTCAGTTGCTTACAAGTTTAAATCAGTCGCAGGGTGCCGTTGCCTTTCAAACAAAGAGCGGAGAAACAACAGCACTAAATCAGAAGGTACCGAGCTTGCAAGAAGAGAGATATTACGAGGGGACGTGCGTGACAGGTGAAACGCGCATCGCGTAGATATCGTGCCATCGCTCCGCACGCGTATAGAAACTAGTTTTGAGCATGTTTTGAACTTGAGTGATCGACCAAGGTAGCCGCTATGTCGCCAACTGACCCACTGCGCTCTTTACCACCTGACTGGGTTTGTGAGCACGAAAACAATCTCGGCTTTAATTTGAAAATGAATCTTAACTACATTAGCGATAACTTTTATATGTGTATATAGCGTGAGTATTTCAGCTGAATAATTGAAATTCGCCGATGTATGTCGATAAATTTGTACATGCAGTAAAATTTGTCACAGTTAGCGTAGCAACTCAACATGTACCTACCTACATACTATATCAAAACTGCAATTGAGCTGCAAAATTTGAAATTTGCAAATCAGTTGCACAATATGAAAAGTGCCTCACACCACACAAAACAACTGGTGGTTAACCTAATTATAGCGAAATACGAACAAAAAGCACCGGATAAATACCCGATAAAAGATTATTGTTAATAAACTCAGCAATGATAGTTCTTGCCCTCCAAACGATCAAACCCAGAACTATTCAGCAAACAGCAAACTGCATTTTCAACTTTGAGCAGTGGTCAGAAAAGACAAACACGGTATGTAAAAGTAGTCATTGCAACTTCAATCAGAATCCGACTCTTCAAACAGTCAAGCCCGTCGAATGGAAAGCAAATTGGAAACGTAGCGAGGCCTACCGCTGCGGTTCGGCCCCGATCCCACCATAGCTGGAGGAAAACTATAGAAAGGAAACTCTTTAGACTTGCTGCAACGGGCAACCATAGGTTACAATGCAACAAGCTAATTTTGCATTGCTACAACAAGGATCATGAAAAACAAGAGGTAATATCGAAGTTGGTTTTATCATAGGATCATAGAAATAGTTTACGATTTGAGGCAAATAACTTTTCCTTGTAAAAATTAAAACTCGCGTCGACACGAAATGATCACCCTTACTATATATCCTACGTAGGGGCCAGGGGGTAAAGTTCTTATGACTTAGAGGCTGGAGAAAAAGCATAGCCTTTCCTGTCATGCACTGGATCGGATGATGTAACAGATTGCAGTTTCTATGGGAGTTTCCTTTCTATGAACAACACTGCAACTGCGTTTCCCACTTGTTCGTACAACCGCTAACGACCAAATCAATAAAATCTAACTTTTCATATGAACGTTCGAGTTGAGTCTTTGACTTTGCAACTGATCGCGGATCGGATGTAATTTAAACAGCTGATTGGAGTGGAGTACTTAGATGTATGTTTATTTGAGACCCCAAATACACACATGACACATCTCTTGTTGATCACTACTACGATAGATCTCAAAATTAATCATTCAAAGTTTGTGAATGTGCATTATGCTATTGTTCGAAAGTACATAGGTACTCCTTTTATATGGCATAGCATAGATGATTTCAAACATTCATGTGGGTAGAGAAATCCGGGTGGTAAATTTTACCTGCGTTGTTCAGTATGTAAGCTTACCAACCTACTAGGATTACAAAAGTCATTTATGGGGTCTGGTATATCGGGATATTTATCATGATTTGATTTCTGTGTTCAATATTTCGGCTCAGTTTCATGCGCCATGATCACGGAATAACTGAAGACACTGCGAGGACTGCGAGTGAGTTTTTATCGGCAGACATACATAACTAGGTACCCTAACTTTTTGTGTTAATAACCATGATAGTATAAAAAGTTCTACTAGGATTAGATTTGCGTGTAGTAGAGTGCTTATAAACCTCCTTTAAACTTGACCTCTACGGTAATTTTGTTAAACGAAGGCCCCAAATCTTCCCAATCAGTTGGTAGATAATCGTAGGTAGAAATAACCACTCATTAGGTATCTTTTATTGTAAAAAATAACCAATTACCAGGAGGTTCTTTTTGAAATTGGCGTAGTAGCACAAAAAGCAGTAGGCATAGTAGGTGAAGTCACGCAATATAACGAACTCGACAAATCGAGCCTCCTACAAAGTAATCACGACAAAGTTCGACGGACACTTTTGTACTGACGACGCGACGCTGACATAAGTGTATGGGTTGACGGTGTAAGTTAAAACTTATATTTCCAGCCACCGATATTTTTGTAAATAATATTTTATTACTAAGTAATCCAAAAACTTACCTTCCTGCCCCGGTCAAATTAATCTAGATAACTAAGTGTTTATCTAATAAGTATTCCTTCTTTGTAAAACCTAAAAAAAACACCTACCGATAAAGAAAACATAACTGAAGAAGAGCGACGCGAGAGCCTTCGTTCCACAGAATTCAACTTTGATGTTTGCATTAACTTTTTTTTTTTACTACGATATACCAATGCTAAGTAAGCAACCTACATTTGTTTATAGGAATACGTATGTCTTTGGCAACAACCGATCAACCTAGTAGACTTGCAACTAACTCTAGTCGGTAATCATGGTGGTCACGGACTGAGACTGACGGTGTGATGTCGTTAGCAAAACGGGGCATTCACGGCTGTCATTTAAATGCATTGTTGGCCGAGGAAAGAACAGTTACATGTCCCTCATGACTTTAAAATAACTTCTAATACTTTTACTTAGGAAGACAATACTGACGTTTAATCTGTGAACTTAAAAGTAAAGGGGTGCGATTCTGCTTATTAATCGCTTTACTATGACAATGGTATCGTCGCGTCGTAGAATCCTTAGTACCTATCTAAGCTTAGGGAAAATAAACTCTAGATAATGCGTACGGTGCGATGTGGACGATAAGATAAAATGGTTTCAACCTTGACAGTTTTGACGCGCGTCCCTGCAGTTTTGTGGTTTTGTTTTCATCTGAGGTAGTAATGTGTCATTCAGTGACGATACCATTGTTAAGCGATTAGTTTAGCAGAAAGGGCCCGTTTCTAGGCTTCAAAATACTGGTTACGAATCGTACAATTAAAAATAAACATTCATTCATTACATCATTAGTAAATTTAGTAATTGGAGTTAGGAGGCATATTGAGTTGAAACCAGTAGATAATTCGAAATGTAGTACCTAGTTACTTATGTAAATAGTTTCTAACAGCAAAAACAAGGGCCTTTGATGGCGGGATCACGTAGGCTCGGCCTATACAAAGGCTAAGTAGCGAGCAAGTACACTTGACCTAAATGGCAGGCTTTTGATGTCCCCCGCTCGCCAAATTAATCAGTTCTTAGTAAACCAATAATTCATTACTGAAATAGTAGTACAAGCAATGAATAAATTTTTGAAAACTATAAAAAGACTCGGTTGCTGAAATTTTACTTTTATTTGCCTACAAAATGTCATATTTATATAGAATATAATGACGAATATTTTAAATCCTCGTTTACATAGAAGTAATAAAGAGTGTCCGCCAACCACATAGAAAAACTCGAAAATCATAACCCCAGGTAAAATAAAAATAACAATTGGTATGTACCTTTTGTAAGAGATTCTGTAAATAATCAGATCTCGTCCTAGGAAAAGTGGTCTTTTGATACTGTAAAATCAATTGACACTGGATTGAATTCAAGCGCGTTTCAACGCACAAAATACGTACCTAAATAAAGATTTCTTTCTGTCTTCAGCAGACGCTAAAGCGAGCCATTTGAAATAAATCTATCTATCACTCAAACCGAAATAATAAGAGATATAATAATACTAAGAAACTATATTGTGTGACATTGAACAATGAAGTTGGATTAAAAGGTGTCCCACTCCCACGATCATTATGCCAATAACATGATAATCGGCATTAGCATACAATCCATATTTATCCAGCTACGCCTTCAAACGGAGCAAATCGGTCACTTCCCGTCTTCTGGCTGGAGATTGTGAAATAATTACTTTATTACAACACGTTCCTATCGTAGAATAAGTTCCGCTGATAGTAGCACACAGGCTTACAGAGGCAAACCATCAAATTAAAAGTAAGCTAGAAATAAAATCATTTAAAAAATTTCGCGAGAAAATTTTTACAATACAATGAAATATCTTTTTACGTACTTTGTAGGTATACGTAACGTAAATCTGTTATCTAGTGCCTATAACAAAAGCTCTGCCTACTTCGGGGCTAATGATACTTTGTTAATTGACAAGAAACAGCGGTTTTTATATAGGTGTCAATTTTATATAAAACTTAAACAATTAAAAACAAACTTAAGATTTTTTTTTTACTTTACTTTACTCGTAAATTTTTTATCCCGTTATAAATGACTTTTTTGTTAATTTTAGATGTCGGCAAAACTAAACTATTTGACAGCTCTAAAACTGTTACCGTCCCTTCCATGGCGATGAAAATAAAAAGGATAGCATCATTTTTAGTTTAGTCAAAGAAAGCCGATCTGAGCCCTAATTCCACTCAATTAATCACTTCATAACAATGGTATCGTCTGAGAAAGACACATTTTGGCATTTTACCTTTCGTGAAAGAAACTAGATAATGAGACGCGTGTTAAAAGTGTCAAGGCTGAAACTATTATTTCCATCTCGCCGTGCAAATTATACATCAAAATCTTCACACTATATCCAGAGTTACTTTCATCTATGGACGCTGCCATTGTCATAGTGAAGCGATAGGTTATCAGAATTCGGTCCCTGAATACCCTTAATGGTGTCACAATGGGTAATCCAAATAACTAAAACCAAACTTCAATAAATAGAACCAGACGTTTCCGTGATTCATTTAAATGTTTCGAATGTTTTCGTTATAAATCAAGGGCGTGAAGATTATAAATGATGTTATTCATACCAGCTCAATAAATGTAGTGCAAGGTTAGCTTATTCACCGCATATTTATAGATAATACAGTAAAATTAACCAAACTACTGAATACAAATAAACTTTTCTTTATGAATATGTCTAGCTACACACACATGAACCAGAAGATAAGCTTAGATAACATTCTATAGAAACTATTACTTCTGCATCACGTAGAACTTGTGCCTACAAGTTGCCTTGACTTCCCTTTCCGCTTTTGGAACTACTTTGATCATAGGAATTAATTAATTTTGATTTATGTTCCCTTCGTCTTACCGCCACTAAAAACTACTAACTAATTACCTGCTACATGCCTGCCTTTACTAACTTTAACTGTTTAGTTTAAATCTCTGTTTAAGGTGGTTCGTGACGTTAGCCCGCAGCATTCAAAAAATGTTTTTTGTAATTTCTGTCTGTCACAAGTGATTTGGTTTAAAAATAGTTCGTTTATCGGCCATTTTTAGCCATTTGCTATGTTATGCAATCATCATCATCAGCCAATAGCAGTCCACTGCTGGACCTAGGCCTCCCCCAATGAGCGCCATAGCACCCTGTCTTCAGCTTGCCGCATCCAGCATCTACCTGCAGTCTTTCGCAATGTTGCCATGTTAAAACAAACTTCAAATCAGTCGTCATTATGGTTTCTATTGAAACATGCGAGAGATTTCCGAGTACTTATTACTAAAATCTACAAAATGTCGATAGACTGTGCATTTTACCCGCGACGAAACGTATACGATAGGTATATGCGTTTATGGCAAAGATCCTTGGTAGCCGTCGCTCCAATTTAGGATGAGATGTTGTATATCACTTACCTACGTGCATTTCGTGCATGACTGACGTACCTACACCCATAAACAAGAAGCATGCAACTATGTAAGTAATTATAGCTTAAAAGCACTTCCACTTGGTTTCAATTCCGTGCGTCGAGTAAATCGTTGGATGATACGAGCGAGCTCTTGTTTTTGTCCACATTCTCAATGATCATGACATGCTGGGTGGTTACGGGAAATGGCATGTGTTAACTACCGTGTTTACAATTTGTTACATTACTATAAAATACCTCTGTCGGATGTATTCAGGTATGATACCTGATATCTATCTGGAAATAGCTATGCGCGTAGTTTCTCTGAATGATAGTATTCGTAACGAATACATCCGACAGAGAACCGACAAAAGACGACGAAAGTTATCGACATAGCTCTAAGAGTTAGCTGAAACGGCAGTGGGCCGGCCATATCTCGCGAAGAACCGACAACCGCTGGGGTGGGGCAAACGTGTTCTTGAGTGTAGACGACTCGATAAACGTAGTGTAGGACGCCCTCCGACCAGGTGGGATGCCGACCTGCGAAAGACTGCAGGTAGATGCTGGATGCGTCAAGCTGAAGACAGGGCGCTATGGCGCTCATTGGGGAGGCCTATGTCCAGCTGTGGACTAACATAGGCTGATGATGATATTACAGCTTACTTTGTTATTACCTACTGTGGCTCAGCGGCACAAAGAGAATCTTGGCCTTCAGCTCAAGTCTTTTTTACGGATCTCAGTTCTGAGCTATATCAGTGTTACCTATAACTACATAAAGCGTAAAAAACAGCATCGTTTTTTGTAACATTCACGTATGCTTTGCTAATCGCTTGCGTGTCTCTGCGTCACAACGCGTGTTAAATTCTATGTAAACTTAGCTTGAAACCTTCGATCATGGAGGCGGCGAACACCTTTATCGATGGTTGCGGTGCGGACTTAAATATAAATAAAATCAATGTATTTTATTTAACTGTGTCTCAAGCGTGATGTGCTGATTAGCCAACCTTCAAATAAATTTGGCGAACCTTGAGCCTTGACTCAATCGTGTAAAAAGTATAGACAGTACAAACACGAAGGATTTTAATGAACCGTGGAAATTAAACAAAAGGTCTCCAATTACTGTCCAATTTTTGCTTGTCATGTTGTCATACAATTTAACAGTAATCTTACGGTACTGGAAGTGACATCTACGGTATTAAATCTTTAGCTTGTCTAACAGTATAGCACATCGTCATTATGTTTGTTCGTGATGTGAAATCTCTCTCAATATTTGCCGCACGTTTTTCGTGAAGTCACTGTTTGGCGATCTCTAGTGGAAGATTCACATTTCGGCGTGTCATTCGTCATTATCATTACACCCAAGCGGAGACGGCCTCTGTGACGCGGTTGGCGAAGGTCCACCTGCAGCGTAGGAGGTTTCGGGATCGATTCCCGCCGGGACAAATGTTTGTACGATCTGAGTATTTGTTCCGGGTGTTCTGGTCGTTTTATATGTATAATAGGAACAAGAGCAAGAAGAAATATCTTTGTAATGTACTGTATTATGTATATCAGTTATCTAGAACACAAGCTCTGCTTAGCTTGGGGCTCGATGATGCTGTGCGAGTTGTCCAGCATTATTTATTTAATATTATCATCAATTATTGAATACCGAAGTAAAGTAAATACCTAGGTACAGGAAAGATAATGTAAAGTATATAGGGAGGTATGTAGATGTGTCTGATATGCAACGCTACGCAAATACGGACACACACGCCTTATAAAACTGCATATCAAGCTTCTCACCCAGGTGTTATATTTCTAGGACAGCTCTAAGTTACCAACAGGCTCATGTTACAATATTGTGTTACAGAATATCAGGTTTATAATCAATACCTTGATGATTATCTCTGAACTTTAGCAGCCATATTTGAATATAATGCTTACGGTTCTTCAAAGAATCAAAGCAATCACGTAACTCACTGCCGTTACACAAGTCATTGACAAGTCTTCATTCACGTTCAGCTGAGTCAGACCAATAAAATGTTTTATGTAACCTCTTGTTCCGTTTGTATTACTCAAATCATGCTAAGACTTCAATCTTCTGTGAAATTCAAAACAATTTTGCTATAAGTGCAGTGCAAGTTGTACAATCACACAATCCAGTTTCCCGGTGATCCGCCTGTGCAGGACAACTACTTTCCAGTTTTCTATTCTCTCCCATAAATAGAAAAACATCCGCAAAGCTTCCGTTCAATTCTCTAATATCCAGCAATCTGCCAGTGGAACAGGATGGTAGGGGCGGAGACAGTTCTTCTATAACAGGTGTAGCAGCGGAAAAGCGGAAATTGCTAGCCGCCACTATCCGAATGAGTTTGCCCTTGATGAAACATCCTATCTGTTACCTACGGAAGAGATCTAGATCTCCTTGCAGATTTACGTAAACTTCATTGCACGATTAGGCGTTATGGAATTTTGAACAAAGAATGCGGAAATGTCAGAACTCTGAACACTCATCGTCCAACTTCCTCATAAAAACAGAAACTAATCAGTGTTTTTTGATTGTTACAGAAACGAGTATTTTGAGACTGAAGCAACTCATTTGGATTGGAGTCCAAGGATTTTTCTCTCTGGTAAATATCTGCACATAATCTAACAATAACTTTTGGATGAGTTTATTCTGACGAGTAAAGCAGGATATTACTCGAGTTTGTAGGTAATAACTAATGTTAGGAATTAATGAATTGCACAATACCTACAAACATAATCCGGTTTTGTAAGAGTATAGACGTTTACTATAATGAATTGGACGCACAAAAAAAATTTGGTAACAAAATGGAAACAAATGATTTATTAACCACAACAAACAGTAATACAACTTGGCTGATACAATCGACTTTACAATGAATTGCCAAATAAAGAAAAATATCGTTTAAGAGTCGATAAAAAGATACGACTTAAGACTTTTGACTTAAGACTTTCATGTTGTTGGTATAATATACCAACAACATGAAAGTTGGTCCTAAAATCTGGCGAAGATTAAATATAACGAAGAAGGTAAGTAGGCAAAGCATCCGCAACCGCAAAATAATGTAGGTCTTAAGCAAGTTAAATTAGAACCAGGTCAAATTACCTAGTCTAATGATAGGTCTCAATACATACTCGTAGACTCTTTAGTACTTTAATTACCAGTTTCTGGTCGTCTGGGACTAAGTTCGTGTTCTAAGTAGACAAGTCCTTTACAAGTGTAAAGGAGAGGTTAGTTCAAGAAAAGCTATTTTCATTATTCAAAAGAAATAAACCTAACAGAATATCTTTAGTAAGCCACCAAACAAAGCTCTAAGTTAGAAGGTTTAACTTTACGAACGTAAGGACTAGAAAACATTTGAATAAATATTAGACACGAAAGACAAAGTCAAAACGAACATAAAAGCCTCGACTATGTGTAACCTACCTCTGCCATACATTAAAGGCAACCCCACAGCACGTTCGAGTTCAGGCATAACCCACTTTCAATGAAAATAATAATTCAACAGACGAAGTAAATTAAAAATAAATTGAATTATCTATAGAACGGATAAATTAATTACTATAGCGGAAGATCTGACGTGGTTATCGGAACCAGGGCGACCCATTCAGACGCGCGAGTTGCATATGGATAGACCTGTTGCAACGAATACCAGGTTGGATAGCGGAACCTAACTGGACTCCCCGCATCTTATGGAAGTTATTGTGGTATCATTCCGATCACGCATTGAACGAATTTCGTATAGGTGCCATCTGTATCTGGCAAATAAATGAGGCAGACACTTATCGATGGTCATCCTGAAAACAAAATGATGTAAATACTTACAAAACAAAAAATATAATACTAAGAGTCCCTACTAATTGCACTAGGCATAGGCTCTGTTATTGATGGTATTTTATTGTGTATATGATGTAGGTATAGTAGAACTATTTGCATATTCCCGAGATAAATCTGTTAAACAATGTATTTTCGGGTAGAGACTCGGGAGATAAATGGACGCGACGAGTTGAATCGAAATAACACAGAGAACAAAAGTATACACTGACCTCAACCAATTTATGGAGTGTATCAAACTTTGTGGAGTATTGAACTCCGCTCCGAAGGTGTCCTACATTCGCCCTTTAAATGAAAGTGAGCGTGTTGCAATTTCGAAAGAAAATCTTATTGATGTGAAGAAATTGAAATTGCTCATAATTGTAGAGTTACAGACAGAATTTGTGTTTATGCTACAATTATAGTTCTTTGCAATGGTTTATAAAAATTGCTCACATTCTGGTCATAAATTCATCGGATCAAATTAAGTAACGAGGTTGGTTAAGACACAGATAATCCAAAGCCTTTGAAGAATAAGACTGAAACTGCGATGTAGGCTAAAAAGGATATTGTTGCTCAAGTAACACCCTCATTAATAAGCAGGCATTAGCAGAAAGCCAATAATCCGGTAAGTAATATAGTTTGAAGTGAGGCGTGGCACGAACCAGAGAAAGTAAGGGCCAGCATTCGTCTCATGCTTTCTCTTGACTCTTTAACCCTACATAGTACCGACCGAATGTTTCCACTCTGTTATTCCCTTCAAGAGCTTCTATCTGGCGGAAAAGTATTTTTTCTAGGTAAAACGAAATGATCTATTATTTATGGGATTTTCGGCGAGAGGCTTTGCATTTCGTGTTAAATCCGCTTGGGAAATCCGTGATAAGCGACGTTGTAGAATGTATGCTAAGTCTCAAATCCAAGGTGATTCAAGAACCGATATGGTGTTTTATCTTACGATAATTTGGTTGACGATACGTACGTGAGGTCTAATCGACACAGTGACCTTTGTTAAGCCGTATAGCGCGTGTCTTTAAAAACAAAAGTTGCAATTCTAGTTTTTCAAGATAGACGGGTCGAAGGCCTGCCAGCGTTCGAGTCCCAGTGGCGATCTGTTCGACCTCGAAATTTTAATACAAAAACTTTCGATGTCATGCAATATTCGGCAAACAACTTTTGCGTTTAGCGCTTTCTTTTCTGAAAGCCTTCGTATTTTAGTATCAATATATCTTTAATACTTTTGTGAAACTTGAAACTTTAAATTACAATTATTGCGTGATAAGGTTTGTTAGCGCTACATAATAATGAAAGTGTCGAACAGAACTCACACATACATACAATTCAATAAATATGAACATTTCCACATAAGTACTTAGATAAGATAACCATTAATGTATTCCCCTTAAGCCTTGGCAGGACACCATCAAACTTAATTTATTCATTTACGGCCGGTCATTACTCCCGTACTGCGGAGATTGAATTTTATACGTCACTGGCGCAGGTACAAAACTGAATTATAACAATGTACACTGCACGAAGTTGATTATGCCTTCAGTAAGTCAAAAACTTTTCCATTCTGAACTTTACGACCTCCAATTACGAGTTACAAAGGCGGCAGGTGCGTTGACCGAACTGTAACTTCGCATCGTTACCCGGCCGAGGCTCAGCAAAAAGTCGTCGACTCGAGTCTGACGCGAATAATTATTAAAAGGGCACAGAAGCCACGGCGACATCGCGTCTCGAGTTGAGACCCTCCTCCCACCTGTCTATACCGTTATACAATTTTAGCTTACGTAGCACTAGGTAAATATCTGTGGCTAAAAACGCCTGAAGCTGAATACGGAATGAAAGCTGGTGTGGCATGCAACTTTGTATTTTTTTGTACACAGATTACTGAATCTGTTATCTGTACTTCTGTATCTGGCTTGTGCCTGGCGCCTCTATAGCCATTAAATTGATATTCGGAGCAAATCATCCGAACGAATTAAACCAAATGATTGCGAAAGCTATCGAAATGGCCAATAATAAAACTAATAGGCTTGGTATTGTTAATTATTCTTCTAGCTTTAGCTCAGGTTTTACTCAGGGTTGGCATGATTAAAACAAGTTGTTTTAAAATACGTGTTTAAAACAGTTTGAAATAAAACTATGTTTTTTATTAAGTGTTTCAAAACAGAGTTTAAAACAAGTTTTAAACATGAAGAAAAAAACAGGGTTTAAAACTACCTTTAATTGCAAATGAATGTGTATAAATACCACAGACAGACTGTGGTATTTATACACTGCATAGGTAACTCCCCGCCAGTAAAGTCCCGCAGGGAAAGTCCCTATGTCGGCCGTCGAAAGAAAGTAATTCACTGGATTAGTGGGTACAGTACCTACTCCCCGCTCTCTCTCTAGTTCTCTACCTACCTACAACACTACATACAAGGTGTATGTAAAGTGTTTTGTATTGATTAATAATAATAATATTTTTTAATACATAATTAGATTAGAAGTACTGTATATGCAACAAAAGTAAATATTTATCGTTTTGTTAATTTTTACTAATGTGAATTAGGAAATAGTTTAAATGGATTATTTTATTATTCGCTATAATTGATTTGAAATTTATACCTTTAAGGTAACAAATAAAAAAATCACTAGTTTTAAACATTTTGAATTGTTTGTTTTATAAAATATAAAAAAACTGTTTTTTTTTCCAACCCTGGTTTTACTCGAAGTCGATAGGCGCGTATGTATAAAACTGCGAGGATAATAATAATCTCAGTATGTAGGTATATGAAAATGTTGATTAAGAAGCAGGCAATTTTAGAATTCCAAAAGCACCTTACCTTTGTACAAGTATTACGAAATCGCATTTTGCCTCAGTACTAGCACTCGAGCACGAAGCTGTTTTATTATGCACATTACCGTAATTAACGGCGTGATCCCGGCGTATTATTAGGAAAACGTTATTATCTCGAGCATGTGGCTCAGCGCAGACGCGCACCAGAATAGAACAGGATTTAACGCTGCAATGCACTAACAAATTCACATTGAGATACTCTCACGCCTTTGAACTAAACTAACTAGACAAAATATCCATAAGTCAGTCTCTTCTCATCTATCTACACTTTAGTCAGATCACAACAGAAACAAACATCTCGATAAATAGTAAGGAACCCGTTGTTTAACCATATTTTGTGACATAATAACTACAACTACTGTTTTCTTCTTTTCCAGGAGTGAACAAGGATTTATAATGTTCCGGTTGGACGACAGCGTGAGATAAGCCGCAGCATGGGTGCGAATATGGGCAAGAACTCGAGCTTGCTCGACGCGCTCCCGTCGGCGCAGGGCACGCTGCACGTCGTGATGCTCGGTCTCGACTCTGCCGGGAAGACCACTGCGCTCTACCGCCTCAAGTTCGACCAGTACCTCAACACTGTCCCCACCATAGGATTCAACTGCGAAAAGGTTAAGGGCACCATCGGCAAATCCAAAGGTGTTAACTTCCTCGTATGGGACGTGGGAGGACAAGAAAAATTACGACCGCTCTGGAAGTCGTACACCAGATGCACGGATGGCATCATATTTGTGCTAGATTCCGTCGATGTAGAAAGAATGGAGGAAGCTAAAATGGAGTTGATAAGGACGGCGAAGTCACCGGATAACAACGGTGTTCCGATCCTCGTGCTAGCGAACAAGCAGGACCTGCCGGGAGCGAAAGAGCCCCGAGAGCTGGAAAAGCTGCTAGGCCTGCACGAACTGGTGTCATCGCCGCACGGATCGCGAGACGCACACGCCTGGCACGTGCAGCCCGCCTGCGCCATCACGGGCGAGGGCCTACACGAGGGACTAGACGCACTATACGAAATGATACTGAAGAGAAGAAAACTTGCAAAACTTCAGAAAAAACGCGTCAGATAAACAACTCGGCGTTAGAGTTGGTTACGAATCGACTGTACGGTGAAATAATTAGTGCGATTATTGCAAGTTTTTAATGCTCGTTGAATCGTACGGATGATTTCGGTAACGTCCGCTAAACACCAAATATTGTTTTATGAATAGATGTGTAACGTCTTATGAATTATTCCATCATAATGTTGCTCAATTTATATTGAACATTTTGAAGGGAACGAATAGGTATTTTGAAATTAATTTTAACTACTAGTCATTTTCTTTTGAAAATAGCTAAGTGAAAGATAAAAAAACCGATGCAATTCAGATAAGGAGTTGATACGACACCTTCGCTCCGCTATGACAACGCGCGACGGAAAGAACTACATAGTATCTTGCGCAAGTGCTTAGAGAGCCATCGATATTGCATCAGTCACCTCTCAAGTATGCAAATCCCACGGTACGTTTATCTACAGTTTTTCTTTGATAAAACATTTACTCAGATAGAATATTCCGTGGGACCAGTAGTCTAGTGTTGAGTAGACTAACTTCATAAAGAAGATTAGTAAATCGCTTAGGAAAGAAAGGGGCTTCAACGATTGTAGAAAGCTTTTCCTTAAAACTTGGCCATTTCATTTTGTCAGAATAAAACTCATGGGAATAGTTTTCCGTCTTCAAAATACTTAGGTAACTAAATTACCGACTTCTGATATGATTTTCATATCAACTGATAATAAATTCATAGAATATGTGTATCTATTTATACCATCTCTTGATGTCGTGTCATTGTTTGTGTGGTAGTATCAATATAGCCCATTCGTGTGTTCTATTTCCTTCCTACATCTGTTCTTCAATAAGAAGAAACTGTATCTCCGACCTTGCAATTTCCCTCAGTGCCCCTATTTTATTCAGTGTGATCTATTTATATCTATTATGTCTGGATCATTGAATTAATATAGTTTCAACCCTGGTCTGGGTTTGAAAGAGGCTTATTATCTTATATTTTTAGACAGCTTCTCTTTGTAAATAGTCTGTAAATACGTGTATGTATAACCTCTTCATTAGTGGTATTTCTCCATTGAGAAATATTCAGTCATAATCAGCAGTTTTTCTTCATACATTATATCAATTAAATAAAAATATTCACAGAAATGGTAAAGCAAGCATAAGAAAAAAATATCTAGATGACAAAGACCGGCAAATTTAAATAGAAAAACATCCATATTTGACCTACAGTTGAATTATGTACCCTTATTTTATATATAGCTATTGGTTTCTTAACTACATGTATTTAAGTACATTATATTGTACTTCGTCTCTATCTCAACTACAGTAATATGTGATCTTTATTTGCGAAATAGAACAAGTTTCCTAAAGAAGTCCTGATTCGATTTTATTTCATTATTTCAACAGACAATAATGAACCGACTTTTTTATGAAATAGTAAGAACCTACATTAGTAATTGATTTATAAAGTTGTCTCTTGTCATGGCTTGTAGTATAAACTGTACTGTAATGGTACAGAACGTGTTTTTATGTTTTACTAAGTATTTATTTACTTTACCTACACATTTAAATTAGTGTTAGTGTAATCCCTGATTCATTTAATTTCTAAATAGCTTTTACCAGTTTTATTAACGTTACTCACTTTGTAAATATGTAAATTCCAACTAGTTATTTGTCAATATGTACCATGAAACCAAACGTTACGTTATTTATAAAACGAGTAGTATGTACTTAGGTTTTAGGAAAAAGTTTTAAATGTTTTGTTTCAAATTATTAGGTATCTCTCTATGTATGTATCTGTCTGTTCTGTATATTATTTAGATACTGTATCTATTGTTTTATGGAAAGAATAGACTTTTGTTATTATCGAGCCCATAAATAAAGTCTGTTTCCAATATATTTCTTCCCTGTTTTATTTATGTTCGTTCCCCGAAGCGGCGGCCACGACACGAGCCTGGGTTTCTTCATCATCAGCAAGATGGATATAAAGAGCAGGGTCTTCGTCCTTATTCCAGTCGGTAAATAAAGCTAAATATTCAACTTCACTTTCAGTTAGCTCGCGTGCCTTTTTCTTTGAAGCATTTGCTTGCAAAGATAGACATTTCGTAGGAATATCAGATTGTTGAACAGGCGGTGGGGGCTGTTGTGACGTTCTGTTTGGGATAGGCGCAAAGGAACGAAGTAACGCTTTCTCCATCTCTGCAAACATACGAAGCTCTCTGGTAGCTTTTTTGGCTCGTTTCATTTTCCTTGTTTGTGCCTCTGTGTATTGCTTTGTCGCTTGTTTGACTTTATTGCTATGCATTTCATCCATTTTACTGCAGTAGTCCATATAATAATTTTCAATGGCCCTAGCTATAGCTGAAATCGACATGTTGAATGGATGGTCTATGAAAACTTTTTCATAGCAAAACTCCAAATGAATTTGGATTTTAAGTATCTCCGCAGCTCCTACTGACTCAAAAAAGAGACCATTAAGCACTTTGAAAAACTTATTTTTTAACTGAGCTTTCCGTTCTTGAGTGAATTCTAATTGCGCCTGGAAATAATTGATCATATGTACAACCATAGCACTATCTGCAAGGTTGTATTTTTTCAGTTGTTTTATCCCTTTGTTCAATTTTTGAGCATGTGGTTCCAAATGATCTAAGTACGTTATATGATTCAACTGCTGTTCTTCGAAAGCTTCAAATAAATTCATCAAATGCTCTGGCTCTTCAAAAAACAAGACCGGCTTGAGAAGCCCAGAAGCACATTGTTTACTCATCTTTTCAAATATTACATTGAAGGTGTCCTCTTCATTACTCGTGCCTAGATCGAATCCCATTTCTTCTATTTCAACGGACCTAGCAAATTCTCTATGCTGGGACCTCCAGGTCGGAGGCGATAAATAATACAAAAATCTTCCATACTTCTGCTGTAAGCCATACAAGTAGTCGAGACCAACCAATCTGGATATTATGAGGAACTGATCATTAGCTAAATGTCTTAGATCTTGGACTTCTACCAGAACCTTGTTTTCTAACACCTCGCATTTTTTCAGAAATTCCATGGACTTTCGATAGTCGACAGAAATAAACTTATCAAACAGCTTGACTTGTTCATTGTATTTCTTCACACTAGCATCGTAAATTTTAATTTCTCTTCTGCGATTCGCTTCTATATTGAGCGCATAGTCATTTTTACATCCTATCTCATATCTCAAACGAAGATGTTTACTGATCATAATCTTTATAGTTTTGTATAGGGGAATATTGTGCTCGCGCAACGGACGACCATTTAGATAGCGGTAATATGTTTCGTCGATATCAGTAACAGCGAATACGTCATCAACTGGATGGTCGACATGTAAACGTTTACGCAAATCAATGTACTGAATTTTGTACTTCTCTATTAAACCAATAGCTAAACGTTGCTTATGCATTAGACTTCTCTGCTTCTTGGCATATGATACGTAGGAAGCAAATATTCCATCATTTTTCAGAGCTTTAGCCGTTAATGGCTTAGGTTCAGGCAAGGTATATTTTTGCAGTGTGGCTTCGGAAAGTTTTGTAGTCATTTTCTCTGATTTCCTTTTCATGGTTTTTTCAAAAGAAGAAGGCTGGTTTCTGAATATTCTTGGCTTGGGAATAGCGATAGTAACCTCGTTGGCGTTGTCATCCATGGTGATTCACCGTCAAAGAACGAGAGAAGAGATTTCACAATCAAAAAAACCACCAATAAATCTAAAAGCACACAGAAGCGAGTATAATAAACTATGTATATGCTATAACGATAAGGCAAGCATGACCATCTAGATTCTTAAATCTATGAAGTTATACGTTATAATGTAAAACTTTTGAAAAAACTAAAAAGCAATTTCAATTTCATTATTTAGATACGCGCGTTTTCACGCGTATGATAGCTTTCACTTGCTGCGGGACAAATACTCATTCCCCGGGGGTATTTTTTGAGAACAACTTGGAATCATTCTCTATCTATGCAATAGTAAAAGAATCATCAAAATCGATCTTGTTACTTGAAGGAGAAATGGAAAAAAAAAATTTGGTGCTGAAATAGAACCTCGTCCTTTTTTTGAACACGGTAAAAAATATTGGAAAAAGAGCATTGAAATAACAAGGAAGGTCAATAACTATTTATTAATTAATATAAGTATAGGATTTAATATGGAGACTTTGTATTTATTTCGATATCGTATTAAAAAGTATTCCGTAAGTGTTCCGTTTTTAAAAATGCATCTCACTTTTCCTAGGCATCCAATCAAACGATGGTTTAACATATTTATAGTACACTTCGAGGAAAGGCGTAGGGTCCATCCCCTCACACCATTCAGTAAAAAGCTCTAATCCTTCCCTTTCCTCAGCCGTAAGCTTATACTTTTTCGGGGGTGGTGCTAACGATGGTGAAATCTTTAGTTTTTTCCCAGTTTTTTTAGGTTTTTTGTCACGGAGCAAAACAATTTCAGGAAGTTTGAATATCGCTGGCTTTAAGAAAGCCTTATTCATAGCATTGGTCATTTCAGTAAAAGCTCTTAGTTCTCTTTGAGCTTTATATGCGTTTTGCATCATTTTCCGGTCTTGTGCAAAGTTGTCTGTTCGCGATTGATTAACTATCTTAAAATCGAGCGAGTCTAACCTAAGATTGTAATCCTCGTACAAAACTTCGAGGATTTTCATGGGGTCTTGCAGAGTTTCATGTCCTTCTTCACATTTTCCAAATATTTGCTCATAAACATATTCAATACAAATTTTCAACTTCAGCGTAGTCGGGCTGGCAACAGTGACATAGAATGTGTTGTTTAATATTCGATAAAACTTTTCCTCTAAGTACATTTCATTGTAATATTGTCGTTCCGTCTCGCTATTAATCCTTTCAATGTAGTATTGAAAGTAATCTTGCTCTACTTTTGTAACCCCTTGCAACTGTTTTTTTAGATCTTTCAGCTGTCTAAACGGAGCATCTGTTTTGGAAAGTTGTGTCAAATACTCTCTACTCTGTAGTTCCATTGTACGGAAAAGATGAATCATTTGCTTAGGCGTTTTGAAATAAAGCCTTGCAGGACTTGGATTTTGTAATTCAAGTTTCGCTAACTCGACCATTTTATCAATATCTAAAGATTCGACTAAGTCGTTATCCGTTACAAAACATCCTTCTTCAAATTGGATCGATTGTAATCTTCCTTTCAATGACTCGTCGTTTTGCTGCCTCCACGACAGTGGCGCTACGAAAATCAAATAATTACGATACGTCTTAAGTATGCCTCTTATAGCATCCAGTTTAAATAGTACATTGTTTACGATCGTTAGCTCTGTAACGTAGCTTAGAAATTCAACATTTTTAGCTAGCAAGTCCGCATAAACTTTTTCCGTTAAAGATACTTTATAGCAAGCTTTTTTGTAGTCTTCAGTTAGAAATTTTTGGAAATGTTTTATGTGTAACTTCAATTCTTCGACAATATGATCATGTTGCACATTTTCTTCAGTAATACTCAGATCTATCTTCAAGATTAAGTCACGACGATATCCGATTTGTTGGCGATTCATAGCATAGCATCGAATATTATTCGTGTAAACTTTAATATCATCGAACGAACGAATAGGTCGGCCTTCAATCACAGTATAAAATTCAGGATGTATTTCAACAACCGCTCTCACGTCATCAGGGGGCTCTTCTAAGAACAGCCGTTGCGATATGTCTCTGGTTGCAGCTATCCTCAAGTTATCCTTTTTATGAAGTGGCTGTTCGAGTCTATTTTTTGTTGTCAACTTTTCTTTTCGATCACTGTACTTTATGTAGGACAAGAGCTTCTCGCTTCGTGCCACGCCAAAGGGTCTGCCTGGTTTTTGAACCTTGTTTTTTTCAAACGCATGTTTACGGTTTGCAAAGTAGTACTGGGTATTGGGCAGATAACGACGCCTAAAAATGATATCTAGAGTCTTAATTGGAACCATCGGCTTACGTTCTTTATCAAGACACGACATGATTCTAAATTAAAGTAATTCTAATAGGTAGGTAGTGATTTTGTAGTAAGTAAATCTATTCGAAATTATTCTAATCTTTACAAAAAAAGGATTAGGTATAATATATGATTAATTATAAATCTAAATAAAATATTTGTCACAGAAATATGAATGGATGGATTTTAAATTGTCAAAATGACAGAGCATAAATCAAATTTATTCTTCTTTGTCAAGAGTTACCAAAACGTTCACTACCTTCAGATTTAATCGTTATGTTTTCTCCTAGAAGGCTCGTAAGCAGATTTCAGTCGTCTACTCATCTTGTCCACTTCCTTTAGCATTTTAGACGCTTGTTTTGCCTGCTTTATCTCATTCGTTCCTGATTCGTACACTTCCTTTTCAATTTTTTTTACCATTTCCCAATCGTACGCAGAAATATCCATCATCAAATTGTCATATTCCAGCTCGATAGCTATCATCATATCGACCGGATTAAGCTTGATTTCATTTGGGGCGATAATGAATTCATAAGCGTACTCCACGTAGTTTAATATTTGCAGTGCTGTCTTTGACGCAACTAAACTACGGATTTTACGTTCTAGAATCTTGAAAAATATATCTTTTAATTCGTCTTCTCGGGCTTCGTTAAGCGTTATCATCTCATCTGTCTCCTTGATCTAAAATAAAATAAATGGAAAGATACATACACTTATATATTTAAAGTAAAGTGAACATACTCCGTAGTAGTGTAGGTACTAAGCTGACGTACCTATTTTTATTTTCGACGTAAATTTCGCACCTAAAACGTATAATTTTTTAATGTATAAAAAACATTCATTCAAACCGTGCGTGGTCGGAACTGCTTACAGTTTCACGCCATATTTGGGCAAACGACGATGTGATTCGTTGTATTTTGGCATATAAGCCGAATACGAGAACACAAATGCGATGTGAAGTGCCAGCAAAAGATTAACCCCCGAATACTCAGACGCAACTCGGATCTAAGCATCGGTGGTTAAATGCATAATTTATTATCATATCATTTACTCAGTAATTCCATTAATATCCGAAGGTTTACTTTACCTTTTCTTGAATAATTTTCAATGTCTCATACAAACACCCCTTTAATATATCTAATGCTTTCAAAAACTTGTTTTTCTCCGAACTCAGTTCCTCGGTTACTAGTAAATAGTTCAAATTCTGTTGCTCTAACATCGAAAATGCCGTAACCAACTGTTCTGGTGTTTCAAAGTACAGTTTAGCAGGTGGTAAATTATTTAAACGCTCTTTTATGGCTTGAACGTCAATTTGTAAAAATATATCTGAATCCATAGAGAATATTTCGGGGTGTTTTATGTCCAAAGTTACGTTTTCCATTTCCAGCCATAAAATAGGTGATGAGTTGTGGAGAAAGTTTTGAAACGACAGCAAGATCAACAATGTTTCATCAGTATATTGCAGGTGAGATCTTAATTGGGCCATCTCGAAATTTACCGATTTATGCTCTTCGGTTTTATTCAGCAAGTCTTTAGCAAGCATGTCTGACTTTTGCATAATAACGATCGTTTTATTATTATCGTCAGCAAGGAACTTATCAAAACTGTTTTTGTACTCGTCAAAATGCTTCGCAGCAGATTCGTAGATAATTCTCTCTCTTTCCATTTCCTTGTCGATTCTAAGAATTTCATCGAGCAAGAAACCGTTTAGAGTTCTTTTTAGAGCAACATCTTTGATGTTTTGTTTGTATAAATGCATGGAGTTGTTGGGTCTCACCGGGCGCCCTTCTAGTATGCTGTAGAAGGAAGGATCGACGTCAACTATAGTTTTCACTTTGTCTTCATACCCCGGCTCTATCGGAGGAAGTTTGATCCCCATAACTGTTTTTCTCTGCGTTTTGTTAATTTTCTTCTTTTCTCCTTTTTTTCTAGCTGTTTTTTCCATGTTTTCACCAACTTCTTATGAAAGAAGCGTTTTCAGAGAACTCAGTCAGATCAATATCCCTATAGCAACTTACAGTGGGAATTGTTTACAGTTCCCACCGTCTATGTGATAACGTACCTATAGAAACACGAAAATAAACGTAGGCAGATGTAGATACACCCAGGCACTGTTCGCACATTCACTGGCGAGCCCATACACCTACATATATTATTTATTTATTTACTACATGGGCCCTAATTCCACTAAATTAATGGCCTCACCTTAACAATGGTGTGTAGTGTGATTCTCTGCCCAAAGTAATAACAGCTTGTGTTACATAACCGTCAATAGATATATGTATATTGTAGGTACATAGAACAATAAACTACCAGAATCCGTCACAGCTGATGGCAGTCTACGCTGCTTCAAACTCAGGTTGAAACGTTGGCTTGTCGAGCAGAATTTCTATTAAGTGAACGAAATTTTTTCTTTCATTGTATTTCAAAGTGTATATTTATATTTCCATATTTTTTTTTCATTTATTTATTTGTTTTTAAATTTAAATCATGTTTAGGTACTAATTGTAAAAATACAATTTGTATTATAATTATTATAACAATTTTTAAAAAAATTTGACATGTAAATTGATTTTACCAATAAATTGTATTTCTGTATTTCTGAACACCTCGAACAATCTGCAGTTCGTACAAGCATTTATCCCGAGGCGAGAATCGAGCCCGCTACCTTCTAGGTCGCATAAAGAACTTCGTTCGCTGCGTCACAGAGGTCGTTCGCTTGAACACGAAAGCAATTCTGTACAAAGACTCAAATAGCAACGTACGTAACATCAACCCATCAACTAATAAAACTCAGACTTCCACGGCACTTACATGTTTATTTCTTGGATAATATAAATCAATTAGTATACAAAAATGACTAGTTCAATGACAATACATGATATTTCTGCCAAGTTATAGTTAAAAGTATCAACGCTTTATCCTTGGCCGTAAGACCGTCGTAAGAAACAAGAGACGAGTGCGAACCCAACAAATATTGGTGCTTCCCACTAAAACAGAAAATCCTGACTTAAAAAATTATTCACACTAAGAGTAAACTATGGCCTATATCCAGATGGCGACATCGTGACACCGAAAATAGAGAAAAAACATAATAACTGTATTGACAGTTCAGTCCTTGCGCAGTCCAGTTAGCACGAGCTTACTTGCACGTGTGTCCAATGTACCGTGTTCAGTCTTAAAGCACAGTCAACTGCACAAATTTTTACTTGTAAAGAGGTGAATAGGTATCTACGGCTGTGTGCAATTCAGTTGAAACGGGAAAATTGAATACTGGGTCCAGTCGAAACGGAATCATAACGTAGGTATCTATCGATAAACACTCAGGTACCTCCTACGATACGTTTACTTTAGGGATTGTAAAATCGGGTCGTTTTTTAAGAACTGGGAATTCGGGGAAATTTCGAAGACAGAACCGGGAATTCTCGGGTCAGGCTTAAAGCATTATCTTATACCGCGTAGGTGGTACCTATTACATGAATAATGCGATTAGAGGAAGTGGAATAATTTACCAACATTTCTTAACATCCATTCTATCCCGAAATTTCTCGGGAAATAATTTACGATTTCCCGGTACGGCCTCAGCCGGATCCAAACCCTAGTTTACATTGTGTCGATAACAAGTGTTTTGAAATTAATGTGATTGCCCATATTTTGCGCCCTTATACATAAGCACACTCACATAAATTTCTAATCGCTATCAGAACTAGCGCTCTGTCTCTCCATTTCTTCGTCCTCGTTGACTTCCTTCTTCACCAACTCCCAAGGCATCACTGGGAGCGGTTCCACGAAGGAATCGTCTACCTTCAGCTTGTAAAGGAGGCGTGGTGTGTAATGCGTCAGTATTGGCCACACGTTTTCTGAAACAAGTTAGTATTTTAACACCGTTTAGCTGCTTTTGCCTTGCGTGTACCACCTACACCTACACAAGAATAAGTTTATCGTAACTACCTACCTACCTATATCCTGCGCTAGCTAAAAATTTGGTAATATATAAAGATAGATAGATAATACTTTATTGAACACTTAGTATATAAGAACTAATAAATAAAAACTTAAAAAATAAGTTACAATTGGCGGTCTTATCGCTCAAGAGCGATATCCACCTAATAATAATGTTTATAAAGAGAGGATCTATTCATATTCTATGTATGTTGAAACTGGAATCGAAAGAACCTTTTTAAAATATGGCCGATTCTCGATGCCTGGATCAAACGATACACTGTTTATCTTGTATAAGTCCATGATAAACTGCTTACCGTGGTAAAAGACGTAATCATCAACCCTCCGATGCAGGAACAGGGTGCCGCGCAGATCCATCACATGCTTGGATTGCAGCAGGAAGTCTATGAGAGCCACTTCGGGGAGCGCGTCCATTTTCGGATCGGCTGCGCTAACGCCTTCGAAGCAAAGCTGAAATGTTATAGGTTAAGCAAATACTTATGACTACTCTCTAGTAGACATCTTCTGTGGCGCGGTGGGAAGGTCCGCCTGCGACGCAAGAGATAGCGGGGTCCGATTCCCGCTCGGATCAAATATGTGTACGGATTGCCAGGTCTTTAAAAAAAACAGTGAGTAAAAATACCTTCAGTGCTAGTAATTGTTTATGAAACCTAGTGAAATTTCGGTGTATGCTAATATTGTGGGCAGCCGACAATATTTTATTAACTTTGAAGCCACAGAGGTCGTTGATGAAAGCTTTACACCATTAAAAATTTTTGTATTTATCTATCAACAGTCAATAGCTATCCACGGAGTTCTTACATCATTGATTTTCGCCAGACCGCAAAGCTTTGTAATCTTATCCAAGCATATCCGTAGTTGCTCCATATGCGCTGATAGGGGTCCGTTAATATCGAGCCTGCCCACCAGCGACGGTGGCCGCGCTATCACTGATCGCCAGCTGTCGAAGTTCATCTGGAAATTAGAGAAATGTAGAAGTCAGAAATTAAAAGTTTTATTTCTTTAGGCTTAAAATAAGCACTTACACAACAAAATTATGAAATAACCATGATTATTAAAAAGTGCGTTCACACTGCACTAACGCAGAGACAGCAAATAAGTTTTTTTTTTTTTTTTATTTATTTTAAGAATATTCTTATATGTCAAACATATAAGAATACAAGTAACAAAAAAATACACAACGAATTACAAATCATACACACAGGAGTTTACAGGGGTTTCTTATAAATAATTTTATAATTCTTTTTTTGGTAATTTTACCAATACATAATTAATTATTCATATCAACATTTTATTATAATAAATATATAGATTGGCTGAAGTATAAATCACGTCATCTCGCTGTTCCCTTATTTCCCCGCTTTACTCATTTACATTTTGTGTTATTATTAATCACGTAAAAGGGCATGAGTTATATCAGAGTAGTGCAATAGCATACTGTTTACAGACCCCCAAAAATGATTTCAACAAATTTATTTTATTAAATTAGCGCGTATTTTCACACTAATTCTGGGCTTAGGGGTCTTCCCCTATCTGTAGCATTGATCACGGCACCGCTATTGTCTATGATCGAACTGACAGCTCGATGTCTACTTACGCGAGGCCACTAACAGCAAGCGTAGGTACCAAGAGGATAAGAAATTACTAGACCAACCGACTCGATTGCAGACGCATTGCTTACCTACCGCTTGGCTAGATCCCTTTTTGTATCAGTTTGCTTTAGTTTGTTGACAGGCGACGGAACAGGGAAAAAACCTACTGGCTATGACCTTAACTTTCAATATTAAGAAGTCGTCCAGTCCATTTCGTTTATTATCTTCAATCTACAGATGTCAGTATTAAGCCTTACCGTCTTGAGAGAATGATACACCATTAGAATCTTCATTCTTCTAAACATGATATGGGTTTTTTTTTCCGGCTCGGGTGGTGCAACGTAAGGGATGCCTTCTTCTAGAGCAAAGTCAATGGCGGCTTGGATAGCAGCTAAACGTGCGTCTTCGTCTTTTTGATAGCTCTCTATGATCCAGTCGATCTCTCGTTGGAACATGAACCGAATTTGACGGAATACAGTATCTTCTGAGCCCTGGACATAATAATATATTTTGTAACAAGGGACCAAACCACCCCATTAGCCTATATGCCTACGAGGTTGTTAATACTACCTACGTAGCGAGGGAGGATGTGTGCAGTGCATGACAAAAACAAATCGTTCATTAATAATTTGCCAGTAATAAAACAAAATGGTGTTAGTCGTGTAGCATTTTTGAAGAAAATAATGATGAATCATTAAACCAGGTCGTATTCAAAGTTGTAATAGATGTTGGAAATTATTAAACAATATACCGATTCAAATCAGCCATTAATTTCGGGAACTCCAGGGACTGAACCCTACCACGTACCTACACTAAGATTCCGATGCGGTGGACAAACAGCCTATTCCCAATTTACGTTTCTGGGTTAAGTCATCGATGACATTGCACAAGTTTCTTTTCATTATTATCATTCTAGCCCATGATTAACCACTACAGGGTATATATAGTAAGGGTCACTGCCTCCTTTCGCTTCTGCTTCCTCTGGCCTATGCTTCTCGCCCAAGTTCCTAATCATCATCATCATCATCACCAGCCTATACTGGACATAGGCCTCCCATTAACAAAGCACAAAACTCTACAGATCACAAATCACAAACCTCCAGAATATGAACAAAATAGCTGTCATAAACCAACAGCAGCCCGTGAACATTTATATCGCAGTATCCAGAGTTGACCCCTTGGATGACTATCTTCATTTGCTGCGCAAATTCTTCTTTATCCGGTACTCCATGCTCACCGGTGTAAACCATACGAACTGCGTAAGTTTTCTGCAAAAAAAAACAATTACAAAAATAAAATTTACCCATCTTACAATTTTAATTAAAGGAAAGGTAGTATAAGCTAGGACGCTTGCATGCACTTTAGGTAGATACACAAAATCATCAAATCTAGTCGGTAATGTGTATTTTTGTAAGTTTATGAACTCTTACAAAAAGGTAAACAATAATAAAAACAAACTCACCAAACCCAATTTTCGAAAATTACTTTCCACAATATCTAACACCGAAGTCGTATCAAGATCTGGTAATAAGTTTGCCATTCTTCTTTTATATTACATTACTTTGTTATTTAATTAATCTTATAATACCTAAATTATGTACGAAAATTACAAAGATATCGACTACCGCCTTACACCATCGAAATATCTCTTACGTAGATATTTTATTCTCTTTGGAATTATAGAACACAGAGAATACAATAACATAGAATGCATTGAAGTGACACGGTTGCTATGGAAACTTTGCCTTCTCAAAATAATACTTGTCATAATTAATTGACAGCAGACAGACTAAGAAATATGTAGGTTAACTTAGAGAAAGCATAACTATTCTACCTCTATGAAGTAACTTATATTTTGAGTTTAAAAACCTTTCACATAAATCAAGTCTTTTGTATAAAATACCTAACATTTTTATGTTCTAATTATACATACTACCTACAATCATGCGGATTTTAGTAAGTTCGTTTTATAAAATTAAGATCCATAGTCGGCTTTCAAAAAAGTTTTCAAATCCAAACATTGTTACGAGCTTCTGTGCTTTGCTTCGATATGATACAAATTTCGTTAAATATTTTCCACCCATATTTTTTGGGTTAAACCCCTTTGTATACAAAACAAAGGTTTACTATTTTATATATTAAACACTAGCGACCCTTCCCGGTTTCGCACGGTTTTAGTACGGTACCCTAACATTTTTGAAAATATAATATAGCCTATGTTCACCGGGGATAGTGTAGCTTCCCAACGGTGTCCATCCAATCAGTCCAGTAGTTTTGGAGCCTATTCATTACAAACAAACAAACAAACAAAAAATCAAACCTTTCCTCTTTATAATATTATAGATAGACAAACAATCAAAATATTTAGTCGAATATACGATAACTATATGTATGGTTTGCTGCGACACCACGTGAATCAAACCAGTAGCCAATTGCTTAAATAAAACTATTTTATAATTTAATATTGGTATAATAAATTTTAAATATTATAATTTATAACACATACTACTAATCGGTAAAGCTACGATCTTCAGGGTCTCGAGGGAGCACCTTCATTCAGACTAGTTTCAAGCAACGAATAAAAAGTAAGTATATACGAGAGATGATCTATATAGAGATCTATAGACGGACACGTACATAATATTATACTAGCTATTATTAGCCAGGTATTATACCAGGTACTATGTGAGTGAAGATAGTGACAGAGGCTTGTTTTGTTATATAATTATGTGGCTCGACGACGGAACTATCGCCAGCGATTCACTCGTTCTTGGAAGTCGTCCTTTAGAGTTAAATATCTATAACTCCTGCCAAATTCGATGTGAAATGTTTGTAAAAACAATTCGCTCATACTTTACCTTAAAATCACTTTGTTGCCGTATATTTTTAACACAACTTTACATTACTAGTCTATAAGAGCCCCTTCAGAAAGCATTGCTAACAGTTATATCGGAAATTCGAAACGCCAAACGCGCAAATTTTGTTTGCTTCAGTGTGTAAACATTTTACATCTCTATTTGGTTGGAATATAAGTATTAATATCTGTCATCCTCCTCATCCCAATTTCGAGACCGCCTGTTGTTTCTGTATCCGCCTCTGTTCTCATAGTTTCTAGAGTTATTCGAGTCGTAGTTTCTCGAGTTATTCGAGTCGTAGTTGCGCGAGTTATTAGAGTCCCAGTTTCGTGGGTTTGAGTTCCAATTCCGAGAGTTGTAATCTCGCTGCGAGTTTGAATAATACGGCTTCCTGTTATAATTATTGCTTCTCTTGGCGTATCTGCTTTGGACTTTGTCTGCGGTGAATGAGTGTTGGAGCTCCTCAAGTTCACGGGGTATTTCCTGAAAAAGCGATAAAAAAGATGAATCCATGAATTTTTTGTCGCGTTTTATAGTTTTTCTTATTTACTAAACTGGTAACCAAAAATATTTTTAAATATTACTAATTTAATAGTGTGAAGATGCAAAATGTTGTTCACCTAAGATCTCTACTGAACAGATCACAGTGAATTTTGGCTCACACATGTCGTAGAAAATAAATTGAAAACGTACACACACTAATATTAAAGACATATAATTTGTTAAGTTAATTCTATCTCTCGAAGAATACATAATAATAAATAATAATAATTCAATTCAATTCAATTTACCCATAGAAAGCATAATCAATTATCACGGAGTGTCTTAAGCATAAACTATTTTAACTCAGGAAGCGCATCAGCGAGACCTAGCGGCTGGCGAGCAGAAGCTGGTTCAGAAAACAAGTTACAAACCTGGTTAGCTTCCTTTAGCACAGCAATAAGGTTCTTAGCTTGCCTGCCGTCTTCGCTCGTGAGTAACGTGTGTGCGACGCCCTTGTTGTCCTTGCGGCCGGTGCGCCCGATTCGGTGGATATAGTCCTCAGTTGTGTTTGGGAAATCGTAGTTTATAACGTGCGTAACGCCTTCGACATCTGGAAAATTAAACATGTTATTATTACTAGTTTCTGCCCGCGGCTTCGCGTATTGTTTTTATAGAAACGTTTAAACACGTTGGCTGCTGACATCACGCCATGTATGACGTATGTTTTTTTACGAGTGAAACATGTGCACTTTAAATCCGCACTTGCGCAGCGGCTCAGAAAACAACAGCACTTATGGCTTCAACTTCTTCCTAGATGGCTCTATAATACGTCTGGATTGATGCAATTCTACCAGTGTCCGCCTCATGATAGCATCGCAAGCTATCTTTATGGGTAACACTTGTGTAGTTAAACATATAGAAATAATATTTGTAATAAAGCAAACATTAACTGTGAATCCACAAGGTAATAAAAATTCAGTTGACAGTTGACGTTATATTGTTTTTATTTCTATAGGCAGTCTGACAACTCAGCCTAACTCAGTAGTGTACTACAGCGTAACCAAGTTCAAACCAACCAATTCTTTAAAAAAGACAACTTGGTGCTTGATACAATGTGGTGTGCTTGATAGCTGTGATTCTGCTTCTGACTTGATCCATGAATATTATGATTTAGCTCATACTGACTTGACACAAATAATTTATCTTGTAGTCAGTGTAAGTGACTCACCTAATCCTCTGGCTGCAACATCAGTGGCTACAAGAATGCTTTTGTTGGAGCGCTTAAACTTCTGGATGATTCCATCTCGCTGATACTGCGTTTTGTCTCCATGGATGCCCTGTGCTGGCCACCCATTTTCACTGAGTGCACGAGCCAAGTTATCCACAAACCTCTTTGTATTTGTAAAAACTAAGATCTTCCCAAAGCCTTCTTCTGATATATCATGCATGATATTTTTAAATCTGAAATTTGTTTAAAATGTACAGTAAAACCGCCCTTATGAACACATTTGATATAAAAATAATGTACAAGAATACCTACTTTGACATTTTCTCATGCTGCTCACAAATATGAATTTTCTGTTGAATGTTGTGGTTGGCTGTTAGCTCTGTAGAACCCACATTTACTTGCACAAACTCTCCAAGGTAATCTTTGGCTAGTTCCTGCACCTCAACAGGCCAAGTCGCAGAAAACATCAATATCTGCCTTTCTAGAGGAACTCCTTCTAGAGCCTGACGGATCTGCGGCTCAAATCCCATGTCCAACATTCTGTCAGCCTCATCCAATACCACATAGGTGCATCTGGTCAAGTTTGTAGTTTTGCTTACAAGAAAATCATTAAGTCTTCCAGGGGTAGCAATAACTATATCTACTCCTGATTGAAGCATGCTTGCTTGAGGACCTCTTCCAGCCCCACCATATATGCATGCACATCGTATTTTAAACTTCCTTTCGAATTGTTTAGCAACTTGCTCAATTTGCCGAGCCAACTCTCTAGTTGGAGCAAGAACCAAAGCTACTGGACCTCTTCCTCTTTGTGCTTTTGTTTCCTTGAGGTGTATCACAGCAGGTAAAAGATATGCCAATGTTTTGCCAGTGCCAGTTTGAGCGATGCCAACAAAATTTTGTCCACTCATCGCAATTGGCCATGCTTGTGATTGTATCACAGTGGGTTTATCAAAACCTTGACTTTGAAGGAATTCTTTTATATAGGCAGGGAATTCACAGTTTTCAATATCTATATATGGATTAGGAATGTCTTCACCAATTATTGTCACATTGTTCTCTGTGCGATAGTCATCTATCTCCTGATTAGTCTTAACAGAATATAATCGTAAACTATATAGTTTTCTTACATTGGTATGACCAAAATATTGGTTTTGGAGAGAGGAATAGAAAACTCGTGCATTCGTGAAGGAGGTATTGTATCTATTTTCTGCAGCTAGTTTGGAAGCTATAAGCTTAGTACTATTAGAGACCCTGTAAGTTAAGAAGATTGTGTTTAAGCGACAAGGATAAAAATTCAGGAGATTCAGTTAGGATATTGTTAATTTCACTTACGCTGAAAAAAGATCCTTCCGTCTTGCTATTTTTACCACTGTATTTAGAGCCATTTGGAATTATCACAGAACCAAGCACTTTGTATAGCTGTTGCGAGGGTATTGCATGGGAAATATTAGAGGTTATGTTTTTTTAGTTTTAAGACTTTGCTATAGCAGTAGAATAAACTATTAGCGTCTTCTACTTTTTATTTTAATAATCGGACGGAAGTTCTTCACGTCTTAATTATTGCAATTGGTTAGAAATGTATATATTTTCTGATAACTGTTCGTTCTTCAGTGTTCTTTTCCCTTCCCTTCACTGAAGAAAAATCCGTCCGCACCGCACCATAGACTGTCCGCACCTTTCATTCAACTTTTATATCAACTTCAACTGCTTCAACTTCTTTCTTTCATATACCTAGTAATTGGCATACTAATAAAATTGGACTAAAAAAATTATACATATGTAAGGACTTGGCAGGTCCGAACTACGCATAGAAGGCTGCACATTACCCAGGCCCGCCGCAAGCGGAAGCGGGCGTGCAAGGCGTGCACGGAACGCGGGCGCTACGTCCAGAGGGGTGGCAAATCGAGTGACTTATCCATATCCATCACGTAATATTCAAAATTATGTGGTCATAACCCCCCCAAAATCATAATTTAGGTACCTATAAAAACTCACAAGAATATTTCCGAAACCTAAAAAATCTCAGGAGAAAACAACATTTACACGATTAGATCCACAAGTCCATAAAAATTTTGTTTCTGCTTGTTGAAAAGAGCGACACCCGCTGAAATCTAACAAATAACAAAATTTTCGCCGCTCGCTGGCAATGTCTTCTCTTCTTTGTCCGGTCAAGTGCTCACTGTAAGATAATTTTTATTTTATTTTTATATATTTGGGAAACAAAAAGCTTATGCTACAATTAGTAGTACATTTAAAATATGAGTAAATTAAACAAACCCAGTTTCCGCTTGTAGTACGCAAATAATATAACTGATTACAATAATAATAATATTATTATTGTAATCAGTTATATTATTACCATATTATGGTAAGTACAGAAGAAAAAAAAACAAATAATGTGCCAATTTAAACATCACTAAAATGCCTGTCGTCAGTACTAGGAAATATAAATAAATAACCTAACGGACATAACATAGGAAGGTTATACATAAATATAATAAATAAAAATATTAAAATAAAATTAAGAATCAAATAAAAAGCCCTTATAGAAGTTAGTATTAATAATTTTTTTAAAAGCATGTTGCCTTACATTGAAAATGTCAACATCTTTTGGGTTTGTCTTATTAAAGACATGCATAGTTCGCAGTAAGTATGAGTTTTCCCGGTAGTTAGTGGCACAGGACGGGACGTGAAGTTTTAGGTGATTTAGTCGAGAAGCCCGGCTGGATGGAACAGTTAGTCCTATTCCAGATAAGAGCGCGGTGAGTCTACTAGATTTAAATGAGATTTAAAAAAACTTTGAGCAACAGTGTAAGGTCTGCGGCTTCCCTTCTCAACTCGAGGGGATGGTGTCTACAGCTATCTGTATAGTCGGCTAATATGATCCTATGCTTATAGTTGATAAATTTGAGAAATTTTCGCTGTGGTTTTTCGAGTAACGAAATATATTTGTTGTACTGGGGATTCCAGACCTGAGAGGCGTATTCGAGGTGACTTCGGACTAGTGAGCAGTAGAGTATCTTTAGTGTTTTAAGAGAGCGGAAGTCCTTGGTCACCCGAAACAGAAAGCCGAGCATCTTCATGGCTTTAGAGGTGATATTACCCACATGTCAAACAGTAGTTTGGAGTCCACAGTAACGCCAAGATCAACAACAGAGTTAATCCTTATGAGTTTTTGGTTATTAATGTTATACCTAAAAGTTAAAATGTTTGGGGACCTACTAAAAGAGATGCAGAAACACTTCTTAACATTAAGCTCAAGTTTGTTGATCATGCAGTAAGTATGAAGGCTGTCCAGATCACTCTGCAGAAGTAAAAGGTCAGAAGGTCCATCAACTTTTTTAAATAGTTTCATATCGTCTGCGAATAATAGAAACTTAGAGTATGTAATGAAAACACGAGCCGATATCATTGATAAAGATGGTGAATAGGAGTGGACCAAGAATCGACCCCTGTGGGACTCCAGAGGGGATCAGAGATGCCCCTGATTTGTAACCATTTACATACGAGGCAAACCATCTCAAATTTTGCCACACATAACAAAACTTGTAAATACTCTTTCACAGCTTCGCTCGCCGATTAGCTCTGAAGGGTGCCAGGATGGCAGCCCTTCGGATAATAATGACAACTCACGCACACAGCTAATTTATCAAAATTTTCACGACTCGCTTTGATAGATTGCTTATTGCTTGATTCTGTACGGCCCCGACGGCATGGCAGGGTCTTTTGTCCTCCTCTTTTTTTTTTTTTTTTTTAATCATATTTATTGTAAGGACCTTTATAATTAATTACATGGCGGTCCTATTGAATTAACAAGATACTAATTTTAAAAAACATACTTGTTTAGTTGTCGCCAAAAACTTACCTAGCTTATACCTAGTTAGAAAAAAGAAACAAACATTTCAGCGATTCACTTTTATCGAACGAATTACCTATCTATGGGCTACGTATGGTCCGGGACCCAGTGACAGATGGCGAGGGTAGAACCATACTGATCCAAGTATCATTTTCATCCTTTTGAGAAAATGAAACAAACGCGTCTGATCTTGTTTTAAAAATACAGGTGATCTGTTATGGTTTAATCTTCAATAAAATGATGGCTAAAATGTTAAAGATGATTTTAAAAAAAATTCATGACAATATTTTTCATTATAAGAAGCAAAATGTTAGTTTATGCAAAAAAAAAATCACTTGGATCACTTTGGCACAAAATATTTAATCAAATTCAAATTGACTTACATAAAAAACCTTATGAAAAATAGAACCTAAAGAAGTAAATGAAGCTTAATCATCCCCAAACATGGAAGGTAGTGTGTTTTCATCGTCCTGAGACTCCTCGCCCCTCCCTCTTCTAGGTATATGCGGAGTTGATAGGTAGAACGGATGATGGATCGGCGGTACAATCATTGAAGTGCATGATGCTTGAACCATTGCAGAATTTAATTTTTCGCATTTGTGATATCTTAGCAACTTCTCCAAAAACAGTATGGTAGTCTTTATATTGAGTTGTTAGCGTTTCAAAGTCGAGAAACTTGTCAGCCATGTCTCGAACTATGAATGGCTTATGCTTTCGTCAACAACGCACGAGATCCATCCATGCCTGTGGCGTGAACATGTCTGTCCTCTTCTTTTGCTCTCGACTAATAAAGGAAAAATCGGTATCGTTGTGAGTTGTGAGTCTTCTATGAAGTGATAGAGCGAGGACATCACTTCCTGAGAACCTCTTGCCCCACAGTGCTCAGGCCACATGTTCATTATTATTTTTTCTTCATCCGAAATTGAGTATCTGAAGTTGCCTTAGATAAAAGACCTCACCCGTATTTAGAGGGGGGGGGGACAGCTAGCAGTCTTGCTGCCAGTTGAACACATATTTTGTACTTGGATCACTTTAGCTTACTCAATAAATTTGGGCTATAATGATCCAAGTACGGATTGTCACTTGGATTAGTATGGCATGATATATATTTGAAAGTAAGACTAATGCTAAAGTGGGAATTGAATGATGCAGATAACAGAAATGATGTTTTTCTGCACTTGGATCAGTGTGGCATGAAAGAAATTAAAAAACCCGTAACTGTACTGCAAAAATCTCCATTATTGAAAAAATGACACTTGGATCAGTATGGTTCTACCCTCGCCAGATTTTCATGACAAAGTCCCAAGCAAAACTTCGTAATTATGAATACTCGTGACAATCAGCGGCAGCGATGACATTATTTCCTTTTTACGAATTCTCTCTGGGGGAAATAATTGACCAATTTGTACTGGCTCCCGGAACAAGGTCACAGGTCGCTCAGATGCCTTGCCTCGAGGGTGTGGGGTGGGGTGTGGGGTGTGGGTCTGAAATACCTACGTTTCGTTCTATCGACCTTGCCAGGCTCGCAAAAAGTAAAAACAAACAATTATTTACTTAATTTATTCTTTACAGAATCAAGTTACGGAAGTCAAAAGACAGAACAAGTTATTGGAATGACGGACATTTTATGAACAAATTTAAGGATGTTGTTGGTAGTTCAAATAATCGTATAAAAATAGTAGAATACGTCTTACTTCACCACAACATGATATTATCAGCGAATCCTCCATAGAATTAAAACAAATATCACAGTAATTAACTAAATAACAGACAAAAGTTTACAGGATGTTTTTAACAGAAAATCTACGACATCGACATTTAGAATAAATAATATTAACTATAGCAATCACTGAAACACCATACATTAAGGTTTGTACAGTACACATCATTCACACAAAGTATTCCTATGAGGATTGGCTATTACAATTATACATTAATACTACTACACGATAAGTTAATATTCATTGAATCGCTTGTGTCCCGGTCCTTTGCTTCCGCCGAAATTGCTTCCACGTTTGAAGGAGCCGCCACCACCACCTCCGCGGCCACCTCCATACCTGCTTCTGTTCCAGCCTCCACCACCACCCCCAGAGCGCTCAGCCATGGTCTGCAACTGAGGGTTTACCACCTGCAACAACAGAAAAAACATGAAACATTGTTTGTAAATTTACCTCCAGAAATAAAGAGAGGTATGTATGGTAGTGTACTCCTATTTCCGCACAAAGACTCCGATTGGTCCTTTGTGCGTAAGAGTGGTATTTATAAATGTGACAGCATCTGAGGATGGGATTCAGACAAAATATGTGTGAACACCGAAGGCATGTAGCTGTTTTACTCTACCTCATACTTGCATTCATGTCACGCCATTGAAAAACGTACCCATGCCAAAGGTATGAGGATATCAAAATAAAAATAATGATTTCACAAACCTGATTGGCTTCTGTAAGTACAGAGACAAGGTCTTTGGCTTGTCGTGAGTTTCCAGGTGTGAAGAAGGCATAAGATGTGCCTTTTGATTTTGACCTTCCAGTTCTTCCAATTCGGTGGATATAGTCCTCAGATGAATTAGGATAATCAAAATTGATTACATATTTAATACCTTCCACATCTAGAAAAAATAACACTATTAGATTCTTTCTAGGTAAGAATGTTTGACAAAACTTGCAGTGACTAGAATAATTAGGAAAAGGTTAGACTAAAAGGTATACATATCTAAAATCAGGTTGGTAACACTTAGTAGTATTACTTACATGGATATGTGTACATAGTATGATCAAATACAACAGTCAATACACTTTTCCTCTCACTCAGAACCCTGGAGACTTCTTAAGGGCGTTGAATCGATTCTGTTCATTCAATCTTTATATAGCCCTCTTCAAAGCTCCATTGCGACCGAAACAGAAAACCCTTGACCCCTCGCTGCAATCTCATCTGGTCAAGTTTTTCATGATGCACCATAGGTAGTATCTTATGCAAAATTATCTTTAAAAAGTAGTGCATCACCAGGTTTTCCACTATCAAGTGTATCCGCATGTTTTACGGACAAACCATCAAGTTTTCCGGCCTCAGGTCCCATCATAGTGAAAGGCGAGGCACCATAATAATGACGAGTTATTGCATTCTGAACAGTTGGCAACTGCATCAGACAATGGGTCATTATGTAATCCAGTGCAGTAGTAACATGCCTGATAGTCTGAGGCAGTAATCAGATAGAACACAATAACTTTCCGCCAGTGCCTCTGAAAGTATACAGAAAACAATTGTCATTATTAGAAATTTACATAATACATTATGCTGATCATACAAGTAAAGTACCCATTGAACCTGTTCAGATTTTGAAAAGACGAAATACTTACCAAGTCCACGGGCAGCAACATCTGTTGCAACAAGTATACTAGCTCTTCCTTGCTTGAATTGATACAACACATCATCTCTCTCTTGCTGTGTCTTGTCCCCATGCATGCAAACTGCAGGCCATCCATAGCGCCTTATATTCCTAGTGATATTTTCCACTTTCCTCTTAGTCTCAACAAATATTATAGTTTTGGCACCAGGTTCTTGACTCTGGCCTATTTCTTGAAGAAGCACATTTAGCCTGAAATAACATTAAAAATTAATAAAGAATAGTGAATTATCATGTACTAAGTCATTATTCAGTCAGCTCAGATCTTCTTAGAGGAGTAATTGCTATTTCTAATCAATAATTATTCATCCAGAATACACTCATCATAATATAGGATGCCAAAGAAATATGGAATGAGATGTATTTAACTTACTTATTTTCTTTTTCATGTTCTTGGCAAACATCAATAATTTGAAGAATATTGTGATTGGCAGATAGTTGCATAGATCCTACATTGATCTGGACATAGTCTCCAAGATAATCCTCAGCCAATTTTCGGACTTCCTTGGGCCATGTGGCAGACCACATGACAGTCTGTCTGTCTGGGCGAATTTGCTCAATAATCTTCCTGATTTGAGGTTCAAAACCCATATCCAACATGCGATCAGCTTCATCAAGCACAAGATAAGTGCATCGCTGCAGATTTGTAGTACCCTTTTCAAGGAAATCAATCAATCTTCCAGGAGTAGCAATCACTATTTCTACACCTCTCTCCAAGTCACGTGCTTGCTCTCTCTTAGGAGCACCTCCAAATATGCAAGTGTTGCGGACATAAGCAGAGTTACCGAAGTCAGAAGCTACTTGCTGTATCTGTTGTGCCAGTTCCCGAGTAGGTGCAAGCACCAGAGCAATTGGCCCATCTCCTTTGCGAATAGGGGGTTGGTTGTTGATATGTACAATGGCAGGTAGTATGTAAGCCAATGTCTTTCCTGATCCAGTCTGGGCAATGCCAACTAAGTTCTTGCCTGACATTGCAATGGGCCAGCCTTGAGCTTGAATTGGGGTAGGCTCTTTATATCCCATACTAGAAATGCTCTGGTTTACATAATCAGGAAAATTTCCTTCATCAAAATGTTGTATTGGCACAGGCACATCAACACCACTGATGGTTATCTCATGCGTGTTTCTGAATTCTTCCACATCATAAGGTGATCGATTGAGAACAGTGGGATGCGGATTGTAAAAGTTCTTGTTGAATGGCTGCAGTGACATAGAGTCCCAGTTAGGGCGGCGCATATTTTGGCCGCCGGAGAATTCTTTCCTGCCGCCGCCACCGCCATATCCACCTCCGCCACCGCCGAACCGACCGCCGCCTCCACCACCACCGCCTCCATAACGGGAGCCACCGCTACCACCACGATTATTCCAATTTCCGGACCTACAACAAAGCACAAACGTCAGTTGACGAGAAGTAAATCTACATGACTATTGATTAGAGTCGTGACTATGGTGGTGAAGTAGAGCAACAACAAAATGGCTGGCTAGGCCACGTACATTTTACACATAGGTCACTCACGACTGAAAAAGCTGACGGGCATGCGCGCTGGTAGAATAATCAATAAAATTTACGCATTGCAGTTAAATGTGGCAAGTGAATGCCACAAATTAATCTGTAGTAAAGTTATCAAAACATCGACTTCGAAGTAGAAAGCATATCTAAATTATCTAATAAGTAATAACTGACGGAAAACAATAAAATCACCATGAATGTCGTCATGGACTATGGTTGTTAATTACTTAGAGGTTAGGTACATTTTACAGTTGAGAGACAAAATACAAGAAGAAAACAGTTAAATAATCCATAAATAAAGTACTCACATGGTTAAATTTTGATTTGATGAAGAGATGGTGAAGATTTTGAAAGATGTAATTTTAATCTTCAGCAGGAGCAGGGTCTGTAAGCGATAACACAAAACACTTTAGGATACTGAATCGAACACCGATTGAAATAAAACAACAGAACGGAACAATTTATAGATAAAACCGGGAATTACTCAATCATTAATCATTAAAATTTCGGAAGCAACGAAACGAACACGACCTACCGAAACCACTGCTTTTCTGGAAAGAATGAAAATAAAATATTTTTCTGCTTCTTTCTTGTCATAAGTGTTGCCAGTTGCCAGTAAACAAGAAATGGTCAAAACCTGTCATGAACGAGAATTTATTTGTTCATTCACCGCCCTAAGAAAATAATACACGTACTAAAAGTCAGTGTGTTGTGCGGCCACCCAGGTTCGGAATCGGAGCATCACGCATCGGTCCCTTATATGACTGCGAAAAATTATAAACCGTTTTTTTAATCGGCAACTATACATCGTTGTAACGATACTTCGAATCTTCAGTGCTTTTGACAAGAATTCGATGAAAGTCTGATCGGTCCAGCAAGGGGATCATTTTAGAAATTATATGACAGCCGATGTGGCGCGGTGGGCGAAGGTCCGCCTACGACGCAGGAGGTTGCGGGTTCGATTCCCGCCTCGGAATAATTGTGTGTACCATCTGCAGATGTTTGTTCCGGGTGTTCTGGTCGTTTTCTTTGTATAATAAAAAAATATCTATCTATGTAAGTAATGTATATCAGTTATCTAGTACCCATAACACAAGATCTGCTTACCATGGGGCTAGATAATGCTGTGTTTGAATGCAGTCGGTGTGCAGTTCACACAACTGCAAACCAAACGCGCAGTCCGATTGCAATTCAATTGCAGTCGGACTGCGCGGTTGGTTTGCAATTCTATTGCAGTCGTGTCAACTGCATTCAAACTGCAACTGAACTGCAATTTGCGGTTGGATTGCAGTTGAAATGCGGTCCGTCTGTCTAGAGCCTAAGTGAGACAAAGTGCATTACAAATAGCTTGAGTTCATTGCTCTAGAGTAGAACGAAGGACTATTCTATTCATGATAATAAATATTATTTGTTGTAATTTTTTGTAAAAGATAAGACAAGTGTACTGTTCATATGCGAGTGTGTCTCGCGCACTAAGGGGGGTTCATTGCCCATGATGACGAAAAAAAGGACGGACAGAGTGAGACGGGTTTCCAAACCGTTTTGCAGTGGGTTTCGTGGTAAAGCTCTAATATCTGTTGTATTTGGAGAATTCGATATCTTTTTCTCCCTGAAACCCTAATAGTTATAACGGCAAATCATTCGTGAAGTAGCATTACATCGATCAAACTAATTGACAATGAAAGAATTTATGGTTTATTATATTATACTCGTGCTTAGTCCTCGAGGTTAGTAGAATTAGATATTATTAGAACACATGTAGTACGCTCAATAGTAGATACTACCACACTATTCGTTGAGAGTTTGCCGTAGATGGCAACTCTAAGTCGTTAAAATTTTCCAACGCTCGGTTGCTTACTCATTTTATACCTACCTTTCCTGTGCAAGGCTCAGTCCGCTATTCTTCATTCGTTTTTTAGTGTTCAACCACACTACACCTCTCCTAAAAATATTCATCGGTGTACAAAAATAAAACGACCGTCGTCATGTCGAAGCGTCGGCATGACATGGATTTTGTTGTAAAAAAGTTATTAAAACTTGAGAAAAGTATTAAAAAATCACGCTTAAATAAACGGAACAAGGTTTTCACGACAAGTTCTTCGTCATCAAACGGATCATCAAGCCCTTCATCGAGTTCATCGCGAGATTCTTCACCGAACCGATCTGAAAATCGTAAGTACCTAACCTACCCTCATTTTCTTCTACATGCTTAAAATTGAATGTATCAGAACTTCTTTGGGATTATTCGCCGCATTCATAAGCATATCATTGAAGCCGCCTGATAAAAATTGCAACAGAGTAGTCTGAGGGACTATCTCATCGCAAAGTTTTTATTACGGGCCTGGTGAGATGATGCATCAAAGTAGTCTGTAGGACTATCTTGCCGCATGAATTTAAATTATTGCATCAGAGTAGTCTGTGGGACTATCTTGCCGCAATGAATACCAACTCACAAAAACCAAAGATCACCTTTGTCTTTATCATCACTGCATAAAAGTAGTCTGTGGGACTATTTCCCTCGCAATGATTTATAAATGATACCTAAATAGGTTTAACGTATCCAAAGTTCTGTAACCTGACATTATTGTAACAGAGTAGTATATGGTACTATTTCGCCACAATAAATCCAAAAAAGCTTCTTTAAGCCTGGAAATGCAATGCATCAGAGTAGTCTGTAGGACTATCTCGCCGCATGGGTATCTCATTAGTAAATATTTTCCTTGAGACAAAATAACTGGTCATCGAGCCTAATTGGATACATTAAGTTTATGTCCATACGGTCTTGTAAATTAACTCCTCGTCTTCTTGTTATAGACCTGGATGTTACCACAAACGCGGTTGTACACGCAGAGCCGATCGATTGCTGCCTACCGCCGCCTACGACAGCACCGGAGGAAATACCCCCAGAGTTAACCTTAGAAATCTGCAACGTAGAAGATTCTCCAGTAGAAGATATTGCAGATATCTTGGGTGCAGACCCGACGGTTGCCGTGGAATATGGCCCTGACATCAATAAAGACGTGGCAACACGCTTTAGCCATGTGGCGACGACTGGGTTAGATAAGAATATGCGTACAGAGCTTATCAAGAAGAACATCCCAGGTAATTGTCCTTATATAGCAGCTCCACAGCTTAACGCGGAAATCAAAGCTGCGGTGCCCGATACAGTGCTTAAAAGGGACAAAGCTATTGAATTAAGGCAGAAGCAAATGGCAGCTGGTATTGGCTGTCTGGGGAAAATAATTTCCGACCAGCTTGACAAAAAGGACAAAGACAATGAACTTATAAAGGAATTAATGGATGTCGGTCGGATATTCTGCGACATTCAATATTCCGAATCTGAAATGCGCCGAAACTTTGCACTATATTCTGTTCGCAAAGAACTTAAAGATCAGTTGTCTACAACAAAAATTGACCAGTTTCTATTCGGGAAAGACTTTACCGAAACCATTAAAACGGCCAAAGCCGTGACCAAGTCGTCTTCAGATTTGAAGCCAGATGCACCTAAGAAACCGAAACCTGCAACCACAGCAGGCCCATCGAGAAGACATTTAAACTGGAGGGCGAGGGGCCGATCCCGCAGGCAACCGATGGCCCAGCTACCTCGCCAGCAACCGCCTGTGTCTCAGAACGCTCCGCCGCGTTCGACCTCATCGCAAAACTACACGCAACGGTCCATGCAGAACCGCCGCCAGTAGACAAGGTACAATATGCTGGTAGACTTACTTACTTTTATAAACAATGGTTCCTATTAACTGATGATCGGACCATATTATCGTGGATTAAAGGCTACAAGATTGAGTTTATTCAACCTGTACGTCAGACACACTCTCCTGTAAATAACTTTACAGACACTGAGAGACCATATCTAGACGAAACAATAGAGAATCTAGAATCCATAGGAGCAATATCAAAATGTAAACAAAGTCCCAATCAGTTTCTGTCCCGTGTTTTTATGATACAAAAACCCAATGGGAAAATGAGACTCATTTTAAATTTAAAGGAATTAAATAAATTTATTAATACACAACATTTCAAATTAGAGGATATTCGTACAGTGCTCAAACTTGTTTCTAAAGATTGTTTTATGTCAAGTCTAGACCTAAAAGATGCCTACTTTTTAGTAAACATCCATCCAGAATCACGTAAATACCTACGTTTTCTCATAGACGACACAATGTACGAGTTTAATGTCCTCCCTTTCGGAATCTGTTCAGCTCCATACATTTTTACCAAAATTATGAAGCCAGTGGTCGGGTTACTTCGTTCTTGCGGTTACATATCATCAATCTACTTAGATGATTTGTTCATAGCTGGATTGACGTTTCAAGAATGTTTACAGAACATTCAGGCTTCAAAAACTTTATTCAGGGCTCTAGGATTCATAATAAACCATGAAAAAAGTATGATAATTCCTTCTAGATCTTGTAAATACCTAGGATATGTTATAGACACCCATAAATGGCAGCTCAGTCTCCCCTTAGATAAGAGGCTACGCATAAAATCAGAATTAGAGACAATTAAAAAATTAAAACGTTGCAAAATTAGAAAATTTGCGCAACTCCTAGGGTTATTAGTATCTGCGTGCCCTGCTATAGAATATGGGTGGCTCTACACAAAGGAACTGGAACGCTGTAAGTTCCTTAACTTGCAAAAAAGCTTAAATAACTACGATAGTTTTATGACCATACCACAATCCCTATTACCCGACATAAATTGGTGGCTAAATGTAATTCCCACTTCCGTCCACAGAATCAAAAGTGATCATTACTTATTAGAAATATTCTCTGACGCCTCAACAACGGGGTGGGGCGCTGCCTGCAATGAATATACGGCTAATGGTAGTTGGTCCCCTGCGGAACAAAAATTCCACATTAATCAGCTTGAACTATTGGCAGCCTACTTTGCACTCAAAACTTTTGCCAATAATTATATTAACTGTCAGATATTACTGCGAATTGATAACACAACTGCAGTTAGTTATATTAATCGCATGGGGGGTATTCAATACCCTCATTTAACTCTAATCTCGAAAGATATATGGCAGTGGTGCGAATCCCGAAAAATTTTGGTAGTAGCTTCATACATCAAATCATCGGACAATTATGTTGCAGATAGAGAATCTAGACGTACCCATCCTGACTTAGAATGGGAACTATCAGATGCTGGGTTTCAACAAATTAAAGACAAGTTACCTATACCCCAAATAGATTTATTTGCTACCCGCATTAATAAAAAATGTGACAAATTTGTTTCATGGCAAAGAGATCCGGAAGCCGTCGCCATAGACGCCTTCACGCTGAACTGGTCCAATCAATTGTTTTACGCATTTCCTCCAGTAGCTGTTATTCTGAAAACACTTCGCAAAATCATATTAGACAAAGCGGAGGGCATAGTTGTTGTTCCTAACTGGCCGACACAGCCCTGGTACCCTTTATTTATCAGACTACTCGCTTCAGATAAAATAACACTGAACTCTAATGATGTAATCATTCCTCATTCCAGCAATCGAAACATCCGAGCCCACACTACCCTGGTTGCAGGGCTATTGTCCGGGCGGCGATGCTGCAACGACTAGTACCCGATTCTGCTATCGAAATCACCATGGCCTCCTGGTCGGAAAACACTCTAAAGCAGTATGATGTTTGTTTTAAAAAATGGTTTGCATTTTGTACTGCCTATAACATCAATATGTACGAACCATCTATACCGATTATTATTGAATTTCTCACCCAATTATTTAATGATGGTGGTCAATTCGGTACAATTAATTCTCACCGAAGTGCCTTAGCCGTTATTGTGGGTAATATTATGTCAGATGACGATAGGATTACCAGATTTTGTAAAGGAGTCTATAGATTAAGACCTCCACTGCCACGTTACAACACCACTTGGGATGCAAGTTTAGTACTGAATTATCTCGAATCCCTCTATCCAAATAATAGTCTTTCTTTGGAATATCTTACAAAAAAGTGTATTACATTACTAGCACTTGTTACAGCACATAGGATTCAAACACTATCAAAAATTAAAATTGATCACATTATTACACTTGATAATCAAATAGTAATCAAAATATCTGATTTAATTAAAACGTCTAGAGCAGGATCTAAACAACCAACTCTATACTTACCATTCTTCGATGATAGACCTGGTATATGTCCGGGGAAAACCCTTACGACATATCTAGACAAAACCAAAAGTTTAAGGACATCTAATGAGCTGTTTGTTAGTTTTCGTAAACCTCACAAGACTGTCTCCTCACAAACACTGAGTAGGTGGATTAAATGTATGTTATCATATAGTGGAATTGACGTGTCTGTATTTTCTTCGCATAGCACTCGCCATGCAGCAACTTCAAAAGCTCACAAACTTGGTGTCAACCTAGACATCATTAGGCAAACTGCAGGATGGACCGGCAATTCCACTACTTTCGCCAAATTTTATAATAGGCCTATAATAAATGATAAGGATAATACAGCTCTAGCAAGAACTATATGTAAATAATTGTCACTGCCAAATATAAATAAATAATTATAGAAATTACCCAATTATTTTATTTTATAATATTTCCTACACCTATTGCTCTCAACATCTACATGTGTTCTAATAATATCTAATTCTACTAACCTCGAGGACTAAGCACGAGTATAATTAATGATTAAACGAACTTACCTGTACGTGAAGTTCTATCATAATTATACGAAGTGCTTAGTCCGAAGAGGTTAGTAGACAAACCCACCCCCCCCTGAATAGCCCTCAAGCTTCGGAAATATTGCTAAAATAGATAAAGTAAAGATTGTTCTGAACTAAATGAAGAATAGCGGACTGAGCCTTGCACAGGAAAGGTAGGTATAAAATGAGTAAGCAACCGAGCGTTGGAAAATTTTAACGACTTAGAGTTGCCATCTACGGCAAACTCTCAACGAATAGTGTGGTAGTATCTACTATTGAGCGTACTACATGTGTTCTAATAATATCTAATTCTACTAACCTCTTCGGACTAAGCACTTCGTATAATTATGATAGAACTTCACGTACAGGTAAGTTCGTTTAATCATTAATTATTTTTCGCAATCACACAGGGGACTCTGGTCAGCACTGAATAAACTTGTCAGACCGATGCCTAGCATCGGTATCAGCAAATATGTTTATCCAGTGCACGCTGTGTAATATAAAATTATTAAAATGCTACAAAATTCTTGCCATAAACTGCGTATGTCCAGTTGAACCATTTTTTATCTGAATCAAAGTGGTAATTATGTGCGTTACTTTAAAACATTTTTTTAGAAAGCTCCTGATTTCAATAGTGTTATTGTATTTTCTGCTGAAATACTTATTTTTTGTAAAAGCTATTGGTTCTAACCATATATGGCTATCATGGCAACATTTTGACAAAGATGTATTAAGATGTCTTCATCATTTCATTCTTTAGCTACGTCGTCGTCGGCAACTTCATGTGAATCAGTGTGGTGTGACTGTTTTACAATGCAAGCGCACTTTATTATCTAGCTTCATTGTAGCTGTAAGGCTATCATGCTATAAATTTAGCACATAACGTTATGTGTTAAATAGCGTGGATAGCCTTGCCTGGTCGGAACAGAAAGGATTGTAGGGTTTCCTTCTTGTGAAGGGTATAGTTAGCGGAAATTTAATAACCAAAACAAAATAATTTTGCAAAATAGTCTTGCATTTTCAGGGCTCGCTCCGCTCCATTTTATTAATTTTTTCGTACTCTTCTTAACTAGTTTGAGAAAAGTAACATAATTTTTTTTTAACGTTATATCTTTTGTATATTGTCATTTCTTTTGTATTGCCAAAAAATCTCGAAATGCTGCGGTTATCTCCGTCGTTTTTCGCTATTTGTTAGCCGATAGCAATCTTTTGGCTATAGAAAAAAGCGAACTTTAAAAAATAACGCAAAAATCTACAGAAAACCACAAAATTTTCGGGGTTTGCTCCGCTCGCCGGCAATTTCTTCTCTTTCTTGTGTATTCAAGTGCTCACATTAAGATAAAAAATAAAACTTGCAAAACTTATGTTTCATATAATTCCTCCCGCTCGCTGCGATGTTCAGGCGAATGAAAGAATGTAAGAAAAATATGAAGAAAGAAAGAGAGAGAAATAGGTTGTGCTGCCTCTTGCTTGCTTGCTAGCTGATATGATAGTTGCTTTGCTTGAATGAATTGAATGCGTGTGATGTGAATTGTGTGCGGTGTGGTTTCAATCAAAGTTTTAAAATTTTATTACCACACCGCTATTGAGTTTTATAGTGAATAATAAAGCTGCAAAGCGATTATTACATTTGTAAAATGGCCCTGCAACCCCATAGCAAGAAAAGAGTCTGCTATTACTATGACAGTAAGTACCACAAAGTTTTTTCCCCGCCACAACCAAATATTTGTTTGTAAATTACGAAAATATCATAGATTTGGTTAGCTGCTTTTCATTTAAATGTATGTAAATTTTGTTATACTTGTGAAATTATCACTGAATGGCAAAAATTTGCTAAAAGTAACCGTCTTCATTATTTTATCGTATCGTGGCTCAGGCCATTTTATCGCGTCTGTCCAGCGTTCAACGCTCCCATTGGCCACATGGTTCAAGTTCGTCTAGCGATAATCTCACTACAGACTGATTGTGTAAAGCTGTAGAATGACTTGAGAAACATGTTGATATAAAGTTAAAATTGGTGATACTTACTTCTGATTTTACTTTTTAGGTGACATAGGAAACTATTATTATGGACAGGGACATCCCATGAAACCCCACCGTATACGTATGACCCATAATTTATTATTGAACTATGGTTTATACAGGAAAATGGAGATTTATGTAAGTTTAAGCTAGACTTTTACACATTATATTTGTCCTAAAACAGGAGTTGGGAGGAGCGAATCGTTTTTCTCTTAAATTAAGTCTTCAGTATATTTAAAAGAATGTTTTCTTATAGAAACTTGAGTTTGGACAATTCATATTCCATTTTGGACCATGAATTTTTCTGGTTTTGTGATTCCTTGATAGAAGTTTTTCACATACAATAAGGTACCTTTAATAATTTTATATCTTCGTTGGAGATATATTTATCTAGGTTTAATCCCAAAAACTTAATTTCATATATGAAAATTAAACAGCCCTAATTTGTAGTAATCATAGAGTAAGCGCTGCTTATTCTAAGATGGTATATTTTAGAAATTATGGTTTCCATGAAAACATATTTCCTAAAATAATTAGTTTTTTTATTATTATTTAGTACACCTACATGGGGTAATCAATGCAGGTTGGTGACCTCCACTCCACTTTATATTTGATCTTAAATGCATACCACACCATTTATGAACACTGTATAAGGGAACTTGGAGTATATGTAAAGATCTGGCTGGCCATTAAATTTAAGTAATAAGTTTTTATTTTTCCAGAGACCTCATAAAGCCACTGCAGATGAAATGACAAAGTTTCATTCAGATGATTATATTCGATTCCTGCGTTCTATAAGACCTGATAATGTGAATGAATACAACAAACAAATGCAAAGATGTAAGTGTTGAAAGGTCGCAGCAATTTATTTTTAAAATTATAATAATAGTTGCTGGTCTATTTATAGCTAGAAACATAGTTATCATATAATTTTCATATTATTATCACATGATAACATCCTAGTAATCCTCCTACAGCGCGTAAGGTTTCCAGATCGGGAGGGCGCATTGCAAACTCCTCTCAATGAAGACTAGCACATTTAACATGATCAGATCCATTGTAAATATTATCTAATTTGCTTACAGTTAATGTTGGAGAAGATTGTCCTGTGTTTGATGGTTTATATGAGTTCTGTCAACTATCTGCTGGTGGCTCGGTTGCTGCAGCAGTCAAATTGAATAAACAGGTTTGTAATTTTCAAACATCTTAAATATCTTCGTGTATAATTGCCCAATTCTGTCGGCACCATTTAAATAAAAAAATAGTATCAATAAGTAGCGGTATTAACCGGTTTTCATTTTTTATTAGGCATCGGAAATCTGCATTAACTGGGGCGGCGGACTCCATCACGCCAAGAAATCTGAAGCGTCCGGTTTCTGCTACGTCAACGACATTGTACTGGGCATTCTCGAGCTGCTGAAGTATCATCAGAGGGTGCTGTACATTGATATTGATGTGCATCATGGAGATGGTGTGGAGGAAGCATTTTACACTACGGACAGAGTTATGACTGTCTCTTTCCATAAGTACGGAGAGTACTTCCCGGGAACAGGTATATATCATTATTCTAATGCATTTTAGTTCAGTAAAACTGACAGAACTATTTTTATTTTATTTTATATATCAGTTCATTCCGAATAAACAGTACGCTTCAATCTCGATCTAAGAACAAATTCATATTAATTCATTCCGCTAATTTCAGTTTAATCCATTCAGTAGAAATCTTAGCATAACAACTTTCCATTTCACAGTAATATACGACTATAATAAAATATATAATTCAAATGTTACTGTTCTACCACAGGTGATCTTCGAGACATTGGCGCCGGTAAAGGGAAATACTACGCGGTGAACATACCACTCCGTGATGGCATGGACGACGAGTCCTACGAGTCTATATTTGTGCCGATCATCTCAAAAGTCATGGAGACGTTCCAACCAAGCGCCGTTGTTTTGCAGTGTGGCGCTGATTCTCTTACAGGTACGGTTGTAGCGAGACAAATTATTCCTTCATCAGTCAGTGCATAGGATTATATATTCACTGTTGATTGTTGTCTCATTTATTTTTATTTCATTGATATTTGTTAGTATACCTGAGTAAAAGCCACCCCATTTCTCTTTCTACTTTTCGTGGTATACGGGATATAAGTAGGTGGTAAAAGGCCAAAATGTGTCATATACACTATCTTACTCTGAGTGTACCGCGTCGCTGTTGGCTAGTATACCATAGTTTTTACTTAGTTCATAGACTTTAGACTAGTGTGTACTGTCGCGGTACAAAGGTATCTAAAGTTTTCTTTCATTAGGTGACAGACTGGGTTGTTTCAACCTGACGGTGCGGGGTCACGGGCGTTGCGTGGAGTTGGTCAAACGATTCGGTCTGCCTTTTCTTCTCGTCGGCGGCGGAGGGTAAGTTAATATTTCAAAGAACAACATTTTAATCTGCTTCTCATTATCAGCACAAATATGTCCACTGCTGAACATGACTCAATATTCAATGTTTTTTTTTTTGTTTATTTGGAAGACAGACATTATAAAGAGTTACAATAAGGATTTACATAGACCAGTGAAGTCTCCACTATTATCAAATTTAAACATAAAACTAGTGAACAGATCAATAGAGTTTTAACATAATTTAAACTAAACTAAGTCAGTTATTGGCGGCAGCATTGGCTGCAATGCTTCTACGAAATGAGACAAGGGTTGAGTTGAAAATATCAATGTCATTGAAATATTTATTGTAATTATTGCAAGCTCTGTTCAGAAATATGTTCTGCCTATAATTCGTTCTAGAGGTTGGAGTCCAAAAAGTTTTCTTTTTCCTAGATGAAGCCCGTGGGCAATACAAATAAATATTTTTTTGTTTTATTGCTTACATGTGTACAATAGATCTTACAATAACAAAAGTCCAGAATGCACCCTGCAAGGGCACAGTTATATAAATGACAGGTGGCTAAAAGTTAATCTTTAGCTTAATAAGTAATTGGGTTTTAGCCAAAATATGAACACTATTACTTTCAAATTATTGTGTTCACAATTAAAAGTACCATCATCATCATGATCAGCCCTTGTCGACCCACAGCTGGGCTCTCTATTTTTAGGTAGCAGTTTCCAATCTTAATTTAATTAAGATTAGGACCTGTTATGAAACTGTTTGAACGAACTTGGCTGGATTTCACATTTACATTTTGATTCGATCTAAATTAACAACAGTACCAGACAAGCACAGTCAGTTTGTTGCATTGTAGCTCCCAAATTGATGAACCCATTTCACCAAACCATCTAATAGTACCATTTGTCTTCAGCTACACAATTCGCAACGTTTCCCGTTGCTGGACGTACGAGACGTCCGTCGCTCTCGGCGTGGAGATCGCGAATGAACTGCCCTACAACGATTACTTCGAATACTTCGGGCCGGACTTCAAACTGCACATATCACCCAGTAACATGTCCAACCAGAACACGCCAGAATATTTGGAGAAAATCAAGAACAGACTGTTTGAGAATCTCAGGATGCTGCCACACGCGCCAGGTGTTCAGGTAATAAGACTAAACACTAGCCAAACTCGATGTGAAATGTTTGTAAACAAACCACGACACAAAAATTAAATAACACTTGTTTGGCGTCAAATTTCAGGTATAGGTAATAATAAAATAAAAAATAAATAATAAGACTTATTAAAATAATAATAAAATCATTATTATTCCTTCCTTTAATGTTTAGGTCTTTAGGATCACAAATCCACAAGTAATGTAAATTGCTTATAAAAAGACGCGGTAACAGAGTGAATTTTAGGGTTTTTTTTTATAGGCTGTTGGTTTACAAACATTGTGCATCTGATTTGATAAATTTATAACTTTCATGGCATAAGATATCCTAAACTTTGGCCAAATTCAAAATACAAGGTTTGTCAACATGACCTAAATAAATATACCATAACTCTGGAACGCTCTTCCCGTTTCTATCCGTCAAGCGAAATCCCTTCCTATCTTCAAAAGTATGTTTCATCAACACTATCTGACCACTCTCGATAAGTTTTCTTGATTTTTATTTTTAGTTTTTATATTCTATGTTATTATGTTAATTGTTCCTGTTTTTTTGTGTATTTTCTCTACTTTTATATATACGTTCTTAAGATATTTTATATTCAATTATTCATAATAATTACGCCACCGTCAGCTTTAATACGTACCGATCGTATCCATCCAAAGGTTGCCTGCTGTTCGCTGTTAGCGATAAGGCCGCCGATTGAGCCACTAGATTTAGTTAGTATTAAGATCCTTTATTATTATTATTATTGTATTGCTGGTGCAATAAATATATATTGTATTGCATAATTAACTGAACTTAATTAATACCTACTAGAGCATTTTCTATCTACCAATCAAGAACTGATTGGGTGAAGACTGTATTATGCGGTCTGCTCTAGATAAAATGCATACTCATGAAAATTTATTAGGGCAGTTCTTCAACAAGATACACTTGTTTATTAGTTTTTATTTAGATTGAAATTCGATTTCGCATTCTGCAAGGGACATTATAGGTACAATAAGTTTTTGTCAATATTCAAGGCTTATATTCTTTTGACAGGTTCAAGCGATACCTGAAGACGCCGTCAATGATGAATCTGAAGATGAAGATAAAATTGACAAAGATGAGAGATTGCCTCAGAGTGAAAAGGTGGGTTATTTTTTGTTCTATTTCATTTATTCATGTAGGTAAAATCGCGTGGAATCTATCAAGTTGTAATGCATGTCAGCCTGGCTTAGTGATCTTTGTTTAATTTTTACTAGTTTCTGCCCACGGCTTCGCAAGCGGTGTTTATAATATGCGTGTTATGATATGAACCAAAAACGAACCAACGAGAGCGAAGCGTAGGGCAATTTCTCGCTCCGTCTCCGGGTAAAAGTACCCTTATTACCACTGTTCCCTGTTGTTTGCTGTTGGATAATACACACTAGCTAACTTATATCCTGTTATTTCAAACTTATTTTATGTCTCGCAGGATAAACGCATCACAGGCGACGGCGAGCTCTCAGATTCAGAGGACGAAGGCGAAGGGCGCCGCGACAACCGCTCCTACAGAAACCCGCAGCCGCGCAAACGTCCGCGACTCGACAAGGACTCCTCGCAAATCAAGGATGATCTCAAACGTAAGTCAAAATTAATTAATTTTTACTATAGTCAAGTCCAACGTCATAAAGACTCCTTCTCTGCCAAAATACATTCACTGTTGGATATAGGCCAATGGTCAATGATTGGAGGGGGTTTGACATAACTGCTATGCTTTGCAGATGGGTGGGTTATTGCAGTTCAGTGTTGGGTCTGTTTAGCAGGGGCTGCTGCCCGCCCTCGCCTCTTACGACACCCGTAGGAAGAGTTAGGATGGTGTACATTTTAAGCCAAGAACCAAAACAACGCGTCAAGAAGTGTGAGCTTCTCACGTGATGGTCATTTAAAATTAAATTTGCTCTTTGTTTTAGTAGCCACTTCGCATTATTGTGAATAGTATAGATAGTGTGAAGGCGCTATCTGGACCTATAGCTGTTTTTAAAACTGTTTAATAAGTCAAGAATAACTAACCATGGATGGAGTCCCTAAATAGAATTTTTGTTTCAGCTGATGACACAAAAGACGATGTCAAAAACGCCAGCAATGCCGAGGAACCAAAGAAAGAGTTGGCGCCGAATCCTTGATACTTTCGCTAAAGCAGACTGCCATTGAGAAACGCGATCGGTGTTGGCATTACTTGTTTTAGAACAAGAAATTGAATGCCCAAGCTTACCGGATTTAAACGGAAAAAACAAATCAGTAACCGTCTAACAGTCTGCGCGTTCTATGCAGTTTGTGAAGTGAAGAGACACATTTACATTAGTTAACCTATATTGGCAATAATGTATAAAATGCCAGACTATTTTACAGGACCCACATTCTTATGAGACAGCTTACAAGTAATTGTAAAATGTGCTATTAGTATTTAATACACGCAAGCAATAACTACGCTAGTATGTACTGTAATTGAATCATAAACCTCTGATATGTAACTTAGATAAATTAATAGGAATACATCAGTCAAGCCAATCTTGTTACAATTCTGTTGCACTCTTATTTTGATGAAACTTCTTATTCGATTTGCTGCAGCAGGGTCGCAACGAACGGGCTTAATTTATTGATTGGTTTCATTAGGTTATTTATTAGGTATATATAAAAGATTTGTGGTGGAATTGTAGAGAAGTGATTGTCTTATTATTCTTGTCCTCATTCATCTTCATACTTTTTGTAAATCAGTATGAAGGAATGATGTATGCAAGCTATTGATTCCTTACTTTCGTTCAAGGATTAGTAAGTGTAACAATTTTTTGAATATCATGTAATCTCTTAATACCTTGGAATGAGGCGTTGTTTGACGAGACAAAGAATTCTTATTTATAATGATCACTGCCAACGAATTCGTCACTTGCATTCAATGTTAGGTGTGCATTACACTTGCGTATGCGTAAAATAGCAATGTCGCTTGTCGATCACGTAATGTATTCTATTCTTTTATTTTACGCCATTCGGTTCATAAAAGCCCCCTTAGTCTATAAGTCCTTCCTTGTTCTCACAAAAAAGTTTTTTGTTTCTATTTATGATGGATTATTTTTCATAATTAATATCTTAGGAAATTTCTCTAATCAAATGTTCATAACAATGAATGAAATAGGATATAAGCATTTATTTTTATATCAATTTGACTGATTTTGTAAGTTTTTATGATGGATAGTAGAAGCCACACGTTTGGAAATGCACATGTGCTAAACAGTAAATGTGGCTTTTATTTTGTTGCTGGTTATTTGCTCTAGTTGAGAATTGCTCCACAGAATTAGATTTCTCTTAACGCGTGGTGGTTTGTGGCCACATCGTCTCTATGGAGCTGTTTCTACAAATCATCAAGCTAAACTGTATTTTATAGATAGTTTGTGTAACTAAATTACGTTAATTAAATCAAAGCGTTACGTACGCCATGCTTCTGTTTGGATTAAGGATATTATAACTAGGCAGTGATATGATTTCAATTCTTCTCCATAGAAATTAAGGATGTAAATATATTTTATATTGTTCAATAATACATCTACTACATTTGATAACTCAGTTGTTTTAATTTAAGTTTTACCTTGAGAAACATTTCATAGGAAAGGAATTCGAAGAAATAAGTAGTACTGCATTACATTTTATCGCTTTATTACTGTATGTAATTAAAACAGATTATCACAACGCTCTAGACATACATTGCACCAAATAAAAGTACCTTAAAATCAGTCTGGTACCAAAAGGTTAAAAAAAACAATCAAATTGGAATGAATAATATAAAAATACTATGAAATAATTTAGCAATATACATCTACAATTTTAAGGTTGTCAATACATACACAGAAATCTAATAAAAGAGACAGCCTTAGTGAAAGATAAAATAATTATAATGTTTTCAATAAATATTTACTCTAGTGAACACTTACATCATAGGGCGTTTTCTAAATTTACAGAATTATCTTAAAATTGAACCTTACATCACTGCAATGAGTACTATCCTAAAATTCATTTCATGTTTTGAACTTCATATTTTAATAATCACACTTGAATGTTTTCAAAATCCTACGTAAAATTTATAAGGAATGTACAATGGAAGATAACAGGCGTGGTATGTATTTATACAGCAATACATTTTGTGCGTAGAACATAGGCCTTTTATACATGACTAGTTGTGGCCAATTTCTTGGCAGATCTTGCTCTGTTGGCAAATTATTTGCGCTAAGTTAACTTACTATTTATTGTAAAATCTGATAAATTGATAGACTTTCTCGTAAATGCATGTGTTCTTAAATAAAACATTACGAAATCACAAAACAAATCATTCTTTGCCACCGACAAACTTCAATAAACTAATTTTTGATACATAGGTACATTTAACGACAAAAAATGCTTTTCGAAAACATGAACACGCTTCAATAACACCTAAAACGCTTTTTCACTCTTATTTAAAAGCTATCGTTGTTTGAAGAATTAATTATGAAAGAGCGGTTAACTACTAACACAAGTTTCGTAGATAACCCGCTCACATTCGTCATAAAATGCATAAAAAAGATGGCTGTTATGCGATTTGATGTTGACTGAACATACATACAAAATTAATACTACATTTTAATAATGTTCTGTATGGCAAGTTCTGGCAACTTTTTTGAAATAATACATTTTAGGCCTCCAGTAACAGACATAATCCTAAGGCCCCTTTCCCCGCGAACATGAATCGAAACTAATCACCAACCATTACAATGTTGGTAACAAAAACTGATTAAAAATAACTTGTTACTCCACTTTCGCATTTGTCTATAGTTGTCGCACTTAAAATTAATTTAGGCGATGAAATAGGCACTTACAGAGAAACTAACATTTAATTTTGCACCCTGATTAGTGATAAGTCTCGAGACATAAAATATGCAGGCCTAAAATAACATAAATGTGGTTAAATAATTCAATGACTATGACCCAATAGTAAACCTAAAATCAATCACAGGAAATACAAAATGATTATATGTAATATAATTCTACGAGTATGTCTCTTATTTGTTATTTTATTATGACTGCATTTATAATAATTTTATGTAAATATCTTATTTAAATTTGAAATGAAGAATTTGAATGATAATACTATTCAGTAGCTATTTTACTGTCTACCACTCCGTAAACAAGTATTCGCTACTCAGAAGAAAGATTAAAATTGTAAAATCAATCGAAAGGCTTGGCTTTACCCGCTACTTATTAGTGAACGGTAGATGAAAGAGTTCTAAAAGTTATATTCTAAGTGGCACAATAGTGAGCGTCCTGTGAAAGGATCCGTCCTCGCGTCGTGGAACCCTGCTCATCTTATCACCTGGTTGTATGGGCGTGTGGCCGCCTGTGCTTCGCTTAGGTATCGGTGCCGCCGTCTGGAAAATACAGAATATTAAAGAGGACGCATTTTCGCCATTTTGTGGAAAGGATAGGCATAGGATTTCGCGTTCATAGGAGCCGGACAGAGCATACGTTTTTGTAACGGCGTACCTATGTGCAAAAATCAAATTTCTGCTTATTTACATGAAAACTACACTACTTATGAAGGAACTAACTTATTACTAATATAACCTATGAATCAAAACATAAGTCATTTCAATAGTCCGCTGGGTTCTTCAGATGTCGACCAAATTATGTGCGAAACAGTGCATTTTATGTTTGACACCCAAACCAGTTACGTTTGGTCCGCGCTCGAATACACACGTGTTTCCTGGTTGGCAGGTAGAAAATGCCTCCGCATTAAGCCCACCCTTTGTAGTGCAATAAGTTTTTAAATAAATGATAATAATCTGTTAAATTTTATTTTTGAAGAAAATACTCTTACACTTGAAATCAGGGGGAAATATTCTTCAGTCATGCTATTTTACCTGGCGTTAAAGGATGATCACGCATCATTGAGCCTAGAAGAAAAAAGAGAGCATTAGAACTTGATTTAGCAGAATACCTACCCAATTATTTAAAAGAAAAAATGTATCTTATTACTTTAATGTTCGTTTTAATCATGCTTTTATTGCTGCATTAGAATAAACTGATATAAAAAAAATATGCAAGCGTCAATGAACATAAACTAAAACCAACAGCATTGATAATACTACTTCGAATTAAAACGTTCTCGTCAGGAAAGTAGTCGTATTACAATAGCCAATTTTTATTTCTTACGTACTGCATGCAGTTCAATACAGTATAAAAATTGGTACCTTGAGGTTAAAAGCATAAAATATATTTTATACATACATCGGAACTCTGTTCTAGAATCCTATAGATATTTTTCTTAAATAAATAAATATTGGTAGATAATATTATACGACACTGGTATTATCAGAGCAGATCGCAAAGGCTCGAAAACCATTTTTGGTTTTGAATTATTTTTATTTGTTTCGTCCGTTTTAAACTCGAATTTCGACCTTTTTATATGCGTTGTGAAATTGTTTGTTAAGTGATATGTGACCTTGCAACTTTGTTGTTTCATCAAAGACAGTTGACAAAATATCATGGATTCTAGAACGGAGTGTAGTTTTCTATTTTACTTTTGTGGACTCACTTATTTTATCCTAGGGAGATTTCAATCAAGGGTTTGGGTTGAAAGTTGAAACGTAAATAAGTTTCTGTAATTATTATTTTATCAGTTTGAAAATTTGTTAGTGTTCTTAGATGTGAGAGGAAATCGAAAGGTCGAGTAAGAAGGTATATTTTAGTAGCCAAATAGTTTCGCTGCTTATTTAGCCACTAGGGATAAGGGATATTGTGAAATGAGAAAAAAAACCAGTGGTTTAGTTGCTGATTAAATAAGTATAAATTTTGTGGTCTAAGTAAGTGCTTACACCACAAACTGCATCGTGTTTGTAGCGACTGTAGAAACGGCACTGGCAATGGCAAAAAAAATGGAAATGGTCATACATACATAACGATGTAATGAAATGCCTAAATCCGTCGACAGTTAAAGAAATTCATGCAAAACGTCACAAAACACAAGCAGCAAAGCTTTACCTATACAGCCAGCGCCAACATTGACAGAGCATCAGTACAGAATAGCGTCAGAAAGTTGGTTACTGGTTAGTGCGGCGCCCGGGGTGATCCCTACGATGCTGCCGCCGACACACGCCTCCACGCCTTCTGTTGACCACCACCCAAATGTTTTTTATACTCTAGGTAGAAACATGAGTTTGCGAACTCAAATCAAAGAAAATGTCTTTAATGACTGCAATGATGCAAATGATAAAAAAAAAAGTATGGCATCAATTATATTGCCGGAAAATTTGTTTAGTTATGCCGGCATAATATGATACAGATATTCTATTTCACGAAGGTTCGGTTTTGGTTGTTGTTAGCCGTGCGTGTACATGCACATTGAGTTAGTTTACGTATCCTCGGGAGTAGGTAGGTACTCTCGATCGACGCCTTCCGAGTCGTGTTTTTGGATCCACGCAAAACGTCAGCACAAGGCAACTAAACGCAGAAAAGTCGTCGTCGAAACCGTCTTTCGTGAAATAGAATATCTATATGAGCGATAAGATTGCATTGACTTATCTGTTCACAAGTTGTACCTAAGATCCAACTTGTGAAGCTCAGTTGATAAGTCAGCCCCTATTCCGCTACACCAATCGCTTCACCATGACAATGCTACCATCGCAGAATCACCACCTCTTGTTATTCTACGTGGCGATTTTGAGACGATACCATTTGTATAGTGAAGCAATTGTTTTAGCAGAATTAAGTCACGTCTGAATGTCCATACTAACTTTGCAATACTATAATAAATACGATAAAAAAATGTTTGAGTTCACAATGATCAAAATGCTAAGGATAGGTATATAGTAATATAAGTTTCAGTGCTTAGAACGTGAATGTGAAATGAAAGTAAGGAGTTTTAATGGATAATGCGATTGGTTAGTGAGCAATGGATTAGATGTTTCGACAATTCAGTTTATATAAAACTTAGTATAAATCTAAAATTATTGTATCGACTTGAATTGAAACTTACAAAAGTACTTGTCAAATATGATTTCTAACTAATTAAAATCTAAACCCATTATTTAGTAACATCATCAGTTTTTAATAAAACTATTGAACTAAGCTAATGGGTGAACTGTACTGAATCATAAAATATTTTCTGCAATAAAACAAAAAGATAAACTGCAGGGATCTAATTAAGAGAACGAATTTATGTCACTGTAATACCTAGTAGGTATTTAAAAACTTTAAACCAATAGCGCGAAAGATGCAAAGAATTAAAATAAAGAATTTATGTCAACACATAAATTAGTAGCATTCGCATTCAATTTGAAGTTTGGAAGGTTCTAAAATGCATGCTGAACTTCATCATCTACCGATGATGATGTAAATGACGACGGGTGGTTTGTTTACAAATACCGTACATCAAATTTGTTTGGAATTCATTATGCATGCATGTGGTATGGTATCTCACCGGTGGTGCAAGCCGCCGCGTTATTGTCCGCATTGACGCCCGCCACGGACCACGGGCGCGCCTTGCCGGGCGTGCGCGCGCACCCGTTACCTACGCATCGTGTACTTATTGTGCAAAATCATAAAACTTGTGGCAACACCGCAAATGAAGATACTTATTGATGACTACCCGCCCCGGCTTAGCACGATTTTAGATAAGGTTTAAAGATATTTAATCTCAAAAAAGACACAGTCATGAGAATAGTTATTTAGCTTAGTGTAAACAATTTGTATAAGTAAATATAAGTTGTATAGATAAATATACATATAAACCTTCCTCTTGAATCCCCCTAATAAAAAAACCGCTTGAAAATCTGTTGCGTAGATTTAAAGATCTAAGCATACCTAGGGACAGACAGACAACGGGAAGCGACTTTGTTTTATTGTAGTGATTATAATTGATCGGTTTGGGGGTAGATCCTTTGGGTGCTGGTGCACACGCAATTTATAAAGTTCTTACTAAACTTCTCATAGAGTCCACTATTTCGGTTAACGAATTAGCATTGCCATTCAACGCGGTAATGCTGCCATCATTCTGGGCACTCTGCTTCTGGTGACGACTTAGATTTTTTTGAAAATAATATTAGTGTAAATACTAGTTGTAATTTGTCATTTTGTTATTTGTAAAAACCTTTTTTTTAAAGAAATATTGATGTTACAAAGCCATAGGCAGATCAGACCTCTTAGGTTATTTTGTTTTTGTTTTTATTTATTTATTTTCGGATAACGTACGGCTAAACTGAACAAAACTAGAAAATTTGGCATGCCGACACAAATTGTTGCCACACGTGTTCTGTATGACCTTTCTTTTACAATAAGATTTTAATGAAGACCTTTAGATAATGCTTCAACCCAGCTTCGTTTGCGGTGATGATAGAAGCGTTGCTTGCCTCCTTTGCTTTTATTGCCATGCATAAAAATGTAATCGTAAACAACAAGTATCAGATTTTGCACAATCATAATATTAATGTTAAAGAGATCCTGGAATAAATGTGGTTAAATGTATTATTAGTTGAATGATTAATAGTTAATGGGCGAAACGATACTACACCGATGAATTGTGGTCAAATAGTTACGCCCATGATGGGAGCTAAAGCTAAATTAATTATGGTGATTGGTAACCCAATGATGAGACCAGGATTGTCAATAGGATCTATATAAAAAAAGATTTAAAAGTTCAAATACTATCTTTTAAAGTTATAGGAGTCCTTTTTTCTTCTAAGGCTCTAGACAGACGGACTGCATTTCAACTGCAATCCAACTGCAAATTGCAATTTGAATGCAGTTGACACGACTGCAATAGAACTGCAAACCAACCGCGCAGTCAGATTGCAATTTGCAGTTGGATTGCAGTTGAAATGCAGTCTGTCTGTCTAGCTAGAGCCTAAAATTTAGTGTAGGTGCCTACTTCATTTATAGGTCAGTAGTAATAAACAGATTTGCTGAAGACCCTATAACAAGCTCGTAAAGCGAACATCTTTCACAGAGGCAAGTTTCACGAAAGCGAAAACCACAATGACAAACACTTACACAGTGCTTTTAAAGCTTCATGTGCCCTTACAAAATGAAAAGACTTAAATATAAAGAATGAAATAATGTGAAAGTAACATACCCATTGTGTTGACATTGTCAGAGGAGCGAGATGGCGGCGGTGTATTCGGGGCTTTAGTTCCGACGTTGTCAGAGGACTTGCAACGGGATACTTCTGAAAATATATACGTAATATACATAAGATATTTAGTCCAGTAAAATTTGGTTTTTACCTAACGATTGGAGTCAACTAGCTGGAAACGCGTATACGCCTTTATTTTAAAGTTATAAAGGTCGTCAAAAGTGGAATAAAATGTGTTTGTTGACTCTCATTGTTAAGTTGACCTAATTTTGTTGGCTAAAAATGACTGAACTAATTGTACATGCAGCACTAGGATATACAGGGTGGATTTTTTGATGGGGTAGTAAGGGGCAACAGGTACCTTAACCATTATTTTAATTTTGTTTTAACTGTGAATAGAGGATTAAAATACCTCGATAATAAATATGGATAGTCTCCTAAGACCATTTTACCTATAGCTGCACTGGTTAAGATGCCCCTTACTGCACCGTCCAAAAAAAATCCACTTCGTAAAGTACCTTGTCCTATTGTTAAAAAACGCTTTCTGTCAGGCAGGTAAGTCAAGTTTCAAGGGACATGTACCAAAGCAGGAGGATGGTACTATGTACGTCCTATAAATAAGATTATTCAGATGAATAATGAGCTTACCACATTCTAATAACACGGGTGTGCTTTCCCCAGATGTGACACTGTACCTGGAAACAAAAATAGTCACATTAATTTTTTGTAATACAATAAGACTTTATTGCACACCAAATACATAACAGATACACAAGACAGGAAAAGAAAAAACAAATATAAAATATGCTGTACAATGGGCGGCCTTATCGCTATGAGCGATCTCTGCCAGGCAACCTTTGGATGGACATGAAGTGCTAGAACAAGTATAGACGGTGGCGTGTTATACAGAATAATATTTAATAGGGACTTACATAAAATACCTACTGATAGCTATAAGTAGTTATACATTTTTATACAGCTCCGCCCCTCACTTTGGTGATAATCCGTTGGGCACATGAGCGCTATTGAATAGTATAATTTGACAACGGGATACTTGTCCGGCATTATTTATTAATACTAAACTCTTTAGGCGTTTGCAAGAGCGCGCTCTAGTATCAGCGCTTTTAAAAAACTTCTTGTCCCTTACATCCGTACAACCCAAAGGAGCTGTTAGATATTAAGGTGTGTGCGTGCAGAAGACCTGATTATTTGAAAAACACCTGCTACCAAAGCTTGCACAAGTGAATTTGAAGTGCAAGCTTTGATAGCGTATTTTACTTAAGTTTCTGACGATGTATATCATTATCATAATATAAATCCATGGTAGCCAACTGCCGGACGACGGCGATTCCTTATAAGCGCAAAGCGGCCATGTCTACATTAATAAAATCGTCAGATAAATTACATAGTGTCGTCTCGCTGCAGTGTCGGCGAGTGTCGCAGCGGCGAGGGCGAGGCGAGAGACGAGAGCGAGTGCAGAGAGCGCGACGTAAGCGGCGTGCGAGCGGACATCGATGACGCGTCCTCGCTGCCTGGCGGGGTGCGACAAGTGCGCCAGAACTCTTCTAGACCTGAAATGTTAAAAAGAATAATATAATGTTGGACAATCCACGCAGCATCATCTAGCCCTAGCTAAGCAGAGCTTGTGTTATGAGTACCATCTGGTACTGTAGTAACTGATACAATATAGTACATACATAGATTTATTTTTAATATACATAGATATCGACCAGAATCCAGGAACAAATAACTGCAGGTCGTAAACACAATTTTCCCGAGGCGGAAATCGAACACGCAACCTCCTGTGTCGCAAGCAGATCTAACATATACATAACCAAGGCTGTAACTTGCGCTTAAGAACTCAGTAACGTTAGAACATAATCAATAATTATGATGTTTTAATTACACATAATCAAGAATGATTATGTTCTAATTCAACGGTGGTTAGGTAATTCTACCGTGGAACGAATTCTACCGAGTCTGAAGTACCCTAAGCAGGTTCTAAAAACATTGGTAAAAGGTCGTTTCGTGTCAATACAGTTTTACTAAATATGGATTAGATGAGTTTTGGGTTTTTTTTTTGGGGAATAACAAACGACTACATTAAACATATGTATTATACATAGAGGAACTAACCTTCGTCTATATCCTGCGACTGATCCGTGATGGGTCTAGTTGGCGCTCTTGTTTTAGTTCTTCTGGGTCGCCCTACAACAAAATGCAAAAGTTAGTCAAAGTAAAAATATTTCACAACGCAGTAGTAGTTTATCTTCGATTAAAATTAGGATTTTAGTGTAACCTGAACTCTTAATACTTTGTATTTTCATGTAATTGTTTTTGTGTACCTTTAACTAGATGTCTAAGCTTGTGCGCGGGTAAGTCCGCCAGTGCATCAGCCGCCTCGGCGTGTAAGGGCGGGAGAGATAGCATCTCGTTGCTGCTGCATTGTTGCTCTGCCACGGACTTGGGACGCACACGTCGACAGCCGCGCTCGCGACGTCGGCAACCGAGGGGCGTGGCCTAAAGACAGTAGTTTTTTTTTTTTAATTAATATTATATTTATTGTTACAATATAATACAAAAATGATTTATGTATTACACTCCACCGTCTACACTTGTTCTAACACTGCATGTCCATCCAAAAGTTGCCTGGCAGAGATAGCGCATAGAGATACGGCCGCCCATTGTACGACATATTCTGTATTTGTTCTTTTTTATAAAAAATAAATATTTTACATTATTCATTTCGTCCTCTTATAATTTTACAAGTTAGGATTTAAAAAAATACATAATACATCACCTATAAGCAAGTTCAATATTCAATTACAGGTTGGATTCTAAATTTCTCACAATGATTCATTATTTTATTGATTGCTAGGTTATTTTAAGTAGTTTTATCATATTTAATTACAGTTCGGGTTATAAATTTCTGACACTGATTCATTATTTTATAGTATGCTGTGTAGCACGTAACAATAGGTAATGTTTCGATGTTTCCAAACGAAGGTAAAGTATAGAATAATAGTAATATCTTACCAAGTTCAGGTATTCCAGTTTCTAAGCAGCGTGAAATAATACAATTGTTTATGGCTATCGTAATTATGCTTTTTCTCTTTTACTAAATATTAAAACACATCTACAAAATCTGATGTATATTTGAATGATAATTCAGACGATATAAGTCGGAGAGATATTACAATTTGCCTTTTGAATAAATCCCACCCATGTCAATAAATTGCAAACGTGTTCTTGAGTGGAGACCACGACTCGGTAAACGTAGTATAGGACGCCCTCCGACCATGGGATGACGACCTGCGAAATACTGCAGGTAGATGCTGGATGCGCCAAGCCGAAGACAGGGCGCTATGGCGCTCATTGGGGGAGGCCTATGTCAAGCAGTGGACTAATATAGGCTGATGATGATGCCAATAAATTACATATCACACTATTATTATAAGGGCAAAAAGAAAGTTTGGATGTGTGTTACCTTTTTACGCCAAAACTACTGAACGGATCGGCTGAAATTTTACATACAGTACTTTTTATCCCATAAATAAGTTTCCATCTGATATAAATAACCTAAAGTTTATTTTATATGCGTCGTTAAAACGACGCATATATCAAATTGGGCAAATGTCTCCGTCAAAAATTTTCAAGAGTACGCGTACTTTGCAGCACACCAAGTATAAATCAGATTGTAATTTCGTGTGTTCTTGTTCTTGCGTGCGTTGTTGGTACCTACAAAGACGAGTATATGCTAGCAATGCATTCTAGTGACTTACCCCTGAATGTGACATAGGCGTCAGCAAATCCGGTATATCACCTTCGGAACACGGGATGGGTTCGCTGTCAACGTTGTCGATGTTTTCACACGCCATCAGAGCTAGGCTCTCTACGGCTTGGCTGCAGACGTAAAATAATATGAATACACACACTGATGCGAAAGTTTGTATGGATAGATATTTGTTACTTATTCACGATAAAACTACTAAAAAGATCTGGTTGAAATTATGCATAAATAAGTAAGTTTAGGCCTGGAATAAATCAGTTCCAGTGAGATAAAAATAACTTTTGTTTTCAATGATTCTTTTTAAAACAAGTTTTAAACCCATTTTCATTATTTAGGAATTTGTTTGAAGTCGGTTTATAGTTTTTTAATACACACGGTTTATAGTTTTTTAATACACGCCAAATTATTAGCACCTCTACTGTGTTTATCAATCCTCCTGCCCTTGGGTGAAGCACTTTCAGCACTGACATTATGTGAACTTATGAAGAAAATACAATAATTCCAACAAAGAACGTACTTGAGCAAGTCTTGTAAGGTAGTATTGCACGGTGTCATTGCGTCCCTTACAGCCTGTAGCGAGACGATCTCGCCGCCCACTCCGTTCCCGCCCATCGCCGCAAATACCTCGCTGCACCTCTGTGGACAAACGACAAAACATACTGGTTGGAATATCGCGTAGATTTCTGCGCGTGAGTCAGCGGGTTGTAACCGCTGTTTTGACGTATCACTGGGTTGCTTTCTTACTTTGTTTAGGAACATAAGTTGGACGATATTATCTTTATTTTGACTTACACACGACAACCATTGCGTAACCTTACAAACTTCATGCAAGGGGGTTTTTAAGGTCATGCGTCAAAAGAGAACGGTTTTTACTATTTTCTAAGTTCTACAAGTAATTTAGATAGTAGATGAGATTATATGCGCACATTGTAAGCCATTTGCTATGAACCCACGCTAAAAAACGACGAATCAACTATAGTTTTGTAGTCTATTGAAATTGACGTGTTCACTTGCCCATCCTCTGCGGGCGGTGCAACCCGGTATGTAGGGCTCGCCGCAAATTTATGGATGACGACAACATGCGTCATTGGCCATGAAAGAGATTTTTCGAATACAACATTTCGGAATTTAAAATCTGCTCGCCCATGTATTCTATTGCTATAAAGGTTAGGTTCATTATCGCTACCGCGGCTTCTCCGTCCTCTACTGCTATAGATAAGGTTCAAATCTCTCGTACCTGCAAGTACTGGTGCAGTAAGTGATGCGCCGCGGAGGCAGCTCGCTCCAAGGCCGCGGGGAGTGGATGCGGCGGGAGGGCGGCCGCTGCTTGCGCCGCCAACGCCGCTGCGGCTTCCCCGCCCGCCCAGGCACGTTCTAACGCTAACGCACGGAGGGTTTGTCCGCCGCCGGGGTTGGTATTGGTTGCCAGGCTGCAATATTGAGACAATTTTAATTTATCTATTTGCTGAAGGCAGGGCGCTATGGCGCTCATTAGGGGAGGCCTATGTCCAGCAGTGGACTGCTATAGGCTGATGATGATGATGAACGCTTATCGAAGGCTTATATCAGAGATTTTGAGTGAGCCATGCCCGAGGAGTTCCTCCAGAGGTTAAACGATTCTTCCTTACCGTTCATGTAGGTCGCGCCACAGTTGCGCAACCCGCTCGCTGGCGCCGCGCCCGCCTGCGGCCGCGTCGCAGCCCGGGAACTCCACGCGCCTCACTGAAACGGACCTGCGCAGCGCCGTGGCGATGTCCGTCAAACCTGACAATACAATTTTATTACACGACACACTCTACATAATCCAGAATAATACTGATGACAGTATAAATTATAATAAATAAATAATGCTGGACAATTCACACAGTATTATCTAGCCCCATGGGTAAGCAGAGCTTGTGTTGTGGGTACTAAATCACTGATATTAATATTACAATACATTACATAGATATATATTTTTTATTATACATAGAAAACGACCAGAACACCCGGAACAAATATCTGCAGATCGTACACACAATTGTTCCGAGGCGGGAACGAACCCGCAAACTCCTGCGTCACAGGCGGACCTTCGCCCACCGCGCCTCATCGGTCGTAGTATTATCCAATACTTATAAATACAATTATTAGATTATAAGTATTAGCCACCTAGTAATATTGTTGTGCCCTAGCAGGTTGCACGTTTGAAACATTTTTATCTTTAAGATCCCCTGTACAGTAAAACATGTTTGCAATAAATATATTGAGTATTAATAAAGTAAGAAATTAGAAAGAAGAAAGAAAATTATTTATTAGACACAACACGCAAACAAATTTAGTTACACAATTATAAGACTACTTCTAGTACTAGAAAACGTAACACAGACAAAACAAAAGGTAGGTAGGTACTAAAACAAGGTAGTATTGGGATGGTAATAAGTAGCCCTCACAGCAAGCAGATACATGCACGTGTGTAAGTCTAACACGTCTTGACTCAGCTTGTTGCTCTAACACAATAACTCAAGGTCATTTGTGCGCTGGTTTAGACACGATCTCAGATCCAGCGCACACGAGACATGGAAGAATCATTATGATCACCAGCCCTTATTAAAGATCTGTCGCGTGCTTTCAGGATGCAGTTGCACTGCAGAGCGTTGCCCCCAACTAAATCTCATTGATGTGATAGAACACATTACAAATTCAAGCTCACCTTGCAAACTAAACGCGTTCCTATCGATGTACAAAGTCTGTAGCGTGCAGTTGCACTGCAGAGCTTTGGCCAGTAATCGAGCGCCGGCGTCGCCCGCCAAGTTGCCTCCCACGTCTAACGTGCGGAGTCGCCGCGCGCCGCCCAGTGCGTTCAATAGCCCGTATAGATCGGCCTGAAACAAAAGGTATTAAAAAGTAGAAAGTTGTTGGTACTAGTTCCTGCCCGTGGCTTCGCCCATCTGGACCACCATAATTTTCAGCTCGCAGCTGGTGGATTATATGATAATCTTAACTGAAAGAAGAATAAAAACTATGCACTAAATCACGTGCATTTTATAAATTTAAACGAAATAAATATTTAATATGCTGTACCTTTAGTTTGCAGTCACTGAGATCCAAAGACAACAGAGCCGTATCTGGTTCTTGTAAAACGTGGACTAGTGCCTGAAATAAAGTAAACAGTAAATTAGTTTGGCAGGCAGAGATGCGAAAATAGAGTTTGGCGGCCCCCAAGGCCAACTTCGTATTGCCTTATTTCTGCCTTAACTATACAAAATAATACTATTACTGAGGCATTAAATAAATATTTATAACAGGTATCACAAACATCCCCATGAAGTTTTTGATATTTGCTTTGTTCAACTTAATAATTCGATCATATATGTGGTGGCGCTAGTGTGCGTCGGCTAAAATCGTCGCCCAAAAATTTGTACTGAAATTGTTCATAACAACTGGAAACTTACTTGTATCAATGGCGGAGCATACGACCGTTTTCCCGAGAGTCGACTAAGAGACAAATGCGTTATGGAATGATTCTTTCCTATCGCCCTCACAATGCCAGAAAGCTCGAGCTCCATACCTGAAAATTCACCAAAACCATGTTAAAAAGAACAGTTCAAAATTCAATATCATTTATTTCCATAGGCTTACAAAATAAGCACTTAGAGAAGTCCACATGACCGCAATAAAAACTGGGTTTCAAGGTTTCATTGCTCGCCTATCGACATCATTACCACTTGTTGACCCACTGCTGGGCATAGGCTCTCTATGTTAATGCCATTAGCCTCGGTCCAGAGCTAGTCTGGGCCAGGTGTAGCCCACGGTCTTTCGGATGCCGACGACCCATTACTTGCCCAATGTTGGCTAAATCGTCGCCCTGTTAAAATTATGAAATGGTCTATTGACATTCGTTTTTCTTGCCTGTTTCTGGGCCTGGAAAAAATACAATTAAGATTCTAAATGCAGCGCGATAAGTTCATTTCACTTGTACTTCTCCGACAGATGGCTAAAATGTCTTACTGCGTCGAAATAGAGGTTGTCTCTTTCTAAACTATGCAATCTGAGCGAGACTTCAGACCCAGAAAGATAGCAGTGTAAAACTACTATAAGAAATGTCGTTGGTTGTTGATTGAATCATCAATCATCAGAATCAATCATCAGAAGTTGTAGATGACCCAAAACCGTAAGTGAACAATTTTAGTGTTTGTTGTTGATTTGGGCTGAAGCGTTTGTGATAAGGGCTCCTATTGTGCTAGACATGTTAAATTCCCGGGTAATAAGCATAATCCCTACGAATAAGTTTATTGTAAAATTGTGTGAATTATAGTTACATGAAGGTCTTATAATGAAAATATAGTATGAACAATTTAATCCTATTCGGACTAGTTGATACAAGAATATTTTTAAATAATAAAAACAAAAGGTTCAAAGATACACCTAAATATCATTTTACACATAAAGGCATCACAGTAATTCATTATCAAACATTTCCTTGAAATTGTAGTAACTAGCCATTTCCATTTTTTAAGTATGTAAAGTACATTTTTATTATACTCACTATTATCCGACAGATCCAGTGTGCTCAGACACCTGACGCCGTGTATACAGGACTCCAACACATGCGCGGCCTGCGACGACGACAGCACGCCCGATAGATTCAACTCCACGCCTGCGGCGCTCTCGTTGCACGCTAGGCCGAGAAGTAAGCTCCTGATTGAATAGAAAGGGTCATTACAAAAATTGGAGGAAATTATTTGGTTTATGTAATCTTAAGTTTCGTAACTGTAAGTTTTATGCTGTTGCTGTTTTGTTACAAATAAAAAAAAAAAAAAAATAGGTTAGTTAGGTACAGTATACTTTGTTGTTTTAGAGATTTTAAAGAACTTAGAATTTACCTATACACTATGTTCTAGTCGATTTGAAGTCGTTCCGACAATAACTATTTCTACGCCAAAATGAGATTTTTTTGTAGTTGAAAAATGATTAGTGAATTCTTTTTGTAAATTGTTTACATTTATTTTAGTATGATAGTAAAATAATTATAAACAAGTTTGTGGCGTCGTCGTAACGGAGCGGCTATGTCCAACATTGGACGTATATAGGCTGATATGATGATTATGATGACGCAAAGCGACCACTTACTTGAGAGCATCGGGAGGCATCTTGCAGTGTGAGAAGTCGAGGTTAGTCAAGGCGAGGCACGCTGTGAAGAACTGCCTGAAGGATGGCGGCGGATCCTTGGCGCGACGGGCTGATGTCCACGGGTTGCGGCCGACGAGTAGCGCTGACAGACGGGCGGCGCAACCTCGGAGTAGGGCTCCCCACATCTGTGGACAAATGTAGGTGTTAAAAGGAAAACGTAAAGAAATTATTGAAAACACTGATAGTAACACAAAAAGAAATAAGGAAAAATAAATATCATATCTTTGTTTGAATCTAGAGTGGCTCTGTCCTACAACTTTGAAAAGTTCTAAGAAAACCTAGGTTTGTATAGGTTTGTTATACTAAAATATATTCTTAGGCCTTTCCTGTACGCTAATGATTTTAGATATAATATAAATTGAAAGCAACTTACGTTTTCTAATGTGGTTTCCGTATTCGTCAAGTTCAAATGCGTGAGAACATTAGGTTGAGCAAGAAAATTGTATAAGTTCTGAAACAAAATATTTTAAACCATAAGTTTTAAGAGGTAACAAATTTCTGTCCATATAACATAAGCTTGAGCCTAGATGATGCTGTGTGTATTTTTATTTACAAATACCAGATGCACAAAACTCTGATCACAAATAGCGTGTACGGCCATGGTAAGTGTGAGTACAGTGCATTTTAGGACAAAACATATTCGTCGTACCTCCTGAATAGGTTGTAGCGTTCTTTATCTTAAATACATCAATAAGTAGTGAAGTTAGCTGAGGGTATTCCAATAATAATAGCACTCACACGAGCGAGATGCGACAGCGTGTAGAGACGATTAGCGTTCTTGTTTAACATGGCCGCCAGGTGCGACAGTCTTGCCAGTGATGCCACACTGCGATAGAACGATGTGTCGCAAGCCGTCTTGATTTTTAGAATACTAAAGTTAGATACTCACATGAACATCATCCTTGAGGTTATTGTGCGAGAGATCGAGATGCGACAGCGTGGAGAGATGGTTCGGGTTCTCGCTCAACATGGCCGCCAGGTGCGACATAGTCTTGCCAGTGATGCCACACTGCGATAGAGCGATGTGCCGCAAGCCGTCTTGATTGTTCGCCAATCCGGTTAAAATACTAATAGCACCTGGAAATAATAAATGGATAAGTAAATGATCGACGTTTCAGTGACATTCTTAGCCCCAGATTAAACAAAAAATATGTAAAATTATTGTTATTTCTATAAAACCGCATAGTACCCATAAAATCGAATACCTATATTTGAACTAAAGCTATTTATACCAGGAAATAAAGTGCTGTAAAATTTGAACGTCCGTGGAAACAAAACACATAGATACAAGAGGTGGATTGGTAGACCAGGTACCAGTGACAATACAGCAGCATCGTGTAAGCGAGAAAATGCTGACATAAATCGACGAATGACGGGAAGAAATTTTTACAATCAAGACTAACTACGTAAATGATATCTACCATTACGACTACGACACCCAAAACAGACACATGTACACGGGCCCATACTAAAATAAAGTATTATGTAGTGGACACTACACAATGTTTTATCAATAAACCGAGTGAAAGACAAAGTACACCAATAATACACAATAATTAATACACTGAATGCGTGTTAAAACAGACGCACAACTGTGACGGGGCAGTACAAACAATATAAACTCTAAAGACGAATAACGACGATTATTCAACTAAGTTCATTTTATAATGATAGCATTGCTTATTGTCGTTTTGAATAACTGTTGACAAATACTAAAAATGATACTTATAAACAATAGCAATTCAGCTACTATGAATGTTGTTACAATTCAGACCGAATTTCCGCTGTAGTAACATAGTGAATTCATGCGGGTGAGTTTACTTGAAAGTATTTATCTTCTCCATTTTATTTAGGTTTCCTCAAAACAAATAAATAATGCTGAACAATCCACATAGCATCATCTAGCTCCACGATATGCAGAGCTTGTGTTATGGGTACTTGATAACTGAAAGCGTAGTTTGTTTAAAGTTTACCAGTGCTGGGCGCATTTAAAGTGATTATCAAAAATAAATCACAGTTGAATCAGGCTAGGCTAGGCACACTCCGCGCTCGTATTTGTAAGTTCATGGCGGACTTAAATAATTAGGATTACCAAGCGCCGCTTTATCAACTGTCAACCGCCTCATTGATCCCAGTTAAAAAGTGTATAAGGTCTTTTTTAAAGAGAATTACATATATGTAAATTACACACACACAAACACATTTTTTGCTATAAGCAAACGACAATTACAGGAACGAAAAGCTAAAAAAGGGACCTTTACCCCCATCCGTAAGCTTCACCCCAACCCACCAGTACTTTTAGTATGTTGTTTAAAACACCATTCTCTACAACTAAAGCCCAAAAAATAAGAAATATTTCCCCCCTTTTCCTTCGTTGGGCGGGCTAGATGTAAGTTAAGATTAAAGCATCTTAACTTACATCTAGCCCGCCCAACGATGAGTGCTTAGGATTTTAAAGTCACTAAGTTCTGTAATCTACAGAACTGTAACCATTCTATAAGTACACCTCACCTTTATCTTCAATATGGTTCTGCGTTAAATCCAGGGTGTGCATAGCAGGCGTATGCTTCGCCTTCGACAGGGCATGTCCAAGCCTAGCGGCGTGGTCGTGCCTCAACTGCGCGGCTCGCCAGCTTAACTTCTGTGGCGCGGGCTTAGAGAGCCTTATCGAACGGCATACGCTCTCCCACACCTCGCCGCTGGCTCTCACGTTGTCTCCGCAAACGCCAAGGAACCAAGTGTTGTGTTGTAATGCCATTATTAAGGGGATTAGGTCTCTGAAATTAGTTGAGATATTAGTCTCCCTATAACAGTAATAACACGCTCTCAATATAACAACTAATACGTCATCATCATCATCCTATGTTAGTCCACAGCTGGACATAGGCCTCCCCCAATGAGATCCATAGCGTCGTGTCTTCAGCTTGACGCATCCAGCATCTACCTGCAGTCTTTCGCAGGTCGTCATCCCACCTAGTCAGAGGGCGTCCTGCACTACGTTTACCGAGTACGGTTACCATGACCAACTTGGTCATGGTAACCGTACCCTGTCAAAAATGTAATTTGCACTCTCACGTAACTTACGTGAGAGTGCAAATTACATTTTTGACAGGGGAAGGACCCTGTTTAATCGTGCGCTTGTTATGTAGAGGTAAATAAAATGGAGCAACCACTATTAAAAATCAAGCTAACTGGAAGATATCGGGACGAAAAAAGCCATAGCAACATTGGGGTCGGAGATGCGTACAGTGATCAGGCATTAGTAATAGTAAGTTTGAGTATTACCTTTGTTCTAAATGGTCAAAATCCTTTAGATGTAGCATTCGTATGTCGTGCGCCAGATATATCGTGTCAATGTCCCAAGCCACTTCAGCTCTGCAAAAAGTTTTTTGTCTGTTACATTATTTTGAGTGATGATGACTGATGAATGAATTGATGCGAGTATGACACAACACGGAAAAATCATGTAGATTGTAGGTAAATGTACAGCATATGCACTGCTGGTCATAGGGCTTCCCTAATTAATGGTTCTTACCCTAAGAGGGTAATGCCACAATCTATTTACTATTGGACATGAGTCACCTCCAAAAATGATCCGTAGCCCCGATTAGTATAATAGGTGGGTATTATCAACCAAAGTTTCTGGTTAGGAGTGTTTTATATCCTAAATATTGTTTATCTTTTGTTAGGTATAGGGGGTCTGGTAATAGCAGACGCGGTTATCACCGTCCACCGCGGTTATCAAATATCAATGTGGTTACAATAATTTTATTGATTCATTGTTTAAGCTAAAAACAGATGAAGTGCCTTCTAAAAATAGCATGATTTACCATTGTATTTATTCAGGTAAAGTCTGGCCTGTTACAGAAAAAAATTACGGCACGTTACTTGGCGGGAAGGAGGGGGTCAAAAATTTCTAAAAATTGCGTTACGTAATGCTTGAACGCTAAGATATTTTACCACATAATTTATAGGTATCCTCTATATCTAGCCTACGCCACATATAATATCTATAAAATAATTTTATCCACCTTTAAAGCCGCCACACATAGAAACCGTGGCTGGGCCGGACGCGAAGGCGTGCGGGTTATATATTACTCATGCATTAATATGCCTGAGTAATATACGCATGTTTATGCATACATATGGTAATGGGTTGTCCCGTTTCTCATTTGGTGAATTATTATTACCTAAACGGAGTTTGGCACAAATCGCACATAGCTGCATACTGGTTCGAGAAATCACCGCAGGTCGAATGTTTCCTTGTTCCGCTCACTTGTGGCAGCGGAAACGGCAAATTGACCTGAAATCACATCACACTAATATTAAAAATGCCAATGTTTGGATGTATGAATGCATGTTTGGTACCTCTTCACGTCAAAACTACTGAACGGATCGGGCTGAAATTTTGCATACAGGTAGTTTGATGACCATGAATATTTTCCCATAGGATAGAAATAAACTGTTAACGATTGTATATAAACAACGCGTGCCAGGCCGCGGGCTAGATTGAGTTTCTGCCAGCTTCCGTCCGCAACTTCGTATGCACAATCTTAGAAATCAGCTTTATAGACATTGGTTGATAAGTTTATTAAAGAATTAATTTATAAATTTGTTTGTATCATTTGTCTATAGGAGTATGTTGAAACAAATTATATCGTTTCAAAAAGTATTTTCAAGTGAAAAAAGACCATTTCAACAGTATAACCCGCATTCGAATCCCACCTGAGCGGGACAGCTTGAGAGATATTTCATTCACAATCGCATTCTTTAAATACGCAGTTTATATGACTGTACCACGATCATCCATCAGTCAGTGAATTTGTATATTTAAGCCCATTCAGAGAGTTTAACTAATTGTACTGTCTGGGAAATTAGTCATGAATAAGCGTTGCCAATTGATGACACTTTTACCCAGATAGCATTGCCACGGCTGTTACTGAGTCAGACGTCGGCGTCGGTTTATACGATTCGCTGTGGTTTTGTTTCACTTGAGGAAAATAAATAAAAATGGAGTATGATCTAGTTTGTGAAAGGACTTGACTTTAACTAAATCTCACATGATTGGGGTCGAGTTTCTGATATAATTGTAAGCAATATTTATTAAAGGGAGGAAGGAGTCTAATCAACAAGTTATGCAAATTGAGTAAAATAATAAAGCAACAGAGTGAATCTTCTGTTGTATATTTTAGTGTATATTTATAAATTTATTTATAAATAAATAAATAATGCTGGACAATTCACACAGCATTATCTAGCCCCATGGTAAGCAGAGTTTGTGTTATGGGTACTAGATAACTAACTGATATACATAATACAATACATTACATAGATACATATTTTTTATTATACATAGAAAACGACCCGAACACCCGGAACATATATCTGCAGATCGTACACAGAATTGTTCCAAGGCGGGAATCCAACCCGCAACCTCCTGCGTCGCAGGCGGACCTTCGCTAACCGCGCCGCATCGGTCGTATATTGTATGTAGTAAGTTTGTGTCTATGTCTCTATCTAGTTTCTAGTGTTGCCAAAAAACCTGCTTGCGAGATATACAAAAATAGAGAAGAAACCTTCTGTACAACACATTAATTAGGAGTAGATACAACATTATTTAATATTGTAAATGTTTATAAATTAATTTTGACCTATTATGACTAATTCTTAACTTTATGTTGCTTAACTCTTTAATAATTTAGATCTACATATGATTGAATATTTCTATCGGACTTACCTAATCTAACTATATTTAATATTAACCTTCTGTAACTAGTATAATTGAACCGACGGCCGCTGGGGTAAACGTGTTCTTGAGTGGAGACCACGACTCGGTAAACGTAGTGTAGGACGCCCTCCGACAAGGTGGGATGACGACCTGCGAAAGACTGCAGGTAGATGCTGGATGCGGCAAGCTGAAGACAGGGCGCTATGGCGCTCATTGGGGGAGGCCTATGTCCAGCAGTGGACTGCTATAGGCTGATGATGAATTAGTATAATTGGTCTAGGGCCGTTCTAATTACAACAATAAATAAATTACAAAATTTCCTCATACAAACCTTTGATATGATATCCTCCATGGCAACATTCGGGAATAAGTCATCAAATGCAGCACCCATAGCGTGTAAAACGTTCAGGACACCGTCAACGGAACCTTCTTCGCCTGGAAATGCATAGAAATATTAATACTATTATCATGCTGTGTGAAAAACAAACTCGGGACTTCCCCCCTATAATACTAAATCATTATGTATGTATGGTGGCGTTCATAGATAAGTAAAACCCCCTAACCCCTGCAAGGTTCCTGTTCCGTCTCGTAATTAGGTTAAATTTGATTTTATAAATATATCTATCACATTTCTTGTTAACATCTTGCTTACTTAATTTTACCGCAACAATCTAGTTTTAAAATATTTCTGTATTAATAGAAATTAATATTAAGGCCGCATTCATTTTGATTTTAATTTGCCGCAAAGTGACGCGCAGATATGCAGCTCGACTGTAGCGCTGCATACGAGCTGCCTCTGAAGTCGCTAGATTCGAGAATCGCAGTGTTGTCATATGTCTTTTTTCTGATGGATGTGCGTATTCGACTATATAGATCCCATAAATTTGTAAGCATACAAATCGCCTTTGGATAGTGAATTGATTATGGATAGGCGTTTACAATTTTTTTTTTCTGACAGATAGGCGTATTAAATTATCCTTCAGAAAAAAATCGGGCGTGCCTTCAAGGGTAATTTTCTCCTTTCAGAGTACTGGATCGAACCACTTAATACTATAGGTATATAGCTACATATGTCCAGAGCCTTGTATTATCATTCTAATCTCGCTTTACATACGATAGTAGTTGATTGTCAGTACGAAACGTGATGCATTTATTTTAGTCTCACGTACTGTTGCGTCATATTATTACAGGTTTCCAATGAATTTTCCACGAATTTTCCCTATCAATTCACTTTTATTTATCACAATAATAACATTACAGATTATTTGACCTAATACATTATTTATGGCACATAATAAGTTGTAGTTTAATTTTGTTATAAGTAACAATAGAAATCTTATAAATTCTGGTAAAAACTAATTACTTTGTCTTTTGTTTTTCCCATACTGATAGCCTGGAACTGTGACTTTAGCGTAGATACATATTCATATGAAAAAAAAAATCGCGCCAGCTTTTCAAAATATACGTTAAAGCGAAGCCACGAGCAGAAAGTAGTTAAGAAATAAAATCCAAACCAAACAGGTTTGGAATCCAATAGAAAATATAATTTTAAAGATATTAGGAACAAAGGTATCATTAAATTTGTGGTTTAGCTTAATATAATAGTTGAGAGGAAATATTAGCCACAAAGTACATATTACTAAATTTATGGTATAGCTTGTTCGGTAATAGTTAAGAGGAAAACCGATGCCCTTGAGCAGCAGCCTCAAACGTGCAGTAAATTAATTTGTAAATGCGACGGTCACGAAACATTACCACACAATGACATCGAACAATAAACAATTATTTTAACAAAGAAGTGAAAATGTTCGAGGCAACTGTTCTTTCTGATTAGATTTACATCTATTGGAGACTTAGCTGAACTGCTGTATATAGGCCTCTTCAAAGATTGCCAAAATGACCGGTCATTCAGTATAGTACGCGGTCTAATTGTCGTTGCTGGATCGTTCATTCTGCCCGTACTCAAATATTTATTGCATATTGCTTAGTACTAGGGCCGTTTGTCGAATGCACAAATTAATATGTTTTAAAGACAGGATCAGCTTTAATAATCAGCAATGGTGTCTGCTGATCTCAGATGCTGGACAAAACCTTCTCTACTTTCAAAATGTATCATTTTTATAATTTTGTATGCACTTACCTATTAGAATAGATAGCGGTTTGTGTTCATGTATGAGTGTTATTGATAAGTGGTTGGCCTTTTTGCTTTCTAACGCCTCTATTTCTATCAAGTGAAATCCATTGTCTACCTGTAGAGGTAAAAAATAGTTAAATACTGCGTAAAACATTCAATAACCAATTTGAATGAAAAAGTACTACATAAATAATATTTAACTATAAAAACTATCGTAGTTTGATAAATTTATTACGGATGTACGCAGGTTTACTAGCGGGTGTTCTTTCAACTCAAACAAGGTTCGTAGTTAACCCGCTTACATCTGTAAAAAACAATATTTGTTGATAATGCGTCAACCACAAGTTGTAAGAATAATTTATACAGCATACCTTGATTATAACTTGATGCTAATCAATGAGTCACAAGAATTTGGTCAAGAAATATTAGCATTTTCGTAGTGACCGTAAACAAGGTCAATATTCTGCATAACTTGATAATAATACAAAATTTTCACTTTCGTTTGATTTTTTGTGGTCAAGCTTATCAATTATCAAGCAAGCAAAGCATTTACATCTAAGGGCGCATTCACACACCATCCGTTTTACATGATGCGTATTTTCCGTTTACGTATGTAAGAGCGAGTTGACACACCCGACAGTATTCCGGATCCAGTAAACAATTATTTCCAGTAGCGAAGGATCCGTAAAAAACGGGCCTATAAAAACGGATCCCCTATCCCCTGTGTGAAGGCGCCCTAATATAGAGTAACTTAAAAGCCTTACCCTTGTGGGAACTTTTGCTGTTGTTATAAATATTCTGTATGCTGTCACAACCTGAAAAATAAAGTTAACTTGAATAGTTAGTCAATGTTATTATGTTTTGTCTATATTCCGATTCAAAAAATGAATACCTTATATATGTATTGTATACACATTTTTATATGGCATCACAGATGTTAAAAGTGTATAATTTCTGATAACATTATATTAGACTTTAATATTACTGTGATTCTATATATTTGACGATATTGGTATTATCGAAGGAAATCAGACAAAATTTATTTGCAAATTGATTGGAACAAGGCAGGGTTTGAAATCGTCTATTTCATTTATCTAACCCATGTTGTTCGACTGCTGGGCAAAGGTCACCTCCAAATTCTTATAATGGTTAAGTGATTAATTAAATAAGTACAGAAATTAGTAGCAAGGTCAATCTACAGGATAAACATTAATTTACGCTAATTAACTAGATCAACACTGTAGATTGTTCACTGTGTATATTAGAACACGCGGCAGCGTGTTCAAGCCAAGTTCAATCAAAGGAACGCGCCGAGTGTATCATTACACGAACCACTTGGTGCCACTTTTGACCCTTCTATAACTCAAAACATCTTTAACGTAAACACATAAAACTACGTCTGTTTAGTTATATCCATAAGGACATGTAGAAGCCCAAATTTCATGAAGCTAGCTCAAACGGTTATAAAGATATGAAGGTCAAAAAGTCGTAAAAATTCACACTGACTGACTGACATATATATAGTACCTAAATCTAACCTACTTCCAGATGACCTAGAAGGATGAAATTTGGAATCCAGCTCGGTAATTGTGAGTAAACGTAGGAAAAAATCAAAAAATAAAAAAAAGTCAAAAAATAAGTAATGTTAGCGACGACGACCTTATGTCAATGGAATAAGGTTTAAATTAAAATAGATCCGCATTGCATAGAATAAGCAATAGTACTAGGTCTCCGATTGCGCCATAGAATACAGTGTAGTTTTTAGGGACCGGCCCGTATAATACCTACCTAGCTATGTACCTATGTCGAAGCATTGCATAGAATAAGCAATAGTAGGTACTAACGTCTCCGATTGCGCCATAGAATACAGTGTAGTTGTTAGGGTGCAGTCTGTGGTGCAGTGCAGTGACTTTGTAATAAGTGCGTAGTTGTATGTATTCGGTACAATAAACCGACACTAAGTGTTCTGAGGTGTTTTACTTGATTAAGATAAGATGAACATTAAATCTCAATACCTGCCTAGTTTTCTTTACAAAAAGTAATGATATCCCACCAAAACATAAATGTAAAAAAGGAGAGCCAAGTTCAATACAAACATTATGAATGGCTGTGGGCTTCCCTGCAAAAAGAATGGAGATATAAATGAGTTCCAAGTCAAATCTATGTAGGTTAGATTTGACTTGGCCAGTTTTTATCAGAATTAAAACGTTGAATAACTTTATAAAATGACTGATGTAATGAAAACTGGCAAAGTCAAATCTAACCTACATAGATTTGACTTGGAACTCATTTATATCTCCATTCTTTTTGCGGGGAAGCCCACAGCCATTCATAATGTTTGTATTGAACTTGGCTCTCCTTTTTTACATTTATGTTTTGGTGGGATAGGTATATACAATACAGGATGTAATAAGTTTATCAGTCAGTACTTTCTCTTCAAAACATGGCTTGTTAGTTTTGTAGGAAATTAGAGTGTATTGAGAAATAATTAACAACTCTTAACGAGTTTCAATATTAAAAACAAATTAGGCAGGGTTTTTTTTTAATAGAAAAAGGCAAAGGTAAACAATAATTGTTTTTGTATGATAAAGATGGACAAAGGAAGACATCATTATATATATTTTGTGGACATGTAGTATATAAACGATATGTCTATATTTATTTCTCAAATAAAATCACCTCAGTCCCTACCAATAAGCAACCTGTTACAGATGTATGAATAACAGTGCCACATTCAATTGAATTGATTCTATTTCGGTCTAGAATTGACCACAATAGCACAATGTGGGTGTAGGCATCCAGAGGGAGCACACACACACACACATTGAGCAACACAGACTGGCTTGTGACTCTTGTGAGACACACCACACCTAATGACTCATTTCATTTCAATGAGCTTTATCAATAACAATGGACACTTGACAGTAATAGTTTTACTATTTTAAGTGCCTAGCCCAAACACAGAATGAATAAAATGTATGCACATTTGTAACAATAATAATATTACATTTGTTAAAGAAGAATTTTTCATCTGGTAGGTACTGTATGACCAACACTCTGCCTACCCTTTTCTATTTTACAGTCACTGGAAGTAATTGCCTATTCTTTCCCTAAGCACCTTCAAGTTGGAATGAATTATATAGTAAACAATGGTATAAATCCTCCAAGCTAAATAAAAACTTCTGTTTTGGGTAGGTTCGTGCAAACAAAATGAGTACTAAAACACTTACCAAAACTCTGTTGTCCACTTTATCACCTCTTGCTTCCATACGAATAAGAGTTTTGTAAATAATCTTGACTTTCTTTCCAAGAACATTGCTAATACCATCTGAAAGGATGTCAAATTTATTAGTATTTAATGTCCTACACCTAACTAAAGATCTTGAAGGCACTCTTTTAAACTACTAAAAAAAAATTGTACATATGCTCGCATAACAATAAATAAGCCGTATCGGAAATAAACAACTCACCATGTAATTCTGAAGAAATATGAGATTTTATTGACATTTTCGCAATTTTCCTTAGTGTCATTACTGCAGTGCTCTAATATTTAGATATCTTTCGCGCATGCTGTGCGGCTTCAACTATTTTTTGTAACTATAACTTATTTGAGTCATTTTTCTTGTTTTCAGAAGCTTTTACTTGATTTGATTTCGCAAAATCTAAATCGAAATAAATCCAATTCACAGCCCAAAACACCAACCATCCGAGGAAAACCACAGATCAATTAAAATAACCACAGAGTATAACTATCTTTCAGATTAAAGTGATGTCCTCCGTGTGTCCTCCAAGTAACGATTCAAAATATCATCGATTGAAGAAATTACTTGTTCAACAAGAGAGACCAATACAATACAGCTAGACTAAGGTAAGAAAAGACAAGGAGTTTATTGAAAAGAAGTGAAATAATTGAGTCGTTGAAAAAACATTAAAAATCGTAGTTAACTTGCATAAGCTTAGGGACTCTTTTCACTCATCCAATATCATTATCTAATGTTAATTAGTCTATGATCTAATGTACATAATGTACATTTGATGATCAAATAAATTGGATGACTTCCAATTTCTTTTAATATTTAATTATTTTTTATTATAATTATATAAATCATTAATCTAGGTGGGTAGGTATGCTCAGTCAACGCCTAGCCTGTGTGTATGTTTTTAGTTAGTGTTCTGTTCGACCGAGGACCGAGAAGTTCCGATTTTCCGAACCGAGCGAGACTTTTTTGTTTTGCAAATAGCAAGCTATTAAGAAAGAAGTTGAAGTTGTTTTGCAAATTGTTTTGTTTTGTAGCGTTTTGTTGGTTCGATTCTTCAGGAAATTTGTTTTTTTATTATTTCGTCTGAGTGGGCTTCCATTCTAGAAAAATAAGTCTACATGCTAATTTCCTAAAACGATGAACAAAAATTACGAGCGATGTACCCACTGCAATCGTCGTAAGTGGCTTGCAACAGGATGCCTCCGCAAATGGATAAAACCCAATGCCATGGAATGTAAACATTTACAACGTAACATCGATAGCAAAAGAGATTTCGATGATACTGATTTTGTTAATGAGGTGTTATTGTCTGATCGTAAACTTGCTGTGAACACCAGTAAGCTGATGAAGTTTTGGAAGAATAAACTTTTTCTTACTGGTAGCGTCAGATCTCTTCAAAGATATTTTGGCCATAAATCTAATGGCGCTGATTATATTTGCAATCTCAATAAGGGGTGTGATCCGTCCACATCAACAGACAAAAGGATTGTCACAAATTTAAGTCACGATACAAGGAAAGATAATCTATACAAACAAGCAATATGCCAGCACTCTGATGGTCACTTAGTTCTCAGAGGCCATCACCACCATGCATCTGTTGAAACATGTGCCATATACTGTCAACTTTCAAAGTAAGGAACCTATACTGACGGATTTCTTGTTTAATCTGCATGGACCTTAGTTATTTCAAGATCTTAAAAGTACCTATAATATTAAATTAGTGTGCTATCCCACTCTTTGGCAAATAAACATAAACCTGACTTTTTCCAGACATGGCTGGTACTGGGGTAGTGTTACTTCAAGTGAGGCTGAAGAATTGCTAGCTGGACAGCATGACAATGTTTTCCTTGTGAGGGATTCAAATGACTCTCGGCATATACTCTGTGTTTCATTCCGATGTGTGGGACGCACATTGCATGCTCGACTGAGACATGCCAACGGACTCTTCTCTTTGAACAATGAGACTTTTGTGCCAGCAAATAGAATATCAGAGCACTGTTCTGCTGTAGATGTCAAGTCACATCTTTTTGAGATGCCTGTCAAATTAGCTAGACCTCTGAATAGGTAACAATTTTTATCAGTATCTTTTTAAAAACACTTATCAACAATATTAATTCTTGAATTTTGTCATTTTCAGATTTGCCAAATTGGATTCTCTTCAAATGATCTGTAGGTTTGTAATAAGACAAACAGTATCTATAAATGGATGGGATAAGCTGCCCCTCCCTCCAAACCTGATCAGATACATAGAAATGGGCAGTGATTACATAGTACCCTCATAGTCGACTGAATATTGTGCCTACAAATCTCTACATTATCATTAGTGTAAGTTCTATTACATTATAACCTATCTTACGATGTACTTATCTTACAATAAAACAGACCTTCAGTTATAATTTAAGTATCGGTTGACTTTTGTAATAATATGCTCATAGAAAATAATACTGTCAGTTCAGTGTGGTGCTAGTTTTATTGTAATGTAAATAGATCTTTATTGTTACCAATGTACAATGTAACTTTTATGTCCAAATAAATGTAAATTGTTTATAAATTTTATACTGAATGAAATATTTTAATAAACATTATCTGTCCTCATCAGATTTTATTTTTAATCTTATATTGCTACAGATTTTTAAATGAAACAACCCTGGTTTTAACCATTGACTAATGTATTTTATTAAGAATTTAAAGCAGACAACACTTACCTACCTAATAAGATTATACTTCTGATCACTTCAGTGAATTAATTCCAAGGATGTTTTTGGCCTGTAAAAAAAGAATTGTTTAAGAATAATATCAAAAAGTTCAAAATGTTACTTTCAGGATTTGTTGAGAAATGTGCAATACAAAATGATAGGTATACATACAGTGATGAATGCTGCACTCAGTGTAGCAGGTGCTGCAGCAATTGGGTTTAAGTTAAGGGCACTTTGCACCAACTCAGCATCTCTGATTCTTGAAGCAATAAAGTTTCTTGTTGCAGTATTTCCTGGAGTCTTATCAGTGAGGTAAAACAGCTCAGCTGTTTTGTATATGCCAGCCAGACCCACTCTTCTTACATACCAGTTGAACTGTAAATAACATTTGAAATATACATTCGGCTTTGAAGTAAATAAAACCATGTCATTAAATAAAAAATTGTGATTATCATTATGGTAAATGATGTTACTATTTTATATTATACAGTTACTTGCATCTACACTTCTGTCCCCTGAATGGTAGCAAATATCATCCACAAGTGATAGCAGTGTAGCTAAACCATTTTGAACATTGCTTGGCATTGTCTGGATAGCCATTGCTTTAGGCCAGGTGCTCCTGAAATCACATAGTTTAAGCTTACAAATAGCTTTATTTCAAATAAAAGAGAAAAATTAAGTTGTTCATATTAATGAAACTTACTTGTATGGTTCAATCATAAGAAGTCTGTGCATGATTGCATGTTCAATAAACTTAGCAGGGACTTTGGGATCTTTGAATTCTGGTTTTGGCCACTGGAATATGACAAAATTGTTGTTTAAATGGTATAACTTATAAAAGAGCTACTATTCATCATTAATATACATACCGTTTTCATTTGCTTTATCAATTTTTCATTACATCTTACATTGAAGTAATGAACTAAATCTGCTCCTCCGTTGGGAAACAGTCCATGAGTTACGGTGGGGTAACCTGCCTTCTTGGCACCAGCACTCAAGGACTCAACAGACCATCCAGTTTGGGGGACAAATTCTAAAGCCAATTCTAAAATCTTGTTTTTTACATTCTCCTCGTAATGATGATCTTCATTTTCTAATACTGCTACTATTTCTTTTGTTGGTGCCTTCACTTCTTTCTCTATAGTTTGGCAGTAATATCTGATACCTCTCTGATTGTTACAGACGGGTATTACTGGAAGTGGTCGATTAATTCTACGGGCAGCTCTTAATGCTGATGACATGAAACAATAAATATCTTTAAATTAAATTTCTATTTAAATTCATAATTTATTTAAAACATGATGTTCTATTTTTACAGGTACCTAATATAATATGGGTACCTTATAAATTAGTTTAAAAATAAGTTACATATAATATTCAATACAATTGTTAGGCTTGGGGAAATGTCAAGAAAAATCCAAATATTATACAAAAGCTGTATTAAAATGTTAAATAACATAATTGAGTGATTAATACAGTACATAGATTACATCTCGCAAATATTCAAATCTTATAACTAGTTAATTTTTCATAAACTCTGTAAGTCTTGCCACAAGGTATTCAATCACATCAAATCCATTCAAAGCAGATTGAATAATCTCCCTCTTATTTGCTGTAGGTATTGAGTCAAGAACATTCCCTCCAACATTGAGTTGTATTGTTTCATCAGGAAGGTTATTGCCATCTTCTATGTCCATTAGTTTGGCCTGGTAATGAGCTCTTGACATCTTCAGGGCAGTCCTTAAGGTTTCCAAATATTCCAACTCTATTGTTTGATATTGGTCTTTAATCCCTGTTTTGTTTTCCTTGTCTTTTAAAACTAAATAGGTCAAGAAGTTAAGTACAGAAATTATTTGGTCTGCTAACTCCATCAAATCTGATTCTACATCATGTGGTAGGTAGCTGATTAATTTAACCATATTTAACAGCTGTGCCCCAGTGAAGCATTCATGAATATTTTCATCTTTGAAAGACTCATGGAGGGCATCTTTATACAGCTTAATGGCATATCCAATCATTCCAGAATGATTAGCTGCTTGTATCAGAAATTTTATAAGTAAATACTTTCCTTTGTTATCAAACTTTTGAATATGGCTTCCGAGGCAGTTCAAAGCAGTCAAACGCAGAGAGGGATAGTTAGAATAAATGGCAACAATCATCAAACTTTTTATCAAATTGTAATGAGTTGATGATAGAATTGAGAAAGATGTTTCATTAGCCAAACGGTTTGTTACAGCTTTGCAAGTGGCCAAACCTTTATTTATTGGTCCATATTCTGTATCATTGAGAAAATGTATAACTGCTAGCAAAACAGTTTCAACCACATATTCAGTGCTGTATACCTGAGGCACAGCATTGTCAGGAATATCAAAATGTCCAGAAAATATGATATAGAAAAGGCTAGCTAGTGATGTCATATTGATTTTCTCTCTATGTTCATAGGGAGACAATTCACCTTCATCTATGGCTTTGGGTTTTGTACTCTTCTCCTCTTTAGCACAGATGTCTAGATGTGTTAAAAACTTCAACAAATTCTTTTCCAATTTGCAAAGATCTTGAACAATTTCAATACAGACCAGTCTCATTTCACTTGTCTCATTAGAAGTAGCATCCATATCAATGTAAATTACTGGCTTGCCCAGCAAGCTCATTAGAAATGCTGCTATTATTTGCTTAGCTTGATCATTCTGTTTTTCTGAAGCAATTAATTCATTAATAAAAGGTTTATAGAATTGGGGAAGTAATGAGTACACTTTTATTACTCTTCTAATATTTGGATCACTGTCCATCAACTTCCGTTCATCTCCTTCAAGTTTGTGATCAGTCACTGGTATTTTTTCAATATAAGTAGAAATTGAATTCAAAGTCCACTCCAAGGACCTGCCTCGTTTTGAAGACAGTTTATTCAAAAGTTTTTGTAGTGGTGACAGCACTAATCCAAACTGAGCATCATTCTCGGCAAGCTCAATTCGTTCAATGAACTCCAGGAGTGCTTCTTCAGCAGAACATTTTTCAATAATAATTGTCAATAACTGCTCACAAGCCCCGTACAAGGATGGTTTGAGAACAATAGTGTCATCTTGAATTTTTTCAATGACAACAGTTATCAGGTCCCAGCATTTATCTTTAAACTGTTGTTGCAGTTTTGCTTCATTAGGAACAGCTAAAGCTTCCTTGATTTTTCCAGCATCAAGTAATGTTGAAATAAGATGGTTAATGTCGATTTGTTTCGCCATGGTGTGAACTAAACACTCAGAGTTCTGTAATCCAATTAACTCTGAAATTAATTTAAATCGTCACCAGCTGAAATCTTGCCGAGTTATTTGTATGTAAGTAAACAGGTTTTTTTCCGATTTTAAAGAAACATGGACACATAAAAAATATCGACATTTGTCTACTTACAGTAAAGAATCCTGGGTATTTTGCTCATTTTTTTTCCCGAATGCACGGATTTACACACGTGAGAAATATAATGTCTATAGAAATTTTAAATTGGCTTGGCAGTCGGCAGCAGCTTGCAAGTTTAGTTTCGTGAAATTCAATTCAAAGAGAATACAATAACTTCGTAGCTGAAATTTTCAGAATATTCAGGAATGATTGATTTTGATTTTGTTTGATAGATCGAAATTTATGTCAACTTAAAGAATTGACATTGACAACGAATCGCAAAATAACAGCTGATCAGTTATAGCCGTCGGCGAAGGCGCTACGCGTTGGCGTCGCCACATGTTGGCTAAGTAATTTAGTTACTTTTCAATTCAACAAGCTTCCAAAGCAATCGCACGCACGTAATCTATATTCAAATAAATAAAAAAATATAATTAATTTTATCACAAAACACAAATATTTTTTTCTTTTGATTCTTTTTATGACGCTTTCACAAACCAAGATTATGGCCAACATCATGCCAACATGGCCAACATAATGTGTAGAGGCGGAGACATGAGGAGAGAGGACCCATAATGAGAATCATAGGATAGTTCATTCATGGGATAGGATTTTCTTCCTTAGCCTTAAAGTTGACAGTGACATCTGTTGACGTTGACGCGCAAATCACCTCCCCCCCCCCCTCCCCCCCGCCTTGCACTGCACCTACTACCTACACTACACTACGCTCCGTGAATCGTGATTCTCGCTGACTTGAAATTGAAATTTATTTCTTTCGGCACTTTAGCTGCGATGTTTTCTTGTCTACATTTTAAGTGAAACAATATAAACCATGGCCGCCAAACAGAAGAATATATTTACTCGGAGTAAGCCGTTGATGAACATATACAGCGGTGTAGACGACGATGGAAAAGAGGTAAACATTATCTATGCTTTTACTGAATTTTTCATGAAATGGAATGATTCAGGAGGAATTCCTTATTCAGGTGGAGGTTAGAGAAGACGCAGAGCAGCTAGTGAAATGGCATGAGATCTCTGACGCCCTGGTAGCTGCCGGTTACTACCGGGCTCAGCTGCAAGGACTGTCGGCATTTGATAAAATAGTAGGCGGTCTCACTTGGTGCATAGAACTGTGTGACATCGATGTGGACGTGAGTCTTCTATTCGAAGAGAATCTAACCATAGGAAAGAAAATGTAAGCAATTTATGTATTTAAATCTGAATCTGGCCAGAAAGTGTTAACAAATGTTTATATACATTTTGACATAATATAAAATTCCCTATAGTCTGATCACAATGACTTGAATTAAGAAATCTCTGTTTGTGATTACAGATCTCTAACTGAAAAAATAGTGAAAGTACTACCATCAATGAAGTGCCCATACATTATTGAACCCCACCAAATCCAGGGGTTAGACTTTATAAACATATTTCCTTTAATTCAGTGGCTTATAAAATACTCCAGTGAGTTCAGAGAAGCAAAGGAAGATGAACTCAGAAAGTTTGCAGTCATGCAATATGATAAGAAATACATCTTTGAGTCTGATAGAGAAAAGTTTTTGCAGAAAGAAAAGTTAATGAGGAATCTGGCTGCAGTACAGGTAAAACAAAACTACACCTTTGAAATAGAATTCCTCATTGTTTATTGTAGAAACAAATAATTACATTGTAAGCTTAACTATCTTCCATCATGGCCTGTTGCATCGTTGGATCGCGAGGAGTGGAAGAAGAAAAGGGAGGCCTTTGCCCAGCGGTGGGACAATAATTGCTCAAAATGAATAAATTATAATAATCTTAACTAGAGAAAATGGAAATGAATTACTTATAAATAATGTTCAACATCATCATCATATAGCCTCAAGCTAAGCAGAGCTTGTTATTGGTACTAGATGACTGATATACATAATACAATACATAGATAGATATTTTTTATTATACATAGAATATACCCAGAACACCTGGAAGAAATATTTGCATATCATATAAATATTTGTCCCAAGACGAGAATCGAACCCCCTGTGTCGCGTGGACTTTGCCCGCCTCGCCACATTGTTTGTTCATTATTAGTTGGAATATATTTTATTTTGAAATTGTTCCAGAATTTATACAAACCATGCAGAGTCCGTAAAAGGAAAGGTGGGCTGCCTACGAGCGAGCTAGAACAAGTGAATGCTACTCTCTCAGAGTACGATCAGAGAACACTACTGCATGTTTCTACTAATAAAGAGGACAGTAAAAAAGATGAGGGTCTTGATTTCTTAGTAAGTTTTTTTATGTTATTTTAAGAAGCTATAGTAAATAAATAAATAATGCTGGACAATTCACACAGCATCATCTAGCCCCAAGCTAAGCAGGGCTTGTGTTATGGGTACTAAATGACTGATATACTTAAAACAATACTCATTACATAGATCGATATTTTTTATTATACATAACAACCAGAACAATCGGAACAAATGTCTGCAGATTGTACACACAATGGTCCTTAGGCGCGAATCGAACTTGCAACCTCTTGCTTCGTAGGCGGACCTTCGCACACCGCGACACAGAGGACGTCAAATAGTAATTGCAACCTGCATACGCGGTGCTCGTATATTCCACCTCCTCCCTGCAGTTTCTGTGTGTAGTGGGTGGCATTTAAAAATATAAGGTATATGATTACGATTTCATTGATAAATTCCCTTTATCCTGCTGGTTTGTTTTGTGATAGTGAGTTTTCTTTTTTTTTCAGTATGATTATGAAAAAACTTTGGCTGATCCATCCCACATAACAACTGAGGTTAGTAGCGATTACTTGAGTTTGCTTGCAAAAATAACATTATACTCTTTTCTATACTTTTTCATGGAATGTCAATTAGTGTTTTTTATCAATTACTATTTGTGACAATCAGGGTATGAGTGGCACAAAATACTAATCAAGACACTATCTTTTGATATGCAGGCTGACATATACAAAAAAGATGCAGAAAGTAACACAAACAGTGGGGACACAAAAATACATTACGCAGTCCTTCACTCGGAACTAACTGGTGAAGTGTCAAAAGAACTGGAACAGAGTGAAAAGATCAAATATTCTCAAGATGTGGACCGGCTTACAAAAACAGTAGATGTGCTGGAAAAACAGGTATCAACGTACAAGGAGGATCATGAGGCTAAAATGGATGCAGCTAAGAAGCAATACACAGATGTTTTGGGGAGGTTGAAGAAAATAACGCAGAAGTTGATGAAATCTGATGATTACAGGTAAATAATAAAATCATAATTATTGACACAAACATCATCTTTGTAAAATAGTATGGATGCCTAAAAAATATATATAATTAAAAAAAAATCTAATTCAACCTGTCGAGTTGTCATGCATCGTAAATTATTAAATTATGTTTTCTACAAATCAAATCCATTTTTTTTACGACAGTGTACTACTATTTGTAGATTAATAAGTATATGTTTTTTTGTGCTTCAGTGACAAAAATGCTAAAGAGTTCTACAAGTCACTGAAAGAAGTAGCAACAGAGAGGAATGAACTTCTTCAAGTGATCCAGCATAGAGAAAAGGAGCACAGAGCGCTTCAGGATGAACTCAGGTAAATATTTATATTATTTTTTCTTTATCAAAGACTAGCTGCGCCCCGCGGCTTCGCCCGTGTGAAAATCTATGTGTCAAATGCTTTATAAACCTTCCTCTTGAATCACTATATAATAAAAAACCAATGATAAATAATCTTTATTATGTTAACAAATCGCGAAAGTTATTTATTCTTTATTGGTAAATCGCAGGTTTACATACGTAAAGCTAAACATTGATCACATAAAATAATGCCAGAGAATATTTACATCTTATTACTAGGTAAATATTAGGTTTATTCGGGTAAGATCTCTACTCTATACCTGCCTGCAATTAATAATATCAATTTGTATGATATTCTATTCTTTGATTAAGGTTGGTACAAAAATTATCATAAAATAAAACAATACTAGTTCTACTTTACTTGAAAATTCCTAATACAGCTCTCTGTGATAGGCCTGTAGGTCTAAGGTTCACCTAAACTTTTTCTATCATTCAAATTATAGCTAAAATTTACACTTTCCATAATGGTCTGATTTGAAATGATTGATTAATGCTTTGTTGGTTGGATCATCACACGTACTATGCGCCACTGCCACTCAGCGCTCAACCTTCAATCTGCCTGTTCGCACGCTGTCGCTACGTAAAGCACATTGGCAGCTTATCATGTTTCTATAGATAACGAGCCTAAGCCCATTTTTAAGTACGTATTCTTGCGGGCTTGGTAACATAAAAATAAATAATGTCTTATTATTTTTTTATTAGAACTGCAAAAGACCCGAATACCGCCATAGTCGAAGACCAGCCTCTCACCCCTTCAGAGCTCAAAGAATACGAAGAAAGAGAAGCGAAACTGAAGTCTTACATCACTAACATAAGGCTGGAACTCGCGAAGTTGAATCGCGAGGTTCTGAAGTATACAGTAGCGGTCGATGAAATCCCTGGAACGGCTGAGCTGCTGCAGTACGAGAAGAGATTTATGGAGCTTTATAACCAAGGTATGCTTAGAGAACTCCACGGTAGACCAGCGCTATGGTACGATCTACTCTACCATAGCACATGCTGAGTGGAGACCGATTTTGTCAGTTTCTGTCTTCTGTTAATCTAAGTTTAATTTATAAGAGTCTCTGTTCTGACAAAATCAAAATATTTTGACTTTTACTTTACTTTACTAGAACTTGCCGTGGCTACGTAAGAATCGACCCTTCTAACTCAGTCCGTGGATGTCGTTAGGCGGTACCTCGAGACACACTAGCGCCGCCACCTATTGAAGATAAAATAGGTGGCGGCGCTAGTGTGCCTCGTGGTACCGCCTTAAGAGCCGACTAAAGAAACCTACCAGAGGAAAGGCAGCAGCTTACTTCTGTTTATTTTTAACACCTTATTTGTGATCGATCACCTATCCCCCTGTCAAGAAGGGCGGAGATCATTTAATTCAGAAATTAAAATTAAAAGATTTATAAAAAAAGTCACAGAACCAACCCAAAGAATTAAAGCAATCGTATGTTCATCATGCGAAAGTTTAATTTCGGTTGCCGTCTCTCAAATTAGACTAAAAAATTCGCATTATGTAATAAAATAATTAATCAGACGAAAACATTTATTTTGTCCGATTACAAGTAAATAAGAGTCTTCCACGTGTGTCATGTCAATTCATGTTTTTTTCCACTGCAGTGAAAACAGTTCATAAAGCACTTTTCTCAATGTTCGTAGTGATAAAAATATGTATTTTTGTTTTGCGTTCACAGTGGCCTCAAAGCACAAAGAAACGAAGCAGTATTACATATTCTACAATACTCTTTTAGAGGTGAAACTTTACACGTCTAAGGAGCTGACACTGCTGAATTCAATCCTGGATAATTATGATGAGTGAGTAGTAATTGAGCTACTGATCATTTTCATAACACAAGCTCTGTTTAGCTTGGGCCTAGATAATGCTGTGTGAATTGTCCAGCATTATTTTTTTATTATACATAATCTCATGAATATTATAAATGCAAAAGTAAGGATGTTTGTAGATTTGCTTCACGCCGAAACTACTGAACGTATCTGGCTGAATATTTGCATAGATGATGAAGCCTGGAATCAAACATATACTTCTATCTCTTTTTACCATGCTTTTATTAGCTTCACCTGTATGTATGTTTGTTTGTAACCGACTCCTTTGGACTCGATTTTGACCCACTTTGAACGGTCAGATTTCATTTAAACTTATTTATTGTATTATCCTATTATCTATCCGTGAAAACCTTCAAAAATATTTTTAGTATTAATTAACTTGTTAATGTGTATAAACCTCTGGTTTTCCTTCAAATTAATATCTCATAGGATAGAAATGACCTTTAAACGTTTCCATATAAACAACGCGTGCAATGCCGCGGGCAGAAACTAGTATATTCGAAGCGACGACAATACAAATTAATTCCAGCTGAGCACTCTGCCCATGTGTGTGGCTACATAAAATAAATAAATACTGCTGGACAATCTACACAGCGTTATCTATTAGGCCCAAGCTAAGCAGAGCTCGTATTATGGGTACCTACTAGATGATTGATATACTTTATATAATACATTACATAGAGTTTTTTTATTAATACATAGAAAATACCCAGGACACCCGGAACACATATTTGCAGATCGTACAAATTTTTGTTCCAACGCGAGAATTGAACCCGCACCCTCTAGCGACGCAGGCGGACTTTCGTCCGCCGCGCCACATCTGTCGCCATAAATTAAAGCAGTATAGATCCAGAGATTTGTTTGTTTGATGTTAAGATTTTTAAATATTACCGTGGGAATCTGAACAACTATGTATGTAGATATCTAAACTACAGATCAAGTAGGCAAATTATGTAGGTAACCTTTTAATTTAGTTAAGCCTTGCTAGCACAAAAACTAAGTTTTAATATTACTCCTTTATTCCAGAGCCATGTCATCCGCAAGAAAACGGGAAGAGTTCATGACACAGTTCGAGTCAATAGTCGAGTGGGTGAACCAAACCGTCAAGAAAGTAGAAGATAAGTTCCTACAGGAGAAGTCACAGAAGGCATCGCTGCACGAAGTATACTCGCGACTTATGGACGTGCAAAGGCAATACGCTGCTGCTTTGAAGAAACTTGCTGAAGAACGGCAGAAGATTGGCACCAGATAAGGCGACTCATAAGCAAAGTTCAAAGTCGCTCAGTGAGCTATGGAAAATGCTATGTTCGGGGTCTCTCTGAAGGATAGGATTCGTAACGAAATTATCCGACAGAGAAAAAAGTTATATAGCTCAAAGAATTAGCAAGCTGAAGTGGCAGTGGGCCGGCCATATATCGCGAAGAACCGACAACCGCTGGGGTAAACATGTTCTTTAGTGGAGCAAACGTAGCGTAGGTCGCCCTCCGGCCAGGTAGGATGACGACTTGCAAAAGACTGCAGGCAGATGCTGGATGCGGCAAGCTGAAGACAGGGTGCTATGGCGCTCATTAGAGAAGGCCTATGTCCAGCAGTATTATAGGTGGATGATGATGAAGGTGACTCAGGTTTTTTCACTGTTGGAAACATAGGAAACCCGTATGAATGGAGCAAAGGACTGTGTAGCCAAGACAAATTCGCCTGAGATAAAGTTACAAGGTTATTAGTACCCTAGTGCTACACCAGCCATCTTCGAAGAAGTTGGAGAGTAAACCCTGGTTTTGAAGTGGATACTGGATTTTGCCACAACCGCAAAATGAAAATGTTCACTCCTAGTCACTAAAATCCTTAGAGAATTAAACCAAACATTCTCTAAGCTAAAATCAGAAAACAGTGACTACACTACAGTATTTATCTGTTTTTACGTACCTATTATAATTTGTGTTGTTTATGTGTACGCTGGAGTTATCTAAATGGTGTCTACTTGGAAAACGAACATCGAAGTTTCTGATTAGATTGTTTTTGCAAAACAGAAGAAATACAGAATATAAACGAAGAAAAACAACTCTAAAAGATAGCGTTTGCACGAAAACGAATCAGTAACTTCGGTTTTCGTTTTCACGAGTACGGACCCGTATGGTGATGGACTAACTTGCGACCGGTTTGCGACAGGCGTAAATTAAGCAATCAGTGCTGTCAAACGCCAATTTTGACCAATTTTGACGTTGTAGCTGCTGTCAAACTAATACAAAATTGACGTTTGATTGCTTAATTTACGCCTGTCGCAAACCGGTCGCGAGTTACATAATCACCCGGCGGATCTAATAGCGACCTAATGACGTCACGTAAGACATTATTAAGTGGCGTCTTAGTCGGCCTACTCTAGAATAAAAGTGCAAGGCTTCATAATTTTTTGGTTTTGCGATATCCGTGCCTAATGAAATGAAAGTGCAATAATCTCGCCATTTAGCATTTATCTAGTCTTAATACGAAATTATCTTTTACATTTTTATATCTGCATTCCAATGAAATATCCCAAATGTAAATATTTTAAGACTGAACTTTTATAATCGAGCGAACAGTGTAAGATCCTAAATAATACTGATAAAAACACATTAGTTTTGTTTCATTAAACTTTATTACACTAAACACTCAATTAAAGTACAAAAAAATACTCTCACATAGTAGAAAATAATACCTTACAACACAGTGGCCTATTACATGATTGTTTCCACCAAGTTTAGCCTTACAAGAGTTACAAGTTACAATCTACGAATACATACTTCAATCAAAAGTTAAATATCAAACTGCCTGGGTTAACTTCAACTGATTAAAAAAACTGTAATTATTGAGCACTAGCTGCGCTCCGCGTGGAAATGTATGTGTCAAATGGTTTATAAACCTTCCTCTTGATTCAGTCTAGGTGTCTAATGAAAAAACTGCATCAAAATCCGTTGCGTAGTTTTAAAGATCTATCCATACAGACAGCGGAAGCGATTTTGCTTTTACTATATAGTGATGATAAATAAATTAGAATGCAATCAAAGCGAAACCAAGTTACCAGATTTTTGCGTTACCGACGACGATGACGACGTCGGAGGCTGCTGCTGGGCTTTATGCTGATTCCTCGAGCTATGACTATGGCCATGACTATGACTATGGGTGTGCGAATGGCCATGGCTGCTGGGGCTCGATTTCTTATACATTGAGAATGATACCAGCTCACGGTTAGCGTTGGTCATTGCCATCGAGTGGGATACCACGTCGTAACCAAACAGGGCGTGGAGACGGTTCACTACGACCAACGTCAGGCCTTTCTGGGTCACTCGGACGGTCCTCTCTGGGTCGGATGTAGTGGCTATCGTGACTCCAAACATGGAGTTCAGCTCCTGAAATAAGAGGAGATTTTTTTATTGAGTTTATTTACGGCGAGGTAAGCAGGGTTAGTAGTTGTATCAATTTGAATAGTACAAACATTACGCCTGCACCATTAATGGTGCAAACGTAACCGCGGGAGAATAATTACCTACCTACATAAGCGGGTAAATTCTGAGAAAATTTGTTTAATTTCAATGCGGGACAACTAACTCGCTAAAGCTCTAAACACTGAAATAGGAATTATTTAGGTATCATCACATCAAGATTAAATTTTTAACCGACTTCGAAAAGAGGAAGTGGCTCTATTGTTCATGTCGGTTGTATATTTTTTTATCTATGTCCGTCGATTTCTTTATCATATAGACCGATTAAGATGTTTCTTTTGCAGTTGCATAGAGGACAATCCCGAGGTGGTCTCATCCAAATTATATTCCCGAGGGATTAGTATTTATCCCGCAAAATTTAAACTAAATTATGTTTTTAGTTCTTTCAAAATAATCAAATTATAATAGTGGTATAAACCTGTTATTACCTAATCAATAGTATCGTAACTCAAATGCCTAACCACCATAAACACTACCCTACCACTACAATAACCGACTTAAGGGTCCGGCGACCCTCGCTTGCAAAAATCGTTCCGAATATCGCTGTCCCTGTTTAACCCTTGCGCCGCGCCACACACGATAGCAATATTAGCCGTTCAAAATTTGGTTTGTTCCGTAATACCAAAAATGATTACTGAAAACTTTTTGTATTCTTCACAAAGTATTGTTATTCTGTAACTAGACAATATAAGCTATGTTCCTTAATAAATAAAACGTAAGATATTGATGTTATTAATACGAAATAAATAGCATGAAAACATGTCCATTTTCGCAAAAAAATGTGCAAAATGAGATTGGCTTTCATTTCATTTTAGGTAAGTATTTTGAAAAAAAAACTATTTGGGAACCTAGATAAATACTATTTTAATACAAATAATGCAATATTATAGTGGAAATATGCTTGAATTAGAAATAATTTTGGTATTACATTTGTATGAAGAATTCGTCCCTCCGGAGGCCCCTTAAATATTCTTAGTTTCTTGTAGTGGTTACCGCTAATTTCTAAAAAAACAGTCCTAACTATTACGATCTGCATATCCATAAGGCCATAAATCATCTTGGAGTAGATACCTACGTTTACAATGTAATTTTAGGTAATTTATTCTGTACATCTTTTCTGATGGCGATACATTCCACACGTGTAGGTGGAATATTTACAATCCTTTGTTATGTAAACGGTGTTGTCATAAGCCTGAACAAAATACTGATTTAGGTACCTACCTCAAGTCATATATAATATATGTACAGGTATAAGGTAGGCAGTAAAACACTTATTAACACAGAAAGTTATTATGAAATGAATGAAACAAATTAGAACTAGTACAGTTGAAACAATTCACAGGTAGGTCAACTGATCCATATCAGATAACAAAAAAAAATTAGGAAAACCTATAGCACTCAAAAATTCAGAGGTGGAAGCATTCATACTACTCTATATAAATTTCTTGTTCTAAAAACATAAATAGGTTTTGAGGAAAAGTTCCTTTTATTTTCATCTTTTTTCTAGCAAGAAGCTATCACCAACAAGACACCTTATCGACACGAATACCGACTTCTACTGCCGAACAAGATTATTAAAAAAAAAGAAGTTCAGAAGACCAATTGCCATTATTAATCTGTAGTGATGGCTCGCCATGGGTCGGTCTCAGTTCCATACCCGGCAAGGCAATCAATTATTTCGTACTTCGTGTTCATTGCTCCCTTATTGCAATAAAAGGGCACCTACATATTCGACGAATAAGACATTTGCAGAACATTCTGAGCTTTAGTTAAAAAGAATGCTGATTAATTAATAATTACCCTGACTAATGACGCTCGTTCGTCGCTCTTGAGCCCGTAGACGACTGCAGCATCGCTCGCGAGGTGCGGAGCACTAAGGCTTCCCATCACCATGATGTACGGCATCCTGGATCACAAAAAACAATCACCGGTTGAATTTCATTTTACAAGCGCGCCTTCGCTCACGACACTACACTGTCCGGAATGATACCACGCGGCGGCTTCTAAACCGACAGGTTGAGTGCCCGTGTGTGAGTGAACTCTACAGCATTCAAGTATATGTACGTGTCGTGTTGTCCACTATAAGCCCGTGTAATGGTGAGCCGTGACGTCGACCGTCACATGGCCTTCACGGGTGCTTGACTGCGCGAGCGCAGGCTGTGACGCTGGCCCTCGCCCAGAACAATGAATGTTATTGAAACAATAATAGCTGAATGGACCTGCATGTTTACCCAAACGAGGTTTTATTGTGAGGGAAGTCAGAATGACATCCGAAAGTCACGAAAATCAACCTATTAATACTTACAAAACATCAAAGCGCGAATACAAATACGATTTTTGTGTTATTTTATACTATAAATAATTTATGTTTGAACTCTAACAATGAGTCATTCTATGAGCAGTCCCAGAAATATACAGTTGGGTATGCATTTCACATCACTGTCTAATCTACACTAACTATTCAATAAATGCTGACTGAAAGTATCTATCTACCTTGTTCTGATCATGTTGGTTCGTAAAGAGTTATTGTGTTTGCTGCTCATCTGATGTGGTATTTTAATAATTTCTAGTATTCGAGACATACCAAAAAGCGCGTCTATCGTTTGTCCAAACTATGGCAGAGCTGGCCACAAGGTCCACCAATGTCAAATGCCTTGAAAGTGCCGGAGTTCTTGGTAAGCATATAGCTGGCATATCCTTGTCGTCTATCTGTCTTGTCCGAACTTGTAATGCTGGATGGGTATTGGTTCTTCATTTTTAACCGTCTTCGAAATAAGGTTTCTATGTTTGGCTCTATGTTTTTTATGTATGTTCGGTGACCAATTTAGATGATTATTTTGCATTAATATAAAGGATCCCGGGGTAGTCCCTTAAAAATATTTCCGAGTAATAGTACCTACTTATTTATCCCGCAAAACACTTTAAAACTAAGAAATTAGTTTATAAAAAAAAATTACACTTATATTAAGCAATGAATTTAATCATTATATCAATGAATTGATCCACGCTTTTCTAGCTATAGAGCATTAGGTGTTACATTTTAAAGAAAAAATGCCATAAATAAATGTAAAATCTACATTTATTTAAAGCATTTTTTCTGAGCGTATTGAAAAAAAATATTTCTATGTACAATAATTTTTTTTATCTATGTACCTAATGTATTGTATTAAGTATATCAGTCATTTAGTACCCATAACACTAGCTATGCTTAGTTTAGGGCTCGATGATGCTGTGTGGATTGTCCAGCATTACCTACCTATTCAGTAGATAGTGGACAAAATTCAAATAAGAAATAACTTATTTATATACTATTCTTAATAATAAGACATAAACCAGAGGTTTGTCTAGTGTCGGCGGTTACAGCGTTTGCTAAACCTGAGGATTCTTGATTCAAATCACCTACTAACGATTAGATAAGCCCTAATGAATGAGTATCGGCAAACGTAGTGCAGGACGCCCTCCGGCCAGGTGGGATGACGACCTGCGAAGGACTGAAGGCAGATGCTGAAAGCGACAAGCTGAAGACAGGGCGCTATAGCGCTCATGAGGGGAGGCCTAAGTCGAGCAGTGGACTATTATATGTATGCTAATGATGATGAATGAGTTTCCTAGATCTCCTACGCCCTCTACTTTCGGACGCATGTAGCACAGTCCGCCAATGCGCCGTGGTAGCCGCCGCCAGGCTCGGCGAACACGACGAGGGTATGTCAAGGCAGCTGCTGAACTCAGGCATGTTCACCACCACTTTGGAGAACTTGAATAAGTTTAACGTAAGCAATACTCAATATTTTTATTGGAAACATGTTGTACAGGAGATGAAAGATAAAAATGTTTCATTGTTACAAACATGCACCCTGCTAGGGCACGGCAATATTAATAGGTGGCTAATAAGTACCACAGTCTAATACTTAAAATCTAATAACTTATTCTAGGTAGAAAATTTAATTTAAAATAGTGTTTATATAAATCTTAATATTATTGAGATATTTACTTTGGTAAAGTAACGAAAGTACCTAACTATGTAGGTATTATAATCTTTTCATAAAAGTAACTTATATTCACACAGTCACAAATATCCCGTTATTACTACGTTATTACTTTGGTGTAGGTAAGTAAATAACCATGATAGTTTCATAGCTTTATTTTAATATTTTTATCTTTCGAAGTTATGTTGGTATTTATAAATACATATTAATCTATGCTTTCTGTTTGGTGAAATATGCGTTTGGCCGCTGGGAGGTGCGAAACAGTTTTAAACTTAGGTAGGTATGCGCTTTCCAGTGTTCCGTTTTATTTTAGTTATATTATGTTTTTGTTCATTATAAATAAATTAAATTAAATTTGAATCTTGGTACTTATCTCAAAATTTATGAACGAACTGGGTAATTTGTGTGGAGAAAATTGAATGCGTCTTTAGGCAGTTGCTAGTCTGCAAAACATAAACCGTCTTTCCACTTGTCCATTACGAGTCTATTCACTTTAATTAAATGGAATGCAATTTATTCAAGGAATTAGGTACCTACATGGACGGCTGAGTTTCGAATCCATAACTTTAAATCCAACTATGTAGGTATATACCTACTATATAAACAACAACTCTTGCCCAGCATTATTAATTTATTCGAAAAAAAAAAAAAAAACGGATTTCAATCAGCCTCTCTGCCTGTAAAATTGGGAGGCTTAGGTATTCGAAGTGTAGCTCTACCAGTGTTCCTGTCTGCGTCTACAGAACTATAATAGTTCTTTAGGGTCAAATTAATGAGAAGGCTTTACTTAACTAGTCTGGTCGAAGTGACGCGTGACCCGAAAGCTCGTGAGTACGTAATCTGGCGCGGCGCATCAGCATTGCCATACAGCGGAGCAATACAGCCAGCGCAGCGTCTTGGCGACGCATCCGATTGGTATTGAAATGGATCAGTTGAGCTACTTGTAGATTGTTTGCTACAGTTTGCAGTTAGCTCAATTGTTTCAATTTTAATTGCATTTACTAGTTCAAATTTGTTTCCATTATTTGATATAAAATATTGTTTTATTTAGGTATTTATTTATTGAGTTAGAACTTTGACTGAGCCTAAAACATATTAATTTTTGCCCCATAAAAGACATTAGTCTTTTATTTCAACAAGATTAGCTTAATTTGAATAAAACAAGTATTTTCCATAGGTCTACTTCAAACGATCTGCGCTTTATCTAATGCGAGCGGTTTCCAAGTAAGTATGTCATGGATGTTGAAGCAATAACATACAATTACTACTTACCCACGAAAGGACACTTTTTATTAGGTACCTTTATGATTATTGCAGGCATAACGAGGAATTGGCATCTGCGGTTGTGCGACTCGGTGCTTTAGAACATATCGTGGCATGCTTAGAAGATTTTGATACTCAGGTGCAAGATTTAGCATAAACCTAGTAGTGTGCAGCTGTGCAGAACGTGTTAAGTACCTGTACATCGGCACTGTAGCCTGTAGTTTAGGTATTTTAGATTTAACCGCAAGGCAAGCCACAACAAACACTCGCTTGGGATCACTATAGTGAGCTGCCCAACCCTGATCATATGGCACATTTAGCTAGCATAACCTACTCCCATAGTATCTAGGTATATCATAATTTACCAAGCCAAATGCTTTTGACAGATCAAGAAAGCATGCAAACACACGGGTGTTATAATGGCGCTTTCCATAGAAATAATATAGGAACAACAATAGTCTTCGTCATTTCACTTGGCACATAGGAATGACTAAGACAAAAACCAAACATAGCCAAAGCACCTGCAACATGGGGCCCAGCGTGCTGCAAGTACTTAATGCTGAGACCATCGTGGCTGGGTTACTTCCCCCTTTTCATGGTTTTTATAACTTTTTTAACTTGTTTAGCAAGTAACCTATAGCATACCAATATATTATTTATAATACAAAATGTTTTAGGTGAAAGAGAACGCCGCCTGGGCTCTCGGGTACATTGCCAAGCACAGCGAACAACTGGCTGGGATGGTTGTGGACGCCGGGACGTTGCCGTTGCTGGTTCTCGCTTTTCAGGAGCCGGAGATGAGTCTCAAACAGGTGAAGCATAAAGCAAAAGCAAGCCTATTTAAATTATAATAGTATGTTACTAGGTAGTTCATCACTGGTATAACTGTAAGCGAACGTAGGACTCTGGCGGTTATGTACGAGTAACATTTTGGCCCGTAGATTTGCCCGGTGCTTTGACGAAGTGAAAGTTACGCTCTTCAAGGCGTACCTACTGTCAGAGCCTGTATACGGGTAATCTATGGGTTAACTACACTCGTAATTAACTGGACGCCCTACGTGTCCAGTATAATAACACCTTTAGGATGCTGTTGAGACTCACTCGTTTTTGTAGCCTCAGAGATGTTTGCTCAGAATCTAACTAACGGCTTCCACGCCGTCAGTTGGAAGAAAACAGCATCCCAGATGAACCGGAGGAGGGCGAGTCACAAAAGCATCCTACAAACTGTGGTAGGGCGTATGTCCCCCATATGGACACAGTTTGTCCAACGTATGTTGCTCCAGTGTGTGGATACAGCAGTTGATTTAGTCTTAATTATTTATTTTATTGTAAGCTAATTTGTTTTAATCAAATCTATTTATAATTTTTCGCTAATGTAATTTTAATCACATGTTTATTCCTATATTTATGCTATTTTATTTTAATTTAATTCTACGCTATGGATTTTGTTATCTGAAATAAATAAATATAATACAATAACTGCTACGAAAACGCTAAGATGCTACGCCATGCCAGTGCGTTATTCACAAACAAAAAGTTTATAGTAGACGTGACTATGACTACTAATGCCTACTGCTACGCGCTACGCTTGCAAAAGATATCAACGCGATTGTATGAACTTCTACTAATATTTTGAATCTTTATTTTTGTAGACAGTGCTACGACTGTTTGCTACGCGCGACGCGACGCAAATGCGTCTTGCAAAAGATTTCGACGAGCTTGCTTATTTCTGTAGACGACGTTTTCAACGCGCAACATCTCCTTTTATCTTTTTGTAGAATGTTGTTACGCGCTACGTTTTCTTTTTAACTTGATTTAGTTTCATTGACATACGTAAGGACTTATAAATTATATGGTTTGTCGCAGATATCAGCTGGAGCTATTGTAGATATAGCTCAACACAAGCCGGAAGCTGTTGTAGACGCAGGAGCAATATGCCACTTGGTCCATGGGCTGGAGAACCAAGATCCCAAACTGAAGGTTGGTTCCCATAATCCTAAGACGTATAAAGCAGTTAGTAAAGTAGTGTTTTGTAGACAGACAGCGTTTCTATTTTGGCTGTGTTCTGCGCGATCGCTGATTTTTAAAATGTTAATATTTCAGCGCAGCACATTATGTGCCCTAGGAGCAGTGGCGGGCGCGCGGTCCGAGCTAGCCGAGGCGGTGGTGGCGGGCGGAGCCCTACCGCCTGCGCTGCTACACGCGGGCCACGACGCGGCGCCGGTCAGGAGGGCTGCCGCGGCGCTTATCAGGGACATTGTCAAGCATTCTGTTGATGTTAGTAAGATTCTTTCATATACATGAGATGCTGACTATGGGATATTCCACCTACTATGATATTATCTCGCGAAGAACCGACAACCGCTGGGGTAAACGTGTTGAGTGGAGCCCGCGACTCGGAAAATGTAGTGTACGACGCCCTCCGGCCAGGTGGGCTGCCGACTTGCGAAGGACTGCAGGCAGACGCTGGATGCGGCAAGTTGAAGTCAGGGTGGTATGGCGCTCATTAGGGGAGGCCTTCGTCCAGCAGTGGACTACTATAGGCTGAAGACGAAGATGATGAGATATAATGCTACCTACGTCGGAACCTAACCAGCAGATTGGGTTAGCCAACATCGTTGCTATTTGCTTAGATTCTATTGACAAATTTCACCACTTAGCTCGGGTACTAATGTCTCATTTGGAACCATTAATTTAAATATGATTCTTTAAGACCCAAAAAAGAGTTGCAGATTACGGATAAACTGGCTGACAATAGATTAAGGAATTTATCTTCGGTGGTCGCTCTTAAGACAATTCGGATCATACCATATTTTAATGCTTAAATTTAATCGTCCCTGCTGAAAACATATTTTGTGCATTTTATTTGGCAGTTGGCTCAGTTGGTCGTGAACACGGGTGGCTGCGGGCCTCTGGTCGAGCTGCTATCGGAATCGTCCGGGGGCACCCGAGTACCTGCCTGCATGGCGCTGGGGTTCATAGCGGGACAGTCGGACCAACTCGCCATGGCCGTGGTCGAGTCCAAGGTATGGCAGGACTTACATCTACAGCTATCTGTAAGTGAACACGGAAGGTTGTGGTTTCCTGATTGAGTTTAATTTAGGTAGGTTTTCAGTGGTAGTGTAGATATTAAAAATACCTAGCACGAGGTTTAGTTGGATGGTGACGGCGATGGCTAAGAACGGGGACAAATGCACGCAGTTCTGCAAAGAGTGATAAGTTTCTATAGAACAGAAATTATGTTCCTTCTAACTCATAGGATAAAACCATGACGGCAGTCTTGGAGGACTAATCGACCCCTCCAATAACTTAGATGTTGTAAGATTCGACTAAGGGAATCTACTAGAGGGCGGGCAGCAGTTTCCTATTGTATATTTTAACACCAGTCCTGCTAAGCGTGGTGATGGCAAAATCCCCCTTGTTTGGGGGATTTTGTACGGGAGACTCGTTCAGCAAGCAATAGATGTTTGTGTGCTGAGGACGTAGGTAACTCATTCAATACCTTCCAAAAATACTTCAAAAACTTCTATAACAGTGAAAGCCCTTACGACATCACATCACATCACGGAAAGGTATCTACCTACTACTTATACGTAGGTACGTATATTTCTGAAACTATGTAATGTTAGCACGCCAACTCTCTGTAAAAACATGTGATTTGCTGGACGGCGCGTAGAAAATAGAAAATGCCTCGGCATTAAGCCCACCCTTTGTAGTGCAATAAAGTCTTAAATAAATAAAGGTATTTAAATAATTATTTGATAACTAGGCGATCCCACCTCTGGTGGAGATCCTGCAGAACACAGAGGCGGATGACGCAGAGATCTGCGCGAGCGCATGGACGCTGGGACACATCGCTAAGCACTCGCCGCAGCACAGCCTGGCGGTCGCGGTCGCTAACGCGTTCCCTCGGCTATTACAGGTTCATAAATAGATAAGATTAATACTTATTGCACACTTAGTATATAAGAAACTATGTACAAATCAAAACTTTAAAATTCAGTTATATTAATTTAAAAAAAATGCTGGACAATCCACACAGCATGATCTAGCCCAAAGTTAAGCCAAAGCTTGTGTTATTCAATTCAAACGTTTATTTCAGACATCATTTATAGTACAGAAACAATTAAAGTGTTCAGTGTGGCGCGGTGGGCGAAGGTCCGCAGGAGGATGCGGGTTCGATTCCCGCCTCCGGACAAATGCTTGAACGATCTGCAGATATTTGTTCAGCGTGTTCTGGACGTTTTCTATATACGAGTATAATAAAAAATATATTTCTGTGTAATGTACATTACATTAAATGGGTAAACTAACATTGTAGTTACCAGAAACATAAGTAGTTGTAGTGCAAGTTTGTAACATAATAAATCAAACAGTAGGTCATGTGTAACCAATGATGATACACTCACTGTTACTTTTGGTACCTTTATGGTAGGCACAATGTCAATACCTACTTAATTGACATTACTTTTTAAGTTTCTCTAGTTTTGTCGAACTCTTAATGGCATTTACCCCAAGTTATTTAAACTAGGGTTATTAAATGCCTTTCTGTGAGTTCAATAAGTAAATTAAATGGTATGTCTGCTTTAAAACTTTATTATTTTTATTTTGAATCATTATTATTGTTATACATATAGAGCTTCAAAAACGAATACATACACAATTTATAAGTGGAAGAGCAAAGCCACCTAACACAAGTAATTCCATAATACTAAAAAGGTGTCTTTTTATATGATTAAGACTGTGTAATACAGTCTTAATCATATGAGAAGGATACACAGTGTGTTTCCATTATTATTGAATAAACATTTTGTATTTGTATTTTTTGTATGTCTACAGTTATACACAAATCCAAAGTCATCAGGGGAGGTCCGTGCGCGAACCTCATGTGCCCTAAAGCAGGCTCTGCAATGCTGCCTCCACCGTCCTGCCCTCGAGCCACTGTTGCATGCAGCACCTGCCTGTATACTCAAATATGTACTGGCACAGTATGCTAAGGTGAGAAAAATAATGTATTTACAAATATTTATTACAGAACTGTACATACAAATATTTTTCAAACTTGTATAGATCCATTTACAATACATACATTTTACAATGTCTAGATTCTCTGCCAAATAACAAGGTAGGTAATGCATAATTTCAGAAAACTGGTACATCATCAAGATTATCATCTTCTTCATCGTAATCTTCACCGTTGTCAAAGTAATTGTTTGCATAATCAGTTCCATCATCCACTTCATCTTCCTGCTCATGTTCATCTTCTAATTCTTCATCATCATTGTCACCTTTCTTGGCAGCCGTCTCATCCTCATTGGTCTCTATATTATCTTCACCTTCCAATGTTTCCTTCTTTTCTAAAGTCTGCAGTCTTTTATCAATATCAGTGGGATCGTCTAGCTTACGTTTCCGCACGACACGAATTCTGCCCGCTTGAGGCTTCAACTCTGTGGGCATCAGCGTCCAATTACAATCCAGAATCTTGGTCTTTTTCGCATCCTGAGCTAATACTTTGTATTTGTCTGAATAACGTTCCACGCCATCGGTCAGCGTCTTTGCCTTGACGTATGCGGGAGAGTCGTGCAAATACTCTATAAATTGATCTTTTACGATCAGCATGTAATCCGTGGCGGCGTCACAGTTGAGGGGCAGAGGTTTTGTCATCAGTTTTGGAAACAGTGGTGGTGGTGCAGTTGGGGTGATATAGTTGTTGTCCTGTCGAGTGATTCCGAGCACCTGAAGTTGGTCTTGCGTAAAAGATAGCCCTGCACCACGACCTCTACCTCTTCCAGCCATAGCAGAGATTGATTAGGTTAATGATATGGATTTACAGATACAGTTGTTTACATTGAAGGAAGTTCAGTTCAGTTCGACTAAAAATCACAACACAAAGTTGAAGCCAGTAACATGTGTTCTTGACGTAATTATATCCGTCAAATGTCAGATTAGATTCGGCATTGACAGACGTCATTTCATTTTTCTTTTGGGTTGTCAGAGATCACGCTTTTATTCTATTTTGTCATCATCATCATCACCAACAGCAGTACTGTCTTCCACTGCTGGGCACATGCCCGCCCATGTTTGTATTAACACTAAGGTATCTGTTTTTCAGATATTACCAAACGATGCTCGAGCACGAAGACTGTTTGTGACAACTGGTGCTCTGAAACGAGTCCAAGAGATAGATACAGTTCCAGGCACTTCGCTCAAAGAATACATTAACATAATAAATAGTTGTTTCCCCGAAGAGATCGTAAGGTACATTATGACTGAAAGTATAATTTTCTGATGACCTTAAATTAAACAACGTCAATCAGTGGAACCTTTTATAGGCACGTAGGTATAACCTAACCTAACTGATGTTTTTCCTGATTTCAGATATTACTCCCCTGGATATTCAGATTCCTTGCTTGATAGAGTGGAAGCGTTCACACCTCAGGTATGTACCTACTTAGGTACTTAGATATTTTATTAGCGGGCCCGGATGAAATATTCAAAAGTTCGAAACTACCTGGCTGGTCCATACCATAATTGGTATCAATATAAAAAATAAAATAAATATGAATTTTACCGGTATTTTTTTAGTAGCGATACTTGTAAGTAAACGGTACTTCATTGGTATCGGTATAATTACCGATATTATGCGCGTAAAGTATCGATACCAACAAAGTTGGCAAGCACGCGCGCGCGCGCGCCCCCCCTCCCTGGTCGGTACGGTACGTTAGCACTCGAGAGCTGGCAACGCGAGAACCGCTTTGAGTACCGGTAGTATCGTATATCTTTTTTTCGTAGACATGTAATGACTTTTTAATTATTATTATGTACCTACCTACTGTTTGATATGGACGAACTTACGGAGTCTGAAATAAAGATTTTATTATTATTTTTTAAAGAATATCTACCCTGTCCTTGTTTCAGATACCAGAGTTATTCACAGATCGAGTACCAAGTGACTGTCAGAGTGAACTGTCGGCTGAAAATGCAGTTTAGATTTTTTTATATCTATTTATTTGTTAAAACTTTGGAAAAACACATTGAGTTTCAACTTCCTCTTTACCTCGCTTTCATCGATTATTCTAAAGCTTTTGACAGTCTATATCATCACTCCATCTTTCGTGCGCTCCACAACCAGAAAATAGAGCCTACGTACATCAGCCTATTAGAACGCATCTATGAAAACAGCACAGTTTCTATTAAACTCCACACTTCTGGTCCACTTTTCAAAATACACAAAGGCGTCATACAAGGTGACCGTTTATCACCCAAACTCTTCACGGCCACTTTAGAAGTAGGTAGTATTTCGGAATCTATACAATAGCTGGGAAGAGAAAGGGATTATCGTCGGTAGCAAAAGGTTAACCACGCTTTTTACATTGAAATAATTTCTTTTATTTATCACTCTTATCCATAATTTGAATTATGTACAAAAATATTTTCTACTTTTTAGTTCGGTTTATTTATAAAAGCGTGGTTTTTTTTAACTATTATTTATTGTCTAAACATGGTCCAAACGGTTTTTTGCACCTGGATGTCTCGACTGCCAATAGTAGACTTTTCTATCACCATTGATTGACAGCATACTCTGTAACTGTAAGAAAAGAAGGGGTAAGGTAGGTACTTACGCTAGAAAAAGGGTGTTTCGTAGATAAACTAGTTTGCCTTACTATTTGGATCATAGACTAATTAATTTCGTTCATGATTTGGATTATGAAGAGAGCCCGTATTGTGCTGCAGCGGCGAAGTTCCGCGCCTGTGACGACCAAGCAGGAGGCTGCGGGTTCAATCCCCTTCGGGACAAATGATGTACAATCTGTAGATGTTTGTTCCGAGTAATTCAATTAGATAAACATCTACATATAATAAAATGAAACATCTATATATACTAAAATGAAATAAATAGATACATCATTTATCTAGCTAGTAGGCACGTACCTACAGTAGGTACCTACCTATTACGAAACCACAAAGCTTAGTTTGGGGGCTAGATCATAGATTATGTAGGTAAACGGTTTTCCTGGTTTAAAACCCAGCTGTGTTCTGTAGGTTCTGTTCTAGACTTCGAACAAAAAGAAACTCTTCTACGGTTCTAGGGCAAAATATAACCATAGTGTGTCTTGCATTACCTACTGGAAAATCAGCGCTACTACACATACCTGTAGTTAAGATCGGACAAAATGTTTATCAGCCTGATTCCTTGGATGTCCACCTCGTAAAAGTCTTCATCTTGTTTGCTGGAAGTCAGGTTTAGGCTTTTGATCAAGTTGTCTAAGCTTGTTACATCTTTTGCAAGTAAACCCTGAACAAGAAAATATTATTTTGAGAACTTGTCTGCTTTTAATCATTATTGTAAACCCGAACAAAGGTCCCAAAATGGGTCCCAAATAGAGAAGCGAAACAAGCAAAAGTGGTGGCGCAGTTTCGCTCCTTTATCACTACTTATTATACTTAAAACAATGTATGCTTAGATCTTTAAAGCTACGCAACGGATTTTGATGCGGTTTTTTTAATAGATGGAGTGATTCAAGAGAAAGTTATATAAACCATTTGACACATCGATTTCCATGCTTGCGAAGCCGCGGGGCGCCTTCAGAGGTTGAAGCGTATGCATTGCATTACGAAATGCGAAGATAAATCTACGAGTACTGTACAGCATCGCATCAGTATCATTCTACGTGTAGAGGCGATCATCATGAATTTTAAATATATATGATGGTAAATACTTTAAAGTTACAAAAATGCTCTTAGACAAGTGATGTTTAATACTACCGAACTAGATAAAAAGAGCCTTCAATAACATTCTAGCCGTGGAAAGTAGATTTTATTACAGCGTAAAAGCTAAACGTACGGAACCCTAAACACCGTGCCGTGTCATGTAACGCTCGCACGGTTGACGCCGCCGCCGCCCCGCGCCGAACCTACCTACCGTTTAGAACACATGTCGTGAACAAGAGCACTAGGCCACCAGGATGTCATCACATCAGTTAACTAGGATTCATTTTATTTAACCATACCTGAACTTTGCACGACGTGGATCCAATCGATTCAAATTCAATAATTAGAATGTAATGCATCGTTGTTGAGGCGCCGCCTAGAGAGGACACGCAACGACGAGGAGCAATAATAAAATAATGGGTTATTTATTCTAGTTTGGTTCCCCAATGATAATTTAGGTACCTACCTAGGATGTGGTTTTGGAATGGAAAGATAGTGTTCGCTTTTATCAATTTATTGCAAAATGTTTTCCAGTAGGTACAGTAAATATGTAATTACATTATATTTATGACTCAATTAGTAGGTAAGGTACTACAGCAAGCGTTGAAGCAGCAATGTTAATAGATTGTGTAGAAGTTATATTGAAATCGGCAGAGATCTTCGACATGAAGAAAACAGAGAACAAGACCGTGGATATTTCTGAAATAGAAAAATTTATGTTATTCAATTTGATACTTTATCAGTATAAATGGAAGGCATTTTCAAACAATATCAGAGATATTTGTCTTCAAAGAGTTCTAGATATATGCTTGTCTATAATTATCTTCATCATTTTAATTTAATTCAAAACACTTCACTCTAGCTACACTAGCCAAACTAGATGTGAAATGTTTGTAAACAAATCGTCACAAAAAACGAAAAATTGATTAGCTTCGCATTTCAGATATAATTTTGACTATATTTATTAATGATATCAGATCTGCCATTGCGTATAAAAAGACGCCGCAACAGAGTGCCATACAAAGAGAATTTTAGGTTAGGTATGGACGCTTGTTTACAAACTGTACATTCAATTTGGCTGGAATATAGAAAGATTTTAGAGCTTCCTCAGATCAAATTTTTGTATTGATATTTACCTTAAGAAATATGTTGCATACTTGTAGCTTTTTTTTGTTTGTTTTGAAACCAGTCCAGAAACAAACAAAAAATGTGGCTTTTATCTTGTAAGAATGAGGATATGGATCTGAAAATATGAATACAAGTATTAAAAATGAGTAACATTATTTATTGAGTAAATTAGATACGTTTTATGGTATCAGAATAGTTTGTCTTCAAAGAGATGCAGATATATGCTTGTCTAATTTTATCATCATAAGTTATGTTTTTAACATTTTATTACATTCTTAATTAAATTTTAATTACCTTAAAACTCAACTTCAACCAATCTATAAACATGTGTCAGGGCCTCAGCCAGCGCTACAATGGGTTGATGTGTAATGTCTGTAAAACAAACAACGAAATGAATACTACATTTTATGCAATAAGCACTGTAATGCATTTAAAGGAAACTTCAGTTGTTACCATACCATAGTTGTCCCCACGGTTTAGTGAGCCAGGGATAACTAATTTTATCATCACTTTTAAATTAACCTTGAAAGCCAAATATAATAATAATAAACACATACCTATTTTCCTTCAGAGTATCTTGAAGATATCCTTGTTGTAGTCCAAAGCAGTCTGCAACAAAATTAAAAAGTTATAAAACTGATTAATAAAACTTATGGCATTTAATCTACATACATATTTATATCAATTCAATAATATTCAGAAGTTACCATACCATATTTTCCCCACGACATAGTGAGACAGGGATAACGATCATTCATCATTTTCTACTTTATTTCTCTCTATTCTAGTCTATTTGTAGCTTCACTACTCAAATTTAGTATATAATCTGGTGATTATTTTGATAACCTTTTATGAGGAAAGTCTATCTCCCGGGCTTACCCGAAAAGGCGCCAGCAATTCCATTACTGTCGTGTTGCATGCAGCACAACAGTATTCTGTAGGGTAGCCAATTTTTTAATTCATTGCTGCTTGCAACACGACAGTAATGGCATTGCCATCACAGGGCAGCCAGCAAGGGCTGTAGGCTACAGCCCTTGCTGGCTGCCCTGTGATGGCCCCAAACTGCTGTTTCAGCCATCACCATCATGGCCAGCAACCTCTCCATTACTATATTTTATATTCTACTCACTTTTTACGCCTAGATGTGTGTGTAGTACAGTATGTTTCAGTTGATTCCCCTGAAGCATTTGATGTTTGTGCTGTCAAAAAAAGAAACTTTTAAGGCTTTGAAAAATAATATTAACTTATTTATAGTGTTACAGAAGTAATCAGAAAAATCGATCAACATTCTTTTCGTTTCAGACTGGGGCGATATAAAATCATCATTTAATTCTAGGTTACATGACCAAGTCAAAAACTAGTAGTACTTACATCCTCACATCTTTACTCCCAGATCTCCCTTCTGATGGTGTATGACTTGATATCAAACAGCATTTGAGTTTTAATCTGTAAATAAAACAAACATCAGGCTTTGCAAAATAATGGTAACACACAATAACTAGTAGTGGTTTGAAAGGAATCAGTAAAATCGATCAACATTCTTTTCGTTTCAGACTGGGGCGATATAAAATCATCATTTAATTTGCTACTACTCACAGAAAGGATTTGAATGATGAAAAAAAAAAACAAAACAATGTTGATTTACACACAACATTTTTGTTTCTTTGAGATTATATTTATATAATAATGTACTCACTTAGTTTGCTTAAAGATGACAATGATGTATGAACTATTGAGATAGTAGTAGAAGCATTCTGAAACAAATATAGATAAAAATATAAATACAAAAATAGTGACTGAATAAATTATGATAAAATTTTGGTAATACATATTCAGAAGTTACCATACCATATTTTCCCCACGACATAGTGAGACAGGGATAACGATCATTCATCATTTTCTGTTTGTTAACAAAAAAATATATATGCATAAAATGATTGGTACACTCACATCTTTACTCCCTGATCTCCCTTCTGATGGTGTGTATGACTTGATATCAAACAGCATTTGGGTTTTAATCTGTAAATAAAACAAACATCAGGCTTTGCAAAATAACAGTAACACACCATAACTAGTGGTTTGAAAGGAATCAGCAAAATCGATCAACATTCTTTTCGTTTCAGACTGGGGCGATATAAAATCATCATTTAATTTGTTACTACTCACAGAAAGGATTTGAACGATGAAAAATTAACAAAACATAATAATGTCGGTTTATACACACCTTTTTTGTTTCTTTGAAGATGATATTGCTCTATGAACTAGTGTAGAACCCTGGGCCTGAAACAAAATATAAACATTTATAATACAAATAAAAGGTACTGAATCTACTAGTAGCATTTTGTTTTTCTTCAGAAGTTACCATACCATATTTTCCCCACGAGTTTGTGAGACAGGGATAACGATCATTCATCATATAATTCTCCGTTATTATTATTACATAAATAAACATAAACATGATTTACTTACATTATTCACAGATGTTACTCTTCAGAGTGCTTGTGCAGCATTCAAATTTTAATCTGTAAAAAAAATTACAATAACAGCTTGCAAAAATATGATAATGTACACTATAAAGTGGTAAAGGTATCAGTATGATCAATCAACATTCTTTTCGTTTCAGACTGGGGCGATATAAAATCATCATATTATTTACATACTTGACTTAAGTTTCATAACAGAAGTTGTTTTCTATCTGAGATTAGAGGCTATGAATTGTCCAATATTATAAGTAAATCTCAGTTTAAAACAGCACATGATAAATTCATACTAAAGAAAGGATCAAATTCTTACAATTCGTTTGATGGTGATGTTATCATCTTGTTCCAACGAAGTCCGATTTTCTACTCTTCTGGAAAGACAAAGAAACAAGAATTAATTCAATGAACGTATTAGCTTAGCATCTATGAAAACAAAAAACTAAATTAAAATATTTGTTACACTCAACCCTTGGATGTAAAGCTATAGAAACCACACATCTTACACGGAGTGTGATAATGTTCCTAGCCAGAGTCACGCATGACAGGTGTTACTGTTCACACATTGGCTTTGGTAGGGTACATTCATCATACAGGTAAGTTTGGTCAATTTTTTAAATGCTAATTGGGACATTTCATTAATTTTTATAAACTTTATTTAGGCTGTAGTAAGATTTAGAGACACTCACTTTGTTTATTTCCTTCCAAATGTTTCATTAGGCTACTTGATACAGCATCTGTAAGTTATTATTATATATTAGCTTTCACTTTCAACTCCTGTTATATGTGAATGTAACCTTAAAACATTGTTTTGTTACACTCAACCCTTGGATGTAAAGCTATAGAAACCACACATCTTACACGGAGTGTGATAATGTTCACAGGCTGTTGACAGGTGTTACTGTTCACACATCGGCTTTGGTAGGGTACAAAACTTTATAGATACAGGCAGGATTCCTTATGTAAAAATCTATGTCATTGAGATGACTAAACTGAAATCAGTAAAGATGATCTTTATCTTAATTCTGTATTGAGATTACGATACTCACTTTTTTATTTCCTCCAAGTTTTATCAGGTTAGGATATCACATTCTCTTTCATGATTGTAGCTGCTAGTGGAAGTTGTCCATGTGCATCAGTGGCAATGAAAGTGTTAACACTACAATCTGTAAGAAAAGCGTGTTGTTAGCTACAAATTACAATTTGTCATATGAGAATGTAATCTCAAAATTGTTTTGTTACACTCAACCCTTGGATGTAAAGCTATAGTAACCACACATCTTACACGGAGTGTGATAATGTTCCTAGCCAGAGTCACACATGACAGGTGTTACTGTTCACACATCGGCTTTGGTAGGGTTTAACTAGCAAATTTCTGCTGTGTACTTTTTAAGTGACACTGTAAAAGGTGGGGCAATAAATTTACCTTTAATGTTGTTGAGCACTTCTAGGATTTGTTGAAGGGGTTTTACCTGAAAAGAAAATATTATCTTAGGACTGGCTAACATTCTTCAATATAAATTTTACAGGTTAGAATATTCAGTTAGGTGGTATGTTTGAAATCACTGGTTATCATACGAACGAGACTATAAATAAAATTCATCATGTAAAAAGATGTTGCTATTATAATCACCAGTATTAAATAAGAGTAACTCTTTATTTACCTCATTATTCTAAGAGGTGCCATCACTAAACCACAGGATCATGAACTGAAACAAATAAAATGAAGAATGAAAAAACATAATTTTAGTTCTATTTTAAGCATTTAGCTAGTTTTCTTCAGCAATGTGGTGATTTTGGAATCAATAAAATTCATACGAACGAGACTATAATATAAATTCATCATAATAATGGCTCATAAATTTAAGTGGATCATTTACACATATGCAGCTCACCTTCCACTGATGTGTTCCTTCCTATGCTACCTCAATGAGTGTATATTCAATGAGTTCTATCAATAAATCACAGGATCTTGATCATGCCCTGAAACAACCAGAAATCATTGAAGAAATCACTTTTAAAAATCGTTTTAAGATTAAGCAAGTTATCTTCAGCAATGTGGTGAATTTGGAATCAATAAAATTCATACGAACGAGACTATAATTTAAATTCATCATAGAAATGGCTTAGCGGTTATTGTGGAGTAGAAAATTAGGTCATATGTAGCTCACCTGTGACAGTAATGATGACATCTATCTGCTTCTGAAAAGCAAACAAAATTGAGTAAACCAAAAACATCATGTGTTCTACAATACCAACAGAACTCACCATATAACCACACTTTAAGAAAAAGAGTGGTAACACAATAATAAACTGGCTTTAGCTTAGAGTAATTCTTTATTAAATATCCTTGTCACTTTTACTTAGACACAAAAGAATTACTTCTTCGCTGGTTTCTTAGCAACAGGTTTTTTAGTGCGGGGCTTCTTGACATTGGTCTTGGGAATCCTCTTCTTTCCAAAAGTACCGGCACGGGCTGCCTTGCTCTTTAGGCTCTTAAATACGGCTGTTCTCGCGCGGTTCCTCTTCACGCGAGCTGATTGAAGCTTGAACCTATCATAGTCTGTCATCTGAGCACGCTTCTCTTTGTTGGCGAGCTTCTGTGACCATTGGCTCTCTGCCCATTTCTCATTCAGTTTAGCATCTGTCCACGCTTTCCTGACCACACGTGTGGGTGCTGTGAATGGGTACTTCAGGAGGAATTTAGTCAGGTGAAGTTGGTTCAGGCGGATTTGTTGTCTGGAGACTCCGCTGCAAGGACCATCGACGAGTGCGCGTGTTTGGTCAATTACATCAACCACGCTCACCAACTTTCCCTTCAAGGGACCCTCTGCGACCAGGGCTACGCGCCCAGGCTCTACGTACCTTTCGAATGGCATGACGTCCTGCAACAAACACGCTCTTTATAAACTGGACACGTATTAGTACACTATGGACAGCGTGACTTTAGTCAAAAACAGTCAGGTTTTTGTCGAAACCGCAAGTTAGTAGACCAACAAGCCGACACAAACATGTCACAACACAACTTCACTCAGGGATAACTAATATTGAAAATAAATAGATACGCGAACAGAATAGATGTCAATTATCGCAGTATGTCTAACAAATCGTAAAAAATAATAACTTCCGCACAGATTGAAATGGATCTAAAATATATCTAACCTTACAACGTCTTTTCACAAACTATCGACACACGAAAAGAAGTTCCGGTTGCTAATGTCAGATTGACATGACCAAACAGGGCTGCCATGATCAAAAATTTAAAACGTCAAAAATAATGAATGATTGAATGGAAAGGCTATAAACAGACGATCAAACCAACACTTATCCGGTAGACTCACCTCTATAGTTTATCGTTTCTTTTACCTTGCGCAATGCAAGGGCGGGAGATTTGTTTACGAAATATAGAGAGGCTGTTGCTTAGCAACTCGAAAACCACAACACGGGTGACAAAACTACTTATTTTACTATGTCTTACGTACTAGACCTTTGTTATGTTATCTTTGATTTTGTGATCGGAAAATAAATATACGAAAAATGCGGCTAAAATTTTCCAAAACTATTATCGAAGCACAGGTAAAATTTATAACGTTTTGATTTTTAATTTATTCTTCTACAGATGATGCTGTCAGAATTGTTTAGCATTATTTATATTCTTGGCTTTAGAGGTAGCTGATTATTTTCTTAAATAATGTTGTTACTTACCTACTTTTCTCCCAGGATACTGAGAGCCCAGTGGCGGGTATCTGCTGGTCTCCAAACAACGTTAAGCTCGCTGTGGCCACAAGTGAACGTCTGGTGCTGTTATTCGATCGCGATGGTGCGAGACGAGACAAATTCTCTACTAAGCCAGCTGATTCAGCTGCGGGGAAGAAGTCCTATGTTATTACAAGTAATACTGATATTTACTACGTAGGTACCTACCTACTTGTATTTAACGCGTTCACCGCGAGGCGGGCTAAGTGCGTCAAAGTGCCCTACTTGACGACCGTGTTGAGGTGTAATAAGTAATAAGTAATTTAGCTGACTCGAGTCCGTTCCAACCTACTGAAAAATCTGTATACATGCGTTGTCATAAAACACTATTCTGATTTCACGATTCTTGACTTTTGCACTTTGTCAAATGAACCCCAACATACTGCAGTGTTGTTTTTCAGTAGTTACCAATCATCATTATGACGACCTCTGTGGCGTGGTGGACGAAAGTCCGCCTGCGACGTTGGAGGTTGCGGGTTCGATTCCCGCTTTCGGACAATTATATTGTATTATGTATATCAGTTATCTAGTACCCATAACACAAACACATTATTTATTACTAACCCATTGCTGGTTATAGGCCACACCTCCAGAGCAATCCTTGTAGTTGTCAACTCCGACAGTCGCCAATCTGTGAAATCACTTTCAGGCATCTCATTCAGTGAGAACTCAGAGCTGCTAGGCGTGGCGCAAAGCGACAACATGGTGTTTGTGTACCGAGTGGGCGCGGACTGGAGCGGGAAGAAGGTCATCTGTAATAAGTTCCCTCTAACTGGAGCCCCGATGAAGCTGCTGCCGGCTGAGATTGGCTTTTACACTGGGACTAGTGATGGAAAGATAAGGTAAATACGTGATTATCACTCCACGGAAGACCAGCGCTATGGTATGATCGGCTCTACCATAGCACATGCTGAGTGGAGACCGATTTTGTCAGTTTCTCTATTAATTTATACGAGTATGTATACTTTTCGTCTCTGTTCTGGCAAAATAAAATCTATTTACTTTTTTAGTATAATAATAATATAATAATGCTGGACAAATCTCATAGATGCCCCGAAGAAGGGTCTATTTTCCAAAAAAGCGTTTTTAGGCGTGGATGTGAGGTAATACTAACGTACTCGTAGGTACGTATTCGTATTACTTACCTACGCCTTGCAATGACCTCGTGTAGTTGATAGAAGTCTTTGTCTTTTTTAGAGTTTCAGGAACATATCTGGACAGAGAAACCATTTGGTCGGTTATCCATTTTTTTCAAAATTTACATATTTTACGTTTGATTGTAAAAAGTAAGTCAGTAGATACATGACTAATTTGTAAGAAAACGGCATATTTCAGGAGTCTCGACTGTAAATCTAACAAGAGCGCTAGCGTTTGGACAGCCGGCGCTTGTTGCGTGGCCCTAGCACGGAGCAGCGAAGGCACTCTCGCGTCCGGTCACGTCGACGGGACTTTGTACGTGAGCGGTCGGTTGCTTCTTCGGTACGCGTTACCACCGACTGCACTGGCTTTGTTGCCTCCTCATGTGAGTATGAGCACTGAAGAATTGACGAATCTCATTTCCAAATCGTGAGTTCGGCACACGAAGCAGCGAAGGCACGCTGGCGTAGGATCACGGACACGAAAGTGAGCTGCGACTTAATTTAAATTTAAGTATAGTATATTGTGGCCTGTTGTAGTTTTGGATCGCGAGGAGTGGAAGGAGAAAAGAGGGAGGCCTTTGCCCAGCAGTGGGACAATAATGGCTAAAAATAAATAATAATCAAAAAACAGTCTATTCGTAAATATATTTTCATTATACTAATATTCTGTACAGCTAATCGTGGGTTCGTGCGACGGCCGAGTATCGGTCTACGAGATACAGCGTGGAGCCTTACTGCGAAGTTTAGAACCAGCCCTGCCCCCGGACCGACGAGATTTAATTACAGCCGTGTCTAGTCCTTCAGGACAGGTATGAGATTGTTCCCAGAAGTTAATACCGCAGCGGAGGATGGATGGTGCTGATGCTACGTACACCACTATCGCAGGCATCTTAGCCAACTGACTTGTTTCACAGTTCTAACAGACGAAGCCGCGAGGCATAGCTAGTAATAGTATATAATATTATGCTCACACATGGGCTGAATTTATAGATATATATTTTTCTGTAATTGCTAATTATTTTTACGCTAGACTAGATGAAATGGGATCACCTACAAATTTCCCGTTTTTTTTCTTTTAAACCACCCCTATGTAGAGCAAACCGAAAAGAAATACTCAAATCGCTCAAGCCCACTCGGACTAACGAACAGCAATTGATTATTATATACACATGATGCTGTGATTATCCAGTATTATTTATTTGTTTTGAAATTATAATATGTAAAGGGAGAATCCTACGGGAAACCAAGTAAAAAAACCCTCAATACAAATTTAACACAATTTATTTACAAAAATTAAACTTTACAACAAACAAAAACAATATAACTCTTTTATCTAACTAATCTAATAACTACCTAATAACAATGAACCGGGAGGAACGTAAATATAATATATATGTGCCTACAGTCCCTATATCAGCCGGAGACCGAAACAACTCAAACACAAAGAAACCGACCTAGGTTGGTTCTTGGTAGTGCATCGAGGAGTGTCGACCGCCAACTGCCTGCTGGTTCGGTGGCTCGGGCGCCTTTTATTTGAACGATGGGCCTCGGCGGCGCGTGTGGCGGGGTTGGGGGGCGTCGCTGGAGCACTCGACCGGTTTTGTAGTGCGGGCGCGCGGGGATCGGTGTCGACCGGAGCGCGCGGAATTGTGTTGCATTGTTACAGGCTCCCCCTCTGGACCCGAAGGCGGCTCGACGAGGAGTCCAGGATCTGCTGTGGCTGCCAGGGTCTGCTTCTTGGGTCTACCGCGTCTGCGCAAAGGTCTAACGGGATTAGGGATAGTGGTGGCTGAGCCTTGATAAGGGCTCAGCGCAGAAGAGTGATATATACCCATGGGAACCTCTGGATTAGCAGGATGTGCCACTTCGTAAGAGCAGGGTCCATGTTGTCGCAAGATGACGTAGGGGCCATCTCGGCGTGGGGCGAATTTTGCTGTCTGGAATTGGGCGGCATTACTGGGGGCGTTCGTAGCCACCAGGACGTGATCACCAGCACGATACTGAGGGCTTGGGCGTCGTCTTTCGTCGACCAGTTTCTTTCTCGCTTCTTCTTTTTCCTCTTGTACCTCACGGGCTCGTTTCCACGTATCTGCTAAAAGGATAAGTTTTGGGGTTATCTCAGGGATAAAATTTTCAGACAAGGCTATATGTCGGAGGTCATGTTTTACATCATCGAAGGTTCTCAGTTCCCGCCCAAATGTTAGGTAAGCCGGACTGTAACTCGTGCTAATACAGCGAGCTGTGTTCATAGCATATCGTATGCTTGGGAGTTTTTCCGCCCAGTTGCGGTGATTATCCTCCACTAGGATAGCAAGCTGACTTTTCAAATCCCGGTTTCTTCTCTCCACAGGATTCGTTTCTGGGTGATATACTGGCGTAAATGAGTGCTGAATGTCTAGACAAAACGTAAGCTTCTGCATTACAGCACTGACAAATTGTGTCCCATTATCGCTAATCAATCGGCGGGGTACTCCATACCGAAGAAATATTTCATTCAGTAGAATCGCTGCGCAGGCCTCTGCTGTTGCACTTTCCAAGGCGAACAATTCCACCCAGCGGGTAGCGACATCCTCTACAATAAATATCCAAACCTGGTTGACTGGTGTGGGCGGTAAAGGTCCAAACAGGTCGAAAGATATCGTCTCAAAACGTTGTTTCATAGCGGTTGTTTGTAGAAGTCCAGCAGGTTTCATATTGCTAGGTTTATATCGTTGGCACTTGATGCAGTTCTTCACGTAGCCTGCTATGTCCTTTCTCATTCCCTTCCAATAATAACGTGATGCAATTCGTTGCAGGGTTTTATCTATCCCGTAATGCCCAGCAGTTGGGTCATCATGGTAACAGGCTAAGACAGCTAACCTCTCGTGTTTGGGAATAACTAGTTGAGCAGTGTCGCTATCACTATCTTCAATATACCGATGCAGCATGCCACTGTTCATAAAGTAGCCTTTGCTAGACCAATAGAGCCCATTTTCGTCTGGCACAGGGTTTTCTAGAGCATCAATGATTTTCTGTAAGTCTGCATCTTCCCGTTGCTCTTGCCGTATTTCAGATCCTGTTCTTCGTGGCATATCAACCGAAACGATGCAAACACCGTAATCTTCTTGTGCTGTGTGACGCGGGGGTCGCGAGAGTTGATCAGCTACAATGTTCTTCTTGCCTTGTATATACTCAATTTTTAGATTATAGGGCTGGAGTTGTAGAGCCCATCGTGCGAGGCGTCCAGTGGGGGACTTCAGTGTCATCAACCAGCGCAATGCTTGATGATCCGTGGCTATCACTACAGAGGAGCCCTCGATGTAGCCTCTAAATTTATTTACCGCCCAGATGACTGCTAAGGCTTCACGTTCTGTCGTGGAATAGTTTCTCTCGGGTTTGGTCAACAGGCGGCTTGCGTATTCTACAGGATGCTCATCGCAGCCCTCCCCCTGCACCAAAACTGCTCCTATAGCATAGTCACTGGCGTCTGTTTTAATAATGTATGGCTTACTCATATCTGCTGGTCTTAGGACGGGCGCAGTAGTGAGACGTGTCTTCAAGTCCTCAAAAGCACTTTGTTGCTCAGAGCCCCATTCCCAGCTACTATCCTTTTTTGTCAGTCTTGTGAGCGGTTCTGCAATTTTGGCAAATTCTGGTACGAACCGGCGATACCAGGAGCAGGTTTGCAGAAAGGATAAGACTTGGCGAACATTACTAGGTGCTGGCATGCTGATTATTGCTTCTATCTTGTTAGGTTCCATAGTTATCCCCTTCTTGGTGATAACATGCCCAAGATAGGCAATCTCTTCCTGGCAGAATCGGCACTTCTCTCTATTGACAACTACGTTGTTGTCCATTAGTAACCGGAGGAGTCTATTGAGGTCCTGCAGATGTTGATCGTATGTCGGTGATAATACAATAATATCATCCAGATAGGCCAGAATGTTCATACCTTCTAGCTGTACTTTTAGTCTGTCTACGAACCTCTGGAAGGTCGCAGGTGCGTTCCTAAGTCCAAAAGGCATCCTCTGGAACTGGTACAGACCAAACGGCGCTACAAAAGCAGTCTTCTCCTGATCCTCATCTCTAATTTTAATTTGCCAGTATCCAGCACGCAAGTCCAATGAAGACATATAAGGGGTTGGCTTAGCTTCGTGAAGAAGGTCATCAATGCGAGGCAAGGGGTAAGCGTCCGCAATCGTCACATCATTGAGTTGGCGGTAGTCTACGCAAACTCTGACGTCACCATTCTTTTTCGGAACCATTACCACAGGTGCAGCCCAGGGTGACTTTGATGGTATTATGATTCCTTCTTTCAGCATTTGAGAAATCTGATCCTTGAGTACCTCCCTGCGTTGTGGTGATAGCCGGTACGGGGGCACTGCTATGGGTCTATTCACTGTAACCTCAATAGTATGTTCCACTAAGTCGGCTGGATGGCCGTGATTCTCAAATACTGCTGCGTTATTTCGTAAGACCTGTTCCAGTTTGTCTAGAGGTTCTGCTACGCTAGCAGTCGCAGTTACTGGAGTGGCCCTTGAGACATCTGGGTTTTCAGTTACAGACACCATTGCCAGATGTATGTCCGTGTCGTTGAAGAGTGCCATACTCCGTGGAGACAAATTGACTTCGTCGTTAGCGATGTGCATCTGTGCATCTCGGTACAACGATCCTACAAACCTCGGTGAGTATCCACTGTAAGAAGGTTCGTGTGAAGGTGTCGCTGATGGTGAGTGAAAGTCAATCCTAGGTGGGGTGTTGTATGACCGCTCTTCTAATTGCCTACGGGTGGCAGCAGGTGTCTGCAAATCAACCGTAGAAGGTGGTCCATACGATCGTTCTAACTCCACTTCTACGTCCGTCATCGCGGCTGGTGATGGAGTCATAAGCATAGGGCTTACCATGGGCTCTAAAGCCGTTATTTTTGCCAACTTTGCAATTAATGTTTCTGGTTGGGCTTGTATTGTGGATACTGATGCGTCATCTTCTTCGTTAATGAGCTCGTACTTTTTCCCAGGTTCTTCCAGGAAGTGAAAAAGGCGCTGTGGTAAATTCAATACCATGCTAGCGTCTTGGATGAAGTCAACGCCCAATAGGGTCCGGTTATCCCGAGACTCCGGAAGAACTATAAAGTTGGTGGGGATTATCCGTCCACACAACTCAACAGGAACGACCATTCGTTGAATTTGTTGCTTTCTTCTTAGTCCATCTGCCAGAATAACGTTAGCGCTCTCGCTCTTAAATGTTGCTCCCTTTTTCTTCATGACGTTGAACAGTGACGTGGAGGCAACGCTTAACTTTGCTCCTGTATCCAGATGAGCGTATCCCTTAGCACCGTTTATTTTTATGCTCACCGTGGGTCGAAGCCGGGACACTGAAGATAGGCTCGCATTGAGCGAGTAAAACTCCACGTCTACAGCGCCAATCCTGTTCGGATTACATTTCGGGCATTTACTCCTCACGACTCCAGGTTCTTTACAACCATAGCAGGCGATTTTATTCGTACTTGGCGGAAGATGAGATAAGGCAGGTATCGGTGGTGCAGGAGTGTCAGGTACAGTCTTGTTCTGATTCGTCTTTCTTCTCTCTTCTTTTGCCTTCTTTTTCCTACACTCGTCTTCTGCATGGCCTAAAGCGCGACAAAAGGTGCAACGCACTGTTTTCTTCTCTTCTTCTTCATTCTGTCCCAAGAAATTCTCGATCTGTCGAACCTTCTCTAAAAACTCTTCAAAAGTCCGGACAGTATCCCTAGGGATCCTGTCTCGAACCATTGGGTGAAGTGACGTATACAGGATATCCAAATTCTGGGTTTCCGTCAGCTGCGGTTTAGGAAGCTCCGCCATTAGAGCGCGTTTCTTGGCGACAAAAAGCTCAACTCCTCGAGGTGATACTTGTTTTTGCGTAACAAGTTCGTCGTAAATTTTATATGCAGGTTTTTTCGGCGCGTAAGTTAGTCTAAGAACCTTGAGGGTGTCATCCCAAGTGTTTATACCATCTCTGACTCCTAGCCACCATATAGCCGCATCTCCAACCAAGAGCAGCGTTAGACCCTCGATAGCATCCTCGTCCGTAACTTTTTCTATTTTTTTAAAAGTTGTGATTGTTGATAGGAAAGCTTCCAACTTAATTGCGTCCCGAGACCCATCGAATCTTGCCGTGCATGAGGCGAAACTACCGACCTTACTATGAGGGGGGCTAGTATTCCTACTCGCTAAGACCTCTAAGAGATCGCGGAACTGATCGTTAGTGAAGCTAACGTTAGCCATATTTACTCCCGTTCGTTTACTACGTCTAGGTAAAATTCTATATAAATCTATTTTGCCTAATTCTATAAGAAAACGATAACAAAGTTATCGAAATTGATATGAGAATATAAAAAAAAAATGAGGGTAGTTACAATGTTTCAATAAAGAAAATAATAATGTTGTCTAACTTAAGATCAGTCAACTATTGAACTATTGAGGGTACTTTGAAAAAAGTATCACACAATAATTGTACCTAAGCACGTAATTCAACAATTGACTGATATTTTACTTGAAACAATACCTTAAGGGGGAATAAGAGCTCCAAAGTGGGCGCCAATTGTAAAGGGAGAATCCTACGGGAAACCAAGTAAAAAAACCCTCAATACAAATTTAACACAATTTATTTACAAAAATTAAACTTTACAACAAACAAAAACAATATAACTCTTTTATCTAACTAATCTAATAACTACCTAATAACAATGAACCGGGAGGAACGTAAATATAATATATATGTGCCTACAGTCCCTATATCAGCCGGAGACCGAAACAACTCAAACACAAAGAAACCGACCTAGGTTGGTTCTTGGTAGTGCATCGAGGAGTGTCGACCGCCAACTGCCTGCTGGTTCGGTGGCTCGGGCGCCTTTTATTTGAACGATGGGCCTCGGCGGCGCGTGTGGCGGGGTTGGGGGGCGTCGCTGGAGCACTCGACCGGTTTTGTAGTGCGGGCGCGCGGGGATCGGTGTCGACCGGAGCGCGCGGAATTGTGTTGCATTGTTACAAATATTTATTATTTCCCATGATCCCCATCCCATTTATATCTTCCCATTTATATTTATGATCTCATTTTGTTCCCAGACTGTTGCATTCGGCGTTTTCGACGGTTGTCTCATCGGTGAAATGAAGGACTCTGGCAGTCTAGAACTCTCGATGTTGAGTATACCGCACCTCTACGCCAACAGGGGTCTCGCATGGAGCGGTGACGGGACGAAACTCGCTGTGGCCTCACAGACCGGCGCTGTTATACAACTGGAAGCGGTGTTGAAGTATGGAATTTTTTGATTTCATATTTATTACTTTACCTTTTATATTTTATGATTTGATTCCATCAACTAAACTTTGACACCACAGGCGTTGGGTGTGGCGTGACACTGTGGAGGTCCAACATGTGAGTCCCAAACAGCTGGTGGTGACTCGTCTAGCCAACGACTCACCTCCCCTGACCATCTCTACCAAGCATGCGACTGATATCTACAACGTTAGATTCATAGGTAAGGTTCGGTAAGAGGTTTCCTAAGCCATAGATTTATGCCACAAGCGTTGGGTAAAAGGGGCGGAGGGCATAGCAGAGATCCAACACGTTAGTAAAAAACAGCTGGTAGTTTCGCGACTTGCCAACGACTCACCTCCCCTGACTTGACTATCTCACTAATATTATAATATGCGAATCTTTGGATGTTAGTAATTTCTTCACGCCAAAACAAATCAAGGAGACGCGCTGCAGTTTCTCTACACAAATAACAATATAAGGTTCATGTGGTAAGTCCGACATGTTTAAACGAACTAACGGCTTCATCGCCATGTTCGCCTGGTACCAGAGCACCTAACTTATGATTATGAGTGCGTTTGTTGGTAAAAGTTCGGCTCCTTCATTAGCTATGATCGCCTGGTGCAATTATTATTTTTTATTTATAGGAAACGACTGGTATGCAGTTTGTCGCACTGGCAGCACTTTGATATTGTGTGACATCGCTCGTGGATTGACTAGTGAGGTATGGGTATCTGATATTTTTGATTTATTAGGTAATACCTACTGAGTATTGATTTGTCTACCTACTCCAATTATTATAAGTTATAGGAGTACTATAATAATGACCATCATCATCATCATCAGCCTATAGCAGTCCACTGCTGGACATAGGCCTCCCCCAATGAGCGCCATAGCGCCCTGTCTTCAGCTTGCCGCATCCAGCATCTACTTGCAGTCTTTAGCAGGTCATCATCCCACCTGGTCGGAAGGCGTCCTACACTACGTTTACCGAGTCGTGGTCTCCACTCAAGAACACGTTTGCCCCACCGGCCTTCGGTTCTAATAATGTCGTTTATAATGTCCAGCAGTGGAATATTATATTTGATGATGATGATTAAAAGTAAAGGCACGTCCTATATTAGGGACCTTACATTGGTCGATTATTCCTCATTGATTCATAGTCATCACCGAATACTCAAATGCTACTCGAATTTAATTTAAATGATTTTTGTCAGATTTTCATTGATCAAAAAGTCTCAACTAGAGACGTGCATAACGTGTAAATCTGAGTTGTATTTGAGTATGGGGGTCAAACTGACATAGGGCAGCCTATACTAGTAAACAGCTGGACATAGGCCTCCCTTAATGAGATAGATAGAAAGATAGCCTGAAAGGTTGCCTGGCAGAGATCGCTTTAAGCGATAAGGCCGTCCATTGTACAACACATTCTTTATTTGTCTTTTTCCTGACCAGTGTATCTGTTTTTTATTTGTTGTGCAATAAAGAATAATTGTATTGTATTGTAAAGAAAATTCTTTAATGCACTTTTAATAAAACTACGTACAGAAATAACATAAAAATAAATTACAATTGGCGGTCTTATCGCTCAAGAGCGCTAATACGACTTTTATTTTGTCTAACAGGATCTTACAAGAACTCCTTAAATCCTTTGATTTGTCAAAGACGTCATTAACACTATGATTAACCCCCTTACCACGCAGATTTACAAGAAATCACAATTAACACACACACACAGTGCAAGCTTAAAATAATCTCCAACGTTCCAGTATTCCATTGTCACCTAGATAGAACGCGAAACCTCTTCAGTAGTTTGCAGCATAGCTCGTTCCGTACTCCACACGGCGGCGGCGGTCTATTGTTCAGCGAATGGGAGATTGTTCGTAGATACACACGCATTCTTAGTTTTGTCTGCTTTGATGCGACGGTTCAGTCTAATTGATACTAAGCTTCTATCTTTACTAGATATATCTAACGTGAACTGTTTTTTACATCCACATTTTAACGAAGCGTATCGATGATGGTCGATTGCTAAGTACATAGTTAAACTCTTTTATATTATCTCTATAATTTTCTATTGACGTTGAATTTCATTAAATGGATAGATAGATAGATAGTAAACACTTTATTATATCACACAAAACAGAAAACAATACAGCAATAAATACTTAGAATAGAGGAAGTATGAAGGGCGGCCTTATTGCTGAAAGCAATCTCTTCTTGTTTAATAACCTTATTTTTTTATAATTATACTTTTTAATAGTTTATATTTTCTTTATATAACTATAAATAATGCTGCACAATTCACACAGCATTATCTAGCCCCATGGTAAGCAGAGCTTGTGTTATGGGTACTAGATAACTGATATACATAATACAATACATAACATAGATAGATATTTTTTATTATACATAGAAAACGACTAGAACACCCGGAACAAATATCTGCAGATCGTACACACAATTGTTCCGAGGCGGGAATCGAACCCGCAACCTCCTGCGTCGCAGGCGGACCTTCGCCCACCGCGCCACATCGGTCTCTTCCATCCAAGCAATCTTAGGATATATATGAAGGAACAATACAGACTATATTTTAATAACTAACGTCTATTTTTTCCAGATCCCATGGTCAGGCGGCGGAGAGCGGATTTACGCGGCAGTAGGAGGCACCTGCCTTTTGCATCGAGCAGGCGAGCTGAGCCTAGTGGAGTATGGACTGGATAAAGTATTACACACGGTTAGTAAATGTTGACATCTATTAGATAGTATGTCTTATCTCACAGTTTTCTAGAAGCTTCAAGTTTAACACATCATTTTTTATGATGTTTATAAGCAAAGAAATTACAATCAAATAATAGAAAGAAATTAGAATTATAAAGCTTTTGGAATCGCTGTCGAAAAGCTATCATGGTTATTAACAAATTACTCCGTGATCATGCCGCATGAAACTGTGCCGAAATATTGGACAACTCAAAAATCATATCATGCTAATTTAGAACTAGTATTTATAATTGAAACATATACCATAAATACCAATAGGCAGCGTCCCCAAGATGATTGCTGGCTGCATTGCCCTGTTGTATGGGATACTTCTACTTATGCTGATGCCAGATGCTTTAACTAGACGCTCAGATCTTCCGCCTCTGTAGAGACCTGCATATTTGCGCCTCTTGAGATCTTCGGCCGAATCATATCATTTACTTAGTTATGTGCAAGCTTGATCGCCAACAGTTGAAGCTATGTTTTTTTTTTAATTCACACAGCATTATCTAGCCCCAAGCTAAGCAGAGCTTGTGCTATGGGTACTAGATGACTGATATACATAATACAATACATTACATAGATAGATATTTTTTATTATACATAGAAAACGACCAGAACACCCGGAACTAATATCTGCAGATCGTACACACAATTGTCCCATTGTTAAAAATTGATTTACTTTATTTTATAAAATATACGTTTTAGTATGTAATATATAACTGTAAGTTAAATGTAAATAAATGAATAAATAGAAATAAAAATAAATAAAATACTTACATATTTGCACGTTGTTCGAACGTACATCATCTGTAATTCTTTATTGTACACACACACAATAATACATAAAAATAACTAGACAGGAGCACATACAATTGTAAAATAACTTAAACTTCTATATAACTACCTATGTATAACAATAATAGCATAATATTATTAATTAGTTAAGATTCTCATTATTTATTATACACTCATATATTTATTTTGAGTTTTTGTGTGTATCTAAAAAATCTCGAAGTACTTTCTGAAATCAGTCATCTTGTCCAATTGTGGGAAGGCAGTGGAAAAGATAACTATTACTCTCCAACTTAACTGACAACTTCTATAGCCCGGTGAACGAAGGACCGCCTGCGATGCAGAAGGTCGCGGGTTCGATTCCCGCCTCGGGACAAATGTACGTATGATCTACATAATTTGTCCCTTTTTCGGGTGTTCTGCGGGCCTAGACAATGTAACAATAGATTAGCGAAAGCGATAGTAGAAAAGTCCAAAAATTTATGGGTCTGGTCGTTTTCTATGTATATCAAAAAATACCTATCTGTTTTATGTATATCATTTATCTGGTACCCATAACACAAGCTCTGCTTAGCTTTGGGCCAGTTAATACTGTATGAATTGTCGAGCATTATTTATATATTAAGTAAATAAACTCATATGCTTCCTATTTCAGGTGCGAACTGAACGGGTCAACCCTCATGTACTAAGCGTGCGAATCAACGAAGGTGTAGGCGACAGCAGGGAAACTGAGGAACGGAAACATTTGGCTTATCTGCTCGATAGGCAGACTATTGCTGTTGTGGATTTATCTACAGGTTTGTCTAAAATAATCGACATCTACACTTATGTACGAGTATATGATGTAACGTTAGCACGTTTCGGTAAAGGATATATAGCTTTGGAAATTCTTTTGCAGTTTTGTAGTTCAGTTTTAAGACTTTGATGGCTCAAAAGAACAAAGTTCACTTAAATGAGAATGTATATACTATATTCTTCAGCTTTCTTTCTTAACAAGTCAAGTTCCGTTTGTTTAACAAGTTTTGACATAAAAATGTTTTAAACGAAAGCTGTGTTTTAAAGGAATATAGTTTTCTAAAGCACGTATCTGACTATAATATTCTCTAGTCGTAAATGTTAGGTGTTCAAATATTTATTGCAGAGTTAACTGTGTCCCGTTATAACCCTATAGTTTGACCGAAACCGCTGTACCACGCCTGAGGTATGCGAGCGGCGAAACGGGGGGGAATTATCGGCCGCTTCGATCCATCAGTCTGCCGTCAACGCGTACTCTTGCTCTTTTTTCCTCGCCCCCCACCTCGCCGCACTTTCCTAAGGAGCGGTACAGCGGTTTCGGTCACACTATAGTAAATTGGTGTAAATCTTGTCAATAGGTGTACAATTAGGACAATGGTGGCACGAAGCTCGCGTGGATTGGCTGGAGTTGAATGAAAGCGGACAGTTGCTTTTACTACGTGACACGCGGAGGCGACTGGCATTACTGCAGTTGCACACCGGTGATAAGGTAATGAATTATTATCTTGAGTCATATAGTTTCTGTCAGTAGTATCGTAGTTCCCAAAATGAAATCCGATTTGTATTCAGTAGTATTGTTTTTGTTTGAAAGGTGACTTCATCGAGAATGAGTTCATTTGAGCTTTGTTTGATGAAATCGGAGCATCAGCCGTTCAAATTCTTCGTAGCAATGACATCGTAGTGCTACGCCGTAGCAGCACGTAGTAATTAAATCGTAGCGCTACGCCGTAGCAGCACGTAGCAAATACTTTGTAGCAATGACATCGTAGCGCTCCGGCGTAACAGCACCTATACTATGTCCATCGAGGATGTAGAATGTTTGTATACAAAAGAAATCAGCTGATTTTTAGGGTTATCGCCACGAAATGATACAGGCCTTATAGAATTCCAATGATTTCACCTATAAATTCTAGTAGATTTTTAATCCTGACGTCAATTCTATGCAGAATCTTATTATTCCAATTTAAAAATCGACATGATGTGGTCAAAAACAAAGATTAAAAGCACTAGACATTTTTTGTCTTTGTAACAGTGCCATCCCTAACGAATTTCAGTTTTGACGTCCCGTGTTGCAAACAATTGGTAACTTTTGAACTACGATTCCGAATCAAGGCTGCTAGCCTTGATTCGGAATCGTTGAAACCTATGACCATACATATTTCTTTAACATAATAACGACTTATTTATCGGAAATAAATGTTTGAAGTCTTGTTTTTGCTTGATAATTGAGAATTTGTGTTTTTAATGTTAATAAACATGGAGTTTTCTATTTCTGTTAGTGCAAGTCTCCTATGTCAACGTTTCCATACATAATTTTGAAGTATTAAATACAAACTCATTACTCCCTTGGGAAAAATAAACATTATTAACGTACGACACTGCTTTACAACAGCGGCGTAAGCGGGGTTAGAGCTAACCTAAATAAAAAAATGTTTTTCACCCCTACATCAGCTGATTGAACTGTCAGTGGCTTTGTATACAAACATTCTACATCCTCGATGGACATAGTATAGCTAATTTATTGTTGTTACAGGAAATCATTGCAAGTGGCGTGGGATTCGTTCAGTGGATTGAGAATAGCGACGCTGTTGTCGCTCAAACTCCCACGCACCTTTTGATTTGGTAAGTGCTTATAATCAGTATATAACCTATTCAATTTGTTTTATTTTTATTATTTTTCTAGTAATCTTTTGAGTTCCTGTACTACAAATAGAAAAGAACTAAGACAAAGAATACGAAACTCACAACTGATACGAACAAAAAATACGAATTCATTCTCATGTTTACTATTCAATAATTTCATGTGTTCTTGACGTTTTTATGTTGCCATGACAGGTACCGTGCTTGGGACCCCAGCAGTGTGGAGATGTCCGAGTGCGGTGGCGGAGTGGTGGTCGAGGTGACAGCCAACCGCGTGATACTCGAAGGAGGACTGGTCCCATATCTACAGTTGGACGAACATCGACTTGCGTTCAGTAAGTTACAATACAAAAACAGTGGATGAACTTATTGAACGCAGTTGCATGTCAACTGCGTTCAATAAGTTCATCCACTTTTAACCTATCGCGATTAATGTGAAAAGTAGCTTCTCACATTAATCGCGTTTCGTAAGCCGATAAATGTACCAGAAAAGCAGCGTTGCGGTAAGAACATTGGATTATAATGCACTGAACCTGTGTGCGTGTTCAAGTACTTGTGTCTGATTTCAGACAATGCTTTACGCGATGGCGACTTAGCGGGTTGCGCGCGATACTTGGATGGAGTGGGCAGTAACGCTGAAGTGGCGCAACTGTGGAGGCAACTAGCCGAACAGGCGCTGACGAATAGTGATATTCAAGTATATATTAATTGAAATGTAACGTATTTATAAATATTAAATTTGGCAGTAGGCACCGAGATAGGAGACCGGGACTACGCTAACGCGGTTGGCTGGTCTTGTTCTTAGTATCTTCGTCTCATAATTTCACTCGCTTGCTGCCGTATCTCTGGACACACAACGAAATACAATAGTCCAGACGCACTGTGTTAAGTCAGAGTTTGTTTTTAATTGCAAGCAAGTTGTCATTATATTTATACATATGTATATAAAAGAAAGTCGTGTTAGTTACACTATTTATTTTGCCTAAATTGGTGGGGAAGTACCTTAGAACCAGGAGACGGACATAGAATACTTTTTATCATTTAAACCATTTGACACATAGATTTCCACGGGGGCGAAGCCGTGGGACGCAGCTAGCATTATATAACAAGTTTGGCATTTCAAACATCCGATCTAGGTTTTCCTTAAATGGTATTTCGTCGAATTTTATTGAGCAATTTCACGCTCATGTCTTGTCATATTTGACTAAATTAGATTAAATTAAAGATTTTTATAATATACATAAACTTCAAAACTGTTTTAAACTTTTCAGCTGGCCGCCAAGTGCTATCGAGAAGTAGGTGATGACGCTTGCACGTTTTATCTTGACAAAACTGTTGAGCTGGCTACACAAGAAGGCAATGGAGATATTGCGTCAGGTATTAAAAAAAACTAAACCCTTCTTTCTAAAAAAAATATATATATATATAGGGAAATCGGTCCTGTATGTAGATATGCTTAAAAATTGTGAGTATACTTCAATTTTTAACGATATTTAGATAATTTTCTTTTAAACCCAATTTTTATCTAAACATTTTAATTTTAAGAAGAAAAACCCGCAAAACCACCACAAAGTGCGACGATAAATTCCTCAGTAAATGAGCAACGTTATGCGAGATTATGTACCAAGTTTTGCCGATATTGTGATTTATAAGATAAGGTAAGAGCTACAATGAACTGCGAGGTCCAACAAGTATTTCTTTTTTAGGCTTAACCAGTCCCCTCGTCAGGGCTCGCCTATCAATATTCGCCGGAAACTTATCCCAAGCAGAAGAATTTTACACGAAGAAAGCCAATAAGCACATCCTAGCAGTGGAGATGTACAAACAATTCAACAGATGGCCCGACGCGATCGCGATTGCTGAGAAAACAGATAGGGCACTCGCTGGGGAGTTGAAAAACCAATATATGGACTATTTGACTTCTACAGGTATAATTGGCTTTCGAACATCTATAAAAAATTAAAATAAGCTTATTTATATTTATTGTAACCGAAAATGATCGCAAGTAGTCGTCTTTAGTACCAAATATTATTTTCTATCTTTCTAAGTACCTAATCCCCAAGTTCTCGATCGCGAATATGTCAAAAAATTGTCTTAGGGTAAGCTAACACCGAGACGTGGCGCGACGCTGCACGGAATTGATTCAGCATATAATTTTATTCCTTTCGTCCTACCCGTTATGACCTACGGAGCTGAGACGTGGACACTCACGATAGGGCTGGTCCACCAGTTCAAAGTCGCTCAGCGAGCTATGGGTTTCTCTGAAGGATAGGATTCGCAACGAATACATCCGACAGAACCAAAGTTATCGACATAGCTCTGAGAATTAGCAAGCTGAAGTGGCAGTGGGCCGGCCATATCTCGCGAAGAACCGACGGCCGCTGGGGCAAACGTGTTCTTGAGTGGAGACCACGACACGGTAAACGTAGTGTAGGACGCCTTCCGACCAGGTGGTATGACGACCTGCGAAAGACTGCAGGTAGATGCTGGATGCGTCAAGCTGAAGACAGGGCGCTATGGCACTCATTGGGGGAGGCCTATGTCCAGCAGTGGACTAATATAGGCTGATGATGATGATGATAACTTTATTTACTACGCACTAAGATACAAATTTGTGAAAGAGTTGAGTTCACACCAATTTTATCAAAATTGGCCTACAGGTCGTTACGGTGAAGCGGGCGCAGTGCTAGCGTCAACAGGCGACGTCCAAGGCGCAGTGAAGTTGTGGCTACGCGGCGGGCGCGCGCGCAGAGCGGCCACTCTGATACTCCAGCATCCTTATTTACTGAGAGAAAACGAACTGGTTGACGAAGTGCATTCGCAACTCATAAAGGTAGCGACTATAAAATTCGCCACACACAGAAACCGTGGCCGGGCCGGAGACGAAGGCGTGCAGGTTGTTTCATACAAATTTACGTGCACCGCGCCGCGGCTTTAAAGGCGAATTACAAAATATGTTTCAATGTAAAGTTAGCAACAAGTTGAGCATTTCAGCAGCAGATTCGTGCGAGCGACGTGACGATTAACGTATTAAAAGTATTGTTCGATACATCTATCACGTAGGTAAGCATCATTAGCGGTTTGAACTCATTATTTCTTGTAGTTTTTAAGATGGTAAAATTATTCAATGTACTAGGCATAACGATTTGGAGATATCTGTAATATGTAAATAAATAATAAGTACATAGGTGACTCGTGCCGCGAGCGCGGACCCGGCGCCTACGGAGGTTATTGCATCAGCAGTAGCCATTAAAACCGCACTCATTATCATTATTACTAGTCATAGTTTTATACAATATTGTACTATTGTTCCTGTGCTCAACTTTTACATCAGCATCCCGGGAAGAGCGATTCCCACAGGTGTAATGTAGAACTCTACACGCAACTTCTTTGGTTCCTAGTTCCTAGCAATTCGTTACCGTGATGTTCACTTTGATTGCTGAAATCACACGGTATGTGTTTTCTACAAGTGACTAATATGCGTAAATCCACACTAGCGCAGCGGCTGAGAAAATACAGATCTGTGTGACTCACGCACAGCCGTAATGTTTTTCGAGCGAAACGCATGTGCGGCGCAACACAACCGCTGTGTAGAGCGGCAGCACGAATGGCTTAGGTTAAAAAATAGATCGCAGTCGTCGAAAAAAGTTCGCAGTCAAAGTGTTAAGGTTATTTTTAAAACATTAAATACAGTAGAGCTAGTGTTTGTAGACTGTAACACAGGTTTTAAACTACCACAAAAGGTAGAACTACGTTCCAATCTTATTTAAAACGAAGTTATATTCTAGTCTAGATCCTTTTTCAAAAACCTTATTACGAAATATCGGATTATCTAGAAGATAAAAAAGCTTGGGACTAGCTTTGCTCCAACTCGAAAACTAACAACCTAACAAGGTAAAGGTTTCTTGTTCGCTTCTTTACTCTACCTTAAAAAGTCTAATATCAAATCAAACTTAATCTGATTTTACTGTTATATTTCAAATATGTTTGTAGGTTTTATGTTTTGTTAATACGACATAAATGAGTAAATGATACAAACACTTTATTTCCTAGTGTTACTAAAAACATAACCTTAAGTTTATGTGGATTATAATTTAGTAATTTGGAAGTTCATTGTTTTATAGGAGGAATGGTGGGAGATGGCCGGGGAGATATCTGAACGGCGAGGCAACAGCCGGACGGCCGTAGATTACTTCGCCAAAGGAAACAATTACGCGAGGGCGGTGCAGCTGGCTAAAGAAGTAAATACTTTGAATTTACTTTAATTGTACTTTCAGAGTTGTGATGATTGCAAAGTGTTGACATAAATGTTGAATTAGAGAGCTCATCAGCCAGTAACTGAAGCAATTACAATTAAATTATCAAGTTACAAGGCTTGTTTTCGTCACTTAGCGAGGGCTCATCTTTTCACGCTCAATTTAATTCCAAATGAATTTTTATTATCTATCTTTATCACTATATAGTATAAAAACAAAGCTGCTTCCCGCTGTCTGTCTGTCCCTATGTATGCTGAGATCTTTATAACTTCGGATTACAATGCGTTTTTTTTTAAATAGTTAGAGTGATTCAAGAAGGAAGGTTAACTATTTATACTGTATATAATTACTTATCTCTCTTTTCTTAGGTATAGATATTACTAATATGTGATTTTAGATAAATCTATTTATTAATATTTGAATATTTTCAGACGTGTCCCGCTGAAGTGATAGAGTTAGAACGATCATGGGGACTTTGGCTAGTAGGGCTCCGTCAAGCGGGGGCCGCAGTGCCGCATCTCATAGAGGCGGGCGACACTAGGGGAGCCCTAACAGCCGCGCTTAAGGCACATCACTACAATAAAGCGCTACAAATCATACAGGTACTTAATATGTTAAGTTTTAAGAATGCTTATACACACTTGAAGGAACTAGAAATAATAATAATTTAATGTATATCAGTCATCTATTACCCATAACACAAGCTCTGTTTAGTTTGGGGCTAAATGGTGCAGAGTGATTCTGGTTTAAGATCATTTATTCCTCTTAAGAATTACATAAATTAAATTACAGAGAAACTTGTATGTACATATGTATTACTAAGTATTATTGGGCTAATTGTACAAAAGTAGAAAAAAGCTACAAAAATTATAAATTTCCGGTAATTAGAAATAAGTTCTCTTCGACGATGCGACCTAATTAACTCGAGCTTCATAGATTGTTCACCATTATTTATTTATATGCTCTAGTAGTGCGCTGAAAATGCACTACCCTGGCCCTCACGTTTTATAAAATCATCCACAGCAACTGGAACTACATTTGTGTTTCTCTATTTTCCCTATATGTAATGTAAATAAATAATGCTGGACAATTCACACAGCATTATCTAGCCCCATGGTAAACAGAGCTTGTGTTATGGGTACTAGATAACTGATATACATAATACAATACATTACGTAGATAGATATTTTTTATTATATTTAGAAAACGACCAGAACACCCGGAACAAATATCTGCAGATCGTACAAACAATTGTTCTGAGGCGGGAATCGAACCCGCAACCTCCTGCGTCGCAAGCGGACCTTGCCCACCGCGCCACATCGTTCGAAATGGTACCTACCTATGGAGTATATATATTCTGCTTTTCACAGGCTATTGACGATAAAGAATCAATCAGAGAACAGTGTGAGCAGTTAGGGGACCATTACATCGCTATTCAGGTATGGTAATAAAACATTCAGGCACAAATTCAAACCTATCACTTACACACTTACATGGTTCACAGATCATCAAATCATATACACTTAGTTTCCAACTTTTTACACATATAAAACTAATAGCTGTTCCCCGCGGTTTCACCCGCGTTAAACTAAAATTTCACTTTATTTGGTGATTTTTTTACACCTTGGGTTACATTATTGGAGTTTTAGTAAGGATCCCTAACTTTTTTATATGGTCACCGGGGATAGAATCTATCCCAACGGTGAAAGAATTTTTCAAATCGGTCTAGTAGTTTCGGAGCCTATTCAATACAAACAAACAAACGAAAATTCAAACCTTTCCGCTTAATAAAATTAGTATAGACTAACAGACAATTTCCGGGTTTACAGCCACACGAATTAAAGTAAAAAAGTAAAATATTTTTTTTATTTATTGACAAAATAGACAGTGAAATAGGCAATACGAGTCCATAGACCCCTGAACTAGTAAAAAATTTACAGTTCAAACACCACTTAATTGTAATCAAGAACTTACCCCCAGGAATGGGAGATAGCTGAAAAAGTCCTCATAACATGCAACATGGCAGAACGTTGTGTCCGTGCCTATAACATCGCCGGTCGCATCCCAGACGGTCTTAGACTTTCTGCTGTGCATCTTTCGGAGGAAGATACAAGGGAGATCTACATGCCCTTGGCTGAACAACTGCGGAAGGACGGACAGCTACGGAAGGCTGAACAGATTTATATCGGACTTGGAGAACCGGATGAGGCCATATCAATGTATAAGGTGAGATAACCTTTATTCTGTATAGGTATTGTACATAAGTAGGTAAGGGAGGCACCAAAAATTGTTTGGTATCTCGAAGTTTTATTTAACATACTCACCTATAAGATGTTTTCTCAGATAAGTGATGTGTAATTTCTTTTGCGAAATAAATATTCTTGAAACCTGTATTAGGGTTTCTGGTCGTTTACTCATCTCAGTCATGCATACACCTCTCTGAGTTAACGCAACTATAAAAGATATCTACATGCACCTAGCTGAACTATTGAAGAAGAGATGGGAAAAGTGGGAAAATCGGATAGGCGATATCTATGTACAAGGTGAAGATTCGTTTTTATATGTATTACAGGATGATCATAGGTCGACCCAATAACGCATGTAACCTCCATTTTGAGTTACTCTCAGCGTCTACGTAACTCAGAAATGATGATGCTCTTTGATCATATTGTTTCAGGAAGCAATCCAATACGAAGCAATGTTACGTCTAGTGGGCGCGCATCGTTCCGAGTTACTAGAGGCGACGCGGCGGCATGTGGCGCAGGCCTTGCACGCGCAGGGAGACTTGAGGGCCGCTGAGAACTACTATATTCAAGCTGGTTAGATTACCTGTTTATTTATTTATTATGTATTTATTTTCGCCCAAAGCTGGCAACCACTCCGTAACATAACAGTTGTCGGGTAGTGAAATAGGACTATTCTATGTACAATAAGCCTTGTAATCAATTAGAACTATTTGACGGGGTGACGAATAAAAACAAATACGCCGTGTGACCCAATAAATACAAAACTAAGACGTGACTTATCAGAACTAAATTTACATGTGATTGAAACAAATTTTAAAGGTTTTTGCGTTGTGACCAATTAGAAAACTTTTTTGCTGTGACGAATTGTTGCCTAAATCAACTGCTGGACATAACCCTTGGACCGAACCCTGGACCGAACGCCCATGCGACCAAGCAGTGGTTTTCCGCGTCCTTCATTAAGTCATCGGTCCACGTTACGCCATCTTACGTGGTCGCCACTTAACAGCCTTAAGGCACCAACGACCATCGGTTCTGCATGTAACCAGATATGGCAATTTGTTTGCTGGTCTAGTTTGACATTTAACTTCATATTTTCAGGCGACTGTAAGAGTGCGATACAAATGTACCGCACCGCGGGACAGTGGGAGGGCGCGGAGAGAGTGGCGCGTGCGCACGCCCCGAGCAATGTTCAACAACAGGTTTGCATCTATAATAGTACTTACTGACCATCTTATTTCTAAGGCCGTGTTAGAAAGCTTACTCAACTATCGATCTATGCTTGCGTAACGCTTATGCCTTATAAAAGCTTTCTTCAAGCACAGATACACTGAGTAAGCTTTCATGGTACAGGCCTAATGTTTTATCGCTTAAATAAACTATGTTCGTTAGGATATAGCGATTGAAAACTTGTATATCTTGTGGCAGGTGGCATTACAATGGGCAGCAGTTTTAGGCGGAGCGCCCGCTGCCAGGCTTTTATCTGCGAGGGGACTGGCGGCTTTGGGGGCACGGTGGGCCATTCAAGCTCAACGGTAATATTCAATAAATAATTATGGTTAAGCTTTAATTACAACCGATACATTACAATTAAAAAAGATTGAAGACGACCTCTGTGGCGCGGTAGGCAGAGGTCTGCCTGCGACGCAGGAGTTTGCGGGTTCGTTGAAAATTTATTAAAATAAATCTAATTACTCTGTACATTGTGGTTTTTCTAAACTTGATTAAATAAAATGTGTGGATGTTAGACAAAAAATTGTCAACGAAAATCGAATAAAAAATGTAGTTAGACAAGGATTTTATTTGCTCCTGAAAATGGTAATGGTTGGGGTTTGTGATGGTGCTGGTTGATCCTCAAACAGTGGTCGGTTTAACCGAACAGCTCCCGTTTTAGAAAAACTAATACTGGAAAAATTATTAGCTCCCTTATGTAGCCGGAGGTTTCATATTTCCTTTTTATGATTTAGATGGGACATAGCCATGGAACTAAGCGAGCTAGGTGGAGGCATAACCCGCCGTGAAGTGTCTCGCCATGAGGCAAGCGCCTTAGCCGAGGAGCATCCTGAAGAAGCAGAAGCAGCGTTCCTTCGCGCGGCGGCCCCTGAGGACGCCGTCAGAATGTGGTTAACCAAGGGCAGCCATCAGCGGGCCTTGAAGCTGGCTGAGGAACATGCCTCGCATTTGGTGAGAGCATTATAGACATCACACTTTTACAATAGTAATATGCTAATATTATAATAGTATAAGCTATGATGACTGGTACAAATAAGGATTTATTACATAAACAAACAGAAACCAAAAACAGTATAACATGGAGTGTAAGTGCAAGTGACACATGAGTGTTCTTGGAAATGTTCGCCGTAAGAGAACCCAGAAGCAGCGTTCCTTCGCCCGTTGGCCCTTGGGAACGCAGTCAGGATTTGGTTAGCCTTAAGCAGCAATCAGCTCATTTGGTATCTTGCATTATAGGTACTACATTTATTTGGAATGCGGCACATGTATAATTCAGATTTCAGTTCAGAATTTTAGCGTGTATGGTGAAAAATTTGTAAAACTTGTTAAAACTCTGATAAGTTTGTTATTTGTTAGGTGGAAGAAGTTTTGGTAGAGGGCGGCAGAGCGGCGGCGGAACGCGGTGACCTGCCACAATTTGAAACACTGATGATTCGCGCCAATAGGCCCAGGGAAGTCGTGCAACATTATAAAGATCTAGGTAAGAACCGACGGCCGCTGGGGCAAACGTGTTCTTGAGTGGAGACCACGGCTCGGTAAACGTAGTGTAGGACGCCCTCCGACCAGGTGGGATGACGACCTACGAAAGACTGCAGGTAGATGCTGGATGCGGCAAGCTGAAGACAGGGCGCTATGGCGCTCATTGGGGGAGGCCTATGTCCAGCAGTGGACTGCTATAGGCTGATGATGAGGTAAGAATTAAGAACTGTACATTCCAGTTCAGTAGATTTATTTATAGCACAGTTGGTATAGGAGCATTTGAGGGAAGAGGGCTTATTTAAGAATTATAGATGAATAGCTTTTTCTCGTGTAAAAGTAGCCATATCTTTTAAAGTCCTGATTAGATCAGTCCGTAGTTTTGGCGATGTTAGCGCTCAATCATCGTCACAAGCTATCCATAAACTAGTTGGATAGTAATCATCAAAGTATTTCAACAATTTCCAGAGCTCTGGGAAGAAGCAATGCGTGTAACCCGCGAATATCTCCCCGAGAGCGGCGAGCCAGTTCCCGACGGCGTTCCAGACTTACTGTCCCGCGCAGCCGCCCACGCAGAGCGCGGCGAGTGGTGGGGCGCCGTGCGCTCATTGGCTGCGGCCAGCGCCGCGGCGGCCGGGCCCGCGCCGCGATTGGCTGAGCGAGCGGCGCTGAGGGCCGCGAGATTGGCCCGCGACCATTTGCATGATGAGACGAGGGTAGCTGCTGCGCATATGCTGGCTGAGAGGTACTATCCCGCGAGGCGAGTTTTGGGGCGCCATGACGTCATTACAGTACAGGCTATTTAATTGAGAGGACTACTTCTAAGCTTAGATATTTTTGGATTCCAATTTCAATGATGGCAAACCTTACCTTTGGTGTAAGTGTAAGTCAATAGCATCACAGTGGCAACGTTGTACCGAATCGTCATTTGAAAAAAGCCTACAACTATTCACAGATTCTCAGCCATCGGGCAAAGCGAGATTGGCGAGCAACTCCGCGAAGCTCTCACCGAAGGGTATTCCAACGAGGAGGAAGCTGCAGGCACAGAGTACGAAGCAGAAGAGACACCAGTAAAGACGCAAGACACGGAGGCGGAAGCGGAGTCGGAGGCGTTAGAGCGGCTCGCGCGCGCGGGGCACTGGCCGCGCTGTCTAGCGCACGCGGGGAGGCGCGCCACGCATTATGCGCTGAGATACGCTGCACATTTGTTCAAGGCACATCCGGTAATTCACACTGTATTCTGTAGAAGAACTAGCTTCCACAAAATACTTCTTCTAAAGGCTGATATAAAATTAAATAAGTTCAGTAGCGAGTTAACTTGTGTCATCGGCGAGTTAAGCTGACGGTCAGCTTTACTCGCCGATGGCGCAAGTTAACTCGCTACTGTACTAAAGATCGATTTACACTTCAATAAGTACAGTACTTAGCTTTAAAACCATTTTTTTTATTTTATTTCACAGCGCATGGAAAACATAGACATTCTAAGCGAAGAGCCACCCGAAGCGTTGTCGCAAGCGCTTGAAGCGCTTCGTCAATACCTCTCTACTGATACAGAAATGCCAAGCAGCGATGTTCCGCTAGCTAAAGCGGTTTGCAGCGAGATTCTAGTGAGAGTATCGATGGTGCCTAGAGCGGTGGCAGCGCTAAAAGATGCAGCAGTGGTTATGCCCGCGGCGGGCGCGGATGATAGAGCTATGCAGGTATTTTTAAACTTATACGATCTGAACACATAATAATAAAAATAGGTTAATAAACGCGATAAATACCCGTTGTATTAGTGCTTATAATTATATGCATGTAATAACGACTGTTACTTACTCTTTACGTTCACTGCCTAGCTGGGCACACCGCAGCTAGGTGGACCTGGGCAATGAAAGTGTTAACAGTGATTACCGACGACGCATACAGATATGAACGCCAGCCCGTCCTGGTCCCATCGCTAAAGCTTGTGGCCGGGCAGTGAACGCGTTAAGGCGGTCACTGGTTGGGCATACCGCAGCTACCAGGACCTGAAGTGTAGTTTTCGAAACATACAATGTATGATTTAGTTGAAGTTGCGGGAAATGGCTAATGAATCTTTAATAGAGCCTGTCAGTATCCTCCTTTAGGTGGCGCTGAGAGTCGAATTCACTTTGATTGCAAAGAGATATCGATGAGTATATCATTTCATTGCTATAAAAGCGGATTGGATCAATAATAAACATAAGCTAATAAGATGAAATTATCAAGTATTCGTTATTTCCAGGCACTGACATTGCTAATGGCGCTGCAAATCCCGCAAATAGCTCCAAAAGCTGCCAGAGCTCTTCCGCGGTATTCTGATATTATCGTAGCTGACGTTGGTTAGTACTTATAATCATAGCTAAAACTACACTAGAGGAAAATAAATCATAAATAACCAAGCCTTAGTTATAAAACCGTTGTTGAAAAGATAAAATATCGTAGCACTTGTAACAAAGTTCGTTTGCTACGCCGTAGCAGTTTTGCTACGAATTCGTAGCATTGCTACGTTTTTTTCGTCTCTGGGTTGAAATAGGACAGGGTTGCTGGCTGCAATGATGATGGCTAAAAGCGTAGCTCCAGGCCATCACAGCGTTAGCATTGCAGCTTTTGATAGAGAAGCTCATAACAGTAAAATCAGTTCATAAATTATAGTAAAAATTTGCAACCTATTGCTGACCTACCAATTTGCTGAAACCAAACTTGATATTTCGCGGCCAGGAAATTTGCTGGCTCCTTTTCATTGAAGCCCGAAAGGTCGACTTTGCTCAAAGAAGTTTGTAAAGAAATCAACGCGGTTCGCGTTCATGTCTTCTTTGGGGTGGTAAAGACATGAGTTTCACTCTTGCAACACAAGTAATTTATGTTTGTAATGTTGCGGATCGATTATGTGTACCTGATGTTTGTCTATGCATACTGAAATGAAATTTATTTCATGTCAAAGTTGTACGCAAAGGATTTCAATTCCTTAAATAGAAACAACAGTCTGTCGATTGATACTGAAATGTTGCTTGAAATAAAGCTTGTTTTTCAGCATTCTACGTATGCGGCATGTCGATTCGAAGCGAGGGACAGAGCGGGGCTCGCGAGGCGTTCGTCTTTCTGAACCGATGCCTCGATCTAGTGGAGGCTGCTGACGACGAATCCGCGCATTTACTCGATTATACTGATTTCGGTTTGTGTTCACATCTTTTTTTGATTATCGAGAAAATATGAGAGAATATCTGAATTATATAATATAATATTTTATTATGTTATTGACTTCTGCACAGGCCGACCGCTGGAGACACAGGGGATTTCACCTCGGGACTTTGAGTTGTTTTTGTTTTTATCTTTGTATTTACTATATCGGCCGTTTGAAACCCAAACAAGGTCAACTTTTTGGTGATGATCAATGCTGTAATGATGTCCAGTAAAGTAGGAATATATACATATATGAAATAGTAAAGTTATGAATCATAACCACAACAATCATCATCATAATTAATCCTATGTTAATCCACGGCTGGACATAAATATTTCAACTCCGTGCGATCTTGTGCGATTTCCCACTAATTAAGAAAAACACAATTCAGTATAATTAAATAATTAATTAATTAATTTCATGTTTTAATAGTGGTAATGTTCACAGATTGCACGGACTGGTCTCACCAGCCTCTCCTAATGGACAGTGGATGTATTCGCGGCACCATTCTGGACGAGGTTAGAGAGTGGGTGCTGGCTGTCTCCATGGACCAAGCAGTAGAGCAGGTAAAACTTTTACTATATTCGTACTAGGTCTGTCGGCAGGTAGAAAATACCTCGGCATTAAGGGTCCGGCGACCCTCGTTTGCAAAAATCGCTCCGAATATCGCTGTCCCTGTTTAACCCTTGCGCCGCGCCACATGCGTGCGCGATACCAATATTAGTCGTTCAAAATTTGGTTTGTTCCGTAGTACCAAAAATTATGACTGAAAACTTTTTGTATTCTTCACAAAGTATTGTTATTTTGTAATAAGACAATATAAAGCTATGTTCCGTAATAAATAAAACGTAAGATATTGATGTTTTTAATACGAAACAAATAGCAAGAAAACTTGTCCATTTTCGCATAAAAATGTGCAAAATGCGATTGGCTTTCATTTAATTTTAGGTAAGTATTTTGAAAAAAACTATTTAGGAACCTAGATAAATACTATTCAAATACAAATAATACAATTTTATAGTGGAAATATGCTTGAATTGGAAATCATTTTGGTATTACGTTTGTATTAAGAATTCGTCCCTCCGGAGGCCTCTTAAGCTTTGTAGAGCAATAAAAAAATCCAATTGTCTGTCATATCGCTCAAGAGCGATCTCTTCCAACTCTACCAACTCTAAAAATAGTCTAAAATTAAGGGATACAAAGTAGGCTTTAATTTTTTCAATACAATCGAATTATGTATATTTCGTTTTAATTCATTTTATGTATTTGTTATACGCTATCTAACAGACATTACCAGTGGACACTCGCGGGCTATACAGTTCACACGTCGGCGACTCGGAACCTTGCTGCGTTCTGACTGGGTATCCACTATCAGAGCGGCTTGTCACTTTTACTAACGGTAAGTCTATCTTAACATATGTACAGTTATCAACTACATAGCTATAGCTTGCAAACTAAATAGTTAAAGCTTGCTTAACAATATTTATACGGGGTGTTCGGCAGAGAGAGTGCCATATGTTAACTGGGGGTAGGTGAAATGAATACTACTCGTATTTGTATTCATCTTCACTTTTCTAAGTTAAATAGCTTAGGCTTTTTAACTCGGAAAAGCCTCTTGCCTATTTTTAAATTTCTCGATGTTTTTCCAAAATTTGTGCATATGTTTTACCGAACTAAAATATCCTAACATCACGGTGACGAGACAAAAGTAAGTCATTTTCAGGGTACTTTCTATTCATAATGGCTGAGTTTTTTTAAACAGCCAAGAGACTCTTCAGGTCCGTATTAAAAAAGCCGCTAAGCTGTTGCACTACGTTCCACCTACCTCCACTAACTAATAACTGAAAATGTCGTAATTTCGTTGATTCTATCAAACCTAGCTTTGGAACTATAGTTTGGCCAAAACCGCTGTACCACTCCTTAGGAAAGTGCGGCGAGGTGGGGGGCGAGGAAAAAAAAGCAAGAGTACGCGTTGACAGCAGACTGATGGATCGGAGCGGCCGATATTTCCCCCCCCGTCTCGCCGCTCGCATACCTCAGGCGTGGTACAGCGGTTTCGGTCAAACTATAAATATAATTCTCAAATAACTGTTGCAAGCAATCGTTAACATTAATGATCGTGATAAAACGGTTCAAAAACTTCATACATCAAAACCTGTCGTGGCGTTAGGCTCTCCAAACATATAGATAATCCAAAAATATAAAATAAAAAAAATTGCAAGTAAATGTAATTCTGACACTCTATCGTTCTAACACTTGCACTTTGTAACAATTAGTTCATTTTGATACTAGCTCGTTCTGACAAATTATCTATATGAGTAATAATCCATGTAACAATCGTTCTTTCAAACAATTGTATTATATGTCTGTTGTGCATTTTGACTCTCATATTATCTAGCACATAGGTAATCGAACAATTTGGACATTCTGTTATGTGTGCAGCCATGACCCGGAAGGAAAATAATTGCAAAAACTTTGGCAGGTCGTTGTGCGAATCGCGAGAATTGGTCTCGCGTCTCGAGCGCCGCCCGCAGCAACGGGACAGCCGCGGCCATGCTCCAGCACATCACTCACTGGTGCGGCCCAGCAGATTACACCCACATATAATAACTTAAACACGAGTAAACACTATACTATCGCTAAACTCAAGATAAAAAGTTATTTTTATTATTTAATACGTACAGTGGCGTTCATCATTAGCTGACCGACTTGGCAGGTTCCAAGTCTGGTAAATTACATCAGTTTTGTTTTTATATTATTATTAGCTGCGCCCCGCGGTTTCACCCGCGGTGATAGATATTTTAAAAAATATACTATATACATATCTTTATAAATCTAATGAAAGCCCTAAATAAGTCACATGCACTTTTTATGCAATAAACAGTTTTTAATTCTTGTTTCAAACTTTGTCTCCCCCATTTTAGGAATAAAACTTAATTTCTTGTCGTTGATTTTGACAGAATTTGGATTTTTTTAAAGTTGTATTTGATTTTAGCTCTTTCATTCAATAGATGAATTGTTGAAAAAAATTGATTTTTTTTGCCCTTTCATTCAAAAATCTAACTACTAACAATTCTATTTGAAAGTACACACAACATACATTACCAATTTTGTAATAAAAATAATATACTAGGGACGCCATAACGAGAATATTGGGGTTTTCAGTTGCGACTTGTTTACAAACATTATTTCTTGAGAGTGGCTTGAATATAGTTCGAAGAGACATCTAGTCAACATGTTCAAATGAGCACGGATTTATAGGTCTGGCCGCAACAAAATACACGGACACAGGGGAAATAATGAACCTTTTTTTAAAATGGATGGTGAATTCCATAGGCTCGCTCCGCTCGCCATTATTGGATAAAAGTTTGAGCGCCGCCGCCGCCAGACCTTTAAATACGGCTCTGCATAAAATACTTACCAGTGATATTTGCATTCTTAAAAATTAGAAAATAATTTATGTTTTTTTTATGTATGTCTTAGTTATCTTTCATGCGTGATTAGATTACGAAATAAACAATATTGTCTAAAAAATCTTTTATTTATAAGGAAAACGCAGTTCATAAGAAAATAATAAGGATTTTGAAATAAAACTGCCGATATTAGTTTATATCGCTATAATAAACTCATTTGTTATCACATTTATTCAATAATATACTTTGACACAAATATTTTTTACGTACTAGGATTTGTAGACGCACGAATTTGATTTATACTGTAAATATTATTTTCCTTCTTCTTTAATCTCGTAAGTTTTACTTGACAGTATAAATCAGAATCAAGTGTGTAGAAAGATTTGTATCTAAGAAGAAACATTTAATTTCTAAAGAACGAGTACGAGTATGATATCCGATACCATTTTAGTCAATAGCGAAAAGATGAGAATATTGATTTAAAAATCTGATTAATAATACTTTTTCTATTAAAATATTCGCGATATACTTTAACATTTTTAATGGATTTACGGTTGTTTGTCTATTGAAATATAAACATACGACGATTTTATGGTATCGGGATTTGAGGCACGTATAATATTAGATTGTCTCTTACACACTTAAATAGTTTCTTTTATTCTAATATATCAAGATAATAAGCGTAAGTTTTTATCGATTCCAACATTGTTAGAATAGATAGTTTAATATCATTTTTTAATAAATAGGTACATGTATATTCAGCTGGCATTTCATATCGCTATTCGTTTTCGCGTATTCTTCTTATATGCCGAATATGTAATAACTATACAATACGATGAATTACATCGTTGTATTTTGTGGTGTATAAGAAATAAGTGAACAAGAATAGCGATGTGAAGTGTCAACATTAGATTTTACTCTAGTTCTTTCATGCGGTCTATATTGAAATACCAATATCAATTATTTGCTTCTTAATAATATCATTGTCTTTGAAAAATATGAAAGAGACGTACATCGACATTGGTATTTTCAATAGACCACCGTTGTTAAGTATAGGAAAATAATTTTGTCAACAACATAGATTTATATAAAAAATTAAAGTGTAAAAATATATCGACTACCACATGATATTATAATTTAGGCTTCATCTATTTTATATTTAAGAAGAATATAATATGTATTGTAAATTTTCTCTCTCTTAGGAAATGTGTGATTTGATATAATTTGTCATGAGAAAATATATTTTTCTCAAAATATTGTTAGACAAAGATGTAGATATAACGAGCGAAGGTAAACAACAAGGTCAGAAATGTATAGTGCTCCTAAATTAGACAAACCGTCACTCAGTCAGCTAAGCTCTGCGAAAGATAAACAGATGGAAAATAGTCGGCCATTTAACTGCTTCATAGCTCTACAAACTTCTAAAAGGTAAGTAGTATCAATATGATTTGAATGTAAATTGCATAAATGCAATTTAGTTGGGATTATTGGTATCTTTAACTAATTTTTAATGTATTTTTAACAAAACAGATAGGTAACTATTTTCCATCTGAATGGAAGCATAGAGTAAAGTATTGTCAGGGGATCCAACTAAGCTATGATAATGATAGGATAGCACTGGAAGAACACATTTTGATAGAACTAGGTACTATCTACATGAAGATTCACAAGATATGTTACGTAGTTTGATTTCTAACACCGATCAAATATTATGTTAAACCACAAATATTATAACTACAATTATGCTGATACTGACTACTGCAATGAACTAGGCCGGTTAGCCGCAAAGCGGTCTTTGAGATCCTCACTACATATAGAAAATCAACACAGATGTTGATCAATATTGAAGTGATATAATCTCTACTAAACATATACGTATTTTCACATTCACTTAAATATTTACTTTACATGAGGACAATAAAGTTGTCAGAAATATGATATATTCGATTGAGTCTAGTGTAGACGTTACAAAACATTAGAATTAAACTATCACGAAGGAGTTGTGCGTAGTAGAAAACTTTGAAAAACAAATAACGTATGTACATTTTTATCGAGAAATACATTAATTAGGTATAGGTAAACGAGGTTTTATGAAAGACTCACGATGTTTACAAACGAGATCATAGGTATACGTGGAAATTTCACTAAAGCACAACCTTGGAAGAATATATAGGCGCACTTACTCACTAGAATAACATTAGAAAAGTTAATCGTATAAGGCAAAGTGTCGAAATTGGGGTTTTATGACGTTCATTTACAAGGTTTATTATTACCTATATTATAAAACTATTAATACTACGTGAACAATGCTGTTTGTACCTAAGCTTGGGCTTATAATAGATAAGACTATGTTGTACTGTGAATTATCGTTTAGAAATTTTCTAAAGATTACTTGCATTATATTTTTTTTCATAAATTTTATATTTTGTGTTATTAAGGTTCAAAGATGGTGAAAGTAGTCTCTAGATAAAGTACGATAAAGTTAAATCCACATGTTTATGTACACAGAAATACTGAAGGAACTACGACACGTTTTTATACATACAGTAGAACTACATTTTCTAACTTCTAACATCTGAACAATATTTAGATCTTTTAAAAAAATACTTGAGTACCGGATTTAATCTTTTATTACTACCTTACACATTTTGCAACAGAATAAGCATTGTTTTTCCATATATTTTTGGGCTCCAAAGTTCATTTTCTTACAAATCCATTTCGATTAAACTGCTAATGGTATTTCCCATGCCATAGCCACTTCTGATATGATTATCGTTTACTAGAAGCTATAGATTTAACGGACTTGGCTCGTACAGATAATGTAATTGCCATGTTGTAAAACCTTGATGCAGAATTTATTGAACCCCCAAATATGTCGCTCTTAAGCTCATATCAAACTACCCACCGCCATTTATTGGTGTTTTCTCCCTTTAGTAGGTCCATGGAACAGTACGTCAGCATGGAATCACGTAGGCACCGATATACCAAATTCACATATAAATACAATCATTGCGATTACATTCCTCTGATGCTAATTCGGTTACATAAAGCCTGACATTCAACAATGGACATTAATATATAGATACTAAAGACTATGTACACTTGTTACACGGGACACAAGGGCAAAATGTCGACGCTATTACTTCACGGCCTTTATCGAATGGTTTGATATTTACGACTTTTCTGGAACCCAGAGTATGTAGCGGCATGATTTAGTGTATAAAAGTAAAGAGAATCGTCATAAAATGTTCTCTTATGATATAAGGACGTACCCTCAAACATATTCAATTTGAAATTAATTTACTCTTTGAAACATTTTATTGCCAACAAAATTACACCTAAACATTAAATACAAGTTATCCCATTAACTTAAACTCATTTTTAAACCGTGTTTTGTTTTTCTGATAACACAACCCAGAGAAAAACAAAACACTGTTTTTATTAGCAAGGGGATAATAGCTATAAAACACTACCTACTCCAGGTTCTGTATCAAACCTTCAACATCATCATCATCATGATCTATAGCCGTCGTGGGCGCTAGTCTAGTCCTGGCGTTCCGGCGACGGCTCTCTGGATCAATCGGGCGATTCGTCGCCGAGTGTAGTGGCCGGGAACAGGGGGTACCAACCGTACGTGCGCTGCGGCAGAGTTAGCTTCTCGAGGCAGATCTCTGCGCCTCCTAATGCGAGGTTGTGTTCGAAGCCGCCGCATCGTTGCCAGAGCATTACTACCAGCGTGCGTCCAAGGAACTCAGATGACTGTAGGAAGGAATTTTACATTAAAGACTAGTAAGTTGCAACCTGTTACACTACATAATGTTTTTTTATTCGTCTCGTCGTTGGCAGAGGCTAGGACGTTCCATTTAAGGAAACACAGACATTATTGGGAGACCATATTTAATTGTAAGGCTTATCACACTACATGAAGAAGAGAATGTATTGTATAATGTATAATATCAATTATCCATAACACAAGCTCTGCTTAGCTTGGGGCTAGATAATGTAGTGTGAATTGTTCAGAATTATTTAATATCACTTTTGCTCAAACCTTAGTTATTTAAACTTCATGCAAGCCTTTGCGAAAAGCTCTCATTCGCATCGTAACGTTAAAAAATAATAAGCAGTAATTAGTAATCAATTCGAGATGTTTTGTAAGAAGGCAAGAAAATCATGGACTTAAACTTGTTAACGAATGTCGCGCAGGTAAATGAAAATGTTAACACAATGATGTGATGATATGACGTGTTTTTGTAATGACGATGATGTGATTGTTAATGTTCCCTTCACGAAAAAATCATGAAAGAAGTCGTAAAAAGTTAACGTAATGCATAATGACCTGATATTTGAGCGTCTGCTTGAACTGCGGCTCTGTGGTGCGGCGGATGACGCGCGTTTTCCGCTTGTGCAGCCACTTGTCTCCGTCGCGCATGTAGCACTTCACGTACGAGTCTGGCACTTCACCGTTCACGCCGTACACTCGCCGAGCGTGGGATACCTACTCGTACAAATCATTATTTTATAACCTTTATTACCATGCTTATTAAGGTGGTACCCCGAGGCACACCTATTTTATCTTATTCTTACGATGAACAAAGGAAAACATTTCAAAAATTTCATTGTGTTCTTTATGATTCCTATTATTAGCTTTTTATAAAATAGGTGGCGGCGCTAGTGCCCCTCGGGGCCGGCCTTAATAAAATATTTTGAGCAAGATATCATCGGGTTGTAAATTTGTCAGCACGTATCACCTCTAATTCCAACTGGCCCTTAACCATGATGATGCTGATGTTGATCTCCGCGTGCAGCGGCGGCAGCATGGAGTTCTTGGGCGGCATCTGTCCCGGGCCCAGCGGCACGCTGTCGTCGTCATCTCCCACCGCGTCGCAAGCCGCCGCCGCCGGCACCGCCGCCCACATGCTGCCCTTGCGGCCCGTCGCCGTGCCTATCACACACAGACCCATCAATACCCGCACGCGCACGCCCCGTCGGACATCAGACCTGACGGAGCGCCAACAGATAACACACAAAATTAAACATTAACGAATATACGAAACGATATCGAAACCACTTAATGGAACACTCAAATTACCAAAAATAAACATTACACGAAAATAAAGCACGTCAAACAGCTTCGTGCCGGTGTATACGGTTCTCGGCATACATTCAGTGACCCTAAACGTTTCCGCCCTAAACATACAGATGGAAGAGAAAGCGACAAACGTGTGCAGCCAAGAGTGGAGTCGAGGTTCTAATAGTTCTCTTAAGCGATCTCTGACTTATTATGGAGGTAAGCATTCCGTGTTATGAACAGCCAAAACGGTAGGAAAAATTGCGGTTCGAGGAAAGTCTCGTATGGAGGTCATGCCGTCAGCTTCGGCCAGCCGCGGCAACCTGTCATTCATGCGCGACGCGACCTACTTTACGGTTAAACATTCCCTAGCTCATCAAGTGAAAACGACAAAAGTTTTATTAAAATCTTCTACACCTACTGAGAGGACAACTTAATATTTATTTACAAGAAAACTAATAGAATGCGCTTCGAACAAACAATGAGTGAAACAATTGCAGTCAAGAGGTAATGAAATCCACACATCTTAGGCGACTTGATGCCATCGAGATTGCGTCAGGGCAGCCTCACAGACGGTACACAGAAACGGATGAAGCGAGCGTGATCGCCCGCGGCCGGGCATGCGTCAGGACAGAACAGTACAGACAGTGAAGTGATGAGAAGCGTCGGGCGCAGCCACATTGAACGGTGCGTGCGCGGCCGCCGCACAAGCGATGTATGACCATGCGTCTACCGGCGGCCGGCTCGGACGTCACAAGGGAGCTGGTGTCCCACGCCGTGCCCCCACCCCCAGTGCACGGCGCAGGCACTAGTCAACATCGCTTACCGAGGCACTAACGGTCCGTCGCTGCTGACCAAACAAGCACAATACAGTACGATCAGTACTACCCTCAATGTTCGTATACTCTAGGGTTCACATGGACGGTGTAAGGTAGGGGGGTAGAGGTCGATAGGGAACTGCTCGGTGAACCCACGGTGGGCTCATGTTTTTGTTGGGGAAGTACACCTGAAACCCGGCAGGAGAGCTTCGTGATTTGGAAACGTTGTGATGGCAGAAAATAAATTGTGTAGGTTCATAACAAATAAAATAATGTGTCTAAAGCATACAAGGGAAAAGTATATAACAGGTAAAGTAAGTTCATTCATTTATTCATTTGACATCGTTTTTAAATCTCTGGCACACAATATTGATGTTATTTTTATGGGAAATAATTATTTATTTAGTGTCAATCCATTTAATACTTAACCTAGTTTCTCCGCTATCAAATCCATTTATCAACTGTCCTACCGCATGGTGACTGCACATCATACTAACAGTAATTACAGCAAATTATAGCTTGGTCGGAAGTGCGGTCATTAAAAATATACTGGCGTTTACTAGGTCACAGTGATTACCTTGTACTACATTATTATGTCATTGACCGTACGTTTTTGCATAGGTATATCTATCTATAGTGGAAGTCTGGAGGTGTCCGACACCTTAGAATTTCCGCATTTTTTAAACAAAAATCTTCCGACCTTGAAAAACAGCAGAAAAGAAGCAACATACAGAAGCAGTTTCTACTTACGCCTGGCCGTGGACCCTGAGAGCGAGAGTGTGCGTCCCAACTCTCCCTTGACGGCGCGCAGGCTGCGGAGAATATCGTCCGGATCGCGACGCACGCACGACGACCGTCGTCGCTCGTTGCGGCGCGGAACCGGATCGGGTGCCGCTCCGTCTATACACGTTATACTCAGGCTCGCCAACAAGAGAACAACAAGAAAATTGAATCTTGTTGATTGAAGACTGAGGTCTTAAATTATTATAAATCTTGAAGGGACTAAAGTTGGCCAATCAAACACAAAATTGGTTGAAAGATTAATTCTAAGATCAATAAAATCTTGATATATTTCAAGTTTAATTCCAATCTCATGTTAGAAATTGTTTTGTGTGTGAGTATTGAAGTAATCTAAGATCAAAGGTCGAGTAAACATTACAACAATAACTAATTTCACGTTTGGAGTAACATACAAAAGTTATGGCTAATGCCACCGTAGATTGTAAGACTCGTTTGAAAGCAGTTAGTAAAGTCGTTAAAAATGAATTTCGTCGGGTCAGTAGAAATGGGATTTTCTTGTAACAATGTAATGTGTTTTTTGTACTAATAGGTATTTTTATACAGGAAATTATTTTGTGTAAACTCATTTTCTGATAAGTTTTACCTATAATTATAATAGATGAAATTACTTCTGAAAATCTGTGTCAAGTGTGTTGCAAATTTTAGATAAAGCTCCTGATATAAAAATATTTGGATATATAAATTTTGTTTCGCCTTAATTCAAGATTACCCTTTTCTGCTTGCTGAAACGACGATCGCCGAGATCCAGGAAGCGAACGAGAGAAGTCTTTTCCCAGTTGGTAGACCTCCACCTCCAGGGTTTCTGACTGCGAGGATCCGCGGCGCGACTCGCCAACCCAAGCGTGATCGGGATGCAGCAGTGATGCACATTCTCCGATTGAGTCCACGTCATCTGGAAGGGAACCGCGTCCTTTTACGCATTTAATTATAAAACTGTTATGGAACGGGCTTAGGGTAACATATGTATAAGAAAGAAGATGGAAAAGAATACCTTCCTAGTTATCCAACGATTGCTTTAAGAACTTAGAATTATAAGACATAGTGTGCAATTAAAAGACACAGACAATTTTGCGTTAGTCAAATAAACATACAGAATGGCAATTGTTAAAATATGTTTCAGGATTACCTACGGAATTATATGCTGTAAAACCCTATAAAACACATTGAACAGTTTATTTATTGCAAAATCCGTATTTCCTTACCAACAAAACAATATATAGAGCTGTTAAATACTAAAACACACAAATGGGTCATATTAGTAATTTCTAAATCCATGATTAATTATAAACCTTATAGAACATTCTTTATATGCTTCCTAAGAAGATAAAGTCAGTAGAAAGAGTACAGGATAGCACAAAGTATCAATGTTCGTTTTACCGGACATAGAGCGCTGCGACGAGAAGTCCCCGCGCCGCAATGCGCGTGCGCCGGTCAGCGAGCCGCGCGGCGACGTGTTGGCCGAGCGCACGCAGCGGTCCTCCAATGTCCACCAAACAGCACGTTCCTCGGCGAATGCCTTTTCTATATCCATCTGAAAAGTTAAGTTTGAGTTCAGAAATGATATTTCGTTGAAGGGAAGTTTTGAAAAATAAAAATCAGTGAAAAGCAAATAAAAATCACTCCAAAACCTTTAATAATATGGAATTTGAGAAACCATTTGAAGAGAGGAATAATTTACTATTGACTGTAAGAGCGAGATTCCCCAACAATTATTGTACGTACTTTAAGTAAAGTTTTCCTATATTGTTTACAGCGTAGCTCTTCTACGCTGTAGCATGCGTATGCCGTAGAGCTAGGTGTATAAATACCAAAATAGAACACGTACAGTCAGCGTCAAATTGATATGAGCGTCTAGAGTAGTCAAATGATCTGAAAAACATAAAAGCAATTTGATATACGCAGTTCGAAGCACCATATCCGTAAGCACTGAAAAGAATGAATGAAATCAAGGTGTTCATAATATCTTACTGATCATTGTTTCATATTTATTGAGCAGTCAGTGTTCAAAATTATCTTAGCAAACAAAGCTCTAAAAGTTATCGGTTTCAAGTATCTATGACATATCAAGTATTCACTCAAAAGAGTTTGCATACTACCTCCGAGAGCTTTGTTTGCTAAGATAACTTTGAACACTCTGTAAGTAAGATATTTTGAACACCTTCGGTGCTTACAATGATAATGATGATTCGAACTGCGTATATCAAATTGCTTTTATGTTTTTCAGATTATTTTGATTACTCTAGACGCTCATATCAATTTGACGCTGACTGTACCTACAGACTAAGTATTTGTCAACAAAGGTAGACTGATTAACATTAGGTACTAACCGTGCATTCCCCAATAAGCAATGGATCAATGCCCGGGCAGGCATCCCAGAGCGTCAGTTCTATGGCCCGTCCGGCCAACAAGTCGGCAGTCAATCCGCCAAAACCGAGGGTGGCGTTCCATACTGGGTTGCATGATGCAGAGGCTGGGTCGGTCTCCACCGGTGGGCAGGTTTCGCTGGAAGATAAATATGTTTCATCTTAAGTCAAATGTGATTTTACAGAGAGATACGTACTCAAAGCTCGATAGCCAGATTGTTGTAAATTAATTCATGAGAAATTTTACAAAAACTCAAAGCCGCCGCGTGGAGGGGGACAATCAGAGGACTATATCAGGGGGAGGGACAAGAAATATTTCTTGTTAATTGCATTTCGAGAATATTGTTAAAAATCTAACTTTTAAAAAAATTGCTTTTCATGACAGAATTTACTCAAGGGTAATTACAAAATACTTACAGGGACGGCAAAAGACGTATCCTAGCGAATGCCTCAGGTTCATCCCCGTATCCGAGTGAAGGGTCGCGAGAAGACAGGTCATCGGCCGCAATGAGGACCACCACGAGCTTGCGCAGTTCGCTCTCAAACCACACCTGCAGCTGCGCGCGCGCCGGTGGGCGCTGCTCCCGGGCTCGCTCCGCGCGGTCTTGCTCCTTCACACACATAAACCAGTTCAAACACTTCGCTCATACAACAAGCTGCTCCTATTTGACCACCAGTAAGTAATTCTATAAAGACTAGTTTATTTTAAAGTTGATTCATTACTGTAGGTCACAAGGCGCAACTTAAAATTTCAATCTATGTAAATCTTGATTAGCACAAAAATAATGTAAAACAATAATCCATAATCCGGAATGCAAATTCTAAATCAGTCGTTAGTATTGGGGAATGCATTGCATAATCGTTAAACATGCAGCAACCACCAACTATTAATTATGTTAATCGTCCAACAGTACAGTTCTCCACGAGTTATCATTCATTGTGCGCGTTCCATAGCGATGCAATCACGTTACCATTGAAATGTGAAGTTAATCGTATAGTCCATTTCATTTGCAAGTTTAATATAACATGCGTCGGGCGAGGCATTTCTATCAAACACAAAGATTAAAATCGGATGTCATCATCCGCCATGCAGAAGCTGTATCATGCTGGTACACAAGATACCACAAGCTGCATCTGCATGAACCTGCACTCCTGAACTTGAAACCATTTTACGCAAGTACTTTAAAAACGCGTGTTATTTGAAACTCTCAACTATGGACTTTTGACGACTTGAAAAGCATAGGGAATTCTATTGTTCTAATTAGTATAAAACTAAACAAATATTTTTGCGCTATACGGTAAGGTGCTACGGCTGGTCTACATAACATTGTATTGTAATCTTGTATACGACCTAAATAGACTAGATTATAATAAAGTTCGATTAAAAATTTACCGTAGGTAGTAATTAATATGCAAACATTAAAGTAAAGCCGCAATTTAACTTTATTGACATTCAGAGATATGTAATTTATATTTATCGTTAAATAACGAATGCATTTTATTTGCTATGCTGATTACTGCAATCTGAATACTGTTTGCTAGGTAGGTTTTAATAAAGGGCAGCTAATATTGACTCGGACTTACTCGGAGATAGTGTGGGAAAGAATGGCTTAGGAACATAGTGGCAATATGAGATGTATGCCTACGGGAAATTGCTTTTCAGGCGCTCATTCACATCGACGGCAACTGTATATTTATTACAAGAGATGGTAAAATGTTTGAAGCATTAAACACATTCAGGAATTCATCATAAACATTGACACTCATGACATAAAGACCATTACGATTCTGAGCAGAACATATTGTAAGTAAAATAAGGTGTTGTTCATTAGGCGTCCATATCGGTGCTGTTCTAGACCAATGCACGTATCAAAGATGTGCCACTACATGCATATCTCAATCTGTAAGTAATGAGTCTGTAGGAGTAACAACGAACACTACTATTTATAGAGCAGAGCGGGTATGTACACTTGTGGCCGGGGGTGACGTCATCACATGACGGAAGCTTCGGTGCGGCCTGTCGCTCAAGGTGTTCCAGTGCGGAGTACCGTGCTTCACCACTCCAAGCTCCTACACTATCGCTGCGAGCGTCTCTCGACTGTGCCACATCACACTACAGTACACTAACTCAACAGCAAGACTCGGTAACAGACACTCGATGCTTATAATGACGGTACGAACGGATCACCAAGCTGCCTGTTTCCACTTCGAGCTGGCGGCACGTCATCCTGTTCTTTCTTGCGTCACTTTTGGTCTTCTTTACTCGTGATGCTGTTGTTCTGTTATCATCCTGATACCTAATGCCACAGTCTTCTCCGTTCTTAATGGTTGGTTGTCTACTTTGTTACAGTGTCGGACGCGGTGGCGCTAATGTAAGTTGTCATAGCTAAGCTGAAAGCGTCGGCGAACTAGTTTTACTACTTTTGATTTTTACCTACTGTTGACGTAGCTAAATCAATAGTCATCCACTGTATCCTATAGATGATGTTCAGTATCGGGAGGTCTCCCCTACACTAACATTGAACTCTAAAACTTTGTTCAGCGTCTATCTTCACTTACATATATTTTAATGGATGCATCTTACATTGAATTTTTTGCCGATTGGTCCCTAATTTCATCCAGCGCCGATTCGGCTTTACGAAATTGGTCGGGTGATAGTAAAAATAAAAATCTGAAAATAAGTAGGTAGCATTTTTTCACACACTTCACTTAGGATAATTATCATATATACGATAACGTATAACGAATATAGATAACAAATGAAGTTACTAGGTATATAAATATTTTCGAGTAAACAAACAACGTATCCCTTTCTTTAAATAGCAAAGGTTAACAAAGTTAAGAATACTCCTACGATTGTAGATAAATAGAAATACTAATTTCTTATAACTAGTCTAACGTGGAAGATGTATAACAGATTAGTACTACAGTATCACAGCAGATCAACGATGAACCATCTGCACTCGCGGCGCCCCGTCCATTCGGAAACCGGAAATGGTACTGATGTCATTAATAATGATTTTAATCAACAATGTTTCAGTATGGACAAAGAAATCAAAAACGTGAATAGTTTGCGCGAGGACGCGCGATGCAAGGTTTCGATGACGTGGAAATAATGACTGAAATAACAACAATGCCTCCTCGTCACAGATCAAATAAATCGTTAAAACCTCAAACTGGAAAGTCACCTCGAATTTCTAAACTACATACAATTAGTTAACTATTATCACACTAAGGTTTTCAGTAACCAACTCATTCTCCAAAACAAAGCTCGATATAACGATTTATTTGAACCTGTGTCCTCTGTTTGTACACATACAGCTACACGTATTAAAATACAGATAGACTTCAGTTATTGGATCAAATTTTGCGAATATTAAAGCTCGTCGCACAACAATGCAAAGAAATGCCAGCTAGCAGCAATAACGTTGAGAAAAACAATGTAAAGTTGATCCAGTAAGTGATATTACGAGTACATTGGAGCGCTGTAGAACAGAAAGCGCTGAGGTAGGCACCGAGTGAAAGTCTCTACTAGAGTTTATGATGTAGCGTTCCCGCTCAGTGTCTCATGGGGTCACAACACATATTACAATATAAGCCTATGGGTATTATACCGGGGTTTTCGGCAATTTCCGTCGGGTCGGCGATGATGGCGATTTGTCCGTCTCCGGTTCTGCGAATCAAAACAATGTGCGTTAAGCTACTACTTAGCCTAAAGGATTGTTCAAAAAAAAGGTAAGCTTACCAAATTACATTATACAGATACATAAGGAAAAACAACAGGTAGGCTGAAAAAAGATAAGAAAGATGGTAAGAAAATCTTAGTAGTACTAATCTAAATAAAAACACAGTGTTGTAGGTAGTATAGACAGATAACAAAACTTATTTTATAAGGAACAAATGAACTTATTTATGGAGAAGAAAGCTGAAAGGTATAAAAACAAAAGAATTACGAGGAGAGATGAAGTCAAGTTAGCTGTGTTTGATAGCAGCTCGTAAAAGTAGCCATCCTAAACTAGGGTACAAAGTTTTGTTGACTGGCTTTTGTTGAAGTAAAGCCAGACTACCCATATTGTATTACATCAACTCAAAATATATGTACGAGAAAAAGGTTGTAGGACACAAAAACCTTATTCCATGGCAAAGGAATTTCATAGCAAAGTTAATTTACTACATCATCTGACAAAAAATGTAACATCACATCTCCTAAAGGATGTCTCCAAATTCGTTTATTCATCCGTAAGGGGATGATTTGCACAGACGAGAAGTAAACAAATTTCGTTTTAGAAATGCGATGTTTCCTTGGAGGCAAGAAAAATGGCTTAGGATCAAATAATTGTAATGTCGCTCTTATTTTATCCCTGTATTGCATTATAAGATTTGTCTTTATCTTTTACTTTTTCAGGCAACTATTAATCTACTTACCTATATCTACACGAAGATTTGACAGTGATGAAATCGTGTTTGGTTAAGTTATTTTCTGGAGCATTGCCTGTCTCGTCCCAATAGAAAAATTTTGGAACTGGGATCTATTCTAACCCCCTTCTTAGGTAAATATAAGCTGACTAGGCTGAAACTACATAAGATCCATGATAAGTCCCACGACTGAGACTTCTTACAAAATAAGGAATCTGTCTTATTAAACTAAGAAAAACTATTCTACCCTAGAGAACAATGCCCATGCATTGTTCTCTAGGGTAGAATAGTTTTATTTTTTCATTACGTACATTATTGAAGTTGATGGAAATTTCAACAATTTCAAACAAGTTACGCATTCGATGACAAAGTCAGGTAATTTTTCTCTATTCTACCCTAGACAACAATCCCCGTACTTGAGCTACAGGGAATATAACTACTCCGCTATATCACGAATACCAATCTGTACAATAACTTACCATACAGCGCGTGATGGTGATGCGAAGACTGCGTGGTAGGCGGCGGGGTGTCGTCCATCTGTGGAGCCGGTTCCACCAGTAGCTCTACACTGTCACCACCTCGTTCCAACACTGCGCATACTTCCTCGAAACTGCGCTCGATCAGCGGCACCCCACCCCATTCTAACACCTGCACATAGTATTTTAAGGCTGAATTTTGCGTGCAGCTTCTAGTGCAGTGCGACTTGCATATGCGCGTTACAGCAGTATTATAGTATATCTATCTATGTAATGTATTGTTTTAAGTATATCAGTCTTTTAGTACCCATAACAAATGCTCTGCTTAGCTTGGGGCTAGATACTGTGTCTTGCATCATGATGGATTGTCCAGCATTATTTATTGTACATGTAGACATGCCATAATAAATAAATAATCAGCGGTCTGCCCACGAACGAACTCATTGAATACGTTTACGTTAAGTGTCGCTTGTGTTATTTAAATTACGCGTGTGTTAAATCAAAAGAACAACCTAATCGTTTGATTTCATAAAATGTATCGCCGTTTAATAGACCGAAAAAACTCGGCTTATCGCATTGTTCATTGTGCGTATTGTATTGTTTAGGTGTGATCGTGGTGTTTTTGTTGTGTATGCGCGCGGGTACCTTATCGCCCTGCGAGAGGCCGGCCAGGTCCGCCGGCCCGCCCGGGACCGTCCACACGATGACCGCCTCGCGCCGCCCGCTCGCGTCCGGCTTGCCCCCCACCACCCGCATACCGAAACCGCGAGCTGTAATTAATTATTTTCACAGAGCCCTTAAACAAACAAAGCCCTTTATTACGAGCCTTTGAATCACTCAGAATTTATAAAAACATTTAAAGCCCTTTTGTCGGCAAAAAGTGAAATAGGCAGGTCCGATCTGCCAATGTAATTAATTCGCGGTCTAAAGTTGATACGTTTTGATCGCACGAAAATGAGAAATTCAGAACAGCGTCATAAATGTTGGGTGGGTAATTCATTTTTCAATTAATTTAATGGTTCGGTCGTGGAATATTAATCAATAGATCAATTAATTAAATCTGACACTGCCACGCAGGCAATGAAAATAAAAGGACATGCAACACTGGAGTTGATTTTATGGTGGCAATTTTTCTTTTAAACATTCACTGTGTTCAAAACTCCAACCTTAATTTTCTGTCTAATTTTACACTTGTATTTTTTGAACCGAATCAAACTTATAGGCAATGAAATAAAAGATGGAACATATAAACACTACTCGGGTTGTGTAAGTCTGGCGTTTAACCTGGACCTTTCCAATTAGAAACATTACTATATAAAATATATATATATTATAATTACAGCGATGTCCTTTATCGTTAGGGTCGCGCCGCAGCGACACGCGACGCGGCGAGCGGTCGTCGACGTCGTGTATGACTATCTTGATGGCCTCCGCGTCGACGGACATTTGTCGCGCAGCGGCGGCAGCGGCGGCGCTCGCAGCACTTGACTGGTCCGACGACGACAGAGAGGATAGGGCACTCAACGCCCCTGTTCGCTGCTGTAGCGCTGCTATATCGGGCCTACGAGATTAATATATTATTTTATTTTCGTTTAAGGCACAAACAGTTTACAATATTTTTAAAATATAAAGTTTATATAGCTATGTATACGCCAATGAAGATGCTACTAATAGAAACATTATTTATAAAAAACACAACACGTTACAGACGCTAATTTGGAAAATAGCGATAAAACAAACAAATCAAAATAGACGAACCAAGCTTCAAGTATGATTTAAAAAAAAAACAAAAGCATATAACCGAGAAGAAGAGATTATGAAATAATATATGTATGTAGGTCTTCGTTATAAAATAAACACCGATACATTTTATAACCAGTAATAATTATAACATCACCGCGATACGCAGGCTAGCTTTTAATAATAAAGTGGTGGTTTCAGGTAATGGATTTTCATAATAACCATGCTTTTAAGTTAATTATTGTAAAATAACAACAATAAACAACGGATATTTGACCCATTTTGCGTGTGCAGTATCCGTAACACTGAAGGACCATAATCTATCAAGTGGGCTCAGCGGGATAATCTCAACATTTATTTAAATAGCTGGCTTTAAACCTGTTACACGGGATTCAATGGAAACATCGCTAAAAGGTTTTGGTTTATACAGCGTGAAAGGCGTGAAGTATTTGTTTAGTGAGCTGCATTTTAGGGGCTGGTACTCGGAACTTTGATTTGGAAGTTACTGTTTTATGATTTATGAAACAAAAACATTGTAATAAACTATTGATAGAATAACCTAGTTTTTAAGGCTTACAGTACGTAAGACCTCACACGAAGGGTAGTTTCAAGAAAAAAATTGATATATTATAAAATTACCTAGTTTTTAAAAGTTTTGAAGCGGTCATGGTTATTAACACAATAGTAGTATAACGTCAACGTTATAAATGACTTTTGTACTAAGTTTTTGTTAGAAAAAATGTGATTAAATGAACTTCTCACTAAAACTCTTTTCCTTTACAAAAATCTCCGATAAAACCTACCAAGATGTAGAATCCATTAAAATGACAATCCATTGCTAAGCTCCCACTACTATACTTGTACAAGGTATCACTTACAACTGGCTGCCACGACGTCGGATGGGCCGGTCCTCGTCCACGCTGAGCCCCGCACCGATCTGCGGCGCGTCCACTTCATCCGGCGGGCGGTATGAGCCACGGCGGGACGCGCCCGCCACCACGTCTACTGCTGATGCCCTGGAGAATGATCACGTGTTATTTAGTAACTAATACGATTTCAATAATTCGTTTCATCGTAAGATCCGGGTGACGTTGGGAGAGATACCTAGATGTGGTCTTCTCCAGAACGTGTAGAGGTAATAGGTGATGTAAGAGGGGCTGAAGACAAGGGGCTATGGCACTCATTAGGGGAGGCCTATGTCTACACATACTTAAGTGACCATTAAAGGCTGACAATGATGATGATTATGAATGAGAGAATGATTCTCTTGTCATGGAACTAGGCCGGCCATCCACATAGGAGTTTTACGGTGAGTCGTAGTGTTTCTACTCGACTGTGTATTGTACCTGCGTGACATAGGCGGAGGCGCTGGCAGCGCGGACTGGTGCGCGCCAGCGGCGGCCGGCGGCTGGTCCTCGTCGCAGGAGCGCTGGCGCGGCGTGCGCACCGACCGGCGCCGCGCCGGACCCGCCGTGCTCGGCCGCCGGGACTCATCCGGCGTCTTGCTGCCGCCACCCTTTAACTGCCGCAAGGGCAGCGTGGTTAAACACGATTACAAACCTCAACCTCCTCCAAAACTTACCAAAAGAGAAAAATATCCAAAAAAACTTTTAGAACAAGGGGTATGTGCAAACGTGTTAGAATCTGAACAAGCTATCGAGTGCCTGTGAGAGAAATGCCGATAATGGAAAGCGCACAGAGTTGCGCGTAATAAATTGCTGCGATTCGTATTGCCTTTGTGCATTTACACTTTATTCGCTGACCATACAATCGTTATAAAAAAGATTAAAAGATAAAAATTCTTTAGAGCTGCAAAAATACCTGGGTCCACTGCGTAGAAGAAAACCAAAGTTTAATTTAGTACTTGTTAAATACATTGAAACTTTTTATAATAACAAAATCATTGGCAAACATTACCTTTTCTAGTTCTTTGAGCGAGGCGGGTGAAACGTCGGAATGCCGCCTGAGTTCCGGGGAGCGCGGCGGGGCCAGGCCCGAGTTGCCGCCGCCGCTGCCCAGCCTCGCCTCCGAGTGCCGGCGCTGCAGCGCGTCCAACACGGGTATCTCGAGCAGAGAGTCCGTGCTATCTTGAGCCGCAGGGGGCAGACGCGGGGCCGCCTTGCGCCGGCACACAGAACATTGCCACGAATTCTAAAAAATAACAAAATGTGAATGAATGAACAGGGAGAAATGGGCTTCGATATCTACCTCTATACTCTAAACAGTCAAACCATTCTTACTTCAATAGATAGAAAACACTTTATTAAACAGAAAACAATACAGGAATAAACAATAGAATTAATAACAATACAATATTCAATCTACTACATAATATAATTTTTAAGAAAGATAGACTGTTGATCTCTATTTATTTGTAATTTGCTTAGGAGAAGGTCATGACTAAACCACCTCGTGTTGCTCCAACAAACTATAATTCAACTATACATGGGGTTACATGAGGTTACTTTATACCAGGTCCGAGTCACTGGAAGGCTTGGAATAGGAGGAGCAGTCCTCGCAGACTCGATGCTGGCAGCCGTTGCAGGTGTGATACACCTCTCCTGGCTTCAGAGCCTTCAGGCACACGCGGCAGGCGCCGACCCGGGACGGAGCCTTGCCGGCTTCTCTGTATCAACAAGAACCTATGTTACCAAGAAGTTGAAGTTGAAGAACTTACGAGTATGTAGGGTTTAAATAAAAACAGCAACAAAATTCCTGTTTCTTTATAATGAAAACTATCATAATGTTGCTACATAACATCGATAAAAAGCTACCATACTCGTACAATACGGAATGAAAAGATACGTTGCCAGCGACGACGTCGGTGTGGCATCCCGGTGTGGTAGGGCCTTAGGTGTTTTTGACGAAAAAACGGTTAAGAAGTTTACCACTAAAGTCATTTAAAACGGAATAGTTACCATGATTAGATTTTTCAGTTTTCCAATATTTCAGCATAGTTTCATGCGCCAATATAAGAATAACTGAAGGCACTGCGAGTAAGTTTTTATGGGCAGACATACCGATCTACCCTAATTTTTTGTCTTTTGCTACGAACGTTACCGCTACCACCGGTTTCATTATTATTGAACGAAGAAGTTTACCGTTCAGTCTTAGCAGGTGGCGGTGGTTGCGCCGGGGGCGGCGTCGGCGCTGGCTCCGGCGGCTCTTGTACCGTTTGCCTGGGACCCATTTTTGTCACTACAACAAAAAATAACGATGGTTAAAATATTAACTCTCAATTATGACAATCAGAAACTTTCAGACGTGACGACTTGACCCAGGACGTTGCGGGTTTGATTCCCGCCTCGGGATAATTGTGTGTACGATCTGCAAATATCAGTTCCGGGTGTTCTGGTCGTTATATGTATTTGTATGTAATGTATTGTATTAAGTATATCAGTCATCTTGTACCCATAACATAAGTTCTGCTTAGCTTGGGGTTAGCTGATGCTGTGTGGATTGTCCCGTATTATTTATTTATTAATTATTATGTTTTACTTTATCAACAAAGAAATTTACAATCAAAGAATATAATCAAATTAGAACTAGTATTTTTATATCAGATTAGAAATACAATTGAAACAGTTGAGCTTACTGCTGACTGTTGCAAACAATCTAGGTAGCTCAACTGATTCATATAAATACCAGTCGGAAACGTCCCTAAGACTGGCTGTATTGCCAAGCTGTACGACGTATGCTAGTAAATTAATTTAAAAATAAAACAGACATACAATTGATATAAAAATGTTCAACAACTTAGATTTCACGATGTAGGCGTGGTCTAGAATTACGGTTCATCGTTATAAATACTACGTCCCACGCAGTGTCGGTAACGTAGCAACGAAGCTGTGTAGGCGGCCCCTAGGACGTCTACGCCGCAGCAGAATAATCGTTATTTACGGAAACAAGGGAATATATTAGAAAACGTGGTGTCTCGGCGCGAGAGACATAACAATGTAGATATTATAATATTGTCGACTTGTTGGCACGTGCGTATAATAAGCTTTTGGTATCAAATGAAAATGCAAATAGAATATTCATAGGTATTATTATACTCTCAAAACGTACAAACCATATTTAATTTCACATGAGAATACCGAATGAAATGATAAGAATTCAAATAAGTACGCAGTTTGTGTCTACCTTCGTGGAGGTATCTACCAACAATGCGTTCGGTTTCGCCCTGCCATTGTGCCGTTATGAATATTGAGAAATAATCATAAATTCCTCCGCGCAGTCTCTTCAACGATGCCGAATACTTAGCGAGTTTTAGCCATGAGCTATATCTTTATTAGAATAGATGACTGAATTACTAGTGTACTGAGGCTTTGGTATCTGTACGGCTTAAGAACCCAATCATTTACCTATAGTTAAAGCGAGTTATAAATTTTCTAGTATAATGTTTTGTATATGTTTTATCGTGCAAGAATAATAAATAAACGTTTTTTGCTATGCGGGTCGATTCAGAGGAAAATAACGCCCCGAAAATCTTAAAAAATAGTATTAAAAATAATAATCTTTATTTCAGACTACATGGGTCCATATTCACTTTAAAGTACACAATAAAAATTAAAAGGTCACATAAATCTACAAAAAACTAAGTTGAACATGAAGTAATTGAAAAGAAAAATAAAACAATAGTATTGGTAAGCTCACAGCGATGCGCTCATAACTTTATTTACTACGCAATAGGTACGAAAATCGACATATTACGAAAACTCCTCGCGCGTGGCATATTTTAACATCAGGAATTTGAAGTCGATTTACCAAAACAATCAAATTATTAGCTTAAAGTTTTGGAAAAATCTTAAAGTTTTGGAATAATCAGAAGGCAACGCGAACAACCACAAGTTTAGTTAAATAGAAATTTATATTTTGTTACAATAAGAACTATAGAGACCAAGGTTAGAAAAAAGCTAGGAAAGTAAAGCCTTAATAATTTTTCTACTTGTAAACTTTATTGGCTACGGTCCGACCGAAGCCAAGATGTTGGCAAAAAGTTATACGTACGTACATGTCGGGGCACTCGTGAAGTTGTGAGCGAGTAATACGCGTATATAAGCAAAGCACATAATATACATAGATTGTCCAAAATATATGTATAATAATCTACCTCTCTAATCTATTGAAAAAAATGAAGCAAAAGATACACACAAAAGAAGAATTATTAGAAAAATTCTGTTAACCAATTTGCTTTTAAAAAACTAAAATGACATGAACCTATTATTAAACAATAGATAACTGACCATTCTGGCTTCTATATCCAATTGATTATATTTCCATGAAACTTATTTAGACATGTGTAAATAAAGTCGAGCTTTGTTTTGCAGTGCTCTTCCAGGGTGTATGTACCACGACATAACTAAAAAGCAAAAATTATTGAATATGAACCTACTCTTATTGCTCTGTTTTTACAATAATCATAGTAATTTCGCAAACGTTCATAATTTTTCATCATCAGCCTATTAATTTCATAAGCTTTGCTAACATATTCGCTCTGTAAGCGAATTTCTTGACAATGATTATACAAAATTTGCAATTCCTCAAAGACGAACCTTTCCTGATCTCTACATGCCTAATTCAAATGAACTTATGATAACACCTGACTTTAGCTTAACATAGAGTTAACCATTGTTATTGTGTATTTCTTTTTTAATAAATATTTTCATTTCATTTCATTTCATAAAATTAACTCTGTGAGTATAATGTATTTATTGCTTATATTTTATGGAGTTTCGTTACAATACTAAAACGAAACACCAAATACTAAGGTACCTTTGTGAAACAAATATGAAATCAAGCTTACAAGTTCAATACTCTACTAACAAAGTTATTAAAACATTGATGATCTGATATCTAGCCTGAGGGAGCTTCATGAAACTCCATCGTAATTTACAAACTCGCACAGATAGTTTCATCTTCTAAACTTAGGCAGTACATAAGTAGATATCGTGTATACTAAATTATTTTGCAAAATCTTAAACTTTGATTTGTTAGACAGACGGCAAACTAGTAAAAAGTCCCGTTTTTGTCGCTTTTTAGCAACATGATAATTGAAGTTTTATCTGGCCGATTCTCACCACTTCAACTGTTTTTATTAGTCATGCCTATCAGGCATATAAATCGCTATCTGAGTTACTTAAAATAAAACGTGCGCTAAGATAAGCCACTGATCTTTTTCTATTTAACAGCGTCATGCATAATCAGTTTGCGAACCACTAGCAGGTCACTAGTGCATTGTTACTAAAAAATATTTTTTATATTATGTAAATTGCGAACGCTTGTGTCTTGTTAGCAGCTCGCTATCTTTATTAAACCCAGATATCTACTTTACTGTGTGACCTAAATTAATGTATCCTACTGTAATATTATAAAGGCGCAAATGTATGCAGTCGTGCCGATGTGAAGGTCGGTCGAAGACAACGCCAAAACTACTGAATGGATCGGATGGTAAATTAGCACACAAAAAGATCGCGAGACGCGTGCAAACCGCGGTCAGAAGCTAGTAATTAATAAATTTAATATTATTTTATATTCTAGAGGGTAATTTTATATTCAGTGATACTCAAGGGCACAAAACAACACAACGAATTTAGCGATCTCTAAGCTCGCTCTAGCTCACGGAAAGAGTGGGTTTGCTAATCAGCTGCTAAATCGCCGCAAGCGTTTGCATTATGAATGAAGTTTTTTGGTAACAGTGCGCTAATGAGCCTCTAGTGATCCGCTAAAACATTATGCATAAGGGCGTTAGGATAGAAGAACTAGCTTCTGCTCAAAGCTTAGCTCGCCTTTTAAGAAGATAAAAATGGCCGAAGTAATGTATTGTTTTCACTGATCCAAAACTTTTTGCATGCAAAATTTTAGCCTGATCGGTAGATTATTTGACAAGATCTCATCAAGTAACAAACATATCATCAAGATTTTTGTTATTATAGTGCATAATCCCTCACTAAGAGGGTAATTTCGGAAAAAAAGCCAAAAAAAAATCGTCACTTATTGGCGAGTTCGAAAGGAGTCCCAAACTTTTTGGACACCTGCGTTACTTGACCTCGTGGTTCAATTCGTAGCACATCCTGTACTACGAGGGAAGTCGAAAAATCTTTAGAAAACACAGTTCACTTCTTTACAAACTTGCGCCTTTATTATTAATACGATTGAGTAGGCATTTAAAGTACCTCAATATGGGGTAAATACGAATAGAAAAGCTCTGTATTTAGGGAGAAATGTTACCTACACTATTGCCAGGGCCCTAATTCCACTAAATTATTCGCTTCACCATAACAATGGTATCTCAGAATTACAGATTTTGGCATTTTAGCTTTGATAAAAAAACTACAGATGGATGCGTGACAAAAGTGCAAAGGTTAAAATCATTCTATCAATCTCTTAGTGCAAATAGCACCGCATGCACTTACGAGTATCTAGAGTTTCGTTTATCTTCGACGATACCACTGTCATAGTATAGTGATTAGTTAACAGGATTCGGCCCAAGTCCTATTAATATATTACTGTATGGCTCGTCGTTACCTATGTAAAAATGTGAATGGAATCACTTTGTGCCCGTAATCATGACAACGTGAAATTTTCCATCTTATATGATAAAAAGATTTTCTCCCGCTTGTGATGAATGGGTATTGTTCACGTTAACAGAGGTGTGTAATACGTGGATAGAGGACGCTTATGTAGATCAAAAGCTACAAATGTTAGTTATAAACCATAATTAGAGAAAAACACGCTGCTGTCACAGAGGGATAGTTTTATTCATAAATTTTCTTGATTTTGTAACCAAAAACTAAATCTATATGTGAATTGAGAACTTTAATACCTTGCAACAAATAAGTATACGAATAAGAAATTGAAAAATATTTGTCGAATTTTTTTGGCAACACCTCGTTTGTGTCTACTATCATTATAGGCCTTTATTTCCTTTATGCCTACAACAATAAAACGTACTTAGGTACCGCTGTAAAATGTTCTAGAAACATTTTTTAGAAGCAACATTCATGTAGACTGGCGTTTTAAAAGTTTGTCAGGAGGCTGCCATCGTGAGTTAGCGCTGTAAATCGTATAATATTCACGTAAAACGTGAATAACTACTTTGTGTGGACTTTTAGATGCTTCTATGTGGGTCGTTTCTGTGGGAATGAGTTTCAGCCTAGCAATGGGTCAACCGCAAAAGTGGAAAAGGTTGGATGCCGCTCTAAAAGGAGGCCCTTTCACCCTTTGTATTACTGCGGTTCCCATTTACAAGTTGTTTTAGGCGCTATAGTCAACTAAACAACTAGATTAAAGTGAATTTATGAACAAATCGAGAGATTTAAGGATTTTATGTATATACCTACTACTACTATACCTGCTATTAAACACTAGTGGAATGAATGAGATTTTAATAGGCTGAATTAAAATTATATCACGTTCGTCCCACTCATTGACATCAATGCATTTGAAGATCGGGATATTATATAATTTTATATATTTTTCGACCATTTGTCCCGCCATTACGATAAGGCACTTCGGCACCATTAGGTCAAAGTGACAGTAAATGTCAAAAACGACAATAAATGTTTGACTTTTGACGCTTTGTGATTTATAAATGTCGTTAATTGAAGGTTGATGTTACAAGTATATCCATACTCACTAGTGTTAGGTAACCCTAAACTGCGTAGATACACGAATGTAGAAATGCACAGGTGCTTAGGTACGCCAGTTGGGATTATTACGTAACTCTGTAACCTCAGCTACGTAACTTTTCATTAGAAATTTATTTACCTCCGGCATTATTAGTGTTGTTGCGAAAGTTCCTTTAATGTGGCTTATAAACTGTAAGGTCTTTAAAAGCGTACTTTTGACTAATTAACTTCAATTAAATAAGACTTTTGCAACTGTTCAGTGTACTTAAAGAACAAAACGATCGTTCAATAAAACGCTCATAAGTTTTACAAATACTCGAGTAAATAACATTTTAATGTATGAGTTAGTTTCTAGTTGATAGAGCTCGTTATAATTCCCTGTAATTTTGCACTGTGCACAGTGTGCTCTGAACCGAACTCCTAACTAGGTTGAATAACTTCCCATCTAATGCAAATTATGCATGCTCAGAGAACGCGAACTTATTATAAACTATCTGTTACCTTTGTCCTGTGCGGTGAGGAGTGAGGATGAGAGCGTCTGGCGAAGCTTTCCGAAGGTGCCTGGCGACTCGATCTGCCCCGGCACTGAGCTCGTGTCCTCCGTCGCCACCATCTGCCAAACCATCAAGCTGTTACCAACACAAACATAACTGCACGTAGGGGCCTTATATACATCTCAGAATATTATATTTTATATTTATTTAAAAGGAAAACCAGAGGCTTATAAATAACAGACTTACATATTCATAAATACTAAAAGCTTATGCTTTTGATTAGCTTAGGTTTTCAGGGACGGCTTATAGAATAATACAATAAAAAAGACTATGAACGTAATATGAAAGGATCACATACAGGATCTATAATTGTGAATAAAGGTAGCAAAGTCTGTAATAAAAAGGCAGTGAATTAGTGACCAAACACTTGACTTTGAAGAAAAACTCATGTCGCGGAAAGTGACGCGCCACGGCGATAAAACTCTTCATACAAAAATAACGACTCAGTAATACTGTCGTAAATTTTATGGAGAGCAACAGATGGAGAACGAAATACATCGGAGACGGAAAATCAATATTGCCGTTTCCGAATTCGACATCGGAAGGTTTTATTGCGTCCCTCCCAAATCAACTGAGAGTTTTCGTCACATCCAATATCAATTCAACAAGAGTAATTAAGTATTTTGTGAGCATGTATGTCTATGTTCATAAATATATCTTTGCTAATAAAGTAATTTATTGTGTATTGATAAACGTAAAAGTTTGTGCCGTTGTGAAGATGTAAGGCCGATAACAACGCCAAAACTACTGCATAGATCGGTCTGAAATTTTGCAAAAAGTTCTGCACCTGGATTAAGTTAAAGGTTACGTTTGATTCCAAAAGCGTGTGAAACCGCGGGCAGAAGATAGTATTTAATCAAGTATTATCTCTGCTATTTTGATGTCATTATTAGAAGCGGCTTATGAATGAATACATAATCTATACAAGGTTGCCTGGAAGAGATCGCTCTCAGCGATAAGGCCGCCCTTTATACCTTTATTCTAAGTTTTTATCTCTGTATTATTTTCTGTTTTGTGTGGTGTAATAAAGTGTTATCTATCTATATATCTATACTAATTTATAAATACATTTGTTAATAAAGTTTGGAAATTATTGAACCTTGGGTTTGTGTACTTGGTTTATAAACCAAGTTAAAATGAACAAGTGTTGCCCACAAAACATTAAATCCACAGCACACGTAAATAAGAGGTTTTACGTTTTTACGAGTCATTAAACTCGTGTTTTACAACTTTGTGATATCGTGAAAATGAGCACACTCGTCCATGCCGCGAAGACTTGCAAACAATTTTGAAAACCGTATCGGAATATCGAGAAAAAACTGCAATTAACAGTTGGGTGAAATCCGGCCTCAATAGGCAACCTTTTGTCATAAAAACATATAACTAAAAACAGACCGCAGCAGATTTCATAAATGTTGGTTATTTTTAGCAGCGCAGTTTGAAAAAGAAAATAGTAAATATGGCTTTACTCTTAGAATAACTAGGCTTAGAACCGCAGTAGGCGCACGCGAAGTGACGCAATTTCAAGTTAGCCTTTAAAGGCTACGTACATCGCTCGACACGTCAGTGCTCAAGGTCAAGACCTACTGGGAAGAGCTCCGTAATTTTTTAATAATAATGACTTATTGTGCAGTAAAAGGGTGTAACAACTCTTCTCATAATAATCAGAAACAATAGAAGATTCCATTTCACGGGTAAATACAACCTGGCATCTTATATTCTTGAGTAAAACATTGGTATAAGCACAAAAATAAATCGCAAACATAACAGACGCCATTACATAAAAATGTTGCTAGCTATTAGAAAAATTATTTTCCCCCATAGGTACTTATTTGTTTAATCTATTTCTACTTTACACTTGTAGGACTTTTATTTGCCAGATATATTTAGGGTTACCTACTAACTTACCCGGATTTATAAGTGAAATATGTACCTATGTTCTATTAAGCTTGGTATAAATAATCAAAAACATTTGTTTTATTTTCACGGGCAGGAAGGAGGAAATAGATTGTTACAGACTGTCCGGATGTTGATGTAGTCGGAGCTTTAAATATAAAAATTTCATTGGTTTCATTAGACGATGAACCCTAGTTTTATTAATGTCTTTATATTCGTTCTTAGATTTCCTTCTGATCCGACTTCAGTTCAGTTCTTTATTAATAAGAATATTCATGTTGTTTTGACATTATGTCAAACAAAATAATACATACATATGTAGGGTAACAAAAAAAAACACAACGAAATAACACGAAAAATTAAATAGACTGTTGCTTCCCGATTGTTTGAAAAACTTAGACGGAATTGCAAAGAAAAGTTTTGCAAGCCAACTAAATTCACTAAGATATGATTATGTTCTATACATTTTGAAGAAAATTACAAGCATATCACGAAAGGTGGTTTATGCAAATTACGAGAGGGTGCTATCCCAACAAAGGTATGAAAATGTTTCGGCCATAATATTTATTTCTATCTATTTAACTAATTCGCTAACTCAACACTCCCCTGTATGTAAACACCCATAGAGTATATAATATTTACAGGAAGTTTTCTGTTAATTAAATATCATCTAACAGAAAAGTGATAAATATGATAATCATTTACTCCTTACAAAATGTTACAATTTCCCTACCTTATGGGGAAAATGTTAATAGCTTGCAACATTATTTGTGCACTTGTGTGCGTGTCGGCTCTTGTAATGACGTGCCGCTTACGCACACATTGCTTGTTTTTTGGCTTCAACTTAGAGCGGAATGTTTTGTGAAATTATCACTCTATGTCTTATTACTCTGAGGCTTTACTAGGCACTTTATTGCTTTGTTAGTGGAAAATGTTTAAGCCGTCGAGCTTCCCCCGGACGTTGTAAAGCGAGCTCTCTAAAATAAGATGGCGTATGTGAAGGAAGAACGACTTACCGTGTATTTATAACTTTATTGCGAGAAAATTGAATGAAACTGTCTGTTAGCTTCTATTTTGTTTAGAAGTTGCCTGTGTGTTATTTGTGTGACTTGCTTTGTGCGTTATAGGTATATACTTAGATTAGAGGATAATGCTCAACGACAAAGAAAATACTTATTATCTAGCTTAGTTTATTTAAAGCACGCCTTTTTGTTTTGTTGCGATCATAACATCCTTAAAATATATACCTATCCTTAAAATAGGGAAATATGTGAAATCCTATTCTTTTCATAAGAACTATTGTTAACCAATTTTTTGTAAATATTCATTGATTGTGATAATCAGTTATCTAGTACCAGTAACACAAGATCTTCTTAATTTAGGGCTAGAAGATATTGTGTGAATAGCCTAGCATTTGTTTTCGCTTAATTTTATTAATGATTCTACTATTTATGGTTGGCAGGTAGATAGGTAGGTAATTTAATCGGAATTATGCCCACCTTTTGTACCTTTGTTTTCGAGCATTCCTTCATCCTTCCTTCCTACATCATCAAAGGATTAAACAAACCCTTGGACGAAAACAAAATAATTTGCATAGATTTTCTTTTGACATTCTTTTACGAATTATAATTTGGTTATTAGTTACCCGACCACTATTAGCAAAACTTGAGTTCATACATACATTTTTCTCAGCGAAAAAAATCACAACCGTGTGACGTCACAAAAAATTAATAGGTATCAGGATTACACGTGTTTCTTCATATAAAACACGCAAAACATAGAAAAAAGAAAAACGCAAAATCCGCTCTCCACTCCACCCCGCCTACGAGTTTACTGGACCGGACAAAAGCCGAACCGAATTAGAAACCGAATAGATAGAAAATATATCTATTGATAGTAGGTATAGTTTTTACTAGTCGGCTTAACAAACTTGCTTGGAACTTTAACAGAATTCTATGAGAAAATTATTGCATCACAATTCACCAGTGTATAAAAAAATACTTATAGAAAATACAATTCAATACATAAGTCTTTGTTGTACACCACAAAATTAAACAATAACATAGACATTAACATGAAACATAAAAGTACAATGGGTGGATCGCTTAGAAGCGAAACAGGATTACATGTGTTTCGTAGCGATCTAAAATAAGTCTTATGTATCTGACTATCAATTAACCTGATTCACAAATACCATAAATGAATTATGAATAATGAAACTACATCGATACGTCACTTCTCGATAGGCACAAATTTTCGTAATGACCTACATAGATAGATAGAAAACACTTTATTAACATTAACACTACACAAAACATGAAGCAATACAGAAACAAATACTTAGAATAGGGGAAGTTTATATATCCACTATCTTAAGTATTTATCGCTGAGAATGATTTCTTCCAGGCAATCTATGTACCTACGTAAAAACCTATTGGATTCGATCTAGCAGCAGGAGCCGTGGCCGTCTTTGTTTTACCGAAATATTCTAGTTTTAAATATTTTTGTATGAAAAGGAATTCGATGGTACGTTCGATGCGTGAATCTTGAATAACAAACTTATACACCGATTTCCTGCCAATTTTATAAAAAGTAATGTTGATATCGGCACCGCATACAAAACGATCGCTAGGCTATAAACCTATTCGATTTCATGAATAAGTCTGTTAAGGAATGATAGCGATAGCCGCTCGGGCTCGGAAGATGCCCGTGCCCAGTGATCCGTGTGAGCACCGCCCCGGGAATAACTTACTCGAAAATAAATAAATATTTAACGGCCCCGCGGCCGCCATAGTTTTCCCCACAGTAGCGGCCAACCCGCTTCCTACTCCTGACGTTATTGGATTTGCGAGCAACGAGACCGCCGCGCGACCGCAAGCTTTCTGCTTAAATACATTATGGAGCTCTACTTTACTGGATAACTAATGAATTTGCAGGTTAAAGTTTCTATAGCTTAATTTGCCGTTGCCTGAGCGAATTCAAAGTTGAAGAGTTACTACAGCTTTGAATCACGTTATGGGAAGACCGGTTAAAGTAGGGATAAGCCCGGGGGTTCATTTGATTTATTCGGGTAAAAATATTACGAGGAAAATTTTTAACTCAAAGCAGAGTAAACGGAAAGTCTTTTGTGAACCGGGCTTGCTAACTCTGAAGTGATCCCACTTGACCAGTCCTCAAAGCACTTTGCAGTCGTTCGCTTCATCGCTTGATGTCAACCGCTGAAGTTGAATGGTCAATAAAATAAGCACCTGTTCAATCAAGGACATATTGTTTGTTCATTATTTGCACCCTTATTGGCCCTCAGTAGGGCTAGGTGGCAGATAGGGTAATGTAAATAACGCTAAAAACCACTGTTCGTATTTGGATAACAAATAGACTAGTAATCCAATAATCACAACCACCCTAAATCTAACTGGCAGTGACTTCAGTAAACTGTGATCAACTTACCTAACCTCAACAGCCTATATTGGTCCACTGCTGGACGCTGGCCTCCCCCTGGTAAGCACCTTACCACTTTAACCATGATCATGGCGCATGATACTGTGCTGAAATACTGGAAAGCTCAAAACTCAAAGTATTGGTAAGTATCGCGTAATAAATCCCTTTTTCTTGCTCAAAAAGTGTTTCATTAAAAAGTAGCTTAGCGGACGTAAAACTCGAGAGAGACCCTAGACAAGAAATTAAATGCATTTTTTTCTTTTTAAATGTGTGTCTGGAAAGACAGACATTTATCAGAAATAAGACGTTCTGCCTATGACAAAAAGACTCAACGTCTTGTCATCTTCCCACATTACGCTCGGGATTATAACAACCTCGTAGGGATATAATGGGGTGGTTTGGTCCCTTGAAAAATATACTATTGCACAACAAATTTATCTGCTGTCTACATATAAAAGATATGTTATCTATGCGTGGGCCATCCTTAACGTCTAGACTAAACAAAAATTAAACATTTGTTTATTTCTTGAAAGGTTACATTTATGTAGGTAGATATAATTAATATAATGCTGGACAATTCACACAGCATTATCTAGCCCAAAGCTAAGCAGAGCTTGTATAATTTGAGGTAAATATTAGTAGTCGTCCTAAGACAAAAATAACGTTGAGCAGACTGACATTATCTAAAATCTCTACCTACACAATGTCGTAGATAAAACCTAGGCTAAGCCAGTGATTTAGAATGGAAACGTTGCAAATCACATTGCGTACATAACGAGATGGGCCGTATCGATTGCTTCACCTGAACAGATTTTTGAGATAAACTGGGTCATGAACATCGCTCGATCATGACCCAGTAGTGAGGGTAGAGGAGCTCCGCGCGCTCTGGGACGGTGTTTGACCCACTTGTTGCCTTCTTTGTAATTCTTATATAATCTATGTCTGTACCCTATTTACATTACAACTCTAATTGCTATTCGCGGGGCAGGTGTACTTAGGCCTTTACTTTATCACCGCCTGGGGATCGACCTTCCCTAATTTCTTGTCGGCCCGGTAAATTCGCCAGTCAAGATTTCCATTTCCAAGTGTAAATTGCTTCATTTTTCGGAGGCGTGTACTTGGGTAACTTTATCAAAATCTTTGGAAGAAATTATACTTTCCTACGTTTATAGAGAACAACTTTTATGCAAAAAATCTTAAAAGTAGATAGGGAATCCTTTACTGCATACTTAACTTAGAAACAATTTAAAACATTACAATTACAAAATATGTGACGATTAGCGGTCTTATCGCTCAAAAGCGACTTCTACCAACCAAATACTTAAGTTCGCGAGCGATCAGTTTTTTAAGGCTTCTCGGAAAACTATATCATTTTCATTTATCCCTACATTCTAACCATTTCGTTTACAGACACCTGCTAATTATACATATACATATGTATGTAGATAATTGGACAAATATTATTTAGGATAACGCACGCTATCCTATTTAACTCTGATAACTCAATAAAACAATTGACGGTTCTATCATAATCTGGACTTGGCAGGTTATCCGTGTGAACAAAAGAGCAAGCCAGTAAACTTTTTGCTCTAACAAAGCAACCACTCCATTTCATTACACCGATTGATCAATTAATTAAACGTCAAAGGTCTCATTTCCAGCCAGTCATCGATTTTTTCCTGTACAAAGAGGCAACAACAATAGATGAAGTTCGTTCACGTGGGCTATGGGCGCTCGAGGGCCGGTCTGGACACTACAAAGGAACGTAATTACGCGCCAGACACACGACCAACCCGTTGCTCTTTATTTCACGTCTCCTCTTACTTTATATCTTACCACAGACGTTGCGATAGCAGCTATGGGTGTCAATAAACACGTGTATTCAAAAAAACAAAAAAAAACATTTAAATAAACTAGAAAAACCATTCCATTAAAGATAGGATAATTCTGATTTAGTGAAATCACAAGATTTCCTTACATAAATAACTGCGGCCACCCCAAAAGGAACTAAAAGTCAAATAAATCTGAATCACTGTCGGACTGAAAAGAATCTCCTCTAAATCTAATTCACCCAATGCTATTTCTTCCATCCCAACTCCCAACCCGACCTTTATTATGAAAATGCATTGAATACCTAACAAAAACAATTTGTCTTTTAGGCATTTAGGCACATTTACGCAAAAGAAAAGATGGTGGCACACATAATTTCATTGCTCAAATAAAGTTGGAATATTCTGTAAGAATGTTACAAATTCAGTGGCGTTTATTGCGAGTAAGATTAATTGAGCAGTTGCGATCTGGAGGGCGTGATTTCGCATAAAGAAAGTCGAAAAATAAATGTTTAACGCGACGCCCTTCTAAATTAACGACTACTTTTTCACCCCGAAGCTCATTTTGCGGGTGGTGCGATAATAATTGGAATATGCTAAATTTGTAAGCCTAGTTTATGTATCTCCAGACATAAATAATTTTCTTTAGGCTGCGCCTGTACCTAAGTACTTTTAGTTTATGAGACACGATAAAAAGTGTTCCAATTTACAAATGAGATTGTGTTGAGGCAAGCAAAAGCCCATATAAAGTTTTGAAGCGTAAGCCTTTATAGCACGTTCGGGTCACATAGTAAGCCTTTCATCTGTACAGAGTCGACCCCCGACTCGAGACGCATAATTTAGCCTGCTACAGCTTACCACTCCACCCTTCATATATTCACAGTAGACTTTATCGCTATGCATTATATAGGCGAAGACACAACATTTACTGAAGGCCTTTTGTATGCGTCAAATAATGGGCGCCTTATGAAGGTTCTCCGCAATTATCTAGAGGACAGAGGGAGTTATGTTTTTATATAATTTTATATGTATATTAACTTGTCTTATAATAAATAAAGTTATAAACCACTATTTTAATTAAGTACTAACTTTTTGTTTAAAAATAAATAATTTGCTATTGCTTAAAGTGTAGATTTTAACCTCTTAACGTAAAAGTTAAGTATAAGGTACCGTAGTCAAACTTCAACCACTACTGTGGCATATAAAGATAAATACCAATTTCGGTGTGTAAATAACAGAGCTATTCAAATATTTTATGGTACGAAATCTCTTTGATCAAAACTAGAACGAAAAATCTTTATGAATTCACAGCTGAGTGTAATTTCAGTTTGCAAACACAGTTCTCTAACTAAGTAATATGAGTTTCCAGGAAAGCCTTATTTAACGGTAAAGTCGAATAAACTATGTGAAGTGTGGCTGAGGGTTGCATAAACATTCGTTAGGAGCAAACTAGCTGACGGAAATTAAAAAAAGTTTTCTTAACGAATGAACAGGGTTGTTTCCAGGGTCTGTATTACATTTTGAAGATGCGGTATTGCTTTAACGTGTAAATATGGCAATGTTTCGAGCGTGGGTATTGTTTCTATATTGTCGAAATATAATGCCTATAGCAGGCACACTTGCATGATAGCTCCTTGCACGAAGCACCTATTGTCAAATTAGCGTACCTGTACCTGGAAAGCAAGTAGATGGCGAGGAATTCCATTTACTGGCATACGATATGGGTCCACCTGTAAGGCTGGGACTGCAAAACCGGCATATGTTAACGCACGCGACAGCTTGACAGGCATACCATTATGATGAGTTGTCACCAATGGTGCACGTATTTTTCTGACGGCTTGACACGTAGACTAGAATGAAAAGTGTGCCAGCGTCATGCAGACATGTGTATACGTCTTGGATATCAAGGCATGCTCGAACGCAAATTGCAGGCCAGTTTCACATGCAAATGTATATTACTAGCACACAGTTCCGTTTACTACTGTCCTGTTATACTGGTATGTGTGTGTATTTCCGGATATAAACTCTGAAAGAGCTGTCCGGCTTTATGCTCTGAAAGAGATTCTCACTAGAGATAAAATTAGAGTAAGTTTTAATGATAATTTTGAAAACTCTCTCACGACACGCTTAGCCTGTCGATGGCTACAATTTCTGTGTGGTATGTACATACATACATCATTTGATCGCAAATATCAAAGGCTTTATCTATTCTTAGCAGGACGAGTGGAAAGCCTTAGAGGAGGCCTTTGTCGAAAGATAAGCTGGAAAGAAAAAGGGATACTGAGCGCAGAGAGCATAAATTGTTGTTTAAGTTTATTTAAAGTTTTTTTTTTTAAATTTCTCAACTCTGTTACCAGCAATAAAAGGTTATTATTATTATATCTATTCTAAAAGCGAAGCCACGGGTTGAAACTAGGTATAGTAGAAAAAAAGATAGCTACACATCAATATGAGTCTCTTTGTTTATGTATTGTTATATCGCTGTTATAATAGTGGTTCTTCAGAGTTCTCGAGATTCGTGTCACAAGAGACTCTCCACATCGTCCGCATGAGCCTTGTCTATCTATCTATAGACTCTTGAGATAACGACTGCCTGCCAAATAAGATAAATATATACCCGACAGAAGAGATACGCTCTCTTTTTCCTAGGTTACCATAATAATAGCGGTATGGACAACTCTTATGTACCTACTTTATTCGTATGAAGTTTTCCTGTCTTTGTTACCGGTTATTTTGGTGTACAATAAAGAGTGCTGTATCAGAATCATATATTTTTTATTATTTGTCCCTCTCATTATTATGAAAATTAGATTAAATAGTGAGTAACAGTCCCGTATGGATCTTCTAGGTAAGGTCATCTTAATAAGTAAGTAGGTAAGGTATCGACATATAAAGCGGTCCAACTATTTTCTACAATAAACAATGTGTAGAATTGCCGTCAATTATTGCTTAAAACCCAGTGGTTGTCAATTTTGCGCGAGATATGACCGGCCCTCTGTCACTTCAGCATGCTAATTCTTTAAGCTATGTCGTTAACATCGGTTTTCTTTCGGATACCTATATTCTTTATTCCTAACTCTCAGAGATACTCCGAGCATAGGTCATTCCATAGCTCGCTGCTTGCTTATCTCGCGAAGAACCGACAACCACTGTGGTAAACGTGTTTTTGAGTGGAGACCGCGACTCGGCAAACGTAGTGGAGAACTCCCTCCAGCCAGGTGGAACGACGCAAAAGACTAAAGGTAGATCCTGGATACGGCAAACTGAAGACAGCGTGCTACGATGCTTATTAGGGGCGCCTATGTCCAGCAGTGGACTTATATATAGGCTGATGAGGTTCTCCGTTAGATTCGAGTATCAGAGTGAAGTTTAAATTGAAAATAGACTGGAATTAATTTGCATGAAACCGACTCGAGTCGAGAAGAAATCAATACTCGCGACTCAGTATTATAGCAGAACTCTGGGTTTGAAGATCTCTTGTGATCTGTCGTGAGTTATACGTCTGATATGAATTACAGTTTTACTTTGAGGTATAGGTGTGCAGATAAAGCTATTTGTAATGTAATTACGACTTAGATGAAAGGATTCAAAGTCAACCTAGCTGTTGGGTAGATTAATGTAAATACGAGGTATGATTCGACAGACCAGACAGCGCGCTATGGCGCTCATTAGGGGAGGCTTATGTCCAGCAGTGGACGAACATAGGCTGATGATGATGAAGTCTGATTGTCAGGGCAACTTAAAACTACAAAAAACTCGTAACCGGTTACGGTTATGTTGATGCCTGTATTAGTGAAAACAACATACCTTGTAAGATCACGGTGTGGGCTCAAGTTACAGAAAGAAACACTTACATACATAAAATAACAAATAAAGAGAACAACAAACAGTATCATAAAATACTCTGAATAACAAGTTACAAAACTAAATACCCGTAACTAAAAGTTTTGTAAGTCAGTTATAATTAGTTGTTGATTTTGTTTTAAATATTATTTCTGCTATAGCCCCATCGGACTTGATAATTTTTTGCGTGCAACATTTAGTATTTAACATGTGTTCAATATATTTTAACACCAGCGATATTTATACCAGGTCCCTCTGATTCAATATATCTGAAATTGTGTCCAATGGTTAGGTACACAAACCGAGTCCAATCAGCAGACATTTGTATTCTGGCCAGGCAGGCAGACAATAAACGCCCGGACACGGTGTGTGAATGAATGTTCCCGACGCGTCACAGCTTTCTTTGATATGGGTTCAAATTGTATTAGGAATAAACAATGTTAAGGCAGAGTTGTGTATTATATTTTTGTCCAGGTTTTATTAGAGAACGGCGGACGAAAAGTTATTGGCAGCTGAATTTTTCTCTTATTCTTTATCTGCAGATCATACAAATATTTGCCACGAGGCGAGAATCGAACCCGCAACCTCCTGAGTCACAGGTTCACCGTCGCAGTCGGTCGGTCGTCAAATTGAGTAAACTCGAAATCGATGAAACCCGTAGCACTATTTCGTAGAGGCACTGTAGCCTGGCGTAGCATCAAGCTACGAGAGTCCGTAGCGGCTCTACGAACTTCGTAGCACTCGATTTCATAAAATCATTACTATCGCAGAGCCAGCACGGCTCTTCACTGCCAGGTGCTAATTACCTGCAATGTCATAAAGCTTCTTTTACAAAAGAGGAACATTTTCGTTTAAATACAAACAGCTCGAGTTTTTATCCAATAACCATTATAGAAGAACGATAAAATGGAAATAGGGAATAAATATTGTAAATATCTCTATAATGAGGAAGGCTGGGAGAATCCAGAGGGGTCCGGTGAATAGGGGTGCACGAAATGGCGACCCACTTCGACTATGCTATGGACGCCTCTATTAGCTCGCTGCACGGAGTCAACCTATCAAAGCGTGCATATTAAAGTGACCTTTTCAGGCGCTTTAACTTCCATTTTTGCCAATAAAACCGAGTTTCAGAAATCGCTTTAGAAAGCGGTTCTGTTTTAGAATTTTGCTTTTGTTGGATACTGAGATTCCTTTTTTATCTGCATTAGATAATCTGAAACAAAAGCAGAAATCGACGAAATACGAATTTTGGTTATTGCTGCTCTTCACGCCTAAACTGCTGAATGGATTGGGCTGTAATTTGCATAGATGTAGTTCTAGACAATGAATAGCATTACGGGCTATTTACAATACAAAAATACTTTATTGTACACCAGATACAGATCATCACATAAAAGACATTACATTTGACAAGCACAATGGGCGGCATTATTGCTTGGAAGCGATCTCTTGCAGGCAAGCTATTTATGCCAGTAAAAGGCCTGCGAATCCACGGGCAGGAATTAGTGTTTGAATAAATCAGTGTTAACATTATGCACAGCCATTATCAAACAGCTCTTACCGTAATGACAAGATGTCATATTGACGACGGGACATTAAACGCTCCGGTTTATTGCACTTACGAGTATGTCATTAATAAATATGTCATTAAACACAGTACAGGGATATATCTGGTAACATTTTTGTTCCATAGATTACGGTTGCCGAGATGATACGTCTCAACTTTGAATCTAAGAAAGAAAGAAAATACATTTATTGATTCACTGAAGTAGGTACAACTTGTTACTACATTTATTTATTTTATTTATTGAGATAATAACATCATAACAGGTTTATTTATTAAGCCCTTAGGCGATGTTATAACTACTTATACTAAAAAAATTACATGTTTTTGTACATACACACAATACTAAATAAATACAACAATAATAATAATAATTTAGATTAACTTCTCAAAGGGCCTCTGTGCTGTTGGCTTCGGCCCCACGCAAGCCTTCCAAAGGACCGGGTCACTTTATGGCCCGAGATCATGGTAAATGAGCGACATAATAATAATAATACATATTGAAAAATAAATAAGAACAAAAAGAAATAAAAATTAACTACGTATCTATCGCAAAAAGCGACTCTAAAATCTACATATCTAATAGATATCATCCAACATTATCCCATAGCTATATATCTAATAGCCTGGCTCATGCGAAGCTTGGTAGCTAGCTATTTGGAGCGAACTCAATCAGTAGATTATTTACCTACAGAAGGTACATACATATTTCCCTGTTGTACACACCATGTGTTTGTGTGCGTAACTGTCTACCACTTACACTTAAACATTACCATCTAGATTAACAGTAATATAATTCATTATTTACTTAGAGAAAGTAAAGGTTACTTGATCTCAGGTCCATCTTTGTCATCAACGTGTTTTGATATTATTGTCTTCATTACTATTTATAGAGAACCTTTTCTTTTAAATTCCTACCATCTATGAAAGATCTTAGGGACTAAATGATCTAGCTCTATGGACTCTACTTACAATTTTTTGAATACAATAGCTACGTTTTTTTCGTCTAAAACTGTATGTTAAATAACAAACTAGGTAATAGAGAGAATCTGTACAAAACTTCATAAGCTAGCAAGGAGTATGTAAATACAGGAACTTAAATAAAGGAAGTAATATCACGGCGTATATCCCAGTTTTCCCGATTGTATGTTCAAGAAGAAAAATATAATGTTTCCAAAGTTTTATGATACTTTTGAACTGCTTTTGAGACCAATTTCGTAAGGTTTCTCAACGTTGAAGGAAACCGTCGTTTGATTCATTAAAGAACGTTTTCCGATACGCCTCTCAAATAAATATAACGATGTGCGATTTAATATTTGTTTTTTAGCTAATTCACAGGATATTGGTTGAATCGAACACGTTCTTTAATAAATACGAGTTGAGCTATATAGTTTGCGCACAGGAAAGGAACCATAGATTATATTGGACTACTTGCGCCCCGCGGTTTCACCCGCGTGGTGATAGATATTTTTGATAATATACAATATATCTTTATGAATTGTAGCCTATGTGTTATTCTGATATGTAAACTATATTATTGTGAAGTTTCATCAAAATCCATTCAGTAGTTTTTGCGTGAAAGAGCAACAAACATACTTACATACATCCTCACAAACTTTCGCGTTTATAATATAAGTAGGATTATCACACCACCACCCACAAATATCTTGCACAAAAAATAAGGGACCACCGTTTTAGTTATTGAAATTTTCTTAATAAATAATGAGTGTATTTTAATGTGTAACTAAAAATGTACAAGCATTACGTATTTCATTGTTCAAATGATTTCTTACTAGAATAAACATAATTAAAACAGCTTAATGAGACTACCAGAGGTACTTATATAAAATTTACTACAAGCTAGGTAAGGTTTATTAATAAGCCATGAAATACCGCGGCATAGGCGCTCTGAAACATGAACCACAACCCAAAGCTTGAGTTTTAAGGCTAGGCAAACCATAGAATTTCATAAGTATCTACGTCCAACCGTCTTTAACCAAGCTGTGTCGTTTGACAATTTCAAAGTCTACGTTGGCTGACGTAATATAACGTCAACTCTATGAAGGCACCAAGCATACACGGCTACAGAAAACGCTTTGAAGTCTGAAGAACAAGAGCAGTGAGAGGATATTTTCCGCTTTTCCGTCCACCTTTAAAAGGGTTACAGCTTTATACCTAACCACCTTTTATGTGCTGCCTCCCTCAGAGTTCCTACTCTTAACATTTTTTAAAGTAACGTTTAGATAATATGGCGTGTTTTAAAAATCTGTAAACTGACTTCAAATTCTTGGATAATGGGCGTGGATGTAATTTTAAGATTTCGATAGCGCGATAATTATTCAAGTGGCGACATCTAGTTAAAATTGGAGTCTTTTGTATGCAAAAAGGCTTACTATAAAATATGATCGGGATGAAAACATCTTGGAAAACTAACATCTAACAGGCTAAAGGTTTCTTACATTTATTAATGGAAGTAAAGAGTTTTTGAATTGATTTGATTCTAATTTAGATTGATGACACATGGATGAATCGATGAATGAAAGTAAACCACTTAGAAACACGAAATATGAAGTTTCTAACTAGTCAGTGAAAAATTGTTACTGATTCATGGTTCGTCCATATATGTGTCGTGACCGTATCTCGTACCAGTCATACCGTATGTAAGTAACAGTTTTAACACACACTACATGACACATGTGGACGAATAAACAGAACACTCCCACGTACTGTAAGTAACAGTTTTTACACTAACGGACGGCATGAAAGATGTTGAAAAATTTACGAATCGGTATAGGTACTAATATGTACATAGAACCTTCCAAATTCAAGTGCGAAATCTTTCTGAGTGGGCAGCCCTGTTGACCCTTCGCGCCACGAAAATTCGTAATCGAATGGACAAGCCTGCCTGTACACTGAATATCTGTTTAACATTTTCCCCCGTGAAACACACGGAGACAATGTATTATCTTAAAAAGAAACACTTCCGCCCAGTGGAGCGTTAATTCTCCTCGGGCGGCAGGCACTAGCGAGCGCTTGCCTACCCGTGCGGTAACCAGCCGTGTGTATAGATGGAGGTAACTTACTCGAATTCGCTCATTGTTCTAGTTCTGTTACAGGAAAATCGAAATATTGGTTTAGTGCTGGTTTACCGCCGAGGAAACAACGAATAAGAGGCGTATTGACTGTTTTTATTTCTGAAGAGTGTGTTTGTGTTGGGTCCTTTAAAAAATTTCCATTCGTTGTAATAAATAAAAAATGAATAAAACCTAGATTGCATTACCACGGTAGCGGGAGCACTGTGAAAATTTGCTCCGTCATAGCGTTCTATGGATGGGCTCACTTCCCATCGCATTATGAGAACGAGGGAATAGAAAGCGCACCAGTGTTTGCACGCACATTTGTGCACTATAATGTCTTGCGCCGGTCGAAATTCGGCTAGGAAAATATCATCATCATCATATGGCTGAACCAAATGACTGAAAAAATCTAACATTAGATAGATCGCCTTTGAGGTGTGCCGATCAAATTAGATCTGCCGTAGGCGCCCTCCTGCATGAATGCTACAGAATGACTACTAACAGAGAGAGATGGCGATATATAGTGAGGAGCGATATTAACCCATTCTTATAATTCTTATTCTTAAATGATGCGATATTAACCCATAGAGTTAGTATTAAGAAAAGAGTTGTCATGACGACCACGACCGTTCTGCCAAGAATGCTATGAATGAGCAAAAGAGACGAAGGTAGATTTTAACTATTCTAGGTATGATAACGACAGGTAGTAACAACAGCATCCTGAAAGTCATATCTGATAAATATGACTGTCCAATACGACACCACTGGCACTGGGTGAAATTACTTATACTCTAGATTTAGTTATTTGGGTTTTATTTTCTTCGTAATTGTATTTTCTTTTTCGTAATTTTGTATTTTCTATGGACCTTGTTGTCTGGAAATAAAGAATTTGAATATAGGTACATAGAAATTAGTGGCTGCTATCAGGGATAGATAGCAATTCCTAAACTCATTCATTTTCCAAAGAGAAAGTATCGCTAGGACGTGATACTGCCTGCCTCACGCTGATAAATTATTGATGAGTGATGCTGTAAAATATGGTGATCGATCGCCCAGCGAGAGGTAGAGCATAAAGTCACGTTTCAGGCGCTAGCCCCGTTTATTGCAAAAAACGTGCCAGCTATCAATCATCTACCTGAGAGCTACGCGAGTCTAAACTCGCCGAATGCGAACTAAAAGTCGGCGGTAGAAATAGAAAGCGATCAGATTAGTAAACCCTTTCAATTTATTAGAAACTAGTTTCTGCCCGCGGCTTGCACACGTTTCTATGGAGACATTTTAAGGTTATTTCTATCCCATGGGATCTGATTTATGACATAAAAAATAGGTTGCCTATGTTTATTCCAGGCCCGGAACTACCTGTATGCAAAATTTCAGCCCGATCCGTTCAGTATTTTTTGCGTGAAAGAGTAAGAAACATCCATTCATATAAACTTTCGCGTTTATAATATTAGTAGAATAGGATGTAAATGTGAAATTGATAATATGAATAAGTAAAGCTACCTTAAGATTGTTTGTTACAATATGCAGTTAACTAAACTGTTTCAATTGTAGATAAATACTAGTTCTATTTGTTTCTTGTATCTAATTGTAATATTATTTATTTTATAGAAACTTGAGTACCTCCTGGGATGCTACACTTACTGTGATGCAGCGAAATTTAAAGACCTGATTTTTAAATTATACTATTGATATTTCTTGACAATGGAAATCGGTTATACCTAACAAGGAATAAATTTAATTAAATACGTATTCCCTTTACTGCCAAGTTTCTAAAAGACCTACGTATTAGCACAAACCTTTTCAAAAAATTTCTTAAAACGTGCTAGTGCTTTCTACGTGCTTAGCACGTTGGAACACAGTGATAGTTAATTTATATTGTGTTTACATACATATATTGGCAAATAAATTATATTTCTATGTCTATGAAGCTAAAGAAAGCTAATAAGTATTTAGGTATTTGAAAAAGTGGAATGATACCTGTAGAGACCTATTTTTTTGTCGGATACCTGCTAACTATATTTGTAATATGGTGCTTCTCTTACTACTAAAACAGGCAACACCGTCGTGCAAGTGCAATCTTCTCATTTGCTACGGCGTAGTAAGCTACGAAAGAATGTAGTAACGGGGAACATAAACCATCTAAAATGTCTTCAGAAACAATAAATTAAAATATGTATTGCGAAAAAAATCGTAAATCTTTTAATATTTCTTCTTAACATCTTTCTTACGTTTCTTACTTTCTAAGGTAGGTACATAATATATGTAATTGGTGAGATTGCCGAACGCAAGTGGATTCTTTTCAATTCTTAGGTAGATTTAAAAGCTCCTTGGTTATGTTACTAAACAAATTTCCATATTTGATGGTAGCTAAGTACTAGACTCACCTTCTTCATAAACGACATCACGTTGGTAGGCAGCATGTTGGCAATTTCTTCAACGATCGATGATAATTCCCAGTTTCACAATCACATCACATCACACCTTTACAAAACTGCACGAAAGAGCAAAATAATTAATCGGGGATAAGCACACTTCCACCGAAACACGACATAATTAAACTAATTTTAGATGACACTTGATTTTGTCCGAGCTCCACCTGAAACAAAGGAAAGGTAAATCAGGAACACATCTCAAATGTAACGAACACTATTCGTAATGGTAGGTTTCTAATATAGAGCACTAAAACAGACCGAAAAACCTACCTACATATAAATGTGTTCTAAGTAAGAATTCAACAGTGAAAATCCCCAGCGGGTAGGTATCGACGCGACGGCTTGACTTTCACGATTCCCGGCCGCGCAGTCGGGAGCGCGGGGACGGAATGAGGGACGCGAGCGGGACCGTCAGCCTTCAATTCAACAGGTCCCTACTTTGTTCGTCTTTCTTTTGAGATAGGTAATACCTACTTACTGAGACATCTAATATGGACCTTAGCTGGTAATTGGTGTCTCGTATGGACCATTAGTTACACGAAACTTGTGCACAGATGGTGGGGAGAAGCTAAGTTATATACAGTGGTTGGGGTGAGAACAAAATGTACGGAAATGTGAGCTAAGGTCGGAACCTTGAAGGTACTTTGTTGATAGGTAGGCTTTTGACTAATCTTTATGTAAGAAAGGTAGTAACGTACCTACCTCTTTAACTTTCTAAGAACCATAATTTAATTTTAAAAAATTATATGCAAAATGTAGTGTGGAAAACAGGTAGGTACTCTGTTAAAAATATTGTCTGAATTGCGTTAACATATTTGAGCAAACAGACCGGTTATAAAAGATTTTGAGCAGGTTCATAAAACCTATACCTACCTATGTAGCTACATTAAATTTATAGGGCTAGATAAAGATGATGTCTGTGTGGTCCAGCATTTTATACATATTTTTAATATGTGTTTCTCATTTCCATGATGTCAGGTGTAACACGGTAGTGACCCAATCCCTTGAGTGGCATGCGCGAGGCCGAAGTCAATAGCACAGAAGCTCTTTAGGAGAGTACATCTAAAGGCGAGGGCTACACATAGCGGATACCTATTAGTTATTCTCGCTCGAGAAATTTGCCTTTAGTCGACACGGGAAACAATACTTAAAGCCTGGAGAACTCGAGAAATCAGCATGAGTAACTAAAAAAAACACCCAATTTAACCGCGACTAGTTTAAGAGTATCGCACGCATATTAATGTAACCCAAAGACATTTTAACCAGGGGACTCTTGTTGCTGTCACTCTAGTGTAGACTCTAGTGGCCTTTTAGCCCCCTAAGCCATTCAACATGACGAAGAATTGTTTGTTGTTTTCTCAAACAATTCTCCGTCAATGTTAGTAACAAATTATTAGTGTATCTACCTAAAATAAGAAACCGCCTATCAAATGATGCTGCGAATGCTCTTATATTTCAGAAAGCCTACATAACTTTTTAATAGGAAAAAGCGTTGAATTAAAATTTGATTTCTTTGTTGATTACGCGCTTTAGTTTAACACTTTGATTGCTGAAATCACACGGTATGTGTTTTCTACAAGTGACTAATATGCGTAAATCCACACTAGCGCAGCGGCTGAGTAAATACAGATCTTTGTGACTCAGCACAGTCGTAATATTTTTCGAACGAAACGCATGTGCGGCGCAACACAACCGCGCTGTGTAGAGCGGCAGCACGAATTTTTTAGGTTAAAAAAAAGATCGCAGTGGTCGAAAAAAAATTCAGTCAAAGTGTTAAGGTGAAATACGTCCCAAAACACACGTTTTGACTTAACAAGTTGCAGGCATTTATTATTATTTATTATCTTTGACATTTTGTATTTTAGCTTCCATGTTTATTTGTTTCTAAAAAGTATAATTATTTTATTTTAATATTAACTAGGTATGATAAGACGACTTGACTAAAATATAAGGTAGGTATATTGATATTGCATTGGGTGTGCCCATGTTTATCTGTACTAATATAATAAAGAGGAAATATTTGATTGTTTGTTTTTATTGAATAGGCTCTGAAACTACTGGACCGATTTGAAAAATTCTTTCGCCGTTGGGAAGCTACATTATCCCCGGTGAACATAGGCTTTCAAAAAAATTAGGTGTCTTTACTAAAACTCCAATAATGTAACCCAAGGTGTAAAAAAATTACCTTAAAAATTCTTTACATCGCGTGCGCTGCGAAAACTATTGATGTTAGAACAAGGTAATGTACTAAAACTTTGCGGAACACATCATTGTCAACACAAAAATGTCGCGACAGCATATATCTAACTATTATAGTCACGTCACAATAAGTGTTGTTTTATTTTAAAAATGTAATTAAATTGCTGCCGCCAGAATAGGCTCTTTATTTGTACTGTGGTATTAATCCTTATCAAAATAAATTACCTGCATATCGTATTTAGGACTGCTTCAATGCCTTTATATACATATATAACTTTTTGAATTATTCAATTCAGGCATTCCATTCGAAAGATATCACGAGTTCAAAAATTTATTACAAAAAAGTCGCGTGGCTCACTCGACTAGGCTAACTATAACTATGCGATATAGGCGTCGTCACTGGGGTACCGGTAAGGGAAGTTAATGTTAAGAAATAAACGGCCGCAAATAAATTATGAATAATAAAAATAATAAATATCCGTACGAAGCAGGTACGGTCCGCTAGTAAATAAATAAATTAGTAGGTATACAATGTGCAAACTCTCATGCAGCGTATCTGGTATCGCAGCAACGTAGGTAGGTACCTACTACTACCTACTTATCTACCTAAGCAGTGCTATCGAAGACTAGTTTAGGTAGGTATAGGTACCCCCGGATCTGGAAAGATTGCATCGCCCGTAGATACCTAATCGATACCTATCTCATAGGCATTCGTCGGGAAATTGAGGCCAACTGCGGGCTTCGGATAGCTAAGGTTTCGCCCCGCCTCACCACTCCACTAGCATCTGCATTTCACTTCATCTCTTTTCTCTCATAGGAAGGATTATGCGGCGTTACGTAACATAAAATACAATTTATACAATGGGTCGGTGGAGGTAGGTACCAGCAATACTGGGAGAGCAGAACTTAAGAAGTCACTTTTCCCACCGAGTGAATTCAACCAAACCATACTTAAAGCAGACAGTTCAATCACTCACAGAAACTTACCTAGTAGGTAAGTGTAGGTGGCACAGCCAGCTATGAACGGGAGCCCTGAGTTCGGTTGACGATTGTATTAAGTCTCAAACAAACATATGTATATGTATTAGACACTTAAGTAATGAATGTGCTACATAGTAGTTTCTTTTTCACTTCTTCCAAAAATGGACAAACATTTAATGTGAACAGAAACTCAAAAACAACATTATTTAATAATAATTTAAATGTAGGTATACACTTTGACTTGTCCAAGTGTTTATTTTGTAAACCTAAAGAAATAAAGATTTTTGAATTAGAAATTTGATCTCTCCTGTTTATTACTTGTAGGTACTTGCTGCTGAACTAAGAATAAGAATCAAACCTTATCTGCACCATCCTTAATACATGGCTAAATGAAAATTATAGATGTTTAAATTACCATTGTGTGATTTGATTATGTAATGAATGAAAGTTATTCACCTACATTATTTAGTATGCGGGTGGAAAATAGTAGGGTAAAGTCATGGTCGTAAACCAGAATGAAAAGATATGTATTTATTACTATTTATTACTTACCATTTTCTTCAACTAAATCTCGTTAAAATTAAATTGTAAGAAATAAAACAAACCGTTGAGAAACTTATGATATAGCTAGTTTAGGTAATTTAAGTGGGATCATTCTGTTATCTCTTTCAATGGGTTATTTTATTGTGTTGTAATTGATACCTACATACATTTTCAGTACAAATCATAAATACATACCTACCTACTTACACATACGAGTTATGTAAAACAAAATAAAGGCTTCATCAATTTACAAAACATATTGTACCTACTCTATACATTTGGTGATTGTCGAATTTAAAGTATACACAATTTTAATTTAACAATTTGATTTAAACAATAGATATAATAAATATTAGGAGTGAATTTACAACATGGAAGATTTTAGGTTCTTTCCTTAATTTCAATTTTGTGTTATACCAGGTGTTAGTAAGAATTTCCTGATACTGGGGTCAGGTAACTTATCTTGGTTATTGTAAGCACTTAGGTCACTTCAGAAATCTTTCATAGCATTTTCATAACACAGAAAAAATCTAGAGATGCATTTATGGAACAGGAATAGCTCGAAATTATAAAATTTACAATAAGTACAACAATATTGCTTTACTGAAGATAATAAATTAATTTTGGATTAACCATCACCATCAAATTGGTATTAATGTAAACGCAACATTGAGTATCTACAATAGTGGATAATGATAACAGTGTAATCCTACCACTAAACAGAAAATAATATCATCACAAATCAATACATAAATAGCTGAAATAAATTGTTGTGAAACCAGAAAATATTACATCTTAAATTCAGACTATTAATATCAATACATTTTAAACAATTTTTGAATAGAAACATTATGAGAAAAGTAATACACAGATTTGAGACAACATTAGCCAGTTACTTGTTTTCTCAGATTTATATCCTAATGCTTGATTGAGATATAACAAGATTACACATCTATAAAAATACACAGCTCCGCTCTGTCACCACACATCACCACTCTGCATCACCATTGGCCTTTTGGAAAACAAAATCTTTACCGGCTAAGTTCATGATACCATCTTTTAAGTAGAACTTCCATCTATTGCGACTACGTGTAATTTTGTCATATTGGCAAACGACAACATTGTCAGTGTCAAACATGTCCCCCGGTTCCTCATCGGAGACATCGTCCCCCGAGTTGAGCGGCTCCTCATCTGCGCCGCCGCCCTCTTCGCGCTCTTCCTCCTCCTCGGCACGCTCCTCCGCCGAGTCCTCCTCGTCCTCCTCCCCCGCCGCGTCGTCCGAGCCCTCGCCCGCTATAGACCCCTCCTCATCTGACGAGTCCATCGCACCATCCAGACACATAAACGGCGCTGCACCACTACGACCTCCACCACCTCCGTCCAATTCATTCTGCTGCAATGCCAGTGCGGAATTTATATGCTGCTGCAGAAGTGTAGCAGCTAATGGTTGAGGAAGACTTATGGTAGCATTAATAATTGGGCCAGTCAGGACTTGGTGTAATTTATTTCCATTTAGAGCAGATGCAGGAATTTGAATGGTGAAGGATCTTGGCTGGGAGCCAGGCACTCCAGGCTGAGCAGGTAATGTTAGTTGTACTGGTACTTTGTTGTTGGGATCTAGCACATGCGGATGCGCGCCTGTAATGTTCGAGGACGGTGCGCCGTGCTCTGCATTGGAGTTCTGTTGACTTGTACTCTGAGTCGTTACTTTTGGTATGATATTGTTTTTCGTATTGTGGAAGTTTTGAAGTACTGGAGGGGGCGCCATGGCAGGGTCTGGCTGCGGCGGGTCTAGCGCACCGCTCGCCTGCAACTTCGTCTTCCACAGCTGCTTGAGCTCCTGAAGTACTTGCTCGTCGACTCCATCGTCAAGAAAGCAGTCCCTGACGCCTGCTATCACGTCGTCAACGACTGTATTGTAGAGTTTTATAACTGACAGTTGACTCATCGTTGCTTTTGATAGCATGAACAACCGCTTGCACACAAAACGTCGTACTACTTCGCAGATTCAGCTCGTAATCTTTGTGTAGATTATAGCACAGCGATGAAAGCTTAGATATTTCGTGTTTTACATTTCAATTCAATAGGTACTCAATGTCAGGAAACAAACCGAGGCCTACCTAATCATTGGGTAGCCGTCGTCGTACAGATATATACAGTCGATTGAACCCGTCAATTATCACATAAGTTCACAGGTAAAAACGTTCATTACTATGATAAAGTGCACTCAGATCCGCGTAAAATCAAGATTTTATTAAAAATTTTGACAAGTCCCTATCACTAAAACATAACCTACAAACAAAAAGATTTGCGTTTTTCGTGACAGCTCCACAGATGGTTGAGAAAAATTGTCTATGGTTGAATTGTTCGCGACGAACCGCAGATTATAAAACTAACACGCATGCGCAGAACGACTAGCTCGATTGATTTCACACTTGCGCACAACGATTGACACGCCCGGTTTGGTAAACTTCGAGGAGTTTGGAAAATGGAACCTAAATTTCAGCCTTACTATATAAATCTTTACGAAAAGTAGTTTGGGACTAATAAATATCGTATTGAGGAAATATAGTTTTATTTTGTATTTAATACCGTAGAAATTAAAAAATTAAAAAGTATATTATTTACTCGTAAAATTAAACACTGACTACCGCCTCTAAAAAAAGCGCGCGTGATACAAATCACTCTGTAATTTTATTTCGATAACTCAAATTATATTTTACTATGTATTTTCCTGTTCTGAGCTAAAAGTACCTACTAGTTTAGATAAAATTCCATTGAAATAAAATCTTCTCTCTTTTTCCAATAGGTACCTAGGGTAGGTACCTAGATTAGATTTGAAAAACCTAGAAGGTTCATTAATAATTTAAAACTAATTAGCAGAAGTAAAGGAAGACCTATCTACCCCACAACTCTCACAAAAGGACTAAACTCAAACAAACATAAAAACTAAGTACAGTTGTTAACTGTTTCGAATCGGACTTCTTTTATGGGACTGCCAAATAAGTAGAGTTGTTGTAGGTAAGTTGTGTTCGTGCATTTTAAAGATTAGTTTATACCACACATGTGGGTAGATTTGATAAGTTGCTTACCTGTTTGAGTTTGGCACAAATGTAGGTACCTACTTCTTAGACGTAAATTCACCGTTTCATTCGATCAAAAATCGGGTATTTTTGAAATTAATCATATCCATGGCGGAATGGCGCATGGCGGGTCCGCGCGCAATTTCACTGGTTATTATTTTATAAATATATTTTTAGCTCGAAAATAATACTCTTTTGCAATAAAATAATCGTCTAAAGTATTTATTATGGAACACGTAAACGAAATTTCATTCAGATATGTTATACCACTAGCAAATGAAAATTCCTTTTCCGTAGAATAATCTGTGTATAAATGAAGATTTAGAGGGAACTTTGCTATTTTTTCTATTGAGTATACTTAGTCATTTATGTTTCGAGTCACATAACTTACCTGGAAGAGATCGCTCTCAGCGATAAGGCCGCCCTTTATTCTATTGTTTATTCCTGTATTGTTTTCTGTTTTGAGTGGTACCTATAATAAAGTGTTTTCTATCTATCTATCTAACTTACTAACTAGAATCCTAAAGTTTTAATGATCATACAAAAATACATACAAAATTCAGTATTTTTGCCTTAAAAATTACGTTCCCTTCAGTCAAAACGTGAGTTTTGGAACTCAGAGGGGGTAGAATAGTCACCTCATAAGGTGAGTTAGTAGATACCTAGCCTATTTTAATAATGCTCGCTGCAAAGCGAAGTCAAGTTGCACGATAGGTTTCAATTTACCTTCTCGATTGAAGCTACTCGCTTTGAAAACCGGGCAGAAAATATAGAGAACCAATTATCGCGTACCGCCATCGAGAGGCCCGAGTGTCAATTTTTATTTACTCTTTGCCAAACAGCGATAAAGAGATCCCGCTTGAAATTCAATATGGCTCCGATTCGAAGGTATTTACATTCTTTAATGATTATATTTAAGGGCATCGTATCTAAGTAGAGCTGTTAATTTCACTGGGTTTGATATTTATTTAGTCAGTCAAATTTTTTATAAAAAGAAATATACCATTGAGCCGGCAATTCGCAAATATTCGAACAAAAGCTTTTTCCAACAATAAAGGTTCTTTTTCAGCTCTGTTCAAAAAAAAAATTAAGAATTCTACGTAAAACGAAAAAAATACCAGCTTTAAATAGCAGAGATAAAACTGAAATTCAGTGGTTAAAAATCACTGCCCGCCTTTCTGCTCTACAGTGGAGTAATAAAATCAAAATGTGTATCCAGACAATGTAATTTTATATTTTAGTCTACAGAGAGTAGTTCATAACATCCCAGTAGTGTTGCTTTGCTTGCTGAATTAAATGAAGATAAAGTGTTTCAGTTACACTGTTACCTACCTAATCGTTGTTTATCTTTCAAGTATGAAGGGAACAGTGGTGATAGATTCGACTATTTTTATCTAGGTAGAGCTAACACGTCACGTCACGTATGAAGGTTCTAGGTTTAGATAGTAGGTTTTATAGGGAGCTGGATCTGTATAACCATTGTATAACATACATATTTAAGTGTTTTTTTATTAGATAGGCCCCGAACAGCGATAGACAGAGAGAAATGGAGTACCTTGGACCTTGGAGGACGATTTTACCGCTCTAGGCGGTCCTAACACTGACTAAGTACCTAATAGGTTAGTATATAAGTAATTTTAGTCATTCAGGAAAGTTTATATTTAAATTGTTATAATTAGTGTTTTGGAAAAATTTAATAAAGCTGTTTAGATTTTATTTATTTTATGTAGACAGGTACTTTGGTTAGTTACCTACACAAATTAAAAGTATAGTTACCTGTAGGTATACCTGCCTACAATAAAATAGGTGATAGACACTTAATAAATTCTATCTTCCCTAACACAACCGAACTTACCCAACTTTACATAGCGGTACAACCCCAACTCTCGAATATTCAAGTTAATAATATCCCGAGCCCAAAACACCCAGCCACTATTCATTAACAACTTCATGGATAACTTTCCAAACTACAATACAACTTTCAGGCTTAGTAGTAGGTACCTCTGATACATCTTGATTAGGTTACAGAAGCAAAGTTGAAGCAGTAGGGTCGGTTTCAAGTCTTCAGAAAATGTAAATCGAGCCGATTAAAACATGGTTAGGTTAATTATTTTTTGGTAGGGAGTAGGTATGATAATAAGTAAACAATATCGGAATTCTCACAACATCATCTAGCCCATAATTATGTGGCTCATTAGTGCTATACCTACGTTTTGCCTCTACCTCTTTTCGAGTTACAGAGATACAGGCACATTCACAGTTATTCCCTATTTCCTTTATTTTATTTTAGCACGATAAACTATATACATAACTTGTTCTAGAAAATTAATACAAAGGCGAACTTAACCCTAAAAATTCCATATTTCCTTCGCGAACATTTTTAATAACTAAAAATATTAAGTTGGCTCTGTGAAACACAACCCATCATTTTAGGCCTTAATAGTCTTTTATGCCTTTAGTGCTATAATATAATAATAATATAAATTCATTCGTTTTCAGATAACATAGATCCATAATGTTAGTAATAATAAAAATCTTAGACTATGTTAGATTTAATTTTATTATTATAATAGAGATGGAGTGCTTGTACATTACTCCATCCAATTTACCTGTGCTGTGCTACAGCCCATTTCATGATTTACCTACACATTTCATCACTCACCATTTGATCATTTTCCTGCACTTTATCGCTCATTCAATTTGTCATATTCCCATTTCTAGTTCAGTGGAAGATGTCGTTTAGCTGACTGATGACGAGACTACTAACTGGAGACGAGACTACTAACTGGAGACGAGACTGTTAGTTACAAGTGTTCTGTATCTGGTGTACAATAAAGTATTTTTGTATTGTATTATAGTACTATTTTAACGGGTATTTACCGCGTTTGTTTACCTATTTTTCCCGACGTTTCAACAGGTTAACACACTGTGGTCACGTGATGACTGTTAGGTACACTCTGCTAAAAAAACTGATTTTAGCGAAAACTCATGGAAGAAATTCTTCCTATATTTTCGAGGGAATAAGAGAAACAACGTTAGTTATGAGTCGCCTCGCGATTGCCACCCTCAGGCGAAAACCGGAATAGATTATCATACCCGGTAGGTAATATGATTTTGTCACGGCAGGAATCGTAGAAAGCTTTGGTATTCTCTTTTAGTGGAACGAAAATGTCTTGTCGAATCATGTGCATAATTTTATTTCTTTTCTCCTGGCAGTGTACTAAGTAAAGATCCTAGTAGCCTACGATTCATGTACCAGGTAAAATAGCTTTAGCGATCTTTAAGAATGTAGCGTATTGCTCTATCTACAAATTTTACACATAAAATTTGTATTTGTTTCTCTCTTTGTTGTTGTTTTTGTTTCTCTATCTACAAATTTTACACATAAAATTTGTAGATAGAGCAATACCATAGACTAATAAAACACAGATTGTGTATTATGGCAATACGGTACATTCTTAAAGATCTCTCTATTTTGCCTGGTACACGGAACATAGGCTACTATGGTACTAGGTGCGCACTACCCGGTTTATTGCAAGAAAATTTTGATATCGTTGTGCTTCCGAACTTGCTAATGGAGTCCGCCAGGTGCCCATGTACGTAATTCCAGGTTGAAGTAGTTTTGATAGAGCAAGTTGCATGCCTAGAAGCGGCCCGTGAGAACAGATACCACCAAATAAGTGGCTTAGTCATGCTACAGGTGGTGTATAACACCGTAACCCTCATATAACTTTACGAGTTTCACATAAATTTTCACTTTATTGTCCGTGAACGTACAACAGTAAGTAACTAAAAACCAACCGACCTTGTTATGCAAGGAAGAACGGTTGGTTTGCAATATACGGTCGGTTGGTTTCTGTTTACTTACTGTTGTACAACAGTAAGTAAACAAAAACCAACCGACCTTGTTATGGAAGGAAGAACTAAACGCTTATTAGAGCCCAACATTTTCTTCTTCTACATCATTTCGCTTCCGGGGTGCATTATGAATGAACCTACCCACTCTTGTCGCCACCGCTATTTTATAAAAAGAGTCTGATAGAAGAGCGCTATTTCTAATTTCACACTAAGTTTTTACTTACTAAATAATCACAGTACTAACGTACCTAGTTTCTAAATTGAGTGTTCTTGTTCATAATGTTAATCGCAACTTTCTGAAAGGGTTAGAAAAAAGTCTGACGTTCTAAATATAAGCAATATTGCAACCCTTTATTTGTAGAGGACTCCGCTGGCTTAGTAAAGGCAAAAAGAAAATCCCCACTTAATTACTTATTTGTTGGCAAGTTCATAGAGACATTCTTGGGTCGTCGCGCCCGCGCCTCCATCGCTGGATTATAAAATCCAAGTCCTTTTAATTTACAAATTTTGAGTTTAATTATTATTTTGTTTTAAACGAGTTTGTGTAATAATGTTTTACTATAGGCCCATGAACTGGGCCGAAATTTGTATTCTCTCAATTGATTGTTTATCAATTCATATTCAACAGTAATGCGATTCTACCGACAAAACGCAACGTTTCGCAGATTGTCAGTTCTTTCTTTCAGTTGGATCTATAATATTAGTAGTTTCTTTTTACTTTTTCCACTGGTGGACAAAAAATTGAAGTGAACATTAAAATAATGTTATTTGATAATTACGAATAGTATAAAATATGACCTGTCTAAGTGCTTATTTGTAAGCCTAAGAAATAAAAACTATTCATTTCAATAATTATATGTATTAATTAGTGATAATATTACAGAAATAATCTCAACGAGAAAATGTTGCGTAGGACTCTCATCTTATTGTTTTATATCTGGTCAGAAAAATCAGAAAATTATTTCTGCTAATTTATCATAAATTAGTAGGTACTACGATTCTAAAAATCTAATAATCGTTTATTTATTTAAAAAGAACACATATATATAGGACTTAGGTACATTTTTAACACTCTTTAAACCCGTAGGGGTTTGACCCGAATGTTACATTCCTCGGGTATGTCGCTCAGTTTCGCACCGACAATAGTATGTAAGTAATTTGTTGTTGTGCATAGCTTTACTTAAATATTGACATGTATCGAATCATATTATATTTAGACTTAAATAGGCAAATAACCATGTATATACTTTTAAGAGATGAACGTAGTAGTGGTTTATTTTTCACTTCTTCCACTAGTGGACAAAAAATTTAAGTGAACAGTAAAATAATTTTATTTTATAATAATTTAATGTATTGTCTTAGTGCTTATTTTGTAAGCCAAATAAATGATTTTTGACTTATGACTTTGACTCTATCTTAAAAGGAAAAGAAGTGTACATAACTTTGTACGTAGGCACGAGTAAGTAAAACTCTCTTGATGCTCTAAGTACGCGTTATTCTGCTGTTATACAGTTAACAATTACTATAACATTGGTTTCATAAAACAGATTCTAACTACTACCGCACGCAACTAGTTTAGGTACCTACCTATTCTGTAATAAACAACAAAACATTTTATTAATAATATGTCATATTATACTACACTATTATAAAATTTAAGATAGGTCGATCTTCGACAAGATAAAGTACGACAAGATTGAGTTTGTGCCCGTTAATCATCCAATCACGGAGATATCGCGAACCAAGAGAGGAATAAATGGCTTCGTTAAATACACCCCTTTATATTCAGTGTGCTCTCGCCTTAAAATTGTATTGTGTTTATAGCAGCCCCGCCGTTTTAGAAAATGCCCGTGTTCACGAGCCAATTCAGAACAACACTCCACAAAGCTTTTGATAAAGCAAGGAAATAGAATGAAAACAGCTCTTAGGCGAAAACGTTAGATCCCACCCAGTGAATTAAGTAGTAGGTAGATTATGTAGCCGGGGTACTTACAGAGTGTCGCTTCGGAACAGGGAAGGAAAATAACTGGGAATACGTAAAACGTGTACTAAACAATTTTAATAGTCAGGTCAACCACTTTTATTCCTGTATACTCCTGTTTGACGTAGCCTCTTAACTTCTTCTTCTGTGATTTAGTTTTATTTATTTAGACTGGGCACATCATTGTAATTATTTAACATAACTAGGTAAGTGTTGCCATTTGTGCCTATATTCACACTATTCAGGCTGATATTATAAATGCGAAAGTTTGCATGTTTAGATGGATGGATAGGGATTATATTATGGATGTATTTTAGGGCTGGAATAAAACGAGTGAGAAATGAGTCCCCATGGGATACCTTAAAACGTTTCCATAGAAAAACGCGTGCGAAGCCGCAGGCATTAAGTAGTTTAAAATAAATTAAATGAAACCAATTGAAGGTACCTAAACTGTATTTATGTATGTAAGTATTTGTAAACGGGGGGGTTATGTATGAAAACTCTTTAATATTTTAGGGTAGGCTACTTGTTATCGAGTTGAAACATTTTGGTTAAAAAATCCAAAATTTAACGTGTCCATGATGGTAGCATACAGTGTATACATAATCAAATTCACGTTTGTTGTTCTGCGGCATAACAACATATTTTATTCTCATATCTTAGAGAATAATTATGTTTTTACGAATGGTAGGAGGTGGTTGAATTTGTATCCGTGATGGTAGCGTACACAATATAATCTAATTCACGTTTTTTGTTATGCCTAATAAATTGAGAGCAATTATTGAAAACATTAAATAACTAGTAGGTACCTCTTTGGTTTAAGAAATAATGACCATTAATAGTTTGTACGCTAGCAACACCATCAACCTTCACGGACACAAATTCGACAACTAAGTCATTATTTACCATGATTTGATTTTTGAGTTATCCAATATTTGGACACAGTTTCATGCGCCATGATCAATAACTATTATTAGTTTATTATATTGAATAGTTATTCCGTGATCATGGCGCACGAAACTGTGTCGAAATATTGGATAACTCAAAAATAAAGTCATGGTAAATATCCCGTTTTAAATGACTTAAGTGTTAATAACCATGATAGTTTCAAAAATTCAACAACTGTTAAGCAAAACTAGATAACATGGCATTTCGAGAACGGCCATAGGTAGGCTCCTGTATAATCTCTGCAAATCCGAATATCATTTAGATATAATTTGTGTCCCGTAAAGTGTCTGTTACGTCTGTAACAGACACTTCACGGGACACAAATTATATCACCGCTATGTAAAACCATGTCCAGCACTGGACTGCTATAGGCTGATGATGATGATGTAAATCCAGAGAATATAATATTGCATTTCGGGGACGGAATAGGTAGGTTCCTGTATAATATCTGCAAATCCAAATCTCTCGTTACAGACACGGGCACAACCAGCAAAACAACCATGTCCCAGTACAGGTGAAGGAAATGAAAGACTGAACGGGTTAATTGCGTGCAATCGGTTGGGTAATTGGTAATCTGTCGACGACGCGACGGCACCGGATACATTCACACGTGCCAACGATTTACCCTGTCACCTTCACCGGATTCAGCACTAGCTTATACAAACGGCTTTGCACGTGTACCAACAAAAAGTTGTCAATAATGAAAACTGGCCAAGTCATATCTAACCTACATAGATTTGACTTAGCACTAATTTAGATCTCCATTCTTTTTGCGGGGAAGCCAACAGCCAATCATTATTTTTGTATTGAACTTGGCTCTCCTTTTTTACATTTATGGTTTTGCTGGGATCAACATAACTGGCACTTTAACTTGTACTTTAGCAGGTAGGTATTGATGTAGACTCAAATTCAAAATTCAAATTCAAATGTTTTTATTATCTTTAGGAATACAAAATAAGCACTTAGACGAGTCAAATTTTATACTATTCATAATTATCAAATAACATTATTTTAATTTTAATGTTCACTTCAATTTTTTGTCCACTAGTGGAAGAAGTGAAAAAAAAACCACTAGTTCATTATAACTTATGTGTTTAGATAGATAGATAGATAACACTTTATTACACCACACAAAACAGAAAATAATACAGAGATAAAAACTTAGAATAAAGGTATAAAGGGCGGCCTTATCGCTGAGAGCGATCTCTTCCAGGCAACCTTGGGATGGACTGGACATGAACGAACAATATAGACGGTGGCACTTTAATAAATAATTGGTAACAAATACACATTTAGTGTATTCGTTACCTACATTACAAACATTATAATAAACTTACATAGACATAAGATAAGGCTATCAATATTTCATATGGATAAATAATGCTGATGCAGCAGTTTTTTGAAGATAGGGAGTGATTTTGCACGTCTGATGTCCAGAGGGAGAGCATTCCATAGACGGGTAGCTTGTACAGTGAATGATTTGTTATAGAAAGAGGTAGAGTGAGCCGGGACTTTCAAGATGAGAGGGTTTCAGAGGAACGCAAAGAGAGTATGTTTAATACATTTGCTTATCTAAATCTAAATACATATAGTGCGATTTTAGATACATGCCAATATTTATTTTATTATACTCCAATCTTACCTAACGCCGCTGGTTTAAACTCTACATACCGAGACGTATACCCCGCTAAAATCAGGTGGATCGAAAGCCATCCTTTCTAGTCGAGTCACACCCACGCTCGCGTAAATTGATTGAGCGAGATTGCTTGGCTATTTTAGAGTACCTATATCGGTATTTTCATGAAACCTAAAGTACAACCAGTACCTATTCATATATATTCTTTGATAGGTACTAGTAGGTTTGAATATCACTCGAAGAGGGTGAATGATACCTCGTGATATTGATCTTGTCTCATTCTGTTTAAACTTGATATTTGAGTTTATTACGAGGGAGGAGAACAAGATATAGACATAAGTACACAGAACTATACGTACCTAGATATACTATTACAATTTGAATATTTGATATAAAGAAGCCGATAACTTTTCTAAAATATAGGTATTCAATTCGAATCGACCTAGCAAGTACCTAAGGCACGAAAAGTAGACCGCATCTGACGTCAGAATTGCTAAGTAGGTATAACAATGCAAGGCTTCAGTTAAAATGTCACTAGAGAAAAAGCCCGTCACTTCGTGTTTCTTTTATTTGCACAAATTCTTTTGTCTTAACATACAATAATTCAGACATTAAAATGTAAAGCTCTGTAATTTTGACGAGAGGGGATTGGGCTATAGGTACAATGACGGTCATCGTAAGCTGACCACCGAGTTCCAAGTCTCCAAGGTAATTTAATTTAATTTTTATTTGTTAAATTTGTTGTTTTATATTTTGCCCCACGGCTTCGTCCTCCTAGAAATCTATGTGTCAAACGGTTTATAAACCTTGCTCAAAACCAAATCAAAATCCGTTGCGTAGTTTTAAATATCTAAGCTTACATAGGGAAAGACAGACAGCGGGAAGCGACTTGAATTTTTTCTATGTAGTGAAGCGACCAAGTGTTTCCAACGTAATATGTCGGTCAGGCCATGCACGCCACTGTATCTCTATAAGGTACCTATTTTTTTACAATGCTATTTTAACCCTTACTAAACTTAGTAATTGTTTAATTTTTTGCATTGCATGTGAAAATCCCAATGTAGATATCTTTATGTACTCTTATGTACTCTAGTTATCTTTCTACAATAAAGGTATCAAAATATAGTATGCATTATTGGCTTTGATTAATTGAAACGGAGCTGCTTACATATCTCGCATCGCATAGGAATTAATTTGAAATCCAATTTAGTTATAGGCTAAAACTGCCTATTGTTATTCAGTTTTCGTTTTTATCCTTAATATAATGAAAATACTAGGCTAAAATGACGGAGAGCAAAGAGGGTAATTAAACCCTCTTTTACGAGCTCTTCTCATTTGTCCCGCCCGACCTCACTCCACAGTCCAATTTGCTGGAATGAGCACCATAACGCCAGCTTTTGTATTCTTTACTGCCAAACTCTATTTCTATGTTAGCATTACAATTTTAAATAGATCATATCACAAGCTGTACAATATTAAGTGGTTATAATTAAAGTTTCCATACAAGTTCCCGTCGCCTTGAGAGCCCACAAGCACGTTGGTCGCAACTCAAGCACTCTCAAACATACCTATCGAGTGACCCGGCGGACATGTCACTAACGAACCGCCATTCTATCCATTGGACTGCATTCGTGGCTTCTTTAGGACCGAATTAAAGAGTACTTTATGTTCCTATCTACTACCACGTAATAACTTATAGAGTAAATTATATATGAGCAAAAGTTTATAGGCAGCAAATGGAGCACTAACATTTTTAGTAAATCCAATGAACCTCTTATCTCTAATCTTAAAAAAAACTGAAACTCATTGACTAAATTGATGAAAATTAAAATTTGTGTCATGTTCTTTATTTGCATAATAGCTTCAATTGCGATATTAAACTCATATCTAGACGCTACATATTGTCGTTAACTGAGTGTTTTCTAACACCCAACCTTATATTAATTTCTATCCATCCTAGACATATCCAAATACCGGCGCTAAAACCTAAAATATATTTTCACATTCACGAAAATAAGAAGGCACGATGCGATTGGAAACTTTGTAGTGTTCGAAGAGTGTTCACGATAAAGTTGTTCACTCCGATCTCTAACAACATTGCAGACATTTACAGGTGGAAATAAATGGGAAATAGCTGTAGTCTGCATGTGAAGGCGTGTCTTTTATTCGTTTGCAAATTACCTGAAAGCGGAAACTACGAAATAGTTTGTGGCATGTTGATTGTGCCACCTGAATATCGTTTGTTGGAATAAAAAATAGGCTGTAACTAAAACTAGGAATAAAACAAAGGCTATTCCATCCATCTATCTAAACATACTACAAACTTTCGAATTTATAATATTAGTGTGATAAATAGTCCTTAAACAGTCAAAGAAGCGTGACGCAATAAAATAATGTGACCGTGACACAACGTCATAACCATAACAAAAGCATGTGCTCGTTGATGTCACATCGACCTATTTCCATTTCCAACCTCGTAGGTACTAACTTTAATGATAACCGACGAATGAATATTGTATGATTATTTTGATACAAACATGTGCAATAGCAAACACATTGCTTGCTGTAGATTTATTGTGTGTGCGACGAGGCTTTCAAATGTTATCGGGGATTTCACGCCAGTGGATTAATAGATCACAGCAGCCGTATCTGTAGCGGTTTCAACCAAGTTTATTTGTGTTCGTCTCAATTCAGTCAAACCTACAAATAAACACGAGCTCGATATGTCTCCTCCAATGAAGGAAGAACATAAAAAAGTCTAAAGTAGCTGACACTGTGAAACCGGTGAGAAAGACCATTTATTGGCTAGAGTTTGCAAGTTTTCCGCAATATATTTCGCCAGATTTACCCAGAAGGGTCGTCGTTGGCAGGTAGGTAAATTTTCTCGAGGGTATATTCCCATTGTATGAATGTAGATATACTAGTAGTACCTGTGTGCCTAGCTAGAGGATACGCCGATATCGAGCGAGCCCAACCCAACCCGTGCCCGCCTCTGAATACAACACTCCCGCTTCAAAAATGTTTGTACACGCTTTCAAATTCACGCACACTATGTCACTGGGGCTGATAAAATACCAATAATAGCCATCAATTTCTCCATAGATAGACACAACCCAGTATTAACTCCCAACATTTTCGTTTCTACTTCTAGATGGGTGCACATCTTTCGGTTTTCTTGTCGTTCTCCGAACAAACAATAGTGAGACGTAATGAATGTATACGATCTCTGCCTTCCGTCGTATAATTGAATTTTGGTGTGCTTGTTCACAATTTAGGTGACAAGGGAACTTGTAAATTCGGTCCCAATCTAATTATTATGTAAGCCGCTGGAGGACTTCGAGCTAACTTGTAGCTGTCGGTGGCACGGAGGATTGATTGACGTGGCGCGACGTTGAAGAGATTTCAGTTAATTAAAGGTGATCTGTCATGTGTATGTCGAGAGGAGACGAAGGTGGCTGCGTGACTGACAGTTTCAGTTCCAAGCCCTTGAAATATCTTGGTGTCAGCGATTGCCCGCTATCACGCCCCTCTTCCGCTTCGCTACAGACTGACGGAAATTACATTTCAAAACAGACGGCAGCCATGCGGCCGCCGCATTAAATGAATGGAAACAGCCGTGGAAATAATTATTTCAAAATGTCCGCACAGAAAAAATATTCTCACAGTGACAGTACATCAATCATTATACCTTTAAATTAAATGCCCATGTTAGGTATCAGACACACTAAAACATAAAACTAGAGGTAGACATAAAGTAATATACCCTCCATAATAATTTCAGTTTGCAAATTTATTTGACGGTGAGTAATCAGTGGTTCATTCAACTGAAGGTAAGCGTTATTATAGAAATAAGTATAATATACGGCATCTGTGACACGTCCCGCGTCAACGGTACAATGGATACGTTAACCCTTGTCATAGGTGATATATTTTCTTATGTCTCCTGCTCTATATTCATAATATTATATTTTTACCACGGCATTCATAATATTTTATCACCCTGGCTTTCACTTGAAGTGAGCTCGCTTATTTTTGTTTATGCGAGTCAGTTTTCAGGGAAAAAATATTCAAAACAAACATACCTCCAACCTGATTCCCTTAATTTGGTTGGGTTTTTTCCATGTATTTATAAAATTAAACCAACACTGGTAAACAGGGAAAGGGGGCTTTAAAAAGGCTCTTTTTTTAGCATGCTCTTATTTATATATAGCTCACCGCAGGTTTACTCAATCAGAGTTCTTTGCTTATACAATATATCCGGAAAGTTAGCGTAACTCCGTCGTAGAAATAGGAATTTCGTAGTACCGCTACGAAGCTACGCCGTAGAGCATTGCGCCTCGGGACGCGCTTATTCATTACTCTTTGGTCGTTGCTTTTCGGCGAAATATATAGCACAACTCGATTACATTTACTAAGAGCAAAACATGAAACAGATATTCCACACAGATGGTACAATCATATTTGGTATTAGATCATAGTCAGTCATATTCGTTCCTCATATTTATTCTATGAAAGGCGTGATTTAGCACTTGTTTCCGACACATTCTGAATATACTCTTGACATTCTGTATACAACAATAAATCATACCCAAACGTGTGATTTATGTATTTTATCACTGTTTTTTTGTCTCGTAGCAAGACAGTTCTGTTTCGTAGCCTTGTTTTATTTCGAGCATAGCGTAACAGCCTCGACCGCGTTTCGTGCAACGGCTTTAAATAAATGCCAAAGGTTAGTTACATCACAATAAAGATACTAATTAGTTCATGTTTGCATAGGACACCGAGCCACAACACTATTTTATCTCTATATCGTTTAATTATTTCCATACCAAAGGCGTATTTAGTTTGCTCTGTATTTATAGCAATAGTAGGTTTATTTCCCGAGGGATGACAGTCGACTACATTTTGATTCTGGGCACAGCCCTCCTTGGTATTGTTCGGGGATGTAGTGAACCATGAAAGGAACTTGATTTCTGAAGTGTAAGGGTCCAAATCTCGCCCGTGCATCTACGCGGCATTGTGCTAGTATCGGGTTGGAAGTCCATTAATTTCATTGGGAATTCTCAATGGACTCTAGCCGTGGGAATATTTAAAGTAATTATGCCATTCGGAGCCGGAAGAGGAAAGGCTTACGTTGGCTAATCACTCGGGCAGGGAATAAAGCTCCAAGCAGGAATTTACCGGCATTGTGAGCGGCGGTTTATCTCTAAAATTCGGCGTAATCTTCAAGTTCTTACGGCAACATAAGACGTCGTTTCCTTCGAGATTAGCCGGAATGCTGCCGTTTGCTACACATCACTGAGTTTATTTACGCTCATGTTTATTAAGCATATTTGTTTATTAAACAGCCTCAATGGGATAGAACAGCGATAGGCTAAAGAGCACGGGTTAGTAAACAAAGCTTAATCAGTTTATGTCTTTATAAATAATAATAAATAGTCAATTTAGGCCACCCAAAATACAAAGGGCTACTTATTATTATAATTCCTAAGATGAGCTGTAACAACAATTTTGCCGTTGTTTATTTAGTAATAACTGTCGATATTTCGGTAAATTTGTACCTATTGAAACTGAAAAAAAACCGTATTTCTTGTTATTAAAAACGAAATGTTTCTGATGTAAATGCCAAAAGAGCTTCAAATAATTAGCACAAGGCTGGAGATGACGAAGGCGTCGCCTTTTATAATTCAGAAGCTCATATTAAATTTATGATCTCATAAACTTCGCCAAGGTCGGCGGCGACCACATCCATTATGATTTGAATTTACAAAACACTTAATGATTTAATGAAATGTTTTTAGTTGTAATTTCTTGTAATCGGAGTAAGGCATCTTTTGTCATCGGGTTTAATTAGACACAGAGCCAAATTAAGAAGTTGTTACAAGGTTATACGATTACCAATTAATGTAATGGGAATCGGTGAAGTATTATAGTTACTAAAGGAACTGAGATAATTCACGAGAATGGCGAAGGTAAAAATATAAAATTGGTTCAGTTGCATACATTGACATAACAAATCAGAACCCATATTTCCAAACAACGCCATTAATGTCCACGGCAGCGCTGAAGTTACAGTTGTTTTTCAAGCGTTCTATATTATTTCAGTACACATTGCCGTACATACGAGAAAAACTGTCAGCTGAGAGTGCGGAGCACGACACTGTCGCTCGACATTATTTAGTGACGGGATGACAGTTGCAAAATGTTGCCGTGCACGATGTTGCTGAAGTGATTTTGTAGCTAAAAATATTTAAGCGCTGAATTTCTTTACAAGCTTTTTAAATATGCAGTGCGAGGTGAGTTTTTTCTTATCAGTGAAACAGCACTTTGAAAACTTTACAACCTTGTTTGAAAAGCAAGCAAAGAAAATGTTCTAGAATCCAGTAACAGTGGAAAATTGAATGAGAAAATAAAAAATATTAACTACGAGCTCAGCTCAAACGAGTTACCTACTCTATTGATCCCCTGAACAACGCTCTGGCTAACTCGATAAACAGAATATCCGAGAGTTTATTAACGATACAGCTATAGACTGGGGTATGATAGGTTTATGCAGGGATTATTATTTTCAATATTATACATGTCTGAAGTTATATTCTACTAAGCAAGGCTTACAGTAAAAATGAAATCACCGTTTTAAACTAAACGGTTTGTGCTACTTTTATCTGGCAAAGTAGCAATATCTCAATGAGGTTCCAGTGATGGCCAAGAATGCGGCAATTTTCTGCTCTCGGCCGTCAAGTACACTGGCAACCAACAAACGAGCAAAACGAACGAATAACTAGCTCTTGTGCTTGCATTTGTGGCCACTTATGAAAACTTGCGAGCAGGCGAGAATAATTTTCCGCTACATTCAATGGGTATTTTGAAGCTCACTCAGTGTTTCCAGGGAACGCTCATTTGTCGATGGCCTTCGGTTAATTGCTAAAGGGCTATTAGTAATAAAAGCGTCCCTAATCGCTTCAATAAAGCGCAGACACACACTCCCTAGCCGAAGTATGGTGGAAAGCGGAAGTAAGAGCGGGAGCGGTTTTTGACAGTGACAGGTTTTCGACAGGGACGACTATGTCCAGCAGTAAACTACTATAGGTTGTTGATGATAGTGATGATGATGAATAGTACTTTGGGTCACCATGCTTGTATTTCGTTATATAGCTGTCCAAAATCAGCTTTTTTATCCTCTGTCCATCTTAATTCTAATTACTCTTTGGAACTCACGCTTCTCAATACGAGTACTAAGGTGTTCGGAGAGGCTCTCTGGTAAGACTGGATCGAGTATTGTGGTGTCCTGATGATGTCTCGTTGAGAGACGACACCAGTTGACGACTTGCATAGTTAGATTTTTTCATTGTGTAGGAACACAAAAATCACACCACCGTGTTGGTGTGGTTTTTTCTAGGTAGTGCGTTTGTGCTATGTATGGCGCATGGCGGGCCGTTCATCTGGACTACATTTTGTTGGATCTTATCAGAGAAGATTTTGCGCAGAATTGTTACTACATATTTTCGTCCTTATATTTTACAATGGATTTCCGCAAACACCTGAAAAACTATTCTTTAGTTACCACTCTAAAGCTACATAATTTGGATACATACATAATTTTTATTTTCTCACAACGTAGAAGTTTCACTGTTAAACAAGCTAGTTTATTTGAGTATAAAAAGTACAATACTTTGCCTAAAGTAGGCTATATCACCGCAACTCAACCTAGCTTTATAATGTCTGCAATTTAGCCGAATGTTAATTAAGCCATACCTACCACTATGTCGTATTGGAAGCCTTTGATAGCATTCAAACCGTACTTAGCGTAGTATTCAGAGGATGCACAAAGCAACCACGGTCTGCCGTCTAGTTTATGTATATCCATGACCGTCCATTATCATTGACGGTCCATTATCGGGGCCGTTGTTCTGTCCGAATAATCGCATTACGGGTAAATTGACGTGCCTGTCCATTTATTGATTATTCAAAACTAGTTTCGATAATGATAACTTTATAGAGCAATGTTCAGCTTGCGGTAAAAGCATGGAACAAACAATACTCTCATTTAAGTGGCTCGCTTTTATCAGCAATTTCAAAAATGTGTTTTATTTTTTGGGCAATAATTTGTTAAAACATGACTACGTATAAAACATCCAACCACTTTTATTTCAATAATCCATCGAAATATTCGAATCATAAAAGTTTCAACAAATATCGAAATCAACACGAAAATAAACCTGCAAAATTTCAATCCATTTGCAAAACCGTATTATGTGAAGTATACCTGCTTTTATCAAATAACAGTGGGAGGAGAGGAGTGGCTGAGTAAGAGGCGAGCGAGGTTTATAAATATCTGCCATTATGTGGGTCTGCCCTTTGAATCCGAGATGAGTGTCAATTAAGCAACATTCTCGACGTGTCCACTGTTTATTCATACCCTCGACATACTCGGCCGGCTTTTTATATTTTTATGAAGGCGAATATAAATATTAAAAAGAACACTAGTTTCGATCTGCAACTTTGCTCACGTCGGCGAAAGCTATATACAAAATATTATATGGCATTAGTTGCTTATTATAACATGAAATATCTATAATTGTCACAGTACCATTAATGGTACTAGAATAGAATAGAATAGAAAAAACATTTATTTAGACACAGGTACAAAATACAGGCATAGAATAAACAAACAAAGAAGTTTATCATGGGGGTAAACGACACAAATAAAAAATAAATACTAAAGATACAAAGTTGTGTCACTTGTACCATCAATGGTACTACTGACAGAAAGGCATCATATTTCCAAATCAAGATTTAAATGTGGGCATAAGAAATTATTGAAATTGTAGGTAGGTTTAGCATTACCCAAACTGTACAGATCCAAGCCATTGTTTTTGTAAAGGCGGAACAAACAACAATTACCCTAATCAACAGACCACATTCATAATCATAATAGGTAAAGATTTTGAAAACCCACTAAAGCGATTTGAATTAGATTGAAATGTTCATTATTATTTCTCAGAATAGCGTTCATTTCGTTATTGGCAAAGAGAATAATCTCGTCAGCGAGGCACTCATCGGCCTTGGCAAACGCCGGCGGTTCCTCCTCATTCAAATTAAAGGAATCTTCGCATTCATGGATCCCCTCAATTTACCGAAAAGTAGAATTGAGGGTGAAATAGAAATAAAACAAGATGCGTCAAGACCATGTGAATCGCCCGCCAGCTTTAGAACATTTTAAAATAAACCATGTTGTATATATACATACAATATGGTTTTTAGACACTCTTGTCTGGTGGTGACCAGAATATACCTATTTTTTCTTCCTCCATACTAAAATGGCAGCCATTTTGATTTGTGAGCCTCTGCTTGTACTGATTTTGCCATAGCTACCTATGTTCTTGTGTTAATCATTTTAAATGATTACAAAAGATAAATTCATGTAATATATTTATAAGATGATTAGAATCAATGCAATTTTGAATTTAATTCCATAATTTTGTATGTTAAATTATAATAACGTCATCTTCTCAAACCAATTGACATAACATAGTAAGCTCAGCTATAGCCTATATTACAGACTTTTCAGTCTAGTTTAGGCAACTGAGGCTGCATAATAAAAAAATGTAGGGATCCTAGAAAGATGAAAGAGGTCTCATTTGATAGCCAATAATGAATCAATTAATCAATTCGACGCTAAAAAAATCCATTTCTATTATACCTATGTATCTTAAAAGACCAAGAGAGATGGCTTTCAGAGCTTATTTGCTAAGATCATTTTGAACACCCGACTGCTCATATAAATATGAAACAATGAGTAGTAAGATATTTTAAGCACCTTGGGTGCACAATAACAATATGATGATTCGAACTGCGTATATAAAAAAAAACTTATTTACAATTTTAAGGTAGCGTAGGTACCTTGTATATAGTAATTGCTGAGATATTTATTTGGGGAAAAGGACGGTTGTACCGAAATCTTAAAAGTGAAAAAATATATTTGAACAAATTCAAGACAAAGAAAAAAATCTCAAGAAATAATAAAGAACTGTCTGTAATTTGCTGAGCGGATTTTATGTGATATTTGTCGACTTTCTCACAAGACATCGATTACAATCGAGAAAATATGTATTAATATATTTTTTATGCACTCTTTCATGCAACAGCTAAACACTGACCGTATTAAATTGGTAAACAAATTACAAAATGCCTTATCTTACGAATTAAAAGTTATGGGTGATCGCAAAGAGAAGAACTTGAACTCAATAAATCTTTACGACGTCGTCATTGACTTTAGGAGACTGTAAAATATCGACTAATCCATAATCGCGCCCCAATCTTTTTCCATTTCAGTTAATCTACCCGATTGATATTACTATCTATTTAATAAAATAATCTCGTTTTGAATGGATAAGCTTTTATGTTATTTTGTTCGGAGTCAAATTTTAATAGTTGGTGGGTTGGGCCTACCTACGCGCTTTGTAAAGTGCTGTAAATGTTTAACGACATAACGAGAGTGTTTGAAACGGAACCTGTTGTACGACCCCTATTAAAGAGGTTGGCATTCAAAAGACTCCCTTATTTTGGAAATATCATATGATACATTAATCAAAACATTATAATGCAAATTCCTACGGGTTGAATTCGTGAAGATATTATATTAAACATTTTTGGTTTTCGTATTTTTTCCTCCGATAAAACTTGATGATATAATACGTACCTTCATGCCTAATTTGAGCTTCGTAGGTCATCTAAAAGTGGTTTATGTTTATGGTGTGTCAGTTATTATAATGACACTTATGAACGCCAATCACCAATATTAGAAATTATATCTGAAATTTAGGATTCCTAATTTTAACATGGATCTCACCAGAAGACCTTAAAAATTGTGAGTCCTTAGGATTAGTAAATGCATGAGATATAGAAAAAAGCGTGCCCAATCGTTTGCGTAAAGATACTCTTGTAAAGATAGTCACTACTATTGCGTCACCAGGCTCTTTCCGAACTTGGCTGGATGCTCTATCATAATAATATAGCTTCTAAGTACCCAAGTAATAAAAAATTGCGAGCAAATCACTTTTGTGTGACGATGAATCAAAGACACCCCCGGCTATTTAAAACTTTCGCTCTGAACTTGGTTACCAAAATAAATCACCAGCCTCCTGGACCGTAAATCCAGGCTTCTAAGTTATCATAATTTCTTGGGATTGAGGTTATTCGACAGGAGTAAGCTAAATAATAACGATCGATATGGCAAGTGCACGATGGTATAAATTTCATCTGATAATGTTTTAATGAAATACAAAGATACTTAAATTAGGCCACAAAGCTGGGAGTATCCACCACCTACCACCACAAGCCTAGGAAGGTACGGGTGGACTTGGGTGGTGTGACAGTGGGGGTAAGTAGGCTCAGCTTGAGCTAATTAGCCAGACCTTCCCCCCGCCAATAATGTAGAGCAACTTACCTTACTCTAGAGCCTAGACACATCTGTAAGTATTTCATTTTGGCCTCTTTGCATAGAGCGCTTTACAATATTATCTACCAGTAAAATATTTTACCCTTATATTATATGAAGTGGATAGAGAAAAGTATTTTTTTAATCACCGCCTTTCTTTTATCGTTTTAATTAAGTTTTAGAAAAGAAATCAACTAAGCCCAGACTTGGTAATTTACCCCAAGTTTATTAAAGTTGGACCGTAAACCTCGGGCAGGGTATGAAAATGTTTCGTTGATTGTTTGTATTTTGGGAACACACTGATGAAATATGCTACCCAACCATACAACGGTTGTGTATTGATCAAACATCTCATCATATCTATCTGTTTTTTAAGGACTAGGCTACGAACAAGACACTCCTAATTTAATGGTTTTTACAAAAACTATAACACGACTTCAACGTTTTACGCCACTACCCATTGCACAATGATGTTTTTTATTCGAGCAAGGAACTCTGATCTTTCTACCGGCATATTTTTCCTGGAATCCAATATTATATTTTTCGTCATTTTTAATTGCTTTTTTTGCTAGCTACATCTCAGAACTTTTGTAAAGGGTTCAACGCCCTGAGTTATTCCAGGTCCCAGTTGGTAGATCGGAGTAATCTAAAAGCAGACAAGGCACCTAATGGAAGCGTCAGCCTATCATTAATCACCTGTCGTCAGGTGACACGACGCTTCTGGTAAATAATTACATATTATGCCTTGCTGTACGGCTTCCTACAGGTTATTAAAGTACAAGACAGCTTTAACTTCTTACATAGATAGAAAGAGATAGACCTGCACTTTATGAATCGTAAATTTACGTGCCGACTCAATCCAAATTAATTTAAAAAAAAATCCAAAATCAACTTCTTCGTTGTTGATTTATAATAAAACTTTTATGTGCGATTTGAGATCCATTTCTTTGATAAATATTGTTAACGATTATTATAATTAACTGGATTCAAATTTTTCGTTCGCGATTGTGACGTAATTTGCAGCTAACGTTTATCTAAGCTGATTTGAAGTTGTTAGTCTAAACTTGATCATAGTCACTATGTGTCGTGTGTATTTTTCTTAATATCTAGCAATAAAACCAACATAATCATAGCGTTTGCCACGAAAAATCATATTTTACAAGATATTTCTCAGATTTTAAATGTCTACGGCTAAGGAAATATTTGTTTCAACAAAATCATGTCCCACAATGGAGATAAATGGTCTCGCATCATTCACTATTTTACCATAAATAGACCCCAAAAGACTGCCGTCAAAACAAATTGAAGTTATCAACGAGGGACTTCGCTTCGAGAGCTGGTTTTGTTATGACCAATAACTTCCTTTGCCAACGAGCTTACAAAAATGTTGGAAATAGGAGCTTTACTCCGTTCCGGTCTTTATGATTTTAAAAATGACTTTCGTTCAAGATGAGGTCGTTTTATCCAAATTCATGAGCCACAATAGTATTGTACTGAGATTGAGAGTCAGACCTCGAGTTAAATCGATTGTTTTCGGTGAAGCATCAATTAATTATTATGTTACCATAGGATCCACTGGAGGATGTATTAACCATTCATTGGTCTTCTTCTTTTAATCGATAAAAGAGTTTTGTAATGTATTAATCAATATATATCTCATATATAAAAATCAATTGCGGTTTGTTGTCTTGCTAAAACATTAAAACAACTTGAGCCAGTTGATTTTTTTAAAGTTTTTTGCTCTAATACCATAACATTCAAAAGTTACGGCAAACAAAGTTTAGCAGCTAAACAAAGAGAGAAAAATGTTGTAGGTGATACAAAGTTCAAGAGGTCATCTATCTAGTAAGACATAAAACTTTTTTGTTTCTTATACCCATCTACCTGTATGGTGGATTGATTTCTCATTTGGTTTTACACTATGTGATCCCTATTCTAATTAAGCGATACATTGTTCGACCACGCTCGAGCTCTCAATAGGGTGAAAGCTTGACCAGTGCTATAAAGAGAAGACAAACCACATAATTGAGTCAAGCTTGAGCATACATAGAATAAGATAGAACCTATTAAGGCAAGTATTGTGCATGCAAGCAGTGAATAGCGATAGCTCTCAAAGACGGAGTTAACCATGCATGCTGTTGTTGGCAACACTGATACATATAAATGTGTTATATATATACGGCTACGGGCTATATGTTTGCGGTTGATGTTTTCCTATTGTTTATACATTATTAGTTAACAAATAACGTTAAAGCCTACAGGGTTTGTGCAACAAATATTGCATAAAAATATGTCAGTATCCCGAGGCAGTAAATCCAAATTTGTGAATCATATGAGTGGTATAGTAGCTGCCATGTTTGTACTGATATCAACTGTCCAAATAAACACTAGATTGCATTTAGTTTACAGTCCGAAATAACAAATATCATCTGAAACACGTGTTCTAGTTAAAATGCAAATTGAATGTTCACGCAATCATATTCCGCAACCAAAGCTTACGTACGTGCGGGTTTCCGTAACGTTACCTTTTTACTTACCAACGCTTGCCAACGTTATCCTGAAACGTAACCTTACCTTTTTACAAACGTTCCGTTTTACCATTCGACTCGAAGAGTAGACAACGCTTTTTATGCAAAGAAGGTAAGTGGTTCGTAATCTGTGGTAAGTGTGCCCAGGTGCTACGTAAGTGCTACGAGACTACGAGGCGCTACGCCGTAGCCGTATCGTAGCGACAATGAACGTTCCGGATAAATGATATTGATTGTTATAAATACCTACATATCTTTAGAATTACAGATTAATACTTATAAGACTGTTTAATAATAATAATAATGCTGGAAAATTCACAAAACATAAAGTGTTCACTGTTTCAAAACGATTATGAGAGTTGTGTTTTGGAAATGGCAGTGGGTGAGACATACTTTGTCATATTATCATCGACCGAGATGGCGCGGTGGGCGGAGGTCCGCCTGCGACGCAGGAGGTTGCGGGTTCGATTCCCACCTCGGAACAATTGTGTGTACGATCTGCAGATAATTGTTCCGGGTGTTCTGGTCGTTTTCTATGTATAATAATAATATCTATCTATGTAATGTATTGTGTATTATGTATATCAGTTATCTAGTACCCATAACACAAACTCTGCTTACCATGGGGCTAGATAATGCTGTGTGAATTGTCCAGCATTATTTATTTATCATATAATTAAGTGCAACCGCTTTGTTCCAGTTTAATGGTTTAATCTTATTCTTATCGCGCGCCGGCTTTTTTTATGTAGTATGCTTTCCTGCAGCAAGACCCTTAGATAAATGGTAAATTAAAGTATAAACTTAAGCTACATACAATAAATTAAACTACAAATTTGAATAGACCAAGTTAGATTTGTAGAAACGCTCAATCGCCTCACTTCAAAGTAACCTGCAAGCCCGAGAGATGGCTCCGGCGATCGATAGAGGGTGTACCTTTGTAAGCTGGCTTTACAAACTACCTGCTGCACAGGGCTGTCCAAAAAACTAATGCATTATTTGTTTTCATATTTAGCGGGAATTTCAATTTTATATTTTTATTTATTTGGGAAACAAAAAGTTTATACTATTAATTAAATAACAATGCATTTCTAAGTATGATCAATTAGAGCTAGAATAGCTTCCGCTTATAGCGGATTTCATCTTTTTTAGGAGCAATTAATTTTATTACAACTATTATTAATATACGCTTAAATAATATATATATATATAATATAATTCATTTATTTTTCAGATTACAATAGATCCATAATGTTAGTAAGAATAAAAACAAAATCTTAGACTAAGTTAGTTTTAATTTAATTATCATAATACTATTTAATTAATACAGAGATGGAGTGCTTATATATTACTCCATCAAATTTACCAGCTACTGCAGCCAGGATGGTGTTGGTACTCCCACGTACTCTGCTAAGCAGTGAGGCTGCTTTTTCTCATACAGGCGGCGAAGCCGTCTACGCGGGCCTCCGCAAACATGCCAGAGGCACTGCAAAATCGTGGGAGCCCCAACAGCATCCTGAAAGCATTGTTATACTGGACGCGGAGAGTATTGACGGATTTCTTAGTATAAGTGAGCCACAGGCTGCTCGTGTAAAAGGATTGGCAAAAGGACTTAAAAAGAGTTATTTTCACTTCTGTGGAACAACGAGCAAACCTGCGGACCAACATATTCGCTCTTACCGTCAACGCCCTCCGCTCCCTCTCCATGTCCTCATCATCTCTTAAGTTATCTGTAACCAGATGACCCAGATACCTAAACTTAAAAACTCTAGAAAGCACATTTCCACTTAATAAAAGAGGTGGCACTGATACCGGGGCCCTACCCCCAGGTCCAAAAACCATGAACTCGCTTTTTTTGGCATTATACTGCAAGCCATGGCTAGCAGCATAAGCCTCACAGTAGGACAATAAAGCTCTAAGTGCCCTAATAGATGGCGCCAGCAGCACCATGTTGTCTGCATAGCATAAGTTGTTGACCGTGACTCCGTCAATGGTGCAGCCGACTGGCAAGCTGCTGAAGCCCTCTATCAGGCCATTTAAGTACAAATTAAATAGCTTTGGCGAGCTTATCCCCCCCTGCCTCACACCGCACTCCAAGCCATAGGCGTCTGAAAGGGCACCAGCCCATCTAACATAGTTCACTTGATGTTCATACCAATACTCAAAAACAGAACATAACTCCTCTGGTAATGTTGTGTCCCTAAGCTTCTTCCACAGTATGTCATAACACACTGTGTCAAAAGCTTTTGACAGGTCGAGGAAGCACGCAAAGACCGGCGTCTGTCTATTCACGTAGTAGTGAACCGTATGCTTAAGGCTGAGTATAGCACTCTCGGTGGACAGACCAGACCTGAACCCGAACTGTCCATCGTGCAGCTGGAGATGCTGGTCCAAGTGACTATCCAAAAGCCGGTCCAGCACTTTAGCAATTACAGTTGCAAGCGAAATTGGCCTGTAATTACTTTTGTCTGCTATATCACCAGTTCTGTTTTTGACTATTGGTACGACAATGGTTTTTATACAATCAGCTGGTAGGTACGAGTGACTCACACACATAGAATAGAACATGGCAAGCACCCCGGGCAGTTGCACACCCGCGTGCCGCAGGTGCTCGACACTCAGCCCGTCATGTCCTGGCGACTTTCCTCCACTCATAGATTTAATGGTTTTAAGTATTTCTTTACCAGAAAATCGCGTTATAATCTTTGGAATATGACTAGAGTGAGTCTCGTTCACCCGCGGCCCAGAAGCATGTCCTAAGGTAGAACCAACATTAAATTGATCCTTAAACAAGTTAGCTATCTGTTTAGGATCCGAGACAGCTGCTACACTCGATGGTAGGCCCTGTTTAGGATCCAGCTTTTTAATATTCTTCCAGAACATGGAGAAATTTTTACAGTTTTTGTGGCTAGCAATGATGTCCATTTTTATCTGCTCTTGATGGTTTTGACACCATTTTATATTATATAATTTTTGAATTTAAGAATTCCTTTTTCGATACATTTTTTTTAACAATAATTTGCTTAATTTTTTATGTAGAAATTGCCTTAGTTTTTTCTTTATTTTGGACTTCGTATTTTCGTTATTGATGTACATAAATAAATCTAGACATACGGCAGTGTGTCAGCCAAGCAATGGAAAAAACTTATGAGTATTTCACATGTTGACCGAGTCATCAAATATGTCATTACAAAGGATAATTGCCATTACTTGACTAACATAAATGGAAAGATGATGATATCATTCGATTACTTGGTGAGTAGAAAGATTAACAAACCGCGTGTGGCGCTGTCCCGTGATCTAGATACGCAATACGTTTCAGTTTTTTATACAGTTTACGTCAAATTTTTCGTTCAATCACTGTTGAAAAAGGTGCCTACTTATATTAAAAAGAACGGTCATACTTTTTATCCTACTAATATTATAAACGCGAATGTTTTTGAGGATGTATGTGTATGTTTTTTGCTCTTTCACGCAAAAAACTACTGAATGGATTTTGATGAAACTTCACAATAATATAGCTTACATGTCAGAAAAACACATAGGCTACAATTCATAAAGATATATTGTATAATATCCAAAATATCTATCACCACGCGGGAAACCGCGGAGCGCAGCTAGTATGTTTATATAAATGAAAAAAATCAGAAAAAGTATTGTGACTAAATAATAAATGATGATTATCTCGACATCCGTATTTAACTGTCTAAAGCTATTAATTATCAAAATTTATGAGCTACTTACTTTTGTGAAACATAAATCAGTCATTTGAAAGTGGTAGGAGTCCTACCACTTTCAAATGACTGAATTATGACGGGTGTGGTCCTACCGTAGGACCACACCCGTCTTCTTATAAATATTTTATTTGTGTTCAAGAACTCTTTTTTTGCGCGATTGAATTTAAGAATTTCCCAAAATAATTTCTAAAGCACGACTGGTAAAAGGCGAACTCGTTTCGTATCCACCACGGTACAATGAAAACCAGGTGGTAAACTGGACCAAATGTATCCGTTTTCTACAGGGTAAATACCCCCTAAACTCTGTCTAAATTCCGCCCATTTGATTGGACTAAAATGAGTGTTATATTTCATTTTGTAAATTTTAAATAAAATCATTTTTATTCCTATTCTATTTTTCAACCGACTTTAAAAGATGAAAAGTTTCTGAATTCAGCTGTGTTATCAACAACTTGAAACAATCTGTCCAACAATTTATTGTAACTTAAAATAAAAGTTTATTTTGCAAAAACGGGCCTGCGTCTCGCGTAGGCACGTGCGCGTAGTTAAATTCGCATTAGGGTCATGCATATCTGAAGATCCTGAGCGTGAATTATGAATAGAAGTCGACGAAGTTATTTTATTGTTATCGAATTCTTGAGATGCTAGCATCTGAATGAACAAATAGGCAATAAAGGTGACGATGTCTATCCATATCTTAAATTTTCAAGATTAAAAATACGTATCTTAAATTTTCAAAGTTAAAAATATGTACTTCAAATATACATGTAGATTGTTTATTTTCATGTAAATCGTTAATTCGATATACTACTCGTAAGAGCAAGATAAAATATTACTCTTAAAAATTGGTTTTATTGACTCTATTTCATAAATTCAATTTGACTTGATATGTTTTTCTAATATAAAAAAGATTGGATATGTAGGTACGTCATATTTGAAGTTATGACAGAAACTGGATTCCTTCGCCAGCTTATATGCTTAGACGTGATATGAGAAAGGCTTAATGACGTCATACTATCCGGGTAACAAGGCTTTCCGAGCTCACGACCCGTCCATATTTCACGTTAGGAATATCCCACGCTAACAGTAAAAATGTTAGTCTAGCTTACAATGATATAGGCGCACTTTTCATCTAATTACTAAAAGATAATCGATAATCATCATTTTACCTCGTCACCACATATAATCCACGTCCGCTGCTGTAATCAAGCTTTCGTAAACAAGCTTGTGATATATTGAAAATCCCTGGCAGGCGATTTCATATCGCAGTAATTGCACACTTATAACGGGATATTTACCATGATTTGGAATTTGAGTTTTCCAATATTTCAGCAGTTACATGCGCCATGATCACGGAATAACTGACTGTTATAAGTGACTTTTGTGTTAATAACCATGATAGTTCAAAAGTTCAAATCGCACTTCATTCTCAAGTAAAAATCCACAAAAAGAAACTGCTACCCTTCTTGTGGTAGGCTTTTACGACATCGACGGGATGAATTGAAGGGGTCGATTCTTAAGCAGCGATTACCACAGCCAATCATTTAGGTCACAAATTCACAGAACCCAGTAATTAAAACGAGTTCCAATGATTGCAGATAGTAATCAACTAGGCCGCTTGGCTGCGTATAAGTTAGGTGTGTATAGTATACGGCTTAAATAATGCCAGAGTACGGCGATTTACGTATACGTATTGGCATCACGACAGCATAAAAACTTGATACCATGATATGACACTATTTCAAGAATAATATATAAATGGAAATATTTGAAATCCCCTCTTGGGTTCCCCTACTATTTCGATGGATCGGATGGTAGTTATTTCTGTGTGTCAAACTGCAATCACACGCTTTATGTGAACTCGTGGCAGTCCTAATCTGGTACCTAGGCTCTTATAAACATGGTGTTATTGCAGGATGACAGCCATACATACCTACACATTTGGCATACACATTATTAAATGTTTGTTTTGTCTAGAATTGCTGTTGATCTATTGTAATAACTAATTATTAGTCTAATAAATTTTACTGATATATATTATAATAATTTTAAGCTTTAATTTAGTATATCTTGTTACGCAAATACTTAAATATTGTTAATATATTATTGGTTAGAGGAGGGTCTCCTAACACAAGCAAATTTTGCCTAAAGGGTGACCCCAGAACCTGAATTGATGCAATAAACATTTTTTTAAACCGCAGAATGAATTATATAATTAATTATTTATAAATAATTGTAATATAAATAATTAATTATTAATTCATTTTATTATATAATTCATGATTCATGCATGAATGATGAAAGATTCATTCTGCGATTTCTCATTAATATCTCTATCTTAATCTGATTAATAACAACATTACAAGACAAGCACTGGCAATATATATTTATAATTCAGAATTATTTTTTTCACAGATTCTTTGTACAAATATAGGATCTAGTGGAATAAAATTAAAGGCAATTTATGAAAAACGTGTTTAGAGCCACGGGCAAAAGGTAATATAGAGTATATTTCTATCAGTCTGCAATATTTAGTGCTCATAAGTTTTAGATTTCAGCAAACTAGTACAGGGGAAGTTAGGGACGTCCAACTTTGCTAACTCATTATTGAGTTCTAGCGCATGTCACATTAAATCGTCCAAGCCGTCCGGCCATGACCCGTCATGCGAAATTTCCTGTCCGCAGAAATTCCCTTTAAAGTTTCAGTAAAAGACCTTTAAAAGAAGCACTATTAATAAAAGATGAATCTCGTGAGTGGCATCACAGCCTCCAACCCAGCCAGTAATGGCAGCCTCCTCAGCGTTTAGACTAACTTTCTATTGAATATTTTATCTTTTACTTTGTGTAGCTAATCATAATATTTGAGACTTTTTTCAAATGTCGAAGTTTGACCTTTTATGAAATAAGTTGATTTAGCAAGTTCTGTATCCGGCCGACCGAGATACGGTTTTTGGGAAAACATAACTTACCGTCTTGTTTAGATTAGCTTCTTACTTTTTCTTAGTATCTAGACTACGGTTTTATAAAAACTACTACAAAATGGTTGCTAAAGTGTAGCCTGAACGAAACGCAGCTATAGACTTTACTAGAATATTATGCCAAGGAAGCGCGGCCCTGACCGACTTCTGTGACCGATTTCCATTGAAGCAAGGTACGAAACGCATTTTATTGATATTGTTCTGTTCTCCATCCATTTGCCACTGCAATAATGTTCATTTTAAAAAGTAGTGGCATTTGTTTTTCTGGTGTCATCAGCCACCAGATAATTCAAACAACGATTTTAGGAAAATAAACGGCGTTTGAGAGCGGAACTAAGTTTTGTTCACATGCATTGCTGACCACAAACGTTACCTGCCCGTAGCAACACCGCAGGCTGTCACCGCGTTGGAGGTCGTGCCAATTCTCCTACCTTGCCATTTTACAACGATCAACTTCGGGGTTGAGGTTGCCGGAATTATGGCGTAGGTACGCGTAGGGAGGTCGTACCTATTCGCTATTTGTCCTCCTTTTAAAGGTGGATAGTGTCGAATGGACAAATCACATCACAGCCGAAAGACATTCACCTATCCATCTAATCGTACTTTTACGAGTAAATACCAGCGGTACCAGCAGTGTGTAAAGTTTTATTAAGAAAAACACCTATCTAGAAAAATCTGAAAAACAAATGAAAACTCGCATGATATTTGCATTTGACCATCTTTATTTAAATTTTGCATATTTAGGCGTGTCTGCAGGGTCAATGCCAACGGGGCGTTAGATTTTAATGATGAGAGCACGTGTAGACCTGCATTTGCATAATTTACAAAGTCCTTCTCTAATTGAGCTTCGCTCGGGCGACCTTACTTTTGACACGAGGCAAACTAATTTTGATGTTTTTTGCGAGCCTAACTAGCAGTTATAAAATTTGCGTACGAATCTTATTCATTTGAAAAAGAGACTGTCATGATTATCACTGATTTTAAGTTTATCACCATCTTTCAACTCTAGGTTGATGATTTATTTATTTATTTAACAAAATCCACAGTCCTTTTTCTAAACAAAATACTATGTTTTTCCTACGATGAAGGGAAACAAAAAAAAATTTAGATTGCTTTTTAGCAAGCTTAATAAGTAACTTGCTACAGGAATACTATGCTGGCTACTATATAATGATGGCTTTAATTTTATATATGGAACTACTGATACGAAGAATCCCTGTGCTCCAATGTATTTCTCATAAGTAATAAATAATCTATCGAAGGAAAATAATAGGAAAGAAAAAACTTTTAATGAGATTTATTGAACGTTACGTTTTTGTGTCCCACCAATAAATTTCAAGAAACTTTCTTTTCGCATTTAGCCAATTTCTTTTGAATCGTCGGCTATAATTTATTAATTGAATACAAACTTTTGGAGCTTCTTTTTACATTTTTGCCGCACATCCGAAGAAACGATGCCTACATACCTACGTTACGGTTTGGTTTTATAATATGTTTATTTATAGAAAAAAGAAAGAAATAAAATACATTTATTTCAACCCAGAAACACAAATGGTGGATTCATTACAAGAATAGACAGGTAGGGCCAAAAACAGATCTTAGAAAAGTGCTTAAAGATACTTAATGACTATTATACAAAAAACAGAAACAAACTAGCATAGTCTTACAGGGGTCCAAAAAGGTCCTTGTCTCTGCCATTAAGTCGCTCTCAGCCGAATCTAGCATATTAGTGATTAAATTAAGTAGTAGAGGTATTTTTGAACGCAGCTATTGTGCAGTTAGGGGCCGCATTTAAAGATATTCACTTTAAAACTTACGGTACGTCTATTCCTAGGTCCCTGGGAGAAATCGCTCTTAGCGACAAAGCCGCCTATTGTACTGACCATGTTTAAAATTCATATATTATAAATTCATAGGTTTTGTTATGCTTTAAATGTTGTTTTTCTCATTTTTATATTGCTTTTAGTTATTGTAAAATTTTGCCAAGAAACGATAACAATAATAGACGACGATACGAATCTTAAGTACACGAGTAATGAAGTACACAAAAATGTACATATCTACCAACTTACCTACTTTCATATACATACTTTCCTTATCGACTAATGAATGACCATTGCTGTTGTTCTATCCTCTTAATATTAAAATACCTTTAGTAAAGAGCACGTAGAGAATTGTCTTGTTTAAATAAATCCAGTCTAGAGCAAGTGGCGGTTGAAGTCGAGCCGACATAAATAAGGGTAGGAATGGCGCAACTTGTGACTCTAATGGCACATCGAACAGATTACACGTTCCTGCTAAAGCTGCGATCTAATCTATGTGTTTTCCTACATATGTATTACCGTAGGCAGTTGTTTTTTCTTTGCTGAAAAAAGGTCCTTTTCATGTCTTAAAGTCATTTGATGAAGAATAAAATTACGTTTATGTATAGACGACGTTTATGATTTGACTACCTATGTGGTGCGGTGAGCGAAGGTCTGCCTGCGACGCAGGAGGTTGCGGGTTCGATTCCCGCCTCGGGACAAATGTCTGTACGATCTGCAGATATTTGTCCCGGGTGTTCTGGTCGTTTACTATGTATAATAAAAATACTTATCTATGTAATGTATTATGTATATCAGTCATCTAGTACCCATAACACAAGCTCTGCTTATCTTGGGGCTAGATGATGCTGTGTGGATTGTCCGGCATCATTTATTTATTTATTTAAATGTATAAATTATTAATGAAAAATATCAAATAAATAAATATAGGCTGCCGTCGAAATTAGGTATACTTTCCATGATTCCTTACATTCACGATTACTTATTTCAAGTTGATTTTAAGACAACTTACCATAGATTTCGGTGTTGTGTTTCAGTACCTGTAAAATACAAGAATAATTGATAGACTTTTTAATAAGCGAGGTACTTATCGAATAAGGAAACGTGTGAAAACGAAATATATTACCGAATATCGGCACTTCAAGACATTTGTGAAGACATTATTGACGACCGATGTGGCGCGATGGGCGAAGGTCCGCCTGCGACGCAGTAGGTTGCGGGTTCGATTCCCGCCTGCACATATTTGTTCCGAGTGTCCTGGTCGTTTTCTATGTATAATAAAAAATATCTGTCTATGTAATGTATTGTATTATGTATATCAGTTATCTAGTACCCATAACACAAGCTCTGCTTACCATGGGGCTAGATAATGCTGTGTGAATTGTCCAGCATTATTTATTTATTTATTATTATTAATTGTGAAGATATAGTAAAGTAACTAAATCAGGTTTGGTACTATCAATGACCTAAAATAATTTACACACACCATTTCAATTTCATTCGCGGTAATAAAAGAATAAAATTAAAAGGTTTATCATAGTTTTTTATACTCGTACTTCGCCCAGGATCAAAATCGTTTTTTATCTGTTATAAATAAAAATGATGCGATAGGATCGGTTGAGTTTTAGACGAACAAAAGCACATAGTTAACAAAATGGGAATAGCCTTTACGAAAAGTGGATAGCATCAGGAAATGAAATTTCTTTCGATCTCCGCCCATCGAAACAACCGTCTATCGCGGCTGCAGGCCTTCACTTTGTTTTATTAAACTCTTCAGTAACTAAAATATATGAAAATAAATTTCGAATAGGCGACAGGCCTTAGACATTCCGACACTTAAGATTCGTGTTATGTGCTATCGTATCGTGGCGATAACGAGATATGAATTCACATGTGAACCCGCTACTTAAAAACCTCAGTGCAAAACTTACTAACTTTAACTCAACTTACTTACCCAACAGGGGTTAAAATACACACACGTTGTGAATACAATAATTTAAATCAATCGTTGATTATTAAAAGTGGTGGATAACCAGGAAAGCTAACAGTAAAATGGCGTCCGTCCGTCTCCTGCGCAGCGCGGAACACGTCAGCCTGACGACCATCGACAATCTTTCGTCAACGTCGTGAATTTATTACTATCTATCTAGTCAGAAAAAACTAATAGGCAACTGTTTTAAGATGGCAGATTGTAAAAAAAGGGGGTAAATGAAAATATTCGTAGTAAAAATAAAGAGTATAATCTGCCTAACATGTTATGTTATTCAGCATCCAAAACATTGATTGTATTGTTATTTTTTTACCAGTTTTAAATTAACTACCTTTTTTGAACCTTTTCTTCAGTAGAATTTTCGGAAGAAATTACGTTTTGGCGCATGTTGATGATTTCAAATCATCGGATTACAGATAAGCTCGTGTCACTTTACTGTATCCAAAATTTTGTAAGCGCGATAAATAGGAGATAAAACTTCTTTTCTTCAGAACATACTCAGAGCAAATTGGAAATTTTGATGACGTCACTGGCTTAAGAGTCCTAGGGCTCTCGAGATGTCGTTCGTTTTAGCTTCACAAACGAGTGACTTCAAGTCAAAAATAATCGAATTTAAGATGGTTTATTTTATGGACAGATCTCTTTACCGCTGTCCTGTACATGCAATGTGCGATATAAGTTCTTAAATGTAACAATACTCACTAATGTTCAACTCAACCATTAACAACGAAGCTAAAACCTATTTATTGTCCAATAAACACTCAACAAAACACTCAATCGTCTATCTTTTTTATGTGTTTAGTTATTGAGGAGCCAAAAACGACAGTTAGCCTGTTACGAGGCAACAGCTGCTTTTACCAATATTGGCTCGTTCCGCGCCGAACGTTCAATGCTTACAAATACTATATGCTCTGACGAATCGATACCTGCTGTGCTAGCAGCTATCCTATTTATGGTTATGACTGAAATTCAACTGAGTTTGTAGCACTGCATGTTTTACGATATTGACCTTACGTTATTTTATGATATTTGCCGATATCAGATATACATTTTAAGTAGGTATATCTGACATGCATGAAGATTGAAGCATCGAATAATTTTCTTCTGATACCTACGGTATTTTGATTCAATATTTGCAATAACGTAAGTATTAGCTTCTGTAGTTACTTACTTTCAAACTTCGTAGAAAATAGTAGATAATAAAATTTTTGTTAGCGCGATAAATAAGAATACAATCTACATCAGAATAAAATATATTTTTAATATAATTCATTTTGGCGCGCATCATCATTGCCATACAGATCAGGCTAATGCAGTCAGCATCTTGGGGGCGCTTCTGACTGGTATTGATATGGATCTCAGCTGCCTCAATTGTAAATACTAGTTCTGTTTTGTTTCTGTAATTTGATTGTAACTATCTTTGTTAATAAAGTTGTATAAATTAAATAGCTTCTTAATATAATTATAATATATGCATATATATGTTTTTAATTCATTTAATTCATTTTCATTTAATTCATTTATTTTCCAAAAATATACTTACATAAAGATTTCTAGTGAGACCCAAACTAAGCACAAGGCTTGTGTCTTGGGTGTCAGGAGAGCACTAGTTAAGACTAAACAATAGTTTTCGTGGACGTAAGTAGGTACATTATTACTTATAGAAGTTAACATTAAATAAAAACAAAAATGTTTACTTGGACGCATACAAAATGACCGTTGAGGTTGGGTTCTTATGAGAGGTAGGTAGGAAAAGGAAAACGTATGGAAATGTTTAGGCAATGATGTGAGGACAGGATAAGGGACTCTATGTTAATAATTAGGTAAAATCAAATAAGTTCTTCAGTTTCATCGTAAGACAGATTGAATAGCCAGGTCTGAAGTTGCTTTTTGAATTTATATACGTTACTTTCAATGATGTCACTAAACTTATTGCAAATTTTATTATAGGTGTTAGGTAGTGAAAAGGCGGGACTACGTCTTGCTACGAGAGAGAAGGTTGGAACTAATGGAATCCTGTAAACACGTCGATTCCTGATTTTGTCATAATCCGGGTGCGACCTAATGCTTCGATGGATCTTTAGACCTGCGGCTAAGACAAAGAGCTGTCGGACGCGAAGGACCTTAAATTCTTGATATAAGATGTCAGTAGGGAAACGGAAAGGTTTGTTCAAGGAGACTTTGATGAGTGCGCGTTGTGCTCTCTCTAGCTGAATAAATGAGCTTTTCCCAGCGCTTCCCCATATAGGGATATGTATATTGCTGTTTCTTAATAAAATAGACTGTACGTGCTGTAAGGTGAAACGGGTCAAAGATAGTCTCATAGCACGGCTTTAACGCACTTTTACAATTTGGACAGCAGCCTGAATACTACAGAGAAACGGAGCTGTGCATGGCAGCACGATTATGATTTTTCGCTCTACTGAAATCACTTTGCTAAGCCTCTCATCTCCTGGCGGTATTTTGATGAAAATAGTGTTTCAAAGGGTATAGAATACCGCTACGTATTGTGTAAGGATTTCACAAAGCGCAGCTTCAGTATATTTCAGACACTTCACCGTTGTTGACTGACACTGACAAAAGTACATAAAGCTCATATCGTGCTAAAACGCAAGCGGTTGAGACTGTTGGAAAGTTTGATTAGGTTCTATTAAGGTAACCATTTATCAAGGGGAAGGGATCTCAAACTTAACAAACAATCTAAAGAAAGCTCACCAATTTAGCCACTATTTAAAAATATTGTTTATATATTGGTCTAAGATCACCTGCGTAATGATTAGTTAAGACTGAAGCCTCGAGAGACCACACACGCACTCAAATCCCTCACACACAACTATACGCAAACATAAATACACGGCCACGCGAGAGCGCGCGCGCGCCTTTGTGCGCTAAAATTGTAAACTCACTCTTAGCTTAGGTTAAAAAAAAATAGGTCCACATAAAGTTAAGTTATGTTCTAAATTAAAACTAAATTACATTCGTAACTTAATCTATTTTTCATATTAGATTTGTTTTCGAAGAGCGAAATTCGCTTACTACCTGTGTTAGAAAATTTGGGAATTTCAAACACTTTAATATATGTATACATTAAGTTAAATAAATAAATATTTTGTATTTTTGTAAATTCATTACGGATGTAAGCGGGTTAACAACGAACCTTATCTGTGTAGGAAGAACACCGACGTTTCATCCCCTAACGACTAACGAGTGACTTCTTTAGGGTGAGTGTGGTTCTAGACGCGCGCGTACCACGTCCCTCCAAGCACTGGCCGCGACCGCTCACTGCGCACGAGCCGCGAGCGCCTGGGGCGGGCGGGGGTGGTGTGGGGCGCGCACGCGCTGCTTGGTGATGCTGCGTGTGAAAGCCATCTTCTTCTTCTTCTTCATTCTTATTGTGTCAGGTGTTAGTAACATCTGGGTGCACACGGAACTTACAGTACCTATCCACACCCGGCTGTACATATACTGCTATCCCACTTCTCATGTGCGACCTCTGCGGCGGCGCGGTGGGCGAAGGTCCGCCTGCGACGCAGGACGTTGCGGGGTCGATCACGTGTGTACGATCTGAAGATATTTGTTCCGGATGTTCTGGTCGTTCTCGTATTATAAAATAAAAAATATCGATCTATGTAATGTATTATGTATATCAGTCATCTAGTACCCATAACACAAAGCTCTGCTTAGCTAGAGGCTAGATGATTCTGTGTGGATTGTCCAGCATTATTTATTTATTTATTTTATTCTTAAGTCTTATTGTGTCGGTTGTTAGTATCATCTGGATCATCAATGACATTATCAAAACGAACGTAATGCGATGGGCCTTCCTCAATGTAGTGTTCTACCACCACCAAGCTATTGGTGCACATATACGGTACGTAGTTAACCCGGTTACATCCATAATGAATTCCTCAAATTAAGAGAGTTTTTAGAGTAAAGTATTAATTAAGACATTCTATTAAAAAGTACCTACAAAGGCGCAAGGCGCAAACTCTTCTAGTTTTCTTTTAGAGCATAAATTGTGGAGCATATTGCTAATGCCGGTCGGCACGGACAATAAAAAGATAGGGCGGCAAACGGGTACGAAGACAATAAATTGGCTTATCTTTACCAAAGGCTGTATAATGTAGGCTCTTCACCTGAAATATTCTTTGTAAATATAATCAACGATTTAAAGAGATCAAACTGTCCGGATATTTTTTATTTACTATTATATATATATTTATTTTCAGAAACTACGTGTGGAAGCAGGTTAGAATTGATGTCGTTAAGTTCTAAAAAAAATCCTATTTAGCTCACTGTATATGCTAATTTCTGTGATTTTACCTTACTTTGGTTTTTTCTTTATATGCACGTCCCTTTTCTTCTCATTCTATGATATTCTGCTTTAGATAAAGCATGGCCTCCCAAGAATATTTTATCGTCTAGCCCTACTTTGCTGGCAACCCTACCCTACTATGTACATAGGTAGGTTCTGTATTTCTTAGTTGAAACGCTTTGAGAATAACCGGCATTTACACCATGGATGCAATGGTTAAGGTAAGTACTTAAACTCGTGTAGCCGTCGGCGTCGGCGAATTTTACTGCGAGAAGCTTTTATCCTTATTAAGGAGGTTGGTAAATTATTTTGTTCCGCAAGGCCTGTCTTCCTTTTAAACCGATAAGAAAATTACTGAGTTTTTTATATAGTGGTAAGATCAGACTAAGGCCCTCTGATCCTATACATATAATAATTCTCCAGATTTTGCAAAAATACCTACATACTTATTAAAAACATATTAAAAAAGCTATCTACTTATTTAAAAATCCATATAGTTGTACCTGCTCCCTGGAAAGCTTACTAGTGAGTCACTGCCACATTTATAGCGCAGTTATTAAAAAGAGGTTACGTATTTTTCATTAAATTGAAACGGTTTAGAAGGCAAATTAGTCTGCCATGATAAGAAAATTCCTGATTCCATTAAATCGAGTTCACATATAAGTATTGTGGAAATAACTAAACGCAACTTGCACGTCCGCTAGTTTAACTTGCAATGTAAATAATGTATTCGCTGTGTGCCAGTTAACTTCATATGCCGTTAACTGGCATGCCCGCTACTGTTTCGTTTCAGTAGCATCTGTATTTCGGTCTTGTGATCTCATTCGATTTGTTTTAATTTGTTAAAATCCTTACTTTTTTCAGCTAGATATTTTATTTATTTTATTTTGCTTTATTCATAAGACAAACAGTTTTACACAATTAACAGATAACTTAAATAAAAACTTATAACCATTTATGTGTCCTCACATATAGTAGCTAAGGGACTATAACAACAAACACTTGCTTTCGCTTACGAGTAGATATACATGACGTATAAAGTGTTTTCATGCCGATCGTGCTAAACCATGGATATAATTGTATTACGGGGAGGATATATTTTTATTGCAGAAAACCACGCGCTAAACCGCTACCAGATTCTAGTGATTTATAAAGTAGTTTTTGCTGTTTCTTTAAGATATTTTGCCTTTCTCTAGTGTATATCTGATATATACCTGACAGATATCTGTTGTAGTATAACTTTTTCGTGCAATAAAGAATTAAGACTTGAACCCAAGTCCGTAAAAGCTTCAGAATGCAAATTTTTCAAACATTAACAGTAACTTATCTTGACCAATAAACGACACGCGACAGTCTGCGAATCCACTGGAAATTACTGAAACCGTATAATCGTCAGCATTAGGGTGAAATGGTGAAAATATAATGTTTGCTGAAGTTGGAACAATAGGGGGTGAATGGTTGGATGGACACGCCTTCTCGTTCACAAGCGGATGTGAACTTAGACGATGATCAGCGAATTTTTATCGCTTTTATTCCGAGTGAAAAAGCAGATGCAAAATAAAGTTAAGCTGGATTTACATACACAGAATGTTAATATAACATTCGATGTTAATCGTATCATCAGTGAGCTCGTCACAGGATAAATACATATATAAATAATGCTGGGCAATCCACACAGCATTATCTAGCCCCAAGCTAAGCAGAGCTTGTGTTATGGGTACTAGATAACTGATATACATAATACAATACATTACATAGATATACATACAAATATTTTTTTATTATACATAGAAAACGACCAGACCACCTGAACAAATATGTGCAGATCGTACAAATATTTGTGTGTTTGAAAGAGGAAATTAATCTAATTAAATTATAGTAGAAGAAAGAACTCATTACTTTTAACGCACGGTTAAACAATAGGTAGATTGATTTCAACTAGACCGCTATAATTTCAACTGATCCATGGAATACACCGAGGGCATTCTTTATTATGGTATTAGAGGTAGTAACATAATTTTTTGTAACCCTCGGGCAGCAATAAAATTGACCTTTCTTGTGGATATAAAAAATCCTTTTGTATTTCAAACAACGCTCTCATTTCAGCTTCCAAAATGTATCTTATCTGCCCGCCATCGAATCGAATAGCTAAGGCTTTAATTTAAAGTACGTAAAGACGTCTTTATCTTGGTGGTTTAAACCTGAATAAGTCAGGGTAGTCTTGCCGAGGCGAGGGTCACCCGAGGTAGTTACACTCAATGTTTAGCATGCAAATCACTTCTTCCGTAGTCATTGGTTGAAGGCTCCCGTAGGAAGCTACTTTGGTTCTTATTTTTTGTAATTCCGGACAAAAAGAAGGTATTTCATTTCGTTTGAAAACAAACAAGATGGCAGTTGCGTAAGTTACCATTTTATTATAATTTTTAAGACTTATTTTCGTCAAACTTTGTGTAGAATTGACATAGTAGGTACTTGGAAGTACATAGAGATGTGAGTACTAGGGGACATTAATTTGCTATGAGGGGTTAGTATACAAACAAAAGCCAGCATTGTATTTCTAGCTTGTGCTCTACTAATTATAGTAATTTATGTTGTGGCTCCCGAGGGACCTTCCGAGCCGCGTATACCTGTCGTTTTCTATTTTATTACATATAAGAAAAGAATTGTATGTGGAACCTCAGAAATCCTTTTCAGAGCGATAAAAAAGGTTTTATCGCTGTTGGGTCAGCAAAGTGTTATAAATGAGAATGCGTATTGCGTTGGGCTTCAGATATGAAGGGGAATCGCCCTCTAAAAACTTAGTTTCATCTAATTTTATATTGCTAGGTTGGATAAGGTTAGATACAAAAACCTTGTAAAGTAGGTACCTAAGTCTCTGTAAAACTTCTTACAAGAAAAAGTAGATGTCTCACAGTTGGAAACTAGACGGCTATTTCATTATTTAAGCCCGGAAGTTCTTAGAAGCGCTGAGACTTCGTGGAATACAGATGTATGTTCGAAGTGCCCAAGTCTCCGCAAACTTGGCTGCCTATATTTAGTCACGTCCCGGCGTGCAAGCATGCAATATTCTAGCAGTACTCAAGACTACATTGTGGCAAGCAACTATTGCTGTAGACAGTAATTAGTTTGCTCTAACGGGGTCGTTACCGATTTTATTAGTTAGTTTAAGTTCAGGCCAAATTGCGTTTCGAAAATGTTCTGGTCTTTACACAATTCGCGCCAACATGTTCATGAAATAGTTTTATGAATTTAACGTCAACATATTCATTCAATATGATCCACGAGTTGAGAGGTTTAAAGTCATTCATCATTTTAGTTTAAAATTTGACTTATCTATAAGCTTCATTTGTATACCTAAATAATTTATTAAAACTTTAGTGTGATTTCTCAAAACCCATAAACCTAATTATCGTAAGCTTAATTTTAAAATATCTAGATTACTTAAGTTGACTTCACGTTTAAAGTCGATTTAAAATTAAAGCAGTAAAGTAGATTATACTACCTTCTGTTAAATTGGCATGTCCGACTGAATCATATTCATATTCCACATTCGCGTATTATCGTATTATGCAAAGATTTAGGTCACACGCAATGACTGAAGTTCTGATTGTGACTGTGTTTCGAAGCAGGTTGGTAACTGAAAAAGTTTTGAACATTTTGCTGAGTTTGCGATTTCCTCGTAGCTTGGTTTAATTAAAATAAGAGTATCGTACTCCCGTGAGACCGAAACAAAAACATTCCCAACTTTACCGCAGCTGGAATCCAAATAAGAAACAGTTGACAGTTCAGGTTAGGCTGGACGACCCTTGAATCAATCTTTGTACTCGTGTAAATAGTTGAATACCTGATAAGTATCTACATAAGCTTAAGAGCCTCTTACGAGTGGTTATGTATTTGGCTTAGGACATTGTGGTGTGTGTACCTTTGTTAGGTCTTACTTTGTTAGAGCACGGGCTATAAATAACAAATCATAATCTGGCTTGCTGTTCAATGCGTTGTAATAAGAGTCCGAATGACAGCCTTCAGGAATTGCCTTATATTTTCACTCTACATTTTCTCATCTTAGAATTTTATAGGAACCGAAATTTGCGCCGCTAATTTCAGATTTTAGCAAGAGACAACTACAAAAACAAAGGTCGTAGATAAATATACCATATAACCCATTATAGGCACAATGATGAAATAGGTAGAATACCTAAGTCATCTTCCATGTCAAACACTGCCCCTCTCTATTATGCAGATCACTCTGATATGCATGGAATACAGCTAGATAGAGCAAGCCCCGCTCCCTGACGTCCACACTATATCTATTTACTCGGTAGCAGTCCGTTAATCAAATCTCTTTGTGCACTTCGCTAGGTAATGGCACTCGTATTACTTCAAAGGAAGACGAACTTCCAATTAAAGAAAATGTACGCTTAGCTTCATTGTTATCTCTTACTTTCAAATCCGTGCCGAAGGTGAGCTTCGTCAAGTTAAAGCTCACCTATCTTAATCTTTCGACGAAAAAGCTTTCAAAGCTCTAATCTGTACAACACAGACATCTAAAAAATTCAGAGACTATTCGCAATGAAGACCGACTGCTTTATATCTCAAGCGTTTGAAGTTTCTAAAAGGATTTTAAATTGATGATTTAAATAAGCTTCAGCCCCAGTTAAACTTTTTAAACAATTCTGAATTATAAAGACGGTAACTTGAAAAAACGTATTCTCATTTCAAATTCGGTGCCTCTTACCGTCCTTGATGGGAAAATGGAGGTGGGTATTCTCTGCACATGCGGATTAAATGCTCGTCGGATTCATAGCTCTTCTCAATGATTTCTAGATCAACTGCGTTATGATTTTTGAATTATGGGATACGTTTGTTAGTATCCATAAAGGTGTTTATTCAATAAACCAGCCAACATCAAGTAGAAAAATCCAAAGTTTGAAGGTGAAACGTAGCAAAATTCTTAACGTAGCACATCTACGAAAGCTTGTAGAGGTGCTACGAAAGCTCTACGAATAACGAAATTAAGAAATTGTTTGATATATTCAGTCAATATACTCGTAAACATGACCGTAACAAGTTCAGGGGCCATTTAACGCAATACGATATTAAAAGGCTAACAAGGTATAATTTACTCAATCAAATTAATTATGCTGGGATGATTATTATATTTAGTTTCGTCATGCATTCAACAGGTAAGTATTTGCCGAGTAAGAAACGCAACCGTATCTGAGCCAGGTATACGAAAGGTGAGAAAAGGGCTCGCGCTGACCGTCAGGGTCAGAGGCTGGTCCGGAGATTCGGCCGCGAGTGGCTGCCGCGCGGAGGGCGGCGCGGACGCCCTTGAGATACTGGCCGATCTACAGGTAAGTAAGTGAAGGTTACTTACGCGGGGCACGATGATGAGATGATCGTGGCACGTGTCGTGATGTGTGGGGCCGCGTGGCCGGGCTGTGGCAGACTGTTGCTCCCGGGCCCGCTTCACTTGTTACGTGCCGCCCGCCCTGCGCGGCAGAGGCACCCCCTGCGCCGCTTGCCCCTCTGCCCCCGCCCCGCGCCGAGCCGACCTCGCCCCGCATCTACTCACCAATATCACGGGTCCTTCAATTTGCAGCATCCTTGGCGAGGTGAGCGGATGAGTTGCTGCAATCACAATGCGATAGGAAAAACAATGGTTTTAATTTCACTCTCTTTGTAAGCGGAGCGGATGCGCTACTATTTTTCTTTGTTTCGGTTTTTGTATCATCCAAATTTTCCTTGTTCGTTAGTGGAATATCGTAGGTGGTATGACTATTATCGATATAGGGAGTAAAATGTCGTACCACCAGTTAAGTAATTCAATTTTCGCTTGTTACTAAACGCTCTACCTTTTTCCTACCCAAAATGATCGATAGTGAAGGTTGATATCTCACTGAATCCTGTGTGGTGGAAATAGTTTAGCGATAATCCCTTCAATTAGGCGGTGAGCACGTCGTCCCAGCACTACCCAGCACCCACTTAGATTTATAAATAAGTTCTTGAACGTGGAAAGAGTACCTACCTACCTATACTTACGTGTGTAACATTATCTTCAATCTGACGAACTCCTAATTAATTAATCTTTGTTGAGAAATTGTTTGATAGGAGACAATGAAGCGAAATTTGTTTTATAATTATTAACAAGAAAATACGAGAGGTTAGCTATGTAAAGTTTTCTTATACCTTATTCTAATATAACGAACTTGTAAGTAACTGATATTAATCTGTGTTTTTTAATATATAGAGTGATTCAAGAGTGTTTAAATTAATTGGCACATAGATTTCCACGCGGGCGTAGCCGCGGGGCGCAGCTAGTAATAGATAAATCAGAACCGATGCGTTATAGGTAGAGAATAATGTAGGTACCTACTTATGGTACATATTATCATGGTCATATTATGGTACATATTATCATTCTACAATCGATTATTCGTAATACGAAAGTATGTTTCAAATATACTTACGTATTTATAAGAAGAATGACGAGTACAACAAACAATGCTACGTGTTTATTACAAGAATGGCGTGTGAGTGATATCTAAAACAATTCGCACGGGTGTCGCGTAGGGCGGACGGTGTCCTAAACGCTCTCGTGGGCGTCGTAGGCTCTGTGGAGGCCCCACGCTACACGGTTATAGGCCAAGCCCTTTCGATTAACGTGCCAAATATCTCATTTTATTGCATGAGGAAAAGCTTTTTTTCTGCAACATTCCGAAGCTTTTATAAGAGGCTTGTCAGAAAAGCCACTGTTTTTAGTATAAGCTAATCTTTAGTACGGTAGTATAAGAAAGTAACCTACTCTTAGAAATTAAATAATATCCCAAAAATGTGAGATTTTGACTGGACTTGACCCGCGTCCTTCCTTTTTTCTTGAGATTATTCGAGTGCGAGAGCTTACGCACTATGATAACAAAAACCTAACCTACTATTAGTAGCGTTTGAAAAATTTGCATATTCTAAACGGTTTTTGTAAGTCAGTGGAAATAAATCATTAGATTTTTACATAGCTTTGTACATATTGTTCCTATGTATGTGGCGCGGTGGGCGAAGGTCCGCCTGTGGCGCAGACGGATGCCTTCGAATCCCGCTTTGGGACAAATGGTTTTCGATTCCGGGTGTTCTGTGTAATTGATTATGTATAATAAAAAATATCTATGTAATGTAATGTTTAAAGTATTAGCGGTACCTACCCGCAACTTCGTTCGCGATTGCATACGCAGACTTATTTGACCACAGTTTCAATTAAAATGCGCTGTATTAATAAATAATATATAATAACAAGATAATGTTGTGAATGTTGACTTGTGTGTCTTTGTTCATGTACTTTACAAAACAGTATTTGCTTTGACCATAGAGCCCAAGGTCGTTTTCTGATTATACGATGCAAGTATCGCATAGGTCATTAGTACGACATCATGCTCGGAAGTCAAAAGCGTATCGCGTCAAACAAAAATAATTCACTTCGTAGAAGGCAGTGAATTATTTATGTTTTTATTTTTTCCTTCAAAAATATTTTCTAAACAAACCCGCAGGCATAATGAACCCGGGCGTAGGTATGAAAATAAAAACGTCACGTTTTGATTTCAGCGACCTTCGTTCTTTTTGCGAAACCTTTTCCATAATAAATACAGAGGTCAGTTTCTCCTGTCTAATATAGCTTTACTCGGTTTAAAGTTCTATATATTTTTAGTATAGATTACGATATTAAGTAGAGACTAGCATAGGTTGTAAGTTGATGACATACTTAACATCACGCTATCTATTGTGCATCAGTTCCATTCAAGTACCTACGAGTATGTAGTTGGTAGGGGGGGGGGGGGGGGGGGGAAGCAGGTCATAGACACAGCAGAAGTTTTCATACACCAGCCAGCCATAACTACAAAACTAAGCATCTCGAAGGGTCGTATTTGTATGCGTCTCGCCTATACGAAATAACCGCTATCCGTTGTCATAGTTTATATTTTATTGTTATAGTTTTGTCTTTTGTTTTTTGTTATATATCCGTCTTTTGTTATCTTCCATGTCGTCACCAAACGGCTCTATCGGAAGACCAGCGTTGGTTGTAACATGTTTACAATTAACACATGCTGAGATAGAGTACGTTTTGGGACTCATGCACAAAAATCTGTTTTGTCCTTTATTTTTTATAATCATGTTTGTTTTATATTTTTGTGTATTGAGTTACAAATAAACTTATTCTATTCTATTCTATACCGGGATCCGCGGGATGGCAATGGGAAATTTTTATTTTTGTTATTGTTTTAATTTATTTTCTATTTTCTATGAGTAATTTTTTGAGTTCTTGTGAGTAATTTTTGAATTATATCATTATCTCATTATCATTGGAAGGTCAGAACAATTAATAAATGGTACTAAATATATGATGCAATATATTTATTGCTCATTATATTTACCTATTTTCGTACACACTTTTTGTTATATCCTGTTTGGTAATAAACTATAAAATATCCTAATTTGATTGCACTGTTTGTAATAATTTACATTAATTGTTAATAACTAACATAGAATTAAGTCAATTTTTCAATTTCAAAAATTATTTATTTAAACTTTAAATAACATTGGTCTGGTACAATACTAATGTAAATTTAATCCTAGAATGCACAAACATACACAAATAGAAAAACGTTTTCGAAGCTAGGGGTGCGCTTATCAAAACTTACGTAGGAAATTTTACACTTCGTGTTACAAATCATAACTACTTAAAAAATAAGTAAATTTAGTTTTTATATAAACATAAGGTTTAGATTAGCTCTTAGGAATATGCAAGCTTTAGAAGAGCAATTGCATTTAAATAGAATTAAGTAATATTTGCTTCTAACATGATATGGACCTAAATTTAATTTTAATTATGATTTGTCGTTGTCCGAAATAAATGAATTTTATTTTTATTTTATTTATTTAATAAAGTAGCATTGAGACAGTTTTTAAAAAGCTACCTACTGACAGGCTAATTATTAGTTTTTATTTTATATAGGGTTTAAAAATACTGTATGAATGCGACCTTCTCTCCCCTACCTACGTTTTGATGAGGCGGCAATCAGCCTCCGTGATTGGATGCAGTGGCACGGATTAGTTAATTACTTCGGCCGAAGAACTTTTAATTTAAATAAAGCGAAATAATATACATTGACTGACTACTGATTAGTTATAAAATCTCAAAGCTACGTAGTATTAATATACTTATAATAATAATAATAAATCATTTATTTAAGACCATAGAAAAGTAACAGATCTTATTTAACTTATTCTACGGTCCATAGTAGATAATAGATAATATACCTATGTATACCTTAAAACTTATGTCAGGTGATAGTTTATGTACCTACCTAATGCGGGCAGATAAATATATCTCTCATCTGTGTATAGAGGCTGGTTAAAAAAAGGTTTATTTTTCATAATCATTCAATAATATGAGGCATCTAAACGAAACTCACGACAACCGCTAAAAATCTAGAAAACTTACGCACGAATTTTATGTTCTTGTTACCTATTTATACTAATATTATAAAGAGGAAAGTTTTAATTTTTTGTTTGTTTGTAAAAGGCTCCGAAACTACCGGACCGATTTGAAAAATTCTACCGTTTTGGGAAGCTACATTATCCCCGGTGAACATAGGCTATATTATATTTTCAAAAAAGTTAGGGATTCGTACTAAAACCGTGCGAAGCCGGGAAGGTCCGCTTTTTAATAATAATTTTAGTTTACCGTCCCATAGATCTTTTCTCCTTCCACTCATCCGCTTCTCGTTTTAGTATCAGGCCGTGTTATGTTTTAGTATTGTTACCTCCGTTCCAACAATAGTTATTTATGTACAACTTTTCTCTTCAACTATTAATATTTGTTAATTTTTAAAAGAGGTCGAATACTTATCGTATACCTTCTCACTTTCGTCAATAAACATGGAGGGTTAGATTCGTAGAAAATAACATTATGTGCAAATGCCACCTCATGCACAAAAGAAAGAGAACAAAATAAATTATTTTGAATTTTGGAATCGGAGGTTGGGGTAAAAAATTGCAGGGCAACACCTTCCCCACCACCAACTCGTATTCTCTATCTTATTCTCATATCCAGCCATGCATGCTACCTATCTAGGGTATAGGTAATCAATCTAGGTACGGTTAGAATGCTCGAAACCTCTTTCAAACCGCAAAAGAACGAAATTATTTTTGGAGTTTTTTCTTTGACGCTTTCTAACCTCCTTCCCTTCGATAAGCCAAAATGACTGCAGCTCAGAGTAGCAACTCCCATATAAGGACCAAACCCGTTGATTGGGAGATATTTTAAGGATGACGCTATCCGCCTAGAAGAATGGTCTTCACAGCTCGAGGTGGCACATAAAAATGGCGCTGTTTTCAGTGAGAAAGGGTACCCCCTCCTGGTGCAGAACGCGTAGGTTTCTATGTGTAATCCAACGATCCTATCCATCCACGGTTGTCTGGTAGAGATCTTGAACTATAAAACCGCCAAATTATTACATAAATCTTGTTTGTTGTATTTCTAAGTGTGCAATAAAACAATTAACAAATTTTCTTTCTATCTATAATATCCTTTATTCCGACAACGAAAAGGACTGCAATCTTCGCTTCGAAAAACATGTAGCTGACACAGTAGCTAACTGTTTTTACAGGCTAAAAGTATTGTATAGAATGAGGTCTCATATACAAATGGACCTACGCATACGTCTTGTGGAATCACTCATACTATCCAAGTTGAATTACACTGATACAGTCATTAGTCCTAGACTGCTTGCTAAAACAAAAAAGTTGATTCAGAGAGTACAGAATGCCTGTGCTCGTTTTTGCTTTGATATCCCGTTGAGAGGTCATGTTACGCCCTTTTTTAATCAACATGGCATTATGAAGATGAGACATCGTAGAAAACTTCATTTAGCTTGTTTACTCTTTGGTGTCCTCAAGCACCGTGTACCCATATATCTCTATGAGAAACTTTCATGGAACTGTAGCACTAGATCATGCGGACCTCGACAGAGTGCCAAACAGCTCGCGATGCAGTGCCATAGCTCGGCCTCTTTTCGAGGCAGTTTTCGCTACGCGGCATCGCGATGCTGGAATAATATCCCCCCTCCAATAAGGAACCTGCAAAGTTTTTATGGTTTTAAATTTAAACTACGCAATTTTATTTTTGAAGGTCAGAAAAAACAAGAAAATCATAAAAACGACACAAGTATCATATAATGATGGTATGAAATTATTGAAGTAGTAATTTATGTAATTTATGTGTTTCTCCTTGATTTCGCCTTTTACAATTTTTAACATTTGTATTTTAATTTTTGTATACAAACTAAAACGCAAACTCACTTTTCTGCCTAAATTTTATGTATCAACGTAGAAAAACCGCTTTCCGTTGTCATAGTTTTTTATTTTATTGTTATAGTCTTGTCTTTTATTCTTTGTTATATATCTGTCTTGTGTTATCTTCCGTGACGTCACCAAACGGCTCTATCGGAAGACCAGCGTTGATTGTAACATCCTTACAATTAACTCATGCTGAGATAGAGTCCTTTTTGTGACTCAATTACAAAAATCTGTTTTGTCCTTTATTTTTTATAATCATGTCTGTTTTATATTTTTGTGTATTGAATTACAAATAAACTTATTCTATTCTATTCTTATTCTATAAAAGGTTTCAAATTCGGTTTCAAAGTTACGTTTAATTTATTATGATAAAAAATCTTTGAATGCTTCAACTGTAAAGTCGTGATTTGTCAGTTACCTATCCCAATTGAACCAGCAACCGACACGTCATAAAATATTTTCCTCCAATATTTCTTTAATTTTGTACCTACTTCGTATTTTCTTAGTTATACTTCTAGATTGGTATGTACTAATTTTATTTTGTAGGTATGTTCTCTTATCTCATTCATGAGCATGACCCAGTTTGAACTTACCCTTGTCTCACTATTTATTAGAAAACTTTTCCTTGTACCAAGATTGTGGACGTGATGGCAAAAACAGGCCGCGACCTTATCTCATTAGTATAGTAGTTAGATATCTCTAGTTATCGTAAATAAACTTGTTTATGAATTATAAAACGACCTTTAAAACCTCTAAAATAGGCTGGTATATTTTACCCATTGAAGGTTTCTTCTATGCCCTTTGCTACCGAAGTATTCCAATGTTACGATAGCTTCCTATCATTCTATTACAAAATCGGTGTTTTAACCTCGGTATAATTTGTACAAAAGGTGCAATTACGGGTATTACGTCAAAGCAATCATTAGAAATTAGCAGCTCGCAGGCCTGTTGTTTTCTAATCCCTCACTACTAATTAGTTGTTTAATAATTACAAGGTTTACTGGCAGTAATTGATAGAAGGCTGCTCTAAAAACATTAAATATTGAAAGGATACAGTCACAAATACACAGAGAATAGAAAGGTATGCAAATAATACAAAACTGATTTCGCCATCGCATTCCATTTATTGTAAGAAAATATAACAACATGGTAAAGGTGTAATTCTGCAGATCATTTGCAACAACAATAAGTAATGTACATCTTCATCACAACGAATGCGACCTATCCTCTAAATAAAGAAAATGAAAGATGAAAGGCGCCACCAATATTTTCTCTGGATGTTCCTTAACTAATGATGATCGTAACATGCTGCTCGAAAAGCCGAAATACAAACAAAACCAGACTTATGTAAGTACTTAAATATAAAATTATAGACGTCAAATCATATAAAAACATAACTCCTTAAAACGCTTCGTGTGGGAGAATTCAACAGCGCGTTTGAATGCGCAAAATAATGTATTGGAGCCGGGAGCGGTGGCGTCGCTGGCGGTTTATTTGATGAGCCCTTTGGCCTTGAAGAGGTCGCGCATGAGGCCCTTGAGATAGCGGATCTCGCGCTGCAGGTCGGAGCACTTGTCGCCGAGCTCACCGTGGCGCTGGCGCAGCGTAGACTCCTCGCCCAGGAGCACCTCCACTTCAGCCTTCTTTTTCTGGCGGTAGCGAGTCGCCGCGTTTTTGTTCTGCTCCTTCTTGCGGGAGCGGCGGTCGTCGGAGTGACGGGAGTAGGGCTTGGGGCGAGACCCGGAGCTGCTCCACTCCTCGTCGGTAGAAGACCGCGGGGACGACGGCGGTGACGAGCTGAGGCTGCTGCCGGATTGCAGAGATGGCAATTGCGCGGCGCGGCTGCGTACTAACTCATCTACCAATCCGTCTTCGTATGTAGGGTACTCGCAGGCCGGCTGTAGCTGATGGAGGTGCCACGGGTCCGGTTGAGCGGACTGCGCTTGTTGCGCGTAGCTGACTAGCAGCTGAGTCGCAGGACCGGGCGGGCTCTGGGGAGGTGTGAGGTGGGTCAACTCCACCACTCCATATACGGTATCAAATTCCCTCAACAGATCCTCGGTGACCGGAGCCTGCACAGGTGCGGCTGGCGGCGGAATGTACAGGGGAACAGGCGGCGATACTACGCCTTGAGGGATGTTCTCAAATATCGGTAGGTCCACCTTTTCCTCCAGCCAGTTGGAAAACAGGTTTTCTGGAACAATGAAAATGTCATGTTGAGTATTTAGTTTTCGCAACGGAAGATGAGGAGGACAAGTTTATAGTTTTTCTTACGAAGTTGCACGTAGAGATCAGGACCAACTCATGCATACAGATTCCACTACGCCAACGTGGCTCTTTGGTTTATGTTACATAATGATTGAGATCTGTTTGCGGAAATAGATATAATCAACTAGAGCAGGTCAAAACTATATGGGCGTATAGTAATCAATGCCATAAATATTGAATTAACAACACGAGCAGAATATACATATTTATAAAGCCAGTTTGTTGGGAAATTTCCTTGAGCTCTTGAGTAAATTTATACAAAATCTTATAATTGATTTGCAACAATAAGATATTGGCACTGAGGTTCGAGGCGAGGTAGGTATTGCGCCCTGAACTAAATAAACAATGTCTCATGTTGCACGCGAAGCAATGTAACCACTCGCTGGTGAGATAATGGCTCTACTAACGTTAAGGATGCCAAGCATTGGACGCCGGCTATTGTCCATGCGGGTTCCATAGAAAACTGTCTTACATTTCACCTCTACTGTATTTTTTCTTTACCAGTGGGCGTCATAATTACATCGAGTTTTATTTCATGACTTTGGGTATAAAATAGATAGGTCGTGTAATGTAATGCAGCAAGTAATTTTTTTAGTTGCAACTCTAAAATCAGTCAATCAATCTTTCAAACGCATTTCTTGAAGAAGGTACCAACTAAAGGCAGGCGATACGCGACAGTAGCCTGAATGGCCATTACTGTTTGCGCAATCAATGCGGAACTCTGATGGTTAAATACGAGCAGGCTGGTTGTGTCACATTCTCTTATTCAATTCACGCTCGAGAAAGGTTAAATCAGATCAATTTGGTCGTTAGGCACGATTGCTACTGAAAGTGCATTGATACCGAGTTATATTAAGACCTAGGGTTGTATTGTACCACTATTTATTCTAGGCATATGCAATCATTGACTAGAATCTAGTCAAGTCAGTCCTATGATATCTTTATTGGGCTTTTTCTATATACGAAAGAAAATCAAAGTGTCGTCAAATGGGGGAACTGATTTGTGGGATAAATAGTAGCCTATGTGCACAGCCGGATCCGTTCAGTAGTTTTGGCGTGAAGAAGTAACAAACATCCAAGCATACATACATCCAAACTTACGCATTTATAATTTATAATATAAGTGTGATTATTATTACGTATGTATTATATTATCTGTGTTATTACTAAATATATCAATTTTATTATCTGTGCTACCGAGCAGATGGAATTTCACACTGGAATTTCACACACACAACACTTTATCGCAGCGGACCTTGAATATATGTATATCTTCTACTACAAAAAAAAAGTCAACATAGAGCAGTTTATGTTTTTATTTTAACCTTTTAAAGTTTCTCTGCACCAGCAACTATAAGCTGTATTCAATCAAGCTCTTTAATTGCAATTGGCATGGCAGCAATTTATCTTGTTTTGTGATATGTCAGTATTACTGATACATGAAAATAAAACATGCTGATACGACACTGACGAAGTTGACCGAGGCGGCAGAAGTAATCAGTGATCAATTGAGTATAAATTGGTAGGGCCGTTGTAACCGAGATATTCTTTGCATATTTTGGATCAGTTTGTAGGTACTTAAATCTTTTGTCTGTCATATATTTACGTCTTTTATATCGATGTTAGTGTTCTGATTTACTTGCTTCCAGAACAAGAATTAAAATTCCGTTTAAATCTAGTTAGTAAATCTAAGGACCTTACGTGACCGGCCTACATATCTATATCTCGGGACTTGGTAGCTGATAAGATAATACCTAAATAAAACTTTAGTTTAGGGTAGACCATAGGTAGGTAAAGAATCTTTAGTATCTTAAGTACTAAAGATTCTTTTGTATAGGTAAATATATATAGAAGAGACAAAACTTTTACTAATTAAATCACCAGAATATGTTTAAATTGATTTTTGTTGATGGAAAGTTAATGGAAGCAGTAATTACTTGGTAATTGCTTACTAATCGTTTTGTAGATTCGGTTGAGGTTTCATTTTCGATGGAACTGTTTTTATCACAAAACCAATTATCAACTATGTACCCCTATTTCATTAGTTTAGGCAACAGTGTATTACTAGTAGAGAATACAATCCCGGGATCGGTTACTAGCTGCGCCCCGCGGTGTAACGTTATTATTAAGTAACAAACATTTTTGAATTATTTGATCATGCATCAAGTAGCCTATGTAGCCTTCAAGATATAGATAAACATTGTTCAAAATGTTTTTAATACACCCATTTACCCCCACCAATCTGCTATACATAATTTTGTTTTGTTTGTTATTCATAAGTTAAGGTTATGATAGAACGGCATACTTTGCAAAGTAATAATAATTAATATGATAAAAAAAAGGATATGAACTATGTATCTTGGTACCGAATTTGATTCAAATTCATTCAGCCGTTGGAGTGTGAAGAAGTATCAATCATACAAATGTTCGCCTTGATATTAATATTAGCGTGGATTGGATAAGGAATGTTATGTTTCTAGAGGTTTCTTTGCAGATTAGCAACAAAGCGCTTGGCTGCACAGACACCGTGACCCCAGATAAACCTGCAATCAGAGCAACAAGCCAATGTGCCCGTCCCCGCTACTAATTCGACAGATAACTAGCAAATGCCTCTGCTCTACTGATATTTAAATGAACCGCTAGAGTCAACGACTTCTAACGAGTATCAATTCGGAAAATTCCACCCCGAAAATAAGTTACCTAGAGTTTATGACCTCTCAATTCTCCTTTTTAAGTTATTTAAAGCTTTCTTCTCAGATTTAGCGCTATTTATATATAATAATCCTTCAAATAAAAAGGTGGGTAGCGACTGTGTAGATAAGTTATTTTTCACCTCGCTGCAAATAATAACAAAACAAGAGAGCTTATCAAGGTGATACTAGTATAAATAAACTAAGTTATTGAATGCCTTTACACGAGCTCGAAGCGTGCTGAGTATTGGAAAGGCACCGGTAGATCGTTATATTGGTAGTAATATATAGGAATGAAATAAAGTGGTCAATGTGTCGCTTTAATTATTGGGCGAGCTGCGAGGCCACCTTGTCCGCTAACTGGTTTACAAGATCCCGCGGCCCAAGATACAGGGGAAAAGCTTTGTAAACCACTCAACTCTATGCTTCACGTTATAAATTTAATTTATATCAAAACTGGTTGTTACCCTTCCACGTTTGTATGGAAAGATGAGGTCGTTAGACCTTGACAATTGATACTAGGAATGGATATTTGTATTGGAGATGTCTTTGTAAAGTTGAGAGCTTTTAAATTGATTGACCAACGCATAATATGGGGAAACGCCTAATGCTATGACTCGAACCATATTCTATGCAGGCTCTGATATACGTAGGTACAAAGCAATATGATATGAATTCCATCAACAACCAGTACGGCAACTGATAAATAAATAAGCTAAATAAATTCAACACTGCGGCGCGTGTACACGTGTCCTTATTTATGTGCAGTTCAACAATATAAGCTAAGGTATTCATATTTCGAATCAAATCCTGTTTAGTGTTGTTGTTTTGTTTGCTTTATGTTGCGAGCAAGAATGAAACGCGTATTTCTAGGTTATGAACAGCGAAACTACGTAATCAGTACCCACATTGAGTGTTTAGTTGCGTTGTGCCTCTCGTTGTATGTAATAAATATCGAAATAATTTGATATCGAGCAAGGAGCAAACAAGTTTGTTGCGCAGTTAAATTATCGCTTTACTTAATAACTACGTCCAGATATCAACCTGATTTAGCGCAACAACAGCTTAACTGATTTACCCAAATCTGTAAACAAGTACAGTTAATGTTGCGTTCATAATCGAAACAACTAGGGCATACAGGCCTTGAAGGCCTTTCCGCCACGATGGCTTTCAATACCACGAAAACAAACAAATAGTAGGAAGGAATACAAACTGCAGCAGGACGTACCCATATACAAATCCGCTAGTGCCATCACGTAGCCGGGCGTTACTCCTCAAATATTCAGTCCTTCACGAACAACAATAAAATGTCTTTTCTTGTCCTTACTGCTAAAATACAATCTAATGTTATTTGAGATTATATGGGCAATGGTAAATATCCTTTATAATGAAATCCGCTAAGGCGAGCGATGGTTGTCGTTGAGCGATCACGGTAGGCTTCAGGCCTAACGTCTTTTGACAAGTTTTTGTGAGTTGAAAACTATTTCTTTGTTCCAGATGCAGTGATAGTGGCACTTCATTCTAACGGCGTCCAGGAGGGGCATCGGCGATGGCGCACGACATAAGCAGGGACGCAGGCGCAAGCGCCCGAAAAGGACTTTAACAAGCGAATTTATTGTCACGGGTTAGATGGACATGCGGTCACTAGCTAACGCGGCGCTTCGCGGGTTCGTACTGCGGCGCACGCGCACTCCGCCGCCGCCGCGCGCCGTTCCCTTTCCCCTTCCATCACTTATACAGAGTAGGCACCTACCGCAGAAAGTGCAATGCACAACAACATTCACATTTCCATATCGCCCAACTACTTAAATCAGCATTAATTTACTTTTCTGGAATAAATGTTAAATTAAAATACCTACATAATCACACTTAACACAATTATAAATGCGAAAGTTTGGATGATTAGATGAATGGATGTTTGTGACTTCTTCACGCCAAACCTATTGAACGGATCGGGCTGAAGTTCTGTAGGCCTGGAATAAAAACATAGGCTAGATACTTTTTACCCCATAAATCAGTTCCCATGGGATGGGATAGAAATAACCTTAAAACAAACGACAACGTTTCAAAAAAACAACGCGTGCGAAGTCGCGGCAAGAAACCAGTATTTTATATTTATTGGTAGAGTTTTCCTGTTAGAAAACAGCCTGGATTCTCATTATTTTTATTCAATCAAAACAAAACCAAAATAGATCTTCATTGTAAATCAATGGATCAAATCTCGACTCTGGCTAATAAAAAACTATAACTACAAAACTGTTATAGACATGGTGGGCTTGAATGGCTTGAGTGTTTTCTTATCTTTCGATTTAAGAGAAATCTGCCATATAAGAAAATTATCACCATATCACAAGATGATTAAGACAACAAACAGACAGTTGTATTAACAAAAATGCTAAAACAAGTAAAAACTAAAATAGATTTGTTAAATAATAGCAAAACCTGATTTAAAATATGCACAGGAAAGATCAGCTCTTGAAGTAATCATTAAACAGACAAAGTACAAGGAAAATTATTTATTAAATTAGTTTCTGCCTGCGGTTTCGCTCGCGTTGTTTTAGGTTATTTCTATCTAATGGAAACTTATATATGGGACAAAAGTAGCCCATGTTTTATTCTAGGCCCAGAACTACCTGTATGCAACATTTCAGCCCGATCCGTTCAGAAGTTTTAGCGTGAAGAGGTAACAAACATCCAAACTTTCGCATTTATATTTTTAGTGTGTGTGATACACACCTAGCCACTAGGAGTATCGGTAACAGTTATCGCTTTCGCTACAAAATGTTACAACAACAAAGATTCGAGACCACGAAAACAACAAGTTAATTTAAGTTTTGTGGTCGAAGATGTTAATTCGTCATACAACGTCAGGTGAGATTGTGGCTAATGCTGGACGTAGGTCTCCCCATGACAAGCGCCCTATTGGCTTTTGTCTCATGGGGGTAATGCCCATAATCCCCACTCTGGGCACGCGTGTTGGGGAGTGCAGTTCGGTGGTTTATTCGCCTCTTTCGAGACACGTGGGAAGAGTTGGCATGGTGGAAATACTAAGCCACACGGCATCATGAGACGGTATTTTAGACTGTGAAGGTCAAACAATAAAAAACAACAGATTTCTATACAAGTAAAAACTAAATAGATTATAGTTAGCAAAATCTGATTTAAAAAATGCACAGGTCTGATTTAAAACAGACTTGTTATGAAAACGGACATAATTAATACAAATCTATCAATCTTATTTTCGAAATTACCCCTAATAAAGTAATAACATACATACATAAATATTTTCATTAATATAACTTCATTATGTCTGTTTTCATAATACAGGAATAAGAAAAATGATTCCTCAACTTTTACTAATATAACTTCTGTTTTCATAATACAGGAATAAGAAAAATGATTCCTCAACTTTTACTAATAGTAGGGTTAATACCGAAATATGTATTATGAACATTATATATAAAATAGTATTATGTTCATAATACCCTAATGCGTTTTTCTTGACCACCACAGAATCAAAGTAGACGCTGTGAAAATGTGGTGCTATAGATTAGTAATTATTTGTTTCAATAGTTAGCACGAATACGTAGTTGCTATATGTCTCCGATAAGGCGCTTAAAATTATTGAGTCTATAAAATTTTCTCACTATTTGATAGTAGGTAGATACTGAGTCTTTTTGTTCTCGATATTTTTTTCTTGTTGACATAAATTAACAAATACTCCTCATTCCTTCAAACTAAAATACTAGCCTTATCCGTGAATTGAAACATGTCCTACAAATTCTAATCTATAGGAAAAGGTGTACAGATTTATAGCCAACATATTTGTCACGAAAACCATAAACCGGGCTTCATAACACAATCTACACATAACCTAGTCACACTAATATTGTACATATGACGACCGATGTGGCGCGGTGGGCGAAGGTCCGCCTGCGACGCAGGAGGTTGCGAGTTCTATTCCCGCCTCGGAACAACTGTGTGTACGATTTGCAGATATTTGTTCCGGGTGTTCTGGTCGTTTTCTGTGTATAATAAAAAATATCTATCTATTTAATGTATTGTATTATGTATATCAGTTATCTAGTACCCATAACACAAGCTCTGCTTACCATGGGGCTAGATAATGCTATGTGAATTGTCCAGCATTATTTATTTATTTATTTTATATTTATATTTAGATGGTTGGATTTTTGTTATCTCTTCACGCAAAAACTATTGAACATTGGCTACCTTTTATCCCATAAGTTCCCATGGGACAGAAATAACCTTAAAACGTTTCCATAGAAACAACTCGTGTGAAGCCGAGGGCAGAAACTAGTTTTATCATAATGAGGATGCCACAAGGCCTTTTCTTAGCGTACGTAGACTTAAATAAGACCATTTCAGTGTAGGGTAGGTACCGAACGGAGATTCTTTTGCATAACAAAAGGAGCACCGTCGTTTATATTCTACTGATTCTTGATAGTCTTTGTGTATAGCAAAGGATAAAACTATGACGTTTTTTGTTAGCTCCAATTTTTCCTAAAACATTACACATATGTATGTACTTTAATAAAATTAGATTGCTAAGTTAAAATAAATATGTACCACCAGCAAATATCTTTTGTAATAAATATTTTGTCAACTTTTGATAAATATTATCGTGTCACGCGCTAAAATAATGGGAGAGACATTTTAGAGGTGTGTCAGTGGTGATATACATACATGACATGAAACAAATTGTACTGACGTATCTCTCTCGATATCGTCTTAAATGCCTTCCTAATTACGAAGTATAGAGTTATTATTACACAAGGTTTTAGATGATTTCATCTGCTTCCACATTAGTTATATAGACTTCCACATTCGTTTTTTACCAAAGTTATCGACATAGCTCTAAGAATTAGCAAGCTGAAGTGGCAGTGGGCCGGCCATATCTCGCGAAGAACCGACGGCCGCTGGGGCAAAAGTGTTCTTGAGTGGAGACCACGACTCGGTAAACTTAGTGTAGGACGCCCTCCGACCAGGTGGGATGACGACCTACGAAAGACTCCAGGTAGATGCTGGATGCGGCAAGCTGAAGACAAGGCGCTATGGCGCTCATTGGGGGAGGCCTATGTCCAGCAGTGGACTGCTAATAGGCTGATGATGATGATTATGATGGTGATAAGTTATTTAGATCATTTATATTATTTTATAAAGAGTGATTAAGGAGCATAAAATTAAGCCAATTAGAGACGCGTCTAATTCAATAATTTAAATATTTGATACTCATAAAATAAATGCCATACAGCGGGGCAATGCAGACAGCAGCGTTTTGAGGACGCTTCCGACTGGTATGGATCAGTTGAGCTAACTCTAGATTGTCTACAACAGTTTGAAGTAAGCTCAATTATTTCAATTGTAAATACTAGTTATGATTTGTTTTGTATTCTTTAATTGTTATTTTCTTTGTTAATAAGAATATCTAGCTATCTATTATATAGCCTGTGCTAGTCGACTGATAGACACAGGCATAGGGGATGCCTGTGTCTATCAGTCGAAAAGTGGAAGTGGCCAAGGATTTGCATTGCGCAGTATAAAAAAAAATTTAGGTTTTTTTATAATTCCACTGCGTTCTACAACAATGCTAGTTAAAAAGTTATATGGGGCAAATCGTAAAGTCAATTGAATGTCCTTAATGGCACTAATTTTAAGATGCCTCCTAGGGAGGTAATTTTTAAAGATTTTGAATTCTCCGCGAAGAAACTTTGAAAAGAGCTCACAGCTATCTCATACTATTCTAAAAGTATTCGACGACCTCAGTGGCGCAGTGAGGTTGCTGGTTGTGGATTTGATTCCCGCAGCGGTACCAATCTTGTTATGGTGTGCAAGTATGTAATTTGGAACGGGGTGTATCTGTATAATATTAGTCATCTGGTACCCATAATACAAGTTCTGCGTACTTTGGGGCCAGATAATGTTTGATTGATTTGTATTAGTGGGTATAAGACGAGTGAACACCAACCTATTGTGTTTTATTAATGTACACATGTACATATTAACCTGTCTAAATAAATGAACAAATATTCTATTCTATCCAGTTATTTAGGTTTAAAACAATAGCAACAATAACAAGATTAGACCTTATTTGTCAAATCACTGAACAATCGAGAACGCGCTATTTCTGACCTCGGCCGGGCCCTTCCTATGTGCGCAACTGGTGTTATCAACCAGTTTAAACGTCATGTACCAGTACCCGTACCATACTAGGCCATATAGTGCGTTATTTACAATAAATAAGGGCACTAGTCAAATTATTTTACTTCTGTTGGGTTCCATTATCATTAAAGCATAAAATATCGAATAGGTGTCTTCGATAACCTTCGTTCGAGATACATGTTCGGCCACATCGTCAATCTCCATTAGTTATGATTGTGGTCAAAAGCAGTACAATTTATTAAAAAAAAAATCTAACTAGGTACGCATCAATTTAAGATATATATATTTTTTTTAAGTTTTGTCCTAAGATGGCGTTTATAACGTCCGTAGCACACCTCCTCTGCGAAAACATAGCAGCGAATCCGCAGTAGTTCTTTTTACGACAGGCGAAACTGCCAATTCTTTTTCATTCATTTGTCCATACATCTATATCTTTCCTGCGCGATTCCGCCGATATGCTCGGACAGTCAGTCCGCGCTCGGTCCGCCATTTCGTTGCAATACCGCGTTTGTTTCGCATGTATCTTGTTGCATTCTTAAAATTTATATTCCGCTTGCTCGAACGGCGACCAATGTAGTAATGTTGCAGCGGAACACGCTTTGCGATTTAGCTGCTATGATTTTGCGGCAAAGGGGATCGCTTGCTGTTACCTAAAAATATAATACTGAAGTGACCGCAGCGCCCTCTACCCTGGGTGATGGCGGTACACACCGCTTCGCACATGGACGTTAGTGGCATAAGCACAAAAGGCATATTCCAAGGGTTTACTTTTTAACAGACTTCGAAAAAAGGAGTAGATTATAAGTTTAATGTATCTATTTTTTTACGTCGTTTTCCTCGTTAATTATGGACCGATTTTAAAAATTAATTCGCTATTGTATAGAGTTTATTCCGAGGTGACCCCATGTTTTTTTATTCCCAACGGATTAGTATTTGTCCCGCAAAATGCAAACAGTGTAAAATTAAGAATTCGAAATAGGTTTTTAGTTTGTTGAAAATAATCAAAATTCAAGTTAAGGCTGATGCGTTGTCCATTTGCGTTTGGATATATGTAGTAATACTTCTATGCATTTAGCAACAAACTTGCCTGTCAGTCCTCAAAGAGCGCGCCAGAGTAGCAAACTAATAACTCCAAGACCCCTAAGTTCTATCTTAAACTAAGTTAAATAATATTATAATATCGTCGTAAATCGTATTGTCTTTATTTAGTAACTGCTTTTTTCTAATTGTATATAAAAATTAATGATTTACTACAAATAAATGCATTTGATTTGATTTATCGTCTGTCTAGTCAAATGGAATAATAAAAAAAAAAATTAAATGTTTTGAGCTACCTTTATTAATGAGTTAGCAAATTCAGCATAGGACGTGTTACCTGTAGAAATTGGTGTTCACTTTATTTTAGTTCGTTTATATATTTATACGTGCCGTAGGGTATTTAAGACCAAGTTCGGTCTAGCGAGCCATATAGAAGAATTCGTCATGTCTAGGGTCGCCGTCATCGAAATCGATGAGGAGGCCTATCCTACTATTATAAACGCGAAAGTTATTGAAGTATGTTTGTTGCTCTTTCACGAAAAAACTACTGAATGAATTTTGATGAAATTCACAATAATGTAGCTTATATCAGAATAACACATAGGCTACAATTCATAAAGATATGTATATTGCTAACACCACGCGGGTGACACCGCGGGGTGAGCTAGTATTATATACATATGTATATACTACAATTTTAAGTGAAAATATGAATATTTATGTTCTGTTGAGGAAGTATAAGTACCTTGTTTGCATTCAGTATCCAGCTGCTGCAGTAGATCGTTTGCGAGCTCTGCCGGGTTGGGTTTGGTTTCCGGCGGCGACGGCGGGTAGAGGGTTGACACGTCGTCGTGGAGGAAAGATACCTCGCTCTTTGCAGCACTTGGGAAATTCTGGAGCAGATCTATGGACAAGAAGTTGGAACTTTAGATGTGATAAACTTTTTTTCTCATCTGGCCCGGTTATTGCGCTGGGTCGTGGCGGTAGGAAGCTTCTACTGCGAGGATTGGGCTTTTCTTCTTTAACTATTCACTAGATTTACTTGTCGCAATACGTAAGTTGTTATTCGTTATGGTAGGCACAGAATAAAGGCATAGCGGTAACTTTTAGCGAAACAGTGATGTAAGTTGTGGACAGAAAAAGAGGGCGATTTGCAAACTTGCAAGTATAGAATAAGTCCACACCTGTCCAGACATCAAATACAAAAGCTTTAGAATGAAATAAGGTAAGATGAATAGATTCTCAGACCTTAGAGATATTATTGTTGACCACATACATAGACGCTTAACTTTAGGTGGCACTGCGGTCAAACAAAGGACTGTTTGCAACACGAACTCCCTTTTCCAAAAAATATGGAATATTAGAGTTGTGGATCGATTTTCAACCGACATAAGGTAACATTTAACCTGTTTGTTATCAATCTTGTTAGACTCTTTTGACACGTGAATCGAGACGTGACTTTAACGCACGTGCAGTCGAAGATATTTTAATTCAATTAGTTACAACTTTATTTATATATGATACATGACTACATATTAGCCTGTTTCGAAAAACTATTGTATAAATTGTGTTTGACTGACTTATGTATAAATAAACTTAACTATATTGTATTTTCCGTTGTCAATATTGTCATTGTTTTTAGATTACAATGATTTTAGCTGTGTAATTATATATTTCTATGGACCTTTATTGTTGTCAGAAATAAATATTTAATTTCAAATTAATGGTAAAAAATATAAAATATAAATATGTAGGTTCTTACTATGTAAAATGGCCAACTGGAATTCTCTACACATGTCACACAAAATTCCGTTATTTTTATAACAACACATTTTCGCACAAAAATTAAAACAGAATTTTACAAATATTATATAAGGAATATTTTGTCGAATTATCGTAATTCGCTAGAATTTATCGCTGAAGCTTCAAGGTAGGAGCTTAGATAAGAGGCGGGGACAAAATACAGCGTGGACTCCGAAGCCGTTGATATTTATATGAAAGATATCTCTCGCGCGATATTACGTCAAAGTAACGCCCCGTTCCCTATTCTGGCATGTATCTTATTCGAGATGAGGTTACATCTCGAATTTTATCGGCAAATCGCCAATACAACGAAATTTTCGAAAATGATTTTTTGTTTTTGTGGAAAATGTTAACTTATTTAATTAGACGGTTTTATTCACTAGAAATTATAGGATTATTTTGAAGAAAAAACAACAGTATTTTCGGATTGCAGAAATAACAGTCAGTTTAGAATCTAGAAAATAACATTTGATAAAAACTACATGTTGGTTTTAATCGACTCTATTATTTAAACCAACTCATCTGAAACACTATTTCTGAAGTAAAACTACGACTACAAATAACAAAATACATAGATTTGTTTGTTTACAATAACTTTTTCCGTGCATATTCTTTCAAGCGCCATTATACCAAATTCATGCCGAGCTGGACGCTTTTTTGTAATTTTTTTCCTTTCGTATGGATTACTAACAGTTACACTTGAATATTATATTAACTATCGTTGTGGAAAATAAATGTTTTCTTTGTTTTATGTTTTTCCCTTTATTTTTTAAGCTGGGTCGTGGATTTCAAAGCAAATTCTAAGGAATACTGTCTGTATTATGTTAAAATTTGTTGTAAAGCTGATCTAGAACTTGCAGGAATATTAAGAAAAAAAGAGCTATGATAAAAAATCATATAATACTAATATTATAAATGCTTCAGGTAGGATGGATGGATGTTTGTTACTTCTTCCCGCAAAACTACTGAACGGATCGGGCTGAAATTTGCATAGATGTAGGTATAGATCCGGAATACAACATAGTCAAATCAGTTTCCATGGCATAGAAATATTTTTTGAACGTTTCCATAGAAAAAACGTATGAAGGGCAGAAACTAGTATTATCATAATGAGGATACCACTCAGTAATGACATACATGTGACAAACAACATGTTATAAAGTTAAATGTCAAAACAAAATATATTTTCATTGGATACAAGATAAACAGTGGAAAATAGCTTCGATATGCAATTGAAAACACGAACAAGGACCGAAGATATGAAACAAATATGTTTTTGACCAATGCCTGACGTCAGTATTATCAGGCCTAGTTAACAGTTGGTAAGACAATGAGCCTATCAAGACACACCCACCCTTTCAGCATAGCAACTTGATCTTATATGTAAATAAAAGTTTAAATATCGCAGTGAGATAATTTCGCGGCTCAAAAGATAATTTTGCAATAAATATGATGGAATGGAATTCATATTCTGGGCTTCTACTTTTTTGAGGGTCAAAAGACACTATTCCCGTGCATTTAATTATAAAAGTGTGGAACTTTTATAGTTTAAAGTAAAGTAAAACTTAACATGAAAGGACTAAAGACTAGGAGTAACAGTTCGTACATACCTACAAGTTTATTTGTGATCTAATGGAAGATCAAACATGTGCGAAATTAATCTGATAACAGTGTTCCTAAAATAAACTTTTTGCTGATTGTTGCAACCACAAATATACGTTTGTTGAGACTAGGCAGGGAAAGGCAAATGTTTGTATTAATTCTTTAAGTTTTCCACGACTAATTTATTTATAAATTAACGATGTCGGTCACCAACTTCTGCCTGTCTGTTTTGATATCATGTTATTGGTACTATATAACGAAAGCCTGAATATTATCACAAAAAACGAATAGATTATGACATTCGTTACTGAAATTTCATCATCTTTTTGCCGTTATCTGAAGCTGAGTGGGGTCGGCATAGCTGGTATTCTTCCATTCTCCTTCAGTGGACGAAGGTCGCCTGTGACGCAGGAGGTTGCAGGTTCGGTTCACGTCTCGGGACAAACGTTTATTTTAGGTGATCTGGTCGTTTTCTTTGTATAATAAAAATATATTCTAGGTAATGAATTGTATTATGCATATAAATCATCCAGTACCCATAACACAATCTCTACTAAGCAGAGATATATGGCGCTGTGTGGATTTTCTAGAATGATTATTAATTTTATCTATTTATGTTCTTCTCGTGTTCTTTCTTGCTGTTATGTGTGAAAGAGTTATCTGTCCATAACTCGTTAAATCACCTAGTATCAGTGCTTATGGCTTAGATAATAAATCGACATTTCAAGGGATTAAAAGCATTGATAACGCAATGGAAATTAACTTAAATGAGGATAGGATAATTAAGAGGCGCAGTTGACCCTGCAGTGGTTATATCAGCGAGCATGAGCCCGGTTCGTGGGGGGTTCGGCATCGCCACACGTTCAGATAATCTGTGTTCTAGTGTCAAAAGGTCACCATTTATCTCTTCTACGATAATATCCAAGACGCCTGAAATCTGCTTCATCATACACAGTTCTAAATATAATGAGAGATAAGAAATCTTCTTAGCAGGGGGTTGCGAAGATGCGTTTATCTTTCTATAAAATTCCATTTGTTTTAGACCCGAGGTCAAGCTGATAACTCTGCTTGATGAGACTGTTTTTGTTGAGTTGATAAATAATGCTAGATGTTGATGGCAGATCTCGGGGCCGGGACAATTGATAATGGTTAACTTTGGTTGAGATTGATAGAATTCGAGTTGATTTCTATTGGGCACATAGATGACATGGCATGACACAGCGGCTTTTCAGACTTTTCATGGTCAATTATCATAAATTTTTTTTTTCTTTTTTATTATGTTCATAGACCATCATGTAATCATCACAAGTATAAGTAATAAGTAAAAGATAAACTTTGATAAATTTATTTTATCATTGTTTGTCAAGTCAAATAAGAATAATAATTGTTCATGAACATGTTTGCAGAAGATTGATTTGAGAACGAAGAGACTCAAAACTTTGCCTAAGAAAATTGCTACGGCAAACAGTTTCTCATAGCAATCCTTATAAAATAAAACTAGCAATTTATTTCACTTGCTCAAATGACTTCGCTTTCACAAGGGCAGGTGAATTTATGTGTGTAATAGATTAATATGTATTACTCATATAACACGCTTAGATTATAAAAAATAAAAAAAATTATTCCGTTTTGCAATATTATTTTCAACTTATAGCCGAAAATAGTGTATTTAATAAAACCCCTGCATTATTTCCCGACAACTTTATAAAACATCATTTTAAAACGAAAAAGTTAAATTATAAAGTTATAAAGTTGTCGGGAAATAATGCAGGGGTTTTAGTAAATAGTATTGTATGTATTTGATGATTATTCAAAATAAAATGACGAAATTCTGCTTGAATTTATTATTTTCAGCTTAGAGACAGAAATATACTACCTATTTTATTACCAACCTCTGTACTTTTTCCCTAGAGCGGGGCAGGAGTCATATAATTTATTTTATTTATGCTATACTAGCGACCCGCCGCGGCTTCGCACGATTTTCAATATATATATATACATACATACAAACCTTCCTCTTGAATCACTCATATATTGCTGAAAACTGCATTAAAATCCATTGAGTATTTTAAAAGATCTAAGCGTACAGAGAGCGGAAGCGACTTCATTTTATACTATGTAAAGATAAATACTTTTGTACATACATATCTATGTAATGCAATGTATTGTATTATGTATATCAGTTATCTAGTACCCATAACACAAGCTATGCTTACCATGGGGCTAGATAATGCTGTGTGAATTGTCCAGCATTATGTATTTATTTATATATATATATAATGTCGCGTTCGATATATTTAATTGTCTACAAGCGCATGAATAGAGCCAAAAAGAAGCTGATTCTTATATTTTTATCAGCAAGGTATCAGTAGGGTGACAAATGTCAACAGTTTCCGCGGTACAGGCAGACATGGGCGGTTGTAGGCAGTTCTATCAAATTTAATGTAATTGTAATTACTAGTTGATCCATATTATTATCTGGCTAGCACCAGTTAAAGTTTTATCTTACCTGCCCTGTTGCCATGTTTAGATGGTTGTGTTGCCTTCTGTTACATATTTGAACGGTTAAAATTGTATTTCTGATACAGATTATTTCGGTCTTTGGCCTAGTTTTTCATATTCAGCATAGTAGCCTGATTTTACCGACTGCTGTGGTCTTTACCCATTACGGGTAAAGACCACTCGAAGTTTGTACCATTCACCGCTCTGCAGTCTGCTGCAGTCCTGTGCTATTCGCATTCATTGAGGCCTATTTCAACGATCCCACTTCGAAACGCGGCAATTCTTAGGTTGTAATTTGTTTTACTAATATTTGTTACTTTATTGTTATATGGGCCACAAGATGTCTGAGATAAACAATTTCTTTAATTGTATCCTGTTTTCCCGTTTATTAGATAATCCAACGATTTATCTAACAGAAAAACTGTTCTCTCCTTGCTGTTGATATGTATACGAAAAACATTGTCTCGACATTTTTTTTGCGATAAGTACACCATATTGCACTTTTGTGTTTCATGTAAATGTCTATGTTATTTGATTTTTTTTTGTGTGTTGGCAATGCTGACTTATTTTTATTATATTTTGCAGCTTCTAATTTTATTAAAGATAAATCAATCGTTGTGAATAATCCACAAAAGCCCCAAATGAAGCAGAGCTTGTATTATGGTTGCTAGACACCCGAGTACAAATAGTAACGAGCCTCCATTTCGATTTTATTATTTTATATTGTCGTAAATTACAGAGTTATCTATCGATCTCGAATTTCCCGACGGCAGCTGTTTATTCAGTAGTATAGTAGTATAATCAGACAATTATCTTTCAAAGAAGCCTGCCTTAATTCAGTACTAACTATAACAGTTATTCTATGGTTCAGTGTTTTTCGTCTTCACTCACTCACGGGTCACTTACGTAAGATAGAATTTGTACTAAAAGGAACCAGAAACTTCAATTTTCGTTACACTTTGATTGCGAACTTTTTTCGACGACTGCGATCTCTTTTTTAACCTAAGCCATTCGTGCTGCCTCTCTACACAGCGGTTGTGTTGCGCCGAACATGCGTTTCGTTCGAAAAACATTACGGCTGGTGCTGGTACGGTGCTGAGTCACACAGATCTGTATTTTCTCAGCCGCTGCGCTAGTGTGGATTTACGCATATTAGTCACTTGTAGAAAACGCATACGGTGTGATTTCAGCAATCGAAGTATTAACGAGTATGGACCCAGAAGGCCTATTTAATTGCAATAAGTAACATAGGCGTTTATAATACGACGATTTATCTAAGAAGAACACCCGTATTATTTTTTTGCTGTTGATAAGCAATTGTGTGTTTCGTTCATTCGGTTTACTAGAGAATACCAACAACGACCGAAACGAAACACGCAATTGCATATTAGAAAACTAAATTAGTCCCCTTTCCTGATACATGTAGTACCTACGAACTTTACTTAGAAAGGTGATGTTCCAGCTATTTGTAATCCATTTATTATTAGTTATTAGCCATCTTGTAGATGAGAGTTATCTAACATTTCCCGACGACAGATGTTTATTTATTAGATTATCGAACGATTATCTTTCAAAGGCACACGGCACACCTGCCGTAGTTAGTTATGTTTGCTGCTATTGGGCGGCCTAAATGGTATATAATCATTATTAAGTCATATTAACTATAACAAATAATGGTTCACATACAAAGTGTATGTGAACCATTTAGTTAGATATCAATTGCGATTGATAAGTGTAAATAATTTATTACACTAATTACTTACAGTGTTTACTAGCCTTAAATACTGCCGTTAGGAAACGGTAGAATTTTAGGCTTATTTTATACACTGTCTTGTACTTTTATGTGATATTGAGTTCAGTTTAGTTGACTTGCCAAAATAATCACCAACCATACGCTTAATTGGACGAATCGTGTTTTGGACGAACTGCTTCCAAACCAAACCCTTGGTAGAGGCAACCTCGCTACTCATACTAATTATGTAATTACTAATAAAAAAGCTATAGGTAAATCATACGCACCATTGTCGTCGTTGAAGATGTCAATATCGAGCAGCATGAAGCAATCCTCATTGGTGAGAAGGCCGCCGGCCGAAGCCGACAGCCGGTTCAATGGACTCGCGCTCATTTTTCGAGAGTTGTAGGCTCTGGAATGTCATATTCTATTATTAGTAATTTATTATTTATTGTCATACTAGCTGCGCCCTGTCTAATCAAAATTAAAAATCTATGTTTCAAATACTTTATAAACCGTCGTCGTCTTGAATCACTCTATCTGTTAAAAACACCGCATCAAAATCCGTTGCGTAGTTTTAAAGATCTAAGCATACATAGGATACAGACGGGTCGTTCGTCAACTCACACCATAAATCTTGTCCCAACTGGTGTGAGTTGACGAATCGTAAAAAAGCTATACTCTTCATTCTGCAACTCACACCACTTTTACTCTGGGTGAATTTTAGTACAGTCAACCAAAAAAAGTATAAGTAAAATAATAGACAAAAGGCATACTTATTATACACTTTTATTTGACTATTAATTAAAACTACACTTGTCAGCAAAAAAAAGAACAAAATATCTCCACAACAAAATAAAAAAATCAACAATGGTATTAACATAATTATTTTAAAATCCACAATAAAATATAATAAATCTCTTACAACAAAATCAGACTCATAACATCACATATAGAAATTTTTAACATTTTTACCTAAGTATACTTAAACAGCCAAGTGCTACGCAAAATCAGCATTAAAAAAAAATCAAAAGATTATTATTACAATACGATAGGAACTGTATTTTGATTCTAAACTAATATTTTCACTGAAAAACATAAGTGACCTTACTAGACACAAGTAAAAAGCAAAGTAATCGTTTTTAAAATATCATTCTGGATAATGGTATTGCTATTATAACCTACCTGTCCCATTTCCATTGCTTTAAGAGTCGTAAAAATATGTCCAAAATAGATTAGATCAAAAGAAAAGGCGTCAGGTAATCCTTTCAAGTTACCTTACATTGTTTTAAAATACCTACGTTGTTACTTAACTTTTTAACGCCACATCTATTGTAAAATTTAAACCAAGAGATTATATTTATCAGTTAAGTTAAAGGGTTATAAATCTTACGTCTGACATGCGGTAGTAATCTGTTTTAAAAACAACGAAGTTTATAAACAATGACGGTAATAGAGCAATAATAATTATTTGATACTACAGTTCGCTTTTTTGGTGACTGTACCCAACGCATAAATTCAATAGAAACAAAAGGTGGTGTGAGTTGCAGAATGACAATAATATTTTTTTACGGTTCGTCAACTCACACCAGTTGGGACAAGATTCATGGTGTGAGTTGACGAACGACTCATACAGACAGCGGGAGGCGACTTTGTTATATTAACTATATAGTGATTAACTTAGTAGTATGTTTACTAGCGAGGCGTGGCGCTTGAGTTTGGTTATTCATGTGTTTCTGTGGTTGGCGGGCACACATTATTACCTCCACTCCAAGGATCAAAACGACCAAACCTATTTTGATAAATAAGGTATCAAAATATTCGTCTCACCACCTGTGTGGTTCTTAGCTACATTTAATAGGCCTTCTCTCTCACATTTGGAAAAGAAGAGAAAAAGCGAGGACCGAGTCGGGGTTTTAATAGTTTATAATTAATAACTTTTTGCCACTAGTTTTAGAAAGATGTAAAATTGCTTAGTATGGTTTTAATAATCAGAGATCATAGTAGCCAATAGATATGTTTTTTAAAAAGCTGGGACGATTCTGTTTTGTTTTTTCATGCAATTAATCCAAGCTGCGCTGAAGCTACAAATCCAGGCCCGCCCAGTAGGTATCCGAAAACCAGAAGATCGCAACAGCTTTTAAAAATATGCCCTAACATTTCTTAATAGTTAATGGTCTGATTCTATGCCATAGATTACAGAATATCCTCTATACTTTCTTTCATGAATAGTTAGCTAGGTACATAATACACGAATACACGAGTGATATTGCTATGGTGACGTGGGCAAAGGCTACTTACCAAATAAATACTCAGCATAAATAATCAAAATGCTCTTTGTCACCATTAAGTTTACTAGGGTTCACCCAGGGTTGGGTTTAGGCCTGTTTTTGCTTTTCCCAACCAACTGTTATCCCGACACATCAAAAGTATTTCCTGCGTGCTACTTCGTTGGACTATAGGTACATGAACATACATGTTTGTAAAATAGTTTTGTCGAGTTCTTTTCTTACCACGGATAGAAGAACAAGTCCAGAGATGTCCAAGATTGGTAGGGATGATATTTGTTGTTGTCGAAGGACAATACTGTCCGGTGAGGGCGCCATGGCGGCACTGGAAATAAAAGAAAAAAGGTACATGAATGATAGAAATTGAAAATATGTTTATTGTTGTAACTTTGTACAAAATAACTTATTGAACTAGCTAGAAACAACAGAGAGAAATAGCTAGAGACAAATCATTAGCGTCAGTAGCCTATATTATTTTACAGCTGGATATAGGCTTCAGCTTGCCGCATCCGGCATCTACCTGCAGTCTTTCGGAATCATCGAACCTGCTATGCGATTAAGTGCTTTAATTCGATAGTCCGCCATCCGGGGTCTGGGTATAAAAGGTCGTCGATCGCTCCGCGAAGCCTGAGAAGATTCTGCGCTTCTGGACGGAGCTTGGCTGGCTATGCTACAAATTCACGCATGGACCGACTGGAGTCCAAATGCGGAAACAGCAGTACCTCCACCTTAACCTTAAGGTCGTCGATCGGTTCCATCCCGCCAGAAACTTGTTGTATTTTTTAGTTTCTTAATGTAAACCGAAATCGTTTATGCCCGGTCTCTTGATCCATTTAATAGGGATAGAAGATTTGAGCGTAATCTCACAGTTGGCTGTGCAATAACTAAAACCATCTATCCTATAATTGACACTTGAAAGCCATTTAAACGACCTTGGAAGCCCTTAAATACCTCGTAGGTACTATATGTGTATATTACTACTACTGTAGTACTTGGCCTTCGTCATATAATTGCAAATTACGAAGGCCATTCAAAGAGCTTACAAATTTTAATGTCAATAAAGGAACGGCAGTTTTTGCGTAATTCCACAGCGGGGTCGAAGAAAAATAATAATGAAAAAATAAGTAAAACTTTTTAGTGTCCGCGCGTTTTTCTTTTTATACCACTCATGTTGCAATTGTTGTAGTCATTGTTTACGTGAGTATATTTTGTAATGAAGCCAATTTAAGAGCAAACATAACTCGGCTTAGTCATAGCCCTATTGAAACGTCAGACTTACTATACAAAGTTATAGAAAACGAGTACCTACCTATAGTAAATGACGTCAACCAACTGAGGTACAGAATAAGACATAGTTAGTGTGATTTAAGGAAACATTATTACAAAATATTGTGAAACGGGGCGGCATGCGCCTCCGTCGAGGGTTAAGCCTTGCAACAGTTACAAATAATAATTTGTATCATGCATTTTAACCCCCTACAAAAAACAGAAGTAGAGGGTAATAGACATAACATGCACATTTCGCATCCGTGTAAATCACAGTATTTTTATTGATTTTTTGTAAAATAATAAATAAATAAAGTAAATTAAGCCGGACAATTCACACAGCATTATCTAGCCCCAAGGTAATCAGAGGTTGTGTTATGGGTAGTGCTTTAACCATTTAAATTTAACTATGTTTTATGATAGGAGTGATAGATCATAGAGAATTGATGTAGTGGTTCCAACTCTAGGACGATTTAACCATATGTACCTATGTCTTTGTTCTAACTTTATGATGGTTCAAAGAATACAAAAGTTCCAGAATTTAAATAGTAAGTTCTTTTGTAAAATTTGCTTGTTAGTAATTTTAACCCATTAACTTTACTGTAGTTTGTAAAGTACATTAAATTTACGGTAAATTATACTGTCCCATCCCATCATCCCAGTGATATAAAGAGAGTGCACGCCTGTGCACTATATTATGCCCTAAGGCTAGGCTCCGAGAAACTAGCCGCCCGCGCCGTGGTTGAAAGTTGGCTAGAAGACATCATCATCAGTTTGATTTTTTTCATCCTTTCAACATCACCCTTAAGAAAGTGAAGATGTGATCTAAGTTGAAGCACGCACCCAGAAACTGAATTACTTGGGATTGTAAGACTCTAGAGATTGTACTCCTTGAATATTCCTTAAATTCACATTTAGTAATTTTGGTACTTTTTTAACTTGCATAGAGGCCGGCCATGGTCAAACTCAAACATTATTTTATACTAGCAAGTGAGTACCTGGTATTAAAATAACCATTTTAAAATTAATATTTTACTGTTTAATTTTAGTAGAAAATAACAATATTGTTCTGTTTTTTTATCTTATCTCATTCAAACTAATGTGGGAGGAGTGAAATTGTACTTGAATGAAGCAAGCACTATTAATAGACTGACTGTTGTTATTGACAAAGGATTATTATGTATCAGACAAACTCTTATGTGAATGAAGTTATTACAAGAACAAACATTGAAAAAAATATTTCCCTTTATAAAAATTAATCAACCAAATTTATAGAAAAGCAGTGTTTTAATCTGTTGTGTTTTAATTTGTTTTTTTGTTTTCTTTCATTGACATAGGTATGTCAATGAAAGAAAACAAAAAAACTCTTAATTATTACTTATATTAGAAAAGGTTTTTAAGTCCTCAAAACAAAACAACATCAAAAATATCATTTTCATCTATTTATATAAAAAAAAAAACAATATAAGTACCTAATACTGGACAATTCACTCAGCATCCTAGCCCCAAGATAAACAGAGCTTGAGATATGCTTGTGGGTACTTGATAACTGATATACAAAACACAATACATTTCTTACATAGATCAATATTGTTATTTTATTATTACACTTAGAAAATACCCAGAACGCAGTATGGTTTTTAATCACAGGACCATTTTCTGATCCTTTGGCTTTGAACTTTTGACATAAAGATAAGAGATGAATGGTGGCATATCATACCATGGCTATACTTGTGATAAGATCATGAATCCCGGATACAGGCATTTGGTTTCATAAAACCAGTTCATTTCTTAAATCACACAAGTAGTTGGTTATTGGGGCTTCTGGATCAGGATCATTCATGAATGAATGATCCAGAAGCCCCAATAACCAACCTGAATTTATAATATATTGATTGAATTATCATTTTCTAGCTCTATTCCTCATTATTTTCATCGATTCATATTGAAAAAATATAAGAAATGAGTCTGAAAAATATAATCATTATCCCTATTCACCTTAAATAAAAATTGATCATCTATTCATCATTCAGATTGAGTGAACTATCATCAACCACTACATAGTACCTATTAGTCGATTCATATTGAATAAGTAAACAAAATATATTGAATATTAAACCTACGTGAATATTCATTTGATTGCTTGTATATACATAGAAAATATTAGTAATTTCTCTGAGGTATTAGGTAATTTACCTACATATCTATTTTTTAAATTTATATAAGGAATGGTAGGTATTTATAAAGAAAACAAAAAAATAAGAATATGATATTTTATTCGGTAAGTTTTCTCAATTTTACTTTTCTAATAATGCTTGAATTTTAGTTATAATATCCTGAGTGGATATGTAAATATCATCAAAAAGCACGGTTTTAACTACATGTTGTGCACATAACTCAGCTTTACATTTACACAATGTGTCTTCAGTCGAGTCAAAATTTTTGGCATCATATATCTCAATACGTACAAGTTTATACCCTTGAGCTGGTTTTTTTATGAATGAATAATTGGTAGTAGGGACACCATCATTCAAAGTAGTTGGTCTACTACGACGGTCATCAGTTCGGCTCTTGTATGGTCCACATACATCTTCACCCGAAGGAATGAAGTTGAATAAGTGGTCGTGTGAATCCTGAAACATGAATAAGTTTTAGATAAGATTACTCAACATTGAATGAGCTAATGACGTGCTAATAATTATGCTAAGGTATGTAGGATAAGTATAGGTACTTACCGACATAATTGTTGATTAATTTCTGAGCTTTTGCTTTAGCAGATGAGCCTACTGGTATCGACGAGTGACGAATCGTTATGAGCATTTAATAAACACTTTCGAACGCTTTTATAGACCTTTGTTAAGTATATTAGGTTGAAATTGCACAGGTAAAATCTCAAATCAAATCCATAATGTACTTATAGTTATTATGATACAACTTAATAAGTTCGATACTTATCGATAGGTATCAATCATTTCCAACGTACGTACCTAACCTTAATTAACAAAATCCGTAAGCGTTAGCTATATAGGATCAATTTAGTGAAAAATCGGATAACCTTAATACCTAATCAAACCCTTGACCCTTAATTTGAATTATAGACCGCCAACCAACATGCCAAAACGGTCTTCGATATATTAGAATCATAATTATACAACTATAAGATCGGAATACAACACGTGTTACCATTTTAGGAGCCGTGCAGTGCTCAATTACATTCCTAAGATTCCAACATTGTACTTCTATTTTTGCTATTTGCACTACCTGTGTAGGTACCTACAAAAATAATGAAAAGCTGGACAATGCATACAGCGTCATCTAGCCCCAAGTTAAGCGAGCTTGTGTTATGGGTGGGTGTAGATGGCTGATATACTTAATAGGAATACATTACTAGATTTTTATAGAAAATACTTAGAATACCCGGAACAATTATTTATAGATCGTACAAACATTTTTTACCAAGGCGGGAATCGAACCAGCAACCTCCAACGTTGCAGGCGAGTTAACGTTAACCCTACAGTTTTATTGTTCCAAGTTATTGGAAAATAGAACTAGTGTTAACAATTGAAACAGTTGAGCAGACTGTTGGAAACAGTCTAGAGTCTGAGGCAGCTAAATTTCATCACTATTATTCTTTTACATAATACCAATGGTAAATTACTTGAATGTTATGTTATGATACTACCAATTTTATAGTAGATGTAACTTATTTCGCAAATAAGTAGATTATACAATTAGATCTGCGACAGGAATTGAACCCGCAACGTTTTGCTATGCACCACAAAGGTCTTAAGATAGAAGTTTAGGGCCCCTTCGCACACGTTTTTCTCAAATAAAAAATGTGCATTAAATTGTGAAAGTGAAGTAAGTTAAAGCTCGCAGATTTACCTATTTCTTTACAATATACATAGTTATAATAGCGGTTTTTAAAATACGTTGTAAACTGTTAAGATAGGTACTTTCCTTATAAGATTTAGCAAGCTGATATCATAGAATCATGTTAGTGTGAAATTTCTGGTAAGCATTTTGTTTATGTGTGTATCATTAACGCTCCAAAAATGGGCAAGGGCTGTATAGAGTAGCATGATATAAAAGCCGCATGTCTGGATCAAAATTCAAACCACTTTCCTGAGGGATACAAGCAAGACGAGCTACAAATACAAGATTTTTAAATTTCAAAATGTAAGTACCTACCTATATAATGTACTTAATATCTTATTTATCAGCAGATAGATTGTTTATTCAATCATTCCTGAATCTATCCATTCATTCAATAATGATTATATTTTTTCATAAATTTTTAAGTTTCGATATTTTTTACGTAAATAGTAATTTTAATATTTTTTTATTTTGTTTGTTTCATAGGTCGAAGACTGCTGCTACTGCTGAGGAACTATTCGGAAGCATGTCCGATTCCAGTTCCGACGAGCGGGTGGAGAAGCCGAAGAAACTCACAGAAAAAACTACGAAGCGCCGGGCATCAAATATTGCACCCTCTCCAGTTGCAGCACCATCGGAACCGTTGGCGAAGAGATCGAAACCGACGAAAGTCCGGATCAATCCGGTGAATGTTGTCAAAGCAACGGCAGGCGACTTGTTCGGATCCGATTCAGAGGAGGAGGTGGTAGTGCCGGAGAGTAAACAAGGTAAAAAACCGCCGCCTATTTTCTCTTATTATACGAGACGGTTGGCGAATGGTTTTAGCCGGCAACTGACAGAAACAAGGAGGGGATCTCATTATGTAGAGGTTAAAATATTTAAAACCTCGGAAATTGAGAATGTCCTACCAGTTAACAGGTGGAGACATTCAATTATTACTATAAAAAATCAGATAGATGAAGGAGGTAATACGTGGCGGAAGCTACAAGAATTGGTAGGGACCGCAAAACAGGATTTTAAAGGGGTCCCATCAGTATTCCTCAGCCAGTACTACTAGCTTTACCTACATGCATTATACGCTGGCTCTTATGACTCACCTCATATTTTATTATTTTATAGATGTTTAACCCCCTATTATAATCATAGACTTAATTCTTGTAATCATTAGTGTAAGCATTGTTAAATAAATGACTATATTTATATTATAATATGATTTTTGTTTCTTTTTCAGTCCCGAACTTAAATGAAGTCACACACTGTAAACAGTGTAATATTGAATTACCAAGTTATAGATACAGATTTCATGTCAGAACTAATATTCACAAATCGAATTGTCTATTAAAGTCAGAGTATGAAAATGTTGATATTGTTGCCACGGCTTTTAAAAATAGAATTATGACATATCGTTTAAATGCCTCACAAGAAGTCGAGTACCTCACAGCTGAGGCGTTCTTGGAGGATAATAAACGAGTCATAAAAAAACTGATCGATGTATCCATAGAGAAAAATCAGTGTATTAAAATGAATTGTGAATTGTTTGCTTATTTTGTATTATGTAAATCAAATGAGAAACAATTAAAATCATTTAATACAAAATATGAAATTATTTACCATAGTACAGACTTTAATGAAATATATACGAATATCATAGAAAAATTCAGAGATAAATTAACAGAGTTCTCACAGTGTGAGTCTGGATGGTCTTTTGTTGCAATAAGCCATTTGGAAATCAATATTAACAAATATTCTCCTATGAGGGGTGGTACCTATATTGAATTACCACCTAGGATAAAGAATACTAAAAGTTGCATAAATGTAAAAAATTCTGATAATAATTGTTTTTTATGGAGTATTGTGGCAGGTATGTTTCCCGCTAAAAATAATGTATGCAGGACTACCTCATATCCACACTACTCAACAGTTTTGAGAACCAAGGAATTATCTATACCGCCTTCTAACAAGGATATAGCGAAGTTTGAAAAGATTAATAGTAATATTAGTGTAAATGTTTATGGTTTGGATGATAGACAAATTGTGACTGGGCCTCTTTATAGAACACTCAATAAAAAGCCAAATCATTTTAATTTGCTATATTTCCAAAGAAACGGAAAGGGTCATTATTGTTTAATCAAAGACTTGGTACGATTAGTTCGTAGACAGGTGTCATTGCACAAAACTAAAATGTTCTTATGTGATACCTGTTTACAATTTTTCATAAGTGAATGTAAGCGCGATAAACATGATTGTTCTAATGTTTTAACCGTACTACCAGAAAAGGACAGTTACCTTAAATTTAAGAATTATGAGAGACAGCAAAAAATTAACTTTGTTATTTATGCCGATTTTGAATGCCTGTTATTGAATTATAATGATAAATTTAAAACCAAAAATACCGAAACAAATAAAATCCATGAACCATCATGTTTCGCGTATTACATATGTTGTTCTCATGACACGAGTTTGAACAAACTTGTATCTTACCGAGGAAGAGATTGTGTTCAAGTATTTATTAAAAGTTTAATCACAGAAGTTAATAACATCAATACAATTTTGAGTAATAAAAAATGTATGAGTTTATTAACTGAACAACAAGAAATAGAATATTGTTTCGCTAAAACATGTTACATATGTAACCAGATGTTATTCAATGACAAAGTTCGAGACCATGATCATGTTACCGGCGAGTATAGAGGACCGGCTCACTCTCACTGCAATTTGATGCATAGAGTATGTCCTTTCGTACCTGTCGTGTTTCATAATCTATCGGGCTATGATGCACATATTTTCATAACTGAATTGGCAAAATATGAAGGGGAAATTAAGGTTATACCAAAAACTAAAGAGAAATACTTATCTTTCACAAAATTTATCAAAGCAAATGAGTGTCCACAAACAATTCAAATAAAATTTATTGACTCATACCAATTTTTAAGTACAAATTTAGATGCTCTGAGTAAAAACTTATCCGATAAAGATTTCGTACATTTGAAATCAGAGTTTGATGATGAACTTAAATGCAATTTATTACAGCAAAAAGGTATCTATCCATATGAATACATGGATTCGTGGTCAAAGTATGATGAATCAAAGATTCCACTTAAAGAAAATTTTTACAGTAGTTTGAAATTGAGGCATATTTCCAATGAAGAGTACGATCATGCAAAAACTGTTTGGCAATATTTTGATATACAATCACTTGGAGAATATACGGACTTGTATGTTAAGTGCGATGTATTGTTATTATGTGATATTTTTGAAAATTTTCGATTACTATGTTTGAAATATTATCATCTTGATCCCGCGTACTATATTACATCACCAAGTTTAAGTTGGGATGCAATGTTGCTGTACACTGGTGTAGAACTTGAATTGATTCATGATTTAGAGATATATCAATTACTGGAAATGGGCATACGAGGAGGCTTAGCACAGTGTTCAATGCGACATGCTAAAGCCAATAATAAATACGTACCATCCTTTGACGACTCAAAACCGTTAAATTATTTGATTTATCTTGATTGCAATAATCTGTATGGTCATGCAATGACAAGAAAAATGCCAATTTCTGACTTTAGATTTATGACTCAGGAAGAAATGAATTTTTTTGATGTATTATGCATATCAGATGATGCTTATTATGGCTATATTTTAGAAGTTGACTTAGAATACCCTAATCACTTGCATGATTCACATAGTGATCTACCATTTGCTCCTCAAAAAATGATTCCTCCTGAAGGAAAAAACCCAAAATTGATTGCAAATTTGTATAACAAATATAATTACGTCATACATTATGTTCATTTAAAAGAATGCTTGAAAAATGGTCTCGTTTTGTTGAAAATACATCGAGTATTGATTTTCAGACAAGAAAATTTTTTAAAAAGTTATATCGACTTGAATACTTATTTACGTCAAAAGTCTACATCAGAATTCCAAAAAGATTTTTTCAAACTCTTAAATAATGCGATATTTGGAAAGACTATTGAAAACAGACGAAAGCAAGTAGATGTTAAATTGATTAATTGTTGGAATGACTCTAGAAACAGAACCAACAAACATGTTGGCGGTGAAAAATTAATAACAAAACCAAATTTGAAAAGTATATCCATTTTTAATGAAAATTTTGTTGCCATACAGCTTAGTCATGAAAAACTTGTTCTTGATAGACCGATATACATCGGTTTTACTGTATTGGAATATGCTAAACAACATTTGTATCAATTTCATTATGACTTGATACAAAAAAAGTACGGTGATAAAATAAAACTTTGTTACACGGATACTGATAGTTTGCTCTATTTAGTGCACACTGATGATTTTTATTCAGATATGAAAAATGATATTGCCATGTATGATACAAGTAATTTTATGAAAGATAATCCTTATGCGATGCCTTATGTAAATGCTAAAGTACCTGGTTTATTTAAAGACGAACTTGGTGGTGATGTAATTACTGAGTTCATTGGCTTACGAGCCAAGCTATACTGTATTAAATCCATTAAAACGAAACTAGTAAAAGCAAAAGGAGTATCTAAATCTGTTACATCAAGATTAAAATTGTCTCAATATACAAGAACATTGTACAATGATGAAAACTTAACATGTAAGATGAATTTGATTAAATCAATTAAACACAAATTGTATTCACAACAGTTAAATAAGCTAGTTTTAAATAGAAATGATGACAAAAGACATATCCTCGCAAATCAGATTGAAACATTGCCATGGGGTCACTATAGTATTATCTAGTGCATCAAAATATTATAATAAAGCAACATAAATTATAATACCTATTATATTAAGCAGAATGATGATATGAAATCATTGGATTGTAATTGGTATTACTATAAATATTTTTGTCATATTAGTATAGAATGTTTTCATGTACCTATAGTGTTATTAATAAATAAAATATGAACAGTACTGTATGGTTTTTATTTTAAGGTAATCATACGTCCATTATTTATTTCAAGTCTTAGACATCTTATCTAGTAAAGAGAAGATATAGACAAAAATAAAAGCTCTATGATACCAAACCTATTCATACATAATACATAATTTATAGGTTAGGTACTTATAAAAACCAAAGCATTTGTTTTTTCGAGACACTACTTAAGCATGAACGTTATAAGGCAAGCGGTATCTTTAGAAGTGGAGCAAATAGCTATAAAAGAAAATAATTCCAAAATAAAACACAGTATATTGTTGCCTAATAATATAAGATGCATAATATGTGGACCCTCTAACTGTGGCAAGACTAATGTTATGATCAGTTTGCTTATTCACAAAAATGGTCTGAAATACAAGAATGTGTATTTATATTCAAAAACAAGTTATCAGTCAAAATATTGTTTCTTAAAGGATGTATTGGAAAGAGTATCGGATGTGAAATTGTTTATTTTTGACTGCAATGAAGATGTTATTCATCCTAGTGATGCATTACCAAACTCGATAATTATTTTTGATGACGTCGTTAGTGAAAAGCAAATAAATATACGTAACTACTTTACTATGGGAAGACATAAAAATATTGATTGCTTTTATTTATCTCAAACTTACAGTAAAGTCCCGAAGCAGCTTTTACGTGATAACACAAATTTTTTGATTATTTACAAGCAAGATTATAAAAATTTGAAACATATTTACAATGAACATGTTTGTTCTGATATGGGATGGGATCAATTCAAGGACCTATGTTTTAAAATTTGGAAAGTTCCATACAATTTTGTAACTATAAGCAAAGATCATGAATTAAACAAAGGAAGATATAGAAAGTCATTACATGATTTTATTACATTTAAATAAATATCTATATAATGTTAATGCATTCATACTTTAGATCATTTTTGATCTTGTCATTGTGTACGTGGTACAATGGAGAAAAATATAAATATAAAAAAACAACTAATTAAATCTGTAAACGCAATCAAATTTAAAGTGAAACAAATTAAAGATGATGAATTTAATGCAAAAAACCATCTTAATTATTTTTTCAAACCAGTTGCTGGCCCTTTAAGTACATTGCTAGCTACAAATTCACCAATACCTCATGCAAGCTACAAAGATCTACCAATTTTCCAAAAGATTGAACCCTCGACAAGTCATATGAAAAAGTCTGATTCAGACAGTAAACTGAATACATCTGAACAGTTTTATTCAGATTATGATAGTATTAATGACGATGGTGATGATAACGAGGATGATGATGATTATGATGCAAGAAAAGAAGATGAAAAACCTAGTACTGAAGATAGATCACTAAGCAAGGAGGAAATTCTTGAAATATACGATGATATGAATATTCCTTTTGGTGTGCGTAATGTTAATAACAGGTTGATGATAGGAAATAAAGATGTTGAATTTTTTACATCTCAAGATAACTCAGATGATAAATGTTCTGTCATTAGCATTGATGATAAAAGATATGAGTTGACTCCTGGTTTGAAAGAATTATTGTTACGTAAAAGACCAAATTTAAACATTATTAGTAATCATGATAAACTTATTTACAAAAATATTATTGAATTAACAAATGTTCACAAAAGAGATTACCTTTCATCAGCACAAATCAAGGGTGATAAGGGAATTAAGTATCGTAAAATAATCAAGCCATTAATTGAATCATCTAGCATGCATGATCTAGAGAATGAAAATGATAAAATGCAGCAAGGAGCTGGTTTGCCAACTCTAAAAAAGTATTGTAAGAATACTGAACTAGTCTATTGGGATGATCCTAATGAGCTGGTTGAAAGGCTCAAACTTTTAATCGCATCTAAAACAGCTGGCAATACTAGTTTAGACAATGAAATAATATCTATTATTGAAGAGTTACAAGAAATTGGTATAGTAAAATTATAAAAAGCGTTAACACGAATATTTTTATTTAGTAAACAGTTTTTCGTTGTGAGAATGGTTTAACTTTTAAATAATGAGTGCATTAAAAAGACAAATCGTAAATGAAATACATAAAAATGCTATGAAGAACTTTCCAAGGAGGCATGTTATACAGAAAGATATCGATGATTTATGGCAAGCTGATTTAATAGACATGCAAAATATATCATCTTGTAATAAAAACTACAATTATATATTAGTTGTTATTGATACCTTTTCAAAATATGCATGGGCTGTACCCTTAAAAAATAAAGACAAAAATTCTGTATCCAATGCCTTTAATAAAATATTATATACTCAAAACCGATGCCCCAAAAATCTACAGACAGATTTAGGCACAGAATTTTATAATGATAAATTCAAAGATATTTGTAGACAGTATTCAATAAACCATTATTCCACATTCTCAACAAAAAAGGCTTCAATCGTTGAACGTTTCATCAGAACAATTAAAAGTTATCTGTATAAAGAGTTTAACTATAAAGGTAACTATCGATGGATTGATAGAACACTTGATGATGCAATTGAAATATATAATCATAAAAAGCACAGGACTATTGGAATGGCACCCAATGATGTTGATGCTACAAATAAATTAATGTTGTTGAAAAGGTATGGTGAAATGAATACCATTAATAAAAAAACAAAAATAAAATTGGAAAAAGGAGACTTTGTTCGTATAAGTAAACATAAAGGTTGTTTTGAAAAAGGATATACCCCAAACTGGTCTACAGAGTTGTTTCAGATTCAAACAATAAAGAAAACATGTCCAACCACTTACTTATTAATAGATTCAAAAAAACAACCTATATTAGGATCATTTTATGCTCAAGAGCTGCAAAAAACACGCCTTTCAGACATTTATTTGGTTGAAAAAGTTTTAAGACGTAAAGGAGATAAAATATTTGTTAAGTGGTTAGGTTTACCATCAAATGAAAATTCATGGATTCATAAAATGAATGTATTATAAAGCACGAACATTGTATTATGTCATCACTTATTGTTCATAAATGAGAGGAGGAGGACTTGTGAATACTTTAATTTATAATTTACCGTTTGAGCTTCATTTACCGGGATATAATTATTGCGGACCAGGAACAAAATTGTTTGAAAGACTTGCTCGAGGAGATAAGGGTATCAATCAATTGGATGAGTATTGTAAGGCTCACGATATTGCATACAACAAATCACACAGCTTAAAAGATCGTCATAAAGCAGACTTAATTCTTATGAAAATGGCGAGAACAAGATCTGTAGCTTCTAATTCAAGTAGAGGAGAAAAAATTGCAGCGAATTTGGTGAACAAGGTTATGTTAACAAAAGTTAGTTCTGGAGCTGGACTTAAAAAAGATTTTAAGAAAATAGTAGCTCACACAAAAAGAATTCTTAAAAATAATAAACCGAAATGTAAGAAAAAATTAATAGAGCTGGCTTATCATGTAGCCAAAGAGCTAAGCCCAGATTCATGTATGAAACTACCACGTATCATACCGATACCTAAATCAGGCGGTGTTTTACCCTTAATTCCTATATTCGCTGGTTTATCTGCAGTTGGTAGTTTAGCTGGAGGAATTTCTGGAATCTTCAAGACAATAAATGAATACAAACTTGCCAAAAAACGTATAAAAGAATTGGAACGACACAATCAGCAATTAGAGGGTGTGAATATAGGCAAAGGACTAACATTGGATCGATACAAAAATGGATTTGGTTTGTTTCTTAATAAGTGCAATGCAAAAAACTAAATCGTTGGCTACCTAACCGTGCTCTCACCAATATAGATATCATGAAGTTTGCTTCAAGAATACCACATTTTCGTGGAGTATATATGAGAGATAAATTACCAAGATATCCATTTTTGAAAGAGTGTGGAATTGTTAACTTGGATAGTTCTAAAAACCTTGGTACACATTGGGTAGCCTACATAAAATTAAATGAATATATTGAATACTTTGATAGTTATGGTAATTTGAAACCACCAATCGAACTTATACGTTACTTAGGTCCAGATATCAAATATAATATTTTCAACATACAAAAATCTAACCCATTCAAATGTGGCCACTTTTGTTTAAAATTTTTAATAAATTTTTGGAATAAGCATGGTAATTGCACTATAAAAAGAGAGGCGTAGTGATAAACATTGCGGTATTTGGTCTCTATTGAATAAGTGTGGTCGTTTGTAGATTGTCTTAGAATCAGAATGATACTCTATCATATAAAACAAAACACATACCGAGGTAAAACTATTTCTTCGCTGAGAAGCAAAAGGCAAAGACGTAAAAAAGTTGTAGCAAAGAAGCTTACCAAAGAAAATAAATTATTCTTACAAAGTTTGGGGCTAAGAGTAATATGAATTACCTCCACATTACTGATTCTCCTCGTTTTGATAACTCAATAGTCAGTTATGAAATACATACTTATAGTCCGTATAGCAGCAGTTTTAAAGAAAATGATGAAATAAGAATACCTATCCATCAACAAGATATTTATGTGTTACCGTCGGCCAGTTACATATACATCGAAGGTCGTGCTAGTGTATTTTCCAAAGATGCATTATCAGGAAAACAAATAAAGAAAAAAGTGAAGTTTAGCAACAATGCTATATCTTATCTTTTTCAAGATATTCGGTATGAAATCAATGGTGTTGAAATAGATCGAAATAAAAATGTGGGAATCACTACGACACTTAAATCTTATGTCTCTTTAAGTGATAGTGAAAATAAAACTGCTGCATTATGGGGTTGGAAATTGAATGGTTTTAAAAATGATGATGGTATTTTCAGTGCTCTCATACCTTTGAAAAACTTGTTAGGGTTTGCTGAGGACTATAAAAGGATAGTAATGAATTGTAAACATGAACTAATTCTTATAAGGAGTAATACCGTTACTAATAGCGTCATCAATGTCGATGATAATGATACAATCGATTTTCATATAGACAAACTACAATGGCGCGTTCCTCACCTAAAAGTTACAGATCGTGAAAGGCTAGCTTTGCTTAAACACTTAGAAAATGATCGCGCAATACAAATGGTTTTTAGAAATTGGGATTTATACGAATATCCCTTATTACCTCAAACCACTAAGCATTCTTGGGCCGTTAAAACTTCTTCACAGATAGAAAAACCCAGATACGTAATTTTTGGTTTGCAAACAAATAGAAAAAACAGTAGGAACAAAGATTCTTCAATTTTTGATCATTGTAAGTTGTCTAATGTGACCTTGTTTTTAAATTCTCAATACTACCCATATGACTCTGTAAATGCTAAATTTGTTGAAGACAAGTATCATATATTATACGAAATGTATAAAACATTTCGTCAGTCTTACTATGGTAGCGAGTCTGAACCCATGCTTGATTTGGAACAATTTAAAAATTACGCACCACTTTTTGTAATTGATTGTTCGAGACAAAACGAAGCTCTTAAGACCGGAGCTATCGATGTGAGATTAGAAATAGAGAGCTCTGAAGATATTCCACAAAATACTACTGCATATTGTCTTATTATCAACGATCGTTTGATTGAATATAAACCGTTGAGTAACATTGTAAAAAGAATTATATAATGTTTGCCGTTGTTGATCTGCAAGGATTTAAAACAGACAATAATGATTTTATTGTTAAAGAAATAGCTATTTTGTGCGAAAATAATCAAATGCTGGTGTTGCTCATAAAACCACCATTCCCCTTTAATGAGTTATCGGAAACAGAAAAAACGCAGGTGCGATGGATAGAAAGAAATAGACAAATATACTGGAGGGAAGGAATAATTCCTTATTCAAATTTTGAACAATGTATTGGTGATTATCTTGAAGACAAGACTATTTATGTAAAAGGATACGAAAAAATATCATGGTTGAAAAAATTTATTAAAAATGATAAGATTTTTGATCTAGAAGATAGTCCTAGTTTAAGGCAATTGAATTTAGATTACGGTTTATTTCCTAGAGGTATATTTAAATGTATATATCATTCACGTGTCTGTGCTCTTAAAAATGTTACATGTTTAAAAAAATGGTTAGAGTATAAAGAGACTTTTATATAATAATTTTAGGCAATTGAATTTATCAAAATCTAACTTCACTTTTGGAGTCAAATTATAATCTTATTGTTTGACAGGGCTATAATAAAATGTTTATATTATCATTCTTATGTTAGTGTTAAAATGTAATATATTTGAAAAATGGTTAGAGAATAAAGTTTTTAAAAAAATCTACTTTGTTTTATTACATAAATATATAATTTGCAATCATAGATTGTGAGTGCAACAGAAAATGAAGATAGTGTTGCTTATCCCCACATATTGTTCAACATTCCACAATATGGAGGTCTGGAGCAAACTCATTCCTAAACAAGGATGAATAGAGCTAGATATGATAATTCAATCAATTTATGTAAATGTAATCCAATATTTATATTTTTTAATTCAATCAATATAAACGATGAATAATCTGACAAATTTATTTCATGTTTTCAATTTGAATCGAAGAAAACAAGAATGAATAGAGCTTAATATAATAATTCAATCAATATAACTATGAATCTAAATATAAGTTCAGGTTGGGAATTGGGGCTTCTGGATCAGGATCATTCATGAATGATCCTGATCCAGAAGCCCCAATAACCAACTACTCACACATTACATACATGGGTAGTAGATAACAATAGAAAATATTGGCTAATTCAAAATGGCATGAGGCATCGTTGGTAGAAAATTATGCCTACAGGTAAATTTTATGGCAGGATCTTTTTAAAACACATTATAAAGTTACTGAGTTGTCCTATTGTTAGCATGTGATTTACAAATGTGATTTATCAGCAATTTCATTAGTTACAATTGAATATTGCAAAATAAGCATTAAGTATTAGAAATATGATAAGGACTACATTAAAGACATGTGCAGCTAACTGACAGCGATGTTTGCAACATTGTTATCTATTGAATGCAATGAGTTAGAATTTCTAACTTAACGTTACACAAGAGTATTGGGTAACAAAATAGAATGGATTAAGTATGTACCAATACCAACTGACATTTCTAAGTTTTAAGATGAAGTACATACATAGCTGTTAGGGTACTTTCACTAAGACTTCACTACATTCACATTATAAATAAACAAGATAATGTACATGTGTTGTATGCATGGTATTTTATACATTAATTAGGTTCCTATCTAATCTAAATGGTTATTTTTTCATAGGTACGTAAGCAGCAATATACACTGATGGAACTAATTGGTATGGACTTCGCGCTAAGCATACCATGTACGCGTGAAAGGCATGAGCGATTTCTCGTGAGCTTGTAAACCGTGTCGCAATATAAATAGGCCTCCCTCCAGCGGCGTCGGTAAAAGCAGGTTACAAGAAATTAAATTGTCATTTATGAATTAAACCTTTCTGTTTGGGCTAAACAGGAAATCTTTTGTTTGTTTACACGGCGGTTATCGCAAAATCGTGCAAATTCTTTAGGCTATTGCACGGATATTACAACCAATAAGGCAATTTAATAACTTAATTCCTTAAGTGTGGAATTTTGTGGGATTATATAAATTGTACTTACAACATTTTTATATCGTGTGAACGGCACACGCAGGTGTGCAGCTTTGGTTACTAGAAACCCATCTTGAGCGATGAAAGCACGAGAAAAATAAACACGTCTTTTAACTTCGGGCCATTGATGAGTAATAGAACGAGCGGGGGGAGGGAACGACGCGGGAAACTATGGTCAAGCACGCACCCAGTGTTGCCAAAGCTAAAAATATATATAATTTGAATATGCGCCATCTATCAGTACATTTCGTTATGATGTTAATATTGGATCTGGACATTGAACTTTTAACATTCGAACAAAACTGATATCTCAAAAATAATATTATTGAAGATATTTACATAATTTTATGGATAGTAAAAATAATAGTACCCTGTTTATTCAACCATTTTACTTATGAAAATTTCATGCTGTAACATTCTAGATTAGCCAAGTTGATAACTGCAACTGTCTGTGATTCACAGAAATCGGGAACACACACTAATCTTACTTGTTGACCTTCTGATCCTGAAAAGATGAAAGAAAAATCAATTATTTCAATGATAATTAATTAATTATTCAAGTGTGTATTTCATGAGATAATAATATAATACAATGGCAAATAGTAGCAATAAAACCTAAAAAACAAATATAATTGGCAATAGATGAACAAAATCTGTAAAATAACAAGTTAATATACTTAGCCTGTTTTTGTAAATCAATATCTAGCTATGAGGTAGACTTACCCTTATATAATTCAGTGGCAAATTGTTCAGAGTTCCCACAAAAATAAATAGCTGGGCAGTTATAAATAGTGAATGGATCCGTATCTGTGCAGGGTGTACAAGGTACGGTGTCAGGACATGTTGGACCAAGGTGGCGCCATTCAAGAGTTTTTCTCATCACATCGAGACTATTATCCATTTTGCTGTACCGCATTATATCTTTGATTGGTTCTCCTGAAGTGCCCAGGCACAGAAATCCTAGAATTTAAAAGAAATTATGAAAACAAGTTCGAGAAGACTTGACTTTAGATGTTGAAAGCCAACTAAAGTCAAGTCAAGAGATATGAAATGGATTCTTACCTCCAATATCACATTCATATGGATTGGATACTCTATTGAATGATTTGTACTCAGATGCTTTCGGGAACAGGCCTGAAACAAATGATATGAAGATTATAGATGTGTAGTTGTGTGATCATCATCATAAGTCTAAAATAGTCAACTGCTGGACAATGGCCTTCACCACCATAACACGCTATGTGTGTGTGTTACCATTTAATTAAAGGTACATTTCTTTTTCTATAGAATGGATAAAGCTTTTTTATAGGAAGGGAAGGCTTTGTACTGCAGTGAGATAATACAGGCTGAAATCTAAATTAATAAATACAATTAGCTACTTACAGTAATGGAAAGGTTTCTGGGGCAACATGATTCCAGCTGGATCTTTGCAACCCGGCATTAAGTCCAATGGTGCCACAGAGCTGAGAGATGCAGCAAATGAATCTACTATTTCACCTGATGCTATCACATCCACCTCATCTAGGACTTTCTCTGTTGAATGGTTTGCAAATACACCGCCTGAAAAATAAAATTCATTCATAGATATTACTGTAATTTTCTGAATTATTGGAGTAGATAAACACAGAAAAATATACATACATGGTTATCAGGTAGAGATTGCTCTTGAGTGATAAGACCGCCAATTGTTACTTGCTTTTTAAGTTTTTATTTTACATAGTTCTTATAATAAATACTAAGTGTCTTATATACTAAGTGTGCAACAAAGTATTATTTATCTACATAAACCTGCCATGATTATCATAGAATTCTTACCTGCAACAATGACTCTCACAATGTTAGAGATTCCCTCTTGGTAGTCTGATGTACCAGCAAGCCCGCATAGCCATTCCACAAGTAAATGCAATGCGAACATATGTTCAGCTGTCTTTGAAGATATGTTCAGGCCAGACATGATCACCACATACCTACAATTATTTTAAAATTATGAAATTACAAGTAAAATATAAAGCTGTTAGTTTATTCAAAAAATGAAATAAAAGCAAACCTATCATCTTCAAGTTTTGGAAGAGGCTTTTGTATATTACACCCTGGCCAGCAGACATCTCTGACTGAGAATATTCCATCTTCATTTTCAGAACCTAGAAAGAAAAGAATACTTAACTAAATAAAGTTTAGAAGGGCCTAAGAGACAGGAGGCTGAAAAATTCTAAGAAAGCTTACCCAAAACAGCACAAACAACACCAGTAACCACCTCGTGGACTTGGATGCTGTCTCCAACCAATTTTATTCTTTGAAGTTCATCTTCTAACACCACACTGTCCGAATCATGGACAAAATAAGTCCTGAAATATAATATTTTAATATTGAGATGTTGTAATAACATTCCAGGAACAAAACTATAGAAGTGTTGGGAACATTACCTGGTTGGTTGCGGTATAATCTCTAATTGATCGGACAGTTCTTTCAAAATACTAGGCTTCAATTCCTGGTGCTTGAAGATTGTGCCAACAATAATACAAGGGGTCCCCTTGTCACGAAGCTCACACAGTTTCAATATCTTGTATGTGTTCGACCATTTCTTCATTATTACTGGAGCCAAAATGTTTCTAAACGTATTCAGCCTAGCAGAATAAATGTGAGCATATTGTTTAGAAAAATCTCTTGAGACTTGGTAAAAACGATTCGAACAATCTTTGTAATCAACGTTTTGGCGTTCGAGCTCAACTGTTTGAAAATATTTTTTAGATGCTTCTGTTGAACTGGGTTTTCTTTTAAAAAGCATTTTAAATATTGAAGATATCAAACACAAAACAACAAAACCGACATCAACAGGACAAAAAAAAACCTAACTAATAATATTTTCGCGCTTTTTCGAATCTATCTAAGTGACAGACAAGAAGTTAGTCCAGCAGTTTGATTCGATTGGTTGTCTATGTTTTCCTTTTCTATATCGAACTCTTGAATCACCATTCGTCGTCGGGTAGAATTGATTACAACTACTAACTAACATGAATAAGAATAAGTTTATTGTAAAATTGTGTGAATCATATTAACAATTTAACAATAATTATTCCTCTATGTAGATCGATTATTTCTTTCTTTATAACTTCTCTTTCTATGCCAAGATAACAACTATAATTAATGTTCATTACTTGACTGACTGATCGTTTGTAATTTGTAAGAAACCTAACCTATTGTTTATGGCCAAGGAAAGTGAACGTGACGTCACAAAAAAATCGAATCAAATAACTTCATTCAATCATTCGTTTCTTAGGCGGGAAAATCAAATGTAAAAATGGCTGGTGTGCAAAAAGTTCGTCTAAATAATCTCAATCCAAACCTTAAGAATGGCCTTATTGTGGGCATCGTCATTGCAAAAAACAGTCCTCGTGTTATTGGTTCAAAGAAAAAGAATGGTGAATCTAGAGGAGTTACTTCATTTACATTGAGGGATTCTGATATCGACACAATAAATGTTGATGTTTGGGGTTCTGAATACTTTGTGTTGACCTTTTACGAAAGATTTCTTGTCGGTGATGTTGGTATGTATGCTGCTTACCTATATTAGTTCCCATTTTTGACCGATTACTTAGTATCTACCCTACCTACGGTAAAGTAGTAGGTATAGTACGGGTACGAGATGATTCCAATATGGGACAATGGCTGTAACTTTTAAAATAAATATTGAGATCTATTTTATATACAAACTTTAAGTAGGAAACTTATCTGGCTAGCTTGTTGTTTTTATAGGTACTCAGGATGCTGAATATAATTAAATGAAATGGTCTTTTTTACAGCCTTGCAATGTAGATAATCATTATCATCTTGTGCGTACATCATAGAATATAATAAGATTTTATTTAGCACACACAAATAACTGACGAAAGTACAAGAATGAAATGAAAAAATTAAAAAGTAGGATTCTATAGTGAATGATTGATCGACTATAAATTATTTTTATAAACCTTTATTTTAAAAGAGTTGTTTTTATATAACTAAACAAGGTTTTTATTTCTGTATAATTATATTAAAGTTGTTTAGATCATCTTGTTAAATTTTTCATTCATAGAGTATTTTATAATATAGCTTTGGGCCGGCCAGGGCAATAACTCTATATTGAATATATTAGCAAGCAACTATACAAAAAACATTGAATTTCATCGTCTATATCAAAAGTAATCAAGGCTCAAAGTCGGGCTTCTATTACCAAACCCATTTTTTTTATAAATTTGCACCCGCCATTACGTTTTGACTGGTGCGCTGGGGTGAAGGGGGCTACGATTTATACAAAGAAAGTGACTTAGATGGCGTTATTTTTTTTTTAAGATGATACCACAAACTTGTGGGATCGTCTTACCTCGAGGGATCATCACGTACCTACAAACTTCGTTAACTAATTAATTTTTTTTCCAGTTGAAATTACATCTCCAAAAATCTGCGTAAAAAGTGGCACTAACGAACTGTATAAGCCTCAGGTATGTATGGAAGTACCTATACCTACCTAAACAATAGATAATATTATCTTGATATCATTTTCTAACTGCCTATAGCCGACTAACTAAACGTTTTTCCAATTACCTTCACTGTTTTAGGTTTCTTCGCCTTTTTACCTTTCTCTAAATGAAGGCTTCTCCGATGTAAGCATACATAGTGGAGAAACTTTCGGCTCATACTTGCCTCTTCTGCATATCCCCACAAAACTATCTTCTGGCTACTATGGACTCGCGGAAATACTCAAATTACCAGGTAAGTTTTCTTTGAAGTTTAGTTATGACGTTATGACCACCTGCGATGCAGGGGGTTCCGGGTTCGATTCCCACCTCGGGACAATTGTGTGCACGACAACGATCTGCAGACATTTTTGTTCGGTCGGGTGTTCTGGTCGTTATCTAATAATGTATTGTATTAAGTATATCAGTCATCTTGGTACCCATAACAATTGACAAGCTCGATGATATTCCAGCATTATTTATTTATATGTAGATATAGATAACACTTTATTGAACCACACAAAGAGAGAAAACAATACCTATTTACTGAAAGATTAGCATATCTTTCAATAAGTAAGTAGGTATAGAAATAGAAGACGCTCATAGTGGTAGGTAAGTAAGGAGAACTTACCTATCACTATGAGCGATGTCTTCCAGGCAACCTGAGTAGGGCAGGGTTTGGTTTATTAATTAGCATAACGGACGATCACTGTCACACCATCAAACATTCCATTGCAAACTACCCATGGGCAAAGGCACTACGTTACCACGGATTCCCTACGAATAATAATTATTTATTCGTAGCGGGTACATACCTAGTACTGCTGTGCCTCATTAATTGTAGAAAATATCTTTACAGAGAACGACAACGTTTTTGTGGATCTATTGGTAGTTGTGAAATCCGTGAAGCCAGCAAAAAGTATTAAAACCAAAATAGGTAAGTAATCAATCACTGAGCATTGGGGTAACTTTGTCCAATGTTTTTTAAACCCTTTGAGCATAATTTTTTTTATAGGTACAGACATGTCAGTGCGCAGCGTAGAAATAATGGATAATACAACACCAGCTTCCCTCACGTTGGACATGTTTGATATCGATACGATTCAAAGGTAAATCAGTCTTAACATCTTCTCTAAAACAGGTAATAAAGTATATACATAGGTAGGTTTATGTGTTCTTATCTTACCTACCAGGACTTAATAGGTACCTAGATATAATCAAGCTATATCCCTAATCAATACATTGCAGCAATAAGTTGGTTCAACTCCACAAGTGAGTTTATACTGAGACTGAGTGCTACCAGTGAAATCAACATGCCTATAACAACATACATAATGCTGGACGCCATTTTGTAGGATTATGTAGATTTGTAGTCTTAAAGGGGTTGAGGTGCTTAATGAAACTAGTTTAGTAAAAAAAATAAAAATATAGCATATAGATTTTCTTATTCTTATTTTTCTAAATACCTAAACCAAAGTTGCATGTTTATGTTTAATTCCGTCAGAGCTGAAGATTGGCGTGCACTAGAGAGCGTACTGTTCGTAGCGGACGCGAAGGTAACATGGCGCGGCGGGCGCGCAGCGAAGGTGCAAGTCTGCGCACGCACCGTGATCACGCACCAGCCGCATACGGCCGACGCAGAGGCCTTGCAGCTTTATATACGGAACCAGGCAAATGCACGTAAGTCAGGCTGAAATATAATAGGAGAAAAAAATAATTCAAATCTGTAATTCAATCTACCTACTCCAAATACGATCTGTAATTCTTGTAAGCAGCTTTATATACGTAACCCGGCTAATGCACGTAGGGTTGCCATACGTCCGGAATTTTCCGGACATGTCCGGAATTACAAGTCTTTGTCTGGAATGCGGGGGGAATTCTAAACTGTCCGGAATTTTAGGGGATCACGGGGGTCATGATGACCCTCCCCAAAATCTTAGTTGTGGTATAAAAAATCACTAGAAAATGTCTGAAATACGTTCTGTAATTCTTGTAAGCAGCTTTATATTATACGGAACCTGGCTAATGCACGTAAGTCAGGCTGAAATAAAATAGAAAAACGAAATCATTAAAATCTATGCGCCAGTCAAATACGTTGTTGTAAACAAACCACAGAAAAAGAACTAAAATTTACACGCTCGGCGTTGAATACACAAAAATAACATACATAAATTATATCGACTTCATTTTCATCACTATTTTAGACTTATCGTTTCAGGTCATTTTAGTTTAAGTCCGTTTATTGATAAATCAGAGTCCCAACACTAGCATGTACGATTATATGCGACTAGAGTGGTGACAGAATTACCCCGCTAAAATTTTGAAATGTCTTTTTTTTACAAAATAAATAAAGCAATTTTTTATTTTATTTATTTAGTATAAAAAAAGACTCTCTTACCGTTTGAACCGGTTTAGGTTAAAGCGTTGCTCTTTCCGCGTAGGAACTTAGGAATACTGACATTGATAAACAACCTTTCTAATCTGATTCGAAGAAATACAACCACCTTTTTTCCCTTTTCCCCAAGCGGGTGGAGGCGAAGCAGCAGCTTGGGCGGCGTGGAGTGGCGAGCGGGCTTGCGCCGCGTCCGTGGCCCAGATCCGGGACAGGCTGGCCAATGCCGTGCCGTTCTGTGCTTCGCTGCACGCGGTCCTCACACATCTCGACTTGGACGACCTTGTTTCACCGATACAGTAACGTTGATCTATACTTTAGTAGGAAAGGCCCTGATCCGGGACAGGCTGGCCAATGCCGTGCCGTTCTGTGCTTCGCTGCACGCGGTCTTCACGCATATCGACTTGGACGACCTTGTTTCACCGATACAGTAACGTGGATCTATACTTTAGTAGGAAAGGCCCTGATCCGGGACAGGCTGGTCAATGCCGTGCCGTTCTGTGCTTCGCTGCACGCAGTCCTCACACATCTCGACTTGGACGACCTTGTTTCACCGATACAGTAACGGGGATCTATACTTTAGTAGAAAATGCCCAGATCCAGACAGGCTGGCCAATGCCGTGCCGTTCTGTGCTTCCTGTTCCTTGCACGCGGTCCTCACGCATCTCGACTTGGACGACCTTCTTTCACCGATACATTAGCGTTGATCTAAACTTTTTGCTGGACAATTCACACAGCATCATCACCGTGGCGAATTCCTCGGATTGTCTGATACTCAGCAATATTTTTTTGACAGGGAAATCAATAGCGAAGAACTAAAGGTGCGATTCACGGACCATACAGGAGAGTTGAATGCGCGTCTACCAATCAACGTCCTCGAAGAAATTCTGGGCTATTCGGTAAGATTATATAATGAAGCAAAACTTTTTGAATTAAAAAAAACTTTTCGTCGTTACGTGACATATACTCCGATTAAGAATCCAATAAATGTTACGCCAACAAAGTCATTTATGAATAAAAACTTGGGTATCGCTAAAAAATTTATTGATATATTAATCATAATAACCAATAAAATCAATTAAACGATGAAAAGTTTTCAAAACCAAAAATTGTTTCGTGCTTCTGTGCTTTGCTTCAATGATATGATATCAATGTCGTCAAAAAATTTTCCACCAATATTCCTTGGGTTTTATAAGATCTATACAAAAAATATATAATAGATGTTTTATATTAGTTAACGACGTCTCTGTCTTAGTCATGTAGCTAAAAATCCTGTTTCTCTTTCACAGTCAGAGCAGTTGAAGCAAATGTCATCAGAAGACAGAGCTGCAGTCAGGTGGAAGATACTTCTAGAGCAGTGCACGGCGAAACTAGCGGTTGCTATGCCTCGTTTGATTGTTTTGACTCTGCGGCGAGCAACTCCAGCCGATCTGATACCTTTGTATTAAAACATTAATAAATTAGACACCTATATAGACGACCGATGTGGCGCGGTGGGCGAAGGTCCGCCTGCGACGCAGGAGGTTGCGGGTGGTTCGATTCCCGCCTCGGAACAATTGTGTGTACGATCTGCAGATATTTGTTCCCTTTCGGGTGTTCTGGTCGTTTTCTATGTATAATAAAAAAATATCTTTCTATGTAATATATTGTATTATGTATATCAGTTATCTAGTTCCCATAACACAAGCTCTGCTTACTATGGGGCTAGATAATGCTGTGTGAATTGTCCAGCATTATTTATATATCAAATTTATTTATATAGGTTACCTACTTAATTTCATTATTTTTCTTAGACCATATACCTTTGTTTTAAAACATTAATAAATTACCTACTTATTTTAGATAGAATTTTTCTTAGAGCACAAGTTCCTAGTTCTATCTTATAGAGTTGACTCTACCCGACGCAAGATGGTTAGTTATACCAGGTTATACATACATACAAACAAAACAACCCAGCTTATTAGTAACTATTGACAACAATACCGTAGAATTATATCTTTGTATTAGAATATTAATAAATTACCTATACTTGATTTGAAATATATTGTTTCTTAGAGCATGAGTTTCTCTACTATTTTATAGAGCCGACTCTACCCGACGCAATATGGTTAGTTATTTATACCTCCAAACAAAACAACCCAGCTTATGAGTTAGGTAGATAGGTACTATTGACAACAATACCTACTGTAGCATTAAATATGTCCTTTAGGATTGTATTGATCAAACAAAGCCGGGTAGAATGCGTCGTTTATATGTTGCTACGATATTAAAATATGGCATTCAAGTATGGTCGAGAAGCCTGAAAAGACTGAACTGACCTACGAATACACAAGACGCAGAAAATTCTTTGGAAAAGAGCTTTTATTTGAAGATCATGGGCCGGAGATTATTGTCAGTATTCCTTGCAATCCTTCTCTCTATAAAAACTATATCCTTCGAAATCCAGTGCATATTGGTATCCAGAACACTGGAACTATGTCGGAACATTGGGTAAATTCCGAAAGGTAAGTCAAGTAGTTACCTACATACCTTTAAGTACCTTCCTACCTTAGTTTTATCAAACGTAGGTAACCAATGTTATCTTTTTTAAAATGAAAATGTAGATATGTTTATTATTACATACAATAAAATTAAAATGAATAGGTAAGTACATAGAATTCTTAGAACTATACAATTTGTTATTGAGTAATAAGTAGAAGGGATTTGGAATTTTGGACCGCAGTAACTGTAGTAACCTGTATCGTGGGAACCAACATGATTAGCATCGGGAAGACCCTCTAATCGCGAAGCTGTCAATTAATTTACGTTGGCAGGGTCGAATACACAAGTTCCGGCATCAACCACGTAGAAGGAGGCTGGCCCAAGGATATCAACCTGAACGATCCCGAGGCAGCCACACGATATCGCCGCAAAATAGAGAAAGATGACGCTTATATTCACGCTGTTATGCACCTTGGACATGTATGGTATCTAATCATAATAAAATATACGAAATTATTTAGAGATCAAATGAACAGAACCCTGAGTTTGGATTCTCGATAGTATTATCGGGTCGACTACGTCTCATTTTTGTAAGGGACTTGGTAAAGCGACTCTACCATTCCGACATGGAACTACGCAAATCCCATACAAAAATGGGAAATATCGATACTATCCAGAAACCAAAATCAGGGGCTTTGTTATAATGTCTAGTAATATTTATCAATGTTTCAGAGCATGGAGCACAATATTCTACAAAACAACGCTATAGACATGTATCAGACATATTACACGGAAATGCCGACAATACCGCCCGTAGAGCAAAGCACTTGTCAAACTGTGAACGTATACAGAGAGCCGGGCGCCAAACGAGCTGTTAGGTCGCTTTCATGGCAGTCGGACGGCGGAGCTAAGCTAGCAGCGGCCCATGCTGATGTGGAACTCATGAGGAACAACAGAACTCCACAGAATTCATACATTTGGGACATTGGTAAGACTTGTTTCACATCTTAGATAATATAATGCTGGACAATCTTCACGGCATCATTTAGCCCCAAGCTAAGCAGAGCTTGTGTTATGGGTGCTAGATGACTCGATATACTTAATACGATTGATTACATAAATAGATATTTTTTACTATACATAGATAACGACCCAGAACACCCGGAACAAATATATGCATATCGTATACACAATTGTCTCGAATGCGGGAATCGAGCCCGCAACCTCCTGCGTCGCAGGCGGTCCTTTGCCTACTGCGCCATAGAGGTCGTCGAAATCTCTTCATGTTAAATAATGTTGTCATTTGCAGACAATGCAAATGCTCCTGAGCTTATAATCAAACCACCACAGCCTTTACTTGATTTGCAATACAATCCGAGAGACCAGCACACTCTAGTCGGCGGAATGATGAATGGCCAGGTATGAATGGTTATACATATTCATTATTAATAAGGCAAAAAAACTTATAAATCATGTGGTTATTCCAATAAAAACATTGAAACTATCATGGTTAATTTAAAACGGGCTATTTACCATGATTTGATTATTGAGTTTTCAGTTTCATGCGCCATGATAAATATCGCGTTTTAAATGACTTTAGTGGTTATTCCGTATTCATGGCGCATGAAAATACGCCGAAATATTGGAAAACTCAAATCATGGTTTATAAATATCCCTTTGTAATTGTAAATACATTTAAAAGAGAAATAGGCGTACCTAAGTTTGTGCCATGTTGTAATCAGGCTTTTGTGAAAACAAAACTTTTGCACACAAAGCTTTGCGCCTGCCGCCCATGGAATAACATAGAGGCTAGGCTACTTAGGTAGATATCATTCCGAAAAGCCCCGTGTAAAGCTGCGGACAGAAGCTAGTACAAGATATAATTATATGAGATATAGATCATTATACACACATAGATATAGCTAATATAGAATGTGTTAGCTTGAGCTAATATGAACAGTTGTGTGTAAGAAGTTTTTTTTCAGGTGGGCTGGTGGGATATGCGAAAGGGCGGTGAAGCAGCAAGCATTTGTCCACCGCATGTCGCACACCGTGATCTTGTGCGCAACGTTCTGTTCATAAACTCTAAAATCGGAGCTGAGTTCATATCCGCTTCTCCTGATGGCGTAGTCAAATGGTAACCTCAGAAAAATTCAGTTAAAGACTATAGCTATCCTACTAATATTATAAACGCGAAAGTTTGGGAGGATGTATGTATGTTTGTTGCTCTTTCACGCAAAAATATTGCGGGTGAAAACGCGGGGCGCAGCTAGTTAGCTATAATTATGATTAAAATGTCTTCTAAAAGCTAATCGAAGCTAAAAAGAGAAGCCCTGGATCCTGAAATACGGCTTACACTAGTTTAAGAAGGACGTTTACTGTAACACTAATTATCCCGATTAAAAATATTTTTATGGCATAAAGTGGACTACGTCAAGGTTAACAAGCAAAGCGTTGACGGCTTGAATTATCTTTCAGAGAACACCATGCTAAAATTTCAGTATCATTCTGTTTCAGGTGGGATACACGAAATATGAGTGAGCCAACCTACTCTATGATCATCGATTTAGTGAAATCGCCAACGGATACAGCGAATATTGAGAACTCAATAGGAATTTCGGCTTTAGAGTATGAACCAACGATACCAACGAGATTCATGGTGGGGACAGAAACAGGACTGGTAATCGGCGGGAATCGAAAAGGAAAAAATGATATGGAAAAGCTTCCATCAAAGGCAAACTATAAGCTTTTATCGAAAAGAATTTAAATTTAGTGTATCCAAACATTCCTACCCAACCCATAAATAAGTCATTTATGGGATATTTACCATGATTTGATCGGAATAAAATATTAGTGTAGATCGGTATGTCTGCCAATAAAAATTTACTCAGTGCCTTCAGTTATTCCGTGATCATCGCGTATGAAACTTAAAAAAATTAAATCATGGTAAATAACTCGTTTTAAATGACTTCTATGGTAATAACCATTATAAAATAAATAAATAAATAATGCTGGACAATCCACACAGCATTATCTAGCCTGGTAAGCAGAGCTTGTGTTATGGGTATTAGATAACTGATATACATAATACAATACATTACATAGATAGATATTTTTTATTATACATAGAAAACAACCAGAACACCCGGAACAAATATCTGCAGATCGTACACACAATTGTCCCGAGGCGGGAATCGAACCCGCAATCTTCTGCGTCGCAGGCGGACCTTCGCCCACCGCGCCACTTCGGATTGATAGTTTCAAAAGTTTAATTCCCAACCCTATCAACATTTCGTTTAATAATTTCAGTACGAAGCTCATTTTGGCCCTGTGTATTCTCTGAAGCGGAATCCAACTTTCTTGAAGAACTTCTTAACTGTGGGGGATTGGACCGCTAAGGTATGGAGCGAAGACTGCAGAGAATCGTCAATTCTTTGGACTTACTCGCATCGAACGAAACTTACTGATGGTGCTTGGAACCCTGTTAGGTAAGACGGGGACAAACTACATAATATGTACCTAGTATTAAATAAATAATGCAAAAAAATTCAATCAGTTCATTCAGCACACCACCATCTAGTCTAGTCCCAAGTAAGGAAAAGCTTACTTATGGGTACTAAATAACTGACATACTTACTTAATACAATACATTATATGAATATTTATTATAATCATCATCATCAGCCTATATTAGTCCACTGCTGGACATAGGCCTCCCCCAATGAGCGCCATAGCGCCGTCTTTAGCTTCTGCCCGCAGTCCTTCGCAGGTCGTCATCGCACCTGGCTGGAGAGCGTCCTACACTACGTTCTGAGTCGTGGTCTCCACTCAAGAACACGTTTACTCCAGCGGTTGTCGGTTCTTCGTGAGATATGGCTGGCCCACTGCCACTTCAGCTAACGTTGGTTCGCTTTCGAATTTATTAGCCTGATATTAAAAGATAGTACAAACACTTGTCCCAAAGCAGGAATCATATCCGCCTCCTGCGTGACGACTCAGGTCGTCAAAGTTACCTTCTGACTCAGTGAAATTGAATTAATTCGACGAAATTTGCAGGTTTTCAGTGATGTTGATAACGCAATGGGACGGATGTCTTTCGAGCTGGGATCTATTACGTCGTCGTAGTGGACCCATCGTAACGGCCCAGCTTTGTGACGAGCCACTGCTATGTTTGCGACCGCATGAAGGAGTATGTTATGTTTAAAACAAGTTGTTTTTCTATCTCATATTTTATTAATTTGACTGGACCTTGTTCAAAACTTTTTAATGAGAATGCCCCGTTGTTTCCCGCCAGAATATTCAAATTTTATTGGAAATAGCATTGACTTCCGCTAGTTGTCACCAATAAGAGGTCTCCACACCACCTAGTAGGCGCGACAGTGGCGCCAATAGTTTGTACTTTTGAGCGCCATGATCTTTTATTACATTGGCGTCTTGTTTCCCGCCTAATACGGACGTGCTACTTTTCTTTACGTAGCACACTAAGCACGCTGCTCAGCAGGCTTTGAAGAAATATTTAAAAGTGCATACAATACAATTAGCAAAGAATTGTTTAAAAGTGCACAAATTTAAAGGTTTGATGAAAGTGCATACTGCGTAAGTAACTTTTTTTTATCTACCTTACACTTTCTATAAAGTGTTAATTTGCGAAATAAGTTTCGGAAATTCCTTTTGGATTCTTTCCAAGATGATACGTGTTGTTTGTTAGTCGATAGTTATTACAAAGCTGACGCTTCAACTACCTCGCACGAGGTAGTACCTGCGCGAGTTATTTTTTGTGAATTTTATTTCGAATAAAATAGCGCGTGCTCCCGGCACGTGGTAATTTTTATTATATTTTTTACGTTAGCTGAGGCTTGTACAACTTAACACGTGGTATTTCCGCTATTTTCAGCGTGAATTTTTAGCAAACGAGAATTTAACGGTTTACCGTTCGATAATTTTGTGTTCCGGTTATATGTTGGTTTTTGGTTTTGTTTGCTAAAATAATTATTTTTCCAGCATGGAGAAAAGACGATAAAATTGTATAAATTCTGACCACCAAAATCATAGAATCACGTGGACATCTGGAGAAAGTGTTCGACATAGAAAATAAAAATCGTGAGTAATTTTAAACTTTTTAATTTGGGCATTGTGGGCCATGAACGCCTACGTAGGGCGTTGCCCATACTTTATACTCGGCAAACAACACGTGGACCTCAACCTGGCTGGTATATGTACGTACATAAGCTGGTATAAGCCAACATATACTCAAAATATTCCTACTGCTGAACATAGAGCGTTCCACATCGTATGATGTTGAACGCTCGTATGATAAACTTGGGTGTCCACGTAGTTCTTTCTAGCTTTCAGAATCAAATGCCCTCTCAACAAAAGTAAGATTTCTGAATCGTCTGATAAAGTAAAATTTGTTGGTGTCAAAAAATGTTTGGCTACCTACCACATTTTATTGGTGTTCTAGAATTCTCCCGAGGAGTTTCGTAATAATGTTGCCTAACCTATTCACAGCCCACCCACGGATTCAAGCTGTTTTTGCAAAGGCACTTAAAATGTTAATATAGGTTGGCAGTAATAATATTTCTTTCAGAAGTTTTTACATATTGTGTGCAATTTTTGCCTACTGATTGTAGCCATCCGATCAGCTGTGTGTCAGTCCTGAAATAATTTAATAAATAAAAATAAACTCAAGTCAAGTCGTCGCTTGACAAGAGATGGTAAAAGGATAAAATAAAGAAATAATGAGGATGAATATGAAGAAACGATTTGTAAGCAACACACCTGCCTCTTGCAAGTAATAAAAGAAACTCTCGCAGGGTTCGTTTTAGCGCCCTCGCAGGGCTGCAATGGCAAATATTGTCATGGGCACTTGCAAGTATTTATTTTAAAAAAACCCTCGCGGGGTTATATTAAGCGCCCTCGCAGGGCTGCATTAACACATGAAATTCGGCCGCACCGAATACGTTCCAGCTATTATATTATCGTGGACATGATGATTATTTCCCGGACAACGAGTCCAAAGGTATATTTTTCTTCTGCAACAACGTAAGTATAACATGTGTTCATATGAACGGAAAAGGGCTAACTGGTTAGTTTTTGGGAAAATTAAGTAATCGTGGAGCAAGAACCACTTTGATAAATATATCCCATGGTTTCGCGAACTTATTTATAGAACTTCCAGGAAAGCTACCTATATCAATATGATTCGGATTTTGCATACCTACACTAAGATTACGTATATGTACTAAACGGAAGTGTCGCTCGTGGTGCATATCCACGAGTGATACAACAAGGGTATCGCGTACCTATTTTCAAGAATTTCCAGGAAGGCTGACTAATATATATATGATTCGGGTTTTGCATACCCACACCAAGAGTAAGTATTAAATGGAAGCGTTGTGGTACATATCCACTAGTGATACAACAAGGGTATCGCGTACCTATTTTCAAGAACTTCCAGGAAGGCTAACTAATATCTATAGTATTCGGGTATTGAATACCAACACCACGAGTAAGTATTAAATGGAAGCGTCGTGGTGCATATCACTAGTGATACAACAAGGGTATCGCGTACCTATTTTCAAGAACTTCCAGGAAGGCTAACTAATATCTATATTATTCGGATATTGAATACCCACACCACGAGTAAATATTAAATGGAAGCGTCGTGGTGCATATCACTAGTGATACAACAAGGGTATCGCGTACCTATTTTCAAGAACTTTCAGGAAGGCTAACTAATATCTATATTATTCGGGTATTGAATACCCACACCACGAGTAAGTATTAAATGGAAGCTTCGTGGTGCATATCACTAGTGATACAACAAGGGTATCGCGTACCTATTTTCAAGAACTTCCAGGAAGGCTTACTAATATCTATATTATTCGGGTATTGAATACCCACACCACGAGTAAGTATTAAATGGAAGCTTCGTGGTGCATATCACTAGTAATACAACAAGGGTATCGCGTACCTATTTTCAAGAACTTCCAGGAAGACTAACTAATATCTATATTATTCGGGTATTGAATACTCACACCACGAGTAAGTATTAAATGGAAGCTTCGTGGTGCATATCACTAGTGATACAACAAGGGTATCGCGTACCTATTTTCAAGTACTTCCCGGAAGGGTAACTAATATCTATATGATTCGGGTATTGCATGCCCACTATGTATTAAATGGAAGCGTCGTGGTGCATATTCACTAGTTATGCAACAAATTCCACGGTATCGCATACTTACTACTACTTACTATTTTATGACTACTTATTGATTAACTGATAAATTGCGCAACGCAGCGACAACTGATTATGTTATGTCCTTGTACAGGCAATGAAAATACCTTACGCTAAGCATGGGGGTTGGACTTGGATTCAACATAGTTTAACCCAGAGTTACTATTATATATTATTTCTCTCGGATCGGTAACCTGTATGCAGTGAGAGTTTAAGGAAAGGATTAAATAATATTTCTAGGGATTCATGCAGGTTCATGAGATCGCAGCAATGAATGTAAGGCTTATCAATTATCATATTGAGAAGTTATTCAGACCTACCTTAAAAATTTTGTTGCGTACCAAACTTTTCGCGTGGAAGAGAATAGGTCAAAAAACTATCTACCCTCAATTTTATTTTGTTCTTTTTGCCACCCAGATATGAAAGACTGGTAGGACACGTCAAGTAATCATAGGAAACGTAAAGCAATGAAAATGAATGCTGGTTTACCTACCCACATTAAAAATATGTAGAATAATAAGACACTACCTACATTTGTGTCCATTTTAGTCTGAACAATTAAATATGACGAATTGATTAAATTGTTGGTCTTGCCAATAATAAGTTTTTAGCCTATGTAATACAGTTGCAAAGGTATCTCTGGCTTTGTATTGAATCCGTCTATGTATAGAGTTGTGATTGTGACAATGGCCGGACTGAGTACGGTAATACCTTCCGTGCTTATTACGATTAACTACCCTCTTTATACTTATTATCTTCGGTAAAAATTCATAGTCGTTTGCGTTGTATGATATGTTGTTGATAGGCTAATACTCGGTAATGTTTAGATGTTTTATGTACCTGCATTATGCTAAGTATGAGAAAGTCATCAAAACATTAACTTAGTACCCACGGCCTATGTCTGTACCAGCTTGTTAGTACCAGCGAACCAATATTATAATAACGTGTAATCGGGTGGTCTTTCCCTCAACATATGTGACAAGAGTGACGAATACATCTGCAAATAGAGTGCCTACACTACATTGAAACAAATAACGTTTGTGCTGGTTTGTGAACTACACTGGTTGTAAGATGCAGGATATCTAGTGTCTAATAGTTACCATCATGCATCATAATGTTATTTATTGACGACAGGATAGGAATCTCTTCATAAAGTTTGTACAATAACATGCTTTCTATATCCTGTTGGCCTTTTTCAAAAGAAATAGCTGAAGCTATCTGATCCGTAAGATTCTTACGCTTTTACAGTTGGAAATATATGCAAATGTTATCTCAACAACTGTTGTATTCCAAACAAAGTGGGGGGGAAAACTTAATTAATTATTGAAATCTAAGAATAAAACATCCCATATCTGGGCCTCTTAGATGAGCAAAGCTCCGCTACAATTGAAAAGGTTTATCGAGTACCTACCTACTGTGTTGGATTAATAACCTATTTGAGTTAAAATGGTTTAATCGACCATACAATCTTCAGAGATGGCCAGGGCAGTAAATTTATTTTGGATCAAAATATTTACTTTTGTATGAATTAAAGGACATATTAAATTAAACGAATGTTCGTGAACCGTTTCTAAAAGAAATTCAGCCATGACCGCCGCGGTCTTATTTAACGGATACTATGATAATGTATTGTTTTAAGTTTATCAGTAAACTAGTACCAATTACACAGGTTCTGCTTAGCTTGGGGATAGCATAGAATATATCCTCATCTATCCGATAGATGATACTGTGTGAACTGTCCTGAATTCATTGACTATAATATAATAGTATTACGTAGTGGTCTATAATATACATAATACTACAGGTTTAACCTATCATGGCATGGAAGTAGCACAGAGTAACAATTTTATTTTTCAATAAATTTAATGACTTTTCCCTCGAACTTTTCGAACCAGTCACAACAAGACATTTGGATGTCTACATGTTATGTTTTAAATATTGCTAAGTTTTGTTTTTGGGCATAAGTGTGTTACTTATGTCATCATCATCAGCCTATGTCAAATCCACTGCTAGACATAGGCCTCCCTTAATGTGCGCCATAGCGCCCTGTCAGTTACTTATGTATTTAGTTTGAATGTCATAATGTCTAATTTGCATTCAAACCTGTATAGTTTACTATAATAACTTTTATTTTAGTAAGTTCACATTGGCGTTAAGTGTCTCCACCACCACCAGGCGATAACAAACATCTCTCATTAAAAAGTTTTGAACAAGGTCCAGTCAAATTAATAGAAGCGTTTTACATAAAATAAAACGCATATTAATTTACTTACCTTGTTCAAAACTTACATTTTAAATCTTGCCTGGTGATATTCGACGCAATGAAATAAAAGATCATGGCGCTCAAAAGTACAAACTATTGGCGCCACTGTCGCGCCTACTAGGTGGTGTGGAGACCTCTTATTGGTGACAACTAGCGGAAGTCAATGCTATTTCCAATAAAATTTGAATATTCTGGCGGGAAACAACGGGGCATTCTCATTAAAAAGTTTTGAACAAGGTAAGTAAATTAATATGCGTTTTATTTTATGTAAAACGCTTCTATTATATCAAGACAAGAGAATATAATGCAACGATATGTATAATTTATCAATTTATGTTTAGCTTATGTTTATTTAGAATGTTGTACGCCATAACAATATTTTTTCTGTAAGTTGATTGGATTGGATTGTCGTTATTATCTATTTTTATTAATTTACAGGGTTTACTAGTAGCTTGTGGCAGCAGTAAAGGTACAGTGTACCTTGCTGAGCTTTCGCCGAATCTAGGAACTGCTGATAAGAATGACAAACAGCTTTTAACTCACGTAAGTTTAAGATAATCACGATACATCCACACATTCAACCACATTCACACCATTCAACAATTGCGCATTATTTTAACAGTTAAACTACTCTAAGTCTAACTAGGTTAAGTACTAATTTATTTTTGTGCATGACCTCTTGCACAAAAAAACATTTTTTTTGTTCTACTTTTTTATACAACTAGCGCTTTCCTAGATCTTCTAATAAAAAAACTCTCGATGATTGATTGATGAGTTTGATGACCATTTAGTATACTAATAAATTACAATCGATTTTATAGATTTTGGAACGTGAAAACAAACGGGAGCGGATACTAGAAGCTCGTATGCGTGAAATCAGATTAAAAGCTCGCCAGGAGCGTGACTGCGGGGCGCAGGCAGCCGACACTGACGCGACACCTACTGACAAAGATTTAGAAGAAGCTACCGATGAGTATATGCAAACAATAAAAGATTTGCAAGAACAACAAAAAAATGCAATTCCATGATCACTACGGAACTTCGTTATCTGATTTAATTGTATAATGGGTGTGTACTTCTTTGTCTTAAAATATTAATACAAGTTATTTGAAATCATAAACAATGTATTCATTCTTAACTCTTACGGATTATCTATCTCTCTTCATTTAAGTCAATAATATGCTATATAATATGCATTTAAGTCAATAATAATATGCTATACTCTCTCCTCTTCTATTCGCAATTTTCATAAACTCCATATCCGAACATTTGTCTAGTTCCTACCACCTGTACGCTGACGATCTCCAGATTTACCAAAAAGCTTCAATTAGTGACCTCACACCAGCTATTGCTTCATTGAATGTTGACCTCTCACGCATCCTTCAGTGGAGCAAAGAGCACGGTCTTTTGGTGAACCCCAAGAAGACTCAAGTTATCATTGTGGGTAGTTCAAGAATGATAGCTAAAATCGATATGGCGACCTTATCTCCAATTTCCTTTGACGGTGTATCAATACCAGTGAGCAAATCTGTTAAAAACCTGGGTTTGATCGTAGACAATGAGTTGTCCTGGGGTCCGCAACTGGCGGAACTCAGCAGAAGGATGTTTGCATCGGCGGGCTCACTGCGGCGACTGCGCAATTTTCTCCCGACTACCACTAAAATTACACTTGCCCAGTCCCTATTGCTTCCCATTCTCGATTATGCCGACGCTTGCTATCCGGATCTCACTGAAGAACAATTAAACAAGCTTGAGCGCCTCCAAAACTTCAGTATTAGGTTCATATTTGGCCTTCGCAAATATGACCACGTTTCCGAATATCGCGCAAAACTCAAGTGGTTACCCATCCGACTTCGCAGGAATACTCATATGTTATCCCTCTTGTACAGTATCTTATTCTATTCTCCAAGCCCTTCTTATCTCAAGGAGCGCTTCGAATTCCTCTCAAACTCTCACTTACTCTCTTTACGTTCCTCTGAAACCCTCATCTTGAAAGTCCCTGCTCACTCTACCTCTTTCTATGACAAGTCATTCACTGTACAAGCTACCCGTCTATGGAATGCTCTCCCTCTGGACATCAGACGTGCAAAATCACTCCCTATATTTAAAAAACTGCTGCATCAGCATTATTTATCCATATGAAATATTGATAGCCTTATCTTATGTCTATGTAAGTTTATTATAATGTTTGTAATGTAGGTATTTAGTGTATTTGTTACCAATTATTTATTAAAGTGCCACCGTCTATATTGTTCGTTCATGTCCAGTCCATCCCAAGGTTGCCTGGAAGAGATCGCTCTCAGCGATAAGGCCGCCCTTTATACCTTTATTCTTAGTTTTTATCTCTGTATTATTTTCTGTTTTTGTGTGGTGTAATAAAGTGTTATCTATCTATCTATCTATCTAATATGCTTAACGGTTTGATACGTGGAACAGTACGTTTACGTTTTCTATGCTAGGAGCTGTCCTCGTGCTTTTTAAACGCGGCAAAAGACCAGCGATGCTCAATGTTGGCGCCCACTCCGCTCGTTGTGCGTTCAAATACATCCGTGTGTTTCTGAAGAACTTGGTGCACCGAGGCTTGGGAAACTGCCGGGAATAGAGCGCGTACGTACGATAACACGTAATCGAGACTGGCACCGTGGGGGTGGACCTGCGGAAATAATATACTTCAGTAACGGACACAACATAATTTAAAAAATAAATCATATCATGGTAAATATCCAGATGTAAATGACTTCAGTTTTATGCTATGCTAGTTTAAATAAATTTCAAACATAATTATTTCACCAAACTGCACTGAAGAAGGAGAGATTGAACAAAAGTTAACCAAAATTATAACTTGATGTTGTTCCTAAAAGTAAAATAATTCAAAATTATTAAATTCAGTTCAATAGACACTCCTTATGGTTTCGTAAGAGGCGACTAAGCAGCGCCTCCTGCTGATCAATTTACTAGCCAACTGCGATCCCCATACCCAGCGTGGGGTATGCGGGAGGTGTTATGCGTATTACCCCCGCATGAGATAAAAGCCAATAAAGGGCATAGGGTATATAGGGTGAGGCCTACATCCAGGAGTACATATATATGCTGTTGAGGTGAGACACTCCTTGGGTTTTTGTTTGTAGTTGCTTAATTACTGTAGTCTGCGACACAACCCAACCAATGGGTTGGTGCCAGCATACCGAGTATAGTGCATGAATAGTGTCGATACGCCACTGCCGACTTTGGTATAGACTCCATAAAGGGTAGTCCATTAAAGCTGTTGGATCGGCGACTTTGTTGAGTAGGCTCCGTTATGTTTTTTTTATATAAGCCTGATTTGTCCCACTGGCAGAGGCCTCCCCCATCCCCTCGGTGCGGTCAGTAAGAAATTACTGAAAAAATATTTTACAATCCTTATATCACGTAAGGTAAAGGAAGCTGCGCGTACTTAATGATCATAAAGTAAGTCAATAGGTTTAATGATCATACCTGCAAGAATGCTGACATAACACCTATCAGCTTGGCTTCGCCGCAGCCAGCGTCGATGGTTTCTTTAACATTTTGCTTAGTATCCATGTCTTCAGGAAGCGGCGGCGGCGGAGGAGGTTTCTTCATTGGCTGCGGTAACGGCGGCTGTAGGGATACAAAAATACTATATTCCAACCATTATAGGGTACTATAATGGTAGGAAACTTGGAAATCCTATGTATGGGCCCCAAACTAAGCGAAGCTTGTGTAATGGGTGCTAGTTAACCGAGATCCATACTAATATCCTTGTCACTTGACAATGAAATTTGGCAAGGAAGTAGGCGGTATCCCAGGCATAAGTAGATAGGCTACTTTTTATTTCAGAAAAGCGTGTGAGATGTCGCGGCCAGAAGCTATACTGAATACAATACCTACATTATACAAATAATATTTTCATTTATATAATACACAAAAATATCTGCTGTTATAACAAAAATTTGTCCTGAGGCGAGAAACGAACTCGCAACCCGACCTTCGCCCGTTGCGCCATAGAGCTATAGCTGAAGTAAAGATAGACTCCAAGCTACGCTTACATTTTTCAGGTCCATAGCACCCTGCAGTGCCTGACGAGCTATGAACTGCGCTTTGAACTTCTCCATTTCCTTCGTAGCATCAGCTTTGATGACATCTACTTCATTCTTATAGGCTGTCAGTTGGAACTGCAGACTCTCATTCTCCCGCTAAAACCAATTATGACATAAATAAGTTAATTTGGTCACATTTAACCCAACATTCAACTTAAAGTTAAATTAAACTAAAGTGTCTATGGCATTTACCTTTAGTTGGAGTACTTCCTCACTATTGCTTGCGCCTATTTCTAAAGCTTTGTTATTGTAGCCATTGTTGTAGGGATCACTATCTTCAGAATAGAACTTCTCATTGAACTCTTCTTTCATAGAATTGAACTCCTGAAAACAATTTTGATGTAGGTAATCTCTTTGACCAAAATGATAAAGAACTCACGGGTTATAAATAATAATTTGAGCTTTTTAATTCTTACTTCAATCATACCTGTCTTCTCACCGGATTCTCCAGACTTCCAGGGCTCATTATAAATAATAAGTATTAACATCCTTTCCGATAATTTGTTTTTAGCGGTTGTTCCTCTCGTTGGAATGTATTGTATAATATAATACATTCAAATTAAACTAAATATACTGTGCTGACTGCTGACATGTGATAATATCCATTAAAATCTACTGGGATAAACTAGATCCAAATTAACGAATACCTGAGTCATTTTTTGCCAGGTTTCAATATTCTTCCTCTGCGGTTTAGTGAAGTGGTCCCACGCGCGCTGGTGGCTCGCTGCACCAAACACTTTCGCCACCTGCTCGACTGAGGTTCACAAAGAATTGTTATGAGAGGATTGAAGCCATCGCTTGACCGAACATACCGTCAAACTGTTCATTAGCGACCGGCCGTCTCAGGTTCACATTTGTCGACAGGGTTCGGTTTGAACGTCCTACTTGTTCCATTATTACGCGTCTGATCTGGTAGTCGGAATACGCGCGTACAGAGAGCGAGTAGTGTCAACACGGGACAGTGTGACCCACATAGAAGGATCCATGAAGAATTCGCCACCAGTTCCGGCTTGCACTGTTGGTCGTTATGGACTTCAAACTTGTTTTATTAAAAAAATCAAAGGCTCTTACCGCTATTACCTTCAAGTATACCTATTATATTACCTACCAGCTGTTTTTACTGTGAGGATGCGTACCTAAACGTTGAAGTAGCGCTCGTAGCGATGAAGATTAGTAATGTGCTTATTACCCTCAGCATACCGCGCGCAAAGACGAATGTTTGAAAGGCGAATCGTTAAGTAAAAAAATGGTCTGTTTGGGCAAACAGAGTTCTGTCTTGTACTTGTACCTTTAAGCTTGTAGTTTTGCGAGTCCCCGTATTACGTTGTTTAAAATGTATCTACAGCTAGATAGAGAGCAACGCACCTTTACAGTTATTCAGTCCAAAACGTTAAACAGTGGTTTAGGTGGCGAAAACTTATATTGAAGACAAGATACTTTTATAATTTGTATATTACCAGGTACCTGTAACTGAATGTATGTATGGTACTTATCAAGACTACTTTATTTGTACAGTTTAACAGTACCAAGGCAAATTATAAAAGTAAAATTGCCACGACACTTACAACATAATAATTTATACCAAATAATGTTTTAATTTTGGTACAGATAAGAGATGTAATCTTTCTCTTATTTGAAGGCTCAGCTCGGCTCTGTAGATCCACATTTGAGAGATTGACCAGAGAGTGCAGTGTTATATCTAACATGTATTATTAATTATACCTTGCCTTCACGTTCAGACTATTCTGCTACAAAATATTTCTAAATCTTACCTTGAAAATTTTGGGTCTTTTCAACCTGAGTATTATTTTTTTTGTAAGAGAGAGAGACTTTGACCTGGACTAAATTAGACTGTGACTGATAGTGTGTGTGTGGCCCATTTTTTGTATAGATGTCAAAATATACTTACGCTGGGTGATAATACTCTGAATGTTATTCTTAACTCTTTCCTTGCATTCAACCAGTTCATCTTCAGCTTGCATTTTCTCATTAAAGAGTCGACGTATATGCGCATTAGTTGCCTGGATCATAGAATAGAACTGATTTGCGTTCTTCTTTGAGCATTCACCACGCTCCAACCACATCAACAATGTCTGCAAAAACCAGGACAGAGTAATTAGCAGAAATATTTTATAGGTAACCTAATAGAGTGGACCAGTCAGACATAATTTCGTAGCGTAACAGATAGTGGCGGATTTACCAGCAGGCTGAGTAGGCTGCCTAGGGAGATTACTGCCGTATAGGAGGCAGTGCAACTGAGGCTGTGTTGTATGGGCATTGAGGTGCGTTCGCCTTCCGCGGCCTTGGCGGGTTCGCCACGCCAGACATGACGGTTTCCACCCACCATAATATCTGATATTTTTATAATAGGTACATAGGAAAAATCCAGAATCGAAATAAATACTGCAGATCGTACAAACATTTGTCCCGAGAATCGAACCCGCATTCGGCAGACCTTCGCCCGCCACGCCACAGAGGTCGTTTGATGTAAGTACTCAATGACGGAAAGGTGGCGAATACCTTGAATGATGACTAAATGCGAATTTTAAACAAGCCATCTAACAGAACTTACAGGTATAGCAGTGGCAAAGAGTTCCTCATTCTTAATTTTTTCCGCAAGCTGCACAACGGCGGTGGTAGAGTATGGTTGAACCCGTACGGGTGATGGGGAGCGCCTGTAAGAGGCGGTCATACTACGGCTTGCCATCTCTTGGGCAGACAATTGCTGCATCTGCTGCTGTTGTTGCCGCAGTACTTGTCTTTGGCGCCTTTCAAACTCATTCTGGTCATCACGACTCTAAAAACAAAATCAATCAAGTGAAAAAATTTATAGCAGATCCATGCAAAATAAACATGAACTATAATAAAGTGATGGTCCTCACCGCAGCATAATCCACATGTAGCCAGCCAGTAATTGAATGTGAACTGTCATCTTCTTCACCTTCTTTATCCTTGGGATCGGTGAGTGTGATGCGATAACCAGATATGGCCATGGCAGCATCAACACAATTTTCTTTATCAAAACGAATATGACAGAAGTTCTTTTTCGATAATCTTAGTGTATGAATACGACCATAGTTCTCAAAGAGGTCTCGGACAACAGATTCTCTGATTTTATCTGGTAGTCCACCAACAAAAATAGTGCGACATCCGGGGGGACGCGCCCTCCGTGGGGGCTGAGGGGTTCCTAAATCAGGTGGGCTCAACTTGCAATGTTTCAGCACAACCTCTTTCTTATCTTGCATGGAAATGTCTCCAGCACCTGTACTTCCATAAATTGCCATATTTCCCATCATAGATGGATCCAATATCATCCCACCCATCATGCTTATGTCAATCTGACTAGGATTTGCTGCAGATTGTCCTGCTATTGGGGATATATCCATTGGAGGCTGGGTTATCAAGTCCATGCCTGTACCAGCTGACATCATGTCTAATCCAGAGGATGGTATCATGCCAGGCATCATACTGTTAGGCATCATCATATTTGGATACATGCCACCCATCATCATGTTACCTAAAATAAACATTTAATATTATTTATCTGAGCATAACTATTACATTACTTACCCACATACGCCCTGGCTGACATAGGCCATGTTAATCCAGGTGTACCGTGTGAGTGAGCCGACGACAAAGGCATAGGGTGCGTATAAACAAAATAATTATCATAGGTACCTTGACCATACATGCCAGGCATCAATAACTGGTTCATCATGCTCATGTTGTTATCTCCTTTACCATCGACATTTTGGACATCTCTTCTTCGACCAACATTATCCACCCTTATAGGAGATCTGGACCGGTCACTCCTGCCTGAATAAAGAATCGATACATGGAACCATTAACGAATAATCAGATTATTTACAACACCTCGTAATGGCGGCATTGGACGTAGTTCATGGAATTAGAATCTCTGCAGTTGCCTACCGGTCATTAAAAAAGAAAATAATTAACCTTTCATTTCACGTTTGATAAAACTTCTATGCTTCTAAGACAAAGAAATAATTATTTAGATGTAAGTTTCATTCAAAGAGAATACAATAGGTATCTAATACCTATCTATAGTCTATTTTTTTAATAATGTAAATAAAGTAATGTCACTCGATGTCACTGTCAAAGTGACAACGAAGTGGAGCGAAACTTTGTTTTTTATCTCCAGAACAAACCGGAGTAGGATCCAAGCGCAGCAGAACATCGCACTCCGAGTCTGCACAGCCGCGGGCCGATATGTACGGAACACGGTTATCGCACGTGACCTACAAACACTCTCAGTAGAAGAGTTCGTGGTGAAGCTGGCGCGCAGGATGTACGACCCTGCGGACAATTCCCGCCACGCTCACCTCAACGGACTCGCTCCCCTACACGCGAGATACAAGACCGCCAGATACAAGACCTTCCTGGCGACCGCTTCCCCGGGAACTGCTGGAACACCACGATGATGTCCAATCGCAAGAAGACCATCGCAGCCAATCGGCTGCTGAACTTGAGAGGCCGGTAGGACTCCCATTGCTGTAATATAACTCAAGACTCGAGTGACGTCTCGCTCGACGTTGAAGCTAGAAGAAAAAACCGTAGTTCGATTCTAACCGCATTTCGCTCGAAAGACGAACTGTTGAAGACCATTGATTGTTTTTTATGGATCAATAAGTATAGTTAATTTCCGTGGCTTTGCTTGAACAGGAAATTTTCGACAGAAAAAAACAATAATCTGACTAGACCCAAGGCGACTCCCACCGTAAAACGACTAACACTACGGCTATACCTGCCAACCAGAGCTTTACACACTGAGAGTTATTTTCGGTGCGTCTTGGTAATCCTAGGTTCACTAACTAATCACTTTACACTATGCTATAATTGTACCTATCAACAAGAACAAGGCAACATTTTGCTGTGCCCTCAGACCTTAAATAAAACAAACAAATAAATGCATTTTTTTTTAGAAAAGTAGGTACATTAAATCTTAGTTTGTAAGTACATTATATTTTCACTGCCTAAATTACTTTTAACCTAGTCCTAAAAGAGAGCAGCATTATTTATCCATGGCCTCGGAAAGAAATAAAAAACGAAATATACTTTTTTGTTATTTTATTCGTAAATACTATTATGAGAGCAGTTGTTCAGGTATAACACTTACATACTAATATCTTGACAAAACGTAGCCAATTCGTCGTTACCTTCTACAAAGGAGATTTTTTTTACTGTATCACCTATGTTTTGGTTTTTGGCAGCGTTATACGAGACAGACTTTATAGTTTTTTTTCCCAACTCACTCATACTTATACAAAAAATCAATGAAAAGTGAAATACTGTCAAATGAAACAAACAAATTGCAGTGCAGACTCTGACTCATACTAGGTAATCATAGCATAGCATAGAGAGAGTAACTTGATATATCGATTACAAAGACAATCGGGCCCACTTTTAAAGTTTTGCAAAATATCAAGTATTTTTATTGCCGCTTATTTTTATATTGCTTGCTGATATTTTAATTACAACATAATAATGATAATAAAATCCCAGAAAAAGGAATGACCATTATTATTCTTCTGTGGCATATTTTTTATTCTCTTTTTATTTTGCATGTCCTCAAAATTTTAAACCTTCTACAGGCCTTCTACGTAAACGGACATTTTGTAGAAAAGCGCAGAAGAGCTAATCCAGAGCAGAGCCGAGTCGAGCCGAAAAGAAGTTGAAGTCTGTTCTGTTGAAGACTTGAAGTTAATATTTTATTTATTTATAGTCGTTCGTTTCGTTTCGTCTTTCGTGTACATACATAATAGCATGAATGAAAAAACATAATAGTATTAAATTCCATTAAATTAAAATTTTCTTTGGGTAAGCCGTAATTTCGGTTTAATTTAAGACGACGTACCTCGAGCATAAAGAGAGACAAAAGGTAGGTACTACGAAGTATGTATGTTAATAATAAACCATGAATGGGGCAGAGAAGATAAGGGTTATTTTGTAAACAAAACTTTATAGGCAAATCTTTTCATTTCTTATTAGGTATTTCATAGGTATTTGTTTCGTTGGTTGCTTTGCCTTGCTTCAGTCGCGTTCCGGCCCGGTCTATTCTTACAGACATTACAAATGAGAATGTTTTATCTCTTCCAGATGAAGCTAAGAACGCAACGCACTAAAAAAATGAGTGTGCAAGAAGAAACGCAGCAGGACGATGATTTCGTGAACCATCTACATTCCTTATTTCGACCCAACATACCAATGTTGAATTTAATAACACTAAAACTAGTTGACAAAGATTTGCTAGATGAAATAAAGAACATTGTTGAAACCAGTAATACCACTATTTATTTTGGTAAATCACTGAGGGATATAAAATGTGTTATCAGGGATGACATCAGTATAAGAGAACATGAACTTTTTATTCAATACAAAGATCCAAAAAAGCTAGTTATAATTTCAGTATCATTGCCATATTCAACGTTGCAAGAAAAAGAGTATGTGGCTTTAGAAGAAATTATTAATGCCTATAAAAATTATGTAAATAGTTTATCTTCATACTTCTATGAGTTGGAGCGCTTAGATCGTTTTTGTACTATAATGGAACCTTTACATCCCTCATTTAAGGATGATTACAGAAGAATACTATTAGGTTTGTAATGCCCTGTTTTATGACCTGATTATATCATATATTAACATCCTCCCAGCACATATATATCCACTGTTGAATAGGTCTCCCTTAAACCTTTTACTACACCTGACTATCAGATTGGCGATTTCAGTGGGTGTTGAAAATACTTGGCAGGAAGCTGCTGCTCTTCTGGTAGGTTCCCTTAGTCAGCTTTCACCACCTCCATGGGTTTTGTTGTAGGAGTCAATTCTTATGCTGTTACCACCAAGACTAGTCAGTACAAATATTTATTTGCCTCTATCAAATGATCATGAGATGAGAATAAAACTCTTTAGTTATACCATACCATACATTCCCATGCAAGATATCAGTGCAGAACCCAGTATGTTCAATTAGAGACTAAAGTTTTATTATTTTTTCAGATACTAGAACCTGGCTACATGTTGAGGTGACAACAGCAGGCTTGGCCACTAATGTTCACCTTATAGGACAATCTGATATGTGGCATGATAAGTTGCGGTCAGGGCTCCTATCATGGGACAATGATAAAGATATTGTAGAAAATATTATGACGGTTTTTGGTAAGGGCTTAAAATAAATTTATCAAATAATTTGTACCTCCAAATCCATAAAATAACTGAGAACTAGATTATAGAAGTGTAATACATTTTAATTGTTTTTCTTTTCAATTTCAGATTTAACAGAGTTCCCTGGGCCTCTTAATCATTCAACAAATAGTGTAGTTTTTAATAGCATTAAAGAAGCACCTACATGTGGTATATGTCTATGTGAATCTCTGCCAGATGATGCAGCACTACCTTTGCCACTTTGCCAGAATCCAAATTGTGATGTTTATTTCCACAGAAACTGTTTATATCAGGTAAACTATTGATCACTAGTGGCTGCGGTTGAATGCAGTGCTGCCTGCGATCGCGGTTGTTTCTAATTCCAAGTACGGTTCGCGACACCACTGGCGCTGTAGTCTGCGGTCGCTGTGCGCCGCGGCCGCGATTGGAATCAATTTCATAGAGATGCATAGAAACAAGTAGTGTCGCTTGCAGCCTGCAGCTGCAGTTTGCGGCCTGCAGTCCATCTAGGAATTGGACCTACAGAACCATCTAGACCACAAAACTAACTCTTAACCCTAAGTGAAGAATGACATAGGTACCTATAATTAAACTGCTTTTTCCACCACTAACAAAAGGAACCAACTTAAGATAACAGAACTTTACTGCACAGTAACCTCATATTTTAATACAGCAAATGTGTAATTATATTTTGTAGGTTTTGAAAGTGTATGGATCTAGCTACATAGTGGCTCATTCTATTTCTGAACTGTAGAATGTTAAAACACAATTATTATTTCATGAGCTTTTCGATGGAGGGAGGCTCTGGACCACTATTTGTGGCATTCAATGTCCAGCAGTGTATAAATAAATAAATAATGCTGGAAAATTCACACAGCATTATCTAGCCCCATGGTAAGCAGAGCTTGTGTTATGGGTACTAGATAACTGATATACATAATACAATACATTACATAGATAGATATTTTTTATTTTACATAGAAAACAACCAGAACACCCGGAACAAATATCTGCAGATCGTACACACATTTGTTCCGAGGCGGGAATCGAACCTGCAACCTCCTGCGTCGCAGGCGGACCTTCGCCCACCGCGCCACATCGGTCGTCGATGTGCTCGTCGATGTGCTGTGGTCGTATGATGATGTGCTCTTGCAAAATTAATATTTTTTTCTTATTCTATTCCAGTGGCTAGTGGCGTGTTCAGGCAATCGGCCACCTGCATTTAGTGTCGCGAATGGAGCCTGCCCTACGTGTTTGCATCCTATAGCTTGCAGTGAAAAGGATAGCTGATAAAGGCACATTAATGCCTTGATTGCAAAATTGATTGATTGGAGTAATCAGACAAACTTCGGAGATATTTAAAAGTGAAAAGGATAGAGACGCGCCGCCTACAGTTTCATTGTAACTAGTTTTTCGCTGTAAGCCTAACAGACCAATTCAACTAATAATAAAGGTTTATTTAGCTATCAAAATATGTTTTATTTTTAATTCTGAGCAGGTGCACTAGCTTCACCACTTTTTTCATAATAAAATTCAAATGGATAAATGAAGCCAAGAGGATCCAGCTAGGCTGGGTAGCTTTTGAGAATCTACGTTGAGTCTTGTCTTTCATACCGAAAACTAAAGTTTTTAATCAGAGCGCGTTATGACCTATGGAGCTGAGACGTGAACACTTAACGGTAGGGCTGGTACATCAGCTCAATGTCGCTCAGCGAACTATGGAAAGAGATATGCACGGAATTTGTCTGAAGGAGAGAATTCGTAATGAATACCTACATCTGACAGAGAACCAAAGTTATTGATATAGCTCTAAGAATTAGCATTAGCAGCTCAAATGGCAGTGAGCCGCCCATATCTCGTGAAGAACCGACAACCGCTGGGGTAAACGTGTTCTTGAGTGGAGACCGCGACTCGGCAAACGTAGTGTAGGACGCCCTCCGGCCAGGTGGACTGACGACCTTCGAAGGACCGCTATGGCGCTCATTTGGGGAGGCCTATGTCGCTCATTAGGGGAGGCCTATGTCGGCTATATCCAGCAATGGACTACTATAGGGTGATGATGGATAAACGAATGAATTACCAAAATTTCTCGCCTGTCTTTTTAGTCGGAATATTTTTAATGCCACTGTATTAATTTCAAAACCCTTGTTCAATTTAGAGCAGTTTTTTTTATTTATTTATAAGTAATCGTCTATCGTGGCATGCGGTCGCGACGCGACATGTCCACCAGATCGGACCAAAGCTCTGTCAAGTTTTCGCAGTATGTTGTCGTGCGCTGTGTAATTTTCTATGTAGGTCTATGGCACAAAACCCATTACCGCCGCCCCGCCGCCCGTCTTCAAAGGTATGAACGAAAAATGCATGACCTCTCGCGTGGGTAGGTTGCGGTCCTTATACCATGGCAGAATTTTAATGAAAGTAAAATATTAGATATCCGGAATATGTGAATAATGGGTATTCCAAAAACAAGTGTTTTCGCTTACACTTAACAAAACTATTACAGTCGCATTATCACAAACTTGACGCTTTCATGGCTCTAGCTAGACGCTCATATCGGTGAGCGGCACCATGTAGAGGCTGCGCAGTGAATTGGTTAACTAACCTATTTATAGATTGTTTCCATAGGGTACTTTTTGTCTGGAAAAAAAGAGTGCGCAGCCATTAGCGGAGCGGAAGTTAGTTAAATACAAAAATCCAGTTGTCTTTTAATTTTTAATCCAAAATTTACGTAAGACATATTTTTGCGGTTACATACATATAGTTCAGCATAAACAATGTTCAGAAATGCTTGCTGCAGCGTTTTGTGCAGAGAAAACAATTTCCTTAACATTTAAAAGAAACAACAGCAAAGCTGTTATTGGTTTGCTCCTGTAGTCTTGTTAAACAAAAAACAAAAGCAGACACACATTCAGTACAAGGAAAGTTCAATTTTATAGGATCTATATTCACATGACAATGTACAGTACTTATTTCTTCCAGACTGTGCACCAGAAAATTGCACAGTATGTCACTAATCTCACTTTGACATGTATGCTAGGCTTTGTAACATGAGCTTGTGTATCAAAATTACTAGGTTTAAACTGATTGTTTCTTTCCACAAGAGGACATTAGTGAGACACATTTTCTCATGTGAGTCACTAGGTAGGATATCACAGAGGCACACTGTCAAAGGTCCTTGGGGTAAGACTTGTGCTGGAGCCAGGAGCTTCACCACTCTGTGGGCCTGCTTCACGTCCAATATTCTAAAACAAAAGAAACATTTTTATTCATAACTATGCAGTTGCATAGTAAGCTGTGAAAATTAAATTTAGAAGTTATGATTAGGTAAATTGAGTGAATGTTTGAAATAAAGTATTTTCAATCATTTCTTTTTAAATATAATTGCTGATCTGGCTATGATACACACAGCTGAGGGTTACAAAAAGTATCTTACCTTGACATGAATTTGGTTCTTGATCATGGCAGCACGCAGAATAAGCATAGATGTCCGCCGCTGATATTCCTTCCCCATTGTCAGACTTTTGTCAAATGTGGTACTTCTCTGGTCAACATCCTTTGCATACAATATCTTGTTGTGTGAATCAATTCGGGCCTGGATCTGCCCCTCAAGTATTAACTGCATCAACTCATCTTCCAGAGCATTCACAGTCCGGTTGAAAGCTGCAGCCATCAATCTCATATCCGCAGACAGGTACGGGCTGAAGTACTGAATCAGTGCCCTATTCCTTATTTGCATGTATAGGGAGCTCAAATGTGGAGCCAGATATATGTCCAGCATGAGATTGTCTCTTATCTCATCCAACAGTCGTAAGCATGAAGCGTACTTGGATTCATAGAACTTGAAAATGATGTCTCGTAACTGTGGTTCAAGTTCTAAGAATAATTTGAAAGAACTGCTAACTATGACTTGTTTTTGTAATTCTGAACGATCAAATGTAGCTAGAGCGCAAAGTCCTCCATACACAGCTACATTGTTGCTGCTAAGAAGCTCAGGATAGTCACAGTGATCAATGCTGGCTGCGAGAAAATGTTTAGCAGCACATTTGTATTTCCTTGTTGCTAGTTCAGCCAGCCCTGCGGCACATTTGAGGCGGGTCAGTATTGATTGATTGGTATCTTTTCCAGGAACCTCATTGAAGTCCGGTGTACTTTCTGCTTTTGATACATAGTTCAGAACATGGGCCCAGTTTTGTAGGTATACTGACACCTTAACAACATTCAGGCACATCAAAATGATATGCTTGCCACTTGTGCAGTAATCTCTGGCTCTTGAATAGCATTTAAGTGCACTGGTTAAGTCTCCACAGTCAAGGTAGTGGTCTCCCAGGTCATCATGTCCTCTTCTAATGCTTTCCTTTATTGAATTTGTTTTGTAATTTTTTAAATCGGTATCTAACTTTTCCAGCTTTATCGCTGCTTTTTTGGTTTTACTTTCTATCCATAGAGTATCAATAGAAGGTATGTCTTGCGAGCCCATCTGGGCTGTGACATCTGGCAAACCAGCTGCTGCCACAGCTTCTGCTAACCTCTTGTGAAGGGTTTGGTAGAAACTTACATTATATGTTGTCATGATATAGGTTATGGACATTTTAAGTGCTTCCAACCTTAGAGAAGGGCAATGATCAGCAACAAACATAAGTCTGTAGAGCTTTGCAAAGCCAGTGTATGCGGCGGCATATGTCTCTAAGTCCAAGGAGGGGTTTTCAACTACATAGCACTCGGCTTCATTGTTCTCGTTGTCTTCAGGTGGAACATCCACCTGCATTGGTTCTGCGGCATTCTGAAAATATAGAAGTGCCGAATGAATGTTTTCCACAAACGCAATGAAATGAGATTTTACTAATGAAAGCTAGTGTAATTCACGAAGAAGGGATTTGGATACTCACCATTTCAAACATTTTCAACACCTATCTCTCGCCAAATACAGAAAATACGCGAATTCCACTGTCAACGCAGAAATCCAACCTAAAACAAATTGCTTTGATAACTTTTCATTGACCATGTTACACACCGAAATTTTATTTCATTTTTAGTTAGAGGCTTTCGATTTCAACGGTATTAAATACAGTAGCCAACAATATGAATTGCTGAATTACATCAAAATACCTTTATCATTACGTCCCGTCTTAGCAGCGGCATTTTTCTTTTGACAGCTAAAATTTTGTGTTGCTAGAATAATATATCCTAGCACCACAGACAAAAAAAGCATCAATAATTGATACCATAGACAAATATCTTCAGGCGCAGACATTGGTACGATTATTGCGCAAAATGATTATTTTAATCATTTTGCTTACGGGTTATGCATAGGTTCGTAATTTTGCGGACACCCTGCTATGCACTTTTTGTTTAGTTTGGTAGGATAGGTACCAATGTAAGGATACCGTTGTTCGATATCGTATCGATAATAATCGGTATTTTACCCATTTTTGAAAAGTGTTTCAATGAGATTATATAAAACCGACCAAGTGCGAGTTGGCTCGCGCACGAAGGGTTCCGTACTACCATCTATAAAAAACGGCAAAAAATCATGTCTGTTGTATATGAATATATACAGCGTCTACCTGTTGCCGTTATCAATATCATGGGAGCCTCTTTAAATATTTATTTTATTCTGTTTTTCAATAAAATTGTTGTTATAGCGGCCACAGAAATCATCATCTGTGAAAACTTAAACTGTCTAACTATCACGGTTCATGAGATACAGCCAGTCACCAGACGGACAAATGAACGGACTGACCAGACGGACCTACAGCGGAGTCTTAGTCATAGGGTTCCGTTTTACCCTTTGGGTACATAACCCTAAATAATACATTAAGGTAAACATATTTTTTGTACTTATCAACGAAGTTTAAAAACTATGAGGTAGGTACCTATACGTACCTGCCTAGGTACTAGGTTTCTTGTGTTGTCCATTTCAATTTAAGTACATAGGTACCTAAGAACCAAATGATTTAATACAAGTGGCCCATACTAATCCCCTTATTCATATTAATTTGTCACCGTAAAACAGTTATATAAGAAGTAATAGGTCTAATAAACTTCTATTGAAATAATCATGGACGTAGTAAATAATTTACATACAACCGACCGTATAAGCCTTAGCTACAAGTTCTTTGGAAATAAGTCAGAGTGGGGAATAACACTAACTTAGCAACCGTTTTAGTCTTTCAAAAGGTTTTAGTTAACAGAATATTATGAATAAGGGGGTAAGAATAGATAGGTACGTATGTAGTTCCTACTGTTCCTACCTTAAGAGGAGAAGAAGGGAGTGCGCATGCGAACAGCTTATGTACGAGTAGGTATTAACGTAGCCCATTGCATAACTTTTCTCTTTCGTGATTCATTGATTTTGTCACAATTTTGCTTGTCAGTATTATTGTATTCTCTTTGTTGTATTTTCTTTGGTCAGTATTATAAACAATGGGTGGGTAGTATAGCAAGTAAAATAGAGCCTGAGGACAGTTATTGTATTCTCTTCGCTGAGGACGAATTCACATCATAACTCTACCTACGTAGATAGGAATATTAACATCTTATCTTTAACTAAGATGTATTGCCAATTCGTATCAGTCACATTGTTACCATTTATTCAAGTGCTCATCAAAATAATATTGTGTACCGCATTTCAATTTATGTTATGTAGTGTGAGTTATATCAGGAAATTCAGAAGAAAACATAAAGGTAACTTTAGTAATAACATTTCAATATATATTATAAGTATTCATACGTACTACCTACATAATTATGATATATATGTATTTATATTTCGTACAGTAGTGTAGGTAATTAATTTACGTAATTAGTAGATATTATACTTACTTACGTAGAGTAGGTACGCTACCTAACAGATGAAATGCACATGCCTAAAACGACCGCGAAAAAATGAACAGACTTTCAGCCCACGGGTTATTATCGGAAAATTTAGAAGCTTGTATTTTTCTAATGTATACTTTTTACGGTTTTGGTTTTATACAAAACATGTGTGATGACGAGTTAAGTTGATGTTATTAAGGATAACATCAAGTTAACTCGGTTTTGAATGGTAAGCATCAAACAGTGTAGTGGATACCATATGTGTATGGAAGATCAGCGACTCGTTCAACATTTAAAATACTCAGATTAATATCAATATAGCTAGGTTGGTAGTTATATAACTCATAAACTAATTGGGTAGACATTACCCCCCTTTGCTAAGTAGGGATGATGACAATGAATAGACTTCTCAATACATTATACTTATTTATATCACTAACAATGTTTACGCCAGCTGTTTCCAAATTATATTACGCAGTCAATTCTAGAGCAGAACTTTTATTTTTAGACAAACGATGGCAACGTACTCTAAAACCGATGCACAAAACTCAGCTCATACAAAATATACAATTCTGCATCGTAAACGATGTTTTTAACATATTACTAATAAGGTTGGTCTTTATCCTAAATCTACAAGATCAGATAAAAAATCAATTAGCTAATAACGTTGATGTGTTAGTGATTTTAAGATTGTGATAAGTGTGTATGATTTAAGGTGGTGCTGCGGTGGTTTTGACACTTGGAGTGGGTTGCTCATGATGAAGGGTGCACTGTTGTTGTCTCTGGTTTATATCCTTCAGAGCGAAGGCGCTGTGGTGGTCAGAAATGAAGAGTCTCGTATCATCAACAATAGGCCGATCATAGGCGTGTTGGCACAGGAGCAATCGTTCTATCTTCATGGGAAGTATCCTGAGGAGAACTATACCAGCTACATCGCAGCTTCCTATGTGAAGGATGTGGAGGCTGCTGGAGCCAGGGTAGTGCCTATCATGTGAGTTTTCCTACTATTCATATTTTCGTATACTTTGCTGATTACGGATCTCCTCTTGCAAGCCAGTGAGAGGTAGCATCCGTCCGCCTAACAACCTACGTGTAACTGCTTACTATTTATGTTCTAATATCAGTAACCTTTGTCGTTAATATCCGTACTTCTTTATTTTCAGGATCGGTAAAGATCGCGCCTATTATGAAGATCTCATTTCGAAGATAAATGGGTAAGCATTTCATTTCATGCACTATCTCCATTTAATCCTACAATTTCATCATTCAATGCATTGCATGGTTTCCTAAAAATTAAGTAGACTACGAAAACAAGTACCTACGCTCAGTACGCTCACGGTCATGTTTGTTATGCCTTTCCGTATGCAGGGTGGTACCTAGCGCACCCTTGTGGCATGAATGAACAGCTGAGGATGGTCAGTAAATGAAAAGTATTATCAGAAATTATACAGGGCGTCCCAAGACTATGCCACATGAAGGCAAAGTTTATTTAATATTGTAGATAGGATATGTTGCTGCAAGGAGATTTTACGTTTAAAACTTAGTAGGAAATACTAGAATCAAAGATTTTCTAAAATTTACTTGCTTCGACTGGGAATAAAAAAAAGCACCCGTATCTTTATGATGCGTATCGAATGAAGAAGAAAAAATATATAATTCCTCTTAAGTAAATATAATCTCTTTAATTTACTATCATTATCATCATACGTCCATAGCAGAAACATAGGCCGATAAACGACTATTATTTGACAATACTGCAGTAATTATTCAATTATATTTCTAGAGTGCTAATACCTGGCGGAGCGACCTACTTCAACCAATCCAACGGCTACGCCGACGCCGGGCAGCATATCTTCGAGATCGCCAAGAGGCTGAACGATGAAGGAGATTACTTCCCGATCTTCGGAACCTGTCTCGGTTTCGAGTTGCTGATCATCCTGGATAGTGGACGCGGGGAGAAGGAGAACCGAATCACTTGTTACTCTTACGGGAATCATCCGCTTGATTTTACTGATGGTAAGATTTTTGTAGCTATGATATATGGAACTCTTTGGCTCTAAACTGCAAATGAACTGCATTTTGCGGTTGGATTGCAGTTGAAATGCGGTCCGTCTCTCTAGAGCCTTTGATCTCTACTTATGTACCTCAGGTACATATGGAGGCGGCTGGTGATCACGAGAAGTCTAAAGTCTTATAAATACCTAAGATTCTGAACCTAGTGCTGCATCTAGGTGTCTAAGTGCTTATTTTGTGTGGTGTGCCAGTATACTAAAAAAAACTGGATTTTTAATTTTCAAGGCTCTCGGGCCACCTATAAATAAAAAAACATATAAATAAAGATAAGATAAAGATAATTTATTTGCATAAACATATTGTGTTATTGAGATGTTACAAACAGGTAGGTATCAAATATGTTTTACCGATTACGGTGTACAAATTGTGAGATATGACATGCAGTCTCTGTTATTATAATTATTATTTAACTTAAGTTAAGAAAATCAATAGAAATAATGTCATAAAATATTAAAAAAATCCGTATTTACAACATGCAATAGTTCTATAATATAATATATTTTCATTAAAAAGTTAGAATTTATCATTTGTGACGCTGATAAATACAAAATTAATTTTAAAAATTAAATTAATTTTGTATTTATAAGCGTCACTTTGTCCAGCAATAGGACACATCTAAGTCTTTTAACACAAAGTCAACTGTCTAATTTTAGTCTAATCAGCAGTGATTGAACAAATGTTTCGACCTAGATAGGAACCACAGCAAAAGGTTCCGGTAGGTTATAGGTAGGTATTTTCTAGACCTTCGTAATACATCGTCGGCCACATCTTCAGTTTACATCAGGTCTATTGACTATAAAAAAAACCTAAGCTATATTCAACTCAAATTCTTCTGCTAGCTTTGAGATTATTTCGCTCTACGAAGTTGTGTATTGAGTTATGTATTTTATTTCAGATTTCCGAGACAGCAAAATGTTCAAGGAGGCACCAGAAGAAGTCATCGACCTATTGGCACATGAGGATGTGACTGTTAATGCTCACCAGTTCTGCATTGTTGACGAGGTAACAGTACTATACAAATCCATACATAGGCAGTACCATATATAAATGCATACAGAGTTGGTTCAGAAAAAATCAATCATTCCTGGATAATCACACTACTACTTGCAAAAGGGCTGGTCGCCTCCGATACAAGCAACGAGAGGAGAGTAAAAGGTTTTTCATGAAATAAAGTGATTATGACTATGAAGTATGAAGCAGTTTTTGCATCTTCGTCGTCCATCAGCATACTAGTCCAATAATGAACAAAGGCGCCTAAAGAGCGCCAGTTTTTTAGTTTGCCGCATTAGGCATAATATGCAGTATTTCGCATCTCACATTATATACATGATCTCTCCAGGTCATTTTTGTTATTCGTTATCTACCAGTATTTTCACGCCTCAGCGTTTTCTCCGCTCGTATATCGCAGGTTGCGTAGTTCTCGCAGATATCAGGACATTTGCGCTCGAGACACTTGCAACATTTGCGTAAGAAGACAGATAGTTTACAATTACCTTGCGAGTACATGAGTATTATTATATCAGTGACATTCCTAAATATTATTATCCTATTTATTATAATTATTGTCGAGTGTTGCGAAATTCACCACTGTGTACCTACATTGTGCAGATCCATTTTCTCTACCCCCTTTTTCCTTCATGAAGATGAAGTTATTTCGTAGATCTTCGTAACCCCTGCTACGAACGATGATACGCCGTAGCAAACAAAAGATATCAACGCGCACCCGCTTCTGTACAACAAAACTAAATTCCGAATACCTTAGTAAAACCTCGCGGTTCACTTTAATATAGTAGCAATTTACGTATAGATGAGATCTTTTCTGTACCTATATTCAATCACCTTAAGGTCGCCTATCCCTTCCCTATACATGGAATTTTTTTTTCGTAGAATTTCGTAGCACGTGCTACGACTCTGGACTTGCGTAGCTCGTAGCAAGTAAAATATTTCAACGCGCACCTATTTCATACAACAAAGTCATATAATTCAGAAACTAGAAAACGTTTATTGTTGCAAGTTTTCATTGTTTTTGGGGTGATCTCTTTGTTTTTATAATAATTGTTCTCATTTAACAAGTATCACACAAGTCCTTTACGCTAGTGGATTAAACCCGCTCTTGCACTTAGTTCTCCTGTCTTCTCAACTTAATCGAGTTCAGCTTCACCTAAAGGTTTTCGAAAAACTTAGAAATGTTGGCTTTCGTTTGCATATACAAAGAATGCAAGAAAAAGTTATATTTTTCTCGGGTTTTTCAAATCTAATTTTCCTTGTATTCCTTATTTTGCAGAATCTGATATCTCACAACCTCACTAAAAACTGGAAGGTGACTTCGTACACAGATGACCAATATGGTGTCCAGTTCATTGCCAGCATTGAGCACACAAAGTAAGTGTTTTTAATTTTATACATTATCCTCTGATGTACAGGTAATTTTAAAGTTCATATATTACAAATTGTCGTTTGTTTTCAATCAAACATTAAATAGAAAGACATTTATTCATAACAGCTTCAATTAACAAATAACACACTTATAGAAACAGGTACATGTGGAGAGTTATTACAAAAATGCTCTAACTCAGCATAATGCTGGCTAAGCTCCGTAAGAGACTTAGCCAGCGCTGGTCTTCCGTTAGAGTCCGTACAGGTGACGTCACGGATAGGCATACGCAATGACATAAAAAAATTATAGTAAAAGAATAACTAGATAAAAACACTTAGGCTCTAGACAGACGGACCGCATTTCAGAACTGCACGCCAACTGCAAATGAACAGTTGGTTTGCAGTTCTATTACAGTCGTGTCAACTGCATTTAAACTGCAAATGAACTGCAAATTTGCGGTTGGATTGCAGTTGAAATGCGGTCCGTATGTCTAGAGCTAAAGTCATAATACCTGTGTATATTATGACTTGATTAACTTAATTTAAGCATTACATTGAAATGGAACATTATTTCATGAATTTCTTGATTTTAATAAGACTAACACTGTTACAAAAATGGCCAATAGCACTTGAACAATATTGGTTTTATTTGTGAAGTATTATCATTAGCTGATTTTAGAATTTTCATTTTCAGATACCCATTCTACGGAGTGCAGTTCCACCCAGAAAAGAGTTCCTATGAGTGGAAACTGTCAAAGGCCTACCCCCACTCTGTAGATGCTGTCAAAGCGAATCGCTACTTCATGGATTTCTTCGTCAGAGAGTGCAGGAAGAATGCTCACACATTCGCCAGTGCCGCCGAAGAGAATCAATATCTGATCTATAACTACATCCCATATTTCACTGGTGTCTTGGGCAGTGCTTACCACCAGTGTTACTTGCTTGAACCTAGGGGTACGACCTCCTAAACCTAGAGAACAAAATAAATAATCTGGACAATCCATACAGCATCATCTAGAAAAGTTTGCTAGATTAAGTCCGCGAAAGGAGAAGAAAAATAAATTTATAAAGTAGGTATTTTATGCGCTGTTTGTTTTATGATTTACAATTATTAAAACCGTATTTTCAAGCATCGGCTTTTATTTGTCTAAGCTAAGTCTAAGCTAAAATCCAAGTTTCTGACTTAGATTTTAACTTTACTAGACTGCATACATACGACGTATGATACATATGAGAGACAAATACACTGAAAATGACAGTTGGACCGAACTCATTTGAAAATACCACCCCAATCCTGTCAAAGCTATTTGAATATAACTGTTGAATCGCAACTAATTAATAATCACCTAAATCTAAAGCTCTAAGCCAAGTCTGCAAATACCCGGGCCCTGACTTAGCTGACATAACAATAGATTGATACCTTGAAAGTACCTACCTAAGTCAGAAACTTACCTAAGTTTCTTACTTAGGTAGGTACTTTAGTATTAGAGTAGTATTATATACTTGTTTCTACCCGCGGTTATGCACGCGTTGTTTATATGGAAATGTTTAAAGGTGGTTTCTGTCCCATGGGAATGTTTTATGTGATAAATAGTAGTGAATGTGTGAGTGCAGGCTTATTAACTAGATATATTCAAAATTTAAGCCTGATTTCCTTCAGTAGTTTCAGCGTGAACAACGACAAATATCAATCCATACATCTAAATTAAACTTTCGCATTTATAATATTAGAATGATTCTCTGGTATAGATGCGAATCTTTACCTATCGGCACTATACTCAAGCCATTGATTGTGAATAATTGTGTTGTAATTTGTTTGTAAACAAATTACAACACAATTATTCAAAATGTTCGTTTTGGTATAAAGTCTGAAATGGGCATTATTTTCACTAATATAACTGTATGCTGCTGTAAACCATTTCACAGCTTGAGTCAATTCTGTATCCTATAAAACAAAGAAAATGGACTGTAGTACCTATATATGTATGTATATTACCCCTGAGTGGCTTCGATTAATCCAGATTAAAATGAAGCCGGGAGCGTACATACTACATACTATTTATTTTGGCTATCCTCAATAAAGCTATTAGTCAGAGTCGGGGTCCAGGCTTGTGTTTCTGATTGGACGTCAATGGTTTGCCGATAAAGCTGCGGGAGGCCTGCCAATCCCCTAATCTACCAAAAATAGACCTAATTATATGAAATCTAGTTAGCATAATTTGTGTTGTCGAAAAACAGATAGTTTCGTTGTGATGTAATGGAACCTTTAGATAATGTTGTTATGCGTAACCACGTGTAACTGTGAATGTATCTTGTAATATGATTACTATTAGGTAATAAGAAACTTAGAACTTAGAAAAACCAATTAAAAAAAAAACAACACAAATCAGTTTTCGCACTACGAAAAGTGCTAAAGTTCTAGAATTTTGTCGAGGTGCTACAAAAATTCGAATAATTAACCGTCAATTTTGACCAATTTTGACATTGTAGCTGGTGTCAAACTAATACAAAATTGACGTTTGACAGTACTAATTGCTTAATTTACGCCTGTCGCAAACCGGTCCCGAGTTACATAATCACCACACGGGACTCTTGGACGACACGTCATAAACCTTCTGAAACTATCATGGTTATTAACACAAAAGAAAAAAAAATATGTAAAAAAAAAATTAAAACGGGATATTTACCAATTTTTTTTTTAAACTCAAAAATCAAATCGTGGTTTGTCCCGTTTTAAATGACTTTAGAGACACGTCATAAAATTCAAATTACATAAGTAAAACTATGAAATAAAGTGATCAATTTGATTTTTTGTTCAGTTCAATCCTTTTAAGGTACAGTACAGAAGCGAACAAGAAACCTTTACCTTGTTAGGTTATTAGTTTTCGAGTTGGAGCAAAACTAACTTTTTATCGTCTAGATAATCTGATAATTTGTAGTGCCTTTTTACAAAGGATATGTTAGAAAATTTGTTAATTATTATAATTTTTGCAAGGATGCATGATAAAATTATACAAATTTTTCATTGTCTTACAGTATTTGTTGTCGTCACTTTATTTGGCCGGAAGTTTCGATGAACTCAGGTATATTTGTATAAAGTTCAACGACATGGATACACGTGAAAAGAACTATCCGTATTGGAGATTGATGACGGTCCAGCGTAGGTAATCGTTTGCAATTCTTCGTATGTGACACGTTATTATGCGTATCACGTTTTGTCGTAGCTAAACATAACTAAAAAGAGATGTTTACTGTTTTTAGCCTCGTGACCTCTGTATTTTTATGTAATATTTTTTTTAGAGATTTTGTATACGACAGTAGGTTTCCTTAAGAGACTGATTCTAATTATCAGTATAACTTGACTTGCTTGTTATGGAAGGCAACGTATAGTAAATAAATAAAACTCAAACTGGAGGTAGGTTTGAAAATACTGTTTCGAACAAATATTTTTGTGATGCTGAGAAAACCTCGGCACCAAAGTCATTTATAACGGGATATTACCATGATTGTATTGCTAAGTTTTCCAATAATTCGGTACATGGCTTATTCACAGAACAATAATATCCTAACGGAAAGAAGTAAGACTCCATAGAGTAACAATGCCAACACTAGAGCACACTAGCGCCTCTACCTTAAGCCCACGGTAACTGGCGTTTGGCGAGCTTCAAATTAAATAGGCGCTCAATTCAATCTTTCTGAGGTGCTTTTTTAATTTATCTGCGACTATAATTATTTATCAGATGAATGGTAATTATTCAACATTTTGTTGAATATTCACCATTTACCTGACAGATAGTCTTACACTAAAATTATAGAATTGCACCCAATACTTAAGGAAGGATTTTGGTTGAGTAATTAAAATGTCAAGGCTTATTTAAGTGCCTTTTGTAATTCCGTGATCATCAAACTAAAAAATCAAATCATGGTAAATATCCCATTATAAATGACTTTTGTGTTAATAACCATGATAGTGTCGAAAGTTAAAAGCTCGTCAGGTATTCAAAGCTATCGCTAATTGCTGTGAAATCTTTTGTGATTACGTTTTTTCTACGGCTTGTTGCCTTCAGCAAAACTCATTTTTAGCAATATTATGCACACCGAACACACAGGTCCCAATATACTACCCAATGATCGTATCCATTCAAGGTTGGCAGAGATGGCTCAAAACACCGTTTTTTAAGTTGTTTTGATTCTATTTAATTTACGTGTACCATTAAGTAGTTTTCTATCTATTACGATTTTCGATAGTAGTCCATAGTAATAGCGATTACAGATGCGAGATAGATGATAATGCAGTTTCTTATCTGCCTACGCATTTTTATCTAGGTACGTGATGAATTATCTTGTTATGAACTGAAAAAAAGTTGTGCAACACAATACGAATATGGAAAAAATACGAGAGAAACGTGGGCCTCAGTTTTATAAATCGACCTCAATATTTCCATAAACACAAATCATGATGATTGTGGTTAACCCCGTCTGGTTTAGACATGGCATGTGTGTACAAACTTACTCAAATAGAAACAGTGAAAATAGAATAATTGAAAATTAAAACAGAGTTACAATTTCGCTAAACCTATGTTTTTGGCCTCGTGACCTCTCCATGCTTATGATTTTGGTAAAGATTTTTCTAACGACAATACCTCGACATTATAAAAAAATGAAATGAAAAATGAAATGAAATGAATTTATTTGTTAAAAGACTTACACATTACTTCTAAGGGACTGTTTTACTTATCTGTCAATTTCGAATTGCCTGTTATGCAATGTAACTTACGGGAAATAAGAAACTGGAGGGAGTTATGAAAATATTTAAAAAAAAGTTTCATTAATGCTAAGAAAAAATCGAAACCCCTTCTGGTTCAGAGGAGGCATGTGAGTAACAACTATGGTACAAACAAAATTAATTAGAAACAGTGAAAACAGAAATAAAAAACTAAAAGCACAAAATCTAAATGAACTGGAGATTCTGTTTTGAATAATTTAATGGTTGTGATTGTGTCTAGAATGAAATTCTTGTAGCTTGAAGATAGTAAAATTTTGGATTATTAAGAGTTGTGTTAAATCGCAAGGTGTGGAAGAGAGAAAATAGAGGCCTTACATATACTTGCCCAGCAGTGGGACAACAACAATATAAATTAATAATAACGCATGCCTCCCAATGGACTGGGTCAATATACTGCTCGAAATCATGAAAATGAGAAATAAATAAAATTACTTCGCGAAATTAAATCCATGGAACCTAATTAAACATTAATTATTAAATACACGTATCTGTGAACTTGAGCCCCAATATTGAGGGTCTCTGTGTCACCACCAGACTGGCCTTGACTTTATTTACTCTAAGGGCAGTTCAGTGCCTGTTTATTGGACGTTATTTGGGAATCCCCCGAGAGGAGACAAACAATTAAACGAGTTATAGGCCCTTAATAGGGTATTTTCTAATAATTCGATTTCAATGGCCTTAAACTTGAGTCTGATTTATCTTGAAGTCGATCTTTGATAACAATAATTTATCAGTTCAATGATTTTTATCAAATAAACAACTCAATAAGATTTTATCAGCAGATTTTAAAATTGATAACAGTTATGTAGATATTAAAAATCTCATTAATTATCGATTCAATAAAATGTTTCTCAAAGCTTGGTATAAAAAGTTACCTGTTGATATTTAAACATAAAATTACCATAAAGGCGTAACTTTCAAAGCAAAAGTAAACATAGTAAGTAAACGATGATTGATCGCGAAATGTTGTTCAACTGACTTATTCACAAAAGAGCACAATGACTAGGTTGTTTAGGTGGGTTCAATGACTAGGTCGTTTAGTTTGGTTAAACGACTATAGATAAGTTTTTTTCAGACCTTTTTGGCGAAAATCTAAGACCTTTTAGCATAAATAATTTGATATTATTGAGAAAACTAAAAACTGACTTCGAATTTCTTAATTTTAAATTTAGACCCTTAATATAGCATAAATAATTTAATATTATTAAGATAACTAAAAACGACTTCGAATCCCTTAATTTTAAACATTGTTTTTAACTTTTGCGGAATAAATACCAATCCCCTGGAAATAACATTTATCGGGCCATTTCCGGATCATTATCTTAACGTTAAAATCGACGAACATAAATATAAAACAAACATCATACGGCTGAACATAGAAACTTCTCCTTTCTTCGAAGTCGGTTAAAAAACGCTAATCTAGAGCAATATGCTCCGAAGAGGTATGTCGTTGTCGTTGAGTAAATGCCGCCGAAGAAAGCTAAGTGTGTCAGAGGTGCAACGTTGCAGTCAGTATTACATAGATTTTTTAACAATGTCAATAATAGATGGATAGATAGAAAACACTTAAACCACAGAAAACAATACAAGAATAAACAATGGAATAAAGGGTGGCCTTATCGCTGAGAGCGATCTCTTCCAGGCAACCTTAGGATGGACTGGACACTATTATTAGATATTATAATAATATTTAACATTTTCATTAATATTTAAACAGTTAATATTATTGATATTTTTTAAAAAGGCTCTATACGTATTATGAGGACCTAGGTGGCGCAGCGGGCGCTTGCGGGTCCAATTTCCGACGATCTGCGAATATTTGTTCCAGGTGTTCAGGGTATTTGAATGATTATAAATATTAATATATATTATAGGTTTACCTATCTAAATATATAATACATTGTATTTAGTTAATCACTCATCTAGTACTCATAACACAAGCTCTGCTTAGCTCTGCTAGCTGATGCTGTGTGGATTATACATATATTACATACATATAGGTATATAGTTCTATTTCCGTATAGGTGTAACGTTTCACGCACCAATAATGATTGAAAGAAGCTCAGCAAAGTTTAACGACAATGGTAAACATGATAAATTACAGGCAACATGCTAAGCCATTCAGAGCACGCCACACGAATGGAACAACGTTTAGAATAAAACTGGGCAAAGGATGTGATACTGAACCGGGTTCCGGGTTTAGTCTTTTGAAGTTTCGTTTTAGATGATAAGCTAAGGTCATTCAAATGGCCCTAGTTAAGGGTCCGGCGACCCTCGCTTGCAAAAATCGCTCCGAATATCGCTGTCCCTGTTTAACTCTTGTGCCGCGCCACATGCGTGCGCGATCTATGGTAATACCAAAAATTATGACTGAAAACTTTTTGTATTCTTCACAAAGTATTGTTATTCTGTAACTAGACAATATAAGCTATGTTCCTTATATTGTCTATAATAGATATATATAGTATAATAAAAAGTAAGATATTGATGTTTTTAATACGAAACAAATAGCAAGATAACTTGTCCATTTTCGCATAAAAATGTGCAAAATGAGATTGGCTTTCATTTCATTTTAGGTAAGTATTTTGAAAAAAAATGTATTTGGGAACCTAGATAAATACTATTTTAATACAAATAATGCAATATTATGGTGGAAATATGCTTGAATTAGAAATAATTTTGGTATTACGTTTGTATGAAGAATTCGTCCCTCTGGAGGCCCCTTAAGACATGATATTTAAGAAAATATTTAGTTACGATTTCGCGCAAAACCGAGCTCCGCGTGATGCCGGCTACGCCTAGTGCGTGGATCGGTAGATAAATTAATATTCTGTAATTCCGTAATTCCTTATTGTACAAAAAAAAACTTAAAAATAACTTAACTAACAAGATATGTAAAGAGGCGGTAACTCCAGTACTCCAGTCATCCCGTGACCACGACAGAGTGTAAACCTGTTGAAACGTCGGGAAAAAAGGTAAATAAACATACCCGTTGTATCAATACTTATAGATATGTAAAGTTGAAAAATTCCCATTTAAAATACAATTTTAAAGAACTTGGATCTTTTTTATTTATTTTTATTTCAGTATAAGGGAGCATAATAAAGCGGATTTTATTTTTTAAAAACGATGTCGTCCAAATGATTGCCATTTTTCTCAAAGAACTCTTGCAGTCGGACCCTTACATTTGCCATTACGGGCCAATTACCCCGCGCGCCGGCTGTGGTGATGGCATAACAAACTATCGTTTTAAACAAAGTAAACGTTTTTGATGGCGTTTACTGGAGTTGATAGGGTACCAGTATTGCATGATTTGTTTATTAACGTTTAGGTACATAGGCGAGCTTAACCCTACAACAAAGAGTAATATTGTATATTATTACACCCTATCTTCTCAAACTTGTATGTTGCACGATGACAACTTTAGTTTTTTTACACCTACTGTTTAGTTGTTTAAGATTGAGTCGGGATACAAGTCATTTATCGGGATATTTACCATGATTAGATTCTTGTGTATTCCAATATTATTATTTTTTGAAAAACTTTAACCATGATAGTTTCAAAAGTTTGGATGGGTCGGAATAAACATTTTTTCATTCTTTATTTTCATCTATAACCATTTCTGGAGTTACGGAACTCTAATGCTGCTGCTTTATTATCTTTAGAAACGTTTTCCGGGTTCCTTACAGGAAGGTATTGGAAGGTCGTTGAACTCCCAACTTTTCTTGCACTTAGATTTGTTTGTTCGACAATAGAAGAGCAATAAATCGCGGCCAAACTAAAGGCCCATTGCCTCCATTGTAGCCAAACGACTCTTGTTACTTTGTAAATAGGTTTATCTTTTACTTTTGTTACGAATCAGGTTACTATTTGATAGAACATAATAGTTAATATACACTGTTCTTTCTTAGAATTAACAAGCTGAAGTGGCAGTGGGCCAGCCATATCATGAAGAACCGACAACCGCCGGGGTTGCCTTGACTGGAAACCGTGACTCGGCAAACGTAGTGTAGGATGCCTTCGGCCAGGTGGGATGACGACCTGTGAAAAGCTGCACGCAGATGCTTGATGCGGCAAGCTGAAGACAGGGCGTTATGATGCTTATTAGGGGAGGCCTATGTCATGGGAACTGAGTTATGGCATAAATGTAGTTTTTTTGTAAAGAAGTAACAAACATCCGCCCATAAACCCGTCCATCCATCAATCCATCCATCCATCCATCCATCCATCCATCCATCCATCCATCCAACCATCTTAACATAGAAACTTTCGTATTTACAATATTAGTGTGTAGTTTGACGACCGATGTGGCGCGGTGGGCGAAGGTCCGCCTGCGACGCAGGAGGTTGCTTTCCCGCCTCGGAACAATTGTGTGCACGATCTGCAGATATTTGTTCCGAGTGTTCTGGTCGTTTTCTATGTATAATAAAAAAATATCTATCTATGTAATGTATTGTATTATGTACATCAGTTATCTGGTACCCATAACACAAGCTTCTGCTTAGTTTGGGGCTAGATAATGCTGTGTGAATTGTCCAGCATTATTTATTATTATTATTATTTTATAGTGTGGTTCTTTACAAGGGAATTGAGTCTGAGATTGATACAGGGCTTATATCTCATGTAGAACATTATTTTGTACCTACGTAGGTATTTTATAAAGCACAATATAATACATTAACATATCGATAGGACCTGTTCATTGTGTTACGTTACTAAGGCTTAAATGGAACAATCTATTTCGGTCAGATTTGAGCTTGCGGTGAACAAAGCCCGGAGTAAATTTCGACTGATGAAGCCGCGTAGCGTAGAGGGCCTACGTGATCTCACTCGCGTAGCAACAATGCTACGTAATATTACATCATGCATAATAATAAATTAACAGTTTTTTTTTAGCAAATATCTTGACTTGGCTAACGAGGTTGCCAGCATGTGGGATGTAGATTCAGCGATCATCGTCCCGATAGTCGTTTCGGTTAACGGCGTAATAGCGAAGAGCCTCGATCAACACCTGAAGAGATTCTCGCTAGGAAGTTGGATCAAGGGCCAGATCCAAAAGGCGGTACTTTTGGACTCGGCACGTATCGTCAGAAAGTTCCTTTCTCTGCAGTCCTAGTCACCGGCCGCTTGAGCCTAGCTTCGCGGTCGGTGATCTACCGTTTTGATATAAATTTTTACTGTAGAATAGTTTTATAATATTTTATTGTATTTTCTATAGTAAAAAATGTATTTGATACGAGAATTTTGAATAAATGAGTATTTAACAGTTTTAAGACTACGATTGTAGCAACGGCTGAGTGGATAAATGTTTATACATAAAAAGCAAAAGACATTAAAAAAATGCTTTGGAAAAAGTCAAAGAAAATACATTTTTCCGATAAATCTCCGGCGCGGCGCGAGCGGCAAAGTTGAAATTCAGAAATAGCACATCGTAATCTATAAAATTACCCATTTTCAAAACTCCCGCAGAACACTCACCTCCTATTTTCGAACCAAATGACTGGACTACTTGTAAACTAAATAAAAACAATACCTCGCTTTAACTTTGCCGATATTAGCACATCGATATCTATAAAATTAAATTACCTATTTTCAAAACTCCCGCAGAACTTTCCAGGTAACCTAATTTCAAACAAAACGACTGGACTACTTGTAAATTAATAAGAAACATCACTTTGCCTTAAAGTGGCTAAAGGCTAGACTTAAAAGCTTCGGCGGATTTCTGTTCCGCGCCTGTTTGTTTTGCACTTACCTTGCTCTGTCGATAATGATGCCTTAGAAATACCCTCAGGGATCCTTCGGTCAGGCCTCCTGCTCTAGTTTGTGAAGAAGGTAGTTGACTCACCGGTCGTTGGCTTGCTCCTTGCACGCAGTCAAGCGTGGGTGTTATTGTAGAAAGCAGATGGGATAGTTTCAAACAACAGACGCAGCCTGGAGCCACGAATTTAGCGATTATATGTAAGGCAAGACTAAAGTATATTATTCTCTAGGTTTGTATAATTCATGGGATTTGTTTAGTCTTCTGGGCGAGACAAGAGAGAACAATTCTCAAGCGAACGCTCGCTTGAGGATTCTTTATGTTTTTATAAGTCAACTTATCAGTCGTGTGACACAGGTTCTCGAGATTGTTATGAATTTTTTATTCGACGATTTCTCTGTGGCGCAGTGGGCGAAAGTCAGTATGCGGCGAAGGAGGTTGCGGCTTCGATTCCCGCCTCGGGACAATTGTTCTGGTCGTTATCTATGTATAATAAAAAATATTTATCTATGTAATGTATAAAGTATATCAGTCATGTAGAACCCATAACACAAAGTCTGTTTAGCTTGGGGCTAGATATTGTTGTGTGGATAGTCCAGTATTATTTATTTTATTTCTTTATTTATGTTAATGGTTGAAAGTGGCAGTCGCGGCGTAAAAATCGACCCCACCAACACGCTGACAACACACAACTACTGAATGTCGTAAGAGGCGACTAAGGGAATCTACCAGCCTGTGTACACACATACCTACACATGGCATAGCCTTTTGGTGATCGAAGTGAAGTTAATCAATTTTTAATCACCAATCGGCTATGCCGCGCATGCTTCTTATCGATGGCAAAACCCCTTTGTTTGGGGAGGTATAAACGTCCAACAGTGCACTTATCTACGCATGTCATTTTTAAGTAGCTGCCATTAACTCCAGCGGAGAAAAACTAGACAGAAATAAACCTTTTGTAAGCTGAGTCTCGACAGGTAAATCTTTTTTTAGAATCTAAGGATACATTAGCACGCGCCATACATTTCAATGACGTAAACAGACTAGGATCTAAGTAGGTATCTGTTAAATAATTGAACTTCGCTCCTCATAATATATACTTCTATACATAGAGGTAAAGTTTGTAAGGTTGTGGGGGTAAAATTCTTTTTCCAATAGAAAGCCACGAGACGTTATTTGTGAGTGTTATAGGTTAGATTGGTATATTAACACGAAAAATGATAAGATTTTTCGTGCCTAAAGTTACATTTACGGTACGTTCATGGCAAAATGTTTTAAAGTTGTAAAACAATGGCCACCCGGGCCGTTAGAGGTATATGTACAATGTATAGTCAGTATGGGCCTGAGCACATCCATGACACATTCAGACAGGACGCTATGGCGCTCATTGGCGCCTATGTCCAGCAGTGGACTGCTATAGGCTGATGATGATGATGACATCCATGAAACACCGCTACCGCACAACACAAAATAATCATACATATAAATAAAACGTGTCACCTTTTTATGCATTTTACTGTGACAAAATATCTTACCATAAGCTTCAAACGACTGGTCTCGCGGACTAGTCGTCTGTCGCTGTCTGTTATTGAATGCCGTCAAATTGTATAAAATGCATCAAAACTTCACGAGTTAAGCCCATGTTTAAATGATCATAATATTTGTGTAATGCGGTTGTAGTGTCGGACGTGTGAGCGACAAACTGTATATTTTTTATTAAATAAATAATAAATAATGCTGGACAATTTCACACAGCATTATCTAGCCCCATGGTAAGCAGAGCTTGTGTTATTAATTGACGGAACCATTTAAAATTACCAATGTTCCAGGTAGGTCGAAGTCGTTCCCTTTTTATTTATTTAACAACTAGCTGCGCCCCGTGGCTTCGCCCCCGTCCAAATCTATGTGTCAAATGATTTAAATTATAAAAAGTATCCTATGTTAGACTCCTGGTTCTAAGCTACCTCTCCACCAATTTTCAGCTAAATCGGTTCAGCCGTTCTCGAGTTATAAGTGTTGTAACAAACACGACTTTCTTTTATATATATAAAGATGTTCTATCTCATTTAAAAAACGCGTGGTTATACTCCATTTTGTAAGAAATATCTGATAAAAATGCAGGTTTTTTTTATTCATACTTAATTTATTGATTTTATGAATTTAAAATTAGGACAACGCCAACAAAACACTTAATAAAAACATTTTTTTTATGTTTTCGGTTGTCGGTTGAGGTAACCCTCCTCAGCACGCTGAACGTCCTTCTCCCGAACCAAGGGGGTTTTGCCAATTCCAATTTTATTCTTATACAGCGACCGCCACGGTTTACCACAGGTAACCTAAACTTATATTTTTTCTGCAACTCGTAAAATAACGGCTAACTGGCTTAAATTTTTTTTGTTAACGATTCGACAGAAATAAAAAACATGACTATTTCTATTTAAATTTTAAGAATTTTAACTTTTCTAAGTTTAGGCACATTTACGGAAACAAATAATTTTTGATTTGATATAAGCACAAATTTGGCAAACCGCATGTACCTATCTTGTTATTGATAATGATTATAACTCCGCCCACACATACCCAACTTCATATTTTTAGCTCTTCTGCTATTCTCTGCTAAAAACTCACAATGAGCACGTCCAAAGGAACCCAAGACCCATCGAACGCCCATTACCTTTTACCTTCAGTGCTATTTATAGGCTGGCATTTTGAGCATCGGCCTGTTCTCATTGACGCCGGCACATCGATCGGGCTACCAACCCTCGGGGCTGCAGCGAGTGACCTAGTTCGCACCCTGCCCCAATGAGGCGAGCATATAGCCGGAACTACTCAAAACGTGGATAAGTAAAGAAATTACGAAAATATAAAGGTATTCTATAATAAATCATATATTTCAGAGCATAGAAAAGTAATAGATCTTATTTAATTTATTATACGGTCAAAGTAATATGTATATACCTTAAAAGTAGCATACATAATAATATATAAAAAAGACTAAATTAATAACACGCCTTTTCTATATATTTTTTTCCCTCAGCGTACAAACATCCACTGCTGAAGGACTGTTTAAACGTAGAAAAATAGGTAGTCGTAGTAGTAGGTACGGAGTTGGGCTTTTATTGGGGTGTTGGTTTTGACTAAGAATGGCTTTAAGAAATTCTCAGTTTTGTCAAAAAGAGGGATAGCAAGTTTCCGGCTCGCCTCCAAGGACGAGAGAGCGGCCGACTGCAGCGCCCGGGGTCGCCGACCGCGCGACCTACTTTTCGCGCTGACGTCACAGATACGCCTCCATGACGTCATGACGAGCCTCCGCAAGCCCATTCAAAACTAGATCACAGCCCTGGTACCCGCTGCTATATCGGGCGTGGAAGACTCTAGAACGCTAGATGTTACTTTGATAAATGCAAAAATGCACCCTCACCATCGTTTGAAATCTTCGTCTGAAGTATTATTTATATATTTATTTTAAATTAATTGAATTTATTAATTTAACTTAATAAAACGAACAAGTTCGATTACATTATTTCAAGATTCTGCTGGATATTTTCAATCTTAAGAACTTTCACGTTGCACTTCCATGCCAAGATTAGTCCATTACCGGTTCATTACAAAAATATTTACCTACAATCAAAATGATTTGATGTGATGTCTCAGTTATCATCAATTACAGCTACAATTGAAACTAAAGGTACAATATAGTAGTAAGTACATATTTATAACAACATTAAATATTATTTTAACTACTGATAACTGGAATATGTAACATTTGTACGCCTTATGGCACCACAGGGGTATTAATTTTAAGTCTGAACATCCCTGTAATACCTGTGGTCACAAATAAATAAATGAACTATGGATATTTTTGAACGAACTCCATTTTACTTTGTTAAGCCATACTAGCTTTAGTTCAGGGTTTTCTATTTATTACTTTTTGGGAGGTGTGTCTGCCTTGAGGAAATAGTTCATAGCTATAAATAACTTGAGACCAGGGACGCAGGTAATAGGCACAACGGGAGGTCATTTCACCCGCTGCTCCATCTACCTACGAGGTCATATCCAATGGGGATTGGGTACCTAATTAAAGCTAAAATACCATAACAGCATCATCATGATACCAGCTCTTACACGTCCACTGCTGGACAAAGGTCTCCCCGATACGACGACGCCACAATTAAAATGTACGCCGATTAGACTTATTTTTTGGTGGGCGAAGGTCTGGCTTCGACGCAGGAGGCTGCGGGTTCGATTTCTACCTTACGAAAAATGTAGATCTGCAAATATTTGTACCGGTTGTTCTGGGTATTTTCTATGTATAGTAAAAAATATCTATCTATGTATTATGTAGCTACATATATATCAGTTATCTGGTACCTATTCATAACACAAGCTCTGCTTAGCTTGGGGCTAGATAATGTTGTGTGGATTGACCAGCGTTATTTATTATTTATTGAAACTGGTGGACCATCTTAAAGTTATATCAATTTATTCATTTTTACCGATAAATATAATTATAATAATAAAACATTTGAAACTATCATGGTTATTAACACTGAAGTCATTTATTCATTAATAAACGGGGTTATTCCGTGATCATGGCGCATGGAAACTGTGCCAAAAATATTGGAAAACTTGAAAAACAAATCATGGTAAATATCCCGTTTTAAATGACTTTAGTATTATTATATTATGCTGTGCCGATACGAAAAAAGCTTCTACGGTTAGGTCATAAATAAAAAATCTACCCCTATGGTCTATAGACTTAAACAACAAACTCAAAATATCTATTTTAAGAGGCATCCTTGACACGAATGCCGCAGGTCATGCCCTTTCGAGGGCCCGACGCCACTTCGAAGGTCTATTGTTAGGCTAGGCACTATAATATTTCAAAGGAAAATGCACTTTATTGCGTTTTGACAAAATTATAGAGGTATTTTAGGTTTTGATTTTAATATTAGAACTTATGAATTGAGAGATTAGTCTTTTGAAGAGGCGACCGATCCCAGGATTCGCACAGATCTAATTTCATCGGATGGTCTATTTGATTGTATAATATATAATAAGTAAAACTCTCGTATAGGACGCCCTTCGATCAGGTGGGATGACGACCTGTGCAAGACTAAATCCAGTCATGCGTATGACGAATCCACACGTTTTCTCTACGTAGCGTACAATCAAGTCTCTATTCGAAAGAAAGACTGCAGGAGATGATAGATGCGGCAAGCTGAAGACAGGGCACTATGGCGGTCATTGTAATGAGATTTGTATTTAGTATTTTAGTTTTAATTTTCACGTTTCTTTTTGTTTTAAATTTAGTTTATACTCTTTTTTTTCTTAAATGTATCATTCAAATTGTTTTTAGCGTTTATTAATTTGATTTATAGTGATGGTAACTTTTTAATTTTATACAAAGTAAATCCTTTATTGGCCTTAAGTTTAGTAATTAAGTATGTTAATATTAGTTTTAAAGGCTGTGGATTTTGTTTCTTAAATAAATAAATTAGGGAAGACCTATGTCCAGCAGTGAATCTAGGCTGATGATGATGAATCATAGTGCCGTTATTGAATGTTTTTGGTTAACCTTTTCTTAATATCAAATCAAATATCAAAATGTTTTATTTCCTCTAGACCTTAAAGTCTTGAATACGTCACAAAATTCAAATTACGTTAAATAGGAAATAGTGATCACTTTGATTTTTGTTCACCCCAATTTTTTAAGGTATTTATAGCTGTATGGCCTCATGTTTTATTTACTCTAGTTTAAGTATTTATGTCGTTCAAGGCTTCATCGGTTCAGAAGTTTGGTCATTATATACCTGGTCGTATTTTTGGACGTATATTCAGGGTCGGGAAGCGGGCATATGAGCACCTACTTTTTATTACAAGGTTTTATATTTACCTTATGTGTGGGATAAATGTTGCAATGAAATTTAAGTACAGTTATCTTCTATCAATTGAGCTGAAATTTTGCATACTCATGTAAGTTCGGTGACAATGCAATGTTTGGTACCACCAAGCTGGACTGATGATGGAAACGGAAGGTTTTTAAAGTGTGGGAGAAATCTTGCAACTAAATTTTACATCAGTTATCCTCAACCGAATATGCTGTTATATTGCTGTGTTTTTAAAAAAAATATATATAAAAAATACCGATGACCTCTGCAGCGCGGTGGGCAAAAGTCCGCCTTTGACGCCGGAGGTTACGGGTTCGATTCCCGCCTCGGGAAAATTGTGTGTACGATCTGCAGATATTTATTGTGGGTGTTCTGATCGTTACCTTTGTATAAAAAAAACGATCTATCTTATCATTATTAAGTATACATAACACAAGCTCTGCTTCGCTTGGTGCTAGATAATACTGTGTGGTTTGCCAACATCATTTATCTATTTATTTATATACCCAAACGGCAATGTCAAACCTCCGTCGAAGGTAGATTAACGTCTCGTTTTGAATAAAATTAGACAGCCTTATGGCTAATCGCCTCTTTGACTTGCAAGTCACGTACCGAACTAGGTCATGTGTGGAGTACATAATCCTAGTTTACAATGATCACATCAAAATTCACCCTTCTAAAGGCATTCTTAAGGTTACGACACGACCTAGCCCTACTTCCCCCGGATTTGTAATAAACACTTCATATCTTTTTAATGTTCTTATGGATCTTGAAACTTCACACTGAAGGAGAGGACATGAGAATATCGATACAGCTGCTTTCTAGGCCGGCATGTTATTTTAGATGATGATATATTTTGTTTAGTAGGGATTATTTACTTTGGGATTATTTTATTGTTTCGCGGTCTAGATTGAACAAAGTTTCCGCCAGTCGTTATTTTTTCTTAAAATATGTGGAATCTGGTTTTGATTAGTAAAAGAACAGTCTTCAAAAAAGGAGGAGGTTCTCAAAGCGACTGTATTTTTTTTAAATGTCAGAACTTTCGACTGGGTGAACCGATTTTGATGGTTCTCCTTTTATTTGAAAGCTGGTGCTTTCCGTAAGGTCCATGAGAGAACCATCTTAGTCTTAAATTTAAATTAAGTATGTATGTGCGCGATGAATAGATGATTAAATCAATATCACGCCAACCGATTTCGATGTATCTTTTTTTAAGACTAAGTTTTAAACCCGTTTTCATTTTTTAGGAATTTGAAGTCGGTTTATAGTTTTTCAAAACACGCCAAATTATTTTGAAAATGTTGGCCCCCCGATTAGAAGTTTGTATAAAATAAATAAATAATGCTGGACAATTCACACAGCATTATCTAGCCCCATGGTAAGCAGAGCTTGTGTTATGGGTACTTGATAACTGATATACATAATACAATACATTACATAGATAGATATTTTTTATTATACATAGAAAACGACCAGAACACCCGAAACAAATATCTGCAGATCGTATACACATTTGTTCCGAGACGGGAATCGAACCAGCAACCTCCTGCGTCTGTATGTATTTATTCAAAGCATTACAACTATTTTTACAGTTATTACCCAGGTGTTAGGTGCCTTAGGCGCAGGAGGAATCCTGTGTTTATGGCCCCTCGGATCGGACCCCCCGACGCTGCAGCCGTGGCTTTTCGCCCAGCTCCCAGCCAGCCATTGTTACGCCATACTTTGAAATTAATCAACTTAATAACTAGGTACCATTATACTATTGGTTTGGCTGGCTTAGTATTTTCTCGAAAATTGAAAACAATAATGTCTTGATTAAATCTCCTTCGAAGTGATTCTCGCGGTTTTGCCGATCGCATTATTTTTCAGAGTTCGATGAACGATATATGAAAAGTCAGTCATGTCAACCTTATTTTGATTTGGGCTAAATGTTTGGAGGGGAATTCAAAGAGATGATTACAATTGACTTTAATTTGGCTAGATTAATGGTATTGATACAGATTCAAATAGAATTGAGTTCATTATCTTTCACAGGTCGAAAAACACTTTCTAAAGTCAAAACAGTTATTTATTCGAAGCAGTTTAGGATGACTATTATTTAAAGTCGACAGAAATAGAGTAACTAAATAAAAAAAAAACCTTTATCAAAACTTGGGCTGGTACACCAGTTAAAAGTCGCTCAAAAAAAAAAAAATTATATAAACCAAATGCAGCCCAAAAAAATAAATAAAAAAACAACATTGAGAAGGGGGGAAAAAAGATATTCCCACAAAACCCAAGGACCGAGGGGTCGCCACCCCTCGAGTCGACGCCGGGGTAATGAGGCCAAGCCTCGAGGCCCCTCTCTCCCACTGATTGGAAACCGCGACTCGACAAACGTAGTATCGCCCTCCGGCCAGGTGGGATGACGACCTGCAAAACACTGCAGGCAGATGCTGGATACGGCAAGCTGCAGACAGGACGCTATGGCGCTCATTAGGGGAGACCTATGTCCAGCAGTGGACTATTATGGGTGTATATAATCTGAGAATTAGCAAGCTGAAGTGGCAGTGGGCCGGCCATATCTCGCGAAGAACCGACGGCCGCTGGGGCAAACGTGTTCTTGAGTGGAGACCACGACTCGGTAAACGTAGTGTAGGACGCCCTCCGACCAGGTGGGATGACGACCTGCGAAAGACCGCAGGTAGATGCTGGTTGCGTCAAGCTGAAGACAAGGCGCTATGGCGCTCATTAGGGGAGACTTATGTCCAGTAGTGGACTATTATGGGTGTATGATAATGATGACGATCCGATTGCGACAGCTAATAATAAAATTATTGGGAGTATTGATCAAGTACAGCTCTTGAAATATGTTTTATCCGCCTGAGTTTGGGGCAGTACAATATTAATTGAGTTCAATTTGTAAATTCACTTGGAATCTAAGAAGCCTGTCCAAACTCTCGTATCTATACAGTACTTTATAACGAAAAAGCCGTAGATCGAACGCCTGAATAGAAAAATGTGATACAACACGTGACTAGTGGACTTCGTGCCTGCAAAACGTGGTCGATCGGTTCTCAACCTTTCTCATTGGGTATGATTATTTGATATTACGAGTAGATCTATAGAATTCGTAAGTGACATTTCTGTTCGCGCCAAACGTCATGAACAGACGCTGATTTCGTCATCATAGAGGACTCTTTATTTTGAAGACACATTATACATTATATGTACATAATTCAGTACAGTATTTTAGGCCTGTAATGGTAACAAAGAGGGAAATACTTTCGTATCTATAATATTAGTAACGATCCATAAGTTATGGAGTATGAATAAGTTAATAAGGCTCTTCTACAGTTACTTGCCTACCATCATAGAATTTTTTTCATTTTTTTTTAGCTTACAGATATTTCTTGGATTAGCTATTGGAAACACACAATTAGTGATATTGAGCAAGAAAAGGATATATTCCTTTATTTTTGAAAAGAAAGTGCATCCTCAGATTTTCGAAAAATTCGTTTACCACACCCGGGAATCGAACCGACTAAAATCTCTAAAAATTAAACCCTGTACTTACGCATATACCGTTAGGATAAATTATAAGGATGCAACTTTCTAACAACTCCCATAGATTGTTATTGTTGATGGATCAACCTCATATCTCTCTAGAGGTATATTCTGAAAGTTCACGGACACTTACCTATATCGTAATTTGCATAACATTCAAGAGGTTGTCGTTGAAGACTGTTTGCTCAGAGATTTAGGACAGGTGGATAACCTTCCAGGAAATAGAGTTCATAAGTCGAGATGGGAAACACTTCAGCGGTCAATTTCTTGATATTGGTAAAAACTTGAGGAAAATCTTCTTTATTTTTTTCGAATCTCTAATACTTGGTTTATATATAACTAGCTGCGCCCCGCGGCTTCGCCCGAATGAAAATCTATGTGTCAAATGGTTTATAAACCTTCCTCTTGAATAACTCTATCTATAAAAAAACCGCACCAAAATCCGTTGCGTAGTTATAAACATCTAAGCATACATAGGCAGTGGGAAGCGACCTTATTTTATACTATGTAGTGTTTATATATACATACATTCTATATCAGTTAGTGTTTTCGATCCATATTATTGTTTTGCTTTAATAGTTAGTTAGTTCATTTTTGTTAATGCTCAATAAGGACACATAACATTATTGCTTACCCATAAACTAAAACTGTTATGCTTAGGATACCCATAAGTTCCAAATATTTAACTAATAGTAATAAGATCTTCATTTTGCCAGAACAGCGACGAATATTATACATATAAATAAACCTTCAATTAACAGAGAAACTGACAAAATCAGTCTCCACTCAGCATGTGCTATGGTAGAGAAGATCATATCTTAGCGCTGGTCTTCTGTGGAGACCGTGGATTTACTGTATAATAAGCTTATGTTGTTATGCAAATAAATAAAGTTTGAAGCTCACTGGGCATCGCGGAAGAGATCTTTGCCTCGTGGATTGGAACGAGCGCATCTCAGACAGAAACAACAACCGCAGGCTTTATATAATCTGGCTGGAATAGCATCTTAATGGATGCACGTTTACCATTGCGTGGCGCTACAAGCGTGGGCGGTGGGCCGGCCATATCTCGCGAAGAACCGACAATTGGTGCGGTAAATCACAGAAAAGCGTGTTAATTAAATTACGCCCAAATACTCAAACGAAAATCATTTTCAACGAAAATTTGTCAGAAAATCGTCACTTGAGACGAGCTTAAGGCAGTTGTCTCACCGCCGGCCGGTGAGAGAACTACTAACTATCGGCTATATTTGTTCTCGCTCAAGAAACGTACAGTTAGATATACAGGGTTATTGTTAATTCGACGTATTCCCGTTAGGAGGTGATAGGGGTGACTATTTGCGATAATTTTCACCCCTATATACATCATGCAAAAGTGAACCATTTTTAAGTTATCATGATTTTTAGCTTTTTTCAAAATAAGTCAAAAGTGCAACATCAAAAATTGATTTAAAAAAATCTGTCTATTTAAATCTATTTTTTTCTTCTGATTAATAAAAACGAATAAACACTGATTATTTATCAATATTAAAACAATAATTATCGCTCCAAATTAAAAAAAGCGAGAAAAAAAACGATATTATTTCATTATTCATTGAGACTTTTGTATAGTATTTTAATTCTAGTATCCGTTGTTAAAAGAATCCATGACTTAGAACGGACATCGGCCGTGGGATGTGCGTTATCTACCTTATTATATTCACTAGAAAGGGTGTCCTTTCTATTTTCATCTAATCCAGGGCCAAAAAGATCTCAGCACATGCTCGAAATAGACAGGAGTATTTTGATAATTTCATTACGTCACGGTTATTTTACTAAGAACCGACGCTATAAAATTGATCTAACTTTACGCCTTACCGGAATTTAAAAACCTACGTCAGTATTTTACGGTCTTATTTGATATCCTGTTTGATAATGACGCAGGAGACTTGCAATAAACGATTGTGGGCGGACAATTTAATATGATATTTAAGGAAACTCTTTCATCATCATCGGCCTATGTTAGTCCACTGCTGGACATAGGCCTCCCCTAATGAGCGCCATAGCGCCCTGTATTCAGCTTGACGCATCCAGCACCTACCTGTAGTCTTTCGAACGCCCTCCAACCAGGTGGTTGGAGGGCGTCCGACACTACGTTTACCGAGTCGTTGTCTCCACCATGTTTGCCCCAGTAGTGGTCGGTTCTTCGCGAGATATGGCCGCCAAACTGCCATTTCAGCTTACTAATTCTTTAAAATCACAAGTTTCAAACGGGTTAGAAGCTTTAAAAATACATCTTGATTTAACTAGACCGCAGTTATGACTAAATCGCTGTCTGACTAAATCTCGACATGACCACATCGCGTTAGATGTTACATAGTATTTGGACTAGATCGCCATAAGGCCTCATAGCATAACGACTGCGACTATATTATCGTTTGTTTTATAAAAAATGCAGTTATGTAGATAATTTAAACATTCTGCTTTTTTTCTTCAGTGGGTATTAAAATAAAACCGAAGTCACTTCATTGTATATTATAAAATTACCTACCTGCAAAAATATCTTCCGAATGGATGCACCATTTCTGGTGATGTCTCCTTACAAAACTATTTGTTATATTAGTTTGCTTTTTACTTTTCATAAAACATGAACATCACAGAGAAAATAATCATGACCTAACAAACAAAAGATCAGGGGATAGTCAGTTATTTAAAAAGTGACAATAATAGTTTATAATTTATTTTTCTTCATCATCATCATCATCAGCCTATATCAGTCCACTGCTGGACATAGGTCTCCCCCAATGAGCACCATAGCGCCCTGTCTTCAGCTTGCCGCATCCAGCATCTACCTGCAGTCTTTCGCAGGTCGTCATCCCACCTGGTCGGAGGGCGTCCTACATTACGTTAACCGAGTCGCGGTCTCCACTCAAGTACACGTTTGCCCCAGCGGCCGTCGGTTCTGCGTGAGATATTCGTTCGGCCGGCCTACTGCCAATTCAGCTTGCTAATTCTTTGAGCTATGTCGATAACCTTGGTTCTCTGTCGGATGTATTCGTTACGAATCCTATCCTTCAGAGAAACTCCGAGCATAGCTCTTTCCATAGCTCGCTGAGCGACTTTGAACTGGTGGACCAGCTCTATCGTGAGTGTCCACGCCTCAGCTCCGTAGGTCATAAAGGGTGAATTTATTTTTATAGGTTCTGAAATTCCAATGTAAGTGGTTTGTTATTCACAAAAAGCTGAAGTGTAAACTGAGTATGAACTAAGTACCACACTTTGATACCATTTTATACGTGTCTGTCACAATACAATTTAGCGTGTTTTGACCATCATGTGTTTGAGCCCACGCATTTCCAGGGTACAAACGCCTCTTCACTTCATAAGTAGATCAGGTGTAGTACGCAGTTCTCGATTTTAGAATAATAATTTCTGTAAGGGAAAACACTTAAGCTCCCTTTGATCTTTAAGTATTTATTCGTAAAATAGGTAAGAAAACGGAAAAGTTTTCGATAACGTGAAAGTTATGGACGTGAGTTGCTGCTGAAAATCTATTATAATTGCTGTACATACTACGAATAAAAACTTAAAAGTACTCTGTAACAAGATATGGATAAAATGCTTAACAATCAAATATAAAAAAAAATTTGGTTTCCGTAAATTATACAAAACTCATACTATTACTTTTCCATGGTAATCTATACTTAACTTACTTAATTAAATTTAAATATCTTGGACATATCATTTCCGACTATCTTAAAGACGATGCTGATATTGAAAGGGAACGTAGGGCGCTGGCAGTTAGAGGTAACATGCCGGCCCGCAGGTTTTCCCGATGTACAGAGCAGGTAAAGGTAACTCTTTTCAAAGCCTACTGCCAAAACCTGTACACTTATGTTATATTATAATTTAATTAATTATATTATAATTTAATTTAAAATTCTACTAACCTTCTATAATTATATTTTTGTGTGTTTACTAACCAAATATGGATCCATGGATATCCGAAATAAAGTAAAGTAAAAAGTCTTTATTTTGAAACATACTTAGGTGCTAGAGAAAGAGGTAAAGAGATTTTATTTATTTATACATAAAATATCCATAGTAATTTATTGATAGCCTTACTAAAATACACTATTAAATATTTAGAAAAAGCTTATACGCTGATAATAACTTGTTTACGTCAGATAGATCAATGGATGGGGTGGTTTGACACCCAATCGCCCACTTAGAACTACTACGACGCGACGATGGGTTCTCGAGGAGCCACGAAGATTGTGTTCTCTAAGAATAAGTTTTCTGTCGTTATGTACACTAGAGATACAAGTTTGTATCATTTGTACTACCAGTTGAACTTACGTTTTAATTATAATTCAAGAAGTCGAGTGAATTTAGTTGTATTTTTTTGTAGTGTTCTACACTATACAAAGGTGTGTCATTTATAGTTTGTAGTAGTTTTACTTGTCAGTAGTACTATTGACACGGAAGCGAATATATAGTATCCCGAATATGTATGATTCAGACGGGACTTGAACCCACAACCTTTTACTCTGTCCGGGAATGTGCTGTTAATTACGCCACCGTGTCGACCTCGACCCTATGAATTATTATACATTATATACTGTCGACTAGTCGAAAATCTTAAGGACGTTCTATGAACGAAGGCTCGTCCGTCTCAGGCGCGGCCGTCTTCGACGCGGGAGGTTGCGGTTTCGATTCCCGCCTTGGGACAAATGTTGGTACGGTGAACAAATATTGATTAATTAATTTTCAGTGTACTATATCGAATACAAACGCATTTCCATAAGATAAAAATCAAGAAAGGCACCATTTTAAGCAATTATGTAATTTACGGATATACTGAAAGAGTTTCGTAGCTCTGGGTTCTACGCAGTAGCACAGCTACGATCGTAAACACCATTTTATTTACGAGTATCTCTTATATTAAGTCCGCCTGTTCTTTTACAAATATTTATAAATAGGTATTTTTAAGAATCGCAAACAACAAGCTTACAAAGGTATTTACAGTTTTCTTAGAAGCCATATTATTCATAGTGCGAAATGGAATGTAAATTTCGTTCGAAAAATAATCAACTTGATTTTTATTGATGGCAGCACGAATTTTTTAGGGTAAAAAAAGATCGCAGTCGTCGAAAAAAAATCGCAGTCAAAGTGTCAAAGTCTTAACGTGCCTTGGAAAGCACGGCCTACGTTGGCTCTACGCCTGACCTCTCCCCAGTCATGTCGGTCTGCCGTACCATCGGATTATGAGAGTGAGGGAATAGAGTGAGTGCACCTGTGTTTGCACGCACACTTGTGCACTAACAGCTCCTACGTACAAGGCTAGTGCTCGCTGAGACTGGCTACCGTGGCCATAACATTTGACTGAGAGGTCATGAAATGATCTAGTCTAGGTAGACGCTTATATTATGGTTTTTCTCTGCTTATACAATGAATAAAGAAAGCAAATCGTTATGTTGTTGGTTTTCCTTCATCTTATCATCCTTTGAACAGCTATCTAACAAGTGTCTCATTAGTTAGAGGAAACACATGTGGAATGCGGTGACTTTTGTTTTCTAATTTCTTTTACAAAAAGAATCAATGGACGAAATCATTTCGACAATGGCATGAGAACAAAAAAAGTAATAGTCCAATAAGTCATATTGAACAATCCACACAGCATCTAGCCCCTAGCTAAGCAGAGCTTGTGTTATGGGTATTAGATTACTGTTATACTTAATGCTATACATATAACATATTAATGCTATACATATAACATTATTAATGCTATACATATAATATAAAAAAATATCTATGTAACGAAGATAATTTTTTATACATACATAGATAACGGCGATCAGAACACCCGGAACAAATATCTGCAGATCATACACATAATTTTTCCAATGCGGCAATCGAACCTGCAACCTTCTGGGTCGCAGGCGGGCTATCGCCCACCGCGCCACAGAGGTCGCCAAAATAAGTAGTATTAGCGAAAACGCCGGAACAGCACATTCTTCGGCCAGAATTATTCCTTTGTAAGGTATACTTTTATTTATGTATCATCATCATCAGCCTATATTAGTCCACTGCTGGACATTTGCCTCCCCCAATGAGCGCCATAGCGCCCTGTCTTCAGCTTGCCGCATCCAGCATCTACCTGCAGTCTTTCGCAAGTCGTCATCCCACCTTGTCGGAGGGCGTCTTACACTACGTTTACCGAGTCTCGGCGGTCTCCACTCAAGAACACGTTTGCCCCAGCGGCGTCGTATTTATGTATGATATTAATATAATGTGTTTGATAACCAGATAAGATTAATCTCTTAAACAAATCTTTAATTACAGTTTTATTGGCTTATAAAAATAGATAAATGTTTCTTGTTAATCCAGTAAAGATAATCTTATGGTGCAGTGGCAGTCAATAATTAATAAATAATAATAATAAATAAATAATGCTGGATAATTCACACAGCATTATCTAGCCCCATGGTAAGCAGAGCTTGTGTTATGGGTACTAGATAACTGATATACATAATACTATATATTACATAGATAGATATTTTTTATTATACATAGAAAACGAACAGAACACCCGGAACAAATATCTGCAGATCGTACACACAATTGTTCCGAGTCGGGAATCGAACCCGAACCTCCTGCGTCGCAGGCGGGCCTTCGCCCACCGCGCCACATCGGTCGTCAATACAGTAACATATTTTGTATATGTATTAAGAATGTCTCAATTTAGTTTACCATAGAAAATTTCCTTTGATAGACTGATAAGGCAATTTGCTGTGTGTTGTATAAGGTCGTGATCACAGCAGGACATCTTATTTTGTATTATTACTGGTGTCTGATTCCCTGAAACTTTGTTGAGGCTGGCTATGATTTACAAAGATAATTAATCAAATAGCTATAATGAATAGATAGCGACCTATTTCCTATACTTCTTTATGTAGTTTGTTGATGTTATTTGAACTATGGGTTCTCACAAAAGACGCCTACAACCTACCTGGTTGTTACCTACATAGAACTTGCCTTTTTATAGTTAAAGAAATCTTAAAGCCTATTATTTAAATAATATATTTTTAACCGACTACCAACCAACACAGCAGGGCTATAAAAACAGAGTTTGTCATATCAAAATTTCAAAGAAATGATTATTTTATATTATACATATTATTCAATGATTATCAGTACCTAGAAATTATCAGTATTTAGCAACATTATTGTTTCGTAAATGTCACTGCAATATTTTTATTCATATAAAAAACTTTTTTAATACAACCTTTTATAATCAATCATCTAGGACCGAAGTGCTTGGGAAGACTAATCCAACGAACCCTCGTGCTCGACGGGGTCATTCGTTTAGGACTTCCATCCTTATGCTTCCATTCCATCATCAGACCAGCTCGATGGTACCATAACCATTGTCACCGAACTTATACAAGTATATAAAATTTCATCTCAATCAGTTAAGGTTATTCTTTCCATCGAAAGGTTGCCTGGAAGAGATCGCTTCTAGGCGATAAGGCCGCCCATTGTACTTGTGGCATATAATGAAATGAAATGAAAGTTTATTTCTTTAGGCTTACAAATAAGCACTTAGACAGGTCATATTTTATACTATTCATTATTATAATAACATTATTTTGATGTTCACTTCAATATTTTGTCCACCAGTGGAAGAAGTAAGAAGAAACCACTGGTATGTTCATAACTTATGTGTCTAGGACATATGATTTGCTTATCTGTAAGTTGTTAGATTTTGAGTTGGAGCAAAATTCGTTCCAAGCTTTTTTATCTTCTAGATAATCTGATATTTTGTAATAAGATTTTTTACAAAGAATATGTTTCACAATTTTTTAAAATTTATTTATTGATAATTTTTGCAACTCACTTGGAGTTTTGTTGTATTTTTGTAATGATTGATTTGATTATGGTGTACAATAAAGAATTTTTGTATTGTATTGTATTAAGGATAACTACTGGACTAAAATGATTAGTCACCCAAAAACTAACTAGGCAAGTATAATAAAGCTTGTAGTAAAATTCAATCAGTGGTATTTATTAACTTGTTCATTATGAAACGAATCTACGCATTTCTGCGAGTAATGTATACTAGTTATTCCGTGGCACAACGTGCTCGATCACGGGTGATTTGATTAGAAATTTCTTTTGCAGGGTTCGTGTACTCTAAGGCAAACCACGTGACTCTTACTGAGCCTACTACGCCGCCCCGCGCAGTCTTTCTATATAATCGACTTCGAAAATGGAGTTCTATGTTCGGCAGAATATAGGTTTTTTGATTCGGGTTTCCCAAGGTACAATGCACTTTATTGCCTACCAAGAAAATATACAAAACTATAGGAAAAGAGAGGCCTGAAGTGTAAGACATACATGAGTTTCTCAGTATGGTCATCGAGAAACGGTTCGGCCATTCGTCATATCCTGCGATCCATCATTCGTCAACTTCGTAATACATATTCAAAGTAGACCTCGGGTATTGCCATCTTAAACATGTACCTTTTTACCAATATAGGCACACAAACACGTGTACCGACTATGGTAAAAAACGTACAGTCAACAGCGAAAATCGTTGAATATCATCCAAAATATTTTTGTTTTACAAAAGCCGTAACGGCGTAAGATATGATGGTGACACTTCACATGGCCATTTTTGTTCGCTATTGGGTGTTTGTTGTATTTGGCAAAATATATGACGTTCAGACGAACATGCAAAAAGAGGCAAATACGACCATCCACACATGGCACACAAATAACAAACACACAAACATTTGGCAGCAAACTGAGCAGAGCGCAAGGTGCCAATACGGCCATTGTGTGGACGGCTTATTGCGTATTTGCCTATTTGACTGCTTTGATGTGCCACGAGAAACCGACAAGCGCACGGTAACGCGTATTTGGTATTGGCCTTATTTGTCAAATAGGCAAATAAGGCGAACACTTTGTCAAATAAACTGTCCACACATGGTAATTGTTTGCCAAATATGCCAAATACACAAATACAAATAGCCATGTGAAGTGCCACCATGATAAGATGCGTCTCTTCCTTTATGAATATTCGATTGTTCAGCAATGATAAGTATTTTTTATCTTTGAATGAACTGTACGTGCGTGTTGTACTTACGTACTAGAAAGTTCGTTCCCCCTTCTGCTACAAATAAATTCTGGATGCTTTTGAGCGATATTCATAAACGATTGGAATTTTTATTGCGAAATGAACTCATAGGTTAATATTATAGGAAGAATCCTGTATAAAGATTTCCTCGTGTATTGAATTTTCGAACGTGGGAAGAACTTATGAAATAACATAAAACAGTTTTAAAGGTCTTTCCAATATTTACTTATTATTGTTGTAAATATGATGGATTGAAATCTATCTAACTTGTCAGCAGAGAATCACACTAATAAATATTATAGGTAAATAAAAACTAAAGTCATCGACATAGCTCTGAGAATTAGCAAGCTGAAGTGGCAGTGGGCCGGCCATATCTCGCGAACAACCGACGGCCGCTGGGGCAAACGTGTTCTTGAGTGGAGACCACGACTCGGTAAACGTAGTGTAGGACGCCCTCCGACCAGGTGGGATGACGACCTGCGAAAGACTGCAGGTAGATGCTGGATGCGTCAAGTGAAAGACAGGGTGCTATGGCGCTCATTGGAAGAGGCCATGTCCAGCAGTGGACTAATATAGGCTGATGTTGATGAAGAAAGGATGTTTAGTTGTTTGTTGATCGGTCTAGAATAAAACATAGGCGATATACTTTTATCCCTTAAATCAGTTCAATAACCTTAAAAATGCATTCGAAGCCGCGAGCAGAAACTAGTATTCAATAAATGCGAAAGTTTTGATCTTTAGATGTTTGGATGTATGGATTTTTGTTACCTTTTCACGCCAAAGCTACTGAACATATCGTGTTGAAATTTTGCATAAAAGTAGTTAAGCTTTGAATACAATATAGAAACATACTAATGATCTCATAAAACAGTTTCCATCTGATGCAAATTAACTTTAAACATGTCCATAGAATATAACAAATGTGTAAGAAGCCGCGGGCGGAAACGAATTATATAATAATACTAACATCGATGACCCACCATCGTCAAATAAGACGTAATTTTTGTAAATAGTGCGCTTGAAGCTACAATTTGATGTCTAAACCACCTTTTGTAGAAAACGAAATCAATAAAAAATTTATGTCTTTCATTATTACTCTCTGCTGACCAATAACTATAATGTCATGGCCATTTGCCATGTCTGATTTTTATTTTTATTTGTTTCAAGGAAAACCGAATGCAAACAATTAGCAATTACAAACTTAAGCAAGAATTAGCAATGATTGATAGGTATCAGAATTTCAGAGAGAACTACAGAACACAGACGAATAACATACATAATAGGTAAACTTTAAATTAACAGAAAAACTGACCTTAATCGATTTGACGCAGGAAGTTATCGGTTGAAAGCTTCATTAAGTTTTGTCTTCAAATGGCAGGCTATATTTAGAGAGCTATTATTGCATATACAAATTCAGTTAGCCAATGCAAAAGCTTCCAGGCCAGTTGTCTTGAGGAAAAGGTCACAGAATAGAACCCTGAAGGGCATGCAGTGCATTGGTGCCTATTTGTGACGCAGAAAAGCCTTATTCGAAGGAGAGCTTATCCTTGTAGAATCGGGTCATGGTGGACAAAAGTTTCCACAATTATTTATATACCTTTCCGTTGTAAATACAAGGTTTTCAACGAGAGGAATCAACGAGAACATAATTCAGTGATCAGTATCATTGAATTATGTTCTCGTTGATTAGAGATTAATTAATGAAAAGTTGTATTGTATTCATTTATTCCATAAGATACATTGATACCCTTCAAAAAGTCAAAATTTATACATATTTTATGTAACACAGTAAAACGTTAAGTGTACCTAAGTTAATATTAAGTAAAATTGGTACAAGTACATACAATGATTAGGTTTGTAAAACAAACTAATGAATGTTACAAAATTACATACAAAAATACGATACGACCAGGGAGATCTAAATGATATCCCTGTTGGCCAAAGTGTCAAATTATGGCGTTATAACCTAGCAAAGGTAAGTTAGCATATATCGACCTATTCATTCATCATTCAAGCGGAGCGCGGGGGGTCCAAGGCTTGTATGATGACGTCACGCTGTTGGCTTTAAAAATTACCTTCACCCCTCGGATCGCACCACCGCTGCAGTCCTTTCTTGTGACCTACTGACCCAAAATTGGATTCGCGTGACGTAGGCAGTACACCCCTGCCGGCAGATTTGATTGTGGTACACTGGCTGCGTGTACATAGGAGAGCAAAAGCTGTTGGATGGTGTACGGTTGTGTTCTCAATGAAGCTATCACGTAAGCAGGTGTACACACCGCTGGCTGTGTGCTGGTTGTCAGTGTGGCGGTGCGGCGACCATGAGCTCAGTCTTCTTGTAGCCTTCAGTTTTCGTGCGGACCTTTGTTGAAGCTTGGACAGCCGCTGTTATAACAGGAATCAAATCTAAAATTAGAAGGGTCAGTGAAGGCTATTATTTCAATTAGATTGAAACCGTTGCTTTTCGAAATAAGGCTTTTATTCATTCAGATGATAATGATTTTCGAGTTCAGATAAATTGTATTTTCTCTAGTCTTGAGGAGATTTATGTTATATTGATTCTAGGATACAAATAGCCTTAATTTTTTACACGTGTTCGAAGGCTGTTACTTCAACAAAAACATGGCGGACGATTTCCACAGATAAACAATTAAATAAAAAGCTACGGGTACTTGAAAATAATAATGTTAATGTTTAGATGATTTTCGCTTGGATTTTCAGAATTGTTTGCAAGCGCTGGCACAAATCATAGATAAGCAAGTATGTACCTTTTTCCTTATCATCAATTTGTCAGCAAAAATACACAATTTACACACCAAATAATATGTAATAATAAATATGTGTAATCTACATATAATGGTAGATTCATCTAGTAGGAGCGTACAGGCAATTAATTAATCTAACAAGGTATTATTTATGTTCCTAAAAGCAAATCAATACCTTAATACATTCGACTTCATATTGCTCTTTTTTGGTCTGGAATAGACAGGCGCCTATTTCTATCGGCTGACAGAAACAGAACCCTAATTGGGTTAAAATAACTCCAATTTCTAGGCTCTCATTTTTTCCTCGTATGTAGGTAGTTTATTTTTAGATAGGGTCATTTATTCTTGGCCGGCTAGGGTTAACCTAAATGTGCATGAGGTATGCTTCCGTTACTTATACCGAGGGACTTATTTGTCCTACTCATAATGTAGGAAGTTTACCTAATTAATATTTTATTGGTACTAAATAAAAAGCCCTCTGTCGTCTATTTGGCAACTTTTACATCATCATCATCATCGAGGTTCAGTACATATAGCGTATCTTAAAGCGGCATCTTTCCAATGTGTTTGAACAATTATTTGGCATTAAGAAAACGTGTTCGTCAAGTTTAAAATATAATTCAAATAAGTTTAATTAAATATTAAATTACAGAGAAAACTTCGATACTTATACAAAAATAACTTATCATCTGACTTTTCTAAAAATAAAATAAAAAAGTAACAGAAAAAAAGTTTTTACTAAACGTGTTAAAATTCTTATAACGCGCTGGGCACGAGGTTTTATGAGTGCGTAATTAAATTTTGAAGGCTCGATTGGGCAATGTACCTTTTAAAACTCCCACGTCATATTCCTGGTTCAACGAAATAGTGAACAATTATTTGACATTAAGAAAACGTGTTCGTCAAGTCTAAAATATAATTTAAAAAAGTTTAATTAAATATTAAATTACAGAGAAAACTTCAACATACAAAAAGAACTTTTCATCTGAATTTTCTAAAAATAAAATAAAAAAGTAACAGAAAAAAAGTTTTTATTAAACGTGTTAAAATTCTTATAACGCGCTGGGCACGAGGTTTTATGAGTGCGTAATATAAAATATTGAAGGCTCGATTGGGCAATGTACCTTTAAAACTCCCACATCATATTCCTGGTTCAACGAAATAGTAATATAATAACCGAGAAATAAGGAATCAAAAAATAAGCCATTTCACATTATAATTTTTTCTCAATCGCATTTTCACAGAAAAAAAATGTAATTCGAATTTTTTGCCACCCCATTTGTGAGTACTGAGATCTATACTTAGTTTAACAACCAACCCCAGGTTCGCCACTACAACATCGAAATGTATGAAAATCTTTATTCAGTTATTTAACAGTAGTTGTTATTTTTCAGTGATAAACTTTGTTCAGTATAAGGTTTGCGAATCCCGGCAAGCAAAATTACGCTCTTTTAAATTTTATGTAATTTAGTAATTTATTCACTCAGAATAATTTGTTGTACAGTTTGACTAGTACAAGTAGAAAAATCCTAATAAAACAAATATTATTTTGACAACCGATGTGGCGCGGTGGGCGAAGGTCCGCCTGCGACACAGGAGTTTGCGGCTTCAATTGCCACATTGGCATTGGTACAAATGTTAACGTGGTTCTGGACCTTTATTCCGAAAACAAAGGCAGAAGATAGTTCATATAAAAAAAATCTAAAAAATAAAAATCCTGTTAGATTGAAATAAAAAGCTTTATTAACGTTGTAAGACCTAAGTAGAATACTAACTTAAAAGTCACTTAGGCACGAGGGAGCTCCTACATAGGACCATAATTCAATGAATTCCTGTATTGCGTGAGCCATTTAATATTAAAGCACATAAGTAACTTTTCTATTTTTAGAACACTCAAAAAGTTTTGTATCTCGTTTGAATAACGCGTTTCTCTAAAATTAATGTTTCTTATTATAAGCCACTGCGAAAGACTGCAGGTATGTAGATGCTGCATGCGGCAAACTGAAGACAGGGCGCTATGGCGCTCATTCGGGGAGGCCTATGTCCAGCAGTGGACTGCTATAGGCTGATGATGATGATGATGATTATAAGCCACTACCCCGACTCGCATATTTTAAGAAAAGTATTTTCAGAATTCCATTGGGCTAGTAGAGCACCTGGATCGATCGATAGATGCATTGTGGTCATTAAAATAACTTTTCTATGATAAGAACACTCAAAAAGTTTTGTATCTCGTTTGAATAACGTGTTTCTCTGAAAATGTTTCTTATAAGGCACTTTGCCGACTCTCATATTTTAAGAAAAGTGGTTTCAGAATTCCATTGGGCCAGTAGAGCGTCTGGATCGATCGATAGATGCATTGGGTCATTCACCCGCCCGTTCTGTCCAACTTTTGTCTTAAATACACCTCGGGAATCCACTGCCCCATAAACGTAATGTGCACTGCAATGCAGCGTCTAAATTGTGTCAAATTCATTGGAGTATCGTTTAGGTTTACGATTCTTTAGGTATAAACATACATAAGCCTAGAGAACAATCCACGTGAGGGGTCACGTGGATTGTTCTCTAGGGTACCTAGAATAAACAATAATGGCATCGCATCTTCATACATTGCTTGCATTATTGAAGTTGAAGGAATAACTATCGAATAATTACGCATTCGATGACAAAGTGACGAAATCTTTCTCTATTCTGCCCTAGACCACAATCCTCGTGCAAGTATATTAGTAGTGTAGTAGGGGTAGGAAAGTTTTTAGGCAATTAAAGTTTTTCATGCGTCTGGCCGGAGGGCGTCCTACGCTACGACAACCGAGTCGCGGTCACCACTCAAGAATACGTCACATCAGCTTGCTAATTCTCTGAGTTATGTCGATAACTTCGGTTCTCTGTCGGATTTATTAATTACGATTCCTTTCCTTCAGAGCCACCCTACTACCTATGTTTTTACTTAAACAAACATGTGAATTATAAAACTTAATTAAAATGTACAATAGCCATGTCACGTGCTGGCTGCAGTGTGGGCGGACCGAGAGACGACTGCAGGTGAGTGCTCGAAGGCTTTCCTAGGTATTCATTAATTAATTAGCTTTTACTATTGGCCTATTTAATAAACATTCACAGTAGCAGCCCGAAGTCAGAAAATGGTGGATTTACACCGCCGTGCCTCAGAAAGAACGAGTCGTTGGTCCTGCGCCTGACCACTCCCCGGTCGTGTGATCTGCCATCCCATCGGAATATGAGAGTGAATTAATAATGTTGGACAATCCACACAGCATCATCTAGCCCCAAACTAAGCAGAGTTTGTGTTATGGATACTAGATGACTGATATACTTAATACAATAATATATTAATACATATCTATATCATACATATCTATAGATAATATAGTAAAAATATCTATCAACGACATCTCTAGATAACGACTAGAACACCCCGAACAAATATCTGTAGATCGTAAACACAAAAGTCCCGAGGCGGAAATCGAACCCGCAGCCTCCTGCGTCGCAGGCGGACCTTCGCCCACCGCGCCACAGAGGTCGCCAAGAGTAAGGGAATAGAAAAACTAGGTCCTCTATAAGACTGTTCATATTTTGTAAAATTGAAGCGATGCTTTCTGGACCTACGCTCTACTATCCGACCTATACTGTATTTCTGATATATGTACGTTATCGTATACCTAGTAACACATATATTACACATATATTGTACCTATGTGGACACTCACGATAGGGCTGGTCCACCAGTTCAAAGTCGCTCAGCGAGCTATGGAAAGAGCTATGCTCGGAGTTTCTCTGAAGGATAGGATTCGTAACGAATACATCCGACAGAGAACCAAGTTTATCGACATAGCTCAAAGAATTAGCAAGCTGAAGTGGCAGTGGGCCGGCCATATCTCGCGAAGAACCGACGGCCGCTGGGGCAAACGTGTTCTTGAGTGGAGACCACGACTCGGTAAACGTAGTGTAGGACGCCCTCCGACCAGGTGGGATGACGACCTGCGAAAGACTGCAGGTAGATGCTGGATGCGGCAAGCTGAAGACAGGGCGCTATGGCGCTCATTGGGGGAGGCATATGTCCAGCAGTGGACTGCTATAGGCTGATGATGATGATGATGATGATTCTATGTAAATATGTTTAAACTCAACAGCTTTTATCCACCTACTCCACTAATTAGCTACCTTTTTGGTATGTTTAGGTAAAGCGGTGCCGGATTCAATAATTGAGCCATCTTGAATGCTGCAAGGCAAAAAAAATAACAATTCAAAAGAATTGTTTATAATTTCTTTCTATCAACATGCTTGATGCAATTATCCACCTACTTTATTTGTGCTCACAGAAGTTTTGTTCTTATATTCAAAGGAATCAGGAAATGAAAACGTTTGTATTATTTTATATTTTGTGTTTTATTTGATAAGAAAACCATCTTTACATTACAAATACCTTAGAACTATATCATCAATATTTAGACTAACTACCTACATTTTGTGGGTACAGCAATATTAACTTGATAATTTTACACTACAAATAGATAATACTCGTAAATCGTAGACAAATAGTTCGCCTTGAAATAGGTATATTAAATTCGAAAGTTTATAGTACGTGATAGTGAAATATTTACTATGAAACGTGTTGTTGATGCTTTAAAACAGAATATTTGAATTCCTTATAGAAATGCTTTAAAGTTCATTGTAAGGTACACAGTTCCATGGTTTACATTAAATCTAATACTACTTAGTTCAAAAGGTGGAAAGGCACTATGCTTGATTAAAAAGAAATATACATTTGCCTCGTGTTATACTATGTGTTTTCAAATATTATACAATATTAAAGTTACATAACTTTTTAGTTATCAGATTAAGGTGAAAACAGTGAAATTATTTTGTATCTTATTTAGATTTAATCAAAACTTGTGTTCAAAGTGCTTTATTTAATTAATGACAATATTTGAAGACATGCCCGTACTGCTGTTGCCTACTCAATAACTACTGATCGATTATTTATCAAACTCCCGATCGTTTACAGTCTTATGTATTGTCCCTTATAATGAATTAAACGAGTCACAGCCCAGCGTGGCGCGGTCTCTGCGAGGGACGCTTCCAACCGGCCGCGCGTCCTCCATTGCCTCTCTTGGTCCTCGAAGAAGACACCCTTGTATCAACATCTACCACTTTCATTCCAGCAACCCTCTACTGATATGATAAAACTCCACTTCCTAGCTTTCTACTCATAAAACTTATCCAGTCTTCGTCTCAGCCCGTGTCCGGTTTAAAATGTGAATAGTCATGGATTTGTTTATCGGTTGAGGCCAGGAGTGGAGCAGCCGACGGTGTGTCGTGGTACTCTCTGCGTCGGGAGTCCCGAGAGGCCTCGCACATAGGTGTATGTGACTGGAGGGCGAAGGATGCGTTGAGGTTGTTGTTGTTTCTTCGGGGGCCTGGAGCGTTCGGTTGGAGAGCAAGACTGGGAGCGGCTGGAGAGGGTCAAGCTTTGGAATACTCGTCTCAAAGAGACAGTGGATCGGTTACGGCGTTGTCGCTCGGAACCGTCACTGCCAGAGTCACTAGCAGAGCAAGACGAGCGGTCTTCGGTTCTAATCTGATCTCCAGTTACACTTTCGTTGCTGCTCGAGCTTGAGTTTGATGAGGAATCCGAATCGTTGCGGCGAGAGAGGCGCCTGCTGAGAGCTTTCAGAAGGCGTCCTCCACGAGCCTGGGTGGTCCGCTCCGGGATGTCCTCCATCGGTGGACATATCACTATCTTCGGCGCGACAGATTCCCGTCGCGCCTCTGGCTTCGGTGAGCGCTGCCCTTCCATATGATTGACTGGAAGATCACTGGCAAACTTCTCACTGGTAAAAAGGTTGACTCCTAGTTTGTTCTTCATGATAATTTATCACTCTTTTTCAGACGTTAAAACACCAGAAAAAATGAAAATCGTAAGTTGCGAATGTTAATGTTTGAAAACTTTTCGACGATCGCGTGTCGTGTAGTTCCTGAGAGTATTCAAGTCACTTCACGGGGTAGAGTTGTGAACTGTTGGCGGGCGCGGCGGAGCAGGCCTTTTATGGGTGTTTTAGCGCATGCGTAGAAGTTTTGGCGCCGTTCCTGCAGCGGTACACGTAATGCACACCCGCCGTTTGGCCCATGGCCGTCCTTCACCGCGCGAGGTGTATTTACCTACCTGCTAGGTTTCCTTGAAACGCAACCTATGTCCTTTTGAATCCCAGAGGTCTATCTGTGACCTTAGATTTCTTGCTTTACGTGATTGTGTTCCCGAAACAGCTTTTCTCACGATATGTATATAGAGACTAACGCTACTCATTTGAGTTGCTTGATTGGGATAGGTTTTTTTTTTGGTTTCAAACTTGAAAAATTTGATTCGTTAGTTTTTCTATGGTTTTGCATTTATCTAAGTCTCTGAATCTTTCTTATATGAAACAGTACGTACATTAAATTATCCTGTGAAACATTTAATTTTCAAGTCAAATAGTTTGTTTGGGAAATTCCCGATGACTTGCGATTGTGGCTTCCTCGGAAGAGAGGTACACTCTCAGCTGCATAATTCAGACGCCCTGAAAGAAAAAGTTCGATGTTGATTCGCTTATGTTTAACCACTTATGATAACCACCAGCACATGTTTGACCACTTGCGTGGCACATGCACGTGAGACGCTGTTCCAATAATTTATCAACGATAACGCCTATAACAAATACTATAGCAAATTCTCACTATTGAAATTCAAGTAAACAAGGCTTTCCATCACTAATAAACTATCAGTGAACTTACTGATGCTATGTGAGACCATTGACTTGTCTCATTATCACTGAATATTTGTGAATTTCTGAAAGTAAATGAACTTGAATCAGATAATAGATGGTGTCAATCTATCAAAAGTCGAATCCTTTGACGTTTTCTGTAACCAAAGAAGAAGTAGGTAATACATAAAGGTTTTGCGGCGGCGATCTTTGTTAACAAGCATGTCAATTTTTGACCATTGTCTGTCTTCGGATCACAATGGAACGATTCAAAGGTATATAGGGGTATAGAAATTAACTAATGCATACCAAGCGATTAGAAGATAACCTTCGAGCGGCGGCGAACCATCATGGTTGGAAACAATGATAAAAATCTGCTTCACCAGGCTTTATTCGGAATTCCCAGTAATTAATGACGAATACAGAGGAACAAATTTATCAACTTAAAATCATACCTTCTCTACTTTTTAAAACTTATGAATTGTCAAATACCAGTGTATTTCTTAAACTATACCCCGTCCGCCCGTTACCAAAGTTAACAAAAGTGTAGCGAAACATTTGTAGTATTTTTTTGTTTAAAGTTGCCCGTTATCAAAACTGCGCATTAAAGGGTTATTAACTTTCGCTTTGATAATGAGAATGATTTATCAAATTAAGTGTAAAAATAGGTTTCAGACTGCCCCAGACTCATGAAGAATAGAATCCGTAATAATCCCTCAAATGTAGTGACTTGATGTTTAATCAATGACTATGCCTTGTTCTTTTTTGCAGGCCAAATTGCTGGCCTACCTTGGAAGTAATAAATAAACAAGGATAATTATGTAGCGGTCTTTTACAGGTTTCTCTTGTTTTTAAGTTGAAATTGTGTTTGAAGAATAAGAAAAGAGGTCGTTCTTTAGGTCACGTAAAAACACCAAAAAACCACCAGAGACTTTATTTTCTGGCGAAGGTCCGCCTGCTGCGCAAGAGGTTCCGGGTTCGATTTCCGCCTCGGGACTAATGTTTTAACGATTTTCAGATATTTGTTCAGGGTGTAAATTGTCCGGCATTATTTATAATCCAAAAACATAACAAAAAGAAACAGAATCCATAAAATCAATTTTTACAGATTTTGGGGATGGAAAACTATTTAGTAGGTGTGACATCCGTGTCTTAGGAAACTTTCTGTCACGTGCAGCTCAGGACACGAGAACGCCCTTATTAACTTCTGATTGGATTTGGGGGTCTTCTGTTCTCTGAATCGGCAGCCTGCTCCGGTAAATTACATTTGCTACAGCCGTTGCTTATTCTGTGGCCGAAGGCGTTGCCTAACGTGTAGTGTCACGTTCCTTTCGAAAGAACAAGGAAGGGAAAATGCAGTTGACTGCAGATGGCCATGACAGCAAGTTAGTGGCACGTTGGAAAAGCTACATTTTTTATAATCAATGGATTTTGTTTAGTAGTCACTACCGCCGTTTATGCCAGTGCGTCGTGAATAAACTGTGATGTTATATAGTTTTTTTCATTATTGTACCTGCAACACGAAACAAAATGAAATACATCATAGATATTAACATGAAAGAGAGAAAGAAAGAAAATATTTTTATTTACCTTAAAACTACTAAGTATACACAACAAACTTAAACTACGCAAATTATTACTACCTATGTTACAAATTATTGTGCGTAGCCGTGTTCATGGCAAATATCGCCTTCACTCAGCATTGTGCTGGGTGCGCACTAATGTGTCCACCCAGCGCTGATTTTCAGTGAAAAACAAACGTACAATTATATTTAGCGTAGGTATTCATTTCACTACAGTGAGAAATATACGGAATTCTCAATACTCAATATATTTAATATTTATTTTAATATTTAATGTTGTCATCACAGTCATTGGCTTAATAGGTAGGTGATTAAGATGTTAGTATAAATAATAAATAATGCTGGACAATCCACACAGCATCATCTAGCCCCAAGTTAAGCATAGCTTGTGTTATGGGTACTAGATGACTGATATATTTAATACAATATGTAGATTACATAGATAGATATTTTTTTATTATAAACTAGCTGCGCCCCGCGGCTTCGCCCCCGTGGAAATCGATTTGTCAAATGGTTTTTTTTTATATACTATGTTAGACTCCTGGTTCTAACCTACCTTCTCACCAATTTTCAGTCAAATCGGTCCAGCCGTTCTCGAGTTATAAGTGTTGTAACAAACACGACTTTCTTTTATATATATATGTATATAGATATAGATAACGATCAGAACACCCGGTACAATATCTGCAGATCGTAGACACAATTGTTCCGAGGCTGGAATCGAACTCGCAACCTCCTGCGTCGCAACGGTCGTCATGTAATTATCACAATGTGAAAATTAATGTTAATGTTATGTGAATACAACGTTATCGGCGGAAATATTGCAGATACGATGTAGATAACATTGTAGAATCTGCAATATTTCCGCAGATTAAAATAACAATATTTTAATCAGCGGAAATGTCGAACAGCATTGAGTATTCAATAGCCTAACTTAAAACTACACCGATTGAGATAAAGTTTTGTTAATTACCTAGCTACTCGCCCACGAGAGTGACAAGTTTCGATATTTATAAATTTTATGGGTGGTATCATCCTTTATGTCTTATTAGTTATATATAAAACATGTTTTACCCAGGATGCCCCGGGGCTATATCAAAAGGTCAACGAGTAATATCCAATTTTGCGTTATTTCTGTCACCTGTATTTTTAACCGTCGAAACGATAAACCAAGGAGGAGGTTTTACGTTCGGCTGTACTCGTATGTATGTATTTTTATTTATGTTCGTCGATTTCTCCGTCACTTATGGACATATTTGGAGAATTCTTTCGCTATTGTATGGAAAATGATTGCATAAAAATGTAATTTACGTGAGAAAAGTATTTTAAACGTGTTCTTGAGTGGAGACCGCGAATTGGCAAACGTAGTGTAGTACGCCCTCCGGACAGGTGGGATGACGACCTGCGAAGGAAGTCGGTTTTTAGTTTTTGAACCTATCATGGTAACTAACACAAAAGTCATTAAAACGGAATATTTAACATGATATGGTTTTTCGTTTTTTCAAAATAATCAAATTATCTTATTTTTACTACAAACCGTTGTAATTGGAGTACCTAGTTATATTAAATCATTTTTTTTATGTTCACCAGTGGACGTATACGAGCTGATGATGATAATGATGACATTATTATCAGAAAGCTCGCGCATTAACACGTTAGCTGCCAAAACAAATTCGCGATTACGACCAATTTCAAAATTTTGTATATCGAATCAAAGTGTCTTAAAATGCAAAAAATATCAATTTAGAGTAGGAGTAAATAACACGTTTTGCTGCATTTCTTGTAATAAACAAATTTAACATTTTCCCCAGAAAATGTTGATTAACTTCAGTTCTAATAAGAAAAGTAACAGGCCATGTTGCATTTAGTTAGCCCGGGGCCATGTCAGTCAATTCTAATAGAAACAAGCAGGCTAAACGTGCTGGACAGCTCACTACAAGCATTTCAATCCAATGTCTCGATGTCAGTCACTGGTGACTGACACGGCCTGATCAAGTACCATGGCTGTCAGGCACCGGTGACTGACATGGCAGCTAACGTGTTAAGCTCAACAAAACCGAAGTTTCGTTTGTTTTCATCAGAAGTTATAAGTCAATACCATTTTTTTCTTTAGGCTTCCAAAATAAGCACTCGGACAATCAAAATGTTAAACTTCTGTTGTCATTTCTACGGTAGAATGAGAAAACACTAAAGCCATGGCTAATTGTTAATAGACAAGAGGGGAGCTGTAAGCCTATTACAGCACAGACATACGGACTTATGTACCTAACCAGCCATACGGATCCGAATCATTAGTCTATTCCTATATAGAGCGCGTAACCTACGTATCTGACTACCCTTTAAAATCATATAACTATGACGCGTTGGTTCGGGCCCACGTAATTTCACTTGAATGCATCCTGAAAGACATCGCGTCTGGGAAGTAAGCATAGCCTTAAAATATCTGGGTCACTCTTTTCAATCTAGGTAGTATATTCTTCAAATTAAACTCATTTCACAAATAAATAAAGATGGATAAACGTATTGTAAGCAAACTAATTTGTGTGAAAGTTTCTTTTCAGGGCTGTGTACTAATCTGGGAAGCCTTAGGGTTCACATTCTATTGAAAATTACTTATAAAAGTTGTATTGTAAGTTATACGTAAAACAGGTAGGTATTACCTATAATGTGAGATAATCATACGACTATGGAGCTGCAACACTGCGTGGCCCGGCACTTACATGCCATTTATTATTTGTAGTTCTAGTTCTAGTTCCGGTTCTAGTTTTAGTTCTAGTTCTAGTTCTAGTTTTAGTTCTAGTTCCAGTTCCAGTTCCAGTTCCAGTTCCAGTTCCAGTTCCAGTTCCAGTTCCAGTTCCAGTTTTAGTTTTAGTTATAGTTTTTTCATAAAATCCCGATGGTTTTGGAACTACATTTTGGTCAACCTCCGGGATTTCCGGGATTGAAAAAATAAAATGGAAACGAAGCAAACGAGCATTTGAAGCTTGCCTTAAGCAATGCGTAAAACCAACAACCAACCTAATCACGGTAGCAGTAAAACATTTTTAAGAATTACGAGTTTTGTTTTAAGCCCTAATTTTAACGATTATTTTTATACTCAGGCCCGCATTAACGCATTGTTTTTTAATAAGGTAGTTTAAAACGGGAGTAATATATTTTTTAGCAGTTTAATTTCTTTAAGTTGTATTTCGTTTTCATGTATCTTTTTGGCTGATTGTTGTAGGAACATTTAAGTATGTGATTGATTAAAGGACAAAAAGGCTGATTGTGTTTAAAAAATCTTATTTTTCATTACCCAAATCCCGGGATTACCGACAGTCAATCCCGTAATCCCGGGATTAAAAATAAAGACCGGGAATCCTCTACTTACAAACAATTCAATCCCTACTTTCAGTGATTGGCAAACGTCGCGTCGGTCATTAGTTAGAGATTATGCAAGGGATAACTCTATAATCCCTTCATTAGAGTGACAACATGAATCAGAGCAAATATTTATAGGAAAGGATTATCCTACAAATATTATAAACAAGCTCGAGCGTCTGCCTTCACACGCATTTTCTCTATTTTTTTTTTTGCTATTTTTTTGCAGCTGATAGAGCAGGGGTCTAAATCTAGTAGGTAATATAGTAAAATTTCAATTTGGGTGTGAAATCCTGGGTCGGGCTAAAATTGTTTATGGGATTTTACTTGCAAAAAAATCACAGTAGCACCCCCTTGCTTCAGAAAGCACGTTAAGCCGTTGGTCCTGCGCCGGACCTCTCCCCGTGTCCATGACCTCTCCGTTCGTGTCTAAGAGGACATCAACATCAGATTTTAGACACTTACAGTACAACTTATGCCCGTTGCTATGCCCGAGCTATAGCCGGATAAAAAAGTTCCATTTTTTTTCAGTGGGTATTGGTTCTATGTAATTGAATAGAAATAGAAAATGGTTATTTTGTTTCGAAATATAAAATACTAGCGGACGGTGTACGGTACGGTGTCCATTCTCGACGAGTCGACTATGATACCAGCCACTATACCGACGAACTGCCAGACATCAGTCAGACGACGTTATCTCTCAGGCAGCTTAAAGATATGCCTGAGAGATAACTTTTGAGCTGGAGGAGCCCCTGCAGGCTGATTTGACAACTATACTTCAACACAACATACTTATCTTAAAAATCACTTTCTTGTTTGTAAATACTAGTTCTATTTTGTTTCTATTATTTGATTGTAATTTTCTTTCCTGTTGATTGTGTGACAGTGTTTGCACTTATTGTCGATGTGTTGTGAGTTGTTTACAAGCAGTTATTACCTTGAGAATATAGTGATTATAGTCAATAACCGACAGGGTTATGCAATGATATATCCAGCCATAATTTATCATTCTGTTCGCTATCAGCTTATGGCTCATTAGCTGTTAGCCTGGCCATCTCATTAGCAGAGAGCCAACGCAACGTCATCAAACATTGGCTCACAAATAGGCGATAAGTCCCCTGTTACGGACGCTTTAGTCGAATGTAGCTTACTTCTAATTGTAGATGATGTTATAACAATGCAAAACGTATGCAAATAGCCCCAACATGTAACAATTCATAACAGATTGTTACTTTACAAAGATGGTTACTTCTTCACGACAAAACTATTGAACGGAACGGGCTGAAATTTTGCATGGCTCTAAACCTCGAAATCAAACCTAGGCTTTTGACTACTTTGTATCCCACAAAACAGTTCCCATGGGTAGAAATAACCTTGAAACGTTTCCATATAAAAACGCGTACGAAGCCGTGGGTGGAAACTAGTAAAAATATCATGCGAGATACGAAAGTTTTCAATCAGTGCGTTGAACCTGTCATGATGACCTACGGAGCCGAGTGGACACTGACAGTAGGGTTAGTAGACCAGTTCAAAGTTGCTCAGCGAGCTATAAAAAGAGCTATGCTCAAGGTCTCTCTGAAGGATAAGATTCGTAACGAAATCATCCGACAGAGAACAAACGTTATAGACTTAGCTCAAAGAATTAGCAAGCTGAAGTGTCGGTGGGCCGGCCATATTTCGCGAAAAACGGACAACCACTGGGATAATGTGCTAATGACTAGGTGGAATGACGACCTTCGCTGCAAGCAGATGCTGGATGCGGCAAGCCGAAGACAGGGTGCTATGGTGTTCATTAGTGGAGGCCTATGTCCAGCAGTAGACAATTATTTATTAGGTTGATAATGATGATGGACAATTCACACAGCATCATGGGGTTAGCCCCAAGGTAAGCCGAGCTTGTGTAGATAGATATGTTTTTATTATACATAGATACAGAAAATATCGATTGGAACAAGTATTTGCATATCGTACAAACATTTGTCCCCAGGCGGGAATAAAAAACCACAACCTCCGGCGTGTCGCAGGCAAATAAGGATACTCAAGTGATTTTATATATCTAAAATGGTTTACAAAGTACTTGTTGTATCCAGAAGTACCTTCTATTCGTGGTATTATAATACATATATGTATTTGTTTGGTGATTATACTGTATTGTTTTGTTATCCACGTCGTAGTACCGAGAAGCCATCATTATTCCAAACAAGGTCTCAAGTACAAGTTAGGCTATTTTAATACATACAATGACTCATAAAAACTCATAAATTAGAATGTCCTAGATATATTCAATAAGTGATATATGGAGAAAATATAGTTTCCTTTATTTTGTTTTTTAAAATTTTACAGAACAAATAGGTAGTTCCTTATTTTATGCGATCGTTTTCTATACAAAAGCGAAATAATTATCAATTCATAATAGATAGTGATATCTCTGAAAAATTACCAAAAAAAAATAGCAGCCGAACATATAGATACCCTCCGTTTTTGTCATCGGATAAAATTACTGTTTTTTATCTTGTGATTAGTTACAAAAAGGTTGAGTTAAACACTAGCTTGTAGATTTAGAACAACTTTGTTACAACAATGTAGGAGTCAAGCCCAAGATTAAAGCTTGTCGTAGATCTAGACCGCACCCCTCGCCGCAAAGTAAATAAAGGGGCATTCAAATATGAGCTTTAACTTACGTTATTTTTGGATGTAAATCGATAGAAATCCAAAAATTATGTTTGGTTTTAATGTTGGCGTCTGGGTAACAGACAACTCACGCGTGAAGCTGAGAGTAATTTTTAATAGACTTCAAAAAAAGGAGCAGATTCTATGTTCAATATATCAAACTAAGGTAACCTTCTGTAAAATTGAACTCCGATCTAGTTTTTTAGGGTATATGGAAAGACTGCGTGTTATAAGTACCTACCTACTATATTCATTATGAACAACTGTTGAACTGCTATTGGGTACATGAATTAGAGAGAGAAGAGAGTTTTCTAGAAAGAATTACTGGATGTACATATATGCTATGTCCTTAAGGCTAGGAAGCCGACCGCCTAGGTCTAATATTTAGTTTCACAAGAGTTTATTTATCAAGTCTGGGTCCGTACCATTGTTTGCAATAGTTGGCCGACCACTCGACAAACACCCGGGGGTTATCCAGCATACTGAATTAATGACTGACCATCACAATGTTTCTTATCAGAATTACATAAAGGTTATGTAATCCTGACGATTAGGATAAGGCTTGGGTGTTTGTTTTGAAACTTATGATGTCCAAGGTTGCAGGGGTTGAGTTTAATATGAAACGTACTTGAGTTTATGTTGTAGCTTAATATCCTACTTAAACACATTTTCAAAGTTGATAAAATTACACATTTTGGCCTTTTACCTTTGATGCAAGAAACTACATAATAATGGACAAGGAAGCGTATCAAAAGTTTCAAGGCTGAAAACATTTTACCAATCTCCCCTTGCAAATATCACCGCACGCACTATCTGGAGTTTCTTTTATCAATGCACGATTCTGCGACGATATCATTGTCAGACTAAAATAATAGGTTAGCAGACTTCGGCCCCAGCTTAGATTTAATTATCAGAAAGATATCTGTCACAACCTTTTTTATCATCTGTCAAATCAATCATTTGCCTTGTCATCTTAGAGATCCGTGTGGACACTCAATTGTATTATAAGTTCAAGGATTTATTTTATTTTGATGAGTTACTGTTGTCCTTGTTGACTAAAACTGGAGCATTTAATTTGAATATCGACGAGCGTGGGAAATAAATAATTCATTTATAGCGTTACATTATATCCTTAACAGGTTTTAGTGCTGTAATATTCTCTGGGCTTTATAAACACCTGGGTCTGGTTTTAAAAACATGATCAGCAGTGACTCAAAAAAGCCTGCGTGACAAACATGTCTGGCGTTAATTGATGCTTATAGCCTTAACTTGCAAATCACCAGCGTGCGATATCAAAGCGATGCGATTGCGCGACGATGTCGCCGTCGGGGACGCAGCGAGTTTAACGAGTACCGCCGTTGACGAAGCGCGAAGCCAGTTGATTAGTATCTCTCACCCCCATATCTTTAGTCATTACCTCGACTTCGATTCAAACTCTACTCAACCTCCAAATGCGTTTCGGTATGCTTGATCGTCAAAAAATCCTTCACTCGAAACAGCCTTCGAGAATTTTTTCATACGAGTGGAATAACGAACTGTCATCTCAAGGTACCTCGCTACCTACCTTGAATGCTCCTCGAAATAGTTTGTTGTTATTTACAATGGATTTTGGAGACTATCTCAATTACATTTACGACGATGAAACCTACAATTACCCATCGCGAAGGTATATAAGAGAGGTTGATATATAACCAAATTAACGACTAAGCATACCAAACTCGAGCATGTTTTGGAGGAATGCTCGAAACGCCCTTGAACAAGTTTGAGTGGAGAATTATTTGAGGTAATGACTAAAGATATGGGGGTCAGTGTCCGGTAAGGGCTCTTTATAAAAAAATTAGGTGTCATATCTCACCAATTGTGACAATTCTCGTAGGACATTGAGTCTACCAGAGAAATGTAGCCCATGACTCCCACTCTCCAAACGTTGATGTTGGTCCCAATATCAAACACCCTATGGAATACATATGATAGCAACATAAAGCTATTACATAACCTGTTGTATTTTAGTAATATAACGTCACCTGACCTACCTACCTATTTAAAATTCAATACAAGACTGATTGACTATAAATAACATATTTTACATTAGATCACATCATTACTGGACATCATTTATTATTTTGAACGTTTCTAGCTTAGAATAACTAGGCTTAGAACCGCAGTAGGCGCACGCGAAGTGACGCAATTTCAAGTTAGCCTTTAAAGGCTACGTACATCGCTCGACACGCCAGTGCTCAAGGTCAAGACCTACTGGGAAGAGCTCCGTAATTTTTTAATAATAATGACTTATTGTGCAGTGAAAGGGTGTAACAACTCTTCTCATAATAATCAGAAACAATAGAAGATTCAATTTCACGGGTAAATACAACCTGGTATCTTATATTCTTGAGTAAAACATTGGTATAAGCACTAAAATAAATCGTAAACATAACAGATGCCATTACATAAAAATGTTGCTAGCTATTAGAAAAATTATTTTCCCCCATAGGTACTTATTTGTTTAATCTATTTCTACTTTACACTTGTAGGACTTTTATTTGCCAGATATAATTAGGTTTACCTACTAACTTACCCGGATTTTTAAGTGAAATATGTACCTACATATTTTCTATTAAGCTTGGTATAAATAATCAAAAACTTTTGTTTTATTTTCACGGGCAAGGGAATAGATTGTTACAGACTGTCCGGATGTTGATGTATTCGGAGCGTTAAATATAAAAATTTCATTGGTTTCATTACACGATGAACCCTAGTTTTATTAATGTCTTTATATTCGTTCTTAGATTTCCTTCTGATCCGACTTCAGTTCAGTTCTTTATTAATAAGAATATTCATGTTGTTTTGACATTATGTCAAACAAAATAATACATACTTACATATGTATACACTATATATACTCACATTATATATAACAAAAAAAAAACAACGAAATAACACGAAAAATAAAATAGACTGTTGCTTCCCGATTGGTTGAAAAACTTAGACGGAATTGCAAAGAAAAGTTTTGCAAGCCAACTAAATACACTAAGATATGATTATGTTCTATACATTTTGAAGAAAATGACAAGCATATCACGAAAGGTGGTTTATGCAAATTACGAGAGGGTACTATCCCAACAAAGGTATGAAAATGTTTTGGCCATATTTATTTCTATCTATTTAACTGATTCGCTAACTCACTACTCCCCTGTATGTAAACACCCATAGAGTATATAATATTTACAGGAAGTTTTCTGTTAATGAAATATAATCTAACAGAAAAGTGATAAATATGATAATCATTTACTCCTTACAAAATGTTACAATTTCCCTACCTTATGGGGAAAATGTTAATAGCTTGCAACATTATATGTGCACTTGTGTGCGTGTCGGCTCTTGTAATGACGTGCAGCGTACGCACACATTGCTTGTTTTTTGGCTTCAACTTAGAGCGGAATGTTTTGTGAAATTATCACTCTATGTCTTATTACTCTGAGGTTTCTAGAGTATTACTTTTGATTTTTACCGTTTTTTCAGATTGCTTATCATTTTGACAATAGCGAACTTAATGCAAATAAGACATATTATTTGCTTCTAAAAAGTTTTTTTAAAGTATCAAAATAATATTAAGGTATTTCGCATACCAATAGAGTCCAAGAGATAGGTGGTTTGTATTTCTCCACGATTGAATCGTCTGTGTTTAAGGAAAATCACAATTATGTTAACTTTTCATTTATTGTTTTACATTTAGATACAATCAAAGTCATTATTAAAAGGTTGTCAACCACCAAAAGACCGATGTTATTCAAAAGAATAGACCTCTCTCATTACACTGATCTGGTTGTGGTTCTATTTGAATATCGGATTGGTTTAGTAATAGACAGCGTTGTAAGCAGGGTATCCGGAGTAAGCAAGAGGTGACGCAGCCAAGGGTGCAGCCGCGTAAGGTGAGACGACGGAGGGTACGTAGGCTGAAGGGTAGGCGTAGTCCAATCCTGAGGAGTAGGCCAAGACCTGGGGCTTGGGGGCTGGTGCCGGGCTCGGAGCGGCGAGAGCCACGGCAATGAGTGCAAAGAGGGCGAACTGTGGAAGGAAAGAATCACTATTAAATTCTATAGACTATATGATAGATAGATAGATAGAAAACACTTTATAATACCACACAAAACAGAAAACAATACAGAATGAATAACTTAGATTAAAGTATAAAGGGCGGCCTTATCGCTGAGAGCCATCTCTTCCAGGCAACCTTAGGATGGACTGGACATGAAGGAACAATATAGACGGTGGCACTATATACTATTACTATAGGGTTATAATATTCTATAGAGTCTAATCAAGTTTTGGATGTTCTCTTTCTATGGTGCCATACAAGGCTAGAAAAGAGTCTTGAAACACGAATCTACCCAATGGCTGGCAGTAGAATAATTCAAAAACTTTTATCGTAATTCACTTACTATTTTAGCGAACATGTTGTCTAATTGCGATCCAGTGTACTGAAACATACTTTGCATAAGCGTACAGAGCTTTTATACACCAAAGCTAGCCTTGATCTTTGTTATGTTCTGTTTTGTTAAGATGTCAACAAAGTGTTAGGGCGTTGCTCTCGTTCAAAGCAACATCCGCATCCCTTGTTTGGAGCTTGTTATCATTACCATTAGGGATGAACTAATTTCCGCGTGTTTTCTCTTGACTGGATAACAGGGACAAGGATGGTTTCAGGTAATATCCAATCATTAAAACTACTGTTCGGATTTTGTTCAAAAGATATCGGATTAGAAAACCAAAAACTGTCAGACTCAAAAAACATTCAACATAAAACAAAATTTTTAGTATGCCACTATAACCTTCTCATCTCTCTCAATAATTTGATTTTTTTCAAAACATATAAATATTTACCGACTTCGATCCTTTTTTCTAAATGTTTTTTTAAGTTTTGCGGAATAATTACAATCCCTGGGAAATATCTTTTATATGGAACCACCACGGAAATATTATCTATTAAACTGTTAAAGAATCCATTAATGAAGGAAATCAACGGTCATACATAAAAAACACACATACAACCTAATATAGAACCTCCGCCTTTTTTCGAAGGCGGTAAATGTAGGATGAACGAGGATTACCTGGTTTCTCTTAAGGATTACTAGCCGAGCTTTGGTGCCGAAAGGTTTGTTTTGTTTACCAATTTTGGCCGTTGACTGTGCCAGTTTTTGTTTTGGGTACTCTAGAGTTTTGGGCAGAAGCCATCGGGAATTCCAATTATGCATAGCATCATTAAATAAATACAGAGTTTACGTGCTGTACTTATTTCGAGTAATTTTTGCTAACATTTAAGTGGTTAAACAAAGGCAGCCTGATTATAATGTAGAACGCGTACTCTAAATGTCTGTCTGTGTTGATAATAATTTACATTGATTCCCAACGGAGATTCATATGGAGGTTTTTATTGTTTCAACAGTCCCAAGGACACATTCAGACTATAAAGGTTGGGAATAATAAGAATCAAAACAGTTCGCCTGCAAAGTTAAAGTGTATAAGTTAAGCCTGGACTTTAAGAAGCACAAAATATAAAAAATGTTTGCTAAATTGGTAAGTTTAAAATGTGCATTTACCTTTTTAGTACACTTATTTTCATTAAACGCAAGATGTTATATGTAGTGTCTTACTGTAGGGTAAAATCCCCAATACCCCTTTTTTCTAATCCAAAAAAAAAAACTAATCAGCGCAATTTTTTTTTCAAAATAAAAAGGCGAAGATGTATATTCTTAAATCATTTATCCGAGACAGTCAGCTAGTCATCTTAGAGGTAAAGTATTATTTACAAGTCGATAAATTAGTGTAGTACAAGTCCTCGATAGGTGCCTACTATACTCATTAAGAAGCCATCTTTTTCCATCACGTTGATATTCCTTCCACCTTCAAAGAGTCACGTGAAGGTAGTAGTGACGTAAATCTCTCAATTACCCTCTCTCAGTAACCAAGTCACCAGCCAAACAGGGACTTCAATCGCAATCCGGTAAAATAACTCTGATACCAATTTTAGTTCAAAGTACCTCACTTAATATCCAAATTAATGATTCACATACATCTCAATAACAAACCCCTATTCAGTATTCGATCTGGAATAAACCAATTATTTGTATGTGTTTAAACAAGGCTGTATTTGTGTATTTCATCTATTAAGAGCTTTTAAGAGGCCGCCGGAGGGACGAATTCTTCATACAAACGTAATACCAAAATGATTTCAAATTCAAGCATATTTCCACTATAATATTGTATTATTTGTATTTGAATAGTATTTATCTAGGTTCCTGAATAGTTTTTTTTTTCAAAATACTTACCTAAATTGAAATGAAAGCTAATCGCATTTTGCACATTTTTATGCGAAAATGGACAAGTTTTCTTGCTATTTGTTTCGTATTAAAAACATCAATATCTTACGTTTTATTTATTAAAGAACATAGCTTATATTGTCTAGTTACAGAATAACAATACTTTGTGAAGAATACAAAAAGTTTTCAGTCATAATTTTTGGTATTACGGAACAAACCAAATTTTGAACGGCTAATATTGCTATCGCGCACGCATGGGGCGCGGTGCAAGGGTTAAACAGGGACAGCGATATTCGGAGCGATTTTTGCAAGCGAGGGTCGCCGGACCCTTAAGAACTTTCACTTTAAAAGGAACTGTCAATAGAACTTTTTCAAAAAGTTCTTATGATAGTTCTTATAGATGTCCTTTTGTAAGCATGGCTACATCACTAGCAGATATACCTCAACTATTGGTAACGCCTACACAGTGCCAATCTACTATATTTTATATGGAATCACGTCTCCATAGAGACTAGTTTTTCTGAATAAAACAATTCCATAGAGAAGGAACTCTAGATAGTTCGTGGTGTGCTACTTGCATGGAGAGATAAATTAGAATAGTTTAGAACCTAGAAAGTTTTTACTCGCACGCGTCCCTCCGTCTGTAGTTTCTTTCCAAAAAGGAAAAATCAAAGGAAAAATGCCAAAATGAGTCATTCTGAGACGATAAAATAATTATTCTAAAGCGATTAACTTAGTTGAATTAGAGCCCAGAATCCTACCCTATCTTATTTCGCTATGTACATTAAGTTTTTTGTTAGGTAAACATTTTCATTTGTTCGTAAGAAAAAAACTATTCAATGATGCTTTTAAACCTTACCTAGGGCAATCCCTCGGCAAAAAATAAATAAATAATGCTGGACAATTCACACAGCATTATCTAGCCCTATGGTTAGCAGAGCTTGTGTTATGGGTACTAGATAACTGTTATACATAATACAATACATTACATAGATAGATATTTTTTATTATACATAGAAAACGACCAGAACACCCGGAACAAATATCTGCAGATCGTACACACAATTGTTCCGAGGCGGGAATCGAACCCGCAACCTCCTGCGTCGCAGGCGGACCTTCGCCCACCGCGCCACATCGGTCGTCGATCATCATCGAATATAATTACGGTCATCGAATTCGGAAAAGAGTATATTTTAAGAATAAACAGTGGTAAAAGTTTTCCTAATAATACCATATCTGAGCGATGGTGTGTCTGACCGATATAGAATAATCACGAAAAGTGATACAGATAGCAATATAAACATGAACTTTGACTAGGTAGAGGATTCTCTGACTTTCTCGCAAAATATTATATAATGTAGGTAGGTTAGTTTTATTAAAAAAAACTACTAATTTTTTGCAGATATAAAATGTTTTTTTAATAGAAAAAAAGAACTAGAAGATGATGTTATTAGCCTTTGGCAGTGGAATAGAAAATCGGCATGAATAGAATTAGAAAATGACGTCTTCTAATAATTTTAGACAAGAGAATCAATATCATGGATTCTCTTGCTGGCTGTACATTCACGTTCTGATAATTTTCCAAGCGGTGCTCTACTTTACCCTAGAACCAACAACCGGGACCGGCAATCACTCAGTCTTTTGTTCCAGGTGTTTTTCCTCGCTCTCGTGGCAGTGACGTACTCTCTGCCACAATTGTACAGTGGCTATGGATACAACAGCTACTCGTCCGGATACCCTGGATACTACGGCGGATACTCTGGCTATTCCAACCCTGGATACTATGGCTCTTACGGGTCTTATGGAGCGTCTCCTTATAACTATGGATATGGTTATTACTAATCAGAATAAATAGTTGAATTTGGTTATGTTTTAGCGTATAAGTCTATCGAAACACTGTAATTATATTTACTTTTAAGATTAATGCCTGGTTTGATTTAAGTGTGATTAATAGTCAAATACTTTATTGCTTAATACCGCGAAATAAATTAAAATCTATACAAATAGAATAAAGATTTACGATACCTACCTCACAAAAAGCTTAGGTACTCAATTAACGCGTGCGATTTGTCGTTACACAAAATTTCAGTCGCGCTTAATATAAAAACCATAGTAATTTTATTAATAAGACTACAATCTGGTTTTATTTTGTTATAGACATGTAATAAAATTACAAGATTTATTGTTAACTAGTTTCTGCCCGCGGCTTCGAACGCGTTGTTTCTATGGAAAAAAAATCCAACAACTTTTTCTAGCCTAAACCTTAATATTATCATTTATATCATTTATCATTTATTTCCACTCAGAAATGAATTTGAGTAAGAAGAACTTCCACATCAACAATATCACATACTTTACCAGTGCACAGCTGGACATAGGCCTCCCTTGATAAGCGTTTTATTGGCTGTCATCACCAGCAGGTACCGCCACAAGCTAATCATGCAGGTTGAGGTTCGCAGTTCAGTGTAGAATCTCTTTTGCAGAAGGCACCGCTGTCCGCCTCCCGATGGAAATCATTAGTCGCCTCTTTCTCGTAGGACACGAGAAGCGCGGGAAGAGTTATAGTGGTGCTAATTCTAAGGCAACACACGGCAAGCTTCCTTACATAGAGACATCGATATAACAATAGGCCTTTAACACGGATATCGATTACTCATTGATACACATCGGTCGCCAACGAGTCCTCATGTACTTACCTCCTTCCTAATTGAATCTATTACTTTGAAGATCAAGGACACTTTTTGTTCTGCAAGTCAACCATTCAAGGCGTGGCCAAATCTGTACTGCAAGTATATAAATGTGGACATTGTCATTAGGATTATCAATTGCTACTTCAAGTACAATACAATCATACAACAATGTTCGCTAAACTGGTGAGTCCAAAAAAATTCCTTCTCGTTATTTTTTACTTTTAAGGATCAGAGATAAAGGGATCTATAATAGCCAACCTAAATTTAATGTACATGTGAAAATAATCTCTCTTTTTGAAAATCAAAGAAAGCTTTAAAATATTTCTTATATTCGTATCTTTTGTCATTTTCGTTGTTTGTAAGATCATAAGCCCTTGCAAGGTACTATAATAAGGAAAGGTTTAAGAATAAACAAAATCTTATTTTTTGTGATTATATATACTTTTAAATTCTTACTATATATGTGTTAGAAGGAAGTTACAATCAAATAAAGAATAGAAGTGTTTTCAAGAAAGTTTATCGTATTGCTGACTTTTATATTAATAAGGTATATAATAAACTGTTTATATATATTTTCATATAAATATTAAAATAAGAGCGAAAAAATAGCTATCTCAATATACGAGAGCAATATAAACTGCGAAAAATGTTTAATATATTCTATTATATATTATACTAGCGGACCCGACAGACGTTGTCCTGTCTGTGAACTATGAATATTGAGCATTCTGTCAATGTTATGTCAAACGCCATAAGGTTACATCAAAAAAGTTTGAATTGTAAAAGCGCTAAGGTTACATTAAAAATAATTTAATTTTCTAATTTTCCGCGCAATTTTATTAATTTTTTCTTTCATAAGAACCTTCTCCTGACAATAACAAACACAACAAAAAAATAATTAGCGAAATCGGTCCAGCCGTTCACGCCTGATGCCGTGACACGTGACGTGGGGAAATAGGGATTAATTTTTATATATATAGATCTATTTAAATATAGAACGTAGGAAAGTATCAACGGTTTTCAGTAAGTAGGTATTCGAACCTCTTTGATGGAGTCGTTGCCCTTCGTTTCACATTGAATGGGCCGCCCTACAGACCTCTGTCTCTGGATAATAAGGGCGGACAATGAGCTTGTTACGCCGTATTACCGAGATTATCCATCCCAAATTATTACCGTAGTCTGGCTATGAATTCGTTATCATCATGTTTTTGTCAATATCAGTTATGTTCCCAGAAATAAGTTAGACGGCAACCATTTTTAGCTCGAAATTGAATAATTCGATCGATTCATCACTTTAAGTGATTCCGAGTAATAAATAGATTTACCAGAAATTGCGGCGTAATGTAAATTGAAATGGATCGAGGTCCACATCCACCACTGTCTCATCAGTAGGACAGTAATTTGAAGCCCAATTGTCATTCCATTTATCGTTTTAGAAACGTTATATCCTATTTTTACCCACGACGTAACGGAGACGGTTATATGCATTTAGAGTGAGATGTTGTTCGTTATTTAAATATCCTATACTTTTTCCAAATCTTTCCAAATTCAAAATCTTTTGCTTGGTTATACTTATGTGTGCTTGAAAAAACAAAAGACAAATCGACGTTATTCTTAATATTTACTTTTTCAGTTCGCCTTCTTCGCCTTCGTAGCCGTGGCCTTCGCCAGCCCGAAGCCGCAGGTCCTCAGCTACGCCACCCCCGGCGTGGCTCCCCTGGCGTACTCCACGGGCTACGCTGGCTATGCTGCCCCCCTAACCTACGCTTCCCCATACGCCGCCGCCCCTGCTGCCTACCCATATGCCTATTCTGGAGCTTACTACGTCCGTTGAGAACGACTGGATTTTTCGGAACTTGATTTGCCTGATGTGATAATATAGTTTAATAATGCATTAAGTATGTGTTTTTATTTTAGTTTCTAATACCTTGTAGATAACATCACATCAACTGGCATGATCCAAGGTACTTACCTGCCAAATTGAAAACAGGAATCATTGACATTTTGAACTAGTAATACAACTAGAATTATAGAGATAGGTAATCAAACAGGTTATCGAAACTGCTTCACATATCATGAAATCACCAAATGTGCTTACAACTAATTAATCAAAAACAGATGTAGCCTACCTGTCTCATCAGTTGATTATTTCTTAATATTATGAAATAAAAGGTTTAAATATAGATCAAAATCAAAGACCGAATCAAGAGAACTCGAATTTATTATTCGATTACGACGAAAATCACATTACTATCAGTAGATCTTGTTATAAGTTAAAGGTAAAGCGGGGTAAACGGAGTAGCCAGGGTAAGCGAAGGGTGGGTTGTATGCGATTCGGGCTGCTGGGTAGCTAGCAGCGTATCCAGCGGGGTAGCCAGCAGCGTAGCCAGCGGGGTAGCCCAGGTTAGAGTAGGCCAACTGGGGTAATGCTGGGGCGATGAAGGCTGCGCTGGGGTCCGCCGCAGGCTCTGGGGTGGGCGCCGCGCAGGCTATAGCCAGGATGGTGAGGAACTTCAGCTAAAAATGAAAAAAAGGTTTACTCAACTTAGCAATTCTATAAACCAATTTCAACTTCAATAGTATTCAGTTATCTGGTTGCCTTAGGCATTGGATACTAGGCGTAACAGAATTACCATGAATATCGAATCATAATTGTATGTTTTGCTTGGATATTCCTTGGGTTGGTAGCACAATTTTTTTTTAGCTTTCCAGTAAACAAGTATTTAATTGAATATTATATTTTTTATAGTATAGAAGTGAACCCGACTCGGTGTACGCTTGTTCACTTTTACTTAATGCAAAACCAAATGTTGCCAAGTCCAAAGTATTTTGATCATTCCCGCCTTTTTCTTCTAAAATTAGAAACACACAAAAAACATAAACCTCGCTAATAAATAAGGTCATTTACTCAATAGCCTCTAGCCGATCTAGTTTAGCACAAGTATTGCAACTAGCAACAGAAAATCAACGGCAGTTGCCGCGTGCAAATGTTATTCTAGTTATGCGCTCTGAATTTATAATAATGCAAATCAAGAAATAAAACACGGTAACCATCCTCAGATTGCCAGGAGTATCACAATTTAAACGTTTTGTAAGCGACCTTGTAGAGAATCAATAGAGTACCTCGAATCTCGAAATAATGTACCCTAAGCCTTTACTTAGAATGTTTGTACCAAAGACTAATTAATGGTTTGTACCATTACTTGTATGTAGGTAATTTTAAAAACGTCTTTGAATTATTGTATGGATATTTCAGTTTAGTAATTTTGTTGTAAAATTTGATTATTTATTTGATTTTGGTTTAATAGAATATAACTTCAGTGCACCATCAATACAGAAAATACTTAAAAAAGGACTTTAAAACTAACTATATCTAGTGGCACAATCGGCGGCCTTATCACCGTTTAATAATCAGGGACCAAGTCGAGACCACAAGACGGCCACCACCGGGAACCATTGTTTTAAATAATCTCCAGCCACTTTACTTTTGGTTTTAATTAGGGAGAAAGTAATGGGAAAATTCTCATATCATTATTTTTAGGGTTCCGTCGTCTAAAAAAGAACCCTAATGTTTCTTTCTCGTTTTTAATTCTACCATACATATACTTGAAATTTGGAAAACAATTTATTCTAATTATGGAAATGTTATAGGGAAATTCTAAAATCATTTAATTTAGGGTAGAGCAATAAATAAAGAACTCGTAGGTTTTCTTCCTGAGTAATTAGTTACAATCACGAGAAAAGTCAAGTCAGCCATTTTATTGATTATGAAGTTGGCAAATTACCTACTTGAAAAGTTGAAAGCTTGTCCTAAACTACTTATCTTACCTAGCATTTATAAAGAATTATTATACCATAATTTATATGTATGTACCTTGAAAAACATGAGGCATTTAGGTACAATTTGGCTTAAATAACAAAATATCTTTCTAAAACGATATATTGTCTTGAAATACACACTTTACATTGTATAACTATTAAATAAAAATAATTCTAAATCCTTTATTTCTACAGGCTTACAAAATAAGCACTTAGACAAGTCAAATTTTATTTTATAATACCAGAAAAAGTTACTATTACCTCCCAGCTTGTAGTACATCTTGAATGGGATAGCTTCACAAGGGTGAATGATGTCCTTCGAAGGGCCTCTGCACTTTTATACTTATTGCCTGAAGTGGCATTGACCCTAGGGAACAATTGTATGCAATATAAAGTCAGTTACTTGATCAACTTGAATTTGAAAAGAGAAAGGTAAGTATTGGCTTTTGTAAAGATACTTCATAATCATCGCCCAACACCATACTGGTAGTTTAATTAGACAAAAATTAAATTTTTGTTTTTAATGTAAGAAAAACAAGAAAGCTGTTCTGTATAAAAATTAGATTCGGAACTTGATATGTCCATAAAATTGTGATCTGACTTTTGTATAAAAATAATTTATTGTCTATGAATAAATTTGGCTCAAAATTGCATAACGTCGACCGCAACCTTGAACGAGTGTGGGCTTCAAAACTAGTTCAGTTGACGAGTTCTGTCTATGACATTATAGGTATGTTTGTCTCTGGGTAGAAGCAGATGCCCTTTTACAAAACTTGTTTCAAGTTCGAGGTGCGGTTCGAGGTGAGTTTTGAAAGAAATATTAGGATAGGTGACATTTTAAAATTAGGAACGCATTGCACAGTAAGCTGCAGCTAGTTTTTTATAGATTGTGTGAGAGCGTATACTATTATAGTAATATGCTCTCAGAAAATCTAACGACGTTCATCGACCCCCTGTTAAATTTAAAGACAATTTCTATCGATACAGAAATATTTTAGGACTAGTATCTTTCGGTAATATGAACATAGTAAGGTGTTTTATATAAAAACGATGTATGTTACTCATTTAAACCAAAAATAATGCACCAATCTATGAACGCCACCGTACTTAGGAACATATCTATGTATGTAATATATATATAAAAATTAATCCCTATTTCCCTTGGTCACGGCATCACAAACAATCAATCAATTTCTTTCCGGCCCTGGTGGGGGCGCAGAGAGGGGCCTCGAGGCTTCGCCTCATTACCCCGGCGTCAACTCGAGGGGTGACGACCCCTCGGTCCTTGGGTTTTGTGGGAAATCTCCTACGGCATCACGCGTGAACGGCTGGACCGATTTCGCTATTTCTTTTTTTGTTGTGTTTTTTATTGTCAGGAGAAGGTTCTTGATGAAAAAATTAAAAAAATTGCGCGAAAATTAGAAAATTTAAGAATACTTAACCACCATATTAAATTATTTCTAATGTAACCATAGCGCTTTTACAATTCAAACTTTTTTGATGTAACCTTATGGCGTTTGACATAACATTGACAGAATGCTCAATATTCATAGTTAGACAGGACAACGTGTCTGTTGGGTCCGCTAATTACATTATAAATATATTGTTATAGGTGACACGGAAAAGAATACCAATATATGTAAATCCACTTGTGTTTATTTCAATACCAACGTCTATCATCACATCGTATCTCTAATAACTAAGATATTTAGGTAATAATCTATTTTAAATGCATGAAACTATTTCCGGTAAGCAAGGTCTACATAAGCTGCAGCTGGAGCATAATTGTAGCTTCTGTAAGGTAGCCTGTAGGCGTCAGAGAAGTAGTTTGCTGCTGGGATGGACACAGGGACCTCGGAGAAAGTGCTTTGGTATCCGTAAGAATACATGTTTACCGATACGGGGTACACGCCGGGGTAGGTGTTGGGTAGAGTTGGCACCGCGGGTAAGGTTGGCACCGCTGACACTGCGGGTACCGCTGACACGGCGGGTACCGCTGACAATGCGGGTACCGCCGCCGGTACAGCTGATAGCACTGGAGCATAGGGTGCCGCAGGGGCAGTGTAGGCTGCTGCTGTGTATGGAGCGCTGAAGATAAACTGCGGCTCCGGTCGGGCTATGGCTGATGACAGCAAGGCCAACACTGTTATCTGTAGAGGAGAAGGAAATGAGATGGTTATTAGGTACTTATGATTCATCGCTTGATTCTCTAAGTGCTTATTATACAAATACAAATGTTTTTGTTTCATTAACAAAGTCTATGTTTATCTTGCATCATTTTTGAAGTCTCCTTTTAAGTACCTATAGGATACTTGTACTAGGAGGTTTCGCTCTTCCTTAGTGACATTAGCCGGGATTTTACAAAAACTTATGACATATTACGGTCACAGTTTTTTTTTGTTATAAATTGAAAGTTTTCCTTAGATAAAATCACTATTGACTAACCTACTGTACTGATTATGTAGGCCTAAAGAAATAAAGATGATTGAATTTGAATTAATCGCCATGTTGGCTTGCCAACACGGGATAAACCATAATGTTTTCTTTAGCAACGGCTGCTAGAGAAGGTACCATCTTTATTTAGCTTTAGTCCCATTTTCAACTTTTTATTGCTGCAAAAGTAAAAGGAGTTTTTTATGTTTCATTTATAGGGTTTTGTTTTTGTGACTGATTTTAAATTTATCCGTGAATATTTTTACAGGATAAATTATTAAGTTAAGTTTTAGAAGATCTGATTAGTAAAATTAATTTTAGCTTGTCTTACCGCGATTCCTCTGAACATCTTGTAAACCTGTTTTGCTGAATCTTTAAATCACACTGAATGTCATGAAAAATTACTACCTACTTATACGTTTCAGCCTGGTTAGAAAAAAAGGAGTAGAATGTTGTATGGATTGTTTGAAGTAATTGATTCAATAGTATTGTCAAGGTCTTGATGAATAGTTGCGAGAAAACAAAAGAATGTATAATCAGAGTGTGGTCATATACCGAAATATTATGTACATTTTTCCCGCCAACCTTGTAGAGTTACTCGAGAGACAAAAGTTGTGGCGAATCCATTATTTACCGCTGTTGCCTACTAACTGAATATAATATAACCTACATAGTTATTCATAATTATAGGGCTACCAAAACCAAATCTAGGCTACAAGACTATTTCAATTCAGTAATTTTCATAATAATTTAAACTTTCAGTTATTGATTCTAAAGTACTTTATTAAAACTGTATCATTTGTACTTAGTTACTCTACTTTAACACTGAACAAACAGAAATCCAATAGTGTCTTTGGGCTGATAATGAATCGTACCAAATTACGAACCTATTGACATTCTGGGCTATAAAATAAAAACTATATTTTTGGTTAAAATTTATTTTCCTTCAAACAAATACTGTGTCATCAAATCCAAGCGTTCAGTTCATTCAGCTTCTTCCACGAAGAGCTGTTATAATCCAAGCCGAGTGCGTAAATCTTACTTCTTCTTCAGGTAGCTGCCGTAGGTGGTGGCGGGGTAGGCCGCAGAGTAGCCGGAGTAGCCAGAGTAGCTAGGGTATGCAGAGTAGCCGGAGTAGCCAGAGTAGCTAGGGTACGCAGAGTAGCCTGAGTAGCCAGAGTATCCGGAGTAGGCGGGGTACGCAGAGTACGCAGAGTATCCGGGGTAGGCGGCGCTGCCGTAGGATGCGCTGCCGTAGGATGCGCCAGCGTAAGCAGGCTGGACGGAGTACGCTGAGTAAGGCTTAACGGCTGAGACGAGACCGGAAGAGTAGTGACCAGTGGATACCGGGGATGTGTAGTGTGCGGTCGACAATGGGGCGGCGTAGTGTGCAGATGAAATCGGGGCGGTGTAGTGAGCAGACGAAACCGGGGCGGTGTAGTGTGCGGACGAAACCGGAGCAACGTAGGTTCCAGTGGTCACCGGGGCGACGGTGGCAATAGGGGCAACGCTCGCGACGGCTGGGGCGGCATAGCTTTTGTATTGGACAGCTGGGGTAGCAAAGCTCTTGTATGCCACAGCCGGGGACTTAACGTAAGAGACTGAGGATGGGTAACCGGCAGAGTAACCGCCAGCGTAACCGCCAGTATAACCAGCAGAGTATACGGCAGGTGACGCGTACGAGGGCTGGACGGTGGCGTACACGGGCTGAGCGCTAGCGTATGCAGGCTGAGCGGTACCGTACAGCACAGATTGTCCGGCAGAGTACAGGGCAGGGGACTGGTAGGCACCAGAGTACACGGCAGGTGTCTGGTAGGAAGCGGAGAAGGGAGGCAGGTACGATGCGCCAGCGTAGCCCGGAACTGAGGGCTTGGCTGAAGGCGTGGCTGAGACAACAGCCAGCACGGTAAGAGCGAAAGTCTGAAACAAAAAATACGAGGTGTTATTGTTTCTATGCTTTTTTAGAATGGACATAAAATATAAACATTTTTCATGATTTTCAGGACTCTAAATCATTTTCAGTTTGTCGGCTAAGTGGGAATTATGTGGAATTAAATGATTATTTGAATAGAAACTAAAGAAAATGTAATAAATTATATGAGGTACTCACCAGCTTGAACATGTTGGCAGTTGATTTTCAGACTGTCTTGGAAGGAATGATGATCTTTCATCAAATAATGCCAATTTATACAAAATAATGAACAACCGGATTGAGTCCTAATGATGATAAAATTAATAATTTCGCCTCTGCACAGATGCGGTAGGCTACCAATAAATAAAATCCGAGGGTCAGACAGGTTATGGTAAAATCACTTTGAACCCAATATAGTTTTTCACTTTGCTCGACCTATTTCTTAGTCTAACTAAATCATTCGGGTCTTGTAGTAGTCCCATCATGGCAGAGTAAAGAGCATCCACAACCACAAACTACATAATGCTAAATAAATACGACCAATACTCTACTTACTTTCTTATAGAGGAAGAAAGCCATGCCTTGATTATAAAAACACAAAGGAATATTGTAGCTACAAACAGATCAACAGTCCCAAAATGCTGTATATTGTCTTTGGCCTTTAGCTACTTTTTGGTTTATTATTTTGACCCATAAATCGGATAAGCTATGACACATCTTTTTTTTAATCTAAAACCTGACCTATGGATTTCATAATGTCATATGCATAATAATAAAGAATGCAGATTTGTTTTGTTTAGTCTGTTCCTCACACTCAATGAGCGTGGGTTTAGAAACCTACTCTAAAATGTATAAAAATCACCAAGTTTAATCCTGAAAGTGTAGCATAATCCTTTTGAGTACTGTGGAGGTCAGCTAAGGTCCGTACTATAAAAGCTCAGTCATCGATCTATGCTTGAGTAACGCTTTTATAAGGCCATAGAAGTTAGTCAAGCTTAGATCGATGACTGAAACTTTCGTAATACAGGCCTAAGTGCTGATGCCAGATCGCAACAGACTTTTACGACGAACGTCACGTTATAATGAATAGGTATTAATTAATTGGGTTATAGCTTTGTGATTTAATCGAGCAACCTGTTTGTCTTTAATACTCGCCTTCAAGAATGTTTCCACTAAATGTTTATTAAAGCAAATATGTCCCCATCCAATCCGCTTTCCGCGTTTGTATGGCCCACAAGATAGGAAAAACATTATAATGTAGGTATAGGGTAGGTTATAGGTTTCGAGCGGCAATCAGCATAGCAGGAAAATATCCATTATGGTTCATAATATTTCGTAATAAGGCACTGACCTAACCTAACATATCATGACATGTACAGGTACATTAGTCATTGATTACTTTATAAGTACTTCTATCTTTATATATTCTTTATATATTTTCGCACTTACTACGACGTATCGTAGGCGGTCCGTGATACGTTCGCCATAACGAAAGCGAAAATTCAAACCCCAAGCGAGAGAATTCGTTATTAAAAAAAAAGTCGGCGTACAAAACTGCTTAATTTGGTACGCTTAGTTATTTTTGAATCCAACCACCACTGGTGGCCGCTGCCTCCGTCGCTGATCGCATCGCTGGGCCTTCCCTGCAGGGAGGCTACAGGCGGCACCGGTGGCGGTCGCGTCTAAAGCAAAGTCCGAACAACCAAAAAGACCCACCCATAGTAACTGGTGGAGAACCTAGGCCAGGGGCACCGCCCTGATACCCTATCCCCACCCCAATTCTTCCCACCCTTAATTCAATGATAGAGAAGAAAACGACTACTACCTACTCCCACTTCGTAATATAGGTTTGGAATCGTTTCAGCTCCTTAAGCTACATAGCATAAACTAATAAGTACTAATAAGTATTCACTTGCACTGAGAAAACTTTAAAAATTTCAATCGGTAGGATACATTTATCACGAAGAATCAATGCAATGCTTTGTTTATTTTGTCGAGATTTTTGACAATCAAAGTTCAAAATGTTTTAGAGCAATAATTAGAATAAGCTCATAATTATAATTATGGAGCTTGTTTATGTAGATAGATAGATAGATAGATGAAACGTATATTTGGTACTAATAACACACACATACAATTAACATAGAGAAAGATACAATATTAAACTAAATATGTAGAGGCTATGTAGAGGCTTCCCTATTATTTGTATATACTACAACTCCCTATTATTTGTATATACTATAACATACAAGTCATTGGTTCTTCGTTAGTCTCGCTTAAACTCAAAAACCGCTCAAACGGTTTGATTTTTTTATTTTTTCCTATTTAGGGGCGATTAATAAGAAAAAATCTCTATTTCGAGGTCATCTAGTATCGAATAAAATTAACGGATAACGTTTGATCATTTGTTTATTTTCGAGCAGTTATTTCAGTATTAGCATAAGTCATTTACTTCTTCTTAAACAGGAAAGGGGCTGCGATGTCGCTGGCGTAGGCTACAGCCGGGTAGCTGGAGTACGCCGAGTATCCAGGGTAAGCTGGGTAGCCAGAGTAGGCGGAGTAGCCAGAGTAGGCCGGGTAAGAAGCGGCGTACGAGATGGGGGCAGCAGCGACGGCAGCTACGGGGGCAACTGGGGCAACCGGGGCGTAGTTGGAGTACAGGGGGGCTGAGTAGGCCGCTGCGACGGGGGCTACATATGATCCGTAGCTATAGCCGAAGCCAGGCTTGGCGGCGGCGACAGCCAGCAGAGCGGCGAGGGCGACACACTAAGGATAAAAAAAATATTTATTTACAAATATTTACATCTATCCTAACGGGCACACCAATGCAAAAAAGTACCTCCTTCTATTTAATATTAAAATTATAAATTATTATTACATAACAGAAAAACAAAAAATAAACAATGTGCTGAAAAAACTAGAAAAAAAATACAATAATTTGTCATAAATGATGAAGCTCATGAACGAAAATAAAAAGAAAATGGTTTAATTAAAGACGTTTTAACATTTGAAAGTGACGATGATTGGACATTTCATTAGTAGGTACCGTACCATTTTGGCCGAGGCTTATCTAGTCATGACCAGCTTTCATTAGCTTGACTTGTCTCACAAATATTGTAATAGTTATTAGATATAATATTTATTATTTATGTTTGTCTCAAGCATTCTGTAAAATCAAACAAAACAAACGTCGCGTCGTTTGTGATGACTCAGCCAACATGGGGATAGATATTACAGTGATCTTTTTAGATAATTTTTAATAAAAGAAAAATAAAAAATGATTACCAGCTTGTACATCTTGAGTAGAGTATTTCAGACTGTCAATGACTGAATGATAAAAAGTGCTCGAATTGGACGTTTTTATATACAAATGTTTACAACCGGATCTGATTTTTAATGTTTACGAAAGCAATAAACTACTTATAAAAACATTCGTAGGTTGCACTTGAAAAAAAAAGACATTGGTCGATCTATATTTGCTATCAATAAATTTATTGACGACAGTCTGTGTCATAATGCGGACATTAGTCATCATAAAGGGTATCGCCCACTTGTCCGGACCATACTACGGTTGAGCTATGAGCGTATCAGGCATTGTGCCGAAACATTGTTTATTGTTTATTCATATCCACAGTAAGTACACATGTTACACTTGATGTCGTTTAGTTCTAATAGCATATAAATTATATTACAATTTTATTATGTAAGTAACACGCATTAATTTTGACATCGGAAACACCATAAGGGATTGTGTTATAGAAAAAGCAGACAGACATGCCTTCTTTAAAAATTAAATAAAAGATTCATACTAATTTATCACAGTAAAAGAATAATAAATTTGTTAAATTGAATTCAAAATAGTTACCTATAGTAGACGATTGTGGAATGGTCACATACTAAGTCGCCATTTCGTATTTTATACATACTGAAATTATTTTTATGGGAACTGCACTCACCCTGAAGAAGTCCCTCGTATGGAGTTGAAACTGTTTGTTCTACCACACAAACAAGGTTCATTGTTAACCCTTACATTCCTTATGAATTTGTCAAACCACGAAATGTTTCATAGTAAAATATTTTGATGTTTGTGCATTTGGTAATGAGTACCTATTAATTTTGGATCACCAAAAGCAGGAACTCGTACGCCTTTCATAAAAAATATAGGTCTTTTGATAGACGGGGCGGGTATAATAGTATACTATAGGGTAGTGAGCTGATACCTTTAGTGATCTTTCCTGATTGCAAAAAATATTCATCTACGCGCAGAGTGTAGGTATGCTAATAAAGTATAATAATATATTATAATGTTAAAGACTTATGTATACCAAAGAGGTCTTATCATGTTCGAGCCTCATTAAGTTCCACAAGCGTGGTAATTTCTTAAATTACCTAAAATTGGCTTTAATAATATTTTCATTTCATTTTATGCAAATTAAGGTACTTATGCATCTTTATGGAAGAATTGCCGGCAACCTTGACATGGTGCTTACTAACAGTAGTTTGAAAAACATTTTTAGAAGCTCTAGTAGGTTGGTAATTGAGTGAAACACTTGTTAACACATGCAACATTTATTACATACAATTTATAAATTATTCGTGGATTTAGTGGAATTAGAACCCAGGACTTTCAACTTCAACTTCTTCCTAGATAGCTCTGCGTCTGGATTGGCGGAATTCTGCCAATGTCCGTCTCATGATAGCAAGCTTTCATTATGGTAAAGCACTTGTATAGTTAAAAATTTAGTATTCTATTAATCTATTCGTGCTAATAGCACCGGAAGCATTATATAGAGATTCTTTCATCTATGGTCGATGCAATGATGCCACCCTATTTCCGACTTACCTATCATTACTTACTGACGCGGCGCAGTCACGCGAAGTAGATATCGGCCTTCGATAACAGAGATTGCCAGTTCAGTCCTGTCTACGGCAAGTTAAATGTAGGTCATTCTTAAATTCGTCGTTACAGGACGGTATCTCGGACGACCTTAGGCCTTATAGGCCTTCGGCCATTTGGGCCTATGAGGGAGGTTCGAACAGACATCAGAGCGTATATGGTCCTACTTATTTATGGTGAGCAAATAGAACGATAATCATTGTTCTATCTTTGTTAGCATTTGTGTCTGGTTGGACACTTTTTCCAGTGTCAAGTAATGAAAAATAATTGTAAAATCAATGAGTTATCAAATTATAAAGATTGTTTGATATTTCACCAGAGCCTTTCATTATCTAGCAGGGTATAACCACGTGCAGGTAAGGATGACTTGGGAGACGAGATGTTGGAGTCCCCCTTACACCCCCAACCAATTGGTTGATCAGATTTGCGTGAAATTTGATAAGTGTAAAGAAAAGACTTGTGAAATGTTCTTAAACTTGGTAAGGCCTGCCGAGAGGTTTTTAAGATAGGGGGTCCGGAGTTGGTTAAAAATTATTAATTACATCAATTATGAGAATAAAGAAAGGTATACTTCACTAGTTCATTTTTCAAAATCGTATTTTTTTGTAACGTATTAAGTTTAAAAAATAAAACGAACTTGCGGCTACAAGAGGAGCTTAGAGCTTTCATTTGGTGGAGATTCCATCACGTCGTAGGTACTTTCTAAATAAATGCATCGAGGATGCATCGAAGTACATTGCATTTGTTTTGTTTTGAAATACCAATTCGTATAAGTACTACATTCTATAACAGACTTCCCATTTGTTTCCTTTCTTAATGAAGTAGACTTTACGAGACTTCAAACTAAAACACCCACAACGATGTGATCAGGGGCTAACTACTTGTATATATTATGAAGGCGAACATTTGTGCTGCTGAGCCGTTGTTGTGAAGATGTTTAGCCCGAAGACAATGACAAAACTACTGAATGGATCGGGCTAAAATTTGGCACACAAAGATTTTGACCTGGAATAACATATAGGCTACTTTTTATTCCAAAAAAGGCGTTGTCATATAAGGTTACTACTGGTAGAGTTTGCTATAGTTTTCATGAAAAGCCATTTTTCTCGTACGAGAACTTCTTGTCAATCGTATAAAGAACTAACTAAGGACTATTCTGCATTTAACTCAGTAGTTCCCAAAGTGGTCCAGGTGGACCCCCAGGGGTCCACGGGAGACTCGACGGGGGTCTACGTTGGCGTGACAAAAAATTGGGGGTTCACAATTCGTAAGCGGGGGGGTCCACGAAAATGTATCTGCTATCGATAGTGAAGAACTAAAATGTTAGCTTGACTTCACCTATCAATGTAGGCAGATCATATTTTAGGAAGCTCGGCGACTGTTACTTTTGCCTTTGGTCAACTTTACTTTTTTGACATCCACTTACAGCGCAATCAATTAATTAATTAACCAATCAATTCTCACTTTTTTCGAAAACTATTAATTCGTGGTTGGAACTCAGCTGCAACGCAATTCCCATAGTTAGATCTAAACTTCACATTTTTTGTCGAATTTTGGGAATATGGTAGAAATGTAGCTGCAGGGGGTCCACCGAAACCAGCTAAATTTTGAAAGTGGTCTATGAAAAAAGGTCTGAGAACCTCTGATTTAACTGATTGAATGTGAAAATCATTAGCATATTTTATTTTATTTCGGAGGATTAATCTACTACGCTTTAGGTATGTTGTACCTATTTGAACAACAAGTAGTATGTATAGATTTTTGCTATCATTTTATATCGGGCAGGTTTAAAGAACACATGAACCACTATCTTCGCCTAACGTAGAGAGAGATAAGAAAAGTCCCGTATGTGTTCATAGGGACTTTATTAACGCGTAAGTAAGGCTTTCGTTCTTAGTGATATGATTGTATAAAATTAGGTTAAAACCAAATTATTCGTTAGCCTATTCTATGACTAGAATGTAATGTTGCTCTAGTGATTTACATGAATTTGAAATTTGACTATAAAAAATTAATAACCATTATAAATTGCTAAATCTGTAAAATTAATAAGAAAACAAAGCTTGTCGTGTTGGGATTTATAATTTATTGGTCAATTTACATAGTTTGATCGAAACGGTTTGTTATTACTCATTTGATCATTCACTTCTTCTTCCAGACGAAAGGGGCAGAGAATCCGCTGCTGTAGGCAACAGGGGCGGCGGCGGCGTATTGAGAGTAGCCGGAGTAGGCAGGGTAGGAGTAAGAGGTGATGGGGGCAGAGCCGTAAGTGGCCAGGGCAGGGGTGGCGACAGCAGCATGGCCGTAAGAGGCCACAGCGGGGGCGGCGACGGCGGTGGGCACGTAAGAGGTCACAGCGGGCGCGTAAGCGGGGGCGGCGACGGCGGGCGCGTAAGCGGGGGCGGCGACGGCGGGCGCGTAAGCGGCAGCGGCGTAGGTGGTCGCAAGAGGAGCGGCAGCAATAGGTGCGTGGGCGATGGGGGCAGCGGCCAGTGGTGCGTGGGCGATGGGGGCAGCGGCCAGTGGTGCGTGGGCAATATGGGCAGGTGCCAGAGGTGCGTGGGCGATGGGGGCAGCGATCGCCGGAGCGGCAGCGTACGTCTTAGCCACCACGGGGTAAGATGCGACAGGTGCGGCGTATGCGGAGCCTAGGCCGTAGGATGCACCGTAGGATGCTCCGTAAGGGTAGGAGTACCCATAGCTGGGCTTAGCTACGGCGACGGCCAGGACGGCGGCGAGGGCAACACACTGAAATAAAAATAGTTCAAATAAGTTTCGGGTTAGGGACTTTACTAATCTATATAATAACTACATTATAGCGGTCGCAGAGAGTCGATGGATGGGGGCGGCTCAGGACCGCTAATCATGGCGTCGTTTGGGGGAGGCCTACGTTCAGCAGTGGACATATACGGGCTGATGATTATGATGCCTCTACTAAGTGACATATGCATAATGCATGTCTTTTTTTTTCAGAACCGTCAATAAGTATTAACCAAAATACGTATTAGCAAAGAAAATATTTTTTAAATTATTGATGTTAACTTTGCACTCACCTGCTTGAACATCTTGGCGGAGGATTTCAGACGGCTTGTGACTGAATGACGACGATTTGCTCCATTTCGATCAATTTATACGGAAATTTTACAACCGGTTGTGATATCATGATAACGAAACTAATCAAACATCTTTAGACATTATGTAGGCTGAAAATGAAAACTAGTTCCAAGTATATTTTTATCATCTTTAATGAGATCGATAAATATCAGAGTGACATTTTAAAAGCAAAGGTTATTTAAATCTCACCTTCAAATGTGTACTCATTTGAAGACGAGATTAAATAACCTTTGGTAGGTAAAACAATAAATGAGAAATGGGACAATAGCTGTGTCATCTACTGGGAAAGAAGCAAATGCTTTGTAGTTTTTTCGGAAATATTTAATAACGTTTTATTTGGACTATAAACATTTTAAAAAGCCTACATAACATCTACGTAATCTTAAACATAACATTATTCATTCTTAGATTATTTTAGATACTCACAAAAATAGCATTCATAGATGTTTAATCAAGCTAGAAAATAAAAAAAAACATAAACCAAACGCAGCCACAAAAAAAAAGCAATAAGAAGGGGAAAAAATCCCACTAACCCAAGGACCGAGGGGTCGTCACCCCTCGATTTGACGCCGGGGTAATGAGTCCAAGCCTCGAGGCCCCACCCTGTGCTGGGGGCACAGGGTGGGGCCTCGAGGCTTGGACCGGGCCGGAAAGAAATCTATTGAATCAAGCTAGTGCATTGAATGCATATTATATGTATATTTCTACTTTTAAGTATCTACAAGTAATCTCTTTATTAACAAAGCAGGTTACAATTAAATAGTAGAAACAAACTAAGACTAAAATACGATTGAAACAATCAAACTAACTGCAGACTATTTCCAACAAATATTACAGTCATATGCTAACTACATACGGGTAGGGCATAATCGATGACCTCTGTGGTGCGTAGTGTGCGAAGCTTCAATTGAGATACAGTAGGTTGTAGGTTCGATACCCGCCGCAGATCTGCAAATATATGTCCAATCCAGACGGTACCTCAAACCAGACTGTTTAAGAAATGTCAATGTTTTTGAGATTGTTGACATAGGGCGAATAGGGTGACCCATTATTAAAAATACGATACCCTTGACCAAAACTACAGTTTGCATTTATATTCATTGTCCATGATCTCGGGCCATAAAGTGACCCGGTCCGGTCCCGGTTTGGAAGGCTTGCGTGGGACCGAAGCCAAAACACAGAGGCCCTTTGAGAAAGTTAATCTAAAGACGATGGCTACACATAGCGGGTATCATCCTCGGGTGCACTATATGATACACCGAAATATGTTATCCGCCAGGTGTAGAGACTATTGCCAAGAAAAATGAAAAAAATAAAACCAGGCTATTGTGATGGATGGATGGACTGGGTCATCGGGCTATAGGGGAGATTACGGACGTCTGGCATAAACAAGTCAATCATAAATATTAATAATACTCATTGTTATTGTTATGTAAACTGTAGCGATGTGAGCCCGTAATTTTATTCACATTTAATAATTGTCTGCACATTATATATTTTTCAATTATTATATATTACGTTTGTAATATTTAGTTAAATAAATAAATAATGCTGGACAATCTAAACAGCATCATCTAGTTCCATTGTATTGTACCTACATACATATAAATAAATAAAATAAAAACTATAAGTAGGATTATTTATTTTTAACTAGCCTCCTGGCTTCGCCCGGGTGGTCATTTGTTTCAGGCAATTTTTTAAAAAAATCTCTTTTTTCTCTCCGTAAGAATCATCCTCGTACTTAAAGGAATATTCTAAAAAAATAATTAGCGAAATCGGTTCAGCTGCTCTCGAGATTCGCGCTTAGCAACACAGTCGGCGATTCATGCTTATATTATAGATTTAGATTGACACGCATGATTTACCTGACCTTGGAATAACTATTTGATACCTATCTATTGATTTAAATTAAATGTTTGCCCTTTTATAAATTCTTTTCCAGTGCCCAACAGGGTGCATGCTCTGTTGACCTATTTAAGCTAACATTAAGATCTAAGCTGCATAAGCTGTATACATATGTATCACATGTGAGCAAAATAAATAAATCTAAATCAACATTTACCGAATCCTCAAAAACATAAAAAGTTTTCATGAAAATTTCTATCGATACAGAAATATCTTTAAGTAATATAAAGATAGCAAGCTGTATATAAAAAACAATAAATTTAATAATAACACTAATTAGCCTTGGAACCCGACCACCATACTTGTTCCGGGTGTCCGACCGATCTATGAACGCCGCTGTACTAAGGGCCAAGTACTATAAGTCATCATCATCATCATCATCAGCCTATGATAGTCCACTGCTGGACATAGGCCTCCCCCAATGAGCGCCATAGCGCCCTGTCTTCAGTTTGACGCATCCAGCCTGCAGTCTTTCGCAGGTCGTCATCCCACCAGGTCGGAGGGCGTCCTACACCACGACGGAGAACCAAAGTTATCGACATAGCTCTAAGAATTAGCAAACTTATGAGTATTTACTTTGAATTGAAAAATGAAACTATGGTTGTAAAAGCAATGAATGTCTAAGGTTTTTGTTCATAAAGTGCGTAAGTCCTCGTACTCGGGACCAAGTCGAGATGACCATGATCAATCGATCATCGAATAAATCATCATTTAATTAGTTAATGGACTAATTAAATATTTAATGAACTATGTAACAGACTTGAATGTTGCCTAGAATGTTCGCTTTACCTCCTAGATGGTTTTCAAAAGGAATAATATGAGCATGTGTCTTGGATTTTCAATATGTACATTACACGAGCTCTGATTAGCTTCGCATCCTGTACGATGCTATGTGGATTATCCATCATTATTTATTTTATTGCTTTAATACCGGATATAATATTTAAAATAGTATTTTAAGTAGTACCTACGTATTATCTGGAATGTTAACTATGGTAACAAAACACGAAACCTTAAAAAGTTATTTCTAGAATTGGTTTAATCATAAATATTTAAAACGTTTTAATTTATGATATAGTTTCGAGTTTATTTATTTAGTCAAGGAGATGAGACATGTAACAAATTTATTATATTTAACATTCCGGTTACTTAGCATTTTGGTATAAAACGCAGGCACTTCGGAGAACCATCATCATTCAGTCAAAACCGGCCTGAAAGACACTACCAATATGTACAAAATCGTAAGTTTTAAATCATTTAAATATTTAAGATTCCTACTGTGTATTTTATAGCTTGAAACCGTTCATGGTAAAGAATAGAATATGATACTAAACCCCGTTTACTTTAGGGGTTTCGTGGGTTTCGTAATAACAAAAATATATTTTCCATCAGTTTTCAAACACTGTTTTTCGCCAGTCTTAAAAAAAACGTTTTGTCGATAAAAGCTTAATAGGAATATTTGATAATAGCACAATATTTTTTTGTTACAGTGCCTTGCCCTCGTTGCCATGCTGGCGGTTGCCGCGGCCAAGCCTAGCCTAGGCTACTCCTACGCTACCCCCTACTCTCAGGCCTACTCCGTGGCCCCCGTGTCACCCCTGGCTGCCGTGGCCCCCGTGGCACCTCTGGCTGCCGTGGCCCCCGTTGCCCCCGCCATCTCTGCTTACTCCCAGTCAATCTACTCTTCCCCCTACGTTGGTAGCTACGCTGCCCCCTACGTTGGTAGCTACGCTGCCCCCTACGCCGCTGCTCTGCAGTACGCCGCCGCCTCGACTCTGCCTTACGCTGCTGCCCCCCTCATCGCCGAGCCCTACTCCGCGTACCACTCTTACGCTCAGAGCTACGCCTCTCCTCTGAACTACGGCTACGGCGAGCTCCCCCTCTGGAAGAAGAAGTGAATTGATTGAATGATCAATGTTAGATATAAGATAAAAAAATATATAATGTTATTCTAAAACATTTATGTGACTTTGTTTCTTATACCCATTTAAAAACTATTTTAATCAGAAGGTATTATAGCAAACCAGAGGATGGGCAAAATATTTCTTCTGTTAAGAAAATAGAATAGGCTGAAGAGAAATGCAAGCAGTATTTTTCACCTGTAACACATAAACAACACAGCTTTGCCTAAGAAAAAGTATAAGCTAGTGTAAAAATGCCACGCAATCTACTATATTTTATTCTACGACCGATGTGGCGCGGTGGGTGAAGCCAACGACGCAGGAGGTTGCGGGCTCGATTCTCGCTTTGGGAAAAATATTTATACGATAAGTTGTTCCGGGTGTTCTGGGTATTTTCGATGTACAATAAAAATGTATAATAATAAAAAAATGTATAATAAAAATATATCTATGTATTTCATTGTTTTATGTATAGTACTCATCTAGCACCCATAACACAAGCTTTGCTTAGCTTGGAGCTAAATGACGCTGTGTATATTTTCAACATTATTTATATTTATTTATTAATATTATTGTGCGTCTTCAATATTTCGACCCTACCACGAAAAAGAAACCAACGGATCCCAATGATGTTTACCAAAGAACCGCTGAAATAACAGGTATCAGAAAGTTTGTTTTGTAATTTTTAGTTATATCAAAATCAAACATTACTTGATAGCACCAAAGGATTGAATTAATATCATTCGGAATAAGTGGATAAATCAACGATAAACATAGGGCCTTTAGGTTATGTTTACGTTTGGTCTGCTGTACTTAGGTAGATTAATTGTTTAATTGATGCTTGAGCTAGTCTGCAAATATGAAATAAATATTTGTCTCAAAGTAAATTATTGTCTCATATAAAATTAGATACAAGATAAAAATAATGATTAAACTTTTTTTTTTTAGGTACCGAATTTACGAACTAGTTCGGTACCTAAGGTAAGGTTCGTAAATTCGGTACCTAAAAAAAAAAAAGTTTAATAATTATTTTTATCTTGTAAAGTCAGTTGTAAAAGAAGATTTAAACTCTGATGGTCGAAAATTACTTTCTTATTTGTTTCGCTTTAATAACAAAAATATCTTACGTTTTGTTAGATAAGGAACAGAGCTTATATTGTCTACTTACAGAGAACCTATACAAAAAGTTTTCATCATAATATTATTTGGTATTACACAATCAAATTCATACCAAATTTTGATATGCTAATATTACAGAAATAGGCTATTTCTGTTTAGAAGAAGCAGGCGCGAGGGTCTCTGATCTGATCTCTGACCAACAAACTGAAAAATTCCGCTTTTTCAAATAGCAGATTTTTCAGTTTGTTGGTCAGATATTGTTATTCGTTGTCAGATGTATCCGTTACCTACGAATCCGAGCATAACTTTGAAATGACAAAACTACCGAAGTCCTTTAGTTTTTTCGTTTATGTACAGTGACGAAAAAAGTTTTCGTCTCTTTTCATACATTTGGCGCCTTCCAGTGTCTCTACCCGATAGATGACTATTTAGCGTTGTTAGACAGAGGTTAAATAGGATACAAACTCTGTACAATACTGTAGATTTCGAATGATTTCGAGAGATTTGACACAGGCTTTTTTCACGGAATATATGTATGTACGTATGTATTGTCTTATTAATTTTGTCGTCGTCGATGTCGTCGAGAAAGAAGTCATAGTCTATCGAGCTATCAAAAACTTTTTCATCATCGTATTTTGCACACTTATTCTAAACATACCTACTACCTACAGGAAAACGCACTTATAAAATAAGTGGAATGAAAAATAAATGTAACCAATTTTGTGAATAACATTTTATTCAGATTTTTTATTTAATAACTAACATTGATCATTCAATCAATTCACTTTTTCTTCCAGAGGGGGAGCTCGCCGTAGCCGTAGTTCAGAGGAGAGGCGTAGCTCTGAGCGTAAGAGTAGGGGTACGCGGAGTAGGGCTCGGCGATGAGGGGGGCAGCAGCGTAAGGAAGAGCAGAGGCGGCGGCGTACTGCGCAATAGGGGCAGCGGGGGTGTAGGTGGCAGCGGCGTAGGGGGCAGCGGCGTAGTGGGCAGCGGCGTAGGGGGCAGCGGCGTAGGGGGCAGCGGCGTAGTGGGCAGCGTAGTTGTTGTATTGGGGGTAGATTGACTGGCCGGCGTACACAGCGGGTGCAGAGTAGGCAGAGAAGGTAGGGGCTACAGAGGCCACAGAGTAGGGGGTGCCGTAGGAGTAGCCTAGGCTGGGCTTAGCCATAGCAACCGCCAGCATGGCAACGAGGGCAAGGCACTGTAACAAAAAAATATATTTTAAAACTGCACTAAAACGACAAAATCCCTTGTAAAACACGATGCCCTAAAGAAACTATATTTTATTATGAATATATTTTTCTCAGTTTTATTATTAAATCCCATTTATAATAGCCAGCCTAGCCTGGGCTTGGTAATAAACTCTGTTTTTAAATTACAAAAAAAATTAAATGAGTTCGCTTTTTCGAGACAAGGACGAACGAACGCCACGCGGGGAAGGCGAGAAAGGGAGGCAAGAGCGGGAGAATGACCGGCCCGCGCGCAATTTCACTGGTTTTTATTTTTAAATTTGTTATTGCTTTAAAATAATACTGTTTCTCAAAAAACTAAGACCATAATTTTCTAATGTATTTATTAGGGAACACGTAGAAGAAATTCCATTACAGTAATATTAAATAACTAGCAAATAAAACTAGTTTTTCCGTAGAGATAAATCTCTGTAAAAATGAAGGTTTAGAGGAAACTTTGCCATTTTTTTCTATCGAGTCAAGTTTAGTTAATCGTGTTTCGACTCCCATAACTTACTAACTAATATCCTAAACTTTTGATCCTCATCAAAATAAATTCGAAAAATAGGTGTTTTGTTCCCTTAAAATTGATTTTCCGTTAAGTCAAAACGTGGGTTTTTCACATTTCACCTTAATAATGCTTAATAAAGTTAGATTAAGGTACAATTATCAAAAATTCATTTAAAACTTACGATTTTGTACATATTGGTAGTGTCTTTCAGGCCGGTCTTGACTGAATGATGATGGTTGACAGAAATGTGTGTGTTTTATACCAAAATGTTTGTAACCGGAATGGTGAATAGGTAATTAAAATACTACAAACAAAAAGTAAAAACGGGGCCAAGTTCGGCTAATAGACTTTTCGAAGAGCAAATAATGTTTATGCGTCTAGTTTCATAGTAGTTTTATTTTTTCTATTTATAATCTACTAATTTTAAATAAGGCTGATTTGTGGTGATTTGAGTAATTTGTACATATTGAATACAGTTACAGATCTTATTAAACCTATTTATAAATGTGATTTGACGACCGATGTGGCGCGGTGGGCGAAGGTCCGCCTGCGACGCAGGAGGTTGCGGGTTCGATTCCCGCTTCAGAACAATTGTGTGTACGATCAGCAGATATTTGTTCCGGGTGTTCTGGTCGTTTTCTATGTATAATAAAAAATATCTATCTGTGTAATATACTGGGGCATCTACTTATGTATACTAAATAGAAAAACAAGTCCGATATCGAAGGTGGATGCTAGTAATAGAAATGAAGAATTACATGTCTGGGTTATTCAAGGTTATTATGGGGTGGTCAGCACCTTTCTTAATATTAGCAGACGTTGAAACAGGAGGAGGTTCTATGTTCGACTGAATGATTGTTTTTTATGTATGTCCGTCGATTTTTTCGTCTTTTTTATACCGATATGGATGATTCTTATGCAGCTGTATAAGGGATGATTCCGTGGCGGTCTTATGGCACCTACTCTTTTTATTTATATTTATCCGGCAAAACTTAAAAACAGTTTCAGATGAGTATTAACTATTATTATATTAGCCCGGGGTGTCCCACTGCAGAGCAAAGGCCTCCCTCCCCTTCTTCCACGGATCTCGGTCCTCAGCCAGGAGAACCTACTCTTTATTGTATAGGTCGAGCTCATCCCGCCATCTCCGCCTAGGCCTTCCACGTGGCCGTCGTCCGTCCGGGACCCAGTCAGTGGCGATCTTCGCCCACTGCTGGTCTGACATACGCATCACACATGTCCAGCCCAGTTCTATTTGAGTTTGGCGGCTTTTTGGGCAGCGTCGGCTATTTGCGTTTTGGAGCGCAGTAACGTGTTTCTAACGCGGTCTGTGAGTCTGACTCCCAGGATATTGCGCTCCATAGCATATTAACTATTAGGTAGGTAAAAACATTTATTTTTACCGAAAGGGTAAATCTTTCTTTTATCGCGTTGGATGACACAAACAACCTGTAACAACACAGCCCTGGGTGCAATCCAGCTGCGGAATGATGATGATAAAAAAAAACTACCAACCAAATTTGTCAAACATAAAGTTACCTACTGTTAGCGTAAGTTACCTACTGGCTTACATAAATCGGAACGAATTTATTTTGGCCTTCTGAAAAATGTTTTGTTTAGGAACAAAAAGCGGAACAAAATTGAGACACATGGCGCAATATGATAAGAATGGGCGGTAAATGAGGAATTTACCTACGGTGGTAACCACTTGATGGGTAAGAAGTTAGGCATACTTTACCTACACAGGACTAGTATTGCTGAATCATCAGAGCGCTGACAGTTTGGACGTAGGACGTCTCTTTTCAGAGCGTATATTTTGCCAAATACAAGGTGTTTTTTATAAATCTTTATTAAAACAGAATGTTAGAATCAAATAATAGAAATAAATTAGAACTAGAATTTACATTTGAAAAAATTTAGCTAACTGCAAACTATTGCAAACAATCTACACGTAGCTCAACTGATCCATATCAGTCGGAAGAGTTACCAAGACGCTGGTAAAAAATATTATATAAATTGAAATTTGATTTAATCTTCAAAAAAATTATTTTTGTACTCTCGATACGAGAAGGTACCTAACTAACTTTCTTCTCTTTTATCTTCTGAAATTGAGTAGTAGGTACATTGGTATTACTCAATCTCAGAAGATATTTGTATAGTACCTACATATTTGGTCGTTTTTATGTATAATAAAAAATATCTATGTCATCTATGTAATGTATTGTATCTATGTAATGTATTGTATTATGTATATCAGTTATCTAGTACCCATAACACAAGTTCTGCTTACCATGGGGCTAGATAATGCTGTGTGGATTGTCCAGCATTATTTATTTTATTTATTTATATTTGTATAAACGTTCGACTTCCATGGCACGCGAGTTACATTCTCACTTGACGGATGTCGTTTATCGTTTGCCAGATTTGATCTTAACAAAAAAGTAAAACTTAAAACAATAACGTAAAAGCTTGTAAAAACTCTAGAAAGTCAGATAAGCCACACAAAATAAAAGTGAGCCGAAGCCGATATTCGGCTAAGAGAACATCTCATCATCATCATAAAAATAATTAGCGACATGGCGCTACATTTACTTATTCCATAAATACTGGATTAAAATTAGGTACCTATATTTGAACCGGATCTTTGAATATAATTTGCCAAGATACGCCTAATTGATAACAATCTGGCAAGTTATTTATTACTATATTATAATACCTTATTAATTAATTATGTTTTATTACTACTACTACCTATAGATATCGGCTTCGCATGCATAGTACCTAATTGTGTAAAATTCGATAGGTAGCCTTCATAGAATCGTCATGATTAGTCCTTAGACATGACATGGACATAGGCACCCCCTAATGAGCGCAATAGCGATCTGTCTTCAGCTTTACGTATCCAGCATCTGCCTGCAGTATTTCGCTGGTCGTTATCCCACCTCGCCTAAATAGTAAAAGTGAGTCAATAGTACAACTAAATATACAAGTTATGTATATTTGTACATATTTTACTTAAATAGTAAATTCATTTGTTTGTGCGTTTTAAGAGGAGTTTTTGTGTAACATTGAGAAACTGTTTATGGTTGTAATAATTTATTGATAGTAGAAATAATATTATCGGTTTAATCAGTCATTTTCACTCCAGACATTTACTTCTTCTTCCAGGCGAATGTGGTGGGGAAAGCGCCTACGGTGGCAATAGGCTCGAAAACATCAGAGTAAGAGTAGGCAGGCAGGGCAGCACTGGCGATCACTGGGGCAGCGGCAAAGGTCTTCACGATAGGAGTCTCGGCAATGACGGAAGTAGCGACGGGAGCCTCAGCAATGACGGAGGTGGCAACGGGAGTCTCAGCAATGACGGAGGTGGCGACAGGGGTCTCAACAACGGTCTTGGCCAGAATGGGAGAGGCAGTCGCGTACACGGGAGCAACAGCCACATCAATCGACGTCTTAGCGACGGGAGTCGAGTAAGCCACAGGCTTGGCGACCACAGAAGTAGCTGGGGCAACTTGGGCAGCAATTAAGGGAGCGGAGTTAGCTACAGACTTGGTGATGACGGGAGCGGCAGCTAAAGCAGTAGGCTTAGAGACGATCGGGGCCACTGTAGTGTAGGCGACGGAGGAAGCCTGAGGTGCAGAGTACGCTACAGATTTGGTGACCACAGGAGCAGCTGGGGCGTAGGCAACTTGGGCGGCAGCAAATGGTGCGGAGTACGCTAGAGGCTTAGTGACAATGGAAGCGGCTGGGGCGTAGGCCACTTGTGCAGCAGCCAAAGGAGCAGAGTAAGCCACAGGGACGGGGAGAGCCTGGGCAACGAGGGGAGCGGCTGGGGCGTATCCTATAGAGGTAGCCAGAGGGGCGGAATAGGCTATAGACTTGGCGAACACGTTGTACGAAGGGGCATACACAGCAGGGGCAGAATAGGCGGTGGCAAGAGCAGGGGCTACATATGAGGTTGCGGGGGCGACGTAGGATGCAGCTGGAGCAATGTAAGATGCGGATTCCAAGGTCACATCAGGGAAGGCTGAGTAGGCAATTTGGGGCTTAGCGGCGCCGATGGCCAGCACGGTGGTGATAGCGAGACACTGCAAAAAAGGTTTCATAAACATTAATAATTTTCTTTCAGTAACCGACAAACAAAACGCTTCGTTGATCCACACGAATTTAACTGTACAGTTCTCTACAATCACTATTTTCTATTGAATTATGAATTGTATATATTCTATTGAAATCTCACAAGATGCAATACCTTATTCGATAAGGATATTGTTTGCCTATACCTATTTTACGATAAGTAAGTGTTTACTTACCAGCTTGTACATTTTGGTGGTTGTTCCGGCTGTCTTTAACCGAATGATACAGATCTGATCAGCTTCATCCATTTTTATATCAGCTTAAAGAACCGGATTTTAGTAAAATTGTCCTTAAACAAAATTGTTTTACATATTAAATACATAGGTTTACATTACCAGGGCGTTTACTCCAAAAAACTATAGCGATGTGATCGGCGACAAAGCCTAGGTCGTCTATTTACTATTTGAATTTGATAACTCGACATACCTATCATCTGCATTTTGCTCCAAATAATATCGTAAAATTTTTGCGTAGTAGACACCCAGCATAGGCTAAGCTCTAGGTAATAAAAATTTATAAATTTAAAAGGCTCCATTAATAACTGCATATAAAATGTCTAATTTAAAGAGTCATCGAAAAATCTTCATGGTTACGACGAAAGAGGACGAAACGCCGAAAATCTCATTCGTATTTTTAATTATTTTGTTAAACTTTACTAACGTAGGGCCCGCTATTGTATGCTGATGAGTCATCCTTGCCGACAGGATAAGATTTGATGATATTCCTCCTTATTAAAAGCTTTTATTTAACTTACCCTGTGCAGTAGGTACATGTAGAGTGTAGAAATAGTATGTGTGGGTCAAATTTTGCATCGGAATTTTAGACCAGTCTCAACCGATGAAATAAGATTTGGCATATTTATTTAGTGATATTGAAATGGAATTGTTTTGATGATGGAGACAGAAGGTGGCCATCGACGTGACCTGGTCGAGTTTGAAGTAAATGTTTACTAAAAGCAATAATTAATACAAAATTATATTAAAATATGCATTTTGTTGAATAGGCATTCTCTGAGTAATACATATCCTAAAAATCTACCTAGAATCTGACTTTAGAATTTTTAAGATGGAAAATATCTCCAAATTTTTATATGGCAATTGTTTGAATATAAATGACAACATAAATTGTACAAAACAAAATGGGTGATCTTGATTTACGACTCTGAAGTTTACAAAAACACGATTTTTTTTTATTTTTATGTAACGAGTAGATTAAAAAATTTATTGTTTTCAAAAACTCAGTAAATTTAAGGGGGATTTCCAGGGGATGAACATGGAATAAGCCTAAATTAGATAGGTACTTAAAAGTATCAAATATCGTCATATCATCGATCTGGATCGATGAAGTAACACACATTTACATTAATTACTACATTTCCAAACAAATACAAATCCTTCCAGATTATTATTATGCTTATTACAACATCAGTAACAATATAAGTATTAAGTTAACTTTTTTTTAATGTTTAATATAATTTTTCATTAAAAAACTCATAATAGCATTTATTTACAACGTATTGTTTCAATTTGATTTTAAATATATGGTCTTTCTATTTTCTGTTCTATTTCTAATAGTTTGGTCGTTTTTTCTATGTATTATAAAAATACATATATCTATGTCATAAATTGTTTTATGTTTATCAGTTATCTAGTAGGTACCCATAACACAAGCTCTGCTTAATGATAATGCTGTGGGAAATGTCCAGCATTATTTATGTATTTATAAACAAGTTTGCTGATAACGTATTCCGAAAATACGACGATATAGACGGTTATAGTTGGGTATCTTCCTACTAATATTATAAACGTGAAAGTTTGTGAGGATGTATGTATGTTTGTTGCTCTTTATCGCAAGAACTACTGAATGAATTATGATGAAACTTCACAATAATATAGCTTACATATTAGAATAACACATAAGTAGTAATAAATAATATTACAATATATCTTTATGAATCTACTAGTAGCAGATTCATAAAGATATATCGTAATATTATCCAAAATATCTATCACCACGCGGGTGAAACCGCGGGGCGCAGCTTGTATTGTATTTATCTTCATAAAGTCCATAACCTACTTACGATAGTTAGTTTCATAATTTTCAAGCATCCTATCAGCGGACACTTTTAATTAGCCGTCGCGTCGGCAAACATCACACTGGTCTATCCAGGCATTTTCTATTATACGCATCTAAATATTTGTAAACATAGCTGTAAGTTTCTTCAAAACTATGTAAATAAAAAATTAAAAAAAAATTTGATGCCATGGTTTGTGGCCCAGAACTTTGCATGTTTAGTTTTTACTCAGGAAGTGTGATTTTATGCTTGTATCTAGTCGGATATCATCGCGGTAGATCAGCACTTTTTTGAAAATATTGGGGGTATTTGCGGGTAAATTTTCAATATTCAAATATGTATGTAGATACATAAATGTAAGTGTTAGTATTTTCAGTTGACGAAAGTATTCTTTTCAGTTCTCGGGGCACATTATGTTGACTGAGATTCGAATACACGATTTTTGGAGTACAAAAAGATTAAGGACGTCGCTACTATTTCCCCAAAGTAGGATTCCCTATGACCAGGCAAATACGTAGGCGGAGTAAGCTGAGAGGGCAGTTTTCAGATCAATTGCCTTTCTTAGTTCCCTTAGAGTGTATGTGAAACATTTTCTTTATTTTTTGTATATGGTATTTCCAATTTACGGTGTGTCAATATTTATTCCTTATAGCGAAAAAGAATTTACACATTCCAATTTGATGTCATGGTATAAGAAGTTTTGACATAGAGGGGTTTTTTTGTTACGGTCTAAATTGCGTTATTTTTGCTTTCCTTATTGTTTTATATATAAGTGTTATGTGGTATAATAAAGTGTTTTCTATCTATCTATCTTTACTTGATTAATTCATGCAAGATAACAAATTGATCACTGTCAAATCAAAGAATTCAGTAATTTTATCACAAAACTGAGCTAGATTTCCTCCAGAAATAATGAATTCATCAAGTTTGTATTTAATTTGCATTGGATGAACTACTCCTTATTCGTAAGTGGTTTCCCTAGGTATTTATGATATTATACCATCATCATTATATTCATTAATGTATAGTAATTTCGTTGGCCATCATTGGTTACTTGATAAATGGTCGTACTATTAGTACCTAATACAAAGTAAGTTGTTGGGGTAGGGTAGAGAAACTAGCACATATACTAACTAGTTGTTTACAATTTATTTACTCGAACACAAGCATCACTCATGACTATTCGGAACACCTATCAAAAGGTTTTATTAGCTTCTTACTTCTTCTTCAACAGGAGAGAGGAGGTGGCGTAGTCGCTACCGTAAGCTACGGGGTAGCTAGAGTAGCCATAAGCGGCGGGGTAGGCAGAGTAGGCCTTGGCGTAGACGGGGGCGGCGGCGGCGTAGGTGGCGAGGGGAGCGGCGTAGCTGGCAGCTACGGGAGCGGCGGCGTAGGTGGCAGCCACGGGAGCGGCGGCGTAGGTGGCAGCCACGGGAGCGGCAGCGTAGGCGGTAGCCACGGGAGCGGCAGCGGCGTAGGTGTGGGCTACGGGAGCGGAGTAGGCGATGGGGGCGGCGGAGTAAGATCTAGACAGGACGGGGGCAGCGGCGGCGTAGCTAGCCAGGGAAGAGACGGCTACGGGGGCAGCGGGGGTGTACGCGGCGACGGCAGCGGGCGCGGTGTAGACGGGGGCAGCAGCGCTGTAAGCCTTAACGACGGGGGCAGCGGCATAGGTGGTAGCCACGGGAGCGGCGGCGGCGTAGGTGGTAGCCACGGGAGCGGCGGCGGCGTAGGTGTGGGCTACGGGAGCGGCAGCGGCGTAGGTGGTAGCCACGGGAGCGGCGGCGGCGTAGGTGGTAGCCACGGGAGCGGCGGCGGCGTAGGTGTGTGCTACGGGAGCGGCAGCGGCGTAGGTGGTAGCCACGGGAGCGGCGATGGCGGGGTAGCTCGCGATGTTAGCGATGGGGGCAGCAGCGTAGCTCTTAGCGACCACAGGGTAGGAGAGAGCCGGGGCAGCGTAGCTCTTGGCGACAACAGGGTAGGTAGAGACAGCCGGGGCCGCAGAGTACAGAGAGGGGTAGGCGGACGCGGAGTACACCTGGGCGGGGTAAGCCTGGGAGTACGCCGATGCGGAGTACAGCTGAGCCGAGTAGGGGGTGGAGTAGGCCTGGTACGAGGCCACGGCGGGGCCGAGGTAACCCACGCTGGGTTTAGCGGCGGCTACGGCCAGGACGGCGACGAAAGTGGCAATCTGCAATAAAAATAACCATGAATTAGATCAATGTATGTACCTACATATTTCTATATTTTTTTAATTCGCATTTTAATATTTTTAACGCATTCCTTTCCCTATAAAAGTCAGACAGCGGCTGCGCGGCGGTGTAGAGATTTATGTTGATTTCGTGTCTCTATACATATAAGTTATTAGCAATGATTTTCTTTTTTGTTTAGATTTGCTTTTACATTTCATGAGGTGCTTGGGTATTATTTTTATTGTATGTAGTTATAAACATTACGTCACAATGGTATAGGGTGGCTTTTGGGGGAGTGGATGGTAAAATCTGAAACCATAAGAGTAAGAGAAAAGTCTTGAAAGGAGTCATGGGCTCGATTTAAGAGAAAATAAAAATACATTAGGTACAACATACACACAAAAACGGATTTTTTCATTTAAGTTTACAAAATTAATCACAAATCGATATTTTCAACAAGTGTTCGAAAACATTATTATTATTTTTTTACTTATGATCAGTGTCTTCAATCTTAAATTGTAAAAAATAGCTATTCCCTTGCATTTCAGTATTTTCAATGCATTTATCTTTACTCTATTCCTTACCACCAACCAAACCGTTCCTCCCACCTTAGTGTGAAAGTATAAAGTGTCATATTTTTTAAAAATCATTCGGTTGATTTCCCAAAAGAAAAAAATCTATACATTATAATGGTGTTTTTGTTATCTTATAAATCGAGGTCATGACTTCTTTCATGACTATAATAACTCCATGAGAGTTAGAGAATAGTCGTGAAAGGGTTAGTCAGGAAAGATTTTGGCTGCCTCCACTTCCATTTCAAAAAAACACTCTTATACAATACAATAGAATACAATACAATTATTATTTATTGCAAACCATAAAAACAGATACACTGGACAGGAAAAAGACAAATAAAGAATGTGTTGTACAATGGGCGGCCTTATCGCTTAAAGCGATCTTATGACATGATATACCAATTTTTTGGTTATTTAAAGCTTGCTAGAAGTAGGTATCTAGTAGTTTCTATAATCGAAAAAATATATTTATATAAACATTAAGAAGTTAGACGTATAATTTACTCAATTTTACTATAAAAAAATATAGTGTAATATATGAACTCTGTGACTTACCAGCTTGTACATCTTGGTGGTTTTCAGGCTGTCTCGGACTGAATGTGCCTAATTGATGATACTCATCCATTTTATACTAAACTTCCAACAACTGGTATTCGTCCTTATGTTTATTAATATAGAATTAAATATAACGTCTAAAATCCAGTTGAAGTCGGAAAGTATAATTGGCAATATGCATGCCAAGTATGATTAATCATACTAAAGCTTGTCGCACACCTCAAAAAATGTGGATTAAAATATTAAAACATCAAATTTTGATATTTTTTTTATTGACGGTATCAGATGACAGACAGCTCTTAGTCACCTTGGTTGAAGTTAGTGGGAAGCCATTTTGTAAATCTTAATTGAAGTTAAATTTAACGAGTTTAAGCCCATAGTAGAACGCCTGTGTGTGTGGTACTGTTATGGATATCTCGAGAAAATATATAGGCTTCTTTTAATCCCGGAAAGAGACGGGTGCCGCCGCGGGCAGAAGATAGTATCCAACATTTATGTGGAAGGAGGAAATAATCCCTCTTACGTAAGTACAACATTTTTATAAGGTTATGTTAGTACAATTCTTAATCCATATAAGTACTTAAAAAAGTAATAAATGCAAAAAACAATCTTCTATTCCTTACTTTTTGAATTAATATTATCTGGAAAGGCGAACTTTTTTTGAATAGATGTTAAAAATTGTTCATTGTTCGATTTAGTTAAATTGATTGTATCTGAAAAGGCCTTTTGTGACTTAATAATATCGGACACTTTTGTTTTAATTGTGATAATACAGCATAATAAATGTATAGAATAAGTTTTTTAAATTATTGTGAGTCCCTTAGTCTATTTAATAAAAAATATACAGTATATAAATATACGTAATTAGAAATCATTTGGTCTAAATTTAAAACGTTTAAAACGCTAAAAAGGTTCAAGCCAGTAATTCTGATGACCGATGTGGCGCGGCGGGCGAATGTCCGTCTGCGATGGAGGAGGTTGCGGGTTCGATTCTCGCCTTGGGACAAATGTTTGTATAATCTGCAAAATATATGTTGCAAAATATCTGTTCTGGGTATTTTTATGAATAATAAAAATATATATCTATGTTATCCCCAACTCTACTTAGCTTAAGGCTCCAATATCCATACAGCATCATCTATGCTGTACGGATTGTGCAGCGTTGTCTATTTATTTAATGTTTTCGTTATTATTTGTAAGTTTTTAAACAACTGGTAAACTCCGATTCTAAAATGTATTTAATAATTTCTCACCAATCGCTACAGTGTCCCAGATATGAGCGAGTTTTTTCTATGCCCTGCCAAGTTAGTTAATATTTATTCAGGTCCTATGTAAGCGAGGCTGCGACTAGAATGAAAAGGTACTAAAGCTAAGTAACTTTTACATGCCTTACCAATTTAATATTATAATTTTACTTTTTTTGCTGAAAACTCATACCAATCATGTAAGAATCAAGGATGTTCTTAATTAATAAATATAGAAACCACTTTTTTTTGAATGAAACGCGAACTATCCAGCAATTTTTATCATTTAGAAATTCACGAGAGTGTACCTAAGTGTTATTTTGGTAATTTTCCCTAAAAGACATTAACAAAAACATGCCGAGAGTCAGTCCTAATAAATGACATATAGTAATACACACTTTATGTTTCATTGCACTAGTAGGAATCTACATTATAAATAAATAAATATTACGGAACATTCCACACAGCACCAGCCCCAAACCAAAACTTTTGTGTGGGTACTAGCTCAATGCATACATAATATTAAATTAATAAGGAAACTTTATAAGTTATTTCTATTCCAATTTATGGATTGGATGGAGTTGGATGAATTAAACTTTTTAAATTCACACACTTGCTTTATTGTTCGACTCATAGATTGGATCACAGAGAAAGGTAAGTGAGAGCTGGCCACAGACAACTTAATAAGTGTTGCCAGCCCAATCAGTCAGGTATGTCATAGACAGAAACACCAGGAACAAATATCTGAAGATCGTACAAGCATTTGTCCCGGCGGCGGTCTAGGCGGGGCTTCTGGACAGAGTTTGGCTGGCTATGCTAGCAAACAACACGCATGATGGACCGAATAGAGTCTAAAGCGGAAATAGGAGTACCTCTACCGAAACCTAACCCGATGCGGGGATGAAACGTCATGCATCGTCGGGCGGATCCTTAAGATAATCTATACAGAGCAGGCCCCGAACCCATAGTTTATTATTATTTATTTCTTTTTCGTTATAGATAGATATATAGATAGATTCTTAGAGAGCAAAAATATGTATATCGCAAGAATGCAAGAATTGCCTGCATAAGTAGTTTTACGACTGTTTAACATGAAAGGTTATTTGTTTTACAAGCATTCATACGTGGACATTTTATACCTAAATGATTAGTATAATATAGTATACCGTGAGTCGACCAAGTTCCTTATGATTTTATAAACAATAACAATTTCCAGCTTTTGTAGTAGTCTTATGATGCACAAAGTCAAAAGCTTTACTCATGTCCAAGATAAAGACGGCCATCGGAACTTTACTATTTAGCTTATAAGGAACTGTTTTGATGTGCTTATACATAACTAAAGTCGCCGAGTTGTTTTTCCTATAACCAAGTTGCTGAGCGAGTCGTTGGTAAGCGATTAATTGCATAGAAATTTCCTAAAGTCAGTTCTCCACTAATACTTGTATTGAAATACTGCAAAAGTCGGCAAAGTGCGAAAGTCAAACATGATGTCTTAGAGATTTCGAAGCTTGGTGCTAGCTTCGAAATCACTAAGACATCATGTTTTCCAGAAAAGTATCTATCTGTTGTAGTGAATTTGCTCAATTATCTTTGAAAGGATAGGTGCTGAATTAATACGATTGTAATTACTTTGATTAGTTCGTTTCCTATTCTCATGGACAAATAATTTCAGTGTCGCAAGAAATATACCTTGTTCTAGAGATAAATTAATGACATGAGCTAAAGGTTTTCCAATAAGGTTAATTTTGGTAGTAAGAGTTTCGTACCCAACACTTACTTTGAAAACCTCTTCGCCGTTCGTCATCGGTTCCAAAAACATACATTGTGAAGTTTACCAATGTCCGTTAACATTTTCCATTTGCACTAAAAAATATAGCATTACTAACTTAAATTTAAACATTGATTGCAGGAGTTCCGTTAAAAATTTTAGATAGGTAATAGAATTAAAAATAAAAATGTATTTTTTTGGGTCTCTGATAGTGATTTTATTTTTTAGGAACTTCTTCAGCTAGAATAATGTCTATAGAGCTGTACATTAATAATAGTTTTTTATTCATATAATACTGGTATATTAAGTTTCTCTTTTGCCCACAGCTTTTCTATCCATATAGAGATCCATTGCAATTTGCTATCTCTTCTAGTAATTCTCATATTTGGAAAACATAACCCACTCAATGGAATTAAAATATGTCACGTATTCCATCGAAAGCTCTGCATCAATTTCATTGCATACTTCTCAAAGATAGTACTTTTAAACATTATGTAAACTTGAAACATTATCCTCACAATAATCGATCATGTATGATTAATTAGTAATAAAGTTTTTATCCTTTATTTTTTTTACCTATGACTTTCTCATGGTGTGTTTTATAAAAAATCTTTTTGGATGCAATTTTCAAGTCTCTCTCTCTCTCTCTGATCAGTGATTTCAAGCTGTGGGTTCTTTTAGGGTGGCTTTCAGTATCAGTCAGTCAGTCTCTACGATAATTGGTTTAGGCTATGGCTTTCTATGAGTCAGGACAAAGAGTCTTATGAACTAAGAGATAGGAAACCACCTTCAAAATTTCAGAAAACGATGAAATAAATGTGAGCGTTGTGGGCGTTGTAAGGGTGTAAGGGCAATCTACTATGTAAAATATTGCTAACGGTTGCTGAGATACATCATCATTCAGCATTGAAAGTATTTTCGTTTATACTTTCAAGCCAACGGGGATTTGATGGAGGGTAGGGTAGAAAAACTAGCACATATACTAACTAGTTGTTAACAATTTATTTACTCGAACACAAGCATGACTATTCGGAACACCTATCAAAAGGTTTTATTAGCTTCTTACTTCTTCTTCCACAGGAAAGAGGAGGTGGCGTAGTCGCTACCGTAAGCTACCGAGGGGTAGCTAGAGTAGCCGTAAGCGGCGGGGTAGGCAGAGTAGGCCTTGGCATAGACGGGGGCGGCGGCGGCGTAGGTGGCGAGGGGAGCGGCGTAGCTGGCAGCTACGGGAGCGGCGGCGTAGGTGGCAGCCACGGGAGCGGCAGCGTAGGCGGTAGCCACGGGAGCGGCAGCGGCGTAGGTGTGGGCTACGGGAGCGGAGTAGGCGATGGGGGCGGCGGAGTAAGACCTAGACAGCACGGGGGCAGCGGGGGCGTAGCTAGCCAGGGAAGAGACGGCTACGGGGGCAGCGGGGGTGTACGCGGCGACGGCAGCGGGCGCGGTGTAGACGGGGGCAACAGCGCCGTAAGCCTTAACGACGGGGGCAGCGGCGTAGGTGGTAGCTACGGGAGCGGCGGCGGCGTAGGTGTGGGCTACGGGAGCGGCAGCGGCGTAGGTGGTAGCCACGGGAGCGGCGGCGGCGTAGGTGTGTGCTACGGGAGCGGCAGCGGCGTAGGTGGTAGCCACGGGAGCGGCGACGGCGGGGTAGCTCGCGATGTTAGCGATGGGGGAAGCGTAGCTGGCGAGGGGGGCAGCAGCGTAGCTCTTGGCGACAACAGGGTAGGTAGAGACAGCCGGGGCCGCAGAGTACAGAGAGGGGTAGGCGGACGCGGAGTACACCTGGGCGGGGTAAGCCTGGGAGTACGCCGGTGCGGAGTACGCCGGTGCGGAGTACAGCTGAGCGGAGTAGGGGGTGGAGTACGCCTGGTACGAGGCCACGGCGGCGGGGCCGAGGTAACCCACGCTGGGTTTAGCGGCGGCTACGGCCAGGACGGCGGCGAAAGTGGCAATCTGCAATAAAAATAACCATGAATTAAAACATGAACATTGTCTATTTTTGAAAAAAATCGCATGTTTTAAATTTTTTACGCTTTTATTTCCAGGTAGCCGTAGCCATGATCAATTATGTAGATGTCGTATCTCTGTATATTATTTTTTCGTTTTGTTTATAAATTTCATGAGGTGTATATTCTTTTTTATTATTTGTAGTAATACAAATTACGGCACAATTTTAATAAAGCCAAGTTAATTTCTGATGTTTCACAAAAAATCTAGTTATTAATCTATACTTTTTGATGAAATTTTATCAAACGATTTTATAAGTTGGCGAGTCAATGAAGTTAATTTCAACAAAATAGTATAAGTTAGTTATGGACCTTTAGGACCACTTACAGTTTTTTATTTATAATATTTTACTAAATTTATATAAAATTCAAAGAAAATTACAAAATTGAACTCTGTGACTTACCAGCTTGTACATCTTGGTGGTTTTCAGGCTGTCTCGGTCTGAATGTGCCTATTCAATAATCTTCACCCATTTTATACTAAACTTCCTACAACCGGTATTCGTCCTAATGTTTATTAACATAGAATTAACAAAGTGACACTTCTGTCGAACATTTAAGGCTCATTTTGATCTTAAAAATCAGTGGGTAGAGCCGCAATAAAAATTAATTTTGCGATGACACTGGCCAAGGCTGTTTACTAAAAGAAGTCTGATTTACGAGGTGAAGAAGAAAAAAGTATCATTGAGGAAACAGCGTTATCAAACATGAGTGATGAGATCCTATTATATACGATAGATAAAGCTTCGCTGCTGGTACCGAGCTTTAGGTGAGCTATTTGATATGAACTAAAATGGTATTGGTGGAAGATAACACGTTTAAAGAAAACTGCTTCCTATTTGAATTGGGAATGGTGCATCGCAGCGTTCTCATTAAAATAAACTGCTGTGTTGTTTGTTGATGTACCAACTCATTAAATTCGTGCCAAAACTTTACCGGTCATGTCATGTCACTTGGTTCATAAAACCTCTTGAAACACTTTTTCATGATTGTCGAATGCATTTCACGTATAAAATTTACGGTTTTGTAGCTAATCAATAATGTAGTTTACTATCACAGTATCTGTTTGTTATCAAATATTCCATATTCATTATTATTACTAACACGGTTTTGTATTAAAACAAAATAAATAAATAATGCTGGACAATCCACACGGCATCATTTAGCCCCAAGTTAAGTAGAGCTTGTGTTATGGGTACTAGATGACTGTTAAACTTAATACAATACTTTGTATTAAGTTTAACAGTCAAAAATATACATCTATTACATAGATGTATATTTTTTATTATACATTGTAGATAACGACCAGAATACCCAGAACAAATATCTGCAGAACGTACACACAATTGTCCCGAGGCGGGAATCGAACCCACAACCTCCTGCGTCACAGGCGGATCTTTGCTCGTCAAGTTAAAGTTTTTTTTGTTTAGCTGAATTTAGGCTAGCATTTTGTAAATGGGATGACACTCACATCTTGTCTTTTTATAACGGCGATCGATGCAGGCAACTTCAACTTCAACTTCTTGCTAGATAGATCGATGCTGTCAGTCAGATAATAAAATCTGTCTAATAAACATTGCATATCCTACTAAATATAATAAACGCGAAAGTTTGTAAGTATGGATGGATGGATGAATGGATGGATGGATGTTTGTTACTCATTCATGTAAAAACTACTGAATGGATTTTAATGCAACTTTACAATAATATATAAGCTATATTATTGTAAAGTTGCATTAAAACATCAGAATAACACATAGGCTACAATTTATAAGGATATATTTATATTATCCAAAATATCTATCACCACGCGGGTGAAACCGCGGGGCGCAGCTAGGTCGTGTCATAAAAATACAGATTTTTTATTTTGGAGGTTTCAAGTACCGGGACTAGATGAGCCATTTTTTTTTAAGATGCCGTGAATGCAGTTCTTCTTGTTTTGATAAATAAAGTCATGTTTCCCTTAAATCAAATTTGCTATCTTGAATATTTCGGGTACCTCTCCTCTTGATAACGTTCGTTTGTAACACCCAATTCTGGTTTATATCGACATCATCAGACTGGCAAGTACCAACTTTGGTAAGTAAGTGCCTCGTACCCTTTGAGAATTCAACCAATTCTCTAAGCTCGTACCGCACGGCATACCTAGAACCTCGATCGTCAGAGTAAAATGTTCGAAACTTCAAAATGCCGGTTCACAAATGAAGAAGGTAGGTAGCAAGGATATATAGATGGATAGATATAAATTTTATTTGGTACTAAAGACAAAGAAGCAAGGAAGGAAGTTCTGAACAATAGTTATTAGCCGGGTACAGTTATAGGCCAGGTTAGGTAAGCACCCCGCGAGACAGAAAAACGATGCAACGCAGAGCTATGTAATTCTGAGGTTTGGTCAAGTACCCGACTATTTATGCAAAAATACGATTTTGCTGAAGCTAATGATAGTGCTTATTGAGAAGGTCCCATAACATAGTATCGTGCGCGGGTACCTTGGGAGCCGACAAACTGGTTTGCCATAATGGTCTAAGATCCGGTCTAAAATATGTGTATTTGACCATATACTCATGTGTTTTTTGATAATGACTAGGCTAAATGGTAGATAGTAGGTAAACTAATTAATATAGAGCGAATAGGTTGCTTGGCTAAAAAATAATACTTTAAGTTAATGTACAATAGTGTATCAGTGTTTGAGATTACCTTAAAAGTAAAGAAAATACCTGTGTTAGAGAATCCCGCTCGTCAAAAACAAATTATATTAAAATAAATCAAGTTATTTTAATATATCTGGTGTTCATTAAGAAACAATGCTATGTTAGAATTATAATGCAATCTAGTATATGTCAAATGGTTTATAAAGCTTCCTCTTGCATCACTCCCATTCTAATTGGTCAAAAATCGTTCGACCAGACCAAAAAGCCCAAATTCATGGTCTCTATGAGTTTGTGACTGTCAAATTAAAACGACATAGACCTTGCCTGCAGACCAAGTATAGTTGTATTGTAACATCCAAGTGACAACCTGTTAACTTTTACACATTTTCTTTTTTGGAAAACACCATGAGCGTCTACTTAAATAAATAAATAATGCTGAACAAATCATACAGCATTAGCTAGACCCAAGCTTAGCAGAGCTTATGAAATGGGTACTAGATAACTGATATACCTACATAATACAATACACATATATTTAGTTAGTGTTATATTTTGGTTTTGCTGTCAAATTTTATCTATATCACTGCATAGTATAAAAACAAAGTCGCATCCCGCTGTCTGTCTGTCCTTATGTATGCTTAGATCCTTAAAACTACGCAACGAATTTTGATATAGATAAAGTGATTTCAGCCGAAGGTTTATAAACCATTTGATACATAGATTTCCACGGTGCGGGCGAAGCCGTGGGGCGCAGCTAGTTTAAAATAAAACAAAAATCATTGTAGTCACCACTGTATTAGGCGCATAATACTTCAATAAATACTGTTCAGAAGGGTACAATCGGGTTCATTTGTTTTTTTTTGTCTAGAGATAGTATGAGTACGGTGAAGCGTAAGTATACGGGGAGTAAGCGACCGGTGCGGAATAAGAATAAGCAGAATAGTACGGTGCGGTGTAGGCTGCTGCTACGGGCGCTGTGTAGGCGTAGGGAGAGGCGTAGGCTACCAGGGGCTTGGCTGCGGCGAACGCAAGCAGGGCGGCGAAGATCAGCTGTGAACGAGACAATAATTCAATAACTTATAAAAACTAAGTAAAAATATTATACAGGGCGTCCCACAGCCATTCCACATGGAGGGAAAGTACCTTAAATATTGTAGACAGAAAATTTTACTGAAAGAAGACTTATTTTGATTTTAAAACCAATTTAAACGGCATTCAAAGATTTTTGAATAATCGCCTATTTGAACCGGGAAGCTAATTCGCCAAATTTTATTAAAAAATCACACTTCATTTAACGATTCCGATCAAAAGGCTTAATCGTAAGTATTATTTTTCTCCAAGTAACATAGCATCTTAAATAAAAGTAAGACCATGAAATTTAACATTTATTTGTGGTCCGTGGACCACTGGTGGTCCTTGAGAGCATCCAAGATGGAACTTATGTAATTTGAATTTTGTGAAGTGTCCAAGAGTTTTGTAAGGCCTAAGGAAATAAAGCACACAAGCGTTGATATAAGAGATCACTAGATAAAAATAAGAACCAAGAAGTTTTATTAACAAACTAATAAATTTGGTATGGTCTTTTTGTGTTTGAGCTGCAAATTATGTCAACGGACCCCGATAACAGAAACTATAGGGGTCCCCGATGACAGAAACTGATATTCAAATGTTTGGAGTCGAGATAAAAATATTTAGAAAAGAAAGGATCTCAAATCGGCAAGTAATTTTATATTGTGTTTTAAAATCTACAACTAGAAAGTTAATTTAATGTTAAGTACCGCGGCAATATTTGTCTTTTTTGTATGAAAAAATTCATAGTATTAAAAACCTAACTCGAACCGTAGCTTCAGTTTAATATTTGTTTATTAAACAAATATTAAACTGAAGCTACGGTTAAAACAGTTCATTGCTTGAGAAAAGGAATGCTTTAGTTTTTATACTGTTAATGTCTTATTATACAGGATGCGTCAGAAAGAGTGTACAAAGGCGCAAAATTCACAAGTTGATTCCTTCGGGATCTAAAATCCCTCTCCCTCTAAATCCCTTTCGGCTTAGTACAAATAAATTATACCATAGCATCCTGTATACAAATAAATTGAAGTACTCACATATTTTAACATTTTGTTTTGATTGTTGGTTCTTCCAAGCACTGAATGATAGCTATGCAGTCTATCCTGCTTGTTTTATAGGAGCTGGTCGTGACCTCTATTGTTCTGGCGTCGTCGGCTGCGCTTACGCACCTTGGAACGTACGCGATCAAGACTTCCTACGTGACTTGAATTATTGACGAAGAATAAAGGATGGGATTTCAATATAGACTTCTGTGCATGTTCTTAATTTCATCATTATTAACATGGTTTAGGTGGAGGTACTCCTATTTCCATTTGGACTCCAGTCGGTCCATTATGCGTGTTGTTTGCTAGCATAGCCAGCCAAGCCTATATTAGTCTACAGCTGGACATATGCCTCCCTTAATAAGCGCAATTGCACCCTGTCAGCTTGCCGCATCCAGTATCTGCCTGCAGTCTTTCGCAGATAGTCATCTCACCTAGCCGGAGTGCGTCCTAATACTAGGTACGATTGCCGAGTCGCGTCATGTCACTCACGGACATGTTCATCCGATTGTCAGTTCCTGGCGAGATACGGCCCACTGCCACTTAAAATTGGTTATTCTTTAAGCTAGGCCGATAACTTTGGTCCTCCTTCGGATATATTCGTTACGAACCCTATCCTTCAGAGTATGACTAAATAATTAACAAATCGTCTATTTTGTGAAACTAACTAAAGTGTTAAATCTAATCATAAATTTTACATATTGAGGGTGTTTAATACATTTGTGTATCATGGTAAACGGTCAAAGTTTACAAACCATAACACAATCTCTGCTAAGCTTGGGGCTAAATAACTATAACGTCATTGGTCTTGTCTGAGATCAATAAAGCCGTTTTCCCTAGCTTCCTCCTCTTTATTCCAGAATATAATGTTTTTGATAATAATTCAAAACCGACTTCGCTCTCGTTTAGATTTAAACAGTTTTTAAGTTTCCCGAAATAAATAACAATTCCCCAGCCCAGTGGTTCACTCCGGGATCGATGATCTCTATACGAAATCAAATAATATATATATTATATTATAAATCAATCCATTACTGAAGGAGAAATCGGTGAACAACTAAAAAAAACGTGGATACTGCCGAACACATCAATCCTCCTTTTTTCATAAACAGTATCAATCATGAAGAGTGAAACTCTATCATCATCAGCCCGTAGGTATACATAAACTGCTGAACATAGGCCTCTCCCAAACGACGCCAAGAATAGTGGTCCTGAGCCTTTCAATACGTCAAGTCGTAAAACTCTATATCCGTCTTAATTCTAAAGGCACCCTGTATCATCAAAGATTCGTCACGATCGAACCGTCGTCGCGGCGTCGTATCGTATCGGACAAGGCACAGAACATTCTATCAGCTATGAATCGATCACAGGTAGGTATATACCTATATCCTTGTAGGTGAGGATGCTCAAGGTTGTTAGGTATTGAACTGGATTCGGTTTTCTAATAGCTTGATGGAGAGGCAATAATTTACGGCTTTTTTTACTCATTTTTGTTCTGGAACCGGATTTTGGAGATCCAGGTTGAATAACTTAGTAATCTTGTAAATAGGTACATTATATAATGATGTGCCTATTTTATTGTTGGCGTCGCGGGTTTGTAAATGGGCGATAGGCAAAATACCATCTAATATTAATTGAAAGCTTACAAAAATCTAGAAAACAAATATGTTCAAATTCCTGTTGTTTGGTTGAAAACTGAATAATTTTGCAGTTAAGATAAGAAAGACGACGTTCATCTTTTTGAGACTCAGAGGACTGTTTCAAGGACAATGATTTAAATTATTAACTTGATTTTCTAAAGATATACACATTAATATTGAAAGTTTGACATTTCTATTTAGAGGCCTCTTAAAGCTACGCGGTATGCGCTACCCAGAGCGTGAGTCGCTCGGGGTTTCACGCAGAACACGATATTCCGTACAAGTATTTTAGTGATGCTGTTCAACAATCTGAAGACAGGGCGCTATGGCGCTCATTAGGTGAGGCCTATGCCCAGCAGTGGACTAACATAGGCTGATGATGATGATAATTTTAATGACAGTAGGATTACCACATAACCAGTCGGATTTCGCAACTACTCTGGATACCAAATACCTCGTATATTTAAAAAGGCTTTAAACTCTGTCGAAAAAATGCCTTGGTTTAGTTGCCACTGATAGCCCATACGTCATATCGGTCCGATGGGCGTACTAAAGTTAAAATGGTCAGGGGTTCTTTTTTTTTGTATATTACTGAAGGATCTAGTCTAGTCAAAGTCGCATTCAGTTACAAGAATGAACTTCACTCGATAGAAAAAAAATCCCTTTTTGTAATGTTTTTTTTTTAGTATTATGACAATTATATACCTACATGAACTACTGATATTTTAATTTTTTTTGGTGTCAGTTGGGTACATTAACTAAAAACACTAACTATTTTTAAACAAATTCGCAGTTTGACTTACTAAAATGATTTTCATAATAGATACCTACAAAAAACACAAGCGCGGTGCGGCGGCGGCTTTGATTTATCGTCACTTACTACCTTATATCTAATTCAATGTGCTCCTTCGAAGCAGCAAGCATCCTCGTAGGTAGATGGTAGGTATAAATTAAAAAACAAAGATGTCAAACCTCGTTAAATCAACAAGATTCTATAATTTACAACCGTCCAATAATTATTTGGTCATTAAAAAATGAACAAGCGCGTGATTAGCAAGGAGTGATTTGAAACAAGTTCAAAAATATTCTCACATCTAAAAGGTCAATATTTTATTAGATCCTTTAAATTTTTGCTAATAATTAGATCATATACATGACATCATTTTCTTGATTAAGATGGTCGAGTCAATCACAAAAACGATTTCGAGAGAAATCAAAATATTCTTTTACATGCAAACACTGATAAAGAAAAAATGGTAAAGCTACGAATTGTGAACCCTCTTCTTCTTTAAAGTAGACAAATATATCTAAATAAATTATTTCATAAGTATCTAATTTGAATTAGATCAAGTCAACCAATATTACAATTTATGTGTTGTTAATATATTTTTCTTGACGTTCATCATTCTTAATTTGAATCTTACTACCAGTTTTAAAGTTTCTGCAACTCGCAATTCAATGTCATGAATTATGAATTAATATTGTGACAAAAGTAGCCAAATATCACGATACTAGTTCATATCACCAGATGGTACGACGACTTCAAGGACCTTATCGAAATTGGAGATGACGCTAAATTATAGCTTTTCCTGTCAAACCATTTGCTAGAATTCCTGCATAGGTATTTTTAGGATCCAAATCAAAGTTTAAGGTTATACTGTATGCTCTTTATACTGTAAAATGCTCTTTCTACTGTTATACCTACTGTATGTTCTTTATACTGTTATACCTACTGTATGTTCTTTATACTGTATAATGCTCTTTATACTGTTATACCTACTGTATTACTGTTATACCTACTGTATGCTCTTTATACTGTATAATGCTCTTTATACTGTTATACCTACTGTATTACTGTTATACCTACTGTATGCTCTTTATACTGTATAATGCTCTTTATACTGTTATACCTACTGTATTACTGTTATACCTACTGTATGCTCTTTATACTGTATAATGCTCTTTATACTGTTATACCTACTGTATTACTGTTATACCTACTGTATGCTCTTTATACTGTATAATGCTCTTTATACTGTTATACCTACTGTATGCTCTTTATACTGTAAAATTAACTAAAAACATGCAGCATCGTTTTCTGTTTTAGTTTCAAAAATCTTTATTTTTTAGGCTTTCAAAATAAGCAAGTCAAATGTTATTCCACAAATTAATTATCAAATAAGAAAGGTGATTTAGATTTTCTGTTAACTTATTATAATTTTTTTTTGTCTACTAGAGGAAGAGGTGCAGAATAAACCACTAGTACATTCATAATACCATGTATGTTTTAATATGCGCCCAGAAAGAAGATTTTGCCTACTGAGTTAGCTTGTTTCAAATACTTAGTAGTTCTAATTTATTTGTATTCTTTAATAGTATTTTTCTTTGTTAAGGGTAAACAAGTCAACGTCGCGAACTCGGTAGGCGAAGCCTAAATGTATGCTCTCTCACCTGACAGTCATAGTGTGCGAAAAGGCTAGCTAAAATAAAATGCACAATAATTAATTCCTAAAACCGTCGCGTAAAAAATGGGAACAGACTTTAGCATAAGGGTAGATAAACGATTGAGTGTATCTTATAGTACTTTATACACCTGCGAGAAAGTGGCCAATTCCTACCAAGTATGTCATTTGACGCCCAAGACGCAGCCTAGAGCTTTTTACAATACACGAGGTAGGAATCGCACTTTCTCCCAAGTGATACATAGTGCTTTATAGGTGAGGAAAATAATCGTATTAGAATTCAAAATCACTCGAGTAAATTTAAATTGTAAACTCAAATGCGACAATAGATACATGCACGTGCGATTTTAACATGTCACTTTTTTTAAATTATTGTTCCGAATACGTAAGAGGTCGATATCATTATGGCAGATTCGGAGTAAAAACTTTTCGTCGTTTGACCTATTATGAAAATAAACCATAGCTACTGGCTGATATATCAGGATATAAAAAAAGAACACGTTTGAAATGGATTTTCTTACAATTTTCTCTTCCGATAAACATGTAAGACATGAAATTCATTGAGTTTTCCGCAATTTAACACGCCATTGCAGACGTACTTTCTATCTTATGTTTAGAAAAAAGCAACTTTCTGAGCGAGTGTAGTATAGAGTAAACTTATTTCTACTTGAGAATAATTAATCATTTCGGAACGGGCTTTATTTTATATATTATTCTAGTTTTATTTTATTTTATTGTGTGATTTAGTTTTTGACATTTTTAATTTGTATGTGCATTATTTTATTATGGATTATGAATCTGAGAATAAATGAGTTAATAATTAGTCTTATTTCTCCGTAAACTTTTATTTTTGCCCATCAGTGTTGAAATACGAAAGTTAACATGCTTGTTTGTTTCATGTATACTGTTTTACGGTTTTGGGTATATACTAACATGAAAAAGTTGAAATAAATTGATATTATCCTTAGTTTTGGATGCAACGTGAAACTGTAGTTAATACCCTTCCACGTGTGTATAGAAATATGAGCAACTTGTATAAAGAAGAATGCATGTCTCACATTGTGAAGACTTTCAAATAGCTTCGAATAACCAGGTTTCTTAGCTCTCAAAGAATGACAATGGAGCTCGATTTAGTTCTTTTCTAGAGTTAACTAACCCTGCCAACTAAGACTGTCTATTCTCAACATTGACGTCATAGGGGTTAAGGGTCGTTGCAAACATCTTATGTTTTTCTTATAATTTCAAACAATTGGTCCCTTCTGAACTTTATTTCTATTTTCATAATTGTTTCCATTGGCGCTTTTAGCTCAAAAATTGCTCAGCTGATCTTAATGCAAACTAGCAAAGCTAACACAACATTGCACTTAGTACTCTGGCGCCGCTGAAAACCAGCGCTGCATTGGCACCCGTGTCAATGGAGCATTTAATGCTGAGCCGGTAGCATATTTGTGTTCTCGTTGTCAATTCCGTAAGCTTTGTACTGGTATTCGAATATTTAATGATTTAATAACTAAATACTTCATTGATTGAATGTGACATAATAATATCCCAAACTCAAGTAAGCACATTGATAGGGTTGTCTTCCGCAAACACCCTGAATGATGTAACCAATCAATTGATGTCATCGCCCATCTGCAAACATAGAGCCATTGTCTTGTTGCCTCTATTTTGGGCTCGTTCTAAATATTCATCGATTATTCACCGCTGATAGTATGGAAATAGTGTGCAATGAAGTGATAGACTCATCGCCTTACTTAAAGTATTATTAACTATCTAGGTTATTTTTCTTTCTTATAACTAAAGTAAACATACTCATCGTATGAATAATAAAATGTTATACGAGGAATCTATATATTATTATTATTTTTATAATTGGTCAGTCTTAATTACGTACACTATTACTTCAGAAAAAGAGGCGCTCTGTATGCAGCAGAAATAGGCGCAGCAAAGGGGGCAGTGTATGCAGCGGCAACGGGGGCGGTGTAAGCTGCGGCAATGGGGGCGGTATAAGCTGCAGCAACGGGAGCGTTGTAAGCTGTGTAACGGAGGGGAGAAGTGTAGGCGGCAGCGTAGGCCGTATAGGCAGGAAGTGGCGCTGTGTACGCAGCGGCCACTGGAGCCGTGTATGCTGCAACTGGGGCTGTGTAAGCCGCAGCAACGGGCGCAGTGTATGCGGCAGCAATGGGGGCAGTGTATGCCGCAGCAACGGGCGCAGTGTATGCCGCAGCTACAGGCGCGGTGTATGCAGCAGCAATAGGCGCAGCTAAAAAGTTACCCGGCTTGGCCGCGGCGACAGCCATCATGGCGGCGATGATAACCTGGAAGTAATATCTATTAGCTCATAGACAGGTGTCATGATTAACCTTTGAAACTGCACAACTATAAAATTTTATAGCATATAAAAATGTTTGAAGCTCTTTTAAATCTAATTTTGTTTATGTGCGTCGTTTATTTTATTAAAGTGTTATGAGACCACTAAGAATTTTTATTTTTTACTTAGCTTAGGTATTGTATTGATACAATTAGTGAACTCATACTGACATTTCTAAATACCTTATCGACGTTTTCTACGAATAAATTATGATTCTTACCAGTTTGTACATTTCGTTGGTTGGGAGGTTTGTTTGGTTCTAAACAAAAGAAGTGAATGATGCCTAGTTCTGTCAAGGGGCAGTTTAAATAGTGTTTAATTTGATACATAGGAGAATTTCGCGATTATACGAGGTTTGCTAACTTTACGTAGCGCGCTTCATGATGCTCCGAATCTAGATAACGTTGGACGGTGTATGCGAGATGTAGTCAAGATAATTTAACATTTAACAAAAAACATGGAAACATGTCAATTAGTATCATGTTGTAGATATTTTTATTAATTAAATGTATGACTCCTTTAGATCGTTTAAGATTAACTTATTGGATTTATCCTATACTTTTAATGGATTCATACCCGCACTGCAATGGATATGAAAAAGTGGAAGACTTAAGAGGAAGCCTATATTGAATTGAAGGACAAGGTGTGACACAAATAAATAAATTTAAATAAATAAATAGGATATTATGGGATTAAAACATTTAACTATGTTCAGTTCAGCAATAAGGCTTATTTTATTTTATAAATTACTAGTTTCTGCCCACGGCTTCGAACGTTGTTTTATGGAAACGTTCAAGGCAATCATATCAGGCAAAAATCACCCATGGGATATAAATAATATATCCCATGGGTGATTTTTGCCTGATTTATGGGATAAAATTCCTATGTTTGATTCCAGTTATAAGGCTACATTATTGCATTTCAGCCTCATCCGTCTAGTCGATTTGGCTTGAAGAAGTAACAAACATCCATATCATACTTAAATTACTAAAAATACCGAAGAAAAATAAAATACCATACCATTATTTACTACCAAGACGTATTTGGTTAGCTATTTTCATCCGGCGTTATGTTAATATACATATATCTGTTTTTAATCATTTGAATAATGTTTTAGATAGCCAACCTATTACAGCATTTTTAATAGTCATCATAAACGTTATTCATTTTCATACATATATGCAAATGAGCACAAGATTTTCTATGGTTGCTAACCATTTAAAACAACATTAAAAACTGGTTCGTTGGTAGAATTCCCCACCGGGTAGCACCGACTACCCAGCGACTACAGGGGCGAATGAAAAATCACTAAAAGAAGAAGACGAAGGTAGTGATGATTCTTTGTGGCAATTGTGTCTGGTTGGACTCTTTTCTGCCAGTGTCAAATAATGGAAAATTATTTTTATATGTATAAATGAGTTATCAAATTATGAAGATTGTTTGATATTTTCACCAGAGCCTATCTAGCAGGGTGTACCTCGTTCAGGTTAGGTTGGTACAAATAGTAGTATCAAAGAGAATACAATTATTACGTAAAGTTAGTATACATCTGAAAATCTGTGAGTATCTGCTTATATTTTCTATAAAAACGGGTTTTACAATTTTACTAAATCCACAGTACTGATCAAAATTTTATCGATCCCAAATTCCGATTCAATGAATTACAATTCAATATGACTTTTTGTCCGCAAACGCGCTATGCTATGATACCTACGTTGTTATATAGCATGTGCACTTAAATGTAATTATTTCTTTCGCTGATTTTAATTTACGGAGTACAGTTTTATCTCTTTACTTTACTCAATCTATTGCAAGCAGGAATAGACAAAAGTTTCTATGGGTTCTTGCTACTTTTCTGATGGCGAATTTTGAATGAATGAGTTCTGTGATGTGTATATTCTTACGTAGTTATTGTATTAATTTTCTGTATTTTTCAAAATCACTTATATGGTACTCTACTACTTGACTAGTTTGTCTAGGCGGTTCTTTATTGCATGAAACTGGTCCAATCAGCATGCAGGATGCGCGGTGACGTTGCGTCAGGGCAGTTAGGGGTCAGACTGCGCGTGTCCGCGGTCCCAATAGTGATTATACAGTGCCACTAAACTGTCAGTTGCAGATAACATTACAACTAGGGGGCTGAATAATTAACTATTTTTAACAACAGTTAAAATCTGCTCACTTTTCAAGTACCTGCATAATACGTTACGGGCCGTAATGTATTATTCTCCCGCGCTGGATGCCTGGACGCACAAACTCCGCAGAGCGCCACGGGGTACTCGCAAGGTAGGCCCCTTTATAGCAACAGTTTATACAGTAAATAAGCCTTCAATACAACCGCTAATACGTTCGTGTTGCTGGGTGGCAGAAGACACACAACGAAGTATTACTATCAGTAGCCGGGCAGCAGATGGCGCTTGCTTGGGGTAAACAATTATTATTAATTAAAAATAATTATAATAATATAAAATATTATTTTTAAAAACAGTTTAAATCCGCTCTCTTTTGAAGTACAAAATACGTATACGTAAAAAAAGGTCAGAATCTTATGATAATAACTATCATAAGATTCTGACCTTTTTTTAATAGCTAACGAGTAGTTATATTTTTACGCGCTGGTGACGCTGTTATAAGATGTTTTTGCATACTGAACAAATAAGTTGGTGACCCTGTTGCTCTACCCACAACACCGCTACTGTTTCATCTTCTCTACGCTATTTGGGACCACCATAAGGTCAACGAGACGGTCCATTTCATTTTTATGACGTTTGTACCGACAGCAGTATGTAGTTCCTAGTTTTTTTATACCATGTCCGCGACACACAAGCAAAATTAAAAAAATTATATAGGTGACAAAACCAACCGCGTCATTGATAGTGGAACATCTAAAGCACCGGGCCATTTTAGGCGCCGGACCATCTTATGGTACCTTAATTATAACTGCGGCCACATTATTGATGTGCCTATATAAATTATTATCTAGCGTCTTATCATATTATATGGGTTTAACTTGAAGTGATGTTGTTGAAGAGAAATAACAATGAGTTATATCATTATGTTTATTTATATTATCGTGCTGACGGTACTGAGATAAACAACGGCGTTATGGTGGTTGGTAAAGGTCAGGGTGCCCATAGAGACGCTCCGTTTTCGGGATAGCCATGTGGACTGATCATAACTGTTACGCGGCGACGTATTATAAAATAAGTTTTTTTTCTGATGGCTACTAAGGCTAGGCTACAAAGTAGGTACATGCAATTACATTTACATTTATGTATTTTATTATGAAGAAACGACAGCTTTGGAAGAGACGAAGGCTAGCCTGAGAAAAAGAAGGTTGCGGCGTTCGATTCTCGCCGCTGCACTTATGATTTATGATCGTGATGGTTGGTTCCGGCTATGTGTTTTCCGGCATAAATTACCAGTTTTGTGACTTTACTATTTCCTATCATAAATGCCAGTTAAATAAATAAAATAATTATTATTCCAGGATTTCAATTTATCTATGGATTGGAGCGGACTTAACTTTATGTAGGTATGTATAGTATAATCTACAGTCCATGACATAGCCCTTCACTAATGACCGCCATAGCACCCTATATTCAGCTTGCCGCATACAACATCTGCCTGCAGTCTTTCACAGATCGTCATCTCACCAGGAAGGTGGGCGTCTTACACTACGTTTGCCGAGTCACAGTCTCCACTCAAGAACACATATACCCCAGGCGGTACGAATACATCCGACAGAGAACCAAAGTTATCGACAAAGCTCAAATAAATTGCAACCTGTAGTGGCCCAGCCATGTCTCGCGAAGATTCGACCGCTGGTGTTAAAAGATCCGCATTTTTATATTACTCAGTTTTATAGAACTTTTTACACTATCGCAATTTTATATCGATTATTAATTTCTCCATCGCCGCGGCGACTCATCAATTGCAATTATATAATATATTGGACTAGGTGCGGATCAAATATTCGTTACCATCTTCAACTTTATGGAAAAAGATTTAAAACTATAAAGTATCCTCGTGGACTTAGATCACGTGTTAAATTGGTGTGCGTATATTGATCTTTGGTATTTATGTCAGTAGTCGTAGCTTTTCATGTATTAAACATCTATTAATCCTGTTTTCTGAAGATAGACTCTCGCTTTATTCATTTCGATAGTAGGTATACCTACCTAATAACAATTTAAAGAGGACGAAGTCGATGTTTTCGTGCCAAATGAAAATCGTATGTTAATAGTTCTAAATGTCATCCATTTAATAGATCATCTTATTTTCGCTCTCGCAAATTAATAAGGCCCTATAAATTTAATACGTTTTTGTCGTTTGTTTGGCTGTCTGACCAAAAACAAGCATATGTTTCGTGATTGGTAGCAAATGATATTTATGCCTATTGCATTATTAGCTAGCCTTCATAATGCTCTTCCCCATTCTTAGAAAAACAAAAGCTTTTCATACTGATAAAGATACGGGAGGACGTTAGAGGAGTTTTTAGTTAGTTTGGTAGAGGAACATCTTATGAAAATAAGGCAATAATAAAAACAGTAATTTAAACATCAAATTATGTTATTCAATTGTTTCTAATAATCTAGGCATTAGGCATGTTCAATATTCAAAAGTATAAAGTATGTTCATCAACGGCGCAGGTAGTATGCAGAGTAGGGAGATGCGTAGGGGTAGGCAGAGTAGGCAGCAGAGTAGGGGTAGGTGGAGTAGCCGGAGTAGGCGAGGGGCGCTGTGTAGGCCGCCGCCACGGGGGTAGTGTAGGCCGCCGCAACGGGAGCGGTGTAGGCCGCAGTGTAGGCCACGGGAGCAGCCGCCAGGATACCGGGCTTGGCTGCAGCCACGGCCAAGAAGCAAGCGAAGATGAACTAAAAGAAAAGAACACGTCGATGATTACATGGTATTAAAAAAATTAAACAAAGCTCAACTATGAGGAACTTAAGTTTTATAAATCACAAAATTAAATTACCAGCTTGAACATGATGATTTTCTTTGAGTCGGATGAATCAAATGATGCTGGTGAAAACCTACACGCCTACTTTATACTAAACAATGAAGGACAGAAGTCGTAAGGGACAGTGTGTCACATACCAAAAGAAGGCCCGCTTTATCACGACCGCGATTAGACGATCATCGGCAGGTCATTGCTTGAGGCCGGTTAATCAAAATTCAGTGCAGCATCATTATGGGGCGTGTGACTTACTATTGCGTTCTTGTCCTTCACTATTTACTATAAAGTTTGGTGTACAGGGTAAATAAACATCATTCAGTGCTAGCCATTGACATCCTACAATACAACATGTTCAAACTCGTAAGTAGAATTAATTATATATTAAATAAGGAAGAGCGAGATTATCAAATACAAGCATATCTATGCTTAAAAAAATAAAAGAGAACCTCTGAATATCATGTTGTTGTAACCTGCCTACCTAATTACAGTTTTTTTTTAATAATTCATGAAAAGTAAATAAACCCTTTATATTAATTTACTCTTAAGATATCCTCATTTGGCATGAAATAGTGTACATATACATACATATATGTAAAGATTTTGATTAATTATCTCGTATTTTCAGTTCATCTTCGCTTGCTTCCTGGCTGTGGCTGCGGCCAAGCCCGGTATCCTGGCGGCTGCTCCCGTGGCCTACACTGCGGCCTACACAGCTCCCGTTGCGGCGGCCTACACTGCCCCCGTGGCGGCGGCCTACACGGCGCCACTCGCCTACTCCGCCTACTCCACCTACCCCTACTCCGCTGCCTACTCTGCCTACCCCTACGCATCTCCCTACTCTGCATACTATCTGCGCCGTTAATCATAACGATAAAACAGTCTTATGAAATAAGTAAATGCCAAATGCAAATGATGCCTTACTTAATAATGACAACCATAAACTAAATAAATATTGGTGTTGATTTCCAATCTTAGTTTTCATTGAACTATCCGACAACTCTTCAATTAACATCCCTGCTATTCAAACTAGGGGACATACAAAAGAAAAGGATTTTTTTAGGCTTTTTGCGATAGCTGTACCCTGCGCCGAAAAGTCGTGGCACTCACTGGGAAGGAAATTAAATAAAATGAAAGTTTATTTCTTTAGGCTTACAAATAAACACTTAGACAGGTCATATTTTATACTATTCATTATTATAATAACATCATTTTGATGTTCACTTAAATTTTTTGTCCACCAGTGGAAGAAGTGAGAAGAAACCACTAGTATGTTCATAACTTATGTATACGAATGAATGAATAACTATATACTGGACTTAAACTGAACTGAACTGAATTTTAAATTGAAAATTCAGATAATAATAGATTTCGCATTGCTGGGACTTGCCCCTAGTATGGGATAGGTATAGAAGCTCAATGACAAGCTGAAATCGGGGGACAGTTAGGTTCATGACGATCTAGAAAAGCTACAAAATTACGGGTTAAGATCAGTGAACATTATATCCGTAGTCTGTTTTTTTGATAACTTAAAATAAAAAAGTTACACATCTTTACACGGTACATTTCTATTTATTAGATATAATTTTGTAGATCCAAATTACACACACAGCGCTTGTATTTTGAGTAACCGATAACTAATATACATAATATAATACATTGCATAGATAGATTTTTTTTATACATAGAAAACGACCAGGAAACCTGTCACAAATATCTTCAAAAGGTATCTCACAGGCAAAGGCATGTCACAGGAGCTGATTTGACAGAATATGACAACTCGTGACACTGACAAATAAGTATTGATACAACCGGTATTTATCGCGTTTTTTATTTAACTATTATTTTGTTTTTGTTTGTTTTGAGCTCTTCCTTGTCCGTGATGTAACTAAATAAATAGGTTCAAACTGAAAACCAGGCTTGTTCCACGCGTGGTTCAGCACAAAGTTGAATTTGACTCTTTTTTGCCGACAGGCTAGCAAGGTAGCTATTTATTATTATTTCTTTGTAGGTTTATTTTATTTAATTTTATGTGTAGGTACAGTGTATTGGTATGTACTACTAATTAAAATGTGTTATTGTACGAAGCCTGTATATTATGGCCAAATAAACTTATCTTTATTTTAAGAAATTCGAAATCTGTTTTTAGTTTTTTTTTTTCAAAATAATCAAATCATATTTTGTTATTTTACCTAATTGCAAGTTTTAAATAAGTCATAAAAAAAATTGTTAACTTACCTAATTACGTTGATGGGTGCGGGTGCGAATCATTATTTATGATTCCATTATTTATGAACCTTAGCAGCATCATAGCGGACTACTCAATTCTAGGTAAGATATTTTTTAGGTAAAACTTTGAAAACTTATATTTTTTGGGCCCTTTGTTCGCACACATTTTTTCGCCGCATGAACATGCACGACGCCATCAACAAGCTTCCATAATAATCCATATAACACTGAGGACCGTGCCTTCACACGGCGAATAAACCGTTGATTTTCACGGCAAAAATAATGTGTGTAACCGAGAGCCCTTGGGCTTTTTTTAGGCTTTGAAAGATTTTATTCATTATTTTATTCATCACTCATCCATTTTAGAACTCGCTCGAATCATAACGGTTTCCGCTGCGCGTATGCAATTGTGTTGTTGAAGTTTGTGTTTTAAAATTAAGTGAATTTGTTGTTTTTTTCTGTTATTGTTTTAAGTTTTCTCTCATAACTGCCTCGTTAACATAAAATATCTTAGATTCTTATAACGAGTATAGTAACAAAATGTGAATAAATAAAAACTTATTTGGTATTCAAATCAAGCTCTGAGTAATCAGAATAACTTTATGGCTATGTGTCGTGAGCGCAAGTTTGAACTCGCTCTATCTAACTAATCATAAATTAAACTTTTTTCACTTCTAAAATTATCTTAGAATTTAGTTTGAATAATAACACGGAAAAATTAATTAACAGAAAAAAATAACGAGAGCGCGTTGATGTCTTTTACATGGAAACTTTCCATGCAATAGACATCAACGCGCTCTCTTGTACTGTGCATGTGCGAGATAAAAACGTGGAAATAAGTGAATTTAGTGATAACGTGTATTGTATACACTTATAGTCCAGTATGTCCTACCCGTCATGATCATGACCTATAGAGCTGAGACATAGACGCTCACGGTAGGGCTGGTCCACCAGAGAGATTATGATTTGAGAATAACTGGTCTAAAATTAAATTGCAAGATTTTGTCCCACACAAACTAACAGGACAAGTAGAATAAAAGCTTGTAAAATTGTATGCATTGGCTTCATTTATTACAATTAGTTCTAATCCAAATACTGGTGCAGGTTAGCAGGGCTTCAGCGAACAAAGTAGGAGTAGGGAGAGGCGTAAGTGTATGCTGAGTAGGGGTAGGCCGAGTAGGCGGAGTAGGCGAGGGGCGCTGTGTAGGCCGCCGCAACGGGAGCGGTGTATGCTGCCGCCACGGGAGCAGTATAGGCCGCGGTGTAGGCCACGGGAGCGAGGATACTGGGCTTGGCCGCTGCCATGGCCAAGAAGCACGCGAAGATGAACTGGAAATAGGAAACGGTATTTAAGTAACGATATATCCGGAGCTTTAGCTTCCTTCTTCTTCTTGTAAGAACGTATGCATGATTTGCTACATTTCGCCAGCTAGAATACCTATCAAAATACTAAATTACAGCACAAAGACCCTAATCGTACTGGTCCTGGTACGGTCCACGATCTTTTTATTGATTTTTAAGTTTTTATTTTACATAGTTTTTATATACTTAGTGTGCAATAAATCTATACTCGTACTAATATCTATCTAAATTAGCACAGTTATCAATGAACAACAGGAATTAAAAAAACAAATCATTACCAGCTTGAACATTTTGTTTGATAGTTCAATTCACTGAGCTACTGCTGAATGATATTAAACCCTATCCTGTACCGATCTTTATACTTCCAATGAAGGACAATCACGCAACATGAACCTGACGATTCTTGTCCGAACGCCAACCCTACGTTCTTAGCATTCCAATGAGGAGATGCCCACACAATGAGGTAATTATATTTGATGACTCCAATATCTTTTTAAAAAACACAGTGTAAAGTAAATAAATAAATAATGCTGGACAATTCACACAGCATCATCTAGCCCCAAGCTCAGCAGAGCTTGTGTTATGGGTACTAGATGACTGATATACATAATACAATACATTATATGGATAGATATTTTTTTTTATTATACATAGAAAACGACCAGAAATATCTGCAGATCGTACACACAATTGTTCCGAGTCGGGAATCGAACCCGCAACCTCCTGCGTCGCAGGCGGACCTTCGTCCACCGCGCCACATCGGTCGTCAAAAGTAACTCCATATTAAGAAATTCTGTGTTCTTCAGTAACTCCATTTATAAAATTATGTTTTTGAATAAATTAAAATTAGTTTATTTATAAATATGCCTAATTCTTGTCTGATAGACGCAGGACTCTCCCTGATAAGTGCGTTATTGGCTTTTATCATATTGAGTAATGCCTATAATCCCCACGCTGGGCATGCGGGTTAATGATCGTAGTTTAGTGGTAGAATTGATCTGTAAGGTGCGCTACTGCCTACGCCTCCCCCGGTGTATATTCCTTAGTCGCCTATTACGACACCCACCCTTAAAGCTAGGTACATTTTTAACCGCTTCATTCTTGAAGTTGTTGTTTGTTAAATGGACAGTTGTAGTTTGCTAAATTATAAATAATTGACTAATCTTCGAAACGATAAACTCTATAAATAAATAAACCTGTGTGAAAATTAATTGCATCGTAGCATTTTCGCGTGTATAAAGCCGCGACAGAATATTTCTAGATTACTATGGTATTGATATAAAACATTATTTGGTTTTATTTTGTGTTAAAATAATACAAATGAGTAAGATCTATCTTTCTATGATCTATATTTCTATGGTAGGAGTACCGGGTCTTAGGCGTAATGTAAATATTATACATATGTACGTCCACTGGTTTATTATATTCATCCGGCTAATCTAATAATGTAAATCTAAACACAACCTTTCATCATTGACACTGATTTGATTAAAAAAATTATTATTCTTTTATACAAAAAATATAGCAAACAGAAGAGCTATAAATTTAAAACTAGTTTTGGAAATAAACTTTGAATGATGTATTTCTTGTTTTATCTCTCAGTCTTAAAGATATAGATCTACTGACATACCTATCATTGGTTTTAGATTATGGTACATGCTTCTGATATATCTTTATCAAACATATATTATAATAATTTTATCTTTATATTGTTACGACAGTTTGTTGACAGTTGTTTGACTCGACTGAAAATATGGTACTTATTGCTCGGGACTGTCAAATTAAAGATACGAGCATAGACCATGTTTATATATAACCCTATTTCTAAGTCTCCGCTGTCTGTCTGTCAGTGGGCTTTACCTCATGAACCGTAAAAGGTTTACATTTTATTACCACAGTGTGTATTTCTTTTGCCACTATATGAACAAAAATGAAATACAATAGATATTAAAATTAAAGAAACAAGCTGGACAAAAAACTTTTTTTGGCAATTTTCGCTCTACATTTGTCATCTCAATCCATCTAAAAGGTTTCTCTCGTTTCTTTTTCTAAAATATATAAATAATGTCACGGAACGCTTCGTGTGCTAGTCCATGACATGTCATCCCATTGATATCCTCTCCTCTCTTCTTCCACTGGTGGACAAAAAATTGAAGTGAACATCAATATAATAATGAATAGTATAAAATATGACTTGTCTAAGTGCTTATTTGTAAGCCTAAGGAAATAAACTTTCATTTCATTTCATTTCATTTCTCCTCTAAAGATTCCGGCCATCTATTGAGTTCCAGGGTAAATACTCTTGTTCTCTTTTTGAATTCGCCTCATTATTATTTCGATTTTTTTGCCAAAATTCACAAGCGATTAAGTAAATTCACACTTTACAAAACTAGATGTAAAAATTGGTAATAAGTTGTTTGGTATTTTTTGAAGTGTTTCCTGATTTTAATTGATATTTTAAGTATTTGCATGGTAATTAATTCGATATTTTTTTGCATATGAAAAATTGGCATATTTTAAATTAAAGTACCTATGTAATTCTGTCTTTGTGTCTGTTATAACGGTGGACTCAACCCATCTGGGTGTTCAAAAGCACTAAAATCATGGGCTTTTTATCTCGGAAACGCATATTAGTTCGCTTATTTATAAAAACAAAACTTTTACTTTTTATTAATGTACTTACAAGTAAAAACAAAAGCAAAAACTATGGTAGAAAACAAATGAATCTAACAACAGGAGGGACACACCGGTCTTCCTTCATTTTATCGGCTGATGGCCGCCTGCTCTATGAATTCTGAAATTATAACAGTCCTTTTTTGTGCAGTCATGTCAAAAGACAGTTTCCATTTACGTAAACCTTTATTTGAATAGACAGTCCACAGAAAATAATCTCATTTGTCCAGAAGATAATTACAGGGTCTATAAATTATACCCAACCTAGAGCCAAATCAAAACAATTGAAATCTAAATTTAATTGATGACGATAAAATGTTTATAGAAATCAATTAGGGAACAATAAAAACGTTAAATATTTTATCTCATAAATAGATTTGAATTTTTATATATGTAATTTAAATGTATTAGTAAAATTATGTGAACCGTGTGCTCTACGCGTAAACAATGTAGATCATATACGCACACAGTTGCACACACACACACACATAATGAAACTATTTTAAAATAAGAGATCCAGTTTCTGACATTTGGATTAAAGATTTACGTAATCGCGTAGGTGTAGGTATCTACTCAGATAGCTTGTTTGTCAACTATTAAAGATGGAAATGATTCTTTTTGAAACTGATTTATTTGATAACAACTTCTTAGGAGCAGTGGTAGAAGATCCGCCTGGATCTAAAAGGTTACGGTATGTATTCCTCTCACCTCGAAGGACCAATGCTATTCATGTTAAAAAAATGAAACCAGATATCTACAGTCACTAAGATCTTAATTTGGGCTGCTTTGGACTTGATCGATAAATAATAACTTTAATTATTAGATGAGGTATAAAAGATGATACTGCATAAAAAACGAATTTATTGATTACAAACCACGTCCGAATTATGTTCCCTCTATGGGATGAACGGGCGTACCCAATCCCATAGATAGAGGGATAAGAAGAATTTCGTATAGCACCTTGTTTATAATGGCTATTACTTCACAGCAAAATGATCATGATTTGCTATTGTGTTTTAAAAGGCAGGATATTCATAAAGGCTATTTTAATTCCGATTCAACCATATGAAGCCATGGGCAGAAGCTGATAGTAGCTAACTTTGATTATAACAAAGTAATATTTAATTTTGTTAATGAATTGTTCAAATATTTCATAGATTCTTTGGAAAAGGTGTACCTTCAGTAGAATAATGGTACTTCACGTAATCTGTTCAAACCGAATCCTGTTGAAATATTGACAGTAATCCATAGTGTTGCTTGTGAATTCAACAAGGAACTATTGATAGTTAGGAAGTTTAATAAAAAGTTCTTAGTTTTGAGAGGCATATTTATTTTCTATTATCACATTATTGGGTTGGTTGATTGTGCATGGGCAACTTTTGGAAAATTAACGGCGAAGGTAGTATGCAGAGTAGGGAGATGCGTAAGGGTAGGCAGAGTAGGCAGCAGAGTAGGGGTAGGTGGAGTAGGCGGAGTAGGCGAGGGGCGCCGTGTAGGCCGCCGCCACGGGGGCAGTGTAGGCCGCCGCTACGGGGGCAGTGTAGGCCGCAGTGTAGGCCACGGGAGCCGCCGCTAGGATATCGGGCTTGGCTGCAGCCACAGCCAGGAAACAAGCGAAGATGAACTGCAAGAAGAGAAAATAATAATGAAAACCGTCACTGAAATTAAAACCAATTTGAATTTTTTTTAAACTAATTAAATACTTTAATTTGTTACCTACCAATTTGAACATTTTTGATTTGTTTGTATGTTCACTGAGCTGTTGCTGAATGATGTCAATTCAAAGCTGGGCCCGAACTTTATACTAACTATTGAAGGACAATACGTGCAATGAAGATTCGAGTGCGAGCTGTGCAACGCACTATGAATTACGATCAGTTCATCTCTCTGATGAACAGGAAATTTCGAATTATATTTGTGAAATTAACGCTCGATACCTTGAGTAGGAACGGTTACATAAAACATTAGATAAATGTTTTGAGAACTCGATTGGAATCTTTCCATACATTTGGCATTTGCACCGACTCTACCGGATATAGAGAGGATATATTTTTCTTAGCTTGACGGCGGCAGAATAGTTTCATGCTCGTATTTGACCGAAAATAGTATATTTTATGGTCTAGCAATATAAGGGATGATTTTCTTCGTCCACGAGCAACACAAAACCATGTCAAACCCGTTTAAAATGTCACTCGCATCGCATATCCTTAGGTAAAAAGTATACAAAATATATAATATCAGATTTTTACTTCGGACCGAACACAAGTTTTGAATTGTTTTCTTCTGTTTATTTGATCTAATTGAGCTAACCTCCAAAACGGTTGGACCAATTTTGAGAAAACTTCTACTGACAGATAGCAGATGTTATAGCGAGAATAAGGGTTCCGCGCCGACACAGTTATTAGTAAATATTTTTCCAGATAGTGAAATATGGAGGAAAGACAAAATGTATGGTACCCACTTAAATACTTAATCTTAAATACTAATATCAAGCTAGATCTAGCAAGATCCTATGAAAGTAAGCGACAAGTCTTTAACGCTTACCCAACAAAATGGGTTTTAGGTTAAATTATTAAATAAAACAGTGAAAAAACTTTTGATTGTCTTTCACACATTTGTTACTCCTTCATGCTCAACGGATGCTTCATGCTTCTTCAGGCTGAACGGATTTGGATAAAATTTGGTTTCAGTATAGCGAATATCTTGAAGATAAGAATTATATGTACTTGGATGAGCACATAGGGTATATTTGATCCCGGAAACGTGCAATGATTCGGTAGTATTACCATCGGTAAATTTTACCTCGGCCCTGCTCGTATGTAAGTAGTAGTGACAATGAATGGGGTTCTGGGCCTTGCAAAATTAGCTTTAAAATAACTCTGTTCATATGTATATTCGTGGTGGAACAAGACAAATTATTTTAAAGTTGTCGTGCCTTTTTACTCGAGTTTAGCTATTGCCCGATGTTTCAGACGATTATGATAGAACCTTCTTGATTACCTGATTCTATATAAATCAACATATCTCTATTTAGGAATCTACATAATAGGCACCAGACTCTAAGTTGATGATTAAGATTAGTACTAGGATTTGTAATCCTATCTGCCGCGGTAACTCACCAATTGCATGCAAGTAATGTTATTAACTACATACCTCTAGGTCGGAGGGCGTCCTACACTACGTTTGCCGAGTCGCGGTCTCCACTCAAGAGCACGTTTACCCCAGCGGTTGTCGGTTCTGCGCGATATATGGCCGGCCCACTGCTACTTCAGCTCCAGCCAGATATGATGTCTTGCGAAAGACTGCAGGCAGATACTGGATGCGGCAAGCTGGCGCTCATTAGGCGACGCCTATGTCCAGCTGTGGACTATTATAGGTTTATGATGATGACCTCTAGGTACCTACTGAACCTGCATATTTACGATAACCAAAGCCAACCTATGTGGTCTATTAAACACCCAGTAATTGGTCTATTATCCTAAATATTTCGTGATTATTGATAATGTTTTCTTCAATTGTGCGAATCCGAGACGAAGTTTTTATTCGTCTCGGTGATAATACCGTTTTCTTTTTGAGTTATTCAGAGCATTAATATCTTTTCACCTTAAGATACCCAGAACACGGCAGTACCATGAGATTTACAAAAATAAATTATGTCGTAAGTTTTTTATTTTTATTCCATTACTTTGACTATGCAAGTAGATGCTGGATGCGTCAAGCCGAAGACAGGGCGCTATGGCGCTCATTGGGGGAAGCCTATGTCCAGCAGTGGACTAATATAGGCTGATGATGATGATGATGATGACTTTGACTATTTTCCGTTTAATAAACGAATTTAATCGACCTACGTACAATTTTATGCACGACTTTTTATACATGTCTTGAGTAAAAACTACTCTAACACAGATTTGAAAAATGATGCAAAAACATAATCTAAGACTTAAAAAATCGCATGATACCAGTATGAGGAAGGTACCTAACCTACATAAACCTAAGAATGTATTTCATTGTTGTTTAATGTGTTATCTGTTAACAGAACTTACCTGTTACCTGTTAACAGAACTTAACTTGGGGTTTAACACCCTTTTCGAGACCACACGACATATTGAGCATCTCGTTCTGCTGCGCAATGTCGGGCATGTTTGAGTTACATCGAGGAAGGCTAGGTGGGGAAACGTTTGTGGGCTCAATAATGTTCGACTGTAAACGAAAGTTTTTTGTTACAGATATTGTTGGCTTTCGCCGCGACAACCAATGGGTTTATTTTTGAACAAAATGGAGATTTGATAACAAAAGTCAGTGATACTTTAATGTTACTCAACCCATTCAATTCTGGTAAGTTCAACAATGATGAATGATGATCAGATCACGGTCATTGTGGATAATATGATTAATATGATTTCCCATTAAATTGTTCGATCTGTCCCCTCGTAAGTAATGAGGACAGATAGAACCTTTTTACTTATTAAAACTTTCGCCTGTCCCAATGTTGCAAAGACAGATGGGAATAATTAAATAGCTTTATGGTGTTGAAACTAAGCCATACATTTCATAGCATTACAAGCCTACTTAGAAGAGAGGTGATAAGTGAGACTTGGTCAATCTTTTTTTTATATATTTTTTTTCACTCACCCGGTCCATCTTGTCCTTATTATGGTTTAAATTAAGGTTTTAAATGTTAACTACATAGGTACCTACCTTTTATACCCTGTGAGTTCCTTGAGCTCCTATGGTGAATAAATACATATACATATCCTATATATATTATTATTATAATAAATATTTCTTTCAGGACTGTTTGGATCTCCAAACAAAGGAAATTCCGGCGTCGGGCTCTTGAGTATATTAAATCCTATGCAAGCATTAGAGCCTATACTGTCGATACCTTCACGAGCGATAAAAAATTTACAATCAATAATTCCATTACAAAATGGACTAGACTTCTTGCCAGGGTTGCGTCGTACCGACATGCAGCCTTCCCAACAGCAATATTCTGGATCTGATACCGTGACGGAAGCTGTGTGAAGCTGCGGAAGAAATGTTTTCGATGCTAATTAAATCAGAAATTCAATCATGCATCCATTAAAGTGTTTATTTTTTATTAAAAATATTAATGTTTTTCCTACCTTTCGTACCTACATTTCGATAATGAGTCTAGTCACCAAAGTCACCAACAAGCTGACTATACACTGTTGGCTGCCTTCAATATTTATGCACTGAAATGTTACAACCATTTGTTGCCGGGTTGTGTCAGCAAATTGAGACTGTCCATATGAACGAGTAAAAATAAGGTTTTTCAATTAAAATTTATATTCTTAAAGCCATAATTTCACATAAACATTGAGGGGCAGTTCTCATTTTCAACGGCGCAGGTAGTATGCAGAGTAGGGAGATGCGTAAGGGTAGGCAGAGTAGGCAGCGGAGTAGGGGTAGGTGGAGTAGGCGGAGTAGGCAAGGGGCGCCGTGTAGGCCGCCGCCACGGGGGCAGTGTAGGCCGCCGCCACAGGAGCTGTGTAGGCCGCAGTGTAGGCCACGGGAGCAGCCGCCAGGACACTGGGCTTGGCCGCAGCCACAGCCAGGAAACAAGCGAAGATGAACTGAAAAAATAAGATCAATTTAATACATGTCAATTACGACCACTCGGGAAGTCAAGATTTCATAGAGAAAACTTACGAGCTTGAACATTTTGTTTAGACGGTTGATTAATGAACAGAATGGTTCAAAAGCAGATGCTTGTGTGATGTTCTGTAGCATGTTTCCATACGTTTTATACGTTAACGTTTGCATTGAGCATGCTATGAAGAAACTGTTTAGGATAGCATGTTTGGAATTTTAATTACTTCGTTTACGTTCAACTACTTAAGAAGGTATAGGAACACCCCTAGTCCCTACTTTTTACCTCCAGTGCCTATTTTTCGGTGGCAATAAATACAATAATAAGCAGGCTTTTTCAATGAGCAAGATCAGCGACGATTTTTGACCTGAAAATCTGATTTATTATTTACGTAGGAAATAAATAAGAACTTGTGTGCTTATGAATGTGAAAAATACTAATAATATATATTTTCTATTTATTACAAAACAAATCCGACAAACTGTACATAATGAATGAGCGTTAAAATAAATAAATAACGCTGCATAATCCACACAGCTTCATCTAGCCCCAAGTTAAGCAGAACTTGTGTTATTACTATATGACTGATATACTTATAACAATACATTAGATAGATATTTTTTTATTATAGCAAATACGTGGAACGAATATCTGCAGATCGTACACACAATGGTTCCGAGGCGGGAATCGAAGCCGCAACCTCCTGCGTCGCGGGCGGACCTTCGCCCACCGCGCAATTATGCACATCAATACTAATATTATTATTATTATTGGTATTGATGTGCGAAACTGCTATTAATCAAACGTCAAAATAATATGGTGCATATATTCATACAAAATAAATAAATCAGAGCAAAGTCGTTAGACCAACGTTGGAACTGGTAAACTGCCCGGAGCGTGGGCGGAGTCCGACCAGGATGTTGTTATAGTTTTAGTATATTTCTTATTATTTACATTTTAAGATAAACTTTAGCTTTATTTTATATCCTGACACTAGGCATAATAGTTGTGACCTATCGTTATCAGTTAGAGTTGCAACTTTCAGGTATTTTTTTTTGTATGTTATTTATTGAAAAGAATATACATAATTACATTTATAATAAGTTAGGGATTTGACCCGAATGTTACGTTCCTCGGGATTCTATCAAAGTGTACAGAACTTTGTACGTAGGTACAAGTAAGTAGAACTCTCGAAATAGCTTACATTATTATGATCTAAAGGTAAGTATGGTACTCAGTCATTAGTCAGTATTAGTATTAGTAAGGATATGTAGTGTAGGTACATACCTAATGTACCACGTCACTCAATGACCTACTTTAGAGATAAGGAAAAATAGATTTATATTTTATTAAATGTCAAACATATCGGATTACTTACGGAGAATCTTTAGATAAGAAAATAGAATATCAATATTATGTTACAAAAATAAGGAATAAATAAATTCAAATTAGAGGTAAATCTATAGTATAAAAAGGCATGTTTTAACTTAATAAATATTCAGTATTCAACCTACTACAATCGTGTTAATTACTCCTCCTACCTGCCAACATTACATGGCGACCCTGCCAGGATAAGCAGAGGAGGTATTAGCTGATGCTTGATGCGGCAAGCTGAAGACAGGTCTCTGTGGTGGTCATTGGGAAGGCCTATATACAGCATTTTACTAGTATAGGCCGATGATGATAGTTTATGCTTAGATGTGAGAAGTTAACATTTTAATTACTTACCTAGAGGTAGAAGTGATATGAGCCAAATCTGAGTGAAACACGTGTATCCTAATTAATTAGGTGTGTAGTTTCAATAAACTAATCAACACCCTGCCTGAAATTAATTGTCAACGCTTCGAAACTATGATTAATGACGCATTTTGTATAAAGGTAGCAGTTGGAGTTTCTGATAAGGTATTGTTGAAAGACCATGCAGTGCCGAACGGTAAGTTTAAAGCAGTAATTAGATTTTTTTTTTTTATGTTTTTTATCTCTTCACGCCAAAACGACAACAGATCGGGCAAAAATTTGGATAAAGGTAGTTCTAGGCCTGAAATAAGATAAGTAGTAGGTAATAAAAAAAAATAAGCTTTATTTACTTTCACACAAATTATTTTAAATTTTCTCTATTCACTAAATGGATAGACTACAGCTATGTGCAAGTACCACTTAGAGTGGCGAAAACTTCAACAGCTAGGTAGGTGCTTTTAATTCCATAAATCGGTTCCCATGAGATAGAAATAACGTTACGATAGAATATACTTTATATATAGAAACATAGCGTGCGAAGTCAACGCGGCAGATACTAGATTTTTATTATTAAATAGTTTTTCTAACTTTTGTTTACTTTAATTTCAGTGTATTTGGTTTCTTCTAACATGTTTTGTGGCAGCATCGAGCTCTATGATGCATGACCAAATAAATCCTATGCAAAACCATTTGCCGTTAAGCCCAAACCACCTCAGCAATTCAGGGAACCATTTAATAATACCAACAGCTATTCTAAAGGCAAAAATTGACGCTTTGTTAGCGCGCAAACTGCAAATGAAACCAGGATATTAAAAAAAATACAAACCTAGCCCATGACATTATCCTGCCCCAAAATCCCATACAAACGAGTGCTTCTATAATTTCTGAATATTAAAATTTTTCATGTATATTTCATTTTTTTCTTTCAACACGAAACATCGAACATTTACGAAAATAAATGGAATTCGCATTCGCTGGTAACAAAGAAATGCTTGTTAAGCTTGTAATTATACTTATTTAAATAGCAGTGTATAAATATAAAATGTAGCTATAGCCGCGTAGAGGCGCCCTAAGGCTCAAAAGGATCTATGGAAGGAAACCAAAACTTTCATAGTTCTCGTAAACTATGCAAGACTGGTGTACTGAGGTCTCAGGTAGGTAATGTAGGTAAGTTGACATTCCATGCTTCATGTTTTCGTTGAAGTTATATACACTAAGTTCTTAAAACGAGGGCAAAAACCGGTCGGGTCATAAAAATAATTGTACTGCACCAAATTTAGAGTGGCATCCGTCTAAGACCATGTCCTTGAACTAATCTGGACCAGTGTCATGGGACGAGGCCGTGCGTGACTGGACTACCAAATGCTCCAAGAGGATATTCGTCTGGTTATCCGCTTTAGGCTCCATAAAGTTATATTGCAGTGGTATAAAAAGGGAAGCAGGAACTTCATAACTACACTTCGAGTCCAGAACTCTTCTTGTGAACTCCAAGAAAAATCCTACTCTTCAAAATGTTCAAATATGTGAGTCAAATACTTTTTAAGCCATACTTCTTACTCTTATCTTTTATATAAAAATAATATCTACGTACAATTTTTATATAACTATAGTTACAGTGTATCTTCCTTGTAATATATTTATACATACATATTCACCGAATTGTTTCAATAATTATGAATTTAATTAAAGCAAAATAGATTTATATCTCTATCAAGTACATAAAATAAATCTTGTCATGATCAGCTAAGTTATTTGGTCCCCACCCTCTTTATATAATTATAATAAATGTTCTTTAAATGAAAATAATATTTCTCAGTTGTTATTCGCCGCTCTGCTGGCTTTCGCCGCCGCCAAGCCCCTTGTAGTGGAATACCCGGTGGGATACAGCGCCCCCTACGCCGCGGCATACACCGCCCCTGTGGCATACTCGGCATACAGCGCATACACCGCCCCAGTGGCGTATTCTGCCTACAGTGCGTACTCACCCTATGCGTACTACGTGCGTTGATGAGTCGATGACGAAGCCACTTTTACTCTACAGGACCGCGCTCAAAAACATATCTCACCGAATTATTTAAATAATTATGAACTTAATAAAAGCAAAATAGATTATTATCTCTATCAAGTTTATTATTTCTCTACCGTTATATGCTATGTGTATTAATATCCCTGTATAATTTCAACTCACTACGTAACACCATGGGGGAGGGGGTTAAAAAGTTGTAAACTTTTTGACTCGTGGCTTAAAAATATTTAATAAATGTTTTTACCTTTTTTAAAGTACTCAAATAAAAACATTAACTGCAATCATTTATAAAAAAGAACTAAAAGAGACACAAAAGTATGGGAATAACCATAATAAATTACTGAGAAAAAATAAGGAAGACTTGTCAAGAGTGGACCGATAGTGTTGATAAACTATTTCACTTTTGAAGATAGGAAGGGATTTATTTTGTCGGAAACTTAGAGAATTAAACCAAGTAGGAAAGGAACATGAAGGACGTGCCAGTCTGCAGCCTGCAACGTGTAGGAATCACCATTCACTATAAAACTGGAAAGTGTGCAACAGAATTTTAAAGTGCCGAAAACTATAATTTCTCTTTGAAATTCAAACGTAGCGTAGGCCTATGGAAGGAGACACCATTATAATGTTACATTCAAGTATTGTTTTCATTCAGCCTTAGAGGACAAAAACCTTTGCTATATTACAGCATTCATGCTATTGTTGGTACACACAATCCCAACAATGTCTATAATGTCATAACAATGACGAAGTATGAGTTAATGACTTACTCGTATCAATATAAAATGAACAATATGGGCAATAGAAATTAAAGGTTAATTTATTATTATTGTGATTTCTCTGGTATAGCATGGAAACAATTGATATATTGTTATAAAATGTAATATATTGTTAGTAGCTACTGCCCGCGGCTTTGCACGAGTTTTCAAGCTTTTGTCTGTCTCCGGCTACGGAAGGTCTCCGGGATAAGATATACCTCTCTGCAAATTTTAATCAATAAATCCGTTCAATCGTCTAGTCTAGGTGCTAAAAGTTAACAGACCGACAGACAGACGGAACGTTCGAATTTATAAAATGACTAGATTATACCCGCGGCTTCGCACGCGTGTTTCTATAGAAACTTTTAAAGGATATTTCTATCCTATGGGAACTAAAGTAGCCTATGTTTTATATCAGGCTTAGAACTATCTGCATGCAAAATTTCAACCCGATTCAATCAGTAGTTTTGGCGTGAAAGAATAGCAAATATTCATCCACACATCCAGCCATATAAACATCATGACTTTCGCATTTGTAATATTAGTGTGATTGATATGGATAAAATACAACAACGACCTTATTGTGTCGGTTAAACGGGGTTAGTTAAGCTTGGAAAAAGGGTACACTGGCCCTTGCTTTGTGAGTACTATATCGCACACATGCGTGGATGTAGAAAAATGAGAGTGTAGAATTAATTGCTAGGTAGTAGATAGTAGAACTTATGTATTTTCATTTTTGTAAAAAATAAATGTTACGAAATGCTGAGATGCTCTAGTTTGGGGTGAAGGCAAGCATATTTTAGAATTTCGTGACTAGTATATAAATAAATCTTATATATTGTGAAATATTCTCTAAATTGCAAATGAAATACAATGATGGCCTCCAGATCCGTTCCGATCTCCTCGTTTATATCCAATCAAACCACGCATTTCCCACAATTGTTAATTTTTTTTCAGGCCGCTAGGTACCACGAGGTCGATTAATGTGGACATCCGGTCACTCCGCCTGGTAGGATTAACCTCTGCAGAGGTCATAACATAAATCGAAGTACAGCATTGTTCTTACTCAATAATGCCCTTTGGGCACAAGGACCTCTGTAAACATTGTTACCCCATTCAAACTATTATAGGTTCATATTAAAATGTCATAACAAAGCTGATAAGTTATTGACGCAAAATTATACAATAACACAATAATTGACCTATAAATTTAAAATCAGCTTTTGAATGTATGGTTCAAAAGCCTTTATAGAAGGCACGGCCACTATATTACAAAACCTAGGTGCCTTATATGACCTCTTTGAATTTGCCGTATTATGCCATTAGCAAATGAACTTCGCATAATAGGGCATTCAGATCGAATGACGGTGAAGGCAATTGTTGCGAGCTGTACGTCAGCGAAGGAGCTGTGAATACAGCATGTGAGGCTACTATTATGGAGAATTATAAGCAAAAGCATGTTATTAGTTAAATTAATTGACTAAATAGAAGCCCCTTCTAACCACCATCAAATCACGTGATGAAAACACTTCAATTCAATCCAAATATCCTATAGATTAATATATACGAGATAGAATAACAAGGTTCGATCTAAAAAATACATTAATTAGTGTTTTTCCAGTTTTCCCTCCTAAAATTTCCCTAAGGAAGAAAGCTGGAATTTAAAAAAAAACTGTATTCCCCCGTTATTAAATGTAGGAATAATAGTATTCTAATTAAAAGAGTCTATGCTAATTAGACAGTTAAGCACCGTATCCGGTGGTCTACCTATATAAAATTATCTAAAGAAACGATTTCACAACTTTCTTCCCATATATTTTATGTTACTATAATCGTATATTAACAACGACAAATTATAGAATGACGAATATAGAATGTTTTTTATCGTTTAACATAAACAAATTAAATATTTTCCAAGATTTGCCTTTGATGTATTAAATCAATCAGCATCATCTAGCTATATTGGCTAGCACAGCTTGTGTCGTGGGTACTAATTGATTTGTTTCTACATACAATTTGTTAAACACATTTTCATTTAAAATAATTATTATTTACTTATTGCATAAACTAAACTCCATTTTCTTTGAAGGCGAGCTCTCGGTATTTTACTGATGACGGCGTAAGAAGCTGTGATATAATAATATTACTTGGCTTGTGACGCGTGAACTATGACGGGAAAACGTGATCGTGTTCACGTGCAAGAAATATAACTAAACCTGTGAGGTATAGACTGCAGACTTGTGGAAATAATGGTAAACTTTGGCAGGAACAAAATACCTGCAGATCGTAAAACTTGTGTTTTGGCGGGAATCGAACCCACCTCCTGCGTCACCGGCGCGGTGGGGCTTCAGCCATTCGCAACTGAAATTGTCAGTCAAGTACCTATAGCGTAGGCTACTCTATACAAATAGGTTGCATTACGCTTATCACCTAGGTTTCATCAAAGATGAAGCACTTTAGGTATTCGATCTCACAATGACTAGATAAATTACGTATTTGGCGTGACAAGTAATTGAATTGACAAATTGCGAAAATGATAAATTAAGCTTTTAACTTGAGTAAGATAATTATCACTATGTACATAATATAAAACAAAGTCGCTTGCCGCTGTCTGTCTGTCCCTATGTAGGCTTAGATCTTTAAAACTACGCAACGGATTTTGATGCGGTTTTTTAATACATAGAGTGATTCAAGAAGAATGTTTATATGTATATATTAATATATGCATTTGCACTCGTGCGAAGCCGGGTCGTGTCGCAGAGATAAATAAAGGATTTGACGTATTGCGAAATTGACAAATTAAGCTTGTTAAAAATATAGACAAGCAAGTATATCACGACTGTCTGCGAAATCAGTTCTTCCTGCCGTAAAGCTGTATTGCTGGGTTCCGGATATTAGCGAGGACAAGAGGCTTACCGCTTCTGCCTCAGGTACCGGGTTGGTTCTGCATCCTTACTCCTAGCCACTCGCCGCACTCCTAGCGTCGGTGCCTTATTTATAACAGAATCATATTTATAAGGGTATGCTCTGTGGTGTATTACACTGTTATATGCCATTATTTGGGCGTTCAGGTTATTTATTACTAATTAAATGCTTTTTCATAAGAACAGCTAATTCAATTAAGCCAATAAAAAAGCAGTAATACAAATTCCAAGACATTCAAGAAATAGGCAAATTCGTAAAGGGTTACCCAATTTTTTTCTAATAAATTTTTCTGGGTTGGGGTTAAAATAAGCATCGGTTAAGATTGAATCAGGTAGTTGTGTTTTGGCCGTTTTGTTAAAGCTATAAAAAGTTACATTACCTTATCTATGGTTTTTTGTGTATTGGTACATCATTGGTTGAATGCAAAGATCTAGCTAGTTATAAACTAATATTTTAAACTTGCGTAAACGTGAATTGTTTAATACAATACATAAGATAATCTAGTTTACTAATAGCCTTGCCATACAACCAATAATGCAACGTCTCCAATCCAAGCTCAATGTTTGGTATTCATCAATGGTTACCTTTAGAATATGTCATGTAGTGTGATAACTATAACTGTGGGAATGACACTAGTCCTCCATCCCATGGGAGTTGGGGAGGCCTATTGTGTGGGACGCTACATGCGTCCACAGACTTGCGCCGGTAGATTTGGCCGAAGATCTGAAGAAGCGCAAGTATGCAGGTCTCGACAGAGCTTATGCATTTGCTCCCATTGAAGTCAACACCCTAGGTCAGTGGGTAACGAGGCTCTCCGGGTTTTTATAAATTATCTGAGCATCTCGTCGAAACGACACGTGACCCGAGAGCTGCTGAGTATCTGGCGCAGCGCATCAGCATCGCCATACAGCGGGGCAATGCGCCCAGCGTCTTCGCTTCCGTCTTACCGCGGACGCCTCCGACTGGTATTGATATGGATCAGTTGAACTACCTGTAAATTGTTTAGATTGTTTGCAGCTCTCTGTTAGCTCAATTATTTCAATTGATAAAATGATGAAATACTAACTCTAATTTGTTTCTATTACATATATGATTGTACATTTCTTTGATGATAAAGAGTTTATTGTTCACTAATGTTTAATAGTAAGTTATTCTCTTGTGTGAAGTGAGAAAAACGAATCCTTTATTCATTAATATTTTGTGTAATTCAATGCTTGTCCAACGGACATCAACCTTTTACAAATGGATACTAAGGTAGGTAAAATGGAGGCCCATATCTACAATTATGACAACTGCAGCATCGTTTCATCCACGTCTACTGAAAAGCCAAGGCCAATTACCCAGGAAGGCCTTCAAGCCTACGCACTCCGCACACTCCAGAACAGGTGCTAACCAACTGCATAAAGCCGTCGAATGAATCGTGCGTCACTGAAAAATACGAGTACTTACTACGAGAAGCGTCATTGACAAAAAATTGCATAAACGGATGGACTGTAACCGATCGTCACTAAGCTACGACCTTAGTAACGATCGGTTACAGTCCATCCGTTTATGCAATTTTTTGTCAATGACGCTTCTCAGAAATTCAAAAGCCCTTAATGAGTTTACTTTGAAACTCAGGTCATAGCAACATAATAGGTATTAGATATGCTGCACCGAATTTATCCAATATAGCTACGCTTGATGAAGTCACCTTTTACCCAGTAAAATCTAATTTAATATTGGGTCATCTGTTTGGGAGCAACGATGATGGGGTCAGACAAAACCGCTCTTTTTGAGAAGGTTGTCAAAGTTCAAAATAATCCCTCCTCGGATTACAGTGCTTAAGTAGTGCATTGCACACACTACACATACGTTGCAGGTAGGTAACCATGTGTTCTAGACTTATGTAAGTAACTACAACGTACTACGTTTACTGCAGAAGCCATACCAAGCGAAATGAAACGTGATTGCGTACTAGGAACACAACAAATCGGATTGGATTCAAGAAAGAATATTGTGTACAAAAACTTAAAGGAATAAGTTTTATCCTGAGATGATGAATATATAGAAATCTGTATTTAAAAAAGTTTTTATCTGTATAAAATCTGAGATTACATATTTATTTTAGACCTTATCGACTTTCGACGACTTATATGGCGCAGTGAAATTGGAAATCAATGCATTTGGAATGCAGTAATTATTTCAAGATCGGAATAGCATTAACTAAAACAGCGAGCTTAAAGTTTCTTTACACGCGCCTTCTCCAACTAGCTAACTGCGTCAACATCGCTATTGTTTCGACCAAAACCATCACACTGTTTATAACTTTGTTTCTTTAGAAAACGATATGAAGACTATGATTATTTTTCAGATATTTCACAATATGAAATCAAAGCGATTGCTCAAAATTAGAGTACTGTCTTATCTTCTAAGCACTTTTCACTTACACAGAATGTGATTTTTGTTTCTGTATGTATATTTCGATGCAGACTTGGAAAAGTTCCGATCAAAAAATTATAATTATTATAATTATAATCAAGTAAGTCAGAGTAGAAAACATCGATTGTCGCTGTATTGTGACGAGCTCTGTGGCGCGACGGGCGAAGGACTGCTTGCGACGCAGGAGGTTGCAGGTTCGATTCCCTTTTCGGGACAAATATTTGTACGATATGCAGATATTTATTCCGGGTGCTCTGGTCGTTTTCTATGTATAATAAAAAAATATCTGTCTATGCAATGTATTGTGTTATGAGTCATCTAGTACCCAATACCCATAACACAAGCTCTGCTTAGCTTGGGGCTCGATGATGCTTTGTTATTGTCCAGCATTATTTATTTATTGCTTCGGCATTAAATTCATTACTTTGCTTTTTAATGCCGTTTTCTTTTAATTTTATCCGAATTTTAATGTACGAATCATACAACTAATATTTGTTATTATTACTTTATTGTACACCAGATACAGATCATAAAAAAAATACATTACATAACATGTAGTATGAAGAATTGTAGATCGTTGTTGCTTTCAGTGCACACTGCTATCTGAACTACAACATAATCTCGAACGTGCACTGAAAACATTCTAAACTTCCCAGGTATACTACAAACCCGTGACCGAGTGCCACGTGGAGCATTCATCTAGACTCCCTTTGTTGCCTACAAAAGCCAAAGCTGCCCTACATGTATAAGATACAAAAAACAAACTACAATTACGAGGTACATAGGTATTTGAGGGTCAGACACTATTGAAGGAAATAATATTTTATTTTATAATAACAACATAATAACATCCCACACAGCATCATCTAGCCCCAAGCTTAGCAGAGCTTGTATTATTGGTACTAGATGAATGATATAAATAGAATAGATAACATAGATAGATATTTTTTATTATACATAGAACCAGAACACCTGAAACAAAATATCTGCAGATATTACACACAATGGTCCAGGAATCGAACCCGCAACCTCCTGCGTCGCAGGCAGACCATCGCCCACCGCGCCACAGAGGTCATAATGTTAATATAATACATTTTATGCATTTTTTTTTAATGAAAATGCAGCAAAAAGTGGTTAGAAGCGCACAACGTGTTTCTGCCGTTATGAAGGTGTTTGGCTGAAGACAACGCCAAAACCAAGGTTTGACGACCGATGTGGCGCGGTGGACGAAGATCCGCCTGCGACGCAGGAGGTTGCGGGTTCGATTCCCGCCTCGGAACAATTGTGTGTACGATCTGCAGATATTTGTTCCGGGTGTTCTGGTCGTTTTCTATGTATAATAAAAAATATCTATCTATGTAATATATTGTATTATGTGTATCAGTTATCTAGTACCCATAACACAAGCTCTGCTTACCATAGGGCTAGATAATGCTGTGTGAATTGTCCAGCATTATTAATATTAATATTATTATTGGGTCGGGGTGAAATTTTTCACATAGGTAAATATCTGTGGTAGGTATGTGATTTTTATTTTTGTATGTGTTTCCGCGCTGGTTCTCGTATATATTTATATATGTATTTGGATCTTATTTCTTCCAAAAGCCACAGAGATTAATAAAGACAAGGGAAGGAATAGAAAAGGTACCCACCTGTAGTCTCCAAAGTCCAAATTTTCAGCGCTGCTTCTCGCGAAGAACCGACGCGACGGCCGCTGGGACAAACATGTTCTTGAGTGGAGACCACGACTCGGTAATCGTAGTGTAGGACGCCCTCCGACCAGGTGGGATGACGACCTGCGAAAGACTGCAGGTAGATGCTGGATGCGGCAAGCTGAAGACAGGGCGCTATGGCGCTCATTGGGGGAGGCCTATGTCCAGCTGTGGACTGCTATAGGCTGATGATGATGATGATTATATGTTATGTTAAGACTAATCGTGATCTCACTTTGATCTTAGGTTGTAAAGATCAAACATTTTGTGGTTCTAGTGTGATTGATTAAGTAACTATATTACGTGTAAACACACACTGTTTTATATGACTTGTACTTACTGCATCTACTTATTAATAAACTCTGTGAAGAACATTCCACGTTTTGTTTTCGACGTTTAATGACGTTTTATCTTTTACAAAAAGCTATTCCAAGAATAACAGGATTCAACAAGACCTGAAACTGATGTGTTACGCAATAGCCAGGGCTTTGAAATTGATATCGCATTCACATATGAATATGACGATGTTGATTGAGATTGTCGAGTCCATGCATCGACTACCTCCGATTGCTTCGCGAATACGTTGTTATGCAAGAACAGATAATACAATTCCATAGATACTGGAAAAGGCTCTTTAGCATAAATTAAGGGGTTTTACACTGCGCGTTAGCTTAGCTATCTTTCTGGGTCTGCAGTCTTGCAGACATAATCAGAGTCAAAGTCAATAAATTTCTTTCCAGCCCTGGTGGGGGCACAGAGAGGGGCCTCGAGGCTTGGCCTCATTACCCCGGCGTCAACTCGAGGGGTGACGACCCCTCGGTCCTTGGGTTTTATATCTTTTTTTTCCCACTTCCCAAAGTATTTTTTTTGGCTGCATTTGGTTTATATTATATGTATATATATATATATTTTTTTTTTTTTACATATCAGAGATAGACCTCTATTTCAACGCAGAGACACAGCTGTTAGCGATAGCCATTTAGTGCTTTGGCGGAGAAGTACAGCCTGAAAAAAGATTTAATGCCATGCCGAACTTAAAGTTTTTTTTTCAGAAAGATAGGCCAGAAAAACTAATGTAAATTGGACATAAGGGCTATAAGTTAAGAAACTCACAGTGGCTTCAGTTATACCGTGAGCATGTTTCATGAAAGTATGTCCAAATTTTGAATAGCTCAAAACTCAAACCCTGTTTGTTATAATGACTTTTCACTTCTCTAGCTCAAAAACGTGTCATTATAGTGTAGGGAAAGTCTTCCCCCTGAGATTAAATGTATTTTTATTTTTAAGTTTTGTCTAAAATCATCAGGCAGTACAAGACATTCGTCCTCTTACATAAAGACTCGACTTTTTGGTATTCCATTTACAAAGAGCATGCATAAGTATCATATGAATTCATTTTTGAAAATGGAACGAATTTGAATGAAACTTGGCGATTGTTGGATGTTCGTGTGGCACTTCCGTGGTAGAATGCGAACGTTGGTAGTTTGCATTGAGCGTGACACAAAAAAAGTTTGTAGTAGCGGGAAATCACTGGAATTTTTGTTTACTACTTTAACTGGCGCGAAATGTGGCTATTTTAATCGAAATGTCAATTAAGATAATATATGCAAATGAAACAAAGAAATAATTAATATTTCTATTTACGATTCTATTCAATATTTGAATTTGAATTTGAACATCATCGTCTATAACGGGGTGTTTTGGTCCCTTGTTAAAAAATATAGGTAGATACCTATATATAAAATTTATGTAGGTACAATAATAAAATAGTACCTACGAGTACATCAATTTTAAAGGTATTTTAAAATTGTATATTCTAAGGTACAAATTTCCTTTGTCACATCTAGCGAATAAAATATCTGTACCAGCCAGTAGCATATCGTTATCAGCCAGACAAAGGGTAGGTAAGTCACCTACCCACGTCCGCGCAAATGGGTGGTACCCCATGTAACCGCTTACCCAATGTATTGTGCCTATTGACCATTGTGATGCTTTCAAATGATTTATTGTCTCAATAATAGACTATTGTGAGATACTTTGGTGTTTGGTGGGTTTTCCACAATGCCAAGTAAGGTTACGTGAAATATTTTCTGAAAGCATGTTAACTACCTTGTAGATTACGTGACTTTTACAGAATATTATTAAATAGGTAGAACAGTAGACATAAATAAATTATCATCAACCTATGTTAGTCCACTGCTGGACATAGGCCTCTCCCAATGAGCGCCATGGCGCCCTGTCTTCAGCTTGCCGCATCCAGCAGTCTTTCGCAGGTCGTCATCCCACCTGGTCGGAGGGCGTCCTACACTACGTTTACCGAGTCGTGGTCTCCACTCAAGAACACGTTTAAATAAATAAATAATGCTTTACAATCCACACAGCATCATCTAGCACCAAAATAAGCAGTTATAGGAAGAACTGATTCAGGCACATTACAAACAGATATACATATATTTATTATATTACAATAATCCCCTGTCACTTTCCCTGCGTAGAAAGCTAACACGATTCCTAGATCGTGTTAGCTCTGTATTCAGGGAAAATTCCAGGTAGGCCTGTTCGACATACCATAGTGTTCAACCAAACGTTTCCGTCTACACCACTATTATTCGTCGGAGATCAGATGCGCACTTACGTTACCACGCAGCACATAAATACGCATTCAAATAGAAGCATTTCTCATTGATGGCATTAGATAACTGACAGCTCACGTTTGAAGCTTGTGGAAAACAATTTTGTCACTGTAAAATGTATCTAAAAATAAAGAGTTAAAGTCCATATTTGAAAACATATTTTCGTGCTACGTGGTGGTAGCATTAGATTAACGTGCGCAGAACTTTAGTTGATATTTCTGTACTGGCAAAAAGTGGAACGAACTGCTTGTGTATGTTTTCATGAGGGTAGAATACAATCTCGGAATGATCAAATTGAAGGGACAACACACACCGAGACGCGACGCGAGACATCTCAAGACGTAGCGTGACGTTGCGGGGAATTTTCATTATTATGCCAATAAAATTTGTATCCTTTGTGTAGTAAATAAAGTTATATTTTGAATCACTACCTATCTTATAAAGATCGCGCAGCGTCTGGGTGTGAACTGACAGGTGGATAAATTCCTTCTGTCAAACTGTGCTCAATCATAGGACTCACATAAAAAAAAAAAAAAAAAAAATCTTTATTTGGAACATAAATACAAGGGAAAAAATCATAATATTATAAGATACTTATGTCATATATATGTATGTACTATAATATTCATTGTACCTACGTGTGTGTTATTAGTACCAAATAAATGTTTGATCTATCTATCTATCTTCACTTAATCAAGTGAGACAAGCTCTGCTTAGCTTGGGGCTAGATGAACTTACATATGTAGATTGCCCAATATTATTATATTTTTATTATATAAACAACAACACTTTCTGGTCAAACGTAGGTATAACCACGCTTTAGAATAGGCAATAATAAAAAAAAACAATAAGAATGAGTAGGTGTGCTTCAACAATGGCCACGTTTCGAACAGACTTTCAATAAACTTTTCAAAACTCTTAATTCGTCGAATACGAATAGCATTGTTGATTTCGAGCTTAAGACCAACTTTAAATATAATACAAAGTTTAAGGGTAAAACAAGTCACGTGGCTTAAGTTTTTAACAAGGTTCAATGATATTTTTTTGGGAATAAAATTTAATTTGTAAAAATAAAGCACGTGTCCATACTGACTGGCGACGTTTAGTATTTTGGGAATTCTTCATGAAACACTTTACTACTTTTTGAACGTTTCTCGTTAGTTTGTTGTGAATCTTTGTAATTTATTTATAGAGGTATGTAGAGATATATATTTCTGTACACTTATAGATTGAAATCTTCAAAATAGCAATGAAATTCGATATAGGCAGATATAGGTGTCTTCTAGACCTTCGTGATACATCGAACTGTGGTCATACAAAGGTCTAAGACAGTAAGAAAAAAAACATCATCATCAAATCGCCTTATTTCCTCTACACCTTAAAGGCTTAAAGGAATCTTGGACACGTCGGATTATCATCCACAACGTAATTCTACCCATTGCTGTAGTAGACGACTGCCGTTTGTACTATCCAGCACATTCCCGAATCTATTGACCCGCAAAGCGTACTATGTCGATTAATCGTTCGAAACGAAACACTCACATTGGTATTACATTCGATAGTGACACAGTAGCAATGTTAATGAGGATGCTACGAAGGTGGGTACTGGTTCGATTCTTATCACGCGCAGGCCAATGCCAGAGACGACCCGCGAATGGAAGACAGGTACCATCATTGCGACATTCACGCTGTGATCAGTATATAACGATGAAGATCTCTGGTTATCAGCATCAGTTCTGTTCTCACAGTACAATCAACCACCAGCAAAATGATGAAAATCGTAAGTTAACGTTACACTAAGTCATATTTTTGCATACAAAAAATTATTTTATTTACTTTTATATACAAGTTTTTTATAAAGACCTCTGTGGCGCAGTGGGCTGTGGTCCGCCTACGCCACAGGAGGTTGCGGGTTCGATTCCCGCCTCGGGACAATTATGTGTATAGGATATTTATTCCTATTGTTCTGGTCGTTACCTAAGGATAATAAAAAATATCTATCTATTTAATCTATTGTATTAAGTATATCATTCATCTAGTACCCATAACCCAAGCTCTGCTTAGCTTTGGGCTAGATGATGCGGTGTGGATTGTCCATCATTATTTATTTATTTATCTCAACAGTTCGTGATCCTCTCAGCCGTGGTGGCCCTCTCAGTCGCCAAGCCGGCCCTGGTCGCCGCGCCCCTGGTCGCCGCCGCGCCTGCCCCCATCGTCACAGCCACCAGCTCGCAGTACTTCCATCGCAACCACAACACCCTGGCTGCAGCGTACGTCGCCGCGCCTGCTGCTTACGTCGCCCCAGCCGTTTCTGCCCCATACGTCGCCGCTGCCCCATACGTCGCCTCTGCCCCATACGTCGCAGCTGCCTCTCCCTACGTCGCGGCTTCTCCATACGTAGCATCTGCTCCTATTATTGCCTATTAAAAAAGGACTCAAAGCTCAAAGCGTTGTGATATTATGAATAAATGATTTTTATTGCAGGAATGTGTTTTTACCTTTCATTTTCTCCCATGATTATATCTTCCTAATTTTCAAAACACTCTTACCACAAAAGTAATTGAAACGGGATGTTTATAAAATCCAATCTTTCGGCACAGTTTCATGCGCCATGATCGCGAAATATCTGAAGGCAAAGTCAAATCATGGTGAACATCCCGTGTTAAATAACTTTTGTGGTTACCAACACAAAAGTCATTTAAAACGGGATGTTAAACGGATAGATTCAAAAGTTTTAACTCTCTCTACGCCTAACTCAAATACGTTAGTACTAGTATATAGTTATTATGTGGTCAACATCGCTTTAGAACCTAGGAATTAATTAATACTCGTAGCATCTAGCATGCATGGCTGCTATTAGCTCGTATCAGGCTCAATATAATAATACATGTAAAATAATTTAAATTTATTTGAATTATTTTAAATGTATTTTGCAGATAAACAGGATTAAGAAAACATGTGACGCGGGGTGTATATTCTTCTTGACCCCGCCCTCGGCAATCGCGACAAATTTGTTTTATCTGATAACAACTTCTTTCAAATCAAAGCCTACATAAAACAAAAATTTACCCCTAAAAAATAAGGTTGCCTGGAGGTTTACTCAACGCAACCTTTTTATATATAAAATCAGAGTAATCAGGCGTTAAATGCGAATTAAGTACATACATTAATTACGCTATAAACAGTTCTACAAAGGTTCACAAATCTCTAGTATTTTTTCTTATAAGTTAATATGTGACTTTACTATCACTAATATATCTGTTGTGCCTAAATGGTTTGTAAGTATTCAGTTCGCATAAAGTAAATAAGTTAATTCTTGCCTTGTATATCGTAGGTTTACCTTTTATTGGCTCCTTCCTGAAAATCGGAGCGCCGCCGCCGATCATAAAACATAACCTGATATCCACGTTATGTCGTGGAACAATTCAGATTGAAAGTGTCAATAACACTAGAAGGTATGTGTATCTTTTACTTAATATTTCAGCAATACGCAAACGTGTTGCTGACAACAAGTCAAAGCTTTTCTCGACGAGTGATCGTTCGAATACAATATCTATTTGCATTAATGATTGGATGATGCTGTGTCGATTGTCTAGCATTATTTATTTATTTATTAATACAATATAAGAAAGAGAGAGTTGTTCAGCCGTATATAACTAAAAAATATTGGCATACAACGTAAAAACCCCTTGCGGGAATAATTAATTAATTGGGAAAATATTTTTTACTCGTGTGTTTTATTTCGAAAAATACAAACGCCTCACAGTTTTTCTAAAATCTAATTTTTATCGACGACTGAAATGTATGAACTGAAAAAATTATAGGTAATTTTCACCACATTTTGAATCGTTCACTTCCTTCAAAAGGCTGGTCATTAGAGCAGCAATGAAAATACAAATATTGCCCTAATGTTCAAACAAAAGAAAATCGTTTGGTTTATTAACTACTATTTTCTGCTTCGCCCATATCCCATGGAATTAATTTAGATATAAGATGAAAGTAACCTATGTTTTATTCCAGGCTTAGAAATGTAGCAAAATTTCAGCCCAATCCGTTCAGTAGTTATGGCGTGTAGAGGTAACAAACATCTTAACATCAAAACTTTCGCCCAGTAACGTAAGTTACTACAACGTTAACTTACGTTACTACTTAAGTTACGGCAGTGAGTAACTTTCGATTTTATTTTGTTTAAGTTAATAATTCAATGAAAACATAACGCATAATAATAAAAAGGCTAAGGGCAAGTCGGACTTCCATACATCATGTAAATCGTAGAAATGGCTATAGTACCTTTTACACTGTGTAATATTAGATTTATTACTAATTTTTACACTACGTATAGAGAGATAGAGCTTTCGACCGACGGACAGACAGACAGACGTAACTGTCGTAGGTTTTGAAAGAGGGTCTTGTTGGCTCTTGTTGGTTGGGTACGGAACCAAAAAATACTGAAGTATATACTCATAAGATTAAACAAGGTTTTGAATTTAGTTGATAAATATAATATAATGCTGGACAATTCACGCAGCATTATCTAGCCCCAAACTAAGCAGAGCTTGTGTTACACATTTAACATTTGTACCGAGACGGGAATCGAACCCGCAACCTCATGCGTCGCTGGCGGACTTTCGCCTGCCGCGCCACAGCGGTCGTCATTATAGATTAGGCATTGCCGTTTTGAAAGTCGATTACATTTACCAATACTGGTTCCAGTTCTCGGAAGATAAGCTTCAGGTCTTAATGCCACCTATGACGTAACTCAATCTGGACTCTATCTTGACATTCACAAGGGTGTTTATAGGCTAAATCGATAATTGCCAATTCTGACTGGTACTTATACTTACCCAACAGAACAGACGATGGGCTATCGTTTTAAATTATTCTTTGGGCGTTTCAATACGATTTTTGTGTCCATCAAGGTCCGTGTCCTTACTTATTGAACCATTAGGTATTCCACTACACCCGCTGCATTGCCACATCTTGATGCAAAATTTGTTACACCTATATAAAAGACAAGGCTCTATTTTCAAACGGCCGCATTATTAAATCAAAAGCGGTCCTGCGAGGGACAAAAAAATGCTGCAAACGGTAAAATAATTTCACATATTTTAGCTAAACGTTCAGTCTTCATAAAAGGCAAGCAGATGAAGCTTGACAAAAATCAGTCATATATTTTTGTTATTTTTTCAGGTGGTAACATTGGCCGCTATATGCGGAGTGGTGCAGAGTTCGGGAGTGCACCATGCAGGGCCCATCATAGACAATGCCCCCGTCGTGACAGCGTCCAGTTCCCAATACTTTGAGAGGACTTTCAACCGCTTGGTCGCACCGCCAGTGCTGCCACCACAACAGTTTGTCCCAGTACAGCCAGCTCCTATTCCTTTGCAACCGGTCCAACATTTGCAACCAGTTCAGCATTTGCAACCGGTTCAGCATTTACAACCGGTCCAGCATTTTCAACCGGTCCAGCATTTTCACCCACTGCCTACGGTAATAAATGTGCAGCCACCGCAATCGGTCCAGCATTTACAACCAACAATTCCTCAGTCAACTCAATCAGTGCAACCAATCCAGCCGACGCAACCCCAGCAACCATTGCAACCTCAACCAGTCGAGCCAAACGTAGCGATCGCTATAGCAACTGCAAACGCTGCAGCTCCAGTTGCAACCATACTTCTTCCACCGTACCCGTTCGGATTCCCTCCAACATTTGGGTTGATCCCGCAAGAGCAACCAGCACCGAACGATGACAGAACCAAAGAGGAAACCACTAGTCAGAACCCAAATTCGCCAGCCGATGTAGAAACCACTAAAGAACCAGAAGCAACCATCCAAGTGCCAGATACAAGTGATAATAATGTGCAAGGCTCACCATCCAACCAAGACCAAAGCCAAGTGAACTTTAGGCAGTACCTAGCTCCAGCACAGCCAACTAATCAAAACATAAACTTTAATCAGAATAACAATTTCGCCCCGTCGCCGCTACCATCGAACCAAGATGCTAACTTAAGAAAGTATTTGGGCCCAAACCCGCAACCGCAGCAGCCACTACCACAGCAGCCTCAATATCAGCCTTTGGCTCAGGCGCATCATCATCACCACCACCCACATACTCATATTCACGTTCACCCAATGAAGCTTAAGACTCTAGTCGAAGTGCAAAAAGTACCACTAGCCTATATTGCCCCACCACCCCTGCCGCATTTTAACCATCATCAACAAGCTATCAAAGTCGTTAAGCATATCTATTCGTTTGTGCCTTCGAAGGCGAAACTTATCATCAGACCTGTGGTAAAGACTCGGAGCGTGGCAGTGAATCCTGGTTATAAGACCCCTAGTGCTGGATATAAGGCAGCTTCCCCTTTGCCTTTGAGAAGCATAACTCCTCGCACACAAAACGCAAGGCCGTTCAATACCAAAGAAATCGAACCTACTACCTTCAGACCCTTTCCTTTACCAAATAATAAACCGCCTAGACTATAATATTGTATAAATAGATAATAAAAATAGATGAATTCCACTCGTTATAGTTACGCAATTATGTAAATAGGGAAATGTTATTGTAAATAAATATTTTTATAATTGACGTGATTTATTTATTTTTTGCCATTTATTTTAATGTATATTGTGTAGGGAGTATAATTATGTAGGTACTTCGTAAAATAAGCATTGCATAACATTGTACATAAAGTTTGAAAACTTGGTCATAAGCTTCGCAGGTTGAAAATAATTTGGGGTCAGATAAAACAGTTCCAGAACTAAGATAAATCCTCCGCTAAAGCCCTCAGTAGATATTTTTTGGACCATCTTTCTATATTTTTAACCGACAACCGTTAAAAGATATGAGGTTTTCAATTCGGCTGTATGTTTTTTTTTATAATTATGTTCCTTGATATCTGACGATATGCTAATTCTTTCATTACCAACAAACTGCATTAATCGCATATTTTGGCTATGTCATCTCAGAACTATGGAATGGTATTTTGTTTTTCGGTTACTCTACGCATATCGAAATACCTTTCATTATTAAAAAAAAGTCTTTGAAATAGGTCCATAAGAGTAATGCAAGCCTCTCTTTATGAAACAAATTCCTAACGTTAACTAGTTTTTACATCTTCCAAATTCTTTAACACTTTGACTGCGATTTTTTTTCGACGACTGCGATCTTTTTTTTCACCTAAAAAATTCGTGCTGCCGCTCTACAGAGCGGTTGTGTTGCGCCGCACATGCGTTTCGTTCGAAAAATATTACGGCTGTGCTGAGTCACAAAGATCTGTATTTTCTCAGCCGCTGCGCTAGTGTGGATTTACGCATATTAGTCACTTGTAGAAAACACATACCGTGTGATTTCAGCACTCAAAGTTTTAACCGGTATAGAGATATATAACAAAATAGGGATTCTATCCACTAGGCTTCTATTGCCCCTTGACTGTGACTGTGAAGGTATATAATACAATTCTGAGAGACATAAGAGAACTGCCTACTTGTAGATTTAAGACCAAACTCCGTAGGCGGCTCATAGAAAAATGCTTTTATGACATTCAAAATTACAATCATTAAATTACCTAGTTATGGGTTAAATTTTGTGCGTCCATAATTAATGGATTTGACGACCGATGTGGCGCGGTGGGCGAAGGTCCGTCTGCGACGCAGGAGCTTGCGGGTTCGATTCCCGCCTCGGAACAATTGTGTTTACGATCTGCAGATATTTGTTCCGGGTATTCTGGTTGTTTTCTATGTATAATAAAAATATATCTATCTATGTAATGTATTGTATTATGTATATCAGTTATCTAGTACCCATAACACAAGCTCTGCTTACCATAGGGCTAGATAATGCTGTGTGGATTGTCCAGCATTATTTATTTATTTATTAAATTATAAACCTATTATAATGGATAACCTGTTAAGATCTTTACCTAGCTTTTTAGATCATTTTGCACACAGTTTCTACAATAAATTTAATTAGAAATATTATATCGAGAATTAACTCGATGTTACTTAATAATTATATAGAGGTATACAAAATATAAGTATGTATATAGTTAATTTAAAAAATATAAACTGATTTATTGGCTTAAGTTAGATTGATGATACTCTAGTATCAGTATCGAATTGTCAACAATTCGACACTGATACTGTTTTGGCAAGTTTAATCGAGTCAATTTATATACTCATAGATATCCATTACCGGCGCTAAAATGGTCACCTTGACCAAGTAGGTACCAATTAGCATTGGTGGCATTTCCACTTAATTATTCTTACATTTTGTATCTATGTCAGCGTCAAATTGATATGAGCGTCTAGAGTAGTCAAAATGATCTGAAAAACATAATATCATTGTTATATACGCAGTTCCACTCAATTTATTGTTGTAAGCACCCAAGGTGTTCAAAATATCTTAGTACTCTTTGTTTCATATTTATGTGAGCAGTCAGGGTTTTCAAAATAATCTAAGTAAACCAAGCTCTCAAAGGAAATATGCAAACTCATAATTGCTAAAATTATTTTGAACACTCTGACTACTCACATACATATGTAGATATGAAACAATGAGTAGTAAGATATTTTGAATACGTTGGGTGCCTATAACAATATGATGATTCGAACTGCGTATATCAAATTGCGTCCATGTTTTTCAGAACATTTTGACTACACTAGACGCTCATATCAATTTGACTCTGACTGTACATAGAACTAGCAACGGGTTAGGCACTGGCTAGTTAAATGTCAGATAATTTAACGCAGTTTAGTCCTAGAACCCGTCTGAGTATTAAAGGCTCTGCCTCAAATTCAATAGTACCTATCAAGAATTCATTTAACACACAAAACAAACTCAAAGTGCTCTAAACATATAGATAGAAAATACTTAAATACAAAAAAAAATGTTTTCTTTTTGACATGCAAGTATTAAAGGCGTTGTAAGCGATCTCTACCAGGCAACCTTGGGGTCGACTGGACATGAAAGAACATAGTCCAGTCAATGAAGCTCAAAAAAGGGGTTGGGTGAAATCATCGGGTGAAATAGTCGGAAGTAGAAAGCTTGACTTCCAAATTTTTTTTGGACTAGTTAGTAGATAATCATACTATAAGTCCCCACCCTGTGATGTGAGCCTTAAGAGGGGGGTACAAAGAGGGGCCCTCTTTGTACCCCCCTCTTAAGGCTCCGTTTTTAAATTTCGTTGAAATTTCCTATGACGCATCATTTACGTCGTCATAGGAAATTTCGACGTCACAATAATCACAACATAGTATAAAACTAAGTCACTTCCCGCTGTCTGTCTGTCCCTATATACATAGGGACAGACAGACAGCGGGAAGTGACTTAGATCTTTAAAACTGCGCAACGGATTTTGATGCGGTTTTTTTTAATAGATTCTAGAGGAAGTATTATAAACCATTTGACACCTAGATTTCCACGTGGGCGAAGCCGCGGGGCGCAGCTAGTAATATAAATAAGTCTAAAATTAAAAATACGAGACTAAGACTAATATTTAAATAAGATTAGATGTTTAGATGGATGGATGTTTGTTACTTTTTCATATAATACACCCTTCATTCGGAAAAAACAACCGTTTATTAAAAATATCTATCGTTGTAATATAATGTAAGTTAAGTATATCAGTCATCTATGTTATAGGTACCCATAACACCAGCTCTGCTGAGCTTGGGGTGGATGATGCTGTGTGAATTGACAAGAATTATAACCCGCACGTGATTTCATTCACGTATGGACTAGGGTAAAAGAATCAGAATTTCCAAAAATCCCTTTTAAGCGGTACGTTATGTAGTAAAAGGTAGCTACCATCCAAATTTCAAAAATCTAGCTTCAGCGGTTTAGGCAGGGTTTTGTCATCTCAGGAAATCTCTTGTTCTTTATATATTATGAATATTAATGATTTTACAAACCTCTGTAAATTATGATTTAACAACATCCCTGAATATATATTCATATTACCCATTTCTTTTGTTAAAACGCAACACTATTCAAACCAATGAACTTGCAGACATAAAAGAATATTTCCAAAGTAACATAGCTAATTTTAATAATAGACACTAACCTTAGCAGATAAGGATAAATACACCAACTTACGAAATAGATCTCGCTAAACCAGCTTGACTAAGCTTTTGATAAGCTCCAAAACATGATTGAATGCGGCGATTATAATCCAAACGTGCAGTTCCAAATGTGGTCAAATAATGTTATAACGCTGACCAGCCCAGTTTTCGTAACGAAGGACACGAGGCCTGCCCCCGTTGCGTGCTCGGAGTCTAACGAGACATTGCATAGAGGTGACGAAACGAAATACAAGGTGAATCTTACCTGCTCGTCGTATATAAGGTTTTGTCACCAAACTGTGGTCATCACACTCGCATCTTCTGTTCTGTGTGGACATCCAAGTTAATAGACAAAAATGTACAAAATTGTAAGTAATAAATTCAGGTCAAATAATTAATCAGTTTAGTACAAAGACATGTATAATAAAATTTATTTTATGATTCAGGTGTTCATCCTGGCCACCATCGCCATGGCTGCTGCGAAGCCCAGCATAGGAGCTGCCGTGGTCGCCCCAGCCCCGCTCATCGCCGCTCCAGCGCCCATAGTCACCGCCTCAAGCTCACAATACGTAGCCAGGAACTTCAATGGTCTCTACGCCGCCGCTGCTCCGTTAGTCGCTGCTCCCTACTACGCCCCTGCTGCTAAAATAGTAGCCCCAGTAGCAGCGCCATACGTTGCTGCTCCAGCGCCATACGTTGCTGGGCCAGCACCGTACGTTGCTGCGCCAGCGCCATACGTTGCCGGGCCAGCACCGTACGTGGCTCCAGCTGCACCTTACCTGGCCGCACCTGCGCCCTATGTAGCCTCAGCCCCTTACGTCGCTGCCCCTTCCCCCTTCGCGGCGTCCCGACTAGTCGCTCCGGCCCCTATTGCTCGTTATGCATCTCCTTATTACGCATCACCATACCTGGCCGGCCCTGCGCCCCTAGTAGCCCTCAAGTGAAGAAACAAGACTGACATCTAGCTAGAACCATTTTGTACACAATAAATATATTTAATACAGAAACGAAATTGTTATCATTAATTACCCATGCCCAATGATGTGATAAAACGTGACACTAACCAAAATATAAGCCCATTAATATAAACAAAGAATTACGCTGTGAGGTATTGTTTGCCACATATCGATGAAGAGAGTATAATACTACAGTTTGACGGAAGTTTTCTCTAAGACCTTGGCAAAAGTAATTTAATTACACAAACAAGTAAACATGAGGGTTACATAAAGAAGTCGTACAATAGTGGAAACAATTGGAAGTTTAGCAGGTTTATTTCTACTCACATGTTTGCCATGTGAACCATATAAAAAAATTCAGTTGAACCTACCTACTATATTTTATAGCAGGTAAACATTTAAGAACTTTGCAATGAGGCTGACGGAATGTACCTAAAATAGTTCCAATATGCTATTAATTTAATCGTATTTGCACCTGCATCGATGAAGTGGAGTGATTGAACATGTGACACGATTTATTAGAGTAAGTGGAAAATTGGAGGTCTAACTTGCAAAGGCTGGCTTATTGGACTGGTAGTAGTAATTGTAGCCTTACTAAAACTAACAGAAACAGATCTCTGAACACTTCGTAATATGACAAAATTTTACTACAATACTCGTTAAAAGTTTACTTATACAAATGCCTTTCAACGTAAGCAAACTTATGAAAACAGTATTGTCTAGCCAGAAATCGATTAGAGCACGTCTGCTTTACCTTTTCACTGTAAGCATTACTCTGCGCGTCACGCATCCTAAGTGGGTATAACGTATGACGTATCGCACAATTAGGATTCGCTACGAACTCGGTTATTCCACTCACTGCATAATTTTTGGGACGTCCTTCATCCGTGAACCAATTCAGTAGATATATTTACATAATGGTTGATTGACAGAAAGCTTTCTGTTGCTAAGATCTTGGGAATAGCTTGGAATTATTTCTCATTAAAATTTGCCTAACAACCGCTCCCAGAGGTGAAAAAGGAAGTAAGAACAAGATCGACGATGTATTTATTCAATGATTACTTATTAATTGCGTATTATGCTTACTTCTTTATAGTTTTTAATATTGTCCAATTGAGGTACCTTTGTTTTTTATACGATAAATTGTTATTGGTATGTTACCTATAATTACAGTCCATAATTTACGCTAGATTTTTTATTCACGACCGATAAACGTTTCACATACTTAAACTAGTTTGATATGGCCTTTAATCACATACGACCACAAAAAGGGTCATTGATTAATAAAATAGAAGCAGCAGTCAAACTTATATAACAATACTATCAATGGTATGTGTGACACATTCGGTAGCCAATGGTGACCATATTGACACCCATTGAACGTGAACAGCCTAAAGGAAAGTGAAAACGATGATACCGACATAGACGTAATACTTGCAACAGTATTGAACTATATAACAGCAAGTGCCACGTCAATCAATACACTTCTACATTGACACTCGACTAATCAAGTCGTGACAGCAAATCACAATGTCAATCCAAAGATTAGTGAGTATAGAATATCAATATGCACAAGTAATGATAGCAAAATGAATTTAATAACCAATTTGTTTGAAATTTCCAGGTCTTATCAGTCTTCACCATCATAGCTAGCTGTCACGCTAGCGGGATTGGACTGCATCCAGTGGTGAAGTCATACCCCATAGTACGATACGCACCGTTCTTCAACTTCCCTACAGGAGCGAGATCCATTCACGCTGTAGCGCCACCTCCTCCATTATATCCTGCACCAGCTCCATTTGTGCCCGCTCCAGCACCATTTGTTCCTGCTCCAGCGCCATTTGTGCCCGCCCCAGCACCATTCGTTCCAGCCCCGGCACCATTTATACCCGGTCCAGCGCCATTCGTGCCTGCGCCAGCTCCTTTCTTACCAGCCCCTGTTTTCCCTGCCCCAGCGTACCCCGCCCCGGTCTTCGCTCCAGCAGCTCCCCTACCGCCACCAGCTCCTCTTTACCCAGCTCCATTTCCGTATTTCGCACCAGCTCTTCCCAAAATAGCTCCATTAGTGCCTACTCTACCTAGAATCGCTCCAGTGGTTCCTGCTTTGCCACAAGGTGCGTTGTACGCCCGTGCTGTACCCGCTTTACCGACAGCTCAATTCTCTCCTATCCTGAGACCTGTAGCAACGGGTCTACCTGCCCCTATTGCAGTGGCTAAAGCACTACCATACGGATTCCCCAGTTACGCTCCTCATATTGCACCAGCGCCCATATTTAAGCAAGCATGGAAAAAGTGATGGTAATTTCAAGAAGTCTCGTTAGTTTCACTGTAGTCAATTGTTGTTATGTTGTAAATAATTTGTTGTTGTTTTTTTACGATATTTTGTAATTAAATTAATATTATAAAAATATGTTTTTTTCTACCTACTCTAAAACCAGCTAGCTATACCTGCTAGCCGCCTCCGAACAGGAAAATATACTAGCTATAAGGAAAATACACTAGCTGCTAAATCTTCTTTAACGCATTCACTGCCCAGTCTTAGCGTTGCAACCTGTCCATGAAGCGCGCCCGCCGCGCCGGCGCGGCGGCGCTACATAGTGTCACTCACCGATAAAAATCCCCCGCGTCCACGCTTTACTTATTATATTTTCCTAATTAGAAATTACCTTTGAATAACGCCGCTTGGGAATCATGAAGCTAGATTAATGTTGGGCATCTAAGGTGATTACAAATGCTATCAATAGAATCGGTGGGCTTTCTAGGTACTCTTGCTATACAGTACATCTCTGTAATTTACTAATCAATGATCAAATCTCTTGTCAACGTAATTCAACAACAAAAGTAACAATTTGACAAGAGATTTTGATCATCGCATCGGTAAGTTAAAACATAACGAACGTCCGGCTCGACCATAATAATTGTTGTAAATGGTACTTGGTGTGGCAAACCTAGCGGCAAAAGTCATGTGATACCGTTTGCCAGGTCCACAGGAATATTCCCACGAGTGCGCTTCTATTCTATCCACCAATACAGAATAAATAACTAGCATGACTTAACGTTAACGTTTTATTACTAGGTACCTGTATATTGTTTCTATCTACATATATCTTTGTTTCTTATTAATACTTTTATCGATACTCTTATTTTACCTCAAACGACAAAAGCGTTGAACAGATTTTTCTGGTGTAAGAACCACTTTGAAAAAAATTGTTTAGCGGATCTTTAAATTATATACTAATTATGGACTTACCTACTTCGAGCTTATATTAAACATTACGAATATATCTCAATCACGGCTCAAATCTGCGCAAAAGGCAATTTATACGGGTTATGATTTCTATTTATAGTAACGGTTTAGTTTGATAGTAATGTATGAATTTTAAGTTATCAATCTTACTTGTATTTTATTCAAATGAACAGCATTTGAATAAAATTTTGCTACATAAAACGTCCGTACAGTACCTTGCCCAAGGTCAAGCTCTACTAGGGTTTTCAAACGAAAAAAGAAGGTATCAAATACTTATTTTTAATTTTGTACAAAACCTTATAATCACTAATTAGTCTTTGTTACTAGGAAGGTCAGTTTAGTGTTCTCTTCAATCTATCGAACGTACGCAGGGGCAAAGCCGAGAGGAGATCGGAGAAGGGGTGCTCCATAGCCGTATGGGGCGGCATAGGGCGCCGGTCCAACGAACGGGGCTGGTCCGGCAGCATATGGGGTTGGCCCGGCGACGTACGGGGCTGGTCCGGCGACGTACGGGGCTGGTCCGGCGGCATATGGCGCTGGTCCAGCAAGGTATGGTGCCGGTCCGCCAACGTATGGTGCCGCTCCGGAAAGGTATGGGGCCGGTCCAACGAATGGACCAGGTCCAGCTACAACAGGGGTTGCCCCAGCTACGTATGGACCGGGTCCGGCGATGTAAGGGGCTGGACCAGCGATATACGGAGCTGGTGCGGCCAAGGGTGCGGCAAAAGCTGGTGCAGCAAGAAGTGGGCTCAAGTTCTTAGTGGTCACGCTGACTTGGGAGGCGTATGGAGGAATGTTCTGGGGCACAGCATGAGCGTATCCGATTTGGGCGGGTGCGGCGACCAGGGGAGCAGCCACTGGGACTGCACTGGATTCTGCGCCGATGGTGAAAGCCGCCACGATGAGCACGATCTAAAGAAACAAAAAGTAAATTGTTAGTATTGTGATCGGAACCTGTAAGCCGAACACACACACATCCACGGATAATTCAGGGCAGAGCCATTTTTAAGTTTAATGAACTATTTGAATGGTTGTGCCAATAAAAATAATTGCTTCTTAAGCACTTTTAAGAATGAAGACCTGGCTTCTTCACGAATCTGTTCGTGATGCTGGTCAGAACCTGTAGTTAACGCAGTGTTAGTTAATTACCAATAACCCTGTAAGTAAAATTGTAAATATAAGAAATTATAGTAGCTCACAGATTTGATGGAGAACATCTTGCTTGGTTTGAGGACCTTCCTTGGTAAAAAGAGGATGTGATGTGTGACTAACTCAAAAAAGTACTCGTCTTTTATACGAAGTGTATTGTAATTCCACTACGGTACAGCTAAATACGCATTTGATGTATTGCAAACGTTCATTTGGGATTCGAAGAAGCGTGCGCAGAGAAATGGATCACATTGGGAAACATTTTTCGTTGTGAAATTTTTGTATCAGTTTGCAATATTCATTGAGATTCAGGCTGCTTCGATTCGATGCATAGTAATGAAAGGATATGCCGAATTTCTACTGAATATTTTTACATAGGAACTGTCTTTTAGCTGCATAAAGACCCTGTTCAAATAAAAGCTATTTTTCAACTTAGCTCAGGTAACAACCTAACAATACTCATTGTTAGTTCGATTATTATCCTAACAATGATGTCTTGAATAGTTTTATGAGACTATCGGCCTTGCAAGAAACTGTCATGCTAAGATAAAAATAAGACGTGAATGTAATGTAGCTCCATACAAGAATATGGTTCATGCAACTGTATTCTTGCTCTACTTTTGGCCACTATCCACAACTTGTCACACACATAAAATTAACGTAGATTTCTCTACGAAGCCCTGACCCACATGCGTTTACAAATAAGATTTAGAAGATAGGTTTTCTGTGCAATAAGTTCAGGTTTAGTCGTAGGTAACATGAAAATACAAAAACAAAAATATTTCTATTTCGGATATTATATAACGAGCAGTGAAATTAGTTAGCATAGAGTCCAAATTAGAATGCACTGTTCGTAAACCAAGTCTGGGTCAAAAATCGTAGTGCCAACTGCGATGTCCTGCGCATTATTCAACGACGCATGCGTGGATCGTTGCGTTGTTGCTCAACGAAATTCGCCGTTGGTATAAAACGTGACGATGTCCTGGAGACGACACAGTCCATCGCATCTTTCCGTGTAGACCAGTGAGCAGTCGCTAAAACCCAAGCAAAATGATCGCCAAGTTTGTTGTAAGTGACGTCTCCATGAAGAAAGAATTGCGTCTATCCTACCCGCGTCAGAAGAACATAGATTAACCTTTTATTTTGTTACAGGCTATCCTTTCCCTGACTATAGCCTCTACCAGCGCTAGCGTCGTGGCTCCAGCGGCCTTAGTCGCCCCGGTAGCTCCTGCTGCTTACGTCGCGCCGTACGCCAGCTCCTATTCCGCCCATGCGGTGAACCACGCCGTGGCTGCCCCAGTGGTGACCGCCCCTTACGTCGCAGCTGCTCCGTACGTCGCTGCTCCTGCCGCGTCCTACGTCGCCGCACCGGCATCACCTTACGTCGCAGCTGCACCAGCCCCAGTCCTCTCAGCTAGATACCTCTCCTCTCCTTACTCGTACTACCTATAAACTTTGGTGTTATCATTGCCTAGTGACTTGCTCAACTGTACAATAAAATGTGATATTAAACGAATGTAGAGAATACAATTTAATTGATTTAGTTTTCATTTTTCACATTCATTTCCTCTAAACATTGGCAGACAAAGTCCAGGGTATGTTTTCGAGCGACAGCAGAACGTATAGAATCGTAAATCGTCAACCTATAAACTCGTAAATTATCTACCTACATAGAATATGGCTGTTGAGTATTACATGGCCACAAAAGTAATGGATTCTTGAAATGATAGATTCCTATGTAAATAAGTCGAACGGTCTGACAAAATTGGCTCGAATTCAAGACTAACGATTTCCTTTATTCTGACAGTGATGCAAAGATTTCTGCAAAAGGCATAAGTAGTTACACCGAGATACCGACTCCTTAGGCCATATTAACTTAACTACATAAATTACTTCACTCTCTTCAGTGAAGGAATAAAGACTGGCTGCCGTGGTTGAAATTCAGCTATGGGGACGTAATCAATAAATTGCTTGTGTACCGTAACAAAGCGGTTTACAAACTGCTTTGGTACCAAATATATGGTATAAGTAACTCGCAGCGAGACAATAGAACTTAGTTATGTACTTGCACTAAAGCTATTAATTATATCAGCTATTAATGTCCATCTGCAACGCCTCCTCGAAACGACGACACGGCGTGGCGCGCCTCTCCGGGTCACACCGTCGAGGTAGTTTGTTTGACGACCGACGGTGGGTGAAGGTCCGCCTGCGATGCATGAGGTTGCGGGTTCGATTCCCGCCTCGGAACAATTGTGTGTACGATCTGCAGATATTTGTTCCGGGTGTTCTGGTCGTTTTCTATGTATAATAAAAAATATCTGTCTACATATGTATTGTATTCTTAAGTATATCAGTTATCTAGTACCCATAACACAAGCTCTGCTTACCATGTGGCTGGATAATGCTGTGTGAATTGTCCAGCATTATTTATTTATTTATGTTAACTTAAAACAGTTGCTAAGCACTGTTACTTCGCACTCTGACTTCTTTTATTTTACTGACCTATAAGTCAAAGTGAAGCCCAATAGGTGTATTGTTCGACCCAAATTTTCATTCCACAAACGAAAAGTAATACTAATTTTGTTAACTTCAACCCCCACAAGTTTTACATTATTGTTTCAACCCACCCAGAATAAAAACACCGTAAATAAGGAAAAGGTGTGCCAAAGTACAGTCAGATCAAAAACCTAGAAGCAACTATTTGAGGTTAAGTATCTGATTTTATGAAATTTTAGTTAAATTGTTCTTTTCATTCCATACATTTAGCGTCTTGCCTATGGAATACTAAGAGGAACTATTTTATAGCATGACACCAATCCAATAGTTTCATAAAAACTCGATTGCAGTTTTCAGACTAATTTAAAGTGATTTGTCGCAAGTTAGCAGTCAATATTGCAGTACAAATTTGACAAGTCAGAGTTAATTACCGAAAACTTTTTCCGTCTAATTACTTAGCCGATCTTTTTCCGTCTAATTACTAGGCTCTCTGATGTGCCTTAGTTTATAAACTTTGATACCATTCAACAAGTCAAAGGCGTGTCGCTCAATTATACTGTATGAGCAAGGTTGCAACACCATTTGTAGAAGCAATTTAAGTTATATCTAGAACAGATATGTCTGAATGTAGGTAAAAAGATAATTGCTAAGGGCATTCTTGAAGAGATGCTATGTTGTTGAAAATATCGACGACCGATATGGCGCGGTCAGCCTGCGACGCAGGAGGTTGTAGATTCGATTCCCGCGATTCGATTGGGACTAATGTTTGTACGATCTGAAGATATTTTTTAAGGTTGTTTTGGGTGTTTTCTATGTATAATAAATATATTTATCTATGTAGTAATGTATTCTCGGTAAACGTAGTGTAGGACGCCCTCCGACCAGGTGCAATGACGACCTGCGAAAGACTGCAGGTAGATGCTGGATGCGGCAAGCTGAAGACAGGGCGCTATGGCGCTCATTGGGGGAGGCCTATGTCCAGCAGTGGTCTAGCTAGGTCAGCTAGTGGTGTGGCTGTGTCGTAGACGTGCTATAGGCTGATGATGATGATGATTTGTAATGTATTCAGTAATGTATGAGTTATCTAAGTACCCATAACACAAGCTCTGTTTAGCTTGGGGCTGTGTGAATTGTCCAGCTATAATTTTTTTTTTTGTGGGAGAAATTACTTGTCACTTACTACAATTCTGGGTCACATAGATGCCACAATATAGTTAAGGATATACTAATATTTTGAAAGCGAGAGTAAATAACCATCTGTTAACTTTTCAGGCCTATAAGGCGTGAAAAGTTAACAGATAGTTATTTGAAGATGCTAAACTGATGTTACCCAAATTCGGCACGGTAAACGGTAGCCGACGGATATACGATGTTTTTTATCCTGGAAAAGAGCGTGGCGAAGCTGGGGGCAGGAGTATACTACAAGCAAGTTTTCATCTTTGGTTACAAACCATTTTTATACGATGGAAAAATGCTGTTTGCTCCCTCTCGTCACTTCTAGCCTGACGGGGGTTAGAGGGGTATGTTGGGCTCTCCACTGAGCTACTAACAGAGTGTCGGCAAATTATTATAAGTACAATTTAACTGGTATTTATCGCTATTTCCCGACGTTTCAACAGGTTAACACATTGTCGTGGTCACGTGATGACTCCAGTACTCCAGTCATCCCGTGACCACGACAGTGTGCTAAATTGTACTTAAAAAAGTTTTAATAAAATCTATAAAATCAGGGACAGACTTTTATTTAGACGAGCGATGTGGCGCGGTGGGCGAAGTTCCGCCTGCGACGCAGGAGGTTGCGGGTTCGATTCCCGCCTCAGAACAATTGTGTGTACGATCTGCAGATATTTGTTCCGGGTGTTCTGGTTGTTTTCTATGTATAATAAAAAATATCTATGTATGTAATGTATTGTATTATGTATATCAGTTACCTAGTACCCATAACACAAGCTTTGCTTACCATGGGGCTAGATAATACTGTGAGGATTGTCCATCATTATTTATTATTATTTATTTGGGTTTATTGAATTACAGGGCTACGCCTCGTAATGGTATCAGCTCTCCATCTGAACTTTTGTTTGGGCGCCGTCTAAATACGAGATTACCATCACATGAAATGAATATACTACTACAATATACAATACAGATCGCGGAAGTTTAAAAAAAAGTTTAAATTTTTATTCTTAGCAGATAAAAAAAAAGAAAAGTGCCAGAGCGTCGTCAAACCACTCATCACCAGACGATGGGTGCAACCCTACCCATGATCGCTCTGTGATGATTTTTTTCAGCAGTTTGTCAAAATATTTGTAAAAGTCGAAGTTTGTTAATAACATAATCAAAACTTGTATTTCAGCTTAAAGAAGCCAACAAAAATCACACTAATATTATAAATGCGAAGGTTTGGATGAATGGATGGATTTTTTTTACTTCCTCTCGCCAAAACTACTGAACTGATCGGGCTGAAAATTTGCATACGGGTAGTTTAAGGCCTGGAATAAAAGATAGGCTACTTATTATCTCATAAATTAATTCCCATAAGATAGAAATAACCTTAAAACGTATCTACAGAAACAATGCGTGCGAAGCCGCGGTCAGAAAGTAGTTTAAATAAACAAGCGAAACCGGTGAAGTGCTATTTTTATTTGATGGTTTCTTATAATGTCAAATTAACATTTATTTTGTGATGGTTCAATAAGTTTACGTATTTAGAATTTTCTTCTTGCTAAATATTATTTTAAACGTTGAAATATCCGCCATAAGAGCCTGTATCTTTTGATGGCGTTAACTAAGAAGTTAGGTTTTAATACAGCTCCAAGAGATTGCAGAATTAATATCAAATACGCAGGATTTTATATTAATTTCAACTTTACCTAGATATCACGCAATCCTGAGGAATGTGTCTCAACAGACTGACGACGGATAACGAAGTGAACCTATCAAAGTAAGGGCAAAAGTTCAAAAAAGCAAATTTGAATTTTTGATATTTATTTCAAGACAGGGCGCTATGGCGCTCATTGGGGGAGGCCTATGTCCAGCAGTGGACTGATATATGATGATGATGATGATTTCAAATGTGTCGTTCTCCACGCGTTGTTGAGAAAGACATGGCGAACAACAAAGTTATCTTATATTTTTTCCAGCAATAAGCTCTAAAATTAATAATTTACAACTTTAACAAAACATACCTACTCTAAATTACCTGCTATTGATACTAAAATACTATCAATGACGAAATAGTATGCTATTTTGACGGAAACACTTTGTAGACAGTACGCTAGGCACTAGCTTTATAGTGTTTCCGTCAAACCCGGTTTGAGGCAAGTACAAATGACTCGTTCTAACCGTTATCAGAGCCCTACATCTTATATTATCTGTAACGCAATACTTATTATTAGTAATTATATGTCATAAAATGCCAGCTGAGGGGGTCACCTCACGAGAATAGTGTCATTGAAAACGCCCTGCCCTCCTTTAGTGCATTTACAAGCACTAACTAAGCTATTTTCATGTATGGACAAATAAATTTTAGTCAGCCTACGTGTATTGATTTACTCAATATGATAACTAATCTTGATACTTTTAAAACTAATTGATAGCAAGTAAAACTTTAAGGACCGTGGCGGTAGCAGCGTGTGAATATACCCCTCCAACGCAGCCCGTGTATAATAATAATAATAAAAATCTTTATAATTAGCAAAGTCCAAGTTGCAGCACGTGATCCATCACGACGGACGGCATGGACGGCTGTTTCCAACCGTATCCCGTTAAAAAAGTGGCTAATAAACCATTTTTTTTATTTAGATGGAATACTAACAGCTTATAAATCTTAAGTAAGTAGGAACGGATTAATCTATGATTTAAATTTTTTATTAAAATTATAGCTTTTTATTTATAATGATTTTTTTTTGTTTTTACGAGTATGGTCCATGCAAAATTTAATAAATATTGCATATATGATAAGTAACGTATGAGTGTTAATAATAAATTAACTAAGAAAGTTAAATTAACGTTTAACGGCTTTAATATATGTATGTTTTTAAGTTGAGCGAAGAGGTTATCATTCATCTATGTTTTCGCATCAACCTAAACTAAACAAAACTAATAAAGGGTCATTAAACATGTTTCATAATTCCTATAACCGTATGTACAATTCTTTTACGCAATAATAAGAAAAAATATGAGGTGCACACCCATAATATTATATTTAGCAAAGGATCAAGTCCTTTTTGACGTACTGGGTTGTTGCTATGTTACAAACACAACGACGACTTGTATAGATAAAAAAATATATAACTAACTACTACGGTACTGTTGGATAAAAGAGACAAGTTTACCTTTTCTTTTCTTGTTCTGTTACAATACAATACAAAAATTTTTTTGTACACCAGTAGAATAACATTACAAAAAACACATTACACAAGATAAGTAAAATAGGTGCCTTATCGCTTAGAAGCGATCTCTTCTAGGAAACATTTGGATGGAAAGAATAATGTGAATTTAAGGCAGTGTACCAGTGTACCAAAGAATAAATAATATGAATATTACATCATGAATACTTAAAAATGCACTGTTACTACACCATAGAAATTATATGACAAGTTTTTGTTTTTTATCGATAAATATATGTCGTGTATCAGCACATCTCGTTTGATCAAGGTTCGACAATACACATTGTATATTATATATATATGATTTTATATACTACCTTTTTATATATAGACACAATAGAAATTTTAAAGGTGCTACATCAAGAATCTCTTTAAAACACAAGAACATAATTTTTTGTTTTAAGTTAAGTTGAATACTTGGTTATAAGTGAAGGTTCTATATCTGACTTTGATTTTGATTTATATTAACTGCCTTAGCAATGATGTAATAAGTGTTCTAAATTACAAATGAATTTAAACAAGATCATGACTGGGGAAACAGTACTAAATTGAATGTAGTTATTACAAGAAATCCTGGCGTCCTTTATGTTTGCTTGAGCCTTCAGTTGAACTTAATATACGAGTACATGAATCAAAATTGAACTTATGACTTTTATTGAATTTCATCTAGATGATATTCGTAGCTAGTTTTTAAATTTTTTTTTCGACGTATTTTTGTACTTTAATAAACATAAAAGAAACATTTTCATAAATTGGAAAGCGAATGAAATATGAACCAATAATAGTTTCAACATAGTTTCCTGTTTAACACAAGTAATTTGAAATATCTAAGTAATCAATCGCAGTAATAGGAGCATTATAAATGCGGAAGTTTGGTGTTTAGATGTATTTTTTTTAAATATTTTTCTTTCTTTCTTTCTTTTCTAGATGGTTGGATGGATGTTTATTTATTACTTCTTCACGCCAAAACTACTGGACGGATCAGGATGAAATTTTCTATAGATGTATCTTTAGAGCTGCATCTGGATGGAATATAGGATTCTTAATCAACATCTTCTTACTAGGCTACTTTCTATCCCAAAATACAGTTAGCACATGGGAAAGAAATATCCTTTGAACCTTTCCATAGACACAACGCGTGCGAAGCCGCGGGCAGAAACCAGTCATACATAATCATAATACTTAAGTTTATGACATCTGAAATCAGAAATGTAGGTGCAATGTAATTTTATACAAACAGTCCTGTAAGGCCTAATGGAAGCACCTTCACTTTATCTTTTCGAGGAATTGAAGGTAAGCGTCACAGCAGGTTTCAATAATATTACATTTATTTAATAATGTGATGGTTTTGCCAACCATACGTGATGTTAACGAAGGTTAGGTACATGTGAGGCGAGCAGGGGTAGGGTTAGACTTAGACGGATTTGGCTCAGCACATAGGCACTATAAAAGCAAGACCTAACTGGCCCTTACCACATTCGCTCACATATCCTTCATTCGATCTAACAAATCTACCCACCCACCTTCCAAAATGTACAAGCTGGTAAGGATTTATCTAATTACCAAAAGTGTCAGGAACAATTGTGATTGATCAAAAATAGAACAAATATATAAAATGAAACAAATGAAGACAAGTATAATCAGCGAATCAAAATATTTCGATTTGGATTTCGACCCAGAAAATTAAAAACTTGCGGCTTAGAAGCTGGCGATAAGTTTGAGAAAAGCATTATTTTACTATTAAAACGTTACTAATTCCTTCAGCCTATTTCAATCCACAATTGGAAAAATGCCTCCTTCATATCTTGCCACTCACACAATAATAGTGAAAGTTACTTACCCAGAATAAAACGGAGTTAAAAAAACTATTTTCTGTTACTTAGTTTAAAGAGAGAAAAAAGTTCTTAGTAAAAAAAGGGAGGTACTCAAGTTATTGCGAATCACTTTTGTAGTATTCTGAATAATAATTTCTTTAAGGCAAACTTTACATAAAGAACCTTTGTAAATCCAAGTCTAATTATAGAAAAACTGTAAGTAGGTAAACCCAGTTCTTTATTGCAGTTTTTCTACTGACATTCTCTGGCGGCAACGACCCGGCCGAGGTCGCAAGTTTCCATCCGGAATTCCAAAATATAGGCATCATCCACACTGCGGCTGCTAAATGCCATGCATAATTTGATTATTTGAAAAAACTAAAATACGATTCAAATTTCTTAATATTTACACTGTTTTTTAACTTTTGAGAACATGAATAAAATATTTTTAATGGGACCATTTCATATCAAAATCGGCCTATAATTGACGGAAAAATCAAGGAACATACACAAAAATATACACACAGGCGAACAAAAAACTACCTTTTCAAAATGCGTGGTGATTATGATAAACTAAATCTTGTTTTGAAAGGACATCATTTTCAGCTGTGGACCGATCTGCAAAATTTGTTTTCTTTCAATGTACAATTGTAATTTTCATTTGGTTTTAGTAACATGATTTACATTCAATCATAAAAAAAAATATCTATAAAATGCTTACTTAGAATACACATATAAGAGATGAACATACTAGTGGTTTCTTTTTCACTTCTACCACTAGTGGAAAAATTTAAGTGAAAAATAAAAACATTTTATTTCATAATAATTTAATGTATTAAATATGACTTGTCTAAGTGCTTATTTTGTAAGCCTAAAGAATAAATGATTTTTGACTTGACTTGACATGCATGCGCAAGTAAAATTTATAATAACTTTTGGCCACTCAACGCGATCAAATCAACCAAAGACTGTCAAAGTTCCCTTTAGACATTCGTCATAAATAATACCAATGTAAAAAATATATTCAAGAATATGTAATGTATTCCTGAATATTTTTTTTATTAACAAAGAAAATAACAATTAAATAATAAAAACAAATTAGAACTATAAAACTTTTTAAACTATCATGGTTATATTAACACTAACACAAAAACCAATGAAGCGACGCGGTTGGTACATCAACCAACCGCGTCGCGTTCTGATATTGTCGGTGTTGTGTGTCGTGATCGATCTGCGTTCGATAATAGTGAAACCCGTGGCAGGGGTAACGTTCGTAGCGAAAGACAAAAAATGAAGATAGATCGTAATGTCTGTCGTAAAAACTTGCAGTGCCTTCAGTTATTCCGTGATCATGGCGCATCAAACTGTGCTGAATATTGGAATACCCAAAAATCTAATCATGGCAAATATCCCGTTTTAAATGAAATTAGAACTTGTATGTAAAAGTGATTGGTACTAAGTAAGAATCAACTTTTTAAATATTTTGCTCTCATTTATTCCTATAAGGCAAATTACTTACATAAATAAATCTTTGTAAAACCAAGTCGAAAGCAATAAAAAAATACATATTTAATTTATAACAAAAATGAACTTATTAATTTGGCTTGTATCAAGCCTTATGTTTTTATTCGACCGCCGAGTCATAAATTGGATGAATAGCTCTATCGATACAATTTATCGAGTCGATCGCAATTCACGTTGTCCGAGAAGTCATAAAATAGTCGCAGTTAATTGAGGTGCTGTAAAAAGCTAAAGGAGACACAAATATAATTAGGTTTTGCACGGTAGTAAATCGTTTAAGCTTACCTACCTATTAATACAGTGTTTTGCCGGGGACGTTTGAAATGACATTTTTTTTGCAATGAATTTATGTATCTGCGAATATTTTAGTTATACAATTTTATTACATAATAAAAATTGGTGGTTGGATCCGTATATTGGAAAGATAAGACTGACGGCATGTATAATATGTGCTTAGAAACGTACATTAAAAAGCACATTGGCTCCACCTAAAAGCGAAATCACGGTCTCCACGGAAGGCCAGCGCTATGGTACGATCTGCTCTACATAGCACATGCTGAGTGGAGACCGATTTTGTCAGTTTCTGTCTTCTGTTAATCTAAGTTTAATTTATAACAGTCTCTGTTCTGACAAAATAAAAATATTTTTACTTTACTTTTACTTTAAATAAGCTGAGTGATTTTAATTTCTCTATGCTGAATCTTAGAGTGACTTTTAATTAAATTTGTATTATATTCATCATGATTAAACTTTTTAAATCTGTTCATAGGCCTAAATTATTTCAATGAGTTAATATGTCCCAATGACCTAGTGCCAGGAGGTAGGACGCCCTAGACTGATAAACAAAAATTGAAAAACTTATAGAAACCTTTTTTCGTAGGTAAAGGATTGCCCCAGATTAAAAGTGGTTCTGAGAATTAATCACAATCCTTTCGCAGACAGTTTAATAAAGTAATTCAGTTCTATGAAACCTATTACTGTACCTTTCCACCGACGAATATTAACTTCAATGCCTTTGATACCGAAACACGGTTAAAAGGTCACGAAAATACTCTTAAGTCACCTAATGCTCCTTTTAAAATCTTAGTACTTACTAAGATCCTGCGTGCAAAATACTCTATTCAAAGAAATTGTATTGCACAAAAATATGTATTCGTTCATGTTTTTTTAAGTAAAAACTTCTTTAAGCGCGTTGAGCACTTTTTGGGTGAACAAAAATCATGGATCTAGCGTCATCGTCACCGCACGCGTATAAATAAATAAAATATAAAATTACTTAGTTTTCACTTCCTTCGACAGTCCCCAAAGACTGCCCCATATGTAATTTTTACCATAATATTATTTCAGGTCGTATTCGCCACCCTCCTGGCCTGCGCTGCCGCCGCCCCTGGCCTGATCGGTGCCCCCTACGGCATCGCTGCTCCCATCTCTCCTTGGGGTCACGGGCTCGTCGGTGCACCTATTGTTAAGACTGTCGCCCCCGTCGCCACTTCTTACTCCAACTCTGTCAGGGTACGTCAAAGTCAATGTCACAATTGCATGAATATGCGTGTGACAAAATTATTGCAAGCATTTATTATATGAGGTCGGCACGCGGCAAGCGTTTAACATCTCTTGTGGTTCATGCGTTGCATGAGGCGGACCAAACGCTTGACCGCGACCTTTATATATAAAAACAATCATAAATGCTCTCTCAAACAATTAACATGGTATCAACACAATGAAATCCAAGGAAGACAGGAGTCTCTGATGAACATTTCTTTGTTTGTTATTAACCAAAACGATGAATAGACAAAACTTGCGATTGAATTTAAGTATAGTGTAACACAAGCTGCGCCCCGCGGCTGCGCTTGCGTGGAAATATATGTCAAATGGTCCATGACTTCTAAATCTTCCTCTTGAATCACTCTATTAATTTAAAAAACCGCATCTAAATCCACAGACAGACAGCGGGAAGCGACTTTGTTTTATACTATGTGATAGTGATAAGTCAAAAGCTCTACCCTCTACCTTGTAGATACCTACCTACTCTGTATCAAGGCCCTTCAATCAAGGCCTCTATCGGTGTGCGTAGACAAAGTATGCAGTAGGCAGGTGATTTAAATAATTACGATTCAGTAGGTGCTATGTTTTGTGCGTCAAATGTAAACCACAATTATCTAATCAGGTCATGGATTAAAATAAAACGCAACAAATCTTTTCATAAAGTCGACTAAAATAGCTGTAATAAAATTAATAGGTTTTTTATGTTGCGTGAAATAAATAAAGCCCAATAATTATTATACATACGACTGTTTTGATGTTTGTTACCTCTTCACGCTAAAACTACTGAATGGATTCGGCTGAAATTTAGCATAGGTATAGTTCTAAAGCTAGAAGAACATACAGGTTTTTTGGAAGCGAGCAGAAGTTCGTAAATAATAAATAAATAATGCCGAACTTTTTGACTATGTTTCTACGTGAAATATACTATTGTCATTGTGATTGTGAACACGAGATTTAATGAGTAGTTACTGCTGGTATTTTTTTATAAGGTGCAATAATTTATCCATCTATAAGCGCAAATTGTTAGTTTTATAGCGAAAGAAGAACTAGTCCGATCGAGATTTAGTTATATCGCAAACTAGGCGTACTAATATATGTATGTAGATATTTAGTCTGAAAGATACCTACCCAATGAACGTAGGTGGCCTATTAGTCCGTGAACGCGTTCAAATCTTTTCCTGGTAGCTTTGCAGGCATTAATTCAAGTATTGTTTTACGGAAGCAACGTTATTGCAGTTAAAGGAAAAGATCGATGCATTTTAAATAGAAAATAGAACATAAAAAACAATCAAAGAAATACCATCAACAATAATACTTATTCATTCGTGTTTTCTTAACAATGCATGGCAGAAAATAAGTCATTCATGTTGGTTTGAAATATCCAAATTAGACAAATATAATTTAAAAAAAAATCTGTGATGCATGACTCTTCTGGACATAAATTTAAAAAGGTTTATCTCGGTAAAAAAAGGTTTGTCTGGTAGAGATCGCTCTTGAACGATAAGACCGCCAAATTGTCGCATATTTTTTTTTCATATTGTTTTGTTAAGTATGCAATAAAGTATTTTCTGTCTATGTCTTTCCAGATTGCCTCTCCAGCTCTAGTGGCCGCCCACGCCCCAGTCATCGCCGCCCCAGCCTACGCCTCGCACGCATACGCCGCCCCAGCATACGCTTCACCTTACGCCGCCCCAGCATACGCGTCGCCTTACGCCGCCCCTGTCCTATCTCACGGCTGGTAAGCACCCAGCAGTGGCCACAACACCCGGCTTAGTCCAAAATGAGCAACAGTCAACACCGTATTTATAAAGTGTAGTTCTAAGCACATGGAATGACATTGGAGCTAACATCAGCTCTAGCGAGTTGGAACGTTGTGCCATTGAGTTTTTAATAAAGGTATTAATTATATTTGTTTGTTTATGTAAATTATTTTCTGTTATCTATTACACAGAGATTTTGGTTTTGTAACAGCAGTGGAATGAAATGGGCTGATTGATTTATGAAAAGTGTACCACAAAATACAATAATAACATTTTAACTATAATCATATCCATCATACCAGTCAAAAGCTTATTAATTACTATTCCTATTTCATCCACCTCTATTAAGTCAGTAAACCAAATTACAAAGTTTAACTTACACAAAGAAATTTCGATTTGATATTGTGTCATTATTAGTCTGTAAACACTTGATAACGAGTGGTTAATAAAAAGTCCGTAAACGGACAGTCCAATTCCGCATACCACTCCTGCGCAAGTGCGCACCTATGTGTAATGTCAACGAGCTGATACATATATTCCTAGAGCGGATGAAATGAGATAAAATTGATTAACTTTACGAACTAATATCATCATCATCATCATCAGCATATAGCAGTCCACTGCTGGTCATAGGCCTCCCCCAATGAGCGACATAGCGCCCTGTCTTCAGCTTGCCGCATCCAGCATCTACCTGCAGTCATCAAACTAATATAGAACTAACATAGCAACGAAATAATATAGTACCGTACAGCTAGCCGGATGAAACCATTCAATACTAAGGTATGTTAAGGTGCAGCGGTTTTATAAATGTAATTTTTCACTTTCTGCATAAGTCCAGCTGAGCCACGATACGCACCGCGAAGAGTGTTTGTCGTTCATTATGTCGTGCATCTTTTTCATATTTGTACGAAAAAGATCGAGACAAAACATTCGACCAATTTTGTCAGGGCATGCATCTTACCTCAGTAGGAGTGGATTTCCTTGGGCGACCATAAATGTTATTTCAACTTTAAGTATCGTCACATGTCATTGTAAAAGGTCGTATCCCTGAAATATTTGAACTAACTATACCTACTAAAGATAGATCATATGATACAGCTGAATAAACAATTAATTAAACAACAGATCAAATGATATGTAGGTAGGTACCACCCGTAGTTGTAACAGCTCTATACAGTGTAGCCTACGCCCAGTTTATGTATGAAAGTCGATGCAAGGTCGACAAAACCTTAACATTTTGCTTTGTGTCGATCGCTCGCAAAAAACCGAACAATCTTCCACGATCACGTCTACCTGCTGCTTTTCTTTTTCTTTCCTTTGCTCGTTTAGCCTAAACGGCAAAGGGCAAACTTTACATAATCAACAAAAACCTACATTGGGTAATCGAGTAGAACTGCAGACATAGACACATTTCATTTTGTAAGCAGGTACCATACTGTGCAAGGGACAGGATCTATAATAATTATGTTTTACTGTAGGTAATGTTGTACATTATACCTGTAGTACGGTACCTATGTTCTGCGTAGGCGCCGATGACGCAACGTTCTAGACTGAAATGTATCAGTCATCTTAATATGGTCATGTTGCTTATTTTCACTAAGTTTAAAACTTCCCACAATAACAATTGTTGCAGTTATTCTGCTGTGCAACTAAACTCCTAAATTTTAATGAAAACATTGACCGATAGTGAGTTATTTGACGCATTTCTTACCATAACATGGAACAGAGAACAAGAACTTCAGGCTACTGTTTAAGTTAGAACAAGCTATTGTTTACATTTAACTGTTCTCATAGGCGATGTTTTACGTAAACGTAGTAGAACCAGTAAGCACTCAACTTGTGCAGTTAAATGTCACCTATTCGGTAATTGTGTAGTGGGTGCTTGAGTTGAATAAGGACTCGTCGAACTTGACTTTCATTTAAGATACATCGCGGCCTGTATATATAGGTTCTGAAATCTGAAGAAAGCATCAGTTTATCTTTTTCCCTCGTCGTTCGCACCTGGACTTACACAGACCACGATGAATTCGCTGGTGGTGTTGTTATCAGCGGTGGCGTTGGCCTCGGCCGTCCCCAGCGGTGGATACTACGGTGCGCTGCCATACTCCGCATCTGTGATCGCGGCCGCGCCTGCGGCACTCTCATCGCAGTCCCGACTGGACATCAAGAGCTCTCCTGCTCTCGTGGCGACCTCATACTCGGCACCAGCCATCGCAGCCCCTGTGTCTTACGCCGCGCCTGCCCCCGTGGCCTATGCCGCGCCTGCCGTGGCAGCACCTATCGCCTACAGTTCAGGAGCTGCAGTGTCTTCTCAATCCCGCCTGGACATCAAGAGCTCTCCCGCTGTAGTGTCGACTTCCTACTCCGCGCCCGCCATTGCTGCTCCGGTAGCTTACGCCGCGCCCGCAGCTATTGCCGCCCCAGTGGCTTACTCAGCCCCTACAGTAGCCTACACCTCAGGAGCAGCCGTGTCTTCCCAGTCGCGTCTTGACATCAAGAGCTCTCCCGCTGTAGTGTCGACCTCTTACTCCGCACCCGCTGCTATCGCTGCACCGGTTTCGTACGCTGCGCCCGCTCTTGTCGCCGCTCGTACTGCCTTCGCTGCACCGGTTTCGTACGCTGCGCCTGCCGTTGTTGCTGCGCGTACTGGTATCGCTGCACCGGTTTCGTACGCCGCGCCCGCTCTTGTCGCCGCTCGTGCTGCTATCGCTGCACCGGTTTCGTACGCTGCGCCCGCTCTTGTCGCCGCTCGTGCTGCTATCGCTGCACCAGTTTCGTACGCCGCGCCCGCTCTTGTCGCCGCTCGTGCTGCTATCGCTGCACCAGTTTCGTACGCCGCGCCCGCTCTTGTCGCGGCTCGTGCTGCCATCGCTGCACCAATTGCCTACTCAGCACCCGCTGTAGCTTACAACGCAGGATCTGCTGTGTCTTCCCAGTCCCGTCTGGACATCAAGTCGACTCCAGCTATCGCTAGCACATACGTGTCGGCTCCTCAGGTGTACAGTGCGCGCATCGCCACTGCTGCCGTCGCACCAGCATTTGTGAAGACCGCGTTCGCCGCCCCCGCCTTCGCAAAGAGCTTTGTCGGCGCTGGCGTTCCAGCTCCCATCGCAACCACCTTCGCCGCTCCCAGTGTAATCAAGTCCGCTGCATTTGTGCCTGCCGCTATTGGAGCCCCAGCCGTGCCCCTCGATACTCCTGAAGTGATCGCCGCTCGTGCTGCCCACTTTGAGGCTAAAGCTTTCGCCGAGCGTCACTTGATCAAGAAGCGCTCTGTGTACGCCGCTCCCCTGATCTCCCAGGCCATCGCCACACCTGTGGTCTCCACCTACGCCACTGCTCCCATCTTCACTTCTCCCCTCGCCTACTCCGCAGCTTACCACACTCCCATCGTCACCAAGGCTTACGGCATTCACCCCTGGTAAACGTCATCCTGATAACGAGGGATTTTCTCTCGGTTCAGATAGCCGAACGACACCTGGCTGACTGGCTTGTAAATAAAAGATAAACTGATATTTTTCATTTTATTTGAAGAATACACTGTTCCTTCCGTTTATATAAATCAATGTAAATATATATGTAATTTTTTCTATGAAGAATTGGTGTGTTGAGTGATCTATTTTAAAGTTACATAAAACAAGTTTTAATTTTTTTGCTATAAGCAACTAACTCCTTTACCAAGATTTGATCAATCAGGAAGTTACTGTGGTGCGTGACAAAAAGTATTAGACAGAAACTAGCAAACAACATTCTCGGATTTAATTGTACTATCGATCAAGATTTTAATAACAAATTGCCAGCCGGCTCGCTACTTTTTTGAAGGTCGTTTATTAGCATTTTTTTACACAATTATCTAAAGAACTTATACTTAATGTTAGAAAAGTATATAAGCATCCGTCAACATTGCATAAATCATCATTCGATCGTCATTGTTCGAGTAACACAGACCACTGTACAATTAGCGCAATGTTCAAGCTGGTGGTGTTACTTTGCGGCGTGTGCGGGCTGAGCGCGGCGGCGCCCGGCGTAGGGCTGGCGTACGGCGGTCCCGGCCTGGCGTACGGTGGCGTGGTGCCCGTGAGCTCCGTGTCACAGTATAGCAGCAGCGTGCTGCACGGCGCGCCGCACGCCTACAGCGTGTACCCCGGCTACGCGGCGCTGGCGCAGGCCCCGCACTCGCCCGCGCTCGTGCTGGACCCCGTGCACGGCGTGCCCCTCGACACTCCCGAGGTGGTCGCCGCGCGCGCCGCACACTACCAGGCCAAGGCGCTCTCCTTGCACCACCTCAAGAAGCGCTCCGTCGTCGCCCCGCTCGCCTACTCCAGCCCTCTTGTCACCGGCTACTCCGCCTACTCCTCTCCCATCGTCTCTGCCTACTCCTCTCCCGTCGTCTCTGCCTACTCCTCTCCCCTTGTCTCCGCCTACTCCTCTCCCTACGCCTCCCCCCTGGTATCAGGGTATGGTGTTGCCGGCCCCCTTGTGGGCTCTTCTTTGGCTTACCACGGCGTGGGAGCTAAAGCCCTCAGCGTCCACCCCTGGTAATTAACTAGAATTTTTCAGAAATTATTATTCAACTTTCATCAAAGATCGTTGTAAATATAAGCACTGCCAAAATAAACGAATGAACTTTTATCATTTTATTTTTATTTTAATGCTATAATTATAAGATCCTGTTAGGTAAGTTGATAGGTAAACCGGTGAAATAAGTTATAGGCAATGAAGTGTTAGAGTTACTCTTCGGTTCTACAACTGATGAGTGAACTCTTCGTATTGAAAAAGTCCATAGTTGTAATTAAATTTAAAAAAAAAGTATAAGTAAAAATATTTTTATTTTGTTAGAACAGAGACAAATAGTACGAGTATACATTATCTTATAAATTAAACTTAAATTTACAGAGAAACTTACAAAATCAGTCTCCACTCAGCATGTACTATGGTAGAGCAGATCATACCATAGCGCTGATAAGCTAATAGCAGTTAAAATTTAGTTCATGTCCATATCTCAAAAAGAGTTGTGCGCGGTGCTATCTTCGTTATTAGAAGATAACTAACCCATGGGATAAAACAGTGTCCTGCCTGCGTTTTAACAGCGCTCATTATACGCTCGTATAACGAGCGTATAATGAGCGAGGTGTCGCAAATTTCATTTCTTGCCTCTCCAGGAACGTAGAGCTATAGCGGATCTAAGTTATCTATCTGGCATCATTAATAGCAAAGTAGACTGCGCGGAGCTGCTGCAACAAATAGGATTTAACAAAAACTTTAAAACTCACAGATACCCTAAAACTTTTCATATTCCAACATATAAAACAAACTACAGGCAGAACACATTTTTGACGAGATCATGCAGATGTTTTAACGTTCTTTCCAGAGAGGTAGATATTGATATTTTCATTAATCCTCCCACTAAACTGAAAAGAATACTAAGTGGCAGATTTTTCGGCACATCTTCTTGATTATTTGTAATTTGATTTTGAGTACCAACTTTTTAGATTATAATAATTTAACCGCATAGTAGTCGTCCTTTAACTTTGTATAGATTTAGATTCAGTAGCTTTTTATGGAAATTTTTAATTAGCTTTAAGTACTTAGTCACATTATACTTATTAAGTTAGCTGTTAATTTCCCAAATATTGTTAAAATAAATAAAATAAAATTATACCAAGCGTTAATTAGGCTGCAAGAGTAACATTAAGAGCGGAGCAAGGGAGTTACTAAGTATCCTTAGTATGAGAGGAATTTTGACACGCCCAAGACGAAGCTTTATCCACGAGGAGAATTACATTACTTTTTACACTCACTGCGATAGCAATCGTGCTAGCACACGCACCGCGATTTACGCTATTCAATGTTTATTAAACGCAGTTAATAACATAAAACAAAGAAAAGAGTGAGTGCGAGATGAGTGATGCTTTTGTTTTATGTAGAATAGCTTTATTTCCTCTATTAGGTAGGTGAGGGAAACCATCCTGCGTAGATATAAAGGCATATTTTGTGGCAAAGAAATAGAATCACTACATAGTATAAAAAAGTCGCTTCCTGCTCTCTGTCTGTCCCTATGTATGCTTAGATCTTTAAACAACGCAACGGATTTTGATGCGGTATTTTTTATAGAATGATTCAAGAGGAAAGTTTATATGTACATATATAATACATGCATTTGCACCCATGCCAAGCCGAGGCGGGTCGCTAGTGATGGTAGTTCATCGTTCATAGTTCATTTATTGATATATGTAGTATAAGCCTATGTAGGTACTTGACTGGGTAGTTATTGCCGGATCTACAGCCTCGTAAAAATGGAAGAAATATGGTTGTGAATATAAGTAACCTACCTTTCTAGGTAGCTGGAACCTATTTGTTCATAATCCATACCTACCAATATTGTTTACTTACCTACTTAAAGGTACTCAACGCGAAAGTAATTCTGCCTGTCTCTTACCTTTTTAGGCCTAAAATAATGTGTCTTCAAAATAATGAATGCTTTGATTAATATTATAAAAGTTTTATTTACAATAATAAATAAAGCCTTCTGTCACTTTCCACCTCTTTCGTTTTGAAACCGACCGACTTCAATTTTTTTAGTATTTACACAGTGTTATAAGATTTCGGGAAAAATACTTATCCGTTGGCAATACATTATGGACCATTTCGTGATCATCACACAATAGAGTTTTTTTTTTAAATCGGTCCATAATTACTGAGATATCGACTAAAACATGTTGCGTAAAATGAGTTTTGAATGTTCAGATAGGTATTCATTTTTACAAAGGAGGTTACAAATGCTATAGATGTCATAGCTGCTTTGTTCGAATTCTGTACGAAAGACTTTTTCTTACATACTGATAATTTTAACGTTCGTTCATTTTAGTCAAAAAAAGGGGAAACCTGACTATTATTAAGATATAACTTGGAAACTCGTATAAGAAGCTAACACGGTAATATTAAGTGACTTTTGACAAAATGTATAAAACATCAAAATTAAGGCGTAGGTCATGTCATGTCGAGCTTCCACAATCCGCATCTCAATCCATTGTACAAATTGCACTAAATCTATCTGATTTATCAAAGTGTCGCTAACGATATATTGCGTAAACGTTTTATTTTACGAGATCGCACAGTTTTTGCCCTATATTCCAAAAAGGCTATCGCTGATCATGTAGTCTCATTTACGTGTCACCACGTCAACACGGAAAAAGACAAGACTGCTGTAAACTAGGGATTACCTTTTTAATATATATTTAATACTTACAAAATCGGAGTTTCTCTGAAGGATAGGATTCGTAACGAAAACATCAGACAGAGAACCAAAGTTATCGACATAGCTCTAAGAATTAGCAAGCTGAAGTGGCAGTGGGCCGATCATATCTCGCGAAGAACCGACGGCCGCTGGGGCAAACGTGTTCTTGAGTGGAGACCACGACTCGGTAAACGTAGTGTAGGACGCCCTCCGACCAGGTGGGATGACGACCTGCGAAAGACTGCAGGTAGATGCTGGATGCGGCAAGCTGAAGACAGGGCGCTCATTGGGGGAGGCCTATGTCCAGCTGATGACTTACAAAATGACAAATGACAAGATATTTTAATCGTGACTCGGCGCGGATCGGTTTTATTTTAGTATTGTCCGTCCCATTACTAAATCCAAAAAGCTCGAATGATTTTAGCCTTTCGCTAAAAAGTCGAATCTCTATCTTCTTGACTTCGAAAAGGTTAAAGTCCCGGTAAGAAACCTATATTCATATACCTATATTCTACAACTTAAACTTATTAAAATCTACGGAACTAAGCTAGAGTATGATAATGTTCTATGGTCGATAAAAAATACCACCTTAAAGTATTTGCCTAATTGAAGGTCACCCAGCATGCGGGTGCTATGCTGAAAAATAAGCGAATAATTGCAAATTTTAATACAACATTAATTACTTAGATACTAACAACTGGTCATGCACGAACCAGATTTTGAAGGTTTCGTAATCGTTTGTTTTAAACTTTTAACAATGAATACATTAATTTTGGTGAGCAGGTTCTGAATATAAAGGCATCCGTCACCGTGTGTTAGACATCATTCGATCGTCATTATTCGAGTAACACAGACCACTTTACACTTAGCGCAATGTTCAAGCTGGTGGTGTTACTTTGCGGCGTGTGCGGGCTGAGCGCGGCGGCGCCCGGCGTAGGGCTGGCGTACGGCGGCCCTGGCTTGGCGTACGGCGGCGTGGTGCCCGTGAGCTCCGTGTCACAGTACAGCAGCAGCGTGCTGCACGGCGCGCCGCACACCTACAGCGTGTACCCCGGCTACGCGGCACTGACGCAGGCCCCGCACTCGCCCGCGCTCGTGCTGGACCCCGTGCACGGCGTGCCCCTCGACACTCCCGAGGTGGTCGCCGCGCGCGCCGCACACTACCAGGCCAAGGCGCTCTCCCTGCACCACCTCAAGAAGCGCTCCGTCGTCGCCCCGCTGGCCTACTCCAGCCCTCTTGTCACCGGCTACTCCGCCTACCCCTCTCCCGTCGTCTCCGCCTACTCCTCTCCCGTCGTCTCTGCCTACTCCTCTCCCCTTGTCTCCGCCTACTCCTCTCCCGTCGTGTCTCCCTACGCCTCCCCCCTGATATCAGGGTATGGTGTTGCCGGCCCCCTTGTAGGTTCTTCTTTGGCTTACCACGGCGTGGGAGCTAAAGCCCTCAGCGTACACCCCTGGTAAACAAATAATTTACCCACCTTATAACAATTGTAGAAAATGTGTTCTTGTTTAATTATCTATTGCAATAAACTTAACAAAAGTTTCACCTGGCATTTTTTCATGATTCCTTCTTTAGCACCTTTAAATTATTATTTAAGTACGGTCAAAAACAAACTCGTTCTACCTTCCACTTACCTATATAATATCTAATGGGCTGCACGCCCGTAGATATTCATTGTGATTTTGCGACACTTAATTACCTAGCTTTAATGAATTACCTACCTTATAGGTAGGTAATTCATGCCTACAATGTTGTGTAAATGTTGGCAACCATAAATGTACCCTAAAACTAGATTATAAATCTCCCTAGAAACACCTACTACAATTTAGTAAGAAAGGTCTAGGTACCTTGCCACCTAAATTGTAGTAGCATTTCTAACAGTTATGAATGCTCTTACCACATCAATTGAAATGTTAAATAAAATCATGGTAATCTTTTAGAAGAACACTAAAGTCATAAAATAACAAATCAATTTCACAATAAAATTTATTGCAATCACTACAAACAAATTAGAACAAAGCAGGTCAAATTACTGGTAGGTAAAGTTTTCTTGTAAGTATTCGCTTATCCACGCCGAGTTCTAGTAATGTCCCAAATGAGAATGACCATATCCAAAGTGTCCTCCATATGCCAAAGGCGCGTGATGCAGGGGAGCCGCGTGGGTAAGAGGCGCCACCACCGGTGACACAACAGGCAACACTGCAGCCACTGCAGGTGCCCGGAAGTCCACACGAGACTGGTGAGACACCGCCACTGGTGATACATGTCCTGCAGCTCCGAGATGACCAAGACCTCCAAGTGCAGCGTGTCCAACGGGCACAAAATGAGGAGATCGCTTTTGAATATAATGGCCTCCCTGGTTGAGAAGACCATGCAGCGCGTAGCCGTGTCCAATTAGTCCATGACCATATCCCAGGTGACCCACACTTGCGTATCCGTGACCACCGAGACCCAGACCTAAGCCAGAGTATCCATGGCCAAGACCAAGACCGCCGAATTCGTGAGAGTGAGGAACAATAGGGGCCACGGCAGAATGCACCAACGGTAGCACAGCATGGGCACTGCAAGCCGCCAGCGCCAAGCAAACGAAAACTAATTCGCGGAACATCTTGTCAGGAGACTTGAACTTTCAGAACTAACATCGTCCCCAATGTGGCACCTTCTTATACTACGAATTATGGTGACAGGAACAAATCTAACAAAGGTCCAGTGAACGTGACGACAAAAAATATGCGTTTAACTTCACTTTTTGTAGCATTGTTAAATTAGATTGAAGTAGAAAATAGATCCGATTTTGCATAAAAATAGATTGGACTTCTTATAATAAATACATCTACTTACAGAGGTACTCAATCAAACAAAATCCCTGATACTATATCAGAAAACATTCTACTTGAAAAAACAAAAATCCAAGCTCGACATAACAACAATGATGCAATTATAAATATTCATGGAAAGATGAAGTTTATAATGCGTGTGCACCTGAATCCGGCCAGTGCTCCGAGAGCAGTGACGCAACGACCCGTCCAATAGCCGTGAACTTGAACCGGTGCGTCTGCGCAATCAACAACCGTTACCTCACTTTATAAGCTACGTCTCATCTGCCTCACGCGCATACAACACAGTCCGCTCGAACAAGATGTTTAGAATATTTCTCCTAGTGTGCGTCTTACGTATGACACAAGGTCAAGTTCCGTTGATCTTCGCGGCGCCGAGTGCAGTGTCTCATCAATCGCGAGTGGATATCAGACACACCCCCAGCTTTATATCGGCGCCGTTTGTTTACAGTCCCATAGCCGCATATTCTGCGGGGAAGGAAAGTGAAATTGTGGTGGCTCCAATGATACGTTCAGAGCCATATTTCAGTCCAGTTGCTATGACATACTTCCACAATCTGCCTCTAGCAAGAGCGCTGGAGCATCCTATCACGATAGAAAAAGTTGAAGAATCTACTGAAAAACAGGATGAAGATATTGGTAGCACAATTACCGAAGACAATGCAGTTGAGAATGTTAACGAACCCAATGAGAAGTACGTTGTACACTATGCGAGAAGATAATTAACACAGTTTATGTTATGGCGCTAGAGGCCTGATATTTTATGAAGTTGTACCAATTTAATGATTGACTGATGATAAGATAAGAAAATTTAATGATAGTTTGATAAGTTTCCTTCTATATGACTTTTTACCTAATAAAATACTAAAAATAAACTTAATAAATGTACTAATCGTTTTATTGAATGTGTACTCAAAATATTTATTGCATCTAAATAAAAATTTTATTTTATTGCAAAGCCACTAGTCGTTTATTTTATGCTTTATATTCACAGAGTAACTTGAATTGTATTACTTATCGTACTAATATTATAAAGGCTAAAGTTTGGATTTCTTGGATGGATGGATGTTTCTAAATTTTTCATATTAATACTACAGAATGGATCAGACTGAAATGTTGCATAGATGGAGCCTGGAATCGAACATAGGCTTTAATCCCATAATTCAGTTACATAGGATACAAAGCGTGCGAAGCCACGGGCAGAAACTAGAGTGAGATAAAAATGTTTGGATCTTTACAGGTACGTATTATTTAGTAGGTACTTAGTAAAGAGTTCGTTTTATAGTTATGTAGTCCCGACTAAGTAGTTTTCAAATGCCCTTACATCTATATCTATACTAATATTATAAAAAGGAAACGTTTAATTTTTTGTTTGTTTGTTTGTAATGAATAGGCTCCGAAACCACTGGACCGATTTGAAAAATTCTTTCACCACCCCGGTGGGAAGCTACACTATCCGCGGTGAACATAGGCTATATTATATTTAAAAAAAGTAAGGGATCCGTAAAACCGTGCAAAGCCGGGAAGGTACACTAGTAGCCTATAAACACAAAACATCATCATCTATTATCATCATCATCATCATCATCATCGTCTCTTAACAATTACGAAAGACGATTTAGGCAGCATGGCATTGTTTCGTTGGGAATCAGTCTTACGACTACGACTACTAGTGTACCTTTAAACCTAGGGGTTGCTTTGTACTTAATTCAAGGAAGTAACAAGAAAACGATCATCGGAATATTTTTTGTCGTAATTTTCCTTTAATTGTGTTATAATTTTTGTTGATTAGTTATTAGACGTTGATGAGCATAGTCTATTTTCAGGTTTAAGGATAACAATGACACATTTTGCTTATTTCACATTTAGTACAGATAGGGGTAGTGCAAAGGAGCATGGTAAGAAGCAACCTTCAGAATGGGAGAAGGATGATTGATGCTCAAGTCGATTCTTGACTGATGCGAGATAGAGGTCGGAGCTAGGTATGAGGTTAGAAGTTGTGCAGAACGCTTCTTGATAAAGTGAGTTAGAGGCGTAGAGTAGGCAATAGGAGAAGAGTAATAAGGAGTAGACCAAACAGGGGTAGTGGTAGCGGTAGAAGTCCAAAGAGGAGCGGAGTAGGTGGTAGGAGCGATGTAACTGGCAGCCAACAATTGGGCGGACCGCTTCTTGATAAAATGAGTAGTACCTAATGGCAGAGTTTCAACAGTGTTCGGGAGAACGGGGACGACTGTTTCGGCTGGGTACCTCACGAGGGGCGCGGCGAGGGTCGCGCCAAGCCATGTGCCAGGATTTAAGTATGGGAAGAACTGCGGAGAGCGCTTCTTGATGAAGTGGCTGTACGTCAGAGGAGCCGCGTAGCTGGTGTAGATGGGCGAAGGGTGGACGACACTGCTGGCCGACTTGGAGATCGTGGTCGTCGCTGGGGACAACACCGTGGTAGAGTAGGTCAGGGGGGACCCGTACAGCAGACTGCTCGGCTCAGCCACAGCCGCCGCAAGGAAAGACAACACCACCAGCTTGAACATTGTGGTCTGTGTTGCTTGGATGGACAACTGATGCCGAACAATGAGCAGCAACGTATTTATAGAAAGTAATATTGGACTGGAGCAAAGGGCGATCTCGTTTCGCCAACCGGTGCAAGGAGGCTGTACAGGAAGCTGATATTTAATATAATCGAGGCCGTCCAGAAGCCTCAACTAGTCAGCACATCAATAACTCTCCCGCGCATCGAACAGCAAAAACGTCGATATAAATTACGTATCTATTTTAAATTTCACCGATATTGGTTGAAACTGCTTAATTGTTGCTATCCTCGGTGTTTGCATAGGCGCTTCAGTTTACTGTTTTACTATAGTTATGATAAGAGCGAGTTTTAGCTCATTACCCTAATATACAATCTGAGATACAATCCTATGAATCACACTTATGTTATAAATGCGAAAGTTTAGATGTCTTCATGGATGGATGTTTGTTACTTCTTCGCGCCAAAACTACTGAACGGATCGGGCTGATATTTTGCATACAGGTTGTTTTATCCCTTAAATTTGGTCCGTGGTGCCATGGGACAGAAATAACCTTAAAACGTTTCCTTAGAAACAACGCATGCGAAGCCGTGGGCAGGAACTAGTTAGTTATCATTTGTAATACAATTAAATTATGGTCTTTTCGCGTAAAACCCGCGCGGGTACATTGGTTGCACTTAATGAGTCATCCTAGTCAACTGGTTATGCAACTACTTTCTTAAGCAACTTACTTTTAGCGTTAATTCTATAATAGTTATTTTGGGCTTTTAGCATGAACATGTAACAGCTCATAATTATGCTAATTGACTGTTAACTTAAAGGCATGCGTAAGCTACTGATTTAAATTAAATTGAAGCTTATGTGGGTTGATTCTTCAAGTGAGTAGCAAAAATAATAAATAAATAAATTCAGAAAAATTTAAGGTTTAGAATATAAGTACACACAAACGAGGTTTAGCCAAAATAAAGCTATAAATACTTTCCCATTTGTATTCGCGCGCTCGTATGCGCGAAAGCACTAAAGTCAATTCTCATGTGCGCAAAAAATCAAGACAATTGATAAGTGACACTATCCCTCTGCTGAAGCGTGCTTCACCTCTATGATTGACGTGTTTGGGTTAGACTTGGTGTCGAGAGAGATACACTGTCATGTCAAAGTGCAACAAATCACTATCACACACACTATCACATAAAAACATTCGAAAACTATCATCGAGATTGTAAAAAACCATTGGATCGTTATCATACTACGAAAAGTACTTAGCTCCTCTCGATCCGGTGGGCGAGGCTGCAAGGCTCTGAATGTATAGGAAGGACTCGAAAACTATAAAAGTACATATTCATAAGATAATGCGCACAGCTTATACTCACGTCTAAGTAAGATTATATTATCTGTGGTAAGTTCTAAAGAAAATTGGGCACATTATATTTTTAGTTGTATATTTGATATTTGTTAGTAGTTGTTAGCCTCTAACGCATTTTTCATAGGACAATACTCAAATCAGATTCTGCCACGATCGTGTTTTGTCACATACATTTAGCTGCCAGATTATTTGTGTGTTGTCAAAAGTCAGGTCAAGACAAAAGGCAGCCTGGCAACAACTTCAGAAAAAGTTTTTATACAATCTGCAGATATTTGTTCCGGGTGTTCTGGTATATACTCGTATGTGTAAAAAAATCTATGTAATGTATTGTATTAAGTATATCAGTCATCTAGTACCCATAACACAAGGTCTGCTTAACTTGGGGCTAGATGATGATGTGTGGATTGACCAGCATCATTTTTATTTATTTTATTAGATTGGTTGGTACCTTTAATTGCTATGGTACAGTATGTTTTGTAAATACTACTACCATTTCTTGTGTTAAGACTATTAATTTATATTCCTTGGTCATAATGGATGGCACGAAGCCGCCTTCATACAAGGCATGGCATTTAGTCAATTTGCAAGGCACCGTTTATAAATGTCCACTTTTGACATGATCTGTTGAAGTATTTCATACATAAATTCACGTGCTCATACCTACATAGCAACTTAATTAAACGTCAACAATGAATAATATAAAAAGCAACCCAGTAAAATGATCTTTATGTTTGGAAAAGTAGTCCTTTCAATGTCATCGATTTAATCCGGCGACACCTTCAGTAATCATATTTCGTTGCTAGTATAAAAACCTATCCCGATTGTTGGATGGTATCAGTCGTCGCTGAGTCGAGATATCAACACAGACCACTACACAATGATGAAGCTGGTGGTGTTGTCTTGCGTGCTGGCTGCGGCCTCCGCCTCAGGGTTGATCGCCCCGATCAGCCCGCTTCTCTACAGCGCTCCTTTCCTCCAGCCGTACAACTACCGCGGCCCGTTCTCCTTGGCTCCCGGCCAGCCCGCTAACATCCTCGGCTCCGACGGCAGGCCTCTGGATACTTTGGACGTGAACTTGGACCGCTCCGCCCACTTCACCGCTAAAGCCCTCGATGGAGGAATCCACCTTCTGAAGAAGCGTTCCGTGATCGCTCCTCTCAGCCCCATCCTGTACAGCGCTCCACTGTACCAGCCCTACAACTATAGAGGACCTCTGTCGCTCGCTCCCGGCCAGCCCGCTAACATCCTCGGGTCTGATGGCAGGCCTCTGGACACGCTCGAGGTTAACTTGGACCGCTCCGCTCACCTGACGGCCAAGGCCCTTGGCGGTGGGATTCACCTGTTAAAGAAGCGGTCGGTGGTCGCGCCCGTGCTCGGCGCCCGGCTCGCCCTCGCTCCGACGCCCCTGATCACCTCAGCCGTGCCCATCGCACATGTCTCGCCCTACGCCCACTACGCCAGCCCCCTGCCGTTGTACGGCTGGTGAACATCGAAGCCCAACTCAATCAACAACTATCAATAGCCACAGACATGTAAAATACTTTGTAAATAAATTCGATACAATTTAAAATTTTGTTATATTTTTTTCTCATTTGAGATTTTATAAGAACCTAATTTTTAACATTATTCTTTAATTTTCTACAACTAGCTAGCTGCTAGCTAATAAATATTAGTTGATTGTTTTACAAGGGACTAAACCATCCCATTATATACGAGGATGACGCGACCAAGTTATAATGGGTGGTTTTGGCCTAATAAAACAATTCATAGTTAAACAATTTTCATTAATTTTATTAAAAATTAAATGTGCAGTTAGAGCAATTTTGTATGTTTAGAGATTTATTTCACATGATTTTGAAGGAATTTTGCCTTTGTCTTCCATTTGCATATTAGGATTTTCACTAGGGCTTGGTGAAATTTTATTAATTTTATTAAGACACGTTCAGCTTCAATACACTTTGCAATATAGAAAGATTTCGCTACAATACCAACTTTTTTTCTCGTAAATCGATGCATTTTTTCTATCGCACAACGTAAAGTACCTACGCATTCTACCTTAGATAGGGTAGAATAAATATACAGATCGAACAATCGCCGCTTCAGGTACGCCATGAAGGTTCCATTTCCAAAAATAAATTCTCTTTGTTTATGGAATACCAACATGTCAAAATTGTATTTAAGATACGAATGTCGTGCACTCACTGATGATTTCAGACAATAATATGAAATGAAAAAATACTTTACTCCCTAGACCATCAAATTTAAATTTACGACTGCTAGCTTCGCAGTTTTTGAGCAAGATACATAGGTAAAAAATATTTAGTTGCCGTAGAACTAAATTTTTTTAGTTATTAACGATTTAAATTTATCAGGCAATCACATTTTCCCTTCAATTCACCTACACTTAGTCTTAATCACGCACGACCGGATCTACCTATGGGATTTTCTTAGTTTTTTCTTAGTTTTTTCTTCTTCTATGGGTTGTTCTTAGTTTTTTATAGTGATGTTTCCGGGGAATACGGGAAGACCCCTTGTTATAAATTTGGTATATATATCATAAATCGTGTTCCATTAACAACACATCCAAAGTATTTTGACGACCGATGTGGCGCAGTGGGCGAAGGTCCGCCTGCGACGCTGAAGGTTGCGGGTTCGATTCCCGCCTCGGAACAATTGTGTGTACGATCTGCAGATATTTGTTCCGGGTGCTCTGGTCGTTTTCTATGTATAATAAAAAATATCTATCTATGTAATATATTGTATTATGTATATCAGTTATCTAGTACCCATAACACAAGCTCTGCTTACCATGGGGCTAGATAATGCTGTGTGAATTTGTCCAGCATTATTGTCCAGCATTATCCAGCATTATTATTTATATTTACGATCGTTGCGCTTGCCCGCTGCCGCAGCCCGCTCGCTCTGTTCGCCAAACGCTCTTGTCTTTTTGCCATTGCGTCCAGTCCAGGGTTCGACTTCTCCCCCAAGGAGACTTTGAACCCCATCAAAAACAAAAATATTCGTTATCTTATTCTTTCTATCTTTTTCTCAGTGGCCTCATCTTTAACCCATAAGATCTCTAAAAGGATAAACCACAATTGGTCACTTAAAACGAAAGTTTGACCTAAAAGTTTGACCAAAGTCTTTGGCTGCAACCGCGCCTGCTAGACTTTTATACTTGACCCTTGCTAAAGGTACTTTTAGCAAGGGTCTAGCAGGCGCGGTTAGCCCAGAGCCCCCATAAACTCACGCTCCGACCTTGTAATCACGTGATGTGTACTCGTGATGGAACTCGTGTTCAGATCATTTATCGCTGATACAATTACAGCAATTAACACCTTATCACGTTACTAACACCAATTTACTTTGGATTACTTAAAATTAACCTGTTGATTCAGTAATCAAAACTAGTTAAGACGGTATAACTTAACTGGTTTCATTCCATTTCGTTATACACATACATAGGTAAGGTATTGAAAGTTTATGATAATTCCTTCAAAATTAAAATAACAAAAGTGTAACTCAACTTTGTTTATTAACATTGTCCAATTGAAAAATGAATAATATTTGCACTATAGTGCATTTACAGGTTTATATACCATTTACCAGATTAGAGGTGCTGCGATGCGTCCATAGGTGGTGTGAATCGGAGCAACACCAGCGTAGGGAAGAGTCAAGGGAGCCAGGTGTGCTGTTCCATAAGTGAGAGGGAGAGAAGGAGTGATCAGAGGCGCAGCGAGGTGAGAGGTGAAGGGAACCACGGAGCGTTTCTTCAGGAGGTGGCCGCCAAGAGACTTCGCGACCAGGTGGGCGGACCGGTCCAGGTTCACGTCCAGGGTATCCAAAGGCCTGCCGTCCAAACCGAGCACGTTGGCCGGCTGACCCGGCGCCAACGACAGCGGACCTCTGTAGTTGCTAAGACCAAGGCCCGTGTAGGCGTAAGGCAATGGCCCCAACCCCCATATTCCGGTAGCGGACGCCGCGGCCAGAACGCAAGATAACACCACCAGCTTCATCATCTTGTAATGTAGTGGTCTGTGTTAAACGACTGATGCACTTCTAATGCAGCAATCAGCTTATATACCACGGAACGCATCTTGTTGGCCGTGAAGCTGGATATTATTCAAACAATGTCAACATCACTTATCTATAGGATAAAATGCACTACCTCCTTACTAGGAACTATAAATTTGCACTTCAAGTTATTTCTACAGGTAGTAAAAGTAGCTGACATTTCATACTTAAAGGTTCAGAACAATTTTCAACGCCACTAGGTACTTCTTTTTCTGCGCTATTTCGCACATCATTTTATACCTATATATATATTTTATATATATTTTATTTTACGAATTTAAAAAAAACTTACATTTTTGATTTTATAATAAGATCTTTGCTTGAGGCATTATTTGTCTACATATATTTGCTATACATTTATATAGGTACTAGCTGCGCCCCGCGGTTTCACCCGCTTGGTGATAGATATTTTGGATAATATACAATATATCTTTAAAAATTGTAGCCTAAGTGTTATTCTGATGTATAAGCTATATTATTGTAAAGTTTCATTAAAATCCATTCAGTAGTTTTTAAGTGAAAGATTAACAAACATCCATCCATCCATCCATCCATACTTACAAACTTTCGCGTTTATAGGTAATATTAGTAGGATATGTACATTATTTAACTAAGTACTCGAATATTTCAAAACGAAAAACATACCAAACCTGACGTGAACCAAAATCGCATAGAAGCTTTCACGACAAAACCAATTCTATTGGGCTTTCAGGGCTATTGAAACGGGTAATACGTATAAAAAATATTTGGTGGTTTTGAAATAACTAAAAACCAACTTCATATTTTTTAGTATTTACACTGTTTTTAAATTTGCCGGAACAAATACTTATATCACTCGGTAATATGTTTTTATGGGACCATGTCCGGATAAATCTCCCTACAATAGCGAAAAATATTATAAAATCGGTCTGTAATTGACGGTGAAATCAACAATTACACATTTAAAAAAAACAGACTGCCGAACATACTCGTAGAACCTCCTCATCCTTTGTTTTGACTATCAAGATGGCTTAGGTAATGTCCGTACTTATACACCGATTTAGAATCCAAAATATTTTATGTCAACAACGATATTTATGGATAAAAACTTAAATGAAACCACCAAGTTAGCAGCAAAGCTATCACTAACAACTAAAACAAACTTCAATGATGCATAATATCACATGTGTACGAGTAGCAATAACTGTTTCAATTTGAATCCGAATTCAAAAGAGAGATTAAATAAATTATGATTGATGAATGAAATGCTTTCTAAACCAAAAATTGTTATGAGCCGCTTTGCTTCGATGATACCTTTGTCGTTAAATATATTACAACAATATTCCTTGAGTTTGGTAACTTTTAATGTAGCTTTTAATGCTAATTTTTTTTGGTTACCGTTACTACTTTTTTAACTTATAAAAAACCTGGATAGTTTTTGTATACAGAGGGTATACAAAAACTATCTGAATAATCAAAAACTATAAACCTGGATAGTTTTTGTATACAGAGGGTATACAAAAACTATCCAGGTTTTTCTGGTTCAGATTATTATCATCATCATCAGCCTATATTAGTTCACGGCAGATTAGAGTATTACTCGTATCATCAGATGTTTTTCTGGCGCATACTGACAATACCCAATACCACACTATACTATGGTCATAGCTTATTAATTAGGTACCTTAACACTTTCGAGTATGCTAATTTACGAATGCTACAAATGCTCCGATCTTGATGAGGTGAGAGCGAAGCTAATTGAGATCTTCATCAACAGTCGATATTGGTCCACTGCCGGACGCAGACCTCCCCCTGATAAATAAATAAATAAATAATGCTGGACAATTCACACAGCATCATCATCAGCCACAAACTAAGTAGAACTTGTGTTTTGGGTAGTACTAGAAGACTGTTATTTATAAAAGAAAACATTTTTATGGAGATCCATTTTTAGTGAGCGAGTCATCACGCATTTTTTTTATGTACTCGCTAGTTTTAGCATTTGCCATATTTAATTTGTGATTTTAAAAAAATTTATAAACATTTAAAACTAAACCTAATACGAGAGAGAGAAAACGGAAAAGGATCAGGAGAGTTAGGTTAGGAAAGTTATTATTAAAATTAATTTATTAAATTATGGAATTATCAAACATACATATTATATATACATTATATATTTATATTATTTGTACAAATAAAAGATGATAAGCAATAAATAGAAGGGTCTAAGGAGGAGAGGAGGGAGGCAATATTAATAGGAAGCGGAATACGGAGGGAGATGAGATCATTATAGAAAGAACTGCGGTTGGTCGGTTATTTTCTTTTGTTATTGCTGTCACTAGAAAATTGATTGTCTAAATTGATTGTCTGTCAATGAACAATTCGCGACAGGAGTCCTCACATAATTATGAATGGACCGTTCCGTTCAGCTGCTTTTTATAACGGTAGACGTTAATTTCTCACTTACATTCAAACCTTTTATGCATAAAACATAAATTTGTAGATTCTTTTTTGTTGATTGATTGAATAAAAATCTATTGTTACGCCACCGTCTATACCTATACTATAGCCACGTGTCCATCCAAAGGTTGCCTGGAAGAAATCGCTCTTAGCGATAAGGCCGCCCATTGAGCATCTGTATCTTTGTTTGTTTGTTCTTTACTGTTTTTTTTCTGTGTTTGATGTGCAATAAAACGTATTTGTATTGTATTGTTACTTTTGTCGCGTTTCACAAAGGTGGTCTGGTCATATCAGTTCACCCATGACTTCATAAAACATCTTATTTGGGAATCAAGAGAAATCATACACTTCTTATTGAAAAATAACTATGTAAAAAATTGGTTTTTCGCTTTGTCTATTTTGTATATCTTGTATAATGTTTTCTGAATACTTAGATATTAGACGCTAATTGCGGTAGCCAGCCAGCATAAAGAAAGGTTTGTTGCAATGTATTTTAGGTAAATCATCATTATCACCATCTATTGTCCAGTAATGGCCTTCCTTACTGTTTAATAAATAAATAATGCTGGACAATTCACACAGCATTATCTAGCCCCATGGTAAGCAGAGCTTGTGTTATGGGTACTAGATAACTGATATACATAGTACAATATATTACATAGATAGATATTTTTTATTATACATAGAAAACGACCAGAACGCCCGGAACGAATATGTGCAGATCGTACACACAATTTTTCCGAGGCGGGAATCGAACCCGCAACCTCCTGCGTCGCAGGCGGACCTTCGCCCACCGCGCCACATCGGTCGTCGATGTTTTCGTTTATCACCAGTTTCAAAGCTACCGTTTTGAATGTACCTTATGAAGAGGATTTATGAGTTTTTAATCAGAGTTATACCTAATAATCTACGTTTTGAATAAAAACATTAATGAGCATTCATAACTTTATTGGAAAAACCATAAAAACAAATTCCGTACAAATTCTTGACTAAGTAAATAGGTGCAACAGAAAGCAATAAGTTTGTATGAGATCTAGACTTGAGCTTCGAATTAACTAAACATTCTAATATGGCATGTAAGCTACAATTCATGCTAGGTAAAGGTAAGATAGCGGCGAATAATAAAATAAAGTGATATTTATAGGTAACTCTCTTTATAAAACTATTATAGGTAGGCACAGGGTTTGTTACAGTCTAATATTTTTGTACATTTCACCAGCCGAGACCCAAGCGGCCAGCGTGTCCCCAGCCTCCCAAGCCTCCCAGACCGAGAGGACCGACGGGGCCGAGACCGAGTCCGGCGTGACCGAGACCGAGCCCGGCGTGACCGAGACCAAGCCCGGCGTGACCGAGACCGAGCCCGGCGTGTCCGAGACCGAGTCCGCCGTGAATGCCCAGAGGCGCCGCAGGGATGGCCAGGGGGGCGGGGGCGATCAGTCTTCCGGGAAGATCGATGCGGGCGGTGTGCGACCAGGCGGCACCCAGCAGGGGGGCGGACCGCTTGCCAATGAGGTGACCGTGCGCGCCAGCGGGGTCCAGTGCCTTGGCGGTCAGGTGTGCCACGCGGTCCAGGTTCACGTTGATGGTGTCCAGGGGTCTGCCATCCTGAGCAAGGATGTTGGCAGGCTGGCCGGGAGCCAGCGACAGAGGACCCCTGTAGTTATAGGCAGCGATCGCTGGCGCTGCTGCTACGCCACCGTGAGCGGCTGCGGCCCAGGGAGCAGCGGCGGCCCAGGGAGCGCCCCAGGCACCGGCTAATAAAGGAGCCGGAGCGGCAAGCGGTGCGCCGAGATGACCTAGGCCTCCCCAGCCCAGTCCCAATCCAGGCCAGGCACCCAGGCCTAACCCACTGGGCGCGGCGGCTACCATAGCCAGCACTGAAGACAACACCACCAGCTTGAACATTGTGGTCTGTGTTGTTTCTAATCGAATTTCAACTGATACATTTCCAATTTACGCGCTAGCTTTTATACTAAATCAAATTCGTAGGCGAACCCTATTCCAGATACCTTTGTGACGTTGTCTAAATATGCAATAGGGCGTTGGCTATCGCCAATAGAAAGAAACGCACCACAGGGCTGTGCAGGCGCTTGTGACCGCTGCGTTTATTATTCCGCAACAAATTCGACTCTATACAAAAGGATTAAGTCCTAGAATCATTGATTGTTTTCCTGTTTGCCTTGAACATTTGATAAGGGCCGTTCACTTGGTGACCGAGGCATGTTTAATAGTGTTCGATTTGTGATAAACCAAGACAAGACGTTGGCACCTAACCTACCACCTAACACCATCACTGACAGCTCACACGATCGTAGGTACCATGCTCGTACCCTACTAGTATTTGTATTATAGTTCATAGTTCATTTATTTATTTGTGATACACAGGTATTACAGGGATGTTCAGACTTAAAATTAAGAGCACTGTGATCTGCCATTAGGCGTACAAAAGTTACATATTTTGGAAACAGAGCAAAAATCAATAATAATAATAGTAACATAATGCAAAAATAAAAAATTAAGAATTGAGAATTAAGAATTGAAAATAATGCGTTTTTCGTTGCGAGTCCCTATCTATACTACATTTACATAGTAACTAAAATAACTAAACTCCGTCAAAATATTCATTCAAGCTGTAAAATGTCTTACTTATTAAATAACTAAAAAGGTTAGATTTAAATTTTGTGATGTCAGTACATTTCCTAATGTCATTTGGTAAACTATTATAAATTCTGGGAGCCATTACATAAGTACTATTACTAAATAGAGCTGTTTTAACGTTATTCTTGATTTGCAAACAATCTTGTCGTCGCTTGTTGGTGTATATAAAATAGTCCAGGGTTTCGTCGAATAAATAGTACAATTTCATAAATATATAGTGATGTCAATGTCAGGAGATTAAGTTTATTGAAATATGGTCGACAGCTGTCCCTTCTTTTAATGCCACAGATGGCTCTAATGCAGCTCTTCTGGGCGATAAACAGACGTTCTATTTTCACTGCATTACCCCAGAAAATTATACCATATCTTAATCTTGAGATCACATTACCATGATATGCTGCTAGCACCGCTTTTTGGTTGACCACCTTTTTTAATTTCCGTAAAGCATACGCGGACTGTAGCACATGTTTATGCACGAAATCCAAATGTGATTGCCATTTCATATTGCTGTCTATGTAGAGTCCAAGAAATTTGGTAGACGTCGTATCACATATCTCCGTATCCTCAAAGAACATTTTCGGTGGTAATCTTCCAGTTGGTGTTTGTCTGAAGTTCATGAGTTTAGTTTTGGTCAAGTTTATTAATAAATTATTGTTTTTTAGCCACTTTATTATGGACTTGAGACTTGTCTGGATTTCGTCGTGATTATTGTAGACAACAGTACAGTCGTCTGCGAAAAGAATGACTGGATTCTCTGTAGCTACTAAAATATCATTTATGTAGATCAGAAATAAGAGCGGCCCCAGAACGCTACCTTGTGGCACCCCATGTGTTACAGTTCTTTCAGTAGACACATATGATTTCTCATCTTTTGTCTTAGTGCATATCTTATTAATACATGTTATCTGTGTCCTCTGGTCCAAGTAAGATTTGAGTAGATCTAGCGCTATTCCTCGCACTCCATACGACTCTAGCTTACTAATTAGAATATTGTGCTCTACATAATCGAATGCTTTTTTCATATCTAGATACATAGCAAAAACTTGTTGTTTTTTATCCATCCTAGAGTATATCATTTCTAAAAAGTCATAAATAGCTAAATCAATCGATTTATTTTTTCTAAAGCCTTTTTGTTCTTTTATGAGTACTTCATTTGTTTCAAAATAGCTGTATAATTTTTTATGCACTATCTTCTCAACAACTTTAGCGAAAATAGGTATTAAAGCAACCGGTCTATAATTTTGTATGTCATATTTGCTATCTTTTTTGTGAATCGGCTTAATTATTGTAGTTTTTAATTTAGATGGAAATATTCCTTGTTCAAAACACAAATTTATAATGTAGCTCAGAACAGGTGAGATGTGATTGCATACTAATTTTATTACCTTAGTGCTTATATTGTCGTACCCAGTGCTATTTGTGTTTTTTAGGCTTTTGATAACAGTGCAAACCTCCTTGGGATCGGTCGGCATCAAAAACATCGATTTATAATTATTGCAGTTTCGTCTATAGTCATTTTCTTTTTTAGTTGAATTGTCGGCCGCTGCGTCAACATAATAATTATTAAATGTTTCTGCTATTTGCTTTTTGCTTATTGTATCATTATTGTATCATCCACGTCTTTTATTACCAGAACAATAGGGTGAGTTACATTGAAAAGTGTTAAAAATTACAACTTTCAAATCAAGTGATTTGAATCCTAATGCCTAGTGGCAGTAGGCATATTGATAAATATTTTATTAATTTTGTTTCCGCTCATAAAACTAACATCTGCTGGGAATTGCAATTAAGTTGAAAACAGTCATATTTTACAGAAGGGTCTCTGGTTTTCCCTTCCTGAAAGGTCGAGTCATTGCACCCATTTAGCAAATTACATTTCATAGGATGTTAATTTTTAATTATTGCATTTTATAGGTCACAGTGGATTCAAGTAATGTTCTAAAGCACCTACCTAATAAAGCGCTTCCCTTATCGCCAGTTTAAGTTCAACCAATCAATCGGTTTTCAAACCTCTCGGTGGTTATAACTAACACTTTCATTGCCCCTGCGGTGTTATGTATAGTTTCAAATAAATATATTTTCTTTCTTTCTATTTATTTATTATTTTTAGCCATTATTGTCCCACTGCTGGGCAAAGGCCTCCCTTTTCTACTTCCACTCCTCGCGATCTTCTTTCTATGAGGAGAAAAAATTAATCCTGCTATTTATATCGTCTCCGTAATATTATATCTTAAGTTTTATAATACAACTCATTTTTTAACTGACTTCAAAAAAAGTATCAGGTTCTATGTTCGGCTGTTGTGTGTGTTTTTTATGTTTGTTTGTTCGACAATTTCTCCGCCAATGTGAACCAATTTGATAACTTACGCCTTGATATAACTGGTCCCTGCTTATGCTATTGTAAGAAAGATCTTGAGGTGGTAGAAAATTTGATTCTCGAGGGATTAGTATCTATTTGTCCCGACAATCTTAAAAACAGTGTAAAATTAAGGGATTCGAAGTCGATTTTTATTTACTACAATCGGATTATAATTACCTACCTTCTAAATCCGTCCAAAAACGCGTTTTAAGAGCGGGTACACATTGGGCGCTCGGCTTTGCGTTGACGCGCGTCGATCGCGTACATACACCGCGCTTAGCACGGCGGCGTTCGACGAGCGTTAGTAGGGCGAACATACTTTGGCTCAGTTCGAAAATGGACGTCGAAGATTGCTTGTGTGTGGCTCCTCTACCGTCGTTACAAAAGGCGACGACAAAGGCAAAGAGAATATTGGGTGCACCCAATACTAAAGGATAGACTGACGCATGGAATGTTTGTAACATTGTATCCAAAATTAAGACAATACCGGCCTAAGTTTCATCTATAAAGAAATCAGTATCAAAATGCTCGATCTCCATTTTCGTAACGTGCGTCCACTCTACACAAAAGCGCGCGATCAAATGTACAACAAAATGACCGCTCATGTATCTCCAAGCGCGCAGCAGACGCCTAAGCAACGCGCGTCCGAACGAAAAAATGTAAACGCGCGTTTGACGCGCGCTTGCCCAGTAAAGCGCGCTTGCAACGCGCGTACGCTTCCATAGAATTCGGGGTTCTAAAAACGCGCGTTAGCAAAGCGCGTTTCAAAACGCCTAATGTGTACCCGCTCTTCAGGTAATGACAGCAATAAAAAAAACTATTGATCTCAAACAACTCTGCACCGTTTTAGGGGATAATTGGGATTTTTTGAGCCAAACAAACTCGTATACTTATAATACATAAACAAAGTCTCGAATTACAAGTAAACTTGATACATGAACTTGAATCGATACCCGTTTCTACTCGTATGTAGGCATACAGTCTCGACCGGTTTGCGTGACGTACGTATTGTATGTATGTAATGTGGTTGTACAGAGAGCTCCATCGATATGTAACCTCCAAGGCAGATTTCAAGTCATCGTAAAAAAAATAGTTTTCTAAGTGAGTTTTAAGAATTAATTAAACAAATAGAAAATTACATATTTTTAAAAGACACAATTGTCGTATTACTATAATCTTCTTATAACTTAAACAGAGGGTTGAGGTAGCTGCAACTAAATGTTTTGGAGTAAAAGCACTATAAAACAAATAAGCTATAAATTAGATGTTTTTATACGAACTGATACGAACGAACTGAAGAACTTATAGGTATATTAATATCTTCGTTTTACCTCAAGATAGTAGTATTCTATAATATTTTCGGACCAGCTTTCGCCCGTGGCCTACATACGCGTTTTGTCGGGATAAAAAGTAGTTCTTAAGTTATATCTGTCTTATATTCTCTCTTATATATATATTCAGTAGTTTATATGAAAAGATATAACAAACATCCTAACCTATGCATTTATAATACCTGCATCCCGTATCGCCGGGATACTGTCTACCTCCCTGCAAAGTTTTATCATAATCCGTCCAGCCATTTAGGCGTGAAAAGTTTACAGATAAACAGAAAAAATTGCATAATTAAAAAAATATATAATTTAATTTTAGCATGGATTAGTTTTAATAAAGACTTCAAAGTTAACCGCGAGGTTACCTTTCGATAAGGCTGACTGTACAAACTTATAACCACATAGCCTATGTAAACTACTTTTCAAATTACCTTAGAAATGCCGTACCAACCTATTTGCAATATTAAGCCCCTATTCTCGTATTTGAACAAGTCAAACGGAGGGCAGACTAGTGTTTACAGGAATTTCATGTGGGATGGAAACAATTTGTTTTCACTGATGTTTTTTTGTATATAGTATGTTTAAGTCTAAGTATGTATTGTTAATCTATATCTACGCCAATAATTTGACCAAAATTTTTATATTTAGTGTAATTTTTATAATATTTCAAAAGTCAAAAGTCAGAAATCATTTATTCTTAAGGCTTACAAAATTTCATATTTTATACATAAAATTATTATCAAATAAAATTATTTCACTGTTCACTTCAATTTTTTGTCCAGTAGAGGAATAAGTGAAAAATTTGATATTGCTGTCAAAATAAAAATAAAAACAGATTATAGACACCGCCTAGGACTGTATTTTTTATTGAAAAATAAACCCTACGGTGGTCTCATAAAAATTTAGTTCATTAGTTTGTACAGCTTGGCAAAAATGTTTAGAAAAAGCAGCAGCCATATACTAATTTTTGCTTGTGTAGGTCTGTACTGTATAATGTACCTATTGTAGATTAGAATTACAGTTGATTTTGAAGTCTGCTTTTGTTTATCCGAAAAGGTTTTTTTCGTGGATTACTTTTGCTAAATGAAATCAGAGAAGGAACGTTGGATACTGTTAAGGCTTTTAAGGCACATTCTACATCACCCACCTAATAATAAACAGGCGCAGGGCAACGAACCCTCTAAAAGGGAGATTTTTATTCGGGCGTCCCACATTTGTTAATTTAGAGAACACTGTTTCATTCTCTTTATTTGCTTTGGAATTTTCTACCGATGCTTAATACACCATTACGTGACATTCTGTATAATAAATTGAATAATATCGCCACTTAGATACTAAGGAGTAGCTAGCTGAAGTGGCAGTGGGCCGGCCATCACGAAGAACCGACAACCGCTGGGGTAAACGTGTTCTTGAGTGGAAACTACGACTCGGTTAACGCCCTCTGGCCAGGTGGAATGACGATCTGCGAAAGGTGATGGATGCAGCAAGCTGAAGATAGAGCGCTATGGCGCTCTATAGGGAAGCCGAGTGCTAAGTCCAGCAGTGGACTATTATAGATTGATGATGATTATGAGATACTTAAACGCTCCAAACAGGAACACCCCAAGGTCTCAGTTCAGTTACAATACTGACCAGCTTATAATTGCTGTAGCATTCTAGTACAACTATCTAACTAATTAACATAAAGTTAACCCACTTTGCCCCTCAGAACTAATAATTAGGTAATTTAGCATTGCTGTCCGTCAGCTAGTCACTTAAAAAGTTAACTGAAGTTAAATGTAACCTTAGTACACACTGCGGTATGTTTAAAATTGTAGAGCAACCAAATATTTAGATTTTTTTTTAAATTATTAATGAGAACGGCGAAATCAACAATTACAATAATTTATTATAATATAAAAATGAATCGCTGAATGTGTTGCTAAGCGCAAATCTCAAGAGCAGCTGAACAGATTTCGCTAATTCTTTTTTTAGAATTTTCCTTGAAGTACGAGGGTGGTTCTTACGGAGAGAAGAAAAAGAATTTTTTTAAAAATTGCCTGAAACCAATGACCATCCTGGCGAAGCCGGGACGGGCCGCTAGTTTATTATAATTATGTATACACAAATAAGCATTAAATACAAAACTGACATTAAAAATAAATCTAAAAGTATAATTATATTAAATAAAAATATAAGAGATATGTAAGTACCATTAGGGATGATGTGATAACAGTTATTTATTATATCACCAAAATTCGTCACTGGTATTATATTGTTTTACCGCACTGGTTGAAAACGAAAGTTTTCAACCAGTGCGTCCTACCCGTTATGACCTACGGAGCTGAGACGTGGACACTCACGATAGGGCTGGTCCACCAGTTCAAAGTCGCTCAGCGAGCTATGGAAAGAGCTATGCTCGGAGTTTCTCTGAAGGATAGGATTCGTAACAAATACATCCGACAGAGAACCAAGGTTATCGACATAGCTCAAAGAATTAGCAAGCTGAAGTGGCAGTGGGCCGGCCATATCTCGCGACGAACCGACGGCCGCTGGGGCAAACGAGTTCTTGAGTGGAGACCACGACTCGGTAAACGTAGTGTAGGACGCCCTCCGACCAGGTGGGATGACGACCTGCGAAATACTGCAGGTAGATGCTGAATGCGGCAAGCTGAAGACAGGGCGCTATGGCGCTCATTGGGGGAGGCCTATGTCCAGCAGTGGACTGATATAGGCTGATGATGATGATTATATTGTTTTAGAGTTATTATAATAATGTTAACATAACTTAATAACACAATAGATACTAACATTCTTGTTGTACTTAGGGACACCAACTAAAATATATTACAAAAGACATTTACAGTCGGCGCCTTATTGCTCAAAAGCGATTTTACTTAACTTAATTACTTACTTCAAATAATGAAGCGGTTGCAACTTGTAAAACTTCTTACTGTAAATTAACTTAATTTTAAATATTTTAAAATTATTTATCATCATCATCAGCCTATAGCAGTCCACTGCTGGACATAGGCCTCCCCCAATGAATATACCATATATATATATATACAAATATTTATATATTTAAGCTGAAGACAGGGCGCTATGGCGCTCTTTGGGGGAGGCTTATGTCCAGCAGTGGACTGCTATAGGCTGATGATGATGATGATGAATAATTTTAAAATATTTAAAATTAAGTTAATTTACAGTAAGAAGTTTTACTATATTATATTAATATATATTATATAAAAACGTTTATTTCTATATTCTTACAAAAAAACTGATAGGCTAACTGATAAGTTTCAGGGTATGTGTTAATTGTTAATAGGAAGTCAGCGGAATGAATCAAACCGGATATCTACCAAGTTATTTTTGTATGTGGGTTGGCCATGCGAAAATAATTTATGTAGGTAGGTTATGTACCCATTTATTGGTTCCTAACACTAAGCAAAAAAGCTCTAAAGAAAAGTAAACTAAGTATTCGAATTAGTAAACTAAGTATATAATTCCAGCTCCAATAGCAGGCCTTCGAAAACATCGACCAATAAAGAAAACAATGTGATCGCGTGTCATTTGTGTCATTAACGACCGATGTGGCGCGGTGGACTAAGGTCCGCCTGCAACGCTGGAGGTTGCGGGTTCGATTCCCGCCTCGGAACAATTATGTGTACGATCTGCAGATATTTGTTCCGGGTGTTCTGGTCGTTTTCTATGTATAATAAAAAATATATATCTATGTCATATATTGTATTATGTATATCAGTTATCTAGTACCCATAACACAAGCTCTGCTTACCATGGTGCTAGATAATGCTGTGTGAATTGTCCAGCATTATTTATTTTATTTATTTATTAGATAACTGATATACATAATACAATATATTACATAGATAGATATTTTTTATTAAACATAGAAAACGACCAGAACACCCGGAACAAATATCTGCAGATCGTACACATAATTGTTCCGAGGCGGGAATCGAACCCGCAACCTCCTGCGTCGCAGGCGGACCTTCGCCCACCGCGCCACATCGGTCGTCGACAATAACATCGACACCATTATTTGTTTAGACACCATTTTTTTAAACCTGACTTACTGAAATAACTACGTAACATATTACATTAAATTATCAGCTAGGTATCAGTGGTGTACAAGCAAGTTTGATGGCATATCAAATGCCAAGACATATAATTTGACATGAATATTGTGTAGCCTTCCAAGTCAGATATCGAGACCTGACTCAACAATTGAAATAATATAAGACTGGGTCGTGTAAGTACATAATAATACTTAGCCGGTAGTGCCTACCTTTAGCCTGGCTCGCCTTGATCTAGTAAATCCAGCTGCGATTCAGTGCTTTATGCTTTAAAAATCTTAAATAAATAATAATTCATTACGGGTGTAACCGGGTTGACAAACCTTATGTGTGTTGGAAGAACACCAAAGTTCCGTAATGATCCGTAATGAATTCAGCAAACTTCTATAGTTTTCATAATAAATAAATAACGCTGGACAATTCACACAGCATATCTAGCCCCATGGTAAGCAGAGCTTGTGTTATGGGTACTAGATAACTGATATACATAATACAATACATTACATAGATAGATATTTTTTATTATATGTAGAAAACGACTACTATTACTATTACTATTATTTTTGACGACCTCTGTGGCACGGTGGGTAAAGATCCGCCTGCGACGCTGGAGGTAGCGGGTTCGATTCCCGCCTCTAGACAATTGTGTGTACGATCTGCAGATAATTTTGTTCCGGGTGTTCTGGTCGTTACCTATGTAACATTATTTATTAATAATATTATATTTATTATATTGAAAAAAAACATGTGCTAAGCCAGTATATCTAACACAGCTATATCGGTACGAGGCTGCGGAACAAAGCACGTTGTCGTCAGAGGCTACGTCACGTCGTCGATCTACTTGTACGACAGCCGGTGACAGGAAGTCGATTGACTGCTGGGTGTTACACTGTTGTGTGTGTGTTAGGTATTCTTATAATAAATAATAGGTCTTATTTAGCTAAATAAGACCGAATCTATACTTATATACACCAGTATAGATTGGTCTGATTTAGCTTAATTAGGTCTTACTCATTAAGCTAAATAAGACCTAATGAATAAATGTCGTTTATTTGATAAATTTATTTCTGGAATCGTTTAAAGGTTATTTATATCCCATGGGAACTGCTTTCTTTTAAAGCTTGATTCTGTATTAAACTAACACTTTCACTGTCCATCCTTCACGCACATGGACGGCTTCCCATAGGCTAGGCAGGGCTTGAAGTTACTTTACCTCATTATGCCCTAGACATAGTAGTAGGTACCTACTCCGCAAGCACCTCACGGACACAAGAAGTAGTAGGATGGTACAAAATGGTAGAGCAAATTATAACTCTCCGAAATTGATACAATAAGAAATGAACAAATATTATTACAGTTCTGTGTAACCGCAGCCTCTCTTTGAACAACCAACAAACATGTTCTATTCATTCAAATGTAGTGTAGAACAACTGTTTGAAGTAGAACTTTGGATTGAAATGGCTGTCGCCATCGCTATCAGGAATACAGGCCCCAGATCGCTCCACTTCGTAACTCTACGTCGACTGCTCCATTGTTATACCCACGCTATAAGCTCTGTTAAGACCAAGAGGGTTGCTCTTTAGTTGTTTAAATGTCAACATTTCAAATCAAGATTTTTATACAGTACTAGTTTCTGAACGCGGCTTCGCACGCGTTGTTTCCATGGAAACGTTAAAGTTTATTTCTATCCAATGGGATCTGATTAAACGTAGCTTTTGTTGGTTTTCAGGCTTAGAGATGAAATTTAGCACATCTGTGCAAAATTTCATTCTGATCGGTTGTAATAATAATTTAATTAATTTAAATTTTTGGGAAAGAAAAGCTTATCCTACTCAAATAATAACAATACAAAATATGAACAAATAAAGCTAGAAAATTTTCCGCTTATAATAGTGTATTTTTGGTGAGAAGAAGTACCAACATCCATCGATACATCCATCCATCCATCTAAACATCCAAACTTTCGCATTTATAATAAAATTATTAGTGTGTCTACAGTTACTGCACATAATCCTCTACCAACCTAAAAGTTAAGAGACCTCAACTTAATAATAAAAAACAAAAGCTCTAGATAAGATTATGATTGATATTTAATTAATTCGACACACTCACAAAACCACCTAAACACCAAACAGATAGAGCTCAAAATGAATATACCACTTCTCTAGAATCGTTGGATGTGGCAACAACAGACCTTTGTCAAGATCTAATACACTAGTACCTACTCCATTAGTAAGTGATAAACCACTTTTGATTTTTTTTTAATTATTACTCAAACAGGAAGAACATAGGTATTGCTAGCGAGGTATCTATTCACGCGACTTGCGCAAAGTCAGCTGACGAAATGCCTTTGTGCCTTGCATCAGGAACAAGGTAAATTCCTTAATACAGACAGCAAATCTGAATCTGAATATTGATCTGGAGGCGTGTAAACTGTCATAGATAAATAAAATAGAAATCATTACTGCTTTGAGGTTAAATAATGCTGGATAATCAAGGATTAAAAAACACATCATCTAGCCTCAAAAGCTGAGTATAGTGTTATTGGAACTTACCGAGCGAATTTTGTCAGTAAGAAATGTCTATCAGAATTTTGAAAATACAGTACTAGGAACTATGTACGTTGAAAGAGAGTACTTAACACTTTGACTGCGATTTTTTTTCGACGACTGCGATCTTTTTTTTAACCTAAAAAATTCGTGCTGCCGCTCTACACAGCGGTTGTGTTGCGCCGCACATGCGTTTCGTTCGAAAAATATTACGGCTGTGCTGAGTCACAAAGATCTGTATTTTCTCAGCCGCTGCGCTAGTGTGGATTTACGCATATTAGTCACTTGTAGAAAACACATACCGTGTGATTTCAGCAATCAAAGTGTTAATCAAATATTATAAATAATACTGGACAATCCACACAGCATCGCCTAGCACCAAGCTAAAGAGTACTTGTGTTATGGGTACGGGATGACAAATATTCTTAATATAGGTAATACATTACTTCATTATTCATAGTAAATACGCAGAACACCCGGAATAAATATTTGCAGATCATAGAAGTAGCCTTTGTTTTAGTCCGGGCCTGGAACTACCTGTATATGCAAAATTTCAGCCCGATTCGTTCAGTAGTTTTTGCCTGAAAGAGAAATAAACATCCAAACTTTCGGAATTATAATATTAGTAGTATTTTTCTGACTTTCATCTTATATATGAGAACAAAGCCATACCTTGAACGTACATGTAGTAGCTAAATATGTCACGTTCTTTGCATTAACAATGTTTAAGATAACTTTAGAGTATTTTTATGAGAGTACCCTATAAGGAGTCTTTTGCAAGCAGTCATGACTGGAATGCCCTTTCCCACTATTGCGTTGGCGAAAAACCTTAGAATGTTATAGTTTCTGCCCGCAGCTACGCACGTGATGTTTCTGTGCAAACGTTTTAAATGTCTTTTCTATCCCATGGCACCTAATCTATAGGATAAAAAACCTATATTTTATTCTATGCCTACACCTACCCCTATGCAAAATATCACCTGATCCGTTTTTTAGTTTTCGCGTGAAGAAGTAACATTCATCCAAAAATTCAAACGTTCGCATTATAATATTAGTGTAATTATATATTATTTAATTATAATATACAGAAATATATATTTATCTTATTGAATAAGAGCTTTTTGCATACGATCTATTACAAAATATTGTCTACTAGAACGTATGCAAAAATAATACCTAAGGAATGTTTATTCTGAGTAGCATTCACAAGCATTAAACTAAATGCTTTTCCGAATATTAAAGTCTACTCCAGGTCAGTGAACTACAGAAAAGGTTTCAATATAGATTTCCTACCCTGTTGGACCCTTTAGCTTGGGGCAGACACACACCAAGCGAGTCAACTAATAAATGGACAAGCAATTACGGTATAGCTACTCGTAGGTACAGTAAGAAACAAGTGAATTAAAACCGAGAAGAAAATTGAAAAGGTTTTTTGTTATTAAAAGAGAGTAAGAGTAAGCCCTCGCACTCGGGGTAATATGTAAGAATTTAAATAATTACCCAAAGATGTTCGATTTCGGCAGGATTTTTAAGAAGTAGTAGTTTTTAAGTCGTTTTTTCTCTTGTATAATCTTTTTAGCTAGCATTATTATAATGTTTTGTGTTAAATAAATTAGATGCTGATCTCAGTGAGTCTCAGGTATTTGGTTTGAACACGTAACCTTGTAAAGGTAGACAGTTGAAGCGACCTCTTCATTCTAAAACAGGGCAGAAAGTTAGGCAATTTATCTTCATCATGGTTAGATAGGTTGACCGTTACTACCTGCTTCTCATACATAAAACCTAATTCAGACCTGCTAGAGTAGGGAACTCCAATCTGCTGGTTTGATTTATAGTTTTCTACCAAAGCTTCTGTATTAAGTAAACCAAAACTTCTGTATTCTGCCCGCCGCTTCGCACGCTTTATTTCTGTGGAAACGTTCTAAGCGACTTCGTTGTTTAAAGTTATTTCTAACCCATGGGAACTGGGATGATTGATGGGATATAAGGTAGCCTATCTTTTGTAGCCCAGGCTTTTTCAGCCAGATCCGTTCAGTCTTCTCTCGTTCATTTTCCTTCTCTAAGGCAACATCTTTGTAAGCAGCTACTAACAGCTAGTAATAAATAACTTCCTTTAACACACTTCCTATTACTTTAAAACACGATATATTATCAAAAAACAACGTAAAACAATCCAGTTTAAGGTATAGGTAATGAACAAAAAATATATGACGCACTGATATTGGTACTTCCTACTTAATTTATTATATTCTAGTTAGTGTCTGACCAAAGTTTCGTTTTCGGCCAAGTTCGGCCAAAAAAATCAACGTTTGGCTGCAGTTTCGGTTTTCGACGAAATGGCCATCGGCCGCGCCGAACCTTATTGAATTTCTACATTTTAGTAGTAGTTTTAAATCTTTAATCTGTTCTGTATCCGTAAAAATCTTTAGAAATTGATAGTGTGGATTGTCCAGCATTATTTATTTATTTAACGGTGGATGGTTTTTTTACTCATACACAAGGATTGCAAGGCTACGTACAAGTACCGAATAAGCCAGAATTTGAAAGATTCTTCTCTTGTAGTATAAAAATTTTAAAAATAGTTTGACAAATTCGTTATGAATAAATAAAATATAAATAAATAATGTTAAATAAATAATGCTCAACAATATACACAGTATCATTTAACCCCAACCGAAGCCAATGCTTGTGTTATGGGTACTAAATAACTGATATATGTAGATAGACATTATTTATTTAACATGAAAACGACCAGAATACCCGGAACAAATATCTGCAGATCGTACAAAAATTTGTTCCGAGGCGGCAATCAACCCGCAACCTCCTGCGTCGCAGGCGGATCTTCGCCCACCGAGCCACAGAGGACATCAAATGAATTTAAACGGGTAACTATGAATTGAATTCTTCTTTATTGTAAGTGTAATTAAATTGTGAAATGCATCCATACAAATAGTGATACATTTTAGACGGCAGCTTCGGAGTCTCTGGCAAAATGCTAAAAATGAAGCTTACGGTAGGAATTATATCTATATAGTAAGTTATAACTTTGATATTTATACAAATTTGCATTTTATGCATGCGTATAAACCAGAGAGCAACTATTTTATTAAATGAATTTTTAGTTACAAATTTAATAGATAAGTGACTGTTTTTTGCATTTACATTCTGGGCTTATTTGTCAAATAAATTGTATGGTTAACGTTAAACTAACACGAAACCGGTTGCACTAATTTACAACTAATGAAGTCTTCGAAACAAAAAAATATCTTAATTATATTTAAAGGATTTAATTTAACCAATTTTTTGGCGTGAATATTTTTCATGCCAAATAACTAGGCTAGGCTTTCTAGTACAATTACATTCTGCTAAGCATAAGCCGCGGACATACAGACAGACTGATATGGTGAAACTATGAGGGTTCTTTGTTGTACTAAACGAGGTAAGGTAAGGTACTAAAATCAGTTAAATACCTTGGGAGAGTCAGTAGCAATGACCCACAGCGTGAAAAAAACGCGATAAGCCACACTTTTTTTCACCATTTGAAACTAGGCAATTTTAAATGTAGCGCGTTTACAAAACACGAACACGGAACTGAAGTGCAAGTGTTCAATTACATTGTAGGTACAACGTACCTACTACCTATTTAATCGATACGATGCGGTGAACGTGATCAATGTCATGAGCTTGGTGATCAATCTCTCCTGGGTTATCCAGAAAAACTATACCCACGTTTGATAACTTACTCTACATTGTTAAAGTCGTGCGATGCAACGTCGCAACGCAACGTTGCGCGATTAATTAACATATCGCGGTCAACTCTATTAACAGATAATAACTATAGCCTATTACCTACATTGTTTGTAACAAGGACATTTTAAAAGTATACACACTGTTTAATTATTTTGCACACCTAATTAATACAATAGAGTAATTTCGCTACATTTTTCATGAATTATAATAAAAAGGCTACTTCGATGTCATCGTTGCGCACTACATGTTAAGGCCACGAAATTATTTCGTGCGACGGCCTCACACGCGACGAGGTCATACCCACCTTTTATTGACAACCTACATTGTTCTAAATATATTATTAACCACCGAAATCGCCTTACGTATGTCCGGTCTGTATAAATATGGCAGAGGGCAAGCAAACATTATCAGTCAGCCGTGTGCGGTTTGAAGTGATCTTTGTATTCATTCGTGAGCAGTTTGTTAGTTAGCACAGACCACGTGACAATGAACTCGCTGGTGGTGCTACTGTGTGTGGTGGGTGCAGCGTGCGGGTCGCTGGTGCAAGTGGCGCAGCCCGCGCACTACCCCGCGGTCGTGCTGGACCCGCACGGCCGGCCGCTAGACACCGCCGAGGTGATCAACGCGCGCGCCCTGCACCTGCAGGCCAAGGCTCTGGAGCACGCCGCTCCTCTCTACCACGCCGCCGCCGTGCCCGCGCTCTACTCCGCCGCCCCCGCACTCTACTCCTCCCCGCTGCACTCGCACTCTGCCCTACATCTGCTGAAGAAGCGTTCTCTGGCGTACGCCGCGCCCGCCGCGCTCAGCCACCAGTCCCGCGTCGACGTCATCTCCAGCCCCGCCGTGGTCTCTCACGCCGTGGCTCCGGTGCTGTCTGCCTACGCCGCGCCCGCCGTCTACTCCGCTCCCGCCGTCTACGCCGCGCCCGCCGCCGTCTCGCACCAGTCCCGCGTCGACTACCGCTCCAGCCCCGCTCTGCTCGGCCACTCCATCGCCGCCCCCGTGCTCGCGCACGCCTCTCCCCTTGCCCACGGCTACGTCGCATCTCCCTACGCACACTCCGGACTCCTGCATTCCTCTCCCCTGGTTCACGCCTGGTGAACAACAAACTTTACATATACATTGTAAATATACTGAGCAGAACTTTATAAAAACCAAAAAAATATTTTTTAAAATAAATAATTGAATACACTTATTTCTTTTAAATTGACCTAATTATCGATGTAGGTATAATATTTACTTCAACCCCCTTAACTTAGAAAACAACTCTACGTCGGTAGGTATGGTCTAGTCTAGAATTGATGGAGGAGATATTAGTCCTTTGCCACTATCGTAGTCAGGATATCATAGTAAGTCTTTATTATATCCTTTTGAGTCTAGGATATACTGACTACGAAAGTGGCAAAAGACTAACATGATAAAAAATGGTGGATAATCCACACAGCATTATTTAGCTAGCCCCAAAGTTAGCTGAGCTGCTATAGACACGTGATAACGAAAATATAAGAATATCTAACTTATCAAATAAACACTTAAGCCAGAGCTTGTACACATGAATTTGTCCCGCGGCGCGAATCAGAGGGCCTTTTTTAATTCTTACACGAAATTTCATGTTTCGGGAAGTCGTCGGGAAGTTAGTATACACAGAATTAATAGACAGAATCAATACACATTAAAGTACCAATATTTTCCAAAGTACCATAAAGTACAACTACATATGTCCGCTGCGCCACGGAGGTCGTTATGGCAAACAGAAGCACAAAATATTTCATTCAAGGTATATGTTTTTTTTTTCTGAGAAGGTATATTTAATATTCCTGAAAGTGAATATCAAATGATGAATTATCCTTATGTTACAGGAAATTGTAGGTAATTTATAATCCCACCAAAATATAAATGTGAAAACTAGGCTAAGTTCGACAAGTTAGTGGCTTCACGGATAAAGGAGCAGAGGTCTTAAACATATATAGCTTTAAGACATCGGCTCCTTTATCCGTCAAGTTTCATAGTACGATGATAGAGAGGTTTTGTTGAGATGTGCGTTCACTGTTTCGGAATCGGAGCGTATGCAACTTAAATGGCGTCGGTATACAGGGTGTAACATGAGAGGTGAATCATCGGTGGATGGGGTGTGTGGGACCTCAGTATCTACCGATTTAACCCCCCTGTCATCATCATCATCCTACAGCAGTCCACTGCTGGACATAGGCCTCCCCCAATGAGCGCCATAGCGCCCTGTCTTTAGCCGCATCCAGCATCTACCTGCAGTCTTGAACCCCCCTGTATGTTCAGCGATATTCAATGGTTCAAAAGTTATTTGGACTTTAGTAAAATTTTATTTAAAATCAGATTTCATCAATCATCAATTGGCAGCCAAAAATTTGATCTGCCACCAATGTATTTTTTTGAAACGAGATGAATAGTGGGCCTTTGGTGCCCCTATATCAGTTTGACTCTTAGATTTTCAAAAAACCAAATATGAGAATTATAGCAAAAATGTTTCAAAATCTAATATTAACATTAACTTTATATGGGTCTAAAAAAATGGATGGAAAGCATAGCTAACTAAAAGCATTATGTCTTGTTCTTACACCGCTGTGATTGGCTGATTAGGTAGTATGCTATTTTTACTATTTTTGCTACTTTTTGTATGAATTTTTTTATTTAATTTTTCGAACGAAGATGGCATAGTTGAATTTTATGCAGACATGTGAGATGGCCCTGTACTGCCTATTGATAATATTTATATTTTACGAACACAAGATGGTCCTAGAACCAGGCTTCCAGGGAATAGGCTGGAACGTATTTTAACATAACCAATTACATTAACCAGTAGAATTGCCATTTTTTATAGACACACTAGCTTCTGCCGGCTGCTTCGCACGCGCTTTTCGAGTGGCCTATTTCCATCCCCGGGATATCATGTACCTCCGTGACAAATATAATTAAGATGCGTTCAGCAGTTTAGGCGGGGAAAGGTAGCAGACAGGCAGAATAGCTTTCCATTTTATAAAAGTATAACTACAGCCGGCGGTCTCGCACGCATTTATTTGGGATAAAAAGTAGTCTTAGTCCTTCCTCCTGCTGGATCTAGTGTCTAGTTTGTACAATCAACCACGGTCCTGTGCTAACCGCCTCCATTGCTATAAAACTTTTGAAACTATCATGGGTAACTCGACCTTAATATTTATATCCCTTTATAAATGACTTTTGCCTCAATTGCTGTCACCCAACGTGTACCAACCTTGCAAGTTGGCATCGACGTTTCTTTAACCCATCTTACAAATCAGTTACTATTTTATAATATAATAGGAATAACCCCCTAATTCATATTAAACAGTTGCTAAACAAAACAACTGATTATAAAAGAGGTAATTTTTAAATCTTGGTAAATTTTTGCAGTGAGTGAAATTAATAGGGATAATGATCCCAAAATTCCTCCATCGAAATAAAAGAATGCAGCAACAGTAGAGTCAAAATATGAATCCTTCAACTATCAAGTGGTAGTCCTAATTTGGGATTTTTATTGCAGGGATTTATAATAATGTAGTAAAAATTAAAGTTTGATATAAATTATTATATTTGTCTATTCATTTCAATAATTACTATCAAAACGAAAACTACAGCGATTTTCGTTATTCGTCAGCAGTTTTTCACCAGAGGGAAGCATGCGCGGAGTGCGCGAGGGGAGAGGTCCAGACAGCGCTGTGGGCCAGTGGGGCCACGGCCACGTGCGCGGGGGAAGAGATCACATCCACGCGGGACTGGTGGGACACTGCGGCGGGGGCGGCGTACACTGCGGGGGCAGCGTACACTGCGGGGGCAGAGTACACAGCGTGCGACACCAGGGGGGCGGCCACCGCGTGGCTCACGAAGGCGGGGCTAGTGCGGACATCCACGCGGGACTGGTGAGACACGGCGGGAGCATGAGACCACGCACCGAACACGCTAGCCAGGGAGCGCTTCTTCAAGTAGTGTCCGTGAGACAAGGCCGAGTAGGGGCTAGCCAGGACTGAGTGAGCGTAGGGAGATGCGACGTAGCCGTGGGCAAGAGGAGAAGCGTGGGCGAGCACGGGGGCGGCGATGGAGTGGCCGAGCAGAACGGGGCTGGAGCGGTAGTCGACGCGGGACTGGTGCGAGACGGCGGCGGGCGCGGCGTAGACGGCGGGCGCGGCGTAGGCAGACAGCACAGGAGCCACGGCGTGAGAGACCACGGCGGGGCTGGAGATGACGTCGACGCGGGACTGGTGGCTGAGCGCGGCGGGCGCGGCATACGCCAGAGAACGCTTCTTCAGCAGATGTAGGGCGGAGTGCGAGTGCAGCGGGGAGGAGTAGAGTGCGGGGGCGGCGGAGTAGATCGCGGGCACGGCGGCGGCGTGGTAGAGAGGAGCGGCGTGCTCCAGAGCCTTGGCCTGCAGGTGCAGGGCGCGCGCGTTGATCACCTCGGCGGTATCGAGCGGCCGACCGTGCGGGTCCAGCACGAGCGCGGGGTAGTGCGCGGGCTGCGCCACTTGCACCAGCGACCCGCACGCTGCACCCACCATACACAGTAGCACCACCAGCGAGTTCATTGTCACGTGGTCTGTGCTAACTAACAAACTGCTCACGAATGAATACAAAGATCACTTCAAACCGTACACGGCCGACTGATACAATTACCATCCCATTCGGCGCTTTTATACCGGCCGCGGTCAAATGAGTAATTATTTTATTATTATTTAACATGCCCAAACGTTATTAGCTAGTGGAAAAGCAATGTCAAGTGTCATTGTGAAAGTAGCCAACCTTGCTCCAGGGCATTTTGCTCAGCTTCCGACCATGTTGGTATTTGCTCGCATGGCCAGTCGGTAAATTACATGTCATTAAATATTTGATTGTTTGCACTTGTAGCGCTTTGTGACTTAAAAAGCTTTTCACAAGAGAGCTTCAGCGAATTCATACAGCAGTGGCTGGCTTCTAATACATGTGTAAAAAATTATGTTAGTAAGGAATCCAATACTTAGTTTCAAACCTAAAACTGCGTATCTCTACTGTTATACAATTAAAAAAAAAAGAATTATATAATTTAAGTGTTTTGAAAAACTAGAAACCGACTCAAATTACTTAGTGTAACCTATTTATACTATTTTTAAGTTTTTCGACAAATAAAAATTCCTTGGGTATAAAATGTTAATGGGTCGTCACCTAGGAATAATCACGATATCTCCATTATCTCCATACAATTGTGAAAGAATTTTCCAAATAAGTTGATAATTGATGCAGAAATCCACAAACATGCATAAAACAAAACATGCATTCAACCGAACACAGAACCTCCACCTCTCTTGTTTTTCGTCGGTTAAAAACTTAATTGGTTTCATTACAAGTAAATATCGAACAAACGCCTAATATACTTACTAGATGCCTACGTAGTTAACTCTATTGATAGTTTCAAGGTCCGTTCAGTTCCGCTTTTGAACAAGCCTTCCTTTTTCCATGTTCACATCAGGCAGGGTTCCAATACGTAGTAAACGCTTTGTGTCCGTATTGCCAAAACCTAGTATTAATAAATGTATTTCGATAACTATAAGTACTAATAACTACTTACTTACCTATGTACCTAGAAAATTAATTCTCAACAAAACTCCAGTAAAATAATTAGTATCATAGGTAGAAGATGACTACTACCAAGATCAAGCAGCCTACGTTCCAAGACACTAACTAATACCATAGATAGATAAAACATTTTTCAAAAAAACTTTTGAAACTATCATGGTTATTAACACTAAAGTCATTTAAAACGGGATATTTACCATGAAAACATTTTTCGTTTGTCTATGCTAATACCTAAATTATGGTTTTGTTCAACAGCAGCGCCTTCTATCTTATTTTGTGTAAACTACATCGTACATTACCTTTCTAGCAAACGTAGCAGCAGTTGTTTGCTACGAGTCCGTAGGCCAAGCTACGATATGTGCTACGAATAGCTACGAGACTACAAGATTAATAAGTACTATTCCCGCCCGCTAGATGGCAGGCATCTTGAATATTGTTGAAATAACAGTACAGTAATATAGGTACACTTGGTAGGCTGTTTGAAGAAATGTGATCATTCACTTATATCCCATGATAATTTACCCACAATTGATATCATAATTTACATTAATTTACTACAATATTTTGATTTCAATCAATCAACACATTTTTGCATGTGAAAATGCTCTCGCAAAAAAGCTTTTTAAGTACGTAAAGAAAATGATAAGAGCCACCAACTACCTAGAAACCAACTTCTGTATAAAGTTACCAGTGCGTTGTTATTTGTACAATCGACGCTAAAGGTAGTTTGTTATCAATAGAAAATTATCCTCAAAGTTACAATGAGTGAAAACCCAAAGTTACAAATTATTCGATAGTCCTCAAAGGACCTTAGGGAAGCCCGAGGAAACGTGCCGTGAGTAACACGTTGCGTCAAAGTAGGCCATCGAATCAATCGAACAGAGATTCCTAGGAGTTGCATCGATGCTAAACTTTTTCGTTAAGTGTGATTGCCCGTACTTGCTTGGGACCTACTTTTGACTTTCACACAAAGTAATAATTACGTATATATCTAGCACTAAGGTAGTTATTATTTTTCTTTGCAATGGAAGCTTATACCTATAGCACTCAAACAACTTGACTTTCGAAATCATAAAATATTTTAAAAGATAATTTTTAAAAACAATTTTTTTAGTCATCTAGGATCAGTGTTTGACAAATCTTATAAACTCAAACTAGACGGGTTTAAGCAGTTTCGTTAGGAGTTCCTATGGCCTCCCTCTGTCTTCATCATCAAACCAGCTCAATGGTACCATGGCATTGTATTATCACCGAATTTACATAAGTGTGCCCAATTTCAGCTCAATCGGTTAAGGATACACTACTAGTCTTTAATGCCAGATTTGTCCCACACAAACTAACAGGACAAGTAGAATAAACACTTGATAAAATGTTTGATATTTCGTCATAAACTTTGTATAGGATACCATAGCTGATACCATATTATTAGAGAAATGGGTGGTTTTCAAATGTTTTGTATTATATCTCTCATGGCATTCATTTGTATCGTTACTCATATGTAAGTGAAAATCGAAGTTTTAACACACCTCACTCAAAATAAAATCGAATCCACGACGTCCCAAAATATCTTTATAATTTTACAATCATAACGATTTCTTTCAAAACCACTAATATTAGCCTGGGGCTAGATGATATTGTGTGGATTTTCCAGCATTGTTTTTTTTTTTTTTTAATATATGACGCCTGAAACACCGTACATATTCCACGACTATTTGACTAAATAAGAATAAAAAACCCCTAAGTTATAAGTAATCGAACCTGCATGAAAAATATTCTACTAATTATACAACAGTTTAGAATTAAAAACTTTCACGAGATAGAATAGGTACCGAAATATTAATATAAGTTTGCATTTGCATACCGACTCTATTCATTTCTTTATTCCAACAAGGCTCGCGTGCGCGACCTCCGTACGATGCAATAGGCGCAATTCGGAAAACCCCTGTCTTTATCTTGCAATACTATATTTCTTGGTAATGTATCGAAATATTTAGAACTTCCAATTCGATTGTTTCCAAAGATACAAACACAAACAAACAAATGTATCCCTAATATGGGTTAGGTACATTTTGCTCTAGATAAGTAAATAGGTATATCATCACTTAGATAGGTACCTATATAGAATCAACTCGGTAATGTATGATCCTCTTTTATGAAGAAGCAAGGCATGACGCGTAATTCAAACTATGTACTTTATTTTCTTTGGGCTTACAAAATAAGGAAATGTTATACCGGGATTTCACTGTTTTATATTATATGTTTTATACATTTTTATGAAATAAGTTACAATGCTACAAAAAGTTTTAAAGCATATAACCTGCCCGAGGCATGATTCTGTAACCACAAATCTCAGACAGAAGTCAATGATCTACAACTTCAGTTGTTACGCAATGTCAATTCATCCGCGTGAACTAGCAAAAAACGTAAACATACTCTTGAGATGGTTAAACCGGTAGTATATTTATACCTACTTACCTGCAATGCAATGCAATAGAGAAATAAAGAATGCATAGAGTTCACAGCTGCTTTAGGAAAGGTGGCGTGGCAAGTTACGCGTTCAATTTAAAAATAATAATAAAAATACAATTTTCTAGACTAGAAGCAAGAGAGAGAAAAATAAAGAAACTACATTTATTTCAAACCATACAGAACATATTTCAATCATAGGTAATATAATACATATAAGAAACTATTAGCTAGAGTCACGTTCCACCTTAACTCTATATGAATTTTATATGGTCAGGAAGCGAGTTCGATGTCCTCTTGGTCAACAGAAGAGTGCAAGTGGTGTCAGTAAACTACTAACCAGGAAGTGTTTCTAATTGCTGGTTGTAAACATTTACTACACTGGCTAAAAGTAATTGTTATTTTATTGAAGATTGGCAATTATTGTTCTAAGTGGGACACTGCTGACGTATTTTTACATATCCAAACGACAGCAGCAGTCTGAAAACGGACGAATGCAAATTAAAAAATAAAAATAAAATTTGATGCGCGGTATGCATGGAGAGTTAGGGCATATCCATAGAATAATATTACTATTAGGAACCGCTATACCAAAATTGCTTCTGCACTGGAATCTTATCATAAGATGGGCAATAATTTTTAGAGGAAAATCGTCCTCTAAAAATTATTGACCATCTTCTTCCAGGTGTAAAACTACAATACAAGTTTTCTATAAGTAGTAAATAAGTAGGTAGGTACATATACCTAGTACCTACGTTAGTTATAATAACCACGCACTATACATAAGGTAATATATATTCGTTCCGGTGTTTTGATAAGCAGTTTGTTATACCCTATACTTTAATCATCCACTTCTTATACACTATATTATTATAACATAACTATAGTATGTAGTTAGCCACTAACAATAATCATTGTGACCGTTTTAGTTTTGATTCCGTAGAGACCCAACGGCGTCAGTCTCGAATGGTTCCAGTTTTTTTTTTAGTCTTTTTTTGGATCATGAGGGTTTTGCCAAACATGGCATGTCAATCGGTTCCAGAGTTATGACGGTTTAAAGCAAAGGAGCCAAGCTGTAGAGACCTTCCTGCTGATCACTTATCTTAGATACACCACAGTCATGATGGGTCTATATCTCCTGAATAAGGAGATGTGTGGCATGAGGGGTGGAGGGGGATTATTGCTCCAAGTGATCCTCATCCTCCAGATTTCTAATACACCCAACAATGACATCGACATTTGAGTTTTGTAAACCAACGAAACAACGTCTTTGTAATCGTATTCTTAATCGAAGTAAAAAATTAAAAAATCTGTCCGGGAAAACCCTTCAATTCACATATTCAATACAACCTTTTTATTATATAACCTATGGATATTTGTTGCTCTAATGACTTTCTTTGAAGAAAATGACATAAATACCTAGTTGTTGAAGGCTAAAAATACTGTTCCAAAATTCCGTTGAACCTGGTTGTACCTTTAATAAATAAGGATCGATTGTATGTTTATTTTTGTCAGGTCAAGGACAGGATCGCTGCTGTATATTATTTCATAATATTTGGCTACTTGGCTTGCAAGCCGTATGTTACCTAAATGTTACCACGTAGCAGATGTGACTCAACTTATTGGCAAAACAACGGATCGCTTGAACAACGGCCAACTAACATAAGCGCTAGGTTATTTATAGGTAATAAATAGTCTAGGATCATAATACCAAGTTACTAATTCGGCAATCATTCGGGAAAACTAACTATAATAATAAATAAATGACCCTTTTAGTTAGCTTGTTAAGTTTTAGTTACTACTAGTTACTTTGAAGAAAAGGGTCATGAAGCAAATGGATAATATACAGTTTTTAGACATATATCAGCAAGAGGACAATAAATGATAACTCATAAATAAGAATACCACCGGGATAGATATCATCGAGGGGTGGTTCAGCAGCGCCTCCTGCAGAACAATTTACCACCGAGCTGGGATCCCCAACCCACAAGCCCAGCGTCAGGATTATGGAGAGTAATTTCCATAATCCTGACGCTGGGCTTGGCCCATAAAATAAAAGCGAATAAGGCGCTTATATGGGGGAGGCCTGCGTCCAGCATTTGACCAATAGACTGTTGAGGAAATAAGAATACCTAGTTTCGAAAAAGGTAGGCGATGAGAGTACACGTATCAACTCCTATTCTGGAGAAGTAGGCCACAAGACCATAAAATAAAATATCTGCTAACGAAAACGACAGTCCCATTTGCATACAATGTTTCGTATGAGATAACATCGCAACTAGTTCCTAAGCAATAATCTATCTGTGCTCTATTTCGGAGTTAGAAATAACAATTGACGATATTTTTGTATCATCATTGTTTCAGCCATGAAACAATGATGATACAAAACGACGTCCACTGCTGGACAATCAATCAATATTGTTCTCAGCCTGCTAGGGCAGTGAACTTTTAAGTTTTTAAAATGTCAAAACAACTATTATGATATTATATTTACAAAGATTGCGATTTAGTATTCGAATCACAAAACTTTAAAAAAAAAGTCATTTATAACGATATTAACCATGATTTGATTAAAAAAAATTACTAAATGACTTTTCTGTTAATAAGCATGATAGTTTCAAAACCTTTTATAGTATCCAGAACTAAGTGCTTTGGAAGACAAATCTAACGAACCCAAACTCGACGGTGTTATGTCTTTTCGTTAAGAAGTTCCTATGGCGACCGTCTTCTGTCTCCATCGTCAGACAAGCTCGATGGTACCATAACATGCATTGTCACCAAGCTTCAGGAAGTATGCCGAATTTTTGCTTAATCCGTTTAAGATAACGTTTAAAATTCAATTGCAAGAGTTATCCCACACACATACAGTGCCCTATTGCAAGATAAAAAATTACAATGCATACATAAACGAACAGGGCAAGTGAAATAAAAATATCTTATCATATTTCTATTATATACAAACATATCGTAAATGATTTGTGTTTTACATTAAAAAAAATCATGTTTAAGCTTATTCCTTGTAACACAGTATAAATAAGATTTGAGGTCGCATAAAATAACCCTGAGAAGAAAATAGAAATAACGTTTATTAACATTATAACGTCGTAAATGCGTTTTAACTCGTAGATAGGAGTTAAAATTTAATTTCTTGCACAATAAGGCAAAATAGGAGATCCTAATGCCCTATTGGGCAAGGAATGAATATTAAATGTATAAAAACAATGGTACAGCGATGATAGCTTACCAAAATGTATTTATTTACAAACGTACTGAACTCGTGTAGATCAAGCTAGCGAAGTGGTTCACCGAACTGTTGCGCAAACGCATCGTCAGAGGCAGGTCCGGCTGCGCTGGAAAGCACGCCTTGTGCAAGCCAGGCCAGCCGTAGCGTGCAATGCCATCCAAATCCTGGTGCTGAATTAGATTTTGTAATGAATGTACGTCATTATAAGGTCGAACCTTTGAGCGACCTGAAACGCTACAGGGCATGTACAAAGAAACGAAGTTGCATTACTTACTAGATAGGTTATACTAACTAATAAAACACAGTATGTAATTATTATCAATACAATAGTGAAGCCTACCAATCAGTAGGTACTATAACTAGACCGTCACCACTTACGATACTTACAAAAAATACAAGCAGATAGAAAAGCCACATTTTCGTAGCGCCGGAGCGCGTTGATGTCTTTTGTATGGTGCGTTAGAAGCTACGGGGCTACATTTCTACCTCACGCACAATTTTATCCTACACTGTATTTCTTAATTTATATTATGTACATAGTTATTCGGTTTAATCGGTGTTGCTTCAATAGCAGGTAGTACGCAAAAACATCTAAAAAGATCCTTAGAAGGAAGAAGCCTGGGAAAGTAGCGCGAAGAGCTTGTTTAGGCCTGATGACCGTATTTCTACGCTGGTGGGCGCAAATAGCACGTTATTGTTGTATAACTGTTGGCAAACCAGTCGCTAAGAATATGCACGCTAAACTTAGGCACTGTTGTCAACACCAACAATCTAAACAGACTTATAAGACTACGTTTTTTGCGCGTTATTCATTTACCGTCTTTCTTTCATCAACAACGCGGAAAAACGTGTACCTTTAAAGTACCTACCTTTGCGTAACGTGTACCTTTAAGTTCATAGGTAGGAAATATAGTATACTTAACGAAGTTAAAATATCAATAGTGATAATAATAGCAACAAAAACAATAGATTTCAAATCGTAGAGTGCAACAGAGATCCGCAAAATCGACCTCGATAAAACCCATATTGCCAAACCACTACTCAGAACCTGTGAATGAGACGAGCAAGGGTTGATCAATGACATAGTAGACGTCATGCCCTCGTACCAACTGTGCTATGCGACAGGCTATTCGTCGCTAGTCAAGAACAAATTTCATCAGTTCCCGACAGCTATCGTAAAATTACCGTATACAGTGGTAGGAGCCTGCGTCAAAAGTCTTACAAAATCGGAGCGCATGCATCTTTAAGCTGGTCGAAGTATAAAGCGTCGATGTGGTAGATGTAACAGCCATTGAGACGCAAACAGTGCGCTGATGAACAAGTGAACATTTAGTTTTATTTTAAAAAGAAATATAAAAACAACATAATTTCAAATAATAGTAAGTTTTTTTTGATTGCTATTTTAGTGAATTAAAGTGTTGTGATAAAAATATGGATCTTATAGTGTTTTGTTATTGTGATTGCGGATACTAAAAGTGACGTGTGATCGGGAAGTTCGTTATAAAAAAATATTGTGAATTTTAATAAGGATCCGTGAGAAATGAAAAAAAAACTTATTTCTAAACTATACAAATATATATGAAATCTTTACCATGGTTAAATTTAACTAAATTGGGACAGAATTAATGGCAAAATTTATTAATTCATGCGTTTCGAGTTTCCATGTAGCGTCTTGTTAACAATTAACTTTGAGTGAGTCCCGTATGGAGGAAATATTTATGAGCGCTGTCTCCCTTTATAGCGACACTAGAATGGAGAAAGCTTTCTTAACTAACTTTATATCACACGCAGCCAACCGAGGCAGAATCCGGTGTAGATTTCCCACAAATTACTTTACAATTGCACTGGATCTCATTTTCGATATAACAAACAATAGTAAGAGAAATTTTCATACGCACAAACAAAAGTGGTTAATTTGAGTCGCATAACGCTTCACGACGCGAATAAAGTAAACAAAATAGAACCACCTCGGAAATTGCATAACACTATTACCAAACTGTGACACATCTCATCATCACTCCAAGCCGCAGAATACCAATGGACAGTGTGCCAGTTTAAGATCAAGCATGACAATGACATGGTTTCGGCACTTTCTTTCACAATAAAAACAAAGAATGACCTCTATAGATGCGACACCATTAAAGACGAGACCAAATTATGCTGATTGGCTCGACAAAACATTGATTCGACAGAAAATACGTCGTCGTGCTAAAAATAATCGATTTTCAAATTATATTTTCGTTTACATCATAGGCCGGTATAAAGTAAAATGATGTCATGATATGTAACATAACACCAAAATCAGCGTGAGAGTGCTTTCGCTGCCAGACCAGCTCGGTCATTATGCCGCTGCTGTCCACAGCTCCAACAACAGTTGCCACGGCGATCAGCCGGCACTACCGAGCTTATGTAACCGCAGCTTGTCCGCGAAAGTAAAAGTGATTCTCCGCGAACAGTTTCGAAACAATGACATGATCAACTGAATAAGGACTAAATAGGTTAATGCATCCATACTAACTTTAGCCTTCTTTGTTTCAGAACATGTGGTGGCCTAAGATAACACTACTCCTGTTGCCATTAATAATAGCCAGTACGACGGCGCAATGGTCATGGGGTGGAGACGAAAACAGCAAGCCGGCAGAAAAAGCTGTTGAGAAATCTACAGAACTTCTACAAGGAGAAACATTACCTGAAGAAGAAAAAGCTCAAGAAAAAAGTTCTTCTCTTGATGATATTGTCAAAGACCTGGTCCAAAATACCAACGACAAACAAGGCAGAAGCTTAAGGGGTGATGTTGAAGACGTGTACGGCGATCCCACTATTCAAGAAGCTTTGGACGCTGGAGATGATTCTGAAGCAAGAAACCTTATTAAAGGAAGACTCTGCAACCTAGGCCTTATTCAAGTGAGTTAAAATACGAACCAAAACACCATTGCAAGAAAATACCAATGCATTCATTTATAATATTAAACAGTATCATGTTCATCTATTCAACCTTATTAAATATCTCCTTATCATTTCAGTGCGAAGGAGAAGATGAAGATACACAGGAAAAGCGGTTCTTATCTCCCGATGAACTCATTTACGCCCAACCTGTGGATATCAAGCCTATTGGAAAACCTATTGCTTCGATAGCTGTCCGCGGACCTCCAAGAGCGTATGGTCCACCCAAACCTATGCACTACCCGCCTCGCCCAATAAAGGGACCCCCAAAAAGACCTTACGGTGGTAGCCCACGTCCTGGATTTTCTGAGAAATACGGCGTAGCAGGTGGCAACTTCCAATTCTCTCAAAGCAGCAACAGCAACAGCTTCGGTGGTTATGACGGAAACTATGTAACCAAACCTCCTACATTCCCCAATGAAGGTCCTTATGGATTTGAAAGCTCCAAGCCCATTTACAATAAAGCACCATCAACCTCCGGCACCAAGACTGAAGTCGTCCAACAGCACGTTCATCATCACTACGTACACAGCGACGCCGATAAAGACCCTAAAGTTATCATCAAGCCCGTTGCTATTCCCGTAGGATCGGTGGGACATCTAGCTTCGCAAAACTACAACGCCCATCAATCATCATCAGATATCATAACCGCAGCAGGAGGAGATTACAGCTCATCATCCGGCGGTTTTAAGCCTATGAGCGCCCCAGTCTACGAAGCAGACACAATTTATGGATCTCAATACGGCCATAACGGTTTCAACAAAGCCGGTTCAACTGTGTTAACTCAATCGTTACCCAATCAGTACCAAAACAATGCTTTTGAGGACCAAAAGTATGGCAACTCATTAGGCGGATATGCCTCACAGAATACTGAATTTTACAAAAAGGAACTTTACGTAGGGTCCGGCAACGGCGGCAACAACTTCAATCAAGGATCTAACTCGTACAATCAAGGATCATCAAATAATCTTTACAACCAGGGACCGGCTAGTTTCGGTCAATCAAACAATTATCAAGAGAACTACCACTCGGCCAAAGCTCAAGGATTCGAATGTGTATGCGTAAATTACGATCAATGCCCCGCTCAGGAAGTTATTGGGCGCAGAGATGATTTGTACTTACCGATTGACCCACGTAACAAAGGCAGCGAGATTTCAGCATTGACCGAAGAACAACTGGACAGCCTCAATACAACTGATGTAACTATCACTGAAAATAAAAATGCTACTGAAGCTGAAGCTAATGTTAAGAAAATCAGCAAACGTGAAATAGAAGCAGAGGTTGAAGCAGACGCTGGAGTTAAAAAAGAAGCTGAACCGGTAAGATTGTATTACTATCACGTCATGTTACACAAATAGCTAAAACCAATCAATGCTTATCACCAACTTAACCTAATCCCTCATTTCCAATCCATGTTATTTTCTGAACCATCAAACTTTTGGAACCTACTATCCACCAGCACTTATGGCTGGAGCATTGTTGTTTCAATTTGACTAATGTCAAACTGTAACAACACCCAAAAGTGTAACTAAACAATGGGCACTGACAAAACCTAACACAACAAAGGTATAGATAAAATATTTACACAAACGAATGTCACGCAGCGCCTCATTGGATTGTCCGGCTACGGCGGCAATGGCGGCCATGGCGGCGACAAAAAAGTGCAGCCCACGTTTGGTGTCTCTTTTGGGTTGCCCCAGCCGTCCCACTCTGGTTACCCTATAAATCCTTTTAACGACAATCCCATCCACAATCCCTACGGACCCGCGCTCAATGCAGGGGGTCTTAATTTAGGCTTGGTTTCCGTAAACCCCCTACTAGCAGTCCAAGTCACCAAGAATGATTACGGTGAAAAAGTTGTCAAACCTTTTGTCAATCTACACGTAACACCTAATGAACACGTCGTCAACAAACTTGGTCACATTTTCCATGAGAAAAAGCAATATCTTTTGAACAAGCACGAGCATTTCCATCATTACAAACCCTCCTATCCTCACTACTCTCACGGTCATTTCCCATCGCATCCACCAATCCACCACTATGGTCCTCCTCCTCACCACTATCACTCGCACTTTAGACCACCACCAGTGTATTCTCCACACTTCACATACTATAAACCGTCATACCCAGAAGCGCATCCCTACCATTTACGTGAGAATCCGTCAACAGATGAGGAATATTATGATGATGATGACAATAATCAATTTAATGATCAATTTGATGACTTTAGCAATCCTCTTATTGACCAGAACAATTACGGATTTGAAAGGTCAGCAAATGCAAGCACTGGCAATCAAAATAATTACGCTAATAGGTACGCATATTCCCGTTCCCTTTCCCTTTCTCCACAACCTGGGGCAAACCGGGGAGGCCAAACCATCCGATTCCCCGACAACCGAAGGAAACGAGAAACTAACGTAGAAACTCCTACCGAAACAATAGAAGAGGTAACAGTCACATACAGTCTGGCCGTGTTAGTTTTAAAATCATTTTGACAACGTTTTTTCCATTCTATTTCAGAGACAAGGAAATTATTTCAACCGGCCATCAATACAACAATGCAGACCCAACCAAGTGTGCTGCCGTAGACCGCTAACTCCCCAAGCCGCCAACCGCGGCCAGTGTGGCATCAGACACTCACAAGGAATCAACGGCAGAATCAAGACACCTGAATACGTAGATGGCGAAAGTGAGTTCGGAGAGTACCCGTGGCAAGTAGCTATCTTGAAGAAAGATCCTAAGGAGTCCATATACGTCTGCGGTGGAACCCTCATCGACGGCTTGCATATCATGACCGCAGCTCACTGCATCAAATCGTAAGTAAATCAAATCAATGTTTAAATATTTCCAAGCCCTACAATACATTTTGTATTGTGTGAACATAAATGTAAAATCTAAAGCAAGACAATAATATTGCGCTGTTTTGTTGCAGGCACAAAGGTTTTGATCTACGAGTCCGCCTTGGTGAGTGGGACGTGAACCGTGACGTTGAATTCTTCCCCTACGTCGAAAGAGACATCGTTTCAGTGCATGTGCACCCCCTTTACTACGCCGGCACTCTGGACAACGACTTGGCAATCTTGAAAATGGACCGCCCAGTGGAATGGACGAAGACGCCTCACATCAGCCCCGCTTGTCTTCCCGACAAGTATACAGAGTATGCCGGTCAGAGGTGCTGGACGACCGGTTGGGGCAAGGACGCGTTCGGCCAAGGTGGAAAGTACCAAAACATTCTAAAAGAGGTTGACGTACCGGTTTTGAGTCATGGGATATGCCAGCAGCAGTTGAGGCAGACTAGATTGGGCTACAACTATGAGCTGAACCCTGGGTTTATTTGCGCCGGAGGTGAAGAAGGCAAGGATGCTTGTAAGGGTGACGGCGGTGGTCCATTAGTGTGCGAACGCGGAGGCACGTGGCAGCTCGTCGGGGTGGTGTCCTGGGGTATTGGCTGCGGGGAGGTTGGCGTCCCTGGGGTCTATGTCAAGGTAGCACACTACCTGGACTGGATCTCACAAGTCACCGGAAAATTCTCTCCATACTAATTTGCTAAACCGTGATATTGATAACACGAGGAAAACGACTGAATGTCACTTAATTTATTTAAGCCATTAGATTTAGGTTTATTTAAGAATCTTAATTTATTAGAAACTTCGGATGGTAATATCCGGAGAATACCAGTAATTGCTTATGCAGGTTTTGTGTAAAAATAAATGTCTTTATGAATATGTTTGCTGTTTCGTTCTTCTGCAAAACCCTCTCGGTAAGTATCCTATGTAGAAAAGTACTTTGTGGTGGTAAGTATACTAAATTTGACAATAGTACTTTCCATAATATATTTATAATGAACTTCAAACCATTAAGCCCAATGACAAAAGAAATCTTCGATTAAACCTTATTTTCATTCGTACCGACTCGAGGAGGTCATGAAATCTTTGAACTTCAAAACTAATCACAATGAAGCTGCCAAATGCCAGTCAGACATTTTCTTCACATTTCACTACATGATCAAAGTTTTAGATTTTCTTTGGATCCAAAGAACATAAATACCTACGTAGTGGTTTTATTCGCTTTATATCTGAATAACTCATCATCATTCAATCAATTCATCAATCCTGAACGCCCGTAATATATTCAATACGAGAATACAATAACTACATACATTCCTCCAAACATTATCCAAAGGCGTTATATAGCCAACAATAGGGAACAGGTATTTCAAGATTACACTTTACTGTAAACATTCATTGTGATCTCCTAAGTTTCGAAGGTCACCATGGCCGGAAAATCGACCGACCGCAAAAATAAAAAACATGCTCAGGACCCAGTAGAAACCCTGGCTAATTTCACAATGCCGGACAGCCTTCCTTGCTCTGAGGTCGATTTCCCAGTAATAACAAAAAAGATTCCCAAAGCCAAATGGAATGACATTCTCGCAGAAAGCGATAAGATATTCCAAGAAATAGCGGAGTATGAAGAAAGCAAGGAGACGAAGGTTCCTAAATCACCGTTTCAAAGTAAGACTTATTTTCTTTGGACCACCTCTGCGGCGCAGCGGGCAAAGGTCCGCGTGCGACGCAGGAGGTTGCGGGTTTATTCATTTCTTTGCAAAGATTGATCTTTATCAGCAACAGAATACGTTGTTTCAATACACAGGGTGTACTCTTACTTAAATGTTTTTTTTTATCAATCCGAGCGATTTGTGTCCTAAGTAAAAAAATATTAAGCAGTTATTGTTTTCTTTAAATCGAGGGCATGACTCCTTTCACTATTTTTCTCCAACTCTCGTGCTTTCGAACTTGGCCATCCCCGCCATTCTCAAAAAAGACCTTGTATAATAATTATAATATTACCTTTCACGCCTGATCGACAGTCAGGGCAGGGAGGTAGACGATATTCTTGGAACTGATTTATCCCGGTAAAAGGTGTGCGAACCCGCGGGCTGAAGCTAGTTCTCTATAAGAGCGACAGAATTTTCAAAATAGGTCCATAATTGACGGAGAAATATACGTACATACAAAAACACACGCATACAGCCGAATAAGGAGCCTCCTCCTTTCTTCAAAGTCGGTTAAAATTGTCTGCTTTATTTCAGAAACAGAATGCGATTATATCAGCAGTGAAGTATTTATCTACTTGATTCCAGCATTGGAAAAAACTCTAATCAAGGCTAAAACGTGGGAGGCTCTTGTCAGACAAAAATGCTTTTTCAATGGCATTGATCACTTAGCAGAGGTACCTAGCCTACAGTTCCTAATTGACGTTTAAGTATGCTAACCTGCTACTTATTTTATATATGTAATGAGATACGGAGGGCCTATAATGAGATATATTGCCATCGCTAACCAAACCTTTTTCATTTCATCTTTTTGGCATTTCTTCTTGCTTGTGGCACAAGTTCAGCTGGTCCAGTTGACAGTAGTATTTTTTTGTATTATTAAGCTCTGCGCACATTAATCTAACGCCGCTATCGCACATCACAAAAATGAGCAATCAAATTATGGGCTTAATCTAGTCATCTTTAAATACATTTTACAGTGACAAAATGGATTCTCACAAGCTTCAAACGAGTTGACGCCATCAATATGAAATGCATCTACATATTAAGAGTTTCATATTTAAATGCGCATTTATGTGCTGTGTGGTAGCGGTGCCCCTCTTATCTGCGACAACCTTAAGCCCTGGTCTTCCCACTGCTGGGCAAAGGCCTCCCATATTTCCCCCAATCATCACAATCTTGAGCTACCTTATCTAGACCACCGCCTTACCTCTGACGTATTGTTGTAGAATCTGAATGTAACGATCAAAATAAACATTGAATTAGTCGTTTGTTTATTGGTGTTAGGTATAGTTTTGACGCTTTTATATTTTTATATTGTCTGTATTACTAGTTCATCAACTAGTAATACAGACAATATAAAAATGTTTAATCTGTGACCGAACCGTACTGTTAACAATTTTCGCCTATACCCAGCAGTGGGTCTGGGTAGATACGGGCTGACACTCTTGGGCTGATGCATGACGAATCAAGATGACAAAATGCAGCCCAAGAGCGAATGGCATGAAAGAAAGTGAGGAAAGCCTTTGTCCTGCAGTGGAACGGGCGGCGACAATGGTAATTATTCAGGTTAGTCTAGTTAGGCTCGTAAATTAATATTTTCTTAAACATTATAGTTACTGTGGAACGGTAACCCACGCTATCCTGAACGGCAATATAATCCGAAGCATGTGTTCAACATCCCATTTGTTCGAAATCATTTGAGTGAACAGTAAGTACAATTTATTAAACCTACGGCTAAAACTTTCATCGAATATTCTCACTAAGCGTAAGATAGACTCTATAATAGTACTTATACTAAGATATTTTCCAGTCCTCGTCCACTTTACCCTAAATCTTGGCTTTGGCCTGAAGAATACGCTGCGACATTAATACAAAAAACAGTCCGCCAATACTTCGTGCAAAGGGAAGACGAAGTACAAGAAATGCGCGATTTCTGGAGGGTAAATAAGTATTTGAGTAATAATGGATTCATTCATATTTATCCCATCGACTTGATAGCTATTGAAGCTCTTAGCATGTTAGGCCCCCCCGCAGACGAGGCACCCAGTCGAACATATGACGGTGTATGGGAGCCCGCGCACGCAGCCACAAACTCCCCTCAAATATTTCGGCTGCCTAGTGCGCGGGGGGCCTTAGTATCTGAAAAGGATTGCTTGCAATACTTTGCTTATGTTATTACAGAAATTGGAGGTGGAGCGCCTTTCTCCAGACATTGCCAGCAATCCGTATTTGGCCAAAAAGTTTGCTCATGATGATGCTCATGCGAGACATGGTCATAAATAACACGCAAAAGGCTATATTTTTTGGTAGGAGCAATAGACGAGGCGTGGACCTTCGCCCTCCGTTAACTTTTTAGGTAAGGTGGAGAATTTAGCTAACCTTAATAAACAAATTTTTGAAAAATTGTGGTAGGCATGCTTTAAATTGTGGTAGGCATGCTTCAAATTGATTTCTAAGGAAAATCAATTTATCTATTGTTTAATTTGTTATTTTATTCTTGCTTCCTTGTAGATAATCATGCCCAATTATACCTCCATTATATAATATTTTCCATGCAATTGAATGTAAACCACTTTTAATAATTTTAGTCTAATAAAGGCAGAAAGAAGTTGTATGAAGCTTTTTAATTTCTCTAATCTTTCTTAAATCTTTTTGGTTCGCTAGGTAAAATTGGTCAAGACAATATCAGCAAACATGCTGACTTTAAAAACTTGTCTGGGATGTCAACTATAAAATCAAATCACTTTTATGAAAACGAAACATCTATTTCAATCAACATTTAAGAAACTAATATATGAACAAAATACTTGCTTAGCTAAGAGGCACGCCTTCATAAAGTGATGGACTGGCTGGTTTTCCAAGGCCCATTGTGATCTCTACTGTAGGCTGTTCACCTTCTTTAGCCACCCTGGTCACACGGTTAGGGCTGTAGTGGAATTTAAGTGGCATTGTATACTCCTTCAATGGCTGGAAAGATAGAAATAATAGATTATGTATTTGTTTTCTATCAGAAATATACAGTAAATAAAACAATCATGATAAAGATCATTTATTTACATAAACACATTGTGTTATTAAGATGTTACATACAGGTAAGTAAGGTATCAAATATGATTTATCGATTATGGTGTACAAATTGAGAGATGTGGCATGCAATGTCTCTGTTGTAAATAATAATTGTATTTATAGAAAAAATCCATAGAAGAAATGTCAAAAAAAATAAAATTAACATTCGTAATTACAATAACAATTCAAGTAGTTAGAATTTATCATTTAGAAAGTCATCAATCTTATAACATTTTTCAATCAAAAATTTCTTAAATTTAGTTTCAATTTCACAGTGAATTAGTTGCTGGTAACTCTTTGGTATTTTGTTTTTTTGGCTAAACACATTTGTAAACTTCAATGGGATGGATATTATAAGTACTATTTAATGTGTATTTATTGCTTTTTCGACGTTAACCTACAGGATAGATACTAAAACTCTGCGCACCATACAATTAGAAATATACAGAAATACAGGGAATTGCGGGATATCCACCAAAATCCTTTATTTGATCAACTATTGATGAGTCCTGTTTCATTATATTAAATAAGACTTCATCAGGGTAAAGTGGAGTGATCTGTATCCCTTCCATTAATACCTGCACTTCTTAAGATGAATCACACACCCAGGTACTGAAGTAAATACAGTTATTGGGAAATTTGTTTTGGATAGGGCTGATAGCTCACTGGCTACTATCACTATAGTTGCCAGTTATGCATTATGTTCTCATGAACACACATACTTCTATGTGAACATGCCTCCCCAAACAAGGGTGGTTTATCATAATCATCACTTAGCTTCAGGTTTCGTGATTGTTGAGGTGTTACTAAATATACAGGTGCAGGATGTCACCTTTCTTCTGGTTGGTAACCTTTATCCTGTCTTACAACTTCCACCAGCTGAGTTAGAGTGATTGTATTTTATTTTGCACCAGGCCAAGGCATTTAGCTGCCTAAAATCAAGACCTATGCCCAAAACGCGGATATTTATTATCAACAACAAACAGTCTATTTTTATATTATAACTAGCTGCGCCCCGCGGCTTCGCCCCCGTGGAAATCGATTTGTCAAATGGTTTTTTTTAATATCCTATGTTAGACTCCTGGTTCTAACCTACCTTCTCACCAATTTTCAGTCAAATCGGTTCAGCCGTTCTTGAGTTATAAGTGTTGTAACAAACACGACTTTCTTTTATCCTCGTACGGCCCAATGTACCTTTCATTGCACAATATAGACAACAGGCTTACCGCCCAAACTTTCAATTGGTTCAGTATAATTACCGCCCATGTCCCTTAGATTGGACAAATCAGTTTTTCGTAGGTTAACTTCACAATTCAAACTAAACCGCCAATTTTGTACACTGTCGTGATTGGCTGATATTGTTAGCATAGATTCAGTGCTACCAACAAGTTTACACACATAAAATTCTCAGTCGAGTGCTTCGCAAAGTTGAATATGGCGACCTCGCGGAATTCAAGTAACTTTAATCCATAAAAATCATAGGTTTTTCTTATATTTTTTGTCGAATTTCACAGTATTCTAAAAGCATAATTAGTATCCTATGATAGTTTATCAATATTTGTGAATTACATCTAATGTATTTGGAATTATTTTGATTTGAATCGATTTGTCCAATATGATTCACATTGGTTGTTTGTTAGATAAATAAATTGCAAAATTTGCCAGAACAGTTTCGTATTTTGGTTATACATAAACACCACTTTGTAAGTTTTGAAATAATTTAGTAAATAAAAGTTTCTATTCTTATCATTTGTTTTAAATGAACAGCCAAATGTACCTGAAATTTGACGAATAGACGGTAGGAGTTTACGTAACTAACGCCCAATGTCCCATAAAATGAACCGAAGATATTTCACTTTTGATTGTTCAGACGGACCCTTTAATATATAAATAGTACCCCCAATAATTATTAAAAAGTTTAGAAACTGAGAATTATCTATAAACATAAAAACATTTTTGGGCTGCAATGCTTATAATCATTTTGTCCAAAGAATTGGACTTGGGCGGTAATTCAGATGTCCAATAAATTGACTTGGGCCGTAGGAGGTTATATATATAGATAATATCACATTTACCTCTAATCCTTTCCTCTCTTGTTCTTGCTCAATGAACTTCTTCATGAGTGGTGGCATTCCAACTTTGTTTGGAAGAATATTTTCACTAACTTTGAAGTCTTTTACTGCTTCAAGCAGGGCAGCTTCATTTTTCTTATTTATTAGTTGATAGTCTGTTTTGTATGACGTGCGATAGATTTCTTTGAGACCAGGAAGTGGTCGGCCTCTGAATGTCTTCTCAACCCAAACGCGCACTCTGCGTCGCTCCTGAAAAATACATAGGTTAGGTAGAGCATTTATTTTCAGTGACCGAGATTCTAACCTTTACGTGCGACAAGACTTATTCATTTTCTCTTAGAACTAAGACCATGGCTTTAAAAATGTACTAACCTCGTCCGGGCACGTTTCTACTTTTACTATTTTCATGAAACTGGGCTCTGGATACCTCTGGAAGACTGAACGGACAATTATTCTTCCAACGCCGAAGTTCTTCAGACTCCCAACAATTTCCCATAGCGATTTTCCCTTGAAATCTGTTGTTCTCCCGACGTATTTTATAACAGTAGTGGTCATTATTAATACTGAATCTAGATATTTACTGGTCTAATCTATTAAATTATTAATTCTTCTTTTTGACAACAAACAAATCGTGAAACTTTCAAATTGATTGATTGATTTGAATGGAATGAATGAATAAATGATAAAATGATGAATGAATCGGAGGATGGACAAAAGAAATATTACTTTGTCTCTGACATCTGACAATAACATATTACAAGTAAATCGCACGCACACCCGTTTGTCGAGATAATTTTATCGAATGATACGTAGCTCGTGATGCTGATAAAGGTGATAAAAAGTCGAGCCTTCATTTCATTATTATTTATATCATTTAAGTTTACAATAATTACAATAGAATTTGAAATATTTTTCTGTTACCTATAAAAGTTCTCAAGCATTCACTGCCCAGCCTTGGCGGTGCATAAATAGTAGACATAATCTCTGATTTTATGAATCAATCCATTTTCGTTATCTTCACCCTCGATTTAATAAAATACTATTGGTACCTACTACCTACCCATCTAATCTAACGAAAAATGTACATGAAACAAATCTTTAATTTTAACTATAGGTTGCTCGTTCCTAAAACTCGATCGATCAACTTTGAACTTATCGACAAAAAGCCGATAAATATCTAATTGATTGAAGATGGTGTAACCTTAGTACTGCGATTTTACGAGCGATATTACCCGAATCACCCTCGTGGTATCAGTCAGGTTAACTGACAGCAGTGCCAATGAACTTTGGACGAACTAAATTTACCCTCTTCGATCGAAGCAAATTTAAGCCAATGAATTTTATTTAGCGCCATCTATGATGCACTTCAGTAAGCGTACTTTAACTTTTTCCGGATATTCAAGTAGTAATCATAAAAATAACTTTTTTAGCTTTTTACTCAAAGCGAAGTTGTCATCGCTTCGTCGCGTCGTGTAACAATAATAATGAATTTAACAAAAAAAAATTATCCTAATATCTGTCTCAATGTGAAATCTTCTCATAAAACGTAGCATGAAACATAATAATAATTAATTATTAAACAGAGTCTATTATTGAAAGTCTCATAAAGCATCCGTCTTTTTTCCCTTTTGTAGTTTCTTTCTGATTTAATTTTATTTTTATATACTTATATTAATTTTTATAAAAAAATGTATAGCTCAGCATAGGCTTAAAGTCAACTGAAGCTTTTTACTTCTTACCTGTAAATCGTATTGGTTCCCATGACACAGGTAGGCCTTTATCATACTAGGCTGGGCCTAGTGTGGGAATCTATTGTTGTTATTTTAATAAATAAATCCTCTCTACTTCCATAGAAATAATTTGTATTACCAGGTTATTATTCTTTATTATATTTACTAACTCTGAAGTATGTAGCAATAAACATATTTTTCTATTTTTTATAAACATATTATTTTGTATAAAAAATTTTCGCTTCAAAAAAAATGTATTTAGGGTTCCTCTTTTTCCTCAAACGATGGTACAGAACCCTTCGTGTGAATCGACACGCTCCTGGCCGGTGTTCGGGTAACGTTTCAATTTCACATAATCGGAAATTAAAGAAATAAGTTATTGTATGGTACTTACCACAGAATTCTGGAATTTGTGGTACCTATATGTATGTGTTTTGAAATAAAAACAATGAGTATCATAAAAATCAACTTCAATTTATTTTCAATTTCTTATTTTGTTACTGGAATTTATGCAATACAAATTTTTATATAATTACAATAATTAACAGCTATTAGATTTTAAATGCAGTTTTGTTAAAATAACAATGTCATGGAAAATCCAATATTTTTGACAGTACCTGTAAGCTGTGTGAATTGTGATCGATTTAATATAAAATAATAGGTACAGAAAATTCAAAATATGCAATGTACTTGCTATATTTTCTATAATTTGCTAAATGTGGTTATAACTTTAAATTGAACTATGGATTACAATCCTAATAAGCCCTAAGTTGAAATATTACAGGCAAGTTTAGGCATTAAACATATTCTAATGATTTCTAACAAATCGTAAGTATGAATTTTAAAACACTAAGTACCTATTCAGTGAACACCCATGACATTGATGTAAGTACCTTATGAGGTAGGCACTTAGTGATTGCTTGTTACAATAAAACACAAACATTTGGAACAAGTCTTCAAAGAAGGGTAATCAAGCAAACCTAACTTTCAAACCTACTTGTCATCCCGAATCTAGACTAGGTGCCTACCTTTTCACATCAATTAATCAATCCCAGTATCATTATAAATATTACACTTACAATTTGATAAGTGTCCAATAATAGAAGTTGGCCAATAGCTGATTTACTTACACCTTTGGTGGTATTTGCGTATACCTTTGCTAAATTATTTAAATAAGTGCAAACGTAATAATGCACAAGACGCGGCGCTCTCAACGATGCTAAGATCGGAAAGCACCTGCGCATTAAGAAGCTATCCTTCTCTTGGCGGCCTAACCCCTCCCAGAGCCATCCCACGGCCGTACTTTGTACTCCAAGCGGTTACTTCGCCGTCTCCGATGCCTTGGAGGGTTTAGATGCGCCACAAATTTCCTAATGTATTGATTACTGTACAGTCACATTCCGTCGGCAAACTCTTGAATTAAATAAATATTATAAAATGTAAGTATAATTAGCCTAGTTACCAAACGGAATGGGCTCGTGAACACGCGGGTGGTGAATTACAAGTCCGTCCTACGAAGAGAGGCTCATGGGCCCACGGTTATATTACACTATACTAAGCGATCGCGGATATAATAATTTACGACAAATATTTACACATCAACGCGGTTATTCACATTAAATAAGGAACTTAATAAGAATAATAATTTAAGATAGTAAGGGATATTTATATAGTATTCATAGGAATCAGTCAATGTAACCACAGTGATCGACCGGCGGCAGATGTCGTCATTTCATGCGTCTAGCGGCTGGCCTGCGACATCGCTCGCGTTAGGTACCATTCTGTCCTTATGGTCGCCTTGCGACTGGTCGAGACTGATAGTATCCTACAAGTGTTCATTCAGCCCTGCGATTTAGATATGATGCGGGCTCGGGGACGGGCCGCGGCGCCTAGGTCGTGTCCCGCCCGTAGGTCCCGATGCGGACCTCGTCGATCACACGCTTCCACTCCAACGCAAAACCACTGCTGTCCTCCAAATAATATGTACGGTTGGGCTGTAACAACACAAAACTACTGTTACAATTGGGAAAAATCTACTGCCACAACTTTATGTGGCTTGAAATTGAATTTTTATTGGAGAATATCAATTAGTTATCTATATATATAAAAGAAAGTCGTGTTTGTTACAACACTTATAACTCGAGAACGATTTGACTGAAAATTGGTGAGAAGGTAGGTTAGAACCAGGAGTCTAACATAGGATATTAAAAAAAACCATTTGACAAATCGATTTCCACGGGGGCGAAGCCGCGGGGCGCAGCTAGTAATTTATAAAGAAAAACTTACCGTGTGTACCAAAAATATTTTGAAGTTCTTCGCTTCGACACGCAGCTCCGGCGACCAAGGAATCTCTCCTTTGAGCACCATATTGGCGGGGTCGACGTAGAACAGTCGTGGTCCGGTGGTGAGCAGCAACATACGTCTACGTGCGAAGAGTCCCTTCCTTTTATCGATCAAGCCTTGCTTCAAAATAAGTTCACCGTCCACAAACTGGTGCCATTTGCTGATGCGCGCTTGCTCTTCCACACGGAGTCGTTTATCATCGGCGTTAGACGGTAGAACTCCTAAAAAGAAAGGAAAACAAACGTAAATCATGTGAGAAACTAAGACGTGTGATTATGTGTTGAGATCATTCATAAAATCCCATGTGATCCGGCACAGTGCATTGTCAGCTGATTGTAAGGATGACGACATCAATAAAGAAGTGCGCTGGGTGTGTGCGACTCATTCATGATGGCAGCGCAAGCGGCTGAGAACGCGGACCCTATAGAGCCGGGGCGGCGGCGTGCCGGAAGGCTGACGTCACCCGCGCGCGCTGTAGGACGGAGCACGGAGGACGTCCGCTCCTAATGTGAATAACAGTGAATGCGATGACGTAGCGCTACCATCAAACATGTGTACCGAGTCAGTTACAGTGCACTCCGCTGCATTGCAAAATCTAGCTCATAAGAACCGCAAAATATTATCACTCGACTCGATTATGAAACAAGATTGATGTTTTACCGAAGAATTTGGGTCACGGACGCACTGGTTGCCTCTTACTAGTCGCTTCAATGCACTCGCTCGAGTCTTGTTAATTGGCTACATTGAAACAGAGTCAGCCGCATACCAAAGGCATATTTGAAATCAAGCGGTTTCTTGAAATATTATTTTTGAGAAACAAAATATATTTAGAGTAATGGATGGGTGATATCTTTGTACTGTTAGGCGAAACAATAGAATGGCAGATAATTACCTGTAGAAGTGCATAAGTCCTCTCCCCAGAGTCGCTTCAGTTGATCATCTCCAAAGCCCGGTTCAAGGTAGTCCGGCACATTGTATTCATCTTCGAAAGTTGGCAGATACGGGCAAATGGTGGGAGGTGTAGTTTCCCACAGATTATTCCAATCGATACCTTCAAAGAATGGATGTCTGCGAATGCTTTCATAAGTTTCACCTTCATCAGCAGATCCTAGTCTTTCTGAGTGGTCCAACACCAGTATCTTTTCAACTAGGTCCTTGGCGACAGCGGGGAAGCCTGCGGGGAACTCATAATCCGTTTTAAGTACCTTTTGGAAGGTTAGGAACTCTGTGGTGGCTCGGAATGGAGGCAGACCAGAGATCATCTGGTAAACGATGCAACCGAATGCCCAAAGATCAGACGCACGAGTGTCAACGCAGTCATGTAGCAATTCTGGACTCACATACTGAGGAGTGCCAACGAAGCTAATTTTTCTAGTGCGTTCATTTTGTGCCTCATTGTCAATGTTTGTTGCGGTCTGTGGGTATGAATTTGAACGGATATCTTTTGGGTCCATTATCTTCGCTGTTCCAAAGTCTGCAATTCTCAAATGCATATTTTCGTCCAACAGAATGTTCTCCGGTTTTAAATCCCTGTGGATGATGCCTTTGGCGTGCATTTTTTCCAGAGCCAGTAAAAGCTCCGCAGCATAGTGCTGGGCTACATTCATTTTAAAGGAGCCAACACGATTGATGTGGTTTAAAAGTTCGCCATTCTTAGCATACGACAACACGAAGTACAGTCTGTCTATGTCTTGGAACGTGCAATAAAGCTTCACAAATCCATTAGGAACGTTGAAGAGCATATTTAGGGCGTCTTTCTCTCGTTTTACGTATTCCCTCTTCTTTCTACGGATGATGACGTTCTTCTCGCAAACTTTAACTGAAAATAAAATAAAAATTAGTATTTTAAGTACCTACAAAACCTGTAATTAAACGTAGAAAACTATAGAATTACAAACACGTACTTGCATATTCCTTTCCACTGTGTATATCTTTGGCAAGGAAGACGGTGCTGTAGCAGCCATCGCCAACCAGTTTGCCAAAGATGTAGTCATCAGGAGTGCGCTTGGTTGGCCTGAATGGGTGAGCGTGCGCTGGCGCAGCGGCAGGCGCCTGGGTCAGCGCGGCCGCAGCCGGCGACGCTTGCATTTTCACAGGCGTCTCCACGATCGTCTCGGCAGCGGCAATCGGAGCACGGACCTCACTCGCAGCTCTACTGTCGTTCTGTAACAATGGACATTTGCACTGAGTTATTGTTTCAACAAGGTTTGTTTACGGAAGCGTGGGTGAATAATGATTTGTTCAATGTCGGACCTATTGCCGCGAATCGTGAGAGTATCGAGACGACGACGACGACGCGTCGTAACGCCTCGAGAGCGGGCTCTTGTTTATGTGCCAGCCGCGGTGATGGTGCTACGCGTGCGCGGTGGGGGCGAAGGAAACAAACTTTACGATCAAACAGATTCTTAATAATAAAAAGTAGGTGGATTGTTAAATTAATAGGTGTTGGTGACTAATTGAGTAATATTTTGGTTCGCAAATCGTTCAGATTCAATAAATTATTGTAAGTTACTAATAACTTACAGCACAGCTCGTAGGATCATGATGATGATGGGACGAGTAACAGGAAAAGTTTGGTCAAACCCAAGTGGCCTCACCGACAGTTCGATGATCTAAATTTAAGAGTTCGCGGCTCGTTTTTTTGTTCGGTTTTTTATCCAAGAAGTCTTTCTCGATGAGCAAAAAACAGTGACCCAAAAATGGTACCGACGATTACGTTCAATATTGCGAGTTATGACGGTCGGAACGGACATAGGAGAAAGACAGACAGATGTGCAAATCTCACTCTTTCTAACAACGGTACACGCTACGATTTCACTAGTTCGTGACTAACGGTAAAATGAATGACCAAAACAAATAAGTAAAGTAAATGAAAGTACGCGTTCCTTTCAACTTTGATCACACCGTTATGTGCCATAAGAAGGTAAAACAATTCGGTTTTTTAAAAGAGATACCTAAGATTGAACTGTGTGCTATATAAAACGACACCCGAGATAATGGAAAAAACTGACATCGTCGCGTCAAGCCCCGCGCCGGACGGGAGGCAGTCGGTGGGATGCAAACTATAATTACCACTAGGTCACAACTAATTACATACCCACCTACCTACTGATGTTAGTGACGAGAGAGATAAACACTATCTGAGCACCAGATACTGCGTACGAAACAACTGGCATAGGTCAGGTAGCATTCTACAAAATTACAAAAATAGGTACCTACATTATCTTGGATAATATCTTGAATTGCATAACATTTTATACATAATGTATTTCCACTGAAACAGATAGGGGTCATTTTATATCGAACACATTAACCTTTGTGTAACCTCTTCAGCCTTTATGTTAAATGTTTACTGTCTCTACAGTTTAAATAAATGTCATATCATATAATTGTCTTTACCTATATATTTTATTATAAGCGGTAGTAATTCTAGATTCTACATTTGATTAGACATACACATACCTTTCTTATTTTTTCGACCTGTTTTTATTTCGGCAATAACTTTATAATTTTTTAATAATGTTCTTGTACGAGCAAGCTACTCCACGGCTAAAAGACCTTGCGCTAAAACGTCAAGATCCAACATTCCTTGAGTGAGCGTACTGCGAACATCGAGTGAGGTCCCGCCAGTCCACGTCCATTGACGTTTAGAATGAGTCAGTAATAAAGTTGCAGTCCGCAAGTGGGTCTCGCATTCCTCTGCGCGCGCGCAGTAACACCGCCGTCGACGCAACGGTACTCGTGGCACATTCCCACAGCGCATTCCGTACTCCGCGAGCGAGCAACACTCGCAGCCGACCTCAATCCCACACTCGCCTATGCATCTCGCTGCATTCATTAAATTCCATCCCATTTTATAATTGAGCTGATATATAGGTTCTTTATACTACTATTACAGCATAGATGAAAGTTGGGCTGGTGTGTAGTTCTGTCTAATCTTAACAATACATTATCACAACATTATTATATTCTAGTAAAGTAGATGTAGCTCATAGCGAAGTGGTTGATGCGGTGTGGTAGATACAAGACCTTGTTCCAAATACTTAACCTAAGCGGATATGGCACGCTTTAATACAAGCCTTATTTGCCACCTCTCACGCCCACAAGAATGCAAACATAATGAGTAAGTATCCGGTTTTAGGAGATTGTTATATAAATGCATTTTGTTTATACATATTATATCGAAAAAAATTATCTAAGATTTTGAACTAGGTTACAGTTGTTTGTCTTTAGTGTTTTTCCACTGCCACAAGATATTGTGTACACATACAAAAGTAAACTATCTGGCTCCGTAGGTACATCGAAAATTATCACGAGATAAAAAATGAGCCGCACATTTTTTTCGACCTAGTTGTGTCTTCTGACTTTTTGGTAAATTATAAAATACATTGTAGAAACGAACGACAGTTATTTGTTTTCATTAAGCTTAAATTGCAAACAACAAAGATACAATAAAATTACGGGCGCTTACCAAAAAATAACGGTTCATCGCTGATGTTGTGTACAGTACAGCGTCGTATAAGTACGCGAGCGCAACTGATTACTGTACTATCAAAGAAAAAACATTTTTTTATTGTTTGTCATTACGGGCGAACGATGAATGCGCATCGTGAATCGTCCGTGTAGTGGTAAACAAGGTGGTCACGCCGACGACGCGTGAACAAACAACTTGCGCGCTGCCACAATCCCTACCATGCCAGTTCATTGCTGTGCACTTCAACTCACGGCCCATGCTGGTTTTTATACACAAACATGTCTGCAATCCAATCACTTGACTTTGGAAAACTCGGCGAAAGTGCGCAATCACGACATTCCACATAAAGCTTGCTGCAGTAACGTACTCCTGAGCATTTTTACATATCTACTACGTAGTCAGCAGGTGTTAGTGTCAGTTTCATTCAACTCTACAACCGTTACACGATTTTAAACTACAGTAAAGATAGGAGGGGAATTACATTACATTTACACATGGAGTAACATTTAACAAGTGAGGGCCCTTATTGTGAATAATAATTTGAACATTTTAACAAAAGACAAATAGTATAATGATCACGTTAGTCTAGGCATGTCTGTATGAACTCATTTAATTCGGTCCCCAACCTTTCACTTTCCGTCGCGTAACTAATAGTAGGTAATTAATATTTATATTTAATATTTAACTCTATTTAATTCTAAAACAGAACCACTATCTTTGTATGTATTTCGATACAATCCAATCAAATTTTAAATGGAAAGACGCAGACAGACACAAACAAACAAGTAAGATTACTAGCAGACACGCCGAGTCATTGACCTTACCTTAGATTTAGGCGAGGGTTGTTTCCCGCGCTTTGTAGAGCTGAATCCAAGTAACCGTAGAATTCTGTTAGCTGCTTCCAGAAGTGTGGCACTGCCCCGAGATCCTCTTTTAACTCTTGTGGTCAATCCACTCATTTCGACCCGTCTCACACTTTGAATGTTACCGTTTTATTAATGTTCGAAACGGTCAAAAACACGATCACAGTTCATAAAAGTTTTAAATTAATGTTTTAAACACTGTTTTAATGGTAATTCAACAAAATAGGGCGTCCTTAGGAATGTAAAATAATATTACTATGATAATAAACAAACAGGCAGCGAAAAATTTAGATTGCTAGCGGACGGCCGTTCTAGTGTACGGCTCGTTGCGGACTGACTTGAGCAAGACAGCTAAGCGGACCAACCAATGCAGGGTCTTGACGCAAGCATAGCATTGACTACGTCCCCGCTCGCTAGACAGAACAATCGCGCGCTTTCGAGTTCGACGGCACGGGGGTGAGTGATGGTGTGCGGGGGCGGGGGTGGGAAGAGGTAGGCGCCACGGGGCGCGCGTCTCTTGCCGGGGCCAAAGTACACTACCCACCCACCCTCACACCATTCCACGCCACCCCTTTCCACCCTCCGACCAAGCCTCCACATAAAGTGGGAGATGTGTTGCCGGCCTGACCTCATTTTTTGTAAAAACTACGTTTTACCTATTTTTTAACGGTAAAACAAAAGTGTAAAGACTTCAACTCACTATCATTTACGACAAATTTGAGAATGGGGTTGAAAAACAAGACCAAAACGAGCACGTGCTACCCACGTGGCGTGGCAATATTCTGTTGAACATTTAAGGTGGGTGATCTGATAAAACGAACGATATTCAGAGGGGAGCCGCGCGGGTGAAATACGCGCAATGCATTGGCAACCACGATTTTTGTCCTGACGTACAAAAACCTACGCTTCAGAAATTGCCATTACAATAGAACTGATTGCTCGAGGAAGAAGCATCCCGAGCGGATATGCATTTCCCGCCGACTTTGTGTAGCGTTGGATGTTCCCTGGTCCCCGTTCCGTTCGCCGGCCCGGTAGTTCCAATATGCGCAGCCACGTGGTTTTCATCCACATGAGTTTTAAAATTTATAACAATTTTCTGAACTTAGATAGGATAAGAATGTCCCTTATATATTTTAGTCCTAAATATATTATATTGCCTGCATGCGAAAGGTGTGGTGGTGACGGCGGTGTCGCCATCCTCCATCTTACAGAGTAAAAAGTCTGCTTTGTTGTGTATTGAATACCGAACAAAGATTTTCAAAGGCATCATTCTTTTTTTCTTCTTAAAATACGTCTCACAATATGAGGTTACTGAGTCGCAGCTGTCACGGCACGTGTTGGATAGCCCGTGCCTTCTGGCGGACACACACACGTGTGATAGTATGTAAGTAATCAGCTCTTTGTGAGTTTTCAACTGATGGTAAAAACAAGTAGCAGTAATGCAGCCACTAAGGTTTCATCGACGAGGGCAGAGTTTCCAGGAACGTATTGACTTTTAGTTTCATTAAGTCCCTTCTACGAAAACACTTTTTTTTTACCACACAGGATCCGCAGGTAGAAGCGCATCCATTCAACTTAGTTATTAAGAATCACAAAGCCTTTTGTACCGTTGTTGTAGACGTTTTCCTTGTCAGAGATCACCATAATTCCTATGTAGAACAATGATGTAGAACTTGAATGTAATCAAGTTTCTAAAATCTTCTATTATATCAGCTTTGTTTGGCCTCGTTTAGTGTTTGCAAGAGACAGCCAGGTGGCTCGAGGTAATTTTTTACCGACTTTAACTGACTTCGAGCTGACGTTTCCAACCCCTGACTCGTTTAGATGCAAAACAAAGATGATTCGAACATTGAACCCACCACCTGGTTAGTTTTATTTAATGGTATAAAATGGATCGCGTCGCGACGGCAATTTATGTTCCTCATTAACATGGTAGAAAGAGACTGCAGATGGTGATATGATAAAGGAAAACAAACAAGGAAATCAGATAGTTAAATTATCCAAAACATAACACGAGTGTAGGTAAAGGCAGAGTAAACAACAAAAACAAAACGAGGAATAACCAGACCCGAAAACGAACATCAGTGCATTTCTAATTCGTTCAAGGCTCTATCACCAACAACATCAACAGCCGTCTATTGTTGAGCATCATCATCCACACTTAGCAATCGGATTGGTTTGAGGATACTTCGGCTAATCCCCTCGTGGGATCTCTTCAACATAACCTGCCACCAGTACACAGCTAGACAAAGGCCTCACCTGATAAGCGTGATTATGGGGTAATGCCGTAATCGCCAGGCAAGGAGTTATTGGGGTCAGAGATCCCTTAATCGCTGTCAACAATTTCATAAATTCATAGACCTAACAAGAACAACGCGGCCGGGCTTTAAATGAGACTCTTGCCTAGCAGGTGTTACGTCAGTAAAATAGAACATTTTTTTAATGTTGTATTTCTCCATTGTGGCCGCAGAGGCCAGGTAGCAAGGAGACAGATGTTTTTCCTCCATACAAAGGTAACAGGTGTTTACTGTTTACATCGTGCGACGAACTTTGAGATCATTACGAGTTCACAGATATGATACTCGGTATTGTAAATAATCATAGATGTAACATTACAGCAATTTAAAACTAAGTCGTTACACTATGCACATTTTGTGGCAAGAGAAATCTATAGTATAAGACATAAATGAATTCATTTAATATGGGGTAGGTAGGTAGGTATGTTATGCGGTAGGTAACTTTTGAACGTTTTCTGGTACTAGCCTTGTGCTGTGCTAAGCCGATAGTCGTTACGAGGGGCGCCTAGCGAAGGTTAAAGACGCCAAAAGTCGCGGACTCTGTGGGCGCGGCCTTGAGTGGTCCTTTGACCCTACTACGTTGGAGGCAACATCCGCCGAGTCCATACCACCTGTCCTCTATGAGAGCCCCTCACGCGCAATTTTATCATAAATCTACGGAGCTATTATTTTTTATGACGAGTGGTTAAGTATTCAAACGATGATCAATGTGCTCATACTACTACGTACGACTATGTATTAAATTAATGTAATGCTAAAACGACTATGTATTTATTAATGTAATGCTAAAATAGGTAATGTTAATATACAAATTCTTTACTAACGCAACATAAGAATGTTAAGTGTAACTTGCAATAATACAATCGGGAAAGAAACGAAGATGACTCTAGCAGCAAACATCCAGCAAAACACCTGCCTGTTCGTCATCCAGCACTTTATAATAACACTCACCAACACCGATTCTAAAATATGCCAGGAATGCTCGGTTCCTATTCAACATCTGTCTTTGTTTTCTAGCATTTTATATTTATCTTATATGAGAATGTTTGTGTATTTAACTTGAAAGTAATAGATACAACATTGTGATCGTTACGTATTATGCGGAGCAAAATCCAAATAAATCTTTATGAATTATGGACACTTATGAAGTCGGACGTAAATCCAGTAGACGCATACTTATTTTCAGGCATGTACTATGCAGTTAATAACTCAGTGACCGTAAATTTAGTTCGTATGTATGTAGGTATAGCAGTTTAGTTAAAAATAAAGTAAAAAGAAGATATCACTGAAGGCTAAAGCACCAAGTAATGTGTCTATTATAAATAACTATATAGAATTGAGGCAACGAGTTTCTTCTTACTTCAACAGTCGCAATGGTATAGCAGTAAAGTTATGAAGAAAGCTAAAAAAGATATTACTGAAGGCAGGGTCTAAAGAAGCAAGTACATAAGGTGTCTGATTATAGGAAAATGAGGCAACCTGAGTTTTTCTTACGTCAACGGGCGCAAATTGGCACTATTATGTTTTATTGTTTGAGGTTTTAATTTGAGGTAGATCGCACATAATAATAAGGTTGAACGATAAGGGTGTTATTCTTGAAAGTCTTAGAAGCAGCACCCTTGTATGTGAGCCTGGCGTACATGCCTATAAAATGCAAGAGTTCATCATCGTAATAATGAACTCTTTTATTGGCGCTGACATAATAGAGATAATATGTACGTCCAGCAGAGAACTGGGATACTCAATATTTAGATTTCTTGTTCTAGTACGAAAACTTTCAGTTTTATCGCAGTCTAGTTAAAAATTATAACAAGGATGTCAAAGCTGGTACAAGCGTTATTTTATCATCAAGACTAAAAATCTTTATCTAGTAGGTTCATTATGAATTATTGTCAATAGTTCACTTACTTTCACAAGGTCGGCAGTACTCATAGAGAAATATTGTTACCTTTTGGTAAGTCTAATACATATTATTTTAAGTTTTGTATGTCTGCTTAATGTGGTAAGTACTCTAAAACAAATGGTTGGTATTTTTCATTGACGTTAGGTAATTATTTTGCGACACGCGTCGCTTTGTGACGGGTGCGATGACCCACCAAAACAAGGCCCAGGCTTATAGAGCTTATATTTTCCTGATAACCTTCAAATTGTAGTCCCACGGTTAAGGTGTGTGCTGTTTAATACTCATGTAATAGCTCTACAGTCGCGTCGTCGTCGGCGGGCGCTGTCGGTTTTGTACACGCAATTATTTAATTGCGTTATAATTCTCCAAAGAAAAATGTTTCTGACATCTCATTTAAACGGCTATTTATTACGGACCAGACTAGAGCATGGTTTCAGGTTTCTTTTTAACAGAACTCTTACATTTACTCAGTTTCATTACAATATCATGCGTTATAATCAGGAGGTACAGGTACTTAAACAATGTTTTATAAGTAACAAATAAATATTCTTATTCTGTTAGCCTTTTATCGTTTAGTGTGGTACATAAATACAGTTAGTTATAACTTTTAAGGTACTTGTATGTACCCATCAAGCTAATAGATGTAAACTTCCTGTGCCCTTAGTAGGCTTCTTTCCTGTCGATTACACTTCATTCTAATAAGTTCCTGTCACGAATCGTATCTGACCTCTACCTACTTGTATATTGTGCTTTGTGTAATGCCTTTGCTATAAATTATGTGTTTCAGGTAATTTAATATGACCACTATGTCTAAGCTTAATTTTACGTCTGCGTATTTTAACTTTTAACTTTAATTACACGCTTATCAGGGTAGGCATAAGTCCAGCAGTGGACTGGTAAAGGCTGGTGATGATAAAAATGTGTGTAAATTATAGGAATTATTGTTGTTTACCTAACTTATACATAAACTATTCCGGTTGTCAGAACAACATAAACAAACGCGTTGTGTTAATGCATCTACTTCGCAAAGAGGCGCTTTGTTTACTTAATGAAATGATTCATTAAAGTCATTTGGATGGAATGCAATTAATGTCACCACCCACGATTTAAAGTACATATCAAAAATATCTATCTCATTATTGTAATAGCTAACAATATCGATGATATCAAGCTTTCTAAGTACAAATTAAAATAATGGTTTTGGCTAAAAAATATGTGAATTCACGAAATTTCTGAGTCCAGTCCAATGTCCAGTCCCTATAGAGGTACATAACCACAACGAAAATATAAAACTTTTGAAATGTTTTGAGCCTTTTATATCTTATATATGTAGGTACAGTAATTCGTTACTAAATGAAATGTTTTGGCTAATATACCTATATATATAGAGAGTTCACGATATAGACCTGACTAACTTTGACTAACTTTTTAAATATTTTGAGTTGTTTATATCTTACATGTTAATGTAGGTAGAGTAATAGGTCAAAGTACAGGAATGTATGAAAGATAATAACGTTATCGTTGCACTCCTAAAACACATGTCAAAGCGAGTGGTACAAACAACGTTGTTGTTTGAGGAAAACGAAAGCTACATGCAGAAACTGTTTGTATGGAGTACCAGGGAATCCCAGAATGAAGAAAGGATGTGGGTCCGTGATAACGAGTCGTTAGCGGTTATATAATATAACATAACAATACAATGTAAAGATAAGTAGGCAATAGGTAAAATTTAGTTTATTTTTCATAATTTTAAAAATCTTTATTGTGGTGGACTGGACCACAATTTGTAGTGAATGAATATATACGATAATCATATAAGAAAAGCAGAATCGTCGATATAGATCTGCCAGAGTAATACACCCCCTTCAGGGAAATAACTAGCTAACTTACTGACTTTTTCTTGCAGATTAGTGAGAGACTAGATTGTCTGTGTGTTGGTACAGGTATGTGCAAGGAGAAATCTATTTTAATCCAGGTACTAGAGCTAAAAATAAACTGGATTCCGTAAGGCAAACTGGAAAGTCAAGAAAGGCAGTGCAGCATGCTGAAAATAAGGGCAGGGCTATGCTGTCCCGAGTCTCGAATTATTGTTATCATAATCTTATGAATTGATAAATTAGGTCAATGATGCTAATTAGATGACAGTCTTAGAGAGACACTCAACGGTAGGTACTTTGAAATAATGTGAAATTTCAAGTGTAGGTACTTATGTGAAAAGTAATGTGATTGTTATTTACATAATTGTTATGATTAAGCATTAAAGTTGTTATGATTAAGCATTAAAGTTGTATGATGTTTGTGGTTGGCGAGATTTTTTAGAATAGAACTGATTTAAAGCCTATATGATATCCTGAAACCAGAACCAGAACCACAGCCACAACCTTTATCCAGGTCATGTTCTATGGTCAAAATTTCAATAAATATCGACATGTTGTTTCTGCGAGATAGCTCGGTACGATATAAATTATTATAAACTACGTAGAAATTTTATAAAAAGTCTGTTTTCATTTTGTACCTCAACGATCGCCCAAGGCACATGCACAGCACAGCCCTAGTCGGAATACTTCCCTCTCACAACTTTAATCACTTCCCGCGCGTCTAGACGCCATGCCATCGCCAACCTCTAATATATTGTCGATTCTTGCAAACCAAGTCTTAGGACACGCTCATAAGATCCCTATTGGTTTGGAGGCGAAGGGTGTACTAACGATTAATAAAAACGGGCTCGCTGTCCTCGGAAAGTGCATTGATCTCGCGTTGCGTCCTTCTATGGCACAAAAATCGCTGCACGTGAAATGGGTCTCTCATCTCTTTTGTTATGAGACAACGCTCATGAGTGCGAGCAGGATACAAGAATCGTAGTAGGCAGGATGCGCGTGGTGAGCAGCGGCCAATACACCCAACCATGCCGGGCAAAACATTGACGTGAAAGTACCACGCCACGTTTTGGCGCCAATCTGTGTTGTGTTGTTTCAACATAACCTATACAGCTAATAACTTCGGTACAAAACTTAAGAACTTGCAATTGTACTTAGTTGTTTAACAGAGCAAAGCAAGTAGCTCTACCAAAAAGATATGTTTGGATCGAGCAAGAAAAATACTTTTCTTTACTTTAATTTTCTTTACTAGAAAATTTTGGAACAAATAATCGCCAATTTGACTAAATTGCAAAAATATTTAGTATGTTTGTAAAATTCTAAAATTAGCCTGGAATTTTATTTAAATGCTACCACGTTTCTTTACAGTTCACGCCAGTTTCGCGCCCAAAAGAACCCCGAACAAGGTATCAACGAATCCAAGATGGCGGCTGTGGAGCACGTGGTTAAATGTTAGCTTTGGTTCAAAATACAACATTTAGATTAAACGTTCTTTAAACTATCCAGTCCACTTTTCATAAACATAAACTATTAAGGATATACATTTGTTTATGTTTTAAGCAAAATTGAGCAGAAAAATAAAATACCTTCAAGCCACCAGCGATTCAAATAAAATTACAAACCTTGGTTTCTTTTAATTCAGTGGGTACTTATTTAAATATTATTCTATACATTGAAATTATTTCCCTGATCTAAATTACCGAAGAATCTTTTTATGAACACCACTGTTTTATGCAAACCGCTTGAGCAAAAGCCTCAAATAACTAATATGTTCTGCTTGATTCAAAGTTTTTTGTTTATTCGCGGCGTCATCGGCGGCGCTTGCGAAATACAAGACTTCTTGGAAAATAAACGAATAACAAAAACCCAGGTACAAAAGCAATGCAACGGCAGTGGAGGCGGCGGCATATATGTGCAGTCTTTAGGATGTGTGGGTGCAAATTCCACGAAGGATGAGATGCCTGCCGATACGTTCAACTTTGCTTAACCGGCTCTACATCGCCACAGCCGCCAGTGACCGTTTCATTTCAAAATAAGTATCTTGCGAATAAAAGACCCTTGGGATAGATTAGTACCAACCATCAAAGAAATATGTACATACTATAATCTTAAGACCTGATCAGAGATCTAACGTAGACACTTTAATAGAACTACAATAAGTACAAACAAAGCAAAGCGTTGAAGCGCAAAATTTAACGATCCGAATTGTCTGGCCGTTGAACTCAGGAGCGTGAGACAAAAAGCTTTGATACATATATGCGATTGCGAATACCTGTGACTCTGGCTGGACCCTGATTCTGAACTGGAACACCGAATCCACATTCCTGATTTTAATTTGTAACGTGCTGAGTCTCTGCTGGACGACTGGAGCGGACTAGTAAAACAGAATACTTTTTGTGACTTACAAAATATAACTCCTGATTTCAGAATTTTTAATAATTGTGTACATTGTGTTAACTTATGTGTAGTAAAAAATTCAAATAAAAGCACAAGGTGTGACAAATATAAATAATCTTTAATACAATGAAGTACACTACTCCGCGTTATAACTTTGGTAAACATTAATTGTAGGTATAAATGTACATTTTAATCAACTAAAGAACTGGGTATCATATATTTCAAAAATACTCACTTTGCGAATCAGGAACACTGGTCTTAATGTTATTGTAAATAATTATGACTCTTATAGCTACACACATAATATGCACAAATAAAAAAGTAAGCATACCGTCATTAATTATATTACTCGGTTTATAACCCTGATCAAAGTTCCACGAAAATGTGGAAAATTCGGAGCGAACGTTCGACGCAACCTTGAAACGATGAAAACCTCTCGTAATCTACTGCGCTTCAATTTTGGAGGTCCATGACCCAGTCTCTTAGGCGTACAATGAATTTTTACGGGCTTAGTCATAAAGGTACTCATGTTTCACAATATTAGGAAATTTCGAAATGTTAATATATACTTTCCTTATGAACAGTACGAACTGGAATCAAAGCTAATAAATTCCAATAGGATGCTACGATGAGTAACGCAAAAGATAAGACAAAACTTTTAGAACTTCGGACAAACAAGCAATAAAAAGATCAGACGACTTAGAGCGGGCAGCGACGGCGGCGAGACAAGACGATGTCTGGCTCACTAGAGGACATTTGCTGAAGCAGCATTCCTGATGGTCGCTGCAACACTCGCAAGACTGCGGTTACATTCCGAGCATACCTCATCTCGCCTGTTACCAACTGTGCTTTGCAATAAACTCTAAGCAAACCAGTAATTATAGTATCAAAAGGTCAAGTCGAGCACGCAGAGTCTTCGACTTTAAATTGTCTTAGCGGATTTTTTATTTCTTATTGCGAGGAAAACATTACCGGTTAATAATTAACACGAACAACATTGAAAGTGTTCCTCCAAAAGTCAACAGAAGATCATAGGGCATTATAGTAAAGTATATTTCTTTTTATAGGATCAGGAAGTATAAAAATAAGAGGAACTTAAAAGTTGATGGAATGTGTATGTTATACGAGTTCTTTGTTCTATATATGGATTGATGTATTCGAGAATGCGGCAGAAGTGTACCCACTGGACTTAGATGACTCATGGTGAGGGGATAAGGGCCTAGGTCGTTCAACCTATCTTACACATAAACGATATCTGTTCGTAAATCATCTCATCACGTTCAAATTGGAATATCGAGGAAGTTGAATCAACAGCTCCTAACAATAGTGTATTATATTTACACCCATTTTTGAAAAGTGTCTCAATAAGATTCTACAGTGCTAATGAAAAACTTTTTTTTATTCTGATGGTAAGTGCCAATGCATATAAATTTAACATACCTATTGAAATTTCGCGCATTATTTGACGCTGAACGCTGTGGACGCCATATTATTGTTCTGTGGTCATGACGTTAGTTGGCTGTGTAAACAAATGTACAAAGCCTTAATACGATGATCAGTTGACTGTTGACTAAGTAAGTCTTATATTTTAGCTGCAGACTGCTATGGGTGAAATGTTAGTAGAACAGAATAGTTTCTAATAAGGGAGCTAAGGCGACTGATGAGGCGTGGGTGGTCTCTGAGTCATGCAACGGCACGGCGGCCCTCATTGTTCTGGCTCATTCACGAACGTAAAGCCATCAGGGTTACCAATATCAGTTCAATTTGTCGGACAAAATATGATTCAGCATTAATTTAGCAATGCATTCAAATTCCTTTCTACTTCTTACATTGTTTTTCAGAATTTCGAAGTTACGAGTAAGATCTTTTCGTATATTTTCTGCAACCTAACTAGGCAGGCACTACTTAAATAAGCTCATATTGGGTTCATTCTGTATATTATTTCGATTTAAATGATTTATTCCTCATTAATCATTAAATCACTAATTTCTCTTTTGATTACCTACATCTTGATGAATTTGTATAATTAGTAACGATTAAAAACAGAAAGTCGCATAATAATTTTTGGGCTAACTAATACAATAAAACACCGTTTTAAATTTATCACAATCAGTCACAGTAGGTATATTTAGTATTTATATCACAATCGTTTAGCTTTCCCCTGACTGATCATCAGTAAATAAAAACAAAAATACCCAGTATTAGATGTACCTAATTAAAGTTGATTAGCTTAAAAAATTCAAGTTGCTGTACTTATACAGTAATGAGTTGTCCGTTCTTATTTGTCCACCAAGGAATGTTCTGAGTCGTGGTGTCTCTACTATAAACATCGCAGTGCCGGGGTGGCGCCTTCCTCTTACATGAGGGTATTAAGCAACTCCACCATTGCCGCCGCAAAATGTATTTAGCATACCTAATGCACGTCTACATTCATACAGCCTAGCTAGCACATTTCCGCTGCGCAGGCAGACAAACAAGACAATTCGGTAATAGAGATTCAATAGGAAAATTGTTTCTGTTATCTGTAATGCATCTTGCTGCCGGTCTAGTTGTTTGTTGTGTTCTCACGATTACTTAATTATTAACATAGTTTGCATTTTCAATTCTTACGAACAAAATATCATTGAAAAACCTGTAGGCATACCTGCTTATTTGTTTAAAAAGTTAGTATGAAATACCCGGCCACTCTACTTTACCTAATGATTCAAAAACATGTTTACGTTACTTAACACTGACATAGTTTCATAAAGTCAGTAGCTCAAGGAAGCCGTATTGTTTACCCGAATGAAGCAACCAAAATTATTCGAACGGTGTATAATTTGTACACTTGCAGCGAAACATCCAAGTCACGTGGCACGGTACACTTGCAAGCAGTTTTACTCTCACGAGAATATGTGACGCATCGACATCGGATACGGGACCGAAGTCCTACGATACACACGCTACGCACACTACACGAAATGCATAGGGTGCGGTGCGCCTTGGAGTCCATTAACCTGAGCGTCCCGGTCATAGCCGCGTGGTGCGTCGCCCGCCCTTACCCGGCCAACCCAACCCTCCGCGAGCCTCGTTAAATACTTTAACTTCGTCGTCCTTTCCCCTCTATCGTCTGTCTGCGCCCCAGACGAACTGGGAGAGCGACCGTCTAACAGATGCTGACGATCGCAAGGGTAAACTCGCTAATCTTAATAAAATTGTATCCCATTTCACAAATGTTCAGCTATTTGTCTGTCTCGTTTGAAAATGTAGTATTTTCTGAGTGAGTCTGCAAGCAGACTTTTCTTTTGCATAATTACCAAATTTATAGGATGCAATAAAAAGTGAAAAGCAGTATAACGTTAAAATGGTCATAAATACATGACAACCCCTATAAAAGTGAACAAAAAGAATTTATGGGATGTGTAATTGAGCAATTCGGCAATAAAAGTCAGGGTCTAACAACACTATAAGCATTTATGCGTATCTTACCTAATTCTAACCCCGGCAGATTACACACCCTTTTGACATTGATAGAACTTGTTATTCACCTGGTAGCTAGGTAACAAGACCGCAAATCCAGACAATCAAACGAACTTAAATGCTCTTGAAAACGATGTTTTATTGCATTTAATATTATTTATAACCAAGACTTAAAGGTCTGTTACCACGGAGGACATTTAAACCAGAGCTAAACTTATTCCATTTACAAAAAGTCTGTGTTTTTTGCGGTACAGCTATTTAATTTTTGTGAACATCCATTGTGTTCGCCAGACGGTATTGAATTTCAATAGAGACGTTATCATAAACTGGATTTAATTTAGAAATGATCGCGGACGAGGAGGTCGCGGTTCGTCTCGTCGCCCCGCCGTCTGCTCACCTTGGGTGAACCCTAACGCAGAGAATATCCGGCGTATCTTAATGCCATTCGACTCATGTTTTGTCTAATAATGGGTGTCCAATAAAACTGGCTACATAATTAAGCAATAATATAAAAAAAATCTAAAAGCTTGTTAGATGCTCTTTCGATAAGGTCTTGTAGCCATTTGTGTTTTATTTTGAAATATTTTCGGTAAATCTGGTGCATCTGTAACATTTGTATTTAAAATATCAGCATCGTGGATAGTGATCGGTTGTGTTTAGAAATTCCAACTAAGCATGGTGTAAGTACAATGCTTTCATAGTACTTAAACTATGCTTCTTATCTTTATCAGCAGCCTCATCGATTGACTTTGACGTACAAGTACATATAATGGGAGAAAACTTCTGTTAGAAACGTCAATAATAATAAAATAAAAAGCCATTTACATCTCGACAACATAAATAAATTTCGTCTCAAAGAACATAATTTTAGTTCAATTATCTATTAGAAACACTTTCACTGCCCATTATGCATATGGACGTATACCACCTCCTCGTCCGTCGATACGACCCGAAAGAGCACGCCGCCGCCGCGCCGAGTAATTTAAAATTCTTCAGATTTACAAATCTGAAGAATGTTAACGTATTTCTTGGTCACCCTATAGTTGTAGCAGGTAGCGTAAAACGTCGCACCGCAGAGCAAGTCCCGCTTCTTTACTTTCACTCCGAATATTTATAAACATTTACGTCGTGCCAGTTTCGTGGGCAATTTATGTGAGAAAAGTGAGTGGTGTAGTTTGTACCCTATATTTTCATTGCATGACACTACAACAGCGGTGATTGGAAAGATAATATATCTATCAATTGTTACAAGTAACTCCCACACCATTTTATTCAAACCATGCGGGTAACCATAGTAATTGGATAATAACAGAGATTTATTTGAGTTGCTCAGAACTTATCAAGCAATACATATATGATTTTATTTTACTGAGTCTCCATTATATTCGAAGGTAGATCAGATACTCTAACCTACACAGTTCAAAGTAATGAAAGCACGTAGAACATAATATGGAGCTTTAGTACCTTTATTGGTAACTAGTTTCTACCCGCGATTTCGCACTCATGGTTAAAGGTTATTTCGACAAGGGAACTGATTTATGGGATAAAAAGCGTACGTTTTATTTCAGGCCTACTACCTGTGCCTATACAAAATTTCAGCCCGATCCGTTCAAAAGTTTTTGCGTGAAGAGGAAAAAACATCCAAACTTTCGCAATTATAATATTAGTTTGATAAACGGTTCCAGATATCGTTGTAAATAACATATATATAAAACAAAATTAAACAAAAATGTAGTTAATAATAAGTAAGTCATTTATGCTTCAAAAATTGTAGCACATGTTACTGATAAGAAATATTATCCGTGCGTAGAGGCTGCTACACTTACCGATTATTTCGTTTCGTAGCTATAAAATCTAATCTGTGTATTGTATAACCGTGGAGCTTGTAGCGTAATTGTATTTGTAAGTACATACATTACGTACTTAATACCTACTACATATGGAATAGAACGAATGTGGCGCGTGCTAGCTCTTACACGTGCAGCGTGCATACAATGAACGTTGCAGCATTAACCTCTTATCGACGACAAGAAACAATAAATAGTGAGCACGAAAAACCAATGAAATTTTCCATTATCGCTGTTTGAAATGAAAACAAACACGACGTACGTAGATCATTGGCACGTGGAAGGCGAAGGGTCATTCAATCACCTCGATGCAGCACGTTTGCTGGACACATGTGTCAACAGTTTATTTAAACTTAGTAAGCTAAATTTTTACACACTACGCATTTATAGTTTCCACGAAACATCAAATATTTCCAAGCACTTTATTCATTTAGACCTTGCAAGACTCTTAGACACGTCACTAAATTCAAATTACATAAGTATGATTAGATAGATAGATCACTATGATTTTTCGTTCACTTCAATCTTTTTGAGAGTAAAGAAAAGACCAAGAAACCTTTACATAGTTAGGTTGTTAATTTTCGAGTTGGAGCAAAACTCATCCCAAGCTTGTTTATCTTGATAATCAGATATTTTGCAGTAAGCTTTTTTACAAAGGATGTTTGACAACCTGTCTTCAGCCTGCCGCCGTATCCAGCATCAGCCTGCAGTCTTTCTCAGGTTTGCCGAGTAGCACGAAAGACGAACTCGATTAATTTCTACACTAATTCAACTTTATTTCTGAAGTTCAAATTTTTACCAAACTATGTTAATTTTGTTATGTTTTGTGAATGTCACAAATTATTCATTCATTTCATTTCCACATCATAAGCATGAAAAACAGATCAGCAGGGCGCGACGTCTGCGTTATTTATAATCTTCATTCACTTGCACCAGTCGAAACAGGTGTAGGTAGGTTTTTATTTTTAGTGTTTCGCACCGAAATGGTGAAAACGGGAACCTAACATTAAGCCTCCGATGCCTGACCGTCGCGTCCGTCTGTCCGTTGTTCGTTACCTAGCGGGCTGTATCTCATAAACCGTATAAGGTCAGTTGTGATTTTGACAGAATGTAGATTACTATTTTAATAATTAAGGGGTCTAATGTTTATACCGATGGTCCAAGTTAGAAGAAAGAAAGAAAATACATTTATTTGACACCATACATAACACATAACACGACACATTACATGGTAAGAAAATAATAAAAACAAGAAAAAATTTTTACAAGTAATAGATAAGAGGCCAAAAAGTTGAGTACGGATAATGAATGAAATTAATCAACGTTGGGCGCGGCCAGTACTTGGATGGTGACCGCGTCATAATGGCTCTTAGCTATTTAATATTTCCTTAAATCAGTTTTTAGGGTTCCTTTTACGAAATAGTTATGTACGATGGTACGAAACCATCCGTGCGCGAGTAGATCGCACTTGCCCGGTTTTATTTTTGTTTATAGACCTTCGTTTGATCACAATCCCACCTGATGGAAAGTATTATATTGTGACTGAACTGTAGTATTAGGACGAAATCAAAAGATAATGAAAAATAAAATTTGGAAATCATATCCAGGAAACACAGAACAGGGGAAAGAAAATAACGACTTCGTCATAAATAATGAATTAAGCAAAGCATCATGACTGAAATGTTCTTAAAGGAAGGCTACGCTAGATTTACAACTGAAAACAGATCGACTTTGGACTTTTCGCGTAGATGAAAATAGAGCAGTCGGAACTCAGTACGAGAAGTTGGCTCGTTGCTTAGAAACTATGCATAGGAATGGAATGCAGAAAAAGACAATAATACAGTCGAATCCTATTGTTGGCGCGGTGCATCGATGCGGTACGTGATGCGTCGCCGCAGAGGCCGGCAACGCAAAGGCGGCGCGGCGGCGGCGGCGCGGCGCCCGCGTCTCTCGCGGCTCATGTTGCGTCTAAATGCGGACTCGACACCGAAGCGCAAGCAGAAATAAACGCAAACAAACAATAGTGAAGCACATGCAGAAATAAACCAGTAGTAAATAGCACATTATCTGCAACGACCGAACATCTATCTGTCTGACACATTATGTCTCCAGAGAGACACATAAGACACAATAAAAAATATCAAAGCGATATCACGTTCATGTCTGTCGACATGTCCGGAATACGTTCTTTACATTTTGTTTTGAAAATAACTACAAAGGGTAGTAGAAAGTCATATTAGTCACTATTACACACGTTTCCTAGTGATGGCTATATATATATATTTTCCCTATATACTCGTACGTACATACATACTTATATTCATTTTATCTAGAAATGCTGCTACTAAGCTAGAGATACTCAAAAGGGATTCAGTTTAATTGTTTATGTGTTTCTGTTATCAATAAAAATTATATATATGTGTACATAATGTATTGTCAGTAACTGGCATTGTCAAGAACTTCTATGTGACATAAATCCATATTTTTCAATTCATTGAATATTTAAAAGGTTGAATACCGTATCCATATTCATTATCCAAATGATAAACAAACTGATTCTCGACTAGAGTGAAACTTTTTAACTGTAGAAAGTTCAACAAGTCACATGCTATCTCTCGTTATATCTGAAGTAATCTGACTTTAACAAATGTGTAAGAATACACACCATTAATAAAAATCTATTTAAAATCGTTTTACACTATTTATCCAGAAAACGAAATACCGTTGAAAGCATTGAAAAATGCAGGCAATAGTGTGGGATTACTGTAACACATCTCAGCTGTAAGCAAGACAAATCGACGGTGCTCACTAGACGACGAAGTTTTCTAGCGGAAGATTGATCGCTCACATTTATCTTCGGATCAACACAGGCACCTTTATAAAAAAACACATAATTATAAAATTATAAATAACAAAATCTTCACAGCTGTCGAGTTTGTTGACAAACAAAGTTACGAAAAACGTTATGTTAAACTTAACCACAGGTTGAACGTGAGTCAAGAGATTTATAATGGTTATATAATAAATACAATAAGAAAAGTAAATAGGTACTTAGTGTTCCAACATTAACTTTGTGTTCTAAAAATAATAAAACGTAATAAAAATAGCTCATGACGAAAGTAAATCTAGTTATAACTGGCTCTAAAAAGTTAGGTAGACGTCACAGTTATAAATTTTGATGGAATAATAAAAATGTACCTAGTTCTTCTACGACAAAGGCTTTGCGTCATGTCTCGGCACCGCCAAGAATGTACTTACATCACCAACAATTCGGTCTGACGCACCGGCAATTAACTAGGCGCAATTTAAGGGTCGATGCTAATGATTGCGCTATGCGTTGATAAATGCGCCGTGGTCTATTCAAAGCAGACCGCCTTGACTTCCTTATTTTGTTGAAGGGTATCATGGAACTCTGACTCATATTTTATTGCTTTATTAGATGTATTTAGTTAGCAGGTTGCTGTTCGGTCGTTTTTGATAGAGAATTTAAATTTTCATGGAACGAATTACGGACAATGTGGAATCTCATTGCAGTGACTTAGTAATTAGGGTAATGTTTACCGTTGCTCGGCCAACAGAATGAATCACGAGATGCGTAGGCGAAGACACCGCGCCGGCGGCCGACGCAACCAAATCCGTCTTGTCCTGCCGTAATGACTCGATCTGTTTTTAAACTAGCCCTATTAATAAATACATTAGCATTCCCAATGTGCATTGTTCTCGCTTCCGATGCGACACTGTCATGTGGTTTGTCTTTGTAATACGCTATTCTTTCTGGCTCTACCCCTAAATTTTAATCTTGGTCAATTTGGTCATGTTGCTTGCTAAACATTCCACAAAAGTGATTCTGGCAAGCCTAAAGTCTATAGTTACTACTATAGTCTATAGTTACTACTATAGTCTATAGTTACTACTATAGACTTTAAGTCAACAGTATAGCTGAAACAGGTAAGTAAATATTTTTACCCTTTATGGAAAATTTCTGTTGTTGAAACGTTTAAATTGGCTGTTATAATTCAGTACGTATGTATGTATGTTTATCATCAAATTACATCAGATTTTGATACTTACATGTAAAATACAATTACATTTATATATGATTGCGATTTAACTACAGATAAAAAATATACATCGTAAATGTAAACAAAGGTAAAATTATAATTACGACATTAATATTATCGTTAAATGATTGCATGATTGACAATAACGAGTAGAAATATTTCAGTAATAGATAGTTCAGGTGTTACATAACTGTTATCCGACTTTATAGAATGTATAGAACAATGTTTCGTTTGGAGCGTTCAGCAAAACATTACATCATCGTTACGCGGCGAGCTCGAGAACGTCACTTTTGAGGCATTGTATACGTGAAGCAGATGTATCTATTATGATCTATGCCCTCGTGATTTGGAGGGACGAGCAAGGGGGCGGAGGTGGCGGAGGTGGCGCAAGCGACGACGCCCGGCGCCAAGCCAAAGAGCTGGGGATACCATACCCATAGTGCTAGTCCATTTTACATAATTTATCAATTGTGTGCACAGATAGAAAACAAAGGATCTTTCTTAGAAAAAGATATATTTAGCTGTAGCTTTTCTCTTCAAAGCCCCGTAATACTAGTAATATGAATAGAATACTTAGGAAATAATGTAGGGTAGACTTTGTTATACCAATAACTACTAACTTGAGAAATGTTTTATACAAGTTCAGCCGTGTGTAAATTTTACAATTTCAAACGATTTTAATCTAGCTCAGCTTGAGTATTACAGAAAGCCTTGATAGAAGTAGTTTCGTTCGAATTCCTAGGGAACTGGCAACACCGGATTGCAGCGCACGCGACGACGACGGCGCGGCGTCCGTCGTCGGCGAGGCCGCGTCATCCATCCATCAAAATATCTCATCATCCACTATGAATAGAAACGCCGCCGCTACACTAACAGTGTTCCATTCTTAGAATTCCGCTCGAAGCAAAACAGTATCGTCATCTCTACAGCACAAATGAAGTAAGGTATTGAAATACTTTTCCTACACATTCATTCATCCGGTTAATAATAGAGAATCAGTGTGTATTTGCGATAACCCATTATCGGAAGGTCGTGTTTGTAAACAAACCACGATGGCTCCCGCATTTTGCTTACGCTCCAATGCTTTTATATCGAGAATTCGTACTCTGTTTGTTTAGGTAGGTACCCTAGAGGTCATAGTAATTACGTATTATAATTACTAATTATAATTTAAATAGTTAATTACATCTCCTACCTAAAAAATACTCCGCCGCAAAACTAATTTAATTTCATTCCATACAGAAAATGATAAAGAAATCTAAAAAAGAAATCGGGAGCATCGTTCTTTTCAGGGAATTTTTAAGATTTCGCATAAATATCAGGTTGTTTTTTCTGTTAGGTGAAATGCGGTCAAACCGTACGCGCAGGGAGTGGCAATACTGGTAAACAGTAAACACGGCGCCTGCATCGATGTAAACATCTCCGAGAATATTCCACTGGACTCCGACTCCGGCCTGACACGAATATGGTACAACCGGAAATACTCGGCCGCTTGCACCACGGCCACAAATACAGTCACTCGTGCCGTGACCATTCATGCTGTAAACGAAAACATGTGTACACTGTACGTAGCATCTGGGAACTACATGTTTTTTCGAAGATTTCAATGAGAACTTGAAAACTGAATCACACATAAGTACCCGGGATAGGATTATACACTAGCTCCAGAAATAAGCCTTTTTAATATTAGTCATAACGATAATATAAACAGTAAACATAAATAAGCGCCGGGAAAACCCGTGCTGCATGAACGTAAGTGAGTGTGCGGTTATAAAATAACCTACATATACCTACAAATATGATGACAAATGTACCATATTAGCTAATTTATGTAACGTTTTATAAATAGAATTTAGATTAAATGAAAAAGAACACAGATTTCATTAAACGTTTACAAGAAAACTTAGTTTATTTTTATGTATGTAGCGTACAAATGGTTAAATCGCACTATATTAATATAAATGCGAAAGTTTGAATGTTTGTTGCCGTTGTGAAATTTTGCCTGCATTCAAGTACATAGTTCTAGTCTTGGAATATCCCATCAATCAGTTTCCATGTAATAGAAATAATCTTAAAAACGCATACGAAAGAAACTAGTATTAAATATTGCTCTTTCACAACTCTACACTAGCCAAACTCGATGTTAAATGTTTGTAAAGAAACCTCCAATACTTAACCTAAAATTCAATCTATAGTCGCGTTTTTTTCTTCAATAAATATTGGAATTATGTATATCTGAAACTCGACGCCAAGTGAGTTTTAGTTATTTATGACGTGTTCAGTTCACAAACATTCTACATCGAGTTTAGCTAGTGTATATAGTATAATAAATTTATTCAGAAAACTAATTTGAATAAGATGAATCCACGTGATCGAAGCGAACGAGTGCTATAAATAATGATCCATAGATCATGTCCCACCCTGAGTGTATTTACCCTGAGTTTTTGCTACGAGTGCCGTGCCGGTGTGAGTAACCGACGACGGTCAATCACCGTACCGGTTAGCTGATCCAAGGTCTGAGTAAATATGTTTTACAAGACTTCCAGTTTAAACGTGTTTCGATTGGATCTGGTCGGTATTCCATCATACCATCACCTGACCAGAATGATCGTGCGAATGTCATTTGCTCTTAATGTAGATCGAATTTGTCTAAATGGACCTATTAATTTATTCTAGGACGAGAGAACGAAATATTGACCATTATGACATGACGAGATATTTCGGAACCCCATGAATATAGCACGCACAGCTAAGGGCAGGTAAAGTAGCGTTCATCGGTAGGTTAGTTTTAGCATGGTAGAATCAGTAAATTTTAAAAACAGAGAATCAAGTCCACAATCTCGAACACCGCCGCAAGATCGCATGTCTCTCTATTAGGATACATTTGGGAGAGCGCTCACAGGAAATACATGACCTGATCACACCATCCCCCTTCCAAACCAGGACAAGTAGACGCACGGCGCATTACCACCCCTACTTGGTGGATATACCGTCCACTCGCACTAAGCGGTTTCCTCAACCTTCATCATACGTAGCGCTGGAGTTGGGAACACGTTTTTCCGGTCAATTACAAGACAATAGTAAATAGGTATCTTCTAGACCTTGCGTGATACATCGTCACTTTCCATCAGATGAGATATGGGTGAGATAAGGTCTTTGTAGGACTACAAAAAAACCAACGACCTTTAAATATCATTGCCATTGTCTTAGATGTATTGTTTCTCTCATCATAAATATTTGTTGCTTTGAGCTGTTTGTTTTTCCAGTAATCATAACTTGTTTATGTGTTTTTGTGAAAATACTCCCAGCACAATTGTTTTGAATAGCTCATTTAACAAACTCGAAAACAAGTTGCCAAGTGAACACAGTAAAATGTTTTTTCGAGTTGTCGAATGTTAATTTTATAGCAAATGTGAACGAACAATAAACATGGAATAAATACATACGCTTACACATTACCACCGGATATCGACATTCATGGTTAGAGGTGCTGATTTTTATACCAGGCAATTGTACTTTTTACGGAAAGAAAGTGAATTTGCATACCAAATAAAATTTGAATGCAAATTATTGTTAACTGGGTACGAAATGTAAGAATTGAAACACTCATAAACGATCACGTACGACGCGACGTTCGTCTAGCTTAGCTATGTAGAGCAGGGTTGGAAAAAAAACATTTTTTTTTATATTTTATAAAACAAACAGTTCAAAATGTTTAAAACTAGTGTTTTTTTGTTTTTTTTTTTTTACTTTTTACCTTCGAGTTATCAATTTTAAATCAATTATAGCGAATATTAAAATAATCCATTTCTAAACTATTTCCTAATTCACATTAGTAAAAATTAACAAAACGATAAATATTTACTTTTGTTGCATATCTCAGTACCTCTAATCTAATTATTAAAAATTATTATTATTATTAATCAATACAAAACAAATTATATTTCCAACATTTTTCATGGGCTCAACTGTTTTTCAGTTCTGAACACGCAGCACGCAGTCACATATTTAGCTTAAATAATCTTCATAGGAAAATAATTAATGGTTAAGACCATTTCCAAGTATCTCCTCTATATCGTTCGGTTTACCCATTATTGTAATTTTAATACTTATTAATTTGACTAACATAATCGAAGGTGAAATGGCTGACTTCGCTCTTCTCAAAACTCAACACTTTTCACGTTGGATGTATTACGAGACTTGGTATAATGTGAAAATTAATGTTTTGTTTGATTTACTTATTTAATATCATTTACATTCCAAGAGCTATTTGGCATGTACTCTTTGTGTTAGACATAACCAACCTTGTTTTGAAATTGATTCAGAAATAAGAAAAGTAAAAAATATGAAGTGAAATCAGTATGTTTATGAATAATGCACGATCTCTGTTCATGCTGATACCATAATTTCATTATCATGTGTTTTTGAACTCTAACCTTTGTTTTCAAGAATAGGGAAAAAACAAAACTCCCCGAGGAATAGTTGTGTACTAAACGTCGATTCGAAATGCCCTTTCACGACTAAAAACGTTTTTGATTTCTGTTTTAATAAGGTAACGCGTTTCGTTCGTCGATCTAAATGTCTAAGATATGACATACACATAGGGAACCGAGTTTATTGAAACAGAAAACTATAATCAAATAACAGAAAAAAATTAGAACTATTGATATGTATTGATTGTTTTAAATTGAAAGTACCTAAAGGCACTTTAGAGTAAAATTTTAGTACTCTTCCTTAGTTTGAAAAGACGATTGAAAGCAAATCTACATATAGTTTCGTGAAAAGTTTTACAAAAAGATAATTTCATAGTGTTGCAGGTGCGTGGATGAATTTGACGCCCATTGCCAATTGCCATTTATGACCAAATCCGGTAAAAGACGTCAGCGACTACGTCAATATTGACGACTACTTATACCCGCATTGGTTCAAGCGCTTTCTTTGCCACATGTATCATAAAAAATTTTGAAATTGTTTTTGTAAACTGTGTGATGTATCTTGGTCAACAGAAAAATACTTATTTAAATAAAACACGTTCAAGAAAAATTGTTCTGCTTTTTGTAAGACAGTCTGTGAAACTTTGCCGGTAACATGTAATGCTACAATGTATTGCCTAAAAACTTTAAATAATCAAAGTTATTAATCCTTTGGTCTTATCAATTAACATTACTACATTGCATGTGTTATAAAGCGTGTTTTGATCACTTATTTTTAGATACATACATAATATCGCGATATGATAGTGTTGTTTATGATAATGTGGCGATGTACCTCGCGCGTGCAAAGCGAGGCACATTGAGGAGACGGACGGGGCATCGGCGCCTCTTTCTGAAAGACGTAAATAGGTTCATCGACCCCGACCTTGGCGCCGACACCGACGCAAAACGTATTGTCTTCGTATTTTAATATATTACATAAGAGACGATTAATTGGATTCGAAACATTCGATGCGAGCATGATGATGACCCCGGGGTAGATAACATGTGTGATATCGTGCCTTACGAGACCAAAACAGTTAATGAATGAAAAAACAGTTTTATGGTTTTTAGGTTTTTCGACAAACCTTAGCTGACACTGAAGTGGCTTGGCGCTATGATGCTGTATGGATTGTCCGGCATTATATTATTATTATCTTCAATAAGACTGCTGTTTGTAAAGTAGGTTGAAACCAAACCATGCTGGGTGGGTTCCTTGTTTACATTCACAAAGTAGGTCGATTTTGACATAAGTATGTGCCTTAGTCATGTGTCAAAAGCTAAGCCGTGAGATGATCGGTTGATTAAAGACAATAGAACGTGGGAGCTCCGGCCGCGCCTGCGAGTTTCCCACGTGAAGCCGCGAGATCAACCAACACCGCGACTTAGCGCTGCGGCCTCTCGGCTACGTGCCTGTGGTCAAATGGACACTTACAATCAGGTGCTTTACAATGTCGATCGTTTTTACATAAAAGTTCTTACCAAAGACTTCGGCCCATATTATAGTTGGTTACAGTCGCAATCAAAAATTATTAAGGTTCATGGAAGCACTCAAACTATTATTATAAACAATCGCAATCGTGTGATATTCTCATAACATGTTTATTACAGCGACAATAGTTTCCAACCGCGATGACAATCTAGACAGTTTCCCACCGTGTCCAATTTGTCGTCCTTCACAAGATCACAAAAACAGTTATTACCACCAATGCAACGTGACACTGCCACAATGAGAACTATAATAATATTTACAGAAACTGCGATGACAGAACCAAACGGACACCGATTTACAAAACAAACATGTTTGAGGAAAATGAACCAGACGAAAATCAAGGAAACAAACGCTTTGTTTGGCAATAAAGCAATCTCATCAAGTTACCAGAAATTGTAGGATAAAAAAAGCAGTAATAACTGCAATTAGTGTAAACCGAATACTTCTTACAAGGTGATAGACGATAAGGGCCGTGGGCTACTGGACTTTGATAATCTAAAAAAGTACTAACAAGTAATAACAAGCCAGGCTTGTTATCGGTACAAGATAACTAATTATGAACTATACATAGAAAACAATGGAGAGACAATTATTATTTTGATTTTATATTATTGAATAAATAATGCTGGACAATCCACACACCATCATTAGCCCTAAGCTAAGCAGAGCTTGTATTATGGGTACTAGATGACTGATAGATATACTTAATGCATTACATAGTTGGATATTTTTTACTAAAGATACAAAACGGCCAGAACATCAGGAACAAATATCTGCAGATCGTACAACAGTCTAGAAGCGAGAATCGAACCCGTAACTTCCTGAGTCGTAGGCGGGACTATGCCCAACGCGCCACCGAGGTCGTATTATTAAAGATATGTAGATATTATGGAGAAATACATGAGTCAGCAATGATATGTTAGTACTTATTATTGCTGACTCATGGTGTGAGGGTAAAATCTAGTAGTCTAGCTTCTGCCCGCGCCATATGTTAGTTATTCTACTTTTAGAACTTCATGCATACAAAATTTCAGCCCGATCCGTTCAATAGTTTGGCGTGAAGAGGTAAAAAATATCTAAACATCTTTTAGACATTCTGCTTCAGAATAAATGCGATTTCGGGCAAACATTCCTCAAACTTATTAAATTATAGGTATCAGACGGACCAACTGAGGTTAAAGTCTGGAAAATGGTCTGGAAATCGACGTTTCTTGTAGAAACTCGCGTCGATTTCTAAACTATGTATATATGTATCTGTTTTTAGTTTCATAAACGGTTGTTTCTTGTCTGGCGTATTACAGAAAGTACCGATCCAATCCTTAAGGAGTCTACACACCGACAGAAGTCGCCAACGCTGCAGACACAGCCCGGCGGGACGGCTTGGATGTTGGCGGCTTGGTCGGCGAAATGTGGATGACATCACATCGAAGAGTCAACAAAAAAATCGCCAGGTTGGTAAACATTGTTGACAGTATGAAATCAGCAACTTTTGACAATCAACCTGGCGGGCTAAGTTGGTGAGTTTGCCGAATTTGGTCTGTAGACTCTATTACAGTAAGTGACGATCCAGTCCTTAGGGGGACATGGACCGTCTAGACTCGACGGTAAACCGCGAGTTCGCAGTAACTCCTTCTGTCTAGACATCTGAATAATTTTGGTAATTTCACACGCGATTCGCTTTACACGCTTCAGTCGCTTTACGCCACATTACACTGTTTAAAGATAATCATCATCACCTATAATCAAAAGTAATAAATTTATTGTTCAATATTTTCCAAGTAGTTTAAACAGATACAGATTACTAGATTTCGACTTTACCTCTAAACAGACTGGTGTTCTGCGATCCCATCATAGTTATCCCACACCTCACATTCCCTGTCTGTTATCTGTTATTGTTTTTTTAATGAAAATCGCTGTGGTCTATCTAGTTTTAAGGTTTTTATGGTTATGTATGAAAGATAGGTTCTAAGGTTTATCATATGCACGAAGTACTAGCAACAAGAGAAAACACCAAGATTGAAACATTTTAGTTTTAGCCATATATATAATACTAGCTGCGCCCCGCGGCTTCGCCCCGTGGAAATCTATGTGTCAAATAGTTTAAATGATAAAAAGTATCCTATGTTAGACTCCTGGTTCTAAGCTACCTCTCCACCAATTTTCAGCTAAATCTGTTCAGCCGTTCTCGAGTTATAAGTGTTGTAACAAACACGACTTTCTTTTATATATTAGAACACGCGGCAGCGTGTTCAAGCCAAGTTCAAGCAAAGGAACGCGCCGAGTGTATCATTACACGAACCACTTGGTGCCACTTTTGACCCTTCTATAACTCAAAACATCTTTAACGTAAACACATAAAACTACGTGTGTTTAATTATATCCACAAGGACATGTAGAAGCCCAAATTTCATGAAGCTAGCTCAAACGGTTATAAAGATATGAAGGTCAAAAAGTCGTAAAAATTCACACTGACTGACTGACATATATATAGTACCTAAATCTAACCTACTTCCAGATGACCTAGAAGCATGAAATTTGGAATCCAGCTCGGTAATTGTGAGTAAACGTAGGAAAAAATCAAAAAATAAAAAAAAGTCAAAAAATAAGTAATGTTAGCGACGACGACCTTATGTCAATGGAATAAGGTTTAAATTAAAATAGATCCGCATTGCATAGAATAAGCAATAGTTCTACGTCTCCGATTGCGCCATAGAATACAGTGTAGTTTTTAGGGACCGGCCCGTATAATACCTACCTAGCTATGTACCTAAGTCGAAGCATTGCATAGAATAAGCAATAGTAGGTACTAACATCTCCGATTGCGCCATAGAATACAGTATAGTTGTTAGGGTGCAGTGCAGTGACTTGTAATAGGTGCGTAGTTGCATGTATTCGGTACAAAAACCGACACTAAGTGTTCTGAGGTGTTTTACTTGATTAAGATAAGATGAACATTAAATCTCAATACCTGCCTAGTTTTCTTTACAAAAAGTAATGATATCCCACCAAAACATAAATGTAAAAAAGGAGAGCCAAGTTCAATACAAAAATTATGTTTGGCTGTGGGCTTCCCCGCAAAAAGAATGGAGATATAAATGAGTGCCAAGTCAAATCTATGTAGGTTAGATTTGACTTGGCCAGTTTTTATCAGAATTAAAACGTTGAATAACTTTATAAAATGACTGATGTAATGAAAGCTGGCCAAATCAAATCTAACCTACATAGATTTGACTTGGCACTCATTTATATCTCCATTCTTTTTGCGGGGAAGCCCACAGCCAAACATAATTTTTGTATTGAACTTGGCTCTCCTTTTTTACATTTATGTTTTGGTGGGATATAGATATATGTTCGTTTTTTTTTGTTAATTGTTTCTTACTATGTCCATTTCAATTATAAAACCACTATGAATTGCAGCATACACATAGGTTTATCATCTTTTTTTTTTAAACCACATAGTAATTGATTGCACTTAAGCTTAATTTTGGCAATCCCTATATATTTTGACTGCTTTCTGTATCAATTTAATTTTAAAAATACAATGAAATTACTTTCAATCACATATTTAAATTGTCTCAATCCTGGACGCAGGTGCTACGACTGAAACGAAAGTGTAGCGGTACGCCACTATCGAGGGTATACGACGTAGATGCTAGTGCTATGTAGTTACCGAAGTTGGGTGGTGCACCACTGTAGAGGGTCTACGACTTAGGTGCTACGATTTAAACGAAAGTGTAGGTAGAGGGTCTACGACTTAGGTGTCAGTGCGACGTATTTACCAAAGTAGGGTGGTGCGCCCTTGGAGAGGGTATACGACGAAAGTGATAATGCTAAGTATTCACCAAAGCTGAGTGGTGCGTCATTGTAGAGGGTCTACGACAAAGGTGGTAGGTAGTGTTACGTATTTACCAAAGCTGAGAGTTGCGCCGTTGTAGACGGTCTACGACGTAGGTGTTAATGCTACGTATTTACCAAAGCGGAGAGTTGCGCCATTGTAGAGGGTCTACGACGAAGGTGATAGTGCTACGTATTTACCTAAGCTGAGTAGTGCGCCATTATAGAGGGTCTTGAACCCAGGTGATTGTGCTACGTATTTACCCGAGAGTTGTGGCATTGTAGACGGTCTACGACGTAGGTAATAATGCTACGTATTTACCTAAGTTGAGTGGTTCGCCATTGTAGAGGGTCTACGACGTAGATGCTACGTTGTGTAGCTTACCATTACATGTAGAGTGGTACAGTCTACGGCGTAGTACTACAAATTTCATGAAATTGTAGCGCTAAGGTGGCGTAGGTGCAACTGCTACGTATGTTACGAAAGTTTAGTGATACACCACTGTAGAAGGTTCACGGGCGGCGTAGAACCGGTCCAGAAATAGCAGAGTTTCATATTAAATAAATCCCGGTTTCCGCCACGAGTACAGCGGGACCATTTATGACTCACAAGACTAAACTGCATACATACATACTTGTATTTCCACTAACGAATAGTCGAGCGGAAAGGAATGAGCGAACAGAAAACGTTGAAATGACGCTCCGCTCACTCATTTTCTTTTTGCGGTGGAAATTCACTGACAACTCTTTGTTGGTGGAAATGTAAACCTATTTCATTTAAAAGGAGTCTGTCCCGCCTTCCATTTCCCGCTCATTACATTTTCGCGAATTCGCCGGCTTTACAACATGACATGTGTTTTACGTTTTTTACAAAAGTATTGTAGGGCACCGCAGTAGGTATAGGTACCCACAGCGTTGATATACGCGGTGAAAATAGGTACCTAGAGCTAATTTATTAAACAGAGAAATTGTGTATCGATGTTATTGGGTTTTACCATGTTGGTAACAAACACATCTGTAGGTACCTACTATTTCATGTCAGCAGTTTCCCTGTTTTGTTTTTATAGTTTTGATAAGATGATGGAATTTCCACGGCTATTCATATCAAACCCATTGTAAACCATAAGGTCAACAATGTGTACGTAGCATATGAATAATCATACTGGCTGGCACTAATAATAAAACACTAATTAGGGCATTGTTTAGGACTAAAGACTGAAACACAATAACGATCGGTATTTATTTTTAAAACATAGTTTTATTTCAGTAAGTCAATAATTGCTTCCTGTTTTGTTGCTAACACCGTAAGGATAAATTTAGCCTATACCTAAACAAATAATTTAATAAATTAATCATCCTCAATATTTCACATTTAGCCTAAAACCAAACGGCTCTATCAGAAGACCAGCGTGCTTACAACTAACTCATGGAGACCGTTTTATGACTCAATTCGAAATAAAATAAAAAAATCTTTTATTTTAAATCATATTGGTTTGTTTGTTTGAGTTGCAAATAAAATATCCTTATTAACTCATTAATTCTCTCATTCTCATTCATTAATTCAAAAGTGAGCTTATAATTATGATCATTGTCGATACGAGGGATCAGCTAAACTTCAGATCAAACTAATAGGTATTCAAAATGCAAACCAAGTAAGCCTTCTTTTCAGGATGTCTCTCAAATAACTGCAATCCTGAAACCAGCTCTTTTTCAAATAAATTGGTATTACTTCAATTAGATAAACTCTGCTTATCTTAGGGCTAGTTTTCCAGTATTGTTAATTTATTGCAGGTGCTCGGGGACCCACTTTCAACGTTGGATTATGTCCTTGTAAGCCGAATAAGGCATGATGACTGATTTGAGAAACTGCTCCAAGACGTTTTTAAACCTCTTCTGAATACAAAATTAATCATATTTCTGCAAAAAAATGGAGTTGAAAAGAAGTGCATCTGTGTTTGATCACACACTTGTGCACTATAATATGTGCTGGTCATTTGGTTAGTCTCCGTTGAGACTAGCCGCCGTAGCCGAAAATCAGCTAGAAAGACATCATCATCAGCAGGATCGTTACTCATAACGTCATCATAACCCAAAATTTACTTATTTGAGTAACAAATGTATGTTAGGCCGGCCTATCATTGCGTAGATTGTTTACAATAGATAACCAAACACGATCGCTGATAAGCATGTGCAGCGAATCGACAAAACATCCGCTCGATGACTGAGCGAGACAGATGCACCATGAATGGTGGTAGTACGAGCCACTATAATAAGTAAACTTTAAAAATATGCAATCGCTCGTAAAACCAGTGAGAAACCAGCGGAAATAGCTTTTTATGGTACTCACTTCAGAATTTGTTTTATAGTTTTTTTTCTTATTGAGTAGGTTGATACGGTCTTTAATAGAAACTAATTTTCTAGGAATACTAAATTCTAGTTTCTGCTAGCGGCTTTGCACTTGTTGTTTTGTTTCTATGAAAACATTTTGAAAAAGTTCTATATATACAAGGGCTACATCTATGCAAAATTTCAACCCGATTTTCTAAGTCTCTCTAGTTTTGACGTAAAGAACTAACAAACATACCGCCGTCCAAACATCCATCCATCTAAACATATAACTTTTGCATTTATAATATTAGTTCGGACTACTTTCTGCCCGCGGCTTCGCATGCGTTGTTTCCGTGTCTTAAAAGTATTTCAAGTCAACAAAGATCAATAATATTAGTGTGAGTGTACCTAGTTAGCATTTATCAAAAGCCAGTTACCATAATAAATATAATAAAAATATTGCTAAATTGCTATATAGCTGTACATCGAGATTATCCCAGCTTAGCTTTGTTCGGGGATTAAATATTACAGTGTGCATTAGTACGATTTAAAATATTGACCTGATTTTACGACAGCAAACAAACAAATAGTTCTTGTTAAAATTACTCAGACTAGACACCGTTAGTTGTATCTGTATTATGTTTGTTTGTTTATAAAGTGAAACGAGGACACGACACCTTTCTTACGAAACGCCTCGAGCAGTGACTAAGTGAAGTTGGCAAAACAACTTACGTCATCATTACTGAGTCAAGAGCGACTTGAATAGGTCCAATCAAATAAGTCACCGTGATCGAAGGTAAATTGGATTCCTCGTCAGCCTATGAGACGGTTAAAGTTGTCACTAGACTAATAGACTACCAAGCCGCATGTGGATGAGTATCCTCGTCAATAGTTTATTTTGTAAATCTTAAGAAATAAAAGTTTGATTTCTGATTTCTGCAAGCACACATACATTTATGTAGGTTCAAGGTCCTAGATTAACATGATTTCCCAAAACAAGAAAGGGTATGCCATAATCACCGTCTTTCGGAGGCGGATTGGTAATCAGAGAAAAGGTGTTAAAGAAGGAAGGTTAGTCGGCTCTTACGATCTCCAAGGGCTGAGTTGGATGTGTAGAATCTTGTGCCTCAACCTTCGACCACGACATTGTTGTGTAGGGGTATAAAGTAGATCAATATCGATTAAAAACTTCCGAACTCGAGCAAATTGCGCTTTCTCCGCAGTGCCAATTAACCGTATATTTTATATCTGTTGGTAGTCGCGTTTTCAACGCAATTATATTTGTTTAGAATCCCATATTTATCTCAAGTAAATTAAACAACTGATAACCTCATTCACGTTATTTGACATGTATGTTACTATCAACAGTAAACAAGTTATGGGTTTTTGTGCCGCTTGTTTTTGTTTGTTCACGCGGATAGCGGCTCGTCATGATGTTCAAAGTCAAAGGATTGTCATTAGGGACATTTGAAGGACTTCATTTGCTTTGTTATGCTGACTTTGCATCATATCAGTTATCAAGTACCCATAACACAAGGTCTGCTTACTGGCGGCTAGATGATAATAACTGTGTCGATTGACAAAATCCAGTATAATTTATTTTTATTTGATTTAAACTAGATTATTAAGATACCCGATTAGGTAAATATTGATCTAGATAGTTTTCGAAAGTGCCATTAATGTAATGACAGATCGCTTATAGTTATAGCCATACTATTGAACCTAACTAGAGTAAAGCATTAAGCGTGTTCGTCGTGACCCAGACACCGACCTTTATGCGCAGCAACCTTCGACATTAGCGGAACTGGGTAAGTACAGCTGTGGGTTTACATAACGAGGCCGCGTGGGCCCGGCCAGCCCGCCTACTCGCTTGTCCACCCACCCTCAGGAAGGCTGCCACCCCCACTGCATTTGCACTGCAGCAGCCGCGACCTCCTGCCCTTTTGGTTCTGGCGCTGCCGTCGGCGTAGCCTCCGCCAGCTGCCAATAGGCCGCCTCCGCAGACCTAGTACAGTACCCACTACGAAACACCATTGCATAATTCCAATACTGACCTAATTCATTCAAATGGGGATATTTCTCACATCCGCAGTAGGTTATTAGCTTATATGAAATGTTTGTTTACAGAGCAAAAATTGGAATTACCCAAACACGGAAAATAATAAGGGGAATGGCTATTTTAATAAGTATTCTTTGACCTAAATATGGTTGTGAATAGAAATACCAAATAACGTGTGAAAGTTAATATCCAAAAATATATAAAAATCGAAAAATTGGAGAAATGGCCTGGACGGACAGCATTAAAATATGTATGTGTGGGTTACCAAGCTTATTAGCTTAGTGGGGCGCGCCAACAATTATTCAAAATGTATACAAATGTTTACTTTGAATCAATAACAAATTATCCGTATCATAAACCTCGACATGTAGCACACTTGTAGTAGATTATTCTGTTTATTCATAAACAATGTCAGAGGGATCAGTTAAACAGCATTGAAGCACTCCTGGACCACGTCGATAACATGATTACATGACATGAAAGCAATCAACGTGATTTCCCAACTAATAAAATGTACGACTAGCTAGTGCCCCATTAAATAAATAACTGATCAGCACAGCATCATCTAGCCCTAAACTAAGCAGTCCTTGTGTTATGGGTACTAGAATGATACAGGGTGCCGCATAATGATTAGGTAACCTAGAAGGTCTTGCTTCCACCTTCAAGGCAAGGCAAGGCCAAACTGAAACAAAAACATATTAAAAAAGTTGACACAATTTTGGGCATCGCCATAAACACTGCAACATGCACAATTTTTGTTGTAACATGTATGTAGTATTAATTAACGTTGTTTTAAGGCTTTATTATATTTATAGTGGAGTTTTAAGGTAAATAAAAATATTTTGTTTCTGTCAACGTCATACAATCTAAACAATTTCATAGATTGGTTTACTTTTTGTATATACTTTTCTTTATGTATATACTTTTCCTTAATATAGTCCATATTAAGGAAAAGTATATACATAATATATGTAACACATAAAATATATAAACTATATTTCAGAATGCTCTTGAAATGCACATGTTTTTAACAGAATTTTTTTTCAACACACTCACACCACACAGTACCTACATTTCAACACCACAGTTACTCAAACTGTGCATGATAAAATGTAAGAAATATTTCAAGTTTAACATGCCTTTAAAATTACTGGTCATAGTCACCTAAGTACAATACAAAAAAATTATTTACCAAATGTTTACAAATAATAACACCTTAACTTAATTTATGTACATATTCTTACACTTGTACACTTGTGTGTTACTTGTACATATTCTTAAATATTTTAAAAGATCGTAGAAACTACTTTCACTTAATGTATTCTACAAAATAAAATCTACGAAATTGTTTTGAATTGTGGTCACGATGCCCAAAAACGTGAACTAAATGCTAGTACTAAGTTTAAAAAAATGTAAACAAGTCCCAAACGAGTCAAGTTTTTTAATTTCAGTTTTCCTTGCCCCCCGTTCAAGCACCTTCAAAGTTATTCACTCATTATGGGTGTATTTACTACTTAATACGACAGATTATCTATACTGCGATTCAAAACCTGGATATTTTTTGTATACAAAGGGATTACAAAACCCAAGGAATATTGGTGGAAAATATTTAACGACATAGGTATCATCGAAGCTAAGTATAGAAGCTCGAAACCATTTTTGTTTTTGAAAGATGTTATTCATCGTTTTATTTATATTATCTTTAGTTTTCGAAATCATTTAAACATTTTTTTACTACACATGTGAGATTATACATTGTTGAAGTTTGTGTTTTCGTTTTTAAAGATAACCTTGCTGTTACCTCGTTGTTTTCTGTTATTGTTTTCAGTTATTGTTCACTTTTCATTCAAAAATGTCTAATGTTGACATAAAATATCTTGGATTCTAAATCGGAGTATAGTAAGATAGATATTTTGGTACGACATAGGAGATACCACAAAATTACTAATGTCAACTCGCATCGTCACTGTTTTTCCAAGTGGGATTCTAAGTGCCAAAATAGTAAATCAACTATTGTGTTTTCAATTCAGATTCTTGACTGAACTAGTCTTATCTGGTTATAATTTTCACTTGGAAATATTGCTAAATCATTGTTTCACGAATATCTGACGTATCATTTTCTCTGCGGTTCTTAATGACGCGTTAGGTAGAAAACCAAACAAGCACTGGTTTAACTTACGCTATTGCGCAACATAGTGAAAATTTAAATTTAGGTTTCTGAAGTGCACTTCGGTCGGTCGTAAATATTGAATAGTTACTTCTAAATGGTTTTACTTAGTAGGTACCTACATGTAGGTAATTAGGTACTTAAGATTTGGTACGGAATTGCTGCTTCCTGGTTTCAGGGCCAGTTTTCCTTTATTACAAAACTTGTGAAATGTTTAGTTTAATCAGCCACCATAGATTAGGTCCATCCAGTAGATCCACTAAAACAACTAATTTTTAAACGAGGACATTATAAAGCTTAACCCACACCATTGTGTCGTGACACGTCCGAAACATAATCGGTTTCATACATTTTAGTAAATACATTACAGTAGTAAGTTTAGAAACATTATTTTACTACGTGTTGTTGTATTTCATCGCTATAATAATATATTTCTAGCCATACTTTACTTCACGTGTTTATTTTCTTTGAATGAAAGAATGCAATATCTTATAGACATTGTTTTATTCCTAAAGGCTTTTAAAACGGGATATTTACCATGATTTGAGTTTTGAGTTTTCCAATATTCGGTTCATGAGATTACAGCCTGGTGACAGACAGACGGACGGACAGCGGAGTCTTAGTAATAAGGTCCTGTTTTACCCTTTAGGTACGGAATTCTAAAAATAAACCTTAAATTAACAGATAAATTGACAAAATCGGTCTCCACTCAGCATGTGCTATGGTAGAGCAGATCATACCATAGTAATGGTCTTCCGTGGAAACCGTGACGCGTGACTGACGACACAATAGTGTGTTTCTACCTTTATTTAGAATTCTGTAATAGCATTGCCGGTAGAAGAGCGGTTTATGATGTGATTGCGTTGCAAGGCATCACTACAAGTGCGACATTGCGTAAACAGCAAACATCCAGTATCTATTGTATAGCGAAGGGCGTTATGTAGGGCACAATAAGCAAGCCTAAGCTGAGGATTGTTCGTATGTAATGCAATGAATGCATACCAGCTACTAAGGACCAAGGCACATTGAGGCAGAATCAAGTGATATTTTGAAGATTTCGCAAGGATATTATTTTAATTTTATTTATCCTATCACCACAGCGTAAGACAAACATTAATTTCTATCATGATAATAAAACGCGCGATTTTTCGGAGTGCTCGTAAATGTCCTCTCAATTAATCTTAACAGAAAAGTTTGAATCACATTGTAGTAATAAGATTCAATATCCTATCAAAATTTAATAAAAAATAGCTTCGATTCCATTCCAATGTGCATTGACCTTAAGTAGGTACCTATACGCCTGGCACGCGACGTCGACGTACTGAACGCCAGTAAAGCTTGCGCTGAGGGTTTTTCCCGTACTATGAACATTATTTTTAAACCTTTCGTACTTCTGAGAAAAAAACCCACACCGTCATAAACTGATATAATATCTATAAATGTATTGATTCTCACAACATACGGCGCCAACGTTATCATCACCTATCTGATTAAATGGAAATGTAATCGAATGATAACACTAGCCAGAACAATAACATTGATTAACAAACAAATCTTAATTTTTTATTTGTGCTAAAAGGGTCTTATAATTCCCAATATGCAACTTTTAAAAGCTACTGCCTCGCTTAGCTTCCTACACGTGCCCTATGAAAACGATCCAATGCAATCTTTCATCCCGGGAGGCACGAAGTTGCTCTCCCCGGTCGTGTCGTTCTGTCATCCCGTTGCAATAAGAGAGTGAGGGAATAGAGAGTCCACCTGTTTTTACACACTTACTTGTGCACTATAAGACTAGTCTCCGTTCAAAGTGGCTGAAATTCGACTAGATGTCATATCGTCATGAAAACGATCGACAGGCTTGGTTGCCTCTTGTATTGTAGTAGGTACGCCACGCATCATAAATTGAAAAAAATACGATAAGCCGCTAACGTCATACAGTATTTGCAACAAACAAGACTAACTAAGTATCCATCGATCTACAGGTATTTTATCAGTTCTGCGTAATACAACCAGAGAATGCAAACAGCACGAACGTAATTGAATTCCAATAACTAGCACTAGCACTCCTACTTGGACGGTGCCCATAAAGTTATGCATTATATCGGTTCATAGAAGTACTTATGTTCGCTTACGTCCGTTACGTTTGTAAAAAACTGTGAATGGCTCTGTATTGTTCAGCGTATTGTTATACTATAGTAGGTAAGGTACTTATTAATCGCCTCGTGGTAAATGCAGTTAAACGAAATTATAGTGTGCAGGCTGGGGTAGGTGCGGGGTCAGGCGGTGACACGAGGCCGAGGGGTGGAAGCGAAGGGGTGCGGGGTGGTAGTCGGTCACGAGGAGTGGGCGTACTATGGGGCCCCTACGTCACCTACGCCGGCACGTGCGCGATCGATAATGACGTAGAGGTGGAGGCTGCGCGCGCACCCCACCCCTCCGACCTACTTAGAAATACGTTTCACGTACATTCTACGTAACGCGATCGAACAGGGGGACGGGGTGGCCACCCCACCACCACTCGAGGCAGACCACGCGGCGCAAGCGTGCATAACTTTATAGTCGCTATATCAAAGTCTGCATCACGGACTACAATAACATCCTCATTATGGACAAGTATCAGTTAAAAACAGTACAGTACAATTTATTTATTTTCCTCATTCCTACTGCTTGAGCAGGTACTAGAGTAGGTATCTGTTTTTTGTCGGTAAAAAACCAATGACGAGTTCTAACCACGTGGTCTGGTTGTCTGCGAATTCCCCTCTTGGCCTCGCAGGGTTGAAATTTTGTGGGCTTGGCCCTGCTAAGCCGCCCCCTGTCTAGCCTAGGAGGCTCTAAATCACATGTTACTTGTTATTGACGGGTGTATTTGGAATTATTTAGTAACTTACTTAAAGACACTAAGTGGATTTAGGGTTTCGTGCCGAACAAACTCTGAATGTGTCAATATTTAAGTTACTTTTAAGTTGTAAAGTATAACTTTACGAGGCAACCTAGTTATTAATCTTTGGTTCAATCATTTTACATAGCCATAAAATTTGTAGGTTGATCATAAAATGTAAATGCGGTTGTAAACAAGCAAGTAAATAATAAAGGTGGTGTATCGAACAAGAGCGGGAAGCACGAGAGGTTTGTAAGGTAACCGTGGCCTAGTTGGGGCTGCTACCTGCTGGCAAGGTTACTATGCTCAGTGCCAGCTCTTGAAAATCAGTTAAAAGTCAATATTTAATCATCTTTTATATCCAGATAGGTGTAAATAGGTTGTTGTTTTTAATCTAGCTAATTAAGTATTACTATAGACCCTGCTCGGATAACACATGAAAGTTTGTAAAAAGTGAAGAAAAAGCACTATTAAGCGACCTAAAAGTTAGCATTTATTATATTGAATGACAAACGCAAACATTATCCTAGTAAAAAGAGTGCGAAGCCGCGGGCATTAACAATTTTATAATAGTTAATGCCCACGGCTTCGAACAGTTATTGACAGTTTATGAAAATAATTTCATTAAATCTTATAAAAGAACTGCTTAGAAAGTCAAGTCAAAATAAATATATATTATTATAGAAATATATGAAAACTGACGCAGCATGGAAAATTTCCCGTCAACTTTTAGTGTAAAACATGGACCGTTTTAAAACAACGGGGGCGGCTAGTTTTCTCGGAAAATGTCAAAGGTTACCTACGTAAATTTCCCGCTGTAGCACCAAAGGTCAAAGCAGCCTATGTTCCGTTTAAAGTACAGTAACTATACGAGGTGCGTTGATATCGATATCATTGATGTCGTGTCACTGTCACTAGCAATAGACCGGACATCCGTATCCGCCCATTGACCTCTTATCATCAACATTACTAATATTCTACTAGATACGGTTTATGGAAGGAACCAGCATTTCCGATGACTTTCAGATTCGTAGTCAATATTAAAAATGAAAACGAACTTGGTCTTAATTAACCGTATGGAACACTTTTTTTATTTTACTCCATTTAAAGCCGAAGTGTATTATGTATGTATTAGACTGTATAAGAGGGTTACTACGAACCTTTATTGTGTTTGAAGAACACCAACGCCACACTACGATAGTTTTAAAGTAAAATGGAGAAAGAGTCAAATCTTGGTCAAATCTGTGTTTTTTACATCAGCTACGGGACTATGCAAATATTTTTAGATAAGTACTTTTATCAATAGTATCATCACGAGTGACGAGCTGACGAAACAACTACATTTACAAGGTAATACAGTATAACCAGCATAGAAATCGATAACACGACGTTTTTAAATTTACACGTGCTGTTCCAGATAAATAACGTTTACTACGGTGATTGTTAAACTAGTTCGCAATCAGGCGGGTTTTGCAATTATTGTTTCCTTGAGTGCTGAAACTACTTTTACAAAATCTTACAGACTTTGAACAAACTTACCAAAATTTAATGCTACAGTTATATTTAGACAAACGTGAGTTACCATAATAAGTGATGAGTTCGGGATCCGAGACGTGGTTGCTGACTATAGGCCTCGTGCTTAAGCTCAAAGTCGCTCAGCAAGCTATGGAGAGAGCTATGCTCGGAATTTCTCTACGCGATAGAATCAGGAATACGAAAATCCACAGTAGCGACATAGCTCTCAGAATGAGCAGACTGAAGTGGCGATGGGCAGGTCATATAGGTAACTCAGAGAACTGATAACCGTTGGGGAATAAAGGTTCTCGAGTGGCGACAGCGGCGATGCTATGCAAAACGGAGTGTGGGACGACCTCCCACTCGATGGACCGACGACATTATAGCGGTCGCAGGGAGGCGATGGATGGAGGCGGCTCAGGACCGCTACTCGTGGTGTCGTTTGGTAGAGGTAGAGCCTATGTTCAGCAGTGGACGTGTACGGGCTGATGATAAAGTTATATATATTTGACATAGTTAGGAACCAAAAGGAGCCATTTACAAAACATTAACTATTTAAAATATTTATTTAACTATAGCTTTAATCAACATAAATATGTCGATTGATCGATTTGCGTTAAATTTGATAGGTGAACAGACAATACTTGTTAAATGTGCTGGTAACATGGTAAAGCCAAATCCGTCGAGAAGTTTTTGAGATGGGAGTCCGAAGGGGGTTGAAATCAATCAATTACATCAAGTGTTGGAATAAAGAAAGGTATACTTGAGTACATCTAAATAATTACGAATTAGGATCTACAAGACATTTCATTTGATAGAGATTCTATGACGAAGTGTATTGCTTCCTTCGAGAGCGGAGTAGCCTAAATATTGATAACAACACCAAACATTAACATTCAGTGGCGCAGTTTATTACAAAATTACTATGCTTATCTAATCAAGGGCGTTGTTTTTTGAACTGCTATAGGTAAAATACTGAAACCTGGCGCGATCCTAGTGTCACAGCTAGTGTGAAGAAATGAAGCATATAGCACTGTCCTGCTTAAACTGGTTAGTAAGTAAGTGGGTAAACGGGCAACGTAAATATTATACAATGCAGTTATCATAATGTTGCTGTTATCAGTTGGACTTAGATTTTACGCAGAATGCATAATTACCTATCGCTGTAGGTATAATGCGATGTAATTATTATTTATTTATAGCTGTTAATTTTATGGCATAACTCTCAGAATAACTGCTCCCTTAGTTTAACCATAACTGATATAAATATAATGAATTAATGATATAGCTGCCTTGACATTTTATTGATTGGCAACGACTGCATAACCTCATCCCCTTTCTAGCTTAGAGTCTAGACTAGACTGTAAAGAACGTGACAACAAACCCACTGATGTCATTATATGATACTAACACATATTTTCCTCAAATAATATCAATCTAATGTTATATGATAAATGTCAAGCAAGCGCCCAATTTCCAAGAAATAAGGCATCCTTGGTAGTACGAAGTAATTACCTAGAACATAAACTCATCTAAATATGGTAAAATTTAGCTGGTATAAAACTTCGTCTTACAGACTGCAAAAAAAAATTAAAATAGTAGAGAAAACGAATTATCATTTACACTTGGTACACGGATGACCGTTATCAGTCCTGAACAAGCTTTTTTCGGTTCGTTGTTATACCTCACCAATGCTAAATATTGCTGGAAAAAGATACTGCTTGGTATTGCGTCGTTGGATGTTTCAGTATACTTAATTTATACAAGAATGCGATAAATATTGTAATAGGACACGTGAGCAGATTACAGGTGCACTTTATCACTAGGTGTTAGATAAGCAATGCATCGATTGCGTCTGAATTGTTGATGTAGGTAAGTAAACACGGAACTAAATTATAATCCGCAATCGTATAGATAATGACAAAACATAACGCAGTTCAAGTTTCACTTTATACAGAGAACATTTTTAAATAGACAACAAACTAATAATTCTTACTCGTGGGATGACAATCGATAACGGGAAAGTTACCAATAGCAAGCAGAGAAACTTGAGAGCTCAGGTCAGTAGGTATATTACCTACACGGTGTTTCGTTCAAACCTAACTTGGGAACACAGACAATGGGATCATTCAATACCATACGCAAACATAAAAGATTTATAGGCTACATACCTAAATGAGTATCGTTACGTAATACAATTTACGTAACAATAGCAGTGCAGAAACTGCATCGACTTCATGACCCAGTGGATGGAGCTGCGTGCGCACATGTTCCGGGCACGAGCCTCGAGCGCGCTTGATCAATAAACGGGACCCAAACAAACGCGATAGCAACACCACCGACTGACCTATTTAGACCCAGTGGGCCAGCGGATGCAATCTACGACTATCATGCCAGCTTGAGGAAATGCAACTAGGAAACATTAATCAGGAAATTGGTGATGGACTCAAATACTTAAATCGTCGATGGAACTTATCATTTGCGGAAGCAAACAACTCTATAACTACGAAACCCTTAGGCCTCATTAGCACGAGACTTAAAAAACGTTGCGTTAAAACCCGGCGTTGGCGCTTATATAACGTTCTCGATGTGATTGTTCATACGGACGCTTTAAAATCACTCTTGTTTCGTTTTTCGCTTCAGTAAGTCGTGGAAATGGTTTCTGCTAAAGTACTAGCAATAGCGATTTGTGTTGCTAGAAGACGAAAAAGAAAGCAATGAAAAAAAGAATAATTATATGAAGTTTCATATGACCTATTTCCCTTTAACGCCCAGCGCTCAAACACTGCTCGATAAAAAATCGTCGCGTTTTAAAAGCGCTGTCGTATGAACATAATATACTTGCTTCTTTAGTTGTTCTATTTGAACGCTTTTTTAACGGGCGTTGAAAAAGCTCCCGTGCGAATGAGGCCTTAGCGTGCAAGGTTTATATTTAGAATTGTTAGCGTAACAGAATTCTATGAATAGGCTAGGCATTAATGTATTAGTAGTGCAGCTAAAGTAAGATAATCTTTGTGTTGCATTTACCTCTCGATGACGAGAGAATTTATTTGCATAGCAAACAGCTAGCGTTTCCCAGTTAACAAGCTAACAGGAAAATCAATATGGTATCCTCATCAGTCGTTAAGGTTCAAAGAAACGTAGAGAACAAAGATTGCTTGTCTCATTTCCGAGATTTATCAGGTAGACTACAAAATTCCATCAGACTTGTTATGCGTCCAAAACATGCTGCAAAATAGAGGAGTACAAAGAGTAGTGCAGAGGAGAGCGGTAAGCAAAGGTTGTCGTATTATTAACACATTCTAATTCGGGGGGACCCAAACAAACCATCGCGAGCAGGTGACCTACATTGGGTGCGTCTGCCTGGCACGAGGTGCGGGCATGATTCATGCAGGCTGCCGCCAACGGTGCCATGCCGCCGCCGCTCGATGCCAATCAACGCCCGCCCGACATAGGCTCAGCGCTGCAGCGCCAGGGACTTCCCACTCGACCTAGGATTTATTAAGAACCCTATTTTACAAAGAAACTACTACTAAGCGGAAAATACTGGAATAGTATGTACTTAGATTTATCCAATACAACCACCAACGTTATTAAAAGCGTTCGATTGATATTGGTCGGGAGATTTCATTCGTTTGCGGTTTTTAATTTATACTGCGTTCTACAAGGGGACACATAGGGGAATATGGCAGGAAATAAATTTGCGCAAATCATAAACTAACAAAACATGATGCTTCGTTCAACCATGGTGCTAATCATTCATCATAGCTTTCTAGAAAGAGCAATGCCACTTTTTAACACTGTTTTTAATAAAACTTGGTCTATGAAAACCTAAATGTTTTATGGATCGGTTTCTCAAATGACCCAGTTACGTAGGAGGAATGCGCTGCGCAGCCGTAGCATTGCGCTATGAAAGTTATATGGTTCGATACCTGCCTCATTTTACACAAAACATCATTTTGTAGAGCATAGATGATCTTCGATGCAATTCTGATTCCCGCCAAATTATTTTAACCTCGATGGTATTTCAGCGCATGAGTTCGGTGTTGCCAATTTACGATCACGAGACTGACACCAATGCCGGGGAGAATATTTGGATTCAACAGACTACATTTTACACAAACAAACTACCTGTGCCAATAAATGATTGATTAAATCAATACCTGATGTATTCTAAGATTATGCAAAATTAAACAAATGTCCGGTTCGCGACCTACAAGTTTTGTTAAATCATGTAGGCATTTACAGAACAGGAGCTTCCACCAAGGTCCGTGTGTGGATTGGTTTTCGTTGGAATGTTTGTAGGTGTGTTGTTGTAAGCGGTTGTACTGCAGATACCTAAATGTTAAATACATGCGGTGAAAAATGCACATTAGCGACCTTAGCCCAGTTGCAGGCGACCGAGAGGCGGCGGCACGGCACGCGACGTAGTACCTAGGCCACTCGGCGGCTGCGTGTAGCCCTGCGACAGCCAACTGTGGTGAGTGGTGACTGACACGGTTTCGACACACTCGGTGTAGATTGTCACTGTTGTGGTACAAGGTATTGAATTATTCGAATATCGTGTGAACGGTCATGCAATATCCAATTCAATAACCGAACTGTGTCACGAATAACAACAAGCTTTACATGCCTCGTTAATTCTAATTTTACGAGTATTTGCCCGGTAAGAATTATTAAATTATTATTTTACATCAGATTTCAATAATAGGCATGTGATTAACCAGTGGTGAAACCGTTGGTTGATATAATCGTAATAAAAATGATTACATAAATAAGTCAGAATAATATTATAACTTTGTATGGATGAATGTTTTCTTTGTACACGCCAAAACGAATGCTGCAGATACCTACATCTGAAATTTTGCAGCTAGTATGACTGATGATGATGAATGATGATGGATGACGTGACAAAGTAGGAAATTATAAAATTTTCGATGCGAATTGCGATGAATAAATATATTAATAAAAATAATGAAAATTAGGCAAAACACACTCTACTAAGTTTAGCACACGTTTTGGTAGTACAATAGAGAACATTTTATCTATTGTACTATCAAAACGTGTGCTAAACTTAGTAGAGTCGGTATCAGATCATATTGTTCTAAATGACAAGTATAAACTAAATAAAAGTAAAACTGAGCCACGTGAGTGACAGCTCAGCGGGGCGGCGGCGGCGGCGCGGGCGGCGGCGGTGGCGGTGGCGTGGCGCGGCGTTCGCGCAGACGACCTTGCCGCCCCCCGCGCCGACATTTGAGTCGAGCCGAGAGGACTTTGTGTTGCGAGTACGTTCGCATTTGTTCTGAAACCAGATCTATTGTATCGTCTGCCCCTTCACTTTTGAAATGGGATACTCAGTACTGATCTACTTGTGTACCCATCCAAGGTCCAAAAATTAACCTTCATTATTTAGAAGGGGCCATCGAGGGGTAGCTTTTATTTTCGTCCGTAAGCACTCCATGGAAAACAACCTTCACAAAGTTATTTACATGCGAGTAAGCAGATAAACAATATCTTGTTTAATTAGTGTACTAGACAAAACTGGCTAGTTCTATTATAATAGCTGGGCTAAAAGTCGAGTAGGTATGTCCTTTGACTGCCTTTGATTGCTGTCGGTAGGTACAGGTACCTACCTACCACCTTACGGTAGGTTAGAAATTCCGTATACCGTTCGAAATATACGGCTCATAGTAGGCTCATAGTCTTAAAATGAGTATGTTAGGTACCTAAAAACTAACTCATGAGTTTATAATGTTAAGATAACCGTGAAGTGCATTCTTTTAGAATTGATGAATGATATTTTGAGGCATAAAAGACCTCACTTAGTTCGACCGTCAGCGTAACTGATAAAGATATCCACAGACAGCTCTTACACAAAAAACTTGTTTCTATATGTAACTGCGCCGGTACTAAAAAGGCTCTACAGAATACAACCCACGTATACGTTTTACAAGTTATTAAATCATGATAGTATTTAATGCTCAGGGTTCCAGACTTGTTAAGATATATCACAAGCCTACTTTCATAATTGAAACGATTTATTGTGTCTTTGTTACGTATACGTGCAGTCACTTATCCGGTTTGCAGTGAGCGGCTCAGTCTGGCAATACGGCGAGAAAGAGAGAGTCAATCGACGTCTGGTTGTTGCAATAGTATTTGTTTTGCAAAAACACAGCCTCTGGCAAGGCTGTCGACACCGCCAACAGCCGGATCTCTCCAAGATTTGTTGCATGTCTGGTAGGTACACGCTCACATTTGCTGGCAAGTCTAAATGTTTGTTATCGGTAGCTATTGGTATTTTGAGTCTGAAGGAATTGAACTGGAAGTACCGAACGAGAGTTATCGGCTCAACGAGATAAAATACATCGATAATAACGAGTAATTATTAGATCCTTCTACAACAATTTCGACCAAAACAACGGGAAAACAGCTAATCTGAGTATGAGTAAGTACTTAAGTAAGTAGGTACATTATTTTAAAGTTAAAAAAACGCTCACGAAGTTTTTTTCTAACCGCGAATATCTAGCAACCTATAGGTACCTACTGACTGGCCACCCAAGTCCAAAAGTTCATATGTTTCGTTAAAAATAACATTAGGGGTTATGGTTTGTAAATAACGCTCGTAATTACGACCTTACAACTCGAATGACGCAAACAGCGCGATGTCACAATAATGTTTGCAAAAATCAGCAAAACAAACATCATTGCTTGGAATGGGGCATTGTTTTGGTAAATAATAGGCCTGATTTATGAATTGCTTACAGTTGACGTCTACAATGAAATCCTAGATAATCCAACTTGCACTTGACTGGTTTCAATGTTAGTGAGAAATGACCTCAGTGTGAAAATATTCTGTATTTTCTAAATACTTTGAACGTTTTTTGATATGGAATAAATAAAGATAATTTCTTTAGTGAAATTTTTCTTCATCATACGTAGTAGGTGGGTAGAGTAGGTAGATGTGGAGGCCGCGTATCAAGGTGGTAAGTGAAGTATGTGGTATGATATGAAGCAATAAGTGTTTCGCGGCGTCAAAACAAGTTGCGCAACCTGCTCGCATTCCTTTGGTTGCGGATGTCATGTCTTTATGTGCGCCTGCCTGGCCTGCTGTGTTATTTTACATACGAAGCTAGTACAGAACAGAGGTAATTTAGAGTTTCACGGGTTCTAACTATAGAAGTAAAACAGTAAAAGCACCACCCGCGCTAAAGCTTTAGTCACGGGGCGGCGATGCCAGTTAGCAAAAGATTTATGAGGATAAACAGAATTTAAATAAGTACCTACCCAATACGAAATAGGAAGAGTTGCGGTTCATGCAATTTGTGCCAACGATAACAGAACTGAAACGCAGTTGGCACAACCAAACATATCGTCAGAGGAACAGACCTTCGCAAGAGTTAGTACCACGTAGTATTATAACAAGTGGAATAGCAACTCCGCGCTAAACCTTGTTAAATTTCATTTCGTTACTTATCCAGGTAAGTTCTGACGGGGATCCTTGTGTTTTTTATGTGGTAATAAAGTGTAATATCTACTTATTAAACCAACAACAACGTACGCTGGCAGGTAGGTACCTACCACAAACGTGAAATATCGGACGTTGTTATGTGTTGATCAAAGTAACAGGCGTAGAAAGGCAGTTGTACAAAGTGGGTGCTTTCACAATGAATGCCGCAAACATGGTAGTCAGTTGTGACAGTCTCTGCGTGCGTACAGCATGCGGTATTGTCACGTTGGGTTTGTTTGTAAACACGCGTTCCCACTTAGCTATTATCATTTAGAGGTTACGAATAAGAGACAGAAAAATATTACTGCTAGCACTAGGCGCACTAGCTAACCAAAGGAATCAAATAGGACACCCTACCGCTAAAAATACCTTCTGGGTATTACGTACATTCTGTACTATATTATTAGCAATACTATAGGCCAAAAAAGATGATTATAAACAAGAAACCCATGTTTTACCTACCGGAGATTACAACATAATAAAGAAGTAAAAGAGTGAAGTTGCAGTAAATTTTCCAGGACACCACCAGCCCTAATTCAGACACGTTACATTGACTTCTGGAAATGCTTGTTACGCAATTCACATAGAAAATCTGCCTGCACAAATATAGGATCGGATGTTTACCTACTACGCATTTTAGAAGTTGTTCGCTACAATACCATACAAGGTTGTGTTTCTTACCTCGTCGTTCCGCAGTGGCGACCCGGTTACACGTATGACGCCTTAACCCAGTTGCTGCTGCCCTTGTTCACCATCTGCCGCGAACTGGCGCTCCTGAACAGAATTAATAACAATAATAATACTAGACGATCCACACAGCATCATATAGCCCCATGCTAGAGTAGTACGATCGTCTCATCAGAAAAAGTATGTATGAATGTATGTATTTATTCAAAGCATTACAACTATTTTTACAGGTATTACCTAATACAATAGTGTAGTCCACTTAATTAATCACTGGCATCGAATTTAATAACACGAATAATCAAATACACACATGTCAATGAGCAAAAAATATACAAATATACATGTCAATAAGCAAAATCAACTAAAATACAATCACAAATGTCCTCAAGGAAAAGAATTCATATACAATGTGCAAAATAAATCCAATTCTCAGTAACATACACAAAAATATTATTATTTACCATTACATAAATTTAATAGAGCCCTTGCGAACTCGCTCAGTGAACAGTGGAATACATCAATGGTCTCCGCTACCCGATTTAATACCTGTATGGTGCGCGTCAGAGGGGCTTTGTTCAGCAGGTTAGTCCTTCCGCGAGGCACTGCGAGCGAACAGAGGCGGCCGCCTACGACGCCCTACGAACTCGTCCGGTACGCACAGGCTCATCATTTCCAAGATGGTCGGGTTGGGTTGGATATCATCCCACGGAACACCTTTACCACATACAGCGCAAGCGCCATATCCCTTCTGATTTCCAACTTGTTGTATCCAACCATACCCAAAACAAATAGGGTTGGATACATCAATGGATAGAAAGGGTAGACGCCATATCTTTTCCAGTAAAGATATCTAATCTAGTGAACTTGTTCTGTAAACGCTCCATCATGAGACTATATTTAGCTTCGTGAGGAGCCCATACAGAAGCTGCGCTTTCCATCTGGCTTCTGAACAGGGCATCCTACATTGCTGTTAGAGCCCTAATGTTTGTGAAACCGCTGCTTGCTCGTCGTAAAAAGAATCCAATTCCACCCGATTCAACTGCGCTTTCTCTATCTGGTAGTTGTAGTGGGGGCTGTTGCTCTACTAAATTTAATAATGGAACATTTGTCTACATTAAACTGCAACTTGTTTCTCTGGCTCCACTCCACTACCCTATACACTCCTTGTTGAAGACGGACGCAGTCTCCTTCCTCCTTGATCGGCAAGATCAGCTTGAGGTCGTCTGCGAAGAGAAGACATTTGGCCGCTGTTACAACTTCAGGGAGATAGTTAATCATTACGATAAATTCTAGCGGCCCTAAGTTACTGCCCTGACTCACGCCAGTTCTTGTGAAGTAAGGCTCGGATTTGTATCCTGCGTACTCCACATACTGCCGCCTGTCCTTCATGTGACTAGTAAAGGACTGCAGCAGTTTGGGGGTACAGCCGATTGTCGCCAGCTTTTTCTATAAGATGTCGTTATCGACCATGTCAAAAGCTTTTTTAAAATCAAAGTAGGCGACGTCGACGTGCACCCCTGCATCCACGTTCGGGATAATGTACATCGAGTTGAGGAGGTTACTGGTCGTGCTGCGCCCTGGTCTGAAGCCGTGCTGAGCATCCGAGAAATGAGCCGATATTTGGTTTTGTACTGCCCTGACTCACGCCAGTTCTCGTGAAGTAAGGCTCGGATTTGTATCCCGCGTACTCCACATACTGCCGCCTGTCCTTCATGTGACTAGTGAAGGACTGCAGCAGTTTGGGGGTACAGCCGATTGTCGCCAGCTTTGTCTATGAGATGTCGTTATCGACCATGTCAAAAGCTTTTTTAAATCAAAGTAGGCGACGTCGACGTGCACCCCTGCATCCACGTTCGGGATAATGTACATCGAGTTGAGGAGGTTACTGGTCGTGCTGCGCCCTGGTCTGAAGCCGTGCTGAGCATCCGAGAGATGAGCCGATATTTGGTTTTGTATGCTGCGCTGCACCGCTGCCGACTCGAACACTTTTGCTGGTGTTGAAAGGATCGCCACAGGTCTGAATCGCACTACACTATTTCAAATACTTTTTCGTCGAAAAATCATCTAATCATCGTTACATACATGTCGGTTCGATAAACATCGGAACTTTCGGGATTCTCCCCACATTATACAACTCGATAGATTTGCATCTCTTTCTTTTACCGAGTCTATGAAATACTTTATCTGTCTATCATTCAGTCTTCCATCAGTTACCTGTCAACAAGGGAACTTCATAGTCGCATGTCCTACCAGACAAAAACATAAATTAGAAACTCAATGAAAGAAACCGACAATATGTAGTGTACGTCCCTAAATCTAAAGATAGAATATTACGGAGCGTGTACCTACTCTATATTGCTATAGGTAATCTTCCTAGACCTATTGCAAGTAGGTACTTACGTACGCACCTGCCTAAGCAGGTATTATATTTAGGTAACTAACTACCTACTTACTTAGGTAGGTACTTATTTTCAGCTACATATTTTCATTCGATTTTGATCGTAAGTACCTACCAATGTAAGTCTTAAGTAGCTACCTATCTCTAGTTCTCTACCATAAAATTGCGTAAATAGACAAAATAGAGTACCTACCTAAAACAGTAAGTAGTTATTTGTAAGGTACATATTTTACGTACAGTAGACATTTAACAAAATCAGACAAAATTATTGATAAACAACGACATTGACTTGACAAGATTAGATTCAAGGCCGTCTTGTCTAAAAGTGTTGTGTGGCAAAAGTTGGGTTAGAAACACTGAAATGAAATATAAAATACCTAACCTACCTATGAACCATTCAGTGCCCAGTCTCCCAAGACAAGACCATGCTCTTGTTTATATTATTTTAGAACCATATGACAACCATATCACACATAACCTAGGACAAAATAAGTAGGTACCTAATAATAAGAGAAAACACTTACCAGCAATCCTGATCTAGGCATAGCAAAATTTGACCTCGATATTAGGTATTTTTGTCATAAGCAAACACTGAAATTGGTTTATATCTGAATTCCCCACTAATGTTTTTCTCAAATTCATTCGTCTTTTAGACAAAAACACAGGTTTTTACACACATTGCACTGTTTGCGATTTTGGGAAAAAAAAAACGTCAAAATTGCCACTATCAGCCATTCAACCCAAAATGTTGATCGAGCGAACCGACGAAGCACGTCTGATTGACAACTTTAATTTTGCGCCATCTATTGGCAGCTTTTTGAAACATCAACGTTACGCTATTTGGCCGCGCTCTACTTCCGCTACGTCATAGTCATTTAGTTATTGTATTCTCTTTGGTCATTTACAAGTCTGTATGTTAAGACCACGAAACGTAAATACAAAAATTCCCTGTACAAATCAGCCATATTGTAGTTTATTTAATTGATTTTCTTTGCCTACCAGCTAAGCCAAAGATGAAAAAATATATTGTGGCCTCGGCTTTATATTGTGATGTGAATTAATTTCTTTGATTATGAACGCTCTACGAACATTCTATGAATCATATATTTATCTAACTAGATATTTATAATATAATGACACAGATTTCAGAATATCTGTAATCTGCGGAATCTGCGATTATCAAATTAAATAAGTCCTCGTAGATCCTATTCTTATTGGTGGCATGGAATGGATGGCGGAGATTTTCAATTTGAAGAGTTCGATACACGCGTGCTAATCTAATCGACATAAGACTTATAAATTATTTTTAATACGGAACGTAAGCTACTAGGATCACAACTTATGAACTTAGATGAGGGTGTTTTCCCTGGTGTAGGATTTTTATAAATTGGTAGGTACCTAGGTAAATGTTTTTTATCGTGAATAAGATCTTGGTTTTATTTTTTAAATGATCTGTGGTTGCCGGTAAATTCACTTTCCCTGTTAAGTATTAAGCTTTCTAAAAGAAATACAATACACAAAAACCAGACTTCGATTCCGCAGTTTTTGTTTTGCGGGAAATAGGACGCGTAAAATTGCGGGAAAAATGCGAATGCGGCTTTGAGTTGTCCCATGGTTGTCCCTAAGAGCTAACCTACGAGTATTAATCAAACTATACAAGCGGTCCCTAAAGTAGCTCAGTGAGCTATGAAAAGAGCTATGCTCGGAGTTTCTCTCAAGGATAGGTTTGTAATGAATACATCTGACAGAGAGCCATAGTTATTGACATAGCTCGTGAAAAATCTATTTAAAAAAAACATTTTATATTAAGTATTGAACAAAAAAACAACTTATACTATATTAAACAGACTTAAGACTAGTTAATAAAACCAAGAGGTAATTATACATTCATTTATTAATCTGAATTTAATACTGTATTACATAGAAGAAATGCACTTTTCAGAAACATTCAGAAGACTTCCCTTAGGGACAGTTATTAAAGGAGTACTTACACTCTCATAGTGTACTTTATAAATTGAATAAATACAAACTTTACTATGTTTGCTATATCAATAGTATGATGATCTGCATTGCCACATACTTAAAAATCTATGTATATTTTTCACAATTTCTTTTGGAAATAAACTCTTAAATAGTAAAGCAAGAAGGTTCCTATGAGATATCGGTTGAATAAATAAAATTTTGCAAATCAACAACAATATTATACTCTACAGTTTACTTTGTCGCTGCCACATAATTTTGTCAACAACATTTTCCATCACAATAAACAAAGAAAACCAATGAAAAAAAACAAACAGAAAATCGTTATTTTGGTGACTTTTAGGAAAGGTTTTTTGACACATATCCAACATAGTGACAATATTATATTTTGAAAAACACAGCAGAGATAATAAATCCTACGAATACAAATAGAGACGTCTTAAATTCATTCAGTCAAGTGGAACAAGTATAAAATATTCATTTAATAAGAAATAATCAGTCTTGTTTAGAGAAAAACATTTCGTCAAAACGCGGAGAGTACGCTTTGATATTTATTATTATCACAATACAATATGTCAGATATGATGTCATCCCTTCTCTTGGACGTAACTAGTATATAAATCGCCTGCTACGCTACTTAGTGTTATTATCACAGTTGTTTAGTAGAGGTGGGTGTAGTACTTTGTACATAATTTTACAGGAGTAACCTGCCTGCAAATCACGGTCACGCCTCTTGCCGATCTGACCACACACGCACACTAGCCCGGCCATTCCTACGTCCCTAACGCCACTAGATAACATTATCAAACACCCGCATTTTCACTGTATATTTGATTGGAAACCCGTAAACTGATGATATCTTAGACAGGCTAGTTTGGGATAAAAAACATCATCTTTGAGATGAGTTTTGCACATTCTTATCCACATTCTTATGGCAGTCTTTCTCTTACAATGTACACAATAACAAAGCAAATCTCGCATTTTGAAGAGTTATATAACGCGAGACTCATACACGTTGTTCACCCCTCATATTTAATGAAAGCATGTTGCTAAAACACACCATTCCATGAAAAGGTATTCTTAAAAAGATAATAACTTTTTACGTCCCTTTAAACTGGTTCAATTTCGTCACCTAACAGTTTACTGAAAACTAAATTGAATAACAATAAATTATTAAACCTTATAACTATTTTTAAATCTGTGAACGACTTGCAAGCTTTGTTGTCACAAATATGTATGAAATTCGTTCATATAGTCAAAAAATATATAATTTTTGTCTAGTAAAACACTTCTTGTAGTAGGAAGTGTACTTATGTTTAACAATTGACCAAAACAATGACGGGCTCTATAGTAATAATGATATATCACAGATTTTCCCAAATCTTTGGACAGTAAAGGGTATCTTGAGTCTGAATAACAAATTCAGAATTATTTGTACCTTGACTTTCTACTAATACCATTATAAACCCGTTTACCTACAAAGAAACTCCAGTTGTACACCAGACGAATTATTTGAAATAATCATGTCATATAAAATATAAAACAAACACTTAACTAGCTACTGAAAGTAACCCTTGTGTTTGAATAGTTGTATTAGGTTCAGAAAACTATTTCCCTTTGGATAAATGCATGTTTATATACAAACCCTCTACTCTGAGAATAGTTAGTAAGTTCAAAGCCTAACGCCATATTGTGACTCTGACCAAAATATCTTTGCATTATGTTTATAAGTAGATAAGATCTAATCTTTAATATAAAAAATAAACTCAGTGACCGAAATGTCATTGACATCACATAAGAAAAATATTCACATTTTTATCTGGCAATACAGATTTTTATCTTGAATTATATCAAAAGCATTATTTAACGCGTTTTTATAAGTATCATTTTTCTAATACTAAGTTGTCCCTCTATTCCACTGGATCAATCATTAAAAATAAAATAAATTTTAATTATTAGTCTGCAATATTTACCTCCTTCTAAAATTTCACTCATCTTCTATATGTTTCGTGCATTTCGTACATCATACAGAAATTTTAAAGAAACAAAAGGCACCCAGGATTACACAAGAGGGTACCGACAGACACCGACTACTCTAACAATAATGATTAAATCTAATTGTAGAACTTCCATAATTGAAGAAAGTTCCCAATATGAAAATTAGTTATGTTCTTTGATGGTTACTAAAAGCTATATTAAAACCAATAACAAAGGTCAAAGTTTCGAGCAGAGAATCGCCATTGGGTCTAAGATATCATAAAACCCTATTGAGTGTATAAAATTGTTGTGGTACCACAAACTTTTAAGCTTACCGTTTTTTTAGTACAATAAATTCAATTCAACAACCCAAATAATTTGCATTATGGTCTATACAATGACAAGATAGATATTGATTGATTATGTAACTATCAAAGAACATAACTGATAACTTACAATAGCTAACACACAATAATTATTCAAATTGGATCTGAAAGAGAATTCACAAAATAGTGTCAGCAGTGCAAAGACAACTTTAATTAAATTGACAAAGTATGTAACTTTCAAAATTACAATCAAGCTTCTAAGTTACATACACAAGCTTACACATTTCCATGAAGGCAAATTTTGTAAGCTTCAATTCAGATCTAACATTGTATACTAATGAAAATACAGATAAATTAAAAACAAGCATTGGAAAAAATCTTGCTAGTTACTAACTAAGTTTAGCTCTACAATACCCAACATCAATATTGAATGACAACATTTAGAGCTGATATTATCTTGTAATGAATGAACAAAGTGAATAATCATTCTTACCTAAACCCACATTTATATTTGGAATATGTATGAGTACGTTAAATGAGAGCTGAATGCAGTGTTTTGGTGACTGCTTACTGTTGAACCGGCGCTGCATAGAGCAGAGAGCCGGGAGGCAGATGGGTGTAGGGCACTCCGGCGCCCACCGCTGCCTGGTAGCCACAGGGGCCCGCGCCACCCACGCCACCTCCATAGTACTTGCCACCTAAACAACCAAGGTATACCAATGTTATCTGCTAGAATGCATTGGTAAGGCATTTCTTATGAAATTACACTATTTGAATGCCTATCACAAGCGAAAATTCAGGAGCATGGAGCTAAATGTTTTCTATCATGAATTGTTTGTTAGACAATCTCACACGTTTAGAAATCGTAGCGAGTTCCAAACCTTAGCAGTAGTGAATGCGATCTGTAAATAATGCTAAATATAAACAAAGTAAAATGTTTAATAATTACCTAACATATCCTGAGGGTGGGGATGCATTTGTGGGTAGTGCGGCGGAGTGGCGAAATGTGGCGGCGGTGATCCATAAGATGATCCGGATCCGCTAGGCTTGTTGCCATTTGCGTTGTTACCACGGTACTGCTGGCCCATGTTGCGGGAATCTGAAACAATATTGTTAGCTACTAAATAACAGCAGGGAACAAATGCATCCTGATGATGAATTAAAAGAATATTATTCAAAAAGTTCTTTAGATATATGTACTGTTGTATCTTCTAATTAATATTTATAACTTACTGTTGTAAGGGCGTTGTCCATAACCATTTTGGCCCTGGTAGCTGTTCTGATATCCACTGTTGTAACCACCCTGATAGTTGCCCATTGATTCAAACACATTGGGGCTGGGGAAGGGCACCTGAGGCTTTTGATAGTTGTTTGGCCTGTAGCCCTGATTGTTGCCCTGGTTATTGTTGAATCTTGGTGCTTGCGCGTTGTTACGATTCTGGAAAGTGTTAATATTCTCTTCGCTGGAGTTTGCCATCTTGTTGTTCCACTGGTTGCTCTGTTGGCGTGGAGAGCTTGAGCCACTGTTACTGTTGTTGTTTTCTTTCCTTTGTTGCCAGCGGTTGCGTCCTGAAAAATAAGAAAATATTGTTGCATTTCCATATTCCAGCCAAATCAACATCACATCTTTTTTTTTTATTCTTCAATTTGAAAAGTATCATATTGATAAATTTGATAATTATTATTACCAGTATTGTTGTTGGAGTTGCGTGCCAAATCTGCCAGTTTAGCGGGAGGATTCTGTCCAGTCTCCCTCAGAACCGCCAGAAGACCACGAGCCTGGCGCGAGTCCCCAGGAGTGAAGTATGTGTAGGCGGTTCCAGACTGTTGGCAACGACCAGTACGTCCTGAAAAGCAACACAATTAGTGAAAGAATAAAATAAAATTATCTTTATATTATTTTATTATGTTCATATCACTTCTGTTTTAGATAATTCAGTAGCTGAAAGCAACTTACCAATTCTGTGAATATAATCTTCTGAAGAATTAGGGTAGTCATAATTGACTACAAACTTGACATCTTCCACGTCAAGTCCGCGAGCAGCAACATCAGTAGCAATCAGAATGGTAGTAGCACCATTTCTGAACTCCGTGAGAACGGCGTCACGCTCAGGCTGCGACTTATCGCCGTGAATGGCAAGTGCTTTGTGTCCCATACGGCGTACAGAACGCGCGATGTCATCAACCTAAAAGATATTTTAATATTAAATATTCCTGAGGGATTACTATTTATCCTGCCTGCCTGCTGAACAAACAACAAATTCTTTAGAAAAATTAAGACAAGCTAAAACAATTTTGATGATGTTTTTGCCAATTCTAAATAGATTTCGACGATTATTTTCTTGTTGTATAAAAGTTTGATTCTCAATTTGATATGTGCGCCGGAAATGTATCTAAAGCATCACATGATAATTTACATATTACTCCTTGCAAATGGTTTCAATGGAAACGCCCATTCAACGTTTTATTCATGTGTCTTCCCATCACATATCAAAACAAACTAAATTAGACTTGAATTTTAAAAGAAATAAGCATTTATTATGCACCAAAAAAAAATTTATTTTTACAACAGCAATTAAGAAAATAAATAAACAGATCGCGTGATCGAAGTGATCTTTCTTAACCCATTTTCACTACATATTTAGAAACTTGATGGGTTAGTTTATATTTTTTTTAAACATGCTAAATTGTTTATTAATTACATCTACCTAATTAAATATCAAAATGTGATTACCTTTTTCTTTGTCTCCACAAATACAATAACTTTGTTGTCTCTTTCTGAAGCAATCTCCTTCAGCAAGTTTGTCAGTTTCCCTTCTTTCTCATGCTCTTCACAAACCTCAACAATCTGCTTGATGTTATTGTTGGCAGATAAGTTAAGAGACCCAATGTTGACCTTGACATATTCACTCAAGAAGTCTTCTGCCAATGCTTGGATTTCTTTGGGCCAAGTTGCTGACCACATGAGTACTTGACGGTCAGGACGAATCTGTTCAATGATCTTACGAATCTGGGGTTCAAAGCCCATATCCAGCATTCTATCAGCTTCATCCAGGACCAGGTATGTACACCTGCGAAGGTTGGTAGTGCCACGTTCCAAGAAATCAATCAATCTGCCGGGAGTTGCAATTACAATCTCAACACCTCTTTCCAAATCCCTGGCCTGAGGTCCCTTGGGAGATCCACCAAACAGGCAAGTGTTTCTGATTGAGCCCCTTGCGCTGTAGGCCTGAGCTACTGACTGAATCTGTTGTGCCAATTCTCTGGTAGGGGCAAGAATGAGAGCTATGGGGCCATCACCTCGCTGGATGCGCTGTTGATGGCTTATGTGTACTGCAGCAGGCAGAATGTATGCAAGTGTTTTTCCAGAACCAGTTGAAGCAATTCCAACCATATCACGGCCGGATAATGCAATTGGCCATCCTTGGGCTTGAATGCCTGTAGGTTCAGTCCAACCCTGCTCCTTGATGGTGGTCATTACATGATCAGGGAAATTGCCTTCATCGAAAACTTGGTTGGGCCGAGGAATATTATTTCCACTGACAGTTATTTCCTTGGTTGAACGGAAAACCTCCACATCTTCTTCAGAACGGTTCTCCACATCAGCATGTGGCTTATAGAAATCTTTTTCTATGGGCTCCAAATTATTCAAGTCCCAAACTGGTTTTACTAAACTGTCTCCAGGGTGCTTTGCCTTCATGCTTTGTAATTTGCGGCCTTTGAAATCTTGTTGTTGCGGTGGCCCATTAGGATTGAAGATTTTCTTTGGCATGAAGTTCTGTTGACCGTTGGGATTGTAGCTTTTCTGGTAGTTTGGATTTGGCGCACCAAATTCCTTTACATTATAATACTGAACATTTCCTCCAGCAGGCTTATCCCCATATGTCTTTTGTGGTTGATTGTTATAATTGTTTCTAGGCCTGAATTCCTTTGGTCCACCGAAATCATTTATATTGTCATTTTGTTTGTAATCACTCCTTACACCATTGAAATCGGCTCTTGGGCGAAAGTTTTTATTGCCCATATTTCTAGGACCAAAGTTTTTGGGACCTCCAAAATCAGGCATACCATTGAAGAATGGCATTTTACCGAATTGTTCATTTCGGTCCGGTCTGGGCCTGTAAAATTTTATTAATTGAATATGCAAAACTGTGCTTCAAATCTCCCCAAAATAGGTTAATATAAAAAAAATTCTAGGTCAATTCTATGTAAATATCAATAGGGAAACTAGGTACCTTTTGTTACCCTCACACAACTACTTATTGCCTGGTTGAGTTTTGGCTAAAAATGATTGCCCTTTATGAGGCATTATAAAGAAATGACCAAGGATTGTACCTATCTTTATGGAAGAATCAATCAAGATTAGAGAGTGTATGGGAAATTTTAATAGATTTTAAGAGAATGGCCCACACATAGCTTAGAAAAGAGCTATGAGTAGGATATCGTCATGATATTATTTATCTTTCTAATGGTATCTTTCAAAGTAGGTTGCGCGACCTAGCAGGTGCTCAGCTGTGTAAAATGCACTTCACAAAATGGCGGCTGTGAAGCAGGCAAGAATGGAATTGATGGGAGCATGGTGAGATTTCGATCCAGATCAAGAAGCAGTAGGTAGTTCTTAGTTTAGGATGAAGAAAATACACATCACTCACATAGGATGTTGATTATGAAACCCGTTGTACTGCATTTTGCCGAGGATTGTAGGAGTTATCGATTTGCAAGGTGTCGTCGCTAGTGATGATAGGTGTATCTGGAACAACAAGGCAAAATGATGCTTATTGGATATGTACGTCCCGAAGCGATTTTATAATGTAAACTATTTATTATGACACAACTAGTACATACCTCTCGGTTAGAGAGAATTTAGAAATTTTGTAGATTTTTCATTCACTAGCCAACTTCCTACAGACCGGCGAAAGAAAAGAACAAATCGGCAATGAATGATGGCTGCCCTGCCAGCCTGCTTGCTTGTGGCATAGAGAAGGGAAAACAATGTTGCCAATTCATTTACTGTATGACTGCCAGATTGAGATGATGATTTCAAATTATGATGATTTTAATTTTTTACTTAAGTGATAGCGCTGATATTTCATGGTTTAAAGAGGATGTCAAAGAATGTAAAGTAAAGTAAAGTAAAATTGAATCGAAATTGGTTTTCATCATGTGTTCGTAGAAAATGGTTTACGATTTGTGACACATAAATTTTCCGTTAAGTAACTACCTATATTTCTTGTAGATAGTAGGTTTTTTTTAACCAACATTTAAAAAAAAATGGAATCTCTTGGTAACATTAAACTAAATTAAGCCTTAATGAAAGTGCATCTTGGCCACTTTACAAAACACCTGCCTGCATAGGTATAATTTTGCAAGACAAAATTATATCCTTTTTAAATATTCGAGATCAGTGGCAGGGCAGATCAACCCTAAGCCAAATATGTACGTATCAAGCTTAGAGCTTAGCTAGGAGCTACGCTTGCGTACGAGATATAATATACAATGTCAACAAATGCAAGGTATTGTATTGTACGCCTTCGTTTGCGTAGTGTATTATTATAATTAAATAATTATTATGGTAATTATTTATTAATTTTTATACAGTATACGTGTATATGAAAGCATTGTATATACGTGGTGTCAAAATTCATACTAATAATGTGAATAAATAGGTATATAAAAACTTACCAAATAAAATTAAATTAAATTCAATGCATTAAATCTATAAAGTTCCCACCATTGTGTGTTTATCGCTTGACTGTATCAGCGTAGTCGGGCGGGGCAGCGAGCGGAGCGGTCGGTATCAGCTCAGATATCTAGGAGCACCAAAATGTGAAGTTTTGTTGATGTTTAAGCAATATTAATAATAGTTTGGTTTTGGCTACTGTGATGTCTTCTGAGAGACACATAGATGGCACACACCGCTGGAAACTTTTAAAATTATTCGCTCGCTTGCTCACTGTCTCTGGCTCGAGTGGAACGGTTGCTCAAAACCAGGTGGCCTGGTCGTCAGGGGTAACGATACTTCATGAGGGGCACTGTCTTCATTCGTTAATTAGTATAGCAGTTAGTTGGATTACACTCCTCTTTTGATAGTCGTCGGGCGTGTAAAATGGGGTACACGTGGTAGGTAGGTACACCTGATTTTACTAATAAATTTATACCACGGGACCGTAATTTATGAATAATTCTGGCTGAATCCGTGGATTCTGGTAACACTACTGCTACATACTGGATACGGATATTACATAACATCATCATAGACAAGACTAGACTAGAGAAGCGTGGTGATACACGAGCAGTTAGCACTCGATTTGATCAAGCATTTATCTCAATTCAATCAACTCTGGCTTGTACCTACTCTATGCTTGAGACTGATAAATAGACTTTTGATGAAAGAAGTGACAAGAACGGAAGTTTACTAGCTTTCGCTTAACTTTAACTTTAGTTAGGAAGGATTGGATTTAGAATATTTTGTGTGACGAAAACATGAAAAATAATTTCTATAATTTCTAATCTAATTTATCAGACGGAACAAAAACTTCGAATGGAGTACAACCTACAAAATAACGAGAATATAATTTTGTTTGATAATATAAAGTGAACCGAAAAAACCCGGGCGTAAAAGACGATTTTATTTTAAAAAAATGATACCCAATGATCTTTCTGATGCTGCAGCAGATAACCTCTATCCAGCTCTCTTTCAGTGCTTTACTATAATTTTGTGCGGGTAAGTGATTTGATTTAGTAGTTTTCTAAATCTCTTCATATAATGAAATAAAGGTTTTTGCACAAAAGTGAATTAATTTCTATAGAAGTAAATAGAGCTCATGTTATGTGAATCAGACAACGGTTGTAGCTCTGCCTAAGTGAACCTCAATACTCTTATATCATAAATAGCAGCTGTTCATGCTAATACTCTATGTTTAATTTTTAGGTACATAGCAGGCCGTCTCAATGTTGTCACATCTACTGAATCAAAGGGCATTGCAACATTTGTTGGCACATTTGCCCTGCCCTCTCTCATCTTCCTTTCATTGGCAAAACTGGACTTTAGTATGGTCAACTGGATATTTCTGCTGGCTATACTATTAGCTAAAGGATTAATATTTTTTGGAGTAATGATAGTAACCATACTTGTATCTAAGCCAGTTAACTTAGGTAGGGCTGGCATATTTGCTATATTTTGCACTCAAAGCAATGATTTTGCACTGGGATATCCAATCAGTAAGTATCTTATTTAAGCATTATTTATTGACCTCATCGTCAGGTGGTCATCAACATTCGACTCAATGTTGTCTACATCGTTGAATGCGGGCAGGAATCGAACTAAAGTTCTTTCTTCCGGTTTCTATGTCGAGGAAAGCTTTCCTCAAGTCATGTGCTGTCGCTATGAGAGCCTTGCAGGCTTCTCAAGAGCTGTTCATTAGCCTGTTGGCTGTTCTGATCATCCTGGGTGATGGCTTCGGGCGACTCTAGGAGTTCCCGGGGCAGAGGTCGCCACAGAGTTTTTGCATCTGGGGGTCTCGAGTGCTGAGGAGCGAGTCCGTTGAGGTGTACGTGGCGAGAGTTGTCCGCACGATCGTACATTCTGCGCGCCAGCTGGACCACAAACTCCTTTATGGTGCTTATCTGCAGATCGCGCGCGATAACACTGTTTCGTACGTAACGCCCGGCGCCTGTACAGACTCTGAGAGCGATGTTCTGTTGGGCTTCGATTCTTTTTTGGTTAGTAGCAGAGCACAGGGAGTACCATGCTGGTGCTGCATATGTGAGCCTCGAGCGAATGTAAGTCTTGTAGACCCCAATCTTGGTTTTAAGTGGCAGTTTGGATGTCAAGACTGGTCTGAGCATGGCTCGGGCGGCGCGTGTGTGTGTTAACGCACGCTCTACCTGACCTCATGTAACAATGCTAAAAAAAAAATATTGTTCCCTGAACTGGGATAACATAAATATTCTAAGAATTGAGATATATTTATACTTTAACTAAATTATTAGTCACCAATAACTAATCATTTTGTGGAAATTAAAAATAAAAGTATTATAAAATATAAAAATAAATTATTCCATGCATAGTAGTATAAGATTACTACTACAACCATATATAAAATCCTCATTAATTATCAACATCATGTTTATTGCATTTTTTATTTTCAGTCAATGCTCTCTACGAAAAAACTCACCCTGAGTATGCACTATATCTATATCTGATGGCTCCGATATCACTGGCTATTCTAAACCCAGTGGCATTTGTACTCATGGAAATACACAAACAAAAGGAGCAATCTCAATCTAATGCTGAACCTGGCCAGCCTGCTGCCAGATTCAGTGTTACAGTGAAACTGTTAAAACAGATAGCTATGGGAATTATTTACAACCCTGTTCTAGTCATGACAGTATTAGGGATAGTTGGAGATATTGTTTTTAAACACCAACTGTCTATTTATCTCGAAGGATTGCTGCAGGTATGAGTATATGAGTACTTATTTTATTACCATTTGAATGCCCTGATCTTTTGAGCTTACGAACTTATGTAGGTACCTTACCTACTACTACAGATTAATTTTATGGACTATTTTTCTCACTCAAACCTCATATCATTCTTATAATCTATCTCTATTATATTTCATTTGAATTCTGTTTTCCCTCAGGTGTTTGGGCAAGCTTTCTCTGCCACTGCTCTATTTTTACTAGGCCTCCGCATGGTTGGCCAAATACATAGGCTAAGAGGCCCAGCGCTCTTGTTACCTTTTGTATTGATTATGGTTAAATTGTAAGTATAACTTATTAAGACTAGATTTAAATACTTTACCTTATGATTTTAGTTATATTATTCTGGGTTATCTGTATTTGGTAAACTTGCCTTATTAAATAAATAATCTGGTTCTTAGTCTGGTCAAATTCAAAGTTCTTATCATGACAAAGAGTTGAATAAGTGAATCATTGGGTTCATTGTATGTGCTGCTGGTTTATGTGACTCACTTAAATAATACCTTATTATGGTTTTGAAGCTGTTTATATAGACATTATGTATGTGTCAAATATGTTTTAAGAGTCCTTCTTTCGATTTAACAAGATCCAAAGACGTGCGGGAAAACACACGAAAAAACTTCCTAATAAATGTAGCCTCTGTCGGTTACCATACCAGAACCAGAATAACGAATCAATCGACATCTTATGCAATATAGTTATAATCGTACGCGTACACAAATTATAAAAATAGAAAATATTTATTAGTGTTTCATGTAAAATAATACAACTTAAGAACTAATAATAATAAATAAAACAAATTAGGAACGAATAAAATAATTAAAACACTAGAACACAGAAAGGCTACCGGCTCAGCATTAAATGCTACATTGACATAAGCCAGTGCAGCGCTGGTTTTCAGCGGCGCCAGGGTGCTGAGTGCAGGACAACACAAATCACCAATAATAACAATTTAACACGCAAATCACAAATAATTCAGTTTTTACAAAGGTAAGTTACATAAAGAACAAAAATAACTTTACTAAGTAATCATAACAATAGATGAGATCTTTATCTCATGCTTCATCTTTATGAAGCATACACAAATAGAAACATTAGATAAAACAAAGATTCGTTAATGCACTTAAGTGGTATGCATATGATGGTGCAATATACGTGTTTTTACGTATATTGCACCATCATGTATAACCTACGAAGAAATAATAAGTCAGGAAGTGTAATTCAGATCAAATTCCACACAAAAAACTAGCCCTACTTCAAACCAAAACGACGTAAGATACAAACTACCAATCACTACACAGGTTACAAACAGACGTGCTACGTGATTGGTTTAAATTCAGAACGAAAGCAGGGATTCTTTCGCGCGCGCTGCAGTTGTCATAGCAACCATAGAAGCAAGCGCGCGAACCAATCCCGGCTTGGCGGCGGCGTGGACGGTGAATGCAAAAAGGGGACCGGATCAATTTAATCCCACCAAAACATAAATGTAAAAAAGGAGAGCCAAGTTCAATACAAAAATTATGAATGGCTATGGGCTTCCCCGCAAAAAGAATGGAGATATAAATGAGTGCCAAGTCAAATCTATGTAGGTTAGATTTGACTTTGCCAGTTTTCATTACATCAGTCATTTTATAAAGTTATTCAAAGTTTTAATTCTGATAAAAACTGGCCAAGTCAAATCTAACCTACATAGATTTGACTTGGCACTCATTTATATCTCCATTCTTTTTGCGGGGAAGCCCATAGCCATTCATAATTTTTGTATTGAACTTGGCTCTCCTTTTTTACATTTATGTTTTGGTGGGATATCATTACTTTTTGTAAAGAAAACTAGGCAGGTATTGAGATTTAATGTTCATCTTATCTTAATCAAGTAAAACACCTCAGAACACTTAGTGTCGGTTTATTGTACCGAATACATACAACTACGCACTTATTACAAAGTCACTGCACTGCACCCTAACAACTACACTGTATTCTATGGCGCAATCGGAGACGTTAGTACCTACTATTGCTTATTCTATGCAATGCTTCGACATAGGTACATAGCTAGGTAGGTATTAATACGGGCCGGTCCTTAAAAACTACACTGTATTCTATGGAGAAATCGGAGACGTAGTACTATTGCTTATTCTATGCAATGCGGATCTATTTTAATTTAAACCTTATTCCATTGACATAAGGTCGTCGTCGCTAACATTACTTATTTTTTGACTTTTTTTTATTTTTTGATTTTTTCCTACGTTTACTCACAATTACCGAGCTGGATTCCAAATTTCATCCTTCTAGGTCATCTGGAAGTAGGTTAGATTTAGGTACTATATATATGTCAGTCAGTCAGTGTGAATTTTTACGACTTTTTGACCTTCATATCTTTATAACCGTTTGAGCTAGCTTCATGAAATTTGGGCTTCTACATGTCCTTATGGATATAATTAAACACACGTAGTTTTATGTGTTTACGTTAAAGAGGTTTTGAGTTATAGATGGGTCAAAAGTGGCACCAAGTGGTTCGTGTAATGATACACTCGGCGCGTTCCTTTGCTTGAACTTGGCTTGAACACGCTGCCGCGTGTTCTAATAATAAAACAATATTATTGTACTATTTGTTTTGGTATATTTTTTATATTGGTATACTTTTACAATTCGATGTAGGTACTTTCTATCATCGAATTGTACTTTTTTTGTCTTCTAGACAAAAATAGTACAATTCGATGTACTGTTTTTGTCTAGTAGACATTAAAAGAGATATTTCTTCTTAATGTATTGAAGACGGATTCTAAGATATGAAGTCATATTCAACGATTATACATTTTATCAATAAAATGTAATGGTTGTTAAGTATTTGTTTGGTGACTGTTTTTTAGTGGGCTTAGAATATCTTCTTTATCAATTATTTTAGAAAAACATTTACATTATCTTGATTTACATTTTAATATTTCATTATAAAGAAAAAACCTTCTAAATTAGGTCAAAATTTTACTGACTTCATGTTGTATAATATTGACCATCTCGGTTTGATGACGTATTTGAATATCTTTGAATACAGTTTATAATCTTGCTACTACTTACTAGTGAAAAGTGATCCCTGGACATTTTAATCGTGTATGGCTCCTGTACCACTTTACAACACATGCTGGCATGATGATTCAAAGCTATTCACAGTGACAAACACGAAAACGTACGCAAAGATTTGACATGTGCTCCCTTGCAAGATCAATGTCCGACTGATGACGCGCTGGACACGACTTTTAAGCCCCGCCTACTTGGACACGACTTTCGTTGGGTCAATTATTTAACGCAGTTACATTTCCTGACTTATTATTTCTTCGTAGTGTATAACGCTTAATTTGTGCTTAGTTACTGGTACGATTATAACTACCTACGTATATACATAGGTTGTTGACTGATAACTCTGATTAGATAAGACATCCAATATTTTTGGCTTTGCCATGGTTGGATAAAAAGAGGAATGAAGAGCTTTTGCCCTGCAGTGACATACCTATTATTTAATTAATATAAACAATTTTTTTTAAACAAAACAAAATTCTTCCAGAGTGGTCTTACCCGTAGTAATGAGAGAATCTGTAAGTGCGTTCAACCCTGGCGGGAACGAATCGGAAACTGGAGCTCTATCCACATATGCCTTCCTCTACGGAACCATACCGACTGCGCCAGCTGTGTTCGTCTTTTCAAACTTGTACCAGCTAGAAATTGACTTGGTAAGACTTATAGTTAATCCATGTAAAAACTTCATTTGTTAGTAACGGGTATGAATCAGAAACTGGAGCTCTATCCACAAATGCCTTCCTCAACTCTACGGAACCAACCGACTGCGCAAGCTGTCTTCGTCTCCTCAATCCTGTACTAGTTGGACTTGAAAAAATTTGTTAAATCATTGTAAAGAGCTACGCTAGAACTCTAATGCCGTAATTGGTACAAAAAATAGAAAGAACACGACTTGTCGAATTTTGCGTATATTTAGAACCAGCCAAATGCATTCTTATGTCATAATACTTAGATACAAGTCTGCTGCGATGACTACATAGAAGGAAGCTGCTGTCCTTCATTCATAATTTATGTAGTAAAAGATACATCCACTCTGTATAAAACAAATACATTTAATTAAAAAGGTGCATCTAATGTCCTATGCCTTTTGCTGCAATCAATATTTAAGGGGGCTCCCATACAACAAACGTGATTATTTTGCTCGTTTTTGATAATGGCAACAGGTAGAAAGCTAGAACAGCTAGAAATATTGATATAATTACATTAAAATAAAATAAATATTTATGGGGGCTCCCATACATGACATGGTTTTTTGCCGTTTTATTAGATAATGGTACTGGTTGGTTTTATTAGAATATTATTTAAATTCTTAGAATTAGAACATTATGCTTACAACCTTTTGTTCTACAGGTGGCTTCATCAATGGTGATATGCACATTCCTGTCTGCTCCCATGATGTTCATGTCTGCTCAAGTGATATCGATAAATAAGGATTACGCGGAACAGCTGAAAAGTTTCAGCTTCAGTCTATCCATAGTGGCGTTAGTCGCCTCGCTATGGGTGATACTGGTGTTTACGATTACGAAGAAGTTCAAACGGATGCCTCATAGATTGACGCTGTGTCTGATTATATCTCAAGTAAGACGATATTTCAGTATTACACAATCATATTTAGGTATAGTATAAACTAGATGACCCGTGAACTTCATATGCTACATTTATACATCCTACATTAATATTATTTTCCTTTTTTTTGTTTAAAGAAACCTGTATTAGACTACTAGTTTCTGCCCGCGGCTTCACACTAATTGTTTAAGGTTATTACTGTAGTTGAAGCGATGTTATTCGATTAAAGTTTTGAGTTTGTAAGTGATTCTATTACTCAGCTCAACTTAGAAAAGAGTCGGAGCAGTCAACTATAACTTATCTGCTTTTTTCACTGTAGTCAGAAAATCTCAAAATACTACCTGCTTAGAAACCTGTTTATTTTACCTTTAAAACAAAATTACAATCAAACATACCTAGAAACAAATTAGTAGAAACAACAACAGTTGAAACAGTTGAGCTAACTGCAAACAATCGAGAAGTATCTGAACAGATCCATATCAACACTAGTCGGAAACGTCCCCAAGACGTATTAGAAATTATTCATTAAAGTAAGCGCCATAATGACTATAAAAACCAATTTATTTTCAGATGTTCCTGGCAATAGCCGTTATTTGGGGCGGACCGTCGACCAAATACACTCCTTCCGTGTACACCACCATTCAGCAATCTCTTTGCACATTTAGCATGTTCTCTTGTATGATGTGGACTTCTATGCTTTCGGTCGGAATTCTAATGTTGGAGGCAAGTGAAGATCTGTTTTGGGTCGTTGACACACCTTTAACTGAGTAGCTACATAAATAACACCGTGAACAGCATGGTTTTGAATTAATGTGATGATACCAAATTAGGGCAGCAGCGGTCAGTATCAATCCAAATTATAGTGCACGAGTGTGTGCGCAAATACCGCTGGCACCGGTGGTATAGTTAAAATTTTAATCCAATCAATATTTTCCAACTCTACCTACTAATATAAACAAACAGTTGATACAACCTTGCAGCTCAAATAGAGTTTTACTATGGATTCTAATCTTTAATCGGCGTTCGATCCTATTCTAATGCAATTGAATTAATCAATCAATTTACATAATGCTGTACTCACTTCGTAGGCTGAAACCGACGACTGTCTGATAATAGGTAGGTATATCTCCTCGTAAATAACATAAAGCACTCCTGTGTTCACCATTTTCTTGATAAGCAGAAATCCGGCTAGTTACTATTTAGTGACTAATCTAATGTTTATAAACAAAACAAATCACAACACAAAAAATCTGTGAGAAGCATATCAGTTTCATTAATAAGTAGGTATCACATACATTTGTTATTAGATACAAATAATTACTGTGTGTTGTATAGCTGTAATAACGTGTTTCTAGCTTCGATCGAACCTTACATAAATACACAATATCATAAAAACGCTGATTTATTGAGGAACGTTACATTGGTAAAACATCAATTACAACTTTACTGTAAATAGGAAATTCTGTCTTATTTTGTGTCTTAGACGTGATTTTACGGGAAGCGACTTTTTTAAATACTATGTAGTGATAAGTATGTGTGTTTTAGAGTCGTGGACCGTGCTTCGTGGTAACACTATGGCCGGTGCTCGCCTTCGTGGCGTGGGGCGCTCCGGCTGTGATGGTGACGGTGCTACTGGCCACGAAATCGACGGCAGAACTCGACGCGACGGCTATCGACGCGATACGTCTATGTCTACTCGTCTTCTGTCTTACTGGTAAGTAGATAACACTGCGCATTTTTAACCGACTTCAAAAAAGAAGGAGGTTCTCAATACGGCCGTATTTTTTTGTTACCTCAGAACTTCCCACTGTGTGAACCGCTTTGATGACTTTTTATTTGAAAGCTGGTGCTTCCCGTGTGGTCCCATTTCAATTTGGTCCAGTTCTTACAATGGCATCCATGAGAAAACGATAGTCTTAAATTTGCATGAAGTGTGTGCGCGACAAATGGACGAATAGCTCAATATCACGCCAACCGATTTCGAGGATTCTTTTTCAAAACCAAGTTTTAAACCCATTTTCATTCATTAGGAATCGGAAGTCGATTTAAAGATTAAAAAAAACGCTAAATTATATTGGCTGAACTCGCGACCTCTAAGCCCTCTTGATGAAACCACCTACTTTGTCGATAATGCGAATCCTTTGTCTCATACCCAGTCTCATTTTAATGAAGCATTATCAGTAATATTATTAAGTGTTATTCCCTACTTCCCTAGTGACAACCGGCTGCTTAATAATCTACATCCGATTGAGGCGACGTAGCGCACAGTTCGCGTCTCTATCTGCCGACCTCGCGACTTCGAGCCCTCCTGATGAAACCACCAGTCTAGTGTACAACATACAGTCTCTTTCTAAGAACAAAGCATTTTCCAGCTTGTTTTATAGTTAAATATTATTCCCTAGTGACAACCGGCTGCCTGATAATCTACATCCGATTGAGGCGACGTAGCGCGCAGTTCGCGTCTCTATCCGCCGACCTCGCGACTTCGAGCCCTCCTGATGAAACCACCAGTCTCGTAGACAACGCGGATCCTTTATCTAATACGCAATCCATTTCTAATAATGGAACAGGTAAGTTTGTTATTTTCTAACGTGACTCTAAAGCGGAACATTTATACCATGATTTAAGCTGCGTATCCACCGCGAAATTTCCTCATTAACGCCTCATTACCCGGGCGGGAAATGGAGGCGGAGTTAATTTCAACGCTTTCTGCTCGATCAGCCCTTTCCTCTCTCGACTATTTATTGGTGGAAATGCAAATCCACATGAGTTTATGCGCTTACTTGCGAGTTAAAATGTCGGCCCGCTCCGCTCGCGGTGAAAAGCCGGCTTTATGGTGTTTTAAGTTTGTTGTTTCCTTTATTAGTTTATTCATTAGATCACCCAGACTTGTCAAAGTAGTCAAAGTCATTCTGTGGTTACATTTATACACCTAATTCCCCATAGTGCATTGATATTTGAATATGATTATAGGGCGTCTTGCTATAAACTATTGATTTCAGATGATTTAATATAGATTTAAATAAATGCACTGATTAATTAATATTGTCTTGTTTGCTTGCTTCAGATGATGCAGGTACAGGTAGATGTGAAATAGTTTTTACTTTAGACTTATTTTTTATATAAAAAAAAACGTATGCGAAACCGCGGGTAGAAACTATGCACTAGCCAAACTCGATGTAGAATTTTTATAAACACAAATAACTAAAACCCACGTCGAGTCTCAGTTATAATTGTAGGTAATCAATATTTATTCAATTCAAAAAATTAACGTAAATTCCGTATAAAAAGACGCGGCAACAGAGTGAAGTTTAGATAAAGTATGGCCGGTTTGTTTACAAACATTCTACATCGCGTTGGGCTAGTTTATAGTGATGATTTTCCCCAATACACAGGGTGTAAAAAGTATAGCATTCGTTATAGAAATTGGTTGTGTTATTGGTTGGTTGTTTGTATAATTTTTTGTTTTATCTCAAATCCGTAATTTATGTTTTAGCATGCGGCTATAGAACAATAACCGCCACTCCATCTCCGAACATCAACGGATGCTGTTCCGACGATCCCAACTGTACCAGCGGACTTGTCAACGCACATTCACACGATATCGAAGATATTGCCAAGTAAGTTAAACCTGCCTAGCAGTAACAGCCTTGTCACAGTGTCGATTTGCCAGCTTATTCAAAGCTATGTGATTGCGCAGCGAGCACGCAGCGATCACGCCGAAATCATCATCAACCTATAATAGCCCACTGCTGGACATAGGCCTTCCCTAATGAGCGCCATAGAGCCCTGTCTTCAGCTCGCCGCATCTAGCATCTGCCTGCAGTCCTTCGCAGGTCGTTATTCCACCTAGGGCCTCTTACACTACGTTTGCCGAGTCGCGGTCTCCATTCACGTTTACCCTATTGTTGGTTCTTCGTCATCTATGGCCGGCCCACTGTTACTTCAACTCGCTAATTCTTAGAGATATGTCAACGAGACTTTGGTTCTCTGTCGGATGTATTAATGACGAATCCTATCCTTCAGAGAAACGTCGAAATCGCTAATCGCCAGTACGATACGGCTATAAGAGTGGTTTCAAGGCTCAGAGCTAATTATCACGGCACGTAGTCCTTATCAGCGAGTTAGAACTGCGTCACGTAGTCCTTATCAGTTAACCTATTTAGATCTTCGATCCTTAGGCCGGCTTTCGTGAAAATCTTTAAACGCGATCAATGCCCTTGATCTCGTTTACATTTACACACACTAGTAGGTACCCTACGCCGAAATGACTTTTTTAGAACATACTGCACGTAGGGTGCTGACTATTTCCGCCACCAGTTGCTAATTCTTCGAGCTATGTTGATAACTTTGGTTCTCTGTCGTATTAAAGGTTTACATAACTCATAAACACGAACACGCCCAACAATTACGTAATTATACTTGTGTAAGGCCGAAATACATGGAAGGGGGAGGGAGGCCGTTGCCCTATAAAGCTGCATTGAACATCATATTCTTAAGTTTTTCCATATTTCCATTTTTACCCATAACACAAGCTCTGCTTAGTTTGGGGCTAGATGATGCTGTTTGGATTGTCCAGTATATTATTTATTTATTAAAGTTATCCATTTTTCTATTAAAGTTTTTTTGTTTTTTTTTTTTAGTTTTCCGTCTCCAGCCTGAAATAATGTTTAACATAACTTAACCATGTGATATTTTCCAGAGAGTGCGCCTGCCCAGCAGCACGGCCATGCAACGATCCCAACGGCTGTACCTACCTGAACGAGCTCGAACGAGCGGCGAGCCACCTCGGTCTACTGCCGCCGGAGCAATCCCGCGGCCGCGGCGGGCAACTGCTCAAACACACTGTGCTTGTTCTCTTCTACAGCTTGTCTATGTTCATAGTATGTATCATTCAATGCCATAGAAGAGTTAGTATTAGGAAAAGCTATACAAATATTGCCCCGAATATAGAGGTTGGGTTACCCCTATACGTATTGCACATAGAGGCAAATAGAAGTGGCGAGAGGTGGGCCCTCACATTCGAAACAAAATTGTTTTTCCTCGTAACGTGATAGATCAGCACGTTGGTAGGTATTTAGCGGAGGGGGAGGGAGTCAGTAAAGCGGGTCCTTATACTAACTCTTCTATGTTCAATGCTAATTATTCAATTTATTATTATATTGTAAAGAGGTAACTCGGTCTAATACCGCCGGAACAATCCCGCGGCCGCGGCGAGCAACTGCTCAAACACACCGTGCTCGTTGTCTTCTACAGGTTGTCTATGTTCATAGTATGTATCATTCAATGTATTGTTGGAAAACGTTTGGTGGACGAGACTGACGGAGTGGTTTTATTGTCTTTGGACGAGACATCTCGACGAGTACGAGTGTGTAATCCTGCCAATATAATATTGTAAAGTGGCCATAAAATGTAAGAAAATGGGTTGACCAAACTGAAAAGGGGACGCTGCGGTGTAGCGTGGCGGTGCTATATCACAATCCATTCACAATCTATGCCCTTTTATAATTTTGAACCGTGCATAGGCAATAGAGAGTAGAGAGATCGTGGATAGACAATAGAACGCCAACGCCACGTTACAGCGCCCTCTGTTGAGTTCAACAAGGGTAAGCTGAGCGTTTTTATTTTTGAAAATGCTTCAGCATCAATGGTTTAGTTCTTCTCCTAATTAGGTAGTAAGCCGATGTGTTCCATCGGCTACATACCATACAATACCGACAACATTTGATTTTGATTGTTCCAGGGTATAACTTACACTACGTGGCGAATGATGTCCAAGGACGAAAGCGGAGTGTTCGTCGAGATAGAGTTCCTAGACATCGCGGCTAACTACGGACAGGCTTTGGTGGTGTTCGTCCTCTTTGGCATAGACCCGGAGGAGGTTCTCGTGCCGACGATCAGATTTATTAAGAGTAGATGGTAAGAGCTTTTGTTGCACTGTCTAGGCAATGAATAAGGCCTCGGGGCAGTCGCCGCCGGGGTCAGTCTTGGCTGACCTCGGGTTCGATTCCCGTCTTGGGACAAATTTTTGTACGATCGGTAAATATTTGTCCCGAGTGTTCTGAGTATTTTCTATGTACATATAATAAAAAAATATCTATCTACGAACTACTATTATGTATATCAATTTTATCAATCTAATAGCTTAATTACAAAATAGCTTGGGGCTAGATGATGCTGTGTGGATTGTGCAGCGTTATTTATCTATTTATCAACCAGTAACATATTGTTTTCCAGGCATGGTGCAGATACAGTTGTCTTGCCTGATGTGGAAGACTTGAGTTTCGAGACGAAGCATGTTTGTGATCAGTTCATCACACACCATTTGGAGCGGTGCAAGGAAACCATTGCTAAGGATACCAGGTATGTTCAAAGCACAGTACTCGTGAACTTCTAAACTAACATTAGAAGATTTAGAGAAATAGTAATAAAATAAAGCTTTTATCTATGTTTGTATGTAAACACAAGAAGACGGCGCTATGGCGCTCATTAGGGGAGGCTAATATCATCAGCTTACAGCGTCTCTTGTTAGAAGTAAATCATATTAGAAGATTTTTATAAGAGGTAAATCTTCAAATATGATTTACTTCTAACAAGAAATGCTGTAAGCTGATGAATGAATGAATGAACACTTTATTGTACCCAAAATAACACCTTATATCTAAATCTTACATAATAACAGTACAATAGGCGGCCTTATCGCTTAAAGCGATTTCTTCCAGGCAACCAGGGATGGAGAAAAAGATATATAATACAAAGAGTTAGAGCACAAACAAACAGTAAAAGAGAAGTAAAAAACAAAGAATACAAACTTAATACATTTCATGCAATACAAAACTACTTAAATTAAAATTAACCTAAAAGAAAAAAAAAACAAATAAGAATAACTGAATACAATAAGAAGGTACCACAGAAATAAAATTTCGATAAAATCTGATTACTGTTGGAGCAGGAATAAGAATCTGAATAAGAAAAAGGAAAATGAAGGGAAAATTTTAGACAATTGAAGATAGAAAGGTGGGACTTTAGTTTAGATTTGAAGGAGTTAATGGAAGGTGCAAGTCTGATATCAACAGGCAGTTTGTTCCAGAGCCGTACAGCCTGAACACTAAAAGAGTTACCATAGAATGTTTGGGAATGAGAGGGAAACTTGAGTAGTAAGTTATCTGATGACCTGAGATTGTGAGAGTTAGAAGAATGAAGGAACTCAAACCTTTCTTTTAGGCTGATGATATTGGCCTCCCCCAATGAGCGCCATAACGCCCTGTCTTCGGCTTGCCGCATCCAGCATCTTGCATATAGCTTAATATTTTGTTTTGTTTAATATACGAACTACCTAATTTATAGTTATTTTTCTACAGAACAGTAGATTAGGTACCTACCTTATTTTACCGAATGATTCTAGTTGTAAAATATTTAGATTTATATGAATTAGCTTCATATACAACAGCGGAGTTATCTATGGATAGCACTTTGTTCACTTATCACAAGTTTCCGGCAATATTTATTTAATTCATATTCTTCCTTCAGATGGCGTATGCGCACATACCGCAACGTATTCCGCGGGTCCTGCCTTGTTCGCTGGCTGATGAGCTGTGGCCTCGCGAAGGACGAACAGGAAGCCGTGCAGTACGGCCGTCACCTACTCAACGGTCGCCTTATAGCGCACGTCAACAACGCCCACCATTTCCTCAACTCGCCGCTTCTTTACACTTTCAACTAGACAAGTGCGGATTCCTTAAAAAGCTTCAACTTCTTGCTAGATGGCTCTGCGCCTGGATTGACGTAATTCTGCCAAACAATGCTATCTGCAGGACACTTAGAGAACTGTCAAATCGGACGCAGATTTATTTTCCTTTCATTGTTTCTTCTGTTAACTTGTGTCATCAAAAGAAAACGAACGACTCTTACGCCCCAATACTCAGACTTAAGCGAGTTTTAAGTCGCAATTTTTTTCGTTACATTTTCATTGAAGCCTGCGAGAAAACTTCTACTTGAGACGTGCTTTCATCTGAGTTACGTATACGTACTGGTATTGGGGGGTTAGGTTCAATTTTAGCGTTCGGTAAATTAAGCTCAGCTTATACCGGAACATTGCGCTATGCGCTGAACTGAGTTTTTCTCATGTAGATTGATGGTGAAATTGGTCCGTAATTATTTATTTACGTAACCATAACCTCTAATGCTGTTGTATAAAAACCACTCCAACTTTAAATCAATAGATAGTACATAGTGGTTTTGTAACAGGATTAGATAGTGGTTGTCATTGACTCCAAGCATTATTTTATTAGATGTTTACTCTTGCCAGTGGTTTTTTTATAAAGGTGTCAATATAAATGGCTGCTCATGCAAATTGCATGTATGCACAATGCGAGCCTCAGCGTTGTTGGAGCAGTCTAGTTGATCTGACTTAGGAGAAAAAGATAATGAAGTCCGACTAACTAGTTGTAGAGCAAGGGACCTCTTATTCTATTCTGACCATGATAACTTTTTAAATTATGGTGAAATTGGCGAAGCACAAATGAAATTTAGCTATATTTATTTAAGTTTAAATGTGTGTAGTTTTATTACGGTAAGTTCATGTTGGCTTGAGTCAACACATTCATGGCCCATGAGGCACGCTGCTCGTAGAGCTAGGCTGTAAATGCGTTACTTGTTTGAAATGTTGTGCTTTGTTTGATTTTACTGTCTAACGCCCGAATACTAAAACGCAACTCAGATATAAGCAAATGAAAAAAAAAAAATAGATTTCTTTGAAGAAAACTTATTTTTTCTTGAGACATGCTTAAATCTTGCAGCGATGGTCAAATTCGCCATGTGAGCCCATGTCTGTCTTGGTAAACATGTGAATGTGCTATAACAAGTAACCCATTCACTGCCGCTGCGGTGCGACCCGCAGATGCGCGCCAGAGCTTCATCCTTGTAGAAGTCGTCCATTTGGTCGCGCGACGACGACGGTGGCAATGTCAAAAAGTGTCAAGGCGCTCACTACATCGCTGTCTACTATAGTCAAAAAAGATGTTTTTAAAAACTCAGACGACGACGGTTAACACAATAGATAACAAGCGAATGCTCGCAATGGAAGCGCCTTAATATATCATCATGAATTACATCAATTTTGACGATGCATGTTCTTTTTCCTTAACTCGATCTCATTTAGGATTGTTTTGTATTGTTTACTCGTAGGTAGGAAATAGGCGTCAACATTATAATCAAATAAGTTTATAAGTCTGGTTTAGAAGGTTTGTGCGAGTAAGAGAAACTATGTTTTCTGCTGCACTACAGCAGTAATTCAATGGACGAAATGTTTTGTTCAATTTAATCTATGGTAATACGTAACTAAACCAGTTGAATTGAATTGAAATCCAGACGATTAAAACTTTAACACGATCAAATTCATTTATCCTCTCATGATTTCAGTGTCCTAAGCTAATTAGAGCACCCGCTAGTTCTGTAATATGAAATTTCAATCGATATATTGTATATCTTCTTTGATTCTTTAATAATTGAAATTCTAACTCTAAATAATTCGCCTACTAGTACAAAGCTTCTGGTGCTGGGCTTGACCAAAGTCGCAAGGCTGTTGTTTGTTATTGCTAAGATGTATGTTATCATGATCATCTTATGGCCTCTACACACCAAACCCGGCGGTTGGAGGCGGGGGGTTAAGCCGGCGGCATAAGAACATTGTAAGCCGGAACGATCTTTGCCGGCGGCGCGGCGGCGCGGCACGTGGACCGTTGTACCGTTTAGCAGTTTAGTGAGCGAGCGAACATGAAGTGCCGGTGGCATGCCCCGGCCTAACCCGCCGGCACGATTATCGCAAAACAAGCCCAAAGAGAAAAGCCGGCGGGTTTGGTGTGTAGAGGCCATTAGACTAGTGACCTCACTATAAATAATTAAGAATTTGCGAATGCTGTGTACTCTGTGACTTCGGTCGCGGAACAAATGTACCTATGAATAATCTAATCTGCTAATATTTGTTCACAGTTGTAGAAACTCAAGTTTATGAGTTATTTATTTCGTTTTGTGATTGCTTGTGATATTTAGGTACCTATAAATTGATTATTATGCACCTACATTGTTTATGTAGAGAATATTTATAAAGACAGCTTAGGGCCATGCCAATAATGAACTAGAAATGGCTAATTAAAATATTTTTTTATGATTTATAATAAATATATTACATACATTATTGTCATGGCTGTTATGTGATAAATTATTTGAAATCATAATCAAAATGTAATGTTTATGTGTAGTAGTAAGCATGTATTGTATCTAAAATGTATTCATGTTATACTGTTGTATTGTATTTTCTGATTGAGCATCGAAAAAAGTAAAAAAAATACATTTATTCATATTATGAAGTTATTTTTTCATTTTAGAATACTAAAGTAGGTACACATAAAATAATATTTAAGATAACTTTATTATCCTTCTTAACTATAATTTATGCAATGTATGACGATGTGATTTTTATCTATTCTGTCCTAAACAACAATCCCTGAGCTTGGCCTTCTGATATTATAAAGTCCATGATATATTCTATTAAACTTTTATTCATTGTCATCTTCATTCTCCTCCTGTCCGGGTGCTTCCCACCACGTTAACAATCCTAATCCAGGCTCATTGATCCCGCCAATGATTCTGTAAGGTGCTACTGTTTCTACTGTGCTGCATTCTGTACCCGGTGGACCAGTTGGTAAACTCTCTTCAAATGTTTCACTTGTTACCCGAAATCTTATTGATTCACCTAGAACAAAAGTATGTGTTAACGTGGAGTGGGGCCGAAGCCAACAGCACAGAGGCCCTTTGAGAAAGTTAATCTAAAGGTGATGGCTACACATAGCGGGTATCATCCTCGGGTGCACAATATGATACACCCAAAGATGGTATCCGCCAGTAAATTATTATTATTATTACTATACTTTGAATGATAGTGAGTATTAAATTAAACAGATTTTTAAAAGATACAAATTGATCTATACAAAAAAGTTACATGGGTCTCTCCAAGTAGAACATAATGGTTCATAAGCTTTATTTAAATATGAGGCATCTCAAAATTGAGAAGCATGGGAGAAGTCTAGCATTAGACTGGTACACATCACAGGTGTTATTATAGGTAGGTACCTGAGTCCATAAACAAGTCATGTTTGTCTCCCTCTTCCACTGGGTACTCCCATACCCACGCTTGATCAGTTTCATCAAATCTGGATGGGTGTTGCAATGCATTGACAGGTATTAGAATATCATCAAAAAATCCTAGGGTAACTGCAAAAATGAAACTTTCGTAAGATAAAAATTATGACTAGAGTGGGTATACATATATACCTAATAAAAACCTGAACAATAATAGGAAATTAGAAGAACAAATTTTATAACCACAAGCTTCTGCTGGCAGGTTAAATAAGGCACCTGAATAAATCTAGCATAAAAGTACCATTTGAGAGTTTTTTTTTATCACCATCCGTTCCCACATCATTACAATCAAACTATAAAAATTAGGGGATAATTTTATAATTTCACATTATTAATTTGATTAAGATTTACCTGTATCTTACAGGTACCTAATAGCATTATATTAATATTTATTGATAGACAGAAAGCTACTGACCATGGACACCTTCTCTGCTGCAGTTTTTTATTTTCCCAACCAGTATTTCTTCAACAACAGGCCTGAACACCATGTACCTGAATTTAACTTCTGTGTGTGAAGAGCCATCGCCAGGAAATATGTATGAGTGCCCAATCTCCGTTAAATCATGTAATGCTATACATAACCCAACATTTAAAACAACCTGTAAAGAACTAATAATGCTATAGTTTATTTGGATTAGATTTAAAAAATATATGAGGTTATGTTATTGTTTACCTACCTTATTAGCAAGTTTTCTATTGAGTAACACTGTGATTGAATCTGTTAAACTTTGATGAAAGTGCGCTGGAGTAACTCTAATAACGTCTTTCATTTCAGCTAAAACAAACATGATTCAAATCTTTGATGAAGGTAAAAAAAGCATTGAAATCGTTACTAACTACCTATCAATAAATATTTCTATTTAGCCGTTGATTTGTTTGTAATATATTTCGTAAATCCCGCGCGCTATATGATACCAAAAACCACAACATCAACCAAACCAAATAGCCAATGCCAGCCAATGTGACCGACTGACAAAAAGAAAACAATAATCCACCCGCTCGCGCATATAGGCCGCGCTCTAGGGAGGGCCTACTCTCAATGAGATTTTATATGTATTTTTCATAGATTACTTCGTATTTTTACTAAAAATAAAATTGGACCAACACATCAATACAATATCTTTTTCGCCATTTTCGTTCTTAAACGGTGACTTGACTACTTAAAACCAGTGAGTGAAATCTATTTTTGCTCATTCACGCTGGAAAATATGGAAATATTTAAATAAATAACGTGATGGCGCTATCCAGTGGACATTGAATCCATTGAATTTCTTTTACTGGGGCAACTTAAGGAACTGGTGTACAAAAAACCTATTCCCTCAATAGAGGAACTTTGACATCGAGTCCAAAACGCTGCGGAAAAATAACGAACGCAACTATGATAGTTTGCTAAAAAAATCCTTCATTAAAAGATGCAGAGCCTGCACCAGAGACATCAATTTGAACATTTAATGCGTAGATTTAATGTATTTAAAAAATAATAACATTGTTTCAATTGATATGTTGGTTTAATTTTATTTTAAGTAAGTAAATGTAAAGTAGTTTATCTCGTACCCATAACACAAACTCTCATTACTTTCGGCTAGACTAGACTATTATTAATTTATTTAAATATTTTCCACGTGTGAAACATTATTGAGCAAAAATATATTTTGCTCACTATTTTTAAGTAGCCAAGTTACCGTTTAAGAACGAAAATGGCGAAAAATATATTTTATTGATGTGTTGGTCCAATTTTATTTTTAGTAGGAAGAGCCCCTTTTGACAAAAACGTAGCAATTTCTCAGTTTTTTACTGTACAAAATTTCGTGTTTATTATTATTTTAGAATGCTCTTGAAATGGACGTTTTCAATGTACATGACATCTTAGGTTTTCATATTTTTTTTTTCAACCACAGCAGCTTACTTTGCATAAATAAATGATAAATTAAAATTTTGTACTTTAAACCTGTCTTAAAAATTACTGGTCTTAGTTACCAAAATATTTCAAACGGTGTTCAGAAAAGCTGTTTAGTATATTCCGAAAACAAAATTAAAAAATTGTGGGCACAAAGTCCAAAAATGTGAACAAAGGTAAAAAAAAATCTAAATTTACAAAAATTATTATTCCAAACGGGTCAAAAAAGGTCGGGTTTTAAAAAAAAATAAAAATGTTTCTGACCTGCCGCATAAGCAACTTTAAGGTTATTTACTCATTATGGGACATTCTGTATATTAAAAATAATGGCAATTGGTAAAACTAGCGGGTCAAAAAAAAGCCTTATACAACGTAGAAATAACCTACTCAAGGTTATTTCTACGTGATAGTATTATCACCGTGTGGTGTGGGCTTGAGTCTTGTGTTTGAACTACGAAAAATTGCTAATCGTAGCAGATCAACAGCCGCCTCTGGTGCTGTGACCCGGTCGCCTCAGGCAGGCCCAAGGCGCAGCGCACTGACTGGATAGGCACTAGACATGCGCAAACCATGTCCGGCTGTGGATTGAACATGATATAGTTCCTTTGAACGGCGGAACTAGTTCCAGGAAACATGTCCGGACATGTTAGCTAAGCGTATCATGTTCGAGGTGCGCACGTATCCGTGTAGGTCCTGTTAGGATCGGAAATGTTACAACGGAAATATGTCCGCGGAACTAGTTCCAGGAAACATGTCCGGACATGTTAGCTAAGAGTATCAGGTTCGGAAATGTTACAAAGGAAATATGTCCGCGGAACTAGCTAGCGTGCGTAGATCCTTGGCAAGTTCGGTCGGTTCGAGCGGACATGTTTACATACATGGGAAATGTTTGAATTTTGGGGAACTAGAGAATTTTTGTTTCGTCGCGCGTCGGTTAAAATATGTGCGCCATAAATATTTCAACTAATATGTATATTGCGCCTAAATTCAATTTTTCTATTTGTGGTATTTTTATGTAGGTACGTACCAAGTTCCTGTAGCATTATTTCTTTAGGTACGAGTAAGTAGGTCCCTACTTACTTAGGATCATAGGTTTTAATTATCACACAGGTACATTTCATACATACCTATTGTTTATCTACTCCTCGGATAAAATGTATCTAGGTACCTAACTACCTACCTGTTCCATTTCATATTTAAGGAAAGTACCTACCTATTCGTTAGTATAGATTAACTTACCTAGGTATGATGTCTAGAGACTTAAAACCATTTATCAAAAAAAGGTACCTACCTAATTTATTCCATACTTACCTATTTGTAAAATATATATTACAATCTAATTTATACCTAACACTAAACAGATCTCATAAAAACTATGAAATTCCAGAGGTCTACATAAGTAGGTTCATTTATTACCTCCTCACTTCACTTTTATCAAACTCGCGCCTGCTAAATAATGAAGAGCAAAATCTTGCTTGTTATCATTTTAGCACTGTTTTTACGCGGAGAACCTACCTACACTAAGGTATAGCAGAGGAATGTCATTTTGTCTTTATTGGTAAAAATAATAGTAGGTATTCAACAAGTAACAAGTAACAAGTTCTGTAACAAGTAACAAGTTCTGTATTAACTATTCTGAAAATTGAATACAAATATTGTAGTACTACCTATGTAGTTATTATTTAAATTGTATGTAGTATAGAACAGACTTGCTATCATTGGGTATATGTAGGTAAGCTAATTTGACGAGCACAAGCGAATTCGAGTTCGAGATAAATAGGTCGCGCGGTTAATAGGTATTGCTTACAGAACCACTAGTAAAAACGAAGTTAGGTACGTAATCAGTCTACAAATGAATCTGTCAAAATTTACAATATTATTATTACCTACCTACGTTCTAAGAAGAAATCGCTTTAAGCGATAAGGCCGCCTATTGTACTGTTATTATGTAAGATTTAGATATAAGGTGTTATTTTGTTATTTTGGGTACAATAAAGTGTTCATTCATTCATTCATTCATTCATTCTACATAACTCAAACTATTAAGATTGTCTTGTCTGTCAGTCAATGTCTGTCAGATGTCAGTCCAGATAAAGGAACGAACATAGAAAGGAACTAGATCTTGCCGACCAACGCGAGACGAGACGCCGCGATGATTGGATTGGATTGGATTGAAGGAACGATGGAACTACTTCAAGCGACGCATCGGAGCGGAACGATCTAGTTCCAGTGAGGACATAGTTCCAGGAACTATTACGGTCCGGAACGACACATGTCTAATAGGCACACAGAATGCAATAACTACGTCAGATAGGAAGGTAGTTATTGTGTACGATCTGTGATTCATTTGAAAATGCCTACTCCTGAGCAACTGGAAAAAGAACTAAAATATGTGGACAAGGAGCTGAAACACCTTGAGGCAGAAATTTCAAATCTGAGAACTCGTCAAAGGCAACTACAAGAAAAAAGAACGTTCTTGAAAAACTCCATGAACAAACAAAAATCAGAATCCTTAGCAACCATAGACTGGGCTGGTACAAATTACGAATGGTCTGAACAAGTTGAAAATGTTCGCCAACAAATCTTCAAAATAAAAGGTTTTAGACCTCGGCAACTGAGTGCTATAAACTCAACACTTTCTAACCAGCATACTATCATTGTTATGCCCACAGGAGCTGGAAAGAGTTTGTGCTACCAATTACCAGCATTAGTAAAGCCAGGACTTACCATTGTGGTATCCCCGTTGATTTCATTAATGGAAGATCAAGTAAGATCTTTAACCCAGAAAAATATTCAGGCCAAGTACATGAGCAGCTCAACTTCCAAAGAAGAAACCACAGCAGCTCTAAATTTATTAAAAGATAAAAACACAGATGTTAAATTACTGTATGTTACTCCAGAAAGATTTGCCAAAAGCAAAAGGTTCATGTCTAACTTACAAAAATGCTATGCTGAAGGAAGATTACAGAGAATTGCAATAGATGAGGTCCATTGCTGTTCCCAATGGGGCCATGATTTTAGACCAGACTACAAATATCTAGGAATTTTGGCCAATATGTTCCCAAACATTCCCATTTTGGGGCTTACAGCTACTGCTACTGCAAATGTGTTGAGTGATGTGCAGAAAATACTAAACATACCAGGATGCTTGGTGATCAAGTCTACATTCAACAGGCCAAACCTTTTTTACAATATATTGAAAAAACCATCATCCCTAGAAGAGTGTATTGTAATACTAGAAAAGCTGTTGAAATATAGGTACAAAGATGAAACTGGAATTATTTATACAAATAGCATAAAAGATGCTGAAGATGTTGCGCAAGGATTACGCAAAAAAGGTTTAAGAGTTGGGTGCTATCATGCGAATCTTGATCCAGAATCTAGATCTAAGGTTCACTTGAAATGGCATGAGAAAAGTTACCAAGCCATTGTAGCTACTGTAGCTTTCGGAATGGGAATTGACAAAGCTGATGTCAGATTTGTGATCCATTACACAATAAGTAAATCCATGGAAAATTACTACCAGGAGAGTGGAAGAGCTGGCAGGGATGGCCTGAGAGCAGAATGCATCACCCTGTATAGAATGCAAGATGTTTTCAAAGTAAGCACAATGGTATTTTCTTCAGTCGGGAGCTTGGACAATTTGTATGGTATGGTGAAATACTGTCTCAATGGGATGTTATGTAGAAGGCAGATAATTGCTGAACATTTTGATGAGGATTGGGGAGAGAGTGATTGTAACAAGATGTGTGATGCATGTTGCTATCCTGATACAAGTGAGAAAAAAATTGATCTCATATCACACTGCAAAACATTAAGCTTTATTATAGATAATGCTGAAAAACAAGATACAAAACTAACTGCACAAAAATTACTTGATGCATGGTATCTGAAAGGGCCTGTTCCTTTGAGACATAAAGGAGAGGAGCCAAATTTTCCTAGAAGCATTGGTGAAGATGTGTTAGCCTTTTTACTGACAAATAATTATTTTGTGGAAGACTTCCATTTCACAGCTTATTCAACGATAAGTTACATAAAAAAGAGTGAAATGATGGATATGATAACAGACCCTAACTTCACTTTGAAAATGCAAGTCAGAAAATATTTACCTTTTGATTTAGAAAGACTAGCACCAACAGATTCAGTTCCTAATAATGATTGTGATCTAACTCATAATAAGATTTCTTCAAAAAAAAGAAAATCTAAAGAAATAGCGCCATTAAAATCGAAACATGCTAGAGTAATAACTTTAAGTGATGATGATGAATAAAGTAAAACATAAGTAAAAGTATGGTTTTTTGAATAATCATTAATTTATGTTAGAAAATAATCTAAAAAGCAAAGATCATAGTAGCCTACATACTATCTTTGCTATGAAAGTACAACTGCATCTCTGTACCTATAATCCAGCCAAAGTCAAAATTTAGTAGACCTACAATAATGTTCTATTAGTTGAAACCTAACAATCACTTTCCTGTTAATTATTTTTGAAAGAATTTGCACTTGTTGTTTATGAACTCTTTCAGACACCAATAAGAGATTTTTGTGTTGATAGTTTTTTACAAATATTGTACCTATTATAACAATGGGCTTGATTAATATAAGAAAGAACCTACCTACTACGGCTAGAACCAGCCCCGGATCTATTTTTTCGAACCGGGGCCAAGAAATTATAGCAGCGCGCTTCCATGAAAATGGCCCGCGATGCCGGCGAGCGACCGGCGGCGGCGGCAAATCGGAGCAAGTGCCCCGGTTTGCCGCCGCCGCCGCCCCGCTTAGATCCGGGGCTGGTTAGAATATATGTAACTTTAAGTAATGTTTAGGAAAATAGAACAAGTGGATAAAATAGATGTTGGCAGCACAGCATATTCATTATTTTGTCAGTGAAATGCATAGCATTTCAAACCCCTAGCAATACTGACTGACTGGATGCGCGTGTAAGGAACAGCAGGAAATAGTCTTCAATAATTCCACAAGAATCACCAGTGTTCTTGGCCACACTTAGCAGCGTGGCTTGGACCGAGCGACACTGCAGTTTGGTATGACCAAACCAACAGCAGTTGTAATGGTGGGATAAGTTTACAGTTGGACTTGTAAGGCAGTATAACACATGAAGATACGATTAGGTAACACTTGCCATCAAATGTTACTACTACCATGTAAGTTGGATTCCAAACCAGAGCTCCATTAAACCACGATTACAGCTATGGTACTGTGTAACTGCGATACTGATCCCCATCTCGCCTGTAACGCGATTTTATAACGATATATGGATGGAAACATTAGATATTTCTGCCTGTGACGCACAGGAGGCGGGTTCGATTCCCGACTCGGGACAATTGTTTGTACAATGATCTGCAGATATTTGTTTCAGGTGTTTTCTTTATACATATAATAATATTTATAAATGTATTCAGTTTTTCAGTGATCTAATACCCAAAACACAAACTCTGCTTACTTTGGTGTTAGATGATGAAAAAAATATATTTATTATGCGCTGCAAAGGAAAGATGCGAATTATTGACCATGTCAGTAGGGAGGGTAAACAAAACAGTGTATAAAGCTACAATTTTATTCAAATTCCATAAAACAATAAAACCCAGTAAAATAAAATTAGTGAGATACTACTGTTTTGCAAGTAAGCTTAGAGCTTAAAAATGTTAAAGAAGTACTCTTTAAAATTCGTCATAAGTAAAAAAGCAATGTAGAACATTGTAAAATCACAAAAAATATATTAAACATAACTTACTTTTACTAATTCCTATAACTTTATATAATAAAGAGCCATTTAAGAATTCCATAAGGGCTTTAAAATGTCAATTTTTCAATATGTACAGAAATAGACCACAATTCCTTAATTATAAATAATTATGCGCCAAAAACTACAAATCTAAGTATATTAATATAAAATTGATTCTAAAACCATGCAAGGCCTACATTTGTCTACAATCTAGTGCCTCTTTATGTGCATAACTACAGCTACTTTATGACTACAATTATTATTGTATTGTACAAATGTCCTTACTGAGGCCTGATAAGTTTAGTCTCAACTTTAACCATGTCATCAGCTTTGTGTAAATGCACTTTTAGGTTTGAGAACACTTCAATCACCTGCTTTGCCTCGGGGAGATTATCTTGCTCTCGCCAAGTTACCTCCATTTTGGACATTTTATTACTGCCACATTCATGCTTGATACAGTTGAATTCTCCGGGGAAATCCTGCAAATAATTTTATGTGTATTTTAGTAGGTATATCTTAACTTGTTAGTGACCACATTATTTATTGACTTTTCACTATTCTTAATTGATTTCAGATAATTAAAAAATGGTAAGAGATGTCATAGCATACAAAAGTTACAGCATTTAATAGTTTGTATTCAAAATATCCAAAAAAATTTAATGAGGTAAGTGCAATAAATTGACAGGAGGAATTTGAAGCTGGAGATTAGTGAAGCTGACCAAAAAAGTTAGCCCCTGTCATGGAGAACTTCCGCAGTCCCTGATTGGTTACGTTATATTATATCATATCATAATCATACTAGAATAGTTAGAGCTTATCATTCCGAAACTGAACAGGTGAGGCTAAACCTTGCTTAGATAATGTTTTAGAGACAGAACCCATCTCCGCGATAGGTTACGCGACTTTTCTCGTTCAATATGGGAGCCACGTACGTACGGTACGGCTGCGGCGGCGGCAATAAAAAGCTACATAAATACAATAGACCTCGCGAGGCAACACGCGGGAGGTCGCACGCCTTAGCCTGAGGTAACTTAAGGCTATTTCTTATCCAGTGAAAGCGATCGAGTCACAGATTATTAGAAAAAACAATAGTCTTACCGGGTTGAAATATATCCGTCGATTCAGGTTCATAGCTACCAGAATAACGTCAATGAATTTATCTCTAACTTCGACTACGACAGCTTCAGTCTCAATGGGCGAGTTCATTTCAATATATTTCAACATGTACAGGTCAGAGGACATTTCGCCGGCTTTCTTTGCGTTGTACTTCTGCTTGTTGCATTGTGCTGCTATCAAGCGCACTTTGTCTACTTCCCACTGTGGATCATCTTGAAACTTGAGACTTGCGGCCAATAATCTGTTAACATAAGTAATATGTAAATAAATAATAAATGATGCTGGACAATCCAAACAGCATCATCTAGCCCCAAGTTAAGCAAAGCTTGTGTTATTGGTACTATATGACTGATATACATAATACAATACATTACATAGATATATATACTATGTTTTATTATATAAAGAAAATACCCAGAACACCCGGAACGAATATACAATACAATACAATACAAAAATTCTTTATTGTACACCATAATCAAATTAATCATTACAAAAATACATTAAATGCGACAGGTACAATGGGCGGCCTTATCGCTTAGAAGCGATCTCTTCCAGGCAACCTTTGGATGGAAAGAATTATATGAATTTAAGAAAAGGCAGGGGGTGTACCACAGGTTATCTAAATAAGAATACTAAAAAAACAAATCATAAATATTACAAATTCCAAAATAAATAATACACTACTTAAATACATAAATAAATAAAAGTAAGTACCAATATTCATTCTTTTGGCAGGAAAAACTCCTTGACGTGAGCTTTAAAAACAGGCAAGGATATAGTTTTTCTAATGGACTCTGGTAATGCATTCCACAACCTTATGGCCTGGATGGAGAAGGATTTGTCGTAGAAACTGGTTTTATGAGGTGGCATATTCAAAACCAGATTTTCTGACGACCGGAGGACACGGGAAGGCTGGGAATGAGAATTGTGGAGGAATTTAAAACGCTCCTTTAAATAGAAGGGAGTGACAGGGTTAAAGAGAATGTTATGAAGAAGAGAAAGGATATGGGAATTCCGGCGAAGACGGACAGGAAGCCATTTTAGTTTTGTGCGGAACTCCGAAATGTGATCAAATTTACGTAGTCCAAACACAAAACGTATACATACATTTTGCAGACCGTACAAACATTTGTCCTAACCTAAGGCGGGAATCGACCCCGCAACCTCCTGTGACGCAGGGGGAACTTCGCTCACCGCGCCAGAGGTCGTCAAATGTCCTGGTAGATAGAGAAGTAAGGCCCTAATCTTATAATCCAATGTTTACTAAACTTATTTGTAGATTTAGGGTAGATTCCGACCTACATTTATTCTATTCTGATTCACAAATATTACACCCGCCATTCTGATGCACACCATATTATACCTAAGTTATAATAATTATGCATGCCCTGACGAAGCAGAATGTATTGAATCTTTATTATTAAGAAGATCTAATCTATTGTACCTACTTACCGACATTCCTACAAAAAAATAAATGATTTATAGTAAAACATACCTGTGAACCATGATATCAGCATATCGTCGAATAGGACTCGTAAAATGTGTGTAAATCGGTATGTTTAGCGCATAATGAAGAAAATCATCGTCATCACAAGCGTTAGCGCAAAAATATTTGGCTCTAGTCATTGGTTTCGCACATAACATGTTCAAAACCATGGCCCTTCCTGGGTCGCATGTTGTGGGATCCGTGTACGGTAGCAAAGAGCGGTGTAGCGCGCCAGCTGATGAAATATCCAGTTCAATGCCCATGGGACTCAGTGCCTTAGCTAGATTCTTTAACATATAACCACTTGGAGGCGGATGACATCTCAGAAATGCTAGTTTTGGATGGTCTTCGTAAATACGCCGAGCCACAGTCATATTTGCCAATAGCATGAACTCTTCAATCATTTGGTGACTTGCTTTAATCTCATAGAAAGAAAATTGATCAGGCAATCCATTTTCTGGGCTCAAGCGAAATGCAATCTTTGGCTGGTCAATTCTTAGAGCGCCATTAGCAAATCTGTTACGCCTGAAAATTGCTGCTATACCCCCGATTATTTCAATGGATTTGCGAACATCTTCATATTTAAAATTATTGTATGTTTCGGGAAAGGCGCTCTCAGAATATTCCTTTCCATCAAGTATATCTTGCGCATGTTCATAAGCTAGTTGAGAACAGGAGTTGATAACAGTTTTAGCAAATCTGTGGCTGAGTACTTCACCCTTCTTCGTGATTTCCCAGAACACTGAGAAAGCTAATTTATCAACACCCGGAAATAGGGAACAGAGCATACATAGTTCATCAGGCAGCATATGGTATGCTCTTTCTACTAAATAAATAGTTGTAGCTTTTTGTGCAACTTTCTCGTCCAATATGGTGTTTTCAGTCAAGTAATGTGCCACATCCGAAATGTGAACACCAATCTCATAATTGCCATTACTTAGTTCCTTACATGAAACGGCGTCATCAATATCACGACAGTTCGATGGATCTATGCTGAATATGCAAAGATTGCGGAGGTCTTCCCTTTTCTTGATTTCTTCCTCAGAGATAGTGTAGTCCAATCGAGGAAAGAGATCTCTCACTTCAGGTCCATATGGTGAGATATCTAAATCGTTCTCAGCAAGAATTGCTAGATTTTCAGTTTTCATATTTCCTGACTGGCCAATGTTTGACAGTAGCTTTCCAACAGCAAATCTTGTATCAGTCCATGACAGAATTTTGGCTAGAAATACTGTATTTTCATATCTTTTAGCATCCTGATAGAAATTATCAGGCCAGCTGGTAAATGGTATGTTAAGCCTAGGGATTCTATGATCCCTCGGAATAAATAAGGCTCTTTGCCGATTTTTGTCAGGCATTAACTTTAGATTTCCAATACATCTCCGTGTATGAACTTTCTCTTTTATAAATACAACTTTTCCTCTTTTCTGTTCTTTCCTGTCCTTTTTTTCAATACTGGCTTCCCCTTGTTCATTTACTTCATTATTTTGATCTGTTTCAGTTTTTTCAGCGCAATTGATTACTTGTTCATGGTTACTTTCTTCTTTATGTTCCTCTGCTAGTTCCGTTTTATTTTCTTCAGTGATAAGTTCAACAAGCTGTACTACTACTATATCTCCTTCTAATGCTCGGTTGCGATTTCTGAGTCCATCTATAAAAACATCCTGTTCATCGCGATCTATAGTGGATATGTATGCATGTTGAAATTGTTTTGGATTAATTCTCAAGATACCTTCCAGTAAAGTATTATTTTTTAACCCTGCTTCCACATCTTCTGCAGACATGTATGCATCAAATTTTTTATCTTCTGCTGTTGGTGTAGAAACGTTTTTCATATTCTTTTTATTTTTGTTGTTTGGTGTCAATTTCGCTGTAGGCGACTCTTTAGTATCTTTAAGTGGAGTGTTAAAACTTTGCACAATGGTATTGAAATTGCTTTGAACATAGGCATGATTCAATAATGGATGTTGCATCATGTTTTGAAAAAACCCTGTATTGGGTGAATTTGGGATGCTGCCAGTAGAAGGTCTCTGATGCATAACAAGAGGAGTAGTCGGAGCACTTACAGGGTGCTGCCGCTGTTGTAATGCATGCTGTAGAGCAGCAACCTGCATAGACTGCTGTACAGGAGATGCTTGCATCGAGAACTGCCTACCGATTGAGTGCCTTGCGTGTTGAACTGTTGTTGCTTGGAACGTTTGCTGCTGCTGAACTCCAGTAGATTGTACGTTCTGCTGTAAAAACGCAGCTTGCATGTTTTGAGTCATACCAGTCTGAACATTCTGTTGCATACTGACAGCTTGCATAGTCTGGTGAACATTTCTGGGTCGTAATTGAAACTGTGGATGGTGTGTGAGGTTTTCCAAATACCTTGGATTTTGGTTTTGAAATGTTGGACTCGAATAATTTTGAAAAAAATCTTGGACTGATGCAGAACCAGGTGATGATCCAGATATGTATGATTGATTTTGATTTACAGTTGAACAAGCTTGAGATATTTTCATTTGCCTACGTTTTTTCTTCGTATTTTTTCCTTTGATTGGTTTGATTTCGGTTATTTCAGACGGTGTCAATCTATCACCCTCATTGTTTGTTTTCAATGCATGCATTAACTTATTACTCAGTAGCTCCTCGTACTCGGTTTCCATCTGGTTTGATGCTAATGCGTTCATTTGGGTTGGTACATCTTCTGTTTTCGCTTCGTTAAGAAGTTTCGTCTGTGTTAGTGGGTCCCTATCGCTCGACGGTGACGACGACGTGGTCAATAATTCATTTGTAGTGGTCCCAGTTTGGTTTAGATCGCCCGATGGCGATATGTCCTGAACGCTAATCATATTATTAGGAAATCATTGATCTATTTAAATACGTAATATTTTGTATGAATTAATTTCATTTTGTGTATCAATAAAACCACAAGTAATTTCAAAGTTCTATACCCGACCAAAGAGTATGTGATTTTTTAAATGTAATGAATGAATGAAGAATGATGTATGTTCGAAACCGGTGTTTTGAAAAAGAGAAAGCTGCATATCAAACTCTAAGAGCTTGAAAGAGACAGAAATAGAAATGAATGAATTTAATGCTCGAGTGAATGGATGAATTGAACTTAGCAGACACCATAGATAGACTGCCAAAGCTACACACTATTTAAAACATAACGTAACGCACTTTATCACGCGAATTTAGCGTGAATAACGCGTGGAAAGGGGCATATCAGCACGAATAACGTCTTTTTACGCGTAATTCAAGCTAAGTTGCGATATGGATTAGGTGAGCTACCCGCTGTTTGGACAGCTACTCCTCTAAGAACTGTGTTTCCGTAAACAGATCTTCATTCAGACAATTCACTTCATTGCTGAAAGTAAATAACGCCTTTTCACGCGTTATTCACGTTAAAAAAAGTCGAGCCGCGCCGCGACTGGACTGGTTATGTGTGTGCGTCGTAAGGCTACTACCACAGTATACATATAGACCTGTATGGAAACTAAGCCTAGTTGACGAAATAAATACCTACGCTACATTATAGCCCTAGGGTTGTCACTTTTCTTGTTTTTGATATATCGTCGGGGATAGTGCAAAACCGCGTAACCCACAAGTACAATACTGCGTATCTACTCTTCACCAAACTTTTCAGGAGAGACATTTTTTTATCCAGATGCAAATCAGGTTTTTCTTAGTCATCGTACAATAGCAATTAATTTTAGTGTTGCATACCAGTAATAATATTTTCTTGTTTATATTATGTTTTATTTTTCTTGTATGACACTTTACGCTGTATCGTTATGACAGTTATCTTGACTACTGCGTATTGTATGACGTAAGTTACGCGGTATTGAAACAAAATTTTGTTTTTATTGTTTTATAGTTTTTATTTATTTTTTAGTAATCCGATTAGAAAAGAGAAAAGTTTTTACTACAATACACAATAATAATGCAGTTCCGCAGAATCTTCTTCGCGAAAATCGCCGAAAACAAATACGCGGTTCTGTTATTTTACGATAGCTCGCTTCCTATTCGTCAATTTTAAATTTTTGTGAAACAGGCGGTTTGTAAACCTTTCTCTGCGTGCACATGGCGCGATTGGCTAATTTTGTAGATACGCAGTATTGTACTTGTGCGGTTTTGCACTATCCCCGACGATATATAATATTTTTTATTAAGAATGTTTTTTTTTCTTTCGCACGCAGGCACTGTAGCGCAGGTAGCGCGCTCATGAGCGGCTGCCAACCGTACCGCGTTTCAATCCGAAAATGCGTGTGATACCTAAGTAATCAAAAAACCATTACATAATAAATATCTTTATTCTCTTAATTATTACAAATTATTCACAGAAATCGGTTTCAGCACCCTCGAAAACCATGAAAATGACACCCATGACGGAACAATTGATAATTTATAGCAGCCACCATCTTGGAATTACATTTTGACAGCAGTATCGGTTTCAGCACCCTCGAAAACCATAAAAACTACACCCATGACGCAAAATTTCATAATTTATTTCAGCCGCATTGAAAGTCTACTAGGTAACTATCTACTTTAAACATCTTCAAAACTGCCGCCATTCTGGATTTACAAATAAGTAATTATGATCGATCACACGGACTCATTATTCGATATCAATCATAATAATAAATTATTCTTTCAAAATCAGCAGGAAGTTTAAAATACAACAGTTCCGGATTTGATGAAGCCGAGTTCAGACCGCCGTATGCAACGCAATGTGATTTAGACATTTTTCAAGAAATAAAATTTTACACAGGACCGTCTAGACGCGACAACCGCTACTGACATCCCGCGAAAACCGCTTAGAGGCCGTGTCGGTGTGCATGTTTGTGTGAGTGTGCCGTTTCGAGCGTTTGTTCCTAGTTTCCATACTATCTATTCTTTTACTGAGCTACTACGCTATTTAGCAGCACATAACGCAACGCACGTTATTACGCTATTTTTAACGTGAATAACGCGTGTTTAGGCGTTATTTTCTTTCAACAATGAAGTGAATGCCGCGCCGCATGACTAGACTGGAGAAAGTTGAAGTCCGATTCGGTCAGAAGTAAAGTATTACTTAAATTAAATATTCATTTCATTCAATTCGAAGTTGATTCAAAGAGAGTACACAAAATAAATATGTAAATAATATTTACTCCATGTGCTGTGATCACATTACAAAATCTAAAATTTATCGTTAGCATCCTATTGGTCTGTAAATTTATCCAATTTCAACCATCATATTGGTCCACAGTTAGCCCTGAAGACTTCCATCACATGGCGCTATTCTCTCAAAAGGAAGTTCTTATCTGCTCATGATTCCAAAATGAAACTAATAACCCACAACATGCTTACTTCTAAGTGCCTAAAAGGTGTTTTGACTGGATATCCTCTTGCTATCAACGCTACAGACGTAAAAGTGATTGAGGTAGATTATAACCCTGAATTCATAACTCGAATAATACCAAAATTGGATTGGGAAGTGCTCTGGACTGCTGCAGACAGCATTGGCCACAGTGAAGGACTTCCAAAAATCGTAGAGCCGAAGTATGAAGAAAATGAAGAGTTCTTGAAGAAAGCTCATAGGGTATTATTAGAGGTAGAAGTGGAGGAGGGGAATCTAACTTGTCCAGAGTCAGGAAGGCAGTTTCCAATATCAAAAGGAATTCCTAATATGTTGCTAACAGAAGCTGAAGTGCAATAAACTAGTCCATCAAAAAAAGCTACAGATTTGTTTTCCTTCTCCATATCCTTTAGCAAGAGCATAGAGTTATTATATTAGAACCTTGGAGGTACTACATTTAAAATTAGTTATAAGATAACCTAAGTTGTTTTGACATAATTATATGTAACTATAAGGTGGAGAAGCCATTCGGACAGTTATTTTACTAGTTCAGGAGCCTATGGACTCGTATTGCATTTCCTACCCTATTTCACTGTCTTTTATGACAATAAATATCATTTTTACTTTACTGCCCAGCCAGCTACACAGAGATGCTGTGTGTCAAATCTTTACTGATCCAACTCGTGGGAATCAAACCCCATATTTCTTGGTGGTGGCATTGCATTGGTAAATTTTTAAAACCTATCTATAGCAATTATTTTGTGTTTTCATACAATTCTCAACGAAGATGGGGCATCACAAATCCAGGCCATAATTATACGAGAAAAAACAGATAGAACCAGCTTTAACAATGTACTTATTGTGGTTTGATGTTATTGTAAGTATTGTTGTCTTTTGGTAAAAAAGGTTTCAATAAATACATTAAAAATTAAATAAAACTATATCGCTGTCATCAAAAATTTAAATAACATAAACAAACTTTATTTTTTGACAATAAATATAATCAACAAAATTATTTACCTGATTTTACAATAAAAAAATCTAATTATTATATTTCATCTGTATAGGGAACAAAAGCCAGGTTGCCTGCTGCACCTAGGGAAAGGCGGGAACCCACCGCTTTTGCATAAGCCTGAAAAAAAAAAGATATAATATTATATCAAAAAAGAGAAATTGGACAATTCACACAGCATTATCTAGCCCCAAGGTAAGCAGAGCTAGTGTTTGGGTACTAGATAACTGATTTATATTACATAGATAGATCTTTTTTATACATAGAAAACGACCAGAGAATCCTGAACAAAGACAGATTGTACAAACATTTTTCCCGAGGCGAGAATCAAACCCAGGAACTTCACCCACCGCGCCACAGATGTGTTGTTAGTCATCCAATAATGATATTTTAATAAAGTCAGCAAAAGTTTAGCCCTGGAAACTAGCACATTACGGCAAACGCTATGACAGTGTGCTAGTGTCCAGTTCTCCAGGGTTGATAAATAATTGGGGATAAATCAAATCAATAGATTTATTTGATTTATCCCCAAATACTCTAACGCAACTCTGAACTCCGAGAAGTACTCACATTAGTAACATCATCATTTGATACTTGATCGATGAGTTTGACCAGCTCTATAGGGGCTACCACTCTGCCACTGTACAGGCCCTGCGTGGCCATCGACTCGGCCAGAGACGTGCCTGCATCAGCCTCGCTGAGGAGCTGGAGCTTTAGCTGGTTCTTGCCAATGGCGACAGCGTCGGCGCTGAGTGCTGGGTTTTTAAGGAAACCGGCGGCGTTTTTGACAGCCTGGAAGAATCACACTTATATTAAAAATGCGAAAGTTTCGATGTTTGTTCCCGCGGGTCAGCAGTTTACGTTATTATGACATGTCTCTAAGGCGTAATTACAGCCAGTCGCAATCAACTGTCCTTTGGGCAACACGTCACGGCCTACAATCGCGACCATTAACTTTACTTTAACATACCGTACGATTAAATCGTGAAACTTGTGAATTTTTTAACAGATTTAGTTAGACTAGACTTGTATTAACATACTACATTATTTTTACCATAAAAAACGTCGATCTTATACAATAAGAACCTCTATTCAATCGACAGCATAGCTAGACACGCTATACTCTAGTCTAGAATAGAAAAGAAATTGAGAAAAAACTAAAAACCTATCTACAGTAACTGGACGTAGAGCTCTGATCTCTATGTTCACGGAGACATCAGAATTTGATCAGTATGTAAACATCTTTGAAAATCCTAATAATATTATAAACGTGAAAGTTTGTAAGTATGGATGGATGGAAGTTTGTTACTCTTTCACGTAAAGACTACTGAATGGATTTTAATGACACTTTACAATAATATAGGTTATATGTACATCAGAATAACATAGGCTACAATTTATAAAGATATATTATCCAAAATATCTATCACCACGCGGGTGAAACCGCGGGGCGCAGCTAGTAATTATTAAATATCTTACACAGGCAGCTTCATCCTTAGGCACGGTCAAAACAATTCCGAAGAGTCCATTGTCGGAGTAAGACACACTGAATCCGGCGCCGGCATAAGGGCCGATGTTGCCGATAGCCTTGCCCAGCGGGGTATTGTTAGCGCCCCATTTAGTTACGGGGCCGTTGCCAATAGCTGGAAAAATTATAAACGTATTAGGAAATAAACCAACGCTCAATATAACAACATTCATTAAATTTCCCGTTATGATTTATTATTAATGGTGTTCTACTCCTACACAGGGCTTGGAATAGCGGTATTTTCAAGTACCCGCTACGTCTGACCTTGACGTGGTATCGATATAAATGTTACCGATACTTGTAAGTACCGGTACTTCATTAGTATCGGGGTATCGGTAATAAAATATCATAATTACCGATATATGCGCATAAAATATCGATACCAACAAAGCATTGGCATGCACGCGCGCGCGCCCCTTCCCGGTCGGTACGCTAGGACTGGAGAGCTGGCAACGTCGCAAGAACCGCTTTGAGTACCGGTACTTATGGCAAAGAATCGATACTTTCAAAGTATATTTCCCAATTAAAAGTAGCCTAAGAATAAATGAAAGGGTCTAAAAATAAATTGAGTGATAGTAACAGTTGGTTTTGACACATGATTGCCGGCTTAGTACCTATATAATGTAAGGTAGCACACACTGTATTGTATATTGTTGAAAATTAAGCGAACGTTTCTCTTCTCATATCTGTTAGACGACCCACGACCGCACTAGAAGCAAAAAACTTGGATAGTAGAAATGGAATGGGAAAACAAATAATTAAATGGACAATCATCGAACTTCGAAGTCATCTATCGTATTTATTTATCTATCTAAGCCTTAGATAGATAAATAAATACAATAGATGACTAAATATTGACATCAAGCAACACGATCAAGTGTTGCTTGATGTCAATATTTAAGCCAGGTTTTCACTATACGAGTTATACTCGGACCGAGTGCGCTCGGATGACTACTCGGACGCTACTCGTAGCGTGTAAACACGTGATCCGAGCGCACTCGGATAGCGGCATCCAATCAGAGTGAACTCGGACCCGGTTCTATTTTTAACGTTCACTCGGATTGTATAATAATATGAAAAGAAAATGGCGACAAGCAAGAAAAAGTGGAGTGAACGTCATCTTGATGCGGACGGAGACAATATTAAATGCACTTTGACGCTGAAGAACTCGTAACGTGTCAACCTAATTCCGAGTTGAATCCTAGACGATCTAGCTCGTACGAGCGCACTCGGTCCGAGAGTACTCGTAAGGTGAAAACCCGACTTTATGAACGCACGCGGTCCAAGAGTACTCGTATAGTGAAAAGCCGGTTTTAAGCTGCACAATGCACATACCTTTAGCGGCAATAGCCAGAGCCAGAGACTGGGGCGTGTTCGCCACAGCGCCCTGCACTGCGATAGCCACGTGGGCTAAGTCACCGCCCATCTCCTTGCTAAAATGTTTAAAAAGTTCATAAGCATTTTTTAAATATCTGTAGTGAATGTATACAGTGGATTGCAAGCGATTTCAAAAAGAGGGGTAGTTCCTATTTTTTCTGTGGAACATGACGTCATCGAACAAAAAGACACATTTTATTCCCTATTTTTTCCATGGAACTACTGAACAGAATGAAAAACTGAAACTCGGGTGAAAAGCTATCACCTGACTTTCATGCCATAGAACAAAATGAGAATCAGATTTTCCCAAAATCTTCCATGAGAAGCTGTCATGCCATTGATCAAACATCAGCCTGGGTAAAATAATCATACAAAAGAAACCTTAAAATCTAAAGAATGGATATTCATATCAGGAATAGGCGCGGGCGGGAGAACTCTCCAGATTATATAGAGGATTCTCAGTCTCTAAGAGTATTCTAGTACCACCAGTTCACATAAAATGTAAACGACAACCATCACCAATATATGAACCTGAAAGAACAACACCGGAGATAGAAGTGAAGTGTCCTGACTTAAAGAGGTCTTATTTAACTTGTCCTATAGAACAATTTGAGAAATAAAAATATTACATGTTCCATAATACAAAATAACAAAAAAATATCTTATTCTGTCATGTTCTATAGAACATATGGGAACTACCCAAAAAGAGGAGAGTGCGCAGCGGGAGATGAGTTCTCGATCTGGCTTAAACATTTTTGAGTTCTTTAAATATGCAGCTAAGATGGTTTTTTTTTGGTAAGTTAGAATGTTTAGTTAAAGATTATTTCTTATCTTTACAAAATTTTAACTATAGTAGGTAGGCATATAATAAAAAAACTTTTTGTTTGAGTATCCGTCTACGCGCCGCGACTGTAGACTGTTATTTTAGCTTGCTCATGAGAATATGAAACAAACTAGCTTCTGCGCGCGGCTGCGTACTTTTTTCGGGGAATACGAGTTAAGGGTACCGCCTACATTAGAGGATCAAAAAAATCGATTTTTTTTTTTTGCTTAAATCGAAAGTCCTTCATGTATAGAATATGCTCCTAAAGTCCCGAATCTGAATCTCAACTAGAAAAGGGTCAAATAGCCTGTGTATTGTTCGTGCTCCGGGCGCTCCGAAACGAGCGCCAGGTCAGAATTTTCAACGGTCGGGAAGGGCAGGTACACAGCTACCTAGCATTTCTAAAGACATTGTCAGTGTAAAAGTTTAATACATACAGTATTGATTGTGTGTGTTTCAAAAGGAACCGTGATGTACGTAGTTTATATTTTGATGTCCTTCCCGCCGAACTTTAGTATGCGGGAACACTTACACACAGTATAACTTTGAACGCGTTTTTCTCGAAACGACGTTTCTCAAAATGGCGTACACGATTAAAGAAAAACCACTCAACGGATCGACTTGTTTTTTTTTTTTAATTGAAGCTTATTAAATTGTTTTCTATGTGAACTAAAGAGTTCGATTTAAATTCTCGCTGAAAAATAGTTATTAACAAAATAAAGTGGAAATTTTCCGAAAAAATCAACTTTTTTGTTTGAACAGGGACTTTTTTTTATTAATTTCAACAAAATAATATTTTTTCTTAGTTCACACAGAAGGTATAAAATCAACTTTTTTGTTTGAACAGGGACTTTTTTTTATTAATTTCAACAAAATAATATTTTTTCTTAGTTCACACAGAAGGTATACTCATAAACTACAAAAAAGATTTCTATACATTTTTGTTTCAGATGGTTCTATGAGGCGATATCGTGTACGCCGTGGAGGAGAAAATATTTCGGATACTCCAGCTGAATCCGATATAATCCGTCGCCGAATTAATAAAATTCAATAAAAAAAATTCTATATATACCTATAGATATATACAATAAACAGTTAAAAATTCAAAACGATCCGTGCTGTACCTTGTTTGAAAAAAAATCATGAAAAAGTGCTTGATTTTGGCCTTCTAATGTAGGCGCTACCCTTAATTATGTTAATCTACACAAGAATTAAGTCCATCCTCAATTTTATGCCCGATCCGATAAATTGGCGTTCTGAGGGAAAAACACCTTCATTTTCGCATTTAAATCTAATACTATTTTTTTGTTAAATATATATTTTTTTATCGTCTTATTCATAACCTACACCCTCGTTTTTGTCAAAATATCACTCATGGAATGTCAGCTATCGACAAAATGTTATCGCATCGCGAATGGTATCCCTCTACTGACCTAAGCAATTATTCTGGGCAGGTACACAGGTATCAAGCTTACCGTGAATCACCGCCGTAGTATGTGGATGCTTCAGCTTGAAAGTCACTAGAGTTCAGCCTCAGGTTCTGCGCGATCATGCTAGCTCTATCCTGAAAGAGACAGTGGTTACTTTTATAAGTTCTTGAAGTTTCGTGCACACATTTTTTTTTATACAAAGATATATATTTTGGGGAGTTGGGGAGATCATGGGCTACATTTCTCAGACTCCATAATAATAAATCATTTATTTCAGATCATAGAGAGAGTAATAGATCTTATTCAACTTATTGTGCGGTCCATAGTAATATATACCTTAAAACTAGCATACATAAAATAAGACTAAATTAATAACACGCTTCTAGTGATTACGCAGACAGCGCGTAGATGACGTAAACAGGGTGTCAGCTGACGACGGCCAACGGCGCTGCAGCGGTATCCTCTTGCAGGCGGCCAGTAGACCTTCGTAACTTGATCACTGTCCTAAGTGTGATCAGTGTCATGGTTAAGTAAAGTAATTTACCTGAGTATCTCCCACCACGACAACAGCACAGCGGCTGGGAGTTAACGTGCCGTTTGCGAAGTACTTGATGGACTCTGAAGACACCTTGCCGATCCTCTTCGGGGAGAGGAAGAGAGAGTTGCCGAGACCGCGGCGAAAAGCAGCCTTATGCAGCAGATCGACAGCGCGAGCCTGAATAGAAAAGCACAGTTTTTACATGGGTTTTGGCACACACACTAAACAAAAACAAATTTACCTGCTGGGAAAGCGTGCTCCATCTTAGTCGACATTTTTACTACTTTAATCAGATGGTGGTGAGCATCTCAATATTTTTTTAAATAAAAACTTTTATATTAATAATACTGAATATATTCTCAGATTCATCAGACCGCAAAGTAAGCATAGCCTTGTGTTAAGGGTAGGTGCAAGACTGTTTAATTAACTGGCTAGTTCGAAATGGAACGACGCCGCCGCCTATTTTGCGACTTGTCACTAACTAACTTGTCAAGCTGTTTTCAGATTACAGAAGGTCAGCAAGCGACAACGCGCGGTCAGGTATCGACTTGTCGCTTAGTAAATAGAATCGATTGCTATTCACAAACACGTCTTATACTAAGCACTAATCTCACAGTTGACACATTGGCTTCGTATTCAGTGATAAGTACTAAGCCATAAGCATTAAGCTACTAAGCCTGTGTAAACCAGCCATAGTTATAGATGAGCAGCTGAGAGCTGATATTATTATGTCTATATCACAGTGCTTTTGTTTTTCACTAAACTAGTTTGTCTCATTTGTGTTTGCCATTATTTAAAGGTAAGTACATATAGTATGTAGGTAGAAGAGTTTGTGCGTTGGAAATAATCTCTGAATTTACTGGTCTGATTAAAAAAATCTTTGACAAATTAAAAGCCTACATACAGCCTGAGCAAAGCCATGAGCTAGACCAAATAAGATAAGAATATACCTGAGGAGGCAGGGTAGCAATGTCATGTTTAAGACGGTGAACATTGTCATCAAGCTCCCATGGTCTGAATTCCTGGCATGAGACAACATTGGTCAGGAGTTCAATGGCCTCCGGCAGATTGTTTTTGGTTGCCTGAAAATAAAGCAAAACTAGAAACTAGCAATTTGAAAGGTAAAATTAAAGTTACAGATTATTGTTCAAAAATCTAATAAAAAAAACTTGTATGTATTAAAATGTGGGTGGGTTAACACAATAAAAAAAAACAAATAACTTTTACTTGGGAAAATACCTTTATTATATGTATTTCCCCAAATAATATTTACAACTGAGTCACTACCCAAGTGTTCAAGTCCCACTAAAGTCATTAAATTTTGGAATAGATAAATTCTTACAATCCCAAGTCTATTAACAAAAAGATCAGCTGTGTATTGAACATTAATGTAAGAAAATCAAACAGCCAATAGTGATGTTTAAGCACATCATTATATACAGTAATAACAAGGGTTGGTGATGGCAGTAAAGGTGATACTTGATACACATTAGATGCTTCTGCTCTTTATCGGGTTTTTATTTACACCCCACACCCATTCTTCTTTTATTTATCATTTTCTCACCTCCAGTGTGTAGTAAATAAATTCACGGTCCCCAGAAGCACTAATTGAAGCTCCAATCTGAGCCAGCTTACGAGAAATGATGAAGTTACTAGCACATGTTGTAGTTTGTCCTGCAGCAGAACGCAGGGCATGGGATACCCCAAGATCTGGAAGGTTTTCATAGCGAGAACCAGCTCTGAAATTTAAATAGATAATAAATTAGTAAGTTCTGCTTAGCTAATAAATTCTGCAATAAGTTCTGCTTAACTCAAATTGTTCAGTGTCTGACTTCATCATCTCCCATTCTGTGTCAACTCAACTTCTACTGAGATCCCCAATCTGTTGTAAAGCTTGATGAGTATGACAAAGCCCCACTTTTTAGCGAAGGCAAGTTCACCCAGCAGTGAACATATAACTGATGAAGATAACTTACTTGAAAGCAATGGTGACACGGGTGAGGGGGGATCCATTGTCGACTGCAGCTACCACTGTCTTGTTGGGTAGAACAGTCGAAGAGATCACAACATGTTTTTTCAGAGACGGCGATGCCTGACCGTATCCTCTTTTCTAGGAAAATCAGACAAAATAAATTTAACACCGTAGAGGAACACGGTACAATACAGGTTTACATAATCAGAGGTTTTGACAATCAAGGAACATTTTCATTCTAAATGGAAAACAAAAGTGTAAGCTAGGCTCAAATTCTATGGAACTTACCACAACATGACGAACTAAAGGACTAGCAAAGGCTTTGGATGACATTTTTCGTAAAATTTCAGATTTATTTCTGCTTTGCACAGATTCACACACACACGCACCGTCCGTCGCTGAGTTGAGACAAGTTGGTCGGTAGCGAGCGAGCGGTGGAGCTGTCAGTCAGGCAATCCTCAGGCCAAGCCAGCTGGAGGGAGGGAGAAGGGAGACGAGGAGTAATATAAATGTTCCATAAATTTCCGCTGATTGTAGCATTTAGTGAAGTGACTGACAGCAGATATATTTTTCACAGTGTTAGAAAGAGAAAAACTAGATTGATTTCTAGCATCTCAAATAACTTCTTGTTCATGTTTACCAATGTTTACCCTAATCCAGCGGTCGGCAACCTTTTGGCAAGCAAGGGCCACAAGGTGGCAAAATAAACTAAAAGCGGGCCGCACTTGTGACATTAACCCTAGAAGCTCAATATAATTGGTCATATCCCATAGAAAAAATAAGAATGCTATTAAAAATTGTTAAAACAGACAGAATTTAATTCGTACACGTAATACTCACATCATATTTATATGTTTGGGCTTTATAGCTAGCAAAATAATCACCGTAAATCATTCAGAAATGAAACCACAAAGTACCTAAATAGGTAACTGATTTTATACAAATTTTAGTGTGATGTCTGAGGTTACATTTGGGAGGGAGGCTATTTCTTGTACGTTAGCTGTCATATTTGTAGTTGCAATTCGTAGAATGGCTCTCAAATGCTCATCTGTGAGACGAGAAGCATATTTATTTTTTCTATAAGTAATTAACAATTGAAAAAGTTTGTTCGCATAAATAAGTGCTACCAAAAATTGTAATGAACTGCTGAGCAAACCTTTTCAATTCGTCAAAATTAGATGGCAAACTGCCATAAAATTTAACAAGATCATTGATTTCATGGAAACAGCTTTTGAGAGCATCATTAGATTGGAGATCAATCACGTTCATTTGTAAATGACTCGATACATCCTCAATATCACACGAAAAAGAATTTGCAAAAATCTTTAGTTTGCTTGAAACTTTCTCAAAATCACTAAATCTGTCGCTGAATTGAGTTTGCAGTTGTATTAAAATATCTTTCATTTTATCACTTTTCCAATTAAAATTAATTCCAGCTTCCACGACGACCTTTTTAAAATTCAGAAAATGATCTAACTTTTTTTCATCAATATGTTTCATAAAGAGTTTGTTTTTCATTTGGAATATCTTTACGTCTGTGTGCTTATCAGAGATAAGTTTGTTTTTACCTTAAAGCCTTACATTCAGTGTATTTAATTAATGAGTTATATCTGTCAAAAATCCAAGGTCTATTAACCTTTGAGTATCTGTTAGCTCTGGAATAGGTTTGCCTTTTCAGGGCAGGACGAAGCGCGTTCACTCATTAATTAATGCATTTATTTTGATATTTATAACTTATTTACAAAACATTCACGGGCCGCAAGTAAGACGTCCGCGGGCCGCGGCGCGTGTTGCCGACCGCTGCCCTAGTCTCCTCTCCTCTACATGTTGGCCAACAATACGTATTGGCCATCATGTAGTGTGGATGTTTATAAGTGTTGTGGTGTGTTTTTGTAGTATTGGCCAATAAATTGGCCTAAGATCCACAGTGTTCGTTTTTCAACGCAGATCAAAGGACTTGTGGCGTTGATTATGGCTGACAACGGTGGCCAAGTAGTTTAGTTAGTTTGTAATAAGCTTCCAAAACGATCACACGCACTTTATCATCACTAATATACTCGAAAACTGGTTACTAGACATATAAAAAAAACTAAAAGTGACGCAATGAATAATTTCACCACTGTGATATAGACACATCAGCCACAGTATGCTCGTATATTAACAAATAAATTATTTTTCGCATAGGTAGTAAATATTTAATTAGAAAATCGTGTAAACAGTTAAATAATATACTTTATAATTTTATTATTTATTAATTTTTTCAATTTTTTTTTATGATTATATTTTTATTACTTCCAAGGTGTGGACACCTTCACCAGGGTGCTGGCCGACATAATGACACATATGTTGGCCAACAACGTGTGGACGCTTTATTGTTGGCCAATATAATGGCACACATACATGGTTGTGTCGAGTTGGGTGGAAGGATGCTGCCCATCGTAGATCTCTTTTTCTACGCTGCCCATACACACACAACGGGTTTCGTTCGATCTACGGAGTTTCGTGGGAGGGCATATAAATCCGTGGTGGTAGATGGTAGACTTTGCAGTCAATTGTCATAGTTGTTATTGTCAATGTCATAGATAGATATTGTGTTATAGACGTGTTTTCTTTGTAGAAAATTATGCCGCCAATTTAGCTGTAAATTGGATTTCAGGTTTGTTTTTATTTTTAATCTAACATAAATGATAACTTTTCGAAGAAAGACATCTAATAGAAATCTGGAAAAAGATTAATAAACTATAAGCTTACACCAAAATGTAATTAGTGTATTACTATCTGTTACCTCTACCACTACTGGGACAGCAATAGTTTTATTTCACTGTTTTAGAACCTAAAAGGTGTTGATTAATGGCTATTAAATTATCTTGTGTTAAATTTAATTGATTATGTTAAATTTCAGAGAGTTATGACAACTTTGGTTCCTGAAGTTTTTGAAGACGCATCATCAATAATTCGTATAGACGCAAACGATAATATAAGTTTTCATCACTGCCGAAATGCACTTCGTTCAAAGGAGCGTAAACATCGACACAAATGCAATACGGCTTTGAAAAGAAAATTGAAAAAATACAAGCTTAGACAGGATGGCAAGGAAGACCAGGATATTTTAGAAGTTTCAGGTATTTTAGAATCATCTTTATATATCAGGTCACCCAATGAGGTTAAAAGCAGTGCTGAACTGGAGTTGGAACAGTTAAGACCCATAAATTACCTGTTCAAAATGGGCAGACGAAATCAAGCCAAACACATTACAGAGAAGTCAGTAAAATCTAAAACAGTGGAATCGGAAACTAGTGAAAATGTTAAACAAACATCCCCTACTATAGAGAGTACCAAACAGAATGCATTCAAATTACTTATGGATTCAAGAAATAAAAGTATGGGTCAAAACTCTCCTGGTAAAGAGAAACCTATTGAGGAATTTGAAAAACTAGAGTTACTCGAGTTAAAAAGGAATAAGGCAAAAAATCATTTGTTACTCCAAAAAATGGCACAATCTAAAGGGTCTCTCAAAAGAAATGAACTTGAAGAAAATCTCACCAAATGCATAAATAAGAAAATGGAAAAGAGGGCTAAAAGGTTAAAAAGTTTGATTTCAAACATTGAACCTAAAAATGAGAAAAAGAATTCAAATACTGAAAATGGACGCAATCCACTTATCAGCATAAAACCTGAAAAAAATGAAAAAATATCTGATAAACCAGTAAAAACTCTCCAATTAGTAAACATGTTTACTGAAATTGAATGTGCAAATCAATTAAAGAGAGAAATATCAAAAGAGGATGCAGAATTCCTTAAAAAATTATCACCATCTCTTAAAAAGAAAGAAAGCATGTTAAGTTACTTCAAAAAACTGGAGACAGAGCCTGATTGCTCCTCAATGGATACAGAAAATGATAATTCAGTCATCAAAGTAAAACTTGGAACCAAAAATAAAAAGAAAGGCAGAAAAAAAACACTAAGTCTCAACAGAGACAAACTGCTGATGGAGCCTACACAGGAACTTCAACCTGTTATAGATGAAATTCAACCTCATAATATACAGATTTTACCAATGGACTCCACAGAGATAGAAGAAATTAGCAAGAAAGAAAGGAAGAGAAAACGACAAGGTAAAGTGACTTTTTGTGATGATGCTGCAGTGTCTTCTTCAAATATTTTATTATCAAATGATGATGGCCGTTCAAAAAGAAATGCTAACAAACCAGTAAGGTACAATGAAGATGCTGCTATTTCCAGTTCCGATGAAGAACTTCATATTTTTACTCCCAAGAAGAAAAAGGTTACAAATGAAAAAAAGATCACAATAGTGGACCCAGAAATTTCAGAAAGAACAGAGCCAACCAATACAGCAGAGAAACATGTAAAGGCTAATAAATGTACTCATAAAGCAAAAAATATAGATAAAGGCAAAAGTGTCCAAAAATCTGTAAAGTTGGCTCCCATATTTGCAACAAAATCACAGCTCGACCCAGTAGCCAATGAAGCAAAACAGAAATTCTTACAAAGTGGAGTTCCAGAGAAACTAAAGAAAATGATGCTGAAGCAAGTGGACAAAAACATTGTTGGTAATCATTTTGTAAGAGTTGTACATATCCAACAACTTGAGGTGGCAAATAATTTAGTACCAATTCAACTGAATATTGTAGAAGATAGCTCTATTGTAGATCAGAAAATTCCAATAACTTCTAAGGATTTGACCTTCAAAATGCTGCTGAGTATGCACCCATCACAAGAAACCTCAGTGTCTCCAAATCATACTAACCCACAAACAGTCTTACAAAATTTAAAAGAGAAATATCCAAGGTACCCCATTTATCGTACTTACCGCTTATTAAGAGGTAAAAAGAAAGGTGATTACAAAGTTAGTAGCACCAACTACCTAGATCTTGATAACAGTGTGGAGGTTTTAAATGCTTCAATTGATAATCAGAATCAAAACCCAGAGCAACTAAGCTGGTCTGATAAGTACAAACCTCTAGCAGCTAGTGAAATTATAGGAAATTTTGAGAGTGTGAAAGAACTGAGAAAATGGCTGGTCTCTTGGACTGAGAGTGATATGAAGAGAAAAGCAACAAATAGTAATTCAGATTCTTCAGACTTCTGCCAGTCAGATGGTGATACCAGGGACAGTGTTAAATCAAGCAACAATCTTTTAGTACTGTCAGGCCCTGTTGGAAGTGGCAAAACCTCGAGTGTTTATGCAATAGCTGCAGAACTTTCAATAAAAGTTATTGAAGTAAATGCAAGCAGTAGAAGAACTGGAAAAATAATGTTGCAAGACTTGCAAGAAGCCACACAATCCCATAAAGTAAATAGGCAAACAAGCAGCAATGAAAATTCGCAGAATTCTCTGAAATTAGAACCTGTTCAACCTGCTTCTACTATCTCGAATCCCGTCAAAAAGCGTGGGCGGCCAAAGAAAAATGTAGACAGCGGCACAGAAAAGCCAGTACTTAACAAGAAAAGTTTGAAAGAAAAGTCTGAAAACCCTAATGGATTATCAGCAAGCCAGGACAGTACTAGGACTTGTATGTCTCTAATCCTAATAGATGATGCAGACATAGTTTTTGACCAAGATGATGGGTTCTGTTCTGCTATTGTCCAACTGGTTCACAGTTCCAAAATACCTGTTATACTGATAACATCCTCATTATCATGCCCACATTTGCAGCGGTTCATACAAAGCAGTAAAGTATTGAAATTAAATCCTTTATTACCTAACATTCTTGGGACATGGTTAGACATAATGTGCTTGGCTGATAGTGGAATATGCTGGCCAGGAATTGGTTCGAAAGTTTTAAACTTCTTTAAAGGTGATGTACGGAAAACCATAATTTGTTTGCAATTTTATGTATGCAGCCAGGAACAAGCCGGAGGTCAGGAGATCGAATCTAATTCTCAAAATACCGATTGCCGCCTCAACATCGAAGATGAAGCTTCAAACATGTCTTGGACAGATAGAGATGTTGATGATAAAAACCTAAATCTAGAAGCAACAGAATTTGATTTGGTCAAAACTTTTATGCTTCATTCAAAGCACAACAGATGTCCAAATGCACTCTTCAACATTTGGTGGAATGTGCCAAAATTATTGAGCATTTCAGAAACTGTAACCTGCGATGAACTCACTGATAAAGATAAAGCTCCAAAAAATGAATCCAAATCAATTGAATCAATAAGCCAAGTACTTGATTCCCTATCATTGTGTGATTTGTTCAGCCAAAGGTATTCCAGTGTCAAGGGCAACTTGAGCTCAGATCCGTGGTTCTCTGATGAGTCTCACAGTGTGTCTGAATTGGAGAACTTTGATAAATATGATAGGCATTATTGCACAAGTGATGAAATAGCACATGAGTTGGCGTGTGGTTCAATCAGTATTGCACAGGATACATTCGGCTGTGAAAGGAAAATTTACCTTAATATACCTGGGATGTCTCAACAAAGGTAATGTACTATTTTTACAACTGAATTTTTTATTATACATACCTACTTAATACAGGATGTACGGGCCTCCGTACATCATTCACGGCATGCATTTTAATTTGCTAAATTCTAGTCAAATGTGGATGTAAAATTGGTATTTTTATAAAAATATTCTTTACCCGCCTTTACCACGCAACCGGCGTGGGTGGTAACCGTGATAGCCTACTTTCAAACGGAGGTCGCTCCTTACTATGAATATGTTATATTATTTTTTTTTTATGAAAGATAAGAGTAAAATACGGAAACTACTGATATTAAAACATCATAATCGACCACCGATATCGATGCAGGAGGTTGTGGATTCTATTCCCGCCTCGGGACAAATATTTGTACAAACTACAATTTGTAACGGGTTTTCTGGGTATTTTCTATGTATAATTAAAAAAAACTATATATCTGTCTGTAAATAAAATAAAAATAAACGGTGTAATGTATTGTATTAAATAAATCAGTCATCTTCAACACAAGCTCCGCTTAGCTTGGGGCTACATGAAGCTGTTTGTATTGTCCAGCATTTATTATAATCACCTGAATCGTCCATAATTACGAAACTACTCTGCTGCGCAAATGTTTCCCCTTTGCTTTAGGCTCAATATCGAAACACCAAATCTACTCATATGTACTTCAAAGTATTTTATTCATTGTTACAGGCAAAAAGACCGGATAGTGTCCAGACACCACAACTTGACCAGCTTCCTAAGCCCACAGGCGATCCTCGACAGGAAAGCTCTAGCGCTGGACTACTGGTCCACCTGCAGATCCATCTGCAGGATAGAGAAATGCAAGACTGACTCCAACTACAAAAGAAACAATCGGTTTTGCCACTACTTAAAGTCCTTGAGTGTTCTCTGTAAGAACGAGTCATTCGATAAACTTACTTACAGTTTATGTTCAAGTGAAATGAATTTTCGTTCCAACTGAAGTTAAAAATTAATTTTCTTAGGTTATTGTAGAATTTTTCAGTTAATGTTGTGAATATCATTATGTAAGTTGTATGTTGTTGTAAGTTGTTGATAGAGCTAAGTAGGTAGTAATAATTTATTATTATAAATTTCTAGAAGTAAATTAATTCAATTTGTTTGATCTACCTATTTCATTCTCTAAATTATGTTTGAAATAAAAGGAATTAACACTTTTTGTTTGTTTTAACTTACACTTACTTAATTACTTGTTTTATATCTTTTGAACTTGTTTTTAGCTGCAAAATTATCTCGCTTACCTAAGTAGGTGCATAAGATAATATTTACTAGGTATGTATGGTTTCGTTTTTGTTATTATGTCCCAAAAAAAGCTTACCAATAAACATTAGATATCATATGCTCTTTTTTTTCTTTTTTTTCAGTGTCAGTGGAAACAAGCAACAACCTACTTATCAAAAATTTCAGTTAAAAGTTCGGGAAAGTATCTACGAGTACCTACAGCTGCGTGGAAAAACAAGACAGCGAGTGTCCATCGGCCCTAAACCCTTCAAGAGCAAGGTAACTAAAAATCTATAGTGTGTGGAACTTGGCTTGTGGCTTTTGTTCAACACTGGAACAGTGGGGCTACTATGCTATTTAACACATAGCGTAACGCACGAGACCCAAAGTTATCGACATAGCTCTGAGAATTAGCACGCTAAAGTGGCAGTGGGGGCTGAAGAACCGACGGCCGCTGGGGCAAACATGTTCTTGAGTGGAGACCACGACTCGGTAAACGTCATGTACGACGACCTGCGAAAGACTGCAGGTAGATGCTGGATGCGTCAAGCTGAAGATAGGGCGCTATGGCGCTCATTGGGGGAGGCCTATGTCCAGCAGTGGACTAATATAGGCTGATGATGATGTAACGCACGTTATCAGCGTTATTACGCAAATTTTAGCGCGGATAACGCGTGTTAAGGCGCATTTAAACGCGAACAACTCTTGAAAAGGCGTTATTTGCGTTAAAATGCGCCTATCCGCGTTAAAATTAGCGGAGGAATTACTTGACCTACGCATTTAAAAACAAGCTTTTTACGTAAAACAATTTAAAAAAAAATCGGGGTTTTTACTTTCAATAATCCTAACATAAAATGGGTGCACCAATTTTCATCAATATTAGCTAAAAATAACAATCTCGATCAAGCCAATTTCAAAAAAAGAAAAATTATATTATGCCAAATAATAAATAAAAATAAATGTGTTTCGGGAAATTACTTTTTACATAGAACAAACTTGGACCTTACTTGTACAAAAATAAAATTCAAATCGGTTAATTCGACTGGGAGCTGCCACAACATACACACACATACCTAAAGCACTTTAAACTTACAACACCCCTCTTTTGTCGGGGGTCAAAAAAACCCAAGACATTTTTTAATTCTATGAGATTTTAAAAAAATCTTGTCTCATAAGATAATAAAGGTTGTTTTTAGCTGATTTCAAAAAAGGCGGAGGTTCTTTGATCGGCTGTATGTATGTTTTTTATTGTTATGTAAGTTCGTCGATTTCTTTGTCAATTATGGATCGCTTTTGATGATTCTTTCGCTATAGTATGATCTCGAGATGATCTTTGAAAAATGTTAGTCCAGAGGTAGTATTTGTCCCACAAATCCTAAAAAAATGTGTATTAAATAATAAAAATAACTACATAAGTGTCATTATGATAGGTACCTATACCTACTTGACTCATATAAAAATCTTGAATAAGTCTTCATCACTTGGAACTTGTTTATACAAACATGATAAGAGCTCCATTATCCATCCAACAAATTACCCAGATTTAAACAATGTTTTGTCTAATTACATGGTAACAGCAGCATATTTATCAAAGTTGCTATACGGTTTTTATTTTTGGTTTTACGTAGAAAAAGATAAACAGGAATAGGTACCTGTTTTCGATAAAATCGAAAACTTGCGAGTAATCTTGTTATTTATAGATTGGGGTCAGATCTTAATTGTTTTGTGTCCCTGTTTATAGTTTTTAAGAACTTGTTGTCAGCCTGCCTTAACATCGGTTCCTCTAAACTCCTTGCTTATTATTAAGTTAACCCACGCCTCTTCTGATAAGCAATCTCAATACATAATTTTGTAAATGTCGTTAGATATCTCAATTTTAAGACTGATGCGTAATCCAGGCGAACAAATTTAAGTTAGCAACCAAACTTTATACATTGCTAAATACTCAAAAGTCACCAAAGTCACTATAACGGGATATTTACCTTGATTACGGAATAACTGAAGATACTGCAAGTAAGTTTTTATTGGCTGACATACTCGCAGTGCCTTCAGTTATTCCGTGATCATGGCGCATGAACCTGTGCCGAATTATTATATATATTATTATTATTATATTATTTAAAAAAAATTCAAGCGATAGTTTTATAGATATTTAATAGTTTTATCGTATTTTTGTGCTTAAGAGGAACCAAAGATGTTGAATTTTACCTAAGTGATTCGAGATTTTTACAACGGGCATCCCGTGCTGCCTTCCCACTGAGTTCAAGTTTTGGCATCAACCAAATCTGTTAGGTTCGCCTCTTAATTATTATGTATCTACCAGTTTTAATATATCTACATAATAACATATATAGTAATAAGTTTATTCTATTCATTCTATTCATACATAATGTAATAATAATTTCGGAATGTGCCTATTTGGCTATTCTCTATCTCACCACTAATATGTATAAAGAATTCTTGGAAATGGATTTTGAACGTTAATGACCGCTTATCAATTTTATTGGTCTCGCAAATTGTTTTTAGGTATTTTCTTATTTTTTTTACTACACGTCACATAAACTTATTGTCCCTTGACAAAAAAACTGACTTAGTTCTGAAATTGCACTATCAAAAATTTTAGGTTGGTATTTACTTACCTATAGATAACCTGATGCTACCCTGTAAAGTCCTCACCTCACAAAATGTTTGTGCAAAATCATTTAGTAAAACGTGCAAACTGTAAAAACTTACAAAAGCTATAAAGCTTGGTTGGCCTTTCTTTGAAAGTCCCGATAGACAGTCTGGTTCAGCGGTCAACTTATTTCCAGATAGTTATACTATTAATAGCATCGAGTTGTTTACACCATGTCGTCAGACGTCAATCAGATAAGAGACACTTCATCTAGATCCATCCAGAACAAAAGACCAGCGATTACGGTAGAAACGTCTTATTGTTATCGTGTGACTCAAATACCTATCTATACTCATCAGCGCACATGCGTCCCTTTACTGAACGAACATATTATACATACCTCATATTACTCTGAGCATACCTCTCAAAAACGGGTTCAAATACTTAACAAGGTAATCTACTTAGCTAGGAAGCATGAAAAGCATCATGTTATTTTACTATTAAAACTATCGTAGTTTGACGAATTCATGACGGATGTTCACGGGTTATTAACTACAAAAATAAGGTGCATTTGTGTTAGAACACCCTCGTGTCATCCCTTTACGAGTGACTGTTTCAGGGTGAGTGTGGTTCGAGTCGCTCGTTCCGCCGCGTCTCGGGGTTGAACGAGTGGTCTTCTAAAACAAATAAGGTTCCTAGTTAACCCGCTTACGAAAGTTTTTATAGTATTTTACTATAAAAATTAAACCGTATACATACGTAATGAAAGCACCATGATATTGAGTGTCTGTCTACTCACAAAGGTACAAACAAATTGAGTTCCTCTTTCTTCGAGTTAAAATATAAGATTATATTGGTAAAAGCTATGTACTTACGCTTTCCTCCCTGTAAAGAATACATATATACCACTACCAAGTTTCCAATATGTTTGTGATATTTTTATATGTAAGGAAAAAAACTGTTAAAGTAATAGAAGAAAATAGAGTAAAAGTAGGTAGGTACTTGTAAGCCAATAGAATCCAACCCAATTACTTACAATTAAATACATAAACGGACACCTTCTGTATAATAGTTAACATTATCACAGAATAACTATAAAGTACTTACTATATTATTACAGTAAGTAATAAACCAAGTTGTTCTGATTTCATTCTAAAATTGCGCAGAAACTCGATTTATTAAGGTAGCTATCAGAAGACGATAGGTGCAGATAACATTAACACTACGTTAAGCATTGCAAATCGATTACCAACGAGGTTAGTGAACTGGTATTTACCAGTTCAGGATCTAGAGCAATGGGAGTTATCGATAATGTGACATTTGGACTGAGTTACAAAGTTATATTTATCGAGACAATAGCCGTTTGCCCCGGTGAGTGCCACGAGCTCAAGGTAATCGATGTTGTAGTCTTGTAGTGTAGATTTACGGCGCATTCACACAGTTTCTGATGAACGGTCTGTTCCACGGCTGGTCAAAGCCCTCCCACTAGACCCTTCACGCATCTCGGCCCTGAGCCAGCTAACGCTAAGCCAACAAAGCTTGGGTCTTTGTCAGAGACGTCCAGTTCCTCTCGCTTTCTCGGTGTCTTGGCCCAAAGGTAGGCATGCGGCAAACATTACCAGCCCAGCTCCAACGCTTTGCAACTTTTGAGCTACATGAGCAATCTTTGTTTGAAGGTGCTGTGTCGTGCTCTGGATTCGGTCTACCTGTTTGCTGGGCTATATTGCTTGTTGGCAAACGTTTCAGGTAGGTGCGGTTTTTTTAGGCGATATCGTAGACATGTAGCTGCATCCTCTTCTTTGTCCCTCTTACTGATTTCGCTTAAAACATAACATCTAAAATCCAGGCAACCTCGGACGTGCCACACTTTGATAACATATGAGGGAAGTTGAATGATAAAAAATACTAAGAATTTATATTATTTAACAGCTTCTATACGCAATTTGGCAATGTATGTGTGGTGTGATTATTATCTTATCTAACAGAAGCCTATTCATTACCAAAATAATAACAGATGGGTTTATAAGTTTCTTAGACTGGATCTTCCATAAATTTATTACACCTATCCTAGGCTGATACCTATTTAAATTTGCTTCAATGAAATTATCTTCGTAATGAATATTGATAATTAAAAGTTTTATACCCTTATTATTTTAATTGACCATAAAATATTATCACAAATTGTCTAAGTATAAACGGGATCATAAAGTATTTCTCATCACGACGACACGTCGTAAAAGTCGGCAATGTTGGCGCCGCAAGCGGGGTTATCGCGAGGCGCGTGCGAGACGCCAGCCGCGTCCCTACCTCGCATAAATATATCGCGACGTAAGCGTTCGCATCAGTTTCATCAGTGCTACAACCGATACAACAACCTCTGTCAAAATGCGAAGCGACTTTCGTGGAGAATCATGCGGTTACTGCAGTGCGTGCGTGCGGGCCCGCCTGAGTGCCGCGCGGGGCCGGAGCCCCGAGCCTCTGGAGTGCGCCTACAAGCACATCCTGGAGTCTTACACGAGCGGAAAGCCCGGGAAGCTGCCGGATTCGCCGAAGCCGGCGTGTGCATCGTGTCGATGGACGTCGAACGCTCAGTTCCCGGAGACGCCCCCGCAGTCCGCGAGCGATCTCAGTCTGGAGTGGAGCTCGCGGTCCTCACAGCGCTCCCGCACCCGACGGCGTCACAGGTAGACCGGGATCAAGATGACGTCAGATCTCGAAGTCTGCTTGATATTGTTCTGCGAGGGTGTTTGATGTAAGCACTCAAGATCATCACCGTTTCTGTTCAAATGGATCAGTGCGAAGTTGATGTACCTACGGCCTGTCGACCACGCGACGGACGTGTCGCTGAGATTGCGGCACGAACCCTGTTTGTTCTTAATTGCGATACTGTTATTTTTAACGTATAATGTTATTTGTAACTAAAATTTAATAAATTCATAAGTACTTGAAAATTTATTATTTTGTTTCATTTTATCATATTTAATGTAGAAAAACCTGATGCTTTCCTAAGCATGCTTAACTGTCCAAATGCTTAGGATAGCTTGTAAAATCAGATAGGTATCGTAGCCTAGTCACCTCACTAAATTTTTACTCATTTAATTTAAGCTAAATACCTAGATATAAAACATCAAAACCCCAAAGACGTAGAGATAACCTATGGGTAGGTATTAAAATTACGTAGAAGCTTGGAGATCATATTAAATTATAAATATTTTATAAAACAACAATAAGTGCACATATTCCTGTTTTAGTAAGTATATTACTAAAACAGGAATATGTAATGCTTATTTAAGTTATAATAATTTTATAGCTTTGTAGGTCCAAAGTCCTGTTCAATTATAGTACAGACATTTGTTAAAGGTAATAGAAATATGTCTTGTTTGCGCTAACCACACATACCTAACGATATTAACAAACCGCCGCAGTCATGAACTTACCTACCTATAGAGGTATATTGGTGCATCCACACCGAAGCTGCCGCAGAGCTGCCAAGCATGTTGCTCAATAATATGCAATATACCTGCGTACATAAAAAATAAATTAATTGTGTTAATTTTAGATTATCAATCAAGATTATTTAGGTAACTAATAGCGAAAGTTCGGTTAGCAAAACTGCGGTGTAGGTAGATGCACTAGAAAGCTTTAAAGCCTATAGATTCGTTTTCCACTTACTCCGATTTGATAACGTAGAATACCTTTTTTGTAAAATAAAATTTACGTATCTACCTACCTAACCCTGTCCTTCTATTTGTCCAAGCCTTTTTGCATAAAAAATGTCACAAGCAAGAACAAAATGGTACAATGCCCTGCGAACACGGATCATGCACGAGCTTATGAGACGTGCTGAGGGGAGATAAGAATTTGTTTGACGTAGAAACCTCTAGATAGGATCTGTCTGACCCTCTTTGCACTAAAAACTAGTAGGTAACTACTTTAAAACAGTTCAAAGTTCAACTATCAGAAGTACATTGATTTTTTAGGAGGAATATAATTTTGCGCACATCTGATTATACTACTACTCGCAGCTCGCCTGATATACCTATGTTGGATAAGTTTCTATTCCTTATTTTTATTTATATTATTTCGCTTTTGTGCTCCCCTGTTATACTATAATACTAATATATTAAAATATATAAATACTAATAATATATTTAATTATAGTCATAATAAATAGTAATAACTTTGAAGTCTGAGATAAGTTTACACATTGTTCCCCACACACTTTTATCTGAGTAACACTGTCTTAAAGTTTTGCCGTCTGACAATTAACTATAATTGCATGTTTTTGTGAAGGTAATTGGTCGTAAAATATTCGACATCATTTTTATCACTGAAAGTAAACACAATGTTACTTACCTAGCTTATACTTCGATAAGTACCTACCTATATTGCATAAATTGCTAACCTTAGTTTACGAATTAATAAGTCTGTACTAACAAAGAAAGTTACAATCTAATAATAGGAATAAATTAGAACTAGTATTGGCAATTGAAACAATTGAGCTAACTCCAACCGTTGCAAACAATTTACAGTAGTAGGGGGCCCACAATGTTAAATGGGGATTTAATCGTGCGTCATAGAGATCTATTGGGTTGCAAAGCTTCGATGATAAGAAAAAAAAATGTTATATAATGTATACCTTTCATCGGTGGGGGTAGCGGCTTTAGATTTTCAAATATGTAAAAAAATACTGTTGCATGGACATACTCGAGCGCGTCAGATATAGATAGCATCGATGGCCTACGTATGTATGTTTAATAATGAACGTATGTTAATCTGACCGTTTGCATGATGCGGGTAGTCTTACGTAACGGTAGAAACGGATGAAAAAAAAGGTTGTTTGTAGGTGGTTTGTTAAGTGAACCTAAAAAAAGCTCTTATTCAATAATCTGACGATTTCGATGTGACGCAAACTCGCGGCCATCAATATAAGGTGCAAAAAAATTCGCCATTTTGAAATACTCAAGCGCGTCAGATTAAGATATATAATGGTTCATCTTTATGTCCTAGACGTGCTGTCTCATGATTTGACGATTATCTAGAGGGATTCGCCTAATCTGTCAAAAAAATTTTTTTTAGTTATTTTTAAATCATTGAACTTAATTGAAAATCTCAGGAAATAGCATGCAAATAAAACAGTGTATGTTTTTTAAGTAGAATACTTTTATTTATAAAAATAATTTGGTAATAATGCTCAAAAATTTAGTTTTTTCTTATTAATTGTTTAATTAATCATCATCGTCATCAATAGAACCATCTTCCTCTTCTAGCTCAATTTAATCCTCAGATTGCGTATCTGCATCAAAAAATCAATACATTTTTTTTTTATATGAGTAACGTGTTTTTATAATTATTGTATAAAAGATATACCTGATTCAGGAGTATCTTAAAGAATATCAGGTGTTATGACTACATCTTCATACGCTTTCGGCAATTGATCACTTTAAAAAAACTGAAACTTTATCGACGAATTTTTGTTACTTCGGCTTGTGGAAATCGTCAGATTATAATATATATTTTTCGTTATCCTTGATCTATTTCCTTTAAAATAAAATAAAAAATAAGCTACGCTCGAGAATGTCGAGACGACGGTTTTTTTACAACTTTGTAGCCCTCCCCTTTCTTTACGTTACTCTCAAATTGAAGATTAGTGGAATATACACTTTTTAGCATGTAATTAACTCACCCTACCTTAATCTGACGCGCTCGGGAATTTCTGATGATCAATTTTTTTTACTAATCTGATCCTTTATCCTTGACGGGCGGCCTTATATATGGGGCTCATATTTGGTGGAGGTGCATAACCGGGTACATGGTATCCCTCCGTATATTAATCTGCCGCGCTTTAGTAAATCCCGAAATCCCCTCTTAGGCTCCCTTACTACAGGTAGCTCAATTAATCCATATTAATACCAGTCGGAAGCGAATGAATTAGGAAAATTGAACAAACTCGACAAAAAATCGTATACATAGGTTGGTTAGATATGGGTAGTACCTACGGAAATTAATTAAAAAACAACATCGATACATCCAAAAATTTATTTCATTATATCATGTTGTGCTACTTCTATCTTAGAACGTTGTTGAGATGGCTCTCACTTGACCGTGCCGAACAGTGTTCCCATATATACATATTATCCTTTTCTATTGCTGTAAATATCCGGATTTATTGAGATGGACTGAATTTAAAGGGCCGATTTATTTAAACTAATAGAATTCTGATGCAAACTTAGGATCTGCTTTTTTATTTCTTTTCGACAAAAAAGGATATTATTAACGGGAAAACGTTCCTGGTAAACGCTCAACTTTATCTCATATTCTCTACCTACCCCCATATTCTTGTTATTTCTGTTAGAAGAACACTGAAATACTTATAGTAAAGTTTAAGGAAGTTTTGACAAACATCGAAAATTAAGGGGGTTAGTGTCGAATATTACCTACACTAGCATATTCCAATGATTACCTAAATACAATTGAACAGTGAATTAATGGTTAAACTAGTACATCCTATTTTGAAGTTAAAACACGATTAAGTTGTTACTATTCGCAGTTGAGTTGTAACAAGCTAGAAAGTTATGAAATATTGCTTAGTTCGCTTTTATTAGTAAAACATCCATCGTTCTTTGTCTTCTTTATTTGTAAGAATAACTATTCATTAAAACGTCAATTAATTTAATAGCTTGGATAACATTGATTATTTCGATGAGGTATAATAAAAATAGAGGAACACTGAGAAGATTTAGATATGTTTTAAATTGATAAAATATAGAAGTACTTACTTACGAGTTCTTGTCTAACCTAAGTCAATTTAATAAAATAACAGACTTAAAAATTGTAGAAAAAAGCGTTTATGAATTAACAACACTTGTTTTATGCGGATAATTGCAATCTGAGCAGGAGATAAAAATATGAAGATAAAAAAATATTTTTAAAAATCACCGTAGTTTAGGTAATGCTAATTTAGTATAAATTAAATTAGAAATGTAATTCTAATTTATACTAAATTAGAATTACCTTTCTTCTACATTTTGTAGGAAAATTAATTTATTACAAAATCAAGCCATAGATAATATAACATATATACTGTCAAGCGAAAAACGATTATATAAGTATAAAAAAAAATCCTTACATAATTTAAAAGTTTGCAATTCGTATAGAGAATACAAATTTCACGTTCACGTATTTACAGCGACACAAAGGTCTACATTTTAGATAGATACATTCAAATACTTTCCTACTTTTCAGTCTCACCCAAGAGTTCCTACTTCAGCCAAATGTGCTTCGCGTTGCACTCAATCCTCTTTAGACTAAAAAAATACTTCTACTAAGTTATAGTTTAGGTATGTTCAATACAAATTAACATGGAGTATATAAATCTGTAAAGAACACTGCGTGCTGTTTACTGTAAGTAAGCTACTGTAAGTTAAAAAACGTAGGTATAAAATCAAGTCGTATGGTTATTTGAAGAAGTTTGGTATTACAGTTGAATATCATCCGAAAAGTCGCATGTTTCAATGCCATCAATGCCATGCCATGCCATCAATGCCATGCCATGCCATCAATGCCATGCCATGCCATCAATGCCATGTCGCATGTTTCAATGATCAAAAAGAGTGATATTTTGAGCACAGTTACAAACATTAAATTATAATATTATTGCCAAGTGACTTTAAGTATTTAGAACACAGTAACATACTAAAAAACTAACAATATTTTTGCCAAGTGAATTTAAATATTTGAATTCAATGTGACGCCATTACGAAAGTGACATTCGGCGGTAAAGTAATAGGCGGTAAAGTTATCGGGGGCGGCAAGGTTTGCAAGACCAGCATGGGGTAGGTCTTACAAGGGTTGTTTCCTGGAGGGTCTCCTAGCATGCTCAGTAGTAGGTACGAAACGAGGGACCCTGACAGTAGACCACCGTTGTAAGAAAGGGTCATCATGTTGCCTGAAAAGAAAGATGTTTTGTTATGAAAATGGGAATAAGACATATTGTCATAGTAAAAATAAATTGTCGATTTAAATTCTCAATCGTGTGTGTTACTGTCTGTTTACATTTTCAATTTAAATAAGCCACATTCAGTCCGTTTAATTGGTAGTGAACAAAAAATCCAGTGATTTCGCGCTACTACAAACTTACGCATTCTACCACGGAGGAATAATCACTCTTTATAATAATAAAAAAATACAATAAGTGCGGGTCGGACTCGCGCACGAAGGGTTTCGTACCGTGTGCATTATCTATAAAAACCGTAAGTACCGTACATATTCTATAAAAACGGCAAAAAATCATGTTTGTTGTATGAGAGTCCCCTTAAATATTTTGTAGTTACATCGGCCGACAGAAGTATATCATCTATGAAAATTTCAACTGTCTAACTATCACGGTTCATGAGATACAGTCTGGTGACAGACAGACAGAGGTTTTACCCTTTGGGTACGGAACCAAAGAATTTTATATTTGAAAGATATAATTAGAGATCCACGACACGCCATCTAGTGGTCACATACTAAATGACCACTCCACTCCGTTTCATTATAAGCATTATCAGTAAGTTTCGCATGTACAATTAGTTTATATTTCTTACCAGCAATTTCACGATGTTCCCGACTAACGCGAGATGGCGCCATTATCATCGGCACAGATCCGAATAGTCCGTTTGTGAAGCCGAGTATCACGGAAAACATGATGGGGTAAACCTGAAATTGAAAGAATAAACTTTATGTTTTGTAAGAACTTCACTTTGTCTGCGGTTAGGTGTTAAGAAGCTGGAATAATGATGACGATTTTTTATATTTAATAGTGTTTGAATGACTTATAGTGTTAAAAAAATATAATAGGTACGTAAACAGCGCCGAAACAGCTTATCGTAACCTAAAACGAATTAAAAGAAAACTAGGTAAGTAAAGTAGTAACTTATCATGCAGCCTACGGAACTCCTGTATAGATAACGAAATTGAGGAGCTTCGTTGGATAAAACTGATAAGTTCCGCCTTTATAATTATTAAATCAATCAACGTGTCGTATCCAGCTAACTAAGGTGACTTACATTTCCGACGATATGGGGCGAGTATCGGGGCGCGGCGCACAGTAGCAGTAGAGGCACCAACAGTAGCCGCACTCCCCTCGTTAACAGCTGGCTGTCTCTTATAGCTGTGGTAGAGTATTACTTACATCTCCGACGATATGAGGCGAGTATCGGGGCGCGGCGCACAGTAGCAGTAGTGGCACCAACAGTAGCCGGACTCCGCTAGCCATTAGCAGTTGGCTGCGGCTCCACTCGTAAGGCCAGGCTGCGGCAATCTGTATTCAGAAGTTAATTATTGCAATGTTGGTTTTTTGTGTCTACAACAAACCTTAAGCTAGTCCATGTAGGACTTCCCTAATTATAAAACGCCGTGTATTAGCTTCAGCGGTAGTCAATTCACAAACATAAAAGTTAATGATGTATTCGTCATTACGAAAAATCAAAACCCCGACCGTGGATTTTTCTTTGAAATTCGTTTTAACATTATGAACGGCTGCCCAGATCCTCAGCTAAAATCGTTTTTAAAGTCTACACTTAAAACAAAAATTAAAATTGAGAATTCACACAGCATCTTCTAGTCCCAAAGTAAGCTTGCGTTATCGGTACCAATTTTCTAGATACCTAACTGATGTAGGTAATTTACGTTGATACATAGGTTGGACATTTTTTCATACATTCTTTGTTCCGGGTGTTTTCTACCCAGATGAAATAGTACAAACATTTATCCCGAGGCGAGAATCGAACCCACAACCTCCTGCGTCGCAGGCGGCGGTCGCCCGCCACGCCATGCACGACAGAGTTCGTCATACATGTTACTGTAAACTCACCTTCCCAATAAAGTCAAACATATTAAAGAACGTCATAAGCACAATGGGCATCCAGGTCCCCAGATCGCAGGACTGGACTTCGGAGGCAATGCCGGGGTACAGCGCTAGTGTGGCGAAGTAGACCAGCCCTATTGACACCATGTATGGGAAAATGGCTCGCGCGACCCCCCACCTGTCGAGGATTGCACCTGAAGAAGATGTTTATTTTAAACATGGAGTAAATAGCAATATAAGAACATTAAACATTTCATCACCAATAATCATCATTATCATCGTCGTCAGCCTATATTAGTGCACTGCTGGAGATAGGTCTCCCCCAATAAGCGCCATAGCGTCCTGTCTGTGTGTGTATTAAAAATTCACGAATCAGTAATGTAATAAATTAATAAGATATATATTAATTCATTTTTCTGTTGTGACAACCTCCTTTTAAATGTTTAGTGACCATAGCAGACCGTAAGAAAACTAATTTGCATGCCCTAGATTAAGGCAATGTACGGTACATATTTTATAACTCTAAGATGAGTGATATAAGAAAATCGTTTGTGTTTCTTCAGTACCAAATAAAAAATATCTATCTATCCTGCCTACTCCCCGGGGTATGGCAGGTCTGCACCGAATAAGTTGATATGGCAACACAATAAATGCCAAAATCAATGCCAAAGTAGAATCTACTCTACAGCATATAAGGTTCACTTACGTTTGATAGCTCTCCACGACGTAGGTCTATCTGGGGGCTCGAAGACCACATCCTCAACTTTGTAGGAGGGGCGCGGGGAAGTCATCGAGGGGGAGGCGGATGGTTCCGATAGCGTGGGGGGCGAGGTAGCGTGCGGCGAGTATACAGGGTTAGCGAAACTGAATGTATTGTCTGCAGGCGCTGAAAAAAAACAATCATATAATATTAAGAATTCGACTTGTTTTGGTGGTGTATGTCCTGTATGGTGTAAGGCAAATAAAGTGGTTACTTTGATTTTGAACTTTAATATTTTTTATATACGGCGCAAATGTTAATGTCAAATAAATAATGCTGGACAATTTACCCATCATCCCCTGCCTGATAGTTGAGAGTAGATTCATCTTTACAAACAGATACAATCATATTATATGTATGTCCATAAACTAGTCATAAATAAGCACTTTAAAAGACAATTAGACTAAAAATAGGAAATAAAGTGCCATCATCATATTTCACCCACTGCTGGGTGTGTGCGTACAGTGCAAGACCAACACAAACACTTGGAGGTAAGTGTTTGTGTTGGTCTTGCACTGAACAGAAAACTGGATATGGACATAGACAGACAGGGGTGTCTTACCTGTTGTAGATAAAGCAGGGCTCTGTATTTGCAGCACTCCATAACTCGGTTCGCCGACTTCGCTCTCCATCTTAAATTAACATTATGATTAATTTGAATATACTATTGGATAAATAATAATTGATTAGCAAAGCACTTGAAAAACGGGAAAAATATAGAGAAGTCTGTAAGTAGAGCATGTTCGATTGTAGGCTAGATACCTATGTTTATTTTAGTTTATTTATTGATATAACACAATCCCTTATGGTGTTTCCTATATCATAATTAATGTGTGTTATATACTAAAATTTTTATATAATTTTTATGTAGAACTTAACGACATCAAGTGTAACATGTGTACCTACTGTGGAACTGAATAAATGGAAATGAAATGTAGCCGACGAAAATCTAATATTCAAAATTCAAATTATTATTTATTATCAGACAACAAAGGTCCATAAAAAACACATACACAAAGTTTCAAAAAGGAAAATACAATTACAACGAAGAAAATAAAACCAAAATAACTAAATCTAGAGTATAAGTAATTTCACCCAGTGGTGTCGTATTGGACAGTCATATTTACTAGATATTACTTTCAGGATGCTGTTGTTACTACCTGTCACTCTACTCATCAGAGCCACTCGCTTTCGCATAATTGCTGCGAAGCCATCTGTGAATGTATTAGTGAACATCTCAGATGCACTGCAGTAACGAGGCAGGCCCAACAACATCCTGAAAATGTTATATTACGCTGAGCCCAGGCCTTTTAACATACTGCAGCACACACAGACATCTTACCCATTTATTTAAATTTAATAATTGTTGGCTTTTTCTTTGTTTAGTCAACTGTGTTTTATGTTTTTTTTTGTTTTGTATAGATAGTATAATTGTTGTATTTTTTATGTGTGTGTCTGAAGTCTGTAATAAATGGTTTTTGGTTTAAATCACTTCACAATCACTCGACTTTAAAGCGACGAAAATCACATTAATTCAGCATACTAAAAATTTACTAGTGTATTTTAGTTAAACTTAGTTATTTTGTGTGTGTTTTCAACAAACAAATGTCTTATAATTTTTACACACACACCTAAGCATCTCTTGCGATCCAAAACCATAAGTAAGTAAATGAGGGGCAACCAAAGACATTTTCCACAAAAATAATGGAAAATGTCTTTGGGGGAAACTTATCAATCTCACACAGCAAGTTACTTTGGCATTCAATCAAGCACTAAGTTACCATTATATTAATAATCACAAGACAATACTAACATAATTTTTAATTACCAGTGTAGCATCTTCATTCGGCTTCAAATGCAGTTGTATTTTGCGTTTCTGCTTCGACTCTGTCGTTATCTTCAAATAATGTTGTACCAGAGGATTCTTCATTGCCATGTGATGCATTATAGAGTGGACGAGTAGGAGAAGAATGGAGAATAAGAAGAACATAAATGTACTGCGAGTTGGAGTAGAGAACATCTGCTTTGTCATGATCCGGTCGAGGGAAACCCAGAATCCGGCAGCGCCTGTTGGGAAATTAAAGCAATCATACTAAAACTTTTGATACTACATATCATCGTTATTAATACTAAGGTCATTTTAAACGTCGTTATTCAGTGATCGTGGCGCATGAAACTGTGCCAAAATATTGAAAAACTCAAAAATCAAATCATGGTAAATATCCCGTTTTAAACGACTTTAAAGCAATCATGTTCCCTAGTTATGGATAACCAGTCGTTTAAGTTAGTTTTTGTATGAATAAACATCTAATCATCTTAAGATTATGTATAAAAACCAGGCTCTGAGTAATCGAGGCCAAGATCTTTAAGCCCACTGCTGTATTATACCATCTACCTGATTCTTGCAACTGCAATTAAAATTATTAAAATAAATAATCATAATCAGTCGTAATTGAATAACTAGTTAAGAATTAGAATAAAATGTCCCCATGAGACTTAGAGATAGTTAAGTTGTTGTATTTATTTCTATACCTAAGTCCCATAGGAATATTTAGAAAGACAAACTTTAAAACTATTTTATAAAATACAGTCCCATCTTATTTGGTTAACGGTTCTGCTACATGACCTGCCCATCGCCATTTAAGCCTGCTAATTCAGAGCGCACATCATAATCATCTAAATAAGGCAAGCAGGAAATGAAGCGCCGATTTTCTTCATTGAGTACTAGTTTCTGCCTGCCGCTTCGCCCACGCCTTATGGAATAAAAAGTAGCTTATATATGCATGCTTTTCCAGGTCCGAATCAAACAGTGCAAAATTTCAGCAATCCATTGAGTAGTTATGGTGTTGTTCTTCTCACGACACAAGGGCACCTTTAAAATACGAGTATGAATAGGATTTAGGATTTAATTTTTTATAACTTACTTTCCCCAGCCATGACTGCTTGTGTATACCTCGGCGGCAGGCACCCGGTGAATCCATAGTACGAAGCCTGCTGCACCGTGCAACCGAAGGCCACTACACTGATGGCAATCAGGTTGATGGTATACGACACGTTCGTTGAGAACCCATCCCAGCCGATATTGCAAATCGCTACGAACAGCATTGTCGCTAGGGAGACTAGGATTCCTGGAAATCGAAGTTCTCTTTGCATTTTACTAGGACACTAGAGAAAATAATTGAGATCTATTCAAAAGCATTGGTATGTAATCTATTGTATTGGTACCCATAACATAAGCTCTGCTTAGCTTCCGGCTAGATGATGCTGTGTGGGTCGTTCAACATTAATTATTTATTTATTGCCTGATATGATATATGAGTTAGAACTAAGAGAACCATCAACATCGTCAACTTTTTCAAAAGTATTAGAATCACTTTGATAAATTGTATTAAAGTGATTCAAATGAGAACATTGGAATGGATGCCAATTTGACAATCCATAAATAGGTTGTGGAGAATGAAACAGTCCAGTCGGCGCTCTTCTAGTAATAACCAGTCATTATGTAACGAAATCATTATATAGAGGTATATAAGTATACGTAAATTATTAAGAGCTGGAACGTTCACGGTTCTCACTAATGCAATTCCACATATACAGCATGTTTAAATTTTTTAAATATGTACCTAGTTAATTTGTTAGTCTCCTCTAGTTTTTGTAAGGAAGCGTGGTTTAAAAAATATATAAAAGTCTAATCAAAATCGCTAATTTGGTCTTCTATCGCCCAAATACTCAAACGCATCTCAGATTTAAGCACGTCTCAAATAGCCATTTTTTGACAGTATACAATGAAAATTTTTCAAAAAATCGTCATTGAAGACGAGCTTAAATCTGAGTTACGTTTGAGTATTCGGGGGTAACTCACTGAAATTCCGATTATAAACCCACTGAAACTTTTGATCTCAATTTGATGTTTCGCTGTCGTCCAATTTTTATCAAGGAGATCTATACAATGAGGTCTTCTTCGAAATCCAATCTAACCTTTTTAGAAGGCTGAATTCTGTTATTTGCCTACCTATAGTTTCATTTTGTTTTCTTCCAGAAAGTGTGAAAAGTGTTATCCTCGTGTATATCTAAATAATGACACGCGTCAATTGACGTGCCTTATTGCACCGTATTTAATAGACGAACGAAAAAAGATCACTCTGTACCTACCTATGCAATACACATACAATACAATACAATACAATATAACTTTATTGCACCATCAATACAAAAAATAATAATAATAAAAATACTAAAGGATCTTAATACTAATTATAACTAGTGGCACAATCGGCGGCCTTATCGCTAAAAGCGATCTCTTCCAGGCAACCTTTGGATGGATAGGATCGGTACGTTTTAAAGATGACGGTGGCGTAATTATCAAGATTTATCTAAGGTATATATATATAATAGAACAAAAAAAAAAAAAAAACAGTAACAATTAACATAGAAAATAAAACTAAAAATAAAAATCAAGAAATCTTATCAAGAGTGGTCAGATAGTGTTGATGAACCATACTTTTAAAGATAGGAAGGGATTTCGCTTGACGGATAGAAACGGGAAGGGCGTTCCAGAGCCTGGCGGCCTGCAACGTGAAGGAATCACCATAGAACTGGGAAGTGTGTGATGGGATTTTTAAAAGAAGGGTATCAGACGAGCGAAGGGATCGTGGGTGGGACATATGGAGAAACTCAAAACGGTCTTTTAGATAAGACGGTGATGATGGAAGGAAAAGGACAGAATAAAGGAGATTAAGAACATGAGCATTCCGACGAAGACGAATGGGTAACCACTTGAGCCTGTTACGGTACACAGAGATGTGGTCAAATTTACGCAGGCCGAATATAAATCTTATGGAGTAGGGTCTTCAGTTAGGTCGGGATAGCTGGCATCTGCATAGTCTAAGAGGGGGAGCAGTAAGGATTGTGCAAGCGCAGTTTTGGTACAAGTAGGAAGGAAGTTACGCAACCGCTTTAGAGAAGCACCTGTACCAAAGGTCTTCCTGGATACCGCTGCAAGTTGTGGGCCCCACGATAACTGTCTGTCCACAAGTAACCCCAGATTTTTAACAGTGTCGCTGATCTGAATAGCCACCCCATTGAAAGTGACCTTTGGCAAGTCAGACCAGTCGATACGAGCGATCATCCTAGAGCTACCTATGACAATCACTTGGGTTTTACTACTACATTAGCAAAACCAAAATATATTCGTCTTTTTCACACTCATATGCAACGTTTAAATGTGTTGAAGGCAGCTCTTAATAACCAAACTATAGAAGAATAATATTATTGCATTTTAATAATGAAACTCTAAAAATTCCAAGAGTGACATTTTGGACTAATCTAAGTCATAACCTTGACAGCCTCACTCAACCAACAGGTTTAATTCATTAAAAAAAATTTAAAAATCAAATACGTTTTTTCGTATCCGTCAGTAATTAATTATATTTTACGAACTGGCTAAATCACTTGAAAATTGAAAGCTCCTAATGATTGAATCCTTTCAATATTATGACTTTTTATTATAAATCTATCCAAAAATAACCCAGATGTTATTTTACCACTATACAGGATGTCCCATAAGGAGTGAATAATACTTGTCTTGTGTGGCACTGCAGGTGCATGTGCACGTGGGCAAGCTTTTTTGTAATATTATTGTAAGTTGGTAAATAAATTAAAAAAAATATACAAAAAACAACGGAAGCGAACGGAGTTCTGTAAATTTGTGAAATTTGTGTCCGGGTGTTTGTGGATTTTTAATTTTTTGGGCAAAAATGAAAAATCCACTATTTAGGATTTTTAATGAAGTGCATAATAATTACATAGGTAACTCCCAAACGCTGTCACTTTCTCGCACAGCACACGCACCTGCAATATTATCCACTCATTATGGGTCAGACTCTATAATGGCTGGCAGATAGAACCTACATACTCTAGGAAGGAGTAGGTATTTATTTATTTACTTAACAAAATCCAGTCCTTTTTCTAAATAAACTTAAAATAGTAAGTATGTTCCATTTGTACAAATGGACTCGCTTTTTTGTTTCAGTTTCTTCACTCTTTCTGAATCCCTTAGCCCAATTTATTTATTCAACCCATCCCTCTGAATTTGTTACATCTTTACCTAGTACATAATATGGTACATAATTATACGTTACCAACTAAGAGTATTAGAATAGTTAAATATTCATGAGCCTACCTATAATTTTATTGATGCAATAAACGATATATAAAAAAAAAACAGGCCACTTACCAAATGTAATCCTCGTGTTATAAGAGAAGACGTCCAAAAGCAGGTTGTTGATGACGACAGCGATACACGCGGAGGCGATGTACACGGTTGACATGTCGAACATTATGGTGCTTTGGGGATAGTGGTACTGGAAGTAATCCACGGCCATTATGAAGCTGAAAACATAAGAAATATGGTGAGATCGATACAATACAAATACGCTTTAATGAACATCGGCTTTTGCACTACAGGGAAAACTTTTTAAAGAAAATATGGCTAATTGATGGGCTGGGCATAAATAACACGACTTGGAAATATAGAGTCAAATGTAATCTCTTTCAGACCACAAGAATTTCATCTTCTAGCTAAGTATAAAGTTAAGTTAGCTACCCCACCTCAAGTTACCACGGGGTATTTACAAAACAAATGACGTAAGGATGACGTAAAATAAGTTATGACGGCCTCCCACTCATTAAGCAGGTACAAAGGTACTCTATAGGTAGGTACTTATAGATTACAATAAAACTAGACTGCGAGGTAGATGTGGAATAGGTAGGCCTTTGCTCTGCAGCGGAACGATGACTGATCATACATATAATAATTATAGAGATAGGTTACTCAGGTCAGGGGGCATATGATAGAAATCCAGGTGAAGGCCATAGGAAAGACAAAAAGCTAGTCTGACATGCCAATGGAGTTATAAATTAAAACCTTAAAATCATAAAGGGTAAGATCAAAGAAGGTAGTTAAGTTACCTGTTAAAGGGTAGCAAGAAGGCCGCTCCAGCACAGAACAGCGTCAAGTAGACCATGTTGTACACATCCGGGGGCGGAGCGCTAGGGTTCGCCATGTTGGACAGCGGCTCCCCGCGGGCCGTGCGAATCGCCTCGATCCGGGCGTACCCGCGACCTAGGGTCTCGTTCATCTCTTCACCACTTTCTTACATTTCGTGTTCATTTAACAAAATCAGGATGAAAATGAAGTTATGCAGGTAATTGATTTAGAATTCCTGATTTGGGGGTGGGGGGTAAGGAAGAAAGAAACGGCTGAAGAAGCTGAAGGTAATGTGGATCACCACAGGGCCGGTGCGACGGGGACGACGACGGGGACGCGGGAGATCGTCGACGTTTAACGTGGGGACGTGCAGTGGACCGGACATAGGTGGTACTTTACGCGGGTGATCCCGCAGGGAAACGTCAGGAAATAGGTACACTGGGGTAAGGTCAGGTTTGAAAGAAAGCAGTTGGTTCAGCGGCAAATCTCACCACTTCACTTTTCAGGAAAAGCTTAGATTTTTACGGTTAATTTCACTTATCAATTCTCAAAGGTCACCGTTCACAGGAAACTCAACGATTCGTTTATAATAAGGACTTTCAAGTGGAAATCGTTGATTAGGTATGAATTCTCTACGATTTGTATGAAGTTGAATTAGATATTCTTTGATTTATTAGATTTTAATCGACTAGATAGGTCGAGAACAAGGGTCGCTCGGTGCGAGTTAGCGGAAGGGTGATCTAACACGCATGCGCACACCACATTGATTTTCGGTGCAGCCACACGGATTGGTGAAACCTTGCTTGCTATTGCCTTACGGGTTATGTTGCTTTATTTTTAGCTCGCACCTTTGATTACATAATATTGGTAGGTATAACAATGCGTTATTCATGATTTACCTAAGACGTTATGTTTTGTAGGAATACCTAGGTACTTTGAAAATTACTCTATAGGCAATTTTGTTACAAAATTAATACAGCCTTGGATATTAAATTGCTAGGTAAAAACACTAATGAGCTGATTATGTTACGGCATTCCCTTTGGTACCTATATTGTATTGGAATCACGAATAAATAAAGATCATTGTAAAACATTTCCCAGCCTAATTATAATTTTTACTTCGTTTAGATGGAATAATTGGACAGCTTTGTTGCGTGATTGTTACCTTAATCAAACTGAGGTAATGGGGTCATCGAAAAAAGAAACAATTAAATAATGAATACTTTGTAATGACTTAATTATCGATATATCTACCTCTACCCAATTTAGGTACATCTCTTACAAAGAGTATGACTAAGAACACATTTCACAATTTTACGCAGACTCAAATAAGGTACATAATGGTTACTTATACCAAGACTTAATAAATACTAAGGTACGCGCTAATTTCTTAAAACCATTTCCGTTACCTGTTACCCGTTATTCTTAGTTATCTTTACTTGTTAAAAAGTGTTAGGACTAACAAGTCGCTACAAAACACCTATCTAATACCTCGGATCAAAAATAACTCTAAACGGCTTAGCTGATAACGACAGTCCTTCAACGGGTTCCGTAGATGGAAGGGAATCTCCCTGCGGTAACCTCAAGTTAAACCTTTGGAGAAGATGCGTCAGAAACAGGAATAATTCTGACTTTGCCAGTCCTTCGCCGATGCACCGTCTTTTACCTAACAAAAAGAACAGATGAATAGAAGGAATATCCGATTCAGAGCCGGTATAATAATTTCATCAAGCATTTAATAGTAGATTATGCACCGAGGGCTTAAAACAGTGTGTTACGTCACGGGCGGCGCCGCCATTGGAATCCGAGCGCAACTCTGTATTCTAGAATAACTCACGAGCGTAGCGAGGCTAGCTATATTAGAGAGCGATACGATAGATACTAGAATCCTGAGTGCGAAAGGGCATCACGTCGTTTAAGTATAAAAAAGCCACGACTGTTCTTCTAATACAAACAAGTTAAATTTACCCGCTCACATTTCTAATCTACCTATGTTCAGTACAAATAACTTACCATGTCCGAAGGGCATTAGATAATCGCTTTGGACCAGGTTGCCATCTTTGGTGAGAAAACGCTCCGGACGAAATACATAAGGGTCATTCCAGTGATCGCCGTTGTGAAGGTCGTGCATAGCGAGCAATATGAATGTTCCCTGAATGCGGGACAAAAATAGACAAAAAGAAAGCAAAATACAGCAAAATGTTTTTAGTGAGCGATAAAATGAAAAGCACCAACACGTTTCTCCCTTGACAGGACTTCAAGGTTACCAATCACTAAAACACATTGCTGACGTGAATGTTCAAGGAAATTCAAAGGCGTTTTCCTATATCGTAAAATAATTGATCTGAATACAAAAATAAAATACACAAACAAAAAACTTTAGCAACTTTTGTGTTAGATTATCTATGCCGATAATTTTAATTTTTAGGTAGTAACTCGTACCTATTTTTTTACTTTTTTATTTATTTATTAACTTACTTTTGGTATAATGTAGTCCCCGAGCTTTGCATCAGCAAGCGCCATGTGAGGTATCCCAACTGGAGCTACACTGGAGATTCGTAGAATTTCTAGAATAACAGCTTCGGTGTATACCATCCTTTAAAGAAAAACCATAGGTATCAGAGATAGTAAAGAAGTGCTGCTACTTTTTAAAAATAAAAATCGCTAATATAAATAATGATTGTTTAGAATTTTAGGCTAACATTTAAAAAGAACCCAAAAATTGTTGTGCCCTGACAGGGTTTTTATGCATTGTGTACCTACCCACTAAGACTACACCTAAGAAACTACCTGTATGCATGAAATTACAATAAATGATATGAATATGAATAAAGGTTCGTATTATTTTGATCATTAACTAATTGTAAATGTAGGTTTATTTTTATGATAATAAAAAGAGCAGAATGAAAATTATTTTTAATATTTTTTAGAATAGATTCTATTGCATTGGGTATCTACGCTTGTAAAAATAGAGATACATGTTTGTTGAATAAATACAAAAGTCTAAGTGCAGATGATGTAGAAAGGTACCTAGTAGATAAAGTGGATAGATAAGTGTAATAAAAAGCATAGTCATCGTGGCTTATTAGACTCAGTAGTTTCGATAGGTACCTACTAATTAAGTTTGAAACCCAATGAATGAAAGTCTACAGAACAATGTTCAAATATAATTATAGTTCAATGGCTTTTGTCTAAAGAACTACCCATCGTAGGTAATTAGAAAACATTTGGAATTGTGAAATTGCAAACCAGTTTAAAACAGTAGGGGATTATTCTCTAAGGTAAAATAGACAATTAAGACATCGCATCGCCATACATTACACATAAATATAATAAATATCCAAACTTTTTCGTACACCAACGTCCAGTCTATGCTCTCACTGAAAACGCTAAAAAAAGCAGCGATTAAAACTTTCTATGACACCTAAAGAAACTACTAGAAATCCTTGGAGGAGGCAGACACCCCAAATGCGGTCCATATCAAGAAGTAACGTACCTACTTACCTATCTCATGGATGACACAAGACATCTAACATAATTTTATATTTAATCCTAAAATCATAATGTGTTTCATGATTATTAAATTAATTGTATTATTATTGTTTAAAAATACCTTCTTGATATGGAATAAAGCTCTTTTTATTTTTTTATTTTATTTTTATCGTCATACATTGCGTATATTTATGAAGTTGAAGGAATAAATTACAAATTTACGCATTCGATGACAAAATTACGTATTTTTTCTCTATTCTACCCTAGACAAAAAATCCTTGCACTGCAATCATCCAAATTGCGCAGTCTGTTCTAGAAAAGTAAGGTAAAAGCAGTGCCCCGAAACGTAAAAGCCTACCTTGTTCGTTCTTTTATAGTTGGGGTTCGATCGTGCCCAATGACTTCGTCAATTTCCTGCTGCAGCTTCCACTGAATTTCTTGATCGCGGACCAAATGGAGAATCAGAAAGACGGCTGTGTTTGAAACAGTCTCCAGACCAGCTTCTAGTAAATCCAGGCAAACTACATGGAGGTCTTCTTTTGTAACTGAAGGAGCATAATATTATATCATCATCATTATCAGACTATGTTAGTCCACTGCTAGATATAGGCCTCCCCCAATGAGCGCCACAGCCAGCATCCTGTCTTCAGCTTGACGCATCCCAGCATCATGTCGATAACTTTGGTTCTCTGTCGGATGTATTCGTTACGAATTCTATCCTTCAGAGAAACTCCGAGCATAGCTCTTTCCAAAGCAATTAATATTATATATTTTTTTATATTCCAAAGCAATTAGTCTTATTCGTAGGAAGTTCAAATTAATATACTAATTACTAATAACAAATCTCGTCTCAATACGTACAGAGTTGATCTTTCTGCTCCAGCATTTCGATAAGAAATGCATCGATGACGTCTTTTGGTTGTTGCACGTCAATATTATGTTCGTGTTCCTTTATAGTTTCCTGTTAATTTTATGAAACTTTTACTCATTTAATAATGGATCTGTTATGTTAAACACGATAAGAAAGAGAGTACCTATTGAATGAAGAAAAAATGTACCAATAGGAAATCAAATCACCTCAATAAACTCGTGTATCTGATTCTGCAGTTCCTGAACCTTTGTGTACCCAATTAGATCCGGCATGAAATGCCTCAAAAACGGCATAAAGTTCAGTAGACCGCCGCTCATGTCAACCGCTTTGAATAATTTCATGACGAGATTGCTCAAATATATCAGACGATGATCATCTAAATCGTATCTGGAAAATAATATACAAAACGTTCAGTTTTTCCCTTGGGCGTGCACTCTAGCCGCTATCGTTTTTTTTCATACAACGAGTTTTAAAATGTAGAAAACACTAGAACATAGGTACGAGTACATAAGATACGGGTATAACAAAAATATTAATATTATTTAGTTATAGACGAGCAGCTGAAAGCTGGTAGGTCTATATCACAGTGATTTTGTTTTTCACTACACTAGTTTTTCTCTTAAATTGGTCAGACTGTGCGTTCGTAACCAGTGGTCGAGTCTGTTTTTGAAGTAGTTCACAGGGGGAGCTGTTACAACCTCTTCAGGAAGCCCATTCCAATTGTGCACTATTCGGTTGCTCAGGAAGTGATGAGCAATATTGTTGTTCGATGGTGTACGAGTTACTCTGAGACAATGGCCCCTAGCTGATTTGAATGGAACCGTCGAGTTATATAAATATTAAATAGTTTCAATCAATATTTGATCCTTAATGGAATTCCAACACAGACTGCGTCACATTTATGAGATGCATAATAAAAGATACACCCACTATTATCCGCAGCAGGATTTTATCCACTGCTAGGTATAGGTCTTCCGAAGTTTGCATCACCTGCCAAGCTCCTGTGCAACCCGCAACGCGTAGATAGCGTGACAATAATAAAAATAAAACATATCTAAAATTTGTTTTAAAACCCATATTTCAATTGGGAACCATTATCATCTGTTGTTTTCATGATGAAATTATTATCTTTATGTGCTCGTAGCAATCCGCAAGACGCTTAATAAAATGGTTCTGTGGAGAATAATACTGTACCTACCGCGCGAGATTTTTATTGGATCAATACCTAATGATATGAAATACCTACAAAATCACTCCCAACTTGTTTGATCACGTGTTTGAACGCGAGGTTCGAGAATAAATCGGCAGGCACCTATTATATTTATGCTTATTGTTTTACAGCAACTAAGTGCTAACAACGATGGATGGGTACTTCTGCAGTTTGTGGCTAGGCCTATTAAATCTAAAAAACATGAAATTTTACCTTTTACCAGCTACAAGTCTCCACATTACAGCAACTAAGTGCTAACAACGATGGATGGGTACTTCTGCAGTTTGTGGCTAGGCCTATTAAATCTAAAAAACATGAAATTTTACCTTTTACCAGCTACAAGTCTCCACATTATATTGACAACAGGCACATTAAACATGTGATTGACCACAACTGGGCGACCTTCGTCATTCATTCTTAATTTGACTAAATTTTTGCATTCCTCTTCAATGTATCTCTCCACATGGCTAGAGTTGTAGCCGAAATTTTTGAGGAATTTTAGAACGAAACGCCTTGTCGTTATCCATTTAGGCCCGTCACCAAATACAATGCCTGAAAATGTGGGCGACAAGAAAAATAATTGACAATACATCTGTAATAATCTGTAATTTAGTTAGCCATTTAGTGTAAACTGTGAGCTTCTATCAAGTTGTCTTAATGTGTACAATATGAGAAGGTATTAACAGAATGTAGGTAGGTGAGTAGATTAAATTTGACTTACCAATTTTTTTTCCAAATGAGCGCATGGTATAGAAGAATCCATCAGGGCGCCCGTTAAATACTTCTCTTGATGAAACATCTTTAATATAATCTCTACCAAACACTACGACGACGTTCGCTATGCCCAATCTCAGACCTAGAATTTCACCGTACTGCTGAGACCAGGAACGCCAAATTTTAAATACTAACTCCTTTTTTGATTTGAAAATAACTGCTAAGAGATTTCCCACAAAAGGCAATGTTGGAGGACCTAAAATTAATTTTAAAGAAAATGAAAATCTGTATATCCAATGTCCGCATCAAATTATCAGGTTAAAATATTGTAACCTGGAGGATACAGCCGTCCTGGCTTCAGACTTCTTTCTAATATCAATAAAAACAAAACAGTACAGAATATTATGACCCACATCACGCCTAGAAGCAGACTATGGGGAGAATGATAAAAAATATTTTCTGAAGGTAGGAAGTCACATATTCTTCGAGATTTAATCAATACTTCTAATCATGTTTGAATACTAATGCCTTTGAAAAGGTTATCTGATATCTCACATCCCGTTGAGTTAACGCCCGCGTAATAGGTATGTCTTTAGGCTTTGGACTACGATAATTGAACGTATTTCTCCTCATTTGGTGGTTTTTTCTCATTGTTAATCTATAACTTTTATTACACACACACATGTTCATCTGAAGCTCCAGCAAACGAAGCGGCAGCCCTCGTCCCGTCCGGGTCGAACTGCCGAGGCAGTGAATGCGTGAAAGAACGACCTGTATTTATCTACACTTGAATATAAGTATCTATTTAGTTCAAATTCCGAGCACTCAAACAAAGCTATATGTATACGTAATCAACAATCTATTGAGATGTCGCAAAATAACGCTAAATAACGCTAACTCTACCAAATACGTTTGTTCTACAAAGACTCCAACTACGTTACACAGGTCAATTGCGCGATATCATCGATCTCTCTAAAAATCGAATTAAAACATTGAAAAATTCAGTTAAACTTTAAAAAAATGAATATTGCACTTTGCTTTGCGGTTTATTTTTTAGTATTTTTATAAAAAGATAACTATTGGTGCAAGGGGAGTAACGGCACCACTCGCGTATGATTATTACCTACCGACTAACAACACAATCATTATCACTGGTTCGAAGAATCTATAAAACAGTCGGCGACTCTGTATGGCCGCATTGTGTACTCTGACATCCAACGCATCGCTATTCGCTACTGACCGTTACGTTGCTGAGCTTTTCGCGTGTTATTACTAATTAGTTATTGTAAAAGTGCAGTGATGGCTCCCGTAAATGCGAATAATATCAATGAAGCTAAGGCTTTCGTGCCGGCTAAGCAGGTTTTGCCGGAAGTAGAGACCGAAAATGGAAATGGGAAAAACAATGGGTATGTCATACTAATATCCAGTAATTAGTTTCTGAAATATATAGTACCTGATTAAACCTACCAGTGAACCTACCAAATAGGTGGGAACCTAGTGCGGAATTACCGTTTAAGTTAGTTTCTAGAATAAATACATATATACTTACTGTGAAACATAAAAAACTAAAAAAACCTAATTAGAGATAGGCTGAACATAGGATGCTGGGCTAGTCATAAAAAAAAACAAAAAAACTGATGGGATTTTGAGACTGTTTATGAGGATACTAAAAAACCTTGTAATAGGTACACGTATAATGTTAGAGACGACTGCAAGCAGAACTACGGAACCCTAAAAATAGTGAATGATGAAATATCACGTAATCTATAAACTTCTGGAAAAGAACCAGTGATTCTATCAACTATTGAAATGATAATAGGGGTCAATTGAAGCCATTAGATGTGAATGGTACCTATTGGTAGCGACCTGTATCATTTATCAGCGGCCACTGAAACCTTGCAAATTAAATGCACTTTATTTCGAACACATACCAGAAATAAATAAAGAAGTATGTACGCAAGGCAAGCCTACCCATACGTCATAGTCACATGATTCATACGAAAGTTGTGTTCTGAGTATTTCTATGAATAATAAAAATATCTTTCTGTTTAAGTAATGTATTGCATTAAGTATATCAGTCATCTAGGTACTCATAACACAAGCTCTGCTTAGCTTGAGGCTAGATGATGCTGAGTCCAGCGGTATTATTATTTTCAACTCAAATATATTAACAATAAAAGCGTAGCTGCTAGAATACATGAGTGCAAGTCGTATAAATACAAATAATAATTATGTATTACATTGGTAGAGACGGTTAGTTAATAGAGTCAATTTAGCTTAGAACCAGGAGTCGGACATACTCGTAGGATACTTTTTATCCAGTTTTTTTTAAAGTTTTTATTCCTCTTACTAGGAACAAATTTGGCGGGCTAGTATATAATAAATTTCGCGGTTTCATAAATAAATATACGCGATAAATATTGCGATACGATTGTTTTCAAGTGATTTGCACTTCCTTGGTAGATTCCGCAGGAGCAAGGTTCCAACATGTGCAGGTGTGCGTCATATTGAGAATGCAGTCAATCTTCATTAGGTAGGTGAATGACTTCACCTGATTTACAACTTGCCTGACATCAAAGATTCCGATGTTTTCTTCAAGCCTTATGACCACGTGTGTTCTTAAGATATTGGTGAAAGGTAGTGTTTTTAACAAAGTGGACTAGGCACGCAAGAGTTTGGAGACAAGTTTAACCAGATTTTTAAAGATCGTTGCTCTAATCTAACTGGTTGGGGGTGTTTTATGGCGTACTGGTCCTTATTAACTAATTTTGAGAAGTCGAAGGAATGAAGTTGTTGTTAAGTAGGGACCGAATCTTGTGCAAAAGTGATGAATCGCAGGAAACTCGATAAGTTACACGTGAAAGTATAATCTAGCTCCACTAGGCAATTTCAGTTTGCCTCGTGCGGCTACATTTTCAAAACATTTTTTCGTTTATACTTGACCGATATTCGTAGGTATCTAACTAAAAAACTAGAAAAGATTAATGAAAAAAAATTTCATAAACGTATTTTGCAAAACTTTTCTACTTTGCAAGAGAGCTGTAATAAGGCGCATTAAAAGTGTGTGAAGTTTTTTGTCGCAAAGTACTCGTAGTAGCCATAGAAAGCAAATTGTAATTGGAAAGATGAGTTATTGGTACCTAGCCAACAACGGGTGCATACGGGTCGAATGGTGGTGTGGTGACGATAAATCCTACTAATATTATAAACACGAAAGTTTGTAAGTATGGATGGATGGATGGATGTTTGTTACTCTTTCACGTAAAAACTACTGAATGAATTTTAATGAAACTTTACAATAATATAGCTTCATCAGAATAACACATAGGCTACAATTTATAAAGATATATTGTATATTATCCAAAATACCTATCACCACGCGGGTGAAACCGCGGGGCGCAGCTAGTATAACATAAACTATTCTATTTTTGTATTAGATTAGTTAGACGAACGGTTTTTTTACAGATATTCGTATGAGACACTGGTGGAGACGGCTAACTTCCTTCAATCCCGGATCCCGACGAAACCTAGCATCGGGATCATTTGCGGCTCTGGGATGGGTGCGTATTGGAATGAGGGTACTTATTTAATTTTAGTTTTTCATTGGCATGCTATATGTTCCTCGTACAGCATGCTAACAACCAAAATATCTACATCTATAATTTTACTAGCAACCCGGCTTGGCTTCGTCCGCGTAGCAGAGTATTTTTTTTATGATAAATAATAAAATATATTTTTATTTTCCAATATTTTTACGAGAAATAATTTCTTATCATAATTATGATTTTCTTAACGTTTCATATTCATTTAATTTATCTAGTGTATTGTATTACGTCTATCATATCAGTTATATCTACATACATAGTTCCTACCCAACCCAGATCACAAGCTTAGGGCTAGATGATGCTGTGTTTTCTGTGCTGTGTAAATTGTCTAACTTTATTTATTTCAAAGAAAACCTTTAATCGACCCGTCCACCAATAAAACTATCTATCTATAGAACTCTATTGGTTTACGCAAATATAGGCGATTTTTATTCTCCTTTAACACTTTCTTGGCCCACGACACAGTTGTTCTACTCGAGCACCGTGAGGCTGGGCAGGGAATGTGTTATATTAACACTAAATATAAAATTTTAATAAAATTTTATTATATAACACACACTAACTTTTGACATAGGAAACAACCACGTAGTAGTGAATTATACTCATCACGTTTCTTTTTTTATAGGACAATTGGCAGAAAACATTGTAGACCAAATCTGCATTCCCTATGAAGACATTCCCAACTTCCCTATTAGTACAGTGGAGGGTCACCATGGAAAGCTGGTGTTCGGCAAACTTGAGGGGGTACCGGTGGTGGCCATGCAAGGAAGGTTCCATTATTATGAAGGATACCCACTGTGGAAGGTAAGTCGACCACCCACAGAGTTAAACAAGCACTAGAGAAATTAACGGCAAATAGAATAAAAAAAGCGAAGTTAGAAGCAAATTCTACGAAACATGTTATTTTTAGCTGGTTCACTGAAGGATAATTTCCATCTGTGGAAGTAACCTTCCACAGATGGAAATTATCCTTCAGTAAGCGTAATTTTTTTCACTTATTCGGTGTATAAATAAAATAAAATCCAAAAACACTAATGTTAAGAATATTAACTAATAAAGGCTTAAGTAAGTATACTATTTGTTTATATAAAAAAGTACTTTCCTAAATTACTTATATACTAACTTATATACTAAGGTAGTGTTAGGACCGCCTAGAGCGGTGAAAGCCTCCTCCAAGTTATTCCATTTCTCTCTGTCTATCGCTGTGCGGGGCCAGAGTTTGCCCGCTACTTTTATGATATCATCGTCCCACCTCTTTAGCGGTCGTCCTCTTTTTCTTGTCCAATGTCTAGGTACCCAGTTTGTGATTATTTGAGCCCATTTATTAGGTGTCATCCGCTGTAGGTGCCCAAATGCAGAATGCAGAAGAATGGAGACGGGCATCTCCATTCTTCTGCTTGCTTTCAATGAGACTGGTAGTGTGCTCTTAAACGCTTCTTTCATAGCCCAAAACTTGTTCCATGTGTTCTGTATTCTTCTATTTATTTCTTTATCCATACATGTTTGGAATGAAATGAGGTGAGCTAGATAGATGTACTCTTGTACTCAGTGTATAGATAGAATAAATACCAGGATGAGGCCCTGGTTTGATTGTCTACGTTCGATTAGAAGATTTAGATATGATTCCGGAGAAATGTTAAGGTTGTGTTATAGAAAAAAATATAAATTAAATAGAAAAAATAGTTTGTGAGATAAGATACTTTAAAAATATTCAATAAATAGGTACAGTTCTGTAGAGATGTTTGCGAAAAATATCTGTTATCAAAATGTAAACACATATGTAGCTGACTGACGTCAATAAAAAATAACAAACAACTGGTACTTGAATAATTAATATTCCTCCAACATAAACAAAAAAAAATAAATAATAACAAATCGATATATTTTTGGTAGAGTTCATAAGTTTTTGACTATAACTTGAACTCGATGTAGAATGCTTGTAAATAAATTACGACAAAAATAACTAAAACTCATTTGCTTGGCGTCGAGTTTCATTATATAATTGCTAGCAATATTTATTGAAGGAAGGATTTCCAATCGACGAGTAATATAAATTGCGTATAAAAGACGCGGGAACAGAGTGAATTTTTTGGTTGCCTATATACAAACATTCTACATCGAGTTTGGCTAGTGTATAAGTAGATACTCGTTTCCTAAACTAAATAAAATAACATGTGAGTGACCGGAATGTTATCGGCCCGTAATCTTAAATAAACAATAATATTCCTAAGAGCATAGAATAATGTATCTAACCCTAATAATTGATAAAAGCGTCTGTCGATCGGTAGGTTCATGATCCCACTAGAAAATAAGATCCATATGAAGCCTCTTAATCTTAAATTCTAAACTAAGGTAAAGTACTAGTTCTAATTTTTAAAGTTAAAATTTATATTCTTTATTTACAATTTCTTCGTCAATGAACTTCCAACAGTTCTAATTAACCTATTGAATTTTTCGAGCGCCACGAAGTTAGCACTGGTCTTTCAAAGTTGCGAACTAAGTTACACTATTGGTTGTAGGTATACTAACAACATCCCAAAAAATCTGAATAAGGCAATTTTTTGCGACCTAACGCGATTTTAGTGTCTACGGTGACTGGCCTCTTCACTACACGTGCAAAATACATCGCTTTTTAATGAATTGGCTAGGCACTAATTATCCAACGATTAACTAATCAAACTCTATGATGCAACAGTTTATGACGGTGACTTATCGATTGATATGAAAGTTTGTCTTGGAAAAGTTTTAGACAAATAATTATCAAGAAGTGGCTGATGCAAAGAGTACTCGACCCCCCAGCGCTGGGTTATCTATCGATATAATACAATAGGGGGTAAAGGACAAGTCGAGATAATTCTTTGCTTATGGCCTGTGTTGTGCTCATTAAGCATTGCTTTTATAAGTATTATTGAATGACGCAATATCTACATATTTAATAAGGTAGTTCAAGGGACTAGTTGTACCCACCCACATGTACAAACACTACAGAGAAATTAACAAAGCCAGCTTGGCTTCGTTAATTTCTGAAGCAAATTCTACTAAATTTGCTAAATCATAAATCATTTATTTTTGCAGGAATGTAGGTACAATAGATTCTTAATATAAGGTTCCTATACATTCTGCCTCGTCAGGGCGTGCAAAATTGTTACAAATTTATTAGCTACAATATTCTTAGGCTTTATAAGTAATGTCAAAAAAAATATATAATCATAAAAGGTAGATAACTAAAATGTCAGAAAGAAAATTTTACAATTTTATCAAAAAGTCCTATAATTTAAATATTCTTTAATGTCATAGAAACATTTATCAATTAACCACTTTCTAAGCTTAATTTTAAATAAATTATATTGCATAGATTTAAATTCATTGGGTAACTTATTATAAATTCTTATTGCTTGATGATATGCATTCTTTCCTGTTCTGACTTTATTGAAATTCCCTCTGGAGTGCCACAAGGCTCTATCCTGGGACCGCTCCTGTATTTGGCTTATCTGTATGACGTGGGTAAATGTTTCAAGTATGCTCGTTACCTAATGTTTGCAGATGATATGAAGATTTACATGCAAGTTACCAACTATCTGGACTGCATGAATCTACAGAAGGATATTGATAGTCTTTGCCAATATTACATCGATAATCGTATCGGCGTTAATATTAATAAATGTTCTTTTATCTCTTTTACTAGAAAAGTTTGTCCCATCAAGTTTAACTACCGAATTAATAACTCCATTCTTTATAATGTCAACTCAGTAAGAGACCTCGGCGTGATTATGGACTCAAAGTTACTATTCTCTGAACACATAGATACCATTATTAATAAAGCGTATAAAAGTCTTGGGTTCATCTTAAGGGTAAGCCGTCCATTCTCCGACATAGGTTGTGTAAAATTGCTCTACTACTCCTATGTAAGGAGTATTTTAGAGTATTGCTCCGTTGCTTGGACCCCTCACTATATAAATAAAATACAAAACATTGAAAGCATACAAAGCAAGTTCATAAAAAATCTTAACTATAGATGCTACACGAGTTTTGATAACTATCAAGAGGCATGTGCTTATCATCGCTTAACGACTCTTGAAGACCGTAGAGTTATGGCAGACATGTCCTTCCTGCATGGTATATGTAACGGGTACATAGACTGTCAAGATTTGTTATCTAACATACTATGCCTGAATACACCGCGGACTAGAACTAGACATACCACCTCTAAACTTTTTGCTATTATGTCAACAAAAACTAACTATGCAAAGTATTCACCGGTCATGCGGCTTCATAGAAGCTTTAACAACATGTTCAATTCATTGGATATTTTCTTTAGTAGTAGAGCAGCTTTTAAGAGTGATATTCTTCGATTGCTCTCAGATAAGAGTGGTGCTTCATAAAGTTTTTATTGTTAAGGTATTGTTACGTAGGGTTTTAATTTGTAAAATAAGTATAATAATGGCAAGAACATACATACTTAATGTACGTTCTTGCTATTATTATGTTTATTTATTATTTATTTTTTATTATATCAACTTGGATATTATGTGTACATATCATAGGTTTATATAAATTTTAGATACATAATATAAGTGGTTTAAAATATTGCGAAATGGTAGGAGTAAATGAACTATTACATAGTAGGTATAGGTAATTTCCTCAAGCTAAAATTTTTCTTTTTCTTATAATATGTCTTTAAGTTGTTATTCATTTATTTATTTATTCTATTCTTCTTAGCCTCTATAATGGCACTTTTGGTGATGTCGTCCTTATTTGTCTTAATAATAATAATGTAAATCCGTTTATTGGCTGTTAGTGATAGTTATAAGATAAGTTAATTTATAATTAAGAGCTGTGGATTTTGTTCATAAATAAAATAAATAAAAAAATAAATTCTTATTTGCAAGTTCTACTCTACATTTTGGGACATAGAGCCTGTCTTTATGTCTCGTCCGTCTTTCCATCACATCTGCGTGAGTCTTAAAATAATGAGGATATTCTTTCACAAACAAACAAATATCTCTTATGTACATGCTCGGCAATGGAAGTATATTATATTTCTTAAATAAGGGTTTGCAGCTTTCCGTACTCCAAGCGCCACAGATGGCCCGCACGCACTTTTTTTGAATAATAAAGGCCTTTTCTACATCAGTTGAGTTTCCCCATAGAATTAGTCCGTAAGCTAGGGTTGACGAAACATACCCGTGGTACGCTTTGAGCGCGGCATCTATGGAAACACGTAGTCTTAGACTTTTAATGGCGAAAACAAATCTATTGAGTTTGTCACATACATGTTTGATGTGTGCTTTCCAGTTGCAGTGCTGGTCAAGCCAAATACCCAAAAACTTGGCTGAATCCACTTCAGCTATATCATTATTGTTATATTTAATATTAACATTTATCTTTTCCCTTCTATATGTTCCAAATTGTATAATGTTCGTCTTAGTCAAATTGATTTTTAAATTATTTTTATTCAGCCATTCAATTGTATTAGATAATGTCATATTAATTTTACTTTCAAATGTCATATTATTTTCTCCCCTTATTAGAATTGTGGTGTCGTCAGTAAATAAAATTGTATTATGTCTAGTTATATTAGGAATGTCATTAATGTATACGAGAAATAAGAACGGCCCTAAAATACTACCCTGCGGTACTCCAAATCTATTGTATTTAAAGGTAGACCGCACAGTATGTTTGTTTCCTTTATAAACTTTCGCTACTTCAACACACTGCTGACGATTGTATAAGTAGCTCTTTCTCTCTGGTTCACCCACGCGTTACTTAGATAAATCATAGCCTATGATTAGATAGGAATTATGCAGCTGTTAATTTTCAAATTCGTACGTAGTAACAAACAGATAATATATTCGATACCCCGCGAAACAGGCCTCGCCTAGTGCGGGGGTCATTGTAAATTCTAAAAGAATTTTATTATATTCTAGTATATTTATTATTCTAATTTTATAATATCTTGGATTTGTAGTATGTATAGTTAGTTATAAAACTAGAAACTACAAATCCAAGAATATAATTTAAGTGTTTATTATAGATCATCTTTTTGAATCTTCGTATTTTTTTAGTTTTAGAGTTCCTCTAATTCACTATCTTTTAACAATGGAATGTTAAAAGCATAAAAAAATTAGTGGAATGTAAATTTGAATTACTTTTTAGTAAATTCACTTATATTTTAAATTTAATTTACTAATTTACAGTGCTGCCTGCCAGTTCGAGTGATGAAACTGATCGGAGTAAAAACCCTGATCGCCACCAATGCCGCAGGAGGTCTGAACCCGAACTATAAAATTGGGGACATCATGATCGTGAAGGACCACATCAATATGATGGGATTCGCGGGGAACAACCCCCTGCATGGACCTAACGACGAGAGATTCGGACCACGGTTCCCGCCGATGAACAAGGCTTATAAACTGGAACTGAGGAAGATTGCTAGACAGGTGAGTTGATGTATATAAATAAACAATGCTAAACAATTCACACGGCATTGTCTAGCCTCATGTTAGCCAGACCTTGTGTTATGTACCCATAACACAAGGTCTGGCTAACATGGGGCTAGCAAGTAGTACCCTACTTGCTACTACTTAGATAACTGATATACGTAAAACAATAGGTACATTTAGATTGACAGATTACATTAACATAGATAAATATTTTTTTATAATACATACATAAAAAACAAACCCAGAACACTCGGTACAAATATTTGCAGATCGTACATCATTTGTCCCGAGGCGGGAATCGAATCCGGAACCTCCTGCGTTGCAGATGGACTATCCAGTCTGTGATGTGAGCACCTTATGAATTGATCGTTCTTAGGCTCTACAATGTATGTTCATAAAAGTGCAAAGAAATCGATTGGTGCCTTCTAGATTTATTTTTATAACATCTTCCATTAAATAATAAAGGAAGCAGTAAAAAAGAAACTGGATAACATCGCTCTGGATGTTATCGACGCTTTATTATTTACAAGATGCTCCATTGACATGTTAAGTTACATCTTGTATCGACAAGGTTATCGCAGGTCACAGCGAAACAAACAGCTTGTTACGTTAAAAGTTCTGCGATTTCCTGATCTGTTAGTTTCCTAGTTTACTACAGCATGATTATTTTATGATATGTAGAGCGATACCGCACTAGCGACCAGGCCGTGCGGCCATGACACGCGACCCGGCGGCAAAGGTCGCGTCCAAGTAACATGGCCAAAACCGCAACCACAATCGTCAGTTGCAAATACAGCTCGGTTTCGGTCTCGTTCGCCACGGGGTGGTTCGGTGTGGCCAGGTGCGCGTGCTCCATGTAGATTTCATACTAATGCATGTATGTCGCTGGTCGCTAGTGGGCGTCTGGAGATAATTTTCGTCTAGAAAAATCGGTAGCAGCTAACCTACTCATAGTTATTGTGTTAATTTATTACTTCCTAGAACATAGCTCGCATAAATGACTGACTGCACGAACATTATATTTTTTAAGAGTATCAGGTACCTATTTGGTACGAGTTAGTAGGTATAGGAAGGCCCAGAAAATTATAACAGCCCAAATAACAAAGACACGTTAATTATCTTCAGGTTGCCAAAGAGATAAACATCGAGAATTTGGTCAAAGAGGGAGTCTACACGTGCCTCGGAGGACCCAACTTTGAGACGGTAGCAGAACTGAGAATGCTGAAGATGGTCGGTGTTGATGCCGTGGGCATGTCTACTGTGCATGAGGTAACTAGTTCATTTATATTCCGTCCATGCATCTATTAGCTCTAACATAATGACAGAATACATACATATACCTCATACAGTTAGATATACCTAAAAAATTTAATACTCACACCTAATCTGTCAGCTTGATACATATCGAAACTTCGCTAGTCCCGATATTTTTCGAGCCGATAGATTCGCTAAGAAGCAGTGTATGAAATATTGCATTATTTAATTCAGTTAAAGAAAATAAATCCGTGAACGAAGTATAATCGATGTAATCTTGGTGTAATGAGCTCAAAGAATACTAATAATAATAACTCCTTAGAGACTTGAGAAATAGGACTAACATGCAATGTTGCTTAAGGCTAATAACTGTGCCAGGTTAACGCATTCACTGTCCAGCCTCAGCGGCGGTGCGACCCGCAGACGCGACGGAACACGGGGGTAGAGGTGGTCTTCTGCGTCATGGGCTATGAAAGTGTTAAAGATCCGGAAAAGTTAACACTGAACTATGAATCTGCAATACAAAACATTACGTCTGCGTCTCTGTAGTCTGCGTAGACGGAATGTTTTAAGAGCATGTTCATAAGATGCGTGAAACTTTCAAGGATACTTCAATCTTTGCTAAAAGGACCGCTAAGTATACAAGTGATAGACATTTTCAATGATAGTTCTCCAAAATTTATGTAAAATGCTGGACCATTTCCGGCATCCTCTAGAGGACCCGCCTGATTAAATATAGTTGTCTTAATGTTAATAATAACAATACGTTTATAGTTCAGATAGTTAATTTTCATGTAATGTAGTAGTTTATATTAAAGGTAGGTTTGTAAAGTTAATTCTTATAAATGTCGTGTTTTTAATGTGTTTAGGTAACATGCGTATTAGGACAGGACCAAATTAAAGTCTGTATAAAGTGATTGATATGTACATATGTAGTTGGTAAAACTTATTTTATTAAATAAAATACTAGCTGCGCCCCGCGGCTTCGCCCGCGTGGAAATCTATGTGTCAAATGGTTTACGAGTATAAACTTTCCTCTTCATCCACTCTATCTACGAGTATTAAAAAAACTGCATCAAGTTTAAAATCTACAAGTAAGCATACATAGGGACAGACACAGCGGGAAGCGACTTTGTTTTATACTATGTAGTGATAAATATACCTTCGCGTGCTCTTACTCCTCCCAAATACGGATATATACCAGCCTGCGACAAAAACCTTTTACCATTGCATTAATTAAATGTATCTCTATCGTGGAAAGCCTAGGCGGAGATGACGGGATGACGGGGTGAACCGAGATGAGTAGAAGAAGGGGACGGAAGCCTTTGCCCTGCAGTGGGGCACTCTGGGCTAATATAATAATAATAATCTCTATGTTACAGGTGATCACAGCATGCCATTGCGACATGAACGTATTTGCCCTATCACTCATCACCAACGAGTGCATCACCAGCGATGACGCGGACTCCGAAGCCAACCACGAGGAAGTCTTGGACGTCGGCAGAATGCGTCAGGATATACTCCGTAACTTCGTATCACAACTTGTCGAGAGGTTCGGAAATTTGGAAAACTCATCACCATGAAAATGAAAATTAGTCTATAAGTATCGGTTTTATAGTTGGCAACTTATCGCCGTGTAGGTAGTAAGGTCGAACGATATGGTAGGTACCTTAGGTCACATTCTACATATATTGTAGGAAGTGTAGTGTAGGAATTATAAGTTTTCCTTGTTCTTGTTAGGCTACTAGATGTTGTCTTGATATACCTATGTTATAAATTGCAATAGTCAAAAACTTTTTCAATTATCGACCTTGCACGAAATAAAGAAAATAAATTTTTACTTATGGATTTTTTAGGGAAACTTATAATATGCAACTTAATAGTTTGTATTCATTTATTTTTATTACTTTACAATACAATCCTATCATGCAATAAATATTATAGATATAAGTGTGTAGTGTACTTACAATAGAAATAGCAAATAGCCATAAAATATTATAAATAGATATAAAACAACAGTAACAATTAATTAATTATAATACATATTGAAAATTAAATAAAGTGTGTGAAAACAGAATAGTTCAATAAAATGTAATACTTTTAACAGAACAAGTACTTTTATTGTAAACAACACCAAACAGCCACATAACACACAAAATGCCAGTATTTTGTTTATGCAACATCTAAAGATGTTTACTTTGTTGCTTTTTTTTTACACTTTAAAATTGATAATTCCACGTCTGATTAAAATACTACTTACCTAATCATCTTGAGATCTTGAATTACTTAAGGGGATGCGATTTAGGGCAGAGGTGGGCAAATTCTTTGCAAGCATCATCAATTTCACAATACTTGTATTTGAAACCATATTCCAGAACTCTCTTGGGCACAACATGTTGGCCTTGGGTCAACATCATGGCTCTTTCTGGGTTTAACGCGAAGTTCAAGATTTTTTCAGGAACAGGGAAGTATGCTGGCCGGTGTAGCGCTTTAGCAAAAGCCTGAAAACAACATTGCACAATATTTTATAAGTAGATAAACAATATAACCTTAACTTGGTGTCACAATGCTTTTTAAACATGACAAATTGTAGGCATTTATGATTGATCTTTAATACAAAAGAAGTTAGGTGCTGACATACCCACACTAGGTAAACATGTTATGTAGTGTGCTTGAGAAAAGTCTGAGAGTTGCTTCCAAATATGTATATTTCAGTCACATTTAATGAATTGAATATTTTACCTGTGTGAATTGCTCATTTGTGATGACTTGCGGAGATACACCATTCAATATACCCTTAACTTTCTCATTTTCTATGGCAAATTTAATTAGACCAACCAGGTCATCAATGTGAATCCACGGTAGGTACTGTCTGCCGTGGCCGATTCTTCCGCCCAAACCAAAGTAGAAGGGAAATATCATGTTCTTTATCATGCCACCCCATCGGCCTAGCACCACCCCTGAACGAATTATTACCTGCAATGTTAAACCACTTTGAGACAAAAATGAATATTTAAGTTAACTCTGGCCTAGTTTATGGCCTGTTTGTGTGTTATTAATGTAAATAGGGTTGGCTGGAATCTACATCCACATTATCCACAAGCCATGCAGCAGAAAGTGAAGCCACTGTGCTTGTTGCGTGACTGCCTACCGCGCTAATTACTTTAATTTTAATTTTTAACATTATTATTGTTAAGAGAACTCTAGTGTCTAGATAAACCTATGTTAGGATTTAAGGTGCTATAAACAAAATGTAACAAATTTGTATCAAATAAATATATCTATCTATCTATCTATTTGTAGATACAACTAACTATTCACCCACACATACACAATACACCCATTGGCAATAAAACAAGGTACCTGCCAAAAAATGTGTGGAATATAGTAGTCTAGCTGAAAGAATAGCTATTCAACAATTTTAGCTTACACCTAATTTGTGGCACCTAGTACTATCTGAAAACTATTTATGGATTTTCTAGGTTAAAGCGGATGGAATGAATCCATAAATAAATAATGCTATTAGAATATTCAATAAATATGCTGGACAATTCACACCCATAAGACAAAATATTTTTGAAATTTTATACTTTGAAACTTACAAGTCTAACAGGAGGGTCTACTTCAGCAGCCTTTTCCCACTTACTGCACAACCTTGAAAAGAAATCACCACCCGAACAAGGACTCGATTCATCATACGTTAAGGAGTTTGAAGGCTCGTAGCAACCCACTCCGGTCACCAAAACAAACACTTTTGGTTTGTCTTTACTTGTATTGATAGCTTCGGCTAAAGCTTTTGTTGTAAACACTCTGGAGTTTTCAATGTTTTGTTTGAATCTGTAATGTTAATGAGGAATGGATAAATACAGGTTTACATTATGTATCTGATATAGATAGATAGATATATTCTTTACTAAAAAAGAATGTTATGAACAAATAAATGAGAACTAAAGTATTTACAAATGAAACAACAGATCTAACTGCAGACTGTTGCAAAAAATCAACAGGTAGCATGACTATCTACAGTCAAAAGAGCCCCAAGACAGTGGCTGCATAATCTGATTGACTATGCCCATATGAACATAATCAAGGGGGTTTTGAAAATACACAGGAAGGAAGCTGCTGCTTTCCTCCCTAGATACTCGCAAATTGTCTCTTACAATATCTACAGGTTGTATTGAAGGTTGAGATTCTTATGCCACTGTATTTTATCTAATTATTGTGGCCTAAGACTCATGGCCCATAACATACATGTCCACCTCTACTTCCATGACACAGCAGTGTGACCTACAGGGGCTTGGCGGTCAATCCTTATTAGAATAAATCTCTATTCTATTATATTCTTTAATGCATTAATTGTTATATTCTTTTCAGACAGGCTTAAGGTACTTACCCTGGAGACCAGGATTTAGTAAAATCCATTAGTTGCTGTCCTGCAAGGTTTACCACAGCACAGGTGCGATCAGGCAGACCAGTAAGTTTCAGGTTCGTCCATGACATATTGTTAACTCCAGGCATACGAGCTACGTTTATGACATCGTAGCCACATCCTCCAATAACTGTTCTTAGATGTTGGCCTATGAAGCCTGTACCACCACCTGTATAGTAGGATAATATCAGGATGAGTGCAACGCGTTGGAAACGTTACAAACACTTTATTTTGTGAGAATGGCTTGAGTTAATACAAGCAGGTGATTAAATAGTTCATATAATATAACGGTTGGAAAGTGGGAATTATGTAATTTACCTACCAACTAAGATTTTATTTGCTGACATATCTTAGATGATTATATAACCACTTTAGACAGATTTTGCCGTTTTTACATGTAATAATTTCAAGTTTACTTTATTTATAAAAATAAAAGATTTTCTGAACTGAACTCTGAATTAGTTTGAACTGAAATTCTGAATCTTAACTTCAACTTGCTTCAATCAATCAAATGATTTTGATTAATCTTGGTTGGTGGATTGATTGATTGGATTGATCGTGTTTTGATGTGTGCGATTGTTATAATCACGTCAAGAATAAATTATAAGCATAAATTAAGTATTTTTTTTTTTAAAGTTTTTAACTTTAGCTCCTACGGACGGAAAGCTTGTAATTTTGGATTTTAAATAAAATTAATAAAAGAACCAAACGAATTGTCATTTTGACTTTCGCATAACAAGGGAAGAGATAGGATCATTTTTGTTGTTGAACGTGAAAATAGCATCTATCTTACTTAACCTAGCATAATATAATATTATTAATAAAATAAAGCAGCAAGCAAAATCATCGAAGTGAATACCAAAAATAAAGCAGTATTTTTTATTTTTACTGCATGAGAAAAAATTATGACCGATCATCTCTCAGAAAAGTCTGGTACTCTCATTCCGTTGTTTGTTAGCAAAGGAGAGTCCTTCGTTTGGAATGCCGAAGGTAAATAAATAACAAAGACAGAGTGAAACTTGGGTCAGTGATTGTTCTTTCCTAGATTAGGGCGGCAGGGCACCATCTCACAGTAGATCAGTTTATACAGGACCGTTTTTACGCAACTGGGTCCTTTGCTACTGGAAACAATCGCTTATTGGATCTGGAATACTGTGGGGTGTGTGAACTCGATCCTACAACTACAGACGCCGTACGGAAAAGAAATCCTATGTAAATGGCTCTCAGATAGAACCTTCACTGTAGTAGCAGCTCCACCGCCCCGCCGCCCGCGCCGTAGCGTTTCCAAAGTACCATTGGTGGACATTATCACTGTTCAGCATTATTTATTATTATCATCATAGGTAAACTTGAATTCTCCGAAAAGGTTTCCAGTTTACCACTTCAGAGATATACCACCCATCATAAACAATCCTACTAGTACAAACCTCAATATGCATGTAATACATGACTTTGTACTTACTTATATATCCTTATAACCTCGTACGGCCCAATGTACCTTTCATTGCACAATATAGACAACAGGCTTACCGCCCAAACTTTCAATTGGTTCAGTATAATTACCGCCCATGTCCCTTAGATTGGACAAATCAGTTTTTCGTAGGTTAACTTCACAATTCAAACTAAACTGCCAATTTTGTACACTGTCGTGATTGGCGGATATTGTTAGCATAGATTCAGTGCTACCAACAAGTTCACACACATAAAATTCTCAGTCGAGTGCTTCGCAAAGTTGAATATGGCGACCTCGCGGAATTCAAGTAAGTTTAATCCATAAAAATCATAGGTTTTTCTTATATTTTTTGTCGAATTTCACAGTATTCTAAAAGCATAATTAGTATCCTATGATAGTTTATCAATATTTGTGAATTACATCTAATGTATTTGGAATTATTTTTATTTGAATCGATTTGTCCAATATGATTCACATTGGTTGTTTGTTAGATAAATAAATTGCAAAATTTGCCAGAACAGTTTCGTATTTTGGTTATACATAAACACCACTTTGTAAGTTTTGAAATAATTTAGTAAATAAAAGTTTCTATTCTTATCATTTGTTTTAAATGAACAGCCCAATGTACCTGAAATTTGACGAATAGACGGTAGGAGTTTATGTAACTAACGCCCAATGTCCCATAAAATGAACCGAAGATATTTCACTTCTGATTGTGCAGACGGACCCTTTAATATATAAATAGTACCCCCCCCAATAATTATTAAAAAGTTTAGAAACTGAGAACTATCTATAAACATAAAAACATTTTTGGGCTGCAATGCTTATAATCATTTTGTCCAAAGAATTGGACTTGGGCGGTAATTCAGATGTCCAATAAATTGACTTGGGCCGTAGGAGGTTAATAAAGATGTTTCTATTATGAATCTGAATGACAAATTTTATTTTAGATTGGCATAAACTACGCACGAAACACAGGATATGTGGAGCACTAACAGGCTCCATAGCTTCCCATCCCAGACAAAATGACTTCTTAGGTAAGGTGACTATATGACTATATTATTCTGATATCACAACAATTTCATATTAGCCCACAAACATTCAATACTGGACAAAGGCCTCTCCCATATAAAACTTGAAGTTACTTCATTCATATATTTTGTAAGAGCCTGGTACTTTCTCCATTTAGTCTATACTGTTAACAAATTTCTCGACATCTGTTCAGCTGCATAAGCATGAAGAAGTAACAAACATAACATACATCTTGCCTTTATAATCTTAGTCTGATCTAATAACTTTTTATTGCAGGTTTACCATTAGCTCTAATGCCTGAAGAAGCAGCATTGTTAGTTTCGAAAAACATCTCTGAATTAAAAGAGCTCCCAAACTTATCTATAAAACCTTCGGAGGTCCATAAAGAAGCATTCAAAGAAATGGAATGTAGGTGAGGTTTAGTAATATTATGTCAATATCAGTCCTTGAGATCAGTGAAATAAAAACTAACTGAATATTATAATTTGTATTCTAGAATCCATGAAGAACAAGTTAAGACATTACAAAAAAGAAAAGTAGATCTGCTGATGCAAAAAATAGACATGATTGTAGCTGGAAAAAAACAGAAACTATTAAAACAAGGTTTACCGGGTAATAATTATATTTTGTTATATACTACTAGCTTACTTGCCATTTTATTAGTTTGGATAAACATCATGGTAGTATTCTTATATTCAATAGAATATAGGATTCATTGTGATGATGATTAAGGCAGAATGACTATAGGTATGTGTAGGTTGACTGATTATGGATTTAATTCATCATCATCAGCTATGTTAGTCAGGACATAGGCCTCCCCTAATGAACGCCATAGATATAGAAATTTCGGAAATGATTTTGAGAAGGTGACCATGTACAACGACCTGTATTGGATCAATGTGGCCATTACCATGTACAATTGGCTTTATTTTTATCTAAATTCATGCCAAGACCGATGCGTCGTGAACGTGCCAATTAACTCATATTTTTAGTATGAGATGAGTTCATATTTAGAGTTGTTATTTTATATGCCATACCTAATCAATTCAAATAAAGTCAGAGTACATTTTATTTTTTACAGATGATATAGATAAAGAGTCTTACATCCAAGAGAAAATAAAACAGCTACCTGGCTTATCACCAGCTCATGTGTTAGTGCATATGCCTACTGAAGATTTTTTGGAAACCGGTGTGTTTTTCTCATTCATATCTAAAGCAACTCAACATATGAAAACGAATAAATTTTAGTATTGCTTATTATTTATAGTATGTATTCAATTAAAAGGGTTCATTAAAAAATAAATAATCAATATTTTAAAATGTTAAATCACCATTCCACAATAGCTGATAATTTAAAAATCAGGCTAAAAATCATATAATTACTTTTTTAATAATTTTTTTAGAAAGCAGGACGGTTGCAGTCAATGAATTAGAGCCTAATGGGGAGAATGGACATCAAGCATTGAAGAATGCCGTTTTTACTGATTTATGGGAAAAAGGTCATTATATCACAAATGGGTCAAAGTTTGGGTGTGATTACCTTGTTTATCCAGGTAAATATTCTTTTTAAATTACTTACCATCACGGCACACTAATATACGTATTATAAATTCGAAAGTTTATGTGGATGGATGTTTCTTACTTCTTCACACCAAAATTTCTGAACAGATTGAGCTGAAATTTTATTTTAATTTATTTCATTTTATTGGCAATCCTACTTTTTATGGGTATACATATAAGATATAACCTTCAGACGTTGCCATCAAAACAACGCATGCGAAGCCGCGCCAAGTGGTTCGTGTAATGATACACTCGGCGCGTTCCTTTGCTTGAACTTGGCTTGGTCACGCTGCCGCGTGCCCTGATACTTTCCTTGGGAGGCCCCTAGCTAAAATTTAAATGTATTTCTTTATGATATAAATTCTGGTAATCTGCTTTGATTGCTTTACTTTCAATATTTAATTTACATTATAACTAAATGTTACCTATAAAGAGAGACATGCTGATAATTTATGTAGGTATGTAATGTATGTACCTACCTACAATTTTTGGTCTATGTAGTTATATATAATTGACCCAAACATTATGTTTGCAGGTGATCCAGTTAAATTTCATGCCACCTACATGGTTCGTTGTGTGACCAGAAAAAAACTTTTAAGACCAACTGCCATTGTAGCATTTGGTAGATTAGCTGTTGCTGTGAACAAGCTAGCTGTGTTTGCTTACCTCAGTAAAGAAAACGATGTAGAGTACCAGACTCTTCAATGGCATGACAGCATTAATTGAGAATAAATGAAACATTCTATTTTGTTTACAAAAATGTTTTGTTTTTTGCCTCTCTACCTACTGGCGGACCAGTCGCGCGTTACAAACCTTCTCGCGGCAATTTTTCTTTTCGTCTAACTTTACTCAGTAAATGTATCTGATGATCATTTTAAGGAAATTTTATGGAAAATTCAAATATACCTATACCTATAATGCCTTTATAGGAAGGTACTTCTTAGCCCGCAAAACTAAAACATTATAGGTACCTACTCTTTGTCCCGCAAAACTAAAAAAACAGCCTACATGGTAAGGAATTTGAAGTCTATTTTAAGATTTTACAAAACAATCAAATTATAGATAAGTACTCAGTAGGTACTATCAAAGTGACCTAGGGTAAAACACCCGGTAGTCAAGTCAGCTCCTCAGCACAACACCTTTACCTACTTATATAAATAATGATATCATTATTTTTCTAAGTATATATTCATATATACATATACAATGTGTATTGTCGAACCTTGATCAAACGAGATGTGCGGATACACGACATATATTTATCGATAAAAAACAAAAAATAAAAAGTTATATGTTACCTATCTCAAAAATAAAGCCGATTTAATAATTTTTTTAATGAAAACGAATTCATCTGGTTTTTTCTTCGTTTCTTTGAAAGCTAGATAGTTTACCTAGCTAATAAAATAAGAAAAAAATACAATTTCGGTACATAAGCCTAGTAAAATCAATATTTTTTTAGAAATTTGCAAAAAAAAAAACGATTTTTATTTTATTTTAATCTGTAACTTTAAAACTGGGTTATTGAGGTGTACTTTTTTGCATGTTGTATTAAATTTCATAATTTAATCTACGAATTCTTCAAAAATTATGGGTCTATCTCTTTTCATTGTCATGTTATTCACCATTTAAAAACCATTAAAAATAGGTACTTTCTGTCTTGTACAAAGATCAACAGGAATATCAACTGATTTAATCAACATAAATTATAAAATAAAACGAGGCAAGATAGGAAGAAATGGAATGAGGTCTTTGCCCAGCAGTGGGATAGTAACGGCTGTTTAAGATAAAGTTTTTGTTTTTTTTACTCTTGACAAAACAGAAAGTACCTATTTTAAATGGTGAATAACATGTCAACAAAAAGAGATAGGCCCATAATTTTTGGAGGATTTGTAGATTAAATTGTGGAGTTTAATACAACATGCAAAAAAGTACACCACAATAACCCAGTTTTAAAGTTACAGATCAAAAATAAAATAAAAATCGTATTTTTTTTTGCAAATTTAAAAAAAAAAATTGATTTTACTAGGCTTATGTACCGAAATTGTATTTTTTCTTATTTTCTTAGCTAGGTAGACTATCTAGCTTTCAAATGAGACTACTTTGAATAAAATACATCGTTTACTCAAAAAGAAACGGAGAAAAAGCCAGATGAAGTAGTTTTCATTAAAAAAATAATTGAATCGGCTTTATTTTTGAGATAGGCATCATATAATTTTTTTTTTTTTTTTTTTTTATCGATAAATATATGTCGTGTATCCGCAAATCTCGTTTGATCAAGGTCGACAAAACACATTGTATAATATATTTTTCAATACTATATATAATGTATGTACTTATACATATAGTAGGTATTGAAGAAATTAGAAGTAAACAACTATAAAATAACGTTCAATCGAATCCATGTTCCATAATATGCATTGCTCAGTCTACGAAATACAGCGCTACGAAGCTACGCGAACTGGCATGAGAGAACGGGGAAACAAACATGGTTCGCATGGTTTGTATGTACTTAGAGCAAAGAGAATACAAAAATTATGGTTTGCAGAGGGGAAGCGAGTTAATAAGTTCCTTCCCGACCGAGGATCTGGATCTATCACGCGGAAGGTACGGTCGATGGTTAGGTAGGTATTACCTAACGAATAAAGTAAGGTGATGTTCTCCGCCCACGCACGGTTGGAATCACGGTCTAGCCTACACGGTAGAACGTGGATTCCACAACATGCATTTAACTAATGTCAATGTCACAAATTTTAACTGTCAAAGTCAACAAGCTTCGCAAATTTCGCAAATGCTACCTAACGAAAACAAAAAATCCATAAGTAAGCTCGCATCTGGTTACAAAAAAACACAAAATAATCATGGATGATCCAGATCTTGAAAAAATTAGACAACAACGTCTAGCCCAACTCCAAAACCAACATGGGGTATGTATTATGTACCCCACAGCTTTATCCTACTTTTCTTGTCATAGGTTATGTCGGCGGCTGATATTTCTGGATATAAATGACGCTAACACAATGATTATTTATTCCAGGGGACTGGTGATCCAAACCAAGCAAAAGCTCAAGAAAGGCAGCAGGCGATGGAAGAGGCCAAACATTCAATTCTTGCACAAATACTTAGTCAGGATGCTAGAGCCAGATGTAAATATTATTTCTAACGATAACTCATACTTACTGTCTTCCATATCATGCATCCGATTCTGTATCCAAGCATCATCGAGTAGATGTAAGCGTTTGTTTGGCAGTACCAGCATCATCTAGCCCCAAGCTAAGCAGAGCTAGTGTTATGGGTACTAGATGACTGATATACAATGGGTTACCAAATTATTGGGGACAGTCATGAAATATTGTTATTTTGTACAATATTGGTTCAAAATTAATTTAAATATAATATTTTTTTAGGTATAATAAGGTTTAATAAGTTCCTTGGTTTCAACTACTTTTGTTTTCTTTTTTATCTCTTCCATACATCTGTTAGTTTATTTAGTATTAGTATTTTTTAGTATTTACTATTGATATAACTTTCTCTCTGTTTCAGTGAATACAATAAAGATCAGTAAACCTGAAAAAGCTGCATTAGTGGAAAACATGATCTGCAGAATGGCCCAGTCGGGACAAATTCAAGACAAAGTTTCCGAACCGGACCTTATTCAATTTTTACAATCCATAAACCAGCAAATGCCTAAGTCAGCAAGCATGGTCAAATTTGACCGACGTAGGGCTGCCTTAGACTCGGATGACGATGATTTGTAGCATTTACTTAATCTTACTTTATTCTTACACTTACATACACAACTTATGCTTTACTCATTCATAGTAATTTGAAACAAATAATTTAGAAAGATGCACCTCCTTACGCATTCACCCTAGCCTTAGCATTGTGATCTGCCAGGGTGCACTGCTATAGAAACTGCTCAACGTCACAGTGCGTGTCAGGGACAATATCTATTAAGTTACAAGCGTTAGATTATTCATCATACATAACATTAAGAAAGAGTTGTCATTGACTTTTTTACTTATATTAACTAAATATATTGTTTCAAAAAGCTTACATGTTTTTTATCTCAGTTCCTCATAGGCAATGAAAAAACTACAGTCCCAGCCAAGCTCCAACAAAAATTTGGTTTAATAGGTATCAAACATTCACACTGCGCTCTGTGCCACCACAGTCATTGTCTTGTATGTAGGCATAATCTTTAAATCAATTGTTTCAATCATTAGTCGTATTTCCTGCATAGGGTAGTAGTTCATCTGAAGTTCTTTTAGATTAGAATTCTGATGAGTGCGCGCAACACCCTAAGCTACTACATACATAGTTATCTTTTAAATCTAAGACCTGTGTTCGTTTTTTGGAAATAAAATTTTGTATTTGTATTTTGTATAGTGTGACAGGCAGGCATGGTGTCTGAAGTTCCCCCTTCAGGCGCCATGCCTGCCTGTAATTTAGATCTTATCGATGCAAAGCGCGAAACTACACTGACATATTGGCCGCTAGGGAACTGACGTAGGTATAGATGCAAAAGGATTACGGAAAGACTTTTCGTTTGTCTTTTATAACTAGGTATTTTCTGTACGTATCTACCCCGCGAACGAAGTGGCCTGATCTTCCCCTACACACATTATGTACATAGACATAAGTACCTATCGCGTATGACAAAGTAGGTAGGCACCTAAATAGAAATCTCTACGATACCTTCGTAGATGAGAGGCGTGTATCCTCGTGGCCCAACTGAAATAACTGCCTGGCTAGAACACGAAGAATTGATTATTCTCGTGGCCTGAAGGTTGCGTCACAGTGGGATAAAACGATTACCCACCTACCATCTGTGCTAAATCAAATCACATACGATTATCAGTAAGTGAGTAGATATAGACACTTAACTATCAGCTAATAACCTTATCAAATCTGCAATCTGGACACATTGGTATAAAAGACGAGGTAGCTTTGTCTGAAGGCGGCATATGGAACGCGTAAGATGTTGCGAGTTTTCATATTCGTGTGTGGTGCTGCGATAGCGGCTTCAGGGCTGCCGCAGGCAGGGTCTAGGGATAATCTTCAGAGCATCTTGGATCCCACAGATCCTCGCAATTCGAACGACATTGCTGAGGATGCCCGCCTTAACGCAGTAAGTATATTTCAGTCACTCGCATCATTCAATGTAGAGGTACATATATAATATAAATACTATACGTATAAATATATAGCAGAAGAACGATAAAATTTTCCCTTTAGATTCAGATTCAGATTATTTATTCATAACGTTTATAATGTTACATGTCATTCCTTAAATTATAATTTAATTATTAATTGATAAATTAGAGTACATTATCATAATATATAATTGATTAATAATAAAAATTTAAAAATAATAAACTACAAAATATCAAATACCTATTATAGTGACTCAATGAGCCAGAATTTTATTTGAAGGATTGCGTTGAGGAGGCTCTGTCAACCGTAGCTGGAAGACGGTTATAAACAGCCGGCCCCATTACATGCATAATCAAGATTCACCACCATAAGGTGTTTTTAGGGTTTTGTAGTCAACAAGGAACGCTTATGTACTATGTTTCGCCATGTCCGTCTGTCCGTCCGTTCGTCATCCGTTGCTTAGTTCAGAGACCATGTATGAGTAGGCAACTACTAACTAATACATTCCTGCAGCTGCATAGAAATCTTAATCCTTGTCTCGAAAAAGCGAACTCACTTCGTTTTAAGGCGAAATGAGTTCGCTTTTTCGAGACAAATAAAACTGGTTTTTTCGTAGAGTCGTTACTCTGTAAAAATGAAGATTTAGAGGAAACTTTGCCATTTTTTTCTATCGAGTCATGTTTAGTCAATCGTGTTTCGACTCCCGTAACTTACTAACTAATATCCTAAACTTTTGATACTCATCAAAATATATTCGAATAATACGTGTTTTGTTCCGTTTTGGGACTCATTTCACCTTAAACTGCGCTCGATTGCATTGGATGTATTTAAAACACAATTCGCTCATAATTTTGTTTATTTAAGCTAGTATTTAAGATCTATTAATGATACGCGTAGGTACCTACTGTTCATAATCTTATGATTTTAATCCTTCTAGCCTCAACTAATCGAGAAATACGGTTACCCCGTGGAAGTGCACCAGGTGACCACCGAGGATGGATATATCCTGGAGATGCACCGTATCTCCCACGGCCGGGATAGCAACAACCGGCCTGGAGACAAACCCGTTATCTTCCTCATGCATGGTCTTTTATCCTCATCGGCTGACTGGGTGGTTATGGGCCCGGGAAATGGATTAGGTAAGCGTTATACCTACCTACTAAATCTTCAGGAATAGGTACGTCGTACGTACATAACGCCTTCACTACCGAATAGGTTTCTAATAAATAAATAAATAATGCTGGACAATTCACAGAACATTATCTAGCCCCAAGGTAAGCAGAGTTTGTATTATGGGTACTAGATAAATGATATACATAATACAATACATTACATACATAAATATTTTTTTATTATACATAGAAAACGACCAGAACACCCGGAACAAATATCTGCAGAACGTACACACAATTGTCCCGAGGCGGGAAGCGAACCCGCAACCTCCTGCGTCGCAGGCGGACCTTCGCCCACCGCGCCACATCGGTCGTCTAATATAATATAAAAATGAACCCCTATTTCTCCTGGCATTCGGTAGTTTTTGCATGAAAGAGCAACACACGTACTTATATATGTGCATCCTCACAAACTTTCGAGTATTAGAAAACATTTAAAATGTCATAGCGTACTATGACATTTTAAATGTTTTCTAATACTTCGTAGTGTTTCTTTCATTGAAAATTAAGAAAGTTGCTATTTTTCAAATTTCCACGCGGACGATGCCACGGGGCGTAGCTAGTCCTACTAATATTATAAACGCGAAAGTTTGTGAGGATGCACATATATAAGTACGTGTGTTGCTCTTTCATGCAAAAACTACCGAATGGATTTTGATGAAACTTCATAATAATGTAGCTTACATATCAGAATAACATACAGGCTACAATTCATAAAGATATATTGTATATTATCCAAAATATCTATTATCTATCGCTTCTACTAATCTTGTTTGTTATTTTTCGCAGCTTATATCCTAGCCGAGGAAGGTTTTGACGTATGGATGGGTAACGCTCGCGGTAACGTGTACTCTCGCCGGCACATCTCTCTAAATCCCGACAGCATATTAAATACCAACTTCTGGAAATTCTCCTGGGATGAGATAGGGAACTACGACCTTCCTGCCATGATCGATTACGTCCTAGTGGTGACGAATCAGCTTAAACTACATTACATCGGCCATTCACAGGTATGATTATTGTAGTTGACATTAGCCGAGTCTTACTTTGCGAGGTAGCCTAAAAATAATAAGATAAATAATATAATAATATTATTTAGATTAAGGGCTGTTGATTTTGTTGAAACAATCAAAATAAATAAAATATAGCTCATGCAGAGTTGCCTCGCGCAGTGCTCGTTCAATAGGGACGCAGCAATTGAAATAAGAATGTCAAATTTATTATAAAATCGGCTTCAGCCCGCGTCTTCGCACACCCAATAGGGAAATCAACGTTTATCATGAAATATCATGATAAATGTTTATATCATATTGCAAATTTCTCAGGTCAGGATACAATATACTTCCGTGCCTTACAATGGTCAACAAGGAAGGCACGGATCTTCCGTTCAACCATTTAGAATATTTAGGTAGACGTCCTTACAATGGTCAACAAGGAAGGCAAGGATCTTCCGTTCAACCATTTAGAATATTTAGGTAGACGTCAAAAGCTTAACTATCTATACTAAAACATAATAATGGATGTAATTGTCTGAATCAATCAACGAATTTAATTTAAAAGGGAACAACAGAGATTGACAGACCGACATACATACAAATAGAGGCAAACAGCGAGATACTTTAGCATTTATAATATTAGTATGGATTAGAATAACTTCTGATGACTTATTTATGATCGGTAGCAAATTTACATGCTACAAGCTACTAAAATATTTCTTAAATTATGTTTTCTTTTAGGGTACTACATCATTTTTCGTCCTGGGTTCTCTCCGTCCGGCTTACAATGACAAAATCATCTCCATGCATGCGCTCGCTCCTGTGGCATACATGGCTCATAACAGAAACCCACTTCTGCTCTTCATATCTCCGTTCTCCAATAATATAGAAGTTAGTACATATTTACTTTTTATTACCTCCTTCAATAGTTAGTTGACCTGCTGTATGGTGGATAGAATTGTTTATATGTATGTATGTGGACATATAAAGAGTTATTATAAAAATACTCTAACTTAGAATAGGTAATGTTGGCTAAGCTCTGTAAGAGATCTAGCTAGCGCTGGTCCTCCGTTAGAACCCGTAAGGTACCAATATATTTTATCTACTTACGCTTTCAAAGCATGTTGAAATCATTTAGAGTCGCTGTAGTGGACGCTTGTATCTGACAGTGGACTACCACGGTTGTTGGCAACTTGCATTCAAATAAATAAATAAATAATACTGAACAATTCACACGACATCATTTAGCCACAAAGTAAGCACGGTTTGTGGTACGGGTATTCAATTCTTTATTTAGTAGGATGTAGTGGACAAAAAATTTAAGTGAACCGTAAAATAATCTGATTTGATAATAATTTTGTGTAAAAAATTTGACTTGTCCGAGTGCTTATTTTGTAAACCTAACGAAATAAAACATTTAAATTTGATAAAATTTAACTTCAACGAGGAACTTCATCTTAAAGAGAAAACCTAAATTGTAATCTCTCTTTTAGACTGTCGCCAGAATATTCGGCCTGGGTGAATTCTTACCTAACTCGCCTATCCTGACCTGGGCTGGCGAAGCGATGTGCCGAGACGAGGTCGTGTTCCAGCCACTATGCAGTAATATTCTCTTCCTTGTCGGAGGGTGGAACGAGAATCAGCATAATGCGGTAAGCATTTCAAAAACTTTAAAATATTCGTACATTTGCAGTAATTTATTCATTTAAAGCCAGTCACAATATCAAACCATAAATAAATAACTTACATAAGATACGATGCGCCGAACCGAAGCTTCGCACGTGTACGAGAGTAGTTTAGATATATTATCTTTTTAAACTCTATTTTAAGCGACCGTGCCATGGCATTCGCTAGCAAAAATCCCAGTATACGAGTATTTTCATCACAAAATAAATTCATTTTTGTATAAATTGTTTTTTTATAAACGACTGAAATTTGATGAAGATTGTTAAAGATGTCCAGAAATCTAGCCGACATTTTTCTCGAAATATTCAACAATCTTCGTCATTTCTCATAAATCACTGTGTCTATTGGTGGTGAGAACCGTATGAAAATCCGTTGGTTAGCTGTCTCTAGTCGAGTAGCGTAGAACTTTCATTTTCTTAGACGTTGAGTAACATTGACAAACCTTGCGTAGCACTTTCGTAGACCTTGCATAGCACTTTCGTAGACCTTGCGTAGCACTTTCGTAGGCCATGCGTAGAACTTTCGTAGAACTTGCGTAGCATTAATTATTTGAACTTAGATAGATTTTATACCACCCCAACTCTTACCGCTGGAGTCGTAAGGGATATCCAGGGTGAGCAGCAGCGCTTCCTGTAGAACGAACACAAATCGACCAACGAACTGTGACCCCAACCCGCACGCCCAACATCAGGATTATGGGTTTCATGGTATGAGACAATAAGGCACTTATTAAGGGAAGCCCAGTAGTGAAGTAGCATAGGCTGTAGATGTAGTTGATGATTATACTCGTAATAATAAATAAGTCAATGTTTCGGAATAGACTTAATAAAAAACTTCCATTTTTTCCAGACAATGATGCCAGTGATCTTCGGCCACGCTCCCGCCGGTGCATCAGTGCGGCAGCTCGCTCACTACGGACAGGGCATCGCCGAGAAAGGCTTCCGCCGCTACGACCAAGGCAGCTGGATCGCTAACCGACGCGCCTACGGGTCGATATGGCCGCCTCAATACAATCTCTCTAAAGTCACCGCTCCTGTGTTCCTACACTACTCTGAAAGCGACCCGTTGGCGGATACCAGGGATGTGGACACACTATGGAAGGAACTCGGCCGCCCTGTTGGCAAATTCCTTATACCAATGAGAACTTTCAGCCATTTAGACTTCCTGTGGGGTATCGATGCTCAGGAATTGGTTTATAATAGAGTAATCAATCTTATTTGGGCGATGGACACACATGGACGCAACAAAGAAGTTAAATCTAAAAACTAGATTAGATATATATAATGGCTCTAAATCTGGACAATATTGATCTTTTTACGATAAATACATAAATTAATCATGACATGTCTTTTAATTTCTACTTGTGACAGATACTAGAAACAAAGACTATTTTATACTGTAACAATTATGTATCGGTGTGTAATCCACACAGCATAATTTAGCCCCAAGCTAAGGAGCTTATGTTATGGGTATTAGATGACTGATATGCATAATACAATACAAAGTTACACCTGTTATTGTATGTACAAATAAGATATATTATCTTATTAGCAAAATTATCGCGTAACAATGATTTTTCTTCGAAACATTCCAATAAGTACATAGATAAGCTATATTCGTACAATAGTTTTAATTCGTATTACTCGTAAAAATTATCTATATTTCATAAATAGAGCTGAAAATTCGAAAGGGTTTCCTATTACGGCAAATAAAGGAAGAGTTATGTGTTGTTGGAAGGTATTTTTAGTTGAAGTTGAATAAAATTGAAAGTATTTCGTACGGAACCGCTATATATGACAGACTAGTGGACCGTCCCGGCTGCGCCCGGATGGACATTTGATTCATAAAAATTTTGCGATGAACGTAAAGTAAAAGTAAATTTCTGAAATCAGGTATTTTTTTGAAAATAAAAAATGTTTTTTTTAAGTAAAAATAATCTGTCTTAAGAATTGTCATTTAAAATCATACATTCAAAAATATACATATATGAACATAAAATAAAATTATGACAAGGTAGGTTCCTAGGTAATTTGGCTTAATTAGTGGATAACCTATCGGCTTTAAATATCAAATCCGATAAATCAGAATACGATAATCGTCAGGAAATGGGACGATAATTTTTTTATCACAAAATAACAGTACCGTTAGTCCCTTATATTGATTCACTAGCGGCCCGGCCCGGCTTCGCCCGGGTGTTCATTTCAATTTAAAAAAAAAATCACAGGCAATTAAAAAAAAAAATCTTTTTTCTCTCAGTAAGAACCATCCTCGTACCTCAGTAAGAACTATACTCGTAGGAATATTCTAAAAAAAAAAAATTAGCGAAATCGGTTCAGCTGCTCTCGAGATTTGACAATTGTTCCGAAGCGGGAATCGAACCCCTGCGTCGCAGGCGGACCTTCGCCCACCGCGCCACATCGGTCGTCAATTATGGAAAACATTTACGATATTGTATAGAGAATGATCACGAGGTGTTTCCATAACAAAATATTCCCGAGAGTAAGTAAATATACCTATATCCCGCGAAACATATAATCAGTGTAAAATTAACGGATTCGAAGTTCGTTATTAGTTATTTGAAAACAATCAAATTATTATTTTAATTTTTGTATTTATTCAGTAGGTAATCATACACACACTAGGATACCTACTCATAAGTTACGACCATCGTCATCGATATCTACATAATAATATCTGATGGTAACTCGGCTGACTCGCTAATAACGGGACCCTAAAGGTTTTGTCAGCATGACATCCCTTGAAAATTCCTCTTGGAAGTTTGATTTGTATCACGGCTCGAAGAACTTACGTTTGATGATTAATTTCAACTTGATATCTCTCGTTTCTGAGAAAAAGGAGTTGACAGACGGTCGGACAACAAAGTTATTTTTTAAATGGTATCCTTTTTTTTCTTTTGAGGACGGAAACACTTTTTTATATTGAGGGCCATTGTGCAATTACGCATGACTTCTAGCCTTCCAGTATCCCGGGCACAGATGTGTACTTTCGTATGTACTTTCAACGTGTGTATGCTACCCTAGTAGGTATTTCGGTAAATGCTGTGATGGAAAATGGCATAAGGTTAAATTATGCTAGACCATGGCGAGTGGGTGCTGTATCGAGTCTTCCGAGCCCCGTACATGTTACATGTAGGGCGCCACCGCGCCGCCCCGGGCGGAACCATGTCGACAGGGCACGTCCGAGTTTTGTCCGGGAACGCCGCACGGATAGCATACAACCGCATCATATAAAATGTTCGTGAAGTTATGAATCCGTTCCTCGTCCGTGCCTCGCACGGAGCACGGCTCGCGCACTCTACGGTCTAACATATTATTCATCCATTATGGGCATCCATAATGGATGAATAATACAGCATTAAGGTATCCGAGGAGGCGGCGGATACCTGATCGAAGCTTATGGCTATGAAATCATCCTAGCCTACGTCCCGCGGGAATGGTCAAGCACTAAAGAAGTTTTCAGAGACACACAGTTTTTTAAATTCGTCCAAAGTTACTGAACACTCTGTTTTTATTTTTCAGTTTTCAACACTTTGCTTGCCCTACTTTATTTACCAAGATCTCACGTAGATATTTATATTAGTAATGGCTCACATGCAAGTAATAAAAAATTGTAATCCATGTTATTTCGTACATATACATAATATGCATCCGGCGGAGCCCGTCGGGTCCTTAAAGATACTTTGCCAAAATGCACTGACGCGACGTTCCAAAGGAACAAACGACAAAATGTGTAATCTTCAACAACAAAATGAGCAAATGCCATGAATGTATCTGCGATGAAATGCTCCAGCGTCAGAATGTGCATTTTACATAAAGAGCAAATGTTGGAATGATCATTATACTATAATGTTTCATGGACTTGATGTGCAAGGTTTGAAAAGTAATGTGACGGAAACTGCAATGGACAAATATTTGAAGCAACTCGTCATTTTTATACGGTACGGTATTTTTATAAATAAAATACCTAGGATGATTTTTTGGAAGTGTTTACCTACTAGGTACGCTTTGTGTACAACAAGCACCATTTTGCCACCACCTGAGGTACATGTTGCTCCGCCATTCATCCGTGTTATAGTTGGGATATTATATTATATAACTATACTATACTTATGAATTTATAGGAAGTATTATCGCTACTTACAGTAAGAAAACATGGGTGTAAGTGGGTAATTTATTTATTTAATTATAATTAACTTAACACTTCCCTTATTAATAACATAATATATTACAACATAACATTTTATACGCTAATAATATATTTTAATACCTACCTACTTACTTCACTTATATGTATACAGGTTGATAAAGAAATAGTGTACTAAGCTGAAAACCCCAAATAGCACTCACCAAACTGAACAACATTTGTTCTACTTTGTAAAATTCGCGAAAAAAAGTTGTATGAATATTATTACAATGCAAGGAGGTGTTTTTTATTTCACATTTTGTCAATGAAAAGTTCTGTCTATGGCGCGTTTTTACTTTTTGTTGTCTTTACATTTTACTCATTGCACATTTTGACGCTAGAAGATTTGTGCGTTTTCAAGTTTTGACAATAGTCCCAACTGAAAGTTTTGGCGGTTGCACATTTTGTCGTTTGTTCTTATGGACCGTCAGTGCATTTTGGCATAGTATCTTTAAGGACCCGGCGCGCGGCGGAGGCCCGAATGTAGCAATCTCAGTTTAGCAGATGATCTCCTCCGTACAAGGATATGCATACGCAACATAACAGCAATTTACAGCTCAGTCGCATAACCATAATAAAAATCACAAAAAAAAACTTAGGTACCTACAAATAGTAAAAAATAGAATTAACACGTACTATAAGTTACACTCAGAATATTCTAAATAAAAAAACAGAGAAAGGAATCAAATAAAATAGTTCCTATGCCAAAAATTTGACATTCATGACGGCAGCTGTAAATCGCACATCAAAATTATGTATTCTCTTTGAATCACACAACAGCGTACACACTATCGTATCTTTGACACTTTGAGGACACAATCAAATAATATCAAAGAAGTCAGGTCACATAAATTATATGCCAAATAAATTAAACCTTTAAAAAAGCAAAACAAAGTGCACCAGTATATCCATGTATTTATAAACACAAATACTTACAATAAACAAAGCAATAAGGATATTTTATTTGGTTTCCTATGCACCTAAGTTCTACCAATGAATCTACTGTTATTTTACGAGACGTTCCCTTCAAAAAGCGCGTGATTTTAGCCGATGTAAATTATCCAACCAAACTCACGATAGATCGACACCAAAACAACGTGATCTTCTGCATCAATGCTGACGAGTTTTCAGACCAGAGTTTTCATTCCGTGATACTTAACCTAGAGGGGGGCTTACCATTGGTGGTGCCTGGAATTCGCAACGGGTTCGCAAGTGCAGTGGACCATACCAACGGCAGTGTTTATTTGGGAGGCAGCGATGGCATTTACGTTTACAATCACCAGACAAAGACCATTGATAGACCAGCCCTCGTGAGTGGAATCGATATATACGATATGTTTTTTCAGAAACATCTGTATTTTGTGGACACTGCTACACAGTCTCTACATATTTTTAAAGACGGCAAGCAATTGAAGGTTTCTAATCTTGATGAATATCTGATACAACATTTTGTCGTAGATGAAAAGGGTAGTATATATTTTGTGGATTCAAGGGGGCTTAACGTTTTGAAAAAAGGAAAATATAGAGCAGAATTGTTGGATGAGACAACTTTACACTATCGTGGAGTATCCCTCGATAAGCATGGCGCACCACACTTCATTGCACAAGATGGAATCTACAGAGTCAACGGAGAAACTAATCAAATAGAAAAAATATTGTCATTAGAAAAGGGATTTGGATTAGCTTTTGATAAAAACAACAACATTGTATACAGTCTTGAACGTGAACTGATAAGGCTAATTCGTTGTTAGATTAGCATTTGCGTAAGTCGGGTTTATCTATGTTTTTGTTAGATTACCCCCTCACTGATACGTCAACCTACCTAGGTTACTATTATCGTCCAATGCAAAGATTTAATAAAGATGATCAGTAAAATAAAATGTTGTTTTGGTGATAAGGTGTAAGCGTCGATAAAATCTACATATAAAGGTATTACAGTTGATAAAAATTATAATAGGTGGTAGGTAGCAACCGAAAACCAATGAACAAGGTGTACTAAAATCATTTCAAACGGGAATTTCATTTTAAAAAATAAATTCAAGTGAAATGTATTCTTTGAATACCAAAAAGTCGAGTCTTTGTTACATGTTGTTTTGTTACATACTTGTGGCATTTCAGCCATAAAATATTTTTAATACCTAGGGCGTATACTCGAGTTCTGCGCCCGCTAAGCTACGCTATAATGACACACTTTTTGAGCAAGATAATTGAAAAATAGATACTAGTGTAATGTATTTTCACAGGCTATTATAGAAGAGGCTGAATTTTCACGTCATAAGTGCCCAATGATCGGGAAGTTTGATGCTTTAACCCTTATCTTCTAGCAGAAGTGGTTACGAAAGCTTACAGACAGAGAGAAAGGTAACATGTATACATTTAAGCTGGTATGTAAGTTATAAGTACTTACTCGTACATAAATCTATGGGTGATACCAGAAATATGAATACCTATGAATTTATTGAAAGAGAATTCACTAATTCTCGATATACCTAACGTACGAAATAGAAGAAATCCGCATGTAAGTTGTTGGTATCGTATGTGTCCTACGCTACATAAAGTGGTAAAATATAGAAACTAATTTGTATTCTCTGGGAGTTCAGTTGTGAAGACGCGCATTCGACCTCTCTTTTACCACAGAGATATGTGACATGACACAAATGAAAATAAATGATTCAGAAATTCTAACAATATCACTATTCCCCATGTGTATCTTTTATACGTTTGTTATTGTTATAAAATCTTACAATATGCGAGTACATATTTATAAGTATTAATACAACGGGTATTTATCGCGTTTATTTACCTATTTTCCCCGACGTTTCAACAGGTTTACACACTGTCGTGGTCACGGGATGACCACGACAGTTTGTAAACCTGCGATAAATACCCGTTGTATTAATACTTATAAATATATGTTCAGATCGCGTAAGTTTAAAAGTATTAATATGCGAGTAGATATGCTTCCTTCGTAAATATTTTTTTTCACACATAGAGATATAGATAATTTATGTAGCAGAAATATAAAATAGTCGGAACTTATGCTATCGGTGCCCGATGGTGCCCGATAACGCGTAGGTCTTGCTAATGCGTTTCTAGAGTGCCATTTCAATAAAATTAACGACCTCTGTAGCACGGTGATTGAAGGTCCGCTTGCGACGCAAGATGTTGCGGGTTCGATTCCCGCCTTGGGACAATTGTGTGTACGATCTGCAAATATTTGTTCCGGTTGTTCTGGTCGTTATCTATAGATAGATAGACAATTATTTATTGCACTTTAAATAGAAAACTATGTACAGAAAAAACGATATAGGTACTATATCTATATTTAATAGAAATTAATGTTTTGTATTAAGTACACATAGGTCGTCATGCGATTATTAGCTATACGATGGACGAAATAAAACCATGACTAACAACGACTTACCTATACTTAAACTACTTTCACCTTTACTAATAGTCACAGATAATATATAGCTTTAGTAAATACTACACCTTTAGTATAGTGAGTAGGTACTGTGTTAAAGCATTAACGTAATTCAATTTGAGTTGATAGCTTCTACAAATAGGTACCATAATGGCTTATTAGCCTGAGGAGATGGCTGATAACTGAAAGAGGCACCTACCTAGCAAATAAATTAATAATCGACAGGCTACTTCTATTTGACGACGGATGTGAAGGTCGTAGAGCAACATTATGCTGAGACAGGACCTATTGGTTCGCTTTGTAGAGTCGCTTGTTGATTTTATATAGATACGTCGTTAATTTTTATTTCTTTATGTTGTTATTTATATTATATTATTATACTAGCGGCCCGTTCCGGCTTCGCCCGGTTTTTTAAAATTTTGTCTTTTTTCTCTCCGTAAGATCCTCGTACTTCAAGGAATATTCTAAAAAAAGAATTAGCGAAATCGGTTCAGCTGCTCTCGAGATTTGCGCTTAGCAAAACATTCAGCGATTCATTTTTATATTGGAGATAGAAGATGTAGTAACAAGTTGTTCCTTCTTCAGTGAATCAATAAATGTATTTTCTTTCTTTCTTCTTACTTTCAAGGTCCGCCTGTGACTCAGAAGGTTGCTGGTTCGATTCCCGCCTCAGGACAAATGTTTGTACGATCTGCAAATATCTGTTCCGGGTGTTCTGGTCGTTATTTATAATAAAAAAACACTATCTTAGTATGTATTGTATTATGTATATCAGTTATCTAGTATCTGAGTTACCTAGTAAGTGTGAATTGTCCAGCATTCTGATGATGATGATGATCACTATTTTTATTCCATAGGATATAAATAATCTTAAAACTTTTCCATAAAAACAACGCGTGTGAAGCCGCGAAGTGAAAACTAGTTTATAAAACATGTAAGCGAAAACTTCTTAGACAAAAATATTATTCAAGATGTTCTTAACAACTAGATTCACTACCCATGTAAATTAAATCAAAAACGGAACCTAAAATAACACAAGCTAGACAACGCCAATGAAGAAACTAAGTCTGAAAAAGTCCCCGCTTGCAAGAAAAGGGTTCATACGCTGTCATTAGCATAACCAAGTGATCTGCATATAAATAGGTACTACCTACTTACCTCACAAAGGCTTACAGCGTAACTATTAAGTTATCTGTGGGAAAGTCAGACAGCCTCTGAAAGGGTTCAATCTGGGCACAATAAGATAAGGTCGCATCGTAGGGCTTGATATAAAACAATTTAATTAAAATTATTTATGAGCATCGTATTATCTTAACGTTACTTGCAGGCTTTTGTGAAATATTAATATTGTTGTGATTTATGAACTTACTAGGTTCTGCCCGCCACTTCGCACGCGTTGTGTCATTGGAACCGTTTAAAGTTAATTCCATGGGAACTGTTTTGTGGGATAAAAAGTTAACTTTACGTTTGAGACGAAGAAGTAACAAACGTCCATCGTATAAATAAATAAATAAATAATGCTGGACAATTCACACAGCATTATCTAGCCCCATGGTAAGCAGAGCTTGTATTATGGGTACTAGATAACTGATATACATAATACAAAACATTACATAGATAGATATTTTTTATTATACAAAGAAAACGACCAGAACACCCGCAACAAATATCTGCAGATCGTGCACACAATTGTTGCGAGGCGGGAATCGAACCCGCAACCTCCTGCGTCGCAGGCGGACCTTCGTCCACCGCGCCACATCGGTCGTCAAATATGGATGGATGGATTCATCCATCCAGCTAGATAATGCTGTGTGAATTGTCCGGAATTATTTATTTAATTATATTAATTATCTAAACATTCAAACTTTCGCTTTAATAATATTAGTGGGAAAATATACTCGTAGTATGTTAAAGTTTTAGTAAAATTTCAGTATTGTAATTTTTGTTGTCTGGTTGTACGCTACATAGATTAGATGAAAAGTGTGGTACATACATACATACATAGGTATTTGCACCAACAAAGCGAGTTGCTATAAACTCACTGAATATTTTAATCAGTTCGCAACTCTGAATATAAAATGTTTGTTGGTTTTGTTGTTATACATTTACAGTTTTAAGTTTAGCTAGAGCAAATAATTACGGTGGCAAACCCCATCCACGAGTTTATTTTATAATAGTTTCTGTCCGCGGCTTCGAACGCGTTGTTTAATCTAGTGAGATAGAAATAACCTTAAGATGAAAAGGAAATATTAAATAAGATAGAAACCAAACTGATTAATGGGATAAAAAGTAGGGAGTTTATTCTAGGCCTAGAACTATCTGAAGGCAAACAAAAATTCAGGCAGATCCGTTCAGTAGTTTAGGTGTGAGAAGGTAACAAACATCCAAGCTTTGGTATATGCCCGACTATGAACTTCCCCAATTGTTGATAGGTAAATAAATGAAGATTAAATGGCTGAATGAAGTATTTTATAGACTCAGTTACTTTTGACCTATAGGTAGATGCGAAACTGTCGACACTAAAAAAGCTCGATAATAATCGAAACTTACGTAAGTCACCATAGACTTACGTAAGTTTCGATTTTTATCAAGCCGTCATAATATGTTACGACGATTATTCTGTGACTTTTCTATGAAAAAGTATTGAAAATAGTATAAAAATATAGTGAACTTACTTTTAATCACAGAAAAATACGGGCGACAGAAGCAAATTGTAAAGAAATACACTTCTGGTTAGTAGACAACAAAAATAATAAATTGATTGAACATTCTGACCAAATAAAACCACCTGAGTAAAGTCTGCAAAATATTACTAAATGGTGAGCAACAACTTCTTCAATAAAAAAATCGATTGTCATAAAATATCGAATCGGTAAATGAAATGAAATGAAATGAATGAAATGAAATGAAATGAAAGTTTATTTCCTTAGGCTTACAAATAAGCACTTAGACAAGTCATATTATATACTATTCATTATTATATTGATGTTCACTTCAATTTTTTGTCCACCAGTGGAAGAAGTGAGAAGAAACCACCAGTATGTTCATAACTTATGTGTCTAGTACATAGATTTGCTTATCTGTAAGTTGTTAGATTTTGAGTTGGAGCAAAACTCGTTCCAAGCTTTTTTATCTTCTAGATAATCTGATATTTTGTAATAAGCCTTTTTACAAAGAATATGCTTCACAATTTTTTTAAATTTATTTATTGATAATTTTTGCAACTCACTTGGAGTTTTGTTGTAGAAGCGTATACATTGCCCTTTAAAAGATGCACTTATTTTATGTAGTCTAGTTGTGGGAACAGCGAGTTTATTCTTATTTCTAGTATTTACATTATGTATATCGCTTTTTTTATTGAATCGATCGATGTTTTTATGAGTGTACAACAAGTTTTCATAAATATATTGACATGGTACTGTCATTATGTTTATTTCTTTGAATTTATTACGTAGGGATTCTCTGGGACCCATATTATAGATCGCACGAACAGCCCTCTTCTGCAACACAAAAACGGTGTTTATATCTGCAGCGTTCCCCCACAATAGTATGCCATAAGACATAATACTATGGAAGTAGCTGAAATAGACTAGTCTAGAAGTATCAACGTCTGTAAGGTGACGGATTTTTTTAACTGCATATGCTGCAGAACTAAGTCTCTTCGATAGCTTATCTATGTGTGGGCCCCATTGAAGTTTACTATCTAAGGTTATTCCTAAGAATACGGTATTGTCTACAATTTCTACCGTTTCTCCTTTTACGTTTACATCAGCCTTAACTTGTTTTACATCAGGTAGAATAAATCTTATACATTTTGTTTTTGTTTCATTAAGCAAAAGATTATTGATACTAAACCAATGGACTACCTTTGAGATTGCAGTATTTACATCGTCGAAATTTGTTTTTTGTCGATTCATTTTAAAAATTAATGAAGTATCATCAGCAAACAATACAATCTCATGATCATTCTTTACAAGATGAGGCAGGTCGTTAATATAAACTAAAAATAGGAAAGGACCCAAGATAGAGCCTTGCGGTACACCCATTGAAACCACAGACCCTTTAGATCGTTTCCCATTAATGTCAACTCTTTGTATCCTATCACTCAAGTAAGATGTAAGAAGATCCAAAGAGCTGTCCCTTATTCCATAATGATGTATTTTCCTGATTAATGTTTCGTGATGAACGCAATCGAATGCTTTTGACAAGTCACAAAAAACGCCTAAAGCATCTTGCGACTTCTCCCAAGCATCAAAAATATGCGATACCAACTCTACACCGGCATCAGTAGTTGACCTGCCACGAGTAAACCCAAATTGCTTACAGTGTAGCAGGTCATTGCCATTAAAATGACTAAGCAATTGGTGTAAAATCAGTTTTTCAAAAACTTTACTGAATGTAGGCAGTACTGATATTGGTCTAAAGTTAGTGGGGTCAGACCTAATACCCGATTTAAACAATGGGATTATTTTACTATGTTTCATTAGATCAGGAAATATGCCACAATCAATGGATTCATTAAATATAAAAGCTAGATCTGGTGCAATCGTATCAATTAAAGGTTTAATAATTTTAACGGAAATGCCCCAGAGATCTGCAGTTTTTTTAATATTTAAAAGTTTAAAGGCTTTTTTTACATCATTTTCATCAACATGTGTAAAAATAAATTTAATATCGCATTTAGGTACATTTTCTTAAAACATTATGACATGACTATTTGATTGTCAGTCGACCAACCAAACACAAAATAATTGCATGGAATAGGTATAGTGCTCTATCTAACCTTTTCCCATATGAAATCAAAGTTCTTGAATGTAAGCGGGTTAATTACGAACCTAATTAGTGTTGGAAGAACACCCTTCCAACCCTACTTCTTCATAGTTCTTGGAATTATTGTTTGCGAATAAGTGTTTAACCTAAAAGAAGTCGCATAACAAATAACATTATGGAAGTTCAAGTTCAATCGAAGCACATTAAATCTCTACCACCCTAACTGTGCAATAAATTGACCTAGACTTGTTAAGTTCTGTGATGTTACTGATTGCCATCATTAATTGTTGTGTAATCCACATATCAAAAAAACTATTTTACTTTTTACAACACTTATTCTATCAGTTACATCGTGATTGCAGCTGTGCTGAAATACTGGAAAACTCAAAATAACACCCGAAACAAATATCTGCGGGTCGTAAAATGCATTGGTCCCGAGCTGGGTATCGAAACCGCAACCGCTTGCGCAGGTGGACCCGCTGCGCCATCGATGTTGTCAATAAGACTTTACTGACGACACAACCATAGACCTACCTACACATTCAGTTATCGTTATCAGCCATCTCCTCAGGCTAATAAGACATTATGGTACCTATTTGTAGAAGCTATCAACTTAAATTGAATAAAGTAGAGCCTTATATCACAGTACTGACGACTCACTATAGGTCAGGCAGGGAGTATAATTAATACAATAAACTGTTCACCATCGACCTCAACTAGTAACAAACTATGTTAGCGATCATAAAACCGCATCCTAACTAGATTGCCATTTGAGCACAGGGGGTCTACTTTGAAATACGTAACTCGTAGTTTCAGGTGACGGATTGCACGAACAACCCTAGGTACCACCAAGCTTGGACGCTTGCTTCGGAAGCGTCACCAACAGGCACCTTTCGTTTCAGATATCAAAGAAATAAGTTACAAAATCGTTTTCACAGCCTATGTAGGGTCAGCTAGCTCAGAATCGTGATGTGTGCCAGGACCTGAGTGATTCCTTTGTCCAGCAGTGACACACCAATCTAATTTTAATAGCAGGGTCATCGGAAGAACGGGTCGGTCTTAAGTATGTCGATCATTCGTCAGCATCGTAATTCGTTTTTCAAAGTTGACCTACAGCTTGGTTGAGTAGACGCCTGCTAGGTAAATGAGAGTTAATGAGAAGTTTGCGCCACAAGGGAAATCTATAATACCTTGCACAATGCTTGTAGTTTATTAGTCTAGGTAAATGAAGAAACCTACAAAGTAGAAATTAGAAACTAAGATATAGCTTTTCTTGCTAAGAATCTGACGCGGACTCTATGGACTTGATGAGTCTTAAGTTGGGTAGTGACCGGCGTTACGGGGTGCCATGTAATGTGTTACACAGCGAGCGTTCATGCAGTCAGTTCAGGGTAAGAAGGCGCGCGCAACGAGCAACGAGATTTTAGCACTCGACGTAACGCGACGAATGGTACATTACGCCCAGTAACACCGGTCAGAACTCACCTTAAACCTACGACCAATAGGGTCAAAAGATGTGCGAAATAAATATCTTGTCCCAACCTAAAACTTTTGAAACTATCAAGCACTAAAGTGATTTAAAATATATACCATGATATGATTTTTGAGTTTTCTAATATTTCGGCTCAGTTTCATGCGCCATGATCTGTTCCTGTTTTTGTGTAAAACGACAAGGTGAAACTTTCACTTTTTAATTTTAGGTATAATTTATTTATCTTATTTATTTATTTACAAACGTACCTCTGTTTTGACAGGCACACCCAATAGAGTAACATATTTAAATTTATATTAGAATATTGTAGAATATAGAATCATTGACTCGCTCTAAAGTTGAGTTTTGCAGGATTGATTCAAGCTTACAGGAAATATATAATACTATTGTTATTGCCTCTACTAAAGAAAATTTTTGAGTAAAGCTCACCCTACCCACCTACTGATGAGGGAATATTTTCCCGGATGTTGCAGTAAATTGAATCCAGTACAAAGGCAACTCTAAATAGGTTCCCCGCATCCTTGCCGCTTTATTCCAGGTAATGGAATAAAGCGGCAAGGAACGGCGTCGTTTGGTAATTTTACGATACGTTTATTACATGAGGATATAGTTTTTCATCTACTCCTTTTTACCCTACTTCTTTAGTACTATTTTATTTCTTTACCATAAATATATTTTTATAGGTAAGTATATATTTTAGTTCGTGTTTTTTCAACGATATCAAGAAAAGAATTAAGTATTGTTATTTTGTGGAAACAAAAATATTAACGTACCTAATCCTTGAGTCATACTGATGTAAATAATGTCAATGCACCTATGAATAAATAGCAGTCTGATTTCCATACATGTTATATGGTATTTGCAAGTACAAATCGAAAGCAGCAAGCCCACAGCGAACTGCCAAAAAATAATAATAATGTAAACGGTAAACAAGCATTGTGGTATAAATTATTGTGGTTTAATATTCATTGTTCAGTTCAGGCACCTATTAGCACTAGGGCAGTAATTCACGGCTTGCATGTCGAGCACGTGCTAAACGCGCAGTAAACACGTTCATTTACGTGAAGTACTCCGCAAACAGGGCAGCCACTGGCAGAGCCACCTGCCTTCAGCCGACGACGGCCATTTTATCAGTTGATTAAAGTGGCTCCTAGCTTATGAAACCTGATAGCAAAATTCATTTGTTTACGCGATTCTATTATCTGATAAGTTTATTTGTGGCATTTGCGGAGATTGACGAGCAGAGTTTTAATAAAACACAGGATTCCATCTAAAACAAGTTGTTGTTCTTTAGCGATTACTGGGCAGCGAAGTTTTTAATTTAAGATTCGCTATGAGATTTACTTTTAATAAGAATTAATAGGATTAATCAGAAAGCAGGAGAGGCTGCGCTTGTTGCAAATTGGTAATAATCTCCACAAAGCAAAGTTCGCTAACAAGCTGACCGCTCCATTGAGTGCCTTATTGATTGGATACCCATTGAGTAACCTTTAGCACAGAGTGCTTTACTCTGAGTGGTTTGATAGCAAGTTCTGAGAAATTATGGTTTTAACAGTTTATTACATATCTAAAATTAAGTTTCAACTTTCTCATCAATCTTTTCTAAATTAGAAACAATACTAGCCTACGTTCCGTACTTGCTAATAAACTTACTTTTATACGAACAAAGTAAGGCGAAATATTTCAAAACTATGACAATATGGTGACATATTTACTTCATAATATACCAGTGTTTTTTATGAGAAACTTGAATCCTCTAACTAAGTATTCACTGAACATCTACGGCGTAGACGCTCTACGAGGCGTAGCGTTAGGGTGCGTGTTCACCTGCAGGATCGGACGCTACGCACTGATCATATCAAACGAATTTTAGTATTCTTTGTATGGTTTGCCATACAAATGCCTCCACTGTTCCACATCGCACGGAGCCGCAGATCGTGGCAATGGCGACGGTTGCAAATCATTTGAAATTTGTTTGAAAATGATGGTCGCATCGGCAAACTGGTGGCTGCGGTTACACGAACGCTCCAACCGGCGGCGTTACGCTCAAAAATCTGTTTGTTGCGGTCAGTGCGGATCATCCGATGCCGGCATGTAAAGGCACACCCTTAGTGTTAACACCTAAAAAACGCCGGAATATCCATTCAAGGCAACTTTCCCGTTTTATTCGTAAAATACTGCGCTTTGTACGTTTGTTTTACATTTTTTAATTTGCCACTTGAGATCACATTTTAGCATTTTTTTGCGATCATATAAAAAGTACCGTTTGTATCGTTTTAGTGATGTTGCCTATATTTGAATTGGTTGGTTGGTCATATTTGAGCTATTATTGTAGACTATAAATTTGCGTCTGATTGGCTCTGAATTTATTGGAATTGGGAAAATAGATTACCAATCTTTAGAAAGTTAAAGCGACAGTTTGAGGTTCTTGAGCAAAGAGGACTTCTGGAGAGGGTGTAGGGTATTCTTAACATATTGGAAAAGTTTTAATCAAATCTACATCAATTAGTAATTTAAATACGTACTTGTTTAGTAAATATGTTATTATCCGAACAGAATCCATTTTTAGCATGCGCTTATCTTTACCTTATAAAATACAGATCAGAAATGTGTTTTTTTAAGGTAAAATAAAATGCTGCTAAGATATTTTATAGGTACTTTATTTAAAGCCAGGAACACAAGTTTCATTGTTACAATTCATAATAAATATAAGCAATATAAAATCAGACAAATTCGGGTTGAGAACACAGGTAGCACTTCAAAAAAAAGGTTCTACTAAGGAGAAAAACGTACTCTTATCGTCTGATAAAGTTCTGTAGTATCACAAGTAAGTGACCTATTAAGTAAAATATTTAATAAAAGTAAAAAACTAACTTTCCAATTGTAAGTTTTAACTATTGAGGAAAATCTGAATCTATTCTGCAAGGTTTGCTAAAACGAGTTGTTGGTAACTTAATTGATATTCCAAAATATATCCATTTCAAAGAGAAGGTATAAAAAATCTTGTAAATGGATAATATATAAAAGATTGTTATAAGTTATGCTGTTAAAAATAAAGATTTCAAAATATATTTTATCGTTACAAATTCATCATCTTCAATGCTTTATTTAATTGACGATTAGCGTGGTCTACTTTTTTTCAAAAATATAATTTTGATATAAATTTTTAAGAAAATACTCTTCAAATAATTCCAAACTTCTGTGAAAAATGGGTTTAGAGAAAAAACTGATTCTCCGCAAAATAAGTAGGAGATGGCTCCACGAGACGCTTCCGCCAGAGCGTCCTAAAATGCCCCCGGACAATTTAAAATGTCTTACGAAGAGGAAAGCTCTCTGATATGAATTTTACTTTTGGATATGATGAAACTGGCAAAATTGTACCTTTCTGTATAATATAATTATAATAGACACCGAAGAATCAAAGTTCACGACACATATAACTGCATATTATTTCGCTGGGACATTTAATGCGATTATTAATATAACTATGTATTCATAATATTCATTAAAACTTTCCTAAAACCTGCATCTTATTTTCTTCATTCTGAATCATATTTTTAGCTCTTTGCCACGAACCGAGCGGTAACCAGATATAAAACCAACGGTACTCAACCTTTTACTTACTTCAGACCACCACAAACCAACAAAATTATTTCTAAAAATTCAAAATTAGACAAGTAGGTATATATAATCCTAAACTTTGATATACACATGTAAAAGTATAATAATATAATATACATTTAAGACATCGATACATTTTCTAATACTTTTGTATACACATGGAATATTTTCCTTAATAATAAACATATATGTATAGTTTTTCTCACCCACTCCGTTTTATCTAACCATGAAAATCAGTCGTCCAAGACTATTCAAGTTTCTTTTATATTTTTCATGTGTTTATCTAATATAAGACGGCTTATACAAAGCTCTTAATCTGCTTATTTTTACACAATACTCACAAAACATCAATAGGTTCTCGAAATGCAGTATCCATAAAAGCTTTTTCATATATTCTTATTATACCTATAACAGCAATAGTAAGAAAAATGTGGATAATCCTACAAACACTGGTTTGCTTTGTGCCGATAACAACATCAATGATATTATGTAAGTAGTACTTTACTTCCTATAATTATATGATTTATGAGCAAAAAGTTCTTTGCAAAAGTACAATAGTTACAGGGAAAAAAATTACACATGCTTTTGTTTGCTTTGTTACTTCTACGAGTATAATATGTCGATGAGCTGCTACGTAATGTCGACTTCAGAAATATTCATTGTTTTTTTTATAATAAAACACTTGCACAAGGTATCTATTGGTGGGTACACACTACATTACAATTTTATAGAAAATGTACTGAATAGTCACAGTAGGTGTATGTGTTCGTAGTAGTATTTCGCTGGCATAATTTGACTGTTATGATTTTGGCGTGAAAGTGGACAATTTACACATTAATTTATGTCCATACAAATATGATAATGTTGCATCTATTCAAGATATGAAATTGATAACGAGTCTTATAATATTTGGTCGGGAAATTCTAATAGAGACTAATAGCTAGGGACATAAGCTCTGAAGGGTGCGTACTAACTACACACATACAACGCTTTGAAATATTAAACTTAGCCGATATCATAATATTCTCTCATAGATAGGTAAAGAGTTACACAGTCTTGTATTATATATTTTACATTAATACTGATGTGTATTGTTAAAAAAATATACCGAAATGTTATTTTTATATAAGTAGACGGTTACTAAATAATAATACAATCTGTTAAACATTTAATACATATTGTCTTTTTTAAATGGACGTTGTGCGTCAATAGAAATTGTACATTGTAAATAAATATAATTTTATATAGAATTGTGTTTTTGAACTAAGATATTCGTTTAGACAAAAGTTATATACGTAGCTCTATTGTTCAGCGAAGCGCAGCTTTTGCTTTTTCACGAAGTCCTGTGCGAGTTTGTCGTTGGTGCGCGACTCGCATATTTGTAGGATAGGGTGATCTGGAAATTTTGTTTAGTTACAGCATAGGTACAAAGTTTATTAGATCAACGACTTAACAAATTTGAAACCTGGTAAGAGAAGTCATTGAAGATTTGATCATACTTTCTCAGTAGAACCAACCTAACTCTTTACGTTCCTTGAAACTCCAGTAAACTTAAATCGGACAGTAAAGTTGAGCTAGCACATTCTACCTAGGTATATATCTTTATTTTGAGCTTGTCTAAGGACCTCTTAATATGGTAACTTCACTGCAATGCCGTACTACGTAATAAATCTATGACTTACTGCGGTCATGTAGCTGCATCAGCGGCAGCTCAACCGGCCGCAGCGGATCAGGCGGGCCGTTAATATTGACCCCGGGCACACGCTCCAAAGCCACGAAAGCCTCGCCAGCGAAGTCATCAGCTGTTAACACGTCCTTGTCCCAAACAGATATGGACAGCACGGCGTCCCCGGACCGGACAGATTCTATACAAACGTTGAACTCGAAGCACTCGTCCCATACTGGATTCAGCGTTTTCTGGAAAAATATGTTTGCTGTAATCTATTGCTATTTTCAGGTCTTTTCAGTAGTTCGGGTTTGAGTAAAACGTGTGGCACACGTTCAGCAGGGGAGTCTATTTATTGCAGATTGTTATATCTGAACATTTGTTAGATCCTCAAAGATTGGAACACCTTGTGCAGGCAATACCTATATGACACGTGCGTCATTTATGAGATCATTACAGTGTAGTTCAAGGTACTTAACAACAGGTATATGGGTCTTTTTATCTAATTAACCACAAATGTGAGCATTAAAACAATAAGGAATAAGGAAAATCCGAGCGAAATACGCAATAAATGTACTCACCTTCTGCACATTAGTAACTTGCTCGTGAGTCTTGGGGAAGAGACGCTTAGGAAAGAGCTCGAGCACTACAAATGGATCACTCAGTCCGTTTGGATCCAGGGGGATGACGTCACGAGCAGATAACACCTCCACACAGAGCGCGTCGTGGTTGATATAAACCCTGCAGATAATAAACTGCGTATTAATTTTTTAGAATAAGTATTGTATATAGTTTATCGTGCAAGAAGTATAAATAAAAATAAACACTTATCAAGATTTTTATAGACGAGTCTAACTTACTAGAAATTCGAGGTTGCATGTCATCGAACGAACTTCAACTATATTATGAAGATTTACGACTCTGAAGTTTGTGCGAGGTTTGCTAACTACACAATTATAGCCAAGAGCGTCTCGCAAAAGACAGAACAACTAAATGTTTTGCTACCAAATTTTGAAGATATTCGTAGAAAATCTGTATCAACTTATGAAAACAAATTTTGTTGAAACCATAACCATGTTTTTTATTTAGTTTCTTAAAGATCTTGAAAGCAAATTTTGATGGAACATTTCGTTGTTAATTCAAGTATAGCCCAGGGCTTAAAACTCCTCTTAAAAAATTGTCTGTTATAGAATAGTCTTTTTCCTAACCTGACTAAAATAGACCCGTAAGGAGACGGCAAATGGGCCCTAGCTTGATCTTGCAAGCGGTCCATGAGCCAGAGTTCAATGAGCTTGTCTGTCGGGGCCTGGTGGTACTTCATTCTTTGCTCCAGGCGGTTCCACTCCGGGTTGTGCACTTCGCTCATTGGCAGTCCTGTTCCGAAAATGATAACATCTGACATTATATGGTTTAAAAAAATATTTTTAACGTTTTAGCTCATTAATGTGTTATTATTTAAACTGTAATACTTTATTAGTGCAAAGTCCCAGTCTAACAAATGCTGTTAACAAGACCTACCTTTCGCTTCAGCATGGAAAAACTCCGCAAGCAAATCCAATGCTTCCTTCAGCCTGTCGTGGTAGACTCTCGGCTTCTCTGCTCCGCCAGCGTCGGCCTGAGCGGACATCTCTTTGAGAACGGCGCTCCAGCATCCGGCCAGTGCTCGGATGAACGCGCGAGGGAGCAGCCAGGTGTTTAGAGCTGACAGATGCTGGTCTAGGAACTCCAGGAGGGGAGCTATAGCCTAGGTAAAATAATAATTATAATTATAGCCCCAAGTACTAATGTACATCACAATGAGCTTTTGTGATGGGTATAACTCTGATATACCTTCTTATTGAATTGGAAGAGAGAGTCCATAAACAAGTATACAAAGTATCCTTCCACTTGAAAGAAACTTCATAAAATAAGGTTGTGAGAATAGTACAGCTGTTACCCACAATTTCAATAAGTGCAAGCTTTTCGAGCTCATATCTTTCAAAGTAGCCGTTTAACCTACCACAGAAATCATTTCGTTAGTACTTAGACAAGGTGTTACGTGATAATATGTGTACTAAGCCAAAAAGAGGTAATTCTTTTGGACCCAGAGGGGATACTTTTGTTCTACGATTTTTAGAATATCGGTTATTTTAAAATATGCAGTTATAGACACATTTGTCTTAATATATATACGTATTCTTTTATTACTGCATAAGCTGACTGCGAGGTTATATCCTCTACATAGTTCTTACCTGTGGCGTAGGCAGCGTATCGGGAGACCATGCGAGATGGAAGACAGCCTTACGCAAGGGCGGCCTGGCTCTAGCGGCTAGAGGGGCCGCGGCGCGAGTGGAACGCGCATCCAACGTGCCTAGGGCTCCTCGGACTAGCTGGCGAGCATTCTCGTCTCTTTCATTGCTGTGAATTGCAGTTCATGTAAGACTCAGACCTTAACAATAATTGCTCCCATAAACTTTTTTTTTTTCAGTTAGGGCACGAGTTACCATAAAGTCATCATCATCATTATATGTATGCCTATGTTAGTCCACTGCTGGACATAGACCTCTCCTAATGAGTTACATGGCACCCTGTCTTCAGCTTGACGCATCCAGCATCCATCTGCAGTCTCTCACAGATCGTCATCCCACCTGACCGATTCGTGGTCTCCACGCAAGAATACATTTAGCCCAGCAGCGGATGTCGGTTCTTCGCGAGATATTGCCGATAAGTTATCTGTTAAGTGTGTAAAAACGTTTGTCTTCCTAATAAAGCAAAATAGAATAAATAAATAAGTAACTTTGGTTCTCTATCGGATGTATTTGTTACGAATCCTATCCTGACATAAAGCACCTACTATAAAATGATCCATTAACGATCTACGCATACATGCTTTTGAAAAATTTAAATATTCTCCAGCTTAGAGCATTGGCAATAAAAGCATAGTAGCTAAAGAATTAATAGAAATACTAACTTAAGTAGGTACCTACAGTGCAATACCCCGCTTCGCAAATCCTTGCACGTAAGAGCAATATATTTTACGTTTTAAAGTGGTGTAAAGAAGTGGAACTTCAAGCAAGTCATGAACCAGTTCGTCGTTATAATGCTTTCATAAAACTCTTGCGTAATATGCGCGGTGAGTCTGTGTGACACTCGAACTTTGGAGTTCAAGACTTTGTGATTCGCAACCCACATAAAGTTCTCCCCTAACTTAAATACTGCCAACTGACTAATTAGACAGAAACCTATCTAGGGTAGCTGGACCGAAAACTAGATCGTTAATCTATCGGAGCGGTAGCTGTTGGTATGGGATAGATATTTCTTGTTTTGCATTTCAAATGCATTTGTTGTTGTTGTTTTGTTTTGTTGTAATGTTTTGACACTAATCAAGGAAAAGCTTTGTTATATATTTTTGAATGGATCATAGACAAAACAGACAACACGTTCACCCTACTTCTTAAAATAAGATTGCAACTTGCAACCAGATTTGATCAGAATCCTACTTAAATTTATCAATACCTTTTTACTACCTATCTACTTTTCCATAACCCGAGGAGAGGAGGAATGATCCCAAACCATGAATAATTATTTGATTTTCCTTTTTTGACAAAAATAACTGACCCAATTTTATTTATTTGATGTTTAACCTTTTAAAATTATTCAGCAAGGAACGTCCCTACATGTTTTCCATGTCTACGCTGAATTCCAAAACAACTTATCTCTATCCTCATCCGAAACTTGAACTTTCCGAATGAGGTTCTTATACCTACTCAAAGTTTGAGTATCAACATGTCGAGAGAAGTTAGTTGGTACATCAACAGAATATATATACTCCGTAGCTAAATCCCAGTCAATTTGCTGCTAGGGACTGGTAAACTCTGGCATAAGTAGCGCGTTGTTCGTAGTTATTCAGCTCTCTTTGAAACAAACTGTTTCTTGGTAACATAATAATACTTGAATCCAAACAAGTTTGTTTCCGAACTTATTTATAAACCTGTTGTTATACATGGTTCGGTAAACCGTGTTCCATGGTAGCTGGGGGTAGGTGGAGCCCAGTCTATATACCTAGTATCTTATATACCTTGGCGACTTTATTGACACTGAAAAGCCCTCTCAGCGATTTACCTAAACGTTTTTTGTAGGATTTTCTGATTTTATCAAAATTCGAACTACATGGCTTACAATTTTTTTATATTACTTCTGGATGTTAGCCCGTACTATTTAAAAACAAAGTGATGCTGTTGAGGGTTCAAATAACACCATACCATTTTCCTTACCCCTAGTTATGGCACACTATCTGCAGAACACCCTGTATATTTCTCGCCAAAAACTTTTATTTGGTCGCAAACCGTTCATGTTAGAGGGAAAAGTTACGCAGAGAAAAAAAGCTAGGTAAAAGGGAGATTACAAAACTACTCCAAACTCTAAATGCACAAAACGACAGTATCATTTTGAGGTAGAGTAACGTCGATGTGCATATTGTGCATACAAGAAATCAATTGGAAAAAGACAATTTCCTGACGTTCGGTGCATTGCAATTTAAGGCCTTATTTTAAAGGCGCTAGATCTACTTTCGTTCGATGTAAAGGCGTCGGTTTCTCGGTAGAGGATTGCACTTACATGTGTTCGTCATCGTATTCGGCCAGCGACCGGCGCACGTACTCCAAATTATTCACGATCGTGCATATCTCTTCTGTTGTCTTATTTTGACCTGCGAAAATGATATTATTTATTTATTGATCACCAACATAGTGTACACTAGATCTAGCTTAATAAATATTATGTCAAGTGTTGATATAATTATAGGTGAAGAATATAATTATTATAATTAAAAAACTATAGGTGAATTATAAAGCGAGTAACATGGATAAAATGTAAATACAGTTAGTTATGTTAGAAAATGTTGGAAAAACATAGTCTGTCTTAAACGAAATCCTAAAACATCAATCGTAAGATATGTTTTCTCGAACTTCTCAGTAAAATAGATGATAATTGTATAACAAGTATCATTTTACAATCTAAAGAAACTTTGTTATGATTATGGAGAATTCTTAGGGTATTTATTACCCATTTTTGAAAATGTCTCAATTAAATTCTTAGTGCTAATAAACCACTAAGAAAATACAATTATCAAGTTTCGCGTGTTATTTGACGAAAACGCTCGAAACCACGAAAACGCACGAAAACGCGCGTCATGAGCACAGAGCAATATGGCATCCACAGCGGATGCCATATTGCTCTGTGCTCATGACGTCAGTAAACTGTGTGGCTGTGTAGGTACCTAAACAAATGTGCTGATGAAGTCAGTAAATACTTTTCAGTTTACGTACTCAGCCGTACGAGGTAATAACATGAAAACTTTGATTTGAATGTTATGAACTAAAACTAACATTTAACGACTGCTTTTTGCCTAAGCTATGTCAATAATATATGTTTAGAATTTTTCTCATCTAGAGTAATTGAAACCCTATTCATACGTGTCTTTTATATAGACACAATTATTCTTTAAGCATTTGTACTTTTAAAATTTATTGAAACTGTACAATATACTCCTAATGTAAATACATATATGTATGTTCGGTAAAATATTAATAAATTTTGACTCTATAAATCTTTATTTATTAAAGAAGCAAGTTCGGAAAATGTTTAAGTAGTTCATTTACAATCCAATCAAGTAAAATCAAGTAACCGGAAACAAATTGTGCTTCACGATAGAAAGCTCTGAACCAATTCGTTTTTAAGGCAAATAAAAACAGCTCATTAATTTCACCCACGGCGCTGAAATGTCTCCTTTTCATAGTTCTCAGGGTGGCTACGATAAAACAGTGTGTTGCTAGGTCAATCTACTGCCAGGTGGTGTTTATTGGAGAGTTTTGAGATTTACACAAGCTTTCACATAGGAAGTGTTGCTTGAATAAAATAGGGTAAAAATACAGCGTGAAGGTGAGAAAGTAATCATCATTCATTCCAACAAGGGACACCATTAGTGTGAGTGCAGTTCTAGTCGCACTATTCTGAATCTCGCCATGCTTAGATGGAGCCCAGAGAGAGCCTTGTTTTTGTGTATTTTAATTTAAAAAAACTGTCAAACCCTTTGTAAATAGGCTTATTACAAAATATCAGATTATCTAAAGGAAAAAAATGCTTGGGGCTTGGGCTTTTGCTCCAACTAAAAAACGAAGGTTTCTTATTCGCTTCTTTACCTTACCTTAAAAATATTGAAGTGAACAAAAATCAAAGTGTACACTTTAGGAATTTCTGACGTGTTCAAGAATCCTGTGAGGTCTAAAGAAAATAAAGCACTTTGAAGTTTAACCTTCTATTGAATAAAGAACTTACCATTGTTCTCATAATAGCCCTGGTCTGCGAGGGCGCCGTGTACGAGGTCCGCGTAATGCAGTGCCGTAGCGCAGGCTGCCTCCAACAGACGGACTCCTCCGCCCATAGAGCCTTCTTCAGCACCGCCGATGGCACGCCACACCAGGCGCATGTGGTAAAGACTAGGCAAAATATGTTAAACTTTAGAACTTGCTCTTGTAAACCCAATTTGTAGCACTGATAGCTGACAGTATCACTTATTTTTACTAATATAATTGAAAAGGCGTTTCAACAAAGTTGTTGATCCAGAAACAGTATTCTGCAAGCCCTATAATGCTCTAGTCACTAGAGCATATAGGGCTTGTAGTAATAAAGTCAAATCGCCACAGACTCTCGTTAGCGCGCAGTTAAGTTAGTTTAGTGACATTACTATCATACTACACGTAACGTATGTACATAGCTTTTTACGATTCCAGACAATAATTCCTTTTGATTTCAGTGAAGCGTCAGCATCATTGTGCTTACTCATTTTAAAACTGTCAATCGTGAAATAATTTAAACCTTAATAAAAACTTATCTCAAACGGCAATATGGTTTAAACTTTAAGTTTAAACCATATTGCCTAATATGGTTTAAACTTTAAGTTTAAACCATATTGCCTATGGTTATATTTTTCTAACAATTCAATAATAAAAAGTGAGCTAACCGCACGCGACGCTTTGCAGGCAGCCTCTCTATGCCACCCGGACGGTAAACATTAAAAGAGGTCACTTTGACTTTGAGTTTCAGCGGGTCAAATACAAGGGCTAATTGAAACGATTGCCAAGTCGATGTAATTGCTCAAATAAATCGCTTACATTTAATTTAATTTCAAGAACAAAGCTGTCAAATACGGCTATATGTATAAAGTTATACGAGAATAATACGGGATCTATGAAGGGTTCAGATCTGCACACATTCCATAATTATACGGTGATTAGGTGTACGCTTTAGTGATTCTATCTTATACTCGGTTCAAAATTTTTACAGGGTTTACAAAACTAAAGAAATATTAATGGAAAATATTTTACGACTCTGGTATCATCGGAGCAAATAGTAGGATTCTGTTTTTTTTATCAGCTTTCATCATTTCATTCGTCTCTCTTCCGTTTTTAAGCTCACCTTATTTGTTGGGCTTGTGCAATTACGCGTTAATTTGTTTTTGATGTTAGTGTTTAACTTGCTGTTCGTATTTTGTTATAGTTTATGGTTTTGGGTTATTTAAAAATATATAAAAAACGTTTACGTAGCCTGTTTTGCGGTTGGCAATTTCCATTGCTGCATTGCTGAACGATATAAATGAAAATACCATCGGATAAGCCCGAAAGGTCGACTTCGCTTAAAGAAGGTTGTCAAAATAATCGCCAGATTACATACTATGCTTGAGTAAAAGTAATATTCTTATTACTTTGCCCGCAGATTCCACGCGGAGTTGTTATTGTTATGTCTGTGTTACGACGTTTGTTAACAAATAAATGCATGTAAAGATTTCCCATTTATCCGCTAACAACGGCATTCCTTCGCGTAGGAGTGGAATGATCACCGAGTGTATTTTATTGTCCGTGTTTATTGTATCTTGGGAGGTTTAAGAGGCATTTCGTTCGGTTGGTTTGGCACCTTGGCAGTAAATGTAACGATATTATATGAATAACGTGTGTTCATTGTATTTTATGACTTTGAAGGCATCCCTCCGAAGAATACACGAAGATATTTATTTTAATACGTATTATATAACTTTATAAGCAACGCATGAACCGAGAGCTGGTGTTCTGGCGCAGCGCATTAGTATTACCTACCATACAGGGAGGCAATGCGGCCAGCGTCTTTGACATGGATCAGTCGGAGCTACCTGTGTATTATTTGCAACAGTCGCGTTAGAAGTTAGTGTTATTGTTTCAATCGTAAATACTAGTTTTTAGTTTTATTGTAATTTTCTTTGTTATTATTACAGATTTATATAAAATCAATTAATTAATTAGCTAGCAGAAGTTCTGAATTGCATACTTAGAGAAAATAAAACTTTATAGAAAACTGAGAATCTGCAAACATACACACTCCGCCGGTTTATGTTTTTCATAGCGAGCGCACCGCTGAAAGCCGGCGGCACTGTGTGTAGGAGCTTTAAGGATACAGTGCAAATCAAGATATAAATAACGTTGCTTACCAAGCAGCTGTGTCCACAGAAGAGGTGCTATGTTTGACGTAATGTTCTCCGTCGACTGGTTTATCTGCAAATAATACGCTCGAATTTTTATTTAGAAACGTATTTACTATCTTTTGTTACTGGACTTGCACACTTACACGTTTCCTCTTAGTTTAAGTTCTGTGTAGGTAAGTCTTATAACAAATACAATTCATGCATTCATTAATTCATTAATTCTATCAAAAAGAACACAAGATCCGCGAAAAAGCATTAGGACAAAAGGAACATTGCCCATGTTAAATGGATTTTCATCAGTGAACATTGTGTAAGAAAGGTCTCACCCAAACAAATATTTTATTTGTCTCGGTCCAATAAAAGGTTTCGTGTTACGGCACAGTTAGATTTCGATGCCTATCTAAATGGCCGCCGCCCTAACTCGGGTGTGAACCTTCGCCTTTGGCTCTCTCGATAACAATACGTTCTACCATTGAAAAGTCAGTGTTATGTTCGCGATGTTAGGTTACAAATTCACGTGACATTTGCAGCCAGATCTCCGTTTAAAGATTTCGAGACCGTATCCATCAGTCCATCAGTGCTTGGTTTAGGAATTTGTAGAAGTGTGGATCCAATGCTTATCAGAAGTTTGCCTTTCATCAGGATTTATGTTACACGGAAAGTCTGTTAGTAACTTCGGGAGGTTTGTTCATTCTCAGAAGCTTCTATTTAAGTTTACTTGGAACATTCTTGGAGTAGAAATTACTCGACAGTTTGCAAATACTTATGGAGCGTATGATTTTTGTTTCAATAAAGTTTTTCAGATATTTATTAAATTATAGACATAGACATACATTTATTTGCTGCAATTATCTTACCAAGCTCGAAAGCAGCTCGCACACGCTGTAAGGCCATAGTTTTGGTGACAGCCAGCCACCTATCTATCAGAGGCTCGAACCATCTGCAGACACAAAAATAAATAATACAGTTAGTTAAGAATTCGGCTTTGGAATTGGCTTCGTAAAACTATACACATGTCAAACTCGATGTGGAATGTTTCTAAACAAACCGCCCATACTTAAACTAAAACTCACTCTCTTGCCGCGTCTTTTTAAACGTAATATAAATAACTTGTCGAGTTGAGGTCCTTATTTTTTGTGTCGTGGTTTTTATCAAACATTCATCGAGTTTGGCTTGTGTATGAGGACCAACATTGTGTTTCCGTTGCATAAATATTATTCTATCCACGAGTGTCATGTTACCTCGCAGTCGCAACGCATCAGTTAGAATAACGAAGTTCGTAATTAGCAGTTAATTACCAGTTAATTAGCGCGGCGTATAATATGCGTGTTTATACACTTGTACAATATACTCAGAAACACTTGTAGAGTTTTTAATGAGAGTTCCACTCACTTCAAACGTATTACTCTTGTTTGTTCGAGTTTTATTGTTGTCGCGATCAAGATTTCAAACTTATGTAAGGAATAATTTATTTCCGTTCTTTTTTGTACTTACCTAAAAACGTGCGGGTACAGTAGATAGTCATAATAATTCACGTATTAAGAAAGCTTGCTCAGTCATAGATCTATGTTTGAGTGATGTTCATACCATAGAAAAACGTTACTTAAGTATAGACTGATGACTGAGCAAACTTCCACAAACATTTTAATGTCTTACCGAATCGATTCAGTTTTTTATTCTTACTTTTGACGGAAAATGCGATCAGTACCTTAAATATGTATAATGTATATGTGATTTAATGCTTCATTCTACACTTCAGGGACTTCAGAACAAAAAATAGATAGCAAAACCCTTTAGTGACGAATATTAAATTGGCAGAGCCACTCTACTGTCAACCGCATTTACTGGCAAAGTAACTTTTTATTGTAATAGCAACCTTCATAAAAACTTAAGATACTTTTTATGTTCCATTCTAAATTAAATGCATATCAAATACACGTTTACGGACGAATGAAAGGATTTAATGTCAGTTTGTCTGCTGAGACGACCGATTTTTCATTAATAAAATAATAATTTTAATTTAACAATGTATACTGTGTATTGTATATACATATATTTTTATTTAATATCATTTAGATTCCATTTTAATGTTAGTTTTATATGTTTCATTGTTTGTATGAAATCAAAATTAATAAGTTAAATGGGTAATTTTACCGTCCTAATGAATAAATAAATAAATAAAAGTCCAACGTCAAAAGCTTAGAGCATTTGCCTCAGTGTCTCGGGGCGTGTCTCCAATTGATGCTAGAGACAAAACTAATTGGGTGAATTGTACTCACTAAGATGCAAATAATTGATATTAACCGTAATAAAATAGCATTCACTGCGTATAAGCAGAACTTAGGTCTGTTAGTGAAATCGTCCCTTTATGCTAAAATTCTACTGAACCAACTAATCCCAATTAAGTTATTAAATTACAAAGAACCCCTATTAGCAATTTTTAACTGGTAATTAGAACTTCAAACAAGATGAAATTCAAACATAACAGAATGGGTTATGCTAATATTAGGCGCGTAATCTATCCCAAGAGGAAAATCTCCTCAAATGTAACCCTTGTCCCAGACGTTACACGAACCCCTCACGATTATGAGTCCACAGATTTACATGACACACATCACTTATTTATAGCGCTCTTTGACGAGAATATGGAACATTTTACTTGATTTTAATAGCTGGGGAAAGAGCCCTTTTGTTTTAAATTGCAATTTTGTTTCCTACGCGTGCTGCTACGCCTCTACGAAGTGCTACAAGGTGCTACGGAATTCCTGATTTTTTGCATGATTTTTATTATTACATACTGAAGGCTTATCTATACATAGCGCATATTTCGGTCTGTAATATTTCAGTACCTACCTAACTGAATGCTTTTTATATACGCAGTAAGTAGCTGATGTAAGATATACATGGTTTTGGTAACTTCATCACTACATAGTATAAAACAATGTCGCTTCCCGCTGTCAGTCTGTCCATATGTATGCTTAGATCTTAAAACTACGCAACAGATTTTGATGCGGTTTTTTTAATATATAGTGTGATTCAAGAGGAAGGTTTATACACTATTTGACAAAGATTTCCACGCGGGCGAAGCCATGTAGTAATGTTTATAAAATAAGCTGGTTTGTTTCATCTGTCTTGACTTTTTGTCTTTATTAATTAACATCACATACAATTATAGATACTTCTTAGTCTTGGGGGTTTTAGCTGTAGGCTAAGCTTGCACTTACTTATAAGCAATAAACATTTGCGGCGCAGCTTCGTTCGGCGGATGACTCTGCTTGGCTGGAGTGGCGGCGGCGCATAGCTCACGGACCGCGCAGAGGACCTCGAATGGTAGAGTCTTTGCTGTTACCACGCAAGTCACTGTGTGAAGAAACAAAGCGATTTTGATTATAGGCTTAAAATACGGTTCCCAAACAAAGTGAGATTGGTAGAACAACATAGATTATGATTTCCTCCAATTATCGTCCAAGGTCTTAATGAAAACTAGCCATGGTCCTGCACACATGGCTAGTCATATTATTCATAGTTCACAAGTGTGCGTAAACTCTAATACACTCTATTTCCTCACTCGAAACAATATAGACTACCAGATAAAATCATGTTCAGACAATGGCAAATAGCTGAACATAAGCAACCGTCGCTACGCGTTTATAAATAAATAAAATTTATTTCTGTAACAGTTTTACAACAATTTTTACACCGTAGTGGAGACCTTCATTTAAGTATAAGTACTTGTGTTAGAAGGTCTCGCGCACTAATGGTAGGTATACCGGTAGCCATAGTTTTTTTAAACAAGTTTTGTCGTTGACCGCTGTGAAAACGTTCGTTAATAATCCCTTAAGTGGGTTAACCTCAAGTGTCTAAGCCTAGATTTTTTAGAGCGAACATCAGAGTTTCATCCCTTAACGTATGTATTGATAATGTTGAGGCTACTTTTTCTACAGCAATGATCGAAGATGCTGCTAGATCTTACCCACTCCAGAGGTTTCATCGTAAAATTCTTCTTCGGCGACTCCGCACCAACCCTCGGACACCCAGTGCTCCACGCATTGTCGCACATCTTCAGTCAACTGCCGATACATACCATACATTTAGATATCGAAACTTAACTTTACAAATACAGTCAAAAGCTCTGGAGAATGCATTCATTAATTATTACATCGATCAATAACAGCCCCGTGACATTTCACGGGGCTGTTGATTTTACTAGTACTATAGGTCATTACCTATAGTACTAGTAAAATCAATATCGTATGTAGGCTACATTCTCTGCGCTTAAAACACAATTTAATATTCTAAACACAGAAAAGTGATGTGACAAAAAGTGTTCGGAAAACAATGTCTCCCACTTACCATTTTGTCTATTTGGAGAAAAACCACGTTGAAGTACGTAACATTATTGGTTCTGAAACATTAAGGTTAACGTTATCGCTCCGCTTCGACTTTTATTGAATCGGAAAAAGTATCAGAAAATATAAACATCTAGTGTCGGGGGACCGAGGGACTTTATGCTTTTTACTCGCGCCTTCTCGCAAAGAATGGATCTATCACACAATAAATTCCACTGGAAATATGATTTTTCGTGTCCGACGGCGAAAGGTTTCGTTATGTAACAACTGGAACCAATATTTTCGGGACTTTTATTTTGTGCGTCTGTCTTTTATTTGAAATTGATGTTCTCAACTTGTAAAATAATTTAAAATAAGTTTTTGTGAACATTCCAGTCATTACACGATTAGTAATTTAACTTATCCATATTGTAGACTATATCTTAGCGACTAAGCAAAGTACTAACTTCATATAGCTCCAAATACTAATATTAACAACTCACGTCTCAAACAGCGGGTGGTAATAAGTCAATCCTTGCTGCAAATCTATTTGAACCAGTGTAATGAGGTTCACGAGATCTTCTCCGCGTTCCGATTCTGTATCCTGAGCGCACAGGGCGTCGTACCACTCTGCCGTGCCTTTGCGAAGACCGTTTATTATTTCGGTTCTATGCAATGAATAAAAACATATATTAAATGTTGATAAAACATAAAGCTATGGGTCGAAAATGGAAATAAACCTATATGTTAGTCAATTTAAAATGGAATAATTTCTTGCACATGTCTACTTTAAGTCCGCTGTCTTATTATAAGACTGCGAATTTAATAGTAAATACACAGCAAAATAACCCTGTATTTGCGAAGTCGTTGAAAAGGAGCTGTTGTGAAATTTGTCCTCGCCACAGGGCATTAACCAATAGAACTCAGCTGAAACTAATCACCAGACAGTTCATAACCCCTGTGTCTTGCCAACGTAACGAACTAAGTATGTTTGAACTAAGTAACAAATTCTAGTTCAGTAAGTAACGGCAAACTTCATATTCATGAGTTATGTTTCGTTTTAGCAAGGAGCCTGGAGGTCTACTTCAAAAATGAAATAACGATAACGGAGCGTTTAAACGATGTACGAATAGAACCATTCATTCGATGACCCAACTATGTAAATGGCTCTGACATTTGTTTCCTAGAGATCCAAAACAAAATATGTGACAAAACTTGGTGCTAAGGTTGTTTGTATTGGTTGATCGCTCCACGCTAATAAACTTCATATATCGTGTTTCATAGTAGGCCTTCAGGTTTTGCGCGGCTCAGTTAGGGCTTACTGAGCGTGACATAAGGTGAGTAAAGTTTGTTTCTTTGAAAATTGCCTGCCAGCTTGTTAACAAAACACATTTAATTAGCGTTACGAACGTGTGTAGAGATTGGTGGTGCCAGCTAGTTTACTATGCCATTCTTCCTGAGTGTTTGCTCCATGAAGGCTTACACATGATAGTGTTTCCTTACCCAACACGGTTTATGAACGTCGAGGAGAAGGTAAATATTTAGTTTTGGCCTAAGTAAATAAGTTTTTGGCACAGGAAAATACATTCATTGAAATTATAGGGAAGTTAATTAGGCAAACGCCCAACAAAATTAACCTTATAAAGTATTACCTACTTATCAGTTGTTCAGTAAGTGAACTATTTCCTTTGTTGAAAATGAAACCGTACCTGATTTCCTTACTGAAAGGGCAGCAGCGCCAGAATGATTTCATTTGAGACAGCTGACTCAAACAACGCAGCAAGTATTCCAATCTGCAAGCAAATTATTTTATTACGGAAAGCCCTCTTGAACAATTTTTCATTTAAATATTTTGTGTTCTTTCAAAGTGGAAACCTTAGAGACTTTATTATTTCTACAAATGGTCGAATCATTTAGATCGTTATGGTTTAATGATAGCATTCTGAAGTTCTTGAAATATTAATAGCGGCTAAATAATAAAATTCTATTAATTCCTTGGGAGATCCTGCTGAAGTATGCCATAATTAATGCTGCTGGACGGAAGGTTGACCCTCTCCATATTTACCGACTGGGTTCTGTTATCTCAAAATAGCTGAAGCACATTTTAACGAAGTTCTAAGTGAGTTTTTGATATTTAGGCCAGTTTCTTGTAAATTGGTAACACTAACGAAAGATGACGCAACATCTGCCTGTTTCTGGCCGAAGTTTGGAAGTTAGGAAATTACGAGCGTATTGGTTATTATGGCAAAATATCAAAAGTTAGGATTCTAATTTGACGCGAGTATTGGTTTGTACAACTTCCGATTTATGTCGTTTGCCAAGTTTTAATGTTCACAGAGCCATCGAACCACCAAATTACTTTTAATACGAATGTCAGATCTGCTTGTGTGTTTTGGGAATTTCTGTATGAAAAACGTCAAGCAAGAGTATTTCAACTGTTTACACAGTCGTTTCCTTGTAGTATCTAAGTAATCAGAGAGAGAGAGACAAAATGGTTCCTGGAAACACAATTTCTGTAGTACATATCTACTTCTGCTGTTCAAGTATCTAGCTTGTATCTGTTGAGTCCATTCGTGGTGCAGTTTGAGCTGGCACGGATCTCGGTTTATGACTTCAGCGAAGCAATCGGTAAGTTAGAGTGGTACCATCTTCACTTCCATCTCATATGTATACACATTGTCTACTTCTCAGCAGGTGATACTGCTGGCGTGCAGAACGTAATACAAGTCACGGTGTCTTCAGTCCATTTGGCGAACAAGCGCTCTTCATCACGTGATTCACTAGTCTCCCTTGTTGAAAAATTATTGTCTTCTGCAGTTTTAGTTACCTGTTAAGATTGTTGGCGTGCAGGACAGAAACCACACGTGCTAAGTTCTTTACTCCGCCTGCGACACAGGAAGTTGCGGGTTCGATTCCCGCCTCAGGACAATTATGTGTACGATCTGCAGATATTTGTCCCGGGTGGTTTGATCGTTATCTTTGTATAATAAAAAATATCTATCTATGTAATCTATTGTATTAAGTACTAGCTGCGCCCCGCGGCTTCACCCGCGTGGGAATTTCTGCGCGGATTTTTTTATGTTTTCTCACCGTTTAAACCTTCCCTGGACTACGACAAACATTTTAAAACCAAAATCAGCTCAATCGGCCCAGCCGTTCTCGAGTTTTAATCAGACTAACGAACAACAATTCATTTTTATTTATATAGATAGAAGATATCAGTCATCTAGTACCCATAACACAAGCTCAGCTTAGCATGGGGCTAGATGATGCTGTGTAGATTATCCAGCATTAATTATTTATTCTACTGGTGTTGGAAAAACTTTGTCTCCTTCTACTGAAGTTCTACTTCTTCCTGAGTAGTTCTACTTCTTCCTGAGTAGTTCTACTTCTTCCTGAGTAGTTCTACTTACCTGGTAAGACTGTTGGCGTGCAGGACAGGGTACAAGTCACGGTGCAGTTTGAGCTGATGTAACCCTCGCTCCAAGAACTCGGCGAAGCAGTCGGCGAGCCAGCGCTCCTCGTCACGGGACGCGCCGGAATCCCCACTGCTGCTGGAGACGGCTTCGCTGGCGCACCATGCCTTCTCCAGCTCAGTCAGGAGTTTGGACATGTATCTGAAATTATAATAGAGCAATTTAATTGTATTAGTCATAACTTTCTGCGGGTTTCGTAAGCGGTGACCCAGGGTCACCCGCGGGTGGGGAACATATCGAACACCGAACTGCGATCCAAAATTATCCTCTGATAAGAGCCAATAAGGCTCTTATCAAGGCAGGCCTATATCTAGCTGTGAACTGGTAAAGGCTGTGTGTGTTTAGTTCAAGTTGTAGCGAATTATATATGGTGTTGATACGTGGGATGCTAAACCAACAATTACTTTCCAGTTGCCAGAGAACCGACCCCAATTTGTCAGTGGATAATTTGTTCGTTGGTACACCTTATCCGCTGATAATTTGTTAGATCTAGAGCTACTCGTATTACAAACTTCTAAAATAAGTAAGCAAGCAATGTTATTTCTATTATTTTCTACAACAAAAACTTTCTCAGAAGATAACAATAAAAGATACCTAACGAAGTCGTTAGATACAAGAGAAGTCAGGTGTAAGTAATTTTATTTTTATATCTATGAAAAACTTCTCGAAGGCCCAAGGTAAGCCGGGCCCGGGATAGCTTAAGTGCTTTTATGAGACTGTATCGGGTTGTGAATGTTACTTGGTTTGTGAAATTGTTTTGGAACAATTTATTGCAAAGATAGATATACTGTTATGTTAGTACATATATTGTTCTTTAATTTGTCAAGTCTTGTTTTGTAAGTAAAACGAGTATTTATGCTCATATTTACATATGTTTCGTATATCACGTCCCTAGCTAGATGATATAAGAATTTTTGAGATTCCAAGAAAAGTTTATCATGAAATCGGGGCATCGCACGATTGAATAACTAAAAACGAAATAATTTTAACCTTTCTTATAATCAGTATACCTTATTTTAACAACACTCTTGCATGGTTGTCTGGTAGAGATCGCTTTTGAGCAACACAACCGCCAGTTGTAGCTTGTTTTTTTAGTTTCTATTTTACATTGTTCTTATATACTAAGTGCGCAAAAAAGTATTATCTATCTATCTTACTTATTCAACTTAACACTTTGATTGTGATTTTTTTTCGACGACTGCGATCTTTTTTTAACCTAAAAAATTCGTGCTGCCGCTCTACACAGCGGTTGTGTTGTGCCGCACATGCGTTTCGTTCGAAAAATATTACGGCTGTGCTGAGTCACAAAGATCTGTATTTTCTCAGCCGCTGCGCTAGTGTGGATTTAAGCATATTAGTCACTTGTAGAAAACACATGATGTGATTTCAGCACTCAAAGTGTTAAACTAAATAACATAACTAACTTGGGATCCAACGGAGATTCACTATTAAGCCTGCAGGCTGCAGCAAAGCGAGCGATGGAGGCCTGCAATGGACTCAGGTCCCCCTGTATCGCGTGCTGATGCAGCAGGGTCTTAGCGGCCCCGCACAGCTCCCCCTCCCAGCTTGCTTCACCCCCCTCTGCACCGCCACAGGCCTGGTTGGCTGCCGTCTCCACCTCATGAGCGAGGAGTACACCAAACAGACGCTCGTGGTGACGTACCTTCAAAAATAATGAAGCTCTAGAGGTGTGTACTTATTTTACAATACAATTTGCAATATAATTATCAAAGTAATTTAATTATGAAAGTAATTTAATTATGAAAGTGTTTTTGTAATTATGAAAGTATTTTTATAAAAAAATGACATGTAAATTCATTTTACCAATAAATTGTATTTCTGTGTAGTACAAAAACAAATGTACAAATATATTTATTTCTAATGTATAATAAATAGTGTAACTGTCTTTCAGAATGTCTTAAGTAATGAAAATACTTGTGCTATGGAATCTCGACCTTCCAAACCAAATTATATTAATAGATATTTTAGTAGTTAGATAATTAATAAAGTATGCTAAGTTAGTAGATGTAGCGCTAAACCTGGACCACTAAAGCTAAAATCTCGTAAAACAGTGCCCATGGGATAGATTAAACATTTCTATAAACACAACGCGTGGGAAGACTCGGGCAGAAACTAAAATCAATAAATAGTAAAAGTTCAAGCTTTTTCACAAAAAGCCTCCTACTACCAAGCCGCTGATAGGGCTTTATAGGATTTTCAACTAAAGCAAAATAAAAAAACGAATACATAGAATTTCACAGTCGAGTACTGATTGATTTTCTAGTCATATCTAAAAATAAACTAAAAGGAATCTCTGCGGAACCTACTCCACAAGGCATGGGTTATCTTGGTCGAGTGTTTTCATAAGGTTGGCAGACACTCTTATATACCTCTAAGCATCAAAATGGCGTTTTAAAATTTTGATTAATGAGTTTTCAAATTATTTGGTCTCCTAATAAGAACCATTAGCTACATTTGGTAGGCCTTCGCCCCCTCATTTGATTCTTACTCCTCGTCACTCCTGCCTCTTCATTAATCGACAAAGGACGACAGGACGCGGAGCGTGCGTCTAGAACCGTACTCTTCGTGATGATGTTCCTTGGTTCAACTCCAATGTCGCTGTTCTACCAACACAAACTAGGAATCTAGTTAACCCGCTTACATTCATAACTAACCAGTAATTCATAGAAAATTATTAAAAATGTTATCGGTCAACACCGTCGTCAAACACCGTTAGTTTTTATAACGAAATAATCACTTGTGGTTAATATAAACCTACTGGATATAAGTTTAAATTATACACAGATCTTTATATTTTATCTAGCTAGAGCCTTAGAAAGTAGGGTTTAACTAAATAACTCAGTGAACACTAGCATAAAAAACCAGATTTCTCCGAAGCACTGAAGACTGAATTGGATTTATCGTGTAATCAAAATTTCGCTTTAGTCGCTCGCTCACATGATTACCTACGCACTAAAGAGATTTACTCAATGCATTGAATACCTACGCTATCGAGATACCTGCCAGCTCCTCAGAGAATAGTGATTCACGCCTTACAGTTATTTGAACTTTCACCTGAGGCCTTTATTGAAAAGATCTTAATCTCAAATTCCATGAGCGAGTTTCAACAGACAAAGTTGGATTAGTTAGTAATTACCTTTATTGAAGGGAATCTTCACAGCGTTAAAGGTAATGGACCTACTAAGCACTTTATGACGTAGCATCTTGAGGACACTTCTGACTGAGCTACCTCTTGTATGTTTGCAACGGTATGCAATTGTTAAAATTGTAAATACAAGTTCTGAATTCTTTAATTGTAGTTTTCTTTGAACTTAAACAGGCTAAGTTAATACAGAATATCTAGCTTAAACAAATTAAGATTTTTGTGTAAGACTTATCAAAATGACTGAACTTAGGTGATAAAGATTTCTGTACACCATATTATAATTAGTTAAAAAACCGCACTAACCGCTAGGTCGCAAAAGCACCGGCATAGCTGTTGTTGAAATACCTGAATTAAACTTGCTATATTTTGATAATTATAAAAATAGCAGAATGCTCCTCGTAAACACGGTTATTAAAAGAGGTGCCCATGTAATAAAAGATGGATGGGTGGATAAAACCGGGCATGGGCTGTTGAGCAAATAAAAGAGGCGAAACAACAACAAAGGCGATGGAGCGTGCTAGACAAGCCGCTCGTACCGTGTCCCGATAGCATTATAACATACACAAAAGCCGATTCCTTCAAATATTAGGTACCCACTGAATAATAGCTCGGTGGAAAAAACGAATAAAGTATTTTATGAAACTTTAGTATAGTCGGGTAGACCACTAGATTAGCAATATTTACCCATAACTCCTTTATTAAATGCATAAAGCTGAAAATTATGGCGGTGGAGAAGCGCCGACTGAAACGGTCATTTATGCATTATTAATAATTTATGGAGCAGTAATCATAATCCGACTGTTACTATAGTAATAAAGTTCAATGTCTGTTAATACAGAACGCTGAAAATACTAAACAGATTATGATGAAACTTGGAAAATATAGGCATTAAATAACAACATCGGTATTGGCTACTTTATATTCGGGATGGACGCGTGCAAAGCTGCGGGCAAAAGTTAATAAATTATGGCGGTATAGGTGTTATGGGAGCATGTTTTCCGCTTCGTTAGAATGTTCGGTTTCCGGTTTCACATCCGTTACTTTGATGCGTGGTAGTTCGAGCCACCTGCGTAACTAAATGACCAATTTACATAACCTTGTGTTGTAATTTGCCTATACATGTTAGGGCGCGTTCCCACTGTCTCGTAACCTTAATCATTGTCGTCGATTGTTTGTCGTCATTAATTCGTCGCGATTTTTATCGTTGAACGACCATAGTTGTTCCCATTGGGTGACGTTCGGTGACTATCATTACCACTAAAAAATAACATCACAGACATTTTTTATCGTGATTATGATAGTCACCGATCGTCACCGAACAACGACACAATATTTGTCGTTACATTTTTCGACTGTCGTGCTAGCTGTTCCCATTATAACAACCAAACAAGTCGACCACCCTGTTTGCTGTAAGAAAACTCTTTGAGGGTAAAGCTCGGCTTTGTACATGTCCATAATGTGTGTGCAATAAGGAATAAAAGTCGTGGACGACAGTTATTTGTGCCGTCAAATATGTGAACACCTCTACTTAAATAAACAAGCCACGATTATTTAAACTGTACGACATTCTGTCGTCACGTCAAAGTGGAACGGCTGGTTGCTTACAGATTTGTATAAAAATAAATCGCAAAATCAGTGTCCTTTTTGTCTGATTCAAGGGCATGGATGATCCGAGACATATTTCCCTTTGTTTACGACGATCGATTATGAGCAATTATAGGAATGTAGGTCACGTTTTTGGCGTAAAGCTGTGAAACAAAAAGCGATGGAAGGGTTTCTGTTAGTGGAAGAGAGCCTCGGGGCACTTCGATAGAAACCCTTGGGAAAAAATGGTGAAATTTATGTATGGGAAAGTATTGCATTTACGCTTTCCACATTCCATAGCAATGAAAAGGCAACGAATAATGAAAAAGAGTCCCGAGTGTTTCGCTTTGATACTCTAAACTAGAATCCAAGATATTTTATGTAAACGTTCGTTTTTAGCTCAAAGATGGATTCTTTTCGCGACGCATCTGCAATGTTAATATTTTATCACGTTTTCTTAATACAATGACAATATTAAGAAAACGTGATAAAATATTAACATATGCGTCGCGAAAAGAATCCATCTTTGAGCTAAAAACGTACCAAATTAAATTTATGAATGAAAGCTATCAAGACCAAAAATTGTTTAGAACTTCTGTGATTTGCTCCAATGAATCCAGTGACAAAAAAATATTTAGAACTAGTTCCTGCCCACGGCTTCGCACTTGTATTTATTGTTCGTTCGATTAATAGGGTCGTTCCCCAGAGTAATAAATAGTAAAATATGGGATTTTGAAAAGACCCGGCAAAAGATAGAATCATAGTCAAATCTATGCGTTAGACACACAGACAATTTAGCCTCTGTTTCGCTTTTCGTACAACGGACAAGTCATAATAGAACTACTACGATTCCGCGGCTAAGTTTTCGGGAGATGCACTACGGACCTATAAAAGAATGCAAAGTTTTTATCTCTCGGGGCAATGAGTCAAGCTGGGTTAAGTTAAATCGTACCTGCTGCCAGTTATCATCATCATGACGGCCAGCCTCCCTCGCAGAGAGCCACAGACGCAGCCGGATCCTCCCTTGAACAGAAGAGCGTTGCGAGCGCGCGTCGAGGGTGTACCACGCCTCTACGCCGGTCGATGGTATCTCACGCAGAGGGATGTTGACGCACCCTATGCAAATTAAAATAATTATAAGTGAAATTGATGTTGAAAGTTTAGTAAAGATATCCATTAAAAAATAACAAAAAAAGTTGTTTAGATTTGTTCATAAAACTTAAATGGCATGAAATAATATACACAAGGTACCTTATATGTTGAACACCTTCCTTGCATACTAACCCTGTACTAAACCCCCATCAAGTTAAGTCCTTAGTTTTTGTTACACCCTGTTGACTATAGTGTATGTTAAACCGCAACACGAGTTCTATGGTATCGCGGCGGAGGTATGCTATGGGCTTTAACAAAGTAAAAAATAAATTTACAATCAAAGAATATAAACAATTTAGAACTAGTGTAAATAAATAATGCTGGACAAACCACACATTAGTAGCAATAGTAGTAGATACAACTGGATTTCAATTCAATATTTTAATATTATTATGCATAGCAGCGAGTTTTTACTCTATTATTCTGTTTAGTAAATTTAAATATGTAAGTTTCAATTTTACATACACTACACTGCTTTCTTGCAAATCACAAATCCTTAAAGTAAGTATTGAATTGGAAGATATGCTTGAACTCACACTCGTCAATCTTATTACTGGCATCAATTCTTCGAGAAGACTCCATTTAATCCTATTGACGTGAAAGGATTTGAAAATGTCAGCGTTGTCGTAAAACAGGGTTTTGACAACGCTGAATGCGAGCGACGGATTCGTCCAGAAAAGTCGCGGGCCTGTCCTCACATTAGGTAATGTTACTTAGCCTTAGCCTTGATATATACCTATGTATGTGTAAACACGATGTTGTTTTATCTATGACCAAGCTTTCATTTCATGGTGTGACCTCAATGAATCATAACTACGCCATCCTAACGCGATGACGTCATATTTCCCAGCGATTAAACTAATCCAATAGGACGACACAATGTTATCAGCCATAAACAGTTTTATTAGAATTGTGTGCATGAGTGGATATTGCGATAAACAAAAACAAAGCCGTAGTCAACACACACACACAAAGTGTGCATATACATACGAGTAGGTAGTCAAGTATCGATAGGTACCTAGTCGCTTCGCTACGTAACGTATACTGGCTGACCCTCGGGGCCTCTATCCAGTTCATGATTTTACTGAAAGCTTAATAAAATTGTTTCCGTGGACATGGGTATAGTCGTATGATAAGTTGATAACCCAATAATAGGTTTTAATTAAAGCTGAAAATGGTTTGCTCCGATATATCAACAGCGCTAATCAAGTTTGTCATTTAGCCGCTCTGGGACGCGGACCAACGCGGCAACGCTTTGTGAAATAGTTTTTTGACAAACGAACTGGAAATGATAATAATATTCAGGAATACTTATTTCCTGAAACCCAAAAGTTACACCTGTATAGGATAGGAAAGCGTTATTTCGGTAGGTTTTTCATTATACTTATTACGTAGGTTCTTTCGAATATACTCCATCACCGTCAAAAAAGTAACAAACAAAATGTAAGGTATAATGAAGACAAAGTTAAGGCTCGCAGCTTGAAATACATCTTCGTAGCGCTAACTCAATGAAACATGGCAACTCTGTGAACGTTCAAAATTGCCTACATCTGCAATTACCTTTTCCATCTTCGTCTGCGCCGAACGAAGCCATTCAATGTTAGGAATGTTTTTTGATAATGAATGAATCAGTTTCATTCCCAACAATCCAAATCTATTGGTTGGTATTTCACATGCCTATATAAGTAACCATGTCACGTACTTTTGTCGTATTTTCACTGTCTTTGTGGATCTAAAAAGTTGAGGGCGTTGGTTATTGCCACGGTACGAGTTGATTAAGCGTCAATATTATGCCGTGTGTGCGGGCGGGATTCATGTTATTAATACAATAATAGGAAATAGGTAAACTTTCTAACCCCCGCCGACGCGAAAAGAGGGGTTATATTCGTTATCTCACCTGTTCATAGGTGCGTCTGTATTTGTGAGTCATTGTAGCTTCCAATCAGCTTACGTGCAACCGTTTTAAAACTATGGTGTTTTCAGTACACTTATTCCTTTCTTTTTTATACAATCAAGTATAATCAGTCACATACCAATAGGTTCGTCAATATTATAGAGACTTGCTTTATAAACAGCTTCTGATTCTTTCACAAAAAACCTTTAAACTATGTTTCCATGCGTGTAAAGGTAATTTATTAAAACAAAATATATGTACAGAGGTGAGGAAAACTTCTATTTCATTTAGCTAGTCCATACGTAGGACTATATTATATTTTTTCTGTGTCTTTGTTTCAGAATGTAATCATCTTGTTTTTTGCGTGTATCTTAATAATGTACTCGTATATCGGTAGCTCTTCTATATATATCGTAATTCTTCTGCATTAATTTTAGCTTAAATTCAATTTTTGTAATATTATTTTGTCTCTAAATTTGCCACTCAACACTTTATACCCTGTCCACCTATTTATTTTTTGTTTGATATATGCACACATTCAGAGGATCCATATTTATTGTCAGATGAGTGAATGAAGACGGATTGATAGAGTTAAGTTAGAAAAATGAAAATAAAAATGAAAAGTTTTTATTTCTTTAAGCTTACAAATAAGCACTTAGACAAGTCATATTTTATACTATTAAATTATTTTATAGTTCACTTCAATTTTTTGTCCACCAGTGGAAGAAGTGAGAAGAAACCACTAGTATGTTCATAACTTATGTGTCTAGTACATTTGATTTGCTTATTTGTAAGTTGGTAGATTTTGAGTTGGAGCAAAACTCGTTCCAAGCTTTTTAGACAACGGTCAGTTAAGTTTAGACACAGTAAGATTTGACTAATGCAAATCCGAATCTGTCGACTCGACAAATGTGGGGATGTTCGAAAGTTTCAAGTTTTATCGAGCCAACATAGTGAACAATGTTTATTCTAGATGATTTTTCGAAATTATAACAAAATCGATTGACATAAAAAATAACTATTTGATTGCGAATCGCACCTTACTCAGAAATATAAAAAGCTTCAATGCGTTTACGATTCCTTACTTTATATGAGCCCTTTTTGCTCTTGGGAACGAACACCTTGTGTTGTCAAAGCGTTTATTATTTTTGTGTTCGAGAGGACCCATGTCATAGCGCTGTCAGCAAAGCAAATTGAGCAACCTTTGTAATTCACACATACTATGTAGGTCTATTCGTGATATTATTTTCTAGTGAAAATCTTCGTACCATCGATATCCACGTTTTATCCATTTACCATAAGGCTGTTTGTTAGCAGTTCGTTCAAAACGCGATTCGTCCAATTAAAATTTCAACGCGATTCGTCCAGACGCGATGCAATCGCTGAGTGACATACGGCTTGGTTTTTTATATGTTGTTAAATAAAAAAAACAGTAAGTACCACTTGAGTAAAGTCGTGGCCTGAAGCTAAACAAATACTCGGCTGACTTTAAACTTCTGCTAGCTCATTTTACAGAGAAATTGCAACTGAGCGAATCCGACAAACTAGAACCAATAAAACAAAACCTTGGAACTGGGCCCTAAGGTAAAGCTAAGTTTGCCTTGGTTGTCTGTATCGTGGGCCACATAGTAAATGGCTTTGTAAAGAATCACGCTTTGAAAGTAATGGACACGCAAATGGACTGTAATTAAGTTCACATTACTATCTGTCTGTAATTGGGGAGTGTCAGGTAGCTAGCGTTTTCTAATGGCTTGGCTGATAAATGTATCTAATGGACTATACTTTGTGTATCACCAAACAATATATTGGTGTCAGCGGTACTATGACAGGATAAAGGGAATGTTATTGTTTTCAAAACAATCTCATTATTTTGTTAGCGATTCATTTAATTGAACATGATTTTATATCATTTGAAAATTCAAATTAATTTTATATCATTTGAAAATTCAAATTAATTTTATATCATTTGAAAATTCAAATTAATTTTATATTATTTGAAAATTCAAATTAATTTTATTTTCCAACGTATTAAGTTACCTATAGAATTGCCACTCAAATTATTATTAAATCCACTTCGTAATAAAAAAAAGGGTAAACATGTTTTTTAGATAAAATCAAAGTTAATTGTTATACCGAAACGTCACCGAACGATGCCTAAGTGAAAACTACTATAAAACTTTTACTTATAGATTGTAGTAACTAACGTTCCATTTTACCCAACCGGTTTCGATGATATTTTTCATACTTGTGTTATTTCGTTTTCATAACAATGCAATAAGTATTATAAAATTGTCGACCTTCGAACCTGACGCTGCAGGGTAACTACCTACTTTTAATAACCCAGCATTTAAGTACTTATAATCAATCAATCAACCGACGATCGACCGTTAAAAGGTAAACATCGGCTGACGCTAATCGACTGGTCCGAACCTAACCTATATAATTTTGAGCTCTAGTCTAGGTAAATACCACAGTAAATACTTTTCAAATTGACGAGATCAACACAACAATTAATTTTTCTTAGCACGGTGTTGCTTAGAATATACGACATTTTAAAATTCCCTGTTCCTATAGTGGTATGGTAATAAATACAGATTTTTATAGAATTTAAGAGGTTTTTACTCACCCAAGAAGTCGTCTTGGCTTCCTTGGCGAGCGCTCTGGCAGACCTGCTTGAAGAACCTCCCCAGGCCTCGGACACCGCGCACCTCGTTCAGCCGAGACACGGCATCCAGCACAGAACTCTCATCGTCGTGGTCCCAGATGTCCAGGTGTAAAACGTCAGATGATATATCATCTATATCACTGTGTGCAACAGTAAATCTATTAGCTGTGATTTCGAAAAGAGTTACAGATCTAACATAAACATATTTACCGCAGTCGTCCCTTTAAACTTTTATTCAAAGTTTAAAAGCGAAAGAAAGGGGTCCTAATAATTTGTACACCCCACCGTCAAGTGGGAGCTCGTTGAACAAGTCCATAAAGTAGTTCAAAGATTGGTACCTATTGTGAAATGTATGTAATTTAATCGGAATAACGAACCAGTGTTCAGAGTCGAGCAGTAAAAAGGTGAAACTTTATGGTCTTCCGGGGAGGGCTTAATAAAGTTTACGCAACCCTCGTAAACAATTAAACTGGATTTGACGCGCGACTGGATACCTTCAAATTATTTTTTTAGTCTGAAAGCATCTCGTGTCTGTCTGATTGCTTTCACTTATAGTTTTGCTTACGATTCGTTTATATACTTAAGGTTTTCGTTATTATAGTGCGTGAGCTCTCGTACTCGGTGTAATTTTTAGGATATTATTAAAATTTCTGTGTATATTTACATTAATTGTGTCTATCCTACCTAACTACTACACGACATTGGTTCAATGCCGTCATTGTAAGAGTTAACGCAACGGTCCCAAACTAACCAAAGCGAACACACTTTTGAATTAGTGGAAAAGGATGTAGCAGTAACTCGGAACACGGGTCAGGCATCTTATTGGCAGTTTCGGCAGAGATTGAGATCTATTGGCAGTTGTTGATTAAATTCGACGAGGTTAGCACGGTTTTGGAATTCAATTTATTGGAACTAAAGTTTTCTAACTTGAAGATGTTAGATAATACCTAAGAGTACTCTGCTGCTATACTAAAATAATATTGGGTTTATTTATGTATATAAATGTAAGTGGGATAAATAAATGTAGCGCTTACATTCGTTATAAATTCGTGAAAACTACGATCGTTTTTATAGTTATACAAAAAATACACCATAAATAAGGTGTATTTTTGAAATGAGCATCCATACAAATCTATATTTAATCAGTAAATGTATGTTAAACAATCAAGGTCAGGTTACACCCGTAACAACTTACAATTTGAAGGTTTCGTTCCACTTTGGCGAGAGTGTATGAGGCCTCACACTGGTAGCTCTGATGTAGCGAGCTGGTAAGCGGCCGAGGCTGTCGCGTTGCTGCCTGCCTTCACGACGTTTGAAGCTCAGCCGGAAGCTGCTGTGTTTGCGGCCCTCGTCTTCCGAAGCACGTGGCGAAGCTGGTAGGGACGCTGGTTGTATCCCCAACATACAGTATGGGTCGCTGTACCCTGTACAAATACCGACCTCATTAATAATAATATTTTTTCTGCCCCCCACTATAAATAGCAAGGCGGTCATACCACCGCTTTTATTTCTTGCAATTGTTGAAAACAATATACCAAATCAACCAATAAATAATATGTGGCAATAGCAAATAAATGATGTGTCTGTCTGTGTTTAAATCAAAGAGGAAACTTGAGTCAATTTCTTGCATACCTAGTGGTTTTTCTAATATATACGGCGCGTAGGTACGGTTTACTATAAAGTGTTGTATGGGAAAAGCATTGGGTGAAACGAAACGGCCAGCTTACAATAGGTAAATTATAACTATAAGGTAAAGTTACTCCCATTATTCCACCTGTATAATTTCTCGCAAATCGACGCCACGAAATATTATATGACAAAGCATTAAAATTCACCTTCGCCGTTATGTTATTACGCTCGGCAAAAGAGCTTGTTTTGTTAAACTTGGACAAGCGTAATTGAATACCGAACAACTTTCCTAAACATTTGTTCGAATGTCATAACAAAGTTTTGGTTCAGTAGGATTTGAATTGAATTGCAGCTCTACTGTTAGTTTGCATGTTTACTTTAGTTTGTGTTCTGGAAAACAAAACACCGAAGTATAGGAAGAGCCCCTGAAAGTTACCTGCAAAGTTTTCATAATGCAATTTGACAAGCTGTGGGTTTTTATTGAACTTAGTTAATTAAAGTAGGAAGATAAAGAAGAAATTTTTACTTTCTATGAAATATAAATTTATTTTCTATGAATTAGACATTGTAAATTTAAAACACCAACGTTTCTGACATCGTCAGGCGTTCTAGACGCGCTCACGACTCATTGACACACAATAATGCTTACATTTGTAATGAATTCATCAAACTACGATAATTTTTTGTAAATAATAATATTGATAAATAATGCTGGACAATCCACACAGCATCTGTAGCCCATTGTACCTGTCGCATATAATGTATTTTTGAAATGATTAATTTGATTATGGTGTACAATAAAGAATTTTTGTATTTGTATTGTATTGTTACGAATAACGAACATTATAAGTCAAATAAAAACTGAACAATTTAGTAACGAAATAACACAATTTGAAAATCACAATAAAATCGAGTAAAGATCACAATTGCAAAAACAAAAGAAAGTTTGTTTTACAACATTCCATCTAGCCAGTAATAAAATATTGAATATAACTACTACGTTTTTAAAAAATGTAGCAAGAAGTTTTGATGCTAATTTAGAATGAAATTTTTTTCTCAAAGTACCTCACTAAACAGGCTGTGCTTTTTGAGTATTTATTTTATACTCAAAGCTTTAGGCACATACATAAGTGTTTAAACCAAAAATTATGTGACAATGTATGTGCATGCAATATAAATAATATGAAAATGAATAAAATAAAATATAAAAAATGTACTTACCATTGGCATCTTTAGCCTCCAGTCCATCAGCTTCAATAACAGTGCACCCGAGGACAACCGTAGGCGGACGTTCGCTGCCGGCAGAGCGCATAGCTCGCGCGTGCATGTCCTGTGACGCGCGGAACGCATGGCGGGCATACTCGATCACTTCCTCCTTGTACGCAGCGAACTGGCCATCGGGTGCTGGAGCCCCCACTGTGTTCTCGATGCAATACAGCACCTGGATTATGAAATTATATGTGTGGATTTGTTTTTATTGGTGATGGTTAACCGTTTGGCCATCTTCACTACATAGTAAAATAAATAAATAATGTTGGGACAATTCACACAGCATTATCTAGCCCCATGGTAAGCAGAGCTTGTGTTATGGGTACTAGATAACTGATATACATAATACAGTACATTACATAGATAGATATTTTTTTTATTATAAGTACATAGAAAACGACCAGAACACCCGGAACAAATATCTGCAGATCGTACACACAATTGTTCTGAGGCGGGAATCGAACCCGCAACCTTCTGCGTCGCAGGCGGACCTTCGCCCACCGCGCCACATCGGTCGTCAAAAACAAAGTATATAGTATAAAACAAAGTCGCTTCCCGCTGTCTGTCTGTCCCTATGTATGCTTAGATCTTTAAAACTACGCAACGGATTTTGATGCGTTTTTTAAATCGTTAATTAATTTAGTATATAGTTAATTAAATTAATATAATGATTCAGGAGGAATGTTTATAAACTATTAAAAACATAGATTTCCACGAGGGCGATGCTGGGATGTAGTTTCTACATTGAGCTAGTATCGACCGACTCAGCGACTCGTCGCCATCCACTATACTACGCAGTTGGTGTGATCGTGTGGAATAAGCAAATTCATACCTTTTTACGGAATTTCTAAAAGCAGACGAGGAATCTTTGTGAAAGTATAAACTACGTTATATACTTACGTGAACTCTTCAACGTCACTTAGTTATAATTGCATTCACAAATTATGAAAAGTAAAAGGATTTATGGTAGCTTTACCTTTACTGGATGGCTATCCTACATAATTGAGCGGCGTCGAGTCTTCCACTTTAATATTAATTAAGAGACATCTTCAGAGGTTTAACTTTATTTAGCGATAAATACATTGAACAAACTAGAATTTTATAACAGCATTTTTAGCTTTCGATAGGAAAATAGTTGGCCACCCAAGGGAGTGTTTTATAAATAAAAATAAAATAAAAAAATTCGCAAAATTGAGTATACGCCAACGACGCTGCTGTACAGAAGTTCTATATATGAAGAAAATGTATAAAATCAATAGCGTGTCAGGTATTGGAGTAGTGAAGTAAAATAAATTTGAACAACTCATGTTTAGAGCGACTAGTCACTAAAGTTACATGATTGAGGGATATACTACCTACTACATTCGATATAGTTTTTCTCACGATATCCATGAATGAGATTATTTTAATCCTTCACAATCAAACCCGCAAAAATGCTGAAAATGTTATATTTTGTCGACATACTGAATATTTTACTGGCGCACCTTTTCAACATAATAGGAGCAGAAAGCCAGACGTGCAGGAATGAACGTAAGTACGAGTATGTAATAATGTAAGGCGGAAGGTTTGCGTGTTCTTCGGTCCAATTTAAGAGACATAATATCCGATTTCGCTGAAAGAATAAAACTGAAACATCGCAGTTATCTAGTTTTGGCTGTTTTTATTTTTATTTTTGTCTGTTATGTTATACTTGAGTAATCCAGTTTGTTTCTTCTTCAATTACTACATACACAGATAAGGTCAAATTAAATCGATAAACCTCCGTGAATATGCCAAACTCGTGGAAAGTTCTGGCTTATCTGATGGTATTCCCCAAAAATTCTTAAAACAGGTTTATCTACACTTGTACCTGACAGAAACCATCTGCAAAATAAACTATCAATATCGTCTTTTACGTTACCACCTGTACATTATATGTTTATGTAGATATTTATAAGGCTTCAGGTATTTTGAAAAGTTACATAAAGGGGTTGAAGTTGATCACGATAATGATGCCCTCGGAAATTCGTCTAATTTCGGCCACGGCGATCTGTCTCAACGAAGACTAGAGCCAGGTGCGCAGGACATATTATAGTGCACTAGTGTGCGCGAAAACATACGTTTCTTACCTCAGTGTAGAGATGTTCATGTTCCTTTTGGGAAAGCTGGGCGGATACGCTAGGAAGGCCCAGCTCCTGGGCTGCCGGTGGAGGACGTTCAGCACGACCTTCAGCCAGGCGGAGCGCTGCCAGACGACGGTTCTCCTGGCGCCAGGACAGGGCCGTGAAGCTCTCGAAGTACGAACCATCGGTTTCTTGTACACTGTAAAAAACCACTTGGTAAATTCCGATCTTCAAAAAACATTTAAAACTAATAATAGAAATGTAAAATACCGCCTTTCATCCTTTCTGATAAATAAACCTTTTTGTAAGCAACACACCGTTTGTTTGAGGTTCGTGGTTACGAATCACTTTTCGAAACGAAAACGCTTTGATCAACAATCTACATTCGGGCAAATAAAAACTGATATTGCTCTGTATTGTTCCAAGCAAAGTGGAACAATTTACCAGTTCACGCTTTGCTAGAGTTACGTAGGTCTGCACTCTTCATGCATTATGTATGTGGCGGTTCTTTCGCATTTTGTGAAGGAACGAGCGGTCGTGGGCGCGTACATATAGGTATCACTATCATATTCGTAAAATTTACACACAATGAAAGCTTGAACAAATCCGTCTTTTGTCCATATTTTTGTTTAGTAAAGGTAGTAAAATCAGAAAATACATAGTTATAAATAAATAAATAATGCTGAATAATTCACACAGCATTATCTAGCTCCAAGCTAAGCAGAGCTTGTGTTATGGGTACCAGATAACTGATATTCATAATACAAACAATACATTACATAGATATATATTTATTATTATACATAGAAAACAACCAGAACACCCGGAATAAATATCTGCAGATCGTACACCCAATTGTTCCGAGGCGGGAATCGAACCCGCAACCTCCTGCGTCGCAAGTAGACCTTCACCCGCCGCGCCACATCGGTCGTCACACAATTGTGTGTGTTCGAGGATAAATTTCGAGCCAATCCGATGACAGACAATGAAAAATCCAATAAAATATTGGTCTATAGATGCCTTGCATTAACTAGCAAGGCATTTGTAGCTTTATGAAGTCTTCATTTGTGTTCCAAACTCAGGTATTTAGGAACAAAAATACTGATAAATCTTATTATAAGCAACGAATAGTTCCAGTTATTGAAGAGCAAAATTATAACCAATAAGTACTATTTCAAATGCTGGAATATAAACCAATTAAAATCGCTGGTAAACCATCTTGTGATAAAATGCTCTCTTATCCGCGGAAAATACACAAACAGTTCCTTTGTGCGAAAGATTTCCGCAAGATCTCTTTGGAAACGATTTTCGCCGTACCGCTTAAAAGGAAAACTCAAGGTAAAGGGAAAAATGAATGGATGCTAAGATAAATGAAGCTCTAGTCTACTGGATTTACCTGTCCACTACAGTTAAGTGTACAATAGAAACTGACACAGTAGGAGTGATGAGGGATCTCTGATCTGAACGCAACTAGGGCGCGGTACATTTATCATCTCTACCTGCGCACCTGGGGGGGTTAGATAACGTCACACGACACTTTATTTGCATGAAACTGAATGAAACCACGTTGGGATGCATACCTGGTTAGTAACGGTCACTGTTTTATCTCTATTTGTTTTTATGAAAGCTCTTATTTTGGTGGGTAATAAGTAGGTACGCGTTTACGGGAAAGGTGGAGTGAACACTATCCGTGTTTATGAGGTTGGTTAACCATTTTATATTAAGAAATTAGTCCGCTTACTTATAGACTCGGTACTCTTTTTGGTATTCTAGTTTTAAAGAACATACATTTCATTGAATTTATGATTGATAATGGAATTGGAAACGCCATCTTGGTGATGGTTGGATATAAGGAGTTTGATTCTTCTTTCGTGGTAGAATGCGCAGGTACATTGCTTTGCGCGTAACGAAGACAAAAAGGTTTCTTGTAGCGCGAATTCACTGGAATATTTTGTTTACTACAGATAACCATTTTAGCCACTTTCACCTTCAGTTTATGAAGGTGAAAGTGGTTAAAATGGTTGAAAATGTCATCAAGCTAATATAAAGTTTTGAAATTAAATAATCAACATGATTATATCTATTGCGATTGAAATCACGTGAAATATAATGTATTTAAGAGTGTGCAATATGAAAGTAAGTTTTTTCTCAAAAGTAGTGTGTTTTCCTCGGCCTTAACTTAAACCACCCATTATAACTCTGTCTTGTCATCTTCCATCGCTACGCTCGGGAGGTTTGATCTCTTGTAAAGAAATAAAAATTAAAACGTGGTCCTAAAATGTAAGGTACTTTTACGTACTTTCATTCACTCAATTGAACATAATTGTGTAGGTAGAGTCTGATGTAGGTATTCTTGAACAAAACTCCGACTTATAAGTAAGTTGATACAATATGAACTTCCTGGTTTATTTCTGTGTTTTCCTGTTTGACTTTAGATTTCATGAGTAAAACTTACACATTATTTTCAGAAAAAGGTTGAAATTATGTCAAGGCTGGGAGCCCGACCGACCTCCTGTATGAATTTCCTTTGCTCTTATTTGAAGGGATATTGAATAAACTTGCAACGTTTCATTTTAGCGAGACCTACGTTTAGAAAATATCTAGTAGAACGTTTTTAAGGTAACCCTACCAAAGTGCTTTATCACTTAGCTGAAACATCTGTGAGCAACGTTGCGTAGGATTACTAGGTAATATGGATGAACTTTAATGTGAAAATATTTATCTACGATAAGTCGAGATAAATATTTTTACATTAAAGTTTGAAGGTTTGTTACCTCTTTTCGCCAATATTTTGCATATAGGTCTGAAATATAATATTCATGTTGTAGAAATAACCTTCAATAACGTTTCCATCGAAACGAAGGCCGAGCCGCGGGCAGAAACTAGTTAGTATATAAAAAGATACTCGAATTAAGAAAAACAGAATGCCTCAAAGGCATGTTGTAGCTACCGGTCATATCATCGTAGTATTTATTACCACCAGTTTTTCGAGATTCTCTAGTTGCCTTCGAGCGATATGGGTTTTCTGGTTTTTTTCGAGCGATATGGCCAAAATAGAAAAAAGATTTCAGCTATTTTGGTCGTGGACAGTCTGGTTTTGATATTCAGTTGGTTGTGAATTGATCTGTTGGTTCGTTTTACTAGACCAACTAGCTCGCTTGCGTGCTCTATCCTGTTAAACAGTGCAGCTGTCTGTTCTTTGGAAGCAAATAATGTGATGTCATCTGGCTATCGAAGGTTGCTGATATAGTTGCTATCAATTGAGAAGCGGAAGGCATCCCACTCTTCTAGAGCTGTCCTCGTGATATAATCGCCGTACATTGTAAATAGAAGATTAAAAGAATCCGGAATCCTTTTTAGGGTTAAAACTCACAACGTTACTCGCACATTCGTTTGTAAACTTGAGCATGATCCTCAATGTCCTGGCATATAATTCTGATACCGATACCGGTCATATAAATAATTTTATTAAAATAGATGCAAAGTATGAAAATAGGTGCTCGGTAAACGTGGTGTAGGACGCCCTCCGACCAGGTGTGATGACGACCTGCCAAAGACTGCAGGTAGATGCTGGATCCGGTAAGCTGAAGACAGGGCGCTTTGTGCTCAGTGGGGGAGGCCTATGTCCAGCAGTGGACTGCTATAGGCTGATGATGAGATGCAAAGTATCTGCCTCTGTTTTGATCCTGCCACATTTCGAAGGCACAATACAACTATACAGAGGGACATCTGAATGCCTTAAACAATAGGGTATATCAGTAATGGTGTTATACTAGATAGCACGCTGTCGGGGACAAGCCTTTCATTAAAATGTTTCATGACACAATAGCAATGCATGACTAGGCGCGTTTAATCGCTGGGGGACGATGACCGGGATAAATTGGTAGATACATCCAGGATATATGGTCGATGCGGTCTAAGAGCTGAAGTAAAGCGCTTTTTTAGGCTTGTTCGGAGATTCTACCACCACCGTATCATGTTGTCAGCTGGCCTGGACCCATCAAAATTTTGATTAAAAATAATAATGTGGATATTTGTACGATTGATAGGATTGTTCAATTAAAAGAGACTATATTATAGGGACCATGCAGTGTACCGAGTATGTAAACCTTGTTTCTTTAATTGTAATTCAGATACAAACATATGCGATAGGTAACCATTTTATCAAACAGAAGAAAACATATTCTATTTGCTAGTATCTAGCTTATCATGATGATGTTGATTTGAGATATAGATTTCACTGCTGGTAAAAAAAAACATAAAAACTATCATCGCATGTCAGTTTCATCAATTTTAATTGCAAAAAGCTCTGTTATCTCAGTCTGCCACTGAATTCCAGGAAAAATCAATACGTTCGCTACATGCAGCCGGTCTGGTTACCTACTGCGTGTTATTGGGTTTGAAGGACGATTGATGGATCGGTACGGATTTTAGAAAGCATCCCATGCTAGTACTGTAGAGGAATTTGTTTTCATATTCATTAGCATTGTTTGTGATCTTACGTTCAATTAAAAATATTAAATAATTTTCGTAACTGATCTTTCACAGTGCTTCGATTTTTATTTAGGTACATTTATTTATAACGAAAATATATATATTATTACTAGCTTTCAAGTAGTTATGTATCGTAACGTTATACCTAACCCTCAAGTTGAATAGGATGGCTAAGGGCCACCTCACATAGAGATGTACCTTCGTTATTTGGCCCTTAGCCATCGTCATTACTCTACCTCTAAGCTATATACTTAGCTAGCAGTAATTGTACTTTACTCAAATGACTTTACAATAATTTGTACTTTACTCTACCTTTTAGTTTAGTTAGAGGCAAAATACAAATTACAAATTAAAAACATGGCATGCTTCTCTGTCTCATTATCACAAAACGAGAAATCAATACGTTTTATAAGTAATAACATTTGGGCTGATTAGTGTGACGTCAAAGTAATCAATCAATCCTCGCCCTGCCAATTATGGAAAGCAGGCCTCAATCATAACATCATTGACCTTCCACACTCAATCATTCTGCGTAATTGATGTAAACCGGTGAAGATTAATAGCTTTACTGTAAGTAGGTCATCAGGTGACCTGTTGCATGTCCTTGCACGCTCGGATGTCGCTGCAGACCTTAAAACGGAAGAGGGTTGTGCGTTCACACACAGCATTGTACTTTGTAAGCCTGCACTTTAATTATGTACCCATTATAACTCGGCTAGCTTAGTGGTGAAGCGGGCGGAGGATCCGCCTGGTGACGATGGAGGTTGGTTGCGGGTATGATTCAAATGAAATGTTTGCACGATCTACAGAGATTTTGTTCCGGGTCTAGGTATTGCGTATTTATAATTGAAAGCATATTTATTGTTGTATTAAGTGGGTATATTATTTGTCTAGTACCCATAGCACATACTCTAGTTAGTAATGATGTACCAATATTTATTATTCATTAACCGGTACGTTTTACATAATACCATGACATTTTATCACACAGTATACTTAATGCTATCACAGCCTATAACGGTGCCCACACTAACAACTTTGGCGATACGAAAGCTACATTAACAAAAAAAGCTCGTGTTACTATCGGTATAAATTCGTTCGCTTATGGAAATGCTCCGAGACTACATTACACTCCAAGATATATTCTAAATATAGGTAAATGGATATAACTTTGTCATGAACGTGCCAAATTGAATTTTATCCGCATATAATCGGATAGAATATAAAGCTCATCGCTGTTCTAATTGGCTCAATTACGAACACGGCATATTCTGTCTGCTACAGAAAGGCTTGAATAGGTGAAGAGTAAATGACAAATTGGAAAACAATTTCAAACGCGTAGGTATTCTATGGGCGCTCGCCTTATCAGCAGGTTGGAGTTTCCCTACTTCAAATTGATTGGTAATAAACACGAAGTCGTAATTCAGCGCAGGACCCCTATAAACTCACCTCCCACCTAGAGGTAAACAAAAAAATTATTACATTTCACGCGGCAGGACAAATAAGAGGCAATAAGCACCCGACGATTTAATCAAATTTTCTATTCCACCAAATGGGACTCCCGCTGACAAATCGATTCGTCTAGCTATCGCTCGCAATTCCCGACTCAGTGCCTCTCGCTTTGTTTATAGAGACCATTAAGGAAATTAAAGACGCTATGTAATCCTTGCACCTGGGGACAGGATTGATCAACTTCCCGGCGCTATTATTATCTTTTCCACTGCATCAAAGAGCGTTTAATCTCTGTCTATGACAGCAATAGGAAATTTCCTGTCGCTCCGGCCTCTCCGGGTGGACGGCGCGACGTTCATTTGCTCGCTGAGAGCCAAGTCAAAGGGTAGGCAGTTTGATTAGGCAATCAAACTGCCTACCCTTTGACTTGGCTCTATCTATCAGAACTCTAGCGCTACATTGCTTGATTTTGTGTTATCCTGTCGTAGCTAGTCTATGTCGGGATGGCTAAGAGATAGAGAGATAGATTATAAAAAGAGCTAAAAGCTAAATGAAATACGTCCACGTGTCCTGCAAATTTTTAAGACAACTTTCTATGGTTTTTTAGGTGCTTCAATTTCAATGAATACTCTTGTTAAACTGTACCAACACATCCCTATTTCGTCACATAGCAGACAGTTACCACTAATTTGCTATTCCCTCTTCACGGAAACACGTTAATATCCTTCGAATGCCTTGGTTTTGCCAATATTGTGATTTGACTTGATGGCTTTTGTTGTGGCGTTGTTAGATGTTGCCTAATGGAGCACCCTATTGTTGCTTGCTTTATCTTACCTTTCAGGAGACTTACGCCTACAGAGGATATTCTGTTACTAGGCGTCGCGTCGGTTAGTAACAAATATTTCAGAGCTCCTCTTTGTTGTACCGAGACCTATTTAAATATTATACAGAGATTACTAAGAAAATGAGTAGGTTCTTATTGATTCAAACACGAATAAGTATTTAAGTCATAATAGTCTTTATTAGTAATAATCATTACATGTCATGGGTTTTTATAGGCACCTAACCATATACCTAAGTGTCATTTAAGTCATTCAATTAACATATAAATAAATAGTGTCAAAAATATCATAACTCAATTTACCTAATTATAAATTAATAAAGAATAATCAATTATAAATATCACATACTCTTAACAGCTATGTGTCTTAGGCCTGGTTGATAAGCCAGGATTGTGATAGAGCGTGAAGATAACTCACCCAGAATTGACAGTGCTGTCGACCTCCGGCCAGGAGAGGCGTCGCTTGCAGAAGGCCATGGTCGGAGGCTTCTCGGGGGGCGGGTTGCGGGCCATCCGCAGCGAGCCGCCGCGGCGGGGCGGAGGCGCCGGGGCCAGGCAGTCCAGCGTGCGGCGCCGGGCTCCCAGGGCCGAGGCGCCTTCTGTGGGCACCACGCGGGGGAACCCTGTCGACAAAATTCAAAATTCATATTTAATTTCCATAGACTTGCAAAATAAGCACTAAGACAAGTCAAATTTAAAGTTTAATATTTATTTATTCTCAAAAAGACAATTTATATAAAGTCACTTACATGAGAACAGGGTTCTTAGGTTAAGTATATATATACATAGGTTGTGGTCATTCAATAGCTGGCTCATTTAATGTAATAAATGACTTATCATTTATGATATGTTGAGCTAATTTGAAACCATAAATTATTATCAAATAAGAAATAAGGTGATTTGATTATTTGTTCAGTTCAATTTTTTTGTCCACTAGTGTAAGAAGTGAAAAAGAAACCACTAGTACATTCATATATCTCTTATGTGTCTAACCCATAGTTGTTTGCCTAGTTAAGTCTAATATACAATAGCTCGATGACCATGATCACATCATGATGATGATGTTGAGTATTGTAGTATAGTTTATAGTAGTATGTATATTGAATAGGTAGGTCAGAATTTAATCTTTTGTCATATTTTAATTATATATGTACATGTTCCCACTTCTATAACTTTGTCTCTCTCTCCCAATAAGTTGTGCTGGAAAAAACTCTTCTAAGGGTTAAGCTCGCCTTTGTTATACATTTTCTAGTATAATTATTGTATTGTATATATTTTAACGTGCAAGAAGAATACTAAAGTAAATAGATGATAAAATAGTTAGGTACCTACTAGTTACAAAAGGTGTGCAAGTAAGGTACCTACCCAAATGAAAATACATAAAAATAACTTGTGAGTGCGTATTTGGTACCTATTTTACAGAGATTTCTGACACTTTGGTAGCATAGTTTTTCGAAGACCGGCTTGTCTTATTGCCCATTGGCTGCATCAATGTCAACTGTCATTCAATTTTATTATTTTATTTATTTTGCGTATTGTGCATTGGACGGTGCGTATTAGGTACCTATTTTACAGAGCAGTAATACAAACCCATAAAAACAAAGCTCTACCTAAATGTACTTATCCTGGTAAAGTCCCTTAGACTCTTAAGTTTATACCTATTTTTCTTTTTAATCGCTTGTTAAATGAAAAGAGAGTGCGTGCTCAAGTTCTTCCCATAAATCTGGATTTATATGAGTTACGAAGTATTTAAAAGATCATTACCCGAAAAGTTTTTGTGCTTCTTCACCGGCCCGTAACGCACACTACATTACACGTCGTATTTTTACGAATATTCTTCTTTATGAATAATGCAATAGCATAAAATAAAGATAAATAATCCTGACACCCATTTCTGTTGCCTATCAAAGGCAAAAATACATTTTTTAACATCACTGTTTTCCATTTGTTTTTATTTCCTCACCAAGTGTCTACATCAGATTTACATTGAAGCCACAGTGAAGTATTTTGTGATTCAAGTGCAATACTGAACAAAAGCGCAATCAACGACAGTTAAACTCACGCTCTTTTGTGAATGTTTCTCGTTGTTCTATTGAGATTTTATGCATACAAATAATAGTTCTTAGGTAGTATCTTAGGTAATAGTTCTTAGGTAGTATCTTAGGTAATAGTTCTTAGGTAGTATCTTAGGTAATAGTTCTTAGGTAGTAGGTACACAATGCATAAAAACCCTGTCAGGGCACAATAATCATCATTATTATCATCAGCCTATGTTAGTCCACTGCTGGACATAGGCCTCCCCTAATGAGCGCCATAGCAGCCTGTCTTCAGCTTGACGCATCCAGCATCTGCCTGCAGTCTTTAGCATGTCGTCGTTCCATCTCAACTAACAACTATGATAATTCTAACTCAGGTAATTAACAATTTAAAGTGTCCAGACACATATTGCCATTAACAAAGAATCACCATTTCTATGAAAATAAATATTCACTATTATTTATTTATTTATTTATCATTGATCCGAAAAAAGTTGTCATTTAGTGACGCGTCCGAAGCAACGCTCGTTAGTTACGTTAAGCGGTAAGGTTGTACATTTCGTGCAATCCGTTAACCAAAACTTTGTAATTCGTGTTTCAAAGTAGGTTTCCTTTCATTCGTCGTTTCATCCATGTGTCATCCATCCCTCATCACATCAAACTTAATTAGACTTGAGTTTTAACTAGATGTCGCTACTTCAAAAATTTTATCGCGCTATCGAAGTGTTTAAAACTGCCAAACCCATTTTCATTATTTAATTTGAAGTCGGTTTAAAGTTTATAAATACGTCTAATTATTGTGAAAAGCTGTCAAAACAAACGTCATTAATTGTCGATATGGGGACGGATAATAAAGTAAAAGTTGGTCTCACCTCTCATAGTGGCAGTAGAAGGCTTCGGCTTTTGAGCCTGCACGTCTTCGGAGCGATGCCGGGCGGGAGGCGCGCGCCGCGGAGACAGCGCCAGGCCCGCCACACTGTCCGCCACACCCGCCACATACTGCCCAATCGACGAGAAGAAACTCATCTTGTCTCACCTCACCTCACTTCACCACTCACATCAGTTTTAACCTCAGTAATCACTAAACCATAGTTATATCACAAAAGAACGGAAAACGTATTCCACTTTCACATAATGTTGTTTACACCGAATACCTGAAAAGAAAAATATAGCTCTGAATTTACAGCTCATCTTCCTTTATTGGCGAGACTGGCGGCTATTGAAAAGTTACGGACTAGAGATGGAATGGCCGCAATTTATTTTCTTATAATAATTCAAGCAATAAACCTTTTATGACGGCAGTGAATTTTTCTCTAAAGACATTCTTTTGTTGACTTTTCTTTGAATGAGTTTCTTACAACTACGAAAAAAGCTGTTTTAATTTAAGTTTACGCCAAATTCTTACAGGAAATATTACGTGTTTAAGGAAGTTTAAAGTATTTTGTAGACAGAGGACACAATGTAAGAACATGTTGTAGCTAACTAATCTAAACGGTCGGTTCATAGGATGAAAGCTTTTATACAGAGACGATTACCTACGGGTCCAACATGAAACGTGTCCACGCAGGCATGTAGGCAGTAAATCTATTAAGCTTCAGAGGCGGCGTTCTACATAATCCCTGCTTCCCTGCGCCTGGAAACACTATTGGGGCTGGCCTGTGTCGCCTGCTGACAAGGCATACAGCTCTGTGATTAGACTAGCCTTTGTGTTACTTCAACTAGGTTTAGCCCTTTTGTCAACGTGAATTTCTGATTTAAATTGGGTATTGGGCTATCTCAGGATAACAATAGACCAGGCACGATAGTCCAGGAATACCTACGAGTTACATTATGCAAGTTTGATGAAAGAAGACCTTGCACTACGTCGTACAAAGCAGACAACGATGCCTGGTAATCTCTAGTATTACTACTATACTATCATATTATGTATGTATACGAGTATTACCTTAGCAGCGCTACATTTATTTTACAATGATTAATCTGAATATCTATGTCACAAGATTTTAAGTAATAATTTTTTACAAGACAAAATTTAAAAAAAAAACACTATTCCGCTGTTGTGACAGCAGTGTGTTTTATCTCTATGAATTTTTTCAAAATACAAATACAAAATAGAACGTTTATTTCAAAAATATGTGCAACAATCAGAAAGAATCAATTATTATTCTAAACTTTTAATAGATAAAGAGCTTATGACATATGTAATTATGAGGCCTGTAAATAGATGTTGGTTTGAGCACGAGTCGTATGGTTGAACATTAAACCCAAAGGAGGCTTTAGCTTGACACTAAACCTGGTATTAAATGTTACATGTGTAGGTTCGCTTAATAGTACCTACGTTAATCTTGATATTGTTACTGACATCTATTACAACAGAGATCTAGGTACATTGATAGATAGATATATAGATAATTATTTTATTGCACACTAAAAATAAAACAAACAAGACAGAATAAAATACAAAATATTGTGTTAATATATTACAATTTGGCGGTCTTATCGCTCAATAGCGATCTCATTGTACAAATTTTATATAATTTTTCGACATGTATTTAAGGACTTAGTCCTTAAATACGTTTTATGATGAAATAAATGACTTTACATTACCTACATGCAGCCCTAAATGTAGCATGATTTACAGATAATTTAGGTAATAAACTTTCATCGAATAATAAGACGAAAAATAACGAAAAAAAGATTATAGTTAGAATAGTTTTGTACAAACAGTTGATGGTGCAATAAAGTCATATTCTATTCTATTCTACAATTGGGAAAACAAATATAAATACAAATCGACAATCGCATTTAAAACCTTATACTCGTATAGACCTATAGACTCTCGAATTAAAAAGCTGGGACTTCCTTACAGCTCTTACAAATACTCGTAAATTATGTAGGTCCTTACTTACTTTCACAGTGAAGGCCAAAGTTCGTGAAAAATAAGCTGGGATGACACTCTTTAGAGATCCAGATTTATTAAGAGAATTCTCAGTTGGCATTCCGATGCTTTCCGATTTGAATCTTTTCTTAAGTTGGTGCCGTTAGAAGTTTCATTTTGCTTTGAATAAGGCATACCTACTCTCAAGAATGAAAAGATAGAATACAAAGAAGGAAGAATAAGCGAAGAAAATAATAAAATAATCCTAGATTCACCAACTAGGTACTTTTGAGTTCGTGACAAACCTTGAATGTCTGTCTAATAGCTTGTGCTGTGTTAGCTCGGCTATCACGTTGGTACTTGCAGCTCAGATTAAACATTTAGGCTAAACGCTATTATTTTGTGAAAATAGAATTTTCTCAAACCAAATCGTAATTGGAACGTAATATATAAGAATAGGAAGTATATTGATATTTTAAAGCATTTTTTAAAATTCTCTATGCATATCGAACATATGCAATCATTTATGTAGGATCAAATCCATTTTGGTCCATCTTGGGAGCCTATGCCCAATAATGCCCATAAGATCTTTAGTAGAGCATTACCATTGATACTACAATAACATGCAACTTAATATTTTAACAGCATCTGAAGTTAAAATATCTTAAATCAAGCATTCTAGCCAAAGCTTTAAACGCAAAACTATACCTTAGTTATCTTATCGTGCCCAGGCATGTCGCTAGAGACATGAGTTTTGTAAATGCAATGTTTAGGTTTCTAGTACCCCATAATTAGCATAATATCTTCAGCCTGAAGGCAATTCCTCGAGGGTAATATTTCAAGATCCTTTCAAGCATTTATTAAAGTCAGGCTTATAAATATCCTACACCAATTTTAAATTAAGTTATTAAAATTCAGTCAAGCGATGCTATAAAAAGAAATTATTTCGTAAATGGATGGACTCCCGTTAAAGGATTGGAGAACAAATTAGTGAAGATCCAAGATGGTCGCTGGTCGTGACGTGACATTGTTTCGTAATAAGAAGGGCGTATAATGATACTAATGCAGGTAATTATGTCAATGTGGTATCACACTTATATTATAAATGCGAAAGTTTGGATGTTTCAATGATTTATTACATTTTCACGCCAAAATTACTCAATGGATTGGGCTGAATTTAAGTAGGTAGTTCTGGGCCTGGAATAAAACATGGGCTACTTTTTATACCCTTAATCAGTTCCCATGGGATATTTCTAACTAGTTAAAAATACATGTGTGGTTGCTTTGCTAAGTTTTGATTGCGCATTCAGCTGGGCCATAATCCTAGCTTTGTCGCCTGAATAAAGTTGCTCAGCGCGAGTTAATTTCCATTTTTATCTTTTGCCACTGTGGCTTGTCGAGTTCATAATTTTGTTTTCAGGAAGCGGCCAACAATGAAGGCACGGTAACTTTAAATTAAAATGTTCCCATTTGCTTATTGTGAATTAAATTCATTCCATGCCACTGACTAAATACCAAAACTCTTAATAATAGGTATTTTGTGAACATTAACAAAGTTATTAAAACAGGTAAGTAACATAAAATTGCTTAAATACCTGTTCTATGTTATGACCTTACCTACTAATAACCATACCTAGCCAGGGTAGCGATGTTACGTATTTTTAGCTAGGTGATTTTCGTAGCAACTGCTACGAAAAACGTAGCAAGTGCACACGTTGAATTTTGAATTTCGCTTGAACGAAAACGAATATAAATTATTATCTAAACTAAGGGTGATCAGATGGTTAGACTAGCAGCCACCCCACCCGACGCAAATAGGTCCCACCCAAGGCCTAATAGCAGAAACCGGTCCAGAATTAAGTAAGGGTGTCGTGCGTCACTCTAATCCATGTAAAAGTGGTTTAAAAAGTAGGTACATGAAAAATCTACCGATCATCTATGAAAAAATAATATCATCCAAACATCATCAACAACATAGCTTCTGATACTTATATTTTTCTGGCAACATGAAGGAGAGAAGTCTAGTCTTCATAACTAGCGAACGATAACATGGTTAGAAAAGCATCCATCGAATTTCGTGTTTTAGGTCGAATTCTGGATAATTATTTCGAACCGAGCGCGAACAATAGGAATAATAATTTGGCAAAACAATAACTGAGGTTGCGTCGAGGAAGAATTATTCCGCTGGAGTTACCCCTCGTCGAATCGCGGAAGCAGCTTTAACTCTAAAGTAAACCATCACATTCCTTTTACATTACCCGCCACAAATCGTTTATGATTTTGACAACAGCAGGTTCGAATTTAATTGCGTATTTTGCTTCCACTTTCATTTTGTTTGCGGTTTTAAAAACATACTCGTATCCGTACCAGAAAATTATAATAAAACCTAACTAACGGAATAAACGGAAACTTTTTTTTTCTCGTTTTGGTTTTCAAATAAACTAAAGCTTTTATTTATCAACACACTTATTCTAATTTATCGAATGCAATGCTATAATGCTAATAATATGCTATTGAACCTATTGAAATTATAGCAATATCTGGTGTAGATTGCTCCGGCATCGATAAGACAAACAATTATCATTCTTCCATTTATGTGTACTTGTACATTAGAATAGAATAGAATAGAATAGAAAATATTTATTTGCGTTTCATATAAAATAATACAAATTAAGAACTAATTTAAAGATAACAAATTAGGAACTAATAAAATAATTTAAATACGAGAACACAGAAAGACTCAGCATTAAATGCTGCATTGACACGGCTGACAATGCAGCGCTGGTTTTCATTTCATTAATGAACAAGCAAACAAACCTAAACTGTTTTTGTTTAAAATATCTATCTGAGTATTTTCCATGCATCGATGCTTTATTAAGTTAGATATAGAAAGTGTCCAAGTGTGTGCGGAAACACAGGTACCCTCTCACTCTCAAAATCCGATGGGACGGCAGCCTACACGACCAGGGAGGGGTCAGGCGTAGAACCACCGAAACTAGAATCATATTTAACTAAGCGCATGCCTAGCCTAGATATGTGTAGATGTATGTACGTGTAATTGTAAATGTTCTGTGGGTTGAGCTGCCCGGTACGCTTCGTAAACACGACGCAGCCCACATTAAATGTGGAAATGAAAACAGTTTTTGGTCAGTGATTATTACCGCGCAGAGTTCGTGTTGTTTTCATATTTCCCGACGTTTTTGATTTTTTACCCTGACGGACCATCAGAATCTGAAAGGGTTTGAGGTGGGCAGAAGAAGCAGGATTATGTTTCAGATTTCAGAGAAACTTTGCCCGTCCCGTCGCACACGACTTTTTATTAACCTTGGTGGTGTTATCAATTTTCCGTCTTTGTCTGGTCTGTTTTGGTTCTTTTTAACCAACATCGAAATAGGAGAAGGTTCTATGTTCGACGGTTCGTATGTTTTTTATATACTCTTTTAGTCCCAAGTTAAGTATTTTATTCCCGAGGAATTCGTAATTATCCTGCAATACTAAAAAGCATAAAAAAAATTAAAGGATTCGAAGACAGTTTCTTGTTATTTTAAAACAATGAAAATATTGTTTTAAAATGTTGAACGAACTCTCGTTCATCATTTTAAAGATTTGAATCATTGAAGATTAGTACAACCGTTGACCGGTCCAAATCAAGAAGTAACGTACCTACTTACCTATCTCATGGATGACACAAGACACCGAAATTATGTTATAATTTCTATTTAATCCTTAAATCATAATGTGTTTCATGATTATTAAATTAATTGTATTATTATTGTTTAAAAAATTGTACCTTCTTGATAATGGAATAAAGCTCTTTTTATTTTATTTATTTTTACAACAGTTGAAGTTGTGATGGTTTAATTGAAAATTAAATTCTCGCCATCAGATTTTTTGAATAATAAGCTTGCTCTTTGAAACTTTGCCACGTCAAAGGTAATTTGTATAACATTGCAAATAGCCCTTAAAATAATCTGCAGAAATTAAACTTTCGTCTTTACCGTTGACAACCCTCCCAGTTGCAGATAAGCTGCTTACAAAGTTTTCTACGTTTCAGATGAAATGTATGGATAATGTCGAAAGTAAAACAATTCAGAGTTATATAAACGTTTCAATTTCATCAATCATTTTAAAACTGTATCAGTACTGATGCCTACCTACAAATTGATCAGTTGATGGACCGGAATAATAATTTACCAATCATCATCATCATCATCATCAGCCTATATCAGTCCACTGCTGGACATAGGCCTCCCCCGCGCCATTGCGCCCTGTCTTCAGCTTGCCGCATCCAGCATCTACCTGCAGTCTTTCGCAAGTCGTCATCCCACCCGGTCGGAGGGCGTCCTACACTACGTTTACCGAGTCGCGGTCTCCACTCAAGAACACGTTTGCCCCAGCGGCCGTCGGTTCTTCGCGAAATATGGCCGGCCCACTGCCCCAATTCTTTGAGCTATGTCGATAACCTTAGTTCTCTGTCGGATGTATTCGTTACGAATCCTATCCTTCAGAGAAACTCCGAGCATAGCTCTTTCCATAGCTCGCTGAGCGACTTTGAACTGGTGGACCAGCCCTATCGTGCGTGTTCACGTCTCAGCTCCGTAGGTCATAACGGGTAGGACGCACTGGTTGAAAACTTTCGTTTTCAAGCATTGCGGTATGGATGACGAGAAGACTCGACGTAGTTTCCCAAATGCTGCCCAGCCTAGCTGGATCCTCCTTTTGGCCTCTTATTACCAATGATCAAATGTATTTATTAGAGAAGTACTTTTCAAATTAAGCTAATATGTTTACAGTAAACTCCTGAAAATTATATGTGCAGTTTCGTGTTAAATTTCCAGGTTTTATTTATTTCATAGTCGTTTTTGTTCGCGGCTTCACACGCTTTGTTTAAATTGAAAAGTTTTAAGTTTATTTCTACACCATGGGAAGTGATTTATGGGATAAAAAGCGCTTTAATTTTTTTTAAATAGCCTATGTTTAATCCAGGCCTAAAACTATCGGTAAGCAAAATTTCAGCCCGATCCGTTCAGTAGTTTTGGTGTGAAAAAGTAACAAACATCCATCCATCTATCCATCCCTCTAAACATCCAAACTTATATTGCATTTATAATATAAGTGTGGTGATTCTATTTATATATAGCGTCATTACTACCAATGCTAAATTGTTCATAAATTCGTTTCAGGAATAATATTTTTTACTACTGTAGACCTTATTTTTTTTCAATTGATTCTAGGAGTAGGTATGATTAAGCATGCTTGTTTTTAAAATTGCCTATTAAAACTCAAAGCCGTTCTAATCGCGGCGGTTATTTGGAGGAGAAATAAATTAAACATAATATTTAACAATCTATAATTAAAAATCATATATTTATAATTAATTCAGTTTATTTTGTATAGTAACGCTTTTTTATATAGTTAAGTTTGAACTCCAAAATTAATGTATTTATAAACATGCCAGTGTTGATGTCAGAACCAACTTTCGTCAACAATAATCTCTCAGAATAAAGATAAACATACGAAAAGGTTACCTAAGTAATGTTAAGTTTAGGATCCTTCAAAATAAAAATGATAAGAATGCCTAGATATCATTATCATTTTATTAGAAAAAACCATTAATCAATAGTGGATATACATCTACGATTTATCACAACACTCACCAGCCTCGCTCCAGGCGGGTACAAAGGGTCAAAGAATCCTTTTATCTCCAACTTGTGACTGTTCAGTTCTAGCACGTTAATTGAGTGCCACCCCAAGGAATGCGAGGCGTCAATGTTCGAGGTGTTGGAAACGTCCAAATATGCTAGGAATTGGATTCGAACTGGCGAACGGTCGCTTGGCGCGATAAGGTCGCGAGGGCGGGCGGACGACGCGCAGGGCGGCTGGGCGGCGACTGACTGCTCGCTGCTCCCTGCTCCTCGAGCCTCGCCCGGATGCCTTCCTGTTGATCGTGTACGCGACAGGTGATGCAAAAACCATATCAAATAAACATATTTTTTCGATTACATATAGCTTAGATCGATCATCTTTCCTGTCTTTTAGAAAGTTTTCCGACACTTTGCCCAAACATTTAGAGACAGGACCATAAGGGTAACAAATCAACATCGAGCTATGCTGCGCTGTACTGCGCTGCGCTGTGCTGTGTTTCTTAAGCTACGTTTTTTTAACAATCAACATCAAGCTGTGCTGCGCTTTGCTTAGCTCAGTATTAAAAGTAATCAGCAGCTCGTGTAGTGTAGTCGTTTATCTCGTCAAAAATGACTTTATTTTCAAAAAAACGTAAACATTACGACATAGTTGAATCCGATGAAGATGAAAGTGAAGAAGAAGCGGATATGGATATTTTATGTGTTATTTTGTCGTTAAAAGAGTCCAGTCACGGTAGCTTGTTACCACACACCATACGTGAAAAATACGGAGAATTTAATTTTCTAAAGAATATTGCCACTGAAGACGATTTTTTTAAATATTTGCGAATTACTAAAAATCATTATAATTATTTACATTCGTTATTTACGTTCGTTCTTGTTTGTTTGTGCGCGCATACACTAGTGCGAAAAACGAAAAACCTAGCACAGCTCGACACAGCGCAGCATGGCAGAGCTCCATAAAAAACATAGCACAGTTCGGCACAGCGCGGCTCAGCACGGCGGGTAGCGCGCCTCGCTCGAGACCACTGCGTTTATAAACAGAGCGTAGCCTCACACAGCACAGCACAGCATGGTTTGTTTGTATCCTCATTAAAATATTAGACGAGCGAGTTGACCAAACATAGCACAGCGCAGTACAGCGCAGCATAGCTCGATGTTGATTTGTTACCCTAATAGGTGACATGCGCACAAGGCTACATTGTACACAAACAAGCGTTGCAATTTGTTGTTACGAGTAAATAAGTATTTTTTTACAACTAACAGAAAAGATTTTGTTAAATGAAAATAGGGTTTTATAACGAAGAGCTTTTGTTTGTTGTAAGTTATTGTGAGCAAATTTGCAACATTCTTTAATATTTGACGAAGAGAGCCAGAGTTTTATATTATTGGTCTTAAAACCACTATCTTTTGTAGACTGTTAAAAAGTGCTGAGTGAAGACGCGATAACATAATTACTTTCTTCAACTTCAACTGAGTTCAAGTAATTTATTCGTAAAAAGTAGCCGTTCGAACAGTGATTACAAAGTTTTTCAACGCTGCGTCGACGGATAAACAAAATAAATCTACTGCTAATGAGAAATCGTGGAGACCTACAGCAAATTATGTTTATTGAGTCGAGTAGAATAGATTGATTTTATATAAGTACATCAATGTGTCGTGTTTTACTGAATTTACCTACTATTACAAAAAATATAAATGAACGGCATCTCTTGCGCGGTGAGCGAAGATCTACAATCTACATATCTGCGACGCAGGAGGTTGCGGGTTCGATTCCCGGCTCGGGACAATGGTGTGTTTTTTTTAGTTTTTCCGGGTGTTATGATGTATATGATGTATAATAATAAATAAAGCTGGACCTTCCTCACAGCATCTTCTAGCCTCAAACTAAGACACAGAGCTTAAGCAGCTCTTGCCAGTATATGGTTAGCTGACACGGTATCATGTTCTCGCATGATAATTCAACAAAAAGCGCTATCACGGTTCGACCTTCTAGCCTCACTTAGTAAAATGTCAGTCGTGGCAGCTCCCTGTCTTATTTGTCATACCTACTTTCTCAATCCTGGGAAGGGGTGCACGTCTCCTTCGCACTTTCGTCGATACGAACTCAGACATTTACGTTACAAATGGCACTTCTAACTTAATTTATAACGTGCGATGCCTGAAAGTAAAGTAAAGTAAAGTAAAGTAAAGTAAAAAATCATTTATTTCTTTAGGCTTACAAAATAAGCACTTAGACAAGTCATATTTTATACATTAAATTATTATCAAATAAAATTATTTTACTGTTCACTTCAATTTTTTGTCCACTAGTGGAAGAAGTGAAAAAGAAACCACTAGTATGTTCATCTCTTATATGTCTAATACATGGTTATTTGCCTATTTAAGTCTAAATATAATATGATTCGATACATGTCAATATTTAAGTAAAGCTATGCACAATAACAAATTACTTAGATACTATTGTCGGTGCGAAACTGAGCGACATCTGGCCAAGCATTAACATCATTGAGATAATCATTTATGGAGTAGAAAGCCTTCTTGATAAGATTTATTTTTATGTAATTTTTAAATTTACGAATAGGGAGCTCAGTTGCTTCAGATGGAAGCTTATTATAGAAGCGCACGCTATTGCCCATAAAAAAAAAGCCATGCCAAAGTAATTTTGAAATAAAATTACACCATCAATCCCTAGTTAATAACCAAATTGTGGTGGAAGTTAAGCCATCAAGGATTGGTTAGATAAAATGGTTTGTGATAGCAATATTTTTACCTCGGTTAACCCGGATACCTGATAAGATATGGAGGTTTAACCAATTACTTAAAAATGTTTTGCTCTCGTTTTTTAAACTTTCGCGATTTGTTAATATTAATAAATTCACGTAATGTTTTTTCAATTTCATATTTTTTATTCACATTATAACTGCATTACAACATAATGAATGATTATTCATCGGGTATTTATCGTGTACCTTTTGTTTTTATTTCCCCGTGGTTTCTAACGCGATACACCGACCGTGGTCTCGGGGAGACTCGTCCAGTGACGTAGGCGATAAAAAATACATTAATTATATGTGCTCTTTTCTTCAAGCGCACTTCTCGCGCTCAGAGTATACCCAACCCACTGACAAGCCCGTGAAGTAGGCAAATTAATGACGATCATAAAAGCTCCATTAATTACAACACTTTTAATATGTTCCGCCGCCGTTGAACATAACGACAACCAGGATTATTGTATGTAGGAATACGTTTTTTTACAACTCTACTCAATAGATGTAAAAAGCTAAGCAGAGCTTTGTTTTGGGTACTAGATGACTGATATACTTAATACAATACATTACAAAGATAGATACTTTTTATCATACATAGATAACGACCAGAACAACCGGAACAAATATCTCCAGATCGTACACATAATTGTCCCGAGGCAGGAATCGAACCTGCTACCGCCTGCGTCGCAGGCAGATCTTTACCCACCGCGCCACAGAGGTCGTCGAGTTTATTAATTTGTTTTGACTCTAGCATACAACGCATTAACTCCTCCCTGATACGGGTTATTGTGTGTTTTATGAACATTTGGCGATAAAAGCACTTGTGAAATTTATCTACGCGGGCACGTCATGTTACCAGTGATAAAACAATATTTAGACATCAAGCTACTCTACCTACTCAACAATAAACAAGATATCCCTGTATTTTGAACATGGACTTATTTTGGCCGTTGTTGTACCTAAGTGTTCAAAGCCAACAAAACGTTTAAAGAGACTAGCGGCCCTTCCCGTCTTCGCTTAATTTATTCGCGTGTGTTTATTTCTTAACATTATTGACTCCTCCTCCTAACAACATAGGCTATTTAATATAGCCTATGTTCACCGGGGATAGTGTAGCTTCCCAACGGTGAAATAATTGTTCATATCGGTCCAGTAGTTTCGGCGTCAATTCAATACAGACAAACAAGAAATATAATCTTTCCTCTTTATAATATTAGTATTGTTATACATTAAAGACCTAGAACCCTTTTCAATGCACTATAATACCTGACAACTACTGAGAATTTGTCTGTTGGGTTGTTAACAAAAAATTGCAAAGAAAACTTGACCCATATTACAAACCTATCGATCGCGAAGCTTTCACAAGTCCTTAGGCAGTACCGTTATCAAGGTATGGAAGTGCTTTTGGTTGAAACTGCTTGATGCACTTTTTAAGCTCCACAACTACAAATGTAACGATGTTGATGATGTTATGAACGTTGCAATATGGCACATCTATACTAATATTATAAACAGGAAATGTTTGAATTTTAGTTTGTTTGTAATGGATAGGCTCCGAAATTACTGGACCGATTCTTTCACCGTTGGGAAGCTACGCTATCCCCGGTGAACATAGGCTATATTATATTTTCAAAAAGTTAGGGCTCTTTACTATAACTCCAATAACGTAACCCGAGGTGTAAAAAATCACCTAATAAAGTGAAATTCGAGTTTAACGCGGGTGAAACCGCGGGGAACAGCTAGTATAAAATAAAGATAATGCTCATTATTAGGTACTATAAAAATAAATACAGATTAAATATGAAGATTCAGTAACTATGAACTGGACCCTCGTAGACTAGTTAATTTTTTCTATTATAGAGTTATCCTTATAGTCATGTCATATTACGTTTTTACCTAACAATTGGAGTCAACTAGCTCGAAGCTTGTATATATCTTTCATTTTAGCGTTATAAACGTTGTCTCAGCATCTTAGGTTTCTGTAGCTACAATGATGTTGACATCTTTTGTAATCTTGTAAAGCATAAAATTTACAACAACTTTTGTTTCTAACATTTTATTATTTAAAACGGGATATTTACCTTGATTTGATTTTTGCGTTTTCCAAATTTTAAATAACTTTAGTGTTATTAACCATCATAGTTTCAAAAGTTTTATTTATTATTGTTAACAACTGATATTAGTATCATTGCAGCTATAGCCTAGATAATTGCGTGACAAACGTTGAATAACTTACGACACACTCAAAATATTATGATACTTTTGAGACAACGAATGAAGGCGTATACGAGTTTCAGCTAGTTGACTCTCATTATTAGGTTGACGCAATATTTTGGCTTAAATGACTGGACTATGACTAATAAATAATGCTGGACAATTCACACAACATCATCTAGCCCCAAGCTAAGCAAAGCTTGTGTTATGGGTACTAGATGACTGATATACATAATACAATACATTACATAGATAGATATTTTTTATTATATATAGAAAACAACCAGAACACCCGGAACAAATATCTGCAGATCGTAAACACAATTGTTTCGAGGCGGGAATCGACCCCGCAACCTCCAGCGTTGCAGGCGGACCTTCGCCCACCGTGCCACATCGGTCGTCAAATAAATAATAAAATAATTGAAGTAAACTGTCATAACAACCCAATTAATTTTTTTAATTTTATCACGCATATAAATATTTTTTTCTTTATTCTTCCCGCTAAGTCACAAACGGAATATTAGCGGCTTGACATGGAACTAGAAAAAAAAACACAAGATAATAAATAATAAAAACCCATGAAGCATAAAACTAACTAATTCTTTGTCAGCTAAGCACCTCCAACAAGAATCGCCCCATGGCCTCAGAAAAAAACTTTTTCACCTATAAAGTAGAACTTTAGTGGGTAAACCCACTTGCGTCTTGCGTGCGAAATAGTCACTCGTAAATAACGAGGACGAATGGTAACAACGTCATCAATGTCAAAGTCCTATCGCTGCGGCTGCCCCACTGACCTGCGTGGTCAACGCGTCACGTCGGTGTCCAGTTCGTCTAGAATGAGTGTGCAAAAATCCAAAACAAAAAAAATCGAGAATGTGACACTGGCATGTTTAAAATTGCCACTCGCACTGCCAAAATGATACAAAAAATACTCAAAGTTGTTCAAAACTTTTTTGACTTTGTTTCTAGGTCTAAAGGATCGCCGATCGCCATCATCGCAGGTAATACGAAAAGTATAGTAGGTAGGTGTTCCTCTCACTATCCGGTAGGATCGCTGCAAGGAGCATGGAAGTAAACGTATACTTTTATAGTATTCATTAACGATCCTTAATTCGTACTAAACCTCACAAAAACAGAAAACTATCTACTTGGCCAAAATATGTGTTTAGTTAGGGTTTGCAAATATCGCAGCAAAAAGTAACATAATCAACATATTGTAGTGCCTTAGCCAGGTCCATGTTTGGAACGGTTTTCCATTACTAGATCAACAAGAAATTTAGTTTAAGTAAGATAAGAGTAAGATTTACAATAAATAAATAAATAATGCTGGACAATCCACACAGTAATAGATGACTAGGTAGGTACAATTTTTTTTGTGCAACTTCTTGATTTTTAGTACAATAAAAACCTCAATAAAATTCCAAGTTAAGAATGGAAATCACTAGACACTCTGCCTACCTGGTCAGTCAACCTGCTGGGTATTTTGTATCTTAGTCAATGACGTTACAACCGCAAATTCCAATTAATTACTATATCATATACTTTACACCGAGCTGTTGTTTCCCGTTTGTTGTTGCAATGTGGGCAGGATGAGCTTCAGTTTATAAGTTGGCTTTATTCCGTGACACTCGTGTGTATTTGTGCTACGAGGATTTCATTAATTTAACGTTAGTGTAACAAGATGACAACAGAAATGCCAGAGTTCGGTGAAACCATAATATTCACGATTGGTGAAGATGTCACAAGCGCAGAGGCTCTTGTTGATTGGGAATCAACGACAACGCAAAATTACGCATCATCTGAAGTATCAAGTACAAGGTACTATGAAATATACTCCGCCTTCAATATTCTGGAAATCGTCATGACATCGTTAGAACTGATGTTATGGATCGGAGCAGCTATCAAGATGCCTCGCTGGAGGAATAATTATAGAAACCAGATGCTAATGCAGTTGAGTGTAGCTCGTTTTATAAAAAGGCTTATATTCACCGTGAGATACTATACCGAAGAAAAAAATCAGCAGAAGCAAGAATCGATACCGAGCGACAGCTGGGAACATTTTTACATATTCTTGAACAATGCACAAATCTATATCGACTTCGTGATAGTGATACTTGTGTTTTTCTTCATTAAACATATGTACGACACTCTGATCATAGTGTTAGTGAAGTGCAGACAGAATATTTTGTACAAAGTGTCGATGTGTGCGTGGTTGCTGCCGGCGCCCATTAGCGTGGCGTGTACTGCCATCATTGTCTGCAAAGTTCTAGAGGAGAAACTCGTGTATCTTCTTATCTGTTGCATAATCAGATGGCCCCTAATATTCATCGGAACTGCGGTCTACATAACAGTATTATATAGGGTATTAACTGACAAAATCAGAAAGTTTGCGAGAAGTCTTACAGTTCTCACCTTTTTCATGTGCTTGATAATTAACTTCTATTTGTTTTCAAAGGATGTTATAAAACTGTGGTGTTTCGATTCACCGAATACGACGTTGATAAGCTATGTATCAGGGTTTGTTATGAATTTCCTTATATTAACATTTTATATCCTTTTAATAACGTTTGATTGTAAACAAAGCCCAAATCCGAGAAACATGCATTGTTTCGCACCAGATTACAGCTTAGCTGAAGATGCACTTAACAAAATATAAATATATTTTAAAGTTCGGTCCCTAAGAAAGGAATGTGGAAATATTTAAAAAAATGCTGGGCAATTCACATAGTATCATCTAACCCCAAGCTAAGTAGAGATTGTGTTATGGGTACTAGATAACTGATGACCATGTGGTAGGTACAATAAAGTATTATAAATAAATGTGTTATTATAGGTGGTAGGTAATTGTAAATACTAGTCTCTTTTAATCTTCCATAGGTATCTTCGTTCCACGGCACTTATGACCCGATGTAAATATACAAATTGTTATTTACTAAATCATTGTGTTTGTTTTATTTGAGTACTTAGTTGTAGAGTTTCTAGGTAAGGAATATCTATAGTTTTCCTGCAAATTAGTTCCCTGTAAAACCGGGTGGAAATCCCGATGACATTTCAGAGGAAAGATTAGCCTACCTATGCACTTAGTCATAATCACAGACTACTCAGGGATACTAACATCTACTCAGAAACAGGTCCAGTCTTGTCAACAGAAATTGTAAACAACCGTATTATGTAGGTAGGAAAACCTCTTCAGTTCCCAGCATTAGATCTCATATAAGTAGGTAGGAAAATACAATTCAATTTCAGAGCGCAGGTAAACGTATAAAGTACCTACTCGTGGAAACATCTCTGTATTAAATTCTGAAAATAGAAAATATATCTCTTTATTCCAGCATTTTCAGTGCAATTCATGATATTACTTGATCCAGAGCTAATCTTCTAACAGCGGGTGGTTTGCTACAAAATATTATACATATAATTTAACGCTATGGTTTGTCCTTCTGCTATTGGTATATAACAATGTGATCAGCTTTTCAACTAATGTTTTTAGTTTACACTACCAAACATAATTGACTAAAAGACCTTTAAGATTACTTTAAGTAAGATTTTATGCACAAATTTTCTTTTAATAAATAGAAAAGAGCTTTGATTTGAAGTAGGAACTATAAAAAAGACACCTAAGAAAGATTTTGATATACGAAACCCAAAAATAATACGAGACGCTTAATTAGCGTCGTTAATAAAAGCTCTTCTTGAGAAGCCCTTTGTAATGAAAACATCTTCGGTAATAGAATAAATGGTTGTTAACGGATGTTTTCTTCGTAAGGGAGTAAAAAAATAAACGTTATACGGAGTAAGCGCCCACTCAAAGACAAATTGCCTGCTTATCTTTTACTTAGTTACCTGCTAGCTAGCTACTTTAATTAAGTAACACGTTTACAGGGTGAATGGAAGAATCGAATAAGATTTATAATCACATCATAATATCAGTCTTTATTATAAATGCGAAAGTATGCAAGTTTAGATGTTTGATAGGTCTTCTTAGCCAGAACTATTCAATAGATCTGAATTTATGCAGAGGTTTATTTATTTTATTTTACATAATTATAATATGTTATTTACATTATTATCATAAACTTAAAAATTCAATGAAAAATGTTTTTTTAGTAGATATAAATGAGTTCTTTGATTATAAATTGTAACTGTCTCGGCAGTACCTACCTACTACTGTACTGCCGAAACAAAATAAGAACCATTGACCTGAAATCTTATGGAATAATAAATGAATGAATGATTACCTGGATTTACATAAATGGTACTTTTTATCCCTTTAAAATAGCAACAAACTTCATTTATTATTGTGTACTTTTTGTTTTTTAAATGGCTACCGTGTTAACCGTGATATAGTAGGAACTTCTAAACTACTCCTGAACAAAATCATAGAGCACTTCTACTTGGTTCGTGCAATATTGAAGTAGGGTTACTTAAAATTTTAGAGTTTCGTGAATTTTTGATTCATAACATTTTTCATCCACAATTTTCTTTATGACTATTTTGTTCATAAATAGTGAAAAATAACTATAGCAGTATCTTCAGAAGACAAGAAGACTTGTCGACGCATGTAGCGTCCTCAGCATCACAGAATAGGCATTCACCCTCAACACCATTGGACTATTCACTGTCATACATCGTCGGGACTCATACCATCTCGTCACGCAACAGACCATTCGGTTCGAGAATAACTGATTCTCTTAAATTTTTTTTCAAAAAAAGGAAGTTACCGTTTTTGAGTTTATCGTTCAGGACACGGCGCGCGGCGGCTCATTCCCATCTTGCAACCTTAATTGCCACGTAACCATTTCAAAACAACTAATGAAAAGTTTCATATTTAATACATTTGTTTGAAAAACAAACTTTTATTAATAAAGAAAATAGTGCCCTTGTATACAGTCACGTAGATAAATACATATATCTACCCGCCTAACAGATCACGGTACCTATTGAATCCTACGAGTATTGTAATTAAAGCCGAAAGTAAATTATATTGATCACTCTAGGTACCTATAGATTGTTTGCAAAAGTATGCAGTTAGCATAACAGTTTCAATTGTAAATTAATACTAGTTCTAATTTATTTATATAATATATGATTGTCATTTCCTTTAGTACCTAATAAAGTTTTTTTTTTAAAAGAGCTTTAAAATATTTTTTTAATTAACAATACTTTTACCGGGAATGCCTACAATATAACCAAAAACAAATACAATGTGTAATTAGAGACGGCTCGATAGGGCTAATGTTCCTTCCTACGTCATGAGGAAGGTAACTCAAAAATAAATTATGTAGCTACTACTTATAACAAATAATGGGATAAAAAATTAAACCATACAAGAACATAAAAAATAAAATTTTAATTTAGGATCACAATAGAGGAATGTAGTTTTTATAATCACCTTCACAATTATCACTTAAATTTAGCACAGCAAAACGGTTTCAATTTTGGAATAATAAAATATAACTGTGTGGCTCTAAGCAGCAGCGCAATAACAGTTATTTTGTAACAAATTACATTTTACAAAAACCCATCTCTACCACACCCAACAATGTTACCATTATGATAATAATTTACAACTTACTACGATCATGTATTAAGTTGCATGATTTTTGCATTCATTTGAATGCAAAAATGAAAACGAAATATAAAAAAAAGGTATTAACAAACTATAATTTCCCATAAATACTACCGATCATTACATAACTTGGGTTGTTAAAAATATCAAGATTTGGTCTCATGGTTCAACAACTTTATTTACAGAAGTAGGTATAAGATTTTTCAGGAAAGCTATGGAGAGGAAATGGACGGAGTTAGCCGTCTAGAACGGCTGGACTCTAAGCTGTGCTTGAGTCTACTTGCAGTCGCACGCGCAGCGTTTGATTCTCTTCTCGCTGTGTGGGAACTCAGCGCTGCGCACCGAACGAGGCTGCATATCTGTAAGAAAATAAAAATATATTTTTAAGGTCAGAAACTATTTTGAAACTTTCGTTATTTCTTAACATATTAAAGATTGATTTATCGGGTACTAGCTGCGCCCGCGTGGAAATCTATTTGTCAAATGTTTTATAAACCTCCCTCTCGAATCATTCTATTTATTAAAAACCGCATTTAAAACTTTTTTTAAAGAATTAATCTTTAACTATTTTGAATAAAATTTTAACCACATTAATATCCCCACCATCCCGATTTAATAAAGGTGGATTCAAAAACTATACCCTACCAAGTCCTTTTGAAATAATATGTGTGCTGAGGATGTTTAAGTAACCGTTTTCAAAAAGCATAAGGATTACATTACAAGTAAATGGCACCTGTTTATGCGACGTCCTCGTAATTTCCCCGAGGTCCTACTATCTCATTCAATTCACTTCACTGCTTTTTAAAAAACAGCTTAAAATGTTTGTTTGTTTATTAATCTCGATTCACTTAGTCTAGTTTTTACTCGGCGAACGAGGGTTTTTTTACTCAGAACATATTTTGCAAACAACTAGAAAATAATCCTTTTCTTGTGGTTTATTATTTATTATTATAAGTATATTTTGATAGTATTATCAACTAAAAATAAAAAATAGGCATTTTATGTGCTTCTTGTTCGTGTGTTAGTGTTAGTTTTGTATGCTAAATTGTCAGAAATAAACTATTTTTATATTTCTCTTAGTTAATTGTTTCTTCAGAGTTTTTAAAACATTTATAGGTCAAAATCTACCTGAAATGTATGTAAAAAGATATATCTAAAGTCCCAAATTATTTGTCATGTCACCAGAATATTTTATGAGTCCGTATTTAGAATCCGATTTCAACTTCTCGTAATGTTGACAATACTCTCTAATGAAGGAGACAGATCACGACCACAATCCCTGCTGAGAAGCAATCGTAATTAGCTGCGGTTATTCAACTTGTATTTCTCTCCTAATTTAGGAGGTTTAGTAAGAACCTACTTATGATAAAATCTTTATACAATTACAATTACACCAGCAACAAACAACCATTTTATGTTTGGAGCTTCGAGGGCTGTAATTAAATAAGAAAAGCGATAAAAATCAGTACCTTTGTGGCAGGGAGAGAGGTAAAAATGTATCAGCTGTTATTAAATAAATATTCCATCTACAGCCTATTTCTGGTCCACATCTCGGACGCAAGTCTTCTCCTAAACGCCTTATTGGCTTTTATCATAAGGGGTGTAATGTCCATGATCCCCACGCTGGTTGGGTATCGCTTTGTACCGTACTCCAATAAAGTTTTAAATCACTACATAGTATAAAACAAAGTCGATTCCCGCTGTCGTCGTTCTGTCTGTCCTATGTATGCTTATCTTTAAAATTACGCAAAGGATTTTTATGCGGTTTTTTTAATAGATAGATTAATTCAAGAAGAAGCTTTATAACGATTTGACACATAGATTTGTACGCGGGCGAAGCGGCGGAGCACAGCTAATAATAAATAAAATAACTAACAGTCAATCAAGTATTACATAGTAAGGACATAAGGTAAATCCACGTCCTGAATACATGCGATCAGAACGAACCATAATATCTTCAGGAATAGACTCATATCGAATATTACTTATCGTCAATTTCGCTTCGCAATGTTCAACTGAGTAGTCAATCCAATTGAACTTCGGTCGTTCATAGAGTTCTCTTCATAGATAACTCATAATCTGAATAAGGTAAAATTGTGCTTCCTAAATACCACCTAATGATAGCACTTTATACTTGGTGGTGATAAGCCAATATTATGTTATTATTATTATGTTTTATAGATATCAACTAAATGAAAAAAAAAATAAAACAAATATAATATGTATATAGGGTATTTTTATGATTATATAATATACCATTTATGTAATAAAACTTATTATGATAAATTGAATATTACTTTGTGTACATATAAAGAGAATTATTTGTAAACACTGTATTTAAATTAATCTTGTTTGTTGTTTACAAATAATATAGGCAACTTTGCAGCAAATAACATGATGTTATTAGTTATATCGAATACCTACCTCAGTTAATTTACTAACGTTATACGACATTTAATATTGTTCTCGTGAACCAGGAACAAAACAAAACATACATTACGCTACAAACGAAACTAAATTAAATCTAAAGTTAGTTTGAGATAGGGAGCCCTCCCTATCTCAAACTAACTTTAGATTTAGGGCCTTATAAGAGCCGAATAAGAGCCTACAGTCTTGTCACAATAATATTCACCCTGCTGGGAGATAATTCTGGTGATTTACCTATTCGACAAATATATCAACATGAGAGTGATCACAAATTATCGTACTCTCTAAAATTAGACTTGGTACCTAACTTACATTGTATACAATTCGGGAAATATCGACGACTTGGCATCGACTAGCCATTCATTACCCAACTAATGATCTTGGGCTTTCGTTCGTCCGTTCGATAAATCTTAAAGCGATATTTCGGATTTAGAGATACGTAGAAAAATAGACTTACTCTTCGACATTGAGAATTGGGTCCCAGATACTCAGAGTTACCCTCGCGATATAACAGAGAACTACATATTTCGGTGTCAACGCCATCTGTTTAATTACTACACGTTTAAGCTTTGCTAATATACGCGTTCATGAGTGAGAGAGTTTGAGGATATGTAATTAGGAGATGATAAAAGGGCCGAGACAGACCTGAGATTTCCACTTTCCAGACGTCTTGTTGTCGAAAGTAAATCAAGGACTGATATAGATTGTATCATCGGAATGAAGAGTATATGCTACACATCAAAAAATTATCTGGAAGGGGACAACAGGTATTTACGAGTATATGGGAATATCAAATTTTACGCGAACATTTTTAAAAAATATTACGAGGCTGCGGCTCGTCCTGCGCCTGGTATTGCCCTGGGCCTAACATCATCACTACATATGTAGTATAGAACATAGAACGCTGTTTGTCTGTCCCTATGTATGCTTAGATCTTGAAAATTGTGCAACAGATTTTTATGCGGGTTTTTTGAATAGATAAAGTGATTCAAGAGGAAGGTTTAGAAACCATTTGACACATAGATTTCCACGCGGGCGAAGCCGTGGGCAGAGAACCAAAGTTATCGATATAGCTCTAATAATTAGCAAGCTGAAGTGGCAGTGGGCCGGCCATATCTCGCGAAGAACCGACAACCGCTTGGGGCAAACGTGTTCTTCAGTGGAGACTCGACTCGGTAAACGTAGTGTAGGACGCCCTCTGACCAGGTGGGATGATAACCTGCGAAAGACTGCAGGTAGACGCTGGATTCGTCAAGCTGAAGACAGGGCGCTGTGGCGCTCATTGGGCTCCCCAATCAGCCTATGTCCAGCAGTGGTCTAACTTAGGCTGATGATGACGATGATGAAGCCGCGGGGCGCAGCTAGTTTTAAATAAAGTATAGTGCTTACAGTGTGGCCTCTCATCCATAGGCATGTCCTGGGGTAGGAGCAGCGTGCGGGGCGCGCGCGCCGCCTGCGGCTGCGGCTCCTCCTGCGCCTGGCCGTCTTGCCCCTGGGCCTCCGCTTCAGCAGCGGCCGCCAGGGTATTCACTATCGTCTTCATCTGGAATAAAAAAATAAAAGTGTGGTAAAGTTACGTTCGATCTTCCATACAATACAAATACGCTTTATTGCACATCAAGACACAGAAAAAAACAGTAAAGAACAAAGATACAGATGCACAATGGGCGGCCTTATCGCTAAGACCTTGTTCTTCCAGGCAACCTTTGGATTGACACGTAGCTATTGTATAGGTATAGTCGTGGCGTATTATAGACTAATGTTTTACTATTTTTTTTTACGTTTTTAAAAAGAAGTAAAAGTTTAAAGTAAAAATAAGTTTCATTGATAACATAGACATAAGTGTTCTGATTAATAAAGACTCCTTTTTATTTTATTTGTCACAGTTACACCAAGTTGCTTGTACAAATACCGAATCTTTTGTGAAATAGTTTTTACTTGACGAATTGACAAGAGATTTGATCATGGATTAGTTACTTTAGTTAATGCTGTGTGAATTGTCCACGACTCGGTAAACGTAGTGTAGGACGCCCTCCGACCAGGTGGGATGACGACCTGCGAAAGACTGCAGGTAGATGCTGGATGCGTCAAGCTGAAGATAGGGCGCTATGGCGCTCATTGGGGGAGGCCTATGTCCAGCAGTGGACTAATATAGGCTGATGATGATGATGATGATGAATTGTCCAGCATTATTTATTTTATTTACTAGTTAATTTTGGAGATGAACAACCAAAGTACGAACAACCAGCGGCTGTATTAGTTAGTTATAGTTTTTATTATAGTTTAGTTATTTTAGGTTTGGGTGTCCCAAGTTAGGCAAGTTTTATAATCTAGTTTTAAATGCTCGGTATTCAGAGATTCCTCCTTTTTGATTATAATTCAATGGTCGAACCAAACTCTAATAGGAAACCGCACAAATTAAGATAATGAAATCATGGAAACCACTGACGTAAAGGTTATTACTAATTACCACACAGAAAATATAAAATTAATAGCTGCCTACTGTAGAATTATTGGGATACATACGTTAGGTACCTATAAACTAGACAAACTCTATGTAGAATATTTGTAAATAAACCGCTCAAACTAAACCTAAAAGACAATCTGTTGACGCATATTTTTATGCGCTATTTACATTACTTGTCGATTTCAGATCCTACCTATATAGATCCTTCATATAAAGATTACTTACAATTATATCTGAAACTCGGCGAGCAAGTATAAGTTATTTATGTCGTTGTTTGTTTACAAACATTTTACGTCGAGTTTGACTAGTTTATAATTGGTATCTACCTAAATTATGTGTCTCCTAATTGTCGCACGTCCATAGCAGGATAATGTTATGGCCATCTTTATATCCTTGAAATGACACAATGACCCATTGATATGTGACAATACAATCACGTATTCGACGACCGATGTGGCGCGGTGGGCGAAGGTCCGCCTGCGACGCAGGAGGTTGCGGGTTCGATTCCCGCCTCGGAACAATTGTGTGTACGATCTGCAGATATTTGTTCCGGTTGTTCGGGTTGTTTTCTATGTATAATAAAAGATATGTATATCTAGTTCCCATAACGCACAAGCTCTTAGCTTAATAAAAGACGTTGCAATATGAATTGTGCAGCTCTATTTATTAATTTATATTGTTTTTACGAGCATAATATAAATAAATAATGCTGGACAATTCACACCGCATTATCTAGCCCCGGCCCCAGAGCTTGTGTTATGGGTACTAGATGACTGATAAACTTAATACAATACATTATATAAATATATATTTTTTATTATACATAGAAAACGACCAGAACTCCCGGAACAAATATCTGCAGATCGTACACATAATTGTTCCGAGGCGGGAATCGAACCTGCAAACTCCATCGCCGCAGGCGGACCTTCGCCCACCGCGCCACATCGGTCGTCCATTATATATGTGTTCAGATCGCGTAAGTTTAAAAAAGGTTAGAGAAGAATAGTTGAACACAGAGAGAGATACTAACAACTACCTCTTGCATGTCGTTGTCAATCTGCTGCTGGTTGCGGCGCTGCTGGCTGGCCTGCTCCGCGGTCCGGTGGATGGCGTGCAGGTCCTCCGGGGTGAGGCCCCAGGGTAGGTTCATCTGCACGGGAGTGCCTTCCATCTGCATCTTTTGTACCTGGCACAAAATTCTGGTCAGTATCGCATGTCTGTCGTAGGGTTAGGGGACCCGAATGCCCAAAACTGGCAACGGGCGAGTTGTCCCTGTAAGGGTCGATACATATCTGACAAAAAATGCGTGGAGTGTAACATCTGTCGCGTATATTCGGTCAAATTAGACCTGCTTCATTACTCGTCTAATTAGTTCAAACGGCCTATACACAAACGATTTCCGCTGATGTTACGCTTAGACTGAATGCATTATACAAAATACACGTTTCGCGACACGTTACGTCGACCGACTATGCGTTGACGGAAACGCTATAGCTATTGCGAGAGGTAAAAAAGAACCTTTATGTAACAACGAAAGAATCATCAAATTCTAAGAATTGACGATGATATCTCCAAAATTGTTGTAGCTAGTCGTGATTTTTTTAAATATATTATGTGGGTATTGAGCTTTAATACTTAATAATAATAATGAATAGTAAAATATGACCTGTATAAGTGCTTATTTGTAAGCCTATAGAAATAAACTTGCATTTCATTTCATTTACAGAATAAATACTAATCCCTTGAGGACAATATTTTTATGGAACACCTTGGAATCATTCTCAACAATAGTGAAATAATTTAATAAATCGGTCCTTGATTGACGGAGAAATCAACGAACATACATACATAAGTACATAAAAACATAAAACAGCCAAACATAGAAACTTTTTTGAATTTTTGAAGTCGGTTAATAAAAGATTAAGCATGTATGATAAATAAGGTGGTAATTGCGCACTTTAAACAACATAGTAGGGCAGTCGGTCGTGATGGTGTGTACTTTCTTTATTTAAAATATTTTCTTCACTTATTCAGAGAAAGTCACAAAGATGAAGACTCTCACTATGGCAGTGAAATCGAATGCAAATGTCTTAATTTCTCCATTTCTAAAGAAAGCTATTTATGAATAAATCTTACTTCGGGTTGCTCCAACTCCTGTGTGGGTGCTGACTGCGGAATAAACTGGTGGATCGATTGCTGAAACAAAACATTATGGACCTTATTAAATAAATGTAGAGCGAATATTCCTTATCCCGAGGGCGCAGGATCTATAAATAAAACTGGGAAGAAATCACTCGGACCTACACATGTGAAAACATAAGGATAATGCTTTTATAACTTAGAGAAAAAACGAAGTCGTTGAACGAGCAAAATCATTGTCATTCAAAACTTGAACAGACTAATCTTTTGTGCTCGAAAGAACCCAAACAATGGTTAACCAAATAGTTATCTACCAGCCCATGCATAAATAACATAGGTAAAGAAAGTGATTTGCATCACATTAAGCCTCACCTAGACAGAGTAGGTATTTCGAAGTTTAATGTGGCCACATTAGTCACGGTGATAGGGCATTCGGTTCCTTCACCTTTCGTAGAAGATGCTTCAGTGAACTTTCATTGTTAGATAAGTACATATATTTATATTAATCGTTTAATTTTTTTTGTACATGTATTGAACTTAGCCCGGAGATTACTAGCACCCTCTCCCTGCCGTTACCATGGCCACTACTATGGCTAGGAATAGCGAGGCGACCGCAAACTGGGGGCCATTTTATTTTGGCTTCTACCACCATTTGGAGGGTCATGTCCATAATCCCCACGCTAGGCATGCGGGTTGGGGATGGGATTGAACAATTACTATAAGCACTTAGCCAATTATTAAAGTTTATTGGGTATCTACCTAATCGTCCGCTACGTTTCCTTATAGATGTTAATTCTAAAGTTATTATTAAAGATAATTATCAAATCGATTATGTAAAGCATCTCCAAGGCTACGTGAAGTGTAAAACATTGAATCACTGACAGAAGTCAACACTAGACGTACATAATATTTGTACAGTAATCGATAGCAAAAAATCAGGTGTCTGCTAACCCTGAGATGATTTATAAGCAAGTATCGACTCAATTTGTAATGAATTTAACGAGTTAGGATATATTCAATACATATTTGGAACTCAACGCTTCCGTATCGCGTCGTCTACAAATTGTATTTTGTATTGAAGTAACAAATTGCTGAGTAACTGATCTTTTTAATGTATATTTACTGATATTATTAAATCTTACTTATAACTACTGGCTCAGAATAATATACTACCATTAGTTTTTATATTATGTTTTACGGAGGCTTTCCTTAAAAGTTGCTTAATTCAGACCTTACCTTTTTAAAGATCTTTGTTTAATACTAATCTTAAACTTATACTTATATTACAATAAATTGTATAATTTTATAATAAATCATTGTAGAAAATACACAAAAATGAACATTCACCCTCACAGGAAACTTTCGGAAATTCAGGAAAATTCAGACGTTTTCCTTAACTATACTAATATCAGTCTCTTTGTCCTGACTCATAGACAAGCCACAGCCCAAAACTCTTATCGTATCACTTGTACTTGAGTGTGGTGCCTTCATATTATTATGTCCTACTTAACAAAATCCACGCAATAAAAAACTTTTCCCTCCATTCATAGACAACCCATCGTATCTCTGATCAGAGAGACTTGAAACTAGCTTCTAGACTTACCAAATTGTAGATGTGAAATAATCTAAATGGAACAAAAATGTGATTCATTGTTTTCGGAAAATTCCCTGAAGGGAACCACTGTGGGGCACCACTTTGCCAAAAAGATATTTTTTATGTTTTAGCCATATATCAAAAGTTGATTTGAAAAATGTAATGTTAATTCTGCACCACTGTTTTTTTAATATTATTATTTGCCAGAATATAGTACCTATGTAACAATGTAGGTCTTAAATTTATCATACGTGCAGTTATATTCTACCTAACATAGGCATGCAAATATTAATATTACAATTTAAACAATATTAAAATTTCTATTATATAAGAATATAAAATGAATTTATAAAAATAATAATAAAAAAAAAATCTGTTCTATTTTGCTTACCTCATTTATGTCATTCTGGGGAGGTAGAGGAGGAGGCGCGAAGGGGCCCATGGTCTCTGGCGGCGGGGGCATGTTCTGCGGGGGCATGTTCTGTGGGGGCATGTTGTGCGGGGCGGGGATGGCAATCACTCGCTGTACGTGGATGCGCATCTCGCGGGGGCCTCCCATCTGCTCCTCGGACGACTCCCAAGGCATCTGCGCATCAAAATATACTTCATTAGAGTCGAAGCTTTTTTATAGTTAATACCTTCGTTTGATAAATAAATAATGCTGGACAATCCACACAGCATCATCTAGCCCCAAGCTAAATAGAGTTTATGTTATGGGTACAAGATGACTGATATACTTAATACAATACATTACATAGATAGATATGTTTTACTATACATAGATAACGACCAGTACACCTGGAACAAATATCTGTAGACCGTACACACAATTGTCCCGAGGCGGGAATTGAACCCGCAACCTCCTGCATCGCAAACGGACGTTCACCCACCGCGCCACAAAGGTCGTCAAACGCTTAACCACAATCTCATCTGATGGTACTTGACGAGGTGGTCAAAGATGTATCACGGGGGTGTAGAAGATACCTAAGCTAACACGAAACGGTACTTTGTAGAATAATGCGACAAATAATTGCTCACTACCAATACAGTAACTAGAGATCACCGCTATGTTTATTCATAAGCACGCGTGATGTCAGTCATATGTTTGGGCAGGAAAACCATCAAGTAAAACTAAAAGATAATTCATTATTTATTCCGTTCAACTCGCCTCGTCAATTGAAGTTTCATCTTCCGGCAAGACATCGTCTTTACTTTACCTACTGTACTTAATTTATCTAATAAATAACAACATAGTAATTTACGGTGATTGAATTGGCATTGTCGTATGAAATGATATAGGATCTGAGAACAAAGGATAATGAAGTCGATCATGGCGGGTATGAATAATGCATGCGTGTGTGATGCGCAAACGCAGCGGGAGCGTCGCCGACCGCGGCGGCCATCAGGAAGCAATGACCGCCGACAGCCGAGGACGGGCGAGCGAGCTCCCACGACCCTCGCAGCCACAGCACTGTCCTCGAACCCAAGCAAACAAAGCCAGAAAATCAGATAGTCATTTTATTAGTAACTAGCTGTTTCCCGCGGTTTCACCCGCGTTAATCGGGAATTTCACATTTCTAAAATATAATATCTATAGCCTATGTCACTGGGGAAAGTGTAGCTTCCCCACGGTGAAATATTATTTAAAATCGGTTTGGTAGTTTCGGAGCCTATTCAATAGAAACAAACAAAAAATCTAACCTTTCCTCTTTATAATATGTATTAGTATAGACTAGCTGCGCCGCGCGGCTTTGCCCGCGTGGAAATCTATGTGTTAAATGGTTTATAAACCTGCCTCTTGAATCACTCTGTCTATTTAAAAAAACCACATCAAAATCCGTTGCGTTTTAAAGATCTAAGCATACATAGGGACAGACAGATAGCGGGAAGCGACTTTGTTTTATACTAAGAGTACATATGTAGTGAAGAAATTTACAAGCCGATTAAATAAAAATTTTGGTTAATAGTAACAATTTATTACATAATTTATATTAAAATATATTCAGCGATACTATTGTATAATAGTAGTAGCAGTAATATAATAATTCACAATAATTAAAACCACAATTTTCTGTCGAGAAAATCCTTGACTTCGTAGTTCGCCCTCTCGATGAGCCATATCTTGTTTTTGAAAGAAGCTAAGTTGGGTGCGGTAACAACATGCTCCGGTAACTGGTCAGATATCAGGTCCCAGCACATCAGTCAACTCAATAATTAACACATCCCAAGAAGATACCAAAAGCTCCGCCAGTTTTAAACTGGAATCAAAATGACTCAAAAAGCATCAAGAGACGCATAGACATCGTTTAATTTTCCAAGACCTCGATGTCTGAGTTCTGTAAATATTTCCATCTCACTCGAGCGACTCGAACCGGTATCGCCCGGCCTAATCGAACGAGTCTTCAAAATGTACAAATTACAAAAAAGACCCAACAAAAACAGGCTCATAAAAATAAACAAAGAAACCGATGGGTATCGACTTCGGTTAACGAATATTAATATTCTAACGATGATGCTGCGAATGATGCGGAACCAAACAAAAACACGGAAGAAGCGACTATCTCGTAACACCGCTCGCGTTGTCATTGCGCCCTTGGACCACGGAGTGCGCTTCGTACAACTAAACAAAAGAAATCACACGTGAAGAAGTACAGATACAATCAATGAGGCGCAGAGCCAGCATAAAGTATTCAAATCTCGTAGAACCGACCCGACAACTTTTTCACGATGAGTAATTAAATTAATCACACGATTAGAAGCAGGCTTTTTTGCTCTTTGTTGCGGTGACTTGACGATGATCTACCATCGTACGATAAAAAATTGTATCCACTTGCTCTATTTGCAAAAAGTCTGCTTGCTTTGTATAAATATTGAAGAGAGCCATTTTTAAATGATTATTTAATTAAATTATACTAGTGTCCTCCTCTCAATCACACTGATAATTATAAATGCGAAAGTTTGGATGGATGAATGGATGTTTGTTACTTCTTCACGCAAAAACGACTGAATAGATCAACAGGCTGAAATTTTGCATATACGGTAGTTTTGAGCTTCGAATAAAACATAGACATTTTACCCATAAATCAGTTTTCATGGTATAGAAATAACCTAAATAAAATTTCATGGAATAATAAAAAATTCGCACGCGTTTTCATATAAACAACACGTGCGAAGCCGCGAACAGAAACTAGTATAATATAATTAGATACAGACGAATAACTCATAACTTGACCTAGATACGTGACAGGTAACAACCTCCAGAATTTGCTCTCGTTAAATTTATAATCTTAATATCAACACAGGAAAACAAACATTTCGAAGGGAACAAAACAACTCGATACCAGTTATACCCATTATAATTTTTTATCTACCGGTAGTATCTTAATCCTTCCGAATTACATTCCTTCCGCTTACTTGATTACCAAGTACATACATAGACCTCATGTATAAACTCCGAACCTATTACTTTCTAAAATTTTAAAACTATATATATACTATACAAAAATTACCTGTGTGCATAAAATCATAATAAATAAAATGATAAAGTTTTCTCAACTAACCTACCATTATGATTGCTACATAAAAGACCGAATAAATACAACATAAACTTAATGTATATTCTAGTAAGGAGTTACAAAGTTTTTATGCAGAACATATTACATAAACATATTAACAAGACTTTGTTTTAAATATACAGATTATACTTACTCATATCTCGTTAATATTAAAATGAACTCGTCACACCGCTTTCTTCATGAATAGTAAAATTATGGCAACTATTATATAAGTTTGTTGTTTATGATCCAGCGGTAAAAAATTGCTAGAGAATAGTATAACTACTACTTTTAAAAATTTCGCGATTTTTTATCATTTATAATTATAATTTATCGGGTATTTATCGCGTACCTTTTTTCCTACGTTGTTTAATAAAACTAAAGGATATAAATATTCTGGTAAAAGTAAATTTCTGATATTTTTACCGCTGGATCACATTTTCCACAATTTAAACCTCTGCTATCGATTCTCAAGGGTCTAGTTTTTGTCAACCGTTAATATAGCACCAGATTAAACGAAATAAATAATGGCAGGAACGTAACACCTGCGCCAAGTTTGCAATCAACGAAGCAAGACAGATATCGGAAGGCCTCAGGCACCGGCTTCCTGTGTTTGGGATTATATCTATGTTACACTTGAGGATGACCTCAAACAGTTCCGGATTTCGGAACTTTCTAATTTAAACTATATATTTTTGATAACATGATAGTCGAATGTATAAGAATAGTTCTTTAATTCTTTATTGTACAGACAAAACTTTAAAATAACGAATAATTATATGATATGTACATAGATATCGATTAGAATAAATATATTTTCATTTCATTTCATAGGCGAGCTTAACCCTGATAAAGAGTTTTCTCCAGCAAACCTAAGGTTTATAGGAGAGGCGACGGAAGAGATAGAGGAAGTGTTAAAAAAAAAATTTACTAAATAGTTCTCTTTTTAGTTACTTTATCTACAGGTAAACAAAGGTAGAGAAAAATTGGTAGAAAAAAAAATTGGTAGAGTTCGTAGAGAGAGCGACTGCAAAACAATGTCTAGGCACAAAAAGCATTAGGTCCATGTTTAAAAAAAAACCCTGGTATGCATTTTCTGCCACACGATAAAAAGAAGTAAACCGCGTCAGAAGGTGTTGTAAATGTAGTTAAACATTATCCTTGAAGAAATCGTGTTCTATGTCTTCAAATGCGCAATTTGCAGTGGTTATGCACTTTGTCCAATTTAAGTTTAAACCTACAATTTTAAATCGGGTAGGTACATAAGCAATCAATGGATCATCAGGCCTGTACCAATTTGCATGTAGGTAGGTACTTACTAGTTTATAATTAGGATGTACCTGCTTGCTCGTTTTATTGTGCCCACAAAGCATGAAATGGTTATTATGGCCATTATTTTAAATTAACTCACATTTTGGCTAGTCTCAACTTCAATATTACATGTTAGCGTCGGGTACATTCACAAATAATGATAGTCTTATCCTGGTTCCTAATCCTAATGAGCGAAAGTAAACGTAAAAATTTAAAGATGAATAAATTATGATGATGATTATAAACAAGATGTGATAATTACACTAGTCGTGCTGCGATGGTCACCTTGTGGCGTTGATAGCATCATCACTTAATATCGGTTAATGTACTAAGTGGAACAAGGTTCATGAGCGGTCGTAGCCATCGGTGCATCAAGACATAAGAATAATTTGCAGGCTTACAGAGGCATAGCGGTCAAACTATCCCAGCGCGAGACCCTAACCGCGGCCAGCGCCCGCAACACATCAAGCGATATACCAAGTTCAAGAGCGCCTCAAACACAACAAGTAAGTACAAAAAATATGTACCAACTTAATTTGGGCACGAATGGTATCGATCCCTCGGATATATAAAAATGTGTGATGGAGGCGCGCGGCTCAAACAGTCTTCACACACCGCAACATGCACGCGTTCCTCGCGCTCGCCCTCGCGCTCGCGGCGCCCGCGCTCGCCGCTGCCGCCTCACGGGACCGCCTCGGCTACGAGAGAGAAATAGACTCCACCAGATACAATCAAGTTCCCAAACTCCTCGACTACGTCCTAAGTAACGAGTATCTGGCTTCACAAAAGAACAGAGGGAAATTGGTGACGAAACCTAGACATGATGAGCCTCTAGCTGTTGACAATGTGATTCTAGAATCGAATGTGGTAAGAATAGTGCGACCCGCGAAGAGAGAAGCGGAGAGCCAACCGGCTGAGCTGGTGAGACGACGCCGCGGTTACAATTTGGAAAATGTGCGAGTCCCGTCGAGGTACCCGTACCTTCCCGTGGCGAGTTTCAACCGCTTCCGCAGATGGGGCTAGTGGCCGCGCATGCATCGCCGCGCCTCAAATGTCAAGGCTGCGCAGACGCTACTCTACTTATGATTATACACATAGGGACGCGCCTCGGGCATCTCTCCCTATTATGTGCGCGATCGAAGACTGTTTTTAGCTAGTAGGTGTTTTATTTAAACGAAGATGTGGCTGTGATCGAAAAGCTCAAGTGATGCCGTTAGGCACGGCTTAGTGCAAGTGCAACGATTCACAGTTTATAGAACTCTATAATTTAGATCTTAAAAACAAACAAATATACGGTTTAATTAAAGGATTTTTACTTATTCCTGAGTCCAAGCTCTGGGTTTAATTGGACACCAAATGGTCAAATAGCAAACAACTTCTTAACCTAAATCAGTACGAGTAAAGTTAGTTCAATGAAGGCAAATCAACCGCCAGTGAAATAATTATCTTGTCGTTGCGTGTAAGCACGAACGGCTTGTACTTAGAGAACATTACAGCAATTAGACCCTATCATGTTGTAATGGGAACAATGAAATATAATGTATGCGAGTTTAAAATGCAGTTGGCATAATTTGTGTCAGGAGAGCCAAGATACTCAGTATGCTTGGCAATCCTAAGCTAGATCCTATGCCAGTTTATAAAGGTAATTTCATTGTAACCCAAACAAATGTTGAGCAACAAGTTAATGTGTGGTTTGGGCTGCATGAAATTGATTATTATGCTTCCATATCAACGTTGCATCGATAACCAGGCCGATAGAAACCGTGTTTCGACAACTATTTGTTAACTGTTTGAATTTCAGCGCTAGTAGGTGTACCGTGTACCATTCCAAGCAAGTCATGTGTGGAGCTATTCTGACGTGTTACACATGCATAATACATATATACGCCTACACTTAGTAAAATAACTATCAGGGGTGCAGCCTTCGGAATTCCAGTATAACCTACGAGTATATCTACAAATTTTATCGGTCGTAAAATAAACTTTCAAGAACCTTCTCATTGCAGTTAAGTTGGGTGGCTATGTTATTATGGGGTAAAACCAAAAACTTAAAATATTATTCTATTATATATGAATGTATTGATGGATTAATATAATTGCCAGACCTAGAACCTAGAATAAACTTATTAAACCTAGAAATACATTCGATAGTAAAGATACGTGTCTCTAGTTTATCTGGATAAAGTATTTTTGGAACTACTTACCTACATCAAAACAAAAAAGTTAAGCTACAAAAAACAGGTCTGGGCTTAATAAAGCTAGTATATTGCGATACAACACAATCATATACACCTATTCTAGACAAGTAAGCTAAGCTAAAGGTTGTTCGAAACTTATGGAAGTGATATTTTATTTTGATATTGTATTGTCAGAGTTTTTATTGTTGTGTTTTTGTGTTCTCGATGTATTGAAGTATTATTAACGTTACAATTGGTTTCCCGAGTCAAATCTTTTTTGCAAAAGAGAATAAAATACAACCATGACAGTCAAACTGGGTTAGAACTATTTCGAACAGAAACAAAAGAAATTAACTTTGAGGATAAACGATACGCTCATCGTTTCATACAAACGTGGAAGGGTAACTACTAGGTACACTGTTAGATTTATCGACCATCCAAAACTAAGAATAATATCAATCTAACTTTTAACCCTAACAAACTTTACTCCATTATGACAACAAATCAAATCAAATCAAATCATTTATTTTTGCAGGAATGTCGGTACAATAGATCTTCTTAATAATAAGGTTCCTATACATTCTGCCTCGTCAGGGCGTGTGCACGCCCTGACAGAGATTGTATGAGAAATGAAAAGAACACGCGGATTGTATGATAATGTGCATATAATATTTTTTTAAAGACTCCGTTTTTATTTTATCTGTTTAACAATTAACTCGTAAAATGGAGGCAATTTTGGGTATTCACCAGCCACGACAAAAGGGTGAAATGGTAGAATGATTTGTCCTTTGGATTGTCATAACCTCTGATCTAGATTTCAGTTAGTTCTCAATAAATATGTAAGTATTGAAAGAGGCAACTGTCTTCTGCCCATAAGTAAATTATACAACATCTTGTATACGTTCCGAAATGTAGAAGGCTTTCGTTGTTTATTTTGTTGTCCTTTGGTCTTAGGTTTCAAAGGCAATTTAATTGGATGTTTATCTGTCGCTAAAAATATCTGAATGCCTCTGAATAAACCATTTTATTATTAAATGGACAATTTGCAGTCCAGCTGATAAATAAAAGGTAATGAAAGCTAAATAGTACCTAGTAGTAAGGAGTACACCACGAAAATCAACCTGTATGAAAAATATTCATAACTTGTTTAGAATTGAAAACTTTGTCACAATTATGCAATGAAAACATTGAACAAACATTATGAATCAAAGGTACAATTATTTTGATTTTCTCCCATTTGTCTTTCAATAGTTCTTTATTCGCAACGTCATAACAATTTATGGGGTGTTGGCCCTCGAATAATACGTGACATAATTTAGACGTTGGAAAATGTTGTTTGAACGGTGGGAGGTCGGTTGACAAGTTGACAGGTCGTCGACAGACATGCAGTGTGGCCTCGCCACCCCGCCCGGCCCGCCCGCCCGAGACTCCGCGGCCGCTAACAGGGCCATTTACCCTCCGCCCTACCAATTCCTACACAAATTACTGTCAGATGCTGCCGCTCGAGCGAACCTACTTAAACATCTTCGAAGTTTTGATGAAAGATTTTAAGGAACGGATCAAATATTAAAATGGAACTCTATTTTGTAAACGAATCCGATTACTCGTCCATTATGCGAGTTACTGGGCTTTTGTCTTTTACTGAAATACTGATCCTGCTCTTTAGAACCGTTTTGTTTTAAATACCGGGTTTTAATCAGGATAAGAACAAGATTTTCCGATTATAATGTTTACTTATAAACTAGCTTCTGCCCGCGATTTCGCTCGCGTTGTTCCTATGGAAACTTTTAAAGGTACTGATTATTTTCCCATGATTTATGGGTTAAAAAGTAGCCTGTTTTATTGCAGGGTTAGAATTTTCTTGAATGCAAAATTAGCACGATCCGTTCAATAGCATATCCAAACTTCCGCATCTATAATGTTAGAGTGATGTGAATTAGTGTGAAGTATTATTTTCTCAATTGGGTTATTGATTAGCAAAGGTGAAAAGGAAGGTATAGGATACATATATTATTATCACCTAAATGAGAAATAAATGTAATTTGTTGGTAATCGCATCGCGGTTGGACGGATTCGGTAAATAAGTGTCATAGGTAGTCAGTCAGGTTCTTTGGGTAAGAAAATTGTAAATGTTTGTACGATCTGCAGATATTGGTTCGGGGTGTTCTGGTCGTTTTCTATGCAAAACAAAATATACTCGTATATATCTATGTAAAGCATTGTATTATCTATATCAGTTATCTAGTACCCATAACACAAGCTCTGCTTAGCTTGGGGCTAGATAATGCGGTTTAAATTTTCCAGCATTATTTACTCGTATTAATAATTGTATGGAAAAAAAGAGAAACGCGCCATTTTTTAAAAATGTTTGTTACAATAATTGCTGCTTAAAATAGTGAACAAGTCGTCACTGAATAGTTTAAGTGTGTTCAGGTAGGTGTTCAGTATATAACTAACCTAAAGTAGGTTAGTTATAAGCCGAACACACTTAACCCAAAATAAGATGTTTTTTTTGTTCATCTGTCAAACAAAGCACGGTACTCTTCAAGTACAGTTAGTTTTCTGTTTGAGATGAGTGGTTATTATTAGTAGTCGGCCCACTAACACCTTGTCTCGTACCCTCACGATCTTGTACCGCTATTTACAGACTAATCATAGGATTGAAAGTAGGTAGGTACTCTTCTGTTAATTCTAACATTACTAGGTAGGGTAAAGTCCGGATAGACGCACCAGGATGGATAAAGTGTCCTACCGCGGAAAAAAACTCAACATCTGCAATGCTATTGAGTTCTTATAGGGTAAATATGTCGCTAGGAAATTTTCCATAATATTTAGTTTAGTCTATCAATAATTGATAATATTTTCAGAAGTTATGTTGTTAGACGATCTCTGTGGCAGGCGAAGGTCCCCCTTTGATGCAGGAGGTTGCGGATGCGATTCCCGCCCGACACGAATGTTTGTACGTACTGCAAATATATTTCCCGGGGTATTCTGGGGATTTCCTATGATTCGTAAAAAATATCTATGTAAGATAATGTTATTATTGTATTAAGTGTATCAGTCATCTAGTACCCATAACACGCTCTGCTTAGCTTAGCGCTAGATAATGTATTTTGTCCAGCATCATTTATTTATTTATTTTATTAACCAACAGAAGGCACCGAGTTTATCAAAAAGCAAATCGAAAGAGCACAAAAACCCCAAGTAATAAACGCACGTAAAGAGATTGAGATTCGATTCATCTCATCCAACGCCTATAGAGGTCGGTACCTACGAGACGCGTTGAGCTATTAACGAACGCCAACAAGCAATAAAAATGCTTATATCTGCTCGGTATATATGTATGTAGGTATGTAGGTAGGTACCTAATTGCACGAACTCTGCAGGCACGTGATCTTATTATGATCCGATATAGAGTATAGAGTGTGTAGAGTATACTTTTATAAAATTGTGGTGACTACTATAATCGACTCGAAAGAATATCTATCAAAATCATTTGTTACTAGTTTCTGCCCGCGACTTCGTGATGTTCCTTTAGAAACGTTTAAAGATCATTACAATCCCATGGGACAGTTTCCATGGGATCATATCCCATAAATCAGTATTTATGGGATAAAAGTAGCATAAGTTTGATTCCAAGTTTGATTCCATAAAAAATTCAGCCTAATCTGTTTATTAGTTTTGGCGGGAAGACGTAAAAAACATCCGTCCATCCATCTTAATATCCAAACTTTCGCATGTATAATATTATAGTGTGATTAGAGTGAAGTGATATAATTTTAAGCGAACTAGTGCTTTTTGAGACATTTAATAAAAGTTGAAGGTGCTCTATCTAAGTGTTATAAATGCGTGACATGAAAGAGCTTTCATAAGGGTTCTGTGGAATGGAAATACTCCTGGTCTTTTAGCGTCACGATCATCCCCTGCCCCTACCAGTAAATATATTAGACTTTTGACAAGATTTACCACTTTGTAGAATATAATAAGAATAAAATAAATAATGCTGGAAAATCTACATAGCATCATCTAGCTCCAAGCTAAGCAGAGCTCGTATTATGGGTACTAGATGCCACACAATACAATAAATACATAGGTAGTAGTTTTTTTTATTATATTATACTTAGATAACGACAAGAACATCCGGAACAAATATCTGCACATATGTATTTGTCCCGATAACAGCAATAGACTTCTTAATCGGAAACCTTGCAGCAGTAAATAATTGTAAATATGTACATATATTCCTTGGGGCTCAAGGCTTACATATTAAATGTAATGTTAGCAGCGTAGGTAAGCAAATACATATAAAGTTATAATAATGCGAGGTATGAATAGGTATGAAATAAGTACTTATCGGTAGATATAATATTGTATCAACAATCAGACTTTGTCCTCGGCTTTAATCGACCTTAAGTAAAGTTATCATAATCATTAGCCTGTGCTAGTCCATGTCCATGATAATATTTGTCGGCTGTTCTGTTTTGCTCTTTTTAGTGCGAATATGAAACAAATGCATGACAAAACTAATGACAAAAAGTCGTCGCGGTACGTATCGTAGCCCGTTTGGATATAGGCCTCCCCTAATGAGCGCCATAGCGCTTCTGTCTTCAGCTTTACGCATCCAGCATGTGCCTTCAGTCTTTTGCAAGCCGTCATTCTCTGGCCGGAAGGCGACGGGTTTATGAAAAGTTTTACAAAATTAAATTTTCTATTCCGAGTCATAAACAAAACTTAGGTACATTTATAGATTTGTATTCAAAAATAAAGGATTACGTGACCTTTCGGCAAAATTGACGATAATGAGCAGTGACGCTTCACTAAACTTCAAGAGATACATTTTATTGCATACATTTAATGCAACGCATTTGAAGGGACAGAATAATTTACGAATAGCTGTAAAGGAATTTTAGAAGGGCATTGGTATTGAGGCCCAAGCAACATTTTTTTATTTACCAAAACGAAAACTTTAGTTTCTATTTCTTATGATGATAATAATAATGCTAGAAAATTAACATAGGATGCTGTGTTAATGATAATGCTAGAGATGATGATCTAGCTCCAAGTTAGAGAATCGCACTAATATTATAAATGCTAAAGTTGTGTTAAGTGTTGTTTAGATGTTTGTTAAAACTACTCAACGAATCAGGCTGAAATTAAAAATATAGGCCTGGAATAATACTTTTTTTTATCCCATTAATCAGTTCCCATGGAATAGGAATAACCTGTAAACGTTTCCATATAAACAAAGCGTGTGAACACCTGGGCAGAAACTGGTATATACTAATACTAACGCCCAAGCTAAGCAGCATGTGTAATGTAGCTGATAAACCTAATACTTAACATAGAAACTGATATTTTTTTTATTGTTCATAGGAAAACACCCAGAACACCCGGAACAAATTTTTGCCGTGAGGCGATCGAACCCGCAGGCTCTTGCCTCACAGATAGACCTTCGGCAGCTGCGCCAGAGGTGATAAGAACCTTTTTTTGACAAAATCTAAACAAGCAGTGTCTAATAGAGGCTTATAGTATAACGGCCCCTGTGGCACGAACGGTCAAAGCCCAACGCGCTTTTGTTGTTTGGACTGTAGACGTTTACATTTATTTACGTTTCTCCCGCTGTGTCCAAACTTCGAAGGCCTTCGATTCCTCACCTCCCACCCCACCTGATCCCTCCCCCCTTCGCTCCACGAGATCTATTGTTTGCTGCAAATATACAGCTTCAATGACACACCCGTATAAGGATCAGAATACATTTTATAGATTTAAAACAACTTCCGTTTAAACTGAATTTAAAATTACGAGTTACGACACATATACCGGTATTCAAGCTGACGAAAACAATGTGCTTTTCTACCTAGGTATACCTTTTTAACTCATTTCGAAAAAGGAGTAGGTTCTATAAATATTCGGATGTGTGTATGTTTGTTTATGTTTTTGCGTCGTTCTCCGTCATTTATGGGCCGATTTGGATGATTATTTTGAAGTTGTAAGGATTATCCCGAGGTTGTCCGAGGGATTCATATTTTTGAAGAAAAGATAAAAAAGAGTTTGAAACTAATGGATTGGAAATGCGTTTTTAGTTGTTTGAAAACAATCAATTTATATCTTGCGAGAACTTTTAGGTCGCTGTTAACAAGATTATCTGCCTACGCGTCACATTAGTGCACTTATCACACTAATATTATAAATGCGAAAGTTTGTACGTTTAGATGGATAGATGATTGTTACTTATTCACGCAAAACTACTGAACGGATCGCGGTGAAATGTAGGTAGTTCTAGGCCAGCAATAAACCATATATTATACTATAAATCCGTGCCCATGGGATAGAAATAACCTTTAAAGGTTTCAATGGAAACAACGCGGGTTAAACCGCGGGCAGATTCTAGTTTAAAAAATGTTGTCTCATGAGTGTATCCTCGCTTTATCTCGACTCATCCATGCAAGTAATGCGTGCGCTCGTGTGTTATCCTTGGCTCTGTAGAGCTTACAACATTCTCATGATAAATTTATTGTGTTTTCATTTTCAATTCTTGATACGCGACCTTATCCGAGAAGCTTCATCTGCCGAATTGAAGAGTAAAGCCCCTGAGTGATTGTTTGTATAACTGGGTTCAGAAAACATTAATTTCATTATAATGGAGGATTTCCACTTTTGTGATCTTAGATTGCCGACCGATGTAAAGGCAATGTTATCAAACGGAATAAGTATTCTGATTGCTTTTTGTGTACCATGCCTATTACGATTTAGCTTACGTTTTACAGAGTAGTTAAACGAAGCTTCTCACTAATATAAAGGATATTTAGATGGATGGATGAATGATTGTTACTTCTTCACGCCAAAACTTCCTTACAGATCGGATTGAATTTTTTCATAATGGTATAAAGGCTTGGAATAAAACATAGGCAAATTTTTATCTCATACATCAGTTCCCATGATATAGAAATTAACTTAAAACGTTTCCATAGAAACAAAGCCGCAGGCAAAATCTCGTTAGAAGAATAAAACTAGTCGTTCACCTTCTAGCCCAGTCACCCCAAAGTAAATAAACATGGAACCAATAGTGATTGTGTATTTTTGTACAGTCTAATATTATGACTAAGGTTTTTTTTATACCCGAGTTCATAACAGAAAAATATTCTTTTTTCAGCTGTGCGCATGGTTTTTTTAATGTATGTAAGTATCTTTTCCGCTTTAGAGAAATTGAGGGAGATTATGTACTTCCCGAGATGGCTCTATAATTATATTTCCGAATAAGTATTAATACCGCAAAACTTAAACAACAGTATCTACTCGTATAACTACTAGATACTCGTATTAAGGAATTAGAATTTAGTTTTTTTTTTTTCTTCAAATCAATTCAATTATTATTCAATGGAAATAAGCAATCATATTTCATGATTAACACCGTACAAATTGGGCACATAACTGTTCAAAACTGAGTTAAGTTAACCGAAGGTCCTTGCACTGACCAGCGCCGGATAATGATAAATGGAAGGGCGACACACAACTTTGCCAAAACCGGAATGTTTTGATTGCATAAGCTAAAAGCTGCAGTGGGAACTGGGGCCACTGACCTTTCGACCCTGATTGCGAATTCTTTTTCACAGGATTATAAAGCTTTTGTGCTTACTGGTTTTGATGCGGTTTGCCAAATATCTTATAAAACTTCGCAAAATAACATGTAGCGTAGGAAATTTTAAAAACCTGTTCAGCTTCACATAAAAATATCTGCACAATGTTTTTTCAAAACAAAAGAACTCCGAAACTTAACAAAGGGTTAATAAACAATAGACTATCTATAGGTCTTCCTGGCAGAGCTTTCCTTTTCACGGGACGGGAAGTTTGGAAATATTTACACCACACCCTTTTATTCATCCAACAAAACAATCTTTACTTTCATCGGAATTCGAAGAGACGTAGTTATTTTCAGAGCTACAGCTTTTAAGCTACATTAAAACCAGAGAATGAATAGGGTGTTTTCTAGGTGCAGATAGGATGTTTTCAGGTGGAGATCTAGCCGATGCAGTTGGTGCAGTAGGCTTAAGTTTGCTATTTTTAATACTTACAACTAGACTACCTTTATATAAAAATAAAGTGTAAACGAATGTGAGTACCAAATCTAAAATGGATCTTCGTGATACATCGTCACTGACTGGTGACACTATACTACTTAGGTGTCAAATGAAGGACCGTTAATCATAAAAAATCTTTTATTAACACTTTGACTGCTGAAATCACACGGTATGTGTTTTAAACAAGTGACTAATATGCGTAAATCCACACTAGCGCAGCGGCTGAGAAAATACAGATCTTTGTGACTCAGCACAGCCGTAATATTTTTCGCATGTGCGGCGCAACACAACCGCTGAGTAGAGCGACAGCACGAATTGTTTAGATTAAAAAAAGATCGCAGTCGTCGAAAAAAATCGCAGTCAAAGTGTTAATAGTATACAGATAAAGATTTATTAAAATTAAACCTGAGCTGAGCTATAAATGAATCTAAAGTATGTACCTACGTTTACCTACTTCGATTGTGAAAATGACCTAAATTTGTCCTTAGTTCGAAACTAGCTTAGTTCATAATAGGCTTCAGCAACTCACATTTAAATGAGTTATAATGGCTTCAAATTTACAGTGCTACCATCTCTCGGATTCGAAAGAACTAAAAATGAACTTCGTGGAATTTCTAAAGTATTTTATCACTTAGGTGCTTGACGTAAATTCTTTGAAAAGGCGCGCTTAGCAGCTTTTGAAATATTTCAAATCTTGTGTTCCCAAACTATGCCTGAAAACTTTTTCATGAAGTTCTATTTCAGATTTCAGCACTCAATGACTACCCTACTGATTTTACTAAGAAAAAACTTGGTATAGGTCCTATTGAACGGAGTGAGCGAAGCGGGAAGTCGACCCATCATGTGGGGTATCTAAGTAAAACAGTAGAAAGAGCATTACAACTTGGCTCCTAGGGAATTCCAAACCGTCATAACTCCAGAATCCCTCGAGATATCGAGACTGACCCCCGTTATTGGACCTCTAAGAAATCAGAAGAATGAAACTAAAACAGTCATGACCATTATTGTTAGTGGCTAACAACTAGTTTATAACCATCAATATTATAGGTTATGTTGCCTGGGAGAAATCGCTGTCAGCGATAAGGCCGCCTATTGTACTTTTTATGTGTAATATTTAGATATAAGGTGTTTATTTTATAGTTTTAAGTGCAATAAAGTGTTAATTCATTCATTCATTCATTATGTACAGCAGCGACATGGCTATGCAACCTGGACAAACGGCTTACAAGATTAGCAGAGCATCCATTAGTGTAAACTCATACAATATGTATGACTATAACTAGGTAGGTACTAACCTTCTGTCACAGATAATATAATATTACACGAGCTTATGTTATGTACTCGACATCTACGATATCTATACCTACATAACAAAGGTAGAGTCAGCTGGATTATTTAAATACCTACTTGAGTTATTATTTAATGCTTCTAAATTAATATTCAATGATGGTCCACTGATTAGCGTAGGGTGAACCCAACTGTTCACAGGCTTTTATTGTGTATCTAATTAATAATCTACACGTTCTTTGTTAATGAAGAAAATTACTAGTACATAATAGAAACAGACTAGTATTTAGAATTGAGCTAACTGCAGACTGTTTTGTTGCAAACTATCTCACTGATCCAATACCAGTGTGAAACGTGCCCAAGACGCTGCTGGCTGCATTGTTCCGCTGTATGGCAATGCTGATGCGCTGCGCCAGATACTCACCAGCTCTCGGCTCACGCATCGCTTCGATCAGTAAATCATTTAATGAATAGTATCAGATGATGAAAAAAGCATGTTGCATTAAGCATGTTAATAATGATCTCTCAAAAATTATTCTACCTTTAATTTTCAACTCAGCTTAATGATAATGAAAATGATAGCTCACAGAAATTAGCCATGTGCGCAAGACATTATAAGGTGCATTCTCTATTCCCTCAATCTCATAGTCAGATGGACGGCAGACCGACATGACCGGGGAGAAGTCAGGAGAAGGATCAACGGTTTAACGGGCTTTCAGAAGGCGAACACTATACGGCTCATACAAGCCCTTGGTATTTATTGAATACTGTGTACGATCTGCAGATATTTGTTCCGGGTGTTCTGGTCGTTTTTTATGTATGATAAAAAATATCTATCTATGTAATGTATTGTATTATGTATATCAGTTATCTAGTACCCATAACACAAGCTCTGCTTACCATGGGGCTAGATAATGCTGTGTGGATTGTCCAGCATTATTTATTTATTTAATATGCATTGTAATGTATATTCATCAGCTCCGATCCAAAGTAGTTCTTGTAAATAAATGTAGATAAGTTATGCAATGCATTGTATATGCAATGTCCTGACAAATAGAGTGAAACTGTCGTCGATACTATTTCACAACCGTGAAGGTTGTGAAACCCTAACTCCTAACTGGACCACCTAAATGGACTTTACCTCAGGGCAGGCCGTAAGAATTAAACGCACTATCCGACGAGCTCCGAAAAGCAATTTGCGGTCTGTAAACTTATCCAACAAATTGCTACCTGTCAATAGTTCGGTTTAATTGCTTCATTATTGACTTTAATGCTAGTAGTTCGTAACCTTTCAGCGCAAACGGATACCGACGAAAAGATTCCTAATTGAGTACCTATCAACTTCCTATAAAAATGTTTGCGAAATCTATGAGGGCTTTATGAGAGGATCCTTGAGTTAAAATGGGCTCTCGGACGCTATATTTGGGTCCTCGAATCCGAGGTAATCCCTCGATCCCTAATCAAGGCCTCACTTGACCCAGAGATCGGAATCCATCGACGCTTATTGCTTCCCGGTTTTGCGTAAATACATTGGTTCACAGATCCAGCGATCCAACGTCTCTAGCGAGGACTGAGCAGTGGCTTAGCGCTGGAATAAACTTCAAAGTGAAACCATGAGAGGACTGTTCGGATGAAATCGTTTGAATAAAAGATCCTTCGCATCGAGCGCCCACGTTCCTATTTAGCGAATATTAAAGCGAGGTAATACTTTGTGTGGATCTCCAGGAAAATCCTGTGGAAGATTTTATACAAAAATATAGTAACTGTACCTAAACATTATTGCTTAACGAATGGCAGAAGCTCGTGTAGAAATTACGTGCAGTAGGCTCTACGTCCTACCGCATCGTGTAAGTACCGTCTTGAACTTAAAACTTTTCGTGCCGACCAACAATTATTACACGCTTTCTACTTAGTCATAACTTGCCTTCCCTACACATAATTTTACCAGACATGCAACATCGTATCACCATTTAATTTTATCGTACACTATGTATAATACTTGCAAAATCGCCATCATTCAAAATCTATGACAATAACGTTTTAAATTTTCCAATGCAAAGCTGCTCCACAAACAAAAGCTGATTACAAAGTTATGATTGGACTGCCAGCCTAGGTGGTACGTAGGGAAACGAAAAAGCTTCATCGGAAGTTACCAACAATAACAAATTGTTTTAGTCAAACCATTCTAGCTCTGACGCGGTTTGTTATTACTCAGTAATTCTTACATTAAACGCTTTTATCTTATTAATCATGAAAAGGCCTTTCAAACCTGTCCGTTGTTTTATACCTTGACTTTTATGAGAGCCTTTAAATTTTAGAAACGTTGACTAAATGAATTTGAACCTTGCGAAGATTTGATTTGCCCATACATACCTATAAGTATGCCGACAAGTATCTCTTCTGCCACGAGCATCAAATTAAACGCATAAATGACTGACATCAACACACCGCTTATAAAAGCCATTATGAGCAATATACAGAGCCAAACAACGGGAAGACTAACATCTGGGACGAGGGCCATGTTAGGACGTACTGTTCGTAGCCTCCTAGTCTAGTTATATGGCAATGATACCTAGCTATGCCATATTATGTATGAAAAAAATATTATGTTTTGATAATGATTGTGTATGAATGATCTAATAGTTACCAAATTATTTTAGATATTTTGTACATATTTTGGAATGTTCTTCAAAGGAAATGTTCGTATTTAAAAGGGCTTTGACATTTTGCTAGTCCGAGTCGAGGTTTCGTACCTATTCAATTAATTGCTTGTACTTACCGGCAGAGGGAACGGCATGGGTCTGTGCTGGCTCATGGGCGGCGCGAAAGGAGACATCCTGGGTTCTTGGGCTGGGCCGCTGCGCTCGCCCTGGGGCATGGGCTGGGGGCGCATGGGCAGACGCACAGGGCCGGACAGTGGGAACGCGAACACTTGCGATTGGGGCTCTGGAATCATTTGTCTGTGGAAAAAAATATTATGAGAGTTTCTAAAAAAATCATAGGTTTTCTGTTATACGAGTATCAGCTCTGTACTAACACTAAGAACATCTCGGTCAGGGTAGATTCAAAACGCTTTATTAGCCACCTAACAGGTCCTATAAATTATATTCTTCTTCGTACATGGCTATACACGGAGAGTTTACTAAATGTTATGATCATTGTAACATATATTTACAAAGACTATTGCAATCAAATAATAGAAAGAAACAAATTAGAACTAGTATTTACAGTTGAAACAATTGAACTAACTGCAGGCTAATGCAAACAAAAATACTAGTATCAATACCAGTCGGAAGCGTCCCCAAGACGCTGGCTGCAGTGCCCCGCTGTATGGCAATGCTGTTGCGCTGCTCACCAGCTTTCGGGTCACATTGAAACTACCTCTGTATGACATTCCCATTCCCGTTGTAGGGTAATAGAGTCCTCAAACTAAATAAACTAAATTTTTGCAATCTTATTACAGTTTGTGAGCTCTTAATAATGTCACTTAAGCTAACTTCAACCGACACGTCAACCTACTCGTTGTATCAAGTTTACAAGACTGCTTATCAACGCGTATCAAATTATCAAACACGTTTAAGGGGACCCGGTGGTCTAGCGCACGAAAATGACACCTATTTTTACGATTTTTTTTTTGCTATTAAAAATTAAAAAAACGATGTTTTAACTTTTCGAGCTTATTATTACGTTTATTAATCATACAAAAAATTTTTTTTTTCATTTTAAAAACAATATTTATTATTATAAAAATGCCGCTAAAGGTGACCCTCTCGAAAAATCGGATCCGGACCGCGTAGGTGATTTCGAGACTTCTACTCATCTGAAACAAAAAATCCAAAGACATTCTTAATCAGAAAGAGTGCAGTTATGGTCGGAACTAGAACAAATCGAAAAAATTGAAAATTGACAAAATGGCGGGCGTTGAAAAAAAAAGTTTGTAAAATCGGGTTTTTTTCACTAGTTTTTTAGTGTAAACAATAGGAAATTATTAAAATAAAATTATAATTCTAGTTCCGACGATAGCCATACATGTTGTGAACAACATATCCAAATTTCAAGTCATTCGGTTGAATAGTTTTTTATTTTCACCCCCGCCGTGCCGAAAAAAGTCGTTTCGAGATAAATGAGTTTAAAGTTTGCGTTTGTACCCGCGTTAGGAGCGCGCGGACCGCTCTCTACCTGGTTAATGGGCTGTAGAAGCTATAATATTGGGAATTTCCGCATGAAAATTTCACAGTATATTTTTAAGATACTATACTTTCGAAATATCGAAAAAAAAAAAAACGATTTTTTGAAATTTTTAGACCACCAGGTCCCCTTAAGTTAACATTAACCCCTTGGTTCGCAGATAACACAATTTACAGCTGGCTTTGATACAAATAAAACGTGTGGCAACGTGTAGGTATTCAGACGTAAAACATGACTACACCCAGTTTAGAATCCAAGAAATATTTTCTAAACACGACATTTATTGATGATGAACAACAACTGACAAAATAATTAACCACTAAAAATATTATGAATTCGCTATCACAACCCAAAATTGTTTCGAGCTTCTGCGATTTGCTCCTATGAAATTTTCCACATATATTTCTGTGGGTTTAAACCCCTTGGTTTACATTAAATAACAAGGATTTTCTAGCCGAATGTTTTACACTTGTTACGTTGTTGTTAGTAACTTGATTTCAATATCGATAAGCAACGGAACCATGGCATTTATTCAGCGTCAGCTAGCTGTAAAGGTTTTTATGCACCGATGGGCCTAACAACATAATTCCCCGTTGCTTCATTCAACTGTTAAAAGAAATCGAGAGGAAAATGACTTGCTAAGCTATAGAAAGCTTAACTAGCTACTTGCACAATTGTGAATAATGTTTTGTGGCAATTTATGAAGTTCCAACGAGTTGCACTGAAAAGCTTTACTAAAATGTACCTTATTCCATACAAAACATACGTTTTACCACGTGAAAGTCCCATGAGGAGTAATTCAGAATTGCACCTTAAGCTCATACCAGATATAAGCTTAGAGGAAGCAAATGTCGTTTGTAATCATACTTAAAATATGTGAGTTGATACTCGCGTAATCATAAAAAAAAGAAGGACTTTTAAAATGTCTACGTGGTAACGTCCTATTCGTAAGGTATTTTTACAGAAGCTTGTTACGCATTTAATTATTAATTATTTTCATTTTTTTTTCCGCTACACAGTTTTAACTTTTGCGGCAGTCAGCCCACAATTGTACCCTATACTATAAGTCTCTTGTTTCGAATAAAGATCTTTGTATATTTTTTTTTTTGTAGAAACTGCAGAAAACGGTTTGTTTGAGAAAACTACAGTTATCGGTTTCCTCATACCTATCTAGTTAGTGCAATTGGTGATTTCGTTGTAATTAATAATTAAATAAATGTCTTTATCTAAGTTAACTAATAAATAAATATTAAATAATTTAACTAATGTGAAATGAACGAATACTATTCTTTAAACCACCGCAAACGTATCAGCCTGTTAAAAAGTGTCTGTGGACTTCAGCTGAAGTGCAGTAGAAATTGTATCAAGACCCTGATAGAGAGTTTGTCACGTACTGCGGGTCGGTGCTGAATATGCATGAAAGAAAATGTAACCGAACGGCGATGGGAGAACTTTCCTTTGATCAGAGCAAACGAAAACTAATGTAAAAGCTACGTTACACAAGTAACATGTAAATTGCTTGGTTGCACAAGAAAGTCGTTATCTCTCAGTATCTAAGAATTTCACTTCTTAAGCTGACTATTATTTAGCTTGGAGATAGAGTTTTCATTGCAAATGAACAATTTGCTTTCTCCTGGTAGTTATCAAAATACAATCAATTGGATGTTGACGAGACGACGACGCATCTGCCATTTTACTTTACAGTAAACGGTTTGTTTAGTTTTAATTACGAGTACATGTATGGAAATGTACTGAGTAGTGTATATAATTAAACAATTGGTTTTCGTAAATATAAATAAACAAATTACGCGTAAGCGGGTCAACTGCGAACCTTATATGTGTTGGAAGAACACCAACGTTTCATCCCTCAACGAGGGACTTCTTCGTCCGTTATAAATTCATCAAATTACGATAGTTTTTATAGTCAAAGAAGTAAACCTAAACGTAATTTGTGACGTCATATTGTTGACCTAAATGGGCTGATAATGATGAAACGTAGTGCCAGTACAACTATTCGTTATTAAAACCTTAATACTGCAACGTTATTATTATACGGGATTCCACTACACACACGTATAGGTCTATACTAGCTTGTGTTTATGTCAGTGGAATCCTATGATACTGCTTGCAGGAGTTGCAGGTACTATGAGGCGTTTTCCAAAACAAAAGAACCCTATTTACCTTAACCCCGAACTGTGCATAGCCCATGCAGAGGTTATTTCCTTTTAACTTAAGAGATATACAGGACCCTACGCCTTATAAAGGTATATCGATTTAAGAATTTGAATTTTCTGTCAAACTTTGTTCATTAACTGTAGACATCTAGGCCTCATAAACCAGTCAAACATGAAATGACACCAGCATTATCTAACTTCACGTAACAGTTGCCGGAAGTAAGTTCTTATCCTAATGACAGATATTTCCACCATTTCAGAAACAGTAGCATACTGATTGAGATTTGACTGAACAAGACAGAGATCACTGTGGCGCTCTTTGGGGGAGTACTATGTTCAGCTGTGGACTTTTGGCAGAGAGGATGTTGCGTATTGATGGTGATTATTTTCCTATTTGTAGAAAAACTGTAGGATGTTTTATATGAGTAGGTATACTATGCACGGTAGTTACCTAGACTCGTCTCCACCGTGGCAGATGATGGCGATGCGGTCAGCCTGAGCGTTGCGGGGGGCGAAGGCTCCGAGGATGTTGAAGGGGAAACGCCTCTCCATGGGCTCATCATGACGCTTCTCGACCACGCAGTTCATACGGCCTCTGGAATAATGAGAATCATATTAGACGGTTTCATTTTTTTCTGCGTTTCTTTATCACGTCCTAAATTAATGGTTATTATGAAAGCTTACCTCATATATCTTATCATAGATCTTAGATTAATAGTCCGTATGATGAACATTTACTCAGTCATATATTTACGCTTGTGAGGCGTTTATGCTATAGAAAAGTGTTACTAAAAAAAAATTGTGTGTAACAATAACAACTCGAATATTGACTAATTTTTGTATCATAGTTATAATGTATTGTTCTCTGAAATAAACGCATTGAATTGAATTGACGATGATCGATGACTAAGCAAGCTTTCATAATACGAGCCTAAGAGGAATACTTCAATATTTAGTCAGATTATTATATAGAAAATCTCTTTGTTTTCGAAACGAAACTTATTAGAGCTAATATTACATCATTACGGTATTATAGAAGTCTCTAGATTCTCGGAAGCGAAGACATAATACCGATCTGTGACAAGTTATGTCATGTCACAATATACATACATAGATGCATTACATAAGAACTCGAGACTTAGCAGTCAGCAGATTATACAATAAATCTATGTATTTCTAGGGAAGTGTATAGATAGCTTTAAAACTTTTGAAACTATCTTGGTAATTAATACAAAGGTAATTTTTTGTCTTTGCATGAACCTGTTCCGAAATATTAGACAACTCAAAAATCAAATCATGGTAAATATCCCGTTTTAAATGACGCAGTGTGTTTTGTACACTTCCCCCGAAATATATGCTGTAATTAGCATAGTGAGCGTTAATGTCTTTTGTATGTGTAAATAAGTTTTCGTAGAGCGCTACGAAATGTCTACGACGACGCTACGAAATTTTAATTAAGATTGACCTTAGTGAGATAAATGTTTATATTTTTTCTTGCTTAAATGTAGAACAATTTTCCTTTCTCCTAGTATCCCGTGACAATTTCAGCTGGTTGCTGGATTATCCGGGATTTACGGTTCGGTGTCATCAATTACCTTGATGCGGGCTACTGACTCACATAATTGTTATTCTGAGGGAGAATTCTTGGAAAAAGTAATACAATATTCTGTCTTTACTTCGTGTTATCTTGTTTCAGGAAAGTTCAAGTCTTGAGTTTTACTTGTTCGGGGAAATAATTTAAACGTTAAACGCGCTGGTTATTATCAAACAGTTTTTTTAATTTCTATTCATACAAAGCGTACAAGTACGTATAAATATATAGGCATGTAAACATTCTGAAATGGTAATAGAAAGTAAGTTAGCTCTTACGTATAAATTATTTATTTTTGCAATTCAACATTGTATCCAGAAGCAGGTATTCGTTATTTCCTCGTGTGTATTCTATTACGCAGGTTAGGAAGGCGAAGGTTTCCGCGCAGGCTTCAGGCATGACTAATCTCCCAAAAGGACTCAATCCCCAGCGGTCTGCATAAGTAGTTTACGAGAAACGTTGTGGGTATGAAAAAACCTTAGAAGCTTATTTAATAAATTATAATAAACATTATTTATTTCCAAAAATGGTTTGTAAAGGTTAGCAGAGTACTTAAAACTAATGTATACATTTAAATTTACCTTTGAGCATCGTACTCTACCCTAAAACCTTAGCGCTGAAAATGCATCGACTTCTCGCTCTAAGTAAACTTGTGTTTAGACGCGAGGGCTACTCTACCTCACTGACCCCGAGAATGCTACTATAGTACGTTGGTATATTTGGGTCTCTCATGTGGAATTTAATAATTTCCAACTATTTTGCGCGACTCCAACGACGCGAGTCTTTTGTTGAATGTGAAGATAAAAGATCTTATAAAGTATGCAGCATGTTTTCACTGATGAAAACTTGGATAGTGCACGAGTGCCCGCCGGCTGTAAAGTAGGTATGTGATACATAAACTACAATAACGACGTAAACGTGATTCACGTGAAGGTTAACGAGTTTTTATATAAATATCCAGTGGTGGTTTGTTACTTTTTGTTTTGTTTACCATTTTACTGATTTGGCTTCCAATAAATTTTATGCATTGAATTTTAAAGTTAAAGTAAAATTTAAAGACTTTTATTTTGACAGAACCTACAGCGATAAATATACGTACATGTAAACCTCAAATTAATTATTTCCATAAATATAAATAATGCCGAACTAATTCACATGGCATTATCTAACCCCAGTCACATTCATAATGAATTAACCAAAATCCAATATGTTTTAAAGTAAAACTAGCTGCGCCCTGCGGCTTCGCCCGCGTGGAAATCTATATCTCAAGTGTGTGTCATATCAAGTAGTTTATAAATATTCCTCTTGAATGACTCTATCTGTTAAAAAAAACCCGCATCAAAATCCGTTGCGTAGTTTTAAAGATCTAAGCATACATAGGGACAGACAGACAGCGAAAAGCGACTTTGTTTTAATACTATGTAGTGATACTTGTATTTATTCTTTGTTATCTACTTACTTCTGGTTGTTGGCGAGGAAAGCTCCGGCCAGCTCATCCAGGTCGAAGTGGAGGGGCACCTTGAACACAGGTCGCAGACCGTCCAAGTCATCGTCCTCTTCGGCTGAACTGTCGGACTCTGAACTCTCGTCGCTGTTGGGCTCACTCTTCACCTCGTCGATTTTCTGAAAATACAGATTTTTGAAGTGAAAACTTCTTGTGGGGCTTTGAGCACTTTTTGGATAAACAAATATCATGGAATCCGCGACGCCATCGAACGGCTCCCAGTATAAATAAAATATAAAATGAGTTAGTTTTCACTTCTATCGGCAGTCCGCAAAGACTGCCCCGCATGTATTTTTTTATTGGAGCTACAAGATACATAGTTAGGCCTAGTTAGGTTTTGGGTTTATATTAGGCCACGCTTATTGTAGATCTGTTTCTCTGTTAGTTCTGCTTTTCTCTGTCGGTGTGTACCTAATAACGCATATTGTTGTATGTGTACATTGCTTTTGTTTAGGGAAGGAACTTCGCATAAATCAAGTTGAAGCCGAAGCCTAATTCTGAGTCTCATTGGTATTTGATTTAAATATTAAAATTAATTTTCTTTTTCGGAAATAAGTACCTACCTACCTACCATAATTGAAGTTATTGTTAGTTGTAGTAGTACATACGAGAAGGTGCCATGAATAATTGAGAGTACCAAGAGTTACAGCTGGGTCGGTGACGCCACGACTACAGTTTGCCGAGTTATACCTTATTAGTATCTTTACCTTAATCAAGAAATACTTCATCTAAATATGGTTGTAATCGCCATCTTGGTATTACCAAGTGACTTCTTGCTTGCGTGCTTGAACGCATGATAATATCAGAGTGTCATGCCAACTTACCAATTTTGCATGCTATTTCTGTTCTTAATCGTCTTTCAGTCACTTCATTTTAATTTTCTATGATGATCTGCCAGAATGCCTTATCAATTATTGTTTGTTTGTGATCACGAGAACGACAGACCAAGAATTACCCAACAGTTTTCGTATATTTATCAAAAGAACGTTGTCCAGTTATTATAACAAACACGGCCTGTATAGAATCTAACGACATACAATACAAAGTGCCGCAAAGAACACTGCACGTCATTTATTTGTTTTGGTTGACCGCCTAACCCGTCCCTGAAGACTAACGTCTGTCAGAGTGTACAGAGGTCATCTGATCACAGATCTTAGGCAGTTCACTGCACTTTCAAATACTCGGCCTCTCTTGCGAAAGTAAACAATATCGTGAGAGATCTCGCTGATCTAAGCTAGACTTTCCCCGGGGGCTGCTGTGCTAATGATAAAATAAACAGTATTTTTGCAAAGACACTTTTTAATAGTTGTAGGTTATTGCACAAAGTGAAAGTACCTTCGCAGGGTATTCCAATAACAGAGAAAGCAGCCATTATCTGACGTGCGCTTTACTACTCAGTGGAAGAATTTATGTGGCGTAGGTTCCATCTGTTTTATGATGATTTGTTTGATGTCTTCACGTCTAATTAGTAATAAAGCTGAAACTGCGTGTTTTTTTGTGAATTCCGTGAACTGTGGGGAATGCAGCGTGAAACAGGAGTACAGATCTCGTTCTGTGCTGTTTGCCGGCTACAATGGCTCGGACATCCTGCCCATGCCGAGACAATGCGCCGGCGCACCATTGTTACAGCCCTCCATTTGTAAATATGCCGCCATTCTAGAGACATCATTTACGCATAATCGAATCGTCTATGCAAATTATCTCATTAATAAATATGTAAATTTGTCAATAGTGTTATGTACTCATTCCGGTAATAGAAAATCCTCGGAACGTGCATTTAGGTACTTTTTTATAATTTAACAATCACCAGCCCGCGACTTCGCACACGTTCTTTAAAATAAAAAGTACTTAGCCTTTACTTTATTCGATCTAGATTTTATAGATCTAGATTTTAATGTGTGCAAAATAGTAGTAAAGTTTAGCGCGATTCATTTAGTAGTTCTGGCGTTGTCTTTGTGCAAACATCTTCACAACGGCACAAACTTTTGCTTTTATAATATACAATACAATACAATACAAATACGCTTTATTGCACATCAAACACAGAAAAAAACAGTAAAGAACAAACAAACAAAGATACAGATGCACAATGGGCGGCCTTATCGCTAAGAGCGATTTCTTCCAGGCAACCTTTGGATGGACACGTAGCTATTGTATAGGTATAGACGGTGGCGTATTATAGACTAATGTAAATATAAATTATATACAAAAAAAAACATACAAATACATATATACTTGGAAATAAAATACTGATTATAGACACTAATACATAAAATATTAACTATTTGAGATCGAAGAAAGAAAGTGTTCATAGACCATATGTTTAAATATAGGGAGGGATTTAGCCTGTCTTATTGGGGTAGGTAATGCATTCCATAGTCTGGTGGCATGTACGGTGAATGAAGAACTGTAGGCATGGAAGGGGCGAGGAGTTTGTAGCAAAAGGGTATCGGTAGAGCGAAGGGAACGGGTATGTGTTTGATGCAGGTATTTGAACCGTTCTTTGAGATAGCGAGGAGTATTTGGGGCGTAGAGGATAGAGTACAGGAGGGAGAGGAAGTGTACGTCCCGGCGAAGACGGATTGGTAACCATTTTAGCTTATTGCGGTACTCTGTGACGTGATCATACTTGCGCAGACCGAATATGAAGCGTATGCAGAAGTTTTGAAGCCGCTCAAGCTTATCAAGCTGTGCTTGGGTTAGATCAGGATAGCTGGCGTCGGCGTAGTCAAGAATGGGGAGTAGAAGTGACTGAGCGAGCGCAATTTTGGTTGATGTCGGTAAAAAGTTTCGCAGACGTTTTAACGAAGCGGCCGACGCAAAAGTCTTACGGCTAACTTCCGCCAGTTGCGGTCCCCAGTTCAGCTGGTTGTCGATAAGAATCCCAAGGTTTTTAACGGTTTTACTTATCTCGATTTGAACATTGTCAAAAAGAACATGGGGAAGATGATCCCAATCAATCCTTGACACCATCCGTGAACTACCAATTAGGATAACCTGGGTTTTCGCTGGGTTGACTTTCAACCCGTGAGCATTACTCCAATCGAGAATTTTATTTAAGTCCCTATTGATAACCCGGATGGCTTCACCTAATCGCTCGACTGGAGCCTGGGTATAAATTTGTAAGTCATCTGCATAAAGGTGGTAGGAAGAAGAGAGTTGATTAGAGATAGAATTAATAAATATAGCGAAAAGAAGAGGAGATAGAACGCCGCCCTGAGGTACACCAGCACTTAGTTGACACCAAGAGGAGATGTTATTGTCAACGCTGATACGCTGCCGGCGACCGAACAGGTAACTACGAAGCCAGTGAATTACGTTTGAAGATATATTAAGAGATCGAAGGATGCCTAGCAGAATATCGAAATCGACGTTGTTAAAGGCATTACTAAAGTCCAGGAGTGAGAGGACGGTTGCTTCTCCGTTCCAGATGCCATCTCTAATATCGTCGGTAATTTTGACTAGAGCAGATGTGGTACTATGGCCTGGACGGAAACCGGATTGGAAGGGATTAAGAAGGTCATTTATATTGAGAAAGAAACTAAGTTGTTGGTGCACAAGTCGCTCCAGGACTTTGGATAGGAAAGGCAGGATGGAAATAGGACGGAAATCGGAGAAGGAAGATGGTTTAGCTTTTTTAGGTAGTGGAGTAACTTGCGCTTCTTTCCACGTGCTGGGAAAAGTTCCACTATTTATGGAGAAGTTCAGTATGTGTGCTATAACATGGACAATGTCAGGAAGGATGGGAATAATCATTTTCTTACTAATGCCATCTGTACCGACCGCATTAGAAGAAATGGAGGAAATGCTCTTTATGACCTCGGAATCGGTAAAGTCCCGAAGCAAGAAAGGAGGAAAGTCAGGAGTAGGTAAAGAGGATAGAGAATTTAGGGTTTGGGTTTTAATAGTACCGTCGAACTTGGAACAAGAGGAAAAGTGTAGGTTCAAGGCGTTGATGTCCAGATCTTTCGAGCTGTTACCAAGCCGCGATTTACCTATACCTAATGATCTAAGGAATTTCCATACCTTAGCGGGGTCATTATTTTCAACGGATTTATGGATATGTCGGCGTTGTGCATCCCTACACACCTTATTGCAGTGATTACGGACCTTGGTAAATAGCTCTTTATTCTCGGCAGTCGGTTTTCGCTTGTACCTAGCCTTGGCTGCAAGTTTTTTACTGAGTTCAGTTTTTATTTCGCTGGTAAGCCAAGGAGCAGGAAGATGCTTAATCTTAACAGCCCTAACAGGGGCATGAACGTCGTACAAGTTAATTAAAATGCGATTAAAATTAGCGCATATAAGTAGGATTACCCAATACAACCCAACCGTATCAAAACTCAATCGATAGGTAGTTATCACATAAGAGTCGTGTGTCCCGGCCATTCAGAGCAATCGGCATTCAACAACAAAAGGCCGCTTTCTAGTGGTGCAACGGTCGAGCGGTACTGCCGCCGCGCCGCCGCCAGCACTGCGTAGGCGAGTGAAAGCTGCGGACGTCATACCTGCATCCACTGTCGAATGCACAATATATTGGCACATGTGAATTGTCTTTAGATGTCGTAATCCGGAAATTAATGTAGTCTCCCCGACCATTCCACCAACGATTTTGAAGATGCATGACTCAAAACAAGATTATATAATAGTTGCTTAATTAAAAAAATGGTCTAAGGATAATATTGAAGGACGGCTCTTCTTGCCTGCAATCCTATATAATACATTTTCTTCTCGGAGTAGAAGTTCTTGTCAGTAGAAGTCCAGCACATAGAGTATATAGAACAGAGGTAATGCTCTTTGTGCTCACCTTATAGCACATATTATTATTATAGAGAACCGTTTAATATCGTTCTGAATAGTAACGTGCAGAGTCTGAGCCTTACGATAAATCTCTATCGGAAACCGTATTACAGATAGGTATAACCGTACCACAGATACAATGCCTACCTATTGTGTGCTATGTAACCCTATAATCCAACCAGAAGCTAATTGGAATATGCATCCTATTTCTGATAGATACGCGCCTACCACGTAAGGTATGGTTATCTAGCTGAGCTGCAATTAGTAATGGAGTATCATTGACACCTGAGCTGGCTATTAGGTCCTTTGTACCAAGTTATTAACTATAGACACAAAACATATTATGTTAGGTATCTATGTTGAAAATTGTTGAGTTAGTAGAAAGTCCCAGAGATTTTTGACTAGTTGGGTATTTGATAGAGGGTTTGATTATTTATTTGGTTCACAAATATAGTCAACACAACCCAAGTACCCACTCGTGGACAGGTTTATAGTATATGGTAGTGTAGCCGAGGTGAACCAAAACGGATCAGTCTCAGGCTTATGTTTTTTTTTTTTCTTTTTCTTATGACCTTGTCGCGCAATTCGTAGCGCGTTCCCGTACTGAGTAGGGGAGTAGAAGAGTCGCTTTTTGGTCGTAAATTTTTGAGATATTATTTAAGTTGTTATGATGAACATCTTTCTGAACACAATTATTCAACTCTATGGGTTTGTCGATTTCAGTAGTCTTAGTTGATTACGAAACTGACCGAAACCAATAATATTATTGTTGAAGGTACCTGATAATCATTCTTTGTAATTGATTGGTTACGGTCAAAGGCGACAAGTACTTTCATTTATTACGCAGTTTCTGTAAAGTTATTCTTATCTAATAAAAACAATCGAATAAGCTTTACGGTAGAAGTAGCTAAGTCATTTGCATGTCATTAAGGGAATCAATGGTCATCAAAGACCAATTGCGTCATGCACGTTACAGAAATCGCAAGGCTTATTATAGTGTGCTGTAGATTATTTAATTGCAGATGTAGGTACTAGAGTGAATAATCACAATATTACAATCAACATTGACAGACCAATCGGCTATCGTGGCAGTTGGTACGACGAAGGAGGCGAAGTTTCCTTCTAAGACTTTTTTTCGAAAAACTTGAAGTTTATTTCAGGGCCCAATGACACATAAATTGTAAATTAAAACGCAAATCAAACCTGAGCAATTCTTAAGTCGCAATTTATTGAGTGTAGAAATCACGATTTCATTTGCGTTTAAGTATTCGAGGGAAAGTTTTATATAGGTAAATCTCCATGTGTTACTTATTTGTCTTGACAATGGGAAAATTAACGGTTGATATAATTCTATACCAAGGCTCAAGACACCAACTGGTGAGAGAGGTTAAATATTTACCTGTAAGCTGTCCTCATTGATCTTCGACTCCGCATGGTGCAGAGCGTCCTCCTTGGGCTGGACCGACGCGGGCGCAGGGCTCGGCTGCGACGCCATGGGCGGCGCCGCGTGGAGCGCGTGCGCATTGCCGATGGGCAGGGGCTCATCCTGAAACAAAGAGTGGCTTTATTATAATCACAATAAGAATTATAACATGTTCTTATTATGTGTGCCTTGTGTGTCAAGCTTCCATAAAATATATACCTAAATTTTGCAGTTGGAGAGACAGTTGTTATTTCAAAAGGTATAAAAATTATCACCAGAACGAACATAACATATTCATTTTTAACATGTACATAACATATTCATTTTTAAGACAAAACATTACATTAACATTTAAACAACAGCTAGACAACGGAACGATCCTATAACAATAACAAATGCGTCCAAGATTAAATTATTCTGGGTGTCGTAATCGCAAGTTAATCGCTTTTTTACATGAGATCCATTGATTGCCTAATTTGACGTGTTTCTGAGAATTTCAAGTATCCAATATTACTACAAATTACTCAGGTAAACCATTACCGAGCCCGCCGCTCACTTTGGCGTAAAAACCATCAAAGTGCTCATCGCAAAATGGCGGATGCCTTTTGCATGTAGCCCGGCGGTTATGTAACTAAGTACCTAGGCACCCACGCTACCTATATGTAGGTAAGTACTTTGTACACGGACATTCGAAGCTCATCATTGTTCTTGTCAATTGCGTATTTCTCATTGAATAATCACGGAGTCGGCTCGCGCACTCATTCGAAACGTTTAAAAACATAGGTACCTAGGAAAGTGCAAGGCTGTTCGTGCGCCGTTGAGTTCGCGGCGTCACTGATTGTAGGCTATTGTTGAAATACTCCTTACTAAGCGTGATAACGACGATACCTACCATGCACAATCTTAACTGCCGGATCCCGAACGTGACTCTACAAGGAAATTAAATGTCATCTCACACTCAAACACAATGGTAAAGTACTCGGTAGTGCCTAGGTAGGTCAGGTAGGTACTTTGATTTGTTATAAACTTTCTGAATTTTGAATCAAGCATTTTATTAATTGGTCTAGAGATAATACTGGACTGCGTAGAACGAATCTAGATTTCATTATAATTTCTGCAGATTTCACTCTTTATTGCGATTCTAGAACTTAATTCCAACGGTTGTCGGACGTGGCAATTTATGTCGGTGATCTAAGCGTTCCATACTTCACTTAACACAGTGACGAAATATCTCTGCTACTAACTCCGAGGTCATACATTATGCACTTAAAAGCATGTTGGTGTGACAGGACTTACAGAAACAAAGCAAATAAATCGTTCACGACTAGGTATACGAAAGTCTCGGAAAAATACAAGTGACTGGTACCTTTAACGAGGTTTTGAACCTGAGTGTTTTAATATAATATAGGCAACTGAGAAATCACCAGGTTCCTTAATTTTGTAACGTGTTAGATTAAGAAGTAGTAATTAACTTGTTAACTTCACTTTAAGCAATAGCTAACAGTCATTTGTTTTCTTTTATTGGCATAAGTCAGAATAGGAAAAAATCCTATTTAACCATAGCTCAGAGATATTTTATATGATTTAACATATTTTTACGACAACAACATTATCTCCTTGGTAAACATTGTTAGCCAGGGCAAAGACCAGCCGAGCGCGAAGTGTTCGCGACCGCAACTGATAGAAAACGACGATTACGTGGCAAACTATTGTCGCATTGTACCCGGTGCTGTACGCCCACACTTTTACTAGGATTTACGAAACGTTTGATATACAATTTAAACAGAGTCATTGTTGCCTTAAGCGACTGAACGTTGCGTGACACGCGCCTAATGAGGAAATTACAACAAGTTCCTCTTTCAACGCAATCATCTTTACCAAGCTCAGTTGGCAGCGGATTGCTGCAGATGCTTTCAGCAGTGTATTGATTTCAAACAGGATTTAGTATAAACACTAAGCTTATAAAACGCATTGGTTCTATGGAAACTATCGAAAAGTTATTTTTACCCCATAGGAACTGATTTATGGGATAAATGGAAGCCTATGTTTAATTCATAGAAATATACCTGTATGCAAAATTTAGTTAGATCCGAAAATGTAAAAATACTATAAATTAGAAAAAGTGGATGTTTATAAGTCTGTCCCTATTCATGCCAAAACTATTGAATGAATCTGACAGAATTTTTAAATTTTAATGTTTTAGATCTGGATTATTAATAACGCTAGTTTTATAACAAACCCAACGAAGAACCAGATTTAGAAATAATGCAGAGGCTTTATCAACTTATTGAAATGTTAAAGGTCGGGACTGTGATTCCCTTTTGAAGGTCACACGGCGAAAGGGGCAGGCAATGAATACACGCATAGGTCACGTTGCATCTAGAATAGGGGCCTCCGGTGGACACGGCCAGGTACATAATTGAGGAGCGCGTGTGCGGAAAATCGCCTGTTTCCGTTACATGAGCTCTGCTCTCAGAAAACACAAATCATACACGTGATGTAGCAAAATGGAAATAAATCTCTAGCAAGAACTAATGACATAAATTTAATACGTATGAGTGGTGGAAAATCCATGTTGAAAATTATAGTGTAAGGATTTGATTAGTAAGACAGACATAAAGTTATCAAAACTTACGTGATTGTAATAAAATAACTAAATAAACTCGATAAATACAATATTTATTTAAATAAGACTTGTTGCTGAAGATGCTTAGTGGTGCCCAGTTCTACCTCTGTCGCAACTAATAGATATTCTTTTGATTTAAATTATTGCCTATCCAATGATATAATATAACGTTGGCAATTTATTCGTTGCAACACCTTTTGCAAGCTCTTCTGCTAATTGACAAACTACTCCTCTAAACTATCGCATAACAATTAATGCAATTAACAGACTGCATCGGAAAGCTGAATCGAAGAAAGATTTCCATTGTACTGTATACCGGGCCAAGAACAACAGCCAAGTTGTTAATTTACAATACCTTCGGTCACGGGGCATGATTCAAATTCAAGGACCTTGTCTTTAAATGTTTGCATTCCGAGTCGACGAAGTTTTGACGAAAATATTATGTTTCGGTCGAACGGTTTGCGGTCAAAATAATAAGCGGCAATGCTAAAAGCGAATCAGTTGAGTTCCGTGCCTATTACTCGTGTCCTTTCAGTGCCAGTACAAACATCAACTATTATAAAGGTACCTACATAACATAGGTATATTTAATTTAGGTAGGTTCCTAACTTATCAAGGTTGTGTACACAAAAGGAGGATTTCCTACCTAACCACATAAAATAATTTCTGATGCTGGGACGCAAACAGGAGAAATTGTTAGGATAGTTACTGTTAATAAGAATAGGTACCTACCTAATTCGAGAGATTGAAAGTTAAGGAACAACGTGCTCTATAAAAATATTGAGGCGTGCACGCTGAGCGACTACAAAGATACGAAAGATCAACGTGCAAAATAAAGGCAAAACTTGCAAGCATTTTCCTCTGTGTACCATTCATTTGAGACAATCAGATTTCCATTTTTTCTTATGAGACCAAAATCACACGAAAATGGAACAAAGACATTCACATGTTAATGTTTCCTTGAAATTATTCCACAGTTAATACCATATTTTTAGATATGTACCTACTCAAACCCATTGAATATAGTTAGGTAGGTACATTAAACCAAACCGGATAGTTTAGCATAACAATTGATATTTGAACAAATGGCCAGAACAGTGTGGCGGGCTGAGATCATTAGGATCAATGTTAGAAAATGAAACAAAGAAAAAGAAAGTGTTATTTTTCAAAGACGAACAAAACTGAATAGTTGGAGGTTACAGGCTCCTAGAGTAGAAACTAGAGCTTACGGTCTCGCCTAATTATTTTAACACTTTGACTGCGAATTTTTTTCGACGACTGCGATCTTTTTTTAACCTAAAAAATTCGCGCTGCCGCTCTACACAACGGTTGTGTTGCGCCGCACATGCGTTTCGTTCGAAAAATATTACGGCTGTGCTGAGTCGCAAAGATCTGTATTTTTTTTCAGCCGCTGCGCTAGTGTGGATTTACGCATATCAGTCACTTGTAGAAAACACATACCGTGTGATTTCAGCACTCAAAGTGTTAAGCAGAAATAACATTTTCAGTTGTACAACTTTACGACTTTGAGACTTTGTTTCTAAGGATGTAGGGTGTATTTCTTGTTCTTAGTTGTGTTATGGAATGGATCTTATAGCAGATAATGAATGATGGATTATAATTATTTTTTGTATTAGGTATACGACACCAATTATTACTTTACTGTACTTTAATGGTTAAACTCGTACAGCTGGTAGGTACCTTATGTATAAATGTAATAAAACTAATAAGAAGTGGTTAGTGAAAGGTGCTAGTACTTAGGACGAAAGACATTATAATCCAGCCGTGGGCATGTACGTATACGTGCTTATGAGTTAAGCCCTAGAGCATTATGTGTAAAGATCCAAGCCTTAACTTCGCAACATGTCAGAGTGCGAGAACATTACCTAAACTGTATGTGAGCACCTAACTGTAAAGCTGTTATGAAAACGCAATAAAGATCTTGTGCCACAAAGAGATGCATCTGCAGAGTTCATCGACCGGAGACTACTTTCGCTTCAGATACATACATAATCGCCACTACTACCAGGTACTTACCTATTAGGTAAAATTAAGTACCTCGGTGGGTATATAAATACTCAAAGATGTCAGATGAATGTCTGTGACCTTTTGCCATCCATCGACCTGACTAGAAATGCAGTTCCATCTGCTAGTTTATTGTTGCGCAAGTGTTACGTTGAGTGCATTTATCTAAACAAAAACATTTTCTTGGTATATTTTCATCTTTACCTTTTATATTCAAGCTGTGACAATATCGATGGTTGGTAGGTATCCATAAAATAACTTCAGCGATCGAATTCTTCTACAATAAGTAGATACCTAATATTAAAAATGCAAAAATAAGAGAACTTTATGATCTTGTGTAAATAAATAATTTAAATTTAAAAAAGCAAAAAAGATGTCTGTCAGATTAAACCGCAAAAAAAAAATGATATCGTAGTGTTTTTACTCTATGACACAATTGTGTGTACGCTCTGCAGATATTTGTTCCGGGATTTAATTCTATGGATATAAAAATATTACATGTCAAGATAATAATGCACATATCGGCTAGGATATGAGCCGGTATATCTATAGAATAGATTAGAAATGTTAAGTTTGTTCTTTCTAAGGTTGTTTATGAAATATTATACTGATGGAACTTGCCAAGATACTTCGCAATTAGCTAATAGATTCCTTTTCCGATAAACAAACAATCTAATTAGGTAACTTAACCTTTAGCTTAGTTTCCCGTAGTTTATCGACTCAAAAAGGACTGAAGTAACTTTAAAACACGAAATACGAATTTTCGGGTGACAGAACACACAAAATTTACAAAAATAGATCTCACAAAAACCTTACCACCAAGTAGCGTCGGACACGTGACAAACTACCTGTCGTTTCGGATTTCTAAGAAATATGACATGACTTTTATAATAGTCAAAATCAAAAGAACGGATTGATCGTCCTTAGCTTTGTGCGATCCGTCATCCGTCAACTTCGTAATACGTTGTTTTTTTTTAGTAGAGCTCCAGAACAAAGAGCCTCTCTAGTAGGTACCTAGATTTACATAGTACTTAGCCTAGCTTGGGTAGGTACTAACTAAAATCAGGGTCGACAGAAAGGCAGCGTGGGAAGCCCACACTATTGTGTTTATAAAAATAAGTAAGAACCTACGTATAAAACTAATCATGCCGACAGCTTAGACTTTTAAAAGGTATTTTTAAATATTGTAGGTCCCATCCTTACCTACATATTTCATCATCATCAGCCTATACAGTCCACGGCTGGACATAGGCCTCCCCCAATGAGCGCCATAGCGCCCTGTCTTCAGCTTGCCGCATCCAGGATCTACCTGCAGTCTTTCGCAGGTCGTCATCCCACCTGGTCGGAGGGTGTCCTACACTACGTTTACCAAGTCGTGGTCTCCACTCAAGAACACGTTTACCCCAGCGCGGCCGTCGGTTCTTCGCGAGATATGGCCGGCCCACTGCATATTTATTTATACGAAATACTTTCACATGGATGAATAAGTCCAAAGGTTGCCTGGAAGAGAAGAACCGACCCAAAATTTCTGAACCGAAAATTCTACTCGTATATTGTTTTACACTTCTCTGATAACAAGTTAGTGGATAGGTACTAACCTAACATTTTTTTCGTATTCCTATAAACGAATAATATTCCAGCTGAACACTATTTTGATTTTGAATTGTATTGTCTTTGTTTCGAAGCTATAAATAGATACGGACATATATAATTACCGGTTAAGTTAGCTTCTAGATAAAATATGTACTGACTGTGAAACATAAATGAATAAATAAATAAGAACATTTGACAAACGCGAGATGATTCTAAAATAACAAGAGAAAGCTGCTTCTCATATTGTCGCTTGTTGCTAATGCTAGACCCATACCCAGAAACCGGTCTCCATCGAGTTCAATCGAAATCAGTGGGTCTTTAACCCAGTTGATTTTATTTGATCGTATAAACCTAGCTTGTTTTACAAGAATTCGGTATAAACTAGCTCTTGCTTGCTGCTTCACACGCGCTTGTCCCTAAAGACTGCCATGAAAGCCTTGATGGCTTTCTTTGACAGATTATATCATAATATGTATGTCAATATCTGTAAATAAACTGATTAATAATTTTAAATTCAACAATTTCTTGATCTGTTCAGTATAATTTTGTTTCGTTTTGTTAAATCATGTATCGGCCTTCTTTTGGCCACAATTTCACCTGGTTGTATCTAACTATTGTAAGTGACGATATGGCCGACGGTATATCACGAAGGTCAAGAAGGTCACTCTGCCTTAAAGATATCAAAGTTTTAGCTTGCCGGAACAAACAGAAGTGGGTATCCAATGATGATATTTGTTAGGATACCAAATATGTTCACACCAACAATGATGTTATATATACGTATTACCTTATTTTAGTTCGTATAATTATGTGTCCAGATCGCGTAGGTAAGTTTAAAAATATTTATTCACACCGTCACAAACTTTTGCCTCTGTCGCTCTAGCGCCGGGCTCTGATGACCCGGGGTAAGTAACGTTAGATTAGAATCACAACACAGGTCTGTTATGTGTTTGAGATTCAAGGTGATCCGGTCCGTCGTCGGCCGGTGGACGAGTGTCCTCAATGCTGAGACTTAATATCATATAGACTTTGATGATTTTTGTAGAAGAATAAAGCTGCTAATTTTAGCATAATTTATACCTATAATTAGAAATTGGATGTAAATTGACATTATATACAAATGAAAATATTGGGTTTTACTGGATTCGAAAACCTACATACATACATAATTTAAAATACATGTCGTGTCGTTTGAACTCCGATGCTGGCGCGATTACAGCTGCAAGCTGTTTACGAAGGTCTTTAGTGTCCTAACACGGATGCAATATTAAGCCTGTGTGGGTTGTACACAAAGAATGAGGCATTTATAGTGCCATACTTATATGTACTTAAGTAGGTACACATAAATTCACAAAGATTACATAATTACCCCAGTAAACATTGCGTCTGTATACAATACGTGAAACATGGCGGATGGTATAAATTGACCACAATAAAAATTATATAGATTTTCCTGTTAGGAAAAATCCGCTTAAAATAAAGTAGATACCTACATACAACGTAATGTAAGGAGGTAGGTACCTACATTACGCTGTTTTCTTGTCTGTTCCCGGGCAGAAGAGAACAAGGCAAACATGATAAACAGATAAAGACAAACTCTCTATAAACGATCAATCAATGAGCTTTGTAACCATATTACAATCAAAATAAATACTCACGGGCAGCAGGCCATCGTTTCCATACGATCTTCCTTCTAGCGCTAGTTCCTTGTCGAGCATAGCATCCAGCTGCTCGATTTGGTGGCAGGACGCACGAGCTGCGATATAGCTGGAGGCCAGGATGAAGGAGCCAAGTATGAACGAGGCAGCCACAACTGTCAGCGCGGCAATCCTTGCGATTTGCACTGACGATGACGCACGTTGGCGGTACGCCTGTGAAAAAAACATTATTATAATGTGATCTTATCATGTGACCTTAGGTAGAGCCACGTAGAGCCAATCTCGCCCGCATATACAGAATCCCGCAATTAGTATTATTATGCTTGATTTTATGGTAGATTTCGTCAACCATTGCAACATAAAGCTAAGAGCGACCGTTTCGTCCTCAGAAATAGCAAGTTAAAGTAATGAAGTAGTGGCTTACTAACAGCAAACCGTAAGAAGCAAACAAAATTACGTAAACTTTAAGCGGTACGGTGCGGTCGGCAACAGAGAAAGTGCCCCGACGATTGCACTCGAGTATTCATCATCTTTAGAGGCCCTGCTGAGGTGCGAAATTAAGATTTCGTTCGTGGATTTGTTTTGTACATCTCATATAATCCGAGACAAAACGATCATTTTAACGTGACCAATCCACTTAACTTTCGATATTGTTTTTCGTAACAAGTTAATTGTATAAATATTTTGGAACCCACTATACTATATAAATTTGAACCATCGGAACATGAGACTATCCTTATGTGCAACGATTTTTAATGTTAAATGAAACTCGATACACCTGTTCTAAAATCTAAATAGCAAGAAATCCCGAGTCCTTTTCAGACAAAATTATCTCAACAAAGTATACACCGAACTAAAAATCGATTCTCAGTCTAAAAGGTGCTAGAGCTATATAGCTTAGCTTTCAAGCTTACAAAATAGGCATTTTAGACAAGTCTAATCATAGATTAACACAAGTCTAGCGTAAAAACTATTTGAATCGGAAAAAAATATTTTGGACAATGTCTTTACTTGTTACTTCATTAAAATGATGACTGTATGATGATGATGTACACGGAGGCTCAACAAATAAATATAAATTTCTTGTCACGAATAGTGTGTATTATTCCACGAACACCACAACACAAGATGCTCTAGCGCAAGCAAATCGTATGTTAATTCTCATTTTATAATTCTATCAACATCTTTGAACTCCTGTATAAAATGCGTATAGCGTCATAAAGCCCTTTCATAATTAAGTGCCTATAGCTGTTAACCACAGATGGATAAAACCATAAATTGATAGTAAAGAATACTCAAGCAATATTTCATATAAAACACATGTTTTCATTTGAGCAGATTTCTGTATAAAGGCATGGTAAGAATGCAAATGACGTGTTGGTTCCAGTTACACGCCGGTACGACAACACACTGGTCGGCGTGTCTTTAAATAATAATTAGATACTCATACTAAATGCCTAAAGTACAATAGGTTTTTAATTATTATCTAGGTACCTAATTGACAAAACTACAAGAATATATAAAACATCAACCTATCAAAATATCAGTTATTTGAATGATGTGGTTGTGTTTCAAAGTTTGGCAAAGACTTATACGACTAAAAGATGACCCCGTGAATCTACACTTAGTTCCCTATTAGAACCCCTATTATTAATGCCAACAAAAATAAAATCAAATCGGTCAAGCCGTGTAAGCGAGACTAACGGACAGCAATTGATTTTTATATGTACCTGTAGGTAGAGTCGAAATGACACACCCTGACAGTTTATTTGATTCTAAAATTCCATTAAATTCTTTTAACAAACCATATGTTTAGCAGGTACTTACTTAAAAAGCGAAACCAGTAAAAGTATAGTTAAACATCAACAGAACAAAATATAAGTGAAGTGAGTTAATTGGTGTGGTTGTTTTACAAAATTTGGTAGAGTCGATTTCACTGTCACAAAACCTGTCAGTTATTTTGTGTTTGTTTTGTATTCTGGAAGTCCAGTAGATACTCATGCCCATCGTCTCAAATACAGGAGGTTGTTTATTACCTGACACCTACATAACCAAACAACAGTATTACCTATATGTAAATAGTATAACATCAACAGAACAAAATATAAGTCAGTTTGCTGTGTTTGTGTTAAAAAGTTTGGTAGAGTCATAATTAGTTTATTGCAATACTGTAGAGTAGGTAGATTTCATTGTAACAAAACCTGTCAGTTTATTTATTTGTTTTGAATGCTGAACTCCCAGCTCATTAAGTTTGCGTGCGGTTGACCGAGGTGCTAGGATATGACGCAAGCAAGCCTATTGTGTGCTATTGTGCTCTGTCCACTTCACAGTTCTACTTGGTCAACTTAGGTTTGTCATCTACAATCAACTACCGATTTCACTCATCTTATCTATGTAGATTATCTAATGTTATACAAGTACCTAAGCTTTATTGTGCCTGGGTTGAGAATTTTCATAATAGCATCCTATTCTGAAAAATCTAGGCTAAGGGTTTAAGCATTTTCAATTTCAACACTTTACCTACATTGAAATCAGGTTGTGTTGATATAAAACATTAAAACCACTGCATATACTTACATACATTTCTTAGTTATAATAGTATTCTTTCATAACTTGATTTGGCCATAATTTGAGGTTTAAGTGCTATTAAACATGATATAAAACCGATCAAGAGCGTCAACTCTCATTCCATTTAGCTTAGCTAAAAGAATATTGAACCAGTAGAGAAAAAAAATCTAATTACACTAGTCACACAGGTTACAATAAGTTCAATTCAAAATTATATGAATCTATATAAAAATTATTAAAATTAGATGTCAAGATACAATGTCAATTTATAATGATAGCAGTCACCACCTAACAGAAATTTTAAACAAAAAGCTAATAAAAAAAGTTGGTTTAAAGGAAAAATCTGTAATTAATTTTAAGTAGGTACTAATATCTAGTTATAAGTAAACCAACATTGGGTTGTAAAATCATCTGAATAAATAAACCGAATTATTATTAAAGCCAAGATTTTGTTTTGATAGCAATGGAAGATTTTGCTTTTTCGCGTTAGCATAAAACTTAATTTCAGTTATGTATCCGCCGATTAGGGTGGTTAGATAGATGATGTCGCGTGATAAAATGTGATAAGTAGTATATAAGCTATGATAATAGCTGGCCTCAAACAATAGAACAATGAAATTTCCCACCTATATACATATCAGAGTTCTTGGAAAATTGCATAGGTTAGGTACCAAGAACCTCGTACCTGCTTAGGTTTATTTTTTACGACATACCTAACCATGTGTTTGACAAACATGAACTGGTAACAGAACACGTATTTTTCTGCTATTTGACTAACAACATGTTTATTGTTTTTATTATGATATCATTGAAAATAACGACCGACGACGTGGGATGGGATACATTACGTAAGATTGAAATGAAAACATGCATTGCATTGTGAGGACGATGCTACGCGCTTCCATTCCTTTAGTTTGTTAAAGTATCCTAGGCCACGAAGGAGCCTGAGCCACCGTAAATCTATGAATTTTCAAACACCCTGAATATCATTGCTATTAATCTTTTTCCCTAAGACTACATGACCTCACCAATATGCCCGTATGTAAGCTCCCAGGCAGCATTATTACATAAGTCTCTACTTGAACAATACTAAGGTGCGGTTTTGGTAAGTTTGGTGTACACACGAGGAAAAGTTTTTTGTCGTAATAATTGTAAAGCTACGCGTCTGTGGTGGAAAAAAACAAAACAACGCAATAACCAAGTACACCGCTTAAAAGTTTTTTGTTGAAGGTTACTTTACGAAACCGTAGCACACTTCTACATAAACCACAGACAGATTACAGAAATGCCTGTGTTTACAAACAATGTGGTTCGAAGTAGCGGGTAACGGCCTGACCTGCCTACCAGGTCCAGGCACCGCTTCGACTGCCAAGCCTCAATGAGAGAAAGGCGCTTTCCCGCAACTCTGTTTGCCTATAACTACCGGTGGACTAGACACTCATTTAGTACCTACCTAGGTACCACTACGTTTTATGATTAACGTTTTCAACGAAGTAGGCAAATGCAATTTAATTTTATGATGTGTTGGAGACAAGCAAGAGACAAGTATTTTAGTTGGTAGGTAAGGTTCTCACCCGGCTATGAAAGCTAACTTGATCATCGAATAAGATTTTACTTTTTTTATGTTTAGCTATGGTATAAGTACTTATTTTAAAAATCGTATTTATATGTACGCATATTAGTTATTCTAAACTATACCGTCATTATGAATAATTTATTACGTAAATGTTTTATAAATATAGGAAATCATGTATTCGAAACAACCTACATAGGTACCTCTACTTTTATACCTTAGAACGTGCTCCAGTTGCATATGTAGGTATGTAATGCGTGTCCACAAATGGATTTATAATATTCTATAGGTAATATTTATATACATATGTGCCTAAGTCTCGAAATGTCAATCCTCGAACTCACAAAACATAAAATTGAAATTACTCTTTAATTGCAATGGTTACGATTATGATTCTACCATGCTAAAGTTGTAAAGCCTTGAGAAATAAATATACCAATGCCTTATTTCTATTTCGAAAGCTTCGGCAAGTATTGTGACAGCGGTACAACAAACCGCACAACACAATCTTTGCATACTAATAAATAACGGATATCATACCGGGGGCGGTTCCGACGACGCGCTGTATTCGGACGGGGGGTATTCTGGCTTCATCGCGATGGTGGCCATGGAGTCTGGTTGGTGCTCCTTCTCCATCACAGGGTAATTCGCGAATAAAAAAGGTTAAATTCAAGTGTTGCGCGCGCTTTGTTGGACGATCAAGGTAGGAGTGCGCGCGAGTGAGCGGTGTCGAGTGGCGTAGGCGCAGGCGCAGGCGCCGTGGTGGGGCCGGAGACGTCGTGGTCGTGTCGCGCTCTCCACTCGCCAGGGATTGTAATGATGACACTTTGAGACTTGTGAAATTGACGCAGTAAAAACTCCAACTACGTCGGGTATGATTTGGTAGGAAATTGGTAATAATAAGAATAAGAAATCACTTCCCGAAAACTTATGGGGTGGTCGAAATATGTAGGCAGATAAGTAGTTAATTAGGTACTAGGGACGCTGCCTACACAGCAACTAAAACTGCTATAATATCAATAAAATACCTACCTATACATGGATAATAATGTATCTACAGAACACATTCAGTTGAGGCGGGTAGTTAATAAACTACCCGCCTCATCCAGACTTGACAACTCAATACTCAATATTTTTATTGCAAACATATTGTACAGGGGACCTTAAAGATAAGTTTTTCAACGCAACGTTTCAGGGCACGGCAATATTTATCTAGGTGGCTAATACTTATTTTGTAACAACTTATTCTAAACGAGATGTATACAGATGACGTGCCATTGGTCACACCGTTCCCTTTTTATCTAAGGTATGATAAATAGGTACGGTCTACAACGAATCGCGATCACAGGGATACAAACTTGGAAGGTTGATGATGATGATGTGCTTAGGTAACACCTACATAATATTATGACTATGACGCACACAAGTCCGATCACGGCGAGCATCATCCCTCCCTCCTTTCGCACCTATGATGTTCTAATAGTTATAAAGTATATCTATCTATACTATAGTTATAGATACCTAGATGTAGCCCCGCTGCAGTAATGGGCAAACTGGGTTTTTATATCTATATAGAAAACACCTCATTACCAGCCCGTTAGGATACCTAGATAAGATGCAGGACGGAACGCCGCCCCATCCTGATTTTTCTCTGTGTCCTTACAAAAAAAATACGGTTCTGCGAGTTAACACTATCAGGCCCCGACGACGACGCACCCTCATTTCCATTTCCAGGGCGCGGCGCCGCACAGTGGGCTGAAAATGGCCTGTAGTGGACTTAGGGGTACTTGAAAATCAAATACCTTTTAACGAAATTATAAAGATGGCATCTGATTCTACTCAATGTAATAATCATAAACTGTTAAGTAAATAATTTCGATTGGAGCAGTATTTTCGGAGATACGACGGTTTTAATTTTTTTTTGTATGGAGATAAAGTTTATTTGGCTTATATCTCACTTTATTGACGAGCCTTTACCAAGTCATGTATTGATTCATATGGCTGTAGCCATGAACTACTAAAAATGCATATACGTGATGCTCGATTTGCCCCGATTTTTTTATAATTATGTTTTTTCTCTATTTTCATTACATTGACGATAATTATGGTATGCACTCACTGGATTTCTTTTTTCCACACCACCCATGAGGTAGAGATCTAGGAGCGTTTTTGTTAAGTGGTTTCCCCACTAAAATATAAATATACATTAATAATACTTATCACAACTAACCAGATAATTAAAATAGGTTTATCGATATTATTGCTTAAGTAATGGCAATAATTCGGTTCAAATAATTTGAAAAGGTGACAAACGTACATTCGTATGGTAAATTAATCACAACCTTGTTCATCCTCTATGTTTTGCTGTAAGTCTACACTTACAAATTCAAAATTCTCTTTTTCTAGATCATCTAAACTTTCAGATGTTAATAGCAAATTCTTTGCTCCATCTGAAAGCTCCTTATGTTTTCGCTGGAATTTGGGACGTTTCATTGAAATGCAAGGGTCTGAACTAATTAATAAGTTATTTAGAATGTCTTGGTTAGTGGCTTTTCTACTAAATTTTCTTGAATGATCTAAGCGAAATCGTCTGAAATCTTTATTTCTAGATTCAGAAGCTTCTTCGGATAGCTTCCCAATTGGAACCAGTCCGAAATTGGCAATTATATCTGCTCCATGAGCAAGAACTTTATGCACGCTTGATGGCATATAGTACCATTTATACAAATCTATGTACAACTTCATAGTGGCCTCACAATGTTTTCTGAACTTATCCGTATTTATATTTTGCCCAGAGTAAACAGCTTGCAATATGGTTGCAAATCGTTGTATTAAATCTTCATTAACACCGGTTATCGAAGCTGTTTTTTTGGGATCTGCAAAAAATCTCCTAGCCGTGTTACCATCATTGGTAGTACCGTGACCTTGTTTGACTATATCAACCAACAATCCCATCTCCGCTTTGAAAGCATCCTGAATAATTTTCTTCTTACTTTCCATAATCATTTTGTCTTCTCCCTTTACAACCCATGTTTTCAAATCCAACCTATACGCAATGTGCAGAATGCACTCCATCATACGTATCCACATATGTAATGACGATAGGCCATATTTATAAAAATCCGTCTCGATTGTTTTTTTGGATAATATATCAAATTCATTCATTTCTTTGGGAGATGCTTTACATACATCGCATCGTTGCGTTGAAGTTTCACTCAAAATAGCTGTTGCTTTACCATCTATCATGGTAAGCAATAATGAGTGTGAAATTTTGGTGTCGCCTACTTTTGTCTCCAGCAATTTACTGATTTCAGACTCAATTGCATTCATTTCTTGCGTTATAGTGGACTTATTTTCTTTTATGAATTTAAAAAATAGCGGTCGACAAATGTAAGGAGAGTTTGGTGAATCATTTTCCCAAATGATGTTGTCCCCAGAAACTAACTTAATAGGTACTAAACTTCCCATAAATATGCCAGAATCATCTGCGTTTTCATCTGTCTCTGATTCTAATTTTGTACAAGTGATCATTAATTTCTGCGAGATCACCAAAACCCTGATCTTTTAATTTCATAGAATATATATATGATATTTCATCAAGAGACATAGTATTTTCGGTATTTTCAGTGCGTCTTTTTTTCTGTTTAGGCCCTAATTCACAGAAAGGTTTTCTCGGACTCACATCAGTGTACGTTCCTACGCTTTTCTTACATGATGTTACCGCTTGAAATGATGTGCTAGGTATGCATGCTTCATGCTCGGTTATATTAGCTTCAGAAGTATACTTTCTTCTGTTGTGCTTTTGATATAATCAGGCCACGAAACCTCTGTACTCAACCATTCACTACTTTTATTTCTGAATACTTCGGCTTTACTATTAGCATTTACCCATCGCCTATGCAAGTTAGAGCAAAAGTTAGCGCAAAACAGTTTTAACTTTTTGGTATTTTCTTTGTTTAGATCTTTGTTTAGACTAGATTTTATTATTTCATATAGACCTGCGGCATTATTTATATTTCCAGTGCCAGTCTGTTTCAATTTAACAAACAAATCTAAGTTAGTCACCAATTCACGAACCATTATGACCGAAAAAGAAATATTTTAACAATTCTGATGAGAACAAGTAGCGTGTGCGTGCCTTACGGAATGTAACCACGTACTGACAGTAGTTAACTCGAAATAGGACCAAGGGACCAACTGACTTAATTATGATTACCTGCCGTCAATGAAACCACGTAAACACTTATTGTGATAAGCTCCCATTGTTATCGTATTTATGTTTTACCAAAACAAGTGACGTCATAAGGGTGGTGTGGATATTACTACCCTGTGCAGTGACCTTGCCAATAATTAGATACAAAACATGAATGCGAGTTTAAAAGTTCGTACAATATATTTGCCGTGGGAGTCTTGAGTTCATGTAAGATAAGTATTTATATTATGTCTCAACTCATTTCAAGGAAGAGCGTCTGAACAGTTATCCGCTTAAACTATTACATAATTATATTGGAACAAAAACGAACACTAATAAATAAAAAGGAACATTTATTATTGTAAGGCGGATATTAGTAAATTAAGGTTATTATTGATTATATCTTCATGGAACCAGGATCATGTTAAATTTGGATGAAGTTATGTTGAATTTTAAGTAATTACTGGTCTTATTAAATCAAAGTTCTAATTATATTGCATGAAATATGCTTACAATAACTTCATGTATTAGAAAAGTCAGAAGGTAATAATTACATTTATTGTCATTATTCTAACCTATTTTTCTGGCAGAGAAGGCAAACGATAGCAAAAATGATAATAATAATGATAGCAGTACAACCAAAATATAAGAAAAAAACGTTCCAACGCGGGATCTTTCATGACTTGGCAAAAATTTTGCATCAATTTGTTCCATACAAAAAAAAAATCTATCTTAATTATACGGATTAAAAAAAAATTTACAGAACAAGTTTTGTGAAGATTTATTAGCTCTATCCGTTGGCACAAAGAAAAATCCCTAAGTCCCCAAATCCTAATTTCGTCCCACTGTGCGCCGCCGCCGCCGCCGCGCCGTGAAAGGAGGTGCGCGCCTGCGCGAGTCGCGCCCGGGGCTAGGCAATGGATGCGCTAAAAACCTAAAAGATGAAGAGATGAACGAATGCCGCCTTCTTCACCAGCTTTATGGACATTCATTTCACAAACATCGCATTACAAAAATAGGTAAACATTCAAATTATATTTTAACGACTTCAAAAAAGGACTTCTTTTCTCAATTTGACTGTATTTTTGTACCAAGTTGGCAGATACCTACTCATATTTTTCGCAAAATAAACCGTCATGAACCTACAAATAAGACTCCCGAAATACAGGTGAGTGTTTTCATATAATATAGTATCTCGATCATGACAATTGTTTAAGCCAATTAGTTGCATTTAGGTGTTGATGGCTCTCACGGGTTAAAAACCACCTTTAACAGTCGATATGCAAATTGCAATACACCTTTGCATGACGCTGATAACGAACGACTGATGATGATGATTTTTTGTTATTGGCAACTGTGTCTGGTTGGATACATGCCAGTGTCAAGTAATGGAAAATAATTATAAAACGAGAATTACTAAATACATGTATGTCAATGTCAGTCAAGGTAAATCAATCAAAGTTCTTACGTGAGAATAACCGCAGGCAGACAGTGAAAATTCCTATTCTATAAAAATACGATAAAAATAAATCGAATTAACCATCTCTGAAGAGTCGTAAAATAGATTATCTTGTTAAATCGAAATATTTATGCTATTGAGAGAACATGGCGGCTTCTGGAAAAGGAACATTTCAACCGGTGCGTTCTTACAAACTATTTTATTTTAGGTTATGATATGAAGTCATAATCCAATAATATGCACAAGCTTCGCCCATTCGACTGTTATTTAATGGGTGTTTCTATGTTTACGATGCCTAAATACCATATAATGTGCAAACTCCATAATATCTTAATTCCATCAATTGTTTATGATGATAGAATTTACAGATGGTTGGGTTGGCCATACTCAAGACTACACTATTCACGCACAAGTCATTTTCAAGGATTATTTATATTTCAGGAGTCCGATGTCCACATCTCTTTCGACGATCAGCAAAAAATAAACAAGTTCGCCCGCCTCAATGCTAAAGTAGACGACTTCAAAGATGAGCTAAAAGTAAAGCAAAATGATGTTAAAAACTTGGAAGACGCCGTTGAAGAACTGAGCTTAGCAGATGATTCAGAAAAGATTCCATACCTTGTGGGAGAAGTCTTCATATGTCAGAGTTTGGAAGACACATTGGTTGGTAATTTTGTTTATCTTCATTTTCCATTTTGTGTTCCGAATTCCTAGAATGTTTTTATGTATTACATCCCTGGTGTTTTTATTAAATATCCCATTCTAAGTTTTATTTTCATAGTTTCTGTGAGCATACATGTTTTTTCTTTAGACAATTTTTAAAGGTTATATCTATCCAATGGGAAAAAAGCAATTATTAGGATATAACGCCTCAGCACTAACTGATCGTATTTATAATACATTCAGCCCATGGCCCATCACATATGGTTTTTGGAAAATGAGAGACTTATTTTATTCTATCTTTGTGATAAAGTTTCAGCTCAAACTATTCAGTACTTTTGGTGTTATCTTCATCCAAACATAAAGTCATCAAGGCCAAGGGCATTATACTCCGATTCAAAAACCTGGATATTTTTTAATTCGAAAAATCGAATTAATTTAAAAAATTTTTTACTCCACCTGTGAGATTATGCATTTTTGTAGTTTGTGTTTTAGTTTTTAAAGATAACCTTGCTATTACCTGGTTGTTTTCTGTTATTGCTATCAGTTATTGTTAACTTTTCATTCAAAAATGTCTAATGTTGACATAAAATATCTTGGATTCTAAATCGGAGTGTTCACATAATAATATTAATAGGTTTATTGTGAATATTCTGATACATAATATTATTTATTACAGAAATCCCTAGAGGAAGCCAAAGGTAAAAAGGAAAATGAAATGAGTGAACTGTTAGAACAAATCGATGAACTTAAATCTCAAATGAGCACTCTCAAAGCACACCTCTATGGAAAGTTTGGAAGCCACATTAACCTGGAAAACGAGGAAGAATAAAAATCTTATCTTTTATCTTCAATTGATTTTATTTAGCATATACTGATTAATACTATATAAGTACCTATTTATATTACACCACCCAACTTCCATAATAACATTCTGACCATCATAATGAGCCCAGCAAAGTCTTTAGGGAAGTTGGCACACAACACAATTCGGAAAACTATAATTGTACTATAAAAGCTTGCTTGTTATGAATGTAATGTAAACTTTAATAATAAACATTAATTAATAAACAATAGATTCTTAATTTTATTGCAGTGTCTTAAAAATGAAACAGTTGTTTATCACCTCTGTACTGCCTTCATGTTTATCACATTACACATAACAGTGATATCATAGACTAAAAAAACACTAGAGGTAATTAGTCTATGGTATTATTCTGTTGAAACCTCTTGCAAAAATGTTTCTTTAAACAAGTATATGGATAAATTGTACTAATATAAAAAAATATTGAATTTAAGTTCTGTTTGTCTTATTCAGTACATAATTAAACAAATGTGTGCAGTAGAAGAAAATTACTAAGAATAGAAAAAAATACGTAAGTAAAGTACATTCATCTTAAAGACGCATGGTATGAACTAAAACTAAAAAAATAATACTTGAATCTATAATTCCTCACATTTTATGTGCAACCTAAAAACAACCAACAAATACATTGCTATCACTTCATATTTTCAGTGTGAATGTATATCTTTGGTATATGAAGATAATAATTTCATATTCCCTTATATCTAGCTATCACATACATTGACTAAAACATTATATAAATAATCAAAATAATACTTCAATAAAACGGCGTGTCGGACCACGCACATTGAAGGATTCCATTTTTATGTTGATTGCTAACATTAATAGTTTACCATCAAGGACATTTCTCTTTTCGTTCTGTGTGAAACTAATTATTTGCTTAGTTCTGGATTTGTACATTGTTCCCGTTAAGGAATGAATAAAGAAAAACCTGACCCTGTGGGGTATAAACCCATTCCTACCAAAATGTATGGAACACTATTTTAACGATACAATTTATACTGTTGAAACAAATAACAATATTTAAAAATTCCCTAATATACCAACAAATACCATAGGCTATCAACAAAAGCACTGGGTTATAAATTGCACTATAATTCGGTCAGTGACGGTCTTGCCGAAACTTTACCAACCTGTTTGACTATCGTAAGAATTATCTCTAAAATTAACTATTTCACGCCTGTATCATTACATTATACACCCCTTTGCAAAGTCGTGAGAGAGTTCGATAGCGAAACTGGTTGGCTCTCTTCTTCGTCCGTGTCCCTGTCGTTTGTTATCCTGATAGCTTGGTACCATTGATTGGTAAGGTCTGTCATTTGGCTCTTGCAATCCTTCAGCTCCTAAAATGAAAAACAAGTGGTTACTCGCCGAAATTATAAGAACCATTTCCCAGTTGAACAAAAATCGAATAATTTTAAGATTTATTATTAAAAATTACATCATTGACTGTTAACAATACTTGTAAAGATCTGCGCACATTAATCGAACGCCACTACATATTACATTATTATATTATTACTTGATTGGTTTATACAAAACTATATTACTGTTAATTTTAAGAATATTGTAAACTGTTTGTGCCTTAATAAACGAAAAATAAAAATAAAATAAATAGAATGTGCATTCAAATATGGCCTTGAATTGATAATTATTAGATACATTTGACAAAAACGGCTTTCCACAAGCTTGATATATGAGGCCCGTGAGCTGTCTGCCCCCTGATGCCATCAATATAAAATGCATCTAAATGTTACGAGTGAAAGTCCATATTTGTTTGCATGGTAGCAGTGCACCTCTCATTTGCGACACGACCACCTTTATACTACTGCCAACACGATAGTTGTTTTTGCTAGGTACGACAGTACCGCTATGCTAAGTGTTAGTGGTGCTGTGGTAAAAAGCGATGCTTACCTGATGAGTGAATCTTCTCGTAAAGAAAGGTGTGAGATATTTCATGTCGAGTCGAACGAAACCCTTGATGCGCGTCGCTAGCGAGTAATTTACCTGCGCAAATAAAATTATTTAGATTACAATACAACCTGTGATTACGACATATAATTCAAACATCCAATATTTGGATTGTGGAATATAATAGTCTCATTAATTTCAAACAAAATGGCTATAATTAAAGTCACGGGTCACAAACAATGTCGTGGACCAATATCGGTGCTTACCCCAATGTTTACGCCTACATACCTCTAGCTCTTCCTCAGTAATTTCTGACAAATGCTCAGAGTCGATCGCCTGGCCCCATTCCTTTGTCTTCGATAAGCTCACTTCCTTCTGCTTGCGTAGCGATCGGGAACGCTTTGTTTTTTTATTCGCCTGAAATGTTTTGAAGAATTTTATTTATTTTTAAACAACGGAACGCTATCAAATAGTTACTTTTCATTTCATTTATTTATTCCACTGTAGGTACCTGTTGATACACTTGATGTCGTTATAATCTAATCAAAATATTGCATAATTCATTAAACACGCTGCTTAAATTATGATTATTTATAATAACAAGGTTTTATTTTGTAAAGGAGATTAGAGATTTTATGCACAAGTATAAAGAAAATTGAACAAAGGATACTAAGCGCGTGTGAAGACGCGGGGAAAGACTAATCATTAATAATATATTGTTTAATATACACTAGCTGCGCCCCGCGGCTTCGCCCGCGTGGAAATTTGTGTGTTTTAGTATTATGATACCACATACAACAATGTACTTTACTTACCTTATTTGATACACTATATTAGGACTTTACTTACCCTCAAGAATTTCAGCAGAGGCATGGTAGACCCTCCAAAGAATAAAGTGGTGAAAAGCACGATGATGAGTGTAGTCGTTATAATCACGTGTCTAGTTTCATCCGAGAACGCGAGATGAAGGGATAGGGCGTACGATATGGCACCTCTTAAACCTGAAACAATATATATTATAATTAAAGCCTTGCTAGACTTCGATATTGTCTACTTTACTATTACTCCATATCCTTCAGCCCTGCTCTAAGGCCGCAATTTACACATCTTCGTAGTTCGTGCCAATAACTCAATGTGTTAAAAATAATATGGAAGTCCACTAGAATCATCCACTCCACCAAACAGTATTGTTTATTTTTACAAGTCCGTAATGTCCGATTGCTGGACAAACGCGTCAAGCTGAAGACAGGGCGCTATGACGCTAATAAAGGGAGACCTATGACGCTAATAAAGGGAGACCTATGTCCAGCAGTGGACTAACATAGGCCGGTGATGATGACTGAAAATGTGTTTGTTTGTTTACCGCTTGAGCGAAACCGCGAGCAGAAGCTATTAAAAATATAAAAACGATGCCTTACCACTGAACCACATGATGAACATCATTTTCTTGGTGATCTTGTGTTCTCGGAACTTGTTACAGAGCAGAGCCAATGGGAAGATGTTCGCAGCGCGCCCTAGCAGACTAAGGATTATACTCCACACTACTAGTGCCGGCTCTACACGGTGACGGAAACTGCAACAATGTTATTATAAACATTAATTAAGGTCCATTGATATTGTATTTATTGTATCAAAAACTTGTACTATTCTTATTTATATAAGACACTTAAAATTATTATTAAAAACCAGAAAAAGTTTCTCTAGTTTGCAGCATTGCAAGATCTATAAAAAAATCTTTACACTGAACAGTGCAAACATCAGGAGACCTAATCTAATAGACACTACCTAACAGTGGCGCCCACGGGCTCAATAGACAGACTCACTGTAAAGCACCATGACCTAGAGGAACTTCAAGATTATTTTATTTGTGTTTATCATAGAATGTATATTTATACATACATGTGTATGTTGTTTCTGCATTACATAGTAGCAGGTATTTACGATATGTATTATATAGGTATGGCCATGGAGAAATTACTGAGTAAGGTATGGTAGATGCTGGATGCGTGAAGACATGGCGAAACATCAAATATTCCCCAATATTTAAATAGTGTTAAACTTCGTGTCACAATTGGCTAGTTTATCGTTACACTGTCATACTTTAGAAACCTTAAAACACGACATAGTTTTCATGGTGCAAATTATTTGAAACCTTTGCTTGTATTTTATGCCTTTGTTATTAATACCCAAGGCCATTTGACTAGTTCAAATACCAGACTAACGGAATTACATAGCTTTACGGCGATTTAGATAACATTTTATAATACATGAAATGATTAATCATTAAACTTTTCTCAGAAGCAGGTGGAATCTTTGGGGAATTTTTTGCATATGTACATGATGGATTATTGTCATGCATACAAATATCTGTTTACGCAAAATTCATAAAATTTTGCGTTAAATATAGCATTAAAAAAAATATAGCATAGGTACCTGAAAATGGCGAGGCCTAAATAAGCAAAGACACAGGTTTCGGCAATAAACGCAAGGGTTCTCATGGTCTGCTGCATAGTCACTTGGGTCACCGTAGATAGGTTGAAGTGAGTATAGTGAGACATTACTATTCCACAAAACAATATAGCCATTATTCCTGAAACAAAATTATATTAATCAAGTCTTGTCTTGTGTCAAAAATACTATCCTAATAATATTATAAACGTGAAAGTTTGTAAGTATGGATGGATGTTTGTTACTCTTTCACGTAAAAACAACCGAATGGATTTTAATGAAACTTTACAATAATATAGCTTACTAGCTGCGCACCGCGGTTTCACCCGCGTGGTGAAAATCCAAAATATGGATAATATACAATATATCTTTATAAATTGTAGCCTATGTGTTATTCTGATGTATAAGCTATATTATAGTAAAGTTTCATTAAAATCCATTCAGTAGTTTTTATGTGAAAGAGTAACAAACATCCATCCATCCATACTAACTTTCGCGTTTATAATATTAGTAGGATACATCAGAATATCACATAGGCTACAATTCATAAAAATATATTGTATATTATCCAAAATATCTATCACCATATGAGGGTGAAACCGCTGGGCGCAGCTAGTTATGTATATATTTTTGTTTTTTCATAAAACCATATGTAAAAAACAAAATTAAAAGCTAAGAACAACAAATAATATTAATAACCTTGGATAATATTCTGTATCAATTGAAATTAATGACAAGTAGGTTTTTACAAGACAATTTATTGCATGGACATCAAACAATAAATTGTCTAGAAGAATTAAGTACCTGATAAATGGATTCCTTCTGCAAGCACATACGGGGCATATGTAAAGACCAGCATCATTCCAAATTCAAGTGATGGATTCTTTCTAAGATCTACATGTTTGAGCAGTAATGCACTAACCAGTGCAAATAGAACCCCAATGCCAGCTGAAGCAAAGAACATCAGCCAGAAACGGTTTATAGCAGACAGTATAGCTTCGCCAGTAGACATGATCGGGTCATTAGAATCCAGTACTGCAGTTGTCAGCACAATAGCCACTGCATCATTAAGTATGCTCTCCCCAAACACTAACATGTTCAAAACAGGGTCCACGTCTAGAGCATGAAATATGGCAACAGTAGCCACTGGATCTACTGCAGATATCAAAGAGCCAAAAGCAAAAGATTCCACAAAGCTTAGTTTATACACCACTTGTGCAAGACCCAACAGATATATTCCAGCTCCAATAACAAATGCGGATATTGCTGTCCCAACTATAGCAAACAATAGTATTGATCCAATATTTTGAAAGAAGTTTCCTTTATGCAGATTGTATCCAGATTCAAATATGATGGGTGGCAAAAGTACCAAGAAGAATGCTGTAGGGGAGAATGCCTCTTCCTTCCTCCAATTAGCTATATTTCTAATGGACATCAAGTTGATTATCATACCAATCAGTGCACCTAAGAAAACAATTACCACACTTTCAGGAAGGTATGAGAATCCTGTTTGCAGCATCAGATGGATCAGAAGTATTCCAAGAGCTAATATGCAGAGTACAAAAAATATAGCCATTGAACTGTTGTGTTCATCTTCGGCAGAGCTCTTTTCTGGTAGCGGGGCTGCATCTGAAGGATTCACTACAGAGGCATTTGGTGTTGCAGATGAGGATTGATTTACTTGCGTAACAGATAGAATGGATTCTTGTGAAGGACCAATATCATACACAATATTATTACTTTCACTCTTAGTAGAACTTATTAGAGTTGGTCTTGTTACACTTGCTTCACTTGAGCTAGATATATTCCCCTCACTGGACCGTTTTGACCTTGAAAGTTGCGGTTTACTGATGTCTTGATTTTTGGTGGAATAATAATGGATGCTCTCGTCTTCATTAAAATCAGTTCCATAGTGACTTTCAGCACTTTTGGGTGAAAAATCTGTTTTTAATTGAAGGCCGTAGGCAAAACATAGGACATTGGTTATTAAAATCCATTGCACACAGTTCTTTGTCAAGACCATTTTATTTGAGTTTGTAGCCAAATTTACAAGCCTCATTTTACAGTTAATAAGTCTACGCACCAAGAAAATACACGAATTTACATTAACATTTGCCAATTTTGTCCATTTCGCGCAAGCAAATTGTTTTCGAAACAAAATTCATGCATGACTGACATGACACCCGATTTCGTGACACCATGACTTTGACATTGACATATAAATATCATTGGCCGAAGCTTCGATCGAAGATGGATCATGGAGTTTAAGCAAAGGACTAAAATGCTTAACTTTCTTCTTCCTAACCTAATACTTATATAATGAATGCGCAAGCGCTGAGGTTGTGGCTGTATGGTCGTTGAAATTAAGTTCTTACGAAAATTAAGCCATTATATGCACGCAGAGGCGGGGTTATGCCCACATCCACATGTATTATCAAAGGTTTAATAATTTAATTTTTAATCACACAGACATGAATGAAAAAATTCTCATTAATTAACTACTTAATCTATGCACACAGAGTCAACTAGACGTAAGGTTTAGGGACGTGGACATTTGCATTGCAACAAAAATTGTGTACCCGTCCTTATCGTTGTTAAACACGTTTTGTCTGAATTAGGCGGAGGTGAAGCGAGTTAGCAAATCGCTTCCTGTCCTTTATGTTCGAAGGCCGTTAAAGTAAGTTATCGTTCGTGGTTTGCTTTCTTTCGTTCATCTCGAATTCGAAACCATAAACAATTTATTATTTCCTTATTTTTACTTTGTTGGTAGTGAAAGCTGTCAAAAGAAACTTTCATTCATTCGTTCAAAAAGTACTTCAGCACAGCATCAGCATTCGTTCATGAATTCTTTTACTCATTCACTCGCTTGTTATTTTCCTTGATCACTGAATTTTCTGTATTTTGTGTAATTTTCGGTAAATTACGATGGATTTGTCTTTACGTGAACAAGTAATGATAAATCAATTTGTTTTAGCAGCTGGTTGTGCTCAAGAACAAGCTAGACAGTTATTACAAGCTGCTCACTGGCAATTTGAGGTATATTTCGTAATTTATGTAAACAAACACAAGATAATCATGAAATGGCTGCTACTTATTTTTCCTAACATTTGCTGGCCTTCCCGACTAGTTGTTTACTAAATAGTATAACAGACATCTTACGATTCAGGTTACATACTAAGTCATCTTTCGGATGATAATCCCTTGTACAAAATTTCCTGTGAAGTGAACTATTTATATTTACCTCGTGCTGATTACGTTAGAAGCATACAAGTACCTATAGTTATATCTGTTGATGTTGACTGCGAAACATTACGGCATGCTCAGCAATGTTCTGGCATGATAATTGCTAAATGAAACAAATCAATGGCTCTTTCATACATAGAGATCTATTATAGTCAAAATAATAAAATAATAGCTATTATACCACCACCATAGCAAACGTTAGATAATATACTGAGGTAGGTATTTGGTATGTGTTAGTCCTTGGAATGATGTAGGAACCAGATATCATCATACAAGAAATAGAAAAAAAACATAGGTATAATATATAATCATAACATAGTTTAGAAAAACTTAATTTGTTGCCACCAATTGCTTTACATATTTATAAACATTTTTGTTTTGTTTATACAGACAGCACTCTCCATATTTTTCCAAGAAGTTGCTCTGCCAAGTGGAGCCAATGGCATTGCAGCACCACATTATCGACAGGTAAATAAAGTTATTGAATAGACTAAAAATAAGCTATGAATAATATAAGTAATCTATCTGGGAACATGGTGTAGATGCCTTTTGACAAAATACTCATTATGTACGAGAGATGCGCATAGTACATAGTTTTACTGAGTTACATCGGTTTGATGTTTGCCAAATAGTAAAACTTTTAAATCTAAATGCTTTGTTAGGGGAGTGAAAATAGGTGCTTTCTTGTATACATGAAAAACAAGAGCCCTTTCGAGGGGTTGCAGGATATAAACCAAGATATCCAGAGATGGCACAATTAGCAAGAGTGTTTTTATGTGCACTTTACACACACAGTATTGTATAGCGATGGTTTATTTTCTGAAGCCCGTAATGTGAAGTGTAAACCCAACAACAAAATTAGCTCTGCCGAAGCAGGATTTGGATTGAAGCTAGCTATGTAGTATATATAATGTAGACCAAACCCAATATGGCTTTCTAAGGCTTGTAGATGTCGGACATTATTAGTAAGGGTTAAAAAAACTAAGATAAATGTGATAAGTGTGAGGCCTTGGCAGTTGTGGTTTGTAAGAATTAACCTCTCCAAATCAGCCCATGGATATCGTAAGAGCCGACTAAGGCAACCAAGCAGAAGAATGGCAGGAGCTTCTTTCAGTGTATTTTTAAAATTCACCAATCAGCGTGCTGAGGGTGGTCATTTTGGTAAAACCCCTTGTTTGGGGGTTTAGCTTTTGGCTATAATGTGCTAATATGGTAGTCTAACAAATCTATCAACTCTGTTTCCAGCAACTGATGACACCGTGCAACACTCCAGCCACTCCGCCGAACTTCCCCGACGCGCTCGCGGCGTTCTCCCGTCTGTCGACGACGGGGAGCGGCAGCCCTGGCGGCCTCACAGCTGGCCCGTTCGCCCCGGCCGCTGCCCCGCCCGTGTCTCCTCTCGCGGCGCACCCGCCGCCTCCGCATCAGATGAATCAAATGAACCAGATGAACATGTTCCCCGGCTCTCCTAACACACAAACGAATTACACTACTCTCTCCTGCTCTACAGCTGTAAGTGTTCGCTTTTATCCAACTAGGTTCTGCCTGCGGCTCAGTCTGCTTTTTACCATGACAAAAGTAGCCTTTAAATCTAAGACTGCAAAATGTCAGCTCAATCTGGTAGTATATGTTGTCTTGGCCCAAACATCTCACAACTTTGCCTTTATAATATTAGTAGGATCCAAAAGTCACTTATCTGGATTTTTACTATGGTTAGATTTTTGAGTTTTCCATTATTTCGGTACAGTTAAAACATAAAATCAAATCATGGTAAATAAGAGAGTAAGGTAGGCTATTTATTTTATAGACACCACAACCACCACAATTATTTTCGTAGATAAAGTTGATTGTCCACCGCTGTAAATTGTAGGGAATTAAAGCCAGCCAGCTATAACAGAAAGAAGTTTTATTCAGACAATGTGACGTTTGTGTTTACAAGATTCGTTGAGGGAAAAGAGGCCAGCGCCGTCCGTCCATACCTCCTTATATAGTCCGTGCCACAGCGCCGACATTTGTCATAGGGAATGAGGATTTATTGCTCATTAATAGCTTTTTTCTTTGTTAAACAAAGAAAAAACGTATCTGTGTACCACTCTTCACGATCGGCATAACAATCTTATTCTAAGTAATAGATAGAATATAAAAAAATAATGTTTTTTTTTTCTGTTACAGGTGTGCAGTGAAAACATGCCTAGATAAATAAATGGTTGTAGTTTAGGAGCATCAATAATTTATTTTTCTAATGGTGCGCAATGTGAGCTGTGGAATTGTGTATGAATGTAAATTACTCTAGGAAATACCCCTGCAGCGCGGTTTGCTGATTTTTATATGGGGGACTGTCTATGTAGTCAATCATGTTAATATTGCAAAATTTCGTATATATTTAAGAATTCTTACATTTACGAGTACAATGGCAAATTATGCACATAAAACTAAAACTACTATTAGATACTTTAATCTGTAAGAATTTCGATAAACAACATTTAAAGTTGTGAATTCTATTCAAATTTATTCATAGATATAGCATGAATGTATCTATAATAATAACTAAATGAAATGTATTCAAGGAGGTAAAGAACCCTTCAATAGTTTGAGTTAAAAAAATACATAAATCAATTTAGCTGATACCTACATAACATTTAATCATGTTTTGAACTAAATTATGCAAGCTAAATTAACGGAGGGTTAGTTTCCTTCTCATTGTAGGTGTAGTAAAAGTTGTACATCCATCTATTAATCAATGTTGATATTAATATTTTTTATTTTAGTGTAACAATATTATTTTCATTCGTCTTACTTTTAAGAAGACATTTTTTTGGCATTTTAAGAATAAAACAACTTGTTTATTGTGAATTTTACGTATTAATTTAATGTTTTGGGAAACAATAAATTTTGTCTGTATAGCTAAATATTAATTAAATTATTGCATTATAAAAAATTGTTATGAAGTAGATAAGTAAAATTATTCTATCACCATTACATTGTAATAATCAGTAATCAATGAATAAAATGACCTGATTACAACATTAAACTTCTATATGTGGTATTTTCTTAAAAGATCTTTATCAGTTTGTTTGTTTAAACTCCGTATCTTCTTTGGGCCTTAACTTTTTTTCGACGGATATGTCGTTTCCTTCAAATTCTTCCATCAAATTTTGAATGCAATTTTCTTCATAAATTTCAGCACTTTGCTGAGGGGTTAGAGATTCTGACAGTTTACTTCTTTTAAATATTAACTGTAAAAAGTTGAAAAATTAACTACCTTGACGACCTCTGTGGCGCGGTGGGCGAAGGTCCGCCTGCGACGCGGTTACGGGTTCGATTCCCGCCTCGGAACAATTGTGTGTACGATCTACAGATATTTGTTCCGGTCGGTGTTCTGGTCGTTATCTATGTATAATAAAAAAAATCTATACATATAATGTTACTTTTACTTTAGATTTCTTATATCTTTTGATTGAGCTGGAAATTGAAACGATTGTTTTTGTTTTCAAAAAATAATTCTCCTTAGTTTTACCATCCAATTATCCAATCCCATCTCGTCGCCACCCTATACCTACCTGTTATAACCCTAGTAAGTAATTCCAGCATTGTGGTTGTACCTATACCTACTTACCTTCCCACAAACCAATAATCGGGGTGGCGCTGAACATCCAAACAAACATTATCTTTAATTGATGGTGAAAATACTCTCACCGAAGCATAGCTAGAGGTAAACTATCTAACCATCAAAACCTCACCTTATAAATTTGCGGTCGCTCATAAATCCACAACGTGATTATGGACGTTAAAATCACAGATAGAGCGAAGATCAAATAACTACTGGTATACTTATAGGCGTCGAAGAAAACACCGTACCAGCTGGTTACTGCGGCGCCATCCATAATGATTTTAACGAGTTCTCCAATTGAACAATGTATGCATAACGAAGTAACGTATAATGGTACTTCGCCAGACTCATTACATAGAAGGGTCAACCACAGAATACTTTAATTATTCCGTGGGTCTTTTAATATAGAAAATATTAAGATACCATGATACCTAACATAAATGTGGATTACTTTACACTTTGTTGGATTCTTTGTTAACCAACTTGGATGAGTCTCTATCTGTATTGTATTATACCGGTATAAATTTCTTGATTACTTACACCTATTCGTTCACTGATTCTAACGTACCTAGTTATTTTACTCTATCTTGAAGTTCGGAAGTCGGAAATGTCAATAACTTTGCTATCAAAGAAAAAGGTACCTACCTACATTAAAAAGGTCATTCTTGATGTCATTGAGGCATTACTACAATTGAAAAGTTTCGGAAGGACTCTCTGCCTCGTAGAATTCAAAGCCAAGTGTACTCATCGTAGACCGAGATCTCTCAGTGCGTCCGTCTCGTTGTCGTCGCGGACACTGTTAGTGTTGTTAGGATATTATTGTTCTGTGGTGTTGTGTGTCGTCCATCAAGCACATCGCTGGTGTCTGTAGTAATACTTTATATTCTATTTGCTGGGGTCGTCCGAGTGTTCAGTCAGTGCAGTGCAGATGGACGTGCATAGTTTGGAAAACAAAGTGAGGGTAGTTGCAGATAAACTGGTCCCTCTTCACCACAGAGGCGGTAACTCGTTGTGCAGGTTAATGCGGTATTATTATTTGAAAATTGTAGATACGTATAGGGTGGTATAGGCATGGTACAGTAGTATCCACAACCTACGTTCACATGCCAGCAGGGGGACGTCTTGCAAAAATGCACGGTACGGCAACAGCCTACAGTTTTTTGCATGTAGCAAGCTAAAGAAAACAGGGTGCTATGGCAAGGTGCAAGTAGCACAAATAATCCATGGGTACAGGGACATTATTACTATTAATTGTAGAACACAGAAACTATTAGATGAAAATAGATTGGCAAACCTAGGTAGAATAAACTCAAGAAGGCACAGAACATACAAGTTCATTTCCAGAATAAAGGCCTCTAATTAGTATGCCTACTATTAATGACTATTTTGCGAAGTGAAGGTTTTGACTAAATGATTGATAAAATGAAAAAGGGTTGTTTTTAATACATATACATTTCATTAAAGTTTGTTCTTACATTAGATATATTTAACTACGGTACATACTAGCTTATATTTATGCATTGTTTTAAATTTTAAAAATAATGTGCAAGTTAATAACATGTAAATGAAATGTTTTTAACAGTTGTATCCACCAGACTCCAGAGCCAATCAAGACATAGACATAGTAGCCTATGCTACGCAGGATACATGTTAAATGACTTATAAGACATACTTTTAAAATATGGTTACTATCCCATTATAAATATGTTATTTTAGTACTAAAAAGTTTGTTGTAACTTTTTAACACAACATAGTGTTATTATCTAGAACTAAAAATAGAAGAAAAGTAGTAGGTATCTTAAGAAAACAGTTGGCCAACTCCACAGGCATTTTTAAATGATTATCTGATGAGAAATGTGCCTGAGAAATAGTATGTGATTTTTTTATCCTAACTAACTGTATAGGAACCTACTTTAAATTATAAGGTAAGGTACATAATGCACATAATTTTTTGATTTCATTTGGTTTGATAAACATATAGGTCATCACTCATTTAGATTACATATTATAAGATATGCAGTGTTAGTTTCACAATATTTTATGGGGGTGAATTATTTGAAATGTAATCATTTTACCTAATTTGATACTATAATGAAAGTGTTCAAAATAATGTCTAAAAAGTTGCAAAAAAATGTAAGCATGTTTATTACAACTTTAACATGACATCATGTTAAAATGAAATATAAGTAAATTAAATAAATTCCAGATTACAAGATAATATTAATCCTCTGCTACAAAGTCAGTAAAATTATTTATATAAAACAGTAAGTATTACAAAATAAGTGTTTTTCCTTATGTGAATCTTCTCTAAATGTACATCATTTCAGCCATTGAAGACATCTTTTTAGGTATGTGAACTAATGTTTCAAAATAACTCGCCAATTCATCAATAGTGATATCACAAGGAGGGTTGAGAGCTTGTTGCGAACAGGATCCAGTTTGACTGTGCTGTACCACTTCTTTATTTGCTCTAGATGTAGAGCTTTCAGCATGTTTCCACCATTTCTTTTCATTGCTCCAAACTGGTGCACCATTTTGTTCTTTTGAATCACTTGATATCTTTAACTGATTACATGTTGTTACTAGAGTGCAAAGATTGAGAGAGTCTATGCTATCAGAATTGTTTTCTGGTTGACATTTTTTGTCCAAGTTACTTATACAACTCTTTATTATTTGTAACACTGGTTCATTTAGTACTTTGTTCTTTTTTTTAAATATTCCAGTATTTTTATTCTTTTTTTGAGATAGGCATGTACATGAATTGCTCTGAACTTGGGGTCTTGTATGCAATCCTGTTTTCGCTTGAATGTGAAAAGGATTATCATTATTTTTTGCACTAACTCTCAAGGGTTCTATTTCTAGTCTCCCCATCTCTTCTTGTAGCAATATATCTTCTTTAGCCATTTTAGGTACGACTGAAATAAAAATAATCATGACCATTAGATATAAATAGTTATAAAATAAACTATGTTGATTAATAGATGATAGAAGAGGGCTCGTATCTGCTATGGATAATAGAAGGGAAACTATGATCTGTAGCTACGTTTCAGTTCATTTACTAATATAACAATAGCAACAATTCCTACTGACTGAGATATTGAGTGGCTTGGTACCCCGAAAATATACCTACCCTATACATATAGTTTCAATAACTTGTCAGTACCTAACTATTTAGAACGTGCTGGAACGGTCAGGGATCATAAATGTTCTAGGTTACATACAGCGAACAACACTAAAACGCCAAGTAATTTATACGCAAGCGAAGCTTGTATAAATTACTTGGCGTGACTGTGTTTGGTTAAAACAAGTTCATCATCTGAATTCGAACCAGTATGTAACTATATTTGTTATTGTAACCTGATGTGGATTGAGCTCCAAGAAATTACGTACCATACGTTCTGCATGCATCAAGATTTAACAGGGAGCACGATGATAAAATAGAAAACCACAAAGACAAATTCGTAGGTAATTTATTTCCACAACAAAATATTTTGATTGCGTCACGTCGTCATATCAGTTCTACTAGTCTATGCGTCACGTCAGTTTCTTTGAAGTCTATTATTTGGTCTATGGTTTCTTTCGATTTGAACGCGAACCCGCCGCGCGCCGCGCCTCGAACCATGAGTGTGGTATGTGGATTCCATTCGCTTAAGCGTCACGGTTTCGCGTCACGTTCACGCCTTGTTTCCGTAGTTTGTCGGTTTCTCTCTACCGTAATACGACTTCGTGCGCGATTCAAGCGTACCCACGCGTGAATCGCGCACGAAGTCGTATTACGGTGGAGAGGTTTGTTCACGCTATGATTCGCGTGCGAGTGTGTAGAAGCTTTATAGGAGGCGTGGCCGTGATAACATCGTCTCTCATCATCATCGGAGCGGTAAATTTTGAAAAACGCTTATTAACCCTATCGATCGCTAGCGGCCTTACCCATTGCGAGGCTCCCCGGGCGGCGCGGCAGGTCTTTGCGAGGCCCTTTGTCCTTCGTCAAAAATTGTGATGCGAAAGTAGTCCTGGTTGTTAGGTTAAGGTATTTGAAGAAGTAAAATTACGAGTACCTATATGGCTACGACAAAAGAAATAACAAAGCGAACCCCGAAAATGTAGGATGTAATGACTTTGTATTGATAGATAATGGGTAGATTAAGCGGCGGGCGAGCCGCGTTTATTTTGGAATTTGGTGAAGTTGGTTTAGCAAGAAAGACGAGGAAGCTACAACGGCGGAGGAACGACGGAGATAACCGCAGCATTTTTGTGATTTTTTTCGATGATACAAAAAAAATATATATCGGCGAGCGGAGCGAGCCGCCGAAATTTTTGTTACTTTGCTCAAACTAGTTAAGAAGAGTATGAAAAAATAAATAAAAAGAAGCGGAGCGAGCCCTGAGAATGAAACAGTATTTTTGCAAGATTTCGTGTTCGGCAAAATAATTTTAATATGAGCACTTCACTACACAAGAAAGAAAAGACATCATCGGCTAGCGGAGAAAGCCGCGAAAATTTTGTGGTTTTCTTTAGATTTTTGCGTTATTTTTTTAAGCGGGGGGTTCGCTTTTTTCTATAGCCAGAAGGAACATTTGCTATCGGCTTGTGGAACTAATCGCGAAAAATGTGTTATATTCTTAGATTTTTTAGTGCTCTTTGAAAATTAGTGTATTTGTTACATTTTGCGCTATTTGTTGTGGTGATTGAATTGATAGAAAATGACTTTAGCAAAATAGGTGCCGTTGTTTTTGCGGAACTGATACGAAACATAACTAAACGCCCAAAACACGAGTAATATTGGCGAGCGGAGCAAGCCGCGATGTGTCTTTTACTGCAGCGGATACTGGTTAACTATATTGATAAGTTACTTGTTAAGTAGAATAGAGTATGAAATTAATTTTTTTATAAGGTTTCGGACATTTTCTAATGATTTCAGGTAAACTTAGATTCTGGGACCGCGCCTGCTTAAAGATATGAACGGTACAGTAACTCAGTCTCATCAGTGGAAGCTTTTGGACCAATTTCGCCCATTATCCTTTGCTTGTATTGTTGCGTGACTCTGCGCGAGGCCCCTAGAAGAGAGAGGCCCCGGGCGATTGCTCATTCGCCACCCCTTAAGGCCGCCGCCGTTGCTAGAAAGAGGAGTCTATTATTTGTCAGAAGTAGATGGTGGCTTCTCGACAGAAAATTCTAAATAATTACAAAGTGCTACCAACTCAGCGCCCTCTGGGGCCTAGATTTAGGCATTCTTAGTTAGCCCCGAATAAATTTTTTTAGCTCCAAATTACCATGTCAATCAAAACCATAGATATCCTCTGAGAATATATGTTTGAGCTGAGAATCGAAGCTTAGTAATAACAAAATACACGCACTACCCATCTATAATTCTGGGATTCCCCCCACAGCCAAAGTTCTAAACTTTAGAACTTTGGCTGTGGGTATTAAAAAAACATTATGTATATATTTTAGGACAAAGCTTTATTATTTCACAGTATTTATTTATGTAAACACACAATAACACAGTATTAATTATTTATAGATTTTTTTTTATTATTAAGCTATAGCCCCAAGATTTAAACTATTCTAGCCCTTTTTCCATTAACTAGCCCGAAAATCATATATCTGAGTTAGCAGCACCGTAATCAGTCGTTGACATTGACATGACAGTTTGTTTGTTCCGGCTGGTTCGTTCAGTCAGTTGCTCTCGCTTCGCTATTTTGCTTGTATTTGTACGATTTTGTGGAATAATCACTGGATTTCGCTAATTGGATTATTTAATCATTGATTTCAACCCACTTCGTTACGATGGAACCGAATCCTGTAATAATTGCTGCTAAGGTTAAACAGACTGCATCTGTAAGTAATTTTTTGTGTATTTGGTCTTGTTTTACCTAGTTGTAAAAATTTAATTACTTGTGATTATCTTATTACAGATTATATTCCTACACGGACTTGGTGACACTGGGTAAGGAAATGATTTGATACGTCAAATTATAATGCTATCTCTAATTTGTCTCTGTAGCTTACCTATATATTGGCTTACCTACTTCTAGCCATGGTTGGGCGAATACGATTGCGGCAATCAGAGGACCACACGTTAAGGTGATTTGTCCAACTGCATCTACGATTCCGGTAACTTTAAATGCTGGATTCCGCATGCCATCCTGGTTTGACCTAAGGACACTGGATGCTACTGCCCCTGAAGATGAAGAAGGCATTTTGAGAGCCACTACTCTTGTCCATGGGTTGATTGCTGATGAAGTTAAAGTGAGTATTTCTAACCAACTGTTAATTATATAACATGAAGAAATTCATTGCACCTTTATTGTATTCTGGTAACTTTATAACTAGGTACCTATTTATATTAAATATATATATTTTTGCTAACAAAACGCTTACTAAATCTGAATAGATTGGACCTACGTGTCCTTGTGGGAACACTAACAGGACACTGTCCACTAAACAAACACTTATTCACCATCGGAGCGACGGACAGCCCTCTCTGTAGAGGATGCCTCAGCAACGACGAAACAGCTGCCTACGTAATCCTGGAATGCGAGAGAGTATTAGCACAACGTATAGAAATCCTCAACTTGCCCAGGTCGCTCCGCGAAGCCTGTGAAGACCCCAGGAAGATTCTGCGCATCTGGACGGAGCTAGGCTGGCTATGCTAGCAAACTACTACGCATAAAGGACCAACTGGAGTCCAAATGCGGAAAATAGACTACCCCCACCTGAAACTGAACCTAAAAAAAAAAATTTTTTTTAAATTTTACAGTTGACAAATATAACCCAGTCCAAACAATTTTTTCTGACACAATAAAATTCTATAATTATTTATTTAGCCTGCAGGATCCCTAGAACTAGCCTAAGCTGTATGACAGGATCCAAGGTTGTTCCTATTAATTTATCAATACTGTGACTTTAAGATAGGTAAAAAAAAATATCTAAAAATATATATCTATTTATGAAAAAACAATGCAGTAGTAATATTAAAATGTGCTAAACTTAAGAAACTATTGTTATACTGCGTGAATAAGATTTTAGATGCATTTAAATTAAATATAGTACAACTCACTTAAGTTGAAAAACAAAGAATTTAATTATTTAAAGTACAGTAACAGCTATCTGTATGCTGCATAAAAATCATGAAATTTCTTTAATTTTAAATTATTTTATTGTGAAGTTGTCTGTTTTGCTTTGTTTACAGGCTGGTATCCCAATAAATAGAATACTAGTGGGTGGATTCTCGCAAGGTGGAGCTTTGGCACTCCACTCTGCTTTGACCTACCCCGAGCCACTGGCTGGGGCAATGTCTCTTTCATGCTGGTTGCCGAGGCATGCCCATTTCCCAGATAATGTCAAAGCTCCTTTGGATTTACCAGTAAGTATTTAACAGCCTCTGAGATTCATAAGGCCAATATGCATAGATTTTTGATAAAAGTAATTTATATAACCTACTAACATGGCAGACATGATCTTTGGCAGTTTCTTCATTAATATGAATGATTGGTTGACGTTCAGGTTAATGTATTATTAAATATTTATGGATCTACTACTTTATATTCAATCTTATTAACATAATAAATAGGTGATGTACTGCACCCACGAATTATCCCCCATAGATACCGCATTACAGTAGTTAAGCTTCATCCTAGTGCACCAAAATTGGTGGTAGTTAGATAGTCATTTTATTGGTAAAAGAAAATATTTACAAGTCGCAAGGAAGGCGCATGTTGCAGGTACTGGAACAAATGTGTTGTGATTGACTATTTCAAGGTTGCACTTATAATAAAACTAAGGGTATAGCCACTGTATGTAGGGTTGGGAAAGTTGAACAACAAAATAAAATTTATTGATAATGATTTGACAAACAGTATCTATCTATGTAATATATTGTATTATGTAGAATATATCAGTCATCTGTTACCCAGAACACAAGCTCTGCTTAGCTTGGGGCTAGATGATGCTGTGTTGATTGTGTTGTGCGGTGTGATGGATGACTTATATACATAATACAACACATTACATTAAAAGGGAAATTTTATTATACATAGAAAACAACCAGAACACCTGGAACAGGGGTCGTCATTCGATGCATTTTCATGGATGCATTGTGCGACGTCGTCGTCTTTCATCCGCATTTGGTATCTATAGGGATAATCTGTGACCATATTATTTTAGCAATTTTAATAATCAATAATATTCCTGTATTTCAGATATTCCAAGCTCATGGAGATTGTGATCCCGTTGTACCTTTTAAATGGGGTCAGATGACAGCCTCTTTTCTGAAGACTTTTATGAAGAACATTGAATTCACTACTTATCGAGGCCTCTCTCACAGCTCATCTGAGACAGAACTCAAGGACATGGAGAAATTCATAGAGAAAACATTGCCTGCAGTTAAATGAACTACCACTATCAAATCCAAATGTGGAATCACCTAAAAGTACATAAAATTTCACTTTCATAGCAATAATATAGTGTCAGTATAAAAATATAGATTATATTTATTTTGTGTTTATATAAACATTGATAGCTTTGTAATGTAAGTAGCTTACATAATATATATTATGTAAGCTACATAATACATATTATGTAAGCTACATAATACATATTATGTAAGCTACTGAATTACTGTTTGGCTTGTTAAAAAAGTGCACCAGCTAGATTATTTAGGTAAATAATAACTTAAAATTAAGAACATACCTACTCTATTATTATGAATTGCAATACATACTCGTACCTGTTTAATATAAAGAGTATACATTATGTAAAGTAGAAGCTTAAACTTAGTTTCTAGATACATAAGCAAGATTGTTTTGGGCAATAACTTTAGTATTCCTAAAAACTTTATCATAATATGAGGCAATCTAGATGCATTCAAACATAAAATGTGTGTTAATGTACTTATCAGACAAACAGTCTGTCCACTACGTACCTATTTTCATACTAAATTTTATTAATAATTGTACCACTAAATACACTCATTGCATTTCAATATATGACTTTAATTTGAGAATGACATTATATAAGACTGCACCCTTTTGATGCGATCAGTATTCGCACGCGTTGGTTCTATGGAAACGTTTTCAGGTTATTTATATCCCCATGGGAACTAATTTATGGGATACATAGTAGCCTATGTTTTATCACGGGCTTGGAGATACCTGTATGCAAAATTTCAGTTTCATCCTTTCAGTAGTTTTTGCGTGAAAGAGAGAAACATCTATAATTACAAACTTTCACGTTTATAATATTAGTAGTAACATTGCTCTGCCGCCGCCGCCCCGTAGGCAGGAAATGCACATCGCGTGGTCACTTATCTTTAACAAGCGATTGTTTTGTTTTAGGACCACAGAAAACAGAAGGTAGGTAGGACAGGACTCTGTCTTCAATAAAAAGCATTGCATTTCTGTATACGAAGATAGGTAGATGAATTATCCCTAAGAAAGTAATGTCAAATCCATTACTTATTCTCATCTGAGAATAAGTATGGATTTGACTAGGTTTCTTACTTACATACACGACGGACGACCTCTGTGGCGCGATGGGCGAAGGTCCGCCTGCGATGCAGGACGTTGCGGGTTCGATTCCCGCCTCGGAACAATTGTGAGTACATCTGCAGATACTGGTTTTGTTCGTTATCTATGTACCTATGATAAAAAAGATCTATGTATGTATATGTAATCTATTGTAGTAAGCATTATTAGATATTATTATATAAACACAGTAGGTACCTACTAAACTTAATTTATTATCACTCTATTTCTACTAAGTATTACTTATTAGGTCCTTACTGGCGTATTTCCTGATCTAATGAAACATAGTTTTTTAAAGAATTGAAAATGACATAAATTAATTTAATTTATCAATTTTTTCACCTACCTACCCATTACTGCAAAGCCAGTTACCATAACATCTAGCTAATAGCTTTCAAACCCGAAAATGAAAATCGGTCGAGCCGTTTAGAAAATAATTGGGAATATTGATGTGCAAATTACACAGACGTTCCGTTCTCCGTTCCGTCGCGCGGGTAAAAATAATCCCATTGTTTAAATCGAGTAGGAGGTCTGACCCACTAACTTTAGGCCGATAGCAGAACCGCCTACATTTAGCAGTTTTTGATAAACGTATTTACACCAATTGCTTAGGCATTTCAATGGCTATGAATGACCTGCTACATTGTAAGCATTTGGGTTTACTCGTGGCAGGTCAACTACCTACTAAATACTGATGCCGGTGTAGAGTTGGCATCGCTTAGGTATTTTTTAATGCTTGGGATAAGTCGCAAGATGCTCCAGGCCGATTTTGCGACATGTCAAGTCAAAAGCATTTGTTGATTGTGTACAACATGAAAAATTATTCAGGAAACTATCACTATGAATAAATGTCACCTCTTTGGATCTTCTTTCTTGAGTGACAGGATACATGCACACACATGTATACCATACATGAGATGTAGGATAAAAAAAAGTACTCACCTGTCTACAATTATGATATTCAAAAGAGTTTTTTTATCGACCCTAGGTAGTTATTTTCCCTAATAGGTACTAGGCAAAAGCAAAGGTCTCCCAAAACCTCATAAATAATCACACTTGTTTGGTGTTGATTGATCTCATATGGGAGTCAAAGTGACATAGTCACGTTGTGACAAAACTCCATCAATAAATAAAGATATAAAAAAAATCTAAAAGGACACCAAAAAGAGTGTGTACTTATTTAATTAAATTCTAAATTCTTTGCAAGCAAATTAAAACCATAACTTAACTCGCTCGCTCGTGCCACAAGGCGGTAGGGAGTTGGTAGGTATGTAATTCCATTCTACCTAATTATACGTTGTAATGCATTTATTATTCAAATCTAATATGAGATACTATTTTTAAAAGTGACCTAGAGGGTTGGTAATGAAAACGGTGGATAAAAACAGCTGCTGCTAGCCCACCGTAAGTGCGGCCTGGGCGGGCGGCGGCGGACGGCTCTTAGGGCGGGGACTGTATAATTTATAGGTACGTGATGCGAGTAAACCTAAGCCCACCATTGCGTGAATTCTAAATAAGAACAAAGAGCTTTTGTTAGAAACACGCCGACTAAGATTATTAATTGTGTGGACAATAATTTATCGTTAGCTTTTTTTAAACAACTGACTGTGCTTTGTTAGCATTAAGCTTATTTTAAGCTCACGTTTTTCAACCTTGCTGTTTAATTATTTTAAAGAAATTAGAATTTCATAGCTACTACTTATACTTGTTTTGTTTCATTATCTTATAAAAGACTTGCATTTAAAGTGGTGAATAATAACTAGATTAATTCGGAGTTTTAAGTTGTCTGGACTAGACAAGCAACATTAAAGATACGATAAGACCATAGATTTAGAATCTGTGGATAAGACCAAAATTAAAGTACTTACCTAGCTGAGGAATGATTACTCGCATTTTTACCTATCTCGACCTCTGTGGCGTGGTGGGCGAAGGTCCGCCTGCGACGCAGGAGGTCGCGGGTTCGATTCCCGCCTCGGAACAATTGTGTGTACGATCTGCAGATAATTGTTCCGGGTGTTCTGGTCGTTTTCTATGTATAATAAAAAATATCTATCTATGTAATATATTGTATTATGTATATCAGTTATCTAGTACCCATAACACAAGCTCTGCTTACCATGGGGCTAGATAATGCTGTGTGAATTGTCCAGCATTATTTATATTATTTATATCTATCTCCTATCCTAGCTCAGATCAGGGTAGGACCCCATGCAATGTAAGTAAGTACCTAGGCACTTCACCATAACAGGCTAAGAAGTTGCTCAAGCCTTCACATATTTTCACGAAGCGAATTGCAAAAAACAGCATTTCCTGACTTTGAGTAAAAAATTCAGTTTTGCATGTTGTTTTGTTATCGCTTGCAGATTCGTGATAGTGGGATATTTAAAAGTTCAGCATTACCTAGTGGCGTTGTAAATTAGGGGTAAGTACTTAAATCTTACTTGGAATTTTGTCTACTTAAGGTAAGTTACCTGACCTACTAGCGTCCAACTAAAGAGATTTTATGTAGTTTTGGGAGCAAAGCAATGTAGGTACCTACAGAAAGAATCTGAACTTTGTTTTAGATTTATTAAACAAAACAAACTTAAGGGATCTTGCATGTGGGATGATCGTGCGTGTCAAGCTTATGTTACTAAAATACCCTATTTGCAAAATGAAGGTTCAAGAGAACGGAAGTCAGTTCTTTCACTAAACACTTGTGCGTCAAAGTAAAAGAATGTTACGTGGTTTAATTGGAAAAACGCGATGGGGGTGCGAGGTCAGTTTAGTGGGCACCCACCTTCCATAATAGGTGGTTACGATACGATCTCGGGTGAGCGGGCAGTCGAGCTGGGCGAGGCAGGGTGGCCAGCTGTCGCGAAGGCACGCGCTCAGGCGGTTCTCGCCTCCACTTTACGCGGGAACCATCACATGCCTCCAGTCCCGGTCTAGTCAACTCCATGCATCATGGGCTGTACCAGCAGTGCTCCCAAAACTATTTCGGCAACCCCAAGCAAAGAAGGTAAGCTACAAAAAATTATTTAATAGCATATAAAACATTTTTTTATATACACATTCGAAAAAATATTGATAAAAGGAAAATATACTACCTCTTCCAGAAAATATACTATATCTAATAATGTCTCTTCTCTCACAAACGTTCCTTGGGCTGGGCCTAAAATGTTTATGAATTTTAAAAAGTGCTTTCATTATTTAGCTAACTAGTAGATGATACTTAGTAACTACAATATTTCATTGGTAGATGCCCAATAAAAAGCGCGGCGGTAGCATAGGTACTTTACTATTACATGTTTTTCAGATGAAACGATTATGTTTTTTCAAAAATCGAGGGTTTCGATATTTTAAATAAAATTAGCTAGGAATAGGCTAAATATTAGTACAAATTTGCTTGTACAAGTTAAGTCTGAGAAAGAAAATTTATACCTATTGTAAGTTAAGTACCTAAATTAAATAGGTATTGAAATTTTCCAGTACATTGTCCAAAATCGCAGAAGACTCGCAAACTCGTCGGTAACTCCTACGAGTTTGCGAGTCGTCTGTGGCGATTTTTTTTATTCATAATTTAGCTTACTAATTCCTTAGTCACTGTAAAACTTAGATGGGTATTTGATTTCAGACAAAAGCATACAGTTCGGAGAAGACGAAGAAGAAAATCTCTCAAGGCCTACAGAAGTTATCGGCAAAGATACAGAAAAACGAAATGAAATAAATGTGCTTCCATCCAGTGATACTACAGAAAATGTACAGTTAGTTAGGAATAACCAATCTACGACTAGTTTAAAACCTGAAAAAGGTAATTAAAAAGAGCGATTACTTACGTAAAGTGGTTCTATCTTTGAAGGAAGCAAGCACGTAGTTTATGTCTAGTCTACATAATGCCGGTCGTCGTTTCATGTTTAAAGAACCTTGAGAAATGTTACCTGTTGTCCGACATGTGTGTGGCTAGGCTATCACGGATAGGGAAGGTAAGTATAAAAGGTTAAGGTAGTTATACAACTATGTAAATATCTTGATGCAAATTGTATGAAAACAGGAAAGTCATAAAGCCATTTCCATATCGCGATTGAAATGAACGTTAATTGTTCCAGACTTATATACGAATGGGCACATTGTAGAAACTGAGAATATTGATCCTAGTGAAACGACGAGCCGCGACGACGATCACAATGATGATACGAAATTAAAATTAGAAGAAGTTATCGGAAAGTTTATTGAGATAGTCCAACATGATACGAGTACTGAAAAGGATGGTGCGGATACTGATGCGCCTGCTGAATCGAAGGAAGGCGACACGGACAAACAGGGAACATACCAGACTGAGCTACCTAATGAAAACAATGACGAGGAAGAACATGACAGTAATTTGTAAGTATTTTATATTCAAAAACCTTTCATAAGAATTAGAATTAACTATTAAGAACCGGACCGTATGCCAGCTTGTTGGTTCGTGGAAATGCAATGCAACAAAATTACTAAAGGCACCGTTGTCGCCTAACTCATACAAATAAACTGAAATCATATAAGTATACTTAAAATTATATACCATCATATTTTTGTTCCGTTCTATTCCGTGGCTGGCTCGAATGCTGCGATAAAAGTGTTCGCCGTTTAGATATACAGACACCATGCATGGTACCAAGAGCCAGCTCTAGACTGACTGTAAGCACGTCTAGGATGGATTCGAATCTCTGTCCTTCCGTTCTAAGGTCGAGTTACCGCTAGGCCCACACTGCAGGGTACCTAATTACATTAGACACGCAATAAATAGGAATACCAATTACGTACCTACATTATAAGCTACTCGGTAAATTAAATGAATACACGGGCCAAGTGCGGGTCAATCTTGTGCACTAAGTTTACGTGCCACAGTGAAAGAACTTACTTCAGTGAATCCTGAAGTAATACGAGTATTTATATCTTCCTAGGCGAATGTTGGCTCAACTCAACGGAGACTACCATGGGAGCAGTTCATTATTATAATTAAATTAGTGCACTAGCTAGCAAGAGTGTCTCGATTAAAACCTACCTTACTAGAACTGATTTGTTAAAAATAGAATACGGACCTTGACCTACAATAATTATGTTTTCTTTCTTTGAAATTTTTTCCGTTATCTTGCAGTAAGTACTTAATTTTTATGGAATTAATGCATACTTACATTAATGGATTAAAACATTATAGAGAAAACTACACAATTTGTGACAATTATTAATTTCTGAGGATTACTTACCTGAATCATCAACCAGTGAAATGTGTTAGTTACTCAGTTAGTTACTCTACTTCATTGTGCACATTTTTGACCGCTTTTCTTAATTATTTTTGGTACCTGTAGCAGTTAGGCTCAGAACCCTAATTCCAATCCAATTACATTCGCCCTGCAGAGCAAGATGGAATTGGGCTAACATATTTAACATTAACAGATTTTATATAAAAAGGAGACTTATTATTTGATTCTCTTGTGAAGTCGCGGCGGCGGCGGCGGGCTGGAGGTAGGACCTTATATCAGCGGTAGCCAATTGTCGGTTAAAATTTTCCTTTCCAGAGAGGAGGCGGAAGAAGCAAGCCCGACGCAGTCTCAGAGCAGCCGCGCGACGCGTTGGGAGGCGCTCGCTGACATCGCGGCCGAGCTACCACCCTCCCTCGCTGTTGACCCTTTAACTGGACAGATCTACTCACTATCCAAATAATCTTATGGGAATCTTCAGATTAGGACAGTGAGAAAGTTTACAGTGCACTTGTGTTTGCGCACACACTTGAGTCCTATAATATGTCCTGCGCACATGACAAGTCTCTATTGTCTAGACGCCGCGACGTGACCGAAATTCGGCCAGGACATCTTCATTATCCAAATAAAAATATTATGCTAAATAAAAAGCTATTGTTTTGTTTAAAACGCCTGTTCCTAAGCTACCTACCATAAGTAGCGTCGCTCGGTTGAATTGCTGAAGCTCAGCAGTGAATGCGTCAACTGATGTTGAAGATATGAGATGAAAACTTTAGAAATGTGTTTGAGCATAATTTTTAATTATGCTAAACATACACAATTAAATCACAAAATTAGCAAATACTACACTTTAACTTGTGCCATGGCAAGTCCATTGTCTTTAGCAGTTCCCCCAAACAAAACCACAAATAGTGCTAGTTGGGGTGTGTTGTCCCATACATTCTTAATCCAGGAATCAATATTCTTAACTTTTTCAATAGCTTCTTCCTCAGAGACTTCTATTTTAATATGGGCCATTGTAAAATTATAATCTTTAACAGAGTTGGTGAGAGTTGAAATCACCTCCTCATGATTATCAACCGTATTGAGTTTGATCTTTTTTGGCTTACCCTTCTTCAACTTAGTCGACATACTTTCCTTTGCTTCAAATAAGTATGAATGGTAGTCTCCTGTGATATCATCACAGCCAACTATCAAGGAAGTCTTTTTCTGTTCAATCATTTGATTGAATATTGGAATGGCATATTCTTCAGTTGTTAACATTTTTCCATATTTTTCTTTGTACTTTTGTCTGTTTATATGTACAGCATCTCCAAACTCCATAGATTTTCGGAGTTTCAACTGAACTAACTTCATTGTTGCAGTGGCATCTTCTATAGAGCAATGTCCATTTTTGCCTGTTTGAATATCTTCATTTAGTAGTTCTTTAGCTAAGGTTTTCAGCTTAGGTTTACGTGTTCTTTCACCAGTAAAGTTGTATATTAGGCTAGTATCTATAATGTATGGATGCATCATTTTGAGTGCATGTAGATCAGCATTCAAGGATTGCCCAACCAATATTGCATCTGGCGGTAAAAGCTCTCTCAAATCTTTTTGTACATCTTCTAACCTTTTGGTAACTCTTTCTAAAGAAGATTTTGAAACCCCGGAAAATCTTGTGAGGTAATCTGTGATATCATTATATGGTTTCACAAAAGATTCGTACACTACTTCATGTTTCTCATTCACAACTGAGACACGAGTTAACTCTGAGCCAGCATTGGTTAGGCACATTTCACAATCTACTCCATACATTGGTGATTGGGCTGATACAGATTTGTACTCATCTTTTGTCAGCACATAGTCAGAATATACTTCTTTACACTTTCCCTTCAGAGGTAGAGGGTAGTTTTCTTCAGCTAGTTGCCAAGCTGACAATACAAGCTGAGTTCTTGGGAACTGATCTTTACCTAATTTATCTGTTACTGGTTCTATTTCATTTGCAACAGGGAAAACAGCCTTCATCATTATCATCAGATCCTTTCTCACCTCTAGGGCTAAGTTCATGCTTCCATATTTCTGAATTATGCTGTCTTTTTCAGCTTCAGAGACTGGTACCAGAGCTAATTCCTGAACTAAGGAGCCATTGTAAGCTGCAGGTGTTAGAATTTCAACAAAGTCATTGAAAATAGTTTTAGTGTGTGTGAATTCATCTTTGTACTTTTCCCAATGGTTCATAGATACACCTTCTAGGATGAGACAGTTTGTTTGTGTGATTCTGTCACCTTTTTCTAATACATACCAACGTGGTTTCTCAGATAGGTTAATATTATGTAGAAGCGAATGCAATAGTAAATGTTGCACATCAGTTAGCATCAAAGGTATTCTCTCATTTGTTGCCGTATCCAAAGAAGCACTAGTGCCTGATGTTTTTAGGCGAAACTTTGGAGGCGGTTTTTTATGCTTTCTCATCGATTTTTGTTGTATCTCTGAATGGATATCTGAAGAGGGATCTTCTGTGAAGTAAGTGCCTGTAAGAAAAAAGTAAAATACAAGCAGGTGCCCAAGGAGCCAGCAGAAAACATTAAACCACATTGTAAATTCAATAAGTACCTACCTATGTACTTACTGTCAGCAGCTACGGAACAAACTTTTCGCTTTTTTACTGCTGATCCGATTTGGTTACTCATTTTATGAAAATAAATCCTCAGTTATCAGAAAAAATAAGATATAGTTGAATGGAAGCACGCACGCACGATGTTTTGATAAATTAATTATATTTACGATTCTACTTCAACTTCTTGCTAGATGGCTCTGCACTGCACTGCATCTGGATTGACGCAATTCTGCCAATGTCAGTCTCATGGACCTCATGGTAGCATCGCAGCACCCCACTAGAATAAGTAGAGTATATACCACAGACTAATTTTCCTACGGAATCACATGTCAAGAACAGCAATGGCGGACAATTCAAGATTTGGTTGAAATCTCAAAGGTCATAAAAGGAAATCTCAAAGGAATATGTGGAATGTGAGAGATACCAACTGATGAAATAAATGCCGATAATTTTCATAAAAGTTTCTACAAATCACAGATCATAAATCAAGTAGGTAGCTATTATTTAAAAAAAGTGGGTGTTTAAAGCGGTAATGGTGGACAAGTGGTTGATATGATTGTCAATGTGTGGGTGAGCATGCGTACGTGTAGAGGATCGGTACATCAGTGAGTGCTTCGTTCTTCGGTTGACTGAGACTCCGTCCGAGTATTATTTCGTTCATGGTATCTACAATAAATTTAAAAATTACTAGCTAGCTCCCGTACCCGCCCCGGCTTCGCACGGGTGCAATGTACTAATATGGGGCAGTGTGGAGTGAATAATATAAATTATCTACTCTATCTATTGCTGAAAACTGCATTAAATTCTGTTGCGTAGTTTTAAAGATCTAAGCATACATAGGGACAGACAGACAACGAGAAGCGACTTTGTTTTATTTATTTATTGATGTAATCAGAACGGCCTTAGGCCGTACATAGGTTAATATATAAAATATCTATAAGTATCAATATAAAAGCTAAGAACACATGTAATAAATACAGTCAAATAATCAATAACGTAGCTTAAATGAAATTATCATAAGATATTCAATTATAAATTCAAATTGTTAAAGAGTCAACATAAAATTAAGAATTAAATTCAGTAGTTTTTGCGTGAAAGAGCAAGAAACATCCTCACAAACTTTCGCGTTTATAATATTAGTAGGATATTATTAATTATTAAATTATTTTCCCATCAGACTCAAGAAAAAACGCACAATTTAAGCGGTTCGCTCCGCTCGCCTTTATACTTGGGCTTCCTTCACTTTCTCAAATATATTTCACCACTGCTATAGTTTCAATATTTGTCGCGTCTTGCACCGCTGCTTCGTCAGCGTCATTATATCGTCATTTCTTTCGCAATTATCCTAATCGTCGCTTTAGAATCTTTCAAATGTTCCACGCACGGCAGGCGGATTGGTGATCGCAGGAAAGATGTTGGATAATACTCAGTAGGAAGCTGCTGCCCTTCCTCTGGCGCTGGCGTATGCCCAGTCGAGTTTTACGACATTGGATAGGTACGGGTTGATATTGATATTCTTACGCGCCGCGCCGCGCCGCTGTGCCCCGCGCCCTAGGCCAAGGTACGGAAATTATATCTGAGACGGATTTTAAGTAGGTACCCACCTATTCAGGCGATAACAGTAGCAAACAATGTTATAATTTGAACCAGTAGGTATTGTTCGCATTTGACCAGTTTTTATCAAATTGTACATCTACTTTCTGTTCAAATTGACCAAATAAACGACGGAAAATTTATTGCTTATTAAAACACACACAGTCTACACAAGTAGGGAGGCTACCACCTGCCTGCTTACCAAAAATAGAATTCGTCGGTTTACTGAACTGTAGCATAAATAAAGTTGAGCACGGAGGTGGTTATACTTAATTACCTACATACCTAGGTAGTGCCCAGCCCTAGTGTCGGATCAAGGTGGTGTAGGGTCCACGTTAAAAATTTTGGTAATTCCCAAAATTTTTAGTCGATTTAAGAACCAGTTCAGTTCAGTTGTTTATTGATAAGAATTTTTCTTAATGATTTCCCGGGAATTTCGAGACTTTCGGAAAAAAACATATTTAAATTTTATGTCACCTGGAGTTATAATACTTTTAAAAGAAATATATTTATTTCACGTCCTCTTAAAGCATTTTTTTGTATCTCATTTATGTTATTCTAAAATAAAATTATAGTAGGTACCTAACGTAATAGTTAATTTCTGAAGTAATAATATATTATTCTATGTATTCTATTGTATACTGGGAAAATTGCCAGAAGATCCCGGTTCCTTCAGAGACAGAACTGGGAATTCCCGGTTCTTCAAAAGCTACCCGTTTTACAATGTCTACGACCCGGCCATATCTTGCGATGGACCGATGACGTATAAAACCTGTGTATAAAAACGTAAACGTGTTCTTGAGTGGAGACCGCAATTCGGCACACGTAGTGAACTACACTACGTGGGCCGAGAGCACGAGATTAATAATGAATTGGGAACGCTATTAGTCCCGTCTGTATCTATACAGACAGGACTAGGTAATAGCTAATACTAGCTACACTATCCCCGTCGAACATAGGCTATATTATATTTTCAAAAAAGTTAGGAATCCGTTCTAAAACCGTGCGAAGCCGGGAAGGTCCGCTAGTTACTAATAAAGACGTACTGATTGAAGTAGGGTATTATTATATGATAGATACTTTTCTTCCGTTACAGGGGCAAGAGTGTCAGTCACCGATCCGATTCTTATATATTAATAACTAGCTGTGCCCCGCGGCCTCGCCCGCTTGGAAACCTTCCTCTTGAATCACTCTATTTATTTAAAAAACCGCATCAAAATCTGTTGCGTTGTAAAAGTTGTAATCGTTTGTCTCAGGTAATTTTATGATAAAACTTACCGTTATGTTGAAAATCGCGAAAAACTTTTTTTTTACCTTTGTCGTTGATTAAAAGTTTTTGCAAGTACGGGAATGATAGGGAACTTTTAAATTTTATTTATAATTACGTTTTAAACAATTATGCCAACTTTCAGCTTGTTGGGACTTTATGTAACCTTGGATGTCTAATTTGACCGGACTATAATTACGAGTGTAAACATTTAAAAAAATATGACCCTCTTGCCCCGACTCACCTTACAGCCGCACATAGAACCACCTCCTTAATTCAAAATCGGTAAAAATTTATATTCTTTATTTATGGCAAGCATTACTAGAAAGAATGTAGATAAATACGACGTTACTAATTTATTTTATAATATATATACTAGCCATATAGCTTATACACGGGTCTTTGAATAACAGTGGTTTAATAGGAACAAATAATAAAGACGAATTTACATAAATAAAATAATCATTTATTCTAAGTCTTAGACTTCTAGCGCGTTTAAATAAATATTTAAATAAAATTAAAGTAGTTTAATAACTAGTTCCATTGAACTTAGATGGGCTGGACTAAAGCTGACTTATTCCCGTGCACAGGGGCAAGATCCTGCCTTAGCGACGACCAGATCCCCACTCAGGGCTATCGCGTCGATCTCCACAGCAGCGCCCATGGGCAGCTTCCCAACCTGGAATGTGGCTCGCGCTGGAAAGTCCTTAGTGAAATCTGAAAAAAAGATAAACTCATAACTCAAAATATTTTATTTCTTTAGGCTTACAAAACAAGCACTTCAAGTCGTACTTTATAAGTACTATAAATTATTAACATTTAAGATTATTTTACTGTTCATACGTGATATGTTATTTTCACATTTTTTTACCAGGTAGGTATTCATTATAGTCAGGGATTTTAAGTATATCACAAAATACCACACATTATTCGCTCGATTTTTTTAAATAAAAATTCGATCAACAGTCTCAAAATTCCTTAATACTGAAAATGAGTTTGGGAGTAGGTAAGAACTAAATTATGTGCTTAACAAAAATAAAGGTACCTAATTACCGTACTTTCGTATTGAAAGGACATTTAAGCAAATGTCCTAAAAGCAAAACGGTAAATTAGCATAATGCAACATGACCTAAGTACGGTACGGACAATTTATCTTGGCAGGTCTGAACATAGGCTCTGTGAACTTTTGCGCTTGCACACTCGTGAAGAAAACTGTTATTGCCATATAAAAAATTTATACGTTCAGAAAATATCTAATGCAGTGAGAAAGTACAAATAAAATTAATGATTTTCAAAACACAAACGCAGGTATTATTACGTTATTTAGCTAAATAAGTGCTCACACTAACAGTTAACAAAAAACGTAACACCAATAATAACACAAATCAATAACAACGAACAAAAACACAACGAAGACTTTTGTCACTGACTGTGGTCAAGACAGATATAAAAATAGAGATAAAACAAAAATGTTTCTATTCGATTTTATAATGAGATTTTAAATGTTCTAAAACAGTTGTTACTCAAGAAGTATTTCATAGATTTCTAAAATTTAAGTAAATCATTGTACCTACTAAACATTTTTGACGACCTCTGTGGCAAGGTGGGCGAAGGCGGCGGGCCTTCGCCCACCGCGCCACAGAGGTCGTGCGACGAAAAATGACAAAAAGGACGAACCTTTTATTTGACAGATTTTTTTTTGGTATACCACCACCGCCCCGCACTCCCCGGCCTTCTGTCACCATCTGGTTCATAAAAACTGTTATTGCGCAGCCTTCTGTGCGGAGTTCGGACCTGCCAAGTTATATTGTCCGTACTGTAGCAAATCTGTCTGCCAGGCAATAGGTACAGCAGCTGTGTTGCTTTACTCGTTTTGTGAATATTTTGACCACTATAAAACTGATCCGAATTATCTACCTACTGGGAAAGGATATGTAAACTTATTTACTAAATTAAGTAAAAAAATTACACGCCAAAATTATGAAAATAATGAGCTTATATCTTGATAAAGACCTTATTTTGTAGCAAATCAGAATAGAAGGAAATAAAATATTTAATAGCGTCATATTATTTCGTATGAACCAAGGTTTATAACGAAATAATATGACGCTGTTACACTATTACCTATCCTCTCATGATCTATCCTCGCTATTAACAGTTAGATAATAGCGAGGATAGATGATGAGAGGATAGGTAATAGTTTTATAGCGTCAAACTACCATCATAGCTCAACAAATTAAGAGGATAGTTACTATCCTCTCAACTCACTCATATGATGATAGTTTTTTGCAAGAAGGTTTATAATAAATTAATAATGCAAAATAGACGTAATGTAATTTAGTTTTAACTTACATGTGCTATATATCTGGTTAATAGCTTTAAAGTCGTCTATATTGGCAAGCAGGATAGTGATTTTGCAGACAGACTGAAAAGAAGCTCCACCGGCTTCCAGAACGTGTCCGAGATTTTCGAGAGCTTGCTTCGCCTCTGCCTCCGCGCCGCCGCAGACAAGTTGCGCCTCGGGATTCATACCCAGGACCCCCGATACGTATAGGGTCTTGCCCGCTAAAATAGCTTGGCTAAAATAAAGATCCTCATTGATTAAAAAACCTTTTACTAGGTCTGAAACTAATTACCTACAGAGATGAATACCATGATAAGGCTGCCAATCCATTGACGTGGAGCTAGGTAGCGGGAAGATATTTTAATACATTTTATTGGTCTACTGAATGAAACAGCGAAAATTTTATGCATTTCCATTAGTTGATATTACATAAATCTCAGCCTCGTTCCGTGGCAGTGGACAAGCAGCCTAATCCTATCTCTTTAGTGCGACTGGTTGTCTTTTGTAGGCTTTAGGCCAGTCGCCATGGCAAGCCAGTGGCGAAGCATAAAGAAAGAAAATAATAAAGTTTATCGTCCGACTATTGAGAGAGCTTGCCACCAATCTCGAACGTCAGTAACGCAGCTCGCTCCGCTTACTATTATTTCTTTAGTCATACGCTTTGTAACTTTTTTAATAGACCCTCGAAACTTATAAAGTCTGAAAATTTCGTCGTTTATTCTGTAGTAGTTGCCTTGTAGTGCTATTTTGTAGTTAATCGCAAAGAAACGTGTAATTTTTCTAAGCTCTAATATTGTTGGATATTCGTTTTGGATGCGTTTCTCAACAGTTTTCAGGGATTAGTCCACTCGCTGTTATTTATTTTTTATTTAAGTAATTCTGTTTTCGTGACCACAAGAAAGAATAACAAATTTTGGTGGCTCACTCCGCTCGTAGTTATTTCCTTGTGCATACTCTTCTTGTATTTTATCTACTTGCCCACCACCGCGACAGGTCAAAAGCATGATTTGGAACAATTTCTATTGAAAATGACTACCTACTGAAGTTGTTTGTTATGCATCAGGTACAGGTAGTAAATAAGAAGGTACTTAGGTAGGAAACGTGCAAGTGCAACTATGGAACCGTACACTGCACGTGGCCCGACACGCACTTTGCCAGATTTTTGTTAATGGGGGCGGCAAGCCTTATATGCTCACTCATAGCACAGAATATTAAAATTCGCCTAAATTATGTTTGCTTCAGTGGTAAAATGAACTTTTCTACTGCGGGTATTCTACAATGTTTGCCTACGTACGTACCTGTACGGCCCAACAGGCGGGTAAATATCTGGCGAAGTTACTATAGTCTTCGTTACTCGCTGAATACTGGGTTTTGACGGTTCGTTGCTTTTATTTGTCGACATGTTTAATTTTAATGTAACGTCTGTCTTGGGGCTTGAAGCGATAACGTCTGAGAACAGCGATAGGATGCACTTGAGGTCTAATAACTTAATCTTAGGTGAGAGGTCAAAAAACGATAAAGTTCCTTATCTCGAATGAAACAAATAATAATTATATTTATTTGATTTTGACTATGGGGTTCTAAATGTTCTCTATGATTTTGACGAACTTTATTGCACCTTCATTATGCCCGATACGCGTGGGCGAAAGAAATCGCTCTTTTTCCATAGGGTGCGCACATGGCAGAGCAGCGGCGCGGCGCGGCGGCGGGCGCTTGAGCTAGTATGTCGTTAATTTTGAATCTGTCAGATAATTTCGTACCGAATCCTATCCCTTAGAGATACCCTGAGCATGGCTCTTTCCATAGGTCGCTGAGCGACTATGAACTGGTGGACCAACCCTATCGTGAATGTCCACGTTTCGTAGGTCATAGTTATGACAAGTAGAACGCACTGATTGAAAACTTTCGACGAGAAGACTCGGCGTAGTTTTTCAAACGCTGCCCAGCCTAGTAGGATCCTCGTCTTGGCCCCTTATTACATACCTACCTCCTTTTTTTCGAGAAAACCTTTTTGCTCGGCAAACAAATTATAAACTTGTTGCCAATTTGATCTATATCGAAGTATTGTCAAATATTCGATCTTTTTATAACATTAGTCATTTTGCTCCAAATACTTATCAAATTACGTAACGATGAATGCGTTGTAGGGCATGGAAACCGGTATAATACGTACCGGATGATTTAAGTCGCTTTCAAATATCGGTAATAAAATTGCAAATACCGTTATTTCGCTTCAGCCAAATCCAGTCTCCGGCCGAATCGCTATTAATTGCTTCATAGATAAATAGCTTGTGCAGCGTGGACGGACGCAATCCGACTGATATTAGAGATTGACAAATAGATTCCAAAATGAGCTGCTCAAAAACAACATGGGCGGGATAATAGACCAAAACACCTATATATATATATAAAAATCGCCTTTATAAATCCAGATTGAGAGAACTGATTTTTCCATCATTTTTCAATCGTAATTGTTAAAAAAAGCTGTTACGCATTTTATAAACGCAGGTGGGCACTTCTTAACACACAACTAATACCATGCATCATACACACTCGTTATATGCTATAATCTGGAATTTTAGATAGAGGTTAGAAGACGGTGAAATTATGTTTATATTTTCAGGAACAATGCAAAGAATCCTGTCCGTAGCACGTACGTTTACGTCGCTTGCTCATCTACAAAACACATTCAGTATGCGACGATTACCTTTCAGTACATTTCAACCAGATAAAAGTGGAAAGTTGCTTACACCATTCAGTCCTATGCTCAATCAGGCATGTGGGTTCAAAGTAAAAGGAGTTGTCCGAAGGCGCTGCCAACATTGTTACATAGTTGTGAGGGATGAAAGGGTATACAATATATGCCCTAAGTTTCCACGACATAAACAAATGTCCATGAAGGCAAAGCCACATAATACCTGGATTCTAACACATGCAACCCAAAGCAGAGTAAGGCCATGGTAAAAAGCAAAATGTAGAATATAGAATAAGTACGGTAGAACTAAATTCTTTAATGAAACTTTTTGAATATTTGTCATTATTTTGGAAGCAAGTACAATTGGAATGTTATGTTATCATTTACATTATTTCACATGACAAAATAATTTAGAATAAATAATAAAACAAAGCATGTACATTGAGTTATGCTTTTTATTCTTCAATATACCATAATTAATAATGCTAAAGAAACTTGTATTCATGTAGATCGATTTATTGTTAGACACAAACAGTTATTGATCCTAAGAACAAACTGTAGGATAGATAGATAGATAGATAGATAGACAATACTTTTATTGCACACTTAAAAATAAAACAAACAAGGTAAAAAAAACAAGATATGTGACAATTTGGCGGTCTTATCGCTCAAGAGCGATCTCTACCAGACAACCGTGGATGGATAGGATCGTTGGACTGAAAAAAGGGGATTTGTGTGCGTTATTATGTAGTTAATTACAACATGAAATTTCATATTATGTTACATACAAATACCTATCTACTATAAATACATATATACTTTATAACTAATAATACATACCTACTTATATAAATATATAATATTAATTTTATAACGGAAAAAAAACAAGGGTGTGGTCAGTGACAGCAGGACAAATAGTGTTCCTTTACCATGCTCTTGAATATTGCTAGTGACTTAGCACGCCTTACTGAGACTGGTAATGTGTTCCAAAGTTGTACAGCTCGAGCAGTAAATGAGTTGTCGTAGAAGGAAGTAGAGTGGACTGGGACTTGAAGCATGAGTGTTTCAGAAGAACGGAGAGAAAGAGCGTGAGAATGGTGGAGAAAAGTGAAACGTTCCTTGAGATAAGGGGGTGCAGAAGAGAGAAATAAGATATTATAGAGAAGAGATAGGATGTGACTATTACGGCGAAGCCGTATTGGTAACCACTTGAGTTTCCTGCGAAACTCCGAGACATGGTCATATTTGCGCAAGCCAAATATAAACCTTATCCCGACATTCTGCAGGCGCTCAAGTTTGTCAAGTTGTTGCTCAGTAATATCAAGATAAGAAGAATCAGCGTAATCAAGAACTGGAAGAAGAAGAGATTGGGCAAGAGAAATTTTAGTGGCGATTGGGAGAAAGTTCCGTAGTCTTCGAAGGGAACCCGCTGAAGCAAACATCCTACGGCTGATTTCAGAGAGCTGAGGTCCCCACGACAGATTCCTGTCAATGAGGACGCCTAAATTTTTCACCGTTTCGCTTTGATCCACAGGAGTCCCGTCAAAGACCACAGTTGGAAGACTACCCCAGTTAACCCGAGCTATCATTCGAGAGCTTCCCACTGTGATTACCTGCGTTTTAGCAGGATTGACCTTGATGCCAAAGCTTTTGCTCCAGTCAAGGATACGGTCAAGGTCTTCGTTTATTGCAGAGATGGCATTCGATAGTTCATCTACCGTGGCTTGCGCATAAATTTGGAGATCATCTGCATAGAGGTGGTAAGATGAAATTATATTAAGAGATATAGAGTTTATGAAAATAGCGAAAAGGAGAGGGGAAAGAACGCCGCCTTGAGGCACGCCCGCAGAAATATCGCACCATGATGAGCACACATCATTAACGCAAATACGCTGCCGACGTCCATGCAAGTAACTGCGAAACCAGTCAGCCACTGCTGGAGATACGTTTAGAGAGCGCAATATTCCGAGGACAATATCAAAATCAACATTGTTAAAAGCGTTGCTGAAGTCTAGCAAGCAAAGGACAGTTACTTTCCCGCTTTCCATGCCAGAGCGTATATCGTCAGTTATTTTGACTAACGCGGATACGGTGCTGTGGCCTGGACGAAACCCGGACTGAAAGGGATTGAGAAGATTATGTCTGGAGAGGAAGGTGTAGATAATAAGTTGGGTAGTTCAGGAAACCAAATCTTTTTTAATTAAGTTCCTGCAAAATATTTTTTAACTGCTTATGCAATTTATCTTCAAAATACATAGATATCTCATTTGAATGATTGGAAGATAATATTATATTACATTATTAACTATACATAACAAACACACAATGAAAATAAAGATTTTACAATAAGTAAAACCCTGAATCTTTGTGGATAACAATATGTAGGTATTAAATACTTTGTTCAGCACCAGCCCCGCATCATTCATGAATCATGCCTGGAAGGTTCAGGATGAAACAAACTGAAACAAATAAAATTGAGATGGGACATCTATGGAACTGTTACATTAAACAGGTACATATTTAAAAGGGAGTGGAAGTGATCTAATCAATGCAAAGTAAATACCTAATGTATTAAACCCCATATTCTTAGGTTTAAGAAAAACAATAAACAAACTAACAGTAGTGACTGCATAATTTTGTTCAGCTCACCTTAGCCTCTCAAGCTCATCACTCACATCATCAATAAGTATGATCTCAGGCTCGACAGTAATAATCTGTACATCAGAGTCATCACTTTCATCATCAATAGCCATTTCATCGATAACAGCCTCTGCTTGATTTTGATTGTTTGCATTTGATTCATCCTCTGTTTTCGTTTCTTGGACATTACTACTTTCAGTCTTAATTCCTGCAATACCTGAAGCATTTCATAATGAGTAAGTGGAGTCAGTGGCCAGTGACTATCATCAAGATTAAAAAAGCTGAAATACCTTTAGCTGGACACAATGGTGTATCACGTTTAACACGGCGACGCCTTGTTCGATCATTACACTTTACTTGAGTCATGTTCTCAAAGTCAATGCAATAAAGGGCACCTGCCAGTAAAAGTGTACATTCTCCACCTCTGTTGTTGAAGGCATTTTCAAGTTCAATATTACTTCTCTCATCATATTTCCACCACCCTAAATAAATAAGATTTAATTTATAGCTAGCTACACTACTTAAACAATAGCAATATTTATAACAATAGTTCTACATTGTACCATTTCGACCCTCATAATACCACTGGTATTCCACTACATCTGCATTTACTTGTTGAGGAGATTGATTTTCCAGAAGAATAGGATGATCTAAATAATCTGGAGGAATATCAGCACGGCACATCGCACATCTTCTGTTTTGTATGGCAACACCCTGAAGACAATCATAATTTATTGGCCAAAACTGTTCATCAATGAGCAGGTGGTGGTTTAATCACTGAGCTCACCTTAACACAAAGAAAGCAGAAGACATGTCCACAGGGAAGTTGAGTTGGGTAATTACATTTCTGCAAGCAAACTGCACAATCTTCTGCAAATTAGGAAAAAAATTGTGTCTCACAAACTTAATATTAGGATCTGACAATTGTCAGCAATAAAAGTGAGATCAGGTCAACAATCTAAATGATTGTGATGTAATAGTGTACAGGTGTTATATATATACCTTGTGTTTCATCGCCCATGGTGCTGAATTCTTCAGCTTTCAGTAGGGATCAATTATTTACCTAATTGATAAAAATAGTAAAAAGTTTTGCTATCTCTATTGGATACTGTTTCGTTTCACTTCAATTCAAAGATGAAAGTAATGAGTTCAGAAATATCACTTCAATGGTATGAATAGAGAGCATAATGCAGCGGGTATTAAATTTTCGTTTCCCATTAATTATTTTCTAGAGAGTGTACCTACATTTTTTTAAAGAGAAAATTATCATAGAAAATCACAAACACAATCGTGTCCAGGGGCATAAAACTTCGAACGAAAAGCCTGGCAGAACTTGGATCATTATACTAAAAAATTGTGAAGTACGATATGTAACTTAATAATCATCCTATCGTAGTATTTTTTCATTTAGTAGTATTATATCGCGAGAGTTTCGATTTTACGGATACAGAGGCCGCTACTATAGCATTAAACAGACAAATTAGATATAAATAGTGTTGTACGATATGTTCAGCAATTGACGGACAATATAATTTAGACGTGTTATTTTCCTAATATCATGACCCTATAATTCTTTACTACCATAATGGTAGTTTAGTGTGAGTGTGTGTTTACTTTTTTGATGGAACGATTAAAATAAATAAATACTTTTATTTGTTATTAATTAAAATACGTTTCTAGTTTGATGATGTGATATGTTTTTAAAATAGTTGTATGCCGTATTTTGATATTATGGTTATTCCAGACGTTTTTAGTAGAATTACAGCAACTGGCAACATTGACATTCTCTTAATGTCATGTCTATAAATGTCATGTCAGTGTTGTTGTGGAATGTCAATTTGCAGAAAAATTGCGGTTCTCGTTTGGTGCGGTTCGTTAATTTTGTGTATTTTGTGCGTGTGGTGTTGTTTGATATCTTGGAATAGGACCAAAAGTCCTATTCCAAGATATCAAACAACACCTGCTCCCCCAAATTAGTATTGAATCTACGTCGTGATAGTTTGTTTAGTGACTGAAATTGAGATATTGACTCCAGTGCATTGTGTATTCTTTGTTGTTGACGGCAGTACGTACGACAAAGTGCATAATCATGTCTTCCGAGAAAAAGTGCTGTGTCCCTGGGTGTTCTGGGAATTCTGGTAAGTACTAAGATCACCCACTTGATGACTTATAATTATGTTTTAAAGCTGAAGTGAGATAATAATGCGCAAGTGGGCCAAGACATTCCATATTCAATATGGAACTATAGGGCTACATCCAGTCAGTCTGTCAGTCCCTGCTGTTTTAACATATTAATAATGGAATAAAGTTTTAATTTGAGGTTATTGACAAAGCCAAATTAGCTTCCAGACAGTAAGGTCAAAGTTGTTAGTTTTTGAATGATTGTTTTATTAAACATTTGTGTACAGGAAAAATCATTTTTCTATAATGAAAGTTTTGAATTTTATGTCTTATTTTTTCAGAATCCCACACTGTCCTGCATCTTTTTCCAAACCCTGCAAAAGATTTGGATCGCTTCAGGTCATGGGTCTTTAATATTGGTGGGGACATCTTGAAATTCAACAATGAGTACATATACAAACATCGGCGAGTTTGTCATGCTCATTTTGAACTCAAATATTGTTGCCAAATATAGTAATTTGTTATTGTGCATAGCTTTACTTAAATATTGACATGTATCGAATCATATTATATTTAGACTTAAATAGGCAAATAACCATGTATTAGACATATAAGAGATGAACATGCTAGTGGTTTCTTTTTCACTTCTTCCACTAGTGGACAAAAAATTGAAGTGAACAGTAAAATAATTTTATTTGATAATAATTTAATGTATAAAATATGACTTGTCTAAGTGCTTATTTTGTAAGCCTAAAGAAATAAATGATTTTTTACTTTACTTTACTTTACATAGTTGATGAAATAAATGTGCTTAGAACATAATGACTTTATGTTTTATTTTTTAAATTAATGTATGGATTAAGTTAGTAATGGTTCTAATAAACATTTTATATATATATAGTTATATATATAACTATGTCCAGCAGTGGACTGCTGTAGGCTGATGATGATGATGATATATAGAGAAAAAGTTATCATCGGAGAAAACTAGATGTCGCTGATGTCCATTGCTTTAAAAACCCGTGAAGTCAGATCTCTATTCCCCTATGTAGAAAAGTACTTTGTGATCGTGTCATTACAAGAAAGAAAATATGTCAGTCAACATTAGTGTAGTGGGAATTAGTCTATGAATGTCAACGTCAAATCTTGTTAATGTCAATCTCCGGGTTCAAAAGGATTCAGTTACATTTACATCTCCAATGGTGATTTTTACCGTCCACAGACTAGATTCATGTTTCACCAATGAGAAAATAAACGACCCTGCCTGCTTAGCTTGTTAACAATATCAAAGAGAGTACAATAACTATGTACGTACAATACTTCAAATGAAGCGGGAAGTGCTCGCTGAGCGGGAAGCAGCGCTCACTAAAAATATTCGATGATACGATGTTTGAGTGCACTCTGAAAGGGTGTGCGAACACCTTATAATAAGAAAACTAACACTGCAAACTCGTTTCACGGGTTTGTTAGTATTCATCTATGGGTACTAATATAAAACTTGTACCTAATATTGCGTAAAATGCCTAAGTTAGTTTAAGTTACCTAACAAAAAAGTCATAAATAAATTTAAAAAACTATCAAAGCAGTTTTTGGGTACCTACCTACTAGCTTATCTACCTTATTAGGTACCTATTTTATTTATCTATTAAAAACATACCTACATTAGATACGCTATATAATGTTTTTGAAAAATTAAAAACTAACTTCAATTTCAAAATTTAAATATTTTTTTTTTATTTTTTTTTTTTTTCCTAACAGTTTAAAAAGTTAAAACGTTACTCGAAATGAAGGTAAGTTAGCCAGGGTTATCTAACTAATGAAGCGAACACGATATTTTATGAGAAAACTATAACGTCAAAATTAAGGTGTTTACACGTTTCCAGCTAAAAGTTGACTCCAATTGTTAGGTCAAAACATGTGACTAGACTAATGTTATGTTCAAGAGATACAACCTACCAAGAGTAAAGCAAAAATAACTAAAACGTTTTTTATGCCCCTTGTATTTTAATATATTTTATTGTTGTATTGGGAAGAGAAAAGCAGATTAGTAATAGGGTCCTATTTTCACCCTTATACGGTCTTCACAGCATGTCGTCATCATATTATCAGGGAGAGTAAAATTATACCCAAGTTTGTCCTAAACAGAATATGACCAACACTGACCCACTAAAATGTTTAGTTACCTCAATATGACTTTTAAATTTGTCCATAATAAAATCTTACCCAGCAATGCTAGTCGTCCTTCATCAATAATTCTTATGGTTTTAAATACCTTTGATTTTGAAGCAAAACTGTTCATAAGTGGTACCTTAAGAAAACAATAATCTCTGTAGAAGTGACCATTTATTATTAGAAAACTTTAATACACCAAGAATTATGGAATGAAGTACCAAAGAATTTTTATGTTTTATGCTTACATACTCTATGAAATTGAATGATGTAGAAATTAGTACACAAGTTTACTTGTCCCTTATTTTGAGAAGATCATTGAGATCTAGACCTACACAAATTTCCTTGGAATCAGTCCTTGGATTCCTGTCCAAGATTTCTGTTATTGGGTAGTAGTTGTCACGGTTATCAACATTCCACCCAGAATACTGAAAATGAGACAATAGTTTATTAGTCTACTTCTACAATATAACAAAGTTTACCATAGTACTTTTAGCTTGAGATACTCACAACACATGTGCATTTGTGCAAAGTTTTTCCATTTGAATCCAATGGTACAAATTTCTGCAATAAAGCTTTCCCATCAATTTTCCACAGATTGATTTCATCCAACTTGGTCACAACAGTGTCTCCATCCCATTTCACATCAGATTTTAACAAAACGAAGTTTCCAGACTGAAAACACAAATCAGTAATTAGAATAGATATTTTTGGATTGCAAATCTGAGTAACCAAAGTTTTATTATGCAAAACTCACATGATAATGTTTTGGTACATCCTTAGACTGGCTGGAATCAGATTTATTGCCATCTGATCCATTCTTCTCATCATCGGATCCCTCCTCCTCATCTAGATCTCCCTCCTCATCTTCCACATCTTCATCTTCATCACCTTCCCCTTCGCTTTCTTCAGAAGATTCATCCTTCTTCTTCTTTTTTGAATTGTTTGCAGTAGTTTTGAGAGAACGTTTACGAGCAGCTGGGCGTGTGGCTGGTTCATTCTGTGGGAAACACATACACAATGATGCTCATTATTGTTCTTGAACAAAAAACCATGAATTAAGAGTCAAACAACTCTCATTTACCTAAAATACATAGAATACGATAGAAGTTTTATACATTACATTAGTATTGGACACGATTGATGCAAGTCTAACCTGAGACACTACCAATAGGTGTCGTTTTTTGTGCCTAACCTATTGCATGATGTGAAACTACCGTTGAGACGACTACCATTATTTCCATTAGAATATCAAATATAAAACAAATGCGTAAATACACAAAATGTGAATAATAATTTAGCTTACAGCATCGGCATCCGGCGTCCAGTCTTCGCCAGAGTCTTGAAACTCTTCTGGCTCTCCTCCATGTTCTGAGCCCTCGGAATCGTCACCCTTTTTTACCGACTTTCTTTTACGCATAATGTAAATTAATAGGTGTTACTCGAATCAATAAAAGCTTTTTGAGCGTTTCGGTAAACCCACGCCAAGAGAGAAACCCAACTTCTTGGGATGTGAATGAAACCAACCGAAAAAATCGCAAGCAAAGCAAGCACTCTACTAAAAATCAAGCAAACAAGCTTCGTACAGCAGTGTTGCCACAATATAATTAATAAAAAGTCCGGACCATACGACGATGATGCGCCCGATGACGCGCTTCTGACAAGCCTGATTATTTATTAGGTTTTAGTGCAGCGCAATAAACCAATATTATTATTAGGAAAAATTACACAAAGATCAAAATATACATATAGAAACCGAACTAAGTTTTATGTGAAATTGTTTGCATATGGCGCTAAGAAGCGCTTAGTTCGCAACACAAAACAGGTGAATGAATGAAAGAATTTATTATTGGCTCCGCTCTATGGTCTCACCCACCCATGGATATTTTTTTGTTCTTGGTATCATGGAGCTCTAAACTTCGTATCGTACCATGCTACAGATTAAGTATCCGCAACAAGCGTAAATGAAATCTAGATTTTATGTGTGAATTCGTATGTGAAATGCTGCTTACTAAACATTGGCAAAGCAAACGCCAACGAAGGATATTAAATGTTTCCGCTCGCTTGTTGACCTTCGATGGTGCGTCCAAATACATTTAGTGGTCACGGCAACGATCATTGGCACCTGTTCATGTCATTCCGGTTCGCATTGTGGACAAGCACATATTATATTGTTTCTACGCGTTGGCCCACATATGTGACATAATGTTGGCAGATACCTTGCGACCGAACAGTTAGTGAAAGCGTCCACACGTTTAAAGTTTATTCAGTTATATACAAAGCGAGCCCCGAAAATATTAAGGAGGGACTTTGAATTGGTAGATAAAAGCTATGATAAATATAAATAGTGGCGAGCGGAACGAGCAACGTTAGTTTTGAAGTTTGAGGTCGGGTTAGCAAGAAAGACTAGGAAGCTAAGACGAGCGACGACGACGGCGGCGAGTGGAGATAACTGCAGCATTATTGAGATTTATTCGGCGATTATCAAAAAGTAAAAATAGAATAAAACAGTAGCCGAAAAAGAAGAGATGAGCCAGCTGCGAAAATTTATCGGTTTTGTTAGATTAGTTTCACCATCACCCCCTCTAGACCATGGCCACTATATATTGGCCAACGTGTAAAGGTGTCAGTTGATATTGTGGCCAACTCTTTGCCACAGATAAATAAAAGGATATAATACCATAATACATGCATCACATAATACCCATTTTATTTATCTGTGGCAAAACGTTTTTGTTCCCGTTGGTTGTTTGGTGGTAGACCTATCAGCTGATTGCGTCATTGCTTTGTTTCATTGTTTCCTTTCCTTGTATGTATGTAGTTACCTATTTGATTTGAGTGAATTGAGTGAACGAACAGCCAAGTCAAGTACTACATACAAAAGAGAAAAGTCAATCAAAAACGCAAAAACAAAAAACAAGTCGTAGTAAATCAAATATTGGAAAACAGTTCCATATACCTTATTTCTTGCGAAATCATTGTGCGATCAGAATCTCAACATGAAATTCCAATACAAGGAAGAGCATTCTTTTGAGAAAAGGAAGACGGAAGGCGAAAAAATACGCAGGAAGTACCCTGATCGTGTACCAGTCATTGTAGAAAAAGCTCCGAAGGCGAGGCTCGGGGACCTCGATAAGAAGAAGTACTTGGTGCCATCCGATCTGACGGTCGGCCAGTTCTACTTCCTCATCAGGAAGCGCATCCATCTGAGGCCCGAGGATGCTTTGTTCTTCTTCGTCAACAATGTGATTCCTCCTACTTCAGCCACCATGGGTTCTCTCTACCAGGAACATCATGATGAAGATTTCTTTCTTTATATTGCATTTTCCGATGAAAATGTATACGGAAATTAACTTCTAAGTCCATTCTTCAAATTTTATTAGTTTAACTATCTACTTGTTTATGTATAGTATCTGACTTTATGGTGAAACTTTATTTTTAAGACCTAGATTGTAATCGATGTATTGTATTTATGTTAAAATAATTTTTTTTTTAAATTTTACTGGCACATTCACCTACATAGTAATTGGGGCTTATCTGCTAAATAGAGGGATTCATTGTTTTTATTTTGGTTTGGTAAATATGTACTACTCAATAAATAAATAAAATACCACAAATTGGCTTATAATTAATAATTCCACCTGTATCCTCTGTTATTATGAATATTAATTTACCAATAACTTGTGGTTTGCTTGCTAAGCAATCAAAATATCTCCAGTACATCCTCTTCATATGCACTATCTTTATTGATAGCAGTCTCTTAGTTTCTATTTTTCTTTGTCATAGATTTATTTTTGTTAATAAATTATATTAATACAAAAAACAACAATTTGGTGGTAAGTTGTGGTTGTGTGTGCAGAAGAGCAAAGTTCTGATATTTGCGGGGCACTGATAATACCAGTTTAGTGCATAGGAGCACATTGTTACCAAAAGATTTAGATGTCAGGTGGGTCATATTTTGTTATTATTGTTATATTATTTTTTAAATAAATGTCTACCTACATCGTTTTCTGACATAGGTTTAATCTAGTAGGTTAGTTGTTAGTGTTGCTGAGGGATTTATCTAGTTGGAGATTTATTTTAAACTGGGTGGCTAAATGTAATACAACAAAGGAGAGGAGTGTATTGCGAAATTAAACTAGCTTCCGCCCGCGGGCTAGGACGCGCTTTTCTGGGATACAAAGTACCTAGCTAATGACTTTTCTTGAATCAAAACTGCAATTTATTTTAGCTACCTACATATTTTACATTTGCAATAACAAGATTGTTCAGATTGATTTTTAAAAAATATGACACCTGAACTTTTGCACTAATGCTGACAAAGATCAGTAGATATTTGAAGAAAAAAAATCCAATCTATCATTAAAATTAAAGAAGTGTCAATTTTTAGGGTTCCTTAATCAAAGGGTAAAACGGGACCCTATAACTAAGACACCGCTGTCCATTTCATCCATCATCCGTCTGTCTGTCATCAGACTGTATCTCATGAACCGTGATAGTTAGACAATTGAAATTTTCACAGATGATGTATTAAAAAAAACAGAATAAAACTTATATTTGAGGGGGCTCCCATACATAAAACGTGATTTTTTGTACTTTTTATAATGGCAACAGGTAGACGCTTTAAATATTCACAGAATATTTAGTCATATTTACTTTAAAAATAAATAATAAAATTAAAATAAAACAAATATTTAAGGGGAGCTCTCTCATAAACCAGACATAATTTTTTTTGCCGTTTTTAAAGTACGGGAACCCTTCGTGTGCGAGTCTGACTCGCACTTGGCCGGTTTTATATACAATACTGACTTTGCCGAATAAGCGTGATGTGAAAAATTCTAATCATCAATTATCATCATCGTCATGAGACTATATATCTGTCCACTGCTGGGCAAAGTCCTCCCCAATCAACAGCTGGTCAATTCAGAAGTATTATTATTTTTATTAGGAATAAAAGAGAATAAACCAATGCAAGGAATAGCAAGAGAGATACACTCACATATCAGAATTCACATCTGAATTGACCAGCTGGTGCTTCATGAAAATGAGTGGATATTAAATAAAGTCTGTAATTTAATAGTGTTTATGCGAGATAAATATATTTATAAGTCTGGTATTTGAATAAGTTGGAGAGAAAAAAAATAGGTACCAACATATTATCCAAACAATATATTACCGCGCCTCACATTTTGTTTGGCGCGAGGTCCACAGATATTGTGACTGGGCTATACATTACCTATGCAATTTAATTTCTCTTGATTTTCTTTTATTGGTTCGGTTGAGAACTATAGAAAAATCGTGTAAGGAGCCCTTACATGATTTCGAAATAGGCTACACTCTCAAAAAGCCATCCTGTATTTATGAAAGCCCATTTTAAGATGTTGCACTTTGTTTAATGAGCTAATAAAATTATGTTCTGTCAGTCTGTATTTGTACAGTTAAATAAATAAAAACAAAAATCAAATTTTCATGACTTGTATTAGGACTTGTACAATAATAAAATGGTGTAACAAAGCCATAAGTAGTTTCACATTTAGTAGTATATATACAAAATACACGCCTAAGTTAGGTAGATTACTTTCCTGTCATATATTACCAATTGTTCACATCGGTTATTTGTGAAGTACGAATAATTATAATGTCTAAAAACAAATATTTCTTACTTTCATGTTATTTTTTACAAATAACCCTGTATACAACTGGTCATGTTTATGCATTGAATTAAATAGGCGAGTGTGCTTTTCTACTTTTATTTGCCTTGTGCTCATTTTGCGAGGATTACACTAATAAACACCAATGACTCGGACCGCGTCGGGTTCGAGCCTCAGTGATCGAGAGTGCTCCCGAAGTTACGCAAACTAACTCAATGTGTATGTCCACAGCTAACAACCAAGATCAAACCTTCATTAAGTAGAATATCTGTATCTAATTATCATGCGGTGTGGGTGTGATTACCTACATAAGCCTGTATTTTGTAAACTATCATATCAACATAAAAAAATTACAAACATAAATTAATTACTAATATTTAAACGACGGCCATTGACAAATTATTATTTTTAATTATCCTCACAATTGAATACTTATCCGTAAATTACACAGACCCAGTATTAACCTTTACATATTAAGATTACCTACTTACTAAGGTTTCTGGCCACTGTTGAACTAAACTTGGCTTTGTCTTCTTGAAATAAAGCAGTGTTTAGTAACAACAGTGAAATAATTAGTCTGATATTGAAACTTATTTAATATGGAAATTATAGAATAACATTTAAGTATAAAAGATGGAATAATGATTATAATAGTTTTTAAGCTTAGGAATATAAAGTTAACCTTTATGCCTAGAACCTCGAATAGTTGTGTCTCCTTGACGGTCGGCCCCGTCGCATCCCGCGGCCTCGCATGCCACTTTCACTGTCTGTAACAAATGAGTTTTTTTTTAATAATTTTGAAACTATTAATTATTCTTATCGTTTCAGTGCATCAAAAAGGCACGTTTTATTAAACAATAGTAAAATAAGCGTGTACTTATGTATGCCCATCTTTATTGGTTAATATTTGGATTTGGAGAAATACTGCGCCTACAAAAACTCCCTCAGCCCCAGACATGAAATATTCTAATTATCTCTTGTGTTTAAGAATGCTATGCTATGCCGAATGCTTCATTAAATCCTTATCCGTTGTTGTTCTACGTCACATAATTTGTACAGTAATATTACATTTACTGCACCGAGTCCGTTATGTTACAGTATAATTTGACGCGGCCTTGAGAATGCTGTTCCAACAGAGGCTATAACGTTATTTCTCAACCATTCTGTCAATAATGAGATTTCATTAAATAATTACAATTCGTTAACAATACCAATTTTTCGTCCTTGACTCGATACACTGCCTTTTTCAACGAATTTTTAAACTCATGTTTACGCTCTTAACTTTTTTTTATGTTGAACGCCCATGATGACTCAACACATAGAATAAAAGGGAACATTTTGAGCAAGTTGCAGGCATAAAGGACCACCGCGGTGGTCCTGCGGTGGTCCTTTAGTGCATGAATGGTGCACCGTCCATGCACTAAGGTTTAGAATTTATATTGTTAATAAATAGATTCTTAAAAAAATTAAAAGATAACTTCAAATATTCACGGCGCGTCGTCGTGACAAGTCTGCACGGGGCGTTATAGAAGGTTATTACCAGTACCTGCGGCGCGCATCCATCGCTGGTTCTGCGAATGCGGGGAGTGCGGCTGCGGCTGCGGCCGGCGCGGGGGCTGGCTCGGCGCCACGGCGGCCGGAGCGCTCGCCTCCGCCTCGCGACCTTCCTCGGCCATCTGAGAACAACATCATTTTAAAAAATGTTTGGGAAAAGCTTTTCGAGTTTTCCGACATTTCTAGTACTCAAGTCCTCCTCAGTCGGTCCAGTAAAGACTTTTGATCCTTATAAGAAACAAAAACACTTTATTGCTATTTGATTTTTGTAAACTATAGACTATCGTAATGTAAATGACGTCACCCAGAGGATAAGACTAGCGACAGGCAGGACCTGCTTTTAGCCGCGCACTAGGGAAAGGCCAACTTCATTCATCAGACTCTACACCAAGAGATTTTTATGCAGTCCTTAACACTTTAATACCCCAAGTCGTACAAGTCGGTAATCGCCACTATGTAGCAGCGGCGGCGACGTTACCCGCAGGGACTCGCCTCCACGCCAAGGCTAGGCAGTGAAAGCGTTAATGTGTTTTAATGTACATAGTTTTTATGTTGTCTCGCAGCTTTTTGTGTGTGTGCTAAATACAGTTTTACTCTGTTGTATTCTGTAATACCAATATTATTTCTAATGCTGTTACAGGCTATTAGCAGATATTCTTACCTGACGTGGAGACGACGGCTCGCTTCCCTGTGAGCTGACGGCAGCTGCCTCGTCTTCCACTCGTGATTCTACCCAGTCTCTTGATTCACCACCTTCCGCACCTGTATTAAAATACTTGTGTTACATTTCAATAGGTAAAGCAATATTATGTTGTACTGAAAGAAGAGCTTTATATGTAGGTAGATGTGTACTTTATATGTAGCTAACCTAACCTAACCTAACATATTTTTCAGACCCTAGGTTTCATTTGTAACAAAGATATTGATAGCTGAAAAGTGCCTCGAAATTGTTCGAGAAAAAGGTGACACTGTCGTGGCCCCTGATAACGTGAGTCAGTGCGGCCGCCCAAAAAGGTGCAAGTAGGGCAGCTTCGGTGCTGCTGTAGTCTCTTGTCATATTTTGACATTGATCTGTCTTTTTATCTATCTTACTTAAGAAAAGCAGTTGTCAAGAGTTTAATGGTCGTCGCAGATGTGGACCGCACCACAGATCAGCGATGCCTTAGATTAGACATAGAATAGAGAGAACATAGTATAGTTACGTGAGTCGTGCGGCGGCGGCGGTGGAGGCAGCGCGGCGGCGAGGTCCGCGTGCGTGTCGTGGTGCGCGTGCAGCGACGCGCCGGCCTCCGCGAATGTGAAGCGCGCGCCGCTAGCGCCTCCGCCAGGCAGCGGCGACACTACCGCTTCGCCGAACCTGACATCAAATAAATATAGATATATGTATATACTTAAATAATATATTATTCTGTATAACACGCCACCGTTTACACTTGTTCTAACATTTCATGACCATCTAAAGGTTGCCTGGCGATAAAGCGATAAGGACGCCCATTGTACAACATATTCTGTATTTGTTTTTTCCTGTCTTGTGTATCTGTTTTTATTTGGTGTGCAATAAAGAGCAATTGTATTTTAAATAAATATGTATGGATGTTTGTTACTCTTTCACGTAAAAACTAATGAACGGATCGGGCAGAAATTTTCCATATAGGTAGTTCCAGGCCTGGAATAAATGAGTTCCCATGGAATAAAAATAACCTTAAAACGTTTCCATAGAAACAACGCGTGCGAAGCCGTGGGGGAAACTTATATACTTATTATATTCCAATCCATGATGCACCACGATCCGGTAAAGTACGAATACTTTGCGCGGTTAGCGCAGAACTGATTTAAATTACGATTGTACGCAAGATTTGTATAGAAATAAATAATGCTGGACAAATTACACAGAATTATCTAGCCCCAAGCTTAGCAGAGCTTGTGTTATGGGTAGATAACACAAGCTTCTTCAGTTATATACATAATAACAAAAATAATACAATACATTGAATTATGATCAGAAACTTAGCAATACATGTACAAAAGCAAAAGTCGGGTAAAATAATTAGAAGTAATTGTTACATACCCGTCGGTGCGCCTAGGAACATACAGCGTGGGTGTTGAAGGAACGATGCTGTCGTCGGCGTCGTCGCCACCGCTTCCGCCAAGGGATAATGCTCCACTCTCTAAAATAAGTAATACGAAAATCAAGATACTTATTTAGGTTCAAGGTCTTATTTAGAATATAGGAAAAATCAGAACTCATGTATCCAAATTGAGTTTTTAGGACAATGGGCGAAATTGTATGGAATTTGGATTAAGAGCCTCCACTGATGGGACCTGCGGTAATTGAAAGGACATAGTTGCCGTATAATTTTGGCAAAAGATTATTAAATTCTGTCCCGGGGTTTTTTGTTATGGTCATGTTTGTTCTAACTATAAAATATGACTTTACGTTAAACAATTTGGCTTGTATGTTATCTTTCTTTATTGAGACCGATCAATATTACTACAAGGCTAAGATCATGGAACATGACTCAGATCATAACAAGCAACGTAGTTGACTGTTTCATTAGTAAAATACGATTGTGGGGGAAGAAATCACATTTATTCATCTATTTATTATTGCATCTAAAAATCTGGCCGGTTGGTGTATGTTATCTTCGTAACGGGCATAGCCTAGGTACCATATGATTACCATGATATGTGCACAGCATCCTACTGTGCGTTTTCCTGCTTTGCATGAACAGTAATAGTGGTCAACTGCATCCAATCCATATTCGTAATGATTTACTATCACATAAGAATAATGCTTTACTCGAGAGTGCCTCGATTTTATTTTGCCTCTCAATAACCATAAACTCTCTCCAGGAATACCAGCTTCATTTAAATCGGCAGTCAGCCCGGAATCCGAAATCGGAATTCGGAATCTCGATACATCTCGATCGAATAATTACCATTATGTATGTGCTCAGCATAATAACTGTTGGGAAGTTTCAGCTGGTATGTACCGATTGCCAATAAAATAAGATCGTCCTGTGTCAATCGTGGGAATGTCTCCAGATATTGCGATTGGGTAATGGTCATTCGTCTTTTGCGTAACACAGAACGGTTACACAGTAAACAATGAACTCCTGCTGAAGAGCGAAACATATTGAGACCTCCGTCAATATCGTCCAATCACAAGGAAAAAGAGATAGTAATGTAAGTTCAGTTTTAGCGGCAAAAATCAAGTCAATTCACAGACTTGGGTAGGTTTTTTCAAAATAGGTGAAACGGAAAAAAGTTTTTACTCAGAATCCGCCATTATAATGATAACGGCCTCTTCCGTCGTATTCGAAACAATAATTTAAAAAAAGAACCTAGTGAAAATCGGGAGAGCGCGTATTTATTGCCATTTGAGTTTACATGGATTTACAATTTGGATTTACTCGAGTCATTTTGAAGATCCTAAAACGATGATTTTCCTCGTAGGTGTAGTAAGTACAAAGCACTATGTATCACTCGGGAGAAAGTGATTTCATTTTAGGAATCGTCGTACCTCGTGTATTTTAAGGCCCATAACACAATAGGAATCAGGCATTTTCTCGCATCACTGAACCATCTACCTACTATTTTAATAAGAACAAACATGACCATAACATAAAAACCCCGGGACAGAATTGAATAGGCTTTTGCCAGAATGATATCATCTACGCCCTTTCATTTTACACAAGTCTCGAGGCTCTTGGACCAATTTCGCCCTATGTCCTTTATACGCCTAAATTAAGTACTTAAATTTAGTTACGATTGAATCCATTACTTGATAGTGATTATGATGTTAGCGTAATTTGCGTTGTTATCGCGCGCTGCGTTAAGTTCTCACAGCCCAAGAAATGTAAACTTTAGTTCCATGCATGGACTTTCGCAATAGGCTTATCATCGCCGAAGTGACACCCAAGCCTCCCAAAGAAAATAAAAAAATGGTTATTGGAACTAAATTTTACATTTCTTGGGCTGTGAGAACTGGTGCCATCTACCACACACAAGACGTTTCACTTTCATTTGCTCTACCGCGGCTACGTTCTGATACACACAGTCTACCAGATTCTTTTAAAGGTCACCACGCTTCATGAGATAGATCTCAGCTGTGCCGCGGCCTCCGAATCCGTCTCGGCTGCGGCCGCGGCACCCTCGGGCTCGCTAGTAGGTACAGTGACCTGGATCGATTCAATGTAAGTCTCGTAATTTAGATTTTATTTTATTTTTATTTAGATGAAAAACAAACAGTTTATAAAACTTAAATAAGTAGAAACATTGGTGGTTTAGCTGAAGCTTCAGTTTTCACTTAAAGGTAGAGTAGGTACTTCGTTTGTTTTTTAATATTAATTTAGTTGTTTTTACATAGAACAGCTTGCTTGCTATCTTCATTTTACCGAAAGATTGAAGTTTTATAATACTTCTTGAGGCTTGAAAATAAAAATTCGCATTAATAGGTAAGCCCCTTATCGATGCGGATTATCGTACGAATCGGGGCCGTTGCGTATGCCATCGATACATTCAAGTATCGATACTTGAATGTATCCAAATGAAAATAGCGTAATTACCGCTATAGTACAGATTTTATTGGTACCGGTAGCAAGCCCTGTAGAAAGTACTTACGCTCGGTGCCGCTGCTGATGGCCTCTATTTGCGGATGCGGCGCGGGCTCCGAGTCCGGCTCGGCGACAGCGGCGGCGCCCTCGGGCTCGCTACCATCCCCCTCCTCTGTCTCCTCGCCTTCTCCGCCGGCCTCCGGGGACTGCACTGGAGACTCCTAACAAAAGATATGATGCAACATTTATCTAAAATTATACAGATTTCCGTGATGATGGTGGATGGAGAGGGTTCGGACAAACCTGTTTATTATTGGTTTCAATTCATTTTATAGATGTTTGATACAACGTGATTGTATCACTACTACGTCTAGGACTTTGCAGAACACATCACATAGTTAGGTCACAATAAAAGTTTTTTTATTTTAATTATTTTAATAAAATGCCACCACCGCTAGAAAAGGCTCTTTTTTGTACCTTGGTATGAATCCTTATCAAAATAATTTACATATTCAAGACTACTTCAATACTATATAAGTTTTTGAACAATTTAATTCGGGAATTCCATTCGAGATATCACAAGTTCAAAAATTTAAGGACATTTATGTACATTATGTTAAGAAATAACTGCCGCGAATAAATTATGAATGCGAAGTGCGAAGCCGGGAAGGGCCGCTGGTATACATATAATTTTAAAATACATATTCTCCGGTGAATGTCACATGATATAGTGGAAACTGTAGTTAGCTTTATTTACTCTAAGTCTACGTTCTATTTATAACTCAATAATAAGCTTTTTGTTTCCCAAATAAATTAAAATATTTAACTCTCTAAATGTATCCCCCTCCAAGACTCTAGCTTATGCATTTTCAGAATGAACCTTATCGCTCGCATCTGCAATACGAAATCTCGGATCGGGCCGCATTTCCCTAGACCAGTAAGCCATTGTTGGAAGAACACAAACATCCTACTTTAAAATGGTTTAAAGGAAATTCGACAAAAAATTTGAATTGAAAACATTTCTACAATAAATCTGACGCGATCTGAACACATAATTATAAGTATTGATACAAGGAGTATTTATCGCGTTTATTCACCTGTTTTCCCGACGTTTCAACAGGTTTACACTCTGTCGTGGTCACGGGATGACTGGAGTTACCGCCTCAGCGAAGCGGGGGCTAGTTTATTTGAAATTATCCTCACTTGATTTTCAATAGTAGGTATGTCCATCTGCACACTCGAAGGACACACAACACTAAGTGTCCGCGACGCACTGAGAGACCGGTTTACGACGAGTACACTTTGCTATCACTGGATTCCATGAGGCATTTCTACAATATGGGTTATGCACGTCTCAAGTTACCAATTTTCGACCGATTTTCATTGCAAACTCAATAATCGTGACTTGAGACGTGCTCAAACTTAAGTTACATTTGAGCATTCGGGCGTTTAACAATTCCACTATGCAACAAACAAACTGGTTAGTTTAAAAACTATTTGTTTGCAAGTGGGTTCTAAAATGCAGGTACCTAGGTTGTGGAGTGCACCACCAGAGTCCATTAGAAAAACTGTATTCTTGCCAGTTTTATAGCTCGTGTCAAGGAGTTATTCCTGCCAAAATAATGAATATTGGTACTTACTATTTGTTTATGTATTTAAGTAGTATATTATTTAGTTTGGTATTTGTAACATTTATTTATTATTTGTTTTTAAGTATTCATGGTATGTTCATATTAGATCTGTGGTACACAGGGGGTGTACCACAGAACATAATCTAAATTCACATAATTATTTCCATCCAAAGGTTGCCTGGAAGAGATCGCTTCTAAGCGATAAGGCCGTCCATTGTACTTGTCGCATGTAATGTCTTTTTTGTAATGATCTGCATATGGTGTACAAAAAAGAATTTTTGTATTGTATTGTACCTGACGGACCGAGTTCTCCCCCTCGTCTCCCTCAACTTCCTCTTCCTCGCCGGCCTCCACCTCTTGCTCTTCTTCCATGTCTTCCTCATCGTCTTCTTCACCCTCCTGCAGCAAATCACACTAATATTATAAATGCAATAGTTTGGATGGGTGAATAGATGGATATATGTTACTTCTTCACGCCACTACTGAACGGATCGTGTTGGACTTTAGCATAGATGTATATATGTAAGTCCTAGACCTGTACATAGGGCTATGTTTTTATCCCATAAGATATAATATCTGCACGCACAAAAACAACGCGTGCGAAACCGCGGGTAGAAACTAGTATTATGTAATGTATCATCATAATCATCACACTAATTATTATAAAATGCAAATTTGATTGCTTGTTGTCACGCCCAAAATGCTGAACGAAACAGGTCGAAATTTGACATAAGATGTAGGCTACTTTTCATAGTTCTTATCACTGAAAAACGGCGGGCGAAGCCGAGGGCAGAAGTGGACTGGAACACATGGTGGTACACAACCGATCGCGACGAACCGCGTCGGTGGCAGTCAAACTGTCATGTAAACTCACCCTGTACATAGTTCCACTGCACCTTTCGTCGTCCTCCTCGGAATCAACCACGATAACGCCCTCGTCGTCTTGGTCGCATCGAGATGACGTTGGCACTTGATATTCCACTTCAACTGATCTTTCGAATCCCTGAAAATATAAATTTAATGTTTATTATTTCATGCCTGTGAGTATTACGTGAATGTATAAAAAAAAGAAAGATCTAACTAACAGTAAGTTTGCACCATCATGGCAAAAGGATCAAACAGTCAAAGAAACTCCTTCCTTACAGATAAAGTAATCAACTGCCTATCTAACTGTAACTTAGCATTATCCAAAACTTGTTCAACTTACTTGTACTCGTGTCCTCTTAGCGGCGATGGGTCTTGTCTGTAAGCGTCTCTTAGCCGGACGCGCATCAGCCGGTGGGTGGGAGGTGCTCACACCAACAGGGGGGTGGGAAGTGCTTACTCCAACCGGGGGATGGGAAGTGCTAACTCCCGTTGGTGGGTGAGATGTGCTAACACCAGCAGGTGGATGGGAAGTGCTTACACCAGCGGGTGGGTGGGATGTGCTAACTCCAGCTGGTGGATGAGAAGTGCTAACACCAGCCGGGGGGTGGGAAGTGCTAACACCAGCGGGCGGGTGAGAAGTACTGACGCCAGCTGGTGGATGCGAAGTGCTAACTCCAGCAGGAGGGTGCGAGGTGCTGACACCAGCGGGAGGATGGGAAGTGCTAACACCAGCCGGAGCGTGAGACGTGCTGACAGTTGACGATGTCTGCGAGTTAGCGGTCGATGTTGGAGCGGCCGTGCCTGAATAACAAATAAAACAGAAAATTAGGCAAATATAGATGATGTCATATGCGGGCAACAAAACGTGTAATGAATTTTATATAATGTTACCTAAGGCGGGCGCGGCGGTTGCGGTTGGTGCTGAGACGCTCGGCGCGGCGGCGGCGGCAGCGGCGCCTGCGGAGGCAGAGGTCGGTCCACTGGGCTGCTCAATACGAGGCATCACCATAGCCACGGCCTGCGAAAAGCACTTGAATTTACAGATTAGTTTAACAGTTTTCAGCTAATAATCATTCAAAATATCCAGATGGATTCAGGTTGTGCAATATAGGAAATTAATCTTGTTTAGTTCAGTATGTTATTTCACGAATTGTCAAGCAAAATAACTGTTTCAGGTAATTTTGAAATTTGATTCTGGTTAAACATGCTTTGAACAAACTGTGCTACCTGCTGAGGAGTTTGGGAGTGAGATGATTGCGTGCTGCTGTCACTGGCTCCAGAGCTTCCCATTCCAGCTTCACTAGTATCCATGTCCTGCGCAAAACACATGTATTTAAAAAAAATACACACTATAAAACTGTGTTTAATTAATGAGATGACATCCATTACATCTACACCATACCTAGGATAGATTAATTATTTTGATAACTTAGCTAAAAATAAGTCAAGGTTAGAATGATTTTTGTAACCTGGGTTGACTCAGGCGGCGGCGCAGTCGAGGCGGACACAGAGGCGCGCGGTAGTGGGCGCGATGAAGACGCAGGCATGTATTCTGTGGTGTGCGCGTCGTGCGGGGCTGTCGGTCCGACCTGTGCCATCGGGCGGATCGAAGCCAACGGCGTCTCACCACCACGGCGGCTCGCGCTAACACTCTGTTGGGCTACACCTAAAATAACCAACTCATTGTAAGATACACGGAAACAATAAAATAATTTCACCAAGACAATAAGCAACTTACCGGCCATTGGTTTTATATTTGCTGTAGGCGGGTCAGATGTAGTTTTCTCTGTGGTAGCTTGCTGCTTCGACCCAGATGATTGACTAGCTAATTGCCGCTGCAGTATGTTTACTTTTTGAAGAAGAGCCTCTACTTCCCGGCTTTTCTCGGCCTGTGCTTCGCCACGTTCTTTCTCCAATCTCGAGAGGCGCCCTTCGTACTGAGATTTAATGAGAGCTAGTCTCACATCCTGTTCATCGCGGGTACTCTGTTCTATTGAACTGACCTTTGTGCGTGATTCCTCTAATTCGCGATTCAGCGTATTTTTTTGATCTGTCAGCTGAACTATTTTGCTTTTGGCTTGTTTGAGCACCTGTTTAGCTTTCTCTTCCTTGTCTAGGATGGCGGTCCTGAGAGTTTCGAGTTCTTGTTTCAACTTCTCATTGTTTTCTTTCTCAGAATCTAAACTAGCTTGAAGTTCGCTTAATAGTTCTTCATGTTTCTTAGAAGTCTCTGCCAATTGAGCATCGGCAGCTGCTGCTTGTCCTTCATTGGACTTCTTGTCTTCCTCAGCTGATTTAACAAGTTCTTCATATTGAGCCTTATATTTCTTGGCAATTTTTCTTATTTGCAATTCCTTTCCACGACAGTCAATCAGAGAAGAATCTTTACTAGCAATTTCCTCAGCCAATTTAGCGTTTGTTACCTCAGCTTCCGATAATTTATCTTTAAGTTTAGCGACTTCTTCAGTAAGACGTGCCATGTCATTTCTAAGTACATTGTGCAACTCTTCATTAAGCCTTTTATTTTCTTCGGCCAGATTATTTTGCTGCCGAGATGTAACAGTATATTGTTCTTCGATCTTAATTTTCTCCACTTTAACATTACCAAGCTCTTCACTCAGCTTCTTCACGCTTTCTTTTTCATTAGTCAACATTTTTGCCAACGTTTCTCTTTCGTTTTGTAGTCTCTTCCAATCTTCAGGGCTCGTTTTATTAGCGCGTTCCACCAAAGCATTTACCCTGGATCTCCAACGAGCACTATCGGCTTTCAATGCATTATTTTCCGATTGTAAGGATTCAGTTTTAGATGTGAAATCAGCCACTTTTTCCTGCAGTGGAACTAACTGATCTTCCATTAATTTTGTAGTAGCAGTAAGTTCTTCAACGCGAAGTGTTAATGAATCGCGTTCCTCTCTCAAGATACGATTACTATCAGTTAGAGCATTTAGAGTTTCTACTTTCCTTAAAATATCTGACTGCTTATTGACAGTTACCATGCTTACTTCTGACCTTTCCCTTTCAGAAGCTAATACAAGTTTCGTTTCATCCAGTTGTTTTTCTGCTATTTCTAGCTGAGATTTAAGCCTCATTGTTTCAGCTTGTAATATATCAAATTTAGCCATGGCTATGTCTTTTTCTTTTCTTAAGTATTTAACTATTTGGAATAGCTGTTCTGATGATTTGACGTCGTCTTCATTTATCGACATATTGATACTAGATTCATTGGCAGATTCGTGCATACTTTCAGATTGAGATCGCGAAGCATGGGAAACTGATAATTGTGTGCCAAGTGCTTGAACTTGATCATGCAATAGTGAATTCTGATCATTCAAATCTTTCAAGCGTTGCGATAGTTGCTCGTTTTCTGTGTTAAGTAATTTCTGCCTTTCAAACCATGAGGACTTTTCATTTTCTAGTTTTTCTTCAGCGCTAATTTTAAGGGCTACCAATTCATTTAACTGATTTTGTGCTTTTGAGAGTTCCTCCTTTGCAAGGGACAACGCCTGAATATCGGTAGAATGTAATATCATTTCATGTGTATACTTTTCTTCTGCTTTCTCAACAGCTTGAGATAATGTCGCTATTTCAGAACGTATTGCTTCAATTTCTACACGGTAGTTATCATTGCTAATTAAAGCTTCCTTTAAATCCGTCTTAACTCTTACTAGTTCATCTCGCAAGTGAGTATTATTAGCAGAGTGCTCTCCGCTGGAATGCAGGGATAGCTCTGCTTCCAGCTCTGCGCATTTATCTTCAAGGAACTGTAATTTGGTAGCATAATCATTTAGCTTTGAATCAGTCTCCTTCTTGTACGTTTCATATTCAGAGTGTAAAGTTTTTAATTCCTTTTCAGCATTTTCAGATATATCACAATATTGTTTGATGTGTTCTTTTGCGATATCAAGTTGTTCCTGAAGTGACTTCAACTCGCCTTCTTTATCAGAAAGTTTGTTTTCAAGATCGCGTATTCTTTTAACCGTATCAAAAGTCCCATCGGTGTTTGGGGCAAGTGCCATTTTTAGTTTTTTACCCAATTCCTCATTAGCCTTGTTTTTGTCAGATATCTCCTGCCTCAATTCCGCGAGGTCTTTTCTCAGAACATCAGCAGCATCTTTTTCTTCTTGCATTCTTGACTTTGCAGTTTCTGTTTGTCGTTCCAAGTGAGCAGCCAACTCTCTGAACCTATCTTGCTCTTCTTGGAGTCTTCGCCTTAATGCAGAACATTCACGAGTTGCTTCATCTAGCCTTGACTCAATTTTAGCTCGACTTTCTACCTCAACGCGCTCTAAGCTAGCCTTTATCATTTCTAGATTTTTTAGTAAAAGTGATTGGCCTTGCCTTTCTCGACTCATCATCTCTTTTTCAGTTTGAAGACGTAATTCTGTATCTTTCGTTAATTTGCATTCAAGTTTGAGATTTTCCAGTTGTATTTCGGCAGCTGCTAGCTTGCTCTGAGCGTTCAAGGCCTCATCTCTAAGGTGTTGCAAAGATACTTCGTGTTTCGCAATTGTGGCATTATACGCTTTATTCTTTTCTTCAAGAGACGTAATTTGTTTTTTGTAGGTCGTAATATTTGTCTGAAGAATTTTCAAGCGATCGTTGTTATATTCTGAAGTTGATGCGCATTTACTGTTTGCTGCCGTAAGTTTAGTTATTTCTTGACGCATATTATCAATTTGATCATATAACATTCTTTCATTAGTCACCTTTTCTTCCTTGTATGTTTTGAACTCTTCCTTTAATAGTTCTAAATGTTTCTCAGTTTCTTTGTATTTTATTTCAAATGACGATGGTTCAGGAACTGGCGGTGGTTTTGAAACATTTTCAGAGGATGTATCCATAGTAAACGATCCACTCTTATCAAATTCAGCTGATTCACTAGCAGACATTTCATGGCGTTTACCTTTCATGAGGTCATGATACAACTTTTTGAACATGTCGCGCTGTCTAATGAGGCCGTTAACCATCTTCGTTTGACGGTCTTGTGCATCAGTTAGTTCTGACACTCTGTTATTCAAACTTTCTATTTTAGATTGCATTGCACCACTTTCGAATTGTTCCTTATGCTGTTCAAGTTCTTCATGTTTATCAGTTAATTCGCGGACCAATCTAAGAAGCTTTTGATTATTCGCCTGAAGCTCTTGTATATCAGTGAAGGTCACAAGAGTCTTAGAAATTACTCTTGAGGAGTTCAGATCAGAGTTTGAGGTATTGGATGACATGCGAGTTGAATCATGATCACCATTGGGAAGGAGGCCTCCTCGGTTGTGTTCTATTTCTTTCAGTAAGAAACAAACCTGTCTCCCTAAATCAGCTAACTCGCCTTTCAATTTAGTATTTTCTCGAGTGTAGTGATTGGCAATTTTGGATGCTTCACTGTATTCATCTCTTAATCGATTGCATTCCATTGCCAATGATTCCATTTGTTGAGAGAGTGCAGTGTTAGCTTCAATGGCTTCATCATGATCTGCCTTTTGTTTCTGCAACATAGGAGCTTTTTCTTCCAATTCTAAGACGATAGCATTAAGGGTTGTGGTGAGCCGTCGATTTTCTTCTTTTTCTTTAGATAGCTCTTCTGTTGTCTTTACTAACAGTGAATAAATTTGCGTTAGCGACATTCCCGACTTTAGTAGTTTACTTGCAGTAGCAGCGGAAGGAGCTAGGTCACTTAGTGCCGCGTCGAGATTTTGAGCATCACTTGTTTGTAGAGCTTGGTTGACATGGCGTAACTCTGTTTTCAAATTCTCGATTTCTTCATTCTTCTTCTCGATTATTTCCTCATGATCCATTTCAGCCTGTTTAAGTTTTGTCTCAAGATCACCATATTTTTCGGTGGCTTCATTTAATAATTTTTGCAATTCAGTTATACCTTCAGTTAGCTCTAAAGTTTTAGCTTCAGCATCATCAAGCATATTTTTGAATAAGTCAGCCAGTTTCGTTTTTGCTTCTAATTCTTTCTTATAATTTTCAGTCATTTTGTTTTCTATTTCCCGTTGCTCCATCAGACGTTGATTGAGGTTTTCAGCTCGGTTGTTCAGGTTCTTTTTGAGCTCATTTAACTGAGTGATAGTATCATTAGCAGCACTAAGTTCCTCTAATTTTTCAGCCAGTTGAGTTTCCAAATTGACCATTCGACTGGTATTATTCAGTCTAACTGTTTGTAGTTCTGAAGTTAATCTATTGACTTCTTCAGTGAGGCCAGCTATTTGAGAATTTAATAGGGTTCTTTCTTGTTCAATACGTTTTTCACGATATTGCAGAGTCAGTTCTTTACTTTGTATTTCATCATTTTGGGCCAGGGCTTCACACTTCATGTCAATAGCAGCGCGTAATTGTTGCGAAAGAGAGGTTTCATTTGCAGTCAACCTTTCTATTTCAGTATCGCGCCTCTGTAAGATACGTGTTAAGTCGTTTCTTTCATCTACTGCAGCATCACGAGCACTTTTCATTGAGATTATTTCATTTTCGAATCGGCAAATTTTATCACGCGATTTCTCAAGTTCAACATTATAGGTTTCAACCTGCTTCCCCAGTTCCGTAATTGACTCGTCGGAAGTGGAAAGTTTGGATGCAGCATCTTCGTATTTGGCTGTTGTTTCGAGTAACGCGGCTTCTAGTTCGGCAATTTTATTACCTGAAAATAAAAATTCGGTATTTTTCAATTCATCTAATTTGTACGATATTGTTTATTTACTAAAACAGCAATAGGTGATTAACTAATTAATAAATGATGAATATCCGACCAACTGCCAAAATTTCAGCCGCGCCGAATGTTTCAAATAAATTAACGCAAATATGATGGAATCTGTTCCTATATGGTTTTTATTTGATAGTTCGTTCGCGATTGGCATACAAAAAAATCACGAAGTAAAAACTCACATTCTTGCCGTCAAGTTTCATATTTTTAGTAGCAATATTTATTTAAGGATAGATCTCAAACCTAGTAATGTAACTTGCGTATAAAAAGTCGCGGCAACAGAGTGAATTATATGGTTTTAGTAAGGGCGGATTGTTTACAAACATTCTACATTGAGTTTTGCTAGTGTATAAATAAATAATTTTAGAAAATTAATCTTGTCTAAAATACTAAAAAAATCAGGAACCCAGCTTATGCTACCGACTCTCATTGTAAGCTTTTATTCTACTTGCCCTGTTAGTTTGTGGAAAAATATTGCAACTGAATTTTAGACCAGTTATCTCAACCGATTGAGCTGGGCATATATATAATTTAATTTCGGTGAAGATGCAATGTCATGGACCACCTTGTCACCATTGAGCTGGTCTGATGATGGAGACAAAAGGTGGGTGACTTAGAATTGACAAGCGCTGTAAGTAATATTTTATAAATTTAACTTAAGGCGAAATGAGTTCGCTTTTTCGAGACAAAGACGAACGAACGCCGCGCGGGGAAGGCGAGAAAGGGAGGCAAGGGCGTCGGAATGACCGGCCCTCGCGCAATTTCACTGGTTTTTGTTTTTAAATTTGTTTATTGCTCTAAAATAATACTGTTTCTCAAAAAACTAAAACCATAATCGTCTAAAGTATTTATTAGGGAACACGTAGAAGAAATTTCATTACAATAATAATAAATAACTAGCAAATAAAAAGGTTTTTCCGTAGATATATCACTCATATTTTTCTATCGAGTCAAGTTTAGTCAATCGTGTTTCGAGAATCCCATAACATACCAACTAAAATCCTAAACTTTGGATCCTCATCAAAATATATTCGAAAAACAAAAACAGGTGTTAAAATTGTGTTAAGTCAAAACGTGGGTTTTGGGACTCATTTCACCTTAACCCATTAGAGGTCAAACATAAACTACCAATGCTTTTCAATTATTTTTTAAATTTTCTTATTAAAATATGAACTAGAAAACACAAAACACAAGAAAAAATTCAAAAACAGTTTTTTTCATGAAATTACAGGACTCGCATGGGGACACTGACCTCCTATGTATGCAAATTATCGAAATAAGTATTTATGACACAAAGTGTTTTTAGGCACTTTTTACGACAAAGCACACACCGCAGATGGTTTTCAATTCTTACGGGATAGTGTCCTACTCCATCTTGACGAAGGCCATTGACTCTATTGATGCAGCGTGACGCGATTTTCTTGGTTTTCCACGAATGAATTAGCGGGATGTAGTCCAAAGTATTTGACGATTGATTTGTCAATAGAGATACTGACATGAAACAATCTCTAGTGAAAAAACTTCTTCATAAGTTTGTCTGCCAATGGTCTAACGAACATTTTGTTGTTCGACATTGAAGCAAGGTCGTTGTCAATGAGATGGTTTCATATCCCAAAACTTATGTCTAGGCTAGACATGGCTTTGGCGACCAATTCTACGCCTATGTCTTCAGCTAGAGACCAGTACATAGGTCCTCAAGGTAGCTTACGGTACCCAGATAGTATCAAAATCCCTAAAAACCTCCTCACATCTGTAGAACCTAGTTGAAACTCATGTCTTTTGTGTTGATGAGTGTATAGTTTGCTATTGAGTATTATCATATCAATTATAATTATCATCATCAATTAATTTCTCGACAATTTTTACAGGGTTGAGTTCTTTCAGATTTTACAAACAGCACTCTTCCTGTCATAAACTTCAGAAGTAGGTATTCTCAGCAGTTGAAGAGTATGAAGGGACACATTTCCACCAAGTTGGGTTAGGATTCGAAGCGGATTGACGGGTAGCATCGTCTTCTTTTTGACGTCAGCGGTTCATTATCACCGTCTTCGTTATTACCAGCCTCTCGGTTCATAAATACTTCAATAGTACCAGGTGCATTTTGTGGCCTGGGACACGTCGCAATATCATCATCGACACCTTCTTCTTCATCAGGCAACGCACATGGATTTGGTAGTATGATAGCCAAGTCACACTCATCACAATCGTTGTCCTGTAAAAGGTCTTCAACAGCTTTTCCAGGCCCCTTTGTAGCTTTTTTGAGTAGTAAAATGTTGTTGTGGAATTTAAAAAAAGACAGTTATTTTACTTACGTATGTGGTCACTGGACCCATACGGGGACGGTAAGATTTATATGACCATAGTTTTATTTGAGTTGTAAATAATTCTAATTATTGTTTTTTATATCATACTTTAACATTTATTTTATACTATTGAAATAAAAAATACGACTTATAAGCACTAATTAGTAAAAAAAAGCTAAATTCATCCACCTCCCTCCGCTAAGTTTCAGTGACACAACTTCAGAAACACTTTTTAACTAAAAATATACAATTATCCGCAAAATATTGATCTATATATTTGAATAGGGTTGTGATGAAGTAAAATATCAAGGTTACCCACGTTAATTTTATGGAATTTGTAAGTGACACTAAGAAATATGGCCGTACTCGTATGGGGACGGTGACCTCTAATGGGTTAAGTAAGATGTGCGCATGAAGTGTGTACCTGTTAGATTGGAGATTTTTCCTCCACGGCTTCATTCATCATCATCATGAAATCATATGCTAGTCTTTTGAATCGTAGCATAATTATTTCGTGTTTTGATGTTAGCTTAAGTCAAGTGTGGAAAATCATTATTTGTACTAGAAAAATACCTAGATCGACAGTTTACATTGGTTTGTGTCTTTATTACACGGAAATGTATTGCCACTTCGCTATTGTTCTCCAGTCTCGACGGCGGCACCTCAACATGTCCTAACTCTTTTTGTGGCCTTAATAAAAAAATACCGAAAAGATTCACGACTTGAATGTAGAAACATTTAAACCCATTCTTATAGAATTGCCTCGTCTGAACGTTGATTTGTTGAGCACCTATCAAAAAAGCTGTATCAGATGTGGCGTGTAATTTGTTCTGACATGGTATTGTCAAACATGGACCCAGTAAAACTTGCACATGCTCACTGATTGACTATCACTAACAGGATTCATAAAGTAATTGGAACACCAATAAATTTGTAATGCACCAGCCACTTTTATCATGAAAGTTTACACTCCAACTTGGTTCTTGTCTTGTAAATATGGTCTCAATCAAGGTGTAATACAAACACATAATACCAGGTTACATATATATGTAACCTGGTATAATGTGTTTGAATTACACCTGAAAAGCATTGTCTTTAAACTATTCAAAGAAATGCCTTCTTTGTACACTCAGAAAATGTGTTGCTAGCTCGCTTGCTTGCACATGTTACAAGATAATGAGTATATAAGGGATCTGGAAGTTCAAAAGTTTTGAATAAAATAAATATGTGGAAAGGGAACTGGGAAGAAAGTTCGCAAATTCCAACTTCCTGAACATGGAAAAAGATAATATCTGACCCTTCCTCTACAATGAAATACACCAATGCACGAATTTCTAACATTCCATTTGTGTTTACCTTGCTTGGCATTGAAAGTATTCTCCTTGCCACATACAGTCAGTAGAGAGGTGCGTGAAATTCATGACAGACACTTAATTATCTGTTTAAGGACCAAAAGCAAGAGATGCTATCATTGTATGAGGATAACATCTAAGCAGGACATCCCACTTTTCGCCACCAAATATCAGTATTTTAGCCAAAAAGATGGAATTTCTGATTTTAGGATATTAAGGTAATGTGTTTGTATGTATTTTGCATTCTTATTAATTATTTTCGTAATTTTAAGTAACAGTATATTGGAACAGAAAGGTTCATGCACGCAGACAATACACATTCTTCCCCCTACCATTCACCCAACTCCGAACAATGATAAGGCTCAAAATCAGAGAAATCTACAATTAATAAACAAAGTATAATAGTTTTTTTTTCAAAATTGTAACCAAATGAATCATCGTAAGAAAATGTATTAGATAGCCGAAATTTTGTATGCACTTGTAACACTAAGGATCATCAATGGAAACAGGAATCTAAAAATATTTTGTGGGCTGGCAAGATAAGTGTTGTAATTATAACTTTCTTTGATTGTCTTTACATGCAAAAATATACTTCTACCAGAGAAATAACTAAAGTAATACGAGCTTGAATTTCAATCAAACAACTTGTTAAAAAAGAAACAAGTTAAAAGTATGTAGTACCTACCAATTCTATAAGTATCAATAATTATGAACAATATGTGTTCACTAAATGCAGTACAACAGTAAAGTTAAAAGCAAATATTATGCTTCCATGGCAGTTTTAGGAGCAGGTTCATAATTCAGAATTTTCGACAATCTCCATTTTTATATAGCATTCCTAAATATCATAATGGAAGTAACCTTAATTGAATTTGATAGGTGGTGAAAGTAAATAAAGAAAATAGTGAAGCGCGGGCATTGTCGTAATCCAGGTTATAAATGAATGTAAAGTACACATAGAACCACAAGAATCGAATGCATTTCTACCCTTTTTTAAGGCGATAGACTAAAACCTATTCCACTCAATGGTTATAAATAAAAATATATTTATAATAGACAGAACACGAAAGCTGGTTCAAGGTTTATATCGTATCATTTGAAAACTAAATTCGAAAAAGCGTCTTGTAAAGCGCCGAGCAGGCTTACCGATTATGTTTTTGTTGGTCTCGTGTAGCGCCTTGGAAGTCAAGTATTCTTCAAATTTGGAATCGATGTACAAATTGATTTTATTTGCCACTTGGTTTGGCAATCCAGAAAGCTCAGATTCTGATAAAACATCTTGTAAATGATTTTTCACACCGGCTTCAGTTTCTGCAGCTTCCATTTTCATTTGCCACAGTTTGCCACTGTTCGTCGTTTCGTTCGTTCGCCACCCTCACGGCTACGGCTCACACACACACACACACAATGACAATGTGTTGCCAAATTAACATTCCAGAAAGTACACTAATTTAAAAAAAAATTAGCTGCCCTCTTCTTATCACTCATTAAATAACTTATGTTTAATTTTCTTTAATATAATATTATTAAAGTTCTATGGAAAAGTTTTAAAGTTATGCCTAAATGCCTATTTATATAATTAAGCCCACCCTTTGTAGTAGTAGTGCAATAAAGTTTTTAAATAAATCAATAAATAAAAGTACCTACCTATTATGGGTTATTTCAGGTCTAGACCGACATTTAGAGTAAGTTTTCTTTTAATTTGTATATGAAATTTTCCGTGTGTCGAACCTTTTCTATTATATTATTTTATTTAGTAATGATGAAAGTAAGAATCAAATTAGAACTTACACACTACAACTCAAACTACTTTGAAATTGACGAATGGATAGGCCGTTTAGTAGTTTTCGCGTAAAGAGGTAACAAACATCTACCCTAACTTTCGATGGCGGGATGAATTGAGCTAATTCCGGGCCAACTGAACTGTCCTGGCCAGTGATCGTGAAGTCTGGAGAGAGTGGGGCCTTTGCCCAACAGTGGCATAAGCAAGGCTAATAGTAATAATATGTGTCAAGTGTGGTGTAATTTGAGTTCGATCCATTCTGTAGTTTTGGTGCAAAAAGTTGATAACAAGATGGTAAACATTCAGCCAAACTTACTAAATATATTGCAATAATCCGGTTGGGGGAGAGGAAGTTGGGTGAGGCAAAAATCGGACGGTAAAGTGGGCCTCCCCTCCGACTTTGGCCTCAAGGATTAAGAGAAGTGCCTAACATTACCGAACCTATACATAATACAACTTTGGTAGGTTGTATGTTGTATGTAAACTGGTGTTTATTATTAGTACCTAATTATCCAAAGACGGTATTTATGTACGTGTCTCACAGCTCAACTGTCCTTAAATCGATTACTTAGTTTGATAGATGCAACAAGCAAATGTTGATTCTTTCTTAAGCCTAGAAAAAAGTATTTACAATATAATGTGCGATAAGGATTAATAATATCATAAGTATAATATAACGCCTAATTGCCTGTTACTACGGATTCATTCTTGATCCGGCAACACTGGACATGACAGACAACAAGACGCATGGAATGAATTGGTTAGGTAGGTATCTGAGTAAAGATTTGAGTGGGCCTGGGACTATTATATTCTAATGAATGAACCTGGGGAATGAACGAATTAGTCAGTTTCGCCAACATGTAAAACAGTTATTATTTTCCACAGAATATATTGCTAGCAGTTTTTTTCATTGAAATAATAGACAACTTAGGTACACCACAGATAGGGCACAGTTAGAATAACAACCTTTTCCATGCCTGCTTCATAGACTAAGTAAGTATTATTTCGTTCATGGCCTGCTTTATGAAATGGAAAACATTTTATTGCGGATCGATGGTAGTGTCAATGCCATGTCAAAAAAAAAGTGAAAATTATAAAATTCCAAAAAAAATGAATTTGTGGAATTAGAATTTATTTAATACCTATTTTCTGGCGATTTTATTTTAATGTGTACGTTAATTATGTAAGGTCTAAAATATTATCTTCTACGCTGAAATTAAGTAAATATTTATTTTACGTTTTAGGGAAATGGAAGAAGAGCAATGTTTACTTGAATGCGAAAACTACATTCAAAGCCATGGTATCCCTTCAATCATCAAAGGGTGCATCGTGCAATTATGTGTAAATAAACCAGAAAATCCAGTGACTTTCCTGAGGCAATATTTTCAAAAACTAGAAAGGGTAAGGCTAAAAAATATAATGTACTTTCAAGATATTGTCAATAATTTGGGACCTCTTGGGAATCCGAATCCAATAATATGTGAACTCATCAGATAAGGCTCAAAAGATGTTATATAAATGGTGTAATATCTGATATGGCTCAATCTTCTAGAACCTCGCCCCTCACATAACCCTTCATTGTACAGGGAGCTCCACCAGTGGTCACCTGATGATGAGTGTTAATTTATTAATTTGTACTTAGAATTATGCCAAATCAGACCATATAACAAATAAACCTCTGGGGGTTTATAGAGTCGCTGTTAATTGTTTTTTTGTAACACAAGCATAATATTTTATAATATTCAAAGGAATTTTTGTTAATTTAATGTTTATCTAAGAAAACCGCAGGCATTTTGCTCTTCGACTTCTCCCGGTATATATCTACCAAATAGCTTTTATCTGGGTAATTCCCCAAAAAAAGGGAACATATAAAACACATACCTAAAAAAATTCTATGCTGGAATCATGTAAACTTATCATATACCTTTATGGCTGCAGGCAGGTATGGTATAAAAAAACATAAATAATTAAAAAATATCTTTTTTGTGAGTGATAAATAAATTGCAGGTGGTTTTAAACTTATTTTTATAATATAAAATGAGCTGTATTTTTTTACACAATATTTAGCTACAGCAATGAAATATTCACTGTTTCTATATCTAAGCACAAGTACCACTGAGAGGAGCGAAAACCTCAGTTCTGGTCTTTCCATACTTATATTTTCTTTCTGGTTTCCCGCCTTGAAGATCAAACATATTCAAATCTAATTGTTATTTATGTCTCATTCAGACAAATAACAGAAAATTATGGCAAGAGATCTCACTTGAAAAATTGGTTAATTTTTCAATTGCTTAACATAGGGCTAGATAATGCTGTGTGAATTGTCCAGTATTATTATTATTTTTAATTTCTCGTTTACTTTAGGTTGAGTCTACCATCCCCCTGATCATATTTGGGAGGGTATTTTGAAATGTTTTTATTTATCTTATTTTATGTTTTACTTTGAATGTAACTTTTTCATTGTTGTATGTTATATTTGCAGAAGGTATTTTATATTTATTTTTAGCTTTAGGGAAGGAAAAACATAAAACTTGAGAGTTAGCTCTGTATGGTGCCTGAACTAGCCTGAATAGGTAGTGCATTATAAGTAAAATCAATAAAACTATTATTGATGATGGATTGGGAGAGTGAGGTACTAAAAAAATCCTTGTCAATCACAATAAATAATCAAGACTCAACTGCAAGTAAAAATATATTGAAAGAAACAATACAAGTGCCTTAAAATATATTGTATTGCCTATTTAGGCAATACAATATATTTTAAGGCACTTGTTAACAGAAACCATCAGCATACCATACATAAATATGTATGATGTGCTGATGGTTTCTGTTATATAAATAAATTTATTTAAAACAGATATAGCTGTTGATATATACAATTTAGGTACATAAATTACATACTGAGCTGATGTCAAGACAATATTTTTTAACACAATTCAATGAAAAAAATGGTGACCTGTTCAAATCTGATAAGCGTTTGACTACATTGGGGGGCAACAGGGTATGTTGTTTGCAATGTTTGAACAGCTAGACCAGTAAGTTTGCAAATTGTAAACTAACTAATACTTATTAATATCTAAGTATGTATTGCGATTCAGAACAAATTTATATATTTAGTCTATAAACGGTAAAGCACTGTACAATGTACATCTAATGACGCAATATAACCACTAAACTTTTTTTTTAGTATAAATTTAGATTATAGTAAGTTAACGTTAAGTTTACCGTTAAATTAATGTTGTAGCTATAAGCAACTCTCTGGAACAATAAAAGTTTATTTATTTATTTATGTTAATGTTTTGAATTTCAGGACCAAGTAAAGGCGGCGGCGGCGGCAGCAGCGGCTTCCGAGGGCGAATGCGATGGCGAACTGTCGCCACTGCCGCTGCTTGGGGGCCAGCTGCCGCGGCGGCGCGGTGGCATCAGCGCAGAGCCAGTTACAGAGGAAGATGCTACGAGCTATGTGAAAAAGGTGCAAGTGTTTTACTTCTGATTGTAACTGTATCCTTGATTTGTATGTGACTTGTCTTTTAATTCTACAGCGTCAATGGCCCAGAATTATTTAAAAAAAAATTGTGCTGGACATTCTACATAGCTTCATCTAGACCGAGTGTACAAGATGACTGATATACCTAAAACATTTTTTTGTTAATTTATTATTTTTATTCAACCGAACTCTTCCCGCGGGTGTTTTTAGATGCCACTATACTCCGATTAAAAAACCTGGATATTTTTTGTATACAAAGGGATTACAAAACCCAAGGAATATTGGTGGAAAATATTTAACGACATTGGTTTCATCGATACTAAGCATAGAAGCTCGAAACCATTTTTGTTTTTGAAAGCTTTCATTCATTGTTTTATTCATATTATAATCTTTAGTTTTCGAATTCATTTAAAAAAAATTATCTACCTGTGAGAAATTGCATTGTTGAAGTTTGTGTTTTAGTTTTTAAAGATAACCTTGCTGTTACCTCGTTGTTTTCTGTTATTGTTGACTTTTCATTCAAAAATGTCTATGTTCACATAAAATATCTTGGATTCTAAATGCGACGTTTATCTGAGGACGCCCATATGTGGTGGCTGGCGGCTTGTGGCTAGTCCACACGCTGGACATAGATGTAGATGATGTAGTCTTTTAATTATTTTGAAATACCTTGCAAAAAACAACATTTAGCTACCTACTTACATTGATAAATACAATAAAGTTATAAAATATGTCCTGTGAATACATACAGCTAATTCATTATCAAGTAATATGAGGATGTTGTTAAGAATATTATGAACCATTGATACCACTATCCGAAAGACTCATTATCTTTTGTATTTTATTTTATTCAACAACACCTTTATAATTTTACCTATTCCTGCCCGCGGCTTTGCTTTCGGTATAATAAGTATTAACGAAGACATTTATAAGAAATATACAGGGTGTTTGGTGGAGGGTTAGACAAACTCGGTGGGTGTGTAGGTGGACCTATTTGTAAAATACAAATTGAAGTAGAAGACCCTATGTAACTCTTTACAATTTTTTTAATACTGTTTTTTGTATTTTTAAATAATTTTCCGAAATTTTAACTCTTTTCCCATACAATTTTTTTGGAACATGTTTTCGATTGTGTTCTTTTTATTTGGTTTTGGTCCCAGATGTATCCCATCTATTGAGGGCATTATTCATTTAAAAAAACCAGTAAATAATTAGTTATACGCTCTCAAAGTTAAAAAAAATAAAAAAACTAAGTTAAGAAGGTCATCTATACATCGTTTTTAAAAAAAAAACTAAAAGCGATCGAGGAGTTCAAATGCTTTTAAAAATGTATCTTATCATCGCTTATTACAACGGTATACCACATGTATTTCGTTGCCTTTCGAGTACTGGTAGTGGGATCCTCGTTAAACGCTTGGAGTATGGCTTCGTCTACGGCAACATGCTGCTGCGTTGTACTGACTCGTGGTTCTCGAAGGGTTAAGTTTTAATGAATAATGCCTTCAATAGATGAAAGATACATCTGGGACCAAAACCAAATAAAAAGAACAATCGAAAACATGTTCCAAAAAAAATTGTAGGTGAAAAGAGTTAAAATTTCGGAAAATTATTTAAAAATACAAAAAACAGGATTTAAAAAAATTGTAAAGAGTTAGGGTCTTCTACTTCAATTTGTATTTTACAAATAGGTCCACCTACACACCCACCGAGTTTGTCTAACCCTCCACCAAACACCCTGTATAATGCTGAACAATTCACACAGCATCATCTAGCCCCAAGCTAAGCAGAGCTTGTGTCATGGGTATTGGATGACGGATATACTTTATACAATACATACATAACTTAGATATTAACTTAGATATTTTTATTATACATAACTTCCAGTTTTCAATAAATATAAATGTAGCCCTGTGAAACATGAAATGATAGTGTTAGCCTTAATTAGCAATTATACAATAACTGCAGCCATACTTTCAGGTTGTGCCAAAAGATTACAAAACGATGGGCGCTCTGTCCCGCGCCATAGCGTCCAACGTGCTGTTCACTCATCTGGACGAGTCGGAGCGGGAGGATATGTTCGATGCGATGTTCGCGGTGCAATGTCTTCCGGGGGAGACCGTCATACGACAAGGCGATGAAGGAGACAACTTCTATATCATAGACTCGGGCGATGTCGAGGTATTTACAGTTACTGTAGTCAATATACCAAAGTTGTCAACACAGCCGCCCGAGTTGGTGCGACATTTCTGTGTATGAATGAATATAAGGTATAGAACTACATCTATGCCAGATTTCAGCCCGATCCGTTTAGTAAATTTGGTGTGAAGAAGTAACAAACATCCAAACTTTCGCATTTATAATATAAATGTGAGTGTGAATTTTCTTGTATTTCTTCTTGAAATTGTATGAAAACAGACGACTTTAAATGGCGTGCGTAGCGTGTCAGATCCGATTTGAACTTGGAACAGAAGTTTCACAAAAGAAGATGATGAGCTGATTGATTTAACAAAATAAATTATTATAATAATACTTACCCAATACAGTGACGAAACGCGTAAAGTAAGTAACCTTACGTGTTTCGACACTGTTATTGGTCTCGTAGATATAATAAATTAACTCTGTTTCAGGTGCTAGTTAACGGCGAAACCGTAACGACAATTGGTGAAGGCGGCAGTTTCGGTGAGCTCGCACTGATATACGGCACGCCCCGAGCGGCCACGGTTCGCGCACGCACCTCGCTCAAACTGTGGGGCTTGGACCGAGACTCGTACCGACGTATCCTCATGGGTTCTACCATACGCAAGCGGCGAATGTATGATGAATTCCTCTCTAGGGTATCTATATTAGGTAAGCACTTTATCTACCTAGTTACATACATCTTACCTTTAAAATAGAATAAGGTACATTTACGGCAAGGATCGAGGGGCCATGGTAGGCGCTCGCACTACGCTCAAACTGTGGGGCTTGGACCGAGACTCGTACAGACGTATCCTCATGGGTTCTACTATACGCAAGCGCCGCATGTATGATGAATTCCTCAAGAGTGTGTCTATATTAGGTAAGCACTTTATCTACCTAGTTACCTACGTCTTACCTTTAGAATAGAATTAGGTACTTTTACGACAAGCATCAAGCGGCTATGATACGCCCTCGCACCTCGCTCAAACTGTGGGGCTTGGACCGAGACTCTTACCGACGCATACTCATGGGTTCTACTTTACACAATCGGCGCATGTATGATGAATTCCTCTAGAGTATTTATATTACGTAAGCACTGTATGTATCTACTTATCGTCCTTAAAATATAATAAAAGACAGGAAAAAGGGACTAAGATGTCCATATCCATGTGACTGGGCAGTAGCAACGACTTTAATACATAATACCTACTAATACTGCGATCACAAACTTGCCTGCCAAGCGTGGTAAATTGGCACACAGTACTTTGGAAAGTTCATGTCCTGCAGTGGACTTCTTGGCACTGATTGAAGTATGATATCCTTACCGTATAATTATCAGTAACAAGAAATGTATGTGACTTTTGACTTATTTCAGAGAGTTTAGAAAAATGGGAACGGCTGACGGTGGCCGACGCGCTTGAGCCAGTTTCCTTTACGGACGGCGAGACCATCGTCCGCCAGGGAGAGCCAGGGAATGACTTCTACATTATCGTTGAAGGTACTTTATAAGACGACCACTGTGACTCAATAAAAGAAGCTAGCTTGGGGTACGATGATGCTGTGTGAATTGTTAAGCATTATTTATTTATGAGTTCCTGCCGACGGCTTCGCACGCGTTGTTTCTATTGAAACGATTTAAGGTTATATCTATCCCATGGGAACTGATTTATGGGATATAAATAGAAGCGTTTTACATAAAATAAAACGCATATTAATTTACTTACCTTGTTCAAAACTTTTTAATGAGAATGCCCCGTTGTTTCCCGCCAGAATATTCAAATTTCATTGGAAATAGCATTGACTTCCGCTAGTTGTCACCAATAAGAGGTCTCCACACCACCTAGTAGGCGCGACAGTGGCGCCAATAGTTTGTACTTTTGAGCGCCATGATCTTTTATTTCATTGCGTCGAATATGACCAGGCAAGATTTAAAATGTAAGTTTTGAACAAGGTAAGTAAATTAATATGCGTTTTATTTTATGTAAAACGCTTCTATTAATTTGACTGGACCTTGTTCAAAACTTTTTAATGAGAGATGTTTGTTATCGCCTGGTGGTGGTGGAGACACTTAACGCCAATGTGAACTTACTAAAATAAAAGTTATTATAGTAAACTATACAGGTTTGAATGCAAATTAGACATTATGACATTCAAACTAAATACATAAGTAACTGACAGGGCGCTATGGCGCACATTAAGGGAGGCCTATGTCTAGCAGTGGATTTGACATAGGCTGATGATGATGACATAAGTAACACACTTATGCCCAAAAACAAAACTTAGCAATATTTAAAACATAACATGTAGACATCCAAATGTCTTGTTGTGACTGGTTCGAAAAGTTCGAGGGAAAAGTCATTAAATTTATTGAAAAATAAAATTGTTACTCTGTGCTACTTCCATGCCATGATAGGTTAAACCTGTAGTATTATGTATATTATAGACCACTACGTAATACTATTATATTATAGTCAATTAATTCAGGACAGTTCACACAGTATCATCTATCGGATAGATGAGGATAGATTCTATGCTATCCCCAAGCTAAGCAGAACCTGTGTAATTGGTACTAGTTTACTGATAAACTTAAAACAATCCATTATCATAGTATCCGTTAAATAAGACCGCGGCGGTCATGGCTGAATTTCTTTTAGAAACGGTTCACGAACATTCGTTTAATTTAATATGTCCTTTAATTCATATAAAAGTAAATATTTTGATCCAAAATAAATTTACTGCCCTGGCCATCTCTGAAGATTGTATGGTCGATTAAACCATTTTAACTCAAATAGGTTATTAATCCAACACAGTAGGTAGGTACTCGATAAACCTTTTCAATTGTAGCGGAGCTTTGCTCATCTAAGAGGCCCAGATATGGGATGTTTTATTCTTAGATTTCAATAATTGATTAAGTTTTCCCCCCCACTTTGTTTGGAATACAACAGTTGTTGAGATAACATTTGCATATATTTCCAACTGTAAAAGCGTAAGAATCTTACGGATCAGATAGCTTCAGCTATTTCTTTTGAAAAAGGCCAACAGGATATAGAAAGCATGTTATTGTACAAACTTTATGAAGAGATTCCTATCCTGTCGTCAATAAATAACATTATGATGCATGATGGTAACTATTAGACACTAGATATCCTGCATCTTACAACCAGTGTAGTTCACAAACCAGCACAAACGTTATTTGTTTCAATGTAGTGTAGGCACTCTATTTGCAGATGTATTCGTCACTCTTGTCACATATGTTGAGGGAAAGACCACCCGATTACACGTTATTATAATATTGGTTCGCTGGTACTAAACAAACAGCTCCGCACGTCAAAGACATAGGGCGTGGGTACTAAGTTAATGTTTTGATGACTTTCTCATCCTTAGCATGATGCAGGTACATAAAACATCTAAACATTACCGAGTATTAGCCTATCAACAACATATCATACAACGCAAACGACTATGAATTTTTACCGAAGATAATAAGTATAAAGAGGGTAGTTAATCGTAATAAGCACGGAAGGTATTACCGTACTCAGTCCGGCCATTGTCACAATCACAACTCTATACATAGACGGATTTTAATACAAAGCCAGAGATACCTTTGCAACTGTATTACATAGGCTAAAAACTTATTATAGGCAAGACCAACAATTTAATCAATTCGTCATATTTAATTGTTCAGACTAAAATGGACACAAATGTAGGTAGTGTCTTATTATTCTACATATTTTTAATGTGGGTAGGTAAACCAGCATTCATTTTCATTGCTTTACGTTTCCTATGATTACTTGACGTGTCGTACCAGTCCTTCATATCTGGGTGGCAAAAAGAGCAAAATAAAATTGAGGGTAGATAGATAGTTTTTTGACCTATTCTCTTCCACGCGAAAAGTTTGGTACGCAACAAAATGTTTAAGGTAGGTCTGAATAACTTCTCAATATGATAATTGATAAGCCTTACATTCATTGCTGCGATCTCATGAACCTGCATGAATCCCTAGAAATATTATTTAATCCTTTCCTTAAACTCTCACTGCATACAGGTTACCGATCCGAGAGAAATAATATATAATAGTAACTCTGGGTTAAACTATGTTGAATCCAAGTCCAACCCCAATGCTTAGCGTAAGGTATTTTCATTGCCTGTACAAGGACATAACATAATCAGTTGTCGCTGCGTTGCGCAATTTATCAGTAATATAGTAGTCATAAAATAGTAAGTAGTAGTAAGTAAGTATGCGATACCGTGGAATTTGTTGCATAACTAGTGAATATGCACCACGACGCTTCCATTTAATACATAGTGGGCATGCAATACCCGAATCATATAGATATTAGTTACCCTTCCGGGAAGTACTTGAAAATAGGTACGCGATACCCTTGTTGTATCACTAGTGATATGCACCACGAAGCTTCCATTTAATACTTACTCGTGGTGTGAGTATTCAATACCCGAATAATATAGATATTAGTTAGCCTTCCTGGAAGTTCTTGAAAATAGGTACGCGATACCCTTGTTGTATTACTAGTGATATGCACCACGAAGCTTCCATTTAATACTTACTCGTGGTGTGGGTATTCAATACCCGAATAATATAGATATTAGTTAGCCTTCCTGGAAGTTCTTGAAAATAGGTACGCGATACCCTTGTTGTATCACTAGTGATATGCACCACGCAGCTTCCATTTAATACTTACTCGTGGTGTGGGTATTCAATACCCGAATAATATAGATATTAGTTAGCCTTCCTGAAAGTTCTTGAAAATAGGTACGCGATACCCTTGTTGTATCACTAGTGATATGCACCACGACGCTTCCATTTAATATTTACTCGTGGTGTGGGTATTCAATACCCGAATAATATAGATATTAGTTAGCCTTCCTGGAAGTTCTTGAAAATAGGTACGCGATACCCTTGTTGTATCACTAGTGGATATGTACCACGACGCTTCCATTTAATACTTACTCTTGGTGTGGGTATGCAAAACCCGAATCATATATATATATTAGTCAGCCTTCCTGGAAATTCTTGAAAATAGGTACGCGATACCCTTGTTGTATCACTCGTGGATATGCACCACGAGCGACACTTCCGTTTAGTACATATACGTAATCATAGTGTAGGTATGCAAAATCCGAATCATATTGATATAGGTAGCTTTCCTGGAAGTTCTATAAATAAGTTCGCGAAACCATGGGATATATTTATCAAAGTGGTTCTTGCTCCACGATTACTTAATTTTCCCAAAAACTAACCAGTTAGCCCTTTTCCGTTCATATGAACAGATGTCATACTTACGTTGTTGCAGAAGAAAAATATACCTTTGGACTCGTTGTCCGGGAAATAATCATCCTGTCCACGATAATATAATAGCTGGAACGTATTCGGTGCGGCCGAATGTGTTAATGCAGCCCTGCGAGGGCGCTTAATATAACCCCGCGAGGTTTTTTTTTTTTTTTTTTTTTTTTTTTTTTTTTTTTTTTTTTTAATAAATACTTGCAAGTGCCCATGACAATATTTGCCATTGCAGCCCTGCGAGGGCGCTAAAACGAACCCTGCGAGAGTTTCTTTTATTACTTGCAAGAGGCAGGTGTGTTGCTTACAAATCGTTTCTTCATATTCATCCTCATTATTTCTTTATTTTATCCTTTTATCATCTCTTGTCAAGCGACGACTTGACTTGAGAGTTTATTTTTATTTATTAAATTATTTCAGGACTGACACACAGCTGATCGGATGGCTACAATCAGTAGGCAAAAATTGCACACAATATGTAAAAACTTCTGAAAGAAATATTATTACTGCCAACCTATATTAACATTTTAAGTGTCTTTGCAAAAACAGCTTGAATCCGTGGGTGGGCTGTGAATAGGTTAGGCAACATTATTACGAAACTCCTCGTGAGAATTCTAGAACACCAATAAAATGTGGTAGGTAGCCAAACATTTTTTGAAACCAACAAATTGTACTTTATCAGACGATTCAGAAATCTTACTTTTGTTGAGAGGGCATTTGATTCTGAAAGCTAGAAAGAACTACGTAGACACCCAAGTTTATCATACGAGCGTTCAACATCATACGATGTGGAACGCTCTATGTTCAGCAGTAGGAATATTTTGAGTATATGTTGGCTTATACCAGCTTATGTACGTACATATACCAGCCAGGTTGAGGTCCACGTGTTGTTTGCCGAGTATAAAGTATGGGCAACGCCCTACGTAGGCGTTCATGGCCCACAATGCCCAAATTAAAAAGTTTAAAATTACTCACGATTTTTATTTTCTATGTCGAACACTTTCTCCAGATGTCCACGTGATTCTATGATTTTGGTGGTCAGAATTTATACAATTTTATCGTCTTTTCTCCATGCTGGAAAAATAATTATTTTAGCAAACAAAACCAAAAACCAACATATAACCGGAACACAAAATTATCGAACGGTAAACCGTTAAATTCTCGTTTGCTAAAAATTCACGCTGAAAATAGCGGAAATACCACGTGTTACGTTGTACAAGCCTCAGCTAACGTAAAAAATATAATAAAAATTACCACGTGCCGGGAGCACGCGCTATTTTATTCGAAATAAAATTCACAAAAAATAACTCGCGCAGGTACTACCTCGTGCGAGGTAGTTGAAGCGTCAGCTTTGTAATAACTATCGACTAACAAACAACACGTATCATCTTGGATTAAAGAATCCAAAAGGAATTTCCGAAACTTATTTCGCAAATTAACACTTTATAGAAAGTGTAAGGTAGATAAAGAAAAGTTACTTACGCAGTATGCACTTTCATCAAACCTTTAAATTTGTGCACTTTTAAACAATTCTTTGCTAATTGTATTGTATGCACTTTTAAATATTTCTTCAAAGCCTGCTGAGCAGCGTGCTTAGTGTGCTACGTAAAGAAAAGTAGCACGTCCGTATTAGGCGGGAAACAAGACGCCAATGTGATAAAAGATCATGGCGCTCAAAAGTACAAACTATTGGCGCCACTGTCGCGCCTACTAGGTGGTGTGGAGACCTCTTATTGGTGACAACTAGCGGAAGTCAATGCTATTTCCAATGAAATTTGAATATTCTGGCGGGAAACAACGGGGCAATCTCATTAAAAAGTTTTGAACAAGGTCCAGTCAAATTAATAGCCTATGTTTTATTTAGGTGAAGAAGTTACAAACATCCATCCATCTAAATATCCAAATTTTAGTATTTATAATATTAGTGCGATGCGAGATATACTTATACTGGTGAACTCCGGGAATATGCTCCCTTGAACCCATTATAAGCATTAACACGTCTAATCTACTAGCCTAGACTAGACTACATTACCATCCCCATATTTCACCACCATCAAGATTACTTATGTCTTAATAATGTTGTGACGCCCCGCAAGAACATTCTGTACCAAACATCCTTCCACCGTTTAGTCGCTGCTTGTCTAAGTGCTTATTTTGTAAGTCTAGAGAAATAAAGTACATAATTTGAATTTGAATTAGGTCAGACTTGAGTTTTTATACTTACCTACAATAACATTCAGCATGGTTTCATAAAATATCTATCTGCAATCCTGAATATGTCACGTTTAAATTACGTCACAGGTACCGCCGTGGTGTTGCAACAGCGCGGCGCAGGCGCCGGCGAAGCAGAGAGTGCTCCCGTGGAGGTGGGGCGTCTCGGGCCCTCGGACTACTTCGGAGAGATCGCGCTACTGCTGGATCGACCGCGCGCCGCCACCGTCCGCGCAGACGGCTCGCTCAAATGCGTTAAACTAGACCGCGCTAGGTAACTAGCTAACTATAGAACCATTCTAGATTGTAGGCCGCCTCGCACCTTCGGACTACTTGGATTTGATATTGAGATTGCGCTACTTTATATACGGAATTGAAATGACTTGTCGATTTGTCATCCTTTCATCAAAACAATTAGCTTGTTTTATTTTTCAGATTCGAGAGAGTGCTAGGCTTGTGTGCCGATATCCTGAAACGCAACATTGAACAGTACACCAGTTTCGTGTCCCTGTCTGTTTAAAGAAAGCTCCAGAAACTATTTTATCTGTTATTGGTTGTAGAATGTCTTGGATGAATGTATAAGCCATAGTTTACGTAGATGTTAAGATGTGATTGCATAAAATAATTACTAATAGATAGACACCTACATTTTAATTTAATTGTCACTAAACTTTGTACTTACATGTAAATACTAGTATTTTCTCGGGAGTATTGATTTGTATAATAAACATTCTGAGGTTGTAATTTTTGTTAAATTTTACTTATGAAATGTAGTAATTACCTATATTTTGTTCTAATAAAGATATTTTATAATTGTTTATTTAGAGAAAAGATAGACTATCATTAAAAGCTAGATATTGGTTTATATCTAATAATTTGTTAGATTACCTGCTAAATATTATTTATGTTAAATAAGTGCATATTTTATTTTCAGTAAATACCTACATAAATAAAAGTTAATTTTCTCAAAATCAGTGTTTACATATAAATCTATTATTATCTATTTATTTGTATGTTACCAAAAGGACCAATCGTTAATATAGTAGCCATAACATAAGCTCTGCTTAGCTTGGGGCTAGATGATTGGGGCTGTTTGGATTATCCTGTATTATTTATAGTTTACAAAGTTATAATTTAACAGTTTTTTATTGATAATCTGTACCTATATTACACTTAAGCCTATATTATACATATAGTGTATCCCACTGCTGGGCAAAGGCTTCCCCCTGGTCCCGAAACCTAGCCAACATAATTCTATGATAACTTATATTTCCAAGAGTGAATTATGGTAGCTTGTGTACCATTGATACGAATACAAGAGATATGATGAGTTAGATAACAAGCATAACCACTTGTGGAAAGCAAAATTTCAAATAACTACTATATAGTGAGGGCAGGGAGAATTGGCAGGTACTGTTTACCTTTATTAACTTCTCATATTCACCACCTATGATCTATTGGTCATTTAGCTGCAAATTATGTCAACAAATTCCAATCACGAAATTGAAATTCCATTCTCTTATGAGTCGAGGATACATAATTGTTGATTATAGTTGTTAATTAAAATTAACAGCACGTTACCTATTATTCGTGTTTAAAAATCAACATTAAGAATTCTGGACTTCTTTCGAGATGCACTGCACTCTCTCTACATGAACCAGCACTCTACTTACCTACGTTATTCGTTCGTCCAAGCACAGATAATATAATAGATACTGTGGTCCAAGTTAATCCGTCACAAATGTCAAGTTTAACATTTATTTTAGCGCGAAAGAAGAAAAGAAACAGCTGACTAGCGTTTTGTTTTGTGCACGTTTTGTGTGTTGGTTGCGTTTGCTTGCATCGTCTCATCTCGTATGCATGCATTTTTCATTTATTTGCTAAAATCCTAAAGAGATTTTTTGACTAGAACATGTGACTGCCTCTCAAAACAAGTGAATAAGCATAGCTTAAACCATGGATCTAATCGAATCAATTAAAAAAGACAAAGCTTATCTAAAGTGTAAACTGATTGTGAAGACATGGGAAAAAAACTTCAAAAGTAAACATTCCAGAATACCATCAAAGTTCGATATCAAAGAGGCCCCAGCAAAAATAAAATACGCGTATAAAAAATATTTTCAACTGAAAAGTTCAGCTTTAGAAAACTCGCTATCCATATGCGACTTTGATGAGGAGAACACTTTTGATGACAAGCTGCCTACCTTGGTATCTAATAATAGAGATAAACATGAGGAAAATGGTGATTTTGAGGTATTAAGTCCATCTTCAGACCAGTTGTTGTCGGCCCTACCCAGTGGTTCACAACTTGAAAAGTTATTTGCTGACCCCAAACCACTTAACACATCTCTATCTCAGACCTTACATCCATTTACTGAAAACTTATCAAAAAAACTCTTTCAAAACAGAAAGTTTTCATTAAGAAACCCTAGAAAGATATCTTTACCCAGGTCACAATCATCTATCGCTGATGAAACAAACAGTTCAAACTTACTTAATGATAGCAGTGAAAATTACTTCAGCTGCTTTTCAGAAGAGAAAATAAATGATTGTCTTGATTCCACATCTGAAAACTCATTTTCACTGAAACTATCAAACCCTGATAGTTGCACTAAAACACCAGCTGTGAGACAGTTAAATGCAGCTTGGCTGGATCGTGCCACTGGTGTACAATCTGATTACAAAACTCAGCAGAGTGTGCAACATGACAATTTAAATATTCCAGCCTCCACAGTCATAGAAAAATTTGGACTGACAAATATTAATGTTCCGATTGTAGAAAGCATTACAACAAAAGTGTGTGATTATGTTGAGAATAGCGAGTCTGAAGAAGAAAATATTGATAAAATAAAAAAAGCATTGAAGAAAAGAAAAATCTGTGAGAAAAGGACAAATGATGTATGCGCTGATAAAACAGAGGAAGTTAAACAAAAACTTGTCTTGAATGATAAACTTTCTAATGAGCCTAAATCTCAAAAGAAAAAAATCAAAGCAGACAGATCAAAGAAGACACATGATATGTCGAGTGAACATCAACCACCAGATATTAAGGAATATATCCCCTTTGGTTTAGAAGAAGTGGTTCCAAGACTTTCACAGGTGTCAAATATTTTAAAAACTCATGATATCCCATGCTCTTCTCAAGCCAGAAGTAATACAGACTATGATGCTGCTGATAAACTGGAAAGTAAAATAAAAAGTGGAACCCTAAATGAAAACTTTGTCAAAATTAATATTGAGAAAAAAGTATTTGTCCGCGGAAAGAAGAATATTAACTTTTCTAAGTACAAAAAACAGCAATGGAAAAATAAAAAGGCATTGCATGCTGGTATGGAATTTCCAGAATCTGGTAAAATTGCATGTTTCAAATGTGGAGAAACCGGTCATATGGCTAGGTACTGTAAAGCACATAAAGGTGAGATCCTACTGCCATTAGAGGATTATAAAGAGGAAGACATGCCTACTTTAGAAGATATGCAGAATTTGGTTTCACAACAAGAAACTCATGTTGAAAAATCAGTAACTGAACAGCTGTGTGACACAGTGTTTGAATCTAGTCAAATACCAGAATCATTTTTGAAACTATTAGGTGAATCTAGTGATGAGAATGAATTAGCACCAGTATATTCAAACTATGAACATGTAGACTCAAAAGATTTAAATGAAGCCCTTAAAATGTTTGGACATGAATCATTCAGGCCTGGTCAAGAAAATGCTATGAGGCGAATTTTATGTGGCATGTCAACTCTACTGATATTATCGACAGGTGGAGGCAAGTCCTTATGCTATCAACTACCAGCATACCTGTATAGCAAACACCGAAAATGTTTGACACTAGTAATTTCCCCACTTGTATCTCTAATGGAAGATCAAGTTTTGAATATGCCTGAATTTTTAAAAGCTGGATGCCTTCATACAAATCAACCACCAACACAACGCCGTAAAATACTGCAATGCTTAAAAGATGGTGATATTAATATACTGCTGATTTCACCAGAAGCCCTAATTTCAGGTGATAACTCAAATGGATTTGCTGGATTGTTCAAATCCCTGCCGCCAATAGCATTTGCTTGCATAGATGAAGCACACTGTGTATCCCATTGGAGTCACAACTTTAGACCCAGCTACCTAATGATATGTCGAGTACTGAGAGAAAAGCTTAATGTGAAATGTATACTTGGACTCACTGCTACAGCAAGCCAGACTACAATTAAAAGCATAATAAACCATATTGACATTCCTGATGGTGTAAATGGAGTAATAACAAATCCTACACTTCCTGACAATTTACATCTCTCTGTGTCATTTGAAAGAGATAAGGACAGAGCCTTAATATCATACTTAGCATCAGACCAAATATGTCAATACAATTCAATAATTGTATATTGTATTAGAAGAGATGAATGTGAAAGAGTAGCAGCAATTGTAAGGTCATGTCTCCAAGAGTCAGGTAAAAAAACAATGGAGGACCAAAAACGGAAACGAAAAAGAATGTCTTTTACAGCTGAAGCTTACCATGCTGGCATGTCAGCTGCTCAAAGAAAGAAAATCCAAAAACATTTCATGGATGGTACCTTAAGAATTATAGTTGCCACTGTGGCTTTTGGAATGGGCATTAATAAATCAGATATCCGATGCATAATACATTACAATATGCCAAGCAGTTTTGAATCCTATGTCCAAGAAGTTGGTAGAGCTGGTAGGGATGGCAAACCTGCCCATTGCCATGTATTCATTAACAACAGCAGTACTGATGTTGATGAACTACTGAAACATATTTATTCTAATTCAATTGATAGACCAACTATAAGGAAGTTGCTTCAAAAAGTGTTTATACAATGTGATTGCAGTAAAATGAAAAATGAAGAAAGTTCAATACCCAATAACCATTGTAAAGGACATGAAGTAGGGATTCCAATAGAACCCACAGTTGAAGAATTGGACCTGCCTTCTGAAAACATAGCAACTTTACTATGCTATGTGGAACTCCACCCAAAGAAGTACATAAAGGTACTAAATAATGCTTACACCATGTGCAAAATTTCATCTTATGGAGGTGCACAAAAAATTCTGGAAGCAGCGAAAACTTGTAGTCCATTGGCCATGGCTTACCTAATAGAGAGCAAAAAAGATCCAGATATATTAAAACAAAGTGTTTTAGAATTTAATGTAATTGAAGTTGCTGCTGCAGTAGGGTGGGAGAGTGGTATGACTAAATATCATTTGAAGAACTTAGAATGGATAACAGACGGAGGCTCTTCAAAAAGATCCCATTTAAAAGTGGAGTTTAGTACTTTGGGTTTTAGAATTAAAGCAAGGGGAGATTTGACACCATCTGAACTTGACAGCATACTGGACGACCTCCATGAATCTGTTGTTTTCCAAGAAAAGGCAAGGTTGTACCAATTGGAAGAATGCAGCAGAGCCTTTAAAACCTTAGGAAATTATTCAATAGAAAATAACGAATTACGTGATGATGTCTTGGTAGAAAAATCCAATGAGTTAAAAAAAACTATAAGATCTTATTTTGAAAGGGAAAATTGTTTACCAGATAATGTCGAGCTGGAAAAACGACCTTTAGATGTTGGACGATGCACTAACGACGTCAGAGCTTTGATAGCCTCCTACAAGGACTGCACATTTACAGGGCGCAGTATAGCCAAAATATTTCAAGGTATTTCGTCTCCTAACTTTCAAGCACTAGTGTGGGGTAGATGTAAATTCTGGAGGTCGCACATCCAAGAAGATTTTAATGGAATCATAAAAATTGCTACTCAACAAATCATTCAAATGAAAATTTAATGTAACTACATGTTGAAACATTATATGGACTGATTAGATTTAATCGAAATAAAATACTTAATTCACAAATGAAGATGTTTCTCTTTTTACGCACCCCAACCCAACATGTAGGTAGATGCAGTACGTATAAGTTAATTTGCCTTACCCCTAGAGCCTTACCATTGAAAACTGAATAAAATCATTAGAAACGCGCTCTAGAGTTCGTTTTGTAGTACATTACCTATAAATTTCAATTAATTAAATTAAGCTGCTTATAGCCCAACAACGGCATGCTCTGAAAGCGCATTCATCGTGAATATTCATCATCATCATCAGCCCATAGCAGTCCACTACTGGACATAGGCCTCCACCAATGAACACCATAGCGCCCTGTCTTCAGCTTGCCGCGTCCACCATCTACCTGCAGTCTCGCAGGTCGTCATCCCACCCCACCTGGTCGGAAGGCGTCCTACACTATGTTTACCGAGTCGTGGTCTCCACTCAAGAACACGTTTGGCCGTCGGTTGTGGCAGTGGGCCACTGCCACTTCAGCTTGCTAATTCTTTGAGCTATATTCTCTGTCAGGTGTATCAATACTCAATATATTTATTGTTGTCATCACATTGACGACCTATGTGGCGCGGTGGGCGAAGGTCCTCCTGCGATGCAGGAGGTTGCGGGTTCGATTCCCGCCTCGGAACAATTGTGTGTACGATCTGCAGATATTTGTTTTCGTTACGAATTCTATCCTTCAGAGAAACTCCGATCATAGCTCGCTGATCGTCTTTGAACTGGTAGACCAACCTTATCGTGAGTGTCCACGTCTCAGGTCATAACGGGTAGAACGCACTGGTTGAAAACTTTCATTTTCAAGCATTGCGGTATGGATGACGAGAATACTTGACGTAGTTTCCCAAATGCTGCCCAGCCTAGCTGGATCCTCCTTTTGGCCTCCTTCTCGAAATTGTTTTTACCCAACTGCAGAATCTACCCAAGGTAAGTGTACTCGGAAACAGTTTCGAGAAAGTGTCCATGTGCGACCTCCGGCCTTGGATCAATGTGACCATTGAATATTTCCCCTTTTAATTATGTTCCAAATAAAGATAATTTTGATTTGATTATAGATGGTGTTATGGCACATTATTTGCGAAGATATTGAATTATATCTTTACAGGCGTAAGTAAGGAACACAGTTCTTATCCGACCAACCAAGGAAAAGGTTCTAATGCTTAGAATCTTTTCCTTGGTAATTGATATTAAGTTTGTAAAAAAATTAAGCACACATTAAGTAGGTATAACAATATATTTACAATTAAATAATAAGTAGGTATAGGTAGGTAGGTTCGTAATAGATAGCTGGGTAAATAATTAATCATTAAAACAATAAAAAAGGTAGGTACCTACCTAAAATCTGAAATGTATGTTACGCAAACAATCTATCATAATCTCAAAAATAGGAGGTACAACAATGACTTAAAAATTTGCTATCCTATTAAATTAACAGTCTTTTGTCATGTTCTATCTAATCGACCAGTTTCCTTATTCAGTTTACCTACATGTCCTTTTGGATCTGGAGATAAAGAACTCCATTGTGTTGATTGACAAACATCAAATTGGTGATTTCCACATTTAAAGTTTTCATTGATATGATTACTCTGAGACACACATGATCCTAATACATTGTAAAATTCACTAGTAAGTCCATCAACCCACTCCCTTAGGTCCTCGCGAATTCTTTTCACATTTGAACTTGACATTTTTTGTAATAACCTGGTTTCCTCTTCAGTAGGAGTAAAATTATCAAGGGCAACATAAGAATATTTTTTATATGAAGATTGTGACCCACCATGAACAATACTTGCTTCTTGATGAGATAGTTCTTGCCCCGAAAAGTATTCTAACGGAGTAATGAGGAATTTTGTAGATAGAATAAAATTGTTTTGTTGAAATAGTCCGACTTTCCATACTCCTGGCAATAAAGGCAGCTTCAAGTTTGGTTTTATAAAATTAGTTAAGTTGTTCTCGTCAACGTGAATACCATTGATATCAGCCATTACTCCTGCTGGGTCTAACCACATGATGGTATAGTTTTCTGTTCTTTTTTCAGTAATGGGAGAAAACTGATACAATAATACCGGCTCTGACAGTGGTCCTAAAATATTTGCATTATTCCTAAAGGTTGTTTCCTTTTGATCATAATCTGAACTTACTCTAAATATTTTAACATTTTCTAAAAATAAATTATTGTCGTTCCATTCCATATATTTTTTAGGTTTGTACCAGGTTTCTATTGTTACTTCTATTTCATTATGCATAGTTGCTTTATGTAAAATCAAGTTGCCTTTATAAACATCTGCATGATTGTACATACTAATTTCAATTACTTCTTGAGGTGTTATTTGACATTCTTTTTCATATAAAATCTTCACATTATGACGAGCAACACTTTCTGCATGTGTTAACAATGTGTCATCATTCCTAGATGTTAAATCATCAATATTATATATACTCTGCCAATAGGCTTCTAAGTTATTTACTAAATTGTGATCCTTAAATCCAATGTATTGTTCAACCCTATTAATAATTTCTTGATTAATTATTGGTTCAAATTTTCTAGCAAAATATAGCTGTCTGTCTTGAGTATTTTGTATTCTTGGCCAGTCATCTGGTCTAAAATCGTTGGGCGAACACCCGCACCAGTCAACGACATGCTTATATTGGCATTTGCATCCTAATTTCCTTTTCCAATTTGTGACATGTAAATTGTTATCAACATAAGTATTACAGTATTTTGAATTTCTTAGAGCTGTATGAAAAAAGGACTCTGCAGGTAATAGTGTGTGTTGAAATATGATATCCAGGCCCTTTAATAATTCATCTTGTTTCCCGACAACATATTTAACAAACGGAGGCGACAGTGCGATCCAATCGCTTCCTCCATCAATGATGATTCCTTTAGGGAGCTTCCTCTCTCCCGTACGCCACATATGGGTTTCACATTCAACAAAAGTCTTATCCAAGCCTTGTTTCTTAATAAACCTTTGCACTTCACGACCGTGAGACTTAACAAAATTAAGTCCTTTGTTTGCCGATAGAAATTTTTCTAAACTTTCTAGAGACTTGATCGGAAAATCACTTTCACTGAGATTAATCACGAAATCCCAGTTCCATCCCGATGCAAGAATGTCGTGCATAGACGTCAAGAGCATCGTCAGCAAAGATGCACCGCCCCATATGGTCGAAAATCTAGTAGGGGCTAATTTAATATTTGTAAATTTGTTCTCTAACTCTAAAAGTTTCCTGTGTAGATAATCTTGTCTCTGAAACAAACCAAACATTAGACAACAAACATCAACCTACATACATGCGAAACTAGCGCCACTGATAATTTTTTTAGGCATTACAGAAAATATCAAAATTTTACATGGGTTTGCCATGATAGTTAAAAGGGTATTCGATTTTAAATTTAAGCAAAAAATTAGCTTTCTTTAACACTTGTTAAATTTTTTTCTGAATAACAAAAAATAAGTTTCGATACAACTTCGCCTTAACATTCATGGCTCACATCGAACATGTGGATCTTGCAGCGGCTCGCCCTTGTGGGTCGCGCCGCGCGGCACCCCGACGGTAACAAATATCAATTAAAAAAAGATTTGAATTGAACTACTGTTTTACAAAAATACTAGGAAAGCTCTATAAGACGGCAAATTATTTTACCAAGGCAAGGCGATCGGTAAATGCAACTATCCCATAGTACTCTTTGACCTACTAGGAAGTATAACTAGTTTTGGTAGCATATCGTACCAGTGCTTATGTGGTTTTCAAATACTTACAATATCAATGTGTATGTAGAAATAATGATTACTCCTGTACAAAGCGTTGATGAGTCGATAGACTTGCCTCAATGCCCTTCCATTCAATGTTAGCAAGAATACAATTCTGACAGAGCTCTCCGTGCCTATACTAGGGATTCTAGGTTCGAACTCTGAAAAAAAATGTAATGTAAGCTTAGATTGGTCATGATAATATAAATCAGAAATTAATAATGAATATTTTTTATACTTCACTAAATAAGCTCATAGACTAATCAAATGTTTAAATAAATTTATCAAATGAATAGGCAAATTTGAAACTAAATTTTTACCAAATTATTATCAGAAATTATTACAGAATAGATAGATGCTGAATAGAATGCCTACTTGTTAAACCAGTTTCAAAAACATTCATAGTAAAATAGCCTCCACAAGTTTCTGTAGAATCAACTGGACATTTCATGTCACACAGATCATCTGAAATCTTTGATTTCATAGGAGGTAAATTTTCTCCACAGAAGCATTCAGACCTGGAATAACAATAGACAAATTTTAGTTAAATGCATAAGGAGTTATGTATTTTTCTTTGTTTGATTATGTATACTGGTATATATTGGTAATGTAACTAAACTTAACATTGGACAACGCAGCATTTAAAATGTTGCCCTATTTCTTTTTATTCAAACTAAAAGGACAACTAAACTTGAGTGTTGGTAAAACCAACATTAATATTTCACTGAACAGAAATTTTTCTTTAGGTTACTCACCCATATTGAACCCCGGCATATGGAAATCCGCCTTGCACACAAATGTCAAGACAGGCACTGCGTGAATTTGTGTTAAAGTTTCCATAGAAACCAGATAGAAGCCTTTGCTTCTTCTCATCTACAAAGCATCCTAAATATCTTCCAAGAGTCATTTCATTATGGGGGCAGTAATTAGGTAGCTTTACTGGATAGAAATGCTCTTCTTGTATGAGACAGGTTTTATTTAATATCTGCTGTTTGCAGATCTGTGTTTTGGCTCTATGAATGGCTGATATTGCTTCTCTGCTAAGTATGTCACAAGCAGGTTTAAAATCCAGTTCGCCAACTCTTAATATGGTGGCAGGTTTGTTCTGTTTGTTGTGCGAAGGAAAATCTTCATCATCACTCAAGCCAATATGTTTCCTAGCCGATATCTCTGCTGCTTCTCGTCTTGCTATTGTTACATACCCATTTTTCATCAGTAAATTATCATTACCGGACGGGAAGAAGCTGACTGCAATTAATAATTGAGCAAAAAAGGCTATCAAAACTGATAATAATATACATTTTGTATATTTGTAACATATCCTTCGCAAAATAAAAGCCATTTCAACATTCTATGCAATAGTATAAAATTCACATTTCACAAATTGCACGTATGTTTAATTCTTTTATAATAAAAACAAATGAATTGAATTCGTACAATTAATATGTATTTTTTTCTAGAGGAACGAGGAACATATTTTAGAAAGGTTATTTTCACGGATTGCCATGAGCCATAGACTTATTATAGCCTAAAGAATAGAGTCATAATAGAGTATAAACCTTGATCATCGCCTTCCATCGCAGATAACTGCTGTCAGGCAGACTGACTTTGCTGGGGGCTGGTTTTTACTTAAAAAAAAAAAACTGGGATTGGTAAAATTAAAAGAAATACCTAAATTGGCGTTGTAAGTTAAGTTACTAATATCAAAGGTACATATTTGTATAAATTCCCAGAACAACACATACAATGCGATTCGACGAATTGCACATAGCGAAATCCAAGATATGGGCTTGTTAGTCTCTATTGGTGCGATAGCGTTGAGTTGATAAAAATTGCACGGGTGAGTGAGTTGACCGTGCATCAATCAACATAACCAATCAGAGCAGCCGCCCCGGAGCAATAATACCTTCCGTTTCGAACAAAAGGCAAATAACTAAACGTAAATGATGTCGAAAGTTTACACCAATATGGTTCGTGCTCGCCACTGTGATGCAAGACTCAAAGGGAAGGTGGCGATAGTAACAGCATCAACAGAAGGGTGAGTTTGGTATTTTGTTATATTTTCTCCAAGCAAGTAGTAGCAGTAGGTACATATTATCTTGTGTTGCGCTTACATTGTTGTTAGTTGTTTGTTAGCCTTGATTTAAGAACTGTTCAAAGTTTACTTTTTGCTTATCTACCTAGGTAAATCAAATACCTCTACCTACGTATGCTTCGCTTTTTATGGTCAACATTGCTTACGTAGGTACTTTATAACTTAATATAGGTACCTCAATCTTAAATAGGTAAATAAATATATAAATAACGCTGGACAATCCACCCACACAGCATCATCTAGCCCCAAGCTAAGCAGAGCTTATGTTATGGGTACTAGATGACTGATATACGTAATACAATACATTAGGTACATAGATACATATTTTTTATTATTCATAAATAACGACCAGAACACTCGGTACAAATGTCTGCAGATCGTACACACAATTGTCCCGAGGCGGGAATCGAACCCGCTACCTCCTCCGTCGCAGGCGGACCTTCGCCCACCGCGCCACAGAGGTCGTAGAAGTAGGAAGGTAGCTAAGGTTTAGTAGGTAGGTACGTGTGTGCCTAGCCTACGTGGGTAAGGTACAACATCAAAAATCGCGTTAAGTTTACGTCGTTACTTTTAATCGATAGGTAGGTAGGTATGTATGTCGTGCCTAGCCGGTGCCGACATCAACTTTACCAGATGATTGAGTAGTACCTACCTAGGTATGATCTGTAGATATTACGTCTTAGGTCTTGTCTGGGTGCTTTCATTGCATAAAAAATATCTAGATACCAATAAGTACCTTATCTACCTAAGTAGCAGTTGACAAGTTTCCATTTGTATGAAATACAATCTTGGGTGGGGCTAGGCTAGATTACCATATTGTGTGGATTGTTGGACCTGCGGACATTTTACGTAGTAGGGGAGTCCCAGCCAGCCCCCACACCACCTATGTGTTTTCTTCTGTACGGGAATATAAGCTGTATTGTATGTTTTGGCTTTAGGATAGGCTATGCCATTGCCAAGCGGTTAGGCAGCGAAGGTGCATCGGTAGTCGTTAGCAGCCGGAAAGAGGCGAACGTAGCCAAGGCTGTGTCGAGCTTGAAATCTGCAGGAATCAACGTCGAAGGAATCGTGTGCCATGTCTCAAATGCTGAACATCGGAAAAAGCTGTTTGAAGTCGTAAGTTTAAAAACGTGTTATGTAAAGGTAAGGTTGAGGAGCTATTTTGAAAAAAAAATTCAGTCAAAATTTTAACCTTTGCCTTTTGTCCACTATTGAGTTTCGTGTATTCTGGCAAATTGGGGCTAACTAACTCTACATTCTATTTTTATTCATTTAACCGATTCCTTGCCACCTTCATTTTTCGATCCTTTCCGCCCCGGCCCTATACAAATATTTTAACAATTTACTAATGACGCGCTTGTCGCGTCATTGGCCTCACTGAAGGTTTCTTCATGACGCGCTGCGTGCGTCATAGGCCAGGAATCGGTACTACAACTACACTCAAGTAAATAAATCATCATCATCAGCCTATAGCAGTCCAAAGCTGGACATAGGCCTCCCCCAATGAGCGCCAAATAAACCTTAAATAAATGGTGTAATATAACAAATGAAACTAAAAAACTGCATCCCACACAAAAGGCCTCCCCAACTTCTATAGGACTAGTGTCATACCGTCACAGATACCGTTGTCGTCGGGTCTCTTACCATCATCACACAAGTTAACGTAAACACAACAGACCATTCGGTTCGAGAATAGCTGGTACGTTAGCGGTGACAAAGCTAAAGGCCCCGCGCCGGTTGATGTCGGCTAGCATGGCGAGATGGACATGTAGATACACGATAATTCATGATGACTTGGTCATCATGGTTCGATTGCCGAATATGAAAAATTCATCTTGTTTCCACTAGCGAAAAACGATAGTAGTAGGTGTTAAATCGCGCGCTCTTAATTCCGTTTTATTTCAATTTGAATGTGCGTAAATTCCATGGAACCAATCGCAAGTACTAGATATACTAAACGATTAACTTACTTTTTCAGGCAACAAAGAAATTTGGAGGACTGGATATCCTTGTTTCTAATGCTGCAGTCAACCCAGCCGTATCGCCAATTCTTGAGGTAAGTTTTATTGGGTAGATTATTAGATTAGATACATATAGAAGTACTAAAGCATCACTGCCCTTGTGGCAATGAAATGTTTCAAAGCGACAGAAAGTTATAGGCAAGATTTTTGTTGCAGACTGATGAAAAAGTATGGGATAAAATATTCGAGACTAACGTAAAAAGCGCCTGGGTACTAGCTAAAGAGGCATATCCTGAACTTAAAAAGCGAGGAGGAGGAAGCATCGTTTTCATAGCGTCTATTGCTGGCTACCAACCGATGGAAGTAAGTTCCTACCTACATTTACAAATGGGTGCGATATCGTCGCAGACTCAACAAACTTTTTTAAAACTTTCAGCCTCTAGGTCCTTACAGCGTGAGCAAAACTACGCTCCTAGGACTAACGAAGGCTATTGCAAATGAAGTCTCTGCAGACAACATTAGAGTGAATTGTGTTGCTCCTGGAATCGTCGCCACAAAGTTTGCGGCTGCTGTAAGTAAGATTAATAAAGCATACATCATTAATTTATAGATAGGTTGTCAAAATCGTTACCAATAGAGCAGCGAATCTAACACCAAAACTTATTTTAATTTTAATCGAGAATGGTGGCGACAAGTAGTTATTTAATTTAACTAAGAAAACTAGACACAACACTAAAGTATCACAAACTACCCGTGAGAATTTCTGCTATTTCTTTTGTAAACCGGTAGTGGCGTAGTAGTCTCTACAAGGGCTGTAATTTAAGTATAACATGATTTGGCTTACAATCTGTTACAGATAACTGACTCTGAAGCAGGAAAGGAAAAAAGTTTATCAATAGTCCCAATGAAGAGATTCGGCAAGCCGGAAGAGATCGCGAGCGCCGCCGCATTCTTAGTATCAGATGATGCAAGCTACATTACAGGGGAGACCATTGTTGTGGCTGGAGGGGCATTTGCTCATCTTTAACAGTTTAAAGACTGGTGATGGTTACATTTAAATTTGCTAAATTATGTGGTTGTCAAACAAACTGACTAACTGAGAAGTGATGCTTGGAGTGAACAATATAAATATTATTGAAACAATTCTTACAACATTTTATTTATGCTAATATTCTTGCATTTATTATACTTATATACAAAATAAATAAAGGAACATTAAAAAGAAATGATTGGGATTTCAGAAGTTTTAATTTAGTTCATCATCATCAGAATCTAAAAAATCTGTCTTAGCTAACCCAATGGTGGACATTAAATTACTAGAAGGTCCTGATGAAGCTTGTTCCTCTCTTATGCTTTTTACCATACTTTGTAATATTGATTTGTTATCATCTATAGAATCACCTCGGCCTTGCAATTTATGTTCGAGTTCTTGAGCTAAAGCTTGATCAACTTCAGACTCAGACATATCATCTGATTCAGCACTAAAATCTGAATCAATTTCATCTTCATCAAGACCAGTAGAAACCAGTTTTAACATTTTTTCTACACTGTTAACAAACTGATCTGCATCAAAATCAATATTTTTATCTGATTCTTCCATTTCTATTGATTCAATTCCTTCATAGTCAGATGTCTTTTTGAGAAAATCTGTTAGTTCCTTTGTGATGTTTTGTGGGGTGATCATGTCACTCTTTTCAAACTTTGTCTTCTTGCCATATCGTGAGTTCAGCAGATTGTTCAGTTGTTCAGGGTGTATGTTCAACCACTCATCATCATCTTCTACAAGATCTGAACCAGAACTTTTTAAGTCCTCTATGGTTTTAACATATTCTTCAGAATCTGTTATTTCTTTTATGCTAGCAGCAACATTTGTCATTACTGGGCATTCAACTGAGGAGAAAAAGCATTTAGCATTTTCTAAAAGTTTCTTGTATTCTTGTGAACCTTCAATATTACCTCTAAAGTAACCATTATCTGTTAGGCTATTCAGAAACTTGTGATATTCCTTGGAAGAAAATATATCTGAGGACCTATTCATAATAATTTTGTAGCCACATGCAATCTTCTTACCTAGCGTGGTACTCTTATCTTTCTCAGTGGTAAACATTAGATGTTTGATAATTTTGGAATGTAAGAGCATTGCATACAAACATTTTGTGAATTTCACTGTTACCTTAACAGTATTCTGGTAATCTAGGGTTCTGCATGCTTTAATGTCTATAGTATCATGATGACAATAAGTGTCTACAAGAGGTGCTATAAGTTTTGGTTGCAATTTGAGTAAAGCTGCCACTTCAACAGGTAATATGATGATGCTGTTATGCATATTACTTTTGTGCTTCTCAGGGTAGTTGCCAATCCTGTTTATAATAGCACTTTGCACATCAAAACTTGCAAGTGTTTGTTCTTCATTTTCCGCTACATAAGTCAAGGCTTCGCATATTTTCAGGTCTTTATCAACACTTGCTAGTTGTGGTGGGACTATGTGAACTTTGTTTCTATAAATAAAAACCTGGAAAAAATTATTAAAATTGATTAACCAAGCAATTGCTAAGGAATGGAATGCATGCTCAGACGCTATTTAAGTTTTTTGGTCTGACTTTCTAAAATATTTTTTTTAGTCTTGACCTTTAACTGGCGACGTGGCTTTTGTGTAACGTAGGGCCTGACAGGCCTCGGATGTATATACATATAATTCAAGCTATTCATAAATGAACGACTGTAGCCTACCTATTTGTGTTAATATGGATATTTAGGTATGAAATAAAATAATTATGTGTATTCTAACTATCACTATTATTTAAAAACAAGACATATTAAAATTAGCTCTCGTATTATTCGAAAAAACGATATGATATCATTATTTGGTCATAAAAAACAAAAAACGACATACTTATTGATAATAACATTTTAAAATCTTAGTATAGACTTGAATCATCTTATAAAATAACATAAATCTCTTATCAAAATTTTAATCACAAAACTGACACTGGGTAAACTTGTTGCACATGTTTTTATTGACACTCAGGACATAAATGTTTCGCGCGCTGCAGGCATACATGCTTTTTACACTAAACACATAGGTAAAGAGAGTTCTGTTCCCGGTATAACTTTTATACTAGTACTTTGTTCTGTATTTCTCTGCTCCAGTACTCTACGCCTTTTTCTAGGTGGTTCTGTATCATTCATCCTTTATGTTTTCAGGTACACTCCATAATAAATCACAAATACCACCTTAACAACTCTGAAAAAAAAAGTAACGTAAGTGGTGAAATAGGCCCTGAGAGGCCTCTGTAAAACTTTAATTGCGTATAACTCACCGAATTTGCTCCCGCCGACACTATTATCCCTATCCACGGCATGGGTGCAACCAAACTCGGAGCTACTGAGACGCATAAACCCGGGACGAGAGAGGAAAGGGGTGAAAAAACGTTTTGTTAGTGCTCTCGGGTCTGTGAGGACCCACATCACCAGTTAAAGGTTTCAAGTGATTGTGTTTGCACAAAACCTAAAATGTTGACATCCCTTTTTTAGGCTTTAAACAATTTGAACCTACGCATGTTTTGGTGCCAACAGAATTACCTTTGTGAAGATTTTTAAGTGCTTACCCTATTTTCTGTACTATCAGGGTTGGCCCAGGAAGGCAGATATTCAGCTGCTTCTATGAGAAGAAATTCTCCATCACTGTCAGTGGCTTGAATAATAATATTGGTGAATTTTCGTGTCAACTCTAGAAGCATGTAGATAACAAACCATTCATCTTCAATATTATCACCAAAACTTATGGTGCAGTCCAGATGAAATGGAACATCTGTAAGTAAATAACCTCATGCAGTTTATTTAGTAATAGTTTGTTTGTACTCTCAGATAAATTTGCCTTACTTGCTTTGTGTTAATGATTGTATAAAATGAGGTTAGGTGAGCTTTAAATTTACAAAAAAACAACTATTTAGAGACCTTATTACCTTCACAATTGGTGTTAAGTATGGGCATAAAAACCCTAAATTGATCTCTGTGCCAAATATACTCTTGCGATAATACTGCTGCAGCGGTGTTTATCTCGTTGCATAATTGTAGCCAAGATTCGGAATCAGTTAGAGCCGGTGAGAAAACACGGCACTGTAAAGTATCTTCACTGCTAGGTTCGAATTCATTATGTTTTATTTTATTATTTGACATTTTTATCTATTTAGATTCACGCATTTTTCAGTTATATTCTCACTTCTGTATTGTATTGATAAACGTTGTCTGTACGAACGGAATGACATCAAAGGGAAGAGAATATATATACATACAATAACTTATTAACTTCAACTTCTTCCTAGATGGAACTTATTAATTGACATGGGCGAATGAAAAATGATGGCAATGAGGAAAATGGGCCGTCGCAATTTTCACTCAAAACCGGTAGAGGGAGGGTGTATCTCCAGCTACACGAAAGATCAATTACACCGCGAGTGTTGAAACTTTTTTACGAAGGTTTAAAATCACCTCGGGTCAATATGACCCAGCGTCATTGGCGCCGGGTTAAAAACACAAAAAACAGGATTTAAAAAAATTGTAAAGAGTTAGGGTCTTCTACTTCAATTTGTATTTTACAAATAGGTCCACCTACACCCACCGAGTTTGTCTAACCCTCCACCAAACACCCTGTATATTGGATGCTGTTTGGTATCGGTTTTTCAACACAGATCAAAGGAGTTTTGGCGTGATAACGGCCGTCGTCGTCGTCGTGTCCCCACGTTGGCCAATGTAAAGCTGTTGGTGGTATCAACATCCCTGATGTTGATGGTATCTCGGGGACGAACATAGTCAAGTAGAAATAAATAAATGCCAAATTAATTTTACCATTAATACTTTTTATCCCGATAAAAAGCGTGCGGAACCGCGGAGAGCAGCGTCCGCACATTGGCCTGAGGCCTAAATAGAAGCAAAGAACGAACTGCCAAGGTGGTGGCCAACATTATGGCACACATGCTGGCTATCGTGGAGGAAACATTGTATATTGATTTCTAGAACCATGAACAAAAATGTCTAGAACATTAAAAAGCTGTTATGGTCACGTCTCGGTCGTCGTCGTCGTCATCGCGGCCACCGCGGCCGCCCCGCCGCGCCGTTTGCCGGATGTCGAAAGTGTCTAGATGACATAGACAATTTTTTTATCTGTGCTTGACTAGACCAAGAGCTGGCAAATAGACGTGAATGTTTACGTTACGTAGGTAGTTCAGTCAGCTTCATTTCATTCAGCTATTCACAGACTACTCAAGTACCTACTCAGGGATATGAGGGATACTAACGTATCAGCTATTCTTCTACCTACGCGCTACGCACAATTATTGCTATAGTTTCGCAAAAATAAAAATCCTTGACAGAGAATTTTAACCAATTACACGTTGGAAACAAATAAAATAGGTATACTTCTAATGTCTGGCTTATCTATTATTAGTGAATATACCTCCGACTCGGAAACAGAGTCGGATTACCAAGTAAACAAAAGGTGTATTTTCCTCGTTGATTTCTTTCTAGCTTCTTTTTTCTAACATCCTTCATTATTATCCTTATGTTTCAGATACTATACTGTATTTTTATTTATTCGTCCGTTTATCGATCTAAAGCACACAAACCGTATACATTTCAGATCCAAACTGCCCACTCCTGACTTGAGTAGAGTGTCTGTTGTTGTTTGTGAACCACATGTGGACGATCCACTGAAGCACGGTGGTCGAAGTCGTTCCTTTCCACATGTGAGAGGTAACTGGGCCACTTATGTTTATGTCAAATGTAAGTTGGCTTTCTCTTAAGCTCTCGCAAATTAATCCAATATGTGGCACAAAAATGCGGATTAAAATTTGGGTTTAATCTCCATTATCTTTGAATACATTTTCCACATGCCTCAAACAAGTGGCCGGCAAAATATCTGCCATCTGAAATATATAAATGTTGAGAAAGCCCAAATTTGAATGCACATTTTTGTGCTGCATGGGAGCTGTGCACATCTGATCTAAGACAACCTTTATACTGTTGCTATGACACTATTGTTTTACAAAAGCTTAACAACTCATATCTTTCAGATTCTGAGGAAGAACATTTATTGAAACTTACTGAGAAACTGGAGAAAGTATTGCTATCTCAGAATGAATCTTGGCAAAGATGCAGTGATGTGCATATTAGTTTGTCAAAAACATTCACACTCTCATACCATTTGATTGTACCAATCACAAGTAATTTGCAAAGTGTATTATTAAGTACAGAAAGGTAAAATAATGAAACACAGATATGATTATTTTAAGTTTTTGTAGTTATTGTGTTGCTTTGCTTTAATGTTCAATGTTTTCTTTTACAGTTTTGAGTTGGAGTTTTCTGATATAAAAGTTTACTGCAATGAAGAACGAACCAGGACATTCATAGCATTGGCCGTGGATCATTTCTGTCATAGAAACCTATTATCACTATCACAGCAAGTAGATGGAATTCTAACGGAATACAAATTGCCAAAGTTTTATGAAGTAAGTTATTAGGAATGTACTAACAGTGAGTTGTTTTGTCACATATGTCAATCACAAAACATGATAGTATTTTCATTTCTGTAAACGTAGAGTGTGACAACAGCAACAAACACTAAAAAAATTATTATTTAGTAATTTTTCTTGTGCTTGTTTCAGGATCCATCATTTCATATGAGTATATTTTGGATCACAGGTGACAAAAGTTCAGAGGTAAACCATATTTTGAATGAATTAAACGATATTGTTTTGGGTCAAACTGATAATAAGATTGACTTAGTCAAGACAGTTTATTGCAAGAGTGGAAATAAATTCTTTCAGTATCAACTTCTGTAAAATGGCTGGAAATTATGTGTATACCAATCAGAATTTACAAACCACTGATGGAAAAATGAATAGAGTTTACATAAATCCAAACTTTAATAGGCAAAACAATTTCCAAACATCAAACAAAATGTACGTAAATCCTAATTTTCCACAAGTTACACCCAAATTGTATAATGTACAACAATCTAAAGAGCTTGCTAACCCAGCCAGGATTCATGTAAACCCTAATTTCATAAGAAACGCAAATGTGCATCTCCCAATAGTTACAAATGATACACCATACAATGTACCTGTTTGTGAACCCAACACATCATCATACAAAGAAATAAAAACTTTATCAGAGGTTAGTCAAAATCCAACATTGCATGTTGCAAAGTCCAGATATTGTTTAGTAAGACAAAAAGAAAATTTGGTAAAATCTATGATTACCACCACACAACCTGTTAAAGCAACTGTGAGAGTTAGCAAGTATAAATCAGTTTCATTAAACGTTGTAAAGAACATCATTGCTTCTGCAAAGCCAACAACTAAAAGCATGGTAGAGACTGCACATGCAAAGAATGACATTTTAAAAACAGTTTGTAATGATAGATCAAGGTATAAATTTGTCAAACCAAGTACTATTGCAAACAAAATAAATGACTCTGAGAGAAGACCCACCAAGTTTGTGAGAAGGAGCTCTCTACTCACAAACAACAACAAATCTATGTCTAGATCTCCAAAAATAAATACAAAGTTGAAGAAGAATAATATCCCTTGCCCTCTATTTAAAAAATATGGTACATGTTTGAGAAAACTTAAAGGGGGGTGTGAATACTTACATGACAAAAAACATGTGTCTATCTGTCGTAAATTTGTGAAGGGTGTTTGCCATGACACAAATTGCCTACTCTCACATGATCTTACTGATAAGAAAATGCCTACCTGTTACTTTTATCTGCAGGGCGCATGTACAAAAGAAAATTGCCCATACCTTCATGTTAAACTAAATGAAAAAACCAAAATATGTCAAGATTTTTTGAAAGGATACTGTGAGAAAGGAGACACGTGCCTTTTTCGGCACGTTTGTGTTTCACAAGCATCAAAATTAAATAAAATTTCATTGAGCAAGCAATTGCCTTACTCCACAGGTAGTAAATCTAATCATGTAGAAAAGGTAAAAAATCGCAAGAAATCATTTAGTATTAGAGAAGAAGGACAAAGAAAATTAAATAAAGTTGATGTGCACCAAATGGAACATAGATATTTTAAAGAAATGCTACTAGAAGATAAAAGTTGTAGCGAAAAAGGTAGTTCAATGAAACCAAACCGAATAAAATTAGGGATCTTGCCATCCTTCATTCAACTTTAATATGTAATTGTTGTTATTAGTTATTTGTAAATATTTTAAAATATGGAATTATTTTGTAAAACGCTTATTTTTGTACTTATTAATAAAAAACATCATTAAAAAATTTAGTTTATTTCTTCATACCTGAATAGATACACAACTCTGACATGTTTTTAAAAATTATTAAACTTTAGAATAAACAGCCATACACAAAATAAATTTTTTTTTAGTATTAGGGTCAGCTCACACCGAGACGCGACGCTGCGCGCACTTTGATTAAAAATATAACCTTTTTTTACGCAAAAAAGGAACAACTGTCTGTGACATAACATAATACAAAAACTCGTGCCTGCCAATGCCTTGCCAAATTGTAACTTTTTGCGTAATAAATATTGTATTATTTTGAATCAAAGTGCGCGCGCGCAGAGGCGCGTCTCGTTGTGGGCTGACCCATGGGTTGTAACAGTGGAAACATTTGTTTAATTATAAACTCACTATTTTTGGTATAGGTAACAAAATCAATGCACAAACATTATTATGTTATAATCTTATAATACAAAGAAGGCTTGCCAGTGTTCTTTGCATAAATTATTGATTTTAAAAAAGCTTACAAATACTTAATTAGATCGATATATTCGCAAATTACTTAAACCATTTTGGTATTTTACTGCTTTTAGATGTAGAGGGTTCATTTGAATTTTGAGAAGGATCTGATTCATCCAGTTTTCGTCGACAGGGTGCTCTGTAACCAAAGTTTATACTTTAATTCAATTAATTTTAGTTTCATAATAATTTAAACAGTGACCTATAGATAACGTACCTGTATTTCGAAGCTATAAGGCCAGCAGCTTCACTTGATGTTAATTTTGTGTGGACATCTTCCTTGAGATAACCATCAATTCCATCTTCAATCCATTTAAAATGCATACGAACACAAGGAACAAACGTTGCTTCTTGTAGTGTTGTTTCAGGGCTAAGAGCCTCTTTAATTGGTGTTGTAACTGCAACAGTACAATACATTGCAGAGTTTAATACTATTAGTGTTTTCATTTAAACTGTTATAAATTAAATCATTGTCTTGTAACCTACAGATGTCAAAATTTATCTCAGGTGTCTTCAAATATATCTTAACAAAGTTTTTTATATCTTGAATAGTGTTGGTTGGTTCAAAAACTCCTTGAAGAATCATGCCATCAGGAAATTGTATTCTGACAACAACATGTTTAAACATATTGTGCTTTTGATAAGATGTCTGGAACAACAGAAAGGTCAATAAACAATAAAGAAAACAGAGGCAAGTAGTAATCATAGAAATAAGTAAGTAGAAAATACCTGTTTTTGTTGTTTTTCTTTTTCAGTTGAAAATAATAATGGGGTATTTTCTAATGAAATACGCTGCTGCTGCAAATCATGATACATCTTTCTAACTTCTTCTATGGACAATTCATAGAATTCGTCAGGCAGGTCCTCAATTTCAATTTCTGTTTTATCTGGCTGCAAATATGCTAGTGCCTTTTGTGCTCCCAACTAAGGACAAATGCATCAGTCATACATCACAGTCAAAATCACTTCAATATTAAAATGTTGATTTACCTATGAATTGGACAAATACTTACAAATGTGACCTCCTTCTCAATATTCAGTCGCCGTTCTAAGTCTTCTTTAGTTAACAATGTGTTTGAGGAGGTTTCTTCAATTTTGATAATTTCATTTTTTCTTCTTTCAGTGTCTTCTTCTATCTTCCGCCATTTATCATTTACATTTTCTGGGTTGTTTGGTTTTTCTGACTCATACTTATTCTCAATTTTGGGGTTATTTATATTCTGTCTGATAAAATCAACTGGATCAAAAGATTTATTTGATGGCCCTGGTGGTCCAGCATTAACTTTGTTTGATTTAGCTTTATCAGAAATTTGAGTTGTAATCTCAGAAGTTCGCCCATACACTGCAGATACATTTGCTTGCCTGAAAATTATTTCATTAAAGTACACCTCTCTACTCTTTATTCTGATACCTCATGCCTAAATGACACTTACTTAGCTTCTTCTGCTTTGTCCAACAATCTGAGTATAGCTCTGCCTTTAATAAGACCTAATTGTCTAAGAGTTTTATTCCTCAGAGCTGGCAGACCTGTGACTTCTTGCCGCATATATAGGATAGCTGGATTCTGTATTGATTTTAATTCTGATGGGGCTAATGATGTCACCAGATCATACAATGCTGTATTTGGGAGGAAGTCAGCAGTTCTTCTTTCACCTAAAACAAAAAAAAATTTGCGGACACAACTGAAAATGAATAATTTTGGTGCTTTGTGTACATCTATGAAGATTATGACCCTGCGGTCCTAATCTTCATAGATGTAAGGTACTTACCATCTTCCAACAATAGTCCAATTGTGACTGTAGTTTCTTGTCTTTTCTGTTCATTTTCAACCATTTCAACTGTTGCTTTGTTAGGCAAGTTAGAAAATCGAATGGTTGTGGTTAAATCAAGGATACGATTGTGGTGTTTTAAATCGTAATCTGAAGGTTGAAATCCTTGTTTGTGACAAGTATCTTCCAAAATCTGTCAAATAAAAGTGAACAATAATTTCCATGATTATGTAGGAAATGAATCCACATGGCATGTTCAAATTTCACGTAGGTTCTGTCCACTCATCAGCTACCTACTAGCGAATAGTTGGACTAAAAAGACATCTTGCAGTTGATTATCTTGAAGTATGCATACAATTAAATGATAGATAGATCATTCTTTATTGCACACTTAGTTTATAATAACAATGTTAAATAAAAAACTTACAGAAACTAGATACAATTGGCGGTCTTATCGCTCAATAATGTTATTGGATTACCTGTAAAATGCTGGTATCCATAGTACAATGAATCGTTTGTCGCCTGCCATTAGGAGCGAGCACTATAATATCTTTAGACATCTTAGAAGTTTTAATAAACGAATGAAGAACTGAAAAAACACAGAGTCATCAAGATTAAACGTTGTCGGCCCTAGTTTTCGTTTTTTTACTGTTTTTATATAATCTTGATAGACGAACCGACAGTGACGGGCTCTCTCCCTCGACGAATTTACACAAAATATAACTGAAGGGAATATAATTTTTTAGAGCAGTGCAAAACAACACTTGAACCGGCGAATTCTGTAAATTTCTGTAACTATGTACCTATTTTATTATTTGCAATGTTTTTTTTTTAACTTTTCTTTCTAGCTTTTTGAAAATTTGCATGTCATGTCTATCTAGTGTCATCAAAATGACACCGTTTTATTTAAGACGAGGTTATTTTCACGTTCATCCAGATCGTGGACGGAGAAAAACACCCTTTTATGTCAAAAATGGATAAGCTATGATGGTTAAGCAAGACTTTTAAGATTGGTTATTTTAAGACAAATAAAGTACTTAACTAGGTGGAACGATTGACGATGCGGGGAACATATTTTATTCTGCCCTTTTAATACTTCCGCGTTCCACGATTTTGGTAATAGGTATGTACTAACTTATTAATGATTGTGTAGTGTAGGTACTAAAAATCAACATATGTATTCATAAAAGATCCCTTGTATGTCCAACATGCTTGCAATAAAAAAATACTATTAGTACCTAATATGTATGTAGTGTAGTAGATAATTTGTATGTTCCCACGTAAAATTTAAATTTCTAGTCCGATTTCCAATTTTAATGACATCGCAGACGAAATTAGGGATCTGATGAGATAGCGGGGTAGATAAGGGTATTCTAAAAGGGTGGACACCAATTGGTTTGCATCCTGTATGGAGTACTTGCATGCAGCTGTTGAATGATCTTTTGTAATACATATTACCAAATGACATCAAATTATTAAATAACTAGCTGCGCCCTGCGGTTTCACCCACATGGTGATAGATATTTTGGATAATATACAATATATGTTTATGAATTGTAGCCTATGTGTATAAGCTATATTATTGTGAAGTTTCATTAAAATCCATTCCGTAGTTTTAACTTGAAAGAGTAACGAACATCCATCCATCCATACTTACAAACTTTTGCGTTTACAATATTAGTATGATGTATATAAAAATATCTATCTATGTAATGTAATGTATTATGTATATCAGTTATCTAGTACCCATAACACAAGCTCTGCTTACCATGGGGCTAGATAATGCTGTGTGGATTGTCCAGCATTCTTTATTATTATCATTTGTACTCTGTCCTAATGCTGAGACATCTTTCTGATAAGGATCTTGAGGTACTGACAAATTACTTATGTTTTAGGTGCTTTACATCCCTGCTATGAATGAAAGCATATTTTAATATATTTGTACATACTTTTTCCCCAATGCTGAACATGAACATTATTGGGTACCAATATCTGCAATTTCCAGAATCAAATATGATTGACGAAAATGTTATAAAAAGTGTTAGATAGCGTTATATTTTTTGTTCTTACTTAATATAAGGGTACAATTCAAATGTTAGTAAATATTATGCTCGTGTACAAAGGCATTTTTCTTTGCAAAACTGTTTCTCAAAGTGTGCCATCTACTAAAATCTGACCAAGAAAATAAATATAATATGCTTAGGTACGTTGGTTGTTGAGAAAAGGTTCAGCCAATATCACCGAAATAAAAATCTTAGTTTTTATATCGAATTAGGAGCTGTTTCGTACCATGCTTGACCCTTATTTAATTATTTGTGCCTGATAATTGTGTAGGTAACTACTTAATCTTTCACATCTCACGGGTTTCAGTTTCATAGATATCTGAAGTGTTCGTTTTTGTTCTACCTACTTTTTCGAACAAGTCCAACGAAGCGAGCGTCGTAGTACATTCTACGAAGTGCTACGGAAGTGCTACGGCAAAAGATTATTCGGCTATTTGAATATTTGGGTAATTTGGGGGAGGTTTAGGGGATAATAAGATAATCATAGTACCTATAAAACACAGTCGCTTCCGCTGTCTGTCTGTTCCTATGTATGCTTAGATCTTTTACAGAAATACAATTTATTGGTAAAATCTATTTACATGTCAAATTTTCATAAAAATTGTTATAATAATTAATACAAATTGTATTTTCACAATTAGTACCTAAACATGATTTAAATTTAAAAACTATGAAAACAAATAAATAAATGAAAAAATTTGATATAAAAAAATTAAATATGGAAATATATATAATCATTTTGAAATAAATTTTTTTTAAAGTACGCAATAGAATTTTATGCGTTTTTTTATAGATTGAGTGATTCAAGAGGAAGGTTTATAAACCATTAGACACATACATATATTTCCACGCAGGCGAATCCGCGGGGCGCAGCTAGTAAAAATAAAGAAGAACTCGTCTCTATAACAAAAAAAACCTCTATTATAAATGGTTCTTCTAGTTATGAGGGATTTTTTTTGTTGTAGTACAAAATCGGGTGCGCGTTGAAATCTTTTGTATGCTCCGTGCCTGCCTACACACCACTCTCCAGAATTTCGTAGCAAGCGCTACGGAATCTATCGAAGAACTTCGTAGCAAGCGCTAAGAAGCTCTTCGATAGACTAAAATTAAATCTTATCATAATGATCGCCTTCACGACCTTTAGAACCCCACAAGTTTTTTTTGCGCATGTTCATCTCAGAATATGTATGAACCGGCGGCCTGATTATGTAACTCGCGACCGGTTTGCGACAGGCGTAAATTAAGCAATCAGTGCTGTGAAACGCCAATTTTGACGTTGTAGCTGGTGTCAAACTAATACAAAATTGACGTTTGACAGCACTGATTGCTTAATTTACGCCTGTCGCAAACCGGTCGCGAGTTACATAATCACCCGGCCGGCCTTGGTTAATAAATTAATTTCGACATTTAAAATTAATTTAATTTAAAAACATTCCACTTTGGGTTTGGCTAGTTAATATATACCTACGTTAGCAATCCATAACACAATAACGAGAACTAATTCGCTTGGCGTCGAGTTTCAGATATAATTGTTAGTATTATTTATTGAAGGAAGAATCGACAAGTATAAGTAATGTAAATTCCGTATAAAAAGACGCGGCAACAGTGTGAATTTTAGTTTAAGTATGAGCGGTTTGTTCGCAAACATTCCACATCGAGTTTCGCTAGTTTATAGTTACTACTGTCCCTGTACCATTTGTGCTTTAATAAACGCGTAGTGTTTGATACGTAATGAAACTAGAGATATTGTCAAAAAAATATATTTTATTGTAGTAGACAACACGAGGGCGTGCGCCTGACGCCCAGCCTGTGCCGTGCGCACGTCCAAAACAACTCTTTGCTATCTACGTCCAGCTCTCTGTTTTAATAATTGGAATAGTTTATTTAATAATTACATCTCTTCTTTTAATCTGTCCATATTTTAACATTAGGTATAACTACTTCGTCTTGTATAACTTGGTGTAAGAACAGCCTTCAGGAATTGAATTAGGGTGGCGAAAAATACGCCTCACAGCACTGTTTCCATTTCTACTCGAGTCCGCTCCTCTCTGCAAGTTAAAAAACTACATTTTATTTCTCTCCAATGAAACGCCTATTTCTCGCTCGATGTTTCGGTGAAGCAATGAAAGTGTAAAAAGAAAAAGTTTACCTCGCGCGTAGATCGCCGCACGAAACAGGTCGGTCGAGATCGGGCAGCAGATCGGCGGGCGGGCGTAGCGTCCGCGGCCGCGTGGCGTCGTGCGCGCCGCCCGCCAGCAGCGCCGCGGCAGAGGCGAGCCGACGCGGCGGCGCGGCCAGCCCGTGCGCCGCCAGAGCCGCCGCCAGCTGCCGCGCGCGCGCCATCGCTGCATCGCGCTCGTGTCGCGCTCGCCAAACCTGATTAATACTTACATTGAGATATTCCACATTTGAGACTCGACTTGAGATTTTGAGACACTATCTTCAGGGACCCACGACACACACCTCAACAGCCTATAATGGTCCACTGCTGGACGCAGGCCCCCCCTAATAAGCACCTTATTGATTTATATAGCATGGGGGCATCTTTACAGCGCTACATCCATGACGGATGGTTTACGTAATGTTCGTTATAATGTGGCCTTCGAAGGCGTGGCAATCAAGATAACACACGTAGGTAAGTTTTGGCGTATACTAACTAGTATAATCACCGCAGTCTTTAAAATTATCGAGGCTCGCTTCACTCGATTTTTTTTGTTATTGTAATCTTGCTTAGGTACTATTCCCCAAACATTCATAAAATCTCGGAAAAAAATTTGCTCCGCTCTCCGTTACTTATCTATCATATACTTAATATTGATAGGAGTTGTGGGTCGGGACCATATTATCCAAGGCAGTTCAAACGATTGTTGGTGCTTGGTTGAAAACCGCCTCGGGTACCGTACCCACGCTACGCCGCCGCCACTCAGGTCTAAGCTTCTGTCCATCGCCCTGTAGGTACACTTCACACCCCATAATTGCTACGAAGTCTACAAACGTGCACGTTGCTCCCTGTTAATTGTAATCAAATACATAATGTAGTTGAAATTGATGGTAGGTACCTGTGCAGCACAGACGGCGGATCTACAATGACCGCGTCCACCGGCTCCGAAACCTCTGGTTGCCGCCTCCACCACAGCCCCGTGGAAAGTTAGCGATTGCCCTGATGAACAAAGTAAGTTTATTAAACTTTAAGTTCTACCCAATTTCCAGACTGATGCCACTTGCTTGATTCGTCTTCTGCAGATGCAAATTGGGCAATGATGATTTGACCCCATCAGGTTAGCTGGAAGATAACTTTTTTTACCCATAAAAAGAGAATGCTCGCTTGCCTGAAGTTTGAATTTTACAATGTATTTTTTGTGCAGTATGGAATTAAGAATTTTCACCAGGTTGTATATTGATGAAAGATTAATAGAATTAGATTTAACTGTATACAATTTGTAGTAGCAGCAGACTTGACTAGTCTCCCTCCACTAAGTCAGTGTTTCTTAGGCCCGTATAAGGTATAAAAGCTTTCTCAGTCATCGATCTGCGCTTGAATAACATAACGAATTTCTATGGCAAAAGCGTTTCTCAAGCATAAATTGACGACTAAGGATAGTTTCATAATCCGTATTATGAAACTATCCTTAGTCGTAAATTTTTCGCCTTTGTCTCATTAAGTCTTTATAAACTCAGAATTAATGCGACTAAGAGGCATCATACAACGTGCCACAAATTGCGGTTTACAATCCGAGAGCGGATGACGTTTTCCAGGGAATATATTTAAATATAATAATATAATTCTCTCAAACATTTCATGGCTCTTTTAGGGAATTGAGAGAAGAGTTGGTGATTGGTGATAGTGGTGACTTACTTCCCTGATGTTTCGGTTGTGCATTGTCTATTCATCAAAACAAAGATCCATAGGTACATAAGAGTTGATTATTACCCATAGATAAAGACACCAGGGCACAACACGGGCCCGCGCTGGAGGCGGCTAGGTGCGACCGCATGTATTTGAAGTAGACGTGCTCCAGACCCAGTAGAATCGCTGCCAGCAGTATTCCAGCCATCAGCAATAAGAATGCCGACAAAAACTGCTCTAGCGCCAGTGGGTCTGATGACTTGTGCTCTTGTTTGTTTGGCTTACAAGTACCCGTCATCCAATACCTGTAAAAATAAATATTGAAACGTAAAAAACGTAAAGGAAAAACTCAAATACTTTTAGGAAGTAACTGTAGAAGTACTAAAAAGTAAGGACAATAGATTTTTCTTATGTTCTATGGTCGAGTTTGAACCATCCCTAAAAGTTGCTATAATCCTGTGTCATCAAGTGCATATTTTTTTTTTTAAGTAATTACCTGCGTAAACGCTCCAAATCGCCGTTGGATCTTAAGTCGAGTAATCTTTTATTGAACATACTGAGATATTTAGAATTTCGTGTGAATGCCAAACCGTAACCAGACATAGCATACCACGAACCAACAGTTAAGAGTCTGCAGTCTTCATCCTGAAAGGAAAATAACATTGAAACTTTGATTGAAACACATAATAAAATTGCAAGTCAGTACCAAAATCTTGTGTGAATTTATTTATTTAGATAGTCCTATACTTAACTCTAAAAGTTTATACTCTAATAAGTAATACATTTATACTTATAAAAAATCAAATGAAATGGAATTGTAAACTTACTTGGGATACCAAATAGTCCAGGACTGTTCCATCGTAGATGAAGGCATCCAACTCTGCTGTGAGGACGCTTGTTACTCCTGCACTTACTGTACTTCGATTGAATCTAAAATCAAGGAGATTCAAATTATGCTGGATACCCACCCAATAACGAAAACGGCACAATAAAACAAAATATACTAACTGTTTCATATAAGTGTGGGGATCCGTAAAATATTTCGACAAAGTGGCATCAGTGTGAGACCACGGAACAGTGCCAAACTTAAGCGAGGGCCTGAATGCTTGAGGCCTGGCTATCCGTGGGTCATCCAGCCCACTCAACTCGTGGAACTCCTCCCGCGTTATCATGAACGCAGCCAAGTTGGCAGTGTAAATAGCGAGGAACACAACAGCGAACATTGCCCACATGTTGGTCATAAAACGTGAAGTGAACCCCCTTGGTGAGTCGACATGAACCGAGGCCTGGTGGAAATAAATGCAGAAACGGTTGGAACAATAGAAGATAATTATTTCATATATGTAATTTATTGTGATTTCATGCATACAGGTAGTTTCTTAGTGGGTAGGTACACAATGCATAAAAACCCTATCAGGGCACAACAATTTTTGGTTATCATATTTCGATGGAGTTTTATTGAATGAATTCAAGTTAGAAAATAGATGTGTTTTACCTGAAAGAGGACAGCCCATACGAGCCAGTACGTCCTACAAAGAGAAAACCGGTTCTGTGGTACTCGTTTCGATTCTTGCCCCGTCGAACAATCGAATCCACTTGGAGACATCCACTCGAAGAAGAAAATCATGAATGTTGCAGCTTGGATAGCGACGGCTCCTACAAGCATCCACGATGCCGTGTCAAATGGCTCTAGAAACGCAGTTGGGGAGATGATCCCTGTTCGTTTTGCCACTACTATAGCTACACCAGTCTCCATGAACGGTACACTAAAATCGACAACGGCTTCCCTGTCGGAGTTGATGATGAGTGATGTTAGTACCTGCGTAAAAAACGTAAATTAAAGTTGGATATTGGACTAACAGTTTGAAGACGGCACCCGGTAAATCAAAACTTACCATATCAGTTTTTTTGTTCACCAAGTCTGATATTAGGCCATTCCATTTGCCATTATGGAGTGTGCCCCAGCGCCCGTCTTCAACTCGCACTAGCTCGTACGTGAACCCTAATTGTTCTGCTAGTTGTTGTAATAGATCTATGCAGAAACCGCTACAGCACTGATAAAGAGAACTATTTCCATGTGCTGCTCCAGATTCTAACCTGAAAACAGCAAATAAGGTAGAGTATAAGTATAGGTTATTATACAATACTATAAGTACCTAAAGAATATTTAGCAATAATTTATTAATGTCTACCCTTACCCTGCGACCTCGGTCTCCGGAGCGATGCGACAAATGATTCCTCTGTCTAATGAACATCGCCCACTGACAGGATCGGGGGGAGCAAGATTGATGTAAGGTGGCTCTTCTAGAAACGTGATCCGCATGTGAAATTTTTCAGGAACACCTTGAGGTGGCGTGTGCAGGCCGCCAGGCCAGACAATATCTTTGATTATTAGGCGCTCTTTCGGGTACGAGTTCCACGTACCAATTTCTTCCCATACCAACTGAAATGAGAACCGAGATATAATATTACCTTGCTACTCAATTTTCCATTTTTATCATATTTTACCTAAGAGAACAAGTAAAATCAAAGTTCACCTGATCTCCAATAGACGGCCTTAAATTCATGATCTTTAGTTCTGCAGCCCGTAGTTCGCCGTCCGGCGTAAACTCTATGCTAGGCCGCCCCGGTTCGTTATCAACGCTGACGTTGCGAAGATGGCGGTAAAACCGTTCGCCGGTTGACCACCTTGCTTCACCAGCACCCGCTCCACTGCAACTCAAACGAGTGCCAAGTGGGTGGTGAATATTCTCAGGTTCTGACACGTATGACTCTACCCCATATGCAAATACTTTCACTGCTGTCGCGATTTCTGCTATGAGTGATGAGCTCGACGTGTCGAAGTGCACACCTTGTGAAACAGAAAAATATAAGTGAACCTCTAGGAAATTAAGTATTATTATGTAAATCTTATATCATTTACCTATCGATACAAAAAAATTGCCTACCTAGCATGCCAACCGGAAACTTATTCGGCTGCTGCATAGATCCCAGCACGCTCTGCGTGACGATCCAGACGAAGTTCTCGCCGGTGAGGTGGAGGTCGCCGGCAGCGGACAGGATATCTGCGGCTTCCTCGCGCGTCGCGTACAGCAACATGACGCGCGCTTCACTCGTCACCAGCTCACTTAGGTCTGACGGCCTCTTCACTACTATGGCGTTTAATATTGTAAACTTGAAACGATCCTGGAAAAGGCGGTTTGGTTGAAGTATAAAATAGATAGATAGATAATTCTTTTTTGCACACTTAGTATAAAATAACAATGTAAAATAAAAACTTAAAAAACTAGATACAATTGGCGGTCTTATCGCTCAAGAGCGATCTCTATCAGACAACCATGGATGGATAGGATCGTGGGCAGTACCAGGGGATCTGTGTGCTTGCAGGTTATATATTATAAAATTAAATAAAATACTTATAAAACTTCCATGGAAATATACTACATACATATCATAAAATATATATACTTATACTACTTATATACATAGGGACCCAGTTATGCGTTAGTGACAGCAGGACAAATAGTGCTCCTTTAACATAGTTTTAAAGGTTGTTAGCGACTTAGCACGCCTCACCGAAACTGGTAATGCGTTCCATAGTTGAACAGCTCGGGCAGTAAAGGAATGGGCCAAGATAAAAGTAGAGTGAGCTGGTACTTTAAGCATAAGGGTTGCCGAAGAGCGCAGAGAAAGAGTGTGAGAAAGATGAAGAAAGGTGAAACGTTCTTTGAGTTAAGGGGGTGCAGAGGCCAGAAATAGAATGTTATAGAGAAGAGATAGGATATGAGAATTATGGCGAAGCCGTATAGGAGCCACTTCAGCTTACTGCGAAATTCCGAGACATGGTCATATTTGCGTAAGCCAAATATAAACCTTATCCCGACATTCTGCAGGCGCTCAAGTTTGTCTAACTGTTGCTCAGTTAGATCAAGAAAGGAAGAATCGGCATAACCGAGAATTGGAAGGAGGAGAGATTGTGGAAGAGTAATTTTAGTGGCAATGGGTAAAAAGTTACGCAGCCTTCTCAGTGAACGAGCGGAAGTAAACATTCTACGGCTGATATTAGATATCTGCGGTCCCCACGACAGATTTCGATCAATGAGGACACCTAAATTTTGACAGTTTCGCTTTGCGCGACAGGAATCATTTAACAGATGTATTTTAGGAAGCTCTCGGATGATTGTTCATCCGAGAGCTTCTTAAAATACACACACGCTAATCAAAACAAATGAAAGGAATCAAATGACGTTCTTGTACGTACTTGAAGTGCAGTCACTCTTTCCCTCACTGCTTGTATAAAATCGTCGTGACCAGCAATAGCTGAAGTAACGACACTGAACTGATGCCACTTATACCTCTCTAATATAGAGAGCATGGCGGCTGTCTGATGTTCTATGGACGGGGCCAGCTGAAGACGCAAGGACGCGTGTGAAGCTCGCTTCTCGAGGCCACTGTTATCTGCGTTCCACGCAATCACCTGCAAGAGATTGAATGATCAATGCTAGATCGTATTCATGAAGAAATATAATATTCAAGTAAAAATGTAGTTGAATACATGCATAGAAAGATAGTGAAGCGTTTACCGGTATGCCGAGATACCCGGCGAGTTGTAGAAAATACTGTGCAGAGGCAGTAGAACGCCCGTATTGTTCATGATTCATAAGATAAAGGATAGCAGACACGTTGACTGCTAGAAATTCTTTACATAGCGAGTCCAGGATAGCTGAAAGCGTAAAAAAAGTCAGACTCTATAGCATTCAGAAGTATTTCATACTATATCTAGCCTATAAAGGTAAACTTACACATAGGACTAGGCGTCAAACCCTGCGTCGAAAGCGTAATATTTAGGCGCACGTGTGAGAAGAGTTTAAGTTTACGCGGCAGCTTGGCGAGGGCTGCCTTCTCGGCTTTGGTGTAATCTCGTGTACCAAAGGCCTTATGTGGCACCACGAGCGCCGCAGTGATGACAGAGGGGGCGCGGGGTGGAGGCGGGGCGGGAGATGTGCGCGCGCGTCTAATGCCATCTCCTCCGATTCGAACGCCACCGCCGCGGCCGCCATCACGTGTGCCGCTGCCGATCCCACCAGCTCCGCCAATTTTGATTCCACCACCGCGCTCCGCCGCAATCGCCGTCGCCGCCGCTACCAACGCTCCCAGTACCGTCAGCAACAAGACTGTTGCGCGCGTTTGCATCTTCATCGTCGATGCTGGAATAAAAAAGTTTGACGCTTACCATCTCATGTCTTCATGGGGAGATAGCTAAACTTCTTACGTCCTCTGCTCGGAGGCCAGAGATAAAAATTCAACAGATGTTATGATGGCATATGTAATTTTTTTCCATATTCAACTGGACAAGTAACAATAACAACATATCATAGCACTAATAAGTAAATAATGCTGGACAATCCATACAGCATCATCTAACTCCAACCAAGCGAAGCAGGGCTTGTGTTATGGGTACTAGATGACTGATAAACAGAATTTAATACATTGCATACATAGATATTTTAATTATACAATACATAGACATGCCCAGAACACCCAACACACTGTGAAAAAAAATTGCAGATTACGTACATTGTAATGCCACTACTGTTGTTATTATTTATAAATAAATTGCTGCGCCCTTACAGGGTAGGTACATGACCTCTAAGCTAAAATTATGTGACAATGTATGTGTATGCAATAAATAAATTAATATGAATACAATTCAAAGGTATCTAAACCTTAGGTACCTAGGCACACTGCTGTTTTCGAAAATGTAACTTCAAATGACATCTGAAACCATTGCCTGCACATTTGTCGAACTAGGTCAGAAAACCTATTTTAATTCTAAAAATACATACCTACCTATCAATCAATCGCCATTGATTTTTTTCTATTGGTTTTTTTCTTGCTAATTGATTCTTAAATTCTGTGTATCGGAAACACGAAATTTCTCCTAAAGGCCTATTGGTATGGCCATACATAACGAAATACGAAATTTCGTGTTGGAGAATTAAAATAGGCCCCTAGGACGTTCTAATGATTATGTATGACTGTTAAAAGTTTAAATTGTCTAGAGTTTTCGATTGGATATAATTTATAATTACCAAGTCGCTAAAATTCGCAAAAAGAGCATGTCTGCTCTAGCTGTAAAAAAAGAAGTACCTAGTATTCAATGACTGACTAAAGGGAAGGTACTAGAGCATGTGAGGGGATTTGGATCAATGATTCGGAGTAATTTGTTACCGTACCGCCCTGCACCCTCTCCATAACATGTTAAACAATACCTGTCCCATTATCAGGTGAATTATTAAAGAGGCGGAGATGGGGACCGTCGCGTCGTCGTATGCCATGCGGAAGTTAAATTGGTCGACATACAGCCTACGAATAAATAGACTTATTATTTATTCGTAGCATACAGCATTCATTTGACGACCTCTGTGGGCGAAGGTCCACCTGCGACGCAGACAGAAGGTTGCGGGATCGATTCCCGCCTCGGGACAATTGTGTGTACGATCTGCAGATAATTGTTCCGGGTGTTCTGGTCATTATATAATGAAATATATATCTATGTATTGAAGTGTTATTATGTATATCAGTCATCTAGAACCCATAACATAAGCTCTGCTTAGCTTGGGGCTAGATGATGCTTTGTGGATTGTCCAGCATTATTTATTTATTAATCATTGAAAACTCTTTTTCAGGGTTAAGCTCGCCTATGTACGTACATATTCGATTGATTAATTAAGTTCATGTTATGTATTATCGTAGACATAAATTAATATAGACAACCTCTGTGGTGGCGACGCAGGAGGTTGCAAGTTGGATTCTGTGATTATGTCAGTGTGAGTATGTTTGTACGATTTGCAGATATATATTTGTTCCGGGTGATCCGGTCGTTTTCCATGTATAATAAAAAAAAACTGTGTAATGTATTGTATTATGTATGTATATTCATCTAGTACCCATAACATTAGCTTGGGGCTAGATGATGCTGTGTGGACTGTCCAGCATTATTTATTAATTTATAATTACAAATTTTCTGCACTACTAAAACTACTGATTCAATATCTTCAGGCTTTACCTGAAGGTACATTAAGTAGAAGTACCTAGGTCCATCAGTTACCGCTGGACGCAAAATACTTTTCACAATATTTGAAGCGTTAAAAAGGTTATTTATCCTTGCTGGAGTTAAGTATATTAAAACAGTTACTAAGAGCCTGCGACCGCAAGATCTTCGGAATATAATAAAAACTGAAAGTTTGTCAGCGTATGCCCCCAACACAGGTAGGAACGATCACCGATTATGAAGTTTGTTTAGGTCATAGTGGCATTGGTAGATATTGGCTTGGTTTGCAAGGTTGCTGAATTTACACCAAGAATTGGTTACAGTACGTTTTCCATATTGGCTTTGTCCTGCCCGACGCGACGCCTTAAAGTCTCATAAAATGAAGGTGAACTTTCGTCATAGTATAATAGCTGAATTTTGTATGTTATGTTGGAACTACCAAGTGATGGTTTCTAGAACGCTAGACGTTTCGCATAGGAAATCGATTTTTTGGTGCAAATTCAGCAATTTTGCATGCAATCCAATAGGTATCTGTTAAAGCCACTTTGAGCCAAACTTCATAATCGGTGATCGTTCTTACCCGTGTTCGGGACATACCTACGTTGACAAACACTCAGCTTTTATGAAATGACGAATGTCTGGCGGTCGGACACTCAAAGCCTATAACAAGTTAACTTCCTAATCTAGGTACCTACAATTAATCTAAGGTCAAAACAAAACATAGATCGGGTGGGGTGGGTGCTAAGACAGGACAACCTTGGCTGAATGGACATTACCCCAATATCGCGCTATGTAATCCCTTGTGCACGGTTATCGTTTCTTTGCGTGTCCTACGGGAACAAGATAGCTTTCTTCTAAAATTCTAAGAGGAATGTTTAGACTGATGTATGTGAAATTGCTCTCGTTGATTTTATAATAAGTATCTACCAATTATATAAAGTCACAAAGAGCAAGTTCAGCATATAGGTAATACAAAATATAATTCATCATCGAGAAACGGACATGCTACGAAAAAAAATCTCCTTTGCCATAGCTAGATAATCAATGTTCCAATGCAAAAGAAGGGAGAGGTTGTTACTATACCTACCTATAAGCGCAAAGATTGGCGGTGGCGGCAGTGGCAGCGGCGGCGCGACGACGCGACGTTTGCTGTTTTCCACATAAGTTACAATTCAGGTGTTGGTGGCGGCGTGAGCCAACATGGGGTCTCTCTAGGACGGACGTTGACTCGGCCCCGCGTGTGTTTATGTAAGCGCCACGCCCGCCCGGAGCCACGCTCCGGCTGTTTGGGGCGCGGCGCGAAGCGCAAAAGCACCTCCACCAGACGCCGCTGGAGCGTCGACTGGCGCGCCCTTACCTCACCCCCAGCGTCCTTGTGTTATCGCGCTTGCGTCGACTACGTACCTAATACTTACAAGCCCCATTCTATGCCTCCCGTTACATAATGGGAGTAAAGGGCGACAAAAAGTCGCTTATCTTAGCGTTTATAAAAGCTATGTATTAGGTGCTTCTATACAAACAGAACTAGCTTGGTTTAGGGTATTTCTGAACTGTCTATGGCCGAAAGAAGGAAAAAGTTATTGAACCCGCGCGCTGCTATAGCGTAACACGGTAACACTCTACCTAACTACGAGTATAGGTACTATTATCGCGATAGTTAATACTAGTAATACCTACCTAATAATAACACAGAATGTGATGTGAGAATGAAATGGGAGCTCTAAGGGAAGATGGTAGGTAGAGAAGGTATCAACCTCTACTCCACCCATTGCCTTGGCTTGGATATGAACATAGGTTTAATTTGTTTTAGGGATTTATGTCGTCGATAGCTTTGTTATTTTATTAGATGTTATTTTAGTAGCCACCACAATAACTAGATGGCGACAAAGTCATTTAAGAATGAAAAAAAAAATCGTATAAAAGTATTTCTGTATTTGTAACAATAATAGCTATCAAGAACAGAAAATAACAAGGTAACATCAAAGTTATATTATGTACAGTGGCGGATTTACACATTTGCCGCCAGTAGGCGTTTCAAATTTTGCCGCCCCTACTGACCTCTAAAAATTGATGGTATTTTCAGCGAGAGAGCCGCGAAAATTTTGTGGTTTTCGGTAGATTTTTGCGTTATTTTTAAAGTGGGTTGGGCTTTTTTCTATAGCCAGAAGGAGCAATTGCTATCGGCTTGTGGCGGTGCGCGAAAATGACGGAGATAGCCGCATCATTTCGAGATTTTTATAGCGATACAAAAGAAATAATAGCATGCAAAAGATATAACGAAATTTTTGTTACTTTTTTCAAAGAATGAAAAAATTAATAAAAAGCGGAGTGGTTAAGTTTTTTATGGTTTTCGTTAGAATTTTGTGCGGGTTCGCTTTTTTGTATAGCTAGAAGGAAAAATTGTTATTGGCTTGTGGAACTAATCGCGAAAACTTTGTTGTCTCTTTAGATTTTTTGTGCCCTCTAAGCACAAAGCACAAAACTTCAAGGCACAAAAATCTGATTTTGCGCTATTTGTTATTGTGATTGAATTGGGGGGGGGGCGCCGATTCGTCCTACCGTCACCATGAGAGCACACCACACACCCGCTAAAGCCGCCCCTGGATCAAAAACATTCGTTCCCGCGCCCCATTATGACTATGCAAGCAAATACTTAATAAATACATTAAATATTTAAGGAGTGATTGGTGAAACATTATACGCGTTAATTTAATTATGTGTGTGTTGATCTAATAACATTCAGAACATAATATTGTTTTTTTTTTCTGTTAGATAAGAAATGTTTATGGCAAATTTGCCGCCCCCTAAAATATGCCGCCCATAGGCTCCAGCCTACTCAGCCTGCTGGTAAATCCGCCACTGATTATGTACCTATGTACTATGACTAAAAAGTAAAACACAAAATTGAAACTCCAAGAACGCATAATGTCACATATGCAGCCTAAAATTTTATTCAAAAAAAGGAGGTCAATTAATAGATAATGCTGAACAATTCACACTACATTATCTAGCCCCAAGCCACAAGCTAAGCAGAGCTTGTGTTATGGGTACCTACTAGATAACTGATATAGGTACCTACATAATATAATACATTACATAGATCGATATTTTTATTACATATACATAGAAAACAGAACACCCGGAACAAATATCTGCAGATCGTACGAACAATTGTCCCGAGGCGAGAATCGAATCCAGGAGGTTACTTACTATGTCAAAGACGGACCTTCGCGCCACAGAGTTCGGAGTGATTAATGGAAGCTTTCAAATCGAGTTCCTAGGCTTTGCTTCGGTGATAAAATAAATAACATTCACTAGGTATATAATCCAAACACTAAATAAGTTTTTTTTACTATGGCAAGTTTCCTATAGAAGAATAGGTTTCTTTCTCCCATAAACGGGCAGATTGATTTTTTAACGAATTGCTTTTTGTTTTGTCGTCTCATCCTATCCAGTCCCTACGAAGAAGTGGTAGGTATAGTAGTTATTTCGCTACGCAGGGCGGGCATATAGCACGTTCTATATAGGTACCTACGACAAAAGATTTTCATGTGAATAATTGGAACAATAAACTACATAGGTACCTACCTACGTTGTTAACCTCTCGAGCGTCGCGGCCATTTTTCGCAATTATGCGCATCTGTCACGGTGGCGTACTCCGTCGTGGCGAAAAATCGGCGCGTCATATTAAAATAGCGATATTTCAAAAATTTGTTATTATAGCTATTTATTAAAAATATGTCGTTGTAATTGTATTGAATTATACTAACCGATGGCATACCAATAAGTTAAGATTTTACATAAAATATATTGTTAAATCTGAATTGAAATTAGGATGAGTGAAATTTTCACACTTTATTCTGTAAAAGTCATGATAATTCACTAATAATACAATGATTTGAAGGAAAACAATTTTTATTTATTTCTACATACATTTTACATCCATAATAACTAAAAAAAAATACAACTCTCAATACATTTTTTTACATGACAAGCTATTGAAAACACATGTATATTTTCGGCTACCTAAAAATACGAAAAAATACGTTAGGGTTAATACTCCGATACTGCAACCACTTAACCCTTTTTGGCTTAGAATAATAACAAAAATAAAACTTTAGTTCACTTACACAATAAAAAAACTAATGTTTATCTGGGTTTAATGATAATTTTGGAAGAATTGACTATCTAAACATGTATCTAAAAATAAGCACTAAAAGCATCAACTCGGATCTATCGATCACAGAATAAACTCGGCGGATTTAGTACAAATATTGTTAGTAATTCGACTAGCTATTGATATTTTCGAACTAAAAAACCAAAAAAACACACTAGTTACTTTACAAAAACATTTTAGAAATTCAGATCTAAAACAGCAAAAATCAGTCCAAAGAGTCCAGATATGGTCAGGTAGATGGTAAGTTAGTATGGATATGACCACCAGTGATAAATTTCAAAATCTTTATTGCATGCTTGAGTGATTTAGATGTTTGATTTAGTGATTCAGTTGAGCTACCTGTAGATTGTTTGCAACAGTCTGTAGTTGGCTCAATTGTATCAATTGTAAATACTAGTTCTAATTTGTTTCTATTATTTGATTGTAATTTTCTTTGTTAATTTAAATATTTGCTATAAATCTATAAATAATAAAACAAAAGAACCAAAATCAATTAAATTTAAAAAATCTAACAAAAACATGCACCAAAAATAGAAAAGTTGATGATGATGATGATCCGTATTTCAAATCCATACTAATCCAAACTACAGAAAAAATGGCCGACTCGTTGGCCTTGAAACAAAATGCGAGTCTGTTGGTCGACCTGCAAAAGGCCGACTTGCGTTGCGTATGTTTTTATTTCAATGTTCCACAAAATATAATCAAACTTAGACAAATTGAATAGTTAATATGAATAAAACAATGTTTTTTTTAGTTATTCCAAACACTAAATAACTACCACCAGTATATTTTTTAAACAGAACCTTTGAAAATGTTTAGCATTGACGGCCAACACGAGTAACCATGCATGACAAACTTAATCATTTTTTCAATACTAAGTACTAAATACTTATTAGAAACTTTTAATCACTTACCCATCCATATTATCTTATAGTATTTATAACAATTTCACGTTCTTTCACACAAAAAGCTTTGAATAAAACTCAATAACATTACAAACTTTTCACCGCGGCGCACGCCACACATAAAATGAACAATAACAAGTTTTTTCCTTCTAGACTGCGGTTTTTAAAGTTGAAACGTGATTATATATTCATCCTTGTCATTGTTACTACACTTTATTAGAGTTAGAGCGAGATAAAAGTGTCACAGAATTCAATTTACAATGTGCAAAGCCGGACGCCTTCTAAAGGCTGCTAACAGATGCGCGTTTTTTGAATCGACCTTTTAAAGGTACGTCAACAGTCGAGAGGTTAATAATAAATAAATAATAAATTATGCTGGACAATTCACACATGCCCACGAGTAATTTGATTTGTTTTAATACCTACCTATTTCATTTGCGTAGCGAATAACTAAATAAAGGAAAGGTAGAAGGGGGATGTAAGTACTCGTAGAATAAATTAAGGATTTTGTTATGAATAGTACGTAAGCCCCCAGCCCCACACTCGGGGTAATCTCTAAGAAATTAATTAATATCCCAAAAGTTTTCGTTCCAGTAGGCCCGAGTGCCATATAGGTAATTAGGTTAGATTATTAAGCTATTTTAGTCTACTCTTAGACCATCCACTATCAAATCACCCGCCTCGCATATGGGTCGCAGAGCAGTTTGGAAATACTAACCTACCTTATTTCTACAAAACTTCAATAAATTCCAGTTACATCTCTCGCATAAATGAATGACTTCTCCATTGGTAATAAATAATAGTTAAAAAAAACTAAAAAACCACGCTTTTATAAATAAACCGAACTAAAAAGTAGAAAGTAATTCTAATTAATTAGTGATAAATAAAATAAATTATTTTAATGTAAAAAGCGTGGTGTGCATGGATAGGTACATGAATTTGCGTTCTCTTGCCAACAGCGCACACTTGCCTCACATAACTAGATACTGATAGGAGTAGCGACATTGAAGCAATACTTTCAGAAAGCACCCCACGCTTTTTTACATTAAAATAATTTCTTTTATTTATCACTCTTATCCATAATTTGAATTATTTACTACTTTTTATTTCGGTTTATTTATAAAAGCGTGGGTTTTTAAACTATTATTTTATTGCAGCACCTATCGAAACTTGTGACGAAAAACAAATAATATGAAATGTGTAAGTAAAAGTGTAAACTATGTAAAAATAACTTGTTCAATAGCGATGCACTTTTTATTGCATTATGCAAGCAAGAGCAAGAGATTTATTAGTATGATGCGAAAGTTTGGATGTTTGTTACCTCTTCACGCTAAAACTACTGAATGGATCGCGCTGAAATAATTATGAGCTATAATTCATGGGCATCGATCGATAGCTCCTGGGGTAAACGTGTTCTTGAGCGGAGACCACGATTCGGCAAACGTAGATCGGACGTCTTTCGGCCAAGTGGGATAACGACCTGCGAAGGACTGCTGGCTAGTAAAGATCCTAAAATAATAAATTGAATGCATTGAACACTCTGCCACCGCTGCACCGACGACGCGACGACGACGCCCCTGTCGACACACGATGGGCCATCATACTAGCCCAATAAGATGGGCCAGTGTGTGGAGGGCGCAGTTGTGCCGGATGGCTTATGGCGCGGCGGCGGCGGAATGGCCACGGTGTCGGTTTTTCGTCCATACATCAAAGGCTTCAAAGATGAGACCAGTACCTACGCATCTACACGTACGTACGTACACCATTCCATTCCTTCCCTTCCACACAGTGCGTGCTCGAACGCGGTTGAGTGTGGACGTTCGTGCTTCTTTGTATTAACTTACATTTTTTATCCGCCATCGTGTTTCAACCATCGCATAGCCATCTCGTTGGTCCAGCGCTGGGCCATCATGTAGAGGAGCCATTCGACTATAGAGAGTAGCGACAAAACGCACCCCTGTAGCACAGCCTGTAGGGCTTGCCCCAATGAGGCTGGGCAGTTAATGCGTTAAGCCACTGAAGGTTCCTCATTAAAACCAGTAAGGTACCAATGTAAGGTAAGTAGGTAAAATGTTGTACATAAGACAAAGATCGTAAAATCTTTTTGTAGGCACTATAACATAGGATGGTTTCATTATAATAGAATAACTTACAAGACTCCCTATGGACCATCATAATACATAGTAGTAGGTAGTTACCCTAGAAACTACTGAATGGAACAGATAATGACATTTGTTATAGAGACCCAAATTGTCTACATTTTATCTAGCATGCAAAATTGCAAGTAGAAACTTTGTGTATTTAACCATTACCATACTTAGTTTAAGAAAATAGATGTTTATTTTAGCTATGATAAATGAAAATAGATGTTTATTTAAGTTAGCTATGTCACAAAACATTTCTGTAAACAAGCAGTATTACTTTGATAGATAGAGTCACGAACCTAACTTATTGCTCATATTTTGAATCTTCGAGTTCCAGATTTTTTTTTATTGCATGCAGAATATAATTGAGGCCTAATATCTAAATAACAGTGAAGGTTTATGTTATACAAAATTATTATTGTGGAAAATAAGGCAGTCTACATAATACTGGGCTCATAGCTAACACAATCAATATCTAAAATTGTGTTATCTTCTAACTTTTTCAAAATGCATTTGTTCTTTGGTTAAACTTAGCACCTAATTGATAAAATATCACAGAATAAACCACATTCCCATCATGAGATGCACTTGTAAATATTTCAAAAAGTTAATGAGAAGTCACAGTCCCTGATCACTTGTTGGGATCAAACACCCTGTTGGAATAATATTGGAAAAAACTCATCTTCCAACACTGGTCAGCTAAATGCTGAATAGTCCAAATAGATTTCCCTAAAAAAACATTTTACAAAATGTCTTTCAAAATTGTCCAGAAAATAGTTCATCACCACACACATTTTATTCAAGAAAGTTCAAAGTTAATGCACAAAACTTTTATTTTAAACTTTATCATTATGAATTATTAATCAATACATCGGTGGTCACATGACTTAACGGCGATCACGATATGACCTATGTGTATCACGTTCACGACTACGCCCCCTGGAGCGTTCACTTGTACGCCAAAGGAATTCATCCACAGAGCGCTCGTATGATCTTTTGTCATAGACAAGCACCGGTCTTGGATACTCTGGCACCTCATAGTAGCGAGGTGGGGGAGGAGGCGGGGGCGGAGGCAGTCCATCATAGCTTGAGAGCGACCCACTGTAACCCGGTGGTGGGTAAGGCAATGGAGGAAGTTGATGATGCATAGACCTCATGTACTCAGCTACATAGGCCTCAGCTGCAGAACTGGTCCCATATGTCTCTCTGCTCCGGGCAAACCATGCTGGCAAACGATCTCTTACATTGTATGGAGATGCAGATCTACGTTTGAATGTAGTGGATGGCAACCTACTTCTGTTAAACATAAAGGGCTTGCGCCGGGGCCTGCTTGATGTGCTCAAGCGGTTTCTGAAGCCAGACCCTCTGGAAGACATTGGTGCTCTGTATGTTTTGTAATTACCACCACTCTTAGTGTATGCTTTCTTAGAAGCCTCCTTAGATTTACGCAATATAGGGGTCATTTCAATACCCTCATCTTCAGCAAATAGCCTGCACAGTTCTTCAGCAACTTTAGGCTCAATTTCTTGCCCATCTCTGCCAATTTTTACCGGTTTTCCTTCGTTCCATGGGTTGTACAAGTGAAGGGTATTACTAAAAGGTAAATCTTTGCGGCATATCCAATCAACTTTGAACACACCATCTAAGACTTTAGCCGATAGCCCAGGCGGTAAGACCCACGACACTGAGGGTACATCGCGTCGCGATTCACTGGCAAGTCTTGCAAATCCAGCAAATTTACCACTTTCTTTTACTGAAAATATCAGTACCACATTTCTTGATTCTCTATAAGCCTGATTTAGATTTGCTTCATTTTGTGGCAACGTTGACCAAACTCCTTTTGCTTTAGACAATGTTATGTTTTCCGCGTTGTTAGATTTGATTAGGAAAAAACGCGTATCTCTAAACAAATAATTCAGTTTAGTCATGTAGTCGTATGTTTTTATCTTGTTACTGGCATCAGTAACGCGCCTTCGTTTTTTGTGTGATGGTGATTGACTTTGGGACTTCAGACGTTTTCGAGTCGTACGTCTGTCCTTAGATTTTGTGCTAACCGAGCTAATACTCGGATTAGAAGAACCGCTAGAAGTCGAACTAGACACCTCACTGCGCGTGTCAAAATCTTTTCCCTCTTCTAATTGCTTTAGTTCTTCGCCAATTTCTGCTTCTACTTCACCAACGCCAAGATTCACTGAGTCAGTGTTTGAAGTCTCCATTTTTTATCTGCTAGAGGTATAGGTCCGTACATGTGGTCTATTTATTTACAGCGAAGGATATTGGACTCGAGTTTAATTTGTGCATAAGTGTATTATTATTGTTTTCTTTGATGTTGGTCTATTTTTATACAAATTACAATCACAGAAAAACAAGAACAAACAAGGACAACGGAGCAGCAAACAAGCGCATTTTGAGCGAAAAGCGAAAACCAAACCATGGACAATTCAAACAATACACCAACCAAAGACAATCCAAAGATAAATGTAATCGCTACAATATCTTTGGTACACCTAACACAGACTATAAATAAAAAACAAATCAATTATTGTCTATGCTGCCCCACCGACAACACGACAAGCGAGACAAGACAGCTGACTATCGAAATCTTTACCTCGGAGTCGGGCCTTAGGACTTTGGTCAGCTGATTTTGTGTTAATATGTTGGCAGATAGGTAGGACTTATTTGTGTTGAAAAAACCGCGGGTTTCCTTGGTCACAAACCCGGTGGGCGATGGATTTCCTCTTTTTGCAGTAATTAGGTATTAATGGATTAAAAGGCATATAAAAACTATAGTAATCAATAAAAGCCAAAATGCATTATCTACAAAAGTATTTGGAAAAACTGCCTACGTTCGGAGCCAATACACATCAACAAGTGCCTCAAGCAAGTGTAAAAAAATCAAATATATCTCTTTATTGCAATTACTACAGCTTTTATTCGCAAAAGGTATGTACAGTAGTTATTTTTTTATTTAATTTAATGTAAAGCTTGGAACCGAGTGGATTGTCTAGAATTATAGTTTATAGGTAGTAATAAAAATAATAATACTACCTTTAAACTATAATTAGAATTAACTGTTGGGGAACTAGACGGATCGTTTTTTTTTATGAACAATGTACACAGCTGTACCTACCTATAACAAAAAAATACACACTGGTAGGCAGATACATATAAATTAATATAACTTAAAGTGTTACGAACAATTAGTATTACGAATGAGCAATTAAGCATCTAATATTTTGTAGGTACATAAACAGAAATAGGTACCTTAGCTATGTATATATATGTATATACTTAACCTAAGAACCCTGTTCTCATGTAAGTAACTTTATATAAATTGTCTTTTTGAGTATATATATATAGTAGTATCTTTTATTTCAGTATTTTTATTGCATGACAAAAATAATAAAATGGACTTAAAATAGACACCTTTTATACTTACCATATTATTATTTTTGTTGCGTCGTCGTCGGTTAGTTGTCGGAATAGTTGTACAAGTTTTGTTAGGTATCACATTTAGGTAGGTATCCCTTTTCAATACAATACAATAACTCTTTATAGCTCACCAAATACATAAAAGACACACAAGACAGGAAAAAAAAACACAAAATATGCTGTACAATGGGCGGCCTTATCGCTAATAGCGATCTCTGCCAGGCAACCTTTGGATGGACATGAAGTGCTAGAACAAATATAGACTTTTCAATTACTTAGATAGTATTTATTTGGAACATTTACATTAGGTATTATGTGTAAAGTAGGTAGTTAGGTAGGTACCTATGAATTTTGTTCTGAGGTGCGGTTATAGTAACCTACCCTTTGTTTATGTATTATTATTTTGTATTTATTAAATTTTAAACACAGTAACTTAGGTACTCATTATGCTGTGGCCTGTGAATCTTTTAGTTTGTACATAATTTATTATACCTATAGGTAGTACCTACAATTATTGTTTTTTTTTCAGGTGTTGATGGCACTTTATGAAAAAAATGTTCAGTTTGAACCACTAACAGTCGATATTACTAAAGGCGAACAATATTCATCATGGTTTTTGGAAATTAATCCAAGAGGAGAAATACCGGTATTGAAAGTGAAAACTGAGACCATTCCGGATTCTGCGAGAATTTTAGATTACTTGGAGTTTTATCTAGATCCAGGTTTGACTTAGCTGGTACCTACCTATCAATTACCCATCACTTTTTTTACTTACAGACTAAATATTTCCCGCAAATCTGAGTAGCCCACAACAAACAAATAAATAATAGTTAAAAAAAACACTTTTTTATAAATAAACCGAACTAAACAGTAGAAAATATTTTTTTAAATACTTACTTCTAATTATGGATAAGAGTGATAAATAAAAGAAATTAAGTAAGTATTTTAATATAAAAAAGCGTGGGGTGCATGGATACGGATTTGCGTTCTCTTGCCAACTGTTTCAAACATGCATGTTTGAAACACTTTATCTTTAAGATCCCCTGTACAACATGTTTGTAATAAAAGTATTGAGTAAATAGTAGTAAGTATGTCCTAATTTCAAAGAAGCTTTTAATTTTCAGAATTGACTCCATTGCTGAATGTAACAAATGACGACAAAGTGATACAGAATATCAACAAGTTCCGAGAACTCATAGAAGCATTGCCAGCTGGGGTTATTACTGTAGGATCATTCTTTCACCCTCACCTATGTGGAAGCCCAAAACTGCCTTTCGTTTTGCCGGTCCGGGAAGTGCTAAAAAGTAAGGTTTACTAAGACTCCAATCTAACTATATGATTTAAAATAGGGTCGGTGTATGTTCATTTACATTCAGCCACCCACACACATAGCCAAACCATGTTTCTAATATGTCATCATCATCATCAGCCTATAGCAGTCCAGTGCTGGACATAGGCCTCCCCCAACGAGCGCCATAGCGCCCGTTCTTTAGCTTGCCGCATACAACATCTACCTGCAGTCTTTCGCAGGTCGTCATCCCACCTGGTCGGAGGGCGTCCTACACTACGTTTCCGACCGAGTCGTGGTCTCCACTCAAGAACACGTTTGCCCCAGCGCGGTCGATATAAGCGGCGGTCTAATATGTACGAGTACCTACCTACCTATTAAAAATATGGCAGATTAGCTCACTTCGACACTATTATTTACCTATTAGTATCTAGAAAAGTCGTCTCATGTCCTTCAAATAATTTTATCAGTCTTAACTGATATAACTTAAAAAGAAATAAGCTTGTGTACATAAGGCAAAAGTAAACAAATCATTATCCTATAAAGTCATAGTTAAGTAGGCAACATAATATGACTAACATCTGCCCTCGTTAATATAGTGTGACGCGTCAAAACAGCATCTTTCTATTCGTCAAACTTACATAAATCTTTTATCACCTTTATCTAGAGTTGACTCTAGAGAAGTAGGTACCTTACCTACCTATCAGCATAATAAAACAAAACCTTCGCGATTGGTCGACTTGGTAAAGGATATTTATTATTTATATGATGTAGATACGTTTTTACGGTCATTTAATATCATTTAGATGCCACTCCACGATCGCTGACCGAACGATTAGAACGCGACGAGCGACGACGACACGGCGACGCGACGCGTCGAGGCACATTTTTTGTAATTTCAGAGAAAAAATAAAATCGGCGCAATCATCGCTTTTTTATGAGTGGGATTACGGAATCGTTGAAATATAAAATAAATAACAAAGGCCTTACATTAGCGTCTCTAGTACCTGCCTACATCTAAATACCTACAAGCGCCCTTTAAACAAAACATACCTACTAAAGAATACATTCACGCAACACAAAAATGTGCTCTAGATATCGTTAGATACATCTTACAGAAAAAATGGTTCCCGCGAACTGTAGGTATGTCATGTGTATGCTGTCAATATGAAATGCACCTAAATGTTAAACTAACGAAGTAAGAGCTAAAGCCCATAATCTTAAATGCACATTTTGGTGCTGTGTGGTGGATGGTAGCTGTGTGTCTGACTGATCTGCGACAACCTTTATTCGTATCCCAAAAAAATTGCAGTTTATCTAATTATGTAATACCTACAATTAAAATAAATAGGTACTTAGCTATGCTATGCTTAGCAGGAACGTCACTTTGGAAGATTTGATGCTTAATTCATTGGATGAAAACGAGTAGATATTATGTTCGTTTTCCCGCGTACTAATTAAATAGATACCTAGATACCCGGTGGTAGGTAGCGACTTCGTAACGTGACTATACGGAGAAAGTACTACCAGGGTATACCTACATAAAACAAGATTATCGCGAAAAATAATTACAAAAACTCGCGACGAGACTGATGATGACGTCCGGCCATAACTACCGATACCTAGGTATTTAAATACCTAATTAAATAAATTGACGGATACTTATGATGATAACTATTTTTCGCTTTTAGGCGGGGACATGGGCAGTTCCAGTAATCTGCGAAAACTAGCCGAGGAAAATCCAAAAGCGAAGAGTGTTCTCTTGTACAAAGCACAGATTCAAGACCGAAAGCACGAGATCCTCTCCAGTGAAGAGGAGTATTTGAAAATATTAAACATCTTGGATAGAGTGTTGACGCAGATCGAAGATCAACTTAAAACTCAACAGGAAGGTAATTAATTAATCTACCAAGCTACTACCAACTAACTAAATACATAGGTACATAGTACATACCTACTTAATGAAAAAATGTAGTAGAAATTACCTAGTCAAAATCCACTGTGGGCACTAATATAAGCTAGGTACCTACGAGTACCTACCTACTTTATGATTGGTTAAGGCTAATAGGTTAGACGTTTCTGACAATGAGATTGTTTCTGATACGACATTCTATCATGATTTTGTGGATGGAATCTTATTTCCTCGAATTACTCTGAAACTTTAATAGGCACAAATTTTATTTTATGGGTAATTTACAGGATTTACAGGAATACCATTAGGCTTAGGCTCTAATTGTTCTATACGTATTATACATATATTCCTCTTGATCGAAGTCGATAGGCCGCCGCGCCGCGGCGCCGCCGCCCGCTGTGTGCTTCTCGTATATGTAAGTTAGTAGGTAACTTATAGGAAAAGTGCCGGGATTGTTATTAATTTCATCATCATTAGGTAGGTAGGTATCATCACAAACCAGTGAACTATACTGCTGTCTATCCATAGCCCTGTTACATCCTTTGCTGGGTGCATAGGCTAGCTCAAACAGAAAAAAAGAAATTAGCCCATACGCCCTGACAATTTCGTCTTTTCTGCAATACCAATAATTACATCAATGAACTTCTTTGTTAAGAGTGTACCTTATGTAATTTTATAGTTAGAAATCGTTATTTATCTCAGAATCTGTGAAAGCTACCACCTTCATATTTAGGTAAAAGATAATTCGAACTTTTATCTTGGATTCCGTCTTTTCGAAAACACGATTGGTGAAAATTTTCTCGATACTTTTATTTTTTGAAAAATATATGTTTTGCACACATTTTGCTATTTATCTCAGGAACCACCTAATTTTTTTGTTGGATTTTTGTTTTGTCGAGAAACGTAGTAGAATTTCTTCGTTTTCGTCTTTTTAATTTTTAGATTAGTTGTGTAAATAACTTGTAATTAGGCAAATAACAGTTTTGGCGCTTACGTCGATAAAAAATACGGAGCACGTCTATCGCTCTGTGCTTCTCACTCACAAGAAAATCATATCTTGTCATTCTGCTCTGAACTGAAGCGAAATTCGAATTTTGGCTGAGGTATGGCACGCTCTTAAGTACTTTTTATTAATTTCTTTTTCAGGAAACTGGTTATGCTGTGAGCATTTCAGCATTGCCGACATCAATCTAGCGGTGCTGTTGCAGCGGCTCTGGGAGCTCGGCTTAGAGGACAGATTCTGGGCTGGCGGTAAACGGCCACTGCTAGAGGACTATTTCAACCGTGTGAGACAGCGGGAATCTTTCAAACTCACCATTCCTAACTTACCGTATGCCATCAAGATGGTACTCATGTCGCAGCCCCCTACTTACCTCTGCGCTGCCGGTGCAGCATCGCTATGTGTTGTATTGGCTGTAGCTTATGTTTTTAAAAAGATTGTGTTATAAACATAAGTACCTACATCTGTTGTTATAATAAAAAGCAGTGCGTATTTCGAATAGATGGGTAGTATATGAACACGATGATTATTGACGTGTTTTAGCATATTCAGACTAATATTTTTTAAATTCTTCTAAATTTCGTTACCAGACGTAAGTTGTTAATTAATAATAGACAATCTACCTACACAGCACAACACACGGTGGGTAAAATGGCTGACGCTTCTTAACTTAGTAGAGAACTAAGAAAACAGAGGAAATTTTTTTTTAAATAAGTAATATTATGATCTATGCTTAAGGTTACATTCCACTTGCAGATTATTTTTAAGTTTAAACATCAGTATTACGTACCTAACTATTTTAAAAACTTTTTTGAATAAATATTTACAAACATTATAGCTTAGAATAAAAAAAACTGCAAAGTATTACCTGTTTTTCTTCAATCTTCCACATAATATTAGTTTCGTTTTATCCTATTCAAAACTAGTTTTTGCCTAAAGCTGACTGGTGTTACGGGGCGTAATGTCCAATTGCAACGAGCATGATACGTTAAGCCTACAGAAAATGTCTTTGGTTACACTTTACACCATGTGCTAGAATCCCTCTTGTTGCTTATTGCAAGTGTCTTCTTTTCCCCTACATACCGCACCAACGCTTGCAAGTTAACACTGTTACACCATCAAAATCCAGCTTAAGAGTGATGGGGACCTTATTGGAATCAAATAATTAGAAACTAAATAAAACTCGGAAAAAGATACATAGCACCATTTTTAATAAATAAAACAATAAAAACAACCATTTTTCCAAACACTTAACTTACAACCTATTAAATACATTATGATTATCTTAGAACTACTTTCATATAAGTTAAACGGTATAGCATTTTAGCTCCAAATGCATACTGATGTATAAAATGCCGTATGATTAAATACAAAAGACAGGGTTGTACAAAATGTAATTTATTTATGTCAGATCACTTGTTATTGTCAGCTATTTTGCATCATCTACCGGCTCAGTGTCTTGATTTTTGTAGATTGGCATTCCCATGAAATGTTTGCTTCCATTAGTGCTCATTTTCTTTTTGTACACAGGTGCACTTGGAACTAGTTTTCCTTTATTATATTTAAACAACCCTTCTCCAGGCAAGTTTGGTAAAATGTTTGGAATTGTATACCATACTCTATAGGTCACAAACCAAGTGAAAATTGCTATTACTCCACTAATGAACTTTTCAACCATAATGTGGTAGTATATTATGGTTGATACAAGCATCACATCCCAAAGTAATTGAAGTAGTGCAATAGTTATCAATAATCCCCTTACATATGGAGTGTAGTTTTCATACGAGACTTTTAGAACATTAAGTTCTTCCATTTTAAGATTTTTTAAGGGATTTGTCCTGATTGATTTATCTTCAACATTGCGAGCATGTTTCTCATCTCTAATTAAATCTTTGATACGTTCCCATCCATTGATAGCTCTTGCTTCTTCTATTAGAACCAAGCTTGAATAAATAAGTATAAAGCAGTGTCCTGATATGTCAAAACCATTCCAAAAGTGGCCATTTTTAAGACAAGTCATTTTATCATTGATTGATTTTTGGTTGCATCTGCCATAGTTCGTTTCCACAACATTGAATAATGTTGTCCACATGTACCAGAAAAATGTAGCAATTAACAGTCTCGTTATTTGCGCAGTGAGAATGATTCTTCTGTTGCCACAACAAATAGTGTATGAAGTCAAAATAACATAGGGCACTGTTAAGAAAAGTGTCCAAAACCAGCCTAGTTTAACAAAATATTGATTGAACATGTTATCACTTCTAGAGAAATAAGATTTTGGAAATGTCAACACGTCTGCTATTAGAGAAAGCAGGAAGAGAGTTCCTAGATAAACAGCTATTTTTAAATTGGTGTCAAAGAAAAGTATCTTCTTGCAAATGTGCACAATCATCAGAGCAAATATTTCCATAACTGAAGGTGCTTCGCGAGTAGGTTTAGTGCCTTTTCCTTCTGGTTCATTTTGTATTTTAGAGTTCATTCTATTTTTATTGTTAAAACTATTTCTAGTACTCATGATTCGAGTTACACTTTCACGTACGTAGCCCAGCGCGGGAGGAAAAGTGACGACGAAGTGATCATTAAAGAACGTGAACAAAAATAATACGTCTGGCTGTGGTAATTTTCACGTTTTGTTCAAATCAAAGAGAAGAGAATACACAACAACTCTGAAGTTTGCTCTGAAGAATTGCGTTTTTTTGGAAGTGATCGTGCGTGATCGATGCGTGATCGTAGACAGACAAAGAAATGTAGGTACTCTATGCGGGGATACACGAGGCTAGTTTTAGTAGTTTTATAAGCTAGTGTCAGTAAGCTAGCAAGCTAGTACTGGCTGGCTAGTCTGGCTTCGTGTAGACATAACTAGCTTTAATAAACAGCAGTGACTCGACCCGTAAATGTGACTTTTACGTTTATTCTTTATTTACACTAGCGGAACGTCCGGGATTCGCACAGGTATTTATTATTTATAAATTATTTGTGGCCGTTTATTTTCTTAACATTGACCTCCCGTACCCGTACCCTAGTCACGCCTATATCGCATAGTTATAGTTAGCCGAGTGTGAGCCACGCGACTTTTATCTAATACTTACATTTTTGAACTCGTGATATCTTTCGAATGGAATGTCCGAATTGATCAATTCTAAAAAATATATAAAGTCATTATAAAGTCTTAAATATGAAGTAATTTATTTTGATAAGGATTCATACCAAGGTACAAATAAAGAGCCCTTTCTAACGACGGCATTTTAATCAATTTTTTAAGAAAACAAACAAAAAAATCAAACCTTTCTTCTTTGTTTATAATATTAAGTTTATTATAGACAACAAGACTACTGATTTTGTCAAATTTCATCTGGCAGCACTGGCAGGGCGGCCATCATTGTTGCCAAGTTGTCAAAGTGCCAAGCCAAGCCATCACAAATTTTCCCTCCTTTTGTGAATGAAGCATAAAAATAATACAGTGCTAAAAATGCGAAAAGTATCTAAGAGCCGAGCAGATGATGATGCGATTTCATCCACAAATGGATCAATGCATAACGACGACAGAGCAACCGTAGCTGCTAATGAAGATGAAAAAGGCGATGAAACCAATTCCGGCACCGACGACGGTGGAGAGGGCCAAAGCGAAGGAAACGATCGAGCATCAGATGCTTCATTTTCCGAAACCCCGAAGAAAACTAAGCCCAAGAAAAAGACTAAGAAAAGAAAGTCGGGGAAAGCTAAAGCTGCTGAGGAGTATGAGGTATACTGTATTGTAAAATGACGCTGATTAATTAGGGCGCGAACTTTTAAAAATTATACATATTAACCTGGTGAGAGATAATTGAAGCAAATAAATTCTATAACATTTTTTATTTTCAGGTGGAAAAAATAATTGATGCAAAAAAAATTAAAGGCAAACTGCATTACTTGATACGCTGGAAGGGCTATGATGCAGATAGTGATACATGGGAGCCTGAAAAAACTGTGTCATGTCCAGATTTGATCACTAAATACAAAGAAGAGGTATTTTTTTGTAATTATTTCATAGGGGTTGTATGTAAATTTATTTGAATAAGACATGAGATCACAAAGAAAGGCTGATGACAATGGGCTATAATTCCCATCTTTTACATTGAGTATAATATACTTAATACCTTCATTTATATTTGAAAATTTATCACGCCGATGAGGGTATTAAATATTGAATAATTCACAGAAAGAAAACTCTCGCAAAAATAAAGCAGAGGCGAAAAAAAGTGAGAAAAAAGGAAAGAAGAGGAAGTCAAAGGATACTAACAAGTCACCTGCTAAGAAACCTAAGACTGATTGGGATAGTGCAAAGGCTGATAAAAATGAAGAATATGAGGTATTTTTTAATTGTATTGCTCAAGCTTTGGTTCATATAGACAATCTTAAAAGTAGAATCATGGATTGCCTTTGGAATCCGAAAAAACAAGACTAAAACTAAGCAGTTTTAATGTTTTTTCAGGTTGAGCGTGTCATGGAAGTGCATCACAAAAAGGATGGCTCACGCGAGTTTCTTATCCATTGGAAGGGGTGGTCCAACAAATTTGATTCTTGGGAACCTGAAGATAATTTGAACTGCTCTGATTTGATCAAGAAGTTTATGGACAAGGTCAGTTATCATATTTATTTATTTATTTTAAGCAAGGCCTACAGCTTAAAAACATACAAAATAAGTAACATTAAGAGCGTTTATTCCTAAAATGCGCAGAAACAGTACTTTTCAAACCCGTTTATATCATGAACCACTTATCTTATAGTATATGTTATTTACTAATAATTTTAGGAAATTTTAGTGTCCAAATAGTTTGACTATAAAATATTTCGATTAATATAGTATGTACGCGTTCTATCAAGATAACTTGTGAGAGGTTTTCATAATTTCCCTTTCAGCATCAGTTTCGAAGCTCAAAGTAATAGAAAATACTGACATATCTAATTAAGAAAAAAATATAACCTACTGATGAGATCCTTGGCTAAAAAGTAAATTAGATAGATGTTTGGTTTTGGTATCCTACTATGAGAAATTAAAATTAAAAAAATGTGAAATATTACGAATATTTCACATTTTTAAATGATGTTTTTACCGATATACCTTATTTAATTTAATATAATAATAGCCTACCAATAAAGTGAAGCATCTTTTTTAAAATCATACATTTAAAATTTTTATGATTTTGTTGCTATTATTTTTCTATAAATATTTTAAAACTACTATAAAACGCTGCGCGAAAATCAGTCCGCCGCGAGGCTTTCTAGAGTGTGGTCACGTCGCTTATTAAATATTTATAGAAAAATAATAGCAACAAAATCATAAAAATTTTAAATGTATGATTTTAAAAAAGATGTTAACAATTATATAAGTAACTTTCAGAGTGATAGGGGATATCGAGTTTGAAGCATAAGAACTTGATGAATTTCTTTTGAATTCGCTCCACTCCAGAAATATAGATGTCGTACTTCGGGTTCCATATTTGACTCGCGTATTCTAAAATACTACGGACAAAAGTAGCCAACAACTTGTAGGTGGAACAAAATAGTTTGTAATTTCTTTACCACCTTCTTAATTTCAGGTTGATGACGCGCGTAAGACACAGTCAAGAAGCTTGAGAGTGGCCCCAGAAACTACTAATCGGTTCACGCTGCAAGATCCATCATCTGGCCGAAGACTGAGCAAGAGACGTGGTCAGCGTCAAAGGTAATTAATGTATAAAATTCCCTAAAACCCTGCATCACTATCTATACCACTTGGTGTGCCCAAAACTGTTCTAGATTATGTGTCTTGATTAATGCAATATTTTCTAAATTATTCTTCTTTGTTTCAGAATTCGTTATGATAATGCTGAGTAATGAGAGCATTTGTGGATTTGTATGGTAAATAAGTATGTTTTACATGGTGCACTTTAAATTCCCCTGACCTATTTCTTAGTTTGATTGCTAGGACTCAACTTCTTCAACAGGTGCCTCGACATAAGATTTGGCCATTGGTCATTTAATTTTGAACATGATCTGTATTTAAGATACAATCTGTTAATGAAACTTAAAAACGTGATTTTGTTAGCTATCTTTCTTCCGTTTCCTCTATTTGTGCATTTTTTTTTATTAAATGAATAACTTGTATAAGGATTTGAAAGATAATTGAATTGTTTGCATACTGCTCCCCTAATCTGCACTAAGATAATAGTCAATGAACTAATTGTTATCACCTACTGTTCGCTTCAAATAGGCCATTTTGAACTATTCTTCCATCCAAACTATGAAATACACATACAAATAAATCATTGAAAATAATACGTCGTAAAAATATCAATAAAAGCCGATTTAATTACAAAGATACTTTTAGTTATTCGCACAAGTACTAGTTTAATACAGCAGGGTACATTTTCTAGTGTAATACATGCTTATTTCAAATGCATAGTGATATGCAAGGCAATTTACATTTCACTATTCATAATGATAATTTAGTATATAATTTAGTAGGTGCAAAAAGTAAACTTTATCATTAGGATCAATCCTTTAATATGATTATAATAACCCCTCGTCGAAGTGGTGGCGGCAGGGCGTCCACAATTTTGAAAAATCTGTGTGATTGATTGGCAATCAAAAAGTAGGTGTTAAAACAACAGGTACTCTTGACACCTACCTAAAACATCGTTCGTTTGATACCAATCTTTGTAAAAAAGTTGTATTTATATAAGTGCACCAGTCACTACTTGTTCTGAAAGTGGCTAATTTCATATTCATGAAATACGAGATTCAAGCTTTGTCTCCAACCACTGTAGTGCTAGAGAAGAAGACGTAGAAATAATTGTATGTTCTATTTGGATTGTTTGGGTTCTAAAATGAAAAGTTGTGTATGACTGTAGCTAGGCCAAAGTTATTTACATTTCGGGCGTTCTTTGAGTTTGAATACCTTATCTGGATTCAAGTATACCTACCGCCTTCGAAAATACTAGCCTTGGTCCTTAGACACAACTATTTTATGTACCTACTCATAAGTGTTGTTTGATGTGTCAGCTATGCAATTTTATCATATAAATAATTAAGTACATTAGATTAGCGAGAATTCTGAAGTCATTTAAGAGATGTATGCCTTTAATAAAAATAAATAGATATTTTATGTACCACTCCTCAGGGTGAGGTATGTATAAGTTTAAAAGCTGCTTACATATATATCTATGTAGTACCTACTATACCTTAATGTATTGATGATTGAATTTTGTATATCATCCATAATCTAGTACTCATACCGTTTTAATTGATTCTCTATGATATGGGTCCTTAATTTTGTATTATGTGCCTGAAATAAACGATTATTATTATTATTATATCACAAACTCTGCTTAGCTTGGGGCTAGCAGAGCTTGTGATATGAATTATGCAGCATTATTATTATTAGTTCCCGTGTGTTGTCAATGTATGTAAGTACCTAAATAAATAAAAAATAAACTTTCAAATATATGTTGGTTTTTCTGCCTAGTCCTTAAACCCCTGTTATATATAAATAGGTACCGTATACAAAACATCACGTCGACCAATATCCCGACGAGCGACAACTCACAATACAAAAATAACAATACAATACAACCTACGGAACTACTAACCTTACCTACTGTGATCCACGAGTGCAGTACTTGTATTACATCACTCGCCGTCGGTTGCCGACGATATAGTAATTGTGGCAGAATCGCTGGAATGCTCCGAGACCTCAACACCCCGTATCCTGATAGGTGGGTCTTAAAATGAACACGAGTTAGACAAAGATCATGATGAATGCCCATGTCACGATGTACCACCAGTCCACGATGGAAATGATGCTATCAAAGTTGTTGATCACTAAGTCTGCCTGGGCCAAATAGTCCAACTTTGATAAAGAGGTAAGCTGACGACTCCGGCTGGGATGGACAGCGTTCGAAAAATCTTCTCGTCACAGATACCGCAAGATGAAAGTCTAACAAATGTGTTCAACCAGTGATGATTTCTGTCCAGGTCTGTAATAGCTAGGTTAGTGGCGGCGATGATGATGGCCGAATGCTCAGGTCCACCACCGCGCGGACTTGACCGCGCTGTGGTGGACCTAGGTATTGCAGCCCCATAGTGGACAGGCTGAAATAACGATACCGAAAGACCAGTTCGCTATAGCGCGGACAGCAATGGCTTGGCTGCAATACCACGTTGTATACCCATCATACCAGCATTCCTAGGGCAAGGCGTCACATGACTTGACTTTTTTGGCACTAACTTAGGTCTAGGTCGTTTTCTCATGTTGTATACCCATCATACCAGCATTCCTAGGGCAAGGCGTCACATCACTTGACTTTTTTGGCACTAACTTAGGTCTAGGTCGTTTTCTCATGTTGTATACCCATCATACCAGCATTCCTAGGGCAAGGCGTCACATGACTTGACTTTTTTGGCACTAACTTAGGTCTAGGTCGGTTCTTGATAATTGTGTTATATTGTTTTCTATTATTTTTATCACTAGTTTAAGTACGAGCACTTTATGGTTACCCATAGAGTACCTACGGTTTCTTTCGTTGTTAGTGTTTACATAAAAATAGCTTATTTAGTTTCTATCAGTGAATACCTATTATTAGTTCTCTGTTGTAATTTATAACTCCATAGACATTATTGTAGCTGATGGTGTTCCAAAATAAATAAATAAATAAAATTTAAGGCTAAGGACCGGGCACCGCTAGTGTAAAATAAAAAGTATTGATCAGATTTACGTATGTATTATATATTATACTTAAAGGTACAATTTACTAATTTTGTATACGTAATAAATTACTAATTGTATAACAATGTTTAAACTCCTTCGAGGTCGGGTCTAGGCGGCGCCGTAAGCACGAGATCTAATCCCACAGGCGCGTCGATGCGGGGCAGCCGCGGGGCAAGCGACACCGCGCGCTCGGGCACGCGCCGCCCGCATCCACCGCAGCTCTCCTCCGGCGTGCAGTCCGCGTGTACCGCACGTCCGCAGTGCCCGGTGCGGGCCGCGGCACGCGCGCCCAGCGCCCTGCCGCACCGCACGCACGCGCCTCGCACCGCCACTCCGCGCCCCGCCGCTGTCAGAGCACGCGCCACGCCCGCGTGCGCCTCGCGCCCTGCCGCGCGCGCCACGCACGCCCATAGCCGCGCGCCCTGCGCCGCCGTCGCCGCCGCGCTCAGCGCCGCCGCCGGGGTCGCGCCCGCCGCGCTTAGCGCCTCCTCTGCTGGCAGGTAGGCCAGCGCCTCCAGTAGCAGGGCAGGCGAGCGCTCGCCCGCGCCGCGCATCAGTCGCCGCCACATGTCAGCGGCGCGCGCCGCCGGCAAGGTGGGCGCCGCGCGGGCGCACAGCGCCCCGGCCTCTGCCGCGAGCTCAGCGCGTCGGGCGGGCTCCGCATTCGCCTCCAGCCGCAGCAGCGCGTCGAGCGCGCCCTCCGGGTCGCCGGTGGCCTCGAGGCAGGCAGGCTCCGCGTCAAGGGCGCCCGACTCGCGCACGACGTCGAGCGCGCGTTCGGGCCGGACCATGCCCTCCGCGAGGAAGGCGCGCACGGCGGCGGCGGGGCGCCACGCGCACAGGTTGCGCAGGTGTGCGACGGCCGCCTCCCCGCGCAGGCGGCCCGCGGCGCGCAGCTCGTCGCCGAGCAACAGCGCGCAGGTGGTCTCGGCGGATGCGAGCGCGGCGGCGACGCTGACCTCGGACAGCGGCTCGGTCAGCAGCGCTGCGGTGGCACGCGGGCGCAGCTCCGCCAAAGCGGGCAGCAGCGCGGCCAGGTCCGCCGCAGAGGCGTGTGCGCGCACGTGGTCGAATAGCTCGTCGAGGTCGGCGTCGCAACGGTCCTCAATGGCACGGAAGGCCTCGAGCGCGGCAGGCAGCGTGTCGGTGCGACGCCACTGCAGGCGCGCGCGGGGCGGTGCGGGCGGCGCGCGGTCGGGCGCGCGGGCCTGCAGCGCAAGCCAGGCGCGGTCAGCGCGGGCCCCCTCCGCTCCCCCCGCCAACTCGAACAGCTCAGCAATCAGCCCTCGCTCGGGCGGGAGCGCTCCCGTGTTCAGCTGGCCCGTTAGGAATTCTAGTATTTCAACTCGATCGCTGTTATCCTGTAACAGAAGGACGTGTGACATTGTACTCGGACTTCGTAGCTGAGTAGATAGGTATATACATATCTATCAATAGAAAACTGACCAGCTGAGCGGCGCGAGTGATGACGAGCAAAGCACGTGCGACCCGCAGGCGATTGTGCTTGGCGAGCGGGCCGGCGAAGGGCGGGTCGCGCGCGCACTGCTCCAGCAAGCGGAGCGCCGCGCCCGTCTCGTGGACCACCATCGTTTGCAGCGGTGACACGCCCCTGCTACCCTGTACACATTCAAATCCATTTACACCGGTACCAGCATCAAACAAGGCCACTTTGATTGATCTTAGCAGCCTTGAAGGCTTAAGAAAATTCTACCTGCCTACTGCACTGAAGTGCGAAATTTCGTCACGAAGTTTGTAATGTGGTGCAGTGGCTACCTCGTCTAGCAGCGCGTGCAGTGCGTCGTGCCGGGCCGAGGGCCGGCTGTGGTCGGGCAGCGCGCGGCCGCCGGCGGCGCGGCCCGCCAGCGCGTCCGCCGCGCCCAGCACGAGCGCCGAGCCCGCGCACCGACATGCGCCGCCGCCGCTGCACGACACGTCCACGTGGCAGGACAGCTCACTTAGCGCCGAGCTCCAACCACCTGCCAACATTCAACATGATATATGTAATTTCTTTATCTGTATTTCTTCCTAAAGATCTAAACCACACCCCGGACACGACCATTCCTTCAAACAAAGCAGCGTCAGGGCGCATACATATGTACGTGCGCAAATGTATAGCAGTCCACCGTGGACTGGCGGTTACCGCCAGCCAGTTCACGGTGTTCCACGTGCAACTGTGTGTTTGTGTGTACTTACTATAGGGTTATTGCATTAATCTATTGTGCGAGTGAGACAGTCTTAAAATATATCAAAGATCCTAAGATATCAAAATATCTAGGCTACGTTCTGTATTTTAGATTATTTCTTTGTATCGAAATGACATTTCGAGGGCTCACCTATAGCTGCAGCAATCGCCCCTACCCCGCGCCACAGCCCCCTTTCGCGAGTAAAAGAGAAGGCGCGATGAGGATCCAGGGATGTGAGCGGGACGGACGCGACCACTCTCTCCACTAGAGTCGGCTCAAAGTCGGCTAGGCGCTCTATCAATGCCTGCAAAGGACAACAGGGGCTCAGAATAATAATAAATGAAATCTAAATTAATAAAATAAAACTTTCGACACAACTAAATCAGTTTCTAATCAATGCAAATCACAAATTGTGTAGTGTCTTAAGTTAGGTAGGTTAGGTTAGGTAAACGGATCAGGTTGAAATCAGATTACAGATATTCAGAGATCTGTGGCCGAAAGGCCATGGCACTTTAGTATGACGACTTGGAATTTTGCAAAGTTGACAGTGATGAAACAACCTATATTGAGATGAGAAGAGGCTAAATATCATGCCTTTCCCCTGTGAGCTCATATCATATATCAAGTGGCCATGTCCACCTATAAAAACATCGATGAGTTCCAGAGGAAAGGTGTGAACACCGCCCGCGCCTTGCGCAGCAACAAGCTCGCGCACATGCTCGTCACGCCAGCACACAAGTCGGAGAGGTCCGTGTACATAATGAAGTCCCTCAGTCTATAACAGGCTGCCGGACACGATTAGAGATGCTTCTAGAAAATACTTTTTATGACGTAGCAGAACTCTCATCATCATCATCATCAGCCTATAGCAGTCCACAGGTGGACATAGGCCTCCCCCAATGAGCGCCATAGCGCCCTGTCTTCAGCTTGCCGCATCCAGCATCTACCTGCAGTCTTTCGCAGGTCGTCATCCCACCTGGTCGGAGGGCGTCCTACACTACGTTTACCGAGTCGTGGTCTCCACTCAAGAACACGTTTGCCCCAGCGGCCGTCGGTTCTTCGCGAGATATGGCCGGCCCACTGCCATTTCAGCTTGCTAATTCTTTGAGCTATGTCGATAACCTTGGTTCTCTGTCGGATGTATTCATTACGAATCCTATCCTTCAGAGAAACTCCGAGCATAGCTCTTTTCATAGCTCGCTGAGCGACTTTGAACTGGTGAGCTGAGACGTGGACACTCACGATAGAGTTGGTCAGCTCTATCGTGAGTGTCCACGTCTCAGCTCCGTAGGTCATAACGGGTAGGACGCACTGATTGAAAACTTTCGTTTTCAAGCATTGCGGTATGGATGACGTGAAGACTTGACGTAGTTTCCCAAATGCTGCCCAGCCTAGCTGGATCCTCCTTTTGGCCTCCTTCTCGAAACTGTTTTTACCCAACTGCAGAATCTGCCCAAGGTAAGTGTACTCGGAAACAGTTTCGAGAAGGTGACCATGTACGACCACCGGCCTTGGATCAATGTGACCATTGATCATGACTTTGGTTTTATCCAAATTCATGCCAAGACCGATACATCGGGAGGCTGAAGCTAGGCCGTCCAGCATCTGGTTCAGTTCCTCAAGCGACTCCGCCATTAAGACTATGTCATCAGCGAATCGCAGGTGTGTGATGTACTCGCCGATTATATTAATGCCCTTTCCTTTCCAGTTCAGCAACCTAAAAATATCTTCCAATGCGTACGTGAACAGTTTCGGGGATATGACATCCCCCTGCCTCACTCCTCTGCGCAATTGGCTGGGTTTAGACTGCTGACCCTGTACTTGGACACTCATGGTGGCGGCCTCGTAGAGACATCTCAGCACCTGGATATAACGATAGTCTACTTGGCATCGCTGTAAGGAATCCAGAACAGCCCAGGTTTCGACGGAGTCAAATGACTTCTCATAGTCCACAAAAGCCAGACACAGGGGGCTGCTTATACTCTTCGGACTTCTGTATAATCTGCCTCACTGTGTGTATGTGGTCTATGGCGCCATATCTTCCGCGGAACCCAGCCTGTTCCGGTGGCTGGAACTCGTCGAGTCTCCTGGCGAGACGGTTCGTGACCACTCATGAGAACAGCTTATAGCATATGACACGATAATAATTTGTTGTGGTTGTGTTGTTCAGTTTCTTTCAAATTATTTGCGAAAACTGACTACAATACTTAATACATAAGTTATCCATCTTCTATCATAATGGTTGAGACAGACTGGAGAGAAATATTGAGCTTCTCACAGCGAGAACTCGGGCAGGCTGTTAAAGATAAACTTTGCGAAGGTCTATCATGGATGGAAGCGGACAATATTGAACTCAACTTTTCAGATCTGAAAATATTGTTTAGACTCGCTCAAGATATCTTAAAATAAAAAATACGAACAATTATGTTCCCATTTTAAATACCCAAGTGACATCCTTTATCCCCTTCCGGGACATGGCTGTTCACGTGACGGAATGTCTAAAGGGTTCGAATGGGTAGATGTCAAAATGTATAAAGTTTAATTGTTACAATGTTTCGGTGACAAAATGACAAAAGTTCACATTGTATTTATGTTACATCATGCTTGTGTCAGAATGTAAACATTTAACAATGTGTTTTTGTCAAGTTATGTCAGAGATAAAATATATTAATGTTACACTATTCTAGTGACTTATCATGTAATTGATTGAATAGCTGATTCTTACGATGGGAAGAATCTTAATTAATTAATACACTTCCAAATAGTAGTACCACTTTTATTTGTCACTCCCAAATTGTATCTGTGTATACCGTTCAGTAATGTCTGGTAGCCTTTTTGCTTTATGCTAAAAAATAATTGCCCCTCTGATGGTTCTTCCATTTTAATTTAGTAGATAATTTTTCATCTACAAATCCGGAATTGATAAAGCAAACTACGAAGAGAACAACCAAATGCCAGTATTCTATTGTTTTATCATTTATTTTCCATCCGGCACATGACAGAATATTCGGTTTCATAAAGGAATTAAGTAGGTTGTAAGCAGTACTCGAAAGAGTTTTTATGGATAATTAACTGCATGATAACAAACAATACATTGTAAGTATTAGTCATTATAACATTGATACAAATTGGACATTTTGACACTCATTCATTTATGCCGTTAAGATTTTATGATTTTATACATTCTGACACTCTATCGTCCTAACACTTGCACTTTGTAACAATTAGTTCATTTTGATACTAGCTCATTCTGACAAATTATCTATATGAGTAATAATCCATGTAACAATCGTTCTGTCAAACAATCGTATTATATGTCTGTTGTGCATTTTGACTCTCATATTATCTAGCACATAGGTAATCGAACAATTTAGACATTCTGTCATGTGTGCAGCCATGACCCGGAAGGCTTTATCCTACTTAAACTTACTAATATTATAAACGCGAAAGTTTGTAATTATGGATGGACCTTTGTCTAGTGAACTAACTAATGAATGGATTTTAATGAAAATTTACAATAATATAGCTTATACATCAGAATAACACATAGGCTACAATTTATAAAGGGTGAAACCGCGGGGCGCAGCTAGCTTAGATTATAAACCTTCTTTGCTCCGACACATTGTCAATGGTCTAATGATCCTACCATTATACCATAGACAATGTGTCGGAACAAAGATTATATGCGATATAGGCGTCAGTCACTGGGAAAATAAATACCCGTGCGAAGCCGGGACCGGACGGTCTGCTAGTAATCTATACATACATTCTAAATATTATATTAGGCAATATATACATTTTTATATTGAATACCCTTTTTTGACATGTAACTTGTTTATCATTTGTATTTGAAGAAATACCTGAGTGGAGTCAGGCGAAGGCGGTATGTTGACTAGTTCTCCGCGCACCGCTGCGTCCCCTACGGCTTCCACGAAGGATTGCTCACAAGAGCACTGCTCCCAGAGCATACACCATAGCTCCTCACTGAAACATTACATTTAAATCTGTTAATATCCATACTTATCACATACATACTCGTATATCCACTGATTTAATTAAATGAATGATAAAGTAATTATGTCTGTCAATTTTACGCCTAGACTGCTCAACAGAGCTTTATAAGATTTGGCTTGGAGATAAATGGTTTCACGAAGGATATAACTACCTAAGCTAATTTTCTTCTAGGAAAAACGCTTGCGAAACTGCGGACAGAAATCTGGGAATCTAATTAACTGGGCAAGAGAAGTTTGTCCTGAAACTGCCCTGGCGTGGAGAGGTTCAGAATGGCCCCGATAGATACATATTTTTTATAATACAGAAATACTCAGATCAATTGCGGGTTCGAATCGTAAGCCTGGATTCGAAGCCTGCGTCGCAGAACTTCGAAACAAATATCTGCAGATCGTACAAATATTTGTCTCGAAGCGGGATTAGAACCCGTAACCTTTTGCATCACAGGCAGACCTTCGCCCACCACGCCACAGAGGTCGTGGATCTGATTATGTGTAATCTTTATATATAAAAATCTATTGCTGTTTGTTAGTCTCGTTAAACTCGAGAACGGCTGGGCCGATTTAGCTGATTTTGGTTTTGAAATGTTTTTCGTAGTCCAGGGAAGGTTAAAACGGTGAGAAAACATGGCAAAATTGCGCAGAAATTTCCACGCAGGCGAAGCCGCGGAGCGCAGCTAGTAACTAATAAGATTAAGTGTAACTTCACTTACCCGAGATCGTATTTGACGCACAATCTCACGACCTGATCCGCTACATTCTTGGTGTTCAAAATGTGAGGCCGCTCAGAAATATTAACAATCAGCTTCACAGATAACGACTTAGCATCAGGTCCACGCGTGGTGCTGAGTAGTCTCAGAGCTTGCAAGTGTCGTCCGGCGGAGTAGAAAGCTTGAGCCCGGGAGAGGAGGTCCCTCGGTCGCACGCGCACTATGCCGCGGCGCCCTAGCAGGGATAGGGCTCCGTCGGTGACGCACGCGCCGGCTAGAGCACTGCCGCCGGCGACGCACATGGCACGAGACACGCGGCCGTCTGTCCAGTGGCCCTGGGGAAACACACGCGTGAAATATTTTTTTTTTTTTACTAAATTCTAGGTACAAATAATATAGATTACAGAGCAGATAAGAAGTTTTGCGCACATAGTGAGCCAAAACAAACTTTGAATGTATTGTTGTTTTGGAATCGGGATATATTTAACCACTTTTGTTGACAAGTTCTTATGATTTTAGTAATAATCGTACATGTCAATAAAATAAAATTGATTGATTCTAAGTTTGTCTTAATATTGTTCATACTAAATGACTTATAATTCGCGAAACTACTTATGTATCTACCAGCTTAATAATTTGTAGTAATAATGTAAGTATTTATATAAATTGACATTATGTACTTAAAAAGCACAAATCACATGAACAAGAAAAATAAAATTAGCGTTCAGCTTTAAGTTTGTTTTACTGTAAGGGGTAGGATTCCAAAATAATTTCATTTTTACAAACCTTAAAAAAAGCTGATGCGTAAACTGGTTCAATATGAGACAGCTCCAACGGTTTACAGTAATCATCTCCCATAAGTCTTAAGTTCTCGTCCTTGTCGAATATCGCTATGGAGCCTCCAAGCCAGCCCAACCAAAGTGGAATAGTATTCAGTTCTACGCGATGTATTGGTCTTATAGATATACATGTGCCTGTGATGGTTAAAGTCAGCCATTGTAGGGTGGTTGCTCGGGCACACACTAATGATTTTTCATCAGTTTCGCTCCACTCGATCACTGGTAGGGTCTCGGGGGGGCCGGTGAGGCGCATACCGGCCGCGCGGCCCCCGGCTACTATAATAAGCCGTGTAAGCGTCGCTAGTGCCAACACGCGAGCGCAGCGCGCCGACATTGTCACCACTTCCCCTCTCGCTCCGGAAAAGAGGCACGAGCTCCTTGTCGACCGCACCCCAAGAGGCCGTGTAAACTTCATCAACCAGACTGACCCACCGGTATCTAGCGCTAACCCTGAACTAGCTGCCCAAGTAACCCTTAATATTCCCCATATTTCTCCGCCTAGGGTGATGCGCCTCATAATTGTCCCTTGAGAGCTCTCGTACTGGCATATAAGACCTCTAGCGAAGCCAGCTAGCAATCTAGAGCTGTCCTTGTTGTATGCAATTGATGCGATAGCTCCACTTGAATCAACATTGGCATTGCAGACCCATCTTAAGGTCTGATCATGGAATGATAGTAGCTGTCCTTGGGCAGTACCAACGGTGAGTTTTCCATCTATACCCACTCCTAAAGCTGTAGCAGCACCAGCGGATGATCTCTCCTGTAAACAAACAATTTGTTTAATTATGGATATATCGCCGCCGCAGGATCGAAGAATTAGCCCGTTTGTAGATTGGCTAAGGCGGATTATAAAACGGCACATTTCAGATGAATTGCCTACGCCGATTTTTCAACGATCAATCAAAGATATGGCTAAACAACATTTAGCCAACTCGTTAAATGAAATAGGTTTAGGTTTCGAGAATTTCTGCTTTTTTTTGTTGATAGACCTTCGTTTGACCACAATTTCACCTGATGGAAAGTGACGATGTGGCCGAAGATGTATCACGAATGTCTAGAGGACACCTATTGACACTCTTGTCCTTAAGATATCGGGACGCATTATCGCAAACAATGTTATTGACAAAAATGCGCCTGTGGGCGAATGACCTTATATTTAGATGGAACACAAAATAATAAATAAATGATTGCAGGTGCCACACAGCATCATCTACCCTCAAGCTAAGCAGAGCTTGTGTTATGGGTACTAGATGACTAATATACTTAATATAATACATTATATTATACAGATTTTTTTATACGAAAACTCACACAACTGTTACAAATATTTGCATATGTAAGTGGGTTAACTATGAACCTTATTTGTGTTAGAAGAACACCAATGTTTCATTTGTATTTGCAAATTATACAAATATTTGTCACAAGGAATCGAACCCGTAATGCAGATGTAGGTGGCCCGCCGCCCCACATCAGTTGTCCATACCAGTCAATTACCTGTGCTTGTTTCATCTGTTGGGACACTGCTAGAAGGAAATCCACTTGAAGAGCAGAACATGTAGCTGGTTCCTCTTCAGGTTTGATATATTCATTTTCAACACCATTCTCTTCAACATCAATTGATAGCACCTCCTCCAATGTTGGTGCTGCGCTGACAGGTAATGCATATTCAATTTCATCTAACTGTAAGGAATAAGTACAAAGATTTAAAATGGAAATGTCACACATAAAACTAAGAAAATTTGTGTGTAAGGCTCTGTTGGAATTTTGTCTTGTTGAAAGTTGTACACTTTCCTATGCATGATCACTATCATTGCTTTGTTAATAAAACATATTGGTTCATTATATTATATTATGCCAGATAGATCAAATTCCTAACTTTTTACAGACAGATTTTAGTTGGTTGAAAAGTTGGGCTTGTATAACATACCTAGGTTTATTGCAAGCAAGTACTGGGTGTAAGCTTAAATGTAAATAATACTTAGTAAATCAAAGGGTAGAATACCTGTACAAAAATTAAAGTGGAAACATTTAGGTCACTGGAAGACTGTAACAACAAATCCTAGGTTTTACACAAAAAAGGGGCGTTTCTTACCTCTTCAATATCAAGATAAGGAAGACTACTAACGGACTCCAAATCAGAGTCTATTAATGATTGCACCGATGGAGTTTTCAGTAAATCCATGTTTATGCAGAGTTGTATAAAATTCACGTGTAGTGGAAAAGGTTCAGAACGTTAATACACATTTGGAAGAAAGAAAACATAGCTATAACAATAACTTTTATTATATTTTTTTAAGAAACTGGAGAAAAGTTATTCCTTTGATAATACAGTGCAATGCAGTGATGCCAACTATTATTTTGAAATTTGTAGATTTCACAAATTATATGCTAATGCGTCTTGTACACATTCATTTGGCGAATGCGCTGGGCCAGTATGTTGGGCCAACTGATCGGATTGCGTTGCGTTCACACAATACACATTGGCGTACGATCATTCCGCATTGGCGCTTCAACCAAGATGGACGTGGAGTGTCTTGTCTTACTTTGGTTCCATATAAATAAATAATACTGGACAACTCACACAGCATTATCTAGCCCCATGGTAAGCAGAGCTTGTGTTATGGGTACTAGATAACTGATTAACATAATACAATACATTACATAGATTAGATATTTTTTATTATATATAGAAAACGACCAGAACACCCGTACAAATATCTGCAGACCGTACACACAATTGTTCCGAGGCGGAAATCGAACCCGCAACCTCCTGCGTCGCAGGCGGACCTTTGCCCGCCGCGCCACATCGGTCGTCAAATCCATATAATCGGTTCATTTATATAAATTTCTATGAAATTTAAAGTTTCGGCACTTGTCCATTCCATCATCGTAAATCTCATACGCACAACGCGACTGTCTCCGCTGACGAGTGACGACTAGAGACGAACTAACTGAATAAGACGCCAACGTGTGAACACTGTTTGCGGAGCGCGCCAAGATCCTTTGATGTGTGCACGAAAAACCAACACTATTATAGTCGGGTTGCGAGCCAACGTTGGCCGCCAACTTCCAACATGCGCCAAGTAGGTCTCTACACGTTGGCCCAACGCATTGGCCCAACGTGTACAGCCTACTTAAGGATGCTAAAACCTGATTTTTCTTGGCCTAGTAACACCCCACTCAGTAGACAGCAACTGTCCATCTGCTATCAGTTACTGTCACTTCCCTGACGTGTTTTCACTACGAGTAAGCTGATTTCTACATATAATGAGTGATAGCTGTGTACAGGGCTTGGAATCCCGGTATTTTAAAGTACCGGTTCGTCTGACCTTGACGTGGTACCGATACCATCATTGGTATCGATATAAATTTTACCGATATTTTTTTTGAACCGATACTTGTAAGTACCGGTACTTCATTGGTATCGGTACTAAAATATCGGTATTCTCAATAAGTACCGGTATAATTAGCGGTATTATGTGCGTAAAATATCGATACCAACAAAGTTGGCAAGCACGCGCGCGCGTCCGCCCCTCCCTGGTACGCTATGACTGGTGAGCTGGTAACGTCGCGAGAACCGCTTTGAGTACCGGTACTTTTGGCAAAGTATCTGTAAGCGACACATAGCCCACACGTAGTATTAAATGTAAGATTAGCGTTAGTTTCTTTTGTTTGTTTTTATTGATTGAATGTTATTACAAAAGAATAAACGCGTGTTGTGCGTGGGAGACGCAGGACAGGGGGGTGCACTGGGGTATGCGAGGCAGGTGCGCGTCACTCGCACGTAGGCAGGCACATGCCAGCTTTTTCAGACACCACGCGCGCGCACGTCGGTTGGTCTGTCTCTTTTACGCGTTCGACACTTTCTTAGTAAATGGTTACCTACTTTTACTTATGCCTACAGTCCCCGTCATCTATAGTATCGATACTTGAAAGCATCGAAATGAAAATAGCATAATTACCGCTATAGTACTGATATTATTGGTACCGGTGGTAGTAAGCCCTGGCGGTGTACTGCTCTGACCCATTAGGTTTTACGGAGATAGCTTGTGTCTACCCAGTGAGGGGCCAATTCTGTAAATCACTTGCTATTTTATTGCTCCAACGCCCTGCCACGGCCATTTCAAATGTTCATTTAAAATATAATATAATAGGAATCCATTTAAAAACTGAAACAGCTTTTCAGTATAAATAATGTCCAGTCATCTACTGTGCTGTCCTTCGGCATTGACCGGCCGCCGCCGCCGCCACAATCACGTTCGAATGGAGAGTTCTAGGAGAGGGGGAAGATAAGAGGACAGTAGAATCAAAAAATATTGAAGTAGCTATCCGACAGTAGCTGACTCAATTTTGTTTTCGCGGACCCAGTAACTGTCGTCGTAACTGTCCACTGTCCGACAGTTACTGGGTCGGTGAAAACTAGCTGGCTTTCAGGTAATTACTAGATTGCTGGCAGCACTTTGACTGTCGCCCATCTGTGAAATAATTTAGTGTTAAGTAACCGTCACTGTCATCTTCAATCCAAATTGTCTTGGGCATGTCTTGGGTATTACCCTAACGATGGCAACATTTGTATTGTAATACTAACGATTGGACGAAAGAAATCACCCCCATGATCGTAGAATTGCAAGCAACCTTTTAAGAATGAATGTTATTGATGATCTTTGTTTAATTTTTTTTACGTTAAAATGCGCTTCACGCGATTTTCGCGGTAAAATTAGTGTAATAACGCTGATAACGCGCGTTACGTTGTGTTAAATAGCGTGGTAGCCATATGGCTCACGCGAAACCACAGAACAATAATATCCTAACGGACGCGAAACGAATATGATAAAATTAAATGACAACGGTGAACGAGTGAGTGAATGAGTGATTGATTAGTGATGAATGAATGAAGGAAATATAGATTTAGTAATTCCAGGTGGAGTCCTAGGAATCACAAGTCAACAACAGCAATGGCGGACTTGTCATAAGTGAGAGATGCCAACTGATGAAAAAAAATGCCGATAATTTTCATAAAAGTTTCTACAAATCACAGATCACAAATCAAATAGGCAGCTAGAACCCCTAAATCGCGACGGCATCTGGTAGCACACTCAAAAGAGGAGTTCTCAGAGGGCAGGGGGGAGCAACATTTAGTTTGCATTTAAAATCACTGGTCTCCTCTATATACCCCCACTATTATTTTTATGCAATAATGGCTCCGCGTAGGAGCCAGGGGGGGGGGGTGTTCTGGGGGAGTAAATGTCAAAAAGTTGGAATTTTTCTTAGGTCACCTCAACCCCCTCTATACGATTCCGTATAAAAAACATACGTCCATCAAGGAAAACAATTATTTCAATCAGTAAGTCAAGTCAGTCTGTGTTAATTTAGCTTTATATAATAAAATATTTAAGAAATATCTACTTAAATTCTTATTTATGTTAGGTAGGCTACCTACCTCATTCCAATTTTAAGCATTATATGTATATAATATACAAAGATTCAAAATTTTTTAATAAACTCCCACATTATTCGGAAATTTACGTGCTGGTAACACCGGCAAGATTTGTGTTTTTGTTGTGATTTTTCTGTTGATACTTATTTGTGTTCAATCGAAGAAATAAGTGGATGTAGTTCGAAATTTACGTGTGAAATGTGATGCTGCGTTTATTATATACTAAATTACTGTGATTTCGGCAACATCTGACCACATAAGAAGACATTTTTTATTTTTCGATCTAAGTCACTCTGTTGGTGTCTAAAGAGGTAATGGCGGACGAGTAGTCTATAAATTGACATTTGACAATGTCAAAATCTGTACTACAGTGAGTACTTCGTTCTTCGGTTGACTGAGACTCCATCCGAGTATTTTTTTCATTCATGGAAGGAAAGGTTAGGAATAATTCCTAACCTTTCCTTATATATAAAAATAATTTTAGGTAGGTAACTGTGAACGGAAGGAACGATTTAGAACAAAGATGTATGTAATGTTTTAGAAGGTTCAGAACGAACGAGTGAACTAGAACCATAAACATAAGCCGTACGTTACGTCGCGGTCACATATTTTTTATGGATAATTTCTAAGATTACCCATGAATTACCCATCAAAAACTTTATTTCCTAAGTGATACGATACCTACCAAAAAGTAGGTACTCATTGAGTAAAAGTATCGGTATCGAATGGAAATGTACTCGATACCACAAAGTATTGATACTTTTTCGTGTTCCTAGTTCCTTTCCTACTCTAACAAGGTCAGACAGATAGAGACTGCCTGCACTGTCAGTCATGTTTGTTCATTTCATTCATTCATTGTTGACTTGACTTGTTGTTTGTTCTGTTCGCATTGTTTGTGGAATGTAGTGCGGTTTTTTACGGCCCTTCTTTCTACTTTACAGTTCTACAATTTTATTCAATTCCATCATCATCTAGAGCGTTGCTTTTTATATAAATCTTCATCAGAAAAGACGTGTGATTTGTGAACGTGTGCTTACGACAACGTAGTGAAGTCAAGTTCGGTCATCAGTCGCCATCTTGGTATAGATAGAAACAGCACAAAGGTCGTTGTCGTAAGTTCCAATCTGCTACCTACTATGTCCGATAGCAATTCAAAGGACCCTCCTCTACAAACTATGAACGGCATGCCGCCAAATCATACTCCATGGATGTACGGCATGTACAACCCATACAATGGCTACCATGGTGGTTATCCACCGCAGTACAACCCTTATTATAATCACATGGGCAATAACGCAGGATTTCAGAATGGTCTTCATCAATTTCAACAAAATCAAGATCATGGGCATCCCCCTTTTTCTAAACCTCCCCCAGCTCCTCTTCTGGGAATGTCACCTCTTGATACAAATCGTCCCTTTTTCAATCAATCGCCGATTAGGTTCAATTTGAATAATGTCAAAAAGGCTTCTCCCTTGCTCAATGAAAACCCTCTTCTAAATAACAATCCGAAAAAGAAACGCAAGAAGAATAATTACAATTTCCAAAATGAAGCAGATTCATCCTCAAATGATGTAGCACCACCGCTACCAGATGATCAGCCCCCTCCACTGCCTCCGCTGCCACCCCCGGAGGCCCCTTTGCCTCCTCCTCCTCCCCCTCCTCCATTAGAAGTGCCACTGCCCCCTCCAATTGCTACGGAAGACATCCCAGAACCTCCAGCTGAGCCCACAAATGATAATCAACGTAGAGAACCAGGAGTTGAAAATAACAACCAACATCTCCACATTCTAAACTCACATTTCACAAGTACAGACCTAATATGGCCGGAAAGCCTTGAGAGGTATGTCAAGAGGTGTTATGAAAAATGCAAATCAAAATTTGACCATGATCAGATTGATATCTGTTTGAGGGGACGTATTACAGCAGCAAGTGCAAAGGATGAATTATGGACTAGGAATTGGGACAATGAGCCAATACCTAGTGTCCATAGTGAGCGCAACAGCTTGACTGTGAAATCTAATAACTTGAGTGCCAAGCCCGTGCGAGGTAACTTAAGTTTGTATCAAAAATGTGAGAATATTGCAGAGTCAAGTCGAGGTAGATCTGGTAGGAATAATAATTTCAATGGTCATAAAAATTCACCTCAAAGGCGTCGCCGCCCTTATTCCAGGAGTGAATCAAAATCTAGGAGTCCTCCTAGGAAACGGCTAAGGTAAGATATACATAATTATTCTCTAGCTTCAAATTACTACTTAAATTTTTAGGCCAAATTGACATTTTAGTTTCTTTATTGCAGCCACTCTTCTACATCAGGAGATGAAATTGAGGATAGAAAGCAGCCTAAAGGCAAAGGACGACTCAAGGTGAAGGATAGATTATCTTTAGATGCCAACAAAATCACTAAAAAAGATAAGTATAACAACAAAAATGCTAAAAAAAAACAGTTCAACCAATTTGTTGTGGAAGAAATTCAGGTTAACGATGAAAGACTTCAAAAAAGAGCAGAAAGATTTGCAGGTTCTTCTAATGTTCCCACCATAGCAAGCTCAGTGCAAGGAGGATCAAATAAAAAGGCAGAAACGATTGCCAGGAAAACTATAATTCAAGATAATGAAGGGGACTATGAACTGATGAACATGCATATTGTGGGTTCATGCTTAGACCTTGAGAAATCATTTTTGAGATTGACAAAGGCCCCTGAAGCGTGTGAAGTAAGGCCCCTCCATGTGCTCATAAATTCTCTCAAAAATGTTAAGGAAAGGTGGATTGATAAGCAGGACTACAGATATGCATGTGATCAGTTGAAATCAATCAGACAGGATTTAACGGTAATTATTAGAACAAAGTGTTATTTATTAATTTTTACATAATAATATTATGGTTTAAAAATTTGGTCTAAAATAATTGTTTTTTCAGGTCCAAGGCATAAGGGACAACTTCACAGTGGTGGTGTATGAAACTCATGCTAGAATTGCTTTAGAAAAAGGAGACCATCAGGAGTTCAATCAATGTCAAACTCAACTAAAGATGTTGTACAGTGAGCTGCCCCATAGCCGGGCAAATGCAGCTGAATTCACTGCATATAGAATATTGTACTACATTTTCACAACAAATACATTAGGTAGGTACCTATATCTTATCTCTTATGATGTTATTGCAAATTTCACGAAATATTATTAAATTGCATAAATCTTCTGTGTGCCTATACCCATGTATTAATTATTTCTTTTTCTGCAGATTTAACGACTATTTTCCAGTTTTTGACAAAAGAGGACAGGGAACATGAATGCATAAAACACGCTCTTGAGACGCGATGTGCTTGGGCAACTGGTAACCTGCACAAGTTTTTCTTGTTATACAAGACTGCCCCACTGATGGCTGCTTACCTCATGGACTGGTTTGTCTTGAGAGAAAGGAAGCTCTACCTCAAATACATCCTTAAGTCGTACGTCTTTCCGTTTTATACATTTTATATCTTAGTATTTGTGTATTTCAGTGCAATACTGATCTGCACAATATTTATATCCAATATAAAAAAACCAAAATCTTGGCAAATCTTGCAATTTACCTCTGAAACTTAAATATGTAGTTGAATAGCTAACTTAAGCTTTTACATAATCTTGGTATGCATAATAATCTTTTTCCTTTACAACTCCATACTAAGTGTATCAAGTTATTACGAAGAAAGGGTTTGTGAAAAAGTAGTCTTGAAAAATACATAAACTTTGGTTTTCTTTTGTAATGCAAAACTGAATGTTGGGAGGGTATTCCCTGTGAGCCCTACATGGTGCCATTGTAGGGCTCACAGGGAATGGATGGATGGAGATGGTTCAGGATCGCTATTTGTGGCGTCGTCGTATTGGAGACCTATGTCCAGCTGTGGATGTATGTAGGCTAATTTGATGATTATAGGAACAGCAATGTTTCGAGGAAGATATGGCAGACGAAATCTATTCAATATACCTACAAGTCTCTTTGGCAAATAAGATTGGCTAATATTTTGGTCTCGTCAAAACAAATTAGTGGACCTGATTATTGTTAGTGTCTTATAATTTACCTAAATGCTACATAACCTACAAGTTCGCTTTATATTTTTAAACTTAGAAAATGTTCAACAAATATCCAACATCATTCTTGTCTCCTAAAGTATAATGTTTTAGTTTATGATTACTTTAGTTTGGGGCTAACTTTAGCATTTAACTAGGGCTAGAAACCTCTTCGATATGCGTGCGCTGGTTGTACAGAAGAGGCGCAAGACGAAGGTGTTTCTTAACACGATTGTTATAATTTAACATATTAACGTAATTTAGCGCTAATTCATGTTGGAATATTTTTTGTAGATATGCAAAAATTTCATTTAATTAAGTGATCAATTATTGTTTGTGACCCATCATACTTTTCCTAGGAGACAAGACTGATTTATGGCTGGCTTCTTTGCTCGTTTATATCATAACATAACGCATGCTTATATTTTACCGGCGGTAGTGCTGGTCGTGTTATTAAATTTTTTTTCTATGCACAGCTACAGGCAGAATATCCCCGTGGACTTCATCGTTCGAGAGTTGGCGTTCGAGTCGAGTTCTAAGGCTATTGAATTCCTTAATAATTACCCTCTGTCATATACTGATTGCAATCAAACTCAAATCGATTGCAAGGCCAGTACCCCAGCTTTAGCAAATATTTAACATTTTGTGTTATGCAGAAGTCATCCTGTTACTGTTTTGTACTGTGCGGTTATGTAAACGCCACAGTTAACAGGATGCGCCACTTTAGCGGAGCCGTGTCATCGTTGCGTCTCGTCTTATTCTCACTTCATTCTTATCAGCTTGCTAGGAATAAGTTGTGCAAAAGGATCTTTCAACTGATAGAGTTGTGCTGTCGAGGGATAAGAAGACCTAAACTACGAACAAAGAAGAACACGACTGATGTTGAAGCTGGGAAAACAAGTTTAGTGCAGAATAGACTGTCATAGACATTTAAAAGTGATTTTATGGACTTTGTGTTGATGTTAAAATCTTAATCATAGAATTTGTAAATATTGTACATTTGAATCTACATAGTAAGTGGTCAGTAAATAATTGCGTACCTTTTAATCATTTTAGTAAAATTAAAATTAATTTATGATTTTATTGTGTTTCATTTAAGTTTTTTTTTGCTATAATTCATATAATAATCTCTAATAAAGACAATCTGCACTCCAGCCATTCTCGATATACACACTATTATAAACATCGAAAATCAAAATTTTTAGTGTAGTGTTCTTAGAGAAAGTACCTATCTAAGGTGTTCTATAAAATACTCTTGACTCGTTATACATTTGTAGGAAAGCTCAAATTCACAATAAGGGCAAATTCTGTCCCACAATCAGAGTGATTTCTAGGTAGGGGGGCAATATTTAACATATCCAGTTTGGCCAGAGTATCTAAAGTGGTTAATCTTTGAGCTCATGTTATTGCATAATACTAGGTAGAAGGTTAAAGATCCATCTTGCCATGATTTAAACAGGGTGCCACGTAACTTTTGTACCTCCTTGCTTACCGAATGGGGGTGATTCTTGTACCCTGAGGAATCAACTTGTGATAATTGATTTTTAGGTATAAATTTAAGTGAAAAAAAACCTATTCGTGTTTTCTACACGCACTCTTGCATTATTTATCATGAAAAAACATTTATAATTAGGTATATAACCTTCGTTTGACCACAATCACGTCTGGTGTGACGGAAAGTGAATAAAGATGTGGCCGACGATGCATAACAAGTCTAGAAGATGTACCGTAGGTACCTATGCACTTGTCTTGAAGAAACCCAGGCTGTAATTGACGCAGCGGTACGAATGATCAAGGTGGCTCGCTTAAAGTGGACGGTAGGTATATCGACCCAAATAGGGGTGTAATGCGCTATGCGTCTGCATGTCCTGGTGTGGACGGAGGATGGTGGAATCAGGTCATGTAGTTCCTGTCCTGTGAGCCAGCTCCGAAATGTATCCTATAAATAAAAGATCGAGAGACAAGCTACTTTGCGGCGGTGTTCGAGACTTTGGATCTTATTCTCTGCAAGGTACCTACTGCTCGTCAACGAGTCTGAAGGCTCGTTCTATAGAGTCCAAAGCTGGTACTTTGCTGAGCTATCCCAAACATGACAGCGATACTCATTATTGTACCTACTAAATAAATAGGTGAAACTACGACCGGATACGCGCAGTGTTGATACTCGATGGTGTGTGAAGCCGCCACACTAAAATTATTAAGTCGACTGTACAGTACAAATACTCAAGAATCTGCCCTAAATAGAATGACTGAAAAGAACAAGGGGAATATGAAAAAACAAGTCTAATTTAAAAAAGTAAACAGGAATTCGAAATTTTAAAACTAAATTTAACTACTAGTAACTAACCTGGCTTCACACAGGTACAAATGCATGTATTATACATAGACATATAAAACTTCCTCTTAAATCACTTGTATTTATTAAAAAGCCGCATCAAAATCTGTTGTGTACTTTTAAAGGTCTAAAGACGGACAGTGGGAAGCAACCTTGTATTATACTATGTAGTGAAGTTGAGATACTTGCAAAGATGAAGGTAGATTGTATAGTTTTCACAAAAAAAAATTGTACAGGTGCATTCTTCATTGTTACTTATCACATGTGGTGTCTGAAGTTGAGTGCCGATTAAAGTAAAAAAAAATAGTTCAACCACCATACTTTTATTTCTTAGAACTTTAAATATAAATAAAGCTTTGCAGATCTAGATAATACATTAGGTTCATTATTTACATACATTTAATTACTTAAAATTAACAATTAACTAGGAGATGCCAAATACAATACCATTTTCTACTCTTATTGAGTCTAATGAACTATAAGATAATCCAGGAATGTAGGTTCATTTAGAAATGTGGCAGACATACTTTACCAGCAAATAACTCAGAAATAACAGTGATCCACAAAGAGAGCACAAATAGTATGTAAGATATTCCCACTTGGTGACTGTTAGGTAGCTGGTAAGGTTGCCCTCCAATTTCGTCTACATGAAAGCCCATAGGGAAAATGACAGCAGCCATGCAGAACACGACCACTGAAACAGATAAGAGGTACATAAGAACAAGGCTAATAGGTATAATGAACTGTATTGTTATGCATAAACTGGTTGTCAACAATATCACTTATAAAAATTGCAAATGTAGGAAGATTGTAGTATCTACAACTATGTAATGTGACTTACTTGCAGCAAATCCTACCCATCGAGCATAAGGTATTACATTTCGATCAAAATGACTTGAAGCTAGTAGTATAACAGTAGTTGTGATGCATATGCACCCAATGAAGATGCATGTCAATGCTAGTAGCCATTCAGGTTGCAGGTCCGGAGTAAAGCAAACTTGCGGTCTATTGTAGAGCGTTATACAAGACCACATTAGACCCAGACGTGTGTCACCTGTAATGTAATTAATGTAAAGCATTTTGAGAATATACTTTTTCAATGCAATCATAAATAAAGGGTATTCCAATCAATGACCTCCAACATCTGTGATAATCCAATCTGGCATTGCAAGGCTAACGATTGCAAAAACATCTGCAGCCATGAACAAAGTTCCTGAAATCACTGTAAGCTTATCCATTTTATTTTCGGTTTAGTGCATATTATTTTGAATGTAAATTGTACTCGTTCCTGTTAAAATATTTTTGTTTGGTTTATTCGGGTTTATTGTTTTTTAATTTTTTTGTTGTGTGTGTTGTGGTTCATGTTCAACTTCAACTTCTTGTCAGATGGCTTTGCTGTGTCTTGGGTATAAATAAATTCCTTGGCTGCGACGCGACGACGACGCGTGTCTATAGTATATATTACTTAATATTAGTAGGATAGCTGGTAGGATATTAGTAGGGGTCGTAAGTTATCTGAACGATCTTAGTTTCGATCACCTTGAAAAAAGCTCAAATAATTTAAAATACGTATAGGTAGGTATACGTACAGTACATATCATCATCATCAGCCTATGTTCGTCCACGGCTGAATAGGCCTCCCCCAATGAGCGCCACAGTGCTGCAGCGCCCTGTCTTCAGCTTGACGCATCTACCTGCAGTCTTTCGCAGGTCGTCATCCCACCTGGTCGGAGGGCGTCCTACACTACGTTTACCGAGTCGTGGTCTCCACTCAAGAACACGATTGCCCCAGCGGTTGTCGGTTCTTCGCGAGATATTGCCAGCCCACTGCCACTTCAGCTTGCTAATTCTTAGAGCTATGTCAATAACGTTGGTTCTGTGTCGGATGTATTCGTCACGAATCCTATCCTCAGAGAAACAAGTAAGGATCGCTGAGCGACTTTGAACTGGTGGACTGAGATGAGCGTTCGCTTCTCAATAAAATAAAACAACATAAGTAGACTCATATCATCATTTATTTATGGTTGCATAATCTTTGAACTTATACTCTTTATAGGCATTTAAGTAACATACCTCAAATCCGTTTAAACAAGCCGAAGTCGTCGTCATTTCTTAAATTAATCCCATTCCCATCCCATCCCAAACTTACAACGTAAACTCATATTTATGTTAAATTATCCTTCCACTCATACAAAAATTCGAAAACAGGTGAAATACCCATTTATTTGACTGATCTTTGTATGTGGCTAAGGTAGGTTTGATTTATTCGAACATATTATATAACACATGCAGTTAGCCTAGTCAAGATTAACTGCATATAATGTTCTCATCGGGTTTATAGAAAAGTCATGTGTTAGTTCCGATCTATGCCGGCGCTGGTGGTGCGGCGCTGCTGTTCACAGTGTTGCTGGTCGCAGTCGAGCTGGTGTCGTCAGGCTCGTCTATTTGCAGCCAAGGCATGCGCTTCTGGAGTTCTTGCCTAAAATTTTAACACGGGACATTTCAGTTTATCTCGCTAGTCTCAATAAAGCGTTACATTTATAGAAATCAGAAATATATTAGAAAATAAAATAATAACAAATTGATCTTCACGGGTCTGGACTTCTAGAGTCACCCCCGTTCGGCCAGTAACCCATTTCCTGGCACCTGGTATAGCGTATAACCTGGTATAATTCCTTAATTAGATAGATAGACTTGCCTGTATTTCGGATGACTGATCGCATAAACCCAAGGGTCTATGCACGCTACTGCTTTGCAGGCCACTGCTGGGATCATCGTAACCTGTGGACATCAATAGGATCATCACTACATAGTATAGGGATAAAACAAAGTCGCTTCCCGTCTGTCCCTATGTATGCTTAGATTTTTTTTTTATGTATGCGGTTTTTTTAATAGAGTGATTCAAGAGAAATGTTTATAAACCATTTGTCACATAGATTTCCACGCGCGGGCGCAGCTAGTAAACAATAGATTTAATAAACACGCATTTAAAGCCAATCACAATTGAAAATAATTGTCAAGATTAAACTGTTTTACGTCAGATTAGGATGTTTTTAGTTTAATTATGTTGATATTTTCTATTAAATTATCTTATTTGACATAATTTGTGTATTAGTAGGTAAGTATAATTAGTATTAGTTTAGCACCAGGCCGCCCAAACCTACGCCCGCGGGCCACAGAGTGGCCCGCCAAGCCATTTGAATGTTTGTGCCCGCCAGCAATTCGGTCGGCCGGCATCCAGTGGAGGACAGATTTTATAAAGAAAAAAAAGAAGGCCTGGCAGCGTCACCACAAACAAAAACAAACATTTCCCGCCTGGAAGATCTATTGGGCGGCCTTGGTTTAGCATAAGCACCGCCATCCTATGATACCAAGGTGTACGGGGAAAGCTTACTTTGGTTGCCTTAAAGAAATCGTGCTTTAAGCGATAAGGCCGCTAATTCCATTGCCTTTCTATAGGATAATTTAATTAAGTACTAAAAGTTTTATAATAATTACTTATGTATGTAATAAAATAATGGATTATCTATCTATTTAATCTTAGTATCAATAAGGTAGCGATTTCGTTAGTAGGGACAGGGACCTGGTTAGAAGTAGTTACCTACCTTACTAGTGCTTGCGCGGGTTGTGCGCTAATTGCGATACTCAACATTCGAGTCAAAAAGACAAAACAAAACAGTCAGTATCGCATATCGTCCTGATGTTATTACTCTCTGTTCGATACCCATTTTTGCTTAATATATTGTAAAGAACTAAGAATTTATAAATATTTCGTAAACTTACACCGGGAGTGAGTAACTGCTGATCCCCGAAAGCGCCTATGAGCGACATGATCCCGTAAGGGGTCCAAGAGGCCACAAACAGGAAGCACACTGTGAGCGCCGCCTTGGCTATCCGGATCTCCGCCGACTCTGCGCCCGCTTGCTGGTTCGCTCGTAGAGACTCTACGTTCATCTTTTTCGCTTGCTCCCTGTTCAAAGAATAGAGTTACTAACATGGTATTCAAAGAGTTAGTAGCTAACATGGCAAAAACTTGCTCGAACAAACTTGACAGTTCTATACAGGTCGTCCCACAGAAGCCATGCCACATGGAGGGAAAGTATCTTATATATTATAGATAGACAATTTTACTTCAGTAAAATTTCAACTATCTACAACATTTAAGGTACTTTCCCTCCATGTGGCATGACTGTGGGACGCTCTGTATATGTATATACTACCTACTGTTCTATATACTCGTACATTGTCCAGCCAATATGAATACTGAGGTAAAATCTCGTTATAGTTAGTCATAGTTTTCACACCGACAACTGAATAAGCTATATATAGCTGTTTCAGGCTGTGAGCCATTACAGTCTATTTTCACACCCATATTTAATTTCATGTGTTTAATCATTGTTTAATATCAGTTTTGTTTGCAATGTTGTATTTTATATTCTGTTTTTGTTAAACTTAGGTTTCTTTAGAAAGTATTTTGTGTATACCAAAAGGACTGATATGTTGATGTATCTATATATCAACGGCCTCGCAAATAAATAAAAAATAAATTGTGGGGTACATTGTAAGCTGCTCCTCTGTTACTTTTTATTTTTATTAAAAGCATTTCAATTCAATGTCATGATGTCAGTCACGGGTGACTGAAACGGCCTGAACACCGGTTATATAAAAACATTTTTTTATTTAGCCTGATTTGTCCCACTGCTGGGCAAAGGCCTCCCCCAAATCTTTCCGCACAGTGCAGTCACGCGCGTTTTCCCACCAATCTCTCAAATATTATTAAACCAATGTAATTAGAAGACTTGGAACCAGCTAGGGCCACTGTGTAACACTATGTAAGTAGTTAGTGTAGTTCAACTTACCTAAGCGCTGCTTCGTGAGCAAACACTTGTTTCACAATGCCGCTGTAGAAGTATATGATCATAGACATCGGGAAAACGTAGCTGCAGACGAAAATGCAGGCCACGAACAACTTCGTGTCGAATGTGTTGGTTAAGTAGTCGAACGTACAGGAGGTGAGGTATCCCTCTGAAATAAAAGTATTTTGTGCTAATTTTCCGAATACTTAAAATCACCGCTTTTCTTTTAAATCTCTTTTGTGCACACACCAACCAGCTACGGCGTAGCAACGCCGTCGAAGTGTGCTTGGCCGGCGCGGCGTTGCTACGTACAAGCACTTGTAGATACACATTATGCCATTTACCTGAAATCACTGTGAGCCAACTACCATATTGTAGGCATTCAGAAGGTATCATATCAACTGATTCGTCAATAATAATAGAAGTCAAATACATACTGTATTTGATTTCTATTGGTAGGAAGAATAAATTATACAAACCTGGAACATATCTGCCCCAGATTTTGAACAGTGGCAGCAGCGCCCATGGGGTCGTGTACATCCAGATGAAAGCGATCATCAGGAGAACCTTCCCTCGCGATAATCTGCCGTCTAGGGGCCTCGTGATTGTAGAGTGCCTGTTAAAGAAAACAATAGATTACATTGCATAGATATACTCGTATAATTTAAAGAAACAACTCTGGCCTTTGAAGTCCATTTCAGTAATGTTGTTTGTTACGTACCTACCTAGTTGTTTCGTTTTGATCTTATTGAAGAAATTTTATTGAATCAAACCGATTCACAACCGAAAGAAACGAGCTATGAACGGTAGATTCTCCTAGGTTCACACACACCAACAGCCTTAAACAGTCCACAGCTGGAAATAAGCATGGGGAGGCTTTTCTAGGGGTAGAAAAGCCTTTAACCAATAAAACGCTTATGGCACCATGGTATGTAATACGATGTAATGTATTAAATATGTAATGCCATAATCCCGACACGTACTGAGTCTGCGAGTGTAAGATCGCAGTTCGGTGGTGGAACTCTTCTGCAGGGAGTGCCGCTGCCCGCCCCAGGGTGGATTCGCCTGAGTCACCTACGTGGAAAATGCATGGACGACGGGAAGAATTAGGTGATGCTAATACTAAGTCAGCACCGGTAGCTTTTGAAATAGTACCGTAGATGTTTTTACCTGTCATAAGCTATGCAAGCGTTGGTCATCCCCGCGCCTATCCCGCTATAAGCACCCATGAGTGCAAACACTTGGCAGCCTAGATTTCCCGCCGCGAACCCTTTCATCGCACTATTGTAGATGAATATGGGCGCCTTTGCCATCATGATAAAGTCCAAAATCGCTAGTTGTAGGATGAGGAGGTTACTTGATGTTCTTAAAGTTTTTGTCCTGTAAGAAGATAATAGTTTGTTATAAAACCTTTACTTATTTGTTTATTTTCGAATGAGTGTTTAACTTACTACCCAGAAATAAACTAATGTATTGTACACCAGATAAAGATCATTACAAAAATACATTACATGCGACAAGTACAATGGGGGACTTATGTAAGTACTTATTTAGTGTCTAAGTATATATTGCGATTTTGAGCAACAAACGCTAATTAAATAACTTTTGATTACGCGTTGTTAGATGACCTTTTCACCATTGATTTCAGATCATAATAAATTAGGTTATCTTGGCCCCCGATATTTCAATAAAAATATCTCAACCCCCTGACGTAGCTCTTTACAAGCTCAAAAGCTAACTTTGAAAATATAATACCTTACTATATTACTTAATTGTGAAGCAATACTAATTTATACTTACGTAGAAAATATAAATATGACCATTCCATTTCCAATGAGCGCGGCTGCCGTGAAGAATATGTAAAGAAGTGCAAGTGCGGTGTGTGCGGAGGCAGGTGGCGCCGGGTACGAAAGCCAGTGCTCCGGCACCGCGGCTAGGTCATCGCCCGTTAGACCTGCACCTAGCAGCTCTATCTCACTTGATCTGGGAAACAAACAAATATATTAATATATCGCAAAACCTAAAAGGTTTTGTTATTTTGCACGATTCCTTGGCGGCTGCTGAAAATGTTACATTATCTGATACACCACATGCAAACTTACACCTGATGACACTCCGAAAGCATAACCTCATTTATGCTTAGATTTTATATATGACTGTACATGATGATGATAATGCCTTCCTATCAGAATTTTGACCATGGCGGCCAGCGGCCAGTCTTAACGAAGACTGGAGCGCAGAACACATTATAGTGCGAAAACACAGGTGTTCTCTCTATTTCTACAGGCTCCTAATCCGAAGGGACAGCATATTGACACGACCGGGGAGAGGTGCAGATTAAAATATATTCATAAATAAAATAATAAAATCTGAAGCTAAGTACCTGACACAAATTGAACTTACTTTAGTGCTGAGAAATAAGCGCCGCTGAAGTAACTTTCTGAATGATTATCCATATTGAGGGTTGGTGAGCAGTCCTCGGTAGTGCGTCCACCCCTCACTGACTGCTGATTTCAACCCTCGCCTCTCCACCTTTATATCAGTAATTACTAATGAGATCCACTGGATAATCCCTCTGACGCCTTTTATAGGATTAGCCGAGGTTTGACTCGCTCACTGACACAGATTTATGTTTATTGAGCCTTGGTTACATATCTATAGACATTCGTCCACCGTAGCATTCGGAAACCATACAATTGGAATTCTAGAGGTGTTTGTTTTTTTTGTTACCTCGTTAATCGTGCTGAGTCGAGACTTTTGTACGGCTGAATCAATTTAAGCTGTCCTGATGTGCAGAGAAAATCCTTGACTGCGAAGGGGCGTAGTCAGTGTAGAAAAGTGCTATGTGACGTTGGCAGTGTAGCAAAGTGCTACGAGGCGTAGGCAGTGTAGCAAAGTGCTACGAGGCGTAGGCAGTGAAGCAAAGTGCTACGAGGCGTAGGCACTGTAGCAAAGTGCTACAAGGCGTAGGTACTGTAGCAAAGTGCTACGAAGCGTAGGCACTGTAGCAAAGTGCTACGAGGCGTAGGTACTGTAGCAAAGTGCTACAAGGCGTAGGCAGTGTAGCAAAGTGCTACGAGGCGTAGGCAGTGTAGCAAAGGGCTACGAGGCGTAGGTACTGTAGCAAAGTGCTACAAGGCGTACGCAGTGTAACAAGTATCCTGTTACGAGGCTTAGGCAGTGTAACAAGTATCCTGCTACGAGGCGTAGTAAGTGAAGCAAGTATTCTGCTACGAGGCGTAGGCATGGTTGAAAGTAGACTGCTACGAGGCGTAGGCGGTGTAGCCAGGAGACTGCTACGAAGCTTAGGGAGTGTTGAAAGTAGTCTATTAGGAGGCGTAGGCAGTGTAGAAAGTAGCCTGGCGCCTATTATAAGGTGTAATCAGTGCTACAGAGTGTCGCAAATAGCTTGGCGCCTGCTACGAGGCGTGGGCAGTGTAGCGTATTGCAAAAATTGAACACCGTATGGATTGGTTTCAAATAATGTTACGTTTACCATTGTCAACAATTTTTAATAGACATCACAACAACCATTTTTGGATCGATTACACATTGCTAAATACAAAATTACGTCTAAATTGAGGGTTCTATAACCTACTGTAGATATAAAGAGACATTGTTTTGATTATTAGTAACATAATAAGTTTTTACAACACCAATCTGCCAATATTATAAAACACTGATACAAAAAATACACGATTAGGCCGTGTTTACATAATTATGTAGGTACTTATTTAATAAATGTGATAGGGTAGTGCAGTTTTGGATTTCTTGAATTCATATGTAACATGAAACACAAATGTAACAGCTTGTTCATGGATTGGTTAATAATACATATAAATTTTAAAGCTCTTGTAGGTGCAATGATGCAATTTCCTCCATTTTGCCCTTTGTTATGCGGTCTCTTTTGTTTCTTTAATGCGACATAACAGCGACCTTCTTGTTGTTCTATGGTTGAAGAGCTAGTCTGCCAAAAAAGTAACTTACAAAAGTTATAACTAATTTTAATCAATAGTTTTTGATAGAAGTAAATTTTATCAAAGGCTAGATATTTTTATACGAATAAATTCATCAGCTTAAAAACATACTAGCCAGCAATTTCAACTCGTTATTTTGGGCAATCGAATTGATATTAATGTTTCTTTAAATGTATTACAAAAATAATTATAGCAATATACATACATACATACCTCACTTAGAAAATAAAGATACCCAAAGCCTGGACGAATCGTTCGTTACGTTTTTACCCAGTGATATATATTAAAAGCAAGTTTGTCGTAAAAAGGTAATTGGTATATGAATATACAAACTACAGTTACCTTATGGTGGTTATGGGAGTATTTATAAAATAATTTAGAGTAAAAAACTCTGGAAATGGATGTTTACTTACATATGTGCGCTATAGATAGGCATTACAGTACTTATGTAGGTATATTAATTATTCCCATAGCGTTTTATAATTTTCTTTATACGTATGTTTTATTTACCACTCGTACAGCAGATTGAAAGTTTTAAAATTCGTTTTATTCAGTCTTTTAAACGCTATTAGGTACTAAACGATAAATATTAGAAAGTACATGTTTTATAAATTACAATTCACAAGTGCAACATTTAAATATTTTTTAACTATATTATCAAATACCTATGGGGTTGATTGAGGTTGATTTTAAACTGTTTCGTTTCTGGTATGTGTATTCGTACGTGGAATCTTCAAGTAGTCGTTTTTATAGTGAAATATAAGATAAATAGGGTAATATTTTAGGTACACGCATATTTACAGGTAATATGTTTGTTACTAGTTTTACAGGGCCTTTAACAAAGATATTCAAATTTAAAATATTTATATCACGAGGTTACGCTTAAGCCCCTTCCACACAAACAAAAAACAAGTGCAGCTCCTTAGAAGGAAGTCCTTCAGTCCACATTTATAGAGTTTGATGAAAAAGGGCCTGAACATCATGCGTGTATAACACTGTTAAACTCTGCCAGTCAACTCTTTTTTGCCTTATTTTGGCACTCATTAGGCTGCATGCATTTTTTTATATAATTACTTATTTCTAGGATTCTAACGTTGTAATAGGCGTCTAATGTACACAGGACACTAACTGATTCCTAACCACATTATAATTCACCAAACTAACAATATATAACAGTGATTCTAAAAAATAGATACTCGTACTAGGTAAGTATAATAATTGTCGTCGTCATGAAGACACGTCGAAAAGTTCACAGTGATTAAATACCAAATGCCTAACTAGTTCATACAATATAACTGTAACAAGATCTTGTAAATTTTTACAAAACTTATTTATATAAGTCGGCGTTTATCTCATTGAGAGACTGACCTATTCTCATATGTTAGGAGGCGGATTATGTGTGTTTGTAGCTGACTCGGGGTTTTCCTGACTCTCACTTGCCTCTTCTATATTTTCTTCTTCGATATTGTCTACCTCTTGCACCGTTGGCATGCTATCCTCTGGGTCAAACCTTTGGAACTCTAACGTAGGAGAAAGCTCTTCTAATTCTGTATCCTCTAGATACTGTAAGTTATATGCCGGGTGTGATTCGGGATTATCATACAGCGCTGCTTCCTCATCACTGGTAGGAAGGAAGTCGAGATGTCTCGGTCCGTTATCATACCCAGTTTGGTTTTGGTTCTCTTCTGCCTCTGCCGCGGCTTCCTCAGCTTCCAGTATATCCATACGTGCTAACATTTGCAACTCTAATTGTCTTACCATCTCTTGTACTATGACTTCTTCGTTTATTTGTAGATTTTCTATATCTAGTACGACTTCTCTGACTGCTGTGGATATTTCGTCGTCGGTTATTTTGAGTGCTTGAAATTGTTTCTCCATGTCTTCTTTTTGTTGCGTTGGTTCTATGATGATGCATGTTTGTGTGTTTGTAGTGGTGGTGCCGGTGAGACCGGGCGAGGGGGGAGGTGAAGTGCGGAGGGGAGGGGCGCTGCTCGCTCGGAGTTCACCTTCCACTGATAGTCGAGTGGTGTCTACCGTTGTGTTTGATGCTTCTCCTGGGGTTCTGAGAAAAACGTTGAAAAACATTAAAATATGTTGGAATATTAAGTTTCCCGGTCAGATCAACAGCAGGCACATATCAGAAGAGAGAAACGTGACGAAAACAAATACATAACGACAAGACAAGGCATTCTGAAAAGAAAAATGGAACACTGATGTCTTTAACATAATTTGTACACATGCATGATATTATTTTACTAACAAAGGTTTTTTCACTTCTCTTGATCAAAAACTGTGCCGTTATTAAGTAGCTAAGCAGTCGTAAAATCGATTTTACGGTCTAGGGACTAAAGTATTTTTTCTTTATAATTACATATCGTCTAAAATCATCAGCCATAAGACATTCGTCCTCTTACATATAAGCTCGCCTTTTTTGATGTTCCTTATACATGGTGATTGTTCGATCTGTTAAGAAGGATGATTCTACCCTACCTATCGAAGAATGCGTACTTTACGTTCTGCGATAGGTAGAACGCATAGTGTAACGCGAAAAAAAGTTGTTATTGGATCAAAATCTTCAGAATTTTCATTATTACAAAGTGAAGGTGAAGGTGATTGTGAATTATTCTAATTAATTAAAATGTCATCGAGTTATAGAATATGTGCACAAATATGTATATGAAGATCTGCACGAATCTCTAAACATTAAAATTAAATTAAAATTACCTACTCTTACTGCACCATTATACCATACACCATTTTTTAACCATTAATCAAATTGACGTAAATTGTTTAATTTTGAATTGTTATTTTTTTGAAAAGTAGGGTGTTTTGCACTTGGGACTAAACCATCCCATTATATAGGAGGATGACAAGCCCGAGTTATAATGGTGGTCTACTATTAGAGTTCTTTGAGGTTACCATAAATATTTCGTTATACATAAATCAGATCAAGTAAACGTAAATAAAACTTACTTCACGCTTCCGTCAGGGTTGTCTATGTTGCATGTGCTGCCTATCGGCGTAGCTGTGAAGAAAATAGTCATTATTAATAGATAATTTTTTAGTTAATTATCATATACACGCTTTAGAAACCATTATATGCGCTCTGTGTAGACCGTCTTAGCTCCTTAAATTGTATGTATTTCCCAACTAACGCTAAATCTTAAAATTTTACGAGGCTCACTCCGCTCGCCATTATTTAAATCTTCTTTAACATTAGAGGATACAACCGGTAACAGTTGGGAGTAAAGGTTCCCGAGTGGAGACCGCGATGCAAAGCAAAACGGAGTGTGGGAAAACCTCCCACTCGATGGACCGACGACGTTGTAGCGGTCGCGGTAGTCGACGGATGGAGGCGGCTCAGGACCGCTATTCGTGGCGTCATTTAGAGGGGGCCTAAGATCAGCAGTAGACGTGTACGGTACGGGCCAGCGAGCACAGTACGGGCTGATGAGTATACAAAAGTTCTCAATCGTCGCTATAATGAACTGTGATAAATATTCACGGTTCTCTACGCTAGCCGTCCTTTCCTTTGTATTGAAATAGTTAATTTCTACACATTTCTCCAGATTTTCTAGGTTGTATCATCTCTATCGGTCTCCTTTACAGGGTCTACCTGTAAAGGAGACTAATAGAGATGAGAATAGAGAAACATTTATTGATCAAGCTCAGTTACAGCACAGAACAAATAAGGTAATAGTAATAATGGTTACAGACAGGGTAAACGTAGTTTAGAAGCCTTCCGACCACGTGAGTTGACGACCTGCGAAAGACTGCAGGTAGATGCTGGATGCGGCAAGCTGAAGACAGGGCGCTATGGCGCTCATTAGGGGGAGGCCTATGTCCAGCAGTGGACTACTATAGGCTGATGATGATGATGATAAGAGAGGTTAAGATTAATTACATAGATCATTATTATAAGACTTAATACTGACCTAGCACGGTGTCGTCCCTGAGTCGTTGCTGCCTCGCGAGCGGGCGGCGCCGCGTGTTGTCCCGGACCCGCAGCGTGACGCCTGCGCACGCGCCGCTCGCGTGTAGGTCCAGTGCTAGCGATGACTGAGACCCGCACTCGGATTCAGCTGCACTTGCACTGCGGAGACAGTCATTCATAAACAACCGTTTTATATATAAATACGGCCGGTAGCTTCGCCCGCGTAGAAATCTATAAGTCAAATCTTGAATCACTCTATCTATTTAAAAAAACCGCATCCAAATCCGTTGCTTAGTTTAAAGATCTAAGCATACATAGGGAGATACAAACAGCGGAAAGCGACTTTGTTTTATACTATGTAGTGTTTATACTAGTTTCTGCGGCTTCGAACATGGTGATCCCAGTTAAAATTCCATCCATATGTGATATGTCACCCCTACAAGATTATTTTTTAGTAATAGCAATTTTTTTATAATTTTTTGTAGCTGTCCATTCCATCTTCCAAAATATCTTTCCGAATTTCCTTGACGAAAGAGAGACAATACAACGTAATCTTATCTAAATATTTAATATAGGAAGGACCTCTAAGTATTGTATCAAAGAACAAACAACGAACACAAAACAACACAACATAGACTCAACAGGTTCTAGCGAAGGATCGTCAAGCAAAATGTGTGAATAGGAAAATGTTGTGCGAGTAAGTTTTATTACGAGTTACGATATACCGAGGCTGATGTTGAGTGAAAATATCTTAAAAGAAACATTGGAAAATTAAAAATCGTCTAAGCTTTTGTTTCCCATTTCCAGTATTGTATGATTCATTGGAAGGTTTGTTTTTCAACACTAAAATAATGAAGAGAAAACAAGTTTAGTGGGTTTATCTTTATGAAACAAAAGAACCATTCTTGACCTTTAACTTTTAGATATTATTTATTATAAAAAGAAATTTTTGGAAAAAAATATTGGGTTTTTCTTTGATAATAATGATAACGCAAATAAATTTGTTTTATCTTAGTTTTGAAAAACAAACCGCCAAATGAATTACCCGTTACAATGTATCTAGGTATTATTTAACATCAGCCTGGATAAATAGTGACAAGAGCCCTGTACCTTACTGCCGACTGAGGCGGCTCGTCAACGGAGAGAGCGTAGCGTCGCAGCGGGCGCCGTAGCGCAGTTATGGATAGCGTAGCGCGGCTGCCTACGCCGATACGCAAGTCTGGTGCCGAGCCGAAGCGGGCCTTCCCCTTCACTCGCTCTCTGCTGGTTCTGTGCCAGACGCCCGGGCAATGCTCAATCCCATACCCATAGACAAATCATGTCCATAGACTAAGAGCATGAACAAATTAGGCGTTCTAAAGCGCGAACGAGTTCTGAACAAAAACAAACGCGAATTGAATAGAAAAACGTGTTTGGGTGTGTACGATGTTAGGAGGCCAGTTGGTTTTTAAAACGCGCATTGCTAAAGCGTTTGCTTTAAAACGCCTGATGTGTAGAGTTGACATAGACTAGATGACATAGACTTCGTAGGTACTTGAAAATTCCATGATAATTCGAAATATTGCGACTGAAGCGGTTACATTTACTTACGCGAAAGCAGTGACGCCATGTTTCAAAGCCATTTTCCGGAAGCAAACACCCATTGTGCGAAAACTTCGAAAGCCAGATTGATTTGTTTGTTGTAATTTTTCATGATTAATGTAAGTATAAACAAATGACGACTGCAAGGATTCACTATATTCACGAACTAAAAACGGAATAAATTTGTCACGATTAGGTAGTATTTGTTAAACAAATGAGTATTGTAATGCTAAGTATCCACTGACAATAAAATTTGCGCAAGTTAACTTGCGCAAGCGACTTCTAACGTGTACCTACAATTGCGCAGTTTTAGTGGCTTGCCGAACTCGTGTATGGAAATGGCAAAAATCAAGTTAGCGGAAACAATTCAATTGACTGAGTGCGGAATTGTACTTGCCCGTGGACACTTTGCTCAAGGATTACTGCAATTTAACAAGTTAAATGTAGAATAACTTCGAATCTAAATAAGGGCATCAAAATACCTACTTGGTCTTGTCTACCTGCCAATTATGGGGATGTAGGATATGGTTATAATGGTTAATGGTTTCGGCATAATAAGCTGCTTTACCTACTAACAATACAACAAAGCACTTCGTGTATTTTGTTACCAGATTCGTTACTTTAGTAACTATAATAATTAATTGCCGGAGTCGATTTAGAAATAAGTATTTAGTTACGTATTGCTCTGTAGGAATAGGTAAATACAAGTGAAGTAACACGAAGTGAAGTGTTGCCAATCAAATTAAAATTAATATTTTTATTAAATTTTGGTTTTCAATATATTCAGAACCGAAAAAACAACCAAATCCGGGGTTGCGTAAAAATTGCTGGCATTTTACAAAAAACAAAACGACATTCAGGTTCGTAGCACACCTCCGCCGCGATATCATAGCAGCGAAACCGCAATACGAGTTCCGCCACGAAACAACTATTAGTAGAACTAACCCTACCTATAAGGCTTAAAGGTACCTAATAATGGATGGCAGCCATCATTGAAAGCCAACCGTCTCGTATTCCGCAAACATTCCCGATGCACTGCAAAATCGAGGCGGCAGGTCCCAGCATCTAAGCTAAGAGTGATTTCTTCCAGGCAACCTTACAACGTACTTTTTTATTTCGTTGATTCTTCAGAGTCGATCGACTTTTTAGCGCTCGTTCTTTCGGTTCCGGTTCATGTCGACTGTGAAATGGCAGACAGAGCGCGGAGATGACAGGCAGTTTCGCCTCGTCGTGCTACATCATGGCGAAACTACAGCGGTTTCGCTGCTATGCTTTCGCAGCGGATGTGTGCTACGGGCCTGAGTGTGCATTTGAATTTCCTAAGTTCCAAAAGCTTCCATAATTTTGTTTACCCTGATTAGACTTATGGTTATCATTCGAAATATTGAATTACTAACGTTCCAAATATATCGAAAGCGCTATTAATAGATTACACAATTTATAACTAATCGGTTCGAATAAAAACTTACGGAGCTTGCACAGGTCGATGCCTGTGGGTATGCAGTGGTGCTAGAGGCAGTGAATGAGGTAAGGGTAGTACATGAGGCAGCCGATAGACCCCGAGCTGGTCGAGCCGGGCCGGTGCGGCGCACGGCGGGCCGCGGCGAGGCAGCGGCCGCGGAAGGGCTGTGGGCCGCGCGGGCGTCACCTTGGCGGCACTGTCGCGGGCCTCGAATGTCATCACGCACGCTGCTACTACGATGAAGCCTGAAATGTGTGTGATGATCTTTTGTAGCCTCTGTGTCATCACATCAGTATGATTCAGCATAAGGAATGGTTATGTCTAGGACTAAAGGTAGTCGCAGATGAGGGGCATACCGAATTTCTATAACTTGTTTCACTTGCTTGTTGTTGTTTCAGTTTTTACAAGTACCTACTACGTATCCTACTAATATTATAAACGAGAATATGTGTCATACGATTGTATGTTTGGATGTTTTTTACATTTTGACGCAAATAGTACTGAACGGATCGGGCTGAAATTTACATATACAGTTAGTTCCAGACCGGAAACATAGGTTTTTTATGGCATAATTCAGATCCCATGGAATATATATATATAGAAATAACCTTAAAACATTTCGATAGAAACCAAGTGTGCGAGGCCGCGGGCAGAAACTAGTTTCAATATAATTCGATGTTGGTTTGGGACGGTCGCAGAAGGGTTCAATTGTTCAGTTGAGTCAGTCATAGAAGCATGAAAATTTACAATTCTAAATTACGTCGTCACAAATTATAACATGAAAATAAGAAGCGTATGCGATACTCCGGAGCCCCTTGGGATGATTAATTAAGTGCAAAAGTGTCACAAGGGGCTTATGATACATTATTAATTAGTCCGACCTAGTAACTCTCAATGATACGACAAACATTTTGTCGCAAAGAGAAATAGCTATGCGAGTTGAAATAAATACTAATAAATAAACTTCGTACAAGCGTTGTTAATATGGCACCCCACCCCCTCATTTATTTCGGATTGCAACCCATAAAACATACAAAAATAATAAAAAAAGTCACGGTAAAATCAAATAAAATAAAATATTAGACTACATAATGATATAATTTGATAAAACTGAATGGCACTTTATGGCATCGTCAAAGGAAGAGCTACATAATGTTCAACAGTGATGAAGTTGAAATGAAAATGATCTTTACAAAGAAAGTAACAATCACATAATAGAAACAAATTAGAACTAGTTTTTACATTGAGCTAACTGGAGTCTGCTGCAAGCAGCCTTACTCATCCATATCAATACCAGTCGGAAGCGTCCCTAAGACGCGCTGGCTGCATTCCCCGCTGTATGGCAATGCTGATGCGCTGCGCCAGATACTAACCAGCGTTCGGGGAAAAATTAAATAAATAAGCTGTTTGGACAATTACCTCCAAAGCCCATGACGATAGGTCCAACATAAGACAAGTTGTTCAGATGAAACCCGCGCGCCTCGTCCTTCACCGAGACCGTTGCGTTTCCGCGGATCTCTTGATCGACGGAGAGTATGTCTGCGTAGTATCCTGTAACAAATAAGATTAAACATAATTTTATTTGCTATCCTCTAAACAATTCTAAATTATGACTTCCTCATGAGTACAGAGACGGCCTCAGCTGAACATGACTCTATAATCACCACGCTTGGAAAGTGGATTGGTCATCGCATTAGGTGTTTAATATACCGTCAGATGGGGTAAGAGAAACATACTTTATCATATATCAAGATCAACGAGTCCCAGCACCTAACCTAAACCAGCTACGTTAATATTGCTATATCCAAATAAATATTCGGTTCATTAGCTGCCTATGTCTTTGATACATAATCTTCTGGTACCACTATCTTCAGAAATAAATGGCAAAATACTTTCGTAGTGCTAATGTTTCTCTTACCCCATGGTTTGGGGTAAGAGAAACACTTTCAATATCTATGTAAATATAATAGAGATAAGCTTATTAAACAGACTCTGAAATCGGCAAAACTGGTGGCAATCGTGTATGAGCCATATTCATTTCAAATAGAGCTCACTTTACTGTTACACAAGAAAAAAATAAATTTGGGGTAAGAGAAACATATACACCAAAGCAGAGATAAAAAACATTTTTTAATTAAAATCAACACAAATTGTTTACGAATACAAACGATGTAATAACTGAAATATTTTACTTCTTTACCTTGAATAAACATTTATAAACCCGTTATCAGGTTAACAAAGATGACATTAACCATAAAATAAGTTGAATATCAACTTACCATAACGAAATAATTTTTACTCTAGTAAATACTCAACCATAAAAGCAAAGCAACCCTAAACATTTTGTTATTTTTCCTTACATTAAATAAGTCTCACAGAATCACAACAATCCTGCATGATATGAACATGGCAAGATAGCTTAAATAAAAAAAATACTTAACTACTTTGCTACTGAATATTGTAGCCTTTAAACGACAATTTGAAAAGGATTCGTCCTCTACGACCAATGACAGGTTGAGGAAGTTTTGTAACAACGTCTTCCACGTGCCGGATTACTGATATATCGTCTATGTTCGGAATCGTAAAAACTGTTTGATCTTCCACTTTCGAAGGTTTACCATTTCTGACATGGGGTAAGAGAAACATATGTTTCTCTTACCTCGTATGTAGCTGTCCCTCTTACCCCAACAAAGATTTTATAGGTTATGATTTTGATAGCAACAAAACTCTTAATATCTGTATTATTAGAACGTAAATACTTGGTTAAGAGTATAACTTACCTTTCACTTGTTATTTAGGTGAAAACAAACAGTCTAAAACACCTTTATTTTACAAATTTATTCCGAAGCAAAGACAATGCATCCAACTCGTGTTCGCGGGGTTATGAACTGTCAAATTTGTTTTGGTTTTTTCTCGGCAATGGGACCTCGTAGCGACATTTATGTCTGAACGGCGGAACTAATAAACTAAAACTGTTTTATCGACAGAGCTACTCTAGACCTAAAGCTTTTATTTTACCAAATATAGCCTCTCGTTTCTCTTACCCCGGTGTTACACTTACCCCATCTAACCTTAAACAAAAAGAAGCCGTTTCCCTTCTTCTGATAGGTTCTAATCAACTCCTACTAAATCAACTGAAAATGTCAGTTGATGAGATCGATTCTCGTCGCAGCTGCGACGGCCAGGATTTCTCTATTATCCTTATATGCCCTATTATCCTTTTACAAAATGGGGCACTTTGCGCCCGCTTAATACTTACTCGGTTATCAAACTCTAAGATGTTTCTATCTCCCAAATAGTGGACGTCATGAAACTCTAATTGTACTCCTAAAAACCCGCGCGGGCCATGAATCATATCACGCATGGCCGACCAGTTAATCTTTTGTCTGCCTGAGAATCATCAGATAAATGCTGACGATGAAACATTACGTATTTTTTGGTATAGGGTGCTGATTGCTGGTCTACGTAAGTACGTTTAATTTACACGTGGAATTTTCAATGCTGAAAATATCTTTAAAATATATACGTCTCTCACTAAATGACCATGCACAAACGGATTATTTCTGATGACATATTTCCAACAAAGCTGAAAGCTCCCACTGATCGAATCAAATATTAAATCCAGCATCATATTCGCTTAAATCGCGGAACAAAGAGCTTACAGTTCGTAACATGTCATATTATACCTCTATAGGTAGAATACAGGAGCCTACATATGAGCACAGTTCGATGAACACAGCGGATGCAATATCGGAAGTTTTACCGGAATATTCCCATTTTTAGGGTTCCGTAACTTTATATGAAAAAACTGAAGTCTTATTTATAGGATCTTTTGTTATGTGCTTGTGTCACGTACTTTGTGGTGTAAACTATTAAGATTAGATTTAGTTTCTGTAGTCTATACAGTCAACCAAAACAGAAAAGAGACAATTTTCTCAATTAAGAGTGACGCATTCTTTTCGACTTTATGGGGTGCTGAATGAAATAAAGATGAATGAAAGAGTAATTATGAGACTACCTTGCGAATATTTTGTACATAGAAAGACTACTAATAGTTACTTCCGTTTTTTGTACCTCCTTGCTCTACTAAAGTTTACCTAACTAATCAATTTGGTAGTTGTTTACAGCAGATTTTCGGGCATATAACGCAGTCTCCCAACAGTCCCCACAATGACGGTTCGTGCTTTCCCGTGATCTTCACTAGGTTGTTAGTTCATATAATAGGGGTTCCCGACGTTAGCCTTCAACGGCCATCGGCTCTTAGGCTCTGCATAAAATCCTTAAATACACGTATAAACACAGCGCTTTGCTTTTTCCAATCAAAACAAAACAAAAGTCCGATGGAATGATGCATAGTTCACAAGCACGAGGCACACCTACCGGAAGTGTCAACGGGGCGGAAGCGTCGGGACATTCTCTCTCGTTCCGGAAATATCGCGGACGTTGCAACGCGGCATATACTCTCGTGTGTGAATCCCAGAGCATTGACCTAGACTTGTATCGAAATGTAGAACGTTTGCGAACAGTTACCTAGATTCAAGATTGTCCGTTCTTGTTTTGCAAAGTCTTAGGTCTTATAAATAGGAATAGGCTTCAACATGAAAATTTTAATACAGGGTGCCACGTAACATATGTACTAAACGAATAATTTATCGTGTTTTAAAATACTATAAACTTTTTTAATTACTTATTAACATTCAAATAAAAATATTCATCAAAATCGGTTTGGACCCAGTCGAAAGTTCTAAGGTAACAATCATAAAAAAACCCGATGGGATCAACTGTGATTTGGTGAAGATTATCAAAAAAAATTTTTTTTAGTCCGTCTATCTGTCAAATAAAATTTTTGAAACTATCATGGTTACACTAGAGTGACATGACTTTTAGGATTATCAAAGGTCTCAATGATATTAACAAAACAAACGCCTAGGTCCTAATAAGAATACAAACAGCCCATGTATACAAGCATGATAATATTATAAACTTACCTATAACAGCCATAGCAGCCCCAAGTAGCATCAGTAGCAGCCCGGCAGAGAGAGCTCTACATGCATGCCAGAGGCATTTGGAGCTCATCTTACCCCGAACGACCTGAAAACAGGTTTCATTGTTTGAAGCAGAGACAACATAGACCGATTATGCCGGAAGACTTTTTCGAATAGCTGTATCGTAAGAAATTTAAAAAAACTGTATCATATTTATATATAGCTGTATCACAGTGCTTTCAAAATTTTTTAAAATTGAAATGCACCGAAAGGCAAACGCTAACTAGTAACTCCAAATATTAAAATCAAAGTTCTTTGTTTCCTTTAGTTAGTCATTACAGGATTCTTGAGTACCTACATCAGGTATTTCAGATATTTATTATTTACTCACACCTATGTACTACCTACCTACATTTTAATTATCGGTATTACAGTAGCTTTTTTAGAAGGGTGAAATTGTTTTTACATTCATTGATAATTTCTTTTTTTGTCCTTAGAATGTGTCGTGCTATATAAATAATTTGCGATGTAGAGTCGCGGCGAACAACGCATACATTTTTGTTTAGATAAGGTAAAGAAATATGTATTTCTAATCTACGGCTATAATGTATGCTTTTTAGGCATTCTATGACACTGAGTCAGTTAAGTCGTAATTACTGATGAAATTATGAATATTTAGGTAAGTATGTGCCTATGATAGTCGACAGAAAGAAGACCCTATGGAAATGTTAGTTTTAATGATTCAACGATTGTACTCGAGCAACAAGTTTTTACGCAACTGTTGAGTTTTGGCTTGTATTTTTAAAATATGTATAAAAGAAAACAAAGAACAACCATCGTCAACTATATAACAAAAAAATATTCCCTACCCAATTAACTGCAAACTCTACGTTTGGTCTCTATATTCTTGATAAAATCACTTACAGTAATTTTTAATTCAATTTTCATTATACATTTTATGTACTGTTTCTCTATTTCAGCAAAATAAGCAATAAAACAAAATGGACACCCAAATAAGAGCAACGCATCCGCTGCACATTACTGATGTGATTGTGGATTGAGTTTGTATTTTTAATACAAACTCACATAGAACCTTGTATAAACCTCCTTGGATTAGAGTGGAAACTATTTGTTTATTTATTTGAATATGGAATGGTACCTGGACGTTCCAGGTGGCCCCGGAGGCGGGGTGGGCGCGCCGCAGCGGGCCGGTGACGCTCCTAGCTCTCCGCATGCTACTGCCGGACCCGCTCCGGACCGCACATGCGCAGAGCCCGCGCAGCTTCCTCCGGCTACACAGCCACCTGCGTCCTAATTCTGTTAAAATTATTGTGATGCCGAGAATCGGATCGCAACTCAATGAATTTAATATTATGGTAGGTAGGTATGGTACCTATGTGTAATACAGCTACTGGAATGGAAACGTATATTGGTAATGAGCATAGAAAAACGTTTCAACGTTTTCCAACAGTTTTATGTTTTTTAACGTTGGAAAACGTTGAATCGTTTTTCTATGCTCATTTCCAGTATAGTAAAACGTTTAAAGTAACAGCATTAATCTTGCAACTCGCGTGCTTATTCAAAAGTAAGGTGTATTGTTTATTGAAAATTTACAAAACATGGTCACTTATAAGCAATATCTCTGCGAGCTCTACATATTCAGACACAATCATTAAAAAAACAATCTTAATAATGCTGGACATTACATACAGCATCTTCTAGCCCCAAAGTACGTAAACAGGGTCGGATCTACGATTTTCCTAAGAGGGCTGAAACTGGAAATCCCCTTCAGTGTTTCAGATAAATTGTAAAAAAAACTATAAGGCCCAACGTACCTATAGGACCTTAAGATATGTTCAGCTTCAGATGCGTTCAACTAGGTCTGTAGGCTCAAACAAAAATCAATACCTATAAGGTGTGTTCAAAAACCAACTGAGGCTTTTTTTCGCAACTGAATTTGGCGCCCCCTGAAGCCAGGCGCAGGGGGCAAGTGTTAGACGTTCCTAAGTCCGACACTGTACTAAACTGACATACTTAATGTAATAGTTTTTATTATACTTACATAGAACCCCAGATTGGAACACATAGCTGAAGAATAATAGATCGCGCAAACAAAAGTCAGGCGGCAGGAATCGAAGCCGCAGACTTTCCATATCGCAGTACTTCGCCCGCTGCGTCATTGAGGTCGCCAACACAATGAATCTCTATCAGTGAATTTACCATTCTGAATTTTGGACCATCTGGGACCATTTTCTATATAATAACGTCAATTTCCAAATTTGTCCATACTAACTTTACGGACAAATCAACGAACATATGTATGTATACATAAAAAAAACACAATACTTACAGCCGAACATAGAGCCACCTCTTTTTTTCAAAGTCAGCTAAAAACATCAATAACTTTAAGCAAACAATACTAAACCTCTATCCGTTAATTAAACGAAAAGAAAATGTATTATTTAAAGAAAGTCTGCGAGCGACAATCTCTGTTAGTAAAGCGCATTGTGTGTGCTTTTATTGTTTGAAAAGTAGAGAAACCGCAGCACAGCACTCACATTTAACTTTCAAACCGCCTCTCCACTCTTCCGCCCATTATATTTACATTTTCACGCTGGAAAATCTGGACAACAACGAAAAAACATGGACAGGACGCTAGATGAATATCGCGAATCTTACATTCTTGTAAGCTTTTTAAGGTAAATTTTATAATGAAGATAGAATGCTTACTGCTCAGCTCTTGAGCCCTACTACCTAATTCTAAAATGACGAAAAAACAACCGTTTTATTATCGGTTCTATTTTACTTAAAAAAACTAGTATGATCATTACCTTTCAGTTTAATTACATATGTAACAGTAGTGCTTATGTGAAAATGCAAAGACAGCTTTCAAGAAATAAACCATTTTGAGACCGGTATTCAAGTCGATAGCGTAAAGAACAAATGAGAAACTTTACACCTTTTACAAAAATATCGTCAGAGGGAAATAATTTAGAAGAGGTAGAGGTAGGTGCTACAATCAAATATCCGGTCAAGGAGGTAGGTTTGCTACATGGGGAGGCAGTTGTAGGGCGACGATTGTGCATCTGAAAGATGTATCCGGCGGCAGCAGGCGAGCAGTTGGTGCGGGGGTGGCGCTCTGCGGCGGGGGGTAGAGGGGTGGCACGTGAGCTCGGGGCGCCGGCGCGGCCGGGTCGCCCGGGCTGCTGGCTCGAGCCCGGGCGACCCGCGCGCGGCATTCCCCAGCCGGCAGCCTCGCAATGCTCGCCGCCACGCGACAACCCGCGCGCGCCGCGGCCACCACTTCGGCCGCGCTCCGGCCTCGTCTCCAGGGCCGCATCGGCGGCGCCGAGCCGCGCTAACTGATTTTTATGGTGGAGCAAACCGGGCGGAGTGCGGGGAGGCAGGTGGCGTCGCGCAGGTGCGGCCCGCGCCCGGCCCGGGGCCGAATACGGAGGCGCGGGCACGCCGCAGCGCGCGCCCGCCCGCCTCGTCGCGCTCATGGAGCCGCCGTGGGAGCTCGAGCTCGAGCTGCGGCGGCACATCGAGACCTGCGCGTGCACCTGCGACCACATGGGTTACGGGAACTATATGGACTACCAGGTGGCGCCCGCGGCGCACGCCTGCATGTGCCGCGCGATCACCTCGCCGCACGCCCACGTACGTGTTCCCCCCGTACCAAACGCAACCATCAACATCATCCCGCATCATTCCTCACCTCACTGACGACGCGACCGACGCTGCGACACAAACACCAATCTGAGGGCCTTTGATCACGTTTATTTGTTGCTGTGATTTTTGTGCAACTTAGAAGTGTTGATTTCAATCATTCCTTTTGTTTCTTTTTGTAATTTACCTATTTTTTTTTACTTTGAAGTTTTGTTTGTGTGTCTATTTGTCATGTATTCGTGTTATTTTGTCCTGTGTTTGGGTTATCAGTTATCATTATCACATCACATCTCATTATAATTGTATCTAGTTTTCATGTCTATTTTATTTTAAAACCATCCAAAATTGCTTACCGATGACGACCGATGTGACGCGGACCAAGGTCCGCCTGTAACGCAGGGGGTTGCGGGTTCGATTCCCGCCTTGCTTGGGAAAAATGTTTGTACGATCTGCAAATATCTGTTCAGTGTGTTCTGAGTATTTTTAAATGTATAATAAAAATATATAGATACATATATCTACGTGTTGTATTATCTATATTAGTCATATTCTAGTACCCATAACACAAGCTCTGCTTAGTTTGGGGCTAGATGATGCTTTGTGGATTGATTTGCATTATTAATTTAAATTAAATTTAAATTCTGTTATCTGATAAGAGCGATGCACGTAATTACGAGAACCATGCACTTGCACGTTGCGTATAAGAATGTATATATACGTTTAGATTTCAGACCAAACGTGAATTAACGTTCGCTTACCCTTTTTCGTAAATTCGGCGTAAAAAAAGTCAAAATAAATCGAAATGAAATCAACCAATAGCCTGAACACGTTTCGACGCATTTCGTCCAGTTCAGGCATTGGCTTGCTACTGAAAACGATTTGTTCACCTACCAATAAATTCTACCTTTCTCGTAAACTTTCGGATTCGGTTCTACGGATCTACGATCGCCTCTGGGTAGTTTAGTTTGAATTGGAATCTAACTCATAGGTATCCAGCAGTCGAATATCCTTACGAACGAGAGATTACACAATATCCATGTTTCGGTTTCCTTTCTCCTTTAAGCATGACTTTACTTTCTTTAAAGCTACCTGTAACTTATTTTAAAGATAAAACATTGAGATAAATTTATTTAACTTTAAAAGAACAGCACAGACATCTAAACAGGTATGTGGTAGGTACATAACATACAAATACAGAAGGACATACCTACAAGCTTAATTAAATTGGTGTTAGGTAGATCAAATCATAATATTTGCTGAATACATTATAAGTTTTTTTTTTATAAGAAATAATTTACATATTATGCCATCTTATAAAGACCATGTATACTTAAGGCTATGTGAAATACAGTAAGAGACAAAACTTTACAGTTTTACAGAAACAGAAGCATTTCAATACATTTGTTGTTTATGCAAATTGCCGGTAGGTATAGTTTAAGCATACAAGTTAAAAAATTCTCTACCGCCCGTGCTAGTGTAACACTGTGTTACGGCGTGGTAGTGATTCTCTACCGCCCGTGCTAGTGTAACACTGTGTTACGGCGTGGTAGTGATTCTCTACCGCCCGTGCTAGTGTAACACTGTGTTACGGCGTGGTAGTGATTCTCTACCGCCCGTGCTAGTATAACACTGTGTTACGGCGTGGTAGTGATTCTCTACCGCCCGTGCTAGTGTAACACTGTGTTACGGCGGCGTGGTAGTGATTCTCTACCGCCCGTGCTAGTGTAACACTGTGTTACGGCGTGGTAGTGATTCTCTACCGCCCGTGCTAGTGTAACACTGTGTTACGGCGTGGTAGTGATTCTCTACCGCCCGCGCTAGTGTAACACTGTGTTACGGCGTGGTAGTGATTCTCTACCGCCCGTGCTAGTGTAACACTGTGTTACGGCGGCGTGGTAGTGATTCTCTACCGCCCGTGCTAGTGTAACACTGTGTTACGGCGTGGTAGTGATTCTCTACCGCCCGTGCTAGTGTAACACTGTGTTACGGCGTGGTAGTGATTCTCTACCGCCCGCGCTAGTGTAACACTGTGTTACGGCGTGGTAGTGATTCTCGTCCCTTGCAATAAGGCTTATTACAGGTACATGTCAGGTCTTATAAATGTATCACGTGTTTTTATTTTTTACTTCTGATTTCTCAATTTGCCCGGTTTAGAAATTGCACATGGCATTTTACCACGATGATATTCGAGAATTAAATTACTACTTTACTGTAAGTATCTACAAGTGGAGGGGGATAGTCTAAATTTTTATTTTATCCCCCATCTCTCTCTATACCACGTACGTACCAGACACTATCACGTATCATCATACTAAAGTCATTTAAAACGGGATATTTGCCATGATTTGATTTTTGAGTTATCCAATATTTCGGCACAGTTGTATGCGCCATGATCACGGAGTAACTGACGCATGCAACTGTGCCGAAATATTGGATAACTCAAAAATCAAATCATGGTAAATATCCCGTTTTAAATGACTTTAGTATTAATAACCATGATAGTTTCAAAAGTTTTAACGTATCATCATGTTGCAAAAAATATCAATAAATACATTCAAACAAATTGTCAAACATAGGTTATGTTTGAGAAGGCTTCTTACATAATATAAAATTATATAGACGATTTTTATCGTCTACGTATATGCTTGCTACGAGTTTTAAATTAACAATCTAACAAAGTAAAGGTTTCTTGTTCGCTTCTTTACTTTACCTCAAAGATAGAAGTGAATGAAACATCAAAGTGATCACATTATTTCCTAGTTTAACTTTTTTTATTTAGCCTGTTTCGTCCCACTGCTGGACAAAGGTCTCCCCCAAATCTTTCCACTCAGTGCGGTCACGTGCGAACTCCCACCAATCTCCGAGGAAGGCGTTAAGGTCGCCTCGCCAGCGCTTTCTTGGCCGACCAGTTTAGTTTTACTTATGCAATTAAATTTGTGACGTGTTCAAGATATAAGAACGAAATATCACGTAATAAAGGACCCCTTACTATAATTACTTTGAAGTTAAGGCATTCGGTCGCCAAATGTTTACCTTACCTTTTAATATAGGTAACAAAAAGCTAGGGGAAGAGAAGAAAGGCAATTAAGCTATCGGTTTCGGTACGGACAAAAGCGTACTGAAAGCCGAGAGGTGCTCAGCGATATTCATCAAGCACTGTTGTTAAACATTTTACATTTTTGTATCGTTGGAATCTGAAGCAGGATGTCCTGTGAGTAACGCAGAATAAAGGGCTCCCCACACTAAACGAAACGCGAAGAAAAGAGATGCGTGTTGAATTGAATCTAATCGTATACATACCGTTCCGTTCATACATCTATGGACGGAATCACATAGTAAACAAAACAACTGCTGTGTCGTCGCGTCGGGTGTTAAGAAAATTAATACGATTTGGTAGCGTTTTGTCGCGTGGCATTCCAATAGTGTGTTTCCGGCTTAAATCAAACTAAGTAACGGTCCTGTTGAGGGGAACGAAGGGTCAGAGGTCTTCGGTCCACTCAGGGGAGTAATCAGATACTGTGAGCTCGCCACAAGTATACCCGGAGGTTCAAATAATTATTATTTAGTTACGTGTGGGACCTTTAATGTTGCAGAGTTTAAATATCAAGTAGTAAGCGTATACGCAAATATTTAGATAGATAGTAAACACTTTATTATACCACATAAAACAGAAAACAATACAGGAATCAACAATAGAATAAAGGAAGTATAAAGGGCGGCCTTATCGCTGAGAGCGATCTCTTCCAGGAAACCTGGTTTGTCATCCATGTTTTCATCTGTACTTAAAATATATTGAGGACCTATTCTAGACATGCATTTTGAGATTTTGACATGAGACTCCACATTTTAAGAACCTTATTTAATACTCGCTTTTGCCCGCGGATTCGCGCGTATTTTTGGAATAAACAATCAGTGTATAAGTATGTTATTCTAGGTCCAGATCTTTATGTGTGTTAATTCCAGTTCGATCCTTTCAATAGCTTTGGTGTTTTTTTTCGGTTGTTTTTTAACACTTTCAAATTAGCAAAAACTTTCGCCTAACTTTATAAAATTAGTAAGAAGGTTGGGATTTTTCTCTACCAATTATACGATATGAATATTTTTTGCTTATATGAAAAGTATTCAATATTTATTATACTTAAAAAGATAGATGAAAACCAAAACAAGGTCTAACGAAGTTCAAGATAATGATGATAAATCGATCCTATCTGTTGAAACAAATGAAAGCAAAATTAGTACAACTCTATAAAATGTTACGTAGTCGTTGCAACGACTACGTAACATTTTGTTGGCTGATAATTCCAGAGCACAGGTGTGTAGGCTCGCCTAAAAGGAAGGAAAATATAACATATCTCTTCCTTAATCATGGCGGGTGTAGGTGTTTACCGGTCGGTATTTTTTCTTTTCTCCTGCAAAGTTTCCGTGGGATTAGCAACTTTAGAAAGTTATGAAACTCACGTTTTGTCTCAGGGAAATATTAAATTAAAATTAAATTGTTTCAAAGCTGGTTTACGTTAGCTAAACAGTACTTAATCCTGACATTTTAAATGTTTTTCATACAAAATCAATCATAGCTTCTGTCTCATAATTTAGTAACCATTATTTTATTTTTTTCGGCGGAGAATGCTAATTATTTATTAAGAATTTGTTTTAATATTTATGATGAGTTATAATAACATAATAAAAAAATTACACCTAGTATTGACACATATATCTATTTATATTCTATAATAATAATAATATATAATAATAATGCTGGACAATTCACACAGTGAATTGTCCAGCATTATTATATAGTGCATAGCATAGTGTGTTATGGGTACTAGATAACTGATATACGTAATACAATACATTACATATATATATTTTTTTATTATACATAGAAAACGATCAGAACATCCGGGACAAATATCTGCAGATCGTACACACAATTGTTCCAAGGCGGGAATCGAACCCGCAACCTCCTGCGTCGCAGGCGGACCTTCGCCCACCGCGCCACAGAGGTCGTCAAATAATTCTAATTGAATAATTTTGACTCGCAAAATAAGGTTATAGACATGTTTAATTCTGAGCTATAAATTAAGTCAATATCAAATAAGAAATAAATTAATTGATAAGAATTAGACCCGTAAAGGCATGTTACAAAATTAATAGAAGTCTATAGTCTTATAGAAGGAATCTAGTACAATCTCAAGAACCACGCATTCTTTACATATCTTTACCTTCTGCTTGGTAGGTAGAGTCCTAGCTTTATTTGTCATACATAAGTAGGTACCCAGTGAGTTTACTTGATTATTAGAGTATTTTCCATCTTACATCCATTAATGGAAAATAATGACCGACATTCCGTTTTGAGAACCATCGATCAGTCCTATTTGTAGAGCATTAGCAGATCGCAGCGACCTAACTAGCTCACCACTGCAAGTCTAGAACATTTTAGTACATAGCTATTTGTGGGCTGACCCAAGATTTTTATGGCTGACCTATTCGAAATTCGTTTTTAGTTGCTCGTTGCTCGGTATGTTCCATTATTTTAATAATTTTATAAAACAACAGATACTCTACCTATTTAGAACTAAGAGTAAAAATGAAAACATCTAGGTAAATGTTACGTGTGGGCAGGTAAGCTCTAGCTTACTTACCCACACTATACTGACGTACCGCAGCAAAGCAAAGGAGGCAGATAGGTACTTGTTTTTAATTGAATTTTCCTGCCATATATAGATCGACCTACATTTCCAAGGATTCTGATAATTAATAGGACAGTTAAATTTTGGATTTAGGCAATAATTTTCCTATATTCGCCACTGCAAAAAAGTTTTCTTATTGGTCACAACGCAAAAAGCATTAAACGTTTCAATAGTCAACGTCTTAGTTATGTTATTATTGGTCACACCTCACACGGAGCGGCGTTTACTTGTTTCTATTCTTCACCCCGTCAATAGTTGTTATAAGGCCTGTTATACATCGATTGGCTTTATTTCACTACCCAACAAGCGTTATTTTACGGAGCGGTGGCCAAGGTAAAAATCATACCCCCATTCGCCGTACTCATCTCATATTAATCAGTGATAGGAATTATATGTAGACATATTGTTTAGAATCAGGATACGATCCCAAGCGACGATCACCCGAGATTCTTGTTTCGGAATTTCCTCGAATTCATTTTATTTGACTTGTCTGATTACTGCTCGCTCTGTAGCGGGCCCGGTCCATGGTTACTGGTACACGTTCCTTGGCACGGGTCGGTGAGTCCGTGTATAAAAGCGGTACGTACGCTCGGCTAGCTCCCGTAGGTAAGGCAACAATGGGAGCGCAAATTTTACGCAACATTATGTCAGCGGACCAGCGGCCGAGGGCTGTGGCATGTGAACCATGAACCTCTGCCCGCGTACAATGAATAAATAGCACTTTGGTATTTATGGGAGAGGTGGCAAGTATTTGTGGAAAAGGTTTTTCTAGAGGAACGCGTTATAGCGTGACAGATTAGTTAGGGACATAGGCACTTATAAATAGGCGTGTGAAAGTGTTTTCGAAAAGACCACGGTAATACGCTGGATGTGATATTGACATACTCGTAATTTATTGACATAAAGATATTACATTTTTTTTTTGTTAAATTAGATTTAACTAGACACTAAAGTTGTCTAAACAGCAAGAAATATAATTTGAAAACACGGTAGGCAGTGGCAGTAGCAGTGCTAGGAAAAGATAGTGAAATTTTTCTGTTGTATTGGCTTTAGATGTATCGGGAATATCTCTTAATGAATATTTGTTGAATATTTGTTATTGTTACATTAAAATTTGTAGGACGGTATTTGTTATACCTACTAAATAAAAGAGACCGCGACTCGGTAAACGTAGTGTAGGACGCCCTCCGACCAGGTGGGATGACGACTTGCGAAAGACTGCAGGTAGATGCTGGATGCGGCAAGCTGAAGACAGGGCGCTATGGCGCTCATTGGGGGAGGCCTATGTCCAGCAGTGGACTGATATAGGCTGATGATGATGATGATGATGACTAAATAAAAACTTGTGGCTCTGACTTTAGATTTTATACATAATATTTTAGAAGTGATTCAGAATATTCCTATGTACTTTACCACGCTATCCCCACAACTGAGCATGTTTCCAGAACTAAGCGCTGGCAATTCAAAGTAAATACGCAATAATTTGTAAAAGTTTGTCCGTGTCGTAAGATGTTAATGTCACAGCGGGTGCAGGGCGGAGCTGCATCGATTGCAGGCTGGCTCGACCCGGCCGCGGAAAACAATTGCATCATCAACGGTCCAGCCACAATCATCATTATGCTTTATTCCGCAATTTATCACATTAACAATTGTAATTTTTATTTGTCTGCCTGCATATTATATGGATCAATCCGAGTGCGGACACCATAACCATTACTATGAATATTATTTTAATTCGTTTTAGTTAGTAAATTGTATGATATAAACGTTTATTAATTAATTCATGTATTTGGTCACGTAGACTAGGTCATAGATTAGGCATACAAAAAGTGATAGCGCGGGCAGAAAATAAACTTTAAACCAGAAAATAAGAAAAATAGATTAAATTAGATAAATAGAAAGTAGATTCCCAGAGAAAGTATAGACCAGCAGTTTAGAGTGTAGCAATATCAGTACCTACCACAAAATGTTCTTATATACGAGTAAGGTAGATTGTTTCGAGTTGCCGCGAGACCCACATTATTTCGTGGTTTTAGTTTATTCTGCGTTCTACAATCAATAAAATAAGCGGAAAAGTAATTTGGCGAAATTCTAAAACATTTTCTGTTTAGTTATGCAAAAATAACTTCGATTCACTGGTAATTTTGGAGCATTAAGGAATTTAAGAGATTTTGGGCTATATCATCATCTTCTCAACTGGCCCCAAGATACAATTGAATGGGAGTTTAAAATGGTTCACGATTTGCGGCATATTACTTTCCCGTTAGTTTTATTCCTTGTAGAACGCAGATAAAATTAAATACCAACAAAAAAAAAACGCGCCAAACCAAAGCGAACTCCCTTATATTTTGTTGTTTGGCCACAAAATACGCCTTTCAAACTGCGCCCACATACTTTCAAAGACATACCTACTCTCAATAGTAAGCTAAGTTACCCTACATTTCGTTTTATCTGGCAGAGAGTAAAATGCCAGCGGATTCGAGAATTTACAGTCGGCCGGATTCACAGAAACCGAAACTACAAACGTACTCTACCTGCCTGAAAGGTCCCTGTGTTTAACCACGCAAAATTAAATGAGCGAGACGCTTTGTAGTTTCCTGTCTTATACCTTCGTTTCTTTCGTGGGTTTGCTATCAACGAATAAATAGGATAACCGTAGTTGATATTTTTGTAGAACATAAATAAAGTACAAGCTACTTTTTTAAATTCTATAATATTGCTGCCCTTTTTTTAAAATATATTGATGCCAATGTCATTCATCATCATCATCAGCCTATATTAGTCCACTGCTGGACATAGGCCTCCCCCAATGAGCGCCATAGCGCCCTTGGCAGCTTGACGCATCCAGCATCTACCTGCAGTCTTTCGCAGGTCGTCATCCCACCTGGTCGGAGGGCGTCCTACGTTTACCGAGTCGTGGTCTCCACTCAAGAACACGTTTGCCCCAGCGGTCGTCGGTTCTTCGCGAGATATGGCCGACCCACTGCCACTTAGACTATAGCTATCTGCTGTATTTTTATAAATAAATAAATAATGAATAAAACGATACCCTATATCCGAATCCGTTCATGGAATCTAAAATAACGTATAATGCCAGTAGGTACATGAACCCTCAAAAAATAAGGTTTATAATACATTCCGTTTTTGGTCATGTAAAGAGCTTATACATATTATGTAAAATCTTTCAGAGGACATTGAATGAGAGAATGAAAACACAAATACAACATTGTAAATCGCAAAACATTGCCTAAGTATTCATAGCTCCTTCTTATCATAATTCTTCGACTTAATTTTGTCAAGAGCGAGCTTATTAATGTGTTTGTCATATCTGCCCGAGGCTTTTTTATTTGAGATCCCAAAGTTAACTTGGTTTTGATTGTATTACATTAATTAACTTTCCATGTTGGTTCTGTCGGAGGGAATTTTCGAATGAAAGCGAGGGTTCCCTCCGAACTGCGGCCTAAAGTTTTGTATTCAAGCCGCAAAGTTTGCTCCGCGGTAGGTGTGAGTTTCATCATAACTTTGGATGAGAAATGACATTTAGATCAATTTGTGGAATTGTTCGTTTGCGTTTTGAATGTACAAACATCTCTTGTTTCTAGATTATCCTAACGCAATAAAACTTTTATAAATAACTAGGTGCTACTCGCGGTTTTACAGCGCTTTCCCGTGATACGGAGTAACCTATGTACTTTTCTGGAATATTCTATAACACACACAGGATTATTATCCTCTCTAATCCTGCCCCTGCCTTAATTAAACATCAAATCCGTTCAGCTATTTCGGCGTGAAAAAGTAGAAAGGAAACCTATAGACATAACTTAATGTTATTTTTGCATCGCATGCTTTGAGTTCAACATTATCCTTGAAGAAATCGTGTTCTATGTCTCATTAGTTTGATGCGATGCGATGCATCGATTCAAACTAATCGAATACACATTCATTACACACACTCTATTATAAAATATACGGTACTCTACCTGCTGATCGCTCGCTTCGTTCTCGTTGTTTATATGGAAACGTTTAATTTCGTTGTTTCGATTCCAGGGGAACTGATTTATGGTATAAAAAGCAGGCTATGTTTTATTCCAGATGAACGAAAAAAAAAACATAAATAAATATATGAAAATTTTAAGTCGATCCGTTTAGTAACTGTGGCGCTTAAGGTGTAAAGGAAACATACAGAGAGACAAGAGTTATTTCGCATTACACGATCACGTTAATATGGATTATAAATTAGTTTCTGCTCGCATCTTTGCACGCGTTGTTTCTATGGAAAGGTTATTTTTAGCTATGGGAACTGATTTATGGTATAAAAAGTATACTTTAATCCAGACTTGTATTTAAATTTCAGCACGATTCGTTCAAAAGTACTTATTGGCGGGAAGAGGTAAAAAACATACATTCGTTAAAAGTTTCCCCAGAAACAACGCTTGCGAAGCCGTGAGCATAACACGAAAGATTTTTTATTTATTTATACTATTATATTATAATAGTATAAATAAAAAATAAATCAAAAAAGAGCTTTATTCCATATCAAGAAGGTACAATTTTTAAACAATAATAAATAGTAGTATGGATGGATAATGTGAGAAAGGTTGTTTCTTACGGACCTTGTTACGAGGCAAAGAAGAAATTAATCTGCAATGAAGCATTTTGCTACTTTGCCCGGGAAAAACACAAAGTTTTGGACAGAAACTGGTTGCAAATATACCTATCTCAGCTAGCAGATGTTCGACAGAACCTTTATCATAATTTTCTGAGACAAGTGGTCGATATAAGAACGTGCTCGCCCGTTACGAACGCAAGCTGAAAGATATAACAACGGCCTATCGTATTATCTCTTGAATGCAGCAATATTACAAGAACATTGTTATAAATAAATAATGCTGGACAATTCACACAGCATTATCTAGCCCCATGGTAAGCAGAGCTTGTGTTATGGGTACTAGATAACTGATATACATAATACATATAGATAGATATTTTTTATCATACATAGAAAACGACCAGAACACCTTTGATGGAAATAAAGAGTTTTTGATTCTATTAATGATTAGCAGGAGCGTGACTAAAACCCACAGTTCATACTTACTTTTTTCACTTAGCGTACAGCGATACATTACCTACCCGTAAATCTCCGTAAACCAAAACATAAACCTTTCCCAAGCGTTATTAATTCCTCCGCGGCGCTTTTACCTGCATTGCTACAGCCAGCGTCGCCTTTTACATCACTCACATTAGTTAGATTAAAACAAATGACTGCGAAAATATGAACATCGTAATTTGAAGGAAGGTTTAGAGCCGAGACTAAAATCCCGGCGACGGGAGGCCTTCGCGCCAGTTCTGTAAATGGGTCAGAGGCTACTCAGCCTCCAACCCCCTCCCCTAGTGTGTGCCCCTTGCATAATTGAACACGCGGCAAATTATTGTCGCGCCTGAATCACCCATTACATTAGCAATAGCAACCCTTGACTTTTATCAGCTCGTTTTGTAGCTTCATGAATGATATTTGATTACTTGTAATTGGACAATACGATTTTCAGATTTATTGCATGTAAATCTGTAATGTTTTTTGTTAGTCAATAAATAATTTGTCTAGTTATGGTGGTATTTATTACGTAATTTGGTAGAATCTGAGCTCTTTATAAGGAAAATAAAGTGAGAAAGCCCTCCGGACCTGGACCTTTATTTTCGACACACCTACGTAATCATCTGAGAGAATAGTGTAGGTGCTTAACATGATAATAAAGCGATAACCCTTGGTATAAAATGCAAGCTGTTTTGATTCTGAAGCATCTAAATACTTAGATCCATACTTTTCTTAAAAAAATATGATATGTGTTGAATAAAGTACGATAACAAAGTAACCTAATTGGTAGAATTACAAGCGGATTAATTTATATAATTAAAATCTCACGCATTATTATAAGAATTCGTAGATTCGTGTAGCTCCGCGTAGCACTTCTTAGATTCGCGTAACTCCCCGTAGCACTTAGTAGATCTCGTAGCATCACGTAGGATCTCGTAGCATCACGTAGGATCTCGTAGCTTCGAGTGCACGTTGTTATGCTACGCAGGAATTGAGATGAGTGGTGTTGTTTCAGGCGGCTGTGCCGGAGGGCATGACGTTCCCCGGTCCGCTGCCGGACGTGGCGGAGCGATGCGGAGGCTGGGCGCCCGACTCGCTGTCGGCCTCGGCGTCGGGCAGCTCGGACGAGAAGCCGATGCCGCGGCGGCCGCGCTGGCGCATCGCCCTGGCCGGCCTACTCGTCCTGTCGGCCTTCGGCGCCGCGCTCGCACTGCCCCTCGCGCTCGGCGGAGGTGGCCGCGCCACCCCTGAGCAGAGACTCACCACCATAAAGCGCATGCTGCGTGACTCTCCGCTCGTCGATGGACATAACGACCTAGCTTGGAACGTGCGAAAGTTTCTACACAATAAGATCGGCGAGTTCAATCTGAGTGCCAGTCTCAACGCGCTCGAGCCGTGGGTGCATTCGCGCTGGTCGCAAACGGACATTCCGCGGATGAGAGACGGTCTGGTCGGCGCTCAGTTCTGGTCGGCGTACGTGCCGTGCGGCGCGCAGGACCGCGACGCCGTGCAGCTCGCGCTTGAGCAGATCGACGTCATACAGAGGATAGTGGACATGAATGCTGCGCACTTGGTGCTCGTCACGGACGCCGCGGAGCTGCTAGAGGCGCATCGTGACGGGCAGATCGCCTCGCTCATTGGTGTGGAAGGCGGTCACGCGCTCGGTGACTCGCTCGCCGTGCTGCGCGCCTTCTACCAGCTCGGCGCACGCTACCTCACCGTCACACACACCTGCGACAACCGCTGGGCGCGCACCGCCGGCGCCAACGGAGGACTCACGGAGTTCGGCAAGGCCGTCGTGCGAGAGATGAACCGGCTCGGGATGATCGTGGATCTCTCGCACGCCAGCGAGGAGACAGTGCGGGACGCGCTGGAGACCTCGCAGGCGCCAGTCATCTTCTCGCACTCCGGGGCTGCCGCACTGTGCAACGCCACCAGGAACGTGCCGGACGATTTGCTTCGAATGGTGGCATCGAAAGGTGGTGTCTTTATGATAAATTTTTACGCAAAACTGGTATCATGCAGCGACAGTGCCACTATGGAGGACGTGGTGGCGCACATAAAGCACGTGCGGCGGGTGGCGGGCGTGGAGGCGGTGGGGCTGGGCGCGGGGTACGATGGGATCGACTCGCCGCCCGTGGGGCTGGAGGACGTGTCCCGCTACCCGCACCTGCTGGCCGAGCTGCTGCGCGACCCCGACTGGAGCGAGGAGGACGTGCGCAAGCTGGCGGGGCTGAACGTGGTGCGCGTGCTGCAGCACGTGGAGCGCGTGCGCGACCACTGGCGCCGCGCGGCGGTCATGCCGGGCGAGGAGTCCGCGGGCGCGCGCCGCGGTGCCTGCGCCTACCCCGCCGCGTGACGCCGGCCCCGCGCTGCGACCCGCGGCCACCCCCACACTGCTCAATATTGACACTTGTTCAAAGTAGTTATACATGTATATTAGTGTCCAAAATGTGATTTAGAATTTAAAAGTAACCTCTATGAATATAGCACAAACGTTTTATGAAGGAAGATGCCCGCCGGGCGCTCGCCTTGCCCACGCGCCGCAAGGCAGCGCGAGCGCCGCGACGTGACGTCACAACTCCTCTCCATCCATGCACTCGACTTCTTTGTTGACGAAGCCCATGTGATCCACAATGTACCTACAGTCAGGGACAAATAACAACGCACAAACGTAATAAAACTTATTGTAAATAATAGGAACTTTAAATGTATAAAAGGCCGGTTCTTTAGACTCATTCGTATAGGCACAAAAATACTACGGTAAAAGATGGAGTCCCTTTTTTCCGCTTACGCCTCGTAGACAATTTACTAAGTAGTTTCTTTACATTCTAAGTGAAATAGTGTTCCACATCGGATGAGTTCTTCCACTCGAAACTTGCGTGCTGCTTTCTCACTTTACGAGTACCTACCTAGGTATGTACCTATGTCAGATTGATGTAGTTAAAGGTGTTTGCTTTACATGGCTCATCCCACTTCTAAAATTTAGTTTTGTCCATTTATTTAATTTAACTACTGCGTAGGTAAACGCTGTGAAGCCGCGCGCACGTTAAGAGTTGAAAAATTCAATCTTATTAACTAAAGTTAAGGTGTTTAATTTTTAAACATTCTATCCCATCATACAAATATGATCTTAGATGAACTTGTCATGTTTTAGGCTTATTTAGTTTTTATAATGACCTTAGATATAATACGCAGTCTTAGCCTTTCTTGCGATAGAGATTCTGAAGAAGCTACCAATAAATTGGGTTCTATTTTGGTATAGAGTTGCGGAACCCTAAGACCGCGCGGGCGCGGTGGCTACTAGAGGATTATTGTTATTAATTATTATTCGTTCAATAAGGTTTCATATTATTATCTGGATATGTATAGCTATTGACCCAGATTACGCTTAACGCTGTAAGTAATTAATTTAATTACAAGCTTTTATTCTACTCCTCCTGTTAGTTAGTGTGGAACAAATCTTGCCACTGAACTTTAGACCAGTTATCAACCGATTGAGCTAAAATCTGGCTTACTTAAATAAGTTCGGTAACAATGCAATGTTATGGTAGGTACCATTGAACTATTCTGATGATGGAAATAGAAGGTTATTAATATGTGTGGGACAAAACTTGCAACAGAATTTTACACCAATCCTCAACGTTAAAGCGTAAAATTATGCATACATACTTACTACATGTATGTAAGTTTAGTGACAATTCAATATCATGGTACAGTCAGCGTCAAATAGATATGAGCGTATAGAGTAGTCAAAATGATCTTAAAAACATAAAAGCAATTTGATATACGCAGTTCGAACTCTCATATTGTTGTAAGCACCTAAGGCGTTTAAAATATCTTACATCTCATTGTTTCATATTTATGAGCAGTCAGAATGTTCAAAGTTATCTTAGCAAACAAAGCTCTCAAAGGTAGTATGCAAACTCAAGCGCAAGTTCAAAATATGGTTCACTTCTAGAATTACGTTTATTTAAGTTTAATAGTTACTTTTTAAGTGATTCTGTTTGTTATCCCTAAGAAGGAAAGAAAAAAAAATATCTTACTAATCATTGTTTCATATTTATATGAGCAGTCAGAGTGTTCAAAATTATCTTAGCAAACAAAGCCCTCAAAATTATCTGTTTTAAGTCCCTATGACATATCAGATATTCACTCAAAAGAGTTTGCATACTACCTTTGAGAGCTTTGTTTGCTAAGATAACTTTGAACATTCTGACTGCTCATAAATATGAAACAATGAGAAGTAAGATATTTTGAACACCTTAGGTGATTACAACAATATGATGATTCGAACTGCGTATATCAAATTGCTTTTATGTTTTTCAGATCATTTTGACTACTCTAGACGCTCATATCAATTTGGCGCTGACTGTACCATCGAGCTGGTCTGATAAAGGAGACAGAAGGTGGCCATAGGAACTCCTATACGAAACTACTTAAGCCCATCGAGTTTGGTTTATTGGATTTGTATTCCCAAGCAATTTAGTCCTAGATGCTGATTATAAAAGCTTCTTAAAGTTTAATGATTGATATTGAACATTTATTTCTACTTAGCCATAGGTAGGTAGGTAATTTGCATGCTGCCTGCTGGTATCTGGATAATTTGAAATGTTTTTTTTAATATGAAATACAGTTTGTTATGCGCGACTGGATGAGGAAATGTTTTTATTTAATAAATAAATCAATTAATGTGCACATTTTTTTTCCATGATGGTATTAGGAACTATGTTATAATGTAGTCGATTTAGGTAATAAGATAAATTAAAGTAACAACCAATATTTTTGTCACTGACTGTACTGGAATTGTGGCGCAATTAAATATTATAAAAAAGGTGTTTTATAGGAAAATAAATTCTTTATTTATACATTATTGAATTTTATTCATATTTTGCTTGTAAGTGATTTTAAGTTTATCAGAGTTATTGTAAGTGATTTTAAGTTTATCAGAGTTAATAAAAAGTGTAGATACCTACAGTACCTTTTCAATAAAAAAATATTCTGATTGTGTCTATTTCATTACCTACCTATGCTTTTTAAAGTTACAAAATACACATAGTTAAGGTACTAAAAACTAACATAGTAAAATTACACCAGCAAGCTACTGACAAGCTAACAAATGCGTGGAAATCTATGTGTCAAATGGTTTATACACCTACGTCTTGAATCACTCTATCTATTTAAAAAGCGCATCAAAATCCGTTTCGTAGTTTTAAAGATCTACGCATACCTATAAAGGGACTGACAGACAGTGGAAAGCGACTTTTTTTTATGCTATGTAGTGACTAGTGATACCAAGCATTCTTCTCCCGCACCACAGCACCATATCTCTAGAGCGTCTGTTTTCTTCTTCTCTATTGCTCGGATACAAATATGGGGAAAACTAGTAGGTAGGTAGTCCGAATCTCCATTATGTTCTTAATTGAGCCTGTCCATTGCACTGGCACAGACCAATGTCCGTCCGACTAAACATAAACGGCTGAAATTTTTCAATTGAAATAATCCTACTAGGTAATAATAAAAAAGCGAGATTTTAATGAAACTTTACAATAATATAGCTTATATACATCAGAATAACACATAAGCTACAATTTATAAAGCTATATTGTATATTATCCAAAATATCTATCACCACGCGGGTGAAACCGCGGGGCGCAGCTAGTAATTACATAAAACGACCTACATACATTTTTGCCAAATAGAATACGTAGTGAGAGATATTTATTAAGGTTTCTCTTTAGGTTAAAAGTAGTAGTAGTAGTTTAGGTATTATGGTTTCTTTTTACTCAACGCGAGTGGAACCCCAGGTCAAGTATCATGTCAGACATGATTTGGAAAAATTATATGTCAACGTCAAAAGCTGTCATGTCAAGTAGTCGTCAACACGAATGAAATAAAGATCTCGCTCGCCTGTTGTTCGTCGGTCTCCGTAAGTCTCGACTCGACTGAGCTATAGTTTTGTTTCGTTGACTTGACTGGTCGTTTCAATTGTTGAGTAAATAAAATGGTTTGCTTCATAACAAAATCACTGCAATAGTTAGTTTTCATTTGTTTTCACTACGGTGCATTGTTATATAGTGCGATAGATAAGACGTGTACACTGCCAAGGTCAAATGGTTGTGTTTTGATGAGGTTTTTGTAGCATTAAAGAAATATCCTGGTTTCTGTGCGAGTGGATTTGCTCAGAAAGGTAAGCCGTCCTAAACTTTCCACAAACATTATTCTAGTAAGATTAATAATTTATGGTAGGTAGTTGATATTGTATCAGTGACATAACATAAAGGTTCAAAAATGTTTAAGTAACACAGTGCCAAAATGTTGTTTACTGCACGCTCATGTCATGTTATCCTTTGAAATTGCATGCAGCGTCACCTTGAAGTGGAGATGGATCCCTCACAAGGTTGGTTATACCAACACACACAAGTACCAATGTACCTCTAAGTAGAAAAACATTTAATTTAATCATAGAGTAGTTTATAACTTCTGCTCTGTAGGTAAGTACTAGTATCATGGTAGGTACAGGTACAACTTTATATGTACAAAGGTAATATTTAAAATGAAAATAGTAAAAAAGCATCATCTGATTATGATGCCATACAACATACCAATGCATGTTAACCCAGCCATACAAACATTGCTTCCTTATCAAACAGCTACAACATTTTACAAGTGATATCTGACAAATACAGGGCCATGACATTGAGAACTAGTGAAATGCACCTAGCAGGTAAGTAGGTACTTGACAAGTAATACAAATAGATTTGACATTATTACAGATCCTTTTGGGGATTCAGTCTCTTCAATATTAGAAAGGAAGGTCAGAAGTTGGCTATTTGGTGTCATTGACGACATGCGACGAAATAGTCCTGTGCAGCAATGGCTGGATTCATTGCCAAGCACTGCTCAGCCGGAGCCAACTGAATCTCAGCCTACCGAGGAGGAAACAGACACCAAAATCGAAGTAAAGTCTGATGATAGCAAAGCCGAAGAAACTCTCACAGGGAACACAGTAATTGAGCCATGCAAAGAATCAGAAGTAGTTCAACACAAAGATGCAGAAGTTCTAGAAGTTCCTAATAGAGAAATGTGGAAGAGAAAATCTTTGGAAAGTGGAGTATTAACTAGCACACCCCTAAGAGCTCATGCAAAGAAGCTACAAAGGGACCATTCTATTCAGTCTGAAGGCTATGCACCAAAGTTGAAGAATCCTCTTTACAGAGATCACTCGCTGCAGGTTTGACACTTATTAGTTTCTATTTCTTTAATTAAAATATTGCTTTCTAAAGAAACCAAATAATTGCCTAGTTTGCAAATAGCTAGTTAAAACTATTTACAAACTAGGTAATTATGTAAAATGTCTCTTACTAGAAAAGTTTCAACTGTGTGAACCTATTTTGATGATTCTTTTTTTTTATTTGAAAGCTGGTGCTTCCTGTTTGGTCCAGTTCTCGTCTTGAATTTGCATGAAGTATGTGCACTACAAATGGATGAATAATTCCTCAATATCACACCAACCAATTTAAATGTTTGTTTTTACCAAGTTTTAAACCCATTTTCATTATTTAGGGATTAGCAGTTGGCTTATAGTTTTTTAAAACACACCAAATTATGTTACAGTCAGATGCAAGCGGGTCCAGTGGTAGTTCTGTCCTCAATGTCTTGGGAGCACGGAAGGTAGATGCTGAGTCAGTTTTAATTGCCTTGGGATTTGGGCCCAGTGAAAAACAGCAGAAACTGCAGAGGATACCAGATCGGTTCTTAGCACCTTCAAAGGTAAGATACATTTTGTTTTTAACATTTTGTCTTCAAAAAGGTCCATGTTACAATGTCTCTTCATTTACTATATTTTAACTATGCTGTACAATGTTAAATGTTAATGTTAATGGTCAAAAGATATGTCAACTAGTTAGATTTGACAATTAAATATTTAAGAAGTAGGTACATTAATGAATCACCTATTGTTCTATGCAAATTATGGAATGTAACACTCCAGACCTTTATTTGTCTGGTCATCACAATTCTTGATTAATACTTTGATCTAGAATCCAAGTATTTTTTTTGTAAACAAAGTGGTTATTTTCAACCTATTTATTATTGCCTTGGCTTTGGCAATAATTAATTAATGCAAAATATTTTACTACACTGGTATCATGAGAATAAATCATAGAAGCTCGAAAATGTTTTGGTTTTGACACTTCCTATAGTACGATTCGTCTGTCGTTCACTTACTAATTCGCGCCTTTTTTATCGAAATACAAGCGTCGCAGAAGTTTTGTACCTATTTAGTTATATTATAAATAACCTTTCTGTTATTGTTCTCAGTTTGCGTTAACACTTTGACTGCGATTTTTTTTCGACGACTGCGATCTTTTTTTAAACCTAAAAAATTCGTGCTGCCGCTCTACACAGCGGTTGTGTTGCGCCGCACAAGCGTTTCGTTCGAAAAATATTACGGCTGTGCTGAGTCACAAAGATCTGTATTTTCTCAGCCGCTGCGCTCTTGAATAATATTTATAATACCTCTGTCTCTTTACAGCTCAAAGGAATCAGTACTGAAAAGTTTATAAAGGATGAACAACATTCAATGCGCATGCATGACTGCGGCGTGTTTGGTTATAGAGGCCTCACAGGTTAGTAAATGACATATACAAGGACATTTTGATACAAGGTGCCACAAAATATAAATAAATAATGCTGGACAATCCACATAGCATCATCTAGCACCAAAGTAAGCAGGGCTTCTGTTATGGTTACTTGATAACTAGCTCGCTATCTTATTTTCATTTTACCGTAAGATTTAATTTTAAAATATTTCTGTATTCATAGGAACTTCAAACGGAAAGTCAGCTTACAATCAACGCCACTGTACATAGATATGTAGATATTTTTTATTATTCTTAGAAAACACCCAGAGCATGCAAACCAATTCTGGGCGGTAATTCTAGGCCCAAGGATATAATCCGTGGAAGCCTAGAATCAACCCCTTTCGGCTTACTACATTGTATTACGTGGCACCTTGTATCCGACTAATATTATTAAACCGAAAGTTTGTTGTGAATTTTATTTAGTTACCTAGGATCTAAAATCTACAAAACAGATCAATACGAAATTTGGCGTACATTTAGAACATAGCCTAACCTGTTATACCGAAAATACTCATGCGAATCCACCGACAGAACCTATTAATGTATGACAGAATTTTAAAATAAAATATTGTGCCGCGTCGCTTCAAAATAATAGTTAGAAGTGAGTGACAGCTAAACAATCACTTATCTACCATCTAACTATGGCTTCTCTTAACCTTGTGGAAAACTGGTACTATATCATTAACTAGACATCATAGATTCAAATTTTACCTACATCTACAGTTGTTTGTGAGTGCACTAACTTTAACATTAAGTAGGTATAATGTATATTGCTTCTTTAAGTTACGCGTCCACTGGATCTGAATCGGAGCGTAAGCGGCGTCTTTATTTATGGTATAATTATGTTGATATGGTGCGTCTACTGCTTTCGGATTTTGTACCGTTAATAGGTATTATCAAAGCATTGTATTACTACATGCGAGGACACATAAATGGTTATAATTTATTATTTAAGTTAACTGTTAAGTGTGTAAAACTGTTTGTTTCCCGAATAAAGCAAAATAAAATAAATAAAGCATCGGGTTTGCCGATGACGTTATCCGCAACAAAGTATTTGGACAAGTATATCGTTAAAACTTTTGAAACTATCATACTTATTAACACAGAAGTCATTTTTAACGGAACTTACTCGCAGTGAATTCAGTTATTCCGTGGTCATAGCGCATGAAACTGTGCCGAAAATATTAGAAAACACAAAAATCAAATCTGGTAAATATCCCATTATAAATGACTTTTGAGTATATCGTTACGGATGATATCATCGGCAGAAATACCGATCTCTGGCATCGGTATCGGCAGATATGCCGATCCAGTCCATACTGTACCTTAGAAATCAATACAATGCAAGAATACCTTACGCTCCGATACCAATCTAGTGGACGCGTAACTTTAACAGGTTGCAGATTTAATAGCGGTTCAGAATAGATAACCCCTTTAATGCTTTGGAAAATTACTAATGGAAACTAAACATTAAATCATTTAGCTCATTAGATGCATAATGAGCTAAATTGTGGGGGACTTTGGTGTCAGCGTAGCTGTTCATTGATTCGCGTTAGTGAAATTAAATGAGGTGTAACCGACGCGACACGATGGTGGATGGGTTAATCATTCTCTTTTAATAGGGGTGTGAGAGCTTGTTCTAAATAATATACATATATATATATATATATATTTATATTTATACAAAGCCTTTTCTCTCTCCCTTTTCTTACAAGTAGTCGACTGTTCAACAGATTTAACTATCAACTATAATTCAGACCGATTGATAAGTCATTAAAGGTTGCCTGGAAGAAGTCGCTTCTAAGCGATAAGGCCGCCCATTGTTATGTTTCATATGATTTTGATATTTTTGTTTAATTTTGTGATGTACAATAAAGAGATACGTATTGTATTGTAATAAAAATACAGGCCTACCTATTGCAATACGAAAGATGATTTATATCTATCTATATTAGGTGTCATCCATTAGGAGAGTCAGTCAGATGAGCCTGCGCTACAAATAAACTAATGGACGACGCAATGGTTCATTTAAAAATGTACATAATCCCTGACCAGGTCAGGGCTTGTATGAGATTGGAGAAGGAACGTGTTGGAGTGGCACAAACGTTTGGAGGCTTATACCCAGTGGGCGAAGTCGGGTTGTGGATGATGAACCTCCTTTGGAGGATAGAATTAAGATGGTCTAAGGATTTATTACTAATCTAATGCTTTTCATGTCATTTTAATGCTACTAACCACGTTGGACTAACAGGCCACTGCACGCCCGTGTGTCGCTTTATGAAACCGGTCTCACCGAGTTGCCATAGACCGTACCAAGTACCGGAAATAGCGGTCCAGTAAGTACTTGTTTTTGTTACTAATATAATTTTATTTGCGGTATACTAATGTGGATTTATCAGCGCTGTTATTTTGATATTTGTTGGTTAGATACTGTGGTTTTATCGCTTCTGGTACCTACTAAACTCTAATTATAAATTCATATCCATGCTCTTAACCACTGATTAATATAGTCTAACGTAGTTATACATACAGTTGTCCTCTGATGATATTCAAATCCGCCACAAATATTATTATTGTGCCATAAATGATTGTGCCAATGATTTTAGAAATCGCTACCCACAACAACATTTAATACCGCCATAGAGTATGAACAAAATTTAAACTGTTTTACAGGGAATCCCCATGTTCCACCGTCGACAATTGTAGCTAAGATCATGGACTGCATACTTCAGGATGACGTGACTCGTGAAGAAGCCCTGATGAAAGCAAGGCACTCTATCGCAGACATGCGAAGCCAATCCAATGTTTATGCCGCCATTCTAGCCTCCAGACTTCGTAACCTTTAAGCCCTTATTGAATCTTAAAGTAGCATAAAACCGGTGATACACTCGCCAGAATGTTTAAAAACATGTGCCCATTTTTGCTTGCCATGCCTGAAGTAACGCAAAACAAACTCAAACATTTGGAAAAATTCAACAGGCTCAAACATTCTGGTGAAGTGTGGAACCTATTCTGTACTTAATACCTGCCTACACCATGTTTATGTTGGGTAAAATGGTAAAGTACATACAAATAAACATATACGTACATATATATAAAGTCAATGAAGACTTATACAACTTTTTGCCAATTTTAAAATATTTTCTCATCCTACGACCACTATGGCTTGTAGGTTTTAGCAATAGGTATGTTGTATTAGTAATTTTTCACTTGATGTTTAAATAAACTCTGTAGATAATCCAAGCAAGCCATCCTATTAGCCATAACCTATTAGAATAATAATTTAAAGACAATTTTAATTGTTATGTTCGATAAGAGGCAGAATAAATAAAGTGGCCGGGGCAGTGTAGTGTTCCTATACATTCAGAGAAACCAAAGTCGGTTAGATTTTACTATTTATGCCACAATACAGCGTAGTAAGAAGAGTAAGATATTTTTTATGTAGGGATTATTACATTTTCTCACAAAGTGAAATAATAGATGAAAAGACTACAATGAAATTATACAATATATAATATTATTTAGTTATCTATTATTATAAGCAAATGTATACTGCGCTCAATCTGTAAAACATTTATTTAGCTATTGGTGTCAATTCAGATGTCGTGTCAAAACTAAATTACAGATAATATACTGACTAAACGAATTTGACAGTACTAATAAATGTGGTTGTCTTTTTCATAACGACCGAAATAAAAAGGAAAGCATTATTTTTAGTGCTCTAAAATTAGTTCAGTTTTGGGGACATCTAAATGGACACCAATAATTGAAGAATTAAAAATAATACTTGAGTGTGTGATTTTAATATAGTACTTATTTTATGTTTATAGCTTGTAAGAATTTATCATAATAATTTGTTTGTGGTTAAATAATTTTATGTGATTGTTTTTTGTTATTTTCGTGAAATCTTCTTTAAATTTTGACCTTCGTGTTTTACATTTTCTCTTAACTAATAATTATTAAATATTTTGCATTTTTATTATTGTTTATCATGCTATCAAGTATTAGTATCAAGTACATTCTATTTACTCATAAATTGCTGTTTCAGTAGCTTTTGAAAGCACCAAAACCTTTAATTTAACCGTGCCTTATGGAATTTGAATATTATATTATAGTGCATAATGTTAATGTTCACAAACATACTTTAACAAAAATATAATATGAACAGACGAAATTTAAAAATATAATTATGTAGAATCTATTTATCTATAAATCTATGTATTCAATTGAAATCTCTGCTATAACTAGCTTAAAAATAATGCATATCTTTGTAGTTTATTAGAGTGAAATAAATGTTTAGGATTTATTATAAAAATAAAATTGAATGTTATTATAATGTTAAAATCAATTTTAAAATATTTTATTAGATCTGTATCTATTTATACAGGGTGGGAACAAACAAAGTGTAAAAATCAAGTAAACACATTTCTCCTCATAAAAGTTTTATTTTATCTCCGAATTTTTAAAAACCGGTAATAGTACATAAGAGATCACGGCTGAACTTTTATTAGTACAACGTAGTAGTGTTAAGTTAGTTAGCTTAGGTTATTAGTTAATAATAAGTAATTTTATTATACCATCCGTTAAAAGATTCTCTTCTTATACACCACTTTCGAAATTCATCGAATGAAAACATCAGTAAGGCGAATGGTACCGGTAGAAGCCACCTGAACAAAAACAAAGCAATCAATTGTTTAACAGCTTTTAATACGGCCTAGATGAAGAATTGTGCCGAAATATGGCCATCAAGAAAAAGCAACAAGTTCTTTATTATTATGTATATACATATTTAGCTAAATTAAAAAATTCTCCGCGGGCGAGGTCGGCCAAGAAAGTGCTAGCGAGACGACCTTAACGCCTTCCTCGGAGATTGGTGGGAGATCGCACGTGACAGCACTGAGTGGAAAGATTTGGGGGAGGCCTTTGCCCAGCAGTGGGAGGAAACAGGCTAAATAAAAAAATGCTGGCATGCCATACAGACCTTTCTACGGATATACGCTATACTAGTTTTTGTATCAATCATGCCCGGATTTTTTCAGTAGTAATTCAGATCAGCACAATAACCTTGTATTGGGTGTTATTATTAAGTGTATTATTAAATGGTCTGAACTGTCATCTTTGAAAGTATGTAGGTAGTTTGACAGTTTTTGTCGCCCCTAAAAAGTGGCTAGATGTTTATACGTCCCTATGGAATGATGCCCTCGATAACATATATATAAATATATATATAACAGTTGAAAGATCTTACCATACCAAGCGTAAAGGATATGTTCGGAAAAAGTTGTTGATGCCTGGGACATAGCACAGAATCAGTGTTAGGATTATCTCAAACACGAGGCCCACGTTCAGGACTTTGTTCTTCATACCTGAATATTATAAAAACTCTTAAGGTTTCGTGCGTCATGTATGTAATTGACGCACGAAACCTTAATCTCAAACCTAATGCGATGTTATGTTTTATTCTGACTTGTGTGTGCTTCCGTCGATATAAAAAAACAATGGTGGAACGTTCGTTATAGATACACATAGGTTAATTAGTAGGCCTCCAGTATAAAAAAAAACAAGGGGATCGCACCAGGTTTGAGTAATTTACGTATAGTAGTTTTTGTCACTTACCAACACTGAACAGAGAGTTATATCTTGTTTTGCAGATAAGACTGTTCGTCATTTGCGTGATGACCACGGCCAAAAAATATGCAGCTTGGGACTTTCGCTCGACTTCCTTTCGTTCGGTGTACGTCCACTCCTGGCCGAAGGAATCTTCGACGTCGCTGATCGCTTCATTGTCCCATCTCGTTCTTATTCCTGAGAATACAGAATTTGAAATCAGTTAAATTGGGTTCATCACATCACACATCAATTCACATCATACAATAAATGCGAAAGTTTGGATGGATGTTACATCTTCACGTCAAAGCTACTGAACGGATCAAATCAAGTGAGGCACCTACATATTCCGCGGGTACCTTTGTTTTCTGTAACTTTGGTTATGTCTAGAAATCGCAGTAATGCTACGATATATTTATGATCGAAAAACTTGGCCGTTGAAAACAAAACATGCAATTTTCAAGAGGAGACGAGACGAGACTAACCGAATAGTATTTCAGGATAAAACCCATGTTCAGCCATGACAATGAAGTAGGCAAACATTCCAGCAGCAAACTCTATGAGTCCAAGATGGCCATAGACAAGGGTGATCATTTTGGACGAGACCAAGGGTTCATTGACGCGAGGCGGGCGCGCCATCACGTTGGTCTCGGCTGCTTCGTACGCTAAGGCCACTGCTGGCCACATGTCGGTACCGAGGTCTACGCAAAGTATAGTCATCACACCTAGAAAGAGCTAATTTATTTATATTGTCTAAGTGCTTATTTGTAAGCATAAAGAAATAAACTTGCATTTCATTTGAGATTACACAAACACACATGTAATACATTTGAGAACGTACCTAAAATATAGGTCTTGTTATCATCATACATATATCAAAGTCCTAATTTTATACAATGTTGAAATAATAGCTGAAATTTTCTTACCTAGAGGTAACGGTATTGAGAAAAGAATAAACATAAACACTGGAAGGATTTCTGGCACGTTTGAGATGAGGATGTAGCAGATGGACTTTTTCAGGTTGTCGAATATCTTTCTGCCCTCTTCGATGCCCGTCACGATCGTCGCAAAGTTATCGTCCATGAGGATTATGTCCGCTGTTTGTTTTGACACCTTTTGGAGTAGGTAAAAGCGAATTATGCTATAAAAGATATTAACACATTGAACGCCATGGTGGTCACCGGTGACCACCACTATACTTTCCTTATGGGCCGACGTCGATTCACGATTTCGGCAAATTTTACAAAATATATTTTATTGGCTCATATGATTCAAAATAGTCAAAAACCCCGATCTAAACTAATATTTTTTATTATTATCAAAAGAATTTACTAAATAATTGCTGTCGCTCACCGGTGACCACCACGGCGCTTTTTTCGGCGTTTAACGTGTTAAGAAAAGAAATAACCGGTAAGAAATGAGTGGTCGCTATCAAGCACCCGAAATAGATGTCCGAATGCGCGTTGGGTTGACGACTTATCTCAGTCGCTGGGCCCAATTGCGAAGGGCACAGGACGTGGAAGCAGGCAAATGGAGGCCTAGAGTATAGGGTCGTCGAGATACTAGAGGTCGTCCATTAATTCAGAATCATAAATACTACATATCGATGCTTTCAAATGTCTATATAGAATGGGTAGTCTTTGGGTAAATCCAGCGATATCTATCTTATTGGGCAAGTTCATAGCTGTTTTACTCACCTGAGATCCAGTTATGCCCATTGATATTCCAATATCAGCTCGTCTAAGAGCCGGCGCATCGTTTACGCCGTCGCCTGTGACGGCCACCACGTCCCCTCTGCGCTGGCACGCTTCTACTATCTGAAGCTTCTGAGTTGGAGACGTTCGCGCGAAAACTGGAAGTAGGTATATCATCACTACATAGTATATTATATAAAACAAAGTCGCTTCCCAATGTCTGTCTGTCTCGTATGCCTAATCTTTAAAACTGCGCAACTGATTTTGATGCGGTTTTTTTAAATATATAGATTGATTCAAGAGGAAGGTTTATAAACAATTTGACACATAGATTTCCATGCGGGCGAAGCGGGGCGCACCTAGTGTTTAATAAGAAAGGTTTGATGGCCAGGGAGTAAGAGGAAAGATCTTTTTATATATTATATATGTTGATAAGTTCTCACAAAATAACACACTCTACTACACTACACTGTTCACACACACTGTTGCTTGATGATTGAATTATTTTTAATTTACTCTAGAGTACGCTATAGTAAGCACTGCTGTTTGGTTCAATAGTTTCGTCCAATTTTTTCTACAAACTTCGTTCGAAAATCTTACCAATCTCATAATGCTTATCCAGCATCCAGTTCAGCAGATCCGGGGTCATATTCCTAAGTTCAGAGCCTGTGATGACGTGGCATTTTGAGTCTGTGGCTATCCCGACGTCAAGGGCTATCGCCCGCGCGGTGGCCGGGTGATCACCTGTCACCATCATCACGCGGACACCCGCCTCGCGGACGCGGAGGATTGCTGACTTCACCTGTTGATAGAGTATGGTTTCGTTAAAAAGGTAATTAACTAATATTGTAAGTATAATTTTATTTGTAGCACTCTGGTAATAAGTAATTGTTACTCTATTATAGAGGTATTTGTGTTTCGCTTAGGGCAACAATGCACTGGGTGGGAAAAGCTATAGGCACTAGAAACTTATCTACCGGACTAACGTTCATTCCTTATCTCCACACACCTGAGCGGATGGTGGTTGGGATGATTTCTTGAAGTTCTATCATATGTAGTAGTCAATTCTTTATAAAAAAAAAACTAAGTAGGTAGCCATATTTTTAAGCAATATACGTATATACTTCTCCTCTAGGCGGATCCATGATACCCATGACTCCCAGTAATCGTAATCCATCTATCGGGAAATTCTTAGCGTCTGCGTCAAATTGATATTCAGGAGGAAACTTTTTAGGATCCAGAAACAAATCAGCGAACGCCATTATTCTTTCACCTTCGAAAAATATAAAACCACATTTAACCTCAGCTAAATTCAATACCGGATACTTATTTTGGCGAGCGATGGTCCGCCTGCGACGAACACTTGCCCCCGCAATTGGTCGTCGCAGGCGGACCATCCCACCTCGGAACAAATGTGTGTAGGTACTACCTGCAGATATGTGTTGTGTAATAATTTATTTGCATAAACATGTGTAAATAAAAGATTTTACAAATAGTAAGTAGGTATCAACTTGTTTAACGGATTACGGCGGACTACACTACAAATTGTGGGAAATATCATTATATGTAGTTATTTATAAAATATACATATATTAGTTGTGTTCTGGGCATTCGTTAGGTATCTATTACCCTCAAGCACAACACAAGCTCTGCTTAGCTTGGGGCTATATGACGCTGTGTGTATTATCCAGCATTATTTTTGATGTTATCTACCTGTACTAGCCAAGACATCGGTAGCTTTTTCCGCCGCATCTCTCACTTCTTTGGAGAGATTAGCTTGTTTGTTGTCTTGTGCAATTGTAGAGCATCTCTGGATAATGCACTCAGGCGCACCTTTCATAACCACGAAGTACCGGGATGATGCCGTATCGCGGTGAACACTGACCTGAGAGCGTAAGATTTTATGAATATACTATTTATTATTTAGTTTATTAGGTACACAAAACAAAACTCATGACAAGAAATAATAGAATAACACAAAAAAATATATCCACCTATATCTGTCTTGAAACGTAACCTATGTGCACACAACAAATAATAGAGTGACATGTTAAGTAATAGTTATACATAATAAAAATTAAAGAATATAATTATTTTTGAATTTATTGAAACGTAAGGTCTCCACATCAGCATACGTACGTCTTATAATGAACCCCAAAAACCCCCGTGGGGTTCCCCATGTTTGGGGGTTTGCCCCTATTGCCATAATCACCCTTGGCAGGTGGTTTGGTGATCGCATACCTAATTATGCAAGTCCTGCATAGTCGAGAGTCTAGACTTTGCAGCTGCACTGCATACCTAGGTCTAGACTCCACCGAGGTTTAGAATCTAGACCTAGGTAGGTTCATCTTACGACATCCATGGGCTGAATTGGAGGCTTACGCCACGTCCGCGGCGCGTAAGACACGTTTCTACTAATAACATACAAACCTGATACTTGTTGACAGAGTTGAAAGGAATTTCAGCAACTTTAGGATAGTTTTCTCTGATAGCAGTCGGGTCATCGTATTTCATGATAAATCCCATTATAGCTGATTCAGAGGCATCGCCAATAATGCTTCCGTCGGCCGTTAAATTTGCGTTACTACAAAGTGCACCGCATATTGTCATCGCTGAAATAGGTCATATGCGAATAGATCGCTTGTTGCTTAACACTGTCACTCGCTTAAAAATGTGTAATGTATTAAGCTCTACCTATCTCTACAAAAAGTTATGAATGTCTCTCATATGGTGAAGGTAATTAATTATGTGCCATTCTTTATCTAGTAAGTAGGTACCTACTTTATAAATTTTACTGTTAACTTTCGCATTTATAATTATTAGTGTGATTTAATATAGGTATGTAGTAGATAGATGATGCTGTGTGAATCGCCCAGCATATATTTTTTTACTAATTGAATCCAACAAGAAACTTTTACCTTGGTTGTTTCGAAGCATAGCTGAAAATAAATCGCGCATCAGTATAATTATTATGAAAACGTTGATTGAAATGCCAACAAAATAGCGGAAGTTACACACTTGATAACTCCGGATCGTGCGCGGAATAAACCCGGTTGTAAATCCAAACGTGCTGAACTGACATCTTGTTTTCAGTCAGAGTTCCCGTTTTATCAGAGCAGATCGTCGTACAGGCGCCTAGAGCTTCGATGGCGTCCAGGTTTTTCACCAGGCAGTGTTTCTTCACCATGTTTTTAGCTGTTAATGTTAGAGATGCTGTAACCGTAGGTTGCAATCCTAAAAAGAATAAGATCTGTATTTCTGTGCTGCTCATACATAGATAGAACCCGTAAGCATCGTCAATCGTCGGCCTCAACTAAATGATAAGTACATATATCTAAATATCTCTTAAATTATAAGTAGGAGTTTTATTTCTGCGCTTTGCCAAAGCGAGCTAGAGAGTCTGTGGGAGCCTAGTCTGTGGGTCTGTGGGAGCCGTGGGGGCAATATAAAAATTCTGTTTCACAGTTAATTCAATAATTAAATTGGTCTGAAGCTGCCTTTTTGTTGCCTGTGGGTTGAAATAATTGATATTTCACTATAATTTTCATATACAAAAATATCCTTCATCAAATGAGAGAGTTCTTTTTAAACCAATATTTTCTTGGAATACAACAAATTCACACATTTTATGGTGATGCTGCTAGCCACCAAGCCCGATGAACACTAACAAATTCAAGACAAAGTCAAGGGTGTAATACCTTCAGGAATATTAGCAACGACAATACCAATAACGAATATCGTGGTCTGCATGAATGGGTAGCCGATAGCAAGTGATGCTAACGCGATGATCAGCCCTAAAGTGAGAGCCCAGATAGACATGTATCGCATGAATCGACTGAGTTCTCGGGAGAGCGGCGACGGGTCCGGTTGAAGGCGAGCTGCTAGACCCGCTACTCGACCCAGGGCTGTCAAGTCGCCGCAACATAGAACTACACCTGGAACAATGAAGATTCCTATAGGTATGGCGAAACAAGCGCCTCATCAGGGGCCAAGGTAGTGGCCTTGCTAAGTCGAGTAGACGGCCGCCGCCATCGGAGGCGGGAACTATATTTTCTCTGATCGAGGCACTTGTCATGTTTTTTTTATTTTTTTCTAAACAAAGAAATTAATAATAGCTATTAGTTTTTCATATTTACCTATTTATGGTTTTAAGTGCCGTTATCAAAATAGTTTAGTTAAAGCTGAATTTGAGTTTGGCCACCTAAAACAATTTTATTCTGACGTTCGGCTTCCTTTGTTAAAGGTACTTTTTAATAGGAAAAAAAAGTTTCATAGCAAAATTAATTCTCTACTCGCCTTATTTAAGTGTAGTATCTATAACAAATCACTTGTAACCGTAGTTCATATCACGAACTAAATGATTGGATTATTATTCCCATGCTGTGACACTATTCCGTGGGACTCTATACCTAATACACCGCGCCGCGCCTGGCTGGGTCGCCGACGTTAGTCTGTGGACTCCTTTAGTCATCTAACTAACCTAATGCCCATCCCTCCACGCATTGGGTAGAGAAGAAGGCCACATTCTGCGACTCCAATATATTAGGAGTTCCGTCAACATTCGACCTTGGAACCGCTACTGATTCTCCCGTCAGTGAAGAGTTATCGACCTGTGAATAGGACTGTCACGGAAGGAGTCTGCATAAGGCGTATAGAGAAGCGAAACTAGCGCCACCATTTATTTTTTATCTACGTTATAAGTAAAGGAATTAACAAAAGTTCTCATCGCCAGTTTGTGATACTTAGTATAAGATTTTTATGCATCTCATACTTTTGTATAAATTTATCTACGTAATTATAATTATCTGTTGTGTGGTCCACCAACAATCATTCGTATTTTCGGCACAAAACAAAACTGCGGTGGCGCTAGTGTCGCTTTTATATTCGCGATTTAGATTAATGGTTGGTAAGGTGAGATACCCGTGGCAGTCGGCGTGGCCGGGCGGCAGCGGTGGGGATGGCGTCGAAGGGTTTTGTTTTGAGGGCTTCATCTATGATGCCATCCTTTTTTATTGCGATCGATAAGAAAGGGACGGCATAATTATTAGTGCTATCAAATTCGTTTTCTAGTTCTGTTTTGATCATCCCATCAGAATTGACAGCGCCGTGGTGGCGCTAGTTTCGCTTCAACACTCACCTTAAATATAAATGGTCGGTAGTCACCAACCATATATATTCAGCCTCACCTAGTCTGGTGAGGCTATAAAAAAAAGAATGCGCTAACTTTAAACCCTTTGCTGTCGATAATCCGTATATCAGCTGGAACAATATCGCCCGCCTTCACGCGAACGATGTCGCCCTTAACAATCAGACCGACGGGCGTCGAAGGGTTGAGGAGTCCGTCTCTTATACAGTTTGTGTAGCTCGGTATCATGCTGTTGAATGTTTGCATTATCTGTGACAAATAAGAGCTTTTTTTAGTTCAAATGAGAATACTCGTATAATTTTTTTTCTCACATTGCTTATGAAGAAGAATAAGATAATTATTTACTTAATAGACATAACAAAAACAAACAAAATAAGGTAGGTAAATCTACTTAGGTCAGCATATCAACAGTAAAAGATTTAATAACAATATTGGACAACAAAGTCAGCAGAGCTTGTGTATGTCTTTATAGAGAAAGTTACAATCAAATAATAGAAACAAATTAGAACTAGTATTTACAATAACATACTAATAGCATTGAATATTCGTAGCATTATTATTATTAGCTATTCCTCTAGAAATGCACTGCTGTGCTTTTCGTCGGAATCACTTCCAAGTTCTATAAGCCATTGTATAAACCAGGCACCTAGAGTGTGTAGTGCGGCTTGCAGTCTTAGGTATACTTAAGTACTCGACCTGCATTCAAGTCCCTACTACCTGCTTGTATGTTTGATAATTTGACAACATTATTTAATTATATATTTATATTAGACACGACTTACGAGGCGGGAATCGAACCATACCTACTGCGTCGCAGGAGGACCAACGCCATATCTGCGCCACAAAGGTCATAAAAAAACCTTGTATATAACACATACATATATAGTTGTTCAAAATACCTACCTTTGAACTCTTGAAGTTCTGATAAAAACTAAAAAGGCCGCATATAACGTCCACTGCTATAAGCACACAACCTAGGTAAAGGTTGTCAGTGCTTGGGTTAGCTTTTGTAGACGATTCTATCAAGTAAGCCACTATGCATAGGGTAGCTCCGAACCATATCAATACTGAAAAACCTGAAAAGTGCCACGGATAGAGATAGGAAAAACCTTAAAGCGATAATTTCATTTGAACATTAACCTTGAACTGAGCGGCAATCTCTACTGCAAATTAAGTAATATCATAGGCCGTGGGCTAGGCCATTAAGCCGCTACACACAGAAACCGTGGCCGGGCCGGAGGCGAAAGCTTGCGGGTTGTTTCATACAAATTTACGTGCATTGCGCCGCCGCCACCACCGCCCGGCGGTGTATGTATAAATTTGTATGAGACAACCCACACGTGTTCGCCTTCGGCCCGGGCACGGTTTCTGTGTGACGTCTTTTAGGTATTGTCATGGCTCTCATTAGAGGTGGCCAATGTCCAGCAGTGGATTATAAAAGGCTGATGCTGATATATGCCATAAGGTCATTATAATCTCTCGTGTTACCTGTACAAAGCGACTTGAACAGAATAATTGGCCACCCATACTGCGTCGCTGGTGTAAGAGTGTTGTGCCCGTAGTAGTCAAGTAGCTCCTGCGCCCTCTGTTTCGTCAGGCCTTTTGCTGGATCAGTACCAAGCTGTTCGAACAACTCTTCTAAAAAGTAAGATACATCGTATAAAAATACTAGTTTCTGATCGCGGTTTTCACGCATTTATGGGATAAAGTATTATCAGGGTGTGTAGAACTCTGAATAAACTACTGAACGGATCAGGCTGAAATTTGCATAGTTTAGCTATACCTAAGCCTGGAGTCAGACATACTTTATCCTGTACAACATGGTTCCCTTAGCCCTTGAGATAGAAAAACTTAAAAACGTTTCCATACAAACGTGTGTGGTGCCGCGGGCAGAAACTAAGTAGGAGCATAAAGCGAAACCACACGCTTGCACCCGCAGGGCTTCGCTTGCTGTTGTAGGGGCGAATTCTCATGCACCCTGTTGTTGCTACGCAGCTGCAGACCATTCTCTGGAACTTTGTAATTTGTTTATATAGATAGTATGTAGGTACTTTGATTCCCTTGTTCGTTTAAAGTCAGATTCTGCTTATGACGCTTTAGGAGAGAAGTACAGTGAAAGGAAAATGTAAGTAAATGTACCTATCTCCACCAAACTATGGCAGCGTATGTTAGCGAGGGTCTGAATAATATTGTAGAGCCATAGGATTATTTCGGAGCTGACATGAAACCCTAGGTTATTCCTAGCAGTCGACGACACTGCCAGACTGAGGTGGTGACTTTCAAAACTTACTGAGCGGGATAATGTGAGAATCTGTCTTAATCTCTTGCTTGAGTAGGTTTAGCCGAGTGTTGCTCAGGTCCTTCGCCCTCAGGAACTTCTTACCGGGTCGGAAAAACTCCGAAAGGGAACCGTTGCTAGAAGTTCGAGAATGCATTGTTTTAATATATTCAATTACAATCTCTTACATTGGTATTGATAGTGCCGCACAATCAGGTAGGTCAAGATTCAGGGCAATGTCAGAGGATAAGGTCTACTATATATATATATATGTATATACCTATATGCATACTTGTTTCTGCCCGCGGCTTCGCACTCGTTGTTTAAGGTTATTTTTATCCTATGGGAACTGATTCATAGAATAAAAAGTAGTATTGTGTATGTTTTATTCCAGTGCTAGAACTACCTGTATGCAAAATTTCAGCACGATCCGTTTATTCGTTTTGAAGAGGTAACAAACATCCAATCTTTTGTATTTATAATATAAGTGTGATTAATAAAATACATTTAATTTAGGACTTTTTGTTACACAATTCCATAGCCTACATGTTTTTGGTTTAATTGCTAGATTGCTAACTATGTACTTTGGAAATTTGTTGTGTTGTGAATGAAGAACCAATAACTTGGTAAAATTTATTATTAGATATAAAAAATATATTTACATCATATCAGCACTTATTGGGCATGTATTATAAATTATATAATAACTTGAAGCTCTTTTAACCAAGTAATATTTACAATGCTTGTTATATAATTATTGCATCAAGTTTAACATATTTCAAATATGTAATAATTTACAATGTATAAACATACTTACACAACATATTTTCTCAAGAACCGACAACATTAAAAATATGTTTTATAGTTTACTTCTACCCTTATCTATGCCCTGTGATCCACTCTTAATCTCAGCTAGCATGCTGATTTCTGCTTTATTTGCATTTAATAACTCATCTTGCCAAACTTCTTTCAAGAGTTTCTTTGATAGCGTCATTGATGTTGATGGTAGCTTCGATACTTCATCAATTTTATCCCATACTTTACTTTGAATCTCCTCTGGTTTGTACAAATAGTTGATAAAGCCACATTCCAAAGCTTCTGTTGCCGTCATTTTGTGGTTGAATAGTAACATTTCAGTGGCCTGTAAACAAAAAGTATTATACTTAATAAATTGTAAACAAAATTATTATGAAATTAAATTAGCTCACTGGGGGAGGCCTATGCCCAGCAGTGGACTAACATACATAGTTTGATGATGATGATGAAACAAAATTATTAGTCATTGATAATTTATTTAATTAACTAGCATCTGAAATGAAATGCAAGTTTATTTCTTTAGGCTTACAAATAAGCACTTAGACAGGTCATATTTTATACTATTCATTATTATATTGATGTTCACTTCAATTTTTTGTCCACCAGTGGAAGAAGTGAGAAGAAACCACTAGTATGTTCATAACTTATGTGTCTAGTACATATGATTTGCTTATTTGCTTTAAAAAATACACTTATCTTATGTAGTCTAGTTGTGGGAACAGTGAGTTTATTCTTATTTCTAGTATTTACATGATGTGTATGGCTTTTTTTAATGAATTGTTTGATGTTTTTATGAGTATACAACAAGTTTTCATAAAAATATTGACATGGTACTGTCATTATGTTTATTTCTTTGAATTTACTGCCGAATGCACAGTTTTTTTAGGTCAAAATTCGCCTAACGTTAATCCGGGTCTAGAATTATATTTTATGCAAAATTTCAACCAGATTTTAATCCATTCAGTATTTTTGGGGTTAAGAAGTAACCAACAACTAACTTTCGTAGTTATAATATTAGTGTGATGAGAACAGTTTATATTCTGCAATTCATAATTTACCTTTTTTCAATACCTACCTACTTTTTATGACCAGTTAAGTAATTTTTTTACTATACAAACCTTTCGTTCTCCAATCAACCTAGGAAATGTGATTGATGAACATCCTTCTGCTACAAGGCCCAGTTTGGTAAATGGAGTGTAGAAGTAAGACTATAACAAAATGTAAACAGATTACAAAACTACACTAACTTCTTCATACAAATTTTGAGTTTAAGCAACAATAACAAAATTGATTGTAATTTCTTTATAAACAAAATAAATTTCCATAAAAAATGTAACTGGTAAAACATCAGGACATAACTATTACAAAAGAAACATACATTTTCAGATGCAAACACCAAATCACACAGTGCTAATGTAGTAGCAGCAATCCCAATAGCTGGTCCATTAACAACAGCCACAAGTAGCTTAGGAAATGTAATAAATGCTTTAATATAATCATGTAACACTGCTAGAAAAGCACTTTGCTTCTGAAGTGGTAGTTCTGCAGTTGCACGAAAGTCATTTCCGCTGCTGTAAAAGTCACCGGAGCCTGTGAGCACCATCACTGATATGTCTTCATCAGTAGCTGCAGAATTCAGTATTCTTATAACCTTTAAGTACATGTCTTCGTCGATGGCATTTTTACGGCTTGGTTTATTGTATTTCACCACTTTGATATTTCCTTGGTGAGTTTCAATAATCGTTTCAGTGATCTCCATAGTATGACTTATACAAAGCAATTAATTTTGTGAAGTAAATTGTGGTTCTGCCTGTACAATTTTCTGATAAAAAAGATAAGGCACAACTTAATCACAGATAAGCATCAGGAATTCCATATTTTAATGTGTAAATATACAATTCTGATTGTAAAAACTTGTATATTTTTTATCAATACACTTTCTTTCAGATATTAGTTCCGGGTGTTCTGGTTGTTTTCTATGTATAATAAAAAATATCTATCTATGTAATGTATTGTATTAAGTATATCAGTTATCTAGTACCCATCTCCTATCTGCTTACCATGGGGCTAGATAATGCTGTGTGAATTGTCAAGCAATATTTATTTATTTATTTCAATTCTTTTTCTTTCTAGCACAGAACAGACTACCCAGAGCACACTCAGAGATACTAACGTATCTTCTATCTAAGAAGCTAAGCTATTTTCACGTTTTTATTGGTCTGTGAAAACAAGAAAAAAAAAGGTTGTTCTTGGTCGAACAAAACGACGACGGTGAAACGATAAGTCCTTAGCTACCCCTACGTGCCTAGCCACATCTTAATTCTGTTCGGGTCCATCCCAAGCATTAGTTTTCGGTAATTTTTTTTAGTCATACTACATAATAGTAGGTACGAGCCAATAAAAGTGATACAGCTGGCAATGTAAATAATAAAAACAAACGGAGAAATAGTAGCAGCAGAAATCAGCTGCTAGTGACATCTTTGACATTCACTGTGTCAACTTTGACCTTGTCAAAACAAGATGCGAGAATGCGAGAATTTTGATTGAAGGGATTTTGTCTCGCTGCTGCTTTGCTTGTCCTGTTGTTGTGAACCAAATGAGCACTTTAACTTAGGCATGAAAATACCTTTTCCTCAGCTTTTGAAATCCCGAAAATTATTTTTTGCTCCACTTTGGTCTTTCAGTCCTAACACTGCTTCTAACACCCTTTGCGAAAATCAGTTGATAATAAAAATGTTCAAGTCTTCAGTCACCTCTCTCCATGAGGCCAAACCGGCTCAAGTTCAAGAGTTCTTGAATTCTTTCGACACTGTGCTAACAGATTGCGATGGTGGGTATACATTTTGATATTCCCACAACAGTTATATTTTATAAGAGTGAACTTTCACACTTCCTACTTTTGAATAACCTTTACTTTAGTAGGTACCTACCTACTCACCTATCATTCTAATGGCATCTCAAATTTCAGGTGTCCTTTGGATTGAAAATAATGCCATTCCTGGTGCAGCAGATGCCATGAATTTGTTCCGTAAAATTGGAAAAAGAGTTTTCTATGTGACTAATAACTCAACTAAAGTTCGGAGTGACTTTGCTATTAAGGCACAACAGTTAGGCTTTTCTGCCACTCAGGTATGAATAATTTCTAGCTATTAATAATTTCCTGTTTTTAAGGTTGCAAAAAAACAATATTTAAATGTAATTAATATTTTAGGATGAGATCCTGTCCACGGCATATTTAGCAGCACATTATCTAAAAGGAATTGGTTTTACAAAAAAAGTGTATTTGCTTGGATCTAATGGGATTGCAGAGGAGTTAAAGGCTGTGGGCATAAGGCATTGTGGTACTGGGGTAAGATTTATATCTTAATACTCATTGATTTATTCTACAATAGCTTCTGTCTGTGGTGTGAAACAAGTATAAGAAATAAGATTAAATTGTTAGTAATAGGTAAATATTTCTGTTCACAGCCAGACCCAGTACAACCAGACTTCAAGTCGATGAAGTCCTCAGACTTAGACCCAGAAGTGGGGGCCGTTGTAGTGGGCTTCGATGAGCATGTCAGTTACCCCAAGTTTATGAAGGCAGCCTCGTACCTAGCCTCTGAAGAATGCCTCTTTGTTGCCACAAACACTGATGAGAGGTTCCCAAGGGGAGGCTCTATTGTTGTTCCTGGCACTGGTACTTTAGTTAGGGCTGTCGAGACATGCTCTGATAGGAAGGCATTAGTTTTGGGCAAACCTCATGCTTATGTAAGGAAGTATTTGGAGTCATGTGGATTGAATCCTGCTAGAACATTGATGATAGGAGACAGGTAAGAATAGCAACATCACACCAATATTATGAATATAATTTTGTTGTTTATTACCTCTTCACACAGAAACTACTGAAGCAAAAGCAAGCAAGCAAATTTTCATCATCAGACGTTTTTCATTTGCTTGCATGGATGTAATTATAGACCTGGAATCAAATATTAGCTACTTTCTATCCTGGAAAAATGCTGACAGAATATTTTTGATTATAATAGCGTCTCAGTATTTCTCTTGGTTCCTGAACATCTTGTCATTAGAACCTGCCTGATACAGAGACCTAGTTTTACTAGCCTATGACTAGCCATCAATTTTTTATATCTAGAATAACTTTTATATCTTTAGTCTGCTCCAAAGTCTATTTATAAAATATAGTCAAAAGATGGAAGAGTACACTCTACACTATCTGAACAATGTTTTATTATTTAACAATGCATAGGTAAATAACGCGCCTATTTAACGCGTTCACGCGTGTGCTTCGGTGGCAGTCTAGTGTTCATTCGAGTCGATCGCGTATCTGCTAATGAATAGGATTGTTTCCACTAAAAATAAATCGGATGGCTTAGATTTTCTAATGATTAACCATGATAATTAATTAGTCAATAAAAAAAAAAACTTTTTATTAATATATTAAAAGCGCCATGTTGTAGCTGTCATATTCGTATAAAGTGAACAGGTTGTTTCGCGAGGTGTGACGTCATTCAATACGCCATAACAGTCTTGGCCTTTTTCGCATTCAATTTCAAGTTCATTTCTAAAAATTCTAGATACTAATGTAAAAGACCTATTTTTCTTAAAATAATATATTTTTGGGGTGAAATAGATGCTAAGCTATAGTTTTAAACTAATTTCAAAATTTTGTCAACAAGCCTTTTAATGACCATATATGCAAAGAAATATTCCACTTTTTTATATTTAAACAAATTTTTATTTCACAGATGCAGCACTGACATAGAATTGGGTGTCCGTTGCGGATTCCAAACTCTGCTGGTTTTATCAGGAGTCACATCAATAAAGGATTTGGAGAAAATAAGACAAGAAAAGACAGCGCCGCTGCCCGATGTGGTCTTGCCTAAGTTAGGCGATTTAGTCAATTTAGTGCCAGCATCATAGTACGAGTACTATTCATGTGTGCTCGAAATAGGTCAATTTTAGCCAACGCTTAAAAAGCAATGAAGGTAGTTTTATCTTTAACTCATAGGATGTTTTTCTAGAGATCCAACAATAGTACAATAGTGAGCTTAGTTACTTTAGTAGAAAATTTATGGTTAACTGTTCATATTGTTATGTACCTGTTGTTTTTAAGTAATACATTAGGTATTTATTCTACTAGGCTACACGAAACCACAATATTTAATGTCTTCACATTGTTTGTTGTGAAGATTGTCCAGCATTATTTATTTATTTATTGGTTTTGTAATAATTATTGAGTGTATTTTTTTATTAATTCATTCAGTCAGTGTATTTAATCAGATCAAACATGGTTGTTAAAAGTATGTAGATGCTTTTATATATAATTATATGGTACCTATTGTCAATTTAAGTACTATCTGTATATCTTCATCTAATTATATATTATGCGTATTTTCATTATACATATTAACAAGACAGTATTCCATACTAGTATGTTATGCATTGCAATATTTATCCATGTTCCATGTTAACACTTTGACTGTGATTTTTTTTCGACGACTGCGATCTTTTTTTTAACCTAAAAAATTCGTGCTGCCGCTCTACACAGCGGTTGTGTTGCGCCGCACATGCGTTTCGTTCGAAAAATATTACGGCTGTGCTGAGTCACAAAGATCTGTATTTTCTCAGCCGCTGCGCTAGTGTGGATTTACGCATATTAGTCACTTGTAGAAAACACATACCGTGTGATTTCAGCACTCAAAGTGTTAACTTTTTATAAAGAATCCAAAAACTTATATCAATGTGCCATTCATATTACAGTATGTTATTTATTACGTATAGTATACGAACTTGGTAATGAAAATACATCGATATACCGTTTTAGTATTGAATTATTAGTAATTAAGTTGTGTACAGCTTTCATAGAATGGTGTACCGCTATCCATGTTTCTGTGCATAAAATGCATAAAACACTTACTATTTTCTGTGATTTGTTGATATGGCTGTAAATATTTATTTGTTATTGGTTGTAAAACTGTTACTAGTTTATGGAAATTGCGTTCTTTCACCACAGGTAGGCATTGTATTAATAGGTACATACAAACACAAGCTAGTTTAATGTATTTCCTCTTATAGTGGAGACAAATATCTACTTCTACATAACTTTGTGTCAAATATTTAGATGGAATGCCAATGACAAATCTTCTATTGATGACATAATTAAATTACTGTTTATATTTTATTAATTTAGTAAGTTTTAATATTATTGTTGAACACACATAAGGAGGTAAATTTTTTAACATAAGAGCTTTAATGGGAACATAATCGACTATAATAATAATCTCTAAGCATAAAATCGAAATACCTATCCCCCTTTAATTCCCATAAAGTCCAAATCCCTTGTAACCCGAAATGTTCGTTATTTTAAACCCAAGACCTCTTTGAAAAATGTTAATGAGTTATATATTTTTTACTCCCTATGATGTCCGTAATTTCAATTCATGTAGATAAGTAGATGTTTCCCTGTATTCCGGTCCTCAATTTTCGTTTGTATAATAATATGAATGCTTAAGTGTTCATCGCTTTTTTATCGTAATTTAATAGAGACATTACAATAAATTGCTTTTTAAGAATGTTTTGATTTTGTTAAGCCTCACCTTAAAAGTAATGGCTGTAGTGTTTTTCTCATTCTGACATATGTAAAGAAGAACAAAAGAAAACCAACGAATCATAGCCAAGAGATATTTCTATATAGTCTGGAGCAAATTGCAAGTGATTTAACAGCGACAATCTAACGTGTTTATTTAATTCGTCTTTAAACCAGACGCATGCGTCAAATCGCTCGCCCCCGACTGTACATGCCAGGGAAGCTTGTCAACATTTGGGTGTGCGTTCAGCGCTCGCATCGCATTTTCGCGCCAGTATCACAGTATCCGCGGAAGGCGCATAACGTCAGTTTCGATTTTCCGTCTAGCCAGTGTGATCTCATTTTGCTGTTTCAGAACCGGAATAGACGTGAGTCTCTATTTAATGTTCATAGCACGTAGTTATGTATATACCCTCACAAGCATGCATTTTGTCTGAACTATTCGCAGCAAGTATTTTCATCTGAAATGTTTACAGATTTTCCTAATATTTTTTGTAGAGTCGTCAGATAGAGCAAAGTTAGACATTATAAAGTGTAGTAGGTATTAAAAAGATTTAAAATTACGAAGAATCATCGTCGGACGAGGTGTCGTCCAATTGATGCTGAAATAATCTGAATTGGCAAATCAGTGCACAGTCGCGCGCAGAGTTCATCCCATTTTGTTTGAGTACGAAAACAAAGAACTTGATGGGGTGTTTCACGGCTGCGGCGCGGCGCCGCCAACTCGCCCCGTAGGTATACACGACACTCCCCTATTTTATTTTTATGGATGATGCAGCCGAAACCCCTAGCTTAGGCAAGAGTTTCTTTATAGATAGAAATCCTGCCAAGTAGGTATTTGTGTTTTGTTGTGTTGTTTGGGTCTGAAAATGTCCTTAATTTTTCCGCTAATATTCCCGACTCTAAATTTCAAGGATTACATGTACACAAACCGGTTTCTTATCAGTGACAACCTTCAGCGGTTTTGTTTAACAATAACGACTGATAGTGATACCAAATTAGAGTCAGCAATACCTACTCGAACTTACCTATATTGAAACTTTCCTGAAGATAAAAACCTTATCTGGAATAGATATCTAGAGAACGCTAATTACGTTCAGCCGCACTTCAAATTATATCAATCATCAAATTATTACTGTTAGTTCTGGAGCTGATCATGTACGTACACCATTATCTACATGGCCTACCTACGTCAAGGTAGCCCATGTATCCGTAAATAAAACAAATAAATATTGCTGGACAATCCACACAGCATAATCTAGCCCCAAGCTAAACAGAGGACTAGAGGTACATAACTGATATACTTAATAGCATACATTACATAGATATATATTTTATACAATACATCGAAAACACCCGGAACAAATATTTGAAGATCGTACCTACAGACTTTATCCCAAGACGGGAATCGAACTCGCAACATTCTGCGTCGCAGGCGGACCTTAACCTACCCGCCGCGCCACTTCGGTCGTCTTTCTCTAGGATTACTCTTAGATAAGATAAGTACTATAATTCCAATATAGGTTTTAGCCACCTACTCAGCCCGTGAGCGCCCACTGCTGGGATTTACATAGACTTCATCTCCATTACGCCATAGTGGGCTTTCTGTACGATGCAATCCCAATCCATTTGTTCGCAGATCTCCTAACGTTGGCGTCCCTAAGTCAAAGCGTAGTATTTTTTGTTTTTAAACTACGGTAGATTAAATAGTGCCGTTTAAAACTCACTTAGTTCTTAAACCTTTCTACGTGGAATCGTATATATTGTATGTATGTCTATGAGATTTTATTCAGCTGACTCTCACCTAATAACACACATCTATACAAACCTTTGTGGTTTCCTTCGTGTTATTTTTAAGCTTGTTTATGTAACAATATCTTTAAGTTGGTAAATAAATTAAAAAAAAAATCTAGCTTTGGTAGATCAGCTCTACCAGAACAAGCCCATTTAGTCATTAAATTATCACATTTTAAGCAATATTAGTATATGTAGGTATGAAGGGCCAGAAAGCTCACAAAAACAGGATTTTACGAGAATAGTCTAACAGAAAGCATTATTATAGATAATTTCACCTGTCAAGACAACTTTCGAACTTTTCATGGAAGCTTTCGTTAGTACATACTTATGTACCTATTATTTCCGTGTACAGGAAAGTCTTTTATTTTATTGTATAGGAAACAACAGAATATTATCATCTCGCAAGTAAGGTTGGTTCAGGGAAAGTGCACCAAGAACCCGAACCGTTAGCTTTAAACTCTGGTAGAGAAACTAGCAAGGCCGTTCACATCTATCTGGTTTTTCGCACGCCATCGCTTTCCACTTTTCGCTCCATTTTAAGTAGGCTCGCCGTGATTTAGTTTTTGCCAGAACTTTCGCTTATTGCAAAGTTCAGGCACTTGTCGTATGTAATTGCTCAAGGTCATTGATACCATAGGTGAGACACAAAGGTACCTAGGTACATATTATGTACACTGTGTTGACACAATAGAAGCACATCGTAGCCAGCGAGTTTATATTACTAGCGAGCTAGGTTTTTGTTGGTAGGTATAGGCAGACAAACAAAACACAGCACAACACACTAGAGGTAGGTAATTAGTCTATGGTATTCGTGTATATGTAACTATTGAATTTAAAACAAAGGTTAGGTTCTAACAGTCTATAAAGGACTATAAAAGTTAGGTTCTAACAGTTTGTTATTTTTGTTGTTTAATATAGGTAATAAGTATTGCTAAAACAGAAACAACAAATACGACGGACGATCTCAATGACTCAGGCCGTCAGTCCGTCTGCGACGCAGGAGTTTGCGGATTCGATTGCCGCTGCGGGATATTTAGGAAGTTTCCTACGTATTGTATAAAAAAATATCTATCTATCTATTGTATGAAGTACCTATGTAAGTTATATGAGGCTGTATTTAATGTCCAGCATTATTAAAAAAACACAAACTAGTCGTTATAGGAAGCAATTCTTCAAACATATCACGTGCATTGTGTTTAAATAATCAATTGTACCAATTTTGTAGGCACAGCAATAATTAGGTAGGCAGGTACATATACATACCTATGCGTAAACAGACAGAATTAATTGAGGTAGGGAGTAAGGTACTACCTACTGTGGTCGGTCTGTGACTGTGACTCATGTTTGCCGGCCGCAGTCCCTAAGGCACTTTGTTGCGATGATGGCATAGGTGACGTCACAGCATGATAAAAATAGGTCATTTTCTGTAATAAGGCTGACCTCGTATTCGCGCGTCCGGAAATACCTACATACATTGAAAATAATAATCTGAATTCCGGCAGCTCTCTGGAGACTACAGACGTTATATTTGTCTACCAGGCAGGAACCTTTACTTTCTGCATCTTGTTAGCAAAGATAAGATTAGTAGGTAAAAATACCTACTGCACGTAAAATGTAAATACAGTGCGATAAATTTTATCAAACACAAAAATTTGGCGATTGCAATTGCTATAGGTAAGAGCATAGGCAATGCAACGAATAATTTAAAGTGCAATTAAAATTTAAAACTAGAGATGATAGGTAGAGTTCATGTTTATGATGTACAATAAAGTTTTTTTGTATTGTATTGAGTTCGTTTGGTATGTACTACAACTAGTCAGAGCTATAGGAAGTGCATAAATAAGCGGACCGGGCAGCGAGAATTGTACCTCGGCAAAAGCAGGTCACGAACTAGGTCGGGAGGTGCCATTGGTACCAGCTTCTCTAGTTAAATACAGCTAGTGCTAGCTCTACCTATGGAGTAATGCCATTATTGTATACATAGCTAGCACTATCCTGCAAGCAGCAGGTACCTATGCCTACTAGGTAGGGACATAACGTGCCATGCTCCAGATGCAGAATTGATTTTCCTCCGCCGCCGCCGCCGTATTGAATGTGTTTGGTTCTTATTTACGTACTAGCCGTAACTACGTTCGCGGTTGCTGTTATTATGTGCATAATGTAACGACTTAGTTGTAATTGACTGTAATGTTACATTTATGATTATTTAAAATAAACTATGATAAACCTGCTGACTGCAAGTTTGACAACAGTTTCTCTTATATTAACGCTGAATTTTACATTGTGTTTTAAAACTTTCTTCATCTACTTTATAAAACAGGCATTGCTTGGTTTATGGAGGTAGAGCCTAAGAGCGTTGTTCATGTACCGGCATACCGCGCGCGCGTATCGCGGTAAGGTAAATACAAACAAACAAGACATGGACCCTATTCTGCTAAACTAAGTAAAACACTTCACTAGGACAATGATATCACAGAATACCCGTTTTGGTAGGTATTATACGCTTCATTGGAATTGCACGGCGCAGTATTGCGCGTAAAATTTGACCAACTCACCAAAAAGCCGCGCAGTTACATTGACGCGTAGTGTGTTCTATCTCATAATGATTGATTAGGTACATACAGAGTAATTGGCCGCGTCGTCGTCGTGCTGCGCAGTTCCGCTGCAGTGCAGTTCCGTTCCTTACGGTCGTACCTTTAGATGAGAGAAACTAAAGAGTAGTGAGGCAGGGTAGTAACGCACTTTTAAGTGTCAAGTTTGAAATCATTCTAGAGGTGAGATTGACTGTCCGTGCAATAGCACCTCATGCACTAGGTATATGGAGTTTCTTTCAACTAAGAATTTTATGTAATGCTTCTGTAATCAATAAATATTTTTTACCTTTTTTGGATTTTTCTTTATGTCAAAGAAACATCAAAATTGGTCCACATTTACGTAGTAATCGGCAAACATAGGTACCTAAATACAAATAACATAGCTACAGCCGATCGTTCTATGTTCGGCTCTTGCTTTTTGCGAAGTCGTAAAAGATAGATAGATAGATAGACAATACTTTTATTGCACACTTAAAAATAAAACAAACAAGGTAAAAAAATAATAATACAAGATATGTGACAATTTGGCGGTCTTATCGCTCAAGAGCGATCTCTACCAGACAACCGTGGTCATAAAATCCATTTCTTTACCTAAGACAAGTTGAATGGGTGAGCTTATCACTTAGATCTCTCTTTCTCTAGTTCAAATTTGTTACCGAACATGAAAAATGACTAATGTTTTCAAATAGGCACGCAGGCAAAGTCAATACTGATCAAATCAATATTATAAGTCAGATGTTTGAATCGATTGACTTGCCCGATCCTGAAATAAATAATTGACACGACCACCTTGATCCTTTAGGTCAGATCGTTTAGTCTACATCTAGGTAATTGCCAGCACCCACAGCGGGAGGAGCGGAGGTGTAATAGCACATTGTTTCTGAAGCCCCCGCAACGTTGTCAGGATAATAGGCAAATTGTGTCTAAATAAATGGCTCCCAAGGCTGGTATTTTCCAAAATAAGGAGGTACTTCCTAATTAGAAGACAACAAGTACTCCAATGTAGAACATAATAAATTAATAATACTGGACAATCCACACAGCATCATCTATCCCCAAGTTAAGCAGAGCTTGTGTTATGGGTACTAGATGACTGATTTACCTTAACACAATACATGACATGGATATTGTTATTATACATAGATGGAGAACGACCAGAACACCCGGAACAAATATCTACAGATTGTACACACAAGTGTTCCGAGGCGGGAATCAAACACGCAACCTCCTACGTCGCAGTCGTCAATCGAACATTTTCCATCACATATTATCACATCATGCAATGTGTTAAAATATATGTGCAAGGACTACATGTTTATGAATAAATACAGAACCAGTCACATCAACAGTGCACAGCTGGACATAAGCCTCACTATTAAGTAAGGCACGTTATTAACTCTTATTATGAGAGTTACTTATTATTCCTCTTATCAGAGGAAAATGCCACAATTTATATACGGCTTATATCATTCCCGTTTCATGCTGATGCTGAATCTCTATTGGCATAGTTCCTACTGTACTGATTTGTTTATAAACTCTAGTGAAGACCAATTGGCTGGGTTGACCTAAAACCTTATCGGTTACTAACTTGGTATATGCAAATAGCATGGTGCACGCCATTGTGCAAAGCATAAGATAGAAATCTGAGCTGTTGACTAGTTTGCAGTAAAATCGTTTAACGTCAAGGTTGATGATGTAATTGCTGTTTTTAGCGTTCAAACGTGAACCTCTCTGAATCTACCTATCTATTTTATGTATGGACACTATGAACTAGTGTTGTGTAAAGCTAGATCGGATAAACAGAATTTATAATGTCCGGCTTTTCAGAGCTACGTAATCGGTTACACAGACAGAATCTATAATTTCCGGTTTTTCAGTGATTCGCAACCGTAACCCGCCTCCGCTTTTTGTCCGCTACGTATTGCGTGCCTACGCACTAAATGTAGCGTCTATTATTCCGTTTTTAATACGCTTAGGTATCTCTACGCCACGCCGCCGCCGCCGCAATGTCTTACCAATTGCATACAACAGCGAGCCGTAATGAAGTAACTCGGCATTTTCCCATGACAAGTTCTCTTCTTTTATTCACTTCTATATGACTGCAACGTTTTTGTCTAGGTATTTTAAAAATATGACTAGCAACTTAAGCAAGCAACCACGATTAGAAATGAATATTATCCGATAAAATCGAAGTCTCTATTGTTTACAATGGGAGGGAAATAGAGTGCGTGGTTGGTACCTAATCTATGCGTGCTTATACCCCATTCAAATCAACCCCATGTAGGTAATTTCTTTGCTTTCTTATCGTAATAATAATAATATGTTAAACATTGGGCATAGGAACCCAACGTTACTTACCAATAAATAAAAATACTGTAGTTAATGTTTGCTATATTTTTCAAGAGAAAAAGTCGTCAGCTGCCCAACTCTAGTGCAAAACTATTACGAGAAGAGTCTACAAAACACAACTGTATAGTATTTGGTTATTTTGTGCATGACATCACCTTGTCCCTGGCGAATGTTTGCAATAGGTACGTTATTGATGCTGGTAATGGATTACTGGCTTTGTTGTTAGCTGATTGAACGTGAATTTTAACTTCCTCAATGGAAGGTTATTTGTTTTTATAGCTTTATCTCACATTCACATAACACAAGCTCTGCTTACCTTGGGGCTAGATAATGCTGTGTGAATTGTCCAGCAATATTTATATATTATTTATTCAGGGCGAAAAAATACATTTCCTTAACATTATACATATACGTATGTAGGTACGTTTGTCAATAAATTGTCGTAGGGAGTTGCGGGTTCACGTCCCGAATAAGTCGTTAATGTTTGGGATATATGTACCTTCGATACTTATATTATACATTGTTAGAAGTCCCGAATAGAGCGATAACTTTTAGTTTTATCAAGTAATAATGTTTGAATCATCATTATCTTCCTTACGTGGAGGGTGGGGGAAGGTCCGCATGCAAGGCCGGAGGTTCAGTTTAGTGAGGTTAGTTCGATTCCCGCCTTGGGACAAATGTATGATCTGCAAATACATGATCTGAGTATTTTCTACAGTAGTACTGTATTCTATAGTTATCTAGTACCTACCCACAACACAAGCTCTACTTAGATTAGAGTTACATATATGATGTTATGTGCACTGTGCAGTACTATTTATTTCTTTAGTTCACCCGGCTTGCATCGACTGCTGTGTATAGTCCAACAGTGGGTGCAAGCATATATCCGGGATAAAGGCTTTCTGGAACGACACGCAGAAGTTGAATTTTAAATCTAAAAGCAAAAACTCGCCCTTGCGTGTCTGAGACTGGTAGGTACCTATTACGTGTGACATCATAGAGCCGCCACCGGTGGTATAACTCGTTGTAGGTACGTACGCACCAACCTATTTTTAGAAATGAAATCTTTTCAACATGAGTATTTCTAGCTAATTATATATAACAATATGTATTATTAGCAATAATATGTAAGAAGTAATTCGTTTAAGTACAGGTACATTACAATACAATTTTGTCCACGAGAGCTACTGCCGATCAACTGTTAAATACTAGTTTGGCAGAACCGGTACAACAATAATGTAATTCTTTTTTTTGTAATTCTTTATTGTACACTAAAAACTTACAAAATAACTTAACTAAAAAAAGATATGTACATAGGCGAGCTTAACCCTTACAAAGAGTTTTCTTACAGCAAAACCTTAGGATGTAGTTTTAGATACGAAAAAAGAAAAAAATATATAAATAAATAATGCTGGACAATAATTCACACAGCATTATCTAGCCCCATGGTAAACAGAGCTTATATTATGGGTACTAGATAACTGATATACTTAAATAATACACTACATTACATAAATAATATTATTATTATTTTCCAGGGAACTAAGCTAAAGATGTCAGCGGAAAACGTCGCGGAAGCGGTGGAGCAAGTCACCCAGGAGGTGAAGGATATCAAGCTGGAGAACGGTACTACAGCCGGGGCAGGGGCGGCCAACGGAACGCCTAAGGAGGACAATGCGATACCGCTCAAGGTCTGTAAGCTATAGGCACCAAGGTATAATAAAATAAATAAGGCTGGACAATCCACACAGCATCATCTTGTCCAAAGCTAAGCAGAGCTTGTGGTATGGGTACTAGATGACTGATATACTTAATACAATAGATTATATAACGACATAGATAACGACCAGAACACCCGGAACAATTATCTGCAGATCGTACACACAATTGCCCCGAGGCGGGAATCGAACCCGCAACCTCCTGCGTCGCAGGCGGACCTTCGCTCGCCGCGCTACGCAGGACGTCAAGATTCAGTTTTGGCGTAAAGAGGTAACAAACATCCATCCATCAATCCATCCCACAGAGATCGATATCTGTGATCCATCCAAACTTTCACATTTATAATGTGAAGTGATGTGATTAATATGTGTGACAAAAACGGATAGAATAAAGTAGGTACATAGGTAGGTACGCAAGCAAAAAAAGTTTTTCTAAGAATTATACCTACCATTCAGACAGTACAGGGAATACCTAAAACAATTTTTTGTTTCGGGTTGCTATAGTCACTAGAAAGGTTAAATTTAAAAAGAAACACAAAGCTATAAACATAGAACTAAGTGAAAACAATCCACAAACACCCAACAAGGCAAGACAATGCGAATTCGTTCAAGGTAAATTATGCGCTAAAGGTGGTGTAAGGGTGTTGATGACGTCAATGGGGAATCGGGGAGGTCACAACTTAAAGTTTGACTGTCGGCTAGACACCACATTACAACCCAAGTTGAATATTTATAAGTCTCTAACACTCTATTCAGATGTAGAAACTAAGTTTCAAACATCAAAGTGCTTTATTTCCTTTCGACGTTACAACATGACTCTTGGACACGTCACAAATTTTGTAAAAGTAGGAAATAAAGTGGTCACTTTGATTTTTTGTTCACTTCCATATTTTTGAGGTAATGTAAAGAAGTGAACAGGAAACCTTTACCGTGTTAGTTTTCGAGTTGGAGCAAAACTCGTCCCAAGCTTTTTTGTCTTCTTAGATAATATGGTGTTTTGAAATAAGCCTTTTTACAAAGTTGATAAATAAATTCATACAAATGTATGACAATTTGTTTGAATTTATTTATTGATAATTTTTGCAACTCACTTGGAGTTTTGTTGAAGAAACGTATGAACATTGCCCTCTAAAAAATATATTTATCTTATATACATAGCCTAGTTGATTGTTTGAAACCTGACTGCTGGTCGATTCTCATGTATTCGAATAGTGGGTGTGAATCTATGACTGATACTATTTTCGCCATTGATTGTTTAATTTACTTTTGTTTTTTAATCATTACATTACTACACATTGCGATCTTAAAAACCAATCAATAGATTTTTTACACGAATAAAAAGTTCACCCATTTTTTTTTATTTCCAGGACGCATTTAAAGCATTCTCAAAGTTCGGCGACAGCAAATCAGATGGAAAGTTGATCACCCTTTCACAAAGCGACAAATGGATGAAGCAGGCAAAGGTTATCGACGGAAAGAAAATCACAACCACAGACACAGCGATTAACTTCAAGAAACTTAAGTCAATAAAGGTCGGCATTGAGGATTACCAGAAGTTTCTGGAAGAGCTGGCAAAGAGCAAAAAGGTGGAGGTTGAAGATATCAAAAAGAAGCTGACCACTTGCGGCCAGCCTGGTCTTACTTCACATGTAAGTATTTTCTTGGCTAAAATCTCGCTGAAATGACTACGAGTATATCCTGGAGGGAGTGCTACGCCTAGCGTAGACATTCTTAAGCAAGTAATACGCCGAGCGTAGACATCCTGTAGCAACTGCTACATCTGTCGTAGCTCTTCAGTAGCAAGTGCTACATTAGACATAGACATTATGTAGCAAGTGCTACGCCTAGCGTAGACATTCTGTAGCAAGTGCTACGCCGAGCGTAGACATCCTGTAGCAACTGCTACATCTTTCGTAGCTCTTCAGTAAGCAAGTGCTATATTAGACGTAAACATTATGTAGCAAGTGCTACGCATAGCGTAGACATTCTGTAGCAAGTGCTATATCAGGCGGACATCCTATAGTAAGTGCTACGTCAGGCGTAGACATTCTGTAGTTGGCGCTACGCTAGGCGGAGACATCAAGATGCCGTTAAAAGAATTCTCAACTTCACAGTAAAATTTTTGCTAGTAATTCATACATTAAGTTCCCTACCAAGTTATCGATGTCAGGACAATCAGTTCGAGAAGGGTTATCTACAACAATGTCACGTACGACAATAACCAGCTAAAGGTACCTACTTATAATACGAGAATACCTAAATAGGACAATAAGTACAGAGTTACCTACAGGTCTTTATGCACTTGGATCACGTTTCATTGTCAATCATCATCATACATGACTCATGCTGTATTTTTATATGTACTTACCTCACGAGATTAATTTGACTCTTTATCATTATTATGTCACCAAGTCGACTCAATTTACAGATTGGTCTTCATATTCAGTCTCCAACCTTTATTTTAAGCAATTCTTCGTCACCATCAGCCTATGTTAGTCCATAGGCCCACCCTAATGAGCGTCATTAATAATAAAAAGAATAAATAATCCTGGATAATCCACACAACATCATCTAGCTCCAAGCTAAGCAGAAGTTGTGTTATGGGTACTAGATGACTGATATACATAATACAATACATAGATAAATATTTTTTATTATGCATAGAAAACGACCGGAACACCTGGAACAAATATCTGCAGATCGTACAAATATTTGTCCCGAGGCGGGCATCGAACAACCAGCAACCTCCGCAACCGTAACCTCCTGCGTAGCAGGTGGACCTTAGCCCACCGCGCCACAGAGGTCGTCAAAAATACGGATGGCCGGTGACGGAAGCCATATTCTTCTAACACGTATGATGTTTTTGTCACCAGGTTACGAAGTCGCCTGCCGCGGCCGCAGCCGTCGACCGTCTGACAGACACCAGCAAATACACCGGCTCACACAAGAACCGATTTGACGAGACAGGCAAAGGCAAGGGCATCGCCGGCCGAAAGGATCTCGTAGACGGTTCAGGATACGTTTCAGGTTACCAGCATAAGGATACGTACAACAAGGGGCATTAGGATTAACACTTTAACCCTCGACTACTTCAACGCAAATTTGATTCAAGTCTAAAATGACGATTGCTCGACAATCAGTTTAATTAAAAACTAAAAAAAATACGTCTGACACCTATTTTAAGGTAACATAATAATTTATTGGGGATAAGAATCAGAATTTTGGAATCATAAGAATCAAATCAAACGCTTTTTTTCCATGCTCTCAAGGGAAAATAAGTTCCCCTATACGATTATGACTTATATTAACTTACGTTTGTACGTTTTGGATTCGGCGAGCCCAGAGGCCGGAATGATCTCATTGATGATTCCTATTACGAAATCTCTTGTATCCATGAACTTAGCAAGGCAGCTTTTAAGTAAAGTCTTCCACGAAAAACCTGGATTAGCTTATGATTTAAGTTCAATGAGTCCAACAAAAAACTATTTCGTTACGTAACGTACGTACTCGTTGAAGTTATTGATAAGTACATAGTACGCATAGGTACCTACCACTATAGGCTCGGACTCTTTCAAACAACTTTTTAAATTCCTATCCAATAACGCTTAAAAACCTCGCGGCAGACATTATTTGTAGGAGTTAAAACAATATACGTATGTAACTAGGTACTAAAGTGTACAAAATCTTTCCATCTAAGATATTTTAAATACCTATATTTTCCTATTTTATCTACCTTGTGTATTCCTAGTTTAAGGTGGTGCATTGAACGGAAAATGCACAAAATGTTAATTTTTTATTTAGCGATGTTAATCGGTTTTAATTTTTTTAAATAATTTATAAAGACATTCCTCTAACAAGTCATCCTTTATAAGTACAATCTTAAATGTCCTGCATTTAGGGGAACATATTATAGATTTTAAGTATATACATAAATACACTTTTGCAAATAAATATCTAGTCGTTTAGCCATTTGGCTCTTATCAATAATCGTATTCAACTCGACACTGTTGCAAAATGTATTTTAATGACCTATGCTTCGATCATGTCGACCTATTCTATTTCGCACCTATTTCAACTTATCTGATGTTATGTCAGTAGCAAGTAGGATAATGTTGTACTTTAAATCCATTACGTGTAAGGCAACTTATTGTAGAATTATTGTATCGTGTCATAAATTAAAATAGGCAATCTGTAAAGCTTTCACAGTTCAAACACAATCGTAAGTCGTCAGAAAGCATTAGATATAAATATTCTCATGTAAGTATCTTATTTTGTTTATAAAATAAAACCTTTCAATATTCGATTTTGTCTTTTAAATTTCTATCAAGGATTTATAAATGAAATACCTTCGCTAATTATAGTAGGTACAATTTATTTGACTTAAAAACTACAAATACATGTATAAAGCACTAACATTTTAATGAATTAATATTTTAATTTACATATTGCAATGCTTGAAATCAACAACTCAAGTCATTGTTACAGGCAGATTATGAAATTGAAAACCCAACTCTCATGTACAGGACTGCCAATAATATGACTAAATAGAGCCACCCTCAAGCTAGACCCTTAGTCGTAATACCTTACTTTAGCAATTTCTTTTATGAAAGCAATAAAATAATGAATTATTAGGATATTTTATAATTATAAGAGTATTTAGGAGAGTATCCTTGACATTCAGTACAACAGTCAAACTAAACTATGATCGCTCAATCGACATAGTTTTAAACAAGACAATAACAACTACAAATCACGTTCGTTACCTCTGTATTTCGAGGCCTAAAATCTCTTATAATTACATTTCTCCTCTGCCAATAAACCACAGATTTGATACTAATTGAGATACTAATGTCAACGTGTTCGGTAATTATCTGATGGATATATTAATTAGGCAACTGATTTTATAGATTAGCTAGCCTAGCCTTTCACATTTGACACGTACTTGATATTTTGCAATAATTATAACACAATGACTTATATCAATCCAGATGCTTCAGAAATTAGCCCTTACGCAGGTCAACAAAAGAGTAGGCTAGACATAGACGTCTTAATGGTACTTTGCGTTTCAGTGCTACGGAGCGTAATGTATCCTTCGCAGCGAGCATGTTGTTACGCCATGTGCCCGTATCGTTGCTCGTTGTGAGCGCCTTTTTTCCTCGTACTGACTAAACTAACGCTCGCTGTGTAACATTACGCCCTGTAACGCCGGTCAGTATCCACCTTTAGCATAATGTATTATAATAAAATAAAAAGATCCTAGCGCACTATAGTCACCTTTCTAACAATATACCTGCTATACAATACCAAACAAAACGCAAATATTTTAAAATAGAAGGGACTAGTCAAAATAATTTAGTAGTGAATATGGCAGACATACATTCTCGTTCTCTTTTAATACATGAAATGTTTCATATTGCGTTATTACAATCAATTTAGAACTGTTCTGGTATCTAAACACTTCTGATGGTGCATCTGGGTACGGCTACATACATCGCTTACTACGTTACTAAAAATAAATGAATTGATGCGAAGTTGCGCCACTATTTGTAACAGATAGTGAAGTTGAGCGATATACACTAACGGTCATGGTGTTTAAATTTATTCAGAAAGAAAGGGTGAAAGAACAGACTCATTAGAGGCCAGAGCTTCAAAGGATACATTTTGAGCTGAATAATTGTTTATTCTTATCGTTGTTGTACCATGTTTACTTGGAGGATCATAGATACCTATTGAAGGTATCTATGATCCTCCCAGTAAACATGGTCTAAATAGAGATTTTTATTATTAATATTGTTTATTTAAGCTCTCATTAGGTATGTATAAAGTACGATTACTGATAAGAAACTTATCAACTTTAACATAACTAAAAATATAATTTTTTAAATAGTTCATACCTACACGTAACGGCCTTGACCGATAACCGTTAAAGCGCTTACGAGGAGCATACGAGATTTCGAAAATTTGCTATTTTTGATGTTAATTATAGATTTTGCCGTTCATTTATCCAAATTCATTTTCAGTAATTCAGCAATATTTATTCACATAAGACATGGTACATAATACATTGGTAGAGCTGGTAAAGAGTAGGTATTAACGTCACATATTGAACTCCTTGATATACATTATACACCACAGAACAGAGAATACATGTTCTGTGTTATACACAATGGCTGACATTTATCGACGATTCAAACTATTTTTTTTCCTGGTTGTGATCCATAAAAAAATATGGAAATAAACCTGTTTAGGACTTTTGAGGTATTCGACCAGTTTAATTAGCATTTCAATATGAATAAATTTACGGTATTCGATTTTGAAAAATATAGTTTTTTAGAACGGCAATAATGCAAAGGTATATTATTAACTTGGTACTACTCTGTGTGTGTATATGGTCGATGGGCTGTGCAAGCAAAATGGAAAAGGGAAAGCGAAACGTTTTCATTAACCCTTGACCCTCACAAAGATGTCGGTGATGTAGATGTAGATGTAGTTTTTCATCATTTCATTTCAATTTTTTCGTTTCATCATTGACTTCTATCAAAAATAACATGTAATCGCCCTCGAAATTATAATCTCTCTTTTGAGTAGGTTAATCAATTAAATATTACGTGTTATTTTATTAACAATAATATAAAACAAAAATGGCTTTTTACACCCACCGAAATAAATGGATGCAAGCTCCCTTTCTTGAATATACGGTATTTTCATATTTTAGTCGTCATTAATCAGATTGTTTGGTGAGAAGGTCATCGTTTTTGGGCGCATTAAGTCGCGTCACTTCATATAACATCGACTCTTTAATTAGATAAGCTTATAATGAACGCCATGGCCACCATGACCTACTTTTTATCGATAGTGTTTAGAAGCAATGAATTATGAGATTCCTATGAAAATAAGGTAACTTCGAAATGCTTAGATTCAATTATACAGAATAGCAAAGTTTTGAACTATACAAATTAAACAATATTACGATACCTTTAGTAACCAATATAATCATAATCAATATTGCATACATTAAGGTTAACATATCAGAAATCGAATCTTGATTTCACAAAGAATTATATAATATTGCGTAAGAATAATAAAATGGCGATAATATTGTGTTCATTATACATAACTAGTATTGATTAGAATAACATAATAAAATCATCCCCGAAATTCGTTTAAATATATTTTTATCTCAAAGCTATAGTACCAATTATCAATCAACATCCAATAGAACTGCTAAAGTTTTATGGCGATTGATACAAACAACTAAATTCACATAAAACCAATTCTACAATAAAATGGAATAATGAATTTTCTATATACTTTAAAGTCATATAAACATATCACAAAATAGGTGGCTATAACAACTCTTACATGGGTTCTTCCATTGTACTCTGTTTCATAGTGAAATAATAGACAGCTCGGAGTCCCAGAATGAAAGAAACCAGGAATCCTCCAATGTAAAGGACATAAATGCCACCTCCATGGCTTTTAGCAGCCGATAGTGTGCCAAGAGTTACTCCAAGGGCAATGGCTAAGAAAATCAAAGAGAGTACAGCAAAGATCGAACCTCTCATCATTGCGGTGCGTGGCCCCACTGATGACACTTTCCGGCAATGTGGGCATCGCACTGGAACATTCTTCAGCTTCTGATACTGAAACTCAAACAAAATCAAATCAAACACTGTGTGTTAAAATAATCTATTTATTAATTGTTAATAGATGAGCAGCTTCTATCACAGAGTTGAATTTATTCATTGCATTACTTTTTTTAGTTTGTTGTTTTTGTCTCCGTAACCTGTTCGCATCAATCAATAAACGCTGTCGAGTTTATTCTTGAAGAATAAACTCGACAGCGCTTATTGATTTGGCTGATATAATATCTTCTGGTAATATGTTCCAATTGTGCACCACTCTATTGCTAATAAAATGGTACGCGGCAAGGGTGGCAAGGCGACGTCTGTATAACACGTTTCAAACACTTCATGTCCATCCAAAGGTTGCTTGGCAGAGATCGCTCAGAACGATAAGGACACCCAATGTACAACATATTCTGTATTAGTTTTTTCCTGTCATGTGTATCTGTTTTTATTTGGTGTGCAATGAAGAGTAATGGTATTGTGTGACGTGTGATATAGACACATCAGCCACAGGCTGCTTGTCTATTAACAATACATAAAATATGGGACAAAATAAACTAAGGACATTGTCCTAGGATAGTACCTAGTACCTAGTTGTTTACAATAAATGATAAGTAAATATAACTAAGTGCAAAATGATAACAAAGATCACAATTTGCATGTTTATATCATGTGTTTTTAAACAAGAAGTGCAAATTGGAAGACAAATATTGTTTCCCAATATATTTTGGCCGGCACAGCCACTGTGCTGTTATTACCGTTGATTTATCATCCTTTGACTCATAATGAATGGAGGTATTTACTACATAATTATAAAATATGTAGTTATATATTTGGAATATCCCTTATTTGGACCTAAGCACACAAAATATGTATTAGCCTAGGAACAATAGATACTTATTCAGCTATCTATAATTATCAGCTGTTTCCTGATCCCATTGGGTAATGAAAGGTGTACTGTGTTCATTGAAATACTTGATACATGCATGCATCACTGATAAAACTGATTAAAACATCATTTAAAAATATGATGCTTAATACTGATTGTTGGTCATTCAACCTATTGTTTGTATTTCCTTCCTGTCATTTACCAATTAATGGCCATCAACATTTTACCTCATAAAATGAGAGAAAGAGTGAAATCACTTATTGATTGTAAAGGTTCTGTAGTGTGGTGTGTAGCCTGCTTCTATCTTTCTAACGATTATGATTACAAATTGTAGTAAAACTTACCAAAAATGTATCCTGGCAATGGGCACAGATGACCCTACACATTCCAGGGAGTGTGGAGACCGGTGGAGTGACCGGGGATGGTGCAAGGTTAATGATTCTCTTGCAGTCCGCTCGGGGGCATGCAATGCGTTGAGAAGATGATTTGCAGATCAGCAGGCAGTTGCAAGGGCAGCGCACATATTTTTTACCCGGAGGGGCATTTCTTATTGGCTGAAATTATTAGATACTTAGTAAATACATTTACAAGTAACAGCAAACATTAACTAAGATAAGGCGATAGACAACAATCTTACCGTTGCTTCATTACAATCTGAACATTTTACAACATGTTGTTCTCGCTTTCCGGATATATCAATCATGGCCTGGCACACTCTGCATGTTACCATCGGCATTCCCGCTTGCTGGTAAGGAGGAGGCAGCTCATCTGGTCCGATTGGTGATATTGTGCTGACATTTACTTCCTCTGTCACACAATAATTACACTTGAGGCAAAATAATACAAAGGAGAACGTAACTAATAACATTCATGTAACAACTGAAATTCCAGTTTAACAACTTAGGCTTTGACTAGTTTATCAAACATTCAGGCCATCATAGTACATTGTTTAGCAACAAAAACTACGATGTTGAATCATCATCAGCAAAAATACGTGTTTCATCCTTACCATCTCTCAGTAATGGTTGAATTTCGCTTTGACCGTCACCCATCGTAGAAATAAGTAAATGTAGCACACACTATGCCACCAATATGTATGTTACGAGCACCAAACAACACACGAATTTCTTTCGATGAAAATAAAATTCTTTCTTTCCGAATCCGACCGAAATGACGGAATTCTGTAGACCAATCACATCACATCACCGCTAACCAATCAAACAAAATAAATGTTGCTAGCTGCTGGCCTTTTGCTCCGACAAGACCCAGAGGAACCGACGCGACGACCAAGACCCAGAGGAACCGACGCGACGACCAAGACGACGACGACGACACGCGTGACGCCGACGATGACGACGAGACGACCGATAAATAAAGAAATACCACCAACAAAGATGTATAACAACATAACAACTTGTCAGGTGTTCGTCGTAGACTCAACGTATTAACGTTCTTGAATGCAGGCAGGAATCGAATTAGAGTTCTTTCTTCCGGTTTCTACGTCAAGGAAAGCTTTCCTCAAGTCATGTGCTGTCGCTAAGAGAGCCTTGCAGGCTTCTTAAGAGCTGTTCGAGCTGTTGGCTGTTCTGATCTTTCTGGGTGATGGCTTCAGGCGATTCTAGGAGTAACAACTAGGTACATAAAGATTGCCACAAAATATGTTTACTAAACATGTTTATTATTTCACAACGTCTTCAAGGTGATTAACTTTTGTCCATGTTTCCGTGTTTTTGCTCACGTATATTCTTTCAATAATGCAATTGTTTTAAGATTTCGAAGGATCTCCATATTTTCTATATTTTCAGGACAAACGATTAGTTTTACGTGAAAGTTTGTTGTGTAAGTACATAATTATGTATAGAGGTTTGTTATTCTTTCACACAAAATCTACTGAACAGACAGGGCTGAAATTTGCATACAATACAGGTGGTTCCAAGTCAGGAATAAAATATAGGCAACTTTTTTCCCCAGGTAAATCAGTTCCCATGGGATAAAAATAACCTTTGAAAGTTTGAAAGTTATTTCTACGCCTGCGAAGCTGCGGGCATAAAATAGTGTTCAATTATGCAATAATGAGTCTAAAATAATAATAACCCAATAGGAAGAAAAAACCATGAACGAAAAAAATGTTTTTTCAATTACTTAGTTTATGGAAAAAACATAATAATAAAAAAGGAATAGGGTTAATGCAGGCAACTCAGAAGTTTGGCAATTTGTAATTATGTGAGAGTCCATATAACTGCCGGCCATGGCATGTACAGTCTTGGAAAATACGACCACGGCTTCAGCAGGCTGTACTGCGCAGCCTGGTAATTTGCTTACAAATGGCTGTGGTTTCCGGGCCGTTCATAACTGACTCGTAATATTAACTTACAACCTGTATCATTCGACCCAGTTTGTTCAACCGTGGAAAGTGTGTCCAAAATGTACTGAGATCCATGTACAGACTTTCCACGGCTGAAAGTTCTTGTTACGTGTCAGTCATGTTCAGCCTGGAAATCACAGACTTGGAAACTTTGACCAGTGCTTGTGATTGGTTGGAAGCCTATGCTTCGTTAGATGCATATACAGATTAAAAATGTTACTGTCCCGTTCTGTAATCTAACAAAAACCACAGATTAAATAAATAAAAAATCAGAAACACACCTGTCGAACTTAGTTTGGCAGTTAGATGATTATTATATTTCACCTACCTACCCATTAATACAATGACAAGTATTTTATTTAGTATTTTTTGAGTAAATGAGTGGGAAGGTAATCGTACCTCACTAGAAGTTCAGATTTATGTAGATCGTATTGTTCCTAGGTAGGTATATTAAGTTTGAGTTTCGCAGAGGTAGGTCACACATCAATTTTATAACAACACATGTAACGTAACAAAAGTAAGAAAGAAAAGAAGGTACATAGCCTTAAACTTTTCCTGTCAATTCGTATTTCTTAATAATTCTATTTTCTCTGTATAATCGTTAATGTCACCAAGTAACGCCATCTATTTTCAACTTCATAAAACTGCAAGCACTTTGCTCAATCGCTAAATAAATTGAAGAGTGGCTTATCTTGAGTTCTTGACACACATTGACACAGAATGGTTTTAAGAAAATGCAGCGGTTGCGGCAAAAATGTAACAGGTGGCGCTGCATGTTCTCAGTTTATGAAAGGTAATAAAACAATTTGAAAGCGTTTGGAACCCTTACAGGTTGAAAAATAGACCCGCGACCCGTGCACCCACTGGCTTCACCCACCGGTGGGTGTAGGGGTAATTTCTGTTTACCCTTGTACCCACTGCGATATGGTTGGAATTAATTATCGATGAAAAAAATAAAATAACATAGGAGTAGGAAGAAAATTACGGTCAGAGTCCAGTATCAAATACGTAATTTATTGATTTGGACGCGTTCTCATGTTTCGCATGTTTTGCTTTGATGATTTATCACATTACAGAATATCTATATGTATTCTGATTAGTATTTTTACTTACCTATGTATTCCGTAAATAGTGTGATATACATATTTTTTTTTAAATTATGCTTTGTGAAAATCGAAAATCTGCCAATAAGCCAATTTATGTGGCTTTTAGTTTTATTTTCATGGCAATCTAATAGATCCTTGGCATCCGCAGGTACATCAGCTTTCAACCACGGTGTCATACTGTGGAGTGACAGTACGGGCATCGAACAACTTTTATAACGCTAAATAAATAAATACGTATCCAGGGACGGGATGAGTAAAATTACTTGTCTCTTGATACATATCCTTGTAAATATTCCTCCGCGAAAATTCGGCAAGCCACTCTTTATTCAAAATAAGATACTTAGCTTATCCTGCATCCATACCTACATAAGTAAGAAGCGGCCATGTTTGTTAGAAAACATAAAAAAATACTTCAAAACAAAAGAAATAACTGTCATCATCATCATCAACCTATAGTAGTACACTGCTGGACATAGGCCTTATGAGCGCAATAGACAAGAACTTTAAGTACCAGACTAAATAAAAATATAATAGTAGGTAAGTACAGTAAGCGTCACATACCTATAAGTACCCCCCTATCTCTATGTATGTGGGTTCGAATCCTGCCGCCTGATTGGGAGATAAAAACTATACGTAATGTATAATTTTCGATTTTCTTTAATATGTTTAGACGTTCCAACATAAATTGTATGTTTTGTATCTTTAAATTGCAATTCATCAATAAAATATAATTTTCTTTCTTTTTCATTTGGTAACGTGACTTTAAATTTCGAACAAACTCACAAGTAGCAATTTGGCTCTGCGGCAGATATGTACAGGCAAATAAATGCAAGATATCAGTGACATGACAGGGTTCAAATCTAGTGAGCAGTGTGTTCTTTTTTAAATGAAATGTTATCTATTCTCGTAACATTATGCAAGATTTTTGATTAATATTGTTCCCCAAGTTGAGAGTCGGGTGTTCTGGTTGTTTTCTATGTATAATAAAAATATTTATCTATGTAAATATTGTATTATGTATATCAGTTATCTAGTACCCATAACACAAACTCTGCTTACCATAGGGCTAGATAATGCTGTGTGAATTGTCCAGCATTATTTATTTTATTTATTTATTTTAAGTGCTTAATAGCTAGTAATTAAAAAATACCTTTTTTTTATAGACGCCTACAAGAAAAGAAGATAAATATCTACTAAATGTGATTACTTATGTGAGATTAAGTAACGAAATAATAGTTAAAAGTTATAAATAATATTTGTGAACAGTGGGAGGTGTAAGGTAAGGTAAGGATTGTGATAATTTATTCAGAAATAGGTAATTTGTTTTGTCTCGGAGATACGCACAAAGCAAACCACACGAAATAATACGAGTGACTGTACGGTTTACATACCATACAGAGATACATGTTCCTGCGGGTCAGCGATTTTACACTGAGCCGTGTCTCTAAGGACGTAAGGATAGTTGTTTTCGACTGTCGTTGAGTGTTTTCTGCGAAGCGTCATATAGCAAGTATGATGATTTGAATTACACTACAGGCAGCGTTTTTGGACTTGCATTGTTTGTCTTTTTGGTCGTACAAACAATTGTTACATATCTAGAGTCTCAGAGTAATAAGACGTAGAGTGATAATTTCACTAAACATTCCGCTCTAAGTTGAATCTAAAAATCAACCAATGTGTGCGTAAGCAGCACGTTATTACATGAGCCGACACGCACACAAGTGCACAAATAATGTTGCAAGCTATTAACATTTTCCCCATAAAGTAGGGAAATTGTAACATTTTGTACGGAGTAAATTATTATCATATTTATCACTTTTATGTTAGATGATATTTCATTAACAGAAACGTCCTGTTAATATAACATACTCTATGGGTGTTTACATACAGGGGAATGTTCAATTAGCAAACAAGTTAAATAGATAGAAATAAATATTATGGCCGAAACATTTTCATACCTTTGTTGGGATAGCACCCTCTCGTAATTTGCACAAACCACCTTTCGTGATATACTAGTCTTTTTCTTCAAAATATATAGAACATAATAATATCATAGTGTATTTAGTTGGCTTCCAAAAATTTTCTTTGCGATTCAGTATAAGTTTTACAACCCATTGGGAAGCACCAGTCTATTTTATTTTTTGTGTTATTTCATTATTTTTATTCTTTGTTACCCTATGTATTATTTTCTTTGACATTATAAGAATATTCTTTTTAATAAAGAACTGAACTGATGTCGGATCAAAAGGAAATCTAAGAACGAATATAAAGACATTAATAAAACTAGGGTTCATCGTCTAATGAAACTAATGAAGTTTTTATATTTAAAGCCCGACACATCAACATCCGGACAGTCTGCAATAATCTATTCCCTTGCCTGTGAAAATAAAACAGAAGTATTTGATTATTTATACCAAGCTTAATAGAACATAGGTGTGCATATTTAACTTAAAAATCTAGGTAAGTTAGGAGGTAACCCTAATTATATCTGGCAAATAAAAGTCCTACAAGTGTAAAGTAGAAATAGATTCAACAAATAAGTAGTTACCTATGGTGGAAAATAATTTTTCTAATAATAATAATATCAACATTTTTATGTAATGGCGTCTGTTATGTTTATAATTTATTTTTGTGCCTAAACCAATGTTTTACTCAAGAATATAAGATGCCAGGTTTGCGTCACTCATGAATTCGGACAAGTTGGGTAGTTCTTGCGGTTTCTACACCGATTCCATGTAATCACTGTAGGTGTCGGGTTGGCATCGAGTTTCAGCGAGAGAAGGTACCAGGTACCAGGATAGCGTCCCTTGTTGAGATATTGACGCTGAGCTTTTCGATCGCGTTTATGCATTGGTTCGCCGTATCATGTAGTTTTTTGATGGAAGTACCTACCAGTTTGATTTTTTAGTGTTTGTAGGTTTAGTATAGGTAGTGTTAAGATGCGAAATAGAAATTTGTTTCTTGTTGTTGTACCTGTTGTTGAGTATGTCCCAGCATATCGAGTAGTTGTCAGTACTAATTGTTAGGTATTGTATTAGTTTTTCTGCTTCACCCTTTACCTTAGATTTTAGGTACTGCATCTTTTGTGCACCTGATAGTGTTCTGTTGTTATTGATTACCTCTTGAAACAAGTCCTTGAAAGATGTCCAGTGTTGGTAGGATCCATAGAAGAAGGTATGTAGATCCATTTTAGGAGTAGATTTTTCCATTTGAGAAACAGACCACATTTTAGTGTTTATGGCTTTCTTCATGGAGTGGCATTGTTCTTCGTAGGTCTCGAAGATCGGTTCGTAATCTTGGTCGAGCGCGTTTTCACAGTCGATCTCCTAGTGCAGGGAGTCGACGGTTCTCCACCTAGATTCGAGAGCTTTGAGGGCGTCCTCGAACTCCAAGTTCTCGTTTATTTGTTCGATGTTGATTGTAGATAGTGTACTAGCAAAAGCCCTAAAGTTACTTTTCTGTTTTCGCAGTAGGTCTTCGGACTTGCTAGGGTTACCTTGGGATTTTGTTTGGTAGGCAGGGGCAACGTCACCTGCTCGTTGGTGCGATGTAGATGGTTCTCCCGAAGGCTGTTGAGTTTCCGATACCTGGATTGTAGGACTCTTCGCAAGAGATCTTTCACTCGGCTGTGGAGAGACCGCATACTGTGCGATCAACGCTAGAGCTACAGCGTAGGTAAATCTGCCTTGTTAGTTAGAAGTGGTTAACCGTGAAGTACCTATACCTACCTACACCTACGCATACTTAGTTGCGATCTTTACATTGGCAAATTTGTGGGTACATGGTTATTTTGAAATTCCTTCCAGTAGGAATCTAGAACTTCAAGTCGTTTCTTCACATAAAGCTGAGTTTTTCGCTCCATCTTTCTTGAAGTTGCCTAGGAGTCTTTGTATCTCCTCTTGCAGTATAGTTTGGTTTGTTAGAATATTCTGGATATCCATAGTATTATGTTGTAGTTATACCTAGTGTAAAGTAGGTAGTTAGTAGATGTGGGTGGTGTGGTAGGTACTAATCTTTCAGTATGTGCGACTTCTCAATCCAACCGGTAAGACCCGCTTGTGTGGGAGGCCAGTAGAACCGATCCGCTACCTATAGGCAATACATAGGTACCTAGTAAATACTCACTCACCCAGTTGTAGTTAGTGTCCTTATAAAACTCACCGCACTCACTGTTATAGTCACGATAGAGTTCACAAGAGAAAAAATCAACAAAGTTGTAGGGAGCGTAGTTTGCCACTTCGCCAGATTCGCCACCTACAATCCTATGAGTTTAGATTGTTCGAAGTAAAGTTAAAAAGAGTTTTAGTTAGTTGTAGTTAATATCGACATTTATTTAAATCTAAATCCGAACATTTCAGTAACTAGGTACAATAGACGAAATAAAGACAAACTAATTTTAAATCAAATCAAATCGTTTATTTGCAAGAATACAAAATTATACAATGTCAGATCTTATAACTAATTTAGTAAATGTATTCAGCCAGCAGGCGTGCAAATGTTATGCGAGTCATATTATTATAATTATATATTAAATTAATTATATTAGTCATTATAAGTAACAATTTAAATCTCTAGATATTCGTTCACAGTATAAAAACATTTTTCAAGTAGCCATGCTCTTAACTTTTTCCTAAATATATTTCCATTTAATTCTTTTTTTTTTTTTTTCTTCCTGTAATTTATTGTAAATAGTTATGCGCATGTTATACACATTTCTTTTATAAATATCTTTATGGCATTGGTGTTTATAGAGTGCATTTTGAAACGTCGGCCTTTTTTGCCGGGTTATTGCATCGCTACGTTTTTGAAAATATTTTGTATATGATTTTACAAACAGACAAACTTCCCTTATATACATACATGCGAGAGGAAGGATCCTGCAGTTCTTGAAGAGCTACGCTTACTATGCTTTACCTACGAATACCCTTACACAATTTAGCAAAGGTCTTACTCGCGATTAGATTAATATTTATAATAAAATACCTACCTAGCTCCATAAAATATATTAAAAATGATTCGATTTTCTGTAAAAACCTAAGGAAATTCCGTGTAGTCCCCCGACCAGTACACGCGTTTATTCGTTGCAACTAATTACTCGCCAAAAATAAAAAATACGGACTAATCCAAAAACAATTCAAAGTGTATTGAAATATAAGTGAAGTTTGTTTGTGCACCACTATTTACGTCTTCATAGTTCCGAGAAGCCGCCACAGAGAAACTCATAGTGGCCACAGCGCAAACGCAACCAGCAGCGGTGCGAAAACGAGACACTATCTCCCCTCTCGTGTTACTAGCATTGTACGGGGTGGTATAGGCGTGGCGCGGCGGCTACATAAAAAATGTTTACGAAACACTCACCAAAGAACAAAAACCTACCCGCTTCTGTTTCATCGGAACCCCACCTCGAAGACATAAATATATGTACACAATATCCTACCCCGAAGAATAAGAGTCTCCACGATGTTTTATCTGAGCCCGACCTCCGCTCACCAGGAATCTCAGATTTCCTTACACCAACCAGGGATTTTACACTATTGATATTCGCGATAAAATAAAAAACCTAGAGAGTGATATTCAATCAATAAAAACAACTTGCCAACAAACGATGACATCGATGGAGTGGCACCAGCCTTGGCAGCACCCCTTACACATCACATGAAAACATGTTTCGGGAACTCGAGGAGCGCCACCGCCGCATGAACAATCTTATCGTCGTGGGTATTCCTGAACCTAATGAGAAGAACCCAAAGATACGACAACAGCATAATCAAGGTCAAGTCTTGAAAGTACTTGAAAATATCCATGACAATAAGGACTGCCCTACACTACACCTACCAAAATTCGATGAATTACAATGTATTATAAAGGCAATGAACTGTATCATAGTAATAACAGAAACTTGGCTTAGATCGGACGAACAAGCCCAGTTGTTTACTTTACCAGAATATTCGCATGCCTACAATATACGAAAAGACAAAAAGGGAGGAGGCGTTTCTATATACATACACAAAAGCCTTTCTTACGACCTAACACAGAACACAATAATAGATGGAATCAACTACCTATGGATATTCATACAACGCTACAATTTTCACCTGGGTGCAATCTACAAACCTGATAAGAATTATACCAAGCAATTTCTAGAAACCTATTCACAGTAAATAGAGAACCACAAGAATAGTATCCTGCTTGGCGATTTTAACATTGACCTACTGACTAGCAACGACAGCGACACACGAAACTACCTTCTAATGCTACAAGAAAGCGGATACCAAGTCCTGAACAAAATCGAGCCAGATTACTGTACGTACCCGTCAGAGTGCCACTACGAAAACGATCATCGATCACATATGCACAGACATGTAAAAACTCCTCATACAACGTTACAGATATAAACTCAAGCCTATCCGACCACAAACAATTGACCTTAGAACTCGTCAAACAGAAGCACTGTCATAAGCAAAGAATGCAATACGAAGCCGTAGACTATACCCGACTATACGTAGACATAGAAAATAATGTAATATCGCTAGAAATTAATTGTACCTATTCTACTCTAGAGTAGGTATTTTATAAAAGGCTATTTGGATAAAAATAAAACACTAAAAACAAAAATACTGAACGGACCTATGTATGTCTAACGACGTGACACGCGACCGACACTAACTGCTCCGCGTTAATTACACTGGTCAACACTAGTCATGCCACACGAACTTTGATAGCTAATACTGTTTTAGCTACCTACCCTCATTAATAAATTGCAGTAGTTTTGTTTCGATTGGCCTTAGATTTTTTGTGATGTGTTAATCAGCATAATCTGTACTAGGGCAATAAACGCAAGTAAACGGTAGCGAATAAATAGACATAAATTTAATCATTTTTGTATTTATTCAGATTTAGTGCTTTATAAGTCATTGTTGAGTTTGTGTAAGTATGCTGAGAAAGTGTTTTAATGATCCGGGTTCATTTTGTTATATTTGTGGAGATTTAACTTTCAAAAAACAAAGACAAGAAAAATTAATTTAAAAAAATACCATTATCATAAAAAAGTATGACCTAAGCGAGCATCTTTAACCCCTGGACAAAACAATTTGAAATATTTACCCCTTGTAGAGCCGTTCGAAATACTTCTTCCACCAGTACATATTAAATTAGGCGGCATTAAAAATTTTGCTACGACGATGGATCGCAATGGAAATGGATTTTGGTATTTAAAAGAAAATTTTCCTAGAATAAGTGATGCGAACATAAAAGAGGGTACCTGTTTTCGTTGGACCTCAAATCAGGGAGTTAGTAAAAGATCCAGAGTTTGAAGAAAAAATTAATAATCTGGAAAAAACGAGCATGGATATCTTTAAAGACGGTTGGGTCAAATTTTCTAGGTAACCATAAGAGTGACAATTACAGGGAGTCTGTTAGCGAGCTGTTATTGGCTTATCAAGCTTTGGGTTGCAACTTGTCACTTAAGATTCATTTTTTAGACTCGCATCTAGATTTTTTCCTGAGAATTTAGGTGCTGTGAGCGATGAGCACGGAGAAAGGTACCATCAGGATATTTCACAGATGGAAAAACGCTATAAGGGCAAATGGAACCCAAGGATGTTGGCTGATTACTGCTGGACGATAAAAAGGGACCAACCAGAAGCTATATATGCCAGAAAATCTTAAATTGGACATTCATAAAAGAACGTTTTCGCTTTTTTTTTATCAGAAATTCACTATTTTTAAATATTTAAACTGTATCAATAAATTAAATTTATGGCCAATAGATTTTTTTTAATTACATATTTTCACTAACAGTCATCCATCAAAGTAAAAAATATAATTGAAGTCCGTGTGGCGCGACAAAGTTCGAATTTTGTTGCCCAGTGTTATTAACACCGGGCTGGACGGAATAAGCACCAAATCAATTAAATGTATTTCCCACACAATTAATTATACCGACATTAACAAACTGTATTAATAAATGCCTCCAAGGCGGTATATTCCCGGATAGTTTAAAAATTGCCAAAGTAACCCCCATCTTCAAATCGGGCAATAAGTCCAACCCTGGTAATTATAGACCCGTATCAGTCCTACCCGCTATCTCTAAAATCTTTGAGAAAGTTATGTACAGTCGCTCGAGCTTCATCTTACGAAAATAAACTTCTTATACGAGCATCAGTATGGGTTTAGACCGAAGTCGAACACTTTGTCGGCAAGTATTGATTTAATTACCAAAATTAAAGTTAATATAGATGAAAAATCGTATTGTTCGGGTATATTTATTGATTTTCAAAAACCATTCGACACAATCAGCCACGCTATCCTTTTAAAAAACTTTATGACTTAGGAATTAAAAACACACCACTAAAACTATTTACATCATACCTAGCTGATAGGTACCAAGTCCTAAAAATAGGGAATAGTGAAAGTAGTCGTCAAAAATTGCCTTCGGAATTCCTCGAGGGTCTATTTTCGGAACTTTCATTTTTTTTATTTACATTAATAAGTCAAAACCTGATATAGCGACATTGAAGGGACCATATACTTTCCGACGTTATGTCCGATAGTTGTTATAAGCAATACATAATACACAAGTAGTTATAGGTATCTAGTATGGGTATAGGTTATGTACCTATGTGAACGTATTGTCAAATCAAATGTCAAAAAATAAATAAAAATATTTATTAAGAAATATGTAATTGGAGTGCAAAATGTACTTAGATGCTTACAGTACGGGTTATAAGATTACACTAGTTTTTAAAGTTATCAGGCATTTTAGTCTGTTTATTTTTTAGCCCAGTCTCAAATATTTTTTGCATTTTACGTTTCATACTCAAGGTATGAGTATCATCATCAGTATTGTATAATATATGAAACAACATCATAATATAAATATACATTAGTATGATAATAACTTGATAGATAAACAATAACATCAGTACAATTCCAAATAATATGTAAACCGTTTCTTTAGGATTTTTTAATATAGAATTTGTCATAAATATACTATAATAATAAATAAATATGAGCATTGATATCCGAAGTAAATAACTTAACTTAAAAAAAGATATACATTACATTATATAGTCTGAGATTACTGCTCTACATGTTATTGTTATGTTTTTATTTAGCTGGATTACTGTGTACCTAAATTTAAAATTAGTTATAAGATATCTATAATTACATAGACATAATTGAATGTAAACATTAGTTGGAGAAGCCATTGGTTCCTGAAACACAGTTTTTTACTAGTTCAGGGGCCTATGGACACATATTGCCTGCTTCACTGTCTATTTTGTCAATAAATAAAATTTTTACTTTTTTTTTACTTTTTTTTAGTATTATAAATCGAGCTGTCACTCACGCGTCGTAAGTCAATTAGCGCACTAAACAATTGGTTTAAAAAGCAAGGTCAAATGGCCGGGAAGAGGTTCGGATGGGGTGGGAGAAAGTGCGTAGGTAGATAATACGCCTAAATATTCCTTCGAAGTTTAGCAATAAGATCTAAATTGTTCGTATTGTTTTGTTTTGCTGGGACAAGAAACGGTTGGTCGTTATTTATAATATCGATACAGTTTCGTCGTTGTAAGCGATATGTCGCTGTATCCGATGTTGTTATAGGCGGTATGTTTACTGAATAGTTTACTAGAGATTCGGCCGGGACCTTTCAATCTGGCTGTAATAATAAATAACCGATCGGTCGTTGTAAATGATGTCGTTATAATCGGTTTCGACTAAGCAAAATAGGACTAAAGGGACACGTTACTTTATACGCCGACGATACTTGCCTATTTTACTTCGGCCCGAACCTCATCGAGCTGGTAAAAGATGCACAGGCAGATTTATTTAAATTTAACATCTGGTGTCAGAGCAACCTAATGACAGTCAATGTAAAAAAACCTCACTCATGATTTTCGCAGCAAAGAATAAAAAAATCCCGCAATTTCCGCCACTTACGGTGGTTCGATAATACATCGCTCGCACCAAGAGAGGTACCTAGGTCTCATACTAGACGACCGCCTGAACTGGCAACCTCATATTGAACATGTAAGAACTAAACTAGCCTCACTAACGGGTGCACTGCGTAGATCCGTGGGATGCCTGCCTAAAGTTAGAATGACAATTTATAATTCCTTAGCTAAATTTCATTTACAATATCTTCTGGAAGCGTGGGGAACGGCATCAGTGTCAAATCTAAAATCACTACAAATATCTCAAAATAAATAAATTAAAGTTCTATACAAATACGACTACCTAACTAGCACTCCTACTATTTACAAAGAAACCAAAATTTTTAATATCAACCAACTATGTATATAATTACCTCACTTGCATCCTTGTTAGGAAAATAGTAACTAATAAAATACATATCACACTTGCAAAGAAAAACTACACTTACAATTTAAGAAGTAAAAATAAGTTAAAACTAAGGAGTCCACGGATCAACTATGGAAAGCGAAACATAATGTATGAAGGTGCACAGATTTATAATAACTTACCTGATATCATCAGAAACTGTTTATCAATGCACGTTTCTTAGAAAAAATTAAAACAACATATAGGTATATGACAAAATTTGTTAATTATACGGAACACAATGTCATTGTAAAATAACTTAAACTACTAGATAACTACCTATGTAAAACAATACTAGCATAATATAATTCGTTAAGATAGTAAGCTTAAGTATATTGTATATATTAGGTATTCTCATTTAAGTGAACTTTGTTATTTTGAGTAATAAAATCTTTTAACTGAACTGAACCTGAAAGAATATCTTATTTCGAAATCCTATTACTCCGTTGACTAATTTTAAATGATAAATCTAGACTATAACTATTTAGCTACCTTAATTAATTATTGACATGACATACCTACCTTCCTTATTAATGAAATTAATTTTGATTATTGTGAATAATATTGTATAAATTCTCGGATTACTATGTTACCTACCTATAAATACTAACTAAACTATTGTTAATATTTATAAATGTATTGCTGCGCCCTTACAGGGTACATGTACCTACCTCTAAGCTAAATGACACCTAAGCTAATATTTTTGTGACAATGTTTGTGTATGCAATAAATGAATATGAATATGTATAAGTTCATGAGTAATTGTTTATTTTGTTAAGTTGATGAATCGCGAGTTTACGCCGTGACATGTTGCTCTAAGGACAGTTGTGCAACGAAAGCCTAACATGAGCGTCAACGACCTCGTAATCATACATGACTCCAATATTCCCCCGGGGAAATGAGCCCTAGCTTTACGGAGGAAAAGACGGCTGCGTTCGCGTGGTTAGTTTGAGAACAAAAAATGGGATTATGAAACGACCTATAACAAAATTATCTAAACTACCAATGAGATCAAACACGGAAGAAGCGGAAGATTTCACTACTCAGGCTAACCAAACAGAGCTAGAACAACCACAAAACAAACGAACTCGAAGGAGAAACAAAACTTCATGCAATTTAATTTGGGTGGTTTTATGCATTTTTGCGATAATAAATCCCGTTCGGTGTGACTACAGCCTAGCTCACATAAACAACAACCAAAGTATGTACTTTAATAAGGTCACTGATATGCATCTAGTACGCTATGAATGGAAATTAATCGTATACTACGATATGCAACCTTATTGGCAAGGAATAGAAGCTTTCAAAAGCTACACTGCGACAAACATGTACTAACATCGAAACACATAATCAATTTAACTTAATACTACTCCAGTTACAACACGGCCACAGACACGGCTATGCGGAACTAATGCATTATAGCGAGATGCTTTTGGACCGAAAACGAATGAACAACTAAGTTCGGAGGGGGCTCATCAACGGCGATGGGTACCTATCTCGCCAACAGCTTGTTCGGAGTGCTGGATGAGCACTTTGCCGAAAAATACGAAAAAGACAGCATCCGATCTAACGAACAACACCTCGCTTCATTGTGGAAAAATCAAACTTCCATTCTAGAAGCCGAGAATAACGTAATGAAGAGAATAGAGAACTCTTTCGACCAACAACATAAAATGTATAACCAACACAATTGATAACACTGAATAAGGCCGTGAACACACTAGCGATTGAAATGAGAGACGTCAAAATAAACAATGACTTTACTATGATGTCGATTGTCGCGTACAAAATTTTGATGAATTTGAAAGGTCTACAATAGATACTTTTGGAAACTGTTACTGAAATTCACTATGGAAAATTCAACATCCATATATTGAGTCCACAACATCTTACGGAAGAGCTTAACATAATATCTGGAAAATATTCAAGTGGATCTTCGGAAACTATATCATCTACTATTGTAAAGGCAAGGCTGACTCTGAAGTAGGTAGGTACTTTATATTCGAATTCAAAATTCCTTTGATAACTCGGGATGCCAACGAGATTTACAACCTTATCGAAGACCCTCAACTTTTACACAAATATTTCCATAAATCTACAAAAGGACGCCTACAAACCGATGTCCGAAAACGAACTACAAAACCGCACACCATACATGTGCAAACTACAACGAACTATCTACCGACTGAAGTCTGAAAACAGCCTATGTACTATGAAGGAAGAAATGGAACAATACGCAATAAAACATACAATCTGCGGGGACGTGTAGATTGAGCTTTACAAAAGAAATACCTACATGTACTTATGTTGTGCTCAACGAACGATAAGAATAATATGCGAACGGCAAGTAACAGCTGAGTGACTTAACAGGCCGGCATTATCAGCCTTGGGAATGGATGCGTCATCAAGGGCGAAAGCTTTACTATTTAAGGGGCCTCCGGAGGGACGAATTCTTCATACAAACGTAAAACGTAACCAAAATGATTTCAAATTCAAGCATATTTCCACTATAATATTGTATTATTTGTATTTGAATAGTATTTATCTAGGTTCCTAAATAGTTTTTTTTTTAAATACTTACCTTAAATTAAATTAAAGCCAATCGCATTTTGCACATTTTTATGCGAAAATGGACAAGTTTTCTTGCTATTTGTTTCGTATTAAAAACATAAATATCTTAAGTTTTATTTATTAAGGAACATAGTTTATTGTCTAGTTACAGAATAACAATACTTTGTGAAGAATACAAAAAGTTTTCAGTTTTAATTTTTGGTATTTAATTGTTTCATAACAAACCAAATTTTGAACGGCTAATATTGCTATCGCGCACGCATGGGGCGCGGCGCAAGGGTTAAACAGGGACAGCGATATTCGGAGCGATTTTTGCAAGCGAGGGTTGCCGGACCCTTAACATAAAATCTTATTGAACTAAAATAGTTTGACATAAAATCTTATTGGTCATACTAAAATACCAATTAAACCGATAAACAATTTATAATTTAATGATATTCAAGTGATACATTTACTAATTTATCAAAAGAAGTACTAGGTATTAAAATTTCTTCAAAATGTAAACAATAGCGGTACATGTATTTTGCCAACATGGCCGACCATTTTCATGGATCTAGATACGAATGGATGTGGCATTGCGGTATAGCAATCATCATCATCATCATCAAACAAGGCGGCTCATGTAGGAATAAAATCATACGAAATATGTGAATCGTAGACGGGGTATTTGTGGCATTTTGAAATCCATTTAACATTCTTACATTGCATTTAATTGTAACCGTTGTATTTAATTTAAAATTGTTGTTTTAGAATCGTGAGCTACAGTCCTCCGCGAGCTGTGTGAACCTAGCAACTGACTTTGAGATATTCATGATTTTTTGATCCTATTCGATTGTACCGGGTTTGTACCCGATTGTACCGGCAAAATTTTCGTTTGTACCCTAAGGGTGTAAAAGTTATGGGGAGGGGGAGGTTTTCCAATAGTGGTTTTTGACCTAAGTGGGTAAAGTGAGTAATTTGATATCAAAGTTAAATATTTTGTAGCACTTAGCCACAGATTTCGTAAGACCTTAAAATTGTCAATATATTCAACGTATAACAATTCGTTTTAAGGCTGAAAACAAACGGGTAAAAACAAAAAACATTGACTTGAAACAACGAAACTGTTAAAAAGTAGCCGATTTTTGGAAATTCACATAGTTTCTTCAGAAAATGTGAGCAAAGGTTCTACATAGGCACAGATGCTGATAGGTATTGAATTAATTAACATGATTTGAGTGTAATTTGGAGGGTACAAATGGGTACAAACGAAAAACTTTGACTTGAAACAACGAAATCGTTAAAAAGTTGCCGTTCTTTAAATATTGCAAAAGTTTCTTAAGTAAATCATAAGAAAAGTACAAAGAAAGCACAGATAATGATAGGTATTGAATCAAGTAACAAGATTTAAGCAAAATCTGGACGGTACAAACGGGTACAAACAAAACACATTTGACTCATATCATGTCAGTTGATTTAGTAGCTATCATTATATGTGCCTTTGTAGAACCTCAGCTTACTTTTTCTCAAGAAACCATGTCAATATCCAAAAATCGGCAACTTTTTAACGATTTTGATATTTCAAGTCAATGTGTTTTGTTTGTACCCGTTTGTACCGTTCAGATTTTGCTTAAATCTTGTTACTTGATTCAATACCTATCAGGATCTGTGCTTTTCTTGTACTTTACTTATGATTTACTTAAGAAACTTTTGCAATATCTAAAGAACGGCAACTTTTCAACGATTTCGTTGTTTCAAGTCAAAGTTTTTTGTTTGTACCCGTTTGTACCCTCCAAATTACACTCAAATCATGTTAATTAATTCAATACCTATCAGCATCTGTGCCTATGTAGAACCTTTGCTCACATTTTCTGAAGAAACTATGTGAATTTCCAAAAATCGGCTACTTTTTAACAGTTTCGTTGTTTCAAGTCAATGTTTTTTGTTTTTACCCGTTTGTTTTCAGCCTTAAAACGAATTGTTATACGTTGAATATATTGACAATTTTAAGGTCTTACGAAATCTGTGGCTAAGTGCTATAAAATATTTAACTTTGATATCAAATTACTCATTTTACCCACTTAGGTCAAAAACCACTATTGGAAAACCTCCCCCTCCCCATAACTTTTACACCCTTAGGGTACAAACGAAAATTTTGCCGGTACAATCGGGTACAAACCCGGTACAATCGAATAGGATCAAAAAAACATGAATATCTCAAAGTTAGTTGCTAGGTTCACACAGCTTCCTCCGCGTCCTGCCCTTCCGATATATTTTCAATGCTCTATTTCGGTATGTATAACTTCTATTGTAGAAGTTATCATTATGTGTTATGATGTCATATTAAAAATAACATTTTTTTTTTAACCAGGAAGCGACGAGGAGTTTAGTGATGACAATGAGGAAATTTTAAATATAGCTATACCGAGAGTAGCTCAGTTGTCGATGGTTTATGTAAATGTTTTTTCCAGTTTAATATTTATAAAATTCACAAAAAAATATTTAAAGTATTTTATTTTGTAAAAGACTTTAAAACTACAACCAAAAAAGCTCGATGAAAATATATTCATGCCGCATCCAGTAATATCCATTTTGTTAGTCTATCCTTGGCATTGTCATTGATGGTAATTTGAGAATTATGAGACTTTTGGTTGTTGAATTTCTAAATGTTTTTGTATAGGAATAGATGATTATTTTACTACAAATCTTTTGTAAATATATTAAAGCTTTTGGATAAAAAAAATCTTGACATGTTGATAGTAATTCTTACTACAATACATACACGAATGGTGAACCATTCGCACCATTGTTAGTGTGTATTTGTTAAACGTATTAAAAGGGTTTGGTATTTAGTTTAGAAATCTCCAAATAGTATTCTAAGGATGTTTGAACCTTTGTCTGAGTATTGCTTATAAACTACTCTTGTGATTTGAGCCACAAAAGAGGCCACTTCTCTCATGTGGAATTCATAAACAATCCTTAAATTTGATACTCTCGCAGCGGGCCGCTAGGGTCACGTCACGTCGACCTTAATCATTTTTTGTGGTTTTTTTTGTAAAAAATTCCTAGAGAGCTATGCTTTTGTTGACTCAGTAATGTAGCGTAGTGTATATATTTATAATAAAAGAGATACTTCACTTAAAACCTTTTTTTTTATGTTAACCCTCAAACATTTTGTACGTAAAGCGGGAATCTACCGGCGTAATAAATCTTTCAGTTCAAGTAGCAACATGTTCATGTGTGAACAAGTAATATTTACTATTGAATGGGTTAGAAAATTTCAAGACTATTTCAAGAAGGTTTATTACTTCCTAGGCACAGTAGAAAAACGTAAAATTATCATCACATAAGTACAGCGCGGCGCAAAAGTGCGGACCACCCACGTAGGCCCCTTCGACAGAAGTGACAAATTACGCGCACTAGGATGCGCAGGCTAAGGGTTAAAAATCAATACTAAAAGAATCAAGCGTCAATCAATGTATTGGCCAATACTTCACCAGACCACACCTATATAGGTACACCAACACTCATATAGACCCGCACTACACGATGGGCAATACGAGTTGGCCAACGTGAGGCTGAATTTAAACCTTCGCCCACCGCGCCACATCGGTCGACTATTCGCGCCACATCGGTAGACATTAAAGTTAAGATTATGAATTTATGATGCAAAGGTGGTTTTATTTATTATCAATATTACAATGCTGTAATAGGTAGGTTAGATGTGGTGCATACATAAAATACATACAAAATAAATATTTATTTGAAAGGTTAGGTACCTTACGATAAGTAGGTACGTACCTATCTACCCAACAGTATTCGCCTTACGATATTCACTTTCAACTCGTGTCTCTACTTTTAAATCGCTTAGGTATATTGATAATATTTACAGTTAGTAGTCTAAATTTAGGAACTGAATAAATAATGGTACGCAGGTAAAGGCATAGGTAGGGTTTTATCCAATAGCTACATATAAGTACTATAAAAATATGGTAGAATTTTGGATGGGGCTATAAGATCATTTTACTAGAACATAAATTAAGATCCATTCAAAGACAGATGCCTTCAGTCACTGGGTCCAGCTAAGATCTGTAGGTAGCGGAAGGACTGTCTTCGTAGTTCCTTCTTGTCGTGCAAAGCACTAAGCCTATATATAAGCTCCAATTGGAGCATTTTTAAGTTTTGACAAATTATTCGCTAGTATGTAGTTAGTAGCGTCATCTCTGTGATATATTGTGAAGCATTTCAACACTATTCTCATTAAAAAAGTTAGGGGGCCAACTACACGGACGGAGGTTAGGCAGGAGTATTTAGAACTCCAGCCACACGGACTAGGCACACGGAGATTTAATTATTCAAGGGTATACTCTGTAGAAACATAAATGTTATGTTTCTACAGAGTATACATTGACAGTGACATTATCATGTGATGCTATCCAAGTGTCAGCTTGCACGAGCTAGTGATTGTAAACGCAGCATAGGATAGGATGTCATCTTGGCATTATTTTCCAAGGCTGTAAAGTTTGGGCTGTGAAAGGTTGGTACGTATCAATATCTGTCAGCCTCGAATAATTCAACCTTGGTATATACAACCTTGGAATCCTCTGCCAATGGCAGAACTTTCCACGGCTGTAAGTGACGAGGCCGTGCTATTAATGTTCAGCCCGTACTTTACATACTCAGAACTTACAGGCTTGGAATATGATGCCATCCATGTACAGATATTACTGGGCTGTAACATCCACGGCTGTTCCTTGATTGGCCGTAAAAGCATGGCACCCATTATGTGACGTGCGTGACGTGACAGTGATATATCCCTAGAAGTGAAGTTGTTTTGTTTTTGTGTCACGAACTCACGACCAATTTTAGGTTAGAATAACATATGTGTGTATTTTGGTTAATTTGGTTAGAAATTCAGCAAATTACTTACATGTGTTTGTAATAAATTTAATAGTAATGGAGAGTAAAGTGCATAGATTACGATGCTACAATCCCAAACCGCAGCCCATAAACTGTGCTTCAATAAACAAATCAAGTAACCTTCTAGCCATTGCAAGGTAAACTAAACTCATAGATTTAAGATGTAAAACAATTTTAATCAGGTACTTTATAAGTTCTAATTTATAAATATTATTTTATTTACAGAGGAGACGCTTCTATTGAAATTTGGGACGTAAATTATTCTCCGTATGTGCTTAAATTTATTCCTGGAGTTGAGAATGGATCTGTAGAAGCTCTATGTTGGGTGCAACACAGGTTGCTATCTACTGGTCTAGGAGGTTCTTTGCTCGAATGGGATCTCGAGACTCTGGCTCTGAAGACCACCACATTACTCACAGGGTATGCTGCGTGGTGCCTTGATGTCACTCCAGATAATACGCTTGTAGCCGTGGGTACCGAACAAGGCTACATAAATTTATTCAATGTTGAAAATGATGATATTGTTTATCAAAAGCTCTTTGACAAGCAGGAAGGCAGAATATTGTGCTGCAAATTTAATGCTACTGGGAATGTTTTAGCCACAGGTAATTTCTAAATGTTGGTTTGTATAATAAGTAATAATAATTATGCTGAACAATCTACACAGCATCATGTAGCCCCAAGCTAAGCAGAAGAAGTATAAAGTACACTATTAACAAAAAAAGTACCTACCATTTTTTCAAATGCTTAGAAAGTTATGAAAAACTGTAATATATAATATCTATCTATGCACTAATGTATCTAAGAAGTATATCATAGTATTTAGTACCCATAACACAAGCTCTGCTTACTTTGTGGCTAGATGATGCTTTGTAAATTGTACAGTATTATTGATTGTTTTTTTTCTGTAGGTTCCGTCAATTCTATAAGAGTTTGGAATGTGAAGACAGGTCAAGCCACATGTCGGCTTTCTGTCAGCAGTAAAGGAGAGGAAGTCATTGTGTGGTGTCTTGCATTCCTATCCGACAATACCATAATCTCTGGAGACAGTCTTGGAAGACTTTCATTCTGGGATAGTGTTATTGGAGACCAGGTAATACTATTCGATACTACCAATATGAAGCCAAAATATTTGCTTTTTTACAAAGAATTATCATTCTTGGTTCCAAGCAAACACTCATAAACTTTTAAGCCATGTTAGGGCTCTATCAAAATTCATAGACAAAATAATAGTCTAAAAAAGTATTAATTTATGGAGACCTATGTCTAGCAGTGAATTATTATGTGCTGGATGATGATAATAATCAAATACATGAAAGCCTACCCAGCAGTGGGTCAAAACCCAGAACACCCCAAATAAATATAATTTGCAGATCATAGAAACATTTGTTCCAAGGCGGGAATCGAACCCGCAACTTCCTGCGTCGCAGGCGGACCTTTACCCGCTGCGCCTCATGGGTCGTCAATGCATAAAATAATACGAATTATTTCAGTTAGAAACATTTACAACACACAAAGCTGACATAACAGCTTTAGCAGTCACTGATGATGAACTGAATCTGTACTGCAGCGGAGTAGACCCTACCATGGTGCACTTTGTGCGAGTACAAGACAGTCTCAATAAGCAATCTGGGAACAATTCTACAGAAGAAATGGAAATAACTAAATCAGTCTGGGCCAAGGATGTGCAAAAGCATATTCATGAACATGATGTCAGGTATTTTAATTGATGAAATAAGCATAATTTTTGTACATACTTACGTTTTTTAGTGACTAGACAGAAAATATAATAAAAATTCTAGACAATCCACACAGCATCATCTAGCCCCATGCTAGGCAGAGCTTGTGTTATGGGTACTAGATGACTAATTTACTTAATAGAATATGTATATAGGTTATTTTTATTATACATAGAAAATACCCAGAACAAATACTTGCAGATCGTACAAACATTTGCCCCAAGGCGAGAATCGACCCCGCAACCTCCTTTGTCGCAGGCGGACCTTAACCCGGTCGTAAAAAAGATAAATTTTTTTTTACGACAAACGCTGGGATAACCGTGTTCTTGAATGGAGCCGCGACTCGGTAAACATAGTGTACGACGCCTTCTGCCCAGGAGGGCAAGGACCTGTGAAGGCAGATGCCGGATGCGGCAAACTAAAGACAGGCTATAAATAAAAAAAAAAAACTAACAATAATCCAAGCTTAAGCCTAATATGTGCATAATTTCCAGAGTAATTATCACCCATGGAAACCAGCAAATATCAGCAGGCATCAGCGGTTACCTAGTGTTCACAAGCTACCCCCCTTTATGGACACTGAGGATCCCTCCCATGATAATGTCACCAAGAACTGCTGTCAGTGCCAGCAATAAATTGTTGCTTTTGAGGTAAGTACTTTTAAACCACACACTGTATCAACCGACCATGATAAAGAGGTATTTAAGTTGATCTAACGAAGAATCAATAGATTATTAGTAAGATCTATTGGTGTAGAACCTTTAGATACATCTTTAGTTTAACTTTCTAGGGCGGCAGTTTAATCGTATGTGTGGCAAAGCAAAGCTTCAGCACAACCTGCGCGTCAAACATGCAGGACGGTAGCATCAGCCGCTTGCCGGACGCTGCAATGGCGCCTAAGTGATGCAGGAACTCGCGTTGTTGACGTTACCGCTTCGCGTACCTCGTGTTTGACGCGCAAGTTTGACCGAAGCTTTAATCGTCATATCGAAAAAAAACTTGGTTGAAAGGAAATAATTAATTTTAATGAAACGTATAAAATTCAGGTACAGCTCATATTTGGAAATTTGGAAATTGGGTGCTTACGCAATTGACAAGAATGGGAAGGCTATCACTACTGATAAGACAGAAGAAGACACTTTATTGAACAAAAAAGCAAACCAGAGCAAGGATCAACCCAGAGACGTCATAGACAAAGATACGACTGACGATCTTTACAAGCACATTATCCCGAAGAAACAAATGACGACAGTATCTTTAAATATAACGGAGAAACCTACCAAATTACTCCAAATATATACAAAGCACAAGAGGCAGATGCGCTGCTGCGAACTCTCGCCTTCTGGTGAATTCATTATTTACGCAACAGACGGCCATTTGAGGATGCTTAAAATGGAATTGGAATCCGAAGGAGATGAAGATGTGAGTATTGACCATTCCGAATCATTCAGCTGTACAACAGCACATAATCTAATTATTCCTATGTCATGATAAAAGTATGTCATGCCACCCCATCTATTTCTTTTTAAATTGACGACAGAGAAATGTGGTCTTTTCACGACATGAAGAAACTGACATCCTCTTAGACGGACAACGGCATATCTATGTAACATAATGCAAAGGTTTAACAGTGATTCTAAGCATGTCTATATTTTTTTTCTATAAAATGTAAGTATGGACCGCCCTCAAAGATTACAAATTGCAGGGAGACCAACATCGGATATTCCTATCGAAACTGTCGGTGCATGGCTTGAAGAGCTGTGATCGCGTCGCGTTTACCGAAGACTCCCGGACTATGGTGGCGCATACGCCCGGCACGCTGCATGTGTTCCAGGTTGACCCCGAGGTCGGGGCCACTCTAGTACACACCATCAATACTGATAAATGTAAGTAAACTAAAATATAACATTTAGTTTTTTTAATGTCCGCATCCATCATGCGGCCGCATGTCAGGTAAGTAGGATTCGTAAGGAATACATCCGACAGGAACCATAGTTATCTATATAGCTCAAAGAATTAGCAAGCTGAAGTGGCAGTGAGCCGGCCATATCTCGCGAAGAAACGTCACCCTCTGGGGTAAACGTGTCCTTGAGTGGAGATTACGACTCGGTATATGTAGTGTAGGACGCCCTCTGACTAGGTGCGATGACGACCTAAAAGAAGCTGAAGACAGGGTGTTACAGCGCTCATTAGGGAAGGCCTATGTCCAGCTGTGGACTACTATAGGCTGATGATGACTGATGTATGCAAGGTTAGGCGCCTCTTGATCACAATAGCACTCTAAACACACAACTGATTTTTTTTGATCCATTATCAAATGTGATGTTATTTATCTAACTATTTTATCTTCAGTTTTCAGCACAAAAACGATACTACATCTGCACATATCTCACAATACACAGAGCGGCGTGTACTTAGTAGCAGCGGACACCAAGTGTGCAATAACTGTTTGGACGCTAAACGGGAAGAAGTTTGAACACTACTGCAACCTGCCGACCTACCACTGTGTGCCTTCGGCGTTGTCGGTGGCGGGGGCGAATGCAGTGCTGTATGTCACTTATGTGGATCAAAAGGTGAGATACTTTGGTTTCAAAAAACTATAAACCGACTTCAAATTCGTAAATAATGAAAATGGGTTAAAAACTTAGTTTAAAAAAAGAATCATCGAAATCGGTTGGCGTGATATTGAGTTATTCGTATATTTGTCGCGCACATACTTAATGCAGTATTTAAGACTTATATGGTTTTCTCGTGGATGCCATTGTAAGAACTGGACCAAATTGATATTTATGTATCTATTTTTTTATAATGATAACTAGATAACAATATACATAATAACAATACATTACATAGATAGATATTTTTTATTATACATATAAAACGACCAGAACACCCGGAACAAATATCTGCAGATCGTACACACAATAGTCCCGAGGCGGGAATCGAACCCGCAACCTCCTGCGTCGCAGGCGGACCTTCGCCCACCGCGCCACATCGGTCGTCATTTGAAATGTAATAAATTGAAACCACATGGGAAGAATATGAACCGACTACAAACGGTAAAGATAAATAAGCTCTGCCGAATCTGGGTTGCGCATAATAAATTCCTGGCTAGATAACAACCTTAAATAATATCAGCGTATTCTTCGTTGCTGGATTCCGCCATTGTGACAAAAATAACAATATCAAAAACAAAACAACAAACAGTTTATCAAAACTGACGAAATACCCAAAATAACAAGAAAATTTAACGATTAGGTACAATTATTGATTAGAATTCGACATTCAAATTTCGAAATTTGAATCCTCTAATAGACATATCAGTCTAAGATTAAAGAAGTAAAAAGGTTTGTTAGGTAAGTAGAAAAAAAGGTTTATTTTTTCTTTTGTATTTTTATTTCGTTTTCCCTTTAAGTGTTAATTTTTGACAAGTTTATAGACTTTTCGGCTATCGTTGGAAAGGCTAATAATAATAACTGAATAACTTTTTAAAAGAAAACTTTATTCAATGTGACTTGTGACTGACCAAATTATTTATTTATTATTATTATTTATTGTGTATGTTGACAACATACAAAGAGATACTTGCCTGATAGGGTCATTCATTATTGAGCTGAAACTTTTTTATGTTTTATTTGAATAAACAAAATTTGCTCAAATTGGCCACATTCTCATGTCGGTCCCAATACCAAACAGCCTGTATGTAAATCTAGCTTCATGCATTTATGATGGTATTTTGTTCTCTTACAGTTGGTTGAATACGAGCTACCATCGAAAACGTTCTTAGAGTGGGCTGACTACTTACTGCCGAAGCAGTGGCCCACGCGCACCTCAGCGTTCCACAGCATCACGCAGCACCCTGGCCGAAACGCTGTCGTGTTCCAGGACTTGAACTCTATCTGGGTGATAGATAAGGTAAAGCCCAAGGTCGATTTCACTTCGCACGTCGTCAGTGAGAACAGACTCTTACGGGCGTTGAACAGCTTGCCTTTTACCTACACATTTATCTATACACTGTTCAAGGTATAGCTACTAGATAAATAAAATAAATAAATAATGCTGGACAATTCACACAGCATTATCTAGCCCCATGGTAGATAGCTCTAGAGATCTTTATAAATCATTCTTTAAAGAATTATAAACTCCCTTTAAATATCTGATATTTGCCGTTTTTTAAATTTTTGCGGGACATATAGTAATCACGCGGGAATACATTTTTAAGGGACCACCTGGGGATAATTCTCTATTATAGAATATCGATATAAAATTGTCGGAGAAGTCGACGAACATACATATAAAATCTATATACAGTCGAATATAGAACCTCGTCCTTGTTGAAGTATAACACATTTTGTAAGTGCTGGTGGTGCCTGCTTAGAATTTGCATCACACTTACTCTTCCGCGGGGGTCGTAAGAGCTTACCTCTTATCTTAGGATATCTACCGGAGGCGGGTAGCATGATCTGATGCTTTTTCTTATATTGGGGCTAGCAGGCTGTCTGTCCCTCCCTATGTATGCTTAGATCTTTAAAACTACGCAACGGATTTTGATGCAGTTTTAAATAGATAGATTGATTCAAGACGAAGGTTTATAAACCATTTGACACATCGATTTGCACGCGGGCGAATCCGCGAGGCGTGCAGTTTATTAATATTTCGTAATTTTATTTGCAGAGCCACAAAGGACCCGTCCCACCTAACTCAAAGCTGCCTTCTAGAATTATACCAGTAAAGGTAAGCAAAGCCGTATATTATCTACACTGCACTACCTCTACATCGTGCCTATTTGTCCGAGTTATCCCATATTATAAAAAACGGAGAGCACACAGTATTATGCGGGTTATCTGTGTGCGAAACATTTGAGTTATTTTTGCCCAAACTCAAAGCTAACAAAGTATCGACCGCATTTGATCATTGATCTATTACATATTGAAAAAAAATGATGTATGTTAAATACCTACCTATCAATCAAAATGTTACTTTCTATTCTAGACATAGATTGAAGTGAAGATAAAATCAAAAACAACTTTATTCTTATTTGATAATAATTTATAGATTCCTCCTATTACATAGATCTAAACAAAAAAGAAACGAAACATCTTCCAACCCGGCTGGTCACCGTGGAAGATTATGACCATAACCCTCCAAAATAAATTACACAGACGGACAACAGGAAAAATAAACGATTAAATCGATTACAAAACGCAACTTATAACTTCAGGACCTTATCGTCATACGAACGCTTATTGGAACTAAGGAGAAGCTTGGTAAAAGAATTGAGGAATAGGAGAACTTAATACTTTGCCACAAACAGACCGCACAGGACAGAGACAAATGGGCATCTTTGGAGGAGGCCTTCACCCAATATGGGGTTCCTACCTGTTCCTACAGATATTTTTATATCATAATCAATTATGTTAGGCTATATTATTATGTTATTTAAAATAAATGATTAGTTAATAAGTAAAGCAGAAATGTAAACAAACTAGTTAAAGTAACTCAAAAAACAATGTAAAGTAGGTAAGTTGGAGGAAATAAAAAGGCATTTATTATTTATAATAATTTATAGTATAAAATTTGAATTGTATACTTACATGTTTATTTTGTAAAACAAAAGAATTTTGAAAAAATGAAAATCTGTAATTCGAAAAATATTACTGTTAGAGTCAGAGAGATGAGACAAAAAGCGAACCAAATAAAAAAAAATGAGTATGGCCACTCCAAAATTATAGGGCAAAATTTTTAATTCGATTTGCACTGACTTCAATGAAAAAAAACCTTGGGTAAAGCATACCTATACCACCCATCGTAGTTTGAAAACTGCAAACTACGATAGTTTGCCGACATTATGTAATTTTTTTCTTGTTTTAAAATTAATGAACTTTGTTGGTCTTCATAAAATAAGTATAATTTATTGTTTCCTTGCAGTATCTGGCTGGGTTCCACTGGCTGAGCACAGATGAAGCAGTGACCGTGGAGGTACCACCAAGTAACATCGTCGCACAACTACCGGCGATGGTGGCGACCAAGAAACATTAGCGATAAGTACAATTTTAAATAAATAATATTCATATTGATGTGGCTAGTTTTATTTCATAAGCATCGAGATTTTCATAAGCGTTGAAGTAAGATGTAGCTATTTGTTTACCTGTCTGAGGTTTTATTGAAAAAGCAGATTTTTCTGATATATCGATAACTGACGAGGGGCGGTTTTATGCTTTGAAAAAATAAGTACATAGATTAAGACTACCACAACATTAGAAAGGCTGCACCTATTTTCATGAAAACTCTAGGTTAAGACTTGACAGAGTTTTGCAAAAACAAAAACAAGCATCAAAACTAAATCTAAAGTTAGTTTTCATCTGTTAAATACCAAAGACGTTAAACAACGTAAAGGCACATTATCTACAGTGTACGTAAATTATACTTTAGGTATAAATTGTTTGCAACAGTTAGCTCAATTGTTTCAATTGTAAATACTAGTTCTAATTTCTTTCTTTCTTTGTTAATAAAGACTTTAGTAACAAATTATACGAAGTACCTACACCGTGGAAATGAAAATAATACACTGGTGAAAATTATATAATGTAAAAAAATAATTTTGATACCGTAATAAGTTAATAAATTGATTACACTTAAGATACCCACATAGTAATAAACTATGTAGTAAGTTACGGATCTAGTCAGAGCCTTGCAACTTGTCGATAAAGTCAAATGGCGTGATTGTTAGCTGCATCGGACGCGCTAGCATTTCGTCAGTGACCTCATCGCGAGTCATCGGCAGTTTGTAGGATATCGGGTCGCCATCCACGCTTCTGTAACAAAAGATCCCAGTAAGCGAGGCAAAGCAGCGAAGACCGCCGTGCAAGTGTTCCTACAAGGTCGCTACCAACCGAGAGAAGGACTTGTTGAAGGCTGTTAAGGTACAATTTAGCTTGGCACATAACAACATATGTTGTAGTCATCTTCAGTAACGGTGAGGAAGGGCTTTGCCGAGCTGGAAGATAATCCAGCAGGCTGATAATATAACAAAGATGGTGGGTTGACTTAGATGAACTTTCCAGAGTCCTTTTTTTTTCTTTTTAATAGGTACTATATTGTCTGCTTGTAGTGTCCCGGCTGTTCTCTAGCCAGCGGCCGTAGCATTCGAGGCAGGGCGCGTGCCGACCAACTATTGTTGAGACGACCGCTGTAACGCGGCGGCGAAGGTCCGCCTGCGACGCAGGAGGTTGCGGATTCGATTCCCGCCTCGGAACAATTGTGTGTACGATCTGCAGATATTTGTTCTAGGTGTTCTGGTTGTTACCTATGTATAACAAAAAATCTATGTAATTATATCAGTTATAACACAAGCTCTGCTTACCTTGGGGCTAGATGATGCTGTATGGATTGTCCAGCATTATTTATTATTTATTTCTAAAGGAAACAAATATCTTACCCCAAGAATACCATTGTCTGCTTGTAGGGGTCGTAAATCTGTCCCGGCTTGAGAGGCGGCCGCGTCGGGTAGTCCCGGCCGGTCTTCACTAGCCGGCCGTAGCGTTCGAGGGGGCAGAGTGCGCGCCGGCCAACTATTGCTAATGGATCGAAATATTATTATTTATGTTGGGGCAGGATCATTTGGTTTATATTAAAAAATACATTTAGTCTAAGGTATGGGTCCCACTGCTCGGCCTCAAGCTTGACCCTTCAAGCATATCTTGAGCTCGGAATTGTGCCCACGCGTAACGAAATAAAAATTGAAAAAATACATTATCTTTTCATATACCTACCGAAAAACTAACACTACATAATACCCTTTTGGATGTAAAGGCCATAGATGATGATGTGAAAAAATAGTATAGTAGAAGGTTCGAAAATTATGTAATTTTTTTTAAAATAATATTTAATTGGTAGCTTATAAAATATAGTCCACAATAAAACTCTAGGTTTGATTCTAAGATCCGTATTACGAAAGCTTGCTTAGTCATAGATATACGAGTGCTTGAGTGACGTTAGTCCATAGAAAAGCGTTAGCGTTGTTTTTTTATACTAATTTAAGAGCGTTTATTCCTAAAATGCGCAGAAACAATACTTTTCAAACCCGTTTATATCACGAACCCCTTATCTTATAGTATATGTTATTTACTAATAATTTTAGGAAATTTTAGTGTCCAAATAGTTTGACTATAAAATATTTCGATTAATATAGTATGTACGCGTTCTATCAAGATAACTTGTGAGAGGTTTTCATAATTTCCCTTTCAGCATCAGTTTCGAAGCTCAAAATAATAGAAAATACTGACATATCTAATTAAGAAAAAAATATAACCTACTGATGAGATCCTTGGCTAAAAAGTTAATTAGATAGATGTTTGGTTTTGGTATTCTACTATGAGAAATTAAAATTCAAAAAATGTGAAATATTACGAATATTTCACATTTTTAAATGATGTTTTTACCGATATACCTTATTTAATTTAATATAATAATAGCCTACCAATAAAGTGGAGCATCTTTTTTAAAATCATAAATTTAAAGTTTTTATGATTTTGTTGCTATTATATTTCTATAAATATTTAATTGATTGTACTTGACTATAAATATTTGACTGATTTTCGCGCAGCGTTTTATAGTAGTTTTAAAATATTTATAGAAAAATAATAGCAACAAAATCATAAAAATTTTAAATGTATGATTTTAAAAAAGATGCTCCACTTTATTGGTAGGCTATTATTATATTAAATTAAATAAGGTATATCGGTAAAAACATCATTTAAAAATGTGAAATATTCGTAATATTTCACATTTTTTGAATTTTAATTTCTCATAGTAGGATACCAAAACCAAACATCTATCTAATTTACTTTTTAGCCAAGGATCTCATCAGTAGGTTATATTTTTTTCTTAATTAGATATGTCAGTATTTTCTATTATTTTGAGCTTCGAAACTGATGCTGAAAGGGAAATTATGAAAACCTCTCACAAGTTATCTTGATAGAACGCGTACATACTATATTAATCGAAATATTTTATAGTCAAACTATTCGGACACTAAAATTTCCTAAAATTATTAGTAAATAATATATACTATAAGATAAGTGGTTCATGATATAAACGGGTTTGAAAAGTACTGTTTCCGCGCATTTTAGGAATAAACGCTCTTAACACGGGCCTAACAACTGTATGCCTACCTTGTCTAGGCTCGGAAATTGATCACCAATTACTTTAATACCTACCAATTACATAAGTAAACAATAGTTGTAGATAAACTGCCTACGCTAATTGCGGCGACATACGCCTATGTCTATTTCGGGCGTGTTTGTGAGTCCCATTAGGCGAATTGTTCTGATACAGTATCGTGATTAGAGAGATGGAAGCAGGTGTGGCCAAGTACCTACGGGCTAAACAAATGTCAGTGACGCATTAGTGCGTAACGATTATTTACAAATTAACGTATGACAATGTTGCGGTGTAAAAATATCTTGTTCAATTGTTTTTTCCGGGTGTTCTGGGTATTTTCTATGGATAGTGAAAATATATTTTTATATAAAGTAGGTACCTAGTGTATTGTAGTACTTATGTATATGAGTCATCTACACAAGCTCTGTTTAGCTTGGGGTTAGATGATGTGTGTATTGTCCAGCATTATTTATTTATATTATTTCATCGACGTCACTTTTGCCTGTTAAATCGCTGAAAAAATATTCATTCTAAGCCTGCGGGAAAATTCCACGGATGATCCACAAATGATAAAGTTAAAAAAGAAAGGTATACTTCTTTCGTTTTTAATAAGACCAAAATAATGATGTCGTAGCCGAATTTCGGCCACGGCGGCGCGGCGGCGGCGGCCAGTCTTAAACGAGACTAGCCATTTGCGAAAGACATATTATAATGGGCAAGTGTGCGTAAACAAAAGTGTAGGTACGCTTTATTCCCTCACTCTTACAATCCGATGGGTTACCGAAGTTAGTTACCGTTACAGTTAGTAATACGTTACCAGCAGATGTGGGAGGCAGCGGGTGCGGTGATGGGTCTACCACTACTGGGTATGTCTTAGGCTCCAGATAGCAGCTCAGGGAGCGCACAGCCTCTCTGTACTCTTCAAGGGAAAATCCTGAAAGAAAAAAGTATTTCAGAGTGTTTTTTTGACCCAGTCCCGACTGTCGTCCGTAACCTAGTCTTTTAATTGATAACGTTTATATGTAATGTTACATGTAATGTTCTTAATTCTAATGAAATTATCAATAATTTTAACCAAGACGGGTTAAAATAATTAATATTAAATTTAAAATTAAATCAAATTAACACATACTCGTATGTACATTCATGTAATCTCTAAGACGCAAAGGCAAAAAACACATGTTACAGACTAAGTAAAAAATAAAAACGTTAATTGGTGGTAAACTTACCCAGCTTCAGCGCTTCCTCTTCCTGTGTTTCTTTTATTTTACTATGGAACCCCCATTTTGACTTCCACAACTTTGCTGCAACCTGCTCCTTCTTAACTACCGATTTTCTGAAACAGAACACTTACTCATTTATTTTCCCGAGTTTCACCATCTTCTGCTTATACTAGTCCACTGCTGGACAATAGGTCTCCACTAATAAGCGCCATAGCGCCCTGTCTGGCCGCATTCTACGGCTTTGAGACTTCCCGATCTGGCACAGATTTGATTTCCCTATCATCAATTGTTTCAAATGAAACGGAACAAGAGTTTTTAGGTACTAATTTGACTCAGGTGTACAAAAACTTTACAAGTGCACCTGTGTTTGCGCACGCACTTGTACACTAATATGTTCTGCACACATGCCTAGTCTCGAGACTGGAAACCGGAACCGAAATTCGGCAAAGAGGACAACATCATCACGGAAAACTTGCTTAAAGTAAAAAGCGTAAAACTTAGTATGATGAAAATAAACATTTACAAAATGCCCTGAGCTTTCACAGGATCGATGATTGGCTCCCGACGAATACGGATAGGCGCTGGGGCGGGTGCTCCGTTTTCCATAACTTATTTATTTATTTTCACTTGTACGAGTAGAAAGTTCAGATAACTAATCAGGATGACCAATTAAAGAGTCGCAAATAGAAATACGTGTATTTTGATTGAGCGTGTGATCGCGTTCGCGTTGCTTAGTTTCATATCGATCTAATATATGTACTGATCTGTTTCCAAGGCAATTTCCATAGAACAGTAATACAATGAAAGAAAAATTACCTGTTTTTGTAGTATTGCGTAATGCGCAGAGGTGATTTAACTGAGTAAATAAGAAAATTCAAAATTCTGCATTTGTTAAATTCACACATTTCTTTCCATCCAAAGGTTGTCTGTAAGAGATCGCTTTCTAAGCGACAAGGCCGCCGATTTTACTTGTCGAGTGTAGTGTCTTTTTTGTAATGATCTGTATCTGGTGTACAATAAAGTATTTTTGTATTGCATTGTAAAATCCAATACAGAGAGAAACAACATGCATTAGCAAAGAAAACGGTCTGTAATGCGTAGTATGCAGTCAGGCGTAATTGAATTGTAGGTTCCTTGGGTCCAGGCTCGTCGCTAGTCTGTCTGAGTGGAGTACATAGCTTCGTCATTTGCTAACTTTAGTACCTTCTGTTGAGTGCTAGGAGGCCGAACCGTTTCATACAAACGTAACCTGGTGTTGCTGAAGCAAAATGTTTGTGCCCTACCATCACTTAGTAGATATATATAATTTTCCCCATCCAAAGGTTACCTGGGAGAAATCGCTATCAGTGATAAGGCCGCCTATTGTACTTTTTGTTGATATCTAGATATAAGGTTTTTATTTTGTTGTTTTTTTAGTGCAATAAAGTGTACATTCATTCATTCATTCAATGTCTACGTATTTTCAAATAAAATAACTTATAACCACAGAGATATATACAGCTGATTTCAGGCCACTTTTACCCAAAGAAAAATATATCGCTGTTTTAAGGCAGTTTTACAATCCCAATCCCTTCAGCAGTTCAATGTTAAATACACTGGTTTAATAGAATCAACCCTCTTCTCCGCTTACTAAAGAGAAAAAACATTGGATGTATGTATGTAGGTTGTTATTTCCAACATATTTTTGTCTCTGACCGCCGCGTCGTGTGCAGAAGTTTATTTTATAAAGACTTTTTAAAGAGACGTACTCGTAACATTTGTATGATAACGGCTTCTCAGACTTAAGAAACATGTCCGCACTGGGACAGACAGACGATGGAGACGTCTAGACCTGGCGGCCTATAAACTTTTTCAAGCGTTTCTTTTATTTTACCGTTTACGTGAATGGTAAAGCTTGCTTTGCTCAGCTACGACCAAATTACCTGGCATAATACCTATGTAGCTTATGAAGAGAAGGTTAGTTCAAAACTTGAATTTCAATAATTTATTTGCTCGCCGTTCTCAATAAAAAAAACGCCCAAAGCGAAAGCTTTGTCATTCAAATAATATTTTCTCGCTAGACGTTGTTTAGTAATAGGACGACATTACACGACGACGACGAAACACAATAAATATTTAAAAAAAAAGATCGAAGAGAAAAATAGGTAAATAAACGCAATAAATACCCGTTATATAAGTGCATACAATATTTATATTTATTTTTATATATATAACCAAAAAGACACCTCCGTCTAAACTCGAAAAAAAGCTTTGTGCATGCCGGCGGTACCCGTGGTCAAAACGCGTTGCGACATAAAACACGCTATGTTAGACATTAATAAAACCTAGGCATAACACGAAGACAGGCATTTGCCACCCTCCCCCTTATAATCGATGAGTGAATCTGCCCCCGGCTCGCGGAACACAATGCACGAATGGAATGCGGAAATACAACAGACAGATACTATCGGTCCCTGCATTTATATTTTATGAAAGTTTGACAACGAACTACCTACATGTGCCTATAACCCGAAGTACGTATAAACAAGCTCTAAGCTTGTTTCATGAATTATGGCTAAACTAATTTTTGTTCTGAAATAACGTTTGTAATGATGAAAATTGACGAATTCATTGTCATATAAAAAGGAATAAATAACGTGTCTCGATGAGCCCTCTTGATATGGTTATGTTACTTTAATATTTTTTTTATGATGTTTGAGAGGACCTATACATTGGGAATTGTTTGAAACAGCCTGCAGTTAACTCAATTGTTTCCATTGTATATATTAGTTCTAATTTGTTTCTCTTTTTTGATAGTAATTATCTTTTGTTAATGAAAATTGAATTGTTTAAATAAATACTACAAAAGTACAAACCGACTTTATATTTCTCTGTATTTATTTAAGTAGGTACACTGTTTTTTAAGTTTTTCGGGACAAATATATCCTTTATTACGGAAACATCTCAGGATCATTTTTTATACAATAGCGAAATAATTATCCAAATCGGTCCTAACTAACATTTTCGGAAAAATTGACGAACACACAATAAAAACAGCTACCGGATTTTTTTTACAAAATGGCGTTGATAAAAGTCTACCTTTAAGCTAAAGGTATTTTATATATATGGATATTACTATATAATATCTATGGTGTTAGTAATATAATTCATTTAGTACATATTAATGTTAAAGTTTTCAACTCCAAATAAACTATATCATATTAAAAAAAATAGATACCTACAGCCGAACATATGTTTAACCTTTTGTTTTTCGTCAGCTATAAAAGCATTTTACTGCGTTTTTTTTAAATGTTTTTTTTTACTTTTGACTATTAGATTGGAGATAGACTTTAACGACTTAAATTTATCAAAGGACCCAATGCATATCTACCTGAGCTAGCTATTTATTAAGCTGTGTCATGTTATCAAGGCTTGAATAGAATAAGCCTTCGGATTGATTGGTAGGTAAAACTCCCTTGGGTTACGCACATACATAAAAAGGATGTATTGAATCCGCTTCATCGGCCCATAAATGTTAGGCTTGATTGAAGTGTAGGCTGAAATACTTGGGCTTTCTATTCAGAAAGAAAAGAAATAGGATTGTTTGGTGAATGGTTTTAGTGCCTGTATTTATAACCGGGCCGTACCTGACTTATTTAGCGTGATGAAGCTTTCGTATGTTCTGACTGAATTGCTTTTTGTAGGTTTATAAGTTTCTGCGTAGGTGCTTTACATAGAGATAGGATATAATCATCTATGGTGCTTTAAGACATTGAGGTCATGTCATCTCCAAAAAATATAAAAACCAATCCAAAATAAGAACAACCTATCATGGACACTGGATAGCCCAGAAAAGTTTTTGTCTAGGCTAGAATAGAGAAAATTTCAGACGTTGCGTAAGATAATGAAATGAATTTTCAAAGTTTAGATATTTTTACTTTATCATAACTTCTGCTGCTTCAAACTTTGACACAGTGAAAGAGAACTTTCCTAGATTGTATAATTAATATTCGTTTGAAATTGGCTCTAGTCATCTATTATGTATGCCACAATAAATCAAGGGCCTATTATAAACTTCAGACCTGCCAAAGTCAGGGCATAACTCATAATTGATTACCTGATAATAGTTACAATGTAGCTCTGGAGTCTCTGGTTATGGTAACCACTGAATATGCCAACTAATTCTCTAGATATTGAATAATCGTGTTCCAAAGTTACACATAGAGATAAATTTTTCCACCTACGAATATTATAGACGGTGATGAGGTAGAGATAAATTTTTCCACCTACGAATATTATAGACGGTGATGAGGTAAGGATTAGCGAGAATTCCTGGTTTGTAATATTTTTAGTGTTCTACAAAGATTTAAAATAACAAATACGAACGATCAGAACAATGCAACACCAATTTTCCTAATTACCTAAGCCTTGTATAGCGCACCCATTTAATCCCATAATAAATATAAAGAAGGAGCGCTTCATGTTGTTTGCCCAAATTTGCTAAACAAATTTGCTGTGAAAGTATTAGACATAAACATCCCTCTATCACTATGAATAGAATTTCCCGGTCTACTCGACTTACGGGCATAGAACCGGACAGAATGGTGTAGGTAACGAGAGGAGGCTTATACTGACTTTTTTGTCGCTTGTGCCCAAGAATAACACTTCGTTTTTGAAGTCTCACTTTTAGGGCTTTTTTAGCTTTAAGATGCTTGCTCCCATCTAAAATGGCATTAATTTTGGTTTTAAATCGGCAATCTATTTTTATTTTTTACGGGATTTCAGCTCTTTACTAATATAATAACACCTGTTTTGAAAGCTGGAACAAATGTTTGTTTTTTTAAATGTTTAAATTTACCAGTGGGTGGTCACAGGTTGATAAGGTACATTATAAGTAGGTATAGTTACTTGAATCCGTTTAAAATAAGGTACAGAAGCTAGATTCAGAAACAGTTTGCGTGCCCCTCACAATTATCCAGTCCTTACGTGATTGTGTGAATGCCTATACCTACGTTTGTCTGAATGCGAGTAGAAACCAGACAGGCCAGGCAAAGGGCGACGGAAGGGCAGACTGCACTCAGGCGAGACTTTGGACGAGACCTTCTGTTTAAACTAACTTTCACTCGTGGGTTTATCTGTCTACCTTCATTGGAGAACTAATCAAAAAGTTTTTAAAATAAAATTTAGCTGTGAGCTTTAGATATGTATTTACTGTCTCGGTAGTAATATTGTAATGGCCAAAAGTTTTTCTAACAACGCAATAATTATCCATCGAAAGGATCAGGTTCACACTTGCATATACATGGTGCCACGCTACATGCATTTCATTGATTATTTTAAATTATGATTATGACCAATGTTGACGATTTTCAATTTGTATAGATTAAGATAATGACTATACCATTTTTATTGCGAATATTATTGTAGGTGTAGCACACTATCGCATTAGGTGTGCCTGTAATGGTACATAGGTGTACACACAGTTATTACATGTGTCTGTCTAAGCCTAAGCTTGAGGTTTATTTAAGCAAAAATAAAGACCGATACAGACCTTAACAATGAAAACTTCGGGACATAACGAAAAATATTTGAAAAACCTTAAAAATAGCCGAGAGGATTTTAAGGGTAAAAAAAACCGCCAAGCTACCTACCCCTTGTTTCCATAATATGACAAAAGTTGTGCACTTGATATAAAAACGAATAACGGATACCTAAACGCCTGAGAATAACTTAGACTAGACTAGTATTTTACGTGGCAAAATGGTAAGTTTCTACAAGTGTCTTTGAAGGTGAACTTAGGTAAGAGGGTAAGCCTGAGAAAGGTTGCATTAACGACAGTCGTAAACTAGGCAGTAGGTAATTAGTTCAAGTCCAGACGGGCGCAAAAGGGCCAAATTGCCGCCACGTTCGGCTAGATTCGTCGTTCAATTAATCTAATTAGCTGCTTGATACGGTGTTGATCTTTTCGTGTTGACGCGACATATGAAATGAAAGTTTATTTCTTTAGGCTTACAAATAAGCACTTAGACAAGTCATATTTTATTGATGTTCACTTCAATTTTTTGTCCACCAGTGGAAGAAGTGAGAAGAAACCACTAGTATGTTCATAACTTATGTGTCTAATTATGTGTCATATTTTTTTTTGTGGATTCATAGAAAATGGTTTACTATTTGCTGCAAATTAATTTAATATTTGTTGTAGAAGACGATTTAGAACCTTAAAAAAATCGAAGGCAAAACCGCGGAGAGGCCACTCGAGAAGGGTTTTGCCTTCGATTCATTCATTGCCGTGACATTTCACTCATTTATCGTAAAAAACCCAATGTACAAAATATAGTTTTATTAACTCGAGCTAGATTTAATATCCGTAGGACCTTTATTTTAAATCGAAGCCTAGACAACAAAGGAAAGCAGTGACCCAATGCGACTTCGCTAGAAATCTCCTTCAGACTTCAAAGCGTAATTAATTCTGTATTTGTTCTGTGCCTTTAGGTAGGTAACACAATTGTTTTGTGCGCTTACACATACAACAGAACAGACAATCAATAATGAGATTTTGACCATAATTATATATTATATACCCACAGTACCCTGCAAATTTCCTTTTTATGGCCTGGCCATGCGCTCCGTCTTAATTACGCAGTTCAGTTCAGTAGTTCAGTACACAAGTAAACTCGTGCAAACTGGAATACACAAAGACTGAACTGTCAGTACGGAGAAGATATTATTATGTTTATATTTCTCTATTTTCGGTGTCAGGATGTCGCCAGCAAAAGTAATTATTTTATAAGGAGCTTTCTTTTCTTGTCCGCTAATAGAAAACCATACAAACAAGCGACACGTGTCGAAAACTCTAACTGAAGCGTGGTTTGAATGGCTGGTCACACGCTCAAGTAAACACGTTCAAACTAAATTGGTGCAGTCAAATCATTAGCATGTCGACGATTAAAGAAGCCGCGCTTCCGGGCTTGTGCGAGCTACCGTCTTGCCGTTCACACGTTCTGTATTACTTGCTTCTGGTTTGTGCAGGCATGTTTGCAAGTAAGACGGAGCGTGGGGCCCGGCTATGAAATCATTATGCTATGCAAACAAATCTCTGAAAGGTTTGCTAATCCATAATTCACGTTAGGTTCAGGGGTCGTGTCCTGATTAATCTCACCCCACCTTTCCACATCAATTACCTACATAATGAAAAGCAAACACCCACAGTGAGGCATTGAAAAATGTAGGCACCTAGTACCTAGTGAAAACTGCGAAAGTATCTGAAAGGCTCGTCTACACGTGATGTTAATAGCGTCTAGACTTCGCTTAGCGGATTGTAAAGCTGTGTAGGCATAGAGGTCGGCGGCGGGTCGAACTTTGTAATCAGAAATTCACCTGAATGCCATTAATTAGAATTTGAGTTCGTTACTGGAAAGTTTGGTGTTACGTGTGTTCAGTAATGAAAATTGCGCTGAAGCTTTTTTCATAGCTACGAATTTTACAAATTTGTTTGTACCTACCTAATGTGCTCTGGCTTGCCTAAAGGCTTAATTTAATGAACATAAAATTTAATATCATAAATGTGTTCTGCTTGGGCTAGTACAGATTTAGGATGTGTAATCCTCTGTTGGAAAAGCATTTCTATTTGTTTGCAATAGGATTCAGATTCCAAAGCTGCTAGCGTTTGCAGCTTAGGTGCAGCAGAGTTTATTTCATAGGAAGTGCATGAATTTTATAAGCGGAAGCCGTCTGTGTCGGGGCAGATGCCAGGATGTCTCGTTAGTTTTACGGAACGCAAAGCAGTGTTTTAGTCTTTTAGATGTTCGTGTTGAACTTTTTATCAATATTGCTGCCGCTAAGACTTAGGAGGGCTAGCAGCCTTACAAGCTCTCAAGCTCGCAAACATAAAAATTCTTTCTCTGAAATAATTCTGTCGAAACAAAATATTTTTCTTCAAAAAACTAGGCTTGGATAAGGCAAGACTAATCATCCCCGCCTACGTTTCTCGCCAGTTTTATTTTACAGCATAAAATAATTCTGCGGCAATAAACCCGTGCCAGTGTGCGTGGCCCAATTCCGCCGGTAGCGTCAGTGAGCCTGAAGGGTCGTGGAAGGAAAGAGACTATACCGTACTCTATGTCTCTACCTCGCAGCCTTTCGCACGCCCCCGCGTCTAGACACCAACTTAGCTAGCTCAACGTAGACTTACATAATTCGCCACTCCCCTGCACGCACCAAATATTCCAAATATTAGGTTAACTGTTCGACTTTGTTACTCGTAGTTATGATTTACAATCGGTATCAGAGGTCGCAATTGTCGCAAATTCACATTAGTTACGCACATTTACCCTGTCCTTTGAATTAGCTCCCAGAATTCTGTGGGATACGTCCTTGTCTTTGTTTGGTGTTAAGTTAGTGTGAAATTTATTGTTTTGATATTCCATTTATGCCATAACCTACCTCTATATGACACATTAATGATAATAGTATTTCACACGAAATAACAATACATACGAGTAGGTTCTAATATAATGGCTTAAGTATATTTAGCTAAAATAAAATATACATAAGTACATATTTTGCCTTTATTTTATAGGAAGGGCCTATACTAATAGCCTTATGCATTACAAATCAAATAATGACCTATTATTTTATATTGAAGTATAGTTTTGTGCATACCGCTAAAGATTGGTATCTTTCATCTTAGATAGTTCTCCATTAAGTGTATCATAACTACTACCTATACACTTGTATACTGTAGTACCTACCTACCTACTATTATTTAGGAGAGCTAAGCTAGATATCTACATAGGTACTCAAATACATATTTTTAGTTTATTATTATGGGAGGAAGCTGTTTTCTTGTAATGTAATACAACTACATTGTAGCTACCACGGAAGACGGGATTCTAACCTTATTTGTTTCAAATAAACAATTTTGTATTTGTATTAATAGTCAATTTATTAATACCGATTTACAGGTTATATTTTTATTGGGCACGCCTTATTTTTCTGCAAGGTCACATTCGGTGGTTATCTTCATTCTCTGCGGAAAATAACATAGGAATAGGTTAAACGATACAAGATCTGACCGAGGGTTCAGTCAGGTTGGTTTCTACCTGAGAAACGGCGGCATTTAGGTTTAATAGAGGTCAGGCAGGATGCTCGGAATTATAATTTTTTTATATCACTTCTGAGATTGTGCCGATCTCAACGACCGCCGCCGCCGTATTGAAAATAGGGTAAGCAGCCGAGCAGTGAACAAAAGAAACAGCTCCTTTAAAATCCTCTGAGTTTCTTCACCATCTTAAATTTTATAAGTTAGCTAGCTTTTCAAATAAAATTATGTTCTTTCTTTGTTTGTTTCCTTATTTCTTATCTTATTCGGTTCAGTTGAATTCAAAACATGCGTAAAATTCGATAATAGTTATATTTTATTTAATACTTATGCATTCGGACATTAATGTTCCGAAGAATTTCTTCTTCCTCCAAAGTTTTATGTTACTCACTACTTTTTGTATAATATATAGCTATATCCTTTATAAGTATCAAATAAAAGCAGATTAAACGTTATCCTAAACACACCGCAGTTTTTAAAAAGGGTATTATACCATTTTAAAAAGAATATTAGAGGAAATCACGGTGATTCTTTCTAATATTCGGAATGCAGTCATCTGAGCCGTACCGGTCACAGCGTAAGAATCGACCCCTCGCGACTCAGCGGGAACCCGCGGATGGCGTATAGGGTGAATAATTGAACCTACCAGAGGAAGGACAGCTTCCTTCTGTGTATTTTTAACCGACTTTGTCGAGTCTATGTTCGGCTGTATGTATGTTTTTATATATGTATGTACGTCGATTTCTCCGTCATTTATGGATCAATTTGGATGATTATTTTGCAGTTGTATAGAGTATAATCCTGATGTGGCCCTATAAAAAATTCTTGCGGAGGGATTATTATTTATCCCGAAATTTAAAAAACTGAATTAATAAATCAAAGGGATTCGAAGTAAGTTTATAGTTTTCAAAAACATTCCTATTATTGAGAGCTCTATTACGGTCACCAATCGGCTTGCCAAGCGGGGTGATTACAGCAAAAGCCCCCTTGGGCTTGTCCAGTAGTGGACGTAAATGTGCCTCATTAGTTTTGCAGTTAACCTATGCCAGTTTTTAAGAAAAAATCGATTCAAGCTTTAATTTTTTTATGATCTATTGACAGTTAGCTAGAAGTTAACTAGCGGTTTAAGCCCCAGCTGTAAAAGGGGTGCGTTGCGGTGCACGCAGGGTGGCTGGCGAGGGTAGGCTGTCTAGACTGCGCCCTACACGACACTAATTAATATTACCACCGTCCGTCTGTCTGTCACACGGCTGGGCTGCGGCATTACAACAACACGCACAAAACGCCATTGTAACTGTGATGGTAAACGCGGATGTATTGAAATCGTTGAATTATGTAGTGTGTCTGCCTGCGACGCAGGAGGTTGTTGGGTTCGATTCCCACCTCGGGACAAATGTTTGTAAGATCTGCAGACATTTTTTCATTGTGTTCCGGTCGTTTTCTATGTATAATACAAATATCTATCTATGTTCTGTATTGTATTATGTAAATCAATTATCTAGTACCTGCCCATAATACAAGTTTTGCTTTACTTGGGGCTAGATGATGTAACAGTAAGTTCCAATCTCCGAATAGAAGATGAGATTCTAGAGATGTAATTGATATTGTTGAGATATTGATTTAACCTTAGGGCGATGTTACAATATTTCATACAATTAGGGGGCGAATTCTGATAAGCAATCTCTTTACTATGACAGACGTATCGCTGCAGGTTCATCCATAGATGAAAGAAACTCTAGATAGTGCGTACTGTACTATTTGCACAGAGAGAGCGGTTGAATGGTTTTAACCTTGACACTTATGACACGCGTTCCTCCTGTAGATTCTTTATAAAGATTGAATGCCAAAATGTGTTATTTTGAGAAGATATCATTGTTGTGGCAAAGCGATTAATATTCTAGAATTCGGGCCTTTGTTTCTTTAAAAGTTTCATCGCTTAGCGATAACATCGCCCAAGGGCATTTGTTAACACATGTTATTCTCCCTGTGAAATCTAAGGTTTCCATAGTGATCATTCTGTCATATGCGAGTGGATGGATGGATTCACTCACAAAACCAAAGAAACCGTAGATTTTTACGGCGAGAAAAACGTGTTTCAACAAGGGCACTCAGTGTCTTGTCTGGTGAAATTATTTACCTTATAGCATAGCAAAGCGATTAGACTTGACCGCCATCCAAACTCAATTCTCCAAAGTACAATAATACTCGTTGTAGTGTAGACTGTGTCAAACCAGCATTAACCCAGCTTTTATAGCGTCTGCTCCGAAATTGACATTTTAGCACCAAGACGATTTGCAGACGACATACTTTGGATCGGCTGATTACTGAACTCTGTTGCTTGATTGCCGTGAAAACCAATACTTGCATAATGAAAAGAATTAATGAATTTTTATAAGACTTAAACAGAATATCATAAACTTAAACTAAGAGTAACTTAAAGAAAGTGTGTAAGTCCAGTAACAAAATGGCTTTGCCTGAGCATGAGTTGGATGACTAGCATGCCAACAACCAACGCTGGTCTTCCGGCAAAGCAACTTGTTGGCGTGACGGACTAATTACTTACTACCGCTATACAAACAAACAGAATTAAAATAACCATTCAGTCCCCTACCTATCGACTGCGCCCTGACAACCGATTACCCATAGGCCGATTAGAATTCTGTAGTCTGCGAGGGGGCTCAGTTCTGTCGGCCCATAAAAAGTGAACAGTGTACGAGGGCCCGAGGGGAACAAAAGTTTCGTACACGGTGGTATAGGCGGCGGCGGCGGCGGCGACGACGACGGCGGCCTAGAATGCATTTTGATCGTTAAACTCAGCCTTCGACTAACCTCCAGACAGTCTGTCCTCCGATACCCGTCACTTGTTTGCTGTGCCTACGTCTAGACAAGAAAACACTATTCACTTGTCTTCGAATGTAGGTTTCAAACAATCACCTCCAAAAATTCTGCTGTTTTGCTGATCACTATGCGATAAAGTGGCAAGTGCAACATGGCTTGGGTAGAGTGTGTGTTACTGTTGAAAGTACATAGGTAGGTATTCAATGACTTTATAATTTGAGGGTCCGGTCTAAATTTGAGCTTTCTATCTCTATATTTGTTGGTGTAATTAAATCTAATTTGATTAAATTTGAGTATCACACAGGTCGAAGTTATAAACAAACATAATATTTAAAATCTGATCTCTTTATCAGCATCGTGTTTTCTGTGTAAGAACATTTTACCATCTTATCGTATAATATTTGACCTACACATTCCAACGATTGAAAAACAAACACAATTCAATCTTGCCAAAAAGTTACGAAAGCAAATTGTATCATAAAACGGCACCTAAAACTAAACGTCTCGTAAAACCATCTAGAAACATAAAATCTCGCCTCGCAAAAATAAACTTTATTGCTTGATTAAAAGGGTAAGTTATTAGACCTTTGTTGACTTGTGTCATTGAAGGGCAGGGCAGGCGGTGTGACTCGATCCGTCTGGGTCGACATCGATATGTGCAGATAGAGATTGCCTCAGACTGCATCGAGTAGGTACAGTCATCGCCTAAAACAGCAAGGCTACCACGCTATTTAACTCACGCGTTATCAGCGTTTTTATGCTTATTTTAGCGCGAATAACTCGTGAAAAGTAGTTATTCACGCTAAAATGCACCTTAACACGCGTTATTTGCGCTAAAATTAGAGTAGGTTATAATAACGCTGATAACGCGTGATAGCGTGTGAATAGTGTGGTAGCTTTCCTGTTGAACAGAAGAATACTCCAAAACCCACCCGTACACATAATAAGTACCACAGAAACTGCTAAAGTCCGGTATACTCGAGTACACAAAGCGCTGTACAAATACGATATTAAATTGCTAGCAACAAATCAGGATATAAGTACTAAAGAACGCATGAAATAAATAATTCGCTTTCTTTGACTTGACCATTCAGACAATACTTGTTACGATGAAATTAGCGTTCCTGCTCATCGAATGTTCAGCGCTTTCTGAAGTCTAGCGACTATAGGATAGCGGAATAGTGGTTTAGCGGTTTCAATTTTCTTGTGTGAACACGGGATTCCGGGGTCTTCATCTGTATCAGGCTATATCACCGGCTCTGCCAGCCAAGTCGATTAGACGGCTGCCACTGGGAGGCCTTTTCTCAAACCATCACGAGCCACTTTCCAGCAAATTACTTGTAAGTTTATTGCTTGATTACTTTTTTCGGATAGCTATTTTAGGCGGTGATTTGCATTTGCGCCTGAGAAAATACTTTTTCAAATCGTAGTTCAATACAACAATAAGTCACAGAGATCAACTCAATTTCTTTCTTTTTACCGCGTATTATTGCGAGACGAGACTTGGCATAATTTATTATTATTATTTTGTTCGGATAGCTGTTTAGTCGGTGACTGTACCTACTACTACGTCTCGATTCACCTTCAAACTCTCCGGTCGGCGAGCGCTCGCGAGCGCACTTTGTCTAGTCTAGACGAATTGCATTATGGAAATTCATATATACCTAGACGCCTATTTGTACGAACTGAAAGTTTGTTTGTTTTTAATTTAAAATGCTGTTTCGTTTTTTGAACAAGTGTGTGATTAAACATAGAGCAAGTTTTTGTCTGGTAGACTGACCACAGAGTTGACGAACTGACGAAGTTTTTAGAAATGAGGTCTAGTCACTATTTATTTAGACAATTCGGCTATTTAGAATGCTGTTTATAGTAAAAATTCTGTTTAGTGGTGCTTTTTTAACCGACTTACAAAAAGGAGCAGGTTCTTTGTTCGGCTGTATGTATTATATTTTTTTAGGTTATTGTTATTATAGTGTTCAAGCATTCATAATCACAGTTATTTCTAAGAAAAATTACTTTCCCTCCTTTTATGTTCGTCGATTTCTCCGTTGATTTTTTCAATTCTATTGGAGCTGGAGATAGTCCTATAAAAAAACACATTTCCGAGGGATTTGTCCCACAAAACATAAAAAAAAACATTGTTAATATTAAGAATGTTCAAATCGGTTTTTCTTATTTTTATTCAATATGATGGTAGAGATAGGACTTCCCTATCTGCTTCTGAATTGAAAGTGGCACGTAGCATTTAGTCACATACCTTGGCACCTGTCGTAAAACTACTTGGTATGCTATTATTGCTCCAATAACATGGGCAACATCCCAGTATTCGCGATGCTATTCCGCTAATGTCTGTTTTGTTATCCTCTAAAAAAGCAGTTGCCAGTCTCTACTGTTTCATAGAAGACATAAAAGAGACACTTACCTCATTATCAAATATTTATAAGTCTTTGTTCTGCCTGACTCATTGATAGATAGATAGATAGATAATTCTTTATTGCACACTAAGTATAAAATGACAATGTAAAATAAAAAACTTAAAAAAAACTAGATACAATTGGCGGTCTTATCGCTCAAGAGCGATCTCTACCAGACAACCATGGATGGATAGGATCGTGGACAGTACCAGGGGAGCTGTGTGCTTGCAGGTTATACATATATTTGATATTATTGATTCATTCATTGATTCTGCCTATACCAGCTACCGAATTGATCGCCGGTCAATGTAATTTGTAGCAAGTCTGACTAAATTTGAATTTGCGCCTGCAAGGATACTTTTTCAAATCGTAGTTGTAACTAGTTCAATACAATAATAAGTTACAGAGATCAACTCTCTCTGAATTTGCACACAATTTAATGCAAATTCCAAAAGTTTATAAAAATGACTTGGAATAGGCCATATTCTTAAAATTTCAAAATGATATTTATTTATTTTTCTTTATTCGGAAGACAAACAGTTTTACGCACTTAACAGATAAACTTTAAAAAAATATAACTAAAATCCTTTTAGGTGTACTCGCATCTAGAAGCTAAAGGATTGCTTGCTTGCAGGGGAGAAATGAAAAAACAACTCGGTCATATAACTAACTCCTAGGTACATTGATATCAAAATAAAGAACGGTTACTTCAATAAGGACGTCACAGACACCTAAAGTGATCTGTTAGAACTGCGAGGGGAAACTCATTGAGTGCCACAATTGCGGCGCATCATCGCTGTCAAATTTATCGACGTGGGTCGCCCCCCTGGACTCGTGTTGGATTTGGGCCACTCTTTAATGGCGTGGAGTCAGCTCGAACACAGGGAGCAACCCCACGCGACGCCCGTCGTCCTATTTTCTGTCTGGAGTTGGGGTGTTAGTTTTACCATGGTTTTGCCACTAAAAATATTGGTAGACTAGTTTCTGCCCGCGGCTTCGCACCTGATGTTTCTATGGAAACGTTTTAAGGTTATTTATATCCCACGGGAACTGATTTATGACATAAAAAGTATTTTTTTATCTCATAAATCAGTTTTATTCCGGGCCTAGAACTATCTGTATGCAAAATTTCAGCCCGATCCGTTCAGTAGTTTTTGCGTGAAAGAGTAACAAACATCCATACATACAAACTTTCGCGTTTATAATATTAGTAGGATGTTATCTATTTCTCTATGCTTCTGATTTTGTCAGTAGGTATTTAGTTATTTCCGAGTTTCTAGATAACTTCTTCTGTGGTCAATATTTTTTATATATTTTTGGATTTTTTAGGTACAGCTAACTATCACTTCAGTTCCCTACTGACGACCTATGTGGCTCAGTGGCGCAGCAGGCGAAGGTCCGCTTGTTACGCAGGTGGTTGCGGAATCGGTTCCCGCCTCAAATATATGTACGAACTGTTTATTCACAGTGTCATCTCATCTTTAAATTTGTCAATGTCGTTTGATAAAAATGCTGTAGGCAACACGTAGGTACATTAATTAGGTCCCCGTTGTAAAAGAATTCATGTTTTAATTTACGTAGCTAGGTTGAACTATAAATATGTAAGTTTAGAATAACTAACGTATTAATGAACTCGTTAGTGTGTTATTTACAACCTTCTGGTTTTCCCTTAAATAAAAATAAATATAACTACATAGTGAGTACTGACGTAGTATGCTACCAAACTGTTTATTTAGTGAGGCACTTGACACGACTATTTGTCCAAAAAGGAGTTCATACAGTTTGCAGTAATCACTCGCAGACGGCGGCGGCGGCGGCGGCGCGCCAACCGTTACTTATGGCCGCTCCACTTGAAACCTCATCCATCCTAATTTAGCAAAAGTGCCGACCGATAACGTGGAGGAAGAACTCATATCCGCTGACTGGCGGGCACACTAGTGTCCTGGATCCCGGTATCGTGTCATCATCAACATCAACATCAGCCTATGTTACTCCATTGCTGGACATAGCCTAACCCCAATGAGCGCCATAGCACTCTGTCTTCAGCTTGACGCATCCAGCATCTCCCACGGAGGGCGTCCTGCCGGGTCGTGGTCTCCACGCAAGAGCACGTTTACGTATCGTGTCACATTGTGTCAAAAGTACAAGGTTGCTTACGTGTCAAATTGGGTATTTAGTACCTATCCTATTTTCTATTTTAAGATTAATGCCATAAGATTGCATTTTTGCAAAAAAAAAAAACTCGTCTTATGAATATCTAAAAAAAACTATCCAACGCTTGACAATTAATTGTGAGGTATAGGTTCCTACCATTCCCAACGAATGAAAATGTGTTCCACACCGTGGATTTAATTACGTGGATGACGGCGTCTTGTGTTTGCTGATGAAATTAACTAGAATGACCTCTGCTTCCATTATCAAGTGAAGCCATTGTTATCAAGTGAACTAGGTACACGAGTAAAGGTATAGCACTAGTATTGTAGTCTGCACACTTAATCTCAATCGGGGTCTTGAGAACCCGGCTCTATTGTCTGTTCAAACAATACCTACATAATACCGGAGTGTCTGGTTGGACTTGTCTTGTCTATACTGACTGACGGACAAGACAATGCGCTGAGGTTTGAGCCATGGGCAGTAATTGTTATTGGATGCGTGCTTACATAATGTTCCGCTGGTGTCGTGTGGCGTCGTGTAGCTATTAAACTGTCCCGCTTCCCTTTACACGCGGTGCCATGCCACGTGACGTCATCTTATAGCATTTCGTCTGAGACGTCGGACAGTCTGCCCGTGCCAAGCTACCGGTGCTACCGGTGTCGGTTTCCTGACCGATTTTCGAAGACTTTCGGTATCGGATCTCTCTGTCATACGACGCAGAATGAGTGTAAGTGGGAATGGGATGGGGGATATCTACCGCCGTTCTGTAATGAGACGGATTTCCGCCCAAGTGCTCCCGCCCGCCCTTAGAGCGTTATTCACAGTCTATGCGCCGCTAAAACGATAGAATATCGTTAATATAATCATTTTAGGTAACATCATACATAAAAATCATTATAAATGATACACATGCATGACTCAGTCTGAGAGCATTGTTTGTTTGGGTTTTGCGTAAGTGCAGTTTGAATCAGAGGACCGGCTTATGACTATTTCGGCTCTTCTTATTCATCTGTTTGTCATCTCATCATCATCTTCCGCAACCCGTCTTCACCCACTGCTGGGTATTTAATGTATAGGCCTCCAAACTCTTGTGTTTTCTATGTAGTATTTTTTAAATTATTCCTATCTATCTTTGAATTAGATTACATTGATATAGTCTAAATCTAGATCTAGATCCTGCACAAATCCTATAATGACGTTTCGCTGTGAGATGTATGAAACGTAATTAGAAATGTAATTATGCGTAGCGAAAGCGTTGGTTAATTTGTCTCGGTGAATAAAGCCGTGGCACGGCAATCTGTCTGCATGTTGCAGGGCTAGGGCTTTGATTGTTATCTGACTGGGTGCGTGTGACTCGGGAGCTGGGGTGGCCTTAACCTTGAACGCCGCCGTCTGACCTCAGACCGCGTCATCGACCACCCCTGCACCTCCCCTGCAACCCCCAGACCCCTTCCCTTCCCGTCTCGACTCACACCCGATAAATGAGCCTGAAACTCGTGTTTAATGTACGCAATAAACGTCTTCTCTAACTTGGATGGACGCCGATAATTAATTCTGTCTTCAGTTGATTCTACGCAGAATTCTGATTGTGTCTGCTGGAATACCGAACTACAAGTTCATAGAATAATCATGTTTGGGTTTTTATTATAGTCTGAAGTGAGTGATGATTAAGCATCATCATCATAATTATTGACTAATGGACTAGAAATTATTTTGTTACTAAATGACTTAAATATAATATAAATATAATATAATGTATGTTCGTCGGTGAGTCACCACTATTAAAATTAGTTTACGACGATACATTTTTGTGATTTAAATAATCTATTAAATGTAAGAAACTACTTGACCGAAATAAAATAGAAACTAGTCCTTTCAAAAATATGAAGATAAAAAATGTTTTCGTAATAGTCGAACGTCGAGTAATAGTAGAACAGTCTAGACAACAAGTTTCTAGAAATAGGTCTAGATTACGCAGAATGAATTTTACAAAGTAAAACTGCAGGTTGGCGATGTAACTCAACGGGCGCGGCGCCCGGGCGTCCTCTAGACGGCATGGTGTCCAAGCGAGGCCAGACTTCACCTTGCCCAATCTAGACTGGCAAGTACGCATTGTGTGCACCAGGGCATGACTTGTGTGCCAACATCATCATCATCATCAGCCTATAGCAGTCCACTGCTGGACGTAGGCCTCCCTTAATGATCTTCAGCACTCATCTTCAGCTAATCCAGCTTGCCGCATCCAGCATCTGCCTGCAGTCCTTCGCAGGTCGTCATCCCACCTGGCTGGAAGACGTCCTACACTACGTTTGCCGAGTCGCGATCTCCACTCTAGAACACTTTTACCCCACCGGTTGTCGGTTCTTCGCGAGAAATGGCCGGCCCACTGCCACGTCAGCTTGATAATTCTTAGAGCTATGTCAATAACTTTGGTTCTCTGTCGGATGTATTCATTATGAAGAAATCATGAGTGCCAACATTGTGAAGAAAATGCGAATTCTACGCTTTTCGGATCTCCTATAATGGCCCGTTTCTCGAACGCAGATCATCTTCATAATTAATAAAAATATCTCTAATCAAGTGTCGTTTGGGTTGCTTGAACGTTGATTACGTCCTTTAATTTTGAACATTATTGCCAAATAAAAGAAGTCAAGTCATTTTGAACAGAGATTAGTGGACTAGTCTGTCAAATCATTGAAGCAAATCTTTTGTCAAACATCAAAATGGGTTTCTGGAAGCGCTAATTACGCATTTTTCGCTAGCCAAGCTCTTGTCAAATCAACGAACTAATCGGCAATTTTGCTCATTAGAGCCCAATCACAGTCAGTTGGAAAAACACAGTAAATTGTAGGTACTTACTAGGTACTACTGTGTTTTTCTAAGTTCTATCTACCCCAGGTACATCTAACAAAATCAACAGGTTGAAAACTTCAAAAGTGGTTTTATTAGGTACTAGCTGCGCCCCGGGGCTTCGCCCACGTGGAAATGTCAAATGGTTTATATTGAAAAACCTTCCTCTTGAATCACACATTTATTAAATAACGCCGCATTAAAATCGGTTGCGTACTTTTGAAGATCTAAGCATACATAGGGACAGACAGACAGCGGGGAGCTACTTTGTTTTATACTATGTAGTCATATTTCATAGTAAGAACTTATATATGGATCGTTTTATCAATAAATACTTGTAAATTAAAAAAACCGCTAATATTTTAGGATGTCGCTTTCGGATGTAACAGCGAGCAGCAGCAGTACTAAATCTGCTAAGGAAAATCCACCTGGACCCAAACTGGACCCTCAAGGACATTCAGGGCTAGAGTACCTAGAGCCTTTGGAGGATCTTACAGAATTGGAATTCAAGTTCCGATATATGTATTTGGGGACGATCACTCATCTTATATACTAATATTACAATGAGGAAACGTTTGATTTTTTGTTTGTTTGTATTGAATAGGCTCCGAAACTACTAGACCGTTTTTAAAAATTATTTCACCATTGGGAAGCTCCACTATCCCCGGGTGACGTAGGTCTTATATTTTAGAAATATGAAATGTGAGTTTAACCCGGGTGAAACCGCGGGAAACAGTTCTATAAACTAGTCGTCCATAAAATAAATACTTTTTATTTCGGATAACTGGGATCCATAATTTGTTGTAAATACATATATTGAGATCTTATTACTAGGGTTAGTTTTACCTAATACTAAAAATTCAAACTAAATGAAATACTCTCCCCATGAAACATTCTGTCCAGTGATTCTACCTGTTATGGTTTTTAGGATGGTGTTGGGGTTGTCACGTTCCCTGCGCATCAGGGATTCGGTCTTTTACGGATATAGCCAAAGATCTTATATATTAAGCTTGGTACGGTAGCCACGAGACGGGCTTCGCGATTGCCTTGACTATTTATTTATTGCTTCATTGTGTACATTTGTAGGTCTTAATAGGTAATGTATACGAGACACAATGGTACCCAGGCAGGGTGTGGCAATAGGTACTGAGAGTGGAAGTAAGCCAGGTTTCAGAAAAAAAACTGTTTATTGGATGAGAGAGAGAACTGAAATGCTGTTATCAATCACTGAAGAAAATGAAAAGAAGAAAGATATGATACTACACCTGTCATAGATTATCAAATTCTTATAACTTACCTACATCGGCATCGCTTAATCAAGCAACCTTAAATAACGATGTGCAGCCGGTTCTTTGAATTTATATTTTTGTAAATGTATGTCTCATGTCTAAAGGTAGGGTGATAGCTAAGTGTTTCTAATAAAATATCTTTGAGGGAACTCGTGTTTAATGTACGCGGACGACCAGACACAGACAATTACTGATGCAATAACCTTGAATATTATATTGTGCGTGCGCGCATTCAAAAGACGAAATACATATGTATATATAACTTAACGAACAAAAAATTGATGTTGGAGAATGGAAAAAATATAATTAATAATTACAGTATAAAAATAACCCTTTACTAATATGAACGATCTAATCTAGAAATAAGCCATTATCTATGTAGCCAAAGAATAGATTATTCCATTCATAAACAAACGCAGTCGATCCATTATTGTGTCTTTGACCTTCTGTATCGTGCGCTGTGCGGGTGTTAACACCCACGGCGGCGGCAAGGGCAATGCAGGGATGTACGGCGCTCTGCAATGGCGACTGTTGGCGACGCCTTTCAGACTTGTCGTACAAAAGACATTACATACTACATATTCATAGCATACGGTTCGCCGCGCCACTTTACTTACGTATACATATACTTAAGTGTGGTAAGTATATTCTTACTCAAAATAATTTGATGATTGATTTTTACATGGTAAGTATAATTTTCTCAGAATAATTTGATTTTTCGAAAATACTATAATTTGGCATGTTTAAACTATACAATGTGTATTGTCGAACCTTGAGCAAACGAGATGGCCGGATACACGACATACATACCTACATAATATGTATTTATCGAAAAATTACAAAAAATGAAAAATTATATGTTACCTACCTACCTATCTCAAAAACAAAGCCGATTCAATATTTTTTTTAATGAAAACAACTTCACCTGGTTTTTTCTTCGTTTCTTTTTGAGGAAACGGTGTATTTTATTCAAACCTGTATGCTAAACCATGGTACTTGCTACAAATAACTATTGGAAATAGTTTAAAACCCGGAACACTTCGATAGTGCGATCTAATTTTCAAGTAGCGGCATCTAGTGAAAATTTGATCCTAATTATAGTTCGATCTGAAGAGTGACGATAGTGACACATGTATGAAACGACGAATGAAAGGAAATACGAAGAATGTTGAAACACAAAATACGAAGTTTCGGTTGACGGATCTCACTTAACGAACAACCTTACTTTTGAACGTGCAAACGTGGACAGGTCACTAAATGCACCCTTTTTTTCGTGATTTTTACTAATCTCTTAGAATAAAATAAATATATAAATTTATAATATTTTTTATGAGAGCATTCGGGATCAAAATAATTTACAACAGCAAAATAATGTTTAAAATCATTCCATAATTAACGGAAAGCAATGAGTACGTAGATGAAAAAATACATGCAGCCAACCATAGAACCTTCTCCTTTTTTGAAGTTCGGTTAAAAATAAAACCGATCTAGATACCAAAACTCTCGAAATAAACCCTATTTCTATGACCTTAATTTTGGGCAGTCGAATAAAAGCGATCCTAGGAACTTAATCTAGTAAAAAAATAATTGAATTCAAACCAGATAGCTTAACTTTTATTCGTATCCAAAACTTTGAACGAGGCTCTTGTTTTTATTGCAAAAGTTTTATAATTACCGCAGAGAAGCTCTCAAATAATTGACTACGAAAAGACACCAGTCATGTCAATTAGTAGTCTAGTCCAATCTAAAGTTTCAATGTGTCATACGTGTGCCAAGGTGTCATAACATTGCCTTTGAAATGTCAACTAAAGGACGGCTGCGTCATCTGTATGACCACTTAGCGAGACAAAAAACGTGCATTTTACTCAGTGCATTTGTTATTGGCTGAAATGTACACAGAATACATTATTAACCTAAACCATTACCACATCAGTTAATGTCAGACAGGATGTATTTTAGGTAAGGTACTTATTAGTTTAGTTTAGTTTTTTTTAGTTTATTTATTTCCACCGTATGTACACATGTTACACTTGATGTCGTTAAATACTATTTTAAAAGATAAATTAAATTTTTATTATAACACACACTAACTTTTGACAAAGGAAACACCATAGGGCATTGTGCAAAGAAAAGCAGTCAGACATGCCTTCTTAAAAAATTAAAATTATAGGTATCAAACCATATAATAATATGTAGGATATAACTGTACGCTTTTGAACCGACGAAACGAAAAACAAAAGAGGAGTTCCTATGTACGACTGCATGTATTTTGTATGTATGTTCGTCGATTTCTCCGTCAATTATTGGAACGATTTAGAAATTTGTTTCGCTATTGTATGGAGAATGATCCCAATAAAATATTCCCGAGGGATAAGTATTTCTTCTCAAAACTTGAAAAACTGTGTACCTACTAAGGAATTTGATTGGTGGTCGGTTTTTAGCTTTTCCAATACAATCTAATTATGTAAGTTCTATTAGTAAGGTATTTCTATTTGAATTTAATTATAACTGGTAAGAAAATTCTACTCTTTTGCCGCTGCCATCAGCATTATATACATATATGTATATTTGACGACCGATGTAGCGCGGTGGGCGAAGGTCCGCCTGCGACGCAGGAGGTTGCGGGTTCGATTCCCGCCTCGGAACTATTGTTTGTACGATTTGCAGATATTTGTTCCGGGTGTTCTGGTCGTTTTCTATGTATAATAAAAAATATCTATCTATGTAATATATTGTATTATGTATACCAGTTATCTAGTACCCATAACACAAGCTCTGCTTACCATGGGGCTAGATAATGCTGTGTGAATTGTCCAGCATGATTTATTTATTTATTTATTAGATATTAGGTAAGTGTTCCTTCTTACCTGACGTGCAAGTTAATCCTACCCTACTCAATAATCCAATATCCAAAAATAAAAATCTCAAAGGTTATGCTGATATCCATCAACATACGTACAATGTACCTATCTGGCTGGGTAAATTTATAATGCCTTTTCTGAGCATAAAATATGGTAAAGTCATGCCTACGTCCAGTCCAGGGCGAATGGAGGTGAAGTGAACTGCAGGCTCTTACACACGACATCGGATAGTGGGATGCAGCAGCCGCGGCCACAGGCCTATAATAATAATAATAATAGCTTGAGCTATTATTATTATTGCTTGAGCCTAGCTTCGCGGTCGGTGATTTACCGTTTTGATATATTTTTTACTGTAGAATAGTTTTATAATATTTTATTGTATTTTCTATAGTAAAAAATGTATTTTATACGAGAATTTAAATAAATGAGTGAAATAATAATAAAAATATAATCACTACATAGTATAAAACAAAGTCGCTTCCCGCTGTATGTAAGTCTCTATATATGCTTAGATCTTTAAAACTACGCTTCGGATTTGGATACGGTTTTTTTAATAGATAGAGTAATTCAAGAGGAAGGTTTATAAACCATTTGACATATAGATTTCCACGCGGGCGAAGCCGCGGGGCGCAGCTAGTAATAATAATAAAAGCTTAAACTTAAACTTAGTTTACAATATATGCTTAAAATTAGACATCGGCAACCTCTATTGCATCTGTTTGCCCGGTTTTGGCAAAGGCCTCTTCTAAATGCTTTCAATCCTTCCTTGCTCGTGCAGTTCGTCCTCCCATCTTTTATATCGTCTCTTTTTGTACAGGCCTATAGTAAAATATAATTAAAGTGCATTTGTGGTTCATTCGTTCAAAAATAAACGGGAAAGATTGTATTATAAGTTTGCAAGAACGAGCACTTTGATATCTAGATGATTACAAAAAGTTTATTTTTAATATTAAGAGAATATATTCTTTAGACAAACTTGATTCAATCAGGACTCTTGAACACTATTCTGTAGCTATATCTATGTATATATTCTTTAAAAAAATACAAGTTTTCTAATGGTCTCGACATGGCACGAAACTTTTGAGTGCAGTGTGCAAAGATTTCGTTCCTTAGATTGATCGAATACTTGATCACAATGGCAGTGACTTGCATCTGCAAGGTGGCAGATGTTTTATATATCTTGTTTTGCTTATGAATAGGCACCAAATGAGTTGCGAATGATGAGATCAGTTAAAAGACCTTTAGAGTTTTATTTTCGGATCGTCACGATACGAAAATATTAAGTGTTTCATTTATACTTTACAAATCCTTATAACTTTTTGATATATATTTTTTTTTGCACAGCGATGCTTTCATGGTGTATTTTTGACGACCTCTGTGGCGCGGTGGGCGAAGGTCATCCTGCGACGCAGGAAGTTGCGGGTTCGATTGCCGCCTCGTGACAAATGTTTCTACGATCTACAGATATTTGTTAAGGGTGTTCTGGTCGTTTTCTACGTACCTCTATAATAACATAAGCTTTGCTTACCTTGGGGCTAGATAATGCTGTGTGAATTGTCCAGCATTATTTATTTATTTATCTTGTTGTTGTTATGTCACATTAGGTAGAATAGGTTAAATTCGATTTAAAAGTGCCCTCGCACTGTAGCAAAAAAAAAACGAACTGAGTAAAACAAATAATTTCTGACCGATCGTCTGCACCTCAACGAAACAGGTTTATCCTGGCTTTTGCCAACAAAGCCTTATTATATTAAGATGATGCTGAGTGGATTGTCCAGCATTATTTATTTATTTATTTCTATCCTTTACCGACTGGTAATATTTCATTTTCCAGTCCATCTTAAGAAGATGGATGCCTGGAAAAGACTGCTCTCAGCGATAAGGCCGCCATTTATACTTCCTCTGTTCTAATTATTTACTTCTGTTTTGTGTGGTATAATACAGTGTTATCTATATATCTATCCAGTATCCATGTATTTTATTCTGCTTCCGGCCCCCGCCACATTTCACACGGCGATGCCGAAACAAGACTTCCATCCCGCTTCGATGAGACGCGACGCGACATCGCGTTTCCTTTACCACTTTATTGCTTTTCTGCTTGAGGCCGCTTTTTTGGAGCGGAATTCGATTAATGGAACATTTGTATTAGTAACAGTCGAATAGATACACGTAGATTATTTTTGTGTTAATCAGGGACTTACCTACATAAGTAAGTAACCTTTTTTACTTCAGGAATTTACCTAATCAATGGCAGCAGTTAGGGAATCCAATCCCGCATTAAAGTCATGATCCCGCATGATGCAAGTAATTCCGAATGTTTGATCCCGCAAAAACGGTGCGGGATTGGATTCCCTAGCAGCAATTATCATACACCAGCAACCCACTCCGGCTTCGCACGGGTGCAAAGTAGATACTTATCCCACCAAAACATAAATGTAAAAAAGGAGAGCCAAGTTCAATACAAAAATTAAGATTGGCTGTGGGCTTCCCCGCAAAAAGAATGGAGATATAAATGAGTGCCAAGTCAAATCTATGTAGGTTAGATTTGACTTGGCCAGTTTTCATTACATCAGTCATTTTATAAAGTTATTCAACGTTTTAATTCTGATAAAAACTGGCCAAGTCAAATCTAACCTACATAGATTTGACTTGGCACTCATTTATAACTCCATTCTTTTTGCGGGGAAGCCCACAGCCAATCTTAATTTTTGTATTGAACTTGGCTCTCCTTTTTTACATTTATGTTTTGGTGGGATATCATTTCTTTTTGTAAAGAAAACTAGGCAGGTATTGAGATTTAATGTTTTTTCTTGCAAAAAAAAAATGTTTTTTTTTGTATGGGGACACCACTTGTAGGGGCTCGTCAAAGGTGTAAGACTTCAACTAGGGCTGGTCGGGAGTGATGATCAAGTAAAACAGCTCAGAACACTTAGTGTCGGTTTATTATAACGAATACACACAACTACGCACTTATTACAAAGTCACTGCACTGTTCACTGTTTTCTTTCCTTTACTTTCCTTAACACTTGCTCACTTGGTCACTTGTAAAATAAGAACTAACTAAACTTGCAAACAAACTCGGCTTGTATACCTCTGCTGAGCTAAACTAGAAAAATCTACGATTTTCCGGGCTATACCTATCTCTTTATATATTCCAGAACATTTCTGATTTCCCTTCTATCCTTTCTATTCGTTCGAAAACAGGTACATAGCTAGGTAGGTACATGTATACGGGCCGGTCCCTAACAACTACACTGTATTCTATGGCGCAATCGGAAACGTTAGTACCTACTATTGCTTATTCTATGCAATGCTTCGACATAAGTACATAACTAGGTAGGTATTATACGGGCCGGTCCCTAAAAACTCCACTGTATTCTATGGCGCAATCGGAGACGTTAGTATCTACTATTGCTTATTCTATGCAATGCTTCGACATAGGTACATAACTAGGTAGGTATTATACGGGCCGGTCTCTAAAAACTCCACTGTATTCTATGGCGCAATCGGAGACTTAGTACTATTGCTTATTCTTTGCAATGCGGATCTATTTTTAATTTAAACCTTATTCCATTGACATAAGGTCGTCGTCGCTAACATCACTAATTTTTGACTTTTTTTTATTTTTTGATTTTTTCCTACGCTTACACACAATTACCGAGCTGGATTCCAAATTTCATCCTTCTAGGTCATCTGGAAGTAGGTTAGATTTAGGTACTATATATATGTCAGTCAGTCAGTGTGAATTTTAACGACTTTCTGACCTTCATATCTTTATAACCGTTTGAGCTAGCTTCATGAAATTTGGGTTTCTACATGTCCTTATGGATATAATTAAACACACGTAGTTTTATGTGTTTACGTTAAAGATGTTTTGAGTTATAGAAGGGTCAAAAGTGGCACCAAGTGGTTCGTGTAAAGATACACTCGGCGCGTTCCTTTGCTTGAACTTGGCTTGAACACGCTGCCGCGTGTTCTGATATATCCACGGTTGTCTGGTAGAGATCGCTCTTGAGCGATAAGACCGCCAAATTGTCACATATCTTGTATTATTATTGTTTACCTTGTTTGTTTTATTTTTAAGTGTGCAATAAAAGTATTGTCTATCTATCTATATAGGGCAGTGTGCTGTGCAGTGATTAATAATCCTTACTCTTGATATTACAATAAAATCCGTTGAGTAGATTAAAAGATGTAAGCGAACAGACAGCGGAAGCGAATTCATTTTATATAATGTAATAAAGATAATGTGTACGCGTTGACACCCACTGCTATAGGCCTCCTTTTTTGCACACCAGACGATTGCTTACTATAAAAAATTAAGAAAGCTGTGGTTTCTAAACCTTTAGCTACGTAATTATCACAAAATATTGGAATTCAAATATATGTATATAAAATTGGAAATTCAAATTAAAAAATATATATATCACAAAATATTTCTTTATTGTTTCATATTCCGTAAGTATCAGTGAATTGTTTTTGAATGATTGATGCTATTTCTGAACAACTTTAAACGACATTTATCAAAGAAATGTTCAATCGTGGAATTTGCTAAATATGCAAAGTTCCATCCACAACGGAATACAAAATGTGATGGCTGCTCATAATAGAATGCACTTCAACCTTTGTGAATCATGCACAAATGTATAAAACCACTGAAAACCCGTCGGGGAGGTTGCCGACCTCGGGTTTGTCCACTCACTGTTGAAATGAGGATATTACATTCTCTCGCTACGGACTCAAATACTGATACTTTTATTATTATTTCGGTTATTTTGCAGTGAAACATGAATTTACTTAATAATTTTAGTAGGAAATATAAAATTAAATAAATAAATAATGCTTTACAATTCACACAGCATTATCCAGCCCCATAGTAAGCAGAGCTTGTGTTAGGGGTACTAGATAACTGATATACATAATACAATACATTACATAGATAGATATTTTTTTATTATACATAGAAAACGACCAGAACACCCGGAACAAATATCTGCAGATCGTACACACAATTGTTCCGAGGCGGGAATCGAACCCGCAACCTTCTGCGTCGCAGGCGGACCTTCGCCCACCGCGCCACATCGGTCGTCAAAGTCTGTTTACAATATATGACAGGGAACGAAAACGATTTCGATCCATTAGAAATAAATAAATAATTCTTGACAATCCACACAGCATCGTCTAGCCAGCAAAAGCAGCAAAGCTTCTGTTATGGTTATAGGTACTCGATGACTGTTTAAAAACAGAGCTTATGTTATATGTGCTAGATGACTGATATACAAAATACAATACATTACCTATATCTACATAGATATTTGTTTAAGTTCAACAATGTCATACCATCAAAAAACCCACACCTATCTATATAGTAGGTACTTTACCCTATTCGTTCCTTATTTCTTTAATAAGGTCCATGAAGTCATCAGCCTGTTTAAGACTCCAAGTTAACTGTCTTCCTCCCACTGTAGCGCTCGATAAGTGAAAATATCACCAATTCCACTTACCATTTTTGTAGAAGCATATTCCAATAATGGTAGGTAGAGATTTCATTAAATCTAGTGAAATTCGAATTTTAACTCTGAATCGTGGTTACAATTTACATACAACGTACTTCATCATTATCATCAGCCTATGTTAGCCCACTGCTGGATATAGGTTTCCTCTAATGAGCACCATAGCACCCTGTCTTCAGCTTGACGCACCGCACATATGTATCAAAAAGGCTCAAATTAAGAATTAGATTTTTTACTGACAACATAGTTACAGGTTTAGTAAGTTATTTATGTAAGTTGCGGATAATATATTTTTGTAGTATGTTATTTACGTAAATAACAATATTAATTTCTGGTCACGCTATAACTTGAGAACGGCTCTACCGATTTTTTTTTATTTTTTTAGAAAATTGCTGTTTTTCATATTTTCGTAATTTCCTTGCGGACGAAGCCGCTGAGGGCTGCTTGTTGTGAATAAAAAAAAAAAATTAATTTTCTAGAAACTTACGGCTAAATAAAAGAAAGATTATGTATATAAGGACGGCCAATTACAAGTTTTCACAAGTAGTAAGAAAGAATATTAAAAATAATAAGTAGTGGACAAACAATATGAATATGTGAAGTTCTACAGTTAAGAAGTGATTACTACAAATATGTTCGAAGTTACTTAAAAATGTTCCTATAGTGAATTGACTACATGTGTTAACAAATCACATCACCCAAGTAAACTGACACAATGGCGGCCTACTTTTAACAAAGCTTTACGTAATGCGAGAAATCTGTTTTGTTTGGTTTCTAGAACGGTGACATTTTAAATCTACTTCACCACAGATTACGTTGGCAGACACCTTATTTTTTATTTGATAATAATTTATGGTATAAAATTTGACATGTCAAGTGCTTATTTTGTAAGCCTAAAGAAATAAAGAATTTGATTTATTTTTTATTGAAACACGTCGCGAAGGACTTCGTCTTTAATGATAGGAAAGTATTCCTATATCCTAAATATATAAAGGTTTATTTTTTGCACCAATTTCCAATTACAATTACCTAATTTTCACAGAATGATTTTATAAAAAAAAATGCTGGATAATTCACACAGCAAGAAATATCTTCAGATCGTACATACAATTGTTCCGAGGCGGGAATGGAATCTGCAACCTTCTGCGTCGCAGGCGGACCTTCGCCCATCGCGCCACATCGGTCGTCATGTATCTACCCAGTCTGTAATTCGCTATAAGTAAATAATGCCGGATAATTCACACATACCCAAGGTAAGCAGAGCATGTGTTATGGGTACTGGATAACTGATATACATAATACATCGAATCGAACCCACAACCTCCTGCGTCTCAGGCGGAAGACGTTCGCCTACCGGGCCACAGAGGTCGTCGGTAAGTTTTATTTTAGTATAAATAAACGTTTGCGACATCCAAGCCAAAAGAAATAATACATTGAAAAAAAAAAGAAAAAAAAAAGTATTTCTTCATGGTATACTGCGTTAACTCAGGTTTGAGTATTTTTTATTACAAGTTATTTAAAAACTATCTTCGTAAGATCTTCGTTTGACCACCTGATGTGACGATATGTTCGATGATGAACAAACGCCTAAAATACCTCTGAAATTTACGTTGTAAGTATTAATCATATATTTTTTTAGACTGAATACTTTTACTCGGGTTTCTGAATACTCGTGATTTTCCTTTAAATAATGCATTTAAAATGAAAGGGTTTTATAAGTGCAACGAGAAGGCAATGGCCAGCAGAGACGAGTCCCCGGGTGCATCGAACACTGCATCGATGCAGCGAGCGTCGCCCTCCCCCGCCCTGCACCCCACTGCATAGGGATGTGCCTGGATATTAATTAAAAATTAAATTAAATTCCTTTATTGATTCAGACAATTACATCCATATTATGTTTAGGATGGATCTGTGGCATGGTTGCGGGTTCGATCTGCAGATATTTGTACCGGTCGTTATCTATGTATAATAAAAAATATCTATCTATTTAATAAAAAATATCTATTGTATTAAGTAGATCAGTCGTCTAGTACCCATAACACAAGCTCTGGTTACCTTGGGGCTAGACGATGATGTGTGGATTGTCCATCATTATTTATTTATTTATTAGTATAGGTAGTTAAAATTAAATCACAGTTAAATTACATTAACACTTACAATACATTTGATTTATATAATACATTTGTTTAGCATAGGGGTTCATTAGACTTGATACTAGTGCCTTTGCAGGTTACTTCAATGTCTGTCCACCAGAAATCACCATATTTAATTTTGTTTTATAAGTGACTTTAAAAGGCAATGGAAAGCAGAGACAGTCCTCGAGTGCATTGAACGCTGCATCGACTGCGCGCAGTTTAGCATTAAATATTTAGCTAGTTGAAATAATAAATGAGAAAGAGATGGTTTTAATTTTTGTATCCGTAGAACTTTAATTTATTTAGATGTTGTAAAATATGACATTTTAAATTTAAAACTATGCACACTGTAAACAGTAGAAACACAAAAACGACATAATCATAAGACATCGTTCTACCGTTACAAAAATGAACACCATTTTTTCAACTTTTTTTCAATTAGCTTAATATTTAGTTAAACTAGTGTTTTACCTATGTAATTCTAATCCCAACACCCGAGGATGTAATCACTACTACGTCAGAGCAAATCTCTACAAAAACCTGTTTGTTGATTACAGCTTACACAACCAACCACAAGAACAAAGTTTGCTTCAAATGACCACCGTTGAAGCAAACTTTGTTCTTGGTACATGGTAGTAGGCATAAATATGCTTACTACCATGTTCCAAAGAATTCTTATTTACACGATAGGTACTTATTTCGAAGAACGAGATTCAAGCAATCAACAAAGTAAGATATAACTATAATTGGTATATCTTACTTTGTTGATTGCTTGAATATAATGTAACAGTTACATTGTACGAGCATCCCTACTGGCACATCAATTCACTGACTCTCGAATAATCCGTGCATCGACGTGGCTGCACCCATAACCCCGAAGTTTGCACTCGGAGCGCATTGCAATATGCATGTGACAAGGGAACGTTGACCACCATATTTGAAAACTTTTACGATCGCTAAAACGAAATGATAAACGGATGAATATAAAAACAGAGTATATATTTGCATTCTAACGTGGACGAAGCCGAATTTATGTGTCGTTTGTTTTGATGAAATAGAGTTGCAAAATGTTGTAAAATCCTTGCGAGATTGTAAGCCAATTGAGATTTCATCATCAAATAGAGTAACGGTATTTATTGGATGAGTACATAGTTAGTATCTGAAATGTGTCTGGCTTTTATGTAAAATACGAAAACAAAATGAAAGGACTTTTTACTACTTTCTGTTCGAAAGACCTGTGCTATGCTAACTCCGTAGTGCTCGAAAAACCTAGACATTTTTCAGTTTTTGACTAAAAAATGCATTTAATGGCAAAGTCATCCATGATACTTTTAAGGAAGACAAAATTAGCAACAATTAATTTAACGATTTGATTTTTTTCTAATAGACTCCAAAAATGGGCCATTTTTTCCAAAAAGTCAGTTATTGTGTCTACGGTGACTGACCTATAACAGACAGGCAGAAAAAAACTCTGATAGCAGATACATTAGTGTGCACAAAAAACATACCGGCGAATTGAGAACCTCCTCATTTTTTTAAGTTGTCGCCTACAAAAGACATCAACGCGCAATCAATATTTTGACAGTGTTTGAGGTGAACTTATTTTTAACTAACTTGGAAAAAGGAGGAGGTTCGGCTTTTATATATTTATTTACGTACTACCTAACCTACATACTTACTATGTAGGAGTATGTATGTTGCGAGGTATTGTATCGTATGCTATGGTAGGACATGTATTTATACCGCAAAATTTTAAAAACAGTGTAAAATTAACTCGAGATTCGATGTCGGTTTTTAGCTTTTTTAAAATAATCAAAACTATACACAAAAAATTGGATAAAACCGTATGGAATCATAACACAGCTCTAAGGCAAGGCCCGTATTATGAAAGCTTGCTCTGCTCAGTCATTGATCTATGCAAGTAGGGCAAGCACGGGGATTGTTGTCTGGGGTATACCCTAGACAACAAGCCCCCTGCTTTTGCATTTACTATAATAATAAATACCTCCCTAAGTATTGATGGTGTAATCAAAACCTGTACCAGCTTATCATCATCATCGTCAGCCTATAGCAGTCCACTGCTGGAAATAGGCATCCCCCAATATAAGCGCCATAGTGCCCTGTCTTCAGCTTGCCGCATCCACGATCTACCTGCAGCCTTTCGCAGGTCGTGGTCAGTGTAGGTCATCCCACCTGGTCGGAGGGCGTCCTACACTACGTTAACCGAGTCGTGGTCTCCACTCAAGAAGACGTTTGCCCCAGCGGCCGTTGGTTCTTCGCGAGATATGGCCGGCCTACTGCCAGTTCAGCTTGCTAATTCTTAACCACCTTTACCAGCTTATCACAAAATACAAATGGAACTAAAGGAATCGCTAGACAGTCTTCTCTCAGTAGAGCTAGAACGAGATTGTAGTCTAGGGTACAATAGAGAAAATTACGTCACTATGTCATCGAATGCGTAAATTATTTAAAATTCATTCCTTCAACTTCAATAAAATACGCAATGTATGACGATGCGATGTTATTATTGTCTATTCTACCCTCAAGAACAATCCCAGTGCTAGGCAAGCAAGCTTTCATAATACGGGCCTTGTATTAATTCCCAAAAAAACATGTTCACATGCCTATGTTAGATCGTAGACTACAATAGCCAACATTGTGTGTGTGATGAATTAGAAAATAATGTCATTGTGCTGTGCGTTTCTGACTAGGCATGTATAGTCGTCATATTGCCGACCGATGTGGCGCGGTGGGCGTAGGTCCGCCTGCGACACAGGAGTTTGCGGGTTCGATTCCCGCCTCGGAACAATTGTGCGATCTGCAGATATTTGTTCCGGGTATTCTGGTCGTTTTCTATGTATAATAAAAAATATCTATCTGTGTAATATATTGTATTATGTATATCAGTTATCTAGTACCCATAACACAAGCTCTGCTTACCATGGGGCTAGATAATGCTGTGTGAATTGTCCAGCATTATTTATTTATTTATATTTATTTATTGTCAGATAGAAACAGCTTATTCACTTAATAAAAAATCGAAACGATAAATAATAACATTAATTACGTAGGAACCGTTCATTAATCACGCGAGGCTCAACAAATGGGGGAGTCAAAAAAATCACTCCTAAAAAAAATTACACCCCCTCTCCCTTGTGAAGAGGGAGGGGAGTGTAAGTGGGATTGTAGTGAGATATCATTCAAAGGTTGCCTGGAAGAAATTCGCTCTTAGCGATAAGGCCGCCCATTGTGCATCTGTATATTTGTTTGTTTGTCCTTTACAATTTTTTCTGTTTGATGTGCAATAAAACGTATTTGTATTGTATTGTATCATGTGTATTTTTTATTTCATTCAGAGTTGTAACCGGACACCAGACTTTTTAACACCGAGTTTAATTAGAGTATTAACTGTATTTAGAGACATATTCCGATTTTTTATATATTGTTGTAAAAACAACATGTGATTTTGAGTGGGTTTTGGGATTTCTAAAGACGTTTGTGATATTATTTAATTTTGAATTGGTAGAGATTTGCAACGATTATTATCGGAATATCGTTTACCTTATCATAAACAAGATATCGATCCATTTGCCATAACGTAATAAACGTATAATATAGTACCTATATTATACGTACGTATCGTACATCGTATAATATAGTACCTATATTATACGTACGTTTCGTTCGTATAATATAGGTAACCACACGACCACGACATACCTAAGTAAGTACCTATGTATATTATACGTTTCATTGAGCCTGAGATTGAGTTTCATTTTTATCAAATCACCACCTCTTTGAAATAAATGGTCTACCCAGCTAGAGTAAGTATTTATAGGTTTTTTGTACGCTGACTGCGTAAAAAAAATTTACACTCTCAATATTATCAAAATTTATCATTATTATCAAAAATCGTACTTATACGCGTGTCAGTAGGTACAATGGAAAATCAAAACAACAATTATCATATATTTATTGTTTTTTGTCTGTGATTTTATTATCTTACAACCTTATATTATAGCCTACAACTAAACACAATAACAGAATACAAAAAAGGGACTAAGTATTTATTTCATTTAAATAACATGTTCAACACGGGATCTCAACTCAGAACGATCAAATTACGCACCAGGCCGATGACCAGATCAGGTCAGCAAGCTACACCTACATGATTTCCGAACGGAACATATGCAGTATTTGTATGCAGCACTTCGGTCAGGGAGGGTGACTTCATTCATCCAAGCGGTTTTAGAGTGACACTAACCATCCAGACGCAGAACCATCTAGCACGAAGTTAGAGTTAACAATTGATATCTCGCTCTGAATCCGTAGTTATTGTATTCTCTTTATCTGAAATATTGACTGACAGACGAGCAAGATATATTTAAAGACGGACACTGCTGTAATAATAATAATAAATCGTTTATTATGGAACAAAAACAATGCTTACATGGTTTAACATGAAAAACAATGCAGAATCAACAACATCTGCAGAAGTCTCCTGAGGGGTTCAAAACGGTTTTGAAGAATAAGCGTCAAACACGCGGGATGTGGGACGCGAAGCGATAACGTCAAGAACACAAAACTTTTGCCTTAAAAACTTCTCACGTTTCGGTCGCGTAGGTGTGCAAGGCGTCATTCCATCGCCATTGCAGTGCCCGCCGCGCGGCTAACGCTCCCTCTTCACGTCACTTTAGGCTTGATCGGAGATTTTTGTCGCAAACTTTCCACCACGTGAAGAAAGAAAGTAAGAAATAAAATATTTATATTAACCTTAAAACTACTATACTTTCACAAAGACTTTAAACCTCGCTAAGTTACGTTGAGTTGTTGTTGTTAAATCCACGTAAGTATTGAAAAACCTAGCTGTTATAATATTGAGCTGAGCACGATAGGCACGAGCAATCAGCGCGTAAATTTGCGTAATTTACGCACTGCCTCGCGTAATGGCGCGTGTACGCTTTCACCGAGATCCTGAGCGTGCGTTCACGCACGATGTGCGTGTAACACTATAAACAGGCACTTTAGAAATAGTTTGTGCATAAATTATTGCTGATTAATTTCAATCAATCAGTAGGTATGCGTATTTTCTTCCGGTACGTTACACCTCCAGTCCTCGCTAATTGGCTGCACGCTAATTGGTGGTTGGCATTGGTAAATATCCTGATTTTCCTACTGTTATTGGGATTGCCATAAATATTTTTTTACAAAAAGCTATTTTTTGTGTCTACTACACGAGATAGGATCTAAATAGATGCTTGACGACCACTATGGCGTTGTGGGCGAAGGTCTGCCTGCGACGAAGGAGCAGTACCTATTAATTTATTTACCTGGTCTGCAGCTATGTATCTACATCGTTATATTTTATCGTTATATTATGCCGTTTAATAATGAAACAAGATTGCGCGGTGTAGAGTACCTTAATTAATTACTTCGATAAAAAAGGAGTCAGGTCGAGTCCAACAAACATCCTGTAAAGGAAACCGCAAAGATTCAGACTTGTGGTTCTCTACAGGCTTCGTAAAAGATACTTTACTTCATTTTTGTACCCAGGATGTGGGTGTATGTAGGTAATCGAGCACAGTGGAAAGTTTTAATCATTCCTCGATAACTAAGTTAAATATAGACTCGGTTTTATAGACTTTTATCTAACCACCAAAGGACGGTTCTTTACTTTGTAAAAATGTGGCGTCTTCAGATTATCTAACTACTAGAAAGGTGTTAGTAATTATGCTTTATGGTGCACTGCAAAGCTACGGTACCTGCATTTTGCAGTAAAAACACACAAAAGAAACAAAAATACCGGTACCTAAACGCGGCGGGTATATTCCATATTTACAAAATACAGACGAGGCACCTAGAAGTTAAATAATTAAATATTTCTTCCTCCATATGCCAACCCATTCTAGGATCTTTTTATGAACGTCCTATAAAATAAAAGTGAGCGAAATACAACCAGTTTGTTTGGTTTTTGTCTCTGAACATTTTGTCGCCCTATTTCCTTCGACATTTATTAGACACCTTAGATTACCTTCCATAAGTATTTCATCGTTCGACACCTTGGAGAACCTTCAATAAGTATTTCATCGTTCGATATCTTGAAGTACCTTCAATAAGGATTTCATCGTTCGACACCTTGGAGTACCTTCAATAAGTATTTCATCGTTCGATATCTTGAAGTACCTTCAATAAGGATTTCATCATTCGACACCTTGGAGTACCTTCAATAAGTATTTCATCGTTCGATATCTTGAAGTACCTTCAATAAGTATTTCATCGTTCGACACCTTGGAGTACCTTCAATAAGTATTTCATCGTTCGACACCTTAGAGTACCTTCAATAAGTAGCTAGGTGCCTCCACCTTCCTAGCGAGCCTCCACCGCGTCGTCGAGGTGTCTAGACGTCTGGCGCCGACCAGCTGTCGCAATCAACACGACGTCGACTGGTTTCTCAAATTGTTTTAATAACTTTAAATGTCATGAAGATATTTATCTTGTATGTATCAGCTGCAACGCGGACGTGGAATAATGGCTGATGTTTACATGAAAAATACTAGCGTTTGCCCCCAACTTCTCACGCTCCTTTCCGGGATTAAATGTAGCCCATTTCCGCCCCCAGGATACCTACCACCCTATCAAATTTCATTACGATCTGTTTAGGCCTGAAAAGGCAAGGATTTCGATCAGACAGACAGATTTACTTACTTTGATTTACAGACACGATTGTTTTAGTACCTATAGATTATATATGTATACGATTGTATTATAGACTCTACAATTTATAGACTTGCTTAGAGTTTTTCTAAGACGAAAGCTTAATTTAGAATTCATTTATCTAATAATCCTATTTTAGATGTCTACCATTAAAACAAAACTAATAATCGGAACAAATATGTTACTTAAATCCTATTTAGGTAATTTTGCATGATTTATTTAAATCATGCAAAAAGTCATTAAAATATTTGTCGCATCTGCGAGATCAATAACTGTAACACCCATAAACATAAAACGACAATATAACTACATCGTAATAATATAATTTATAAGTCTTAGCAGGAGACCTATTAGGTACCGAATACCAGTTGCTGTTATTTTGCTGTGGAATTTAAATCCTATTGGTATTTGAAGATTTTATTTTAAATTTTCGGATATAAAGCCCAATTTGCAAATAAGTTTTAAATTCCAAATACCTATTGCGTCCGATAATACCTAACTAGTTCTCATGTTCGGTCAACTAGGTACTATGGAAATGGTTTAAGTGCGTCACCTGATAGTCAACGCATGAAAGTGATACGCTCTCTACATGTTCTCTGTATAAATTTATGTTTGTCCAAATTTGAAAATCGCTAAGAGAACCCTATAAGAGGGAGTCTCATTTGAGCTTAAGTACATAAAATACAGCAATTTGTAATGTAAACAATAATTAAAATTAAAAATTGAATAAATTGCTACTTAAACCAGATTAATAAGGTATGAAGATAGGAAGGGCCTTAGTCTAGCTACATCGATAGAGATTTTGTTGGCTGATAGGTAACTATGTCAGACAAAATAATGAGTTTTCTTTACAGAAACAACCAAATCGCCGATTCTTATTTAGATAAACTGTGGTACACCCCCTGCCTTTTCTTAAATTCATATAATTCTTTCCATCCAAAGGTTGCCTGGAAGAGATCGCTTCTAAGCGATAAGGCCGCCCATTGTACCTGTCGCATTTAATGTATTTTGTAATGATTAATTTGATTATGGTGTACAATAAAGAATTTTTGTATTGTATTGTATTGTAATAGGTCGTTAATGTAAACGAAATAAATTTAAAAAATTATCTTTAAAAATCTTTAAATCGCAGTAAATAAGCCCTAGATGCAGATTGGTATAAATTTGGATCAGTTGCGCTTGAGCTACCTCTACTTTGTTTGCAACAGTCTGCTCTATCATTAGTTAAGACTTGATTACCTATTTAAACATTACTTGTATTTTGAATTAAGACCTAGATTAATAAGTGTTATGGCGGTGATACGCCATGTTTGGCAAAGCCCCCACAAACCAAACAAATGATTTTAAAAAAAAGTGTAGATCTAGATTTTTATTGGTGTGTATCTGGTCGTTTTATGAATGTGTGCCGGTGACGCATGTATAAATCCGCGACGAGACAAGGTCGACACGGGAGGGCGCGGGCCTAGTTCGACATAATACCGCTAATGGCAGACAGCGCGTGACTCAGCCAGACGTCTGGGGCCGCGACGCACTATTTACCTACTCGCTTTTCCTGCTTTTCAAAATCGATACTTAAATTATACATTCAAAAGTGGCTCTGTCTGCCTGGTACGTTTAAGGCTAAAAGGCTGACCTCAATAAAATTTGGTGAAGATTAGTGGAAGGCCTTACGAAGGCCATAGGCTACTATTAAAACGCATGCGAAGCCTCGGGAAGATACAATACTCTATTGTATTAGTAAGAATTTGACTTTTTTAAAGTGTAGGTAGGATTTTACACTTTCAAAAAGGCAAATTCTATTTTATCTGTGGAGAGATAAATAATTGTTCATTTTTTATTTGATTGATTATAAATCTTCCAATAATTGTCTGTAAATACCATTCACTGTAAGCGCTTACGTACAGTTTCACTCAAAAATAATTTAACGCAATAGTTTTTAAATGGTCCATAAAAAATTATAGATTTTTTTAATAATACCTGAATTAGCCGTTACGCCCGTTACGTATTTACGTACAAACTTAACCGTTTTTGAAAATAAAAATACAAAACAACTCTAACAAATCCACAGAAATATATCTCGATATATGTAGTTCAACGGTCAGACCAATGGGTGAAGAGTTATTCGCTGACTCCACTCCCATAGCATTCATAATCATAATACGTATGTATAGGTACCTTTTGTCTGGCAGACAGTTTGTGACTCAGCCACCTGTCTGCACGTCTATCGTCAAAGCTCGCTTAAACACTTTTCCTGTTTTTAGAAAAGGTATTAAAAGCTACACGATACGCCCTCACTTGTGTCACCTTATGTGCCTTTAATAGATGTGTCTCTGTTCACCTAGTACTCCATACATATTTTCAACTTTTCCTTCCGAAAGCTTTCAGTGTCTTTCCTCTTTTGGCCGTCTAACTTTCCGAGACCAAGAAAGTCTACATTTTATTGCTCCACGTTCCATTTTTTATCTTCGTAGTCTACAATGTTTTTTACATAAAAGGTTATGGCCCGCGACATAAACATTCGTAATCAGTAAAACAGCTTTCTTCGACCAGACAGACTTTATCGTCAAGTGTACGCAAGGTCGCAGGGGCAGACTTTCCTTCCTCTTAAGTCTGATAATATTCAAACTTCAGTTTCGTTTGTCTTTATAGCGGAGAGTTTAGGTATATTATGCAGGGCCGTACAAAAGTCCGGCAATAAGAAACGTATTGTATGAAATAAAAAGTGTTCTTGAGTTTTGGTTTTTCCGGTTACGCAACGGAGTTGCGGAGTGTGGGGTTAGTACTTTAAAGTTATTCTGTGGTGAGGGGAACTACTAGGGCTGCCAACTTTTTATAATTTATTTCAAAATAACGTTAGATAATACCAGTAATACTTACCACTCTGATGAGGATAAAAAACCTTTTACTAATTTATTTAAATATGTTTAAAAACATGTTTTTTAGTTTTTCCATTCGGGCGTCGAAGAAATAAAGTATTTAAGATAAAAAAAAATCTTCAAAGGTATACACTATACAGATTATGATAAACCAATTAACGTAGGACATGCATTATTTTAAAGTACAGATGGCAACCCTAGGCACCACCGTGCACTTGTCCCCATTTTTTAAACGCGATGAAAGTTGCGTCTGATGCATGTCAAATAGGTATGTAACACAAACAAATAAGGGCTATGATCCATTAAAGTAACGTTACACCGTGACAGAAAAATATGTTAGGTACATTATAATATTTGCCCTAAAGTATTCTACTCTAGACTAGGTGTAATTTTACTTTAGACGGTAGAGCGAAGGGAGCAAAATAATCAGCTCGCTATTTCTTTTCTGACTTTGCCTTATATTAGGTAGGTAAGTACTTTAACAACGATATTTTAGTGTTTCTAATATTATTAAAAACAAAGCTACCAATTCCCAACAAGCAATAAGCTAGGCTTAATTCCCACAAATGCGAAATGCCAGGTGTGGTTCGCTCTGATATCTAGAGTAATCCCTATAATCCTAACAATCTCGGGTCAGCCCGGCCCATAGCACCTATATCGATATACGTACAGGTCACTTGGTAGGTACATATACCATTAGGTAGTGTAGTCGGCTGATAGGGTATCAGAAGCGTCACGGCGCGACGGGACCTTATCTATACGCCGATAGCAGTTGATACGGTTCGCTTGCACACTGTTTCAACTTGTCTGGGCAAATGTTGGTTTAGTGATGTTATGGTCTGTCTGCTCACTAATGAGGTCATTTCCACTTGATACGCTTATTCATGGAAAAGTTCTGAAATTGAGTTGATGTCACACAAACGGTTGGTCATGTCACCATTAATAAGCGACTATTATCGCAGTTTCGTTCGGAAGATGAAATTATAACAATAACTTTTTTATGAGTAATGTCGCTACATCATTTTTGTTAATAGAAAATAGACTACCACAGAGAATTTATAACTTGTCTAACTCATAAAATTTTACCGTTGAATGAATTAAAAGTTTTTGTATTTATCAGTTAACGACAAAGGTTTTGTATAAATCGGCCCATCTCGGCTTCTTATACTAATTATATGTAATATATACAGCTATTGGTATCTATATAATTTAAAAACCGTATCATAAAACACATAAGTGGATTTAGGAAGGTGTGAACTGAACAGACCAACTAGGGAACGTTATGTGACACTGGTAGTACCAGGTAGTACGTATAGACTAGAATATGTAAGTATAGACTAAAAAAAGGTTTTAATCGAAAAGTAACCGTGCGTTTTAAAGGTTTAAAGCCACGAGCAAGTAGGTTAATATGAAACCTTGTTCAAAAAGTGAACGGGCGGAGGATTTCAACCTTCCTGGAGAGCCTTCAGGTGACGTCGGTTCGTCTAGACGTCTGGCGCCTACCATGTGTCGCAATACGCGAGCCCCAACCGCAATCACGTGACTCTACCATCAACAGATGGACTACTCTTGAATGTAAAGATGCTTCGTAATTTATAGCATGCAAAATACGACGTGGATACTAAACAGATTCTGAAAATAGAAGTGGATACTGTAAAAATGGTCGATAGTGTTGCCGGGTGAGATAAAATTATGCTAAAATTAGAGCACCATCGTGGTTCCTGATGCAAAATTGTATTTTATTTGAAATCTGTACCTACCACTATAATTTATTATTATACAATTCATACTTCATATTTTATATCACTTTATGCGACATTTTCCAGTCTGGTTGCATCGTAGTCGAATTCACTTCGGACCCACCATACCCCTGGGGGTACGGTGGGAGTGGGACGGACCCTATAGAGATGTGACCAAAGGACTTCCACGTATCTTTGAAAGTATTTGATCAATATTATGATGGTACTGGTGATATTGATTATAATGTAGTAAGTTTTATACATCTCTGAATTTATAGGTATATTGTAGAAATAGACCACTGACTGTCTAAGTTGACTGGTATAATTAATTCTTCGTTTATAATTTAGATGACACCTATACCGCAATATAAATCTTCCTAGACAAAAAGAGTCATGAATACATTTTAAAATTACGATCACCAAGCAACAAATAAGAACAGGTTTCACTCGCAACTAAAGAATCCATAAATCATGTGTAATAAATAAGTTCTATAAATTACAAAAGTAATACATATCAGTATGTAATCTCTGTTGGTTAGAATTTATAGCTACATAAGTTAGGTACCTAAACTAGGCGAAGATTTTATTGCAAAGATAACATCCGATGAGAAATCCGAATCCTGTTTATAAGCCGTTACTTGGAATCTAAATAAATAAACTAAGCTTTCGTCACGTTGACGTAAACCATTAATAAAATCCTTCTCATTTACTTCAGAATCTCGGCTATTGATCAGTTCTTAGCTCTAAGAATAATTTATTGAATATTGAAACTTCTAGACTGTGGAACGCATTTTTCTCAGGCAACGAGGCGTGCCGCATTTCTGAACACCTTACAAACACAGACGGTGCTAGAGCACATTAGCTTGTTTGACTACCGTCTTCTTGTATATTTCTACCTTTGTATAGTTACCAAGCTAGTCTAGCTCTCGTGGATTGCGGAAGGCAACCCATCTACCGAGGGACTGCAATCCTAGCGGAGGTCGTAAATTGCGGCGCTAGACTTTTATTCCTTTTACAATGGGAAAAACAACTGCCCGGTAGCTGGTAGAACTATTATTGTTATACCAAACTCTTGAAATGTTAAATTAATGACTGCCTCCCTTAGTTGATAGTAAATTCAAAGCCTTTCTTCATTGATGAATAGGGATCAGATTATAAAGACATTCAAAGTGAAGATAATTTATGTACATTCCTCGTAACATACGCTACGTTAGGAAGTATACCTACATTGGGTTAATACTGGATACATTCAAGAAGATAATGTAGTTCATCTCGTACCATTTGATTCACAAATGAGTGATAGGAAACCTTCAAACAAATTCATTCAGAACTTGATACAGCGTCATAGATTATACAAGCATGTGGGTCATGGTTGCGTAATGAGGCCTTCTTAGTCAAGTTGATTCACTTGTGGCCTGCCATGGTGACATGCACTACCCGATTATTAAGAGTGTGAATGTGAAATGAATGAATGGCCGCGTGTAACATTATGTCGGCCACGGCCGGAGCCTTTGGCATTTGACTATTTGACCGTGACATTCGATTTCGTAAGCGGATCGTCTCTGACCACACATAAACCAAAAAGCGGGTCGATCTGCAATTACAGCGTATCCGTTTTTAACGTTGAGATTATTTACAAGTACTCTACGATTATTTCTCACAGCAATTTCATTTGTAAATTTAGACTGATGTCCGTTACGATCTCTCAGGCGCGGTGGGCAAAGGTTCGATTCTCGCCTCGGGACAAATTTTTGTACAACCCATAGATGGGTGTTCTGGTCTAGGTACTGGTCTGGTATAATGAGATAATAATAGTTTTTAATAATAGAGTTTTTTAATCTATAGGTAAATGTATGTATATCTATAAAGCGTTTAAATGCAGCATGCATTTAAATGTTCAACCTTGTTTATTAACTGTTTTATAGCTATAGCGATGAGTCTAGACTGGTGTGTCTGTTCAGACACTTCTGATGCAAGCGTGAATGTTAATGCCGCGACAATAAAATTCAAAGAAATACACGATCTTTCTAATGACATTTGTAGACAACAATTTATTAGTTTATTACCCGAACGCCGAAGGAGTGTAATTAATTAGCTATGCTTTTGTCGTTTTAGTTTCTAACCAAGTGTAGATAAATAAAATAGGTTTTGAATAATAACATTTTAATATAATTTGGGCCTACCCAAATTTAATAAAAAAAAATATAAAGTTATAGTGGTACGAAATGATTCTCCCAAATGTGAATGGCTGTAATTTTCAAAATAATTATTGAAGTATATATAAAGACAAACAATAGGCTAGAATACAAAAACCATTGCTTTCCATCGTCTACAACAGAAGTAATCAAGGCTCAAAGTCAGGCTTACTTGACATGAAAACTAAACATATTTTTTTTTCGTTTATTTTACACTGGTCACATGAACCGCCGCCATTATGTTCTGACTGTGCGGGGGCTAAGTTTTTTAAGAAAGTTACTAGATTGCAGAATAGTTTGGCCACAATCGTGTAGGATCATCTTATCTCGTGGGATCAACTTCCCCGATGTCGGTATTTAAAATACAATCTGATACTCTTTACATCTAATTTGCACTCGTCACCTGCACACATTCACACGACACATATCACATCGAATTTGGCTGGAGTTTAGACTAGTTGACGTTAAATGTTTGAAACTCCAATCCAAAATGTAGCATCCTAAAATAGACTCCTTTATTTAGCACCTCTTATGAATGAAAATACTGAAACAAAATGAGTTCACAATATTTACGTTTACACAGATGTCTAGACCCAAGGCCGGTCTAGTAAAACGTGTAACTAAATTGACTTTTCTTAGTGGGCATCTACCTGTTCCATGATACCTGTTTTGATACCGACGAGTTAAAAATAAGTTTTGAATGCAACCAAAGCGAATTCACATTCATGTGTTTTGCACGCGGCTTTGCACGCTTTGTTTCTATATCGCTTAAAGGTTATTTATCATCGGTTTTTACAAAGGGAACGATGGATTTGTGGGATAAAATGAAGCCTAGACCTAGCTAGACCTACATCTCAGTGGTGACGTAGCGTGGATTTGCACCTGTGGCGGTTTTCTACCAAGCACCCTCCTAAAAACCAAAATAAAAATGTTGAGGTGGACCGCCTTCAGAGTCATAATACCTAATAATGGTGGACAATTCACAAAGCATTATCAGAAAGACATTTTATAAAATCTAGTTTTGCAGTTGACGTTGGCACCCCAAATTTCCAATTCCAATCTTTCGCATTTATAAGTTTAATATTATTGTAAAATGTGATGTGATTAAATAGATAAATACCTAGTCATGTGTTTATGTTTACATGACCGTGAATTGTCTATTTCAAAGGACTTACTAAGACTGTGACCCTTCCTTCATGGTGCTCGTAACACACGGAAAGCAGTGTCCAGCTCAGCGAATTGAAGGTGGATTATTCATGTTCACTGAGTTTACATAGACAAACCTTTCTCACATGTTAGATGTCGCCCATGTTCATTTCATTGGACATTCCATGACCGTTTACTGAATATATATATATTTATATAGTATAGTGCGCTTAGATTAATTGATGCTTGAGCTAGTCTGCAAATATGGAATAAACAACAAAGTAAATTATTATATCAAATATTTATAATTCCTATAATATATTGTTAACACTGGGTGGACAAACATAGGAAACTTTATGGTAGGTATACTATTTCATTAAATAATATACTTAAACAACGACAACACGAGGTCCTTGCTCAATTAAACAATATTGACTGATTTTAATAAATTATGTGTAGGCAGCAGAAATATACAGCTAAGTATCAAGACTAGCTTGGTGCGCTAGCGGGTTGCCATATGAACCTACAGTGGCGCCCCCATTGTTTTCTACTCTTTTTTGCAAAGCTGTAACTAACTATTCGTGCACAAAAAAAAACATTTTTTGTGCTACAAAATATGTAGACATCACAATTTTAATGCAATTTTGAAGCTATTTCGATAATTTTAATTAGGTTCATTTTGCAATTAAACTGCTTTATTATGGAAACAGGATCTGCAGGTAAACAAAAGGCATTTCTGAAATTCCGCTGCAGAAGTTGTTTATACTTAAAATAGGTATTCATAACATGGTGGAGCGTTGGATGAAGTTAAATTTAGGACTCGTGGCAGAAGTAAATTGTAGTTGCAAAATGAATGAAACTTTTATGAATTGAAATTATTGCTGTGGCTGCCATAAAGTTTCTCCACCAGGAAGGAAAACTTTCTATTATTTCTATAATTATAATTTGTTTACATACAACACATAGTATTGCAGTATTCTTATTGCATGACAAAAATATTACAAAGTTTTGTAAATATTCATGCCTGTCTGATACGGTATGGCAATAAACATAATTGGGTAGGTATTTTTTATTTTATAAAAAGTTACAGAGTTCTTTTGAGATTAGGGTTAGTTAAATGTTCACGAAGAGTGGTTTTTGTAGACTTCGGCAGGACTGTCTGTAATGACCAGTTACTAGCCTAAAGGTACAAGTCCGAGATGGGCCGCAGACTGCAACCGCAGGCGACATTGCGTCTAGCAGCTGCGGTTGACCGCAGTGTTGCCTGCGGTCGCGGTTGCTTCTATTGCCAAGCACGGTCGCGATACCACTGGCGATGCAGTCAGGAACATTTAGCCTAACGACCTAAAGTGAGTTCCTTAAATAAAGTGGGTAAGTAGGTACTTTAGGGGGGAATTCACGTGCCTATAGACGATGACTGTCTGTTTGTATAAGGAGCGAGTGCATCAAAGTGCATTCTCTGGTCGGCCCGCCAAGGGCTCTGGTAAACATCCGGTATGTGCGGGGGAGTGCGGGGTTAGCCAATCGAGAAATAAACACAATGACAGTACCATGTATTATATACCCAGATATCTCAATAATATTAAGATTGATATAAACACTAGGTATTATTTAATTTTGTATATTTTGTGCCTAGAATAATTAGTATAAGTTGTTAGATTATAAGTATTAGCCATAGTAATATTGCTGTGCCCTAACCAGAGTGCATGTTTGAAACATTTTTATCTTTAAGGTGTTTGCAATAAAAATATTGAGTAGGTAACTATTGAGACAGTATTTATGAAAACTTGTTGTAGGTACACTAATAACATTTCAATCGGTTCCCTAAAAATAGAGATATACATATTTAAGTACAATAATACGAATAAACTGGCCCAGAACTAGGGCACATAAGATTGATGTAACTTTTAAAGGGCAATGGATACGCTTCTATAGCAAAATTTCAAGTGAGTTGCAAAAATTATCAAGAAATAAATTCAATCAAATCTCATACATGCATTGTAAGAAGGCTATTTACTAAAAAAAATCACAATAAAAAGCTTGGGACGGGTTTTGCTCCAACTCGAAACTAACAAGGTAAAGGATTCTTATTCGCTTCTTTACTTTACCTTAAAACGATTGTAATTAACAAAAAATCTAAATGATTACTTTATTTCGTAGTTTACTTATGCAATTTCAATTTTGTGCCCTGTCCAAGAGTCCTGTAGATAAAGTAATGTCTAAGTAAATAAAGCACTTCGATGTTTGAGTCCGGCACCGGTCCGGTCCGGTTAGGTCCCGGGCCGGGTGCCATATTCGGTCAGTGCACATTGTTGTTTACCGGCGCGGGTATCGCGAGGCCGCGTGACGTAGCGTCTAGACGCCCCCCCTCCCGCCAGTCTTCCCCGCGCCTCTCTCTGCCACCCGACGACCATGCACTGTTTCGATCACCCACCAGCTTATCTTTACCGTAATGCTGCACTGTACCGGTGCACTCGGAATTATATGAAACAGACTTTCAATAACGATTAGCGTGCAGAATCGACCGACGACGCCTATTACTCGGCTGGCTTGCCGGTAGCTAATTAAGATCGATTATATCAACGCCATCGATTTTATAGCCAATAATTATTTGATCTGACCATAAAATACTGAATCCAAAGGGTCTTAAAGACCCTCGCACGACTAATGTCTGAAAATAAAAATGTCCAAGTGTTCAAAATGTTGGATATCAGTAGATAATTTGTCCATCCATAAAAATATCCAACTATAAAATTATCCCACCATACCTGACCAGCTATAGTCGATATTTGAGTTGGTTCAGGTTCTAATAGATTAGGTACCTACATTTCCCAGGTTGCCTGGAATTATTATTTATGGAATTATAATTATTTTTTTCTGTATTGTTTTCTGTTTTGTGTGGGTATAAAGGGTTTTCTATCTATCTAGTTCCCTTATCTGAAACAACACTATCATGCTCCACTTGTTCTGCACATGCACTTAGTCATGTCAAGTTGTCAGTTGAGATGATATCCTTGATAACATTATCTGCAGACAACTTGACTTTAACATCGGTGGCAAAATATATTTTGAGATCCTGTTCCTATGGGTAACTTCACTTCTTAAATCCAATTAAGAATTAATAAAGCGGTCAAGTGCATTTAGGGCCATGCTAGTGTAGTGTTCCGTAGTTGCACGGTTATATTATCTTAAACAAAATTATTTCCATGTTTTACATAACAAAGAACTTCTAAGTAATTTCACAATCTTTTTGACTGAGCTATACAACGATACAGCCAGATAGATACGGTAGATGAGAAAAAAATCTTCCCCACTTTAGGTATAGGAGAGGTACTTACAATAAAAAAAAGGGTTTTATTATAGGAATTTATTGACTTTATTTGAGGTATGTATATCCATGCCAAAATTAGCTTTCTAGTACCAATACGTTCTGAGCTAAGCCGTGGACGGACGAACAGACAGACGGACATGGCGAAACTTTAAGGGTAGTACTTTGTTGACTACGGAATCTTAAAAAAAATTCTCGTATATTTAATTAATATAATACACTTACTACCATACCAACAATTACAGCAAACATTAATAGAGTTCATCTCAGTTCACAAAAAGTTACCACCTTTTTAGTAACTATGATGCTAAAAAGATACGATTACTCCTTTGGTCTTCACGATGCAAAATGTCAAATGGCCTGTTAAACCCCTTTATGCTGTGTTCACGAAGTGCATTAAGGTGCAATTCCAAGATGGACCGCAGGCCGCCGACTGCAAGCGACACTACATACTTGTTTCTATACATCTCTATGAAATTGATTCCAAGCGGGGCGACACTGCGGCCTGCTGCCGCGGCGCGCAGCGACCGCCCGCAGACTGCAGTGGTATCGCGACCGTGCTTGGCAATAGAAGCAACGCGACCGCAGGCAACACTGCGGTCAACCGCAGCGGCTAGCCGCAATATCGCCTGAGGTTGCAGTCTGCGGCCCATCTCGAACTTGTACCTTTAGGCTAGTAACTGGTCATTACAGACAGTCCTGCCGAAGTCTACAAAAACCAGTCTTCGTGAAGTTATGGCCATCAATTCGCGCAAGGAGCGAACCGAAATAACAAGGCATTTCCAATAGCCTTTGTTTTTACCCTCCTCTTTATTACTTCGGGTTTTGCGGTGTCTATACACCAGCTAACCTCAATGTGAAGTGTTTGTTAATATTATAAATAACACACAGAAACTAAAACTCTTTGCGTCAAGTTTCACATTATAATTGTAAGCAATATTTTATATTGCAACAATAATGCTTGTAAAAAGACGCGGCAACAGAGTGAATTTTAGGTTCAATACGTATAGAAGGTTTGTTTTTTTTTTATAAGAGGTTTGTTTACAAAAAAATACTTACATCGAATTTGGCTATAATATAATGTAGATAACTTGGACGTCTCTACTGTATGTGCTGTTTATTAAGAACACATTCTGAACTACATAGGTACTATCGTCGTCGGTAGAATAACTTTTATTTTTATTTTTATGAAGGGAAGAGTCATTATTATGATATTATCCGAGTTATGGCGAGCCTTCTTGACTCGTTCATATCAGTACAGTTTGTGTGTCTCGGCCAACATTTATCTGCATCTGCACCCTTTGATTATTTACCTGTAAATAATCAAAGACTGCACCATTATCACAGAATAACTATACAATACTAAGTACCTACCAAGAATAACTATACTAACGCACACTCTGAATGCTACTGATTAGGGCGTGCAAAACCGGTTTTCGGTTTTGCTGAAAACCGGAAAACCAGACTAAATTTTCGATTTTTTGAAAACCGGTTTTGAGAGACAAAACCGGTGCTAACACCGGTTTTCCCGTTAATGAATTAAATCTTGATTTTAATCCACTTTTTTCGAATGCACTCAAGAAATATGTAATTTTGAGTCATCAAATATATCCGTTTGCAACATATGCCCACCTACACTCTTTCTTCCACGACCCCCGCACCCACGAGGCGATTCCTGCGTGCGTTCCGCCTGCCTGCGTTGTTGCCCAAATACACTTGCCGGGAGTGCACGTGCACAGCGATAACGTTAAGATGATAACTATGTTTTGTAAGGGGTGTTCCAGAATGTTTTTCGTTTTTTATTTGAGTATAATGCGCCTGTTGCAGCGTTGGATCGCGAGGAGTGGAAGGAGAAAAGGGAGGCCTTTGCCCAGCAGTGGGACAATAATGGCTTAAAATAAATAATAATGCGCCAACCACAACTGGTGTGCAGTAGGTTCAATCGCTTAGTGGACTTTTATAGTTTATTAGCCATGAAATAACGGGAATGCAGTGCGCATTTTGCGTGCAAGCGTTTTATAGAAACATCGATTCGTACACTCTGTTTGACGTCTCTACATGATACATTTCAATTTAACGACTACGAGAAATTGCCAAGTGCAAATTTAATCAAGCATTAAGTGAGCAAGTTTAAAGAGACTTGAATACAATGCCGGATTAATCAATTGGGTGCTTAAAGACTTCGAGAAGGAGCATGAATGTCGACTACGTACGCCAGTGTGTTATGAACAACCATGACAATCACCATGATTACGCGCAGCTTCGTTTAATTTGAATGAATCCGCGCTTCGTCGCATTATTCACAAAGATTACACAGATTAACATTTTAACCCATATAAAATTGTAAATGTTCAAGAAATTAGGCCGGTGAACCTCATTGAATGACTTAAATTCTGAAGGACAGTGAGAAATTGTTTTAGGAATTACAATATCGTCTGACTCTCCGACAAATCGATTATTACATACATGGTCATGTTAACAAACAAAACTCCACCCAGGGCTGCCAGTTATCCGATAGAACTGCATCAGAAATCACTAAAAGTTTAAATTGAAATGTGTCCTGTAGAGACGTCGAACAGTTGTAAGAAATGTAAGAATAGTGGTTTTTATTAAACGCTCGCATGCAAAATATGCGCTGCACTCCCGCGATGTGTTCCATGACTATTAAACTGCAAAAGCCCATCAAGCGATTGAGACCACTCCCCACCCTTGTTGTTTGTGGTGGCGCATAATACTCAAATCAAAAACGAAAAACATTATGACACCCTTTATGTTTAAAAAATATTATTCTTCGTTCTTACTTGTTGTTGATTTGATCTCAGTCAATTAAAGATTATTTTTAAGTTCATGTTAACTAATCAATTAATGTGGTCTACTTAGTAGGCATAAATGGTTGATAAAAAACAGGTACATCATAAAATTTGTTGTATTTGTAGGTTTTGTGGGTCTCTAAGAATATCGTATTCTTCTTCAAAATCTACTATACAAAAAATAAAAAAAGTTTGCCAAAACCGGTGCTAGCACCGGTTTCCGGTTTTGGGCCCTCAAAACCGAAATTCAAAACCGGTTTTCAAATCCTTCCGGTTTTGCACGCCCTACTACTGATATACCGACTCGTATGTGAAATACACATTCAAAAACTGATCAGGCGGGAAACTTCCGTTACAGCCAAAATGTTGTGTTGTGTACCAGTGAATGAATAATAAATACCTAGCTTTTATGTGACTATACATTTCAGATAGATACATTGTAAAGCGGCAACAGAGTAGTAATGAATAGACTATAGCTAGAATGTTTGACCAACAGATTGATCAATCATTTAAGTACTGTGGCAAGCAGGTACTGTGTTAATCATAATATGATTAACACAGTACCTGCTTGCCACAGTTGTGTAAAGACATAATATTATTATGTCTTTACACAACAGTCAGTTCTAACGATATCACTAGATAACGTATAAAATTTGTTTCAGGATTTTTTCCTCCGTACTCCTACTAGAAATGATGACATTAGAGATTAGAAGGAGTAAGCATAATGACGTCCATTACATCTAATCGCTAATAAAACGGAGGTTTTTCTGGCAATCCTGTCAAATATATTAACAAAGCAACATAAAATTGTGGCTTATTCTGCAATGTATTAACAACTAACAGATCTTTCCGGCTTCGCCCGGTTTTAGTACGGATCCCTAACTTTTTTGAAAATATAATATAGACTATGTTCACCGGGGATAGTGTAGCTTCCCAACGGTGAAAGAATCAAATCGGTCCAGTAGTTTCGGAGCCTATTTATTACAAACAAACAAAAAATCAAACCTTTCCTCTTTATAATATTAGTATAGATAAACTCAGTGAAAACTATAAATTCAATTGAAATTTCATTTAATTTTGAATCAGTTTAATTACTACCACATTTATACGTATACAAATTAATTATTTTATCAGATCTAAGTATATATTAATGTATACTACGTAATAGTTTATTTGATTAGAATTAAGAACATGAAATGTAACTGATAAACGTTATCTATAAGCTAACAGAACTAGAAATCATAACAATCCATAGCTAGTTTAATTATTCCGAGGCGGCTACCGACAACAAATGACCTAGACAGACTTATCACGTCTGTCTGGCGCATAATTGTCTGGTAGGCAATTAGCTCTAGCGAAACTGCACAAACTGACTCTGGGAGTTTACGACACTGTGGCTTCCCCTGCAAATCTCCTTTGATCTGCACATTCTATATTTACGTCATAGGTTTCGTTGGGAAAACCTAAAGGAAATGATAATGGTATCGAGATGGTAAATTTTGGTAAAACCCATTATGATAATGTTAACTAGATTACAAACAGTTGCTACATACATACATACATAATGATCTTGCAAAAAAATAAATCCTTGTCGCTCTAGGCTTGCTAGGGTAATCCCATACTAGAGCTTCGCTTATTGCTAAGAGCTATTTCATTTCCACTCAGTCGTTTTGCGCCTTAGGTGTTCTATTCTCAGGCAATATGAGATAAATGAATTTAACTTATCAGGCATATTATTTTTTAGACAGCCATGTTAGGCATTTTGTTACAAAGGCTTAAAGCGTTTTAGTTGATCCGCTCATAAGCGTGTAGGAGGACCAGTCGCTTAGCGAGTCGCTTGGCTCTTAGCAGTAAGCGAAGCTCTTTGTAGTATGTAGGTAACACTCTGTCAAATGTGACCACTTCTAACTTCTCAACATCACGCCGTTGGTTGCTGATAGGCGACCACTATCAGGTCACGACTGTGGCGGCTGACGAATAATTTCCGTGTTAAAATTACACCATATTTCACATCTGTTACTTCGTCATCATCATCACATCGCCTTACATCCACGATGATGGGTTATGTAGTGTTAGTGTAGGTACTGACGTAGGCTTATTCCAGTTTCCCCTCTTGTCTAAAAAAAATACAATTTTCTCCTATAACGTTTTTTCTCATTCAATTTGTCCAACTGGAATATAGGTATAGATGATTTTTAAGGCATATATGTAAAGTAAAGTAAAGTAAAGTAAAAAATCATTTATTTCTTTAGGCTTACAAAATAAGCACTTAGACAAGTCATATTTATATATAAATTATTATCAAATAAAATTATTTTACTGTTCACTTAAATTTTTTGTCCACTAGTGGAAGAAGTGAAAAGACTATATGGGTAGGATAGATGCGGCTGTAGTATTAAAAGCTATGGGAAATGGTGACCCATCACCATTTCCGGCAGCCGTTGCTGCCTCATTGATGCCTCAAGTACGCTCATGTCATTTAGTTTTTGGAACCACCCTTCGTCATAACATAAGCAACAACTGTTCTGTAATTCACAGCTTAACGCCTTGAACTACATTTTCAATCTATTTACCATATAATTTAACATATAAATGCTATTTTATATCCACACTAAAATCTAAAATAATAAGATTGAAAATGCGAAGCGGCAAATAAATCCGTCTGCCCCATCCTTATAGTACCCACACAAAAAAGTAGAGTCTAGAAAAGCACCTAGAGACTTTGTCGGGATGAATCCCTCGGCAAGCCGCAATCCTAATCGAGCTTGTGTCCGCTGTAAAAAGCGAAGAATTGCCGGCAATAAATCGCTTGACTCGAAAGGCATGCCGTAAGTCTAGGCTCTTCTCTAGCCGACCGTGCCCCGAACAATGGGTTATCAACCAAGCTAAACTAACATGCATATTTTATAAGAGGTTCAAAAGCTAAGTGGACGGTTCATTAGGAGTTCAAGGCTTTTAGTAATGACGCCCAAATTTACGAATAAATGTAGGTATTATAAATGCAGACACAATAGCACACCGGTAAATAAAAAACGTAGGCTAAATTATAAAGAGTTTGTTTATATAGGTACTTTTACCTAGGTATCAGATAATTTGGTAATTAAGTATTTATCTAAGCATCTTAGCGATTCTGTAACGGCTGATATCTATACCTATGTAATCAGTTACATACCTAATCTTGGACGATAGTACAAAGTCCGCCGTTACGGATACTTTATTTTGGGTACTCCAGAAGATTAGCATAAGCGAATGTCGATGACTACTCAACTGCTAACCATTTCCAAAACAAAAACAATGTGTAGGTATATGTGACAAGCATAACCGAACGTTTACGTGAGCAATAGGCTGAATTAATGAGTGGCGCGCACGCGTACCGATTACATACAGCCGAATTGCGATTGCGCCCGCGGCGCGGCGGCGGCGACGGGAGAGATCGCCAGACGGCTACCGAAATTTGGGTTAGCGCTTTTTGCGCGGCGCGGGCGCCGGAGCCACGAGCGTGAGGTCGATGAGCCGCCCCTGCCCCCTCCCGCCTCACCCCTACCTTGCGACCAGTTCCACCATAAGGTGCAGCGGCCGCAGCTACCATCCAACCCTACATATCTACCACCTGCCAGACACTAAGCGAGTATACCTAACGTAATGAAACAGCCTCGCCTCCGAGACGGCCGCTGTTGACTTTCGAGATGAACAGGATAATGCGCCGGTACCAGCCGAGTACCAGCCGACTTTGTAAGGCTTATCTCCACAACGTTCATTATTTTATTTTACAGGGAAAACCAGTTGGCCTTTTGATATGATGCATAAAATGTACAAAGTGTCAGTCGACTAAGGACATGGATTTTTTAAATGCAGCTTCTTTGTAAATGTTTGATAGTTTGGAGTAGATGCTTAGATAGATGATCGATATACCTCTATAATATGTATGTATAAAGATCGCGTCAAAACACAAGAGTTGTTTGCTAATAGGGTCCAAAATATTTAGTTATGGCAAGACTGCTCGAGATTTTCTGAAATAATAAATTAATAATGGAAGAAGATCCAAAGACTAAAATCTTGGAAATGTTAGTGAGAGCAATATCAGTAATTATCTCTTTATAAGAAATTAAATAATATCCAAAAACCGATTTCGGCGGGACTTGAACCGACTTTCCCCTCAGTACGGGGACGTATATCTCTTTTTGTTAGGAAGAGGGTAACTTATGGTACCTACATACATACATATATGTACATACATATATGCGCCATATAGTCAAGATCTGGGTATTGAGGAACCAACGGCAAATATTAAAGACGTGGGCATTAAGTCAATAAATATTGCTGAACAATTCATTAATGCAGCCCCAAGCTAAACAGAGCTTATGCTATGGTTATTTGAAAAATTATTGTAATGCATGCCTTTTATACGCATAGGTACTGGACGCAGTAGCGCCTAACCTGTCTGATAAACAACAACAAGCTCCGTCACCAAAATAAAATAAAAAGTGCAGTATACACCATCTTTAAAAGTGTGCCTGTAGCGATCGTAGTCGTATGTCAGTTATGTCAGTACGAACTGCAGACGGCCGGTGCGGGTACGTACAAGCTTTTAATTGGCAGCTCAGTTTTTATGTAGCTTCTTCGCGACTGTTGCATTTTTTGCGAACACCTTTCGAGATCAGTCTGGAGATAGAAGTGTATGAATGGCGTGTCTAGACGTGCCATCCGCCGGCTTAGGCACATACGCCCGTTGTTTGTCTACCAGAATGCGACCAGCCAAATGTGCACTGAATAAAATAATCACTAGCACAATTTTTTGCTGCATATCTTTGACTTTTTGCAGTGCTCTCGTCATTGTATGATGTTATGAATAATAAGCTGAATCGTGTCTAGAGATTCATATCTAGCAAGCACAAGGCTTTAGCTTAGACATTATTTAGATCTACTTGTTTACAAAGTAAAGCAGTATTTGCATTATTATATAACATACGTAAATTTATAAATAACCTCTAACGAGAAAGTTAAAGGTCATATGCTAGTATACATTTAGTAGGTCTAGGTAGGAATTTACATTGCAAAGAACACAAACAAGTAATTATACCAACTTGATTAATGACACTTAGTAACACATAGTAGACAAACTAGTAGAGAAACACAACAAACCATTCAACTTGTAATTATATATGATAGTTATATGAAAATTGAGATACAATGAATTTGTCTATCACCCTGTCAAATTTTTATATAGCGCAATTATTGAGGATTAAATTTACAAACGAAGATTATTCAAATAATAATTAATTAATTAAACAATACACAATGTTTGGTATTGGGATTGACATAATATATTGAGGAGTTAGGAAAGTCATGGGCATATTTTTTTGGGGAGTCTAAGAGGTCATGAGCTTTTTCCATTTCTCCGGTAGTCTTAATGTCCTTCTCCGGTATACTTAATGACCGTTGTGATTGCTTAGGACATAGAATCATGAGTCTACCGGAGAAATTGAAAAAACTCATGACCTCTTAGACTCCCCAAAAAAATATGTCGGTCTCAATACCAAACACCTTATATTTGACTACCAGTTAAACGGAGATCCCTAATAAGTAATAAACAAAAGATAGTTCCATAATAGCCATATGATTGTTTTCAGGTTCTCGTTTTTAGAATCGATCCCTTTTTGTTTTAGAATGCGTATTGCTTATTGCGTGCTTGTTGCACATACTAAAACAAAAAGCAATCGATTCTAAAAACGTAAAGCTGAATACAATCGCTGAAAAAACATGAGGGCTTGGAAAACAATTCGCTGTAATTGTCTTGTGTTGAAATGCATCTCCGCAGCCAGCGGGGTCCATCGTCTCGGAGAGAGCGACGACTGAGACGGGGCGCGTTTAGAGAGTTTAAATTATCGAGTGGCTCTACCAGTGGAATGTTATTTCTGTAAAAATGGTACCACATACCTGCAAAAATGAGTATCAAAATTCAATTTTTACAATTAAGAATTTTAAAATAAATTATTATTAATATTGTTATTGTACATTCAAATGTTTACAATTCTGAATTGCAAAAATTACCTATGTTGACAAGTAAAATTTTCTGGAGGCCATCGGCCAATAAATACATAGGTACTAAAAAATAATACTCCTCTGGCTCAGCGACTCGAAGTTTGCCTTGGTCTACGATAAGAGAAGTCGAAGTTTCTTCCTGTCTTGTGAGTTTCCCGACCTTTGCAGGTCCGCTTCTACCACATCTTTCCAGCTGTGCCGAGGGCGTCCCACGGGTCGTTAGCCAACGGGGCAACGGCGAAAAATTAAATGCAAAAGCCATTTTTTCAAGCCAAGAACATCATGTGTGGGATCGTTTAGAAAACGAACACCCTGCTATTAGGACGATGGAAGGCTTCTATAATTACCCGCGTATTAGGACCCCATGATGCAAAAATAAGTGTTCATCTTAATGACAGCTAATTTATTTCAATACTCAAATTACTTTATAATAAAGGGCCTATCTCATTACTCATAAATGACGACCTCTGTGGCGCGGTGGGCGAAGGTCCGCCTGCGACGCTAGAGGTTGCGGCGTTGATTCCCGCCTCGGGACAATGATCTGCAGATATTTGTTCCGGGTGTTCTGGTTAGCAAGTTCACAAGCTCAGCTTAGCTTGGGGCTAGATGATGCTGTGAGAATTGTCCAGCAATATTATTATGATTTTTTAAATAACTTTGCAAGAACGATTCGAGTTTTGATAGTAGAGTCGCAAAGTTGGTAGTGTGGACGGGAAAATTTCATTACGACTACAGAGAGCTGACAGCGCCAGTATAAAGTATGTATCTGGTATACCATTAACTGCTAGACCTGGGATGAAGAGATACATACTCTATTATGCTTCAGACAATGCAATTTTGTTGCAACTTGCGGAGACGGAGTATTTTCGTTGCGCCCTACAAAGTGAGATATATGACGACGTGGCCCATGTGGCTGATGTAGAGTAGAGTATTTTTCGTGACAAAATAACTTGCTGATTTATAGTTACGAGATTTTTACAGCCATAATAAATGCCTTGGAAAGGTTAAACAATGCCATTTAAGTGAACGTGTGATGCTAAAGATAACTTTATCTGCCTACTGTAAATAAAATTATTTCGGTTTACTCTTGCATTAAATAATTATGCATTTCGTTCATTTGCTTAATTTTAATTTAAGCTTTACAATTAAGATAACAACATCCGCTGCAGCAGTTTTCTGAAATCAGATATTACCCGATAAAAAAAGGGAACAAAGAAAGTAACAATCAAATAATATGCGTTTAAATACTAGTTCTAATTTGTTTCTATAGAAACAAATTAGAACTAAAGTTTTAATTGAAGTCGCGTTTAAAACTAGAATTTAAACGCATTTAATTTATTATTTCATTTAAATTCTAGTTCTAATAACTAGAATTTAAACGCATCAGTATTTCCATACAGCGAGCGGGGGAAGGGGACCCTTCCGACTGGTATTGATATGGATCAGTTGAGCTACCTGTAGATTGTTTGCAACAGTCTACAGTTCAATCAATGCTCAATTGTAAATACTAGTTCTAATTTGTTCCTACTTACTACTTACTCAATGCTCAATGTTTTATTGCTTAAATATATCCAAATAGGTCGTAATATATAAAAATGTAATAAGTATATATATGTATATATATATAAATTCAGACAGCAAGTTCAAGGTGAATTATTTAAAAATCAACCATATAAAGGTGGGTCTACTTTCTTAGACAGGTTTAAGAACAGCTTATCTCCAGCAATATCTAATTAACCTTCACCTGGCATATAGATCCATAGACAGACTGCATAGCTGTCGTCTCTACGTCTAGACAGGCCGTAGACGAATTTTTAATAATGGCCGTGGCACTCGAGGTCGATGGCGCAACACGGCTTCATTAGATTTACAATGAAAAGGCAGGGTCACTGTCAATCACACGCCTAATAAAGCATAATATTGATAGACTATTAATAATCTTCTTTAGATTTTTACAAAGAAACACTTTGAGTTGTTTATTTTTTCTAGAAAATTCAATTATTATGCGAAAATTAGAAATGGTTCGTCCATGTTGATCGTGCGTCATTGCAAACGACCTTTCTGTGTTGCTAGACGTGTGCGACCTTTGTATTTATTTAATATGATTAGATAATAATTTTAAATAAAAAATTATACATAGGTACGTATAATATGGTTATTACTATACTATATGGTTATTTTGTAAGAATAAACAAATAAAGTTATTAAAAGCTGAAATCTAATTCTGCATTGCACAATACCAAAACGAAAATGACCGAGCTGTGTCAAAGAGTCCAGTCTGTACGGTCCAAGGGAAATAAAATAAAGAACTTAGTATTTTTAATTTTAGAACAGACTAGTTCCTGCCCGCGGCGTCGCGCACGCGTTGTGTCTATGGAAACGCTTAAAGTTTACTATCCCATGGGAACTGTTTTAGGAAATCAAAATATGTTTAGAAGCCTTTGTTTTATTTCAGGCTTAGAGCTACGTCTTTGTAAAATTTCAGCCTGATCCGTTCAGTAGTTTTGGCGTGAATAAGTTACAAACATCCATCTTTCCATCCATCCATCTAAAACATCCAAACTTTCGCATTTATAATAATACTATAGTGTGATTTGATAGCCGGGTTCAGGTAGGTCTACAACCAACAATTCTTAGCTCACCACGATTAGACAAAATATTTTTTTAGAAAACATTGGTTCGACATTCCCCTTAACTTTTTCAATCCTACTTAGCCCATAGTAGTTTACTTAAATCATATAATTTTGTAGAAATTCTATAGATTTTACATTAAAATCAAAGTAGTTCACCTACACAAACGCATTTAGTAAAGGGCAAAAGCAGTACAACGAATAGAGGACAAAATGCAAGTCTGTCAGTCAAGGTCGTGATTACGTCTGGAGGGCAATCATTAAACCCGGACCAGCACTGCAGGTTGGCATACACGGTCGGGGAGTTCCGACCTTCTAGTTCGACCATGTTAAACATGGTTAGTTTTATCGAGTACTAGATGCGCCCCGCGGCTTCGTCCCCGTGGAAATCTATGTGTCAAATGGTTTAAATGATACAAAGTATTCTATGTCTGTCTCCTGGTTCTAAACTACCTCCCCACCAATTTTCAGCCAAATTGGTTCAGCCGTTCTTGAGTTATAAATAGTGTAACTAACACCACGACTTTCTTTTATATACATAAAGATATTTGATACTAACTGCTGATTAATCTTCCCACAGAGGGCAATCTGTCTGCTTCCCAAATTTCATGATTGATTCGTTAAGCCGCAGCCGTCGTGAATAGATAACAGATGGCAAGATAGAGTTACTTTTGCATTTATAATATTAGTAGCTCCCTAAGGATTAATGGTGTAATCAAAACCTGTACCATCTTATAACAAAATACAAATGTAAGTAAAGAAATCGCTAGACAGTCTTCAGTAGACCTAGCAAGAGGATTGTGTCTAGAGTTTAATAGAGAAAAATTACGTCACTTTGTCATTGAATGCGTAAATTATTTGAAGTTCATTCCTTCAACTTTTTTTTTACTTTTTGATGTCATTGTTGTCTATTCTACCTTCCACAGCACGGGGATTGCCCCGTGATTGGCCTACAGTAACGACTACGTGAAAATAAACGTGAATCTTGACATGTTCGTATAGATTGACATTTGGGTTGGATTGAACCCACCGTGTATTCTCGGTTTTAACTGTGCAACACAAAACAAAGGTTTATCACCGCTGGTGTTGTATTAAATATGACAACTGTTAAAATTATGGATCGTAAAAAGGTTCTTATGGCAGGGGATATTACGACACCTGTACTTTAGCACCTATCACTTCACCTTATTCACGTCTGCATTAGAACAGGTCACTTTGGAAGTGCTTCTCAATAAAAAATGACAAGTCAATGAACCTATGTTAATATTATTTAAAAAAAATATTGTATGTCCGGATAGCATTAAATTGTTGATACTATATTTTTAAGACCTTCATGTAACTATGATTCACACAATTTTACAATAAATTTATTCTTATTCTTATTCTTGTACCTACACTTTTTATAATAAAATGTTGTAGGGCGATGTACATTCCATTGTCTTTGCTAACTTGCCTAAGTAGATACAAATGTCATTTATAACGGGATATATTAACCATGATTTGATTTTGATTTTTTCAATTATTCGGCTCAATTTTATATGCCATGATCGAAACGACTATTGTGCTTCTGTGTAAACCATGATAGTTTCAAAGTTTAAAGGTTTTATTTTTATTTGGAGAAAAGGATGATTGTCGCGTTGGCAACTAAGTCTTGCAGTCATTTGCCAAAGAGTAGGATTCCAACCTAATTTGCTTAGGTACCATTATAATCAAACCAAAAAAATCAAGTCCAAGCCCCAGATTATAGTATTTTATCAAAAGTATTTTTTTCTTCCGAGGGCTTGCTTACCTACATGGAAATTAAGTATAATATGAAATTCTTTGCACGAGTTTTTCTGATTCTAATTTTAAATTCAAGGTTTTCAGCGGCATCCGTTGCGTTATTTCATTATCTTATCGGGGTTTATCAAAAAATCCCTCCACAAATGCATTGCGTGCTTCGCGAGTGATACCTATACCTACCTAATGCAGACTTGTTGAACGTAGCAATTTCTATCCAAACGATAATGGCACATTTTAAAAAATCTACCTGAAATCTTTTAATCTTAAAATATTTTTTAATTTTATTTAATTTTTCTCATTTTCTATTTAATTATAAGTTCCAATCCGAACCCATTGTATCCAATATGTGTATAGACCAATAATACCCCGTCCAAGCGTTTATTTTCTTTAACTGAATGAAGAACCCAAAATTTCATAGATTCAATTTCTTTATAAAAATAGTGATATAGGTACTAATCTTTCGACTCACAATATATCGGTACTAACAAGAGCTTCGATATTTATCAAGCTAAAAAATTACGTGTCTATGACATATTGCATTATTTCATTCAGTTAAACAAAATAAACGAGTGGAGTTATATTTTTTTAACTCAGAATAATTCCAAAAAACCTGTAAAATAATTAATTCCAACATATTATGTTAAGTACTTATAATACAATTTCCTTTCTCAGTGTAATGTTGCCATATTTTTATTAAGATATCTGCTATTCAATACTTGTCACATCATTCGAACACACGTACTTACATCGAAATTGAATTGTTGCAAATACCTATCTATAATATTCTTTAAGCCATTTTATGCATGTAAGAATAAATAAATAGATTTTGCACATCTCCGCTACACAGTTATTTTACTTTTGCTGTCGTCAGCCCATTGTAGGTACCCTATACAATAAGATTTTTGTTTCAAATAAATATATTTGTATTACAACCTCGCTCGAGCAACATTAGCAACATGCATGTAGCTAAGATCGAGTTAGATAAAGAGATGCGTCAATTTCTTTATATTTGGCAGTGATGTTAATGCCCTCGCTGAAGTCTAGTCTAGACTCGTGTAATAGGGGGTCATAGTCAGTCTGACCATCGCAATTCGCTACAATAATGACTGGGTTGTTTGGAGCTGCTTGTTGATTCAATGACGCACTCGTCTGATCACTAAGAGAGTACAATATTAGGTATAGTACGTACTTGATTTTTTTATTTATTTGATACTAATAGGTACTACTGTGTGCAAGTATTATTGCACACAATTTTTAAAAAGTAGGTATATAAATGTTGGGTATATTTTGTTGATGGACGAGCTTTAAATATAGAAACATGACAAAAAAAAATTGTTAAATTACAGAATAAAACTATAGCATAAAACATTAAACAATCTACTTGACATAAAATTATTTAAACATTTATTTGAAACTTCGTTGGAAAATATTGTGCGACACACAACGAAGCAAATCTCAATTCGACAGTTTCATTCGACTCTCGTCCGTTTCAAAATGGAATATGCACCTTTTTCAGTATTCCTTTCATCACATCAAACAGCTGTTATTGTGTTAAGAATATTCCCTCCACTGAACATTTATTATAGAGCTCAGTGACTTGCAGTAAGTAGGTACTTATAGCGTGACTATGAAGTCATGATCATTTTGGGCGGTGCGGGGGGAAAGCCTCTTATTTACCCACGAATCTAGACTACAAGTATGTGTCTAGACGGTTCCAGGAGGTCGTGAGCCGTCGCTTTCACATATTTATACAGACATGCCGAAAGTAGGCACAATCGGCGATTACGTGACGTTATTTAGAATTAAATTGGTACTTTACTATATCAGCAGCATCGAATCTTTAGAAGCAATTCCATAGAATCAATTATGGAACTGCTTCTGTAGATTCTATGGAAATCTATGTAACAAAAGTCCCATAGATCCTATAGAACTTCTGTTGAAGTGGCAGTGGGCCGGCATTATCTCGCGAAGAACCGATAACCGCTGGGTTACCCCACGTTTACTCGTGTTCTAGAGTGGTGACCGCGACTCAGTAAACGTTGTGTAGGACGCCCTCCGGCCAGTGGGATGACAATCTACGAGACTGCAGGAAGATGCTGGATATGTCATGGCAGGAATATGTCCAGCAGTGGACTAACATTGGCTGATGATGATGATGGAACTTCTAGTAATTTGTTTGTTCAACGGAAGAGAGGATCGTATGTTACTTTGCCATTTATTTCTTGAATCTAGGCGTACTCCTAAACTTAACTTACCACTTACATATTTTTGTTCTCATAATTCACACTCTCATACGTCAGATTTATTATAGTATTATATTCCGTTTTTTTAGTTTTATTTTATTTTTAAATTACAGTCTACTGATATCAAAACTCAAAAAAATAAATATAACCTTAAAACTTTTGCATAAGTAATAAATAAAACTATGAGGCGCAATATTTATAACTACTGTTGACCCTACCTTACACTCTACTTTGTAGATATAGTTATATTCCGAGACGCATGGTTTATTCCCACCACTGCCTATAGTTTATAGACTTCACAATGGTATAATTGAATGGGCAGCATTAATTCAGCCGTCGATATCCAATGGCGTGGTCGGCTTGGTTGCGCATTCAGTGTATTCAGGACTAGACAGGTGCTGGATGTTATGTATCTCACTATTTATAGACTGACAACTATCGTAGTTATGGAGGTAGTATGGGTAGGTTGCTGGGCGGTACAGCCAAGGGAAAAAGAGTTAGGTTCAGTTTTAACGAAGGTATCATGACAAGGCTACGATTAAATCTAGTTTTTTGTTGGAAATTAGCCAAAAACTAGATTTACTCGTATGCACCTTAAAGTTTTGAGGCGATTAAAATTGTTAAGTCTGGTCCTAATTGATTTCTGAACACGACTGCACAAACTTTACTGAAAACTTGAAAGAACGTCATTTGGCATCCAAGGAACAAAACAGATCCCTCGCAGGTGACTTAAAAAAACTAAATTCAGAATCCTTTATTTCATCTTTTCTTCTGGCTTACAAAATAAGCACTTAGACAAGTCAAATATGTAGGTATATACCATAAATTATTATCAAAAAAGGTGTTTTTGATTTTCTGTTCACATCAATTTCTTGTCCAGTGGAAGAAGTGAAAAAGGAACCACTAGAGTCTAGTGGTAAAAGGTTTTACAATCTAGTGACTAGACTTTTTACACTTTTTTGAGTCTCTACCACTCAGTAAAGTAGTTAGCCCCCGACTGTACAGAAAGGTCCGCCGCAAACATAGTTGCCGTACATCGCAGTGGGTACATCCATGCTTATTTATGAAACCGGAGGCTGCGAAGCCTCTCCTCGTGCCGCGACTATTCCCACATTCTCTGGCTCACTTCATGCTTTTTGCCCGTCTACAGCTGCAAGGCTTGCCAGCTTCAAGCCGGTCGCACTCCTTTGTATATGTTGAATATTGCATCAAGTTGAAGAATTTACTACAAGAAAGCCAGTATTTTTTCATAATTTATTTTTATCTCTGGTAGACCTTCGTTAGAACATACATTTACAATTGATGCTAATGTTACTAAGTTATTATTTAAACGATATGATGGTAATGAATTTTAGTAAGACGATATCTATACTCTATAATTACTAATATTTCAAGGAAATATTTGATTTTTTGTTTGTTTGTATTGTATAGGCTGCGAAACTACTGGACCGATTAGAAAAAAAAATTCACCGTTGGGAAGCTACACTATCCGTGGTGAATATAGGCTATATTAAAATTTAGAAATGTGAAATCCAGTGAAACCGCGGGAAACAGCTAGTAATTTATAATTCGATTTATGTTTGTTTTGTGTGTTTTCTTTGTTTGTATATAAATTATAATTAAGTAGTAGTAGTTGGCAATTTCTATTGTAATGAATAATAAAATAAATGACTAAAATGATGAAATCTTGAACTTTAAAGACATCTATTCAATTTTTTATCCGCGTCTCAGATTGTCAGGTCAAAATTCTCACTTCTTATTTCGTCGCCAATCGGTCAGACATACCTAATCTTGGTTGTCTTTTGATCTATCAATAAATGTAAAGATTTTCAAAGTGATACAGAAAGATTAGCGACCAGCGAGTTATCACAAATATTGCTTCTATATCTGCAGGAAGTAATCGTCGTCTGGAGGATATTCTAATCAAGTCTAGCCGACTTGAATAAAGTTGAATATGACTATTCAACTTTAGCGGAAAACGGTATGTGATAATAATACCTATAAACAGGTAGGTACTTATACAGATTCTTAGACTTATCTACTGCAATAACAAAACCACAAGCTCACGTCACGACATCGTAGCGATAATTCTAAAGTAGGAAGTTGATAAATAAATAATGCCGGACAATCCACACAGCATCACCTTTGGGGCTAGGTGATGTTGTGTGGATTACTCCCTGCCGATGGAAGCAATATTTGTGATAATTCTATGGTCGCTAATCTATCTGTAACACTTTAAAAAATTTCACCCGCGTTTTGGATAATATACAATATATCTTAAAAGATTGTAGCCTATGTGTTATTCTTCTCTCATTGACGACCGATGTGGCGCGGTGGGCGAAGGTCCGCCTGCGACGCAGAAGGTTGCGGGTTCGATTCCCGCCTCGGAACAATTGTGTGTACGATCTGCAGATATTTGTTCCGGGTGTTCTGGTCGTTTTCTACGTATAATAAAAAAATATCTGTCTATGTAATGTATTGTATTATGTATATCTAGTACCCATAACACAAGCTCTGCTTACCATGGGGCTAGACAATGCTGTGTGAATTGTCCAGCAATATATATATATTATATTCTGATGTACTTATAAGCTATATTATTGTAAAGTTTCATTAAAATCCATTCAGTAGTTTTTACGTAAAAGTGTAACAAACATCCATCCATCCATACTTACAAACTTTTGCGTTTATAATATTAGTAGGATATTTACGCGTTAGCAAAACTAGAGTTCTGGGTACCTACTACTTATCTGTTATACCAACATATTTAACACATGTCATCCATAGATACTCGTATATATTTGTTACTATGCATAGAAAAGGTTGACAAACTTACACTGAGCCCAGACAGCTTGAAATAAGAGCCTTATTACGAATTTAAAGCCAACTTGATATATTCAAATTACAAAAAACCGATCGAACATATAATTCGGTTCGCCGCACGAGTATGTCAAGGATGTCTGCAGTCTGGACTGATATTAAAACTCGAGGGACTCCACAAGTTGTGTAACTTGGTTGTGTCCTCGTTCTTTAAGCTTGAATATAGTAAGTCACTATTCGAGTAAAGCCGTGATCAACGATTTTAAAACCATAGTCAAACTTGACAACTTTTGCTTAATGGTTTATTTGACGACCGATGTGGCGCGGCGGGCGAAGGTCCGCCTGCGACGCAGGAGGTTACGGGTTCGATTAACGCCTTGGGACAAATATTTATTCCGGGTGTTCTGAATATTTTCTATGTATAGTTAAAATATACTTTTATGTAATGTATTCTATTAGTTGATCAAAAAAATGGGTCTTTTTAATTTGTTTAATGTTAATTAATCTATTTTGCAAAAAGGACTCAAACCCCTATAAGTGACAGTAATTTCAAAGCTCTTCAAGTACAGCATCAATGTCATGACATCAATTTGCAAAAAAAAATAATCTTTCAAGTACCGACCATTACATATACATAATTATGTGAACGTAAAAAACTTTTGGCCAGAATCGTGTTAGCAATTTTGGTCCTGAAATTAAGGCTAAAATATTTACTCAGGACTGCAAATAATTTACGGACTTATTATGAAACTTTCAAAGTTGTCTTGCCGCAGAAAGTTTACTTCAAAGTGACGTCCACATTTTATCCTTGAATATTCAACTTGAAATCCAATCCAAACCACAAAGCGACTTTTTTAGTAAACCGCAGACTGTTTGTTTATGTCTGTTGAACTAAAACAAAATACGTGTACGTTATCTATGTATGTACTTATTGAAAAATATATACAAAAATTCAAAAATGTAGTAGACCTCTAGTCTACTTAACACTTTGACTGCGATCTTTTTTTTAACCTAAAAAATTCGTGCTGCCGCTCTACACAGCGGTTGTGTTGCGTTGCACATGCGTTTCGTTCGAAAAATATTACGGCTGTGCTGAGTCACAAAGATCTGTATTTTCTCAGCCGCTGCGCTAGTGTGGATTTAGGCATATTAGTCACTTGTAGAAAACACATACCGTGTGATTTCAGCACTCAAAGTGTTAATAAAATTTTCAATAGTAATGCTTTACAATGTTCGTCTATAGCTGACCCCCTCACAAGTTCCAAGTCTCGTAATAGTTTTTTTTTTTTTTTTTTAATAAAACGGCTTGCTGTCTTCATTTTATCGTAAGACTCTAATTTTAAATAAGTAGTTCTGTATTCATAGAAATCGAAACGTAACCGGGGCGGGTCAGCTTACAATTTACAATGAAAGCGCCGACCTCTGTGGCGCGGTGGAGTTTGCGGGTTCGATTCCCGCCTCGGCACAATTGTGTGTACGATCTGCAGATATTTGTTCCGGGTCTTCTGGTCGTTATATATGTATAATAAAAAATATCTATGTATTCTATTAAGTATATCAGTAACCCATAACACAAGCTGCTTAGCTTGGGGCTAGATGATGCTGTGTGAATTATCCAGATGCTGTGTTAATTGTCTTGCATTATATTATTTTTTATAACCACTGTAAGTGTACATCATTGATCGAGTGCGCGAAGCGAGCTAAGATCTCATTTTTGGCGAATTTTTCACAAACTGGCGGATCCGACATTGTATTTATCACCTAAGTATGTATGTTTGTGGCATTTTTTTAACGTTTTCTCGTTAAAAAGGTTCTTGAAATGTTAAGTGAACCTACAATTCATTTAGTTACCTGTAAACATCCTGTAAAGGTCGTATTACATCTACCGGCACAGTGCGTGTCAGACCCGTGCAGACTAAATATTTATCCCGCCAGTAGGTACGGCCGGTGTTTATCAGCGTATACACTGTAGATATATAAATACGTTGATCCACACTGTACAGTATAATATTGTTTTGTCTGTCAAGGCACGTGTCTGGCACGCTAAATGTCTGTAGATATAAAGTAAGTAGAGTAAAGTAAAAAAATATTTATTGACAAAATAGACAGTGATACAGGCAATACGAATCCATAGGCTCCTGAACTAGTAAAAAAACTGTTTTTCAGGAACAGACCTTAGTCTTTATCCTTCATCTGGTACTCTTCAGTTTTGGTCTTGATGGACGTGCCCGTATGGAAAGTCTGCGTTTCCTGCGTCTGCGTCAGGAGTTAAATGAAAATGAAAAGTTTTTTTATTTCTTTAGGCTTACAAATAAGCACTTAGACAGGTCATATTTTATACTACTTATTCATTATTATCCAATAACATTATTTTAATGTTCACTTCAATTTTTTGTCCACCCGTGGAAGAAGTGAAAAGAAACCACTATTATGTCCATAAATTATGTGTCTAGTACTAACATTTGATTTGCGTATTTATCTGTAAGTTGTTAGATTTGAGTTGGTGCAAAACTCCTCCCAAGCTTTTAGTGTTGCCAGTTGCTTCCAAACCCTTCGGTTTGTCTCTGGTACTCGTAAGTAGCAGTAAATTCTTTAGTTAGAACTATCGTTAGCCCAAAGAAAAGACATTCACTGTTTCAACGCGATATGTTAAAATTTGGACTCGCTGCGGTTAATGCTTAGACAGTAACGGTACATGTTACAAACTTTATGTTAATACATTATTAGATTTATGTTATTTTCTGTATTTTTGTGTGTTTTCCTTTTTTGTAACTCTGTTTAACATTGTGTGGCTATCAATAAATTTTTTTTTTATTCTTTTTTTTATTAAGTACTTGTGATTGTGAAATAAAATTAGTACACGATTAGTAAGCTAATTGGTAAGTTCCCCAGACATAATAATACTACGTCACGGATGCACGTCACAACTGCCTTGTTTAGGAAAACCACAACTCGTGATAATACTGCCTAAACATATAAGTGACCACAAAATGAGTGGAATATTAAATTAAGTACCTACCTTAGTATAATGGTATCATTAGGTAAGTGGATATAAATGGCCCACAGAAAAACCTAATGATATTAATTAAGACTAAGTACCTATACATTAGAGAACTGTGAAATTCTTTAGGTCTAGTAAATGCTTAAAGTACAGCTGCTCGTTAACAGACAATTAGATAAACATTTTATTTTTTTACAAATTATGCGATTTATACAACACACAAACAACTAATAGTTATAGTTACCTACCTAGTTTCTGCCCGTTGCTTCGCATGCTTTGTTGCTATGGAAATGCTCTCAGGTTATTTTTATCCCATGGGATTGATTCATGAGATAAAAAGCCTAGCAGAAAGAAAGAAAGAAAGAAAATACATTTATTGATTCACAAGTAGATACAGCTTGTTAGGCTAAATTTTTATTGGGTAAATAATTGTAATAAATCTGCTTAAGTAATATTTGAACGGCCCCCTATGTTGAATTGACTAACTTTGAAAAACTGAAAAACTTTTTATAAATTTATTAGATTCAGTAGCCGCCTCACATAGAATATTGATGATATTTTCATATAATTTATCTATTGTTTGCAGATGTTGGGAATTAAAACAGTTAAAATCACAGCACTTTTGAAATTGATGAGGAAAATCTATACATTTTAAATTTAAATTACATATATTATGATATTTATGCATTGTATTAAATATATCAGTATTAGTCATGTAATACCCATAATTGATGCAGTGTGGATTGTCCAGCATTATTTTATTGTTGTTTTATTTGTCACTAGCTTCTGCCCGCGGCTTTAAATGAGTTTTACCGTGATAAAAAGTAAGACAGATTGAGTTACTGTGGTCTGGTAAAGTAAAAAAAAATTATAATTATATTTTTTTTTTGCAGAGAAATAATAATAAAAAGATTTTTTCTTTGTATTATTCGGTAGAGCTTAGAGCGGTAGAGCTTTTTATCCTGAAAAAACGCGTGCGAAGCCGGGGCAGAAGTCCTATTAAAGCCTCAGTTCGAAAAGGTCGCATACCTATAATACCTACGCTATATCTGAAGGCTTCAAAACAAAGCAATTAATTTAGGTAAGAGATACCTGCTACCTTAAAATTAGTTTTTTTAAACTAAACACCGAGCTTGAATCGCTTAGTCGTAAACAAAATATGAATAAAAAAAATAATTATATATCTTTACATACTATAATATGAAGTCGCTTCCCCTGTCTGTCCGTTTAAATCTTTTAAACTACTCAACGGATTTTAATGATGTTTATAAACTATTTGACACATAGATTTCCTCTCGGGCGAAGCCACGGAGCGCAATTAGTATAACTTCAAACACAAAAAACTAAAAAATTATAATATGTATAACTGCAAAAGAATCATCTAAATCGGTCCATAAATAAAGAAGTAATTCACGGACATACATAAAAAAATGCCTACACCCGAACATAGAACCTTCTACTATTTTCGATGTCGGCTAAAAATAGCAGTGCAAGAGTAGCAAGCGAGGCGGGGTGCGGGGGTCGGTGCAAGGGGCGGGGAGTCTAGACAGGCCGCAGACGCGGGAGGCTGCGCGGCACGCACACACGCGCGCGGTGCATCGCCCGATGGCTGCGTACACACAAAGTACACACACAGGTACACGGTGCAGTCTAATCGGAGTGACCTTTCGGACGCGGACACTCGAATATTCTTCAAATATCAGGAGAAGAAGGCTCGTGAAAGTTAGCTAAGGCTGATGGTACTTACTGACTGTTGTATTGAAAAGTTATAAGTACTTACCTAAAGACGGCTTTGCTTCAACTATAAAAATAACTTTAATGTCATAGAATATAGGTCCTTGTTTTTAACCGACTTCAGGAGGAGGTTCGGTTTGATGTATTTTTTAAATGTTTGAATACTCCGTCAATTACAAACCGATTTAAAAAATTCTTTTTTTTATAGAAGTAGGAATTACTGAATTGGTCGCATAAAAATGTATTCCTGGGATAGTACCTATTTATCCCGTCAAGATAAAAAAAAAACATATACGATACTTTTGAAAATTCACGACTTTTGACGAAGACAACAATTTTGGTGTTGTCTTCGCCAATTCTTAATCATCATCATCATCATCAGCCTATAACAGTCCACTGCTGGACATAGGCCTCCCCCAATGAGCGCCATAGCGCCCTGTCTTCAGCTTGCCGCATCCAGCATCTACCTGCAGTCTTTCGAAGGTCGTCATCCCACCTAGTCGGAGGGCGTCCTACACTACGTTTACCGAGTCGTGGTCTCCACTCAAGAACACGTTTGCCCCAGCGGTTCTTCGCGAGATATGGCCGACCCACTGCCACTTCAGCTTGCTAATTCTTAGAGATTCTTCGTTTTTCGTCGTTGATAACATAAAGGTTACTTTTGACTCTTTTCCATAAAAGTTTGATCCTCCAGGAATTAATATGTGTATCTAAATAAAACATTATCACTCACAATCAGTGGTGAACGGTTTCCATGGCAACGGGCGTAAACAAGAGGTATTTTCATCCGTCGTTGATATCGTGTAGATGTTACGTAGGTAGGTATGTTAATTCGATCTGTTACCAGCAAGGCATGGTCGGGTCGATTTTTTATTATATTTTATTAATTTCAACCTTTTATTGCACTAAGGTACAAAGGGTGGGCTTAATGCCGATGCATTTTCTACCTGCCGACCAAAAACGCAAGTATTTACAGCGGGTTGGCGTGCTTACAATAGTTTTACAAATATACATACATATATGACTATAATCTAAAGATATATATATATACAACCTAAATATCTAGACAACACACAACATTTTACAAGGTCCCTTATGAACTTTATGTACTCTAACTATGTATATTTCGATACAAATTATTATGAATACAAGAGTTCATCCATTGAACATAGTTGAAACGGTAGAGTCTTCGTGAATTTTTTTTATGTTTCGAAATGCTTCAGTCATGGCGGATAATCCGTTTGTTAGCGATTATAGGTACCTACTAATTAGTTTATTATCTTCTGCAGCAATGGATGTTGGTCCGATTGTTTCAGTTTCACGAAGCCAACTGTAAACAGAATGAATTATCAAACACGTCGCAATTGGAAACCACTATACCTATAGGTAGGTATACATGATTCGATAACAGGAACGGTGCAACGAGATAGCGTTTTGCTTTTCTTTTGTCTGCGGCGGTCAAATCTCTTATACCTTTTTGTATAAGCCAAGCCTTTGAGATGAGTTAAATACAGTGTACGTAGATTCACACAAGACCCGGAGTCGGCAATTATAATGAAATAATTTGATTTCAGAGCTACCTGAATTATTCGGGTTCTCTCTGATGTCTGGTTTGGCTGGATACACCTTTTTTCTTTAATTTTTATCAGTTAATACTGTAGTTACCTTTGCCAAAAGAGAAACAGACGAAATATCTATGTCGTAACAAGTATTAACAATAGTATTTATGTAACAAAATTTAAATATTTGATCTGAATAAAAGGTTTGAAAATGAAAAACTTTAGCCTAATAGCTATTAGAGAATTAAAAATGGTAATAATAACGGAATATTTAGCATGTCTTGTGACTTTTACGCTTCTCCCAGCTTCCATTTGCCGATGACTTATAATTTTTTGTGGTTCTTATCTGTTTCTTCTTCTTGCTTTTTATTTGCATAGATTTTTCATGATTTCTATATTTTAACTTTATATCGGTTTTAATGGTGTTTTTGTATCCTTGCTTGTTAATTTCTTTAGGTGCCTATCTTAGCTTTTTTGTGTCGCTTGTTTAAAGTGAATGATTGGTTTGACTTAACCTTTATTTGATAATCACACTAAAATTATAAATCCAAAAGTTTGGGTGGATGTAGTTATGTCTGTTAGTTCTACACTCTCTACTATTAGTTCGCCAAAACTACAGAACGGGTTGGGCTGAAATTTTACTCTACAAAAAGTGAGTTCCAGGCCTCGAAAAAAACATTAACAACTTGTTATCTCGTAAATCAGCTGCTTTTAATGTTATTTCTTACCCAAGGGAACTCCTTTGGAAAGAAATAACATTAAAACGTTTTTTATAGAAACAACGCATGCGAAGCCGCGGGCAGAATCCAGTACTTACTTAAAAATGCGGAATCCTGAAAAAATCGTTTAAATATATATTGAACAGACGCAGTTTCAAATGCGCAGTTGCATTTAAACTTTGCAAAAATATATCATCACATATTCATGAGATATTTTTGCCTAGTAAGTACCTAAATCAACACGAGAAACATCGGTACGTAAATATTGACGATGTTCATAAAACCACCGACTGCCGCCGCGTGATAAAACAGTTGTTCTTTAAAGAATAATCAGGGACTACATTTTTTTTTATCTTTGCAAAAACTAAAATAAACTGATTACGGTTACGGACTATAATCATAGTACAAAATGTATAACCAGCAGATGGATTTGCGATTTACCTCATAAAATGCCTATGAGTAATAAAAATTTCGTCGATTTCATCGTCAAATATGGACCGATTTTAATGATTATTTCGCTATTGTTTAAAGAGAAAGATCCTGATATGGTCCCAAGAAATTTTTATTCTCAAGGTATATTGTACCTTAAAACTTTAAAACAGTGTAAAAATTAAAGAATTTGAAAATGGCTTTTAGTTTTTTTTAAACAACCAAATTATTCATAATACTTTGTGCATCTGTTTTAAGCGATTTCTCCTCTCAATTGACTCAGTAATTTCAGCTAGCCAACCACTAACTGCCTTTATAACTGCGTGTTATGATAAATGATGGCATAATTATCTAGCTAAGAACTTGTAGAAGTAATTATCACAATGTAATTTGCATTATGTACAACATTATTTACCAGAGCTGAGTACAAAGCGGAACAGCGGCTGCAGAGCGGCCGATAAGCGGCAGGGCTGCCAGGAAATAGTAGACGGACATACATATATTATCTCAACCTGACAACAAAATCCTGCATTTTAAAATACTAGTTTCTGCCCGCGGCTTTGCACATATTGTTTCTACGGGGACGTTCACCTAAAGGTAATTTTTATCCCATGGGAACTGATTAATGGGATAAACAGTAGTCATCACATTAGGTAAATTTTCAACACGGCCCGTTCAGTAGTTTTGGCGTAAAGAAGTAGGATTGTGATATTGTGTGTATAAAAGCGACTGGGGCTCTCGTTTTATTATATATTCTCTGCTGCCGTATAATTTAAGGAAAGGCCACATAGAAAAAGGTTTCATTAAAATTAATAGACATCTTCAAAGTACAAGTTAAAGTATAGTAGGTAAAGTATATTTATCCTGAAATTATACAAAGGTGTTGATCAAATTCATGGCGTTAAAGTATTTTATTATATATAGGTATGTAGATGGCTGAATCCTGAAACCGCGTTTTTTCGTTTACTGGCTTCTGCCCGCGGTTTTGTACGCTGGGATAAAACTAGCATGAAATATTACAGGGATGTCGAATCGAATCGTCGTCGGCATGAAGAGGCAACAAACATCCAAATAGATCAACATCCAAACTTCCGAATTTTAATGTGTAAGAAATTGTATAAGAAATTGTAAGAACAATTCTTGAGGTTAGTAGGTAGATAAGTACTGATTGAGGTGATTTTTTTCCATCATCATCGTCAACCCTAAAACGGCGACTGCGACGAAGCGCAGGACTGAGCGGGGTCGGTGCTCTGCGTAAACAGATAACTCCGAGTGATTACACGACACTGCCCATTCTCCACCGACACTCGATACTTGCAGCTCACAGAAGAACAACAAAGCGCTTCTCTCACTTTTGCGAATTACCCTTTCAGTTAGCGTACCACTGGTCAGTTCCCTTACTCGTCAATTTCACTAATTCCTTCTTTACGTACCACGGTCTCCACGTAAGACCAGCGCTATGGTATGAATGATCTGCTCTATCATAGCACATGCTGAGTGGAGACCGATTTTGTCAGTTTCTCTGTTAATTAAAGATTTATTTATATCTATACTATTCGCCTCTGTTCCGACAAAATAAAAATATTTTTAATTCTTACTTTAATTCACCAGTTTACTTATTAGACAGTTTCGGAAGGTTGATGATTCTTCAGTTTCCTCCTTCCCTAGTTTTGCTAGATTGTCAGTTTCGATTAGTTTTCTAGTGAACTTTTTAACTTTTTTGTTTGTAGATGGTTTCAGTAGTACTTACAAACTGACAGTCTTGCGTGGGCTTTATTTTTGTCTCTTTTGCTATAACAGCCAAGGTCAAAGTTATAGGCTATATAGTTATAAGCGTATCTCGTTTTTTATCTACTCGTAAGTAGGTATTTGTATAGGAATAGTCCGCTTTAGAACTTTTTCCTTTTCCACTAAATCAATCGCTTCACTATAACAATGGATGATGATGATTCTTTGTTAGTGGCAATATGTGTTTAGTTGGACACTCAATTCAATTCAATTCATTTATTGCAAGAAATATGGTCATAATACAAGGTCTTAAACATTAGAATAGGTAGTTTCACATACTTCACCAAAACACATGGCATGCAAACAATTTCTAAAACTAGGTTCCTACAATGTAATTTTAAAATGATTTAAATTAATAAGTTATATAATATTAACATGTCAATAATGTGCTATTTAATTTTCAAATTTAGGTCCATGAGTTCTTTGACACTATAGAAAGCTTTTCCAATGAGCCATAATTTTAACTTTTTTATAAATATTGTTAAAGGTAAATCTTTGATGTCATTAGGGATTTTATTATATATAGAACCACACATAGCATAACAGTTCTTTTTATATAAGGCTGTCTTGGGAGTTCTAGACAGAACAATTTGTTCTGGATTACGTACACGTCTAGGGTATACATCCCTAGCTTTAGTAAATAAATTCGAATGTTCCTTTACAAATTTAGCAGCCTCTAGAATATACATACTGGGCAATATTAATAGTTTTAATTTAATGAAGATAGGCCCTTTTCTACCAGTGACAGTAATGGAAAATAATTTAACAATGGTACCGTTTTAGAATGACAGATTTTAGCATTTTACCTTTGATGAAAAATCTACAGATGGTGGAACGCGTGTCAAAAGTATCAAGGTAGAAACCATTCTATCAATCGGGGTGTAAGGGGAAACCAACATCTCGTCTCCCAAGCCAACCTAACCTGCACGTGGTATAACGAAGAAGGCTCTGGTGAAAATATCAAACTATCTTCCTAATTTGATAAATTGCAATTGTTTTCCATTACTTTGTACTACTAGCAGAAAACTATCGAGCCACATACTGCTGTCTGTAGGCTATTTCTGTCGTACCTACGCACAAAGTTGTACACTTTAAGATTGAAACCCGAGGAATGTAACATTCGGGTCAAACCTCTACGGGTTTAAAGAGTGTTAATATAAGTAATTATGCATATTCTTTAAAAATAAATAAATACAGAAAAAAAACATATTGCCATTAAAGGGCCGTTCAAATATTACGTCAGCAGATTTATTACAATTATTTACCCCCCCCCCCCCCCCCCCATCCCCCTTGTCAGCAAAAGTAAGTAAAGCTCTTACCCCCTCCCCCCATGCTTACGTAAACATTTGTCAATTATAAATGTACTTTTTTTATATTATAATTTCCCCGAAAATGCGTTTCGTTTTCAAGCATAGACAATGTGAGGGTTGCCATTCGTGTAAAAAAGTAAATAACTACCGATGACGTAATCATCATCTAGACTCCCCTACCCCCCATGTCATCCAAAATAAGCAAAACAACCCCCCCCAGAGTGCTTACGTAATACTTGAACGGCCCCTAACAAAAAATCATCATTCTGTAAATGTCTCCACGCAAATAGCACTGAAAGCATTATCTACATAGAGTAGATTTACGTATATTTCATGTAATGGATGATTCAGCGACGAAACCACTGTCATAGTAAGTTGATTAGTTAGCCAGTTTAGAACAAAGTGTAGGTTTGAATAGCATGTCTACAGTAGCATTACACAAACACCTTTGTCTTTGTTTTTATATTTTTACAAAGTTGCAAACAGCTGCTGGTTGGAAACCACAGAGTGATGTACTTTGAAACAATACTGTCAGAACACAAAGAAGGGTCTTGGCATTCGTCAACTTTTATTAACACACGAGACCACAGATTCGGTGTTAGTTCAACACGACATCGAAACCGTGTGATGAACACTTGGACAAATAAATAACAAAAGGGTGAGTAATTTTTTAAAAGGCAAATTATAATAGACGAGGTGTAGCCTGTCTTATCTCTCGCGAGTAAATTCGTTAGGACAGACAGATGTCTGTCCTAACGAATTTACTCGCGCTATTATAATTTGCCTTTTAAAAAATTACTCACCCTTTTGTTATTTATTTGTCCAAGTGTTCATAGACATATCGTGTTGCTAGCTGTTGTCTGTTGTGTTAATTGTTAATTTATATCGTGTGTACATGTATATGTAGTGGCAAATAACTGATCATAATCATCATCAGCGTATAGCAGTCCACTGCTGGACATAGGCCTCCCCAAGGAGCGCTATAGCGCCCTGAAATAAATGAAAGATATGTCTCATATATTTGCTACTACATGTACACGCAATATAGTATTAACAATTTACAAAAACATCAAGAAACATAATTCAACACAACAAGCCCACATGGACAGCAAGATTACATTTTCAGCAAACTACGAAAATGTTTGAAATTTAGTTCGATCTGTATCTGTACCTAAGTACATTAACTCAATAAAGTAACATTAACATTAACAAAGTACAATAACCCAAAAAGCAGATCGAATTCTTCTCTTCTACTTAAACCCTATTAGTAAGTATTTTCACAGAGCCGTTTTTCTTCACCAAAAAAAAATTCATACAAAAAACATAAACGCGCACTAAAATAATGTCAGAACGATTTGCATTGGTATAGTCATTGAAATACGTAATATAATATAGCTAATATTATAAAGAGGGAAGGTTTAATTTTTTGTTTGTTTGTTTGTAATGAATAGGCTCCGAAACTACTGGACCGATTTGAAAAATTATTTTATCGTTGGGAAGCTACACTATCCGCGGTGTACAATGGCTATATTATATTTTCGAAAAGTTAGGGATCCGTACTAAAACCGTGCTATGCCGGGAAGGCTGCTAGTACGTAATATAATTCAAAGTACCTACCTACGGGGCGACTTTCGTGACCCAAACTTTTTGCATTTTGTTCAGAAGGAATTCCGAATCAATGATCCGAAGGAATTCGTTAGAAGAGTAAAAATAAGATCAGTGCACACAAGGTATACCTCTATAGGTAGGTAATTAACTACTGAAGCATAATAAAACCCAAAATTGTAGGTACATGCATATCTACAGTTTACAAAGATGATATTGGTTTGTACTTATGTAATTTTGATAGTAACACATAGTTTTAGAGAACAAAACGAAAAATTACATTATGACCTAACGAATTAATAATATCTAATCAAAAACATAAATGTGAGCCAAATTCGTTCAGATCGAGATGTTCGAAAAGTTTGTCCGTTCGTAGTGGCTTTACCGATAAAAGAGATGACATTCTATAGAAGGTGACAAGTTTCACAGCAGTTCCTAGCCCTAATTTATTGAGGTCTTTCATTATTTAATTAGTGTCTTCGAAATACAATTGTTATAAAAACTATCGTAGTCAAACGATGAATTCGTCATTAAAATGAGCGGGTAAACTACCTTGATATTTTTGGTACAACACCAACGTTACATCCCTAAACGAAAAAAATCATATCCACCGTCTATTTTGATCCTTCATGTCCAGTCCATCCTAAGGTTGCCTGGAAGAGATCGCTCTCAGCGATAAGGCCGCCCTTCATACTTCCTTTATTCTAATGTTTATTCCTGTATTGTTTTCTGTTTTGTGTGGTATAATAAAGTGTTAGTCATTTAAAACGGGATATTTACCATGATTTGATTTTTGAGTTTTCCAATATTTCGGCACAGTTTCATGCGCCGTGATCACTGAAGACACTGACTTTAGTGTTAATAACCATGATAGTTTTAGAAATTTTATAATAAAGTGTTTTCTATCAATCTATCTATCATATCTTCAGGGTGAATGCAGTTCTAGTAAGTATTCTTCAGAAGCAGGGTTCGTAGTTGATTTCATTCAGACACATTCATAAGCTACCTGTAACCTGATGTTTACAGAAAATGTTGTCTTGTTAAAATAGCAGCATACATAACCTATTAACGAAGCAGTCTGCTAAAAAAATTACAGTCGGGAGCTGTGCAAGTGTCCACAAAGCATGCATCGTATAAAAAGACAATTTGTAAATTGCAAAATGTAATCGCAGGCGCCGCCGCCGCCGGCGGCGGGAGCGGGCAGTGCCGCCGCCGTCCGAGTGCAGTGCTAATGAAAATTTAAAGTAACCAGTGTGAACGAGGTCTTGGTACAATTTAGAAGCTGATGGAAACAAAAAGAAAAAAGGAAAAATGAAAATAAATTTATTTAAACTCGTAACACGCCTCCTTGTCAGTAGTACTACTAAGAAATACAACTGGTGGTACAAATAACACACCTTTGTATCTCTAGTAGGTACTACTACGAAAAGTACATGTAAATTCAAGTAAAAGTAAAGTAAAGTAAAAATTCATTTATTTTTTTAGGCTTACAAAATAAGCACTTAGACAAGTCATATTTTATACATTAAATTATTATCAAATAAAATTATTTTACTGTTCACTTAAATTTTTTGTCCACTAGTGGAAGAAGTGAAAAAGAAACCACTAGCATGTTCATCTCTTACATATATGTCTAATACATGGTTATTTGCCTATTTAAGTCTAAATATAAAAAATAATATGATTCGATACATGTCAATATTTAAGTAAAGCTATGCACAATAACAAATTACTTACATACTATTGTCGGTGCGAAACTGAGCGACATCTGGCCAAGCATTAACATCATTGAGATAATCATTTATGGAGTAGAAAGCCTTCTTGATGAGATTTATTTTTAAGTAATTTTTTTTTCACTCGACTTCACTCGTCTCCTTAACCCATTAATGGTCGCCGTACCAATTTGGGAACACCTAAATAATGAGGGTAGAAAAAAAACGTGTTGACACCAGTTGAAATGTTATTGCAGTTTTGAGTAGTTGGGAGTGCAGTGATTGAATAAACATTACAACGATTTTGTTATCATTAGTGGTTTTTTGATAATATCTTGCTGAATTTTTATATCAAGAGACGTGTGGAGGTATGTATTGGTTTTTAAATATTATATTAAGTAGATAAATATAATCACCCTGATTACTAACTATATGTAAAATACAATAAATAATTGATGATTTGTAGCATATTGCAGTCATGTATTACGATAATTTATATATTTGTGATGTTCAAAACATTACCGTGCCAATTCGGGTACAGTGGCCACAAGTGTACTAAGTTTATCCATATTTTTTTCAGAGTTTGAAAATGAGTCATAGGCGTAGATTTAGCGCTAGTAACAACTTTTAAGGCTTAGAAGAGGCTATAAATTCTATAGAAGAAGACAGTGGCGGTTGGGAGTATGACTTGGCGATAATTCCTTCAGAACCCAGTGTCGTCACTGATGAAGAAGAAGGTTTCGACGACAACGATGCTGTATCCAATTTTCCACCATATCAAATGCTTGGTGATTGCACGTACAATCTAGAGCAGAAGCCATGGACCAACTGCTTTTTCGACGAAGAATAGCCAGATTCTATCTGAAATCGCCCCAAAGACACTCTGCTCGTCCTTCAACATCAAATATCGAGGGTTTTCAACTGCACGGCGCCGACCACTACCTGAAAAGCTCCCGAAACGAGTACGCTGTGTTATTTGCCATAATAGAGGCCGCTGGGGCTGTAAAAAATGCAAGAAAACCCTGTGCATAGCAAAGCCTTGTTTCGAAAATTATCACTCATAAGTGGCCACTGTGCCAATTTGGGCACACCCCTTCAAAATGCTGAATAACAAAAAAACCTAACTTTTTTCCTTTTCTGATATTTTTTTGTAACCTATAGAATAAATAAATAAACAAAGTTTCGAACAAATCCATGTAGTTTTTGTTTGACCATTAATGGGTTAAGCAGATACAGTTTTACATATAGGTATAATATATAGCCATAAAGGTCCCTGTCTTAGCATTATGCCGCTACAAGCTGAAGCAAATAAGTAGCTGCGCTGATTTTAAGACAGGTCCTGGTGTGGTGTGACATAAATCGACATAAAAATAAAATACCGTGAACTGCAGAATAGGCGTTCATTAGTATAGGGATCTTCAATTTGCAGAGTTTTTGGTAGAGCTTTCTCGTGGTTTCTGCTCTACCAAAAAACCGCATTATGAACTTGCCCTATAAGGCTTTTTTTAAAGTAAAGTAAAGTAAAAGGGAAAAGTTTTTTTATTTTGTCAGAACAGAGACTCTTATAAATTAAACTTAAAATAACAGAAGAGAGAAACTGACAAAATCGGTCTCCACTCAGCATGTGCTATGGTAGAGCATCATTCAACTTCGTTCCTACTCGTACAAGTAAACATATAAATAAATACATTATAAATAAAATGCCAAACCTAATCGTAATAAGGACGCTCGTCACCCAAATATCATCATCATCATCAGCCTATAGCAGTCCACTGCTGGACATAGGCCTCCCCCAATGAGCGCCATAGCGCCCTGTCTTCAGCTTGCCGCATCCAGCATCTACCTGCAGTCTTTCGCAGGTCGTCATCCCACCTGGTCGGAGGGCATCCTACACTACGTTTACCGAGTCGTGGTCTCCACTCAAGAACACGTTTGCCCCAGCGGCCGTCGGTTCTTCGCGAGATATGGCCGGCCCACTGCCACTTCAGCTTGCTAATTCTTTGAGCTATGTCGATAACCTAATATACTTTTAAGCAATTAGCACTAAGTTCTCATCTTAAGTGAATTATTGTAATTCTTATGAGAATAAAGTTTCTTAAACCATAAACGAATTTCATCAAACAGATGTCTTTTGAAGTAACAACAACATCAAAGAAATCACTACATAGTATCAAACAAAATCGCTTCCCGCTGTCCTGTCTGTCTGTCCCTATGTATGCTTAAATCTTTAAAACTACGCAACGAATTTGATGCGGTTTTTTTTAAATAGTTAAAGTGATTCAAGATAAATGTTTATAAACCATTTGACACATAGATTTCCACGCGGGGCGCAGCTAGTTAACTACATTTTGACGACTTTTGTGGCGCAGTGGGTGAAGGTCCGCCTGCAACGCATGAGGTCGCGGGTTCGATTCCCGCCTCGGGACAAATGTTTGTACGATCTGCAGATATTTGTCTCGGGTGTTCTGGTCGTTTTCTATGTATGATAAAACATATCTATCTATGTAATGTATAGTATTATGTATATCAGTTATCTAGTACCCATAACACAAGCTCTGCTTAGCTTGGGACTAGATTATGCTGTGTGAATTGCCCCACATTATTTATTTATTTATTTTGGTATGAGAAAGGAGTCGCTTGCCCCCTACAACTTGGCTCGAAGGCTCCAGCGGCGGTGGGGGGTAAGAGGAGGGGGCACATGCCCCGATGCATCGTGACCTCAGTGCAGTGACCCGCCCGCGTCCACCCGTCTGCAGATCCCGCTGTCAACCATCCTACCACCCACTCGTACGGGACGCAGGCAAGCTCGCTACTATCGCCCGCTCCCTCACAATGTCATCATCATCAGCCTTTAGTAGTCCACTGCTGGACATAGGCCTCCCCCAATGAGCGCCATAGCGCCCTGTCTTCAGCTTGACGCATCCAGCATCTACCAGCAGTTTTTCGCAGTTCGTCATCCCACCTGGTCGAAGGGCGCCCTACACTACGTTTACCGAGTCGTGGTCTCCACTCAAGAACACGTTTGCCCTAGCGGCCGTCGGTTCTTCTCGAGATATGGCCGGCCCACTGCCACTTCAGCTTGCTAATTCTCAGAGTTATGCCCCCACGATGTCCTCAAAGTTAACGCATGTTATGGGTACGGCAGAGTACAAAAATTACCAGACTCCGTCATAGCTGATGACAGTCTATATTGCTTCAAGGTCAGGTTGAAACGTTGGCTTGTCGATCAGAATGTCTACTCAGTGAACGAACTACTAGAAAAGTAAATTTAATGACTATATTTCCGTATTTAATATTTTATGTCAACTTTTTATTTTATTCATTTGTTTTCATATATGTTTTAATTTTAAATTATGGTTACTGACGGTAAAATACAATTAGTATTATAATTATAACTATTCTTATGAAAAAATGGCATATATAAATTAATTTTACCAATAAATTTGTATTTCTGTACCATCCCACCCGAAGGAAAATTTTCATGCGCATCCAATCCACTTCCTAATCAGCTAGTGGTATCTAGGGATTCCATTGCGAATATAACCTTCCTTTCTCATCGCAGCTGTTATTCTTAGTTTGATTTTCATTTATCAGACTCCTGCTGTATGTAACAATCTGCTGGGTGGTCGTCTGTTAAATAAATAATGCTGGAAAATTCACACAGCATTTGGCCCCAAGCTAAGCAGAGCTTGTGTTATGGGTACGAGATGACTGATATACATAATATAATAAATAGTACATAGATAAATATTTCTTGTTAAACACAGATAACGACCAGAACACGCGGAACAAATATTTACAGATGGTACGAATATAAGTTCCGAGGCGGGACTCGAACCCGCAACGTGTAGCGTGGTGCGAAGGTCCGCCTGCAACGCAGGAGGCGTTGCAGGCGGACCTTCGCACCACGCTACAGAGGTCGTCGTTGCATTGGATTTTCGCCGATAATGAGCGCCATTAGCGCACTCTGTTTTCAGCTTGCTGATTTTTAATATTATCTTTCACCTGGTCGGACGGGGTCATACACTACGTTTGCCGAGTGGTAAATATGGAGGTAAATGTGGTCTTTACTTAAAAATAAATGTGTTGTTGCCCCCAGCGGCACGGTCGGTTCCTCGCGATATACAGGCGGCTCACTGCTACTGCAATTAGTAAAATTAATAAGTGTAATTGGTTACATTAACCGTTTTAAAAATAAACAAAATAGTATATTTTTACACAAGATACCATAATACCTCATTATAGAGGGAGGATGACACGATCGGGTTCTAATGGGTGGTTTTGGCCTGAGTAAAAACTAAAAATACTTTTTACTTCAATTGCGTGAAAATAACAAGATCAGAATTAACCTTCATATTGCACACTTTATATGTTTAAATATATTTCACGTGATTTTGATCGCAACAGATAGAATAATTCTTATTATTTCTTGTCGTTCTGTTCTATTTGCATTTAACAATTAAATAAGCCACGTTCACCTTTAGATCAGTTGATATTTTCGGTGATTTCGCGCCACTAAAAACTTTTGTGTATTTTTACGCTCAATGCAAAGTACCTCCCTATGGATTCGACCACGGAGGAAGACTAACACGAACATCACGAACAACACGGAGGAAAACTTACATGCGCCTTCTTGGTGATTGTTGGATTGAATTCCATTTTCAAATAATTAAAATTTAATTTATTTTCTTTTTAAATGGAATACCAAAAAGCCGAGTCTTTATGTAAGAGGACGAAAAAAAAGAATCGACAATAACGTAATTGTCTATTCTTATGGTAGACTCGAGTTTTGCGCCCGCTCAGTACGCTTTTTGAGCAATATTCGTTTTCAAGCATTGTGATAGGTACCGATGGACGAGAAAACTCAACGTATCGACTCCACTTCTCAAAATTGTATTTACCCAACTGCAGAATCTGCCATTATCCAAATTCATAATGAATTAGGTATAAAACCAAAGTCATGCTCAATAGCGGATCCAAGACCACCGGTCGTTGTTTATGGCCTTCTTCACAAAATTGATTGGGATTACACTGACTCGGGCAGATTCTGCAGCAGGGTAAAAACAATTTTGAGAAGTCAAGTCAATACGTCAAGTTTTTCGACGATGCATTGCGAGGCTGAAACGAGTCCGTTCAGCATCCTTTTCAGCTCCTCTAGCGACTCCGCAGTGAATTTCAGGAGATGTAATCGCCATTTATGTTAATTCCCTTGTACTATACCTTTCCAGCATTCCCACGCGCTTGTAAGTACTTATATTTATTCGAAAGAAAACCAGAGGCTAAATAACAGACTTACAAATTGATAAATACTAAAAAGCTTATTGAAGGTTTTCACGGATAGATAATAGAAAATTCTACGAGAAAATTACAATAAAAAAGACTACGAACTTAATATGACTGGTATACAGCATCTATAAAGTTGATAAAAAAATTTAAGTCACAATAATTTTACTTTAATGTTTACTTTAAGCACCTATCATCAACATTTTCACTATGAGCGCCAAAAAGTTATCCACTGAGCCGCTGCCTGGCCGAGTATAACATATAAGAGATTTAATTCTTAGACCTTGGTTTGCCATGCCCCTGTCTCACTTCTCTGCACAATTAGATGGGTTAAGACTGAGACACCTCTTTATAGTCGTGCAGAGACTTTTTTAAGGAGCTGAATATCATGCCTCTCCCCTGTGAACTGATATATCAAGTAGCTCTGTTCACACACAAAAACATTGATAGATTCCAGAGGAGAGGTGTGAACACCGCCCGCGCCCTGCGCAGTAACAAGCTCGCTCACGTCCTCGTCACACCGGCGCACAAGCTGCGCAAGTCGGAGAGGTCCGTATATATAATGGGTCCCTCAGTCTACAACAGGCTGCCGGATACTATTAGAAAGGCAGCTTCCACCATGGTATTTAAAAGTAAATTAAAAAAATGGCTCTTAGAGAGCTCTTTCTACTCTGTAGATGAGTTCTACGCTTTACCTATTGTATAAATTTATTATAATTTAATTTCGATATTACAATTGATCAATTATACTTTTTATGACATATACATATTAGTTAAGGACAATATTGGATTATATTGATTGCCTTATTATTATTATTACGTGTGACTTGTAACTTGGTGTTATTAATAAAGAATTTGTATTTGTATTTGTATTTGTATAACGATAGTCTACTTGGCATTACTACTGTAATAAAGATTCTAGAATAGCCCAGGTTTCAACGTGATCAAAGGCTTTCTATATTGTTTATTAATTTCCACCGTAGGTACATACATGTTACACTTGATGTCGTTAAGTTCTATTAGCATAAAAATTATATAACAATTTTATTAAATAAGTAACACACATTAATTTTCACATAGGAAACACCATAAGGGATTGCGTTATAGAAAAAGCAGACAGACATGCCTTCTTTAAACTTATAGTTCCCAAAGTCAGACACGGGGGACTTCTGTATTGTCATAAATGGGAGGGGTCTGTAGTTTTTAAGGAGGGTATTATATATTCCTTCCTAAATATAATTCCTATGCTATGATAAAACAGGCAGCTCTCATATTCAGGAACCGTGGCAACTGGACGCAGATGCACAATTTTCAATAAATAAAATTATCATTTATTTTCCATAGATAATAAGAATTTTGACTATGTTTACGTATTTAGAACAATTATTGAAACGAGAGCATTATCCAGGAAGTGAGATTTACAGAAACTAGCTTCATATTCATAAATTTACCGTAAAATGCAGCACTTCGGCTTCTGTAGCCCAGAATATTTATACAGGTGGAGCTTCCCGACGTATGAGAGTTCAACGTAATGTCAAACACCTATCTATATCAGAAATAATTTTACGTCTAAATATAAACCGTGCATAAGAATTCACAACACAGAGAGCGCGAGACAGTGAGATAGTGAGAGTCTGTTTCCTTGCCAATAGCTGCGACATTGTATCTATTGACATGGGCGAGCAGCACGTTTGTCGCCGCCTATTTGAGGAGACAAATGGCGCACGTGTCTCTCGTCTGCGGCACTTCTGATCCTTGTACCAACGAATATCTTTGAAAAAAATGGCAGGAGGAGCGCGGTGATGCCGGTGCAGGTGGCGCAGTGCGTTACATTGTACATATCGCATCACCGCCCGCCCGCAATTTCGCGTAAAATTGGCAGCGTGCGGCGGGCGGGCGGCGGCGACGGCGCGGAGAGTCGCTCCCGAAATAGTGTTCGGGTGCGGTCGTATGGGCTCGGGAGCGGCGCTCCAGTCGCCGTGTGGCCGCGCGCGCGCACCCGCGTCGCCCGCTAGCCGTCCCGACGCCGCGCCGTACGAATACCCGGGTGACAGGCGAGCTCTCCGGTTCACGAACCGACGACGACGGTGCGCGTATTTCGGTCGCGAGAGGGCCCCGGGCCGCGTAGGGCGCGCTGCCCGCGCGCTGGCCGCCGTGCTCTGGTGGTGGTGCGTGGCGCTGCTGCGGCTGGTCGCGCTCTGCGCGCCTCCCCCCGGCCCGTCCGCCGCGCCGCCCTCCGCCCGCGCTGCGGAAGATGCGGTCGCATGCAGGAGTGCGCCCCCAAACACCACCGAGTCGACGACGCCGCCGCCGACGGCTCCTCCACCGCCCCCACGCACTGGTCAGTACGCTCCCGCACTGCTGACCGAACGGCTCACCGAACACACACAATTGCCATTTCACAAAATTATGGGAACATAGATTGATCACCTGGCGTGATCCACTTTTCACCCAAAGCGTTCGCGCTGCGGTAGAGTCGATACGTAACCTTTCTAAAATTATAAACGCAATTATAATACGAACATTCATATTTGAATCTGCCGCTATTTGTGATACCTGCATATAGGCTCGGTACGTTGGGTGCGTATGCGCATAGCGTGGAGTGGCTCTACAAGCGCGGCGGTAGCGATAAACTCCGCATACAACGTACAACGCTGCTACTTGGTAATGTTGATAAACAATGCACTTCGTATCCAAATTGATAACAATATACCTACCTATCACAACCTTGACGATTTTGCTCAAATATTTCATTAACTGAAAAAGAAGTTAAAAACAAGAATTTTTTACTTTCATCACCTAACCACAAAAACTTTTCTTTGGGTATTGTAAGTGAAGACTTACGAAAACTCGTTAAAACGAAGCGAGGGCCTTTTACCAAAGTTACAAGTTGGGAAGTAGTTACTTGTTTGCTTAATTTATAAAATTGTTTGAGTATTAGTTTGGTAAATGGCGCGGCGCGGCGCTGTCGGGCGCATTTGGGTTATCAGGGCGAAGGTTCCGCGGTATCCCTAGCCCTCAATCGCATAACCTCCCCTTCCAACGCCTTTTATAAATACTTTTCACGCACTGCGCACTGCTTTCCTATATTTTTTAACATATGATATCCAAATCTGAAGAAAGTATTATCAGACTTTGATAATATTGCTTATGAAAAGAATGACCTTTTCATACTTATTATCTAGGTAGAGTCAAGTATTTACAAAGGCTACATGCAATATTTCAGCTATCTGAAGACGATTGTATTATTGATTGCAGATAGCTCAACTGATCTATATCAGTATCTATAGTAGAATCAACCGGAATGTAGAGCATAGTAATGGTTAGTTTACAGCCCATTTTACTTCAAGATACGAAAACCATCTCATAATTTAACTAGCCAAGGGCTGTCGGCGCAGCGGAGACAAAACATTGTTCCTAACAAGCAGTCATTTCAAACATTCATTTAGCAAGTCATTTCTCAGATTTCTTGGAAACACGTCTGTAATATCTACCGCCAGGTCAAAGGTAGAGCATTGATAAGTAAACATACATATCGTTTACCAATTACTTATACGCTACGTATATTGTTGTGTTATTCAATTTGCTAATTGGGCTGCCCGTTAATAAGACGTCGTCTAAGGTCAAAATGCACGATACCATTTATCAATTTATGAGTCTTTTTATATTGTTTCTGAAAACACGTTATCAAAATCATCGATAAATTTACTTTTTCATTCACAAACGACTCTACCAATTGTCAAATAATATTTACACAATTAATAAAGTCGACAGAGTTCTGTGTTTCAGTGCTGTCTTTATTTCTAATTTTATCGGTTATTGATTGTTTAAGATGTAGTAGTTTATTTTATTAGTCATCATATCACCGAACATGTGCTACAGTTGTGTTAAAATATGATATTATGTCTACATAATCTCATCGAATTCTAGTTATCGCGCGATAGCGAGACAAACTATCAGAACATTGCTTGTCACAGTTACATGACTTGTCCATCTGTACGTACCTACCTACCCACTTGATGTTGTTCACGATATTCACACATAAGTATTCATACAAAATGTGCTTGACATCTACTAGGTAGTTATAGACCCGCTGTTATCAGATTGTAGAGACAATATTCTTTAGGAACCTTGCGTACGAGGCTGGTTACTGTCTTTTCTAAACCAAATCAGCCTGCTAGAATCTAGTTGTCTGCATTTGAATATCATTGAATTTATATTTTTTGGTCGCAGGTGTCTCGCATAGCGCCCCATAATTGAGATTCATTATGTCAATGTATGCGATTTGCATTTTTTATTCTAGCTGTATCCAAAATGCTGAATTTTATTTAGCCGTAGACTTCTTCAATACGTTGAGATATCAAACAAGTAGTGATGCACTACATAATAAGAAACAAAGTCGCTTCCCGCTGTCTGTCCTCCCTATGTAGGTATGCTTAGATCTTTAAAACTACGCAACGGATTTTGTGGTTTTTTTTATAATATATAGAGTGATTCAAGCGGAAGGTTTATAAACCATTTGACACACAAATTTCCACGCGAAGACGCATCTTGTTTTATCTATCATATAATAGAAACGTTAAAAATCTAAGTACTCGTATATAAGTATGGCGACTTTTACAGCAAACAGTTAAATAATAAAACAAATGAAAGTAAAATAGAATTAAAAAACAAATAAAAGTAGGTTACTATAGTATTCAATAAAAAAAGTATTGTGAAACGAATACTCTCAAGCTTTAAGACTAAGGAATATTTCTCAGAATTAGGGATTTGGGAATGTTGCGTAGCGGATTAGGAGGCTTGGGTGTGAGGCGGGAGAGGTTTGTTATGGCGGCAGGAAGCGCCCGGTGGCACGTGTAAGAGCGGCCTTGAGACGGTAGGTCGTCGAACGCGGCGCGCCACCGCCGCCGCCGCCACTGCCGCCGCCGCCGGCCGCCGACAACGCCCGCGCGAGACACCATACCTACTTATTCCATCGTACCCCACTTGCCCATACCTACGGACTCACCCTCAAGCGACCTCATTTCACCGATTCAGGATCGAGGAGAGACAAAAATCTAGCGTTTCCTGAACTAACATGTACAAACTTATCGAGCGGCACTCCTGCGGAATCGCGACTACATACTTAACAAAGAATACCCGCCATAGTGTGGCTTATTATAACATAGTTACTCACATAATATTTTTTACGATTTTGGTAGGTAGGAATTCTAAATTTTAGTACCAACAAGCAGGCAGAATAAAAAGAATATGATGTAACGATGCCGCCCGATACCTACACTTTGTATGGCGCCGCCGCCGCAGTCCTCCCCATCGATCGTCTCCCAGTAAGGCAGGAAGTAAATGAATAAGATAATTAGGTCCTTCTTTTTCCTCGTTCTAAGAAGACAAGACGTAAAGAGCCTTAATGAATGAGCCCAGTCTCCTGAAATCCCGTAGACATACTTCCCGAGAAACTTACTTCTCCCTTCTGGAGAAATGACGACCTCTGTGGCGCAGTGGGCAAAGGTCCGTCTACGAAGCAGGAGGTTGCGTTTTCGATTCCCGCCTTCGAACAAAAGTTTGTAGTAATCTGCAGATATTTGTTCAGGGTGTTCTGGTCATTTTCTATGTATAATAAAGTGTACATATCTATGTAATGTATTGTAATATGTATATCAGTTATCTAGTACCCATAACAAAAGCTTGCTCTTGCTTAGCTTGGGGCTAGATAATGCTGTGTAAATTGGCCAGCATAATTATTTTATTTATAATATTATGTAAGTTTCTGGGGTAAGAACTAAGTCACTTACATCATCACGATGTAATTTTGCGACCAGTTTAATCATTGTTTTAAAATTTCATAATACGGTTGTTTTGACTAACTCTTCAATTATGATGATGACAGTCGGAGTATCTCTGTGTATTTCAAGTTTTTTTATTGACTGATATGTGGTTGCTTATGCACGTTGTTGCAATACTGAGTACACAAGGTGACACTCTAGAACCACACATGGTAGATATTCTGAGTAAAGAATTTACAATTCTACGGATATTGCGCCATTGCCTATTCGAATTCGCATAAGGTTAACGGAGGTGCATGCGAACGCTGTTATCGCCTGCCTATGTGTGAATTATGCATTATGAATAGGTGTTGAGTTTGTGAAAAGTCTAGTTTTTAATAAGGTGCTAACTCGGTTGTTTGAACTGATCAAGTGTGCTGTCGGTCACTGAACATCAGTTCTATCACTGCATAGTATAAAACAAAGTCGTTTCTCGCTGTGTGTCTGTCCCTATGTATGCTAAGATCTTTAAAACTACGCAACGGATTTGATGCGGTTCTTTTAATAGTGACTTAAGATGAAGGTTTATAAACCATTTGACACATAGATTTCCACGTGGGCGAAGCCGCGGGGCGCATCTAGTAAAAGATAAAATCTTGCGTGAATACTATATAGTCACACTGGTATAACAAAGGCACAATAGCTTGGTGTTAGTCATTAATGAAGATTATCAGCTGTTTTGTATTGTTTTTGTAAATACCTACTGTATTAATTTCGTGGACGAGAGTCCAACTTCCGATATGATTCTAAAAGGCTGAACTTCGGTGAGCTGTGGGTGTGATAGTGTTTGCTGATAAAACAAACTTTAAGTAGGTAGGTACTCGATCGAGAAATCACCTCCTGTGGTCGACGGCGTGTGCGTAGAAAATATACTGACCGCTTAATAAAAGAACGTCTTGTACATACTCGTATATTTGTCGTAATTATAAAATGAAATCAGCTTAATTTACTTTCACACAATTTATTCAATTTAATTTTCTCTATTCACTAATATTACAGCCATGTGCAAGTACCACTTAGAGTGATGAAGGCTTCCTTTCGTAATTAATCATGTTAAAACGGCTAGAATTGGGAAACTCTTCCTACCCCCCGCTTAGAGCTCGGAATAGTAGCTGGCTAGTTCCAGCAGTTTGTGTTAATGAAGTGCGTGCGCACCGAGGTTCAACAGAGTGCGTCACGGCACGGCTGGGTCCGGAACAGCGACTCCGCGTTATCTGTCTGATAAAGGAGCTCCGCGGGGACGGGAGTTCAAAGGGGTGCGCGGGGTGGGGAAGTGGGTCGCGGGGCCGTCGCCCGCGCCCGGCCTAAGCCGACGACCTACCACCGCCAACCCCTCAGCAATCCGAACCAGGAGACGGTACTAAAATACGAATTTCGTAAGAATTCTTAAGGGGCATCTGGTTTACTTTATAGAAGTTACCGACCCACCTACATAAACCGAAGAATTATTTCAGGGGCAAAGTAAATAAGAGATTTAGAAAACTATTTTGGATTTTCTTTGATTAATGATATTGGGTATGCATTTAGCGATAAAAACCATATACATATATATAATTATAAATCCTAGCAAGTTTCATCAATATTATTTTGTCATACTAGGTTGTCGTGCGTTGCTATAATACGAAAACTTCCGAGACGTAGCGTCCGCTACGGAAATCAGCGAACACTATTAGAACCGTGGCATACGTAACGTACCTGAATCATCAAATTCAACTCGGCTTCAATAGCATAGAATCTAGATAGTTCGTAGTACGTGTACCAAGCTGCGTAGCGCTCAGCTACAATAATAAGCGTAGCAGCTAGGTAGCTTGTAGTACTCGTAGCATTCCGCTTTAGATACCTAGCATCTACGTAGCTCTCAACTACAATAACCGGCGTAATGGGTGAATGCTGAGTACATGCACTCGGCTACTGAAAAGAGCGTAGCATATGGGTAGCACGTAGCACGCGTAGCAGTCCACTACGGATGCGTAGCAGTCCACTACGCATGCGTAGCACTCAGCTACGCACGCGTAGAATCTGCGTAGCTCGTAGCACTCCGCTACGAGAATCGTAGTAGTATTCTCCATTTGATGTAAAACACAGACCAACACTATATACATTGCTAGACAGGCACTATGCACCAAAGCCCGTTTCCGCATTGCTTTATGTGAAAGTCACAATCTGTCTGTACCTGACCTGTCCGTATAATTATGCAGGTACTGCATTATGACCTGAGCACTAATTAACGTAGTTATGCTATGTTGTCAGTGCCTCGCTATTTTAAGGGTTCCTTACCACTAAAAGGAAACAAAGGAACAGGATATCTATAGGATCTCTTTGTCTTTCTGTCTGTAAACCCCCTTTTCTCAGGAATGCGTGAAATTAATATCAAATATTCAAGTCTCTAATCAAACTTTTAGTGTTTAAGTCCTTTAATCTTAACATTAAGTCAAAGCAATCAAAAGTTACATTCTTTTCAAAGGAATCAGATGCATACAAAACATATAGAGTACTTTCCGTTGACCTAGAATCATGAAATGTGACAAGAAACAAGGTCTTATAGGTTTATAAAGGTGAAATCCGAAAATCGCAAATCTGTGTTGATGAAATGTAGGGGAAATAAAACAAAACGCATATACACGATAAATAAATCTTTATATAATATGTTAACAAATCGCGAAAGTTTAAAAAGTTGTGGTGGTATCTAAATTCATTACCGTAAAAAATGTTTTGTATGCTAACTTCTAACTATTGATTGACTACAGTGTCTGTCTTCAAGCTAGTAGTGTTCGAATAGCAGAGTTTGTAGTGGTTTTGGACAGTGTGCGGCGCGCGGCTTGCACTGCGGCCGCGGCGAACGTGCCCGAAATAACCCGCGAAAAACGACGAAAACAATCGCAACTGCTCTTGCGCCCGCGCCCTCGCGCACACAAAAATGACGGAAAATATGCGCGAGTTACATACAATACACTACCTGTATGCATGAAATCACAATAAATTATATGAATAAATATTTCAGTAGTTTTGTAGTGTATTGTACATACACATCTAGCAATACAATACCTAAAATCCTATCAATCTTATAGAGGCGAAGGTTTTTGGACCATTTTAGGATCCAGAGAACGTCAACAATACAGAACGGAAACGTTCTGAATTATATCTGTAGCCTGAATTTTGCACGCAAACGACATAGTTCAGGACCTCGATCTACTTTTATAACATTGGAAGTCGGGGGCAGAAGCTAGTAGGATAATAACATTAAATATCAAGATCAAAATCTCGAAAATATATACATATTCAAATTTATATAATTTATTGTGATTTTATACATACAGGTAGTATCTTAGGTGTAATACCTATATCTTAGTGTAGTATATATCATACGTCAACATTTCTACCCAGTATTATGTCATAACAGTCCACAACACAAAAGACATTTTGTATTGTTTGATTTGACAAGCCAACACGTGTCGGCTGAATCATCTCATAACACAAGCCTAGCCCGCACATGACTATAGCTACCCGGCTATAGTGTGAACGTGTCAAGGGTCAATGTGGTTCTGCCACCACGTGGATGAGAAAAGCTGTGATTTATTTATTTATTAGCTGTGATTTATTTATTGAATCACTGCGATAAACATTTTTAGAACTCACAAAATCTTTAGGCGGGTGTTGTGAGTTTTAAATAATGTGTAACTTTATGGTGTGCGCCATTGTTTTGGGTAAATCCGTATTAATTTATTTCATTTCATTTATTTTCTCTAATAATTTCGAGTGGATGTTTTCTAAACCTTCATCGTCGGCCACATCGTCACCATCAGGTGGTATAGATAGATAGATAGAACCCTATTTTATTGCAAACTTTAAAAACACAACAAAGAAGATATAAAATTACAAACTTACAATTTAGCGGTCATATCGCTCAAGAGCGATCTCTACCAGACAACCGTGGATGGATAGGATAGTTGGATTGAACATGGGGATCTCTGTGCATTATATTAATTTATAAGATGTTATAAACAATTATTATTATGGTATCTAGTTATTCTGTGCCATCAGATGAGATGTTAAACGAAGGCCTGTAACCATAAAAATCTGGATGGAATCATTTCCCAGAGAATGACGTATTATAATGTTGTGAGTGGGTCTGAATCCGCTTGGACCGGCGGCGTCGCCCGCCGCGCACTGCGGCTGGGCGCTCAATCGATAGTGCACCTTTATACATCCTTTGTGAAAAACTACTGGGTGCCATTCCGTTAACGTGCTCGTCACTGATAAAATAAATATTTACGTGAGATCTAGGTAAATAAAGCTATAGGGTATGCAAAGTTTGAAAAATTAAAATTACAGCTATTCAAATGGTTACGCTACATGACATAAAGACATATTTTGACTTGTATCCCTTATCCCAAGAACCGTACTAACTCCGGGATAAAAAGTATCATAATTATGTTCTTCCTCTTAGTATGAACTCAAATCATGGCAAGTTTCATTTAAATCCATGCAGTAGTGTCGTCCTGACAGACAAAAATGTCAAAAAATATAGTTTTGGTTTTGGTATCTAAAGAGAATATTATTATTATTATTCATTTACTTCAGATTATCATAAAATCCATATAAAATTAAAACACACACAACTTAAAAAATAAACAAAAAATTAAACATTCATAGATTATAAGTTACACAATAATACATCATAAAAGAAATTAAACAAAATGTCATATTAAATTTAAAATTAAACCAGAATTATACAATAAAAATGAAATTATAAGAAATTAAAATTAACATTTAAAATTTGGATCAGATGGAGCCGTAATAATCGTGCCATAATCATCTTCAGGATGCCGTTGCCGCTGCCTCGCGCAGACTGGAGTAGGGAAGCGACTTTCTTGCGAGTAATCGCATGAAAGTCGTCCGTGCGCGCCTCCGCGAACATCCCTGATGCGCTGCAAAAGCGAGGCAGCCGCATCAACATCCTAAAGATATTATTGTATTGGACTCGCAGAGAGCTGGCAGCTCGCCGGGTGTGATTTATCCATAAACTGCTCGAGTAGAAGGACTGGCAGTAAGCCTTAAACAGAGTGATTTTCACTTCTCTCGAGCAGCGAGCGAACCTGCGCGCGAGCATGTTACCCCGGATCGCCATAGATTCCCGCCCTCCAAATGATTTTTTTTTCAAAATACCACACTGTATAGAATTGGACCTTATACAGTCTTATTATGTATAGATATTATAACTCGTTATGTAGAGACTGATATGACGGTCACCAAATAATAAAATGTTATTTTGCCATGGGCAATGATTTCCAAAGTTACTCTAGGCTTATCAATCATGAACCAGTTAAAATTTACATATAATCTCTTGGAATCTATCTCTCTTGGCTGCGTACTTTCCACTTATCCAGGAGTAACAAACATAGACAAAATGAACACTACCTTCCAGTTGACAAACACAAACCGACAGCTGCGCTCAACAGTCCCACTCGAACATTGATTTTAATAAGTTGGGACATGAGCGGGACGACAACGAGAGGATGTTTTGTAGGCCTGATGGAAATAACCAGTTATTTATTGTCGGGACTGTCTCGCGATTTGCATTCCTTAAATTTAGCTTTTAAGGATGGCAGGTACCTATAATTACTAACACCCATATCTTTAGATAGTTCTAGAACTAATCCTTCACTCAAACTCGTCTGAAATTCCTCGAGCATTCCTTCAAAACATACTCGAGTTCGGTATGCTTAGTCGTTAGTAAGCTTCATCATCATAAATGTCATTGAGATAGTATTCAAAATCTATTATAACAAGCTCTTTTTAGGAGCATTCAAGGTAGGTCGCAAGATACCGTTCATTTCTTCACTCGAATGAGAACATTTTCGAAGTATAGTGAAGGGATTTTTTACGATCAAGCATACCGAAACGCTTTTGTAATTTGAGTAGAGGTTGAACCGTGGTCGAGGTACAAATAAAGATATGGGGGTAAACCTTGAACAATATGCCCTAAATAAAATAATAGCTTTTCAATAAATTCTACGAGACATTTATATCAACGGCATCATAGCCTGTTTTTCAGTTTTAAAACTAGGTGAACAGGTGTCTCCTATAATTCTTAGCGCATTCACTGGCAAGCCTCAATGATAACGATGACTCAGAGAGGCCCTCGAAAAAGGCGTGCATTGGTGGCAGTCAAAGAGTTAAACACTTTTTATACGCATGAATTATACTCCTTACAAAGAAAACACAAATATTTACAGAACACACTTTATGATTTATCTTCATTTAATTTTCTATCTTTGTAAGTTTACATTATATACCAGACAGTTATCTAGAATCCATAACACAATTTAAAAAATATATTTGTCTAACATTTACCTGCATTTTAGATAAATTACGGAGGTATGTGATCGTTGAATAAACTCTATACCTACCCTGCATGATAGATGTTTAACAATAATATAGCCGATTGTGGCTATTGGTACAGCTTGGCGTAACGGCCTTTCCGTACTTTTAGCTTGGATTCGAATTAGAAAACAGGAAACAAATGAAAACTGATTTTATTTGCTTCTGTTTTCGAACGTGGCGGGGCGTGGACGGTGTTTGTAAATGTATGAAAAGTCTACCTACACACTCATTTGTTCAAATTAAGAATCAGCGCCATTTTAGGCGCGCTCTAAGCTGTTTTCACCTTAGTAATTTTGTAGGTATAGGTAGTGGACATTATAGTTATAGGGTTCATTTTTAATTTTGGCCATAATCCGCCGAAAAGGAAGATTCGGCCAAGTATTTACTAAAACTGTTAAATTGCCAAGAAGGATCTTGCGACGGATATTAGGTATCTCCAGTACCTGTATGCACTAAGGAGGTACCTAGATAATAAGGTTTAGATTAGATAAACGGCACCCGTCATTCGACCGATTCGACGACCTCTGTGGTGCGCCAGGCGAAGGCCTGCCTCCGACGCATGAGATTACGAGTTGGATTCCCGCCGAAGGACAAATTATAGTAAGATTTTAGTAATTTTCGTAGTAAGAAGCAAATATTTGATCCGGGTGTTCTGGGTGTTTTCTAGATGCTGTGTGGAATGTCTAGCATTATTTATTATTTACTTATTCATCCTTATTGCTAGCTTAAGACTAGAGGCCGGCGGCGGCGCATGGCCAACGGCGGATGGCGTTGCATTCAATGCGATTGTTTTCTCAAACGTATCTCTCAACTGGGTAATAATGAGCCGTGGGTCCAACTTCTTTATTTATAGGCACTAGGCAGTAACCGGTGCGCGGTGGGGCGGCCATCGCCACACTACCACTCCGACGCACGACGTTGACAAACAACGTGGATTAGCAAGCATGGAGCAGAGGAACAGACCCATTACGATGACGTCCTCTGATATAATGACCTTCAGCTGGTGTCAACGCGGTGTTTGCGACACGGATGCGTCCTGTTTGTCCAACTCCGAATCCCGCTTCGTTTAGATGTTTGTAGTCTTTTACTTCCGATTTTAGTTACTGAAGTACGAAAATCTTAATTTCTATTAAAATGTCTCTTGGTCGTCTCTCGTTCGCTCGTTTCTGTATATTCTACTGAAAATGCGTAAAATATTTTTCAATTTCTTTGAGATAATATTGTCTGGTAAAACTAAGGACCTATGTGTATTATGTTAGGTTATCAAAAATACATGATTTTGCGAACACAGAGAGATTCAAGTTTTTGTATTAAATTGATAATAAGATTGTTTATTTCGGTATTAGGTCATTTAATGTCTTATTCACGCCCGCCCACCCAGTAGGCATCTGTTCACTCAATTTGAATTCTCATCATAAATTCGTTCAATTTACTCACATGCATCATTCGCAAGTCACGTCTCCGTCAATTTGTAGCTCTTTATTTGTCTGACAATCCAGTTTTCCCGCGATGAGCATTATTTGACAAGCTATTACCGTTAATTAGAATGTGACGTAACGCAAGTAGGGCGCCTAGGCAGTCTGTCCGCTGACTTGCCGCCGCCTACGCGCCCGCGCTTACCTTCCTAATTACACTGCGTCTAGACGTCCCGCCAGCCTCCTCCCATACTCTGCCACCCCTTATCAAATACAGCTTACAATGTACAAAATACACGCCTCCATTCCATACCACCTCGCCAGATTGTGCTCTAAAGTTTTATGACGCTTCCATCGTTATAAAAACTGACATGAATACGAAAACCGTTTACAAATCTTTCAGGCTTACGCCCGTATTTCAGAAGCCCACTTTAATCAGTGTTTGAGCCTAGATTTAGGTTTATGTTAGCTTTTGTTGTATTCGAATGGAATGCCAATTTCCAAAACGGGAGCTCCTTAAATTTATTTTACTTATTAGAGTTACAAATTTAAGTGATAGGTACATAAGTACAATTAGCAGACAGGCACCCTAATCGAATGATAATATAGCAACACTCGATATAGGTATCTATGACGACTAAAAGGTAAAACGATTCTTTGTATAAATATCTTTAGGTGGGTGTTTGCTGTGTCTAGACAATTCAGAGATAATGCGCATTATTCTGTTTAAACCTGCGACTTGGAGTTAGTCACAACAATCTTTTATCGTTATCTTCATGTACCTACCTTATACCGATACTCCACAATGTAGAACCAATGTCGCTTTACAATCATGTAAAAAAAATAAAAAAGAACATAATTAAACATGTACACCAGTACGGTAGAGTACGTAATTATGTACATAATGTTCTTTAAAAAAATTCATAAGATTTCAGTTCTTTCATAATATGAAATAAGCACTTTGGCGGGCGGTACTTTAATGAAGATACTGGTTTAACCAGTATCTTTTGCGAGTGATGTTAATTAAAGGTCAATACATCGCATGCTGGAAGCGTGATTGACACGTTATTGTATCTATCACTGTGATAGTGAACGAGTTCATTATTTGTACCTTTGTAGGTATCAATAATAGTTAACTGTGATCCCGGATCATTATTTAACCCTTTCACTGCCGAGCCTCTGCCTCTGCCTCCAAGGGACAAGCTGCAAGAGACAAGCTGCTCTACCTGAACATGTGTTTTGGTGGGAACTGGGAACAAAAGGGCTATCGTTTGATGTAGGGAAAAACCCAGAATTAATGCGGTTAATGCACCACCTGATTAACGAATTCCTAGCTCCACAAGATTAATAGCTATTTGGTTCACAAAATGTGTTTATACCTGTTATGCGTATTTCTAAAGTGAACCCTTTGAAACTATTTTCTTTATATGAATAAACTATTTGAATTTGGTGATTCAATACAAAGTGTAGTGAATCACCTGTCCTCTTTCTGTCTCTCTACCTAAAATTTCAACAGAATATTCCGTCTTGCTTGACCATCAGCCAGTTAAAAAATAGCGACAAAATGAATGAGTTGTCGGTAGGTGTAATATAGTATATCGTCCTGACTGTGAGGGGAGGAATGTGAGCGCTGAGGGCAAGGCAGCAGCCTCCGCAGAGTTCACGCCACGTGGTCAGGTATTGCCAGCTGGAGACTCTATTTCTGTGTTCGGCGGCAGGCCCCGGCAGACCGACACCAGACGTCGCCGCCGCCCCCGCGCGCCTCGCCACCTCTATAAATAACCGCACTGTGCATTCTTGGGCGAACGATGTCGAATTTTTGTCGAGTACGTGCGTCCGAAAGCAGTTGTTTTGGCCTAAAACACAATGCGGTGGCTTTGTTTTGCCCTGGGACTCATGCGCATCCCGCTCGCAAGACGGGCACCCACTTATGCACGCAGCCGTACTCGCCTATGCCTATAATTACACGCGGCTTGGCGATCTTCACTGGCGACTCTACATAAATATCTACTCTACACGCGTTACTTTATATTTTCTTCTTAGTAGATACATTCTCTTTGGACTACCTTGGGACGATTATAGTTATAATGGACTTTGTTAATCAGCTCATTTTCATCTAATTGTTCTGCACCATGACCTAGCTTTGGCTCAAAATTGAATGAATGGAATAAGTGTCGATTTAAGAACGAATTTCTTGTTATTTTCATGAGCAAGAAGGTTCTTATGTGGCATTCGCATTCACATTATAGCGTCGTGCCTTGATCCATGCGACCTTTGGTTAATACATCTCAGCTTCATGTTTTGCTGCTCCGGTAGCAAAGCACAGTTGCGTTTAAGGAATACCAAGTACTTATTATGATGATCGAGACTTGAGAGCCACTATCACGAGTTATAATACAGCAAATATACTTACATATTATGTGACTGGCACGGCATGAAGGCATGATTGGATTTAAAGTGATATCCTGTGGAATCACTAGTTAGCTTTAGTAACTAAACATGGGCGATAACTTCAAACAATATCATGAAGTTTCGAGCTCTGGAGAAGGTTTCATCGTTTTTCCATCGGATAGTTATTTTATGATGAAGCCTCAGGACTATGATACTATGCAGCAGAGATGCAAGCGGAATGCAAATGTGCAGTGTTACATGCCGTATGCGTGTCTCGTCGGCCCAATGCGTTCGGGACATGTTTGTTTGTTTTTGTTATACGTGAGAATTAGTACAGAGCTAGTCCTTAGTGCCTATGGGTTATGCGTGCATCAGTTTACGATGATAAAAAAAGTTTTCGTTTCCTTCCATGGCGCCTTGCAGCGCCTCTATGGCACAAAGGGATAGGGCAACTAATTTTCAAAAATTGACATTGATTTTGAATGGTTTCGAGTTGACAGATAAACATATTTTACGTAAAACAGAGATGAAAGTAATTTATATGACACAACATGTTTGACCAATTATTATTTATATCGGTATGCAAAAAATATGTCGAGAGTATGGCATTCAAATCTAAATATAACAACGAAATTATTTAGGTTAACATTCATTCAGATTTGATACATTATCATATCACAGACAAAGTACATAACAATGATTTTTTTTTATTTAGCCTGTTTCGTCCCACTGCTGGGCAAAGGCCTCCCACAAATCAATAAAGATTTGTGGGAGGCCTTTGCCCAGCAGTTGTTATATTTAGATTTGAATGCCATTCTCTCGACATATTTTTTGCATACCGATATAAATTGGTCAAACATGTTGTGTCATATAAATTACTTTCATCTCTGTTTTACGTAAAATTATCTTTATCTGAAATGAAATGAATGAAAAAAATGATTCTACCTATTATTATTGTTTTTTCTAGTATAAAATAAAATTTTAACCCATCATTTACAAATTCGTCAATTTGTCACATAGAATTTTTAAAATTTCCTTCTAAATAAGTTTACATTTAAATCTTGTAGCACTTACCTAGGTATTTTATTGTAAATTATGGGCGCCGTGCACACTACTCTTTCTTACCGCAGTTTTTTTTAATTAAATATGTATATTTATCGTAGTACGTGTAAGCGAGACAGAACTTATATGTATCGAGCTAACGAAAACTTATTCGTATTCATATTTTGCGCACTCATACTAAGCATATTATTCCGTTGACCTAATAAAGATATTTTCAATACGTGAGTCATTGTTACCTACTGTTGTTAGTACCTGCTGGGAGTTTATTGATTACTAAATTAAATAAATTCTGAAATTAAACTTGTCCGATCTGGAGTTTGACTTAAAGCGTCGGGCATTTCATTTGACCACAATAGCCTTACGATAAGTACCTAAAGAAGTTACCAACGATGTACCACGGAGGTCTAGAGACACCTATTCACTCGTCTTGAAAAAAAATATCGCGTGTTTTAATTTTTTTTATTATAAACCGATTTTAAATTTCTAAATACTGAAAATGGGTTTAAAACTTTGTTCTAAAAAAGAATCATTGAAATCGGTTGGCGTGATATTGAGTTATTATATTTATTGTTATTATTGTTATATATGTGATATTCAAACCATACGAATGATAAAGGAAGAGGATAACCGGTTAGTGCGGATTCTATTACAAGGGACATTGATTCTTGGTATTCTACGAATTTTTCATAGGCTTTTGTATGTTTGGAATATTAGACGACCCCTGTGGCGCGGTAGGCTAAAGTCCGCCTGCGACGCAGGAGGTTGCGGGTTCGATTCCCAGATCTGCAGATATTTGTTGTCGGTATTCTGGTTGTAATCTTTGTATAATAAAAAAAATCTTATTACGTATATTATATTTTGTTGTAATGTAGGTATTGTATTATGTAGGTATATCGTACCCATAACACAAGCTCTGCTTAGCTTGGGTTAGATGATGCTGTGTGGATTGTCCAGCATTATTTATATATTTACCTACTGTCTGTGGAAACAGGAATGCAATGATTTGCGCCGCTGCCACTGTCGTTCTCGTTCGTAACTGAACGACCATGACCTTTTGGCTTGATTCAGCAAGTCTATGATCGCGGAATGATTTTAATTCAGGGTTTGTTTTACCATTTTTGTGAGATCGAAAGTTAAGTTCTTTAATAAGGTTTAGTAATTATACAGGGTAACTTTTTGAGATGGGAGTGAATGGCCTAATTCGTAGGTAAGATAGATAGATAGACATACTTTTATTTCACACTTAAAAATACAAACAAGATAAAAAATAATGTGACAATTACCATGTAACCATAAGAGTAAGTGAATAAGTCGTGAAAGGAGTCATGACTTCTATTTATAAGAAAAAAAAATTGCATAAAAACTTTTTTGCATTAACGGATTAGGTTGCTGATAAGGGTCAATCTTTGCAAGGAAATGCATGATTAAAAATTAAAGGAAATAGCTTTTTGAAACAATTTTCATTTAAATCATACCTAAGCAATGTGAAAATTTGAAATAATATTTTCTAAAAACTGGCGTGCTTACGCTAGCTAGGACTTCAGTCTGTATTTTAATTAACACTTTGACTGCTGAAATCACACGGTATGTGTTTTCTACAAGTGACTAATATGCGTAAATCCACACTAGCGCAGCGGCTGAGAAAATACAGATTTTTGTGACTCAGCAGAGCTGTAATATTTTTCGAACGAAACGCATGTGCGGCGCAACACAACCGCTGTGTAGAGCGGCAGCACGAATTTTTTAGGTTTAAAAAAAGATCGCTGGCGTCGAAAAAAAACCGCACTCAAAGTATATATATATATACTGTATAGTTATTTTGTCGGAAAACATGTTTTCCTCGCCATCAAAGCCCTTCTCAAAAAGCCACTCTATTCTAGTTAAGTATAGACCATTGTTATAAAAAAGGATTAATTATAATTGTGGCCTTTTCAGTATGTAGTTTTCTCATTTAAACCGTTTTATGGTTTTTATGTTCCTAATAAAATCGTAGGTATTACCTATGTAATACCTACCATGTGATTACCTGGGACGTCTATCTATATAGAATAGACGATGAGAAAAATATTTTTTACGTGAAAAAAAACACCTATTTTTTCAGTTGCTAAGCTATTCAAATATTAATTAGATTAGTAGGTACACGTGTGGCATAAGAATTTAGGTAGCCACCTACTCATATTTTATTTTATTTGTGTTTGCGTCCTTACTATAATTATACATTTATTATTGTTAAGATATCCTCATGCCAACTACTAAGTTATTAGAACATGCGAGCGCTTAAACATCAGTCGTTCGTCGAGAGATATTCTGATTAAAGTTTGCTAAATTTAGCTCAACCACGCAAACACACTCTTTGCAAAAATAGAACGGCGCATAAGCCACAAATTGCACAAGGCATTTGACGGTACTTGCTCTCTGTATTTCACGCATACTTTATTCATTTTCATTGTCATAATAACATTGTAATTTTTAAAAAAGGTATGTGATTTTTTTTAATTTAGAAGAAAAACGACGTCCCAAGGGATACAAAATGTACATAAATAAAATACCTATATTATCTAAAATTGCTAAGAGTCTGTAAGTACGAAAAACTCTTAAGTACTTATTTTATTATTTCTAGCTATTATTGTCCCACTGCTGGGCAAAGGCCTCCCTTTTCTGCTTCCACTCCTCGCGATCCAAGGCTGTACTTAGGTAGTTTTATTAAATATCTTGTTTATAGACAATACATAATGTAGAAAGGTACAAATGTAATATACAAAATTAAACATTAAATAATTACATTGTTTAATGTTTGATTTACGCAAGGGTATACTCATTTTTGGGTACCAATACTAAACCATTAAATAATTCTAAAGTCATTTAAAACGGGATATTTACCATGATTTGATTTTTGAGTTATCCAATATTTCGGCACAGTTTCATCATGTTAAATATCCCGTTTTAAAGTACTTTAGTGTTGATAACCATGATAGTTTCATTATCGTTAAATAATTACTATAGGAAAGCTTTATTTTAAACTATACTATATATCTTTATGAATTGTAGCCTATGTGTTATTCTGATATGTAAGCTATATTATTGTGAAGTTTTATTAAAATTCATTCATACGTGAAAGAGTAACAAAAATCCATCCATCCATCCATCCATCCATCCATCCATCCATACTTACAAACTTTGACGTTTATAATATTAGTAGGATGAAAATGCTTTCGCTCTCGCTCGCTACGAGAGGTCTACGAAAGTGCTACGTTGCTACACGGAATAAATTAATTTCGGATTACCTACCTACTCGCAATTTTAGAAGGATTTCCTAATTAGTCATATTGTTTAATTTAGCTAGCAAACTGCTTCTTTATTTGAAGCTATTAAAATGTATTTTCCAAGAAATTCACGACAGAAAGGTTATAAATAAATTTAATTAAATTACTCTATCTTCACTCTTGACCTTTATCTTGGACAAATAATATAATATATAATAATAATGCTGGACAATTCACACAGCATTATCTAGCCCCATGATAAGCAGAGCTTGTGTTATGGGTACTAGACAAAACTGATCTACATAATACAATACATTACATATATTTTTATTATACATAGAAAACGACCAGAACACCCGGAACAAATATCTGCAGATCGTGCACACAATTGTTCCGAGGCGGGAATCGAACCCGCATCCTCCTGTGTCGCAGGCGGACCTTTTCGCCTACCGCGCCACATCGGGCGTCAAATAATAATGTTAATAAATAATTTAATTTTTATTTTGAATAATAATTTTCTCCTTCCTAACAAATTGTTTCATCGGTCCAAAATAACGTGGAGCAGTCTTTAAAAAATGTTTGAGAGAGTGTTCACAAATACATAGTACTCATACATAAAGGAATCTAACTTGGAACGTAACCACTAGGCTAGGGTGACCGCTGAAACCTCTTTCAAGAGCGCATGGCGAAAGTCGATTTCGATATCCAAAATCAACCAATATACGAGTAGGTATATTGGTAGGTACTATCAGACTTATAATGGATCTGTACATATTCTGGCCCTTCTGAGGTAATGACAGATTTAATATACACACGTATATAGTATGGTTTTATACATATACACTAGCGGCCCATTGATTAGTTATGTGCTAATCACTCGTTACGTTACAGACAGGAGGTTCAAATAATAACACCGTGAATTGTGAATGGTATAAACCCAAATGTATTCGAGAACCATACATTTTACCCCTATCTGAATCCGAAACCGTTAGCGCGATCTAGCGCTCGTCCACAATTAGCAGAGCCATCTATCTAGTTAAGCTCGGGTCTCAAAGTTTATAATTTAAATAGACAAGTTATGTGCTGTGATGTAGAGTGCTGCATTGATATGCTACATAGGTACAACCAATTCCAATGGTATTATTCTGTGTTCCAGAGTGGTGGTGGGCGGGCGCATGCGCGGGCGGAGCAGTGCTGCTGTGCGCGGCCGGCGCGCTGGCCCGCCCGCACCTGCGCCGCCGCGCAGCCGACGCAGCCGCCGCACCCGACCCCGTGAGTACACATGATGAAGGCAAAGGTACCTCCCATCTAAGCAACGCAACCTGTACAATACCTAGGTGCCGATTGCCGAATTAGGGCCACGGCGCGGCGGCGAGACACTAAGACTGGTTTTATTGTAACGCGTTTCGGCAGCAGCGTTGGAGGGCGCGCGTTCGGAGATATATAAATAAAATAAATAAATAATGCTGGACAATTCACACAGCATCATCTATCCCCAAGCTAAGCAGAGCTTGTGTTATGGGTACTAGATGACTGATATACATAATACAATACATTACATAGATAGATATTTTTTTATTATAGATAGAAAACGACCAGAACACCCGGAACGAATATCTGCAGATCGTGCACACAATTGTTCCGAGGCGGGAATCGAACCCGCAACCTCCTGCGTCGCAGGCGGACCTTCGCCCACCGCGCCACATCGGTCGTCATATGTATGTATATGTTGCGTTTCAAAGTCGCGCGCTTGTGCAGCTGCGCCTTCAGTAAACGCTTATCAGCTGTCCCAGCGGGCGGCGCGTATAGCGGCGGCATGACTATAAAACACCCATGTCCTTAACTCGTTTGAAGTGTCGCGAGCATTCCTTCAAAACATAGGTACTCAAGTTGAAAACAAACTCCACTCAATAAGATTGAATTGAATCTGATATTAGGTACCTCGCGACGGGTAATTGTAGGCTTCGTCGTCGTTAATTTCATAATACATTTATGACATTTGAGATAGTAGACTGGTAGACTTTTGAGGAGGAGAACTCAAGGTTGCTTAAACAAGGTATGTACCTTAAGATGACATTTAATTTCTTCACCTGTATGAGAACTTTTTAGAAGTTTAGTTCGAGTGAAAGGATTTTTTACGATCAAGCTTACCGAAACGCGTTTGGAGTTTGTTGAGTAGAGAGTAAAGATTGAATCGTGGTCGAGGTACCTACCTACGACTAAACGATATGGGGGTTAGTCTCAACGGAGACTAGCCATGTGCGCAGGCGCAAGACATTCGTACAGGGTTTAGGACGTGAGTCTGTTAAAATGTCTGTCCGTCATAGCCAGGTGAAACGTATGTATTAATTAGTAGTGGGGTAGTAGTAATTATGCCGCCGCCGCCGCCAGATCGTAGAATCAGTCCGTTTGTATAATTGCTTGGCCTATTGCAAAACGACAATCGCCCTAGTAATTCTACAAACGGGCTGAGTCTACGATCCGGGGGCAACACGTAGTTTTATTAGTTCAATTTTTAACAATAATAAAGATATTTTTTGTTTAGATTATTCGGTACACAATACCTACACATGACAACCAATAGGTAATAACACAAAAAAATTAAATAGGATCTGCCTTGAAACGTACACGCACAGAACAAATAATTGAGTGACATGTTTAGTAGGTACCCAGTAGTTATACATACCCAGGTAATAAATAACGTCAGCTTTTGAAATTATGATAACGACGAATAATTACTCTCGCATCATCTTTTGCTGGCTTTACATGCCTACCTACTTGAAAAAATCCCATTGAATCGTGGGTAGGGCCTATCATAATTACCTGGAAACGAACATTATTACATACCATTTTTACCTACGTACCTACCTAACAACTAGGCCCGGCGGTGGCAATGATTGAATTTTCTTGAAAATCTTAAAATGATTGATGAAGAAAAAAAAATATGTTAATCTGCTTCGACGTTGACCAGTGGGGGCTACCATGCTAGTTAACACATAACGTAACGCGCGTTATCAGTGTTATTACGGTAATTTTTTAAACAGCAATGTTTTTATGGAAAAAGCAGTTTCATAATTACTAGTTGTTTAACATATTTGAATGAAATTTCATCTACGTGTTCTCTAATAAATACTTTAAAGGATTATGGTTTAATTTTATTGCAAAAGAGCACTTTTTAGAGCTAAAAGCTAATTTTTAAATAAAAACCAGTTATATTGCGCATGAGCCGGCCCTTCTGCGGCTCTTGCCTCACTTTCTCGTCTTCCCACGTGGCGTTCGCTCATCCTTGTCTCGCAAATGCGGGCCCAGTTCGTATTAAAACGTTTCCATGGAAACAGCGCATGCGAAGCCGCGAGCAGAAACTAACAAGTCATTCATTCGAGAACGACGACTGGACCAATAGTAATAATCTTTGATTTGTTGGATTTTTATCTGTACTGAAATAGCAGAATAATCAAACGATTAGAGTTCCACTCCACAACACAAAAATTAAATTACGCGGGCACAGCTACTATAATATAAAAACAATAATTAATGTATGTAGACAGATATTTTTTTTTTAATGACGTAGATATTTAAGTCCGGGTCTGTCCCAAAATGTCAATAAAAATTACATAATATGGCTGCGCGGTAGGTAAAAAAGGGTAAATTACATTTTATAAAATTATGATTGGTTACGCATCACTATGACTACAACTCGATCATTGAGCAATGCCAACCGTCTCGTCCGTCTCGGACAAGCCGACAGCGCGTCATCACGCGCTATGTGTAATACCTACAGCTAAAGGTAAACATAATATAGATTACAACGTCGACGGTAGCAAGCAGCAATCGAGCTCTTTTTTGAACGTGTGTGAAACTCATACATGAACAGATCAACACACATTTGCGCCATACGCGTACCTTTACTGTATAACTCACACACAAAGCTACTTCCTATCATCCGCGCACCTATCCAATCCAAGTATTCAAAGAGCACACAAATTCAGCTAGACAGATCGTTTCAATGTGTGCGTTATACACACAAACGTGCTAGTGTGTAGCAACATCGGAGCAGCCGGTGCACCACCCGCTCGCCTGTTCTCCCCGCTACGCGACTTCGAACGCCGCCACCGCCGCCGCCGCGCCGCGTCCGATCGCGTCATTGAACAACAAGACTCGCTCGATGGCAGGCGTCCTCCTGCCAATATGAAAAAAAGAGTTGAGAAACTCACTCACCAAAAACGCGATTGTGAAAATTATTTATATTCTTAGTAACAAATTCTATTTATTTTTATAGTTGTTATAACATAAAAGTTCTATTATTTTATTTATTAGTGAAAGATAGCCAATTATTGTAATCGCGCTAGTATTGTGATATGTTTATCGTGATTGGAGTGCTGCAAATTCAAGAATTTCATTATAATTCATGCTTGGAAAATGTCAATGACTGTGAGGTGCAATAAAAAATAACATGTGTAATTTGTGATCGATTTTGCTGATAGTGACTCGATTCCGGAATCATCGTTATTTGGATACCTACATCTCTATCTGTCAAAAATAGGTGGAAAACCTACAAAATTTGTGGACGACACTGATTCAAATAGTAAGTAGACTTTGAGCCAAATTCCTTAGAAATCTAGGAAGTGTGTAAATAAACATCAAAACAGAAGCCTTTCTGTGTTAATAATCATCACCAGTCAGTTCTTTTGTGAGATAAATAGATAAACAATTGTTTAAAGATGTTTGTCGAAGAATGTTTGTGGTGGAGACGATTGAGGCCCGAGGCGAGTCGGATGGCCGCGAGACGAGACGGCCAGAGCGTGCCAAGTGATAAGAGGCGCGCCGATAGCGACGTCACACCCAGACGTTGTTTGTGTGAATTTAAATAAATTTTCATGACAGACAGTTCCGTAATCACCTCTTGCCTTATCATAGTCGTGACATGCCAACTCGTTATGAGCACAACTGGTGGATATGCTGCTTGAAAATAGTGGGTATAATTTATTACAATAAAATAACTAGCTCCCTAGAAACATGCACCATTCCAAATGTCATCCAAGAAGTACCATAATAAATCTTCTGTACTATTCAACCTCATCACTTGAAAGTTTATCCAAAAGCTTCTGACATGTTCACCGTTTCCATGTAGATAGAGGTTAGAACTAAAATTCTGAAATTCTTTGGTCATATTGATTGAACCTACTTTGATGTAAATTAAATAGAAATGATTTGACTATTATTTATAAACCACTTCTATAATTACCTTCAAATAATTTACATATTTATCACACAGCGCATGCTAATAATCATAATGATAACTGGAAATTGCTAAAGAGATACCAAAACCTAAAACAATATACCTAAGAACACAAAGCAAAAAGGAAAGCACTGTAGATAAGACTTCTGAACTAGAAAAACAATCAAAACAGTCTCTAAAAATAGTTTTACTGATAGCAAGATATATTTGTCAAAAACAGTTTAAAATGTTTACTTATTATGTATTACCATTCAAATAAAGCGCTAAAAGACATTACGTTTGTAATACATACCATGTATTGTATATTTATATTCTTACACTACCTAGAGAATTCTTGTCGACACTACCCAAACGTTAGCAAGAAGAGAATGCTGTAGGTATTGTATTTAGAAAATATAATATTGAATACCTACTATGAGTGTAAGAAAGACATAAATAATGGTTATTTTAATTGGGGTTTATGTTACCAAGATTTGCTTAGCGCAGTAATTACTTTGTGTTCATAATTGAACCTTGAACCACTAACAATGTATCTATAGCCTTATGTTGAATGTCAGATTTCTATATATAAATTTACAAAATCAATAGAATGGCACTAAACCTAGATTTTGATTTAAAGTATGGCATGCAAAATACTTAAAAACATGAGGTTACTGCTTTTAAGAATTTACAAAGAAAAACTGTTAAATGTCTCATATTAAATAAAATTACTACTTAAACTTACAGTGCTAAGCAGAGCCTTTGATGCCAGATCTCAGGCTGCTATATTATGGTTGATCTTCATAATCTGTTATTATCTCTGTTATTTTTTTTTATTTGGAGCATCATTAGTTTTCAATAATTTATTTAAATCATCAAATCAATGGTTACTCTGGCAAAAGTTTTGAAAGAGTTAAGAACAGCAGAGTTACAAGGTTTATTTCATTAATAATGATTTAAGAATAATAAATGAAAATTTAGGAAGCCTTGTTAAGGCATAGATCCAGATAATGTCATGGAATACTAAAAGTGGCTTAGATATGAACAGTTAAGCTGGTGTAAAAAGAAGAAGGTGTATCCGTCAATAAACAGGATTAAATTCAACTAAATAACTTGGTGTTGTTCACCAAAATTGAAAATGTAGGCAGCTTCTTCAGATAACTTTAAATAAATAATGTTGGATAATTCACACAGCATCATCTAACCCCGAAATAGCCAGGGTTCTATGAGTAATAATAACTACAAGTCAAGTCGATTTGTAAACCTAACCATTTAAAACACTGTAAAACAGATTCTATGTCGCAATGTACTTACCTAAGTGTATGATAAAGTAATAAGGTTAATTAAATAATACATTCAAAATAAGTACTAAAAAAGTCATAAAATTATATCTAGAATTAAATAGTCATAAATTAATACCTAATTATAATTAAATCCATTATGTATCACTTTAATCTAAAGAGCTACAAATTCATCGTAGCTGTAGAATGTTTGTTCAATAAGCCAGTATTTGAGTTTTGTTTTAAATGCAGTCAGACTGTGGGCTCCTGTAACAAATAAGATGATGGATGCTGAAAAAGATAATTATCGGACGATTACAAAAATACTGATGTGTTCGACAGAAGATTTAATACATTACATAGAACATCAAAGTTCACTTACCAAGCCGCTAATTATTCTTAACTAACTAACACACTGCTTTATCAACACATACTATAATATTATAAATTCGATAGTAACTCTCTCTGTCAGTCTATGACCCTTTCACGCCTAAATACAGTCCTAAATGGCTGAACGGTTTTAATGAAATTTTGCAGGGAAGTAAATGGTATCCCAGGACGGGCATAGCTAACTTGAAAAACGCGTGCGAAGTCACAGGCCAGTATATAGTATGAATGTCGTGTCACGTCAGAAGCTAGTCGGTTTTATAGATTGAGTATGGTTAGTAACTACCTACACTACACATTATTATAGTGTTGAAAATGAAAAGTTTTTATTTCTTTAAGCTTACAAATAAGCACTTAGACGTTTCTTCGACGTTGTTGTGTTGCATTGCCTTGCAGCACATGAACGAAACAGAATCTTTCGGACGCGACACGCACGACACAATCAGTTGCCTGACTACAGGGTGGCAAGTCGGCAAAATGCCACGGGCCCCCAGTCGGAAGGGGCCCCCGATCAGAGGCGAATCCCAACTCCTAACATTTATTATTACACATTAGTAAAACAAATAGTTTTGTCTTTATTTATTAAGGTTACGTACTTACTGTTATCCATATGAAATGAAATGAAATGAAATTCTACTTAATGGCATACACAAGTAAAAAATCACTATTTAAACATTCGTAGTTGGTGTGTGTTGGGGTCCGATGAATTTGCCACGGGCCTCGAACGGTATAGTTACGTCACTGGACACAATAGTGTGTTCGAGGCTTATAGGAGAGATAGTATCTACACTTGCTGCACCAAGATTTGTTAACGGCAAGCGAGATGTGTACCGGACCCGCCAACTGTGTCATGATGTTTCGATGTCTTTGTCGCCGCTTCTTCGTCAAGTCTTGTGCTGTAATCTGAAAATATAAGAATTAAGTAGATCGTAATGAGAATCAGGATGACCACATAAGTGAGAGCAGTGTGTTGTGATTTGCAGATGCTCTCGGTACAAGTGCCGGGGTGCGCGGGCATGGAGCGGCTGGGCGCGCCGGGGGGACCGCGCCTACGGCACGATCACAGACACCACCATTCCACATTGTAAGTAATAATATAATGATAATAATATAGCTTTTTATTCAGATCAATATTATGACAAAATACATATAAAACTTAAATTTAATATAATCCTTAATCTAGTCTCATTTGAATTTACTTATATTCTGTACTATAGATCCGTTTATCAGTCAACAAAAGCCTCCTCCAACCTTTTCCACTCATGTCTTTCTTGAGCCACACTGTTCCAATGACGCTTTCCTTAATTTGTTTCAACGCATTTGTAAGTATAAGTACTTACCGTATAAGATAAAGAATTTGTATTTATATTTATTTGAAGGAAAACCAGAGGCTTTTAAATAACACACAAAAAATTCATTAATTCTAAAAAACAAGATAGAAATTTTACCGATTACGGTGTCGAAATTGAGAGAAATGGCACCTCTGTTGCTAAAATAATAATTGTATTAATAGAATAATAATTCACATTTTTATTCAGAATTATAATTCACCAGTGACCATAATAGTTATGGTCACGACACGACCTACACTGTTTTTTAAGTTTTGCGGGACAAATTGGACTCGGTAAACGTAGTGTAGGACGCCCTCCGACCAGGTGGGATGACGACCTGCGAAAGACTGCAGGTAGATGCTGGATGCGGCAAGCTGAAGCCAGGGCGCTATGGCGCTCATTGGGGGAGGCCTATGTCCAGCAGTGGATTTTTTATGGGACTACTGGTCCTATGAAACGGGACGGGAAATTTTAAAATCTAATTGATGGAGAAATTGACGAACATATAAAAATTAGACCGGGCAAGTGCAAGTCAACTCGCACTTTGCCGGTTTATTGCTATTTGCTACAATCCCACGCTAAAACAAACTACTAATCAAATGTCGTTTTGGAGTTCTGTTTATTAACATTATTCGATTTAATACTAACATCAACATTATGTCGAAGTAAATTACAATTGATTCAAAGTTTGTTTTAGCAAAGGTCAGCAAATGGCTTATAATCAGCGCAAAACTTCTTATTTTCTATCTAAATTACTTGTAGAGCCCAAAAAATTGTAAAAACACGATTTTTTTGCTCCCGTGACCATCTATTCACCTTAACCTTCAAATTTGCCGCAAAGTGCCGCTTTGTAAATCCATATTAATAAAAAACGCGTTTCTGCAGTGCTGCGGCCGCGCATCAGTTCATCGATTAACGACTGACCGTCTGTAGGCAAGTCATTTTTATTCAAGTCTTAACCGCCAGAGTCAGAGTCCGTCGTAAAACAACTCTACGATTGTCGAACCTAACGACGACGACGCGACGCTAGTCGCAGCTTAGATGCACTACCACCGCGCGACACTTAGCGGCAAATTTTTAAGACGCCCATAATAGCACAAAAAATCCTTTATTTGTATTATTATATTAGCCCGGAGTGTCCCACTGCAGAGGAAAGGCCTCCCTCCCCTTCTTCCACTCATCTCGGTCCTTAGCAAGGAGAACCCACTCTTTGTTGTATAGGTTGCGCTCATCCCGCCATCTCCGCCTAGGCCTTCCACGTGGAGAGTGCGTAGGTTTAGTACCGTAAGAAAAACTGAACCAAGCGCTTTTAAGAACGACGACCGATGTGGCGCGGTGGGCGAAGTTCCGTCTGCGACGCAGGAGGTTGCGGGTTCGATTCCCGCCTCGGAACAATTGTGTGTACGATCTGCAGATATTTGTTCCGGGTGTTCTGGTCGTTTTCTATGTATAATAAAAAATATCTATCTATGTAATGTATTGTATTATGTATATCAGTTATATAGTACGCATAACACAAGCTCTGCTTACCATGGGGCTAGATAATGCTGTGTGAATTGTCCAGCATTATTATTTATTATTTTGAATATTGATGTTTGCATCTTTGACGTCACATACTCGTAAATGCATAATTAAATTACCTAAATGGTGACATGAAGTTATCAAAACATGTTTGTGCAAGATTGGTACCTTGTTTATATTTGTATTTTATCTAATTTAGATTGAATTAGTCTCTCCTAGAGTATTATACTATCAGAATATCTTTATATGAGTTAAGATATAAATTTGTGTCCTAACTAGTGCGAACAAATTTCTGAAGTCAAACTCACCCACTCTTCTGAGTACTCATTAAATCAACTTTAAGTTCTCACAAGCCCATAAAATAAATCATTTTAACGAAAAATATCACGTGAGATTAAGGGAGTCGAGCAAAATCTCACGACATCTCACCATGGAAGGAGGGGATCGAAAATCGCCAAAATTACCTCACGCAATTTATAAATGCCCCCTCAAAAACCTCTGCCTAACCAGCCAAGCCAGTCTTAAAGTAGCGGCATCGCCGTAGGTTTTAGGCAGAGTTATGTCGCAATGAAAGTTCATCGAGTTCACCTGACAAATGACGGGTCTGAAGAACCTCATTGAGAGAACAAATCGGTCTACACCTACTGAAAGAACAGATCGCAGTTCGGTTTCATACAATTAGAAATAAATGGATATTCCTTAGCACAAACCGCATTATAGTTTCGGCACCTTCAAACTCTATGGATACCAAACCAACTCAGACTTAGCGATTGGGTCCCCAAGATCACCTGCAAATGCCGTTTATTCAAACGTAGTATGTAATCTAATGATTATTTTGATGACCTTCTTTGTGCAAAATCCACTTTTCCGGCTTACTCGAAAAAGTCCACGTCATGAAACAGATAAACATTTTATTAATAACTTTTCATATTATCTTCACAATTTAAAGTAGTAATTCTTAGTAATATACTATAAGATATTAATTGTAATTTTCAGGGAATGGGAGAAGCAGCAAAGGCTTCAGGCGATGGTGGGACGCCTGCAAGAGATGGTGGAGCAGGAGACGAGAGCGCGCTCCGCCGCGGCCGCCGAGCGACTGGGCCTGCCTCCCAGCATACAGCTGCCGGATGGCGAGTACGGCCAGGATGCGCATCTCCAGCTGCGAGTGCCTTATCAGGTAACAATCCTATGGTTTTGGTGTCACGGCGGCCGCTTTGATCCATTGTTCTCGCGGTGGTGGTAGATTTGGTCCATGGCTCCATGGTTCTCTGCAAACATTAGGTATGCAACCGCCATAAGCCCAGACGAGCCAACAGAAATTCCTCCAGTACTTAGCAGCTGCGCGGCTTCGACGCGAAATATAAACAATGTAATGATGACAAGCTTCCTCTCCATGATTGAGTGAATAATTACGTTAATGTTTGTGTTTCAGCAAGCCGAGCTGACGAGGAGCAGCTTCCAGCCTCCACCGAACAAGTGCGTGAGCGACGTGCCGGAGTGGGCGGGCGCAGGCGGCGGCTGCGCAGAGAGCGGCGCGCGCAGTGGCGGCGGCGGCGGCGGCGGAGGGTCGCTCGGCAAGAAGGACGGGCTGCTGCAGAAGGCGACCCGCTGGTGGGTGCGCATGGGCGCGCGGCCGGCGCCGCCGTTCCTGCCCGCGCCGCCGCCGCCCTGCGTCATGGTCCCGCGCCGCCCCTCACCGCCGCCGGACGCGTGACGCCGCCGCTCTCTCCCATATCACGCTTACATTCCATTATCGGGACGATCGGACTCGCCGCGCCGACTCGCGCGTCCCGAAGTATTATAGACTCGGTATTTATTTATTTGGGACGCGGGGCAGCGCGGCCTGTGGGTGTGTGTGCCGTGGCGTTGCGTTGCGTGGTGTGCGTCCGTGTTCCTTGCGCCGGAGCCGAGTCGAGCGATCACTAAGACTGAAATTAAATAAAAAGATATAACGTTATAAAGTCTACGTTGAAGTATGTTGTCTTAGGTAAAATTAATTCATATAGAAAAAATTAAAGTATATATATTTAATGAATCTTAGGATTGTAACCTTCGACGATATTGTATATTACGAGGAGGTTGGTCTATAGCGAGCTGAATCTTGCAGTGTATGGTTTCTTATCTAAGTGACCTGTCTCATTTCAATCCAGCAACAATCTGTGTTTAAACAACTTTTATATTTATTTAAATAATTATGTAAAATAATGCATATCAGTACAGTAAATGCAAGGAATATTAATTATGATGCATAGTTACTTTATTATTGTAAATATTGTCACTAATTTAACATTAGATTATTATCAATGGCCAATGCCGAAATCTGAGGGTCTTTTCAATTGAGTGTTTGCTACATTCCATATTTATGTTGAAATATTCTCTATATTATTACTGTATTAGCTGCTTACAGCTGTCTCCCTGTGTCCTCTAGTGTGTGTCCACTCCACTCGTCTCTCCATTACTTCTTACCTCACTCTGAATGCCTCTGAATGTGTCCTACTCCTACCGATAACTCGCACACTTATCGTCATGCCGATAGGCGACAATAAAACTTAATTGAATGGTGACTGATATTTTAACTACAGAAGCATAGAAATCTCATTAGATAATGAAAATGTAAATGAATATTTAATAAATTAGGTTTTAATTAGCTATTTATTAACTCCATTGTAAGTTTGGCGGCGCATACCTCTCACACGGTAACAATTCGAGTCATATTTCATAGTCAATTCCTGTGCTGGGGTATGTGCAGCCGAACTGAGGTGACCTTTTAAAGCTGTGTGTCCACCGGATCGGTATCGAAGCATACGCAGCGTAAGGATTGCTTGGTACAACATCCACTGGATCAGCATTTCTGCTGATACCAACACAGAAGGTATATGGCAGATATACCGTCTGTTGGTATCAGCACGATCACGTCATCCGCAGCAATATCCTCGTATAGTGAACTAACTCGAGCGCTTTGAAACTTCCTATATTGCTGATAAAAAACAAGTGGATTAGTCATATTGTAAATACCGACGGCGCGTACGCTTCGATTCGGATGCAGTGGACGAACAAGTTAAAAGTGTAACGACGTACCTAATGTATGTATGCTATGTCAACAACACTTGCCCTTAATATCAATGGAAGTTATCGTGTTATTCGCGTGTTGTCTTTGCTCCTACGTAATAAATTTTAGACTATAAAAAAAACACGCAACAAATTTATTATTTATTTATTTTATGACGACCGATGTGGCGCAGCGGGCGAATGTCCGCCTGCGATGCAAAAGGTTGCGGGTTCGATTCCCGCTTTGGGATAAATGTATGTATGATCTGCAAATATCTGTTCCGAATGTATTTGGGTGTGTTTTGGGTATTTTCTATGTATATAAAAAAATATCTATCTAAGTATTGTATTCTATTATGTATATCAATCATCTAGTACCCATAACACAAGCTCTGCTTGGCTTGGGGCTAGATGATGCTGTCTGGATTGTCCAGCATTTTTTATTTATTTATTATTCAAATAATCCATTGTGCTTTGAACGATAGGGCTCTTGCCTCTATTGTGCGTGATTGCCACAGTTAAGGGAATGTTTTGTTCCTAGTTGACTGAGTAGAACATTAATCTAGTAGACTGCTATTACGGGTCTAGCTTAGTGACAAGGTTGACGAGCACGACAGGAGCCAACGCATATTATTTACATAGATAATGCATAACATATAGATGAAATTATATTTAAACTTTTACCAGATGTCGTGCTAAGAACTACAATCTTGCTATAACTAATTGTGCTCAACAGTACTGAACACACCTTTCAAAGATAACTTTATTTATTGATAAAGGGTGAAGTTTCGCTGTTATAAATATTTATACCTTTTCCTTTTTTTGTAAAGGTTCCGATAAAATAATATTTATTTACTTAACGTAAGTAGAAAAATTGGCAGCATAATATATTATTGTTTGGTTTTCAAATAAATTTTGATGTTGCAGCTTTTTTGTAACTGTTGTTAATGTATGGGACCTATGATAGAAGCATCCATACATTGTTAGGGTGAAATAAGTCTGTATAATAATGTCTTGTCAGCCCTCTTTCTCATAAAGATATCCCATAGTTATCATATAAAATAGTAACTATACTTGTAACCTCCAATTAATTCTATAAATAGTATGTAAGACTTAATATACCTATCTCTTTCATGTAATAAATATATTTCCAATGTTATTAATAGTAAGTAATTATTGGCTATAACTATGTAGTATGTTTTTCTGAGTAAGAGGGCCTTTGTACATAGGTACAACCTAAATTCTGTATGTAAGGTAGCCGTAACCAACTGTCCACTTAACGACTTTTAAACAAAGTTCCCAACTTCATCTTAATAGTTTTTTGGGAATTATAATTTAGTGCCTACTTTAAGAACAAATTTAAAATAGTCTAAAAAATATTTTAACCCTTATCAAATTGTAGTTTGTATTAGAATTGGGATTGATGAACTGACAAATGGGATGTAGGAAGTCTACCTGTAACCCAAGCACATGGATTTTATTTATCTATCAGATTCTTATTCTATATTTTATTATCTGCGAAAAAGATACCTAAACAACAATGCCTACTTAACCTAGAATTTACTTTCTTGTTATTGATTTTTAAATAAAAATTTAAGTTCTTGTCAGTTTGATATAATTTCTTCAATAATTTTAATACCTTTGTAATACAAGAACTTTCGTAGACGAATTTATTATGAATGTAATACGAGTGTTATGAATTATATCTTTACATTGATTCTCAGGTGAATTTTAGTTTTGTTCGTTCTGATTTGTTGACATAATTTGCAGCCAAATCTAAGCTCGACTATAGGGTAAAATAAACACAAATCACATCGTCATACATTGCATAAATTATTGAAGTAAAGAAATGAATTTCATATATTTTACTCATTCGATAATGATGTGACGTAATTTTTCTAGATAACCTTAGACAACAATCCCTGCGCTTGGCCTACTGACTGACACAGGCAATCTCATAATTTTTCTAAGAAATGGTCAACCTAATTATTTATCCTTCACCTGTATTTGATTCTATGCAAAGATGTGAAAAAATCAAAACTTTTCATAAAAAGTATCTTTTATCATGTTTTATGATTTTGTCTGGGTGACTGGACCAATATTCAAATACATTGGATAGGGGTTAAAATAATAGTACATAGTTTTAAATAACTGTACAAAATGCTGGTAAAAATATAAAAGTTGTTTAAAATAGTTTCACAGAATAGATTAATCTAGTTATCAAACAATATTCCATTGTCATATTAATAAGTAAAAGCAGATGCAAATGTTTATGAAAAAAAAACAGCATTAAATTATGACCTACCAATAATAAACAAAGGATTTTATTTCTTAGCTAGCTTCCGCCCCCGGCTTCGCATGCGTTTTTACAGTCCTTCCCTGTGAAACTTTCAGGTCCTACCAAAATTTCAAAGAGATGGAACATCCACATAGGTGAAAACGTATGTTACCTACATACGTTTTCACCTATGTGGCTGTGTGCTGGCCAACCTACCAAAAACTAACCAACTCATAAAATAGGTAGACAGCCAAGCCAGCTATACCGATTTTCAGCCAAAATTCTCTGTTAATCTACACTGAAAGGCGACAACGACCCAAGTATTATTAAATTTTAGAGAAGCTTAAAAATACATAAAAGTAAAAAAAAAATGTTTGTAAATTCTACTCCACCGATCTCTTGTTCGGTTTTCGATGCAACCAACCATAGACTAAATTAAGATTATCTCACCCAGGCACTCACCAAACCAGACACTACTGCCTTGCCAGATCAAAGAAGTCAAGTCACAGTCAGTGTTAGTCTGTGGCATAGGTCGTTGGTGTTGTTTTTGTTTGGCTAGTCTAGATTCTTTCAGCAAAATTCAATCAACTGTACCCATGGTTGTTGTTGTACATTGGTTATGATTTTACAAGGATGCAGATCTATATGAACTGGTAAGTTTTGAGTAATTTGCTAGCTTGAAGTAAAATAATCATGTCGGTCGGTCATACTAAACGGACATGCTCTAAATGCGGCGTTCTCGAAAGGAAATCTTCCGAGGACGTAGAATAATAATAGGTTGGTTAATTCCGTACGAATGAGATGCTAGCTTTGCGAATAAACAATCGTCACAAGACTGCGATTGAATCCTACGGAATGTAGAGCTACATGTACCTAGCTAGGTTAATTTAATCTTAATAATTGTTCGAAACAAAAAAATAAGTAAACAAACCCCAATGTATAGGTAAGCTCTAATGACACTGACAACTTGACAAGACAAAGAAGAATAATTGAAAAATATAAATGTGACGACTAACAGTTACATATTTTTATTCTCAGATTTTATTACGCTAATTTGGACACTGGCAGAATTGCGTCAATCCAGATGCAGAACCGTCTAGGAAGAAGTTGAAGTTAGAACGCGTGAAAAGGTGTTATTCACGCTAAAAAGCGCCTTGACACGCGTTGTTCGCGTTAAAATTAGCGTCATTCATAACGTTGATAACGCGCGTTACGTTATGTGTTTATTGAATGAATAAATCTAAACTATTTTTCTCATACAACTTAAGACTAATGTCAGTCAATAGCGATCGGGCTGCCAACGTAAAAGCCTCTTCCTTCCCCCCACAGGCGTGCTTTTCACAGGCGGCGCGGGCATCGTCCTCCTCGTCGGCGTCCTCGCGCGTCGCCAGCCGCGCTGGCCGGGCAAGTTGATTATGTTTTAATTGTAGGTACAGTCATACTCAAGATTTCATTTCGGTTGAAAACCCAAACAAAATCGGCGAACCGCAAAATATGAATGTGTTTTGTTAGTTTGGTGTACCTACTTGATGATATAGCGTGTGATCTTAAATGAGTGAAGCTCAAGACTACACGAAGAACGAGCGTTTGTCATATGCAAACGTAACGAGCCACGAAAAATTCCCATTTTAATAATTTGTGATTGATAGTGGGCAAATTGATTCTAAACGGCAGCGTCAAACAATCGACCACAAATAGAAACACAAGTTATTATCGGCAAGTGGAGCGAGTCGTGAAAATTTTGTGATAACGTTTTTTTGTGGCGTGTTGCATACCAACCTCAGACAAGGGTTGAGGCCCGTACCACAGCCAGGAGGCTAAATATAATGTTCTTGACGATCTAAACGATTCTCTGGTTTCGTGATATATTATGCAGTGTTTGGCAAAATAATCTTATAGGAGGGATATTTAAACAAATTTGGCATCGTTTACGCGTTGCGTACTACTACAAACAAGCTTCATATCTTTGTAGGTAGGATAATATGACTCGTACCGTGCCTGAATGAATATGAATATATAATGGACATAATTCACACAGGATTATCTAGCCCCATGGTAAGCAGAGCTTGTGTTATGGGTACTAGATAACTGATATACATAATACAATATATTACATAGATAGATATTTTTTTTACTATACATAGAAAACGACCAGAACACCCGGAACAAATATCTGCAGATCGTACACACAATTTGTTCCGAGGCGGGAATCGAACCCGCAACCTCCTGCGTCGCAGGCGGACCTTCGCCCACCGCGCCACATCGGTCGTCAAATGGGAATGGCCTTAAAAGTGTGTTAAAGCGTAGAAAGAGAAGTCGCACTCGAAGATCCATCTTCAATCACGGACTTGTACTTTATTATATCTATGAAACAGGTTATATTTCGTTAGTTCAAAAGTTAAATTAAAACCCTATTTTCGAAAGCAAAATAAACTTTTGAGAAAGAAAAATCCCCATGGTACATTCCTACCTAGGTGAAAACCTGGGAATCCAGATTGTTTAAGACTTTATAGATTGCAGCGACATCTTTCCAGTCTAGTACAATTATTTTTCTTTGAAAATGCGTAATTTTTGAGCTCCTTGAGGTATAAAAATACATGCCTTGCTTGGCTCATATTGCTGCCGCCCTTTGAACGTTTTTGTAAATGCATATTGTTTTTTTATGAAATCCCGTAATGAAAATAGGGAAAAGATATATTTTGGAGTTGGCAACCTAATAAAAAAAATCTAATCTGACCCTTTTAAAAAGTTAAATTGAAACGTCAATCTGCTTAGTTTTGCTTGGGATGGGAACTGGGATTGTTTGTTTTTCCGTGGTTTTTCCATCCAACCAAACCATATCAAAAAGATTTAAGGACACACATTTATATTGTAAATGGTTTGTCTTGACAACTTGTCTCATTCTGCCAGTTTATTTATTCGCAGCTGCAGCTGTTTTGAGTGTGAAAGTCATTTTAAGTCATTACGAAAAATCACCTAGGTAAATAATATGTTAAAAAACCTATATGTAAATATTTTTTAGAAGATACGAACGAGGGCCTTGTTTCTATTTGTTAGGGTGCCATGTAAAATTATAGTGTGAAACCTTGTGAAACAGTGTTATTGTTTTTTTCATAGTGGTAAGTTAAGTCCTAATAAAAGAATCATTTATTCAAAGTAAAATAACAAATTTAAACACTTAATTCACTGTAACGTGTAATAAGCATGAACCTACAACACACTCACATTATGCACTTTTCCAGGCATTCATCCTCAAAAGAGAAGTATACTTGATAATTTAAAAGAGTAAGAAACCTTATAATAGCGAGATTTAACAGATACATACAAGAAAGCTAAAAATGGGACCACCAAAGAAAGTGAAAAAATATGAATCCAAATCATCAAGTGACCGTTCAGGTATGTTTGAAAAGATAAGTTATTTATAACATATCAGTTTTGGTGTCCAAACTACAAGTGACTTAGGTACTATAAAAACTATGTTATCTTAGGTAAAAAGAAGAAAGTGGAAGAAGAGATGACAATTGACTTAGTGGATGATGACAATACAGAAAATGTTGGAGTGCCCGGGGCAGCTATGGCGGATGCTGAAAAGAATGATCAGGTCCCGGAAGACGAATTTGGTGCCAAAGATTATAGGTGACATTTTTATTCTGTTATTTAGATTTCATCATCATGTAAAATATACTTTACCCTTGGGTGTATCCTAACTCTTGTGCCACTCCTTACATTGTTTTTATTCCTTCACTTGCCTGAGACAATATTGTTACATGAGTGATGGGATAAAAATATAAAATACTGTTTTCTTATTGTGTAATTCTTAGAATGCAGCTTTTGGTTTTAGTAGAGAATACTATTTTCTTATTGTGTAATTCTTAGAATGCAGCTTTTGGTTTTAGTAGAGAATACTATTTTCTTATTGTGTAATTCTTAGAATGCAGCTTTTGGTTTTAGTAGAGAATACTATTTTCTTATTGTGTAATTCTTAGAATGCAGCTTTTGGTTTTAGTAGAGAATACTATTTTCTTATTGTGTAATTCTTAGAATGCAGCTTTTGGTTTTAGTAGAGAATACTGTTTTCTTATTGTGTAATTCTTAGAAAGCAGCTTTTGGTTTTAGTAGAGAGCTTACACTTGTTTTGTTGTAGGAGCCAAATGGCACTAAAGCCTGACAATGCCAGCCGCCCGCTGTGGGTCGCTCCAAATGGACACATCTTTCTAGAAGCCTTCTCACCAGTTTACAAACATGCTCATGATTTCCTCATTGCTATTGCTGAACCAGTATGCAGGTAAATATTGTTTTATATGTAAGTAAGTCATGTACCTTCGAAAACATCTACAACTGTTAGTAACATAAGTCCGCTCTGCATATTTACATAAGATAATGCTATATTTCTCTATAAGTGAATGTATATTCTTTTGAGAAAAATAAATTTCTAAAACCGTTATACAGGGTGCTATGAAATGTGTGTAATAGGTTGAAAGGGGGTGATTCTGGACCCTATGAATATTTTATAATGTTAACACAAAAAGCAAGGATTTTTTTAAATTTAACATAAAAGTTAAATTAATTGTTAGATAAAAAAAACTAATCGCATCAGAATCACCCCTTTGTCAGTTTAGTGTGCATGTTACATGGCACCATTTATTATTAACCCTTAAAGCAGAATTTATAAGGTTAAATGTTTCAAATATATCAAGCTCAGATTCGTAATAATTGGTCAAGTACTAAACAAATCAAAAGCTCCAGCAACTAATTTGAACCTTGATAAAGTAACTTTGTGGTTTCTGCTTGCGGATCCGCACGCGTCCGGAATAATATAACCGCCAAGTCCGAGTCGACTCGCACATGGAGAGTTCCGTCCGCACCATCATTGTACATAACTATTTCGCAAAAGGAGCCCTAAAAACGGTATTTTCATATAAAAAAGGAAAACATGCCAACATGACGCGGTCACACATCCAAGAACTGAAGCGATTACATGAATACATTTTATACTATGTAAAGATTGTAGTGTAAATAGTTAAAATCTAATGTTAAATTGTATGTAATAATGCTGTTATGTACGAGTACCTTCACTTGTTTGAAACAAATATAACTCTAATCCCGGAGGTGGGCGTTGCGACCTGCGACGCAGTATTTTTAGTTCTGCAGGTCGCATCGCTTCGTTTCATATTTTGTTATTAGCTTAGCACCTTCATTATGTTTCGAATAAAGACTTTTTTTATTGTGATGCTAATTTCCAGGCCTCAACACATTCATGAGTACAAGCTAACAGCCTACAGTCTTTACGCTGCCGTGTCAGTAGGCCTGCAAACGGGAGACATCATAGAGTACCTGCAACGACTCAGCAAGTGTGCGGTGCCCGCTGGCATTGTTGAGTTTATAACGCTGTGTACTCTGTCCTACGGGAAGGTGAAGCTAGTTCTTAAGCATAACAGGTAATTAAAATAAAGCCTACAGTCTTTACGCTGCCGTGTCAGTAGGCCTGCAAACGGGAGACATCATAGAGTACCTGCAACAACTCAGCAAGTGTGCGGTGCCCGCTGGCATTGTTGAGTTTATAACGCTGTATACTCTGTCCTACGGGAAGGAGAAGCTAGTTCTTAAGCATAACAGGTAATTAAAAAAAAGCCTACAGTATTTACGCTGCCGTGTCAGTAGGCCTGCAAACGGGAGACATCATAGAGTACCTGCAACAACTCAGCAAGTGTGCGGTGCCCGCTGGCATTGTTGAGTTTATAACGCTGTGTACTCTGTCCTACGGGAAGGTCAAGCTGGTTCTTAAACATAACAGGCAATTAAACTAAAATAAGAAGGTAGGTAGGTAATTTTTATTCAGCGGTCTGAATAAAACTATTCACTGACAACTACTAAGTAATGAGTGCAAAACATTTTCCTTTCCATGAACAGTATCTTATGACGATGGCTATCCCACGAATGACTATCTCGCGGCAAAATCTATCCAAAGGTTGCTTGAAAGAGATAGCTTTTAAGCAATAAAGCCGCCGATTGTACATAAATCGCAAACATCTTTTTGTAATTAATTGTCTCTGGTGTAGCACAGTATTATAAAATACGTATCATAAATCTGTTCTACATTAATATTTAATGTTTCCAGATATCTGGTGGAAAGCAAACACGTGGAAGTTCTCCAGAAGCTGCTGAAAGACCCGGTAATCCAGCAATGTCGTCTGCGCCGCGACGGCGAAGAAGATCTGGTCGCTAACGCCTTGCCCAACAAACCTGCCACTGCGACGACGGCCAAAGTTGGTAAGTAGATCCGTACCTAAAACTAAAGTCATTTATATCGGGATATGTACCACAACATTATAAGCACTAATACAATGGGGACGGGGCGTTGACCACAACAGTGTGTAAACCTAATAATATATAGACTAGATTGATAGATAGAAAACACTTTATTATACCACACAAAACAGAAATAAAAACTTAGAATAAAGGTAAAAAGAGCGGCCCTATCGCTGAGAGCGATCTCTTCCAGGCAACCTTAGGATGGACTGGACATGTAGACTAATAAATATAAACATAATAATAAAACGAAAAATAGCTGTGCTTATAATTATGTTCAGATCGCGTAAGTTTAAAAATATTTATTTACTTTATTATGACAAGATTTTTGAGTTCCAGTATTTCGGCACAGTTTCATGATCACAGAATAACAGAAGGCACTGCGAGTGAGTTTTTATTGGCAGAAATACCGATCTACGTTTCTATTGGCAGACATTCCGATCTACCCTCATCTTTCATATAATTCAAATCAATATCCCGTTTAAATGATTTTTGTGTTAATAACCATGGTAGTTTTAAAAGTTTTACATGCATACTTAGTTAATTAAAGAATAACGCCATCTCTCATGTAGTCACTAAGCTGAGAGAACGCAAAAACCACCCATTTTATATATTTGACATTTGAAAGTATGTTCACATAACGTTTAGGTATATTATTGTACGTATTTGTATGTGCGCCAATTTCTGCATCAATTGAGGGCCGATTTGATGATTATTTTGGCTTTGTATAAGAGATCCCGGGATGGTCCCATATACATTTTATTCCCCATTGCTGTTTGTCACGAAAAACTTAAAAAATCGTGAAAATTTATAGCAATACGAGTTTTAAATTAAGATTTTGTTAAAACATGGAATTATGATGTTTTGGCCATAACGCTATTTAATTTTTATCATCATCCCACCACCGTATCGTACATCAACCACCGATAGCTTCACTACATAGTATAATATAAAACAAAGTCGCTTCCCGCTGTCTGTTCCTATGTATGCTTAGATCTTTAAAACTACGCAACTGATTTTGATGCGGTTTTTTTAATAGATAGAGTGATTCAAGATGAAGGTTTATAAACTACTTGACACATTGATTTCCGCGCGGGCGAGTCCAGCTAGTTGCTATTCTAATATTATAAAGAGGAAAGGTTTGATTTTTTGTTTGTATGTATTGAATAGGCTCCGAAACTACTGGACTGATTTGAAAATACTTTCACCGTTGGGAAGCTACACTGTCCCCGGTGAACATAGGCTATATTATATTTTAGAAATGTGAAATTTGTATTAAACGCTGGTAAAACCCCGGGAAACAGCTAGTAACTTAATAAATTGAATGCAGGTGAGGATAAGCCAGCCGCAAACGGCGCGGTCCCGGAAGACATCAGCCAGTTCTACCAGCAGCTAGACAAGGACGACGAAGACGACGAGGTCACTGAGATAGCTACCAACACGGCGGTCGCTTTCGAAGTAGACCCCGATAAGATTGAGGTTGGTTGCGAAGCAGCTTTTCTAGTTTTCTAGGGTTCCATACCTAAATTACGATTAATTTTGTTATCCGTTTGTCCGTCTGTCAAGCTTTTTTTCTCAGGAACGCGTGGAGGTACGTAAAACATCCGAAAACCATACATTTCTAGATAATTCATAAAAAAAGACTGTTGATTGCGACGATTTTGACGAATCTTTCAGTTTGTAGAAATTATTCCGGGGTCAAAAAACAGTATAATAATATTATGAAATTTGAAGTCAGGTTTAGTTTTTAACAAAACAATCAAATAATTAAATCTCGATTCTAAAAGAGAGTTGTTTTATGATAAACGTTTGTTTGTCTGTCTATAGCATCTTAATTACCAAACGAATGTCCCAATTTTAGTTTACGGACATGAATAACAGTCGCATGAGAGAGAGAGAGAGAGAGAGAGAGAGAATGTCCATGACGCACAATATGTCTTTCATCTTTGCATCATTGTGTACATTTGTAGGTCTTTGTATCTAGGCTGTATAAGAAAGACAATGGTACCCAAGCAGGGTCTGGCAATATGTACTGTGAATGGAAGTGGGGGTTTCTAAAAAGCTCTAATTAATATATAAGAGAGAAAGAGAACCCTCTAGTATCCCCTTGTATGAAAATCGACATTCTCATGTTATTCAAACGTGAAAGAATTACAAAAAACTAAACAAACAAGTACTCTCACTTAGCACTTTTATTCCAGGTGATACAAAAGCGATGTATTGAGCTCGAGCACCCGCTGCTTGCAGAGTACGACTTTCGCAACGATTCCGTGAACCCAGACATCAACATAGATCTGAAACCGACGGCCGTACTGCGGCCTTATCAAGAGAAGAGCTTGAGGAAGATGTTCGGAAACGGTCGTGCAAGGTAAACTAATAAATAAATATTGCTGGACAATTCACACAGCATTATCTAGACCCAAGCTAAGCAGAACTTGTGTTATAGGTACTAGATAACTGATATACATAATACAATACATTACATACATAGTTTTTTTAATTAAACATAGTAACGATCTGATCACCCTGAACCAATATCTGCAGATCGTACAAACATTTGTCTCGAGGCGGGAATCGAACCCGCAACCTCCTGCGTCGCAGGCAGACCTTTGCCGACCGCGCCACAGAGGTCGTCAAAACTGCATTTGTTTTTAATTAGAAAATTGCAATTCAACTTTAGCCATATTGGCTCTGAAATATAACTGTTAACTATTTGACGGAGAGGTACAAGCTTTTGTTTAAAATGTATTTTTCCAGGCCCAGAAAGATGAATCTATACAGATACGGCCTGTCTAGATTGATATATATATGAATACTATTTTACGGGCCTTTGTCTTATAGCGGGCTAACATAGAACAATATCAGTTATTTGTTGTTTTTCTACCTTACATACCTAAATAGTATTGAATACAAACAGACATTTTAGACATTTATAGAATAAATAAATAAATAATGGTAGGCGGTTGCGCATAAATAAATGTGTTATCTATCTATAATAAATATCGTGGCGTAAAGAAGTACTATTTAGGGAGGTCTTTGCCGCATAGCATATTAGCATAATAAGCACATGTTAAGTATTCACCATTGAAATCTTTTTTCACAGATCTGGAGTAATAGTCCTTCCATGCGGTGCCGGCAAGTCCTTAGTAGGCGTAACCGCTGTCTGCACGGTGAGGAAGCGAGCGCTAGTACTCTGCAACTCGGGAGTGTCGGTGGAGCAGTGGAAACAGCAGTTCAAGTGCTGGTCCACCGCTGATGATAGCATGATCTGCAGGCAAGCATCACATGGCGTTACCTAGTCCTTAGAATACGCTTATTCTAAGGACTAGGTAACGCCATGTGATATAGAGTGTGTGCATTTTGAACTTATCTTGTCGATTCCGTTTGGCAAAGAAACTAGGCTATTAGGAAGCTGGGTCTTTTCTGTATTCCTGTGCATGACGTCATAAAGACATAATGTGATTTTGTCCATTAATGTGAGACCCCATGGTTCGGAAAATAAATGATCTGCCTTCCCATCATTTCTTGAATGGTTCTGTAAAGCTTATCAGTATCAGCTATTGAGAATATAGCCAAAACTATAGCTATCTTTCTTTTACCAGATTCACATCCGAAGCGAAAGACAAACCAATGGGCGCGGGCATCCTGGTAACAACGTACTCCATGATAACGCACGGGCAGCGACGCAGCTGGGAGGCGGAGCAGACCATGAAGTGGCTGCAAGCGCAGGAGTGGGGGCTGGTCGTGTTGGACGAGGTGCACACTATACCGGCCAAGATGTTCCGGCGGGTGCTCACTATAGTGCACTCGCATGCTAAACTAGGTAATTAACAACGTACTCTATGATAACGCTAACTAGGTAACTAACAATAAACAAATCACTACATAAAACAAAGTCGCTTCCCGCTGCCTGTCTCTATGTATGCTTAGATCTTCCAAACTACGCAACCGATTTTGATGCGGTTTTTTAATAGATAGTGATTCAAGAGGAAAGGTTATACATTATTTGACACATAGATTTCCATGCGGGCGAAGCCGCGGGGCGGACCTTATTTTATATGTTAGTAAGTATAAAAATGTATCTAAAATCTGTTTCTTGTCTACTCAGGTTTAACAGCAACACTCCTCCGAGAAGACGACAAGATCGCCGACCTGAACTTCCTGATCGGGCCGAAGTTATACGAAGCGAACTGGCTGGAGCTCCAAGCTAACGGGTACATAGCGCGCGTCCAGTGCGCCGAGGTCTGGTGTCCCATGACGCCCGAGTTCTACAGGGAATATCTTATACAGAAGTAGGTTATATAATATATAAATAATAATTCATTTATTTTTCAGATAACATAGATCCATAATGTTAGTAAGAATAAAAAATCTTAGACTATGTTCGTTTTAATTTAATGATTATAATTCTATTTAGTTAAAATAGAGATGGAGTGCTTGTACATTACTCCATCCAATTTACCGGCTACTGCTGCCAGGATGGTGTTGGTACTCCCACATAATCTGCTAAGCAAGTGAGGCTGCTTTTTTCCTAATACAGGCGGCAAAGCCGTCGGTTATACAAAGGCGTGACTGTGAAATTAAAAGGAAAACTTAAGGTTCTTAAACCAAAGTCCATGAACACAATTTACCTGCTCGAATAGCGAACAATGATTTATAACAGCAGTGGGGGCCTGTATTCTGGACTGGTGACTTGTAATACAGGTTTTATAAACCTACCTCATGCACCAGCCCCTCACAAAACAGATCAGTGAAGCTGAATTTTTCCGCCAGATAGCATCGAAGGTGTCGGTGCGTGCCTGGGCGAACATGGCCGAGGCACTGCAGAATCGCGGTAGTCGCAACAGCAACCTAAACGCAAAAACTATAGATCATAGTTAATAATTATTATGTATGCAAATTGTAAGGCCATTTGTGAGTGGAAAATAAATGAGTTATTTATTTTATTTATTATTTTTCTACACGTTAGTCAAGTGTTGAAAGTAAGCTTAAGAAATAAAATCAGAAAGCACGAAAAATAAACAGGTATCATGGTTCAATTCATTTCATTGATGAAAATCTCGTATTAATGGACCAAAACAAATCTCTTACAGAATAAACAAGAAGATGCTCCTCTACGTGATGAATCCATCCAAATTCCGCGCCTGCCAGTTCTTAGTTCGCTACCACGAGCGGCGCGGGGACAAAACCATCGTGTTTTCAGACAACGTATTCGCTCTCCGCCATTACGCCGTCAAGATGAACAAGCCATACATCTACGGACCCACTTCGCAGAATGAGAGAATACAGATCTTACAGAATTTCAAGTTCAATCATAAAGTGAATACGATATTCGTCAGTAAGGTCGCCGATACGAGCTTCGATCTGCCCGAGGCTAATGTGCTGATTCAGATATCGTCGCATGGTGGTTCTAGGAGGCAGGAAGCTCAGAGATTAGGTAAGCCTCTATTTCTCTATCTTACTAACTTAAGTCCGTCTCAAAATCTCACTTGACTTTGATCCACTGACCTCCATTATACAAGTACGCTTGCCTTCACATATCGATATTGATATCGATTTATTAAAGTGCCACCGTCTATATTGTTCCTTCATGTTCAGTCCATCCTAAGGTTGCCTGGAAGAGATCGCTCTCAGGGATAAGACCGCCCCTATACTTCCTTTATTCTAACTAATTTATTCTGTATTATTTTCTGTTTTGAAAATGAAAATGAAAAGTTTTTATTTCTTTAAGCTAACAAATAAGCACTTAGACACGTCATATTTTATAGTTCACTTAAATTTTTTGTCCACTAGTGGAAGAAGTGACAAGAAACCACTAGTATGTATGTATTGAGTATTGAGTATTGAGTAATCTGATATTTTGTAATAAGCTTTTTTACAAAGAATATGTTTAACAATTTTTTTAAATTTATTGATAATTTTTGCAACTCACTTGGAGTTTTGTTGTAGAAGCGTATACATTGAGTGGTATAAAGTGTATCTATCGATGACAGAATGAGGCTATTTGCATTTCCCCGTTTTGGCACTGAGCGTTTGCGTGAGTGGCGTGACCGTCCATGGAACCAACAGCTTATAGTTTTCGTGTTGTTTTGTATATTTTAACAAATGTCAATTTTAATACCAGAGACGCTCGAGAGGGGCGCTTTGATTCAGCACCAAAACAACCGTCATTTCTTATTATTATATTTAGTCTAGTGTAGATACGTAAAAAGAGTTGTAAACTGTTATCATAAAGCAATTCAATTTTACAGGTCGTATTCTGAGAGCAAAGAAAGGAGCATTGGCAGAAGAATATAACGCGTTCTTCTACACACTGGTATCACAGGACACGCTGGAAATGGCTTACAGTAGAAAACGGCAAAGGTTTTTGGTAAACCAAGGTTATAGTTACAAGGTAAAATTCTTCTATAAAATGTTGATATTGTCTTAATTTTTTCTTTATATATATAATGTAATGAATGTGGAATGTTTGTAGGTAATCACGGAACTAAAAGGAATGGATACAGAGCCTGATATGTTTTATACAACCCGTGAAGAACAGGGAATGCTTCTACAACAGGTTTGTATCATACATAAACTTTATCTATAGTTAACTTATTTATATCTTACATAAATCGTAATGTTTCCTGCTAACATTATATGGGAAATTATAGTTTATGACTACTGAGTGAGTTTTTGAAACATAGTTCGTAGAAAATATAGAGCAGGAAGTTGCTATATACGTACATTAGCCAAACTCGATGTAGAAGGTTCGCAACAAACCACGATATATGTCAATAGAACTCATTACTTGTCGTCGAGTTTCAGACTTAATTGTAAACGATATTTATGGAAGAATCTCAAATCGACAAGAAATGTAAATTGCGTATAAAAAGACGCGGCGACCGAGTGAAATGAGTGGCTTGTTTACAAACATTCTACATTGAGTTAACTAATGTATTGAGAATACACTAGCTTGCCTTACTAGATGTCTTACATTATCAGTTCCTTGTCTTACCTTATCCTAACAGTTTTCTCCTCTTTCAAAAAGCATTAGTATGTAACCAACCAAGTACCAATCAATCGCTACACTCACATCAACAAAACCAGCCTATGCTGGACTTAAGCAGTCCACTGCTGGACTAAGGCCTCCCTGTACTCACATTGTTACATAATATTTATTGTCTTATTCAAGCTAATCCATATCTGTCATTCTTCCAGGTGCTAGCAGCATCAGAAACTGAATGCGAAGAGGAGAGAGAAGGTGGCGTGGGCGGCGGAGGAGTCTCGCGCCGCGGCGGAGCACTGTCCTCGTTCGCGGGCGCCGACGATGCTTTGTACATGGAGCACAGGCGCAACGCGTCGCAAAACAAACACCCTCTATTCAAGAAGTTCCGATACTAGTGGATAGCCGTCCTACACCGTCCGTCGCAGCACTTCATGCAGCGAAGAAGTATGAAGTATTTAGGACGCTGTAAAATAATGTGCCGATATTGAATTTGAATATTTGACGTGTAATGCCATATTTTACCAATACATGAACCATTGAATAAAAATAAATAACAGCCATCTTCAAGTTGTCCTTGTAAGAAGGCGATTAGTCTCTATAAAATGTATCTAAAGATAACTTGATTAAACACTAACTGAATGCACATTTTTTGCTGTGCGGTAGCGGTGTTGGATTAATGTGCTCTAGGGATGGATGGAGGAGTCATTCTACAAGCTACGCCAACGATTTTACTGTAGTGAACAAGTATAAATTTTTTTTGTTAGCCAATGTTATTAGGCGTGTTCTCAAAATCTTGGTTTTTTTATTTCAGAGTAAAAAACAACCTAATTTCAAGACATTTAATGATAGAAGAAAAACCCCTTAATAAATGTGATTTGTAAAATATATCCAATATTTAATTTCCCCCATTCTTCCTTCCTTGTCCTGATAATTTTATTAAAACCCGACATTAACTCATATTTTCCTTTACAGTAAAACGGAGACAGACGGGGGAGTTCCAGAATGGGCGATAATTGAGCTTCAGGGGCTTATCCAGACGAAGAAAGATGCTGAAGGACCTACTATTGTCGGCGACCTTCACTTCTACAACAGAAACCGTCATCCAGTCCTCATCTTGGGCCACCACGTCCTCAACGGCAAAGAAACCAAGCTGGACCAACCAATGGCCGTCATTGAGAAAGTTATCATTGACGATAAAACAACTTACAAAGTCAAAGCTGTTGTCAAAAAGAAATTGTTATTCAAATCCAGACCTAAACCTATTATTTCTAATGTTGCTGAAAGATTGTGATTTAAGTTAAAATAATTTGGTAATAAAACGTATTATTAAACTATTGATACGTTTCTTTCATTTTAATATCCTTGCAAGAAGCTGAGTTTTGAGGCAGGAGATTAAATTCTTGTAAAATACAAAACAACAATTAGGTTCTTATATTAATATAATTTCCATATTCACAATGTGAGATATGACAATTCTATCTTATTATTATCGTAGTACTATACCCAATAATAACTATGCACTACAATACCAGTTATAATAGTTACTATGCTAACATACACAAGGTATAACGCAGTCAAATACGAACAAAACAAAAGATATTGTGAATTTGAAGAGCCCTGACAAATGCAAACCAGTGAGAAGCAAGTTTTTTTGCTAAAACATCGTTAAGTCTATATAGAGTTATTTTATTACTTATAGTATAGTTCACATCCCACACTCTCAAAACATTTCTTATGTCACTTATAGTAAGATAATAAATTCATACAGTTCATCAAGTGATATTTGTGTGTTTTCTTAACAAATCGTCCATCCATTTTGAACTTTGCGGTTGACAGTAGATACAGATAATACCTAGTGTTCTATTTAAATAAAATGGGCTTGACACATACATAATAATATGTTAGGAACCGAAATTGTATTTCTATAGAACAAAAACAATTTTGCAGGTGTGGTTCTGCCTAATACACATAAACCCCTCCGATGCATTCTTAGAGATACATGAATACTTTTAATAATAAAGGCACTTCATTTATAAAATAATTAGGAAAGAAACCTCAGGTATATCTCATGTTCACTAGGATATAAAAAAGAAAACGTAACTACCTATCCTAGTATTGCTTAAATTAAAGAGAAGAAATTGTGAGAGAGGAATGAATACATTGTTGTAGAGAATAATATAAAGCCTGTCAATTCCATCGTGAGAGTTCGACTTTTTCTTGTCTTCAAGAGTAATGTTTATAGTTTTTTAACAACAAATTCTTTTTCGCTAGTAAAAGAGCCTCACGAATTGAATTATTAGTATATTATAAAGAAGCAAAGCAAGGTGTCTGGCAAAGTTTATACCTGTATGATCATCATACAGTACCCATGTTTATATCAAAAGGACGTTTAGCTCAAACTTTGGCTGTGAACAAAAATATTAATTTCTCTAAACCTAATAAACTCTAAAACAAAGTTACAAACAATTTTATCCGTAAACGTAAAACAATAACTAATCTTAAGTTAAACCTAATAACATGATGCGTTATTCAAATATTAATGTGCATCTCAGACACGCGCCTACGACTTCACCCGATAAAATCAAGGCGCCACCTTCAACAGGTCCAGTCTTTTGATAAAACTCTCATTATATACGCTTTACTTTACGTCATTTAACCCACAAATACTACTACAGTTTGGATTCCCGAAACATTATGCATAAATATTCGACTTTGCTTAGCTTCTGTGCCAACATTTCATGAAAATCTTGTATTAGTACTATCTGATTTTACTACAGACACTTCGTAAGTGCCATAAATGTTCTAAATTGTGCTTTTGATAATTTACTTCTGACTTGATTCTATTTCATAAAAATAATTTTCTAATTGGTCAAAATCGTTGGACACTCTACCAGTCATACATTCGTACATAAACAATCAGTCCACTATTAGGCGGTATCCATTTTGGCGCGCAGTAAATTTATACCCTCATTAGAAGTCCAGTAGTTCACCAGAAGGTCTCGTTCCTTGTCAAGACACACTTGGAATGTGGACGGAGATCCTTTCTTCAAGCTGAGAAGCTGTTTCTTCAACTTTACATTCTGAAAATAAAATAAAAGCTGTATGGTAAAAATGTATGGTAAGATATGAATGAACCAACTTTATCAATAAAGACCCAATTTAACTGTTAGATTAACATATAAATAAAATATTTTAGTTCTCAAACTTAAGTATTGATTCTTAAGCACACATTAACAAGGTTATCTTATCTCTTCATTAGCTGAGTGACCTATTAATCAAGTACAGTTAGATATCAAACAGAGCTGAGGTGTAATGTTTGTGATTAAAATTCTATTTCTGTGCTTTCTTTCCATAACCGCAAGATCAAGCGGGGAGGAAACCACCCTGTATTACTATGGCTTAGTAAGTACATTAACATGATAATTTAATTCAAGGGTAGAGACTTAATATTGACTTCTTATTTTACTTTGATTACTGTATACAAACTTAAAACTTATTATGTACGAATTTTGGGTTTGTGGGCTGATATGATGGTGAGTCACCATTCGAACACTACTTTATTAATAATCCTTGATGTAAAAGTGACCTTAATGATGATCACATTCAATCCAAATGGTTATCAAGGTGCCTATAATTGTTAGGAAGAGAACGAGCGAAGCCTGCCATCATGCGCCGAGCAGCAGGCATGCTCAGCGCTGGTACAGCGTTACTGGCGACCGACGGCTCTCATCAGACTTTGCCGCTGCGGCCAACGGCAGCGATGCGACGAGCCCGCCGATGTAGATAGACTTATGGAGATCAATAACCATGCTCATTTACAGGTAAAACTTTCTATGGATTGTAACTAGGTCATTGGCTTTATCAAAACTGGCACATAAAAAATCAATACACTGAAGGTGAGACTTCAAAGTAGGAAGTTACTATGTGATATTCATTGAATTCTTTCTGTATGCTGCTCATTATAATAAAACTTGATTTTCCAGTTCTGTCTTCCAACAACCAACTGGCCTGTGTGTTTAGTGGACGAGATGCCACTAACGGTGATCACATCATACGACCAGATGAACCCAGATGAGATTGAGAAACAACATCATCAGGAAATAGAGCTTTTGCCGCCAGAAATCACCGTAAAATGCAAATGTCGGAGTCCTAACTACTGGAAGCTGAATTCGACTATGGGGAATACTCGAGTGTATAAATGTGCCTCTCTCCCTTCTTGTACGACAGATGAGTTTTGTGGGAATGTGAACTCCGATTTGAACGCTTTGTATCAGTCTTGTTTGTGCCCGAAGCACCATATATGTGTGCATAATGGGGGAAGGCCACGCGTTCAGATATCTGAGCTTCTGTATAGAGGGATTGGATGGAAAGCTTATTGTCAGAGGATTGAGCCAGATAGTGATTACAGCTATGAAGATAACTGATATAATCCTGATTATTTATGTGGCGTTCCTGGCCAAATAAATATTTCTTACCCAATTTTTACTCATTTTTCAAACCTTGAAGATAATTAAACGACACAGCTTTTTTATGAGCCCCGTATATTAAGAATCATCAAACAAAACGCCATCTCGGAGGAGTAGGTACCTACGGCCTTTGCCCTGAAATACTATAAATAAGGTGCTTACTTTTCGCAAATTGTTCAACAAGGCTTTTTTTTTTATTAAAACATCTAGTGTATCCATTGCATATGCTTAAGGAAAGTTAAGCACTACCTAAAAACGTAGACTGATATGTCGTTTTCACACAGTCGTTTTTAGGGTTTTGCGAGTGAAGATTATTAAAAGTTTGATGTTAACTCACCTCAAATGGCTGAGTAGCGATATCCATAGCGATGGCGTGCACTTGCTCCTGGAACCGTTCGGGCCAGATAACTCGACTGATGAGGCCGCCCCGGAGTGCATCTGAAGCCGACAACTCCCGTCCGAACACAATCAACTCGTTGAGCTGGAATAAATATTGTTAATTAATACAAATTTAGGTACATTGTTATGCCACATCAGCACACGTTCACTGCTGAACATTTCTCCCCCAAACATCGGGTTTTGATCAAAGCTGGGCAGGCGGATTGGTGATGATTGCAGTATAGATATTTAAATATTCAAAATTATTATATTCATATAGAAAAGATAATCAGACCATGCAACTGCTGCCCTTCCTCTGTAAGGTTCCCATACGATATCCACCCACGGGCCGAGTTGGAGTCGATTCTTAAGCTTTGCGCAACGTAATCCAACGCCGCTACCGCGCAGCTCAAAAATGTACATACAAATAAATACAAATACAAAAATCTTCATTAGAAACAAGAAACTTATGGTAAGGGTACAATTGTGGGCTGTTACCGCAAAAGTTAAGAAACTGTGTAGTGGAAACACTTTTATATACCTAGCAGTATTAAGTATACGTCCTGAAACTTACCAACTCCTGCGACAGAGCTCTTGAGCTCAGAACTCCCGCGCCCGGGTGGATGATCGCATTGCTGCGCTCTGCCAGAGCGAAGGTGGTGGTTTCACTCGCCAATAGAACATCGCTGAGCACCGCTAGTGCCAGACTGAAGCCTTGAATTCTGCCTTCCACTCCAATCACAATCAGTTTACTGTGGTTTTCCAGGGTTTGCATTAGCGATCTGTAAATAATTTTAATTATTAGATGGGAGGAAAGGGAGGCTTTGTCCAGCAGTGGAAGACAACAGACAGAGTATAAAACAAAGTCACTTCCTGCTGTCTGTCTGTCCCTATGTATACTTAGATATTCAAAATTACGCAACGGATTTTGATGCGCTTTTTTAATAGATAAGTGTAATTCAAGAGGAAGGTCTATATGCATATAATACATGCATTTGCACCCGTGCTAAGCCGGGGCGGGTCGCTATTATGTAATAAACAAGGATATGTTGCTACAAAGTCACATCTTAAAACAATGAAATAGTATTTGTTTACCTTGCATGGTCAGCAATATCACAAGCAATATCATGATGTTTTCCATTTCCAACAATGGGTTTCAAATCCAACCCTGAACACAAATTCCCACTTTCTGACATTATCAAAGTGACAGTTGTGTCTTTATTCGAGTCTACCATCAACAGGATATTTTGCAAAACTCTCATTATCTGAAAACAAACAATATCCAATGCCATTATTGATTGCAGATAACTGAGGTAGTAACAATATAAAAAGGCTTATCATACTATATTAATTAAGCTTTATTTCTTACCTGCACATTAAACAAAGACCCTGCTTTCCGAATGCAAATTTCTGCCACCTTTTGATTGAAGTTTACGGTAACATCAGTTGAGACTTCCTCAACCGGCACTACTTTTTTCACTTTAGCGGGTTTATCCATTGAGAATGAAGACAGTTTTCTCTTATTAAGAGCCAGGGAAAGCTTAGAGTTCAGCTTCTCTTTGATGGACAGACAGTCACTTTTATTCATAATGGATTCTCTTCTTGGAGTGCTAGTCTTTTCTGCCATGAATAAGTTAGAATCCGATTTATCAGCTACAGGTTCAACATCCTGCACTACAATTTGAGTGACAACCGCGCTCTGGTTGCTAGATCCTTCAACATCACTCAGCCTCCGAGGACTCATACATGAGCTTGAGTACGAGCTGGATGAGTGACGGCGGTAGATTATAGAGTCATCTGCACTATGGTTTTCAAAATCCTCACTAACAGCTGGAGATTTCATGGATCCACCCACAGAAAGTCTTTGTTTAGAGCTTCTATGCTTTTTGGGCTCGAGCTCCTCAGTCTTCACTTTACTCTTTCTTTCACGGAATTTCATTTCTTTAGTGTCAGGAGTGTTACTTTGAATGTTTTTGATAAATTCGGCTTTACTCTTCATGTTTTTGTTGCCTTTTAAAGCTTCTGGAGTCAGCTGACAAATCATGTTAACAGCTCCTTCATCCATGAGTAGTTTATCAATTTCTGTAAGTCTCCTGTGGGATTGTCTGTTGGTCTTTGGTTGAGGCTTCTTCCATTGCATTTTGGACAGTGGAGATTTGGTTTTGACTACCTGAGGAGCCTGATCTGTTTTTATTTTCTTAGGAGTAACCTGAGCTGTCTCCTTTTCAGGTTGAGAATCTTTTTCTTTTTTCACTTGGACCTTATTTGTTTTAGTGAATGTGTCTGGGTTATCAGGATCATAGATAACTTTCTTTTTTATCACTCTTGACTCTCTTGATCTTCTCTGTGGTTGTGTTTCATCTCCACTTCTTCTGTTGGGTGTTAGTTCGTCATTTACAGAAACATCAGCAGTTTTGGATGTTGGTTCATGTCCTTCAGTTTCGTTGGGTTTACCTTCTTCCTGGATTTTGGTTTCTTGTGTTACAACAGGGTCTTCTGTGCTCTCAGGTAAATTTTTACTTTCATCTAGAACTTTGTTTGATGGATGGTCATTTGGTTCATCATCACTCCAGTCCTGAACCAAAGAATTGATTATACTCTCTTTTTTTGGTTTTGCATCTTTTGCCTTAGACTTGGCTTCTATTGTAGTTTTGTTTGAGTTAATTTTGTCAACTGCTTTGCCTTTTTTTTCTTTAGGGATATTTTGTACAGAAACAGTTTCAGTTACTTCCTCTGTTGCATCTTTAGATATATTTTGCGAGTTATTTAATTCAATCACCTTTCTTTTTGCTCCTTTGGAAGTATTTTGTGAAGTTGTTGTTTCGGCAACTTTTCTTTTTTCTTTAGGAGCATTTTGTGTATCATTTGTCTCATCAATTTTTTCAACTACATCTTTTGAAGTATTTTGTGAGCTGCTTGTTGCATTCGCTTTAATTTCCTTGGCAGCAACAATTTTACTTCTTGTTTCTTTAGAAGTAGTTAGTGAAATAGTTGTATCATCACCTGGGTCTTTCGTGGCATGTTGCAAAATTGCCGTTTCCTCAACTTTATCTTTGGAAGCTTGCTGGGAGCTATTGTTCCTTTTGGGTTGCTTTTTTTCTGGTTTCTTAGGTGAGTAACGACTACGTTTCTTTCCCTCACTTCCCTTCAAACGGTTAAGCTGCTGCATAGCCAAGTGTTCTTCTAATTTCTTACTATCAGCAAGAAAATTTTCTGAAATCACTTTTCGAGATTGCTCTGTGTCATTTCCTTCTAGGATATCTAGTAGTTCTTCCTTATTAAAAACTTCCTGTTCACAATTATTATTTTCAACAGGTTCGGAACCATCAGTTGAGCGTAACACCTCACTCAGTTCTATATTTTGGCCAAGTTCACTCAAGATATTGCTACTATCAGGTTCTTGATACACCTCTAGATCAGTACTATTATTTTCAATTAATATTTCAGTTTCAAAGGCTAAAGATGCAGAAGTGTTTTCTACAATACCATCAATTTCTACAGATTCTTCAATAACTTCAGTTTCAAAGCTAATGTTGTTGGTGTCTTCACTCTCGGCGTTAGTAGATTCCGGCTCGAAAGATTCAGTCACTTCAGTTTCCTCGTATTCATTGATATATTCAGAATTGTCTGTTTCTGGTGGGTGTATCTCAGTGGCATTCTCGCACTCCAAATATTCTTCTTCCATTTTAGTTACTGATTCAGCCGCAGCAGTATCGACAGTAGTTTCATCAGCAGGTGCTTGATCACTTTTCAAGCCCACGTCCACCGACTCGGCGACTCCGTTTGATGTGTGACATACATCCGCTTCTACTGATGTGTCTACGTTCATAGCGACCACTTCAATAGAATTATCTTTCAGACCCTCCTCTGAAGCCATTTGCAGTGAAGGTTCTTCTATTCCTTCCATAATCGTAAAGAAATCGGTACCTAACTAAATTATACAAAACCACTTCGAACCCAAGGATAACCTAATTATCAATAGGTAACGAAACGAATGCATATAATTGTTTTGCACAATACACTGGATAATATTTTGATTACATTTTATTCTTTTCTCCAGTGGCTTGGATTTTTCTTCGGTAATTTATAGGCGCAAATTGAAAAGTTTTTACGAAATAAACTCGTCCAACTTTACGTTGCGTCGGATGGTCTTTATTGTCTCTGGTTAAAAAAAACTATGTCATTGTCAATGTCAAAAAACCCTACCACAAAACCGGCGGCGTCGCCTGTACATAACAATCCGGTCCACATTAACAAAACTCTATGATGGCCTAACATCAAGCCGCTGCTGCTCCTTTACATTGTTTTTTATGGATATTAATGTACCAAGTTAAATTTTGTCTAGATTTTTGAAAAATTATTTTGAATTATGGAACTTAAAGGAAAAAAAATACATGGCAACACCTCCCCACCACCTCATATTCTTTTACCATTCTTTGTCTCTCACCACACAGTAACACAGCCACGCAAGCTACCATCTAACCTAATCAATATACGGTTACAGTCATCCACAGCGCATCGCGCAACGGAGGAGTTGCCCTAAGCAAGCAAGTGCACTGTGGCTCAACTAGGTCCTGACGTCATCACAGTAGGCGTGGCTTAAGTCAGTGTAAGTGTACTGTCGGCGTTCGTCCTGTACATACGTAGTTTAGGTATAAAAAATCACTAGAAAACGAAACATTAAATAAATTTTAATTTCCGACTCTATTCTATACATTCTATTATTCCAAAATTAACGATGCTCTTCGCCCGCCGCTAAATCTACCCATTATCTATGAATACCAAATCACCTAGAAAGAGAAGTCCATAGAAGGATAGCAAATGCCACCTCTTTCACACAAGAAAGAGATCAATATATCCTCAAAGCCTGAGAAGAAATGAGATAGGTTGACTGTATTTCTGTCTTGCTCAGCGTGTCAAGGTCAATCAGTCTAGTGATCAACAAATGTGCCTGGACATCGGTGGGTTTCGACGCAATATTGTTGTTTTCAACCTTACAATAAGTTTTCTTCAAATTTAAATGTGCTAGAGTGATTCCGCGAACATTACTACACCTGAAATCAATAAAGAACCGAAGTGAAGATGGTTCAGAGCAGTGTTTTTCAGTGTAAAAGTTACAGTGAAGTGAAAGTGCCGGATTCATCATTCCACTGGTAAGAACAATTTATTTTGACTACAAAACGATTCAAAATGTACCGTTTCTTAGATTCCCATCGAGACAAGGATCAAAAATTGTGTTTAAAGTTAATTTTCAAAAAATCATGAAAATTTAGGGTTGCCTGCACTAGAAAATAAAATTACCCACATGTCGTATTGAAACATTTTGAATTCCTTCATTGTTTAATATTGCATTCATATATAAAATAGAATTATGTAACGATTTTACGTCTTCTTTGACTAGAACCCACGGGTCGCAAAGATTAGGAACCCAATAAATATTTAAAATATGTATGAAACATTTTGATGAAAATTTATTGATAAAAAAGAAACAGAGTACTTATCTGTGCCCTCAAGCTGTTCCAAGGCTGGTAAGAAAAATACTTTAAAATAATGCCTCCGTGCCACAGTGGGTGAAACTCTGTTTGAGACTCAGAAAAGTTTGTCATACTATCTTTTAGTGTTCCTACTACCTAACTAATATAATAACCAACCAAAATTTTTTAATTCTATTGGGTAGTATTACTAATATTACTTTTATATGTACCTATACTTGATATCCATATGCTTCAATATTTTATTTCAGACATGTAAGATAAAAACTATAGAAAAGGATCGTATGGAAAGTGATCTGTTTTTCTTTTACCTCTAAGCACGGATTAAGTCAAATCTACCCACGTAGAGGTCCTAGGAAGACGATAGAGGACTTATTTGATAGCCAATAATGTAGACAATAAAGTAATAACATTGCTGCATTTCTATTTCATAACAGAGGAATACCAAATTTATAAAACACAAACTAAGTTTTTTAAATAATTAGAATTACCACGTAGCAATAGATTCCCTACCTACATAAATGATATTTTAAAATTTACGTATTATGGTTCTATATTATTAAGGTTTAAAAAGAATATTCTGTCGCCTATGCCTGAAAATGATAGAGTTTTTTATTTTTGTTATATAAAAGAGCTTACATACCAATTAAATATAAAAAATAGGTAGCTAAACGTTGTTTTATTTATTAATTGTTTACCCATTTCCGCATACTTTCTTATTTCCTAAGAAAAACGCAAGTAAAAAATAGGACCTATCGGGTTGACGAATTATACCTTCAGGCTGTAACAAAAATTAAGGACCAAAAACCACCACATTAACCTACCAGTATAGGAAAGACCGACAAAGGTTCGGTGAAATTCCAGGTTCTGAATTTCTTGAAAAAGCCTGAAATATTTATGAACTGGAAAATCGCAAATCATATCCAAGGAATTTTAGGACATTCGGCATAAACCAAGTACCGAAATAACATTCGTATGCATCAGGTAACTTCGCGATAGTAGGTTTGATAGGATGTTTATTTCTTATAATATTGGGGTTATTAGCTATACAAAATATCACCAAAAAACCTGACATAAGAAATCTAAAATCGGGGTAAAAACTTTTGATGGCAACACTATTTCGTATTATCTGTCCCTCACACGAACCACGCTACCCAGACATCTTGTACTTTATTAATCTATGCCAAATCATTACATCCTATATTTTCGGGGTTCGGTATAAAAATATACTGATTTTTAGCTGGCAAAGACTGTTCCTTTCTATAAAACTCCGTGATCGCGCAACTCCACATCTAAATTATTTTGCGTCAATCCAGACGCAGAGCCATCCAAAGAGAATACAATAACTACGTGAGCCATCAAGCAAGAAGTTGTAGTTATTTTTGTAGTAATTAATTAATACTCTATATTCTCTTTGGTTATTTTGTATAGCAGAATTTTATTTTCCATTCCATTCCAGTTCTTCAAAAAATAGGACAGGTTATAGAATTTTTGTTTTTTTGTCATCTTAAGTGTGAATTTTAATTTCCACAAAATACGTATTACCCATGGTATTACCGTTATACATTCTGAACAATAAGTCGGTATGAATATCCTTCCCAAAAAAAGATGGCACGTAAGAACCAAAGAAAATATAGCAAGAGTAAGGAAAGATGAAGCAGAAGCTGCAGAGAAAGAAAAACAGGAGAAATTGCGAATTGAAAATGCTGACCGAGAAGCTCGACTTAGTGTGTTGAAAAATAAAAGTAGACAAAAACTTATTGAAGCTGGAGTGCCAGCTACACACTCAACAGACTCTGCTCCATCCATAACCCAGCCAGACAGTGAACACATTAACTTATTTGCTGACTATGATAATGCTATCAAGAATACTAACCAAGAACATGATAATGAAATAAAAGAAACCAAAGAAGACTATGAAAAGAAAATTGGCTACCTTACTTATCTTGGACAAGATACAAATGAATCTACAAAAAAGAAAAACTGGTATGAAGTAGCTCCTGAGTCATCAAGGTTTACAAGATCGGATGAAATAAAAGAAACATACACCAAACTAGTTCTTAAAGATGAAGATGGTAAACCTAGAAGCAGTAAATTGGACATAAAGAATGGAGAAATTGGATGGAAATCAAAGCGAAGAGAGGATCCTATAAATTCATTTAAAAAGTATTGCCATGGAAAGACTATTCAAACTAATCGAGATACTTCCAAGGAAAAATGTCATAGAGATAAATTGGATGATAAGAAAGACAAACTTCAGAAATTGAGAGAAGCACGCCTCAAGCGTGAGAGAGAAGAAAAATATAAAACAGAACTATTTCTAACTAAATTAAATGGTACTACCAATGATGCTACATTATCAACTAAAGAACCTGAGACTAGTAGAGTGAAGCCAAAATACAACTCTCAATTCAATCCTGAACTAGCCAGGCAAAACTACAGATAGGTTTCAGAGAAAAACCAAAGCTGTATTAGAATATATTTTTAATTTAAGCATAATATACATTCAAAATAAATTATTTAAATTTATATAACATAATTTCATTACATACTTAATATTCTGTGTCAGCTGTGTACTTTGCTGGGTTATTATTATTCACACTGTCTTCATTTGCAATATGTGAGTAAATAACATCATAGGCAGTTTATTTTGCAATTTTTTAAAAGAGTAATGGAATGTTTCACAGAACTGCTCCAGAATCCTCACATAGTAGGCTCCTTCAGTCGGCATCTCTGTATATTTACATCTAAAAATGAATAACATTTTAGATAGATAGAAAACACTTTATCTATACCACACAAAACAGTACAGAATTAAAACTTAGAATAAAGGAAGTATAAAGTGCGGCCTTATCGCTGAGAGCGATGTCTTCCAGGCAACCTTAGGATGGACTGACATTTTAATCTATCAGTTTTATTTTATCAAGATCTTTTATCCTATTCACTGGCCTGCAGGAGCAGGCCGCAACTAGTATCGGGCTGCCAAAACCACATTTACCTAAGTTATGGGCAATGAAAGTGTTAAAGAATAAGTTTGAAAGTTTCTTACTTGATATAGTTGCACATAAAATCAACAAATACATCAACATTTTCAGTCTTTGTCTGATGCAACAGGGTGTACATTCCAATGATTAGAGGGTAACCATCAATATTCTCCCCTATTTTTCGTGATATGAGGTCACCTGAAGAAAAAAGGAGTATTTATTATGTCCTATTATGTATATTATTTATTATTAACTAGCTGTGGCGCCCCGCGGCTTCACTTGCGTGGAAATCTATGTGTCAAATAGTTAATAAGCCTTCCTCTTGAATCACTATCTATACCGCATCGAAATCCGTTGTGTAGTTTTTAAGATCTAAGCATACATAGGGACACACAGACAGCAGGAAGTGACTTTGTTTGTTTTTACTATGTAGTGATTTCAATAATTCCTACCTGTAGTCAAGCACATTTGCAGTTTAGGTAGCTGAGATATAAGAACGATGGCTAACAACCTCCCCATATCAACATGCAGGAATTCCTGGATATTCTTGACATATATTTTATCATACGGATCGTAAATTCCAGCTCTCAGCAAAAAGTCTTCTAGGTTGTGAAGAAGCTCGGGTGAAACTTTGGGTTTTTCGTCATCAATTTTACTTGCTCTCAGTTCAAGTAGTATGGCTCTGAAAATATAAAAAAAACGTTCGCGTTAACGTTACTTTTAGGTACTAAAACTTACTACAACACACGACGAGAACGTCGTCGAGTAGAAATAAAGACGACTCTTCTATATATCTAATCGACTTATTAGTCGTCTAGGACGACTGGTTAGTTTCTGACCGCGGGTACACACGCGTTGTTACGGGAAAAGGTTAGTTGTAGGCCGTGGGAACGTGATAACAAGTAGCCTATATGCCTCTTTCCGTCTAAATGTATGCAAAATTTGGTTGATATGGCGCTTAGAAGTTACAAGCATAGGTACATCAATCTACCTGTCCAAACATTCCCATTTATAATATTGCTTGTTTCTGCCCGCGGCTTCGCATGCGTTTTTTATATGGAAACGTTTATTTCTACCTCATAAGAACTGTTTTATTGTATAAAACGTATGTTTGATTCCAGGCTTGTAGCTACACCTATGCAAAATTTTAGTGATGAATTCAGTAGTTTTGGGGCGTGAAGAAGTAGCAAACATCCTGCATGCATCCTCCATCAAAACTTTCGCATTTATAATATGAGCGTGATTTAAATTAGAACATGAACACATGTTTAATTAACTTACTCATTGAGCGTCCTAAGAGATGCTTCTAAATGTGCAGAATCGAATTTGCAGCTTGTGTTGAGCTGGTACGCAATATGCTTTCTGATTATCTGCAGCGTTCCAATTAAGACCAGAACATCCGCAATCTGTTGGGTGGTTTTACTCAACCTTGCTATAATCGGCTCTATATCTCCCATAGACATATTAGGACTTAGGAAGGTCTTATCCTGATTGCTTCTGAAAATGCTTTGTATATTCAGCATCTGATTTTTAATCATAAACGCGTAGAGCATGTCTAGTCCGTGCAACCCAACGACACCGATGGCTTCGTTTAGTTTCGAAAATGTTTTTGTATTTATGACTTCGTGTTGAGTCTTTACGTCGAACCAGGCTGTGCATACGCCGACGTAAGTGCAGGTTCTGAAAGAAGAGATACCTCAATCAATAACTTAGACTTTGGATGGCCCATGATTAACTATGGATCGAAACTTTTGGCTTCAAGCGTAAGCTAACGTGGCAATTTTTAAACCCCGCGCTGTGCCTCTATTATGTGGCACCCAAACAGATAACCATAGTGTTATACCTACTCGAGTTTCCGAAATATGCATTAGTTGTCAATACCTTGCATCAACAAGTTGAACCAGCTGCCTCGCCAGGCTGCCCATGAAACCAGCTGAGGGGCTGTACAGCGTGACGCCTTTACGCAAGCTGATCTCCTTCGCAACACTGTCTTTGATGATAGCTGACACCTGTAGATACATAACATAAACATTTATTTATTTCATACATATACACTCACATACACTCTAGTCTAGTAGTTTGGTATGAATAACATTTTTGCCAGTTTTGTTTTTACCACGCTTTTTTAGTTCAGTTTATTTATAAAAGCGTGGTTTTTTAGTTTTTTTAACTATTATTTAATTTATACCTAAGCTATATGATCAACAATACAACTACATATGTAGATAAAACTAAATTCATAGGAATTTAAATGAAATAGTGTGTTAATAGATACGTGCTCGTTAAAGGCCCTACTAGGGCATTGGTTGCTTAGTAAAATGTAGTCATAAATATGTATAGTTGGCAGAATAAAAAAGTGTCTTCTTTTTCGGCACAGATTTTTTAAATCAGTCACTATCTTTAACTAGTACCTAAAAGTACCTAGATGCGATAAATACCTGTATTTGCCAGATCCGTAGTCCGTGAATGTTAATATAATCTTGTATGTATTCCAAAGACCTCTTGTAACCATCCATGCTTTCCGATAGTTTCTGCAGCCTTGATAATAGATTGCTTGCACTTAAAACCACTTTCTTTCCTTGCGGCTCAATGAATTCCTCAAACTTTTTGCTGATATGTCGTTCCAATTCTTTCAAAAGACCGTCTTCTAATAACTCGGCGGGATCGACTCTAATGACGCCTACTAAAGTCGACCTCATGTCCAAGATTCCTGGAAATAATATTTATATAATGTTAAGGATTGCTACCTCACACAAGCGTCTATTTTACTTCTTTATTACGTTGATTGAACAAAGGAATTTTCATATAATCCATTGAGCAGTTTGTCGTACTTATACCTAACAAAGGTTTTTTTTTATGTCTATCTGTAGTAAGTTAGTTAGGCAGAGATGCGAAGTTACTTTTGGTGGCCACTATTTTTGTGTAATGTGAGTCGGGGTAGCGCATTAAAATTTAAAATCATATTTTATACCTAGGTACCTACATTATGTGAAGTAGAACTATATATTATGAAAAACTTTGCGTCATAAATTGTTAAATTCAAATAATATTCCTATCTCTATGTTATTCTCTACTTTATATTTATATGTATCCTATTAACCAATTATTTGGATATCCTTAGTATAAATGTTATAATAAGAAATAATGTACCTGTTGTAAAAGTGGACGCTGAATGGGTCAATTTAGCAACCTCCATCCTGTGATCCAACTGCGCAAAATCTCTCAGTCTTTCTTTTTCCAACCTTGTAGGCACTTCTTTGATTGTCCAAGTCTGTAGATCGATAATCTTTTCAACAATATTGAACACCATTTCTGGAATGATCTGCAGTACTTTTTGTATGTACTTAATCAGTTCGTTGCTGTAGTATTGCGATACTGACACGAGGTCATCACTGTGAGCCTGATTTATTCGGAGCAGTGGTATCTCCATCGCACTCGCTAATTTGAGGAATAAAGATCTCAGCCTACTTGTTACAGAGGGGTCCTCTTTTATGCTGTCCTGCATCAATTTAGTGTATAGGTCTATGGTGCACCACGCGTAACTAACATCGGCAGCAGTCTCCAAAGTGACCAACGAATCTTCTTTTAAAGAAGCGGTTCTCAACAAGTATTTTAAGGATTCCTTACTGTCGGAAAGAAATTGCAGAATGGTCGACGTAGTTTTTATTCCATGGAAGTCTTCAACCTCCTCCAAAGCTTGTAAGAATTGCGTAACTTTCTTTATTGATTTTGATGATGTGGGTTCGCCAAGAGATGCTACTTGTTTAGCTATGCTTTCAAACCAAAGTTTAAGTTGTTCATTCTCTGGTATTTTAGCAATAGGCTTAGCTCCAGAAAATAGTTCTGCGAGATTTTTAAGTGCCTCTTCGGCCTCAGACTTGTTTTTATTCCAAGCTTCAGTTCTGTTATCAAGCAGCCTCGTAAGTACTTCTCTGACTTTCACTTCGAGTTCTGCAGTACTGATGAGAAGTTCCAGCAATTTAAATGCATCATAGTGAGACTCTTTCTGCACAACTTCTCTCAGCTGTTTACTCTTCTTGTTGGTGTCGTAAAATATGACATCACAGTTGTGTAATAGAACCCATCTCACAACAAGATTTGAATTTAAGAGCACATTTAATATTTTGTTGATATTATCAAGTACAAAATCGTCAGTCAGAGTTCCTTCTTTCAGCAACTGATGTGTTTTTTTAATAAGTGATTCCACTGCACTGCCTCTTTTAGCCGAGACTTCTTTGACCATTTTAGCATTACAATTGTTGGTTAGTGCTGACTTCGCTGCTCTAAAGTTATCCCATAGCTCTATTAAGTTGAGTGTTACCCCCATGTACACTGGCACTACCCAGTTACAGGGAAAGAATTTATCTGTGATTTCCCTCATTTTTGACGTGTCGGAATGTAAGTAGTGTGGCGTGAAATACAAGCAGACAACAAGCATGCTAGCTTGCGTTGCTAGAGCTGATGCTTGATCTTCTGGCATTGTGTAGACTGCTAATTGGTTATAAATGTCTTCAGATCTTAATTTCCCGACTACTTTTTCGACGAATTCCGGGCGGATAGTGACGCGGCTAGAAATATGATCGAAGACAATAAAATACATCCTAGAGTAAAAAAAATGTAATATAGGTATGTTTGAGTTTTATACATACCTAAAGTATTCAACAGGATAATCTGTAGGCCTTTTTCCATTCTGCTGGTCATAGCCTGTCTCCCTCAGCAGTTTGCATACATCATCAATGTTGGTTTGGGATTGGCTGGTGCTGTAGCGATAGAAGGCCACTAGAAGTCTTTCTCTCAACATTCCAGGAATAAACAAGTCACAGAGCAAAAGCATGGCTCCGTACAGGTATAGAGATTCACACTGAAAGTATTTTTTATTAGCAAGGCAGGGCACATAATAATACAAATACTGTACAGTACAGGCTCTCCCAAATCTCCAAACAAAAATCTCCCTTTTCTCTAGGAAATTTTGTGTCAAAGTGATAAAGCTTTATTTCTGCTGCATACCTAAAGTTTCAAATAAGGATTGCCTACTGAAATTTCTTCAAGAGAGCTTCTGCAATTCATTTTAATGACAATAAAACACATCTTTCATACCATTAGCTGCTTGCCCTCCAAATCTTTCATGGCTGTTTCCATATTTTGCTGGATGAATGCATTGTCATTTAACTGTTCCAGAAATAGATTCAGATCAACTATGTATTGATAGATGTTTTCAAAGAGCAAATAAAACCTTGTTATCAAATCTAAATATTTTTCTTTCAGCTCATCATCTAAGTCTTGTAGTTTCTGAAAATCAAAAGGAATGTTAAACAATTTGTATGTATTTCTATATGAGAAAAAAATACAATATATATGTATGTGATGAATACCAAGCCAATAAATCTTTTTTATTATTAATCTGAGAATTATGACATTCATCTACTGACTACATTCATAGTTACTTCAAAGATATTGGAATAATCATTTAGTGAACCACTTACCATATTTAGAGATATTTTCTTTTCTTGAGCATCAGAAATTTTGAAATAACTGAAATCCATAATTATGTCCTGATATTTGTGTTGCAGCTCTTTTGTTATCAATCTACAAAATATTAAATTGATTTTACTGGGGCTTCCCATGTAAGAGTGATGATACTCATGGTACAATTCTATAATGTCTTTACATGCATAGGTTTATTAAAATCACACTAATATTATAAAAGCAAAAGTTTGGATACATAGTTATGTTTGTTAGATATTTATTTACACCAAAACTACTGAATGGATCAGGCTAAAATTTTGCATAGATGCAGGTCTAGAACTGGAATAAAACATAGGCTACTTTTTATCCAATAAATCAATTACATTGGATTGGGTATAAATAAATTTAAATGTTTCCAGGGAGAGGGCATGATAAAAACCCAGCGTTTTAGATCTTCTACAAGGAGAAGAGTTAGCCACCAAGTTAGCCACTTTAAATCATTATAAATTTAGAGGTTCTTACAAATATATTGATGGCACATGATCCTTCAACCTTAGTATCTCAGCAATGATAGCATTACCATGCGATACTAGTTTCAATAGATTCTGAGCGCAAATGTTATCCTCAGACATGAATTGCTTCATTTTACCGAGCTTTATAAAACTATAGATATGAAGAGATAACACGAGTTTGTTTCACACTTATCAGGTGGCCAATGGAAATCCAATGTGCACCATGTGTGTATATATTGCTTTTTAAAGAGTTCTTCTATTTTTAACAGAGTTTATTTATTCCCTGTTTTTTGTTTAAAGTTCAATCAAATTTCAAAACAAACAATGTGTGAATTGAAGTGAAGAGAATTGCTAATGAATGATGGCTATTTCACCGAAATAATTTGATGCTATATACAATGTGTATTGTCGAACCTTGATCAAACGAGATGTGCGAATACACGACATATATTTATCGATAAAAGACAAAAAATAAAAAATTATATGTTACTTATCTCAAAAATAAAGCCAATTTAATAATTTTTTTAATGAAAACTACTTCATCTGGTTTTTTCTTCGTGTCTTTTTGAGTAAACGGTATATTTTATTCAAAGTAGTCTCATTTGAAAGCTAGATAGTCTACCTAGCTAATAAAATAAGAAAAAAATACAATTTCGGTACATTAGCCTATTAAAATCAATATTTTTTTAGAAATTTGCAAAAAAAAAATCGATTTTTATTTTATTTTTGATCTGTAACTTTTAAACTGGGTTATTGAAGTATACTTTTTTGCATGTTGTATTAAACTTCATGATTTAATCTACAAATCCTCCAAAAATTATGAGTCTATCTTTTTTTGTTGTTATTTTATTCACCATTGAAAATAGGTACTTTCTGTCTTGTACAAAGATCAACAGGAATATCAAGTGATTTAATCCACATAAATTATAAAATAAAACGAGGCAAGATAGGTAGAAATGGAATGAGGTCTTTGCCCAGCAGTGGGATAGTAACGACTGTTTAAGATAAAGTTTTTGTTTTTTTTACTCTTGACAAGACAGAAAGTACCTGTTTTAAATGGTGAATAACATGACAACAAAAAGAGATAGACCCATATTTTTTGGAGGATTTCTAGATTAAATTATGAAGTTTAATACAACATGCAAAAAAGTACACCTCAATAACCCAGTTTTAAAGTTACAGATCAAAAATAAAATAAAATTTGTTTTTTTTTGCAAATTTCTAAAATAATATTGATTTTACTAGGCTTATGTACCGAAATTCTATTTTTTTCTTATTTTCTTAGCTAGGTAGACTATCTAGCTTTCAAATGAGGCTACTTTGAAGAAAATACACCGTTGACTCAAAAAGAAACGAAGAAAAAACCAGATGAAGTAGTTTTCATAAAAAAATTATTAAATCGGCTTTATTTTTGAGATAGGTAACATATAATTTTTTATTTTTTGTTTTTTATCGATAAATATATGTTGTGTATTCGCACATCTCGTTTGATCAAGGTTCGACAATACACATTGTATATCCTTCCATAGTAAGTAAATACGTCTGTACTAAGGATATTATTGTTCTGTGGTCTGTACTGTACGTATGGTATCAAATATAACCATAGAGCTAGAAATTTTTAGTTCCGTGGTCTTAATATATCATTTCTCTATTTTCGGTGTCACGATGTCGATAACAGAAGATATTTTTCATTTTGTTGTTTGCTGACAAAAAAGCTATATACAAACAAGCAACGAAACGAAAACACTTTACCAGACTGACGTCTTATCTATCTACCTGGTTATCTGGTTTGTGCAGGCATCCATTCAAGTAGGACGGTTCGCGTAGTGTCTGGGGTTATTTATAGTGGGAACAAAATGTCAAAACGAGTCCAAGAATATGGTAATCTTCTCTTTCTACTTAAAAAGAGAGAGACTAGATTTTTTTTCTTTCGTGATGTATTGTGGCGTTTGGACGAAGGAAATCACTCGCTGACTAATTTCCTCCAACCTAACTCCTCGCCCGCCACCGCACCTTTTCGCTTTTTTCCCCATAATGTCAACTGTCAATTTCACGTTAATTAAGAAATGTAAAAAAAACAGTGCGCATCTTAGATTTACTGGGGATGGATGTGTGGTTGTCCAAAATGTGAATTTATTAATTAAGTTGTATTCCAGAGCTAGTCTTATCAATTTCATTTGAAATGGCGTCTCTATTCAGCTATGAAACATTGGTGCATGCGGTTGCTGGAGCTACGGTTTGTGAAATTAATATCCATCAAAAAAAATCTATAGTACCTACCAACATTATAATTTTCCTGTCCCTGGATTCTTCCTTACTATCTACTGATTCTGAAACAATTTAATCTTAACAGATAGATTAAGTCCTAATACATGTGTCTTATCATTTGTCAAATAAATAATAGGTATTTAATGTCTTGTCCATGATCTTTGACCCTCCTAAGTTATTAACTTATATCTGTTTACTTAGTCCAGTTATACAGATTCGGTTTAAACATTCTTTATTTTCTCAAAGAATATAGTATATAATGTTCACTTAATAAGAAATATTTACAAAGTTTCTACTTAGTACCTACTTATAAAATACATATTTAAGAATGTGCTTAAGATTATATTAGCAGAGCGTGCTTACACCTATATTAGTATAATATACTTACAACCAAAAGTAGGGATAACTACTTACCAATGCAGCTACTTCTTTCGTAGAATAGTAAGTTTTAGGTCGTGAGAAATTATTTCGAGTACTGCTTGAATGATAAACATGTTTTGTTTTAGGGAAGCATTGTGGGCATGACAGTATTTTACCCCTTGGACACATTGAGATCAAGACAACAAGGTACTTAAACATACTAAAGTGGAAATAAGCGACTAATCAGCTCTTAATATTTAATTGTTCTTTTCTATTTACAGTTGAAGACTCAAAGAAGCTAGAAGGATCAGCATTCGAAGTTCTTTTGAAATTAGCGAATGATGAAGGATTTGATACTCTGTATAGAGGTTTGACACCAGTCTTACAATCACTCTCTGTCTCTAACTTTGTTTATTTCTACACTTTCCATGCCCTGAGGAGAAATGCTTCTAAGACATCAGCATTACAAGATCTAATGTTTGGTGTCATCGCTGGCAGCATTAATGTTATACTGACATCTCCTCTATGGGTTGTTAATACAAGAATGAAGTTTGACAAGAACCGCTATAGTAGTCTATTAGGAGGCTTGATGGAGGTGGCCAGAAAGGAAGGTGCAAAAGGACTTTGGTCTGGAACTATTCCCTCCTTATTACTTGTGTCCAACCCAGCAATCCAATTCATGGTTTATGAATCAATTAAAAGAAATGTAACAGCAAAGGGTTCTTTTGACACCTACACAGCATTTATGACCGGGGCCCTTGCAAAAGCAGTAGCAACTACATTGACATATCCAATACAGTTGATACAATCTAGGCTGCGTGCTGGCACTAGCATAAAACCTCTACTGAAAGATGTAAAGACCAACCCTCTTGTGATGTTCAGAGGCTTGGAAGCTAAGTTATTACAAACTGTCATGACTGCTGCATTAATGTTTATAATTTATGAAAAACTTGTGCGCTTAGTGCTTACTATTATGCGCGTTCGTGTTAAACGTCATTAATATGATAAATATTAAAACCAGTGAAATAACCATGACATTGTAGCCAAGAGTATTAGACAAATATTACGAAATGTAGTATGGTTAAACAAGATTCCGTGGATGATGTCCTTCCTACAATAATTTATTGTTTGCAAACAATGTAATGTCAATATTGACGATCACGTCATTGTGTGTTCAAATTGGATGTTGACCTTGTTTGCATACATGAGTTCAAATAACTTGCAAGTCTTACAAACATCATAATTCTCTAACAATACTTAGATTTTTAAGCATGTGTCAAGTGACAAATTACACAACAACTTGTCAAAAAATCGCGACTTGAAACCAGCTTAAATATGAGTTATGTTTGAGTATTCAGTGTATTGGACTGATTTAAGCAGTCTGAATTAGCTTTTTAAATAAGTATTTTAGAACACTTTTATTGTAATTGCTAGGTAAATGGCATTTCTTTATGTAGGTCGATTTAAAACTATCGCAATATTACCATTAATGAAGGGTATTTATCGAGTACCTTTTGTTTTATTTCAGTCGCCCCGTGAAAACGATAAACGTAGGGGGAAATAAAAGTATGCGATAAATACATGATCATAATCTTTTATAGTTAAGTCCTTCTTAAGGTCCAGAGTATAGCTGTGTCAGAGTCCATTCCATTGTTACATTATGTTAAACTATAATGTAAAGTAGTAATGTATAATGCAAGCATTGCCCACTGTATTGAATATGTGGCAGGCTAATGAATAATATAATAAACTATGCCATTGACCCCTTGGTAACAACAGTAGATTGCTAACAGAAACCCAGTGGATAATAGCTAGAGATTAATTTATTATATTCAATGTAAAAGAAAGTATGTCATAATCCAATTCCAAAGTGTTTTATTGTGATATGTTGTTATTTTTTTATAGGATAAGTTATATTAGTTTTTTTATTGGGAAAAGGTAACATTGAACATAGGTTGAAATTGTGTCTAACAACTGTGATAATTTCGTTACCGAAAAGGCATTATTGGTTTATAATTTTGGTTGGTTGGTGTTTGGGTATTTATTTATAATATTTGTTGTGATGAAATAAAAAATATTGCTTACCATAATCTCACATTTATTTTATTTCAATTTACAATCATCATGGTTTGAGCTAATTTCATATCTTCCGAAGTTCTTATAACGACTTTAGTGTATTCTTGCACTAGGTTATCCAATTCGTCGTAGATCTGTAACAAGCAGAAGAAAAGTTAACAGAAAGAGTAACAGAAATCTTTCACACGTTTTGTCCCATGGGTAAGTATAGCTTGTGTGAATTAGAAGAGTTTTTAAACCTTTTTTGCAACTGGATAATGTTTTTGAGGTACAATACAATATATAGGTTTTTATTTTACATACACCATAAAATTAAACATAAAAGTAAAATGGGCGGCCTTATCGCTCAGAAGCGTTCTTCCAAGCAACGTTCAGAAGGGCCAATGAGGTCCAATTGGCTAGCCAGCTAACACCAAGCAATTTTGAACATCACATGGTTTCTAAAAGAGGTAATTAATGTAGAACAATGAAATCCTAAAAGGCATCGACAGTTGTATTCGAGCGGTGCGGTTATCAGTATGTCCGGCGCACTACTAAAAACTACTTTCTCACATTATTATTATAACTTTTGTATTTACAGATAACCAGCATACTGATACGTCAATTCCAGTGTTGAATGACTTCACTACACTAATGAGAAACTTTACATTTATTGGTTCTTCAAAGAAGTAGTCAGTTTCTATGTTCATACCAGTGATCATCAAGATGATCAAGTCCATTTTTGAAGCTATTCACTGAAGGAGCAGTTACACCTTCAGATATTTACTTTCATAAGTACTAGTTCGTGACATAAGTTCATACCTGTTTCACAAACTGGTTCTGTGTATGATGCGACAATTCAGCCAGCAGAATATCGGCGAGGGCAAGTGGGGAGGCGCGCGGCGCCGCGGGACAGTGCGGCAAGACCGTGCGGAGATTCTGTCGCAACGCATCGCAACACGCGGAGGCCGCTTCGCACGCACGTCCGCCACTTAGCAGAGCTCTGATGCAGCCAGCGCCATCTACTTCCTGTTGGATTAATTGCCTTCAATATCACCATAATATAGAATTAATACAACGGGTATTTATCGCGTTTATTAACCTATTTTTCCCGACGTTTCAACAGGTTTACACATAGTCGTGGTCACGGGATGACTGGAGTTCTGTACTGGATACTTATAATTACTTGTGTTCAGATCACATACCAAATTTAGCAGCATCAGTAGTCACAGTATCCTTTAGCAGTATTGCACTTTGTACAGCAGTTCATTGTTCGTTAGCTAACAGTATCTAAATTACAATAAGAACAATACAATACATCGCCGTTCATATCAGGGTCAACTGCTACCGTAACGATAATTTCAAAGTTTCAAATTGAGTAATGACAATGAAACAAACCTGGTTGTCCAGATTTTCTTGACCGAATATATAAATAAATAATGTTAGACAATGTAGGTTCAGATGTAATTTGTGATTGTATTTTATTTTATTTTGTTTATTGACATGTATATTGGATTCTTATTGCTCATTCACATACAATACAAAAATACTTTATTGAACACCAGTTACAGATCATTATAAAAGACATCACATGATACAAGTACAATGGGCGGCCTTATCGCTTAGAAGCGATCTCTTCCAGGCAACCTTTGGATGGAAAGAATTATGTGAATTTAAGAAAGGCAGGGGGTGTACCACGGGTAAGCTAGAATAAATATGAACATAACATTAATATTTAAATATAAATAAATGTAATTTATATATAAAAAATATTGTATACCTAATATAGTTCTTAGTAATACTTTGACATGTGTATGTTGGATTATTAGTTTTATTGAATTCGTTGCTAGTGATTTATTATGTTGACTACACTATTGTATTAGGTAATACTTGTAAAAATAGTTGTAATGCTTTGAATAAATAAATAAATAATAAATCGTACCATATATCTCTGCAAGAACCAGTGCGGTAAGAACTGGCTTGTACTTATGGCCCTCTTCGTAACTGCCAGTAAAGTGTCTGGATCGGCTTCTTTCAAGTTTTTGTAAAGAGCCTCGAAGTCGATGTTTTCACTCTCTGTGAACAAGTTGTATAAATTAGAAATAAATAATGCTGAACAATTCACACAGCATCATCTAGACCCAAGCTAAGCAGAGCTTGCGTTATGGGTACTAGATTACTGACAAACATAATACAATACATGACATAGATATATATATATTTTATTATACATAAATAACGACTAGAACTCCCGAAACAAATATCTGCAGACCGTACAAACATTTGTCCCGAGGCGGGAATCGATCCCCCAAGCTCCTGCGTCGCCTTCGTCCACCGCGCCACAGAGGTCATCGATATATCATATACATTAGAAATACAGCAAAATCTTATAACTATTTAAAAGGTAAGCAAAAGACAGGAATTGATGAAAAATATGGAACAGTAAGCTTACTTTGTAGTGCTGCTTGCACCGGATCCAAAGAGTCCGGGTCTTCAGCGCGCAGTTCCGCAGCCAGCTCCTCGGGCCCAATCACCTGTTACAAACATCACATGTATACTTATAGCCTAAATACTTTAGATGTAAGCTTTTATATTTTATGTCTAGAATAATTAGAATATGTAAATATTAGCCACCTAATGTTATAATAATATTATAACATAATATAGCGGGTTCTGCGGAGATCAGGTTCCGCGGTCATCATGGGTGCGCAAGCTACCGCTGGGAATGTACTGCAGCTACGTTATACCTGCAAGTGGTGGTCGTGCGGGGAGCAGGAGGGGCGCGCTAGGAAGGCGTGCTCGGGGCGCGCCAGCCGCAGGCACGTGAGCGCGGCCGCCAGCCAGCGCCGTCGGGCCGCAAGCCCACCGCTGGGAATGCCCACGCAACGGGCGGCGCGCTCGTACATCACTGCAGCAGCTGTAAAGAGATAAGACTAGATAATTAAAATAATTAATTAATTTAAGGAAGGCGTACACAGCTTTAATACATGCAAAATAAGTTACATTAATCTAGCAATAGAAAAGCTAATAAACGCCTTCACTAAAAAAGGATAAGGACCAGTAGTACCGCACCGAGATGATATTATGGAAAAATCCCAATCCAGTCGGTTTCATTCCCCGCAATTTTGACATGACATGTCAAAATATTTGGTGATATTTTTTCTTTGTTTTGTATATTTAAGAAGATAACCGTTTCACCTCTATTGTTTTAGTAATAAGTATGTACCTAGTTATAGCTATCCTACCTACATATATGTTTTATAATTGTAACTAATGTCGTGTCAAATAAAATATTTCATTTTACATAAGATGTTGTTGGAGTAAATGGCTTTGAAACGCACTTTTTGCATTCGTAACTAAATTAATCAATAAATATGTTAATACATCACTACTCAGTAGTAATAGATCATGTTTGTTATGACCTACAGAGCTGAGACGTGGACACTCAAGATAGGGCTGGTCCACAAGTTCAAAGTCGCTCAGCGAGCTATGGAAAGAGCTATGCTCGGAGTTTCTCTGAAGGTTGGATCAATGTGACCATTGATCAGCTAGGCCGTCCGGTTCAGCTGTTCCGAGGTGGGAATCTAACTCGCAACCTCCTGCGTCGCAGGCAGACCTTTGCCCACCGCGCCACAGTGGTCGTCGCCTAGTCCCGCCTGAGAGCTAACACGTTTATAACTCACCCTTCCTATAATGCTGGCGGCTGACATGCAGCGCGTACAGGAAGTCGTAGTAGGGGTTGTGTGTGTGCGGGTCGTGTAGCTTGGCGCGCTGGGCCGCCGCGCGCTCCGCCTCGCTCGCTAGCGCCCCGCAGGATACTAGCGCGCCTAGCTCGCCGCGGGTACCTGAGCAATTAACACTTGTATTAGATTATTCGAGATTCCTTTCAGGCGTGTAGGCAGGAAAGCTAGCGTCGAAAAGCGTGAGAAAATCTAATTAAGTGTTATGCGGAATAACAAACTGATGTTTTGACGCAGTTATTCGCAAAAAAACTGTCTCCATGATCCGCAGAATACGGGACAGACGGAATAGGATCCTGAAGACTTTATTAGATAGATGTCCCTCATCCCTCTGGGTAAGCCTTATCCGGAATGCGATCTAGAGAAGATACCTCAACCTATATAAGTAAGATTCCACTGCCAGCTGCAGTTGCGCCCCCCGAAACACCGGTTGCCTACCCATTTTCCTTGGTAGCTACGTAGTAGAGATAGACATTAATTTATTTGCTGCTGTAGTACAAAACAGAAACAAAGTATTACATTTTGAATAAAAATAACTTAAAATTCTCACCGAGTGTGGTGAGTAGGGTGGCGGCGGCTGCGGCGCGCGCGTGCTGCGCGGGGTTGGCCGCGGCGGCGGAGAGCGCGCGCTGCGTGCGCCCGCCCGCGAGGTGCCATTTGAATACTAGCCATTGGAACATTGCCTGCAAGCAAATTAAATAAATTGATTATTGACAACAACAAAAACATTTGACTTCGTGAATATTATTATAGGGGAATGTTGACCTATGTGCAGAAGTGGGCCGAGCACAGATAGTCAGTGGCGCGGCCTGCCTAGTGCAGATGCGCGGAATCTACTCGTAGGTCTCGCTCGAACTCGTGCGCAGGCGCTTAGATTTTATTGTGTTATTTATTAGGTTGAAAATAGAAATAGGAATTACTGTCTAATTATTAGAGAAATAAGCGTTTTATTTAGTAGGTAGATTAAGGTTAAGGTGGAGGTCCATGGTTTTCGTCCATAGGTAAGCTACGACCTAAGCGGCCAATAAGCTCAGACTCAGGCTGAGTTTGACAAGATTTCTTAGCATTGTAAATCGAGGCAACCTGTCGTTATAAACCGGCCACTTAGCTACACAGCTTTGCTCGTTGGAAAAACACATGTGTATGCTAGCTAGTCCGCTGGTTACAAAATAATCACACTTTTTAGTTTCATATACCTACTACATACAAACGTGTGTATATTTTTGTATGAATAGTCCATTAATAAACAGACATACGGTTAATTTGAACTTTCCTCACGAATACACAGGTTATTACCAAATTAGGATCGTCTTTGTCAGCTATGCTGATAGCCGTTTCCGCTAGTCGTACCACGCAGGCGCCGGCGTCATGGATTTCAAACAGCTTTATAACCTGAAACAAAACCAATTGAAATGTAAATTATTTTCACTTATAATTTAACACTTAATGTGCTAGGACGCACATGTCTAGCAGCTTCACTTGCATGAGTGTCAGGCGGCGGACGCTGGGCAGTGAATGAGATATAAGAAAATAATTTCTCACCTAGCGCCATCTAGCTAATCTTGCCTGATTATGATAGAAAAAACAAAATGCTAGTAAAATACATAAACTAATATTACTGATTAATGCGAGGGGAAATCTGCTATCTCACATATAATCCTTGTATTCATCTTGATCTCCGCGTTGCAGAGCGCGACCTCCTAGCACAGGTATTATTACTTAAAAGAGGGTCCCATACCACTGAAATGTATTAGATTAAGTAAAAGAAATAATAAAAACTATTTTGACTTTCATGATTTTCGATTCAAGTGTCTGTGACCAATTTACGAGAAATCGGCTGAACCAATCAGATTAGCCAGCCTTGTAAAGTCTGCTATCTTGAAGCAGTTGCTAACCAGTGTTACCTATATCACTCTGACTTATATCAATAAAATAAGTGATCAGATAAATTATTTTCCCTTACTTGACACTAGCAGAAAAGTGTAAACCAGACACATATTGCCATTAACAAAAAATCCAAAATTAAAGTATTAAAATTTGACTTGTCCAAGTGTTTATTTTGTAAGCCTATATATACTATAGAAATAAAGGATTTTGAATTTTCATTGTACTCGTATTTAAAGGCTATTTTTCATAAATAATCTTGAAGTGGTGAAATTATCTGGGAAGTCCGTAAAACTATCTACTTAATAATTAATATTCCTTGATATTGCAGCTACTCACCTTCATATAGTAAAGGACAAGCGCTTGATGTTGCGTCAGCCTCTCTTCTGGCGGGGCCACCATTTGACGAAGGAATGGTTCCGTGCTGACTCCCTTAGCCGCTTTGCAGAATGCTGTGTAAGCGTTTTCTGAGTCTTCCAGGTCTAGGAGTGCTAGGCCGAGAATGAATTGACCTGTGAAGAGAAAGTGTGATTAATTGATATCAAATCAAATCAAATCAAATCAAATCGTTTATTTGCAAGAATACAAAATTATACAATGTCAGATCTTATAACTAATTTAGTAAATGTATTCAGCCTGCATGCAGGCGTGCAAATGTTATGCGAGTCATATTATTATAATTATATATTAAATTAATTATATTAGTCATTATAAGTAACAATTTAAATCTCTAGATATTCGTTCACAGTATAAAAACATTTTTCAGGTAGCCATCCTCTTAACTTTTTCCTAAATATATTTCCATTTAATTCTTTTAATTCTTCCGGTAATTTATTGTAAATAGTTATGCACATGTTATACACATTTCTTTTATAAATATCTTTATGGCATTGGTGTTTATAGAGTGCGTGTCGAAACTTCGGCCTACAAAACATAAACAAAACATCATCCACAAAAAAAGCGTTTCTTATCTTTCGAACTCTCGGTTACTTTCTATCAGCTATCTGAGTATATTTCGATTCTAGGAAAAACTGCACTTAAATGAGAATAGTGCCGCCTACTTTTCTGCCCGACGATTTGACTTTGATTGAACCATCATCACGACATACAAACGGCCACACCAATCATAGCTTACTAAATATCTATGAACACGCAATATGAACCAAACCATGAAATGCATTACCTACTCCAATAAGACAGGCTTAATCTCTCTATATATTTAAACATATGGTCTATAACACTTTCTTACTTCGATTTCAAACAAAACGTTAATATAAATATGACTATTTATTTGTTTATGTATGTTTTATATATAATATACATTCGTCCATAATACGCCACCCTCTATACCGAGACAATAAATACGTGTCCATCCAAAGGTTGCCTGGAAGAAAACGTTCTTAGAAATCGCCCATTGTGCATCTGTATCTTTGTTTGTTCTTTTCTGTTTTTACCCGGTCTTGCTAAGTAATACAGCGTATTTGTATTGTATTACATGAAGTCACTAAGCAATCTAAAGTAAAAAACAGAATCGTCGTCGTTTATCTTATAACATCTCTGTATTAGCATCTGGGGTTGAATACATGAAAACCACCAAAAAAATAGCACTCACGTGAGCAAGAGTTCCATTCGCACCAAGGTTCCAGCATACCGACGTAGCTCTGCACCAGTATCGGCTGGTTGATGCTGGCGAGCCACCAGCCGAATTCAAAGCCGCCAGAGACTGCCCAGCTGAATAGCTCTATAGGAAACTATTGTTACAGGTTGGTAGGTATATTGATTTTATGGTGTGTAGGATTTTTCAGTGTTTGATCCCAAGAACGACCATGAAGTTTCTAGTCAAAAATTACTTTTACGTTCTTTTTATCGAACCATTCATTTTCGTGTCGATAAAAGTAATTTCGTGCGATTCGATATCGATTTGTGCATTGCGTGTGATTGGTTTGACGTGGATTTCGAAGCTGTACGAGACACCACTTTATAGCCCTACCGCTCGGACCGGCCCCTCTAAGCTAGCGCTAAGCTTGGCCACTCAGTGAAATACATATCTCCAAGGTATAGTTTTAGCCGCGACGCGCCGAGGAATCCTGGGAACGAGCGGAGTAATGTGTAGCATTACTCCGCTCGTTCCCAGGATTTCTCGCCCAACTTCCAAAGGTTAGTGGTTTTTCATCGTCAGTGTGTGTGTGTTATAGCCAATATGGTCATATGGTAATAAAAAAAAATATTCGTATGTAAAAAGGATACAGCTGATGCGACAGATGATAAGTCATCAGCGGTAGCGCTTGATGCCAGGAAGTCGGTGCGGCGGCGTGCGCTAGGTGCACGCGCGCGCGCTTGCCCCCCGCGCCCCGCGCATACCCCTGCACCGCGCTCTCCACGCCGCCGTACACGGAGGCCGAGCCCACGTCCGCGCCGAGCGCTGATAGCTTGAGGCGGAATGCTTCCGCTGAGCCCGCCGATCTGTAGAGAACGAAGACATTACATACTATCCACCGTCCTTTTCCTCCTAGCGTCTCCCAATACTGGGTGGGGGTCGTGACCTATCATGGAAGCAGCTTCTCCCGTTCGATGTCGCACAATCAGCGGCTTAAGTGTAAGTAGGTTTATGCACTTTACTTATCTATACTGGTAATCCCTCCAACCTTCCCATGGTCCTACCAACCTTGCGGTTACACGGACCGAAACTGTGAGAAAAGAGATATCTATACTGGTAAGTGATACTCACGGTCTGTGCAGCAAGGCAGCTCTGAGCCACAGCAGCGCGCGGTAGGCCTGCCAGTGCACGGCGCAGTGACCGGCGCCCGGCACTCCGCCTGCGCCGCGCCACATGCCCAGAGCGGCGAGGGCGCCGCGGACTACGCGACATCTGAAATAATTATTGTCTGTATCAGGGACACAGTCATAGAGGGCGTAAAACGTCTGGTACGTTACGGTTACGTTGACATCTGGCTCATAGTGTGGGAGCTCGCTGCGCTCGTGTCGTTTTTTTGTGTGTGTATGAATTGCATTATTTATTGTGTAATAATTAAGTATTTTATTTAGAATTCAAAATTGTTAATTTATATTGCCTGTACATGTATTGGCAAATAAATGATGACTATTTCTCTGTCACTCAATACAAACAGCAATGCTCGCTTCACTCGTCATACTAAGCGCTTCGCTTGCTGCACTCGGATGTCATACACACAGCGCAGCTCGCAGCCGCGCTTTGTAAGGCTAGGCGTATGCTGGGACGCAGGCGACGCAGATCCACGCAGCGCAGGGCAGAGCAGATTTTGTAATGCATGAAAGTAATACATATCTGTGTCGCACGTGCCGGCGCCGCAACGTACGGAGCACTCGGTACTTTCATGCATTACAAAATCTGCTCTGCCCTGCGCTGCGTGGATCTGCGTCGCCTGCGTCCCAGCATACGCCTAGCCTTAAGTTGGGATATAAAACTTACCTCATCTCAGCCATTTGACGTATAGATTCAGTGATAACCTCCACACCCAAGTCGCTGGCAAAAAGGCTGTCAAACTCATCCATCATGCTAGCGTCTCTTTCTTCTTCCTCCCCTGAAAATAATAAAAGATTAGAGCAAAAAGGAGAATGAATGAATGAATTATAATATTTTATTTGCAACTCAATAAACAAAAACAAACAAACAAACAATGATTAAAAAATAAAAGACCAAACAGTTTTATTGTAATTGAGTCACAAAGAGACCGTATTGTGACTAAGACTCTTTCGTGTCGTTTGTCTCAGCATGAGTTCGTTGTAAGTACGATCGAAATCTCGATTCAAACCATAAACTGTAAAGAATAACATCGGGTACTTACGTGTCTTCTTTGGCAAATCGGGAACATCCAGTCTGAGAGCGTCATTCAATTCTAGAACGGCGTTCTGCAGGTCTTTGATCGGTTCCAGTATTGTTTTGAGTTCATCCACGTGCTGAGGTGCTAATGTCTGCAAATATAATACATAAGTCATTCACGACTTGCAGAATGAATCACAATATGGCTGATAGAAATAATGATATAAATAACTGCTGTACATCACATGGCCTTGCGCTTAACCGATTCCTTGCCACCTTCATTTTTCGATCCTTTCCGCCCCGGCCCTATACAAATATTTTAACAATTTACTAATGACGCGCTTGTCGCGTCATTGGCCTCACTGAAGGTTTCTTCATGACGCGCTGCGTGCGTCATAGGCCAGGAATCGGTTAATGCAGGCAATTGGATTCAAGCAATCAAAATCATCAAAAATTCCCTAGAATAATGTGCCTTCCTTCACCCATACATAGAATACTAAACTATTATTAGCTGTCTGTTGTCATTTTTAAGTCTATAGATAGTATAGTAGCTGATGGTGTTCCGAAATAAATAAATAAATAAAATTAAATAATAAATAAACGGCACGAACTGAAATGCTGGTAATCCGTTTTCGAGGTGATAAGTATGCGACGCCTTAAGCACTGTCCTTTGGCCACGATGAAATCGTCAGACCATCTACTCCACAACATAACATAAGGTCCACCTGCGACGCAGGAGGTTGCGGGTTCGGTGACCTATAACACAAGCTCTGCTCATAGCTTGGGGCTAGATGATGCTGTGTGGACTGTCCAGCATTATTTATTTATGTATTACTTTTTATTATATCAAACGTTGTTATACCAATTTAACGTTATTGAAATTATAATATTATTTTTAATTATTATATTTTTTTTCATTCGACCAAACGTGGGACACCCTCTGTTTTTATTTGGTATGCAATAAAAAGTAATTTTATTGTATTGTACATTTGTACCGGTTGTTCCTCTTTATAATATTGGTACAACTCGACCAAGTTTGCACCTCGCGTCGTCGTCGCATTTGTTTGCAGTGAGGTGCAATAAATTTTATAATGTCCACGTTATAAAAGGTAGTTACCGGTTGGTTCTGTGGCGGCGACTGCAGCAGATGTAGCAGGCGCGGCAGCAGGCGGTGCTGCGGCGCGGCGCAGGCGAACAGGCGCCGCTCGAGCTCTGCTGCACCCGCGGCGCCTCCGCTCCGCTCCCACCGCGCTCCCGCTACGACCACGCGGACGGCCTCGGGGGATAGGTCGCCTGTTTCGCCGCCGCCTGACAATTAGATAAGCAAATCAAATGTATTCAATTCAAATATTCCATCCACCGTAGGTACATGTTCATACACTTGATGTCGTTTAATCTAATTTACTATTATACATATTACTTAAATATATAATTAATAACAAAAGTTTTTGTGTAGGAAGGGACACCATAAAGGATTTGTATGGAGAAGTAGATACAAAATACAAAAAAGAATTTGACTTGTCTATTTGCTTATTTTGTAAGCCTAAAGAAATATAACATTTCGAAATGATAAGTTTTGTTAAACTGGAGCTAATCGATCTATTTCCAAATTGGAGTAGGACCAACTTTCCGTATTGGGGTGGGATCGACCTTCTAATCCTATCAGTTTTTTTTTGTGAAAATATCACTAAATTTTACTATCGTGTTAGTGAAATACGCGTTACATGAAATTTATTATCGGCTTAGGCATGTCTAGAGAGCGGGAACAAAGAACAGCCCGCCGTGTACGGGGCGGGTTATTCATTTAGTCGTCGTGGTCATCGCTTAGTTAGAAGTGACGTCTCATGGCGGGTACAGATTTGCGAAATGTAGCATATAGTGTTTTAGAGAATAATGTAGCTGCTGCTGACATTATTTCAGCTGACGTATTGCATCCGTTCGGACGGACCGTTAACGGATAGTCGAAATTCTATACAGAATTGGAGATTCACATTTAAGGAACCGATGCAGTACGTAACCACTCATAGTTAATATGAATGATCCTTTATCAAATAATCATGGCAGACAGACAATGTATTCGATAACCCGCGAAACAGGCCTAATCTAGTGCGGGGTCATGGAACCTCTTAAATCAAAGACCTATGAACATAATTAAGGTGTTTTTTATTTTAAGCTTTTTGGTAAATAACTTATTTGTATTTGTTTTTTTTATATATATATGACTGATGGAACCTTTTAAGGTATTTACGCTATAATGTAATGTTATTATGTAATTAGTTACCTGTGCCAGAATCCAGCAGAGACAGATCTGGCGAAAGCATCATCCGTTCCAGTGGTTCCAACTCCGTGATCAGAGAGATTCCCGCGCGACGCACCACTGCGCACCACCAGCCATTTTCGGCCTCACAACCCTACAAAGAAAACGTAATTGTTATAAAAATTTAGTGAGTTTGTTTTCATTAAATTTTTGAATTCATTTGCCTTTGGGGATACTATTTATTATCGTTAATGTTTTTGTAAGATTAATTTCTAGGCCTGCTACCCTGTTAGCCACATTAAGTAATTCTATCACTAGTTATAGCTGTGTTTCAGAAAGTTTACACTAGGTCATCTGGGTTGATCAGTTGGATTAATTCATCCAACTTATTTCATCAAATGTACATTGGACAAAGATATTGGACGAGCGGAACTAATGTTTTTGGATACGAAAATATGTTCAATTTTACCTCTTTAGACACCATAAGCCCAAGCGGTTTTTGTAGAGTTTCCATGTACTGCATACACCAGCTGTACAATTCTGACCAGCACCTATAATAACACATTTCATATAAATAAAAAAACAAAAAAAAAATACACTATTTGTTTTCGAACGCAAATAAAACGGCGTATTATGTAAAACACACCGGCATGTATGTTGCATGTTTTTAAATTTTTTGAGAACCTCAATAAAGCCCAAATGTTGCAAAAATTGCTTGCAAACATAAAGTGACCATTGGACCTCTATAATTACAAGCCATAATTATGCATAATGACCATCTCTGTGGCATGGTAGGCCCGCCTGCGACGTTGCAGGTTCGATTCACGCCTCGGAACAATTGTGTGTATGATCTGGAGATATTTGTTCCAGGTGTTCTAGTCGTTATCTATGTATAATAAAAAAAAAATATTTATGAAATGTATTGTATTAAGTGTATCAGTCATCTAGTACCCATAACACAAGTTCTGCTTAGCTTGGGGCTAGATGTGTGGATTGGCAATTGATTTATTTATATAATTACTTGTGCTTAAGATGGGCCAGGTCCGGCGAAGCAGTACGGGCCGTCAGCTGCCTGAGGCGAGCTTGCACGGCGCTTACTGCAGAGTCTCCTAGGTCAATGGTTTCGACGGAGAGATCGTTGCTGCCCCATGTTCTGTTGTATATCTGGAGATGCAGAAATGAGGATTGTAGTCTTACGATGATAGGTGATGTTTTGGTAAAGGTTTAGTAAAATAACTTACCACAAGAGCTTTTCTAATAACCGCCTGCGGGAATAAGCCAGGGGTGAGTAATCTATCTCGATATTGCAGGTGTTTACTCAGTTGGGGTAACGCCGGCGGGCCTTCGCGGGTTGCCACCGCTCGCCACATTGCTTCCGCACCGACTACGCTACCTAGGAAACAGCAGTAAGTATTTTAATTCAACATGCTAATAAAGCATCCGTTCATAAAAATCATGGCATATCAAATGAAAGGCTTTCTTTACGGCGGTATCCGGAGGCACACTAGCGCCGCCGACAACTATTTTGCTAGTGGCCACCGAATGAAAACAACTTCGTATCTCTGCCTAAACTATACAGAGGCATTAGAAAAGCACACAAACTGCCCAATGAAACTTTAAAATTTTCCAATATGTACTTAAACCCGTTATCCATAGATCAAAATACAACATCCGTAGACAAAATGGCTTCCCACAAGCTTCATACGAGTGCCCGCGAGCTATCTGTCACCTGATGAAATCAATATAAAATGCATCTAAATGTTACGAGTTAAAGCCCAGATTTGAATGGAACTCATGTGCTGCCGCTGCTTCGCCTCGTCCTACGAATTCGCAGAGTGTTGCCTTTCAGAATAAAATCTAGTTATGTCTCTATCACATACTTGTTATGATGGTATCTCCATCAGGTTGACTCCACAAAGCCCATATCACGTTGTTTCCATCTCCATAACCAATGGTGTAGTCGAGGAGATCAAGCTAAAACAATCAATTCAATTAAGAAAATGCCTATACAAAACTGTATGTAAACTTTAAAAAAACAATTCAAATTAGTTACTTAATTAATTAATAGTAAAATGTCTAGGCAGGCATTCTTCCGGTGGATTTTGGGTCTATTGTTCTAAAACTTATACTCTAGCCAAATTTGGTGTGAAATGTATGTAATCAAACCCAATACTTAACCTAAAATTCAATGTTTCCATGCATTTTTTTAAGATATTGATATTCCCTATCAATTTGAGATCTTGGTTTTAACTTGAGGCACGTGATTTTAGATTATCTGTTGTGGTTTGCTCACAAACAATTCACATGAAATTTGGCTCGAGTATATGTATTAAGAGAGAAGGTATAGTATAGAGTAAGTGAAAAGTGGATTAGGAGATAAATTTTTACTTGTGGTCCAAAAATGCGGCTAATTTGTGAGAATTTGACTAAACCGGCGCCACCGTCGTGCATTCTCATAACCACGAATTCACATTCATTTGGGAATGACAGGTATGCAACTAGAATAACGCTTCCGTCTGCCCCTGTCGTTTTCTGCAGCATGTGGCCATGAGCTGAAATAATTTAAAAATTGATTTAAAATAACATTTTGAAAACGTGCCGTGGCAAAAAACAAGCTCTATTGAAGCTTTTCTAGAAATAGTCGAAATATTTCTACTACATATGGCGTTAGTTTGAGCAATACAAGACATAGACATTCATTTATTTGCAAAAGTTTATATGCGTGTTTTGTTAATACAAACAAAAACAAATACAGGTTCGTCTTTTACACACGCAGATTTTTTCAATGTTCAGGTAGTAATTTTCTACCTGAGCATTGAAAAAACCAGCGTTTGCAAACAAACAACTACATCGAGACATTCTTCACCGAGATTACAAACATTCTACATCGATAAAACTTCTGAAACTATCATGGTCATTAACACTAAAGTCATTAAGATATTCCGTGATCATGGCGCATGAAACTGTGCCGAAATATTGGAAAACTCAAAAATAAAATCATAGTAAATATCCCGTTTTAAATGATTCTACATCGAGTTTGGCTAGTGGATATTAAAACTTACGAGGTGGCCTTGGGCGCACAACAGTCTGTGAGAGAGGTGTGGAGACAGCTAGAGGCGCTCCGCCCTCGTCCAGGCTCCAGGCGCGAAGGCATGTGTCCCCACACACAGCTATAGCTAGCCCGTTTGATAGCACTACTCCATAGGTTTCTATACTATCTGCACTTTTACCCCTGTGAAGATTAGAACATAGTCAGCAACTGTTTGAGGTGGATCGTTTCGTGTAGGGTAGAGGAGAATCCCAAGAAATTCCCCCCTACAAAAGAAATCTCCGCATCCGATGAATTTGCCGCCACGGGTCTCGAACGGTACAGTTACGCCAATGCAAGATAAATATAAAAAAATGCCGGGCAATTCACACAGCATTAGCAAGGTATGTTAGTAAAGCTGATACAATATGATCATTTTGAGACTAAAATCTTTTATTTCTCCAAAAGGTCTGAAAATACTGGTGAATCGAAGTTTTTTTTATCATGGGTTCATAAAAAAATACTTGCGATTTGCAAATCATTAATCATTATTAATTAACTTTTATGTATGATGTATCTTGTAAGTACAATAAAGAATTTAAAATACCTCAGTGCTCCAGTGATCCCTGACAAAACCCATGGCATAGTGGACTCTCGCTTCAACAATGTAGTCACAGCAGTTCCTGCCACTGGTAACTTGACGAGAAGCACTCCTCCCTCCCCGCTGTGGCCAAATGCAAGGGCAAACACTGCCTCCCCATTATCACGTAGCAGTGATGCGCATGTGTGTGCAACACCTGCATCTGTGAATTAAATAACAATATTTGAAAATTATATCCATGAAAACCTTTATGCTTTCTGGTATTTACAATTTGTGAGTCTGTTAATTATAAGCCTCTGGTTTTTCTTCAAATGAATATAAAGTCATTTACTCTGAAACTCAGTGAGACATGGTGTGGTGTCAGCAAACTGATGGTATCTAAAACAACTTCTAAAACATCACTTACATGTAAGGTCAATACCAAGTACCAACTAGACCCAACAACCAACTCAATTTAGTCTCACTGGATATTTATCTAATAAGACTTTTCTGGCATAACACCTTTACTTTAAAATGAGAATATAACAGTAAAGTTTTGCTGTATTTCTAAAATAAGTAATTGACATAAACTTACTTGCATTAGAATACTGATTCAGGATAAAATAGTTGTTAGGATTGTTTACGGAACTGGTGTCTTGGAATATTGATGGTGATGTGCTACTGAGAGATCCAAATGATGACTGGAACAGATAAGGTTTTATTTGCTATTAACAGATGACGTCCGATGTGGCGCGGTGGGCGAAGGTCCGCCTGCGACGCAGGAGGTTGCGGGTTCGATTCCCGCCTCGGAACAATGGTGTTTACGATCTGCAGATATTTGTTCCGGGTGTTCTGGTCGTTTTCTATGTATAATAAAAAATATCTATATATGTAATGTATTGTATTATGTATATCAGTTATCTAGTACCCATAACACAAGCTCTGCTTACCATGGGGCTTGATAATGCTGTGTGAATTGTCCAAAAAAAAAAAAAAAAGTTCAAATTAGGATGCACAATGTTTTTTATAATATTATTATAAGCTAAAAGCTGCATGTGGCTTCGTACATCTTTTTCTAAGATAAAAAGTAGTCTAAATCCTACTCCAGGATATTATAGATCTGCCAACTATATTTTAGTTTGCTTTTTCATAGTGAAAAAAAACAGAACTGGAAACAGAAATTGTTACAAATTAATAATATTAGTATAGATTAAACAAATACCTTCTTATCCAGCATGGATGGATGTGAGAAAACCAATCTGTGTACTGAAGAAACTGTAGCAGCTAATATAACTACATGTTGGGATACACTCCTCTCGTAGATGGTGATATTATTCAGTGGTGGGGTGCCAGGTGCAACTTTACATCTTAGGTGTGATCCTGATAGGTTGAGATCCAGTGATGCTTCAGATAATTCAATTCCATCTGAAGTTGTTTGCCTGAAATAAACATATACAATAATAAAATCATAGGTTTTATACTTAGTGTTCATTATGAATGAGAGCAAGATATTTACCAATAAATAAATCGGTTCCTTGAGTATGTTTTCTTGGAATCTTTATACCAGTAGCCGCCAGCTTTAGGAGGAAGTTTGATGTCTTGCAAAGTACTATGGGTACCCCCTAAAATACATAAAAGCAATGAATTACTATTTAACACAAAAACTTTCAGCATCAAAGAAAATGGTTTACCTGTATTCAATACGATTTCTTTCCATTTTTCCGGAGTATTGTGAATAGGCGCGATTTCTTTGAAGGTTACTGGCATTGCATCAAGGAACTCCATATTTATACCACTTTAATTACCGAAACTCGTAAAAGCATAAAAAGATAACCAGTACGGTAAACTAGCGTGGCTTGTGGCTGTAAATAAAGAGCGATTCGATTTAGAAAAATAGTAAACAAAGCAGCGGCCAGCGACAGACAGTTATTTACTTTTTTGACACTTTCAATTTTCACATTTTGAGGTTAAAATAAAAAACGTCTTTTTTTTCATAGACAAGCAAAGCTTTTTTTTAAATATGATCAAGGCTGTTTCATGGCCGTTTCATTCCCGGAAGATGGTTAAATTCAAGAATGAAAATGTAGGTAATTTTTTTTTATTCATTCATTCATTCATTTTATTTGACTCTGTGGTTTTTAGGTGTAGTGCGCGAGTTTTTTGCTAATTTTACGTATTTTTTATATTTTTTAGATCTAGCACCACATTAAAAGATAATTCTCATTGCTAATGTATTGTGCAAATCTATCAGTACCTATAAAACACGAACAAAAACTATGATATTGTGTTAATTTGTGGGAAAATATATCTAAAAGGTATGACCAAACATGCATCGATTTTACGTTTATTTTTACATTTTACTAACAATTAATATATGGAAAAGCTTTGTAACTAATATCCACCTTATTTCTTTTCTATATTGGTTTTCAAAATCATGATTGTTTGTTTCTATAGAACTTCTTCTCTAAAGATTCTGGTGTCTCCTGCTTGCAAGTCTTACTATTTCCAATTACCTGGGAATTTGATTGCTCCTTCATAATACCCAATTTTATTTATGATAGAAATTATAAAAAAATAATCCAACTCTCTTCTAAAACTATTGAACAAGACTGAGATTGGCATGACAATAATAAAGGTACCTTACCTGCACCTCATAAAACCTCTTTAAAATGGATACTGTACAATATTCTGATAAAACCTTCTTATTGCACTCGTTATTACTCCAGAGCCAGACCATTAACATACAGATTTATTTTATTGTTATGTAATGATGAACTTCATCATCGCATTAGATGTTGTACTTTGATAGGTGCTGGGTTAAGAACCCAAGAATCAAATGTAAAGTAAAGACCATTAAGAAGGTTGTCAGATAATCTTTTATTATTTTTGTTACATGATAAATATTTAATTAATATAAAGTTGTTCAATCAAGAGTAAGGCAAATAAGATTGTAGGGTTGTTACCAAGTGTTACTACAACTAGTTCTACTTACCTTAGGGCTATATGACGCTGTGTGAATTATCCACCATTAGTTTTTTATTCATTGTTTATCTTGTAAATAGATTTTTGTGAACAGTACTACAACAAATCTGTCATTACCATTAGCCTTATGAAACCTACTGCTGGGCAAAGGTTGCACCCTGGTTCCTCCACCCATCTTAATCTGTAGCCAGCTGGAACTAAGCTTAGTCATGTACGTCCACCTAAATATTAATAACAAATGCCTGCATAGCGAGTGAAATTATTGTGGTGGACATGGTATATGAATTGATCTCCAACTAACGCTGTGGAGTGGATGTTGTAAGAACTGACTAAGGGTACCTATCAGAGGAAGGGCAGCAGCATGTATTTTAAAACTTCTACTGCAATCCCCATTCTGCCTGCCAAGCATGGTGATTATAGCAAAACCTCCCTCATTTGGGAAAGGCATGTTTAGCTGTTGAGGTATATGTGCTGATGAGGCAAAACGAGATACTGCTAACACGGGATTTTTCGTCCCTTAGCGCCGTGGCGGGGTGCGAGCACGGAGCGGGCGCGGCGGGGTCGGGCGGGGGGCGATCATCGGACACCATCCGCCGCGTCAAGGTCAAGATGTCCTCCGTGTCGGCGCAGGGCGTCGTCGAGCGAGCCTCTGCGGAGCTCTCTCGGCGGATCACAGGTGAGAAACTATCTACTTCCCTTGTGGCAGGGGGCGACCATGTAATAAGTTAAAGTGAAGCAATAGGACTCGCCTTTCCGCTCGCTTTTGGCAGATAAAATAGTATAATACATTTTGGGTCGCTTTTTGACTCTAGCTAACGTGAAATTCAAATTCAGTTCAGAATCGACCACACAGGGACCAACAGAGAATGTGAGCTCGCCTTCTTAGGAATGCACTGACCAGCAAGTTTCACTACCAGCTTTACACTTTGTACCTCTACAGGTCTCGGTCTGCGTGGACGAAAGCGCTCTCCCGGCGTGGTGGAACGCGTCGCCAACGCGCTCTGTGGACCTGCGGCCTCCGCCGCCGCCCCCCGCGTCCCTCGCAGAAGGCGACCTTCCCCGCGACCCCTCGTCTGGACCCAATTCGTACTCGAAGAACGATTCCTTGAAAAATTCTTCCTCTACTTCAACGCGAACGATCGGCGAACGCTAGCCCAAGTGTGCACCAGGTGGCGAGACATTCTATATTCCTCTCCTCGGTGGTGGAATGGCTTAGTCGGGGTCGTGGATTGTAGAGAGCTTAGATCTACCTCCGGTTCCTGCGTGCAGAGGTTCTACAACTCTATGATTAGAAGAGGTATTCGCGGTGTGGGGCTTGTCTCTGGTTCAGATGATGATATTAATGAGTTCATCCGACAATTCCCTTTATCGGCGCACCACCTTCATGCTATTGGTCTAAAAGGTTGCACTATTACTGACAGGGGGCTGGAAGCTATACTAGATCATTTGCAGGTTTGTAGCATCTCATATTAACTCCATCATGAGTTATGAAACTGTGCTGGCTTTACAACTAATTCCACATTTTAGGTGCTCTTTGAACTAGAACTAACCGGATGCAATGAAATAACCGAGGCCGGGCTATGGGCATGTTTAACACCACGAATTGTTTCACTCACGCTTACTGACTGCATTAACATCGCTGACGAAGCTGTAAGTATCAATTGAGACCGTTTTATAATAGTTCCTACCATATTTTCACATTCCAAACAAGCCTGAAATAAATGATTAATCAATTTAATATCTGGTATCTGTTCGCGGCTTCGCACGCGTTCTATGGAAACAAGATATCCAATGGAAACTGATTTATGGGATAAAATGTAGTCTTAGTGTTTACACACCAATCACTTATAACAACAAACTAACAAAATATTTTACATAGGTATTGCTAAAATCTGATAGCCAAGCAGCAAAAAACATGTTCTTCCTTCCTTCATGTTCATATTCATTATATCTCCAGGTGGGAGCAGTGGCCCAACTTCTGCCGTCACTATACGAGTTCTCTCTCCAAGCGTACCACGTGACCGACGCAGCCCTAGGGTACTTCTCGCCTAAGCAAAGCTCGTCGTTGAGCGTACTACGATTGCACAGCTGTTGGGAGCTAACCAACCATGGCGTCGTCAATATTGGTAAGACTAATGATTTTATTGTTAGCTGGCCAATTCCACTAATACTTTAAAAGCTAAACTAATATAAATGGCTAAACAGCTTGTGTACAAAACAACTCTATAGATCAATATTTTTGTATTCATTCATTTGATAACATGTAGCTCTATTTTACAGGATATTATGTAGGCATTATAATAGAGGAACTTACCTTAATAATTACCAGATTTATATTTAAAAAATTAATTATACATATGTATGTATAGGTAGATATCTAGTGACAATAGACCTAGTAGATAGTAAGAATCTAGACAATATGTGTGGTATATGTGAGCAAAACCACAAATATTAATAAACCAGCGGACCTTCCCGGCTTCGTACGGTTTTAGTACGGATCCCAATTTTTTTTTTAAATATAATATAGCATATGTTTACCGGGGATAGTGTAGTTTCCCAACGGTGAAAGAATTTTTCAAATCGCTCCTGTAGTTTCGGAGCCTATTCATTACAAACAAACAAACAAAAAATCAAACCTTTCCTCTTTATAATATTAGTATAGATAAAGCAGCGGTTCCTAAACTTCTCAATCAACATTGCAAAGACTAGGAACCCTACCCCCAAAGTAATAATTAGCATCTCATCATGATATATTTATGCTTCAAGTACCTGCTCACTCTACTTCCTTCTTCGCCCAATCCTTTACTGCCCGGGCTGTGCAACTATGGAACGCATTGCCAATATCGGTGAGGCGTGCTAAGTCATTACCAACCTTTAAAACATTGTTAAAAGAGCACTATTTGTCCTGCTGTCACTAAGCGCATAATTGAGATCCTATGTTTATAAGTAGTATATGTATATTTTATGATATATACATATGTAGTATATTTCTATGTAAGTACTATAAGTATTTTATTTATAATATCCCACAACTTACAAGCACACAGATCCCCTGGTACTGTCCACGATCCTATCCATCCATGGTTGTCTGGTAGAGACGCTCTTGAGCGATAAGACCGCCAATTGTACTTAATTTTTAAGTTTTTACTGTACATAGTTTATAGTTAAAGTGCAATAAAGAATTTTCTATCTATCTATCTATCTATAAATATCAGAAACTAAGTTGTAATAATAATTTAATAGTTAAAGATATACTACTAAATATCACACGTATTCATCCCATATTGTGTTTCATATAAAATCAAATGCATTTGACACAAACCAAAACTGTGTTAACTCGTAATTGGGCACTTAAGAGCTCTAACCAGAGCATAGAGGAGAAGCTGCTCTGCAAATTAAAAGTGCCAATTAGCTGAAGCGCGCTTCTATTCCACACATTCATTATTTAGGTCGAGAGTCCACATATTTCCACTCAGCTTGTCAAAGCGAATCGCTTTGCATAGAAAAGTACCTACGTTATATATGCAAGTTAGGCTAAGACAGCATTCTGAGTCCCTATCCCGAGTTAGATATCGTATCGTCACCGCAAGATAAACATCTTGTTTTGAGTTTTTTGTATTTATTGCTTGTAGCAAAAACAAACTACTTTAAGCTATTGCGTAAATAAAGGATTAAAATAAGAAATTATGAAGAAGGTTAAATTATTAACACTTTCATTGCCAACGCACATGTAATTCTGCGAGACCGCCCAGCCTCTGCGGTGCAACCTGCAGGGACAGGCTGGACAGTGAATGCTTTAGGAGCCACCTTAAATAAATGACTTAATTATTTTATGGCTCTACAAAAACGCTCCTAATAAGGTGTAGTGTAAGTAAGCATGGGTAGGCAAGAGAATTTCTAACAGGTCGATGGTGTTCATAAACACTTTCTTTCATATACAAAGAAGCACACACACATGCACATATACAGTTCATAATTCTATCGAACCCCGCCCATTGACCTTAACAAAGAAATACGTAGGTACTTAAACCTAGCTAACGAACAATCGCTTATCGATCTACAATATCCAATTAGAATACGAACGCGATGCAACAAAACCTTCATTTAATTATTGTACAGTTGCCTACACTAAAACATATTAATTATTTTAGTACTATGTCGTTTTAAAGTGGACTTACTTGACAAGTAAGTTTGATATTGGCAAACCAAACTCGTCAATTAACTATTACTATTTCTAAACTTTCGCCTTTTCTTAACCTTCGACAAAAAGGACCATAATTTGGACGTCCTTCTGATAGTGATCATCGCTCTAAAACGTATAAACAGATTTTGATTTACCCTGGTGTTCACGAGAAAGATAAGCGAGCAAAAAATTACAATTTATTTGAAGTTTCCATAGATATAACGTCAAAGTTATACGATGATGCTGCTATGCTAACAGTCCGATTATCTGTTGGCGACACCCGCCTTCGATTTTTTGTTTGAAAAGTGACTTTTTTGATGAAAATAGATGCCTAAATGATACGTCTATGTCCTATGTCTGTCTATGTCTATGTAGCCGTTTCAATGTGATGATTTTGATACTCAAGATATTACGAATTTCTGTGAAATGAGCGAACGGCCCCCGTTTTGGAAAGGCACGTTCTGCCGCCGCCGCCGTACTGCACAAGGTTACGTATTTAAAGTTTATACAACCGACTGTACACCACAAACCACTTTGTACATAAAGGTTATGTTATGCCTTCATAATCCAACTGATGCCAAAAATAACCCATGTTATTGATTCGGCGAAAACATTGCCCGCGGCAGGGAAACGCGCGGCTCGCAAATTGCGTGTCAAATATTACATTTCAATTAACCTACGGGTAAGGGAAGGTAGGTGTATGTAGGTACTTACTAGCGTCTGCATACGGGTTTGCTGACGTGGTACCTGAATTAAATGTAGTCTATGTCACTCGGGGATAATTTCCTATTCCTAATGTAAGGTATTATTATTACCTATTAATGTATTAATAGTATCTAACTGGATGATTCATTTGGAGTTTTGTTTTTCATAACAAAAAAGTAAAGTAAAAAAATATATTCGGTTATTTATTTATTAAAGAAAGATCATAGAAGTTTACAGTCTAAGAACCAAAGCACTCACTATTCTGTGCTATTAACGATAAATCTATGTTGAAACTTAAATACATTAATATGTTATATTAAAACTTTTACTAAATTAAACTAAAACTCTGAGATTGTCGTAGAATATGTCGATGTGCTGAAATTCGTTCAAGGACTCGTTCAGAAGTTTTGACTGCCCGAATCGTTGCTCTTCGATTCTATCTTATTACTTATCATTCAGCTATCGTACAAATAACCAAACACCACCAACTTAATCTCTTTGTAATATACCTTACCCAATATCCATACTTTCATATCTTGGTAAAATGAGCTTCGCAATAATTATTTGCGGTGGCGGGCCTACGCACGATGCCAGATTGCCTACGGTCTTATAATTATGAGTAGAATAAATAAGGTTTCTTATTAATTAACTTGGTAGGTATAATCATAAATTGTTCTCATTTCTTCGCCAAACGGAATTGTTAATTTTGGCCCTTGTAAATTTGCCTTGGTTTGGTTTATCTACGAGAAAGCCCGAGCAACATTTTCGAATAGGCATTTTAGCAAACCAATTAGGTCGCGTCGGTCTATCTATTCAGCTATAATACTAGTAGTATTTAAATTCATCGCAACCATTTTTTCTTGTCAAATAGGTTACCATGCGTTTATAAAAAAAAAATTGATGGGAAAGACGTTGTTATGAGCTGTGACCGCATGTCGCGCCTCGGCCGGTCAAACGGTCCGAGAATACCGAGTTGCTGAATTATATTTTTTTATTATTTATTGCGTACATTACATATATTATTTCCTCTACTTTTCCATCGCATTACAGCCATCGTGGTCACGGGGCGAACGCGTGGGGGAAATAATAACAAAAAAGTTCGCCCCAATACGCACATGCCCAACTGCTCCAGCTTCAGCAAATTTAATTATTTTAATTCATATTTAACAAGATGCGCCCCGCAGCTTCGCCCGCGTGGAAATCTATGTGTCCAATGTTTTATAAATCTTCTTCTTCAATTACTTCATCTATTAAAAAATCGTACCTATATCCGTTGCGTAGTTTTGAAGATCTAAGCATACATAGGGACAGACAGCGGGAAGCGACTTTGTTTTATACTATGTAGTGATTTATTAATTTTTCTATTCTTTTTCAGTACACTCCCTGCCAAATCTGACAGTCCTCTCTCTAAGCGGATGCAGCAAAGTGACAGATGAAGGCGTAGAGTTGCTGGCTGAGAATCTGCCACGTCTCCGCAGTTTAGACTTGAGCTGGTGCCCGCGCGTCACTGATAATGCACTGGAGTATATTGCGTGCGATTTGAACCATCTTGAAGAGCTGACTTTGGACAGGTAAGTGTTAAGGGAATTATGGATGTAACATAATGTATATTGGAACTTTGTGATATATGTCTATGCTTAGCATAAATGCTTCTACCACCGATAAGACAGGCGATGATATTGTGAACCTATCAAAAGCGATGGTTACGATGTCAAACGCAATCTGGCGGAATATTTGATTCTGATTGAAAGATTGATATTTTGAAAAACTGTTTTTTTGTTATTTCTTCTTTTACAAGTAAATGATCTTGATGTAATGTAGTTTGGCGCACATTGTATGAATATTTGCTGAAACAAACTTTGAACCAATTGTAGTTTTGGAGTCTTTCGACATAATGTTGTTTTTAACTTGTAAACCACACTATGTGCGGAAACTTATCATATTAATTACTTGTAGAACCTCAAAATACTAAAGTCATTTAAAACGGGATATTTACCATGATTTGATTTTTGAATAAAAGTGTAGTGTACTTTAGTGTTAATAACCATGATAGTTTCAGAAGTTTTAACCACAAAATAGTTTAAATTTTTTTTTACTCGTGACTATTCGCTCCTTAGTAATGTTGTTACGTATGTTCCGTTCCGCCATAGTAGCGCTAAAACTCCTCATATAATATTTTTCAGAAGATTTTACTAGCATGCCACTCTCACGTGTCAAAAAATGGCTAATATATTATTAAATACCGAATTCTCCACCAACAGATGTGTGCACATAACAGACATAGGCGTGGGTTACATCAGCACTATGCAGTCGCTCGTGGCTCTGTTCTTGCGGTGGTGCTCGCAGCTCCGTGATTTTGGCGTGCAGCATCTGTGCGGGATGAGATCTCTGCAACTATTGTCTTTGGCTGGTTAGTATCTTAATTTGCTACACAACTTTCACCGAAACGTAATAAAACCTACTGTACTGCTGAACATAGGCCTCGTTATATGCCCGTTCCTGCATAGGAACTTTAACTGTACTTAGAGCATTGCCATGCTAAAATTATTATATTCGTAAATAACCTACCTTATTCTTTGTTCGCCTGTAACACAGCTACATTGTGACTTAGGAGAAATTGCTCTAACTCCATTGTTATACATATTTTTGAAATAAACGTTTTGTATTTGTTTATAGTGATCATTTGTATATTCCAGGCTGCCCTCTCCTGACATCTGGCGGTCTCTCAAGCCTCATCCAACTGAGGCAGCTGCGCGAGCTCGAGCTCACGAACTGCCCCGGCGCCTCTCCAGAGCTATTCGACTATCTACACGAGCACTTGCCTCGGTGTCTCATCATAGAATAAGGTATTTCAATCTGGTCGCTGTAAAACCTATCTTAACTAAGTCTAGGTAATAAATATTTTTAAACTTACCCGTTCAGAACACATCATTACAAGTACTATGTTAACGGGTATTTATCGCGTTTATTTACCTATTTTTCCCCGACGTTTCAACCCGTTTAATAGGTAAATAATCGCGATGAATTACCTTTAAAATTAGTACTTGTAATTATAGAACTAAAATGTTGCCATGTCTTTGTTATCGATCGAAATTATAAGAATGGAGGATTTTTTGTGATGAGAAATTAATTTAGATTTCTTCTTAACTGAATTGACATATTTGGTGGACCCATGAAATTGACGGTTCAGTTGAGGAGGTTACTACCACTTTTTAATTTTTTTAATTCAATATTTGTTGCTCAGTTTTGATCCCGTTTCTCTTTTGGTTGCAGAATATCCGGGACTAAACTAATATCCGCGACAAGATAGGAAGCGTAACATCAGCGGCGGTAAACCGATTAATCCTAAGGATTACAAAGAGTTACATGACAACTACACACTAGCCAAATTCGATGTTGAATCTTTGTAAACAAACCACGACACAAATAACTAAAACTCACTTGCTTGGCGTAGAGTTTCAGATATAATTGTAACCAAAATGTATTGAAGGGTCTCAAATCGACAAGTAATGTAAATTGCGTATAAAAGACGCGGCAACAGAGTGAATTTTAGGCTAGTATGGGCGGTTTGTTTACAAAAAAATTCCATCGAGTTTGGCTAGTGTATAGACTTCATAGAGATCAGTTGCGTAAAAAGAGACGCGGGTTCAAGCACCGTTAGATTCTAAATCCAATGCATTTCCAGAAAACATGTACAGCCGGTTTCTTTCTCTGGTACTTGATAAGACAGAAGTTAAACAGCGTACCCAGTCAAAACCTGGTTATTGACCTCCTTCGACGGTACTATCGCTTTTCCGGTTTTTGAAAATCTCCAGTAAAATTGGAACCGCAAACAAATCCGTCCAACTGCGGTTTTATTTCTAAGATAAAGTAATTGTCGTACGTGGTTGTAATACTCGGACAAAGGAGTTCTTTCGAGGTAACTGTTTCTCAGGTCGTTTCAAAGACTGTTCCTTGATGTTCTAAATTTGAAGACTATTTTGTGACGGCGTACTTTAAAGTAAAGTAAACGAGGAAAATCTAAATTATTTCTGTAAATAAAATCCTTAAACACCAATGGAGTAACCTAGTCCTAAATGTTAGCCGTCTCCTCGTGATTTTCAATTTAAAAGACATGATTGAAGAAGGAAATTTGTTAGAGTGAAAGTTATATATTATATGCAATAAGGTCGCCTTCATAACAAGTATTAGAAGAATTTTCACTTCAACACTGTTCTTTAAAAATATATTTATTAGAGATATAAAGTAGATAAATTATAAATGAGAAAAAACTTGCTTCAAGGTTAGCTTTAGAAGGAACAATACTTTTTAGTGAGTATTTAATATAGTGCTACAAATTCCCACCAATTTTGCACTTCTGTGTTTAATGTGTATTTGTATTTAATGTTTTTTGTGTGTTTTTAATATTCAATGTACCTTCTACCTACCATTCCTCGAATTTTTTATAATAGTTTATTGTAATTATGTGTTGGTTGTTAGCATTTCATTGTATTTGGTAGGTGTATTTTAGTGGTACAAAGTTTAAATGTGGCGTTAAGACAGATTATATTATTTATACATAAAGTTTGCTCAATAATGTTGTGTCGGGGACAGAGTGTAAGGTTCAAAATTAATTAACATTAATTGATAAAGTATACATCTACCAGCAGCTAAACTACAGAAATGCATTTTTAGAATTAGGGTAACACATTAACAGTATTCTGATAAATTATAGAGTAGACGTTAAAACGGCCGAGAAAGCTAAAAAAATAGATATATATATATTTATTTGATGAATTAAATTGTTTAGTTGGTCAGAGTTTATGAGAATAAAATTTAACTAAATAGGCATATTGCGAATGGAGACATGCCTAGACGCTTAAAGTACACTTATAGATAGCTAAAATACCTACCTACAGCATGTACCTATAGGATATTTCCCTGATGTTAGGACCGTAGCATATCTCCGCCGCGAAAGCGGAATCGCAAAAATTTCGCTATAACTTGTCCGTTGTATGTCAAGCGAAACTGCCTGTTCCAACGCATAGATTTGACGAAGATTCTATCTCTTTTCCGCGCGATTCCACCGATCTTCTCGGACGCCAGGCTGCATCACCGCGCTCTGTCCGCTTTTCCCCTGCGATACCGCGTTTATTTCGCATGTTTCTTGTGGCAGTCGACAATTTATATTCCGCTACTCGAATGGCGGCAAATGTACTAATGTTACGCAGTGGAACTCGCTTTGCGGACGCTATGATTTCGCAGCGAAGATGTGCTACCTATAATATAGCGAAACACAAGACCTTATTATTTCTTCAAATTAATACAATAGGTAACTAATTATAAGTATTGTTGTATATGTGTTATTTTTGCGCACGTAATCAAACTTTTAAGTACTTATTTAGTTATTACACGACATGTATTTTTTCTGCTGATCAATTAGTTAATGAATGATTTTATATAGATTAATTAATTTTCAAACTCAGTAGTGGAATTTCAAAGGTAAACTTTTATGTGAACATGCATGATCAAATATTGAAATCTCTTAAACCATGTAAATAATAATCTACTTTTAAAGTATTTTTGTACGGGAGTTGCTTGTTGCTACAGTGGCTCTTTGTATGTTAGAACTATGTATTTGCAATTGATATAATAAAAGAATAATAATACTGAATTCATATTAAATAAATTCTAAGTATAATCCGAATTAAATTCATTTCTAACTAAAAGCTCTCCTGTCTTACAAATCGATATATAGGTTTGAAAACCTATAAGTAATTTTTTTGAAACAGCTCATTTATTTATTCAGCAAATAAAATGTTTTTCTAGTCAATTTGTAAGTTAAGTGTAATAAATTATATGGTAAGAGTAAAGGTTTTGCGTTTTTATACTTACATTAAAATTCTTTGATTACCTAACCAGTGTACGGTTTTTCAAAGTTTTTGTAATACTACTCGTATTATAGACCGTCCTTAGAAAGCACTATCTGGGCATAACACTATGTGAAGCTGAATCTAGGCATAGGTACGCGTACGTAACGTATAGCTTAAAGACTTGGAAAGTTGTTTACACTCATTATATCTTGAAAATGGCTTGAAACAGTATTTTTGCATTGCGTAAAATATCTGAAACTACGAACGATTCAAATAATTTCACTTGCGTTATATTTTGCCGCGCGGTAGTACAACTAAGAATTAAAGGTAGTAAAACACACTATTGTGTCGTGGCGCATCAGAGGCATTATTGGATTCGTACATTTATGCTACGATACGAAGATTGGCGTTCGCGTTTTCGCAATAAATCTTCGTGTTCTATCGATGACAAAGTGTTTAGCGACATTGGAAAAACATTTCGCAACGTTGTAATAATAATATTTCATTGAAAAAATGGAACACTATTACCATTTTATCGGAATCCAGTGTTTCTATCTATTTTACGTCGCAACACCATTGTGTGTTTCAGACTTATCATAGATACCTAAGCAACACTATTCCATGTTTTATGTGTTTTTGCCAATATTGCTTTCATTATACTTTATTGATTTAAACATTGTTTGATCATAGCACTTAAATCATTTCGATCTTCTATTTTATAGCTATAATTAATTTAGTTTATCCCATTCATTAATTTATCACCAAGGAAACCTTACCGTAATAATAGGGAAAAATGTAAAAAATCTTTATTTCCTTATGTAGGTACAATTACTGAACACTATCATGTCAAATTCTTAAAATTAAACACTGACATGGAAACTATATGGAGCGCTATGGCGCTCATTAGGAGAAGCCTATATCCAGCAATGGACTAGCATATGCTGATGGAAATAAAGTGATATTTTGCAGATTGTCTAAATTTATTTTCTGATGATTTTTGCTACTTTGAGTTTGAACACAACACATATGTAGCTTTGCTTCCGACAGAAAAGATTAACAACTATTAATTAACTACTCAAGGACCCAATACATTTAAGTGCAGTTAAAAAAACTTCTATTATATTATGATAGTGTAGGTATTAAATATTGTGGAGATCTCTACTTTTCAAAGTAGACATTTAAATACAATAACAATAGATAAAAAACATTGAATATAACATTTTAATATAAAAACAATAGAGATACGAGTTTTTTTTATATTCTTGTTATTATTTTCTTTGTGACAACCCATTAAGCTATTATCTTGAGGGGTCTCAGAACCATCCTAAGAAATTGGTGTTTTTTTTTTTTCATAGTCTTCAGAGGACTACTGCCACTAACGAGACGGTTTGTTTACAAAGGTAACCAATTATATCAGAGAAGTATAAAAGTGAGCATTTTTCTCATTGTCTATTCCATTTTTTTACAAAACCTAATATGGGTTGTCATATGCCCTTTGTTGCTGCATTAGCATCGATTATATTCCGAGATCAGCATCACTCGAACAAAATTTGTTCGTTACTCGTACAACAACCTCCTCTTGTAAGTTAACAAATATCTCGTATGTATTCGATGTGATGCGAAACTAGAAGTCGCGCAAGTTTTACCTTTTTTATCTTAGCATAATTATTATTATTCATACAATTCCTGTGTTTCCCTCTATCAAATTAAATTTATGTAAATATTTTTGTGTGCTAAATGCACCGCTGCAGAGGTATTTTTGATTGGCGTCACCGTATCTGTAATTTAGTGTAGTCCAATTAAAAACTACACTATTTGTACAATACCTTCTTGTACAATGTTATAGTGAAATATAGATGTACTGTTTTATCCTGTAGTTTTATTTTATTAAAATATCCCTTACGACTAGATAGCATGTCTTGCTTGTTTACTAGCTTCGTGGTTTATAGGTGTAGGCTACTGTAGGTATCACAGAAACAGCAAATCCTCTTTGGTTGAAAGTAGATAGGTATGTTCCGAAATAGCGATCACCAAATTAGATATCACGATATTTATATCTATAATTCAGAACGATGAACGCGCTCAGGAGTTGCGGTATTAATTTCGTTCTCCGATGTCGACTTTAGAGTCCTCTTTATACAACGAATAATACTATTTATTCGTTGTTTAAAGAGGACTCTAACATCTCGTCTCCCAAGCCAACCTAACCTACACAAACAATCTTCATAATTTGATAACTCTTCTAATTAACAATTATTTTCCATTACTGGAAACAGGTTGAAAATTGTCCAAACAGAACTTAGCGTAGATACCTACCCAGAATAATGCTATAAAAATAAAAATCAACCGCGTGTGAGCGATAATAATTTTAGTGTGATCGGAAATAAAGGAAGATAGGGTAAATAAGTAAAAGGAAATGATCTGTTTGTACGATTTATTGCAATAACCGATAACAGTCTTACTTAACAAAATACGTTTGATGAAAATATAGCACGAGACACTAATGGTAACTTCATAATTATTTTATAGCGCAAACATCACAAAATTTTGACTAAAACCAAAAGTTGCTCAACCAAAATAAATACGAAAAAATATAAACTTTAAATGCGGGTAATTTTATTGCTTCGAACGCGTTACATAGTGTCTGTTAGATATTTTAGTGCATTCCCTGATGTTGAGGAACAAAAACAAAAATTGCACTCAGCAGTTCCGATGGCACTCAGCACCAGAAAGTAAAATACCAACATTTAACATAAATTAAAATAAATATATACACATTTACAAAAAGTATCAAAAAAAGGCCTCTAGAAATGGCAGTTTATGTCTTGGTCTTCTCTAGCGACTGTGTGGATCGCACTTGCAGTTTATTTATCTATCTAATTAGATTAAATATTTGTTTTTATGCAATTTTTTTATCTAAAATCCAAGTCCAATCCAATCTAAAATTCAAGTTGAAACAGAATAAATAGAGAATCCAACATCGTCTCCCAAAAATCCATTTATATAATTGTAAATGCATAAGCTTGGAATTTTTTCGTATGCTACATAAATGTATAATGAAAGGAGACTAAGCTTAGTTATAATTATTGGCGAATACAAAGTCCAGTAAGTAGGTTATAATTGAGTGATAAAATAAACAACTTTTTTTGAATGTCACTTCAAATAAATAAAAACATGTAAGATCTAATAAGTAGATCGTCAGCTCAATTGAAACGTAACTGCGAAATCGTTGTAGTTTCAGTCTTGATACATTTGGTCCTGAAAAAAGAAACACCTATTGTAAATAAATACATGATAATTATGAACCTCCAGATAAAGTCACGGATGTAGCTGTACTTGTAATTTATTTCTATGCTGAGCTATTAATTGTGTCAAACACTTTTAATAGGGTCATTCGATTTTCACATCTAAGTGTTTCAATTGGCTGTTTGAGACATCTGCTAAGCTTCTTAAGGGACCACAGCTGTGCAAGGAAGATGAGAGTCGTGGGGACTCTCTACATCGACCGGATTGCTTGATTTACACAAGTATGAGACAGATTCACATGCAGTCTAGACCAAAGCTGAAATACTTTTTATTCCTATTAGGCTACTGTTTTTTACTGGCTAGTTTTATCCCATATAGAATAATAATCTGTTAACTTAGGACAACTTTCAATAACTGGTAAAAAAACCTAGTAGCAAGATTTGTCCCACATAAACTAACAGCTTGTCAAATAAAATCTTGTAAAATATTGGCGATTCTGCGAGGTAAGTAGTAGTAAATACATACCAATCAGTGATAAGACTGCAAATAAGCAGTGGTGGAGGCGAGGTCACGACGTAGCCAGGCCGCGTTGAGACGGACCGTCTCGAGCGCTTGCTGCACCGAGCGCTCCGTGCCCGGAGAGTGGTGGGTGCGGAAGAACTCTTCAACTTCTTTAGCCGCTGTTTCGGACGCGAAGTTTTCAGTGGTGGATTTCACAAGACGCGCTAGTAGGAATCCTCCCTGGAAATAGATAGAAACAGTATGAACATTTTAGCGGACATGTTATTGGCATCGGATTATGTTCTACATGTATGTCTAATAATTAATCTGCAAGTTTTAAGGTTAAGGTTACGAGTCGTCATTCATCTTCCCATACAAACGTGGAAGGGTAACTATATGGAGAAAGAAAACCCTAAAGCTAACTAAACTGTATTGATTCCAATTTTTGGGAAATTGGAATCAATACAGTTTAGTTATTCAAAAGGTGCAATAAATTTATTTTGAAAAGATATGATCAATAGTTTTTCTATAATAACCCTTGTGCTAAAAGGCTGTTAACATTTCTTTACGCGGTCTGTTAGACACTCGTATTTCTGTTGAAATATAAATTTAAACAAAAATATAATTGTCATTGCACCCTAAACATCTCGGTAATCAGCCGGTAACACCCACTGCTGACTATACTCTACTTATCTCGCCACGGCGCCACCCCTGGCGGTCTTGTGCCAGTCGGATCCTCTGCTTCCCTACAGCCCCCACAATGTAAACATAGTTAAAATAAATAGTATACTAACCTGGTATCTATCCATAAACTCTTGCCAATGGTCCTTGAAGAACTCCCAAGCCAAGTCGCGGCCGTGTCTGCTGATCGCAACCGATACTATGACGAAAACCGTGTCTTGAGCGCGCACTTCGTCCTAGGGTAAACAACATATGCATGTTATAACTTGAAACTTTTGTCTCACATGGTAGGGACGTGGAGAAAAGGCTGAAATATTACTCTGCATGCCTAGACTGGTTTATTAACCACTCTTCGCAAGCCATTTTCCGAGATAATTAGTAGCTTTCGGTACACGGTAACATTCCCTGGGATACCGTCTAACTTCCGACCAAATTTAATTAAGATCCGTTCAGCATTAAGTCGTGAAAAGATAACAGGCAAAAGGACAGAATTACTTTCGGCATTATATTTAAAAAAAGTTAACTAACCCCAAGCTAAGCAGACCTTTCGTTATGGGTACTAGATAACATTATACTACATAGATAGATATATATTTTTAGTGTACGTGTACATAATAAACCTCCAGAAAAAATAACTGCAGATCCTACAAACGTTCGTCGCGGCGTGGGAATCGAATCCACAAGGTTTTTACGCGTCCAACCCATTTCCATTTGCGTCGCAGCCGGACCTTAGCCCGCTGCACCACAGAGGTCGTAAACAAAGATGCAGGTGGAAAGTACTTACAGAGACAGCAAAGTCCAGCACACGTTTCAGCAGATCAACATCCTTCACAGCGCCCAGCGCGCGGCTGATGCGGTCCTTCTCCTCGTGCAGATCAGCCGCGCGGTATAGCCCCAGGAACTGCTCGAATGTCTTCTGATTAGCTCCGCTGAGTTCCGCGCGGTAGCATGCTGAGCGTAGGTCGGCGGCTAGCACGCTCTGGCCGGAAAGGTGGCGGTCGAATCTGTGAAGAAAATATATTTCAATTATCTAGAGTAGTTAGTATATAAACGTACTAGTGGATTTATTCTCACTTCTTCCATTAGCGGACAAAAATTGAAGTGGACAGAAATTTAAAAAAACCTTACCTATTTCTTATTTGATAATAATTTATGGTACAAAATTTAACTTGTCTTTGACTATGGCAATAAATGCTTTCAAATCGAATAGATAGGAATTTTGTTCAACAGTGCAATGCCTGTGCATGGACATTGGACAGCCGATAATAAGCTTTCTTATGGCGAAAAATCAGCAATATTTAGTCTCTACGGGCGTTAATAATTAAATAAATAAAATAAATAATACTGGGCAGTTCACACAGCATTATCTAGCCCCATGGTAAGCAGAGCTTGTGTTATAATTGTTTATAATTTGCGACAAATTCCTCTTCCGCTAGTTTTCTTCCTACTTAAACCCATAAATAAATTATTTCCCGTAACCTCATTTAAAGCGGTCCACCGTTAAAGCATTTTTGTTATGTTATGTTAAGGAACACTTTTGTCAAAAACATCAATAACTCATTCGTTTAATTGACGAATGCTTTTTGAATACGTACTTTTTCTAAAAACACTCCTATAAATAACAAATACAAAAAATAATATACATGTTTATTACTTCAACTAAAAAACACGGGTTGAGTACTGGACAACTTACCGAGATTTAGCCTCTTTTATAGTTGCGGGATCTTCAAAGCTGATCATCTTGTTTAGCACTAAACTCCTCAGCAAAGTGTCAAGGTGGCTCTCTTTTTCCTCAGCGTTCCATCCCAGCTGTTTAGTAATATTGGAGTACAGTTTACGGCCGAAGTTCTTCAGCGGCTTGTCGAGGGGCGTGTGCGAAAGAAGCGCGCTCAGTTTCGACATGCAGTTTGAAATTGAGGACCAAACTGTGAAGTTTTTCTCGTTGCTAAACGCTTCCATGAGCTTCAGGCACTATAAAGGAAAAAAGTTTTATGTAGTTTTTTATTCACCTATCAAATTAAAATTCTGTGAACTATCATTCTATTGAAGCATTTTGTCGAGGGCATATTCTCTTATATCAATTAATTTTTGCATTAATATTTGACGTAATGTTTTCTTAGAAGGCGATTAATGCGAAAAATAGTGTTGGAAGACCTCGACCTCTCGTTCAATGTGAACTGCCGCCGTTGCAGCGGTCGCGGGGTTTCGATAGATAATATCAGAGCGGCATTGGATTTTTTACGAACAGTAGCCGTGGCAGCGGTCGCGGGGTTTCGATAGATCAGAGCGGCATTGGATTTTTTACGCAATTACAGCCATCTTTTAGAGTTGGCTTTAAGTAGGCTGATATGAACTACCTATGGAACTAGGAGTAATTTAGTGTCTTGTGTTGCGTCGTAGATTGAAGCCAGAAAAAAACATTTTTTTATACACATCTTAGTTGTATTGTATTATCAACTTACATCAGCGGTGGGCGTATGTCCAGCTTGAACCATCGCGAAGCAGTCATCTAACAGGCCGAGGCGATCGAGCGGCGGTAGCGTACCATCTCTGATAGCGGGAACCAATTGAGCCAGCATCGTCGCAGGGTAGCGAGTGCGGTAGTAGCCAACCTGAAAGATTAGGAGAGAATTTGATTATTGAGATTAAGATTCGTTTATTTATTTATTTATTTAACAAAATCCACAGCCCTTAATTATTATAACAAACATAGTTAATTAGAACATAGAATTAGTGGCATCCAGACTCGAAAGCCAGTCCATTATGTATGTGGAAGCTAAAGCTAGACTGGCGCTTAGGTGTTGTGACCTGTATAGTCCACAAGTCACAACACACCGAAGCGCCACAAGTTGTGGCGCGTCAGAAGATATCTGTCTCATATATTAAGTAAAGTTATATACATCATTACATATCACTGATCACTATTATTGAATGTCCGAAAAGGATAAAATTGTTGATACTATATTTTCTTTATACGACCTTCATGTAAAATTTTTTTATAATGCATTTCTAAGCATATCTACTAAATGTATAATAGTGTGGTTCTATATAGCTTTAGTGTGAGTTTTCTTTCACTTAAGCGGTACATAATCGACCAATTAGGTACCGGGTGGATGACGAGAGGATTACTTCAAGTGACAAACGTTCTGGCAAGAATGCCGAGTTAGGCATTTTTGCCGCATCCGGCAACATGGGAACAGATCCATAAATTGTACAGCCACTAACTAGCCTTTCCGGGAGTTTTATCGGTCCGACAAATACGCCGGGCCGGTTATGTGGGAACAGGCAGTTCCTTAACAGCCCGCCTTATATTTTTAATAAACAGGACACTGGTTCAGTGAAAATACTTACAGTTCCAGGGTTAAGTTTAACCCACGAAGTCTCAGCGACATCCTTCAGTACCACTTCCTGCGTCTTCTTTTCTAATACAGTAGATAACGCGATCTAAAAATAATTTTTCCTTTAGTTTGAAAGCATACTAATTCTTTAATTAAATTGACTATTCAAAATACGCAAATACGAACTCTACTTACTTATTAATTATCTATAAACCCTGTGTATATATCAAAATACCTGCGACAATGACGCAAACTACAATAAATATTCAATAACACTTTAAAACTAGAATATAAAATGGATAGTGCATGTTATGAAAGTGCAAAAGACAATTCAAATTACTGTTTGCGTTTTTGTTGCATTGCATTCCTTTCGAACACATTCACATTCATCTGGATCTTTTGCACTAGTTATCTGTCAACAGATGGAAATATTTCATTTAATAGTCTTTTTAAGACAAGGTAGGACTTATGGAATGCGTTTGACCACTTCCTGAGGTATCCTACATAGGTCATGTAGGAAATAATCTAGTGGAAACCTTGTGTCTAACTTGAGATCATAGATATATGGAGCTTAATGTGTATATTTCCTTGATGGAATTGTTATCGATATTTTGTTAGTGACCGACAGAACCTGGATTTTCAGCCGAAGACGAACCTTCGGCCTATCTGAGTATATAATGGCTAGAGCGCATGAGATTAACCTATTTTAGAGTTCCAAAGTCAACAAGGTACCCTTACAGTTGTGCCATGACCATGGCCCAGACTGTATGTCCACTGCTTAGCTTAGCAGACTAGGTAGTCGTACTACTAGTTAAAAAGCTAGTGAAAGCTGTTATTTGCATGGGAAAATATTATTATTATTATTATCATGCCAACTAATGGCGTAATAAAATATTTTTGTGTTATTTTCGATATAAATAGATCTCGTAGGTAGGACCTGAGGTGGGATGATGTTTTTTTCGTCTAGCCCATGGTGTGGTTTCGTTAGAAGAATCAATAAAATTCTGGCTTTATTTGATCCTGCTGGGTGTCATTTTGCCAGAGATTCAGAAACTGTCGTCGTATTAAATACAGGCAACTATACATTTTTTTTTACATTTTATTATAATAATGTTTCGCAACTAAACAGCTGTTATAATCGTACAACTTATTTCATACTTACTGAGTAAGTTACGAATATCGGAGACACAGAAAAAATTCTTTTTTGGACGAATCTGGCCGAAACCGAACCTTCAATCGAATAAAAAAAATTATGTAACTTATTGATTCTGACCATGAAACTAATCTTTATCTAATCTAAATCTTTATAAAATGAGGCCAGATTTATGATTAAATATCAAAGTAATAGTTTATTTTCTTGTGTGTCATTGTCATAACATTGTGCCTGACCTTAGAAGACAAACACAGTTTATAAATAAACTGTGTAAATAAATACAGATTATTAATTTACCTTCTCAGGTAGTTCCTGTGTTGAAACGGTGATAGGTACCATCCAAAGGTTGTCATTCCCTGGACTTCCATCAGCACAGAACTTGCTTTGGGTCAGTTTCAAAATGCGATCTGCGCCTCTTTGTTCTGAGTTCACCTAAAAATAAACATAGGCCTTTATTTCTTATGTTAAAAGATTTCACTGAAAAGAACTCGTTATATGCTAAAAGCCGTACTACGGTACGATTTTGACGGTTTTAGGTATCTAGAAACAAACTACGTAGATATCTTTACTTAGTATAAAATGAAGTCGCTTCTGCTGTCTGTTCGCTTCGATTTTTTAAACTACTCAACGGATTTTAATGCAGTTTTCAGCAATAGATATTGTGATTCAAAAGGGAGGTTTATATGATTTATTAATCACTCAGTTTCGTACCGACAATAGTATGTAAGTAATTTGTTATTGTGCATAGCTTTACTTTAATATTGACATGTATCGAATCATATTATATTTAGACTTAAATAGGCAAATAACCATGTATTAGACATATAAGAGATGAACATGCTAGTGGTTTCTTTTTCACTTCTTCCACTAGTGGACAAAAAATTGAAGTAAACAGTAAAATAATTTTATTTGATAATAATTTAATGTATAAAATATGACTTGTCTAAGTGCTTATTTTGTAAGCCTAAAGAAATAAATTTGAAATGATTATTTACTTTTACTTTACTCAACACCGCCCCATATTAGTATCTACATTGCACCAGTGCGAAGCCGGGGCGGATCGCTAGTGCCTAATAATATAGTATCTGTTAGTTTAGTTGCTATGCAGGAGTGAACTAGGGCTGTGACCAACAACGGAGATACCTATTTTTTTAAGTTGCGACTTGAGACTCACTTAAAATGCGCATTTTCAACAACAATTACCAATCATCAATATTTAAATAAAAAGCAACTCTTAAAAAATTACTCTCACACGGCCTCAGCTCAGCCTAAAAGACGTCGGAAGTCTGACAGTCTCTTATTAATGTTAGACTTAGGATTACAGAGCTCTCTATTAAAGTACATTCATATTATTTTCTAGGTTCTACAAGTAATTTATATAGCAAGATAGAAATGTTCCGCACATTTAATGCCATTTACTATGAACCCAGGTTCAAACAAAACGAAATATTTGCCAAAATCTATTTTTCACACTTGACCAACCTTAAGAGTAGAATACAAAGTCTGTGTAAACAACATGTTATCTTGAAAGTGAAAGCAAACTAACCTCAACTACAGGGAATCCCATCTGTTTGGTCCATGTTGACATAACAGCACCAACAGGTTTGTTAGATGCCTCTTCTAACGCCGCCCATAGGTCTTCTGTGAATGTGTTCTTGTACTGGAATATGAAAAATAAATTTTGATATTTAAGAATAAATAAATAAATCCTTTTTATCTAATAAGTGTAATGTTAAAGTAGTATCTATAAGTAGTTATAAGTTCAGGCAATAAATCATTATTCTATTCTAGTCTATTCTAAATGTATATCAAATCAATAGCCTATTCATTAAAAGTCCACAGATGCACAAAGACTTCCCTTAAAAGGTTATATGTATGTATATCCTTAGGTTGTAACACAACAAATTCATATAATTTAAGTCATTTATTTCTAAACGAGTGTATAAATAAAATAATGCTGGACAATCCACACAGCATCATCTAGCCCCAAACTAAGCAGAGCTTGTGTTATGAGTACTAGATAACTGATTTATACATGTTACAATATATTACATAGAAGGATTTTTTTTTTACATAGAAAATGACCAGAACTCCCTGAACAAATATCTGCAGATCATACTAACATTTGTCCCAAGACGGGAATCAAGCCCACAACCTCCTTCGTCGCAGGCGGACCTTCGCCCACCGCGCCACAGAGTTCGTCAAGTACAGTAGCATGATTCTGCATTTTTTAATGAATCTTGAATATGTACCAAGTAAATATTTGTTTTGTTTATTTGCCAGACTGAACTGTTATTTCAAGGGCATTGTATATTTAGTATGCACCTTCCAATGACAACAGAATTTAGAATTCTTACAATAGATAGTTGTTCTGTTTCATATAAAAATGTCTAGTTTATAGTAACACAACAGATAAAAATGTAGGAACTTTGTGATAATATGATAGATAATACCCTTGTGGACATTACGAGTATTATCAAACAATGACAATACATTGTTCTGCCTTTCTGAGTACCATTTGCTTACAGATAAGCAGATTATAACAGTGTAAATAGTAAATTATATTTACCTGATGCCTGGTAAGATAAATGTTCATGCCTTTGCGAAAATCATCATCTCCAATATATTTGTGCAACATCCGAATAACTGAAGCTCCTTTGTTGTATGAGATATCATCAAATATCTCATCTATTTCTGAAGGATGTCCCACTGGCACTTCAATAGGGTGAGAGTTTTTCAGGCAATCCAGTTCCAAAGCTCTGAAAGTAGAAAGAAATTAATATGCAGTCAACATAAGTATGCAGCTCATAAAATAAAAGACTCATTGTCCATTGTTTACAAGAGTTCAGTGGCTTAACATTGTCTGCTGGCACAAGGCCAGTAGCAATGACTCATAATAAAATCTTAATTAGTTTGAATACCTGATGTAGTTCTCTGTGACAAATTGAGTCCAAATATCATATTCAGGGAACAGGTGGTTGACACACAGAAATTCAACAAAAGATGCATATCCTTCATTCAGCCAAAGATGAGTCCACCATTCCATAGTGACAAGGTTACCAAACCATTGGTGGGCCAGCTCATGGCCAACTACAAGAGCTATCCACTGCCTTCGCACTGCTGATGTGTGCTCCTCATCAACAAGCAGGCAGGTCTCCCTGTACGTCACCAAGCCCCAGTTTTCCATTGCACCAGCAGAAAAGTCAGCAATGGCTATCAGATCAATTTTGGGCAGAGGGTAGGCAATGTCAAAATATTCCTTATAGTATGGAAGAACTCTAGCAGCTACCTCCAGAGCAAACAGGCCCTGTTTGCTCTTTCCCACTGGGGTGTAAACACGCACTAGTATACCATCTTTAGACTTCTTTTCCACATAATCATATTCACCCACAACAACTGCAACTAAATATGTGGACATGATGGGAGTTGTATCAAATTGTATGACTTTCTTATCTTTCACAACTTTCTCATGTTTGACAGGCATGTTTGAGAGGGCTACTCTATCAGAGGGCACCTCGAGCATGATGTCAAAGGTGGCTTTGATGGCAGGCTCGTCCCAGCAAGGGAAGCAGCGGCGCGCGTCCGTGGCCTCGAACTGGGTGACGGCGGCGTAGCGCTCCTCTCCGGACGGCGTGAGGTACTTGCTGCGATAAAGGCCCTTCATCTTGTCGTTAATTTCTCCCGTGAACTCGCAGTACAGCGTGGCCTCGCCGGCGGGTAGCGCATCCGAGAAAGAGATCGTAACCGTCTCCTCGGCCGCATTCAGCTTCACCTCGGTGGGCAGCCGAGCCGAGTCCGGGCCTCCGCCCTCATATTCCAGTTTCACATTACTCACTTCCAAGTCCAGGCAATTCAATACGATATCGTTCGTGGAATTCCCGATCTGAAACACAACACGTAGCGCTGTAACGCGTCACATACAACTGGATAATTCGCAACGGCGGCGATGATGATGAAATTATATCTTCTTACCGATACTTTCACTGCTGTTTTCCCCCTGAAAGTTAATTTTTCTAGATTCGGCACCAATTCTAAATTGTAATGTTTAGGAATTACATGTTTGGGGAGGCGCTGAAACGGTTTGCTTTCGGACATCGTCACTTTTTCTTTCACGATCGTAAATGTGGGACGCGCTGTGTAGAAATACCGTAATGACCGAGTGACAGAGTGAACTCGCGCTCCAACAACGGCGCCGCTGATACAGCCCCCCCTCACCCGTCTCGTACCCCACTCCGAATAACGGTATTCGCTACGTAAGAAATTACAATGGCGAACAGAATTCACACGGTGATGCCTATGAATGGTCAATGAATTACGTATTGCACGTAGTAATTGCAACGTCATGGAAACAGTTGCCGTTTCTTTCTACAATTTAGTGAAAGTTAAAACTTTCCTACCATGCAAATTTAAAAAATATTAAACTTTATTTTGAGGTTATATTTTCCCGACTTTGACAACTGACTGACATGACATCTTCAAGCGCGAAGATGACATATATAATTGGGTGCCATGCTTTTACGGCCAATCAAGGAACAGCCGTGGATGTTACAGCCCAGTAATATCTGTACATGGATGGCATCATATTCCAAGCCTGTAAGTTCTGAGTATGTAAAGTACGGGCTGAACATTAATAGCACGGCCTCGTCACTTACAGCCGTGGAAAGTTCTGCCATTGGCAGAGGATTCCAAGGTTGTATATACCAAGGTTGAATTATTCGAGGCTGACAGATATTGATACGTACCAACCTTTCACAGCCCAAACTTTACAGCCTTGGAAAATAATGCCAAGATGACATCCTATCCTATGCTGCGTTTACGTGCGTTTACAATCACTAGCTCGTGCAAGCTGACACTTGGATAGCATCACATGATAATGTCACTGTCAATGTATACTCTGTAGAAACATAACATTTATGTTTCTACAGAGTATACCCTTGAATAATTAAATCTCCGTGTGCCTAGTTCGTGTGGCTGGAGTTCTAAATACTCCTGCCTAACCTCCGTCCGTGTAGTTGGCCCCCTAACTTTTTTAATGAGAATAGTGTTGAAATGCTTCACAATATATCACAGAGATGACGCTACTAGCTACATACTAGCGAATAATTTGTCAAAACTTAAAAATGCTCCAATTGGAGCTTATATATAGGCTTAGTGCTTTGCACGACAAGAAGGAACTACGAAGACAGTCCTTCCGCTACCTACAGATCTTAGCTGGACCCAGTGACTGAAGGCATCTGTCTTTGAATGGATCTTAATTTATGTTCTAGTAAAATGATCTTATAGCCCCATCCAAAATTCTACCATATTTTTATAGTACTTATATGTAGCTATTGGATAAAACCCTACCTATGCCTTTACCTGCGTACCATTATTTAATCAGTTCCTAAATTTAGACTACTAACTGTAAATATTATCAATATACCTAAGCGATTTAAAAGTAGAGACACGAGTTGAAAGTGAATATCGTAAGGCGAATACTGTTGGGTAGATAGGTACGTACCTACTTATCGTAAGGTACCTAACCTTTCAAATAAATATTTATTTTGTATGTATTTTATGTATGCACCACATCTAACCTACCTATTACAGCATTGTAATATTGATAATAAATAAAACCACCTTTGCATCATAAATTCATAATCTTAACTTTAATGTCTACCGATGTGGCGCGAATAGTCGACCGATGTGGCGCGGTGGGCGAAGGTCCGCCTGCGACGCAGGAGGTTGCGGGTTCGATTCCCGCCTCGGAACAATTGTGTGTACGATCTGCAGATATTTGTTCCGGGTGTCCAGTATTATTTATTTATTTAAATTCAGCCTCACGTTGGCCAACTCGTATTGCCCATCGTGTAGTGCGGGTCTATATGAGTATTGGTGTACCTATATAGGTGTGGTCTGGTGAAGTATTGGCCAATACATTGATTGACGCTTGATTCTTTTAGTATTGATTTTTAACCCTTAGCCTGCGCATCCTAGTGCGCGTAATTTGTCACTTCTGTCGAAGGGGCCTACGTGGGTGGTCCACACTTTTGCGCCGCGCTGTACTTATGTGATGATAATTTTACGTTTTTCTACTGTGCCTAGGAAGTAATAAACCTTCTTGAAATAGTCTTGAAATTTTCTAACCCATTCAATAGTAAATATTACTTGTTCACACATGAACATGTTGCTACTTGAACTGAAAGATTTATTACGCCGGTAGATTCCCGCTTTACGTACAAAATGTTTGAGGGTTAACATAAAAAAAAAGGTTTTAAGTGAAGTATCTCTTTTATTATAAATATATACACTACGCTACATTACTGAGTCAACAAAAGCATAGCTCTCTAGGAATTTTTTACAAAAAAAACCACAAAAAATGATTAAGGTCGGCGTGACGTGACCCTAGCGGCCCGCTGCGAGAGTATCAAATTTAAGGATTGTTTATGAATTCCACATGAGAGAAGTGGCCTCTTTTGTGGCTCAAATCACAAGAGTAGTTTATAAGCAATACTCAGACAAACATCCTTAGAATACTATTTGGAGATTTCTAAACTAAATACCAAACCCTTTTAATACGTTTAACAAATACACACTAACAATGGTGCGAATGGTTCACCATTCGTGTATGTATTGTAGTAAGAATTACTATCAACATGTCAAGATTTTTTTTATCCAAAAGCTTTAATATATTTACAAAAGATTTGTAGTAAAATAATCATCTATTCCTATACAAAAACATTTAGAAATTCAACAACAAAAAGTCTCATAATTCTCAAATTACCATCAATGACAATGCCAAGTATAGACTAACAAAATGGATATTACTGGATGCGGCATGAATATATTTTCATCGAGCTTTTGTGGTTGTAGTTTTAAAGTCTTTTACAAAATAAAATACTTTAAATATTTTTTTGTGAATTCTATAAATATTAAACTGGAAAAAACATTTACATAAACCATCGACAACTGAGCTACTCTCGGTATAGCTATATTTAAAATTTCCTCATTGTCATCACTAAACTCCTCGTCGCTTCCTGGTTAAAAAAAAAATGTTATTTTTAATATGACATCATAACACATAATGATAACTTCTACAATAGAAGTTATACATACCGAAATAGAGCATTGAAAATATATCGGAAGGGCAGGACGCGGAGGAAGCTGTGTGAACCTAGCAACTGACTTTGAGATATTCATGTTTTTTTGATCCTATTCGATTGTACCGGGTTTGTACCCGATTGTACCGGCAAAATTTTCGTTTGTACCCTAAGGGTGTAAAAGTTATGGGGAGGGGGAGGTTTTCCAATAGTGGTTTTTGACCTAAGTGGGTAAAATGAGTAATTTGATATCAAAGTTAAATATTTTATAGCACTTAGCCACAGATTTCGTAAGACCTTAAAATTGTCAATATATTCAACGTATAACAATTCGTTTTAAGGCTGAAAACAAACGGGTAAAAACAAAAAACATTGACTTGAAACAACGAAACTGTTAAAAAGTAGCCGATTTTTGGAAATTCACATAGTTTCTTCAGAAAATGTGAGCAAAGGTTCTACATAGGCACAGATGCTGATAGGTATTGAATTAATTAACATGATTTGAGTGTAATTTGGAGGGTACAAACGGGTACAAACAAAAAACTTTGACTTGAAACAACGAAATCGTTGAAAAGTTGCCGTTCTTTAGATATTGCAAAAGTTTCTTAAGTAAATCATAAGTAAAGTACAAGAAAAGCACAGATCCTGATAGGTATTGAATCAAGTAACAAGATTTAAGCAAAATCTGAACGGTACAAACGGGTACAAACAAAACACATTGACTTGAAATATCAAAATCGTTAAAAAGTTGCCCATTTTTGGATATTGACATGGTTTCTTGAGAAAAAGTAAGCTGAGGTTCTACAAAGGCACATATAATGATAGCTACTAAATCAACTGACATGATATGAGTCAAATGTGTTTTGTTTGTACCCGTTTGTACCGTCCAGATTTTGCTTAAATCTTGTTACTTGATTCAATACCTATCATTATCTGTGCTTTCCTTGTACTTTTCTTATGATTTACTTAAGAAACTTTTGCAATATCTAAAGAACGGCAACTTTTTAACGATTTCGTTGTTTCAAGTCAAAGTTTTTCGTTTGTACCCATTTGTACCCTCCAAATTACACTCAAATCATGTTAATTAATTCAATACCTATCAGCATCTGTGCCTATGTAGAACCTTTGCTCACATTTTCTGAAGAAACTATGTGAATTTCCAAAAATCGGCTACTTTTTAACAGTTTCGTTGTTTCAAGTCAATGTTTTTTGTTTTTACCCGTTTGTTTTCAGCCTTAAAACGAATTGTTATACGTTGAATATATTGACAATTTTAAGGTCTTACGAAATCTGTGGCTAAGTGCTACAAAATATTTAACTTTGATATCAAATTACTCACTTTACCCACTTAGGTCAAAAACCACTATTGGAAAACCTCCCCCTCCCCATAACTTTTACACCCTTAGGGTACAAACGAAAATTTTGCCGGTACAATCGGGTACAAACCCGGTACAATCGAATAGGATCAAAAAATCATGAATATCTCAAAGTCAGTTGCTAGGTTCACACAGCTCGCGGAGGACTGTAGCTCACGATTCTAAAACAACAATTTTAAATTAAATACAACGGTTACAATTAAATGCAATGTAAGAATGTTAAATGGATTTCAAAATGCCACAAATACCCCGTCTACGATTCACATATTTCGTATGATTTTATTCCTACATGAGCCGCCTTGTTTGATGATGATGATGATGATTGCTATACCGCAATGCCACATCCATTCGTATCTAGATCCATGAAAATGGTCGGCCATGTTGGCAAAATACATGTACCGCTATTGTTTACATTTTGAAGAAATTTTAATACCTAGTACTTCTTTTGATAAATTAGTAAATGTATCACTTGAATATCATTAAATTATAAATTGTTTATCGGTTTAATTGGTATTTTAGTATGACCAATAAGATTTTATGTCAAACTATTTTAGTTCAATAAGATTTTATGTTAAGGGTCCGGCGACCCTCGCTTGCAAAAATCGCTCCGAATATCGCTGTCCCTGTTTAACCCTTGCGCCGCGCCCCATGCGTGCGCGATAGCAATATTAGCCGTTCAAAATTTGGTTTGTTATGAAACAATTAAATACCAAAAATTAAAACTGAAAACTTTTTGTATTCTTCACAAAGTATTGTTATTCTGTAACTAGACAATAAACTATGTTCCTTAATAAATAAAACTTAAGATATTTATGTTTTTAATACGAAACAAATAGCAAGAAAACTTGTCCATTTTCGCATAAAAATGTGCAAAATGCGATTGGCTTTAATTTAATTTAAGGTAAGTATTTAAAAAAAAAACTATTTAGGAACCTAGATATATACTATTCAAATACAAATAATACAATATTATAGTGGAAATATGCTTGAATTTGAAATCATTTTGGTTACGTTTTACGTTTGTATGAAGAATTCGTCCCTCCGGAGGCCCCTTAAATAGTAAAGCTTTCGCCCTTGATGACGCATCCATTCCCAAGGCTGATAATGCCGGCCTGTTAAGTCACTCAGCTGTTACTTGCCGTTCGCATATTATTCTTATCGTTCGTTGAGCACAACATAAGTACATGTAGGTATTTCTTTTGTAAAGCTCAATCTACACGTCCCCGCAGATTGTATGTTTTATTGCGTATTGTTCCATTTCTTCCTTCATAGTACATAGGCTGTTTTCAGACTTCAGTCGGTAGATAGTTCGTTGTAGTTTGCACATGTATGGTGTGCGGTTTTGTAGTTCGTTTTCGGACATCGGTTTGTAGGCGTCCTTTTGTAGATTTATGGAAATATTTGTATAAAAGTTGAGGGTCTTCGATAAGGTTGTAAATCTCGTTGGCATCCCGAGTTATCAAAGGAATTTTGAATTCGAATATAAAGTACCTACCTACTTCAGAGTCAGCCTTGCCTTTACAATAGTAGATGATATAGTTTCCGAAGATCCACTTGAATATTTTCCAGATATTATGTTAAGCTCTTCCGTAAGATGTTGTGGACTCAATATATGGATGTTGAATTTTCCATAGTGAATTTCAGTAACAGTTTCCAAAAGTATCTATTGTAGACCTTTCAAATTCATCAAAATGTTGTACGCGACAATCGACATCATAGTAAAGTCATTGTTTATTTTGACGTCTCTCATTTCAATCGCTAGTGTGTTCACGGCCTTATTCAGTGTTATCAATTGTGTTGGTTATACATTTTATGTTGTTGGTCGAAAGAGTTCTCTATTCTCTTCATTACGTTATTCTCGGCTTCTAGAATGGAAGTTTGATTTTTCCACAATGAAGCGAGGTGTTGTTCGTTAGATCGGATGCTGTCTTTTTCGTATTTTTCGGGAAAGTGCTCATCCAGCACTCCGAACAAGCTGTTGGCGAGGTAGGTACCCATCGCCGTTGATGAGCCCCCTCCGAACTTAGTTGTTCATTCGTTTTCGGTCCAAAAGCATCTCGCTATAATGCATTAGTTCCGCATAGCCGTGTCTGTGGCCGTGTTGTAACTGGAGTAGTATTAAGTTAAATTGATTATGTGTTTCGATGTTAGTACATGTTTGTCGCAGTGTAGCTTTTGAAAGCTTCTATTCCTTGCCAATAAGGTTGCATATCGTAGTATACGATTAATTTCCATTCATAGCGTACTAGATGCATATCAGTGACCTTATTAAAGTACATACTTTGGTTGTTGTTTATGTTAGCTAGGCTGTAGTCACACCGAACGGGATTTATTATCGCAAAAATGCATAAAACCACCCAAATTAAATTGCATGAAGTTTTGTTTCTCCTTCGAGTTCGTTTGTTTTGTGGTTGTTCTAGCTCTGTTTGGTTAGCCTGAGTAGTGAAATCTTCCGCTTCTTCCGTGTTTGATCTCATTGGTAGTTTAGATAATTTTGTTATAGGTCGTTTCATAATCCCATTTTTTGTTCTCAAACTAACCACGCGAACGCAGCCGTCTTTTCCTCCGTAAAGCTCGACCACTTGTCCTAGGGCTCATTTCCCCGGGGGAATATTGGAGTCATGTATGATTACGAGGTCGTCGACGCTCATGTTAGGCTTTCGTTGCACAACTGTCCTTAGAGCAACATGTCACGGCGTAAACTCGCGATTCATCAACTTAACAAAATAAACAATTACTCATGAACTTATACATATTCATATTCATTTATTGCATACACATACATTGTCACAAAAATATTAGCTTAGGTGTCATTTAGCTTAGAGGTAGGTACATGTACCCTGTAAGGGCGCAGCAATACATTTATAAATATTAACAATAGTTTAGTTAGTATTTATAGGTAGGTAACATAGTAATCCGAGAATTTATACAATATTATTCACAATAATCAAAATTAATTTCATTAATAAGGAAGGTAGGTATGTCATGTCAATAATTAATTAAGGTAGCTAAATAGTTATAGTCTAGATTTATCATTTAAAATTAGTCAACGGAGTAATAGGATTTCGAAATAAGATATTCTTTCAGGTTCAGTTCAGTTAAAAGATTTTATTACTCAAAATAACAAAGTTCACTTAAATGAGAATACCTAATATATACAATATACTTAAGCTTACTACCTTAACGAATTATATTATGCTAGTATTGTTTTACATAAGTAGTTATCTAGTAGTTTAAGTTATTTTACAATGACATTGTGTTCCGTATAATTAACAAATTTTGTCATATACCTATATGTTGTTTTAATTTTTTCTAAGAAACGTGCATTGATAAACAGTTTCTGATGATATCAGGTAAGTTATTATAAATCTGTGCACCTTCATACATTATGTTTCGCTTTCCATAGTCGATCCGTGGACTCCTTAGTTTTAACTTATTTTTACTTCTTAAATTGTAAGTGTAGTTTTTCTTTGCAAGTGTGATATGTATTTTATTAGTTACTATTTTCCTAACAAGGATGCAAGTGAGGTAATTATATACATAGTTGGTTGATATTAAAAATTTTGGTTTCTTTGTAAATAGTAGGAGTGCTAGTTAGGTAGTCGTATTTGTATAGAACTTTAATTTATTTATTTTGAGATATTTGTAGTGATTTTAGATTTGACACTGATGCCGTTCCCCACACTTCCAGAAGATATTGTAAATGAAATTTAGCTAAGGAATTATAAATTGTCATTCTAACTTTACGCAGGCATCCCACGGATCTACGCAGTGCACCCGTTAGTGAGGCTAGTTTAGTTCTTACATGTTCAATATGAGGTTGCCAGTTCAGGCGGTCGTCTAGTATGAGACCTAGGTACCTCTCTTGGTGCGAGCGATGTATTATCGAACCACCGTAAGTGGCGGAAATTGCGGGATTTTTTTATTCTTTGCTGCGAAAATCATGAGTGAGGTTTTTTTACATTGACTATCATTAGGTTGCTCTGACACCAGATGTTAAATTTAAATAAATCTGCCTGTGCATCTTTTACCAGCTCGCTGAGGTTCGGGCCGAAGTAAAATAGGCAAGTATCGTCGGCGTATAAAGTAACGTGTCCCTTTAGTCCTATTTTGCTTAGTCGAAACCGATTATAACGACATCATTTACAACGACCGATCGGTTATTTATTATTACAGCCAGATTGAAAGGTCCCGGCCGAATCTCTAGTAAACTATTCAGTAAACATACCGCCTATAACAACATCGGATACAGCGACATATCGCTTACAACGACGAAACTGTATCGATATTCATCGATTATAAATAACGACCAACCGTTTCTTGTCCCAGCAAAACAAAACAATACGAACGATTTAGATCTTATTGCTAAACTTCGAAGGAATATTTAGGCGTATTATCTACCTACGCACTTTCTCCCACCCCATCCGAACCTCTTCCCGGCCATTTGACCTTGCTTTTTAAACCAATTGTTTAGTGCGCTAATTGACTTACGACGCGTGAGTGACAGCTCGATTTATAATACTGATGATGATACTCATACCTTGAGTATGAAACGTAAAATGCAAAAAATATTTGAGACTGGGCTAAAAAATAAACAGACTAAAATGCCTGATAACTTTAAAAACTAGTGTAATCTTATAACCCGTACTGTAAGCATCTAAGTACATTTTGCACTCCAATTACATATTTCTTAATAAATATTTTTATTTATTTTTTGACATTTGATTTGACAATACGTTCACATAGGTACATAACCTATACCCATACTAGATACCTATAACTACTTGTGTATTATGTATTGCTTATAACAACTATCGGACATAACGTCGGAAAGTATATGGTCCCTTCAATGTCGCTATATCAGGTTTTGACTTATTAATGTAAATAAAAAAAATGAAAGTTCCGAAAATAGACCCTCGAGGAATTCCGAAGGCAATTTTTGACGACTACTTTCACTATTCCCTATTTTTAGGACTTGGTACCTATCAGCTAGGTATGATGTAAATAGTTTTAGTGGTGTGTTTTTAATTCCTAAGTCATAAAGTTTTTTAAAAGGATAGCGTGGCTGATTGTGTCGAATGGTTTTTGAAAATCAATAAATATACCCGAACAATACGATTTTTCATCTATATTAACTTTAATTTTGGTAATTAAATCAATACTTGCCGACAAAGTGTTCGACTTCGGTCTAAACCCATACTGATGCTCGTATAAGAAGTTTATTTTCGTAAGATGAAGCTCGAGCGACTGTACATAACTTTCTCAAAGATTTTAGAGATAGCGGGAAGGACTGATACGGGTCTATAATTACCAGGGTTGGACTTATTGCCCGATTTGAAGATGGGGGGGGTTACTTTGGCAATTTTTAAACTATCCGGGAATATACCGCCTTGGAGGCATTTATTAATACAGTTTGTTAATGTCGGTATAATTAATTGTGTGGGAAATACATTTAATTGATTTGGTGCTTATTCCGTCCAGCCCGGTGTTAATAATTAACGCGGAGCAGTTAGTGTCGGTCGCGTTTCACGTCGTTAGACATACATAGGTCCGTTCAGTATTTTTGTTTTTAGTGTTTTATTTTTATCCAAATAGCCTTTTATAAAATACCTACTCTAGAGTAGAATAGGTACAATTAATTTCTAGCGATATTACATTATTTTCTATGTCTACGTATAGTCGGGTATAGTCTACGGCTTCGTATTGCATTCTTTGCTTATGACAGTGCTTCTGTTTGACGAGTTCTAAGATCAATTGTTTGTGGTCGGATAGGCTTGAGTTTATATCTGTAACGTTGTATGAGGAGTTTGTACATGTCTGTGCATATGTGATCGATGATCGTTTTCGTAGTGGCACTCTGACGGATACGTACAGTAATCTGGCTCGATTTTGTTCAGGACTTGGTATCCGCTTTCTTGTAGCATTAGAAGGTAGTTTCGTGTGTCGCTGTCGTTGCTAGTCAGTAGGTCAATGTTAAAATCGCCAAGCAGGATACTATTCTTGTGGTTCTCTATTTACTGTGAATAGGTTTCTAGAAATTGCTTGGTATAATTCTTATCAGATTTGTAGATTGCACCCAGGTGAAAATTGTAGCGTTGTATGAATATCTATAGGTAGTTGATTCCATCTATTATTGTGTTCTGTGTTAGGTCGTAAGAAAGGCTTTTGTGTATGTATATAGAAACGCCTCCTCCCTTTTTGTCTTTTCGTATATTGTAGGCATGCGAATATTCTGGTAAAGTAAACAACTGGGCTTGTTCGTCCGATCTAAGCCAAGTTTCTGTTATTACTATGAGGTGGGTGATACAGTTCATTGCCTTTATAATACATTGTAATTCATCGAATTTTGGTAGGTGTAGTGTAGGGCAGTCCTTATTGTCATGGATATTTTCAAGTACTTTCAAGACTTGACCTTGATCATGCTGTTGTCGTATCTTTGGGTTCTTCTCATTAGGTTCAGGAATACCCACGACGATAAGATTGTTCATGCGGCGGTGGCGCTCCTCGAGTTCCCGAAACATGTTTTCATGTGATGTGTAAGGGGTGCTCCACTCCATCGATGTCATCGTTTGTTGGCAAGTTGTTTTTATTGATTGAATATCACTCTCTAGGTTTTTTATTTTATCGCGAATATCAATAGTGTAAAATCCCTGGTTGGTGTAAGGAAATCTGAGATTCCTGGTGAGCGGAGGTCGGGCTCAGATAAAACAGCGTGGAGACTCTTATTCTTCGGGGTAGGATATTGTGTACATATATTTATGTCTTCGAGGTGGGGTTCCGATGAAACAGAAGCGGGTAGGTTTTTGTTCTTTGGTGAGTGTTTCGTAAACATTTTTTATGTAGCCGCCGCGCCACGCCTATACCACCCCGTACAATGCTAGTAACACGAGAGGGGAGATAGTGTCTCGTTTTCGCACCGCTGCTGGTTGCGTTTGCGCTGTGGCCACTATGAGTTTCTCTGTGGCGGCTTCTCGGAACTATGAAGACGTAAATAGTGGTGCACAAACAAACTTCACTTATATTTCAATACACTTTGAATTGTTTTTGGATTAGTCCGTATTTTTTATTTTTGGCGAGTAATTAGTTGCAACGAATAAACGCGTGTACTGGTCGGGGGACTACACGGAATTTCCTTAGGTTTTTACAGAAAATCGAATCATTTTTAATATATTTTATGGAGCTAGGTAGGTATTTTATTATAAATATTAATCTAATCGCGAGTAAGACCTTTGCTAAATTATGTAAGGGTATTCGTAGGTAAAGCATAGTAAGCGTAGCTCTTCAAGAACTGCAGGATCCTTCTCTCGCATGTATGTATATAAGGGAAGTTTGTCTGTTTGTAAAATCATATACAAAATATTTTCAAAAACGTAGCGATGCAATAACCCGGCAAAAAAGGCCGAAGTTTCAAAATGCACTCTATAAACACCAATGCCATAAAGATATTTATAAAAGAAATGTGTATAACATGCGCATAACTATTTACAATAAATTACCGGAAGAACGAAAAAAAAAAAAAAAAAAAAAAAAAAAAAAAAAAGAATTAAATGGAAATATATTTAGGAAAAAGTTAAGAGCATGGCTACTTGAAAAATGTTTTTATACTGTGAACGAATATCTAGAGATTTAAATTGTTACTTATAATGACTAATATAATTAATTTAATATATAATTATAATAATATGACTCGCATAACATTTGCACGCCTGCTGGCTGAATACATTTACTAAATTAGTTATAAGATCTGACATTGTATAATTTTGTATTCTTGCAAATAAACGATTTGATTTGATTTAAAATTAGTTTGTCTTTATTTCGTCTATTGTACCTAGTTACTGAAATGTTCGGATTTAGATTAAAATAAATGTCGATATTAACTACAACTAACTAAAACTCTTTTTAACTTTACTTCGAACAATCTAAACTCATAGGATTGTAGGTGGCGAATCTGGCGAAGTGGCAAACTACGCTCCCTACAACTTTGTTGATTTTTTCTCTTGTGAACTCTATCGTGACTATAACAGTGAGTGCGGTGAGTTTTATAAGGACACTAACTACAACTGGGTGAGTGAGTATTTACTAGGTACCTATGTATTGCCTATAGGTAGCGGATCGGTTCTACTGGCCTCCCACACAAGCGGGTCTTACCGGTTGGATTGAGAAGTCGCACATACTGAAAGATTAGTACCTACCACACCACCCACATCTACTAACTACCTACTTTACACTAGGTATAACTACAACATAATACTATGGATATCCAGAATATTCTAACAAACCAAACTATACTGCAAGAGGAGATACAAAGACTCCTAGGCAACTTCAAGAAAGATGGAGCGAAAAACTCAGCTTTATGTGAAGAAACGACTTGAAGTTCTAGATTCCTACTGGAAGGAATTTCAAAATAACCATGTACCCACAAATTTACCAATGTAAAGATCGCAACTAAGTATGCGTAGGTGTAGGTAGGTATAGGTACTTCACGGTTAACCACTTCTAACTAACAAGGCAGATTTACCTACGCTGTAGCTCTAGCGTTGATCGCACAGTATGCGGTCTCTCCACAGCCGAGTGAAAGATCTCTTGCGAAGAGTCCTACAATCCAGGTATCGGAAACTCAACAGCCTTCGGGAGAACCATCTACATCGCACCAACGAGCAGGTGACGTTGCCCCTAGGTAGGTTTGTTTGGTAGGCACCAAACAAAATCCCAAGGTAACCCTAGCAAGTCCGAAGACCTACTGCGAAAACAGAAAAGTAACTTTAGGGCTTTTGCTAGTACACTATCTACAATCAACATCGAACAAATAAACGAGAACTTGGAGCAACAAGAAACAAATTTCTATTTCGCATCTTAACACTACCTATACTAAACCTACAAACACTAAAAAATCAAACTGGTAGGTACTTCCATCAAAAAACTACATGATACGGCGAAGCAATGCATAAACGCGATCGAAAAGCTCAGCGTCAATATCTCAACAAGGGACGCTATCCTGGTACCTGATACCTTCTCTCGCTGAAACTCGATGCCAACCCGACACCTACAGTGATTACATGGAATCGGTGTAGGAACCGCAAGAACTACCCAACTTGTCCGAATTCATGAGTGACGCAAACCTGGCATCTATATTCTTGAGTAAAACATTGGTTTAGGCACAAAAATAAATTATAAACATAACAGACGCCATTACATAAAAATGTTGATATTATTATTATTAGAAAAATTATTTTCCCCCATAGGTAACTACTTATTTGTTGAATCTATTTCTACTTTACACTTGTAGGACTTTTATTTGCCAGATATAATTAGGGTTACCTCCTAACTTACCTAGATTTTTAAGTTAAATATGCACACCTATGTTCTATTAAGCTTGGTATAAATAATCAAATACTTCTGTTTTATTTTCACAGGCAAGGGAATAGATTATTGCAGACTGTCCGGATGTTGATGTGTCGGGCTTTAAATATAAAAACTTCATTAGTTTCATTAGACGATGAACCCTAGTTTTATTAATGTCTTTATATTCGTTCTTAGATTTCCTTTTGATCCAACATCAGTTCAGTTCTTTATTAAAAAGAATATTCTTATAATGTCAAAGAAAATAATACATAGGGTAACAAAGAATAAAAATAATGAAATAACACAAAAAATAAAATAGACTGGTGCTTCCCAATGGGTTGTAAAACTTATACTGAATCGCAAAGAAAATTTTTGGAAGCCAACTAAATACACTATGATATTATTATGTTCTATATATTTTGAAGAAAAAGACTAGTATATCACGAAAGGTGGTTTGTGCAAATTACGAGAGGGTGCTATCCCAACAAAGGTATGAAAATGTTTCGGCCATAATATTTATTTCTATCTATTTAACTTGTTTGCTAATTGAACATTCCCCTGTATGTAAACACCCATAGAGTATGTTATATTAACAGGACGTTTCTGTTAATGAAATATCATCTAACATAAAAGTGATAAATATGATAATAATTTACTCCGTACAAAATGTTACAATTTCCCTACTTTATGGGGAAAATGTTAATAGCTTGCAACATTATTTGTGCACTTGTGTGCGTGTCGGCTCATGTAATAACGTGCTGCTTACGCACACATTGATTGATTTTTAGATTCAACTTAGAGCGGAATGTTTAGTGAAATTATCACTCTACGTCTTATTACTCTGAGACTCTAGATATGTAACAATTGTTTGTACGACCAAAAAGACAAACAATGCAAGTCCAAAAACGCTGCCTGTAGTGTAATTCAAATCATCATACTTGCTATATGACGCTTCGCAGAAAACACTCAACGACAGTCGAAAACAACTATCCTTACGTCCTTAGATACACGGCTCAGTGTAAAATCGCTGACCCGCAGGAACATGTATCTCTGTATGGTATGTAAACCGTACAGTCACTCGTATTATTTCGTGTGGTTTGCTTTGTGCGTATCTCCGAGACAAAACAAATTACCTATTTCTGAATAAATTATCACAATCCTTACCTTACCTTACACTGTTCACAAATATTATTTATAACTTTTAACTATTATTTCGTTACTTAATCTCACATAAGTAATCACATTTAGTAGATATTTATCTTCTTTTCTTGTAGGCGTCTATAAAAAAAAGGTTTTTTTTAATTACTAGCTATTAAGCACTTAAAATAAATAAATAAAATAAATAATGCTGGACAATTCACACAGCATTATCTAGCCCCATGGTAAGCAGAGTTTGTGTTATGGGTACTAGATAACTGATATACATAATACAATATTTACATAGATAAATATTTTTATTATACATAGAAAACAACCAGAACACCCGACTCTCAACTTGGGGAACAATATTAATCAAAAATCTTGCATAATGTTACGAGAATAGATAACATTTCATTTAAAAAATAACACACTGCTCACTAGATTTGAACCCTGTCATGTCACTGATATCTTGCATTTATTTGCCTGTACATATCTGCCGCAGAGCCAAATTGCTACTTGTGAGTTTGTTCGAAATTTAAAGTCACGTTACCAAATGAAAAAGAAAGAAAATTATATTTTATTGATGAATTGCAATTTAAAGATACAAAACATACAATTTATGTTGGAACGTCTAAACATATTAAAGAAAATCGAAAATTATAAATTACGTATAGTTTTTATCTCCCAATCAGGCGGCAGGATTCGAACCCACATACATAGAGATAGGGGGGTACTTATAGGTATGTGACGCTTACTGTACTTACCTACTATTATATTTTTATTTAGTCTGGTACTTAAAGTTATTGTCTATTGCGCTCATAAGGCCTATGTCCAGCAGTGTACTACTATAGGTTGATGATGATGATGACAGTTATTTCTTTTGTTTTGAAGTATTTTTTTATGTTTTCTAACAAACATGGCCGCTTCTTACTTATGTAGGTATGGATGCAGGATAAGCTAAGTATCTTATTTTGAATAAAGAGTGGCTTGCCGAATTTTCGCGGAGGAATATTTACAAGGATATGTATCAAGAGACAAGTAATTTTACTCATCCCGTCCCTGGATACGTATTTATTTATTTAGCGTTATAAAAGTTGTTCGATGCCCGTACTGTCACTCCACAGTATGACACCGTGGTTGAAAGCTGATGTACCTGCGGATGCCAAGGATCTATTAGATTGCCATGAAAATAAAAGTAAAAGCCACATAAATTGGCTTATTGGCAGATTTTCGATTTTCACAAAGCATAATTTAAAAAAAAATATGTATATCACACTATTTACGGAATACATAGGTAAGTAAAAATACTAATCAGAATACATATAGATATTCTGTAATGTGATAAATCATCAAAGCAAAACATGCGAAACATGAGAACGCGTCCAAATCAATAAATTACGTATTTAATACTGGACTCTGACCGTAATTTTCTTCCTACTCCTATGTTATTTTATTGTTTTCATCGATAATTAATTCCAACCATATCGCAGTGGGTACAAGGGTAAACAGAAATTACCCCTACACCCACCGGTGGGTGAAGCCAGTGGGTGCACGGGTCGCGGGTCTATTTTTCAACCTGTAAGGGTTCCAAACGCTTTCAAATTGTTTTATTACCTTTCATAAACTGAGAACATGCAGCGCCACCTGTTACATTTTTGCCGCAACCGCTGCATTTTCTTAAAACCATTCTGTGTCAATGTGTGTCAAGAACTCAAGATAAGCCACTCTTCAATTTATTTAGCGATTGAGCAAAGTGCTTGCAGTTTTATGAAGTTGAAAATAGATGGCGTTACTTGGTGACATTAACGATTATACAGAGAAAATAGAATTATTAAGAAATACGAATTAACAGGAAAAGTTTAAGGCTATGTACCTTCTTTTCTTTCTTACTTTTGTTACGTTACATGTGTTGTTATAAAATTGATGTGTGACCTACCTCTGCGAAACTCAAACTTAATATACCTACCTAGGAACAATACGATCTACATAAATCTGAACTTCTAGTGAGGTACGATTACCTTCCCACTCATTTACTCAAAAAATACTAAATAAAATACTTGTCATTGTATTAATGGGTAGGTAGGTGAAATATAATAATCATCTAACTGCCAAACTAAGTTCGACAGGTGTGTTTCTGATTTTTTATTTATTTAATCTGTGGTTTTTGTTAGATTACAGAACGGGACAGTAACATTTTTAATCTATATATGCATCTAACGAAGCATAGGCTTCCAACCAATCACAAGCACTGGTCAAAGTTTCCAAGTCTGTGATTTCCAGGCTGAACATGACTGACACGTAACAAGAACTTTCAGCCGTGGAAAGTCTGTACATGGATCTCAGTACATTTTGGACACACTTTCCACGGTTGAACAAACTGGGTCGAATGATACAGGTTGTAAGTTAATATTACGAGTCAGTTATGAACGGCCCGGAAACCACAGCCATTTGTAAGCAAATTACCAGGCTGCGCAGTACAGCCTGCTGAAGCCGTGGTCGTATTTTCCAAGACTGTACATGCCATGGCCGGCAGTTATATGGACTCTATATAATTGGTCTATGGATGACACACGACACAAAAATAGAGTAAGATATCGTATATCATATTGTTATTCTCTTTGTTCTCATAAAGGAATGATGGCGAGAGCCTCGTTTTGGGATAGTGTTTTTCACGAAAGAAGAACTACGTCCCATATACACAGCATCGTCCCGCATAAGCAGTGCGTGCAAAATAATTGACTAAATTTAAGCCCGGTTTGAAAAGGACAGTCAATGTCGGTCTGCTATTTCAAAATATTTTATAAACTACTATCCACTGACCTTTCCCACTTCCACAAAAGCAGTTACTCGGCCGTCAATCACTCCGACCGAACATGACATTAGCGGCTAGTCAGTGCCGTAGGACAGTGGACTGGACAATGATAAAATGTAAAGGGTAGCTCAATACTTTGTTGTTTATTCTTAATATTTTTGCCAAACTGTAACTACGTTAAGAATTAATATCAATACGAAATATTATTCTAAGCTTATGAAAGAAGAGAAAAAATAAACCATAGAAAGAAACATTACAAGTGCAGCTACAACTGTATAACTACATACATGGACAAACGAAATCATTCTCTTATCAGCTAGATATCACCGGGCGGAGGCAAAGCAAGCTATTGCTGCTGTGCTTGTCGAAGTCAAGCCTTATTGTGGAATGGAACCAACCCACAATTACCAGAGACTACAGAGCACTAACATTTGTCAAGTCAATGTCATGTCAAACAAAAAATTGCTAACCTTTCTTCTTTTCTCTCTGAGTTTAGAATAAAATTTGTTGGATTATTGGTTTTTTGGTACCTGTGGACAAATATTGGATTGAATTGTTCATATTTCTAGTCCGTAGGGAGTATAAAAGTTAGATGCTTGCTAAAACAGAGATTATTTGAGAAATACACTGTAGATAGTGCGCGCCGGTGAGACTGATCATGGCGAATCCATCATCAGGCGTTGGTAAGATTATTTTCACCAAAGTAGGTACATAAAGCGTGATTTAGATTTCCAGTTTTGATTTCTTCGATGGACAATAAAATTAAACATCTACACATGATTATAATTCTGTTTTTGTTGAATCAGTGGTGCCGCGGAACTTTCGTCTTCTAGAAGAACTTGAACAAGGCCAAAAAGGAGTGGGCGATGGTACCATTTCATGGGGACTGGAGAGCGATGATGACATGACCCTTACTCATTGGACTGGGATGATAATTGGACCACCTAGGGTAAATATTGTTTATTTTATAGATTGTCTCAAGAAAGATACAAAGGTACTCAGTGTGCTTGTTGATATTATTCTAATGATTTTCAGACTCCATATGAAAATAGAATGTACTCACTCAAAGTTGAGTGTGGCACAAGATACCCTGATGAGCCTCCAACTGCCCGATTTATCTCTAGGATCAACATGAACTGTGTTAACAGTCAAACTGGACTTGTAAGTCAAGATTTAATTATATCATTTACATCAGAAATTGTATTCTGATTCTAATCAGAATAAAATTGATTGATTGATGTTTACATCACACTGTTATGAGGTGTACTCCAACATCTCATCTCCCAAGCCAACCTAACCTGCATGTGGTACACCCTGTTAGATAACAAACTGGGCTCTGGTGAAAACAACTAACCATCTAAATAATTAACTATTAGTAGTATTTATATTGTATTAAGTATGATGATAGTGTTCCTTTCCACATGCTTGCATGCATGACTTATTACAATTTAAAGTTATCTTATAAAGAGACTGCATCAGAAATATAAAAGCAGAAAGATATAAGTCTTATCCCTTAGAATTAATTATGTAGAATTTTAAGTGTATTATTATATTTTCAGGTTGATAATAGACAAGTCCCGATTCTTGCAAGATGGCAGCGCGACTACACTATCAAGACAGTCTTGCAAGAACTGAGGCGTCTCATGACACTGAAGGAGAACATGAAACTATCGCAGCCCCCAGAAGGGAGCGCTTTCTAGTTGGCTCTCAATTTCATTTGTCTCAATAGACCCAATCTACTTCTGCATTCAATCTACCTTAGTTTTATGTGTAAAAGACAGTTATTAATTTCTTTCACATAATATTTTACTTTAAGTAATGCTTTGCTAGTGTGTATTGTTAGATTTGAATAATGCATTTATTACACTTTGAATCTTATCTTCTTGCTTACAGCAGATTCAAGCCGTAGATTGGGCAAATGTATGATTCCTTCACATATGGCTTTTTCATTGCCCACTTAGGGGGCAACCTTCATTTATGTTATCATACTACCTAAATTATTGTGGCCTTTTATGAAGTTAAACTTGCTTTTGGTATTAATAAGACTAGTTCTTACTTTTGTCTTAATTCTTTTCTAGGTAAGTGATCTTCAGGCTTATACTTTTAAACAGATTGAAATTAACTTTAAACACAATTTATCATTAAAATTCACTTGTTTAAAAGTAAAGGTCCTACATTTATACTATTTAAATATTATCTCAACCTTATCTGGATATTTGAAATCTTATTAATATAAAGTAGGTAATTATTTAACGTAAAATGAAATACATGGCTTTTTCCCATATTATAACTTGATCAAGTGTATGATAATGTAGAACATAAATACTTTAGGATCTTAAGATAAAGTACTCGGGATTATTTTGAAGTTTTGCATCAGGCGTCATTATATTCAAACAAGCATTGCATTTAATGCAACATCAGTGTGGCTACATAATGCTATAAAACAACCATTGAGTCTGCACCTTAACTACTATTGTGTGATTTTATTATAATAAAACCAAATGCTAAGTCAAATTGTTTCATAGCATTAAATATTTTTACCAATGTAAAACTAGCAAAGGTAAATAAATCAAATACTGTCGTAATTACGGGTTTTATTTCAGCATTACTCTCCTATTAAAGAGGGAAAGCCCTATTGAAGGATTTTATGAACCACATCATCAGCCTATACTACCTCTAATTCACTGCTGGCCATATGCCATAGGCCTCCCCTAATGAGCGCCATAGCGTCCTGTCTTCAGCTTACCGCATTCAGCATCTGCCAGCAGAATTTCCCAGCTCGTCGTGGCCGAAGGGCGTCCTACACTACGTTTGACGAGTCGCTAGGACGCCCTTCGGCCACGAGTCGAACGTAGTGTAGGACGCCCAGGCCGAGCTGTCTTACTAGTCTCACTCAAGAACTAGTTAACAGCCGGTGACTGTTCTTCTGGAGATATGGCCGGCCCAGGCCCATTGCTATGTACCTACTTTAGTTAATTCTTTGTCGTTATCTTCGGTCTCTGAATATATTCGTTGCGAATCACTGATGAACTTTTAGACCAGCCCTACCGTTAGTGTATCAACTCCGTAGGTCATGACGGGTAAAACGTACCTAGTGATGAATGCTTTAGTTTTTAATCGGTAGGTAGGCATCTACCTACGTGGAGGACAAGAAAACACGACGTTGGACCATAGTTCTTCGAATGGACTAAAATGCTATTGACCTCAGATGGCCATGAGTGTTACCGGACTTTGGGCGGGCGCAGAAGGCGCCTCGCCCCAGTATAATTAGGTTAGGGCAACACGCACAAGGGCCTCCACTTAGGCGTGAGCCTCGGCTTGGGATGTTGCCAGATGGATAAGGAGGTTTCGCCTAGGTACACGAATGCAAAGGCGCGGGAAATGCCTCGACCATCAGCAGCCATCCGGCGGCGTAGGTTGTGGTAGTGTACTGTGCGGAAGCGAAATTATTGCTGTCACCTCCGGATAGCATCGGTGATTGGGTCAACTGGGTCACCGAGAACTTGTCTCGGTCTACAGAGAATGCGAATAGCATCTGTAAGATGTTATGCCTAAGTAGGTAGGTACCTATCTTTCCCGTCCAGCTTCTTAGTACCCTACCTACCTATATCCCATTCTACATGAAGAATGCTGTTTCGAAAATATGTATGATATCCTCCTGTCTCACTCCGCTCTCAATTGGATAGGTCGAATCTCTTCACTTTTAAAACTTCGGTATAACACGATAGCCTCACCTCACATGATTTTCTTTCAATTAATCATACATAAGCACATCATTTGCGACATGACTATCCAAGTTGATGAGCTTGAAGGTCGGCGATAATGCTGTTCTGGGGGACACATGGGCGCACTGTCTCAATATTTCCATCAATACCTGACTGTAAAACAATAAACGCTCCATTATAAGCCGTCTGGTATATTTATCTTATTTATGCAAGTACCTACCTGTCTATCAATCTCCTGGGTACCTACCTACCTGCTTCTGATGTAGCATTATGTACCTAGTACCTGCTAAAGAAGCTGACAAAAAACAGTCCGTCCCGTATTATCTTGCAACTGGTTTGATTTTACTTGGGGGATATAATATAATGATATCATCGAAATAAAGCCAAATATTAGTGAAAAACATTTTTGTTTGGACACTACCATACAGGACATTAATACAGATTTTGAAAACGTCTCTCAATACATTCATTACATAATTTTAACAATGAAATTGGTGATAAATGGATATAATTCACAAATTAAAATTGATTCTCATATAAAAATCATGGCTTGCTTCACTAATTTTTACATAAACTATTTTTCTTACAATACAACGAAGTTCTAAAACTATTGCTTTTCCATCAAGGCCTGTTAATGGCAGCATTAAGTTTTTTCATTTCAAGTCTACATACAGCTAAAATAGTTGCCATTAGTGAAACAGCCATTTAATCTCATAGATCAATAAAGTATCAAGCACCCTTTAAACGTCCATTCATACACAACAGACTTGCTCATTAACATTGGCACCATACAGCATAAGGTGTGACAGAGAAAGCATACACACAATTTCATCATATCTTTGGTCTGGTTAATTATTGCAAAATCAGCGAACAAACCGCCGCCGCTTGATAATCATCCTTTTAAAAGAAAGCTCAAAATCATTAACTATAACAACATGTCAACCCGATAAAAATTGTATAAGACGTTTACATTACATTGGCTAAAAATCTAAATAATCTAACCACAATCTATAACGCCCCATATTTTTTTCGAATAACTGGCGTTATGTTTATGGGCTACCTCACTGAGTGTATTAAATATTACTAAGAATATTACCTATGTGAGATGATAAACTATTATTTACTTACAACAATTTAAATTATGTACATAAGAATTTAATACACAACAATAAATAGTTTGAAAATTATGTTATTGGGGTCAATTCAGATGTGGGCAAAACTAAACTAATTTGATAGAACATTGATAAATTTGTACAATTATTTATTCAGGTTTGTATAGCAATATCGAAAACAACGAATCTAACCAAAACAGTACGTTTTGGTTAGATTAGGAGTGCCTTATTATATTCAAAGGAAGGTTTTTAACTAAGTCAGAATTCTCACCTGGTTCAATAAAAGGTCATAACAAGGAGTTATATTAATCTGTGATATCCCGTTCGTCCCACTGCCCCCCAGTTCCTACACACACGGGATGTCAAATAATTTAAAATATTATTCTCCCATTCATTCCACTACTATGCATCAATGTTGATTGGTGGGACGAACTGGTTATATTTTAAGTTCTTTAGTTGGGTTGACAACATCTGAATTAACACCAATGTAGAATAATAAACTATAATAGAACAGGTAAAAGATCCAGAAAAAAAGCTAACCTGACGTTAAGTACGAACAAATGCTTTAAAATGTTATGAATTATTGCAATCTGGAATTTATCACATGGAACAAGTAGAATATAGAAACGTATTTTATAAAATAAACGTAGCTAAAATACATTTTAATTTAGCAAAAATATTGCTTTTAGGTATCTGGCTATACTAAATAATTATCTGTAACACTCAGGAAAGCACAACACATTGTAATTCGTAAAAATCGAACAAAAACATTTTTATGTACGCCTTAAGTTAACAAAATAACAATTTATTCAGTTTCAAAAATAATTGAACATAGCAGTAAATCAACTCCCCGCGCATACAAAAATATTATTTAAAAACTTAAATAATTAGTTTACGTACTTACTAAAATTAATTATTATTTGATCGTTATTTTATTTTTAGCTATAAAAGAGCTTATTGCTTGTCATTTGATATTTGTATTTATCATTCAATAGGAAGAACGTGAATATGGAGCTGTTTATGGACTTAGAATGTCGATGTGCGAATGATAATTTTTAAATTAAAGTTTCTACTTGGTAGAATGCCATGTCTTTTGGGCCTTTATCTGGATAATTACCATACTTTGATATTTATATTTTCTACCTACAAGAAATTGCACGTTGAATTGCTTATGCTCATATTTGAGTTGTACGGCAGTTGTGTTGGACGTCTGAGCGGCAGCATTTCTCTCGTCTTGTTTAAGAAAAATAACAACTTATGCCTGGTTTAAAATGTCTAATAATGTGTAATATGTAAACCCATAAACTGTCTAAATTTGGTCTACATTGCTAAAATTGGAACATTCACATAGGACAGCTTTCAAATAGGATTATCTTAGGCCCGTACCTACTATGAAATTCATAGATCTAAGCTTGAGTGACATTTATTCCACAGAAAAGCGTTACTCAAGCTTGTATCGATTACTTAACAAGCTTTCATGATACGGGCCGTAGTGTAAGTGATCTTCCACCTAACCAAGTGCTAATAAGTCCAACGAAAAGTCTTTGGAAGATTATTAACATTTGATTGGTGAACTATATATATTTTATTGGAATCACGGCGATTATGAATCAGTCAACAGTTACGATCATACCAATCTAACTATGTAATGTGTTATCAAATTACTAACAAGAATCCAAACAATTTAACCAGCATAACATAAATGTTGTAGACACCCTGTTTACCTATTGTGATTCGATTATGCATTATGAAAACGCATTAACAGCTCAAAACGTTCCAGTGTGAGGTACCTTGTAATACAATAACATAGAGGTAAGGCTTATAGTTGGCCTATACAAAACTGAATTAATGTACATTTTCATTCAATTGGCAGCATTTTATTCAATTGTATATATAACACAAGCACAATAATTTAATCACTAACACGACAAACTTTGCTGGCCACAAGATACATAGTATGAAAATAAGAAAGTTGTTACAATAGTGCAGTAGAAAAAAATTACAAGATGTCCAAAATCCGATTTAGAAAAGATTTTCAAAATTTATTAAATAAAGTAAAATAATAATTATACTCTTGTAAATCTAGCGTTATATTTATGCAATTAATTTTATATTCATTGATAGATATACAACTACTTTATAAAAAACTAAATAAATAAATTTGGCTACTCTACCTACCAGACAGGTACAGTGGCCTTCATCGTTAGCTGACCCCCCTCTGGCAAGATCCAAGTCAAGATAAAACAGCTTGCTATCTGCATTTTACTGAACGTTGAACGCCACTGTACCAAGAAACAAATTCTAGAATTTACTCGAATTTACGTATAATATACCAACTACACAAAAACACTGGTACGGGTTGTGCAGCTATTTCTCTAAATAGTGCTTTAGGATTTGCCGCTCCTATTTAGTTCTCTAAAAGGGTTATTATTTTGTCCTAAAGGTGCTGCACTGCAGTAGACACCTTTATGGAACATAGCACTCTAAGGACATGGACAGAAGGTTTAAAATACGTTAGTTTAGTTACGTAGTATAATGGATAGTTTTAATTTACCTACTTGGGACAACAAAGAACTCTAGGGGTTCATGAAACAAAGCATTACATCAACAGCACGCTACGCTAGTGAAACTTCTCTCAGGGTAGACCAAACAATGAAGGTGAACAGCATGGATAGAATAGTCAAGTCTTTTTAATAAAGAAAGTATTGAAAAACAAATAGAATCATTCAATCTAGAGTAATAAATAAATTACTAGTATTGTACGTTTAGTTCGAAATGTTTGGTCCACTCTGCATATGCCTCCCTCTTAGCGTAACGTTAGTCTATCATCTGCGGTCATGAATATCGCAATCGGATCCGTCCACTTACATTGAGGCCACACAATCGGCTTTTTAACATTTATCGGTCATCGAAGTGTGAACATTCTATTTGGCGATCATAGCCCGATAGCGTAGCCGCACGATTCTTAAATACGGATCTGTCTTGCAGTTATTTCATGCGACAAAAGCGCTCGTTTCGGGACGGTTATTGACCCCGCAGAAAGTGTGGCAGCGGGGTGATACGGTTTGGATCGAAGGATCCCAAATTCCCCATGTGGGGTTCGTGGCTAGCACGGGCCTGATGGCGGCGCTAGCGAGGCGTTTGCTAGCAGAGGCCGTGTAGCCTGCGAGCCTGCGGGGCCGGTCGTGCGGCTGCCAGCAGCCGAAGCAAGGGACGGCCGCATAGCGCGACGAAGCCACCTCCACCCCAACGGGCGCCGCTCGCTTCCTCCACCTACGCAAAAGAGAAATGAGATTTTCGTGGCAGTTATACAGTATTTCGATAAATTGCTGACCACTTCGCCCCTCGTTAGTTCAGTTTCTTCATCCTGCTATGCTATTGCCTATCAAGGTTGTATTGAGTCCTAGATGAAAGGGGAGCGAGGGGAGCACAGATAGCGTAGTTGTTTTGGCAGAGCATGCTGATGATATTAAGTTACGATGACTATATGACTTGAACTTGATTTGAACACATGACTAGATGTTTATATTTATTTGAAGGAAAACCAGAGGCTTATAAATAACAGAAATACAAATTGATAAATACTTAAAGCTTATTGAAGGTTTATTGGCAGTAAGATAATTGTAGTTCGCTTGTGTATGGAGTGCGACAACGTATTCTAGACTAACGCAACATGATGATGTACCGGGCGGGACCTGCGACACAGTATTTTACATCTGCAGATTGCATCGCTTCATATTTTTGTTATTAGCACCTAAGTATGTTTCAAATAAAGACATTTTTTACCTCTGCAATCCGGTTCAGTGAGCGAGACTCTCGAAGGCGACTCTCCTTGCGCGCGGCGCGACGCCGGCGGCCGCCACCCGAGCCGGCCGACGGCGGGGCGCGACCATCGCCACCGGCGCCTGCGCTCTCTGAACCACTGCTACCTGGTAGTATATAAAAGATGAATCTTGAGACAGACTCCACCTAAACTGATTTACACGAACGATCTACAAATCGTTATTTTCACGAATACAATGAACCAAAAAGTGCGAAATAAACAAATAGTTTTAACGTGTGTGACACAGGACACGTAAAAAACATAGTATAATTAACAAAAAACACGCACATTTTATCACGTTTGGCAAAAGATTTCATGATACATGAACAAATTTTCTGTAGTCAAAAATGTATGCTATCTATAGAGACGCTATCTTAACTTATCGCGTATCCCGTCAGAATCCGACCAGTAAAAGGGATTTGTTTTTGTGCGTTAGCCCTCGCACTCGGGTTTATCTCTAAGAAATTTCCTGAATCTCTATGATATTGCCTATTCTATTGGAAGGTCGCGGGTACAAGTCCCGTCGAAATCTAAAAATTTAAAACGGTAGACAAGGCACATTCATGAGCCTCGTTGCGTCATCCAACCATTTTAATGAAACCAATCGACTACTAATACAATAATATAAGTGCATCTGTGTTTGAGCACAGTAGAAGAAATTCGGCTTGGGAAATCAATCACAATCACAAATTTTGAAATCATCACATCTAACGAATTGTCCTCATGAAGTGTGAGTACATAGTTACCTGTAACTGTGGGTCTAGAAGCTGCCCTCGCACCACCAGCGGTACCTGCGCCGGCACCCCTTTCCTGGCTGTCACTGGAGTCGTCATGGGAGTCACGTCTCGTCCTAGAGATAACATAGTTTATTATTAAAATTTATTACTAAAATGATCAATATAGAAAAGTTAGGTTTTTGACTTTACTCTCATGGAAGTATCCATGCATTTATTGATTCACTATGAAGGAATAGTCTTTTATTAGTAATAATAATTACATGCTATGTGTTTTAAGTAGGAACTACTTCAAACCCATGACTAAAAACTAAACTAAATACGAACATAACGAAATAAAAACTACTATGGACTACTGGACTATGTTAAGTCCGCCGGCTTCTCAAGCATTTTTCCTGGATATAAAGTGGCCTTTCGCTCCAATATGGATTTCATGTCATAAATGTGTGCAAACCAAACTTGGTAAATTTAAACATTCTATGATGTTTTTTTTATTAAATATAAATGCTGTTGACCACAGATGGCCATGACAGCTTTACCGGATTGTGGCGAGCGCAAAGAGCATTCTGGTTACTCTTCGTGGTTACAAGTAGGTATAAATCTTTCGCCTTTTATGATATCTATTTTAGCAAGCTATAGACGTACCTAGTATCAGGCGGTACATCAGCCCTCTCCGCTGCTCGTTTCTTCTTTTCCGAGTCATCATCTGAAAGGTCCGAAGAAGAGCACGAGCCCGCTCGGGGGCGCCGCCGCCGGCACTCGATGCGGGTGCGGCGCGCGGGCGGCGGGGCTGGTGGGGGACCGTGTCCTGTGGTGGGCGCTTCTGTGCCTCCTCCGTCGTCGAGGTTCACCTGGGATGATACAGAGGGATGTAATGTGACAGTGGGCAGCGACGGCGACGTGACATGGGCTCTAGTCGCCAAATTTAGTGTAATCAAATACTCATCAATCAGCCTATGTTAGTAGAACGCACGGATTGAAATCTTACGTTTTCAAGTATTGTGAGGAGAAGACTCGGCGTAGTTTTACAAACGCTGCCTAGCTGGACCTCCTTCTCGGAAATGTTTTTACCTAGCACAGTCTGCCCCGCCATTACCGTGACTGCTACCATGGCCAGGCTTAGCGAGTCGGGCCGGAACAGGGGGCTATTTTTGGCTTCTGGCATGCTGGGCTTGTGGTTTGGAAATCGCAGTTCAGTTGAGTAATTGTTCTGCTAAGGATGTTGCTGCCCGCCTCCCGGTTTGTGTCCCTTAGTCATCCCTTGAGACATCCATGGGAAGAGTTGGGGTGATGCAATTCTAGGCCACCACACAGCGATCAAATATTAGCTAAGAAGCTTACCCGTGTAAGGTTCTCTGCAAGATGCGTGCGTTGCACCGGAGTGTTATATACAGGGGGGTGTAATGTGGCGGCGGGCGGTGACGGCGGTGTGACGTGAGGTCTGGCCGCTAAATGCAGGCGCCCTTCTGACCGCGAGCCGCGGCGTGAATCGGCGGGTCGAGAGGCGGGTGTGCTTTCTTCGTCATCGTCTTCTTCGCGGACGATGCTACATTTACGTGATCTCTGTAATGTTATAAACTTATTTATTATATTAAAACGCGTTATTAGATAACTAGTTGTGTACAATTAGAATGGGCTTCCTGAAGAAGTTGTAACTCCTTCTGTGAACAGCTTAAGAACAGACTCAACCACTGGTTACAAACGCACAATCTGACCACTAAAATAGTGGTGAAAATCAAAAGCCCTATGATATAGACAGCTCTCAGCTGCTCGTCTATATCTAAATAATAATAAGAGTTTACGAGAATTACAGCAACGTACGCGGACGGTTTATTAGGGTAGCTTTATTATTTAAATTTTCATGTTGATGCTTAGTAGGGTATGGGCATTTAAACTGTAAAAAAAACTTTTCTTTCAATTTCAATAACGAATTTTTTTTCAAACATTGATCCATAACAGCAACAGATAGTTGTACTGGGTGTTCTGGTCGTTTTCTATGTATAATAAAAAATATCTATCTATATAATGTATTGTATTATGTATATCAGTCATCTTGTACCCATTACACAAGCTCTGCTTAGCTTGGGGCTAGATTATGCTGTGTGGATTATCCAACATTATTTATTTATTTATCTCACCGGTGGCACGTCCTGTGGTGTCCTAGGCGCGGCGGACAGGGTCGGCGGTGCTAGTAGCGACCGCCCTGTGGTCTTGCCTAGGCCCGTGGCTGCGCCCCCGCCTTGCGGTACGCTAAGCGCCTCCGGCCGTCGAGCGCCGCGGTTGCTCGACTCTTGCTTACGTAGTATGTCACTTCTGAAACAATGTCATCATCATTATTATTTTAATATTACTCTATAAACTATCGTAGTTGGTCGACCTCTGTGGCGCGGTGGGCGAAGGTCCGCCTGGAACGCAGGAGGTTGCGCGTTCGATTTCATTTGATTGCATAATTATAATATTGCACATTACGTTTATAAAATACTGCGTTTCTCAGTCTCCATGATACCATTTCATCATCATTCATTCATTTATTCACTTCCCTGCAAAATTATTAAGATCCGTTAAGATGTTTAGGCGTGAAAAAGAAACAGACATCATTTTCGAATTCATAATATTAGGATGGATTAGCATGAATTTCATTTAAGATAAACAAGATGTTATTTATATGTGCATTAATGGATGCTATGCTGTTTTCCAGGCTTTTAAATTATAATAACAGCAGAACTAAACATATTGTAAATAAAAGCAATTTGCAATAGATTTTCTTTAAATAAACACATAGCAAGCAAACCACTTGCTTGCAATTACATAAGAAATCAAAGTACACCATTATGATTTACCTTTTAGCCTTGAGTTTTCTCTCAGCCAATAGATAATAAGTGGCAGTTATATGATTGTAGTCATTAGTTTCTAGAGATTCCAAGATTTGTTCCTTGGTAGCTATCGAACCATTCACCATTTTTTGGACAATGGTGGTACGGTCTTCTTCTGATAGTTGTTCCTTTGCTACTAACGGAGTGTCGAAGTCTTCTACAGTTACACCTTCACCAGCTGTGACCCAGGGGTCTGTTGCTATTTCTGATAATGTTGCTCTTTTCTCTGGTTCTCTAACTAACATTCTACCTATAAGCCTGAAAAAATCATATATTAGCATGTCTCAGGTATCAAAGTGTTTATTAAAAATAATACAGTATTGAATATTTACCTTTTACATGAATTTGATATATGCGTTGGGATAGTATATTTACAGTCCATAATCATAGTTAAAGTTTCACTATCATTGGCTTCTTGAAAAGGGGCATTGCCACACACTAACATATAGAGGATAACACCGAGTGACCAAACATCCACAGCAGGGGCGTCATAGGAGTCACCAAGCAGTATCTCAGGTGCTGAGTAGGCAAGGGATCCACAGGAAGTCTCTAGTTTTTGACCAGGACAGAATTTATTACTAAACCCAAAGTCTGTCAATTTAACTACACCTAACTTTTCAAAAAACACTACATTCTCTGGTTTTAAATCTCGGTGGACAACATGCAATCTGAAAAAAAAAAATTAAAATGTTAAATTTTGATTTATGGACAACAATTTCATTCCAATTAAGATGTCATAATTTACCTATGGCAGTAGGAGATAGCGCGAACTATTTGACGGAAATATTCACGAGCCAGACATTCTGATAATCCTGTTTCATGTCTCATGATATAATCATATAAATCTCCTCCATCACCTAATTCTAATATCAGGTACAACTTTGTTTGTGTGTCAATTACTTCGTAGAGCCTTACAACATTAGGATGCTGTACCAGTTTCATACATCGAACCTGAAAATAAAACACTTTCATTGCTTTGAATTCTTCATATTGATTTAAGATTTTGCATATAGCTATATTTACCTCTTGGAACAAATGTGATTTGGATACTTCATCCAATTTGCTTTTGTCAATAACTTTGACGGCCACTTTTTCTCCAGTGAACACATGTCGAGCTAGCTTCACTACGGCAAAATGACCAGATCCTAGTGTATCTAGTAAATCGTATAGCCCAGCTATTTTTGTATCATAAGCTCCAACTGCAGCACCCAAATTTCCAACATTAGCGCAGTTATTGTTCATGGCGCTGTTCTGCAAAATGTACACATTCTGTATGAGCTTTTGAAGATGAATACACATCATTCAGAATCTGATATTTTACCTTGTTTTAATTGACTTTAGCAGGACTTCTGGGGTAAAACAAAATCATCATCAAATTATATTTCTAAGGTTGTAAATGACCTAGATTTGTTGCTATCAAATATATACAATATATCCAGATGCATCTATTCAAATACTTTAATAGAATTGATTTATTCTAGATACAAAATATGTTAGGACAAAAAGATACTTGAGATTTGTTTTACGTTTTCTTATTAGATAATTTCAGAAACACTATAGTACGAGGTTGAAAACATACCATGTATTGAAACTGGATGATTTTATTTTCGGCAAAGAAATTCAGTAGGCAGCACAATATTAGATATTTCAGGTACTATTAGATTCAAAACTCTCTGGACATTCAACAAAAATTGAATCATCTGTGTTGTAGGGTGAACAACATAGGTACATTCTTGTTTTTTGTGTTGTGAATTAAATTGTAAAATTAATTCGATCCACAAGAATCACTAAATCGCCATTTCACAAAAATTCATTTCGTTCCGAAATAAATACAACGATTCTTCTTTTTCCTTTCCTTCCAATCAATCAATCAAGCACAGTTTACAGCGCGGTACGCGAGCTACACAGATAATAAATAAAACTTACGTCCAATAGTCTTTGGAAATCTTAAAAAGATGGACCAGAAACGAAAATAAAAGTTATGATAGAATAAAATACACTTATGCATGGAAAATGTTACATTTATATTAACTATTGTATTTTTAAAGTACTATTTAAACAGCAGACATATAGTTTATCAAATGACGAGGTATTCTAATTTTAATGGCTTAAGCCCGTGGACGGAGGAAATCAACCACTTAAGCCTAAAATTACCAAGGGCATTAATTTTATAAAAAGTAGTATTCCCCTATATTCCATTTCCATAGATAAATTCTATACTTTGTAGTATTCTATTCTCTTTTGTTATTTAATATTTATGTTATGTTGTACTAGTTGTTGATGCTATTGCGTCCTGTACACGTTCAGCCAATGCGCCAATGTGTGAACACTGTTTGCGGAGTACGCCAAAAGGTCTCTACACGTTGGCCCAACCAACGTGTACAGGACGCATATCATGAGACGGACACTGACTGGTAGAATTGGGTCAATCCAGACGCAGGCAGAGCCGTCTATGAAGAAGTTGAAGTTACTAGTTGGTATTTGCATTGCACAGACTACTCAAGCAAGGATACTAACGTATGTATGGTATTTGGTATAAAATTGCAAAAACCGGTACGGATATTATCTTAATTATTGAATTATTCACACGACTACACATCCATTGATACTCTAACCAGAAGCCATGGTGTTAGGTCATGATGTTCTTACAAGCGAAAGAACGCAAGATATCAAAATAACTGAAGATGTTTCGTTTGACTCAATGCTCTTGTCTGCGTGTACTCTTGCTGGTTTGAAAAATTCTGGATATTATGTTCCGTCTCCTATACAACTTCATGGAATACCACTAGGAAAGTGTGGATTTGGTAAGACCTCCAAGTATTATCTACAACATATTTGATAAAATAACCTAAGTTTTAAAGTTTTCGTTTGATTCTATCTTCCTTGCTCTACAAATTTTCTTTCTAACTTACAGATCTCCTGTTGGAAGCAAAGTCTGGAACTGGCAAAACAGCAGTATTTTCCGTCATAGCTTTAGAAAAGCTCAGCCTGGATATAGGTGTGCAAAGCATAATATTAGCACCTACAAGAGAAATAGCCTTCCAAATATGTGATGTCATCAAAACAATTGGTGCCCATTACAAAGGTAATATTGATCATTATAAGCCAGATGATTTATAGAACATAAACCTATGTAATTAGCTTCTGCGAGTGGTTTCGCGTAGTATTTCTGGAATCGAACAAAATCTAAAAAGTAGCCTAGGTCCATTCCTAGAATACTTTCTACCTCCCTGCCAAAATGCATTATGGTCATTTCAGCCTTTAAAAGTTAACGGAAACAGAATTGCGATAGAAATTGTTATTATGCGTAGAGAGAACAGAATATGATGATACCTAATCTAATGTGTTTGTTAACTTTCAGGTCTATGTGTTGAAGTTGTTATGGGTGGTCTACCATTTGTAGATGATGTTGAGAAATTTAAAAAGAATGTTCACATTATTGTTGGTAGCCCAGGGAGATTACACTACTTGATCAAAGGCAAACATATTAATGTATCATCAGTCAGACTTATGGTGCTAGATGAAGCTGATAAACTTGTAGAAAAAAGCTTTTTAGCTGATATAAACCATATATTCTCTCTGTTACCCAGCCAGAAACAAATAATTATGAGCAGTGCAACATATCCTGATAAGGTCAAGTTACTATTGAATAAATATGTGCAAAATGCTCATCATATCTGTCCAGAAAGTAACAGTGTACTCCTTGGTATTGACCAAAATGTCATAGTAGTTTCGGGTCATTTCAATATTGAAAGGCAAACCAAGAGTAGGTATGAAGAATTAAACAATATTCTGTGTAAGAAACAGTTCAAACAATGCCTTATTTTCTGTAATTACCAAGTGAGAGTTTGTGAGGTCCACAGAATGCTCAACCGTGACAAATGGCCAGCTGACAAGCTTCACGGCCAGCAAGAGCAAACCGATAGACTAGAAGCCTTAAAAATATTGCAAAGTTACCAATGCAGAATATTGGTAACGACTGATTTGGCTGCAAGAGGTATTGATGCATCTAATATTGATCTAGTCATCAATTTTGAACCTCCATATGATTGGCAAACATATCTGCATAGAATTGGACGAGCTGGACGGTATGGTTCCTATGGAAGTGCAGTAACTATAATCTGTAAAGAAGATGAAGAAATTAGGTTCCAAAAGATACTGCAATCCATTAAAATTCCTTTTAATCTTAAATATTTATGGAGTGGAGAACCTTATTTGTTAGAAAAACTAAATATAGATAAACAAATAAACCTCAAAAAGGAAGAGATGACTCCTAAAGAGGAATATAATAAAAAGGCAGCCCAGAAATTGGGTATAAAAGAGACTTATGAACAGTTATGGAATATGTTATCAGAAAAAATAACCAATAAAAAACCAATTGATGATATTCCATCTTTTGAGAGTCTCAATAACTCTTTTCAGGGATCCAAAGAGGAACCAAATGTGAATGTAATTGATAGCTTCTCAGATTTGGTCTCTTCCTTCCAAAATCATGAGCTTCAAAGTAAAGAGCACCTGCAATCTATGTATAAGCCAGTGGTAGTTAATAAATTAATAATTCCTAGCATGATTTTGAACAGAAATGATATTCAAAGCATACAAACTAAATCTGGTATGTCAGCTGTAGCAGATGATGTAGAAGATAATAAAGAAATCAACAATTATGAAAATCAAAATGGTTTTAACAGATGTGAATCAATAGATAATAAGAATGCAGTAAGATATAATAGTATTTTAAGGACATCAACAAAAGATAACACACCAACCAAAAACTGGCAATCAAAATATAATTCCATAGAAAGTTGTAGTATAGACATTCATTCAGAAACCAGTTGCAGTTCATCTGATATTCTAACACCTGGAAGTTCAAATAAGGACAGCATCAGCAAATCAAACGGAAACAAAACAATCTCTCTCAACAATGAGTTTAAAGGCCATTGTAAAAACTCAACAGAAAATACACAGAAATCAGACGTAAATTGCGATGAAAATTATAATAAAAAAAATGAGAACTCTCATGATGCCACAGATTATAATTCAAAAGATGGAGAGTTTAGTATAGAAACCGATAACCCTACTGAATATAATGAAGACCAGAAATCTTTGATTGCTGTAAATCTCCCACCAGCATTTGGGAAAATTAAAAAGAAAAAATGTAAAAAATCAAAGAAAAACAAAGCCAGCTTTCGTGAATCATATAGTAAGGAAAATCAATATAAAGTTGAGTTACATGAATCAGTTCCATCTGATGTTCCACCTCAAGAATCTCTTTATTCATCTTCCAATGATGAAAATCCTGAGAATGTTTCAGGTATTCTACTAAACTGGAAAAGGTTTTCTCAAAGAAACAACCAGGAATTAAATACTTCAATGAATGACCAGAGAAGTTCTGACTATAAAAACAGGTTGAAGGAAGAAAGACAACAGGAATTTAATGTTTGGTGTAAACAGTTAGAGTTTTATAGGCAAATGATGGAACAATCTATATACACTCAATTGATGAGCTCTAGTTATAATTAAATTGGTCTTGTTGCATTCAGACAAAAAAGTATAATTCTGTACTTTTAGGCAATTTACCTTAATTATGTAACCTGAACTTAATAAAACAGGTAGCATGCTTATCAATTTTTGTTTCGGTAATGCTGCTTTGTTGCATAACCATGAAACAATAAAAAAAAATTATAACATTTAATTTTTTTATTTGATTACGTAATAATGACGACTGGTACCTACTTAAAAATTTACACAATAAATTGATTCAGAACTATTTGGATACAAAATATAAATGCATAAAAAACAATGATCTCACAATATTATACAGGATCAGGTACTTATGATTATTGCAAAACCTGAATCACACAGTTAAAAGGTTTTCAAATCAGTCAATAACAGATGAATAACACCTAAATAATAAATTTACACACACGCACACATACAGCAATAATAAATTAATAGAATTTAACAACAAAGTTAAGTACAAGATAAATACTTACCCACAAATTATTCTTTGGGTATCAAACCCTAGATTTGTTCAAAGTGAAATTAGGCCCACTAATCCACAATAGTTTGGTACCAGAATTCTGTCGCTCTACTCTACATTATGTAATAATGTGATTGAGATATAAAGTTAATACACGAACTGGAATTAGAAATTTTAAAAAAATAGTTTTACCAGATTAGGTAAGTACCTAGTAGTTTTTACACTTGACGCTTCCGTGTGCAAAAGCACAAAAATTGAAAACAAAAGACGCCAAGTTGTTCATGGAGATTATTTAATCCTTCTTCTCATGAGTTTCTGGAAAGAAAATAAAAAGCAGGTAAGGATTTTGAAGGATTTTGTATGAAATAAGTCGTATGTCTATATTATAAATACGCGCTTTGTCGAGTCATGGATCTATGCTGAGTCACGCTTATGCCAGAGAAAAGAGTTCATCAAACAGACCGATGACGAGTACAAGGCGATGCGACAATCTTAAGGTACTTTTAGGCTGCGTTACCACCAGAGTTACGTTGCGTGTTTTTAACAAACAATGGAATCACTTAATTTACATAGCCTCGCTCAGGGCAGCTCTGGTGGAAGCGGCTACGTGGAGCTAGGTTTTGAACATACAAAAGGGAAAGATGTGTTGCGATGGGTTTTGTCATCATATGTCAATAACTCTACCCAAGCCTTGCTCGCTTATTTGAAAAGAACCCATTACACATCTGCGCATCGGTCAGCTTGAATTTTGGATTTTTTACCTCAACGGAGCAGTGGGATAGGTCTTCCTGCGACGCAGTAAGTTGCGGGTACGATTTCCACTGTGAGGGAATAATTGTTCATTCATAATATAATTATACTGGAGCGGAGATATATTCAAGTCCCGTCGAAATTTAAAAAATGTAATAACGCAAATTTTTCAAATTTCGGCGGGACTTTATTTGTTAACGAAATTTGTGTTTTTATATTATTGGTCGATTCCTTTTCCCTCCGCGCAAGTTGAGACGCACCTTTAAGTCCAACCATGAAGCTAGAAATCAGTACCTAGATAGGTACCTACTTCTCTTTTCCAAGAGTTATAATAAGCTGATGATGATTCGTTTACCTGGTTCCTCCTCCTCCTCAGCGTCAAGTATATCGGCGCAGCAAACGGAGTAGCAGATCAGCGACAGGAAACCTAAAGGTAGGCCAAACACGAGCGCGGTAAGAACTGGGTTGCCGCGCCACATGTTGCTTAGCATTGTCCGCGCTTCATAGAACCCGCGGTAAAAGCGGACTGGCCAGTGGTTACCGCCGTATGTCTGGAATGGAACGTTACTGACATTTTAATACCGACTGGAAAGTTAGTTAAGCCCTACGTTAAGCCCATTTATTCGTCAACAAACGGTTTTCGAATATTTTATAAAAAAAATATCGAGTAATGAATGATAAATCGGCTAAACTCGGTCAGAATAAGATTCATAATATCGTCGTCGTTTTCATTTGAACAATTAGCAGCTTAATATTTAACATCATGTTGAACTCACGAAATGTAGGCCGTGTGTTAATAGCGCTTATGATGACGTAGACATAAATCTTTTTCTGGCCAGCTTAAGTCGTATCTGCAATAAATGTGATGTAATGCGTAATTACGCGGCATGTACTCGCGCATAGAACATGAAATGAATGGGTTTATTTAAAAAATAAATGCCTACAGTGGCTCTTCAATAAGTATTTGCCTGTTTTATGTGATCTACAAGTACTTACTGGGGCAAGCTGAAGATGTATCTGATCGAGGAAAAGAGACACTGCCTCTGGTGTCATCAGTATTGGATCGTCATCAGGCAAGTGATGGTGGCTGGTGGTTGAGTTCAGGACCAGCAGATTAGGCACTGTTAGCTCATACATAGCAATGGAGTTGGCGAGCTCGAGTGTACCCATCCAGCCGAATTGGAAGCGGGGGTGCAGTTCCCGTTTTCTTTTTCTGTAAAGTACATATTTGACAAATATCGTTAAGATGTTACAATTTGAATATGTAAGTAAATACACAAGGACTTACCGATCACGATAAGGAGCCACTTGTAAGGATTGTCTTACTCAGATGATTTACCTTCTGCATAAGGACTTTTCTATACACAGAATCAGACAATGGGTTGGTGTCGGCAGCATTATTTTTAGAGAATAGATTCATAGCATCTGCCAGCGGCTCCCAAGTTTCATTAAAATTTGTTCAGCCATCAAGGCATGAAAAGGTATCAGACAGAGTTACTTTCACACTCACTATCCTGGCACATCAAGCCCGAAGTGGGCACCAACACAATAAATCATGTGTTAATTCATACCAGACATAAAAATACTTTAAAAGATTTATAGAAGCGACTACTATATTATGTTAACAAAACATCGATCTATTATATGGTGACATTTCGGTGTATGATATTGCAGTGTGGTGACAGTATTTTGTCACTTTGTATCATATGAAGCCATATATTAAGCCGTTAGGCTGTGTTAACGGACTAAGTCAGCAGACAGGCGATTTTGGTATGATATAGACTCTTTTATAGTTACCTCATAATCCCTTCAACCATATCCTTGAAATCCCGTTCTGTTTGAGAGATTTCATTCAATTTGTTCTCTGCTACTACCACTATCACAATGTACTTTTCGGTGTCCATCAAGTGGTTTATATTTGATCTTGTTATTTTAGGGAAGAAACCAAACCTTTCTGCATTAATCCACTTGTCTAATGTGTTGTTTAGTGAAGCTTTGTCTTCAAACACAGTTTGATGTGCTGTAAATTAATTTTGTTAATACTTTCAGTAATACACATGTAGATTTTTAGCAAGTTGTGGCTAAGTCTGGGCTGTGAATGAGATGAAAAATAAACTTATCATTATACATCCTATTCACAGTCTAGACTATTCATATATATATATACGAATACATTGTTATTTTTGACAAAATGTACCAACATTGATTTACCTTCAAAGAAGAAAATTTCATCATCCTTATGAACGAAAACAGCAGTTTCATTTGGCACTTTTATTTCCTGTTTTATTACTTCTGGTGACATGGCATAGAACCACGAATGTGGCTGATATTTTTCAGCATTCATAATGAATGTTTCCTACAAAATAAAATTTTAAAATATGACTGGAATAAAATCTTAAAATCCATAAGAGCATCACAATGAACCCAATAACTATAAATTAAACCAGTAACACAAAAAAAAGTAAGTCAATTTACCCATAGATGACCCTGTTGCTTTCCAACAAATCCAAAAAAGACAGGATGTGTTTCTTTTAAGTATCCGATACTATCAGCCTGGGACACCCTCTGCACTGCTGACTGCGACATACGCATGGCGTAGTTAACCATGTCATCCCTCTGTCTGTCCCCCACATACTCATGATGGTTATCACCTTTGATGCTGAAATAAGGGAACAGATATCATTCTTTTTTGTAGAATTATGAAGGCAACCAATTGTTTTATATAATTGTGTTGTGTTGCTTGTTTACTTACAAAAGTATTGTGGGATAACCACGGATTTTGTAATGTGAGGCAAAAGTAGGAAAACGAGTGCAGTCTACTTTGGCTACTCTGATAGGTGTGTTGTAAAGGGACTGGGCCACATTCGCCCAGATTGGCTCCAGGCGACGACAGTGCGCACACCACGGCGCATAAAACTTTACAAACCACATGCCCTCATGGCTCATTTCCATAAACCTATCAGTAAGGTCGTACACTTTAGATGCAGAGCTTATAGCCACTGAAAATAACGAAACACGTTAAGACGGTTTGAGTAAACAAAACCAAAACGGAAATTGCTATGTAAGTTTACCGGTTATTGATAATAGTAAGAGCTCCACTGAAAATTTCATCTTTGTGATTACTAGTTGGACTTTATTTGAATAATTTTACACCGTTGATGGCATATGTAGTGTCTAAATTATTTTGTTTGTACTCATAAATTTATTCAAAAGTAAAAATGGTTGGACTAAAAATCGATCGATATCAACAAACTGACTGACATGACAGTTCACAACACTAAACGTAAAGTCGTAAACTTCAACTACTTATTTCATGGCCCGTTGTGCCTGTACGTACTGCCCGGCGCGCGGCGGCTAGGCCACACCCCCTTTGGGGATATTTGGCCTAGCAGGGAGAGGCAAGAAGTTGAAGTTTTTAAACTCTCCCTCTGAGGGAGAGTTTAAAAACTTCAACTTCTTTAGAGACACTACGGGTCCTGAGGGAGTCCCTCAGGACCCGTGTCTCTAAAGAAGTCGCTAGGTAAGATTTTTGAGGTGCATTTTGTTTTCACCTTGATAAATTAGCCCATTTTTTTAAAGAATTCATATACTACTTGTTCATTCAATTCATTTGGTTCATTTTTGAAACCCAAGGAGACATCCAATTCGATTGTTCGTATCTTATCTTGCTTGACGCAACATTGATATTTTCTCTCTCTTTGCTTTTTCCCCACACTATACTAGTCAGTCAAGTCAGTCCTTGGACATTTTCGTGCCTTGCCGTGGTGTGCTGGTTGCTCCGTTTCGTTTTGACGAAATAACTTCAAAATACACATGTTTACGAATTTTCGAACAAATTGTGATTAAATTTCGTTGATAGTCGTTGATGAAACCTCCTATTAGATAATGTGTCGTGCTATATTTTGATAACGTGATAGTGCAGTTTTGGAGGTAAAATGCCCGCTTCCATTTGCGACCCAGTAACAAACGCGTTGCGTTTATCTCTCACTCCAGACGAATCACAAAACTCATCCTTGTTGGATAGCCGATTGTATTCTTCTGCTAAGAATGTGCTTTTGTCCAAGATTGAGTTCGAAGAGTCGGGTGATTATCAAAGCAATGTTCTTGATGGACTGAAGTCTAAGTACGTGGTAATTCGACCTAAAAAACCTATGCTCGACAATAAACTACTGAAAAAGGACTGCAATTCGTCATCTCAATCGTCAGGTACGTTTACGGAATACCTAAAAATATATAATAACATCAAGTTGTGTTGTTATCTGCTTTGATAAGATTAATTTAGAGGTTATATTTCTGGTCAGTTGTCTTGTCAGTTATGTATTGTATGATTTATTGTCAGTGAACATTTATGTTGTTTAACAGCAACTGGAGCACATGTTTGGGTATTAGACTGGTCCTATGGTTTCGATTATCATCCGAAGTACTATAATGTACCTGTATAGATATCTTAGATCATTGTTTACCTTGTTTTCCTCCATAAAGTTTGTAATTTGCAAAACATATTTTGCTTTATTGATAAATCTAAGTTTGCACTGAACAATTCAGTAATTAATTTACTTCCCTTACAACATTAAATTGCAATAGAGGTTAACCTAATGTCTGGACTTTCACAATTATATTGCATAACTTGATCAAAATTCTTAGAAGTGATAAAACCGTTATGAAATTGTTTCATCACATACAATTGGTTTCAGAAGACCATAAAGCGATTGAAGATGGAATACCAAAGCCAAAGCGAGTTCTATTCTCTGTGGAGAAGGTTCACCTTGGCTGGCAAGGGCCGTGGTCAGCGGGGGCAGGCATGCAGAATGTGGGAAATACCTGCTACCTGAATTCCACCCTACAAGCTTTGTTCCATGTCCCAGCTCTGGCCAACTGGCTTGTATCAGAAAGTGATCATACAGAAAAATGTAATCAGCAAGGTAAACACTTATTATCTGATCTGCAAATTTTTACTATGTAGGTCATTTTACAATAAAAACGATTGCAGTTTAACTAATTCATTACAATGTTAGGAACATTGTAAAGAATTAGGTACCACAAATAAGGCTAATTTATTCTGTATTAAATGTCTTTTTATATGAATTTGTTATCTTCTATTTCAGAAGCTTGTGTAATCTGTGGCATGCGAGCATCCTTGATGTCTACTCAGAAAAGTGGAGGTGCACCTATAAAACCATGGCAAGTGTACTCCAAATTACGCCTGATTTGCAGGCATTTGACTCCTGGGAGACAGGAAGATGCCCATGAGTTCCTAAGGTATGTTTTTATTATATTTTATATAGTAAAACCTCGGTATACTTGATTTATTTAGGATAGATCCTCATGAGAACAAATACAAGTGAAGACTACAATAACATTCGATCTTTTAAAAATAATTGTTATTATTTTATTATAATAATAATATTCCTATATGGTCCCACTGCAGGGCAAATGCCCCTTTCCTTTGTCCACGTTTCTCTATTATTAAGTGAGAAACTTACCATAAGATCACCATAATCATACTTCTACATCTTACCTTTTCAGATACCTTGTGGAAGCAATGGAGAAATGTTACTTGCAGAGGTTTGTCAACTCTGATAAGTTGGACCAGTACAGCAAGGAGACTACTCCAATGAATCAAATATTGGGAGGCTATCTCCGATCCACTGTCCGGTGCCTTGCTTGCCACCATCTTTCAACAACTTACCAGCATTTTCAGGTACCTAATTATAAAATAATTGATTGTAATAAATAATCCTGGACTCTCACTTAGCATCATCTAGCTAGCCCCAAGTTAAGCAAAGCTTGTGTTATGGGTATAATAGATAACTGATATAGTTACTACAATAATTATGTATGTTTTTGTTAATACAATTTTATTAAGTATATTAGAATTTTGGTCCCTTGTCTTGTTTTAAATACAACATTCCTGTCATCCATACATCTCATAACTCAAATTTTCTTTGTTTGCAGGATTTGCTACTAGATATAAGAAAACATTCTACATTGGATGAAGCATTAGACTCATTTTTTTCTCGAGAGAGATTAGAAGATTTAGGATATAAGTGTGAAGCATGTAACAAAAAGGTATGTTTTTATTATGAGATCAATTTATTAAGGTTACATTTATTAGATACAAAAAGTAAAATACATTTTTATTTTTCCAGAACAGAGACTAATAGTGATTTTATTTTATAAATATCTTATCCCCATGAATGTTTTATAGGTATCTGCTACAAAGCAGTTCTTCATAGAGCGAGCCCCCATGGTGCTATGTATTGCATTCAAAAGGTTTTCGCTAGTTGGAGGGAAACTATCAAAACATGTGCAATTTAGAAAGAAGATATCACTCAACAAATATATTTTCAACAAAAACAACCATCAACAGCAGCTGGTAAGTATCAATAATTATAAATAAATTTGCAAGTTTTTTGTGCCCTATTAATTTTATTTTTTTTACTTTACAGTCTTACAAGCTGGTTAGTTTGGTGACACATCTGGGCCCATCACAAAACTGTGGGCACTACACAGCTATAGGACAGGCTCCAAATAGCAACTACTACCAGTTTGATGACAGTAGCGTCAGGTCATTGCCACTGTCAGCTGTCTTAGGCACCAATGCCTATATCATGTTCTTTGAGAGGGACAACAGTTTCGAGGAAAATTCAATCTCTTCTGCATCTACCTCGAGTGCGGTATATGGGCCGCAACTACCAAATAATATCCTGAACAGAGACAAAAGTCCTCTGAAATTGACCTTTTACAGAACTGAGGAGAGGAAACCGATTATCCTCAATAACACCTCTGAAACCCCCAAATCGGAAATAAAACCTATAATTCTAAATAGCACACTCAGCAGATCAAGTGAAACAAACAATACCAACCCTGAACCCTGGGTTGTGAAACAGAATGGCGAGGTAGAGAAAGTGATTCAGCCTAAAATTGTAAACGGCACAGAAAAGTCAGCCAGTAACTTGGATGATGATAAAAGAATCTGTTTTGTTATAAAGAGACAAAATGGTGATGATTCTCATGCAAAAGCTAAAGTTTCAAAAAGCTACTCGGATCTCAGACCTATGGTAAATGGTACAAAAACGTTTGAGAAACCAGCAGCTGGCAGTAGTAAACTAGTCAGGCCTGCAAAGTCTCCCCTAGAGAAATTGGAAGAGCAGATGAATAAAGGTGATTCAGTATCAAATCACACTCAGAAGAATGGCAATGGCACCTCTAGGCTTGTTCCATACGACTCTGAATCTAGTGGCGACGAGCGTCATGAGAGACTAAATGAGGATGGGCTCAAAAGGTCAGAAATTAGGAAGCCGAAACCTAGTCGGTGTCAATCGCCCAAGGGGTTGATTGTCACTACGAAAAGCATGCACCATGCCTGGACTGTGTCTAATGAAAACAGTGGGCCCTTGCTTAGTCCGAGCCTAAACGGCGATACCATAAAAAAGTGAGTAGTATGTTTGATTCTCTTTCTATTAGATTGTATTGTACTACTTCGGCCTGTGGCTTCGCACGCGTTTTTTGGAATAAAAATAAGTATAATATATAATTGATTTATATATATTATTATAAACCCAGATCTTTGTGTGCAAAATATCAGCCCCATCCATTCTGTAATTTTGGTGTTGCCTTTGGCAAACATCTTCATAACGGCACAAGCTTTCCCTTTTATAATATTAGTAAGATGTGTTCCATTTACTTACGTTTTTATTTTTACAGATTAAAAGATGAGCGAAGGGAAAATGAGCAGAGCCCGAACACAAGCCTTAGCAGCATGTCTCCCTTAAGCGATCGCAGCGAGTCTACGACGGCGGTCGCCACTGACCCTGTACCGCCGACGTCACCGCAGCCCGCCGCTGTAGAGGCACCTCAGGCATCATCCTCGAACGTACCGTTTGAAACCATGCGCCATTTACAAACGGTGTCTCATAGAGGATACGGCGCGCCTGTCTCATCATGGAATGGCACGCATAGCGCTATGTCTAGACAGGTAACGCTGATTATCAGATAAACTTTAACATACTTCAAATATAGCATTGTATTCACAATAGATTCAATTCAAATGAGATTTTTTTTGACTGGTACACGAATAGATTATTTTTTATTTAACCTATTTTAAATATGTATTTACAATTAATGTATAAATAATTAATTAAAAAAAAATATATAGGTGTTTGAAGAAAGGCGAGAAGAGCGCAAGCGCGCGGTTGAAGCTACCGACGATATGGACCGAGGTCGGGTCAAGAAAGTAAAGAAGTTCCACCAATTTAACCGATTCAACAATAATAGAAACCAATATAATCCTTTTCAGGTAACTTCCTTATATTTTTAGATTATTTTTTCTATCAAATTATTCATTTTAGTAAATTAAAGAATACATTTTTCTTTATAGGAGAAGCAAAACAAACCACATTGGGGTGGTAATTTTAAATACCGAGGTGAAAGGCGTCCCAATAACCACTTCAATAATAATAATAAGCATAACCACAACAAGTACAAAAGATTCAACAACAGGTAAATTCAATTACTAAAGCTTCTATTTCAATGCCCTAACAAACTTTAAACACCAGCTAGGAGTTGTTTGTTTTCTTCTCGGGAAATAAGTCGAGAGATAAAACACTTCGTTTTTTAATACTATTTTCGGCCCGTAGCTGCGCACGCGTTTTCCGGGATAAAAGTAGCCTATCTACTTCCCAGAAAATCATCTACGCCGCACAAAGTTTCATAAAGATATAATGTTCAGTCATTAAGGCATGAAAAGGTAACCTACAGACAGAAATGCTTTCGTATTTATAATATTAGTAAGAATACCATGGCATGGCATTAGCTATTGCTAAAGTTAGATCCAGTGATGTTGTCTGGCCATCTGATGAAATACTATTTCACTCTGTTTATATGACTTTTTTGTTACAGGTACAGTAACAATAATGGGCATCATTATCCAAGACACCACTGACCCAGATTAGTCTGTGGTTCCACAGCAATGTATATAGACAGAATAATGGACTTTATTAGTTGATGTTGCAATAAGTGTGTTTAAAATTTACGTCACCGACATACCTTCGTCTTGTAAAAAGGTGTTCAACGTTGTTTGCTGTAGAGTCTATTCTTAGATAGACCATACCAACTATACCATGGCTATTCGCTTTCGGTAAAGGAATAGGTATTCGTTTTTTGTCGCTATGAAAGCGCCTTTTGTCCAGCCTTTATAATAGTTAGTATTTTGTGTTCTGTAGGATAGTGTTAAAAGTTGTATTGTATTTACAGAGTTATATTTTACTGCCAGCGTTAGCTTTTACCTGTGAAATGCCTATAAAGACACAATTTTTACAACAGTTGAATTTATCCAAATAATATATTATGAAAAGAAATTACTAATGTATTGGTTCTTCTGTTATCTTATAGTAAAATAACTATTTAAACCACAACAAGAGCTGAAATGTCCAAATATATAATTTTAATGAAAAATCGGGGAATTATAAATCTGCCGATATAAACCATTGATTGAATGTATCAATAACTCTCATAAAGATTTTTTTAAAAGCTGGCACTATCCCTTTTTGTTTTTTGTATACTGGAGGTCTGTATTTGTGACGTCAGTGTGGGGAATTGAATTAAATAAAAAAAGACCAACCCACCAGCTTTTAAAAATAAGCTATAATAAATAATAATCCTCTCTAAAATGAATCAGTTGCTGAGCAGTGTTTTGTCTTTGCCTGAATACAATTGTACTGTCAATTTGGGAAGACTAATCGTAGATAAAGAGTGGGACCTACTGCCCCTATGCTGACTCGATCAACTTGATCTAAGCAGTATATGTACTTTATGAGAGGCGGTCTTATGTCAATCTAGTTGCATAAATATACGAGAGGTTTATTAGTTAGAAATAAAATGTAAATAAAATTAACGGTGCCGCTCTACTTTTCCCTTGAATGACATGCACTGAGAGTTGAATTTTCTCATTATTCTGTGTTCTAACTTTCACGCGAACAGTAGAAACGATATAGGTAGGTGATTCTTTTGGCACAAAAACTAAACTAGCGTAAAAATATTGGCGTACCTTTTTTAACGATTAATGAAAAGGGCCGGCAATATTTTTACTAAACTACTTTTCTAGTTTAGGTTTTGTGCCAACAGATAAATTGTCAAAATATAAAAGAAAAAATCAAGTTTGTGCTAACTTAGAATAGTTTCGAAAAATTACCTATTAGATTAATTAACCTGCCTGCAATTTATAAAGACCAGAACCTAGTGTTCAGATATGTATAGAAAAATATTTTATTTATTTGGAGTCAGTTGTCTTGGTTATTTTCTTTGTTCACATTTGTTAGAAGGTAGCAAATGGCTGAAAACAGTATGTGTTGGGACTGTTTTGTTATTTTATTTTGTATTATATTATGTACTAGGGTCCTTTACATTTTCCCTGTAATACCTTTAAATTATGTACCATAGGAATTTGACGTAGTTCTTAGTTCCTTTAAAAAATATCCATGCGACTGGATACTACTTTTAAGTTTAGTTTTCATAAGATGCCTCGGGCGCATTTTAGTGAATCGGTATAGGTTATCGATAACTTTCATTAGGAAAATTTCCATTTTTGCCACTGGCGATTGCCGAGTATTTCTTAGTTCTATAATTTTAGTTTTCCTCAACTATATACTTTTATCAATTGGTACATAATTGTTACCTTCCTGTACTTGTTGATAAAGGTAAATAACTCATAGCATTTCTTTCTTGATAAATTATTATGTAGCATTTAGTGTCAGGCATATTACACACTGTTTTAAAATATGTTATGAAACACACTGTCTGTGTATGACCGTTGTATGCCCCTTTTTAGTCTTCCTTGCAGAAGGCTTCATAGTAAATAAAATAATTGACTTTTAAAGTAAATAAAATTAGAAAATATTTTTTATTGCTAATACAGTTATTTCATGGAAGTGCAATTACTAAATCATATATTGTGAATTTGGGAAACTTAATATTTAATCCTTTCAGATTTTGGCATGTAAATTAAATATAACTAACTGTGACATCATTTTTGTGAGTTGAAAGAAACGAAAGTTTACCATCTTAAATATATTGTTTTATTAATTTCTGTTATCTTACTAAACACTATTTGACCCTGTCAAGAAATCCTTTTACTAGAATTACGACTTGCATACATGACGCAGGGGCACGATATCACTATCACATTTCATGAAAAATGAACACATTTTTTCATTGTTTCTTAGTAATAGAAATAACAAGTTTATAATATTGAAAACATAACATGCTTTACACTATTATGTTCTCAGTATATTCATGTTGAAGGTGCCATTGAGTTTAATAGGTTTATATCATCATCATCATGAGCCTATAGCAGTTCACTGCTGGACATAGGTCTCTCCAATTAGCGCCATGTCTTCAGCTTGCCGCATACAGCATCTACCTGCAGTCTTTCGGTCGTCATCCCACCTGGTCGTAAGGAGTCCTACACTACTTTTACCGACCCAATAGGTTTATATAATGTTTACTTGTATAGCAGTTAGATGAAAGCAATGGCTAATGTATTTTTTTTAACATTATTGAAATGCATAGGCACTTTTAAAAATAACAACAAACTGACACTGATAACAACGCGACTCTCTTAAAACATTACTCATATCAATTTCCCTCTTTTATCGAGGAAGACCAAAAAAAGTAAATTATTCTCGTGACAGCATTATTAATCTCTAATACTCTCACTCTAGAGCCGATATTAAACAGGTAACGCATCTTGTACTACTGGACGAAACACAATTCAAATGCATTTTCTTAAAAAAATAAAATGAAGTAAAATTTTGTTCATACACTTACATAAATACAAGCTAACGGAATAAGTCTTATCATAGTAGATACATATTAACATTTTATACAGTAAAATCTAAGACCATTCTAAAAGAGCCTTACAAAGTTCTAAGAGTAAATTGAACTGGTGGGTCACAGGTAGGGATGACACTGAAGCAATACCTACCTTTACGAGATTATTCACAAGTACTTCAAAATATCGTCTTGGGGCGCCCCCGTGACGTGTGGTTGGCACATTTTGTTGGGGAGCACTCGAAACATTTTTCTTCTTTGCGCGTCTTCGACTAAAGTTCGCCATTGGTGGTTTTTCTGCAACAATATTTAACAAAATACGGGATGAAAAGAAAAATCTCGGAGTTCATTACCATCTTGAAGTTGAAGCTACTATTTTCCGTGTTAATATTATCCTATTGTCTTGTTGTTTCAGCCTAAGTATGGATATAATAAGGCTATGATATGATAAGTATAATACAATTTTATTATATAACACACACTAATTTTGACATTGGAAACACCATAAGGGATTGTGTTAAGAAGATATGTATATAATCATCATCATCATCATAAGCCTATAGCAGTCCACAGCTAGACAGGCCTCCCCAATGAGCGCCATAGCGCCCTGTCTTCAGCTTGCCGCATCCAGCGAAAGACTGCAGGTACCTGCAGTCTTGTAACACTCATGCGAAGCCGGGGCAGTTCGCTAGTTGATGATAAACTCATGGGTATGAGACTGATAGTTACCAGCATGGCATTCGGGTTGAGGCATATAAGCAGCGCGTGCTTGGCTCTCGTCAGCATCACGTTCATCCGGCCCGGATCCGTGAGAAAACCGACCCCCTGGCTGCGGGCCAGTGAGACCACCACTACGTCACGCTCCTGCCCTTGGAAACCATCTACTGTGTTGACTTCCACTGCTGGCTCCGATCTGAAAGAGAGGTTATATTCATTAAAAATTTACCTCTGTGGCGCGGTGGGTCTGCGAATTTATTCGATGTACCCTAGTACATTAATTCGTTATGCCTACATAACGAATCGGAGTTATCTGTAATGGTCTTGTGTAAATAAATAATTTGAATATCGGTTTTTGACATACATAAATAATAATATCACACTTACGGATCCTGCAATGACCTCAAATGCTTCTTGATGAGTTCCTTATGCGCGTTGTACGGGGTGATGACGGCGAGGTTGAGGGAAAAAGCGCGTAATGTCGCGTTCAACGCAATCACTAGACGAGATACTCCCCACGCTTCCATCGAGTTTGCTCCGGATGACCCTGTGAAGTTAAGTTATTGTAAGTCTTTAATAGTTAACTCAGACTAAAGGTTCTTAAATAGACTTAGAAGTCACAGCTAGCATATTAGTGACAAACATAATGTTGTTTGACGCCGTGCCGGTTAAAATTATTAAACTCAATAGGTCATTATAAAACATTTACAAACAAAAGTTCGTAGAGATTCGAGGTGATACGATGAAAAGGAAGTTTAAGTAACTAGGATGTGCTCTTGTTTTACTTATTCATAATAAATAGATAGATACCTAATGACTACCTACCTACACATATACACTATAACTAGGTAGGTACATGCTCTGATCTGAAGGAGATAATTTTTTGACTAACAAGCGTAAAAAGTTGCTTTTTACGATCGTAAAAAGGGTATGGCAGCCTACAAAAAGCATGCAAACTTTTAAGGAATCATGACATCCTTACCTTGTCCCTTATCCCCGCTAGATATGCTTACAATAGCATACGGCGGCAAAGCAAGACTCATGGGCCTCTCCGGCGAGCTCGATATAACCTTTCCACCGTAGAAGGCTCGGTTTGGATAGTCCGCTATATCCGGGTGCATTCTGTACTGCTGGTTGAGCAGCACCACGGGGTTTCCTTCGGGCCAGACTTCAGCAGATGATATCAGGCGGGAGAATAGACTTTCACCAAGGCCGTGTTTTTTTGCACGCTGGAGTAACAATTTGTTTGGATTAATATTTGTTCTGTATCTGTATTGAGCAGTATCGTAAAAAGTAAAAAAACGTATATGTAAAAAGAAATCACTGAATGACTAATTAATCATTGGTATAACTGTTTCGTACATGGCAGCAAGATTGGTGTCAATACGGCTGTTGCAAAAACTGAAGTAACTTGTCTGGACCAAACATGTTGCTACATTTTGTATGTTAATTAGAAAAAAGGGACGGCAAAATTTTTGCTGCTGTCGAAACGACGTCAGTGTTTAGAAATTTTGCATGAACGTAGTGATTTAGTCTTGATCAGGAATCACAAACAAAATAAGTAATGTTTTATCGGAATAATGTGTATATATATCTGCGGCTTGTAAAAATACCTGTAAGCAGATATATCCTGCGGTAGATGCGGGTCGCCTATGAGCTCGAGCGTGAGAGGATTCTACCCTACGTCCCGCCTCGTCCATTATACAAAACTAAAGTAGGCCACTAATTTTATTGTAAATCACGTTTATTATTAAAACTAGTTTAGCGTATTTAGCATAAGTAACTCTGAAGTGCATTGTTTTTATAAATAATAGAGGTAGAGTCTATTGGATTTGATTATTTGTTTAGTGTCAGTACTCTCTTTACCTGAAAAACAGATTTTTCACCTAATTCAGTCAGGCACACGCATTATCCGATAAATATATATAATTAAAAGTACTTTCTGTAATATTTTTAGGCTTAAGTTATTTTTGAATTAATAATAATTATTATAACGGTATGAGGATAGTCTTATTATTTTAGTGTAATTGTCTAGTTCTCTTGCGCCATCGCAATAAATACCTGAGAGCAGGGGGTGTAAGGGGGATTCCAACATCTCGTCTCCCAAGCCAACCTAACCTGCACGTGGTACACCCTGCTAGATAACGAACTAGGCTCTGGTGAAAATATCAAACTATCTTGATAATTTGATAACTCATTAATTTATAAATTATTTTCCATTACTTGACACTGGCAGTAAAGAAACAGACACAGTTGCCAGTAACAAAGAAACATCATCACCTGTGAGCAGATATATCCGGGCAGTTGTTGCGGGTCGCCGATGAGCGTGAGACGCGTCACGTCGAGGGTCAGAGGAATCAACGTCACAGGCTCGATGGCCTGGCCCGCCTCGTCGATTATACAAAGCGCTATGCGGCGTTTTAATCTGCAGGTACATTATTAAAGATTCAAGACGTGTTGAAAATCATAGTTGAAAAAAATATGTCTATATAATGAACTGTATTATGTACGTATATAAATTATAAAGTACCCATAACACAAGCTCTGTATGGCTTCGGGCTAGATGATGGTATGTGAATTGTCCAGCATTATTTATTGAAACAAGACATGGAGTACCAATAATAAGACTATGTTTGAGAGAAAGTGGCACTTACCCTTTCAACTTAGTGTTAAGTGCGCTAGCTAGCGTCGTGAGTACGATATCAGCGCCCTCTATGATCCTCCTCTCCGCTGCCATCAGCTGCTCCGGCCTCAGTTCCTCACCTGCTTTGCCGCCACCGCCGGCTTTCATCTATTACAAAAAAAAAATGCCAGGAAGTTTGCAACTCTTGAGAGATATTTGTAATATTGATATTATGTGAATGCACCATAGTTCATCAGTAGCATCAACTTTATAAGTTCCCTGTCTCTTTTGATAAATTTTATTTCATGTTATCATGACATCATCTGTTAAATTACCTCGGAGTTACTATAATCATTTTTATTTTAAAAGTTTTTGTTTGTGAACCTATTAATTTTCAAGTGGACGGTGTCATACTCACAAGCGTTATCCTTTTGACTAGATCGCTGATGCGTCCCTGACAGTAGGCGACTCTAACTGGATCCTTGGCGTCGTGCGCTTGAGTCTTCCACATGTTTATCTTAGCTTCCAAATGCGAGACCTGGAAAAAATATAGTCAGAATATATAGCGTGGTCTAAATTTAGGGCTAATATTTATCTAAATTATTGTTACACAATTAATTTGACGATTCAATTTTAATTGTAATAAAACCAGTCAAGTGCTTGTCGAATCGCACACGGATGGTTCCGTACCAAGCGACCAGCAGCGGCTTAGTAATAAGGTCCCGCGTTTAGCCTATAGGTCCCTTGAACCCTAACAAGCAGTGTGCTCTACGATGTATTACCAAACGCCAGTCAACAAACGCACGGGTGTTAAAACATACCGCACCCTTCATTTAAGCAACGCTGTTTGGCGGTTCAAAAAGTAATGTTCGTAGTACTTACCCGGTCTATCACAAGGAGTCCTACTACATATCTATGTGTGAAATGGTTTATAAACCCTCTCTTGAATTACTCTATCGACGCATCAAAATCAGTTGCGTAGTTTTAAAGATCTAAGCATACATAGCGACAGACAGATAGCGGGAAGCGATTTTGTTTTATTTTCACTAGTGATATAAAGAAGAGTGGAGTTTTCTCTCGAGCAAAAGCCTCGTGTTAGATAAGAGTGAAATAAAGCAAGAACTTAATATCTAGAGGTAGAACTAAATATTTAGGGGTGACCTCTGTGGCCCGGCGGCCGAAGTCCGCGGTCCGCCTGCGACGCAGGTTGCGGGTTCGATTCCCCTCTCGGAACTATTGTGTATACGATCTGCAGATATTTGTTCTGGGTGTTCTGGTCGTTATCTATGTATAATAAAAACTATCTATGTAATGTGTTGTATTAAGTATATCAGTCATCCAGTACCCATAACACAAGCTCTGCTTAACTTGGGGCTAGATAGCACTGGGTGAATTGTCCAGCATTATTTATTTATTATTTACTAGCGGCCCTTCCCGGCTTCGCACGGTTTTAGTACGGATGCCTAACTTTTATGAAAATATAATATAGCCTATGTTCACCGGGGATAGTGTAGCTTCCCAACGGTGAAAGAATTTTTAAATCGGTCCAGTAGTTTCGGAGCCTATTCATTACAAACAAACAAACAAAAAATCAAACCTTTCCTCTTTATAATATTAGTATAGATAGTATAGATGTAGTTATTACCTCTTCAAGCAGGCCGGGATGCGGCGGCGCTGGCTCGGCGTGTGCCCTGGCCGCGTCCCTCTGTGCCAGTTGTTGTGAGCTGACGTCGCGGGCGCGCGAGTGCATCGCCTCCGCGCGACCCACGCGCACCATTCGAAACCGTTCCGCTGTAACACATTCAAACGTATTATCTTGACGACTTCTGTGGCGAGGTGGGTGAAGGTCCGCCTGCGACGCAGAAGGTTCCGGGTTAGATTCCCGTCTCGGGACAATTGTGTGTACGATCTGCAGATATTTGTTCCGGGTGTTCTGGTCGATATATGTATAATAAATAAAACAATATTATGTATCTATTGTCTTACGTATATCCTGTATATCAGTCATCTAGTGCCCATAAAACAAGCTCTGCTTAGTTTGGGGCTATGTGGATTGTCCAGTATTATTTATTTATTTAAACGAATGTTTCAATGAAAGCTTGGAAGTTTGTTTGAGTGGGTTGTTATAAAAGTTTGATTAAAGACTAGCAATAACAGAGAGCGCAGCGAACCGCGTAAATTAAAACATATGGAATATACTTATCTCCAATTTACTTGAAAAACAACTTTCTAAAGCGAGTCACAATCTAAAATCTGACCCATCCACCCTTGAAAAAAGGCCAAATTATTGTACAAATTTTACCTTTTACACAAAGCTTAAAGACGTCATCCATATGCCTTGTACCCATAACTTGAGATCCACAGATTCCCATTAACCCATACTAAGGAGTTTCTAAGCACTTTAAAACATAACCAACAAAAAAAGATACCAAAGAGTACAGCAGTATAGTACTTACTTTTAGGCAGATTTTGTCTTATTCTAAGCAGTCTTATAACCAGTTCGTCGACGGCCGCGTTGCTGGTCGCACATATGAGCACTTTGCCGCGGTTTTGCTGCCGTCTCCCTTGTTCACCGTAGAAATATGTCATAACCATCGCACAAATGACGCTGGACTTTCCTGTAACATAAAATAGTACTTTTATCGTTTTTGAGCGATTTAATTTTGTTCAAATAATGTCTGGTAAAATTAAAGGATGTCTGGACATGGACCACTCTATCTATTTAAAAAAAACTGCATCAAAATCCGTTGCGTAGTATTAAAGATCTAAGCATACATAGGGACAGACAGAAAGCGGGAAGCGACTTTGTTTTATACTATGTAGTGATAATCGAATTTCTGTTGATTGATTTTACGAAGTTCTATATATTTATATTTATTTCAAGGAAAGACCAGAGGCTTATAAATAACAGAATAACAAATTGATTAATACTAAAAAGCTTATTGAAGGTTTTCACGGATAGATATAGAATAATACAATAAAAAAGTTCTGCAAACGAGCACACTATAGTTTTAGTTATTGCCTGAACGTTACCTGTCCCAGGAGGTCCCTGCACCATCTGTATGCTGGGCCGGTCGCCGAGCGCAGCGCTGACAGAACCCGTCACCGCCTTTTGCTGACTCTCATTTAGAGTTTTAGTCCACTGGAATAAGGTTTGATTTGTATTCGTTATAAAATATAAATAATGCTGGACAATCCACGCAGCATCATCTAGCCCCAAGGTATCAGAGCTTGAGACTTAATACAATCGATTACATAGATATATATTTTTTATTATACATAGATAACAACCAGAACACCCGGAACAAATATCTGCAGATCGTATACATAATCTGTTCCGAGGCGGGAATCGAACTCGCTGGCGGACCTTCGCCCACCGTGCCACAGAGGTCGTCAAAATATACGCGAAGCTACTGTGACTTGAACAGCTTATTGTCTACACTGGCTCTGGCTCTTGTCTAGGCTAGAAAATAAAGTAGAAGTAATGAATTTAGATAAATAAATTAAAAAAACTTCCTACTAATATTATAAAACCGAAACTTTGCATAAAATAATATATTAAGACAATCGGCGCCGCGGCCTTATCACAAAAAACGATCGCGGCAACCTTTGAATGGAATGTCTTACGTATTTGATGACGATTCATTTATTCTATTCTACCCGAGAAAAGGCCTTTTAATAGGCTGTCCAAGCTTAATTAGCCTACTGGTCCAATGAATCTGCCTCATTACCTCAGATCTGACTTCATATCCGGGATTGCAATTCTGCAGAAAGTGTCTCGGCTCCGGCCTCAGTATGGCGTCACTTAGCGGGGATCCACCCAAATGTTCCATGGCCTCAAACAGGTTCAATTCATTGTTTATATGGGCCAGAGTACAACCCACTATGACTTCCCCCTGTCTCAATGATTTCATCTTATCAGTATAAGTGGCGTGTAGTGATACACTGTAAAAGGTGTGTATGTTATCTGCAAATTATGGAATAATTATAAAAAACTCTTATTATATTATATATAATTTCAAGGCTTCTTGAATGTTAAATGAAGCTAAGCAGCATTTTGCGATAGCGTAATACAAATTAAACCGCATAAAAAAATTAAACAAACTTACTAGGAGGTGAAGGGAGAGTTCTTACATTATTTACAAAGAAAAACCTTTTCGTTTTGGCATTTTCCGGTCCAAATGTTGCCAGTATTATTTCGCCTACTCTTGGAACAATGCTTTTATTGTTTGAGGGCAAAGAAACTGAAACAAAGAATATTATACTTTGTATTTGTCCATGTTTTACCTATTACCTGTATTACCTTTCTATAAATACATTTATTAATTGATGTAATCAGAATGGCCTTAGGCAAATTATACGGATAATAAATAGTAGGTTTTAATATTCAAATATAGTTCGATTATACTTATAAATAAAATATACATAAATAGCTGTGTGGTGCCGGCTTAGAATTTTCTCCAACCAACTCTTTTATCTTTTCGCTGGTGTCGTAAGAGGCGAATAAGGGATATCCACCGGGGGATTCCCGCTGTCTGTCTTTCTTATGTATGCTTAGATCTTTAAAACTACGCAACGGATTATGATGCGGTTTTTTTAATAGATAGAGTGATTCAAGAGGAAGTTTTACATGTATATAAAACACGCATTTGCACTCGTGCGTAGCCGGAGCGGGGCAAATAAATCATATTCGACGTCAGGCCTGATGCACGAACATCTGATGATACAGAATGACCATAGTATTTTCAAGAGAAGAAAGTCAGACCCTAAATTTAACGTAAGTTACGTTCGCAGAGCCTATGTTCAGACCTGCCAAGATTATAAAACTTCCTCCTAAATTACTCTATCTATTAAAAAAACCGCATCAAAATCTGTTGCGTAGTTTTAAAGATCTAAGTATACATACAGACAGCGGAAAGCGACTTTGTTTTATACTATGTAGTGAATCATTACATAGTATAAAACAAAGTCGCTTCCCGCATATAGGTATGTTTTGTGACGTTGCTTGACAAAATTTGTAGGCGCCAGGCACAAGCTTGTTTTTAAAGATAGATAGAGATAGGCTTATAGGCTAGGTAAGGTGGGTAATTAATTAGTTATACCTCTAGTTACTAGATAGGTAAATTAGATATAGGTAGGTTAGATAGTAGGTAGGTATAGGTGCGCGAATGGGAATTTCAAAAGGGAAGCCGACAGGTCTTGTTATAGGGACCCTTCGCCACTACTAGTGATAGATACATAATTTAAGATCTTACTATTGACACTAAGGCTAAATAACTCATAGCATCGCTCTTGGGTCGGTGTCGGTGGTAAGGCACCTATTTGCATCTGCAGAGGCATGTTCTGGGTACGGATTTTGACATAAGCTAATGATAGGCATTCCCAGATTTCCATTAGGAGTAAGTCGCCAACCATCCTGAAAATTGACATAATATTATCAATATCATTAATACATCACTATTTATTTATGGTTACTTACTGGTTGCGGAGTTGCACACATTCTATGGAATGGTTTTAAGATTATTTCTATCACATGAACTACTATGGTATAAAAGTTATTGCCTATAATTTAATTAGGTATATTGCCTATAATATGAATTTGCTAGATAAGATTTAATTGGCCAATGTATTAGGTATGTAATTCATCCTACAAAACTTACTGCACATATTGTTGGTGGCTAGCATAGGAATGAAATGTGCTCATCGGCGGATGATTATGTCCCAATATCGGCGGTGGCTCATTATTATTGATTTGTTCCTCTAACCATTGTGGGTTCCAGCGCAGTATTTTCATCAATGTAATTTTGTCGAGTGAGAAAACAGGCAGTTGCCTCGAATACAAAAACAATTTTTTAACCAGACTAGTCTTCTTCATTTTATTTCCGGGTTGTATTTCAAAAATGTGGATCTGTGGAGCAGCATCAGAGAAACGCACTGTCTTCTTTTGTTTCGATGGAGGTAGTGGTTCCACTTTCGAGAATGGTTTTCCTGAATATGATTTTTCACACTCTGTAACTGGCTTGACACTCTTCAAAGGAACCCTGGTTTCCTGTAGTTTGGACTTAACTGCAATCTTAATACTTTCTTCAGTTGCTGCTATTTCTGGTCCGAGGCTTTTGAGAGGTATACTATCTTCTTGTGTTTTAGATTTAGAAGAATCAGGACTAGATATATGACTAGATTTACTGCTATTATGCTTGCTTCTGGTATTTGATGATTTTAGTTTGTCTTCATTTGTTTCTTTTTTAAAGTTTTCAACATCTGCAGGTTTTATGGATTCTAGTTTTGCACCTGATTCAGGTTTTGGTGGGCTTTTGCTGCTTTTTTGTTTACTTTTAGGTTCCTTAGACTCTTCCTTTCTAACTGGTTTAACAATTTGTACAGTATCTGTGAGAAAAGCACCTCTGCTGGCGCTTGTGGCTTTAGTAACATTAATTGTTGTAGATATATTAGAACTGTTTGATGTATTCTTTTGATCTGCTTCAATTTCCTTTCCTTTAGTTGCTATTTCTTTTAATCTTTTCCTTCTCTCCTCTTTTTGTGAATTAGAAATTTGTCTTTTAAAAGAGGAGTGTGCGTGTTTTTTTGCTTTGCTGAGTTTTGAGGAACTTTTAGATTTTTCTGAAACAAGCAAAATAAATAAATAATGGTGGACAATTCACACAGCATTATGTAATAAGCTAAGCAGAGCTTGTGTTATGGGTACTACGTAACTGATATACACAATATAATACATTACATATATAGATATTTTTTATTATTCATCTGCAGATCATACAAACATCTGTCCGAGGCGGGAATCGAACTCGCAACTTCCTGCGTCGCAAGCGGACTTTCGCCTACCGCGCCACAAAGGTCGTCTTATATAATAGATATGTTTTGATTATTTTATTTATTACTATGGATCAAATCAATAATGATGTCAACCTAACTGACTGTCGGCACGGCAGCCAGAATTAACAGAGAACATGTTAGAATGACTAGTGAATAACAATAGGGCTTACTGATTGATTCATATTTTGACTTTGGTTTATGACTGTGAACCTGGGCTTCAATCATCTGAGTCTTTTTAGAATCACTTTGAACTGGATATGTTTCAGTAGGCTTCCCAACAGTGTGATGAATTTGATCTGAGCTACATGCATCAACTTCATCTCTGTCCATATGATCGTTAGCAACCGGTTCAGCAGTAGCAGTAGGAAATGAATTCAAACGTATTATATCCTCAAAATCGTCATCATCTGATACAGCTATATTAGTATCTGTTTCTTTCGGTGGCTTAGGTAATATTATTATATCATCTAAATATTCTTCTTCTTCAAAATGGTTTCCACCAAAACCCATAAAGTCATCATCCATTTGGCTGTATGAGCTGTCATCTTGTTTTGCATCAACTTTATCCTGGGACTTTCTGATAAATGGCTTTCCCGGAGAGCTCTGGGATAGACGCAGGTACCAATGCTCTGATTCACTGTCACTGTCACTGTCAACCTTGATTGGTTCATCATCATAACCAAAGTATTCTTGTTTCACATTGAATGCTTCACAATCTGTGTAATCATTTTCACATTTTATCTTGTCTTTAAAAGATTCCTTGACATGTTCTTCACTTATTTCCTCTAATTTAATGTTATTGGTAACATTAACATGGTTTTTGGGAAATTCATTCTCACTGTCGGAGAGCAGATGGACTACATCATCATCAATGGGAATTTTACCAACATTTACATGATTTTTAAGAAATTCTTCACTTATTTCCTCGTTTTTAATGTTGTTGGTAACATTTACATGATTTTTGGGATATTTATTCTTACTGTCAGAGAGCAGATTGACTACATCATCATCAATGGGAATTACTCGCCATTTTTTGTTCTCTTGTGTATCTGTTTTGATTTCCTGAATTTTTCTCTTAAGTGATAACTTATTGCCAATTACAGGAGATTTTATTTTTGGAGAATGTTTTCCATTGCTGTGCAATGCACTCAAATGTGCCTCAAGGTCATCAATATTATTTTCATTTTGAAATTTTATTCTATTTAATATTGATGGTGCATTGTTTTCCCTGCATAGTTGAAAAACAAATTTTTCTTCATTGTTAATATTTGCCAAGGATGCTTCTGATATCCAACCTATTCCTATTATATCGGAATCTTTAGCTGCATACGGTTTATTAGGTGGTATTCTATCAGGGCCAACATAAATACCATTTGCACTCTGAAAGTAAAAATATTAAATAAATAATGCTAGAAATATACACAGCATTGGTTTAAGGTTTGAAAACAACAAATAACATAAAAACTTAGTCTATCAATTGTAAATTAGTACTTAACTCTTTTTTATTGTTATTATAAACTAATGACATAAACCTGTGAAAAGGAATTCTACCAAAGAACGGTTGCCGATTGAGACGAGATCTTTAACCTGCGCCGAAGGTATAAAGATAATGTGAATGGTACTATTTTAATATAAAATCTTAATCTTTATACCTTTTAACACAAATAAACGCAATGGCAGTTTATTTATTGACTAAATATTGTATTACGTTTACTCGATTTTTATCCTTATATCTCACCATTAGGTCTGTGATGAGAATTTTATCTTCGAGGACCTTTAAAACACAATGATTTCTGGATATAACAATACTTGAGAGTGTTATGGTGTTCGTTAAGGACCGGCCGATGGTAACTTCCTCGCCTTCTGTTATTGTGTATTCTTCGGTACCGTAGGTTTGTCTCTTTATTTTCCATTTCGCCATTTTAAAATTTTGTTTTATAGTTTTAATTCACCTTTACGATCTATTTCTTTCTTTTATCTAAAACGAACATCCAAACAGAAATAACGGCAAAGAGATGAAAGAGAATACAACAACTTCATTCAACTTCTTGCTAGATGGCTCTGCGTCTGGATTGACGCAACAATCAATGGTATAGGTTGAGTACTGACTGTTCGCATTTTTATCGCAACATACAAAACAAGTCAATGTCAAAAAGATAGCCGACAGACAGCGGATGCGAAAAAATGCTGAAATTATTGCAAGCGGCGCCAAAGCAAAAAAGAAGTTGAAGTTGAACATAATTATTTCCAACCAAAGGTTGCCTGGAAGAGATCATTTCTAAGCAATAACGCCGCCCATTGTACAGGTCGCTTTTTTGTTTTTGTTCTTTATCTGGTAGGTACAATAAAGTAAATTTATATTGTAGGTATTGTATATTTTTTGGCTAAATGAGTAGGACCTACCTACTTTTTTTACTTAGTCATTTATTTCTCGTTTAAGATTAACAATAAAAGTTGCCTACCTAGGTAGGTTACTAATTAATAACTAACTAATTAATTGTCGGTAGGTAACTAATTAATTGCACGATGTCCAAAAATAAAAATAAAATAACTTAGGTACATTCTCGAACTACTTTCCATTATTCTTTGGTTTTTGTTTTCGTCCCTCATCTTATCGACCTTATCTTGCATCTACAGAAATATAAACGCGATAGGTATAGGTCATCCTTAATTCTAACCTCTAATAATGTACCTTACCTACATTAGGTAGTTTAGGTAAGTACCTATAAATTAAAACAAACATAATTATAATATTTATTATTAAGTATTTCTCCTAAGAACCTACTTTTGCACTTATATAAATAGTGCAGCGGCCGACTGTGCCAAAACAACACTTATTTATTACTAACAAATTATGGTTCATTGTAGTCATAGATACCTAAATAATTATATGTACCTACATTTATCGTGCGTGGTCATTCACCTCGAAGATTATATTATAACGCCGCCGTCAGGATTCGCTGATGGCTACATTACGTGTTACCTGCTCAGGTCAAAACAATTGTGTTTACTCGTACTTCCATAGCTAGCTGCTATGTTAGTAAGTTCAAGCTACTTGCTTATGGCTAGCTAGCTAGCTGTGCCCGGTTTCCGTGGCATCGCTTACGTAGAATTTTATTCACATATTGTTTTTAATTTTTATGCGCGTTATTCTAATATATTTCTTAAATAATGGTGCCGGTGATACATGGTATCTTATTAAATCGGCGGCGCATTACCGTTCCAGTGGTAGGAATGGGATACTTGGAATGGAATAGGTACTTTGGAATGGAGGCAATCTGAATACGGTGCAGACATTTCGAGCTGCGAGCGAGCGCAAATCCTTTCTGTATTGTTCTGGAAAATACTAGGTTACTCCATATACTATCAGTATCTACCAGTGAAAGTCCCGTGAAAATCGGCCCAGCCGTTTCGGAGTTTAGCCTGAACAAACAGACAAACATAATTTTTTAAGAAAATTATTTTTGTTATCAGCACCGTCAGCAACCCAGCACCTGGGTATAAACTATAGCATACTTTCATTAGCACGTAGAGAATACATAAACTAGAATAACAAGTTAAATGATAGGTAAATAATAGACAGTAGAAAAAAAAGCATTTACATTTGAAAGAGTTTAGCTATCTGCAGTCTGCTGCAAATAATCTAAACGTAGTTCAACTAACTACCTAATTCATATCAATGAAATTAGAAAAAGTAGATAAATATGGACGTAGTCTGAACTGAACATTATAAACAGACACTTCAATTTTATTTATTTGTGTAGAATTATTTCCGTGTTCCGTTTAAAAAGCAGTTACAGGTGAAATAAAGAAACGTTGCGTTGCGCAGAGAAAGCTCTAGGCGGGCGGGGTGGGCGGCATGGGCGCAAATAGCGGCAGCGCGCGTCGGCACCGGTGGAAAACCGCCAGTACGCGCCAGCGCTCTCCGCCGCTCCGCCGTCCCTCACGCGACATCCGCATGATTCCCGCAAGCCCGACCGAGCTCCGAGCTCCAACAGTTTCGATCGCGATCCTTATCCTTTAACCATACCTACTACTTTACTGAACTGACAACCTTAGTGTCGTGGCGGTCAGTCCGTGCTTAACGCGAAATTCTAGTGTCTTTGTGCTCCTGAACACCTGAAGCTACATTGTGCATCAGTTCCAACGGTCTTCGAGGAAGTGACCGCAGGGATCTTGTATCCGCCTTTCCAAGGTCACACGGCGAGGTACGAGTATAAACACTGACAGCTTTAATTCATTAATTAATTCTAAAGTGCCCATCTATCCACGAATAAGTATTTGAATAGGAAGAGTGATGGTTAATGGTTTTTAAATAGCTGCGAGTGGTGAAAAGTATTCAACTTTATTGTATACGAAAATAATGTTCGTAGCCAAAAAAAATTTGTGCAAATACTCATTAATAACTTTCTTTGTTTAAGTATAATCTAATACTACGCTTTTATTTTTTTACAGTTATATTATTTAAGAGGTAATTTATCGTTTTACCTAGAACCAACAACTCTCCGATAGTAGGAAAGCCTACCTTATAAGTGAATTTGAACCGGCTTGTGTAATGTACGTGGCGTACCTACTGCATGAAATCTAGTGACCCATTTTCGTAACTTCATTCGTTAAGGGGACTCCGGAGTGCCATGTATGGCGCACCGTCTATAAGATTTCTCTAATCGTGCATCTAATATAAGTGATTAAAAATATCACATTACCTAAACAAATAACTGATCTTCAAAAGTTTATATTTCATGTGACAGTTTTCTTTCTCTGCTCTTTGAAGATATTTCGGGTAACGCGGGTACGAATATTAAGTACCACGCTGATTAGTGGATGTCAAAAGGAAGTCGTCTCGTTGACGTTCCCATTTGAAAACTTGCACGCAATAGTAAGACCTGGGGAATACATCAAAAATTCAGTAGGTTTTGGCTGGTAACCAATAATCCATTGTTACTAACAGAAATAAAATTGATTGTAGTCAGCTAGAGTCAGAAACCTATAGCGAAAAATGCTGAATTTTTGATGTCGAAAATGCTTTCAGCCTTGCCTTTGCCAAATTGAGAGCTTTGTGTTAAACTCCGGAATTTATACGAGTTCTGCTTGGCATCGGCGGCTCACTCCAATCCACATATTCCACTGTTTTATGTATATATGTATTCATACACTGTTAGTAAACATGGTATGTTCAGCTTCGTACAGATCAAAATAGAGATCCAGTACCTAGTTATAAGTAAAAGCTCACCGCATCTTTCGGGCGCAGTGAAGTGTCTTTGTTTTGAATTTAAAAATAACCTCTCTCTTATGTCGCTCTTCTTTTCACATTACAGTGACTCAAAACAAAAGTGAATCACACGTCACTTATATTATAAATGCGAACCATGTAGAAAAGTACTTTGTGATGCGAACATTTCGATGGATAGATGTTGCTTGCTTCTTTACGCCAGCAGTACTGAACAGATAAAGCTGTAATTTTGTATGTGCTCAGTACTCTTAGCCTGGAATCAAACATAGGCTACTTTTTTATCCCATAAATGAGTTCCTATGGGATATAAATAATCTTTATACGCTTCCATTGAAATAACGCGTGCGAAGCCGCGGTCAGAAATTACATGAAAATAAGAAGAAGAAATGCATTTATATATTTATAAATATTTATGTTTATTCTATTTCCGTTCGGATACGGAAATTCGATGCATATGAGCCTTCTATGACGTAAAATGCCTACTATGGCTTTGCTACATTTGCTTATTCGTAGAAACGAGATAACGAGTTTAAGCGCATATTTGAATGCACATTATTGGGCTGCGTGGTAGCGACGTTGGATTAATGTGTGCAGAACTTTACACACCCGTGCTTTGAAAGCAGATTAAACCGTTAATTCTACACCTGACCTCTCTGTGGTCGTCTTAGTCTGCGTTCCAATCGTGTTATGAGAGTTTGAGATAGATTGAAAATGACCGCCGTGGCCGACATTCGGCTAGAAGGACCAACGGAGGACATTATTTTTTTGCGCAGTTCCCAACATCACCTTTTTATTTTGAATAGACTTTCGTTTTAATGAATTATCACAATTCGTAAAACATCTCCTTAAAAGATTAGAAGGGATTGCTTTCTAATCTTTTAGGGACTTGTAATCCAGAGAATTGAGAAGGTTTAAATTAAATGGAATCTCAAATTCGAATGCCGCTGCGAATCCACTATAAGCCGAAGACGAAGACCTAGGTACATCAAACAGTGTTCCTAGAACAAGTTTAGACTTGACTACGTCGTAGCGGCCTCGTAGCACTGCTACGTCGTAGATGATTTGTAGACCTAGTTACGTCGTAGAGGCCTCGTAGCACTGCTATGTCGTAGATGACTTGTAAACCTAGCTACGTCGTAGAAGCCTCGTAGTACCTACTGCTACGTCGTAGATGACTTGTAGACCTAGCTACGTCGTAGAGGCCTCGTAGCAATGCTATGTCGTAGAGACACAGTTGGCTGCTATTTCTCTAGTATTCGTCGGTATAAAAATGGAAAAAATCCTTTACTATCATAATCGGCCATCATCTTCAAGAGCTTGTAATACCCACAGCCTGCTCCCTAATGTTATTTACCCTATGCGATGTTATTTGTCTTTTGATCTGAGAAAAATAATAGCAATGTTTTTTTTATAGCATATTTAGCTTTTCTTTACCTTGCATAACATTTCATTATTATCATCATAATGTACCTACCCGATACGTATGAGACTAAATATCTTAAAAACCTTATTCAAAAATCTTGAATTATCATTTATTAACAAAGAAAATTACAATTAAATAGTAAAAATTAATTAAAAGTATTTACAATTGAAACTGTAAAGCGTAACTACACGTCGTCTGAGATCAACTGATCTTCATCAATAAGAAATCATCAAAAATTTATAAAATAGGCAGTTATGGCAATCAAAGGGAGCCAATTTTATTAACAATATCTTTGAATAAAGGAAAACTCACTTTTTTTTTATAAAATATATATATATTTAAATATAATATAGCTTTTATGTCACCCGGCTTCCCAACAATGAAATAATTTTAAAAATCGGTTTATTAGTTTCGGAGCCTATAGAATGCAAACTAACAAACAAAAAATCAAATCTTTCCTCTTTATAATATGAGTATAGATTAATATAAAGGAATATTTCCTACCTACTAAGCACACTCAGAAGTCGGAAGTGAACGAGGTCGGAAGTACCGCCATTGTGAGAGCCCGATCGATCAGCAAATAACTTGAACAAATAACTTCCTAAGCCCCTTTGTTTGTCGGACGGTTGCGTGTGACTAGACTACTACACTCACCTCTCATTAAATATTAAACAAATTAAATGTAGAATATTATACAGAAAATAGACGACCGATGTGGCGCGGTGGGCGAAGGTCCGCCTGCGACGCAGGAGGTTGCGGGTTCGATTCCCGCCTCGGAACAATTGTGTGTACGATCTGTAGATATTTGTTCCGGGTGTTCTGGTCGTTTTCTATGTATAATAAAAAAAACTATCTATTTTATGTATTGTATTATGTATATCAGTTATCTAGTACCCATAACACAAGCTTTGCTTATCATGGGGCTAGATAATGCTGGGTGAATTGTCCATTTATTAAAAAAAAATGTATATCTGAATGTCTGGTCAAAGCGATGCGTGATCCGAGAGCTGGTGAGTATCTGGCGCAGAACATCAGCATTGCCATACAGCCAGCGGGGCAATGCAGCGCAGCCAGCATCTGGGGGACACTTCAATTGGTATTGTTATGGATCAGTTGAGCTACTTAACGATTGTTTGGTAGCTCAACAGTTTCAATTGTAAATACTTATAGTTTTAATTTGTTTCTGTTATTGGATATACTTACTTAGATAGAAAATACTGCACACATTTAACTTGAAAACAATTTACAAAAGAAAATTACTATATAAAATAAGTACGACCAAGTAAGTTACCATACCGAGTAGGTGTATACTTGTATATCCATATTAATATCATAAATAGGATGGAGAAGTTATATTAGTTTTTTATTAAGTTGTTTTTTATAATATAGGAACACTGACAAAGCTACGATTTATACAGGGCACATATTAGTGAAGCCACAGGGCAGAAGTCAGTGTAAACCAAAGATTTTCTTGATGAGTTTTTCTTTAGTATAAAACAATAAACTTCCATAAACAAAGTTAAATGATCTACAAACAGCCTTAATCTATTGAATCAAAGGACTATAAACGGGTAATAATAAATAAATAGGAATGTCTTTAAGCTCCAAAAACTAAACTCAATCTCAAAGAAGACGTTTATAGCCGACAGCTCTATAATAATCTTGAGAAATGGCCTCTAAAGATCATTTATGTTTATGTCATAATACATTTTTCACATTCACACTTCCATAGTACGTCAGTCTACCATAGTAAGCTAAAGGGATTAATACACATGTGACCGGACTAACAAAGAAAGCGTAGTCAATTTGTCGGCATATTAACTTGGAAGCTTTTACGCTATATGGTGCCGTAATACACTTGTTTATGCTGTTTAAGTAACGTTTGCAAAATAAGGTTACGAGATAAGTATTATGGATTGGTTGTCCAATCTCCAACAATTATTTTTTATGTTTCAAGCAAATGTTTTTAAAATGTGGTCTTATATACTCGTAATTAAGAAATCATATAGGGTACCTTATAAATGTTGTAATACCTATATATTATATTGTATAACCCATGAATGAAAAAATTAATCTATGATATAACCTACAATTTTAGGAACATCGCAGATAAAGTTTTTATTTTGTTAGAATTCAGAAAAAAAACCTCTATGGTTCTCTAGCTATATAAAACTTGGGAGTAAAAATCCTCCTTGTAGAAAAATTCAACGAAAAAGTTTTTATGCCATGACTTATGCCTCCTTCCTAAAACCTATCTTCAGAAGTCTTGGACTGATCTTTGGAATACCTCAAAGCTTGTTAAAGGTCCCAACCGGACATCCCTAGATTTCCGTGGTTTTTTAAGTTTCGTAAATTCAATAAAGCTACCACCTCGACCATTTGTAGATTAAGGCTAGGTCATTCTTGCACTCCTGTCTTCCTTGCGAAACTTAGGATCAGGGATCACTCTTTATGTGAATGTGGGATAGATGAAGGCCACGTGGATCACATTTTTTTCTGCTGCCCTATTGTTTCTCTCTCTTTATATGATTCCCTTCCTTCTGATGTCCCTCTTCCAACTTCTATGAAATGTATTTTATCTCTTTGCTTCTCCCCTAAAATTAACTATGCCTTATGTAAATTTGTATATAATATGATATAAAATTGTAATTAGTATACCTTTTTCCTTAGTGCTTTTATATATATTATGCAACTGCATAATATATATAAAAGCAAATAAAAAACAGTGCTAAATAAATATCTTACTAAAAACTTTTAGTAAGATATTTATTTAGCACTGTTTTTTCTTAGTTTCTTGTTTGTAGTTTTGTAGTATATTTTGTTGATTCACGGTTAGTGTTTTTCTTTATTGTAAATATTATTTCTATATTTTGTACTATACATGTAAGTTACCTTCTCTTATAAAGCTTGCGATGCTATCATGAGACGGACACTGGCAAAATTGCGTCAATCCAGATGCAGAGCCATCTAGGAAGAAGTTGAAGTTGAGGATAAGTCTGAGACGTTTCCCGCATTTCTCCTCTTTTAGTACCTAAACATAAATGAAAATAATGAATACCTTTTATTTCTTTAGGCTTAGAAAGTTAACTCCTAGACAAGTCAAAGGGGTTTGAAGATTTTTGTATGGCTTATAGCCGTTTAAGTCCTAACATCGACTATCAAACCAGACTGTTACCAAATCGGACACATATTACAAATAAAAAAAAATCTAATACAATGTCCTAAAGCGTCAGTATATATTCAGATATAAAAATCACTATTGCTCTAATTAATATTTATGGATAAATATCTAAGAAACGTGACGCTTTAGGATATTATTTTATAGGATTTCTATTTATTTGTATAATATAAATGTCCTAAATCAAAATAATATATGAATGCTATTGTGCACCGCCATTTTGAAAAAAAACCATTGTGGTAGCTGATGGTTGTTAGGGCCAAAATCATAAAACCCCTTTAAAATTACTTAAACTGAGCTGCTAAACTTACGTAACCTAGTGGGTTCAAGACCCACTAGGTTGCGCAAGTTTATCAAGTGGGCCACTGAAGACATATTGTGCAGTAAGTTCCAATATTGATCCAACGTCTCACGGCACCCGAGCCCCGCCATTTATTATTGAGCACCGTGATTAGACCGCCCCGACCTACTTATACACTTCGGTCATTGTTCACTGTCATAGGGAACAAAAAGTTTATCCCTGGCCTAGTATCCTACTATCTATAAGTATATGTATATTTCACCTTATTACTGATTAGCATCGGAATAAACCATATCCTTATGGCGGTCTGGACTTTTATCTAAGTCTTCTTCTTCTATCGCGCATTGATGTTCACAAATTAGGCAATTTTTGACAATATTTGACAAACTTTCTGTGCTAATAATAATGTACCAAAACTAAAAGGCAGACCTACAAAATTAAGGAAACCTTTGCTATGAGCACGAACGAAGTACCTATCTGAATTTTCAGGATAACACACAAACTTTCATTTCGTGCCGACCTAATTTTGCAAAACTGCCTGAAACCCTCCATAAGCCTCTTGAGCTGACCCACAAAGTGCAGGCTACGGTCAAGTTTTAGGAAGAAAAATAAAAAGAACGTAATAATAAAGCTAGTCCCAGATGTATTTGACGTATTCACATTGGAAACGGAGAAAACACTACAGAATTATGAGCCTTGAGATATATTTATATTATTTATCTTCGACTTTGTTGCAGCAGTCTTGCGGATATCCGTTTTAACGAACTTTAGCTTCATTGACGTCATAATCGAAGACGTCATTCGTAATACCTTCCTAAATTGCACCTAGAGCTCAGATGAACTCAGTCTCAGGTAACTACTCGTAGTATTGCATTTAGTATCCACCAATATGGTAAGTAAGGGAAAGTTGCCTGGGAAAAAATAGTTGCAGCGATAAGGCCTATTGTACCCTTTTCTTCAAAAACCCTCATTTTTAATATTCATTCTCTACGTGTAAATTGTTAATTCATGTATTTAACACCTGACCAATCTCATTATAAAAACATGAAAAGATTGGGAATGTGTTGTTAATATTTATTACAAACAGCTGAGATAAAATTTAGTTTCTTCCAAGGTAATAGTTAGGTAGGGAAATACGCCAATAATGAAGGTTCCTACTGGCATAAAGCCAACAGCAGACGTACTTACCTAAACAAACTACCTACCCCACTTGGCAAAGGTTGTGTCTACTTAAAATCTCATAAAAGATGATGAAATAAAAACCAAATAATAATAAGTTTTTTTAAGAGACAACCTTTCCCGAAACGTTGGTTAGATTAAAACGTTTGAATCATCATCATCATCATCAATCTATTATAGTCCACTACTGGAATAGGCCAATGCTAATGGCAATGCCAAAGGCTTAATGAGCGTCATAGCACCCTGTCTTCAGCTGGCCGCATACAGAATTTGCCTGCTTTTGCCGAGTCGCGGTCTCAACACAAGAAAACGTTTACCCCTGTGGTTGTCGGTTCTTCGTGATATACTCGTATGGCCGGCCCACTGTCATTTCAGCTTAATAATTCTTAGAGCTACGAGTATGTCGATAACTTTGGTTCTCTGTCGGATGATTTCGTTACGAACCCTATCCTTCAGAGAGACCCCGAGTATAGCTCTTTCCATAGCTTGCTGAGCGACTGAACTTTGTACCAACCTTACCGTGAGTGTTCGTTCATGTCTCAGCTCCGTAGGTCATGACAGGTAGAACGTACTGATTGAAATATATAAGATTGATAAAACGTTTGAATGATCATTGCAAATTACTGAAAACATATTGTTTCACAAATAACCTATTAGAGAGACGAATCGTTTCAATGTTTGGATACTAATAACAGTATGCTAAAGCTAACAAGAAAAATCTAAAAGATCACCATTGGCATGGCACGAAACCGGAATTCTTTGATCAGCTACATTAGCCCACCCCATTCAACCCCTTCTTTTGGCAAGCTGCCCACATCACCCTGACCCTCGTGCCAAATTATGTCACCAGGTTATTAGGTTTCAGCTTTCTTGTCTAAAATTTGCATGACCATTAGATTACTTTATCCGCGAAGCATCTGAAATGAGCCTATTTCGAGAGCCAATTGAATAATTTATTTAACAAAACTCTTGTACTTGGCGACTTTATAGAAAGACTTAAGTGGCAGTATATTTGTCTTAATCCCCTGTTATAAATTAACTACAGCAGTAAATTCTCATTTGGTTAATTACATTATTCCTGCCCCTAGAGCTGACACCTGCTGTGTTACTACTTGATTGTAGCGTCGTCGTTTGATTAGTAGTAGTAACAGAGAGATAAGACAAACCTGTAGGTAGGAAGTATGTTTAAGGAAAGTAAAGTTTATCGATCTCAAAGAAAGACATACTTACCTATACAATCGCATGATCTTATAATTATACTTATTTTCGGGTTTTACTTAGTCAATCACTTATTGTTTTCTACCCCCCTTCTACAAACGTAAAGTTAGTTAAAATCTCTTGTTTTTTTACATGTGTCATTATTATTTACTATTATTTTAAAAATAAATTAAAACAAAAGAAACAAATGATTAGTATTTACAATTGACATAATTATGCGAACTGCAGATTATTGAAAACAATGTAGCTGAACTGATTAACATCAATACCAACGGGAAGCGTCCCCAAGACGCTGGCTGCATTGCCCCGCTGTATGGCAATGCTCATGGGGTGTTAGGCTAGACTACACAGTACCGTCGCTGCCTCGTCCAGATGTTCTAAGTTAAAATTTTGATAATCTGGAGAGCCTCGGTACCCCACTATACCTTTCGAATATTGAATGTTTATGTAGGTTTATACTGGAACTCTACGGATGGCGCCAATAAACCATCCCAAAAACCCTCCGTAAACACATAAAAAGTAAGTAATAAAATTTACGATATGTGATTTTATAGAAACTCTATTTTGAATGAAGTGCTTAATACAATGTAAAGCTATAAAGGAGATTGCCAATAATTTACGACTCTGTTGAATGTTCGTCTTCAGTTCCGTCAGATAATAATGCACCAGCTGTTCACATTCAAGGAATTACCTACCGTCCTGCTTCTTCATCTTTATTTAGCTCTTCCGAAAATGCTAAGCTTTTCCCAAAGAAGATAACTCATCAAACTCTACGAAGAACAAGGGAATTCCGTGGAAAATAGACCAATTAATTTGTTTTTAGTTTATTTTCCGTGACTTCGATCGCTACAATGTTCTCTATCCTTGCTTCAACCGTGTTCCTAAGCTATTAGCCAAATCAAATAAAATATTTCTTGGTAAACTGTGGGAGTTGGGGTGGCCTGTTGTGTGGGACGCTACATGTGGCGACACACTTGCGGCTTCACATCTTCCGAGGACATCCGCGAGGGCTAATGCGGGGGAGAGATTTGGCTGAAGATATTGAGACGCAAATATGCAAGTCTCGAGAGAGCGTACGCATTTTCTCGCTTTAGAGTCAAGACCCTAGTTCCGTGGGCTACCGAGGCACTCCGGATTAAAAAAAAATATATCTGAGCGTCTGGTTGAAGCAATGCATGTCCTGAGAGCTGCTGGATATCTGGTGCAGCGCATCATCATTGCATTACAGCGGGGCAACGCAGCCAGCGTTTCGGGGACGCTTCGGACTGGTATTGATATGTATCAATTGAGTAACATGTAGATTGTATGCACTTAGCTCAATAAATTGAATTGTAAATACTAGTTCCAATTTGTTTTTTTTACAAAATTGCAAGTTTCTTTGGAAATAAAAATGTGAATGGTAAACTATGTCAAGTTGACTCTATTTAAACATCATGCTATAAATGACTCCATCTAACTAATTGTCGATGAGAGCGACTTCTCGTTAAAATTCCAGAACACGCCTGCCAACTCGCTGTTTACACGGATCCATCAAGGTTGGCTTTTTAATCGGAATTCATATAGGAAGTCAATATTTATAAAAGTGTTTTATATTCGCATAGATCATTCGTCAACATTTCTTATAAATATTATGATTAGAGGTATTTCAAATACATAAGTGGATAGTTTTAAAAGCTCTGAAGTAATTGTATTAAAAATTCCATGATTGATAATACCAACATAACCAACAATGACACGGCCTTCCCCTGTCATTGCTAGTAATGTTCTCAATGTGTTGCTCCAATGTACTCCTTGAAACAAAACAAGCTCACTAGACTTTTCCGTCACCGCCCCTCATTTTTTTCTTTCATTTCTTGTGTTACAGCTCTTGAAAGCTTTTATCTTCAACCAAACGGAGTCGTTATTCCGAGCATTTATCCTTTTTTGTGCTATGACAAGATATAAACCATTCTAAATCATTTAGTCTTTTTTTAGAAGCTCATTCGAATATAGTTTAATCAGCACTTGTAACCTTTCCAACCGGTCAGTTAAATATAGACCGGAGTACCTAGGCTGGCTAAATAAAACTCCTGCTATCTAAATTTAAAACGAACTAACTAAAGTTTCGTCACTGAACTTTAAATTATACTCGGCAGCTATTTATACACCCAGTTTTCTTTAAATAACGCAAGATCGCGTAAGCTCATGAGCCCAAGAAAATAAAACCGGCAACTAAACTTTCTAATTTAAGATTAGCGTTCAAATCACCAATTTACCTACTTAACTTCTAATATCATAAAGACGAAAGTTTGTGAAATGTGACTTTTCTTCCGTTACAAAACTCCTGAACAGATCAAGATGAAATTTGGCGTTTAGAACATAGCCTAACATTTTGACGGATTAGTCTCTATGTCGTGAAGAGGTAGCAAACATCCATCCAAACATCTGAATGTGTGCGGTCTATCACATCAAATCAAGTAATGTGATAGATCACAGGTCTACATAGATATACCTACGTAATACAGGTAGATATATAACAGGGAAAGCCACTCGATCGAAGTTGCAAATCAGCGACGTGGAACATAAATCAAATCGCTAACCAAAATAAACAGGCATTGGTATACAAACTCGTGGATGCTGTTGTTGAATAAACTTCTATACATCTATAAAATAGGTAGGATTACCCATTTGTTTGATTATGATATGTTATGAAGTCTTTAACGAAAAATTGCTTGTCAATTTGAAAAATGATGAGGTTACACCTGGTGGATTTTTAAATGTTTTTATAGTAGCATTTTACAGTTTAGGTATCTTCATTATTGAACATTTGAAAAATATATAGTATAAATAAAATACATTTATATTGGACAACGTTAGAATTTTTACCATTTATAAAACATTCACTTGTTAGTTCACAAGTGAATGTCTTGTAAAAACTAAAAATTGATTCGAGTTCTTTTGTATTTCCACTGTTTTTTAAACTTTGCCGATCAACTTATAATTCATCGGAAATACATTTTTGATGTAGCGAGCCCGGCATTATTTTTATACAAAATAAACAAAGTCAGTCCACAATTGAAGGCAAAATAATTATTAACGTGTTGGTAACATATTTTGTTAGATTTTTTTTGAAGCCAAGCAGAGCTTATCTTATGGGTACTAGATGACTTATATTACATAGATCGATATTTTTTAAATTTTATACAGAAGATAACCAGAACACCCGGAAAAATATCTGCAGATCGTACAAAGATTCGTCCAGAGGCGGGATTCGAACTGGCAACCGCCTGCGTCGCAGGAGGACCGTCGCTCACCGCGCCACAGACTTCGCCCTGCTATCTCGTCTGTATGATAATAATTGCTAAATGACTAGCACAATGAATGTACCGTAAATTGTGTACGATTGGCGTTTATGTGCCATGTTCCTAATGACTATTGATTTAACCGTAGGTAGGTAGTTAATTAAGAGCTTGCCAGCAACTTTTATGCCCTCAATGACTAAGTTTAACGATGCATTTCATCGAAACAGCCATGAAAGAACAATAATATAAATTAATGCTATAGTTTTACTAACTTTCTTAATAAACAATATATTTGGATTGTTTTGAAAAAAAAAACTGACTCCGAATATCTTAGTTTTAACTGTTAAAGCTATCCCGCAAAACTTAAAATATACCCACCGTTAACTACCCTATAGATACCTTATCGATGGGGACCACTTTTGGATTATCTTATAAACAACTGCAAAAGAATCATCCAAATCGGTCCATTACTGACGGGGGAAATCGCCATACATAAAAACCTACATATACATACCCGAACACAGAACCTGAATATATTCGTATAAATACAAATTCTTGTTTGACGCAGTGCGTTATATCTTAAATTCGTAGGTAAAGCTTAGTTCACATGCCCAGCTCAGGTTAAAGCTGCGGCCCACACAAGTACCAGCCATACTTTGAAACTTCGTAACTCGTAACTCTAATGCATTTGCGTTTTCACCGGTGCCAGCCCTGACCCATTTTCGAAGGTCTGATGTTTCACTTCTGATACGGCTCAAGTCAGCCAATTTATTATATACCTTGCTCGATACCGGCAAAGGCATAAGTACCTACGATCCTACTGGCTTATACCTATAGTAAACCTTCTTTTACGAGTTTGGCTGTACGTACAGACTGAATATGAAATAAGTTATTAGCCAAATAATCCAATCTATTTCAGGCTTTATTTATTTGCAGACCAAGGTAAAAGGACGGTGGATCGCTATTATTACGTTGTAACAAATAAGTGCTTTCAGTTTGTTTGTTTCATCCTGGCTTTGAACATTATCTGCTGAATGAACATGGTTTAGTAATTATGATAATCGATGCCTGCAATGTTCATCAAATTGTATCTGTGATACCTACACTATGTAAGGCGTTGCATTTTTGTAGGGGTTCAGTAGAGAAAAGTTATGAGATTTTCGTAGCAGCCTGTAACGAAGTTATACCTTTTTATTTTCTCCTTTTAGAACTATAGATCAAGCACGGGTAATATTAATATAGGGAACAATAGACAATAATGATATCACATTGTCATACACTGCGACATTATTGAAGTTGAAAGAATGAATTAAAAATAATTTACGCATTCGTGGACAATGTGACATAATTCAACCCTAGATAAAAATCTCCGTGCTTACGGCTACGGCTCCCTGTGTTGTTTTTTAGCTTGTGAGTTCTAAAAGTCTTGCTTTCTTTTTATTACCTACCTTAATTTATAATTTAGCATCGATGTCGTTTTGTACCGAAGTAGCCCACCATATACCCCAACTGAATCGGTTTGCCTGGTCCCGAAGAGCTTCGCTCCGTCTCTTATACATGAGTTATTTGCTACTAAGGTTTTTTAAAACTGAAGTACCTTCTCAAATTATAATTTTAGTACTGCTCTCCTATCTAGCTTTCTCTATTTTAGTGTCGCTTAACAATACGGCGAGACAGCCTGGCAAGCACTGGCAGGGCACCAGGTCAAGAGAGCCCGGTGCCACTACGTCAGCGGTCGGTTGCCAATGATCTTTCGAAGTCTGGTACCTATTTTAGCTGTACGTCACCTACGCAGCCGGTGACTAGCATGCTGCGTATGTTGCGCTTTCATTTGGCAAGATGCGTTTGGTTGCGTCATAAATAGCTGAGTGGTAATTAGAGTGACACTCTGACTCGCACGAATTGCACTCATGCCTATTTAAACAACATTTGTACAACATTTGTTTTGAGTTGTCATAATATTTTATTCAACTAGGCCGGAATGATAATAAAGTTTTGTATGATGACGACATATTTGCACTTAGGCGTAGACGTAGACTTGTAGATTATTAATTTTGTTAGTATTAAAGCAAATCTTAATGATTATAATCTATATATAAAGTATTCAAATAAGAGAAACCTGTGAGAATGCCTGTGAAACGATGTAAATGCAAATTCATCCCGCGAAAAGAGTCCGCATAAGTTTAATTCACGTTGAAAAATATTGCAGTACTTTTAATTTCAAGCTTCGTGAATTGGCATGAATCATTCAAGCTACATTTAGCATCTATCATGTAGCGAACGATAAAAGTTGTTATTCAGAAAATAATAAACGATGGGTAAATTGGTTAAACTCTCCTGTGAAGCGCTGCAGGCCATTTCTGTATGAGTGGGTTTGAGCGGAGGCTGCGGTTTACGAAAAGGAATTCCATTTTACGGACTGTCGGACATACTTCGGGGAGCCGCGATGGGGCGGGCGGTGGCGGCGGCGGCGGCGGCGGGGCGGGCGGAAACCAGCGTCTCGGAACAAAGAGTCCGTCTTTTATAAGCTTTTTGTTCTAAATCTCAAGAATGAGAGCGTAAAGATGCACACAAAGGCAGTTTAGTGCAAATATGAGGCGTTTGTTCGTATTATTTCGAGGATTAAATTTCTTGATGATATATTTTGTGTACATATTTTGTTCTTGGCTTATTTCTATATTGCGCTTGGTTTGATTTAATACCGGAAACCAAAGTTAATTATGTTATTATGATGTGATGGATGTGTAAAGCGAATTGTTTTGAGTTTGGTGAACTGGGAAGTCGAATATAATTTTGTAATTCTTCAAAGTACGTTTTTAGCCTCCGTGATTCAGTTTATATTTATTTGAGGAAAGTATTATCATTTCTTATGTATATATTAAATATTATCATACCAGTAGTTAAAACTGGTCACGAAATAAATAAATGTTTATAATTCCACCTATAAGCACAAAATAAATAAATGTAGGTAAGATTATAAATTCTACCTATAATAACTTTCTTTAAAAAAAATTATATATGTTTTAATACCAAAATATTTGAGTGAAAACAAATTATACATAAGATTATTTTAAAACAACTTTAGAAAGAATCACCCCCTTTCGGCTTAGTAGGTACGCAAGTCACGAGACACCCAAAATTCACAGTAGCTGCCCGGAGTCAGAAAGTTGGCGGTGTTACACCCCGTGCCTCAGAAAATAACATTAAGGGTCCGGCGACCCTCGCTTGCAAAAATCGCTCCGAATATCGCTGTCCCTGTGTAACCCTTGCGCCGCGACCCATGCGTGCGTGATAGCAATATTAGCCGTTCAAAATTTGGTTTGTTCCGTAATACCAAAAATTATGACTGAAAACTTTTTGTATTCTTCACAAAGTATTGTTATTCTGTAAGTAGACAATATAAGCTATGTTCCTTAATAAATAAAACGTAAGATATTGATGTTTTTAATACGAAACAAATAGGAAGAAAACTTGTCCATTTTCGCATAAAAATGTGCAAAATGAGATTGGCTTTCATTTCATTTCAGGTAAGTATTTTGAAAAAAAAGCTATTAGGGAACCTCGATAAATACTATTGTAATACAAATAATGCAATATTATAGTGGAAATATGCTTGAATTAGAAATAATTTTGGTATTACGTTTGTATGAAGAATTCGTCCCTCCGGAGGCCCTTAAGCTGTTGGTCTTGCGCCTAACTTCTCCCCGGTCGTGTCAGCCTACCAGTCCCTTCAAATTATAAGAGTGAGGGAATAAAGAGGTGCACATGTATTTGCTCGCACAATTGTGCACTATAATACTTGTATTGTATATAGGTCCTACGCACCAGGCTTAACTGGCCGCCCCGCCGTAACCGAGATTCGGCTAGGTGGGCATCATCATCATCACGAGGCAGTGTCTGTATAAGCTATCCAAAAGCTTTGAGTTCAATCTGAAAAAAGTTAAATAGGTCAGTCAATAGTATTCTCAAGAACAATAAGTAAAATGCACTTGTATTTCGCAACCCAATAGCTATCTAAACAAATTGTTCAGTCTCATATGTACCAGTGTACGAGTATAACTTGTGACAGTAACATCGATGGAGCTGGCCCTCTGCCAAAACCAAACTAGTATTTCCCATTTTTATCTCAGAGTGTAACAAGAGTTTCATTTGTGAATATGGTACTTTTGTTTTATTTAATAGCTTCCCGTAATTCCAGGAAAAAGTTACCTCGGTGTTGCCAATTTACCATACCTGACTCAGAATTCGGTTTTGGTTGTCCCTTTCAGTGATTTATTGTACTGACCGTAGAATATACCTTCTCGTCGAAAGGTTGCTAGCGGTAGCATGCAGTTATAAATAAATAATTTTGGACAAACAGATATATAGGCAGATAACATAAAAGCTAAAGAAGCAGTTTATATCAATTGTATCTAATAATATCGAATGGTGTTTAGTCCACATTTCTCGTGAGTGTTGATGTTTTCCTGACTTTTAACATAAATATAGAAGACATTCACATTGACCATCGTAAACAAGAAACATTTATGCTCTCAAGGTTGGTTCTATTAACCCAGGATTACCGTGATTCGGTAATGAACGGATCGTCAAAACGTCGTCTCAAAGTTATTATTATCTAAGTACTTACTACAGTAGTTTTATAATCGCGAGTTTTAGAAAAAAGAGACTCCATTTCTTCAGGATAAGTTTGATCATTTCATACAAGTTATATATCTAGTTACTTTATTATCAGTTTTGGTTAGCCTAAAGCTGTGATTTTCGTATTGCACCGGCCATTTTCCACATAATAATCTGAGTGCACTTTTTCAAAGAGAGGCATTATTTCTGCACAATATAAAATAGAGCTAAAGAGTTTATTTAAACTCTCCTAAACCAACTATCCTTTAGGTTATTCTAATTTTACAGGTGTCTAAGCATTAATGATAAATGGGAGTATTCCGGACACATGTGTGTAAATAATCATGGAAAAAATCAGCATCATACGCGTTAATAAATCAGAGAACATTACGTCAATGACACAAATCTGACATTTACATCGTAGTTTTAATATTTTTGTATGTTACTGCTACAGTTTGGGTTATGTAATTTGTGTTCCACAGTGTTATGAAAATGTTTGAAGTGCGCTTGTTCAGTTGTGTAACTAAAAAGTACGATAAGATTATCATTTCGGCTTTAAAGGACCCTGGCAAAACAGGAGCTTTGAGGTTGGTTTCTCGATTGTATCGGGACGTCATCGGAACGTTCCATTTCATGTGATGGCATTTGGTACAACACCTCTTCCATACGTATAGAAAGAACTACGATAGAAAGAAAGAAAAAAATAAGAAAATATTAATTTTCTTATTTCTTATAACGCTAATCCCATTCAGACATGGCACGTCTGAACGTCTCAAAGACGTCTCACTCGATAGTACTGAGGAACCAAATTCAGAGCTCTGATTGAAACAACGAAATAAAACTCAAAACTGTACTGTCAAGTTACTCACTCGCACAATGGGCACGCTGAACCGGCTGCTTGCCAATTCGTCGTAAATTGGTAGAATAGCTCGTAAACCGGCCATTATTGACAGCCATTAAATCGGCGGGTTACGGGGCTCGCGCGGTGACGGCGGCAGCGGGCCGTGTCGCGAACACTTCGCTTGTAAAATGTACTCACACGGAACTATGCCTTGTATTCGAATTTGTACTTTGGGGTTAACAGAAGCACGAACGAAAATTCAAACTTCAGATGAGTTCCGTAAATTATTACGGAACTCATCTGAAGTTTGAATTTTCGGTGCTAACAAAATACTTAAAATATTGACATAGTACATATTCTTACCGTATTAGAGTAAATTAAATTGAACTTCTAGCGATTGCCCGGCTTCGCGCACTCTATTTCTTAATTTACTTATGTCGCTAATATCACCCAACCAAATTTCATTGAGAACCGCTTAGCCGTTTCGCCGTGAAAAGGTAACAAATGACATAATTACTTTCGAATTTGCAATATTAGTACGAAAAGAAAGATGAAACTTGCCTACTATTATCAGTTTTCTGAAAATGCCCTTATTAACCAACATACATTCACATTAGGCACGTAACCTTATGGTGTATTACGTATTTATACAAAATACAAAAATACAAAAAAAATATTTATCAAAAGTTTACAAATAATAGCACCTTAACCTAATTGATGTACATATTCTTACATTTTAAAGTTGAATGATTGGGTGTTACAGTTAACAGTGACCCCCGCACTAGGCTAGGCCTGTTTCGCGGGGTATCTAAACATTTTCTGGTTGCTGGGAAGGAAGTGCACTAACAAAAACTTTAGTAATAATAGAGTAAAACTAAAGCTAAATAAAACAATCAAAGCAAGTGCCAATTAGTTATAAATATATATATTATGTTAGCTTAGCTGTATATAAGAGGAAAACTGGGCCCTTATCACAATTCCATACGAGTAGAAGACATATACTTAACGATTCATGGCTTTCACAAGCCGCATTAATACAAATATGTAAGTTGTATTTGTCGCATTGCTGTTTTTTTACAACCACATATAATTTCATTTATAGATAACAAAAGTACTTCTTATATGTAGTATATTAGGAGCAGTAGGTACTTTTGTGATCATTCAATGAAAATAATATGTAGTTTATCAAATAAAAATCACAACTTTGTTTTGTTTGTAACTGCTAGATAATTTCAATTACGGTCAATTATTTACGACCGGACGACATAAAATCTATTTTACAGTGTTATGAATTTAATATGGCAGCTTATTGGAAACGCAGAAGGATGTTTACGCTGTGATTGAACACACTTGGGTAATTGCTTTATTTTGGCGATAATGCGGACACTATATCGTATACTAGATCTTAAAGCAGCATTTCATTTAGGCACCCACAATGACATCCGGCCTCTGAGACGCAGTGGGCAAAATTCCACCTGCCACGCAGGAGGTTTCGGGTATGTTTGGTTACGTTGCCACGATCTGCAATGGGATCTGAAATATTTGTCCAGGGTGTATGTGTTTTCTATGTATGTATGTATGCAGTGTATAAAGTCCATCTATGGTAAAGTCATTTAAAACGGGATATTTACCATGATTTGATTTTTGAGTTATCCAATATTTCGGCAGATCACGGAATAACCGAAAATTTGCCGAAATATTGGATAAATCAAAAATCAAATCATGGTAAATATCCCGCTTTACATGACTTTAGTGTTGATAACCATGATAGTTTCAAAAGTTCTATCTATAGTACCCATAACATAAGCCATGCTTGCTTTGGGGCTATATGATGATTATCCAGCATTATTTATTTATCTTAGCTTGGCAGGAAACATTTGGAAAATTCTTAAATCTCGAAGTCTTTTCCATAATTTTAATCGAAGCACACATAATATCAATTCACACATAAGTCATACTCATAGTATATAGTCAATCCAAAACACTTGTAAGTAGGTTAAAAATGCGATTGTGAGAAGCTAATGTTTATAAACTTGTTCTCAATCCAAAAATTTCAAACAGTGTGTGTAAGCAAGCGTATTTGTACTCGTCAATGTGTTGAATATAAGAGCTAGTTGTGTTCGACAGCTGTTTCTTTGTAAATATACCTACGTTGCTAAGTTTTACCTACTATAGGTAGAGCACAAATAGAAATTATCAGCGCAGCTTTTTATGCTGATTATAGAGGAAAGGCGTATTATTTTACTTCGTTTTGAACCGTAAGATCCTTTTATCATCATCCGCAACCCGATTTCATTCTCTGCTGGGTAGGTCCCAAACCTCTTGTGTCGCTTTTTACGGTCTTACTCTGGCCTCATCCATTTCACCGTCATATATAATGGATTCATCTTTCATATATAATTGGATCAGTGTGTATAAAGTTTCTTATTAAATTATCTACATCTAAAGTTTATACTGCAACGGCATAAACTGCAACATACGTAAATACTTTCATTTATGTTATCTATACAATCCACAAAAGATCCAAATTGATAGCTGTTAATAGTGATAAAAATATTTGTTGGCTAGCGTCGTTGGCACATTAGCAGAGAGTTTCACAATTTTTAACTATGCATGTATCATCTGCCCAATTGGGTGTATGAACTCATCCCTTAGCTACTCGTACCCAGTTGCAAAAGGTCCTAGTTTCACAATGTTCAAGTGCCAGAGCAACGTAGCCGTCTGTAAAACTAAAAGCTCACTAAAGTCTGCAAGTTGTTAGAGGGATTATGGCATCGGAAGCAACGTGCAAAACATATGACGGAATAGTTAATATTAACCGACTGGCGTATGATATGCGGTAGCCCTGTATCAAGGCGAGGCCGAAAATACTCGACTTGACCTACGTCGGCGCCATACGCGTTATTTCGGAGACGAGATGTGTGTCGTGAGCATTCGAGTCGATGGCCTTATTAATTGTTGTTACAATTTACGTTAACCCAGGAAGTGTGAAACGCTAATTACCTAAACAAAGATCGTTTATGAGCTTTAATTGCAATGTTATGTCTGAGTACTGCTCTACTCAATTTAGGTTTGTTATTAAATCAAAAGTCTACCTAAAAGCTTTGAATCCTCTTATAAAAATATTTTATATCTACAATAATAATCTTGTTGTAACACTTTTGTCAAAATTTGTTAAAATATGTATGTACAATATCTCATATCATGAACGTAAAAACATCCGCTACCATATGTTGTTCAGCCCTGCCTTGCAAACTTGTTTACGCGCTGAGTTTTACGCACTTACCGTGAGCTGTTCAGTTGTGCACTTGTTTTTGCCGCTACCCGCTAATACTATTGCGCTGATTATACGCAGCCAAATACTCTATTTCTGCATTATTTACACTTACATTTCAATCATCTATCTGCCTAATTACCTAATTTCTGTATTATTTATACGCTATCTCTTATTCTCAGTAACATTTCAAAGCCTAAAAACATTTTTTGTTTATAATGATGCCGATTAGCTTCTACTATCAAAATGTCAGAGGGTTGCGTACGAAAACTTCATTATTTTATAGAAACTTAAACCTTGCTTCGTACGATGTTGTATGTCTGACTGAAACGTGGCTAAACGACACTTTTTCGAGCTGTGAACTGTTTGATGATCGGTATGTAATCTGGAGGCGAGACCGTAAGTACAGTGAAACGAACCAGTCACTTGGAGGTGGTGTTTTGATAGCCGTACGTCGCGAACTTACGGCTGAATGTCGTAACGAGTGGTCCTCTTCTGCAGAGGATATTTGGGTCACATTAACATTGCACAATCGCAAACCAAGGTCTAGTTATAAAATGCATATCTGCACTGTTTACATTTGTAACCAAAATGCAGGTAACTCCATGTCCCTGCAGTTATCAAACTTTATAGAAAATCTAACAAACATAGTTCTTGAAAATGTAGCTGATAAATTTGTAGTTTTAGGTGACTTTAATCTACCAAATGTTTCGTGGACAATGAGTAGCGATGGTGTTTCGCTGACACCAGGAAACATACAGGGTCCGCTCCAATTTGATCTATTTGATAGTTTTAATACATGTAACTTGCTTCAATATAATTATTTTCTTAATTTTAATGAACGTTTGCTTGATTTAATATTCTCAAACCACAATGTCACAGTTAAATGTTGCGACTCCCCCCTAGTTAGCGAAGACCCCCACCATAAATCATTAGTAGCTATAGCGGATTTCGTACAATTGCATACCATAAAACCGGTTTCTTACACTAAGTTTTTCTACAATAATGCTGACTTCCAGTCAATTCGCGCCGAGCTAGACAAATATGACTGGCTCACTGAACTTGGCTGTAGTAGTATTGAGGGTGCAATGTCTTTATTTTACAATGTTCTTTACAACTTGCGTAATACTTTTGTACCGTCTAAAATTATCACACCGTCTTGTAAGTATCCTTTGTGGTATAAGCGTCCACTGATTAAATTACTTAAGGAAAAATACAAATTTCATTCTAAATATAAAAAGTACGGAAACGCATACGACCGCGATTCATTCTTATTATTAAGGGAGCGTGCACGTACAATGGAGAGTGAAATGTTCGATACATATATAATTAACATTGAAAATTGTATTAAGGATAACCCACGCGCGTTTTGGTGTTATGTGAAGAGTAAAAACCAGTCTAATAATTATCCGTCCGTTCTTCAGTACAATGGCAGAACGTCGGATCAAGGAATTGAGATATGTAACATGTTTAGTGAATTTTTTCACTCTACTTTCCTCGCTAATAGTCCTAGTACGTCATTGGATCCCGAAGCCCAGCCCGTACTCCAACAGCCATGTACCTCTTCAGCCGACATCTGCGATATAGAAGTCCTGGAAGATGACGTGTTTAGACTACTAAAATCTTTAGACCTCAGCAAGTCAGCAGGGCCTGACAACATCCCTGCTGTTTTTATTGTAAACTGTGCAAGTAGCTTAACCACCCCCCTATCTATTTTATACCGTAGGTCATTCAGCGAAGGCCTTGTACCTACAGTCTGGAAATCTGCTTACATAACACCGATACACAAGAAAGGGCCTAAAAATGTAGTTGAGAATTATAGACCTATCTCTAAGTTATGTTTATTTGCTAAAATCATGGAAAAGCTAGTTTACTCTCAGCTCTATCCAACTCTTAAAAACAGTCTAGACTCGAACCAGCACGGCTTTCTCAGAGGGAGGTCTACCACTTCGAACCTATTGTTGTGTAGTGAATATCTTTCTCGACATATATCTGAACCCTCTCAGGTGGACATTATTTACACTGACTATCGTAAATGCTTCGACCGTATAGATCACTTGATCCTCATGGAAAAATTGCAAAGAATAGGTATCCGCGGCAACTTATTTCGGTGGTTCTCGTCGTACGTTCGTAACCGCTGTCAGACTGTAGTACTCAGCGGGTACTCATCTTCGCCGATGAGTGTCCCTTCTGGTGTCCCGCAGGGATCCTTACTTGGACCTTTACTATTTACAATAATGGTAAATGATATATCATCATGTTTCACTTACTCAAAGATACTGCTATACGCGGATGACATGAAAATTCTTTACCCTGTAAAAGACGCAGTCGACGCGGCCCGCCTCCAAGATGACTTAGACCGACTTCAAAACTATTGCACACTCAACAAGCTCGATTTAAATGTTTCTAAATGCTACGTCTGTTCTTTTACTCGTAAACCTAATGTCCTTAAATTTAAATACTCGCTACAAAATGTACAATTAACTAGAGTATCTAAGATAAAAGATCTGGGCGTTACGTTTGATAGCAAACTCTTATTTGACGAACACATTAATGCAGTAGTTGGCAAGGCATCGAAAGCATTAGGTTTCATCCTTAGAATGTCCCATGATTTCGCAAATGTTAAAACGTTTAAGATACTGTACTGTTCTTATGTGCGCAGCCACTTGGAATATTGTTCGCAGGTATGGAACCCTAGGTATAATATGTATATCTCTCGCTTGGAGGGCATACAGAAAAGGTTCCTACGATATATACAGTTTAGGGCAAAAAAAAATTTGCCTGATTATTACACAAGATGTCGCAAATTCCATTTCTTGCCCCTCCAGGAACGAAGAGCCATAGCAGATCTAAGTTATCTTTCTGGCATCATTAATAGCAAAGTAGACTGCGCGGAGCTGCTGCAACAAATAGGATTTAATACTAACTTTAAAACTAGATACCCTAAAACTTTCCATCTTCCAACATGTAAAACCAACTACAGGCAGAACACATTTTTGATAAGGTCATGCGGATGTTTTAACATTCTATCCAGAGAGCTTGATATGGATATTTTCATTGATCCTCCCACTAAACTAAAAATAATAGTGAGTGGTAGATTTTTTGGTACATCCTCTTTTTGATTATTTTCTTAAGTCGTAGAGGTATAAACCAAAATTGGTAGAAATATATATTTATATGTGTACAAACTTTTAGATTAAGTATAAGTAGTAGTCGTCCTGTAACTTTGTTTAGAATGAATTTAAGTAGCTTTTTGTGGAAATTTTTAATTAGCCTTCAGTATTAAGTCAGATACCTACTCATTAAGTTAGCTGTTAATTTCCTGAATATTGTTAAAATAAATAAAATAAATAAAATAAAATCCTCAACCCTGCAAAAACCAGACTAGTCATGGTCGGTCTGATCCAAGATTAGGAATCCCCAAGAGATGAAAAAGTAATTCCGCAAAAAAGTTTTAGGCACGTAAAAAATATCATAAGTAGGTGAAAATGTTTTTAGATCACAAGAATGTTATACCTACCGATGAGTGTTCTTTGATCTTGCATAGCTACAAAGTTCAATATGAAGACGTTTACAAAGAAAACATCAGTTCTCCGGACACGAAAAGCCACGAGCTCAAGTCGTAAACATAAAAATCTAATATACCTAATCCTACAAAATCTGATAAAATTCCCTCCTTATTTCGTGGTTGGCAAAAATGGCATGAGTTGAATCAACAGTTCCCACCTTCAGAAAATGTAGGGTGTAAAGCTGCGTAAACGAATGATTTAGTTAGCTGTCTAATGAGCTTCGGTCAGCTTTGACTAAGGGGTGAGGGTCCCTACAAAGCTGGGCGTTAAAAGAGGTCACGCACTTTTTCAGCTTAACGTAGTAGAGGCAACAAAACTGTTGAATATAGAAGATTGTCATGCTCGTTGACACGTTTTATAATAAACCACTTCTACTATCAAGATCCAATTCGCGAAAAACAATTCGCGTCACAAGTATCGTCTGGATGACAGTGATTGACCGCAGACGACATCGAAAAAAGTTGTTGAACCACTCGATTCCTGTAAAAGATTACCGGAATTCGTGGTCTAATAAAAGCTACCATAAGTCGTTAACGACCGATATGGCGCGGTGGGCGAAGGTCCGCCTGCGACGCAGGAGGTTGCGCGTTCGATTTCCGCCTAGGGAAACATATTTGTACGATCTGTAAGTGTGTATATGTTCCAGGTGTCCTAGGTATTTCTCTGTACAATCAAAAATATTTATCTATGTTATATGTTGTATTATGTACAATTGTACATATATCAGTCAACGATTACCCATTACGCAAGCTATGTTTTGCCCTGTGAATTGGAAGCATTATTTATTTATAAGAAGTAATGATTCTACTTACGAGTAGAATGGCGTAGAGGTTCTAAGGCCGGTTCCAACAAAAGGCACCCGTCATGCACACGCAAGCTTCCTTTATTCTCCCCTCGGGACCTCCAGCCCGTGCATGAGTCTTTGTACTGGACAATTCTCGTTCGTTTTATAGCGCGTTCTGGAAAAGCGCTGAGTATAAAAATAAACCCATTCGTTGCGGTTGCTTTTGAATATGCAGTCAGTTCCTTTTGGTCCAGATCCTTCATAAAAATATCACTTAGTGAATTAAGAGAAAAGGCAAAGAATTTTTATCATTTTGGCCATTTCTGTCCCTGTTATTGTTTATTGTTTTAAAGTCTCAACGGAATCACTAAAACGATTTAAATAAGCATCCTAAAATTAATTATTCTACAAACATAAGAAAATTAGGCTTTAAAGTGTTAACCTTGCTGCTTAACTGCTATGCATATTTAGTTGTTTTGTTTGTTGTTAATAAGTTTAGGTTATGCTAGGAATGGCATACTTTGCAAAGACAAATTCCTTAATAATGAACAAACTTAAAAAAAATAACTTGCTGCAGATTTAACACCTAATTTTATGTTTGGAAGATAATTAATTTTGATGCTTCTTTGCATCGTTTAGTTAAGATTTTAAATCAACTGGAATTTAATGATAGAAATAATTTGGCTTTTCTCTAAATTCACTTCTTGATATTCTAAGATAAGAATATCTATTGGACCCCAGAACTAGACACTTACAATGTAAAAATATTAAACTCAGAAACAATCAGGCCATGTGTTATGATGAGGCCTAAAAGATCCGAGTCTCAGCATTATGCCGCTTCAAACTTAAACTAGAAGCGCTATTTTTCAGAGATGATCATTTTATTCGAAAGCTTGCCAAATTCTTTAAAACTGTGTTTTTGTAAAATAATGCCACGTCAGTCATTCATAAAAAAAAATGGAACGCGTGCTTTGAAACGTAAAATTGCGATGTTTGTAAATTTTCAGAATGTCTGCCGCATTTGTGACTACTACCCTAATGACTTAAATGATGGGTCGATTATATTGTTGTGAACACGGAGTTTTATTGTGAACAGGTATTATTATAAAAGTGATGCTGCGTAGCTTGCTCTAATAATATCTACAAAAGAGGTTTATTAAGAACGGCCCAAATAAAAAGCGTAGGTAATGAATCGCATGTAAAAAGCGTTAATGATCAACGACCACGCCCACCGTTGATGTAACCCAATACGAACGTAGTTTTAGATGCGATTCATAAAGAAACTTTTTAATAAATAAAATTACAGCTTAAGGAATCTATACACTGAACCCGGCAACATAACCCGGTAGTTTGGTATGTCATTTTACTGTGACTGTGTACTAAATTTTAAAATAAATAAATAATGCTGGACAATCCACACAGCATCGTCTAGCCTCATGATAAGCAGAGCTTGTGTTATGGGAAATAGATGACTGATATACATACATAGATCGATATTTTTATAAACATAGATAACGACCAGAACACCCGGAACAAATATCTACAGATCGGACACACATTATGTCGTTGGACATAATTATGCGCGCTCAGCTCCTCGCCCGAGGTGTGTGTGTTCACGACGCGTACAGCGTCACACAGAGGTCGTTAAATACAATTAGTAAATTTATAATAGTTGATTGTTTGTTTGCGTACATATTAAACCGAATACTGACCAAAATTCAAAATCGTTTATTTAGGCTCGTTTATTATTCTTTAGGCTTAAAAAAGCACTTAGTTATACTAGTCAAATTATACCATAAATTATTATCAAATAAGAAATAAGGCGTTTTTGATTTTTTGTTCACTTAAATATTTTGTCCCGCCATATTCGCAGTGAGCATGAAACCTCAAAAATGTGACAGATTTTTGACGTTTTACCCGTTACGTCAACGGCCAGTGCAGTGAATAATCTGCGCGAACGATGCCTGTATGATACATTACATTACGCCGTATTACACCGGTCAGTAGGCCTAAGAAGTGTTTTGATTTGAGTGCAGTTAGGAAAATGCCGGGTAGTGAGACACGCGGGAGAGCTTGATGCCAAAAGCACTCCTCGTGCTAAATGCGGAGCGCCGCGTCACCACTCGCGAACTGTCGCGGCGAGGATTACGCACATTATTTCTTAATTACTTCTCTGTTTATCTTGGGACAATGCATTTGAGAGGAAAACAGTTTTCACAGCTTCTAAGAAAACCTGCAAGTCATTACCTACTAAGCGCCGTCGTTATTTTCCAAATATAAAAAAGTAGGATCTGCACGCGGTTTCGCACGACTTTTAAAAGAAGTTTGAGCGCATAATTTTTAGTATCTATGAATAAATGATGTCTTTATTCGTATAATATAAATTACTAGTTTCTGCCCGCGGCTTCACACGCGTTGTGTCTATCAAAACGTCAAAGGTTATATATCCCACGAGAACTGTTTCATAGGCCTAAATACTGAAATAAAAAGCCTATATTAGATTCCTGGTTTAGAGCTATATCTATGCAAAATTTCAGCCTGATCCGTTGAGCAGTTTTAGCATGAAGAAGTAACAAACATCCATCCATCATCGAACATCAAGACTTTCGCATTTGTAATAATAATGTGATGATACATTATAGATAGAGTAAAAGAATTACATAGAATATTTTTTAGAACAAGTTTATTAAAAAGAAAAAAAAATAAGAAGTACCTAACAGTACAGACATCCACCTATCCATTCAGACTTTCGTATTTATATTTGTGAGATTGTAATGTTAGATTGGCCATCTGTTGTGTCATTAACCTTGGAATTCGTGATAAAGTTTCGACGGAATTTTTTTGTTTTTCTCATTATTGATGGAAAAGGCCATGTGCCGCTAATAACTCCCGTTGCGAAAGTTCGACCGTTTAGTTTCAAACTCAATCATGCCGACTGAAATATCTGAAATTGTTGAAAACAAATATTTTAATAGGCTCAAACGTTTTAAATCTGCTTTTTAATCAAACTTCTCGTGAAATAAGCTTATGAGATATTATTACAATTTTATACTGAGTTAGTGGTAACTAGTTTCAGCCCGCGGCTGCATACGCTCGCTTATGGAACCACCTTTAAAGGATATTTCTATCCCATGGAACTGTTTTATGGAATAGAAAGCCTATTCTATGTCCGACGACCTATGTGGCGCGGTGGGCGAGGGTCTGCCTGCAACGCAGGAGGTTGCGGGTTCGATTCCCGCCTCGGGACAATTGTGTGCTCGATCTGCAGATATTTGGTCCGGGGTTCCGGTCATTATATATGTATAATTAAAAAAAAACTATCTATGTAATGTATTGCATTAAGTATATCAGTTATCTAGTACCCATAATACAAGCTCTGCTTACCATGGAGCTAGATAATGCTGTGTGAATTGTCCAGCATTATTTATTTATTTATGTTCGATTTCAGGCTTAGAGGCTCTAAGCCTGGGAAAGTTAGAGCTACATCTGTGCAAAATTTCCCAGTCTGATCCGTTCAGTAGTTTTAAAGTAACAAACCGCCATCCATCCATCCACACTTCCAAACTTTCGCATCTATTATAAGTGTGATGTGATTCACAGAGATTGCTTGAACTGTAGGTTAGATAGAGATATTATTACAGATATTATTATCAATTAACTTCATTCGCGTAAGGACCGCGCGGGCACATTTTGTATGCAGGTTGTCGACCACGGACACCGCTGCCACAAAGCAAATGTCACAAATGTGCTTTAAAATATGGGCTTTTTCTCGTAATACCTAGGATCCATCTCATAGGTATTTTAAATTTATTTGAAGGAAAATCAGAGGCTTGTAATAATAAAAGCTGTAAACTACATAGATAACGATATACGTTGAATTGAATATATTCAATAAAAAAAATTGTGCTGTGTGGCTTTGGAATTCTTCTTCTCACTTCTTCCACTGTTGTACAAAAAAATTAAGTGAACTATAAAATAATTTAATTGATAATAATGAATAGTATAAAATATGACCTGTCTAAGTGCTCATTTGTAAGCTTAAAGAAATAAAAACTTCATTTTCAATAAAGAGCGCAGAGCTTGCAATTGATGAGTCATCCTGGTAACCAGGTTAATCAAACCTTTTTCGACGTCACGTACCTAATATTGATTGTGTTGCCAGATTATGCCGACAAAAGCTACTACAGACATATTTTTATGACTACTCAGTGGGCCCGACCTATCCTCTCTGGCACACATGTTATTTCCCAGAGACTTAATAACACGTTGTGTAACAGCGCTTACCGACTGATATTTTTTAGTAAATACTGCTTTGTGTGTTATAGAGAAGGGATTTTCTGCGGCATAAATGCGACGGGTTTTATACTTATTTAAATTAAATGGATGGTTAGTAGCTGAGGTAAATTGTTATTGAAGTAGCTACATTAATATATTAACGCAGTCACTGTCCAGCCTGTCGATGGGCATTAGCGTTGTGGGCTATTAACGTGTTAGACAATTTGTTGAGTTTAGAATAAATAATAAATAATGATGGACAATTTACACAGCATTATCTAGCCCCAAGCTCAGCTGAGCTTGTGTTATGTTACCCTCAAATAACTGTTAGGTATACGTATAATAAAATACATAATATACATACATATATAGATATTTTTATTTATATGTACCTATTTATAAAATGACCAAAACACCCGAAACAAATATCTGCAGATCGTACAAACATTCCCGCAACCTCCTGCGTCGCAGACGGACCTTCGCCCACCACACTACAGAGGTCGTCCAAACAAAACAAATTTAGAACATTAAGACGTACTGCCATATTGAATAGGTATACAGTACGTACCTTAATTTAAAAGGGTAAACGCACCTACCGTGAAAAGCGTACGGAGGCGAAAACAACATTTCGTTTTTACTAGCTGCGCCCCGCGGCTTCGCCCGCGAGGAAATCTATGTGTCAAATGGTTTATAAACCTTCCTCAAGAGGATGCGTTTTTTTATTAGATAATCTTGAATTACTCTATGTATTAAAAAAGCCGCATCAAAATCCGTTGAGTAGTTTTAAATATCTAAGCATACATAGGGCCAGACAGACAGCGGGAAGCGACTTTGTTTTATACTATGTAGTGATTAAAATAGGCAGGCGTCACACTTTCGATTTTAATTTGTACACAAGGCCATTTGCTTGTAAACACGCTTCATCAACGGACACTAGGACAGATAGCGACATTAACGGCACAGATGACGGTCCTTTAATTGCTAGCGTTAAGCGCCCTTGCTCCTATTTGTTTAATGTTCCAGATAATTCACAATCTCCATTAGTTCATGCATCAGTGAGTTTATCTCCGAGATATTGCAGCGTTTATGTGTATTGTTGCCGTTCAATTTATATACCAAACTGGAAAATAAACTCGGTTTGAGAATAAATTGCTCTGCTTACAAGCTCTGCTTACCTTGGGGCTAGATAATACTGTGTGAATTGCCCAGCATTATTTATTTATTTATTTAATTACATTTATTGTAAAAAAGCAATGATATATGTATATGGTGATAGTTCATTGCATGTAAGTATGGACAGTTAAGTATAACAGAAAATAACAAGGTAAAAGCAAGGTAATCATTAAAAACACATAAATAAGACATAGGCACGTGCAATAGAAAAAAGATCAAAATTAAATTCGAGTCAAAAAACGGACGACAACCGAATGAAATCAGAAAAATAGTTACTACTTTGGTATTTGCTACGATTAATACTTTGTAAGATATCAACTGAGCAAGAAAATATCATTAAAATTTCTTTGTTTTTTTAACCCGTTTACAAAAAACATCTTGTATACATATGTAGGTACCTATATTTCTACAGATAAATTCAAACCTGCGAAATTCGAGTTCTAAATAATCATACTATACCTGCCCTTGATATGTAGGAATCCTACGTCTATTTAAATGAAGACGGGATTGGAAAGCATAATAGCATAATGGCGGGCTCTATTACAGGCATCGATTGAGAGTCTGAAAAACGAGCTTGATAATTGGCACTCGATAGAAGCTCATTAAGGCTCAATTATTTTATCGAATGATTAATCGCTCTTTCGCTCGGCAATTATGCAATTTAAAATATTATGCAAAATTGCTCTACTATGGCTCTTTCAACTGCGGTACCTACCTACGAAGGTAGAGCATACAAGGCACGTAATACTCGTAAGCCCATGCGGTTATTTTGATGTATTGTTCAGCGACAAAACTATGTTTGCGGTATTAGGGTCGTGAGCAGGTTTTATGGCCCCAGCCTTCGCTGAAAGGTTACAGCTTGAATTGTTTATTCATGCACACATGCCCCAGATTCAATTACTAAGCTCGGTGTAGCCAGGGGCTCAGCCAATATGGAGCACAACACAGCGCTGCGCTACGGAAATGCCAGAGGTGAGCGACGACCGTAGCGAACGTTATGGATCGCTACATGTGTGGCTACGTAAGCTCACGCGGTAGCGAACAGTAACAATAAATTATCTTCGACACACATCTTCAAATAAACAGTTTACGACATTTGTTGCGTGAGGCCGCTGACAATCATTATTTCCACCACGCATAAGGGCTGAGGTGACACAAAGCTCTCTCAAACGACGACAAAAGTTTTCTTCGTAGCTTTTTATTGTCGGCGTCTCCCCAGGCCTCGACTGTCACGTCCATAACTCGGGATCAATACGGGGATGGCTTGTATCTGCACCCTCGTTCAAAATAAAGCAGTCGGATCTCGCTGGGTTATGTAAATATTACTGATTATGGATAAAATTGGATGTCTAACGCGGAATATTGGCTGAATATAAATATTTCATGAATCTTCGTAAGGTAAACTAAGAATTGCGGGGTGTATAATTTCGAATTAAATTAGTCGATGGGGAGGCGGTAGCGGCCAGACAGAGTGGCGCCGGGTAGCTGCTTGGCTGGGAGTAAGAAAACCACGTGACCCATATACAGAGGCTCGCTAAGCCATTAAGTTGCTCTATTTAACTAGTCTTCTACTAAGAACCAAACACGAAACTAGCCAATAGAATCTAGTATTTGTTGCCTGAGTCGAGTAGAGTCGTTGATTAAGTAATTAGAATTCAACTTTCACGCGATATCATTAGTGAACGAATACTTAAATGTGTAGAAATGTTAATAAATATCCATACAATGTGACATTTTGAGAACTCCTACTACGTTTAGAATTACGCTTAGCTGCTTATGTTACAGCTGTAACAGCTTATGTAACGTGTATGAAATATAACATGGAAGTTATAACACATAATAATCGCAATCAACTCGTTATGTTTGATCAATGTGTGTAGGTTGGTTTGTTAGAAGTTTCCGTATATCGACCAGATTCCGAACACAACATGGATTTCTCAAGACCTCACTGTGTCTATTATTAGATAAGGGTGGATCCAAAGGTTGTAAAGCTTCCGATACACGCCGTTTGATTCAATAAGTGCTCGTCTCGTTCTCATAATGCCATTATAACGAGCCTCGATGTCGAAAGGTCTTTAGAGATGCTTTAACAAAAAGTAATATTTTCATTGATTGAGCTATATATATAAGTAGATATCATTAGTGAACGAATTCTTAAATATAAGTATTTACTATCACAAATACAAATATGGTCAAATGACACGCTCAAGCCTACTTATGTGTAGAAGCCACCATTACCCTCAACCACGCACGATATAAATTCGTTGCACGCTAATTGAAAATAAAATATTCAAACTTCATTCAACCTTTGCATGTAAATAAACAAAAATTGGCTCAGTGGCAGTGGGCCGGCCATATCTCGCGAAGAACCGCAGAAGAAGCAAAAGTTTTCTTGAGTGGAGTCTACGACTCGGTAAACGTGGTCTAGGACGCCTTTCAACCAGGTGGGATGACGAGCTGCGAAAGACTGCAGATAGATGCTGGATGCGTCAAGCTGAAGACAGGGCGCTATAGCGCTTATTAGAGGAGGCCTATGTCCAGCTTTGGACTAACATAGGCTGATGATGATGAATGATTTAAACAAACTAGTTAATGTGTTAGGCATTCACAGACGTTGTTGTCGAGTGCAGAATGTCGTGTCTATTATTAGATTAGGGTCGATCCGCTCAGAGGTTGATAAGCTCGGGTCGCAGGGCGCGCCACGCGATCTGCTAATCGATTGCCATTGCCATTCCGTTCAACCCATACTTCAACTCCCTCGAACAGCCTTCCTCTTGTTTGTTTCAGTGGCTGTCACATTTAATTCACTGGATAATAAAGTATAACGAACTTTGTTTTCAACACGAAAAAGCGCTTAAGCACGACTGAAGCATTCAGTGAAAAATAACGCTCTGTTCTACAGATTTCAATGTAGATAAGTAGATATTATGAAAACAGAGTTTTAGAATGAGAAAGTGTACTCATTCTCAATAAATGTTCCGTAAAATGAAAGGCGGCTGCACGAGCCAGCCTTGGGTAAAGTGTATTAGCGCCACGTTATCTCACTTTATTTGAATAAATTAGAATAATGAAGGTGGCTAGGTGTAGGCGGTGTTTTACAGGGACAATGGAAAGTGACGTAGAAGGGTTACCAGTGGTCAATCGATAAGGGTGAATGGATGGAGCCAAAAAGCATGTTCATTGATTATCCATTAGGCTAACGGGTATGTAGATACATACCTATTTGACCTAATTGATGGAAATTAAAGCTTTTGTTTAGTTTAATTTGACGAGGTCATAGTAAGTCAGAAACCAAACTTGAAACAAAAACATTATATGTAAATATATAATTGCATTGAAATTTTATAGAATTCTTTTTTATTTGACACGCAGACAAGGTTGAAGGCTAAGGGTAAAAAAACTTATTAAAAAAAAGGGAAAGAGTCGATTATTTCAAAGAAGCTAGAGTTAATGTACCCTGGAATATAATATCGATCGAGAGTTGTTGACTTCAGCTGTGTAGATTATTTATTATTTATAAAAACCAGCTGTGCGGTCGTCCATTCTGACTAAGGTTACTTGCGTATCGATTTTACAATGGAACCAAATACAATTTGTAATATACATACTTCGGAGCTTTCAGTGGATTGAAAACAACTGGTAGATATTTTAAGAGCTTTTCAATTGAATGCAACGTTGTGGGTGTAACTCAATTGTGTATTGAACATCATTGGCCTACATTCCGGTTTATTTATAATTAAACTGTATTATTTACCTAGCAGTGTACCTAATAAGTGTTGTCTTGCTCAAAGAGTGTCATTATGGCGTAACTTAGCGGCTGTTAACCTCGAGCCCTTGAGATTAAATGTATTTTTTCAAACCATAGCCAACATTTGCAGAAAAGTTTATTGAAAATTATTTATTCTGGTAACTTTGTTTAATTTTATTTCATTTTAAACCTTTTAATCAGATAAATATGTATGCACATGGTTTTACTTAAATACTATTGCTTAAACTACATCTATACTATCTGTTTGCCCTCTTTTGGCAAAGGCCTCCTCTCACCCCTTCCACTTTATTCTATTATATCTCTATTTTTTGTTTAATTTAATAAAAGTTTATTGAAAAAACTGTTTTTTCAACACTACCGAAGTTATTATGTAATAAAATATTTATATACAACATTTACTGGAGAATATAATGTACGAAGGTATCTTGTATTGTGATGGTACATACTATAGCCGCACGACACAAGTGGGCCGACCTTTTTTTTTTTGTTGATTGCCTTTGCTACGCAATCCATAAACTACAAACGTCAAGACCAACATAAGATTTGGTTGAAAGAAATCCTACATCTGGTAGCAATAAATATTTATCCCACGAAAGGCCATAGGACTTTAGATAACATAACACTTTAGAACAATCAACCTCGCAATAAATATAAATTCTTAAGTTTTTTAAGATAAGAAAGAATTCTGTCCGCCATGTGCAGTTTGAGACAAGAGGTCTTTTTTTTTCAATCAGTTTAAATGGATTTCTTTTACAAAAAGAAGCCATTCTTTTTGTTATTCGGCGCGTCAAGACTTTCTAATATCGCTTGCACGTGTACAAACAATAAGTATGAAAGTTAGTTTTAATGAATGATAGATATATTGGCAATGGTTAACATTTAAGTTTAATTATAATAAATGCATGATGCTTTATTCATTCTCGTTGGAGACGTCACAACGGAAATGAATACTTATTAAATAAGGCTTCTCGTTTTATAACGAGATATTTATATGCCATACAATTGGCGAAATATTAGTTTTATTCTACCATGGAAGGTCAAAGATAATGATCCCCAATACTGTTATAAGTTATAATTAACGCACATGCATTTCATTCTTTTAAGAGCCATGAGTTTCGCGACATGCAGCGACATCTCGTGACGGGACGTAGAAACAATACAAAATGGGGAGGTTTCATCCTAAGTTTGCTCCACCCCTGGCCGTTAATGAACCAATTAGCAGCAACGTCTAAGCAGCCATTTTTGGGAATACCGTTATGCGCGGACGCAGGCGGGGGTTGACGGAAGAAGGTTATATACCCTTACAAGAGAGGGGATGGGATCAGTCATCAGAATTAAGAGAGAGAACGGGGCGCTCAGCTCTAGGTCCTAACACCGCGTAAAAGTCTTAAAGTCTGAGTCATATCTCGCGTAGTATTAATCCTTGTGGCTTGGCCGTCAGAGTAGAGTCTGTGTAGAGCAAACAAGTAATTTATAAGTAAAATCTGTTATAAAGTTTGGACGAGACGTTTCGACGAATGACGAGTGTTCCGGTTCGAGTACAAAGCTAAGTTTATTCTATAATTATTGTACCCATACGATTGATATTAGCGATCCTTGAATACTCAGCTTACAGAAAGCCCGAGAGGTCTACTCATTCACATAATCAACACTTACTGTGGCTAAAACCAATCGTACGATACATTGTGTTTTTCTCAGGAACATCCCGCCTAATTTTGAGGCCACAAATCCCCTTTAAACTCTCCTGAGTCTGGGCGACTGTGTTTCGCACCTTGCATAATTCTCTGGTTGGTTACCGGGTACAAGATTGGCAAGCAGCCTTCAGTTCTTGACAGTCTTGGAGGCGCTGTTATTAATACAGAACGGGAGGACTATTAGCTGAAAATCTTGTTAGTCCATACGTGGAATCTAACAACATTCTCCGTTACAGAGCCGAAAGGGTGGCGGAACCAACCTCAATTTATAATTGTTTAATTGACTTATCATATTATCTCTTTGTGCACCCTAGCAATAAGTTCTTTCTGTCTTTCTGTCTATTTACTGTATTTTAATGTACGTGTGTGTATAAAATATATTAAACAATACTAAATTCCTGTCAACCAGTTTGTTTACATTTTATCTTAAATTTCCCTGCAAGTTAGAGATTTCATGAGGCTTAGGCTAATCAACTTAGGTCAAGGTTATTTAAAACTCTTTTCTAACAACAATTAATTTTAAAGAACACCTTACTCACAGATAAGGTAAACTCATTCAGTTACAGAAATGGATTGATACATTATTTTGAAATGTTATTTACTAAAATAAAAGAGCACTATCTGAATTTGATTTGGTCTATTTCAACTAGAATGTAACACATGTATGACCCACATAGCGGCATACATGTAGCAGTCCGAGGGCCCTCATACAAAAATACAAATACTTATCACGCATCCCGTTGATGCAGGACTGCCTCCGGTAAAGCCCATAAACTGGAAGACACAGGCATTTGAACGATTAAGAACAAATCAATTGGTCTTAAAACCAGACCACAGGTCTTTAATCCGCGCGGACCGGTTTAACTGACTGGAGTCCCACAGCGAGAACTGAACCTTATAATCTCAAACTTCCTGCTCTAAGTGTTATCAATCCATAACCTGTATTATTCGACAAAGACACTGATATATAAAATCTCAATAAATAAATGAGCCTGAAACGCTATGACTACATATTTATAATCTGGTACTCATAAAGCCAACATAGGCCTGGGTCCGTTACATTTGGTGCTCGTGAGCAAGGATCTAGTGAAGTGCGAAGCGATAGCCTAGCTGCTAGATAGAATCTGGTAATATAAAAACATACAAACACAACGTAGACTTAACATTTTGACGATCACAAATCTCACAAATCCAGATTTATTTTTACAAATAACGACCATTTGTCGAAAGCATATAAACATGCGCAATTTAGCTAAAAAGCAAAGCAAAGAGCTTGGCGCTAAACAAGCTGGTGATAATAAACATTAAAACATAACTTGGTTCAAATTGAACAGACCTGAGTTTTATGACCGTAAACCTTATGTTGAATAGACAGCACTCTGATATCTTGACTTGTTGGGAAAAACATTTATGCAGTGATTTACAAAATTACTGAACTTAATATATCACAGAAATTTAGTACTGGTTGGTATATTTAAGGCTTATAGCGCATGATAATGGTATTATTTTAGCATGCCAAGCGAATTTTAAAAAGTCTTGATACGAATTTTGCACATAAACCCATTCGCAGAAAGGTAATAGGGATACAATAAATAAATACCACTATAAAAGACAAGATAAAATTACTACAACAAACGAATGTTCTGTTAGGATTCAATACTGAAAGATAATTACAAATTTATGAATCCAACTTACCTCAAGTATCTCATCGTTATGAAAAGATCTTGATTGATTATTTGAATATAAGTAAATAATAGCGCCTAAATTGAAAAAAAAGCACAACACAAGTACAGGTTTCCAGCGGTTTATTTAAATCATGTTACTTGCTAAATAAATAAATAGGGATTTAGAGGAGTTAAACATTCCTCACCTAGATATGAGTTTTAATTTAGATATAGATTAGGTGTTTAAGATTGAGTATAAGGATAAATTAAATAGTTAGATAAATAGAGACAGGAGGATACGTAGCGAATTAAATCCCTAAATGATAAATCCCTACATTGATCGTATGCAAACAGACAGCCAATTGAATGTATGAGCATCAATCAATTTTAGATGGCTCTGATCGATAGAGAAATCGCCGTAGGCAATAAAACTAAACTATCAAATTCAAAGTGAAATTCTACTGTATGAAGGAAGAGACATGGTGTAACCTGCAATAATAGCGGTACACTAATCTTTAGATCCAACAAATTAAATGATAAACGTAAAAAGCATCATTTTGTCTGCCTGGAATTATGACACAGGTAATGACGACATCACAAGCCTATAAGTTAGCAAAAATATTGACAAATCTATGATATTTAATTACGATCAAATAAGGCTCAACTTAGTTAAGCAATAAAGCAGTTATTATGAAAATATTGCCTTATTTCAGTATGGTTACAACTGTATAAAACAAATACTAGCTACCTATAGTATTACATTGTTAATACAAAAATACTTTATTGTATACACCAGATACAGATCATTATAAAAGACATTACATGCGACAAGTACAATGGGCGGCCTTATCGCTTAGAAGCTACCATGCAAACTTTTGATAATAGAATCGGTATGAATGAAAGGCAGGCTGCTCAGTTATTTCTTACTACAATAATAACTTTTAAAAAAGCCGATAGTTTAAGGCACGTGTTTGTATAGCAATATATTTACGGTACAAAACAATTGCAAAAAGGAATTATGTCTAACGGCGGCGTTACAAAAGAAACAATTGTTTGGTAACCCTCAGTACCTAGGAAAGGCTGAAACAATGATGACAAAATAAACGCACACAGTTATAATGCCTAAAGGCTAAGGCTTCTTTTTAGGAGGCGGTTTTGTCTAGTTCAAAATCATTTAGATTAGACAAGGCTAAGTAATTTAAATTTAATGTATATGGCGTTGTAAAGTTAATAAAGCCCAGTTAAAGATATAAAAGAGGGTTCGATTCCCGACAGTCTGAAAAAAGTTGAAGTTACATCTTGATGAAGATTAATATAATAAAATAAACAGGGATCAACGGGTTCGATTCCCAATACTCTGCAGATATATTTTTAAATTGACTTTATTTATAAAGGTCATTTTTAGACATATAAGATATTAAAAGGCGGGTTCGACTCCCGACAGTCTGTAAATAGTTGAAGTTACATCTTGATGAAGATCAATATAATAAAATACACAGGGATTATTAATCATTCTAACGGGTTCGATTCCCAATACTCTGCAGAATGTATATAACTAAGCTAACATTATTAATAAAAGTCAGTTTTAGATATTATTATGCAGCGGGTTCGACTCCCAACTGTCTGCTAATAATTGAATAAACTTGATTGGTAAAGGTCAGCCTAATGTATAAAAGACGACAACTTTGATTGAAAAGGACAATCGAAGAAGAAAATTATTAAAATATGGGAGGTTCGACTCCTTCCTCAATACAAAAGGCTGTATTTATAATGATCCAATGGATTATTTTATTGATTCAATGGACTGAAAAAGGTTTAATTAAGATCTAAGAAACAAGAGTTCAACTCTCTTGCGTACCTATAAGATATTTTTATGAACATAATTATTTCAATTAATATTATTAATTAAGGTCAGTCTTAGATAAGAGATATTATGCAGCGGGTTCGACTCCCAACATTCTGCTAATCAATAATTGAAAAACTTTATTGATAAAGGTCAGATTTATGCTTAAAAGACCACCAGTTCGATTAAAACGAACAAATTAAAGAAAAAAATTAAAAGAGGGAAGGTTCAATTTCTACCTCAATACAATATAAACATAATTGATAAAGGTCCTTATCATAGCATTATAAGCAACTGATTCGATTCCTATGTACCGCAATATAAAAGGCTAAGGCTGTATTTATATTGATCAAATAGATTAATAAAGGTTTGATTATGACCTAGGAAACGAGAGTTCGAATCTCTTAGTGGAAAATATATAATATATAAACATGTTTTACATCCCTGTAAACATAATTAATACAGATCTGCTTATGACAAAAACGGTACAGATTAGATTATTATGGCAATACAAAGGATTGTATTTATATATATAGTAACTAATAGTCATTATTACTACTGAGTTAGTAGAATGAGGTATGATGAAACCAGGGACAACACTGTTTTGTAAACTAATTGTTCAAGACGTGCACTTTGGAAAAATAACAGCTTTTTAAACACGAAAGTCAAATAGAATCGAAAACTATCATAATGAGGTACTATAATACTGATTATAAAATAAGCATATGCCCTAACATCACGACAACTATAAAACAATTAGCAGCGTCCCTAAAGTGATGGACGGTAACAAGGGTTATTATAACATACGAAGATATAAACAGAAAGGCTGTATACATAATTATAAAGCTCCGATCTGGAAGCATAATAAGGGTTCGATTCCCTGAAACCAATCGTAGAAGGGATGCATTGTTGATTAAGAGAAAAATGAACGCAGTCAATTTATTTAATGTATGATATTTTTGATAATGCGAGTTGCATTACAAACAAGTAATCAAGACCATAAGTTTTATTTAAAGGCAAGAGAAGAAACACGGTCATTATACAAAAATTTACATTACATTATACATTAATGATCTATTTTACAACAAGTGAAATAGGAATAAGACATATAACATTAAATGTAAAAATAACCCATAATTAATCGATCGCACATTAGTCACACAAAGGACCAAGGTGTGTAAGAACAAATTAAAATATAGTAATGGTATGCGATGTGTAATAAACTTTACACTTATTGTACTATACGTATATATGGGATGAATCGATTATTAATCAACATTGGCGACTGATTTACACATGAAAATGTTATTTCAAAGGCGATGATAGCGTTGAACTTAGGCTATGGAAAACATAATGCCATTAATAGTCGCAAATAAAACCTTAATCAACAGTTTCCTTGACTCGTTCGGTTTAATATCAGAAACGGTGTCTAATTAAGGATATTGCTTGGGCCACATTATAGCCAAGAGTTGACTTAAAATATTACCGCTATTGTTAAAATATAATAGAACCTTCAGTTTAAGGATCTAGGAACGGAGGAATGATGAGATGCAATTTTATTGCAATTATTATTATAAAATATTTTTTTATACTATAAATAAACGAAGACTAAGATTGGTAATTGGTTAGGTAGGAATATAGAAATTGGTTAGGTAGGAATGTAGATATCGGTTAGGTAGGAATATAGATATTGGTTTATTGGTTAGGTAGGAACATAGATAATGGTTAATTGGTTAGGTAGGAATATAGAAATTGGTTAATTGGTTTAGGTAGGCGAATACGTGTACTGTGGAGAGATATACTAAGGACGATGACGATATTGATTAAAAGTAGATAGGTGACAGATGGATGAGCACATTTTTTTTTGCGTTTAGATGTTATGCGTAGCATAAAAAAACCGGAGGTATGAGGGTGGTCAGTTGCGTTTTAGTTATATTTGGAGAGGACGTTTCCTCTTTGTATATACATAAGGAGATGAAAAATAATAATAATCAATATTGAATTTATTAGCGTATATCCAGTCTGAGGGTGGACTTGGGTAATATCATAAATATACTAGACTACTAGCATAGTTGTTATACTTATGACAATCTAATTAGGAAATAAATAAGAAAAAACAAACTAGAAAAAAAAATGATTGATAATTTGGATACGAGAATGGTCTTATGAAAACTTCATCACTCGAAATTTTCTGCGTGTAGAATTTTCAGAGGGTGGAATGTGATGGTACATACTATAGCCGCACGACACAAGTGGGCCGACCTTTTTTTTTTTGTTGATTGCCTTTGCTACGCAATCCATAAACTACAAACGTCAAGACCAACATAAGATTTGGTTGAAAGAAATCCTACATCTGGTAGCAATAAATATTTATCCCACGAAAGGCCATAGGACTTTAGATAACATAACACTTTAGAACAATCAACCTCGCAATAAATATAAATTCTTAAGTTTTTTAAGATAAGAAAGAATTCTGTCCGCCATGTGCAGTTTGAGACAAGAGGTCTTTTTTTTTCAATCAGTTTAAATGGATTTCTTTTACAAAAAGAAGCCATTCTTTTTGTTATTCGGCGCGTCAAGACTTTCTAATATCGCTTGCACGTGTACAAACAATAAGTATGAAAGTTAGTTTTAATGAATGATAGATATATTGGCAATGGTTAACATTTAAGTTTAATTATAATAAATGCATGATGCTTTATTCATTCTCGTTGGAGACGTCACAACGGAAATGAATACTTATTAAATAAGGCTTCTCGTTTTATAACGAGATATTTATATGCCATACAATTGGCGAAATATTAGTTTTATTCTACCATGGAAGGTCAAAGATAATGATCCCCAATACTGTTATAAGTTATAATTAACGCACATGCATTTCATTCTTTTAAGAGCCATGAGTTTCGCGACATGCAGCGACATCTCGTGACGGGACGTAGAAACAATACAAAATGGGGAGGTTTCATCCTAAGTTTGCTCCACCCCTGGCCGTTAATGAACCAATTAGCAGCAACGTCTAAGCAGCCATTTTTGGGAATACCGTTATGCGCGGACGCAGGCGGGGGTTGACGGAAGAAGGTTATATACCCTTACAAGAGAGGGGATGGGATCAGTCATCAGAATTAAGAGAGAGAACGGGGCGCTCAGCTCTAGGTCCTAACACCGCGTAAAAGTCTTAAAGTCTGAGTCATATCTCGCGTAGTATTAATCCTTGTGGCTTGGCCGTCAGAGTAGAGTCTGTGTAGAGCAAACAAGTAATTTATAAGTAAAATCTGTTATAAAGTTTGGACGAGACGTTTCGACGAATGACGAGTGTTCCGGTTCGAGTACAAAGCTAAGTTTATTCTATAATTATTGTACCCATACGATTGATATTAGCGATCCTTGAATACTCAGCTTACAGAAAGCCCGAGAGGTCTACTCATTCACATAATCAACACTTACTGTGGCTAAAACCAATCGTACGATACATTGTGTTTTTCTCAGGAACATCCCGCCTAATTTTGAGGCCACAAATCCCCTTTAAACTCTCCTGAGTCTGGGCGACTGTGTTTCGCACCTTGCATAATTCTCTGGTTGGTTACCGGGTACAAGATTGGCAAGCAGCCTTCAGTTCTTGACAGTCTTGGAGGCGCTGTTATTAATACAGAACGGGAGGACTATTAGCTGAAAATCTTGTTAGTCCATACGTGGAATCTAACAACATTCTCCGTTACAGAGCCGAAAGGGTGGCGGAACCAACCTCAATTTATAATTGTTTAATTGACTTATCATATTATCTCTTTGTGCACCCTAGCAATAAGTTCTTTCTGTCTTTCTGTCTATTTACTGTATTTTAATGTACGTGTGTGTATAAAATATATTAAACAATACTAAATTCCTGTCAACCAGTTTGTTTACATTTTATCTTAAATTTCCCTGCAAGTTAGAGATTTCATGAGGCTTAGGCTAATCAACTTAGGTCAAGGTTATTTAAAACTCTTTTCTAACAACAATTAATTTTAAAGAACACCTTACTCACAGATAAGGTAAACTCATTCAGTTACAGAAATGGATTGATACATTATTTTGAAATGTTATTTACTAAAATAAAAGAGCACTATCTGAATTTGATTTGGTCTATTTCAACTAGAATGTAACACATGTATGACCCACATAGCGGCATACATGTAGCAGTCCGAGGGCCCTCATACAAAAATACAAATACTTATCACGCATCCCGTTGATGCAGGACTGCCTCCGGTAAAGCCCATAAACTGGAAGACACAGGCATTTGAACGATTAAGAACAAATCAATTGGTCTTAAAACCAGACCACAGGTCTTTAATCCGCGCGGACCGGTTTAACTGACTGGAGTCCCACAGCGAGAACTGAACCTTATAATCTCAAACTTCCTGCTCTAAGTGTTATCAATCCATAACCTGTATTATTCGACAAAGACACTGATATATAAAATCTCAATAAATAAATGAGCCTGAAACGCTATGACTACATATTTATAATCTGGTACTCATAAAGCCAACATAGGCCTGGGTCCGTTACAGTATATTACATCGATATGTACCCAATACCTTTTATTTTCGACCTTGGAAGATCCATCTGCCAGTTCTTTATCGAGCTATAAAAAGAAAACAGTTTTATTGGAATAAAAAACATTTACAACACGTGTCTACGAAAATTAAGAAGAACACAATTTATTTATGACGTCGAATACCGATGCGCATATGGAAACGTCAGGGTCAGGGCTTCAGTAAAATTCTAAGAGAGGAGAATTGAGAGAAATTTACACTCTCTTTCACAAAAACTATCTTTCTCTCTCTTTCTTAATGAAACTTGGCAAGGAGGTTGATGGTATTCCGGAGGTTATATGCTACATTTTTCCTGGAAAAGCGCGTGTGAACCCGCGGGAAGACGTATGTTAGTATGTTATTTACTTAAAATGGAGTCGTAATGTCAAAAAGTCTTCGTAAAAATATGCTTCATAGTATTTTTAGACATTTTCCTGTGACTATAAACACGAACGGGGCCCAATACAAAGTGATTTTGGAGATAGGAAAGAGGAAATGAGAAACATTAAATATTTCTAAACTTATGGATCAGGATACATAATTACAAGTACACACTAACTTGTAAGTATCGCCAGCTCGTGACCACGACAGTGTGTAAACCTATAAAAACGTCGCGAAAAATAGGTAAATAAACGCAATAAATACCCGTTAATATATCCTTGTAATTATGACAACCTCTGAGGTGCGGTGGGCGAAGGTCTGCCTGCGACGCAGGGGTTTGATTCCCACCTCGGGACAATTGTGTGCAAGATCTGACGATATATGACATAGAAAATGTATGATATACATTTTCTATGTATGATAAAAACTATGAATCTATGAAATGTATTGTATTATGTAGTATATCAGTCATCTAGTACCCATAACACAAGCTCTGCTTAGCTTGGGGCTAGATGATGGTGTGTGGATTGCCATTGAGCATTATTTATATGAGAAACATTAACCGTTAAACTGTATTTAGTTCGTGGGAGCACAAAAGTGACGCTCTTCAGCCGAAGGCAATACCTTATCTCTGACCGTTATCCCCACAAGACTACTTGATAAGCCTGACTCAAACTTGTAACGAGACTCTGAACATGTCGAGGGGCGGCTGACAGTGTCATCAACGTATGTATTCAGTTGACATCCTGGCTTGCGATGAGTTTGGTGTTAGAATCTGTTGGGTATGTATCGAGATGTTATGGTGCTGAGCAAGGCAAGCCACCATTATTCGCCGACCGCTTCATTTTATAATTAAGTGTAATTATAATGGTAGAAATACATAGATACTGATACATAAGTTAGCTTCGCCGCTTAGTTACCTTGCGTAACTTTACTTACGCTTAGAAAAGTTACTAAGCGTAAGCTATAGGATACGAGTACACTAGGAGGTAGTCAAATGGTCAACTCATAAGGAGACGCGACGCAGCGCTTTACTACACAAAAAGATTACAATTTTGGCGGCGGCGACGTTGTGCTGCATCGTATCTCGGTGTGACCTAACTCTACGGCATGAGAGTAAATGAGACTGATTTTCAGATAAGCTTTACAATCTCGCTTTTCTTGACCGTACAGAACTTCATCCATCCTTTATTAATTAATACTTAAGTAATGTCATGACATGACTCACAATGATCTAGAATTCCAGAACGCAATATAATTATTATTCAAGTTTTTTTTTCGTCTTAGTTCATTTGGTTGGTATCTAGACACAAACAAAAACAATACGTGGAGAATTCCACCTGTACAAATAAGTTGGCGGCACTTACCTTACAAAGGTCCTGACGGGTCCTGGTGAATTAGAAGCGGATGTCACTCACACGACACAGATTACTGCGAATAGTTGGAACAATTCGGCCTGCCATTTGCATTACACAGGGGTTATGAGCTGACTGGGGATCGCTGCGTGAAATTAGAAATGAAATCACCAGGAGAATGGAATATGATTTGTGAATGTAGGTCGTCTCTGTGGATAGAAGGGTGATTCTGTACTGATACTTGAAAATCAATATCGTAATGTTTTGAAGGGGTCAAAATTATGTTCAAAGTTACATACATACATATGTATGAAGCTAATAAAAACGGTATAAAAAGGTGTAAAATAAGATATTGTACAATGTCGTTCAAAAAACTAGTATCGTTTGCTAAAATAAAGATATCAAGCTGTTCCATACACATAAAAGCACCAAAATATTCCATACACAAAAAACCAAAACTATTATAATGACGAACCTGATATTTAGTAATTTAACAATTTTGTTATAATTAGAAACCTGTCAAGCGAGTAACCTATCGATCGAAGATCGAACATTGTTTGATCGAAGTCATGTACATAAAACTTTAGAAACTCATGGTTACAAAAATAAAATACAATGGGATTTTACACGACAAATCGCCGTTAATATTCGGTTATAAGTGCTTTAAGACTTCTTGGAATCTAGTCTAGACCTTAACATTAACACGAATAAAAAATTACGGTGAAAAAACTTTTACCTTTTTGTCCTACAATTAATCCAACAAGATTTATATCGTAAGGGCGTCTACACGTGCTACGACTTGCTACGCCGTAGCAGTCTACGAAAGTCGCGTGTCCAAAAGTTCAGCGTAGCATGCTACGGGCGTAGCACTTCGCATGATTGATGATGTGTTTGTATTGAAACAAACGTAAATTATTCACGTTTGTAGCGTGCTTATTATTTTTTCTCACTACACTTTCTACGTCAAATGGATTATTAACTAGACCAGTTATTCGGGATGACGTATTTTATAGCAGCACGCTATTTAGTTATTGAAAAGAAAAGTGCTTCTCTTATAAGTTTATTAGTCTAAATTGGATAAGGTTTCTGAATGTTATGAATACCTATAGTTATCAAACACAATTAAGAAGAAATTCAGACACTTCCAAGAGTAAAAGGGCGGATTTATCTCCACGAGCAATTTCTTGCTAAGGTTTTTAGCAGTCCCAAGGAAGAAATTGTTCGCCTAACTGCTTTTGCACAGCACCGTCCCAAAGATAATTGTGGCCTCCAATACAAGACTTCTCCAGGCCTCATGGTTCTGAGTAGTTTAGAGCTAATGCTCGTGCGAGTCACCTCTTTTTATTTTGTCAAGCGGCCGCGCAGGCTCTATTTGTGCGGCGCCGTCGCTGTCATAACAACTATCTCTCTTACCTAAGTTTTCTTGTTTCCAGTTGTAGCGGTTTGCGTACGATGGGAGCTTCCCCTACCTGGTGATGGAAGTGGCGGCGCGGGCGCGATGAGCTAGCGGCATGGTGGGCGAGGGGGCGGGCCGCGGAGGGCGCGCGGGCTCGCACGTTGCCGACTCGCCCCCGCGCGCGCTCATGGGCTACGCGGCGCCGCCGGCGCAGGCGCAGGACGCGCTGCTCGACCGCGCCGTGCCGCAGCCGGCGCCGCTGCCGCAGAACATGACTAATGCGGACTTACAGCGGGCACATTCAAGGTAAACCTCACCATTTTGATCTTCAGATCTATGGGATTACCACGGGATCATCTCTCATACAAGCTAAAGAATTTTCAAAATCGCTCCATGATTGACGGAAAAATCGACGAACATACATACAGCCGAAAAAAGGAGGGGGTTCTCCTTTTTTCGAAGTCAGTTAAAAAGCCCGTTTTACTGCTGTGCATACTAAGTCCTGCTGGTAAGATTCTTAATATCTTTAAGCTATAGAAAGTCCCACGTCACCCGTGCTCGTGCCTTTGCTCGATAAAATGTCACACTAAAACGATCGTTGGTTTTTAAAATCAGTTTGTAATAAAACATTGAGCGTCATGTTCTAAATCATTTGTCCACTAAAACTTTACTCTTAGCATGGCTTTAAAAATGGGTACGTACTATCCACAGAAATTATAGTTCTGTGGTACTACATTAAAATCGAAATCACGTAACTTAATCTACTTTTATATTTGATTTATTTTGGAAGAGCGAGATTCCCTCACACAGACCTTATCTTATTTGTCTTATCTTTTAGAAGGAACAGGATATTTCTTTTAAAGTACGTAAAACAAATAAAAACAAATATTTAGTATTTGTATATGTATTTTTGTATGTTCGAAGTTTGGTTCAAATTTCTGTTAATTGTAAATGATTTCTATACTCACCTCAATGGTTTAAAGTTTCCTATCAACAAGAAATCAAGAGCAGTAGAAGGATCAGCGAAGTGGCTATAAATAAAATAAAATTTACGAGTCCGATGACCGCATTTAAGTTTCCGTTCCGTTTCGCGAATTCTGAATATTTTGCTCAAGATTTAATATCCGTTGAAGATTTATATTGATTATCGCAACGGAAATTTCTATAGATGAGCTCAGTGACGAGCTCAGTTTTATTTATTTTTAAGCCTAAAGATGATTCACCAAAACCACTTCACTGGAATCATCGCTTTACGATTATCGAAACTATTGAATCACGTTTATCAAGTCGAAGTTTTGTTTTAATGCGTAGGAAGTGGATTATTGAAATTCACATGGACTGTAAAACTGACTCATAACATCTGTTCTATTATTTGCAGAAATCCGAGATTAGTTTTTGCAATAAAGATTATCAAAGTTCAATCCCCGGATAGGGTCAAATTTCAAATTAAGATATCGCAGTAATTTCGTCCCGCCTTCTGTAAAACTTCAGATATGTACATTTTATTAGGTCAATCAATGCAAAAACGTTCATAATTTTTTTAAGTCTCTCTGAAGGGGTTTACTTCTTAATCCACAAACGTTTTAAAGAACTTTTCGAAGAACGTTATAACGCCCATAACTATCTGCTGATGTATGTTCTACGGCTAAAACATTCTATACCAAAAAAAAGAGAAAGTTTCCTCTTCAGCACATATAATTATGTCCACAGTTGAACATGTGTTCCACGTTTGGCAGGCAAATTGGTAATAGCAGTCGGGGTGTTTAAAAAATACACGAAAGGAAGCTGTTGCCCTTTTTATTAGTATAGTAAGTTATATAAGTATAGTAGTCGGCTCTTGGGCTCTCTGGGACTCTTGGGCTCAGGCCCAAGGTAAGCGGTGTAAGAACCCATCCAAGTCAGGTTGGATGGTTTCTTACACCGCCTCGACCGCCATAGTGAAGAGAAATAAATAAATAATCACACGACAATCCACATAGCATCATCTAGCCCCAAAAGTAAGCAGAATTATAAAAATATAAAAGCTGAAAGTTTTAAAATAATTCATAAAATAGTAATCTGTTATTTCCGGTTTTCCAGATCAATGTCGTCCCTACCACCAGAGCCATTCATGATGCTCCGCGCTAAGGCGCTGAGCAAGAGAGTCATCATCAACGTGGGCGGCGTGCGACACGAGGTGCTGTGGCGCACGCTAGAGAGACTGCCCCACACGCGGCTCGGCAGACTGCGGGATTGCAATACACACGAGGCCATCACAGAGCTATGTGACGACTACTCCTTGCAAGATAACGAGTATTTCTTTGACAGGTGTGTACTCCACCTGGACTTTAATTATATTATATTTATTTATTTCGGATAATATAATCCATAGCATAGAATTACATTAACATATAATATAAAATTTAATTCCGACGACATCTGTAGCGCGGTGAACGAAGCTCCGCCTGCGACACAGGAGGTTACAGGTCGATTCCGCCTCGGGACTAATGTTTGTACGATCTGCAGATAATTGTTTCGGGTGTTCTGGTCGTTTTCATTACATAGATAGATAATTTTTATGATCCATAGATCATAAAAATTATCTATCTATGTAATGTATTGTATTATGTATATCAGTTATCTCGTACCCATAACACAAGCTTTGCGTAGCTCTGGGCTAGATAATGCTGTGTGAATTGTCCAGCATTATTTATTATTTATTTAAGTATTCTGTAGCATACAATCTCGTTTGTACCGTAAAGGATCAAGCTTTTCTATACATATAGAAGACCTGAATTTGAAGTTCATTTTAATGTCAAATTCGTCCTGTACGGTAATGCTGATGCGGTGGGCTAGATACCCAAGCTCCTCTTTCACCCGCGTTGCTTAGATCTGTTATTTCGACCAGACGCTCAGATTTTTTTTTTAAAACCGGTGACCTTCGGCAGCTTACGTACCTCACGACTCCAAGGAGAGTATAATATAATATATAATATATAGTATAATATAATATAATAGTATAAATGCGTAGGCTCTGTCAAGACTTGCATATTTACGCCTCTTGAGCGGCCAAATCTGCCGCCGCACTATAAAATATATATTTTTTAATGTTTTATATGTAAAGTGGCTGTGATTTAATAAGCAAAATATTTAATAATGATTCTACATTCGGTTTTCTTTCTTTTCAGGCATCCAAAAAGCTTCAGCTCAATTCTAAATTTTTATAGGACTGGAAAGTTACATTTAGTAGACGAAATGTGTGTATTGGCGTTCAGTGATGATCTCGAATATTGGGGTGTGGACGAACTCTACCTGGAGTCGTGTTGTCAACACAAGTACCACCAACGGAAAGAACACGTCCACGAGGAAATGAGGAAAGAAGCAGAGAGCTTGCGGCAAAGGGAGGAAGAGGAATTTGGACAAGGAACATGTGCTCAATACCAAAAGTGGCTTTGGGACCTTCTAGAGAAACCTACGACGAGTATAGCAGCCAGGGTAAAGTATTGCTAAGCGTTTATCTCAAGTAATCTATCCTATTAATTTTCTTTTGTAAAGCTATCCCGGACTCAGTTCCTTAGAGGTATATTTTTTTAATTACCTGTCCATTCTTTTGAATTTAGTAGAAAATGCTTTTGTTTTGGTGATACTAGTAAACTAGACTTTGAAGATTGTGCACAGACTTGCTAGATAAAACACACAAAGAAGACAACTAAAAACACTCGATTTTAAGGCACTACGCAAAACACTTCAGAAAAGTTTCTCGTAATTACTTAATGTATCACTATACCTACCTTGTAACTAATTTATACACCTAAACATGTACACGTAGGTACGTATACGTACATTAGCCTCGTACAAATGTAAAAAGCAAGCTTGTTTCGTACACAATACACTTGCTTTACATATTTTCAAACTTACACTTTTACTAACACAAGCACTGGGGACATGTTGGGAAACAAGCTTAATTTTCTATGCAATTTATGTGTATTGTAATTGTATTATATACTCTGGCCAAATTGAAGATACAATGTTTATAAACATTGCACCAATGCTTAACCTAAAACTCACTTTCTTATTGTTGACTTTTTGATAGAATTGGCACTACTGGTCGATTCTCTTCGCTAAAATGGTTTGTCCTGACAATTATACATAGTTCAAACTCGTCGCCAATAATTTAGTTTTTTCAGTTTTCTTTGTTTACAAACATTATTTCTACAGAATGGCTTGACTAGATAGTTGTGTATGTGGTGCATGAATAACATCTATTGCTGCATCTTTACCTACCTCGATGTTGTCTGTTTGTTATGTAATGGAATGTGGTGTTGTGTCTTTTGTACCATCTGCTATGACATGAAGTCGCTTTTGTCGAACTTCTAAATCTTCTCTTTCCCTTTTGTCGCTTTCTCTTTTTTCTATTTTAAGAATTTTTTCCAGCCAGATTTTTTTCGACAACAGCGATTCTATTTATGTAAGTTGAATTAATTAAATAATACACCTGTTTTAGAACCTAGGATATTTACATTTTAAAATATAGAGGTGCATAAAATGTGGTAGTAGATGATGAAAGATTGTCAATAATTTGAGACACTAACAGTTACCCTCAAGTTTTTAGAATGTTTTGTAGAGGTAATTAGATTTTTAGAAAGAAGTAGTTGAATTAACATGACTTACGAATGTCTAGAAGCCGATCACACAAATATAGAATGCACTTGCAAAAGCACCACTGTATAGTTCAAGCTAACATTTGTTTTAAAATATTTAACAGGTACCTTTGTAATCTTTGTCAATGTTCACAGCCGCGTCGATCGTTCTCATTCGAGAGCTCAAAACAAAGCTTAATTGTTGTCGCAAATATTGCAAATATGGGATGGGCTTACGCGATGTGATCAATAGTCGCAGAGTGACGCTTCAGAGGCCCGCGTGCGTTGGGGCACGGGACAGGCTCGCGCCCCCGGCACGGCCGCCCGAGGCTCGGCCCGTGGCCGCCGTGCCGTGTGCGCCCCTGCGCCCGCGCCGCTACCCACCACGGCTGAGCGTCGCTTGCCGCGCCCCACCCGCTCCCCCCCCCCTTCCCAACTCTCCTAGACCCCCCTCGAGCCATCAGTGCTTCCGCTTCGTCTACTGACCCGACTAACAACGAGCGATGCTATGGACGGACGCGCGTTTGCTGCAGATGCGCCCACACGACGCACGTCCGTTCACACATTATTTATTACATATTAACACCCTACACAACACTACTAACATAATCCACACGAATAGATGTTATTTTTACACCAAAATTATTATCACTGTTTATTAATGTTTACTTATCACATTTACTTACTATGATTGGCTTTTTTATGTAAATACATATACATACCTACCTACGACTACATTACCTACTTGTAACATTGTACAAACGTAACTAATAACAGATTGTATAAACACTTGCATACTTACAACGAGTAGGCGACACTGTGACATGTAGCGACTGCCCGCAAAGCGATGCGATGCGCGCGGGCGCTGACCGGTGCGTGCTTGCAGGTGATCGCGGTGATATCGATCCTCTTCATCGTGCTGTCCACGATAGGGCTCACGCTCAACACGATCCCGTCGATGCAAGTGTACGACGAGAAGGGCACGCCCATGGACAACCCGCAGCTGGCCATGGTCGAGGCTGTCTGCATAACGTGGTTCACGCTCGAGTACGTGCTTAGATTCAGTGCCTCCCCGGACAAGTGGAAGTTCTTCAAAGGTGGACTGAACGTTATAGACTTATTGGCGATATTGCCGTATTTTGTGTCCCTGTTTCTGCTCGAGACGAATAAGAACGCGACGGATCAGTTCCAAGATGTGCGTCGCGTGGTCCAGATCTTCCGCATAATGCGGATACTGCGCATCCTCAAGTTGGCGCGGCACTCGACCGGGCTGCAGTCGCTCGGCTTCACGCTGCGCAACTCCTACAAGGAGCTCGGGCTGCTCATGTTGTTCCTCGCGATGGGGGTGCTCATATTCTCCTCGCTGGCTTACTTCGCCGAAAAGGAGGAGCCAGGCACTAAATTCATTTCCATCCCGGAAACTTTCTGGTGGGCCGGCATCACCATGACCACAGTCGGATACGGTGATATTTACCCCACGACTCCGTTGGGCAAAGTCATCGGCTCAGTGTGCTGTATTTGCGGCGTATTGGTAATTGCGTTGCCCATTCCCATTATCGTCAACAATTTCGCCGAGTTTTATAAGAACCAGATGCGGCGCGAGAAGGCTCTCAAGCGTCGCGAGGCGCTGGAACGAGCCAAGCGGGAGGGCTCCATTGTGTCCTTCCACCACATCAACCTGCGCGACGCTTTCGCCAAGAGCATGGACCTCATCGACGTCATAGTTGACACAGGTCAGTACCCCAGTTCTTTTTTCACCCGTATCGTGCCGCTTGTCCATGTCATGTGTAATCCTTCCGCATTGATATAACGTCTCTAACAGTCTCTCACTGTGCACGCATGTCTCCCCCGCTAGAATGCATCTGTGTATTGAATGTCATGGGTGTGGAATGTGTGCACGTCGCATCGTTAGCTCTCCGGAACCGCAGACATTTCAAACAGATCACGTCACATCGCAGACAGCTATGATCACCCGTGCGATGCGACGCGGCGCACTCAAGAGTGTTTTATTCCTTGTCTTCAGGTGACAAGTGCGTCCTCATTGAGGCGAGAGACGACGCCAGATGAGCTACTTGCTACTATCGCACGGTCGACACTCGACCCTTATTGTTAGTCTGTTCTGGGGTCGGGCTCGCGTCGTGTGTAGCTAGCGATGTGCGACGAAGACACTATATTCTAAGGTCGATTACGTTGTCAGCGTAAGCCTAACGCTTCTTAGAAACTAACAAATAAAATAAATTCGTATATATTCTTAAATATGGACTGTGTGTATCCGGAGAACGCTGGATTTCATAGACTGTTCGTGTGGAATGTGTGTTGTGTAGATCACGCTGCTATTACTGCCATCTGTTGTGAATGTACTTTCCTTCGTTCGTTTACGTTCTACTTGCCAATATGCGATACGGGCTTTGACGAGGGAGGGCGTGGAAGCCTAGCTACTTAATGGTGTGTGTCTCCAGGACACAATCAGCAGGAGGAAGCAATTAGCCTGGAGGGCGAGGCCCCGGCCATCACGGGGTGCTACAAACAGTACGACCACTCCATCGCTAGTAAGAACCCGGAGAGTACTGACCCCGAACAGGTAAGTCCGACACACACCCAAAGGGTGCGTCTGACATTCCACTCAAGAACCTAACTCTTTCTTTTCCAAAAACCTCTGAAAATGAGTGTGCAACTTCTACTTTTTACTGTGCAAGATAATTATTCTAATTTTCACAAACTTCGGAACGTTCTGTTTATGAAACAACAGTAATATTTTAATCCGAGACGCACCCTTTTGACAAGTTATGCACCAGGCTTGTTGCTAACGCGAGGGGTCATAGTTTCAGAGCTCCCCAAGCAAAGAACGCCGATACTCGAACGAGGGCCCCGACACGCCAGAAAAACGCTTGCTCATAGACCCCGAACCAGTAAGCCACATATTCTACTATCACTAACATCTCGGCAGTTCTTATTACCCTTCTAACACACCGTGTGTGAGTTGAACTGCACTCTGTTAATCCTCGACAAATTGTTGGCGATGTTTACTCGATATTTCATAAAGTTTATTTAATTAAGCGTTTATTATTGCGAGGTATAAAACCGAGATAGAACAACGTGATAGATCATAATTATAGAACAGCGTGGGAGAGAAACCATGGCTGTATTGTAATGAACTTAGATAACATTGTCAATGATTTGTCATGATTATGATATTGACTATCACTTCACTTGAGCTGAAATGTAGAGGGACTTTGTAACCACTAATAATTTCTCTTTTCTAGGAAAAGAAGATTGAAAAACAGCTTGACTTGGATCAGCTGCCTTCTGAGTTTGAATGTTGTTTTTGCACGTTCAAGGTATCCATTCAGATACTAATACTACACTGACCCGGTATTTTAACATGTTAACATCTCTAGATTTCTGTTTGATGCGTGATGTACCTAAACACTAACCATAATTGAACTGAAATACCAATGATGCACACACACATGCATGTCCAAAATCATACATTACTTAGGTACATTAAATATAGACTTATGGACCTTAAGTTTTTTTTAAGTTAGAGGAACTAACTGCCATATAAACTAATCTTTTAGAAATAAGATTAATGCACTTTATATTCTGATTCAAAAACTCTTTTCAAAGAAATAAAGTACAAAGTCAAAAAATTATAAAGAAACTACTCATCACCTACCTTGGGTAGAGTCTATTTATGGAATAATTTTCCTTGTCATACAACCACAGCACAACAAAACACACAATTCACCTGTAACACATAACCAACAGATGAGGGGCGCGCGATGACCAAAGCTTTCGTTCGGTAGGGTTACAAGGAGTTCATAGACGCCGAACAACTGATGCCGATGCCCACCTCAGACCTTCGGCAGCCGGTGTGCGTAGAACTGGCCTGCCTTCAGCGGCATCCAGCGCCGAAAGCGCTGCCTGAAGCGACTCCAAACAGCTTGGATAGCCCAGGTGAATACTACGCGAACTCAACGGAATTGTAAACAACGACTCGCGTTTACCGAGTTGTTTCTCATTAGCGATACTCAGTAAAACGTTTGTTTTGTTTACAAATTCTCACATAAACAGAGGTGTTTAGATAGCCTGAATGATTTTCCGTAAGTGTTATTTACCATCAGAACTAGTAGATAGTTTTGACTTGAGAGTATATTCGTTTCTTTCGGAATGTATTTGTTAATCATATTCACTGTCCCATCTTTTAGATCTCAAATGTGTTGTCGTCATACGCAGGGTGTGCACACACATACATGTGTGCAGCTCCATATGCGTTATGTCTTACGTTACAGATACATTTGCATCATGCCTTACGCACCCTTTTCCTTCAGAGGGCGACATCGCATGCGACAACGACTCCTCAAACTTGTATGTGAACCCTTTGGACGGTAGCGGCGGTGGCGGCGCGGGGGGTAGCACTGTATCCGCAGATTATAGCGTGCGAAAGAGCGCGTCGGGGGACGGAAGCTTGTTGTGTGCGAAAGGTTCGCAGGGGGAGGGTTCGCCGCGCGGGTCGCGGGCTAGTCTGCCTGTTCCCGGGCCGGGCGTTCCGCCGTCCGTGGCAGGTCCGGTATCCAGCCCGCGATCCATCGACGCCTCCCGAACAAGCCTGCCCGTTGAAGAGATCGTCGATACGCCAACTCTTACGCGTGACGACTCGAAGCCTAAACATAGGAAGGCCCGCTTCCAACAGGCAAGTCATCCATCCATTGCGACCACCAATAATTCCTTATTTGGTTCCGCATTTTGGTATTGTAATGTTTGCATGTTGTAGCTTGGAATTTGACGTATCTTTATGCTCTGTGTCTCATTTTTACATCTAAGTTTTGGCGTGTCATTTCAGGATTGGTCAGAGGAGGAGAGGAAACCGCCGAGAGGGATAGCAACGAGGATTATAAATCATCACATTCTCTTTGGTACGAAATCGTTCAACAACTAGAAATAATTCCAAAAATTCTAAAATGCTATAGGAAATTTTAGTATTCTTAGTAAGCTTGACGTGAAGGAGATCACTACCTTGCGCAGATCATGGCAAAACTAAACCATCTGTACTATACCACAGCTTTAGATTTAGACGACTGATGCGCGATGTGGTGCGGCGCAAGGTCCGCCTGCGACGCAAAAGGTTTGATTCCCAGCTTGGGACAAATGTTTGTACCTACTATCTGCGAATATCTATGTGCGACCATCGCATCACGATAGTCAGGGGCTATAAACGAATGCGCCAAAATCTTTGACAAATTTGTGTTTTATTGGCGCACCATTGGTGGAACGCCTGTGTGCGGCTGCCAAGCCATGTAGCGGACAGCTGTCACTGTGCGTGCGTGACTGCCTATCGCACTAACTTTCGATGCTAGCATTAATTTTATTTTAGTATTGTTAAGAAAACTCTAGTGTCTAGATAAACTTATGTTAGGATTTAAGACGCTGTCAACAGTAACCTGTAAACAATAAATAAATATATCTATCTTCTGTGCAGGTAAAAACGGCAGCAGTAAGCGCGAAGGCGACTCCCGAGCGCGCTCTATCCTCAAGAACAAGGAATCCCGCGGAACTGACAGTGAGCTGCTTTTACAGGAGACTACTTCCCTCGGCGCTAATGTAAGCTATACATATATGCTTTCTTGTATATATTTAATAGCTGCACCAATGACAGAACTTCTCTTGAATCACACATCTATAAAAAACCGTATTAAAATCCGTTGCGTAGTTTTAAAGATCAAATCATAGGTACATAGGGACAGTCTTGACATTAAAACTTTTGAAACTATCATGGTTATCAACACTAAAGTCATTTAAGTCAGTTATTCCGTGATCATGGCGCATGAAACTGTGCCGAAATATTGGATAACTCAAAAATCAAATCATGGTAAATATCCCGTTTTAAATGACTTTAGAGTCTTGACATTGTTGGGAGAAAGTGTAGTGTCTAAGCTCATGTAGGTACTCTATATTATTTTGACGCTTTAATATTTTAGGAGCAATTTACTCCGATATCTTTAGTCATAACCTTGACTTTACACTCGAACTTGGTTGAGATTGTTTTGAGTCGAAAACATGCTTGAGTTCGACTTTTAAAATAACAGACTGCACGAATTGTTGCTGTATCCTTTCTAATATCTATGTCTTTTCCGGTATTCTCTAACGACTTCTTATAGTGTATGTATGTACAAAAACGTTACTTTGGTTAAGCTACGTTTTTCAGCATGATATATCATAATAATCCAAAAGTTACTTTGGTGGATGCATCAATTTAATGTTCTTACCAAACATAGGCAGGTACATGCTTTCGCATTATTATTTTGCTAGATTCATTGCAAATAAAACGTACGTTCTCGTTTCAGGGTGACTCCGGCAGCGAGTCGTCGCCGATCCGACTGAAGGACTTCAAGGGGCATAACCACAAAGGGAACGCCCCAGAGAGGGACCTCGTGACGTAACGGCCAAGTCCGTGGCGTAACGGCCAAGTCCGTGACGTAACGGCCAAGCCGTGTCGTTGCCTCGCGTCCACGCTTCGCTTCCGACGCGATGTGATCTCGCTGATATTATTATAGGACACGCCTCGCGATCACGAGTACATTAGTACCTACTAGCGCAATAAAACTAATTTTAACATATCATTGGGCGATTGTGACTGCTTGTTGATAGATTTTCATTTGTAGTTATAAATATTGTAAAAATATATATATTGTTATATTAATTGTTCATTCCAATCGAAAAGTTGAAGATACCTATTTGTTAAGTTTTTTACGTGCAATTATTAATTGCTAATTGTAATGTAAGCGAAGTAGTTTGTACAGCATAGTTGAAGAAAAAAAGCAATTATTAAAATTAAAGATTTCTGAAACTTATCACTTGTTTTAATATTACATTTCATGGTACGATGTGTTTGGCAGTTAAAGTAAAAAAACAATTTTATTAACATTTATATTTATTTGAATACTAAAATCTCTTTCATTGATTCTTTTAATGTGAATACAACACTAAATTATATTTGTTTAAGAATTAGGAACGTGCAAGTGTAAATAAAGGATCAATTTAACAAAATACAAAAGTTATCTAAAAATATCGTTACCTCAAAAGGTACAAATTAAATCAAAATTTTAAACAAATTATAATTATCGAGCGTCAATTAGAACTTACTGTAAAATTTCACCTTAATTTAAATAATGACTGGAATTACCAAAAACTATGGTCCAAAAATAATACTCGTCAATTAAATTATTAATAATTAGTTAATACTTAAAAGTAAACATAAAATAATAATCTGGATGTGCCATAAGTTACAACAAAAGAATACATATAAAATACTTTGGTTTTTTTTCATAACAAAAAATTCTACATACTACATACGAACAGGGGAATAAATTTCTTTGAAGGATAACTTTTTAATCATAAATTCTTAAACAGAGTGCCCAAAGGTGTACTACTTAAAAATATAGAGTTATATATATCAGAGCGACTTGCACACGATGACCAACTAATCTAAGTGATAAAATTGCAAAAAGAATGTTGGTAATATTTTGCTAGGACAAGAATGTGCAAGCCGCCCAAAACGATTTTTAGTAACACACTCTAAGATATTGTTTAGCCACAATTTACTTTACAATATTGAACACACAGGCCCCTTACTTATCATTTGGCAGTTTTCCATGGCACGCTCTCAATTACTTTGTTCACATACGATGCCTTCTCTTTACACTATCAAAAATTGCAATTGTGACCTACATTAATATTTCAAAAACTGTAACGTGTTTAATAATTTAAAGCTTGGATACGAAATTTTATCACAAATAACTTTGTTACCGTTCTAACCAAATCGTCATTCAATAAAATGTATAAAAAGCATAGCTTTAAATAAAGTCAGTCCGAGAGTTGCGTTTATAATATTTTTTGTTCGATGAGTATTTTCCTTAATGAGCAAATTAAAGCAAACTTGTTACAGTTTGGTTTCGCATTATGAAAATATGTACTTTTGGTGCATCAGCGATCTTAGCATGATAAACCCAGACAGTGATTTGTCGAAGGTAGAACAGACGACATACATTGCGTTTAAAAAATTAAATTAATTTGTTCAAGAGTATTAATATTTCTGCTCTAGCCTAGACTAAACCATGTCTAGGTTTGTGTGCCCTCGGTGCTGTTTACATAGCATCTCGTCACGGCTCTATAACGGCACACCTACTGATTTTGCGGGTTTTTCTGAAAGAAAACCGCAATATTTCTAAATTCGAATTAATGGTAACGGCGAGTTGACACGATAAGCCTAAAAACTTTGAAATTCGTAGCAGTAGACTTTATATTTTATTAGCTTATAACATATAATTTTTTTTTTAGAATAGCCTCATTTTGCCAAAAGTCAAAATAGAAAGATTATAAAGGCTCTGGCACACTATCGACAAGCCTCACCAACCAACGAAATGCGAAGCGTGTTGAGTTGAATCAAATTGTATAATTTTCTATGCCCCAAAACTACATTGTACATAACAACACCCGACGAGACGCAGCATTGGGTGTTGGCTAATGTGATTCTAGTCATAGAAAATTCATACGAATTGATTCAACTCAACATGCATCGTATTTGATCGGGTCGCGTGGCTTATCAATAGTTTTTTGCTTAAGTTTCGATTGAGTCACATTTACAAATGTGTGACACGTGCTGCATTAAAAACAACATTAGAATATAATATACAGAGTATATCTTGGGTTAATAGACTAACCGTGTCACCTCCAAATATGCCAAATAATCATATTACATCGAAAACTGTTACAAATAAGCAATATTAATTAATCTTAAAGCTAACACAACTTGGATGGTAAAAAAAACAGCACACAAGTCACAATTTTAACAAAAAACAACCAGGTTAGTAATTATATTCGTCTATCTTAACAGTTAGTGACACCAAAAACTATGAATTTTAATGACATCTCATGGAACTGAGTTCTTAAAAACTGGACTCGACATAATGATATTGTTGTTTTAATTTACTTTATAACTATTCGACACTAAGTGTTGGTTTATGTCCTTCCACGATGATGAATTTGTCCATTGAGCTCTAAAACGACATTCGTGATTATTTACCACCACAAAAATATCTTATTTAATTTACTGTTAGCGAAAAACTATCATGATTTTGTAATGAATGCGAACACCCCTTTACCGACAAAACATTGTAAGCGACACTTCGAATTGCTTAAATGAAGTGTAAGGACATAAGGGCTTAAAATTGCATTCCGTTGACCGTTTACTTAAAGAGATAAACAAGATTGACGCTTACAACATCCAATATGCTACCCATGAAATTCACACAACGCTGTTAATAATAACTCGTTTTACAAACAAGGTAATGATTTGCAAAGATTTTCCGCTTTGTGACGTAAGCTCATTGGAGTCTTTAAAGTTAAAGTTGTATGACCAATTTACGTACATAAAACGAGTGTTACAGCACTGTGCATTTAATTAAGGAGTAAAATATCAAACAGAATCATTGTTCTCTGGTTTTGATACATCCTGACTTTGGTAGGTGTAGAAATTCCCAAAGATTTTCAAGTAGTTTGCGGGTTCAAGTCCCGTCTAGGTCGTAAATTTTTAGCAAATTTATTTCTGCTAACGTGAATTTGATTTATAAATTTCCAGACTATTTTATTATCACTTCTAAATACTCGTTTTGTGTAGGAGTATTGGACATAATGGTACCCGGCAATTCATAAAACGTCCTGAATGCGCTAAAAACCTTGTATTAAAAGGAAGTAGGTAGAGAAGTTACATAATGAATTATTAATAGAAAAAACTAATGGATTTTACATCGGCATGTGTACATCGCTAGTGCGACAAATTAAATGACTAATTAGTGATGTGTTGTAAACATATATAGGCAAACATAAACAATTTATTTTAAGTTGTTTCTTGCTTGTCTATGTATAGACGTAATATAAATCACCGTTCACAGCTTACTAGGTACATAAGGCCAAACGTCTCAAACGAAACAGTGAGTAGTGGCCTTGAGACGACAAAATAAATAACAACATAGAAAGACAGCTTGCGAAAAAACCAGTACAGTATTTTAAACGACTTGCAAAAAGGAAACGTTAGTCAATTCGATTTTTAGGGCATAATATGTTGTATACAACGTCCCTTTCAATTCAATAGGGAGAAGGATTCCCGAAGTGGGACACTGCTGATTACAAATACTTAACTATTATATCACAATAAAATATGTTTTTTTTTGTATTATATTGTTTTGTATTATTTACCGCAATATGATGGGAGATGAAGAGATTGACAAGTTTAATATCAGTAGGTATTCAACAACGTATTACTGCACTTATCTGTAAGAATTTCTTACAAATATAGGCGATGAAAATACTAGACTGAATGATGAAAAATCAATACCTTTCATTGCCTATTGGGCAAAAGCTCGGTATTGTTTCAGGCAGTTTATTGCTAGACTAGAGATAATTCAAAAATAGTTTTCAACTACTGAATCTGCGTAATCCACGTTGTGACTATACTACTACTACTACCACCGTATACCACATATTATTACTGTTAATTAGTAGCTGTGCTGGCTAGGAGAGATCAGGTTCAACCAGTAGGTCAAGTTTCGGCCGTACCCATACGCCTGTAAATCGACCTCACAGCCAGTCTTTCCACAAACAAAACTCACTGTATCGTCCAAAAGAACTAAAACACTACAGAAATAGCACTCACAAAACTCACTGTTTCGTCTAAAAAAACTAAAACACTACAGTAATAAGCAAACAGCTACCTGTGCCACGCGATGGTAAGCGCCGTCCTTAATTTAGTCCAGAGCCAGGGGTACAAGCCGCCCCCGCTCCACGCCGCTTGCGCCACGTACTTGACGTAGTCGTAGAGACCCCAGGGCGCGTGGCCGCCGTTCACGTAGTACACGTATGTGAAGCCGTCTTTACATGTGCCTTTTATTGAGTAGTAGTATGGTAGGAACGAGTGGAGGTGGAATCTGTAATGTGATATTATAAAGGTGAGTTTTCGGGCTGTAGAGAATTGGATGGAGTTGTCTTCCATCATGGCCTGTTGCAGTGTTGGATCGCGAGGAGTGGAAGGAGAAAAGGGAGGCCTTTGCCCAGCAGTGGGACAATAATGGCTCAAAATAAATATTAAATAAGTTAAGTACCTTAATATTATATGAATAACACGTATACTAAATTCTTTTATCATAATAGTGAATGTTTTATTTAATAATTTTTAACACTTATTTGTCGCCTGAATGGATTAATAGGTAATCCTGTGTTATACTTAGCTAAATTTATTTATTAAGTGATATTTTGTCTAGCTACGAGTTTTCATGAATAAATTTAATTCTAAAGTTTTTTTGTAGTTTTTCATGGCTAAATTTAATCAAGCGCTGTAAATGTAGGGACTTTGTCTAGAGATGTATGTGGAATAATTGGTTTGACACGACGCATTGCAATTGGTATAAACATTTAACTAAGAAACTGAACTAGATACGAGTTCTGTAAGACAGGTGCAAAAACAATTAGCTAATAAGTACAAAAATAAAATTAACTATTGTAAAACGATAAGCTACTTAATATAAACAAAAATGTACTATTGAAAATAATTACCGTTTTACAATAGTACAATTGTATTTGTACTAAGTAGTATAAATAAAATTGTACTATTAAATAATATTGTAAATTGTTTTCAATAAAATTGTAAAACGGATTAACTACTTAGCACAAACACAATTTTACTATTGTCTATTCTATACTAATATTATAAAGAGGAAAGGTTTGATTTTTTGTTTGTTTGTTTGTAATGAATAGGCTCCGAAACTACTGGACTGATTTGAAAAATTCTTTCACCGTTGGGAAGCTATACTATCCCCGGTGAACATAGGCTATATTGTATTATTAAAAAAGTTAGGGATCCGTAAAAAAAACCGTGCGAAGCCGGGAAGGTCCGCTAGTACTACTATAAAACGGATTAGCTATGTACTTAGTACAAACAAAATAATAATAATTAACAGAGGTTAACTTGTATTGTCGTCAGATCGTTCGTTAACTACAGTACCTAGATTATCAATTTATTTTTAAATTAAGTGAGAACTATAGTGCTAAGACAAACCTAACATAGGCTTTAAGGCACTACTAACTTAATGATGTAACCTGTTTGTATGAATAAATAATCTATCTATCTATCAAAAATTGTACCAAAGTGTCGGAAATCTAATGTCAGCTTGGTTAGTGTGTACATTTTTCTTAATGAATATACCTCCTCAGTGCACAAGTGCACATATACAACAATGCATCTTCCCTAAACAAAGCTGATTGGAGGTGACAGAAATAAACAGAAGGAACCTGCTGCTTTTCTTTTAATAGGTTCCCTTATTAGTATTTTATAACGTCCACGGGAGGGGTCGATTCTTACGCTGCGACTGCCACGGACATTATCACACCTACCTATGACGTTGACTTAGCAACCGGCTGCAAAGATATCACTACAAATACATATATACAGTGGTAGACGTTAAAGCATCAAGTTCGTTGTGCCAGACTATATAGGTATAATAGGGTATTGTATGGAGAGTCCTATTTCGCTTTAGCTCGGAATGAATCACCTTGAGCTGTCCAACTATTACCGCATAAAAAGTTACAGCTTTTGTTATTAGAAATCTATTAATACTTTCTGCGAACGGTTTCGCTTGACAAATATCAAATATTCCCGTTCGTTATAAATACACATGACTTGCCTTGCTCCCTGACTAAGGGAACTACGGAGATAAGAGTAGGTAGAGATGTTAACTACACCATCGGTGTATTGTTAACATCTCTACTGCGATCGATCGAAGAGATCCAACTGCCGCGCGCGGTGGTTATGCCAAAACCGTACCTACTTGTTTGGTTTTCAACAGAAGACGTATTGTTGTTTATTTATTTCCACCGTAGGTACACATGTTACACTGATGTCGTTAAATACTATACATTTTAAAAGTTAAATTTCATTTTTATTCTATAACACACTAACTTTTGACATAGGAAACACCATAGGACATTGTGAAAATAAATGAAAATAAATAATACGAATGCTTTCTGCTTACACTTGGCTTACACTCATTATTGAAATGTCTTTAAGAGATGTTGAATTTATTTCAACGCGAAGAGGATGTATTGCCCTTTTATATGAAGGTAATAATATATAGGTAACGCAAATGTCATCGCAAAAAGCAATACACAGAAGGTGATACGATATTCCTATGTTCCAATTACACTTATGGGTGCAAAGGGAGTATTAATTTAAACGAGAAGAACGAAGTAGTCCATGGTAATACAACACATAATACGGACTGTATACCAAACCAAGCCCAAAATAAAGTATTCAAGGAACTTGACAAGCTCAAAGACAAACTGGTTCAAATTTCGATTCTATACAAAAACAATACGATGAGATGGTATACAATCTAGAAACTGAGGGCGTGCATTTGCTGACGGAAGTACCATCATTTGAAAATAAAAAAACAGGTCTTTTTAATAACCGAAACAAAGTACTGGGTGTGCCCAACTTGCGTTTTTCGTCATCTACTGAAGTAACAGTTCCAAAAAAGTTTCAAGATTTCTTGCTAGCTGACTACAATAGTGAAAGCGATGGAAAAAGAATACTTATATTCTGTCGTAAAGATGTCAGATCCATGGTTGGAAGCTTCAGACATATATTGCGCGATGGCACTTTCAAATCCTGCCCAAAGGTTTTTAGGCAGTTATATTCAATCCATGCTTATATTGTATGTATTGAGTATTACATTTTGGTTAATTTATAACGCTATATAAGTTTTAGTACACCAAGTTTTGTATGAAATCCAATCGATAGTTATTCCGTGAAAAAAAAGAACAAGTCTACATATGTATTTGACCTCGCTGCGTCTTTACTTCAGTTCCGTTCACGGCTGATGGAATACGATGATTACTTGATCGGAACCAGTTCTATACAAGTAAATTAATAGCCACGATCGGAACCAGTTCCGTACAAGTAATTTAAAAGCCTCGTATGGAACCAGTTCTGAAACTCCGGTTCTGTAGACGGCCGAAGGGCTTAGGATGGACTGAGGACATGAGGATATGATCCACATGACGAGTTTTCCATGACATGATATTTATGCAGCATATTGATTTAACTATCGACCGTACTGAGTATAAGACAGGGCGCTATGGCGCTCATTAGAGCAAGCCTATGTCCAGGAGTGGACTATTATACGTACTTAAGTACGCCATCATCATCAACCTTTAATAATCCAAGTAGTATAACAGTCTTCCCAACCTATAATTCTGTTACAAACAAAAAAACTACCTACATGAAATGAAGGTAAGGAAAAATGAATTAAATTGCCCTAGCAAGATATCTACATTAATGCTTGAGGAACCATACACGTTAAATCAATGATAAGATCTATAGCCTGATTAAAATGAAGGTGCAGACTTCTTGAGAATAAATAAGAAAGATAAGCGTTGATAATAGCGTATCATAGAGTATGTTTAACATTGACAAAAACATTTTGTGATCTTCAACTACAATAACACTTTTAACCTTTATAAGATACGTGTATTGCATCATTTATGCATTGTTTCTTTTTATGTAATTTGTACTAGTTTCTGCCCGCGGCTTTGCAAACGTTTTTTCTATGGAAACGTTATAGGGTTATTTATATATATCCCATGGTAACTGATAGGTTGGATAAAAAGTAGCCTACGTGTGATTCATGATCAAACGTAGGCTACTTTTTATCCAATCTATCAGTTTGGATAAAAAGTAGTCTACGTTTTTTATCCAATCTATCAGTTACCGTGGGATATAAATAACCCTATAACGCTTTGGGCTACATCTATGCAGAAGAGGAAAAAGTAACCATCTATGGTGAAAAAAATTATAGTCGTTTCAGAGATTCATAACATCCAAACCAGATTACATACTTTATCTCACCGATGATGAGAACTATTAACTTATAATATGAATAAAATAAATAGTTTGCTTATTCAGACATTTCCGATAAATTACACAGTCCATTTATATTTGTACAAACACATGTGTGTAAATAGTAATAAATCGATGATTAGCGCTGATATTGTAGCCGCTCCAAACAGGCCTGGAGACGTTTTATCTTCGCAGAAGTGACATTAAGAAGTCCTGGGGCGAAATTAATGCGCGAAGCTCAAGCCAATACAGAATAGCGATTTAATGTGGACTGTCCAAGATCCCTTAAAGGGGGCAGAGACCAATGCCTCAGGTGTCTTAGTCTCAGTGAATAAGTCAAGTAGGTAAGTCAAGAACTCATAATGTAAGGAAAATTCATACCTTCTGTGTTCATAGAACAATATAGCCTCGGAGTTAGTAGTAAGCACATGAAGGAATATCGCCTTCACTCGGTGCTCGTGCGGCGGCAGCGGTACTGGCCCTGACAGATGGTTCATTAGCACGTCTAGCAACATGCTCGCTATGCCAGACCGCCGGTACGAACGCGCTACGCCTGGAATTACATATTAGTATTGTTAAGATAGATATATACTCGTATTTATTACATACTAGTATTGTAAAGATAGATATATGATAAGAGTGATTGTAGCAGAATATCAATATTAAAGTTCTTCATTTCCTATACTTTGACTGCGAACTTTTTTCGACGACTGCGATCTTTTTTTTAACCTAAGTCATTCGTGCTGCCGCTCTACACAGCGGTTGTGTTGCGCCGCACATGCGTTTCGTTCGAAAAACATTACGGCTATGCTGAGTCACACAGATCTGTATTTTCTCAGCCGCTGCGCTAGTGTGGATTTACGCATATTAGTCACTTGTAGGAAACACATACGGTGTGATTTCAGCAATCGAAGTGTTAAACCTTACAGGACTCTTGGACACGTCTCAAAATTCAAATTGCATAAGTAAAACTAGGAAAAGTGATCACTTTGATTTTTTGTTCACTTCAATATTTTTAAGGTAAAGAAGCGAACAAGAAACCTTTACCTAAGGTAGATATGGACCGCACCACTGTGCACAGCAAATAATTGTGTATTCAAATGTGGGCTTAAATTGGTAAGATTTGGATACATTTTACAAAGACGGCTAAAATAGCAGCGCGAAGGTGACTGGCTTGAAGCTAGTAAGCACTACAATACACACAGCATTATTTAGCCCCAAGGTAAGAGCTTGTGTTATGGGTACTAGATGACTGATATACGTAAAACAATACATTGCATACATAGATAGATATTTTTTATTATACGTAGATAACGACCAGAACACCCGCAACAAATATCTGCAGTTCGTACACACATTTGTTCCGAGGCGGGAATTGAACCCGCAACCTCATGTCGCTGTAAAATATATCTAAAGATGACGAGCTTAAGTCCATATTTGAATGTATTATTGTTGTGCCGTACGGTGCTATGTGCTGATGTATGGGCTAAGTCCTTAAATGGGAATGAAACTGTATTTATGAGTTTTTGCATTGAGATAGATTGAATCCTAGGGGAGGAAATAGGTTACTTTGTATCCAGGAAAAACACGAAGGAAGACATATGTACATACTTCCTCGATTCTATGAATCAGCGACCTATAGTGTAACTTTAGGCCTCTGATACAAGACTCCTCCAGGAATCTCAGTGGTAGATATTAAAAAAATGAAACTGGACGACGCTAATATAGCTTCTTGATCACAACAACTTAAATAGAAAGTTCATCTGATGAAATGTAGAATATGTTTGTTTAGGATGATGTCATGAAATAATTTACTTTCTTTTCTAGTTTTCCTTATTGGTTGAAATTTTACCTGTTTAGTGTACCTATTTGGTGGTTCAAACTTTACCTGTTTAGTGTACTTATTTGGTGATTCATGCAGATTTAAGTGCGTTTAACATTAAAACCTGTTATACATGTTTATACAACTTTTTAAAAGTTCACCGTAAAATGCAACGTATGTACCCCTCGCATGTGTAGGGCTAGAATAACCGGAATACACGACAAAAGGCGCCCAAGGTTATAAGTCTATTTAAAAAATTAAGAAACATTTCAAATTCGATTTACGATCACGAGCAAAATATTTTTTATTACATTACTGTGTTAGCCTACAGTACTGCCCTATTGCACATTGCTCGCATGAAGAGTAGGTACACTCAGCAATATAATTATTCGAATTTGGATACCGGATAAATATAATTGTTAAATTATCCAGCTAATTCGGATTACAATCTCTAGTTAAGTTAGTTAATATGCAATATATCTTTATGAATTTTAGCCTATGTGTTATTCTGATATGTAAGCTATATTATTGTGAAGTTTCATCAAAATTCATTCAGTAGTTTTTGTGTGAAAGAGTAACAAACATACTTACATTCATCGTCACATACTTTCGTGTTTATAATACTAGCAGGATAATGATGACAATAAAAAATCTTGGTATTGATAGTTACAACTAAGAAAAAAGACGGTACTTTGCACAATTATTTCGAATATATAAAATAGTTTTCGTCATTTCCGAAAATATGGTGACATGACTTTTATGGGATAGATTATATAGTATATTTTTCGAAACTCTTTCGATAAAGATAACGGAGAAAAACGGTTACAATGTAACCCAAATAACGCTCAATTCACATTAGACGACGCATTTATAGTATCATTGAACTAGGCATCACGAACATCAGATGTCAGTTAGCCTACAGTACTGCCCTTTGCTCTCATGAAGAGTAGGTACAGTCAGCAACGAAAATCTATAATAAATAATAATAATAAACACTTTAAGTTTAAGCTCATAATTTAAAAAAAAAACCCTAGCAGTTCCACAGTTATTTAAGTTCAATAAATAATTAAAGGTAAAGCAACTTTAGTTGACGACTGTACTTTTATTACTCAGTAATTTTGCTATAGCCCGTCTCAGTAGTCTTTGTAAATTGATGCAAATGTATTTCTTGAATGTAGGTAAGGTATAAGCAATGCCATAATACCTATCAATGATATGTTTATTATCAAGTGGTTATTAGGAAAGAATTATTATACCTTTGACATTCAATATTAAAGACAGATATTTAAAATTGAATCATCATACTTATAATGGATTCATCATAATACGTAAGTAATGAATCATAATATTATGTGTCTTTCTTTGCAATTGATTAATTTTTTTTTGTCAGACACTATTCATACATATAAAAAATAAAAATTATATATTTACTTACCTAAAGATAATATGTAAGCAACTAGTGTGTCCTTCGATGCAAACCATCTTGATAATATACCTCTATCTTCTGTATTAAGTTTCAAATAAGGCTTTATTTCTGCCACAATAAGGCCTATTATCTGTGATTTGTGCACAGCAGCGAGAGCAAAGAATCTATCTGATGATGTGATATCTTCGTACCATGATTGAGGATACTCTATGGGAAACCAATCCCTACATAGAGCTCTTACCTGAAATATTTAAAACAAAAATGTTTATCCTGGCAACGAAAGCATAGGTGACTAATTCAAGAAATAAATCATTCTACTAAAGAAGAAATATGAAAAATAATAATGGCTTTTTCTGAAAGGAAATTATTGGTCTTTTTGATTTAAAAATATCAGATGAGACCCTGAAACAATTAGTGCATCTATTTGGCAAAAACTAACTTCTTCTAGGTCATCAGGCACCAGAAAACGCAGCTGTATATCTTTCAAAGAGTATTTTGCTTCTTCCGTCTTCTCAATTATTACTTGCAACCCTTCCGAAAGGTACCTAGAATAGAAAGTAATGATTTAAAACAAACCATGAAAAGTGACTTGCTTTCTAAAATATACATTTTGGGTGGGAACCTTGCTTAATGCTAGGAAATCCCGTTCCCACAGCATAATGACTATTATACCTCATCTTTATTGTGCAGACGATTGGCCAATTTCATCCAATTAAGAGGTCAACACAAAAAAAGACCCAAGATGTATTTATAAATGAATAAACTTACCAGCTGACCCCAGCCATTCGGTAATCTGGCCATCAAATATATTGGAGGAAAATGAACTTAGATAATGCTTGAGATCATTTCAATTTAGAATACTGTAGCGTTATCGCATCACAGAGAGCCAAAACAATTCACAATTTCACTAACTCTCTTCAAAAATCACAACTTCTCAGCTCAACAACCCGAATTCAATAACAATTTTGACAAATAAAATGATACTGACGTTTTGGTTGATTGACGTGAAACTGACAGCCCTGATTATGTCTGTCAATGTCTAATTTTTTTTAACTTTGATAATTCGCTCTTAATAATGTAAGCATTTCCCCATTCCATGACTGAAAGAAAACACGGGCATAATCTATCTATGATTCCTACGGCGCCCCGGCCATAGAAGAGTTAGGTAGTTAAGTGAAAAACCAGGCACATTTGCCAATAACAAAGAAGTCTACGTTCACTGCTCTAAATTACATTGTCTCCCTCTATGATGCACCCCTTCCTGATATCCCCCGTCCTACTTCCCTCAAATGTTTATTATCCTTTATATTTTCCCCTCCTGTAAACTTTTTATTATGTAAATTTGTAAATTCTGATAAGATTAAACTGTAAATACCTACTAACATATTAATTCTAGTACAGCTTCTACTTATTAACCCTTTGTGTGTGCATGCATTCTTAACTTTGCTGTTTTCCAGGTACAAATCAAAATGGTACTACTCAAAAAGATGAAACTGCTTACGGTTAGTTATCATTAATAATATTTCATTCTGTTTTTTCTCTACTAAAGTTTATGACTCTTCACACGGACACTGGCAGAGTTGTGGCAACAGCAACACAGACACAGCGAGCCATAAAAACTAAGAAGTTGAAGTCTTCGTTCTCTTTGCCTGTAGCTCTGGGAGCAATAGCACATGACTTGAGGAATACTTATGAGTAGGTAAGGTACCTATTTCGACACGACGACTTTACAAGTTCTTAAAACTTGTATTGTACCAACCTTTTTATTCATTTGTGTTATGTAGGTAGTACCTATGTTGCCTGAAATAAATATTTATTCATTGATAGGTAATTGTACCTACAGAAAAATTACCCACGTTCGATTTTATTTGTATTATGTACCTACCTACCTATCTAATCAAATCAAAAATCAAAGGTTCAAAATAATGCTGCGTATTTCTAGTTGAAGATAACTTTATTCTGAGGTTTAGGATGGGCTTTACGCGCTTAATTAGGTAATTCTCTATCTCAATGCTTACCTATGTATCTTCTAAAGTTGGTTGGCATAAAAAAACCTAGTCCTATACCAATAGTGCGGGTTCATGCCTACATAAGCTACATACACATACCTACCACAAAAGGGAAGAAACAAATCCGATGAAATGATTCCACACATGTTGGCTTCCTTGATCTCGATGCTCACCAGACGCCGCGGTATCGTCTTACTCGGCCGACGCGGCGTTCACACGAGGCTTGTCACTGGCGATGATTCCACTTGAGGCACAGATTCTGTTGAGTTGCAGTTGCTGCCTCGATGGAGTGGGTATCCGGCGGTCATTGTCCTTTTTTACATAATGTACATAATATGATGGCTCTCATAGTTAGAATCAATAAAGTATTAGGTAAGGTACTAAAGTTAGGATAATTAATCCATAAAGTTCACAGTTAGAAATTTTGTAATGGTATTAGTTCCCCTTTCTCAAATTCATATAATTCTTTCCATCCAAAGGTTGCCTGGAAGAGATTCTAAGCGATAAGGTCGCCCATTGTAATTGTCGCATGCAAACATTATGGTGAACAATAAAGCATTTTTATATGGTAGGTATTGTATAGTTAGATATAGGTACTTATTCAATAAATATATATTAGTTTCGCAACGGGAATCGAACCCATAACCTTTCTTAGGCGGATGTTCGCTCACGATGTCGTTTTTAAATAAATCGGTAGGTAGGTCCCTAATTTACCTAATACTATGCTATACACTAAGCTTTGGGGTTTAAAACCTATTATGTAAGTTGGTGGTTTGTTTTTCTCTCGTCATCTAGATCAAGATGGTAAAACGGAAAAACTACCCTATGCCAAAAACAGCCGTTAAACCTTATGTCATAAATATTTTTAAACTTACTCGATCTGAACACATGATAGTTATAAGTACCTAATATTCAACGGGTATTAAGCGCGTTTATTTACCTTTTTCCCCCCGACGACGTTTCAACACTTTCACACAAGTTAGTGACATAAGGTTATATCCATTTAACGGGTATTTACCGCGTTTTTTTACCATTTTTTACTGTCGTGGTCACGGGATGACCATTGCGTGACCACGACAGTAAAAAATGGTTTTGTCAGTAAAAAATGGTTTTAGTATTATGTAATGCCTATATACTAATATAGCATTTATCTAATGTCCCAAGCGGAAATTCAAAAGGTCTATAAACATTGTTAATACCCACAAAAAACGACCAGGATCTTTAACCGTAAAATTGAGCTCCCCGCCCCAATAATTAACATCGTGTGTTGGCACAAAAAAACGCAGTCGGTATAGGATAACCACCGGCCCATGTCAGTCAAACTCTATGGTATCATGGCAAGACACAGAATCCATTCTACCAAGCCTGTGCCAAGTCTACCGCCTATGTGTAACTTGAGTCGCCGCCCAGCGCACGCGCCTCGCGCATCATTTACACTCAATCTTAATATTGCAGTTTAGGATGCACCATTTAAAATTAATAACAGCATGTCTTCGACGCCTTTTTTGCTTTAAATCTGGGAATTGAGATGTCAAAGAGATTATTAGCAATATAATCTTTGAACCAAATACAGGGAAAATAGATATAACTGGCTTAAAGGTAAAAAAGATTTAAGATTTCTTATAATGAAAATACCTAAACAAAATAAAATAAAAAGTTAGTTTGTTCAGACATTATCATTAAATTACAGGTAAACACTAACCATTACTAAAATCAAGGAAAAAACAAATTAGAAGTCACTTACACCACAATAATTTAGAGCCGCCATTCAACCGAATCCCAATCCATCTCCACAACACATCGAAGGACACCAGACAATACCGAAAACATTCTGACTGGTTCCACAACTGGTAATCGGTTTAAAGTTCACTGGTGATGGACTTCAAGTTAGACAATAGGGCTACTGGTCCAATCAAGCCTTCGAGAGGTTAAGGAAGCATGCGTACACAGGTCACAGGCCTTTGCATGTTGCAACAGTGTGTTTCAGATTCATAAGCGCATTTCCAGTTGAGAGTCTCTTTCTAAAAAAAAAACAAACCGTGTATCACGATGATCTAAATATTTGTCTAGTTCTGAGTCCATCACACTGTCCAACATCTTCGCTAGGTACGGTAGCCAATGATAATGGTCTATAAATTACATTTATCAGATAGGTTGTTAGTTTACAATGGGCTAAACAATTGTTTTTATTAGGTCCTAACCTAACCTAATTCAAACTAAAGTACCTACACCAAACAAAACAGAGAAGATGAGGTAACTGGAATACATCAGGTGTTCAATGTTGAGGCTGTCATGACCAGTGGACTTGCCTCTTGACATTATATAGTGTTTAAAGTTATTTTTTTTATGTTTTGCATCATTCGTAAATTCTGCTCTAAAGCGCAATTTGCATTAATAATTAAGAATCATTAACTTTTGTCGCGAAAATGTGAGAGTGATAAGATAGGGGTGAACAACAAAGAAGTTTTGTGTTCGCCGGAAGCTACAGTTACGGGTCGAAGCGGAGATATCGCTTCCAAGAACGCTCAAGAGATTGATATGCGTCCGCTTAGCGTATCAAATAGGGTTAAGTTGCTATTCATATCAATAAAATTATTCAAAAGTGCCTACCTACGTATCTATATGTGTAAGTTAATAAGTATCTCCTTGTGGGATATGAGACTTTTTATTTTTAATCAGGGTATCAAAAAAGCTCATTTTGATAAAACTTTTACTCGTACGCACGTTTTCATCTATAGCGTAATAAATAAACCGATTTAGATTCAGTTTGTTTAAAAGAAAGAAAGGTGACTTCATCGAAAATATTTTAAGCTATGGTAGGTATGTATAATATCAATAGATGCAGCCTAATGGCTCAAAGGTAAATCGTCATACAACTTTTTTTTTAAAGTAGCTTGTTAGGTAATACCTACGTGGATAGAATAACGCTTTTTACAGGGTGAAGATTATAAATACAAGTAGTTATCAATAAAAATATATTTTATTAAGTAATTCTTGTTTTTATGACATTATAACAGCTTAAATTAAAGTAACTGGAGGCTCGGAAATTCAAAATCGAAGTTTCTGGTTATCGATCAAGCGCCGGGAGTTTGTTTTGCACGAATACGAATCAGAGACTTCGATTTTCTTTTTCCTAGTAGCTCCTTTGCCACGCATTTTAGACAATAGGTACCTACCTCAACTAACTAAATAGCTACTCTACCCAATACTATACGAAATTAAGAAAAATCTAATCTACACTAATCTACATACTTACATTACTTTGCTTTGGAAATGTTGTATGAAAATGATGTATTTACAGAAAATAAACCACAATCGTAAATATGGATCATAAACCTAACTACGTAATTTTTAAAACCATAACTCTTTATATTTCTATAATAGTTAAACATAAAGGAACTCTACAATACCTATACAAGAGATATAGCCAAGAAATATTCCAACTTGATTATAAATCAAACCAACAAAAATAACAAAATACTTAAATTATCCATAACAAACCTTAAAATAATAATTACTTACACATAAAAAAATATCTATAAATATCTATCGTGTAACCTAATATTTGCCCAGCTTGATTAAACCCACGTGCGGGGCAAAGACAGCCGCAACACATGGAAACTAGATATAGGTACCTCTACATGTATTTACATGACCTATTTAAGTTGAAAAAACGATAAGCTATCGAGACTTCAGTGTAGTGTATACTGTAGAACTAGGGATGTCCCGGGTAGTTGTGCCAATCAGCACAAGACGGGTGCAAATGGGATGGAACGGGCGCGTATAGAGGCGGCGGATGATGGGCTAGGCTGTGCGAATACCGTGGCTGTAGCTCGTGGTAGTCTGGTATAGGATTCACTGGGAGGTATTGATCAAGTTCTGTGCTCTCCGGTGGACCGTCTTGGAGTAAAGCAGGGGACAGCTGGGGCATTGTTGAGAAGTCTATTTGATCTCTGTCGGGGGATGGCTCCCGCTTCAGCCTCGCAGCAGTGGCTGGCGGGGGTTTGCGACGTCGCGGCTGGTATTTGTAGTCAGGGTACTCTTTCTTGTGCTGTGTGCGGAGTTTGTCTGCTTCTTTAATGAATGGTTTTTTCTCTTCTTCGCTGAGGCTCCTGGAAAGATGAGCATTTTAGTATTTGTTGATTCTTACTGAGAGCTATTCTAAGAGGCCATGTCATAGACTATCTTTGTGTTATCACTACATAGTATAAAACAAAGTCGCTTCCCGCTGTCTGTCTGTCCCTATGTACCTATGCTTAGATCTTTAAAACTACGCAACAGATTTAAATGCGGTTTTTTTAATAGATAGAATGATTCAAGAGGAAGGTTTGTAAATCATTTGTCACGTAGATTACCACGCGGGCGAAGCCGCAGGGCGTTGCTAGTAATTTCAATAAATCACGAAAAAGACTGTTAGAAAGACAGAGTTTTCAAAGCATTTTTTCTTTTCTTCATAAAATTTTAAAACCTAATAGGAATGAAATTAGTCACCATGTGGCGTGAAATAAATTATACTTTATCAATTGAATTCAAGACTTTCCAAGCAATTTACCGAGCAGCTAAACAATCACAACACGATATCATATTGGACCAGTTTAGTTCTGCTGAATCACGGTGCAGTTTTTGTGAAGCGACTCGTGTAGATGCTATCATGACTATCCCAGATGCCGGTGATCAGTTCAACATGTTTTGTAACTTGGTCAAATAACATTCTTCGGCTTGGAATTGACTGTTTTTGCACGGAATGTTTATTGGGAAATCTTAGGGGAGGTAGTCCTACCAGCATGGGTTCAGCGCTGAAGGATAATGGTTTCGAAATTATGGTTAGTATCGAAAATACCTTATTTATATTAGCAGTGGTAGGTAGATTGTAGTGCTCTAAAGGTCTTTAAATACTAGAATTGAACGTGACAGCAAAATTATGCGTCGTAGACGATTGTAATAGACAAACGTAGAGCTCTCTACGGTAGTACGCTTTACATGATTTTGTTATATTTAATTAAGCTAGATCGTTTTCAAAATAACGGTATTTTGATCACATGGCATGTGGTCTTTGAACTGAATCATCAAAGAGATCAGAGACAGAGCGATGACAAAATGGGAGCGGATTACTATAGTAAGAATAAAATATTTTTGTATTATAATTTTAGAGTCATTTCACGACTTTCCTTTGATTAATTTTTGCGTTTCTAGGTAAATTTGTTTGTTAGCGTACGTGGCATAGCATTCAAAAAATATCGAAACGTCGTCGTCTGGTCAAAGCGACCCGAGAACTGGTGAGTACCTATTTGACGCAGCGCATCAGCATTGCCATTCAACGGGGCAATGCAACAAGCACGTCTTGGGAACGCATCCATTCCGGCTGGTATTTATTTGGATCAGTCGAGCTACCTGTAGATGCAACAGTCTGCAGTTAGCTTAATTGTTTCAATTGTAAATACTAGTACTAATTTGTTTCTATTATTTGACTGTCATTTTCTTTGTTAATAAAAACTGGCATTGCATAGCTTTATTATTTACCAGCGTTTAGGTTGAGGGTGGCGGCGTCATTTAGTGATGATTAACTCGCTGTACTAATTGGGAAAGTTCCTCAATATACGAACGGAGTTTTAACCCCATGAGTCACATGCCAAAGCTCCCAAAGACTTAATAATGCGAATCGTTACAATTTTCTATTCGAGCGGGCCTGTACAGTTAGAGATGTTATCTGGTCAGTTAGCGGCGATAGCATTTTAATGAGTAAACAATCGATGCACGCCGCACTGCTGGGCGCCGCACGCGCATGCCTTGCATTGCATTGGAGGCAGAAACAAAAGAAGTTTAGAAATTACGGAGAAAATTGGAGAATGAGTTTTAAGTTAATGAGAATATGAAAGATTTTAGGTTAAGGAATGGGTAATTAGTTTGTTTTCAGCAACGTTGGTGATCTTCCAACACAAATAATGTTCGTTGTTATCCCGCTTACATCCACTATGGTTTCGTTTAACTATGATAGTTTTATAGTAAAAAATCTAGATAAGTTTAGCACAGGACTGGGGGTTCAAAAACGTGAAGGCTGACCAAGTAAAGCACGACGCTTTTTTTGAATACTGCAGCACATCTTACCCATATTTTAATGTTATCATTGTTTGTTTTTCTTTTTTTAATCAATTGTTTCATGTTTTTTGTTTTCCTGTGTACTGTATAATTGTTGTACTTTGTATGTTTGTGTCTGAAGTTGTTAATATAGAATTTATCTATCTATCTATGGTGAGACTTACTTCCACATAGTCCCAAGCGACTTGCTGAGCTCAGCATTGTGCAGACTGGGCCGCTGCTCGGACAGGCGCCTGCGCATCGCCTGCGCAAACACCATGAATGCGTTCATTGGTCGCTTCACGTGCTCGCGCCGCATGCAGCCTCCGCCTCTGTTGGTGGAAGAACTTGGTTAGGTAGAGTTGGTGTAAAGCCAGAGTATGAATCAGACAATATTCGAATTGTATTCGCATCCGTATTCGCGAATGTGTACAATTTTACACTTGTCTCTACCTAGGGACCTACTATAAGGTCTCAAAATCTTGTAGTTATGTGTGATGTCTCAATAGCTTTTTTATAACATACATTTTAATAAGAAAGCAAAAGCTTATTAGCCTTTTTTGTCGATCTGAGAGAAAAGCTTAGCAGTAACTTAGAGTAGTAGTAAACTTACAGACTATGCTTTTAAGTAGGTTCTGTAAATAATTTAGGTATTCAGGTAACTTTGTAGAAATGAAATGAAATGAAAGTTTATTTCTTTAGGCTTACAAATAAGCACTTAGACAAGTCATATTTTATGCGATTCATTATTATATTGATGTTCACTTCAATTTTTTGTCCACCAGTGGAAGAAGTGAGAAGAAATCACTAGTATGTTCATAACTTATGTGTCTAGTACATATGATTTGCTTATCTGTAAGTTGTTAGATTTTGAGTTGGAGCAAAACTGTTGGAGTAGTTAGTTATACATAATAAGTTTATGGATGAAGTACCTAATAACGTATTTAATATTACGAATAGAATAGAACACTTTTATTAGCACACACAAAAAAGACAGATATATATTATAATTAATATACAGAGATATATATACATATATATAACGAATAAATTTACAGTACCTACTTTAAATTCTGATATGAAAAGAAAATAGTACATTCCGAGACGAACAAAGCATTCGTATAAAGTTTTAAAACAAATCCACCTGAAGTGTTTTGTTAGCTAACAGAGCTATAAATAGTTTAGACCCGAAACCGAACAAAAAGCTCAAATGTTGACATAAACAATACGAAATGCGCACTTGAGCCGGCGGCACACTACTCTGTTCAAATTGGTTTAGCTTTCGGCGCGCGCCCGATAATTACTAGCCAACCAAAACCATCAAGTGACTTACAATAAAGAAAAATAAATTATGAGCTACCTTTTATGTACCTACGTGCTGCAAGCAGTCCGGGCTGCGCATGTAACATTTGTAAACAGCCAAAGTGGCTTGGCTCACGTCATTTTACGCTCGTAAACCTCTCTCATTTTATTACTTTTTTATTTTCTAATGCCGCGTTCGGGTTTCCTTGCGATCTGAACGCTGACAATAAATTATGTTTTTTTCTTCAAACACTGACACGGCACTAAAAGTCGATCGATTTCTAACGGATTACTCAAAGCAATATGAGAAATAATTACCTAGTGGTTCGGCGAACTAGAGCGGTTTCCTTGTTTATTACTCGGAATGAGTTCTCGTAACGAATCCGTTTAGTCGAACCAACGAAAATGCAATGAAAATATTTCATGGACCGATGAACTTTACATATATTTTGCTCGCTCGGAGAGCCCAATCTAATTTACATAGGAATAGCCTAGGACACAGATATAAGATATACCTACTCGTAATAACTGTAAAAATAATACTAGGTAAACTATGTCGTCGACCCACCTTGCAATTGCAACTGTTCATGTATTCTTTGTCAAATTTAGTTTTATTATGGCAGTTTATCAGTTTAATGTGTTATAATTTATTTTTGTTGCACATTCCTTCAGTCGTTTGTGTGTGCTAAATAAATCTTATTCTATTCTATTCTTTGATATAAATATTTATCAGAAAATCTTCTTACACAATATGAAGTAATAAGTATCCACTTATTACAATACAGTAGACCATTTTTTGCTTTGACAAGGAAGACCCACCGCAGGCGCCATTTGGTTCGTAACTCAGACAATCTCAGACAGTAGTTAAAAGTGCTTGTACTACTAGTTTGAGATTTATGGATTTAATTAGATACGACGCATTTTGCTCTTAATAAAAACAATAATGAAGTGTTGCTAAAAATTTGTCAAAAATACGCGGAGAATTAGACCAAAGTAACAACGTTGTGAATTCAAAATTTTTGAAAGATTTAGTGGAGCTTTTGACTGGCTATGTTCAACGCTGCAACGTTGCAAAAAGGCAAAAAAATCAAACCAAAAATTTATGAAAAAAAAAAGACTTTTCTGTATACAGGCGTGTAGCAATATTGTTTATAGAATGTTTTTGTCAAGGAACCGAGTAGCCGTGCCAGTCCAATTGGACCACACCGCCCGAATATACCAATCTATACAATACAATCCCTACCAATACCCATTTCATCTTAACTTAACCCTAAAGAGTTTAATTTCCAAGTCATAATTGAGCAGCGCAGTGACAAAAAGTTTTATAGCTGAGCACAGAATGATTTACTACCAGATTTCACAGCCGTCTCGACAGACATGTGTAACTTTGAATTGATGGTATTTAACAGAGTTTATACCAGCTGTTTCGTCTAGCCTTAGTCATTACTAAAGTCTGGACTAGAGAAATCAGACATTAACACGTAAGAGCTTGAATGTTTGAAAATATGTAGTACGAGCAGATTTCTTGAAAGTGTTTCAATATCCGGTTAGATTTGAAGCTTTAAAGTTCAAACTTGCAAATAGAAGTCACATTAGAGACGCGTTCGGTTTGTTTAAGAATCCAAAATATTTTAGTAAAAACAGAAAACAACAAGGAAATATCAACAACACACCAAATTCGCAGCGCGGAAGGTGCTCATTCAACTCCGAAAACGGGCAAGAGACGAACGAATAAAAGATGAATGCTTACAACCAAAAATTGTTTCGACCTTCTACAATTTGCTAAGATGATACCAGTGTAGTAAACTATTTTCCGCTAATATTTCGTTGGTTGTGGAGTCCATTCGTTTACAAAAAATAGGTTCCAGACACCACGGAGTTAGACTATCCTAACTCCTTAACGTTTAGTCTTGGTAAAATAATTGATCTTTCAGGAGAAATAATAATACACTTATAAAAAAGATACACGAAAAATCAAAGAACTCCGACTTGTCCTCGATGTCAATCAAGACTTCGGAATACAATATTATTATTTAACAAATACCGCAGTTAACAACTGCCACAAGTTTAGTTTGGGCAGAGTATAAATAAGGTTGGTGCTTAAGCGCTTTATCACAGCCGAGTTTACAAGTGGTTTAATAATAAATTACGGGAAAAGCATCGGGGGCACGTGTTTATTGCCTTTTGTTTGTGCGTGATTCTTATTCAGATTAGGAAACAAACTATACCAACTATATAGTATTTACATTAGGGACCAAACCACCCATTATATCAAACACTATATGTTATATTATTGTACATAAAGTTAAAGAAATAAATATTTTGTATTATATACGAGGCTGTTTGTTAATAGATGACCAGACCGAGTTATAATGGGTGGTTTTGGCCCGTGTGAAAAACCACTAAACGGGCACATCGAATGTTCTTGGGCTCTAGCTACTGACGACTGCATTTCAACTGCACCCCAACTGTTTTGCAGTCATTTGTTTTAATACAGTTAGTACGAATAAAAGTGCAAACCACAGAGATGTATTGTCTTTGTTTCTGATATCTGTGGTGCAAACCAACCGTGCAGGGTTCTGTCAGTTTTCCCCCGGTCCCGTATTCACAAGTTTATATCAATATTTTTTGTCGTTTTTGTGTTAAGTTACTATAGTCAGATAGTATAAGTACAGGCGAAAACAATAGAGCTTCAGAATTTAATTCTTATTAAAATTTATTAATGTTTTTAATTTAACTTTAATTTAGTTACTTATCAGTTTTGTTAATTTGTGTGTTTATCAACGACTGCACGCTGGAACTGCAAGCTAACTGCAATCAAACAGCAACAGTGCAGTTGAATCGCAGTCTGTCTGTTTTTTTCGCCGTGTGCGTGTGCTCTTGTAAACATCGTCTGTGATCGTGTCATCGAAATTTGGAAATTTAATATTGGAAGGAGGCAGAGCTTCACAGCGACTGTGGTACCCATTTGAAGACCAAGGAAGGAAGACATCAAAACAGGTACCAACCGACCGACACCACTGCTTTTCAAGCAGAAAGTTTGGCATCCATCGTTGCATTTTTGAAGTCTATACACACACATTGGAACTCTTGAAAATCCGCAAACTTGGATTCCATCAACAGCCAATAACAAGCCATGCCTTAAAATTGAATACCGTCAACAATTATATTATTTCTAAAATTCAAAATCGACCTAGAGGCTTGCATTTTCGAAGCATCTGCAATTAAAAGAAGCTAAGACTATTTGATTTCTCCTGGTTTACCAAAATGTCCTAGCTACCTTTAAAATCGCAAGTCGCTAGCTGCATGTCCTTGTCTTGCGACATCATATCTTTGTTTATCATTATCACTCATATTGCAAACCTCTATAGTAGGTTAAATAGAGGTTTTCAAGCGATTTCGTTATTATAACCTTATTGTTTTGTTCTTTCGAAAACTGAACTGATTTCCGAAGGTCAAAAGACTAGGCACACGTGTTACTTCTCAATTTTGTTGTACGTGATTTGGCTACTGTTACTAGCTGAACTAAGCAAACGTCGCCACTAGGTAGTTTCTATGATTGATGGACCAAAGTTCGGGTTGCATGTTGGCCTACTTACAAAAATCCCCGCTATGTATATATACAACAGGCAAGTGGTTTTAGGTAGGTACCTAATACAGTTACGTCATTCGGCTATTAATGAAACAAAGTAATGGTAACTATTCTAAGTATTGATTACAAAAAATATTTTTCTATAAAATCTAGAGTTCTTGTGAAAACAGTCTAATGTGCCTTTTTGATAAACGATCTTTTCAGTAACGCTGTTATTTGCTTGTTACGCAACGATTTTTATATTACCTATCTATAGAAAAATATACCTAGGTATTTCACGTAGTAAAAACAATTAAAAATACTTTTGCCTGAAACAAATGAATAGTTTGCAAGAGGCCATTGGCTGAGGAAGTCATAAACTGAAGATCGCTGTCATCTGTAACGCGGCCGCCCACTCTATTTCTGCCCCTCAGAGCTGCGCCGACGCAGCCGCCCACCAAACTATCTACAGCGCATAAATTTGCTAAACTAACAACCATTTGACAGTTTGTTGCCACTGACTGAGTGCATTGGTTCAGTTTAGAACTTGCATTTCGGCAAGTGGTTTACGCGTTATGACAATGTGCATGAACTCTTGCGTAGCTTGCGTTTCTCATAATTTATGTATTTGGTGGGCTTCATTTGAAACCTAGATATCTTGCCACACCATTTATTGTTGTAAAGTATCAATAAAAAATAAATGTAGGTATTGCAAAAATAATTATTTCAGATACATAACATAATTAATTTGTCTTACATTTTGAAATAAGTCAAGTATATAGTAAAAATCTTGTTCAAACGATTATGTAGCCTCAGTTGCCTAAACTCAGCCTAAACTAGACTGAAAAATCTGTAGTAATATAGGCAGCTGTGCTTCACCCGGATTTTTCCCAACGACTCACGTGAGACGTGCTCATTCCTAATGTCTCACAGTGAGTAACAATCACTGCAACACTCGAAAATGAGTTTGTAAGCTACAGGCATAAGTCATGGAACTTTCATGTAAACGACTTTCATAACAGGCAATCAAAATACAATAAAACCCAGAGGGTAGCTGTAACCCAAACATCCCTATCTTTACAGCCGCAGCAGAGACCATAAACAATTAATGGCGCTGTAAAACAAGACGGTAGCTACCGCCACTTGTGGTCTTATCGTGGTGATCATCACCACAGTCACCTGGCTCAAGTGTGGGAAACTTGTTGAATAGGTCAGTTCAACGGGTCTTTAATATCTTCTATGTGTGGCCCAGGATGAGATGGCGTGACGAGCTCGAGGCAGATCTTCCATCATGGCCTGTTGCAGCGTTGGATCGCGAGGAGTGGAAGGAGAAAAGGGAGGCCTTTGCCCAGCAGTGGGACCATAATGGCTATGAAATTAAAAATGAAAATGAAAAATAAAATATAATTTGTATCGATAGTGATGTTTTCTACGCTTGTCGTTAGTGCGTTAATTTTCTACCATCATCATCATCATCATCAGCCGATAACAGTCCACTGCTGGACATATGCCTCCCCCAATGAGTGCCATAGCGCCCTGTCTTCAGCTTGCCGCATCCAGCATCTACCTGCAGTCTTTCGCAGGTCGTCATCCCACCTAGTCGGAGGGCGTCCTATACTACGTTGAAAGAGTCGTGGTCTCCACTCAAGAACACGTACACACAACACTTTCTACCAACTAATGATTAAATATCATTTAGGTACATAAAGTCAAATGCACTGTAAACTTGTGAAGACGTTTGTCTTGTCACAGTTGAGACTGGCTGCCATGGCCAAAATCGACGATAGACTACTTTTTAACCCGAAATAATGCGTGTGTAGTATCCGAAAGAATTTAGTTGTTAATTGATTGAGCAGGGTGTAATTAAACCGGCTATAAGCCCGTGTCAGTAAAAAATGTTTTAAGAATTAGTTGGAACAATTTAATGACATTACTACTAGGTACCTCGGTGTCAAAGTAGCCCAAGTCCAAGCACCTATCTGATAAAATGAAAGTCTATTGGAACACCTGCATTAAAACCCCCTGGGAAAATGTGACGGAATGTGTATGTGAAGGGTGATTATGATTATTGTGGTTACGGAAGGGTAGATTACTGAAATACGTATAATTATCAGATATGATAAACTCAAGTGGTACCAGTTAAGGGGAGCATACCGAGAAAAACTGATAAACCTAAAAATTCAAAATTAATATCAATGAGCTAAGTTGTTGAGCTATGGATAAAAATAGCATGAAACTGTGCCGAAATATTGGATAACTCAAAGATCAAATCATGGTAAATATCCATGATAGTTTCAAAATTTTTATTATGGATAAAAAGTTGCCTTTTCAGTCTTTACTAATAAAAGAATACCGATTGTTGAATATTCAGGTAATTCTTAATTTGCTCTGGGTCCTTCAGTCCTAATAACCGAAGCTCTGTTTTCTCGTAAGATTGAAAATGCTCTTTCTACGTTCTCATTGCTGTTATAAATGACAACGTAGAATTCTCATATTTGATAAGTTCGAACACCAATTTATGTTTTTGTTTACCTTATAGATTATTATTATTTAGTAGCAAGCTGTAGGTACCTACTTGTGAATCAATAAATGTGTTTTCTTTCTTTCTTTTGGGAAAGCATAATAAAAGCTTTCCCGAAATTAAAGAAAGAAAGAAAACACATTTATTGATTCACAAGTAGGTACAGCTTGCTACTAAATAATAATAATCTATAAGGTAAACAAAAACATAAATTGGTGTTCGAACTTATCAAATATGACTTTAACTTTAGTCTAGGAAATAATAAAGACGGGATCTGCGGCTATGAGAAATGCCCATTTTTATGTAGGTATAATTTTATTTTATTTTGCTTTATTCGGAAGACAAACAGTTTTACACACTTAACAGATAACTTATAACCATTTATGTGTATTTGTGCATATAGTAAGTAGCTAAGGGATTGCTAGCTTGCAGAGGATAAATGAAAATGAAGAAATAGCTTATTCTTATAACTTACACATAGGTACATTGAATTAAAAGAACTAACAATAGACAATAAAAATATTATAATATATGCATATGCAAGTACCTACTCACAATTACCTAAATTATACTATATATTATACAATACAGAAACTAATATATAGTAAAAAACAAAAAAACAGAAAAATTATGTATGTAAACTAAGCGTTTTATGGCAGTAGTTATTAAAATGGATGGTAAAAGGCGTGACCAGCCACTGACACTAGCAACCGGCGACCAGAGGCGACCTATTTCGTTCGATAGCCGGTTCTGCGAATGTAATTCGATTGGAGCACGCATCCCGGATATAATGTCTAACTGCAGCCTGCGAGGTTTACTCGAGAGATATGCGTGAAATAAGTAGGTAATTTATATTATGTTGCCTGATATAATTAGGTACCTAATTGCTTGAGACAAGACGACCAAAGACAGAGATGAAAGAGCTAAAAAATAAACTTCATAAAAAAATGTGTTCTTGCCCGTTAATTATATTATTTTATAATTTTAGGAAAACTAACAGCTAGGTAACTTAATACTAAACATAGTGTGTAAAAGTACCAACGGCTACCTAATTATAAGTTTCTACAGTTAAAAGAAAAAACATACTAAAATCACAAACAGTCAACAAACAAAATTATCTTATTATTTATTTTATTTTTCGTTTCTTAAGCCTATTTATTCATATCATTGCAGGTTATATTCAGTAAGGTCCGCATGTGCATGTACAAAATTTCAAATACAATTATATTATTGTGATTGAATAAAGATTATGAATTATGAATTATAGATAGGAATATTCCTTGTTGTATAACTACACCCCGTGAGTATAAAGTACAATGGAGTTTCCCGAATAGTATCCACGGATTCGACCTATATCAACTCTGTGTTCAGTTCTGCTCTACAATGCATAGACTAAAATTCATCAATTATAAAATATATAAAGCATCTTACGAGTTTCCCGAATTATTGTCTATGGGTTTGAACCATATCAATTCTGTGTTCTGTTCTGCTCTACAATTCATGAATTATAAAATTTATAAAGCAACATAAAGCTTGATTATGCTACAGCGCGGCGAGCTATGGAAGAAAGCTTGGGAACTTATCATCCATCATACGCCTGCGTCCACATGCACTTTATCGAGCACTTCACATGACAGCTTGAAGAATAGCAGTGCGTTAAATGAGACTAATTTACGATAAAAAAGGTGGCGTGTTTCAAAATGGATTGGTAAGTTTGATACAAAGTGTTTTAAGGTGATTGTGGCTGTATTCAAGACCTGATCGTTATATTAGGACCTTGTAGTAGGTAGGTACAGTGTGTATTTGAAGAACAAGTGACTTCATAAAATTTTCACAGGAAAAGGAATCACTTGATCCGAGAAAGAATATCCTTCTTACATTATAGCAAAGGCGAAGTGTTGAGATGTTTGGGCGAAGACTTAACCTAAGTGAAGACTGACCAAATTTACGGGACAGAGCGACTTAAAATAGTTTTAGAAAAGGTCTTATAACAAAGATTGTAATCTAGAATATTATAGCTAAACTTTTGAAACTATAATGGTTATTACAACAAAAGTCATTTTTAACTTGATAAAGCAAATTCGTTTATTGGTTCAGTATGTAAGTATAACTTGCTACTATTATAGGTAAAATTAATCAGAACGAAACAAATATTACCTATCTATAAAAAATCGAAAACTTCCTCTATGCAGCGAACCAATAGGATATCCCAAAATATTGGATATATATTCCGTTATAAATGAGTTTTGAACATAGAGGCTACTTTTTCTAGGAAATAATCTGCGAATGCGCAAGCAACTAGGTACTAGTAGTAATATATTAAAATAACTTTAAAGTCATTTAAAACGGGATATTTACCATAATTTGTTTTTTTCTTTGTTATCCCGTGATGAAACTGTGCCGAGAAATTGGAAAACTCAAAAATCAAATAATTGTAAACATCACGTTTTAAATTATACTTTAACCATGCTAGTTTTAAAAGTTTTATTAACATAACTGTCATACATTTTACCTATTTCGTTCATTTGAACCAGAATTCCTGCCATATAAGTTCATCAATAATGTAAAGTTCATTTATGGAAATGTTCCAAATACACGGTGCGTTTGTACCTCCATACGGTAATGAAGAGAAGTCAGTGCTAACATAGCACTTACCGGAGCACCGCTAACAGAGCTGCAAGATTACACATTGTCAATATTGAAACTACGCGCTTGACTGTCTGAACTATGACCTTTGGCAAGAAAAATCCAGAAATATTGGAATTCCTTCACGAAATACCTACTCTATTTGTTTTCATGTGCTTGTATGAAGCTAGCAGGAAAGTAAGGAGGAAAATATTAATTTAGCACGCTGACATGTCTTATATAAAATTCTATATATACGATATGACGACCGAAGTCGCGTGGCGGCCGAAGGTTGCGGGTTCGATTACACATTTTCAAACGAAATGTGTAATCGAACCCGAAATTCAATTTCGCCTGGAACAAATGCGTGTACGATCTGTAAATTTGTATTTGTTCTGGGTATTTTCTATGTAGCTATCTCTGTTTAGCAAGCGGCAAAATAATGGTGTATGGATCGTCCAGATTTATTTTAGTTTTATTTAACTTTTATAACGAAACCACTTTTATATTGACTCAAAATCCCTAAAATATAATAATGAACAAAAAATATATATGTAAAAAGAGAAAAGTCCCTATTAACTATGTTAAGAGGATTTCTGGTTCGTTTCCAAATAAGTCCTTGAACATGAATAAAAAATGAACTAAATGTCTTTTCAATTTGTCCGAAATATTTTTTGATATTAAAACACGCCTCATTGAAATAAAAGGTTCTAAATTTGAAAGTTCCGAAATCGGTAATTTAGTACTCGTACTTGAAAAATAGGTTTTGTTTTTAATTTCGCTTAGCAAGCCTTTTTCTGTAACCTTCATAGAGAAATGAAAATATGAAATGTCAAAATGGATGACAAGTGCGTTTTAGGCGCGAAGTGGCCTATACAAACAGGGGTGTCGGCACCTGCATAGTTACATGTATGTTTGCGCCCCCACTTACAAAGCAAGCTAGAAACAGTGCGTAAACCGCGGGATGTTTGTATGGATGTTTGTATGTTTGCCCGCACCGGTGAGGCGAGGAAATCTTAATCTGTCGGAAGGCTTTTAACTCACTAATTGATGATGTAAAGTAGCAAATTGCGTCGGGAATGCGATAGGATAAATATGAGACTTGTAGGCTTACTTTATTGCGGATGTGAGGGAAAAGTTCATCTTCTGTTTGCAACTATAAATAAATAAATAATGCTGGACAATTCACACAGCATTATCTAGCCCCATGGTAAGCAGAGCTTGTGTTATGGGTACTAGATAACTGATATACATAATACAATACATTACATAGATAGATATTTTTTATTATATATAGAAAACGACCAGAACACCCGGAACAAATATATGCAGATCGTACACACAATTGTTCCGAGCCGGGAATCGAACCCGCAACCTCCTGCGTCGCAAGCGGACCTTCGCCCACCGCGCCACATCGGTCGTCAAATAACAACTTCATTCTGAGGTTTTTGTTATTATAGTGCTCTTGCACTCGGGGTTAATCTCTATGAAATTAAATAATACCTCAATAAAATTCGATTTTTAAGGTAAGGTCGCGGATTCTAATCACGCCGAAATCTGAATTTTTGGAATATTATTTAACTATACTCTGGCTAAACTGAATATACAATACCCACAATGTTTGTCAAAATTTTCTTGCGCTACTGTAAATTCATTCGAGGTGTTTCGTATAATACATAAGGCTGACAATATTAAAATGAACACCACGCCAAAAAGATAATTTCGGAATTCTGTGTTGAGAGTTGTTTACAAACATGTACATTGAAAATGGCTGGAGTATAAGTTGAACCGATTTACAAAAAACACTGTCCAGGTTTTTTTGGACCTATAACGAAATTATCTAATCTAAAAGCTAAATTGCAGCAAGTTAGATAGATAATTGAACGGTAGATGCACAATGCGTCTTATCGTTTAAAGCGATCTCTTCCAGGCTACCTTTGGATGGAAGAGATTGGTACGTTTAATGTTTTTAATTTTAAAGATGTTATTAACGCCAAAAAGGCCCACAATTACTATAAGCTCCACTCGTGGAAAAAGTCTTTAAACAAAAACGATACGATGCCTTAATTATCCTCAGTATTTAAGATCCCTTCAAAGGGAGGTAGATACCTCCGGGGAGTCCCTTACAAGATAAGGTCCCCATAATGGTTGTGTTTGCGCAGGCGCAGCTATCATGCGGAAATAAATCGGTGAGCGACGGAAGGGAGTGATAAAAATTGTCACACGTAGGGAGACGTCGTAACGCAGAAGATATCAAGATACGGTTATCTGGGCCCCAACTCCTGGCAACGATTTTGTTGCAATCTGACGAATATCCTAGAGAGTATTTTAGGGAGATTTAGCAAGCTGAAATGGCAGTGGGCCGGCCATATCTCGCGAAGAATCGACAACCGCTGGGGTAAACGTGTTCTTAAGTGGAGACCATGACTTGGTAAACGTATGTATGTGTGTGAGTGGAAAATAAATATGTTATTTATTATTATATCGTAGAGTAGAACACCCTGAGACCAGGTGGGATGACAACCTGCAAAAGACTAAGATGAGTCAAGCTGAAGACAGGCCTGTGTCCAGCAGGGGACTAACATAGGCTGATGATGATGATGATTTTAGCGATATTCGTTTTGAATATTGAAATTCGTTGAATCTGAGTCGAAGCCATAAGCTGTTCTTGTATTCTTGTTGTGTGTTATGCTCCTGAAAGATAAGTGAAGCGAATTCACTTTTAAAATAACTACGTAGATATCAGACTACCTACCTACCTACCTAGACTATAGGTACATTTCAATATGCAATGTATGTGTATTATGAATTTATTAGTCAACATGTTGGCGTGATTACTAGCAGAACGCATTTTGTAAAATATTTGACGGCAATCAATATACAATCCTATTTAAAATCCAATTATTATTATAAAAAAAACACGCTGTTACGCTCGCGGAGTAAGAATCGACCCCCCTCTTAGGGTACCTATCAGAGGAAGAGCAGCAGCTTCTTTCAAATAAAAATCTAAACTTTCGTTATTGCCCATATTTTCGAGTCCACAGATTCGTATTTCAATTTGTCAATTGTGTCTATGAAATACTTGATTTTTCTTCATTCTGTCTAAATCCACTCACCTGACAACAATTAGGGAACTTCATAGTCGTGTATATTGGGTAATCAACTTGCGAGGGGAATCAACTTGCGAGCCCGGGGGGACTTGAAAATTATGTCAGACTCCTAATACTGACAAAAACCCATGGGATTTTCCTTCACTTCCCTATAACTGAGACCATGAGAACTGCTTACATTCGCAGTCTCAGAGATTGGAAAGCCTAGATCAGTTTTGGTTCGCTAATCCATAGAACTGAATGAGCGCTGAATGAAGATCCATATTCCATACTAATATTATAAATTCGAATGTAATTCTGACTCTGTCTGTCTGTTACCTTTTCACGGCTCAACGAAAATCAATGAAATTTCGCAGGGAGATAGATAATATCCTGAAAAGCAAGGATAAATATTATACCAGAAAAGTGCGTGCGACGCCGCAGTCAGAAACTAGTTTAAAATAATTATGAAGAAAAAAGACTCAGCTACTTCCCAGAAAAGACTGATGCCTATAAAGAAGCCGACAGATGATAGGAAATTAATAAACAAGGAGTAGATAACAGATAAGGGGGCTATTCAATTAGGCGGTAGAGCTGCGAGACCGCCCCGGTTGACCCTAGGGCACTCCAATAGATATGTCAAACCAGTAGGTAGTTATGGATAAGTCATTGCTGAATAATTATACGTTAATGAGGTCATGTGACTAATGATGATGAATAATGATGGAATGATAAGGTTGAGTTAGGTATTCTGCGCTGAAGGGGCTCTTTCTTTAGATGTGGAATGTTTGGTTTATCATGATATTTGCTACTGCAGTCTTGCTCCTAGGTACGCTGATAGAAGACTTTTGATATAACTAAGGATCATGCTCTATCTTAATAAAGTCAAGGGGTTGTATAGAAAAGTATATCTACGGATTAGTTTTTATCAGTTATTAAACCATTTGATTACAATGCAACCAACACAAAAACGTTATTTTTCATTTTGGACTTAATACTTATCTGGCTGGACTGATTTCAGACGGGTTCTAATTTTTAACTGTCTGAATTATACATACCCCTCACTGTCTGTCCTCTACTGCCCGTTAATAGGTAGTTTTAATTACGATAAGGCAATCATTTCTGAACAAGTGCTGAATCAAAAACTCTTAGAGAAGCGAGAAAGCGCTCTTAGCCTTAAAACGCTTTCAAAAGAAACTGTGATTAACAACTATAGGTAGAATACTAGATCATAGACTAGAAGTTCTTGCTTCAAAAGCTACTTACACTGAGTCGAAAAAGGGTAAATTTGAACCCGATGGGTTAGCTTTTGTTGTTTACAAAAAAAAATGAGAATATGGAAAGTCCTTTTTAAATTAGATAAAAATCACTTGAGGTAAATAAAATCTGATTACTTTTTTTACTTAGCAACCTAATGAGCTTTATTGACTTCATTGACAAAGAAAAGTTCAATTTATCAATAGTACCTAATAAAATATAACCACTAAACCACTAAATTTACAACAAAATTGAAACAATTGATCTGAAAACTGTTTCAAAGAATCTAGAGCTCAACTGATCCAAATCAATATCAATCGGAAGCGTTCCCAAGACGTTGACTGTATTACGCCACTGTAAGGCAAAGGTTCTGATGCGCTGCGCCTGATACCCACCAGCTCTCAAGACGCGCGTCGGTTAGAACAGACACTATGATATTTTTTTTTAAACCGGTAGAGCCTTGGTACCCTACGGACTTAGGATCTCGATTCTAAGGGAAGCAAATACGTAGGCTCTTTCGAGACCTGCATATTTTTGCCTCCTGAGCTCCTCAGCTAAATCTGAAGCACCATAATAATACAAATGGGTACCTACAACACAAATACAAAAATATTTGTTTCTTTAACTGTTTTATTTATTTTTCTGTTTGAGCTAGAGCGTTTCAATTTACAGAAATAAGATATTAAGCCTCGGTCTTATGATTTTTTTTTTATTATTCGTACCGTATCGAAGTCGGTGCTGATTATTCAGGATTAATTTCATAGGAGTCACCATGCTTTTAATTGTAATCGTGGAATACGCCCCGAGTACCTAAAACCTACCTATATTAAGTAGCAGTGTAGCTCAATGTTGGGTAAAAATCGTAGAGCCAAAAGTTCCGATTAACAAAGTTACGTAGATACTTGAAATAAATGAATGACGAATTATTTTATGTTATTTAAAAAAAAGCATAAAATCATGGCATCTTTTAAAGAAATAAAACAGATTTTTCAGAAATATGCATGCGTATTAAAAGTAGCTAAACGATACCTTCAAGCTTTCAATACAACAACCTACTTTAATATAGTTCTGAAAGTTTACATATAATTGAATTTAAATTAACAAAATAATTATTTACTTATCTTCGTAAAGTTTAAATTAAATCGTGTACGTCCATAATAAATGCACAAACTGTTGTTTCTTGCTAGATAGTTTTAATCCATTTATTATGGACGTACACGATTTAATTTAAATTAACAAAATAATTATTATATCATTAATATAATATATTAATGTTGTTACGAAGATAAGTATTAAGATAATAATTATTTTGTTAATTTAAATTCAATTATATGTAAACTTTCAGAACTATATTAAAGTAGGTTTTTGTATTGAAAGCTTTTGTTCCACAGAAGGTAGGTCGGACTCGAATATATTATATTCGAGTCCGACCTGACACAAAACATTAATAAGATGAACTTAGCCTTAACTACAATCGCGTGGAACCGGAACAAAATGTAATAAGTATTAATAATTAAGTACTTGTATTGAGTAGGTACCTAGATAAATTAGGTTGTTTTCCGGGTCAAATTACAAAGTAAAAGTTACAGAAACAAACATAAAACAAAGTATTTAAAAAATAATCGTAAAAATTAAATATAAATTTTGGTCAACAGAAAGTCACCCTGCTACGGCGTAGCACTTGCTACGACGTCTTGTTCAAATGCGTGACAAAATCAAATCTACTAAAAAAAACATTTATTTTACAAAATAACATCTTACCTGGACGGCTGAGGCACGATGGTGTCATAATTGAACGATTCTAGAAGCTTCCCCACCGCCTCGTTGATCTCCAACTTCTCATGCGAACGGCATCGCTCTTGCCAGTTCATCTTCAAGTCTCAAACCACAAAGTAAAAGTTCTCTGTTTGAATTTCGAAATTTCGAAGACGGAGCTTTTTTTTACAGTCGAGCAGTGAGCGCGTGCGGTCGACTCGCGCGCAATGACTATAAAGAGTTCCTTATGCTCAGGCATAACTATAAAAACGTTCGACAGAAGGGGCGCCCGCGCTCCGCTGATACGGCTTGTATTTGTTTACATTAAGATTATTTCATTTAAATCTATTGCCATGATGTTGTTAATAATACGAGTGCTTATTTTTAAGCTGTAATTTGATCTAAGTACCTGTATAGTACTGAACTTTTTAATGAACCGCTGCTATCTGGAATTCACTCGAGACAATGATTGATTTATGTATACGTTTTAAGTGTGGTATAACTGTGGTGTAGATCGTTTGCACTACGGTATCCATAGATTAAGATAAAAATGTACCTACCTACCCCAAGACCGTAAACACGTATTGGTCAGAATTTTAAATAGATATCTAGTTTATCGATTTTCGAACTAATATCGATATGATGGTAGAGCATCTTCAAAGGTCTCTCCAAGAAGACAATACATATAGTGAAAACAAGCACTGCCCACGACAATTTCCCTAATTTTCCATGCGGGGTGTGAGTGGGCGTTGCGCACGCGACACCGGCACCGCCTCGCGTCGCGATTGGCGGACGTCGCCGGCCGCTCTGACGTCATGCCCCGCGCTATCTACGTGTCACGAGAGTCCACCCGTGACATCTTGCTGCATTCCACTAAATAGCCAGTAGGTATAATGATCATCGTATGTTTCAGCGATATCGATATACCTACCCACGATAAAAGTTTGTAGCATGCACTTTGGCGATTGACTATATAATTTTAACTAGCTCTAGCACCGCGGGGCTCCTACTCAGACCCATTCTGTCTGACCCACCGTACAAGCCATCTTTTTTGAGGTAAGTAACTTCTTTCAAACTATCTACTCTACTTAAACTTAATCTTCGTAAATCTTTTAAAACTTTATACCTAGTACTACGGTAAAACATAAATTGATAAACAAATAATGCTAGACAATCCACACACCATATCTAATATAGCTCCAAGCTAAGCCAAAGCTTGTGTTATGGTTACTAGATGACTGATATACATAATACAATACATGACATAGATAGATATTTTAATTATACATAGAAAACGACCCGAACACCCGTAACAAATGCCTGCAGATCGTACAAACATTTATCCCGAGGCGGGAATCGAACCCGCAACCTCCTACGCCGCAGGCGGACCTTCGCCCACCGCGCCACAGAGGTCGTCAATTAAGTTTTCTAGCTTATGGTTCATGTTCAATACCAGAGTTCTTCACAAATGTTGCGTTTTATACCTAGAGTTTGAAAAATAAACATGTTCGTACGTAAGTTGGTATGATCGACGGGCCTAACTCGCATAATTAGCTGCTTTTTATTAAACCTTCCACTTCGTCACAATTAGCGCGATCTAATTCTGTGCCCGCCCGCAACGCAACGCTAATTGACTTGTCAAGGTATGCTCCTGAACGAGAGCCTACGGTGCCTTACTGATATACCGTAAATCTATAGATATTTTCTCAGCTTGTGATGCATCGATTATTATAGTTTAAAGTAAGTAAAGTATATATGTTTAAAGTTCTACTTTGTAGGTAAAAGTTGCTAAAGGGACCTCAACCTCACGATAATCAATGTAGGTACCTATATCTACCTATTAGATTGATTGATAAAGCATTTATTCGACACTTAGGTAGTTAGGTACGCATCTTACGCAAGTTAAGTACCTAGTTTAATGCACGATCTAGACCACCCAACGATGCATTGCCCTGATAGTGCCATACCTATTTAGATGCTCTTATTTATGTAGGCAAACAATACCTACTAGCTTTTGCTCACGGGTTCGTATGCGCTTTTTAGGGTTCCGTACCAGAAGGGAGAAAATGGGTAAGGACCAGCTATTTGTCTGTTAGTCTGTCCATCTGTCAGAAATCATAAAAACCATAAATGGCAGTTGAACTGTGTGTATTTCTCTTGCCGCTTTAACAACAAATAATAAGAATAAAATACCTAGGTCAATAAAAATATATAAGTTCCTTCTGAGAATGCATGCTCTATTGAACAAAATACACAAAGAATATAAAAAAAATATTCAGTCATTAGCTGCCATAAAAATGCATTATATGTATACAGGGTGTAACATGAGGGGTGGATTATCGGTGGATGGGGGGTGGGGGACCTCAGTACCTATCGATTTAACCCCCCTGTATATTCAATGATGTTCACTGGTTCAAAAGTTATTTGGATGGGATGAAATTGATTTTAACTAAAATTTTACTAAAAATTTTTCGTTAAAATCAATTTCATCTTTAATTTCGCAATTGGGGCCAAAAAATTGGGTCTGCGACCTGTTTCTTTTTTTTTAAACAAGATGAATAGTGGGCCTTTGGTACCCCTATACCAATTTGACTCTTACATTTATAAAAAACCAAATAGGAAAATTTTAGCAAAATTTCTTCTCAAAATCTAATATTTACATTAACTTTATATGGTTCTAAAAAATATTTTGTATATTATTTTTTCTGCAGCCTATGTATCTTAAAAACATCTGGCTTTCATGAAGAATAAACCCTGAAAATTTAATTTGGCTAGTACGAAGGAATCACTTACGCAATCTTCGTTCGATCAAATTTAAAAATACTAGGTACCTATTCAGCCAATTACAGCGGTGCAAGATAACGCAGTCTTCATTCCAAAATTCAAATTCAGAATAAAAAATAGCATCTACTTAATCAGTAATCGCTAAACACAGCGGTGTAAGAGCAAGACATAATGCTTTTATGTAGCTATTCTTTCCTTGACATGATCCAGTAGTTTTTTGTTAACAAATCACGGATTTTTGGCACTTACACTATTTTATAAAACGACATCGACATCGATAAAACTGTGGTCAATCACTATTTTATAAACAGACAGAAATTTATACGCAAAATTTGCCGTTTTAGAACGTATCCGTGTATTCTTTGATCGTAGGGCAAACCAGATATGTGTTGCCAATAAAAAAAAAAGTCAAGTCAAGCGGTACCTGCCATTATGAAAGAAGTAGAAGTTGAAACTTAAACAAACAATTTCTCGGCTGTTTGATTGACCTGTTATTAGTTTTAGACGTTGTAGTTCTCTGTAAAGAATTTAAAGATTCGCGAGCGTTTGTATTTATATAGGTGGAAATATATTACTTACACGCTTATAATAATTCAGTATCTAACGATAAGAAGTCCATTGCAAAATCATGAAAATAGCAGTGGAAGGCTGCGCTCATGGCGAGCTCGAAAAGATATACGAATGTATTGAGACTTTACAAACGAGAGAAGGCATTAAAGTTGACTTACTGATATGTTGTGGAGATTTTCAATCGGTCCGGAATCGATCGGACCTCTGTGCAATGGCAGTACCTGAAAAATATCAAAACATGTGTACCTTCTACAAGTAAGCAAACAATACCTTCATTCCTCCAAAAAACGCCCCAAGAGCTCCGAATGCTAAAAAGAAGACTCCCTGATTGCTTATTATATTATTCACAAAATGCTGGCAGTTAGTGAATAATGATTGTTTTAATTTCAGATATTATAGCGGCGAGAAAAAGGCGCCGATCCTAACAATATTTATAGGAGGTAATCATGAGGCATCAAACTATTTGCAGGAACTACCTTATGGTGGATGGGTTGCACCTAACATCTACTTCCTTGGTAGATCTGGTGTTGTACAAATTGGTGACCTACGGATTGGAGGTAATTTTCATATTGGACTCAATGAATGTTCTATAACACTCTCCAATTTGTTTAATGTTTTTATTTTGTCCCTTTTTACAGGTATTTCTGGTATTTTCAAAGGACATGACTACACTCATGGTGTATGGGAAAGTGTGCCTTATACACCACAATCTCTACGCACAGTATATCACATCAGGTCCTTGGATATCTTTAGGTTAAGCCAGTTGAAGGACAAAGTTCATATAATGCTCTCTCATGACTGGCCTTGTGGTATCACAGATTATGGTGACAAAGAATCTTTATTGAGAAGGAAACCATTTTTTAGGTGATTTTTCTGTTTTCATCTATCCTTCCTTACAGACATACATCATCAAACATACTATACAAAGTTAATAACGCTAAGTACCTAAAAATTAAGTCTCAAATTATTGCAATTATTTACTACTAGTTTTTTCCCATGGGTTTGCATGCATTGTTTCCAAGAAAATTAAGTTGCCTTAAGCCAATATTCCATGTAACAAAGATCTAACTATTGGTGTAGAGAAACATTTTAGGTTATTTTAATTTCTATCTCATGGGAATTATTGTCATAAAAAGTAGCCATTTAAGTTATTCTAGTTCTATGTAAAATTCCAGCCCGATCCACAGTTGTTTTGTGAACAAGTATCAAACATACATCCATCGCATTTATAATAATTATTCTTGTATTTCCTTATTCCAGGGAAGATATTGAGTCCAACAGACTTGGCAGTCCACCTACATTTAAACTACTACAAACAATGCAGCCTGATTATTGGTTTTCTGCTCATCTTCATTGTCAATTTGCTGCCATTGTAGAGCATGAAGGTGGCAAAGAGACTAAATTCCTAGCCCTTGATAAATGCTTACCTAAACGGAGACATTTACAAATAGTGGATGTGCCAAGTGAATTTGATGGTGATAAATGTTTCAAGCATGATCTTGAATGGTTAGCTATACTGAAAAGTACTAATCATCTGCTATCTGTCAAGAATATGGATTGCTATATGCCAGGCCCTGGTGGTGAAGAAAGGTATATATTCAACTTTAAATGACCTTAGAATCCACATTATTTTTCCTCAAATACATACTGACAAAAACAACCATTTCTTTTAGGTATGACTTCAAACCAACTGATGAGGAAAAGCAGGAAATATTAAGTTTGATGAAAGACTTATCTATAAAAGAGGATAGTTTTGTAAGGACTGCCTCCATATTCCAACACAATGATCGCAAAATTGTTCCAAGAGAACCCATAGTCAACCCACAGACTGCTAATTTGTGTGAAGTGTTAGGCATTGATGACCCTGTCCAAGTAGTGGTAGCTAGAACTGGCAGGAGCATGAAACAACCAGAAAAAGTAGATTCTTTTGAAATAGTTCCACCCATTGAGATGTCAGAAATAGTAACTCCCCCTATTATATCTACACCCACTCACATAACAAAGTGCTCAAAATTATCTCTACCTGCACCTGTTACTCCTAATGTAGATGAGATCAATCTTGAATCTGAAGACGTTCAATCTGTTGATACTTCTTCGGTAGTTACTGATAGCCTGAACACAACTGAAGAATGCTCTACCCCTACTACTAAGAAAACCTTCAAGAGGCGTAATATATCTATTTATAATACACCTGATGTTGATGGTGGAGAGGAGACGGCCTCGTTGATTGATGATGAGAGTCCTTGTAAATTATCTTGTAAAACAAATACTGTGTAGAATTTAAGTATATTGAATTAAAGTGACAACATGCAATTATATTTTAAATAACTATCATGACTTAAAACATGTACATAGATTTTAGCAATCATTATAATGAAATAATGTGGATTCTATTTTGGCAATAAATAAGTGCAATTTTACAATGATTTTCTCTTTATTTTATTGGATAAATAAGTATAATGAAAGATTATTATTTACAGTGGCTTATTAAATGCTCCTTGAGTTGTGGCATATTTTTCGGTTTATAGCTGCACTGGTTACATTGGAGTTCAGTAGACATCAAGTTTTTATGTGTTTCACTTGTCATCTTTTCTATAGATCCATTTTCTTTTAACTCTTTGAGGACATCTGGAAAATTATTAATGTGAAATCAACAGAGAGTAGTATAACAATGAATTTCAGATAGACAACAGTATAAAAAGTAAAACTAACCATCATAGGACAGAAAGAATTCTGTAGTAAAACTATTCCAGTGGATTTTTGTCTTCAGGCAAGGAGAGACCATATCTTTACTTATAATGTGCATGTGAAGTCTGGTCATGCTAGGCACAGCGTGAAACCCTGCCCTTAGTTCATAGCTTTCAGTATCTTTTATTTGTTTATACATTAGACCAAACTCCTCTAGAAGGCCTATGTGAGATTTATTCAATTTATAAATACTGCTGATTTCTTCGTGCGGTAGAACTAGATAGTGTAATTTTGCTTTTGGGTATTTATCACGAATCACAACGACTTTTTCATTAGATTTCACAACTGATTCGGAGTCTTTCATGGCATCGAGCAAGCCCAGTGACCAGTGTTTTGGTTTTTTCGGATTTATTGACTGCTGTTTGGCTGGTAGTAAGCGTTTGTTCTCGCCAGAGCTTGCGCTAGACATGATGAGGTTCTTTAGATGAAGTTTTTTTATAATGGAAAAAGATTTCTTCAGATTTTCTGAATAACCGATCGTAAGCGCTTGCCGCAGTTGCAGAATATTTTATTTTTGTTTATTTTTTTTCGTTAGGTTTTATTTCAGTGACAGACCAACAACGTCAGTCGGACAAGTTAGACATTGACAATTGTCTCAATTAGCCGTGGACGAACAAAATCAGCCACAAACTTGGACAGAAATAATCATCTTAAATTGCTTATGCATTGAAGAGTTAGGTACATTGTTTTAGGAACCGCTTTATTACCTCGCTAGCCCTCCGCAAAATACTAGTAAGCATGTTTACGAGGGAACACAAATATTGTTGCGAATGTGAGCTTAACGCACGGTGTTCGGACATTTTTTGTATAGCGTTACCTTCCTAATATTAACTCTTCTATGGTGCCTAGGCAGAGATATAATAATAAGTCTTGGAAACTATTGGAAACAATAACATGGCTGGATGTTCCGCTTTTGTGCGACATGCAGGGTAGGTACAGCTGCAACGCCTCAAACGTTCGTGAGTAAGAAGAGCTCTCAAACTAATTTTAAAATTTGTAATGCAAATTGCAAAATAAATAAGCTGTGCCTAATATAAGTTAAGTACTTATCTATCGGGTGTTCAATGATAGAAAAAATAAACAAGTGATTATTCTTAATATTATATTACTAATTCACCAAATTGTTGCTTAAAAAGAATTACAGCTAAGGTAAACTTTAATTTCTTTAATATCTAATTAAATAAATACGTCTGAGTCATGGCTGAAAAAGTTTCAATTTTGGAAACAACTTGGAATTTTTCAGTCATAAGTTTTGCTTAGAATATTTAATAAATAACTAATGCTAATTACAAACATAAGTTTACGAAGACCTAGAAACTTCTTCAACTATAAAATGGTAAGTAAGTAAGCTAGATGAAAGTATAAGCTAGATCGCCTAAGGCGTAACTAGACGAATAACGTGCTTGAAAATGTAAATAAGACGTTAGCATAAAAGAACGCGATTTAACGGTACAAAAAATCCTAGAATCGCGCATTTATAGTTCAGCTAGGCCCCTGAAGAGTAGAGTTTTACTAAAGTAAAATATAAACTAAGACCAGCTACCTACATGATGTCTACAGCCTACCTAACTATCGATAAAATAAATTATTGGACCGTAGGGCGGCCGGTATAGCCCGAATCGGCCAGAGAATGGTGCGCTAGCTCCCGTAGGATCTGTTCAAAGCCCTTCCCTCCTGGAGTCTGCAGGCTGTTGTTCTTTAGCATTGTGGAGTTCAGCTTTGTGGCTAAATAGCACATCTGAAAAAAAAAACAATTATGTTACCAGTTGAAAGTTTCAAAGTTGGGGATCTACATAGTTTATGTCCTTGCCTGTTCTGAGGGTAGGTTGTTAGGTATTGGTATATTGCATAAGTAGGTACCCCATTTATTACCGAACGTTGCTAATAGATTTAGGTTGATGGTACCTATGTACAACTACAATCTTTGATAATAATCATACAGTAACCTTACGTTGCTTAGATACCTACTTAGTAACATTCCATAACTATCCTTCTTACCTAAAATTGTCCCCTGAAGTTAAAACGTCGCTACTGAGCAGTGTTTTATCTTAAAACACGGCAAAGAATAAAATTATAGATTCCTCTCCTCCTCCATCATCAGGAGAGGGTTCTAAGCATTCTCAGAAAAAGGAATACCTACAATTAAATCACACTAATATTATAATCGCGAATATATGGATTTTTAGATGTTTGTTATAAATATTTTGCAGTAGTTTTAGACCTGGAATAAAACATAGGTAACTTTTTATCCCACAATTCAATTCCCAAAGGATATAAAGAAATAACCTTTGACCGTTCCCATAGAAACAATGCGTGCGAATGGCAGAAACTAGTTATAATATCTAGTAAGCTCACCAACAAAGCCGACATGAACAGCAGCGCTCCAAGAGCAACAGCTATCATCATCGACGTCGCACATGTAGCGTCCAGCGATGGTCGATGGAACAGCTCTCCCGGCATCACCACCGTGTACTCCAGGTTCTCTTTGAACCTGGTGAACGGTGTGGTCGAGTTGTCTGATACAAGTGCTGCGGAGGTTGAGTTCTGGGCTGGGATTGATACGGACCTTCTTCGGCGACCGTGGCCTGGAAAATGGGAGAAAAATCGGGATATATCTCTGTCTAAGCGGATATTGCTACACAAGTTACGAGGGACACAAGGATTTCTATAATTTAATATACATTTTATTTACTTAGATATATAAAGCTTACCTATATTTAGATAACAATAGATTATTAAACTGACAGTTTCCACTCATATGTAGTTTGATCTATCTAACTCAATACTGGAAGTATTGTTACATTCAATCAGCGATGTGTTCTGCTATATGCAAGCTCATAACCATGGTCTATGGTGTGTAGGTTAGGTATAAATGAATTTATATATTTATGAATTCTAAGCGAAACCTGCTTTCTATAAAAGCTTTTCCAATCACAACAGTCAAGCACATTTATTCAAGCTCTGCATGCTCTAGAATAATAATTGTTGAATCAATATTTAATTTATTTTTTTTGCTTGCACTTTGGTACATTCATTCTTAGGTCTAAGTGAATGGTTAGTTATGTTGTCACTAGGTAAATAAACGCACCCTGAAAGGGCACTGCAAAACTGAGTTCGTCTATACACACATATAAAATAGAATTCAAAACTAGGTACTTTCATAATTTAAACACAAATAAAATAAATTTCATGCAAACAAAATTTATTGAATTGAATTTAAATTGATTTTACCTGAAGGTTCAAACAAGTCCAGACAGTAATCCGGTTGACAATCTGCAGCATCCATACATGCCTTGATCTGCGAGTGGATCCAGAGAGTAGACCGTTCTTTCATAGAGGCCAGGAGAAAAGCCTCGAAGTCCAGGAAGACCTCGTTGTGCCGCTCTCGGTACCGCGCTGGTTGGTGCGGGATGATGGAGGCAAAGTCTCGATTACGGCATCTGAGGGAAGATAGATTTTTAATTAAATAACTAAACACGGGCCGCGTTTGTTTACCTATTTCACGTCATGATGACGTTTCAACTGGATTAAGGTTGTCGCTCATACGTCCAACGGCCGCACAACACTAAAAAGGGGCTTGTGATTAACACTGTCGCATGCCGTCGCGCCGTGGTGACGACAGTTCTCTTAGCTGAACAATAGTCGAAAATTTAATCTAATGTAAGAACAAAATTAATTTCCAATCGGGTAATTCGTTTGCGAAACTGCGATGCCACATATTATAGGGTTAACATACTCACTGCCACCTGCCGCCCCCGGGGCAATGGAGAATGACATGTTTTTCCTCGCCATGAAAGTGTTAATAAATGGGACCTCTTTGTATTTCTTAGGATAGAATCGATGGATGATAGGCTATTATGTGACAATGTATGTGTATGCAATAAATAAATTAATATGTACATATATGAATACCAGATAGACTATGATACGACACGGTAAACTCTACGAACTCCGTATCGTCTTGTTTGCTTCCTAGGTGGCCTACACTTTTGTATTCTTTGTCGGCATTGGCATGGCGTGGCGTCGAGACTTTTAAACCAAGTTTTACAGTTGCATTACAATTAACTTATTGCGACTTGAATCACTCAACTGTTGTGTTAAGTGTGCCGCAAATAAAAAAGATACGATTAACGGTTCCAATAGTGTTCTGAAATCTCTCATGGATCGTTTTTCTGAAAAGGTTAAGCCGTGAACATTGAAATTAGTTCTGCGGTTGAAGCATTCAGATTTGTTTTGTTTCAATGTATTTATCGTGATCCGTAACAAGTAGCTAACTGTTCATGTATGCGTGAGGTCTAAAGGGTTAATCACGGTAAGCTAACGCAACGAAGTATCTAGAAATAAATATTTCAATGCAGTTTCTGAACGTGGCTTTATACGTACAAAATGTCTATTAAAGCTAACTCTAGAAGTACAAATTTTTAGTGCGATCTACGAGTATTCAGTAACGTTCAATATGCGTTTGCGGAGGAAGGCGCTGACTCCGCTACACAGTTTCTTAACTTTTGCGGTAGTCAGCCCACAACTGTACCCTATACTATAAGTCTCTTATTTCTGATAAAGATTTTTGTATTTTAATCCAAACGGCGCATTACCACCATATACCGTCCACTCGCAGAACGAACGAACAGAACGCTTTTTATTCACCATTATCATTCGTACCGCTTGGGTTTGGAACAAGCTGCCTGCTGTTTTTTTCCCGGTCAATTACCACCTTGATCTCTTTAACTCTTCTTGACAAGAGTGAATATGTCTTTTCTAGACCTTCGTGATACATCATCGGCCACATCGTCACTTTCCATCAGGTGAGATTGTGTCAAACGAAGGCCACATTTATAGTAGGTATAGCATTTGACTTGTCTGTTGTGTTTTTTATAAGCCTAAAGAAAATAAATTATTTTGAGTTTGAGTTTTGAGCCTGTTGAAAACAAAATCAGTTATGTTTTCTAACTCACCCATCTTTCACCAGTAGAACTGCTCCAGGCGCGTGTGGTCTGTCAGGGTCTGGAGACACCGCCACCTCCAGTAGCTTGATATGCCGCCACGCGGAGTCAGGGTTGATTCGTGCGCGGAGTTGCAACTTTGTTCCGATCGGAACGGCCTAGAAGTAGAGAGTTCGAAAGTTATCAGCTTGTTTTTAATATTTGATTTTCATTTATTTAAATCAGACTCAAAATAACTATTTATAATCTTCATTCATAAAATCGTAGATTGAACTTATGTAAGCGGACTATAAGAACCTATGATGATGTAAGAACCGCACTCACCCTGAAGAAGTCCCTCGTTAAGGTTAAGGGATGAAACGTTGGTGTAGTTCCAACACAAATAATGCTTATATTCGTAATTATATACGTTTTTATATATTTATCTTATATATTTTAAGTCGTGTATGCCTTCTTTATCTTGTATCTTCATTTAATTTAATTATTTCGTCCAACTACGATAGTTTTTATAGTAAAAAATAATACTGCTAAAAACAAAAAGTGAACGTACAGCGGTTACCTGATCGACTGGCAAGTCGACTGAGTGGTTGGTATGCCGAGAGACAGGTGGGGCTTCCTTGTAGAGGGCGACCTCGTACTCCAGCCGGCCTGGGGTCTCTTCCACCACGCCGGACACGCGGGCTCCGTGCGGGCTAGGGGAGGAGCAGTAGTCGTAATTACTGGTAAGGGATCAGTTGTCTTCATTACATCCACTACATAGTATAAAACAAAGTCGCTTCCTGCTGTCATTCTGTCTTCCCGCGCCTTGTTTTTATGGAAACGTTAAAAACTTATTTCCGAATAAAAATTAAAAGTCTATGTTTCATTCCAGGTTTAGATCTTTGCGAAATTTCAGCCCAATTCGTTAGGTACTTATTAGGTATTTACGGCTAAGCTTTTGAGTTAAGAACATAAACTTTCCTTCCATTTTTCGGAAGCCGATGGAGAAATTAGTGCACAATCTCTGGAAACCAGAGCTTGAGTGAAATTTTACATTGAAAGCGCAAAAACGTATCGAACTACTGACACTGCGCCGGCGCTAATTCTCATCATTGATTTGTCGGTAACGGGAACAATCATCGGATTACAAAGTGCTAACGATGTACTTATAAATCATCTTTTTGCGCTCATGCGAAGAACTAGACAGGTATCTAAGTAGTATTCAATCATGCATTCAAACATTCTATAAGTAGTTTCTTTTCTATCTTGTGTTAACAATTAACACAGTGAACAGCGTTCTTTTGTCGTCGAAAGAGTCATGTCATGATATGTGTTGTAAGTAAATACAAAATAGAATTTTATTTTTTTAGATTTCTACTGAAGGTTTCTACAAAAGAGGACCAAATGTAACCAAGTCTTCGCGGCTAATATGTCAGACAAAGTAATATGCCAGGAAAGACAAAGGCAATAATAACATTTCAGCATTAAAGCACTAGTTTAGGCAATTTTGAATATCCATCTAACTAAACTAAAAGCAAGGACAAAAAATGTTTCTAAAAATGCAAAGATAGGGAAAGTGATTGTTTCTGTATAATTTATATCGGAGTACAAGCAAGGTTTTCCTTACGATCACTAACAACAAAACAGTGATTTATCATTTGTCTTTTCAGTAATGTATATATAGATACCTACCTACTTTGTTAATAAAAAATCTGTTTCTTAAAACGTTGTGAAAATTTAGGTATTAAAACGTAAAAGTCGGTTGTAAAACGGGACATTTACCATGACTGCGTGATCATGGCACGTGAAACTGTGCCAAAATGTTGGAAAAATCAAATCATGGTAAATGACTCTTGTGTATAACCATAATACCCGTAGTGACTAAAGTTTTCTTAAAACGTATTGAAAAGTTAGATAAGTGTATACTCACAAACTACCGGCGAACCCCGCTGCCTTATTCTCAATAATGGTGGGCTCTGGTGGCTTGCACATGATGATGAGCTCCTGGTCTGACTGCATCACCACCCCCGGGAACTGAGGGAACCAAACGCGGACGTGCACGAATCCCTGAACACAAAAAGACGAAATAAAAAACAAAAGAAAAATCGGTATAACGGCTGAATAAAAAACAAAACACGAGCTGTATTTCAAAATCCAATTCTGCTTGAAAGAAACAAAACAATTCTCATAAAATATTTTAATCAGTTAAATTGTGCTAAACTGTTTTGCCGCTTTTTACGATATTAATAACAAACGCTTTTACGCCGTGCACAATTACACTCATAAAAGACATCAACGCGCTCAGGCACTTCTTTTACGAAATGCTTGCCGCTGCTAATAAAAACACATCTCACTATTGTTTTCGAAGTACTAGAAGGCCTAGTTGTATTTCTGTTTGTTCATGCTCACATTTCTCGATAAAACAAACATTTAATACGACAGCTTACAAGCCTAGCTGTTCGCAAATCTGAATACAAATCATAGGAAGTGAACCACGGCATTGTATTCAAACCTCGATGTTCCCGTACGGAGCAGTTCTATTTACCTCGATATATACCGGTCCCGGCGTAGAATACTTGCTAGTAGGTGTAATAATATGTCAGAGCTTACCGGCCAGCTCTTCTTACTGTTACTAACGGAATGCGTTATTATTTGCCGATGACACAACATACTACACTCGTTATGATTATTATAAGAGATGAAATGACAATTCTTTTGTGTCAATAATGGAAATTGGGTCTCGTTGACCTACCGCGAAACTCGTTAGAAACGCTACGGTAGCGCTATCTTCGTGGAGTGGATGTACTTTTACAAACGTAGTACGTTCTCTGAGGAACCCGACGAGGCACAAGTGGCTATAATCATCACGGTATTCTCAGCTATAAAATGTGTAATATCGTTTATGGCAATCATTGTTACTAAAGCTAGTGCTATAGAAAATTGGAACCTGACGAAGCCGTTATTAATAGCTTATTAATTTTAATTGTGTTTGTCTGAGATGTTAGGTTATAGGATTTACGACTTCTGCCTTGTAACTCCAGGCTTTCAAGTTTACAATAATCTATTTTAAAATGTATACTTTGGGAACCTCTAAATCACATTACGAAGTAATCAGTACTTGATTACCCAGCTAATTGCTTGCTTCTTGGTGTTTCACGAAAACAAAAAGAGTAGGTAGGTACCATACGTTTAAATGTATCTAGTAAATACCTAGTTATGGTCCTAGTCCTAGCTAAACGTAGAAATTACAAACAACCGGAAAATTATTGACCGTGCCGCGGGGCTAACGTTACGAACCACCTTAACCATAAACTTATACTACATACTCAGTATTCCGAAAGGTAATTTTCGAAATTCTTTGCGTACATTTGCTTTGGGCGTTCATTTCTTCAAGCATTCTCGATGAATTCAATATAACGTATTTCCTACACTTACGTTTCGTTTTAGTACCCCGCATCTTGTAAAATCTGTTATTCGAAGTCTATAGAGCAATCCCGTGGGGTCTTCTACCTCCGGCCTGATTTGACAGACGGGGTCGGCCACGGGGTCCGTCGCGCGATCATCTGCGAACAGCGGGGCTCCTCGGAACCCCTCTGGCTTCCTCAGGAGGGCTGTGACGGACCCCGTACTGGAGAATGTGCATTGGATGTCCGTTACTGAAATTATATAGATGCGTTTGTAGCAAACAAAATTTAAAGTATTTTCTACCTTAACGCACTTAATGCAGTTGGTTTCTTTAAAATAGATAAAACACTTACCGTCATAGTCCTGCGCAAGCACCGCTCCGACCTGAAACAAAGGGCAAAGGGCCTTGAAGGAAGGATGCACAGCCAACCAAAGCAATTACCTAAACGATAAGCGAATTTATTCTATGTTCATTGTTCATGCCAATTTCCTAAAAGATTCTGTATTTCTTTTGAAGATAAAGGGATTTCCACGGACCTTGAAATAGTGAGCGCGCACCCTAATGATGACCCCTTGTTGTAAGGACAACATTTGTACCTTGTATACCTACTTTATAAATATATCAAGAATAATGAGAAGCTATAATAACCCCGCAAAAAATCGTTTGCCTTAAAAATATTTATTTATCAGTCTCTCATTTTTTTATATTAAACTAAGGCTATAATAATAAAGTAGGTTTGCCAAGTCAGTATGCTTACAAGGCTTTGTTTAGTTAGTCAGGTTTACCTAGGATTTGTAATATGTACCTCACGAAATTGACATAGGTTTATACTTTATTGTTTTAATATAATTTGTTTGTGGTAGCGCAAACGAACGACGACGTGACTAAGAGCACGTAAATATTCCAACTTATCTTCTATTTTTTTCTCTTAGATTGTTCATTTGTTTTAAGTTTGTATAGTATGTACAGTATGTACTTGTATAGAATATAATTGTACCCTAGCTAGATAATTAGCATTTGTCGTAAACTGCGAGTTTTATTAAGTTTTAATAAATACATTTTAAAATTTTAAAGACGCGAAAGAAAGTATTATATTCTTGTACAAAACCTGTGTAAATACTACTTGGCTGAAATACGCAACCTCTATGTCATGTGTTGAGGTCTACCTGAGAACCCTTAGGTTGCGGGTTCATTTCCCGGAACAACTGTTTGTCTAATATGCAAAAAATGGTTCTGGTACTGGGTGCAGTGTGGTTATTTGGGTTGGGAGGATCTCAGATGATTGATAAATTCATACTATTACCTATAATTACAAGTATTCATCAGTTTACTATTCGCTAAATGATGCTGTATGAATTAGTCCCACCTCCCACGTAATACTATTAAACTGCCACTTTCTCCATATTCGTGGTTGCTCGTCTGCGCTGAACATCTCAAGTGAGTGACCGCACTCATTGCTTGCATTTGCATCCGTCATAGGAATCTTATTAACAACCAAAACTGTTGTCTGGTTTTTTCTTTACTGGGTCAAGATATTTCTACAAAACAACAGGCTTATGAGAGCTTAAGAAGGGGATCACTAATTAGGTTCTACCTGTCACTAAGCTATGTTTTTATAACACCTACGTTAATTCATTGTTATTAGTCATTAACCTACATAAGAACATCTAATTTTAAAGCGGAAGGTCATTACTACAATAAAGTTTGTTAAGATAATTTGGAATTCAGTGAATATTAAATGATTTAAATAAGTACTCTCTGTAGAGGTGCGGCCTGTAAACATGTTTATAAATCTCATTTATTCACAGTAATTCCTTTTATAGCCTAAACAAATTTACAACATATTGAATACAAATAAAAACAGAAGGTTAAGAAAACAATGACAAGGTAAATATGTTAAATCTAATCAGTTTTTAGGTACTTTTGAATGTGCGTAAAGAAAAAAAAGGCCGCGCAGGACCAATCGGTCATTTGAGACATGTGGGCCAGGCCTATGTCCATCAGTAGTCTTTTATGATGATGGGCGTAGAGAATTTGGACAGGGATTCAGTGTCTAGAAAATACTTCTTCAGACAAGAGTTTCCTCTCATCTGATAATTTTTCAGAGAAAGTCTGCCCATTTATAGCAGAAACGCTGATAACACGATATTTGCGTGAAATCTGATAAAATTTATGATTGCTTTGTAAGATTATTTGATACACTAACATCGTAAAAACCGGCCTTGTGTAGTGTAAATAGTGTTTTTATAGTCGTCTTATGGTATGGATTTGATTGACAAATACAGTAGTCACGTAGGACATGCAGGGATATCTTGTGACTACCTTGAAAATATTGTGTTCTACCATAATTATAATAAATTTGGATAAACTACTTACAATGAAAGGCCTATAAGAGAAGTGACCCCGTCTGGGGTAGTAGATACCTATTTTTTCGTTGATTCTAGATAATAGATATGTAAGGTAGTTTTAGTAAATACGATAATGTTGTAAAAGCTATCCAATTCTGCTTTGCTGACCAACCTTCAAAAAGAGTACCTACGGATGTGTAAACGCAACTAAACTTAAAAAGCTGCAAAACATTACTACTACTTAACAACTTACTATTTACGTACATAAAAGCCAGGTGGTAGAAATCTGTAGGTACCTTAATCACGGGGTTTCATAGCCTCACTTTAATGGGATTGGATTCAATTCATGGTTAATCTCAATACAAAGCTAATGCATATTTTGCGATTACTCTGACCACAAAGAATATCCATTCTTCAAGCATCCGCTTGCTACAATTCTCAGAAAAGACTATTATTTATATACATTTTTAATGTTTTACGTGAGTCTTTCAAAAAGAGTTTATGGTTTCTTAACCGCTTAAGCTCTCATTTCACGATTTTCTTTAGCAATTCCTTTCCACATTAGTCATCAAAATTGTCCCAAATGTCCATAATGAGGGTCATAAAAAGCCGACGATTAATATGAAAGTGTGTGGGACATATAGTTACCTAGTTCTGTAAATTTGTGGTGTATGAGTGTTCTTGTGGTTTAGAGGTATTAAGCGAATGGTGTGATTTGTTACGCAGACGTGAGACTGCCTAACGCCGCGCCGCAAAGTGCTTTAGTCGATCTTATAGCGGTTTACTCGGTGTAGACCGTGATAGAGCCTTAAATCGATCTTTATATACGAGATAATACGCCTGAATTGGACGAGAACTGGCTTTTTGCTTGATTTATGTATTTTACATTTAATGAGCTTTATCAGAAGAGGTAAATCGATATCTTTATCATCATCAACCAGTAATAGTCCACTGTTGGACATAAGCCTCCTCTAATGAGCGCCATAGCGCCCTGTCTTCAGCTGCTGCATCTAGCATCTGCCTGCAATTTTTCGTAGTCGTCATCCCACCTGGCCGGAGGGCATCCTATACTACGTTTGCAGAGTCGCGGTCTCCACTCAAAAATACAATTTTTAATAAATAAATAATAAATAATGCTGGACAATTCACACAGCATTATCTAGCCCCATGGTAAGCAGAGCTTGTGTTATGGGTACTAGATAACTGATATACATAATACAATACATTACATAGATAGATATTTTTTATTATATATAGAAAACGACCAGAACACCCGGAACAAATATATGCAGATCGTACACACAATTGTTCCGAGGCGGGAATCGAACCCGCAACCTCCTGCGTCGCAAGCGGACCTTCGCCCACCGCGCCACATCAGTCGTCAAACAATCTTTATGATCTGTGACAAAAATCTACAATTTTACATAAATGAAAAAGCTTATGGAAATTTAATAGCATTTATAATATACGTTTTATAGCCGTTTCATTTCAAGTGCATAACTGGCTTCATAATGAAAATTATATAGTTTTCTTAATCTTGATTATGAAAACAGTCGAAGGTAAGGTTAGAAAATTTACACATTTACTCACACTATGTGTATCTGGGGTAATCACTTTATGGGTTCTCTACTTACTATATACACAACTAAGTGCCATTGAACTTAGCACAAAGAAAACAATAGACGCATAAACCAAGTTTATACCGTCTCCCTGCCCTGCCTATCTTTTTACTATCGAGTAAAATAGGAATACCGTATGGTGCTATTATTTGTGCCTAAGGCATTAAGTCTGCTGTCTATTGTAGCGTATTGTATCAATGGAATCCAAACTACAGATACTTAATGCGAAAGTCTGTCTTATACCTGTTCAATAACTAACGGTTTTTAAAGTTTATTAGTAATTTTGGTAAATAAATACATTGTATCCTAGGCCCTCCTCAAAACATTGGCTACTTTTTGTTTATAAAAATAATTATAGGGGCAAAATAGAGTATAGAAGGATCACCTCGAATTAGATTAGCGCTTAATAACCCGTAATGTTTCTATGTGCCCAGGGAAATAATAAAATCAGAGAGTTTACCAAATATTATTTATAGATTGATAATTTTAGCATTTTGTGAGATTGTGGGATTTTTGCCCAGGAAATGCAAGGTATTGGTGTAATCTTTACTTCTAATAACTTTAATCAATTAAGCTAACATCAATTTATTAAGGTTATCAATTAACCTAAGTTAAAGCTGCGTTAGCACAGAGAAGTGAAGTAAAGATTATACCAATGCTGATTGCTTTACTTTCTTTAAGCTGTTTCAGGGAAATAGTAAATTTACCCAGTCAAGGCTAGTCGTAGTACAATAGGTGTAGTGTACTAAAGTAAAACATCTACTACTACGTTAAAAGCTGTTTTGATCGTCGCCGTTCCTTAGACCGACCAAACCCACAAATACTGGACCGTTGGAATTGCTTTAGATGGAGCATTGCTCGGGACCGTATCGTTCGTTACATTGCTCTTGAACGCTTGTATGCAAATCTCTTCGAACTGTTAAACGGTTTTTTTTTAATAAAATCGTTTTGCTCTGATTATTGGGCGTGAAGTTCCGTCAGGGATTCTACGGGTATTGTGTAGTGAGACCGACTTCTTTTGTTTGTTTTAACAAACAGATGAATCAAGATTCTCAGGAAATACACCGTAAAACAAGGTTATTATGATATGGCTTTAGTATGTACCTGACAAATTATTTATTTCACATATAAAAAAGACTGAATTGTGGTCTTCCCAGGGATGAAAGGGCCATTCCAAGTTATATATACCTATTACCGATGAAGATACAGCTAGGTTAGTATATTTCAGTTACTTCCATAGTGTTATGTCTTATGGTATTTTGCTTTGGGGACAGGCAGCTGACAGACAATATTTGTTCTTCAAAAACGGGCGGTACGCGCAATTATAAATTAAAGCCACGAGTTTCTTTGAGGGAATCATTTAAAAACATTAATATTCTGAATGTAATATATATAATATATACATCTATGAAAATTTCATGTATACCTACAAAAATAGGGATAGCCTTATGAAAAAGTGTTCATAACAGAAATACAAGAAACAAGAACAAGTTGCACATCCCATCATTTAGATTACACAAGGTAGGGAAATCATTTATGGGCAATAGTGTCCGCTTCTGTAATAAACTTCCAGCTGAAGCAACTGAGCTCCCTATTCGTCGTAAATTAAAAAAGTACATAAAACAAAATATCATCAAGAAGGCTTTATACTCCATAAATGATTATCTCAATGATGTTAATGCTTGGCCAGATGTCGCTCAGTTTCGCACCGACAATAGTATGTAAGTAATTTGTTATTGTGCATAGCTTTACTTAAATATTGACATGTATCGAATCATATTATATTTAGACTTAAATAGGGAAATAATGTATTAGACACATAAGAGATGAACATACTAGTGGTTTCTTTTTCACTTCTTCCACTAGTGGACAAAAAATTTAAGTGAACAGTAAAATAATTTTATTTGATAATAATTTCATGTATAAAATATGACTTGTCTAAGTGCTTATTTTGTAAGTCTAAAGAATAATTGATATTGACTTTGACTTTGACGTTAGAACTCTGCTAAAACTGTGTAGGACGCTAAACTTTCCCCTCCAGATTTCAATTTATTACGGAAATATAGAGCAAGAGACGCTGGTTATAGAGGAGTGCTCCTTACGGCTCGTAATGACATCGTACTCAGGCACCGTTGACCTGTCTTTAATACAAACAAAACTGTTTTGTTTATCTTAAATTAGTGAAAACTCATATTATTATCTAATAGACAAACCCTGGATCAAATTACGCTATCACCGCAGTGGTCCATTATTATTGGCCGAAAAGTTAGAACATCTTGATCAGGTCTTATCTTTCACAACACATACTGATAAGGCTTGTAGGTAAACTCGATTGGACAATGCGACTTAGTTTATAACTTTAAAGTTGCACTTTAAAACTGTCATGGTATTACATACACTCAGTCATTTACAACGGAATATTCACCATGATTTGAGCTTGCCAGTATTTCGTCACATTACTTAAATCATATACATAAATATCCCGTTAAAAATGATTCCTAAGCGATATAACAGTCCAAAGGCCACTAACCATAAGGGAAACTAACACTATTTCACGAGTTACTTTACCATTTTGTTTTAACTGAAGCAGTATCACTTTCTTGATTGTTTGAGTTTGTTCTTGCAAATTTCGGGTGTCAGCATAAAGGTTTCAAGCAGGCTGGTAGTGGTGGTGGGCCGGCAATAAATCGCGAAGAACCGACAACTGCTTGGATAAACGTATTCGTGGTTGGAGACCGCGACATTTTTGCAATGCATTATTTTATTGTAATTTTGGTATGCATTTTTATATTCTGAAATATAATGAATATAATAAAAAGAAAATATTTTATTGACCGGCCTGCAGTGGACCACCAATAAGAGCAGCAATGATAAGGTATTCAAGGGCGTGTCTATTATAGCACAGTTGGGTCCAATGACTTACGCGCATGCACATCCATAAAGCTCACTATGATGGAACTATCCGTGCGTGGTGGATTACATGAGCGATACGCTTCGTTCATCTCCTGAATATCGAGATGAGTTCTCTAGAATCGTATACTTGGAAAGTTACAAGCACGCAAGTAATATAAGTTTGTGATAGATAGTAGTTTATTGAAAATGAAAAGTTTTTATTTCATTAAGCTTATAAATAAGCACTTAGACAGGTCATATTTTATCATCATCATCATCATCAGCCTATAGCAGTCCACTGCTGGACATAGGCCTCCCCCAATGAGCGCCATAATGCCCTGTCTTCAGCTTGCCGCATCCAGCATCTACCTGCAGTCTTTCGCAGGTCGTCATCCCACCTGGTCGGAGGGCGTCCTACACTACATTTAGCGAGTCGTGGTCTCCACTTAAGAACACGTTTGCCCCAGCGGCCGTCGGTTCTTCGCGAGATATGGCCGGCCCACTGCCACTTCAGCTTGCTAATTCTTTGAGCTATGTCGATAACTTTGGTTCTCCGTCGGATGTATTCGTTACAAATCCTACCCTTCAGAGAAACTCCGAGCATAGCTCTTTCCATAGCTCGCTGAGCGACTTTGAACATATTTTATACTATTCATTTTTATCAATTAAAATTATTTTATAGTTCACTTCAATTGTATTATTTAGATAAGTGTTATCGCGAGCGCGACTTACCCTCATGTCTATGTGACTTGTGGACTTATGTGAGTCATGAATTAAATTTTGTCTAAACGGGTAATACATTTTTTATATTCATAAAAAGATTTTATAAAAACGAACTTTTGTATCATCTAGGACCAAAGTGCTTAGGAAGACAAATCCAACGACCTCAACCTCGATGGGGCTAAGTCATTTCGTCTAATTTATGTCTAACCGTACGTCTGACAAAATTCGAACTTTGTCGCGCCACACGGACTTCTCTTATATTTTTTACTTTGATGGATGACTATTAGTGAAAATATGTAATTTAACTTTTTATCGTCCAGCAGTAATCAGCCAACATCCTTGGGTTCCATTTGCCCTTATAGTGTTTTTCTATCTGTGAAATATCCTGATGGAACCTTTCTCCGTGCTCATCGCTCACAGCACCTAAATTCTCAGGAAAAAATCTAGATGCGAGTCTAAAAAATGAATCTTAAGTGACAAGTTGCAGCCCAAAGCTTGATAAGCCAATAATAGCTCGCTAACAGACTCCCTGTAATTGTCACTCTTATGGTTACCTATAAAATTTGAACCAACCGTCTTAAGAGAGATCCATGCTCGTTTTTTCCAGATTATTCATTTTTTCTTCAAACTCTGGATCTTTTACTAACTCCCTGATTTGAGGTCCAACGAAAACAGGTACCCTCTTTTATGTTCGCATCACTATTCTAGGAAATTTTTCTTTTAAATACCAAAATCCGTTTCCATTGCGATCCATCGTCGTAGCAAAATTTTTAATGCAGTAATTTAATATGTACTGGTGGAAGAAGTATTTCGGACGGCTCTACAAGGGGTAAATATTTCTCATTTTTTTGTCCAGGGTTTAAAGATGCTCGCTTAGGTCATACTTTTTTTTGATAATGGTTTTTTTAAATTAATTTTTCTTGTCTTTGTTTTTTGAAAGTTAAATCACCACAAATACTCGTATAACAAAATGAACCCGGATCGTTAAAACACTTTCTTAGCATACTTACACAAACTCAACAATTACTTATAAAGACCTAAATTTGAATAAATACAAAAATTATTAATTTTATGTCTATTTATTCGCTACCGTTTACTTGCGTTTATTGCCCTAGTACAGATTATGCTTATTAACACGTTACAAAAAATCTGAAGCCAATCGAAACAAAACTACTGCAATTTATGAATGAGGGTAGGTGGCTAAAACAGTATTCGCTATCAGAGTTCGTGTGGCATGATTAGTGTTGGCCAGTGACCTCTAGTGTCTTGTGTTTGGTTTGTCTATGGTACTACCATCCTTTCTTAGAGTAATGGCACTGGTTTGCTGACAATGACCTACCATAACTTTATAATTTGATGAACTCTTTGTCTCACGCCTAATCGGGTTCCCAGTGTTTTCCAGGAGGCAATTGTAAGGGCACCTTTATAATTGCAGCATTCAGGAAGTTTTGCGAAGAGAAAAGATTTTCTAGATAGCACATACTTAGCACGCAAGACTTAGATTTTCAAACCAAGTTTATGTACTTACCGTACGTATTAAATAATCATGTTTATTTGTTATCCGCCAGAAGCTACACAAAAAGTTCTAAATACATGGGTAGTTTCAGACATTAATCATCATCATCATCTTAAAATAGTCCACCGCTGGATATAGGCCTCTCCTAATAAGCGCCGTTTTGTGTACCAGCAGGAGAGATTTTCGAAATAAAAATACACTGATGCCCGACACAATTCAAAAAATATTTCAATGGCCTTCATTAAAGCAGAAGAAAATGTATCTAAAATGGGTCAAATATTCATCGTTGAATTGTACGTTAGAAATATAATTAGCATAACATTGTTTTTCAAACTCATCAATCTAATTAATTATCTGTACAGTCGCGGATGAGATGGTTCAGTAGCTGTGTTTTTATCTTTGACAGTTAACATGATTATGCAGTGCATTGCAATTGTGAGGTGTGAGTAGGCACGAGCATTAATTAAAATTAATTGGCACAGTTTCGGCTCGATGTTCCTGTTTATCGGATTTACAGTAAAGAACGCGATAAATTTAGAGACTGAAGTTTTCCAATTCAGTGATCCAGCCTGCGCGTGCACAGCTCAATTTGTAGAACTAACTATGTTATTTTAATGACTTCTGAAAACGACTTGAATTATTTATTTATTCTGGTTACTCCCCCTTCCGTGAAATAGAATTCAGAATAATGAGTATAAAAATACTTTCACGAAACTACACCGCAATGGCATAAAGTCCTGTTATATTATGTCAATCCAATTATTGGAAAGGAAGGGTGATTGGAAAGTGTATCTTCGATCTAAGATTGCATTTCTCGTGATCTTTTGATGGAGCGGCGATTAACAGAAAGCACGAAAGGTTGATGAAGTCATTAAACATCGCATACCTACTGATCATTTCGCTCAGATATACATTGCAATGTCGGTTAAGTGTCTACGTGGTTCACTAAGTTCAACTTAATTTATCTACAATCTAATGTGCTGTGCTCTACTTAAACATGATACTTAGGTATACATATACTTCTATTTTTTTGTATATTGTATACAGTGAATGTTATCTTCCTACCATCCTCAAAGCCTGTAAACAATGAAGTTTTATAGTTACTAAACAAAGTATGTGTACATATTTTCATGAAATAATTCGTTTGGTAAAAGATAATTCACACAGAAAAAAGCCATTTGGCTGTGTGGATAAACAATTTAACCGGAAAACTAATTTTGCAAATATTCACACAGAAAAAAACATGTTACTTAATTTAAAAAAAAAATTGAATTATTTACTCCTACCAAAATAACTGGGAAAAACTATAAAATAAATCTATTTTTGTAAAGTAACAATGAAAGCTCTTGCCATTGTCGATATCGAGTCATTCAAAATTGTATTATCTTATTAAGTTTTTGTCACCGCTCACAGTTAGCAAATCGCCGAATTTCTGTCGATGACTTTTTGAGTTTTTTGCCCGCATTAGCGAATTCTCTGAAGCGTGAAATTCAATTTTTTAATGGTTCCAATCACGTATCACAATGGAGAGTCAATCTTCGCTCTCACAATTTAGGTGTAAAATAGGTATCTACTATATCTTCTGTTAGAGATACTCTAATCTGGGTTAATCGTACATTGTTTCAAAGTTGAAAGTGTTTTACTGAATGAACACCGGAAAGAACCAAAAGCTTTACTAAGAAGTAAAAACTAACAGCTGTTCTTTTCGTAGAGCTTGAAATACATTATAACTGATGGCTTCCATACCAAATACCCAATAGACAAACTGCTAGGTTTATCGTAAAACGGTTACATATAAAGCTCTATAAAGACTCATGTAAACATTTAACTGGCGATCATAGTCGACAGTCGTGCACCGCAGAAATGCCTTAAGGCAGGCATGATAAACTTCCTAGTGTATCATTATATTGGCAAATCTAAGACTGCCTCAATGTTTTATTACTATGCCACACTATTATCTGAGATACGTCGTAAACATGCATAAATATGTAGTGGTACATAAATAAACCGGTCGAAGTCTAATCTTGCTGATTCTGACACTTTACCCTCTATCAAGTGACAGATGATAAAGTGTGGGAAACTGGAAAATCTAGACAAAGTAGAGTTTCATTATTGATAGTGAATATTGCGAGGAAGGTCCGTTGCATCTGAGTCGCGATTTCACTAGCAATTTACTTACATAAAAATATGTAAAAGGAGTCACTATTCTGAGGGGTATGTTGGTAGGTATGCCAATTTCGTAAGGAAACATTTATTATTATCTTGGCTAGATAATGAGTCGACCCGAGATATTAGTTTTTTGCTACAATTACATTCAGAATCAAACCAGAAAATTGACACATTTAGGCAGTGTTTAAAGCTACAGTGAATGAATGATGCAGTGAAAACACGTGGAATGTATTCTAGTTATCATCCCAAACAATATTATTTGGGTTATTTGTTTTGTTGTAAACATACGTGATGTACTTATGAATATCAAAAAAACGTACCAGCAGAAGCAACAGCAGAGCACGACCGGCAGCCGTCATGCTTGCGGTCTGCCACACTCGAGCGCGGAGCCAACCGTTAATGCTATCTGCCCCGATTACCTTACTGATGCTGCTTATAGAAAAACCCTATTATGCTCAAATGGTTACTGAATCAGCGCAAAAAAATAAATAAACACAATCGCTCCCGCGGTTCATTCACAAACACTAAGTCCAAAACGCAACACTTTTTAGTCGCTATCGTTGCCGGTATTTCCGTCGATGTCGAGCGGTTGGTAAAGTCGCGTGGTCGCGTTGTGCGCCTGCGAGCTTCAGAGACGGGACTGCAGCGCACGCGCGGCGAGCTCGATGATGGAGGAACAGTTAGCCATCGGCAATGGGGAGGGTACCACCTGCTCCGTACTTTATCGTTCTCACGATAAAATCAGCGATCCGGAGATTCGGCAATCTAGTGATCTACATTCTTGATTGGCATTGATTTGGGAAGAATTAGGTTTTAACCTCATCAAATTCACCGCAACTGAACAAGTGCTGATTACAGTGGCATTTGATGGCGATGCCCGCGTTGAGTGACATTTTTGGCTCTCCATCGGGTCACTAGTGTTATGCGACCTAGTCGCAGTTTCTCTAATTGCTCCGATAAAACCCGATGGCCAAAAGAGATAAATGTAGAATCTATCTACTAAGTATTAAGACAATTACAAATCGAACCGCAGTAGAAAGTCAATCATTGAAGATGACAACTGATAAATTTTTAATTTGCCATTCAAGTTGGAATTAATTTAAACAATAGGATGAAAGGAATATCTACTCAGTACTTTCTGTTTGATATCTGGGTTCATATCAGAGATTCGATGACTGGTCACATTTTTGAAGAGGGTATTTTTCAAAATGTGTACAGAGCTACATAAATCTTTTTCTAAATCTAAACGTAGACTACGGCTTATAAGCCCGTTGTCTTTGTTTACTCTCTTTACTCGCGAAAAGTAGCTACAAATTATAAAATTGTAGGTTTCTGCTACTGTCACCGTGATGCAGGTGGTTTTTGACAGGTGTCTGTTCCACCGATGCATATCCGTGACCGCATCAGTCACGGCTTAGCTCTACTCGGAGATTCGTTGCCCAATTTGAATAGGTCGAGAGTCGAGAACAACTCGAGTAAATGTAACGGTTAATTTTTTTCAAATCTTGTGATCATTAATCCGCGCCATGCTCTCTAGGGAAGGTTAAAAACGTCTATTTCATTGGGAAACGTTAGTTTTTGTTACAACACAACGTTTATTAACAAGAATAAAGTAAAAAGTAAAAAAAGTTAATTTTGTGAGAACTTTTTATCCATTCAAAAGATCTCAACGCGCTCGCGACAGTCGTTAATAATTCCGTTGTTTACACGTGATCATTATAAATAACAATTTCTGTTCTAGGTACACATTACGGTGGGATCCAGAAGGTTGATTCGATAAGAGATAAGATATGAGGAACTTAAGCACCTAATGAAAATATCAATCCAATCTCACTTTGTCTTTACGTAGTATAAAATGAAGTCGCTTTCGCTGTCTGTTGGCTTCGATCTTTTAAACTACTCAACGGATTTTTATGCAGTTTTCAGCAAAAGGAAGTTTTATAAACTACACTTATCACGCGGGCGAAGCCGCAGGGCACTGCTAGATTTTAATATAGTAAAAAATACGGAGTAGACCTACATATATTGAAGGAAATGGTTTCTAATGGTTTAAATAATATTTTAGTTGAAAATATCACTGAATAGCGGGAATTATACACACTTAAATGTAATGTAACACTGTAACTTATGATAAAAATAACATTTAGCACAAAAACATACGGTTCGTGTGATAAGGTCCCCTATTGCAAGTTTCACATTTTATTGCAATTTGATATCTACATTGTGATTGCTATTGTGAAAGTATCGTCGTCATTGTTACACTGTAATATAATTACTTGCCTACTAAATTTTGTCAATGTGAGACAGTATAATACTACGGTGCTTAAGGTAGGCACCGTAGTAGTTGGGGGAGGCCTATGTCCAGCAGTGGACTAGTATAGGCCATTGAAGGCCATGAAGGTACGTTCTTTGGTACCTACGTCCTTTAAATAGTATGTTTTTCACAATGACGGTTTCAAAATAAAACCTTTCCTTTTGAAACAGTGACGTGGAACGTGGAAACATGATATACCTTATGTCGTAAAGTTTCCTTTCATGGAAACTTTTACGACATAAGGTATCTATATCTAGGTAATGTACAGTCCCTTATTCGTTACTAAATTAAACTACATGCATGTAGGAATCGTATTTCCTAGATAAATAGAAAAAAAAGGACACCCTATTACCACACAAAACAGAAAACAATACAGAAATACATACTTAGAATAAAGGAAGTATAAAGGGCAGCCTTATCGCGGTTTGTTTTGAATAGGCTCCGAAACTAATAGACCGATTTTTGAAATTCTTTCACCGTTGGAAACCTACACTATCCCCGGGTGACATAGCCTACATTAAATACTCTTTTCCCCCCTAAAAATTTATCGAATTTAACGTGGATGAAACCGCGGGAAACAGCTAGTACAAGATAATCTCGCTGGCCACACGATATGGAAGCAAAATGTGACATACGGTGACATTGTCTGGAATAATTCAAAGAAGGCTGCGCGGGCGCAGGTTACGTCCGTCAAACGATTGTTTGCATTGGAAGGGCTGTGACATACAGACAGGACAGGCTTTATGAGATTGATTGATTGACCTAAGCAATAGGTAGGTACCTACACAACAAGCAGGTTACCTCATACGATGGTGGATAGATCCCAAATACTGAGTAGTGAATAATAATAGATTTGAGTTTTGTTTTATCCCATATTTATGAACGTAGCGTAAATATCTACCTACTATAAATGTATTTTACTTTTCATCATCATCATGAGCCTATAGCAGTCCACTGCTGCACTTAGGCCTCCCCCAATGAGCGCCAAAAGTAAAGTAAAGCTAAGCAAAAAATAATTAGAAAGTCTATTTTTAGATGAAGAGGAAGAAGAAATGGTTCTCTGCTTATGTTTTTACCTAATAAATGTTATTATGATAATTTAAAGAAAAGCTTAATTTTAATAATGAGTTTTAGTAATATGATACAACATTTATTTGCAATGATAAATATCAATCTAATTTAAAGTCATTTAAAACGGGATATTTACCATGATTTGATTTTTGATTTTTCCAACATTTCGGCACAGTTTCATGCGCCATGACCACGGAATAACTGAAGGCACTATAAGACTACACACTAAACGACAAATCGTCCACTGGAACGTATTGTAATCTACTCTAATAATTACATTAATTCATCTACAAAAGTACCTATTATCGAAATCGGTCCATAAATGGCCTGGGAAATCGACGGGCATACGTAAAAAACGTTTATGTTTGACGGTTACAAACTTCACCCTACCATTTTGTAGAGACATCTTTAAAACGGTCTCTGCAGCAGCATAATATTTTATTTAGTTAATTATGAATGAAGAAAATTAACAATAATCCCAAAAGCTCGTTAGGTTCAGTTCATGTGCATATATTATTAACTTAAATTATGAATGAAAAAAAATTACAATAGTGCTGCCCAAAAGCCCTTTGGGTTTAGTTCATAGTCTCATAGAAACCTGTTTATATCTGTGATACAGGTAGAAAATATCAAAATACAGCAAAGAGCACAGCATTATTGGACCCTAGTCCCCTTAGAATGTCTTAGCTATGGTAGATTGTGACAATATACGACGGCACGCGCGTGTTTGCTTGCAATTGATGTACTTTTTGCTGCCATTATCTACGGTTGATGTGCATCCAATGTCATGATTGATGCGTGGACCTTCCGCATGCTATTGTGACAGTACAAATGTGGATCACACTTCTGCTCCAAAATCGGATACTGTAAGCCAATCCAACACTCCGTTATGCAATCGCTATATCAATAAATAGTTAGTGTGTACCTAATGGAAATGAAATTGCGGTGTAGAGTCAAAACTACTCTATAATAAAAAAAAAACCGAGTGATAAATTGTTAAGTGTTGTTGTTAAGATTGAAATAATGATCTAGAATAGTTTGTGGAGTATTTTCAATATAAATAATGCATTTCCGGTGAAACCCTCAAATGTTATTTCCTCAGCAAACCGCGTAAGCTGTTTGTCTAACGGTCCGTTCACACGGCCATCTACCACGGATGACCGCCGCTCATTTCGGCCGGACTAATCGTAATTTCAGACTAAGAAATAGGACAAAAAGCAGAGGCCGGAACAAGCAGGCAACTGGTACAGCGAAAATTTGAATAATGACGATCTAGCGGAATGTTTTGTGCTTTCAACGCTACGGTGGCTGCGCGCGCGCTAGCGCGGTGCGTCGTCTGCGGGCGTTATGTCGTTTGGTTATGTGAATTGTAACAGTTGCGTGGCTCGTGCCATTCATTAAGCTTTTAGGTATTATGCGAGTTTACTTATTAATGCAGCTGTACAATTACTACTGCTATCTGTCTACTATCACTATCTCTATCACACACTATCTAATAAACCTACCTTGTATAAGATAATTTGTCCGTCTTAGTTGAGAAACAAACAGTCGTTTTATGCAGTTCTGCACTACAATAATTTGCACAGCACAGCTAGTGTCCGTAAGTAATTGGCCACTATGGCGGAAATTTGGCTAGGAGGACGTCATCATCATCATCATAAGCAGTTCTACCAAGTGCCTGTTTTTCGTAGTAGATGAAGTCTTTCTTATTCTTTGTTAACGAGGCCCTTTTTCATGTTGTTATAGAAAGTCATACTTATATTATAAATGCAAATATTTGGGTGGATATGGATGGATGTTTGTTACCTATTGACACAAAAACGAATCGGACTGAAATTTTGCATAAAGGTAGTCAAGACCTGGAATAAAACAAAGGCTACTTTATATTCCATAAATCAGTTTCCTTGGGATAGAAATAACCTTGAAACTTTTCCATAGAAACATGAAAATGACTGCGAAGCCGCGGACAGAAATTAGTCTGTTATAAAAAAGCTTTTTTGAAAAATTCCCTCCGTATCTCTAAAGCGTAATATAGATTTATGTCGAGTTTACAAGCAGGTTCACTTAATTCTTAAATCAAAAGGATGTCAACAAGATCGTTGAACTGGCATTCAGAGCATTCAGTGCGTGCGAAGGTAATAGCCGTGCAGGTTGAATGGAAATGAGCATGCGCAAGCGACGGCCACGGGTATTAGATCAGCCATCGACAGCCAGTTCGGAGCGAGCTTAGATGGAGCGAACGTGGCTGGATTGCATCTTCATTCGCTGACCATTTATAATTGTAACAGATTTTTTTAAAAAGTTGTAAATTAAGCATTATTTGGAAATTAACCAATATTTATTTGTAAGTTAAACAATATTTATTTATAAATTAACCAATATTTATTTGTAAAACAACGAAAACTAAAAACTTGTTCATTCTTATGCTATAATAGTTATGACATTGCTGGAGTCAAGTTGAAGATGGGTTCTGTCTGTGTGCCTTGGGCCCTCAAAATATCCCAAATTGTAATCTAGATAGATAAAGCTTTGGTCGTACCAGCAATGCTTAATTACTCAGATGACCTAAAAATCTTTGGCCCTCTGTCAATCTACCCAGCGCAGATGAAATACAGTCTATAAAACATTTTTTACTACTACCTACTTATCGTATGTAAACCAAGTTCTGAAATAGATAGCTACTATCCATCTTTATGCATAGGTACTAATAAATGACCTGAAAATTTCAATCGTTTTACCCATTTCAGTAGGTATGTAGAGGTTTCCCTAAAATAAACAAATACCTTACCTACCTATAACCCTCGTCATACTACACATGACGTTCTTGGTAAGTAGAAATACCTATAGTTATCTCAAAAATACTTTATTTCCATAGGCTTACAAAATAAGCACTTAGAAAAGTCAATTTTTTACCATAAAATATTATCAAATAAGAAATAGGGTGATTTTTATTTTCTGTTCACTTCTAGTTTTTGTCCACTAGTGATGAAGTGAAAAAGAAACCAGTAGTAAATTCATATATCACATAGGTAACAAACCTTGATAGGATAAATTCATCCCAGCAATTAGACTAACCGACCAGGTAGGATGACGACCTGCCAAGGACTGCAGGCAGATGCTGGATGCGGCAAGCTGAACACAGGGCGCTATGTCGCTCATTAGGGGAGGCCTATGTCCAGCGGACTACTATAGGCTGATGATGATGATGAATTAGACTATGTGCGAGAATCTCGGTGGTCGCTCGCTCTAACAAGGGCGTCAGCTGTGGCACTGTAGCATTATGTCCCGTGTGCTCCAGATCCGCACTATTAGTGACCATCGATAGGTACCGGCTAGACCTACCTACAATCGGAATGGAGGCTACTGGACTCCTGTAATTAGGGAAGGCCGCGATACATCACTGAGCACTGCACAGGCAATGCTTGTAGAAGTCAATCTTCACTACATAGTAGGTACCTAGTATAAAATAAAGTCGCTTCCCGCTGTGTGTCTGTCTCTATGCTTAGATCTTTAAAACTACGTAACGGATTTTGATGCGGGTTAAATAGATAGAGTGATTCAAGAGCAAGGTTTATAAACCATTTGACACATAGATTTCCACGCGGGCGAAGCCGCGGGGCGCAGCTAGTATTTTCATAAAGGTCTGATGACACTGGCGTAGTTATTTTGTGGTTTTCGTTAGATTTTTGCGTTATTTTTTCAAGTGGGGGTTCGCTTTTTTCTGTAGCCAGAAGGAACAATTGCTATCGGCTTGTGGAACTAACCGCGAAAAATGTGTTGTCTCCTTAGATTTTTTGTGCCCTTTGAAAAAGTGCAGAGTATTTGTTACATTTTGTGATTGAATTGATGTAAATGACTGTAGCAAAGGTGCCGTTGCATTTGCAGAACTGATACGAAACATAACAAAACGCCGAAAACACAAGTAATATCGGCGAGGGGAGCGAGCGATTTTTTTGACCGCAGTGGATACTGGTTAACCATATTAAGTATTTTCATACTCTATTCGAGTATGAAATTAAAATTTATTTAAGGTTTCGGACTTTCGGTTTTGCCTTGCCACGATCGACTGGGCTAATAGCCGCGATCGACCGGTTGGCCATACCTGCAGTAGAAGATAGTTTGACCTATGATGACACTATATGCCGGATTGCAAGATCCGGATAGTGAAGTTTTATGATTCTCACATCCGGATAATCAGAACATTTCGAAAAACTATAGTACGTATAACTTTATAAAGCCTGCAATACATGTTGGCCCAACGTTGCCGAGTGAGAGCCAATACCAACGTGTAGACGGCATGTTTGCCTTGCCTTGCCATCGCTCGGTGTCGCTCGCCTAGCTGGCCGAGTGAATACAAGCGCCAACGTGTATAGAGATCATTTGCAGTGCTTGTCACCACTCGTTGTCGCTCGCGGCCACTCGCCTCACTTCGGAGCCGTGTCGGTTTTTCTGCACAAATCAAAGGCGCTTGTCAGCGCTCGGCCAATCGTGTCCACATGTTTGTCAGCCCGCCATTATGCGGTCGGTGTCGGTCACCGTCGCGTCGTACGCACGTATTTATTTAATCTGTGTAAATCATCATACATAGGCCTCCCCCAATGAGCGCCATAGCGCCCTGTCTTCGGCTTGACGCATCTAGCATCTACCTGACCGTCCTTCGCAGGTCGTCATCCCACCTGGTCGGAGGGCGTCCTACACTACGTTTACCGAGTCGTGGTCTCCACTCAAGAACACGTTTGCCCCAACGGCCGTCGGTTCTTCGCGAGATATGGCCGGCCCACTGCCACTTTAGCTTGCTAATTCTCAGAGCTATGTCGATAACTTTGGTTCTCTGTCGGATGTGTTCGTTGCGAATCCTATCCTTCAGACACTCCGAGCATAGCTCTTTCCATAGCTCGCTGAGCGACTTTGAACTGGTGGACCAGCCCTATCGTGAGTGTCCACGTCTCAGCTCCGTAGGTCATAACGGGTAGGACGCACTGGTTGAAAACTTTCGTTTTCAAGCATTGCGGTATGGATGAAGAGAAGACTCGACGTAGTTTCCCAAACGCTGCCCAGCCTAGCTGGATCCTCCTTTTGGCCTCCTTCTCGAAATTGTTTTTACCTAACTGCAGAATCTGCCCGAGGTATGTGTATTCGGAAACGATTTCGAGAAGGTGACCATGTACGACCACCGGCCTTGGATCAATGATCATTGATCATGACTTTGGTTTTATCCAAATTCATGCCAAGACCGATACATCGGGAGGCTGAAGCTAGGCCGTCCAGCATCTGGTTCAGCTCCTCTAGCGACTCGATCTGTGTAAATACACTGACGTAATAATTATACGTGCTCATCAAATAAATAGCAGCAGCTGCAACAACTTGTACGTCTATATTGTTAGAACCAAATAAACACCGCTTGATAACTACGTAGTTCGAATGCACAACAAGAACTGACGGCTACCAACGTGTGGGCAGCTTCACAGAAAACTCGTCTACATTGGCCGCTTGCAATAGTTTGCGTAGACTTGCCAAACGTCTAGCTAGACGGTAGCACTTGCCTTGCATCGATTTGCCTACGCTCGCGTTGGCCGTAGCTCGGCCAACATGTATTGCAAACTTAAAAAGAAACGCTATAATTTCGCAGACAATATAAAACTTAAGAAAATCTATAAGAAAAATTATCATTATTTATTTATGTATAGGTACGTATTTTTTGTGTCATCTGCATTCGAAATAAGTAGGTATTTTAAAATGAACGAACTTATCAAATCAAATCAAATAAAAAGACTTATGTAGTATGTGTTGATTTCCGCAATTCATGCTATTACTTCCGTTGTGTTAGTTTTACACAAAAACTTTTAAAAATAATTTCGATTAGTTGCATCGATTGAAGACTAAAAAACGAATAAATAATTGCAAGTCCCTTGTTTGTTTAATTCTTTCACAGCAGTTGTTCGGCAGTTTTTCCTTGGTAAGCTATTTTCTGTTTACGTCTTGAACGAACAGAATCACCATTTTCCATAGATCCATTTTCCTTGATACCCAATTCTCGCGACCTGAAAATATTATGCCATTGTCAAACAGCAAAATTCCTTCAAAATCTAACTCATCATCCCATCATCATCCAATGTCAATTAAGCGAAACTTCAACTTATTTATTAATGGTGCCACTTGCTTGCTTTTTACGGGTGCCTAGCTTTTCCGGCCAATCCAGATACAACCTAGGGACGTTACAGCCCAGGAGTTTCTGTACATGGATGGCATGGATGGCTGAATATTCTAAGGCTGTAATTACAATTAATAATTAATATATACATTTACTATTATAATAATAAATAAACTTAATAAAACTTTATTCTTCTTAAAACTTATTAATTATTATACAGGGTGTTTGAAAAGTCAATGCAAACCCTTGAGGTTACCTCGTTAGGCATGTATCTAAGCTAACTTAGTCCAATGTCGTAGAATTTCTAGGTTCATCGTGGTCAAACCGACGACAGTTATTACTACGTATCTAAAAACTTATATTTCGCGTCTTAGTTTAATATGTATTCAAGCGATAAACATCGTTACAATCTGTGTCCAGATTACCTATTAATTAAATGGGACGTGTTAAATAATCAAACACTTTACCAAAAAAAATCTTACATTATTGTTTTATAAAAAAAGAGAGGTGACTCATTTATTTTTAAAACATGAAGAATTGATGGCCTTACATATAGTATGAGGTGCTCAATTTGTCAAAACTTTATTCAAATTTGTAATACCTTCTCTTGTAAATTGTGATTTTACATGCGAATATTATATTACTTCGACTTATGTTTGATGTTTGAAAATTAGAATTTCAAATGAAATTCGAATTTTAAAAGATAGGTATTCTATGATTTCAAAATTTGAAATCTTGACAGCAGCTTCTTGTTGTACATGCACGCACAGCTCTAGTGTCAGCTCGTTCATGTTGTCTTGTTGTCTGTCATGTATGTCATACGTCTGCTGTTATATTCCTTCCTTCCTTCTTTCTTACCTACCTCACACACAGTACAAATACCTACTTTATCTGTAAATTGAGTGAAGAAATAATACGTGATTCGAGCGAATCGTGCGATAAAAACGTGTAGAATCCATAAAAATAATTTAATCACTTGCTTAGAACCTATTCAGCAGGTTGCACGTGTACTTTGTTTTCATTAAACTTGAATAAATCGCCAAATTATTATGTTCTTCTCCTGACCGAGATCTCGTGCCGACTGTTTTTATAAAACTTCAGAATGATTGAGGGGTACGGGGCTGTGACCCAGGCACTTTTGGGCACCCTTCTGACGTGGGGCTTGACCGCCTTGGGCGCCGCTTGCGTGTTCTTCATAAGAGGAAAACATGTAAGCACTTTTTCCTAGTTATTGCAAAAAGTAACCAATACTTTTTTTTACTTTTTAGTCTACAAAATAAAAATGTTTAAATTTTTTCATCTTTTAGCTTGGGGTTTGAAGATGCTGTGTGGATTGTCCAGCATTATTTATTTAAAAAAGAAACATCATTTGTACAGCTTACTGGTACTCTAGCTAGGTCAATCATGCTTTGCTTGCATTGTACCTTTAGTTGAGTGAAACCTCTTTTTTGGTTACAGAGAAAACTCCTGGATGTATCACTGGGATTTGCAGCAGGAGTGATGACCGCAGCATCATACTGGTCTCTGCTAGAACCTGCTATAGAGATGTGCGCAGAATCAAAAGTTTATGGAGAAAATGGAGAGTATGCATTTCTTCCAGTGGCCTGTGGATTCCTTTTCGGAGCTGTATTCGTATTTGCAACAGACAGATTCCTTGATTATTTGGGAATCAGTTCAACAAACATGATGATAAGTAAGTATTCTACTATATAAAGTTTTTTTTATAAACATGTTAATGTAATCAGATAATATTTAGTCAGTTTATTTATTTAAACTGTGATATTATGTCAATTGACTCGCAAAGCTAGAGGATTAATATGGGATAAAATTAGCAATTTATTTATGTTGCTAATTGATACTATTATTTATCTACAAAAGTTTCAATCATAAGATACTGGACCAGCCAACTAGTGTCATGATATTGCGATGTCTTTGTAGCAGCTTCTTCATCAAGTCTTGTGGTGTAATGTAAAATATAGGAATTAAGATTGGATCTTTATTTCACTATTTTAAAGATTTTTATGACAGAGAAAACTTTGTTCAATGTTATTATGTTCAGCAGACAGAACATTTTCGATCTAATTCTTCAATAATTTATGTACATAAACCTGAAGAAGAGTTTGCTTCCCGCAAACCTTAAAACTACATACATATGTTCTCTAACATGTTTTGTAAAAAAAATGACTTTTTTTTAAAGTCCTTTAGTGACTCCATTACCTATGTCAGTTTGTAAATCATAACATCTAAATATTACCTCTTACATGATAAAATAGGATCACTTTTTAAAACAAATTATTATAAATTATAGTAAAAGTGGGAGCATTGAATAATTATTTAATTAATATAAACATGGGAAATTTGCTATCTTATCCATTTATTGATGTGCACAGGTATCCTTTTGTTTTGCCGTGATAGTGACAATCGTTGTCTTTATAATTCTTATCTCTCAGCTTCTGATTACATTATGAGTAATTACCACTTGTGAGTATCTTAATTAATTTCAGATATTCTTAATGAATAGCGCTCATTTACTTCTTGCAAGAATTTTCACTTTATTAGTTACATACATAATACCTACAGATTGTGACATTAAAAGTACAAAGTTAATATGTTGATTTCACAAAGTACTATTTCCAATTCCGCTAGTTACTCAATATTGATAACAAATAGTGTTGCACTGAAACAAAACTTATGTAGTAATTTTGTCTTATTAAACAGAAACAAAACATAAAATATGTATGCATTATATGTTTATGAAGTTAATTTAGTTCAATAATTTATAGCTGTTACTATAGAGTGAAGGAAGATGTCTGAAAATAATTAAATATATAAATCTGCTAAGCTTGGGGCTAGATGATGCTGTGTGGATCGACCAGCATACTTATTTATTTATAAATAATGGTGGAGAATCAACAGCATCATCTAACCCTAAACTAAGAAAAAACAGAAAATATTTCTTAATTTTGTTCTATCAATGTACTTGTCGATTGCTTTGTTAGGTTACTGTACAAATACAAAGGTTCAAGCAATCATAAATAACTGATTTAATTCAAGGTTAGGCATAATTCCAACCACTTTATCTGAAACGGTGACCATGGTTGTTTATTTTGCTGATAATAATTTCAGGTATAACAAAGAGCAAAGAATCAAAGGAGAAGTTAGAAGACTTGGAACAGATGACAGCTTTGAGGCGACCTTCGAATCCTACCATTGTTACGTTGGACCCACCACAGCCTGCCGAGTTTGCTGACTGCATTTCAAATCAGCATACTGCCCAAAGGCGGAGGGGACATCATCATTCACACCATTCTCTGGTTAGTTTAATTAGTACCCAAAGATAAATATTTATTTGACCAAGAACAGCACAGACAAATAGGTATAAACAGGTATAACAAGCTAAACTAATAATAGTAACATGTACTAGTTGTAGGCCTAAGCATCCTTGACAGATTATTTAAAGAGGATCTTGGGGGCACTTATGTTTATCACTTTAAATTGATACCAGAAAGGTCTTTAAACAGCAGAGCATACACTACAAGTGTATGCTCCCCAGCTGGAAGTGGGAGGGTGGCCCACTCGTGGTGCCACATGCATTTTTCTGCACTTATAACATAGATACTGTGTCGTTAACTGTTAGCTGACCATGTGTTACGTTTGCATTAAATTTCTGTGACCACAGAACTTTTTTTATAATTTAATATTTTGGTATAATGAAGATAGCAAGTTTTATACCAAAACAATTAATTTAATAATAAAAACCAGACCTGGTGTACATTAAATCCGCCACTCTACATTAAATCTTGAACATTTTGCTCAAAACTTCGCACATTTTCTTTATCATCTGAACTTTAAAACAGGTTATGATGAACATATGCAACTTTATTTCGTCCACTTTTTTGTTTTGTACATTAACATTTCGCTCCAATTGTGAAAAAAATAATATTGTTGATGAGCTTGTATTTGTGTGATGATAAACAATGCAAATTAAGTTTTATTCAATTTTAATATAACTAATAAATAACTAAATTAAGCATATATATACTATCAAGGATCAATAAGGATAACAAAGAAGTTACTATCATGGATCAAGAAGGTTCCATTATGATTAATTGTTATCAATTTACTTTCATCTGTACTAGTTCGTATTATATAGTGGAATTGACGGCGGTCTGGCTCGTGCACCATAGCGTTTTCAGTTGTTCACCCTTGACCTGATCCCACCATCCCCCTTCCACACTAGGACAAGCAGACGCACGGCGCATTACCCCTACTAGGTCGATATACCATCCAATCGCACTAAGCGGGTTTCCTCCACCTTCATCATTCGTACCGCGCTGGGGTTTGGAACACGCTCCCTGCTGCTGTTTTTCCGGTCAATTACATCTTCTCTTCAAGTCTCTCCCAAGAGTGAATAGGTCTTTTTCTAGACCTTCATAATACATCGTCCGTCGGCCACATCTTCACTTTCTATCAGGTGATATTGTAGTCAAACGAAGGTCTACTTTAAAAATAATCCACAGGTTTTTAAAACAAAATATATTTTCTCTTGGCGTAGATGCTTATAAGTTCATCTTATGTACTTGATAATAAGGTATTTGTTACATGGGTAAGCGTAACAGCTTAGATCCTGCGACAGCCAGACCTTCGGTATTTTATAAAAGCTGAGAGGTTTTTGATACATAAAATCCAGTTTACTACAAAGTACATACACAGACATAAATTGTACATTTTCAGTGGTATATGAAAAGTAGAATCGACATAAATATGGCTGCAAAAATGTAAAATGCACTACAGATATAGCCAAAACAAATATTCTTGTATCCACAAAGGCAGGCTAAATTTACTTACCGTTTATCTATAAACCGGTTCGAATTTATATCATACATTGTATAAATATCAATAGATACCTACTTACCTAACTGATACATAAAAATATTGAGGTAAGTTTTAGCCTGAAATACATTTCGCTTACCACGTTAAATTGGTTGTTTATGTAAATGATTTCATACATTTTGTTAGTACTTTGTCAGAATACGTTTCTGGGTATTTTAAAAGAATGCAAAAAGTATAAAGGTTTAAGAGCGTTTATTCCTAAAATGCGCAGAAACAGTACTATTCAAACACGTTTATATCATGAACCACTTATCTTATAGTATATGTTATTTACTAATAATTTTAGGAAATTTTAGTGTCCAAATAGTTTGACTATAAAATATTTCGATTAATATAGTATGTACGCGTTCTATCAAGATAACTTGTGAGAGGTTTTCATAATTTCCCTTTCAGCATCAGTTTCAAAGCTCAAAATAATAGAAAATACTGACATATCTAATTAAGAAAAAAATATAACCTACTGATGAGATCCTTGGCTAAAAAATTAATTAGATAGATGTTTAGTTTTGGTATCCTACTATGAGAAATTAAAATTCAAAAAAAGTGAAATATTACGAATGAATGAAAAAAATGAAATATTACTAGCTTTCGGCGAACCGTATTTCATCCGCCTGCATACTATTGAACAATTAAACATCATAATCACAAAACATAATGCTGTTTTCAGAAATCCGGCGAGAATGGCGAAGGTGACCACAGAGACAGCGTGGCGCGGGCACTCGAAGCCCGACAGTCCCAGTGGAAACGCATCATGCTGCTGGTTGTGGCAATCACCGTCCACAACATTCCTGAAGGATTGGCTGTGGGAGTGTCTTTCGGGGCAGCTGGTTCCTCGGAGAAAGCAACTTTCCATACAGCCAGGTACAACCTTATACATGTTTAAAGGGCAAAGCTAATGCAGAGCGTGCTTTAAATCCAAAAGTAAATATATTGAGGAATAATCGGTATCAGCTACTCTTCTCGGTATTTGCTTGGTGTGGATATTAAAAAAATAATAGTCTAAACTGTGTCTAAACATTTGTTGGGTGAGATTAGAATATTATTATGCAAACAGCGCCATCTATCAGTTGACCTTAAAACTGCGATGTAAAGCCGCTAACAAATGAATAGAGATAAAACGTGAAGTTTACGAGGTGTGGCTACTTCAATAACTAGCTACCTTCTTTGTCTGTGCTAAGCTAGATGGCGTTAGTAGTTATGGAAAACGAATTTCTATAGTCCTTTAGTTAGACAAGTTAATGTTTCCATTGTTATCATAAATGCACCTTTAAATTAATAGCTACCATGACGACTGATATTTTGCTACTATATCAAATAACAACAACTTACATAAAAATGGCCTGAAAGAATTTCCAAATATGGACACGCTATGATCTATGTAAAACAGTTGTGTCCGCCATTTTGTTACGTCATCATAAGGAACGCGAGGCACCGTTGTGCGGTATAGGCTGTGCCTGCGCAACTCATTGATAAGAATTAGACGAGATATTTCTCCTCTATTTGCTTAGCTAATGCTAATGAACTTTTAAAAAATTTGAAAACTATGTACCACGTTTCGGAATCCTAAACTCTCGAATCGTAGACGAAATATATTTAGTTGGTAATAATATAGTTTTAATAATGTTGTAGGTATTCTGATTTTGGACCGCATTCTGAATTCTTCGAATGGTTTAGATTTAGATGATTCCGCGATTGTCTCGTGTGGACGTTTAAAGCGTATCCAATAAAAAAACTCGTTGATCTTTGACGAACCCAAATGTAAAGTAGGTAAATTCAATCAAATATTATGTTTTAGAGGAGAAATATTTAAGTTATTTTTGGTATTCTAGACCATCACTTTATTTAGGTACACTATAGCTGGGCTGTTGTTAGATAACTTTGTGATACCTTGGCACCGAGTACCGTACCGACCGACTACCCATGATAAATTATTTGCCTTTGTTTTTATTGTATGCCTGTATTTTGTACCTGTGTCCAAATATATGTTTTTCTCTTCTATTCCTTACGGAGAAAGAAAAGATCGAATCGAACAGACAATCTCAAAAACCGTAAAGTCGATGACTTTTAGAGCAAGCAGGCTATGTTAGTCCCGCAAAGAGGCCGGCGAAGGTAGCCTCTTGATCGCTAGTCTGAAAGTTTGAGCATTGGCAAAGAGGTTTTATTAGTTGAGTTGGCTCGCCAAATCGCGCGGCCGCGGGGTCGACGACCGCCGGCCGCCGCAGACGTTGCCGTCACCGCCGCCGAAACAGTCCGATGAAACCACGAAACTATTTCACTGAAAAATCCAACGGCCCCGCCGAATCATTGAAGTCAACCTTGACGATTGTCGCGGCGTCTGTACGTGGGTGCCCCCATATTCATAACCGTTAAATATTGGCACCTCTCACTGATGTACACGATTGTACTAACATTCGAAAAATTTCATTAGTCACGCTAACTGGATCCGCTTTAGAATTATAATTTGTGTAGGCAGCATTTCACTATCGCATTGCTACATCGAATTTAAGTCATGAAATATTAAAATGGCGTAGAGCCTAATTTATCAAAACAAATAATAGGCTTCTTAGCTTAAACAATGGTAACGGGTTTTGAATCTTAATAAGCCTGTCGCTTCCGAAGAAATGTTGTCTACTACGATGTTAAATTTTGTACCGTATTTATACATTTTAGACCACTTACATTTATTTTAAGGCGATCTTCCAGTGTGCCAAATGAGTTCACTTCTAAAACGAGTTATTATCGTATAAAAAAAAAAACTGTCACAAACATTTATATTCTGGGAAACACATGTATTTAAGTATCTCTCTATTAATGTCATTCGCATGTAGGTCTTACATCCTATAACAGCGTAATGTGTCAAGATAAATTCTAGCTTGAAATTCTTCTACAGCAGTTATTAATAGTAATTAAACATTTCTAACATCGTTTGCTTAGTTAGTTTCAGACCATTTTCCCATTGCATAAAACCCATAAATGTCAAATAAAATGTATATCGAGCTTTATCAATTTCATGGGAATCTGCAAGTTGTCTCACGTTTTCTCGGAATAAATAGATAACGAATCTTGCGAGGGATTGATCTGACTTTCTCACAGTTTGTCATAATTTCCCTAGTCACAGTAAAAATGTAGTTTGATAACAAATGCATGGGAATAAATATGCTTGTTTGGGTCTTCAACTCCCTTGCAATTAACGAAATAATAAATTAAAATGTAAAAATGTGGTGGTAAGGTTAATAAATTTTTATTTATTATTGTCCCACTGCTGAGCAAAGGCCTCCCTTTTCTCCGTCCACTCCTTGCGTTCCAACGCTGCAACAGGCCGTGATGTGCCTCGAACTCGTCACGCCATCTCATACTGGGCCTTCCACGTCGCCTCTTAGCGTTACGTGGGCTCCTCTCTGTGGTGGTCTTTGCCCACAAGTCGCTGGACATACAGCAGAATGAATGCTGATAGAATTTTCAAATATTCATTGACTGCAATCTACCATGACTGACGACAATAACATTTTGAACAGTAGTGACATTTGACGATCTCTGTGGCGCAGCGGACTAAGTCCGCCTGCGACACAGGAGGTTGCAGTATCGATTTCTGCTGCGGGACATATGTTTGAACGTTCTGCAGATATTTGTTACTGGTTCTCTGAGTGTTTTCTATGTAAAGTAGGTACAAAATATATATCTATGTACTGTATTGTACTAAGGATATCAGTTATCTAGTACCCATAGCACAAGCTCTGCTTAGCATGATGCTGTGTGATTATTTGAATCGACAACACTTTGATGACACCTTTTAACAAAACAATCTGTTAATCCGTTTGGGAGCTTCTTTGCCACATTCAGAACACACGTCAAACTTTAAAAACTTTTTACCAGTCTTCAAAAATCGAGACAAGTCACGCTTTTACACTCATGTATTCCCGAAATAACATCATCCTATTTTCCTCCAAAATGCCCCCAGTGATTGCTACAAAGTACACCCTTGCGTTGCATGAAAAGTTGCAGCGTTCATTATGATGGCATGGTGATAAGGCAGCCGATTTACCGTGCTTGCCGTCGGTTAATCATGTGAGGCATCCATGGTTTAGAGGGGAAAGAGGGAACTCACAGCCTGTAAAGAAAAGCTGAGTTAGTTTTATAATGCCAGCGGCTTTGCACGCGTTGTTTCTATGGAAACGTCTAAATACAATACATAATCAATCATTTATTGCATTCTATAGGTGTCAGAGGTATTTATAATATAGTTAAGGGTCACTATAGACTCTGCTGGGCACACAATATGTACGGAGAGAGAGAGAGGACGTCATTTTTATGCGGCTATGTTTTACTCATTAGCAGTTTTCTTATTTTTCGTTTAAATATTCGTCAATTGTAGTTTGCTTTGTAATTAAAATAAAATATTTTCTTATTTTCAACGTGTTGGGTAGTTATCCAATTTTATTGACACTAAATAACGGATCGCGAGGAGTGGAAGGAGAAAAGGGAGGCCTTTGCCCAGCAGTGGGACAATAATGGCTTAAAATAAATAATAATAATAATAAATAACGGGAATTTCTATCCCATGGGAACTGATTTATGGGATCTATGGAAAATTGGAGCTCAATCCACAGTCGTTTTAGCGTAACGAGAAGTAACAGACATATGGTACATCCATCCATTCGTACTCCACCTTTATATTATATGAGCTGCATGTATAACATTAGTGTGGATCCAGACTAGATTAGTTGATTATTATTTACTTAGGTCTTTCCCTATCAAAACGACACTACAGTGATCAAGTTTTCTGATATCTCGGCAGCAAAGATAATCCTGATTAAATCAGCTATAGCTTAGTTACCAGTAAACGCAGCATGGACAGCCTTGACAAGGCCAGGTCTAGGGTACCATAGATTTTTTTTAAAAATAAAATCGTAATTGAATGCGTTACATATTTATGTACTTCATTACTTCATCGTCAATAATTTACGCTCTATTCTAGCCTAGACAAAAGCTGCTCTAGTCTGTCCATGCGAGTAGAGCAGCCCTACGCATGCTGCATTGTACCTACAGTGAGCTAGCTGCCTCCTCGGATCTGTGGCACCGTTGAGGCGGGTGGCGCCCGCGCATAATGGGACTCGGCAACCGCTTTGTGCCCGCCGCTGTTATTATGCAGATTAACACTGGCGGGAATTTGTTCAAATATCGTAACAAGCGCTCCTCCCGGCGCCGGCGCCGCTCTCGCCTGTAATTTACGATTTGAGGCCTCGGGAATGTGTCGGCGTTCGCCCCTTACACGCCACCTTCGAACACAGTGCCACATCTCCACACAAACTACCTTATACCTCACACACACTCTCTAGAACAAGATTTTTCAACGTAAACTAAGCCACTAAGCTCTCGACCAAAAGCGTTACATATAACAGTCTTCGGGTAGACGTCGGAATGTTGCGCTACTGGTGCCGTGCTTATTGCTCCGCTAACGACGCCATTTCGACGATTTTATATTACACCTCTTTGCCAGAAAACGCCATAACACGTACGGGATCAGATTATGCTGGGTTTATTTCTCTTTTTACCCCTTAGGCGGTTACTGTGGTCAGTCCAGGTACCTCAACCCGGTCAGTTTCGATTTGCGAAGCTAAATATTTTGAATGGCTTGTTATTTATCGCTCGCTGATTTTGTTTTACATTGGAACATCTTTTGATTAGGCCTCGTTAGTTTTGAACTTTATATGAACGCTTTGTTATACCAGACAAAGAAGAACAGTCGGAAGATATCTTTTCCACAATTGATCCTTTCGTAGTTAGCTATAATAATTTGCTCGGCAAAAGGTTCAGTTCATGGTGGTCGAAGAAGTCTATACGCTGGGAGCGTACGGGGCTCCGGCCGCCCGCATTCCTGAAGCCTGCCAGTTGCCCACACGTACTCGTAGGTTCTGCCGCTTTCTCCGCTATCATGCCTTCTACCACGTTCAAACAATACACCGTAATGTTCAAACGTTGTAATCGACGTAAGAATTTTGACAATACCAATTAAGTAATTTTTCTATAGAGATTCTATAGAGCAAAACATGATCTGAAAAAGAAAAAGAAACGTAGAGAGTTGATCGAACTCCTTAAAATATTATCCTATCCAGGTTAATATTCAACACGTAGGTCAGTGCACGCCGTACACACCTCTTCATACACTCCCCATTTGACATTAATCTCGTTCAAATTGCGTTTGCTAGGTATATGAAATCGTTTAATATCGCGTTTCGCCATAACTTTTTAATTCCACCCCGATTGTGTTTCGTATTATTTGGTAGATGGCTCAGCTAAGGTGAGGTAGTACGTTGCACTTGTTACGCACGCGAGCGCCGCATGGTGCATGACCCCATTGGAATGCGCCACGTGCGCTTGCCCTAGCCCGGTGGAATGCGCAACTGTTTGCTTTTTAATTTTTTCTTTACCGCCACAAACAATACCATTTCATACTATTTCATAACGAATTCTTTGCCGGCGCTATGGGAGCATACTTTCTAAAGCGGCGTTCGGTTTGCGTATCGACATTTTTCGGATGTTTGAATGGACGAGCGACGGCGTGAAATTTAAACAAATGGGCGACAGCCGGTTTCAGCGTAATCAATTGAAATACTCTTGGACTATTTCTCAATAGTCGGTCCCTGTTTAAAGGGCATCTATAGATGCTATCACACCTCATTCTTCATTTTTCGGATGAACACCCTATTAGCGGGTCTCTTTTGTCCGTCCGTCCGTCCGCCCAACCGCCCATAAATCAAAACCTTCTTGACTTACTGCATTGTAATTTAAAATCGTGCACACCTACCCAAAGATTGAAATGCGAAAAAAACACAACATTATCTGCATTGTAACGAGATTCTTTGTAAGTGATTCAACCGACTGCGGCTTCTGAGGTACCTACATATTGGACATAAAAGTACCTATATTACCTATGGATGGAAAAAACGTGCATACTGTATAAAAAAATTGCATAATGGTCGCATGCTTCACCTGCACTTAACATAGTGAAAAAATAATAAGAATAATTAATAATAATGGCCACAAGAAGATTAATTTATCTTAGGTACTTTTGACCAGATGCTAGGTCCTGCCAGATATCCATAGAAAATTTATGGGTCGATGATAACACGCCATGTTGAGACTTAACGATGCATAATGGTCACCAAAACGGTTTGATTTCATAGGCGCAAGCTCCCTCTTTTCAGTAAGCCGACCGTTAGAGCTCTAACTTGTCCCTGACGCATTTTAAAAATCGTTATAATTTTCACCTTTTCGCCAAAAAATCTTTGCAAGCTTAAAATATGTACTCTGCCTAGAGTTTTGATTTTGTTATGAAACTATTAGGCCATAAAAATATTTGACTAGATATCTAGTTGAAATAGAGATTTTGTAAGCACTACTTTAGCTGCACATGCATTCCATTGCATGTGTGACCTTTTCAAACTGTTTCCATTCTTAATTCTCGGCACGATTCGTAACTTGAAACTTGAGCTGTGTTGATAACTTATCTTTATGCGTTTTCAGATCAGGGAGCATGATGCTAAAATAACTTATTTATAAACAAGTTAATTTGAAGCATAAATTTTATGTAGTTATTTTACGACTAGGTATGTCTCGTCTCAAACCGAAATTGGCTTTGTGTTCAAACATTTTGGTCTAGGCACCTAAGTAGTTTTACTATTTAAGTAAAGTTAAGATCATTCATTTGACACAAATAAAAATACAAATTAATCAATAGATTCCCGATTTTGTAAAAACTGTATTTAAAGATAGCTGTATTAGATAAGATGGCTGGCCTTAGGGCGGCGGCGTCGATAAAAAGAAATAAGAATCTTGCCACAACAAATTTTGACACACATCACGCTTGTCTAACTTAATTTGTCCGTCTCAATTTCTTTTATTAGTCATTAACACGCTTCATCCATAAATAGTAAGGTTCACTAAACGCTGTGGCGCTTCGCTGTAAAAGGGAACGCTAAGCGGAAGTAAGCGATACCGGATAACGCTACCGGAAGCAGGCCTGTGTCACTTAGAAATGCTTCCATCTCGCTAGTAAAGATTCAATACGGTTAGTATAAATCGTATAGACCGCCTAGTTTTTTTTTTTAAATATTTTCATTTATCCAATTTGAAGCCCATTGCTCGGCAAATTTTCCTCGAAAAGGGAGAAGGTGCGAATATATGTACAAGTAGATTTGCCCAGAATATGTAAAGTTGCACAATCTGTAATCAAATCACGTAAGTAAACGATAGCGAATATTTTTACCCCCGACAAAATGAGGGGTGTTTTATAATATTAACTGAAACGAGTTGATGTTTTATAAAATTTGTGTCGGTGGTAATCTCATTAGCATGTGCATCGGGAGTTTTGATTTATTTGTAAAACTTGCAGATTTTTCTGTGCGTCTGTCTTTTTTTGTTCGGTTAGAATAAATCTTCTGTAATTGAACTCATACGTATTCTATGCCGGAAGATGCGCTCGCGCTGCTCTAGATGCGCTTTTACGATTTCCGCCGGACGTTGGTATTGGCTAAAACTGCCCGGTCTCTCATCACGATTGTTCTTTTGAATACTTTAGGTGAATGCTCTTGATGCTTTGTTTTCCTACCGCATATTTTATCACTTTTATTTATGTAACCAATGATTTCGGATACTAGAAAGGAAGGCCTTCTCATGTCTGAGCCAACTTTTCCTAAGCTTTCGTGGTTTTTAAACTTATATTCAGATATAACTACTACTTTGATCGATTATCTTATAAGTTAAGACAAAAGTAACAAATAAAATGATACAACAGCTTGGATATCGTTACTTGGCTTGATTTTCCTCATACAGCCGCACAAGTCTAAGTCTAGCGCATAAATTTATCAAGCTACACAAGTCGCATGCCTGTAGTCCTGTTAGTGTCTCGGCGGGCATATAAATAAGAATTGAAATATATTTGATAGTAGCACACGCAGTTACGGCACGCAGACATGCGTCATGTAGGCTGCGCCCCCGTAACACGATCTAATTGCCTGTTACCTTTTATTGCACACAATCGCTGGCGCTTGCGCACTTTGGGGTAGATGTTAACTAACCTTAAACATTAGGCCGCGTTTTTCCCAAACAATCATTAACGGATGCTGAAACAAAATTAAACAAAGTCTAAATTATTAAAAGCACACAAACCCTCACATGCCATTTACGGAAGTACACATGGCCATCGTGAATCATTACTTTTATTGGTTTAACGAAAATAAAGCAATACACCCTTTCAGGCGCCCCGCAGCTGGGTAAAAACAGCTGCAACAGGAAAATCCAATGCTATTTTAGTTTAGCGAATAAGTAATTATTTTCTTCAAAGATATGACTCATATTGTTTACCTACCCGGACCGGTTCTCATCTTATGCACATTTTTTCCAAGTATGGTATGAGTCGTTGAATATTCAGCCTGATATACCTATTGATGAGTGGAGATACAGAAATGGTGATACATTAACCATTTTTGGAAGAATGAGTCATATCTTAATGTGGGTGTACAATAAACTGCATTGTTTATTTTCGCATTAGCATGTGCTTAACATAATCCTAACCTAACCTAATCTGAATTCCGTCAGCAAGGTAATTTGAAAAGAGCTTCCATTCAATGTCACCGTTTGATAAAGGATAGTGTGCATAGTAAGCTTAGACCACACCGTGTGGGTGCAATCAGGCAAAGCCGGGTCACATTCAAACGATTCACCTGGGTATCGTGAATCCATATCCAATATTAGTATTACCTCCGTGCGACAATCGATAAAACGAGAATGCTGACTAGTGACAAAGGCTCGCGCGGAATGTTGCATCGCCAAAGGAAATCCGCAATGGCGCCTTAGTGCGAACCCACACCGACTCACGGATAATCGCACTCAGTCTTGTTCATTTGCATAGGTGATGTGATCGACAAAGGGTCGCCATTTGAATATTACAAAACTAGCTTAAGCTAGGTCGTCTGACAAAGAGTGTAGAGTTTCACTTGCGAATCCTCATACCCTGTAAGTAGTGCGTATCCGATGTATTGTGCTAACGATCGTTTAAATGCTAATTCAAGACTTCCCAGACGTGGGTTAGTTTTCTGGTACCTTAGTGGGTTTTGCTTTGTTTAATTCCAAAGTCAGATGTTACTTGTCTGATGTTATTAGCATCTCTTTTCGAATTTCACTTTTAAAAGAAAAACGTATAAATCTCTTTAACTGTTAATATAATAATTAGTCTGGGCTAACGCGCTGGTTGAAACTAGTCGGTATCTACATGTAGATTATGTTTTGGCGAGACATGCCGCTCACGGACGGGGTGTCTAGACGACCTTCTTTTTGAATTAGAATGCGGCTGTGTTTACATTTTTCTCCTTATTGTGACATTTCTGGCAACAATCCAGGTTGTGATATAAAACAAACTGACGTCTGGACTTATAATAATATGTAATCGGTAGGTATACCTACTAGCACAGATTCGAAAGTGTAAAGTGGGGCAAGCTTTTTATTGCAAATTGGCATTGAAAGCCCAATGTTTACCATTTTAAAAATATTAGTAAAAGCTTGATAAAACCACACACCGTTAACGATTCTGCCTATGCCCTTAAAGTGAATATCTCTTTTGAAACTTTCTTTAGTAAATTTTCGTCAACCGTAAACTGCAGTTAGAAAGAAAACCGAACAGTTAAGTCTATTTCGAGCATTTCCTAGATATCGTGCTCTCGCCATGCATTGTGCTAACGAGTAGGTGCTTACAGGCGGATGTGACTAAGCGTAACTGTATCGCGACAATGCTCTATTCTAAACCTACGACTCGCAAATAGAATTCTGAGTAAAATATCATAAAGCTGTATCGTTAACAACCCATTGTGATTTTTGTGCTACTGGTCAATCAGTTATTAATCTGAGGAAACAATTAAAGATTTGGCCTTGCTATTTGCAATAGAAGCTTTAGCTAATGATAGCGTTTGCTACGTTGGCTAATATCCTTGCATCCCAGAAGCATTAGTCATCGATTCCTATCGAATAACTCGCAAGATAATAGGCGTATATCTGCTATACAATGCATTATTGTGTCGTGATAGACAAATCCTTATTGGAATCGTGTTCGTGCGCGTGCGGTTCGAAGTCCGGGCACACATAAAGAATAACGGTAACGCCCCGCGCCACCTGACTCGACAAACAACCTGTGTTTCTCACAGGAAACCGGCGATCGATCATATCACACCGCTTGTATGCAAACAGACTGCTCGCTAGATACGAGGGTTCGTCTCCTTGCGAGCGACAAGGACACGGCTATGCCAGCACCAAGTCCGGTATCGAATACGCGTCTACGAATTGCATTCCCATACTGGGTAACGGCCCTCGTTCACCTTTCTCGTTGCGTCCTAAGGTCTGGTTTCCTCTTGCTCAATCATAGGGTGCCTGGAATCTAATCCGGCTTGTTTTGCACTAGAAAAAGATCTAGTAGTCCATTCCAAAATTCCAAAGTAGGTGAGGTACAGATACTAAACATTTCTATCACATATTCTTCGAAAGGTGTTTCAGGGACAGTTTTCTACGTTCACACAAAAGTATTAGTTCTTTCATATGGCGTCTATTCCTGTAAGAAAATTATTTAATAATTTTGAATAAGAGTGTCCGGAAAGCTTTCTCCTAGAAATCCCCCCCTGTATCGCAGGATTGCAAGCCCTATGCGCGACATGAATGGAGGCGCTCGCGCATTGGAATGCGGTCGAGTGACGCAGCGGCGGCGCCGCGCCGGGCAGATCTCGATGCACTTCACCATGGAGCTAGTCTTAACATTATGCTTTGAAATCTGATTCTTTGTGATAGGGGAATAGTGTCACCTTAGTTTACGGCCGTCGGAGTGCAGATTGTTTATTGCTTTGACTTAAGATAGGTAACATTTGATATCAATCTTGATTAATTTCTGTAAATATTCTGCCATTTCTGGATCGGTTTGCTTATTGGTGGTCTGATTTCGCTTGCATCGGGGTTCGAACGCGTCGACAACGAGCGGCAATCCGTTGAGGTTGATGGACCACTTACCTCGACCGGTCCGTGGGAGCCCTCAACTTCCTCGCATACCACCATAACTTCTCTTGGTAAACATCACCAAAATAATTAATTTTATTCGAATAATTTCAATAAATTCCAACATTTAATTAACATTTACCAGATTTTTTGAACGCCGATCGTTTGACAGTTGTTTTAATGATGTCGAATTACAGCTATCGATCTCTCTGCGTTGTAAATATTGCTCGGTGTCGGGTTGCCGTCTGACTGATCTAGACTAGAGTATTTATTGATGGTTGGTATGCTTGAGTTCTTGTTCGAGGTTGCATAACGCCCTTCTGTTGATGAGAACCGAACGTGCGCTCTACGCAGGAATTCGTCGGCTCGTGTAATCTTTTACGCTTTCGAATGTTGATTATTAATTGCCCTCTCATTCAAAAGATATTACATTCCGATCATTCTTATCATACTTTTCAATCAATATGTTCAAATGGATAGTTGGATTTCCATATCGACGTATTTGAGTCCGACGATGGATGACCCATCAGCACGTGCACATCTTGCGAGTACCTACCTATTAGAATGTTTTCTCAAACGATTATGGTTTTCACCGTGAATGGGGATAAGTCTCGAATATGGTTAGAAATGTGATTTATATAGTTTGTAAGTCCTCAAAATGTAACGTTTCGGCTGTTTATGACCACAAAATAAAATGAAATCTTAAATAGTGTTCTTCTACACTACAGTCTTAAACTTTGTAGACATCTAGTATTATGTACTCCCACCTATGTACGCACACGAGCTGTGTGCGTAGTTACATACATAGTTGGTATCTAACAAATCACATACCTAGCAAAATATCCAATATATCGACTATTTGATACAATAAGTACGGATTGATTTGATTGAGCCTTAGTTAGTATAATGAATATGCCCTAGTTATTTATAAGCTTATCTCATACTTATTAATACAATTTGATAAAGCCCTCGAGGTATAAAGCTACATACTTAGGGTCAGCACACGTGTGTTATTGCGCAGCTGATGTAATATACACCTTATTGCCACGTCATAAGGACAATCTACATCTAAATTATCTCATGCCGACCGTTGACCAACTAGCTCGTTAAGTTTTTCTCACTAGACATTTCTATATTTACGACCGCCCATTAAATTAGTTGCGGATCGATTAAAAGCTAACATTACTTATTTCTTGCGTTTTGATAGCGAAATGTGTTTCGGCAAGGTGATTAAGATTCGGTGTCGCCACGTCTGGTTGGTTTGTTAATGCAATTCGGTTTGAAGTGGAGCAGAGTCGATAGTGTGAGGTGCGAGCGATGCAAGAGGTGTGGATCGCAAGCAGCCCATGCGGAGCCCCGCTGTCTGGCCGAGAGTCGAGACCTCACCCGTCGCCCCCCGGCCGCCAAGCCGTCGCATGCGATGCCTAGCGCAACCACCTCGCATTGCCAATCCATCCACCACTCTATATCTAGATATCTTTATACACAACTCGACAATTCTCTCATTGCCACTTCTCAAGGTTGACAAGTACATCGTACTGTTTTAATTCTAAAATATTTATGTATAGTTTTTAGCAATGGTTTATCGAATACATTTCTTTTAATACGTCGATGTTTGACGAATGCTAGGAGGACGCAAGCGTTGCTCTTATTTTATAACGTCTAATGTTATTATATTTATCAGTAGTGGCTACTGGGGTACACACATAAAATACTAAAGAAAGCTACACGATTTTCTAATGGTTAACAACGAAATATCTGTCTACGCAATGATGACGCGACAGAATACATCATAGCAACTCCAGCTTTCATTAGTTATAAAAATTTAATCAATTGACTGATAAATAATTATAATTCCAATATACCGAGACGAATTATGTTGTAAACTAATTATTATTGTTAAAAGTTCTCTTGAATTAATAACCATTCAGCTTTTATTTATGTATCGAATATTTTATTGAGAAATTGATAAAAAGTAGTATTTTCACCATCAAAACTTTTTTGAGAAAAAGGTTGGTGTGTAATTTGTTTAAAATACTATATATAATACCAATATATATTATACTATATATTGGTACTACTTATAATGTTCTTACAAACAAGAATATCTTTGTACTTAAACGAATTAAATACCACAATTTTACCACATGAATGTGATGCTGAAAAGTGTAGGTTCAGTCGGCAGGTCCCGATTCGGCGCGTGAGAACAGCCTATTGATTCTTTAGTTACTGTTCTCATTAACCAATCACACTGCAATCTGTTTGAATACCTACCTACTTAATATACAATAACAAAGCTTTCGTCAGATATGCTAAACCGTGTCTTAAATTATGTTTATGTAACAAAGGGGTCTAGTCTAACTGATCTTACAGCAATTTTAAGATGAGGTTGTTTGTGATCTGTTGATACTGAAATTTTCAAATAACGCAGACTTATCAAAGTAGAAAGATTTCGCCACAGCTTTACATAAATTCTTAAAAGTATTTTTGTTTGATTGCGTATAGTATCGGAGGCTCTAATTGAACAAGTGTATGATGGTGGTGCGACCTCGGCCTATAGCGCTTGGGTCCGATTGCGACAACGCTGACACGAGATTGTGCAAGTGGCCGATGGAAATTCCGGTGTCACAGTAGTATTAGCAAGTGTGCGGTGCGGGCTTAGAGTCCTGCGTGCGCAGTGCAGCACGAGGCCGCGGCATGAATGGAGCGCCGCGGTATGTAGGTCACGGTGTCGTCAATGGGCCGTTGGCAGGGCCCCGCGCAGCCGCCTTTGCGCCCCCATCGTTCCGTGAAAGTTGCCACTACTTTCGCGACTGTCGCTCGCCCGTTTACGACAATTTACACTCTAACACTCCAAAACTAAGTCAGTTTTCGATCGGCGCTTTGCGCCGTTCACATCCGCTTCGGCGCTCGTGCGTGCCTCGGAAAGTTTCTGCGGCTGCGGCCGCGCGCGAGCTCTACGGCCGCGCTGCAGACGGTCGAATGTCGCTCGCGCAGCTGAAAATTCGGCCGCGCCGTATGCTTATGCTTAGGAATTCATTTCCGGGTAGGTCGGAAAGTGAAATGGACTCGTCTGTGATGTAATTGGAATTCGGATGTATCCGGAGTCAGCGTTACTCCGTTCACTTAAAAATCTATAGAATCCGTTCACATAATAGGTTGCGCTACGCGGTCACACCGTTTCCGTGACACACTAAATAGTTGAAGCGATGAAGCGTAAGATGACTTTTTCTGCAAGTAGGTAGTCACAGTTTAATTCATAACTCTTTGCTATTCAAAAGACACGCCAATCAATATACATAACTTTGTATTTTTGATTGGCGTGCTAAAGCTATTTTGAGTAGCCACTTTGCCGTAAGTCTTTTATACAATAAAGACTTAGTTACCGAGCTTCGAGTGCTCCGAGAACTTACATTATTTTAAGAAGTATAAGTCATAATAAATAATAATAGATCATCATTTTAATAAGTATCCCAAAACCTTCCTCAAATCGAAAGAGCTGAGCTCTTGTCACCAATAAGGTATTACTTTGTTTTCTGCAGAGGTTGTTATATCCTCGTGCCTGATGTTTTCAAAATTAGCGTCTATTTTATGGTCTCCTATAAGAACAGCAAAAATTGATCGTCATTTGTCTGATAACCCCATAAAGACACCACCCAGTTTCCCTCATTCTGGTACAAATTCAGTAACCCGTTGATCCACAACGGTTCGTCAGCGCATGTGCTTGCATCAGCTTTCACCGAGCTCAAAGCCTCCGTCGCGCATGTGTATTAACTTAACCATTTTAACAGGAAAACGAGAAACTTCCGTTTACTTACGTGGCTGTTAGTGCACTTTTGAACTTGCCGATTAGTTTGTACCGTTATTCCAGAATCGTAAATCTATGGAGTTGTATGAAATCACGTTCATAATATAAAATTGACTCCACTATTTAGGTGAATTCTGTAAATTCCTTTTATAGATATTCAATCAATTATTTCCTTTCATAAAATACTGCATAACCTCCATAATATGGATATTCCCTTAGCCACAACACTAAACATTTTCTTACCATTGACACATTATGGCTGTTCCTAGTAAATGTTCCATAGGATACTACTGTAAGCAATTAGACAAACATCACGTCTCAATACATCACATTTCATCACAGTATTTTTGATGTTATTCCTGTCATCAATGAGAAGTACCGTAGCTATGCGACCAACGTGCATAGGAACTTGCTTACGGTGTCGAAAGCGTACGGTTTACAGACAGTGCATTCCTAGAGCGGTTCTACCTAGGGTATTTTATCAGATGCGGGGGGAGCTTTAGCCGGTATTATAAAAACTACTCAGCTTATTCTTTCCCCAAAAGTATTCCTGTCATCAATGAGACGCACCGTACCTATGCACGTTGGCTAACGGTGTCGGAGGCTGCACGTTTTACAGTAAGCGCATTCCTAGAGCGGCTCTACATCGGGTAGTTTATCAGGTGCGGAGGGAGCTGTATCCGGTATTATATGAACGACTCAGCTTATTCTTTTCCCAAAAGTATTCCTGTCATCGTTGAGACGCACCGTACCTATGCACGTTGGCTAACGGTGTCGGAGGCTGCGCGTTTTACAGTAAGCTCATTCCTAGAGCGGCTCTACGTCGGGTAGTTTATCGGGTGCGGAGGGAACTTTATCCGGTATTATATGAACGACTCAGCTTATTCTTTTCCCAAAAGTATTCCTGTCATCAATGAGACGCACCGTACTTATGCACGTTGGCTAACGGTGTCGGAGGCTGCACGTTTTACAGTAAGCGCATTCCTAGAGCGGCTCTACTTAGTTTAGCAGGTGTGGGGAAGCTTTAACCGTTTCTGTGTGCTCGTACTAACTTTAATCTATTATACTTTGCAATGTTATTGCAAAATCATTATATATTTTGGATATCTAATCCAAAATACGAGTATATAATGATTTTGCAATAACAAGGCTGAAGCTGAAGAGTTTTGTTTATGATGCTGACGAAGGAAAAGGGGTAAATGTTGAATGCTCGGAAAGGTCATACTAGGAAGCGTGCGCTATTCTGTTTTCATAATCGAGATGATAATTAAAATTCAAATATTTTTAACCGAATTCAAACGATCTTCGACGTTCGCCAATAAGGAGAGACATGAAATCATGATATTTATTATACTTACCTAAAGTCTAGTAATCATCAGTCCACTGCTGGACATAGGCCTCCCCCAACTAATAATAGAAATAGTGAAATATAAGTCTAGTTATAATATCTGCGCCTTGTAATTTTGTCACTATACTTTTATTACCTATTTATTATTAAGGTCCGTGTAACAAGTGAATAAATAATTGTAAATGACATGTCTTGCTCACAGAACCCTGGCGCTTGGGATTGGCATTCAGAACTTCCCTGAAGGACTGGCAGTCAGCTTACCGCTGCAGGCCGCTGGCTTTTCTGTCTGGAGAGCATTCTGGTAAGAACACATGTTTTGGAATCCCACTTTTGGATAAAGTTTCCACTTCTCTCTGTTATTTGTGCCATCCAATACTATTTGTGCTTTTTGAAATTATTAGTTTACTACAGGTGCAGGTGCCCCGACCGTCCTCTGGCCGTTCAGTAGTAACGAAAAACGTCTACGAAATCATTATATTAGGCTTCCCGCGACACAGGCTTGCCTCGTGCGGGGGCCGCCAGTAATGTGTACATATATGAAATTTACAGCCATGATTGAAAACCCACAATCTGAAAGCATTTATTACAAAGAAAAACTTTTGCGTCTATTTATGCTTAGCATGTTATGCGTTGCAAGAGAATCCGAAGAATGTGAAAAAGTTAAAGATAATCGTTTAGCGCGTTAGGTTTATTTCCGTCTGAGAGTAGAGAGAAATACTATTATATTAGTGTCGCAGACTTATATATTGTTCCGCTAACAAAGACAATTCGTATATAAATATTAATTGTATCGAGACAACTGTATTCTTAGAGCATTATTCGAATAGGGTTCCGAATCGTGGGACAACTCGCTGGAGTTGCGCTCCGACATTGTAAATCTGAACAAGTAACGCAGCTGTTCAGTCCATTCGCTTTTGTAAGATAATTTTTTATTTGTTACACAAATTGGAACCATATTTTTTTGTATAGATTTTAACGAGAGTATGCCTTCGTAATAGAAAATAAAAAATTTTAACATCTTTTGGGTGTCAACTGTATTTAAATTACGTCGAACGCACGATCGAGATATTATTCAACTATGCTGTGCAAGTGCATACCCTGTCCACGTTATTGTTACCGCCTATCTGGGTTTGACAAAGTGAAAAGTGTTTCGATATTATATCTACACTATAACGAAAATATTCGTTGTACTTCAATAATGAAACGAACTATGCAAAGTTCTCGCATGTGACTTCTTCACTATGGTCATATTTTACTCTTATCGCTTATTTAGGCTTGATAAAGAGAATTTTGATTGCATTCTGTTTGCCGACGACATTTTACTTGATGCAATAAAGGTCCAGAGGCAGCAAAAGTTGGTTAAGAATTAGCCGTGCGAAAACTATTCCTCGTTCTTTCCTCCGTGCCTCCAGCTTTTTCAATATTATAATGGTATATATACATCGCTATCAGTCTGCTTCAAATTCCGGTGTCGGTTCATTGATCCAAAATGACGGCGAGATAATCGCAGGATGCATGAAATGGCGACAGATCACAGGCACTATACTCGTATGCGATCGCGAATGCCCCTTAAGAAGAGTGAATTCAGTGGATTTTGATATTCTCTCTTATGTCCTGTCCTTGTTATGTATAATCTTTTACGCCCATTTTTATGCCCATTGTACTTGTCGCATGTAATGTCTCTTTTTTGTTATGATCTGCAAATGGTGTACAATAAAGCATTTTTGTATTGTATTCTTTCACAAAAAGACCAGAAAGAAAGAAGTTTCAGTCTCTCCACAAGAAAATAAGTGTGCAAAGTTGTAACACCGTAATCTCCACGACTGTGCCGCGGACTAGAGAATGCGCGCGATCGTCGTTAGGCCGGATGCCAACACAGCCAGACTGGACGACCCCATTCCTGTTCAGGCTAATTCATTTAGCGACTGCTGTGGACACGAGCTCACTGATTTCGGATACAGTATGCGGTACTGATGTGCTGTACGTACTTCCACTATGTTCAATTATAGAACGTTGCTATGAACTAGGATGGCATTGTTTTCTACATCTGTGGATGTCTCACTGATCCCAAATGTAGGTATGTAAATTCTTCGATTGATGTTGATATGATATTTCCTACTCGAAAATAATCCGATGCACCACTATTAACAAACTTTTAATGGGAATATACAGACTTACAAAATAATCAGACCAGGCGACATAGCTTGAATTTAAATTCCCTCATCTAATTGCCAACTTACAAACTTTTGCATCTAATTACCCTAAAGGAACTTCAAATTGTAGGGTCTAGAGGTTATATTACCTCGTATTTAGTATACGTGAACGCATTGTAAACGTTACTAAATAGGTAAAAGTTGTAAATACTCGCATTCCATGGTGTTCCGAGAACTGCGATGGCGCCGGGCCGGCGGCCCGCTCCCGATCCTCGAGCCACAAACACGTACAGTGGATCTGACAACTTTACATTCAAATCATTTATTGTGCTGACAAGTACACGGAGCCTCTTGGAAAAACGATTCTTGAAACTAAACGCTATGGTTTTGTAAATTGTCTTTTTGGTGCTTGAATTACTTTCTGGAATAACGGTACCTATGTGGTAATCAACCTTGCCTAGAGTACCTACCTGACAAGTAGTAAGAGTAGAAAATATTAGGCTGACGTAGTATACCAGAGGACTAACATTATGTGTGTTATTTGGGATCTGCACTTCCTATTGTACCCATTTGATCAGAATGTTCAAGTCGAGTATCGTTAGATATTCTCATCTATGTAAGTGGCTCCTTAGGAGCATTGGAATTTGACATTGGAGTAACGCGTCCGCTCGTGGTGCGGTTGCTTCGTAGCTCTGTATATGGAAGCGGGCGGGCGGCAGGAATGCGCTCGAGTGGGAATCCTGGAGAGGGGCGACGACCTCGCCAGTCGCCACCCTCCTCTCGTGCCGACGTACCCCTAACCTCTCCACACTCGCGATTCGCATCACCGTTTTTGTTTGCATTCTATCGCGGCATCAGAACTTACCAAACTCGAGTCTTGAAATCTTGACGGCATGGACATACTTGCCGCTTTTGGAGCTGTGGACGATTCCGTGAAGCGCGATTTCTTATATATCCTTATAATTTAGTGGGCACTAGAAATCAGCGGCTGTTCTGTTGTATGAAGAACAACAACACAAAGCAAAAAAAAGTATCTGCCTAAATGAAAAAAACTTGCTGCCCCAGTCAAATTGAAAGTATTATTCGTGGAATTGTAAAAAACCGTTTGGGCGCCGCTTCCCGTAGACCCAAACACAACAGAAAGATTCATAGATAAATTCTTCGAAGTGCGCATAGAAAGTAAACAAATGCGGTAAATATATCAGCGCAGGATAATAACTAACCAGATAAGACTTTGACAGTTCCGAAAAAATGTCTGCCTCAAATCAATTCATAAGAGATCCGGCGTAGCTTTGATAATAATCATTGTTTTACAGTTTTAGTCTACAATGGATCGTTAGACGCAGGAGCAGGTAATGGGTATGACAATTCCGTCTACTCTACGCCAACTCATTACATGCTCCTACTGATAATATTAAAAAAGGCGACCTGAGACTTGTCAGAGGTAAGCAGCCCATGAAGCGACGACGCCCAGTGCTAATTTAAACAATGATACCCAGTCATTACTAGCATAGACATCCTGAATACAACCTGACAACGGAAATGCACTATTCTATATTTATTCTTTAGATTTTCGTAATGAGCACTTGTAAATCGTATGAACATAGAACCTAACGCAGCCTGGTTCTGTCAACGTAAAGTATATCTACAACGTCTAATAGAACTTATCGAAACATCGTACTGTCAGCGTAGAGGATTGCATTATCATAACGTTGTGAAGACAACGTGCGTCTAATAGTAGGTCTCGAGTGCGGAATGCAAGAAGTGAGGAATGCGGCCCCGGCAAGAAATATGCCCTCTGCTGTAGCTTAAGATCTGACCAGCTGGCTGACTATCTAAGCATCGTTAAATTTGACATCAGGTAAAATCTTAAAATATGATTTGGTGAACGCTTGCATCCAAATCCCAAAAATTTGATTTATGAAATTTGATACATCCGTTTGAGTACATAAAGGCTTATCGCAATAAAAAACAATTGTACTATAGAAATACATATATGTATGCTAAATTATCAAGTCTTTCAGAGCTTTGATCGTAAGAATTCTGAACTGTTGTCTATCAACAAAGATTATTTGTACATTTCTGTTGCGTCTGAAACACTTCCTGCACTTAAGTCTACAGACCTTTTAAAAGCAGTGATCCAGTTATCATTCGATAGCTGTACTCCATAGTGCGGACTGAACGTCTCGCGCTCCCCTCGTCAGGGTATAGTTTGCAAAACTGCCTTGAAGAACGTCATTAAACTGTCTTTTCTTTACGAAGGGGAAGCTTCAAACGGTCGTCCCAGCCTACTCGTATTCTTAAATGATTATACACGAAAATCGTTACAATTTATATTTTAACGTCGCTCATTCGGGTAATAATATACATTGCATTGAAAACTGAAGATCATTGAATAATTTAGTTTACAGGACCATGGGTATTTTGGGCTCTGTTTTCAAAGTAAGCCAAACGGTGAAGAAACATGGCAGCTAAGTTAAAATCGAGCACAAAAATTGCGTTTTGGAGCTTTTTAGAAAAAAAGTTGTCTTGGTAATGCATAAATGTAACTATCAGTCACTTAGTAGCTATAATTGTAAATAGTTATTTTAACGAGTGGACACCTGCTCAAAAAGTCACTTAACTCCTTAAATCTCTCGAACTACATGTCCCATAAATAAGAATTTTAGGGTTAAATCTACTTTTATCTCATATTTCTTACTTTTCTCTGCTTTCCCCAATAGCGGTAACCCGATTTTATCGAAAATCTTCGTAACACATGCTATGCCAGACTGATACAGCCTACGATTAAGACTATGACATTAACTAAAGTAAAACTTACGCGAACCCATTTTTAATTCGATCTAAATTCCTCGTATCTCCAAAATTTGTAGTTCTATGGGTAACTGTTTTCATTATGATAAAGAAAAGCTCTTAATTTCGATATAATTAAAAAAAGTTGCTCCAAGAGCTTTCAAATGACATAAAAATATGTTTCATCACTGTTGGATCTTGAAAACGAGCCCCAGTCTTCATTCCAAATTACCCATGGTCCTTTAAATTGTGAATGTTTTAACTATAAAAGTTGAAATACTAGTTTTACTCGTATTTACGACTTGGATGATTGGAGAGCAAAATTTCAAAAAGACTTCGTACCTACTAAATTTTGCAGAGAAGGGTAGAGCTAAGGAGAACATTCTTGTTGTGCACAGCACAGGACTCAAGATTTTCAGGTTCTTTACTAAATATTAGAAGAAATGACTGATATCCATGAAGAATAATATCCACGATATTGTATGTCGCTATAACCTTTGGTATCTTGATCACCACGTATTACGTTGAATGTCTATGCGAAGAATAAGCGCTCGCTTATTCTGTAAACTGTGTTATCGAGCTACAGTGTGAAAATCAAATGACCGCTTTTACGCACTGGCAGTCGATGTGAAATAAAAACGTAGGTAACGTTCTGCGTGGTGATCAAGAAACCAAAGCTTTAGACGGAAGTTTAAAAGCAACCAACAAGAAACGTGTTAAGCATGCAGGGCGCATAGCTAAATACGAGAAGTTAACCTTCATCTGCAAATAATTCATCTATATTCTATTGAGTCTAATAAAATAATTTACTTGTAAAAACTTAATTGATCCATCACAATTGCACGAATATACACCAACAAAAACAGCACCGTTACCAACCTACTGCATAAGGATTATAAATTACACTTATTAGAAAATTATGTCTAATTATGTAGGAATTCGCCATCCATTTAGTGCTAGTTACCTAATTAGGTCGTTGGAATGCCTCTGAAACAGGTGCTAGATCTAACCGGTGACTCGCTTTAGTAATTGTTTGTGTAGGAAAAAACTAGCTAGTGTCTATTATTTAATTGCTAGTTTTAGTTTCATTGTGTTGTTTTTAACCGTCTTATGTGACAATTTTATCGAACATTACTACATTTCATGAATCTACTTTAACATTTGCAGTGTTTGAAAAACCTGCGTGCCTATGTAAGAAGATAATTTGACCGGAACCGCGAGCGTAACGATTGCCGATTTCAATTATTTGGTAACACAGCCAGCGTCAGCGTACTTGTCTATTTCTTGGAACAAATCGACCATTGGCACGCAGGCCTGCCTTACAAGTCTCAAAGTTTTTTTGCCCAATCGCATAAATCCACATTAGCTTTTTGTTCCCCGATTATGATATAACAAGATCAAGTGTTTGAGCCATTGTTTTAGACAATAGGTCTGGTTGGTTCCCTCATCACATGCAAGACTACTACATATACGAGTATGACTCATATCATATCGCCGTTGCAGACAGAGTGCTAAGGTACCGCGCAGGTTTCTTGTTTATTGGACACATATAAAATAGTGTATTAATTGGCTTGATAAGTGGTTTTCTTTTACACGTTGTGTTTTTTGCATAGACCAAAAGGTCAGTCAGTTCTCAACAAGATTTTGAATTTCGTTAGATAGAGAGGAATTAAAATAATCGGTTGGGATTTTGTCGTATTTCATTTCTATCCCATGAAGGATTATTTGAGTCACAGGCTCTTGTGTAACAGGAATGCGCACTGCGCGCGAGTGCAGTGTTGTCGGTCGCTCTCCGCGCTACCGCCGTTATTTGGTCAGATGGTCATCGCTAACTGGACCCGAGAAAGTCGTCTATTTCGAAATTTTAGCGTTGCGTGTGCAATGTGTGCGATGTGTCGCTGCGGTGCCTCGGAGTCTGGTGCGGTGCGCGGCAAGCGGATGGCGGCGCGCTGTCTGCGCGTTCTTCCGGACCGCACCCGTTGGACCAGTCGCAGTCGCCCGCTGCCTGCCTCGGGCGTTCGGCCTTCACAGTTAAATAATTAAATCGACGACGTCGAAACCGCGGTCGCTGCGACAGCCGCCGCGAAGAAGTGGTCGCGGAAGGCCCCGTCGCCAGCCTTGGTGGCGCTGATCTGCGCAATCAAGGCCGGTTTGGTGTGCGCATAATATCTACCGACCTATACATAAATGCCGCACCTTATCTTCTCGAACCTTCCTCTTGATAACATTGTTTAGATCGATCGATGACGTATGTTGTTCTAACACTAATTAGCTTGCACAACAAGGTCCAGCGATGTTCGATAGTCTTTGTTCGTAGAAATATAAAAGTTGATCAAATAACTGCTCAATATGGTTAGTAATTTTAGTTTTTGTCATCGATATTTACTTATCTTTTTACCGTCGTTAATCTTTATTAATATTAGACATCTTTTATGCTAGTAGCGCAAAAACATAAACCAAGATGATGGGTTGTTATGAATTCCGCACACAGTGGAATGAAATTGAATATTTTTTTGTCTCTCTGTGTGTCTGGTCAATAAGTAATTTTTTTATTGTTTTTGATGTCAAAAGACGCGCCCTTTTAGGACGCATTGTTGAGCCTGACGTGACGCGACGCGACGCTGCGCGCACTTTATAAGAGTGATTCAAAATACAACTTTATTTACTACGCAGAATGATACCTACCTTGTGTTGATGCAGTTCAGTCGAGTGCTCGAGTGAAAATTATAATGATAGTCTCGGAGATCCCAGACTATCGTTATAATCGGACTTATACTACGAGTATCGAACATAGTCGATTTCCGCTGCGCGGCATCGCGACGAAGCGACCGACGACGCGACGACGTCGCACTGCGTAGCGCGAAACCCTTTGCCTTTTCAAGCATTGTCGCGTGCCGTCGCGTCTCGGTGTGAGCTGATCCTAATGCTTTGCCGGTCATATTTAGGAATATCATTAAAAAGTATTTTGATCCGACGAAACGACAAACAAAAGAGGAGGATGTTCTACATATGTTCGGCTGTATGTATTTTTTATTTATGTACCTATGTATATCAATTATAGACCGATTTGGAAAATTCTTCGCTAATGTTAATACAATCCATAGAGAATGATCTCGATGGGGTCCGATAAACATTTGAATTCCCGATGTAGAATTTGTTCCGATAAATTAAAAAAACAGTGTAAATAATACGGAATTTGAAGTCTGTCTTGCTGTCTTGTATTTAGTAAAAAAAAACAAATTATATGCTGAAAAGGTTCTACATAAAATACAGTTACAATTATCAGCGAGTAGTGAAATATAAACTCAAGTGGTTGCCCATCCGACTTCGCAGGAATACTCACATACTATCTCTCTTGTACAGTATCTTGTTCTATCCTCCAAGCCCTTTCTATCTCAAGGAGCGCTTTGAATTCCTCTCAAACTCTCACTCTCTCTCTTTGCGTTCCTCTGATACCCTCATCTTAAAAGTCCCTGATCACACCAGCTCATTCTATGACAAATCTTTCACTGTACAAGCTACCCGCCTATGGAATGCTCTCCCTGTGGACATCAGACGTACAAATAAATCACTCCCTATCTTCAAAAAACTGCTGCATCATTTATTATTATTTATTGTTATGAAAACATTGATGGCTCTATCTTATGTCTATGTAAGTTTGTTATAATGTTTGTAACGTAGGTATTATGGTATGTAGTGTAAGTATTTGTTTTCTTTTTTTTTAATCTATATATTTACTAAAGTATCAGTCTATTTTGTTCTTTCATGTCCAGTCCATCCAAAGGTTGCCTGGAAGAGATCGCTTTCAGCGATAAGGACGCCCTTTATACTTCCTTTATTCTATTACACTGGGCAACAAAATTCGAACTTTGTCGCGCCACACGGACTTCACTTATATTTTTTACTTTGATGGATGACTGTTAGTGAAAATAAGTAATTTAAAAAAATCTATTGGCCAAGAATTTAATTTATTGATATAGTTTAAATATTTAAAAATAGTGAATTTCTGATAAAAAAAAAAGCGAAAACGTTCTTTTATGAATGTCCAATTTAAGATTTTCTGGCATATTTAGCTTCTGGTTGGTCCCTTTTTATCGTCCAGCAGTAATCAGCCAACATCCTTGGGTTCCATTTGCCCTTATAGCGTTTTTCCATCTGTGAAATATCCTGATGGAACCTTTCTCAGTGCTCATCGCTCACAGCACCTAAATTCTCAGGAAAAAATCTAGATGCGAGTCTAAAAAATTAATCTTAAGTGACAAGTTGCAACCCAAAGCTTGATAAGCCAATAACAGCTCGCTAACAGACTCCCTGTAATTGTCACTCTTATGGTTACCTAGAAAATTTGAACCAACCGTCTTAAAAGATATCCATGCTCGTTTTTTCCAGATTATTCATTTTTTCTTCAAACTCTGGATCTTTTACTAACTCCCTGATTTGAGGTCCAACGAAAACAGGTACCCTCTTTTATGTTCGCATCACTTATTCTTAGAAAATTTTCTTTTAAAAACCAAAATCCGTTTCCATTGCGATCCATCGTCGTAGCAAAATTTTTAATGTAGCCTAATTTAATATGTACTGGTGGAAGAAGTATTTCGGACGGCTCTACAAGGGGTAAATATTTCACATTTTTTTGTCCAGGGGTTAAAGATGCTCGCTTAGGTCATACTTTTTTATGATAATGGTTTTTTGTAAATTAATTTTTCTTGTCTTTGTTTTTTGAAAGTTAAATCACCACAAATATAACAAAATGAACCCGGATCGTTAAAACACTTTCTCAGCATATTTACACAAACTCAACAATTACTTATAAAGCACTAAATTTGAATAAATACAAAAATTATTAATTTTATGTCTATTTATTCGCTACTGCTTACTTGCGTTTATTGCCCTAGTACAGATTATGCTTATTAACACATCACAAAAAATCTGAGGCCAATCGAAACAAAACTAATGCAATTTATTAATGAGGGTAGGTGGCTTAAACCGTATTAGCTATCAGAGTTCCTGTGGCATGACTAGTGTTGGCCAGTGTTATTTATTCCTGTATTGTTTTCATTTTTGTGAGTATAAAAAAATAAAATGCCCAGTTACAATAAATCCGATAAATGACCGTCATGCCCTCTACCACTAGCACTAGAAGGGCTGATGTAATAATATAACAATAATAATAGACAAGAATATTTAAATCTAATTAATTTAATGAATAATATTCGTTTTATTTCTTAATATAAAATTGAATTATTATAATTTCAACAAATAAGCGTTGATCCTTCAAGAAATAAGTGGTACGCTTTATTTAAATTCAACGCAGTTATTGAGTGACGGGCATCCTGTTTTATGGGTTGTCGGCGGCTCAACAGTCGGCGATTCTGCGAATCAGTGGATATTGTCGCAAATTGCCGCTTTCGCCACCCGTTGAATAATGCATGCGATAACATAACATCACGTCGCGGTCGCGCACCAACCACCTCCTCCAGCAAACCCGTTCACATTCTATCGCCTAGCTATCACCGCCACACTAACTCATTGTTACCTAACGTAAATTAAACTTGTCCATGTGCCACTTTTCATAACCTTACACAACACCCGCCCAAACTTTCAAATGGTCAAGCTTCTCTGCTGTCTCAATTTTTCCACTAACGACAGTTCGATCGGTGTGAAGTTTTCACCCCGGAATTTTATCGAGGGAGGGGTGCGCGCGCGCGCGGGTGAATGTGCGGTGGCATCGGCCAGCGGCGTCAGTTCGGTGGTCGGTGGCAGTGGCAGTTGGCAGATATGGGCTGGTCGTCGTGTGGGGTGGCCCTGGCGGCGTTTCCCACAGCGGCGGCTCCTCGACCAGTTCGTTGGAATGTGGTCGCGGCACCGGCCTGCACTTTCACCAAAACAATTCGTTAGCGGCCTCTTTCGGCATCGCACCGCACTCCGCACCCGCCACCGCACCACCCCGCCACCCGTACACGTGAAAATTAACAACACACTGATACTTGACTCTGTGATCAGTATTTTGGACTGGAGGCCCTTTTAAAGTTCCGCGCCCCGACATCAACATTCTTTCGAACGCAACCAACGTGCATACCGTTCTTTGTATTACAGCTATCTGGTTACTCGTGATGCTAATATCGGGCCAGAGGTGCTTTCTTCGACCCATCAATTAGTTGGATTCTGTTTATGAGCGCCTACAAAGGCTTACCCTGTGAATGGGTTTAACAACTTTAGATAGGTATCTATTTGTTTGATGAATGCCACTTTATATTATTATGTGCTGGTTCTCCGACATTCAAGTTTTATAGCTATGACAACTTTAACACCACTTAGATTCTTTGAATAGTTAACATATCTAAAATCGTTTTCCCTATATTAACAATAATCAGTGATCGCACAAATCACTTTCTTTGCATTTCGAGTTCCGTTCGATGTGTCAACGTGGAAGTAACAAAAGGCGTTCACATGAGAGCACCCGTTTTTGTGTAAATCCGTAACAATGCTCTCATTTGGGTGTCGTTTGAGCCCATTCCAAACCAGTCTTTTTATGTCCGTGTTCCCTTTATTTGGCAACTGCCGATAAGCAGTGGGAAATGTGGGAATGACAATCCTACGTTTGGCGTGCATGCCATAAAAAATATTAGCGCGATTACAAGTGGTGGAAGTGGGTGCTCGGTTCTTTTCCAACGTGTTTTTTTAACATTTTATATTCTATGGTTCAATAATTTGGTTTCCGATAATGAGTTTCTAATAAAACTCTTGACCGGAGAAAGCTCAAACGATTATCCGAAAAGGTCTTTTGAATTTAATATTATAGAAGTAAACTATAAAACGCTTCATTGCTTTCGTAGATAATTTGGTTCTAATTACTAATTAGTGGCGCTGTCCAAGTAAATTTCGATCAATTCATTCAAATTAAAGTTTTGGAGACTTGCCAGCTCCTTTGAGAATGTTCATTTGTACAAAATTTTCAGACAATTATATTTATCTGTCTGCTATTATCAATCCACTGTTAGCACCGGAATCCAACAACTTCGTATTGTTGAATTTTTAATGTATCACATGAATGCTAAAATTGCGAAAGTCTGGATGTTTGTTACATTGTCATGTCCCCTTTATCAACTGAACAGATCGGGCCAAAAATGTTCATGTATGGACCATATCTTGCAAGTCTTGATCCTCTGATTTCAAGCAACACTTAAATTCTGGCTCCATTTCAGAGGTTTTATCTACCTTTGATGTAAAAAGTTTGCCCATCTAGCCTCTCCATATTTCGTTTCTGTGATTACCCTTTTGTTATCATTGTTATCAGGTATGGCCAGCTCTCTGGCATGGTTGAGCCAGTGTTCGGCGTGCTTGGAGCCGTCGCCGTGGCGGCAGCGCGGCCGGTGTTGCCGTACGCGCTTGCCTTCGCTGCTGGAGCCATGATCTACGTCGTGGCTGACGACATCATCCCTGAAGCCAATGCTTCGTGAGTATAAATTAGTATTAAATTCCCTATGTATGCAGCATTTGTACCTCTAGTGAGAGCTCCATCGTGCAACCGCCTTCCCACTTTAATTTGAAGCTAAACAGGGAGGGGGGAGCCTGTAGAGTTCCATACATTTTAATAAACGCCTCTTTCCTAATTCCTCTGAATCCAAAATGTCCAAAGTTTTGGTTAAATTAAGATAATAAACTTTTTTTGGATAAAAACAACTTTTTGAGACACAGGGAGGTTACTTATCGATGGAGCTCTGTGTTCATAGTACAACAACATAAAACATACAGAAGGCGGCGAACTTGCCCCTACGAGAATTCATATAAGCTTAAATAACATTTGCACCTCTAGCTTTTTGTCTTTTATAATGCACAGGATCTTAGCTAAAAGCTTGCTCGCTTGATCTGCATACATCTATTTACCTTTCTATGGGTTTCGAAAATGCTGACTCCTTTTCGAGAGCTTGGTCTTACGAACCTGTGCGTCACTATTTTCAACACGTGCAGAGTTTCATCTAATAACTATCATATTAAGACTATAATTCATGTAATATATCATAACATTATGTGTTTTTGTGTATTGCTTAACTACCCCACAGTATGCGCATGGATTTCAAAGTATGCTTTAGAAGAGAAGAATTATGAATGTCTGGGTTTATAAGGGTGACGGTGTCTTTGCGAAGTTTTATTCAAAGGTAAGTGAACAACTCGTTTTAAAGATTTTATAAACCGTTTACATGCCAACAAACCAATGTTGATAAACTAATAAATTACAGCTACGCAGTTTCACGGTACTTTGCCCTACAATAAACGAGAAATTGTAAAGAAGCTGCCCTTGGGCAAAGAATACTAAATATTATTGCCTTGGGCTCACCAAATACACGTAAAGACGATCGCGCTTTGTCCTAGACCCTCACCAAACAGCCCTCCGTACGAGCATAGCTATTTTTGGTTCGATAATGACGTGTCTCAAATCCATTCAAATTACCATTTCAACAGTACCATCACACAAACAAATTCAATGAATACGGTCTTGACCCTATACTTCCTCAACTTACATATTTAAAACATCGTTATCAGTTTTAGGGGCGAAAAATCAGCGGGCCCCGTCGTAAGTGGAGTGACGAGGGTCTGATTGTACTGATTCATGTCCGTTTCGACAGATTTAGATTTGACGGCTTGTTAGTTGTCAATAAGTGGACTCGTTAGGGTGAGAGCGAAGGTCGCATACGTTTCTTAGACGGCGTTCTCTCAGCGTCTATTGTCCGGCTCGCACATTGTTCCGGACCGGTCCCGATTCCCTTCCGGATTCGACGCCAGTTTAAGAAATAATTGTTGTCCTCCCTCTTAGCAACTGCGCAGTTAGCGCAGCCGTTTTCGGTAACAATGCTGTCTGCGTATTTTTATGTAACAAACGGTTTTCCCTGGATATTGTCATGGCTTTTGGCTTGACGCCTGCTATCGAGTCTAAACTTTCTGATTTTGCATATTGCAAAATACGGTCGAGTGGTATTCACAGGCACCTTGACCGAATAGAGCGCGTGCACAGGCTTAATACGGTTTGATTTATCACACTGTGCGTGTGACAAAGGAATACGAATTAGGCTAGGTATTTATCGCGAAATGTCCGGGATGTATGTTTCGCTATGCAGTAGCGTCGAAATCAACGTCAAGAGTATGCTCCCCACACCCTACGCTCTAACAATCGAAACTTTCCCTTCTGTTTAGAAATTCAATCGGAACCTTTTAATTAAATAAAGATTTTGTACACTGAAATTGAGATTTGTTTTGTAATATTATAAATTTAGTCATATCCGGGAAAACATAGGACGAAGGGAAAATAAAAGTGTCGGCAAATATACAGCAATGCATACGGCGCGTGAAGTGTAGGCGCAGCGACTGTCGGGACACAAATACCCGGCCCGAAATAGCGGCGTCTCGCACCCCGGATACGACGCCGCTGCCCTCGTCTAAATAGACATTTATTGCCCTTCGAACATATTCGCCTATTTGTTATCAGCACACAGTATCTCAAGCTTCCTAGTCTGCATGAGAGAATTCTCGCGCGAATGCTCGGCCCGAAATAGAGATTAACTCCCCGAAAGCGGCGCGACGCCGACGTCGCCGCCCGCCCGCGCCGGCCGTCGTCCATCGCCGTCGCGCGGCCGCCCTCATTGACATTTATTGCTCTCCGAACATACTTGCTGCTAATCATTGTCTCAGCGTCTGGCTTGAACAACTTTAATTACCTATCTCTCAAAAATATTGCTCACTAGCTTCTGCCGGCGGTTTCTCATACGTTTTTTCGGGATAAAAAGTAAACTTGATTATTTCCAAGAAGATCCCTGCCAAGTTTTATTAAGATAGAGGAGTCATAAAAAAGTTACTGACAAACAGCTCTTTACCATTTATACCTAGCATGGACTAGGAAGGACGTATCCTCGCTATTGTCTGTACCAAATATTGTGAGTCCCACTTAAGTATTTATACGATTGCATGTACCCTCACATTGCAAGGAACTTACGTTTAATTCGGCTTGCATAGTTTTCAATCTTTGTCAATCAACTGAAACGCTATTCCAAGTGACACATACATTACCATAACAACATTGTAACGGTTCAGTAATGATAGGCTAATGAACATCTCACATGCGAGACCAAGCGGGATGCCAATTCTAATAAGATGACACTATAAGTCCGTACATAGTTACAGGTATCTTAAATGTATCATATATGTATGTGTATATTATATACACTAGCAGTCTGCCTCAGCTTCGCACGGGAAACAAAACAGTTTAGTACGACCCGCGAAAGACTGCAGGCAGATGCAAGATGCGGCAAGTGGAACAGGGCGCTATGGCGTTCAGTAGGGGAGGCCTATGTCCATCAGCGGACTAGTGTAAGCTCACGATGGTGATAATTTTATTGTTTTTATATAACTCTAGGTTTGGTACGCCAGCAGAGTTTCCAGTCGACATAATTTTCGCCGACATCTTCAACAATAATCGTAATTATTTTAGTCAATTTCCATAAAACCTTAATAGATTATACATCAAAACCTCCGTCATTAATTACTCCGTCCATTGGCGGAAAGTAGTAAGAGTTGAGTTTATCGCCTTTAGGAGAGAGACCCGGCGAGATCCTTAGTTTTATAACATGTAGTGCTAGGCTTATACCAATTCTACATTTTGTTATTTCTGAATAGATTTAATTGAATTGTTTTGTTGAAAAATCAGAAGTACCTAATTGTTAATAAAAAAATTGATAATCAGTATCTACTATCTAGTATTATTATTAAAGTCTATCCATTGCCATTCTAAGAGCATTTCAAGTATAAACAAAATCTTCTAAGCTTTTCTTTAGTTAATATACGCGTTTGTCCAAGATTTTTTGTAGGTCTCTTGCATTACGCTTAACATTCATGGTGACTAAATTAGTGAATTTCAATAAAATCCTTATTTCGAAGCGCTTTAAGACGGGCGCGTCTAGACATCTATTTTGGTCTAGGTGTCGCAGACGCGATGGTAAGCGATGCACGTGCAACGGACGTGCAGACATTTTGTACCGTGCTCAGATGATTCTGGCATGTGCAAGGAGCTATTGCAGTGTCACTTTGCCCCTAAATACTTTGCCCATACAAACAATGTACGTATATAAAGCTTACGTTTTTACAATTCGGGGATGGTCTTTAACTGTGTCTTGGTATAAAAGGTGTATTTTTTTTTTAAATGGAGATTCCGTTTGTTATGTTAAATTTTCTGTTATCAGTTAGTCTTAGTAAGGTTCAGTCAATTTCACGTAATAAGTGTTTGCAATACTGTATTCAGTGTACCTAGCAGCTTAGTGCGCTGGGTGCGAGCTATTTGCAGCGGGCAGCAGCGCGCGGAGGGCGGGCGGCATTACGAAGAAAATTCGCTGCGCATTGCGTGGGACTGTCACCGTCTCGCCACCGTCAATAACAATAAATATATGAAATAACGCATTTGTTGCTGGGATAAGGCCGGTGACTCGCTCTAGTTTGTCTATACGCTGACGTCACCGTCTGGGAATCCAGCGCGACGGTCGACACTCCCTGACCTACCTTCAGATATCACATCCATGGTGTTCCCTCCTATGAACCAGCGGACCGTTATCATCTAAGCCTACATAAGCTAGCTTGAGGAGTAAAGATCGCTTTTTCGGTCACTACAAAAAAGCCAATCGCAATAAACTGTTTCAGATAATTTTTCACGTTTCTCGGTCACACGTTTTTATTTCACTAGTTTGATTTATGTTACCTGACTAAAATCATTCCTTCGTAGTCGTAAGAACGATTATCGCTCAAAATGAAGCTCGTCACTTCAATACAGCTCGTCTATGATTATTCTGTCCACTCGACTTGCTCCTAATCACCCAAGTCAAACATTTAACTAGCCCGTTAGGAAACACCACTCCGTTCGCATTTGATTTTTGGGTGGAAGCCAGATAAATCGCTTGCTTAAACGTTTCTGGCATACTATTACATCCTCTCTCTGGAGAGAAAACTGTGCTTCTGTTTCATTGACACGTGTCGGTCGAATGAGGCTAGCTTATTTCGATTTAAGATCTTATAGTTTTCTTCGAAAGCTGCAACAACTGGTTAACTCGTTAAGAATGCTATTTAAGTATTTATTCTTTCCTGGCGGATTATATTTTCTCCTACTCAATTTCGCAGCCTTTGAACTTTAACTGACAGACGAGTAACGGATAACACATTATACTTATATCTTTTTGTCTTAAACTACCATTGTCTGGTTATCGGTAATCCACGCACATCCGCACATCGCATACGCAACTAGTGTTTCCTAAAACCAATTAAGTTTTCGGATCAGCTCGTTGTAAATTCCTATGTAGTGGGGCATGATGTCATCAATGGTATTCAGGTATCATGTGTCCTGGCGGGGTTACCCACCGCGCGTGCTCTGAATCTGTGATGTGGTGTCATACTCGTTAACACGGATTGTGATGGCCGTTACAAGGCGGATATCTAGCTCCGAGATGTCCACATTTATGTAACTATTTACCTCAGTAAAAAACGACTGTACTTATGCAGATAAAAACAACTGCAGAAAAATGAACTTATTTGAGTACATAATATATTGTAAAAATCACAAACAATAAATTGTGAAATGTTTTATGATCGTAAGAACCACAAAAAATATTTTGCGACTGAATTGGCGAATGATTAAGATTGATCAAAGCTCATCAAGGCGGTATTTTTTCGGTCTTTGGATTATGTAGAACGACATTCTGAATAAAGTTGTTTTTTTATCGCTTACCGGATTCATCCCACCGCCGCTCCGGCCGATGTCCTCCCCCAAATGTTTTCACTTGGAATAAAGTACCTACTCAAACTGCATTAATTTAATGTCTCTTAATTCTTGTTATCGCATTCCGGGAGGTTTCGCTTTAGCGTGCATGAGACGCAAGTTGCATCGGCGGTCTTTCCGATATCGTAATTCGTAATGTGTCTCGTTGATATTCTAATATTGTCTGGGTGCTAGTTATTTCTCAATGGGCTGGATTGGATGACGACGGTTTTTATAACGGACTCAAATACGATTTATAAATATGTACATACTATTATGTATATTGCTTCCAAAGTGCGTCAAACAAAACAAAAAGTATCAGTTAACCGACTCAATATACGAGATAGATGTTTATGGATCATGTTGACATGCGTCTATGCTCTCGATCGAGGGTTTTCAGTCCAAATTGGGCATTTATTATGCGCCACCTGGACTAGAATATCAACTGTCACTGTATAATGAAAAGAAAATCACTGTTTAATGTATCACCTTGACTGCTAAGCAGAGTTTTATGTCAGGTCACTGGGGTATATTTTACTTCATTATTGTCGTCAGTATGCCAACTCAGGAAAGATTGACGTAGAATGTTGTTCAAATATTCAAAATGCTTTTGTTGTTAAACTGAATCCTTGTGAATGTTGCAAATATATGTTGAGCTTTGTTTTTTATCACTTTATATCTTGAGATAACATAGAATTTTAATTTTATTTTCTCGAAGTTCTTTCCTTACTAGTTGACATGGACAGGAAAACCCAGAGAATAACTGATTGTATTGGTGTGAAAGCGTGCGATTGGATTTGCTTTAAAGCTTGCGTATTTATGAGTAAGTTATGTATAAGCTTTCGATCACCATCATTTTTCAAAACTTGCTTGATCCTATGGGCTTCTCTTCGCTTATACCAGCTACTCGATCCTTGCTTATCCTTGTTCTGTGTTTCCACCATCGCAGTCCCTTGCCATTCGTCGGTAGTGTGCCTTTGCACCTGTGTGTTATTTCTTCTTGTTTTACAATAAACGTTTTTGTGCACAGCGGTAACGGTAAGCTGGCCACTTGGGGGTGCATCATTGGCTTCGTCGTGATGATGTGTCTGGATGTCGGCCTCGGATAAAACCATCTTCAGGTGACAACCCAGTCCCCTTTTCTTTCTAACTGAACTACGGCAACATGAATCTTCTGAAGATGTTATTTTTACACAAAAAACTAGTACTTAGGTATTCATAAGGGTAAGATTTTGGATGCAACTCTATTTCTAATTTATTGTGAATAGTTTAGATTGGTAGAGTATGGGTGCTGTATTTATAGATGCTTAGAATAACTAGTACTATACGACTTGTGGCCACGAACTATGCGTAGGTATTTTGTATACGTTCTGCTGGTTGCATGATAACGTGTGATTAAAAGACTTCGAATTGCGTCCAAAATCTTATCAATTTTGTATGAACTAGAGGTTATTATCTCTAGCTATCACCTCGTTGCCAATTGGTATTAGATAAATGATATTAGTAAGATTGTCAAATTACCTAACCAATACTAATGGTGGAATTCGTTGTAAATATTGTACATTGTGTATAATTATATAGTACTTAAACATAGATAGTAAGCTTTACAGATACAAAATTATAGAAGTAAATGTAAGAGGTGTCCTGACTTGTGAAATGAATTTTACCCGAATAACCCTTATTGTTCAATGCATTTTATAAAACCTAATTAAATTTTCTATCATATTTGCCATATCTTCTCCACGAAAGGTTTATCTGGTTGAAGATTTTCGGGGTTATAGGTATGTGTAATACAATAAAAACTAAATTTAACTCTTCTTACTTTCTGCCCCATCCGAGCGTGTTAGAATGCTAGTTTTATACATAAACATAGAGGTTATAAATCTCTATAAAAAAATTAAGTTATTATAAGTTTTCAATCTTGTTGTACGTACATAAATACGAATTCCACCTGCTATTTTGCAACGTTTAATTAAGGTAACCCTTTTATTTAAGTTGACAGATGTAAACCAATGACAAATTATGAATCAGCTAAATACAAATTTTATGTAACTTTTAATCAAAGTAAAAACGTTATTTTGGCAGTATTTCTTTGTCAATAAGTACGGAATAAGTAGTGAATTGTGACCTATTACTAAAAGCTTGTTTAATTCATGAAACAAAAAAAAAACAAAATAAAGCTATTTTAAGTTGAAATTTAACGGTATGAATGTAATTTTTAATTTATGTAAAGGCTATTTGAATCCGCGATAAACGGTCACAACCTAATAGTTCTACTTCGGAAAACGGATTTGTGAGTATTTAAATTCCTTAGCAGCACATGCACAATGATATTCAACTGACTAAAACATGTTTAGTTTAGTGGGTCATCAAAACATATGTACGTCAAATTTGTTTAAAATTATACTTATAAAATCCTTGTGCAAGTGCGGCCGGTGGTATTCTAAAACTCAATCCTGCTTGAGTAACAATGTTTTATGGCAAAAGCATTACTCAAGCATAGATCGACTGAGCATGGATTCATAATGCGGGCCTTATACATATTTGGTTCAGTATGGATTAACAATTTATTACCAATGATCGCTCACTCTGCTGTTTCCATTGCCTGGTTGTGGCCATATACATACTTACCCCCATATCTTTAGTCATTACCTCAAATAATTCTCCACTCAAACTTGTTCAAGGGCGTTTCGAGCATTCCTCCAAAACATGCTCGAGTTTGGTATGCTTAGTCGTTAATTTGGTTATATATCAACCTCTCTTATATACCTTCGCGATGGGTAATTGTAGGTTTCATCGTCGTAAATGTAATTGAGATAGTCTCCAAAATCCATTGTAAATAACAACAAACTATTTCGAGGAGCATTCAAGGTAGGTAGCGAGGTACCTTGAGATGACAGTTCGTTATTCCACTCGTATGAAAAAATTCTCGAAGGCTGTTTCAAGTGAAGGATTTTTTTACGATCAAGCATACCGAAACGCATTTGGAGGTTGAGTAGAGTTTGAATCGAAGTCGAGGTAATGACTAAAGATATGGGGGTTAGAGTATAAAAATAATTATGTCAGACAGAGTAAACTAAACTGAACAAACCGCAAATCAACCTTATAATTCAGCCTAGATAATTTTTGGTGTCATGCAAGGCTATAGGGTATAAGACTTTAGGTGGTCGGCAATATTTGACCCGTAAATTTAAGACAGTAGTTTTATATTATAGGAATAAGTATTATGTTAGACCACGCAAAGTTCTTTTGATATTAAATACGAAGCGATCTTTAGCGCCGTGAATCATACCAAATCGTTTTAAATTAATACATTTAAAACGGCAAAAAACCAAATTCCAAATTATATTAAACGAATGCTTTTCGGTTTATGCATTTATGTATTTTTATCAATAAGTTAGACTTTACAGTAGCACAATTTATTTAAATGAAAATACGATTGAGTATTTCTTATAATCTAATGTAGTAGAATTTATTAAACAATAAGATTGATTATAATCAAATTGATTTTATTTGCCTCTTCAGCCCCCTTATTTCCATAATTGGAGCCTGATATTACGCCATGCCTAAATTTATCTGCGTAGACGATCATTCATTCATTTAAAAATATGAATGATTGATCGTCTACCGATGGCCCTAAAATGCATGATTCAATTCAATTAGGTCCTGAAAAATTTACTCGAGTACTATATGCAAGCCAAACTCGATGTGAAACCTTTGTAAACAAACCACGACATTAACGTGCCTGGCGTCGACTTTCGGATTTTCGTCGGACGGACAAAATTATAAGCGTGGCTATTTTTTGCTACTATACTTTATTAAACGACGAGTACTGAAAATTACATATAAAAAGACGCGGCAACAGAGTGAATTCAATAAGTTAGGTTAAGTATGGGCGTTTTTTTACAAACATTATGCAGCCAATTTGGCGGTAGGGTAGTACATCCAATATAGGTCGTGGGAGAGAAACTGCCTCGGATGAATATAATCATCTTGCCTCAAAATTAAACATTTCTAGGGGCGTGTTTACTTTTCACGTCTTTAATCGTAGTGAGGTCTATATTGTTATGCACTTTGGTTCACTCTGTTTTATCGCATCACACTAAATTATAATTCCAATGTTTGGATGCTCGGATAGATGTTTTGATGGATGTTTGTTACATCTGCCCGCCAAAATTATTGAACAAAATTTTTAAACCTAAGGTTTTGCTGTAAGAAAACTCTTTGTTAGGGTTAAGCTCGCCTATGTACATATCTTTTTTTTAGTTAAGTTAATTTGTAAGTTTTTAGTGTACAATAAAGAATTACAAGAATTACAAGAACAAATCTGTCTGAAATTCTGCTTAGTGTTCGCTCTAGCCCTGGAATAATAGAATATATCTAGGCTATATTGAATCTCGGAAAACACGTGCGGAACGGAAATTAGAAGCTAGTATTAAATACAGAATCTCTTCTCAAACTCTCTAAAGATTGCACATTCGATGATCTTTTAAAAACGTACTAGATTCAAAGGCACCGAGTACAATTGCCAATGGAATTTACCTCATAACAAAAGTTTTCCTTATCGAGCGTAAATGGAACGGGAGCCGATAAACGAGGCCCGCCGGGTCGGTAGCGACCTGCGTAGATACCACACGGTAACTAGTTAGCTACTATACATATGTACTTATATTAATTTATATGTATATAGCCGCGACTGCGCATAAGTTTTTCCGAAATCATAAGAGGCCTTTAGTTATTCCCGGTCTTTAACTACCTTACTAGCAAGGAGGCGTTTTCCAGAAAAAAACCTATATTTACTTTAGAACTAATAGATGGCGTGGATTTTTATAGGAGCGGAGCTAGGTTGTCAATGAGATGTACCTAATGTCCAATTAAGCATGGTCTATGTCACTTTAATTTGGCGATCCCATTTAAAAATGGCCTTCTTTTCAGCTTTTTCCAACAATTTTTTGACTATATGAAAATGTCTCATTATAACTATGTAATTTTTATTAGCGACCTTTGCATCTTAGTTAGGCTAGGTAGTTAGCCAGAACATAGATGGGCTAAAATCAAAATATTTATTCATCAATATATTATTTACAATATATTATTATATACACCATCATATTTATATATTAATATATTATATTAATATATTAATATTAATATATTATTATATATTATATTAATATATTATTAATATATTAATATAATATATTAATATATTATTTACAATATATTATTATATACACCATCCATCCATCTTGTCTTTGGTAAGTATTCATCTCTCTTTATATTCCTCTACATGGTCTTCTGGTTCTGGTCACACTCGTCCCGCCGCTTAACATGCGTCTATCGAAGGGTAATTACTTATTTTACAACAATGACAGACGATGATTGGTGGATATTGCCACCATTTTTACACCACATTAAGTATTTTGTGATTTCGTTACATATTACCTATTCTCGACTTTAATTTTTAAATCGAATCAATTGATAGGCAGACCGCTCGATAGCTGTCACCGGCAGACTGAGGCTATGTTTTACCTGCCAAGCTTGAAGTGTTAACATTAAATACTTCATAACTGCCAAACAATGACAAAGACTAATACCATTTCTGTTGACAATATTGTTACTAGAAATGGTATCAGTCTGTACTATACATATTTGAGACTTTATCTGATCCGTATTTGTAACTTAAATTAAAGTACCACTGGTTTATTGTATATTTTATCTAATTTCCGAGAACCGTGTAATCTATAACAGGAAACAAACGCTTCGTTCTGTTGCCAGTTTTAAGGTCCCGGTCATTCGTAGTTGGTACCTATGTTATACTTGCCTCATTATCGAATGAAGATTCATTGACGACTTCATTAGAGCAGTGGGCAAAAGCCAGCTGTGACTGTGACTCAGGGCGTTTCGGGCTCGATTTTCGCTGCTAGACAAATGTTTGAACGATCTGCAGATATTTGTTCGTGTTATGGACGTACATATGTAGGTATGCACATATGTAGGTATGTACATATGTATATTATAAATTTATCTGTTTAGTTCGTAGTCTAGATGTATATTATAAATCGAACTGTTTCTGACTATCTGGCTAATCCTATATTCAGCCTTTTTTTACGATAATAGGCATCCTAGGACAATAACTAACCCCGTTATATAGAAAAAAATCAATAATTTCTTTTTAGAACTAAAGGGTTAATAGATATAGTTAATTATCCTATCTTATCTATATAAGCTTTAGCCTTTTATTTTAGCTATCTTGGGCACTGCATTATTGTGTGATATGGAAATTTTTGTTCCTGCAATAAACTTATTTCATTTTATTTTTATTTAGTGTCTCAGTTATCTAGTACCCATATCACAAGCTCTACCTATTTTGGAGCAAGATGATGCTGTCTAAATAATGTCTAGGTAATATGTGATGATTTGATTATTCTAAAATGCTTATATAATTTTAAATTAAAAACATATTTTTACGATTAACAATCTGGCTATATATACAATGTGTATTGTCGAACCTTGATCAAACGAGATGTGCGGATACACGACATATATTTATCGATAAAAAACAAAAAATTATATGTATTATATATATTATAATAAAATAAGAAAAAAATACAATTTCAACATGCAAAAAAGTACACCACAATAACTCAGTTTTAAAGTTACAGATAAAAAATAAAATAAAAATCGTATTACTCTATCTAACAGTGTTTATGAAATACTGCATTCTGCCATTAAGTCTTCATTCAACCACCTGTTTCGGGTCGTCTCTCACGCCGGCGATAGCCGGCGTGGGGAGGCAGTTTCAGGAGAGAGCCTTTTCCTGCGGATTTCATCCGCCCTCGCCTACTGACGAGGAGTCATTGGGTCGGCCCTTTCTGGGCCTCCTGGTAGCCGTTCTCCTGTGGAGCCTGGCTGCCTGCGGCTAGGGATTTGGGTGGTCTGTGCTTGCCCTCTTGGTTCGCTTCCGCTGTCCTCGGTAGCCGGGACTTGGCTGGTTGAGGTCTCTGAGCGGGCGGACTTGGCTTTTGCTACCTTAGCTGTGCTGGTGTTTTCGTCTTCCTTGACTAGCTCTCTGGCGTATGCGTGGAACTTGTTCGCTTGCTCATGCTGTGGTGCGAGGTTCTGGAGCTGGATGTGGTGGGAGTTGTCGCTACGGGAGAACATAGTCGTGGTGAGACGGCTGACAAACTCTTCCAGTGTTTCCACCTTCAGGTCTCTCCTGACCGTTGCGTTTCTGACAAGTCGTGGTGCGCCTACGATGGTGCGAAGCGTCAGGTTTTCTTGCGAACCCAGTTTTTTCCTCTGGCGCACCTCTCACTCACCTGTAAACAATTAGGGAATTTCACCACTTGGCACCACGTACCATATATGTAGTACGTTATACTATATGGTAAGTGGTACCATATAGTTATTCTGTGAGTTTATTTTAAATGGTTTCCTACGAAACGTTTGGGAAAAAAAATTCTGAAGATATTTTTGTTGCTATATATGTATTTTATAGTATATATATTTACGCTTATTTCCAATATTTATACCTATTTATTTGGAAATAAGCGTAGGGTACCTTGTCCTAGTTATGTTGTTTGTACCTACTGGAAATGTCATTGATAATGTCGCAAGTTCACTTCTTGGCGCATCGATCCGAAGTCAATCTGCAAGATTCATTTCCTTAACTTACCTATACTACACAAACGTCTATCTCAGTGAAATAGAAAGAAAGAAAAGAAAGAAAGAATTATGTTTGTTACCTCTTCACGCCAAAAGTACCGAGCGGATCCATCTGAAATTTTGTATAGATGTAGCTCTAAGCCTGGAACCAAACTAGGCTTCTTTTTATCCCATAAAACTGTTCCCATGGGATAGAAATATCATTTACATACAGGCACAAGCACAACGCGTGCGAATCCGTGGGCAGAAACTATTACCTATAACTTTTTTAGTGATGATTGTTAAGATACATTGAGTTTTTTGTCAAAAGAAATTAGATATCCTATTTCTTTTAACAAATTCCATTTGGACTTATTTTACCACAGCTAAAAGCTAATGTAGTCCGTTCTACAGACTCGGATAAGTTGACGAAATGTAAAAGATTTTCTCAATTAGTCTTGAAAAATACGTCACTAATTAGTGTAACCGCTGATTAAAATCAGAGTTTCCTCCAAAACTGTCGGTAAGTAAAGTAGCTAATACGTTCACACCAAACTTAATTAAATAGGCATATGACGCAGAATATGAAGCTTATTACCGTTTCTACTATAAACACTTACTAAGAAGCGACAAATTAAGTTCGTAGGTGCCTTACCTACACAAGATCGACTAATAACTGATAGATACTCTAGAAAAATCGCTTTCAGATCATGGAGATTGCGGGGGGTCAGTGATCCCGCGGCTCGCTCCAAAACACCCAAATTCTTGCGCGTCCGTGCCATCTCTGATAAAACCCCCTCGCCGGCATCCGAGGCACGCTTACATGTGCCGGCGACGAGGCACGCACGCTCTCAGACATTTGTTTTTAAACATCACTCCAAACACGGCGCGATTATTAATTAGCCATCGCTCGAAATGGATCGCATCTTCAATAATAAATTACTTACCTAAGTTCACGATGTGCATTTTTCTGCCGTCCGTAGCTTGTAGCGAATACAATTCGCAGAATTAATCAGCACTCATGGGTTTTTACCTACAACAGGTTACAAATGACAGCTCCCGCTTGAGGAACGTAGAGTAGGTGGACATGGGACGAGCGGGGTTGATTTGACCGTAAACAAACTGTCATCACAATAATGGTGCTACTACGATGCGTGTAAAAAGTAACGTTATTCTGGGGTGCGGGCGCGGGCGCGCGCGGGTATCATTGCAGCAGCGGCTCATTTCCATTCATTCGGTGCATCGTGTATTGGTTGCGCTCGTCGTCAATGTGCCGCGGGTGGCGCGGTCAGAGGGCGCGGCGGGGTGCCGGCTGCCGGGGTGCGCCGGCGCCGTGCAGTGAGCAGTGAGCACCCGCGCCCCGCGCACGCTGCATCGCGCCCGCTGCTCTATGCACCGCGTGTCGTGTCCTACCCGCGCGCGCGCCCACGCGCCGTCATACCGTTTCAATTCCTATCTGCACGCCGCATCATCCCCGAAACCGTAATATCGACCTTATCCTGCCGCCTCAAGAGCTACCTCGACCGCACCGGATGCGACGCAGCGCCGTCGATCATTAGGCTCTCTGCACTCGCCGATCGATGGATGTTACAGCTTTGTTTACGTGCCGTCGCCTGCGCACAAGCACGTAAGTTATGCATGTCCCGTGTGCGCATTTCACAATGCACTCGATTTGACGCGCCGCGCCGCGTTTGTTTGTTTACATGCGTCGCTACACTCTACTGATCGATATCTGTAAGTGTGTCTTCCATATTTTGATTCCGATTTCAGCTTTATTCATTGTCTCAGCTCTAATCTTGTCCGTTTCTGGACTGATTAATTAAAGCGTTAATCGCTTCATTACAGACTAAATCTAAAACCGTTAACGTAGCGATGCACGTGCCACAGTTGCACGTCGAAACAAAATGAACTCTATTACTAAAAGGTTAAGGTTTGGTTTATGTGAAAGCGTTAAAGTTTGCATAGCCATTCGTCGGAAATCGCCTGGGCCCGGGGTAAGCTAGGGGCTGCGCAGGCGCACACCTGCCTGCCACGCCGCCGCCGCCGCCGCGCCGTGTTTGCGATTTGTATTAGTTAGAGAATACTCGTTATTATCCTCAAATGTTTTAACATTCCTTAAATTAATGCGATTTAAATATTCTGTGCTAATAAGACATTTGATTTCGTATTCGTTATCATATCACCACATAACTTAACACCTACCTATGTAATCTTGATACTTTACATTCACTTCAAGATTTCGTATCAAATCATATTGAATATGTTCGCATATCAAAACCACTAATGCACTCATCTCGATTACCATCATGGAATGGAAAACTAGGTAATTCATACAAAATATTTCAAAACACCGTTTTCTCGACCACCATGTAAATTTTTTTTACCATCCGTAAAAATTTAACTTGGAAAGGTTTGATAAGAAACAGGATAACATTATTGATAAACCGGCAAAGTAAATGTAGTATGAACCCTTTAGCTGATAAAGAGGGGACTTACTTCTTAAAAAATTATTACTTGCACATCTAGTACACGAGAAAAAACATATTCATCCCCGCTTTACGTACATAATTACATATAGGGTACAATCCAAATAAAAATATTATCTACGCCAAATGGGCGGCGTAATTAATATATATTGTATAGTTATGCCAAAATTACAGTTTTCTAATACACACTCTAATTTTATATACATACTATGTCCCTAAGGGTTCCTGGTAGACAACGGAACCCTAAAAGGAAAGAGGCCCATGAATATCAAAGCGGAGCCACCATGAAAAACCAATGGACATCGTCTCTCTTTTTCGTGAAGGTTCAATTTAAGCAGACCACGATGCATTTCGTGCCAGCAAATATTTGAGGTAAGTAACAATCAATCATGTAGTCTTTGGACATGGAAATCAAACAAAGGCGCTCCCGAGATTGTGGCTAAATGGTGATAATGGGGTACGTAGCTGAAGGCGTGTACCTATCTGTTATTACTATGTCGCGTCATCGTTACGTAGGAATCAACTGAATTTCACAATATTTCCGTTGTTGTCTCATCAATTGAAATTCCAAGTTGGTGAACTTGAGATTTGCACTGCGTGTATGGGATTAGGGTTATCTCCCTTTTATAAAGCAGCCTCACTGCTTAGCAGAGTACGTACGTGGGAGTACCAACACCATCCTGGCAGCATTAGCGGGTAAATTGGAGGGAGTAATGTACAAATACTACATCTCTTTAATAATTAATTAAAACTAACATAGTCTAAGATTTTATTCTTAGTAACATAATGGATCTATGCTATTTGAGAATAAATACATTTATTATTATTATTTATTGCCAACCCAATCTCTGAAGTAGCGAAGTAGGACTTTTGTAGATTAACAGCTTTGTTGTAGCATTTCTGTAGTTGTGGACGCGGTTGATGCCTCAGCCCTGTATTTTGTCTAGACTTCTCTGTGTCCATGCAGTGTACCACAACGTGTTCGGGTCTCTTTTTTAACTGCCATATCAAATAAAATTATTTTTCTGTACGACAAGGTAGTCCATTTCGAACCAATCACTGCATGGCATATCTCTTTAATAATTAATTAAAACTAACATAGTCTAAGATTTTATTCTTAGTAACATAATGGATCTATGTTATTTGAGAATAAATACATTTATTATTATTATTTATTGCCAACCCAATCTCTGAAGTAGCGAAGTAGGACTTTTGTAGATTAACAGCTTTGTTGTAGCATTTCTGTAGTTGTGGACGCGGTTGATGCCTCAGCCCTGTATTTTGTCTAGACTTCTCTGTGTCCATGCAGTGTACCACAACGTGTTCGGGTCTCTTTTCTAACTGCCATATCAAATAAAATTATTTTTCTGTACGACAAGGTAGTCCATTTCGAACCAATCACTGCATGGCATGTGTTTTTCGAAAAGATAATAGAATAATTACAATTTATTTAAAGTGTTTAATAGAAGTCTCATTTCATTTTACGTCAAAATTAAACGACGAAGTTATTAATTGTCCGATTATTGTCTATCAAATAATTTATCTCATAAATAAAACATCAAAAAAATCTCCCAAAATCATCTAAAATTGTCTTAGAGGGTGTCGTAGACCTGCTACGAAATTTACACCCTTCATTTTTGCTTAATCATATTTTTAAGGATAGACTACTCGAATCCAATTCCTGGTAAATTACTCCCTCGTAATCTACACAATACTTCTGCTGTAAATGTTTTATGAATTAATAAATACAAATAAATAGTCATAATCTTTATTTATATTTATAATTTAGGCGATCTTTGCAATCTTCGAGTATACTCTACATATATTAACAATAGATTTAAGTATGACATTAATTTTATACGCTGAAAACACACAATAACTTTTTATTTGAACTTACTATAAAATAAAATAAATTTATTTCGGATAATAATGGATCCATGTATGGCTAAAGAAAGGAAACAAAGAGCTTGAGTACAACTTAACTCAAATAATAAATACCTATTTGTTTATGAAATAATAGCAGGCTGCGTTTCCAGACTGATCATCAGAATAACGAGATGTTTCCTGGCATTCACTCTGCGAACCAGGCTTGCCCACAGTGGCTATAAGTACCATGTATATATACCTTCCTGAAAAAACATAGCGAGTTTTTTCAATAAGCTGGTGTGGCGATACCGAACTCTGCGGGTCAGGAATCATTTTTTTGCATATTATGGCTTCGAAGTCATATGTTTCATATTCTGTAAATATCTCTGATTTATTTTTAATTATTATTTATTTATTTAATTATTAACTAGCACGATTACCTATGTATATTACAACTAATTACACTAGTTAATTACAATACATATATATTAGAACAAATTAACATAAAAAATTATACATAAAATTACACAATATGAAAAATTTATAATAATAACTGAAGCACTACAGAAGCGGGGCAGCCCCACACCCTGAACATATTATATTCCATATTGCAAGGGCAAATTCTTCGTAGCACGATTCCTTCTTAAAAGATAGTTTGTTACCTATGTATGGTACCGCACATGAGTTGTTTAGGTAGGATACTGTTTATGGACAGGCGATCGAATCATCGACTCATGATTTGATATGACACATTAAAAGCAAGATATTAAATTGAGGAGATGAGGTTTAACTATTTTTTAGTACTTTTTAACTATTTTTTTTTCTTTTTTATTTGTACTTTTTAAAGAACTTTTTGACGCAATATCTTTAGTTTGCTAGAAAGATGATGCCGCTAGGCGAATTTCGACTACGGTGGCCAGTCACAGCGGAATCATGTGCACGGGACTTATTATGGTGCACAAGTGTATGCGCAAACACACGTGCACTCTTTATTCCCTTCTACACTCCTATCAGTCTCTCTACAGTCTCATGACTGCAGATTGATACGATGGAGGAGCGAATAGGACCAACGACTTAGGGTGCTTTCCGAGACACGGGGTGTAACCCATTAACGAACTATCTTCACACCAAAACTACCATACAGATCGAGCTGAAATTTTGCATACATGAATTTCTGGGTCTGGATTAAAACATAGGGTTTCTTTCTTTTTTATCCCATAAATCAGTTCCCATGGAAAAGAAATAACCTAAAACGTTTCCATAGAAACGCCGCGGGCAGGAACTAGTACCTGGAAAAATAATTTTCGTCTAATAGGATTACCTTATACATATTTATATGTTCGCTTCGCATGTATGACGTTCGACGAAAACCAACAACTTTTTATTGTTGAGATGATCCATGGAGGATTCCAAATCACGCATCAACGTCTAAAAACGTTGATGCGTGTTTTATTTAGTTTACGTAGGCATACTGTACGTCAGAGACACGTTACCCTTAGGGTCAGCTCACACCGACCGAGTCGCGACGTTGCGCACACTTTCATTCAAAATATAACTTTATGTTTTACGTTAAAAGGTACAAACTTTATTGACATAATATTACGAAAACTCCGCGCTGTGCTGCGCTCACGCCAATTTGTATCTTTGTGCTTAGTAAATAAAGTAACATTTTAAATGAAAGTGCGCGCAGCGACGCGTCGCTCCGCGTCTCGGTACGAGCTGATCCACACCTGGCGATCTTCAAGCTTCGATGTGTTTATTGTCGCAATATAAAACGGGTGTTTGATTGTTACACACATTAGAAGTAAAATAGGAATTGAGTTAGATCGATAGGTGGGATCAAACTCAAAATAGTGACGTAGGTTCTGGACAGTAGGTATGATTTCTACGAATTTAAAATTTCACCAACAATAATAATTCTAAACGCAAGAAACGAGGCATAATATTCATCCGTAACTTGGGTATGTAATTTCAGTAAATGACCTGAAAATTATAAAAAGCTTTTTCAGTACGCCGCCGCCGCCGTGACGTTTTTCCGTCGCGTTTTTTCGCCAGATGTGTCGCTTATCATACTGTGTACATAAAATCTGACTTCATACGTATTAGATGTGGATGATGCATCGAAGATCAACGATCTATGCGAGGTTATAAACGTCGAAACAAAAAATATGGTGACGTCATCGCTGATGCCAAGATCATGTGCTTTGTCGTAAATCTATGTGCGAACATAGACGTGCTTTTGCCAGCGACTTTGTTCGCGTTGGTTCAAAAATCATTCTGGTTTACCCTACTTAACACACAAGCATATAAAACAAATAAATTTAAGACGCTTCAGACTGTTTTTTCCGATAGATAGGTATGGATCCTTTAAACTTCCTGTACATTGTGTGCAGTTAGCTTAATGGTTTTAATTGTAATTTCTAGTTCTCATCTGCTTTATATCATATTTTATTGTTAATAAAGTTTCTAATCTTAGTATTATATGCATCATTGATTTTGCTATCTTATTGTCACAATCCAAGTTAATAATATTTCAGATTAGTTTAATGATGAAAGGCAGGCGCCCATGTTAAGATATGGCCGATAAGGTAGGTAGGTATTACCATTCAAATGTTTTCTACTATTGTTTGCGGCATTTTATTTCGGAAAATAACATCTATGTCAACCAGGGCCATTAGTCATGACACCCCCTTTTTTGCTTGGGCGTCCTACACTAGGTTTGCCGAGTCGCGGTCTCCACTCAAGATCACGTTTACCCCAGCGGTTGTCGATTCTTCGTGAGATATGGCCGGCCCACTGCCACTAAGTTCTAAGTCTCACAACTCACTTGAATTGCTTAAACGATATTTCTCGCTTAGTAGGCACATTACAAATTAATTGAACATGGAGAAACTATTTTAAATCAATCCATCCTCCATAGGTATATTAAACTGCTTCCCCGCCCGTGGCAGTTCAGCGGTAGGCTAATACGTGAGAAACTCAAATTTTTCAACTGCGACCACTTGATAATGGTGGTGGTGTTGTGGTCCAAGTACCTGATTGCCACCGCGGATCAAGTTATAAGAGGGACCGTGTGCAAACTGAACCATTATATACTTGAGCAAAGTAGGCAGTTAGGGCAGTTTGGTAGTTTCTGATTTAATTTAAATCACTTAAAGCTTATACGAGATTGGTGGGAGATCGCACGTGACCGCACTGAGTGGAAAGATTTGGGGGAGGCCTTTGCCCAGCAGTGGGACGAAACAGGCTAAATAAAAAAAAAAAAAAAAAAAACCTTATACGAAACGTGATATTTGGGTTTTAGTAGCTTCATTTTGTTTTTTCCAATTTAAACGTGTGTCTAGGATTATTCCTAAAAGGGTGAAGTCGCTTTGCTCGTCAATATTCGTCGTCGTATTCGTCTTGGTAAGATTTTCAAGTCTAAATGATAAAGGTTTTTTTGGTATGTTCTAAATTGTACTTTTTTAGTTTTACTATAGTTTATTTCTAAATTATGTTGTCTGAGCCATTGTTCGCATATATTAAGTGATTCCTTAATATGAATACCAAATTGGCAACGAACGTAGGAGCATCATTTATTTTATTTTAATACAACAAAGAAAACTACTTATTTATTTATTACCTATATTATATAATACCTGGAAGACGTAGGCCACAAGATGGAGCACGCCTTCCAGAAAATACATTTTCACAACTTTCTTTTGAATACATCGAGAACGCACTTCCCCTATTTTGGAGTCGTTTAAAAATAGTATTTTATCCATGTAAAATTTGAACGTGTAGCGTTAGCTATAAGAGATTTTTGCACTCTAAAGGTCAAATTGAGAAACCTGATATTTCAAAGACACAGATAAGAAAATCATGAATGAACTGGCCATAATGAGCTGTGGATGGACGATAAATGGATATATTCAAGTTATACACATCATTAAAATAGGAAATTATTTCTTCTGTTCATAATAATAACGAGCATACTATATCTTAGAGAAATGGCAATAAAATATACTAAGAATTACTATGATAACCAATTTAAATTCTTATTACAAATCCATGGATTTTATTTTAAGACAGTCTTTACACACTAGGGCAAGCACGGGGATAGTTGTCTAGGGTAGAATAGAGAAAAATTACGTCACTTTGTTATCGAATGCGTAATATATTTGAAATTCATTTCTTAAATTTCAATAATAATGTACGCAATGTATGATAATGCAATGTCATTATTGTCTATTCTACGCTAGAGAATAATCCTCGTGCTTGGCCCTACTGTAAAGATGATAACAACGCTAAGAACAGAAAAAAACTTACTCAGGAAAATGCTATTAGGGATACAAAAACTAGTTGATTTTTTTAACACTTAGTAAACGTTAGAACTTGACACGAAGAACCTGTTACTATTTCTTATCTCTTCATTCACATGTTTACTTATCTATTATCAATTTAGGAGCTGCGGAAAAGTTTGTATCGACTAAACTCTGCATGTTACGTTATTTGACATGTTTTAATTGCGGCGAGTTCAAATCTCAGCCACTTAAAATGTCTATGTATGTAGTAACAGTCTGGCTGTTGCTCATACCAGTCTGCGTTCACCTCAAGCCGTAGACTGCGCGGGCGCATAGAGCTGGCATTCTCATGGACATAGCCGCCAGTTAGTTTGGCAAAACGGGCAAAAAACCAGTCTGAATATTTTGGCCAGATCTGTTTGTGAGTACGTCTTCGAGTCGAGAGGCGATAATGAGGAGTGCAATGATGACGTCACACGGTGAGTGAGGGCGGGGGGGACGTCGAGGACGCAGAGCTGTGCGCCCGTTCATTGTAGTTTTTCGATTATTGTTTAATTAGGGCGAAGCGGCGGCGGAGCGGCGGCCAGGGGTGATCAACTGCGGCCCGCACGCAACTGACACAATGTATATTGAAACGTTTATGGGGTATGTATCTTCGAGGGGGTATATTATTGAGGTGCCTAACACCACAATGTAAGGTAATGATTTAAGAAATATCATGAATAATTGATTGTCTACCTACTGATCACCTTTATTTATGCGTCTAAATTGTACTGACTTGCCCAAACCTTATCTTAACATAGCAATTAATAGGTAAGAAATCTTCTTCCTTTTCCTATGTATGCTTTGCTTAGTATATTACTGAAATTGTGATGCTGTGTTAGTAATAACATTCAAATTCGCTAATTAGTTCACATTCAGGACCCGGTTTTCTTATACCCACAGATCTAATTGATGAATCAGTTAGTCTAAGTAACTCTACAAAACCGTTTACATTAATAAACCAGTAGGTATAGACATACAAAAAACGATTATTGTAATGCGGTGCAGACAGTGAAACGATTGGCAGCGGCTGGTTCGCTATCAGCGGGCGGCGACCGCGCCGGGGGCCCGCGGGGTTGGCGGTGGTGGCGGCGCGCGCGGGAAAGAGCGCGTAAAAAGGCGAGCGCGCGCGCAGATTCGCGACTTTCACCGGGTCGCGGTCGACGCCCGGGGGCCCACCAAACCCAACCGACGAACCTACCCTCATATTGAACACCCGTGCAAATATAGATAGTTAGGAAACTACCAACGAGTGATATGACAACGGCATGTGTCGCAGTGATGACTTCTATGTAATTATTGGATGTCTCAAGGTGAGACGCGATTGCAACTCGGAGACGATTCGGTCCCGTGACCTCCGAAACTTCTTTCCAGGAACCCCATTGCGTTCACCGCAAAAATAAGATTGGCGTTTCTCGAAAGAAAATGTTTTACGATACGCCTACTGCGCTCAAATAAAAGACTGTTTTACCCATAAAACCATCTTTACTGTCGACGCATTTTTGACGACCTAACCCACACGTAGTCACATGCTTGCGAACTTATCAAAACGGATCAAACGATCGAATTTTATAGCTCGCTAAGATATACACAGAAATTATTACCGAACTACTATGAATATCAGCTAAATTGTTAGTCCTACTTATAAAATAACTTACGCGCGCCTTCCGAAATCTTTAATATCTGCGTCCTCGTCATTAAAAATTACATTATTCAATACGTACTTAGCATTCCATTAATATTTAGAAGCAATTCTTAGGTATAAGTAACGAATGTACGAGCATACTCATCGACAGTATCCGGGCCAATGCCAGCCCAGCCGACAGCGGCGTACCTAAACTAGAAAAGTATTGTCCTCGATGTTCTGAGCGATAACCACAATACAGTGTAGAGCGATTTGCAACTGTAGATATGCGAGTTAGAGTCTGTATTCGGTCGTTGGGTGTATGTGGAGGTTGCGCGTGAGATATGTGAAGTCGCGGCATGCGGGTCGCGCGGCGTTCTCACGCTTTGAATATTCCTGGTCCGGGCGCGCGGCGCCTCCCGCCCCGCGCCCCTATCGGCCCTTCATCTTCAATGACGTCCCCAGACTCCCACTCCGATCCCGACACTAATTGAATGAACCTCACCAAGTCTGTTTACACCCGCGCACGCCCGCGTCCCTCCGTCTTCTCATCCACAAATACATCATCAATATTATTGCATGTCCCCCATTCGCAGGGCTCGACTCTGACACCAATCAAATCTAGCGACTATTGCGCACACGCAATATTTATTATGACATTTATTGAATAACACAGAATATATTATATTTAATAGCCGCCGTGCTACACCTTTACATAGAATTATTGGTATATGCATGGTAATTTTATTTTGTTACATACTTGTGTAAAAACCTACGAGTTTGTAGTACATATAGCTTAATCAGAATGCGCAATATTTCCAGTTCGCTTTTTCAACTTGAAACAAGGAACTCGAAACTAAAACTGGTTCACGATGGATGGGTCAAGATGAAAAAAATTAGCCATCATAACATAGTGCACAAATCATGAACAAAGACCGGCACAATCGCAGATCGATCTCGGAGCAAGATGAATGAAATGTGTATAAATTAGTAGTGAGTGATAACGGGGCGGGGCGAGTCTAGCGGCGCTTTCCCAGGTTTCGGCACATCGATTAATTATACCTGAAGCTCGGTTATTGTTTTTGACAGTACGCACTCTTCAGGCTCGAGAATTCGTCATACGCGGCCTGCAAGATGAGTAATTCTCCCACGGTTCTTAGACATCGTAACACATCCTTGGCTCACATTTTGAAAATCATACCTTTTGTGTGTGAGTTTGTTTCCGTGAGAACAAAATTTTAAACTATTCAGTCGCATGCTAACGATAAAATATGCAATTAACGGGACAAATGAGCACTAGGTATGTAGTAAATAGATGTAAAAAGTTCACGTGAAACTTATTTCAATTTTCACATGTGACTCTTGCGCGGTACCTGCGGTTGTATTTCGACTTTACGACTCTTTATCGTATGTCTTAATCTTTAGTGTAAAAACAGTTTAAAATGCTTTCATTCACACTCTCTATCTCTCTCTCTTTGTAGTCCAGGAAAACGATTAAACGGGCATTTTTTTATGTATTCATCACCTAAACATTCTAGTTTTCACAGTAAACTTCAGTTTATATTGAAATTCCGCTTTACACAAATAATATAATATAAATAAAATAATAGATAAAGGTCACACAATCGTGGAATGTTCTAGGTTTCAAACGTCATCGAGTATCAAAGGTAGAAAGGCGATGCCTCGGTTTCCGCGAATTGGCGCAAGCATCTCGGTGGCCGGTCAAGTGACACGCCATTCGGACATACTTGTGCACTGTTTGATGCGACCGGGAAATGCATTCTGTACATTCAGGTCGATTATTGAAATGAAAACGTTCACACCTCACGTATCGTCTAAATACCAGAGGGTATGTCTCTACTTTTTCTCATTGACATCCCAAGCAGCAACCAAGCGTAATGAACACCTAAAAAGCAGCCAATATAGCACTTAACGCTGTTTTACAGCTGTATAAGAACGTTGAAAAGACATTGTAGTGTTATAATGTCGGTTTAGGAGTAAGTATTCAGCTCTAACTGTATTAAGTCTGTATTAAGGAGTCAAAGTACGCTTAAAGTTCTAAATCAGTGTATGATAACTGTCATGTACAGCTTTAAGTTTCCTGTAACGCTTTAATCTCATTTTAGTATTAAAGCTGTACAATAGCTGCATTTTGCATACCGTCACTTACTTAATACAGCTTAGAGCTGTATTATGGTGGTCCTCAAATCTTATTTCTGTATTATGAAGTAGGCAAACTCTCTTCTACAGCTTCTTTTTATGGTGTAATTGTACACCCTTTTACAGACGATAGCTGTCTAATTTCTGTCTTTGAGAGTAATAACCAGCAATAAAAATAAATGACGCCTATAGTACAGCCTTAATCTGTATAAGTGACAGAGTCCCCCTTTTTGAATTATTGTGCATTTGTGTGCTGTATTTTGTGATTGTTTTATAAATATGCGGAAAAAGCGAAAAAGATTTGGTGCTATTAGAAGAAAGATTGAACAGGAATATTTAAATATTTACAAATTATCAACAAAATGAAATTACTGCCGAGGAACATGGAGATATTGCAACAGATCAGATCACCTACAGTCAAGCGTCAATACCGTCGACATCTAATGAAAGTGGTTCCGTAGAAAATATTGTGAATGACCATAAAAAAAGTGATATACATAATATAAATACTAGAAATAAGAATAAACTCGCTGTGCCCACAACTAGGCTACACAAGATAAATGTATCTTTTAAAGGGCAATGTATACGCTTCTACAACAAAACTCCAAATGAGTTGCAAAAATTATCAATAAACAAATTTAAAAAAATTGTGAAACATATTCTTTGTAAAAAAGCTTATTACAAAATATCAGATTACCTAGAAGATAAAAAAGCTAGGAACGAGTTTTGCTCCAACTCAAAATCTACCAACTTACAGATAAGCAAATCAAATGTTCTAGACACATAAGTTATTTATGAACATACTAGTGGTTTCTTCTCACTTCTTCCACTGGTGGACAAAAAATTGAAGTGAACTATAAAATAATTTTATTGATAATAATGAATAGTATAAATATGACCTGTCTAAGTGCTTATTTGTAAGCTTAAAGAAATAAAAACTTTTCATTTTCATTTTCATAGTTATATCAGGTGTAACTTATTAGTTTTACCTTCTGCGACATTTTATCATGCAGCAGTTCAAGTGACGGCGAAAGTGAATATGAAAAAAAATTATTATTTCGCCAACAAATACAGAATTGGGCCAGAGAAAGAAACATAGCTCAAAGAAACAAGAAACATAGCTTTAAAATAAAATATCTAATTGTTTAAGTTTTATTGTACCTAGTATGTTTGTGCACAAGTATGTTACCGCGAGCGAAAATCTAAAAACGGCACGCGGCGTGCGCTCTTGACCGCTACTAAACGAAACAAAATATTATACACACACATAAGAGTACTCTGTCTACCTCTTGCAACTCAGCAATACATATCCATACCTTACGAGTAAGGCAGAGTGAAACGTAAAATATTTTATTTTATGAAAAAAAGAGATACCGATAATACTTTAAGGACTTCGCTTTTGTTTACTTTAAAGAGTCAAATAAAACGATATGATTTCAATGTGTGTGTGTGCACTGAAATATAGCATCGCAGATTCGTAAACAAAGATTTTAGGGTTTTGTAGAAGACGCTGTTTAATGTTTCATAGTGGATTCGTGTTATTATATTATAATAGTGCATTGTGAGAATAGATGAATTGCATATGTTTTGGACTGCATCACTTTATTTATTTCTTTACAAATTCTAGGACGCAAATCTACAATAATTGCTTTGAAATTTCTAAAAAATAACTTTAATACTTACTTTATTTTCGAAAACGTGATGTGATCTCTCAGTGCATTTTGGTTTTTCACTTAATATTACGTATCCCTAAAAAGAGTTACAGGTTATGTTCGAAACACTGCTATGCAACATTAATAGTAAATTTATTCGTTTATACAGCCCATCAACCGCTAAAAGCTGAATACTAGTATCCATTACCTACATAGTACAGCTATTAATGCTATAAGACCATCAAAATAGAATTTAGGCTGCTTAGCAAATTGTCGCCATTTTATCAATTACAAATCGAAGATTACGAACATGGTTACATAAAAATTAGACTAATGTTTTTATGTTTATCAATATTTTCAGTTTGTCCAATAACCTACTATGTACCAATGAGGCTCTACGTCCATTAATTCAAAAAAAATTAAATTCTAACCTATAAAAACCATATTTACTTTCTTTATTTAATATATCTTCCCTGGTTATTTTGCTGGCGCGTTTATTTTTTATCACAAAACATATATATGTCCACAATAAATTTATTTTTGCACGATAATGCACTGTATCCTGCGCCTATCGAATCTCCAAATCTTTAAACACAAAGCGTTTATAATAAAATGTCACTTGATCAATATACCTGTTATAATTGAACGCCATCATTAAAATATATCTTCTGTTTCGTTTTAATTCTTTTGTAACTCTGTTCAACAGACTTTTTACAACGTAAAGCTTAACAAGTGAGTTACAATGTAGTAATTGGAGTGTATTGGTTTCCTCTTACACCATAGTACAGCCGCAAAACAGCTATTATGCAGCCTATTTTATGCTTATACAGCTACTGTACAGCTAATATAACGCAAAACGCTGTATAATTTGTGCCCATTTCAGGGGTATAAGGGCTGTATAAGCGCTTATACAGCCTTTATGCGGCCAAGTAATACAGCATTAAGAGTATAAACGAACTTTAATAGAGCTGTTATACAGCTTGCGGTGCTGCTTGGGATGTGTATATTTGATTATTAGTTTTATCAAATTCGACGCTAACGATGAATTAAGTTGACTACACTATTGTATTAGGTGACACCTGTGAAAATAGTTGTAATGCTTTGAATAAATACAAATACAAATACAAAAATACATTCCCTCTGGTACTAGATATATCTGGTAGAGTGCGAAGCTTTTTCACTTGCTACGATTCATGCACGCCGATTTCCTTTTACCAAATTACCTTGTGCAGTGCATGATTCGACCAGTAAATGAATTGTTTAGGTTGAAAACGTTTACATCTTACATTATTGTCGTTGCGAACGAACACGATTCAGAAGCATCTTTTTTGCCTTAATCAAATGTACCTACTCATTATCTTATAAATAACTGACACCTATTTGATCTTATCTATGATATTATATTTCTAAAATGAAGAAATTAAAAAATCTAGGTTCACATTATTACAGTTTTGCACACCTTAAACTAAATCATTGCTGCGTCTACCCTTTTCTACAATTCCACGGTTCTCTCCAATCTACATACAAACTACAGTGTTTTGTGTTTGGAATGAGTTTGATTTATAATGACGATATAATATTTCCCAATCAAGAGCCGTTCTAAACAACAAACAAACCAAGAAGCGTGTTATTATCTATTAATAATATCAAACCAAGCTCGACCTATAAAACTACTCGTTCGTACATACTCTGTTGTCCTAATTTCAACAAATCGAGTTCACATAGATACGCTAGTTACTCGTACCTTCGGCCAAAGAAAACATACAGATCGTCCATGACGTTTTCTTGTTCCGTGTTTTTACACGAATTCATTGCAGTGCTTTGTAACGTTATTACTAAGATATATTATGTATTACTTAAAATAAATTAGTTATTCGATTATAGACTAAAGAAATTGTACTTATATATCTAGGTTTTTACTATTATTTTGTGAGTTATTTTATTTATTTACAAAATTTTGGAGAAACTTACAGCTAGGTTTACAAATGAGATACATATAATAGAACATGCCTGGATAGACCAGTGCATGTTTGCTGACGGCTTATTACAAGATCTTTCTTGTTCTTAAGATTAAGTTACTATTTTACCTGTAGCTTATTGCGGTTACACTATTTATTATGTCACATAATTTTATTTATATACTATGCACTAGAATACAACTGTAGTAGACGTCAAAAAATTGTTTGCAGCGTAGATTTCGATTATTTACTATCAAGTTATTTACTAAAGATCATAATCTCTCAATACATAAAGATTATAATAGTAGTCGCAGCATAATGATGCTTGGAACTATATCATCATACAAACTCAAGATGATATGGTTATACACCAATGTATATAACCATATCATCTTGAGTTTGTATGATGATAAATATAATTGATGATTATGTCGCCAAGTTTTGTAAAAACTCACAAACAACGTGTGTGGTTTCAGCAAAGTGTAAAATATTTTGAAATAGTAACGTTTATCTGACTTATCTGTTCAATAATAGACTTGCCTTATCTTACGAATATATATTACCAAATACCACACACATACCAATGCTTTAATCAATGGGACCAAAATAAATGCATTCAGCTGTCACATTTGGGCGTATTGATAAACTTTCATGTAATGCTGCTAGGGTGGCCATTTTATTAGTAATATGTAGTGTAATGTTGGTTTGTTAACAAACGACCACAAAGATCACCCTTTTACTAATGGTATATTCCCTATCCATAGTAGTGGCTCTGACACAAGATTTCTCCAGTTAGGTTCAGTATTGATCCATCTTCTGCTAGTTGCGGCGTTTTTATTTTATTTTTATATATTTTGGAAACAAAAATTTAATGTAATAGTACATTTAAAATATGAGTAAATGAAGCTAACACAGTTTTTGCAGATATCGGCTTCCTTTTCGTCAATTTTAGGTATTCTTGGGTCGACTGACCAGTGCAATGCCTCTATGGTTCTCCTCGATACGCCTTGAAGCAAAGATGCTGTCGATTAAACTGTTGTTGTGCCGATTTTGAGAACAGTGGTCGTGTCGGGGTTGCCTTTGCTCGTGTTTTCGAAGACAACCTTCGGAAGTTATTTCTTATTTTGGATTACTCTCACACAAAAGCTAAGTTTTTCGATGAATAAATTTACCGTAAATGCGATTGCATTTGCGGATTAACGCAGATGCAAGCGGGCGGCGGGGCGGCGGTAGGGCGCGCGTAGGCCGCCGGGCGACGACGCCACACGCTTATTTTTAACCCGTGGGGCCGCGGCGCTCTAGCTCACCTTTCTATCTATTTCCAACTGCTTATTTTTAAACTTTTGTCTATATTACCTTCCTTCCGTCTGCTTATTAGTGGATGATTGAGAAGCGTCGCAGGGGGCGCTAGGAAATATATTTCCGGCTGTCCCCGAGTTCTTCGACCGCGCTGCGCACCACGTGGCAGCTAAACGCGGCATCCATTATATTTTATAACTTGAGGGTGCTTTACTTTTTCGGATTCAAATAGTTTTGGACAGTTTTATTTATATTTTCTATTTGGCGTGGTATAATGGAGGGTGTTTCTCAGTTTAGTCTTAGGGTGCTATTTATAAGTAAAGACAATATTTATGGAAGGTCATTATTTTAAGTGAGCTTCAGAATTTCTTTGGATGATGCTTTTATGCCTTATAAATCTTTTCCATATTACCCCATGGAGCATCCGTGCTAGGTTTTAGATCAATCATTTCTTTGAACAATTGAAGTTTTCCATTCGAATGCATCGATACTTTAAAGTAGCGAAGGCTTTTATAAAAACTATTCCAAATCAAAAGCTCTTCTTTCTTACTCCTTTCATATTTATTTTAAACAACGCAAGTTATTTATAGAATAAAACAAAAGGCAATCTTTTTTGTTATTGAAGGTCTAGTCTACGGTCTACATGCACGAAACATCAAAACTCGATCCCTTGGTACTTTTGGCGAGTAAGGAGTAAAATGTTCAAAAATACGCCTTATAATTTAAGTGTGATAAATGTAATCTCAAACTAATAGCCGTTTCCTGTGTTCCTAGCACATGTTCGGCACCGGCAGTCCTACAGTCAACATGTAGACCCTACATCTGGCTGTCGGAAATGAGACACATCTTTCAGTACCTACTCCAGCCGTATACACATTTGGCCCAAAAATCATTAGATTTTTTTACCCTCATCAAGAGACGAAAACATGAATGGATATAAACGTGTCCTTGTGGACTATGAATGATTATCATCTGTGAATGGATTCGTGTCGAGGTTTCCTTCCTGGGCGTTGTTGGTATACTACCTACCTACTATTATTCTGTTTCTTTGGAAGAAATCATTTTTGGGAAATGTTCACATGGGGACTTTGTTGAGGATTGAAAGAAAGTTAAGCGCATGTGTCACATGTTACTCTAGCTTAGAATAAAAACAACAATATCAACGCTTATGTTGGCACTTAATCACAGAAAAGCGCAGAAAGAAACCTTTCTTCAAAACCAAACTCTCCATTAAACGTGCCCAAAACAAACACTCATAGTCCATTTAGAGCCGAAACAAATTGACACGACGCCCTTCCTACACGAGAACCTTCCTACATCCCCATAAATTCAATTAGATTTCAATTGAGAAAGTAGTGTTTTCCTGTCAATCTTTCTTTTTTCATTGCCGCCTCGCCTAATAGAGCCGATCCCACCCAACTATCCGTTATCCGGCTTAGTCGGCAATCCGTTGTAGTATAATAGGTAGTTCATAACAAGTTTATGATCCAAGCTCGTAGCTACATTGCTGTCTTCGGCGTCGTGCAAATCATTCTAAGCATAGCTCCGAGCGATGCGCAAAAGATGGGCTGAGCTCGTGTGGCAGCATCGTCCGTTTGCCCGCTCGTCGGGGAATTCGATAAGTTGCATAATTTGCACTCTTGGAAGGAGCGAGATGTCTTGCACACGCTGATTCTGATCTCAATGTTTTTCATGTTGATAAAAATCTCATAGTTCATAGGTTTATGTGTGGTTAGGAAAATGTAACATGACTGCCTAGGAGTATGTATCTATACGGCCATAGAATGCGCTGCGTCCGACAGGTTTCTAACTCAATGTCGTTTGGAATGCAGCGGCGTGAGCGCTGCGCGGGCGCATCGGCCGCTGTTGTCGCAAGCGCACTTGTCGGCGCGTTTGACTGCCGGAGATATTCGGCGCGGTAACGGGCCGCGGCCTTCCTGGAATTGGTTACCTGTCGCATTCCTCTGGCGGTCGTAGCAGGCGCTCCGCCGCTCTCCCTTCTCCCCTGTACTGCCCCCTTTGCCTGGCCGCGCTGCATAGCGATGCAACCTTCTAATCGGTATCCTTTATGCACTAATGCTGGCTAACCTTGGCTGATTCAAGCTTGCTTTTCAAGCTCGAGACGTTGGCTTTAGCGGATTCTATTATTTTACGGCTTGGTTATCTTGAGAGAACTTTAGTATATGGGAGTACCTATGTTTGGTTTGTTATTGGAGTCTGGATTTTCATTGTGTAAACAAAGTATTTATAGTTATAAGTTAAAATTATTTTGGCTTATCATAACACATACAACATCATAACAAATATGCAGAGCTGAAACTTTCGTTTTAGCGTTGATTATTTTTAAAAATGTCAAGTTACTTTTACACAATTGAATGTTGAATTTGAATGTTGAAAAGCCATTTTCGTGGCTCTCAGCTAGAACGCACAAAAATATACATAATATACTAAAACATTGCACTCCATCTAACACCATGACAACTTACATTGCTCGCTGTTGTCTGCCTATATCAAACTGCTCAGAACATTTACGCAATGTAAAGCAACGCAAATAAACATTATTAAGACCTGTCCATGGTTTTCATACTGGCATGTAACTGCCATTATGAAATTCCTACAATGTTTATGGGCTACTCGTGGAAAGATCTTACATTTCATAAAAATGCTTTAATTTTTTATCTTTTTGATCCCATATGTCCCGCTTTTTTCAGGGTTTTTTTAAGAAGATACTTAGCCGATTTTTAAAGTAATGTTATTTTCTCTTTTTTACATAGCAATAGACGAAAAGAAAGACTATTAACTTAAAGTACTGAGATTTTTTGACTAAAATATAAGGGTTAAGTTGCATAATGTTCTGAGATAGTACAAAAGCCCACATTTAACGAGCTCAATCACACTAATATTTAAATGCAAAAAGTTGGAAGTTTGTTACTTCTACATGCGAATACTACTAAACGGATCGAGCTGAAATTTTGCATCGGTCTAGTCAAGGAATAAAACATGGTCGGCTTTTAATCCCATAAATCGTTTTCCATATAAACAATAGAATAAAAAAAAGAAAATCTTTGAACGTTTCCATAGAAACAACGCGTCTGGAACCGCGGGCATAAACTAGTTTTAGTATAATGTGTGAATAAATACATGATTGATAAGAATGTGATATGTTAGGAGGCGTGTCGGATTAGTTTAGGTAATAGGCACCCTCGCGGCCCCTAGAGCGGGCCAGCGATTAGGGAAATAGAGGCAGTCTACGAATCTATTGTTTTAATCTAAACTAAAAATAAATACATTAGAATCAAATAATAGAAACATATTAGAACAATTATTTACAATGAAAACAATTGTGCAAACTGTAGACTGTACTACGAAATCTACGGGTAACTTAACTGAATCATAATGCAAGAATATAGTGAGACATGGGTGCATTACTCAGAACTAAACAACCTTTATACCATGTTTGACGCAATAAATATATTTGAATCTTTGAATATCAATATCAGTCGGACGCTGCCTGCATTGCCTCGCGCTGTAAGGCAATACTGATGAGCAACGCCAAATCCTCACCAGCTCTTGGGTTACGCGACGCTCCGACCAGACTCGGTTTTTTTTTATAATTACGTTATATAGACTGTAAAATAATTGAATACGTATAAAATTATATGTACCTAATGAGTAATGTCTCTATATTTCTGCTCTGAAAAAGATTTAAGACCGTTTTTATTTCGTATTTACAGTTTTTAAGATTTTATAATTTCTAAAATTAATTTTAGTTAAAATAATGAGTCGTATATGGTTAGGTTTATTTTATAAAATAGTAGGAAAAGTAAATACTAAATATTGTATGTACTCTTGTTAAGTCCTTGCGCTACGCTATGTACCTACCACATAGAAAATTTATAGCTGTCGCGGCTAAAAATATTTGTTGCGGTTTTATTCTGTATTTATTTTTATAAACATTTTATTATCAGTAAATAAGATTTCAGTTAAAATAATGAGTACATAATTGAAAATTGAAACAGAAAATTGTTTATTTGTAGAAAAAGTATCTTTACATGCTAGACATTTGCTAGGACATCCTTTTAAGTATGTATATATACTTGTGCCAGGTCCATGTCCTGCTCTTCATTACAAATACAAAGATTTTACAAACAAACTAAATTAAATACAATTTTTAAATACAAATAAAAAAAAATTAATTAAATTGATAATAATTACTAAACTATGGGCTTTTTATTGAATAGATAGCACTGATACCTTATTTTCTGTGTCTGGCGGCTGCTCCTGAGGACACCGGTCTCACAGTCCGTGCAACAGGAGCTGCCTATGAGTGTGTGTGTGTGTGTGGTACCCCTGAGGACACCGGTCTCTTAAGAGTCCGGGCAACGGGGGCTACCAAGAGGTTGTGTGTATTTGTATGTATGTTTATATAGTTATAATAATAAGAGCACTAATATGAGTTGTTTGAATATTATAGTGGTTTAGTAGTTATAGTATGTATATAATTATATGTTATGTATTATATGTATATGGTACTCAGTTAAATATCTAAATCATAAAATATATACATTTTATGATTTAGATATTTAACTGAGTACCTGTAGGAATGTTTCAATTTCATCATAGCTCATCGTGAACCATTTAGTAATATTATTATATAATTGCTGATTTAAAACACTAAAATAATTAGGGTACGTACACTGTGAAACACCGGTCGCGAATACTACTTTTTAGTAGTAGGTACTACCGTTATTTATAACACTTGAATATTTTAATTTATTTTTACTCTTGCTAACCTAGTTTTTGATACTTTGTTAGGAAATTTAGATGTATTTGCCTGCTTAAAGGTTTTCAACAGGAATCAAAGTGTTTGATTAACAATGATGACAGTTACATTACAGCCTACATCAGTATAATAATTTTTATATAATTTACATAATTTTATTTTTATATATTTTTTTTAAACCTATTTGCCATTATACTATTTTTCGAAACCGTTCACATAATTATTCTAGAAGAGCTTGATACCTACATTTTCCAAGAGTTAAAAGTATAACCTAACTAGTAACTCGAATAAACAAGGAAAATACAGACGTTTCTATTGTTAACAACCTATTTATCGTATCATACTTTACATGCCAGCTTCTAGGGCCATGTCAGCAGTTAATCAACGTAGGTACTTCAATTACTCAGAACTTTATTCCACGTGTAACGCTAATGCCTACGTCAAAACCTTACCTTTCGGTGTCATTTTCCTCTACAGCTTACTTAGAAATAAAATGTATCCTTCCTTTGTAACTACGCTTTTAAAGCTGCCGCTACATTTTGAACTATGCTTTAAGGGAATAAGATAGGTGTTAGGATGAGTGCTATATTTGGCAGTTGGTAGTTGGTTACAGAGCATCGTTATCGTCGCATGGGGCACACGTGTACCTAAACTCTACTTCCGCCCCTCGTTTCCCTCGGGTTACCCAAGGACAGTAATAAAAGACTTGCTTAATTACCAACGTTGTAATTAACCAGAAGTTTTATTTGTTCCGTACGAGGTAGTACAATTTGAACTTTAATTTTAAGAGAGCGGCAGAGCAAAGCAGTATTCAAAGTTGTTTTCCTGGGCTACCTACAAACGTGGTCTTTCATTCAATGTTTTATGATTAAAATCTACTGTTTATTTGTACTTCTCAATATTGTCGGATCGTATTATATTTGAATCACCAGATTTGAAAATGTAACTTTGACTTTAACTTTAATACACTTCTGTTAACACGTTCTCCATGCTATGTAATATAGATACAATAAAACAAATATTTAGCTAATAACTCCACTCCACATTCATACCAAAGTATTCCTCGGTACCCTTCTTGATAACATTGACTATCGTCACGACGCGGCGACGGGTTGACTCTAGGGCCCTTCTAAGGTCATTCCCCCTTGAACCCCTTGCTACCCAACGATATGGTAATTAACTTTATCTTCTACCTACTGTACCCATTAATAACTAAGTACTTTGAAATACATTTTCACTCAAAATATTAAATGAAAGTGTATTTCACAGTACTTAACTTCATTAAATTAGTAAGTTCATTAAAAATATTTAATGAAAATGTATTTCAAATTACCAACCGTTGTTTGTTCCTTCCGAAAAAATTTACACATGCCCGAGTGCTTTATCAATTTCTTTCCATTAAAGAACAAAATAATCCATTGAAACAGTAAATTTCTGTATGAGGTAGGTGAATTTACAAACAATAAAAGCTTGTCACTGTTTTACACTCTCTGGTGAAAGGGTTCTACAACTATTAATTTTAAATCTGTTGTACGACAATCTACTACAATTTTTATTGCCAACGTCAACCTACACAAGAACATCTTTAATAATTATTGTATTAGATATTTTTATTTAAATTTAAAATGTAACCCAACATTAATTTGTGTAACTTGATAGCAAATTTTTGGTATTTTTATACTTTAGAAAAATTCAAAAATACCTTAACATTATCGAAAAATATTATAATAAATTTTATAATATTGTTGAATAAATGTTCACTCTCCATAAAAGTCTCAAATGTATTTTTTGTAATTATTTCGTTGTTTTCTCTCATAAATATCCGTCTCGTTACCGTTTAGTCCGCCACACAATGGCTATTCTTTAGCGCCGCTAGGATTAATTTACCTATAGGTAGGTTCCAGTTCCCGGAATACTCTCCTCGACCCAACTTACTGATAAAATTCCTTTGCAGTTATAAATAAACTACAGCATTTTTAAGCTAACAAGTCTTTCTTGGAGTTTGGTTTTAAGATTTAGACCCTTGCTCACCAAAAAAGTACCCCTGTAATGGATGTTATAAAGTTGGTCTGAAGACTATGAGCAAATTAAATGTTTAGTCCATCTAGGAGGACCCAATAAGATAACTTTAGTACTACCCCGACCTACCCCGATTTCAAATCTGGAGCATGGATTTAAATAGAAGAAATATAGTAGTAAAAAGTAGTGTACTAGGGCCGCCGCCGGATGGATATCTCGCCATGCCCAGCTTTAACGACATCATCCGGCGGGCCATTGTCACCGCTAACGTACCAGCTATTCGAATGGTAGGTTGCGTGATGATGGTAGGAGGTGGCATGACACTATTCCCATGGGAGTTGGGAAAGCCCATTGTGTGGGACGCTACATGCGTCGACACACTTGCGCCTCTTCTTCCATAAAAATCCATGAGGGCTGGTGCGGCGGCAGATTTTGCCGAAGATCTCAAGAGGCGCAAATGTGCATGACTCGACAGAGCCGTCGCATTTGCTCCCCTTGGAGTCGAAATTCTAGGTCTGGGGAGTACCAAGGTTCTCCAAGATTAAAAAAATATCTAAACGTCTGGTCGAAGCGACGCGAGACCCGAGAGCTGGTGATCTGGCGCAGGGGCAATGCAGGCCTGGGGCCGCTTCCGTCTGGTATTCTAGATATGGTTCAGTTGATCTACCTGTAGATCGTTGCAAAAGTCTGCAGTCAGCCATTTATTGTATTTTATTGGTTTTTAAGTAGTAAAAAATAAAATCTACTCCATCGAGGGAATACTTTGAGAGCAAACATTAAAAGTAACAAAACATCATGTTTGTTAAATGCCCGAGAACCTAGATATTTCAGGGAGACTTTGGTCTACTGCCCTCATGCCCTCACTATGTTCTTTCAAAACTATTAAATAATGTAGTGAGAACATAGTGAAACATGCGCATGATTTAATATTGCTACATCTTAACACTTGATTGAAAATGTAGCAGAGGTAATCAGGATATTTTTTACAAATTTAAATAATTAAAATTCACTTATTTATATTAATTATTACGGAAAACCTGTAGTAAAAATGGCTAAAATCGTGTTTTTTTTGTTAATTTACAAAATTGTACATGGAACGGCCGCACGCCTCATCTCAAAATTAATGAAAAAATAATTCTACTGCGTTTGAAGTGCATTATAAAATGTATAGAATAGTATTTTATAAATAAACCTTTATAAATCAGTAGAAAAAGTATCTAGCTTTGATATTTCTACAGAACATAGCATCAAAAGGTACATGCCTGACGTCATCGTTCCAATAAGGTCGGAAAAGTTCATTCAATTTTCTTTGAGTCGCGTGTGGACTTTTTGATTATTTCTTTTAATATTCGTTATGATTGGGCTTGCGCCTATGCACCGCAATGTAAATTTGTTGCTTAGGACGGTTTTTTTTTTACTTTGTTAGTGTTTTCGAGGGAGCTGTAAAACCGTTGGTGGCCGCCCGCTCTCCGATTTCTTGGGCGGGCTCTCGCGCTCCTGCCTTTACTCGACAATGAGAGAAATAATATGAGTTTTTATTACATTAAATAAATAAATTAATTAGCCTATTCATGTTTCACGAAAAAAATATTAAAATCTATTTTGGTAGCGCCCTTCAAAACGCACACACAGAAACCCGAGCTGCTTGATATGTCTTAAACATTTTGCGATTAATTCTATTATCAAATGAAAGCCCTTTTCAAGGGCTATCTTTTAATATTTAAAAGGTTAAAAACATATTTCAGGAAAGTTGGCAATAAATAGTTAAAAATGTGCGGTCGTTTGCGAGATGGCAAACTTAAGTAATTTATTTCTACTGTCTGAATGCCGTAAAACAGTTGGGGGTTGTCTTATCAAGGGCAGATAGTATGCGCAAGGGCGGCCATGTCCTAAACGTGTACAAAATGAGCACGTTTTTCGGAAGAAATCTAGGTTTTTGGCAGCTTGGGTTCGTGTTAGTGTGCGTGCGCTGCGCGCGAGGATTGGCGGCGCGTGCGCATGTGTGCGTGCGCGCCCCCGCTCGGCCTCTCGCCATACCTACCGCGCGCCGCCACTCACACATATATCTACATGAACGCATACATTCACATTTACAGCCTGCGATGCCGAATTTCATTTCAGTTCTAAACGTTTTAATATATTATTAATATTTTCAGACACTTTTTTGATTTTTCTAAATGTAAAAAATAATTCGATAACGTACAAAAATTTTGTTTTTTCTTCATTTCTCTATAAAGTGTTTACCTTAGAAAGCCTAAATTATGTACTCATGTATCCTAGTTTGTTTTGTTTACTATTTTATTTTAACACATGCATTTCGTTATCTTTTAGTATCTTATGCTTTTATTTTTCGTCTTCTTGGTTAGGTACTATCAGAATAAAATTGGATAACCAACTTTTACCCTGATCTTATTTTGTTTCTGTAGGTACCCATTATTTTTTAAATACTGGACATTTCATTTTCTTAAACATTTTGCAGTTAACGCACCTGCCTACGTGTATTTTGAATACTTGTCTAGTCTGATAAAAAAAGATATAAACTGAAAATGTTCATTAATCAGAAGAGAAGAACCAATTAAGAAGTAGGTATGAAGCTATAAGGAAAGAAAAATATACTGTTAAAACCCTGAAACAAAACAGAAACTCTTTAGGTAGGAAGACTCTAGATCTAGAGTCTAGACACAATATATGTATTATGTGTCAAGAACAAGAATCAGATAATTCAGGAAATAAATTAATAATAACTGCTGATGTAACTTGATATAACACCAGCAGGCTCAGTAAACCCATATCCAGCGATTAGACTAAAGGGAATATGATATAAAATTAATTATAAATGCTAAATGCCCTGGAATTGGTAAGCCGCAAAACAGGCTTAGTTATGAACACCCAAAAATCATAGCCATGACCAACAGCAGCAAACACCCTTGCGTAAACAACAACATGTTACTTACAGTCTAATGTGTTGGTGTTATCTTATGATCAAACTTTGTGGACGAATACTAGAGGTATTAGTTCTTTAGACAAGCTATCTCTCCTGGGGATAGAACGAAATAAATCGACAGACGCATTAGAAACGAATGGAAACAATATTGAAGTCTAAGGGTCATCAGGAGAAATAGAGAAATGATCATATAACAACCAAGCGAAAGCTGTTTGATACCTGTTTATAAAGAAAGACACGACAGACACAAACAGCAACAGAAAGCTGAAATTTAAATAGTCAGCAGGACATATTATATCAAAGGAATTAAAAATGGTAAAAACGATAATGAGGAGAAAACAAACGGAAGAAGCGAGGTAGGGCATTCAGAAGATAGGTCGACAATATAAAAGTCACATCAGATGGAACATTTGCTATATAATGCAAAGGAGAATGTTCACATTGGAGGTCTTTGTACAAATAGGAACGCAAACTGATGTCGGAATCGAATATTTAGTTTGAGTTAGAGAGTAAACTATCTTTGCCGTGTCGTGGGAAGTCTTAGAATTTGCACCAGCCCAACTCTTCCCGTGGGTGTCGTAAGAGCGACTAAGGGATATCCACCGGAAGGCGGGCAGCAGCGCCTCCCGCAGAAAAATTTACCACCGAACTGCGATCCCAATGACCCATAATCTGTGGGGATTATTGGCATTACCCCCCATGAGATAAAAGCCAATAAGGCGGTTATTAGGGGGAGGCCTGCGTTCAGCAAAGGTCCAATATAGGTTGTTGATGTGCGATAAAGTAAACTGTCACAGTCCTGGATTTGGATAGACATACCTAGTGGCTTTGCTGTACAAACACAACCACATTGATATGTATATGATATACCGGTAGTGAATTTGGCACCGCACTGCACGGGAAAGATGGTTGCACTGCCCAGCTTTAGACTGTTCAAAGGCTTTCTCGGTATCCATAAAGGCGTCCACGAAACGACCGATTATACTTCACTGTCTTCTGTATAATCTGCCGGTCCTGCCGGAGCGTATGAATGTTGTCTACGGTATTAACAACTTTTCAGAATCCGGCTTGTACGGGATAATGGATGTCGTCAAACCTTCGAGTAAAAAGATGGGCAATAACCATCGAAAACAGCTTATAGTAGAAACGAGCAGTGCGATGACGAAATTGAACCGCCTCTGGAGGACTGAAGAGGTGATCCACCATTAAGAAGTTTTGTCGTTATTCCGTCATCTACTGGTGCCTTGTTTTTGAACTCTGATAACCATCCTTATCTCGTAAAAGCTGAATGTCCAGGATATCTTCGGTATAGTGACGAGCTAAAAGGACTCTTTTATCGCATTGTCAGCAGTGTAAACGAAGAGATGGCTGTTTAAAATAGTTTTCAAATATTTGTCTCAGGCTTGGGAGGTAACAATACAACGCTATCCATCTTCAACAGCTGCTGGCTTTGCCGACAAATCTCGCATACTCTTAGTTCCGCTTTATTGCTCGAGCTGAAAAAATGATGAGCATTCATAGATAATTTTTTTTAGACCTTCTATCGCTATGGTGGTCTAATTGTCGGGAGTTTTTTTTTTCATTGGGTCTACCTATCGCTAGATTAAACATTGCCAAGGGTAATCATGCTAAATCCTGCTGAAACTTGAATGTCAGATCAATTTAATTACTATGGAACTTGGCCTTTAGGATCTACTCTTCAACAAATCTTTAACAAAGCCGTTTTCAAGTTGAAATATTATCATATTTTAGAAAATTCATAAGTGGGGCACTCTGTTAAAGTAGAAATATGTTTTTACATTATTTCTAAACGATTTCTGTTTAAGATATATTAACTTGATCCCTACCACTCCGAAAAACTATAAAGGACAAAGACCTTTCTTATGAATAGCTCACCGTAGTCTGTTTCTGAGATGTCCCACGAGGTTTATTCTGGGTCTAAAGACAATGAGAGACAAACGTCCGATTAAGTAGTTGAGTTTGAATAAAGATCCAGTTTGACTATCATAATTATGATGATGGGTTCCACTGGTGATGTCATGAAAATATTTTACAGTGATTGGTTTACAATAATGTGAATAATTTATTGGGATTACCTATTTATATGTAATATCTACACGCAGGAGCTTGAGTATAAGCTGTTGAGGCTTCAGCCACAGCAGCTTAGATAATAAATATACCATTTTGTCTATATGTGACTGATTTCTTGAGACAAAATATACCGTTTTACCGCAACGGGCGGCGGCCCCAAAATACAGTTCAAGTACCTACCGTGACCGTATTGCCGATAGTAACACCAATATTCTACAAATGAAAACGTGTAGGTACTGTACAGCGTTACGAGACGAGCGTGCGGGTTTTCCTTTGATTTTCGCGAGAGGACGTCACGAAACCTGCGCACACAGCGTCGCGCCGCTTGCGCAGCTGTCACTACGTCATCACGTTATTCAATTATTATAATCGATTAATTGTAAAGTGTCTACCCGGCGCCCCGATTCTAGCATTTCTGGAACACGAATCGGGGTCCATCGAACAAGGCCGGCTGACTGCCGCATCTAGAACGCGGATCCTTGAGCGCTCCGCAAACACTCGCGTCAATTGCGTAGCACGTCTGCAACCTCCAAGGTTTTGGATAAATATGGCAGCCGTCTACACTCTATTGCGACTTAACCCTGCTAACTATTTTACACTAATATACAGGTTTTTGTTTCAGGTAAACACGAATCGTCGCGGCCTAAATTCATATAAACATCTCTGGTAAGTTTTATACATTAGGGAACATTTATTCTGACCCTGATCTTTGGAATTCCATTTGGAATATTGAAGGTGGTGTACAGTTTTTATATCGAGACCTTGTTTTCATGTATTCATAGCAACTCTTAACAGCTTTTTCAAAGAACTATAAAATTCTCCTTTTTGGAGCATCTGCACTGTTCAAACACAGGTCAAATGTTAAGTTAATTATCATTTAATCATTGTTTATTTTAATTTCAACTAACAATCCCAGGTCAAATCTCGCAAAAATTCCACTGCTACCATTATTTTTAGAGCTATTATCACGCGAGTGCAGTTAATCGGACTACAATATACAAAATGTTCAGTAATTATGCGTGGTCTAAATGGGTCGGTGATAAGTGTGGTGCGTGGTTCACACAAATGTTGTGCTACTGACACTATCCGCGCTCACCTTGAACAACGTGTCTGCTTACAAATAGGTGCCTAACTCTGAGGCAGTCACGACTGTACCTATGCCCGTCATTGCTAGACTATTGCTTTTTCTCTTCCTACCTTTTGTCATCTTATAAGGGACCATCTCCCCATCAGTTGACCACAAAACACGTTCAAAAATTTGCCACGCTTATTATTTCGATATTCGATTTATCTAGCAAATGTCCAATCTTTGTATGTTCCGCGCATCTTAGAGATGTTTTCATTTTACTCTCTGAAAATTAGTTCTCTGTTGTTTTTATTAGTTATCTACCGTTCATAAAGTCCCTGTGGGTGCACCTAAAACACTCGTAATATTATATTCCGTTAAAATTTACTTTGAGTAGAGGACAACCTAATCTGGGGGCTTTAAACTATTGAAGCGCTTCGTTCAGTAGTTCGCTGCGATAAATAAGTTTTCTGCAATCCGAAGACGTTATTCTTATATAAATAAAGTTAAAACGAGATTATTTAGTAAAAATCATTGAGGCCACCGGCTTACATCCGGTTGGGGCAATTTCGTTCAGTCATATAGATATAACACAAGTCACCGCCCGCCCTTATCATATTTGTTTAAAGGGTAACAACTTCGATAACAACACTTAAAAATATTGGATTGAGCAGAGATTTCCGTGGCCGTATCTTTAGGTAGCGGATTGATAATGTGTATGCCATTTACCGGATGGTGTAACTAAGTATATATCAACAGATACCACAAAGTATTTCTTCGATTACATATCGCGGAGTTTATATAGGACTTGATTTCAAGTGGTACTTCCTCTTGCATAAACGATATAACAGAAAAAATCCTTAAGTAAAATTAATTGGGGTTTTTTATTTTCCGTATTGCCTTTACATAGTTCTATTTTTACTCCATCTGTATTTCCTGTAAAGGTCTTTGATGACTACTGCGTTGACCGCTCTTGATAAGACTAAGTGAATCTCGTTGACACAATTTGATATTTTAACACCGCTAATGTGACGAAACTGTGTAAGCCTGTTACTCAAATTATACTTTATCAGCTATAATAACGTCAATTCTATCGATAGAGCCTTAATATTTGCGTCATTATTGTATGTAGGGCATTTTTTAGAATGGCCTTGCATATTTCTTATCACCGTAACCTACAATCTATTTAAACTTTGTATTTAAACTATGAATAAACTTTAAAGACCAGGTTTTAACTCGTAGGTAATATTTGTGATTAAGTATTTTAATAATAGTAATATTTCCAATCCACATTGTTCTTCCCCGTACGAACAACAGCGCTAATTATCAACATGATTATGTAGGCTAGTGACAAAAGTTATGTTATCTGAAACGCGGTATACAAATGCCAAACAAAGCCGCGTAATTCCCATAATTCACTACCTACAGGATCAGTTGAGTTTTTCCTTTTAAGGTACTTTTATAATGTTAAGCTCTGCTATATGTACTTTACCTACAAAAATTTAGAAAAATATTAAAACAAAGCTTATCTGTACATGATTTAGTAAACAACTAGCATTTTCTGATACTGTAGAGCACAGTTACACCTATGCTTAAGTTAAATAAAGTACGGTATGCAAGGCACAGGCATGGGTAACTGATATTGGGAACGTTTATAGACCACCCACATTGGATGTTGGAACTGCAATGTTGGTTTATAAATAAATAATTCACAGAACCGTACTGCATTCCTTAGTAAGTTGTTTGATAAATGCTGGACTCCAAATCCTTTATGTTTTTGTTATTAAGTTCCACGAGGTAACTGGGACTGAACTTTACTTTGAGAGCATCTTTTAGGACAGCTCAAAGTGCCCTCAAAAGTGCTATCTTATTATATATGAGAACGTGTATAGCGTTATACTATGAGCCAAATACTAAAAAAAATGAATGCTGTACTTCTATTACCGCTGACTTTGCCGGCAGACACACTCGGTGAATATCGATAGTCAAGCAGGTCGGGCGCTCGTCCTCCTCCTACGAAGAACCCTAAAGCAAAACAAAATATGCACCATATGCATATTTTGTGTGTATGTATGTGCATGGGAGTATGTGGCAAAAAAATTAAGTAAAGAGAAAATAGATTATTTAAAAAAAAAGTGATAATAATATGTAATTTATAGTTTCGGCTAAAAACATTGGCTGCGCCGAACCTTTTTGACTTTCATTTGATATGAATATAAAATCTTTCATCTGATATATCTTCGTAAAAATAAATAGAAACGTAGCATGTTAATGTTCCAAAAAAATTCGAATTCGACCTGCTTAGGCACTATAATAGCAACAATAACCTAAGAAATAATTACCTTAGAAATAAAGAAAGTATACTAGAAAGTATTTATTCTGGGTATCAAAATTACAAGCAAAGTTGGAACAAACAAATACTTACAAGTTACAACCGTGACATCAAAAAAGGTTGTCGCTCAGCATAGTGCACAGTAACGACGTCACTACTGCATGATGGACGGATCGCTCCTTATTCACACATAATATAGTGCAAGGCTGCGGGCAATTACCAAATAAAGCAAGATTTTGACTGGTTTTTATTTCTACCAATTCAAATAAAGTTGTAGGTACATTTTAGACGGCAGCTTTTGAGTCTCTTGAAAAATGTTAACAACGAAGCTTACAGCAGTAATGATTATTTTGATATCTTTGCAAATCTGCATTATATGTATGCCTATATTATATACCCAAGAGCGAGCAGCTACTTTATATAAATATGTACCTATGATTATACATTTAAAACATTTATGTGACTGTTGACACATGCTTTCAAGTACTACTCATCTCTGCTACAAACAGACGCGGTCATGGCGAAATTATAGGTGTTGCGCGTTGACTACGAAACCCTTAATTCTGCTTTGGAGCTTCCTTGAATTATACACAGATGTATTGGACATAATATGAAACCTGACGAAAAAAGGTTTGAGTTGAGGTAAAAATGTTTTAAAAAAGTTCGATTGCGGTTTTGGCCGAAACTGACACCGCGGCCAAAGGTTCGATTTCAGTTTCAGCTGAAAAACCAGATTCGGTCGGACAGTAGTTTGAAGTTTGAGTTTATTATATAAGCCTAAATAAAAAAACGTTATTGATTTCTGATTTCGCCGAACATTTACTTACCGGCATAAAATCCATCTGTTCTATTGAAATATTAGACAAGAGTGAATTGAATAGGTATCTTTTAGACCTTTGTGATACATTCTTGGACACATCGCCAATTTCATCAGGTATTGAGTTAACCAAATGTCTAATCTATCGAAAAACTAACTGACGAACCTCAATAACTGTTAATTTCCTGATAAACCTTCGATATTAATCTAACTCTGGAACCTTAACACTTTGAGTGCTGAAATCACACGGTATGTGTTTTCTACAAGTGACTAATATGCGTAAATCCACTCTAGCAGCGGCTGAGAAAATACAGATCTTTGTGATTCAGCACAGTCGTAATATTTTTCGAACGAAACGCATGTGCGGTGCAACATAACCGCTGTGTAGAGCGGCAGCACGAATTTTTTAGTTTAAAAAAAGATCGCAGTCGTCGAAAAAAAATCGCAGTCAAAGTGTTAAAAAGTCCAAGAAACTAATTGTGAACCATCGCACTTGATCACAGTCATAAAAATGTAAATATGACCTACAATACAATGCAATAACGACTTAAGTCGTTCGTTACAGAAGGACCTAACAATGACCTAACATTATGAAGGGGAGCGGGAACTAGGGTTGCTAAACTTGCTAACTGTTCTTTAAGACCATGTCCTGAAGAATTTAACGTACAATAAATCTTTAAAAAAAATCTAGTGTAAATCAAAATCTGATAAATCAACGAATCAGAGGCGCTGGTCACATCTTTATACAACGCCATCGTGCCCCAAATAAAAATGGCTAAAATGATTGTTCAGCATATACCTACGCTGCCTCCGTTCATTAAATCGTAGATAGATGCATTGTCCCTACCTAATCTAAAACTACAACACAGACACAGTGAGCCTTAAACCATAAATTGTTAAGGTTTATTATGTCTGTGTAACTAGAACCCTTCGCCGTTCACGCCAAGACAAAGCCACGGGGGGTAACTAGTAGATTCAAAAGCTTTGCTAGGAAGCGGTAACCCTAAGCGGACGCCACATCAAAGCTATCGACTTCCGGCGCAAACCCGGCGCGCGGGTTATCGGGCGACCTCCGAAATTCCCGCCAATTAGCCTGCCTGGCCTGCGCGAGCGCCGACCCTTTCCTCTCCCTTCCTCCCTCGGGACATCCGCCCGTTAAACCTTTTCGAGGAAAGCTGCGCAATAAACCTTATGATATTTTATAATTTCTTCCCTTTTTGTAACGTAACGCATATTTTATGCCACTTACTGGTATTATGGCGGCGTTTTTGTACTATTTCCAAGCTTATTCATTCAGAACATGCTATATGGGAACTAGATAACTGATATACATAATACAATATATTACATAGATAGATATTTTTTTTTATTATACTTAGAAAACGACCAGAACACCCGGAACAAATATCTGCAGATCGTACACACAATTTGTTCCGAGGCGGGAATCGAACCCGCAACCTCCTGCGTCGCAGGCGGACCTTCGCCCACCGCGCCACATCGGTCGTCAACAGAATAACAGGATCTTCAGAATAACAGTATCTTTTTGCCTTTAAAAGGACTTGAAAAAAATATATCTTTCGCTTTGGTCCACTTAGATTCTTGGGAACCACTTTTGATTATAAACATTATCATTTAAACCTTGTAAGCCAGATCTTCTATGAAGTGCTTTACCATTGTAACCTTCTATGACAATAAAACCAGAAATTGACAATGATTTCATATCCTGTTGATGATCAAAACAAACTGCGCTATAACTATTATTGTCGTACGCGCAAGAATGTTGACTTCTACGGGTACAGACTCACAATGTCGTGAATGAAATAAGAGCTAGTAAAATTACCTATTTGGAACTTGCTATTATCTTTAGCTGCCGTTGTGAAGTAATGAAGACGTAGGCAACCGAGTCCTGTTAGTTCTGGAGCAGCTTAGAAAGGATTGAGCTTGGTCATGCATGTTCTGTAGAATTATATTGAACCGTTTAAAGTGGACTAAATGATGGTATTTTCTGGGACTAAGAGTATATATCAGAAAGTTGAAATTTATAACTGATGAAACCAAATCTATAATCTACCCTCAATATTCCTAATTTTGGAACGCGCAATTAACTTGTGCGGTAAACCATCAGTAAATCTATTTAAAAACTCAGTTTCCGAGTCTACGATACCGAATCTGACACATAATTGAGCGAAATACAACACACATTTAAAAAATATTCTAGCGGTTTAAAATATTTTCTGCGTTCTACAAGGAATATATGTAAATATCTGAAAAATAGTTGAATAAAATCGTATAACATTTTCTATGAATCCATATTGTAACAAACTTCAATATAGAGCTACTTTAACAGATTCCAATTTAGTGCTTCATTCGGAGTAATTAAAATTTATAAGTGATTTATTTCTAAAAATCAACATATTACCAAAAGCTCCATTATATCATATATTACTATAACATGGGTTCATAGGAACTGTTCTACGATTTGTGAAAAACTACTTTTCTAGTAGTTTTATTCTTTGCAAAACGCAGAAAATACCAAAAACCGCTATAATATTTTAATTTCGCGCGAACCTGTGTCAGATTCCTTATCGAAGACGGACGAAGTTTCTGAATAACCCCGATCTCAGAATATTGCAACCATCACCTAAAATAAGCAACACAAAGAGTGAACCAGCGCTAAACCCTCTTTAGCTAAAGTCATTATCTGAATAGCGCGGTATTATGGCTGGCCACTAAATAAATACGTAGGACATGAATGAACGTTGGATCGAGTCGAGCGCGCACTTCCGGCGACTCGTAATAAGGACACCACGCGATACGACGATACAATTTCGAAACGGGAGAGTCTAAGGAGGTCACCGGATAAGATTAAACTGTGTAAACAAACCGTTTACTTTGATAACTCGTTAGCATTTCTGCGATGGCGCCTGTGACGCGGAGCCAATGGGTTCCGTTGCCGATAAGAGCCCCTAGCTAGCACTACATAGGGTATCGATTTGTCCTCGTTTCCTCAATCAATGTCTTATGTTATGTATTGTTTCCATGCTGGCTTGCCTTTCCTTATGCCTTGCACGGGGTACTCCCGTTTCAAGAAACTTTCTGTACCTACCTAATGAAATGCTTGAAGACTTGAATCCATTCCTGTGATTCCTCAACCCAATTTTCATCAATGGGTTGAATGCCGAAAAATGTTGGTTGGCCCATTAATAAAAATACCGAACTATCCACGCATTAACTTATTTTTTTTTGTTTCTTGTCATAAGTTTATCGCGGAGTCGAAGTTTAATTAGAGTGCAATTGAAATTCATAACGTATAAGTTTAAGATAAGGGTTCTCAATTGACCTACATTTCAGGCTTTTAGAATGACCGTTGAAATACTCGTCATCTCACTACGCAGTTGCGCAAAGATCAAAGTTTCAAACAATAACATAAATACTCTAATTACTTGTACCAAGTACATTGCTGACGTATGTTCGGCCTAACAAACTAATGCTGATAAATGGATATTATAGCCTATATATAAAACTATACATTCATACATTCACCAAGAACTTACCCCAAAATATACTTACCTATTTCAAGCGGACAAAAATGTGAAGCATTCTGGAATCACAAGCTAGGAACCTAGGTACCTACTTCCGATATTTTGGAATGCCTGAATATAACTTTTTAAAACAATCATGTTTAATAAAACTGAAGTCATTTACATCGGGATATTCATGATTAGTTTTCAGTGCTTTCCAATATTTCGGCATTTCCAATTATTCATAAACCTATGCCGAAATATTTAAAAGTTCAAAAATCAAATCATGGTAAAAAAATATCCCTTTGTACATGACTTTAATGCCTGAATATTTTCGCTGCCTGATAGTGATACTGAGTATTCTATGTTCAGGAAAGTAACAGTTATTAATGGCCAGAGTGCCAGCACAGTGCCAGTCACCTCAAAATGTTTACCTTAACTTGCAAGCACGTGGTACCTACAGTGAATGTTTTTGTTACTTTGGCATTGTTTGAATGCTCCTCGAAGAGAGCCAAAGAATGCACGTAAAATGATGACATAGCTAGTGGCGCCACCATCCATTCCATTTTATTGTTAACTAGTGAAATACCCGTGACTTCATCTACTCACTGTTTTTGTTTCATTGAAGCTAGATTGAAGATGTTTTCGGCAAGTGAAATCTAGTTTTTTTTCACAGTGTCACAAAACTAATTTTGTTTAAGTTCATTCTCATCCATTAACAAATAAATAATTTTAAACAGAGGTGTTGTGATTGTTAGTCCATTAGTTACAGAATATTTTTATATGTGTAGATATGCGTAAAATTTACAATTGCAGTCGTGCTTGCACAATACAATGAAATTGTTGTTTTTAAATTCATCATAACATGAATAACATACACCTATGAATGGATGATAAGGTCTGAATAACGGATATTCGTAAATTGTCGCAAACAATGACACATTTGTTTGTGTGACTCACTCGCCAGGAATGTCAAAAGTCAATAAGGTCCTGTAAGCTTTTAACGGAAATTATTTCCATACATGTATCATGATTCCACAGTACTGAGTACCTACGATGAATCAATGCAGTATATTGATTAACTTGTTCTTACGACTAGATGACTAATGGCATCCTAGGTGGTCAGTTGCTCATATCAAGCATACTTTAGTATCTTTCAAAGAAGCATGCTAGTCATGGTTTCGGTAGATCTTAAACCATAAAGAGACCGATGCTTAGCTACCTATGAAAAAACGTGTTGAAATTAATGCGAAACAAACACAACCGCTAGTAACAAACATCACTAACGTGATGGCTAAGAAAGTCAAGACCTAGATTTTAATTATAATCAGTACCTAAACAAAATTGGTTAAAACCGAAGAGATAATATATCATCAAACAAACCGCAAAAATACGGCGAATACGTTTACTTAACCCATATTTAGTACTTTGGCTTAAGTTAAATGTAATAGGTAGGAAGTGATAAAATAACTGTTGCCACTTTCGAACTGTTATCTTGTTTGCTGGCACGCAACTACTGAATGAGACAGTTCAACATTTTAATTGTGTCATATTTCTTATCGAGCAAAGACATAGGAAATCGAACGGAAGAATACCTATTCAAAGGGTAATAGTTGGTCGCTTTGGTTTTTTGGAGCATGTCGATTTGTGCGGTACTGGGTCGAGTAGTTCGGAGTCCATCGTTTATCGGGCGCCTGCAATCCGCGCTGACCCCGCGATATCCTCTATCGCCCCTCGCCCCGCGCCGCCCTACGATCCTCCAGCCAAGATTGAACCCTTTACAGCTCTGTTAAAGTCTACATTGTCTTGCTGACCAGGGTGGGAGCGGGCGCATGAATGGACAGGCTTGTGAATGAGCGGACTATGTCCCGCGGGCGATAAGCGCTATCATCGCCGGGGCCAGCTGACGAACCGTGTTGACAAACCCTGTCCCACTTTCGTTACCCGCTCGACACTAATTACATTTATGAATCGACTTAGTACTAGATGGTTAGTTTTGAAGAATCTTGACTAGTCTCATCTACCACTGTAACCTACAGGTTTGTGTCTGTAGGTATATGAAATAGCGAGACAGACGCAATAAATTGCTACGACCAATGAGTATTTTCAATATTGCAAAGAGCAGGTGCTCAACGAAACCTGAGAGTACAGAAGAAGTTCCTAACTTCGTTTATGATAAGTATAACTTACGGATGTGGGTTCTATTGTAGCAGAGTTGAAAGATACTTCTACGAACCTACAGTAAAGTAAAATGTCGCGCAACTTCATATTTTAATCAAACCAAAAGGTATAATATTTAATCTCGGAAATTAGCTTAAAACCACTGTTATTTAACTGGGTACTTAAAATAAGTAGCAATTTCGTTGTTTTAGTAATGATAGGCTTGGAAATATCTCGTATTCAGTGACGCATAATGAACCGTGGTCAAATAAAGTCATTAAATAGGTACCGACGACGATCGGTATGCAACTAATGATGGCTTTTAAAGAGCAATGAAATCGATCCAGTTAATTAAAAGGTCCTTTTATCGTAATGCCCGTTAAATATTACTTTCATATCCAATTATTTAGACATTCTTGATCCCGTAGTTGTTGGTCTACGACACTTATGCATGTTTTCTGCAAGATGAAAAAGTATTATTATTGTTCTAGCTAGTTATTTCTCGTGACGAGATATTTATTTAGAAATTAGCTGCTGCCCCAGGGTTTACTCAGGTGCTAACCAGACAAAGTCGCCTAAAGACTAGCAGGCCGGCATCGGAAGCTCCGCACAAACCGCATCATATGATTTTTTTCAGCGTAATGCCGGGTGTGATCCACTGTAACCACAGCAACTGGACTACCAACGCAACCGCCATTTGCAAACGAATTTTCGCAACCCGAATGATGTGATCCAAATAAACGGATCGCCTGTACTTTTGACAGTCCGATGCGTTTCTGTGCGGTGCGGATGCACGTAGTTTTATAGCAAACCATACAAATAATACTTAAATCCGTTTAATACGACCGATGTGGCGCGGTGGGCGAAGGTCCGCCTGCGACGCAGGAGGTTGCGGGTTCGATTCCCGCCTCCGAACAATTGTGTGTACGATCTACAGATATTTGTTCCGGGTGTTCTGGTCGTTTTCTATGTATAATAAAAAATATCTATCTATGTAATGTATTGTATTATGTATATCAGTTATCTAGTACCCATAACACAAGCTCTGCTTACCATGGGGCTAGATAATGCTGTGTGGATTGTCCAGCATTATTTATTTATTTTATTTTAATACGGTCAGTGCGGAGCTACCGATGCCGGCCTGTCAAAATGGATTTGTTTTAATCGAACCATTAGTGTCGGTGTTTACACATTTCTTTCTAATTTCTGCAAATATTACTTTACAAAAAAATTTGGATAGATATCTGCCAAATTCAGGGCCTGTAATCGTAAAAACGAAATATCTTAGGTATACTTCTGTTTTCGTCTTCCGAGTAGGCCCCAGGATAATTTGTTCTACCGGCGAATTTCTTGAACACAATACAGCTCTTGTCATATCACACTTTGTACAAACATAAATCCACACTATTAATATAATATGCTTGATGCCCCTTGTTATTTATGAAACGCAATGGTAGGTCATTGTTGGACCATAAACTGGTTCAATACCGAAACTGGCATTTGGATCACATTGAGCCGTTAACAATCGTTCAATGATGACATGGATGATAATCATAACGTATCGATTAAGCCATGAATCTGATGGTACATTTTTCATAGACAAAACGCGTCTGTCTGAACTTTTCGATACGGTTCAAAACCTTAAGCTACATACATATTTATCATTGGGAGAGGGAATTAGCATCGTCCACTTTGTGTGGAGGGACCTGCACTTTGTGGATCTTAGGTCTTTCATACCGCTAACTTAAAGTTAAGACCGTATGTGCTTACTTTGGGGTTAGTTGGTGTTTTGTGGATTACCCAGCATTATTTATTTATAGATATCCATCCATCCTCCATGTGCTTTCTTTTGACCGGTAATTTTCTAAAAAGCCATTACTGATCATTCTTGTTACCAGTTTAAGCTTAGCTAGGTATGAATTAAAAGCGTATTGCCATCTCCAGGCAGTCCCTTCTTGACACAAAAAGTTTATAGAAGACAAAAATTCAGAATTTATGTCCTCAAGGTACCAACATAGGAGACATATTCTATCATTATAGCGACAGTAACAATTCAATAGCACAATTTTGAGCGCATTCCCTTGCCAAAGATTAGATCTAGAAGGAACTCTAAAGGAGCGTCGGGTAATTATCTACCGCGGAGCATGCGCCTCGTTAGAACGCGCCAGCTGCGCCCGCGCACCTGCCTTCGCTCGCGCCACGCAAGCTGCGGAATAACCTTACACTGTGTAACGTGCAGACCATCATGCAAGGGAATATTGACACGTGGTTGCTATTAAATGAAAATTTTATCATGGATTTGCACTTATTGACACGTGGTTACTTTTTAATGAAAATTTAATCATGGATTTACGCTTAGTACAACTATTTACTTGACTCGTTAGGCTGTATGATGACTCTGTTTTAATTTGATGTCTCAACTGTAATGGAAAGTATACTTCTTGGTGATGGATGCCATTTTATAAAGCTTATTTTGCAGTACGTCTTTTAAGTTTTGGATACTGCCTCAAATCACCCACTAACCATGCTTCTGTCTCCATTTGCTTTTCAGCACACGGATAAATAGATGCGATATTGAAAGCCTCGTATAAGGCATCTATTTTTGTTGCTAAGCATTAGTTTTGCTGCCGCAAATCTTCCCCTGCGCTATCCCGCTAATCGCTTAGTTAGCCACATGGTATAAAAAACCAACCAGCTTTTGAAGCAATACTTACGCTTCAGTAAAAACGAACGGACCTCGAGATGACATCGCATCGTGGAGCATTATCAAAGATCACGTGGTTGCAGGTTCGTATCCGCATTCCGTCAGAACATGTTCTGATGATCTTAATATCTAGCTCTGGTCGTGAGTCATTTGCAAGAGTGCACCATATTCATTAAAATTCCAGTAAACGATGTCCATCATTCGCAGCGCTCGCCATCCGCGCGCTGATTGCCACCAACCAACAGCGCTGCCCCGTTGCTGCTGTCGACTAATGAGTAGATCAAACATTCTGATTCATCAATTGGTGTAATTATACAATGATAAGCGGAAGTTATTCGGATTCCGTCGATTTGTTCTAGGAACTGTCCAATTTGCGTATCTTCATGCCGTGTCGCATCGTTATCGGAGTGATTCATGTTTCTCATTCAATTCAACGTTTTAATCCTAGATCCGGTTTCGAATTTACTCAAAGAATAATTGGTTTCTTCTTCTTGTCTACTGGACGATGTTTCTTTGTCTTTTATATCCCTTACAAAGTGGTGAAGCAAGTCACTTGCCGCTGATACGATTTTAAAGCACTGCATAACTCGGGCAAGTCTTATATTTATTCATCGATAATGGCCACTTCAACATAATTGAGTTGGTAAGTTTAATGACATTCCCAGTGCATACCTCCCATCAATGTTAACAAAGTCCATTGGTCTGAAATGGACACCTGTTAGAATTAGTTGTCGCGGCAGCGTGGCGCACGCGCAGGTATGCGTACGTGCGTTCCGCCCCCCCGCGCCTGCTGCGTACACACCCGACCCCCTACAGCCTGCACTAGCGCCCGTTCACCATTCATCGGAATGCAGGCCCTGTAGGTACATCTCATTATCTATACAAGTTATTTAACCTTATTTGGTTTGTAGGTCTTCGAACACATTTAAATTCCATTGATTTTTTTTAATGAAGCTTTTACACGTTATTCGTATTCAGGCCACCAAAACGCAACCCCTTTTTAGATATACACTCGAGTTAATCGATCGGTTCACACGAAACGAAACCACTTGCTTTTTAAATGAACAAGCGGATCGGCATTCCACTCCACAAACGTACATCTAGATTATGCTTCTTTGTAAACTAAACCATTCGCATCTTTAGCTCGAATCCATTTGCAGTTCCATATAGGGTGTAAGAATTTGACGTGATCCTGTTAATAATATCAAGTGAACGACAGTTAGATGAGGGTACCTGGGAGCGGTCGTAAGAGTCGAAATTTGTGCACTTGCTGCGTGTGAGTGCAGAGCGTGGTACATCGCTGGCACTGTGAGGAATGTTGGCACAGCGCATCCGGTGCTGGTGGTGTTGCGGAGAGAAGCCGCGGTGGCACTTGTTTGCCGGATAGCGGGCGGTGGCGGGCGCAGGGCACGAGGCACGCCAGGAATGCGCGGCCCTCGGCGCCGGTTTACAAATAGAAGGGCCGCTAGCGCGAACTGCACGTGTGATACATTGCCACGATTAATCTGTTAGCACTGCACTGATGCCTGCGCCCGCGCCCGAGCCAAACCCTCGTGTGATCCTATCGCAAGACAATTATTCTCTAATAACGAGATCACATTCCTCAGCACACCTTTGGGGTATCCCCCAAACTGTCCTGTGCAGTTCTGTGACCATTCTAATGTGATGAAAATGATTGACAGTAGGCCCTGGCATACTCAACTCACAAGCCAGTTTTGCCAAGATGTGAATACGAGTCCAGGAATGACATAGCCGGAGGGTCGCTCGTCGGGCACAAGAAAGCGAACGTAGCCCTGCGTTCGCTGACCCCGGCCGGACGTCACGCCTGAGAGAAGACGAGTGCAGCACGCCTCGCCTCTTCCCTGCACTAGCGACCGAACCCGGATCATATTAAAACAATTCTTATAAATCAAGCAATGAAGACGACCCTCCATCTACAGGAATTGCCCGAAGGGGTGAGCTCTGTCATATTTGGTTGTTGAACTCTAAGAACTTTGGATTAACGCGTGTGATATTCGAGCTGTCATGGTGGAAGCGGTTAATGGAATGGTTTACTATTTGGTTGGGGCTTCGTAGATACAGTTGAATGATCATTGGCCTGTTCACTCTGATTCTCGGATATACGCAGCGCGGTTTAAATTTTAGTTTGTAATGTTAGAAATATCAATAATTAACGTTTTTTGCTACGAAATATTTTTGGCTCTGCGCTTGTTAGGTAAATACGAAGTTCAGTCCTGTGTAGTTAATGTACTACTTTTTTATATTATTGATACTTATTAAATGAGAGAATATACATACCTACATCGTTTTAAAACATTTTTTGACTAACAATAATTGGCTACAAAGATCACAGTGGGTGACTGATACTGAAATTGCTGTGGTTGCGGTAATTCCCCTTGAAAGAAATGTTACCACCATCGGCTGTATAATAGCTTCTAAAATTTAAGAAAAAAATAATAAACGTTCATAATTAAGGGTTAGTTTAAACTAGTCTTTACATATGATGTCTGAACTTATGAAACTTTGCCTTTTTGGAACTTATTACACATACTGTTTATTTATAACATACATATATACACATACATGTTAAATTCAATTAGGAAGGTACCTCAATTCAAATATTTTGGAAATAAGAAACGTTTTTTATCTTGAAGCTAAAGTGGGAGACAAAGATAAGATAGGCACAGCCCTATAATGATAACGACGCCGGATTCCAAAGCGATTTACACGCCCCACTTTTAAACATTTGCTGTTTCAAAACAACATTCTGGTTCAAACTTCTTTTATTTAACCTTTTTGACACATTTTTTATTTAAATTTTGAAACAAAACAACTTCTAGGTTAGTAGGTATGTTTTTTAAAAAATATACACAGGACTTAAGGTTTTAAATAAAATTAAGAGATAGATAGATAGAAAACACTTTATTATAGGTACCACACTAAAAAGAAAACAATACAGGAATAAACAATAGACTAAAGGAAGTTAAAAAGGGGGGCGATATTGGCTAAATAAAAAACGAACTCGGGTAATATATCTATGTAACATTAATTCTTTTAATATGTTTCACTAAAAAGTATCTTAGATAGATTTAACATAATTTGTATATTCAAACACGTGTAGTTTGGTATCTGGATTGAAAACCTACCAATTACCACTACTTTGGGACTGTTACCACCTCATTGGTAACCTTGTAGGTAGGTGCCTAACGTAGATAGGCAGGTTTACGAAAGGTAATGATTTATCTATAATAGATATAGGTAACTCAAACTTATGTATCCTATAACTACATACTAAAATTAAGTTACTTTTCTGGTCATTCACACAACAAAGCTATTCAATAGACACATCTTAAATATTTTTTAATTTTAAATGAATAAGTATTTACCTAATAATTTGAGGAAGGAGGTAGGTACCTTTTTTGATAATTTACCTAACCTAGTTCCATATTTTTTTTTTTACAATTATTAATTGCCCGTATTTAGTCACGCATTAAAATACGCGCACATAAAATAATAAGGGAAATTGAATACAGCATTTTTTATTTATTTACATGTACTTGGCAAATAGGGTTGTACGGCGTAAGGCGCATCGTGTGCGCACTAAGACCGCGGTGACTGGCAACACTCACACGCATTTTCCTTTGATTTTTTATGCTTCTACCCTCTCTTTGATTCAGCGCCTATGGGTTATTACAAAAAAAAGTTACATTTTTATAATATTTTATCATTTTATAGCCGTTCAGCGAGAGCCCGAAAGCAAGCATTTTTCTAGCTTTAAATGATACTTTTGACTGATTTTTAACAAGTTTCTTTCAAAATAATGTGATTAAAAAGTTTAATATTATTTTTTTGATGGATTTTTATGCCAAACTTATTCATTTATTTTTAGAAATTATTATATTTTCTAAACAAAACTATTAAAAAACCTACCTTACATTCAAGTCTTCTTGCTATTAAAATAGTTGTTGTGTGGTTAATTGGGTTAAGTATTTAATTCATTTACAATTATTTTACATTATTTTTAATTACAAAATTAAATGTAATATTTTTAATATATTTGTTTGTTTTTTTTTTATTTTAAAATAAAATAATGAGACAAATATGTTATAAGTAATTTAATTTGATACGTTTTTGTTATTTTATCTGGCTCCAGAAAAAATTTTTTGGCTTACTTATAGTATAATATAAAGGCAGGTACTTATATATTTTATTAACATTTAATATATTTTTTTGTAATACATTAAAAATCTTTATTAGGAACAAAAACTTAGGATAGGTTTGGAAGAAACTATCATTAATTACCTGTAGACTGTGTACCTACTGTAGAATATGTAATTAGAATTTGCAACTAGAATAGTAATAATGCCTACCTATATATCTTTCTGTTGTGGACAAGTTATATGGAACATTTTATTCTTAGGAAAGGTGTGGTAGGTCCCACGTTCCAAGGTTTACCCAATAGTGGGTAATGTTACTGATTAACTTAAAAAAAGAAATGTCATTTTAAATTTAAGCTTATGGTAATTCTAGGTTCTGGATAGGTACTAGTGGTTTTTAATCAATTTACCATGTTTTAGTTAACTAACAACTGAATTTTTAAATAACTTGTTCCAGGCAAACACAATTCATATGTTAATAGAATTTATCATGATCTAAACTACAGTAGTAGGGTAACAAAGTTAGTATAAAGTAAGTTAAGAGTATATTATAATATAAGAGTATTCTTCTAATTGAACATATCATAAAGTAAACTAAAATTATCACAAATAAATTTTATAAAAATAGTTTGATCAGAAGTAGAAACGAAGAAAAATTTAAAGTTATTTCTTTTATTTTAGGAATACAAAAAACTTAAGAACTTAAATATTACTTCCTTCCTTATAATTTCTAATAAGCCTAAGCCTTAGTAAAAATGTCTGTTTATAAATTATAACCTCTAGCTGTTTGTATTCCAAACAATTTAGAATAAAGCAATAATTAAATTTAAAATAAAGCTAAGTGAATTCAATTTGTATAAAAAAAAATCAAATGGTTCATGGTGTCTGTTTGCTTTTAGTGTCGTTGACCATTTGTGGCACCCTAACGTGAATTGAGAAATGGATGACTTGATCATCATCTAAATAAGATTGGTAGATACAGTTAAAAATTATATGGTGATTAAAATCAAAGGCGGTGTTTGAGATCGGAATGTTACCAATCTCTGTTAGAATGGCGTGACGTGGATCAGTTATAGATCTTTATTTGATAGATATCGTAATTGTTGTGTAAAATGTTGGTGGGCGGCGCGAGTGTGAGTGATGTGCCGAGGTGAAGATCCTCGCGCGGCCACGTGGCGGCAGGCGCGCCTCAGCCACGGTGACGGTGCATGTCAGTTTTCTGGAAAAATTGTCAAATGTAGCATAGTGGTGCTGGCGCGGGCGGCAATTCGCAACGTGCGCGTGTGTGGAGCTCGTCGCGACGCGATCAGCGAGCGCGCTCGTGTGCGTCCTAAAGTGAAGGTCGAATATTTGTCCCTACTCCTCGGTCTATTGGTGTTCACGAATCGCCGCTGTGATAATGAGGTGTCGTGGTCCCGCTCGCACCGGTAGCGTCGCGCGCCCCCCGAAAGGGACGGCCGGCGGTGTGCGCGTACGCCGGAGCCTCCGCCGGTGCCGGCGCGGCCTGCCCTCATCAGTCTCCCCGCAGCGGGGAAGCGGTTCGCGTGTGTAACTCCGTGTCGGTTCTCGCTGCGGCCGCGACCGCTCTGACGAGCACACGAATATTTTTAGATAAGAGCGCGAGTAATTTATTCGCAAGGCAGTGATCGCGCGCACTTTTGCGGATATCGGTACCGGCGCATGCGGGCTCCGCTGCGCCGGCGGCGGCGGCGGCGCAGTGGGGCCTAAGGCGACGGTGCGGAGACGTCCCGATAGGTAAGCTGCGCACTTCCTGCGCGCGCGCCGCCATGTTCGGCGGTAACGTCACTTCCGCCGGGGCCGGAACCGGCGCCGGCGAGCAGGCCCGAGCTGGGAGTCCGCGACGACGTCGTCGGTGCCCGCGCCCGCTCAATGGACGACGGATCTTGATTCATAAAATGTCGGTCGTTCCATTCACGACGCGGCGCGATGCTACGCCGACCGCTCACTCGTGACCCTCGCGTCTTCGAATATTCATGTCTCCCTCGATAACATCGTAACCTCTGACTTCTTTTTGTATTATCACGTTGTTTAGTGAACGCTGCTAGTTGAGACCGGACTCCGTGCCAAGTGCTGAATACAAGTGTGCGTTCCACCGCTTTCAGGACCGGCGCGACTGTGCAACAAACTCAGTGATCAGTGTCTCTACTTTGTGATTATCCCATTCTATCTCCGGACTGTAACATCCCAGTCGTAAGATTAGAAAATAATTTTGCCATTTATTAATAATTTATTCTCATGCCGTTTGCAAATTTTCAACTACCCGCAATAATTTCTGATTAAAATTCAAGCTGACAATTGAAGACATTTACATAGTGCTTGCCTCATTCATTTAAAGGACTTTTTCTATAAAAAATACAAAAAATACTGATTCAAAACTTAATGAATATTTTTTTTGTGAATATATTGAAGGTAGTTAAATTTTTTTATAACATCTTTCTCGTTACAAATTTTTCCGTTTTTTTCTGCACTTTATTTTTTATCAAAATAGATTTTGTTATGAGAAATGTTGTCTTGATAAATTGAAACAATGAGATGTCTAGTTATGCACGCCGCACGTTGTCGGTCGGCAGGACGTACTCGTATGTAGGTACGTCACCAGAGCATGACGTCTGGTCTATTGTCTTGCTCGCTCGTATTTCTGCACTCCTCTGTTGAACCCCCAGCTGTACATTGCCCTCGGCTAGGTCTACCCTACCCTCATTGCTTCTATTTACATTTAAGTACCTCACTTGAGCTCCGCATTCCAAGCCCATTTATCAAAAATTATGAGCTTTTACTTGCTATTTTAGCACCATCAATTTATTCAACTTTATGTAATGTGTCTAAACTTGTTTCCTTTTTTGAATGTATCATCCAATACCAATATTAAAAGTATTTTCATTCCAATTGAGTAGACGTTTGTTGTTGTCATTAGCCGAATTAAAAATAATTGTATATTCCCTGACAAAGAACTCTAAATAAATTGACTACAAAAGGACCACACTGACATATTGTTCCTGAAAACTAGTTAGTATGAGCTGAAATTAGTTTTCCTGTTAATAATATTATAGAATTTGTTTTATTTGAGTTAAACTGTAAAACATTTTCATTGTAACAATTAAATAATAACAATTTAAAACAAACATTAAGCTTCTAAATAATAAAATAATGTATTATTTAGGTTTTTTATATGTTTAAATTAAATGTTTAGTTTTAACTATTAACTTCGAGAGACTACATATAAATAGCCTTGCTCCATCATTAAAATGATTCCTTTAACTTTGACAGTTAGCCAGAGGATTTAGGTGTTATTTTATTATGTGCAAATATCGCGCGGACATGCGAGTATGTATGGAATATCTCTTTCCCAGATTGCTGTAGGTACCCATATGATGAGTCAAGTGTTCGTGACGTCAACTACACGTGTGTCCACTGACTCACAGCATCTCTCGGTGACGTAGCCGCTACGCGCCCTTCGCTTTAACCTTTGCACAATTTATCACGGGTTGATTAATATTTCACAGCGCATTCCACAGTGCGCGGTTCATTAGTGAATCTGTAGAATATGGAGTGACAGTTTTCGGTTGCGACGGCGGCGGCGGCGGCGGCCAGCCACCTACGGCTGCGCGCTGCGCCTCCGCTTCCGGCGCGTGGGAGCACATTTCATAAGCACTTCCTCCGAACGCTTCCTCCCACCGCGGGACGGAGCCCTACGCTACACCTCTCCGCAAATGGATATCGTCCATAAAATGTCTCATTGAACATTAACACCGATTGCAAAACACGTCGCGACAACGTGTAGGACGTATCCGAGTGCGATAAGCGAATACCGCATTACCAAATTGGTCGGTCATTGTTATATCCGTAGTAACCGCGTCCGTTTCGTCATTCATGCTCCCGTCGATGGTACTACCGCGGCGAGTTCGGTGATCGTCGATTTCCGCCTCGCCATCATCCACTACGTAATAAAGTACGCGTCGCTTCACACTAGCCGACGTTTCTCAGAGCAACGATAAGCCATTAAGGGTCTCTCCACAAAAAATGTTCATTATAAAAGATATAAAGACTGCACCGGCATCGAGCCTTCCGAGAACTGGGGCCATTCTTATTTCGCGCTCCCGCCTTATTCACGGCCTTTTTTTGTACGGTTTTGGTTATTTTTTTCACGGGAGCGGTTCTCCTGTGAGAATTTCAAGGAAATGGCTTATTGGGTTTCGTATAGAATGGTTCGCTTATCTCGGGACGTCAATCGGCGCGCCGGGCCTGGGAACGCGCGGGCCGCACCGTTATGTGGCTGGGGCTAGCATACCTGCGCGAGCGCCACTCACAGTGACATCACCGCTATGACGACGCCGTCGCCGCCGCGCCGCTCAATGTCCCCAAATGTATCGCTACATAGAAAAGCCAAAGAAATCATTCGCCGTTTTAACTGCCGATAATAAACATATAAATTAAATGGCCAATAAAACCTGGAGAGTCACTTTGAAATTGGATTTTAACTGCCATGGTATTTCAATAAACCAAAACTTTACTGTAAATAATGTCAGCAGGTTTATAATAATGTTACGCTTTGTTTGCCTATTATAAAAATACCATTTGGCTATCTTCTTCCCACGGTTTCCTTTGGCTAGCATTTGGATAAAAAATTATTATCTCCTATCCGTTTCCTAATTAAATCTCTGTCATCTCCATTCAACAGATTCCCCCTTTCGTTGATAGTTGGGACACGGTACGCTTTTTGTTAACCTTCGTAACTTCTATGATTGCAATAATATTTTTTTGATTGATTTTCCACACCGTAGTAGAACTACGGTGTAATTAGAATGTTATTAGATTCCTTGATATAAAAAAGTGAATTCATAAATATGGATGAATTATGTTATTTTAACTAGCACTATCTAGCTGTCCCTTTGCTTTAAGCTTAACAATGATGCAATATCCCATACTTTTATGTCTAGGTCACTGGTTTTTCATGAGATAATAAAAAATATGGAATAATAAATATCTGTTAAAACCACATCAAAACGTAACGCGGTCTAATGACAGATAATTCCTACAATTGTGAATGGAATTTGGTTTCTCACACATTGTTTACAATGAAATAAAAGTTTTTATGTGATTTAACATATTAGTTCCAATAATGTTTATAGTCCCACCTAACGAGTAAGAAAGCAGGTCAGATCGAGTCAACCTAGGGCATTGCACTGCCTTCCGTCATAAAAATACCAATAAGCATTATTGTTTAACATCTTAAATTTCACTAATAAAACAAGCTCCTATATTGGATTAGATATTGACAAAGTCAATTATACAAAATTTGTAAAGATTTTTGTTTATATTTTTTCAGTTGGAGACATGCTGTCATATAAGTAGACAAATACTACGATTTTGGGGACACAATGCTGAGTGAAACTGCTCCACAGGAGGCTTCGGAAAACTCGAAATAACTGTTAAAACAGGTAAGAAAAAAGTTAATATCAACATAAAAATACTGAAATATAAAAGAGTTTTGTACGAAAACTAGAAGAAAAATAATTATTCATAAATGTAAAAAAGTTGAGCACGTTGTTGAACGTATCCTAGATTACATGTATTGTTTAGCTTCATTTAGAAGGTACAGTGGGGTCACGGGCCCTTATTGAGGGCAAAGGGAAGTTATAAATCTGTCGGCGCGAACAATGGCGCGATAAGGAGCACCTAGCCTGCGCCGATAGCGCCCCCTCACTCATCCACCGTCACCAACACATGGACCCTAGGGGCACTCTTTCTACGAAACTTTATGTACCCACCACGCACACGTCCACGCGTGGACGTGCCTCACCCAAACAAGGGAGGTTTTGTCGTAATCACAACGTTTGGCAGGCGAATTGGTGATCGTAGTGGGAGTGTTAAAAATATACAGATGCTGCAATTCTTCTGGTTCCCTTAGTCTGCTGTTATAAAATCCACGGGTTGAGTTGAGTCCTGAGTTGTAGAATTCGAGTTTTATGACATCTACTGGCTGAGTTGTAGAAGTCGATTCTTACGCCGCGACCACCACACGGCAACTTTATATACCCCATAGCAATTTAAGAGGCCAAAAAACATTTAATGTTGCGTAAGCTCCATTCACACTTCACCACAAAACCTAACGGACCTCAAATTATGTAATCCGTCGGCTAAACTCTTTTATTTTATCAAATAATCGTCATGAATCCAAGTAGAAACGAGTTTCTCACAATAGTTTGAAAGTTTAAACCGAATGTGTGGAACGAATTCCCAGATGGCAGCCCTAAATGCCGGGCGCCATCCCATGGGAAAAACCTTCGTTAACAAACCCACAGCGTTGTTTAACCAACAAACCACTTGCTTTACTAATGTAAGTATGTGCCGACTTCCATTAAAACACCATAAAACTTGGAACAGAATGTAAACTGTAAAGACGATGTTAGAATGCGAACATTGAAAACAAAGTCCGGTTCGTAGATTGGTAAATTCGGCAGTAGTTGGCACGGTTCCGTTGATAGGTCGGCTAGCGATAGCGGGCGAGGGGGAAAGGAGAGGTCGGCGTGGCGTAAACCTTATCGGTCATTGACCTTCACACCTAAACCGAGCCTCACATCTCGCTCGGTGCGCGCCAGCTTACGTGTAAAATTACATTTCAGGGACCTTCGACCAAATAAATGCGCACAAATTCTAACCAAACGAATTCGCTAGATACATCAACAAGCCAAACAACAAGCTCACTTTGACCGATATTTCCGCGGAGGTCACATGCATAATCGATTATTTCGCTGAATCCATAAAATATCACTGAATAAGCGATCGTCATGTCATCATCGCGGGATGATCTATTGGCGTTTGTCGGGTAAGCTGGGCGATGATTACACGTCCGTACTATTAGCTCTGTTTTAATGTAGGTTATTTTAATTAGGCGGGCTGGACGGCAGGTAGGCGCCGATGGGACCTTGACCCCTTTACTGTCGGAGCGCGAGGGGCGAGGCACACAATGGACTATTCCGCGACACCCGAGACGCCATCCGACACACTACCCCGCCTGTCGCATGTCCATACATTATTTGTATCGTTTTTACTACTTTAGCTCACTGCTCAACTAAGTTTTCGCCATCACGATTAATGAAACTGAAATAGATAATGACGCCGCCGCTTCAAAAATAGGATAAAATCAAAGATGAAAAGATAGCGAGCGTTCGACGTGTACCCGGACGTATCCAGACAAGACGAGTCGCTAGTGTCAGTATAAAAATAGTTTTCTATTTCTGTGTGCGAGGCGTATTGTCGCATTGCATGTCGTTGACTTCGACAATAATCGAAATAATCGGGACACGGGAAAGTCGGTCATGATAGTATGTAATTAGAGACGTCTGAAGCGACGCGAGGCTAACAAAATTCGGGGGGCGGCGCGGGTCGCGGTATGAATAATACATGTATGTGCGTTGCGCTGCCTTGGCGCCGCCGCTGAAACAATACCACGGAGCTAGTGCTCGCACGCGACTCGCGTCTACGCCCGCGCCGCGCCTAGCCAGATAAAACTACCGAGGGCGAGAGAACACATCCTTCTTCAATACAGTTTTCAAATAGATTCATAACCTCTATGCTTCGTCCTTGCCTTATAAGTGCTAACAATTTCTTAAATCAATCGATTTATTTCATGACGTACTAGTAGGTACATAGGTAGCCAGATACGATATAACAATTTGTCCCACAAATAAAACTATTGTCGAAAAACAATGACGCCGACATTTCTGAAAACGATACATTCTTTATTGTCATACGATACGCCGCCGGCAAGGATGTCCATTCTGTGTAAATACATTCAAAACGCAATCGCGGAATGTGGTGCGTTTGCAATTGTTTGTATGGAAAAACCGTATTCACCGAACGAAGAATTAGCGTCATGTAACTACTGCCCTACTTTATCGAATGGTAATGTAATCAGCAGAAAATAAATGAGATTTCTGAAAGGGTTTTTAGTTAATTACGTTCCGTAGACCTTCGTAGCACTTTCGTAGACCCTCTACGAGAATTTCTCTTAGACCTTTAGTAACTGTAGATTTGGATGTCGTGTTATGTCTTTACTTGTGTTGTGTGATGATGAGCAAGGAAATGTGTTGTATTAATTAGTAGGCATCAATATGCTGGTCGCGGCGAATGGGCACGTACGGCCCATTAGATCGAAACTCGTGTCTTTCGTTAATGCACAACGCGTGATACATACTAACAAACAAACAACTAGACAATCATATAAGCTACCGGACGACCAGCTAGTTTCATCATCATTAAAAGCCTACCAACTTGTTCACTGCTGGACATAAGTACCCAATGTATGAGCGCCGCACCGGTGTTGGCGCCCTGTCTTCATCATCCAGTTTTTATGATTGTGTTATTCTTTCAAGCATAGCGGTCTGTATATCAACTGCTAATCAAAGTGAAACAAAATTCCGTTATAATATTTACCCATGAACGCTAAATTATCATAAACTGATTTAAATCCAACCGCTATTTCTAAGAATACCATACTCATAAATAAGCCGGCCGCTATAACATTTCTGACCTAACTGCAAATCTTCACGTTTTAGCAATTTAATTGTTTGTCTGTCCGCAGTTTATTATTCACTACCTTCTGCCCGTGTCTCTGCACACTCTTTAAAGTAAAGATAAAACATTAAATAAAAGATACAGTACCTAAAGGCCATGCCTAGATCTACATCTATGTTACAAATAACAATCTTTTGTGTATTGTTTTGAGAGAAGAGGTAACAAACATCCATCAAAACATGTAAACTAAGTATCTATAGTGTGATGTGTTGTGTCTTTGTTCGCGGGCAGAGCCGGGAGCAAACGCTAGTTGGTAATAAATAATAATTAATCTAGTTTTATGTTAATTTCATAGTTCTCCTGTGATTTTATAGGCAGTAGCTGTTATAATGGTACATTGTAGTATGTAATTGAATCCGAATCCGTCCGAAGTTTGCAGCTACATCCGATGTTTGTGGCTCAGGGCTGCCCTAGCGCCATTTCCCGCTAAGAATTTAGTAACATTATTTTAAACATGTCTTTTTCATAGAGTTTTTTGTTAAATTTCTTCATAATATGCTGTGTAGCTATTTTCTACTTAATTTTTTTTTTTAATTTATTTTACCAACTTAAAGATACTGTTACATAAAAAAAGCTTAAAATAACACGAAGGAAACCACAAAGGTTTGTATAGATGTGTTAATAGCTGAGAGTCAGCTGAATAAATATCATAAGATTGACAATAAAGTTATTCAATTTCAGGCAATAAGATTATAAATTGGAATTAGGTAAGTAAGTTGATCAGTAACTGAATCAAACCCTCTGATAATGATGTAGGTTCGATAAGAAGTGCGATCTAAGTTTATATTTTTTGTTCGAGATAACTATACTCTTCTAGAGATTTCAATCGAGTACAAGTGCATAAATTGAGTATAACCGTTTGTACAACCCATGCGTAAGGAGGACACGCAAAATCGTGAAGCGTTCCACATTTTTAATAATTGTTGTTTCTCAAATTTTGAATATTTTGGAGGTACGGACAGGAAAGGTACTCCTTAACAGTTCTCTATTGTCCAAGGAGTTCCGGCAACCCTAGACGTGTTTCGGTAATTGCTGCGAGATGGTATCGCTCCACTTATTAATTATGAGGCTCAAGCCGCGCATTTATTGACCTTATCGCCGGTGGGCCCTTTCCTTACCTGCTTATTCGTTAATGAGCTATGTGCGACACCGTAACGAAACTCGATGGGAACGGAACCCTCGCCACCACCAGATTGAGTTATTACTACACACCGACGTCTCAGCCATACCTTCTCTTTTTGTTTTATTATTTTATAACGTGATTCGAAAGGCACATCCGAATCTCTGATAAATATACGCCACAGAAAACAATCTGTTGGCTTTTTCTTTTTGGACAGTAAAAGTTAACGTTTAGTTTAAGCCGACAATGTTGAGTATCTTGTATACCGCGAGCACATGTTAAGAGATCGACGTCCTAAATAAGCTTATTACATCAGGATCCTTGGGCGCGCGGTGCGCCCTGCGTATAAATAGCGCGGGGCGGTCCCTTAAGGCGCGGGCGCACATTTCCGGGCTGGAAGTGTGTCGCTTCCGCTGGCCGCGGTCGTTGACTGCGTGCATTGTCGCCGGCACATTCCCCGACGTCGTCGACGACGTTTTTAAATAGAGGAGCGATTACGAGCGTCTGGCTCATGCCCGGCACATGACCGCGCGAAAGTGCAGCGTCCGACGCGTCACGGGCTATTTGCGCCGCCGCCGCCGCGCCGCCGCCGTCGCCGACTGAACACGCTACTTTCCTCCTAGCCGATATCCACACTGAGACAACCTTTCTCATCAGACTTAATTTGTCGGAAAGTTACTTAGTACTAGTTAGTAAGTAGCTAGAATCGCGATAGTGGGTTTAGTGTATAAAATGTAATTTATTTTAAAGTTTGTCGCCGAAACTTTATTTTGAGCTACACTCTCAGAAAAATATTTTTGGAAAGTTCTAAGTCATTAATTGAACACAACAATAAATAATAATATTACGTATTTCGAAGATGTTATCTTTTTGTTTAATTTACATACATACACTGTGTGTGTGTAACATAAATTTATAAAATACTCATAAAACAAAGTCTGACTAACTTCAAATCGTTAGATTAATATCACTATTAGAAACTTTTATTCAAAACTGTTTCACATGAAAAACACCAAATAAGGTATTTCGCAATTATCATTCAAAAGAGAAAAATTGCAAAGCGCGTTGATGTCTTTTGTTCTGGGAAATTACATCAAACAATGTATTTATTAAATATTACATTCACATATTTTTTAAACCCATCAAATCATCTTACCTCTAAATAACGAAACAACAGAGAAAATATCCAACAGATGATCGGTTACGTAGAGCGGTGACGAAGTGTGAAATAACTCGTGCTAATGTTGTGTCTAGAAAGTTGCCTAGAAAGAACAGCTGTGAACGGTGAAAGAGTTTTCGCGCAAATTCTCGGCCAAGATCGTAGACTTGTGTTCATTAGCGGCGCGGTAAGATCCTAGACGATAAGGTTAATTATGTAGAAGTTAATTTTTAATGAAATATCTTTCACGCGAGGTTACAAAAGCCGTGGTAAACTAAAAAGTTATGAAATTTGGCAGTGACACTTTGTAACTTTTAAAAGTATTTCTCGGCAAATAAAAAAATATTATACGTCACTGGCGCAGCCATTAATGTTTGAAATGATTAATGTGGAAGAAAAAAGTGTATAATTCGGCCCTGCAGTGGGATATTTTATAGATCTATGAAAAATTCCGTTTTTTTTTAAATCATCAATTGAAAAAAAATTGAATGTCGTAATGTAATGATGCATTCCAGCAGAAGATGTACTGGAAGTAGGATAGGTAGCGCTTAGATGGCCGGTCGCTGGTGGCAGTCGCGGCTGAATAAATTCGGAGGGAGTCTGTGTGGAATGCGGGCGGGCGCGGGCGCGCGGGCGGCGCCGTGCGACTGGCGCGCGCGCCGCTGTCCCACGGTCGCGACCACCCCCCCGCCCGCACCCCTCACCACTTTCTTTCGCGCCATAAAGGTCGTTTCAAATATTTTGGAATGCTGCCTGGTGACATTTCACCGGTGCGGGCGGTGAGGGCCAGGAATGCTGCCTCCGGCATTCGACCGCATGCCCTGCTCGCTGCCGGACCACTGCCGCATCTCCTATGCTCTCCACAACTCTGATATCTTTACATTCAAACCAAGCGCCTTTTTTCTTTTAACATCTGGGTCAAATAATTTGTATAATGACTTTATGGAGGCTGCAAGTACCTGTAACTCCACTTACCGGAATAACGATCCTCCGTTAGTAATCGAAAATTAATATTTTCACGGCATATTCTACACACGAAAGGGCCTCGCATGTCTCGACTCGGATAGCTAAAGCTCATCGGTCTACTTTCCACGCTCATGTGTGAACTGAGTTTCTCCAATTAATAGATTCGTTCCAATAGCAAACAGCGAGTCGGAGAAAGCAGTGAGTGTGTGGGTCATCGTCCGGCGGAATTCACACCGACGACCGCGGCGTGACGTGAAAGAAATGTGGCGTAACGTTCTAAAATTTCAAAAACCGCGCTCAATTACCATGAGGAGGAGTCGGCGAGGGCTCTGGTCGGTCGCGCGCAGCTATGAATGGAATGCGACGGAGGTTGCGCAAGCGCCTAGCTTCACGGCGGTCGGCGGAATGCGCGCAGGCTGCGGGGCGCTGCAGCCTCCTGCATCTCGCGGCCATTCACGTCGCCCCCCTCGCCTCGCCCGTCCGCCGCCCGCCGCCCGCGCGCGCCCGCGAAATAACTCACCGTTAGAGCCACGGAATGCACGCTCTATCTCTATACTATACGTACCTACCTACCTGCGCCACTCCACCTCGCTCACACTTATTCACATACCAGACCAACAGATATGCTGATAACACGTTTTACTTTCTATGGAAACTTTGCCCGGACATTTTTTAACCATAAACTTGTTTGCTTTAATCACGACACACGGACTTTAAGTTGTTGAGCAAATTATTCGTTTTTTGTTGTGTTTTTTGGTATTACTTGAAGTTCTACAAAGGTTCTACGAGAGGTCTACGAGATTTATGACCAATTTTAGTGGAAAGTTTTCTAAGCTTGAGAAATTCAACCTAAAAGCGCTGTATGAATTGCTTGGAATGTTGGTCGCACACAGTGATTGCTTACAATCGCCGAGTGCGAGCTCGCGACAGCACTATCAATAGGCGTGTCCCACATACGGCGACATCCGCGTCCGACGCGACCAGAGACTTTCGTCACCTGATGCCCCAAATACCGACAGAACGCTTCCCTTGAACAAGGATTCATGCCGTTGTGTATTGATCAGTTTTCCTAATAAAGGTAGTGGTACTCGGTACTAGTCTAGTCAAACGAGTCTATGGAATTCCTATAAATTGTGAAGGTCTAAGGTCGACCCTCACGCCGCCGCGGTCCGATGACGTAACTACGGTTCTCATCCCACACAGAACGACTCGATACGACAATGTTATGCCGCTGACCTAATGTTTATTATTCACACGATCCAATTCTGTCAAAAACGTTATAGTGTACCACTTCCGTTCGCTTCTCATTCTTAATAGATCGGAGCCGGGAGCGGGCGCCGGCCGACACTCGTAAACGCCCTGCATTCAAAAATACCTTGTATTTCTTTTATCGTTTTATTCCAACGAAATAAAAAGAGATTTATGAAAGTAGGCTTTCGGTTGAAGCGATAAAGATAGACCTAAGACGTCGCCGTCATTATCACGAGTGTAAACACCGTTTGCGATAAAACTAACACATTTGCGCTATTTCCCATAGTTGTCAGCAATTAGAGCAGCATTTGTGGGTGCGGGTGTTTACGGGTCGAGGGGGGGAGGGCTGTGACACGTGTGGCCCACATAGTGCGCGCCCATTGGCGCCTCGCCGGACGTGACGTCAGCGTCACCACGCGCACCTGCCCCGGCACCTCCAGCCTAAACCAATTGACACCCACAAGAGAACGTCCTTTTAAAGACCTTTTCAAACGCAATGGATCTTACACCAGACCCTTTTTAGGAAGCAGCAGACACATCAACCGATCCAAAGTACCAAGTTGCGTGGACAACGAACCGCCGATAAATTGGCGAAATAATTGTGGTGGCGCCGACTCCCGCGCAAGCCAGCAAGGCCGGTCTTCCATTTGTGGTCACTCCGCACTGCCTTACCTAATTAGTTCTCTTGTGGGTCGGCTGTAGGCTCGCCGACTCTTTATTACAACATTAGTTAACTGAGCGCCCACTAGGCCACCGGAGCCCGAAAATACCGTCATTAATTAGACAAAAAAATCGATTCGCTCTTTACATGACCATTCTTGCTTTTTTCTTTCACCTATCTTGCCCCAGTGCCAACGACAAACTTTTACTTACTTTAACATAATATTTAGCAATTACAATAAACGACTAAACTCAACAATTTTTACCGCTATTATACCTGTCTTTTCTCGCTGTACAAAAATGTTCCATTTCCTGAACCAAAGGAAATGAAAAGTCTAATACTCGTAAAGATAAAGCTATAAAATTAATTCCCACAATGCTTGCTGTTTCATATAAATGATAGTCGATACGTTACATACGAATACCTACAAAAATACTTTAATATGTAAAAATTCGATACTGCTTAGGTTTTGCTATATTCATTAATTAAAGGTCTGTGTTGATCGTCGCAATCGACGAACACGGGGTTTTCCGTTTACGTTATTGCCCTTTTGAATAATGTTTCGTATGCACAGAAAATAACCGATATATTGTACATTCCAGATGGTGCGAGGAAAGAACTCGGGAGTGCAGTGACTCAACATGATGTCATTTGGTAATGGGAGCGTCCCAGACGTCACAGGCCATGCCACTGCGAAATAACCAGCCTTCACTCCCCGAAGACAAGACTCAATATCCCTTGATACCGCCACCCGAAGAAATCTACCTCCTATGTTTATTGCAATGTGTACTGTCAGCTGCTAGGTTTTGAATCCAAATTCGCACGTTCGCAAGTACGTTGATTGCCTTATGTTGAATAGTAGCGTTATTCTGTGTTCACAACATCCTATTCCCGACATTCTCGACCCAATCGAGCGATGACAACTCCATTCATACATGTACTCAGTGCGTGGTGCTACATTCTTGTGATTCCAGTGTTATTAACTTTTAAGACCTGTTTAGTGCGATTAGCGAATCTGTTATACTTGTTTAATAATGTTTTTCTAATTTCTAATATTGTTAATGACTCAATAATGATATAATAATTACTAACTTCGATCAATCACCTCACTCGGCCATGCGAAATAATATTATTTTCTGTGTTAATTTATTTGTATTTTGTTTATACATTTGTTAAAATTAAACCGAAACGTAATGTTAAGTAGATTGTAAGCGTTTGGAGTCCCTATCAAGAAAATTAGATTATGAAGAAAATATGGTAATGAAGAAATCGAGAAGAATGAAGATAAGAAAAACAGGAACTACGAAACTGGTTTTCATAATGATTTGACAGATTGTTCTATATTCTGAGATCATTGTGAAAGCTGATTTTGTTCCTTATACAACACTATTCTGCAGAAGAAATGCTTCATCAATGCAGTACCAACAACCGGAAACTTTTAATTATAGATATTAAAACGTGTGTGTATAACTCTTTATTTTCACAATACCTATAGAACATAATAATAAATAGTATAGAAATATATATTTTATAGGCGATCCCATTTAATATTCCAGACAAAATCTTTGCTTAGTATAGATAACTTAACATACTAAAACTTTTGAAAATATCAGTCATTTAAAACGGGATATTTACCATGATTTGATTTTTGAGTTTTGTTGTGCCAAAATATAGGAAAACTAAACAATAAAATCATGGTAAATATTCCGTTTTAAATGACTTTAGAACTAAACATACTGTAGTGTAGATAATAGACAATATGCAATGTAATTTTGTATGACCTCAACAGGTTCCAAATCTCGTAATTATTATAGGTGGAGAAGTTAGTTTTATAATATAAAAATGGTGGTTTAAGTTATAAAACATTTTGATTCATTTCTGGTCGTTTTATGGTCGTTTTCTATGTATAATAAAAAATATCTATCTATGTAATGTATTGTATTATGTATATCAGTTATCTAGTACCCATAACACAAGCTCTGCTTACCATGGGGCTAGATAATGATGTGTGAATTGTCCAGCATTATATTATCAGCATTATTATTCATGTTGCTGTCTTAATTTTACGAAAAAAATCCACGAATTTATTGTATATTTTGTGATTTCTTTCCTGTGTTCCGATTGTCTTCTATGTATAAGAGAAAATATCTATCTACGTAATGTATTATGTACATATATTAGTTATCTGGTGTACTCATAATATAAGCTCTGCTTAGCTTGTAGCTAGAATATGCTGTGAGAATTGTCCAGTATTATTTATTTTATTTATAATTGGTATAATGATGCTTCTTTGTTATTGGCAACTGTGTATGGTTGGACACTTTTCTGCCAGTGTCAAGTAATGGAAAATAATTGTAAAATCAATGAGTTATAAAATTATGAAGATTGTTTGATATTTTCACCAGAGCCTAGTTCGTTATCTATGTGCCTATGTACCTGTCTAGCACGGTGTACCACGTGCAGGTTAGTTTGGCTTAGGAGACGAGATGTGGGAATTCCCCTTGCACCCCTATTCGGTAAAAGCACGACTATGAAGTTCCCTAATTGTTGACAGGTGAGTGAATTCAGACTGAATGACAGAATAAAGTATTTCATAGACAAAGTTAATTTTGACAGATGGCTTGCTCACTGCGCACTGAGTACACTGATGATCAGCATGTCACTGATGTCACACCCTGAGGTGTCGCATCATATTCTATGTAAGAAGTTTATGACACTCTGAAACAGACACTGGCAGAGTCGTTGCGAAAAGCAAGCGGCGCCAAAGCAAAAAAGAAGTTGAGTTTCTGCCGCCATCAAAGCTTTATTACTCTTTACAATTTCTACAAAAATTCTTTATTATACACCAGATAAAGATCAATGGGCGGCCTTATCGCTTAGAAGCAATCTCTTCCAAGCAACCTTTGGATGGAAAGAATTATGTGAATTTAAGAAACAAAATTTCTTTACTCTGGGTTGTATAATTTGCATAACCGGGGGTTACTGGTGACCCAAGCGGAATGTGTTTATTACACATTCCGCTTGGGTCATTTGATGCTTTTTACAAAAACTAAACGCAGACTTAAAATTTCCGTTTTTTTTTTAAGTTTGGCGGGGTATACCTATAGTATTACCTCGGAAATGGAATTTTTATGAAACCACCAAGGAATCATTCTCTATTCTCTACAAAAGCAAAAGAATCATAAGTGATGAAGAGGACTACATATTAAGATCATGTTATTCCTTAAACATAGACTTTCGTTGAAATTAGATTTTTGTAAACAATTTTTATGTTTTTCACATTATTTTCTAGAGGTAAATTCAAATTAATTTGTTTTTATTTTTCTAGGCTTACAAAGAGCTTTCTTTGTAATAATCTTAGACAAGTCAAATTGAATACTATAAATTATTATTATCATAATTTTTTTGTCTATGAATGGAAAAAATTACGAAGAAAAAGGACTAGTAAATTCATAGCTAGGTTTCTAATACATATGTAAGTAACCTAATCTATATGATGGAATGTCTAACTTGTTCTTGTATTTCTATTTGTGAACATCACAAACATTTATACTTTCATACAGCTATCCCTATTTCTGTGTGTATATATTACGATTTTACAAGTAGCTTAATTTCCCTAATTATGTTTTGAGTAGGGTAATAATGTCTTGCTTTTTTTTTCTTCATTTGTGGGTAAACTTTTTTCGTTATAATTTTTTTCATTTCACATGAATAAATAATAAAAATGTTTAGACAATCAGGCAACAATAAAAAATCTTTGAGAACGCATTAATTCCAAACTCAACGCGAAAAAGCTGCACATGCTATCTTTCGTAAATATGATCAATCCCAAAAATTGTTTCGATCTCCAGCAATTTGCTACACTGCTAGGCACCATTGTCGTATAATATTTTCGCCCAATATTATTATGGATCTGAACCCCTATGTTCACAATAAATATCTTGGATTGTAGATCCGAGTATAGAAACCTACAGTTCCATAACTCCCCTCTGCCAACCATTTATATCTATCGCGACGGGACGTAGGTAGGTACCATCTTGGTTTGTAGTTTGCACCTGGCGACAATTTTGGTAGAGGGGACCATGGTATCTCATTTTTTACTCGAGAATATTCATTTCAAGATAGTAAATAAATTCGTTTCCGTTCTGTGTTACGTACCTACCTACCAATTTTTTATACAATATAGACATCGATAGACAAAGACATCTTCTAAATCGTTGTACGCTCGAACATTAATTTCGGTCTACACAATCAGAGTAGAATGCGAAATTAAAGTTAGTTTCTAATTTAAGACCTCAATGTAGGGGAAGGACGGGTAAAGTGGCCACCCTTAGCTTTGAATGACTGTCGCTTAGATATATATCAATATATTTTATCTTATATTATCAATTTACTGTCTAATGTTAATGTAGTTTTGATATCACATTGTTCTTTTCACAAATATCAAAGTTTTTATTACTATTTTATTAGTTTTAATCAAAATGGGAAATTGACCACTTTACCTACCCAGGGTAGGTAAAGGGTAGGTAAAGTGGCATAGTCGCAATAAAATACACGTTTTGTTATATTTTTTCAAGTTTTATTAGGAAGAATGCAATAAGACGACAAGAAGACATAGGAACTGAAATTTTCTTAATCATTAATTGGTCGTAAACTTATCATTAACAAAAATATCTTAGGAACAAATATCGCAAAGAAAGTCGTTTTCTAAGTCATCACAGGCCGAGCATGCCTCATGGGCCCATCTTCTACAGATTGAACACTGTATCCAGCCATCATCGTGTTTGGACTTAGACCAAACTTCGCTGCAGTAAAAACATTCTGGGTCGTCAACGTCATCAATATAATCGTCATCAGTTTTGCTTTTCTTAAATTTAGGCTTCTTAGCACTTTTTTTCGAAACAATACTAAGTTTGGAAACTCTTTTTGGAGACTTCTTCTTTTCCTGTTGTGTTTTTTCTTCTTCTAATTCAGTTTTATACGGACTGCTGGATAATAATGCAGTACGACCCCTCTTTCTGGTTTTTCCCATTATCTTTCCTATCATCCCATTTTCCCATATATTTTAGTTTTTTTACTTCGTTTCTTACAGCCCTTATAGCTTTTTCCATTGATTCCGAATCCCATTTCTGTTGCTGTGTCTTCCGTTTGTATGTACTTGGCATGTCTAAAACAATAATAAAAATTTAAATTAATTGGATAAACTAAAATTAAGACGGGTAAAGTGACCTACTAGGTCACTTTACCTAACTACTGAGCAGGCCACTTTACCCGAAACGGCCAAGCGACGAAAAAAAAATGGCTCAAAGGTCAAATGAGGTTATATTGTCCACTTTTGCCTTGTAAATAACTAGTCCCTAATAGAGACTAAACTGATAAAATATTACATTATTTATAGCTTTTGTTGAACACAGTAACTTATCACAATGTTTAAATCACTTACCTTAGATCAGAGATCACAAAAATCACTTTTTTCACAATAAAAACTTTCCGCGTCAACCAAGCTTGCCCGTGTTTACTGGAGCAATAATGGCATCGGACAATGATTTATATAAACATGCCGTTGATAGGTAGCGTTAGTTGGTTTGTTTTAAAAACGAAGGTGGCCACTTTTCCCGCCTGGGCCACTTTACCGAACCTTCCCCTATCTAACCCCAATCACAATAAATATTTTTTCTCTAAAGCGCGCATGTCAACAATAAACCTAATTCAAACTTTTAATCACTAGCATGCAATGGTATGGCCAAAGTACCTCGTAGTTTTGATCATTCCCAATTCCAAGGCCACAATATGTATTACATTAAACAAACCACCAATTGGTAAAACTGTAACATCAAAAGTCTTCTTTGAGTAAAATTTTCTATCTACATTATTTAAGGTCCCTCCATGTGGCATAGCCTAGCCGTGGAACGGCCTGTATAACAGAACCTATCTCATATTAACATTTATTATAAGCACAAAACGCGTCAACGTAAATCGAGCCACCATTCGAGTTCTACCCGTAGGTACTTTCATTCTAAGTAAGAGTGCACAACACCTACAATAAAAAATATAGAAATTGTTTTGCCTTATTTGCTTTTTTCTCATGGGGGTAATGCCCATAATTTTGTACACAGGGTTGTATAAAATTATCCCACTTGGATTACCTCACTTGGCCCATTTTATAAGGGGTCCGTTCCGTAAAATTTGTCACTGCTAACGTTGCTCAGTTTTACCTGAGGTTTTACTGAACAATGTTGTCGAAGGCGTTAATAGTTTGGCTACAATCTTGTAGGATCATCTTACCTCGATGGTTTTTTTATACTTACTACTTTTTATATTATATATTTATATATAGTTACTTACTTAAATACATACATATCTTTAATTATCTTAATAATATCCAGAACACATTTAACATAGATCTGAAGATCGTACAAATATTCGTCCCGAGGCGGGATACGAACCCATAACCTCCTTCGTCGTTGGTAGACTTTCGCCCGCTGTGCCCTTGAGGTCATCCAAGGTCAATGTGAAAGAAAATAGGGTAGAAATAGAATGGAAGAAAACGGAAAATAAAGTTTTAGTCGACATTATGTATCCGTATATTTGCAGATAGATACATACTGGAGGCTAATCTAGTTCTTTTCGTCCGCAGTTCCAAAGTACGGTCTCAAAACTCATCGTGTTACTCTCACTTACTACTTACGAAGTGGCCGTATTCGGACGAATAGTATAGTCATTTAAACGCATTCACTGCCCAGCATCGAGAGCGTGCCGCAGCTGCAGGAAGACGAAGTACATTATAATAATACATTTTTACTTCACAGTTACTAGTGCGTAACCCTTGAAGAAAGCTTGCCATGCTACCATGAGACGGACATTGCCAGAATTACGTCATCCAGATGCAGAGCCATCTAACAAGAAGTTGAAATTGTAATTGTAAAAGTTGTAAACAATTAAACATAACCTCAAACAAAACCAAAACAGAACTGTTTGTTTGATTATGGCTAAGTTGAATTGAACGAAAATTGCGTCAAAGCGTACAATTTCTATGAAAATAACAAATACCTAATTATTTTCTGTCAGAGTCTATTTGTGCAAACAATAGTGGAACAACAGCTGGAGCGATGGAAACGACCGAGTTCGATGCCACCTTGGGTGGTTCCGAACACCTTCCAAAAACAGTGAATAGTTTGAAATTTACTGCGTCTAGGAGTGTAGAGATTGCAGCTATGACTGAGAGCATAGTCAACCCGAGCAAAGTCAAGCTGATATTCCAATCATTGCCGGTACACATGAGAAGAAGGGTTATGAGTCACAACTCCAAAAGGTTACCAGCAAAACTAAGGAAAGCCCATTTAGAACAACTTAAAAAAGGTGGACTGCCACCTCAACAAAAAAAACCTTCACGAAAGCATAGGCGACGACCACAAAATTTGTTAAAAGAATTTAATCGTAGGAAGCTAAATAATATTTGGCTCGAAACTCACATTTGGCATGCCAAACGATTTCATATGACTAACCAGTGGGGACATCGGCTGGCCCAGGCACCAAGTGACAAAGTTTTCCGGGCCTGCTACAGAGCCACATCCAAACATTGTCTCCTACAAGATGTTTCATATCACACACCTATTCAGGTAAAGGGGAATATTGAAATAATAAAAGATATGTTTGCAGTTGTTACAAACTCTTCTGTTAGTCCCACTATAGGGGCAAAAGCTTATACAGCTGGCACTAGGCAGGGTGAAATACACATTTATAAGCCTAACCAATTTCCAAATGGTTACATCGGTAAAGCAATGTTTCTGTGGGAGCCTCGGAAAGATGCTGAAATGAAAAGAACACTGTGGCTGTTTGTACATCCATCACAATCCAAACTAGTGGAACAATGTTTTCAAGAACTGCAAAGCACCATAAAAGATTGTGACACTGTAGAAAATAATCCAAAAAGACAGAAAATTTCCAACATTTATTCAGAATGTCTCAAATTAAAAACCTTGCCAGGATCATTTAATCACTTCCGCTTGACTGGACCCAATAGCCATTCAGTTTTAGTCAAAAGCTTAAAATGTATTGAAGACATTGAAAGCATCAAAGACAATTCTTGGGTAAAGCATACTATGTTTTCAAAAGATTTTTATCTAAAGGAGAAAACGGAGTATTGGAAAAGCATATGTCCCGCTCAAACCCCTGCTCAGCTATCACCAAAAATTATTGTCAGTTTGATTGTGCGAGATCCTCGTCTAATGAGGCCTCAATACCGCTCTAAAGCTCAATCAGATGAAACCTACACGCAATTGAGTCGAGAAGCCCTGACATACATAACACCAACTATATCTAACTCCCCTCTATGGGCAACCAACAATCACCAAGAAATAAAACAGAATGTGAAAACAAATGGCGAATTCATTGAACATGTCACTAAATTGAATCTAGTCCCAGGAGAAGTTTATGAGGGTGATCCTGAGATACAGAGTGTCCCTGTTGTTTTAATTCAACGGCCAGGATCACAAGATTCTTGTTATAAAAAATTAGGTATGTATCAAACCACTTAAAATTTTGCTAGGGAAACGGTGGGACATTTATCTACAAATTAAGGTTTAGTAGTGTAAACGTAAGTAGTACTAAGCACTAATACAATGGGTATTTATCGTGTGGATTAACCTATTTTTCCTGATGTTTCAACAGGTTTATACACAAGTTTTGTATTAATGTTCAATATGTGTTCAAATCGCGAGTTTAAAAAAAACTTTATTCTATCTACAAATATTAAGCACATGTTAAACAGCTCAGTTATTTTTTCAGGCTATGGATGTGGATGGGATATTATAGTTCCCTCAGGGTATGGTCTCCCATTTTGGCAGACATTTATCATGTTTGGGGGTAGAGCTGGAGGACTTCGGGAGACAGAGAGTTTAGCTCTTGAAATGGGAGAATGCTTTCTCCCACCTGATTCAGATGCAGGGAAAGATAATGATAAGAGAATCAAATTGGAATTAAGAGAAAGGTACTTTAAATTGCCTCCAAAGAAGAGAGAAAATTATATAAAATTGGGAATAAACAGTCCATTTAGTTGTTCATGGAAGTTGCTGCTCAAAGATTGGATAAATAAGCCAGTTGAAGATTTTTATGTTATGCGTGAGTGGAAAATCTTAAACAATTTGCAGGTAAAGTAGATTAAAATACTATTAAATTACTTTTATATTATTACTCACTTTAGCTGCGTTTTATTTTGTATTAAAAAGCAGCACATATGTATGTCATTCCAGCTCAATCCATTCAGTAGTTTGGCAATATCTTTGGCCAGATTTCTTCACAATCGCACAAACTTTCGCCTTTTTAACCCTATAAAGCTAACGTTCGTAATATTTGCACACAAGTAAGTGTGTGATTTTGATCTCGAAAAAATAGTGTCATATTACATTTGTGTTAATTGTACTTTAATGGTATAATATATTGATTTTTATGATAAATATCTTTCATTTATATCCTATATTTATGAACCCATAATTTTTTTTTATAAAAAATACAATACATTTTATTATATCCTCCATTATAGAATGATCGTAAAAATTACGAATGGTTAGCTTATCAAGGTAGTTTAGGAACGTTAGCTATGTAGGGTTAAATAAATAAATAAAATCATTATATTTCAGATAAGTTGATCCATAGTAATCCGTAGTAGTTTTTGATATTAGTAGGATAACTCTGGATATTAATTATAGACCCCTTTTTGCAGGAGTGTTTGATAAAGAAAAGTGAGAAACAATTGCAAGAAATATACAAAACAGAACCCTGTCTAGTTGCTGTGTACCTAAAACTGCCTGTTGGGAATTTGCAACGTAATGCCCTCATATGTTTGCCACGGCCTGGCGACATTGCAAATGTAAAGAATCTGTTTGAGCCATCACACGAAGACCCTAACCAAAAACTAAGGAGGGAAACTAGAGCAAAACATGTCAAAATATTGAAAAGATTAAGGAGGCTAAGGGTCAAGCAGAAAAAGAAATCTAAAGGAACAGTTTTATCCAAAGTAAGTTCATAGTCCAATTTGCAGTTCCTTTTAAAAAACACTTTCAGTACCCATAACCATGACGCAAACACTGTAAGTCTGCAGTTAGCCCAATTTTTTCAATCGTAAATACTAGTTCTAATTTGTTTCTTTTTTGATATTAAAAATCTTATTTCTGTATTAATCCCACAAACTAGTTTTAAATGTGAAAATGTGAAGTATCAAATGTACCCTGACAACAGAAACTTTTTACAGAAACTCGAAACTAAGCTAAAGACGAAACTCAACATGGAACCATCAGCATACATGAAACTCATGCGAGAATTATGGGTACCGTCCGAAATAGACGCAGTGCGTAAAGTTTGTTCTCGAGACACTATGGGCTATGTAGCCCAAGGTGCCTTCAGTTTTACTGAAGCACAATCTTGTGGAATCGGATATGTTACATACAGCGCACTCTATGAGCTTATCGCAGCATCACAAAATCGGGTTCTAGTGAGAAATCCATCTTCAAATAAGTATAACTTAGCGAGAATAGAAATTATCAAATATGCCATGTAGAACTGCAGACCTAAGTAAGCCTATATTCTAGGTAAGTTTATAACGGAACGAATCACGAGAAAAACGGCAATATTTACCTAAAATATAATAACAGATAAAGGGAACAGAGCCAAGACTTCAATAAAAGAGAGTTTAAAAAATAATGCACTTTTATTTCTGCACACTTAATCAGTTTACATCTAGTCCCTTTAAACCTACAATCTAGGCATTGGTTTGTGATATTAAAAAAACGCAACTTTATCAAGTACTTAAAATCACTTGGACACAAACACTTGCAAAAAATGAATACCAGTCCTGTTGAGACACTTGCTAACATTAAATTTGATTTCAAGTAACCATCCAAATACATGTAATATATTATCGTATCAATTCATGTAACACCAAGTATAATGCCCCTTTAAACCATGTACAGTACACATTAGGCGTTCAGAAGCGCGGGCTTTGGTAACACGCGATTTAAAAATCAACTCGTCCCCCTAAATTCGTACAAACACCGCACTTTTACTCAAGAGCGCGTCAGATTTTGTGCAGAACGCTTAAGCGCGCGCTTCAAAACGCTAATATGTACTCTCTTTTATTTGTACAACATCCAATCCATTTATCTTAAGTAGTTGAACGGTAGGCCAATGATTATCTGTACAAAGCTACAGTCGCCAATCGTTAAAGCCTGACTGGCCGCGCGTTTCAAAATTTACACAGAATTTGTTATTCATTAGTCTTATATTTTAGATCTCTTCCTCGCTATAGCATCCTCCACTGCTTTGAGTTGTTTTAGTAGTTCTTCCCTCCGTGAGACTGCTTTCTTGCTGGCGGCGGATCCGTCATCGACCGGCGAAGATGCTGATCGTTTTCTGTTCCCAGATTCTGCGAAATAGAATTATAAATAATCACTACATCGTATAAAACAGTCGTTTCGGAGCTGTCTGTCTGTCCTATATGTTCCTAATTTTTGAAAGCAACTGAAAGAATTGATAAAATAAATTACATTAAAAATAAAATTATGTACCTAGATTTAAAAATAACCTTGCATGCATTTAACGTTTTGATTGGTGTACCTCATGTATCTATCATCTGGATCATAGAATCAGCCTGTTTGTAGAAATGCTAGGCAGTTGACAAAACGACACCGACGTCAGTTAATTGCGTATGTTGATCTGATCCATCACTAAATGATCAACTTATACACATCATACACATGCTCATTTATGAGGAGCCATGTTTCAGCTCCATATGTGAGGATGGGCAGGACACCTGTCTTGCTTGCATAATCTCGAAAATATTAAATACACACCTTTGTCACTTGAAGAATCCTTCTTATTTGTGATAGTGACTGCTGCAGCCAGTCCAGCCGGAGGTTTGGGAGTCATCCTGAAAATTAAAAGTTTAATATTAGGCATATTCTTATCTTACCTGAATAACTATTACACAAAACCAAATCTGTGGCGTGGTGGGCGAAGGTCCGCCTGCGACGCAGGAGGTTGCGGGTTCGATTCGAGCCTAGGGACAAATGTTTGTACGATCTGTAGATATTTGTTTCGGGTGTTCTGGTCCTTTTCTATGTATTGTATTTTGTATAAAATATATAAAAAAATATTCACGAGGGATAAATATTGTCTCGCAAAACTTGAGACAGTGTAAATATAATCTCTCCCAAATGATATAGACCGCGACTCGGGAAAACGTAGTGTAGGACGCCCTCCGGCCAGCTGGGATGACGACCTTCGAAGGACTGCAGGAAGATGCTGGATGAGGCAAACTGAAGATAGGAAGCTTTGGCGCTCATTAGGAGCGGCCTATATCCAGCAGTGAACTGCTTACTATAGGTTGATGATGAACGATGTAGAATTCAAAATCGGTTTATGAAATTATAACGCACCTGGGTCTCGCAGCCGCGTTGAGTAACCTGGCATGCCTGGCGCGGCGCGCGCCCGAGCTGCCCGAGGTTGAAGATGAGTGCGAATCGCTCTCGGATTCACTCGACGATGATGACGATTCTGCGAAATAAATGTCATTTTACTTACAGCATTAATGTATTTAAATAACGGGGAATGTTAATGAAGCGTGTGGGTTACGTATGTTCTGTAAAGTATAGCGAGCGATACTTTACAGAACATATTCATAGTTTTGAAACTATGAAATTATCGCGCTACAGGATACCAAAGTTGCAAAGAACTTATCCACTCAATCTCTTTTTTTTAACAATTGTGGGGGTCCTAGCTCCTACTGTGTCGTTCCTACGGCAGGGTTCTCCTCCACGTTCCTTGATTGAAAGACTGGTGGAATGTATTACTAGGCGCCGATTTGCTGGTTTGACTACTACTTGACTACTAAAATATTGTTTGCACGCATTTAACAACGTGATACTTTCGTAGACGCAGTATTTGACAGTGAAAAATTACCTGAGCCTGATGATGAAGATCTGGAGTATTTCTTCCTGTCTCTGGTATTTCGTTGTATTTTATTCCGGCCGTAGGGATCGATTTCTTCCTGTAATGTAGGTATAACAGATTTAATAACACAGACATATATCGATGTGGTAACACAAGCCATTTTGTGTTTCGCGTCGGACGGCGATGAGGCTCGGAGGCGTGACGCCGGCGGATTCATATCGGTGGCGCGAGCCTTCGCCATTTTGGTAAATTCCTTATAATTATATAGCCTGAATAATGTGGTTTTAGTTACCTTATGCCGGTGTGAGGCAGGCGGCGGCGGGTTGACGGCCAGCTGTCTCGCGTCGGACGGCGACGCGGCGCGGCGGCGTGGCGCCGGCGGGTTCATAGCGGTGGCGCGAGCCGTCGCCAGTCGCCGTTCGCGGACTATCACGGATGGCGACAGTCTGGATATGATAGACAATTGTTAATATTTTTTGTTTTTCTAGTGCTTACACAGACTAAATTCTACGAATTTAAAATTTTTATACCCCAAACATTGAAGATTTTGACGGGACTTGAACCCTCAACCTTGCGGTACTACTACAAGTCGAAGGTTTGCCATGTTTAAGTTTCGTCAAGTCGTACATTTTTGGGATTACATTTTAATTCGTAGAATGCTTAGTGTATTGAAATTTTAAGCATGTAACGAACAAGATATTAGCATCTGAATGCTTAGTAGTATAAAGTAGCTGATTAAAAGTACAATTTTATTGTACAGCCAAAAAAGTAATAGGACATGTGCGTCATGGGCACTCTAAGTGTTATAGATATTTCATATTGAAAGGATGAATTAAGTTTTTTTTTTCAAATAGAATCTCGCAACCAAGGCCCTTTAGCAAACACTTTAAGTTAACTGAAATGTAATCAAAGCTCACTACTACATTCAGGTAATTTTTAGCGATTATCTAGATACAAACCATGTAGTCTAGTAATTTTAGCCAAAATATTGGGTCAACTCAAAAATAAGAGTCACTAGCTGGTAATTCGTACACGCCTTCATTTTGGCGTTTTATACGTAGTCGCCATGTTAAACACATTATCAGATTTTAATCATTGAATAAATTAAGAATAATTTTCAAGAAAAACAAGACAAAAATCTTAAAAAATAAAATAATATCCTAAAAAATATTAAAAAGTGGGTAAGCAAGCAAAGCAATATAAAAACAAACAAATTAAACAAAAAACTTTTTTTTTTTTGCTTAGGGGCGCATTTTAATTCTAAATCACGAAATTACGTTTGCGTATTTCGGAGAATTAAAATAGGTCTCGGACTAGAAAAAGTGTGAATTCAAAATGGCGGAACATTCAAAACGATAACGTTTTGGTGTATAATTTATAAAGAACATATAAGTTACCAGCTGACTTCCTGGCGTACCGCATCTTTTTAACTCGCGTGGCAGGATATATAGAGATGGAAATACCAATAAAATAAATGAACGAAAATAATATATTAATAATAACTAACAATCCTTTAGTAGTTTTATGACTGAAGCCTGAGCAATAATATCAAATAATGCAACAATCAAATTAGTAAAATATGGAGAATTGGAGATATTAGACGTTACCGACTTATATTACAAGTAGGAATGGCAAATAAACAAAATATTTACGACGACGCCTACACGTCTATAAATTAGTAGGTTATTAAAAGCATGCACGACAAAGTAACAAAAATCAATAATGATTATAAAATCATATGTTAGACATGTTTAGATCAAATTCTACTAACTTTTACAATCCGTCCATTTATTTAACTGGTACTGATGCATCGAAAATAAATAAATAAATAGGGCGCACTCAGACACGGCGGAATCAGCGTCGACGCAAACTCACGTTTTAACCACGCGATCTTATTTACAATGTAATAAGGGCCGAGCTTAGAGTTAGTTGCAAATTAAATCATAAAGCCGAATAAAAAAAACACATGTTGCATCGAGATACAGATAAAAATAATTATTGTTAAAATATTAATTAACAAAGAAAGCATCTTAATTCGCCAGTTACTACTAAAATTGACTTTCAAAACCAACAACAAGAAATGTTAATTTTAGGTTAGGTATTGAGGAATTTTAATAAGATAATCAAAAAATTGAGTAAAGACACCATACCCTACATGCATAAGGCTATGCCACACTACAAAGAGTGGCATAATAGCGCCTTGTATGACCACACTGTGCATCTTGTACACAAGTTTAGCGCCTAGCTTAGCTTGGCATACATAGAGTGGCATTAGCCTTACGGATTATAACCACTAGAGTCATTTAAAACGAGATATTTCCCATGGTTTGATTTTTCAGGTTTCCAATATTTAAAAAAACTCAAAACTCAAATCATGGTAAATATTCCGTTTAATGACTTTAATGTATAATAACCATGATAGTTTCAATAGTTTTAAGGCCAGTAGGTTTGCTACCGCACGAATTCCGCCGTGTCCGTTCTATGCCATAACCCACATACCTTTGCCTACTAGAAGAAGACGCCCGTCTCTTGCGCCGGGACCCGGGAGACCGCGAAGACCTCGAGCTGGAATTTGAAGATCTGCGGGGTGAACGGGACGAAGGGGGGAGGGGCAAGCAGGCGACGAGAAACAGCCACGCAACAACCGTGCCAACACCAATCATACGCCGCATTATCGCATGCAAGTGACAACGCGACAATGCACACATTTGTGACATACAAGTGCGCATTGACCAATCATATGTGGCGGTCCGTATCATCAACCAATCAGATTGTTTCGTTCACACGCGATGAAACAGTAGGCATGCATAGAATGAGATGTCAGTTTGAACACCATAACACCAACGTTGTTATGAAAGCAAACCCGGGGAAGGGGGAAAAGGTGATAGTTTTATATTAATAAATCTGTTTTTTTTATTATTATCTATTGTAGTTAGGGTCAAATAGGGATTTATGTATATTACAGAGGTAGCCCTATATAAGGGTGGATTGGTGAATTATTCTACTTAGTAATAAAATAGAAGGTATAAATAACAATTATACTCGGCTCTAGATCCTAGATATTTTTTGTAAACGAAGGGTTACAAAACTGAAGAAATATTGGTGCAATATATTTTAAACACTTCGGAAAAGGTTGGACGTTCTATGTTCGTATGTACGTTTTTATATATGTCCGTCGATTTCTCCGTCATATATGGATCGATTTGGATGATTATTTTGACTTTGTATATAATATGATTTCTAGTTGGTCTCATAATAAATGTATTCCAGAGGTATTTATTATATATTATTAGGTACTTATTCCGGAAAACATAGAAAACTGTTTAAAACTAAGGGATTTGAATAAGTTTTTCTCGAAACAACATTTTTTCACAAACAAATTATTTACTACCACTACATAATAATATTAAACATAGTCTTTGCAATAGTCTCTACACCTGGCGGATATCATATTGTGCACCCGAGGATGATACCCGCTATGTGTAGCCATCGCCTTTAGATTAACTTCTCAAAGGGCCTCTGTGCTGTTGACTTCGGCCCCACGCAAGCCTTCCGTAAGGACCGGGTCACTTTATGGCCCGAGATATCATGGTAAATGTTAAACATAATAAAAAACCATTAAAATCTAATATTAATAAATTATATACAACAATTATTCCATAAAGCAAGAAAGGAGCCTTCATAAAGCTCTCGTCCGTTCGCAACGAACTTGCGCCTATTTCGATGCGCGTTATCTTGTTGCTAAGTTTTTATACATCTATGTTTACATAAAGTATCTTGGATCCTGGAACCGAGTTTATTGATTGAAATCTAGTCAACAGTGTAGTCTGAGCATTTCGGATTGGTGTTGAACAGTGATCTACTGATATCTCACGATAAATAAATATAATATTATTTCAAGTAAACATTCATAGGTATTGCAAAAATCTCAAAAAATGTAATGCAGCAAGTGAGCTTTGCACCTATTGCAACAACTACAAACCTACAAAAAACAAATTGTTTATGCGGAATTCGAAAAAGTAAAGTTTTGTATTCATCCGCCATATAATATGTAATTATAGTTCTTATTAATATATATTCGTATCAGTATGATAAAATACGAAAATGAGCCGTTTCTAGCTCTTGTTTGGAGTTCCAATGGTTTCAATTTATGGAGGTTCATAAAAAGCGTTTTGTTTCATTAAATATTTCAGAAATACATGGAACTCTAGCTTCTAAGTTGAAGTTGTTGTAATTGTTTGTTTCTTGCAATTGTATTTTGTAAGTTTAAAAATATATACCACATTTTTAAACTTATTGATTGCCTGGCCTGTTGTTCATAGTGTTAACAAATTGTAAGTGTTCCTGAAGTAGATTATAGTTAAACCTTGTCGAGACGGGGCGAATTCGCTACGAATAGCAGCGAAATCGCATAGTTCAGTTAACCTTCAATTTCTTGTTGTTGATTTTTGTCAAAATTTGCAAAAATCTAATTCGATCGAGACGATTTGAGCTCTCTCTACAAAGCTCGCATTTTTTTTTAAACTCGATAATTTTGGATATTTGTGTTGTGAGTTGTATACAAATATTAAATCGTGCGAATGGCTTGAATACATGTTCAAGCTACTGTACTGTTCCTATTCTACTGACCTTGAAGAAGAATACGAGTCCTCAGAGGACTGCGGCTTCCTCCGCCTAGCGGCGGGCTCGGCCCTCATCCAGGGATCGGCCCACTCGTCCCCGCGCCCGTCTCTGACGTCACGCCGCAAGTCGCGCGGCTCGCGAGCGTCGCGAAGGTCGCGCGGTTCTCGCATCTCGCGAACTTCACGACGTTCCACCTCCGCGCGTTGAACTATGACCTCGCGGGATGGGCGTACGCGCCGCTAGAGATGAAATAAATAAATATATTTAAATAGGTTGATTATAGTTATTCACATCACAGCCCATCATATCCCACAGTTGGGTGAAGGCCGCGACGGTTGCTGTTGCAGAAAGGTAAATTCGGAACGGAAGCGACCAATTACATTGGTTAGAAATACACTGTGTATGTGACCAAATGTTATTGATCGCTTCCACCTGGTGACTCCTGATTTTATTTCTAGCGATTATAGTTTTTTTATTAATCTGAGTTTTAATATAATATCTACCGAAGTCGGATATTTCAGTGCGAGTATGCACTGAAATATACGACTTCATTCATTTTAAAAGACCTACGAAGTCATTTATCCTACCTACGAATCTCTACCGAATGAGAGCTCTTGTAAATTGAATCGACCAGCATTTGTTTTGTTTATAACTAGGAATTCGTACACCGCCCTGCAACTACTCGAAACCCCATGAGAATGAAACTAAAACAGTCACTACGAGCATTGTTAGGGGCCAATTACTAGTATTCTTTTATTTGACGACCTCTGTGGCGCGGTGGGCGAAGACCTGCAACGCACGAGGTAGCGGGTTTGATATCCATCTCGGGACAATTGTGTGTACGATCTGCAAATATTTGTTGTTTTTTTTTATATTCACCTTCTGATATCCCATCTCGTCGGTGACAGGTTGCGCTCTCTCGTCGTAGTAAGGCGGTCGCTCGTAGCCACGCTCGCGCTCGTACATGGCTCTCTCGCGGCCGTAGTACGCCTCGCGTTCGTCCACCACTGGCCGTGGGACTGGGTAGCCGCGGCCGCGGTACATTGGACCGTAGCCTGATCGGCTGGAAATTAAACAATTATAAATATTAAAAAACTGTAACGATTTTCGTATAATATATATCAATTCAACTCTGCGTCTGGATTGACGCAATTCTGCCGATGTCCGTCTCATGGTACCATCGCAAGTTTTCTTTATGGGTTACGCAGTAGTCTAGTAATATTGTCTATTTGCTCGGGAACCAAAAAATCGGTTAACGCATCTACATGTTCTTTATATGGCATATTTTTTGTTACCTGTAAGCCTCCGCCTCCCTATGATGCGCAGGCGCGTCCATGGGGTGCGGGGGCGAAGCGCCGACAGCCGCGGCTGCGTAAGCGAGCTCCGCGTCCGGGTCGTGCACAACGCCACCTAGCGGCAAGTGGAGCTTCTTCTCTTCAAAGTCCATATCTTGCTCTTTCCGCTTGTTCGCTATGCGAACCATCTGTGAAGAATAGATTTCTTTAGACTTCTTTATGGAAATAGTTGCCAGCTTGTTGCGTTGGGACTGTAGCGAGACATGTTTTGCAGCGCCCTTCTGGGTCGCATCGCTAAAGCTTGGCAGTGGATGAGTTAGGTTATGTGTTCATTCAGTTTATATGATTTTTGGGTTAAACCAGTGTTTAACCCAAAAAGCATATAATGAACACTGGTTCATTATTGCATTCAGCATCAGCAATGCTGATGATGATTCCTTTTTAATGGCAACTGTGTCTGGTTGGACACTTTTCTGCCAGTGTCAGGTAATGGAAAATAATTGTAAATTTAATGAGTTATCACTTCTCAAATTATGAAGATGGTTTGTAATTTTTACCAGAACTAGCATCCACGATGCAACGGTATGCGAAGTGGTGCAAGCTGCATGTCACTGTCACTCAGAAACTACTGCTCCTTATTCGATTATGTTAACAAACCTCCATGGCATTCCACCGAGAACTGCATACCTATGCGTCACTGACACTTAGATGATCTGTATTTAAATAAGTAAACAAACCTCCTTAGCACACATTCCAAGAACTGCAAGTCACTGTCAGTGAAGAACACTATTCCTTATTTAAATGTGTGATTTGAACGAACCTCCTTAGCCGTCCTTAGGCCGCGCTCCCATGCAGACTCTGGCGGCGCCACGTCCCGCGCAGGTGCCGCAGGGTAAGAGCCCGAGCTCGGCACGCCCCGGACCACGTCGAACATATTGTAGTTGCCTTTGTCGGTTACTCCGGGGTGTAGGAACCTGAGGGTATATTTATTATATATTAACTATTAGGGCTTTCATGCGCGCTGCGAGATATCTCTAGGGCTCCTATTTCCACTCCACTCTTACTCCATGACCTTCTTGAAGCAACAAATTGACGTATCATAAACTCTATGAATACTAGCTGTGTAAGCTACAGAAATAATTATCCTAATTTTTTTTACGACTTCGTCGAGTCTTTAAAACCGCAGTTTTCCTAAGTGCGAGGGAACACGCACTATAATATAATAAAGTAAAACCTTTTATGCTACATTCAGATATTTGTCACAGTTTGCGTAATAATTCAATTTATCAATTTCAATAACGTCGAACTGCCCCGGCCCGGCCCTTCTTCCGATTGTATTAAAAGGGACTGCAACATTTTTGGGCCAGTGAAGTTAAGGTTCCATAACAACAAAATCGACACCAAATCTAACAAGGCCGAGATATTCCTTTAGGCGTTAATCATTTGGTGCAGCACATAACCTCGCACCTATTGATAATTATGTTTACCTTCATAATAATTAAATTGCAATCATAGGACGCCAATTGATATTATATTGGTATTAGTAATATAGCTACGAGTACGTGTTCGATTGGCATAACAAATCACGTAGCATACGTGTTATTTAGCCGTTGATGGTTCGAACTACATTCATATTCCAAGCATTTCTCTAGCCACATCACACATACCTAATTAGGCTTAGAAATTATACAATATTATTAACCATTTATCAAAGTAAGAAAAGTAATATGGTAAACACTATTTCTAAGGCCCATAAATACATACTTTATGGGTCTTGTAGGCTTGTAGTATTATCACCGGTTTTCCTCGAGGTATGTCGCTGAGAGCGTACAGTATAGGTGATTTATGGAATTCATGAAATGCAATTTTAACTGAGCATGACTACGATAATTCTTACCTTGCTGGTATCACAAATACCTGCTGTGGTAAGAACCAATCCCCCAACTCAGCCCGTGGATTTGGTAATATTTTAATAGATTTTGACTAAGGCAACCTACTTACGAAGGGACCAGCTTCCTTCTGAGTATTTTTAACACTTCTACTGCGCTAACCAATCCACCTACGTGGTGAATATGACAAAAATCTCCTTGTGGAGGAGGAATGTTCAGCAGTGGACATAATATATATTTTGATTTTAATAATGATCTGAATTTTTGATGATTTAAATTGTGATTTTAATTTATATAGATAACAGGTAAGTTATTAATATATTTTTATTTTTATATAATTATGCTAGCTCGAATATGGACATTTTATTTCTTTTTGTATCATAACTTTATTGATGTCACAAATAAACGTATTGAATTGAATAATATAAACATATTGAATTGAATAATATAAACGTATTGAATTAAATAATATACTCGTACTTGTATGGTACAACATGTTACCTGCAATTGATCCCCCAAGTACAAGCGCCTCTGGAGAAGAACCTGCAGACAGGTCTTGGCTCCGTCTCCTCAGGCCTTCGCTCGGCCTCGTCCGAGACTTCGCCCTCCTCGAGTGAGGACCCACGGGACCGCTTACCGGGCTTCACTTCATCTGTTAGTTCACCTGAAAATTAGTGCTAGTCAAACAGGGTAGACTAGTCTTTCCCATATATGTAGTTGATGGCGTGCCCAGTTCGGGCTCGTAACCTGCGGCACCTGCGCGGGACGTGACGCCGCCCGAGTCCGCATGGGAGCGCGGCCTAAGAACTGCTAAGGAGGTTTGTTCATATTACACATTTAAAAAAGGAATAGAGAGTCGCGTGTAACCGCTGGATGGGTGCCGCGCAGGACCTGTCATCAAGGCGATCTGTTGGGGAGGCATATTATGTCTAGCTATGTATGTCGTTTGTCTGAGATGATGATGAGATAACTTTTGATTGTACGCCACATGATGAATAACATCATTGAGAGAAATGATGGAAATCACAGAGTATAACAATGTCTATGAGCAGATCATTTGTTTATGGTTTTGATTGTGCATTGATTTGCTTGTTTCGTATCGAAAGGACATTTAAGCAGAACGCCCTATTAACAGAACGTCCTAAAAGCAAAACGGCACATTAGCATAATGTCCTTTTTTATTTATGTTTAAGGATAACTTTATTTACCGTCTTGTAGCTTATCCTCGCCGTCGCCATTTGCTTGGTCTACAGGTTTTGGCTCAACACATTCGCCCTCTTCGGCTTCGAAATCTAACTGTTCCTCGCCATCTTCAGTATTGCTCGTCTTTTCTTGAGGCACCTGCACAAACAATAATATGTTATATTGCTATTCACGCGCTTAATCTTTTTACCTATTTGAGCCGTTAGGGGTTGGAAACCCTGGGTAGTTCCTATGGGTCATGGGGCACGCACAATATACAAAGATTACTACTTACAAAGCTTCTATCTACCACAGGTGATCAGAATAGCTTTTATTTCACTCAGAGAATTAGCATTGCCATTCAACTTGGCTGGGCACTCCGTCTTAGATTTCTAGGAAATAAATATATAGGCGTAAATAGTAGTGATGAATTCTGTTGCTGTGTATATTTTCAAAAGAATAAAACTCAACAAAAACGGTTTTAGATATTCGGATTATTCATCGCGTACCATCGACTTTCCCGATTTTTCAGCGGTTAGTAAGAAAACTTTAAGATTACTATTAACTAACTTTAATTAACGTCATCAAATAAATTAACGTCAAAAAATAATGGCAAAAACCTCAGATATTTCTTTTCTAGTCTGAGAAATCTACAACTAATATACCTTTCCAAGCTTTGGAGTATCCACTCTTGCAACATCTGATTTTGGAGACTGATCTTGGCCTATTCCATTAACTTTCAAAGGTTTACTGACTGGTGGTGATGAAGGAGGAGATTTGGGCTAGAAATTAAAATGATAAAATAAATTATTACACTTTCCTTAATTAACCATGACAAAAAAAAACTTAAACTCACTTGCTTGGTGACGAGTTTGAGATATACATAATAGGCTAGTGTCTTAAAAAACTACTAAATCCGTCAGTTAGATTATTAGAAGATATAGCCAGTTAAAATTCCGCGTGACGTCACGTCTTGCTATACTTTTTAGCAAGTTGTGACGTCACGAGCCCCCACTCCTAAACTTTGACGCACTTTATTTTTGTAAGTATTTGTTTGATTGACGAAAGAAAAAATACGTGTCCAATATCTTCCGATAATCTAACTGACGGACTATTAACAAATATATTTTTTACCCAGGACACTACCCTATTGTAAGCAATATTTACTGAAGGAAGATCAAAAATCAACAAGTTGTGTAAAATGCGTATAAAGACGCCGCAACATAGTGAATTTTATTTAGGTCAAGTATGGGCGATTTGTATACAAAGTCATCCAAAATCCAAATCATCCGATTTGGCTGGAATATAACTGTAAGTTTAACCAAATGTTAAAATTAAATGATTGTTATAGTTGCAAATGTATATGCTGTACCTTAGATTCTTTCTCAGTGTCATCTTGGTTAACGGAATCCAAATCGGACACATCTGACAAGTCTTCATGGCTTAGATTGAGATCCTTAGCATCCTGCTTACTGGCTGCTTTGGTTCTCCTTGGTTTTCTTTCTTCTTGGTCTGACTCCATTTCTCCTATTACAAGAAAAGTTGTTTTTATGAAGTTATAGTTTTATTACTTAATGAACCATAATAAATGCTGTACAATTTCACACAGCCCCAAACTAAGCAGTGTTATGGGTACTAACTGATATAACTACATAGTATAAAAAAAAGTCGCTTCCCGCTGTCTATCCCTATGTATGCATCTTTAAAACTACGCAACAGATTTTGATGCAGTTTTTTTAATAGATCGAGTGATTCAAGTGGAAGGTTTATAAACCATTTGATACATCTATTTCCACGCAGGCGAAACCGCGGGGCGCAGCTAGTATTTAATAAATTAAATAAATAATAATGCTGGACAATTCACACAGCATCATATTATATAGAGATAGATATTCTTTATTAAACAGTGAACCCAGAACACTTCGCCATGCGGCCCAAATATAGTAACAAGTTAAATAAATGGTACATACCTTCTGAAATATCTTGAGCAGAAGTGTCATTATTGCCCCTTTTGTTGTAAGACGATGCACAGCTCGATGCACTAGATTCAGATCTACTTCTGCCCCTTTCCCTTGGAGGTTCTATCATTTTCTGAGCTCCTTTTGTATTTCTCCTCCAATTCTCCCTAGGGCTCCAATCATTTCTTTTATTGACTGTTATTCTTTCAGGTGATGGCGAAGAGTCTCTGCTAGACAGGCTTCCAGACCTTGATAGTTTTCTTGGTTTACTAAGGGATTCAGCATCAGGACTAGCAGGCCTTGAATGGTTATCTGGGGATCCTGGAGGTGATCTTTCATCAGGGGAGCCTGGACGGGACCTTCTTTCAGGAGAGGCTGGAGGACTTGGGGATCCAATGCTTTGAGGGGTTTTCGGTCCATCCCTAATAACAGGTTGAGCAGGATACCCTTCTGTAGGTGATGCTATGTTATCCGGTGACTTTGGACCATCCGGAGACTTTGGCTCATTCAAATTGGATGGCATACATGTTTCCGGAGAATTTATATCAGAGTGAGCATCACTCAGGTGATCAGGTGACCGTGGTGTTTTGCTGATGGGAGCAGGTGACTTAGAACGACTATCTGGGGATGGGGACCGGGGTCCTGTGTGAGATATAGGAGGTGACTTTGGTCCTTTCTTTGATCTCTCACTCCCAGAGGAGGAGCTTCGTCTACTATGTGAGCTTGAACTACTGCTACTTGATGATGCATCTCCAGCATCACGGGAATCTTCAGAGTCCATCCCTGAAATTAAGTTGTATGTTTCTATGAAGCCAAGAAAAAAATTCAACTGTCCGTCCCAATTTAGCACTTATTTTGTTATGAGACTTACTGCACCACCCAAAATAAATGCTGTCCAATAACTCTTTGTTAGTATACTGTTTCCACACAATATTAGCATGTTATTATTATATTTGTTGAATCTGTGTAACTTGTTCTAGCCATTTGTTTAACTCACCTGTGGCTAAAAAACTAAAATGTTTTGTTTTTATTGAATTGTTTAAGTCAGAGCAGTGGGCATTTAATTTTCATCATGTAGTTGGCACATAGCACCTCATGGACAGCAGGTACAACAAAACAGAAATCAATAGTTCTATCCATTGAGCTAAAGCAAAATGGCCCTCAAAAAGAATCTTACAACAGCACCCAAAAAAATTATAATGAGTTTTATGTTTATCTGAGTAGATGTATTGTTTCGTCAGGAACTTTATCAAGTTTTAGGCTACGTTGTGATATATAGTTGTAGACACGTCCAGCCTTACCTTGCAGGTGACGCCTCGACGCCAGATTCGGTGGCACTTTGTAACACTTTTCATATTGCAAGACTTTTAACTTTCAGAGGCACAACACAAACTAAACTTGGGTCTGTCACATAATACTTGTGAACTTATAACTTTTAGATCGATTTACTGACGAAAACTTAAGAAACCAACACTACATACTTCAACATGGCTGTGATACGGGAGGAATATGAACATAATAAATAAACACTTTTCGATACATCCGTGGGTTAACTTACGCCCTTACCTGGACTGAAGTTACAAGACGGTAAATTTCTTGAGAGGATTGATTATTAGAAATAAAAATCCTTTATTTTCGCCGCAAACAAGTCTCATCGAAGCGAAGGAAATCATTGAATTAATCTAATCATAGACAAAAAGAAAGAGTAACTGAAAACGCCTGCGACGCTAACGTCAATGTCATCAGAATTATAAAAAAAATATTATTGATACCAACAAAATAAACTTAATTATTTCTTTAGTCTATTCCAAAAATTTCCCCACACTCATTCATTGAATTAAATGCACACAATGGCCACCCTAATGGCCATATTTTCAAAATCATCTTTCAATCATTCATTCAGTCAATCAAGAAACGCGGGAATTTTGCATATGAATTGATTTATGTGATATCGTTAATAATAAAATAAAATGCTCGAACAAGCTCTCGATGATAATATTTCTGAAAACGATGATGAAGATAGTTTTTTTCAAGATGTAGACATATTGCAAAAGCATGGAATAAACGTTGCTGATATCAAAAAGTTAAAAGGAGCGGGAATATGTACCATCAAAGGAATACAAATGTCCACAAAGAAGAAACTTTGTAATATCAAGGGTTTTTCAGATACAAAGGTAGAAAAAATTAAAGAAGCTTGCCAAAAAGTAGTTACCCTAGGATTCATGACAGCGTTAGAAGTTAGCAACAAACGCAAACTAGTTTTCAAAATTAGTACTGGAAGTGGTGAACTGGAGTAAGTGGTTCGACAATACACAATATTTATTTATTTATAAACATGCACATCTATCCCAAAGGCACACCCATTGCAATAGAGTACCTCATATTTTAGTCAAGTCTTATCAATTATCATTGTTAATATTATAATTAGAAAATCAATAAACATTTTCCAGATAGCTAAAAAACAATGTCTAATGTATGTATAAATACAAAAAATTGTCATAAATTGTACATCTAAATGTCACAGTAATTTGATTTATTTAATATAGAGGCCTGAGTCCCGTTGACGATAGTATCAAAACGTGATCGTGAAGCCTCATTTTTGTTTGTATGGGATTTGCGTAGTTCCCTGTCCGCATGATAGAGGCGCTGTATCGTTTCATAGGAATAAATGAGACGTCAGGATTACGTCTCGACACTAGGTACATAATATAGTTTTCAGCACACATCTTGAGTGGTACCTATATGCTTTGGACATGGTTGGTTATCCAATTACCACACCGATTGTTGTACATTTTGTTTGGTGACTATTAGATAACTAAATATAAAGTTACTATAAAGTACCTACTATAAAGTTTTGGTATTTTTATATTTCAGCAAATTGCTAGCAGGTGGTATTGAATCGATGGCGATAACCGAAGTTTTCGGAGAGTTTCGGACTGGCAAGACCCAGCTGTCTCACACATTATGCGTTACGACACAAATCCCCAACGCTTCAGGGTACCATGGGGGAAAAGTGATGTTCTTGGATACCGAACATACCTTGTATCTTTTTAACAACTTACCGACTTTTATTTTATATATATATTTAAATTTCATTACTAGGTATTGATATAAATGATTTCAGCTACCTGTAGATTGTTTGCAATAGTCTGCAGTTAGCTTAATTGTTAATACCTAACAGTTCTAATTTGTTTCTATTATTCGACTTTAACAATGGATTACTATCTTAAAATTTTTAGGTATACGTATAATAATGTGATGGTAAGTAGGTACTAGGTTAGGTACTTACCGGTTACACAGTGCTACCTTACAAGACTTATTAAAATGATAAGTTCTATATTATTATTTAAGAAATATACATACATACGTGTACTTCTTTCTACTTTACTTAATAATTTCATTGCCAACGACGACGCACCTGCGGTTCTAGCACTAACTCGCATAGCAGAGGCTGGCAGAGGCATTAAAATATATTTCCTGAATAAAATATCAGCCGGCCAGACCGATTACGACCAATTGCAGACAGATTCAATTTAGATCAGACTGGAGTTTTAGACAATGTTTTGTATGCCAGAGCCTACACTTCAGAACATCAGGTAATGTGAAGAATTTATAATTAGTACTACTAGTATAGTAATTATCATATTTATATCTGTGATTAGTACGAAGAATTTTACTTATGTATATCATTTACTAGCTTCTGCCCACAGCTTCGCATACTCTCGGTATAATAATACCTACTTATACGTAACATGCGTTTTTTCGGTATAATAAAGTAGTCTCTTATCTAAGTTGGGCTGCGATCTAAATGTACGCCAAATTTGATCTTGATCTGTTCCGTAGTTTTGGAGAAATATCTAGGTATCTAGTACCATAACACGAGCTCTGGCTTAGCTTGGGACTAGTTAGATGATGCTAGGAATATTGTCCAGCATTTTTTAGTGCCAGTATCAGTAGCATTATCTATCAGTTCAGTTGTAAATCAGGTAGGGAGATAGGAAGTTTGGAAAGTAACAGCGCCTACTACCTACCTGTACGCGCTGTTACCTATTTTCCAAAATTATAATATATTCCATTTTTTCCCTGAGACTTGAGTTAATAAGCAAAACATTCTCAGGCTGAACTACTAGACTTCGTGGCTGCCAAGTTTCACGAGGAAGGAGGACTGTTCAAGCTTCTCATAATAGACTCGATAATGGCGTTGTTCAGAGTTGACTTCTCTGGCCGAGGTGAACTGGCCGACCGACAGCAGAAACTGGCTCAAGTGCTGTCTCGTTTGCAGAAGGTAACTACTTTATTTTTTCTTGCTTAAATAGACCTTAAATTTTATCATCATACCTCCCAGGTGGGACGATGACCTGCGAAAGACTGCAGGTATATGCTGGATGCGTCAAGCTGAAGACAGCGGGCGCTGTGGCGCTCATTGGGGGAGGCCTATGTCCAGCAGTGGACTATATAGGCTGATAATGATGATGAAAGACCTACTTTCTTGTTCATAGATGTTGATTACAAAAGCTACAAATTACAAAAAAACTAAAAATTAAATCGTTATGTAATTATATGTTAGTTAAACCGTAAACGAAAACATACGTTTCAACTACTTGTTAGGTAGGTACTACTTATTAAAAATCAACATCGATGAATAAGTAAACCCACTAAACTTTATATGATATTTTTTCCATAGTGATGCTTAATTCTAATGATTTGCACGTAAAAAATAAAAATGACAAATAATGTCCAGTACTAAAAATACAATAGTAAAATATCCATTAAAAAAATTTAAGCCATTAGTAAAATTTCCATTAATTAAAGATCATTTAGGTAAATTTAAAAAGAATGATGACCAAATTTTCTATCACCTGTCGATAAATAATACAAAGGTTTCATAATAATACACTCAAAAATTGTTAGATTAATCGATAAATTCTTCTAATTTTTACAGATATCTGAAGAATACAACGTAGCAGTGTTTATAACCAATCAAATGACTTCAGACCCTGGGGCAACAATGTCGTTTCAAGCAGATCCCAAAAAGCCAATAGGTGGCAACATTCTGGCCCATGCGTCCACCACAAGAATATCTCTGAGGAAAGGCAGAGGAGAAAATAGGATCGCAAAAATATACGATTCTCCAGATTTGCCGGAAAGTGAAGCTACTTTTGCGTTGACGAATGGCGGTGTGGCTGATGCTAAGGATTAATTATTTATTATATAATTATTATTATCTAATGAAATGTAATTAAATAATTGATATTATTTGACCTTGACTATGCTGCTCTGATTTGCAGAAAGTATATAATTGTTAATAAAACAATAGGTATGAGTTTTGTGCAAAACCAAGGTTGGTCAAAATTTAATTAGTCCTAACGCGCTTGGTAAATTGTTTCAAAAATGTATGGTCAAGAATAAAAGTAGGTGCAATAAATAAGCCGTTTAATTCCATTTTCTTCCGAAACATAATTTAATAAATTAGATGTAGGTAACTTTAGAAACAAATGAATATTACTAGGTAATCTATTTTTAGAGAAAAAATAATATAAGAAAATAATCATCAACCTAATTAGTCCGCTGCTGGACATAGGCCTCGATAGGCCTACTACTAGGGGTACTATGGCAGTCATCTACTGAACGAGTCTTCAGCTTGCCACATCCAGCATCTGCTTGCAGTCTTTCGCTGGTCGTCATCCCAAGGGCCTACACTACGTTTGCCGAGTTACGGTCTCCACTCAAGAACACGTATACCCCCGTTTACTAATTATAATGCTGGATAATTCACAAAGCAATAATATAAGTAGGTATAGGTAGTACCTACCAAATTATAATAGGTAGGTAAATATAAATATTTGTGGGATTATGCAGGCTGCTTACCTTGGAAATATTGCCATTTAATCTGATATCCACATCAAGAACATGCGTTTGCGTCGGCGCGATAACAAACATAATATTCATCAGACACAATATCTGCATGTAGCATGTAGGTAATCTACTAATGGTAAGAAAGTAGGGCCACGTGGATCGATATTTAATCTTACTAGATAGGGCTTTTCACAAGTAGATTAAAAACATTCATTAGTCATACGTCTAGATCGGAGTCTTCGATTAATTATATTAGGTATGTCATTTGGTAGCTACCTACCAAATGACATACCTAATGTTATTAATGGTATTAACATACATAGGTACATACCTATGTATGTTAATACCATTAAAAAGAAAAATACCTAGGTAGTTACCTACCCAACTATAGCTACATATATCTACCTATTTCTAATCATCATCATCAGCCTATATTAGACATATGCCTCCCCCAATAAGCGCCATAGCAGGGCGCTATGGCGCTCATTGGTCTTCGGATTCGCATCCATCATCTACCTGCAGTCTTCCGCAGGTCGTCATCCCACCTGGTCGGAGGGCGTCCTACACTACGTTACCTATTTCTAATAGCCACTGCTGATTATGCAGTGGCTATTAGAAATAGGTAACGGTAACAAATAAGTTGGTTAACATGAACATACCAGTATCCTATAACCTGCTGTAAAATAAATACCTAATTAGAATAAAAGTCATTGACCTATTAATTAGGTAGGTATAAAACTACCCTACGCTTCCCACATTGCATGTGTCCGATAAACTTTTAACCTCATCTTGTCTTGACTGGCTTCCATTCCACACTACACACGCTTTAAATTAAATAATAGTGGCTACTAGTTGATAATAGCGCTCGATTCAAAGTCCGAACATCGCCAGATGAAATCGTATTCGTCACTCACAAAGTGGCGTGATTCAAATGAGCCAATAAAATTATTTCTTATGATAAGATTAATAGTTCTAACTGGGTCTGTCTCTCATTCACCATATTGTGGTATACTAATACTGTTCAAGACATGCCTGGCTGATTATATCATTATTTACATTATGGTACTTTTCAACATCTACTCATTACCTACCCAATCCTTCTAATAGGTGAAGAAAAAACCAAAAGCCTACACACTTACTGGTTGTCGTACCTGAGTAAAACCTGTGTTAAAAAACTGCGAGTTTCAAGTACTTATTATTTATTGCGTACATGTTGTTTTATAGATCTTAGGTAGGTATCCACCTACAAATAGGTAAGTTCTAAGAGAAAAGTGCTTCTATAAAGAAGCACTAGAAAAGTGCTTATAAATTAGTTAGGTAGGTATACCTACATATATTTTAACGCACATTGCTTGGGTGAAGTCCTACCTGAGTTATACATGTATTTAGTCTTGAATGTTATTGTTAATAAGTATATTATTTTGCCTAGATTTTGTGGCCTGTAAATGTTGAATAGATGGTGATTTTTTCTAACAAAATTATGCATGCTTCTTAATTGTTAATTCCTTCCATAAAGAAGTTTCTGCTGCTTACTATATGCTATATTAAATTATATATATATATATATATACCTATTGTATTATATAATGAGTAGGTATGATATGTTTAATGGGTAATGATGAAATTGCATTATTTTTGTTTTATTGAAATTAAAAGTCTAAACTTAGAAATCACGCGGTTACTCGTCTCTCAAAGGTGTGTTCCGAAATACGATTACACTCTGACGTCAAACCTCAATTTTCATTGTGCGTGCATTATTCACCGGCTTTTTTCACCGCCCCGTTGTCATTCACTCTTTAGTCAAAGTTAAACTCAGTCAGTCACTCACGCACGCTCATCACATCAGTCTGTCAGATAAAGCCAGCCAGCCAGTCCAGTTTGATTGTGAATTTGTCAGTGGCAGTTGTGTCATCTTTGGGTGTGTGATCGATTAACTGCGCTTTTATTTGGATTTGTAATAGAAAATTTCATTTTTGGGAGTAATATAAATACAAAAAAACATTATAGTGAATTTCTAAGCATGAGTGAGAGTAATGGCGAAAAGAAGCAGGTTCGTGTGTGGTGTGATGGATGGTAAGTAATTTATTAACGTAATGCGAATCATACTCTTCAAGAACTGAAAATCCTATTGGATTTTTACCTGTCGTTAGCCGGATCCATGTTTGAAGATTAAGTCAAACTTTGAGGAAACTCTTCATATTTGAGTGTTTATTTGGGCAAAATTATAGCGGCCCTGTCGTCGTCGGCGCGGTATCGCGATATAACCATGGTCCACTATAGTAAATCGCCGATTGCTCGATCCCATAACAATCCAGTTTTTATTTGCAGCTATGATATGGTCCATTTCGGTCACGCTAACTCGCTGCGGCAGGCCAAAGCTCTAGGTGACGTTTTGATTGTTGGAGTTCACACAGATGAAGAGATATCTAAGCATAAAGGCCCGCCGGTGTTCACGCAGGAAGAGCGGTACAAAATGGTTCGTGCTATCAAATGGGTTGACCAGGTGGTGGAGGGTGCACCTTATGTGACAACGCTCGAGACTCTGGACAAGTATGAGTGTGATTTCTGTGTACACGGAGGTGAGATCTTTAAATAGTCATCTATAGATTAGAGATGCAAGACCTTCTACAATTCACATATTATTCTATGTTAAAACTAAATGTATGCCAAATTTCAGTTGTATCCGTTAAGTAGTCTTGGTTTGATGAAGTAACAGACATCCCTTCATGTATTCGTATATCAAAACTTTAAAACCTAGATATAATAATAGTATTGAGTGTTGTTTGTATAGGTATATGACAATGACCTGTAGTTCATTCCAAGTTTTTACTACAGGTATTAAAATGAAAAGTGCCTACCTGCCTACATTTATTACAAGGTTCTATTTTACTTTTAACTTGTCTTGAACCAAGAGGACAATATAAATAATTTGGACATTACAGAATGTTTATTATGTTAATTTTATAAATTGTTTTTTGGCTGTGTGAAAATGTTGATGACAATTTTAATATTTACCAGAAATCTTAAATCTCAATGCAACCAATGTTTTCAGATGATATCACTGTAACTGCTGATGGAATTGACACATATCACATGGTGAAAAAAGCTGATAGATATAGGTATTATAATATATTTTATTAATATAAATTATTTGTCAAAATCTGATTAGCAAATGTTTACAATACAAAAGTTATGTTATTATTTAACAGCTTTAAGACAAATAATATAAATAATTATTATGTATATATATATCCTCCTCATCGATTTCGATGACGGCGACCCTAGATAATCACGGATTTTTTCTATCATGAGCTCTAAATGACTCGCTAGACCGAACTTGGTCTTGAATATCCTACGGCATGCACAATAATATGCATGTACTGAAGTTATTGACATTTCAGGGAAGTTTTACGGACCGCTGGAGTTTCTACAACAGATTTAGTGGGACGAATGCTATTACTCACAAGAGAACATTTTAAGTGAGTATTCTGATTCTGAAGTTCCAATGTTAAAATATATAAATTCTGTGTGAAACTGAGTCAATTAAGTCTCATGACCCGAGATCCTGAGACATTAAAATTTTTAGGCTTTTTACATTTTTTACTTTAGTAGTGCACCTTAGCTACAATGTAATATAATTAAATTTGCTATTTCAGAGGGTTTGTTTAAAAGATTTTCTTTTAAGGACTACAAATAAGGTTTTCTGTTTTAATAAAATATTTTATTATCTTTGTAGTATTATACATTTTAAAGTTAAGTATTTATTTATATGAATTTGGCTTTTTCTGTAAATTATTTTGCATAAATTTTGCCTTAAATATTAGCGTTATAAATGTGTAGATTATTATAATAAAGTACTCTTCATATCAATAAAAGCTTAGATATATATCAATATCATCTGTAGAGTTTTCAATAGGAATGCTACACTTTCGTCTGAAGCCAACAAAATTTGTGTAGTTTTCTACCAGTAATTTCTTGCATGTTTCCAATGGGTTCTTTCTTACAAACAACCACACTTAAGACACATTGCCTTTCAGGAGAGGTGACAAGGAGTACACAGTGGCTTTGGAGCACTCATCAAATCTAGGCACAGATAGTACAGCACGATCGCCATACACTGGCTGCTCACAGTTCCTTCCCACCACGCAGAAGATAATACAGTTCAGTAGCGGATTGTCACCTAAACCAACAGATAAGGTTGGTTCAAATTCATTTCCATTTATAAACATTTGGTAGATCATGTTTTTAATCCATGGAGGTCAGTGTAGAAGGTGTACCTATTTGTTTATGAAATTTTACGTCAGAATAAAATTATACTGACAAATTTTCTGAAAATAGTTATAAGATATCGACATAATAAAAATTCGTTGATCATTTATTATTATTTATTTATTTTAAGCCATTATTGTCCCACTGCTGGGCAAAGGCCTCCCTTTTCTCTTTTTTCCTTTTCTTTTGATCATTTAGTTAGATCAAAACTTGCATTTATTAAAAGGGGAGTAGCAGATCACAGATCAGAAAGACGTAGAATGCGCATTCTGTCATGAAATCAACATACATACAATACACCCATGTAAATTTTTGGTTTTAGCCATTTATTTATACATTTTTCATATCAATTTAAGCTCTACTATTAGTATAAAGCCAAGCTAACAGGGTAACTATGACCAGTACACAAAACCAATTGAGAAAAAACATTTAAACTCGTGTAATTTTTAAACTAGTGTTTTGATATTTATAGACAGTTTACTACTCGGCCATGATCTCATATGAAAGGTCTTTGTCCTATTGTTGAAATTTGTATACCTACTAAATCTGGTTTTTCTGCTTTATTAAGCAAGTTTCTACATCTGGAAAAGAATATCTGAATATTATTTTCGCCACAGACAGAATCGCGCGATAGCATAGTACCTACCTACTCTGTTAATGTTTGATCAAGTTTTATGTCACCAAATTTTATTGTACTTATATTAGCTGCGCCCCGCGGTTTCGCCCGCGTGGTGATAGATATTTCGGATGATATACAATATATCTTTATAAATTGTAGCATATGAGAATAACACATACCCGCTGCAATTTATAAAGATATATTGTATATCATCCAAAATATCTATCACCATGCGGGCGAAACCGCGGGGCGCAGCTACAATATAATTTGCTAAATTAGTAACTGACATCAAACATTAATAAGCTATATTATTGTAAAGTCTCATTAAAATCCATTCAGTAGTTTTTACGTGAAAGATTAACAAACATCCATCCATACTTGCAAACTTTCGCGTTTATAATATTAGTAGGATAACCAGGATGGTCACCGATTTATTTACGCAACTGTACTTATAGATTAGCATTAGGTAACCTTTTTTATCAGGAAATTCACACACCAATTCCTTGCCTATTGTTTCGTTTATCGCTGCTAATGCTGCTATTCACATGAATAGCAATAAACTACTGGTACTACCTACACATGTTTTATATACCGTAGTTTTATGTTCACAGCATAAGTTATATGACTAAAATACATATAAGGTAGTCTACTCTACTACTCTATTGCATTGAGTGTGCCCGTTAGGATAGACATACGTACATAAAAAAAAAAAAAAAAGCAATATCAGTCGGAAGCGTCCCCAAGACACTGGCGGCTGCATGTAATTGATTGTTTATAATACAGACAAAAAGTAGGTTGTAAACAATCTCGTAATTGAGTACGTTACATAGGTATATTTTAGATAGTGGGTACATAACAAAGTAAACATAATTGCGTTCAAGGATTCCTATTTGCCCGTCGTACAAGAATTTAATTTTGAATAATTTTGATGTAATTTTATGCACGATTGGATTTCAGTATTTTCATGGTCGTATACAAAATGATTAAGAATATTTCGAAAATCACGAATTTCTAAGATTTTGAATGAAGATATTTTAATCGGAAGGTTCTGTGAGTCACGATAACTTTGGTACCTAAACTTAGTAGGAAAAGCCTTTATATTTTCATTAAAATGTTTGAAAAAGGTTAAACACTATTGTATATACAAATTATATAAACACGGTGACCTGATTATGGTACTCGACTCGTTCAAATTCAATTCAATTCATATATTGCAAGAAATATCTTAAACATTAGAATAGGTAATGTTCACCAAAACACATTGGCATGCAAACAATATCTAAAACCTACAATGTAATTTTTAAAATGATTTAAAATTAATAAGTCATATAATATGAACATGTCAATAATGTGCTATTTAATTTTTAAAATTTAGGTCCATGAGTTCTTTGACACTATAGAAAGCATTTTAACTTTTTTATAAATATTGTTAAAGGTAAATCAAAGCCTCGAAAACTACTTCAGAAATGAAAGGATGACTCATAAGATTTCTAAGAACCAAAATTAAGATTTAGTAAACATCTCGCGTAGCCATAGTTAAGATTCCTATTGAACGTAAACAATATCTCGTGAATACGATCACATTTAAAATTGTTTAAACATCAAATCTCCGACTCGTTCATTTATTTAAAGCCTGGATACTACTTCAGAAGTTAAAGGATGACTCATAAGATTTCTAACAACCAAAATTGAGATTTAGTAAACATCTCGCGTAGTCTTTAGTTAAGATTCCTATTGAACGTAAACAATATCTCGTGAATACGATCACATTTAAAATTGTTTAAACATCAAATCTCCGACTATGGTCATTCATAAGTCATAACATAACATTAAACGTTAAAAACATTCACATCTTATGTTATGAATGTTATGATCATAGGATACCCCGTTATTTCTAGAACGATTGGCTATATTTATAATTAACATTGCCTGATCTTCGAACTTACACATCTTATAAGATCGCCTGAGTGAGATAAATGTTTCTAAATATGAGCATAAGATTAAGAGACCGGATTTTTTGGGACCAGCTTCTGTATATCTCATCTCCTTAATTATTGTACCTTTTACTAATCTAGTTATTGTACCTTTTACTAATCTAGGGTAGCTATATTAAAAAAGCTTGAATTTGTTTTCATACACAATATTGCATCTATCCGCGGCTTCGCTTGCGGTTTCCGGGGATTAAAGGTTGCCAATATCCAGAGCCCGGAATACCTACTGTCTACCTCTCTTCCAAATATTTAGGCGTGATTATGTAAGGAGAGATCAGACAGACAGAGGCAGCATTACTATCTATACCTATTTGTATGAGACCGCATTAAAATCTTCAAAAATGACCCCAATACAAAACATTTATCGCATCGCTGCAGCTTTATTATTAATGGTTGTTTTACAACTTTACTCGTAGATAGGCAACGGCCACTAGTGTTATCGCAAATGGGAACAGAGCAGAGTTATCTTTGCCGGATCCTGCGTATTTATAGACCAAGGTATTGTTTTTTTTTATATTATCTATATGCTATTGATAAACTCCATGTGAGATGTTAGCTCAAATCACAGTTCGTCCAATTAGAGAACCCTGAGTCCGGTTGACGATAGTAAAGTAGCAAGTCTTGTTTTTAGGGTTCCGTACCCAAAGGGTAAAACGGAGCCGTAATACTGAGACTTCTCTGTCCGTCCGTCTGTCACCAGGCTATTATCTCATTGACCGTTTTAAATATATAAGGGGGCTCCCATACAACAGACATAACTTTTTTGCCTTTTTTATAGATACGGAACCCTTTGTGTGTGTGAGTCGACTCGCACTTGGCCGGTTTTATTATTTTATTCTTGGATCTTTTATGGATAATTAAGTTATAATTGCATAATGGCTTCTATTATTACTATTAGACAGAGAGCTGGTTGATTTCATAAACTTAATCGCATATGAATATCTCGATATATTATTGTATCAAGTGCCGAAACTGGATATTACTATGTAGGTAACACAGAAAATAAAATAAAAAAAATCAAACTAAAAAAAATATTCAAAGCAGTCACCGAATGGTGGCCTAGGGATATGCGGCGGCGCGTCGAGGCAGACCACCTGCCCGATGGTCAGACGACATTGTGGGGGCTGTAGGGAAGCAGTGGATCCGATCGGCACAGGACCGCCAGGGGTGGCGATATAAGGAAGAGGCCTATACTCAGCCGTGGGTGTTACCTGCTGATTAGATAGATAGAAAGAAAAAAATATTCAAAAGGGGCACTACTTATCAATAATTTATCTTTGCGAGTTTAGTCAAATTCGTAAAGAAAGTAGAGAGACAGTTCGCGCGCTAGTAACAGTGGACCTACAAAGGAAGGACCCTGAGACGAGACGAGTGCACAATATTAACAGTTACTATACTGTTAATATTGTGCACTCGTCTCGTCTCAGGGTCCTTCCTTTGTAGGTCCTCGAAACAATATAATATATACAGTATGCAGGGACAAGGTGCTTGAGAGAACGAGCACATGGTGCTCTCAAAATTAAACGTAACTTTATATATATCATCATCATATATACATATTTAACAAAATGAAGCATTACGTATTAACTTTACGGTTATCGCTAAATCGATTTTGTTTAGCTTAAAATATGCCCCGATAAGATGCCATTTTGCCCTAGAAATAAATGTAAAAATAAGTTTCAAAGTTTATTTATTTATTTATTTAAACTTTATTGCACTATTAAAGGTACAAAGGGTGGGCCGAGGCATTTTCTACCTGCCAACCAGGAAAACACATGATTTAAATAAAGGGTTGGCGTGCTAACATTACATACAAATATAAGTAGTAGTAATTTATAATTTATATATATATATACCTAAAATACATATTATATTATACATATCTATATACCTAAGAAAAACAGCTAAAACAATAAATATACAGTTCCAAATATAGCATAAGTATCAAATCAAATCAAAAGAAGAAAAAAAAATAAAAAAAAAATAGAAACGTTTTATGAAGAGCTATGGTTGTATAACCTCTCATGAAAAAGCCTTCGCACCGATTTCTTGAAAGTATCACGTGTATTTGCTTTTCTAATGTCCAGTGGTAAGTCATTCCACAGCCGCACTGCTTCTACCGAAAAAGAATTTCCAAAGAAGGAGGTGTTATGCATAGGTATAGACAGGAGAAGATTATCGGAGGAGCGGAGATTCCTACTGTGATCGTCTGCCAGGAAATTAAAACGGTCTTTCAAGTAAGCAGGACTCGAAGGATCTCTTATGACTGAGAACAGCAAACAAAGGATCCTGAGTTTCCTTCGTTCGCGGATTGGTAACCATTTAAGCAGAGCTCGGTATTTGCTTACATGATCATACTTGCGGAGATTATAGACAAAAAAAGTTCTTATATTTTCGCGTTTTTCCTGAAAATCCAGAAAATAAAATATTATTCGAGTTCTAAACAACCATCTTTATTGACGAAGAAACTTAAAATAAAATAATAGAAACAAATTAGAAGTATTATTCAAAGTTGAAATAATTGAGGTAACTGTAGACTATTGCAATCTAACGGGTAGCTCAACTGATACATATCAATACCAGTTAATTACTATTATACAGGGTGGAATTTTGTAATGCCACCTGGAGGGAAAGTACTCTTAATAATGCAGATAGAAAATTGTACTCGAAGAAAACATTCCTTTAATTTTGAAAAGAAAGAAAACTGCATTCAAAGATTTTCGAAAATTCGCTTGCCACACCCGAGATTCGAACCGACTAAAACCTGTAAAAATTACACCCTGTACTTTTATTGCATAGATCGTTAGGGTCAATAATAAGGATGAAATCTCTCTAATAAACTTAATAAATTAAATGAAAGGAAAACCATGAAATCTTAAATTATAAATTGAATGGGTCAAGTTAAGCACTTTAACTTAAAGATCCATCTGTTTACTTGTGTCAGTAATTAATAATTATCTTTGACGTCATTTATCCATTAAAATGACGAATTAATATTTAGATAAGACGATGGAAATTTGCACGTGTTTGTACCTAATGCAGACTCCTTTTTTAGATGCAACATAACTGCAATACTGAAATACCTACTGAATCTCTTAAGAAATGAGTTAAATGGTTTCCCCGAGGCAGAGCGAAACCAAATAATTCTACAGCAAGATGGTGCTCCAGCCCATAACAGCAGAATCACTACTGCCTACATTAATAACCATTTGAATACCTGGATTGGTACCAACGGCACAATCAGATGGCCTGCGAGATCACCAGATCTCACCCCTTTAGATTTTTTTTGTGGGGATATGTAAAAAATCTAATTTACATGAAATCTTATGCGAATGTAAACGAGTTGAGAGTTGAAGTTCAGAATACGATTTATAATATTCACCACAACACGTTATTAAAAGTTACTAGAAATGAATTCGTTAGAAGAATAAATTTGTGTATCCAAGAAAATGGAGCCCATTTCGAGCAACTAATTACTTTTTATTGTAAATAATTTAAGATTTCATAGTTTTCCTTTCATTTAATTTATTAAGTTTGTTAGAGAGATTTCATCCTTATGAAGAGATTTTGTTAGAGAGATTTCATCCTTTCGATCCTAACGACCTATGCAATAAAAGTACAGGATGTAATTTTTACAGATTTTAGTCGGTTCGATTCCCGGGTGTGGCAAGCGAATTTTCGAAAATCTTTGAATGCAGTTTTCTTTCTTTTCAAAATTAAAGGAATGTTTTCTTTGAGTACAATTTTCGATCTACATTATTAAGAGTACTTTCCCTCCAGGTGGCATTACAAAATTCCACCCTGTATATAAAATATGACTTGTCTAAGTGCTTTTTTTGTAAGCCTAAAGAAATAAATGATTTTTTACTTTTACTTTTACTTTTACAGTCGGAAGCGTCCCTGCTTCTTGTTCTATTGAATTGACTTCTCATCATTCGTCCTATTTTCGAGCCATTTTTCATACCCTTCTGTCGTCTCAGAAATTGTGTGCCATAAGTTATATACATACATATGTACATATAACATATTAATTATATAACAAACCAATGATATATGTAATTATTGTCTACGGGAGTGGCATAGTCATGTTAACTAATCTCCTTTAAATAAATAAAGAAAAAAAGACTAGCATAAGAAAAAGTTAGTGTGTACTTGTATTGTACACACACAATTATTAAGAACTTAACGACATCATGTGTAAGTGTAAAAGTGGTTTTTTTCAGGTGGTCTACGTAGCAGGGGCTTTCGACCTGTTCCACGTGGGACATCTAGACTTTCTGGAGCAGGCTCATAAACAAGGAGACTTCCTCATAGTGGGACTACATACGGACCTCGAGGTCAATCGATACAAGGGCTCAAATTATCCTATTATGAATCTACATGAACGAGTGCTGTCGGTGTTGGCTTGCAAGGTATCTATCGTAACTTAAAAGTATTTAGTTTAGTTATGTTGTTTATGTTATCTATTATTAAGACAACCTACATACACAAGATAATATTAATATTGGTTCCTAACCTGAAGACAACCTACATACACAAGATAATATTAATATTGGTTCCTAACCTGCCTACAATTACTACTAATTGGCACTTACGTAGTTGACTCGAGTGAATAATCTACTTCATGAATCTCTTATGCTATCAAGGCGAGTCAATCTTCGTCAGGTAGATAGGCAGAACTACATTATATCCGTACTTTTATTACATTCATACATACTGTAGTAACTTAAGTACTCAATAAACGAAACGATTATGCGCAGTGCAAAGGCAATTTCTTATCCACGTGTTTTTTTTAAACATGCCATCTTTGAATCAGCCATTAGTCATGGCCAAGTAATTTTAGATAATATGCACAATAGGAGGTAATTATATAATATTTAGCAGCATGTGAACATCGTGCTTTTGTCTATATAATATTGACTAGTTTCTGCCCGCGGTTTCGCACGCGCTTTACGCCCCATGACCATCGGAATATCGGAAGGTTTACACACTGTCGTGGTCACGGGATGACTGGAGTACTTACTGGATAAATATATATAAAAAACATACATGATCAGCCTATAGTATGCTCCACTGCTGGACATAGGCCTCCCCATAGCGCCATAGCGCCTTGTCTTCAGCTTGCCGCATCCAGCATCTACCTGCAGTCTTTCGCAGGTCGTCATTCCACGTGGTCGGAGTGCGTCCTACACTACGTTTACAGAGTCGTGGTCTCCACTCAAGAACACGTTTGCCCCAGCGGCCGTCGGTTCTTCGCGAGATATGGCCGGCCCACTGCCACTTCAGCTTGATAATTCTTAGAGCTATGTCGACTACTTTGGTTCTCTGTCTGTATTCGTTACGAATCCTATCCTTCAGTCAGAGAAACGTGTCGTGAAGATGTAACAAACCTATACAATTAAACATCCAATCTTTTGCATTGATAATATTAGTGTGATTTCTTCTTGGAAACAAAAACAGCAGACAAAATGTTTTTACGAACAAGGCATTGGCTGCCCAAAGTTATAGGCCCATACTTGTTAATAACGTACAGTGATAGTGCGTTTCGTTATCTATGCCATAATCATGAAATCCTCGAGTAGTCTCCTGATTTAATAGTAAAGTAAAGTAAAAAATCATTTATTTCTTTAGGCTTACAAAATAAGCACTTGAGACAAGTCATATTTTATATATAAATTATTATGAAATATAATTAATTTACTGTTCACTTCAATTTTTTGTCCACTAGTGGAAGAAGTGAAAAGAAACCACTAGCATGTTCATCTCTTATATGTCGAATACATGGTTATTTGCCTATTTAAGTCTAAATATAATATGATTCGATACATGTCAATATTTAAGTAAAGCTATGCACAACACAAAAACTTACATACTATTGTCGGTGCGAAACTGAGCGACATCTGGCCAAGCATTAACATCATTGAGATAATCATTTATGGAGTAGAAAGCCTTCTTGATGAGATTTAGTTTTATGTAATTTTTAAATTTACGAATAGGGAGCTCAGTTGCTTCAGATGGAAGCTTATTATAGAAGCGCACGCTATTGCCCATAAATGATTTCCCTACCTTGTGTAATCTAAATGATGGGATGTGTAATTTGTTCTTGTTTCTTGTATTTCTATTGTGAACATCACACTTTTTCATAAGGCTTTCCTTATTTTTGTGGGTATACATTAAAAATAATAATTATTGATGTATACGTGCATCACTATCAATACATAGTATAAAACAAAGTCGCTTCCAGCTGTTTGTCTGTCCCTATGTATGCTTAGATCCATCTTAGATCTTTAAAACTACGCACAGGATTTCGATGCGGTTTTTTAAATAGAATAGAGTGATTCAAGAGGAAGGTTTATAAATCATTTGACACATAGATTTCTACGCGGGCGAAGCCGCGGGGCGCAGCTATACGTAAAACAAACAACATCTAGTAGGATATAATATTAATAATGTTGAATAATCCACACAGCATCATTTAGCTCCAAGCTAAGCAGAGCTTTTGTTGTGATAACGAGCTTGTGTAAATAGGTAATGTCATTTTAGCGTGTTCCTTGGAAAAAAATAATTCTAGACTTCAAAATCAATACTAACTTTTATGTTGTGGTGTCGTGGTTCGTTTTCAAACATTCTACATCGAGTATGGCTAGTGTATACGTATACCTTTAGACAACAGAGTGCAGTTAGATTAATTGCTTCAAATGTGAATACTAGTTCTAATTTGTTTCTATTATTTGATTGTACTTAATTTTCGCCTATACCAAAGATAACATTCTATTTCTTTATATTGCGTCGTGGTAATCAATTGCTATGCGTACAAAATTGCACGTGCCTTGTGCGCATTATGCTATATTAAACTTGTATATTTTACGACGTACGTTCATATTTTAAATAAACAAATGATCGTGGGCGACATTTTTAATTGGTTTGACCTTGAAACTTGATTTTTGTTCCCGGAAGTAGAAATATTGAAATGTCGGACTGTTATCCTGTGCCGTTTGTCTATGAGCGTATCAAACAAAATATCGTAACTAAACACAGACATAAATTATCTAGTTCCTGCCCGCGGCCTCGCACGCATTGTGTCCATGAAACCGGAAATTATTTCTATGATTTGATTTTTGAGTTATCCAATATTTCGGCACAGTTTAATTCGCCATGATCACGGAATAACTGATGGCACTGCGACTGCGAGTAAGTTTTTATGGGCAGACATACCGATCTACCCTCATTTTTTGTCTTTTGCTACGAACGTTACCACTACCACCGGTTTCATTATTATCGAACGCAGCTCGATCACGACACACAACACTGACGGTATCTTCTTATGTATCTTTAGTGATATCTTCTATAATCTATATCTTTAGTGTTGATAACCATGATATTTTCAAAAGTTTTATTAATTATTTCTATTCCATGAGAACTGTTTTATAGGAGAAAGTCGCCTATGCCTGTGTATGATTTGTATATCTGTGCCAAAAGTGGCAATCTATTTATTTATTTATTATTTATTTACAAAATTTTGGAGAAACTTACAGCTAGGTTTACAAATGAGGTACATATATAGAACATGCCTGGAAAGACCCAGTGCATGTTTGCTGACGGCTAATTAAAAGTTTCCGCTGATAGATAATTAAAAATTTTAAATTATGAAGCTAAGTAGGTGGACGACTTTATGAAGATAATAAATAGACATAAGTATAGAAAAATAATGAAAAAAGAAAACTAATTTAAACAGATAACATAATGTAGTTTACACATTAAAGAATTGGTCACTAAGTAAGCGTCTAAGCTTACTTGTACTGGTATTGAATAAATCTACCTCACTATTTCTATTATGTAATGAATTAAACGAGCAAGAAGCTCTATAGATAAATGCATTCTGTTCAGTACTTTTGGCGTGTAGAAGTAACAAACTTCCATCCATCTAAACATCCAAACTTTCGCATTTATAGTACATTATTACAGTAATTATAAAATTCATACATAAATAACGTTACTTAAACGATATCATGTTTATTTATTTTTAACCGACTTCAAAGGAGATCCTCAATTCGACTGTATTTTTTTGTTACCTCAGGACTTACAACTGGATGAACCGATATAGATGATTATTTTTTTTATTTGAAAGCTGGGGCTTCCCGTGTGCTCCCATTTCAATTTGTTCCAGTTCTGACAATGACATCCATGAGAAAACCATTTAAGTCCTAAATTTGCATTAAGTGCGTGATAAATGGTCGAATAACTCAATGTCACGCTAATAGATTTCGATGATTCTTTTTTTAATAAACCCATTTTCATTCATTAGGAATTTTAAGTCGGTTTATAGTATTTTAAAACACGCCAAAATATTTGTTCTCAGTTAGTCATCATTTATTCCTGTAACTGATTCATTATGTTCTCTATTAGTAATCATTACCTATGTTCTCCATTCCAGTACGTCCACGAAGTAGTGATTGGGGCGCCTTACAGCGTGACTGCTGATCTGATGGACCATTTCAAGGTGAAGGTGGTGTGCCACGGACTTACCACCATATCATCTGACAACGACGCCGCTGACCCTTACAAGGTGCCCAAGCAACGGGGATGTTTTAAGGTACTTCTTCATCTAAGATATAAATAAATAAATAAATAATGCTGGACAATTCACACAGTATCATCTAGCCCTAAGGTAAGCAGAGCTTGTGTTATGGGTACTAGATGACTTAATACAATACATTACATAGATATTTTTTATTATACGAGATATTTTTTATTATATGACATAGATAACGACCAGAACACCCGGAACAAATATCTGCAGATCGTACACACAATTATACCGAGGCGGGAATCGAACCCACAACTTCCTGCGTCGCAGGCGGACCTTCGCCCACCGCACCAAAGCTGCAAACAGCTGTTTTCTTCGTATGTTGTAAAATCTTGTCTTGATCTTGGTTGTCGCTAGCCGTGAAAATGCACATTGAGTTTGCACAACCTCGGGAGCACTCGATCACTCAGTCTTGATCGCGCGCGATGCGGTCCGAGTCACTAGTGTTTTCGGGTCCACGCAAAATGTCAGCACAAGTGAACGAAACGCAGAAAAGTCGTCGGCGAAACCTTCTTCGTGAAATAGATTATCCGTACCACTCTTTTTATTTTTCGGCCCTTCGGAAATACGTACCTACTGGTAGCTCAATACTTCGATTTGTTAAATGCCAATCGCATCGGTGTTGTTCTAGCCAGGGGCTGAATTCTACTAAATTAATAGCTTCACTATAACAATGGTATCCTCCCAGAATGTCACATTTTGGCATGTTACTTTTGATGAATGAAACTACAGTAGGCCAAGCACGGGTAGAGAACACTCTAGGGTAGAATAGACAATGACATCTGACATAATGACATCGCATCGTCATACATTGCGTAAATTATTGAAGTTGAAGGAAAAAATTGCAAATTATCTTTGCACTCCATGACAAAGTGACGTAATTTTTCTCTATACCTACTACCCAAGACAACTCCCAAGCCTGATGAAGGAATGCGTGTCATAAGTGTCAAGATTGAAACTAATCCACGAATCTCTCCATTGCAGTTTCTTAGTTTCTTTAAATAAGTAATGCTCGACAAGCCACACAGCATCATCTAGCCCCAAGCTAAGCCAAAGCGTGTTATAGGTACTAGATGATTGATATACATAATACAATACATAGATCCTTTTTTTTATTAAACATAGAATACGACCAGAACACCCGAAACAAACATCTGCAGATCGTACAAACATTTGTTGGGCGCGATCACGCGATTAATCTATGAACGGTTCTGCGAATTACTTTGACGATGGTATCGTGATAGTAAAGCGATTGGTTAGCTAAATTCGGGATGGGACCCATGGGACAAGTACATCACACTCCACTGAAAAATAATTAGGTGGCAATGTCTAGCTAGAGCTAGTAAAAAAATAATTAAAATCTAACCCCACCATCTGGGGGAAATTAGCCAAGAAGAGAAAAAGAGTATTTTTCTCTTTTTCAATTGAAAGACAATATAAATAACGCTCATGTTTTCATTACAGATTTTGAACTCTGGCAATACCATGACCACTGAAGACATAGTGCAACGAATAATACACCACCGCCTCGAGTTCGAACAACGAAATACAAAAAAAGAACAAAAAGAAAACGCTATAATGAAATCTCTGCAAAAAACCAACGGAAAAGTAACCAACGGCGAGACTAACGGAAATCACAAACAAAATGGAGGAAGTGAAATAGAAAATGATTCAACGTAATTGTGTTGCTCTCAAGCTGTAATTTAGACCAAAAATTTATCTTAGTGTCATTGTGCTATCTAGGGATAGATTATAAAATACTGTATCATACATTTAATGCCTCAAATTCATTGTTAAATCATTATAACTGATACTAGATCTAGACTCTCTTAAACATTACATAGCAATTTTCTCATTAAAGTCAAAGAAAATATTCAGGTAGATTATTCTTCTATTACTATAGTTATTTGTAATAGTTAATAGCTCACTTTTGGGATGGTTTGTGCCATGTCTTTCCATTCCATATGTTACCGCCTAATATTATACTGAGTATGTTTTCAAAATGTACTCTTCTTATGTAAGTTCAGGCTGATGAACATATTTAACACATTTTCATCGGTTATAATAACCTCGGGTGAATAGCACCAAAATATAGCAGATGTTTAAACTAATGTATATTATACCTAATGATTTTATTTCACAATGTTTTGCATTTAATGTTGCAGTTGAAATTAATTTTATTATTAGGTGAATAGTATAGATAAAGGAATGGGCACTGGCAAAAAGTAAATAAATAACTTTTTAGAGTACCTATTCAAAGTTTGCTAGATAATTATAGCTTTTATTTATTTGTTGTTATATTTGTAGGCACTGATTTATAATGTTTTAGTGCATAGATAAATCAATTAGCGCCAGGGTTTGGTATTTCAATCACAACTACTATTTTATTTAATTATGAAATATATTTTTTATTTGCATAGGCGCTTATATTATTTGTAATGTGTGTGTTATTTATGTATTGCTCTCTGTTTCAAATATGATTGCAGATACAATTGGTAGGTAATGGGTATATTTATGGTACCTATGTACGTACCTACCTAAAATTAATGAGATTACCGCTACTTATACTATATTATAGATTCCATTTATATTAAACAATAAATTTCTGTTATCAACTGTTGTTTTCATATAATGCCCTCCTGAATATAGGGTCATACAGCGATGTAAGGCGACGCGCGACGCAGCGCACACTTTTAAAGTTGCTGAGGTGGAGAACCTTTTTACCCTCATTATTATATTCGTTACTCACCTACTTATGTTTTGTAGTTTCAACTTCTAGATTTGATTCTGTATTTAGGTAAGATTGGTTGGTTTGTGTTACTTTGTATCGATTTCCTATCATTTTAATTTCCCGCTTTATCAAACAGTACAATAATATACAGGGTTTTTGGTATCGGGACCGACAATTTTTGGCGAGTCGCGGGGAACCCATGACGGGTTCCCCGTTTGTTAGTATTCATCTATGGTCATGGGCTACATTTTGTTCATTTTTTTTTTAAATTACCTCAAATCTCTCCTATGAATCATCATCATTTTTGTTTGTAATAAAAAAGAAGCATTCCTACTCTTATTATAAACGCGTAAGTTTATGTAAGAATGTTTGGTACTGTTTCACGCAAAAACTACTGAATCGACCTGAAATTTTGCATAGGTACTGGTATTTCCAGGCTCGGAATATAACATATGCTACTTTTTATCCCATGAGATTTTACTTTAAAACGTGGCGTGCGAAGCTGCAGGCAGAAACAGCCAACAACGTGTGGACTCGACGCGACGGCCATAATATCACAAACAACACAACTAATACTTCTTTCTTCGATCTGCGTTGAAAAACCGACACAAAACGGATCTCGGGCCAAGGTAGTTATTGGCCAATTTACTACAACAACACTCACAAGCCTACAGATGATCCACATGTTGGCCAACGTGTAAAGGCGACAAAAGGCTAAAGAACTCGCAGCCAAGTTCAATAATTGGTTTTTCAATTGTGGCAGCATTAGTCAAATTTCAAAATGGCTGGCAGAAGTAAAATGTGTGACACTATTTATTTTATGTTGTTTGTGAGATATTAACGTTCTGTGACGTGGTGTAACGGATATTTTATTTTATGGACCGCCCAGCACAGTGTTCTTCTAGCGATCAAGCTCGAGCATCAGACATTGTATTTCTTTTACAAAGGTAAGTCAGACGTAGCCGCCCACAGTCTCTTCATCGGTAACAATCTGCTTTGTTTTATTCCTCAATTACCCGTTGTTGTTATGTTACGGTCGGCGACAGAGTATTCTTTGCTTTACAATTATGTAAATTATTTATCAGGCTAGTCGATTGCTGTAGCTGCTTCAGAGATAGTCGTAATATTGCAAATAGTCCAACTGTTAGTGCTGTAATCAGACACTACGCATTTGTAAGTTATTAATAAAACTCATCGATCAATCATTTATTACCAGGAGACGAAGGCCAGTTTCGTAGGTAAACATAAAGAAATACAGGAGAATAAATTGTGAGGAGTTCCAACCTGTTGAGTGGAAACGAGACTTCTTTGATAAGCCGGTCGTCGCCGAAAGAGATTAGGGTTTCTATTCGTAGACATGTATTATCTTCTCCCGTGTCAATATATATATATATATATATCTATTCATTAAATAAAAATCGATCTATAACAGGTGATCTCTAGAACAAGGTGATTCCTTGATTAAGCCCAACAGCTGACTCATATTTACATATTTGTCAAATAATATCTGAGCAAACCATATTATTTGTATTTTTTTCCTTGTAATATTAGGTACCTATCAAAAATTACATGCAACTGTTACTAATGGAAATTATTTAATTATGACAACATAGTAAGGAATTTTTATGAAAACCATTGTTTGATTTCAAATAAAATGTCCACATTTTATACTTGATATTATGATAAAAAGACAAGCCTAAAACATGGTTTTGTTGCGTTCTGTACTGATCCCAGGCACTTTTGGGATCATAAATGAAATGGGATAATTTTAATGTCAAAACTACTTAATGTGCATAAATAGTATGGGATAAACACATAGGTGTTGCCCTGCGCTACTCATCGAGGTTGTGCCTTTCCTTTTCTTGCAAATTATTATTTCCTTTCTTTTTCTCTATTTCTTTTTTTTTACCCTGTAAAACATTTTAAGTTATCATACATACTCCTACCTATAAAGATGACATAAATCCATACAAAATAAACAAGATCCCACTTTACCAATAACCTTACGCACTTTACAGACTGAGCAACTATTGTGGCAACTCGGAACTGGCTTTTTACATATAAACTTCTTCTTAAACTGTGCCATTAAGGCATATCTAGTATTTAATAGTAAACAGTTTCTTCAACTAAAGTTGCTCTGTTTGCATATCGCCTTACTCTATATTTATTAAGTTCAGTGATAGAAAAACTGGTCTGACAACACAAGAAAGGCACCAATGTTTTCATAAGACTTAATAAGTATTCAATGTAAATAAATGTTAATGAGTTCAATAACCGCAACACTATCAGAATATAACGGTTAGTGCTTGAAAACAACTCAATTACCTTGTTGATCACCTACTGAAAAGGCTAAAAACTGAATACTATCTTCTAGACTAAATTAATACTAATAGTCTTAAACATTGTCATCCATCACCTGTTAAAATCGACATTGTAGAAGCAGTTATACATTTATAAAGTAATCAATAAGGCTAATCTATTCCTTCATATGCAATCCTCCATGTCTTTTGAAATTATAATTTCAACAAACACAATTTGATTAGACCGCAGAGTTCTGTTTACAGGATAATCACTGAGCTGCTTATTTGTTTCTATTATTTATTGTAATCTTTTGTTGTTAATAAATCTTTATTCTATATATATTAAGTTCTCTTAATGATTACATTAAGATGTTTATTAACCTAAGCCACTTCAGATATTTAAGGAGCTTAGGTAATCCTAAGTTCCTTAAATATGTTAAGAATCTTAGGTTATGGCCGAAGACGCACATATACTGTCCATTTGGTGCTTCCCCTTTAAATCGCACCGCCGCCGAGGGTGGGCAGTGAATGTGTTAACTTTGAATTTCAGACAAATATTATGATTTAATGCTAACTGCATCAAAGCAATATTTTTTGAATACCTATAAACTATTACAAAGAGTGCGAGCGCTAGCGCAAATTGTCAACACGTGACGTACATCGATACCGATCGGTATTCTACAATCGATAGTAGCCGTCTGTCGTTAATCAGTTCTTAGGGGATGACGACGCCGCCGCGCCGTGCCCCTACAATCAGGAAGGCTCTACACATCGCGGGAGAGCCTTGATGCTCATGCGCCGCTGATGGCGGGCGGCCGAGTGACTCACAGCCGCCCAAAATAGCTCAGCATGGGCGCCGCCTACCGGCCGGGGCGGGCGGCTAGTTGGCTCAGTGGCAGCCGCGACGCCGCCGCCTCTGGAGGAGTGGTAGTTTGGTGGAGCGCGCGACCCGCACTGACGACGGCGTGATTGTCGGGCGGTGGCACCGGCGCGGAATGCGCCGCCATGCCGGTACGACACCGCGAACTCGGCGACGAGATCGCACCGGAGCCCAAACGCTGCAGGCACTGCGACGGTATGTGCCATCATCAACTGTTGTTCGACTATCGACTCTGCTTCGGCGCCGGCGCCGACTTGACTTCTTAACCGGCGATCTCTACTAATTCTTCGAACTGGCTTTTCAGTGGTTTAAATGGCTCGCTTATTTTAGGGCTTTATTTTGAAGAGGAAAATGACAGACATACTTTTTATGAGGCATTATCGTAAGACAATACCTTCTAACTAAAACCCTTATCGTGCACCTGTGTCTGTACCTCCACAGTATTCCTGGATACCACGAAAATAAATTCAGAACTTCTCCCTATTGCCTGTGTTTTTCAAAAATTTTTTTGAGGTTTCTAATACCAAAGCTAACAAATTTCTTTAAATATTTTTTGCTTTTGTGAGGTTTGTCCTGTCTTATACTATAGCTCAAAATTTAGTTTCTGTATTTCTATCATCCGTAATATGGAAGAATAAATAACCTAATTTTGCTTTAGAAGCCAAAATTTAAGTAATTATTTACCTACTTACAGAGTCTTAAGACAAGCCCTATAAAAGTTTAAAATTTTTTTAAACGTCAAGTCGTGTATTCTGATAATACTAATTTCTGAAAATACTAATTGGTAATAAGATAAGGCCCTTTTTCAGTTCCCTAATATTGTATCCATGAGTTTTATGTATATGTAGACATCGGTACAATTGAAATGCCTAAAGACTATTTAGAGCATTGTAAATAATCAAGGCTACTTTATGGATGCAAATGGAATCTTTGGCCTGGAATTTCATAAACCAATAACGCCATTATGGAACGTTCTGACGTGAGTCATGCGTCATAACATTATACTAAACTATATAAGGATTACTTTAAGCAAGGCAATCAAACATTCAAAAGTTCATCGAAATTTTATCGTTGCCAAGCGAAAACCGGGAAAACAGCGATAAATAAAATCAAACATAAATAACTCCAATAAACCGTTAATTCAAATTCTCTTAATAATGTTAGACGAATTTAATAATTAAAGCTCGCCCTTAGTCACGACTATCTGTGTCAGAAAGACGGGAATGGAAAGTGCATATAAATAGTTTAGCGGTCTTCACAACAACGCTCACTGGGCCAAATTCCACACCTTATGTAACCGAAAGCTCGTAAACACTTTGAACGTAGGCAACGCATCGTGTTTACACTTCATAACGCCGATATGCATAATTTTATGGTATAAAGCACTGAGCAAAGCTGCTGTGCATCATACTAAATGAAATGCTGAACAAATTGTAATCGTTCCGTGCGATTCGAGGCGCGAACAGTTGTTACAGCTTAGGCGAAAGTTCTTGTAGATACAGTAAAGAACATTTATCAGTACAGTACCTATGTACTGAACTCTAAGACTACGCGTCGAAATAATCCAAACTTTCCGTTTTAAAATCTTCAGTAAGTATCTCAGCAGTTGATTACACGAGTTACGTTCTATTTGCATCTTTGGTAAATGCAAAATGCGTGAATAGCTTGACTTTAACGATCAACACTCAAAAAATCACAAGTGAGATGTAAATTCCACCGTGGCTTATAACATAAAAGTTAATTTATAGGTGCATGGACCTGTCATACCTCCGTGTGACAGCAAATTGAACGTAATGTATGACAGGTGTGTTGTCATGCGTGTGGCGCCGCTGACCGCCCTGTCGCTCCCAAGAGCTGTTAGAAGATATTCAAACTATTTCCCAACATCTTTCTACTGCAGTTCTGTTAACAAGCTGGCTTTTGTGTGATTTAAATCGCGTGTTTTTGTCAAACACCACACTGCTCGTCCAAAATTTGAACTGTTACCCTGAATTCATATTTTATTAGAGAAAGCTCTGTAAGCATAATTTTTTTGCTGCCGATGTGTACAGTTTATTGGCTGGGTTGCTGTGTGTATTGAATACACCTGCACCAGTTCATTAGTCTACATAAATTCAACTCGAGTTTCGCACCCCATGCTGTAATCGCGTTATATCGTCATCGTTTACTCGACGCGCGCGTCAAAACAGTACGATACTCATGTCAATTAAAAAAAAAATATGTTAGTATACTACTTATTGTTTCTATTAAATGGCTGTAATTTTCTTTGTCAATAGACTTCACTAATCATTAATATTCAAAGCATGAGAACCCGAATCACCCAAAAACAATCATTGTATTTTGTCGATCGCAGTAACATTTAATAGACGTGTCTATTATAGTCATAAATATCTGTTAATAAGGATTTGACCAACGTCGCTCGCTATTATAATACTGGCAGAAAGCACAGACTGAAATGCCAGTCTAGACTGCTGCAATAATAAGATGGATCTTTTCAATTAGTTATTCAACTAGAGATTTGACGTTTCATGAGTCAGTGCATAGCGCTTGTGTGTTAGTCACAATTCGGACTGCAGTTTACCAGCTCTGCAGGTGTAGAGAGCGTGTCTTATCTTTGCGAAAACTACTCTTCCATTCAATAGTCACATTTTTGCAAATTTATTTATATTGTCATCACATTTCACACGATGATTTCCGCTCAAGTCGCGTAGGCAGTCGATGATAGTTATAACTCGGTCTAACCACTCCATCAATTAGTTTAAACGTAATTTTTGCGAAATGTATTTACGCTGTGCACGTTTCCGCTATTTTCTTCGACCTCACCAGCTATGACGTGGTGGGTACTACCGCCCGTATTTTGCCCGCCCGCCCAATCGTGCGCAACGAATACCGCTGCTCCAGCCACTAGAAACTTTCTTCGGCAATAAATCACATTAATCCCTTACTTCAATCGATCGCGATACGCAACGTAACGACCGATTTAAAACGTGCCAGCTTTGATTCTTCAATTCATGAATTGAGGTTGATTTTTCAGTTTCATTTTTCTTACTACAGATTTGACTGATTAGGTACTCAACTCACTGCCGAATATGTATTTTCAATGTGTAAACTGCGGCACATTCATTTGGGTTGACGTCAACCCGCTGTTTATCACGTCATAAATAGGCTGTGACTACATTTTCCTCGGCCCTAAAATAAAATTCGTGAATTTCCATCCAAGAAATGTGTCTATTTATGCACCAAGCGTCGGCGTTTCGGTCTCACTGGTGAGCTGGTGTAGGAGTAGGTTGTGGGTCGCACGCGCATAGGAACGGAATGTTATGTTTGGAGGAGTCGCAAACAAACTCGTAATTATTACTGAGAAGTGTAACTCGCTCACAATGTGTAGTTATACTGCCCCCATCTTTGAGGAAACGTTAAATTTTATTACATTGTTTTGCTCGGTCTTTCACTTGCGTTCTTTCCAACATTAACAGCCTAAATCAGCGCCCATATAATTGTGGATTTTAATATCGATCCAATATTAGCTGTTCGGCCTAAATATTCAATGAACCATTGTGATCAATTTTCGAAATCAGCCATAAAATGATATCCGAAGACTTTAATGATGTTTTCTTATAGCTCGTGCTTTTATCATTGGATATGTTTGTAGAACGATCTTGTTTATGTAGTATTGTTGTTATAATGTAACGGTTCTCAGAGACAGTGCCTATTCAACAGTTTATGGGTGGCAGTTAAATATACCCGACTCGATTTGTCGTCACAAATAGACTTTTGGCACTGACTGTCTGTGGTTGTGTAATTCACGTATAAAACCACTTGTTAAATTCAAACTATGTGCTCGACATTTCATCTACTTAGCCATAACCAATTATTAAGTGTTGTTTATTAAAATTGCATTCAATTTGCGAATCGTTTATTGTCATTCTTGTTTAGAGCTATAAACTAGTCAATTTGGCTTCTTAGTAGAATCAATTAGATCCAATCTGAATTGTAAGCTTGTGAATTGGCAGTACCAGTAAGAAGTAAGCTGATAATAATATATTTATCTATTTCCGTGCCGTGAAAGGCATAGCATTTCACCACACGCGTTTCACAATAGAAAAAAGTGGTGTCCCAAATTGAGTCCATCATCACCCGGGTTCTCCTAGCATGTGTATTGACATAGTGGGTGGGTAATTAGCAGATCCGTCCTCGTTCTAAATCACACCTTGACCTCGTTCTGACTTACCTCGATTTACGACCACTATCCAGTTTTATGCCTCTTCATTTTACTTTATACCATTCATTAAGTCCAGTCAATCGCAAGATTCTCTGATTTGTAATTTGCTGGAAAGGTTTGATGAAATAATCAATAAACTAGTTTAAAAAGAAATGAGAAAATGCGTTTAATTTAAAACCGCGCTCTCAACTGGTTTAAATGTATCTGTGTACTGTACACGAATGTGAGATAACGATAAATAAATAATTCAATAGCAGTAAAATAGGTACCTATGTACTTTGATTACACTTTGAATAGGTATGTGATAAATTGAGCGTTAAAAGCTTCTGTGATTCAGATTAGATATTCAGATTCATATTATTTATTAGTCGGTTAAGATAGTTCAAACCAAAAAGAAACACTAAACATAGAAGTTAACCTAATAAATAAACAATGAATATTGCATATTGCAATTCTAGGCAAAACTAGCTGAAATATAAATTGATAATGATAGCCAAATTACTAATTAGTGACACTGACTTATTAAAACGATATCAGGTATTGTTGGCTACATGCTCCATGTTATGATTAACTCGGGGATACATTTGTCGTCGGGCGTCCACTGGTAGTCTGCGTACATAATATCTCTGATATGCATGAGCCGTATTACCATTATCAACGGACAGCATCTTGGACCCGACTCAATTGGACGCCGGCTGGCCACTTTCGATTTCTTATAACTTCTGTCAACGGGTTTAAGGTCGTTCGTTGTCATGATAAGTCATCCTATAGTCTTCCTTTATGCCGGGAATGAGCATTTATATCTATCAACGGTTTATTTATGTACATTATATGTATATTGAAATGTATCTTGAATGGTTTCTGCTATTGGTGCCACAACAACACCTTAAGGTTAAACGAGTCGCTCCTTTTTCCATACAAACGTGCAGACCCGACCAGTTTGCGCCATACTCGTTTAACCGTAGCAAAAGTTAAATGTTTGGCGGTAAACAAAACTGACAACACGATATATTTAATTTTTTGTTAAACTCCATCCTCATATATTAACTATGTTTATTTACAAGAAATGTTGGAGACATCCATTAACTATGTCTGCTGGACATATTTCGGTCACATTACAAAATAGTTTGCGAGAACTTCAGATGAACATTTTCCGCTAACGATAAGGTTTACAGGTACCTTATAATATTAATATTTGTTAGGAATTTGGTAATATTTACGTGCTCTCTATTTTTCAAATGTGTAGACAACAACCAGCAATAATAAATAAACAGACAATAATTAAATAATAACGCTGGGCATTTTACAACCAACAGTTTCAGCTTACCGAAATAAATGTCAAACAAAGTTGTTTTTATGTCTTCGTAAATAATTATCAGCCTTCATAAAATAGAGACAGGTGCCAATGATCAATTTTTGGGGATATGTATAAAAGCGGCTGTGTTTACCTTTATGAAATCTTTGGTTCAGGTATAGTCTAGCAGCTCTAGCAAATTATAATGGTAGTCTGAAGTCTGAACACCCATTCACATACCACGACGATAATGCTGAACGCGCACCTGTCCGCTGCGCGTTCGGCGCAGTGCGCGATGTTGCATACTATTTCATATAAAGATTTAGAAAATACGATGACTAAGGATAGTTCGGCGCGGATTGATGTGCGTTTAGCTTAATCATATATCAAAATCACTGACATCTAATTTATATCAAGGAAAATTTTAAATATACCGTGTATCATTGCAATGACAGAGTATCGAGATTCCCTTTTGTCTACACATCCCCTATCAATATAATTGATTGACTTCCTGGCAGACGGTTAACTCCCATATATAAATTATGTTAAATGTCGCAGACGGCATTGGAGTAAACCACTACACTACAGGATTAGGTTATCCGGTTCGAGCTCGACGTCAATAGAGATGGGGTCTGGGTGTAAATTTATTTACTGACATGACTTTACTATCTTCTGAGATTTATGCTCGTCAAGCGCAGATGTGTCTTAATTTGCGTTTTTTTGTTTAAAATAATCACATTCTACTAACTTTGTATTTGTATTTTGATTATAAATCAGAAATCTTTTGGTTTAAAAAATTAGCTAGCTAACAAAGCTTATTCGCTAGATAAGGGCTTATGAAGCCATTTGAGGCTTAACACGAACACATGTTTTGCCAAAAACTTGCTCCTTACCATTTCATTGCAGAATTGCATTATCAACTAACCGGTTTAATTTGTTTGATAAACCAAATGTTATCAACAAACTCCAAAGATCTTGTCTATACAATTTTTAACAAAACTTATTTTAAGACAGATACCTAGTGTAAGCAAGCAGTAGCTCGCTACAGCCACTAAAATTGACGTCAATGCTGCAATGAGAAGAATATTATGATTTATGTTCTAGGAATTCATTTTTACTGACTTTTTATTCGAATATTAGTAATAATCCTCACTTTGGCAAATGCGTAGATCGGCTAACGTTTGCCGATGTGTGCCCATAATTCATTCAGCGGAATAATTTGCGTGAAAATAGATGCTGCGAATAGTTGCCAATCTGCTAGTCGATGACATGTCAGCTATTCACAGAGTTAGTGCATCGCCTATTCCTAATTGACAATTCATTTTTATGTACAAACAAACCCATGTTTTTGATTCTTTTTAATTAAGGTTATAATGGGAATATCGATATAAATAATATATTTAATCAATTAGCAATTTGCACGAAGTGCATGATATATGCAGCACAGCTGCGGAATATCCAGTTGATTTTACACATGTTAATTCTGTGCAAGTGACTCAGGGGCAAAGAGCAGCCAAATTACGTAATATTACACCCATTCATGGCTCCCAGTCAGCGCCGCCAAGTGTGAAAGTCTCCAACCCTACGGCCCTTGACGCAATTCATCTCATTTCGTTTATGGAATCATTTGAATTGTGTCAGAGCGCACGTGCAGGCCGGAAATTCCTGGTTTGTTTAGCTTGCAGATTTATTTTTGTCTTACCGTGTCATCTGAGGGCGTCATCCTCTTCAGCCCCGATCACCGAGCCGCGGTGCGTTTGGCGCTTGTCAATGCTGATTTCGCAATGATTCGATGTGCACCCGACGATGGAATAGCAGGGCATTGTCGTTTGCGAAATAGACTCTCCTATTAGTCATTGCATCTATACTGTACTGCAATGTATTACGTAAACTTTCCCAGCTCTAGCTGTACACAAATTTTTACAAGGAAACATATTCTCGTATAAAAATAATGATACACACCTGTCACATGTTGCCGTCCAAGATCAACATTGAATATAGCGCAACTATGAGCTACAACAATGTAATAAAACAGTTTTATGTGTGTCCTCGAGCCACCGCCGCCGCCGCCTCCGAATTAAAAGAGGAAGCTTTTTCTCTTACCTAGCTATTGGTATTTATATGGCTTAGAAATTCTTATTCACTAATCGGTTTTGAAAAATACGTAGGCGGACTGTCGTGCCGTGCACGGGACAAATAGCCAAGTTGGGTCTACTCATGCCCATTAGTAAGACTGGCCGCTCTGCGTTCCTTGGTACTCCGCCAGAATGACCGATCCTTTTGGCTTGTCGATAGGCTGGTAGCCCGACGTCGGTGCAAATAATGTCACTTCAGAGATTAACGAACTTCAGACGCCTGACCTATAAACACGTGCAGGTAAATTTGCAAGGTGCATCGGTAACCAGGGGCTATTTTATGCATGACGTATTTTGAACTTCATGATTTGATTGATCATTTTATTACTTTCATACATTAAACCAACTAGACTGTTCTGACAAATTCTTTAATAATGATAAAGATTTTGTTTGTGAAGGAATTTTGGCTTCATATTGCTACGAACTAGTTCCTGGCGTTGTTTTCTTTGGGGTTCTTTTATGTTTGTAGACACCGAAGCGTGGGCAGGTGATGCTGTCAAAGATGTTTACGAACCATTGTCTATTTGCGTACTTGCTCATTATTTGTTCTACCATCGCGAATAGGCGCCAGCATACTTAAAGAACTTGGCAACATTAAGTTGAGGCTAAATAATAACACCTTTATACACATGTATTTTATGCAATAAAATATACTTTTACTTTTTTTATAAATTTGACCTGTAGTAACATCGGACCGACTTCTTAGATATTCTGAATGAAACATCATCAAGTTATGTAATAATTGTCTGTTAGCTGTCTCAAACGTAGTAAATCTAAAGTTAAATAAATGTTTTGATAGAATCACGTGCCAAACGCCATGTGGGTTGTAATGTCTACCTAAAATCTAATTTGATACATTTAATTGGCCTTTTTTATAAGCAATAATATATGTTATACAGGGGTGATTGGTAACTGGGTCTAAAGCTTCAAGGAAAAACAGAGTACACCATTTAGAACCATTTAACCCATGGTTGTCTAAAGATGAAATCTCACCATTTATTACGAGCAGTGACCATGTATATTTTCAGTCAGACTTGAACAAAAAACTTCCTTCTGACGCATAATGACCACCACGCTTTTTGACTAATTTTAAATTAGCATCTTGACATTTACGCAATATGTGCAATACTGTTAAGTATAATTCTGTTTATTGTAAAATGGCGCCCAAAAACGGTTTCCTTGAATCTTTGATTTTTTATTTTTATTTAAATGTTTATTTTTCCAAAACCAAATAATTCGTATAGAATCAATGGCGAGATTTCTTCTTAGACTTGGACTTACAACCATGGCTCAAATTATTCTAAATGGTCTACTCTGGCTTCTCCTCTAAGCTCTGTACTCTGCTACTAATCATTATTATAATCCATGGTATTTTAATATTATATATTATGATTATAAGATATGATAAACAAACATGTTTCCTTTGGAGCAATAGCCTTATTTATTCCTTCTCCTATTGGGTATCTCTTCTCATTACGAATTGTTTATTTTATTTTTACAGGTAATTACCCTTCACATTCCTTCATTTAAAACGACTTAACGTTTGGCAAATCCACAATGTTTCGGTGAGTCTGGCCAGGGACACAAACATGTGTAATTAGTTACGCTGATGATATTAAAATAATGTATGTTTATGGCACTACAGTACCAATCATGAAACACTACGAAAACACGAGAGTAGTTAAGAACAAAACTATCTTGGCAAAACTGCAAGGAAGTGGCCAACAGGCACGTTAAATTAAAAACATTCGCAAATTTAGAACTAGTACAGTACAGACGCAATTGAGAAATAACAGACTTCGGAAGAAAATTTTAAAATGTAGATGCATCCTGCATCTGGTACTAGTAATTCCACGCTATTACTTCTTTTATCGCTTCAAAAATTACAACCGTGAAGATGTTCAGAATGTGAGAGTTTAGCTTTATTTATTCCGTCGCTAAGCGCATATGCCTCACCCACGCTTGCACACTCGCCAAACTCTGCGATTTACTGAACTCTACATTTTTGCGATTCGTCCTGATAAAAGTTGGCCGTTTCATTAACATATTGTATGAATAGGTGCTTGCACCTTAATGTTTCTGGGTCATGGCCTTGCTACTTACAATTATATTCAAGTTGCATGCATACAGACGTTTAAAATTCTTTGACACAGTGATAACTTGCTTATAAGAAAGTTTTAAATGAATACGCAACTTACTTTAATTACAAATTTACATAGCTAATTGGTAGTTACCTACCTTTATCAGCATATCTAGTAGAAAGTTTTTCCATAATTTTTCATATTGAATTTATAGATGAAAATATTTTATAGCACCCAGATACCTACTACGTGAAATATTTTGATATTAATAATAAATCGTTTATTGGTACATGACATGGAACAGAAATAATTTTGAAAAACGATGTCATCTGCAGTAGTTAAAAACTGTTTCGCAGAATGACAAAGCCCTCCCCGCAAACCAGTACGATTAAAAGCACCATTGAATATATTTGAATACCTAAAGTCTAACCTAGTCTTATAAAATTTTTCTAATTCATTGTGAGAAACTAATTAAGAGTGAGCGTGAGTTAGGAGTATAAGAATGTGTGACATGACAATATTATGTATTTGTGTGTGTTGAATATATTTCACATCAACTGTATGGCTATTGTTCAGGCTTCTTTTTGTGTTGGCACTTGAGGTCCCATAAGACGCACTAGTCGGACAGCTTGCCTTCACGGCAATTTTTGGGGCTAGTTATGATGCCTTAATTTTGCTACCTAATTAGTTTATGAATCAGATTTGTGTCTATTAAACCAGTGTTGCAGGTGGCTGCGCCTTAACATAATATACTGTTATCGTATTTGGAGGTTGTTACTCTTTTATACCGTTAATCTATGTTACTAGTTTGTGCAGTGGAACGCTTGTTTTTCTACATGTGGTTTCTCACACTTTTTTAAGCATTCAAAGTAGCCTAAATGCAGGCTTTCTTAGTAAAATTACAATCTGACCCCTTACGTCCCCTTCGTAGGCCTTACAGAATTTGTTTGAAGCTGTAACAACACCTATTCTCTTCATTCTTTTCATACATACGTAAGCAAGAAAGACTAGCTTTGCATACAAAGCAGAGAAATATATGATAGTGGTAAGAGTAGGACCGACATAGCTGACGCATTCGATGCAGGATAACGGCAGGATAATGTTGATACAGAGCGGTCCCGATATCATATCTCGTCTAGACATGAAATGCAGCTGACTAGAATCTTACATTCGAAGTAATTTATTCAGTTTTCTTCAGTGAAAGACCTAGTATCAAATAAATTATAAATTACATTGAAGTATTATAATTTTGCTTTTCTGGATGATGTAGTTTTGCAATATGTACGATCAAGAAAATGAAGTGCTCAGGGCGAAATGTCTCAGGGCTTATCATTTCTTTGATCATAATGCTCCCTAAATATTTGCAGAAAGCTAGTTAATCCTATGTAAAATATTTTGTATTTTACTGTATGCTTTGGCTCGAATGACATGTATGCGTGCTAAAACAGTGAATAATTATATTCATTATACTTCTTTGAAGGTGTAGGGATATCTACGCTTAAGAAACCGCGCGGGCGGCCTGCGCATAATTTCGAAGATTCTTGTTTTTCGCGTCGCAGAAATAGACGGTCCACTACTTTGCTAAATAATAAGAAAAATCTCGGGATTGGCCGTGTACGAAATGACCATCCTCATCAATCAGCTGCTTGGAGCGAGTCCAAGATTTTTTCCACGTTTAGGTTTCGTAGTTTAGTCGGATAATTCGGCTGGCCACGTATCGCCCTCTGACTTCGCATGCAACTCGCAGCTTGCTATTGTGAACGTTGTATTTGTGTCCACTTTTTCAACGCAGTTACGCAATACAAATATTTTTATAGTTGTCTCAAGAAAAAACGTTAATTGTTTCAAACTTTTTGTAGGCGATGCCAGAGTTTTCACAAGACAAGAATTATTTATGTTTTCCTCTCGTTCATTGTTTTATCGTTTTGAAGAACTAGTTCAATATAGAGTTGACTATTCCACAACTTTTATTTTAAATTCCAAAATGTTATACTTTTTACTTTGCATGCAAAGGCTTTTTTCCTGAGTTCTTTTAAGATTGGTCTAATTGTTTTCTTTAGCAAAATCATCGGGAGTAAGATTGTTTTGCATATGCTGAATCTATTTTCCGACATTGTTGACGGACGCTAATAGCATTTCTGTTATTTCTTTGTGAAAAGTACCTACCTAAACTGAGACATTTCAAATGAAGTGTTCACGACACCTTTACGCAATTTGTGTCTCACGCCTAAACGCTTGCCAAGGTGCTACGTCACGGCACTTCTACCCCACTTGCTAAAGGAAACTCCGCTTCCAGGCATTTGACATTTAAAGCTATATTTGTATGAGAGTTACTAACACATACGGGGATGGCGGCACCGCAAATAAGCATCGGCACAGGTGACATTATATTCGTACTTGCTCTGACCTATTTAACATAGCGCTGCTCATGTCTTAATCTATTTCATACTAATTTAGATTTTCATTTTCCTAGTATATCACACACACCACACATTTTATTGTCTACCGTTTTACTCAAATGATGAATAGTTTAATGAACTTTTATGATGTTACGAACTTTCTTATTTGGAGAAATGCCATCGTAAATAATGTGAATAGTTAACTGATGTGACATGGTGTTTCTGGACGATTTCTTCCTAGTGTACCGAGGCGGGCCGTTGAACTTTTGCTCCTTATTTAGATTATAGAAGTGGAGACGACGACCGGCACAATCTGGCCGCTTGGCCCGCTCTGCAAAATAGGCACAATGATTGCTTCCGCAATCTCTGGTTGGTCCATCATTGATGGCCTCAGAAACCATCATATATGCAGAATCAACAATACATTCTAGGAATCGTACATACGAGTACCTGTCATTTAAATATCGTCAAGTATTTATATGCATCAAAGCTTTCATTGACCTATTTCTGATTTCTTCAACGCCAAAAAATGCGATGAACTTTCTTTTAGTAAAGAAATCCTAAATGCTATAATCGCAAAAGTCACGACGGCAAAGCAGTTCTCGTCGTTTAGCTTTAGAGGCAGTTCAGAAATAGACCACGGAAGCGTCCGACCGACCCGTTTGGTATTTGTTCAACGTTGACCTAAAACAGTGCTCGCTTTGCTCGTTTGTTATTCGCGTGGCCGAGTTGCCCGCCCCGTGCATTTCACCACACCAGTAACCAACGGTATCATTATACGTACTGATCAGAGATCTATAGCCTTGGAAACTGCTCATATTTAATCTGATTATCAAGCAAGATTGCCATGGGAGGACAAAAGAAGATTACAGAACATTTCATCAAAAAATAATACGTTTAAGTATTCATAGTGAAGAATTTTTCGAGGCAAAATTTCATTTTCTCTATTCGTTCGTATAGCTTTGTTTAACAAATCAATCCTCATGTTGGGAAAGAGAAACGAGCGCGATAAGTGCTTCCCGATAAATATAGATCCTTAAAAATATTCATACCATCGCTGTTTCTAATATCTAAATATTTTTTGCATGAGGGGAATGATTTGCACCAATTGTGGTGTGTCTCGTCACCCGGCACATTGCCAGATGAGCGGAGCATATCACACGTGGAACATGACGGATGAATGGGGCTCGTCACGTGTGGACATCATTGTTTTTGATGATACGATATCTGGCCGCACCTGCTTAGCGATTAAACTCGAGGATTCACCAATCAACCCATGCTTCATACTTTTGGAGCGTCAAAGTTGGGGTATATATGCTCTTTCCATACTATTTTGCACTGTGTAAATCCAAAAGGCGGCATTTCAAAGCATTGCTTCGACTGCTTAATAGTTCTCACGTGTGACGTGAAACGTCTTTCCGAGATTTATCGTTATATTTTGTCGATGGCATTCTGTAGGTGTAAGGTGTTTTACTACAAGTTTAACAACAGTTTCAAGCTTTCATAGATTGATGAACAGCTTGTAAATCATACATGTACTTCGGTCAGACAGCGAAGTTATAAAGTGTGCTGTATGCATGGCCATGAAAAGGATTGGCAAGCTGATGCTATGACTCTTGGATATTTATTATTATTGGCGTTTGTTGTAATGTTTTCAGCCAATATTGTAGTATCCAGCTATAATAGGGACATTTTCTTCACATATTCAAAAGTATTTACGAAAGCTTAGGTATTTTTCAGCTGTAAGATTAATCGAATCTACTTTTTCTCCGCAATTCATTCAAAACAAATGACCATTTATTTGGCACTTTCTTTCACACTGTTAATTTTGTAGATCTATCGTTGCCAAGGAAAGCTATTTCGTACTGTCTCCATGAGACAATTTAACAAGTGTTTCAGTTAATTGTCTAGTGAGAGTTGTGCTCTGTTGCCAATAACTATAAATCGAGATTAATAATCAGTCGGCGCATTTGTCTAGGTCGTCTAACTACCGGCGCACGCGCTCCAAGGTTATCTATATATCTACTCTTGTTTTTTTGTACTCCGAAATTTGTAACATTAAACATTACAATTATCTGGATAATAAGAGAACATGCTTCATTCTTATTCAATATACTGAAAGCCGTTCATAAAAGTGAACGAATTTTTTAGTTTTCATTCGAACAGAAACAACATAATTTTATTTATTCTATGAAAAATTTGGTCGCTCTCAACTTGCGTGAATACTTAAAAACGAACTAGGTAGGTACTTACCTCTGTTACGATTATTTGAAAGTTTTTTTAAATTGACGTGGATAATAAATTCAACATGATTATGGACGTTTTTTTTTCAAAGTCATTAAACTATTTTTGTTTTTAATGGACTTGAAAAGTATTAAAAGCCTAGCTCAGTGACTACTTTTTTTAAATGAAAATAATGTAAAAACGTTGGATACCACATTTCTTTTTCATAATAAATTATGAGTTGTGATTTGCGTCAGTGATTTTTGTTGGCATTTTTGAGCTTTTCGCAAGAGTTCAAAATCATTAGGCTTTGTGCACGAAACAACAAAGTGAAGTGGCTTTTACTTTTTACGACTTTATTACGATCATGTATTTAAGAGAAAAATAACTGAGGCATTTGTATGATTGTAGGCATCCCGGATAAATTTAAAAGAAATTCCCGATTTTCAGTAGGTGAAGAAATGTTTATATACGCCATCGAAATGTCGCCCGTAATGCTTATTGCGTAATAGCTATGTTATATTTTAGGTAGGTTTGACATTTATTTTGAGAAAAGTGAATTTAGAATACATTTTATCGAGTTTATTACGTGAATTTTGTTATGCGTCATCGAATATAAATACCTAAAATGAGGTAGAAATTAAAGAATATTTGTATTAACAAATAAAAGTTACAATCAAATAATAGAAACAAATTAGAACTAGTATATTTTACAATTTAAGCAACTGAGCTAACTACAAACGGTTGCAAAATAAACTACAGGTAGCTCAACTGATCCATATAAGTTAGGTATTTGCTTGTTTTTACCGTTTTCATTTATAAGTTTAGCATTCAATAAAATTAATAGGCCTGCACTTTTCCAGAAAATAGTAGTCTAGAAAGTCAATAAACGAACCCAAGTTCTTCTACAATTAATGCTCTCCGGATTGAAAAAAAATTGGAGCGTTTGGTCGAAACCCGAAAGATGGTTAGTATCTGGCGCAGCACATCAGCATTGTCATATAGCAACAGCGGGGCAATGCAGTGATAGAACCTTAGTGATAATTATCAGTTGAGCTACTCGTAGATTGTTTGCGAACAGTATGCACTTAGATCAATTGATTAAATTGTAAATACTAGTACTAATTGACTATATTATTTTATTGTAATTTTCGTTGTTAATATTGATCATACTTAAATATAAGAAGCCCTTGCAAATATTTTGGCTCACGTCTGAACTCTCTGAACAGACATACAGTCATTTTCTAAACATTGTAGTGATTGCGCAAGAAGCTCCTCAAGTTGTACATTTATCGGTATAAGTGGTGTAATTCTCTGTTTTTACAGCTGCATTTCGGCATAGACCAAGTCAGGTTGTAGCTCTAACTGTGCTCCGACGATAAACAGACGGCTGCTGCCCGTTGAAAACATCCTTTTACGTCATCGACCCGCTATGGTTTCTGCCTTGAAATTGTCTATACACTGCTATGTATATGTCTTTGTTTGGTGAAAACATTTATTTCTTCACCTGGCACTGTTTAGATAACCTTCGCTCTAGATTTTCCAACGGTTGGTATGCCGTAAAGTAATCGCGTAAAATTGTATCTTTAGTTGGTCAAGACTTGCCAATTCCAAAGGTATAAGATTTTTCTAGATGCTTCTACGTTGACTCATAAGACATCTTACACATCTAGTTCGTTGCAATTTAAATACGAATAACAAATACCCTATACAGACTAAACTGATCTACGTGATGATAAGATACATACTCGTAAATTGCGCATGGGTTGTTTAAGAGTCCGCGATGTGTGCAGGGTTTTTACGAGCTTCTACTAAACCTTTTTGTTGAATGTGCTTTAGGAACCGATCATAGCCAACAGGACGGTGTTGGCTATTTACCTCATGAAACACAATCAAGCCAAAGGCCCGTCTCTGTGAAGTAGTTCTGAGTGAAAATGCGAAGCTTTTGATGTGGTGTCTTTTCCATCTTCTGCGCGGCGTTTTGCAGCATATATTTTTAGCGTTTTATTCAAAAGCTGTACTATGATTCAGCATATCACATAAATCATAATAATCCGTTCCTCGGATCTTTTCTTTGAGTTTCGTAAGCTAGAGCTGCTGTTTGAAATAGACAGAAACATCAGTGATAAAAATTCAACACCATGTCAATCATAGTACAGCCAGCGGCGTTGTCAGTCAGCAAGTGGCTAAACTGTATTTCGTCTTACGAAAATCAATTGAAATCCCAGTTTAGACAAGTAGAGCTTGGTAAGCCATACTCGATGGTGCAAGTGCCTATTGATTTGCTTCTTATGGACTAGCAAATGAGTAGAGCGAGAAAGGATTAAGTATAATATACAAAGTCCTGTGGTGTGGTGTGGGCGATGGTCCATCTGCAATACAGGAGGTTACGGGTTCGATTCCCGCCTCGGGACAAATGTTTGTACGATCTACAGATATTTGTTCCGGGTGTTTTGGTCGTTTTCTATGTATACTAAAAAATATCTATTGTACACACACATTATCTAACACAAGCTCTGCTTAGTTTGGGGTGAGATAATGATGTGTGAATTGTCCAGCATTATTTATTATTATTCAATACAATTGTTTGCTTTTCATACCTTCCAATATTTCGATACTTGATTATGCCCTAAACCGCGGGCATAATCAAGTATTGAAATATTGGACGCATTATATCGCACGTGTGTCTATGAATATAAATAACAATATGTGATTTCAGATCTAGAACGACTACTATTACACTATACTCTATTACATCTAGACTTTTCAACCCGCTCTGCTAGTTTTGGCGTTGCCGGCGTTGGGCACCCCAAACATCAACTCACAACGTCTCATCTCAAAAATCTTCCTCCTTTAAAATATTAGCAGGATAAGATAGCATGGGGAAGTGTCAGCAGAAAATATAGTACCATTCGTAATATTTCCGATCAGCTCAATACGCGGTGCGTGCGCGGATTAACGTAAACAACAAACCTTGATTGTTGATTTTTGCAGAAATGTGTTCCGCTATTCATCTATCATAATGTTCAAAACAATGAGTCATACTGATTATTGTACTTTTGCTTCATTTTTCTCTAAATATTCCGCGGATAACCTGCATTAATTATAGACCAGTAAAGGATCATAAACAAATCTAGTTTCTGCCCGCAGCTTCGCACGCGTTGTGTCTATGGAACCGTTAAAAGGTTATTTCCATCCCATGGGAACTGTTTTGAGGGATAAAAAGTATGCTTGTGTTTGATTCCAGGCTTAGAGCTACTGTGCAATGTTTCAGTCTTATCTATTCAGTAGTTTTAGCGTGAAGAAGTAACAAACTCCCATCCATATATCCACCCTAACATGCAAACTTTCGCATTCATAATAAAGTGATATTAAAAAGAAACTCGTTTATCTTCACAATGCTCCCTTCATGATTTTTTAAGAAAGTAAAACACGAAAAAGGCGTATCCTGAGCGAGCACCATGGTGGATGACATATTGGGGTCACTCGCCGCTACTTTGTCACCGCCAGCTCGGAAGATGCGTCCCACAAATCATATTTAGCTAGGAGCTATGGAGGATTGAGACTTTTAACTGTTTGTCTTGGAATAGAAACGTTAATGAAAGCAGGCGTCTGATACATGCCACGTCTGGGACTGGGAGTGACCTGCTTTTTACACCACGTTAATTGTCACCTGTTTTTTCCCGAAGATCTAAAAGTTCTTATTCTCTCGAAATAATTAGTCCCTAGAATTTAATAACCACGCGAACCAGGTTAATGTTAAACAATTGTTCCATTGCCGATTCATAAAAATCGTTGGTTTGATTTAACCTTCGTTTACTTTCATAAAACATCGATATGCACTGATTGCGGTAACGTCTGTTTTAACGTTTTGGTTTGATCGTAAAGCGGCAGAACCTTAGAGTCAACATGTAATGGAATCTAATTAAAAGCAGAACATTAACTTGCGTCGTCATCTAGTTGATAAACAAAGCGGCGTGGGTCGAACAGGCACCTGCCTGCGCCCACGCCGGGTCCAGGGCCGTGTGCACACCTGACGTCACCTCAACAGCCTCCTGACGCGGACTTGCCCAACCTGTCTCCGCAGGCAAACAAAGAACCTTACCGCCTATGCGGTTTTACTTCCTGTCTAATCTTTTTTTCATTAACTAGCCTAGATTATTAGGGCCTTAGATTTCTATGTTCTTGAAATTTGTCAGTCTCGACCGTCTGGTCGGGATAGTTGGCGCCGACGCACCCATCTGCGTTGACATCTTGATTGACGTGTTTCGCTACGCTACGCGCATCATGCCTGCGACCAAGTTAATGTGCGTAGTTTTATTTTATTTTGTCGTAATATACTTCCACTTAACTACGTCCAGGCAGACTTCAAAGAAACAACCCTGACCTATATCGACCGATCTACGATATGACGCTCAATTGTAAGAAATATTTCGGCTATGATTATTTAAAAAGAAAGCATATATGCAGTGGCTTTCTGTGTTTGCTACGCAAATATGTTTTATTAATCATGAAATCGGAGAACCTACTTCACGGTCGGAATAAAAAGATAATCAAAGTGAACATCAAACTCATTTCCAATTCCAAGTATACATTAAAAAAGAACATGGATCTTTCTAGAACAAGGAATAAAATTTATCACACTCAGTAACCAAGTGCCGTTTGGTAACCTGGTAGGTGCCGTTTATGATACGGCTACTAAGAGTGTGGGAGGTGGTGACACGCGACAGACCACTGGTGAATCGAGGTGTATTATTAGAAGAACACCTAAGCACGTGTTGACTCTTGTATTATTGTACTGTTCATGTGTAAACAACATTGAACGACCTTCCAAAAAACCATTCGCTTCTTAAAAACTGCTGTTTAATAATTCTCTATCAGTCCCACTTGTTATAAATTGCTTTTTAAATCGAAATCTGTAAAAAATAACAACCTCTGTGTAGAAAAATCTGGCAGAAACAGATTTGCAAGCTGTCGAGTGTCAGGAGTGCACTTGTGCAGTAATCGGGGGTTTCGTACATCTGCCGTAATAATTCGCATCATTACGGGCAAATGAATCATCCGCTCTGCGCGCGCGCACCGTTTGTTTACAATATCTGTGCGGTAATACCACAGTAACACCATCGCATAATGATTTACAGACTTTTACAAATTATTTAACTTACTTTGCCTTGTTTATCTGATTCAATGTTTGGGTATTCTTCAGCCAGCTTGCTGTTGCTGAGGAAAAATATTGATGCCTGCTGAACTTGGTAAACATCGTTGAGAAATACTGTATTATAAACAATATTGCCCCATATTTCGTATTTCAGCGATAATAATCGAATAAGTGATTTCGGTAAGAATGCGTGCATTTTCGATTCGATCGACTCGGTATGTAACCAATGCAGTTTGTACAGCAGAATGTCGATTATCGTTTTTGATGTCTTCATAATGTTTACCTTACTTTTAGCTTTATAATGTACGTGAGTCACAGACAGATGTTTTATTTTCAGCTCGTATTTTCTTTCCCTCGTATATCCAGTTTTATGGAAGCATTACATAATACATACTTCCATCTTTTCTCGCCTTAGGAATCTGTTAAAACGTGCTCTACATTTTATATTTTTATACGTTTGTGAAATAACTCAAATAGAGGTCGTTCTGTCAGTTGGAAATAGAGTTGTTAGTTAGGGCAGCCATCTTGTCATTTAACGCGGTGTTTGTAAGTGTTCATTGATTGAAATCGGTTCTCTGATATTCATTGATAGATATTTGCATATTCAACGGGCTTAGGTAAATCCTAGCAGCTGCTATGAATGAACATAAACCTTCGTAATTCAAGGATAGAAATCAATCGAGCTATCGTAAAACATTTGTTCGTATTGCGGTTGATCGGATCCAAGAGCCTCGCCTACATTGCCTAATGCCCTACACTCCTAATAGCTTTTCCGCACCCATTGTATTCTACGTATCGTAGACTTTTTATGCATAATACACGCATGTTGTCGAACAGTTTGTCGTTAGACCCCTTACGTATTCACGTGTGTATTCCACTACTAAAAGCGAAAAGCGTACGTTTCTACATTACTAATTCGTATAGTGGCTTATGTAATTTCCATTTCGTTGCTACAGTGCTGACTCACGGTTCGTATGTTTGTAAATAACGCGGTTCTATACAATATTTTGTTGTCATTTCAGTCTGACTAACTAGTTACTAGTTGGTTGAGTAAATTACATTCTACTTTGCGGGCTGAACGTAATGTGCTAGGGAGATTCAGTTTCTTTGATATTTTATTTCACATTACCAGGACAACCTCAACTGGGTATGCTTGCCCCTGTTTGTACGTTTGTCTATGCTGAAGGGTGATCCTAATGAAATTTCGCAAGGAGATCGATTTTATCATATCGACGGACACAGTACCAGGCCACATGATCGAAGCCGCGAGCAGATTGCTATTGCCTTATATTCTTTCGCTTACTGATTTACTTCTTTATTTGTTTCCAGAGAGTCGTTCCGCGTGCGGTGGCGGCGGCGGGTCGGAAGGCTCGGAGGGTCGAGCGTCGTGGCGCGTGACGCTCGACCACGACCTCGTGGAGACACTCAGCGCCATCTACCCCGAGTGGTTCAAGCCGCAGCACCGCCGCGAGCGTAGCGAGGCTTCGCCCGCGTCACTTCCCTCGCCGCGCTCGCCGCGTACTCCCCCGGAGGACGATACCTTCAGGTACAGCTTGTAACATTTAATTGGATCGATGCACAGACCTCGTACAGACTCACAGCTCCATCTACCCCGAGGGGTTAAGTTACATTATATTTAAGTTGGACAATAAACTTTGAAATAGAACATGATGTGAAAGTTCGGGAGTTTCTCTGTAGGCTTGGGGATCCCGTATTGAAACAAAAAACCTGATGCGAAAGCTCGGGAGTTTCTCTGAAGGCTGGGGGAGAACCCGTTACGAAACAGCGACAGCTTTGCAATGACCATTGTATTGTCTCCCAGTGGTCGCATAGAGTGAGTGGTACAGTGCCGATATTTTTTGGCGTCAATTGGGGGAGCCCTTTATTTAGCAGTGGGCGTTGATATTGTCTTTCTGATTTAATTTACTAAATTATTTAAGGCTTGTTCTAACGATGTTGTTGTTACAGTTCAGGCGCGGAGGAGATGGCTGGGCTCCAGGCAGGCTCCAGCGCCAGCGAGCCTCCGAGCTCGCCGCGCGTCTCCCCGCCCAAGGTCATCGTCGACGACAGCCCCTTGCAGCCCGCCATGGGCAGACATAAGGAATGTGAGTATTTTACTACGCTACCATATCTTATTGCTCATCTTGGTATATCACAAATAGGTGTACCAAGCCGAAAAAGGTTGACTATACTACATATAAAAAAGCTTTTATAATCATCTAGGAAGTTAAGGTATTTAAAATAATAAACATTTATTGATCGTTAAATTGATCTATATTAACTTGTAAACCATCAACGAAGAAGTCAAGTCATCTATGTACATATGTATATTTGATCCGTAAAGCGACTGATGATCTTTAAGTAAAGCAGCTTCTTATCCCCTTTCTCATGCACCAGTAGTTGTCAAAGCAGGTGAACGTAGAATTTAGTTACCCTTATACAAAAATAATAAATTCATTGATAAATAATAAATAAATAATGCTGGACAATTAACACAGCATCATCTATCATCAGCTAGCTCGAAGCTAAGCAGCCTCGATATTTCTATCTTAGTTATTATCGTCTTTTATAATTAAAGTTACGAGTTGCTCATCTTTCCATACAAACGTGGAAGGATAACTACTACATTGTTTGATGTTGACCATCCAAAACTAAGGGTGATTTCAATTTATCTCGTTTTTATATATTTCAGTTTACACCCAAAACCGTAATTGAATGTACATTATACCTGCTCAGACATAGTTTAGTTATTCAAAAGTAAGAAACAAAATTAATTTTGAAAAGATACACTCCATAGTATTTCTATAATAACCCTTGTGAACCTAAAAGTCTGTTTACATATTTTACGCGGTCGTTAAAGGAATGAATCAAAGTTCATAAATTATGAACTTTGATTCAATCATAATTTCATCAATTGTCAGGCGAGATGTTTGCTATTTAGGCCTCGCCTACCGGCGAGTTCGTGCCGTTGACTCGTTCAGCGTTAAGATTCAATATCTGACTGTTCTTCTGGCTTGGACTGACTGTACATTTCTGATAGACTGAAGGAAAGTAACAGGGATTCTGGTGTCTAATACTTCTCACCATTATCTCTTTATTACGATGTGGCGCGGTGGGCGAAGGTCCGCCTGCGACGCAGGAGGTTGCGGGTTCGATTCCCGCCTCGGAACAATTGTGTGTACGATCTGCAGATATTTGTTCCGGGTGTTCTGGTCGTTTTCTATGTATAATAAAAAATATCTATCTATGTAATGTATTGTATTATGTATATCAGTCATCTAGTACCCATAACACAAGCTCTGCTTAGCTTGGGGCTAGATGATGTTGTGTGAATTGTCCAGCATTATTTATTTATTTATTTATTTATTTATTATTTATGCATGCAAATAAATGTAAGGACGTTGTCCCTCAGTGTCTGAACCTTCGCATTTCATATTGGTATGCAAGACGTGTCCATATTTCCTGCCATATTCTCCGCACAATCCAAAACTAAACAAAAACGAATAAACAAATTCGCACTTGTTGTGTGCAACGTGCAACTCGATTCCAAATTCTAAGAAATATTGTTTATAGCAACAATGACAAAGTAGCGTATTGTTGCAGTCGTCTCGAAGTCGAGAATTCTGTGCATACGAGGGTGCTAGGCCATACGACATCATACGATAGTGTATCAGTGCGGAATTTGATTGTTGTGAAAAATAAAAACCGAATACAAATTCCTAAAAGAAAAAACAGTGTAAATACTGTTTTATTAAGTTTAGCTTAGTCCAGATACTAATCCATCAGAAATCACGGCAACGACGGGACTTTCGGGATTATTCACTATACCTTAAGCAAAACAATCATTAAAATTCGTCCACAACTGAAGGAGAAGTTGACAAAGAGACCTACATACATACAGCACATATAACCTTTTGAAGTCAGTTAACACTTTCATTGCCACCAACTTACACGGACGACTTCCTCCTCCTGCAGCAGTGAATGCGATATACTAAAAAGACGCCCAGTAACCCACAATATTCGGCCCACTGGTAGTGAATGTTTCGTCTGTAATACGGTCGCGGCATAACACTAGTTTCCTTGTGCAGTGTTTATTTGTGTTGGCCGCGCGCCAGAGTTGTCCGCCCATCGCTCGCACAAACAAGAATACAGTCGGCCTACGTGCCGTGTTATCGTATCGATAATATTCGAGTAGGTATCGAAACGATGCATCCATCGCGTCGTTTCGCTCGCGCATCAACGCTACGTCAACGTAAATCGCCTGGTATCATAAAGGTTGTCGTTCACACTTGCAACCCCACTGCCGTTCAATACAAAATCGGGCATTCAAATATAGGCTTTAAACTCGTAATATTTATATGCATTTTATATTGACGGCATCAGTTAATAGCCAGCTCGCGGGCCCCTCGCTTGTAGCTTACGGTAATCCATTTTGTCACTGTAAAATTAATCAAAATAATGATTTCGGGACAAATGTTTGTACGATTTGCGTTTTCTATGTGTAATAAAAAATATCTATCTATGTAATGTATTGTATTATGTATATAAGTTACCTGGTACCCATAACACAAGTTCTGCTTAGCTTGGAGCTAGATAATGCTGTGTGTATTGTCCGGCATTATTTATTTTATTTTAACCCAATATTTGCTAGTACATTTTAGTTCTATGCGGCAGTGATTCGGTCCAGATCTGCGACAACCTTAACATCACTTTTGAGACATACCAGTGTCACCTATTCAATCACCGCTCATTGTTGTATGAAAAAGGCAGTCGTTCGCAAGGCATTCCGATACAATTGAATGCTTAAACAAGCTATTTATGTATAATTTACAATAATACCTACGAGGATAAACATGATAAATGAAGGAAGGAAAAGCTTGCAAGATATTAGAGGCGTTCATTGTTCAGTGATATACGTTTTGTTATGTTGTTTACAGCATTGAAAGTGAAGCTGATGAACCGGCGTCCTATCAACCAGCTCGTCGCGCAAGGAATCATGCCCCGTGAGTGTTCTTACTTATATATTTTATTACTGCCTGCTTATATCGTGTATTTTAATTATAAGTATTGATACAACGGGTATTTATCGCGTTTAATAGATATTTTTCCCTTCGGTCCCGGATGACACAAACTGATGAAACGATGGAAAAAATTAATAAATCCCCGTGGTATCAATACTTATAATTATCGCGTAAGTTGAAAATTATTTAAAGTACTTAACTCTGCCCGCGGCTTGCCCGCGTAGTATTAAAATTTCATGGGTTTTAATATTTTTGCGCGAAACTCTTATCCTTTTCATCAATAAAAGTAGCTTAAGTTCCCGTTTTAATCAGCTATCTACCAGCTGAGGTTCCTTCAAAATAGGTGCAGCTGTTTTGGTGCTTAGCCAAAACAAACGGATACACAGAAAAATCTTAAAGTTTGATATTTTGTTAAAAGTATCGTCATAATATCATCTCGTGCAAGTCGTAAAAAACTATTACAAACAGACACTTCCATTTTATTTAATCAAACTATTACACAAATAGCATAAATGCGTAAGTTTTAATATTTAGCTGTATGGATGTTTGTTTACCTCTACGCCAAAACTACTGAACAGATTGGGCTGAAATGTTGTATTCAGGTAGTTCTGGGCTTGGAATAAAATAAATGCTACTTTTAATCCCACAAATCAGTTCCCATTGGATAGAAATACCCTTAAACGTATCCATAGAAACAACACATGCGGGGCAGCGGGAAAAATAGTATATATTTCATTTCATTTATTCCTCCACAGTACATGTATGTACACTTCATATCGTACTTTACTATTATCTATCCATATTACTTTATTATATTCCTACTTAATATTATAAACGCGAAAGTTTGTAAGTAATGAATGATGGATGGATGGATGTTTGTTACTCTTTCACGTAAAAACTACAGAATGGATTTTAATGAAATTTTACAATAATATAGCTTACATATCAGAATAACACATAGGCTACAATTAATAAAAATATATTGTATCTTATCCAAAATATCTATCACCACGCGGGTGAAACCGCGGGGCGCAGCTAGTAATCATTATATAAAACAAAATATTTTTGTGTAGGAAGAAAACACCATAAGGGATTGTATACGGAAAGGTAGAGATTAAACAAAACAAAACAATAATGTAGTTAAGTTGTAGGTTTATTTATTTTGTGGATTATTTGTATTTTGCGGGTAAATGAAAACTTTATCAAGACAATTAGTAAGAAACATTATTAGTGTCCTCGTGACAAGCAGCTGGCACATATGGCTTGTATTGTCACTGGCAAGCGTGGGTAGAATTCAATTTACGATGTAAATGCCACAGTCAGTGATCACTTTCCTAAATATAAAACATTTTGTCTCTATAACATGCATTGTAGACATAATTTAAATACATTTATTCAAACAACGAAGAGATAAATACAAGAATAATAGTATTTGACGACATTTGTGGCGCAGCGGACGTAGCTCCGCCTGCGACGTAAGAGGTTGCGGGTTCGATTCCCGCCTTTGGACCAATGTTTGTACGATCTGGGTTATGTACATATAAATACCCAGTTCTTTTCAGTTTCCATGGGATAGAAATAGCCTTAAAGCGTATCCGTATACACAACGCGTGCAAAGCCGCGGGCAGAAACTAGTTAAGGAATAAAGTGTTATTGATGTTCTCTTCAATTCCATTTTTGTGGAGGCCTATGTCCAACCGTGGACAATGGTAGCATAGCTGATGATGTTATATACCGAAATTCAAGTTTATTTCTTTCTGTTTCAGCATTAAAAACGCCACCGGCGTATTTTGAACAATGCAAGCAACTGGAGAGAGCAAAAACTGGAGATTTGCTCAAAGCAAAGATACAGAGGCGACCAGACAGACAAGAATTAGAACGAAGACATATTTTGGAACAGGTAAATGACAACTCTATTTCAAACCCACATAAATAAATAACTAAAACTACCTGTAGATTGTTTGCAATAATTATAAGTACTAATTTAACGCGTTTATTTGCCTTTTTTACACGCTATAAATACCCGTTAAATAGTACTTATAATTATTTGTTCAGATCGCGTTATCGATTAACGATAGAGAACCGTTCAATTTTAATGCATTTTGTGGAGGATGAAGTGAACGACCTGTATTGCCACCTTATACCACATTTAAAATTTAATTTCAATAATTATAGTATTTCAGTAGTTACGAATGGTACCTAGAACTTTTCTCTTTCTCTCTATTTTAGACTAGACAAGGCCTAATCCATGAACCTGCTATTGCACAACATGAAGAAGAACAATAATTTAGATGATCATCTTAATAATTATTCTTCTTCGTATAATAATATACTTATTATGAAATTTTAGTTTTCTAATGTACCAAAATATTTTCAGGAAAGTCACGTGGACCCAAGCTTAGCCGAGAAGCAGCGGATGCTCAAGAAGGCCCGCCTTGCCGACCAGCTGAACGACCAACTCTCGCACAGACCGGGCCCACTCGAGCTCATCAAGAAAAACATACTACACACTGAAGAGGATATAGAAACCGCTGTCAAAAGTGGCTCCCTAGCATTCAAAGCGACGTGCGAAGGGGCGTCCGGCCGCCCCGAGCATCCCGTAGCTTACTGCGGACCGCCCGAGGAAATCTCCCCCTCCCCCTCCCCTCCGTCTACTCTGTCTCCCGTCAGCATCAGCGTAGCCTCCCCCCGCGACCACCCGCAGATCCAGCACCCTGCCCCCGGAAAGACCAAACCTCCAAAGAAAAACAAATGCAAAGCGCATCACCAGCCGAAAGCTAGATTCAAATTCCACGAGTATAAAGGTCCTCCTAACGCGCAGAAGGCGTCTACCCCGCCCGGTGAAACGGAGACACCTTACGAGTTGTTATTGCAACAGCAGCAGTTGCTTCTACAGCTGATGCTGCCGGCTTCGCCCGCGCCCTCGTCTGCTTCAATCGCTTCTGATTCGTCGGATTACGCGCCGCCACCGCCGCCGCTCCCACCCACACATCACGTGGCCGGAAACGCACGCATTGAAGACATGAAAGTCTCCGATCTACGGGCAGAATGCAAACGCCGGAATCTGCGAGTATCAGGCCCTAAGCCGACGCTTATAGACCGGCTACGGCCTTTCCTGGTTTTAGATAGATCAGGCCAGCAGGATGATTCGCCGAGATCTCCCGCGTCTGTCGCGTCGAATGTATCGGTCGCATCGCCTGAACCAGTGCTGAAGATTGAGTACGAGCCCGCGGAGGACATCGTGCAATCTCAGCGGAGACAGATCGAAGAGTTGGAAAGAAAGTTGGAGGCGTCTCGGCAGCAGCTGGAGGCGGTGCGTCGCGAGGCGGCTGGTGCAGCGGCCTCTGACCAGTCGAGGAGATTACTGCAGGCGCATCTTTGCGTGTCGCAGTTACGAGCGCAGCTTGACGCGTTGCAGCAGGCGCCGCACCCGCCGCCGCCGCAGCCGCAGCGGTACGTCATCGCTGCCTCCACGGACGCAGCTCCCGACCGCCTCGTCAGACTCTTTACCGTCACGCCTCCCACGCAAACCTCTACAGACTCTAACAACGACCCACAGAAAACTGCTAACCCAGCGTATATCCTCAACGGTGTCAAAGTGGTACCTATAGCGATCCTACCCACAGCTCACTATGAGCCTACCGCGGCACCTCCTCCTCCGCCGCCGCCGCCGCCCCCTCCACCTATGCCCGAGATCACCATCCCAGCACCAGCTCACGATTCTGCCGAAGACAGTCAGATCATGGACGACGTGCTCGAGATTCTCGTCGAGAACGGCGAGCTTCCCCCATCAGCCGTGCAGCACGGGACGCCCAACGCGACCATAGATTCCGGCTTCTCGGAGGCTGATACCTTCTCTCCGGCCGACGTTCTATCACCAACAGATGTTTTGACGGACGATGTGTTGAGTAACACGCACGTTCGAGACTCACTAGCGGCGGACGAGCTACAGCGAGAGCTCGATGACATCCAGAACGAAATCATGAGTCACGCGGATATGCACGCCAACAACCGCGCGGCAAACCCTCCCGCGCCCGACTTAGACACGGATTTGAGCGTAGAACTACTGTCCAACGGTGATTTCCACACCGATTTCGGACCCACTTCCAACACGGCGGACAATGATGATTTCTTTGAAAGATTCTTCTCGGGCCACAGCGATCGTGTCGATAATAGTCCACCGATGGCGATGGACATAGGCGAAGACACGAATGAGAAAATGCCCATGACGCCGCTCACCAACGGAGATATACTAGAACACACGGGAACAGGATTCGACTACAGCGACGATCTGTCGCTGCCGTCGTTTCAGAGCGACGACACGCGGCACGGCGGGTTCGATCGGCAAGACTTTGATCTTCAAGATATGGTGAACGATACCATCAGTAATAACAACATGAATGTGGACAGCGACGCGTACGATTACAGTATGGAGACCGATATGTTTCCGAACATTTTCGGGCGAGGCCACGTTCCGCAGTGCGACCCTTTACTCGGCGGGGTTCTACCCCGCCCCGCGCCCCGCCCCGCCCTGAAACACTACTCCTGGGACAAGATAGAGTACGATGCCACTTGACGCCCCGCCAAGCCTCTCACGCTTACACTATGATCTCTACGCATCGATGGTCGCAGCCACAGCTTCAAACACAATCCTTGTGCGGTTCCGAACGCGATCTAACGCTACACAGTGGCGGTTCGATCTAAGCTAGTCTCCTCAGTGACTCGTTCTTCCAATATGGTGACTTTGATTAGGTATTATGAAACACCAAGTGTTTGCAGGACGACATGGTTTTACCTTAAAAAATGTACTTAATTATGGTACGAAATATATTTATGTATTGTGTCGCTAGTTGATAACCTAGTAAAATAGTGTACATATTAGTTTATTTTTTCACCACTGAGCGATTACCGTACGTCGCCTGCGTAGGCATACTTGGCTCATGTTATTAAATCCATCCTTATTTACTTTGTATTAGTTTAACTACTTATGTATATATTGCAATTTTTAATACTCAACATAGTTGTGGATTTCTGCATTCCGCCCGATGACTAAAATTTTTGGGAAAATTAACATAGGAAGTTTTGTTATGACACAAATCTATGAAGACACCTAAAGGCTGATTCTCGCGGGAAATAAAACGGAATTACGTCAATTCCGTGCGCCCTATTTTACATATTAAATGAGAACTAGCCCGCTGGTACAAAAACGACTATGTTTTTTTTAAAGTCACGGATAAATTGTGTCAATTATAAGTTACCGCTGTCCCTGACGCATGGATAGCTATTTCCCAAATCAAAGAGTGACATTCCAGTCTTGTTGAAGTGCTCAGCAGAGCACGGAGCACTTGTTTCTCGAATAATTGAAAGTTTAGCCATATTAGACAAGTAACATGTGTGTTTGGGAGTTAGTCAAAATTTAATTGTAGTTGAATATGAGAGCAAGATGCACATTCACGAGCCATCGTCATGGGTGGGACCAGCTTGGGAACAATATTAGATATGAATTCATTTTAGGTAACTTAGGAGCCGGCTCCTAGCTTTCAAACAATTATGCAAACGTATTACCTTGTCCACTCTAAATATAAAACAATTAATTCGCAATTACGGTCTGCTCCAACCTGACGGCGGACTTTATAATGATTTGGTTGCACTGTACTGTGTATGCAAGCTTATTCTATTTGGACTTTGAGGTATTTCTTTGATTATTGTAATTTTACATAACATTCTTGAAAATGTATCATTCCATTGTACTGTCTAAAGTTTAGGATAGGTGAGCCATTATCAATAAGCTGATATCCAATATGATTCTAGACTGGCAGTCATTCACATGAACGCTAAGTGTATTCTAGTCTGTTTGCGTAATTGTTTGAATGCACATTTTATAATTTATTTTTACTCTTCCATGTGTATTGTACTTAACTTCTTTTTTATTCATTGCTATGTGTGAGTGTTTTGTCACTAATGTATTAGTTAGTATTATTATATTTAGTTAAAACACTGCTTTTTTAGGGAAGATGAAGAGTGAAAGTGAAATCAGTGAATCAGATAATAATTATTGCCATTTTTTGCATTTACACTTTATTTAAAAAGTTTGATAACATGTTGCAACAACGAATATTGATGGCTTTACTGCCCATATGTGCCAATATCAAAACAATGCACAGTCACAGAAAGCATAGCGTTTGTACAAAAGTTCTCTAATGGTTGTCTAATATTGAGGGAGAATTGTTGATGGTACATGCAATAGTACTATAAACTTTTCAAATTAAGTTTATAGTACAATGGCATATGGATTGGTGCTAAATTTTATTAAATTTAAGATTAATATTTAACATAAGTATCCTAACAAAGAAAATAACATTTAAAAATGTGTGGCTATAATTTAAATTTAAATCATGTATCACTGAAACTAACATAATTATATTTCAATATGGTTTTGTTGTGTTATTTTTTCTGTAACTACCAGCCAATCACATCAGCTGTAGAATATAAAACTTACAAGGCTCGTTGGAAAATCATGAATGCTTTTAATTTAAGTATTATTCCATTAAATTATATTAAACCTTTAGTACATACTTAGATTTAAATATATATTTAAAAGAAATCTATTTGCTCACTATTCGAAATTGTACTCATATTTAGCTGAATTTATTGTAATACAACTTGGGTATGGGATGGACACTATTTATTAACTATCACATTATTTAAGTCTCAGCAATGTTGTATCAGAATCGTTTCTGTATTTATAAGGCTATGGAGCCTCTGATATCAAACAATAAGTGAGATTATAACGTTTTCATATAAGTAAGCACTTATGTTAATAGCATTATTGTTAATTTATTGTTGTAGTTTTTGGAAAGTTTAAATATTTTGTTTATAATTATAAAACGAGTTTACAATTGGAGTGTACGCAGGATCTAAGTAGTTACTGAGGGAATGCCTGATGTGTTAGGTTTCTTGGAATATGTGGAAAAAAATATCATGTGAAGGCCCAAATAAAAATGGGTGAGATTTGCAAACATATGTATAATAATGTGCTGAATCTTAAAGGAAATGAAGCAAATCCCAGCCACTTGAAATAGACACAGGCCTTCCCCATCAATAAATAAGTGTATTTTAACCAATTTATTTCACACTCAAAATTATGTTTCCTTTCATTATCATTTATTTCATGCTCTCTGCATATCAATAATGTAATCAATGGTTTCTGGCTATGTGCAATAATGCACGTAAGTCTTGGAGGCTTAAAGGCCTTTTGCAGAATCAAGTATTTAAAATTAAGTGTAAGAAGTAGTAAGAACGTGATATAACATAACACAGGAGTCGGTTATGTAGTGTAATTGGATAGTTTTTTTTACCTTGCCCTGGATTGAAGCCTTGTAAATATTTTCCAAGCCTTTACTAGCTTAAGTAAAAGAATGTTGAATAAAGTTTTGACAAAATAAATGTTGTTTCTTTTAATTAATTAAGACCATGGTTCTACTCTATTATTGGATACTAGAGACTTCTGGCCCCACTACCGCAAACAAAAAAGAAGAAAAACTTATACTAGGACGTTCCAGTCAATATGGCCAGAGTACTTTTTATAATAGGTTAAAGCAGAATCGATCAGTAACCAAACTACGGCATCCGCTAATTTACAAGCCACGTGATACTTGGTAGGTAGTACCCTTATAATTTAAATGTAGTAGGTACTATCAAATCAATACGGCAACTGCTTCCTTCAGCGTTCCCAACTCAACGGGTTTACCGTTATATCTAACGGATTTGGATACGTTGTAAACGGAAAAATCCATTCTAACGGCGCTGACGGAATAATTAAATGGAAAAAACTATCTACATACGTATTGTTCTAATTATATTTTTCAAATTTATGTAAAAATTTAGTTAAATCAAAAATGAAATGAAGGGAAACATGGTTAATGCCATTCTGAATATACGCTCAGGGCTCAAACGTAAAGGTAAAAACTGTTACTTGTATATTTTCCCTGATGCCGTAATTAACATGATTAGAATACTGCAAAGCTATGATCAGCAATCGACTTCTGCATATGTAGCTTTTGCAATGGCAACTGAGCATGATCACACTGAAAATATGTAACAACGACATTATAGATTTTTCATTTTGATGAATATAAGTTTTCCTCTTGAATAATAATAGAAAGGTTAAATATATTAATGGATAGAAGTAGGCATAGTTCACAAAACATTTATACATATTTCCTCAACTACATACTGTTGGTATTATTTAAAATTGCTATTAAATCGTGAAGAAATATAATATAAGAAATTAACGGCTTTGATTTACGAAAAAAAATATATTAACGAATTCTTGACGGAAATAAATATTAAATATGGCGGTTTTAAAAAAAATTGTTGGCAACGCCCTCACCTGCCGCCAAGCCAATTATTTTCTGTACTGTATTGTATCGTATTTTGTACCCTGCTGCATCCCTGCTGTTTGTACCTATTCTATCTATTCTCTTTGGCCAATTATTTCCCAGTCAGTGTTGGTTGGTTTGTTGTGTTGTGATAGTATATTTCTGTACAAGTTTCTCATTCACAATCTTAGGTACAATGATTTTGCTCAGGCAATAGCGTCGAATTAATCAAAGGAAAAAGCATATTAACAATATCTTACGATTCCGTCAATTTTAGTAGTCTAGATATGATATTAGCTGAAACCTTGCTGTTCGCTCTATCATTGCTCGATACCGGTGTGATACTATTCCTATTAGTTTACTACATAATTACGCTGACCGATCTAGAATGTGATTATTTGAATGCTCAGGAGTGTTGTGACAAGTTGAACTATTGGCTGCTTCCTAAATATCTCGCACATTCGTTTGTATCCATTCTGTTGCTGTTCCATGGGCAAATGCTATTGTTTGCATTAAATCTTCCCTTAACTGTTTGGTTGTCCATTGAGTATTTCACCGTGCCGAAAGGCAACATCGGGAAGTACGACCCAGCGGAGATTCATAACAGAGGACAACTGAAGAAGCACCTGAGGGATGTTATGATAAATGTTGGCTACTATCTAATATTCTTCTTCATATACCTTTATTGCTTCATCCTGTCGTTATTAAAAGGTAATCCAATTATACACAGTGAGGAAATAGTGACTGAGCTGTAATCATGGGAGATGTAGAAAGACCAACAACCAGCAGCGAAGCTAGAGATGAACAAAGCTCACCAGAGCCAGAAAAGGCTTGTGTCAAGCTAAAACTAGCTGAACATTTTATGGCTGCTTTGGAGGAAAAGGAGCTCGACAGAGGTGCTGAGCTTGTTGATTGTGATCCAATTGTGCTTAAGCAAGTTTTCAACAACTTTTTAATACTGTGTAATATACTGAAACATTTGTCATGGCAGGATAAGTTTGTGTGTAGAGAGGTCTGTACCAGCTGGCAGGCTGCCGTCTACACTCTGGGGAAAAAACAGCTTCGTCAAGTTGACTTTTCAATAAACTTGAAGGTTAGCGCTGTAAAGAAAGGCATTGTGTTCAAGAAATCGAATGAGTTCTACAATATGCCATTATGTGTCCTGATGTTTTGTAATGCATCAGCTATAAATGACTATGGAACTGCTAAATGTATGGCTATACTGCCTCATCCCTGCAATCCTCCTTGTGAGAAAAACCACAGTGGTAAGAATAAAATTAATAAGTAATGTTATAAACGTGAAAATAGAAACACTTTATTAGAAAGTATTTGGACAAAAAAAACTATTATTTAAAAATGATACAGTTTGTTGATGCTCTAATAACAGTATGATAAATTTATATGTTTTTATTTCCAGTGATAGATATGATACAACGAGAGACTGCAGGCCCAAATCCTATCATGTTTATAACCAAAGCATACAACATTGCCTACCTGCCCCTCCAGAGATCGTTGACCTGGGATAATGCCATCAGGACATTGAGCCCACAGAAGTTCCCCTTTTATTGTGGGGTTGTGATTCCTCGGTTCAAGGATGTGTGGTTCTCAACATACAGTTCACCAATAGCTCGAGAACAGGTTCATAATTGGCAAAAATTTGTGCAGAAGATAGCTGAAGCCAACATCATCAAAGCTATCATTTTGAATGTTACGGATCACTTCATGCTGTACTGTGATACTGGAGATTCTAACTTTTGGAGGGGCTTGAATGAGCTGTAAGTAACTTTCTAAATAAAGAAGAGAGAGAAGTAGGTGGAAAAATAAATTTTATTTACATATTTATTAAGCAAACAGCTGTATTTCAATTTTTTATAAGAGTTATATAATACATTTTATTAAAATATAGCCCACTGTGTTGTACTCAAATATGATAATAAGCCTAAAAATAATAATTATCGCCAAAGGTTGCTGACTTTACAATGTAACTGATAATTACATTTTTATACTGTATAAGTATCTCCATAACATTGATAAACATTTGTATAACCTGTTTAATAAATATTCTATTCTATGTAAACATAACAAGTGATAATAAAAATGTTGCAAGATTAAATTAAAAATTAACCAACTAACACATCAACAGATCTGATCAAATCAAATCATTTGTTTGCTGGTGCAAAAGCTCTTAATAAGAATGGTATTTTTAATACAATCTGCCTCATCGAGGCATACAAAACATATCCATAATCTTAATAATCAAAAGATTTTTTTAAATCAATTTATGATAATGTTTTTAAGTTCAACTTCTGTATATTTAAAAAATATGTCAGGACTGATTCTACATCTACATGTACTACATCTTTAATACTTGTCTTGTAGTATGTTGTGTTATGGTAAATAATAAAACTGAATGTTTTTATTTCAGCCAACCTGACATACCTTTTGCCTTTGGAGGTTGTCTCATAGAAGACACATTTGCCTACCAAGATGACTTAAATGATATAATAGCGATAGCAAATGATGAAGTGCCTCGTATCACCAGTAAACAAATCTCTGTCGCTATCTTCTCCACTCCCAAGAATGTGAAGAAGAAGCCTCCATTTGAGGTGTTTTCTTGTGTTATTGAGAAGGTAAATTGGACTAAGCAACAGATTCAGATGGAGATTGAAAAGGTATTAAAAGTTACATCCCATGTTTTAATTGTTAGCAACCGGACTGTCGCCGCGCGCCGATGCAAACGCTACTTCGAACTACGCAAATCGCAATAACAGTGGAACTTGTTGTCGAGATGCTGAGTCGATACATAATTATTTATTAAGTATCGTTTATTATTATTACACAGGTCATTTACAAACAGCGTCATCTAACCCCAAAGCTTGTAATAAACCTACATTTTGACGACCTCTGTAGCGCGGTGGGCGACGGTCCGCCTGTAACGCACTAGGTTGCGGGTTCGATTCCCGCCTCGGAACAATTGTGTGTACGATCTGCAGATATTTTTTCCGGGTGTTTTGGTCGTTATCTATGCATTATAAAAAGTATATATATCTATGTAATGTATTGTATTATGTTAATCAGTCATCTAGTACCCATATCAGAAGCTTTGCTTAGCTTGGGGCTAGATGATGTTGTGTGGATTGTCCAGCATTATTGAATTAATTTATTTATTAAGTATTGTTTATTAGTTATTACACACAGACTCTAGCCCCATGTTTGTAATAAACCTAAATTTCTGTTTCAGTTCTCAAAACGCATACCCCTCTACGAGAACTCTACGGCGCTGAAGTTATCCTGCGCGGGACGTCAGAGCAGGCATGATTACGAGCAGAATTACTTTCGCGAGTTCTTTCCGGACACGCCAATAGCTGGGGTCTTTGGAAACGGAGAATTTGGGCTCGACTACCCTCAGGCAAAACAATCTGAGGATGCAGCTAAGAAGGCCAAAAAAGGGTTAAGGTATGACACCTTGCGCTCTTATTCTACTGTCTTCATGTATTTTGGATGGGGGAAAATTGTAAGGCCTGCTCAAGAATGAATGATATATATTCCTGTGTTGAGACTGAGAATCGACATTCTCAGTATTATGAAGAATTACGGTTTGCAGGGACATTCGGGTTTTTTAATAAAGACATTTAGAGCATAGAATCTATCGAGTCTACATCATAGTGATTGCTTACAAGTAATTAAATTTATTTGCCGATTTTAGGTAAGTTATGCACAGACAGATAAGTAATAAGTTATTAGTTTTTAGGTATGTTTTGGTACAGTTGATTCCTAAAATCGATAACAGCTACGAATTGAAACTCAATAACTCAAAACTTTTTAGTATGTATTTTCATAAGTAGGTACTTTTGAAAAGTTTTGTTTATTAATTATTATGTCATAGTAACATACAGTATCATAAATTTACAACCTCTGTGGCGCAGCGGGCGAGGGTCCGTCTTCGACACAGTAGGTTTCGGGTTCGATTCCCGCCTGGGAACAAATGTTTGACGATCTGCTAATATTTGTTCCGGGTGTTCCGGGTATTTACTATGTATGATAAAAAAAACTAATCTATGTAAGTATTGTATTATGTTTATTAGGCATCTAGTGTCCATAACATAAGCTCTGATTTGATTCTTATCGCATTATTCTATGCTTATGGTATGTACTTCTGTAATACGACCGATGTGGCGCGGTGGGCGAAGGTCCGCCTGCGACGCAGGAAGTTGCGTGTTCGATTCCCGCCTCGGAACAATTGTGTGTACGATCTGCAGATATTTGTTCCGGGTGTTCTGGTCGTTTTCTATGTATAATAAAAAATATCTATCTATGTAATGTATTGTATTATGTATATCAGTTATCTAGTACCCATAACACAAGCTTTGCTTACCATGGGGCTAGATAATGCTGTGTGGATTGTCCAGCATTATTTATATTTATTTATTTAATAGTATTTCGTAGGGTTTTCTCATTACATATAATCAAGTTACTCACTATTGCAATAAGTTCAAATAAGTACATTTAGTAACCTACAGAGGAAAGTAAAGTTTTCTCTTCACACTTGTTTATGTAATAACAAATAAGTACATCTAGTCCTTACGTTTTAATTAGTAAGTTTGTATTTATGTCCTACTACACCTAAAGGAATACTCTAGGTACCCTAGTTTTAGCGGTAAATTACCGTTTATCTGATGTTAATATTTGATCAATAAATATGTAGACTTCTAAATCGAATATTGCATTTTTTATCATGTCGTCATTTATTTTGCCATAACTTTATTCGAAGCCGCGGAAGAAATTCGGCTATAGTTTGATCGAAACCGCTGTACCACGCCTGAGGTATGCGAGCGGCGAGACGGGAAATATCGGCCGCTCCGATCCATCAGTCTGCCGTCAACGCGTACTCTTGCTCTTTTTTCCTCGCCCCCCACCTCGCCGCACTTTCCTAAGGAGCGGTACAGCGGTTTCGGTCAAACTATAGTAAGAAATTATTATAACGTTTTCTATTTAATAACCTTTACCCCTAGACGACACTAGCGCCGCCACCTATTTATTCTTTACGTCGACTTATTATTTCTTCGTAGGCGTCAACACAGTTTGGTGGCAACCAAGAAGAACTTCGTATCTCTCTGTCTTAACTATACAAAATAAAACTATTACAGAGGCATTGAAAACAGCTTAATACTCAATACTCAATGTTTTTTTTACATGACATATGTACAATACAAATAGGTCTTAAAATTATATAACAGAAGTCCAACATGCACCCTGCAAGGGCCATTGCAGTGAGTATAAATTTAAAGTTAATAGTATCAAACTTTATATTTATTTTTGAAAATTCCTTAACTTTAATATATGAACAAAATAGGTGGCGGCGCTAGTGTGTCGTGGTAGCCTCTTAATTAAGTTCTTAGGCCAATTACATTTCTTACTAGTTTCTGCGTGCGGCTTCGTACGCGTTGTTTCTATGGAAACGTAGGCTATTTGTATACCATGCGAAATTTATGTGATAAAAGTCTTATTCCATGCCTAGAAAAGAAATACCTGTACGATTTTTTTTGCCAGATCCTTTGTGTAGTTTTGGCGAGAAGTTACAATAATCCATTCTCCATCTAAACATCCAAAATTTCGCATTTATAATACGTCTAATAGGTCTGCGGTGGCGGCACTCCGTGGAGCCTGGGCAGTGAATGCGTTAACCGCCGGTCAAGCGTGGCAATTAAAGCAAAATCCTTCCTTTTGGGAGAGGAATATTTAGCAGTGGGCTGATGAGAACAAACGAAGTCAGCAAAAACCTCATCGCAGTGTGACCCCTTTTCTCGTAGTTCGGACACCATGATAGGTAGGTACCTCTACTTATCAAAACGCATTAAATAACAATTTATACTATCTAAATTCTGTAAGAAAATGCTGTAGGCGTAGCTTAGCCTTTATAACGAGAATATAATTTGAAAATTGTCTTGTTAACGTGAGTGGCTCGCTTTAAAAGCGGATGATTGTTTTTGTATATGACACGCAGCTGTCTATTTTGCTATTTTCATCATTAACATCCGCAACCGGATTTTTCCCACTGCTGGGCATTGGCCTCCCAAAGTCCTGTGCTAACCGCCGCCATTGACGCTACCAGACTTGCTTGCTTTTTTACGAAGGACAAATAATAAAAAGGGTAATACTGAAAATCAGTGTTTTGCTCTTAGAGCACAGCTTTTCGATGAGCTATTACCTTTTTGACAGGCTGCAGCACGCACACAATATTTAAATCTCCACTTTTTAATTGTTTTACTATTACTTATTGTTTACTATTACTATCGTTACCTGTATATCATGTGCTGCAGTGTCGAATAAATGCTTTATCTATCTACATTATTTAAATGAATGGATTCTTATAAAGGAAAAATGTAGGTATAGGTACCTATTGCAGGCGAGCTTAACCTATTCACGGTTTTCTGGAAGATTGCTCTTGAGCTGTTGCTTGTTTTGTGTTTAAGTGTGCAATAAAGAATGTTCTATCTATCTGTCTATCTTAACCCTTGAACGAGAATACTTATGTATAGAAATGTAACATTCTGAAAAACCTGACGCGAGCTTGCGATCTGCGTTTTGAACTTTGACGTCGTCCAGCAGATAGACCTAATGGATGCTGCCCAGAATACAATTTTTCAAATTCGCGTCTATTATTTTGCCTGAGTTCATTCGGTTTCAAATTGTTCGGCTCGGTTAAGTTTCATGCGACACCTCGTACACGCATACTCAAGAATTCGTAAAGACATCTCTGAAATATGTAACAGAGCAGATTTCTGAATAAATTTAGATTCAATTAATGTTAGTGACTAGCTGTGCCCGCGGCTTCCCCCGTACATAAATTCAATACATAAATTCAAGGGTTTTTTATGCGTTACCCTAATTTGGTATATTTCTCAAATAAAAGTTCCCCGCTTTAAAACTCCCGCGTTTATGAAGAGGATTTTTTTTAAAGCGCATGAATTTTGCGTAACCGACATCATAAATAAATCTATAAAGCGGGACGAAGACCTTGATAACCAAATAATGAGCTTACGGACAAACGGAATAACCGTTTAAGTTAGCTTTTAGATTAAGATGTAATTGTTGTGAAACATAAATAAACTAAAAAAAAACCTATTAAACCTAGCCCGCAAAGAAACGAATTTAAAATGGGGCGTGTGGTTTTAGTTAATTTGCTTTCGGCATTGCACGCACAACCGCACAAGGCGCCACTGTAGAATCCTGCTAAACTACGTAATATGTTAAACTGCCCCGCGGCTTCGCCCTCGGAAATCTATGTTTCAAATAGTTACATAAACCTTCATCTTGATTCACTCTATCTATTTAAAAAAACCGCATCTAAATCCGTAGTTTTAAAGATCTCAGTATATATATATATATATATAGGGACAGATAGACAGCGGGAAGCGACTTTGTTTTATACTATGTAGTGATACCGCGAAGGCTTAAGAATTGTATCCCATCTAAACCCCGAATACTCAAACGACATTGACGATTTTCTCACCGAATATCATCAAAAATTAAAAAATAACTAGGTACTTAAGCTTAAATCTGAGAAGCGTTTGGGTATTAGGGCGTTAGTTTTACAAAAACAAAAGCATATTATACTCTTTCGTTCTGCTATAGAATATAAAAGAAAACAAGCGTGAATTTCAGCGGTTTCGTGCCAGAGAATGTAGAGCTCTCTCCTCTCTAGCAATACTTCGCGCCAGCCAGTGCTCCGCCACATGGCTTCGCGTACACACGCGTTGAAAGTACGCGCCACCATCGTCACTTTTCGATATCGCGAGGCGCGCGGGCTTTGAGCGTGTTTAATATTTTAACTCGCTATTTAATTAAAAATATTAATTAAATTGGATTAAGAGGTACATAAATAAATATTCCTAGGTGAAATAAATTAAATGTTTGGTTGAATTAGTGAAAAAAATCTGTCGGACTGTGGTAAAGTTGAAAGTGGATGCCTGAAATTTTGTGAAACTGGATAGAATTTAAGTAGGTAATTTTAGCCGGCATTATTTTAAAATGTTAAGAAAGTTATTATTTTAATTACAGCTATTTACGTTTCATTAATTTCAAAAGGAATGCCATCGAACTTATTAGTCTATGGGCACGCATCACGCAATTTAAATGACAAATTTTTTTTCAAAAAAATTTCAACGAAAATTGATTTGCGTGCAGTTAGGTAAAATAGGTAAAATATCTATTTATTCTTGTCACTATTAGCAGATATTTTAAACGAAATATTTATCAAGAAGCCCCTTTTCCATTTACTCTTCATACAATAGGTAATGAGTTTGTAAAAAAATGTTATTGCCCTGCCCGACAGCTATAAACACTAATGTAAGGAAGGTTGCGCGAGCGCATCTCACATTCACTTTCTCTGAATGTAAGCGATGCCAAAATATACGTGCTAACCCACAGTTATGTTATAAAAATATCTTAGAGCTGTAATTGCGATTATCGAATATCTATCGCACATACAATACGCATACTCAAGTGTCTATTCTAATTTAAGATCAGCAAGGAAAATTGGACCTTATGGAAAGCTACTTTGTAGGTAATTCATGCATACGCAAATTTGCATTCCTACCAGTTCAGGATCAAAGCAAATTCATAGATTTTATAGGTATCTTAAGAAAATGATTAGGTATTTTTTTTATCCAAAAAGTTTATTTACAACACCTTAAAAAGTCACATAGGTTACATAGATATTAGAATGGCGTGGTGACTTAAAAGGTAGTTAATAATTTAAATATTTTCTACAGATTTTCACCCGATCACTAAGCTGTGTAAATACATAAGAAAACAAAGTTTTACGTGGACGGTGGAGAGTGTTAAACGAAGGCAACTGATGCAAACAAATTGAGATTAAGTGAAAGTTTAAATCTGTGACCGTCCGAGTGGAATACCGAACAATGGACAACCTGTTCCGGCAGCGAAGACTTAGCGTGCCTAAGAGGTAAGTGCACTTTGCGAAACTCTTGTTTTCAGAAGGACGTCAAAAGGGCTTAGGGTCGGCACATATCTGACGGAAAATGCGTCGAGCGTACCATCTCGATCGCGTCTATTCATTCTAATTAGACCTGCCACATTACGCGTCTGTCTAGTCAGTTCGAACGGCCTGTACATAAACGATCTCCGCTGATGTTATGCCTAGTGAATGCATCATACAAAATACACGTATCGCGACACGTTACGTTGACCGACTATGCGTTGACGGAAACGTAACAGACGCTGTAGGCTCGACGCACTAACGCATACTCGGTAGAGTGTGAATGGTTGTGGGATGTTTTATTTTATACTTGTCTGTTCAGGCGTAACGCGGCCGATAATACGCGACGCACATTCCGTCAAATATGTAACGACCCTTAGCCCATTCACTGCCATGTGCGTTGGTGGCTTTGAAAGTGTTAAAACCTTGCTACGTTTGCAGACATGAAGTTGAACTATGTGATAAGCAAGACATCTACTGTAATCTGTCTTTACAATCGATACATAGTTTTGTTGAATATGAATACCGACTTTGTTTACAAATACCTCATAGTCTGGAAGTTGCCGTGTCGTGCCCGCTAGAATTAACACTACCCTAACTCTTACCGCGGGTGTTTTAAGACTGAGGACCAATAAGGGGTACCCAGCGGGGGCCAGCCAGCATCCCTATAACATGTACACGTATAACATGTATGCAACATGTGTAACAGATCCACCACCGAACTGCGATCTGTGGGCCTGCGTGGAGATTATTGGCAATACCTACCCATTATGTTAGAGTTATCAGACGTAGGCCTGTGTCCACCAGTGGACCGTTATAGGCTGTAGATAAGGTACTTCAGAAACTCTAAAGACTTATATTTAGTTACATACCGTGTTACAAGGCCAAGAGCATACTATATCCGATGTCAATTTACTTAAAACGTCCGCGCAATCACTCGCGCGACACGGTGAGAATTTGCATATTTATTTTAGAAAATCGCTTACTTTTGTACCACTTTCATACTTTATGACTTATATGTATATAAGTAAATCGAAGCTCTCGACTTTGTGCCATTTGGCATAAATTGGCAGATTTCCAATAGTTCCGGTTTGAAGGGCAGGAAAGTCGGTTAAATTACCGACACCAGACTCTGGCTGTATTTTATCTTTAAGTATCTTTAGAGTACTGTGCTAAGATTTGCGAGTTAGGAGATTTAAGATTATTGTATCCAACTAGAAGTTCAATGGACTAGGCCACCAACAAAGATCACCAAAGAATAACATAAATTGTATTGCAGTAATGTAGTTAATTAGCGCTTTGCTACTGAGATTGAATAAGTTTTACGATGTCAAATTAAATTGTCTCTATCTTACAAACCGGACTGCTTCGGGTCGGTTTTCGCCGATGCCCAATCCTCGCTCGCTTTTCGTTCGTAAGCACCAAGCAACAAGGTATTATAAACTATAGTAGGCACTTATTCGACTACATTACCGCATTTTACGCTTCATTTTTAACATTCACTACTAAGGGTAGATTCGTCCAAAGTACTATAAATCCTGAGAATAATACGCATATTGATCTAGCTGGAGTTTCTAAATGTTCTTAGTATAAAAAAAAAACTATCGTAGTTTGATGAATTCATTACGGACTATTAACCTTATTTGTGTTGGCAGAACACTAACGTTTCATCCCTTAACAAGAGACTTCTTCAGGGTGAGAGTGGTTCTAGACGCGCCCATACCGCGTCCCTCCGAGCACTGCCAAAACTTTTTCTAAACTTGTAGTTCACCAAATCTTATTCCAAAAATGTATTCCTTATACCGCCCAATTCAACGGAGTACCTAAACGCGCGCTGTTGAATCATTTGTATTTACATTTTAGTTGGCTGACATATTCGACAATATTTGTTGATTTTAACTAGCATCGAGTTTAGCCCATACTTAACTGGACGCTTGCGATAGAAAAACGCAAATGCGAGCAAATCCAAAGAGTAAAATTATACTAGGGTTAGTTACTCTCGTATTTGTTCGAATCCATCCTACCTACGTGTTTTGCGTACGTTAAATGTCATCGCTGGCTACCGCTTTAAAAAAGTTCTTTTTACCACAATTTTTATATTTATAAAATCACTATACTTTTACTGCCCTTATTTCACAAGCTCATAGAGTCACTCTCAAAGTCTCGCGCAAATGATTAATATTGGCATATTCTATGTTCCATTTAAACTGTATTGAGCGTGAACCAAGCCGCGTAATGAGAAATAATGCGAGAGTTAAATGCAATGTGAATTATAGAAAGTCTAGCCGGCTTTGTACATGAAGGTTTAATTTATTTTAATAGACTATTAGTAACTGGTAATGTGAGTGTTTCAGGAATGCGGGATTTTTCTTTAAATGACCAAGCGAAAATATTGTTAATTAGGTGTTAATGCACCATTTGAGCAGTCAAACCCTAGCCGGCATAGGTCTACTCGGGTCCAAATAGCGGCATTATTATAAAGGTAATAAGAGAGTACAGACTATAATTTTCCGGGTAAAGACGGTGTGATGAGGTAGTTAGGGACGATCTTATGACTCTTGGTGAAGTAGGTAGCTTAACAGGTACCGTCTATGCAATTGCGTCGCGAGCTTTTTACCGTGGCAAGCGATTCGGTTCGCCCTAAGGAACACTGAAATTGGACAGGAGTGGTCTACAACCCGAGGTTAACTATAATGGATGCCTATATACTCCCAGCTTGTTTGCCCTAGGTAGTTAGTGTCACACTTCGAAAAGCTATCTCAGTGAACCCATTTAACATTTACAGTTCCCTCAATGATTTCTTACCAGGCACATGACAGTCGTTTAACTCGCACTAATTATCTGAACAAAGCAGATGAGACGAGTGCAAAACATCTCTCTTACCATTTGCAAATAAACATCGATTTCCTCCGGGTGAACGAACCAACAGTGCTGCAGTTTTTGTAGGAGCTATCTCGATTGTTGCTTGACAATAGCGAAGAATCCAATACGGTGATATTTACCTTACACCGTATGTCGTAACGTGATCCATCTAGACAGATATGAAAATAACTTTTACTAAACAAAATAGTACTAATTATAGATTACGAAATCTTTTGACAGCGTTTACACACTGCGTCATCCGTGAATCTCCAATTCGGAACGAATTATTGACGGACCGTTGATGCACCAATTTGCCTAAGCAGCATTAATCGCCTCAGCACCAAAATTAATCCCTTCACCATAACAATGGTATCGACTAAAAAGGAGACATTTTTAAGAATAAAGAAAAAAGGAAATAATGAGGAAAGAAAGTACAGATTCGAGCCCTGGGCTCTAATTCCACTAAATTAATCGTTTCACCATAACAATGGTATCATCTCAAAATAACACGTTTTGGCATTTTACTATTTATAAAACTGTGTGTCAAAAGTGTCAAGATTGAAACTATTAAATCAATATCTCAGCGGAAATAGCACCGCACGCACTATGTAGAGTTTGAACTGTGGACGATTCTTCGATGATACCATTACTGTCATGGTAAAGTGATTGATTAACAGAATTCGGACCCTGTTTGTATGAATTTCCGTATTTGGATCGGATGCAGTCCGTAACCGCTAATATGTTTTGGGGTTGGACTTCAAGATGTAAAAGTAACATTATATCGGTAGATATTCAGTTATGCATGCAACTTAAAATTAATCTCGTCCCGGATACGTTTCGGCGAAGACTGACATGCCTACCCACCTGTCCATGTGAGGTAACATCAATGCGACTCTTCGACAGGTCTTTGAATATTTCTGATCTCCGGTAAATCAGCAATTCATGTATAAAATATGATTAATTCACTGGAATACAGCCTTGTAACGTAGGACGGGAAGGCTTCCTGAAGTTGATATTCCATCTCTGCGATATGTTTGCTGACGGTACCTATCATTCATCTACATTGAATCTGTTAACATGCATTTAGGATATTTATTACGGATTTGATTTTGTAAATCATTCTTCTTGTTGCTCGTAGTAAATTTTGTGGGATTTTTCAGGACATTTTTCATTTTATCTTATTCCATCAAACTGGGTCGTTCGTCAACTCAAACCATGAATCTTGTCCCAACTGGTGTGAGTTGACGAATCGTAAAAAAATATTATTTTCGTTCTACAACTCACACCACCCTTTGTTTCTATTGAATTTATGCGTTGAGTACAGTCACCGAAAAATGCGAACTCTAGTATCAAATAATTATTAATAAATAATTCTTTTTTTTATAAAATAGAGCGTCTCGAATGACCTTTTTAAACGTATAGTTTTCGTTATGTTCAATAACTTTATAGTTTTGTGTATAACTTTAAGTTTTGCTATGGTCCTCTAAACATAGTAATGTTTTTGAAGGTACATTTTCTATTGTATATAATGAAGAGTAATCGTGATAACCTACATAACAAAAGCTTTTATAACAAAAGAAAAGTGTTCATTGCACAAATGAAAGTCTAGTGTGTACCTAGAACGTATACTTAGACAGTAGGTTTATGAGGCAGCGTGTAGCCTACTTACTGCTTGATGATCCACACAGTGATTACAGCTTCCGAACACTTTTTATTAACACTTGTTCCTCATTTCTCTGTAAATTCCTATACTACGGCTAAATAACCAAGCGGAAAGAATTAGAGAAGTAAGAACTAGCATAATTAAAACGCGTAGGAAGACTGATAGAGTTTTGTTGAATTGTAATTAACATCCGATGACAGGCAGTTTGTTTGAATTAATTCAACAGAAGCTGGAAAATAATGATAACATCTCAGTTTTATCAAATCTTTAAACATGTTATGGATTAAAATCATTAACATACAGTCTGGAGTGATAAACTTGAGTGGGTTGCTGGCTCTTTATTAAATTTCAAACCATTTATAAATATTCATCGTCATTTACATCTTGAGTGGTTAACGATCTAAATCCATATCATACGTAAAAGTGGTCTAGTTCCTTTATTACAAAGAACTATTCTAGAAATTGTGTTACGCCCCAGTTGCAACATTACCATCCGGGGTTTGCCTGACTGCCAGCTTCTTTTATGACGTCCATCATCTTGAAAGAGCTAGAGATGACTTTATCGTGTACCGTTCCGCTCTCTGCCCAGAGCACACGTGTGAATAGTTTCGATGTCGCTCAAGTCCCACGAATTCCGCGACTTTCTACTTCTACATGTTATGTAAGGATATTTTTGGTTGGAATTATAGGGCCACGGTTGTTGGTGATTGATAGACTTGCACTATCGTGTTCAAAGTTGCGTAACTATCGTGATTCATCCAATGGAGTGTGTTCTAGTGATCTTCGTTGTTTGTGTCGAATAATCATAGTCACACTCTACTAACACTATTCTAATTCGTGACAAAGTTCTTTCCTACTTCATTTAGGGATAATTAGATGACCTATAGTGTACTGTTACTTGATTTGTTTGAGTGTTGTTTACAAGTCCATTTAGCATGTTCTAGTTCTAATTTACCCAGCATTTTCAACCGTCACTTCACAAACAATGACTATTGACTTGATGTCTAGGTTAATGGTCGATGACCAGTCAGTCACGTTAATAGCTGGCAGCATGGCAAGACAACTCGCTTTCCATACAAATGTCTTGCATGACAACTTTAATCTGCATTTTGGCTCGAAAATTTAATCTAAATCTATCTATCTACTGATAAATAAAATATAGATGCCAGATATGCTGTTATGTAGAAGTAATTCAATTTCACGCTGGCTTTAAGCTTACACGTTTTCGTTTTTCAAGATTTATGTATGTACGAGTATGTATTTATGCAACCATTGGTTGTTGTTTTTTAATAGTTTCAACTTAATAATAAATATTGTTAGCTACTTTGTTTTATACTATGAGAACCAAGCTACATAGCCTCCAGTGGTCAGACCATAGACAGTTATCGATGCACGCTTGACTTCCTACCCTCGGATGCAACGACTCTACCAATAATTGCGGCATGCGGAATTTATTCCGCTAAGCGATTATGAAGCGTTTGCATACATAACTTTATTTTTATTGGATTCTCATTTTCATTTTATTCCCATCGACATTGCTTACATAAGTCTGCCTTTCTTGGCCATTGATCGCAATGCATATCATTGCATAAATTATTGTTTTTACCTAGTTATTTCAAATTACGGATGTGTGGTTAGGTTTTCTTTGTTTTGTTTCTGCTACAAAAATAATTTCCTTGCTTGGAACAAAAAGGCCTAAATACACTTCAAAGTCTTTTAGTTCGGTGTTCAATATGTAGTTTTACTTTTCCATTGTTTAAGGTGCATGTTCCTAACTGTTTTGTTACTGTTCACTTCATGTACGTTGTTTTCGTAAGTGGGTAAATCTTTAACACTTGTATCTTCGTTAGCAGGCCAGGTTCTTAGTCTAGTAAGTACATCAGTTTTGGTTTTATATAAAAAAAAATGTTGTTTTTTTAATAAAACAGGCTGTAATCTTCATTTTACAGAAATATTCTAGTTATAAAATATTACTATAATCATAGAAATTGCATTCAAAGTTAACAGGGGGGGTAACCTATCGAAGAAATCAATTGGCTGATAAAAATATATTTTGTGATGCGGTAGGACTGAAGCTAAGGTAGTTGTTAATTAGATATTATAAGTTAAAAATGTAATTGTGACTTACCTAAGAACATGTACATACATATATTGTGTCAAAAGATAAATAAATGAACTAAACGCAACCTATTTAAAACTTCTTCAGTTTGTTACGAATCGTGTCTTTCATGTCCAAGTGTTTCAAAAGGATGCACAAATTAACCAGTGCCTAGATTGATGTACCTTATCATATCCGTCCATCCAACGTCTGGGAGACGTTTCAAAGGAAGATTGGATTGAAGTGCTTATTGTTCACCCGCAAGTTTCCACGAAGGTTTCTCTCGCAATACATCATTTCCAAGTGAATTGTTAAAAAGCTTTTGTGCTTCTTTGTAGTCTTAACAAGGATAATTCCTTTGTATTAAGTTCACGAATGCGAGACTATGCAATATTTTTTCATTGCATTCGTCAAATGGTCTCTTCGTTTTGTATTTTTCATGTTTATTATATGAATGTCCACACAGCATCATCTAGTACCAAAGTGAGCAGAGTTTCTGTTACCTGTAAGGTACTAGATAACTATATTTAATACATAACATAAATAAATAAGGTGTCTACTTATACATTTTATTGGTTTCCATTTTGGTTTGGAATCGCCATAGAGAATGAGTTTTCATACCTAAATTCCTCGTAGATAACTTTTATTCTAGTTATAACATTCATACTTTGGGCTCTTTCCTGTTATGCGGATGTTTTCCCGCCTGCAGATCTTGTCCGCATGCGGGCCACCCAAACCCTATAATGCTCCAGTGAATACGCGTTCCACATGCGTGTAAAACAAATAATAATCTGTAGATAGTACACATTTTTGTCCTGAGGCGGTAATCGAACCCGCAACCTTCTGCGTCGCAGGCGTACCTTCGCCTACCGCGCCACAGAAATCAATTGTGACATACCTAACACCGCGCACCTGTCCGCGCCCCAGGAGCCGCACTCGCCGCAGTCATCGCATTTTCTAATTTTTTATATGAAATAGTATGTAACATCGCGCCTATCCGCGCCGAACGCGCCGCATTTCAGTAACATAATTTCAGTAAAATAGACTGCGGCTCTTGCGGTTCTAGCGGCGCGGACAGGTGCGCGTATAGCTTTAGGTATCTACTACGTTTTTACCCACAACACGTTGTTAAGAAAAAGTTGTTAAAACAAAAACGCTCATTACAAAAAATACTTGAATGATCCCGTACAAATAACGTTGAACGTAAACCAAGAACAAATGATTTTGTTAGCAATAATCGTGTGGTTTTAGAATTGAGTTAGGTTGAAACAGTTAGATCATTTTGTTGTACGGGTCAGTCAGTCTGTTTGAAATGGTTTTTGTTACCGCAAGAGTGCCGTTCGATAGCACGAATATATAAATAAAGCTTGACAATTTACACAGTATTGTCTAGCCTAGCTCAAAGCGAAGCAGAGGCTTTGTTATGGGAGCTAGATAATAAAGGTACATAGAAACACCTAGAATATCCGCAAAAAAAATACCTGCAAATCGTACTAACATTTGTCCTAAGGCAGGAATCAAACCCGCAACCGCCTGAGACGCAGGCTAACCTTCACCCGCTGCGGTACACAGGTCGTTTATACAATTTTTATTATGCTCCTATACAATTTTTTCATTGTCTTTCTGATCAATTTACGCGCATTTTTTATAAATGCATACTATGTCCATATTGTATATTGATAAAAATTCGCGTAGGTATGTATATTTAACAAAGCAAGCTCTGTTTACTAGTTGGATATTTTTTTCTCAATGAGTTTTAAGTGGTATTAAATGCCGTAAAAATCTGACCAGCAGCAACACACAGTTTCATTTATTTATTTATTATTGTTAAATTATTTTTTTCGTGCATCATTTTGCGATGAACGTAGAGTCAATGCATCTTTGCATTGACTCTACGTTCATCGCAAATGTCTATGAAACAAATGTCCAGCCGGGCGAAGCTGGGACGGGCCGCTAGTTTTTTTATATTCTAGGTCAACATCGTTTGCGCTTCCGTAACAGAATGAAGGTGTTATACTAAATTATGATTTACTGTCACACTCGACTGCTACTTTCGATATGTAGGCTCAGGATTATCTCAAGTCATGCGTATTAATGACTGGCTTCTGCTCGCGGCTTCCCACGCATTTTGCTGAGATAAATTTAGCCTATTATGTAAGCACAGATCTAAAAAGTCATCTGAGCAAAGTTTCAGCCCGCTCCGTTCTCCGTTCACGATGTTTGTGATATTTTTATTATTTTTGTATGTTCACCATTATGTTCTATGGGCTGTGAATCCGAAATAAATTTGTTAATAATAATATGGTTTTAAAGGTTTCGGGTGGCCTGCTCGCGAACATCAGCATGACATGAAAATAACCCTTAGGACGTGTTTGTTTTATGAACTGAACTTTATTTTTTAAATGGCAAGTCAGGTCGTTGTTGTCGATAAGAAGCCCTGTAATTTTTGCCATTTTAACTGTTGGTTTGGTAATTATAACAGTGAATGCATGATGCTGGTAGGTAGGTAGTTAGTAATCAAGCACTTATTGCCTTTTTAAGTAGTACAAGTGGATAACCTAACTTTCACCCATTTTTTTTATTGCAACCATGATACCCACCATAATATGCATATACTCCACGATGAGATACGGTAAATGTTTCTAATTGATTCGTCAAAGGGACCTACCTTTATCGGTCTGGGTAGTTCTTACCTAATAGGCAAGTAAAACGGCTAGATCTAAGAGGATCATTCTTTTAATGGCCATCATAAACTACTGCCTACATATTTATCAACAACCACCAATTACCAACATTATTATGTAATGGCTAGTTCACACAGTGCGAGCGTTGGCATGAGAGTTACTAATGTGCAATTTAGATGCAACTCGCACTTTTGTACGATATACCACGACATACTAGTTAAGGCGCGTTCTCACTTTGTCGCGACGGTAGAAAGTCGTGCAATTTTAAGAATCGTGGCATTGTATATTTGAATAGAGGTGTTCACATATAGGACGACACGATTAACTGTCGTCCACGACTTGTTTTTATTGTAATGATAGATTGTCGTTATAATGGATGGAAACAGCTAGCATGACAGTTGTAAAACGATAATCAAACGTCGTGATTATTCTACAACTTATGTAAACCATAAAATGTAAAACGACTTTATACGACAGTCGTTCCACGTTAAAAAATCGCAACGACATTATCACGACAAACAGCGGGGAGCTGCTAGAGACGTCATCCAACGATATTTTACGGTCACGACATAGTGTGAACGCTCCCTTAGTACTGTCATATGCGAGTCGTGCGAGTGTGTAGGTAACTGGGCAAGCTACTGTCATCGATACCTAGGTCGCCTTCTTTACATTTGCGCTATCAAGTCACATTTGATGAAACTGAGTTACGGACTTTACGATTTATATATAAACCGCACATTTGCGGTGCAATTTTACTTACCTAAGCTAAAGCAATTCAGTACGCGTTCGACCGCTGTCCCGTGTATTCACATCATTATCAATAAATGAAGTAATGAGTTTTATGCTAAGAAAAAGGCCTATGTATTTAAAAGCCCTTTAAAAGCATTTCTGTGTACTTGTATACGCGTCCAAGGTTCTCGAAAAAGTCTTAAAGAACACTAGAAGCTATAGTTCCAGTGGGTAACTGGCCAGTGGTCACTGTCATAGCAGCTGAACTCGCCATTAATTTTTTGATCCGGATAAAAGCCGTTATGGCATCTGAAGGAGCTATAACGAGAGCACTCGCTATCAAACGGGCATTCATAGAAAAACATCAACTATCATTAAGCTGAGAAAAATACAAGGCAGGTTTCTTTAATAAAGGAGTGAGAGGATGTAGCGAAAGATAATATCGGTCGTAACGTAACTGACTACCTGCCGGCGTACGGTGACTAACTGAGTGATGAAAAATGTATACAAATAGGTTTCATGCAGAAAATTAAAAATAAAATAGCCTTTGTTTACATAAAGCCCCGATAGACTTTTGATGATAGACTCTTTGTCTATGTATTGTCTATGTCGCTGTTTAGTCGTTAATTCTATCCCAATGTCTTGTCACTTTAATTCAGACGGTTCTTGAATTAAAAAGTCAAACCTTTAAAATAATAATTCTTAATACACCTTTTCCTACACCTTCTTATTTGATTATAATTTATAGTTTACAATTTAACGTGTTTGTGCTTATTTTGTAAGCCTAAAGAAATAAAGGAATTTGAATGTTTATTTAAAAAAAGCATGCTTCTAAATGAGTGGGTAAAGGTAGATATCATTGAGTAAGTAATATGTCTGCAAAAAGAATAATGTTTACAGGAAGGGAATTATATGAGGAGTTATAAATAAACCATCACTCATTATTTTAATTGCTTGTGAGTTTTTCTTCACACTGATTTAATTCAAAGGAACCATTGAATTTCTCTTGTATAAAGTGTTAGTACCTATCTAGAACCATCATTATCTTTGTTAGCTTTCTGAGACGAAAGATAATTTAGGAGGCACCAGTTTGGTTGTGCATTAGCTGATAAGTGGCTGAAAATAGCTTTTTCTATGTAAAATAGAGGCCTACCTAATTACATGACACTACACTAACAAAGTGTATTTGCAGCTAATTGGTGAAATTTTAATAATTGTACGTACGTAGTTCCACACACAATTCATTTCAGTTAAAGTCAAGAGGAATAATTTCTCTAACTAGCTTGAGCTCCATCTCGCGTCCGATAGCCCTAGTTTTTAAGCAATGCATTGTTTCAAATGCAATTACTGCATTCACATGCAGTCTACCAGCCAAAGATTTAAAGTAAACCTTATTTATAAGAAAACAGAATATAGTTTGGAGTACTGATGTGGTAATCAGAGCGTGGTGTGTTCGGTGCATCGGAAAACGGTGGATATTTTAATTAAATAATTGAAGATTAGCTCCAGGAAAATCAAACGTTTATTTCCCGTTAAAATGTTCCGTGAATAATCAAATAGAGTCTTTTGTAGCAAATCAAACAATTTTGTAACGCGCGAGCGCGTTGATATCTTTTGTATGAGGAAATTCTTCGCGTAGCAAAAAACAGTAAAAAAATATTGTCTTAAGTAAATATTATGGAAGAAAGAAAAATTGTTTTAACATTTTGTCATAAATATAGTAAATAAATAAATACTAATGCTGGGTAATTCACACAGCCAGATGTAGCCCCAAGCTATGCAGAACTTGTGTTATGGGTATCATATGACTGATTAATATACTTAACAGAATACATAGGCCTAGATAGATATTTTTAATATAAATAAAAGAAACCCAGATGAACCGGAACAAATAATTTTGCAGATTGTACAAACATATACTCTGGCATCTCGAGGAGCTTGATATTTTCTTCGATCGAAGATATTTTGACTTCTTACCTATTTTTTCGTGGAAGTGAATAACTTTAATATTAATATACCTTTACATGAATTTAATAACCCAGCTATGTTTTCGATGAGCTTAACTCTACGGTACCTCTTCATTTACCTATAAATTTAATTTCTTTAATACGTCTTGCCTATTACATAAATCTCAAGTCATCAGTCGATAACTTTATCACTCTGTTAATCATTTAACATATTACACTTATCATAAACTCTACGCTAAACAATCATATTCGTACCTATATGTCTGTTCTTAGTAGCTGTAAAACAGGTACAGTCATCCACCGAAGAAATAATTACGGACGTATTTTTACACTATTCGTCCGCGTTTAAAAATGTGATTACACCTGTAGCACAGGGTTTAATATAGAATAGCTAGTGGGTGAATATTTCCAAAACCAATTTATTTCTCTCTTTGAACAACTAAACTATGACGAACGGGCTTTATTTTAGAGTTTTCTTTCTTCGTACATCATTTATTTTCGCCCATAGTTGGGATAAAATCAGTGTTGAAATACGAAAGATTAGAAGATTGTATTTTTCTTATGTATACTTTTTTACGGTTTTGGGTGTATAAACATATAGATAACGACGAGATAAATTAATATTATCCTTAGTTTTGTATCATCATCAGCCTATAGCAGTCCACTGCTGGACATAGGCCTCCCCTAATGAGCGCCATAGCGTCTTCAGCCTGCCCTCCGGTCAGGTTGGATGACGACCTGCGAAGGACTGCGGCCAGATGCTGGATGCGTCAAGCTGAAGTTAGGGCGCTATGACGCTCATTGGGGGAGGACTATGTCCAGCAGTAGACTAATATAGGCTGATGATGATGATGATGACTCTTTTAGGCTATGGGTGATTATACCAGCTTGTCCATACTATATAGATATTCAGTGTCTGTACTAACAGCTTCGTTCGGTACACTATGGTAGGTACACGGTTGCTCGCGACCGGATCAGATTGCATTGAATTCAAATGCAGTTCCTGAGGGCTTGATGACGTGATAACCCGAGGTAACTGTATTGGCAGGCTTGATTCAAACGTTCACAAAAGAGCTGGGTTTCCTTTGTTTTGTGTTTGCGTGGTTTACGACGCTCATTAATGTTCCATCAGGTTAGAAAATGAATTGAGGAAATACGTTGTAAATATTGTTATAAAACGTAATATTATAGTCGGCTTTTCATTAACACGATTTTTGAGTTTCTTAGTTTGAATTGGCAATTAGAGTTAGGTTAGTTAAGTACTCATTTTGTTTTTTACGATAGAACTTGTAACGAGCCCAAAATTGTAACAACCCCTTAATTTTTTTTGACTTACTAAATCTTAACCGCCGGCTACTTAACCTATTTTGTCGCTTAATTTAATTCCTAATTACTTTACCTAAAACCCCAATGACTTACGTGATTCCTCATACCTACTAAATCGTAGACTATTAAATGTAGAATTAATGATTTATGTGGCCAATGATCGTCGATAAGTGGTAGGACTCTACGTTGTGTGTTGATAGTAACTCAGTTCTTTTGATGCTAAAGACAAACGGACTAATGCTGAAGTTAATTTATTCCCTTACATTCCTCGTAATCATTTATTGTCATATATTAAGATTCAAAGTATTCATGTCTTAAAATTCTATTATAACTTAGAACAATTGTAGTATGAAAATCAGATAGATTTCTTTAATTACCATGCCTAGAACTTGGACTGCTAGTAACGTATTAGTAAATATTGAATTTAACAATCTTATTTTGTATAATTGATTTTATTACGGCTAAGGATAGAGGCTCCACCTGCCGCCCCTACCAGTGACCCTCGGCTCCAGACTGGACAGGCCCCCTCCGTATATAGTCTACAAACTGCTAGTTCTCTTTCCAGTTTGTGACAAAATTGGACAACATATCACAAATAATTATCGGGACAAGAGGACTTTATTTTTTATCAAAGCTCCTATGTCTAGTCAGTGTCTGTCGGAATTTAATCTAACTTAGTAAAGGGGAATATTAATTTGTGATATTTTATTGAAACTAATCATTCATATCAAAAAGTCAGTCCTCTAAGTTTATCTGCGGGGCTTAACTCTACTAATCTAGATATATGTATAATATCTGACCAGTACCGAAAAGCTCCTATTTTCTCCCTCAGGAGTACTCATATACAAAGGCTTCTTTACACAGCCAAAACTTTAAGCGTTATACCGTAGTATGGTTCTAGTTTCAAGTTTTTCTACTTGATGTTGTAATCCAGATAATTCCAGATATAGAGGTAATATAATGATTCACCCAACAGAGAGCATACGTCTCATAGTTCATTGGAAGGTATCACTTTCGGATTGTATCCATGGTGACTTACGCACCGAACTATTGTCAGATTGAAATCAAAATATTGATAGTCTCTCACCTGGAGACAACTGAATATACAGTTAAAATTGTATTAGGTCATTCATATCCATACTTGGAACCAGATCATACCATTATGGTATTTATTTTTAGTAATTATTCAATTTACATAATTATGTCTTATAACTCGCAATGGACTTATCACTTTCGGATGTTTCCATGGTGCTACTGCAACGAGCTAATAAGATAATTTCATTATTAAAATATAAATAGTCTCGTCTTTTGGAGACGACTGAAAATACAGTCAATATATTAATAATCTCTCTCTTGGAGAAATCTGTAAACACAGTAAAATTTCAATAAACAATAAATACAAATAAAATAAGTAATTGCAGCAATTTGTCTAAACAAAACTCCTTTGCTGAAAATAGGTACACATTGAAATACATAATGTAATAAGCGTGAAGCGATGATACGTGTGATATACGTCAAAATCATTAATTAAATAACCTATTACGAATTATTTAGAGTCTGGCTATGAAAATTGTTATTTTATAAAAAGTTATAATTTGACAAATATCTGGCGAATAAGTAATAAAACATGCAACTTAGCTCTGGCTGTTAACGGCCCTCGAGCGACTGTTCTTAAACTGACTTTACGTTACACTGAATTAATCACATAACAAATGTTATGGATCCAAACACTGGCTTTATATTTATTTATTAGTAAAATTTGCCTTTATTTTATAAGATTGTTAGGCAAAATTTATATGAAATTTATCACAAACTGTTTGCTAATGAATTCACTGAAATTATAATTAATTCAAATCTACACTGAATTTAATCAATTACTTTAACTTTCAAATATCAATTAGACCGCGCGCGATTGCGTTAGTTAGGGGTCCGTTGCCCTAGACTCGTAAAACCCGACTGCCCTCTCCAGCTTCCCGAAAACTATCCCTTCAGGGCGACTCCCGCGCACCTAAGGTCCAAATTCCGACCAAAAGTTTTAGGCACTTCACTTATCGTTTGAAAGTGATCCGTTTATTTATATTAAGAATAGGGTCTGATTGTCCCGTGGAAGTCCAAATGTTATCGTTTAATATTTTAAGTAATAAACAAAGCTGAGTTATGGTTAAGTGGAAATAGAACAATAAATCTGTCTATTTTATTACGGTTGGTAAAACCTGTGAACTTGATTTAATCGTTGACAGATATTTTCAATTTGCTATGGGAAAATTCCCACTAACTCGAACCCCGATCTTGTAATAATTACGAATACATATTAAATCCTATATTTGCGAACAACAGGCAGATTGAGTCCTGACGGTTGTTACAATCGACCCCAAATCTTTATGCAGGTGGTAATTAGATAACCGAAGTAAAGATTTCCTAATAAATTTAACATCGCAAATATAACGTTTGGATTGTCTCCTCATTCTCAAATATAATATGAACTTTATTAGCTCTTAATCTGTTGGACCTTGCAATCATACATATTTTGTGTGTGTGTGTGTGTGTGTGTGTGTGTGTGTGTGTGTGGTGTGTGTGTGTGTGTGTGTGTGTGTGTGTGTAAATCCAGATTGAAAATGATTGTTTTTATTTTTGTAAGTACCTACATTTAGAGAATAATTTAATACATGAAATGTTCATGAGCAAAATGTAAATTGAATCAATATTGTTTTACCAAACTCATTGACAGAATAAGTACAGTTGACTTCGGTACCTCGGTTGTGAGTCGAGATAATTCCTAGTGAATAGTAAGCAAACGATTTCTTTGTGATCTTACATTATGATTACGCACGAAATGCTCGCTAACTCCTGCACAACTGTCCGTTATCTGTATTCCAAATCGACTGATAACTCAATTTTGATTTATCCGAAAACAACCTTTTTCAACTCTGGAATGTGTGTATAGTGTGCTTAGTTCGAACCTAGCGTGTATAGTGTGAAATTTTATGAAGTCAGCCGCAGCTGTAATTTAGATCTCAGATTCATTAAATTATCTGATATGATCTTTAACCTAACACCAAAATTATTCCTTCATAAAATTTATTTGTGGTGCATGTATGATTCCAACTCCATCAAATCGTCAAAGGTTCTGAAATGTGATAATCCAAGTGGGCTCTCTAAAAGACTATAATGCACACAAGTTATTCACTCACTTCTCTCACGCAACCTAAAGCTATGTCTAATATTCACTCAGCACAAATGAACAATCAAATCCCTCAATCGCTTCACTCATCCTCCCAATTGAATTAGCACACCATTCTAACCTGTGACACAGAGCTTATGTGATTTACAATCCAAGAAAGTATTCCATTTTTTTTTTTAATTTCATCCCTTGTAATCTTAATAGAGTGTCTTTTACACGTACCTGATTCTTATATGAAATGTAAGTCCAATATGTTTCCAATCAGACAAACTGAACTGTGCAATAATTAATTCTACCTCAAGCTGCTTAACATTCATATATCTTTAGATTTAATGTCCGACTGATCCTTATTATTTTATTCTCTTAGTATTTGCGGATAAACTAATCTCCCGGACTGAATAAAATGAAATATCATTTATTAGTTTACCTCCATCTATACTTTTGAAACCTGCGGCAACAGCGGACATTTTCCAGATGGGAATAAAGATCAACGTTGAATTTAATCATAAACACGTCACCTAAGTATTTACTAGAGCGCCTGTCTATTCTGAAACTAGTATTTCTTGTAAGATACTTTGTACGTTTAAAAAATGTTCTTAGACTAGTAGCAAGATGTCTAAATACGTACTGAAATGAAATTGAACCGTGACTACTCACTCTCGATAGGTATTGTTAAGTGTATTGGGAACAATGACTATTTCATCAGAATTATAATCGCGTCTTAAGGTTCAGATCAGCATCAAAATATTCCGGTATTATTTATTTATTTAAAGTTGTGTCAAGTGCTCTTACCTTGTTTTTTCCTAGCAAGACCTATGGGAAACACTTATCGCTGTGACCCAAAATATTATCACGAGTACCTGTTACTTAACTTATTCGTCGACCCATTAACGTCATACTCCAGCTCAATAGAACCCTGTTAGTTATGAGTGTTCTCAAAATATCAGTTAATTCTCAAGTGCCCAGATAACCATATCTCTTAACGTTAAATTTCAATAGCTGTAAAAAATGCCATAAATCTGTTTACTTTATTACCACCCTATGTTTATCGTAATCTGAGCTATTTAAATTCTCATTAAAATATAAAGAATCTAAAATCAAATAGAAGTAAAATATAAGATTACCTAAATTAATTATTCCCGACCCCAGAGTCTATATCCTTAAATCCTCAATGTATGTAGTTGTTTATCTAATAAAGTCACAAACATTTCTGACGTTTCCATTGTAGATTTTTTTCAAATACGCCGAAGTATTTCTACCCTCTAATAACCGACCCCAAAGTAAGCTTAGTTATGTATTAGTTGCCTTACCATATACTTATTGTACCTAATATCCACAAGCTGGAACTTGAATCTGTACTGAGTCATATCCTTTAACAGTAGCTTATAGTCAGTTAATCAAAACAAGGCTTACTTTTTTTTATAAAACGTATTACTAAATGAGGTAATAATAATAATTATAACAATGCTGGATAAAACTCCCGGAACAACCACTTGCAGATCGCACCAACATCTGAAAAGGCGGGAATCGAACCCACAACTACATAATTATAACTGAATGAGTTATAATGATAATAACAATGCCGAGTAAAACACCCATAAACCCCAGAATCAAGGCAGGAATCGAACCCACAACCACATATTATAACTGAATAAGGTATAATGATAATAACAATGCTGAGTAAAACACCCATAAACCCCAGAATCAAGGCAGGAATCGAACCCACAACCACATATTATAACTGAATAAGGTATAATGATAATAACAATGCTGGATAAAACACCCATAAATCCCAAAACAAATACCTGCAGATCGCACAAACATCTGCATCAAGGCAGGAATCGAACCCGCAACATCTGATAACATTATAATAATTCAAAGTTAGTTACGTCTCTAGATATCCCTAATATATTCCGTTTGTCTTTAAGCACCTTCCATTTCACAAGCAGCAAATTGTGCGAAAGATTCGCACTTTGGGTTTCTACCTATTATAATTTAATATAAAATAATTTTCCCTACTTAATTTTAATTCAAAATTCATATTTTAGTTCTATACGACCCCCGTTCTTATAACATAAATCTAATTCTGTACAATTCTACTGACAAATAACTTATCTGAAAAGGTATACCTATTCTTATGTAAATTTTGTATATATTAACTTAGTTTGATCCTAATTTAAATCTAAATATATATATCCTAGTCACGCGTGCACTAATAGTAATGGCAGACTTCTAATCCTGGTAATATATGTACATCCTGGTCACGGCACCAAATTGTAACGAGCCCAAAATTGTAACAACCCCTTAATTTTTTTTGACTTACTAAATCTTAACCGCCGGCTACTTAACCTATTTTGTCGCTTAATTTAATTCCTAATTACTTTACCTAAAACCCCAATGACTTACGTGATTCCTCATACCTACTAAATCGTAGACTATTAAATGTAGAATTAATGATTTATGTGGCCAATGATCGTCGATAAGTGGTAGGACTCTACGTTGTGTGTTGATAGTAACTCAGTTCTTTTGATGCTAAAGACAAACGGACTAATGCTGAAGTTAATTTATTCCCTTACATTCCTCGTAATCATTTATTGTCATATATTAAGATTCAAAGTATTCATGTCTTAAAATTCTATTATAACTTAGAACAATTGTAGTATGAAAATCAGATAGATTTCTTTAATTACCATGCCTAGAACTTGGACTGCTAGTAACGTATTAGTAAATATTGAATTTAACAATCTTATTTTGTATAATTGATTTTATTACGGCTAAGGATAGAGGCTCCACCTGCCGCCCCTACCAGTGACCCTCGGCTCCAGACTGGACAGGCCCCCTCCGTATATAGTCTACAAACTGCTAGTTCTCTTTCCAGTTTGTGACAAAATTGGACAACATATCACAAATAATTATCGGGACAAGAGGACTTTATTTTTTATCAAAGCTCCTATGTCTAGTCAGTGTCTGTCGGAATTTAATCTAACTTAGTAAAGGGGAATATTAATTTGTGATATTTTATTGAAACTAATCATTCATATCAAAAAGTCAGTCCTCTAAGTTTATCTGCGGGGCTTAACTCTACTAATCTAGATATATGTATAATATCTGACCAGTACCGAAAAGCTCCTATTTTCTCCCTCAGGAGTACTCATATACAAAGGCTTCTTTACACAGCCAAAACTTTAAGCGTTATACCGTAGTATGGTTCTAGTTTCAAGTTTTTCTACTTGATGTTGTAATCCAGATAATTCCAGATATAGAGGTAATATAATGATTCACCCAACAGAGAGCATACGTCTCATAGTTCATTGGAAGGTATCACTTTCGGATTGTATCCATGGTGACTTACGCACCGAACTATTGTCAGATTGAAATCAAAATATTGATAGTCTCTCACCTGGAGACAACTGAATATACAGTTAAAATTGTATTAGGTCATTCATATCCATACTTGGAACCAGATCATACCATTATGGTATTTATTTTTAGTAATTATTCAATTTACATAATTATGTCTTATAACTCGCAATGGACTTATCACTTTCGGATGTTTCCATGGTGCTACTGCAACGAGCTAATAAGATAATTTCATTATTAAAATATAAATAGTCTCGTCTTTTGGAGACGACTGAAAATACAGTCAATATATTAATAATCTCTCTCTTGGAGAAATCTGTAAACACAGTAAAATTTCAATAAACAATAAATACAAATAAAATAAGTAATTGCAGCAATTTGTCTAAACAAAACTCCTTTGCTGAAAATAGGTACACATTGAAATACATAATGTAATAAGCGTGAAGCGATGATACGTGTGATATACGTCAAAATCATTAATTAAATAACCTATTACGAATTATTTAGAGTCTGGCTATGAAAATTGTTATTTTATAAAAAGTTATAATTTGACAAATATCTGGCGAATAAGTAATAAAACATGCAACTTAGCTCTGGCTGTTAACGGCCCTCGAGCGACTGTTCTTAAACTGACTTTACGTTACACTGAATTAATCACATAACAAATGTTATGGATCCAAACACTGGCTTTATATTTATTTATTAGTAAAATTTGCCTTTATTTTATAAGATTGTTAGGCAAAATTTATATGAAATTTATCACAAACTGTTTGCTAATGAATTCACTGAAATTATAATTAATTCAAATCTACACTGAATTTAATCAATTACTTTAACTTTCAAATATCAATTAGACCGCGCGCGATTGCGTTAGTTAGGGGTCCGTTGCCCTAGACTCGTAAAACCCGACTGCCCTCTCCAGCTTCCCGAAAACTATCCCTTCAGGGCGACTCCCGCGCACCTAAGGTCCAAATTCCGACCAAAAGTTTTAGGCACTTCACTTATCGTTTGAAAGTGATCCGTTTATTTATATTAAGAATAGGGTCTGATTGTCCCGTGGAAGTCCAAATGTTATCGTTTAATATTTTAAGTAATAAACAAAGCTGAGTTATGGTTAAGTGGAAATAGAACAATAAATCTGTCTATTTTATTACGGTTGGTAAAACCTGTGAACTTGATTTAATCGTTGACAGATATTTTCAATTTGCTATGGGAAAATTCCCACTAACTCGAACCCCGATCTTGTAATAATTACGAATACATATTAAATCCTATATTTGCGAACAACAGGCAGATTGAGTCCTGACGGTTGTTACAAACTTTATTCCTTTTTCAACATAAGAGTGAAATTCATATTAACTATAAAGCGTTTTTGATATTTGTTTTCTTGTAGTTGGGTTTTATTGAAAATCAAAGTCTCGTATGATACAATATGTATTGTATTAAGTAGTACCTGGCCCAACAAATTAAGTTACGCCTTAGACTCAGTGATGAAAAATTATGAGAAAATAATTTACCTGATATTTTTCCCCTCGTGAAGTATTCATATTTTTAATTAGTTATTCTACTATTCGGGACGTAGACAAATCCAGCAAATCAAAGACCATTAAAATGCCGTTCTTCAGTTTTAATGGTGGAACTAACAAGACTTTGTTTTATATAAACAGAAGATTACAGTTATATAGTACCATAACATTAAAATGAACTAATGAATGAATGAACACTTTATTGTACCCAAAATAACACCTTATATCTAAATATTACATAATAACAGTACAATAGGCGGCCTTATCGCTTAAAGCGATTTCTTCCAGGCAACCAGAGATGGAGAAAAAGATATATAATACAAAGAGTTGGTAGAGCACAAACAAACAGTAAAAAAGCAAAGAATACAAACTTAATTCATTGTATGAAATACAAAACTACTTGAATTAAAACTAACCTAAAAGAAAAAATACAAATAAGAATAACTGAATACAATAAGAAGGCACCATAGAAATAAAATTACATTAGCTCTGCTTAGGTTGGTGCTTGATGATGTGTGGATTGTCCAGCCATATTTATTAATTACTAGCTGCGCCCCGCGGCTTCGCCCCCGTGGAAATCTATGTGTCAAATAGTTTAAATGATAAAAAGTATCCTATGTTAGACTCCTGGTTCTAAGCTACCTCTCCACCAATTTTCAGCTAAATCTGTTCAGCCGTTCTCGAGTTATAAGTGTTGTAACAAACACGACTTTCTTTTATATATATAGAAGATAACACATTACACATGCTCTGGTTGAACTATATTAAACTCTGCAATAATTTTATCATAATAACCATCAGCTTTTATAAGTACACTATGTACTGGACATAGGCGTAACCTAATGAGCGCCAATAGCGCCCTGTCTTCAGCTCGCCGCATCCAACATCTGCCTACAGTCTTTCGCAGGTCGTCATCCCACCTGGACGGAAGGCATCCTACACTAGGTTTGCCGAGTCGCGGCTTCCACTCAAGAGCACGTTTACCCCAGCGGTTATCGGTTCTTCGCAAGATATGGCAGGCCCACTGCCATTTCATCTAATTCTTTGAGCTATCGGTAATTATCTGTATGTTGAACTCTGTCCCATCCTATTAATAAAGACCGTTTCATCTCATCAAACCACGGCTATTATTTAAGTAGATAATAAGGTCGCGTAAAATTAACTTACTTATACGATGAATTATCGCAAATCACCGCAAAAACAAGGCAGATGCGTCTTAGCTGCACTGGTAAAAACGGGGGGGTGTGCTGCGAGTGCGCTCCTACTTTCGTCGACCGACTTGCGCACTCCACTGACTTTATTACTTGCCAAGGAAAATGTTGGCAACATTTATGAACGAGTGACTAATTAGTGTTCAGTTAGTTTTAATACATCTTGGTGCGAAGTGGCCATTTTAAATGTGGAAACGTTCAACTTTCTTTTATTTTGACGACCGATGTGGACGTGGCGGCGGGTTCGATTCCCGCCTTGGGACTAATTTTTGTACGATATCCAAATATTTATTCCGGGTGTACTGGGTATTTTCCTTGTATACAAAATATATATCTATGTAATATTTATTCTACTCTTGTTAATTTGTATCAAATATTTTTCACTTCTTGTCACCGAATTGTCGTCCGTGACTTCAACTAGTAATTAAGGTCTTTGGCTGAAAAACAGCGCTGAATATAATAATGTTCAGCACACGCTGAGCCAACCCCTATTTCGGCGCAGGGTCATGGAGGAAGTCTTATTTTATTCTTAATATCACCTATTTGTGTCACTTACCCCCATGATAAACTACTTTACTTGCCATTTGTTATTCTATGCCTGTATTTTGTACCTGTGTCTAAATAAATATTTTTTTATATTCTATTCTTATATAAGTTTAACAGTCATCTGATGACGCTGTGTGGTTTGTCCAACTTTATTATTAATATTGTAAATTTTTATTTTTAAGACGATGAATTGGGTACCTTCGATATACTGTGGGCCCAATTACCTTAGGTTCCTGAAGAATGAAGGTATAAGGAACTATTATTTGCCTAGCCATGGGAACGATTAGTTATATATTTTGTTTACGGAACGGTTTCGAATCGTAACTGCTTTTGCTCAATGCGACAAGCAAAAATAAAAATGCAAACCAATTTGAAACCAGACTGCTTTCGTTTCCCGCAAACTTTATTTAGTGGTCCTATTCAGTTTACTTAAGAATTAAGTATTTAGTACGCCCCTATAATAAGCGCCTTTCTACCTTCCATTATCTCCTACTAGTTTGCGACCGTAAAGGGGCGGTGATTGGTCATTTATTTATTTACTTTTATTCATTATAACGGTACAGACCAGTTACCAGATTATCAATTAATTCAAAATTATAAATTTTCAGCAACTGGTAAAATGACGCAAGAATCTTAATGAAGTTAAATGACAAAAGCTTTCTAATTAATTTAGTTGGATATATATGTAAATACAGGTTACAAGAAGGTCTAGAAACATTCTTATTAAAAAAAAATTAGGGACTTTGGTTTAGTGATGCTATCAAAATGCCCCAATCAGCACACATTGAGAGAGAGAGAGAGAGTAATTTGGTCCACTGCTGAACGAAAGTGCCTCCCTAAAACAAGGGGGGAGGTTGCCACCATCACCTCGCTTGTCAGGCTGATTATTAAACGCAGTAGAGGTGTTAAAAGACACAGGAAGCAGGCTTTCTCTGGTTTCCTTTCAGATTATCTGTGTAAACAAAGCCTTATAAACGGTACATCAATGTGGAGTATGGTTTAATTTGTGGGTACTTAATTTTATTACTAGGGTACTGTTCAGAAATGTGTCTGCGGGTGATTATGAGTCACTCTTGTCTCTTTTATGGTTGTTTCCGATGTAGGTCAGAGTAGTTATTATTTTCTAGGTATCCGTACTATTCTAGGTACGTACACACCAGTTTAAATATTGTAATTAGTTTAAATTAATATTATTTATTTATTGTTATTTATTTATTTAATATATCTCATTATAAGTGAACCATGTGTTTGTATGAGAATAAACTTCATTGAACCCAATACTAGGTACCTGTACCTACTTAACCCAATAACGGTCAGGACGTGTCAAGGTGTCAAGACTATGTAAAGCCAATAATAATATATCTTAAAGAAGTGACCTGGATCTGAGCGACCCCCTACACAAATATAGCATGAAAGTAATGTCTCTATATTATTATTATTTATTATATTTACACTATACAAATTGTTTACACTAAGCTAAATAACTATTCTCATGTAAGTGACTGTATCTTTTTTGAGAATAAATATCTTTAAACCCAAATCTATAGAAACATGACTTTTCTACTTATAAGTAAAAAGTTCTATGGAAATGTTTTAAGATTATTTCTATCCCATTAAACTGATTTATGGGGTATAAAGGCCTAGAACTACCTGTCTGCAAAATATACCCAATCCGTTCCTTAATTTTGGCGTGGAGAAGTAACAAACATCCATCCATCTTAACATCCAAACTTTCGCATTTACATATGTATGTGTGCAGTTATTACATACCGTATTTGTCATATTGTGTTCTTATTTATGTATATTAATTTTCTTTTTATTTTTTGTTTCAAGCAATTTCCTGTGTTTTATTATTTTTTACTACCTAATTTTATTTTATTTGTGCCAAGTCTATTATATATATTCTGCTATAGATCTAGCTGACTATAATTACAAGAACACAAGTTATGCTAATAATATGTACCTTTTAACTGCTTTTGTAGAATTGTGTTTCTTTCGTTTGTGGCTTTATACATAAACTAGATTCGCCCCGCGGCTTCGCCCGCGTGAAAATCTGTATGTCAAATGGTTTATAAACCTTCCTTTTGAATCTGAAACTCTATCTATTGAAAAAAACCGCATCCAAATCCGTTGCGTAGTTTTAAAGATCTAAGCATACATAGGGACAGACAAGACAGCGGGAAGCGACTTTGTTTTATAATACGTCGTGATAAAAAAAAAATCGTTGCGTGACTGAGCGGAAGATAACGTACAGTCTAAGTCTAAACTAAACTAAAACACAGGCAGGGAACTATTCCAAATACTACTTCTAATATACTAACGTATACTAAACTATTCCAATATACTATTTGGAATAGGTATTTACTTTTGTCTTGAATGCTGTGTCTTGTGTGTATGCGGGTGCGATTCGAACCGCGAAAATCCCAGGTACTGTTTCTGAATGGGGCCATTCGCAGTGGTTAGGGCTGCGGTTCGAATCGCCCAAGTTTCTTTTGAAATGGGTCGTTTCGAACCACGGGAAAAATGACTCGATGTTTAACGACGGACAAGCAGATGGTTATGTGCTTCGTAGGCCATGAAAGTGACTAATTTGTTTTATTTTGTGAAAATAGCTTAGTCATCACCTAGCACATAATAGTTCTATAGAATGGGCAAACTATTATGTCAAGAACTTTCACTCTGATGATGTTTTATTTATGTTTCTAATTTGAGACTACTCAGAGCAGTATGCTAACGCTATCTGATGTTGGCAAACATAAAAACATCCTTATTTGAACAGGTTATGCAGGCATCTAATATTTTCTTTTAACAGCCTACGTTAACACTTTGATTGCTGAAATCACACGGTATGTGTTTTCTACAAGTGACTAATATGCGTAAATCCACACTAGCGCAGCGGCTGAGAAAATACAGATCTGTGTGACTCAGCACAGCCGTAATATGTTTCGAACGAAACGCATGTGCGGCGCAACACAACCGCTGTGTAGAGCGGCAGCACGAATGGCTTAGGTTAAAAAAAAGATCGCAGTCGTCGAAAAAAAATCGCAGTCAAAGTGTTAAGCCTTGATATAATCAGCTGGCTGACGGAAATGCATATTTTTCCATTCTTAATTCTTACATCATGCTTGCTTAGGTGGTAGATTTTTCCGGCATAGCAATTTTAACATCTCCGTGACAATTCCCCTCTTAATCGTCATCTTTTTCTGGTATGTCTGGATTACCACCTCAATCCGTAAGGCACTAGGAGATGTTAAAATAGGTATGCCGGACAAATTTCCCAAGAATTAATGTTACTCTGTTAATAAATCAGTTACCACTCTTTGCTACGAGTTATAAATAAATACTAAGTAATGCTGGACAATCCACACAGCATCATCTAGCCCCAAGCTAAGTAGAGCTTGTGTTATGGGTACTAGATGACTGATATAATTGTGGTCGTTAATAATAATAACAATTTGTTTCGTTAATTTAAAACAAAATGAACTGAGCACCAATCATACGTGTGTATATTTGTACTCCATTCATTTTGTTTAAATTAGCTTCAGAGCTAATGCTAACACCTGACAGATGGATGATGGTAACGGGTCTAAAAGCCGTTGTTAGACTTGTCCATTATATGTCGGATAATTTCACGCCAATAATACTTATATATACCTATACGAATTAAATAATACAAAGCTAGATACACACGATGGCTGTAACAAATTGACGGTCGGTAAAACCTTTGACGAAACCAATTGTGAGTGAAGTCGAATCAATAGCTTTTTATATATAATTTATTGATTTATTAGTATCTATTTATTTATCATTCAAAAACTTATGTATTGGTACTTATTTATTTATTTATTTTGAGCCATTATTGTCCCACTGCTGGACAAAGGCCTCCCTTTTCTCCTTCCACTCCTCGCGATCCAACGCTGCAACAGGCCATGATGGAAGATGTGCCTCGAGCTCACAGCGAGTATAATGGTACTTAGTATTCTTAATTACAAGATATACCAGATAATGTTTGTCTTGTTTCGACGGTCACAGCGTATATAACCAAAAATTAATTTTATTTGTACGAAAACTGTCCCAATCGTCATGAAAATAAAATAAGTAAGAATAAAATCTAAATTTTGTTGATCTTGTTCAGACTTATTTCATTTAAAATATCAATGAAAGCGGATTAATTTCTGATCTATTAATAGTACTAATTTTAAACAGGCGCGTTAAATATATCTTATTTAACGTCGGTAAAAAGCAAAAGATTTATGAAAATATTCTTGGAAATAGAACGATGATTCATCATCATCATCATCAATCTATGTTAGTCCACTGCTGGACATAGGTCTCCCTCAATGAGCGCTATAGCGCCCTGTCTTCAGCTTGACGCATCCAGCACCTACCTGCAGTCTTACGCAGGTCGTCATCCCACCTGGTCGGAGGGCGTCCTACACTACGTTTACCGAGTTTTGGTCTCCATTAAAGAACACGTTCGCCCCAGCGACCGTCGTCGGTTCTTCGCGAGATATGGAGATATGAACGATGATTATTTAAGTCGTATGTAACGGGCTTAAAAAGCTTTTGCCCAGCAAAAAATACGACATAGCAATATTTTGAAAGGTCCTATCGTATCGTTATGAGCTTCGGTATTCGGTAGATACATTAGCACACATTAACATGCATGTCAATGTCAGGTGGAGTCGCAAAAAGTTAATAGTCAATCAATATAAGACATGATTGTACTTATGTATGTAGATAAAAACCAGCGATATTGTTATTAAGATGTCTCATTATTCATATCGAATAGAGATGTCGAATAGCTAACAATAATGTATTGGTGCTTTTAAAATAAATATTAAAAACGCTTTATCATCCATCTGTTTTAAGATAAATGTGCGAGGTACTCCCTTCTACAAGTTAATTAATGTGTTTGCGACTTTGCAGTTAAAAGAGGTTTAGGGTGGAGTCGGTATGGTTTAAAGTAGTATAAATCTTGTATTGAGATTATATGACGACCGATGTGGTGCGGTGGGCTAAGGTCCGCCTGCGACGCAGGAGGTTGCGGGTTCGATTCCCGCCTCGGAACAAATGTGTGTACGATATGCAGATATTTGTTTCGGGTGTTCTGGTCGTTTTCTATGTATAATAAAAAATATCTATCTATGTAATGTATTGTATTATGTATATCAGTTATCTAGTACCCATAACACAAGCTCTGCTTACCATGGGGCTAGATAATGCTGTGTGTGTCCAGCATCATTTATTTTATTTTATTATTTATACTTATTTGCTAGCTTCCTATTGTGTTTCTAAACTTTACATTTTACAAAATCTTATTCCAATGATAGCTGTCTATCTGATGTGAACTATAAAGTGAAGTGAACTATAATATATGACCTGTCTAAGTGCTTATTTGTAAGCTTAAAGAAATAAAAACTTTTCATTTTTCTTTTTTTTTAAATTTTTCATAGTAACTGAAACTCGACGCCAAGCAAGTGAGTTTTAGTTTTGGAGTCGGCTTTTACTTTTTAGTTTAAAATCAGGCAACATCGATTTTGGCTAGTATAAGACTTGGCTATATAAGACTAAATATATGAAACTTTTACCACGAGTTACCTTCCAAATTTTCAATCTGCCGGGTAAATGGATTTGCAGACAAAATATCATGCAAATATGTAATAATAAAATGTAGATCCTATCTTACCCCAGTAGCAAGAAGTAAATCAAGTTTTATCCGCTTCAGTTAATTAAAACTCAATTTATAATTTGAATTATTGACTGAGCACGCGATCATGATTATGAAGCTGTTTATTTATGTGACGTTTTTATTAATTTACTAGTTTCTGCCCGCGGCTTTGGACGTGTTGTTTCTATGGAAACGTTTTAAGGTTATTTCTTTCCCATAGGAACCCATGGGACGATTTATAGGATAAAAATAGGGTATATTTGGTTCCAGGCTTACGACTACATCTTTGCAAAATTTCAGCCCGATACATTCAGTAGTTTTAGCGTGACGAACATCCATACATCCATACTTTCGCAGATTTAATATTATTGTGATTGCTATTTAGCTTTCAGTCTCAAAGCATTCATTTTTGCTTTAGGTGCAAGAAACAACTTAAGTTTAAAAGAATTTTAGGTGTTTTTAATGCTCAACCTTTTTTCTCACGATATTGGTCCTTGGATAGGGAACGCTGCTCTGCATTTCTTTTAGTGCAAATGAGTTTTAACACTTTTCTAACTAGCTTTGCTCTCCCACCAAAAATAAGCAAACAAAACTGCGTCGGTAAAAAACATCTGAAAGAAGAGCGTTGATTAATTCGAGCGTGTAATTGAGTGTGGAGATCGGGTGATATGAAACGATGTACTATCTCTCTTTGATTGGATTCCGATGGTAAAGATAAAAGATTTTCCGGACGCGATTTTGAAAATGAAATCAATAATTTAGACTTTAGACAAATGCTTGGATAGTATGGCCTTTATGCGCTAAACCGCCGTATCCACCGTTTATAGTACTCCTTGCTTTGTAACTTTAAATTATTCTGTAAGGTATGTACTTTTTAGTTTTTTATAGATTTTTAGCGTTATTCAGCGTTGCGTTGAAATAAACACAGATTTATTGTGTTATTTCGTTGATTTGCAGTGAAATTGACACCAATTTCATCAATTGCCTGCCTAACTGACCGTTACATTTTAAAATGGTACGTTTGTTTTTTCGGTCAGATAAGAAATGATGAGGCATGATAATGTAGGTTAATCTGGTTACTTAATGAATTGCCCTGTCTTTATTAGTCTGGTCTCTAGAACCATTGTTATGTGCTAGACATAAGCATATTAGGCTAAAATTGTTCACTGTCAATGGAAGTTTTGCGCGCACTTTAGATAAGATATTTTTAAATGATGGACTGCGCTACAAAAAGTCGCGTCAGAAGTTACAGTTTAAGTCCAATAATTTGTTAATGTCGAACGTGTTGAGCCGCAAACATGGTAAAGGAAAAAATGGCGCTTAAATTAAATGTAAATTTGTCATGGTGTCCAGAGTAATGAGGCACTCAACAAGTTCATATGTACGGAGGTCGGTGGGAATACCGTTAGGACAGAATACATCGGTACTAACATGCTTTATCTGGTCGCCTCATCATCGTCATCATCTTCACTGCTGAGTGAAGAACAACTTTTGCTGAAGGGGTGTTTTAATACAATTGACGAGTTTCACACACTAATGTAATTGTTAATTACGTTAGTAACAATGAAATGGATTATTTAAAACTGTATGTTTTTAATTTACTTGCCTGTTTATTATTTAATTTAGAATGTGTTTAGAATTTTTAGTTAATGTTATGATTCATGTAAGATTAATTTGGTGCGGTTCATCGGAATTCCCAGGCACAGAGGCTGGACACTCACGGATTAGTGGGTCGTCGAAGCTTCTCTTCGACATCCCCACATAACCATACTGTTCCCTACATGCAGTATGGCATCTGTTAGGAGATTTTTTTTCCCTCGAAAAAAGAAAAAGACTACGTCGGTACTAACATGCCTTATCTGGTCGCTTCATCATTATCATCTTCACAGACAGACGGGTTTTATCCGCTGCTGAGTGTACCCAGAACACACACGTCAAGAAGTCAGTTACTGGTGGATAGTTTCAGGCCAACAGTAGGCCTCCTGAATTTTGTGGTATCCAGGGTCGATATAAGTTTAAACGCATAATTATGTGAAGCTTAAGAAGGCTTTGGTAGATTTAGTTGTAACTTTTAAAAAATCTATACTAATATTATAAAGATAGGAAAGGTTTGATTTTTTGTTTGTTTGTATTGAATAGGCTCCGAAACTACTGGACCGATTTGAAATATATTTCTCCGTTGGGAAGCTACAGTATCCGCGGTGAACATAGGCTATATTAAAATTTAGAAATGTGAAATTTGAATTTAACGCGTGTGAAACCGCGGGAAACCGCTAGTGTGCAATAAAGTGATAAAAATCTTAAGTCATATTCGTTAGAATACCAGCCTCTTCATAAAATAGGTACATTATTTTTTGGACCGGAAACTTGAAAGGGAAACCGGAAATCAAATAATAAATAACTTTTGTGGAGTGGGTACCTATCGATTATTTTGATCAAAGATCGAATACTTACCTTTCACAGACCTTTCATATAGAGGAAATAAGTACCTACCTAAGAGTGTAGCGTGTTGTAAAAATATGTGGTTTGAATCCACAAGGCGTAAGCACATAATTTGTGTTTAAATTATGGAGAAGACATTTTTTGTGAGCTTATCGACCGATAGTTGGTTTAGTTAGATCATGATTATACAATGTGTATTGTAGAACCTTGATCAAACGAGATGTGCAAATACACGACATATATTTATCGATAAAAAACAAAAAATAAAAAATTATATGTTACCTATCTCAAAAATAAAGACGATTTAATAATTTTTTTAATGAAAACTTATTCATCTGGTTTTTTCTTCGTGTCTTTTTGAGTACACGGTATATTTTATTCAAAGTAGTCTCATTTGAAAGTTAGATAGTCTACCTAGCTAATAAAATAAGAAAAAAATACAATTTCGGTACATTAGCCTATTAAAATCATTTTTTTTTTAGAAATTTGCAAAAAAATAACGATTTTTATTTTATTTTTGATCTGTAACTTTAAAACTGGGTTATTGAGGTATACTTTTTTGCATGTTGTATTAAACTTCATGATTTAATCTACAAATTCTTCAAAAATTATGAGTCTATCTCTTTTCGTTGTTATTTTATTCACCATTGAAAATAGGTACTTTCTGTCTTGTACAAAGATCAACAGGAATATCAACTGATTTAATCTACATAAATTATAAAATAAAACGAAGCAAGATAGGAAGAAATGGAATAAGGTCTTTGCCCAGCAGTGGGATAGTAACGGCTGTTTAAAATAAAGTTTTTGTTTTTTTTACTCTTGACAAAACAGAAAGTACCTATTTTAAATGGTGAATAACATGACAAAAAAAAGAGATAGGCCCATATTTTTTGGGAGTTTTGTAGACTAAATTGTGGAGTTTAATATAACATGCAAAAAAGTACACCACAATAACTCAGTTTTAAAGTTACAGATAAAAAATAAAATAAAATCGTATTTTTTTTTGCAAATTTCTAAAAAAATATTATTTTTTCTAAGCTTATGTACCGAAATTGTATTTTTTTCTTATTTCCTTAGCTAGGTAAACTATCTAGCTTTCAATTGAGGCTACTTTGAATAAAATACACCGTTTACTCAAAAAGAAACGAAGAAAAAACCAGATGAAGTAGTTTTCATGAAAAAAATAATTAAATTGGCTTTACTTTTGAGATAGGTAACATATAATTTTTTTTTTTTGTTTTTTATCGATAAATATATGTCGTGTATCCGCACATCTCGTTTGATCAAGGTTCGACAATACACATTGTATACTACTGGGTTTGAGTGCCTTTCCTCTCAATTGAAAATTTTCTTTTTTGACAATAACTGTAGGCAGTAAAATTAAAATTTAAAAAGAAGGTACCTAACCGTAGTAGGTTAAGTACCTCTAATATAATATTGATAATTAAAGTCAATTATCACACTAATCAGACACGATACGCGATATTATAAATGCTTATAATATCTTAATAGTCCCCTGGTACTGTCCACGATCCTATCCATCCATGGCTGTCTGGTAGAGATCGCTCTTGAGCGATAAGACCGCCAATTGTATCTAGTTTTTATTTTACATTGTCATTTATACTTAGTGTGCAATAAAGAATTATCTATATATCTATCTAATGTATAATAATTATGCTTATATTTTGGGTGTTTGTTACCTCTACTTAACGAATCGAGCTGAAATTCTGCATACGGGTAATTCTAGGCCTGGGATAAAACATAGGAACATAACACTTATTATGACGACCTCTGTGGCGCGGTGGGCGAAGGTCCGCCTGCGACGCAGGAGGTTGCGGGTTCGATTCCCGCCTCGGAACAATTGTGTGTACGATATGCAGATATTTTGTTCCGGGTGTTCTGGTTGTTTTCTATGTATAATAAAAAAAAAAAACTATCTATGTAATATAGTATTATGTATATTAGTTATCTAGTACCCATAACACAAGCTCTGCTTACCATGGGGCTAGATAATGCTGTGTGAATTGTCCTGCATTATTTATTTATTTATTTATTATCCCATAAATCAGTTCCCATGAGATAGAAATAACCTTAAAACGTTTCCATAGAAACAATGCGTGCGAAACCGCAAGCAGCAACTAGTAATAAATAAACAGGATTCTCTTACTGCCCCTGAAACTGAAGAACAATTTTAGGTACTTATAGACAATTTCTCTTTTTTTGTTTTTTACCTACTTGATCAAACGACCTGGGTGAGGTCGCAGGGAAAAGCTAGATGTGGGTAGCACAGGACCAGTCATTGCGGCGATTTTTCGGGAGGCCTATGTCCACCTGTGGACATCTTCGTTCAGCTGACAAGACGGTGATGACATTTTTGTTACTTCATATCCGGGTCTCTATTTCCTATCTTTTTAAATCTGTTAACGGTAACTTACTTTTTTTGATTCCTCATTGTATCAATAGCAAAATTATACATACGAGTACCTTTCTATAACCTCGCTGAAAGCTTTCATCGTTTATGATTACATAAATAATTTTGGCTTATTTTGCCTATTTCATCATGATAAACAAGTCTAGTTGAAGTCAATATTGCATAAGTAACTTTCTACTGATATTAGCAAGCATTTTTTACTGATCGGTCGAGCATTTAAAGTGAGTGACATCATTTCACTGCCTCATTGACCTATCGCTCGCTGGTAGGCACATTTACCATCGCCTAACATATGCATAACTTTTAAAGCTTCCTTTCTAATTTTTATGTATTGTCCTTTTATAAAATCTGTTAAAATACAAATTTTAACATAGACAACTAACAAAAATGGACCTGATATTTTGTCTGATTTAATCTTCGCGTATTCAAAAGGATTTAATAAATAATATGATAACATATCTTCTTATCTGTTTAAAAATTCTTAATTTATTGACGACCGATGTGGCGCGTTGGGCGAAGATCCCCTGAATCAATTTTTATTCTTACCTATTAATGTTATGTGTCGTGTTATCTGTTATGTACTCTTATGGTTTCAAATAAATAAGTATATTTCTTTCTTTTTGTCAAACGTCTCATTATCACAGAGATCATACAAAACGTTTGTCGAGATAATGAGAAACGTGTTCAAAGACAAGATCAAACGGATAGACTATAGACCCCAAAAATCTATATCATTATTATCTGACATGACACTCGACCTAACAGATTACGATGTTCGTTGAGTCATTGAAAGTAAAACTGGTTAGATTGGGGCGATATAAAAGCTCGAAAGAAAGTGAGAGGACCATAAAAGTACACAGTGCAAGTTCATCCAAGTGGTTTCGCTACTCACTTCACGACTGAATCTGGTTTTGAAAGCTGTTATGAAACTGATAGACCTTAGAATTTTATAGCTAGAACCTAGGTAATTCATTAACTAATATTATATGCAAGTCCACCACCAACATGCGCATGCGTCTACACGGATATGTGGCTGATTAATGAATGCCGGCTAATTGTGTTGGCCGAGATTCAAACGCGACACTGCCATCTACTACCGGGTTAGTGTGCTTGCAAGGTGTGCACATGAATATGTTGCGCATTGGACGAGTTATTGAATAGAGTTTGGATATTTAGATGGATGGATATCATTTTAGTAAGTTATTTTTATTCAGAAAAAATTCATCATCATCATCATCATCAGCCTATATTAGTCCACTGCTAGACATAGGCCTCCCCCAATGAGCGCCATAGCGCCCTGTCTTCAGCTTGCCGCATCCAGCATCTACCTGCAGTCTTTCGCAGGTCGTCATACCACCTGGTCGAAGGGCGTCCAAAAAAAAACAGAAAACAAAATCGTCAGAAAAAATTACTTCGTTGTAAATAACTATTGGGATACGATTATGCCCGCAGTAGTTTTAAGTAAAACTTTGTCTGTGTGGATGTGTGGATGGATTTCTAATATTTCTTCACGCCATAAGTACTGGTGGAATCGGGCTGAAATATTGTATCCTAGATCCTATCGTAGGACGAGATGGGCAGACGACAACAGCAGGCCTTTGCCCTTCCATTCTTCTTCTACACATGATAGGCATTTGTGATCATACTGGTCACACTCTAATGATAGTTTTAGATAGATGTTTATTGGTCAAAAGATTACATTATTTCTGCTTCGTAGTATCTCAAATCCTTAACGAGGTTAAACCTGGGTATGTTCAAACCAAGAGTGATTAGGTATTTTCTAGACCCTTGTGATATATCCGTCGGCCACATATTCACTTTCCATCAGGTGAGATTGGGGTTAAACGAAGGTCTATTGACTATAAAAAAAGATAAATAAGGACAAAAAGCTGCTTGTCGTCTGAAATAAATATTGCTAATAAATAAGAGTTCCGAATTATTCTATAAGATTTTTTTTATTCGTCCCACTGCTGGGCCAAGGCCTCCCCCAAATCTTTACACTCAGTGCGGTCACGCATAAATAAATTAATTATAAAGAAATTAAGTACTGTATTTAAGCTTTATCTCATTTTCTTAATTTTGCCCTACATCTCCTCAACTTTAGGCCATGACAAGTTAGCAAGTGGCCAATTTAAGCTATAAAAGTAGTCTACGATGGCAATGGACTGTCTGTTCACGTGATATGATACCACGATTTCTCGTGACGATCACAATGGCTCTCATGCAAATGAGACGACTCCACGCTATAAAATAAAAAGGTTTCTTTGAAATCGTCGTTAGACTACATAGCGAATGCAAGTTTAATTGTTCTACTGTTTTATTATACCTACCTTTTTATAGCTGGGTGTATAAACAAGTAGTTCTGCGAACAGCTAACCTAGCAAGTACAAACTCACTTTGAACACAAACTATTATTAGCTTGGGGCTAGATAATGATGATGTATGGATCGTCCAGCAACATTAGCATATATTAGTCCACTGCTGGACATAGGCCTCCCTTAATGGCGCCATAGCGCCCTGTCTTCAGCTTGACGCATCCAGCATCTACCTGCAGTCGTTCGCAGGTCGTCATCCCATCCGGTCGGAGAGCGTCCTACACTACGTTTACGGAGTCGTGGTATCTACTCAAGAACACATGTGGGCTACAAGTGGATGTCGGTTCTCACTTTCGCTTGTTTATTCTTAGACAACGACAATAGCAACATTATATTATTCTGCTCCTCACGCCGGAAATCCTTATCGGATATTCACAATTTTAATGAGACCAACTTTGATATACTGGTCTTCAAATGAAAAAGAGCGAAATCGGACCATTTTTGCCCCTCTTTGGAGGAAGAACCCTTCTTATTAAAAAACCTACAACATTTATCTGTCGCAGAGACGCTATATAAGTTTCGCTTGCTGACTGAAATAATAAAAGTATTTTATTTATAATATCCCATAACTTACAAGCACACAGATCCCCTGGTACTGTCCACGATCCTATCCATCCATGGTTGTCTGGTAGAGATCGCTCTTGAGCGATAAGACCGCCAATTGTACTTAATTTTTAAGTTTTTACTATACATAGTTTATAGTTAAAGTGCAATAAAGAATGTTCTATCTATCTATCTAAGATAGCAGGTATGTATATTATGAAGAAAACTGCAGGAAACACTCATAAGTGTAACAAAGTAAAGTGCGGGCATGTAATTAATGTTTCAAGTTAAAAAAATATGAGTTCCGAACTAGGTAGGTACGTATCAACAATTTAGATCATAACTCTTTTGATTTACGTACAAAGGAAGTAGATTAAGTAGCTTTACATAACACTAAATAAGTTACAAATTCTTGTATGGTAATTATACTCCTTGGTTCGTGAGGAATTAGACACGGTATCTATGCGCATGCGCATAGGCCGAAGTGGCTCTGCGCATACGGAGTGGCGAACTCGTAGATTCCGCTTCATCGAATCTTATCGATGCATTTGCATTCTCCGTGCCATGCCTGAAATGGAATTTTTATCATACCCTTATAAACTGATGATATGGTAGCGGTCGCGGGGAGTTGTTGGATGGAGGTTGCTCAGGATCGTTATTTGTAGGGTCGTTTAAGAGAGGTCTCTTCAAAATTCAAATGATTTACTTACACAAGACCATATAATTAGAGATTACATAAGACAGGGCGCTATGGCGCTCATTAGGGCAGGCCTATTTTCTGTGTGAATTATCTAGCATTATTTACTACAAGCGGAAACTGTGTTAGCTTCATTCATTCATATTTTAAATGTACTATTAATTGTAGTATAAGCTTTTTGTTTCCCAAATATATAAAAATAAAATAAATTTATTTACTAGGTACTTAGATAGATAGATAATTCTTTATTGCACACTAAGTATAAAATGACAATGTAAAATAAAACCTTAAAAAAACTAGATACAATTGGCGGTCTTATCGCTCAAGAGCGATCTCTACCAGAATACCATGGATTGATAGGATCGTGGAGGGGGATCTGTGTGCTTGCAGGTTATACATATATTATAAAATAAAATAAAATACTTATAATACTTACATGGAAATATACTACATACATATCATAAAATATATATACTTATATACATAGGGACTCAGTTATGCATTAGTGACAGCAGGAAAAATAGTGCTCCTTTAACATAGTTTTAAAGGTTGGTAGTGACTTAGCACGCCTCACCGAAACTGGTAATGCGTTCCATAGTTGAACAGCCCGGGCAGTAAAGGAATGGGCGAAGAAAGAAGTAGAGTGAGCTGGTACTTGAAGCATAAGGGTTGCCGAAGAGCGCAGAGAAATAGTGTGAGAAAGATGAAGAAAGGTGAAACGCTCTTTGAGATAAGGGGGTGCAGAGGCCAGAAATAGAATGTTATAGAGAAGAGATAGGATATGATAGGATACTTAACCTTTTACTAAAGTCTATAAAATTTTGCGGTGATCTTAGAAGTTTAAGCAGCCAATAGGTTAATATGTTGTGTCTTCTTGGATGAGTTCTAGTTACAACAAAAAATATACGAAGGTCGTAATTACTAGGCGTTTCTACACAATACTAACTCAACAAATAGCGTTGCAGCATCTTGTGCGAGATTATTATCACCTCTCCGCCTCTATCAGAGCATGTCGCGAAGAATTCGATGCTGTGTCGGAACCACATGATTACATTATCGCTATTAAGGACAATACCTGTGCAGTTTAATGGACCCAAGATAACAGAAAGCGCATCAGGATGCATTTACGTAAAAAGCTTTTGCTTTTTTAACAAGTCGGAGCTGACCTCTCAGTAAAAGATTCCAAGATATGCTTTATTTCTGTGATTCTAAACATAGATAGATCGATAGAAAATACTTTATTTTACCACACAAAACAGAAATAAAAACTTAGAATAAAGGTATAAAGGGCGGCCTTATCGCTGAGAGCGATCTCTTCCAGGCAATCTTGGAATGGATGGTGGCACTTTAATAAATAATTGGTAACAAAAGAAAACAAATACACTAAATACCTACATTACAAACATTATAATAAAGTTACATAGACATAAGATAAGGTTATCAAACTCTCTGATTGGCCGGGTGATTATGTAACTCGCGACCGGTTTGCGACAGGCGTAAATAAAGCAATCAGTGCTGTCAAACGTCAATTTTGTATTAGTTTGACACCAGCTACAACGTCAAAATTGTCGTTTGACAGCACTGATTGCTTAATTTACGCCTGTCGCAAACCGGTTGCGAGTCACATAATCACCATACCGATCTGATCAATAAATGTTTTTCTATCTCTGGCAGTCGGTGCTGGCAGTCAGCGCTGGAAACCTGCTTTCTTTCCAAATAATTTCCGAGTTGCATAGAAAGCGCGTCTTGTAACCCGTTACTAGACTTTCCAATCGGATCTAGACCTTAGTGGAGCCTGTCTCGATATATCAGAAGCTTTCTACGTTTACGCCTACGTTTGAGGGTCTGAATACCTATTCATGTTTTCATTATGTAACGTTGCTTATAAAATTTCCAATGAATATACATTTTAGGCTAAGCCCGCATTGCGAAATGGCGCTGCGTCATAATTTTTGAGGCGGATTATTGAATAAAATTCTTTGCGATTTTTGACAGCTTCTACTACTCTGATCTGAGCTGATACGCACGTCAAATCAGTGGACATCAGAACAAAACCAAAACCAAAGCGTTAAAAATCCCCTAGATCTAGCGACAAACACTACAACGGTAACATTGCCGCCCGCGCCATACGATCTTTTTCCGCTGTGCAGTGTGGTCAGAAGCATTCAATTCCATAGTGCACAAAACATTCGCGCCAATTTGAATCCCGCGGCGCGGTGGAATCTGCGGCAAAACACAGATTTGGTTGAGGTTTTTATTCCGCAAGTGCGTGCAGCTTCATTTCATTTTCATGTGTTGCAGAATCTTGGAATAATCGCGTGGCGAAATTTCGTAGTGCGGGTGCCACCGTTAGTACTGGCTTACCAATATACTAACCACTAAATAACAACTGACAAACTTAAAAAAAAAAAATTGGCATCTGTTTCGTCACTCTCAGTCCCCAATACTAGGTCCAAAATACTCTGCTGTCTCTAGGTAAGATAACTAACCTCTTTACATCGCACGAAGCATCACATCGTGATGAAAACTTTTTGCTACATTGACAAGTTCAGCGCAAAAAGTTCTCACAGTTTTTTTTGGACATTAATGACCGCCAGGTGGCATAATGTGTTTGTAGGACAAAATAGAGCATTTATAAAGTTTGATGGGATCTAGAACACGTAAACAGAAGCGCGTTGATGTCTTTTGTGTGAAGAAAGTGATGTCACGTTATAATTTGTAGGTTAGGTTGGTATCTACGGAATCCTATGACAATGTTTCCGAGCTGATTTTGGGCCACGATAGCGGCCAGTCTCAACAAAGAATAGCCATGTGCGCAGGATTTATTAAAGTGCACAAGTGTATTCGAAAACATAGATACAATCTCTCCCATAACCCGATTTGACGGCGAATGTGTATATAGGTCAGGCGGTACCGATACCTAGCGATTCTACAATGTTCCAGCCTCTCAATGTATAGTAGTATCGCATAATTTAACTATGTTATATCCTCTTTTGTTTGTCGGCGGTTCTTCAATTGTAAGGGGCGCTTGTGTGGTTTACTGAACAGACCGCATGTGTATTTACAACTAGCTACTGTTGTCTTACTTAAAGATGACAGTACCGAACAGTATTTTACCTAGGTGTTACAGTTATCAGTATTTTACTTAAACATAGCGATAATTTTGGACTTGTGTTAAATACATCATAAGCAATAGGGTTTTCTTCAGTAGTTAAATGAGAAAAAATTGCATTTAAAATATACATTAAATAAAGTTGTAAATAAACGTGATAAATACCCGTTAAATAGTACCAACTTATATTTTTGAACTAGAATTAGAGAGGGCGGTAATTTGTTCCAAGATGTCTTCCTGGTAGCTCAGTAAGAAGGTACTTGACTAAGTAGAGCTTCATACCTCTTTTCCTTGAATCATGAATTTTAATGGCATGTACTGTTGTTTTGCTCGGTTAGTTAATGAGATGGCGGTTATGATTATAATACCTACTAACTTGTCCAAGTTTATAATGCTCTTAGGCTTACAGTTTGTAACTTATGTTTAAAACTCACTCAGTACTCTGATTAGTTTCATGTGTTCTTGAGTGAAGACCGCGACACGGCAAATATAGGTAGTGTAGGACGCCCTCCGGTCATTTGGGATGACGATCTGCGAAAGACTGCAAGCAGATGCTGGATGCAGCAAGCTATAGACAGGATGCTATGACGTTCATTAGTAATGATTATGAGGTTCTGCCCGCGGCTTCACATGCGTTTTTACGGAATCAAATTAATGATGATAAAGATGTTGCGGATGTGTGTGAGATGTTTGCATTTTGAACCGACTTCAAAAAATAGTGGAGGTTATCAATTCTTCTTTTTATTTTTCTAAAGAAAATATATTATTATGTAAAACTAAAGTGTTTCCACTGAAAATCCACCTTACCATGCGGAGACGCAATTCAACGCAATTTAAAACGTAATTTTAGTATGTAATTAAATATTAAAATTACTTTGCATCGTCATTGAATGTGTAAAAAAAAAAAATCCTTCAATGTCAATAAATTACGCAATTTACATATATATGTATAACGATGGGATGTCATTAGTTTATATTTTAACCTAGAATATACAATACCTGATAGGCCTACCGATAATCCAACCGCAGCCACTGGCATATGCTAGTGTAGATAAATCGGAAGACCGCTGGAAAACCGTCGATTACAGATAACGGCCATTAATAATAATATTATTCTATGATTTATCCATCCATTATCGTCAGCCAATGCGTTTCTGAGATTGATGCGTGAGTTATACCAACCAAGTCATAAATAGCTTTACATCATGCATAGTCAAGCATGTTCTGTATGTAATACAATAACTCAGTAGCTACTGAGTTATAAAACCAAAATATATTAAAAAATAAATGCAATTATGCTCGTTTCTAGCATTTTTAGAAACGTCTGGATAGGGTTTGTAATATTCCTGTACTATGTATGTAATAGTTTGAAGAAATTTAACTGATAATATCCCAAAAACTCGGTAAACGTAGTGTAGGACGCCCTCCGACCAGGTGGGATGACGACCTGCGAAAGACTGCAGGTAGATGCTGGATGCGGCAAGCTGAAGACAGGGCGCTATGGCGCTCATTGGAGAGGCTTATGTCCAGCAGTGGATTGCTATAGGTTGATGATGATGATGATGATGATGATCTCAAAAATACTAAGTTACCTCGGAAAGTTTACGCACAATAATAACAAAAACCTTGTAACAGTTGGAGTATTAGAAATTAATAAATTGTAACAGTGGCCGGTAAAATTCAATGAATTCGGCAAAACTATCTGGTTTCCAAATGTACCTACTGAAATAAAACCATTTCAAAAATAATTTCTGTTACATGTGAAGCTATTTTACTCGCTACTACTGTGAAGCGAAGGTATTTTCCTTGAGTAAGACCGGGTAACGTGAGAGAGTTGATTAGACCGTTCCTATAATTTATATTTGATGCGTAATGCGTTTGATTCTATAACATTATTAATGGGCGTCGGATTTCTGGATATCTACAGTTTGTTTGATGATGATGCTCGGCTACTGCTACATGTTGTTTATTTTTTCTTTTACAGTAATCTTTGGCTTAGTAAAAAGGTTTGATTTGTAAAATTAGATAGGTACCACAAGCTAGTTCGGATTGAACGAATAATTTGATTTAAAAAAAACTAAAAACTGAGTTCAAATTTATTTATTGAGATAATTACATCATCTCAGGTTTTTTTATTAAGCCCTAAGGCGAATTCCTTAGTTTCGAAATGTTTTTTTACGTTTTGCGCGATAAATACTACCTAATTCATTGGGAATAAAATGTTTATAGTCTATATATATAACACCTCTAAATCCTCTATACAACTGCAAATGGACGGAGGTACATGAAAAACATACGCACAGACGAACATGAGGAGGATGGAGGTTCTATGTTCGGTAAAAACAAATTCATAGAAGGTATGCTTCGAAACCGATATTAAAAAAAATAAAGGTTACGTTTTGGAGATCATTTTAATGATTTATTATGAAAAATTACTTTGAAAGAAAAATCGTTGACAACTTTTTTGTAGTACAAAGTGAGTCTATAGTTTATCTAGCCCTAGACCCACTGAGTCATTACTCATTAGTTAAAGACATTGTAAAGCGATGAAACTTTTACCTACAAAAGATGATACTAACCACACAAAAGAGCTGTGTTAAGTGGACGACTTTGAGCTGAATACCAGATTAGAGCGTTTGAAAGAAATAACTACCTATTTAGGAGTAGATATTATCACAAAAGAAAGCCTAGGCGTGGCGTGGTGTACGTGTCTCCGTCGTGCTTTAAGTGGAACAAAGTTCCAATCGCACGTGAACTAAAATGAACGTAGTCTGAGAGGCGGCTGGAATTAAATGGAACAAACAAATTAATTCAGGCGATCTGACACAATTGGCACAAGGGAAACTGCTGGATGCGAGTAGCGTAGGACCGGTCATTGTGGTGATCTTTAGAGGAGGCCCTGTGGCGTATGTCCAGCAGTGGACATCCATCGGTTATGATGCTGATGATGATTGATAATTCTTTCCATCCACAGGTTGCCTGGAAGAGATCGCTTCTAAGCGATAAGGCTGCCCATTGTACTTGTCGCATGTAATGTATTTTATCTGTATCTGGTGTACAATAAAGTATTTTTGTAATTTGTTGTATTGTATGACTGACTCGGCGATCAGCAAACTCCAGTTTTAGTATTTTTCCTCCAGAAAAGGCTAATTCATGTAGCGAAGGGTCTTACCTACGTGTAATCTGGGCGTTATGAAACGGAAATAAACCTTTCCAATTATTTATTTGATTAGTACGGTCATACAAATGCCACTTACACTTAACTAACTAATTAAAATTAAGCAATACAATTAAAATACAAATGTCGGTTCGAAATCCTTGTATTGCTTCATTTTCAAAATATCAATCGGTTCACTAAAAAAAGTGATATACATAATGTAAATACTAGAAATAAGAATAAACTCGCTGTGCCCACAACTAGGCTACACAAGATAAATGTATCTTTTAAAGGGCAATGTATACGCTTCTACAACAAAACTCCAAATGAGTTGCAAAAATTATCAATAAATAAATTAAAAAAAATTGTGAAACATATTCTTTGTAAAAAAGCTTATTACAAAATATCCTTTTTTACCTAGATTACCTAGAAGATAAAAAAGCTTGGAACGAGTTTTGACCCAACTCAAAATCTACCAACTTACAGATAAGCAAATCAAATGTACTAGACACATAAGTTATGAACATACTAGTGGTTTCTTCTCACTTCTTCCACTAATGGACAAAAAATTTAAGTGAACTATAAAATAATTTAATTGATACTTAATAATGAATAGTATAAATATGACCTGTCTAAGTGCTTATTTGTAAGCTTAAAGAAATAAAAACTTTTCATTTTCATTTTCATTTTCAAAGCCAGCCTCAGCTTTCGATCCCTCAAAACGACAGCTAGAAAGAACATGACATTGAATATAAATAATTTACTCCATACTGATGCTCGCGTGTTGATTACTCCACGTGGATGGCGATGGGTAATGGTGGTAATGGGCATGGCAGGAGTACGTTCAGGCTCTCACGCAATCATAGGTTCATTATAATGGCTATGTAAGTTACTACGCGCAGGTTATTTTATGCTGGTATGATAGAAACATGCGAGCGTTATAAATATGGGTAGGAAAATTGGTTTGTCCATATTTACATAAACTGCAATTTGTTAGGGAAGAAGGAAATGGAGGGTCTATCCTGCAGTGGGGATCTCTCTAGATTCCCACTGCAGGATAGACCCTCCTGGCTTAGGTCTAAAATAATACTAGAAATTTTTTGTTTAATTATTGCTACGTAACATGAAAACAATATCAAAAGACTGAGATATTCTCACGATTTTTTTAAATGGATTTAATACCGCTGTTGACCTTACATGGCAATAACAGCGTTACCGGACCTACGGGTACAGTATATGTTTTAGTTTCTCCAATGGATAGGTTACGATTAGTAAAAGAATCGGTAGGTGGAGCAACAAATGCTCACAATTTACAGCTGAAATACACCTCTTGAACAGACTCATTCAAATTGGTACAAAAACCTAATAAACCAGAAGAAACTAGGCTACAAAACCTATTATATACCTACATATTGAAGATAAAATGCGCGACATGCTTTTATAATAGAAATTTTGGTCCTCATGTAGGTCAGCTTTGGACTTTTTGTAATAGTCACGAGTGGTCACGAACTCGGCTACTTTGCCCGTAAATCGCCATTTGCTGGTTCCATCACGCACCCTACTCGGACGAGACCACTTTCTATTTTATAATATCTATTACGAGTATCCGCACATACCAATTGCGCCTATTTATTTTATTGCGTTTTGTAAGTACTGCAAAGGAAACATTACATTTATTATTGGGTAACTTTAAGTCTATAAGCGTCAACTGACTTTAACTACATAATAAACACATTTTAATTAATTTCTTGCATTATCTAGCCCCAAGTAAAGCAGAATTACTTATATATACTTACATAAGTTAAAACGAAACTATTTTGTTTAATTTTTGTTAATATGTGACTGGCTTGGCGTTCTGCTTAGTGCTGCACTTGGTACCTACTCTAGCGCCGTTGAAGACCAGAGCTGCATTGGCACCCCAACAAACATTTCATAAGTCGCCACAACGTGCCGATTCTAACTTTTGGTTTTATACTTTGGTAGTAAATACGTCGCTATCACGTTAACACGACCCAAAAAGGGCCCATTTTATACGAGTTAGTGTATGACACGTGAGACATAGAGTCGTGTATCAGTCGTATTAATCGCAATATGGTCTTGTAGTGGCCGTATAGATGTCGTGTGATGCACTTTTAATCGAGTTAAGATGTTTATTACCATTGCTTGACGGCATTTTATCGATTATGTAGTGTTAATTACGACTTTTTTTACGGGATTTTATTGTGAAGTGGAGATAGTGAATGAAACTAAATGACACAATTTATTTTTACTGTGATAGAATTAATCTTGCAAGGAAGCCATTTTATTTTATCATTACGTATTACGTACATCGTCGAAATTCATGTTCAAATAAATAGTTCAATTGGGAAATTAATTTTATCGAGTAATATGCGCTAGTAACCTCGAAATAATGAACGCGCCTTATAAATTATTTAGATTTAAGCAGTAATTTTACTCTAATTTGACGAATGTGTAAACAGTTGCCTTTATACGACTTAAGAGATTATGACACGACCGTAATACAATTTCTTAACGACTTTTCACTATGTGCGCTTCTTTTGGGTCAGCCATATTGGAAAGCCAAGGAAATTTGGATTCAGTTGTTGAAAAAGGGGTTTCTATGTATATAGTAAACTTTTATGATTGTTAAACTTTAATTAGTTTTAACCCATGGTACCGAGAGAATCTACCTACTTTATTAATTAAATAAATAATGTGAATGATTATGATTACATGTGATAAAATGTTGATTGGTTAATAATAAATAAAACCACCCATAGTCATTTTTTCTTTTATTTCAAAGTATGAATGAGTGATTTTAAATTTTAAATCATCCCAAAGTATATCATTTGTACTGGCTTTGCTTTCACTTTTATAATCGGAACTATAACCAAGACATAATTTATCAAAAATTTAATCTACTTCATCTTCTTCTGACTCTACTGTTATAGAACCACTGGATCTCATTTCTGTGCGTTGAGCAACATTATAACTTTGCACCGAACTCAAATCTCCTGAGTTCAAAATTAAACCTTGTACAGAACCAACTCCAGTTTTTTTACAGTTCACTTGTATATTACAAAAATATGGTAGTACATCTAGTCGTTAAAGAGTAGGATAAAAGTGTTCATATTTACTTAAAATAGTATAAGAGAGAAAATTACCACTCTTATACAATTGTCACCTAAAAGTAGTTCTAGCGACTCTAATACGATTGACATTATAGTCGTATAAGAGTACGATTGATCACTTCTACACGAACGTCACGTAAAAGTAGTTATCTCAACTCTAACACGAGTAATGCCGGTGAAAAGTCGTATAGACGTTACTAAGATTTCAGCATTGGTTATACTACTGAAAGTTGTATAATTGTCATTAAAACAGTCATATAGAAGTTTATACGATGTCTATATACGACAACAAGTTGTATAAACTTAAAGAGGCCTAACGTCATATTACACGCAAAAATTACTTCAATACGATGTTTATAGCATTTTGAGCCGCGTAACTTGAACTTATATGACAGAAATGTTTGTTGGGATGTCACCAGCTCGGCATAAATATATATACTCATAAATGCATCATTTAATGCTAAAGCGGTGGCTTATTCGTCTTTTCGCTGATTATTTTTATAAGCTTTGTATTGTATCGTAATTTTTAGTTAATTTCTAACGCAAATAGACTTTTTATATTTGATTATACATTACGCGTGCATAGTTTCCCTTGGAACCCAGCGCTCCCTAAGATTATAGAATGGTAGGTTCAAGTCAAAAGTCTTAGACCAGACCACTGTGTAATGTAGATATTTGTTAATATCCTAACGCTGAGCTTTCAAATGTCGAGGAAGTGGTAAAAACGTGCGTTTAACAGCCCAGTGCGGTCGCCACCATAGAAGTAGAAATAGTATATATATATTCTGTGGTCTCCACCGTAAGTCAATGCGTTATAGTGCGGCTTACATCTACAAATATATCACAAAACTAGCTGTTCCCCACGGTTTCACCCGCGTTTAAATCGAATTTGACATTTCAAGGGGGATAAAAAGAATATAATGTAGCTTATGTCACCCGGGGAAAGTGTAGCTTCCCAATAATGGTAACTTCCCATAATGTAACTTATTATGTTTACCTTATTTATTATTTCATTGTCTGTGTAATTTTGATTTTCTTTGTTTTTGATATGGAATAATTAAATTTTCTGAAATAAATACATAAAATAAGTTTCGGAGCCAATTCAAAACAAACAAACAAAAACTCAAATATTTCCTCTTTATAGTATTAGTATAGATAAATTGTGTTATAGCTATTTACTCCTCAGATCACGTAGGTATCCTAGAAGGCTGCTACCACTTTCTATTTCATACAGTCTACTTATAGGGAGGTATGGGCAAATACTGGACACCTTACAACTCGTGTTTGGTAGAAGATGTGGCTATAGGACGTTGCCCTTTTTGCGAATTGCTTTTATGAGCTCAGATGTCAAAGTATTTCATGGTAAGTGCTTATGGAATGGGACCGGTTGACGAAAGTGGAGTTTTGCGACATGGAGACGGAAGAAACAGAGTTCTGTGTTCATATGTCACGCAAGTATTACTGACCTTACGGGGTATTTTAACACTTTCATGGCCGATGACGCATATGGACGTCATCCGTGGATCTGCGGCGAGCCGTACATTTTTTTAAAATCCGGGGGTCTCGGTGCCCTACTATACTAATATTTAGTTAGTATAAGTACTTTACTATAATTACATACATGACAACACATTATTACATTTATACATATATATCACAGACATGGTTATCATCATCTGTGCTAGCCGGCCACTTGTGGCAACTTTTCTGTATTAGGTAGGTATCCTTTTTTATTGTAGGTTGCCAGAGTGCTTTATCAAATTCGGGTGTTAATTTCTGCAGACATAGGTAGGTACACAAACAACTTTCCTCGGCCTTGTTCATTACAATTTTATACCCATTAATTGCAATCGTTCTGTCTCGTTCTGGCTGCTTGTAAAATGCATTAAACCAAAAGAAATGCCTGATTGTTATTGAATCAATAAAATCTTACTACGTATAATGCTGATCCCCATTATACCATAATTTAATTTGACTCAACAGTCTGCCCACACGAGAGAGTGCAGTATAAAACACTAGGGCCACTGCCCTGGATCTTAAGTGGAAACATCAATATTTATTACTGAGGAGAAAGAAAATTATCAGAGGTGAATGTGTGAATGTATTATAGCCACTATAATACATTTTTAAAAGCTGGCGCGTCTTGCGTATGATTTTCTTTTTTTCTTGATATAATAATTATTATCCATAAATAAGAACCGACAACCACTGAGGTAGACGTCTTCCTCAGTGGAGACCACGACCCAGTGGTCGTGGACGGCGTCCTACACTAGGTTTACTGAAACATAGTGTAGGACGCCGTCCAGCCTGAATTCTTCGTTAATTCGATTGTTCTCTCGCATCGAGTAAAAAGGAGGTTCACAATCACAACTATTTTCCAATTTTCATAATGATTTCACTTTTGTTTAATTATTTGATCTCGCGGTGGTCCCTTAAAAGGTTGTTCTCAACGGTATTACTATTTTGTCATTTTTAAGCAGGAATTTTAAGTTAGTACAGTGCAGTTTTCTTAAAGAACATCAAATTATATATCTATCACAGTTTTAGTTTTCGTGCGCGATAGTAGATAAGCTTCCCTTTAAGCTGAGCATTGTTTTAAGACCTATGAAGGTACCACGGTAGGTACTCAGGAAAGAGGTTATAAACCAGAACTCTTTGTAATAAAATGTTAATGTTCTAACATGAGAGCCAAGAATAGATCCTTAAGTAGTTAATTATCTTTCAATTCCTATACTTACGTACCTATCAGCCGATACCTTTGTTTAGTGTCTATGTTATTACATGGTTAAGAACTAAAGAAATTGCATGCTCGTTTTAGTAAAGGTAATTGTCTAGACTAGACAGAAAAATACAAATTCTTTTGGTTTAGATATTTGAATCCCGGTCGATTTGCGGGCGATTCTTCCAGATTATTTTCCAGTTCAGCTCTGTTGTGATCAAGGGTTCTACAGTGTATGAGTTTGTAAAATACGAAAACGATAACGTTTTTGAGAACAAGACAACTCCCTGCCTTGCTTATCAAAATACTAGTAGTAGTTTATTCACCTTGTTATCTTGAATTCAATTTGAAGAGAATCAATCCATACTGGCTTAGCGTGCCGCCATCATTTTTAAAAACATCATGCAGCGTGATTGGCAACATGACATGTATAATTTATTTATTGAAATCTATTGATACTGAGAGGAATTAAGAGTACAATATTTTCGTTTCTAATTTGTGATTGGAGGGAAAATACTCTTCAGTAACGTTAAGGATATTCCGTCTTTGATAGTTTTGTCATATCCGGCTGACATCACTCTGAATGTCGGTCCATTTGAATCCTTCTAATATTATAAACGCGAATGTTTGTAAGTATGGATGGATGCAAAAACTACTGAATGGATTTTGATGAAACTTTACTATACTTACATATCGGAATAACACATAGGCTACAATTCATAAAGATATATTGTATACTATCCAAAATATTTATCACCACGCGGGTGAAACCGCGGGGCGCAGCTAGTATTTTATAGTTCCAGCCCCAAGTCAGTGTCTCCAACCTATTTATATAGATTTGTTTAAAGAAATGCTAGGCAACCTTTGAAATCTCCTCTGATCCTTATCCTGTTTCGTCTCGTACACGTTTTAAGTATTTCCCAATTTTTTAAAATTATATTCATACTTCAATATGGCAAAAGCTAAAACTAGCGAATCAAAGTAAAAAAAAACTAATTAAAACCTTTGAAATCATGACAGTCGTTTTGAACAAGTTTCTGCCGCTCCTCTTTGATAGAATGGCCCTTACAAGCTCATTTTATTCTAGAAACTGAAAGTATGGTGAAAGGATTCGAACATTCTAACAACCTTTCAAGAACGGTAGAATTAATAGCTAATTGAATCTGAGGTGCACCAACTTGCGTTATTATTACGAAAAGAAGAATGCGAGAGCGGAACCAACACCAGCGACTTTATTGCATTCTCAGAAATTGCTACAGAGAAAACAGTCCCTTCCTTTAAGGCGAACTCTCTTTAAGTTAGGTAAAGCCTATAATGAGGCAGCGAGGCAAAAGCGATTTTCGTCATAGTCACACTAATTTTAAATGCGAAATTTTGGATGTTTGTTACTTCTTCAACAATACAAATAATAACAAGAACAATCCTTCACAGACGCATGACGACCTCTGTGGCGCGGTGGGTGAAGGTCTGTCTTCGACGCAGGAGGTTGCGGGTTCGATTCCCGCCTCGGGACAAATGTTTGTACGATCTGCAGATATTTGTTTCGGGTGTTCTGGTCGTTTTCTATGTATAATAAAAAATATATATCTATGTAATGTATTGTATTATGTATATCAGTTATCTAGTACTCATAACACAAGCTCTGGTTAACATGGGGCTAGAAAGCTGTAAAAAAAAAAATTAATATGTTTGCGCATCAAGTGCTTCATGAGAGCGCAGTCCGTGTCCAGCCTTCCAGCTATAAGCTTCAACACCTCATAGAACCCTCTCGTTGTTACAGGACCAGCGAACTGGTGGCTCTCGTAGCGGTATCATGCACGTTGTTCCTCTTCCTCCACACGCGGGAGCTCAGCACCAAGCTGCGGCAGATGCAGCGGCTTAATGATGACGTCACAGCATTCAACCATCTCACAGACAGTAAGTTCCTCTACATTATAATCACAGATTTATGACCCAGGAGAAGTTTATTCAATGACCTCTATCCATGGAAGAGTTATCCTCATACCTTTAGTCGTACCTCGAAAACGATTCAACCTCTACTCAAACACCAAACGCGTTTCTGTGTACTTAATCGTACCTACCTTGAATGCTCCTCAAAAGATCCATCTGAGGCGGGAATCGAACCCGCAACCTCCTCTTTCGCAGGCGGACCTTTGCGCATTGCGCCACAGAGGTCGTTAAACAATACGTCGTGCTTATAATTGAAACAATTGAGCTAACTTCAGACGATTGCAAACAATCTACTGGTAACTCAACTGATTCATATAAATTATAAGTCGGAAGCGTCCCGTCATTACCTCGCGGTATGGCAATGCTGATGCGCTGCGCCAGATACTCACCAGCTCTCAGAATTAAGTAGTATATATTTAATTCGGTGCGTGCCACACGTTGACCGAGACATAATTTTTCCAATAATGACCATTTCTTAATAATTTCCATTTTATGAGAAAGTAGAAATACGCCTACTGCCGAATACCGTAACTGTACCAAATATTTATACTGGTAGTCTCTGTTAATACGTAGGTAGCTAATGATAAGCAAACCCGTTAATTTTGAAAGATACCGACAAATTATAATAATTATTATTTCAATCGAGCCCTTTTATAGCGAACATCATAATATGTGAGTAATTAATAAGATATAATTAATGTGGTTCGACTATCGTCTTATAATTAGTTTTCCGACTGATGGCTTGGTTTATATGTATAGCTTAAAGCAGGGAATCCCAACCTTTGTTTGACTATGGACTAAATTGCCACGGGTTTCAATAGCTAAAAATATGCTATTAAATAAATATTGACATGTATCAAAAATACATATACTAATATTTAGATTTAGATAAGCACATCCAATGTATTAGACACATAAGTTATATGAACATACTAGTAGTTTCTTTTTCACTTCTTCCACTAGTGGACAAAAAATTGAGGTGAATATAAAAAATAACATAAAAAATCCAAATAATAAAAAAATCTAATAATGTTATTTGATAATAATGAATAGTATACAATGTCACTTGTCTTCTCGTTCGTGCTTATTTTGTAAGCCTAAAGAAAATAAAAACATTTGAATTATGTATGTACTGTTGAAGATGGTTTCATTCTATCCATTTAAAGTTTTCACTGACAAGGTGTAATACCGGTATGGTAATTTTTCCTTTAAATTGCAAAATTTAACACTTTGCTATGGAAACCTATGTACAAAACCCTACTCAAAAACTTTATCTTCATAGAAATTAAATAATATCCCAAACAAAAAAAACATTTTCGGCAAGGCCCCGCGTGTGAGGGCTTACGCGCTAATAACAAAAACAATATCTACATACTTTTAACTTATACGTCGAGATAGTCATGTCTATCATTCTGAGCATGATTTTCATGGCTCTTGCAAACCACACTGTGTTTCCGAGAATCTGTTTCCGAGCATAGCGGCACTTTTATTTAGATATTTTAGAATCCGAGCAAAGCGGGACTCGTGCATAGCGGAACTAACCCTCGAAAACCTACGGTTGGGAACCCCTGTTTATATTTTGATGAGCTCTGCAAGCGTGTAGGTAAAGCGATTATATTCTCTTTGGTGCGTTCAAAAGAAGATTTACACATCCTCACAACTACCCACAATAGGCACCTTATATCCAAAACTACTAAATTACGCAAATCTATGGGAATAAATTCTGTTTTATCTTGGATGATTTAGTGTGCAGTAAATATTGTTCCGAACAATGTACGACTTCTCTGACTGTGGGTGACAGTAAACAATATTATTGCGAGTACATGTAGGAACTTACATGGATAATTTTTTTCGTTCTGAATACCACCGTATTTTAACTGGGATTTAGAGATCCCAACCCGCATGCCCAGTGTGCGGATTATGGCATAACCCCTTACCGAATAAGGGTCAATAAGGCGATTATTAGGTCAACCTAAGGTCCACTTTCGCCGTTTGCTGCCGAAACTAAGTTCAGTCAAGTTGTGAAAAACATGACAGCTCTTGAATCGGATCAACTTTATTTAGTTGTTACCTACAATGTGTTGAACTCGTTTAAAGCGCTAAACTGAGTTTATCTTATACTGAACGATTTTAATTGCAACTGGAAATTAGATCCTAAGAAAATAGATTTATTTAATATACCCTAGACATAGGTAGATAAGCTGGTCGTTGTTGTTAGATTAGCTTTTGCAGCTGAAGGTAAAAAGTTCCGAAAAATTCCAAAATTATCATCATCATTTCATCATTCGGGCGTGTAACGTACGAAGCAAAACAGAATAGAAAGACTTTTCTTTATAACAATAACAGGCACACTTATAGAATAGGTACATAATACATGTATAAAGTTGTTATACAAAGGCAGGTTATACTCGCATAGTGCTGGCTAAGCTCCATAAGAGACCTAGCCGGTCCGGGCTCTAATGAAAGCTGGTCTTCCATTAGAATTAGAGCCCGTATAAAAGAGCCAGAATATCTATGTATAATATATAGAATATATATAATATCCTTATATATATTCCAAGAATCCGCGTTAATAAATTAGGCAGATAATGATTTAACCACTCAAGAATTACGGTAGCATTAATAAAAAGGCGCCGGACCTCATAAAAAGATGATATATGGGTATTGTAATACCGAAATAATGTCATTACCGGTTCATTACACCACCTGAGTGAGTGCTCCATTCCATTTTAATGGGATTTGGATTCACAAAAACTTCTGCTGGTCACAACAACCGGTGTAAAAACACGTCAACTACAGAGATACAAGTTATTTGAACGACCTCTGTGGCGCATTCGGCGAAGGTCCATCTACGTCGCTGGAATCGATTGCTGCCTCGGGACAAATGTTTGTAAGATCTGCAGATATTTGTTCCGGGTGCTATTTTATATGTACCTAATGTATTCTATTAAGTTTATCCGTCATCTGGTAGAATAGAATATAATAGAATAGAAAGACATTTATTCATAACAACTTAAATTAACATAAAAAAAGACACACTTAAAAAATAGGTACATTTAGAGAGTTGTTACAAAAAAAAGTTAAAGTTGGTACCCATAACACAAGCTCTGCTTAGCTTGACGCTAGATGATGCTGTGTAAACAATAAAATATAAAATACACTTATAAGCTAGCATTTGAATGGATAATAAAAAGATAAAAAATTGCTCTTTCCTATTTCACGCACGTTATCATGATAACTGCAATATAAAACACTTGATAATAAAATGCAATCAACATTTTATTTTTAATGAAAGCCAGCACGTGTTCGTCTAATGCGTTTCTTTTTGTTGCGATTGCGGATGCAATAGGCCTGGTAAAGTTTTAATCAACGTTTTTTGTAGCGTAACATTGACGCGGAGAAGCTTTGTTTGGTGTTTTGATAAGCTTTGATGTTTTGTTATTGGTTAGTCATAGCACAGTCATAGTTATCACATTAGATCATAACGACCATGATGATGTCTTATTAAGTTTAAAGAACTTTGTTTTTCATAAAAACATTACAGTTCACGTAAAATGAGATAAACTTAAACAGTAAATGTGTTCTAAATATAAGTTAAGTAGGTGAATAACTCCTGAGGCTTATTCTATCTCGGACAACGAAAAATGTTTGTGGAGTCCGTGATTAGTGAGCAAAATCAGGTTTGAAAAGTGTTTTTTCACTGCTGTCTTTTGGTTGACATTCGACGTGTAGCATACATGGTATAAAACAAAGTCGCCTCCTGCTGTCTGTCTGTCCCTATGTCTCTTGGATCTTTAAAATTACGCAATGGATATTGATGCGGTTTTTTTTTTAAATAGGTAGAGTGATTCGAGAGATGGCTATTTGATACATTTGACACATATGTAGATTTCCACGCGGGCGAAGCTGCGGGGCGCAGCTAGTGAGTTAATACATCGCTCAAAATTGATGTAGGACTGAAAACTAGAATAAACAGAAGCTCTACCAAAAAACGCTATACTGACAAAGTAAAATTGGTGTAAACTCGAAAATTGTAGCAAAATTGCGTGACCATGCGCATTATGCACCATGTTTGCCCCATTGTTTGCGCGTGGGCACCAAGCTGGTCACTGTTACGGAAACTCGTCCAAGCATTGTATAAAGAGTACAGTATCGCAACACTGGGCGTTCTTGCCTCTTTTCTCGTGAATCAAATTGTCGCTTGTTTCATTCGCTTTTACCTCCTTACTTAGATGCTCACTTGATAGTCCAGTAATAATAGAATTTGAGGTCGCTTAAGAGATTCCTGCGAAAAAAAAGTGCTATTAAGTAAGCTATAACTTTTAGGTGTCTCTAAGGCTTAGAGACACCTAACTTAAATACATCAATAATAAATTTAAAGAAATGCTTGTTTTGCCATGCTTTAGTTTAGAATTTTAAATACATATTTTATACGTTCGCTGAAAAGTTGTCTAGCCAAAATCAAATAATTTATTTGCTGGGTGCAAATAAATTGTTTGAGATACACTAGGCTAGGGAAACTGTACGGCACGCTAATTCCGTCCAATGTACCTTGTCATCAGAACTTTATTTATGGTGCATTGTATGGTATTGAGTTGTTTTACTGTATTCAACCCACATTTAACTTTCACTTCGACGAAAATGTTTGAATTTTTATTGCATCTTGTTTTCCACGATCTAAGATACCGTTCACTGGCTCTGGGAAGGGCTTGTCTTCCGAAACTTTACTTTAACTGAGATTAGCTTTTGAAGGTACGCCAGCGACGCAGGAGGTTGCGGGTTCGATTCCCGCCTCGAAACAATTGTGTGTACGATCTGCAGATATTTGTTTCGGATGCTCTGGTCGTGTTCTATGTATAATAAAAAATATATATCTATATTGCATTATGTATATCAGTTATCTAGTACCCATAACACAAGCTCTGCTTACCATGGGTCTAGATAACGCTGTGTGAAATGTCCAGCATTATTTATTTATTTAAATTTTATATTTTTAATTTATTATCAAATAAGATTTATTTACTATTCACTAAAAATTTTGTTCACTGGTGGAAGAAGATAAATGCTGACACTGGTTGATAGGTATAGGAACTGGGAACGTCACCCTGATTATGAATGGATACGCTGTTCCACTCTGACCCACTGAAAAACTCATGAACAAGAGTGAAAAAAAAAATGGGAATTTGTTCAGTGAGTAGAACAGCTCAGCGACGTGTGCTACTCTATTCCACTGATCAAATCCATTGATGGATTAAAGATAAATTTGATTCCAATTTCTGTTCCACTCTAATCCATCAAAGGATTTTATCAGTTAATTAGAGTACCTAACTAGAAAACTTCGTCATGTCAACACTATAGAATATACTGAAATTTTAGCCAAAGATATGGAATACTAAAGAACGAGCTATGGATGGATTCGTAACGAATACATCCTACAGAGAACCAAAGTTATCGACATAGCTCTAAGAATTAGCAAGTGGCAGTGGGCCGGCCATATCTCGCGAAGAACCGACGACGGCCGCTGGGGGAAACGTGTTCTTGAGTGGAGACCCCGACTCGGTAAACGTAGTGTAAGACGCCCTCCGACCAGGTGGGGACGACCTGTGAAAGACTGCAGATAGATGCTGGATGCGGCAAGCTGAAGACAGGGCGCTATGGCGCTCATTGGGGGAGGCCTATGTCCAGCAGTGGACTGCTAATATATATAGGCTGATGATGATGATGATGATGATGATGGAATACTACGGTATTCCATGGCTTGTGTTTTTCTTCTACGAAACGCGGGCATCTAACAAACAACGCGTGCAAAGCGTCACCCAGGAGATTTTTCGAATATAAGGTTTTCGAATAAGTCAACCAGGTTTTGATAATCTCCCGTTTATTTCTTCACGAGCACCAGCCGAAATCGATTAGCCGGGCGGTTTTCTTCAATTACTCTCGGTGCCAGCGAATTGGTAATGAAGTAAATCCATTTACTCTTTTAACTTTCTTACCCAGCGGACCGTGAAGTGGTTTATAACTGGATCCAAGATTGGGTATTTTGATCCTGAGTTTGTCTCGGATTGAAGGTCCCGTTAGCTAGAGATTGCAGTTTTTCGGAATAGGATTTAATATTAAAGCTGATGACATTTTTGCTTACTCAGATGAAGCCTCTGCAAATGACTAACCTAACGCTGACGGTATCATTAAAGATCCAAGTCTTTGCTTGTAAAAGGATAAAAACATAGTTTTCGTCGCAATCACTAATGTTTTGTGGAGGGATAAGCTTTAAAAGAGTACTCAACAGGGTAAAAAGACGATTACTTTAGAAGGGGCCCTGTTCTATAACAGGCTACCTGAAGACGTTAACACTTTGACTGCGATTTTTTTCGACGACTGCGATCTTTTTTTTAACCTAAAAAATTCGTGCTGCCGCTCTACACAGCGGTTGTGTTGCGCCGCACATGCGTTTCGTTCGAAAAATATTACGGATGTACTGAGTCACAAAGATCTATATTTTCTCAGCCGCTGCGCTAGTGTGGATTTACGCATATTAGTCACTTGTAGAAAACACATACCGTATGATTTCAGCAGTCAAAGTGTTAAAGGTGCTGGAACGTCTGGCGTGTTTAAAACCAAATTGCATAGATATATACTTGAGGATGTAACGCTACTGGAGTAAACATAAAAAGACGGAAAAATAACATAATATTAATACTTAGCTTAAGTTTCCCATGTAAGTAACATGTATGTTGTAAATGAAAAATAAATATCTTTGAACTGAGGTAGGTACCTCTTTCCTCTTTTAATCTTTGTAAGTTTTATTGGATCCTCGATTAGTCGACACGAAATTCTAGTCTCTAAATTGTATACACTTTGACTGCGAACTTTTTTCGACGACTGCGATCTTTTTTTTAACCTAAGCTGTTCGTGCTGCCGCTCTACACAGCGGTTGTGTTGCACCGCACATGCGTTTCGTTCGAAAAACATTACAGCTGTGATGATTCACACAGATCTGTATTTTCTCAGCCGCTGCGCTAGAGTGGATTTACGCATATTAGTCACTTGTAGAAAACACATACCGTGTGATTTCAGCACTAGCAATAAGAAGAAGCAGATAAGAAGTCCCATATGAATCTATCAAATGGGACTTCTTACCTGCTTCTTCTTCTTTCATAATTCCCTCATTCTATAATATGAAAATAAATATCTATTTACGTAATGTATTAAGTATGTCAGTCACCTAGTACCCATAACAGGCCACAAGCTATGCTTAGCTTGGGGCTAGATGATGCTGTGTGGATTCATCATCATCATCACCAGCCTATAGCAGCCTGTGTGGATTATCCAACATTATTTATTTTTTCATTGTTGGAATATCTGGAGCAATTTCGGCAGACAGTCCATCCCTAGTCCCTACCAACTTTGTCGTGATTATTGACGTTTCCACGTGGCCGCGCAGACCGCAGCGTTTCGTAGTAGCATCTATTCTGTGCCGTGCGGTAGGAGGGCGCGCAAGCGCAGCGTAGGCGCAGGGCACGTCTCACCTCACCGCTTCCTTATTAGTGCTCCAGATTGGCTTACGTAATTCAACTGCGGCCGGTGCAGGTGGAATGTGGCGGCATGTGGAAAAATGCGCATTACTGCTGAATTATTGAGACATATCTTCAACATTAAGAAACAGAAAAGGAAAGGACTTTAAGGTTAACTTCTCGTTTAAAGATTTGCTGGTAATCAGACAAACTACCTTTTTATTTCTACATTTTAAATTAAATTCTTACTGGTCTGACAACCTGCTTTTGAACGTCCGGTTCAAAAATCAACAAACGAATTGAGAACCTCCTAATTTTTAAGTCGGTTAAAAAAGATAAACCGATGACTTTACCAAAGTCTTCTAAGTAAATGTTAATAGATAAATCTCTAAATAACACCGATAACCATTCTAAACCACAGTTAATAACATGCATACAAACAAAGTAGATAGGAAAACCATTAAACGGCTGCCCGACCTGTCTAATCGTCATCAGATTACCGTACAACCGTCAGTTATCGCGCCTTGCAGCTATTATCAGCTATGATTGATAGCTGACAGACAATATTTGGCTCATCGTGGCGTTAAACATCTATTAGTTGGTTAATAGGCTTCTAATACTAGATAATGATGGGCTGGATGCCAAGGAGCTGCCAAGTAGTAAGCGCGCCTCTTTGAAAATGAGTTAGATGACCTGTAGGTTTACGAGTGTTTTCAGTCTTGAAGTGACTTATTTAGATTATAACCTAACCTCATCAGCAGGCTAAGCCTGGACATTATTATCTAGCTTAGAATAAGATAATAATGACATAGCATTGTCATAAGATTTGACAGTTTTTGAAGATGACAAATTAACCCATTTGTCGAGAGATTATTAAAATTTAAGTATAATTAAACTACATTATATCATGTATGTATATCTCTATGTCCAGCTGTGGACTGCTATAGACTGATGATAATGATGATATCATATAATTATTATGGTTATCAAAGGGTTAAGAATGACTAGCATGCAATGGGGAATATGAAAAAAAACAATAATAATTTACCGAATAAATGAGATTGTCAGGCACTTAGAGATATACGTTTTTTTAACGGGACTTGCTGTTACAATTTAGTGTGACCTTCTTTACTACAAAGATATTATAATTAAGGGCAAACCTACATTCAGGGAACGGCGCGGCGGCCGCGGTGTGGAATAGTGACAATAGGGTATTTTACTCAAAAATATATCTTTCTAAAAATATATTTTTGAGATAGCTTAGGCAAAAAGCAGTCGGAACATAGTATATGTAACCGACGTCATCACCACAGAGTATTTTCGTCAAATTACGCGAAACAAAAAATGTCAACTATAAATGCTTTTATAGGTATGGCACATAACGGAAATTATTTAAAAAAATGAATACTTTTGAGTGGTAGGTAGGTACTCTATTAAATCGAATTGAGACATTTTTCAAAAATGGATGTGATACCCTATTGCAGACTCTACATACGTTTTGTTGCATTTTATTGTTCGATAACGGCATGCCAAACTGCAGAGCACGATGTTCTCGAAAAAACTTGGCAACTGCGATTTCGAACTTAGATAGATCAGAAGATTTTATGCCTTAAATCGATTGTGTGTTTCTCGTAACAAAACAATAACGTCTAAGCATGATCAAGCACGATGTGCAAATGAGTAATAGACGATTTATTTGGTTCTATTGTAAATCCTGTTTCTGTTATTTTATTATTATTATAATAGCCCGGGGTGTGATCCACTGCAGAGCAAAGGCCTCCCTCCCCTTCTTCCACTCATCTCGGTCCTCAGCTAGGAGAGCCCACTTCTTTATTGTATAGGTCGAGCTCATCCCGCCATCTCCGCCTATTATCCTTGTTATTTTCTTTTCAATAATTTTATTTCATTGATAAAATTGCTTTCCTCATCATTTATTAATTATGTACAAGTAATTATCGTGTTAAGTTGACAATGGATTGCACGGTAAGAAACAACAATGAAGTGGATAATTTGTGCGCAAAGAGGATTGTATTGCGCAATCGTGTGCGGACGTTGACTAAACACCTTCTTTATGACAATGTTTTTTTTGTAACAACTAGTTGTAATTGTTTTATTCTCTTAATGTACTTTCTTAATAAATAGTATGTTAGTAAAAAGAACATAGACATAAGTTTGTATATATGACGACCGATGTGGCGCGGTGGGCGAAGGTCAGCCTGTAATGCAGGAGGTTGCGGGTTCGATTCCCGCCTCGGAACAAATGTGTGTACGATCTGCAGATATTTGTTTTGTTTTTTCTATGTATAATAAAAAATATCTATCTATGTAATGTATTATGCTAGATAATGCTGTGTGAATTGTTGTCCAGCATTATTTATTATTATTATGCGCAAAATAAAATAAAATATCTACCGAACGTATTTTAAATCATAAAATACCAAACATTTAGGACGAGTTCTTGATCTATAACCTAACCTTTTTGGTTAACCCTAAATTATTACAAAATACGTCATAAAAACTGACAATCCATAAACATAAATGAATGTTACTACAAATACATCGATCTATTACAATAACGATCATATTTTAAAGTCGTTTTTCTATTTATTGCCTAAGCACCCACTCATTACCATCAAATTTAAATACCAGTCAAAACTGTCGTCAAAATACAGTAAATGGGTACATGCATTCATAACGGCCTGCGGTTATCAAGAATCCGATTATCTTGGTTCTTAAACTATAGCTATTGTAAAGGTTCGCCGACCTGTATGCCTGAGGGTTTCCGTCCCGACGACGAGGTCCAGGATGGATCGTGACTTGAGAGGTTAAGCTTTTAGTTTAGACTATAATTTATTACCTTTTCTAGATGATCATGTGTGAATTGTTTAGAATTTGGCTTAGTAAAAAGTAGCAAAAATTTTTGGCTTCAGAAACATTGTTAAGGGAAGCTTAGCTTAAAATATATGTTTAATACCTACCTAATTTAATACAAGGTGTGCAGATAACTATTGATTAGGTAGGTACCCTACAAAATCAGGGACCCGAGATGTTCCGATTTTTACGCTCACCATGATAACAAATCTCATTGCAAATCTGTCTATTATCTTATTACCGGTCGAAAACTCTTTGGTAGAATACTATGTTTGCTCACGCCATCTTCGTTACATACAACCTTCTTAGAATAGTTTAGACCTATCTAGTGCACCGTAAGCGTGACTCCTTTATTCAGCCTTCGCGGCACCACCGCCTCCATTGTGTCAGTCCTTCCGTCAGACCGAACCATATACGCCGTATAAGACAACGACCAAGAAACATCCAATCACGTGGACGTAGACCAATTTATTTATACGAATGTCGGGTCGTGGCTTTGTTTTCAGGGTACGTACCTAAACAAGTACGGAAATACCAAAGGAGCCTGTTCGGTTTTTGTTTACGACTGCATGAATTATTTTTTCGAAATAATAGAAGACAATCACGTCGTCGCTCGCGTCTTTGTTAAAAAAAATAACGAACCAATTTATTTAACCGTGACCAACTTTCTTATGCTGGGTTTATGTAAACAAAGCGGTTTTTGATGTAGATTTTACATCATTTTTATGATAAAAAAAATTCATGTTCTACCTACTTCTACATAACTGTGCGTTGGTTAGCAAAGCATTTTATGATGCTACGATATTTAGCTTAGAAGTAGAAGATATTTAGGACTTGATTTACAGCTTTGAAAGCTTCCTCAATCAAAAACGTCATATATCATGCGTCAAACAGCAATGCATGATGTCATAACAAATATTTCTCTTCCTGTACCTTACGAGGCACCTAACGTGCTTTCTATAGAGATAATCTCCAGCGCTGATCGTAGAGAAAGCCGCTCTATATTTCCACTTAGCAAAGGCAAGCCTAGGTTTTCTATCTATATAAATTGAAGCCCTTTATCTGCACCTAGAATAGAACCGGAGTCGATCAGTTCTCGTATCGCGATTAGCTTTCGAAGTTCGAAGTAAAGCGAGTGAGCTTATCACCGTATTTAAGCAATATTTCTGCTAGCATGGCCTCGTAAGTTCTCAATTTTGTCTCTCAGTACGTAGCAATTTTTAGGAGTTTACCTATATTTTCCAAATGAAACCCAAAAATGTCCCTAGTATGGAATAGTTTTAACTCAGCCACTTTAAGGTATAGTTTTTCCTTAGCCGTTGTCATGTCGTATAAAGAATAAAAGACACCGCATTAGAAAGAGTAAAGTGAAGAAAATTGCATTATTGCACCGACAAGATTGTATCGATTATTTAATCTATTAAAAAGGTATATTTACTTATGATATTTACTGTTTAAAAAGGAGCCTTCATAAAATAATAGAGAAGGCCATTTTATTGTTCAAAATGAGTCTTCATAAAGATTAGGACATATGTAGTTTGTACCTACTCTATTGTTTTATTGAAAAAAAAAAATGTATACACTTTCTTTTGTACCTGTGCTATAAAATGTACCCATTTTATTAGACAGGTATTCTCACGTTCCCCGCATAAATTCGTCATAAATTTTATGTATGCTATGCCACGTGATGGCGTCATCATATTTAGTAATTGGGTTTGTTGCATGTGCAATATCTGAGAATGATATAACCCGTTGTTGGTTCTCACTGGCTGCTAACTGTTCGTCTACTCCTTCCTTCCTGGGCCCTAATTCCACTAAATTAACCATAATATCGATTCGTAATATATCATCACTACATAGTATAAAACAAAGTCGCTTCCCGATGTCTGTCTGTCCCTATGTATGCTTAGATCTTTAAAACTACGCAACGGATTTTGATGCGGTAAATATAGTCTTTTGATTCAAGAGGAATGTTTATGAACCTTACTATTTGACACATAGATATCCACGCGGGCGTAATCACGGGGTGCATCTAGTAATATATAATTTTTATAATAATACATTTTGGTAAAAAATATTGAAGAATTGGTTGTGCATGATTTGGCAGTGTAGATTCTACTAGTGCTCTACCAGAGTTCTACCAGTAGTGCTCTATCAGAGTTCTACCAGTAGTGCTCTACCAGAGTTCTACCAGTGCTCTACCAGTTTTCTACCAATGATCTACCGACCAGTACACCTATAAATTACCGTGAAACCACTCGCATAAAATCACATGACATAAGGCAGGCAGACAGTCCGCGATAATTGTAATTTACACGTTTTTGAAACTAGTAAAAAATATAATTTTATGTAACGACATTATAATGACCTAAAAGCCTGGTGAGTATGACAAATGCATGCTCGAGTGGATAGAAAAAATACATGAACATTGTAACTGTTGGCCTTGTCTTGTACAGTGATTATGACATACGTCTCACAGTTAGTTAGGGACTAATGGTGCTATGACCCGAGCGCCTCTAGATTTGATTAGAACCCCATCACTTGTTAGAACAAGCGCTAGTTTGGAACAGGCTTCATGCTGCTGTTTTTCCAGTCAATTACAACCTGGGTATCTTCAAGATATGAGTGAAATGTGTCTTCTAGATAGATATATATATATAGAAAACACTTTATTATACCACAGAAAACTGCAATACAGAAATAAAAACTAAACTTAACTTCTAGTTAGAACTTCGTGATATATCTTCGTCCACATATTCACTTTCTATCAGGTGAGAAGGTGGTCAAACGAAGGTCTATTGACTATAAAAATTTAAAGTTTTCAATAAACTAGAAACCGGCTTAATATTCATAAGTCTATAGACTTAGGAGACAAATGCTTATTTCTCGGGAATCACCTCGGGATTTTTCTTTATACAATATCGAAAAAAAATTCCGAATCGGTCCATAATTGATGGAGAAATCGAAAATCATACATAAAAAAACATACAGCCGAACATAGAACCTCCTCTTTTGTTTATAAACGATTGAAAGTATCTGATGTAACGATGGCCATTGCTGAACATGATTGATTTTCAAAAACATTTTGCTATTATGAGTTGTCCATGTCCAGTAATATTTGTCCTTCACTGTATTTTACCTACCAGTTTTTTTTTTACTTGATTTTATAATATAATAGAATTTTATATTTATTTGTTATAAGACTTACACAGAACATAATGAACTTAATCTTATTAAGTACAAAAGTGAAAAATCTCTGGGTGCGGACAGCGCAAAATCGGTCATTGTGAAGGTCTTTAGGGGAAGCCTATGCCCAGCTGTGGACGTCGATCGGCTGATATGATGATGACGATGTACACGAAACATATAGCAAGCAATATTAGCATACCATAAAAATATGATCTGGCTCAAATCAAACCTTGTAAATTGGTATTTTATACATAATGCACCAATATGTATTAGCGTTATGCAATGTATTAATATGTACATATATTGACATAGTCTACTAATGATGATACATATTTGTTATTTGGAGTTGTTATCTACTTCCTCTTAGTTAGAATTAGCATCAATTAATTCACGTGACCATAATTCCGTGGGAAATTATTCAAAACCAGTTATATCATCAAATCTAACAATTATTTATACAGAATCGACCCCATTTCAAATTTTGTAATTATTTTTCTAATAAGTAAATAATGCTGGTCACACAAACTCTGCCTAGTTTGGGGCTAGAAGATGCTGTCATCTTCTAGCCCCAAACTAGGCAGAGTTTGTTCTATGGGTACTAGATGAAGAAAAAAAAATGAATAAATAATATATTAATAATAATAATTTATTGATAGCCACACACAGATGACTGACTAACATTAATAGAATACGTTACATAGATAGATATTTTTTTAATATAGTACATAGAAAGCAACCAGAACACCCGAAAAAAATTACTGCAGATCGGACAAACATTTGTTCCAAGGTGGGAATCGAACCCGTAACCTCCTGCGTCGCAGTCGAACTGTCGCCCACCGCGACACAGAGGTCGTCAAACACAGCCCTTTTTTTAGGTTGGCAAAAATAATCTTTGTAGTCTGAAATCCGTTCCCGCTGCCTACTGAAAACACGCAAACCAGGCCTATTTATAGGCACTTCAGCAGTAATGTTAGTTTATCAGTGCTACAGGTATAGCACATTGTGAAATTGCGATATATTACCCGTGCCTTGTTAGCCGTGGTCTCGTATCGCTTAACCTATCTAACCTCAGATTTACTAGTCCTATCCCGACATTACACTGCTTTAATTTGGCCCTATATCGGTACATTCAAAGGTTACATAACGGGATGAATAGTGCCTGGAGAGATTTTCCTTTATTCACGGTAGAGAAGATCGAAATACGGAAATGGTTTTTAGAAAATAGGAATAAAACGGCTATTACGGACGGATAAGGGTTTTCTATCATTATCTAGTCCCAACTAGAACTTGTCCACCAAATTTTTATAATTATTTATACGTTGTTTTGGTGAATTGCACACTTGTCTAGATGTCTTGTCGACTCGTCTTGTCTGAAGACAATAAAACCAGCCCGTTCATCTCGTCAAACGAACGAGAGCCCGAGCGCACCAATAACACACTCGAGCTCGGCCTGTCTCGTGATTGTAAGAGTGTGTGATTCCGCCTGAATGCATGAAATGTGTTTGTATATTTGTCTGTCTGTCTGTGGCATAGTAGCTCCTAAACGGCTGTACTAATTTGAATACTATAATATTTATTGTTGAAAAGCAAGTTCAGGCGAGGCCATATAAACTATGTTTAAAAAAATTGGAAGTAGCCGTTCAAATGATATGAAACTTTAAATTTCTAATAAAAACGTCGGTTGATTTCGGTAAAATTGGTCGATTTTTGTAAAAGTAATTAATGAAAAGGTTGTTTGTCGTTGTTCTAACTACACAGTTTTAACTTTTGCGGCAGTCAGCCCACAATTGTACCCTTTACTTTAAGTCTCTTGTTTCGAATAAAGATTTTTGTATTTGTATTTTGTTCTCATAAAAATGATTTTTTTTTACTGAACAACAGCTTTGCATACTGCACTAAAATGTCTATGAAAATAAATATAGACTTAGTCTACATAAACTGGTATGGACTGAGCATGAATTTATGATCGTAGCGTAACAAGATGGAGGTCACAGACGAAATGTTCCTCCACAACAGGTCCGGGGCAGTGCGGTCCGCATTAGGATTTATGTTTGCTAAAGACAACTGTGCACTACAATTTATGGCTCTCGAATTCTCGGTGTTTATTGTCCTTAGCGACAGTAACTTCATTGCTTTATCAACATATTCCAAGAAATTTACAGGGTGTTTGGTATTGGGACCGACATAATTTGTTGGGTAGTTGGGGGGTCATGGGCTACATTTTGCCGGCAGACTCAAATCCTTAGTATCACGGTTGCTGAGATATGATTTAAAAAATATACATTAAATTCGGATTCTGTGACTATGACGCCCCCGACAACAAAATATGTTATCAAATATATCAAATATATATACATATATTTTTGGGTAGTCGGGCTTTATTTCCTTTACACCTTACAGGACTCTTTAGATCTCCCCAATATCAACCACCCTGTACCTACATATATGATCTTTAATCACTTCCCTCCTACGTAAAAGATATGCAAAGAGAGCGGAGAAAGGGACAAAAATACTGGCAATGAAACAAGACTACGGACACGACCAAGTTTTTTTGTGAACTGCCAATATTTTTGCTTGAAAACGGTAGGTAACCAAAGTCACCAAAAAAGCAAACAAAACTTATCCTTGGTACTCTTCTGAGTGGGTAATGGGCCCTATCATTAGCCACCCAGAAAAGTACATAAAAAAATTAAATAATGCAGATGAAGCAATGGTTATCGCTAGTTCACAATATGCTCAAAAGTCAGCAAACTTTTCATCACTGCGTCTATTTGTAGCTCATCGCAGAACTTTTCTGTTTTTATTTCTAGACTTGATGTTTATACCTGCAGGCTACTTGATTAACATGAGCTTTATGGTAAATGTGCGAATATCGTACATGGTAAAGCGAAGAATATTCTAGAACATGCAAATAAGATGTGCGATAATTAATGTGCACTTTAGTAACCCTAGATTTGAAGCCTGGGGCCCTAACATGGAGGAGTATTATAACAAGAAGATAGGGAACGTAGGTAAAAGCGGTACATATGTATTATATTACTTACTGATATGGCGCAGTGACCTGAAGTGGATCTTGGACTCCGACGATTCCTTGCCGTTTCAGTCTATTCGACAGCACGAAGGTAGATAGATAGACCGATAGACAATAGTTTTAATGCACACTTTAAAATATAACAAACAAGATATAAAAATACACAAAAATGATAATTTGGCGGTCTTATCGCTCAAGAGCGATAAGACCGCCAAATTATCATTTTGCGAAATCTCTACCAGACAACCTTGGATGGGTAGGATCGTTGGATTGAAAATGCGGATAAATGGGGAAGTCCAGATAGGTCTAATGATTTTTTTAAATAATGTAAGTACCTACTTAACTACCAATAAGAATATATTTTTTTATTTGCAATCTGTGTACGCATGTTAGTTGAAAATGCTTTTTTGTAATTAACATACATATGTATATTACATATGTATATTGTTCTGTAAATTATCTGCTGAATAAGCTTTACATTCCTTAATTTCATTTGCTTTACCCTACTCATTGATTGACAGCTGCAGCATCAATTCGCATCGTCGGTTTCGCTCTACTTCCTTGCAAAACGGAACTTGCTAACAGAAATGCACTGAAAATAAACAAAATGCCACGGTAAAATATTTGCAGTGTAAAATGTAGAGCAAACGTTAATAATAGAATTTGAGCAATAGTGATCCTAAAGCGACCAGGCAAAAAATAAATCTAAGTTATGTATGTAATGAAAAATTATGCATATGTTAATAATATTTCTTCAATTCTTTACTATTTATGCGTATTTGGTATAAAACTAAATTTAAGAGTTTGTAAAGAATAATTGCGCGAAAAAGCTAATCACTGTCGTGGCTTCAGGAGGAACTGACTCTATAAGAATAAGAATATAAATAAATAAATAAATAAAATAAAATAAAATAAAATAGCCTTTATTGCTGAACAAATGTTTACAATGTTTTTACAGTTTTCTTACAAATATGCTTACTTTATAACAGTTACTTATCTTTTTACATAAATTAAGTATCGGTAAACGGTCGTTTCTGTATTTCAGCTTGTCTTTCGACATAGGCCTCCTCTAAAGATTTCCACTCTATTCTATCTTTCGCTATGCGGGTCCATATTATAACACATATTATTATAATAAGAATATACTTGTAATTAAATTGTGTAAAATATCCATAGGTCGTAAATACATATGTCTTAAAATCATAATTTGGTAACAACAATTTTACCCATCTCGGACATTATGTACAATATTTTGACAATTCAATAACTATTACAAATTTTGTAGCTAGGTTTCTAGACTATAACAAGTTTGTCGACGAAGTTAACAAAATTCTGTTGTTTTTTTCCACAATCTCACCTGATGGTAAGTGACAATCTGGCAGAAGACGTATCACGAAGGTCTAGAAGACTCCTTTTCACATTGGCTAGAAAAAAACTTGAAATAACTCGCAGACCATTCTACTTGTGTGGTCCGATTGCCTAAAGTCCATAGACAATTACAGCTTTAAAAAAAACAATCTAACCTCTAAACACCACAATTACACGTAAATGTAACGTAAGCTTATTTCTAACTTGTTATTATGAGCGCTTAAATTAATATCTGACAATTTATTTATCTTCAATTTTACTCTCTAATTAGTTTAAGTTATTTTTAGTCTAGAAATGACTGTGTACCTAACTGTAAGGTGTCTTCATAACGGATGTTTTTTAATGGAGGGACAATAAATACATTTCCGGGATATAGGAATGCTGTGAGCATTCTATCTCGGCCCTAGAAAGTTTTAAAGCTATAATTTTATTAATGTTTTAATTTTGTTTACGTAATTCTTATATTAGGTTCCGTAGGCAAAGCTTTCTTTATTAACATCATTTATGGAAATCTTCTTCACACTGCATAGCCATGTGGTGCTGGCTTAGAATTTGCAACACCCCAACTCTTCCCGCGGGTGTCATAAGGGGCGATTTACGGATATCTATCGGGGGCGAGCAGCAGCGCCTCCTGCAGAACAATTGACCACTGAACTGCGATCCCCAGTAGTTAATAAGTTGTACTCAGACTTTTAAGATACATGCTAGATTATTATAATTCGTAAGTAAAGTATAATTTTGAGATACGGATCGTGATTTCAGAACCACACTTGATAAAAACCGATCATGGTCGTTAACATGAAGCGCTCTAAATTGCAGTTATTTGCAGATCAAACCTTTTTGCTTACAAATTATCGGTTGTAATGATCGAGATAATTTTATGGACTGGAATGGCAATGCCTCTGATCCCTCGCCAGTGATCACTAGGCAAGCTGACGATCTCTGTTGCGCGTTGGGCGAAGGTCCGCCTGCGACACAGGAGGTTGCGGGACTAGAACACCCGGAACAAATATTTGCCGATCGTAAACACAATTGTTCCGAGGCGGTAATCGAACCCGCAACCTCCTGCGTCGCAGGCGGACTTTCGCCCACCGCGCCACCGAGGTCGTCAAATTTTCAATAATTGCATCAAAGTAGAGCAACGATACTCATCCTAAGAAAAAGATCTCCCGTTATTTTGCGTTCATCGCCTCATTTCAAAGATTGTTTCTCGTTAAAAGCGTGACCTCACGATCCTTCACCGGATGTACTTATACCTACCCTCTTATTCATAGACCGACTCACAACCGTACAACACACATAATAATCACACTAATAATAAATGTGAAAGTTTGGGTGTATTGATGTTCGTTACCTCTTCACGCCAAAACTACTGAACGGATCGGGCTGAAATTTTGCATTATATGTAGCTCTGAGCCTGGAATCCAACAAAGGCCATAATCATCCCATAAAGCAGGGCAGGAACTAGTCAAATTTACGACGCGATAAAGTAGGTGTATCAGAAATCAATAACGTTTATTTATATCGGCTTACAAAATAACCCCAAAGACACGTAAATATTAAACTTTAGTTGTTATCAAATCAGTATTTGTATAGGTCCCAGAAAGAAAACTATTGCGTATGTATCTCTTTTTAAATTTCGAATTTTTCGTAATTCTTAGATGAGACTCTATAACGAAGAAAACCAAAGACAAAGAGAATCAAAATGATTGCGTATCTCTTTTTAAATTTCAAATTTTTTGTAACTCATTGATCAGACTCTATAATCGAGGAAACCATAGACAACGCGTTTGTTTTCTTCTTAATTGAAACGTAATAGCGTAAAAGTACAGTCACTGATTAGATTATGTGTGTGGTATGGATAGATGTTTGTTACTCGTACCTACTTCTTAACGCCAAAACTACTAAACGGTTCAGGCTACAATTTCGCATAGATGTAGCTCTAAGCCTGGTTATCAAACATAGGCACATCCTATCACATACTGTTTCATGGGATAAGATGTGCCTATATTTTCCCAGTGGGCTAGAAATAATCTATAAACGTTTCCATAGACACAACACGTACCCATACCAGTACTGGCTTGTACTATAATAACATAAGTAGAAAACAGTCGTAAACAAAAACCTAATTTTCACGCCATCGAACATCATTAGTACCTTATAGAACCATCAAAGCCACCGTCTTTATTTTCTCAATCAGCTAGATCCGTTATTATTCTTGAGGAGAGTTTTTGTCCAAGTTTATTGGTATAGTTCATGGTCTAATAGTAATGAAATAGCTTTTATTCGGCTTCTTATTGCTATTCGCCGTTAGATAATGGGCGCGAGTAATGTGAACAAAGTAAATAATGATGGGGAATGAATGCTGTTGTGGTAATGACTGGAGAATCGAAGAATCGTATCGTAAGGCATCGGCAATCATTCATACTTTGAAAAGACACATAACCCAGTTTCTGCTGGAAGGTTGTTTCTGATCTGACAGCCAGCGTTGCGAATTGGTTATAGTCCGGAAGGCTTCACACTAAAAACACGAAAAAAAAGCATTTTCTTAATAAGTAATGATTTTTTAATCTTAACATGACGTAGGGCATCGGCAATCATTCATACTTTGTGAAGTATGAGGGGACTCTCAGATCTTACAGCAAGCATTACGAACTGCTTAGTCTGGAAATCTTAATTTTAATAACATAAAAAAATGCATTTATTTCAAGCAAAGCAATACTCATGGATGGAAAATATTCTAAGCTAATAATGCTAATTATACAAAAAGCACCGTTGGACATTGGATGCTCTTTTCATTTTATTTATTACCTCCTTAGACACAATAAATGTCTCAAACATCCGAACTTTCGCATTAATACACATTAGTGTGCTGCTGGAAAAAAACCGTGCTATTGAGTAGAGACCGCGACTCAGCAAACGTAGAGTAGGAAGTCCTCCGGCCAGGTGAGATGACGATATGCAAAATACTGCAGGTAGATGAATGCGGCAAGCTGTAAACAGGGCGCTATGGCGATCATCATTGGAAGCGTATGTCCAGTTGTGGACTAATACAGGTTCATAATGATGATGATGTGTTAAATATAGCTCTGTTTCTGATCAGTCAGATAGCAGAAGAAATCACTGTCATCTACATATTTTTATTGAATGATATCTAAAGCAAGATAGGTAGGTATGTATAAAACATAATTGTTGTCGTCACGGCATCACGCTACGATTTGCACTCCGGCACGTGCAATTATTACCTATTATTGTTGATATCTGTCTTTATTATCACTGGCGATTTTCAAGCGATTCGATTGCGCAGCGAGCACGCCGAGACGACGCCGCAGCGATCACGCCACAACAATTCCCTTGGATAAATATTTTATGCGACCACCTGGAGATTATCCTCCATGTAGCTGCGAAAGAATCATCCAAATCTGTCCATAAATGACGGAGAAATCGAAGAACATACATAAAAAACATACATACAACCGAGAATAGAACCTCCTCCTATTTTCGAAGTCTGTTATAATTAGTAATAAAAACCAATTTAAAAGAATTAAAAATGATACAAAGCTTATTTAAACGTCAAGTTAATATCGCACAGTCTTCACTAACACAAAGCAAAGAGTTCTTTTTTCTCTAGAAAACTATTGAAAATTAAAATACAAAAGGGTCTTAAAACAATCCCCATCTAACGGGAACATCGCACGTTTTCCGGAGAAAGCTACGTTCACACAGATGGCGCCACTTACGAGGTGATTGCCGCTTACTGCACTTCTCTCATTGCCGTCATTGCTCCCATTCGAAATGCAATTTGACGTTTTGAATGTTTTCACTTTTTATTGTTGAAACGCACTTTCTGTGACATTATTAAAAGTAGGTAGGTGCCGAAACTTTCGATGGTTACACTTGAATTGCAAGTGAATACCGATTTACCGTATAAAATTACACGGGCTTGTCAAAAATATTTTATACTAGTTTCTGCCCGCGGTTTCACACGTTTTTTCTATGGAAAGGTTTAAATATTATTTATATCCCATAGGAACATATTTATGAAATAAAAAGCCTTTTAGCTTATGTTTGATTCCAGCTACATCTATGCGAAATTTCAGCCTGACCCGTTAAGTAGTTTTTGCGTGAAGAAGTAACATATATTATCCAAACTTTCTTATTTATTAGATTGATTGTAAGACCCGTGTCGCGTAGAAAGAAATAATAAACATAGGTTATTTTAGTCGGGTACAGTTCCGGAATAGTAGTCTTAACCATAAAATAAGCAAAAGATACAAGGCACTTGAAGTAAATAAATCTTTACGCTCTTCTTTGATAAATCGTATTGTGATCAATTCCGTTTGCTTGATTTTTTGCTCTTGAAACGAATTTGCGTGAGATTATACAAGATAAGACTTTCAGAGCCTCTATCATGAAAAAAAGGCGTTGTCTGGTTCTTGTTAACACACGTTTTTCTTGCCGTGAAAATCTACGGTTTTCATAGTGATAATTCTGTCATCTGTGAATAGTTGTATAGGTAGACTTTTCCACTTACGCGTGCGTTGACTCCTGGCAATAGCTATAGAGTTTTCTTAAACTTAACGGTGAAATAGTCCAAAAAAGAAGTGCAACTTTTATTACCTCAGAACTATAAGAATACCATGTGCCTCTGGATCTTTAGTTCTGTACAAGCTTGAAGGTACAATTCAGTGAAGTCGGCTACTGGATGGACATAGGTCCTTTTATGTAATAAATACATACATATATAGTCCTAAATTGGAAAAAACTTTTTATGTATTATTTTACCAATAAGTTTTTAATATTTGAGCCATACTCTATGCTCAGTTTTCTTGATAAGGCCACAATAGATGCAAAGCACAGTTATGTCATCTCAAGAACAATCGCTCAGTAAAATATTATCGATTCGTAAAAGACAATTACTCTACAAGGGTCGTGCGAAGATAATCAATAATCATTGTATGAAGGTTACAATAATACATGGTCTTTGCAGTAAGATAAATAAACTCTATTTTGACAAAAGATCGGTCGAGAAAGGTAATTGGTTCCCGCTGTAGGTACAACCACAAATTTCGGCTTTTCCTTGGAATGATAAAGCAGAAACGGAAAGAATAAGTCACTGCTGTCAATCCGGGCGTTAGGATATTATTGTTCTGTGATCCGGGGTCCGGACACATTACATCCAAATTTTTTGGGTTCGCAAATTTTTTTTATGTCACTGTGACTTTGACAAAAATCTATAGATACCAGGCGAGCACATTGTACTCTCTTTACAAGAACTTTAAAGAGGTACCTACATAGAGTTTTGTTTTTTTTGTCTAGTGATGAGTAATTTCTGTAATTACCTACTGATCTGATTCTTTATGTAATTTTATTAATACGGGCTGAAGATGCGCGTGTGAACCATGGGAATGTGTTAAAATGCGTATTTGAAAGTCTGTTCATTATATCTCATTTACTCAGTAAATTAACAACAGGTAATTATTTCCTGAAACATTATTGCGTGAAACATCCATTTGCTAAGGAGCCATTAAATGAAAGTGTGTGAAATCTCGGGTCATCCAAACATTCTCATGGTCATAATTAAACAATAAATTTAATCGTGGGACTTTTACTTTTTACTAGATCGTCATAATATTTCACTTTCTTTCAGACGTAAATGTGAATGAGAGGTGGCATTCATCAAACGTCTAATAAATTAAAAAAAAAATCGTCTTCTTAGATATGGGTACCTATTGCATAGCTATTCATAGCAAGGTAATTAAATAATAATCACGATATTAAAACAGGTCCATAACGGGGTATATTTTGTCCGATTAGTTGTGCGATTTGTGTGCCATTGACCGCAATCTTTTGCTATTTCGTCGAAATAGTTCAAAAGCTTTATCTATGGTTTTATTCAATACGAACTTCTTTTGTAGAGCATTTTACACGCTTGACTAGATAATTCGAAATTCAAATAAAAAAGAAAACCGCGTGTTTATTTTTCTTTTATTTTCTGCGGCGGCTGCAATATATGTTCGGGCTCTTTTCGGGCTTCAGATATAAGTTTGTTTTAGCAAATTGATGATTTCCCTTCAAATTGTTTGGTTAGAGAGTTCTAAATGAGTATTTTCATAAGAGGTTATACAAATAGCTCTTCGTAAAATGTTTTTTAATTTTGTTCTCCTAGATATTTATGCTATATTTATAATTATGTATTTATTGTTCAGTTGGTATTTTAGGTAGGTTAGGTATATATGTAGATATTATGTATACGTAGGTTCGTATATATTTCTAAAACGATGTAATGTATGTATGCCCGCCAAACCTCTGTTTACATGTGTTTTGCTTGTCGGCAGGTAGAAAATGCCTCGGCATTAAGTCCACCCTTTGCACCTTTTGGAGCGCAATAAAGTATTAAAGAAATATATTTTCTGTTTGTTCTAGGAACACAAACAGATGGTGCCTACGCATCGGCGCAGGAGTACAAGGAAGCTCTCGACGCGCTAAGAAGGCACACAGGCGTGGTAAGTCCGATGAACCAATATTTGAGGTTATAAATCCCCTTGATTTACATATAGAATCTCATAGAATATATAACAAATTGTTATGAAAAATAAAAATAATAGAACTGTGAGTATATGTATCAGGGTTCGTGTAAATATAGATTTGGTACTTTGCTCTTTTATTATTTTTATTTAGCCTGAGTCCCACTGCTGGGCAAAGGCCTCCCCCAAATCTTTCCACACAGTGCGGTCACGCGCGATCTCCCACCAATCTCTGAGTACTTTGCTCTAAAGTAAAAAAAAATATTTTAGTCGGATTACTTGTAACTGAAAATTATTATTTTGTCTAGTCATTTGGTAGTTTTCCGTGAGTTTTAATAAGCAGTATGGCGGCGCGATCGGCAAAGATGACAAGGTGGCAACTTTCAAAATAAGAAAAATATCATCGAAATGTATATAATTAGCTATTTCCTTGGTTTTTCATACATACCTAACTAATTATATCAACGTAGGTACTTACGTACTACGTAATCACAGCATTCCACCGACAATACTATCCAGTTACGTACCTAGAAATGCAATTTAAAGTTCAATAGGGCCTATTGCCGGTTTTATGAGGCGCTTATTACTGTCCCATTGTTGGGCAAATACTCACCTAAACGGCAGCGCAAACTTGCGTCATGTTGCTGCGTACCGCATTTCACAAGGATATACTCAGCAGTTAGGTCGGAAAAGGGTACAGACAGGACCTGCTGCGACTTCGGCATTTTTCTGCTATTATAAGTAGCCATAATAAGTAATCTCATATTCTTATAATCCATTCTTAATTCCATTGAGTTCCATTCAGCCATTTAGGTGTACAGAAGAACGGAGATTGATGCTCGATGTAGTTCCCCAGCGTTTTTTTAAAGTTATCTGTTTATTTCTAAACAAAACAAAGACTCAACAGAAGGCAGAGCTGCCTACAACTTTGTCCCTTATTTGTTGTTCATAAGTAAACATTTATTTTTCCACTGCGACTAGTCGTAGAGTGGTCGCACAGTGTGCGGCGTGTCTTAGATCAGACAGTGGCGTTGCGCTGGCGCAGGTTCAACCGCCTCGTCGTGACTAGCCTCTTACCTATATTGTGAACTAAACTTGAACCTGAGAACACTTACTGTGATCTCGGAATGTTTTCTACTTCCTTGATCGCATTAAAGTAAGTGAAGGTTCTTAGTAGACTTAACCAATTCAAATAATGACATAACTGAAGAGTATCTGTGGTTGCCGTCTATGCGTTTTATAACGTTATGTTCTCTTCAACCCTTTTACTGCCCAGCCTAGCCACAGTTCCAGTAGGGACAACACGTACATTATTCATATGCGTCATGGGCTTTGATTGCATCTATAAATAATGTCACCTTATTTTATTTCTCCTAAATTAAATATCGCAGGGGGTATATGGATGGTGGCGGATCACAGCCAATATTCGTGGTGTCGCGTTAATTGGTGGAAGGCCTATGTTCAGCAGTGGACGTGTGACCTATACAGAGTGTTCTTTTAAACTGGGACAGTAGGGGGCACCCATAACCAGAGGAGATACATGATTTATATATTAATTAATGTATATTTATGTTTTGTTTGCACCCTTTCCACAACTATGAATTTTGATGAACCCGACACTGGCAGAAAGGTGGCATACAATACGTTTGCCACCTTTCTGCCAATAACAAAGACACGTCTCAAAACGTAAAAATAAAGCAATAAGAACTGCATCAGCCATAAAACCAATAAAGTAGATAAACCATTCTTATAAAACACAATATTCTGCTATCACGAAGTTATGAAGACTGCAATTTATTGTGACAGTTAGGTATTTATTCCTTTGAATAAACATATGTTTGAAACTTCCAGTTGGGTTTATATTGAAGTAAACAAATAAAATACATTGGCACGAGACTCATCTCAGCGTGGGGCTTCCAATCAAGTGCCTAGCCCTTAACACTTCGAGTGCTGAATCACACCGTATGTGTTTTCTACAAGTGACTAATATGCGTAAATCCACACTAGCGCAGCGGCTGAGAAAATACAGATCGGTGTGACTCAGCACAGCTGTAATGTTTTTCGAACGAAACGCATGTGCGGCGCAACACAACCGCTGTGTAGAGCGGCAGCACGAATGGCTTAGGTTAAAAAAAAGATCGCAGTCGTCGAAAAAAAGCCCGCAGTCAAAGTGTTAAGCACTTTTCAAGAAACATAAACGCGTTTCCAAAGATAAACAACAAGATTTTAATTCAAAGGTTTGTTTAACACTTTTGAGTTAATATTTAAACACATATCAATTACTCGTAAAACTCAAGTTCCAAGGAAAAACAATCAAGGATACGATTTTATAGAAGCTGGTTGTTATAACGCTACTTCATCCTCTTTGATTAATGGCCTTCCTTCTCAAAGATATTAAAAACCAGGATATTACTGAACCGATTAAAAAGTATTTAACTATGATATATCATCCCCGGCATTTGAGACTCTGCCACCTTGTTCCATTTATGCCTTAGACTTCAGAGCTTTAATATTCGGCTAAAAATAAAGCAAGCGTAAATTGCACATAGCCTTTGTGCATTTAATTGGTTTCCCAGAGGACAGTGTCTTAAATATCATTCAGAGATGCTATTACAGCTGTTGAGAATATAAGGACACTTTATCTTGGCTTTCAAGAGCCCAATGTAAAGTACCTATAAATGACTACATCATTTACTTTATAATGTATTAATCATTATCTATAACCCAAACCTTTAACTAAAATTCATGTTAAATCTATTTAAAATTAAAGTCAATTTACTAAAATAAACAAATCCTTTCCTTTTTGTTTAATGCATTAATGTTTAAAAGAAAGAAAAATCCTAAAACCTCAAAGAATCTTGATTTTTTTGATTGATGACTAAACCTATTTTCCATCTACAGGAAAGAAACAAACCTCAACGCACTCTAGAAGCTGAACCTGAAGAATCGAAGGAGGAATCGGAACAGGCCTACCTCGACGAGCTTCTGGTGCCAGAGCCTTGGGAGCTGAACAACACTGCGCGCGCGGGAGCAGAGATCTTATTCTTCAACCGGGTGCCCAAAGTCGGCAGTCAGACCTTTATGGAGCTACTGAGAAGACTGGCCATCAAGAATCAATTTGGTAAGTTCAGACGAAAAACAAAACGATAATTTTTTTTTTTTTTTTTTTTTTTTTTTACTACCGGGTGCCCAAGTTCTGGAGTTAGACCTTTATGGAACTGCTGAGAAGACTGGCCATCAAGAATCAGACGTTTTTATGGCTAGCATAAAGCAGTTTCTATGTCGATGAATTGCTGGTGACCCCTTGGGAACTGAAAAATGCTGCACTCGCCATGGAGCTTGAGTTGGTTCTTCTTCTTCAATCGAGTGCCCAAGGTCGGCAGTCAGACTTTCATGGAGCTATTATCACTGCCACAGAGTTCTTATTAGTTTTCCTCGATATAAATAGGTAAGCATAACATCGTATACGAACACACATTTTTGTTTGTAATATGTTGCGTGATATCCACCAATAAGATGTGACTTTAACGAGCTGTCTTCCTATAAACTTATCTACTGGTTATAATTTTTAAACATTATAGATAATACATGAATATTCTATAATCGATAAAATACATATAACTGACTTAGCCATGATTTAAGCGTAGGAAGGAAGATAAGTACATGTTGTCATTTATTTCTACTTGACTTGCGAGCCTTCGATCTGGATCTAAAGTTTGTGGGCCTATGTTTTTTTAGAAACACATTTTGAAGCACTAAAATAAAAAGGAGATCAAATATCAAATAAGTCTTACAAATAAAACCGCTCGCGCACGAAAGGTTCCGTACCATTATCATAAAATTATCATACATTATTATAAAAACGGCAAAAATAAAATAATGAAAATTTCAAGCGTCTGTTGCTATTATCAATACCGAGCAAAAACTAACGAGTAAAACAAATCACGTTTGTTGTATGGGAGCCCCCTTAAATATTTATTTATTCTGTTTTTTAATATTTGTTGTTATAATGGCAACAGAAATACATCATCTGTGCAAATTTCAATAGACTAACTCTCACGGTTCATGAGATACAGCATGGTAACAGACAGACGGACTGGCGGACGAACGTACGGAAAGCGTAGTCTTAGTAACAGGATCACAACAGGTAATTAGGGTCCCGTTTTACCCTTTGGGTACGGAACCGTAAAAATCGCCAACAGTGAATAAAACGGTACGAGGTATATCCACAAATTGCAATCAATAATACATTCTACTCCAATCGCATATGTGCCTCACCCTTGATATAATATCCAAGTAGAGCCGAGAGTGCGATCTGAGAGTCGTGCATCCATAATGTCTGTGCCTAAGTGGTAAACAGTGGTAAATGATACAGCAACTCGCACTTTCTTACAGCTCGATGCATCGCATTAGGGAAATTACTGCTCGTCATCGGTCTCGCTACATCCTATTGAGCCATTTACATTCACCTACTTTTTTTGTATCTCACCTTTCTTTTCTTCTTGTCTGTACTTTGTTGCTGTCGGAGTGAGACTTATAATTGCATAGTTTGTAGTAAGACGACAGGAAGCTATGTATCTCATCACTATATAGTATAAAACAGTCGCTTCCCTTAATGCTTAGATCTTTAAAACTACGCAACGGATTTTGATGCGGTTTTTTAATAGATAGAGAGATTCAAGAGGAACGTTTATAAACTATTTGAAACATAGACTTCTAAGAGGTCGAAGCCATAGAGCGCAGCTAGTAGGTACTAATTTTGATAAACTTTACGGCAATGTATATTTTTTTTACACACAGGCCCCGCTTTTTATTGCCTTTTCAAGGTACTACCATTTCACGGGGATGTGTTTTGTGGCAAGTTTAATATACAAAGGTCGTGATGATAATCCTTATCTATAAAGACACTAGACTTTACTGCAGTAATCGTTAGAGCAGCGTTGTAATGTCATAATAGAGGCCAGCAGTGGACAAGCAAGTGTACAAGCAATGGCTTTAGAAGTGAAGATGTACATTATGTCTTTTGTAGATTTTTGAAGTGTCTAGATGTGTCTTAATATTATCAAGTAGGTAACACACGTATAAAGCAGGGCAATGCAACTAGGGTCTTGGGGACGCTATCGATTGGTATTGATATGGATCAATTGAGCTACGTCTAGATTGTTTCCAACAGTCTCCAGTTAGCATAATCTAAAATTAGTTCTAATATTTAATTGTAATTTTCTTTGTAACTTAGAGTAGGACATATCTAAGTAGCAAAACGAAGCTATCCTCTGTGCTCTAGCAATACATGCACCTTTGTGGTGGTCCTGAATGTTGACCGTTCAAATTAAATAATTAGCCTCCTTGTAAGATTCCTAGCAATTACCTTTGAACTAACTGTGAGAACATTTCTTCATTGCATCATACATTACTTACATTTTAAAGCTAAAACATTTCAATTAAAACTGAATAGCTCCATGGTGGCAATGTTCCAGCATATTTCACATGGCTAACAACTTATCTAGAAGTAAATTAATTAAATAGCGCGCAACGGTTTCTTACTCCTAATGCTGAACCGCAATTTCGCGAAGAGATTCCGCAAGTTTTTCTTAATGTCCGGAGACATGAATAACGTTGGCTAGATTTGCGTTGTCTGCACCGGTTTGTTGCGGTTAACCAGGACAACAAAGTCTTTTGTAGACTGATAAAATAATAGTGTTTTATTTTGGATGGTTACATTTTTGCGGTCAATGCATATCACGACTAAGATGGGCTAATTCTTAGTAGCTCTACAACGTATTTGCTCTTTTTGACAAGAGTACAGAGTACAGTACAAGAGTTGAGTTGGTCAGCATTGAAGCCTAGGTGCTTATATTGTAAGCCTAAAGAAATAAATGCTATTGAGTTTGAGTTTGATCCCTAATGTAATTTTATTAAATAGATATCTACACAATTATCGTTATCTAGTACCCATATCACAAGCCGTGCTTAGCTTGGAGCTAGGTGATGCTATGTAAATTGTCCAGAATTTTTACAATGTGTTTCTCGTTTCTCTGTCTTTTGGTTAGAATACGTGATATCGAATCCAACACAGAGGAGGCCCTAAGAGATTTAATTTAAAGGCAAGGCCTACGCATAGCGGTTATCATTCTCGGGTGCACAATATGATTCACCTGTTTTTTGAGACGGGCTTAAGAACTAAAAGGGAGACTGCAGACGCCTACTCTAAACATAATAAATTCTCCGACCAATAATATTAATTCTTAGAACATACAATACAATCTCTATACTAAAGTTTTATGATTAACACTATGTTTTTAACTAAGAGACATATTAGAAATAACGAGGCACATCAATTCTCATGGGCCAAGTAAAGTTATGAATGAGCCTTTTTACCCAGCAACGTCTTGCAGTTACCACATAAATAATTTTGTTCCGCCGAGCTTGGGCTATCGCAGACAACATTATCTGTAGAGTGATGATTATTGCATAGGCGTTGTCTAGTTACGGCGTAGGCTATTGTTTTCTCTGATAAAATATTGTTTGACTTGGTAGAGGCTATTTCGCAACTTAGAAGATAAATGCAATTTTGTGGGGATATTTTCAAAATAATAGGTAAGATTTTTACAAAACACGTATTTTTGAAAGATAAATCATACTCTAAATGCAATGGTAGTGAGAGTTCCTGTGATTTACAAAAATATAGGTTACAATATATGGCCTTGAATACAATTCAAAGCCATAAAATAGACATACATAAAAATATAATAATTTAATAAATAGATCCGCTGCAAATGTAAATGGGCGTCGTTAAAGTTATGGCTGTGATGTTACATTTATGATTATTTACAATAAACATGGCTTTAACGATGCCCAGCCCATTTACAGCCGAGTAAAAATAATATGAATTATAAATATTAATCAAATATAATCAGTTGTTGATCTAGGTTGTTAGGTAAACATGTAATATCTATCTATGCTTTGCCTCGTACGTCTACTACTTATTTTAAATAGTTAATAGAATAAAAGAACAGAAAGAAGCTTAAATAAAATATCTGTATATATATACCTGTACTGACTTTTCAATACGATGTATTATAAATTTGGTAAATAAAAACATGACGGAAGCTTCGCAACAGATACCCGATTAGCTTCTATATTGCCTTCTAGATTAGCATTGGTGTAAACACTGTATTTTACGCTGACTCCGCCACACATTTTTTTAACTTTTGCGGTACGTCAGCCCACAAATTGTACCCTATACAATATTTTTTTGTTTCAAATAAAGATTTTTGTATATTTTTGTTTGTCAGGATTCCATCGTGACGCAGTGCAGCGCGTGGAGACCATTCGCCTGGCGCCGGCCGATCAGCAGGTCCTCGTAAATGTGGTCTCCCAGCACACGCCTCCGTCCTCTTACATCAAACACGTCTGCTACACCAATTTCACCAGGTACCTACGTATTTTTAATTTTCTTTCTAATCTTTTTGCATAGAGAATCAACCCACTCCGTATTCGCTATAAAGCACTTCGTCGGAGTTGATCAAGTGCAGATCCATCCAACAGTTTTGTACGTTGTCCTGTACCTGATCAGATCTTGCGTGAGTTTATCAGAGATAATCTCACTTAAAAGTTAATATAAATGTGCATCCCTGTAACTGTAAGCCGTGTCACACTAGGCTGATTGTGATACGGGTAAGTGGAGTCACAGTTGCACAGTGAGCTAAATTACACGATATGCGTGCGCGTTCATTTCTTTTGTATGGAAATGCCGCCTCCGCGCGCATTTAAAGAAATAATGCCTCTTTTATGTTAAACAAGTGAGCCTAGTTACAAAGATAAATAAATAAACAATAAATTCTGTTATCCGATACGAAATCTGAGCTTTTTTAGCCGGCAGTTATTTTCAATCTCATTGTAGTTAGTGAATTGTTTTTATGCCGAAATATATGTATTTACCGTAAACTTCGTAGATTACAGTATTATTTACTATTTATTATATTATTTACATTTTTTGAACACATTACACAAACATTATTACTTTAAATGCGAAAGTTGGAATGGTTTGTTTGTTTCTGTTACACGCTTACTGAACGGATTGGGCTGGAACTTTGCCTATATGTACATATGTCTAGACTTGGAATAGCACATAGGCTTAACAACTTTTAGTTCTATAAATCAGCTCCTATGGAATATAAATATCCTTATCACAATAATTATAATAATTCATTTAATTCAGGCAACGTTAGTCTAGAACAGGATGGAAAATACTTAAAAACTACGGCCTTATACATAGAAAAATTATATACCTTAGTATTTTTTATTACATAAAATAAATCAATTTACTACTTAGTAGCCGCGCGCAGCAACTAGTAGATAATAAAAACAATCCTTGCTGTTTAACAACGATTTTGATCGCAATCATTGACTTTATTAGTAAACAATAGATCGTAATGCAGGAACTGGTTCCAATGCCGAAACATACCCATGATTAACATCAAGCAACAATGGAGTTTGAACCGACACTAACACGGTTTTTACATGTTCTCTTAATTATGATTATTGGCGGCTAGCTGGTAAGAAACACTTGTAATTGTGATCCAATTATGTGTGAGCATTAATCAACATAGGCTTTAGATAGATATAGCTGTTATAGGAGCTATTATTATTTAGACCGGAAAGGTACGTGTCAATAGTAAATTAAAATTAAACAAAAGTTTAATTACCTACATGATGGAAACAATGTTTCATTTCGGAGTAATTTCCACATGCCCACTTGAAATAGGCAGTGATTTATTAGTTATCTAAATAAAATTTACGAGTTGTTATTCGTACTCCACTCGCCATACGGCCAATGTAGCCTGAGTTTTGCAGACACTTTCGATAGGTATTGAAAATTATAATTTGAGCTACAAGTAGATTGTTTGCAACAGGCTGCAGGCATTTCAATTGTAAGTACTAGTCTTAATTGGTTTATATTCTTTAGTAGTAACTTGATTAACAGAAATTAGCAATGTAGTACCAGAAAATATAGATAGATGTCATTTCCACTGCATAAACGAATCGACTGTACAGACAAATTAAATATATGCTTATCGTAAAAAAATTAAACACTAATTATAATAAACTAATTAATTGTTTGTATTGATGGTGCAATAAAGATACATATATTGTATTGTATTAAACATACCCTATTGATTACAGCGTAGGAAACTCTGAAAGTCAGAACACTATATTTTAAACGAAATTAAAACAATACCCTATAAATGAATGATATTATGATTTCAATGAGTTTTTTAATGACAATTAGAGAAAAAAAGTTGACATGTATTGTCTATCCATCTAAATCGATCCTAAAGGACCTACGTCATAATATCTAAAGAATAGATTAAGTTCCATTTCAGCATTATGATTGAAGAATGATTACCCTCCGTTTTCAATTTGTAGATATATTTTGCTACAGTGTAGACAAAAGCAGCAAAGAGCTTTGACAAATAGCGGTGAGTCGGTACCTTTGGACTAAGTAATGAGCACATTAATTATGTCGACGAAAGCGGCTCCAATGAATGTTCCACTCAAATAATTGGGAACTAACGATGAGAATAAATGAAGATTCAAATTTCCGTTATATGATGATGCCGAGAATCCCATCCGGTTTGTTGATTTTTAACTTTTCGCCCATAACCATAATTTATATACTGTAGGGGTATGATATATAGCGATATATAGCAGGCCTATATGTTTATCCTAGTGTAGAACTATGCTGGAGGTGCCCACTTGTAGGACCAACTTACTTAAGTTTGCCCCTATGTCACTCGCTATATATTTACTCAATGTTCTGTCCAAAAACAGCGTAGACATATTTTACGAAAACCTGCCGAAAGCCATGAAAAAGGCACAAAATGTTATTGAAACAAAATTATAAATTATTTAGTAGTGTGTTTGTACAAAAATATGTAATTTTTAGTATAAGTAGTTATAACATCGCCTTAGGGCTTAATAAAAAAACCTGTTATCATGTTATTATCTCAATAAATAAATAAATAAAACTAGATAAATATATGCAAAATCTCATCGACAAGTAGTATAAAAGAGTAAAAACATTATCTTAAAATTTTCCTCTTAGTTTAAGTTTATTACTTATAACAAATAAATAGATTCTATTCTCTTCATCTATACTCAATACTCAATGGTTTATTGCTTACATGTGTACAGATTAAAATAATATCACCTAAGTCCAACATACACCTTAAGCAACCAATCTTTCGCACTTAGAATACTAGAAGCTCTAGCTTCTAACCCCGATTTGGCACGCTTTTCCGGGAATTAAGCCTTTAGGTTATTAGTTATTACATACTCGTAACTACATCGATTGAAAATGACAACGCCATCTGTTGGTTATACAATGGATGTTTACATTTTAATCTCACTTTGATTTACTCATTCGTTCTAGCTTTTTAATTAAAAATTTAAAATATTTTTAAATTAACATGTTTTGTAATGATAGATAGATAGGTAGATAACACATTTATGTGCGACCGATGTGGCGCGGTGGGCGAAAGTCCGCCTGCGACGCTGAAGGTTGCGGGTTCGATTCCCGCCTCGGAACAATTGTGTGTACGATCTGCAGATATTTGTTCCGGGTGCTCTGGCCGTTTTCTATGTATTATAAAAAATGTCTATCTATGTAATGTGTTGTATTATGTATATCAGTTATCTAGTACCCATAACACAAGCTCTGCTTACCATGGGGCTAGATAATGCTGTGTGAATTGTCCAGCATTATTTATTTATGTGCATATTTGACACTGCAGCACATGTTACAAAGGTCACAATAGGAAAGGCACATAACAAAATAACACAGATAAATTAAAGAACAATTAGTTATAGTACCTAATAGTAATGTGTTGACTGTTGAGTAAGTGAGTCGAGGAGAAGTAAATATTATAAATTAATTTCAATTCATAAATCCATCCAAACTTTAGCATTTATAATATTATTGTGAGTTATGACCATACCTTCTCCATTAATCTGTACGCTAATATTTTCAGATTCGGTTACCCGTCTCCAATCTACGTGAACGTGGTCCGAGACCCCGTAGAGCGCGTGATCTCCTGGTACTACTACGTGAGGGCGCCATGGTACTACGTGGAAAGGAAGCGAGCTTTCCCCGACTTACCTTTGCCTGATCCTGCTTGGTTGAAAAAGGTGAGATTATCTTGTTAAAAAGGACCTGTTTCAGTAAAATTACTTAGGTACCTAGTATTTAGTACTTCTTAATGTGTGTATTTCGTACTTCTTATTGTGTTATTTACCTTGTATTCACAAGGATAGTCACTGGGATGTAAAGACCGTGACTCGGCAAACGTGTAGTACGCCCGACCAGCTGTGGATGTACTCAAAAACCACCCACCCTATATTGACATTTGGGGATGATGCACGTAGGAAGACAGGGTGCTATGGTGCTCATTAGGGGAGGCCTATGTCTAACAGTGCACTGGTATATGATGATGGCAATTCTGAACGAACCAACATCAAGGATGTCATGATATCATCAAGACGGAAAAGTAGCGCACTAACATATCAGGAAGAAAAAGGTCTGGTCTCAGTTGCGCAGTGGTGTTAGTAACACCAATAAAATGTAGTTCATCCTGCCCTGGTAACCTAATAAGGACCCTTGCTTTCGGCCAGTTATTGCAATGTCTGCCTAATCAAGCCCTAGCCCTAGCTAGAATAATATTGTGAAACAAAAAATTCTTCACAGTGGAAAAACCAGTCCTTTTTAAAAAGAAAAACCATGATAGCTACTCTACTCTATTATTCAGATATCGTTAGATATCTTGCCTTATTCGTGTTCACAATCAACAACATAATAGCCAAGAAACAAACAAATCCAATTTATTTCCCTAGAATTATCGCATTTAGCTTAACACAGCCACCATTAACTTGATGGATGGTCGCACCGCAGCCACATCAATTTTCTAATCAATAGTCCTACACAATAGCTCACGTGCCTTAGATCCCAGAGAAAAAATAGACCGCGTGATCAAACCATTACATCCTATATTTATGCGTTATTGTCGAGATTGAAATCTTTTCTTTGCATAGTTGTTTGTGGAGCAATGAGTCTTATAGTTGGTATCTTGTGAATTGAATTTGAATGTAGTCCAAGCGAATGATACTTAACCATAGGCATAATCGTTAAATTATCCATAAAATTACTATCGAAATCACTGTTCTTTTTGAATCCCCATTCAGCTTGCTTTATGGTGTATATATTTTACAACTTTGAGCCAATAGTTTGATAGTAAGGTTATGTTTACCTCATAGCCTTCTTATCTATACTGGATCTTTATGACAAGATCCGTTATAAGCAGGTTTATGTTTCGTTTTGAATAACTAGAATCTGTTTACCTCATAAACCTAAGTGGAATAAGTTCTACTTTTACCTAGGATATCTTTGAAAAATATTATGACTTTATTACATCTTGTAGAAGAATTGATTCTTGTTTAGAACGATTTTTTGTTAGGCAATTTTAGCAATTTTGGTCCCTCCTGAAAAATTATGCACGCTTGACTTAGGGGGTTTGTTATTTACAAACCCCTAACTAGTAACTTTCTTACCATTTAAGTTAGTGCTGCTCCTATTCTCAAGGTATTTCCCCAGTAAAGTTCCTATCTAGAGCGCAACAGATAACGTTCAAGATTGCTTATTGCTACGGTCGACCCAAACCCTAAATACCTCAATAGTCACGGCAAATCAACCGGATACTATCGATTCCCATCATCTCAGTGCGTAGGGTAATTTGGGAAATATTTCGGCTGTGACGAGGCCCGTTAACGCCGTTACTATTCAATGTTCCGCCGTTTGAGCCATACTCGTAGTTAACTACTTGTATAAAAGCTTGCAAGCTTGCTTTGGTAAACCCTACGAGTATTTCCTATAAGACGGCTCTCTACCGCTGAAATCAGAGATAATAAAGTCTCAAAAATAAAGGGGTAATTTATTTCCAAAAATATGCTCCTTAATATTAGATTAGGCAGTGTTACTTACTTCCCCAAAACACATTGGCATGCGAACATTTCTAAAAGTAGGTCCCTATTTAATTAAAATTTTAAATGATTTTCATTAATCAGTTATAAAATATGAATATTTCAATAACATTGCCTACTTAATTCTCAATGATTAAATTAATTAATTAAAAGTCAATTTTTAAAGCTGTACAACAAAATAAAAATCCTATGTACCGTAATGTTATCAGTGATTTAGTAAGGTACCTATAACAGAAACTCTACTTTCTTTTGGCTTAATAATACCGTGTGTACTGTCCCTGGTCCAGGCTTTTTTTAATTATTTAGTTCCTCGTTCCAGTCTGTCTTGATTTGTTACTAGCCCACGGCTTTGCATGCATTTTTCCGGGATAAAAAGTAGCTTATGTATATACTAATATTTCCTAGCCAGATCTAGCTTCATCTATATAAAACTAGCTGCGCCCCGCGGCTTCGCCCCCGTGGAAATCGATTTGTCAAATGGTTTTTTTTAATATCCTATGTTAGACTCAAGGTTCTAACCTACCTTCTCACCAATTTTCAGTCAAATCGGTTCAGCCGTTCTTGAGTTATAAGTGTTGTAACAAACACGACTTTCTTTTATATATATATAGATATCAGCCCAGTAACAAAAATTTAAACATATTAACTATTACATTTATAGTATATGTGACCACAAGAAGTGCCTCCAACAAAGATTGGTTACTAGCCAGCAATCGCCAGAATATAGATGTGTGTCAAGCGGTTAATGATGTGCAAAGTAACTAATTAATAAACGAATCGACCAGTTAATTACCTGGAAGACTTTCTTAGAATGCTTCAAATATAAAAAAGTGGTTTTAAACGGCAAAAAGGGTGGGGGCCTGTCCTTAGCTTGATGCACTCAGCAGCTGCCTACAGTCTTTCGCAAGTCATCATCCAGCCTGGCTGGAGGGCGTCCTACACTATATTGGCGAGTCGCGGTCTCCACTCAAAATAAATTACATTTCACTTATCTGAAGAAACATCTTAAAGTTAAGTATGTTAAATGAAACTTCGAGCAACCAAACAATTTTGGTACCTTACGTTTACCCCAGTTGTTGTCGGTTATTCGCGAGATATGACTGGTCATTGCCATTTAGGCTTGCTAATTCTGAGAGCTATGTTGAACTTTGGTTCTCTGTCAGATGTATTCGTTTCAAATCGTCTCCTTCAGAAAAACTCCGAGCATATCTCTTTCTCTTTCTATAGCTCGCTGAGCGACTATGAATGATGGACCTACGTCTCAGCTGATAAAATGTAGTTATTAGTTTACAAGAAAGCAACCTGTACAAGCAATTGTGTTTGTTTCATCTGCCTCTAATAAAACAACCTGTGAATCGTATTAGAACCCGTATTCCATACTTATCTCCTTATTTAAGCAGGCTTTATCCCGTTGCGCCCCCGGTCATAGGTCCAGGCAAGTCACGAAGCACGATTGATTCCCGAGTGACCGACACGATCCTAACTCTCAGATCACGATCTATCTATCTATCACTAGATAGGCCCGTATTCACTTTCTATTATAATAACGCGAGGTATCATAACGCACTCGTGTTAAGTGCTCTACTTTGCAATAGTAGCGTTAGTCACGCTTATAATAATATGAATACGAAAGTTTGGATGTTTGTTACTTCTTCACGTCAAAACTACTAATCGAATGGCTGAAATTTTGCATACACGTAGTTCCAGCCCTGGAATCAAACGTAGGCTTTTATCCCAGAAATCAAATGTCATGGGATAGAAATAACCTTCAAACGTTACCATAGAAACAAGGCGTGCGAGGCCGCGGGCAGAAACTATTATATATTCATAGATAAAAAGTATGCATTTGTTTTATTCTAGGCTTAGGTTGATATCAATGCAAAATTTCAGCCTGATTCGTTCAGTTGTTTTGGCGTAAAGAAGTAACAAACATCCATCCATCCAACCACGAATTAAACATCCAAACTTTCGCATTTAATAAAAGTGTGTTTCTTTGCTAATAGTCTATTTCCGCAGTTTATTTAAAGCGCTACATGGCCAGTTGAGTTTCTCTCTATTTGATCACAGGTCTCATCACATTTATAGTTGCGATATCAAAGACAGTAAAAAACAAATGTACGGAATGCACGAAACGACTTCCGTTTGTGTTTCTAGGGTCTCATAGCGTTGTCCGATTCTAGCCGAACATCATTTAGGTACGTACATGCTATATGACGCCCAAATAAAGCTTATCTATAAATGTTACGTTTAGTCAAAGGACTAACCGTAGAGTGCGCACTGCGCGTTATACTAAAGGTACGTTACGTTAACGTTGATCGATATGGAGAGACCCTTAGCGAATAAGGAGCTCACGATCGCTAGATAGCAGAATGGTGGCAGATTAGCTGTCCGATTGATGTGGTTAGCGGGCTTTTGGAGCAGAGTGATTGTTGACCTTTGTACGCGTTTTTTGTTAGTTGATGTTATTGATATTGAATGAGAGAATGCTACATTTTTTTAAAGCGTTAGAAAAAATTATACGCCTATAAAAGGTCTGTTCTGGAACTACGTGCTGTAAGTTAATACTCTGTTTTCTTATTCCGCTCGCGTGATATAGCATAGCCGTACAATTAGGCATAACGAAAAACTATATTCTTATTTAAATAATAATTTATTAAAATTGTTTTTATTGTATTACATATTTATGTTTGTATTTATAGCTATCAATTGGTATTTGTTAGTATGTCCCAATTAAATATTATTCTGTATAGCACGCCACCGTCTATACTACTTCTAACACTTCATGTCCATCCAAAGGTTGCCTGGCAGAGATCGCTCTAAGCGACAAGGCCGCCCTTGTACAACACATTCTGTATTTTTCTTTTTCTTGTCTAGTGTATCTGTTTTATTTGGTGTGCAATAAAGAATAATTGTATTGTATTGTATTGTTTTTGGAGCGGATCTGCGTGAAGTTCCTTTAACAAATGTCAAAATTTATAACTTTTACACAATTATTTCCGACGACCGATGTGGCGCGGTGAGCGAAGGTCCGCCTGCGACGCAGGAGGTTGCGGGTTCGATTCCCGCCTCGGAACAATTGTGTGTACGTACTGCAGATATTTGTTTCGGGTGTTCTGGTCATTTTCTATGTATAATAAAAAATATCTATGTATGTAATGTATTGTATTATGTATATCAGTCATCTAGTACCCATAACACAAGATCTGCTTAGCTTGGGGCTAGATGATGCTGTGTGAATTGTCCAGCATTATTTATTTATTTGACTTTAAATGCTCATTGCTCTTTTTCTTTAAATTGAATTGTATCAAGTAATAATATATATTCATAGATGGCATATACTCCGAAGAATCTAGAATAAGTTATTTTGTGGCATTAGAACCATAAACAATTATTAATATATATTAATAAATAATTATTAATTTAATAAAATCATTTTATTTGATAATAATTTATAGTACAAATATGACTTGTCTAAGTGCTTATTTTGTAGGCCTAAAGAAATAAGATTATGATAATTTAAAAGCGAGATTGTTGGGAGATTTCGACAAAAAAAAATATATCTCAGCAACCGTGACACTTAGGTAGAGTCTATGGTCTACCGGAAATGTTGCTGACCTAATAACTTCCCCAGCTTGCATAACAATTACGACGGTACCAAACAAACCGTACATATAGGAGTAACTATATTATTGTCACTGAGAAGTAAAGTTGCGACGCTACAAAGAACAGTTAATTACACGTCAATAATCAATTAAACATCTGTTCCGTAGAAGCTGATAATTTATACCCTATTGTTTTAGAACACAATATAACAACTGAACGGGCAGGTTTTCTTAGTCATCCTATGTAGTAAGCACTAGCACAAATGCTGAGTAATCTTTAGTTTTGTCAGATAATGTTAAGGCTAAGTTAGCGGTAAAAAATGGATTTAACTTTTTCAACATGCACATTTTAACAGCTAGGAGTATGTTAGCTGTGGAATTCTTCGACCCAGCATCCGGTGAGGTACATTTTCGGTTGGATGTGTGGTTGCAGAGACGAATTGGGACTGCTACCTCCGGATTAGAATGGGTGGTTTTAGCGTAATTGCACGGCGGCGGGTCAGCGACGGTGTTTGGGTCAACCAGAACTGTATTAAAAATAAATATAATTTAAGTGCCTTTATTAGGTTTATTTTTAACATGGACATAACATTTTGTTCTTATATTACGTAAGCGCAGTTTGTTAGTGCGGTATATTCGCGTCTCGTGTCTAAAGATTTTGGAGTAAATAACTACATGACTCTCATATCGTGTCTTTTTTCAATTGACTAAAAAAGTAGCATTTTGTCACTAAAAACATTAGATCTGGGACAATGTATACGTACATACATATTATTACGATCGTTAGCGCATTCCCGTACTGAGAGTTGAAGTGCCACCGAAGTTAAAAATTGGTATATTATTTATTTTCTCAAATATTGGTTTTCCAGTCTGTCAAAGCGCTTGACAAATCACTTGTCAACTACCTAAACCGCGGTCAAAATACCGGCTGTTTCTTAAGCCCTATGGTCATGGATTTATTTTTTATGTACCTACATGTCCTAACCTCTCTCGAATCCTATACCCACGTCGGATGTCGCAATTGATCAACACGTCTGTAAAAGCTGTCCTAGCAAAAACACCATCACAAGCAATTAGATTACTTGAATTATGGGGTAATTAGAAAAATGTAGCTAAATGTTGCTGAGCTAATAAGCAGCTATTTGCAAGCATGTTCTTCTGGACATTTTATTACAGATCCTAGTACAAGCAACCGCAGCGAGTCAAGCAAAAAATAAATGAGATTTATGGCAACAAAAAGTCGACGTTATAATTAGTTTCAATAAAAAGCATCCCTGTTTAGCAGCGTTTAGTGGGAACGTTACGTTTTGCCACAGGCTTCACAGAGCCGTTGGTTTAATCGAGCATAACAGAGCACTCTAGCAAACTCTACAATCATCATGTAGAGTCGCCTCTACCTGCATGTTTTTGTGGAATAGAACAACATTGAACAATTTGAACATGCTGTGTTCTCTGTCTCATCGTCATCATGAGCGTACATGTTTTTTTATTCTCTATAACTCGTATGTGGATAGCGTTGTGAATATCGCTCATCTTTACATACTAAAGTATTAACACAAATATATATGTAACACAATAAATAATAAATTAATATATTAGTCTACTGCTGGACATAGGCCTCCCCAATAATAAGAAAAGTGGAATATCAAGACTTGATTACCGACTTAAAGTGACTCAAAATCGAAATATAACTAAGTTGCGCGCGCTTGAATCAGCCCACATCTTCGTCTGTAAATTGAAACAGCTTTTTCTCATCTGGTCTGTGTTGTTATGCCTCCATCAGGCTAATATACAAATTGCGTGTGGATATGCTAGGTTTATTGAACTTAATGTACCCACATTAACTTTTAAAGTTACATCTCTACTTACAATGCATAGCTATGTTATATCTGCCCGGTGAATATTAGTCTTTAAAGCATTCGTCTACTAAATCTATGAATGAATATGTCAATATTGTGTCTATTAACGTTTAAGCCACTCTTAATCCTTCTCGGTAAAAAGTTGTCCTAAAGCTTTTTCTGTAAAAAAATAATACGATTAGTTTCAATATAGCCTGTCTATTTGAATTATTAGACAAGTTATAGTGTGAATAAAATAAATGTATTTTAATATCGCTAAGTATTAAGTCTTAGATCTGCGGATTTTTTTTTATTTCAATAAGATCATTTTGTTTTACATAAATATGAGAAAAGAAATTTCCTGTGACTTTCATAAACCAATGCAAGCTTCAGTTTATTAGTCCTTTAAGTCCAATCTCTCCTAATACTATGACTACCTCATCATAATAATGACGACCTGTGTACGATGGAAGAAGATCCGCCTGCGACGCAGGAGGTTGCGTTCGAATCCCGCCTCGGGACAAATGTTTGTACGATCTACAGATATTTGTTCCGGGTATTCTAGTCGATTTCTATGTATAATAATAAATATCTATCTAAGTAATATATTCAGTCATCTAGTGCCCATAACACAAGCTCTGCTTATCTTTGGGCTAGATAATGCTGTGTGAATTGTCCAGCATTATTTATTAATAGTTTGCTGCGCATTTTCCAGGACTTTGAAACTTGCGTGTTGAGCGGAGACCGCGAGTGCAGATACATCGAGGGAGAGACTCACGAAGGCATTGGTGACCATCGCCGGCAGACGCTATTCTTCTGCGGACACGAACCCAACTGCACGTAAGTAGATTAACCAATCAGTATACTATAATTCAGACGTAATGTAGTGCCTGAAGATATATTGACTCTATTCTCTACTCATTTCGCCTTTTATAGAGAAATTAATATTAGCTGCTCCAAGTGTCATCAAAGAATTATTTATATCTTCTTCGCAAGATATGACCGACGACCCCCAGCGGTTACCGTGTTCTTTAGTGGAGACCGCTACTCGATGAACGTAGTGCTTGTTGCCCTCTAGCCATGCATTCAAATGTAGATGGTAGCAATGCGCCTCCCATCTGTGACAACCTTGTTATCGCCATTATTCGCAGCCGGATTTTAACCAATGCTGGATAAAGGCCTTCCGTTTGTGCTATCCACCAAGGTCCTGCGATATACTCCTTTTTGGAATCCAAGATATTTAAGACAATTATGAATGAAAACTTAACCATAACTGATAACAATAACAGAAAATAACAAGGTAGCTGCAAGGTTATCACTAAAAACTTAAATGCAAACTTCAACAACGCATAATCACACATGCGCAGCGAAAAATGTTCAAAAATCAATTAAATTATGAATTGCTTTCAAAACCATAAATTGTTTACATTTTCTATGCCTTGCTTTGATGATACCAATACCGTTAAATATTTTAACATTAATATTCCTTGGGTTTCCTTACCCCTTTGCATACAAAAAATATCCAGGTTTCTGAATCGGAGTATAGCTGCAACTGCATACATTTTTCAATGGATAATGTCTGCAACGTTATCACTCCCAGAAATACTGTTTCAATTAGTCTATTAACACCTTATCTTTTCTTCCAGGCCATTCAACAGCGTCGAAGCACTACAGCGAGCGAAGCGAGTGGTGGAAGAACAATACGCGGTAGTGGGAGTACTTGAGGACATGAACTCGACGCTCACTGCGCTCGAGAGATACGTGCCCCGATTCTTCAATGGAGCTTCTAGTATTTACTGGGGTCAGTATTACATTACATACATTCAACGTTCAGGACATTGTCACCTAGCCGACAAACCTAGGGGGTGAGCAATAAAAAGAAGGATAAGAAACTACAAAGAAACAAGTATTTATTGAAAATAAGAGAAAAGGGTTCGTGGGTAGGCCGGGTCAAAGTTCACGATTTCGGTCTATTCGATAAACCGCACTCTCCTCCAGGGCAATCCCGTCCGCCTTATCAGCTTGATAGAACAATACTCAGTTGTTAGAGTATTTGAAGACATAAATTCAACGCTCACTGCGATCGAGTAACACGTAATCTGTCCTTCAATGGACCTTCTAGTATAAAAACTGGTGAATAAATCGCGGTGGTGTACCAAGACCAACATGAGCACATGAACTCAATAAAAATCTGCGTTGAGAATATTTATTATATAATATATTTTTAATTTTATTTATTTACCTACCTACATTATATATCACCATATTGGACACACTGAGCCAACCCGTACTTCGAATGAGATCAACGACATCGAGATATATACTTACTTTATAAAATACTTTGATTCTTGGTTTAGAAGTAAAAAGGAGAAATACTCACTCGTGAAGCAGTTTATTTGCAGATTTTTCGTTTCTCCTCAGGAAACGTATGTTTATTTCCGAAGTTTGCTTACAAAAATTAGAAGGAGAAAAAGTAAATTTCGCCTAAACGTCATACCTACAGCACTGAAGCACCTCAGTTCCACCTCCCTTCTCATTAACTAATAAAACAAATTGCAATAAAATCTTATCGAAGGGCCCAGAGTTTTTTGCAATTATTTTGACTTGCACTTTCAGTTTTCCCAGTGTCAAATTATTCGCGTAACTTTATCTTTTCCATATGTTGTTTTGTTTATACGTTGTTGTTTTCCAACTGTTTTAACTGAAACCTTACGAATTCCAGATGAACTGAACAACTTCAACAAAATAAACCGGAACGCCTTCAAGCCGCCTGTATCCGAGGCAGTCAAGAACATCGTCCGAGCGAACTTCACGAGAGAGATAGAGTTCTACGAGTTCTGTCGACAAAGGCTTCACATGCAACTGAGGGCATTAAGGGACCCCACGATAACACTCCCCACGCCCAGGAGTGTTAGGAGACGAAGGGCGCCGAAGAGGTTTGATAGGCCGTACCAATAGTAAAACTTTTGAAAGAAATCGTACCAATAGTACCTATAGGTTTTTTGAGAGGATATACGAATAGACTAGCTGGATAATAGCGGTAGAAACTTATCCAAGGGCCCAGAGGTAGTAATTATTTCGATAATGCTGACTCAATGGCGTTGTATTCTAGCATTTTCAGTTTTTCCAGTGTCAAATTTTTTGAGTAACTTTATCTTTTCGGTATGAAATTATAAATAATATACTTACAGCCCTGTGAAAACACTCTTCTTAAGGTAGAGTTGTACGTATTCTGTCGACAAAGGTTTCATATACAACTGAGGGCATTGAGGGACCCCACGATAACACTTCCTACGCCCAGGAGTGTTAGGAGACGAAGGGCGTCGAAGAGGTTTGAAAGGCCGTACCTATAGTATCTATAGGTATTTTCAGAGGTCGTAATAATAGAAATGCTAGATAACAGCGGTAGAAACTTCAGCCCAGAGGTAGTAATTATTTCGATAATGCTGACTCAATGACGTTGTATTCTAGCACTTTCAGTTTTTCCGGTGTCTAATTTTTCGTAGACCGTACCTACTATTAGCGAAGAAAGATATCCAAGGTTGGTCCAAAACCTAAAGGTTCAGAGGCAATTTCGATACTATACATATAAGTATATTTTGGACGTGTTGAACCGATCCACGCACAGTGGAACAACCTGAGTCTACGAACAAAAGAGTACCTACACACACCATAGTTGAACCGATAGGCGTTGCTCCGTCCAATAATCTCATAGAAAACTTACTTTCACTTTCCCCTAATTTTCCTGTTTCCCGGATAGCTATTAGGTACATTTTTTGCCTCAGAAACCAAGTTAGACAGTCAGGCATCAGTCAGTTTTTATATTGATTCTAATACCAATATACCAGTTTATTGGCTAATTACTCTCTCATTTTTCACCCCCGGGGATTCTTAAGGATTCATATTTAAATGGTATAGCTATCACAGTAGGTATCATATTTCACCGGAATCCCCGATTTGATTCAGCATATTGCAACCTCTTCTTCCTACAAAAAAATGTATATTGACTGAACTTACCTAACCTCCTGACATCGAAGGTGTTTGCTTCGAATCATTGATCAGGCGTTATGTCGTCCCTCAAAAGGGATACATGTTGAAAAAAGATCTGCTGGATGAGGAGATGTATTCGTGAGTATATCACTGATACCATTTTTGCAGCCGTCGTCGGCGGCGTTTTTAACGGACTTCAAGTATGTATGTTCGGCTGTATATATGTTTTTTTTTGTGTAAGTTATTCTTTTTTTTTCCATTTCTCCGTAAATTATGGATCAATTTTGAAAAAAAATCCGGTATATAATAATGTAGAGAATAATCCCATGGTAGTCCCATATAAAATATTCCCAAGGGGTCAACAAAACTTAAAAAAAACAGTCTAAATATAAAGTAATTGAAAGTCGGTTTCTAGTTTTTTCAAAACAATCTAATAATAATGGTTGTCTGGTAGAGATCGCTCTTGTGCGATAAGACCGCCAATTGTATCTAGTTTTTTAGGTTTTTATTTCACATTGTTATTTTATACTAAGTGTGTAATAAAGAATTATCTCTCTATAATTAGGTACCAATTAATTATAAAAAAAAACAAAAGAAAATGATCCAATGAGCTGCGAAAATAGTATGAGTGATACACTCACGAATACATCTGAATGGACCAGGTGGATATAATGTTATATTATGTTTGTATAAATAGCCTAGATTAGTCGAGGATTGTAAATAGTACTAGCTACTAGAAATTATCTATTTAATTGTATTAAACCAGGTAGGAAGATACTGAATTTATAAATAAATTGAAGAAATTAATTAGAAAAGGTATGTGTTGGAAGAACAGTGGAGGAATTACAATACATAGGTAAAAATAACCAAAATAATTTACCTACATTTATGCAAGGAAGATGTTAAATTTAGGAAATTATCTGTTGCTTGAATAGGGATGATGACATTTACATACCTAAATAAAAATCGCCAAAATTATGTATTTACATACGAATACCTGAGTCATAGTTAACACTTTGAGTGCTGAAATCACACGGTATGTGTTTTCTACAAGTGACTAATATGCGTAAATCCACTCTAGCGCAGCGGCTGAGAAAATACAGATCTTTGTGACTCAGCACAGCCGTAATATTTTTCGAACGAAACGCATGTGCGGCGCAACACAACCGCTGTGTAGAGCGGCAGCAAGAATTTTTCAGGTTAAAAATAAGATCGCAGTCGTCGAAAAAAAATCGCAGTCAAAGTGTTAACAAAACACGTATTATATTTTTTATTTAAATCGAGATCATGATCTAATTAGGTACTACTTACCTTAGTACCTACATATTTATATTTTACTAAAAACAACCTCGGTCTGCCTTCCCCTTGTTGTTCACGCCCAATAGGGTTCACATTGTGATACTAATCTATACATAAGAACCTACTAATTAAGCCAATGTGACGACAACAATAAATAAATTGAGTATTGAGTATTGAGATAAATTATATTATTGTATTTTGATTTAAAAGAAAACTACAAAATACAGCAACCAATAAATACAGAATAACCACAGCGATAACTATGGCAAAGGTCTGAGTTTCTTCAATCAATAGCTTTCTTTATATTGTAAATACTAGTTCTAATTTATTTCTATATTTAATTATAATTTTCTTTGTTAATAAAGAGATTCTTTTGAATTAAAATTACCTAATATGGTCATTATGCACCATCAGAAGTTTGTGCATCGGATACGGCATGTCAGACGCCTAACATATTGTATAATAATCGAAATTGCATTTTATATACTCAATTTGTCCTTCATATAGGTACCGTTTTTTTTGCAGAAATATTATTTATTTTGTATTCAGTAGATGTCTTAAAAAATCTCGGATTAGTGCTTTTTACGCAAGAAGTCCCCTAGATAGGCAAAAAGGGGAATTCTTTCGTGCAAAGCACTCTAATTTTCTCAAAATCAGTCATAATGCCTAATTGTACCTATAGGTACTTAATGCAACCATGACTACTCGAGTGTGATTATTATAGTTATATATAAAATTATTATACTTAGTATAAGGTACATTACGTATTCGTATATCATATAACATCTACCTATTTATATTTTTTGCCTTAGGCTTTCCCTGAGATAGAATGTACAGATAAAAACCCAGTTCTAGCTTTATTTATATTAAAGTTAATTATTTAAATCGGTTATTATACCTATTATTACCTAATATAAAATCTCAGGTTATTATTAACTTGTCATAAGGAGCTTAGAATAGCTTTTAAAGTTATATTTCAACTGACGCTGTTAATTTTAAGTTTAATTTAATATCGTCATTTTTGTGATAATGTTAGTTTAGCTGTTTTAAGCTGTAATAAATTATGTTTACTTATTTATTTAATTATTTTTATTTATTTAACTTACTTTTCAGAATTGTATCTTATTAAAGTTTACAAGAGGCGTACCTACAATAAAAGTTTCTAAAAAAAATATTGTTGAGTTAATGCGATCATGTATAATTAGCTTAGCCAGCTCATGGCGAGTATGCATAATAAATAATAGATTAGTCTGTTAAAATATATAAATAAATAATGCTGGACAATTCACACAGCACTATCTAGCCCCATGGTAAGCAGAGCTTTTGTTATGGGTACTAGATAACTGATATACATAATACAATACGTTCCATAGATAGATATTTTTTATTATACATAGAAAACAACCAGAACACCCGGAACAAATATCTGCAGATCGTACACACAATTGTTCCGAGGCGGGAATCGAACCCGCAACCTCCTGCGTCGCAGGCGGACCTTCGCCCACCGCGCCACATCGGTCGTCAAAGAAAGATAAAAGATTTGTGTGTTTAAATAATTAACAGATTTATCTGTTATTTGTTACTGATTTGTCAGTTATTAATTTTTAGCCTCGTTATGTAGTTTTTTGATTCCTGCAAATATTACTAGGGAAGGAAATAAAATATAAATGTATCATTCGCACATTCGATTTATTTTTAAAGGTGTAATAGTTAATCAATAAAAACAGGAGTCATAATGTGTAATAATTATTTCTATAGGACATTGATATCGCATCATGAAGTAATATTAATATGGCCACGATAAAAGAATTCAGGTACATACAAAATAGAAAACGGCCTACATTACAGTTATTGCTTACAAATAAAATAATTTATTTTCGTAATTTCTAATAGTCTCATTGAATAAAATCTCAAAACCAAAACGATTCTCCATACATTTTATCAGTTCTGTTTATATAATGTCATGACTTTGGGTAAATATACAAAAATATAAAATGTACTATAAATATCAATATTCAATTCATAACAATAATATAATTAAATTATCAAATCTTATTAAATATAGTTCATACAATTTTCTTTATAATTAACATTTTCGATAGACTTTCATTTCCTACATTTCTCAGATTTTGATGCGTGAAGATGCTAAAAACCTAAATAGGATCAATAATGTGTCATCACGAATACTTATACTTCCTATGACTAAACATAACATAAAATTATCTACAGTTCATATAATTAGATCGTAAATATGCTTACTCTATTCCAACAAGTTGATCCTTTCGCTTACCTAGGCTTTCACAAGTTCTACATACTTAAGACATAATGGCTAATAGTTTCTGTAAAAGATGTATTAAAATATTAATATCATTCAGAACTCATTTCTCTCATATTTACACGGAGCTTTTCCGGGCTCCCCCGCACAGACGGCCGTGCTAGCGCCACAACATACCTCTCTATTTATTGTCCGGTAGGACGCTACGCTATTCGTTAACAATATAATTATAATTCGATATAATTCATGAAAAAATAACTCGTTATCGCAAATGGCACGCTGAGAACGAGCAACACGCTCGTTGTAAACCTACAGCTACTCTAGTTTATATCACAAAAACGCTCAACATCTGAAAGCCTCATAAGGGCGCTCCCCGGGCGCTGGCGGGGCCGGCGCGGGCGGCGGAATGTGTGCCGGGCGCGGCCGCGATCTCGATCCACTGCGTCCTGCAGGCTCGCCTCGCCGCTCAGTAGAAGGAGGGGTGCCAGTCCAGCGTGGGGTGCAGCGGGCCCGCGGCGGTCGCGGGCGCCGGCAGCGCGCCCAGCGCTAGGCAGTCGAAGCAGTAGTTGGTCCCCGCGTTGTTGTCCCAGAACTGCTGGCCCTTGCACTGGAAGCGCACCGCCACCTCGAGCCGCTGGCCCGAGGTGATGGCAGGTGCGTACAGCACGAACTGGAAGCGGTCCGAGAATCCGTCGCACGAGCCGGCCGCATAGTTCGCCTGCAGGTCCGTGTACGTGCGCCAGCGGTTCATGCTGTAGCGCACGTGCACCGTCTTGTGGAAGTCGAGGTTGCGCACGCGCACGCTGCCGCACACCGTCACGTGCACGCCGTCGCAGACGCGCGCGCTTTCTAGGCACACGAGCATGCGCTCCAGCCGCTCGTTGAGGTCGCGCGGCAGCTGGAACAGCGGCACCAACGTGAGCGCACCGAGCCGCGGCGCCGCGCGAGCCGGCGGCGAGCTGGCAACATCGCAGCCGGTCAGGTCGTCGTACGCCGACTTGGGGATCACGGGGATCTCGTCCATAAACGTTTTCACATCCGCTAGATCAAGCCCCAGCACGTCCGCAAACCGCACTATCTTCTTGCGGCCGGGCGTGCCGGGCGGCGTCTTGCCCGTCTTTAGCGACGAGCAGCGACGCACTCGTTGCGGCTTATCATCTTCCGTCTCGATTTGTTCCTCTTCGATCTCGACGCTCAGTAGATTAGGCTCCACTTCTGGTGCAGGGGAAACTTTCTCTTCTGTAGGAACTTCACTGGTGACTATTTCTAATGAAGGCGTGCTGGTCTCTTCGATAATTTCTGATGAAGGCATACTCGTCTCCTCGATGACTTGCGTTTCTTGCTGCACTATGACCTCCTCTGCGACTTCTGCGAGTTCTACGATTTCTTCGTCCAAAAGTTCCGCATCTGCTAGTGACAGATTTTCTAAAACTTCTATGTTCTCGTTTTCTAAACTCGTTCCATTCTGATACACTTCTTCTGCACAATCTGATGGGTCGCTTTTTGCCGACTCGAACTCTGAATCGCTATCCAGAGTAGAGCTCAAATAAGGGGGAAGACGTAAACGTTCACTGTCTGTGACGGGTGAGGGTCGTAGAACGCAGTCTATTTCATCGAAACTATTATGTCTCGCGACTCCCTCGAACGTCATCGCAGAATACAAAGGTCTGTCCGACTGGCCATTTTCTCTTGGAGACGGCTGCGTCTTCACCGGCAAACTGTCCGAGTAAAAGGCCGTTGTAAATGTGAAGCCATTTTTTGTTTTCTCTGGCTGCTGGAGTAGGATTTTGGTTGAGTCTTTTTGTGCGTCGCTTTCTGTGGCATCGTGGAACGGCGCTTCCTTGTGCTCGGTGGGAGAATGACCAGGGAAAGGATGGTCAATTTCGTCGACGGGGCTGGAAGGGCTCTCGCACTCTAGTTCGAAGTCATAGTAGGTGTCGAGGTCCCGTTGATTGGTGGAGGTGGTGGGTCGGGTGGCGGGGTGGAGCGTCGCGTCGCGCGCGATCCAGCTGGTCTCGCAGTCGTCGTCAGCGGCGGCACCGAGGTTGCGCAGGCGCGAGTGCAGGTCCCGCGCGAAGGCCGCCGCACGCCCGCGGCACGACATGGGCAGCAGTGACGTCAGACCGCACTGCGAGCCCGCACGGTCACCGCTCATCTGCCTCTGGAAATAAACAAACGGAACGTTAAATTCACCGGAACTCTGACATATGAGCATGTTTGGAAATACTCAGTGGATATAACATGTGCGGCATGTTGTTCCGGATCGGTAGGTATTTAAACAAACTTAGTACATGGACACCGACCATATATGTACCTATGTATTTGATATGTAAGTACAAATACTCATGCATTTACCAGAAACGAAGGAGTTTTAACTTTTTAAAACAAGGTAGGTTTTACCTACCGTTTTGGCTGTGGGCTAAACTATTCAATGTCAAGTTATAAAGAATTGATTAAATACCCAAAAGATAAAATTAATAGAGTAGGTATAAAAGCATGTGTCAAGTGTGAACAACCTCGATAAGATAGTAAAAACGGCATGCCATCCTATGATCAGACCATACGACTGTCGAGATAATGGTAACAGAATTATACTTAACCAAAGTAAGTATAGTATTAAAGTATAGGTAGTACCGTCTCTGATAAAAAGTGTTATTTTCATTCTTATCAACAAGGTCTGATTGTTTTCCTTCTGGCGCCTTTGGTTTTAGTTGAAGTTCAATGAGGATTTGAGTGACCTTCGACGGGACATTCAGTAGACAAAATATTTTAGTAATTTCTAAACGTCAATGACGCCTAAAACTTGGCACAAAGCGCAAGCACCTACGCACAGCTCAACATTGGATGCAATCTAAATATATAACCTACATAAATTAGGGAAAACATTTTTTTCAATGTCATCTCATCTAGAAAAAGCGCTTCTGTAACGCTAGCGGAGTAGGTAACTAACTATAATCTCATCTTGACACATTTAGAAGGCAACCGCGCAACCCGTAAAGTAGGCTAGACAGTCCTGACCTATCTCTAGAATTGTGTTATCAATGAACAATTGCAGGAAACGCTATAGGTATTTATAAGTACCGACTATAGTGTGTGAGTGTGTGTGTAATGGAGCAGACCATTATTATACCTACACCACATACGATGGTATTATCTGGTTCGTCACTCTCTCTCTCTCTCACTCACAAAACTACAAAAGGACATTTTACCTACCTATAAGATAATACCATACATATTCAATGCCAAAGTCTATACATACCTACTCTTACTCATCCATCCTCATTATATAAAAGCGAAAGTAAATGTACATTATGTCTCTCTGTTACCATTTCTGTTTGGGTTTTTGTTTCTTTTGTTGTTTATTGATTCTAAATTTCCTTATTAATTTTAACACATTCATGTAATATTATTATTTTTTCGATTAATTTTTAAGCAGGCAGGTATTTTATTATTGAATAATAATCACACTATTATTGCCTAGTTACCTAATTTTCTAAATTGTGTGCGTTTACTATTTGACCTAATTATATTGTTTATTTATGTTTTGAATGACAATCCAATCAAAATAAATAAATAAATAAGGTACTAGATAACTGATATACATAATACAATACATTAAATAGATATATATTTTTTATTATACATAGATAACAACCAGAACACCCGGAATAAATATCTGCAGATCGTACACACAATTGTTCCGGGGCGGGAATCGAACCCGCAACCTCCTGAGTCGCAGTCGGACCTTCGCCCACCGCGATCTAAGAATCTTATAATTTTTTTTCAAATATTGATGTTATAATTGTTTTCGGTTTTGCATATCAATAAATATAAAAAAATACAATAATATTATACACTAATATAAAGAGCGTCGCCGGCAAAAGCCAGTCTATTATAAAAGCTTTTCTAACTAGCTGTCGCATTTTTTTGTAGACTACTACTAGACTACTAGAATTTTAGTACATTGCACGCCCAATATAGGGCAGAATACATTGTGACATCCCATTTCTATTATTAATATTTTGAGAAATTAAATAAATATCTTAAACCTTTTATTAATCCTAATCCATCCATTCGCATCTACCCATATCGGAAATGATAGACGCCTCAATTTTTCTCGGTATGGAAGCTCTTTATGTTACCTATTTATTTTTCAAATTTATGTTATGAATATGATAAAGCTTTTGAAACTATTATGGTTATTAACAAGTCATTTAAAACGGGATATTTACCATGATTTAAAGTTATTCCGTGATCATGGCGCATGAAACTGTGCCGAAATATTGGATAACTCAAAAATCAAATCATGGTAAATATCCCGTTTTAAATGACTATGAATATGATGTACAGCATGCTTACGACCGCCGCAATTGGTTAAATTAGCGTGTGCAGTGCAGACGTCATTGTACCACTGTAATGTAAAATTCAATTGATTCAGTAGGTAGCCAACACAGTGCATCGTCTGAAACGACATACGCCCATTATTATATTTATACCAATGTACGACGTCTTAATAAACAAACACATAGTATTGTAGGTGGGTTCTGTAAGTCACGCCACTAATCAACGATTAATGGAATCTAAATGCGAGCCAAGAATTAAGTCTTCAATATATATGTACATTAGGTATAATATTGTAAAGGCAAAAGTTTTTGCCGTTGTGAAGTTTGACCAAAGACAACGTCAAAACTACCTACTGAATGGATCGGGCTCAAATTTTGCACACATAAATCTAGAACTGGAATAACATATACTTTTATTTACCAACTAGCTGTTCCCTGCGTTTATGTCGATTTTCACTTTTTAGGTGTTTTTTTACAACTTGGGTTACATTATTGGAGTTTTAATAAGGATCCCTAATTTTGACGTAAATATAATATAGCCTATGTCACCCGGGGATAGTGAAGCTCCCAACACGGTGATTTTTTTTTTAAATCGTTCGAGTAGTTTCAGAGCCTATTCAATGCAAACAAACAAACAAAAATTCAAATCTTTCCTCTTTATAATACATAAGTATAAATATAGAAAACGCATGCGAAGCGGCGCGGCGGCGTGCAGAAGCTTGGGAGCATATAAAATATAACTTTTCATTGATATTTTTATTGAATAATTTTGCTAATAGAATATAATAATGACTACTCATTATTAGGTCATACCTACCTGTAAAAATAGATGTAATTTTTTTGAATAAATACAAAATACCTAAAGTTTGAATTCATCTTAGTGAACACACGAATACTCATGTGAAAGATTACTATGCGCAATACTATGTGAAAGACCTTAACAGCACTCAAACTTCTACTACTGATCATATCTCCTATAGACGAGGAGGTTTCACCTTAATCACCACGCTTGGCACACTAGTGGATTTGTGATCGCAGTGGTGGTGTTAAAAATACCAAGTAGGAAGCTGCTAGACTTCATTCCGTAAGATCTACATACACTCCAATATATTAAAAAAATCTTCTCCATTACATATATCTCTGAAAAAATAGTAAATGTAGTAATTTAAGGGTTGCGCCTTTAACGGTCAATGATCGGAAAAAAATGTAGTGAGTAAGTCACTCAGATAGACTTACCATCCTGTTAAGTTTGAATTCAATTTCTATTTAAATATTTTAAAACTAGTATTTTATCGACACCAAGTTGTTTTATATAAAAACAACGAATTTAATAGTAGGTTAGTATAACCAATACATACTTATGTAATTACGAGATTTAGAATCCATTACCATCGTCACCGATTAAAGATTCTTAGATAGAACGCCACTGTACCTAGCATATTCTTCAAAACTTACTGTACATCTTTGTCTATTTCAACTCCTGACTGGTATAATGGGTGGATGATAAGCAGGGCTAATAGAATTGAAGGTCTTAGATACCGATACCAGAGAATATATAATAATACCAGATCCAGTTCAGAACTATGTACATCGGCACACATTATTCAATCAGGGTCGGTCACCGCACCGACCACACGCCAGTTATTGTTCATAAATAATGTACTCGTTCCTCGTATAAGTATTGTTACAACACGAGTAGGGTGGATTCGACTAAACTAGTATATTAATAAATATAATTTAATATATAATATAATGCTGGACAATTCACACAGCATTATCTAGCGCCATGGTAAGCAGAGCTTGTGTTATGGGTAGGTACTAGATAACTGATATACATAATACTATACATTACATAGATAGATATTTTTTTATTATACATAGAAAACGACCAGAACACCCGGAACAAATATCTGCAGATCGTACACACAATTGTTCCGAGGCGGGAATCGAAGCCGCAACCTTCTGCGTCGCAGGCGGACCTTCGCCCACCGCGCCACATCGGTCGTCATATTCCTAAGATTAAAATCGCATATTGTACTCTTAGAGTTTCTAAACTTTGCATTTTACCAAATCGTATTCCAATAATAACTGTCTATCCGAGAGATTACTCTCGGAAAGATATGGATGATGAGATAAAATGGATTTTAGCGGTATAAGGACCTTATACCGCTAAATCTTCCACGGAGTAGGTTACCAATTTAAGCTTAAGGTACATAAGTTTAGGGGAGGCCTATGTCCAACAATGGACTAATATAGGCTGATGATGATGAAATAAGAAAGCAGAGAGTAATTTAATGGCGGCTGCTAGAACAACATCTATTAATTCGACATTGACTCCGTGTTCCATAAAAAATAACAAGATACCGTAGATTTGCCCTTCAACCCATAGATAGCATATATAAATTATAAAGTAAGTCTAGCTAGGGTACATAGATAGATAATTACTTAATTTAAAACCTTATTATACCTACCTACTACACGGGTTTGTTCTTAATCTTATAGAAAATAATAAAATGGACAGTATTAGCGATTTCTTTAATATTATAATTAAACAAAATCCCTAACTTTAAGATGTAATGAATCCTCCCTCGCCTTAACTCCAATACTAAAGCCATCAAGAATTTCTCACTGATTAATCTATTTGTAAAGAACATAAATAATAAATAATGGCGCCCATGAATCGGATGTTTCGATTTACTCCGTTATCAGAGAGCTGTTTACATCGACATGGTCAAAAGATACGCGTATTTAGTGAAAGCATTATCTGAATGCATATTTTTTCATAACATCATACGATGGATGCATTTGGTAAACAGTAGATGTCTTTCACAAATGATTCGAGCTCAAGGTGACTAGGAGCAAGTAAACAGAAAAATTGCCCATTCATCATAGTGATAACCCCGAAACGTATAAAAACATCTAAGGACTAATTGTGCAGTGCTATCAATAATGGCTTCAGATATATGTCGTTGAAAGAGAACGTTTTATTTATAGGTAACGTCATATCGCGAAAGTGCATGCTGTAATATAATAATATATTATAGCACTAGTTACTGCCCGCGGTTTCGCATTAGTTGTTTCTATGGGAACGTTTTAAGATTTTAGATTCATGGGATAAAAAGTAGCCTACATTTTATTCCGGGACTGGAACTACCTACCTGTATGCAAAATTTCAGCCTGAACCGTTCAGTAGTTTTGTCTTGAAGAATTAACAAACATCCATTTAGATGGATGTTCTTCAAGACAAAACTACTATTACTACTATATTATAAATACGAAAGTTTGGCTGTTTAGTTAGCTAAACAGCCAAACTTTCGTATTTATAATATTAGTGTAATTCACTTTTTAGAGATATTGATACCTAAGTCTTTGAACAAGTTACTAAGCCATCAGATAGTGGGTACCTATACGTCACTATAGATAATAAGTACATGGAATCGATTGTAAATACTTTCCCGCAAAAAAGGATAACTTATCAGGAGAATCACATTATCTACATATCTACCTACTCATGGATGGCAACAATGAGACTTGTTGTTGTATTAGCCTTGTTGTTGAAAATTATCTTCAGCTTTCACTGTCGTTTATATCATAATATATTATTCAATACGACCCATGACCAAAGATGTATAAATTTTTAGCCAAGCCTTAGTCTCGGTTATACAAGAAGATATAATTATTAATATGTTTAATCAACTCACAGGGATAATTATCGACACAAATTTGAAGAGCTTTAGCCCTAGATATGTTTCGTTCAGCCTTATGTGTCAAAGATGTAGAATATAAATGAATTACCATTCTTAAGTACCCGCATTATTTCTTAGGTCTTCTAAAATACTTTGGACTCAAAAACACCATTCCTTTAAAACATTAGGTATACTCTTCTCGTCAACTGCCTAATAAAAATGACTTACTTATGTACAATAAAGTTAACCTTAGATATGGGAAGTATATTTTGAAAGATGCGTTTGTCAGTTAAAACCTACTTATAAATACGTAGGTAAATTATAAAACGAGACTAGAAACTGATAATGAATGTATCTAGCTACTACCTACGCGATGCTAGTGAATGGAACGTTTGTAATGGAAGAATTAGAAGAGACTACGTCACAAGAAGCTTGTTGAAGAAGTTCGATAACAACGGTCATTCAACCGAAAGATAAAGCGAAATTGTTCGCGATATTTATGTCTACGTATCTACGTATTCAATTGATTGCTAATGTAATGTCTTGACCAATGAGAAGAGGCATTTACCGTCTTAATGATACGATAATACACTTGTATTTTCTTTTCATTATTTCGAATATATTAAATACCATGGGGAGAGCACAGCTGCCTATGTTACAGAATTTTCAGTCTACTTTAGGCAACTGAGGCTGCATAATAGTTTGAACAAGAATTTCACTATGTACTTGACTTAAAAACAACTCCAACTGTAACTCAAGAAGCGGAAGAAGAATTTGTTACCTATAAGTTATTGTTAGCTAATAAAGTTTGGAGACAATCAATAGTTCAGGCCAATAAAAGACATTATCACAATATCAATGATTTTAACATCAACAATGACCGAGATACCAAATGTAATGTTATTAAAAGACCTGACGAGCCTGATTATATCCATTAAGAGTCATTTAAAAACGGGACTGTTAAGACAATTTATAAAGTTGTTTTGCCAAAGTCTATATGAGAGTTTTTAAAGGACGAATAGCGGTCGCCCGTGTGCGTGACTTAACATTACCTCAGAGAGATTAAACACATGGCAACTGAATTGAAAGTGAACAATGCAATATTGCATGCTGTGTTGCATTGTTCAACTCCTATCAACAAAAGCAACGACAGAGAGAAGAAACGACTTTAAATGGACTTGCGGAATCTTCAAACTATGCCTAATAACGTAATAACAGTAATATAACAACACTTGCGATAGGATTAGAAATGTTAAATAATATAAATAGTTTGCATGTTGAAGCCCAGCTTTAACTTAACATAGTTCACACCTTTGTCGAAGAAACTTCTTTGACGCCAAGCATACCAACACGTGTATAGACTGGCGATAAGCCAACAATCAGCTGACCGACGTAATTGAAAATAAGGAATTTAAAGTGGGTGATCCACATAAGACAGTAAGTAAACGCTTTTTTCAAACAAATTTTTCTATTATTTTCAATTGCATCATGGTATTTCCTTCCGGTCGAGTTTTACCTAACAATTACCCTAGTAGGTAATAACTCGGGCATAGTCAAACCGAACTCTTAGAATTTTATTAGTAAGTATGAAAGATAATTGAATAAATAATAGTTGCGCATTTCATCAACAATTAATTATATGACTCAGGATATGAAACGCACATTGTCCGGGGTGTCCGGAACATCTATTCAAATCGTATCTTTCACTTCCCTAAAATAGCCCACAAACTCATCCCGTGGTTTATGTATAAATAGACAATGATCACGCGCTTGGCACTTATGTACCCTACGTTAAACCTTCCTACTCGAAACACGCATTATCGTTGTAAATAAACATCATGCGCCCTTATCGACCAGTCACAATATTTAGTCTAACGTTGCATAAACATTAAGTTATCTCATTACGTGATCTGGTACCTATGTGATTTACCCATCACTTCATCACTACTATTGGTATTCTATACACTGGGAACGGTTCCAAATGTTATAAAAACAATGCAACGAGTAAAGATTCTTGATCTCTTGAGATGTTCTTGATTGATCTTGAGATGTTTTCTGCTAGCATCGTCACTGCCTTTTCTAGCAAGGATTTTACATCGCCTGCGTGGAAATCTATGTGTCAAATGGGTTCTTCCTCTTGAATCACTCTATCTATTAAAAAGACCCCAGATTAAAATCCGCTGCGAAGTTTCAAAGATCTAAACGGTAGATGTGGACAGACAGACAGCAGGAAGCGACTTTGTTTTATACTTATGTAGTGATTATGATGTCAGTGGAGCAGTTTTGAATCTGCCTTGGATGTCTCGATTGTCACTCGACCGGTTCTGAAGAAAACTCACTGCGCTTTCACATTCGACATTTCGTATGTGTAGGTACTAGGTACTTGAGTTTCCCATTAAATATTTCATAATCGATTATAGCAATGCGAAAGATCGTATAAACATTTCATTGAAGTAATATTGTTGAGAATTTCTCAGGTCAGAGCAAACCCGGTCGTTTTCAATTCTCATAAATGTTTTATTGCATAGTTTATATTACGCGTTTTCTTGGTCATCTAAAAACATCAAATCGTACTTTAATAGACTCGGTTTGAAGTATTGAATACCGATAATAAAGAGATTCATGAGTCGTGTTACCAGAAGCTCCGATGGCATGTTAATACCGTTGCTGCGTTATTTAAATATTTGTGCAGCTCAAGTACCGGACTTCGGACGATTACATTCTTCTGGAGATTGACTGACCGTGTCTGTTTTGTTTGTAAACTTTTGTCTCCCACTTTATTGACACCCATCGGATATTTAATAATACCAATGCACCATCGCATTTAAATATTTTTAATAACGAAACCCAATTTGCTGTGGTAGTGGAAATGCAATGTTATATGTGATGAGATCGTAATTTTTAGCAGATATAAATATTTTGATTAGCTACGGAAGCCGTTACAAAAATATTATTTTTGCAGTTTACGGCTTTCTTCCGGTGATGTATGAATTTGCGTCAAAAGAATTTGACAGTTTGTAATAGAATATTTACGACGCCAAAAAAGGTATATTTACCTACTAACAACTGGAATACAGGCAGGGAAGCATTCATCGACTAGATCTAGGAAAACATGTTCTCACGTAGTCGTTCGTCTATTTTCTACGATAAGTTACAATTTATGCATTCCAGGGTGCATCCCATTTATTTCCCAGGCATGCAAAGAATAAACTCGTCTAGTGACTGCGTAAATACGAGCTCGGCGCCCTTGACAACTATCTGCGTGTTTATGGTACCTTGATGTACCGTCAACTTAACCTTGAATGAAAATCTCGCCAAAATACACTGGCGAGATTTTTTTAATAATTTTTATAATAATCCAATAACAAAAAAACAACGCACAGATCTCTACATCTAAATATAGTATTAAGACATTATTATTCATTAGATTTTTGTGGGTTTGATTGTTTTCGTTTTTTTGGAAATTCTTTGGCCTTTGGGACCTTTTTTTTGAAAATTTTTCTAAATGTAAATACATCTCGCCCGGGCTCTACCTGAAAACCAGCGTAGCATTGGACTTAGCCAAATGTTTACATATACTGAGGTGTGGCCTTTCTTACCCTAATTTTATGTTCTTTTCTCTACTTCTTCTTTTTAATTTTAGATTTAGTATATAGTATGCAAGTCTATATTTATTATGTATTTGGATAGAAATAACACTTTTATTCTTCTTCTTTTTTTACCTATAACAAGCTGTTCAATTTTAAGCTTATTTTAAAATTGCAATTTGCGAAATCACGACTGATTGAACTTTCCGGCCATCATCATATTAAAGAGGAAATAGAAATAGACAAGAGCCGTGACAGATGGCAAAGCTGAGGCTCGGAAGAAAAGATGTCAGATGTCAGATGACGACCGGAATTATAATATGTATGAATATATTATGTTTTACATAATATATGTACATATATCTATTATGTTGTTATAACAAGGGAGTTAACCAAACACGTTAAGTACATCAGGCAGTCGCTATATGGTCGCTATAATGATCATAAGCAAAGTTATGTTTTATAAAGTATCGCCACCATTAAAGGATTATTTTGGACACAAGATATAAGATAACAATCTACTACAAGGTACTTACACTACCAACATAGAGATAGGTACCAACACTACCAACATAGAGATATCATTGCACTTTTATCACTACGAAAATCTTAAATTCTTTCAAAAACTTTAAACACATTCTTTTATGGAATTTTGAAATTGCAAAATTGTACCTCGCGTTTTAAAAATACATGAGCTACCATTTGTATGGATTTAAGCTCCTAATTAGCTCAGAGGCTTATTAGTTAGTTAGGAATTCTAATTAGTAATGAGAGGAGGAGTATCCACGTGGAAAATTGCAAGTAAACAAATACACTGATAAGAGTAATTGCATCCTCTTAGGTATTTGTTTTCTTTACCTTTTAGATAATCTGGCATGCTTAATTAGGCCTGATAAACAAATTACTTTGTTGTCGTTTATCACCTTAAAGGACCAAGAGACCCCAGATTTTAAGGTTGGCCATTATCTGACCGCCTTCGACTGAGACTGATAATAACGTGAAACAAGTTCACAGCTTTAAGCGTGAGTAAATATTGAATTCGTGACAGATATGAAAACAGGTCATAGGGTATATGAAGTAGGCATTCTGAATATCCAATAAAAATAATAATCATACAGAATACTAATTGAGCATGGCTAAAAAGATTCACACAAAGTGATTACAGCATGATACACAGTTTATTTGTTGATACGAGAGCATTTCTTATTGATAAACCTCTACCTACATAGATAATACATACGTGACAAATGTTTACTATTTATATACGCCTAACCTATAGCTTAATGAATGTCACACAAGTTATGAAATGATCACGACGTCTCGCGGCCCAGCTGATAGTGTCACCTAGAGCTAACGTGATCATGTTTTGATCAAACAATTTGTAATTGCAACTCATTATTGCGTTGGGCTCAATATCCACCAGGAAACAGGAGAGGTGATGTATAAAACAAGCAAAGTATAAAAATATGTAGACATCTACTGGCCAATAAGTCACCTTAGGATCTCAATATTCTCAAGCTGATTTAGAGAAGGTGATTGATCAAAGCATGTGATTAGATAGAGCCTGAGGAAAGCCGCTCTTTTATGGATTTACATTGTAAAATTTGATACGAATTTATTTATATGTTCGCAATACTTTGTTCGGTTTAGGAATAATAAATAAGTTTATCTTATTATCCATGCTATATATTGTATTTGAATCATAGCGGAGAATTGCAAACAAGAGATCCTAGCAGTAGACTTGCGACAGCCGCGTAAAATATATCGGTATTGCTATTTCGAGCCAGGTGAACGACCCGCTGGTTCTCCAATTTAAACACCCAAGTCACATTCAGTATTGAATATTCATTATTGGCATTGAATGCTTTGTGTATTTTGAAAAACATTAGCCTCAGGTACTTTTAAATGTAAAAAGTTAATCCGTGTAATTATAAAATATGCGTCGAGCACGCAGATTTTATGGTTTTAGGATAAAATATTAAAAACCATAACAAAATGATCATCCTCAGAATTCCTATGGATTAACAATAACTTCGTGAGATCTGATGAATAATATTAAAAATTAAACTTAAAATAAAAATACACAATATAAAACTTTCAAATAGGTATCCATGAAGATAACTAGAGATAATGATACAAGCGACTGTAAAAAGATACAAGCGTTTTAAGCCTAAAAAAAGAATTACGGCAAAAATAATGAATATGCATAAAGTGCAAACGATGCAATTTAAATTCTAGCAGGCGTAGTCGTTTATCAATAATGATTACAGTCTCCTGGTAAGCAACCCGTACAGGCATCGACTAGTTTTCACATACATAATAACTGAACATAACTCAGGGCGCATAATAATTTACGGGATCGGCTTACAACCAACCTACCCGCATTCAAGTAGAAAGCAGACGCTAGCAGGCAAACAAACTTCCCGAGCAGTCGATACACGAAAAAACTGACGAGATTTTATGACATCACAATATGACGGGGACAATGCCAACTGAGAAGGGTCATTAGAAAAATCTCAGCTGAGTTTTTTTGTGTTTTGACCCTTACGAGCATATATGTATGTGTGTGTACAAAGAGCAATAAAATGATACTGTTTGATACTAAAGTCATTTGAAACGGGATATTTACCATGATTTGATTTTTAAGTTATCCAATATGACTTTAGTATTAATAACCATGATAGGTTCAAAAGTGATACTGTTTGATTTTTGTCAAAAAATTATGTTTGTGCGCAATAGTATCAAAACCTAATAGTGCAAATAAATGTAACGAACCTACCGAATAATGTAGAAAAGAATAAGCGCCATTTTTAAAACCTGCTTTCTATGCGAAAATATTGATTACAATGTTGTTCATTCCATGCTACCATTTAAGAGGAGCTGTTAGTACAGGAAATTCTTCGGAAATTTACTTCACGGTCCATAAGTTTACGTATAGGTAAGTGTAAAGTGGATTTAAAAAGAAAAAATGGGTACAACTTATATAGGAGGCTGAAATATTCAAGAAAATAAAACTTAAAATATTGACAAAGATCGGAAAGAGAAACTTGTCAGTCAACACAACAACTAAACAAAATTAGCTACAAGGTCCTGCAAATGACGAAGGTTGCAGAAACTTATTAGTTGTTAGGTTAGAAAGTTTTCTTCAGGTATTCATCAAATGTTTGGTGTAGGTGTAGGTAAGTGATAGCCGGCAAGTCAACGAGATTAGCCATGCAAATGACATGCAGTGGGCGCCGGCCGCCGCGCCGCCGTTTCGCATTGTGGATTTCGCGTTGCGCTTGCGCCGGTAACTCGATATAAAACGATTAACTACAGTTTAATTGTTGCTAAACTGTTGCTTGTTATGTAAAATGCATTCCAGGAAATCGCTTGCAACTTTCATGTCGTTATTACCGTGATTTATTATACCGGTCAACACACATTTTCATTTGCAGTAGCATCTTGATTTTGTAGAAATTTTATGGGTAATCGTTAAAAGTAATAGGAAATTAAGTACCTTTTTAATCAAGACAGGAATCTGGTGCTCCAAAGACATTTCAATCTCAGGAGAACTCATATGTCTTCTCTCACTAGCACACAGATTCATCGATCACCTCCGAGTTCGCTCCTGCTCGCAATTTATTAATCGACACGATTTATTATTATTTATGAAAGCACTTTAGATAACTGTCACTCGCCCGGTACTAACTACTTTTATTTTATTTTTTCACTACGTTTTATTTTTATTTACATTGGGGGTGGATTTGACGCGACCGTCGACAGCGCAACCACTTAGCGCTCGCGCTCGGAGCGAATGAGCGAGCGCAGCAGAGCGCGTCCGCCCGGGCTAGACGCCCGCGCACCCTGCACCACCAATTTGAGACATTTAACCTATGCATATCATACTTGTTTGTGTATAACAGTAATAGATAAATCGGATTTTGCGATAAGGTATAAATTCTTGTAGGGTTTACCGAGTTGCAAGTGTTAGGGAGTCACGTTGTCGCTGCGTGAGTATCACGCGTGGATGCGGTGTCTGGCGCCCCGGGCGGCGGCGGAGGCGCCCCGAGTGAGGGCCGGCTGATTTGAGCTTACATGGTCACTAATATCGAACCAATTATAACATTATTTAATACTTTATTGTACACACTACATATAAATAACTTAACAGGATATGAGGCGAGCTTAACCCTGACAAAGAATTTTCTTCCAGCAAATCTTAGGGAGAGGCGACGGAACAGATAGAGGAAGTGTCCAAAGTAAATAAGTTGAAACAGCTTACTGCCGACTGCAACGCAAGCTCGGGGTTTGCTGTCTAAGGTAAATAGAAACAAATTACGTCACTTTGTTATACAATACGTAGCTATATTATTTGATATTTTTCATCTACTTCAATAATGTACGCAGTGAAAGAGGCGGGAATCGAACCCGCAACCTTCTGCGTCGCAGGCGGACCTTCGCCCACCGCGCCACATCGGTCGTCATAAGACCACATAAGTCTGCAACGGATCTGATTATAAACTAGCAATTACCTAGGTAGCTTACATAACCTAAAAAAACGCAACGGGTTTGAAGAACTGGCACAACATTAAAGAAGAATAATGTAAATATCATCAGGTGGGTAGAAAATAAAATATTTCTAGGTTCCAGTCTGCCTTTTCTATTATTAAAAATTTATAAGCTAGGTACCTTTAGCGAAATAAGTAATTAAATGAGTGCACACACCCATTGCGAAAAAAACAATAAAAAGTGCATCTTTTTTGTTTTATTATTGAAAGATATCCGATGGAAGAAGGGTTTCCAACTTTTTTATATTTAATAAAATAAACAATAATAACTAATCATGCTGGACAATTCACACAGCATTATCTAGCCCCAAGCTAAGCAGAGCTTGTGTTATAGGTACTAGATAACTGATATACATAATACAATATATTACATAGATAATAGTTGAGATGACATTATCTTAACATAAGCTAGTAATTCAGAAATTGTTTTTTGAGTTAGGCCTTGCGGTAGCGATTAAATCGCATTCTACGAATTTTTTAGAATTATGGAAGACATCATAATGATTGTGTTGAAAAAAATCTTTTCATGGCACCACCTTGGTATTATTCTAAACAGAAAAAGCGAAAGAATTTAAAAACCGGTTTATAAGTATTTGAGGGGAAAAAACGACAAACATAAAAAAATAATATAGTAGTATATATGTATATTCGTCTAATATGGAGCTCATTAAAGAACAGTATATAATATAGTAAGTAGTTGGCAACCTTAGACGCAAGTGTGAAACGCTATAGATATTTTAATAATAACAAAAACAACACCCCAATTATCTTTAATAAATATATGTCTAATATCAATAAGCACCAACTAATCTCGCAAAGGTAAAGGTTCAAGAGATTGTATTGTTAAAAAACAATTCGTAATTTAAAATTAAAAACTACGAACACACTCTGATACCTATTACCTACTAATAATTATAAATAATGCTGGACAATTCATCACAACATCGAACCCTAAATTTTACAGAGTTTATATTATCCTAGGACTAGCTGCGCCCCGCGGCTTCTTCGTGGAAATCTATGTTTCAAATAGTTAATAAACCTTCCTATTGAATCACTCTATCTAATAAAAAACCGCATCAAAATCCGTTGCGTACCTAGTTTTAAAGATCTAAGCATACATAAGGATAGACAGACAGCGGGAAGCTGCTTTGTTTTATACTATGTAGTGATATTATTTTTTCCCGGACTTACTTAACTACTTTACTCAGTACTTTATACAGATATTTCGTCATAATCTTCATGACAAGACGCTTTTTAACATCTTTATATATTGTAAATGCAAGGAATGCTAAACCTAAACTGTCTAATCTTGGTAGGTACCTATTTGGTCTATCATCATCAGCCTATAGCAGTCTGCTCAGCTGGACATGGGCCTCACCAATGACCGCCATAGCGCCCTGTCTTCAGCTTGCCGCATCCAGAATCTACCTGCAGTCTTTCGCAGGTCATCATCCCACCTGGCCGGAGGGCGTCCTACACTACGTTTACCGAGTCGTGGTCTCCACTCAAGAACACGTTTGCCCCAGCGGCCATCGGTTCTTCGCGACATATGGCCGGCCCTCTGCCACTTCAGCTTGCTAATTCTTAGAGCTATGTCGATAACTTTGGTAGCTTTGATTTCTATGCTTCTATTATTAGATACGACTTTTGCGATTCGTATACCTACATTTAATAATTATGTATATCGGGCATTTATCGCGTATCTTTTGTTTTACAACAGAAACAAAACAAAAGGTACTCGATGAATCCCTTATAAATAAGTTTTAATAGTGCCTTATAAAAATAATTATTATTATATTTCTTATTTCTATTTAGATTTTTATTAATGAAAATCAAAACAATTAACAGGATTATCTGAGCGTCTGGTCCAAGCGACCGACGCGCGACCCGAGAGCTGGTGATATCTGGCGTTCATAATGATGTCAAAATTCTATAGTGTAGGTAAATGGATTATATTGATTATACGAGTAGAAAAATATATTATGTTTAGTTGATGTGAGTTAATTATCTAATTATTTATTTTAGATTGTATCTATTATCCGTGATTATTTACATTATTGAGTATTTTAACTAAGTACCTTGAATCACTACTATGTAGGTAATATTTGCCCTGCTTGCGGGTTAAATACATTTCACACCACTCTAGTTAAAAGACCTGACATGTACCTGTAATGTATTCAGGAAATAAATGATTAGATCTGTTTGAAAAAAGAATTAAAGAACGAAAATAAAAAACAAATGGTGCCTCTTAACTCAAATAAATCTCCCTAACGAATCTACGCAGCAGACATTTGTCAACCGGCCCGTGACGGATGAATGCGTTTGAGTTAAGATGATCTTGTGCCGCACCGGATATCGATCAATAAGTTATTCATAGAGTTAACACTTTGAGTGCTGAAATCACACGGTATGTGTTTTCTACAAGTGACTAATATACGTAAATCCACACTAGCGCAGCGGCTGAGAAAATACAGATCTTTGTGACTCAGCACAGTCGTAATATTTTTCGAACGAAACGCATGTGCGGCGCAACACAACCGCTGTGTAGAGCGGCAGCACGAATTTTTTAGGTTAAAAAAAGATCGCAGTCGTCGAAAAAAAATCGCAGTCAAAGTGTTAAGAGTCCCATGAGACCCATGCCACCGTCTTATGTGAGGATAGATACAGACAAATTAACCTTAGACCTTCACTACATAGTATAAACAAAGTCGCTTCCCTGCGGTATTTTTAATAGATAGAGTGATCCAAGAGGAAGGTATATATGTATATGGTACATGTATTTGCACCCGTGCGAAGCTGGGGCGGGTCGCTAGTACTGTATAAAGCGACTTGACTACCAGTTATACCATAGAACTGAACTTTACCTTATTAATATAATTTTATTTCTAATTTTCTTTGTGGATGATTATGTATACAATTCGGCGACCGTCTACGTCCAGCGACTATAAAAGATAGGCGGATGGTTTGTGATATGATATGTGAAATTTTGAATGAGAATCATGGATTTCAAGTAATATATTTTTTTGCTATTTTATTTATTTTTTGTATCATTATCTTAGTAAAATGTATTGAGCAATACATTTGTAATGTGTAAATGTATTTAAAAGTGAGAGGAGAGACACTATTACTATCATCATTCCGTTATTTGGTTACGATATAATTATAATCTTAATAACTATAATTTTCAGAATCCGACAGTTAATTAAAATGCATTAGTTTCACTTGTATTAGTTTCAGTCACAGGCGACATGACATGGGATAACTATAAACTAATGGAACATACATTTATAGAATTTAAGACTAGTTTCCGTTCGCGGCTTCGCGTTCTTTCTATACATATAAACGTTATTTCTATCTCATAGAAAATATTCGATGAGATAAAAGAAGTTTTTCTTTTATTCCAAGTTTAGAACTAACGATAAAGTTTCAGCCTGATCCGTTCAGTCGTTTTGGCGTCAACAAGTTAACCAAGTCAGTTAGATAACCTAAAAACGTTTCTATAGAAATTACGCGTGCGAAGCCGCGGGCCGAACCTAGTAGAAATAATACAATACAAAAATTCTTTATTGTACACCATAATAAAATTAATCATTACAAAAATACATTATATGCGACAGGTACAATGGGCGGCCTTATCGCTTAGAAATTAGTTCAAAAGGTAGAAATAACCTTCTTACCTGCGCACAAAACGGGTCACCCAATAGAAACAAAAAACACCATATTATATCCCTTATTATTATTGATCCCATTGGGTGTCTTATGCATATTAGCTTTCTCTATGATAGGAACCTCGAACATTCTTCTAAAGATTTACGAGGTCAATTTATTGGTTTCGTTGGCTTTTGTACGAGATTCTGTCCGGAGCTTCGCCTGTGGCTTCGCTAGTGTACCTTTCGAATAAAAAGTATATTCGAACTTGATATGTACAAAGTAAAAAAAACTCAGGCCATACAGTAGTTTTGGTGTTTGCCAAACATCTTCATAATGGTACTACTCTCGCCTTTTTAATATTATTAGGATTAACAAAGTCAAAGTCAATAGCATTTATTTCTTTAGGCTTCTTTACAAAACTTACTTAGACACTTAGACAAGTCAAATTTTATACTATTCATTATTATCAAATAATTTTTTTTATATTTAATGTGTAATGAATCTAACTTATTGTCTGCAGTTTTTTTAAATAAATGTTTACAAGTTATTTATTCCATAAATAACTTGTGTGAAAACGATAACATACGCAGTAGTTATAAAACTGTGTCGCGTTCATTAACGCCCTCCTCCGAATACAGGGTTACAGAGTTTCTTAATTTTAAGTTCTTATTGTAGATTATAATTATATATTATGTAGATACCTATAGCCAATTGATAGGAGAAACTGACGTGAAGTGAATCATCGTTTGAATCTTTGGGGTCTGCCACTGAATACCAATCAATCTCAAATGTATCGTTTCCTTATCTTGAATCCAGAATAGATTTATGAAAGGTTGATGCAATCTGGTCCAGATGAACAGTGATTACATCGACAGACGCAGAGCTGGGCACAGCCATGCGTGCGTCATACAGCTTTTAAATAGTCTCGGAAAAGACATGAGCAAGCTTTTCACGGGTTATTTCAGTTTTCCCCCTTGTCCAATCCCCCTTTAGGGGAAAACTTGCATAGCGGAAATCTCAATTCCCTTATCCCCCTTAAAAATATGTCCAAGGGGGAAAATTGGAATAGTATTTTTTTAAAGTCCAGAATTAACCCTCAACAGTTTTTGTTGTTCACGACGTAAAATTTAGAAAGATATCATGGATATTTTCGATTTCGACTCTAAATTAACCGTGTTTTCTTTAATACAATTCTGCGATGATAAATGTTGTGTTACGAAAGATCAAATTACCCTTTCCAGAAACTCCTCTCTTTCCTGATTTTTTTTCAAATTTTCGTTACCAGTTCCTTTAATCGATATCATGAAGTAGAAAAGCAAGGTAAGTCAATGTAATGAGAGATCTAATTACCCTTTCCAAAAACTCCTCTCTTTCCTGAAATCTTTTCAAATTTTCGTTACCAGATCGATATCAGGAAGTAGAAAAGCAAGATAAGTCAATGTATTGAGAGATCAAATTACCCTTTCCAAAAATTCCTCTCTTTCCTGAAATCTTTTCAAATTTTCGTTACCAGTTCCTTTAATCGATATCAGGAAGTAGAAAAGCAAGGTGCAGCAATGTAATGAGATATCTAATTACCCTTTCCAAAAACTCCTCTCTTTCCTGAAATCTTTTCAAATTTTCGTTACCAGATCGATATCAGGAAGTAGAAAAGCAAGATAAGTCAATGTAATGAGATATCAAATTACCCTTTCCAAAAACTCATCTCTTTCCTGAAATCTTTCTTTCTTTTGAAATATTTTGTTATTGCCTTTAGCAGAGCCTTTAATTGATATCAGGAAGTAGGAAAGCAAGCTAAGTCAATGTTATGTATGAGAGATCAAATCACCCTTTCCAAAAACTCCTCTCTTTAAAACTTTTGATACTATCATGGTTATTAACACTAAAGTCATATAAAACGGGATATTTACCATGATTTGATTTTTGAGTTTTCCAATATTTCGGCACAGTTTCATGCGCCATGAAAAATGAAATCATGGTAAATATCCCGTATTAAATAACTCCTCCTGAAATATTTTGTAATTTTCGTTACAAGTTCCTTTAATCGATATCAGGAAATAGGAAGCTAGGTAAGTCAATGCACGTTCAGTATATTATCTTCTTATGTATTTTAATCAAAATAATGTAGAAACGAAATCATAAACTGCGGTCAGCCTCAGGCCATACAATCTGCAGGCAGCTAATAACAGAGAGGTTTATACCAACCTCGATGAATTCAGTTGTCTCGGCAATGCCGACAAAGCATTCCTAGGTGTAGGTACAGTTACTAGAGGGCGCATTCACAGCGACTGGACACCCTTACAGTACCTACGTAGCATCGGATTTCTTTTTAAAGCAAAATACCATGCCATGCCCTAAGAAATTAGTAAGAACTTTGTAATTTTAGGAGAACCGAACAATTAACATATATATTGTTTTTATTTCTGTATTGTTTTCTATTATGTGTGAAATAATAGTGTTTTTTGTCTATCTATCTATACTCTCAAATTCATGAACACTAGTTTTTTCTACAAAGTTACGACAACACAGGGCGGGCACGCATTATCTAACAACTTGTGGGTCGGTGTCGAATTTTTTGGAACATTATTAAATTCTTTGGTATAAGGTATTTTAAGTAAGATCAATAAGTCATTAGTAAGTTAATTATGTATATTATATGATAGTAATTATGTATATAATGCGGGTTGATCGGTATGTCTGCCCATAAAAACTAACTCGCAGTGCCTTCAGTTATTCCGTGATCATGGAGCATGAAACTGTGCCGAAATATTGGATAACTCAAAAATCAAATCATGGTAAATATCCCGTTTTAAATTACTTTAGTGTTAATAACCATGATAGTTTCAAAAGTTTTTTTATTATGTATATAATACAAGAAAAAACATATTAAATAGTTTAAACATATGCAACAACAGATAAAGCTAAAAACAGAGTAGGTACCTTGGAGGAGGCTTTCACCGCTATAGGCGGTCCTAACACTACCCAAGTGAATAAGTTAGTATAAAAGTAATTTAGAAAGTTTTTTATTAAAAAGAAATAGTAGTTATACTTAAGTTCTTTTATTAATACTGTTAACATTGATGTTTTGGAACAATAAAGCTCTTTTTATTTTATTTTATATTATGTTTGTTACACGTTACTGCGCTCCAAAACGCAAATAGCCGACGCTGCCCAAAAAGCCGCCAAACTCACTTGAGTTTTTTTCACACATGTCCAGCCCTGTCCCACTTGGGACAGGGCTGGACATGTGTGGCGTATGTCAGACCAGCAGTGGGCGAAGATCGCCACTGACTGGGTCCCGGACGGACGACGCGGCGACGACGGCCACGTGGAAGGCCTAGGCGGAGATGGCGGGATGAGCTCGACCTATATAACAAAGAGTGGGCTCTCCTTGCTGAGGACCAAGATGAGTGGAAGAAGGGGAGGGAGGCCTTTGCTCTGCAGTGGGACACTCCGGGCTAATATAAATATTATGTTTGAATTCTTATTAAGTAATACCTCAACTGAATTTAAGTCTAACACGTACACTTGCTCTATAGACAAAGCATACATATTCAAGTATAAAGTGTACCCTGAATATACCTCTACAAGTCGAGCTATTTAAGACAAGCGATAAAACATTGCAGCGACCTTGTCATTCGTCTTGAACCTGCAACAAATACGTTACAACTGACTGCTGAGAATTGGGCGATTTTCTTTGCCACTTTATAACTGGCGGACAGGAAACCTTTCAGCATTTTGATAAGATAAGATTTGTATGCAAATGTTATACAAATTGACTATTCCTTGTACATAAATTGCATTGTAGTCTTAGTGTAAAGTAGAGTCGGATCGCGACACGACGGGGCGGCGGCGGCGAAGCCAGTTGGTAATGTTGGTATGCGTGAAACCGGTCCAGAAAAGCACCCGAAGTGACCGCCCGAATGTGATTGGAACACTATTTATTCTTAGACTTGTGTAAATATATGTATAGTTACAATCACTACATAGTATCAGTACAGTAGCTCAAAGAATTAGCAAGCTGAAGTGGCAGTGGGCCGGCCATATCTCGCGAAGAACCGACGGCCGCTGCGCTGGGGCAAACGTGTTCTTGTGTGGAGACCACGACTCGGTAAACGTAGTGTAGGACGCTCTCCGACCAGGTGGGATAACGATCTGCGAAAGACTGCAGGTAGATGCTGGATGCGGCAAGCTGAAGACAGGGCGCTATTGCGCTCATTGGGGGAGGGAGGAAAGTTGCTTCCCGCTGTCTGTCTGTCCCTATGTATAGATAGATAGATAGATAGATTATTTATTCATACAAATATCAATAAGTTAGTATAACATCAATAAGTTAGCCTTAAAGCCTATGTTAGGTTAGTATGCTTAGATCTTTAAAACTACGCAACGGATTTTGATGCGTTTTTTTAATAGATACAGTGATTCAAGAGGAAGATTTATAAACTATTTATATAAGCCGCGGGGCACAGCTATAAATCAACCATGAATTGTTCAATAGTCCTGACGCAAGCCTGTAGAACGTTCTGGTAGAATGCTAAGTTAGAATTAGAACCAGAAACATTTCTGAATTTATGTTTACTAGCTTTCCGCTTAGCATTCCTGTAAATAGACCTAGAGTAAGTTAAAGCGTGGTTTATGTTGTGCGACCCTTGTAAGCTCTATTTTTTAAAATAAATACGAAGTATGATGCAGTTTTCATTTCTCTTTTTTAAGGACTTTAATTCTTTATAACTGTATGAGATGTTTGAAGTAGTGTTTTTTATGTGCCTGAAAGTAGGTCCTATAATAATTACTATACTGAAATACCAACGCAACATGGGACTAAAGAATGCTGGATTATACACACAGCCTTATCTAGCCCCAAGATAAGCAGAGCTTGAGTTATGGATACTAAATAACTGGTATTCTTTATACACTTCAAATATATATATTATTGATTATAAATATACAACATCCAGAATACCCGGAACAAATATCTGCGGATCGTAAAAACATTTGTCACGAAGCGGGCATCGAACCCGCAACCTCCTGCGTCGCAGCGTCGCATGCGGACCTTCGCCCGCCGCGCTACAGAGGTCGTCAAAACTTTCTAACAACAGTTCTTGAGACATTAAACTTGACATAGCATAGGTAGGGTACGAGACAGTGAAACCTATGTGAAAAATAAAGCCTAAACACGTTTCATAACTTGTTCTAAGAACTTTCCAATAACAGATCAAACTAGCCTGTATCACCCAGTATGGACAAATTAATAATCTATAGAGTAATAGTTAGTTAGATCTCCAGGAAATAATTATATAAAACAGACTGCAGAAAGAATTGTATGAATTGTATGACTTAATGTTTCAGTTTGACTTGAGCACTTGTTGGTCCGACTAACTTAGATTTAACATGAACATAATTGATTACTTGATAGTGTCCATTATTTTTATTTTTTATTTTTAGTAGATTCGTATTACGTATGACCATTCCATTGTAGCACTTACTTTGTTTAATTAGCTTTACTTTTATTTTTTACGCAATTTGTTAGTGTAACCCACGTGTAACCTTTTCCAAAAATCATGGCAAACACACAATATTCGATACCCCGCGAAACAAGCCTAGCCTAGTGCGGGGTCATTGTAAATTCTATACATTAACTACATAGAAACCACTCAAATCAAAGACTACCATAGTTAAGGTTTTTGTAAGCTTTTTTGTAAATAAACTTTTATATTTATTGTCTATTTGGTAGTTACAATAAGAGACTGTCTAGTCTAGGACTGTCTAGTTGTATCAGACAAGATATGGGCTTATCAGGTTCTTCGGACAGAACTCCAGACAGTGACAATCTACACACACATGTTCCCCTAGGCACGGACTAAAGCGTAACTTATAGCCCACGACTCTAGCTTGGTTAGAAAGAAAAAATAATTCTAGCTTGAGAAGTAAACTTAGGTAAAATTGAGATAATGGGATAGGGATAATTATTATATCTATGTATTGTATTGTATTATGTATATCAGTTATCTAGTACCCATAACACAAGCTCTGCTTACCATGGGGCTAGATAATGCTGTGTGAATTGTCCAGCATTATTTATTTAATAATATAACAATTAAAAAAAAATTGTTAATAATTTAATTTGACAAAAACAGCGGGGAATAGATTCTTCATTTTATTTATAACCTAAGAACTTTGCGTCCGCTGATTATATTTTATTTATCCAGAGGTTATCATCGCGCGAACACTTTAAAAAAATAGAGTCTATAAATAATAACGTCCTGAGCAATGTAAAAGCAATAAAATGTAATTATACGATTCTAATTGAAGTAAAATGGTCATTAAAAGTGTATGTATACTCTACCTATGTATAAACTATTATGTCTTTGTTATATTGATTTATTTATGTTCTCTCTCTCTCAACACAAATTGATTATACGGAGAGTTTATTTACCCATTATTTTTCTCAGATATAAATATTTATTTTATGTAGCTAAGTACCCTACCTACCTACTGAATTGTCTTTTTTACTCGTTACTTACTCTTAGCTGCGTGTTATGTCTATGCTCTTAGTTTTCTTAGTGCTTAATATATTTTTGATTTCATATTATAGATATCCACTCACAAGTCTGACAGTCGCAAAATTAATTAATTACGTACCTCAAAAATTCTTTTTTCACTTTGACTTCTGAAATCACACGGTATGTGTTTTCTACAAGTGACTAATATGCGTAAATCCAGACTCGCGCAGCGGCTGAGAAAATACAGATCTTTGTGACTCAGCACAGCCGTAATATTTTTCGAACGAAACGCATGTGCGGCGCAACACAACCGCTGTGTAGACCGGCTGCACGAATATTTTAGGTTAAAAAAAAGATCGCAGTCGTCGAAAAAAAACCGCAGTCAAAGTGTTAAAAGTGTTGAGATTCATACAATGTAGATGATATAATACAGATATAATACAGAGATACAATACAGATGATTGGGCGGGCGCGGGGTCATTGAACTGTTAACTGTCTTGTTTATAAAAACGTAGGCGGGCGGCCGCGCGCGTGCACTTCTTGTGACCTTCGACGACACTCGTGAAATGAAAATAGATAGCAAATGGTACCTATCTACTTTTTATTGCGTACGTGTGAATATAGAGGTACTTTGTAGGTAGATATGTTCTGTAATCTGCGTAGGTGAGTAATAATCTGAGAGAAAGTGACGTAAGTCAATGAAGATATAATTTGTAGAAGTTTTGGAATAATAATAAATAAATGAACAGACCAAGTAGATTCAGATTCTTTATTGGCAACATAGTTACAGGTCTTGGGATTTACATTCATATTTAATATGCAAGTTAGTTATGTAGGTAGCTATGAGTTATTGCGCATTCACTCACGAAAAAAACGTAACCTGTAAGGCTCTAGACTAGACAGACGGACCGCTTTACAGAACTGCACGCCGCAAATTTGCAGTTTGAATGCAGTTGACACGACTGCAAATGAACTGGAATCGTCTTTCGCAGTTGGTTTGCAGTTCTATTGCAGTCGTGTCAACTACAACCCCTCTCTCAAGATCTCTTACAGGCAACTACAGGTTGCCTGGAAGAGATCGCTTCTAAGCGATAAGGCCGCCCATTGTACTTATCGCATTTAATGTATTTTGTAATTATTAATTTGATTATGGTGTACAATAAAGAATTTTTGTATTGTATTGTATTGTACATTCAAACTGCAAATTTACGGTTGGATTGCAGTTGAAATGCGTTCCGTCTGTCTAGCTAGAGCCTAAAACGGATGCTCCGTTTTACAGGCTCCAATTGTTACCAGTAAAGTACCAGTAGCGAAGTATTCGTGAATGCTTAGACTAAGAAAAAATTAAACTAGATTCTAAGAAAAAATGGTCCTGTAAAAGAAAATCAGCTGTGTGAATTTCCATATTTAAAAAAAGAACATAATTAAATTTTTTAAACTATTCATTTAACAAATCATTTATTTTTTGGTGAACCACTTACCAAAGGTTACACTACCCAAAGTTTTGCCGGTAGAGAATGCTTTCTAGCATTATGCTCGCCTATATGTATATACATATAGAAACTAACTAACTTACGGCATTTGCAAATTTACGTGTACGTACAAACAAATAAAAATGTTTAAAAATTCATATCTCCAGCTAAAATTATTTTTTCGGAAAACGGTTTTTTTCATTGGTTTTGTTTTGGGGTGCTGCACCACACCCCCCTTTGTTTTCGGTAGTGGTCTTGACACACGCTGTATAATACAACTTTTGTGCAATAAAGTATATTATATCTAACCATACCAGGAACATGGAATTAAATCAGATGCCCGTAAAATAAATCTCTTTCTAAAGCGTAGTTATACCTAGTTATAATTAAAAAGTCTTATTATTTTCTGAGGTTTTGCTGCTAGTCAAGAGAGGCTTTGTCAAAAGAGCAGTTCGAAACTCGTCACATAATGAACCCGCTGCGGCATCCCGTTTGTGACGCGGCAGCACGCAGCGTGACGCGCAACCACCGTGTCGAGTCGCTGGACAGCTCGACACACATACACTGAACTGGGCGAACCGTCAAATTATGCAAGTATTGCATTAGTGTATTTTCAGGTTTACGGACACAGCTGAGACAGCAGATAGAATAGAATCTATTCTATTCTAATATACACTGTTTGTTACCTCAGAACTTTCGACTGGGTGAACCGATTTTCATGCTGGTGCTTCCCGTGTGGTCTCATTTATATATTCTTATATAAATATTCCGTATGTTCTTTATGCTGCTGAAGTTTGAGAGGCTAGCTGTCGAATAATGTGACCATCAATCAAGCATAACATGTAATAGTATATAAAAGTATCTAAGTACAAAACAGAGACATCCAAAATATAGAAGCAATTTAGGAATGGTCATTTCCAACATTGCACAAACCTCTGTAATAGGAAGTACTGCAGCGAACCAACCATGACTTGGGGTTATCAATAGAGACGATCAATTTTCCCAAAGCCCAAGTGTCACAGGATATAAATCCTTAAACAGATATGGTCATACCGACCGCTCCCTACACAGAGCATGTTCTAGGACCATATTGGGACTAATTATTGCCGGTTCGTAGAAGTTATCGTGTTACACTGAGTATACTACAACTTTATAAATGTAGCCTAAGGCAAATGTTATGTAAAACATTTTTTGAAAACTATTTATCGATACGTAGGAACCTAACATTACTTTTAACACATACCAGTTTAGTTCAACTTGAACTAAACTTGGTTTTTCCCCCATCTATTTTCTCTTTTGACGACCGATGTGGCGCGGTGGGCGAAGGTCCGCCTGCGACGCAGGAGGTTGCGGGTTCGATTCCCGCCTCGGAACAATTGTGTGTACGATCTACAGATATTCGTTTCGGGTGTTCTGGTTGTTTTCTATGTACTTATAATAAAAAATATCTATCTATGTAATGTATTGTATTATGTATATCAGTTATCTAGTACCCATAACACAAGCTCTGCTTACCATGGGGCTAGATAATGCTGTGTGGATTGTCTAGCATTATTTATTTATCTTTGAAACTTTGTTGTAGGTCACTTCGCTTTCCCAGCCTTCTCTATATATGTACCTATCTACAATTATATTGCCTATTCATTTCGCTGCGTGTTCCACCTAACCCCCGGTTTCCAATCACCTTCAGATAGTTTCTGATCTAGAATTTGCATTAACACATCCAAGGAAACCTTCGTGACTAATTAAGTAGGTCTTGCTGTATTTCTCTACATAATAAAACAAAGTTCCATGCAACGTCTGTCTGTCTCAACGCGATAAATTTAAAAACTACAACTACTGAACGGATTTTCATTCAGTTTTTACCAATGAGCGACGTGATTTGTGAGCAAGGTTCATGTGTATTAGATTCATGATATTTTGTCTGGAAAAGTTCGCTTCTAAGCGATAAGGCCGACCATTGCACTTTTCGCAAGTAATCTTTTTTTGTAATGTTCTGTACCTATCTGTTGTATAATAAAGTATTTTTGTATTGTATTGTATTTTGTGTAAATTGACTAAAATGATATTAACTGTGGGAAATGTCGAAAGAAATCATGCCGACTGTGTTGTATGCTTTACTGGTGTTCGCTGTGTAAACGTAATCAATAAAGTTACGAGTATCCTACTAATATTATAAACGCGAAAGTTTGTAAGTATGGATGGATGGATGGATGGATGTTTGTTACTCTTTCACGTAAAAACTACTGAATGGATTTTAATGAAACTTTACAATAATATAGCTTATACATCAGAATTCATAGGCTACAATTTATAAAGATATATTGTATATATTATTCAAAATACCTATCACCACCGCGGGTGAAACCGCGGGGCGCAGCTAGTATGAAAATAAAGTATTACAGAATTCTCTTTAAAATATAAAACAAGCAATCTAACCCAAGCTCTGCTTACCATGGGAATAGATAATGCTGTGTGAATTGTCCAGCATTATTTATTATTATGTATCTCATTACCATGATCTTGGGCCATAAAGTGACCCGGTCCTTTGGAAGGCTTGCGTGGGGCCGAAGCCAACAGCACAGAGGCCCTTTGAGAGAGTTAATCTAAAGGCGATGGCTACACATAGCGGGTATCATCCTTGGTTATTATTATTTATTATTACAATATTATTATACTGCCCTACCCGAGCGTAGACGGGGCGGTTGGCTAGTCTATAGATATTTCCTCCGGGACAGTATCAGCTTTCTCAGAGAATAACAAGGCGTTTATCATCGGGTAATAAATAAGGGTCGGTTCGGTGCAACATGCGATATCTTGCCCGGTTACAATGAAAAAGCGCTATACTAGATACTATTGCTGCACGAAGAATGCAAGAATTAATATCTATATTTTTGAATATTTTTATATATTTTTTGGTATCGTATGTTAATTTTACGATGCTCATTGATAATAAATAATAAATGTGAGGTCAAAGTAAATTAATTAAAGTTTATTAAATTGCTCAAAATCAAGATGCTAAATGGTAAAGACCTTCCCTTACTAGAAAATCTGATCGAGTTTGACCCTGGAGTCGGAGCAGATCGTAAAGTGCTATTTGCTAATGACTCGAGGGCTGATAACGCTGTTGTAGGCTACAACTTTACGTGATAGCCAGCGGAACAAGTTTATTGAGATTGTACGGGCAACGAAAAGACTGGAAATTCGGTGTCAAAAATATTCTGATACATGTACAATGAAAAGAACATGTTATTGCTGCGTCAGGCATGGGTTGTTGATGACTATCATATTATTATCCAGATTAATAAAACGACGGCCTAAGCATAACAATAAAATTTAAATATAACCACGAAAACTTATCATAATATCGCTTAACCGGTTCAAAAGTTATCAGTTATAATTATTTTAGTAGAGACTGGTGCACCGAAAGCAACAAATATTCTATAAATACTCACAATGATAAGGTCACCCGTAAATCCATTTCATGGTAAGACAAGATGCTTGATAAAAACAAAGTAACAACCTATATTATGTAACAATAATTGTGTAAGTATTATATGTAATAATTAGCATAAACAAACGAACACTTGTTTGAGACGTGACTGCGATATGCCCGGCCGATAGGAGACGATGCGACTCCGTAAGGAACTGACGAAGGACTGAATAGGCCAGGCCTAGGTTAGGTCCCTGTAAGTACTTCTCTTATCAGCTTCATGCCCTATGTCGATGCTAAGGGCACATTGTCGGGTTGACACATTGTGTCCTTCAAACTTTCTTCCACAATCTCATTACACATCTAATTAATTAGTTATTCGTGCCATCTGCACGACCCAAAAATTGAAGTTCCGTATTTAACTTTTCTGATCATTTAGCAAAGTTTAAAACTTATCAACATATTAGGTATGTATGTACGTTATATGTTTCAGATTTCAATAACTTTACTTCTTTTTGGCTTACCAATACGAGAACATATAAGTAATTTTGTTTTAAAAAGTACCATAAATTATTATTATAGAGTCGTCATAAAGAATCACGCAATGCTCCAATACGTAGAAAATCTATTGATCCTTTGTAAGGTGAGATCTTAAAAAGAAGTTGAAGTAAGGTGAGATTTTAAAAGTCAGGAGAGAGTTTTACATACGCGTGCTAACAGATCAAAGTATCGATGTCGTAATATTTAACTAGGATATGTCAGATATTTTTTATCCTAACTCAAGGGTTGAAATTAAAATTAAATTAAGACGATATTGAAGCCATAATATTACTAACACGTAAGCAGTAAAATGTTGTAGAAAGCTCAGGTAAATGAGTAGGCAGTTCATGTTTGGATCATAATGTGTGATTTGAGGACTAGAGAATTGCGTGGGCACTGCGTAGGCAAGCAGAAGATAATTAAACACTATTGTTTATGATTCTTTCTATTAATTATACGATAAGCGTGACCCGAGTAGGCGCCCGAGAAGGAGACAGAATATCAGCTGTTTTGTCACAAATACAAGGCAAAATGATAGCACTTTCTTCTTATCGTGCAAGGGTTAACTTTAGCACGGAAAAGTACTAGCAGACGATTACGCCTGTAAATAAAACAATGTCACTTTATCTATTTATAGTGGGTCGTATGTGATCGTATGCATGGCGCAGGCGCAGGCCGGCGCACGTCCCGATGCGCGTGCGCGCAAATTTGGCACAAGCTTTTGACTTGCAGCTAAAATTGACTGGCACACTTAATTGACGACTCAAATAAAATGCATGTGATACGGTCCAACAGTGTGACTCATTCCAATTTGACGTCACATCCGATACATTGACGTCACTTCTATCGATTGATGCCCGAGAGCCAACAAAAATATTTTTCTCAATTTTCTAGCATATAACCGACTTTGTTAAAAGATTTACAGAACCCAAACATGTCAATAAAAGACAAAGATGAAAAGTGCATGATTTCTATAGGTGTTAGTAAAATCCAGGTACTAAATTACCTAATACTTGATATATACCACCTATATGATACCTATTCAGTGTTTATTAGCAAGTCAATAATCCAAACCAGCTTTTTAAATTGCTAATTGACAGGTATTTGTCCAACATCAAAGTCAAAGGGTCATGCCAGGCTAGACGACACTACTCCATTAACATTTTTGCTCAGCAATTGACACTAAGAAAATCTTTATATCTTTCGAGAGAAGGTTCAAATTCGACAGATGGTATGGAGAAGACTAGAGACATTCATAGATCTGTATATAGGTGCCATTGCCAATATTATTTGAGCGCAAGATGTTTCAAGAATCCACTAATCCCGAGAACAAACTGAAATGTGTGCACAGACTTGCAAATACCGGGTACCCACATGATAAATATTGACCACTTGCATGGTGACACGCATGTGACAGAGAGGAGGTATTTTTAAGAACCATATACCATTTTATCACATGAATAATATCTCTTGTTTTCAATCAGTGCGTCCTACCCGTTTAACCTACGGAGCTGAGACGTGGACACTCACGATACGGCTGGTCCACCAGTTCAAAGTCGCTCAGCGAGCTATGGAAAGAGCTATGCTCGGAGTTTCTCTGAAGGATAGGATTCGTAACGAATACATCCGACAGAGAACCAAGATTATCGACATAGCTCAAAGAATAAGCAAGCTGAAGTGGCAGTGGGCCGGCCATATCTCGCGAAGAACCGACGGCCGCTGGGGCAAACGTGTTCTTGAGACCACGACTCGGTAAACGTAATGTAGGACGCCCTTCGACCAGGTGGGATGCCGACCTGCGAAAGACAGCAGGTAGAAGTTGGATGCGGCAAGCTGAAGACAGGGCGCTATGGCGCTCATTGGGGGAGGCCTATGTCCAGCAGTGGACTGACTGGTTGATGATGATGATGACGAATATCTCGAAAAGTAATAACAACACAGGATACGCAGCAACGAGCCAAAGAAAATAAGAACAAAGATTAGATATAATTTGGAAGACCTAAAAATTCAAGTAAATTGCCCAATATTTTATTTGCAATGATAGAATTATCAACTGGCCTATCCATGCTTCAATTAATCACTGACCTTTATTCATACGAAACTAATGAGACCGATTCAGACTGGATAGATTGCGAGAATTGTAGACAGATTCAGAAAGCCAGCAGAATCTGAGCAATTAAGTAGGTATCTAAACCATACAAGTACAAGTCAGTAATTTTATTTAAAAAAAAACTTATTTATTTCGTTCACCAATGATTTAATACACAGAGTTCTTACATTTATATACATCATATAAAAAATCCAACATGTGAGAAAAGTTTAGTTACAGAATACAGAATTTTTGATAATAGACTAGGAATAGATAATAGACTAATTTCAGTAATTCCTGAATTCTACATTGATAATTAATTGAAATCAAACTTAAATCAATAACTGAAAAATAGAATAGCATTGTAATGAATTCGTATTAACTGTAGACATAAGACATCGAATCCGAGACATGCGGTGAACCGCACTCGCTAGACCACCAGCCTCCACAACATGATACTTCGTCGCGACTAGACAGCCTAGGTAACATGTAAGTGTATTCATCATTCGGTTTCCTTTGTGTTATCTTGTGTAGGCCAGATTTCTACATATTTATCTAAAGGCCCTTTGGCTCAATGTTTTGTTATAAATAAATAAATAATGCTGGATAATTCACACAGCGTTATCTCGCCCCATGGTAAGCAGAGCTTGTGTTATGGGTACTAGATAACTGATATACATAATACAATATACTACATAGATAGATATTTTTTATCATACATAGAAAACAACCAGAACACCCGGAACAAATATCTGCAGATCGTACACACAATTGTTCCGAGGCGGGAATCGAACCCGCAACCTCCTGCGTCGCAGGCGGACCTTCGCCCACCGCGCCACATCGGTCGTCATCGGTTATCAATTAATCCATCTGAAATATGGTGTATTTTACCTATTTCTTATGATGATAATGAATTATAAGTGACAACACTGCTTTGATTCTTTATCGTCATAAGAAGTGGTTACCATTTTTACGGTTATCTGTCTGACCTTTAGAAGAAATAAGTATTTTCCCAGCAAGCAAGAATATACCTATTCCTTTTTGGTTAGGTAAGCAATAAATTTGAGTTGAAGCCGTAGTGAGCATTCGTTAGTAAAATTGACAAGAATCGATTTATATCTCGAATCGATGAAGGACTTCAATAAATTGAAACAAACATGGTACCTACAATTTTAAATGCAATGACAACCTACTAAATTATAAGCACTTAAGCAATTATTACATTGCAATTTATAGCAATTGAATTCGCATTGATGTTACAGAGTATCTTGAATTGATATTCGAGGAAAACTAAAATACGATGACCCCTTAGAAGAAACTCTGGCAATTGGTCGTCTGGTAACCCCTGGCCGACAAGTTTTATTTTACTAGAGCAAATCTTATGAACAAAAGGAGAAAATATACCTCAAGCACTAACAATAGACCTAAAGAAGGCAATGGTTATGGTTATGCCTATGAGTCAAAAAAATACTACTTATCACCTGATAAGGACTAGTCAAACAATTATTTCACGCAAAGCAGAATCAACATGAGACGGTACCTAACTATCTAAAGTACCTACTGCACAATATTTGTAGAACCAACTTAGCAGAAGGTACTCAATACGCAACACTTTAATAGTTCTTTGGTAGAATCATCAACACCACCTGTATTGGTGAGTCTACCATAGAGAACCAGGAATATGATAGGTAGAATCTCGATTATATTACAAGAAAAAGACCGTGAGTCACGTAACCGAAGTCACCCCTAGAGTAGATTTTATTGACTGTTGATTATATTCAACGTACCAAATTTTGTTATATTCTATTGGGAATACGTTATTTTATCTAAATAAATAAATAATGCTGGACAATTCACACAGCATTATCTAGCCCCATGGTAAGCAGAGCTTGTGTTATGGGTACTAGATAACTGATATACATAGATTTTTTTTATTTTTATTAAAACGACCAGAACACCCGGAACAAATATCTGCAGATCGTACACACAATTGTTCCGAGGCGGGAATCGAACCCGCAACCTCCTGCGTCGCAGGCGGACCTTCGCCCACCGCGCCACATCGGTCGTCAATTAACATTTACGTTAAGTTAACGTAAATAAAATTCATTAAATTCATAGATCATCACGTCATCACTTAATCTCTAATTAAGTTAACGTCGTTACCTTAGAAAGATTCTATTATTCTGGTAGGTTAGTGACATCAATCAACTTCAAACTCTAAGTACCAACTCCTTCAAGACATAATAGGTACCATACAGCCTTGAGACTAGTTCATTACCGCTTGCAACGCTAATTTGAGCATGTAGGTATAACTTTCTTTGTGTACTGTTCTCACTCTGACGATGTCTCAGATTTATCAATAGTACGTTTGTTTCTAGAAACTACCTACTGTGGTTAGTAAGAGCTAGTTTATTTATAAAGCCCTCATGTATTGTTTGTAGTTAAATCACAAGATAAAACTACATGTCAACAACTTATGAAACATAGTAGGTAGATACTCAATCGTGATACATAAAGTACCTTATAAATGACACTAGCTTTGATTAAACTGTGTCAGCTACAATAAATTCTAAGAGTGTATACCGAAATTCTCCTAACTTAATAATATGGCGTGTTTTAAAAAACAATAAACCGACTTCAATTTCCTAAATAATGAAAATGGGTTTAAAACTTCGTTTTAAAAATGTTTACATCGAAATTGGTTGGCGTGATATTGAGTTAAGGGCGTTTATTCCTAAAATGCGCAGAAACAGTACTTTTCAAACCCGTTTATATCATGAACCACTTATCTTATAGTATATGTTATTTACTAATAATTTTAGGAAATTTTAGTGTCCAAATAGTTTGACTATAAAATATTTCGATTAATATAGTATGTACGCGTTCTATCAAGATAACTTGTGAGAGGTTTTCATAATTTCCCTTTCAGCATCAGTTTCGAAGCTCAAAATAATAGAAAATACTGACATATCTAATTAAGAAAAAAATATAACCTACTGATGAGATCCTTGGCTAAAAATCTAATTAGAAAGATGTTTGGTTTTGGTATCCTACTATGAGAAATTAAAATTAAAAAAATGTGAAATATTACGAATATTTCACATTTTTAAATGATGTTTTTACCGATATACCTTATTTAATTTAATATAATAATAGCCTACCAATAAAGTGAAGCATCTTTTTCAAAATCATACATTTAAAATTTTTATGATTTTGTTGCTATTATTTTTCTATAAATATTTTAAAACTACTATAAAACGCTGCGCGAAAATCAGTCCGCCGCGAGGCTTTCTAGAGTGTGGTCACGTCGCTCATTAAATATTTATAGAAAAATATTAGCAACAAAATCATAAAAATGTTAAATGTATGATTTTAAAAAAGATGCTCCACTTTATTGGTAGGCTATTATTATATTAAATTAAATAAGGTATATCGGTAAAAACATCATTTAAAAATGTGAAATATTCGTAATATTTCACATTTTTTGAATTTTATTTTCTATTATTTTGAGCTTCGAAACTGATGCTGAAAGGGAAATTATGAAAACCTCTCACAAGTTATCTTGATAGAACGCGTACATACTATATTAATCGAAATATTTTATAGTCAAACTATTTGGACACTAAAATTTCCTAAAATTATTAGTAAATAACATATACTATAAGATAGTGGTTCATGATATAAACGGGTTTGAAAAGTACTGTTTCTGCGCATTTTAGGAATAAACGCTCTTAAGGCGACATGAGTTCGCTTTTAGAGACAAGGACGACCGAACTCCGCGCGGGGAAGGCAAGAACGGCGGAATGACCCGGCCCGCGCGCAATTTCACTGGTTTTTATTTTTAAATTTGTTATTGCTGTAAAATAATACTGTTTCTCAAAAAACTAAAACCATAATCGTCTAAAGTATTTATTAGGGAACACGTAGAAGAAATATCATTACAATAATATTAAATAACTAGCAAATAAAACTGGTATTTCGTAGAGATATCTCTGTAAAAATGAAGATTTAGAGGAAACTTTGCCATTTTTTTCTATCGGTTTTGGGACTAATTCCACCTTAATTGTTCATTTGTCGCGCACATACTTAATGCCAACTTAAGACTTACATATATGGTTTTCTCATGGATGCCATAGCCAGAACTGAACCATTGAAATGGGACCACACGGGAAGCACCAGCTTTCAAATAATAATAAGAATAAAGAATATTTATTTCAAAAAACAGTTGAATTATGAACCTCCTCCTTTTTTGAAGTCGGCTAAAAACAGATTGTGATAATGTATTATCATCTATCACCAGTCATCAGGCCCAGCCTCCATGAGTCACTATCACTACCTAGGTCACTACCACTAGCACATCATTTACGAAAGTACTTGCGGTCTGTGGTCGAGACCACCCCAAATGCAGTGGATATACAAGCCCCGCCCAGTACATTCACAAGCTTGCACGCAAGCCCGACATCATCCGAGGAAATGCATCTCTATCGGTCAGACGACATACATAGTTGGCAGGTCATCCAACTGGCAGTGCCAAGGTAGGCACTTCCTATCACCTATAGGCAGTAAACAAGTAGGACAGGGTGTTCTAATTAACTACTAACAAATGAAACGTAGGCCCAAACAAACCCAAGCTAAGGCTAGTTATTCAATAATATTATATAACTCTGGTTCTCTCTAAGTTATCGACATAGCTCTAAGAATTAGCAAGCTGAAGTGGCAGTAGGCCGGCCATATCTCGCGAAGAAACGACGGCCGCTGGGGTAAACGTGTTCTTGAGTGGAGACCACGACTCGGCAAAAGTAGTATAAGACGCTCTCCGACCAGGTGGGATGACTATTGGATGACGACCTGCGAAAGACTGCAGGTAGATTCTGGATGCCGCAAGCTGAAGACAGGGAGCTATGGCGCTCATTGGGGAGGCCTATGTCCAGCGGTGGACTACTATAGGCTGATGATGATGATATACTCTGATCGGCTCGCCAATTCTTTTGACAGACGGAACGGACGGCAGAATAAGGCCGCCCCCATTCCGGAAATAACTACTGGAATGTCTTTAAACTCCTTCACAAATATCTCGAACTTATACACCTTTCGAGGATCTGGTAGACACAATGGACGCTGCGTGGGTAGATTGACAAGAACATTAAATAATATCCCAAACAATATTTAGACGGGACTTGAACCCGTGTCCTTCCCTCAGTGCAGGGACGCTCTAGCCAACTGAGCCACGAGATCAAGTGACTTCCTAGGGCTATATAGCGTCGTTAGTGCGAGGGATTACGCACTTTATTTATTGAGATATTAACACCATTACAGTTATTTTAACACCATTACAGTTATTGTAACACCATTACAGTTATTTTAACACCATTACAGTTATTTTAAAGCCCTACTAAGGCGATGTTATACCTATCTACTTAACAAAAACCTTACAACAAGAACATTGAGTGATAAAATTATCTTTGTAGGTATCTATGTAGGTTTATTTACCGCTAATCTATAAAACACAACATACTAGGTACAATGATTAACAAGATAATGGCAAAGGGACTCAAGTGGTGGTAGGTAGTTTTCCAGGATTTCATTTTCCGTTTGTGCTCGTTCTCCTCGCTCTCTCAGGTTTTGGCTGAAAATCAGTGTTTTTGTTTTTTAGCAAAAATATCGCTGAGCCATAACCTATTTGTTGTACTGCAGCACACACATATTTACCTACAGTAAGTACTTGCCCTTTTAATTGCTCGTTTGAAATATTCTATCTCTCTCTATGTTAATTTACCATTTGTTATTTTTAATATATTAGGTGAACCTTTTTTTTGTTATATAAATAAATAATGCTGGACAATTCACACAGAATTATCTAGCCCCATGGTAAGCAGAGCTTGTATTATGGGTACTAGGTAACTGATATACATAATACAATACATTACATAGATATTTTTTTATTATACATAGAAAACGACCAGAACACCCGAAACAAATATCTGCAGATCGTACACACATTTGTTCCGAGGCGGGAATCGAACCCGGTGGACCTTCGCCCACCGCGCCACATCGGTCGTCTTGGTATGTGTGTGTTATTAGTACTTACCAAATAAATGTTTTATCTATATATCTATCAGGATCTGAAGGAAGTTCACGCTGCTGAGCAATATCGAGGAAAAACAAGCATCTCTAAAATTAACCCAGAGATATTTTGCAAGATCAATAAACGTCTCATTTTAAATGCGCTGTTTACTGCCGTGCGTTGCCGCTGCGGGTAACTTCAGGGCAAATGCAAAAAATCTGATTTGCTTCCTTTGGATGCTATCCAATAACAAATTACGCAGGACATTGCAGCTCTAAATACCTCAACCTTATTTTTATACATTTCTTTCAAACTTTATACACTCTGATTCTGTCTTTATTGCATTTTAAAGAATGGTTGCTATCATTCTTTGGAACTTCATATCACCTATCTGTTCTCATTACACTGCAGTCATTCGATTTGAGTGAAATTCAAAATATTATACAATCACACATCATTGTGTGATTGTATAATATATATATATACATATATATATATTTTTTTTTTTCTTCTGGTCGCCTCAAAGGGTAATACTGAAAATCAGTGGTTTGCTCTAAGAGCAAAGCTTTTCGCTGAGCTTTTTGACAGGCTGCAGAACACACAACATTTTTAAATCTCTACTTTTTAATTTTTTTATACTATTACTTATTGTTTACCATTACTATTGTTACCTTAATATCATGTGCTGCAGTGTCGAATAAATACATTATCTATCTATCACCACTTAGAATATTAAAATATTTTGAGCGATGGCAAATCACCACTACTTTTTTTGCGATGACGAATCACTACGATGGCGAATCGCCACTAACTCATCTATCTTTCCCATTATGTCGAGTCGCTTTACGTCGAGCCGAGAACATTGTCACGCTTCTATTACCTCTATTTCGAGTCTACGTTTTCAGTCCCGTTTCTATTCTCTCGAGTTTTATTGCCCCGTTTCTATTACATTATAATAAAAATTATAGGTGTCCTATAATTATGAACTGAAGAATCAAAGTAGAGAATGTAGGTAGACAGACTGAAAATTGTTTATTGTACACATAAATGAAACTATGTATGTACAATAAACAACTTAAAAATTAAGTAACAATTGGCGTCTTATCGCTCAAGATCTCTACCAGGCAACCATGGACAGATAGGATCGTTGGACAGTAAGGGGATTTGTGTAAAACGTAAGGTAAATATGTGTGTAATTTATATAATACGCCTACGTAGCAATAGGTGATTTCTAACCGTGCAGAAATAATAGGCAATATAAGGCAAATCATAAGTTTACATCACTATCTTAGAGAAATCACTACATTCTTAACGATAAGACCGACCACGGCACTTTTTATAAACCGAAAGATTTGGTTGCCAGAACATTCGGTCCATGAGTCAGACTTATCTTATTAGGACTCATCTTATACTAGCTGCGCCCCGCGGCTTCGCCCGCGTGGAAATCTGTGTCAAATAGTTTATAAACCTTCCTCTTGAATCACTCTATTTTCAATTCATTTATTCCGTTTTGGCTTATATTATTTTGTACACTATCTATTAAACTACCATTTCAAATCTGTTCCGTAGTTTAAAAGATCTAAGCATACATAGGGACAGACAGACAGCGGGAAGCGACTTTGTTTTATACTATGTAGTGATGCTTAGTGCATGATGCAAACTCACTGCAAATTCAAAACGCAAATTATATCAAGTAACATGCCGAAGGGTTCGAAAACCGAGAGAAAGAACCCATTAAACCTAAGTTAAACAACTCCCCGCACTGGTTATTGGAACGCATTCAGATTATCTAGGGTTTAACTTTACAGGGACTCGATGATAGGCGTGAGATTGGATTTACAACTTGAAGGTCTGCGCCAATTGCATGCCTATCAGGCCCCAATAAATATGAACTTATATTTTCAGTATGTACTATGTTTATAAATACCTACCTACCGACACGCGTGGCACGGCTAAGTTCCGCCTACGACGCAGGAGGGTTCGATTCTCGCCTCCGCCGGGACAATTGCGTGTACGATCTGCAGATATTCGTTCCGGGTCTGGTCGTTATCTACGTATAATAAAAAATATCTGTCTATGTAATCTATTGTATTAAGTATATCAGTAATCTAGTACCCATAACACAAACTCTGCTTAACTTGGGACTAGATGATGCTGTGTGGATTGTCCAGAATTATTTATTTATTAATATTATTATGAGAAGCTTAGGATTAAATCTGAGCAAAACCACGCACGCACATACCAAATGGCCCTGCACTTGATTGATACACGCACCATACCTTTGTAATTGATTCTCGATTACCAAGCTGTAAATAAACCTTTCCTTTTTACTTATTGGGCGGTAAAACTTTATTTATCTTGGAATATATTTAATCTGTGTTTTTCATCATCGTAAGCCTATGTTAGTCCACTGCTGGACATAGACCTCGCCTAATCTCTCATCTTCCGCTTGGTCAACATCATCACAATCATCCAACATCTGCATGCAGTATTTCGCAGCTGAGTTTATACTTACGTTTTAAATTGCTGGGAAAATGAAAACAAATAACGTGACTATGTTAAGAAAGTAGATAGATACTAAGACTCCTGCATTCATGTAAAAATTGAGCTAACAATATCAAACAAAAACATAAAAACTAGGAGAGCTCAATTTATCGTCAAGGTCGGAACGTGTATTCGATGCCTCCAAGCAAATAGCCTGTCAAATGAAAAATATCCAACATAAAACGTATTTAAACCGACATGTACTCGTACATGTAATATCAGATGTGTACCATATTGTTGTGGAGTGTGTCCGGAACGAAGCAGAAAGAATATTTTTTTTAAGCACTATGTTGCTTTATTTTGTATTGGTGTAGACAAGTGTTAAAACTTGTTAAATTAGGAATTAAGCGTAGATACGAATATAATTAAGTTAACCTCCGAGGGTGACATAATAGGTGATTAAAAGAAATTAACGAGTGAAGTTCAATCGCTATTATATGAATAGATTCGATTAGTAGAAGATGCGTGTTACCGAATAGAATAGGTTACTACCTTGGTAAAAATGTCTTCTACTAATGGAACTATGCAATATAATCATGTTGATTAAACCTTCTATAATATAAATAAAGACAAATAAAAGCTCTGAAGGTATCTAAGGTTATATAATAATGGAAGCTAGACGAGACTATAAAGACTAGACGGATCGAATCAGGATAATCTGGTCTGTAAAAGTTCCAGACGGTTCATTGCACTTGGTATATTATATACGGCTAGCAAGTAAGAGGAATACCTATTTTCATCCAACGTACCTAGATAGGAAAAACTAATGTTGGTTTGGTTGAAGTAACGATAACACCGTAAAGTTATATCGTTTCAGTTAGCAACATAATTTGTTTTTTTAATATTGCACCAACGCAGTGTACACTGCAAAATGGTCCACAATTCATGTTTTGGTGTAAAAAGTAAATAAAAATAAAAAACCAAGTACATTATTAAAAGTGCCTAAATTAAATTAAAAAAAAAGGTGCGAAAGCATTATACAGCGAGCTTTATATTACTAAGATACACATACAACACACGTCTTAAATATTTATTAAGAGTGTACCTTATGTAATTTTATAGTTAGAAATCGTTATTTATCTCAGAATCTGTGAAAGCTACCACCTTCATATTTAGGTAAATGATAATTCGAACTTTTATCTTGGATTCCGTCTTTTCGAAAACACGATTGGTGAAAATTTTCTCGATACTTTTATTTTTTGAAAAATACATGTTTTGCGCACATTTTGCTATTTATCTCAGGAACCACCTAATTTTTTTGTTGGATTTTTGTTTTGTCGAGAAACGTAGTAGAATTTCTTCGTTTTCGTCTTTTTAATTTTTAGATTAGTTGTGTAAATAACTTGTAATTAGGCAAATAACAGTTTTGGCGCTTACGTCGATAAAAAATACGGAGCACGTCTATCGCTCTGTGCTTCTCACTCACAAGAAAATCATATCTTGTCATTCTGCTCTGAACTGAAGCGAAATTCGAATTTTGGCTGAGGTATGGCACGCTCTTAAAGCCAAATAAGCTGTTCGATAAACAATTGCGCAGTTCTGAGAGCCAAAGCTGCGGAGGCTAGTCTGAATGTCCAATCAGTTCTCACAATTACGAAGATCGTGAATGTTACTTGTTAACTAAGTACCTAGGTATTTATTTATTTTAAAGTAAAGTAAAAATATTTTGATTTTGTCAGAACAGAGACTCTTATAAATTAAACTTAGATTAACAGGAGACAGAAACTTGCAAAATCGGTCTCCATGTGCTATGGTATGGTAGAGCAGATCGTACCATAGCTCTGGTCTTCGTTCCTTTATTATTTTATTTTATTTTCAAATTTTTGGGAAAACTTACAGCTAGGTCTTAAAAAAAGTTAGTACTTTCTAAAGTAAATAAAATAAAATAATAATAATAATAATAATAAATAAATAAGTACTAACGTAAAGTACTAACTCGGCGCAGTTACCTGCAGGTAGTTTATTTATAGTAATTAACTGGATCCCAACATCGATTAAAGGCGTCATCACAATAAAACTAAATAGCCCTCGAGCAAGAATCTCATTGAAAGCTGGCTTCAATTTAGTGTTCAATTTACGAGAATTGGATCGGCGGCGATCGGTGCAGGGCCAAAGATTTAAATCGTTTAGATGCGCCCTGAGTCCAAAAACTGTGGCTCTGTTTTTTAATATGTGCGTCAACAAATGCCGACGCACGCACACTACTTACGAATAGTTTAAATAGGTGTTTTTGTCAATAAACCTAACTTTTATTATAACCATTATATTAATGTGCAATCATACTGCACATACTTTCGTGGACAATAATGGCATTTTGAAACACTTTTTAACAAAAATCTGCAAAGTCCACGCGTCCGGCTCACACTGTGTTCAGAATTCAGATGTACACTTGAGTTCAATTCAAGTGAGTGAGCTCACTCACGCCCGGCCGCCGCGTTGCAACAAGGACGCGCGGTCCAAAGAGATTTTACATATAGAGACGTCATACTCATTGTAAAGAAATAAAAGCATTGCGATATTTTACTATAGCTACATACCTAGCGTCGACGTTCGAACATACAATGCCGCATGGCATTATCTCTGTCACTCATAAACGTAACGCATTGCTTGTCTCGTTCGTGTTGGTGACAAAGCGGCAACAGCGCGGCAGTGATTTTAGTTCGAACAGACGAGACGCCGCACGGCATATGGCCTTATCTCTGTCACTCATAAACGCAACGCAAGAATTACTTGTCTCGTTCGTGTAGGTGGCAAAGCGGCAACCGCGCGGCATTGATTTTTGAGTAATTTTTTTTTTATGATTTTCCATTTTAAACAGTACAAAACAAATAGAAGACATAAAAAGACACATCCTTCTTGCTTTTCACAACCGTCCTATAGTAAGTATTGCACTTTCTAAACGCGCAACATGGCATTTTAATATTTTTCATACTCAAAAATCCCGCTTCAACGTACGTCCGCGTCGCAGCCAGGAGCAAGACGGACTGAGTTCAATTCAGGCACGTACCTGATTTTCGTCTTGTTAGGCAGACCTCGGTATAACGTATCTACGTATATATAACATCATTGGCGCGGTCTGACCACGGTACGGGCTCATCTAACGATTTAAATCTTTGCCGGTCGCCCACATGCCTCGTACGTAGCCACAGCCACCCCGAGGAACGCTGATTATAATTTACGACGCAAAATGTCTCGAGCATCGACCCCCTTTCTTTTCTCATTATGCAAAAAGACAGCAATCATTGCTGCTGCTTGAATGGGATGCAATTGCAAGATCTTTGATTGGTGACATCATATTGCTTCAATTGTTTTATTTGTGTCTGAGTCCCAGAACCGAGTTTTATTGGTAGAAAATGATTGAAGCAGATTTGATCAATCTATTATTTTTATCATGAGAAAATGTTATGCACATTGGAAGATAGATAATTTTAATAAGATAAGGCTTCGCGATGGTATTAAATACTTACCATCCTTAACCAAATTAATTATACTTTTTATACTCTATTTATTAGGCATAACAACAAACGTGAATTCGAATGTGTACACTACTCACATCACGGACACTTTCATTTTTGTATCCATTTTAGTGGACTTTGTCAAAGGGCGATAAGCGTCAAAACAAGTATCAATGAATTAAATTAGACTCAAGTGATTTGTTTCTAATGGTTATTAACGTTATTAGGGTCATGCTCATTGACCCTGAAATTGATAAAGAAACGACGGTCAACATCACTTAGAGTTACTGGTCCAAGTTCCAACTGACTTGCCTTGGTCACAAATTGTAGTGCCTGCCACACACAGCCCGGTCGGGTACGTAGGTACCTATGTTTGAAACTGAAGAGTGCATACCAATTAGGTATTTGAATTCACCTGCAAACATGGTAAGTACCCAGCAAAAAAAATTATATTGACAAAAAAACTAACAATCAAGATAAAAATGTAGGTGGCGTAGTAGAAAATGCTGGTTTAGGGATATTCCGCTATGAACTAATATTGGAGGTAATGTCCATAAGCTAAATTGTGAAAGGTCAAAGCTCAGTTATCGAAGAGGCTTAGAATAACTTTCTTTCTACGAACATTGACCTTTACGGTCAAGGTCGTGAAACCAAAATAAATGCGCGCCAACTGTTCATCATTACATTTGAGAATCCTGATAACGATAACAGGTTTATCAGAAGAATTCATAAGCTATTACATCAAACACACGCTTATATGAAACCTAGGAATTTCGTGCAGCTACATTTTGGTATTTTAAATAAGTAAAATAACAATACGTCAGTGGTAAGTACAAAAATAACAAACCTGTTTTCCTTTTAGCGGCGTGGGTCCCTGCAATCCTGAACACACATCACACACGGACACTGCATAAAACCGCGTTGCACTAGTCGATATAACGAAGGCGAAAGTATTGTTATGTCGTCTCGTCTCACAGTAGGTATTTGTGTTTACATGTGTGTTGTCGCGACGTGTGCCGCCGACTGGCGAGGGCGCGGAAAGGTCGCACGACTGCGCATGCGTACAGCTGATCAGAACTCCGCCAATGGCTGTCATGACAGTTGCAAGATGCCGCCGGTGCCAAAACTATCCCTATCCCTCACTGACCTCTAGCACTAACTTCCGCAGCGTAGCATTTGGTTGTAAACTAGATCTAGGTACCTACTCAATATATTTATTTGTCATCACATTGATTTAATAGGTAGGTGATTAAGTATAAGCAAGTATCACAATATGAACCCTACTTGTACCTTTTATAACATAACATAACCCGCCCCTCCAAACCACCATAATAGGTATCCCTCTTATGTATGGAAGTTTATGAGAGATTAGTAGATCATGTAGGTATTTAAAATCTACATGTTACCAAATGTTCTAAAAGTACTTAGGTACCTGCGGATATGAAGGCAATTTCCCTGCATTAAAATGGTACCTAGCGACGCAGGAGGTTGTAGGTGCCATTCCCGCTTCGCGACAAATGTTTGTTGTACGATCTACAGACAGACAGATATCTGTTCTAGATATTTGGTCTGCTATAGTTTGGGGCTAGATGATGCTGTGAGAATTGCTTCAGCGTCAGCGAATCATACATTATACACAGCTGAACATATAAACTCCTAATTTTTTGATCAGGCATTTATGGTGCAAAAGAAAATGAACTTGAGCTAAAAACTTTTCTTTATTTTCGTAATAATTACTTTCAAAGGCCACCTCAGGTCCCTTTCATTCCTAGCAAGTGTTCACAATAATATCTAGAATCTAGTGTTTTATAATTGGTATTTTTGGACCTACTAAATAGAGACAATTTAAAGATTTTAAGAGATCATAAGAGATTGATCAAAAGTGATTTATAATAATCTAAAAGTAAGCTGTTTAAAGTTGTCTATGACAACATCTATAATCTATAGCCTAACTAAGTTATTGTTTTTTTTTACTAAATCACAAACTACAGGTAAATTACTGAAACCTGGCGCGATCCTCCATGCATTCCTGATTGAGTTGAAATTAACATAAATAAATAAAAAATATCCCTAAAAATGTCGATTACCTACCTAATATTTTAGATTTTTGGTATATTATTTTATTTCTTAGAGATTACCCAGAGTGCGAGGGCTGGCGCACTTTAAAAACAAAAACCTTAACATCAAATACTCAGTTCCCTTGGAACCGTCGTCGTCGCGTTCTTCCCGTTGACCTAGAATCATGATATTTGGGAAGAAACACGAAACCCTCAGTGCGCGCTTCCGACTCTGACGTTTTATTTATTATACTTGAAACTAACATTTTTGTTCGTACAATGATTTTACGTTAAATCCTACTAATATTATAAACGCGAAAGTTTGTATGGATATCCATCCATACGGGAAAGAGTAACAAACATCCATCCGGATGTTTGTTTCTCTTTACGTAAAATCTACTGAATGGATTTTAATGAAACTTTACAATAATATAGCTTATATACATCAGAATAATACATAGGCTACAATTTATAAAGATATATTGTATATTATCCAAAATATCTATCACCACGCGGGTGAAACCGCGGGGCGCAGCTAGTTTATTATAAAAATATATGAATCAGTAGTAAGTCAGAATCATAAACTTCGTCTGGAAACAGCCCTTTTGTAAGAGTGAGCGAGAGTAGCACACATTGAGTTTTGCGGCCATACTTCGCAACTGTGGTATAGGCTTCCAGTATTGACAGGATTATGACATCAATGTGGTTAATTGTATAAAAAAAGAAAATACCATCGCGCCAGCTTTCAAAAATTTGCCTACCCATAATTTAAAGATTTATAATGGAGATCTTTATAAGATTAAAAAATTTAACTGTCTAATAGCGACACCTACTTAAAACTTGATCTAGTTATTGTTAATATTGAATTGTACTTCACACTATTGTCTTGTCTTTTAAAGACAGAATTCTACTTATCGAAACTATTTACTAGAACTAACTAGAAACATATTTGTTATGAACAAGATATCACAGATAAAAATTACTATATGAAATGCACTAGAAAATTATACAGTCTCTTCTTAATTTCTTTAGTAGCTTGTGCCCTTGGTGTGCCATTCTCATTAAATGGGTTTGCACACTTCTCCAATATCTCAACCAGGACTGCGGGTGTCCTAGGACCCATCAACAATCCTGACACCATAACCTTGCCTGACATCATCCACCCTAGGAATATTTTCTCACATACAATCTGTAGGTTATTATTTACCACACCATGTTGGCACTTATTTGTTATAAGATTGCAAAATGATCGACAATCTGACAAGTCACAGTCACTGTGATGCTTGCAGCTAGAACCGTCGGCTGTGATCCTATTGGCTACTGACAGGGGATGGACAGAATTAAGGTTAATATACTTCACTCTCTTGAAATCATTGGTCACCCCAAAATTACTCATTCTAATATCACATAGAAGCATCGGCTCAGGAAAGATCTCTTCCATTTTGAGCAACAAGTCTAATATCATTATGGATAACTTGATCCTTTTTACCCACTCTGAATGGCTGTCATACAAGTCCACGAGGTGCCGGTAACCGGATATGGAGTCCAATTTCTGAATTGCATAAAATGGTCCACATGTCCCAAACAGTTTTGGAAAGACATTGTACTTATCAAATAAAGTGAGGGCCAGGTACTCATTACTGTGCAGAAGTAGCCATAGGCTCCCCTTGCCTGTATTTCCGTGACCAATTACATAACTGTTTGAAATTATCTTGGCATCACGATTGGTAATGGCTATGTTAAATTTTGTTTTTGCAACTTTCTTGATACTATTAACATCTTGTTGGTCGAAAGACCCAGACTTATTATGCATTAATTTTGATACAATTTTACCATCAGATGCTTCTACAGACTTGAAGATGATACTCTCATTCTTCCATGTTCCTATGAAGACCACTCCTCTCTCAACATTCCAATCAAGGCAGGATATGGATGACCATTGTAAATGACATAGTGTTTCACAGAAATCTGCTTTTGAATGATCAACAACATAGCTAGCACACTGAAAAGAAAGAAATCTTGGTTAAAATCTGCATTGTAGGCTGTACCAATTTTTACATAAGATTATTTTGTCGGTAGATAGGTCTATAACCAATATTATAGTAAATACTCACCAGATTTTCTTTTTCATTGGGCTGTGTTCTGGTGCACATTAATTTCCAATGGAGTAATAATGTTATTACCGCAATAGAGCACAGTAAAATAGGTGCTTTTCTTTTACTAGATTTATACATTCTAGCAAAACTCCATAAACAGCAATGGGTCCATTTCATGATGATTACCTAATGATAATACAAACTCTGAAATTAAATTTAAAAAATTAATGGTTTTCTGTTCTTAGCAGTGAATGTTTTATCTCCGTTCACTGGTTCTTAGGTGTTTTATAAACGAAAGTTAGCAGACCTAAGCATACCCACCTATTTGGAATATCCAGAGGAACACCGCATTGCACCATTGCTATGCGTAAACAATAGTTTGTTTGCCATGTATGATTTCCTTTTCTTCTGGTCGATTGACATTTTGGTAAAGGATTGGAAAATATTGAACCATTTCGGCGAAAAATATAGAAAGTTTTGTAAAATAATATACTAGTTTTCTTTCATCATTTTGTACATTACATTACTTACAATGATTGTATTGCATTGCTTGCATTATGTGCACTGTGCAGTGCCGCCGTGCCACCGCCGCCGCGCCGCCGCCCCGTGTGCGTGCGTTGCGTGATTGCGTGCAGCACAACTTAACAAACATTAAAAAAAATAGATAGAAAAGAAAATTACATGTGTGTGACATGCATGTGACGTTAGCTTTACTTTAGCTTGACTCTGTCAAAGTCAAATAACGCTGATACAAAGCAAGTTATTATCACCTTGCGCGTTATATAAACGCCATTGATTTTTAGTGTGAATAACTCACGCAAACGTTTAAAACAACGCGCTCTTATCGCTTAACCAATCCATTAGACTCCCGTTTACAATTAAATATTCATAATTCTTATCCCGATCGGACGAAGAAAATTTTGAGGTTTTTAAATATGCCACCACGCCATCTATTGAAAACTAAATAAACTTTTACACATTGTACCATTGTACCACTGACTGTAAATTAGGTACTGTAGTATACACAAACAAATTATTACTACGTTACGTAGGTACACAAATCGGCACGGAAGATGTCGTTGCCGCATACCTTTTTTAAGTTTTTAATATCGTATAGTTCGTGATAAAATTAATGAAATGAAAATATTAAGCAGATCCTTAAGTATTATTATTATAATAGCCATAGAATAGTAATACTCTTACATGTTATAGCTAACTACACTATCGACGATGCTAGCTAACGCAATATCCTATTTCCGTGGTTGCACCTTGGGAAAACATGGCATAATAAACTAGTAAGTAGGTAGGTACCTAATAGATAGTACTAGGTACTACTTGTACACTAGCCAAAATCAATGTAGAATGTTTGTAAACATTCACCTACCTACCTACATAATTAAAAGTACTTACCTTTCTACCGACAATGTACCTACATACATAACATAATAAAGATTTTGTAAATGTTAATGTTTTCTTTTCAGCAGGAACGAGTAAAAACACTCGTCCCTGGTTTTCAGTTCCCTTAGTAGGGTGATTTGACTGGTGCAAATTCTTAGCCGACACCCGTGTGGTAACGGTCACTAGCGTGACTAAGAGATATCCACGGGACGGGCAGTAACAACTTATGCAGAACAATTTACCACCGAAGGCGCTTATCAGAGGGAGGCCTGCGTCCAACAGTGGACCAATAGGCTGTTGCTGTTGAGGATTGGGGAATGTTTCAGCGTTTTTTCCTTTGATTGGAATTTACAGTCAACGAAATGGTTGCTATAAAGAAGCACCTGCCCCAAAATCTACTACCTACTTCCTACGCTTTGTCTATAAAACTAAGCTCCGTTTTTTACTTCGGCTCTCATTCAATGAAGATAAAACTGCGCTGCGGTTTCCTTCTAGGCTTACAAACTGAATAGATGGGAGTTCATGTTACCGTGACACACCCACCTCTCATGTAGCATGAAGTAACCATTGTGCGACGCTAGGTTGCTGGCGAATAACAAAGGATAGGGTTTTAAAGAATACCTACTCACAATGAGATGTACCTACCTTTACTCTCCGCTACAAAAACCTGGATATTTTTTTGTATACAAAGGGGTTACAAAACGAGGAATAATGGTGGAAAATATATAACGACATTGGATTGGAATGACCGAAGCAAAGCACCGATGCTCGGAACATTTTTTGGTTTTGAAAGTTTTCATTTATCATTAATTGAGCTCTTTTGAATTTAAAATATTTCGCTCCACGTCTGAGCTTATGCGTTGTTGAAGTTTGTGTCTTACTTTTTAGTGATTACCTTTTTTTCTGTGATTGTTAAGTCTTTATTCATTCATATTCATGTCTTTGTTGACATAAAATATCTTGGATTCTCAATCGGAGTACCTATACCATAATTAGCTTTGCTATAAATGGGTAAATACTTTGAATTCTTATGCACACCTAACCTGCTGCTGGCTGAGCTGTATAAAGCTCTGCGCACATTAATCCAATACCGCTACCACTTAGCACAAAATGTGCATTCAAATATGGACTTAAACTAGTTATTTTTTAGATACATTTTATCTACTGTGATAAAAACTTAAAATAAGTGTTCTGCGAGCTGTCTGTCATCCGATGCCGTCAGTCAATATAAATTACATCTAAACGAGATAAATCCCATATTTGAATGCTCATTTCTGTGCTGTGCAGCAGCGATGTATTCCAAGTGTGCAGCATGTGTGCAGCTTATGGTTACTTAACACAGAGAAATGCTTAATTCATAGCAATAACTATTAATTTGACCAAAGCGAGGAAAGCACTCTTGTTGCCAAAATAAGTTGCAAATGGTCCGTAAAAAGGACCACACGAAGCCAAACGCATCTGTCAGCCAAATTCGATAGTTACATAGCACCTATCTACTTATATATAAATCATCAAATAAAAATTATAAAAACACCTGAAGGAAAGTTTCTCATCTAATAATTGCTAACAGGTACCTATAATGGGCCAGCCCGCGACGACGACGCTGCACTCACTGCGTTTACCTTTTTGCATAATTATGTACTAAATAATCATTATTTCGTCAATTACTTACATGTCAAATTCGTTTTTACTACGTAGCTATTGTAGGTTAAAATTAGGGTCATATTGAATTAAATTATAATAGAACAACAGAGACAAACATAAATAAAAATTGAGAATAAGTACTATAAGAGTTTATCTACTACTAGATTTCATTTAGTCATTTTTGAATGAATTGTAAGAATTTCTCATATTTTAAACAAAGAGCGCAGCATCGCATCTCAGCGTTAGCTGGCCCTTAAGCTCTAGACAGACGGACCGCATTTCAACTGCAATCCAACCGCAAATTGCAGTTCAGTTAAGTTTGAATGCAGTAGAACTGCAAACCAACCGCGCAGTCCGATTGCAGTTCAATTGCAGTCGGCGTGCAGTCGTGTGAACGACTGCATTCAAACTGCAATTTGCAGTTGAAATGCAGTCCGTCTGTCTAGAGCCTAAGTGGTAACTGAATGAAGGTCTCCCTGTGAATGTACCCACATTCCGCATGGTACTGCTCTGAAGGGTACTAATCTACTACAATGAAAGAAACAATGATAACAAGCTCGTTTCGACATTTTATTCATGTAAATTTGCAGATATAATTAAATACAAATTATGGTCATGTAAAAATTGGGATCTAAGATAAATTATAGTTTATTAGCTGGTATACACCTAGAGGACCGCTGCTGTTAACCGTCTCCGACATTTCACGACTCCCAGCCAAAGTTAAATTTAGATGACTCATCAAAATATATAAAGGCAGTCTCGGAGTGTGGCGTTACAAAATACTGTCTTAATTCTAAAGTTACATTATGAGATTTTTAAATGTGATAGTGATAGAACTCATACTTATTTAACTATGTGATCATACTACGTCCTGAAAGGCTACTAGAATGCATGCATTGACTATTAGTTAGGTTTCTCACTCTAGGTTATTAAAGTGCAGAGCTATTTTCTTTGTATAAATCTAGTTCCTAAAAATGATAATGTGACACACCTATATTGTCTACATGTCATACAATCACAATGTTTCCTAAAGCTATCTGTACAGATTTAGGTAAATTCAAGATGTCTAATGCCAATAACTATAATAGGTACATACACAACGCAGTGTTTAGGATTCTGAGATTTGAGCGGGTGTATTAAATACTTCGCTACAAATGGTAGTAGATTATCCAACTACAGTTTCACACAATTTTCTTGTGAACTTTTATGAAATTCGAATACAAAAAATGGTCTAGATAAAAAATTAAGTTATTCACAAACAAATTCATAAATAAACTTTTATTAAAATGTAAAATGTTGAAATACTCTGGACACTACTGATTTCATGAATGTAAACCATTCATAACAGAGAGCACTGCATCATTCTTCCGGTTCATTGTCATTTGACTCTGAGATGGTTGTTTTTAACCAAGGATGCTGAAGGCACTCATACGCAGTAGCACGTCGATTGGGATCAAAATCTAACATAGGTTTCAAAAAATCTGCAAATTCTTCTGCATCTTTCACGCTCCATTCATACTTTTCAGTGAGCACAGACACTAGGCCCCATGGTTTTAAGCCAGTTATGTTCCTCAATTCACCTTTCTTGTTAAAAAACACCTTAGAATACTTTCCTGAGGCAGCAATCCTTTTGGGGATATCTCCAAGCAGTTCAATGATGTGAGCCAGATGGTCTTCATCACGAGTGTAACCATCTCCAGAGTGGGGCTCAAACAGGTAATCCCCTGTGGCTAATTCAAAAGCCATGCATGCAGTACTCCAGATATCTGCAGAAGTGCCATAACCAGCACTCAGGAGCACCTCCAGTGAACGATACTGTCTGGTCTGGATGTCTTCGGTGAAGTGCCGATGAACCCAGCAAGCATTACCCAGATCTGCTATCTTTACTTCCATTTCACACACTTCATAAGCAGGATCAGGTTCTTTTTCATTAGATTTACCCAAGTTTATCTGTGAAATGAATGAAGGGGGAGTATCAGTCAGCTCTCCTTCTGACATTGGAGTACCTGCATCATCTCCACAACCATATTGTTTATTGCGAACTTGCACAGCGTCAGCATCTGTGTCAAATGCCTCATCATCGGGATCTTGCAGGTCATTGTCATTACACCCATTCACAGTTGTTTCATTGTCCGAACGTGTTGTGTCGATGACGCTTGCTTCTTCAGGAGTCTGTGGAGACTCATCATTATCCTGTGACATTGGAGCTGACTCACTGTTTACATCACTTTTCTTTAGCTCTTCAATCTCTTCTATTTGTTCCATCTGTTTCCTCAGAAGCATTGATTGGCGCTTGGCTTTCTTTTTTAATTTTTTCTTTTTGTTCTTGCTCATTTTTCCAGTCACCACTTGCTCTTGAAATTCTTTAGGAGCAGTACTTATTAGAGAATGTGGTAATCTCAAGCCAAGGGAATGTAACTCAGTGGCCTCTGCAGCCAATTTACGGATGTAAGGCTCATCGACACATACTAATACATTTTCAGGTTTTATATCTGTATGAATGATCTTACACTTGGTGTGAAGATAATCCAGTCCTTCTAGAACTTGTCTTATAATGGTCTTCACATTATCTCGAGGAATACCCCTATAGTTAGACTTGAGTATCAGCTTTAAAAGGTGATGGCCCAGAACCTCAAAAACCATACACACATGGGTCCCATTCACTCCAGTTATCTTGAAATCATTCAGCAGCTGCACTGTTTTATTCCTTTTAGGGTCATTGGGATCGCTATCGCGCACGGCTCTCAAAATTTTGATTTCATCTAGTGCAGTCTCAGTGAAATGTGGCGCAGATTTAACAACTTTTAGCGCAACAAACCTCTTGTCGACTAGGTCCCAGCACAACCAAACGGTGGAGAAATGTCCCCATCCCAGTTTTCTCGTGACGTGGTAGCGGTTCAGGAAGAGGTCGCCGATTTTGACAGGATGGTATCCACCCTTGCAGTAGTCCGCGCTGTCCTCCTGCTCCTCGTCGTCGCTCGCGTACTGCTCGTCATCCTCCTCCTCGATGGTCTCGTTGGACGAGCTGTGCGTCGGCTCTAAGCGGTTCTGGTTCTGATTGCGCAGACCGTTCCCTTGTCCACCAGAGCCGTGATCCTCCTCGCGATTCTTCTTCTTGCCAAGTTTATGTCGCTTCTTTTTCGCCTGAATGGCCAGGACCCTTCTATTTACGTCTGATTTAGAACTCATTTAGCAAATTAAAACACTTCAACAACAGCTAATAATTAAAAAAATTAACTTTTCATCTCAAATCTTTTTGTTTGAGTATGGCGGCCGGTCGTAGAACAAAATGCGCTCGCTCGTCGCTCGTCTTGACGGACGGGACGACGGACGACGAACACGATTTTTAAACAGTGTTGCCATACCACTTTTATAATTTATACGAAAGGTAGCTCGCGCGGCCGAAAAGAAACGGAGAAAAATACAACTATATCCGGGTGTAGCTACCCCGTCACCAGTTTCGGATCTGAGTTTCCCCTGGTTTCCTCATCCTTTTATTTGAGTAGGTTGGTAATTTATGTCTAATATACGAAAGATTTTGTATTTGGTTATTAAATAACGATTTTCTTCATAATTAAAATACGCGTTCGTAAATTAAGTAGTAGTTACCTACTACTTGGAGTTTCTATTCCTTTTTGTACCTTTAAGAAAGTACTAAATTCTCAAAAACTAGCTGTTCCCTATGGTTTCAGCCGCGGTTAATTCGAATTTCACATCTCTAGGTCTAAAGAGGTATTTTTTCCCGTTCAGTAGTTTTTGGTGAATCCTCCTTATTTGAAGTCGGATAAAAGTAGTATAGGTATTATAGATTTATTTTGTAGATAATGATGTATTCTGCAAAGTCGTAGTACATTACTATATTCTTTCATCAATAGTTTTCGCAGCGCACGCGATGTAAGGAATTTTTCAGGTAATTTTTTACACCTTGGATTACATTATTGGAGTTTTAGTAAGGATCCCTAACTTTTTAGAAAATATAATATAGCCTATGTTCATCGTGGATGTGCATTTCAGCTACTTCCATAGTATTATGTCTTATGGCATACTACTGTGGGGGAACGCTGCAGATATAAACACCGTATTTGTGTTGCAGAAGAGGGCTGTTCGTGCGATCTATAATATGGGTCCCAGAGAACTACGTGAAAAATTCAAAGAAATAAACATAATGACAGTACCGTGTCAATATATTTATGAAAACTTGTTGTACACCCATAAAAATATCAATCGGTTCACTAAAAAAAGTGATATACATAATGTAAATACTAGAAATAAGAATAAACTCGCTGTGCCCACAACTAGGCTACACAAGATAAATGTATCTTTTAAAGGGCAATGTATACGCTTCTACAACAAAAGTCCAAGTGAGTTGCAAAAATTATCAATAAATAAATTTAAAAACATTGTTAAACATATTCTTTGTAAAAAAGCTTATTACAAAATATCAGATTACTTAGAAGATAAAAAAGCTTGGAACGAGTTTTGCTCCAACTCAAAATCTACCAACTTACAGATAAGCAAATCAAATGTACTAGACACATAAGTTATCTACATACTAGTGGTTTCTTGTCACTTCTTCCACTAGTGGACAAAAAATTGAAGTGAACTATAAAATATGACGTGTCTAAGTGCTTATTTGTAAGCTTAAAGAAATAAAAACTTTTCATTTTCATTTTTCATTTAATTAATTTTTCAAATCGGTCCTGTAGAGTAGGTTCGGAGCCCATTCGATACAAACAAACAAAAAATCAAACCTTGCCTCTTTATAATATTAGTATAGCTATAGATATAGATATTAAAAAAATCGAATGCTTCTGTCATGAAATTCTACATACTACTAAAGATTGTTTAGCAGTAATAAGGTATTTAGAATTTGATAATTCGCTAGGACCGTTTTTGGCGCCAATTGCTTGTAAGCATACCACAACAAAAAAATTACATGGACGAGCTTGGCGCTGACTTTCAGATACCTACCTACAATTATTGTCAGCAATATTGATTGAAGAAAAGATCTTAAATCGACAAGGAATGTAACAACTTGCGTATTAAATTATACGGCAATAAAATAAGTTGTAGCTTAACCATGGGCGTTTGTATATAAACAGTCTACTTCCAATTTTACTGGATTATAAGTTCATGCGGGGTAAGAGGAACATACCTTATTAAAAAAAAAAAGTGAGTGTTGATAACGCGAAAAATAACCGTCTGAAGGTATTTTACCTATGTTTAATATACTCTATAAAGATTAACCTTACCCAGATTTTTATATCAATTTACTACGGTTTACTAATCTTCTGATATTAATGAAAACGCTTAGGTCCACGGTGACTGTCCTTCTTACATCGAAAATGGGGTAAGATAAACTGACTTAATAATTTGCCTTTAACTCTCTCTCGTCTTTGCTCGTGCTTTGAAGTCCAACAATGGTAGCATCTCCTGTTTTTTCACTTCCTTGACTGCACAGTAGTGAATACTTCTATCTTATACAAAAACCTACAACAAAACCCAAACACATGTCTGCCTGAAAGACTTTGGGCGCCAGCTCTACCAAGACATGTCGTCACCAACTTATATCAGCCGAAAAAGTACATGAATACATACAACTCTTCATCGCCGTCAATACCAAGTTTCACAGTCGTGAGAACAAACTCGAGGTCCCAGCCTCCATTTGACTGGCTGTTGCCATCATCAGCCAATCCAGACGCGCAGCAGGTGCAGCACCAGAAGAACTCCAGTACGGACCCTATGTTACCGTGTAGAATAATCCTATTTCGAAGGCCATCATAAAAATTAGGTTTGTATAATGATATTCGAAACATGGCCATATTTATTAAATTGAGACTAATAAAGGATTTTCCAATATTATTTGTGTATTTATGTCGCAGTGGTTGAAAATGAAAATGAAAAGTTTTTATTTCTTTAAGCTTACAAATAAGCACTTAGACAGGTGATATTTTATACTATTCATTATTATCAATTAAAATTATTTTATAGTTCACTTCAATTTTTTGTCCACCAGTGGAAGAAGTGAGAAGAAGCCACTAGTATATTCATAATCATAACTTATGTGTCTAGTACATTTGATTTGCTTATCCGTAAGTTGGTAGATTTTGAGTTGGAGCAAAACTCGTTCCAAGCTTTTTTATCTTCTAGATAATCTGATATTTTGTAATAAGCTTTTTTACAAAGAATATGTTTCACAATTTTTTTAAATTTATTTATTGATAATTTTTGCAACTCACTTGGAGTTTTGTTGTAGAAGCGTATACATTGCCCTTTAAAAGATACATTTATCTTGTGTAGCCTAGTTGTGGGCACAGCGAGTTTATTCTTATTTCTAGTATTTACATTATGTATATCACTTTTTTTAGTGAACCGATTGATATTTTTATGAGTGTACAACAAGTTTTCATAAATATATTGACATGGTACTCTCATTATATTTATTTCTTTGAATTTTTCACGTAATAATTGTCTGGGACCCATATTATAGATCGCACGAACAGCCCTCTTCTGCAACACAAATACGGTATTTATATCTGCAGCGTTCCCCCACAGTAGTATGCCATAAGACATAATACTATGGAAGTAGCTGAAATAGACTAGTCTAGAAGTATCAACGTCTGTAAGGTGACGGATGTTTTAACTGAATATGCTACAGGACTAAGTCTCTTCGATAGCTTATCTATGTGTGGGCCCCATTGAAGTTTACTATCTAAGGTTATTCCTAAAAATACGGTATTGTCTACAATTTCTAACGTTTCTCCTTTTACGTTTATATCAGCCTTAACTTGTTTTACATTAGGTAGAATAAATCTTATACATTTTGTTTTGATTTCATTAAGCAAAAGATTATTAATACTAAACCAATGGACTACCTTTGAGATTGCAGTATTTACATCGTCGAAATATAGGTTTTCTCGTTTCATTTTAAAAATTAATGAAGTATCATCAGCAAACAATACAATCTCATGATAATTCTTTACAAGATGAGGCAGGTCATTAATATAAACTAAAAATAGGAAACGACCCAATATAGAGCCCTGCGGTATACCCATTGTAGCAACAGACCCTTTAGATCGTTTCCCGTGAATGTCAACTCTTTGTATCCTATCACTCAAGTAAGATGTAAGAAGATCCAAAGAGCTCTCCCAAATCAATAGGTTTCTTTCCGACCCTGGTGGGGGCACAGAGAGGAGCCTCGAGGCTTGGCCTCATTACCCCGGCGTCAACTCGAGGGGTGACGACCCCTCGGTCCTTGGGTTTTATGGGAGTCTTTTTTTCCCCCTTATTCTCAATGTTTTTTTTGGCAGCATTCGGTTTATAATCTTTTTTTTTTTTTGTTTTTTTTTTTTTTTTTTTGTGTTTAGTTAGAGCTCTCCCTAATTCCATAATGATGTAGTTTCCTGATTTATGTTTCATGATGAACGCAATCGAATGCTTTTGACAAGTCGCAAAAAACGCCTAAAGCATCTTGCGACTTCTCCCAAGCATCAAAAATATGCGATACCAACTCTACACCGGCATCAGTAGTTGAATTGCTTACAATGTAGCAGGTCATTGCCATTAAAATGTCTAAGCAATTGGTGTAAAATAAGTTTTTCAAAAACTTTACTGAATGAAGGCAGTACTGATATTGGTCTAAAGTTAGTGGGGTCAGACCCCTACTACCCGATTTAAACAATGGGATTATTTTACTATGTTTCATTAGATCAGGAAATACGCCGCAATCAATGGATTCATTAAATATAAAAGCTAGATCTGGTGCAATGTTATCAATTAAAGGTTTTACAATTCTAACGGAAATGCCCCAGACATCTGCAGTTTTTTTAATATTTAAAAGTTTAAAGGCTTTTTTTATATCGTTTTCATTAAAATGGGTGAAATTAAATTTGCTATAGCATTTAGGTACAATTTTTTAAAGTAATGATTCAGCTATTACTTGAGAAGACTTCAGACACTTTGTAGTACAGAGTGGAATGTCAGTAAAAAAAAAATCAAATGCTTGCGCTACCTCAACATCATTTTTGATGGAGCAATCATTAATCTTTAAATTGTAATCATTAATGTACCTTTCCTTCCAGTCTCACTATTAATTATTTTCCAGGTTGATTTTATTACATTTTCACTATTTTTAGGTTTACTCAGCGAACTCTTACCTCGCGCCGTAAAGAGTTAAATATCTCCTGCTAACTGAAGACAAAGTCGATCACTACAGGTAAGGCTGTGACATTGTAATTTGAATCGTATCCGATTGGAGTATGGTCTAATTTAGGAAAATGAGAACGTTTTATGGTTTTTGGGGGAAGTGGAACATACACGTTCGAGCAGGGGTGAAAAACATTGACCATTAAAACAATTAGACAAAGTTTCATGGAATCCCATTTTTAAGTGTTTTTTTTGACCTGATCCATAAAAAAATATAAATAAAAATATCGGCAGATAATTGCTACAAAATACTTTCTAAATCGACTAGAAGACTACATAACAGGTATAAAAACAAAAGCTTATCAATATTGAGCCGGTGATTATGCAGATACACTTGGATTTTTGCAGTATAACTTTTTTAATTTATATGCACTTATACTCTGCGACTCATTCCAGAGAAAACAACCCTATTAGAGCCCCCATTTTATAATTGGAAAGTGTTCTGATATTTGGTTTCATGTTCGGATATCAATCATTCCGTTGAAGCTACAAGTTTTTTAATTATGACAAAAAAAATATCCGATTTGGCGCAATGATATCCTGGCAGGTGCAAAGTATTACGGTTTATGGTACCAAAACAATCGCACACAAAATTCGACGCTAACTCGTGGATTTGAAATTTGACAATTACATTTTTTGTTGTCACTTTAACTCTTACTTGGTTGTAGCACTGCCATAATGTGTACAAGTTTTGAAACTAAGCCGTAATTTACTAATAAGAGAACTATGTTTCATAGCCGTACGTCGTCTTGTGTCCAATTTACGGTAAATAGACCCACTTCCCCCGTAGTTTCTCTTACCCCACACCTTACCTATGCACTTTATTTCAAAATGCCTAGAGATGAACTGAGACGGACAAAAACTAGGTTAAATAAATTGAAGCTTCATTACTTTCTTTATTAGCAAGATATTGTACTGGCACTAAAACCAATCCACTTGTAATCATACAAACTCCTGCCCATATAAATGTAGCTTGATTACCAAGATGCGTTTTTATTACACTAGCAGCTGGTGTACTTATAAAACTGCCTATACCTTGAAATAAAAGCGCTATTCCAGACGCGTTCGTTAAATTTTCCAATCCATATATCTTTACCAAAACCATACTACGGAGTCCGGTTGTAGGAGAAATAAAGAATCCAAAAAAGCAACTGTAGAAATACTGATAGGACATAGTGTGTGAAATATCGGAGAGGATAGTGGACACACCGGAGAGGATATTTACCAAAATATATAATTTTAAAGGATCTAGCTTGCAAGCTATTGCACCTACCACTAACTTTCCGACTATATTCATAAATCCTATAGCACTCACAAATAAAGCGCAATGTTTGGGATCCAGACCATAAGTTAGGGTGCGATCTTGCAGAAAAACGTACGGTACTGAGAAACCTACATACAGGAGAAGCCCACTTAAACTAACCAATAAGAAAGATATCTTATGTAACAACTTAAACGCCATCATTGTAGATAGAACTCTTCTTGCCGCCTTTGTAAATATGCCATGTCGCTCCTGTATATCAGTTAAAGACGCAACGCGAGTTACGGCTAATTGGTACTCTAGACCTGTTTTAGATTCATGCTTTATATCCAATACGCTTTTTTTATAAGCAGGTAGGTTTTTTAATTTCCCTTCGTAGAACACATCATCTCTATACATGGGTCGGGATTGAGGAATATGTTTTTCCCAGTTACAACATTTCGCCCAACAACTATTCTTTTTTGGTTGCTCAGACGGTTTTACTTCAACAATGCTTAGTCGATTATGCTTATCGAATTCGTTAGCCTTGGACATCATAGACTTGACCTGATTCATTTGAAGAGTACTTATAGTACAACCAGGGGCAGTGTGTGCTGTTACTGCGTAACTATGCACATGTGGTTGTGTTATTCCAACAGACGGTCCAGGTTGGGGTACAGAAATATTGGAGTCTTGATTTACCACTGCAGATGCGGTTGGGTAATTCACATTGGCAACAGCGCTGAACAAGCGTTCAGTAGGTGTTGAAGTTCTGACGCTACGAGGAGTATCTGGTGCTGTGCTTTGATTAATATTTTTGAGACTTGGTAAGTAGGTAACTGTTCGAGTTGATTCGTGTTTATCATCCACCTTTTTAGTGACTGATAAAGAAAGTAGTGGTCGGTATGTCATAGCTAAAAAAAATGATATTCCATTTAACCCGGCATGCAAAAGTATCAAAAGCCGCCAGCCAGCCACTTTAACTATGTATGAATTAATTGGATAAAATGTCATTGTACCTAAACTTGATCCACACGTACATATGGACAATGCTAGGGATCGCAGTCTTTCAAAATAGAAACCAACTATCAAGGATGACAGATTAATAAAACAAAATCCAGTACCAGTCATGAAACCGTAAAAAAATAAGATTGAGCTGTAACCCATAGAAAAATAAACACACAGCAGACCAAACGATATCATTAGTGAACCTGTCATACAAGCTGCTCTGAAGCCGTAACGATTAATGAAAGCAGATACTATAGGTGATTGCATGAAGTACATGGCTTGTGCAATCGCGTTTATAAAAGCCACCGATGAAGGAGTTGAATTTAAATCTTCAGTAAGATCAGAAAACATAGCGCCAAATGTGAAACTTATGCCATCCATAAAGGCAATAGTTAGTAAACTAGCAAACACGACTACCCAACCCCATCCTCCTTCATGTGGAACAGTTATTTGAGCTGCAATTTCAGTTTCTTCAACACCTTCACGAGTTTCACCTTCGGTTAACTTTCCAACCGAAGATGCCTTGCTGGGTATCACGATAAGCTGCGGCTGCTTTTGTTGATCATTCTTGTTTGCCATTTTTTTTTAGGAATGTAACTTTGTATATATTTAGTCCTTTGATTATTTATCAAAGCTCAACATCACATCATAGATTGCCATTATGAAAAACGTTTGGCAGTGCGTAAGCAGATAGCCGATTCATACAGAGTAGTTTAATAATTCACGTTAGCTACATTCCATGTTCAACCCATTGGTTCATTACACAGATTTACTAGAGATGCTATCATGTTCATAATAAATTCATATCAATTTTACGGGTTTGTTTGAATTCATAATTGAAAGCTTGGTTTTCACAGGCCCAGTAACTATCGGATAGTAACTGTCCTTCACTGTCCGATAGTTAGGTACTGGATACACTGTTACTGTCGGACAGTGAAAGACAGTTACTGTCCGATAGTTACTGAGGTTACTGAGTCCTTGAAAACAAAGTAGAGTCAGCTACTGTCGGTCAGTTACTGTTAAATATTCAATATATTTTATTTCTTTAGACTTACAAAATAAGCACTTAGACAAGTCATACTTTATACTATAAATTATTATCAAATAAGATTATTTTACTGATTTAGAGAGATTATCACTTCAATTTTTTGTCCACTATACTTATGTATCGTTATATAGTTATATATATATAGTTAGATTTGACTTGGCCAGTTTTCATTACATCAGTCATTTTATAAAGTTATTCAACGTTTTAATTCTGATAAAAACTGGCCAAGTCAAATCTAACCTACATAGATTTGACTTGGCACTCATTCAGATATCCATTCTTTTTGCCGCGAAGCCCACAGCCAATCATAATTTTTGTATTGAACTTGGCTCTCCTATTTTACATTTATGTTTTTGGTGGGATATCATTACTTTTTGTAAAGAAAACTAGGCAGGTATTGACTCGGCGTTTCCAAATATAATTCTACTTGACAATAGATGGCGACACTTTGTATCATGGGAAATAAACCTACGTAGGGCTCAGTAATAATATATTTTAATAACCAAATGAAATTTGTTCAACTACACAACTGACCAATATAATTCTTTTTGGATTTTTCTGAATACCGCATCATATTTTAAAAGTTCTCGAACATTTCCATTGCGACTCGGCGTTTCCAAATATAATTCTACTTGACAATAGATGGTGATACTTTGTATCATGGGAAATAAACATTTATAGGAACGTAGGGCTCAGTGTTAATATATTTTAATAATCATATGTACTGACATTACTTCAACTTACGTTCCTAAAGACTTTTTAGTCGCCAAAATTTTAATTTTTCAGTTTTTATAGTCCTTTTTAAACAAGCCGCCATCTATCGTCAACCATTAACTTACAAAGAAAAACAGGGCCAGGGCCGTATTTAGAATCCAATTATTTTACTGAATGTCCCACGGCTATGTTGAAGCATAGCATGTATAGAATGCACCTATGGAATGTTTTATAAATAAATATTAAATATGCAGGAAATAAAAATAAAGCCTCATTTATAATAAATATTCTATATTGAAAGTACTTTCCCTCCGTGAGACAACTACTATAATAGTAGTTGTTTAGTAAATTTAATGAAATTGAAGCCCACCTATTAATGCAATTTTAAATTGTGTATGTTCTAGATTTCCATCTCAAGATAATGTAAGACAGCAATGGATCACAAAAATTAATAGACAAGACTGGACTCCGACGAAATATACGAAGATTTGTTCTTGCTGATAATACTGATAATCATATTATCCTTCTGATTAAATTAATAGCTGAAAACTATATAGATATTCGTTTTAAGCATTTTGCAACCATAGAAAATGATAGGGCAACCAACCGACAACAATTAACCAAAACAGTTATTTTTGCTGGAAAATGAATTTTGTGAATAAAATAATTCTTAGTACGTCCCCTACACTAGTGACATCTAGTGTGAGGTAGTAAAAATATGTAGTTACTTCGAAAACAGAATCTATTATTTGCCGGTCCCTAACAACTACACTGTATTCTATTGCGCAATCGGAGACGTTAGTACTATTGCTTATTCTATGCAATGCGGATTCTATTCGAATTTAAACCTTATTTCATTGACATAAGGTCGTCGTCGCTAACTTATTTTTTGACGTTTTTTATTTTTTTATTTTTTCCTACGCTTACACACAATTACCGAGCTGGATTCCAAATTTCATCCTTCTAGGTCATCTGGAAGTAGGTTAGAATTAGGTACTATATGTATGTCAGTCAGTCAATGTGAATTTTTACTACTTTTTGACCTTCATATCTTTGTAACCGTTTGAGCTAGCTTCATGAAATTTGGGCTTCTACATGTCCTTATGGATATAATTAAACACACGTAGTTTTATGTGTTTACGTTACAGATGTTTTGAGTTATAGAAGGGTCAAAAGTGGCACCAAGTGGTTCATGTAATGATACACTCGGCGCGTTCCTTTGCTTGAACTTGGCTTGGTCACGCTGCCGCGTGCCCTGATGATGGGATGTGTAACTCGTTCTTGTTTCTTGTATTTCTATTGTGAACATCACACTTTTTCATCCTATTTTTGTGGGTACTTATACATTAAATTTTCATAGATGTGTCGGACAGCTACTTCAACATATCTTGATTCTATTGTCCTCTAACTTTCCTAGCGCCTGGACAATATTTATATGTACTGAAGAGCTAGTTCAGATGTTTCACTTTTTCTTCGTTCAGAGTGTTTTAAATTGCCGTGGCAGGACGTTGGGGCGACAAAATATCATATCTGTAGACCAGCAGCTGTATTATAGCATAGTTTTAGTGAGAACACGTTGGGAAAGTGACCAATAACTGTATAGAGAGCAGATGGACATTTGCTGTCTACTGAGTGGTCGTAACTGGGCCTGTGAACACCAGCCTTAAGTAAAGATAGGTTACGGATTACGGGGGACAGCTGGACAGCTGTTTCCAACTGTCAATAGATTAACAGTTCAGAGTCAACCATAGCGCACAATTGCGCAGTTATATCTCCTCTACACGTTGCCCAATATGTGTGTCATTTCATTATGTTGGCCAACACGTATTCTATCCCATCGTGTAGTGCGAATGTTTGTTGAGTTGAAGTTGTTGAGTGTCGGTTTTTCTACGCAGATCAAAGGAGTTGTGGCGTGATTATGGTCGTCACATAAACACGTTGGCCAAGTGGGTTGCAAAGTAGTCATTGAACAATATCGTTTTTTTATGGTGGCTATTTCCAAAGAGAATAATATAAAGTGTTCTGGTCGTTTTCTATGTATAATAAAAATATCTATCTATGTAATGTATTGTATTATGTATATCAGTTATCTAGTACCCATAAAACAAGCTCTGCTTACGATGGGGCTAGATAATGCTGTGTGAATTGTCCAGCATTATTTATTTATTTATTTAAAAGTGGTTTACTAGTCTGAATTTTTTCCGAAGTCTCATTTCTTGTGGGGTCCCCACTTTTGTGGAGGCCTAGCTTATAGGTGGTTTAGACCTCAGAATACAGAAAGTCCAGAAACCGTGAGCGCGCCTAATACTGACGCTACAAAAACTACTCTTAAATAGAGTAGTTTGACGCGCAACTGATCAGATACTTTGTGAACGTCGTATCGCGTGACGTATTTTAGCGATGACCAATTTAACTAAATTATGCCGTCCTGTGTCGTTCCTACCTGTAAAAATGCGGCGGGTCTAAAAAAGAAACAGGATGGGATCACATTTCACGTGTAAGTATCGCATTTAGGTATCGTCTTATTTAAATAATGAATTAATTTCTCTGTTTTCAATTGTCATAGAGAGTGATGCGTCCATCTTGTTAGTGTTGCCAATATAAGAGTTTTGATTTACCCTTCTTTTTATTACCTTTTAAGGGCTTTTATTCGTTGTAGAATATTAATAAGTTGTGACGACCTCTGTGGCGCGGTGGGCGACGGTCCGCCTGCGACGCAGGAGGTTGCGGGTTCGATTCCCGCCTCGGGACAAATGTTTGTACGATCTGCAAATAATATTTGTTCAGGGTTTTCTGGTCGTTTATGTAATATAAAAAAATATAATTTATCTAAATGTAAATTAGTTCAAACTACAAGAGACAATATTTTAGAAAGCCTACCCAGCAAAAAGGAAATTAAATATTTTTTTTAATCTTAACCGTGTTTTATTTGATGAACCTATCTATTTCTTGAGATAATCAGGTAGGTACATAGTTATATAGAAAAGGTCAATTTTTATTCTATTATTATCTTAATTCCAATACTCCCAAAATTTACCCCAAAAACGGGCAAATAATGCCTGAGCTATCAACATTACGCGGGTGGGAAGGTGAGGCGGGCGGGGGACGTTGTTTTGTTTTTGGACACAGCGTGTAGCTTGCAATTACAGTTGAACGCGGTTTCTGGACTTTCTGTATTCTGAGGTTTAGACGTATAATTTTTAAACATACCGACTACCGTCGTCACAGAACCAAGCAGAAGTCGTTAGTGTTCCGTTCCGTCTGATTCCGATGTCGATGGAACGAACACTAGCAATACCTGCACTACTGATATGGATATAGATGATTCGTCAGAAGAAGTCTGAAGAAGAATAAATATTTTTAGTGTATAATTTAGTTTATAACGAATTATTAACATATGTATTATTGATTTCAAAGTAGTGGTGGGTCGTTGGCTGTTTTTGCGTTAACGAAACGAAACCGTTTTTTATAATTGGTCAACCAGTTGAAAAAACGGTCGACGTTTAACTGGTTCATTCGTTGAACTACGAACGAACCAGTTAAACGTCGACCGTTCGTTCGTTGTTCAACGAATGAACCAGTTAAACGTCGACCGTTCGTTCGTTGTTCAACGAATGAACCAGTTAAATGTCGCGACCGTTTTTTCAACTGGTTGATCGTCGACTGGTTTTCGTAAACTGTTGTAGAAGGAACTATGCATTAAAGTAAGTTTCTAGTTACATTGAAAAACGAACTCGCTGTTTTTTAATCATCGTTGTTTGTTTAATTTGGTGTTAATTACACTAAAAACTGTCTTTATTTACAAGAAAATATCCAATAACTTTCACTATAACAAAAGAAGTAATACTTTGGCGCCATACAAAAAAACGTTGACCTCACATGTCACGTCATCATCATCAGCCTATAGCAGTCCACTGCTGGACATAGGCCTCCCCCAATGAGTGCCATAGCGCCCTGTCTTCAGCTTGCCGCATTCAGCATCTACCTGCAGTCTTTCGCAGGTCGTCATCCCACCTGGTCGGAGGGCGTCCTAACTACGTTTACCGAGTCGTGGTCTCCACTCAAGAACACGTTTGCCCCAGTGGCCGTCGGTTCTTCGCGAAATATGGCCGGCCCACTGCCACTTCAGCTTGCTAGTTCTTTGAGCTATGTCGATAACCTTGGTTCTCTGTCGGATGTATTCGTTACGAATCCTATCCTTCAGAGAAACTCCAAGCATAGCTCTTTCCATAGCTCGCTGAGCGTGACGTGTCACGTCACCTATAGATAAACTAATTGAAACGAAAACAAACAAACCTATGCACATTTAACCTGTTTTTTCGGTCAGCTTGGCTCGAGTGCTTAGCCCCGGAATGAACAAACATACATACATCTCTTACACTCTCAAACAACTGAGCGAGACGTCTCGCTCGCTCGCGTACCGCGTTTTACCTCGCGCTTCGCTCGCGGCTCGTTCGTTAATTTCCGGGTGGTGTTCGGGTCGTTGTCGTGTATGTAGTTGAATTGAATCTGTCTTTGTGTTTCGTTCGTTTGCGTTGCGTTTATCGTTGACGTTGAATTAAAAAACCTGTTCGTAGAAATAACTAGTTTTGCCGCAATAAGAAAACAGTCGACACGTTGGCTGTAGAAAAACAGTTTAAAAAAACGGTTCGTCGATTCAACGCTCACTACTATTTCAAAGTAAACATAATCAGATTTAGTGTATTATTTCATTTCAGATATAGAATTAATTTTTTTAAATTTATTTTCTGAAAAAAAACCTAACTTAGAAAAAACCTATGGTGCCATGTTTTTTATCATGTTTCTTTTCAAGATTTTGAAAAAAAAACATTGTTTTTTATCAATTTACATCTCTACGCCCGCGCCGCATCGGTCATCCACTTATTCTTAGAAGATGATAATCATACCTTATGTATTTATTTATATAAGTTGGTATCTTTTATCCTTGAGTGCCTAGGGAAGATTTCTTGAAAAAAAACTAGTTTAAATAAATTCAAGGTTTAGTCTCTTTATTAGCAATATTTTGAACTGGCATCAAAAGTAATCCACCTACAATCATACAAAATCCTGACCATACAAATGTAGCTTTGTAACCGTAATTTGTTTTTATAATACTAGCTATTGGTGAACATAATAAACTGCCTAAACCTTGGAAACAAAACGCTAATCCAGACGCGTTCGTTAAATTTTCCAATCCATAGATGTTGACCAAAACCATACTACGGAGTCCGGCCGTAGGAGAAATAAAGAATCCAAAAAAACAACTGTAGAAATACTGATAGTAGATATTGTGTGAGATGTCTGAGAGCAATGTGGAGACGCCGGAGAGGATATCGACTAAAATGTATAATTTTAAAGGATCTAGCTTGCAAGCTAATGAACCTATTGCTATCCTTCCGAGTACATTCATAAATCCGATAGCACTCACAAAAAAAGCGCAATGTTGGGCGTCCAGACCAAAACCAAGATTGCGATCTTGTACAAATAAGTACGGTACTGTATAGCCCACGTACAGGATAAGCCCACTGAAACAAAATAACAAGAAAGATTTCTTTTTAAGCATCTTGGGTGTCATCATTGTAGCTAGAACTCTTCTCACCGCAGTAGTAAATATGCCTGCTCGTTGCTGTAAATCAGCTGCCGACGCAACGCGAGTAACTTCCAATTGGTACTCTAGACCTGTTTTAGATACAAGCTTTGAATCCATTACGCTTTTTTGATAAGCAGGTAGGTTTTTTAATTTCCCTTCGTAGAACACATCATCTCTATACATGGGTCGGGATTGAGGAATATGTTTTTCCCACTTACAACATTTCGCCCAACAACTACTCTTTTTTGGTTGCTCAGACGGAGGTATTTGCGTAATGCTTAGTCTTTGATGCTTATCGCTAGCCTTGTTAATTATTAAAGACTTGACCTGCTTCATTTGAAGAGTACTTATACCACCGGGGGCAGTTTGAGCGGTTAACGCTAATCCATGAGCATGAGCTGTTGCGGTGGGTACAACAGACGGTCCAGGTTGACCTTCAGAAGTTTTGGGGTATGTATTTACTACCGCTGATGCGGTTGGGTAATTCACATTGGAAACGGCGCTGAATAAGCGTTCTGTAGGTGTTGAAGCTACGATGCCTTGAGTATCTGATGCTGCGCTCATTTTAATATTTTTGAGACTTGGTAAGTAGGTAACTGTCCGACTTGGTTCGTGTTTATCATCCACCTTTTGAGTGACTGATAAAGAAAGGAGTGGTCGGTATGTCATAGCTAAATAAAATGATATTCCATTTAACCCGGCATGCAAAAGTACCAAAAGCCGCCAGCCAGCCACTTTAACTATGTATACATTTATTGGATAAAAGATCATTATGCCCAAACTTGATCCACACATAGATATGGACAATGCTAGGGATCGTAGTTTTTCAAAATAGAAACCAACTATCAAAGATGAGACATTAATAAAAGAAAATCCAGTACCAGCCATGACGCCGTAAAAAAATAAAATTGAGGGGAAAGTCATAGAAAAATAAGTAGCCATCAAACCAAACGAAACCATAAGAGAACCTGTCATACAAGCAGCTCTGAAGCCAAAACGATTTATGAAGGCAGAGGCTACAGGGGATTGCATGAAGTACATGGCTTGTGAAACCGAGTTGATAAAAGCCACCGATGAACTACTTGAACCTATATCCTCAGTAAGATTAGAAAACATAGCGCCAAATGTGAAAACCATGCCATCCATAATGGTAATAGTAATTAACGAAGAAAACACGACTACCCAACCCCATCCTCCTTCGCGTGGAACAGTTATTTGAGCTACAATTTCAGTTTCTTCACCACCTTCAGGAAATTCACCTTCGGAAAACTTTTTACCCAAAGATGCCTTGGACATCACGACAATAACTGGCGGCTGCTTTTGATTATCTTGCTTTGTGCTCATTTTGTTTTCGATTATGTAACTTTTATATCTTCACGCTTTTGAATATTTATCAAAGCTACCATGCAGCCCAAGAAAAAATATAATTATCGTTTGGCAGTAGGTTATTACAGGTATATCAGATTTTCCTTATATAATTATTGTAGGTTATTGTATTCTCTTTGATTTAGGCATAAGAGATTTTTATTTATTTGAAAGACAGACGTACTGTCTATCTTTCAAATAAATAAAAATCTCTTATGACAATATAAAGAGGTTAAAGTAAACTTACCTAGCCAGGAGAAGAGGAATAATAGCAAAAGAAACGGTGACACCAAATAGAACCGTCGAATTTTAGCACTCCGCCAGACGGGTTTAGAACGCTTCCACCGGATACTTTTCGCACGGAACCGGGTCCACCACAGGAAAAACCCACGAAGGGCCTCTATCGGAATCGATGCAGTCGTCGGCAAGGAGTTAACAAAGCGGGCCCGTACGGACTCGTAGTAGAGTTACATAATCACCCGGCAGGAATAGAACCGTCGAATTTTAGCACTCCGCCAGACGGGGTTAGAATGCTTCCACCGGATACTTTTCGCACGGAACCGGGTCCACCACAGGAAAAACCCACGAAGGGCCTCTATCGGAATCGATGCAGTCGTCGGCAAGGAGTTAACAAAGCGGGCCCGTACGGACTCGTAGTAGAGTTACATAATCACCCGGCAGGAATAGAACCGTCGAATTTTAGCACTCCGCCAGACGGGGTTAGAATGCTTCCACCGGATACTTTTCGGACGGAACCGGGTCTACCACAGGAAAAACCCACGCAGGGCCTCTATCGGAATCGATGCAGTCATCGGCAAGGTGTTAACAAAGCGGGCCCGTACGGACTCGTAGTAGTGGAGGACAGTACAATGAAGATGTACATAGACCAGTGAATTCTCCACTAGGTATACCTACAAACCTATGTGGTTTCCTTCGTGTTATTTTTAAGCTTTTTTATGTAACCATATGTTTAAGTTGGTAAATAAATAAAAAATATATATATATAAAAAAATTACACATAATAGTGAACAGACTTATCGTTACTTTTTTACCAAAATAATTAAAAAAATATTAACAGAGACAAATAATTACTGTAAACGACAAAATTAAAGGCAAATTAAAATAATTTAAACTAAGTTATTAGCTGCAATGCTTTTACGATACGAGACGAGGGTTGATCAAAGAGAATATAAAGTATGTAAGAGACTTAAGAGATCATGTTATTCCAAAAAGTATGAGAAGAATATAGAGTGTTTGGTAAAAAAAACTTTTATTTTTTTAGTCCGTCTATCTGTCAAGGGTCAAAAATGTCCTGTTTAAAATCTTAAAAATTGACAGTGTTCTAGGCATAGACTAAGTAATAATTCTAGATGGATTCCTACGGAATCACAAGTCAAGAACAGCAATGGCGGACTTGTCATAAGTGAGAGATGCCAACTGATGAAAAAAATGCCTTTCTAATTACATCACTTATTTCTTCGATTGAACGCAAATAACTATCAACAGAAAAATCACAACAAAAACACAAATCTTGCCGGTGTTGTAGGAAAACAATTATGTTAATCAGTAAATCAAGTCATCTATTTAAATTTTTATTTATGTTAGGTAGGCTACCTACCTATTTTTAATTTTAAGAATTATAACATACAAAGATTCAAACATTTTTAATATACTCCCACATAATCGGAAATTTAGAAGTTTACGTGCTGGTAACACCGGCAAGATTTGTATTTTTGTTGTGATTTTTCTGTTGATAGTTATTTGCGTTCAATCGAAGAAATAAGTGGATGTGATTAGATATTTACGTGTGAAATGTGATTCTGTGTTTATTATTTACTAAATTAGTGTGATTTCGGCAACATTTGACCACACAAGAAGTTATTTTTAATTTTTCGATCTAAGTTACAATAGTAGAGTCACTCTGTTAGTGTATAAAGAGGTAATGGCGGACGAGCGGTCACAATGACAATTTCACAATCGGTACATTAGTGAGTGCTTCGTTCTTCGGTTGACTGAGACTAGGTCCGAGCATTTTTTACGTTCATGCTACCTACTTCATATGTGATCTGTGATTTGTAGAAAATGTTATGAAAATTATCGGCATTTTTTTTTCATCAGTTGGCGTCTCTCACTTATGACAAGTCCGCCATTGCTGTTCTTGACTTGTGATTCCGTAGGAATCCGTCTGGAATTATTACTAAGTCCATGCACAAAACAAATAAACCGTAGGACAAGGTATTGCCGGCCCATTTAGTCCATCTAGGAAACAAATTGGTGACACTTCATTGGACATACTCATTCGTCCAAGGCATTTCCAAGGCTGAAACAATGACAACTAATAACTCTACTTTGACAAGCTAACAAAACTTCAATTCAATCAACGTTCGTTCATTCATGTTCAATCAATCAAAAAAGTATGTTTGTCGTGGTGAAGTGGAGGGAAAAAGACGCGGGTAAAAAATAGATTAATCTAGGTTTTAGAGTCCGAGAGTGTAATACAGCTTGTGTGATCGCAGAATAGTGCAATAAGAATAAAATACAAGGTGAAACAATGTCGCAAACAACCCTTACGTCATTTTTCAACAGTAGAAAAAGGGCTGCAACTGATGAAATTGCTTCTACTAAAAATAAGATTCCACACATCGAAAGACTTCAAGATGCCAGAGCCCTGAAGAAAGCTCTCCTGCTGAAAAAAAGTGAAGTGATCACCAAAGATGTGAAACCGAATAAAGAAGTAACAAATGGCATAAACGTTAATATAGTAAACATAACGCAAAAAGCATTGGTTTCCATTGTGTCAACAAAAGATGTTGAATCAGAATCACAGCCCAAGAAGACCGTTTTTGCTAAGAAGTTTAATGTTTCTAACATAGCTAACTCTGCTGAACACATTAAAACTACGACTGTGCACACAGCTCGTCAGGAACTCAGTTTAGGAGACATAAGAAAGAGGTTAGCTGGCAGTTCTAGGTTAGCAGAACTGAGAGCTTCTGCAGAACGTATCAGTAAAGGAATTAAGCAAGTGAAAGAAATCACTGAAAAACGCAATCTCAAGGAGTTCAAATCAATAGATGTGGAAGTACCATTGAGGTAAATTTTCTGCTATGAGTTATTACTAAATTTTATTCTTCACTACACTTCCACAGCTTATACCAGTATACTCATCAATGTATTCTTAATAATTTTAAAACTGTTATCTTCTTTCAGTCCTAGCAAGAGAGTAAGAGCTCAGAATGACTTGCTGTCTCCATCTAAACAAGAGCCTACCCTGCAGAGACCTCTTATTTCACCAAGAAAAGTCTTTGTGAGCCCTATTAAAAGTCCCAACAAGGTAAATTATCTACATTTCTATAATAACTATTTTCATTCAAATAAATATTTATATTGGTAACCTAAAGGTAATATCAATATAGAATGATTGTGTTGTCAAAATTAAAATCTTATAACCTTCTATTGCTGATTCAATCTCATGTATTTAAAGCCCCTTGTTCAGTCCTATGCTAGTTGAGTTCATCCGTACTTTGTGTTTAATGATAGGTATTTATATAAATTATATTAGAACACTAATTATCAGGTCAAGGCTGTACCTAAGAAGAAATTAATGTCATTGCAATAATGTACAATAAGCATATAAGCTATGACCTCGATTGTTGACCATGTTTTGCTTACATACATTTACTTTCAGTTTGGTTTTCTTATTTGTTCATCTTGCATATCTATAGTGAAGTGGTGTGGTTAAAATGGATTTTTCTGGTGATGAGGCAATTGACTTGATGAGACATTTGTCTCTTGATTCTCAGATTCCTGCATACATACGGCATGCATCACTTGCTACTAGTTCTACCAGTTTGCCGCTGCCGCATCACTACAGGTTCCTGTCTGAGCTATTCCGTGGCATGGAAACTGTGGTAGCCCTTCTCTACAACAGAAACGAAAAGATCACATTTTCCAAGCTTAAGCCATCTGTACAAGAGATGCTGAAACGCACCTTTAATGAGAAACATTTGGCACAAATCAAACATTTAGTGCCTGACTTTTATAACTTTGAGGTGCAGAAAATAAAGAACTTCAGTGCATCATCCCACAGAGAAGAGTATGAACTTGTTATCACACCGAACTTCCCCAACAATTTCAAAGTCATGAATCCTACAGTATTGTTGGAGCGGCGCAGATTCTTCTATGACACACTACTGCAGCTGGTGAAAAAGCAACATGCTCAATACTTGCTTACTCTGGACCCTCCAATGGTTATTGCTGATGAGAAATTATCCCGCTGGCATCCAGAGTTTGAGATTGAAAAACTACCTGAAGTGGAAAGCTCTAAGTTACCAGAGATGCCAAATGCAGAAAAGTTCTCTTCAGCTCAGGATGTACTTGCAAAGGCCCGTGAGTTATTCAAATGTAATACTAAAATGGAGAGGGCTCTGGAAAAATTGGCTGATGCTAAATCAAGGGGATTGACAGATGATGAGAAATCTGTTACTGGTCTACATAATCAAAAACAAAGCAGTAGCACTCAGACTGGTCAGCCATCAACCAGCAGTGTTATGCTCCTTAACCCTGCACTTCGTAATTTGCCTACTTCTCTGTTGGAAAAGGTGAAAGCTAGACAAGCAGCCAAGGCCTTGGAAGCTATGACTAGACCCGCTGAGCATGAGCAGAAATATGCTATTTACAGCCGGCTCCCTGATCTAGCTCGCACTCTGAGAAACATATTTGTGACTGAAAGGAAGAATGTCCTTGCTCTTAACATTATCCTTTCGAAGTTGGATAGTAGTTTTAAAGCCAACATTGCAGCTAGCGATCTCCAAAGAGACATTAGAGTGCTGACAGAAGAAGTGCCTGATTGGATCAAGCTGCATGACATCAGAAATAATACTTATTTAAAATTAGATAAGAGCACTGACCTAAAGCAAATTTCTTTGAAACTTGAAGCTTTGGCAGCCAAATTCAAATATGACTAAGGTATTTAAGTAATTGGCTCTGCTGCTAAGACTGAGTTAGTAAATTATTTTTTATTTAAACTCAAATCACCATTAGATATTTAAGTTGTCTCTATTATTGACATCATCTTAATTAGTTTAAGTACATAATAGTTTTGCAATAAATAGTCCTTGAATGATCTGTTAAAATTATTGTCAGTTCAAAAGACATTAGACCTTAACTGTATGGAGATCAAAGTTTTCTTGTTAAACTATATTATCAGCCACTCAATTGACATACTTCGTTTTAAGAGCTCTTATTAATAAGTAGACATTGAATTTTAAGTCCTTGTTTCATTGTGTTTTCTGGACATGAACTTTACTAGAAGTTGAATGTTTTATTGATTTTATTTTTAATTAATTGATTTACTGATTAAGTTCATACTGTGTGGTATTTTCTTTAGAAATAAAATAACAATAAACAATTATTGTATCATTTATTTTAATCTTAGCGTAATATTCAAGCCTGTAATGGTAACATGTCTGAAGTAGGTTAACATATTAGTATGGTCAGAGTTGATCATAAACTACTTGTGTCATCATCATCATCAGCCTATATCAGTCCACTGCTGGACATAGGCCTCCCCCAATGAGCGCCGTAGCGCCCTGTCTTCAGCTTGCCGCATCCAGCATCTACCTGCAGTCTTACGCAAGTCGTCATCCCACCTGGTCGGAGGGCGTCCTACACTACGTTTACCGAGTCGCGGTCTCCACTTAAGAACACGTTTGCCCCAGCGGCCGTCGGTTCTTCGCGAAATATGGCCGGCCCACTGCCACTTCAGGTTGCTAATTCTTTGAGCTACGTCGATAACCTTGGTTCTCTGTCGGATGTATTCGTTACGAATCCTATCCTTCAGAGAAACTCCGAGCATAGCTCTTTCCATAGCTCGCTGAGCGACTTTGAACTGGTGGACCAGCCCTATCGCGAGTGTCCACGTCTCAGCTCCGTAGGTCATAAAGGGTAGGACGCACTGGTTGACTAAAAAAAAAAACGTTGAAACTACTTGTGTAGAAGTTCGTAATGTTCTGCAGCCCTGCCCAATCGGTACGCCTGTAGGAATTTCTGCATAATGTCTCTTGGTACGTAAGTAAATTTAACCACTGAGTCCTCGGCCATATTCTTTAAGTAGGTGCTCTGTAAATAAAAATTAATTTTGTCACACACGCGCACTATACTGGCGCATCAACCCCGAAGTGGGTGTTGGCCTCCCAACACAACAAATAAAATAAATAATATAACACGGACTTCAATACTCAATATGTTATTGCTTAAATGTGTACAAACAAATAGTTCTTTACTAACAAAAGTCCAACATGCGTCCTTCAAGGACATTGCAATATAAATTTAAAGTTAAATGGGATATAAAGTAGCCCATGGTTTAGTCCAGGCTTGGAACTACCTGTATGCAACTTCAGCCCGGTCCTTTCCATAATTTTGGCGTGAAGAGGTAACAAACATCCATCCTACCAAACAACCAAACTAGCATTTATAATATTAGTGTGAAAATACCTATAGGTTTAAGTTATTACGTGTATAAATTAACTGATTCTTACCAGAAGAGCATACTTGGGGCCAGTAATCTGAACAAAGTCATCATCGTAGGCTAGCAACCTCTCGAAGAACACCCAGATCATATAATCTGCATAACCTGGCTGTTCGCCGTCTAGAAAGGTTGTGCCTCGAGTCTTGAGAGCGTCTTGGACGTACTGTAGACCTTTATGGTACCCAGTGATCAGATCCGGTGTGATGTTGGTGGGATCTCTCACTAGTTTAAAGAAGAAGGGAACGACCTGTAAATTATAAATAGGTACTTAGGTTAGCGCGTTCACTGCCCACGCTTCAGCGATACGACCTTGGGGGATAGCTGCCAAGGGATTTAGCTATGCCCGTATATTTATGCAGGCAGCAAACTTTTGTCTTGGCGAGAACGATGCGCTGCGCCCTGCGGTCCAACAAACCATGGGGATTATGGCATTACCTCATAAGCCCCTAATGAGGGTACCCAGAGGCACATTAGCGCGAATGCCTATTATATCTTATTATTACGTTGTACAAAAGATTTTTCAAAAATTCCATTGGGCAGTTTGTTTTTTTTTTCCATACCTATTAACAGATTTTTTAATGCTAAATGCTTAAATGTTAATAATTTTATTTTGTAAAGTATAGAGAGAGACGCGAAAGAGTTTAATCTCTAATAATACCTAGTGATCACAAACTGCCCTATGAAAATTTTAAATTTCTTTTGTTCAACGTTAATAATAAGATAAAAGGTGGTATCGCCTTAATAAGGGAGGCATAACGTCCAGCGGTGGACTATAAGTTATAAGTTAAGACTATAGGCTGATGATGATGCGAGTTTTATAAACTAAGCGGGTAGTTAGGACTTTTCAATTAAGTAAGTATGGCGTACCCAAGTGATATTAAGGAGTGGTTAAAGAATTATAACGAGATATATTTCTGTGGGAGTGGTATAGTAAATTATATATTATTTAATGACGCTGAGTCATAGAATTGGGAATGGAAGTTTTTCCATTTTCACGGGTATTCTACTCGCATAAGTTGAAGTTTTTAGTCTAGTCTAGGTAATTTTGGAAAGGACACCTTTGCTATATTGCTATACATATAATACACCTACCTATACTATATTGTTTTAAGTATATCAGTCATCTAGTACACATAAAACAAGCTCTGCTTAGCTTGGGGCTGTTTAACATTCTTTATTTATTTTGCACAGCCGTGAGATTCGATGGGTTTTCTAGATTACGAAGGTACCTATCTGTAGATAGAGTAATGTGGGAAGGAAACTTACGTTATTATTCACAAATTCAATAATAATCTTGTCTTGAGCCCTCTTCAGTGGGTCCTTAGGCAGCAGAGGTCTCTGGGGGTAGACTTCATCGAGGTACTCAACAGTGATTAAGCTCTCGATGACTAACTCTCCTTCCTTGATTTCGAGCGAAGGAACTTTCGCTGTAAAAAAAGCAAAAGCATTACCGACCGTCCTTGATCTATTTCGCTGATCCAACGTCTCACCCATCCGTTCATTTTTTTACCTCCATATCAACCTTATTAATGAATGAGTAATGCTAATGACACCCAATGTTTGTAACACTAACTTTTGTGCATGTTATATTAAGTCTCCCGCTTTCTCGAACTCATTGTCACTGTAGTCTTGACGATTCGGCAGCTTTTACATGACTGGAATCATGTCGGCAATATCGCCAGCCCGGTCCATTCCATTCCAGCGCTACTGGGTTACTGGACTGGAATAATGTAAACCGGTCATAACAAGTGAAGATGGTGATCAGGTGGAGCAACTGTAATGATTAGATTTTTGCGATTTCGGCAGTTTCATGCGCCATGATCGCGGAATCTGTCTACAGCTTGCCGCATCTGCATCCACCATCGCTTTGAAATCACTGGCAAATCGTCGCTGTAATAAGCAGTGATCGGAATAGGTAGAGTATTTTTTTTTTTTAATGCTTTTTCAAATCAATAATTTCTAAATAGTCTAGACGCTAATATAAAGTCAATTTTATAATTTAGAAATCGCGGTATTTAAACATCATTATCGGGATTGTAGAAGAGGTTTTACGAATATCAACTCTACGTTACTTCCACACTCGAATTTTAGGTAAATATAGATACTCTACCTATTCCGATCACTGGCGATAAGGCTGCAAGTACCTAGGTACTACCTTAAATCAATATTTAATCGCAACCGTCGCTCCTTAGCTTGGTTGTTTTTGATCCCCAACCCGCATGCCCAGCGTGGGGATTATGGGCATAAAGCTCCCCCCCCCCCCATGATAACAGACAAGACGAGATGGCTCCCAGTTCCCGGCCGCCTCGCTATTCCTGTTCATGGTAGCGGCCACGGTAACGGTGTGGCAACGGGTGCTAGGAATCCCTGGGCTACATCAGGCTACCACTCACTAGCTTAAAAATGTCATCAGTCATCTTCAGTACTTACCTCCAAGAGGACTCTTGCTCTCGAACCACTCTGGCTTCTCCATAAGGTTGATGTTCACCACCTCAAAGTCGATACCCTTCGCGGCCAGGGCAAGCAGGGTGCGTTGGCCGAAGGGGCAGAATCGCATGTTGTATAGTCGAATTTTGCCATTATATGGGGGGATAGCGTCTCCTGAAATGAGACAGAGTAGAAGTATTAAATACTATTAGGTACCTTACATATACACTAGCCAAACTCGATGTTAAATATTTATAAACAAGCCATGCTTCAATTAAAAAGATGCACTATGATGCTTCATGGCATAATAATTTATTGTTTATCCAACATCACAGGTAGTAGTATATTTACCTGCCTACTTACTTTTATCGGATTGTAGATATCTATAATCCGATAAAAGTAAGTAGGTAGGGACCTAAACCTCTATAATTCCTAATAATATTAGGAATTATAGAGGTTTAGGTCTAGTAGTTTTGTTTGTTCTGATGTATTTTATACTATTGTAAGGTTTTTTTAAATTTAAAATCTTATGTTAGTACTTTGTGTATACAATAGGATTGACATGTATTTTAACAAAAGTATTAATTTTTTAAACTCATTCATTTATAAGGATAAATGAATAAGATTAAAAAATAGATCAAATTATACATTTACAAAACTTAATCATTATAACAGAACAGAAATTATTAACGAAACGAGAATACTTTGGTCTAATAAAGACAAGTTACGAAACAAGAGCCGAGGTAGTTTAAATTTACCGCCACTCGGCGACAAGGTTAATGTTCAATGTACTTTAAAGACTTAAATACAAAACAAACCTTTCGTTAGATGCTTTCCATCGATGTCAACTTTCGGAGCCATTATTGAACTGTAGAGTCCTAACACTTGTCCGACCGCTTGTATACCTTGATATGACGACCAAGCCCAATGCATGCCCAAACTTATAGTGCTCGCTATCATATTTTCTTGTTGATACCGTGACTTGCAGAACCTAATAAACTAGTTAGGTCGGACCACACTGTAGGAAATAAATCAGCTTAAGTTCACTTTAAAAATCTTTACAGAGTAAAATGATTAAGTAGGTACCTACGTGGGTAGTTTTCTTTACCTAGTTTAGTTTTTAAATATTTTTTCTTTGTCTCTTTAAAATATGACTTCGTTCGTCATGTCAACGCTAAAATTAAACACTGGTAAAGAAAAAAACTTTATCGTGCGTTTATCCCCACTCATTTAAGCACGTGTTTATTGGCACAACAAAGTCTACTTTGGTAAGTAGATTGTAATGTACCATGTATGTATGTACCTACTCGTAAAGAGAAGTCTACGACGATGTAGTACGTACCTAAGTACCTAGTTATGTACGTACGTTAGTAATAGGTTTATTCACTGCTAAGCAGTAAGGTTGTTTGTTTTAGTTCTTTGGCTAAAATAAAACATAGTTCTATGGATTTAGTATGGTACCTTTATTTTATCTAAATATTATAGGTACGTAAGTAAAAAGACCAACGGAATATTTTGTGATTCATCTAGTGCCTTGTTTGTTTCCTTTTCCTCCGTCATCCATCATTGAGCTTGAATAACTCTATGTTCGTTTCGTCATGCAATGCATGGCAGGCATTGATGATACACAAACGATGATACAGCAACTGCCTTGTCATTGTCAGTTATGAGTTGTAGAGTTATCTTAAATTTTATTATCAATGACATTGAAGTCCTTGATTGCCTTGCCGGCTGTGGTTGACGGTTGTGACAAATCAAATCCCAATTTTACTTTACCATAGATGAAGGAAACATATAGATAGATAGCCAGAGCCCATTCAAAGTTGCGTTCCTCCGAAATTCTGGTTAATACTAGATGGCGTTGATCCTTATCACGAAAATCGTTATATTCCACGATTAAACTCGGTAAATGAATAGGAGTCATTTGATAATCGTAACAATTCTTTTATAGATTTTTTTAAATAAGTTTTTGATGCTTACCGGTTGATATATTCAAATTTTGTTTTATTAATAGATAATCGTCCTGGTAGACTAGTCTCTAAAGAATAGTGATAGATGGCGTGGCATAATGTACAAGATAAAGCATCGTTTAAAAGGTAGATGGCGTGCAAATGAAAAGTTTGTATGATAACATTAATTTTATGATTAGCTATTTGAAGTGATACCCTAAGCATACCTATCTATTATGCCGCAGGTTTTCTCGTTTTATTTACTTTAGCTTATTTGCAAGAGGGCGCTGCGCTCGTAAGGTCAACGTACACCCTACGAATAAAATTTATTTAAAATTGAAATCCGGATAAAACAGTGATTAAACCAGTGAAAATTAAAGTAAAACGTACTAAGCATATGGCATAACATTATCTCAACGAAACATTACAAATTAGAGCTAGAAAACAGTGATTACAAAAACAACAAGGACGATCTGTGAACAACAATAAACAGTGCAATCAATTTTGATGTAGTAAATATTAACGTCATTTATAAGCTTATTTCTCATCTATTATTTAAGTTTACAAAGTAGTTAAATCGTTAATAGTTGTTGCTTGAACATGCGTCACCTCCACTACGTGGCGCGCAGTTCAAATAACAATTTGTCTTTTAATTTTACAAAGCATTGAAAACACTTAAAATGTTATCTCCTTAGTATTCTAAATTAACCTTTTAAATTAATATATTATAAATAACTATTTACAAATAAGAAAATCAATGTTAAACAATAAGCTTGATTAACTGTTTAAAACCAAGAGTATGTTTTCAATTGTTTTGAATTTGGTTTACAACACCATAAAAAATTACGTAATTATCAAACATTCCATCAGGACATTAGCCTGAATCAAATTTCTAGCAATTATTAGTTTTGAAGCGGTTATGCGTCGTCATGTCAAAAATACCGAATTATTTTATAAAATATATATATTTACTTATATCATAAAATTCGAAAGGTATCTGTATCTGGTATAAATATTCCTTAAAAATTTTAATAACAAAAAGATAAAGTCATTTAAAACGGGATATTTACCATGATTTGATTTTATGCAAAAAGCAACAAAAAGATTTTAACAAAAAGTTATTTATGCAAAAGCATGAAAATTGGAGGTTCGAACCAACAGTCGCTTTCCAGTATTCTTTGTAGGAATAATTCAGTGTGTTAATCAACTGAGCCACGGAGCCGATAACTCTGCTATCGAAATATAAGGATGATTTCAATATTCTAACGATGTTCAAAAAATTATACGACCACCCGTCAATTGTTTTGAATTTTTTACAACACCATGAAAATGTTACAATTCACTAATCAAACATTCCATCAGGACATTAGCCTTAATTAATCAAATTTCTAGCAATTATTAGTTTTGAAGCGGTTCTGCGTCGTTATGTCAAAAATACCGAATTATTTTAGAAAAAAATGTCCATCCAATCCAAAAAACTAAATCAAGTACTTATTGAAAATTGTTTCGAGCTTTATGCATAATGTGTGTGCTGTAGGAAAAACATGAATAAAATTTTAATTAAAGTCAAAACGTTATTCGTAAAAAAATATTATATATTAACCCAAAATTAGGGGGACTGATGCGAGGTACGTGAGAGAACGTAAATAATATTTTTAGTAAAACCAGTGCAGAACACAGCAGAACGGCAACGTCGCGTCGCCGCCGGGTCGCGTCGTCGTCGTTCAGCCGGGAAAAATGCTATCTGGCAACGTATCAATCATGTAGCAATCGACATTAGCACCATCTATAAAATTTAATTAGATGGAAGTATATCATTGACATAGACTCTTGAAAAGCTGCAAAGACAATCTTATAGGTGGCGCTGTTGCGGTAAAATAAACGGGCAGATTGATTAATTTTAACGAATTGCTACACATAGCGCCGTCTCGCGCCCTACCAGATAACTAGTAATCGATTCTCGGTCGGATGAATGGACCTTGGACGTCTAGTCTATTTATTTTATTCGTCCATGACTTTACCCATTGCATTGCTGTCTAGCTGCTAGCTGTCGCGAATAAAAATTAATTAATAGAAATAGAAATATTCTTTTTCATTTAATTCAGGTGCTTTTAGCTTATAATAAGATAAAATATTCACGGCTTGCTACCTAGCTGAAGATGTCGGAAAAACATTTACAGACCGGTAAGTTTTAGAAGTTTTTTTTGAAAGGTTAAATTGTACTTGACAAAAAACCTGACTCGTTTCTCTAAAATTTTATTTTTTTACAGGCGATGCTCTCCCTGCCTTCAACGGAAAGTTGCGAGTGTTCGCAATGAGATTCTGTCCATATGCCGAGAGGACAGTCCTAGTTCTGAATGCCAAGAAGTTGGAGTATGATCTAGTTTTCATCAACTTGGATCACAAGCCTGAATGGATCTTCAACTACAGTCCTAAAGGTTTGTTGACTTAGATTTAGAACATCTAAAATTGTATTGCAACAATAGGTATTCATAATAAAAGATACAACAGGATTCCTAAAAGAAAAAAATATTTCTACAGAGTTCAATCTAAAACGAAATGTTCAAGTATTTACTACTGTTAGTTATATTATTACTATTGGTTGGAAAATAACTGAATACCTACACTTGTGGCAGAAATCATATAGGACAAGGAAAATTTACCCCCATTTTTTTCCTTATCCAATAGGATAAGGAAAAATCTTTGGCATAAACTGAATAACCATTGTATTTATTCATAAATATTTATAGGAACTGTACCTGCTTTGGAGTATGAAGAAGGAAAAGCTATTTTTGACAGTAACATTGTGAATGTCTACTTGGATGAGAAGTATCCTGAAACAGCGCTGCAGTCTACTGACCCACTGCGCAGGGCTGAGGACAAAATCATCTCAGAGAATTTAGCTGCTGTAAGTATGCTATTATATATATATATATATATAGTATAGGTGCTATGGGCATTTTTTTAGGTGGCTTGGGTCACTGCGGCCGTAGTAGGACTATTGTAATTGCCATGTCAACAGGCTTTATTATTTACATGTTTTATAGCTTAAATATTGTATGCACAGTGTATGCACAGTACCGGCCCATATAAAATGACCATTAAAATGTACAACAAACTACCAAACGCAATAAAAGACATAGAATCTGATACCTTATTCATAAAAATACTAAAAAAAATATTAAATGACAAAATGCTATTATGATACAAATGAATTTTTAAATGACAAATTGACATTTTGATAAGAATAAATAAAAAACTGACATTATGAAAAGGCAAATAAAATATAACCATTACTAAAATTACTAGACAAGTAGGTACTACTTACCATAGTACCTACATATTTATATTATATATTTTACTAAAACAACCTCGGTCTGCCTTCCACTTGTTGTTCACGCCCAATAGGGTTCACATTGTGATACTAATCTATACATAAGAACCTACTAATTAAGCCAATGTGATGACAACAATAAATAAATTGAGTATAGGATTGAGTACAAATAAAAGCTTAGGTGCTCACAGTCCAACCTCATGAAATTTGTATTCATAGAAACAATTCCTTTGTTATTACATGCTGTTATTAATTTATATAGAAACTGGTGTCTTATTAATTACAATAAAAACAAAACCTCAACATAAAAAATGTAATGGAAGGAATGTTATTCAGAAATCATTGTATTACCCTTCAAGGCATGCAATGTTGTTTATGAATAAACATAATTATTAGTTCTTTTTATAAATTGACTCAACTTGCCACTTGGGCTATTATTAATGCCAAAATGATCTTGTATTTGTTAATTATGTTGGAAGGTTCATTTTAACTTGCAATGTAAATGTATGTCTATGTCATTATGTCTATGTTTATTTGTTATAAACAAACATTAGGTTTATATAACAACATGCAATGTTACTCAGGAGGTTGGTATGGTACTTCTTCTCCCACTATCTTTACCTGGTTAAAATAAACTAGAATGCTAAAAAATTATGTAAATCCTATGAAATTTCAAAATAATAATGTAAGAATACTTTTATTTGACAGGCCCAATCTGCCTACTACACTGCAGCATTCAATCCATCAGGATTAAACCCGACTCATGCTGAGAACTACCATAAGGGCCTCGAGTCCCTTCAGATGGAGATCAAAGCTCGCGGCACCACATTCCTGCATGGAGATGCACCAGGTCTAGTGGATTACACCATCTGGCCATTCCTGGAGCGCTTTGAGGCACTACCAATGCTCGGCAAGGCTGAGTTTGCTATTGACAAGACTAAATATGAGACTTTGGTAGGTACCTAATATTATAAAGGCGAAATTATGGAAAACGCGCGTATATTTATTACGGATATAAGCGGGTTAATAAACGAACGAACCTTTTGTGTTGGAAGAACACTAAACTAACGAACCTTAACGAGGGGCTTCTTTAGCGTCGAGCAACGCGCGTCGCGCCGCCGCGCCTCTGATAGTGCGACGGCATTTTATCTATTGATAAGGGATGAAATGTTGGTGATCTTCAAACACAAATAAGGTTCGTCATAAACCCACTTACATCCATAATGAATTTCCTCAAAGATCGTTTTTATTGTAATATGTAGGGATATGTATGTCACATAGAACAGTGTCTCTACTCTACTACTACTTACATATAACATCACATATGATGTGAAAGTGCCAAAACTACTTTCAGTTTAGTTTTCAGTTTATTTATATCCACCGTAGGTACACAATGTTACACTTGATGTCGTTAAATACTATTTTAAAAGACAAATTACATTTTTACTATAACACACACTAACTTTTGACACAGGAAACACCATAGGACATTGTGCAAAAAAAAGCAGACAAACATGCCTTCTTAAAAAAATAAAATAAATTCATTTATAATAATTTGTCACAATAAAACAGATAATAAATTATGGTATAAGTTAAATGTAATGCTGTATAAGGGCATTGTCAAACTATACTAAAAATATTGTACAAAATTAAATAATATACAAGTAAAATACTAAAATACTACTCAACATATTGTGCTGAATTTTGGCATAGTTCTAGATTAACAACTTCTTAGGGTACCTACTTAATAATGTTAAAACGCGTGTTATAGGCTGAAGCTGTAGTGATGTCCTAGCCGAATTTCGACGGCCAATCTCTACGGAGGCTACCAAGGTGCCCAGGACATATTTTATCTTGTGCTCAATGCATTAGTAGCTGAATTTAGTATTATGCATTAACACATTTCCTGCCTACCCAGTACAGTACCCACAGAACGTTTGGTATATTATACATTCGTATAGTTAATTTCAAGAGACAAAAATTTATCTAAACCTATAGATAAAAGATAGTAGCTACTGGTTATGCATTATCATTGTGCTCTGAATATGGAAGTTTTATCTTATCAATCTCTATTGACTTGTTGAAAACAGACTTTATGTGGTTCACAAGTAATGATATAGTAGAAATAATATTATTTCTTCTATTAATTATGAATGGAATTAAAATGTCATGTCCGTTATGAGCAATAAAAGCGTTAAAATGTTAAAGTGTAATAAAGGAGGAGGTTCTCATTTCGACTGTATATTTTTTGTTTGTTACCTCATAATAGTCGACTGGGTGAACCGATTTTAATGATTACTTTTTTAAACTAAAAGCTGGTGATTCCCGTGTGGACCCAATTTGGTCCAGTTCTAACAATGGCATCCATGAGAAAACCATATAAGTCTTCAATTTGCATTAAAATATGTGCGCGACAAATGGACTAATAACTCAATATCACGCCAACCGATTTCGATGATTCTTTTTTAAAACTATGTTTTAAACTCATTTTCATTATTTAGGAATATAATAAAGTCAGTTTATAGTTTTAAAAACACGCCACATGATTTGTTTTTCAGGTGAACTACATTGAAGCAATGAAACTGACCCCTGCAGTGAAAGCATACTACCTATCCCCGGAAACCCACGCCAAGTTCACAGAGTCGCGTGCGAAGGGAGACGCTGATTACAACATGCTGGACACCAGCGCTGTGTGCTGCATGCGTCCTAGGAAGAAGAAGGAATAAGCACATAATATATAATAACACAAAATGCAAAAGTACAACGTAAAGTCAACGGTAAGTAATTGCTGAAAAAGAGCTTGTTTTTTATACCTGCGTGTTAAAGAATCAGACAGAGAGTGACGTTATTCCTCATGCTGTCCCGCTCGGATTGGATCCGAACCACAGCATCTCACAGCCAGCTGTGCAATTAGTCCTAAACAATCCATCCTATAATTGACATTTGACAATGGCCTTGAACGCCTTTTTATAATAGCAATATAATTGCAAATTTCAAAGGTCATTAGTGGGCTTTCAAATGTCAATATAGGTTAGGTTTTTGCGTAATACCACGAGTGAGCAGAACAGCATAAGATAACGTCATAACTAATCCCATTCTTTAAGTACGCAGATTATATAGGCGTAAAGTACTTAAAAATATCTTTCGGCAATTTTCGTCGTTGATTGTACACTTCTAAAGTACACCATAACACACGTAAACATAAAACGTACAATTTTTTATTTACATTTCTCAAAATTCCATTATTTTAGGACATACTTGATTTTTGTTTTATGCATTTTAATAAACTTGTGGTACTTACTTTGTTTTTATCTAATTGTCCCCAAGTCTGTTCTGCGTAATTGTAACCTACCTACATAATTATGTAGGTAGGTTAGGTACTACTATTCCTCATGGCTACTAGACTTTTCAACCGGCAACCTCGCTCTGTCTGGACGCGGCTATTCAGGTTTTACTAATAGCCAGACTAGGTGGAGAAGTAGATACATTTACTTACATTTTTCTGTTGCTGTACTTCTGTCCTAAAGTACCATGCCTATACCTATGTCGTAACCAAAACGAACACGAGAAGCAGACGTGTACGGCAACAAACTAAAAAACCATAAGTAATGTATAGCATAGCGTTGGAGCCGTACGCCGTTGATGATCCAGTCAGGATAATATTGACGAATTTGTAAGAGGTCTCTTTCGACATGCAAAAATAACGCAGATGATTATAATAATTAATATGCTGGACCATCTACACAGCATCATTTAGCCCCAAGCTAAGTAGAGCTTGTGTCATGGATTAGGTACAAGTTAAGGTTATGTCCCTTGGTATACATAAGCTTAACATGTATCCTAATTTAAAAAAAAAATCATTAAAAACGGTATTTGTTAAAAGTAGTAAATAGAAAGAGTTGGTAGTTATAAATATAATTTTATTTATCTAATAACAGACACAACCAATTCTATGTTGCGTTCAATAAAATTATTTTCACATTAATTAAGTACTTTCATAACTCATTGATTATTAACAATCACAAATATTAAAATAGCGTTAATTTTTCTCAGAATAAGGATGAAACACATACAATTCGGTAAGGCCTTTTGAATTATCAACACATGATTTTTTTCTAAGATCTACCTACACACATTGTATACCTACCCTATAATATCGTAAGTATCTCTACTGAGATTCATAGCAAGGTAAATTCAATTAACAATGTTAAAAACATAGATATGTACCTAAAAATTTAATACAGACTTTTTTTATGTTTTTTAGTTTTTTGTAACCATCCAGATCAGCCGGTCCGTTTTTTTAGTACAAATAACATCCAACAACGTAAGTTTAGACTGACATAGGTACATTTTCAATGACATGGAAAGATGGGATAGATAAATCATATCATTCAAGTGAATAAATAAATAAATAATGCTGGACAATTCACACAGCATTATCTAGCCCCATGGTAAGCAGAGCTTGTGTTATGGGTACTAGATAACTGATATACATAATACAATACATTACATAGATAGATATTTTTATTATACATAGAAAACAACCAGAACACCCAGAACAAATATCTGCAGATCATACAAATGATTGATTTCATACATTCGTTACACAAACAAGTTATCCCTATCACAGTAAGTTTTTATTTAGCGGTATTTTTACCAGCATTACTAAAAACAAATTAAATAACGACATGACATAAGTTATATGTATTACACATTATTTAAATAAAAATATCTGCAATACAAAATGATCCGACCAAATTCCTCTTTCATTTGATACAATATTTTCTAGATACAGTAACACTTCAATAAGATAACAAAATTATAACATACATAATTTAATTGATAGATTGAGGATTGATTGATAGATTGAGGATTGATTGATAGATTGATTGATAGATTGAGGATTGATTGATAGATTGAGGATTGATTTATATAATTATACAATATACTTGGATTTGAAGGTAATAGAGATCATGGTACAATACAAAGAAAGAAAGCCTACCAGAACACCTTTATAATATTAAAATTAATATACTTATTAGAATATTTATTTTTAGAAAAAAATAACATACATTATTTTTTAAACTCACTTTGGAAGAAACATCTATTTATTTTTAATTCCTCTGCGATGGAAAAGCAAGTGTTTAAAAACAATAGAATATAATGCTAATGCTAACTAAATCTCATAATGAAGTCCATTTTATTGCGCTCCATTTTGTACTTACATTACAATGCCTAAAAGCGGTTAAAACGCGTTTATTTACCAAGATTTGTGGAGGTTTAAGGTAAAAATGACTTAAATATCCTAAAAGTGAGTGGAATGAAGATTTTCCTAGTAAGATCGAAGCCCTAATAACTTAAGTATAATTAAGTACATACATTTTATTATTTTGTTCGAAGTCACACTAATTGAGTCACCTAGTTATTCTTAAATTTAACCTATAATTAAAAATTTATAAAGAACCATAACACAAACAAATGAAAAACAGTATTACGATCTTTGCAGTTTTCTTAATTCAAGTTTTCTATACACTTTCAAATAGGACCAACAAAATTATTGAAATTGGAAGATGCGTAAGCTTTTTTAATTTGGGATTTTTATACAGTTACAACGATCTCACACTGTCTTTTGAAATTGGACCATTAATAACAATACAGATGGACCATTCCACTTCAGCTAATGGCAGAATTGCGTCAATCGAAACGCAGAGCCATCTAGCAAGAAGTTGAAGTTGAACTTCAGCTAAATATTTGACATTGAAAGATGCTTAAGCTCTGATTTATTACAGGAGTATTCAATTCTGTGATTATTCAGTTATTAAACAATATCAAAAATTAAATTAAACTATGCAATAAATAAATATAATCTATTTGGACAACTGGGTTTCCTGACCTTAACCACAAATATCTAAATTAATAACTAAAGAATTTACACCAATGGAAGCAGCAAACTATATTTAATTCTCTACACTTAAACCATTGACACAATCAGATTGATCTTATTTACTAAATAAATAAATAATGCTGGAAAATTCAGTACACACAGCATTATCTAGCCCCAAGCTAAGCAGAGTATATGTTACTACATAGATAGGTATTTTACAGAGAACACATCCAGAGCACCCGGAACAAATATCTGCAGATTTTACAACAATTGTCCCGAGGCGGCAAAAGAACCCGCAATCTCCTGCGCCGCAGGAAGACCTTCGCCCGCCGCGCCGCTGAGGTTGTTTTATAACATCTAAGTATCTATAGGTACACATGGAAAGTAGATGCGTAAATAAATTCAAGTCATCAGAGAGCATAATGCTTATCTTATGCACCCGTCCATTTTTAACGTTTAAAGCTCCGAAAGAAAACCTTCAAAAGATAACTTTATTGTTTAAAAAAATCTAAAAACCGTCTTTAGACTTTGTTTTTTTAATATTTGGGGGACAAATATCCTCGGAGATTACAATTTTATCCTGGGATCATTCTGTACAATATCAAAAACTATCCAAATAAGTCCATAACTAACGGAGATATCGACAAAAGTTTCCAAAAAAATATTGCCACCTTTTAGCGAAATCGGTTAAAAATTAATATCTATGATCCTAATGGTTTGACACATATTCGCAGCTTGGCTACTTGGATCATCTCTGGATTGTGTGCTAGAGTAGTCTATCAAGGATTTACGTCGTCTTGAATATATTCTGCAGATGCGTATTCGTTTTGGAATCGTAGAATATCATAAGTGTTTTGTACGAGCTTGTCGAAGAAAAGTAAGTCAGAGTATGTAATTCAATGGATGCTTATGATTTGACAAATTTTCGCAGCTTTGCTACTTAGATCATCTCTGGATTGTTTGCATCTAGAGTAGGTACTCTATCAATAACTCAAGTCTTCTAGAATATATTCTGCAGATGCATATTCTTGGAATGGTTGAATATCATAAGTGCCTTGTACAAGCTTTTCGTACGAGATTGGATGTTCCTAATGATTTGACACATGTTTGCAGCTTTGCTACTTAGATAATTCTGGATTGTGTGAATTTAGATTAGTCTATCAAGCACTTACGTCTTCTTCTTGAATATATTCTGCAGATGCATATTCGTCTTGGAATGGTTGAATATCTGAGTGACTCTGCGGCCAACTTCTTGCGCGGCTTGTAAGTTGGATGGCGGTCGCGGCGGCTCCGGTTGAGGCCCTTCTAAGTTGTGCAGGAGAGAGTTGATTGCCGGCTTGTATTGGGAGTGGGAGGGCGTTTGCACTACTTCTTCTACTTTCCTGTTGAAAAACGCATGTTTTAAGAAAATCACTCATATTTTACAGAACTGTTTGAATCGGTGGTTGTTTGTTACCTCATCGCGTCGAAACGTTTGAACGGATCGGGCTGAAGTTTTGTATATGTAGTCCTAGACCCCCTTAGGTAACCGATAAGCTATATACACAGTCCCACACATTTCACATTTGAAATGTGACCCTAATGACTAGATATTGCTATACTTAATAAATAAATAAATTTTAGATACAGGTAATGACAGCCCCAACACCATTCTGTACAAACAATAGCTGGTAGGATCACCTCTTTCTCGTCGCGTGTTTTGTGCGGAGAGTGATCTAACTTTTAGTATTATTACGAGTTGAGGTGTTATAAATTTGACGTGTCTGTCTGTGGCATCGTAGATCCCGAACGGATAAACCGATTCTGATTTCGTTTTCTTTTGGTTTGAAAGGGGAATTAGTCGGGCGTGTTCTTAGCTATGTTTGATCAAAATCGGTCTAAGGTGGTCGCTGCCACAAAATGGCGTATCAGGGTTTTTATTAATTTTCTAATTTAATTTTAATGTAACATCACAATTGGTCAGCCCAATTTTAGACTAGCTCACCCAATGATCTCATAATATGATAAGCATTTAGTATTAAAACAAAAGTAATTCTATTAGGTATTTTCCAGTATATCAACATAGGTAGTATTTTATCAAAAAAGTAATATTTTACGCAAAGTAATATTTTATCAGGTTTGTGTTCGTCACGTAAATTTTAGTGACTTGCACTACCTGACATTACATCATATTGAATTATGATGTCATAGTGTTGTTGAATGAATGAGTTCGCATTTTTTATTTATCTACCTAATGCTGGCTGAATTCACAATTTCATGGATTTTTAAAATATCTTTCTATGTAATGTATTGTATTATGTATATCAGTTATCTAGTACCCATAACACAAGCTCTGCTTACCATGGGACTTGATAATGCTGTGTGAATTGTCCAGCATTATTTAATATTTTTTTGTGCTGGGCTAGTGTTTTTTTTATATGTATAGAGTCGCTTTTTAGATGGGAATGGGAGACCAAATCCATGAATTCACAATTTCATGGATTTTTTAAATATCTTTCTATGTAATGTATTGTATTATGTATATCAGTTATCTAGTACCCATAACACAAGCTCTGCTTACCATGGGACTAGATAATGCTGTGTGAATTGTCCAGCATTATTTAATATTTTTTTGTGCTGGGCTAGTGTTCTTTTATATGTATAGAGTGGTTTTTTAGATGGGAATGGGAGACCAAATCCGAAACCATGAGAGTTGAGAAAAGTCGTGAAAGGAGTCATGACCTCGATTTATAAGAAAACACAAAATGAATACTTATATAAAATACCGGACCTACCATATTTTTTCTTACAAATCAATCGGTTCGATTTTTTGCAAAAGTAATAAAATAAAGCTGTTATTTGGATATAACAAACAGACACTCTAATATTATTTATGTATGGACAGATTTATAATGCAACATAATCTAATACATTTTGGAAGCTTTACAAAACCGAGCCTTAAACTATAGTCATAGTTTCACGCTCGGTTTTGTCTAGTACTTGACTACCTACCTTGATGTTATAGATTAGATAGTTCACGTACCGACACAGTTAAATTATTGTATAATATATATGTGTATACTATAACAGATGGATGAAACGGTATTGACATTATTTTGGTCGCTCATCTTCCCATACTTTGGATTTAAAAGAAAAAATACGAAAGTTTAGAAACTTTTATTTTTCAAAAGTATACTCTTTTAACGGTTTTGGGTTCATAAAAACATAGATAATAACGAGATAAATGGATATCCTTAGTTTTGGATGTTCAACATCAGACAGTGTAGTAGTTACCCTTCGCAGGCGGACCTTCGCCCTTCGCCACGCTTTCGCTTCGTCTTAACATTTGAATGTGCTTACCTTAGAGCCGCCAACAGGTCCGGGTGGTGCCTGCAGTGATGAGCAGCCAATTGCAAGCCCGGAGTGAGCGCGGCGAGGCATTCCATCGTTAGTGGTCCTTTGTGGCACAGCGCGCATAAGAGAGACACCGCTGTAAAGAAATAATAATAATAATTAATTCAAAAAACTTAAGTTAAATTAACTAAATAGATAACAGAAAGTACTTGATCTCATATTTTTATGTGATATGATAATGCATGTGCCTGAACTAGGTTAAAAACCTGTTTCTAAGGCCAAGAAAATGCTGACGATAAACAAAATAATCAAATCCAATAGACTATTAAAAATTAGTATTCAGTAATGCCAAAAGACCACATCAATAAATGCCTTCGAGAATAAACTCAACAACTGGTTACGAGACAAAAGTAACGCAATGAATAAATTCAACACTGTGTGACCACGATATAGACACATCAGCCGGAAGCTGCTCATCTAATAACAATAAATAAATAATTTTCTCACAGCAGAGCTTGTGTCTGTGACTTCAGTGGTGTAGCGTGCGAAGGTCCGCCTGCGATGCAGGAGGTTGCAGGTTCTATTCACACCGGTCGCAAGAGCGTATCATGGATTTTCACATACTTTTCTATCCCGCTCAGAATATTGTGAATGGTATTTAAGGACTTTTCCGCATTTTAGAGCATCAGTAGTAATAGTAACCATAGATAGTAAAATTCGGGGATATGCTACGTTCTCCCAGCGCTAAGTCAACAAATAGCCTGCTTTGTGACAATCAAACGCAAAAACACACGCTATTTCCAATCTTATTTACTTTCATCTAAGGTCGTAAGGCCACTTCTACCACTTTTCTGAATAAACTACAAAATTATTTATTTTGTACTAACCTTTCTCTGAGACAGCTTTATTATCAGCAGTAGGTAGCACCAGTAAAGCTAGAGCCTCGGCGACGCGCGCGCCTTCTTTAGCAGCCAGCGGCTGCGGGCTCGCCACCAGGTCTTCTAGCGGTGGCCAGCAAAGCGCCTCGCAAGGTAGACTTCGTATGAGGCAGGAGCGCGTCACGCTGCCCCATGTTGTTATTGCCACTTCTCTGACGGAACTAGAAGTAAAAACATATAAAAAATTTCTTTAATTGATTTTTAATATAAATATGTCGCAAAGGGAGAAGCTCACAACAAGTTTACAAGCAGTCGTTTACGTACGGGCTGCGGCCCGGAGGTAAACGGAGGTAACGAGGAGTAGCGTCCCTTTGTTCGCCTCGGTGCACGTGCTCTACAAAGTCGAACCAAGGCGTGGCGCCGTCAAATACATATTTATTGCCTGGGTAGACATGAGATGACAGCAAGATATGGAATGGGGGAGACCTCTAGTGTTCCATACTTTTTATAATTTCAGAAATTAAGGCCTTATCAGGCTATTTACAGGTTAGAAATCACTGTGAGAGATTCCATTATTTGGCACCTAAATAATAATAATATTTAATAAGCATGTACTTACACATCGTCATCGTGTAGAAGCGACACCGCGGCGGGCAACAGTTGCCGTTCTATGCACTTCTCGGATATCTCCGCGACGTTGATCAGCTCAGTGATGAGATTCGCGATGTAAACTCGGATGGAGCTGCCGCTTGCGCTCTCACAACTGCTTGCTGCGACTGTTCATAAAAAAATATTAATAATTTTCGATTAAATATGTCAGATCACCCTAAAGATTGACCTCTATAGTTTACTACAGAATTCGTAGAGGTCACTTTATTTTCAAATCTTCTATTCGATTGTTTATCATGATTCATTTAGGTAGGATATTCTACCTACATGAGATGAAAATTCACATTAGAGTAACCTATTCGATAGATTGGATTCCGGACATGAATCAACAACTATAGTCGAAGAACTGCTTCTTTCAGTTGAGTCAAGGAAGTGGAATGTCACTCCTGCACTACATATTTAAATTTCCGTTTTGTGTCACTAGTTTACGTGTCTCGGAAATTTTGAAATGTTTGTGATAAAAATTTGTATATGTGGCATGAAAACTCAAGCTTCGTGGTTTTTTACGGTTTCGAAGCCTAAAGTCTCGCTTTGTCCATCTTTTCTGTTGGAACGTTGTTGAAGGTTTACGTTTTCTTACATTAACAGCCGTCACCTTAAAAGATGGCATCAATATACAGTAAACTATAAGTATATTTATATCATACAATACCAAATGCAATACTTACATTATATAACATAATGTAAGTATTGCATTTGGTATTGTATTATAATATATTGAATATTTTGTTAATTTCTAATTATTTATGCACATGTATCCACTTCTCTTTTCACTTTGTCTCTCTCTCCCAATAAGGATTTCTGGAAGAGAACTCTTTTTAGGGTTAAGTCCGCCTCTGTAATAATTTTCTAGAATATTGTTTTGTATAATTATATTTTATCGTGCAAGAAGTATAAATAAATAAGTAGGTATCTTACATTCTCTTAGATGTTGTAGATAGAAGTCTAACGACCCTGGTCGATGCTCCGACACCCACTTCAAAGGGACTGAGAACGTCTTTACTGGGAGGCTTCGTATACTGCTATATACTATCCATCTGAAAAAAGAAGTACCTTTTAATTATTATGCCATTAACTGAACATCGAATAAGTTCTGCTCATATATACCAGCAATGTATGTATTAATTTTATTTTTATAATATATTGTATTAAGTACTAGCTGCGCCCCACGACTTCGCCCGCGTGGAAATCTGGTTTATAAACCTTTCTCTGGAATCACTCCATCTATTAAAAAATCCGCATCAAAATCCGTTGCGTAGTTTTAAAGATCTAAGCATACATAGGGACAGGCAGACAGCGGGAAGCGACTACTATGTAGTGTTTATATCAGTAATCTAGTACCCATAACACGCGCTCTCCTTAGCTTGGGGTTAGATGATGCTGTGTGAATTATCCTGCATTATTTATATATTATTATTATAATAGCACTTACTTTTGCAAGAACTCCGCATGTAGCGTCGAATCTTCAAGCGCTGGCAACACACTAACTAGATAAATCCCCACCACGACCGTACTATCCGCATTCACCGTATGCAGCTTCTCCATTTTCGTCTCCAGTTCCGTTATAATCTCCAAGAATACCGGTCTGAGTATATGCACCGCGAAGTTAGCCGTGAAGTTATCTATGTAGCTCGTGAAGAGAGATATAAGAAGCTCGTATATTGTTGTGTGGTGGAGCGCTTTGCTATTCGTTGCTGTCTCTAGAATTTGTTTTACTCTGAAATAGGAATAATTTTCAGTAAGTTGTCAGCTCAAATATAAAAAGAAACATTATAATATAATAAACCATATTAATAAGTTGTCAGGCTCAAATATAAAAAGAAACATTATAATATAATAAATCATATTAGTAAGTTGTCAGGCTCAAATATAAAAAGAAACATTATAATATAATAAATCATATTAGTAAGTTGTCAGGCTCAAATATAAAAAGAAACATTATAATATAATAAATCATATTAGTAAGTTGTCAGGCTCAAATATAAAAAGAAACATTATAATATAAAAAATCATATTAGTAAGTTGTCAGGCTCAAATATAAAAAGAAATATTATAATATAATAAATCATATTAGTAAGTTGTCGATTGTCGTTGTCGTTGTAGATCAATACATACAAACTTTCGCTTTTATATTATAATATTAGTAGGATTATTATAATTTTTATTAATGAGGCGACTAGAATCAATATTATCCGCAAAAATTAAATAATGAATAGGAGACAATAAACAAATTAATCTTACTAACATTATAAACGCGAAAGTTTATGAGGATGTATGTAAGTATGTTTGTTGCTCTTTCACGCAAAAACTACTAAATGGATTTTGATGAAACTTCACAATAATATAGCTTACATATCAGAATAACACATAGGCTACAATTCATAAAGATATATATTGTATATTATCCAAAATATCTATCACCACGCGGGTGAAACCGCGGGGCGCAGCTAGTACACAATAATACTCACAAATCAATAAACCAGCTAAGCTCCTCCCACCGGACATCCGGGTTCTCTTTGACCAAACTATTCATCGCCACCACCAAAGCCTTCCCATCGCACTGATTCATATAACTCTGGACATCTATAAAACATTTATCTTCCTCCAACGGCTCTTGTATCACCTCTATATTATCACAGTTGTTGAAACTAACATCCTTAACTATTTGTACATTGACCACGAAAACCAGTTTCGCGAGAACAAGGGTTTTTATAATATCTATATAGAGTACAACGGTTTTCCATTCGTCGTCGCCGCTTGCTTTGTTGAGATTCTTTAGTATTCGAGGGATTAGGTCTGTTGAGAATTTACCTGGAAAATAAACAAGAAAATAAGAAAATAATTTAAAAAATTAGACAATTAAAAGCAGTTGCAGCATTACTCATTTCTAGAAGTCAATAGTTTTTGTACATGATATAGGATTTGAAGCTTTTGAATGATGTCAATTTTACTGAGATATATATATATTTTTTGGTGTTAATTATACTAAAATTCTATGATCTATGTATATAATGTATGTATTAAGTTTATCAGTTATCTTATCTTGTAGGTAGATACAAAATCTCTGCTATAGATAATACAAAAGCTCTGCTAAGCTTGGGACTCTAGATGATGCATGGATTGTCCAGCATTATCTATATTTACTTATTTGTATTTATTTATTTTAAAAGAATATATGTACATAATTACTTATATTAACACTCTTTAAACCTATTAGGGGTTTGACCCGAAGGTTATATTTCTTCTTCAATTACATTTGCTTAGGTATATTACCAGGAATTTATGAGAATATTAATATTACAATACAACAATTTTATTTTCTCACCAGCCATCAAAGCAGTCCTAGCCAGTACCGGCACAAACACATTCACAGCATCCTTCACACACTTATCCGCTGAATCCCTCAGAAAATTGAACATCAGATTCTCCAACTGCCCATACTTATGTTCAGCCACCGGGCATATTAGACACGCAGATTTCAAGCCCAGATTTCTGATCTCAGCTTCGTTACTCTCACACATCATTACAACCAGGCTGAGTAAGAGAGATGTGCATAGTTCTATCGGCACGTAGGGTGCTATGGCCACGCATATTTGACTGGCTAATATCCGACGCTCTGTTGATCGTGATGCCAGGAGTTCCGCTATGCAGGATAAGACTTCGCCACTGCCTCCCCATTTTACTATGAGGCAGGTTGCTGGAATAAAATAAAAATACTTTTTATTACTGCAGGAATTTATGTTTCAGTTAGTTATGAGTAAATCTCTCTAATAATATCTGCTTTTAAGCTAAGATTGCTTGGTCGTGCTATTTGAACCATCACCATACTATATTAGTCCAAGTCTGGGCAAAGGCTTCCCATAATGAGCACTATAGCGCCCGGTCTTTAGACAACATTGAGCATTTTCCTATACTGTATTCATTGCAGGTCGTCATCCTACCTGGCCGTAGGGCGTCCTATACTACGTTTGCCTTATATATACGATATCAACAGCAATGCCAATAAAACGTTTTTGAGTTGACGTCACTCATTTAGACGGTGGTTCATATATTTGTTTCTGATGTAATGTTATTTCGGAAACAAATAATATTTTACTCCGTAGCATCATGACGTCTGTTAAATAAACCTTCAGAACAGAGTAAAGAAGCAACGGACGTTTAACAGCGAGACGGGCAGATTCTTGACCAGCGTGAGTAGCGTGTGTAAAGTGTTTGCTCGGCGTGCGTTCCCGACGGGCAGTAGCGCAGCGCACGCCGCTAACGCAGCCGCGGCCTCGCTACGTTTGGTTAATTCGCGTGTGTGGGAGGATAATGTAACCTTTATGGTTGCAATCCAACATGGCGTCTGTAGTTACCTTCACAGATAGCTCTGGCGTCGCATATTTCCGGTTTCTTGACCAGCGTGAGTAGCGTGTGTAAAGTGTTTGCTCGGCGTGCGTTTCCGGCGGGCAGTAGCGCAGCGCACGCCGCTAACGCAGCGGCCGCCTCGCTACGTCTGGCTACTAGCGTGTGTGGGAGAATCTGGAAGATCAGATAGATAGATACAACATACCACTGTTTATTGTATAACTTAGTTTCAAGCCATGACAGATGTAACATGCCACTGTCAGTGTGTTTATTTATAAGGGTGCGTGCTACTAACTAAGCTGGTAACCGGCATATGAAGCCCACTCGGGGTAACCTCTAAGAAATGAAAACTTTTGGGATATTATTGCATTCCTTAGTAGACCTCCCATTTCATATATTTCATAGGATCGATCCCCGTAGTAGCGGTCGCGAAGAGTGGCTATAGTGGGATATAGGGGGCTTAGAGTCGCTATTTGTAGCGTCGACGTTTTAGACGCCTTCGTTCAGCAGTGTATTTTTTTACAGTAAAATCACTAGATATTATTAATTCTGTCACAAAGCAATATTTTCTCCTGAACGCTTCCAAAATAAATATGTTATTTTAATACGTCAACTGCAACCGCTGATACACTTAACTAAGGCGGGTGAAAGACTTACCCTTGGCAAAGTATCCGCAACTAAGTCAAGCAAACCAGGCAGCGTGATCGGCTTGTCATTGGCTACCAGGTCAGCGAGCAGGTCATTGGCTAACGGCTCGTTCGCGAAAGTTTCGCAGCACCAGTTGAGTATCGATACTTTCAGGCTGTTTGGTAGGTTACTGGAATATACAAATCATTACTTACCCGATGTTATTGACAAGATAAATGCAATAAATAATGATGGACAATTCACAGCATTATATAGCCCCATGGTGCAGCAGAGCTTGTGTTATTGGTGCTAGATAACTGATAGATATACATAATACAATACATTACATAGATATATAAATAAATAGTGCTGGACAATTCAGATACTTTTTTATTATACATTGAAAAAGACCAGAACACCCGGAACAAATATCTGCAGATCGTACACACAATTGTTCCGAGGTGGGAATCGAACCCACAACCTCCTGCGTCGGTAGGTTGTTTCAAAGGTTTGCTGTAAGAAAAACCCTTGAGACTGAACTCTTTTTTTGTTCAAACAAATGAGTGCCGACTCACACATTCACACGATTGTTTTTGGAGTCTGTAGCGCAGCTATGTAATTCAAAGTTCAAGTCTTAAATAAAAACAACTCACCTATCAATCCACATCTCCTTATTATTCGTCTCTATATTATACTCGTACTGCACCCGAGTCCACTCGCCGCCATCGTTTATACTCAGCGTTTCGTCCAGCGTTGTAACGCTACCGCGATGTTCCGGTGTAGCGTTCACTGCTGGGTCGAATGAGCTTATTGTTGACCCTTCTTTTCTGTTACTGAAAGTTTCATTACTTTTATTGTATTTCATAAAATTTAATTATTCCATATTACATAAAAACAAAATCAAAATTACAGACAATGAAATAAAATAGAAGATTAGACGAACGATTGGTTAACACAATTCAGACTATTATTAGAATAAATTAAATTACTTATATTTAATTAAATTACAGCTAGGTATTACAGCTAAGTCTAATCAGGCACCATATCCAGACTGGTGCAATACATTTTGCAAAATGTGAATGCGTTAGTGTGTGAATGTTTTAAATTGTATATCTTTTGATTTGAGTTGATTATGGTGTCAGAGTTCATTGATTTGGTACTGGCCAATAAAAAAACGTTAAGTTAATATTTGCGGGTCATTTGGCTCGTCATTCTTAGCTTCCTTGATTTAATCGCCGCATTATAGCCTGAGGTCAGACATGGGATATTTTCCCCAGGAAAAACGCATGGGTAGAAGCTTGTTCTAACTACACAATGCAGAAGATCATAACTCACATAACACTGTTCTTCTCGCTATCAATCATCTCAAACTGCTCCGGCGTCGCGCTATGTGTTGAGTTCCCACTGCCGTAGTGATTCTCAGTAGCAGTACATGTCAACGGACAGTCATTATCCATCTGTACTGATAGCATCTTATCGTCTGGGATCTGTAGATCGAGCCCTTTGCTTTCTGATGAGGGACTGGTGAGGGAGTTTAAGCTGACGATAGCGGCGTCGTAGAGCTTTTGAAAGTTCAGCTTTTCTGTTTCAAGAGCGATTACTTTTTGTTTGAGGAGTTCTATTTCTTCGGCTTGGATTAAGAGCTGTGGAAGTTAGCAATTTTAATGAAACAGAGAGAGATAGAACTGTGAAATATATTTAGCATTTTAATGTGACAAACGGTGATTTTATTTGACATGGCCGTGGTGTCCAATTTGGCGTTATCTTAACATTTTAAGCTGGCTAGTCACAGTTATCAAAATCTCTATCTGCATGTTGTTTTAGTTAAGAAGGCTACAATAAACATGTCCATGTGCTGGTTGTTATTTCGTGAGTTTAAACAAACAAGCAAACTTCCACTAGACAATTTACGACATCATTTTGGGTTTGCATTTTTGTTTATTGGTTCGAACTTATGCTGTTGATATCAGATGGGCACGACAGCGTAATCTATGGCGAACGCAGTGGGTGCGCTATCACAACACGAAAAAGGGAGGGGAGAGTTTTTTTTTTCAGGATACTTATCAATTAAAAAATGTCTTCCAACATCATTTTGTAAACTGGGATTCTGAGATATTGACATATGAAAAAGATAGTCAGATGAATAGAAGCCTGACGCTATAAGATATTATATTATGTTTTTTTTTTATAATTGTTTTTTATAATTGGCCTCTATTCAAATATTTATAAGATACATTGTGCGCCGCGATTTTGAAAAAACTAAATGATTTTTGAGCCTCCGTACATAGAACTTTTTTATCTAAACCCCATTTTTATCTTTAAGCTAAAGGCAACGAAAGTCTACATAAACCAAAATAAGCTACCAACCTCATGACTCCAATCACTTTCAGCGTCCACAGTTTGGCAGCTCACACACACATTCACAACATCTGTCTGACAGTCTACAGTAGTGAACTGCCAATCCATCTCTGTAGCTGCGTCAGCCTTTAGTGCAGCTAGTGGGGTGCTTTTACCCCTGAATAGTGAAATAAGGCCAGCTGGACGAGGCATGTTGAGGCCAACGTCATCCCAGTCTTCAAATTCCTGGAATATATTTATATTTAATGTTTTCCACTTAAACCCTTTGTTAGTAGCTATAGCTATGATATTACGACATAGGTAGGTACGAAACCGCAGATTAACCAAATATCGTTATTATTGCGTAGTTGGTTAAGGAAGTTTACTTAACTAACTACGCAATAATAATGATCTTTGGTTAATCTGCGGTTTGAAAATGAATGAAACTACGGAACCGAACTTGCAGATGATCGTCCAAATATTTAACCATCGGCGCTAATCTAACCTTTATAGTTGCAGCGGACCTTTGCCCGCTGCGCCTCGCTTCTATAAAGGATCATCATTAGATCGCAAAAAAATGTCTTTGCGATCTCCAAAACTTCGATAGATTCTCCGACACCGCGATTTAGGTACTGCTTTAATAAATTCATGTTTTCTGACTTCCACCTACACACTTTGCTGCCAGCACGACCGAGGGCTTTAATGGCATCGATTCGCGGGTAAATACTGGGTGGGTTACCCACCGGCAAGGCCGACGCCATAATTTGTATCATCATCAGCCTATGTTAATCCACTGCTGGATGGACATAGGCCTCCCCCAATAATCACCACAGCACCCTGCATTCAGCTTGACGCATCCAGCATCTACCTACAGTCTTTCGCAGGTTGTAGGTAATTTGTATGATCTGCAGATATTTGTTCCGGGTGTTCTGGTCGTTTTCTATGTATAATAAAATATCTATCTATGTAATGTTTTATATTATTTATATCAGTCAACTAGTACCCATAACACAAGCTCTGCTTAGCATGGGGCTAGATGAATAGATGATGTTGTGTGGATTGTCCAGCATTATTTATTTATTTCTAGTGTATAGTATTAGGAGACATGAGAATCTGTTGGAATTACTTAAAATAGTATAAAAATAACTTTACCTGATCAGGGTTTTCATCAGAGAAAGTGATAGAGGTCAGTTTATAGTCCTGGACTAGAAGGTATTCATTGACCAGGAAGTTTAAAGCTCTCTTCTCATGAGGCTTGAGGGATAGCTCATTGGAAATATTTTTTGTGTTCTTATCTAAGTTTGAGTCTCCATCTGTAATACAAAACACAATACTGTAATATCGTAATGAACTAACAATTACCCAAGTTATGGATCAGATTATGTATACCAGCTTTGACAGTACCTTTGAAAAAAAAACCTTTTATTGATTAGATAATAGAATATAATTTTTAACTCTAAATATGTCCTGTTCTAGATTTTAGAACAGGACATATTTAGAGTTAAAGATTCTATAACAGTAACAACTAACACACCCGAAGCAAGCAGTTTATGTTTACCATACCTATGAATAATGATCTGATGGTGTGGACCACTGCACTCCATGCTGGCTGACTTACCATGACAGGTTAAAAAATTTTGACTACAATAAACATATACAAAACACAGATCATTTTTAATTTACTCACCAGCAAACTGAGTAAGATTGGCTCTCAATGAGTTAATAGTTTCCCTAGCCTTCCGTAGTTCAAACTCTAATACAGCAACATCACCACCGCTGCCTCCTCGGTCGCCACCCCCATCCTCGGAGTACCTAGCTGTGTCCAGAGAGTCTAGGGTGGCCTGGCTTGGTGATCGCTCTGAAAATATTCCTCTAATTAATCATTCATAAATAATGCTGAACAATTCACACAGCATTACCTAGCCCCAAGCTAAGCAGAGCTTGTGTTATGGGTACCAGATAACTTATATACATACATAATACAATACATTACATAAATTGATATTTTTTATTATACATAGAAAACAACCAGAACACCTGAAACAAATATCTGTAGATCATACAAACATTTGTCCAGAGGCAGGAATCGAACACTGTCTTATGTATCTGACTATCCATTACCCTGATTCACAAACAATAAATGAATTATGAATTATGACCAGCAACCTTCTGCATTACAGGTGGATTTTGACTCATCAAACCACAGAGGTTGTCATAAATATAAATATAAGGGATATAATACTATGAGGATCTAAACTGCACTTCTGATAAGCAGTGTTTTGTACCTTATCCTACCCAACCTGCCCCACCAGTCAAACTCGAAAGGGTCTTAGCGCAAATAATTATCTTTGCAAATTGCAACTTTATAGGGCTTGAAGAACAGATAATAAGGAGCAGCTTCTTAAATGCTAGCCAAGGCATAGCCATTTTAATAAACATATCAATTTCTTTCTTGAAACTACAATCTGTTGTTGGTAATTGTAAATCAAATAAAACGTGACTAATGTACTAAGTAAGACAGACATTCCATGAAGATACTTGAATGAGTCATGTGTCTAAAAGCATGGAAAAACAATGGCAGTAGCTACCTGTTAGAGGTGAATAATTGTAGCTTATTATTGTGTGATATGTTGTTAAGAGACTTACGCATAGAAGTAAAATCTGAAGCTCTGGAGACATGCTGTTCAAAGTTTCCAGGATTTGAAAAGAACTCTCTCAGTTGGGGCAGTTCCTTGCCACTTTCAACCAGTTCGGTATGCAGCTCTAAAGCAGTAAGGAAATAGTTGTCATTTAGCAGTTTTGTGGCGATATCCTCGTAGGCTAAATGAGGAGGCGAAGCGAACGAACTCTCTTCCATATCCTTGTAAGGATTCATGGCTGGTTACGGCATCTAATCGCTTTGGAATTTATAATCATCGAAAGCAACGACAAAACAGTTTTAATTTTGTCTTTTTGTGCCCCCGAAGGAACCAATTTTAATAGTAAAATTACATGAAGGCAAAAAGATACAGATTTTTCAACGTCGGAACGAAAATATTTTGTTGACCTTTGTGACTTTGACATTGACTTTTATACCTATCTTTTTAGAGAACCTATCAAATTAGGAAAAACCTTGACTATGTACATTCATTTCATTTCATCCCGTTAAAATTTATATGCACGAACAAATATTAATCCTGTATTAACGTGTTCCACATTAATATATATTAACACATTAAAATAGAGTATAAAGTTGTACGCAAAAAGGTTTTGTATAACCAAAGATTTATCAACCAAAGTAAAAGTTGTGTAAGTAAAACCTGTAAAACATTTTACCTCTTCTAAATTTAATGTGCCACGTAAATACTGCAAAGTAATATATTTTGTTCGTAGTTTGGTATTAGGCTTTGTATACTAAAAATATTAAGTAATGAATAACGACTTGACTTGACTAATTTTAACGTAAAAACATTGCTTTCATGTCACGTTGTCATGTCATGTCAAAAAGCCGCCAATGTCAGCCCGCCCGCACGCAGCCCTTTTCAAAACAAACGACAACAAAAAACAAAAATCAATGGCATTGTAGTTTTACTGCAAATAATTTCAATTTCTTACAAATATGGTGAAGTGAGGTAACTGGGTCAAAATGGGAGAAGCCTACTTTAACTTGAAGCGAAAGCTCGAAGAACTTGGCTACAATAACGCGCTGCCTGTCGATGCTGTTCCTTTGGTAGAATGTGTTTTGGCAGATTTGATACAGACGACTCGGAGCCTTCAGCATTACATGGAATTGTCTAAAGATGCGTTAAAACAGCGCGATGCTATGACGCTGGAAGCTGAACCTTACAAATGCGACAATGCCAAACTCATTCAAGAAAACAACCATCTCCATTTAGAAAACATGAAACTAAAGGAAGACAACCTCAAACTATCAAAGGAACTAAAAAGAAAAATTAGATCTCTATCTGAGGAGTTGTTAAAGAAAGATGCAACTATAAGTAAGTTACAGCATGATGTACGGGACTTGGGCTTGAGGGGATTGTGTGCTGAGACCCTTAGTTTCCGCAACAAAAGTAAACGGAAAGATGTTGATCATAATTTTAGAACCTTCAATGAAAGGAAACTAAATAGTCCTGATCAAACTTCTGTACTAGAGCAACAATATCAAGAGTCTAAGGATGAAATACATGTACTAAGAAATCAAATTGAACACAGAGATAGTGAAATTATAAGACTCAACATGCTTCTTGAGGGTGGGAGACCCTTTCATGCCATTAACAAAGATTGCTGTAATCCATTAGATAATAAAATGCATAACCTTATGAGGGAGATACACAAATTGGAGTTAACTAATGATAATCTGAAGAAAGAATTTGATAAAAGCATCGAAAAGCAGCATGAAGCAATGCTCAAAGCTCTAGACCTAGCTGAAAAAAACAAGACTCTTCAAGAGGAACTCTCAAAAGTTGATGAATTAGCATTAAAAGTTGAAGAAGATTGTAATAAAAGGTTAGCCTGTTTAAAGAATGAAGTTAACTTATTGCAGACAGCAAAAGAGAACTTGACAGTTAAAAATGAAAAGCTGGAGCAACAAGTTCAAAGTCTCCAGTCAATAAAAGAGAAAAATGAAAAAATAGAGACATTAGTTCAATCTCTTCAGTCATCAAGATGCACAGCAAACGATTATGATAAGGTCCAACATTCATTGACCCTAGCAAAGACAGAAATTGATGCACTTCAAAAAGAAAATAAAACCTTGACTAAAATTCTACACCGACATTTTGAATCAGATCATATTGATCATAGTCCTAAAAAAGAAAGACCAAAATGTCCAACCAAGGCAGAACTGCAAACTCTTCTTGAACTTGAAAGGATGAAATATGAAAAACACATTACACAAGTCCAAGAAAAAATGTCTGAAACTATGAGTATGTGCAATAAAAACATGACCAGATGCAAAGACAGTGATAGTCTCACCTCCAGAAAATCCCATGAGAGCTTATTCATCAGAGATTTACATGTTAAGCTATGTGAAAGCGAACAGAAGATTCTTATGCTAAAAGAAGAAAACAATGAATTAAATAAGCAACTGATGACTTTCCAAGATAGTAGTAAGCAGAACTACAAGGATATAATAAGTCAGTTGAACTTAGAAAATTCTGAATTATCAAAAGAAAATATTGCACTGAGCCAAGAGTTAAGTCTTTACAAAAAATTTAATTCTGCTAAATCTAATAAAGAAAATGGATCATATTCTAAAAGAGAGGTTGAGAAATTCAAAGACACTATAAATGAACTTAACCAAGAAATTCTTCTCCTAAAAAAAGATAAAAATGAATATAATTTGAGATATAAAGAGTCCTTAGAAATAACAGACAAATTGAAGAGAGATCTGGTAAGAAAAGAGAAAGAAATAGAACAATTGGAAGAAGAAAACTGTTCATACAAGATGACCAATAGAACTGGTAAAGCTTCAGCTGATCATTTGAAAGATGAATGCAAATTCTTAAAAGAACAGATAAAGAAAATGCAGTCTGATGTCATTAAAGAAAAAACTCTTGCAAGTCAGATTAAAAACATCCAACTTGAGACAGAAAGAAGCAGCACAAGCCTACAAAATGAACTTTTATCTGTCCAAAGGAAACTTAGTAATTCTAAGGATATGGTTGATTCATTAGAAAAGAAATGCAAAGACCTGCAATCAGAATTAATGACATTAAAAAGTGATAAGTCCAATTTAATTGATAATATTAGGAGGGTTGACCAAGAAAGAGACAAACTAGTAATAGAGTTAGATCACAAAACAGAAGCAAATAGTGTTTTGGAACAAAAAATTATGTCACAAAATTACGAAATCAGCAGGCTTAACACTCAAATAACAGATATCAATAGAAAACTGAACAGCAACAAAGTATCTGAACATAAACTACAAGATACTAAACAACAAATGGATTTCTTGAATACAGAGATATTAAGACTAAATCAACAACTTGATTCTGCCGCTATAGAAAACCAACACCTCCAAAATACTCTGGCTGATTTGAATGGAAACATGAAACTACATAAGATTGAATATGATAAGTCTAGAAATGAAGTGGAAGGGTTGAAGCAACAACTTCAGCATTATGTTGCAGAAATAAGAAGGATTGAAGAGCTTCTGTCTCAGAAAGAAGCTGATAGATCTGACATGCTGGAACAGTTTGCCAGTCTCTCAGTTGAAGCTAACATTCTAGAAAACACCAACCATTCCTTAGAAAGTGAGTCAGCCTCTAAATCAATGCAACTACAGACTTATGTGAGTAAAATTGAGAACCTAGAATCAAAACTTTTGGAGAAAGAAAATATTATAGAGAATCTAAACACCCGCATTGCAGCTATGACTTGTAAGATAAACAGTTTGCAAGAGGAAATAAGGCTAGTGACGGAAGAGAAAATAATACTTGAGCAGAATACAGCTTATTTAAAGCAGATGTGCACTAATCTGCAAACTGAAAACACAAATACAGTCAAAGGACTAGGCAAAGTAGATTCTGAATTGGAGCTCTATGAAAATAAAATTAGGAACTTGTCTGGTGTTAAAGCTACATTGGAAGTAGAGAATGATACAATTAAAGACAATTTAATGACAACAGAAAGGTTACTAGCCAACTCTAGAAAAGAAATTGTTGATCTAAAACTGGCATTGCAAGATGCCACTTCAGAAACACAGTCATTACAGAATAGATTGACTAGGAGGGAAACAGAAGTCCATGAGGTAAGGGTTCATGCCTAACCAACTTATAAAGTAGGTATAAAAATAATTGGTAAATTTTTGCGATTTCTTAATATAGGTATTAATGATTTGTCAGGTAATTATCGCATACCTTTTGTTCAGTTTTGATTTTTTTTTTGTATCTTTTGTTTTGCTTTGTTTGTGTTTTGTGATTAAGGTGGATGTGACGCGATTGAAACGTAGCGGAAAATAATAAAAAAGGTACTGGATAAATATATATATATATATAAATATCTTAAATATCAAAAAAATTAAACACATAAATAAATAATGCTGGACAATTCAAAGGATTATCAAGCCCCAAGCTAATTAGAGCCTGTGTTATGGGTATATGTTATACCTGATATACATAATACAATACACTAAATAGATAGATGTTTTTATTATACATAGAAGACAACCAGAACACCTGGAACAAATATCTACAGATCGCACAAACATTTGTGCCGAGGTGAGTATCAAACCCGCAACCTCTTGCATCGCAGGCGAACTTTCTTTCATCGCCCCACAGAGGTCGTCTTTAATATAATAATTATTAAAAGTTAGTTAAAGAAAAATCACCTCTAGACTACATAGAACGGCATTACTTTGACGACCTCTGTGGCGATAGTGTGGCGCGGTAGGCGAAGGTCAGCTTGCGACGCAGGAGGTTGCGGGTTCGATTCCCGCCTCGGAGCAATTGTGTGTACGATCTGCAGATATTTGTTCCGGGTGTTCTGGTCGTTATCTATGTATAATAAAAAATATCTATCTATTTAGTGTATTGTATAAATATCGATCTATGTAATATATTGTATTATCATTCATCTAGTACACAAGCTCTGCTTACCTTGGGTCTAGATGATGCTGTGTAGATTGTCCAGCATAAGTTATTTATTACTAGCTGCGCCCCGCGGCTTCGCCCCCGTGGAAATCTATGTGTCAAATGGTTTAAATGATAAAAATTATCCTATGTTAGACTCCTGGTTCTAAGCTACCTCTCCACCAATTTTCAACTAAATCGGTCCAGCCGTTCTCGAGTTATAAGTGTTAACAAATACGACTTTCTTTTATATATATAGATTACGAAAAGTGGCACGATAAAATATGGCCGTCTATGTAGGTTGGTTTCTTGTTATTAATTTTGACCAAAAAATTTTTTACAGCGAACCTTGACAAGAGAAGAATATGACCTGCCACTGATGTTGGAAGAAATACATGAAGTTAGCCACGAAGAAGACGAGGACAGTTCACGCTATATATCTATACATAAACGACTGTCGCAATATACAAATAATAGTATTAGAGGTAATAGTGGAACTATTTAGATACCTTTGCCAGTATAGTACCCACTGAATTATTATAGGTACCTATATTACTAGAGTAACTCTCATTGATAGCACTAATCATTATATGCACCACTAATCTATATGAGAAGCTGAATACTGCACCATTCTCCTTCACTTCACCAGCCTATAATGGTCCACAGCTGGAGGCAGGCCTCCCTTACCTTATTTATTGGTTTTTATCTCATTGGGAGGGTAATCTAGTAAAATAATACCCTATAGTGATCCTAATCACATGATAAAATTGATATTAGTTATAATTTTACGGTTTTTATGGTGGTTTATAGTGGATAGTCACTACCAAAAATATATGACTACCACAGACTTTGCATTACATTCATACTAATATTATAAAAGCCAAAGTAATTATGTCTGTCACCTTTTCACGCCTGAACAAATAAAACTTGACCTACACACATAATCTGCATCATCCTATATCTAATTATATTCTCTATATTGATCAGTTTAAGTTTATAAACTAAAGAGCTTGAGGATTATTGAAAAAACAAATAACAATAACAAATTTATAATACTAAAACAATAAAACGTATAATTTAATTCACAGCTGAACAGATCTTACTTAAATCTGGCAGGTAGTGATAGACATGGCTTATTTTGAAAAAAGTGTGCGAAGGCGTTGGCAGGTGCTAGTTATCTATATTTTAAAGATATCTTGGTATGATTGTAAGTACCTACCACAAATTTAATGATTATTAAATGACAGGTGACGGCCTATTTCCGAAAATCGGTGAACAGCGAATGTGTTACTGGAAGTAAAGTTGATTGGTAAATATTACCCTCCAGTTGTTCCCTAGTAGTTCCTTCCAGTTGTAATAATTTAATATTTTGCTGTTAATTGTTCAGCAGAATATACACATAGTTAAAATAAACTTACATCATCATTTGTAGTTGTCAACATCTATGATGATGATGATTATCTATTATTCTTATTTCAATGTATAATGTGCCTAATTTATTTCAAAATTTGTGTATTTATAATCCAGCACAACACTTACTCTCACTTGTACTAGGAATCAAATGTATTTGTCCCAGCAAAATGAATTGTATTTCATATACAAATACAAGTTTTATTTGGCCATGTTGTATTTAAATAGGAAATATAATTTACCTACTTATGTTATTATTCCATGGTGAATGTAAATTATGAAATAAACACTATTTAGACAAGTACAGAGTATTTTTCCTAAGGCCTTTAAAATAGGTGGTAGGTAGTACCCACTATTTTCATAATACCTATTGATATTGACCTTTATAGGAGAAAGCATCGAAAGCATCATCAAATGCCGCTATTTCTATTCTCGGAGAAAGTACCTATAGTTATATGAAATATTAGTAAAAGACAGTTTACAAAATCCAAATGTTTATTATCTTTGGATAGATATTTAAGTATGGAAAATGTATTTACCTTGACCCTACAATACAAATATTTACATCTATGATTAAAATACAACATCACTAGCTTTGCTTTAACATAGTTTTGTACATTATTTTTGCAAAATATATTTTCTTTTTTATGCACGAGTAATTAATAATAAGTGTCTAATTATTTTGGGGTTTTCATGAGGCAACTTAGATGACCATTTTGAGATGTAGGTATTATTATTTAAGACTGGCAGACCAACTGCATTATTCTGATCAAGGAAATTATTACAATACACTAGCTAACCATTTATTGCAAATATCACATTTATCTAACACATTCAGACTACAGCTCACTGACAATCCTTAACCCTTAATCTTAGACAAAAAATCACGTATTAAAGTCGCTTTTGTATAAATTAACTGACCCCTGAATACTCAAACGCTACTCAGATTAAAGCATGTCTCAAGTCGCTGGTTTAATGCAAACCAGTCAGAGAATCGCGACTTGAGACGTACAGTTACGAGTTGTGTTTGATTTGAGTATTCAGGGATTAAAGAAAGTAACCATTACATGATGGATAGAGGCCATACAAGTTAAAGTAGCGTTGTATTGGGGAGTCATGTTCAGCAGTAGCCTTGTGTTCTTTTAAAATGGTTACTTTATCACCATATAATTAGACATTGGTCTAGTTATTACTAGGCTAACAGGATTAACAGGGTATGAAGCTTAGGGCTAGAGTCAATATTGAGTAAAGTCTAAGAGGGTAATACATAAATCGACTGGGCGCTTTTAGCAAGTCACGTGATCCTTAGCGGTGGTACACAGTGTACCATAGAAATCTTAATAATAAGGTACCTTATTATTATGATTTCTAAACAGTGTATGCAATATATGTATAAATAAACTTAAGTTTTAGAATAGCAATGATTTATTAATGTTGAGTCAGTGAATCTATTCTCAAATATGGGTCAATATATTGTGACGCGCGTGACTTAGTCTAAATGATCAGCGTGACATGACCCTCACAAAAGCCCCCTACTTCTTACAGTCATGTCATGGTCCTGTTACTACCACCTAAATGGTTCATAAATAACATTAACAACACTATTAGAAATGAATAACAAGCATTTTTGAACACACTTAACAGTGAAAGTAGTTTAGTATCATCATAATATTTGGTAGTCTATTTCTAATAGTACAAAATCCCCATGGACTTCTATCTAGGTTTCAATATAAAATGCTATAGTAACAGTTAGGTACATTTGCTTTGAAATTGATAGTATAATACAACATACTACTTATGATATAGAACAGATAATTCATTGTGCTTTCTTCATACATTGCAATGCAAACTACAGATGAACAGAAACTTTAGGTACTATGCCTTTTTCAGTTTTTCGGTGGGTTTTAATCTTATTCTAATACAAATTTAGATTAGTGTGATAGAGATAGGTGACCTTTTATATTAGCCTGCAGGATTGGCATTTTTTTAATATTTGGACATTAATATAGACGTGGTGCACAGACCTGTTCTTACGTGAGCAGAAAAACAAAGTGGAAGCGTCAATAAAGCTAAACTTTCAAAAAAAAAGTTCCATTGTCTTCGTCGTGCAGGTGTACAAGGCTACGTTGACGCACAATTGCAGTGTCTACCCCGCAGCTGACGCTCCCGCTTCGCGTCCCTCGTGTTTGACGCGCAGGTTTGGCCGTATATTAATGCCTTATCAATATCATGTATGATACATTAGTTAGGCAAGAAATTATCAGAGTAAGGGCCAATTCACACTGACATTTGTACCTTTTGCATAGTGAATAGTTATATTTTGAATGAAAGTGCGCGCAATGCCGCATCTCAGTGTGAGCTGACCCTAATGAGTAATTTTTTTTTTTTTTTACTTGAATTTAGTGTTTCTAAGTTATTATTTGAATGGAGGAATTATTTATATGAAAGATTTTTACAATGAGGATTCTCTATAAATCCTAGCAGTTATCATATTTTTAGATTATTTTGTGAAGATTAGTACCTTACCTATTCATTTAAATTAAATATGTAATGGGTAGCCCTAGTTGCCTAGGTTCGTTTTGTACAGTAGAATAAAAAATGATTAAGAATAAGTAGATTGAAACTCTCTCTGTGTTTCTGTAGACATCCTAGCCAGATAGACCAGACAAGGTATGTATATGTACAGTATCTGTATTAAAATATTCCTACTTATGAGTATTTCTACAAAGTACAGGCTAATTCAATACATTAGGCATAATTATGTGTCATTAGAAAATGCTTATCTTGTCAGCACCACCCTAGATTTAATCATTACAATAACAATATTATAATTGACTCCAATTTGCTTGACCTAATAAGACCCAATTGCACCAACCAACAATAACATTTATGTATCAATAAGTAGATTACCTACCACATTGTTAAATATATGATTCAATGATATCATGTTTTGATGCAAAAGGGCCATAGAATAAAGATTGTATTGCAACATAAATTAACTACATTTCCTACCTATTATACACTGATTTATTACAAAGTAGCTAAAATTCTAGTAAAACCCATTCCAGCTCCTAATAATGTTTGTCCTATGCCCCATATCATGGCATGGACGGGCGGCATCGCTTGATCGGCCGCCCGGTAGATAAATGCCACAGCGGCACTGCTTGCGACACCAGAAGTCACTGGCCCAACCACTCCCATAATAATTAATAATACAGGAAAGAACTTCCCATATTTATGTTTTCTCAAGGTTCCAAATGAAACTAACGCCGCACAAGTGTGTACAAACACGGAAGAGCACAAAGACCACAAAAACACTGGGTACCACATCTCTCCAAAAGTATCCAAAGGATCACCAGGAGTAAGTCTCAATATATTCACGAATGAATCGAATTCTGAGACCCGGAACTCCGACAACATGTCATACATGTTGTCGCACGTTTCCCAAAGCTCACAGGCATGGGGAAGGTTTTATTTCTGGGGATTTTTTCACGAAACAAGTGTTGAATCTCGAACAGCTGATTACAGGCGCAGTAAGCTGTTTCGATTTATAATGCTATTATTTTATACACTGAAAAGATCCATTAGTAAGGCTCATTATTACCTATCACAATCACTGGGTTAGAAAATCATTTTCAGACTCTATTTCCAATTTTGGATAAAAATTGGCTTGCTGGCCGTCTTGTAAGTATTTTCTTGGGAACACAAAAGACATTTTTTTCTAATTTTGACAATGGACGTCATTTTCGACTTTATTGACAGTGAAAACTATGACAACACAGCCAGCATTGTTTTACAGCGGAACGTGTGGTGTGTACACACACACACAGCCATAGACACACAGCCATGCACACAGCATTAACCTATTTTGTCTGAAGATAGCTACGGACTACCTACGGACAAACCCTCTAAGATAAAAAAAACAAAATGTTTCTATGGTCGTTCACTCGTTCGTTTGATCGTTTCCTTTATAGTTTATGTCAATTTTGTCCATCTTCCTTTGTTGTGAATTGTTGTAGAACTTGAACGTTGTGATTATTATTTTGCAGGGCAGAATTGATTCTAGTTGAGGTTGCTGGAAACGTAATTCCGTGTAGTTCAATCAGAAGGAGTCCATTTGTGTGCTAAAAGTAAGTCTTTTTGGAATAAAATTACTAAAACATTATTTTTTCACCACTGTGAAGTTTGTACGTGTTGCTGATTTCAGTCAGTAGATTGACGTTTGTTGATTGCATGCATGTGTGATTTACCAAAAAATAACCTAAGTTCATGGAATTCCGTACCTATACCTACGTTTGATACTATTTCACGAAGTAATTTTTGACTGCCACAAGAAGGAATTTTGGAAATATGGGGAAAGTTCGATCAGCTTCGGGCGCTCCCCGAAAGGAGGGGTTCAACAAATCTGGGCATTCTATGAATCCAGAGCGACCCACTGAAGGCCTGAAAGTAGGGAACCCAAGGACAAGGGGCACTATCAAGCGGCTGCAGATGTACAGGAATTTTAAGGCCAAAAGGGATAAAACTGGTAAAATATTAACTCCCGCTCCGTTCCAAGGTTGGTTGCCGTCTGGTACTCGTGCCAGAGTAGAGCCTAATCAAAAATGGTTTGGAAACTCTCGGGTTATTTCACAGAATGCCTTACAAAAGTTCCAAGATGAGTTTGGAGCAGCTGTGAAGAATCCTTACCAAGTGATCATGAAGCCTACTAACCTTCCGATCACACTCCTGAATGAAACAGCGAAGAATGCGCGAGTACATTTGCTTGATACTGAGGGATTTGATAAAACATTTGGCCCAAAGAAACAAAGGAAGCGTGTAAACCTAAAATTTGCAGACATTACTTCTTTGTCAAAGGCTGTTGAAGACAATGCAGAGAAATATGACGAGTCAAAAGATTTGGATAAAGTTCGTGAAGACACAGGAGTGAGGCAAGGGCAGAGAGACTGGGTGTTTGGTGCAGGAATGAGTCGCAGAATCTGGAACGAATTATATAAAGTGATTGATTCATCGGATGTTCTTCTTCAAGTCCTGGATGCTAGAGACCCAATGGGCACCAGAAGTCCATTTGTGGAAAAGTTCCTGAGAGAAGAAAAGAGACACAAACATTTGATTTTCATACTGAATAAAGTTGATCTTGTACCAAACTGGGTGACACAGAGGTGGGTCGCTATTCTGAGTTCGGAATACCCTACAATAGCATTCCATGCATCACTCACTCATCCTTTTGGAAAAGGCTCCCTCATAAACCTGTTGCGTCAGTTTGGAAAGCTCCACATTGACAAAAAGCAAATCAGTGTCGGACTTATTGGATATCCAAATGTAGGGAAGTCCTCAGTCATCAACACATTGAAATCAAAGAAAGTGTGTAAAGTGGCTCCTATTGCTGGAGAGACTAAAGTCTGGCAGTACATCACATTGATGAAGAGAATATTCCTCATTGATTGTCCCGGTGTTGTGTATCCATCAGCGGAAACAGATTCTGAGAAAGTACTAAAAGGGGTGGTAAGGGTTGAACTTGTACAAAACCCCGAAGATTACATAGAAGATGTGATCAAGAGAGTTAGAAAGGAGTACATGGTGAAAACATACAAAGTGGATGGTTGGGAAACGGCTACTGAGTTCCTTGAGAAACTAGCAGCCAGGACTGGGAAACTGTTGAAAAAAGGTGAACCTGATATAGATCAAGTAGCAAAGATGGTACTTAATGACTGGCAGAGGGGGAAGCTTCCATTTTATGTGGCTCCTGAAGGTTTTGAAGTACCGCTATCTAAACAAACAGAGGAAGCACCAAAAGAAACTGAAATAGTCACAGAAGAGACGAAAGCTGATGACACTATAGAAACAACAGCACCAGAAGTTGAGGAGAATGAGGCAGTAAACCCAATAGTTAACATTAACCAATTGATGATAGCACAAGACTTTGCAAAAATAAGAGTGGGCCTCCAGTTCGACAATCAAGATGACAGAAAACCTTTAGAACAGTTTGAAATACCAGAAGAACTCCTAGGAATTGATAATGATAAAGATGAGAGCAAATCCGAAACAACAGAAGGACAGAATGATGATGATGGAGACTCTTCAGATATCAGCGAGTTTTACAGTAATGATGAAAATGAACATAGCGATGTTGAAGACCATCTGACAAATGACACAGACACTATCAAGGAACTGAAGCGTAAGAGACTTGCTGCTGCAAGTGGCGCATTTACAGTAGAAGAAGTATCGCACAAAGGAAAGAAAGCAAAGACAAGTGAAGAAGGTAAAGGAAAGAAAAAGTTGACAGCGAGAAAGAGGAGGGCTATAGACAGAGCTGAACGCAGATCAAAAACTGGAAGCAACTTCTATGAGGTTTCTAATGTTAAAAATCGGAATAGGAGTAAAAAAATCGCGTAATTTTGATTATAGGTTCAAAATTGTACTTAGGCTAAGCTATGAATAAATTATTAATTATCATTTTCCTACTTTTATTTAAGTCAATCCTGTTGTGTGAGGACGGCGTCGTTTGAAACTAGTCCCATGGGGAGGTCTATGGTATGGTATGGGACGCTACATGCGTCGACACACTTTCGCCGTTCCATCTTCCCAGGACATCATGACATGTGAGGGTTGGTGCAGCGTGGCGGTACATTTGGCCGAAGGTCTCGAGTGCCGCAAATATGGAGGGATATTTGCTCCCCTTGGAGTCGAGACCCTAGGTCAGTGGTACCGAGGGTCTCTGGGTTTAAAAAAATATATCTCTGTCTAACTAAAGCGACGCGTGACCCGAGGTCTGGTGAGTATTTGGCGCAACGCATCAGCAACAGCATTGCTATACAACAACGGGGCAATTCAACCAACGTCTTGGAGACGCTTGCGACTGGTATTGATATGGATCAGTTAAGCTACTTGAGATTGTTTGCAACAGTCTGCAGTTAGCTCAATTGTAAAAACTAGTTCAATTTTTTTTATATCATTTGATTTTAACTTTCTTTGTTAATATTTAAAGTCTCTTATAATTAAATCCTTGAAAAGGGAACTGGACATTATTGATAAGTCAAAGTATGTAAGGATCGGAAATCTAGGAGCGTAGCATTTATAAAAAACCAATGTAAGTACCTAGCTGCTAACCAAAATCATTAAATGTTATGAAGTCAGTTTTGTAATCACTACATTGTATGAAACAAAGTCGCTTCTCACTGTCTATCCTTATGTATGCTTAAATCTTTAAAACTATTATATAGATATTCAAGAGAATGGTTTTATAAACCATTTGACATATAGATTACCATGCGGGCAAAGGCGCGGGGCGCAACTAGTGTACCTATGTAATAAAGATAAGTATTTTTCTTTTTTCGAATAGTAAAAAAACCTCTCGTATTTCCAGATGTCGTCAGGCAGTGAGAGCGATGACGACTACGTTCCGGAGGCGAATCCCGCGCAGCTTTCCGAAGAGGAATCCGCTGATGACGAAACTGAGAAGCAGTATGAGGATGAAGCTGAAAATAAGAAGAGAAAAGCTGCTAAAACAAATGACAGTAAAGGTTAGTCTAATTCTGTAGGTAACTCGTTGATGGCATCCATTAAATACGCGAGGTATTTTTGGCAATTTTTCGACCCCCACTCTCCCCTCTCGGTGAGATGTCAGTGTGAGTGCTCATTTTGTAAACCTATTAAAATAAAAGTTTTTTTTTTTTTTTTTAATTTTGTCCTAAGATTTTCCTTGGGGGGTCAAGGGAAATCTCACAAGAAAAATTTAAAAAGACAAAGTAATGCTCCCTTAATTAATTTCTAAAATCTCACAAGTGAGATTTTAGAAAATGCATATTTTTTATGTAAATAAGTTATTATGTTCTTCATTGCGTTGGATATATAAAAAACAATTCGGTCGTAATTTTTGTATATTTAAGACTAGTTAGGAAGTTAAGATTAATAAGAACGTAGTATAGAATCACATAAGAATATATTAATAAAATACTTCTATATCTACTAAATGTCGATACAAACAAATACGTGGGATTTGTCGAGACACCCACGTGAGATTGGGTGGTACTATAATGTGTTCTGATCGCTTAAACTATACAATGTGTTTTGTCGAACCTTGATCAAACGAGATTTGCAGATACACGACATATATTTATCGATAAAAATAAAAAAATAAAAAATTATATGTTACCTATCTCAAAAATAAAGCCGATTCAATTATTTTTTTAATGAAAACTACTTCATCTGCTTTTTTCTCCGTTTCTTTTTGAGTAAACGGTGTATTTTATTCAAAGTAGTCTCATTTGAAAGCTAGATAGTCTACCTAGCTAAGAAAATAAGAAAAAAATACAATTTTGGTACATAAGCCTAGTAAAATCAATATTTTTTAAAAAATTTGCAAAAAAAGTACGATTTTTATTTTATTTTTGATCTGTAACTTTAAAACTGGGTTATTGTGGTGTACTTTTTTGCATGTTGTATTAAACTCCACAATTTAGTCTACAAATCCTCCAAAAATTATGGGCCTATCTCTTTTTGTTGTCATGTTAATCACCATTTAAAAGAGGTACTTTCTGTTTTATCAAGAGTAAAAAAACAAAAACTTTATCTTAAATTGCCGTTACTATCCCACTGCTGGGCAAAGACCTCATTCCATTTCTTCCTATCTTGCCTCGTTTTATTTTATAATTTATGTAGATTAAATCAGTTGATATTCCTGTTGATCTTTTTACAAGGCAGAAAGTACCTATTTTAAATGGTGAATAACATGACAATGAAAAGAGATAGACCCATAATTTTTGGAGGATTTGTAGATTAAATTATGAAGTTTAATACAACATGCAAAAAAGTACACCTCAATAACCCAGTTTTAAAGTTACAGATCAAAAATAAAATAAAAATCGTTTTTTTTTTTCAAATTTCTAAAAAAATATTGATTTTACTAAGCTTATGTACCGAAATTGATTTTTTTTCTTATTTTATTAGCTAGGTAAACTATCTAGCTTTCAAATGAGACTACTTTGAATAAAATACACCGTTTACTCAAAAAGAAACGAAGAAAAAACCAGATTAATTAGTTTTCATTAAAAAAAATATTAAATCGGCTTTATTTTTGAGATAGGTAACATATAATTTTTTATTTTTTGTTTTTTATCGATAAATATATGTCGTGTATTCGCACATCTCGTTTGATCAAGGTTCGACAAAACACATTGTATTAATAATAATTATTTATCTATTACAGGCAAAAAGAAGAGAAAAACCAGGAATATTGAAGAAACATCAGACGAACCAGAACAAACAGCTACCGAAGTCGACCTAAACCCAGAAGAAGCAAAAAAGAAAGAAGATGACCTATGGGCTATGTTCTTAGACGGGACAGATACTAAACCTAAGCCTAAAGAACCGAGCAAAGACCCACCTAAACCTGATAAGAAAGAACTTGAGAAACAAGAGGTTAAAAAAGAAACAAAGAAAGATGATGCAAGTGATCAGGATAAAAGAATTTTCGAGTTTGCTGGTGAAACAATTGTTGTGGAGAATAATGTTATCAAAGAAAGGATTAAGACTGCTGAAAGTCCCGCTATAGGTTTGTAAAATTAACCCTACAGTGCTAAAACTGATTAGTTGAACACAGTATATTTGTCAGAAAGTATTACATTTATGTATTCACTTTATAAATAAATATAATTCATAATTCATTTATTGTTTGTGAATCAGGGTAATTGATAGTCAGATACATTAGACTTATTTTAGTTCGCTAGATTCTGCCGCTTTAATTTAAAATTTTAATAAACAATTAATATTATAATATATACTAACTAGCTTATACAATATATAATAATTATATTATCTTATAAAAATGCATGCAGTTATTAAATAGTCATGTAATTTAAATACAAAATAAATATAAAATGAATAACGCTGGACAATCCACACATCAATATCTAGCCCCAAGCTAGGCAGAGCTTTTGTTATGGGTATGACTGATATTATACATCTTAAAACGCAACCTGAAAAGAAAGTACTCTTAATACTGTAGATATAACATTTAACTAAAAAAAAAACATTCCTTTTAAAAGGAAAGAAAACTGCATTCAAAGATTTTCTACAATTCGTTTGCCACACCCGAGTATCAAGCTGACTCTGATCTGTAAAAACTACACGCATCATTACACGCATCATTAGAGTCAATTATAAGGACGAAATCTCTAACAAACTTGATAAATGAAAGGACAACCATGAAATCTAGAATTTTAAATTTGTAAGCCTACTGAACTGTCTACATGCTACATTAATAACCATGAAAATGAAAATGTTTTTTTTTTATTTCTTTAAGCTTACAAATAAGCACTTAGACAGGTCATGTTTTATACTATTCATTATTATCAATTAAAATTATTTTATAGTTCACTTCAATTTTTTGACCACCAGTGGAAGAAGTGAGAAGAAAGCACTAGTATGTTCATAACTTATGTGTCTAGTACATTTGATTTGCTTATCTGTAAGTTGGTAAATTTTGAGTCGGAGCAAAACTCGTTCCAAGCTTTTTTATCTTCTAGATAATCTGATATTTTGTAATAAGCTTTTTTACAAAGAATGTTTTACAAATTGTTTGATGATGATGATGATAGTTCAAAGTATTTTTTGTAAATTAACTTGTCTCTGAAATTGTCTAACTTTCTCCTATCTCTCTCTCTCTTACAGCAAAACCTATAGCACGAGCCTCAACAGGCGGCCTATCTGGCCTCCTCGGACAAATCAACAAGAAGAACACACTGTCCACGCTTGAGAAGTCAAAGCTAGACTGGACTACTTTTAAGAAAGACGAGGGCATCGAGGAGGAGATTACTAGCCATAATAAAGGGAAGCAAGGGTTAGTAGCAAAACGAACCAATATATGTATTAGCCTATATACATATAATACATTTACAAAATAACCTCAGTAATAAATTATGTTATGCTGCGCCTCGCGGCTTCGCCCGCGTGGAAATCTATGTATCAAATGGCAAAAACCTTCCTCTTGAATCACTATCTATTAAAAAAACCGCATCAAAATCCGTTGCGTAGTTTTAAAAATCAGACAGCGGTAAGCGATTTTGTTTTATTGTACTATGTAGTGATAATTTGATGATACATAGAAAACACTTTATTATACCACGCAAAACAGAAAACAATACGGAAATAAATACTTAGAATAGAGGAAGTATAAAGGGCGGCCTTATCGCTGAGAGCGATTTCTTCTAGGCAACCTTAGTATGGATTGGACATGAAGGAACAATATAGACTGTGACACTTTAATAACTAAAGTTTCGTCAGCTATGACAGATATATATCTTCACTATATAAGCCAAAACTTAGTTAGCTTTCGGTCTGCAGCCCGCAATTAGATTATAACATAGCTTTTATTTTAAGATAGATTATCTTTAATCGTATGTATATTCTAAAGCTTTATCGTTCTTTCACTTCAGATACCTTGAAAGAAAAGATTTCCTGGAGCGCGCCGACCATCGCCAATACGAGATCGAGCGCGAAGTGCGGATGGGGCGCCGCAGCAACCGATAGACCATAGATAAGATTATTTCTTTTTATTATAGCATCTGTCATACCACTGATCTTCATTGATACAAGATTAAAGGCGGTTTTGTTATTATAATGTTGAGGAGGTTTTGTTATGACATTAAGGCGGTACCCCGAGGCATAGATTTGGCGATAGATTTTTCCACCCTAGACAAGACCTTGTGTTGACTGTCCGTGCTAAGCCTAAATAAGTATCTGAATGTGAGTGACAAATGCCAAGTCGGTAGCTGACTATGAGTCGGTACAGTTCTTTCTATGTAAACGCGGCTTTACACTTATTAATGATAAAGGGGTTTGTACAAACGTAGATCCCCTTTTCGCCTTTCCACCAACGCCCTTTCAGGGCGTAGGTCAGCCTGCGACGCAGGAGGTTGCGGGTTCGATTCCCACCTTGGAACAAATACCTTTATCTGTGTTATTACGCTATGGTGTGAAAATCTAATAACCGCTTCTCCGCACAAGCTTACAGAGTTTTATTTATATGTCATAAAATAAATCTTATGTGGATTATGTATTAAGTAAAGATATATGTATGTAGTATTATTTTGAAGACATCTCCAATTAAATATGATTGGTTCTCAAAAGTGTTGTCATTAATTCGTTTCAAACGAACCAGTATAATAACATGTTACGGTTGATTTTTTACTGAATTCAAAACACTGGCAGTTATTACATTATGAAAATTTGTATTTATAACTATTTATTTTCAAATTATAAGTACCTACATTACGTTATAAAGTTTGCCAAATTTTACAACATTTTGTCGGCAGTAGCTCTCGTGGAAACAGTAGAGTAGACGAAAATTGAAAATGTACCTACTTTTACTGTTTGTAAACTAACTTTTTCGATATTGCTAGAGTACTTTCCTTGACTAGCGGAAGCCCGCGGCGTCGCACGCGCTTTTCTAGGCTCCTATGTCCCTACCAAATTTCTTTAACATCCGTTTAGCAGTTTAGGCGTGAAAAGGTAACAGACACACGGACAGACGGAATACTTTTGCTTTTATAATAATTAAGTATTATTTAGTATGGATAGGACAGTAAGTACTATGATTTTGTTTTTATAATGCGTAAGCCCTCGAACTCGGGGTAATCTCTAAGATGTTTCCCCTGTAGGTAGAGCTAACGGCGCTAGATTGTTGCCTGGAAGAGATTGTTTCTAAGCGATAAGGCCACCCATTGTTCTTGTCGCATGTAATTTCTTTTTGTAATTATTTGTATCTGGTGTACAATAAAGTATTTTTCTATTGTATTGTAAGGCCCAGAGACTTTAGACTCGTCGGTCACTTACAAAATATAAGTAGGTAATTGATTGGTTATTTTTCAAAGAACACATACCTTTGTACCGCTGCGCCGCTACCGCCCGAGGACTGTAACGACGCTGGTTTTCAGGCAATATTTTCCCATAGCTAAATAGTAACCAACCCATATCAACCGCCCATTGATAGGTCAGCAGTTCAAATAGCAACGCACAACTCTCAATCACCGCAATGAGTGTGACTTTCAAGGCAGGCAATCAGTACAATTTGCTGTGCTCGATTTGCGTAGTGCTAATCAAGCGAAATGGATTGCATTACCGCGTCAGTTGTCACAATGTGTTTGTGCCAGTTATGAGCTTGCTTTTGAGCTAAACGGACTTCAAGATACAAAAAAATTGTCGTGGAAAATCTTCGTAAGACTATTTGAAAACCTTAACTTTTGTATTATCAAAAAGATAGGAAGTAACTTGTTATTATTTCGTAACATAGACAGGTTTATGTTGTATGTTCTTGCGTAAATATTACCTATTTGTTACTAAAAATTATTTTGAAACGTAGGATTTACTAAAATTTTAACAAACTAGGTCGTTTCGTTGCCACACTTGCAATGCGCTTGCAATAAGTGCAAGTGTTTAAATTGTTTAAAAAACATTTTTGTTTTAAGTTACTGTTTAAACGGAAACATTCAGTGCGGCACGTGTTTTGTAAAGACATTTCAGTGCGTACGCAAAGGTTTTAGTGATAAAAATAATTGGACAGTACGCGACGATAACGATTGGTGGTAGTGTTGTGGTTTAAAATGACGACATATGGCCGTTGGACTCTTTACGATGGCGGAATGGACAAAGTACAGGTAAGAAAAACATTACAGATATTTTCTTTACATTAAAGACACGGGGTTAATTTTCTTAAAGTTATTTTTTTAATAGCTCTTATTAGCAAACACGGAAGGCGCCATTATGAGCTATGCGTGGCCAATAGTAGAGCTTGTCTGGTAGGTATCTTCTGGCCGTAGCGGTGTTGGCGTACGAATCGACCCCTCTAATTCAGCCCGTAGATGTCGTAAGAGTAATCCAGAAAAGGACTAGCCACTGATATACTTAATACAATATATTAGATAGAAATAGATTATGACAAAAACTCGTTTGGGGAGGCATCTTCATCAGTGGATGTGTGAATGCAGACGAAGAAATTGTATCTTAGTGTAGCCAACTGTCACTGTGTTAATTCGGAATAAATTTCAAAGGCACGCTTTGCCACCTGCGTCATACATAAGATATAATAAATGCGCTCTACCATGGTATTGCCTGCGACTGATAACGGTGAGATATCATACAAACCATTCTTCTATGATTTAATCGAAACAACAAGGCTGCTTGTTGGCCAGAAAAAGACAGTGAATAGGGTGTTTCTACGCATATTATTTCATATTTTATTATGTGTATGATTATATATTATTTCATAAATAAAATACACGAAAACAACATAATATCAATTTTCTAACAATCTAAGCTTAAAATACTATTTCATAATTCGATAAAATTGTTATATGGACGTGTAAAGTTGTTTTTCAGTGTGTTAGATTTAAGTACCCATTTAGTACGTGACTAACTTTACAATTGTTAGCCATCTAACATTTATTGTTATGCCCTTCACGGGTCTATGTTTGAAACTGTTTACTATGTTAATAATACCCTACAAACACCATGGTTGCAATTAAAGAGTCCAGAAGACACACATAATAGAGAGTGCATGACTGTTCGTTTAAATGAAATCAGAAAATGTTCTTCGCTCAACGAACTACTGACTTAAGTACATTACGGGCTTAGGCTATCCCAGGATAGAATAGAATAGCAATAGAATAGCTTTTATTACTAGAATATGGTTTGCTATATCCTAAGACGTACCAATTTTAATAACGATTCCAGAAGATACATTTCACTACGAGGAATAACGGCCTGCCACACATATCGATTACGCTGCTATATATATTTATTTATATCTGAATGGTACAATATCAGCCTCTACAATATTATGCAACGTTAAGTTATTATTTGTAAATTTCACCAACGCTATCTCACGTTCACGTTATTAATTACCTCCATTACTTTCAACTTGCATTACTACACATTATTTCAGTTCCATTGAGTTTATTTCCTAGATAAATTCTGACACTACTGCCTACGCCCACAGCCACATTCATTCATTAAATATGGCTACCTGGGCTGCTGTGCAAAAGGTCAGCTCTACACTCCCATTTATAGCTCCATTCAGTATTGCAGCTGATAAGATTTCATAAGCACGGAAAAAACATTGAGATAAAGAAAACTAACAAGTTATCGTGACGTAATACTTGCCCTGGGATAGCAATTGTTATCTAAGTAAATATAAAACTAGGGCTGGTTATATACCCCTGGGATTCATTATGAACGTACGTGGGTTAACTACGAACCTAGATTGTACTAAAGTCATTTAAAACGGGATATTTACCATGATTTGATTTATGAGTTATCCAATATTTCGGCACAGTTTCATGCGCCGTGATCACGGAATAACTGAAGGCACTGCGAGATATGTAAATCATGGTAAATATCCGTGATAGTTTCAAAAGTTGAACCTAGATTGTTTTGGGAGAACACCAACGTTTCATAATTAATTCGTCATACTTCGAAAGTTTTTATAGTAAAACCCCTGGAATGTGCTTTTTCATTCGATAGATTATTTTGTAGAGCTTTCCGTCTTCCATATCGTAGGCTATAGCGATTGAATGAAGCCCACTCAGAATCGTTACTTCATCTGCGATAAACTTTAGGTAGCTTTCCGTTCAATTCTAGCTCCATAGATAGCCTCTTGTATCTTGCGCAAGAGCACAGGTACGCAAATTTTCCCTACCCACAGCAGGTCCAAGGATCTATCGATCTACTGACGTAATCTGGAACGTAGAAAGGAAAAGTGGGCGAGCAACCGATTCAGAGTAAACTGCTCAACCTTGCGGCCCACGCGCCGCTCCTAACACCCTTCCAAAATTACTGATACAATACCTACGACACATCGTAATGATTACCGATCTAACATTTATCGTATATATATATTAAACGTTATTCTAGGAAATCTATTACAAAGTACAAAGGCGAACTTTACCCTAAAAAGTGTTCTCTTTCAGCAAACCATATTGGGAGAGAGAGAGACAAAGTGAAGAGAGAAGTGGGTGCATGTGCATAAATAAATCAAATAAACAAAAGATTAAATATTAATGTACCTATTCAATATACTACTATGTAGGTACTAATTTTATTGTTAACTAGCTGCGCCCCGCGGCTTCGCCCGCGTGGAAATTTCTGCGCAATTTTACCATGTTTTCTCACCGTTTAGACCTACCCTGGACTACGACAAACATTTTAAAACCAAAATCAGCTCAATCGGCCCAGCCGTTCTCGAGTTTTAATCAGACTAACGAACAACAATTCATTTTTATTTATATAGATATAATAAAATATTAAAAATGACATAAAATTACTTGGTACAGTACTATACACTTATAAGTTACCTACTCATTGCAAAATTAAAAGTTCAGGGAGAGATTCAAGATCTCTCAAACGACGCAAATGTAGGCTAAGCTTTTCGTCTGAGAATTTCACGAATTTGTCATCAAAAGTTTAAACCCCTTAGGAGGGATTAAAGTTTATGTCAACCATTTTCAAACCGACTTCCAAGGGAGTTGTCCTCAATCCGACTGATCGATTCGAGACTTCGTCTGGTATAAGTTTTCTCGTTTGAATTTCCACTTCCCAGCTCACAACAAACATGCTTGGAGTTAATGAAGGGGAAAAACTTACCTTCGAACTAAAGGACAGGGGCGGGACTTAGCAAACTAGTTACAGAGATCGTAGAGAGCTTTGATCGGAGATAGTATAAAAGTTATATGGGGATGCTAATAGTCTGACGATCCTGAGTTTCGCTCGACCCGATAATCCGATTGGGTACTAGGTACTGGCTAAACCGCTGGAAAACTTCGGTTGAATTGTTACTTAGCTTATGCAAAAAGGACAAGAGTATAAGAGACATTTGAAATTGCTTAGCGGAACATATTTCAATTAATACGCTTGAACGTGGTTTACGCTGAATGGGCGCGGTAACTAATTAGGGAGAAAATAGGTCTGAATACTCTGGCAATTAATTATGCGGGCAGTCTGCCGTCTCGCCTATTTCTGTTGCCCGGTCGTTGTGCATTCGAATATCCGCGCTCGCGTTAATTGTTCCACTTCGAACAACGAAGCTACTGTCGTATCCATAATATTTGCTCAGGTGTGAATGTGTACCCGAGGTGTAGTACCTAATGAATGAGCCACGACGTCGGAGGTAGTATATTGCGCATGTGTACGCGCGCTCGATACTCGCTCTACGCGCGTCCGTGCTGGCCACGTGCTCCCGTGACAGCCGAGAGGACTCTGAGCTGAGCAAAGGAAGGAGGCTGCAGGAGCGACCCCGCTAGCAAGGCTCCTGCGAAAACGGGGGAGGCGTGCGCGGCCGCGGCGCGTCGCCAGTCGCACGCTCGCGCCGACCCGGGCGCTTGTCAAACCCGTGCGCTTTTATCGCGCTCTGTCGACCGTATTCTGATTAGATTTTATTCGTAGTGTATACCAGTGTGAATGAGGATTGATCTGTGTGGTGCGGATTGATTTGATATTGGCGTTGTGGCTGAGGATTTGGGAGAGTGTTGTGCAGGATCGCGTTTTCGGAAAAGTGTTTTTCTTGTTTGTGGACCGGCGTTGGGCGGGCGCGTGGTGGAAGGTGGATGGTGCGGCGCGAGCGGGCGCCGGGGCGCGGCCGGCGGCTCCGCTAGCAAAATGTCGATACCCCTGGGCCGGGAGACGGTGCTACCCACACAGGTGAGTGCTAACTACTTCTCTCAAGGGGTAGGCCATTCGGCTTACCACTTATGTATATATATATATATGTCTACGCTCTATATAAATGAAAAGTACAGACAGAATCCCTCCGAAATACTCGTATATAATATTTTAACAAGAAAAAACCTTTGTCTTTTTTTTATTTTGAATTTGTCTAATAATAAACACCTACTTACAGGTGTTTATTATTTTGAACAAAGAGACAAATAAGTTACTTTTAATCGTTTTGTTTTATCATGTGTATATACGGGTATTTTCAGAGAGATAGTGACTTTGTTAGATAGCAGCTACAGATAATTTAAATGTTGTATTTTTAATGTTATTAAGTAGGTATTTATTTGACCCATGTTTTAGATTATTTTTTACTTTTTCATACAGGCTTGTTAGGCTTGTATGTATATACGTCCTGTTGGACAAGCTGTGAAAACATGTACCTACCAAATTATACAAACAGTTTACAATAAAAATTGTCTCTGATGGATGTAAAAAGTACCGCCGATGCTGCTGTAAGTGGGTAAGTAGATGCCGATGAATTTGTTTGACGAGTGAATGGAATTACGAAACGCAATTACCCGGAAGCAGTAATTTACCGCCCTATCGAAATTAACACAATTCTCTTAGGGGGTCGGTTAGAGGTAATTACTTTCCTTCATGTTGGACGATATTGAGTAATATTCCAACGTATAAAATAAACATGTTTGTCTCTGTTATCAATCCTATAGCTTATCTATAAGGTACCTATTGATTATAGGCGTGTTTTTCCTAGATATTTTACACAACCTTGATAAGACTGTATCTAGCTTGTAGATATTTTATCAAATGTCACCAATTCTAAATAGAGATTGTGAATAATAGTGTGATATTATCACCAATCGCTAATATGCTCGTAGGTGTTATTAAATATTTTGAAGTATTGTTTTAGTAAAATTGTGTTTAAACTTGTAAAGCAAATATGTAGGTAGGTAGAGCTTCTGCCTTTCAAGAAATGTTTGTTATTAATTTATTATATTTTTTTTTTCATGATAATTCGCAGCAAGAGTGGACGATGTAGATAGCTTGACTCTACCTTTCTAGAAAAGTTTGATTTGTCATTTGTAAGTCATATTTATTTTTCATTATAATTCGATATACCAAGCAAGAGTAGACAAAATGTGTTTGTAAAATAAACACATATATGGTATTTTACCAACGATGTTTCAGAAATTCAGTCATTGCGAGCAGAAATACGAGCACAAAGGCCTGAAGAAAAGCTGATTTCGTATAAATATTTATAAGTATTATTGTTCTGGGATTCAAATAAGCCTGAATCAGATCGATGGAACTCATTTTCATAATCTAGGCTGAGGTGGTGACTCCCTAAGGGCCTTACAATTGATTAAACAAAAGGGTTATCACTAACTTCGCAGAAGTGCTTGGGTGTTTTCACTTTTCAGCATTGTAGGTTAATAATATTGGCGCGGTTATAAATAGAAATGATATTAACTTATAGCAATGTTGGTATCTATCATTTTATCAAATAAAGTAAATTTCCCTACAGGATAGGGAAATTGACTTGTTTCTAACAGTGTTAGTATTATTTATCTACCTTTTCAACTTCATCATCTTCTAGTAGAAAGAAAGCTGGACTGACTAATACCCGTAGCTAGTGTCTCGAGAAGACAAATAAATTTAATATTTTACCTATTATCAGAGAACAGTGAATAGGTACATGTACATAACTAACGAAAGTGTCTGGATGATGTTAAAGCCAGAATAACTCAAGACTATTCTCTACTAGTACTTAAGACAGTACATAGACTAAACTTTTGCACTTCGCTGACGTTGAATTCAAAGAGTCAATTTGGTGTAACAATACGAATAATAGTGCTCCTATTCGAAGAAATTCGAGTTGCATTTTCAATGCCAGCTGGTGTAAACATTGTACCCGTACGTATGTCGTTGTGTATAGCTGACTAGAGTACCTATAAGTATAATTTCCGGCCCGTCTGTTTAGATTTCATATTACAAATGTTTATAAGTATAGAAGACAGTCTACATTCTAACAAGAGTCTTATTTACCCGATAAGCCTTCCAAGTAAATCTTCAAAGCCTCTAATCCCTGGGTTCGTTTGCGGCGAGTTCAAGGCTCTATTGATCCAAGTAGGGTGCAAGGTTGGAGGCGGTTATTTTAGTTCAATTTTCACTTTTCCTGAACCACTTCGGTCGGAGACCAATTTTAGGCTCAAGACAACGGCTTTCTTGATTATTCAGGAGCTGAAACGTTTAAAGGGAGAGATTTATTTTAAGTGCCCTAGCTAAGTAGCCTGCCATTTCTGGGTTCGCGTTAAGTAACGGTACAGACGTGATAATATCAACCGAAATTAATAAGTGCCACTTTATAATGTCAGTAAAAAGAGTTCCTGAATTAAGCTTTTAAGCATGCGCTTAAACTCATGTGTAGGCACACGTGAGTTTAAAGCTGGAAATGTTCAGAAAGCGTCGATAATTCCGTCTGCGGTTTCGTCATATGGCTAAGTGTTATCTAAATGAGGTGTCCAAGGTAAATAAGGTCACACCTCGCCTCACGGTTCACTGTCCGACTGTCCGTGCATTTCTCGGTCCGGCATAGCTCGCGTGTGACTCAGCTTTCTGCGAAATGCTAATCTATGATGGTCGTGGGGAATCAGAAGCACGAATGTGCAATGCTTTCTGCCGGGCTGCAAAATATATGCTTCAGTATTGTACGTGGATCAGCAAGATCTAGACGGCAACGAATAGAGACTTACCTACCTTCATATGTTTCGAGAAATTATGAAATTCCCTCGGAACTGCTTGTGCGCGATGCTGTTTTATCAAACCATCTGAGTCGGTTTTTTGCTCGACTAATGTGTACTAATGCTTAAATCTAGCGTACCTATATTGACACAGTTTGGGAGGTAGGTTATGCTGATTGCTAACAAATTAGAAACATTAGTTTACCGGAATATTTAAATTTAGAACACGGATTAATTATACAAATAAGTTTGTTGATAGTGCAAACAGTGACTTGACGCGGATAAGGCGACCTCCTTACAGTGCAGCCTTACGAACACACTTTGTAGGTTAACATTCGTATTTATCGCCTTTTCTCATTGCCATTCCAAAGTTCATCATGACTTGTATATCCAAGCGTGAGATTCGCATAAAATTGGCGTCTATTGACTGATCTAAACTCTCAATGGACTCGCATAAAAAAAACCCACCGTTTTAAGTTCTAGCAATACTCGTATCTTTTTCGCTCGTTGCGGATAATAAAAAATCTAATATCTAAGATTTATGGTAGTCTGGAATAGACAGACTTGTTATAATTTATGGTACCTACATCTAGATTGGCTTGGAAACCGGTACTAATGAACATTTTTCTAATGATTTTACCCACCTGTCTGGTTTACCAATCAGGACTTGTTGGAGAGTTCTATTTATTTTGCTCTCCATAGATAGGTATTTATTATTTGGTACCGACTATGCAGGCGTTCTATTTGTAGACAACCAATTAGGAAAAGTTAAAAATTATGTAAAATGTTTAAAATTAAGTAAAGTTAAAGATTCCTTTACTGGCCGTAATATCTCAACGTCTTTAATTCTTTATTGTAGGTACAAATACAAAACTTAAAAATAACTTAATTAAAAAGATATGTACATAGGCGAGCTTAACACTGATATGCTAAAATATCAAGCTAGCAATCTTCTGCTCTTCATATTATTTTTTAGCAGTGTTTTAGTACATTTTAGTTCCCTCTATTTCGCCAATAACTAGGTTATCCCGTCCAATAGTCGATAATGTCCTTGTCCCGGGTAATATCAACCAGTAATGGAACCTGTCTGCTTCAAGCCTTAGGGCTTATTCTATTACCGGGCTACACTATCCCTATTTACTGATAGTATTATACTTTAAAGTGTATTAATGTTTGAACAAGGTACTGATGCGCTACATAAGAGGTTTTATCAAAATAACATATTTTTATACATATATATCTACGTAGGTTTAATTACCACAACGAAGCTTAAACGATGTTTAACGCTACCTAATTAAGTTTGTTTTACAAAAATATTGCGAAAAAATAATAAGCCATTTTATAAGAAAAGGAATATGAGCGCCACCTATATTTTCTGGATGAAGGACGCGATTTGGCTGTAAATGCTTTGCGTTACCTTGATTGTATATAATTGTTAAATTTTGCAGTTGGTATGTTTTTTTTCATTTACAAATAGGTTGTGTGTTTGCGTTAACTTGTGGGAGGACGCACGGGACACGCGAATTACATAATTCTGTCTTGTGTCTGTCAGATCTCGCAGGTTTTGCGCAGAATTGTTACTATTAAATATTATATTTTGAAAAATAAGAATGGTCCATTTCAATAGTTTATATAGCCATAAACTAGCTCAATCAAAGATGTATGTACAGATATTTAAACAAAAATATCCTACAGATAGGCAAAACCATGTCCCTCCCTTCAGTTCGGTACAAATCGACAATGCCATTAAAAGTACTTGTACCTATACTGTATCCATCCAGAATGTAGAATGTTTGTAAACAGAGCCACTGACATTACAATCAGCTGATGTAGGGGTGAAAATTTTTTTTTTTATTTAGGTTATCTCGTGCGTGTGATGGTGTATTCGTTAGTAATGTTTATTTTCCCCAAGGGAGTAATGAGTTTGAATTTTGAACTTCAAAATTATGTATGGAAATGTTGACATAAGAGTCTCGCACTTACAGAAATGGAAAACTGCATGTTTATTGACATTAATAACACTCATTCTCAATTACCAAGCAAAAACAAGACCTCTTCAAACATTTTTTCACCTGTGACAACTCAATTAAATGTAAATAAGTGTCTGTTTAAACTATTTTCCTTGAAGCACTATTATTGATCAAATTGGAAGAATTCATAACTTTTGGACAGATTGTCGCTAAGCAAATATGCAGCGTGAAATGATACGTCAAATAATCCGGCTAAATTAAAATAATACTCTCTCTATGAAATATGTATGGTCGTAGTGCTATCCTTGATTCGAAATAGTAGTTAAAAAGTAACCAACTGTTTGCAACACGGGACGTCAAAACTGAAATTCGTTAGGGATGGCACTGTTACAAAGACAAAAAATCTCTAGCGATTTTAATCTTTGTTTTTGACCACATAATGTCGATTTGTAAATTGAAATAATTAGATTTTACATATAATTGACGTCAGGATTATAAAAAGTAATAAATCTAATAGAATGTATATGTGAAATCATTGGAATTCTATTAGGCCTGCATCATTTTGTGGTGATAACCCTAAAAATCAGCTGTTTTCTAATGTTTACAAACATTCTACATTCTAGATGGATACAGTATAAGTACTTTTAATGGCATTGTCGATTTGTTGAAGGGAGGGACATGACAATACCTGGCGAGCCATTGATAAGCATGTGAAGAAACTTGTCCGGCATGAATAATGGTTTACATTGCAATTGTTGCATTGCAAGGCATTTCGAGTTTCACTTTTATGACCTGTAGATACTTACAAAAGCTCTAGTAGGTCGATATAGATGTATCAAATTAATCAGTACCTATTCAGGAGATAAATCCTTTTGGAACAAAGATCGTAGTAACCCGAGTTCCTCAGAATCACAAATTTCTGTGACTTTGCTTCCTGCTAGTTGCTACCATTTTCCAAAAAAGTAAACTGTTAGAGACTAAACAACTATTATATACTATCTATCTATTAATGAATAATTTTATGTCTAACAGTCATCTACTCGTAGTGCCCATAACACAAGTTCTGCTTAGCTTGGGGCTCGATGGTGCTGTGTGGATTGTGTACGTACTACATAGTACCTACCTACCTGTTGCAGTGCAGACATATATTTATTTCGGCATAGGTATGTAAATACATTTATTAGAGAATATAAAATAAATTGTATTCATTGAAAATGTTAACAAATATTGCGGCTGAAGATTTTTGGTATCTCAACGATGCGGACCAGTTCCAAATCTAGACCCGTTTTTCTCCGATCAAAAGCAAAACATAAAAGAATCAAAAGCATCCCAAATTACGATTACTATAAGCGCATCGCGTGCGTGTTTTCGGAGAACCGCTTCGCTTTAAATAACCATCGATGTTGGTTGCTACTGGTTCTTGGATCCACGCCGGCCTTAGCGGTGTCCTTTAAAAGACGTAGAATGCTCCCCACAACCAAATAAGGCTACATAATAACCCATCGCTCCTGAATCCACACTCGATTCGATTGTTCAACCCAGTTTGGATATCGATAGCAATTTCGGTAGAGAATCGGATGTTTTTGTACCTATATCTTATCTGGAAAAGAACGACCGACTGCGGAATGTTTTCTAAAAACATTGGAATGGTCCTTGTCGCTCGTTTTAACAATGGCAAGAATGCTAGTTAAAATGCTAGTAGTGCTTGCATTTTGTCAGGCAGCGCGCTGGGTACGGAAATATGCCCTCGACTTTATTAAATAACTGTATGCAAACAAAATTACCCAATTAAGTTTCTGGTAGCGAATGCCATGTGTAACACTTGTTAATTTTACACACGTGACATTTCAAATTAAGCTTGCGTCGAGTTGCGCGGCACGTAAATTTTGCGACTAAAATACTTGGACTGTCGCAAGGCCCTGGTGTCCAGTCCGCGCTGGTTGGCCGTCAGTGCCATATAAGGGCTGGACACACGAGGCCAGCTCCTCGCCTAGTCCACACGACCCGTACCTACTCTCAACATCTCTGCAAATACTCTCCAACCCTGTTAACCTTTCACGAGGCACGCCGACCCCATAATTTGCGAACGCCTCAAACGATACAATCTCATACTTAATTGCGATTTGTGCATCGTGGTTATCGTGCTCGACTTTTGCATTTTATTTTCGCTTTCAAACCCGCATGCTATTTTTGCCCAAGAGAAAACGCTATCGGCGATCGACACCGATTCATATCGGGCATCAATTACTCTCCGAGATGATAAGGGCGACAGACTCCCAGAGATAAGACACGCGAAAACTGGTACTTGTTACGACAACCTAATCAGAACAGCCTGGGGAGATTGACTCTCATACTTTGTTCTAATATGGACTTAAAAGTTTCTAGCTCAGGCTGCAATAACTTTGAAAGCTGATACGGACATGTGGGCTCTGCAGAAGCTAGTTGACACGCTAACTTTAAAAGATCATAAAGTCATCCTTAGTGCAGTTCAATTTGTGCTCAGAGACATAAGCAATAAAAGTTTATTTGCTCTGAGTTAAGTGTGTGGTTCGAGCGAATAGATGTTGTTGGGTTGTAAGTATGTGGAATGGGAATCTTTCCTAAGTCAAGTGCTACCGTTTGTTACGGAAATACGGATTATTCTCAAGGCTGCTCAGTAGAATGATTGGTTATCTCTATTGGCTCTTCTTCATCATCAGCCCTTGACGACCCATTGCTGGGCTTAGCCATACCATAATGGGCTCTGAAAATTTCTAAATATCATTATTTCCTATTCATCCACGGTTGTCTGGTAGAGATCGCTCTGAACGATAAGACCGCCAAATTGTCATATATTTTATTCTGTCTTGTTTGTTTTATTTTTTAAGTGTGCAATCGCCTATAATAATCAGCTATCGTCTGTTAACTTTGTTGACCGACGATCAATAGAGCGATTGTGTTGACTTCTGCCAAAATTAGCTTCTAATAGGATAGTAGAAGATAATTGTGACAGAATAATAATAGGATATTATCATTATGAAATGTCAGAATACTACCCTTGCCCACTACAAAATGTCGTGCTCTAGACATTAGAATAATTCAATATCGTATAACATCAATCGTTGCCGGCTACTTAGCAGTGACAAATCGAGTTAGGTGGTCTAAGATCGATGCTTGTGTAAATACAGATTAATAGCTTGGGTATTACTTGAATTTAGGTTCGATCAATTTGATTGGAGATATCAGACTGTTCGGTTTGACAGATGGCGTGGTGCAGATGGAATTAAATGCAATGGAACTAAGGTAGTTAAACTTGAGATTCAGCTCTACATTTGTCTCTGACTCTACGGATCTAGAGCCCATCTCTAGAAGTAAGTTTACACCTTACTAGTTGCGCCCCGCGGCTTCGCCCGCGTGGTAATCTATGTGTCAAATGTTTCTAAACCTTCTTCTTGAATCACTCTATCTATTAAAAAAACCGCATTAAAATCCGTTGCGTAGTTTTAAAGATCTAAGCATACATAGGGACACACAGACAGCGGGAAGCAACTTTGTTTTAGACTATGTGGTGAAATGTATGATAGAACTTTACCTGGTATCACTTTCTTCGGTGAAATAATGACAGGATAGAAACCTTCGTCCACTTTAAAGACCTTGATCTGTTTTGCATTAATGAAAACATGCAAAAGTCGCATGCACTGCACAGATATCTTTCTGATTACAAGACGGCGACAAGTTGTCGCAATTAGGCCTGCCTGCTGAAGATAAATTGTACTAAACTAACTGGCGACAAGCTATGACACTCCACTTTCAGCTTATTCTTTGTCGCTGATCATTTATCTTGTCGGATGGTCGTGACCAGAGAATCTCAGTGTCGCGGAACAAGTGTTTTCACTCTCCTTTGGTAATTAATTATTTTAAAAGTCAAACGAGGTCTGCGTGGACTTGAAAGACACAGTTTAAGTTTAAACTACCATATAATTACATAGTGTTTTACTTTACCTATGTAGATGCCAAGATTCACTTAAACTTTAAACTTAAAACTCAAAGATCTCTGATAAACGTAAAAATCACATTTCAAACACCGAACAACACCAAACATCAAAAGTGCATAAAAAAGACTACAAACACCAAATCGGCTATTGTCTTCGCCATGTTCACAACAAGTCTGGTGGTCAACACTAAAGTGTATGTCGGACACAATATTTATGTTGTTTAGTTCGAGTCAACGACCTCAGTCGTTATAAAAAGTAAACCAAGCCTGTCCGACCCATTACTGCAAATTGACTCCTTATCTGTCAGCTACAGGTCCAATTAATAAAACCTATTGAATACATAATACCTGATTGTCAAGTAGATCTTTAACCATAACCTAAACCAGGTTTAAAGATATTTATTCTCAAAAAGACACAGTCACTTGCATGAGAATAGTTATTTAGCTTAGTCTAACATTAAACAGTTAATAGATATAAGTATTATTAGTATTACCTTTACTGTAAGAATTCACGAAAAGTTCCTTTTCTGAGACAATTTTAATGAAGGAATTATCCGCTATGCTGAGATCCAATTCCAAGTTATTGAATAGCTTAAGAATTGAAGAGAAGACACCTTCGACATTCACCTTTATCTGTGAGACGCTAAGCTCTTTATTACCCTCATTTGAATCGGATTCAGGTATTTCTATGAGATACTCTTTGAACTTTAACGGACTTGAAATAGAGTTCACCGTTGAAATGTTCGCTGTCAAAGGAAGGTGGAGCTCATTTGCAGTATCGATTGGGTCTGATGAAGTTATTAGATGCAGACACAGGTGTTATGAATCACTGAATTGGATTAATCATTAGCATTCTAATATTTTGTTTATAGACGAGCAGGTTTTTGGGAAGCGTGATAAAATTTCTCACTGATGACTCTGTACAACTGTGCATTCAAATAAGGACTTTAACTCATCATAACAGATGCATTTCATATTGACGGCATCAGAGGACAGACAACTCGCGAGTGTTTGAAACCCATATTTGAATGCATATTTTTGTGCTGCGTGGTGAGGCGTTGGATTAATATGCGCAGAGCTTTACTATCTTGATCTCAGTGGGTATTGCTCATCATCTAGTCATTCATATGACCAATATGACTCATCCACGAATGACTGACTGCGTTTCCATCAATGTCTAGCGTAGGTAAGATATACTAATGAATTTTAGAAAATGGCTAAATTCATAATTCTCGGAATCCCCTGACTCATTCTGTAAAATCTTAGCTTATTCTTTTAACTAAGGAGATTAAATAATTCATATTTATTTATTTCCTTAGCACGGTTTTGCAGGACACTTTGATGGGCAAAACGAACGTTTCAGGGAACCGGTTTATTTAGGTGGGTCGAAACGTATGGAACTCGTATCACTCTTATGGATAAGCGATGGCGAAAGGTTTGTTTGATTTAATTAACTTGGCTACCGAAGAAGGAGTCTCTAGGACCCCAGTTTTTAAAATTAAAGTACTCGAAACACTCTTATGGGTATCAAATAAGAAATAAAGTGTTTTTTATTTTCTGTTCACTTAAATTTTTTGTCAAGTCTTTTTGTAAAGTGAAAAAGAAACCACTAGTACATTATTATTCATAAATCTCTTATGTGTCTAATAAATGGGTGTTTGCTTTTTTAAATCTAAATGTGACTTTTGATACATGTCAATATTTATGTACAGCTACGCACAACATTAAATTACTTACATACTTATTGTCGGTGAGAAATTGAGCGACATCTGACCAAGCATTAACATCACTGATGTAATCATTTACGGAGTAGAGCCTTACTGTTTACGGCTACATTACTGTACTCGTATACCTAGATAATAATAAGTAATCATAGTGACTAAGTCAACCACTTTAATTTTGAAAACTGGGGTTCTACAGACCCTTTCTTCGGTAGCCAAGTTAATTAAATCAAACAAACCCCTCGCCTTCCAATATCTGACCGCTTTCACTGATCAAATTTTTGCTAAAAGCCGGTTCGGGTTCCGCGAAAGTGGTTCGTCTGGTGCTTGCATAGACCACTATTCATTCTTATACCCTGTCGGTGGCTCATTTAATGCACTATTGCTTTCAGCTCATAATATTGTGTTAAATGTCGGGCTGAAATATGGTTATTGAGTGCGGTTTCTTTGGTCAGGCTGTCCACGAATTAAGTTATCGATAAGAAGTAGCTTGTTGCATATGAACAATAATGAAGTACCTTTAGCACCAGATCTAGGTTTTTGACTTGACTTCTTTGATTTGGCAATATGTGTCCGGTTTGCGTTGAGTTTCAGAGAAAAAAACTCTTTCTAATTTTGACAGCTGTCATTGGAAACTAAAATAAAAAATATAAAGTACAGAAAAGACACTAGTAGGTATTTTTACAATTGAGACATTTGAGCTAACTGCAGACAATCTAGAGCTAACAGATATTGTTATTGTTGAAAAACATGATCTATAGATTGTTGTTGATTTTAATAAGAATTTCTCTGACTTTTCGTGAGACGCTGAGAATAGGCAACATATCATGTGATTCGTTGGGAATAGACAAGTCTCATGGCAGAGGTTGAGAATAGGCAACGTCTCACGTGAGACTTTAGGAATAACCTATATATTATGAGTTCGACATGTGGGTGGGTGTATTGGGATCCATAAAGTTACCAAGGCACCTATCTAAAGTTTAGGTGAGTGGTCCCTCGTACACATAAAAGATGATCTTCTTAAGTCACTGGATTCAGCTTTTAAATAGTATAAAATGAAGTCGATTCCGCTGTCGGTTCGCTTAGATCTTTTAAACTACTAAATACATTGTAATGCAGTTTTCAGCAATAGATAAACTGATTCAAGAAGAAGGTTTATAAATTAATTAACATATAGATTTCCACGCGGACAAAGCCGTGGGACGCAGCTAGTTTTCACTATAAAGTCTGTATAGGTATTTTTTTTTGTTAAGCCATATCTTATTTCAAAATATTATATAACCTACAGGATGAACGTAAGCTACTCGTAGTGTACATTTTAATCTCTACAAACTATATATATATATATATACACATATATGTATTGATTGCAACGTTTAGCAAGCTTTTTGGTTATACAAAAAAAAACATAAACAGAGTTTACATTTATTAAGATATCATCCGTACATAACGTTGGTAGAAAAGGCCTTTTCATCAAAGACTAAGCTCCATCCATAAATTGTAGTGGGGGACCCGGAAAACAAAGGTAGGCAAAGTTATGCGGGAGAAAAAGGGGGGGTTTTGGGTTGTATGCAAACAACTCCTAACTAGCTGTCCCGAAGTTCCGCCCCGGAAACCACCCGTATCCATGCTCCAGATAATTGAATAACCTCAGTGAATATAATTTTAATGCTTTTGAGAGCGATGAGTCAAAATTTACTCAAGGAAGGTAGTGGTAGAGTCAGGGTTGAGCTAAAATAGCACTGAAACCACCAGTTCTGAAATGTGAAAAAGATTACAAGAAGAACGCTTTATAGCTTTTGGATCGTAACTTCAAGGAACATTTTATAATATTAGAAAAGACAACAAAATGAGGGTAGATCGGTATTTCTGCCAACAAAAATGTGCTCGCAGTGATTTAAGTTATTCCGTAATCATGGCGCATGAAATTGTGCCGACATATTTAAAAATCTAGTCATGGTAAATATCCCGTTATAAATTACTTTTGTACTTAATCTTAACTTAATCATACAGCGTTCCCATACTCCTGGTCCAAAAGAGGCTTGACTATTTATCAAGCGGTCCTCTGAAACCTAGCCTTAAGTGAAAGTACTAGCAATATATCTACGCACGTTTTATCACTTTCCTAAAAGGCCAGTTCAATGTACTTACAATCGAGCAAGTGTAGTGCCAGAGAACGCCTACATCGTGTGAAATATTGGCTTCCCCCTTGGGAGGCATTTTGGGGGTCCCTTCAGTCAACGATGCGAGCATACGAGAGATGTAGGTACCCATACACGCGCCGAACACATTAATTCTCCGCACGTCCCCACAAATTGATATCAAGCGCACGATTTTAAGAAATGACGTGTATAAAAACACATTTTACGAACTCTATTAGCATTTGAGCACCCTAAAATGATAAAAGCGAATGCATGGTGAATGCATAAGCAGAAGCATGTTGACGGCAGACGGTTTCTTATCTCTTTACTATTCAATGAGGTGCTAATAATGCTGTTGGCGCTTTGGAATTGTATAGTTAAGTTCTGTGTGGGCTAATAATCTACCTTGGAAATTAATAAAAATACTCAAATGCTCATTCATCTCTAGTAGAAGAATCATCTTTATAGGGTAAAACTTTTTCACGCCCATCTGCTACTTTTCAACACGTGGGTTTTTTTGTAAGATAGGTACAAAGATACACGATTAATTTAATATTTTTGACTTATATGATATATATTATATGATATATATATATATTTTGACTTATATGATATATTACTTATTCAGTAATTTATAATTAACATAAAACATGTACCATGTCTGGTGTGAATAATTTTAATTATGCCATTAGGTGGAATAATACGGTAGAGCTACAGGCACGTGAATATTCAATACTACTTAACTAGTTGTAGAAATTATAAACATTATTATTAAAATTAGATGACATTGAAATAATTAAAACAAATAAATGCAAATATTAATTATAATTCTACCTTCAAAACAGTGGTGCAAAGGCGAACATCATAGCGGCCAGTATTAAATATAACATCATTGATAGAGGCCATTTGTTTTAGCTAGGAGACAGGCAACATCACCATATTTCACACCGTCACAGTTATGTATTTTCTCCCACTTTCTATACTAAATTGATCTCATTTACTACAACGTAGCTTTATGCCCGGTATTGACTAGACTTTCGATAAACGACGACGTTATAAAGGACTAAAGAACTTCTGTACTTAGTTTTTAAACTATTTTGTATTTAATTATGTTATTTCGTTATGTATTTTATTGAAATGTAAGAAAAATTTTAAAAATTTATTATTAAATAACTTAACTGAAAACTAAAATCCCAGTCCATCATCAACTCCATCCCAGATCCCATTGTTGGATCCTTCTCGCTCAGAAGCGCCGTAGTAGGGACTATTTTTGCCACCAAAACCACTGTGTATGCCAGAAAATGCCTGAAATTATTAAAATATTCCTCAGGATTACACAAAACGCAGGTGCAAACTTTCTTCTAAGCCTAGCGTCTAATCTAAGTTAATCTATAGCGGAGCATTTCAACATTTTGTAACGGTAAAGTTTTAATTCTAAAATGGTTGTTATGAATGAGTTCGTGGCAATGTTCGTGGTTTATTTATCAGATTGTCGTGATCGTGACATAATAAGGACTGGATATGCTACCGGGTGGCTATTCCTTCAATGGCTATAAAGATATGCAAGTACCCACATATAATTTTGGTTATGGTATGGGATGGATCTATCATTTCAGGTGTCAAAGCATAACGAAAAATTTAAATAGAAAATGGCGGACTGTTTGATTAATTTTACGTTTTGAAGCAATTGGCTTAGGATGGTCCCCTGACTTAATCCATGATTTTTAAAACCTAAAGTAAAGTATTATCGTAGTATACATATATTCTCTGTTATTTATTATGCAAGGCAGAAATGAAACTTGCGCACATGTCTCGAAAACTGATGGACAAGCAACAATGAGAGCAAATTGACAGCTCGCTAACATCAATATAGCAGCAATAATATACACTGATATCCAAATAGAACACGACACTTGGAATTATATGTACAATCAGCTCCGTGTTCTATGGCTCAATTTTTAAAAGAAGTTTTCACTTGGAGGTAGAATTATTGTTATTTGAGAAGAACACTGGCTGGACCCAAGACTAACTGTTATGCTGTTTCATGTGTTGTGTGAAGGGCTATGTACAGATATACATATATAAATAAATAAATAAATAATGCTGGACAATTCACACAGCGTTATCTAGCCCCATGGTAAGCAGAGCTTGTGTTATGAGTACTAGATAACTGATATACATAATACAATACATTACATAGATAGATATTTTTTATTATACATAGAAAATAACCAAAACACCCGGAACAAATATCTGCAGATCGTACACACAATTGTTCCGAGGCGGGAATCGAACCCGCAACCTCCTGCGTCGCAGGCGGACCTTCGCCCACCGCGCCACATCGGTCGTCATATATGTATATGAAGTTCTATTACAACCAGAAGCTAGCAATAGGTGCGATAGGAGCATCTATTGCTAACTTCGGGTCCCAAAGACACATAGTTAAGGTATCCTATTCCCGTTTTTTTAGTACACCCTCTGCTAAGGATAGGCCTCCTTTCGTTTACGTCATTTGTCTTGATCATACGTCAGTCTGAGCCACAATGAATCTACTGAGAAAGAAAGTTCTAGATACTCGTAGATCCATATCTTCAAATCTGGATCTAATGTGAATGCAATTCTCAATGGATTTATCAAGGATGGCAATGGCAATGGATCTATTTAGAATGAGTCATTCTGTCTTTCGACATGTTCACCGTACGTGGACACTCAAAGTGTTACTACAAAAGTAGGTAATAAAACGTCTTTACAGACATGTCTGTAGTTGACTGTACTTACCGAGGACGAGATAAGAACCATAATACGGTCTACTCCATAGCTTATGAATAATTCAACATGGGCTGATGCGATGTCGTACAAATTTTTAACGTCATGCAAATTTAAAATCGATGTTGGTAATGCTTGTCGGCAATAAAAAATATCTAGATGATGTTAAATGATATTTTAAGAGTAGCTTGTAGGTAGCTTAAACGCTTTCCTAATTAATATTTCATAAAACATACCACTTTTTATGTTTTAATGGAAACTTCATCGAAATACATCAATGTTACAATTTTTAGAATCGTACCTATCATTTCTATTTGGCCGGGAAAAATGAAGTGTTCATTAAAATTAAATTGTTTTCTTTGTTTTCGTTAGTACTTATCGTTTCTCATTAACTTTCAACTAACAATTATAAACTTTTATGATTTGTAATTTTTAATTAACAACTTTAAATTTTGCTCACTATTCTAAGTAGCTTTTTAACATTTATGTATTACACAAAAGTTAAAAAGCCTTAAAAAGTGTAAAGGGAAGAAACCTTACTAAAAAGCGTGTTTCAAAGTGAGAAAAACCAATGAACCCAAAGTGATGTGGTAATTCTGAGAACCACCTTTTTACAGAATATACTTAGAATTGCAGTTTATTTATGTAAATGATTCAAGGCACTTTTTATTTGCATGAAGTCATTTGCTCACATGGTTAACGTTTCATGCTGTTTTACATGATTTAGCGACATGAATGCTCGCCTAATTGATACTGCCTGTCCTGAAACGTGAAAAAGTCTCGTATTTTCGGCTTGGTATTAGTTGAAAGTCTTAAAACATAGCTTTTGGGTATATTTAAATTGGATCATCGCTCAGCGAGCTATGGAAAGAGCTATACTCGTAGTTTCTCTATAGGATAGGATTCGTAACGAATACATCCGATAGAGAACCAAAGTTATCGACATAGCTCTAAGAATTAGCAAGCTTAAGTGGCAGTGGGCCGGCCATATCTCGCGAAGAACCGACGGCTGCTGGGGCAAACGTGTTCTTGAGTGGAGACCACGTTAAGACCACTCGTTAAGCGTAGTGTAGCACGCCCTCCGACCAGGTGGGATGACAACCTGCGAAAGACTGCAGGTAGATGCTGGATGCGGCAAGCTAAAGATAGGGCACTATGGCGCTCATTGGGGGTGGCCTATGTCTAGCAGTGGACTGCTATAGGCTGATGATGATGATGAAATTGGATCATTACATTAGGCATACTACAGTTTAGAAGAGTTCTTCAATGACAAATTAGATAACGCCGATATCGCAGATCCCCATATAATATTTAAATAATAATTCATTTTTGGTAAAATTACCAAAGAAAATTATTCCTGTACTTAGATTTTAAACTATTTTGTATTTAATTATCAATAAATAACTGATCATCGTAACGTTCAAATCTCAAACAATCATGCGTTTCGTTTCACCCAGACGCGTTTATTTGATAATAAAGACACCAGACTATGGAAGTACTAATATAGGCATTTTAAGATCTCCATCTGGCGCCATTAAGAACACTTATCGCGTTTATTGTGGGGCACTTGCATCTACGTAGACGTTTATTTATAAATTTATTGCGGACCCATTCACAGGATATTTATCTACCTACCTAGTAGATAGAACAAACTTCTTACACTTTAAGTTGGTAATATTTACGTACGGTATAGACACTTTTTTATCATATTTAGTGTAAGAACCTTTATAATTAAATAAATAAATAAAATAAATAATGCTGGACAATCCACACAGCATTATCTAGCCCCATGGTAAGCAAAGCTTGTGTTATGGGTACTAGATAACTGATATACATAATACAATACGTAGATAGATATTTTTAATTAAATACATGGCGGTCCTATTGGGTTAACAAGAAAATAATTTACTAATACTAGCTGTTTCCCTGGGTTTCACCCTTGTTAAATTTGAAATTCACATTTCTAAAATATAATATAACCTTTTTTCACCGGGGATAGTGTAGCTTCCCAAAGGTGAAATAATTTTTCAAATCGGTCCAGTAGTTTCGGAGCCTATTCAATACAAACTAACAAAAAATCAAACCTTTCCTCTTCATAATATTAGTATAGACACAGTAAACAATAAACAGTACCTAAACAAAAATATAGTAACAAATAATTTAGAATATATCTATGTATCACTTACACGTACACAAAATTACTCACCATTCTTCCTGTGAAATACCTACTGATAATTAAGGTTATAAGGTTAGTGATTTAATTCATCTGACTTCGTTGACTTGATAACTGAATTAACAGTTAATTTCCTTACAATCCTTAAGGAAATTAACTGTGACATCATATCCAATACCTACGAGTGAAGTCAGGGGGGTGCATTTTTGATGGGCAGCAATTCATATTATTGATCATTTTGACACAGTTGTTTGAAATATTGTACAGAATGTCAAGTCAAATCATCAAGATTTTATTATCTGAGTTAAATAAATACAATACAATACAAAATCCAATAGCGTTTGGTATCTGCCGAGTATTAAAAATATTCACTGTCTACTAAAAGAAAACTCCTTTTCCCCAATAGCTGTACAAATATTGCATGTTCAATAAATGGTCGGTTGCAAATTGGAGAGCATCATTTGTGAATTAGTAAAATAGTACTGCATTCAAAAATAAAATGCTAAATAAAGCTCGTTCATATGGAGTTATGGATATACCAGTCACTTCCAATCTGTTTGCAATCTGTAAAATGAAAAATATGGATCAGAATTTATTACGCTGGCATTTCTGACAGTGAATAGCGATGTTTATGGCTAGACTCGTGAAACTAGCAATTTTATTCATAGCCTATTGCCCCCGGAATGCCCGCCCATGAAGCAACTAAGACATTGAAAAAAGATTGCGGTTATCTAGTATGTAATTAGCCAAGTAAAGGTTTGTCAAGAAGTCCTATAATGATAGGCTGTGACGCCTGTGACTGACACGCGACTTATTAATTCAACTGTGCCTTGGGGAGACTGCTGTTTTTTTTCTTAATTGTGAACAGGCTTCATCTCGTTGCTTTAATTCCATAGAAACGTAGCCTTTAGGCAAGTTAGTTGCCTTATTATTGAGATTGTCTTCACAATCGGTTTAGCAACAATCAGACAGTGCAGAATGGTGGTCAGAAATGACTACAGAAAATACGAATTTCACATTTGTATCTGTTTGTTTATTTCGTGTGCCGGCAACACTCATTTCAATTCAATGCCCAACCGAACAATGCATCCTTGGCGCTCCAAAACTCCAAAATGGTCACTTGCCTCGCTGCCATTTCTGGCAACTTGCTCCCCTCTGGAAACATTTCAATTCATTTAGTTTCTGAGGTCATCAAGCTTTAAATCTGCGGAAAGTCCACTTCGGTCCTCTTGCTTCCTCTCAAAATTACTGCCACATGCAAATTTAATGATACCATGCTTACTTAGAATAATAACAGCCCTGTTGAAAGCTCGAAACGTATCTTTATCTTTTGATTTACGGCACAGTTTAAAAGATAAATCGTAAACCGTTAAGTTATGATCATAAAACTTTATCTTATCTTCATTGTTCTGTAATTTTCATGTTATTCCATAAAAGGAGATTGATTAACGAAACCCGAAAAGGAGATGATATACATCAAGGGCACAGAATTCTCCTAACTTCCTAAAGGAATCAGTAGCGGGGTCAACAACCCGAAGTCACGTTTCTCTAAAAAACTCAGGAGCAATAAAGCATTGTAATACCTCTCATCTGTCATCTGATCTAATAGCCACCCCAGAGCGGTGACGCTTATGACCTATAACTTAAGGTTTACTGTCACAAAGTGAAAACTTGTTTATTAAGGCTTTTATTATGGCCGCAGGCGTAGCACCCTTTGTGTGGGATACTATAATTTAAACTTGTATTCTGTCTGTAAGCGATTCATATTTTATTCTATCCTTGTGGATATTTTCTTTTATATGGACGTTTATTGGATCTTTAAAAGCTTCCTTATTAATTAAGGACACTCTTTTGTCGATATCTTGCTTTTGCTTACCCTTTTCTGGCTAGAATCTCTACATTTCCCATTTTATATGTATGTAATTTACCTACTAAATCATATTGTTTTTGTTGCAGGTATGTAAACTTATTAGCTTAGACGTGAACTGCAGTTCATCTTTCGGTAAGTTTAATTAAATTAAAAATATATTTGGCATCGTATGTTCGTCTAATTCTGCCATATCTACGGGTTTCCAATATCCTACGAAGCCTAACAGAAAAGCATGTCCCTATTAATAAGACTGAAGGAAATATTTCAAAAGGAACTCTACTATTTCGTAAAAAAACTGCGCAAAACTGTTTTGACTGGAGACAATACAATATGACGTCATTGTGGATAATATTTCAAGAGGGCCAAGGCAAATGTCTTTCCTTTTGTTCACTTACAAATAGGTACGTATATAACTATATGAGTAACATATACATAAGTATACGCATTATAGGTACTGATAGATATGTCCGTTTGTGTTCTCACCGACAAAGTGCCCGTCGACTTGGACCATCAAATCAGCCTCCCAGCTTACAATCTTCGTAACAAAGATAGCTTGTACACAACACACATTTTTACTTGTCATTGTATCTCGCTCGTGTTCCACATAATGCTTTTGACTTTTGAATTGAAACCTCTTTTGCTTCAAGCTCATTTGTAGTGTGCGGTTATGGCGTTCTCGTATCTACCCGGACACGCATGAACTGGTTCTAAAGCGAAGTATTTCACGCCTAATAACAATATTTACGAAGGAAACAGAGAGGTCGCACACAAATCAAGTCGTTATCTAAATACGAGTATTCACGAGAGCAGAATTACATAATGCGGCCATTAGTGGCGCTAAAATACCCATAATTTCAGCTCATTTAAATCTCGCACTAGCATTCAGTGCAGATAGAAACATATGGCCGTTCGTGCATGCATGTGCATCTATATTTGAGGTCGTTAAGCCAAATACAGCGTCCGATATTAGGTCACTGTATAAAGCTATCGGTTTCGAAAGGTTGGTGATTTCTTTCCGCTCAGATACTATTTCGATCGATTGAATTGGGTCGGGTTGTGCATATTTTGTGGCATTTATCTTGGCTATAAAAAGCAGGTAGTTGCATTCCCAGAAGGCCACTTGAGGACGATCGTGCTCCGCTTGTGGGAACGAGTACCGTCGTCTAATTGTGAATCTGTGTTCAGTTTTTTGCTTTGCGTAAAATTCTGACTTAAAAAAAAAGCTGTTCCCCGCGGTTTCACCCGCGTTAAATTCCAATTTCACATTTCTAAGGGGATAAAGAGAATATACTCGTAATATAGCCTATGTCATGTCACCCGGGGATAGTGTAGCTTCCCAATTTGAGAGAATTTTTACAAGCGGTGCATTAGTTTCGGAGCCTATTCAAAACAAACAACAAAAAATCAAATCTTTCCTCTTGATAATATTAGTATACCTAGATGAGCCACACATTTGAGTAATATTATAGGATTTGGTTTGATTCAACATTGTTTTTAAAGAAGGAATTATTTTCTACCTTATAGTTTTTTTACGACAATGTAGCGATCGCAGGGAGTCGATGGATGGAGGTGTCTTAGGATTGATATTTGTGATATTGTACGGGGAGGTCAGTGTTCATGTTCAGCTGTGGACTGATGAGGATACATAATAGTTTTTTTTGTAGTCGGAGAGAATAGAGCGAGACCCATACATTCAAATCCCGCAGAATTAGCGCACCCATTCAACCTTTTTCGTCCATTTTTTGTCGTGACCTTCGATCTGTAAGATCAAACAAACTGCAAGCGGTCCCATTGAAACATGATTCGATTTCTGGAATCCCTCGGTGGTCACACTTGTGGGTGTTTGGGAGTCTAAGTCATTAAAACTGTCGCCATGTGGCGGTTGTTTGATCTGGGTGGTACCTAATTCTGGCAATTTAACTTCGAAAACTCATTATGAGCACTCTAAAGTCTCGATGACTCTAGAGATTGCTTTCTAATAAAGTTATTAAAGATACGATGATAGTGAAAAGATAAAGATATCGAATAGACCAAACTTTCTAGCACAAATTTACTCATTTCAATCAAGCGTTTGATAGATTTTGATGGTTTTACTAATTAAAAGAAGCTCTAAGATACCATAATGAAAACTAATTTGAACTACCTTGGTATCTATTTTCATTAAAACGTTACTAGAAGTCCTAAAAGGGTTGATATTGTGGGTATTAAAGAAAAGAAGCATAACTTACAACATGAATACTGTTTTATTCAATAATACAATCTGGTTGGAACATAAATTATGACGTGAAAGCAATATAGTTACTAGATCTCCTAATAGGGTTCCATTATGGTTATTAAAGAAAAGAAGCGTTACTTAGAACATTAATACTCTTATATTCAATAATACAATCTGGTTGGACATCAATTATTACAGACAATTAATAACATTTTAAGGTTATGTTACACAAATTGCTAGTCACAAAATATGAACAATACTTAGCTTCTGTCTGGTTAGGCTGCCGATCCAAAAGTGGGTATTCTCCCCCTTTTGGGTCGTATATATAGGCTCTGACATCGTAAAATAATGCCGCCTGAGCGATGGCTCACACTGTCTTTGGCGCGAACAGTCGATACAACAATTTATTATGTTTCTTAATACTGAATAATACTTTCAGACCAAATCAATGATATTTAAAATTGTACAATTAATATTCTACTTATTTTAAATATAATACATTTTAATAATTAATAAATTATCGGCGCCGCGCCACTTATGAAAGTTATATGCTAATGATTTTATATACATTAAAATACCAATGAAATAGGTAATCTAAAATCTGAAAACGATTTAAGAGATACATTTCATATTTCTTAACCACAATATTCTATTATTAATCTTTATTGTGAAAGTTATGTGCTAATGATTTTATTACATTAAAATACCAATGAAATTGGTAATCTAAAACCTGAAAACTATTTTAGACATACTTTTCATATTTCTTTATCACAATTTTCTATATTAATCTGATACGTTCAATATTATTTCATGAGTTTATTGTACCCAAGTCTAGACATTTCAGTAAGTTAATAAGAAAAGCGTCTGAAATCAACGTAACATTGCTTTTGATCACGCTACAAGGTGAAGTTAGGTCAAGTCGTTAAAGCAACTTGTTTCGATCGATCATGAACCATAATTACTTGATTTTGGGGGACTCTTGCTTTAAATAGTTCTTGACATTTCTACATCAACTAAAGGTATCCCCTTGGCTCCCGTTCCACTCGTTCCTCCACCGGCCCACCATCACCTAATTAATTGGCGGTTCCCGAATTGTAATGATAAGGTAATTTAATAATATAAGGTTTGTGTGAAATATAAGATGTCATTATGTAAGATAGGCGTTTAAATTTCAACTAATAAAATCAATTGCATCAGGCGCCAGACACAATCGCATTCTGACTTTAATCCGCAAAATATTTATGAAAAGCGGATCAACATTCATTATATCAGAGCTGACCCAATGACTCAGCCGAAATGATGGGCCATGAACTGAACCGCAGTGCCCTGCGGCAAGGTAACGTGGAAAGTGCATACTGACTACAGTACAAACTGTCGTATTTATATACAAACTGCCTCCGTGAAGCAATTGTTTCAATCGGGGAAAGGTCAGCCTGAAAACACTCCTCACCTCAACAGCCTATATAAAATAAATAAATAATGCTGGAAAATCAACTCAGAATCTTCTAGCCTCAAGCTAAGCAGAGCTTGTTATGGGTACTAGATGACTGATATCTTAATACATTACATTACATAGATAGATATATTTTATTATAACGACTAGAATACTCGGAACAAATATCTGCAGATCGTCTGCACAATTGTTGCGAGGCGGGAATGGAATCCGCAACCTCCTTTGCGGAGGTCGTATTGGTGTATTAAAACTCTCGTTTTCGTTTTAATATCTGTCTCATGGTCTTCAATATAATGACAGGGGTTTACGATTGAGTTCTTGATGGAATTGGCGTAATATTGACGATAAAGCCATACAATTATTATTTTAATGGGTTGCGTTGCGTCACAATGTGAAAGGATGTGGGTATATGGGTCTGGTAATGAAAATTGCTTACATCAACAGAAAGCGATGATTTTATTGCTTGTCTTTAAGCAACGAAGGTCGAAGAAGAGTTGACCTTTTGGGTCATTCATGGGAGAATATTTGTTCTAAGCAATAATTAACTTGTTATTATAGAAAATAGTTGGTCATTGGATCATTACCTAATAGTTTTTTAAAAGACCTTTTAAACGGTTTAAGACCCATATTATGAAAGCTTGCTCAGTCTATGCAAAGAAAAGCGTTCTATGTATACCATAGAATCTAGGTACATATATACAATATACAATAAAAAAAAATTGTAATAAATAATAATATACAATAAATTGTATACATATATACAATGTGTTTTGTCGAACCTTGATCAAACGAGATTAGCGGATACACGACATATATTTATCGATAAAAATAAAAAATTATATTTTACCTATCTCAAAAATAAAGCCGATTTAATAAATTTTTTAATGAAAACGATTTCATCTGGTTTTTTCTTCGTTTCTTTTTGAGTAAACGGTGTATTTTATTCAAAGTAGTCTCATTTGAAAGCTAGATAGTTTACCTAGCTAATAAAATAAGAAAAAAATACAATTTCGGTACATAAGCCTAGTAAAATCAATATTTTTTTAGAAATTTGCAAAAAAAAAACTATTTTTATTTTATTTTTGATCTGTAACTTTAAAACTGGGTTATTGAGGTGTACTTTTTTGCATGTTGTATTAAACTTCATAATTTAATCTACAAATCCTCCAAAAATTATGGGTTTATCTCTTTTCATTGTCATGTTATTCACCATTTAAAATAGGTACTTTCTGACTTGTACAAAGATCAACAGGAATATCAACTGATTTAATCTACATAAATTATAAAATAAAACGAGGCAAGATAGGAAAAAATGGAATGAGGTCTTTGCCCAGCAGTGGGATAGTAACGGCTGTTTAAGATAAAGTTTTTGTTTTTTTTACTCTTGACAAAACAGAAAGTACCTATTTTAAATGGTGAATAACATGACAACAAAAAGAAAAAGGTCCATAATTTTTGGAGGATTTGTAGACTAAATTGTGGAGTTTAATACAACATGCAAAAAAGTACACCACAATAACCCAGTTTTAAAGTTACAGATCAAAAATAAAATAAAAATCGTATTTTTTTTTGCAAATTTTTAAAAAAATATTGATTTTACTAGGCTTATGTACCGAAATTGTATTTTTTTCTTATTTTATTAGCTAGGTAAACTATCTAACTTTCAAATGAGACTACTTTGAACAAAATACACCGTTTACTCAAAAAGAAACGAAGAAAAAACCAGATGAATTAGTTTTCATTAAAAAAATATTAAATCGGCTTTATTTATGAGATAGGTAACATATAATTTTTTATTTTTTATTTTTATCGATAAATATATGTCGTGTATCCGCAAATCTCGTTTGATCAAGGTTCGACAAAACACATTGTATATATATATATATATATAAAAAGCTTTTTTTTGCTTTATCTATGGCATAGATCAATGAGTGAGCCCCAAAGAGTTTAGATATTATTCTTATAAGCTGGCACCTTAGTGTTTAGTCTTGACCTCCGTATAAATTCAGTTTTAAAATACGTTCTTCTTTACGACCTCTAACTAGGGAAAAGTCATAGGCAATTAGAAAAAATATTTATTTTTCTTTGTTTGACTTTGAATGAACTGATAATTGTACTTCACGAAGAGACTCTAATAGACCCGCTTTTGTATAGAACTAATGAAGAAAGTTACTAGAACTTTCTAAGGTCCGCAGACGAGGATCTATTATTTTTTATTTCTTAAAAGATTGTTTAGCTCGAGATATACCTATTAATCTGCGATTAATTATAATTTATTGAAGATGGCTCTTGAGAAATCTAAAAATAATCTCTAGCTTGCTAGAAAATATAAAGAAATTCCTCGAGTTCCTCGAGTATGAAAACAGTTTTAAAAAAAATTTAAGACAATAAAAATTACTTGGGAATAGCATTTTTGTGGAACTACTTCGCGATCATTATCCTTACAACAACGAACAGAGACACAGACAGAAAATATAAACTTATGTAACTACATAATTAATTAGGCATACCTACAAGTAGAGTCTCGTAAGTACAAGACAAGAATCATAATTCGATTGGTGATTCGATTATTGATATTCATTTAGGTTTCCTACCTCTACTAGTTTATTTGCTACAAATCGATCATATATTCGATTACTGTTGGCTGCGAGAAGGTAACTATGTAAGATTCCTACATTCCCGGTACGGCAAGCGGACTCTACGTGCTCCAGAAAAGTGAACCAGGTGTTGGAGCGACTTGATTTGTCTGGATTCCAATCTCGATCGTGAAAGCTCTGGCTATACTTAGGCTTTGATGATAGTAAACTGATTTTTTTTCAACATTGCTTACATCTCGAGAACAAAGTAGGTATTGTTGGCTGCAAAATTTGAAATAGGTATATCAGTTATGAGTTTATGAGTGTGAGGGAATACAAGACTCTACTTATTAATTTTTTCAACTGAATCATATCGATGATTCAGTTGAATGATCTGTAGATTGTTTGCAACCGTCTGCAGTTAGCTCAATTGTAAATACTAGTTCTAATTTGTTTCTATTATTTGATTGTAACTGTTTTGACATGATTTTTACAATTAAAGAATGTACATCATGTTATTCCCAAAATCTTTATATCTTTATTCGCCAAAAGTATGTTATTAACTTGTGAGTGGCCCGAGCGGGCTCGCTAAGGTAGTCAGACGACCGATGTGGCGCGGTGGGCGAAGGTCAATCGCCTCGGAACAATTGTGTGTACGATCTGCAGATATTTGTTCCGGGTGTTCTGGTCGTTTTCTATGCATAATAAAAAATATCTATCTCTGTAATGTATTGTATTATGTATATTAGTTATCTAGTACCTATGACACAAGCTAGATAATGCTGTGTGAATTGTCCAGCATTATTTATTTATTTATAGTCATCGCGGCGGAGAGTTCTATTGTGAAGCAAACACTGAGTTATATCAGTTATATGTACTACTCGTACATATATGTATATCGATGGAAACGAATGATAAAATTCGCGACAAAATCTGCACAATCCTTTGTGAGCTCAAGTGTAACTCACAGTTACAACTCGAGGCTCGATTCGCCACGCGTCAGGTATTCGTTCCGCACACGCCTGGCTCTACCTTTAAACCGTACCATCTGTTAGTAAGCTGTACTTTTCCTGTGAAACGTGTGGAGGACTATACAAACTGGTCATTACCCTGTGGTTAAGCCATTCAAACTGTGGATTAAACTGTGGGGAAATGTGTAAACTAATCGCCGGTAATCGGACACATTGATAACTCACTGCTAACGGTAACCTGTGTTGTGGGTCAAGTATGGATGTTGATCTAGATAACTTGTTTCTTACTTAGAGTTCGAAATGAACATAGGTAGTGTTCCTATCGATATAGGAACACTATGTTCATTTCTAATTTTACATAAAAACAATAGGTATACTCAATACTCAATGGTTTATTGCTAACATGTGTACAAAAGTTCTTAAAAAAATATATAAGTCCAACATGCACCCTGCAAGGGTATTGCAACATAAATTAAAGTTAAATGCTAGGTGGCTATATACAATAAAGTTAATAATATGCTTAATTTACCATTTCAAGTTAAAATTATAAACCAATTATATTATATCTAATCAAGTAATCACTCATAAGAATCACATAAAAAGAAACAAGATTATACCTTATACTAAAAGCTTAATTATAAAAGCTTGATTATACCTACTAAAACTAAAACTACTACACTACTACAACTAAAACAGGGCTAGAGAACAAGGAACATCAATTAATTGTAGGTATCTATTTTTCAAAATATTCTTCGAGGCTTAGGTTGAAAGGTTGCCTGGAAGAAATCTCTCTTAGCGATAAGGCCGCCCATTGTGAATCTGTATCTTTGTTTGTTTTTCTCTCTGTCTTGATGTGCAAATAAAGCGTACTTGTATTGTAAAACTATGGGTATACACTTCTATACCAACTATCGACTAAATTAGGGACCTACAAACTTGCGTAGTGCGACTGGCCCTAACAATTTTCAATCTCAAATAACCGATCTGTGGCCTGGTTTATGATGCAACTAACAAAGTTCAGTCCAACTTTGGTCAGGATTCTTATAGATGATGATAATTATAATCTTAGCTAAGCTATTCTCCTGTAAATGGAGGCATACTAAAGGTCGCACAGTGATTGATCCCTACATGATAAATGATTGTCAATCCTTGGATACTAGTGGCCGGACAAAGGAAGCAATCTAGATCCCTGCAGCGTAAAGTAGATGGCTCTTTGTTCGACTGGACGTTATATTCATACGAAGTTGAGTTCAATACGACTGACAGTGCGATAGATATGCCATCAAGCCAATGTGCAAGCCAATTGAGGGTATTGAATATCTAGGGCACTTGATTATTTGTTACGCGGCCTCAATAATTGGGCACGACAGATGTAGGTATCTGAAATTACTGGATGTATCAAGTTTCTGAACATATTTAACTGAATGAATGATGAAATCATGAATGAATATTTGACAACCGATGTGGCGGAAGATCCGTCTGCGACACAGGAGGTTAGGATCGATTCTTCGAGATCCTTGGGGAAAAAAATTGTACGATCTGAATGAAAATGTTTGTTCTGGCTGTACTGGGTATTTTCAATGTATGATAAAAATACCTATCTATACATACTATATACACATAGTCATCTAATACACATAACACAATTTCTGCTTAGCTTGGGTCTACATGCTGTGTGGATTGTCCACTTGTCCAGTATTATTTATTTATCTGTCAAGAGAAAACTCATGGATGGGTTGGGTTGTTATAACAGCCGTTTCAGTGCCAGAGATAATAGTCTGGTATCTAATACTTTCGCCTATCAAACTTTAGTGCAAATTCAACCACTCATAACATAGCTAGCTTTCTCTCGCTTATGCTCATCCACGTTATATTTTAACACCTCTTGAGCCTCTGAAACAATAAAACCATAAAATCGTACCCTTTATGACGTCTTTACGCATGTGTTCAGCGGATATGACGGTGTAGAAAAACCTTTACTTTCTTCTATTTTGAAACCCGATTGTGAAAGTGAGTTTCAGCTTTATGGCCTGTGTAACCGATTTATTTATCTTTAGACTGCAATTGAAACTGGTATGTTTTGTTCTAGTTAAGATCGTTCACGAGGGGCTATCGTAACTTCAAACCATTAGTTGCTTTGGTTGGCACTGGTGTAGTTTTCAAAGCTATTTGGACTTACTCGTAGATTCTCTGAGCAAGTGGTATCTAATTATACGTAAATACTATTGCAAGGAAATTCTGTTACAAGTCAAAAAGTTGCTCTATTTAACTTCATTTCATTTATTTAAAGCACCGTATACATGCTGATACACTTGATGTGGTTATAATCGAATTTACTATTAAACATATTACTTCTTCCAATCATAGAAATTTACTCCAAATGGGGTCAGCAAACAATGGACGCCGCAGTACCTAGGTGTGTTTATCCAAGTAAAAATCTATATGTCTTTTAAAACATTGGTTCCAAATGAAATTGCAGAAAGAAGTCGATCCCTTGACAATAACCAACGTCGTAGAGCGCGAACTGTAAAGCTAGGGTAAAGTATGCAAAAGGAATGGTTATCTATTTCCGATAAATATTTCACTCTTGCGAGTGTACAAGGAATATTCTCCTTCGAATACCAGGTACCTGTATACCTAATGCATCTAGATGACACATAAAGGTTTTGATAAAATTGGAAACAATATTTATTATCAATTTATCGAACTCTCGAAGTACTATTATTTCCTACTAATATTATAAACGCGAAAGTTTATGAGTATGGATAGATGGTTGGATGGATGGATGTTTGTTACTCTTTCACGTAAAAACTACTGAATTGATTTTAATGAAACTTTACAATAATATAGCTTATAAATCAGAATAACACATAGGCTACAATTTATAAAGATATATGGTATATTATCCAAAATATCTATAGCCACGCGGGTGAAACCGCGGGGCGCAGTTAGTGTATGTATATTACTTAATCGTTATTCTATGCTTTTGACACAACAGAGAAAATTAGAAAGAAAAACATCGGACTGTTCATAAAGCTTCGATCAAATATTTTTAAATCGAAGTTTGAGTCTCCCCTGTCAATAGCAGTGATTGGAAAGCGCGGCGCTCCCGTATTAAAATTTATTGCTATTCGCACGAAACGAGGATATTAACAACTCGAATACAAGGAACGAACATTTTCCCTGCGTTCGAATAAATAAACGACACGTTTCTACTAAGCGTATATTTATTAGAAGTCGTCTTTAGTTATAACGCGTGATCGATTCGGGACATCCTAAACGGGTTGTTTTCTTTCGAATGTTTGGAAAATAAAGCTATTTTAAACCAATGATTTACGAAACAGATCATCATTGCTTGAGAACACATTGCGATATAATTCAACGTAGAAATAACCGCTATCCGTTGTCATAGTTTATATTTTACTGTTATAGTCTTGTCTTTTATTTTTTGTTATATATCTGTTTTGTGTTATCTTCCGTGACGTCACCAAACGGTTCTATCGGAAGACCAGCGTTGGTTGTAACATGCTTACAACTAACCCATGCTGAGATAGAGTCCGTTTTGTGACTCAATTACAAAAATCTGTTTTGTCCTTTATTTTTTATAATCATGTTTGTTTTATATTTTTGTGTATTGAGTTACAAATAAATAAACTTTTTCTTATTCTTATAATTAACATAAACAACGCAAAAAACAAGACACTGTATTTTGTGCGTTTAAAACCAATGCGCTCATTATCGAAAAAGCTTTAGCACCGTAAAAGCTCACGCTCATAAAATCTTTATTTATTAATTCGATCCGTCCATATGTTCCGGGTTTACCCTAAGGTTAGTTACCCTTCGCCATTCTTTTATTAGTTTTTTCACTGCTGTGACATGACTTTGCACTTTTAGTAAAACATCGTACACTCCGATTTATTAAATGAGAAGACATTTTTTTAATGGTTTAACACTTTGATTGCTGAAATCACACGGTATGTGTTTTCTACAAGTGACTAATATGCGTAAATCCACACTAGCGCAGCGGCTGAGAAAATACAGATCTGTGTGACTCAGCACAGCCGTAATATTTTTCGAACGAAACGCATGTGCGGCGCAACACAACCGCTGTGTAGCGCCGCACATGCGTTTAACCGCAGCACGAATTTTTTAGGTTAAAAAAAAGATCACAGTCGAAAAAAAACCGCAGTCAAAGTGTTATTTCCTCGCAAGCCTGGTCAATAATCTCCGTGTTTGCCCTACAGTGGGGCAAGCACTGGTATGTTGCCAAGGGTAGAATAGAAAAAAAATACGTCACTTTGTAATCTAATACGTAAATCATTTGAAATTCATTTCTTTCACTTCGATACCGTACGCCATGTATGACGATGCAATGTCATGATTGTCTATGCCTAGAGAACAATCCCCGTGCTTGGCCTACTTTAGGTGTAATACTTTTCTTTCTCGAACAAAACACTACCTAAAACAATTTGTCTGTAAAGCCTGACGGTGATGACATGCCAAAGCTATCCGTCACCCTGTGGTCAAACGTCTTGTCTCAACCTATCAAAATAAAAAGGATTTCACATTTTCCTCCACATTTTCATTCCTCTTATATGCAGATGTTTTCGGTGTCCCTCTTTTATATCCGTATCACATTTGTGCGTCTTTATGAAGTGTTATTATGACGGGAGGACAGAGGGCGCCTTATCTGCGACGGACAGGGGCGCGTGACCGCTCATATTATTACCGCCCTATAGCTTCCCGCCCGCCCTAGGCGCCGTTACACAGAGACGGATTTCAGCGACAGCTTTTGGGTAGATGTTTGCAGCCGATATGTTGGCATGATTGATTTACTATATCTAGTAATAATGTTATTAGTTTGAAAGTCGGTAATTTTATCTTGGAAAACGTTTATTGTTATAATTAAATCCTGCGTGAGTTTAGTAAATTATGGCCTATATTTTAAAAGGGCTGTTTTCTAAGTCCGCCCTGTCCTCCCATTCTACACGGCCGCTTTATAAATTTAACCAAATTATCGGAACTCCTGTTAGTCCTGTGAACGGCATTGTTTAATGTTTGCTGGAGTTTTTATGCAATATGAAAGGGGAGCACGGACAAAGAATAAAATTGTTAGGGTCGAAATTGATTAAGCTTTTTGCCTCTTTTTGCACGCTGGTTGTTGGCAACACAATAGTGGATCGAGTGATGGGTAGTAATATTTCATTGGAAAGTCGATCCATATCCTTGTATTATTAACGTCGACCAACAACATTTTCAAATGAAAACTCAATCTGAAATTTAAGCTGGTATTTTCATTTACAAAAAAAGAAATAAGGTTCATTATCGCGCAAGACATCTATTATACTATTATTTTTCCTTTGTTCTTTACTTGGAAACGCCAGAGATATTCTCCTAAAAATAAACCTGCAGATAAAAAAGCAACAAATTAAGATCGGTGTAGTGAACTCCCCAATTTCCCGTGTTCATTTTCTCCGGAGCTAATTTCCACAAGCACATGCCCCAATAGCCTCCCCATGTTCATTCACCCTTTGTTCTAAAAACATAAATTTTCTGTTCACAAACAAAACCACCAAAGCTTGTCCGTTATTAACTGAAACTAAAGTTCTACGACCGACCCAAAAATACATAATTATAAGAGCCAATATTATAAGAATAATGTTTGTATGTTAGAATCTATATCTGATACCTACTATTTTCCGGTTACTACCGCAATGGAGTTGTAGATATGTCTGTAGCTAAAGGAAAATACCAACCTTTATGTATTCAAGGAATATTCAGTCCTAATATTTTGATAAAGAAAAAGTACCTACTACATATTCTCTGCGCAATATTTGTAGTAGTATATTATTGTATAGTATATATAATAGTTTCAGTAATCTAAGATCTAAGTATGAAGTATTCAAACATTGTGGAAACTTACATTACTTAGCTACAAGTTAGCAAGTTCGCACTAGCTTAAACACTCGGTTCTCGAGACGAGCAAGTTTACGAGTAGTGCTGCTTGTCAGTTCTAAGTTATACGTTACAAGAGGTAGAGACACAGCTCGGGTAGTATTCAGCACGGGTATTACGTATTTAGCAATTTACTGACATTAGTGTGTTCGTGTTTGGGAACTTAATTGAAGTAGCGACTGGTAGGAGAGTAACAGATTTCAGCTAAATAATAAGTTTTTGATTGACTTAGGTAACTCGTAATTAGCAAAAACGATAGATTTTAGTTTTGAAATATTTATCATACAAAAGATATCAACGCGCTTCATTTGTTTGTTACTCGAAAAGACAACTATAATTAGCTTGTGTTTTTTTGGGGCTGTGTAGAATTTTAAAATGCATTTTTGAGTAGCATTGTTTTACAAGATTGAAGATGGAAGTAAAATTGAATGTCCAACGGCCTACTAGCTTACTAGAAAGGCCAAGCACAGGGATTCTTGTATTCTTGTGGGTAGATTTGAGAAAAATTACGTCACATGGTCATCGAATGAGTGAAATATTTGAATGAATTCTTTCAACATGACGATTTAATGTAATTTTTGTGTATTCTCCCATACTACCTTTAACAAGGATCTCTGTGCTTCGTCCACAGTTCAATTTCGTTCCGGAACACCCCGGTCAAAAGATTAGCAAAAAACATCAAATGACAATGAGAAACTTTGAATGAAAACAACTGTGTTTGCTAGACAGTATCCTGTAGTGTCAACCAACAGTTTCCTTCATAAGCTGTGTTCCCAAGTCTTCTCATGCACAAAACGTAAATCTGAGCATTTCGCCAAGCAGTGACGACACTGCAATTAAGAATTTATGAACACCGAAACGTTGTTTGTGGTTTGAATAACTATGAGATGGTGAAACGGATGTGGCAGACAAAACTTTAGAGGCAACAAAAATATGTACGAGTCAGGATCTAAACACATTATTTCGGTTTTTTTTTAGCCATTGTTGTCCCACTGTTGGGCAAAGGGCTCCTTTTTCTCTACATTATTGTCATTGCAATATCTTGTGCCTATTGGTCCTTAATTTAGAAACCAGTTACTTGGCTAGGATTCTGTGAGCTTGTGTTCTTCCATATTTTCGACGAAAGCCTCTTCATAGAATAAATAAGTTTTGTTAGCCAATATTTAATTTCGTTTACCTATCGAATTTGATTGTTACCACAAATAAAGACAGACAGCTGCAAAATGAGCTGTCAGCACATCTACCTTCAAGATCAGAGTATAAATCATCATTACATTGTATAAAACAAAGTCGCTTCCCGCTGTCTGTCTGTCCCTATGTACGTTTAGATCTTTAAAACTACGCAACGGATTTTATTGCGGTTTTTTTAAATAGATAAAGTGATTCAAGAAGAAATTTATAAACTATTTGACACAGATTTCAACGTAGGCGAAGCCGCGGGGCGCAGCTAGAAAAAAATAAAAATGTTTATTTGTCTTAGAGTATTTAATATAGTAGGTAATTGGTTCAGCAGTTTGTAACTTTTATTATTATAATATTAAGAGTAAGTCAATAATTGGTATCATGACTATAGCCTATGTTGTGAGAGACTGGTGCCTGAACTAGGTTTATTTTTTAAAACCTGTGGCACAGGTCCTCATTGCTAAGAGCAATTGGTGCTTCTCAGATACCCAAAAGTAATCTTCAGAGAACGATTACGCACCTGTATACGACACATAAATCGGTTAGTTCCAGCATATATTTGTTTTTGCTCGTGCAACAAAACCTGTCGCGCAAAAATCGATTCCACGATAATTATTTAATACCGCGATGGCATGTCGTAATTTAAACATTCTACCGATCAATTAGTGTCAGAGGATTTATGCACGGCTTGTAAAGCTTTCTAAAAATAAAATGGCTATGGCTATGAGCTACGTTAAATCCATAGATAGCTTATAATCTCAGCCAGGCATCGTCAGCAGTGTGCTAAGTATCCGGAGGGCACAGCTAAGTAATAGTTTCTAGGGTAAAAATAACCCCTGTCTGGGGATTAAGGTAGGTGGCTCTTGTTTCAAGATCGTGGCGATTTTAAGGGTAAGGGAAAATGTTCTTTGCTGTTGGCTCTTTAAGACTTTTTTTAGTGTAGTTGGTAGGAAAGATAGATTAGTCTGTAGTATGTATTGTTTAAGGAGGTGATTTTTATGGGAGATGTAACTTAGGTGGCAAGAGTCTAGTCACAACTTCACAAGAGCTTTTTGTGTTGCTGATTCGTGTCGGTATAGGTATATCTATATTTAGAACACGGCAGGACTTCAAACTTATTTTGCCTTACCGTATTTTACGGTCTAAATCTAAGGTATGAGTCGTGCAACGATGTAAAATGGTCTAGTTAACTAGGTACATCAAAAGTGGGTGAATCGAGAACTGGTCACATCACATCTGAAAGAATGTACGAACGGCGCTAGAATCGTACGAAGTCCAAGATTTCGACTTGTCACTTGATTACGTGACTCACCTGGTTAGAGCGTCCCTGTACCTATTGAGGAGACGGTTGCGGGTTCAAGTCCCATCGAAATAGTGTCAAAATGACAACACATGACGCTGAGATTATGTTCTTTTGTTGCAGTGGAGGTTATTTTCAAAATTCCATTTAAATGGCGAAAAAAAGCAATGACGTCAAAATATAGACACATGACGATGAGATTAGTTGGATGTACTTTTGTTGCAGTTATTTTGAAAATTCACTGGATAATATTCTGTTAAAATCCAGACAAAACAGCGCCGACATGCAGTATGAATAAAAGCCTAATTGGACAGTGAATCGGTACGATTGCGCGTGCGCACCATACAATGGCTTGTTTAACATGTCGACTGGATTGTTCGGCGCCACCGCTGGCGCCTGGCCGAGGCTTGGAGGGATATTTATATTCCAAACATTATCTTGCAGCTCTCGAAGCAAAATAAAGTCTATTTCCAAGGGGATTGAGCGCTTACAAGTAGCCTAATGTAGACTTTTCTGGTTTTTACTGGCAACTTAATATGAGTGCTATTTTTATACCAATGTTTATGTCTGCATCGTCTTTTTGTGGTGGCGCTCCAGTTCTGGAAATTAGCCGGCTATCTAATTTTTCGCGATCTTACGTTAAGCGAAAAAGGTTAACTACTAATCGAACTTAGGCTTACTGATACACTCTTAATGACGATCTCTGTGGCGCGGTGGGCGAAGGTCCGCCTGCGACGCGGAATGTTGCGGGTTCCGTTCCCTTGGCCAGCAACACTGTTCATCTTTCATCACCACCCTCTAACTAAGTTGTAAGCTTCACAAACCTGACCTGAACCTTGTGTGTACTAAATAAAATCTTATTCTATTCTGATAGTCCACCAAATCATACACACTACTAGATGACTGATATACTTAATACAATAGATTACATAGATATAGGAGTCTGGCGACGCCCAGACGAGCGACGCAAAGCACGTCGGACAAGGTCCGTATCTCGTAAGGCGCCGGTCGTGTCCTAGAATAGAGTAACTAGGATGCGACGAGTTGTGAGCTTCGGCTTGGAAATTATGATAATGTGCTGGAAAATATTTTGTTATTATGGCACAGCGAAATGTGTCAAATATTTCCGGCCGTTTCCATAGCCCTCCTACTATGTACGTCTATTGTTTTTAAAATTGTTGTATACTAGAACTGTGTGGCATTTAATTTTAATACTCTAATCTATAGATCGTGTTAACCGAATCAATAAATTAATGGTGGTCAAAGATTGCCTGGAAGAGATCGCTTCTAAGCGATAAGGCCGCCCATTGTACTTGTCACATGTAATATCTTTCATAATGTTCTATATCTGGTGTACAATAAAGTGTTTTTGTATTGTATTGTATCGTATTAATAAAAAAAAATTCAATTGTGTTTTTTGAAAGTCGAATAATTAAGAGAATTCTATGCTCAGGCTTGACAAGAATTTAGTAGAAAATAAAAGAATTATCTTTTGGCTAGCTGTTTTGTGTACCTACTTGATATTTCAGTATTTTTTATTTCATGTTTAAAATATTACAGATATTACTGGTACCTTCTAAGTATTCACAATCGCCACGGCTCACTTTTCCCTCAATTAATTTCTTGCATTGCTCGTAAATAAATAAATTAAAGTACCTAAAGCTTGCCTGAATATACCTATAAGGGAGAACTACGCTTTTCCCAATAGGTATATTCTGCCGGCAAGCATAATGTCGTTAACTTTTACCAAACTCCCCAACTCAAGCTAACTCAGGTTCATTTCCCTGGCGCACTACTGTCAGCAAAAGTAACTAGACGATACAGAAATCACCAAGCGATATTCAACGAACTCCCTAGTCCAATTTATCTGACTTGTGCTGTGCCAATAACTCAACCTGTCGCCGCAATCGTCCTATTTTAGGTCCAGCATGCATCAATGACGACCCTAGCTCATGCGTCACTGAAGTTTATTTTTGACGAGCTTTGTAACTTAGAATAGAATAGTTTATTGAGTAGTAGGTAGTTTTGAAAAAAACTAACGTTAAATGTCTTAGTATTTACCCTGATTTTTAAGTTTTTCGGGACAGTTACCTATTTCATTAATCCTCGGAATATTTTTCTATGGGATCACCTCGGGATTATTCTTATACAATAGCGTCCGTCAATTATATGATATTATAGCGAAATAATATTCCAAATATGTCCATAATTGACGGAGGAATCGACGAATATACACATGAAGTCGAACCTTCCCATACCTTCTTTTGTTTTTCGTTGCTTATATAACCTATAATAATAATGCTAATTTACGTTATTTACGGTTAGGACCAGATTTCCTAAAAGGTATACTATTTAAATAGTGTGCTAGGTTATATTTGTATACCGAGGCTTTGCACGCGCTTTTCCAGGATAAATGCACATGTCCTTCTCAGAAAAACTGCTATTGAAAAATAGTTTGCGTCCATTTGGTGCTATAATTTCCGTTTCTCAAATCTCAACTCATCATATGTTATATTTACTCGTTCGTAATTGAACATGAACGAAGCGCGCCTCTGATGGTCCGCCCGACCGTCCGTCAGTCCGTCCGACAGTCTCGCATCGTGACTCGAACCTGCGACCATCGAGCCGAGCCGAGCCATCGAGTCGAGAGAGCCACGAGAACACTCCACTTTGCTCCTGACCGCCGAACAGTGAACTACAACTGGCTAATACCTAGTCCGACTTTACTTTAGCTAGATTATTACACAGTAAAGTATATTTAGATAGATACCTACCGTATTACCTTATAATTTAATGTGATTACTTACCTATATCTTGTAAGATTATACGATCCATTGTCTAAACCTTCTTGTGTCTTTTAGAAAAGTGAAACGTGTGTTGTTATGAGTTATGATTATGACGCTTGTGATATATTATCGGGTTTGGACAGCAATCGATAGATAACAAGACTGTTGTGTTTGTTGTATTTTATTACTGGGGCGTTTTGTACTGACATTCCTGCCTGGTGCGTTATCTGGTGACTGATAGGTAGTTAGATATTTAATGTTATATATACCCAAACTACATAGTTCGTACGCATTATAATATCATCGACTGCCTTAAAAGATAAAATATATTAAACAAAAAATCGAATTAAAAAAAATCTAATCCAAAAGCCAACAGTCATAAAACTTCTTGGGTGAGAACTGTCAATGTCACGAATGTCAGATACATCAATGACAGTTCGCAACCTAAACTATAAAAAGTCGATAGCCAATCCTGAACCACTGTTGTATTTTTTGATTGTTGTCCTCATAATCGAATTTTCGGCCCTGGCGCGCCGTGGTCAGTCTCAATGGAGACCATTTATTTATGAAGAACTTATAGTGGACTAGTGTTGCGCAAGCACAGGTCACTTTTTATTCCCTCGCTTTGGTTAGTAGATAAATACATATATGTATATATATAGGTGTTTCGTACGTATTATGTATTCTGATTAAACTAAGATCTATACATCTTCGTCCAAATATACGAGTACGTTCTAAATTCTCAACGCTCTTATAAACTTTAAACACTTTTTAAAATCGAACACTTTTTGCAATATACACCATTTTCCATAATCTTTTGGCCAGTTTTACAGTAATTTAAGCCTTCACAAACCACTATGAGCCATCTGTAAACTTTATTCTTTGTTTACCTTTTAAGAGAGTATTAAGCAGGGTGTATCAACCCCACACAAACATCATTAAGCTCTCGTGTTTATGGTAGAATCCATTAGGAGAGTGGAACGATGTATGTATGGGAATGGTATTATCTCATTAAGGTTTTAAGGAATAAACGGTTTTTTGGCTAGGGTCGGAAAAGTAATTAAAGTAGAAAAGGGATTTTGGAATGGAATTACGACAATACTTACAAGTCACAGCAGGATACCTTTTAAAAGTGTTGGTTGTATAGGTTTTGGGTTTGATAATGATAGGTACGTATTGTGCATGTTATTATTGTAACATATTCAAAAAATCTTAATATATGTTACTATTGACCTGCCTCCAAAATTTTCCCCTATATTTTGGACGACAAAATATGTAGGTCTTTGAATGGCCCCAGAAATTATAATAGAATTGAACATTTCTCAAAATTTTAAAAGGTCAGAACAAAGTATTTTTTTTATATTTTAAATAAACCTTTTTTAAAACAATATTCTCTAGCTCAATCGGTTGAAAATATGGTCTTAAATTCAGTTGCAAGATTTGTCCCACACAAACTAACAAGGCAAGTAGAATAAAAGATTGTAAAAAGAGTTTAGATGTTCAATCGCTTATTCTCCAGATCACGGGGTTTCCCTTTCCACGAGGCATAAGTGGTAAACAAAACACCGCAATGGCATGTGTCCAATATTACATATTGCTATAGGTATTTTACTCGACTGCAACAAACGATTATGCAAACTCAGGGCCCACGAGCGGCACTCACGTGCATGATAAGGCATTCTTATTACGGAATACTTTATACAATGCTATTATGGTTGCAAATGCCGTCTATAGATGTTCAGCCAGGTCACAGGTGGCTTTACAATGTTCTACTGTCCACATTTACTGATGTAGGTAATGAATATCTTAACGAAGAAGACAATTAGTAAACGTACCTAGTGTGTTGCCTTGTCGCTTCGTCTCTTGTTTCTTGTGACAGAAATGGATCACACTACTTCTTTGTTCAAGAAATAACTTTCGATTCATCTCAACTCTTCCTATCAAACCATTCTCATCTAGATATTCATGGCGCCCATTAAACACCTATCCAAATCAGCCGAGTCCATTAAGTAGCTCTTTGTTTGTCAGTACCCAAGTTGTTTTTCCGCAAAGCATAGCAAATCTGATCCAACAAAATTGATCACTCCCGCTCGTAAACCTAACACAAAAGCAAGCAAATTACGATGCCGAAATTGCTGGGTAGGTTATTATTACGTAACGCGTTTACCCGAGTTCCCTAGAGATGTTTTGATTCATATTTTTGCAGTAAATCGGGAAAATCTGTCATCAATCTTGGAGAGCGTGCCTGGACTTTGCCGAGCGAGATTAAAATGGCCGTTGAATGAACGTGTGCGACCCTTGGGGTGTAATAGCTGGTAGGGGAGTGTAGGCCAGTGTTATTTTGCCGGTAATTGTTGTTTGGGAGAAATTCCTTGATCACTAGAGTGGTGTAATACTAGTTCGGTAGAGGAATGTAGAGCCAGGGTGTAAAATATACCGAAGTCTGACCTGTTTCTTGTTCTTTAGCCTAGAAAGTAATTACCCATATTAGATATTCTGTTGCCTATTATTATCATTAGGGTAGGCAATTATGTAGGTAGGTAATATTTCAAAATCTTTGTTCATATCATGACTTTGTTTCTTTGTCATGACTATGTTTTTAATCGTATTCAAAATCGGCCCTATGCTTTTGCTTCTTGGTATAATTGGATTAAATTATTTTAGGCCATATCTCGCGAAGAGCCGACGGCCGCTGGGGCAAACGTGTTCTTGAGTGAAGACCACGACTCGGTATACGTAGTGTAGGACGCCCTCCGACCAGGTGGGATGACGACCTGCGAAAGACTGCAGGTAGATGCTGGATGCGGCAAGCTGAAGACAGGGCGCCTCAAAAAGCTGTTGTACAGTTTGGACCATAACAAAGGTGGTGATAACATTTCGTATAATACATTGGATCATTCCGTTCCATTAGGGCCAGCGTGTAAACGTGCCTCGGGATAGGTCTGCGATCGATCGGGGTTTGTTCTTTATGCCTCTGTTGGAGACAGCTTGCCGGGCATTTAATTAAAATATAGAGGCTCGGCTAACGATTTTAACGCCTAAACTAATAAATAGAGAACTCCGTGTTTTATTGAAATTCGTATGTGTTAAGGTGGATTTAGTTAGATCAAACGAGCGAATACTCATTCTAAACCCACTTCGTCAAATTCTTTTTTTACAGTATACCTAACAAGAGACGAAGCCTTCTCTCATAGTTCTGTACTGGTCTCTGTTCATAGATATTAGTTTAAAAGAATATTCTATTGTTGTGTTCTAGAATAAGCTCATTGTTCGTTTGGTTTAACCCTAGGTACCATTTTATATAATGTTTCGTCAATTTTGGTGGGAGTCATAGCGAGCCTTGGTTATTACAATAACTACAGGCTGTCAAATCCTGTAAAATCGTATCATTCATAACAAAGGATGTATGTATGTCCTCAAATAAATATATACGTTTTGGCCAGTATGTGGACGGTCCATTTATAAATCTATTGTAAAACTGTCAGTAATGAAATATAATCTTTGTTGTTACAGGTATGTTCGCAGTTTCCCCGTCGAAAACTTTAGTCTACGATGCTGATCTGACTTAAATAGCGAATTATGTGTTTAGAAGAATTTGTCTCATTCATCAGGTAAGTAACTAAACACTAGCCAAACTCGATGTAGAATGTTTATTAACAAACCATTTATAACCATGTAAACAAATAGCAACTCACTTGCTTGGCTCCGCGTTTCAGATTTTATAAGAAATATTTATTGAAGGTAGGATCTCAAGTGGACAAGTAATTATCAATAAGTAGTAAATTTTAAATATCGTATAAAAAGACATCAGTGTAAATTTTAGGTTAAGTATGGACGGTTTGTTTACAAACATTCTACATCGAGTTTAGCCAAACTACACACACTATACTTACACTAGACAGTGTATATATTTGGATAGATGAGTATTTCATCTATACTAATATTATACAGAGAAAAGATTTGATATTTTGTTGGTTTATTTGTTATTTGTTTAATAAATAGGGGTTTGGGCCGGCTATCGTAGTCGTGGCGAAGAATATGGTCTATCCAATTTAGCCTTAAGATGTCGTAAAAGGCGACTAAGGAAACCTACCAGAGGATAGAGGCAGCAGCTGCCTTCTGTTTAGTTTTAACACCTCTACTGCGATCCCCAATCATCCTGCCAAAGGTGTTGAATATGGCAAAACTCCCCTTGTTTGTCGGAGGCTCATTAGCAGTGGCCATATAAGAGCTGATAGGTAATTAAAGGTAGGTATTTCGTTACCATTATCAATATAGCTCACATAGATAAATACTATTCAAATGGGCTCTTTGACCCGTCATGTGTGGATTTCGCATAATGCATGGCTGCTCATAACTAAGCGTAACATACAACAATGGCCCGACATTAATATTAAAATCACATAGTATTTCATAACACATTCTACGCAATACCGATGGATATATCATAATATCGATTGATCGAATGAATTTCTCATGCGTGTGCGTCTCTTTTTCCATGTTTTTTTCAATTTTGTTTCAATAAAAGGTGCTTTTATTACCTATATAAATGATAAAAATGTTAACGACCATTTTATTGATAATGTACAAAAACTTAAATATCTACTTACAGGCACTTAAAAATCCGTGACTTTGATTCTCTTCTTATCGTTAAATTAAATTTATAGTTTAATAAACTCAAATATAAATATATTATCTAATATTAAGATACCTACTTACCACCTAGTCGTATCCAGCAACAAACGTTTTATATCCCTACTTATCTAAAACCCATTTTATGGGAAAGCATCTGAATTACAAACGTAAGTCATTTGAAAAACGATTCGGTCGAGATATTAAATATTCCATAAGAGATTCCCGAGATCCCCTTCAAGCAAGCAAAGCGATTATAAAAAGGGGATGATGCCACGAAGTGAATTTGGAGCTTTTTATGATGAAGTCGATCAGCCAATCCAACCGCGGAGCGAGCGAGCCAAGTATTCGTATTTTGTTTTCATTTGTTTTTTATGCTTCTTTTATTTCTTATTTGCGATCCTCTTTTCACTAGCTTTTGTTTAATACCATCACTTAGAACCTTTCTGTATTTCAAAATAAGAATGTTTTCAAACTGCTCAGAACATTCTGTGTAGTTGAGATTTCATTCAATAAAATAATATTCGAAACTGGCTAGAATTTTCAGATGCGCTTTTCTATCAATCAAATCACTTCAATAATGCCAGTTACAGACCGTAATACCTACCTCCGAAATTCTAGTATATATTCTACCACCCGGTCTATCCTGTTGCCAATTTATGCCAAACCGCAGTTGTAAACTCCTAAATCCACTTTAATCCGTGGAACGCGGTTGTCACTGTCAGGGTAGATACACGGGCGCACATCCGATTGGTGGCTGTCACAGGCTTGACAGATGTGTTCCCCCTTGCAAACGGTTGCACATATCAGCAGTTTATCGGGCGGGACTCTAGAATTCACTCAGGAAAAAGGAGCACTCAACGTATCGCTTGATGTTCGCTTGGTATCTTTACGCACCACTTAGAACTTTGATCTAAATGCGGAAAAGGGAGTCAGAGATGAAGGCACTACTTAGTGCTTTTTAAACAAGCTTGTTTTTTGGTTAATTTAAGACGGTCGATCGTTTCCACCCGACCACAATCTCGGCTAGATAGGTATAAGATGGTGTGACCGGGCGACGACGATGGTATTGTCGCCCACACCGTCTAAGGTCTACCTACAGAATGTCTAGATAATTCGTAAATGCGATGTAAAAGCTTTCATACCTACCTCCATGAAGTAAAGTAAAAATCAAAAACACCTTATTCCATTTTTGATACTAATTTAAAGAATAAATTTTGTCTAATTAATAAGGAATCTAAAAAGAAAGTTTTTGAAATTCTGAAATCATGGATAGCGCGGGATTGTGCGTCGCTTGGACTATTTCTAATGGTGCTCTATGAAAGTTCCGGTAAATTTGAAGCATATTCCTCATATTACTAACATTTTAAGCATTTTCCTCATATTATTTACAGTACGGGACGTAAGGGAGGTAGGCAAAATGCCTGTATATACCTATACAAAATGCCGGAAGGCGGGTGTCACATTCAGAGTGGTGCACTCGAGCGTGCGTATCGTACATCAGGTGGAGTTGTCACGTGTCTGACGGATGGCTCCCCCAGCAACCCCCCTTTGATACAGGTTGGCTATACCTGTGTTGCAGATCAGCATTATTGTTTGTTGCTGAGCGATTTTTCTTTTAAGGTGTCCTGATGTTCATCAGATGCATCTGATGCATATGACTAGATGTAGTCATCTAATAATATACAAAAATGTGTTATTTTTGAAACGATACCATTATTATGATGAAGCTATTCATCATCATCAGCTTCCCCTAATTAGCGCCATAGCGCCCTGTCTCCAGCTTGACACATCCAGTATCACCCTGCACACACAAGGTATTTATTAACGGGATATTTCCTATGATTTGATTTTTGACTTTTCCAATATTTCGGCACAGTATCATGCGCCGCCGTGCACATGACACTGTGACACATGACACGACCCACAAAAAATGAGGGTGTCCGTCCACCAATATAAAACTTACACGCAGTGCCTTCAGTAAATAAATAAATGAAATTCAGTTATTCCGTGATCATGGCGCATGAAACTGTGCCGAAATATTAGAAAGCTCAAAAATCAAATCATGGTAAATATCCCGTTATAAATTAATGACGTTTGTCTTAATAACCATGGTAGTTTTTTTTACTTACTCATGCAGTTTAATATTGCACAAGAATTATTATCCGAAACATTTCTAGAGCGTGCCAAATCGTTTTCGAACGTCCAGAGCTATAAAACACGAGCGGTACTTAGTGTTTTCGATAAGGTCCACCGGAATATTTACCGTCTCAGTGCCCGTAATGTAAGAAGTATGGACTAGATTAAACTACATGGTTATAAAAGTCATTCCGACTTTATTTTGGAAATTATTTCGTTACTAGCTTCTGTACACGCGCTCGCACGGTTATATCCGGTATAAATAGTAACCTATGTCGTTCACAAGGATAGTAATTACCATGCTTTTCATTAAGATCCGTTCAGCCGTTGAGACGTGAAACGGTAACTCGTAACCGATGCGACGGATTGGATAAATATTGGATTTATCAAATGTACTTTATAAATTTTATCAACGCGCGCGCAGTCACCAATGCAAATAATAAGGCCAAAACTTGGGCAGGCGCCGATTTACAAACGCCAAAGTTTTGCAGTTAGATTTTGAGAGAGCTTGGTTGGGCTGACGAGAGACACCGTGTGTCCGCTTTTCGTTTGGCAAGTTTGCAAGTCTGCTAACGGTCTCGCTTGAGGACACTAGATTGAGGAGAATCAATATAGGAAGACGGGACACTGATCTTGCATTATTACGTCAATATCCTACTCACAATGGCTAACTGCGGTAATATTCTGCGCTGGAACGATATTAGATTTTGTAGACAAGACTTTTTTAGGGTTTATAAGGCGCTTTGTAGACAAAGCAACTATTGCGGTAACACGTGACTCTCATGTTGTGTGTGAGTCGCATGTACGTACATACACACCTCCTTTTTCAGCGTAGGTTAAAACGTATAAGCTAGCTTTCACAATTCCTAGTAGAAGTTACCTCTTGAATAGTTTGAAAGGAATACAAAATCACTAAATTCAATTAAAACTTGGCTTATGTCCCGGAGTGGGCGAACAAGTGTGGGCTTGAGTAACTAACTAAAACAATGGACTTTCCTGATTCTTTGAAAGCTGTAAGTTAGAGATAACAATAGGAAGTAACTAATAAAGATAAGATCTAAGAAAAATAGGCCGCCTACGAGTTTCCCTTAACTTTCTAACAACTAAAATACTGTTTTAAAAATCTTACACTGAACAATACTGAACATTTAGACACAAGTAATTAATTAGAACCGACGGCCACTGGGGCAAACGTGTTCTTGAATGAAGACCACGACTCGGTAAACGTAGTGTAGGACGCCCTCCGACGGTGGGATGACGACCTGCGAAAGACTGCAGGTAGATGCTGGATGCAGCAAGCTAAAAGGGCGCTATGGCGCTTATTGGGGGAGGCCTATGTCCAGCTGTGGACTGCTATAGGCTGATGATGATGTATTAATTAGTATAAATTTACGCGATTTGGACACATAACTATAAGCACTAATACAGTGGGTATTAATCATCGGGAGAAATAGGTAAATAAACGCGATAAATACCCGTTGTATTAGTGCTTATAATAAAATTTAGAAAAGTGATTTACGTAGACTTTGATTCTATCATTTTTCTTCTACATTTAATGTCACCAGTGAATTTGACAGCGATTTATTACCAAGAAAACGGATTCGTGACACAACAATAACTTTGTAAGGAAAAGGAAAAGTTTCAGCAACTTTTGACGAAATATCGTGGTGACACGCAACCTCTGTAGTAAATACTTAAATGTTGTTATTCCGTGAAACTATCACCAGTTGGTTTCTAGCTGATTGCTTCAATTAGTGACTTGATTGATATGAATGAATCATGATGGTTATTAATTCATTTGTGACCGCATTTTGCCGGATCATTAATCAAAATTGATGTTTTTCTTTGAATTCGAACTTTTTTATACGTATTATGTCACCCAATCTTCCCTAAATAAGCCTTCAAGTTGTACATGTACACTGCAAGCGCATCTTTCTGAATCTGAAGTCTCGCTCAGTTTGCGTAGTGTAAAAAGAGATTCCCTCCATTTCATTGCAGAAAGATAATCCCTCGGGAATTAAAAACGGGGTTTTGAACGGTGATAATTTATCCATACAAAAGCGAAAGAATTTAAGAAATTGGTCCATAATTGGCAAATAAATCGACGAATATATCCTACTGACATTATAAACGCGAAATTTTGTAAGTATGGATGTTTGTTAATCTTTCACGCAAAAACTACTATAATAATAAATAAAATAAAACAGCTTTTATTACTCACACTTAAATACTAAACTACACATTATCTATATCTATACATATGCGAGTATACCGCTTTCAGCGGTGAAAGCCTCCTCCAGCTCCTTCCATCTTCCTCGATCTCTAGCTACTCTACTCCATGTCTTCCCTGCTATTTTTACGATGTCATCGTCCCATCGTTTTACAGGTCTTCCTTTTCTTCGTGTCTTGTTTATAGGGTACCAATTCATTATAGCTTTGGACCATCTCTCGTTTTTCATTCTCTGGATGTGCCCCGCCCATTTCCATTTTAAAGATAGAACTTTTTGTACCACTTCTTTTGCTTTAGTTTTTTTTCTTATATCCATGTTCCTAATTTTGTCTCTTAGTTTGAGGCCCAGAAAACTCCTTTCTATCGCTCTTTGGCAGACTTTTAGTCGTTTGATGTTCTGTGCGGTTAGAGACCACGTCTGGCATGCGTAAGTGAGACAGGGAAGTAGGCAGGTTTCCATGGCTTTGGTTTTCAGTTTAATTGGTAATTTGTTCTTGAAAAAAACGACTAAATGTATTTTAATGAAACTTCACAATAATATAGCTTACATATCAGAATAACACATAGGCTACAATAAATAAACATTATATTGTATAATATCCAAAATATATATCACAACGCGGGTGAAACCGCGGAGCGCAGCTAGTTATTATATAAAAATACATAGGTAACTACAGCCTCCTTTTTTTATATTCGTTTCGTCGCATCGTCGTCGGTTCAAAATTAAAGCTCACATTTTCATAGCACGGCTTATGCCCAAATATCTATATCATGATAACGATATGTAGACAGCATTACTGTGTCTATAAGATGGCTTTATAATACAGACCGACTTTGACAGACACACAGAAGTGAGGAGCCGACAGGTAATTTATCAAACGAGTGAAGGCATCTTTAACATTATGTACAGTCGAAAATATGGCATTACTATATATTTTATTATCATTGATTGCTCTATTAAAGAGGCCTTGTCTGTGGCTGTGGCTATATATCGACAAATTATAGATATAAGTTCATTGCGTAGCTTACTATTAAGTTATTCTGTGTCTATAGGTATAATCAGCAGGTAATTTTTTTTTCATCTGTACCTATGTACATATATTTGTGTGCTGTTCGTTTTTGGTTCGGTTTCACGTTAGGGCGCGTTCGCACTGTGTCGTGGCCGTAAACGAAATTATCGTTGGACGACTATCATCTCAATTTTAGCTGTTCGCATAATAATGACTGTTTGTCGTGATTGTTTAAAAAAATATCCAGGTTTTTTAATCGGAGTATAAGTACCCGGCCCTTTCGAGTCATTTTGATACGTATATGGAGTGAAATGGCCGCAAGACCCTTACCACCAGCATATATTATACAGAAGGGAAGTACGTATGTATGTAGTTGTATTTTACGGAAGAACATTGTTTGTAACTAAAGGGGAGCGAATGGGCCATAATGAGGGCTCTTCACAGAACATGTATTGTAGGTAAGAGTTGCAAAGATTTCCTTTTCACCTTTTTCGATATTTTGTAGACGATCTTAAGAGGCCTCCGGAGGGACGAATTCTTCATACAAACGTAATACCAAAATGATTTCAAATTCAAGCATATTTCCACTATAATATTATATTATTTGTATATGAATAGTATTTATCTAGGTTCCTAAATAGTTTTGTTTTCAAAATACTTACCTAAAATTAAATGAAAGCCAATCGCATTTTGCACATTTTTATGCGAAAATGGACAAGTTTTCTTCCTATTTGTTTCGTATTAAAAACAACAATATCTTTCTTATCCTGTTATTTATTAAGGAACATAGCTTATATTGTCTAGTTACAGAATAACAATACTTTGTGAAGAATTATAATACAAAAAGTTTTCAGTCATAATTTTTGGTATTACGGAACAAACCAGATTTTGAACGGCTAATATTGCTATCGCGGACGCATGGGGCGCGGCGCAAGGGTTAAACAGGGACAGCGATATTCGGTGCGATTTTTGCAAGCGAGGGTCGCCGGACCCTTAAGCCATAGGGATCATAAAAATCACACTAATAGGTATTAGGTTAAATTGATTAACTTAACTTTTCTTATCCTAAAAAAAATATGCCCTAGCTGTGTACATGTTCAAAACTGTAATATGAATTACCTAAGACCTTTAAACAACATGGAAACATTAAAAGTACGAGATTTGAATAACAAGGTAGGTTAATTTAATATAGACTTATAGAGAATCAGAACAAGAGTGGACAATTACGTTTGTATTTTTCGTCCTCGCATATAAATTGTGTGATAACGAACAACCTCATATACCCTAATTAAGTCTTCTACCTGTATTCGCCCATGCTCATGAATTTTGATTAGTTTTCGGCCATTGTTTGCATAAATAACGAAGGTTATGAATGGCTAAACTAATTTTGTATCATAAATATCAATAATAGAGTTGTAAGTGCAAAGAAGCGTGCCTAGCGCTATCGTAGTTTATCCCTGGAGTGCTGTTAACCCGTCTACCAGTGGTACTCAAACTGTAAGGGCCTATTTCACCAACTCCGCGAAGTCTGGAGTAGACAAATCACCACTTTAGTCACCGGTAAAAACGAAAGGCGGTACGGAATAATTTGATTCCTGGTTGTTAATTTTGTCATCTCTTTTTAACTGACGTTGAGAAAATTCATGTATCAGAAGCGCTGCTGGATACAAGCTATGTTTTGTTTCGTCATAAGATAACAAATGTCTGTAAACCTTACTTTGCACAACATAATATCCTTACTCTGCCACGCTCTATATTTACGAAACGACTATTTTTGTCAAAAATAACCCTTATTTATTTTGTCAGCTTACCGATGCTGTTCTTCGAAATCTACGAGATCAATAAAAAGTTTATATCGAACCCGCACACTGCTTTGATGCGCAAGGGTATCTACATGGCTCCTTCTATTTACAATAAACTGCCAAAATCACTTAAAGAACTACAATTTACACTGTTTAGAAACTTACCTGACAGTTGGACTGCAGAAGCTCTTATAAAACAACCACCTACCCTTTTAACCATCGGGCTACCGTGATTTTCTCTCCCAAAATCAATACGACCCTCTAACATTTGCTAACAGCCACTACAATGAACGTCGATTGCCGACCTATTTGTTTAGGCATTGATTGCGAGAGCTTTCACTTATTTGCTTCGGAAATTCAGATAAAACCTCATTAGGAGGCTAACAATAGTACGCATAGAACTGATTGAACACTGGGTCTTCGCAATTTGTACCTACGTGCTCAGTAAACAGAACCACAGAACTCTTTGTTTTCATAGTTTTGGGAATCATGTAACTCTAAACGGAACGAACTCTACTTGAGGTAATTTTACTTATGGAACGAATTACGCTACGCTGTCGCGCCCTCCGGCGTTGTTTTGTTAGAACTTACATTTTACATGACACAAGATTGACACACAGTGTTGTATGGGGAGCTAATGCATAATCTAGTACAGCGCTAAGCGCAACGCAAAATACATTTTGCATTATTATACTAATGAACACACATCACAGGGTGATCTATTCGTTAGAAACTCGGAACATGATGAAAAATATGACGCAGTTGATTCAGTAAGAAGAATAAATACAAGGAGGTTAAAATTATAAAACGTAATAAAACTACGACTCTACTTTTCGCAGTCGTTTTCTGTTGAACAGATAGTAATAACCGCAGAAAATATATTGGGACAGGACATTCACACATATAGACATTTTTCTCAGGAAAAGTGTCGCCCAAATGTCGCTAAGGAAAACGGAGGCTTTTCTCGATATGTACTTATGCTCTACCTATACCTACTTGTAAAACTGTAAGTACGACTTGATAAACTATTGACTGAAGCTTAACCCGTATGGTGATTATGTTACTCGCGACCGGTTTGCGACAGGCGTAAATTAAGCAATCAGTGCTGTCAAACGCCAATTTTGACCAATTTTGACGTTGTAGCTGGTGTCAAACTAATACAAAATTGACGTTTGACAGCTCTGATTGCTTAATTTACTCCTGTCGCAAACCGGTCGCGAGTTACATAATCACCCGGCCGATTAAATACGATCTTCGACTTCAGACTTAAACAGAGGCTAGTTACACTTTATCTATTAAACAGTTGAAGTAGGAAGTATTTTCCTTTTTATATATTGATAAAGTTTCTCTCGAAATGAGAACTCGAGAGGCCGCCGCCGCCGCCGCCGCTTCAATATAAAATCACTTCAATAAGCGATATTCCCGCTTATTCAGATTGCTTCGATTTAAATTGGTTCTCCAGTGAAAATTATATTTCCTGTGGTTTTTATCTCTTACGCTCATTGGTCTGCAAACCGCGGATATCTCGAAAATGTTGGAAACAAGTGAACTTTTCAGGCTTGAATGAGAGGAAATACAAAGCCGAAAGCCGTGGAGTTTAATCAACGCCGCACGGGGTCTGAAGCATCGAAGCTAGTGATGTGGTTGGTGTGGCTTTAGATGGCATACGGAATACTCTACTCACAAACCGACTTACCTACATGGTTGGTAAAGTAAAAAGGATTTACGATCGTTATGTTCATTTTCATGAATAACAAAGTGAACAAGCTGTTTTAGGATATACAATAGGTACATGGTGAGACTGAGACTGCTTTGAGGTTTTGGATACAAAATACTTACAACCAAAACAATATTTGTTGGTAACGCAGATTTTTTTTTCTTTGTGTGGCCTAGGCCTATTGTCACTTTATTCGTTCAGCTGAGTGGTACCGCGGTTGGTACTTGGGCAAAATTATCTAAGCCGATTTTTTTGTTGAACGAAAAATGAGTGGGTTAGTGATATTTTGCTCGCTTTCAGAATTGTAACAGTACAACCCTAGCCGCTGTTACGGCCTTGCTCAAGAGCAGTTGTGCATCAGACGAAATTGTTTGTCTCTGCCTCTAGATCTGAAGTAGGAAGGTACGTAGCGACATTGCATTTAATTTATAAGGGAACTCTTTGCCTACCTATCCAGAATGTACGACCAAATAGGTATCATTAGGTATACATAGTATAAAACAAAGTCGCTTTCCGCTGTCTGCCGGTCCTTATGTATGCTTAGATCTTTAAAACTACGGAACGGATATTGATGCGGTTTTTTTAATACATAGAGTGATTCAAAAGGAAGGTTTATAAACCATTTGACACTTAGATTTTCACGCGAGCAAAGCTAAGGGGCGCAGCTAGTGTAGTTATAGCCGCAATCAAAATAAAACAGTGGAAATAACTCGTGGAAAGCTTATTCGAATTTATCAAATTGTCGCCATCGTACCTACTGAAGTGGCGTAGAATATTAATTATAATTTAGAACTATTTAGGTTTCAATACCGAACAATGTGGAGTAATTATATTTAAAAGGGACACGGACGTGCTGTTTCGTGAAATTCTAAAATGAATAGTCCATGCATTTCGCAATGAAGTACCTACCTATATTAGTCATAGAACGCTAAGGATGGTGACCGAACAAAGTTGTGTTAGTGTTAGCACAACTTTGTTCGGTCACCTTAGCAACACAGGAGGTATCGGTGTACTAGTAATTATATAGAGAGGAAGATGACCTGACATTAACTAGGTCGAACGCTTCTCCGTAGCCGTCGACCATCGACTGCAATACTTTTATTATTTTCCTATTGGATTAAAACGGGATATGACAACGGTAGTGGAGGGATTAAATCGAGAGCCGTTTATTGATCCGGAATGTATCATCCAATATCCAATAGGCTTTTATTCAGTTCAGAAACCACGGAACCAAAGTCCATTTTTTGTCGCCGATAGAGTCATAACATGCAACTCTTTGGAGTAAAAATTGCTGAACCATTGAAACTGCATATCGATGGCTAGACCGACGTGTTCTATACGTTTGTTATCACTTTTCGGATTTATTCGCCACACGTAATATCCCCTACCAGCATTGCATTTGATTTGCACGAGATTGTCGTGAACGCGACGTTTGGGCCCATGCCAACACTTCGCTACAAGTGTCGGCTTGCGCTTGGCATCACTCCTCGCGACAGATGCATAATTGGGTAACACCAGAATGGGGGCGCGAAACTTTAATTATTTTCCGAGCGAGTTATCGGCGACAGTTTAAAAATGAAACCAGAAACCTCAGTATTGTTTTGGATTTCGGAAGGAAGAAAATTGTAGAGCTAGAAATCAGAAACTTCAGTATTGTTTTGGATTTCGGAAGGAAGAAAATTGTAGAGCTACACATGAGATATTGTCAGCGTTTATTCGCTACTAAAAAGCAGTAAAAAATCGCACCATTTTCCACCCTCGGTTTTTATACGAGGGGAGTTGGGGAGCCTTTCATTCGGCCCCTTCGTCTCATCTCATAGCGCTGTTCTTACTCCTGCGGTGATGTTTTCAATTCACTAGATGGAATTATGTCGCTATACGTTCTAATTTACATTTTTAATTTTGGGGCACTTATTCATTGGACTCATCAGAACAAGAACCATAAAAAACGTAATAAAATTAAGTTAGAAATATAACATCATTTAGGTTTTTATGGTTTCAATAAAACTTATTATCATTCTAATATTTGAAACGTGCATTAGCTATGAATAGGCAATCATGACTCGATTCTTTGGACGGAATCATTGGTCTGTCAATTTATGTAGGCAGATGTGAGTGGGTGTTGAAAGTTTCTATTATCCTTTTGTAGCTTTCCAATTGAGCTGTTTCGCTAAAATTTAAGATTTCATTGTTCATTTAAGTGCCACTCTGTGCTGTTGTCTGGCTTTGTCAGTCTTGATCAAAGGAAGATTGCGGTGCGTAAAACAAAGCATTGCATTCCGTAGCCTTTGGACTTGATTTGCTCGACTATCCTAATCTATCTAATTTCAATTTTCTACCACAAATACTGTTATCAGGTTTTCTATTAATATTATTCCTGTCCAAATTCAGGTCGTATTTTATCAGTGTGCCAACAGTAACAATGTTTACCCGTGTCGTTCCCTTGTCATTCCATCTGAATGGCGTCCCGTCGGGAGTCGAATCGACAGCTCCGCGCCTGTCCTTCCTACGCTATGGATACAAGTTGTAAGCTTGTTATGTCACTTTCTCACGGCAACGCCAGTTATATTTAACTTTACTAATGAGATATTCCAATTAGTTCTGGATGTCTATTTGTGTTTGTCTCGACTTTCGTTTTTAGTGAAGAGTTGTGATTGCTTGCGGCCACTTGACAAATGTTTGGTAAGTTTATGACGACTATAAACAAGTTAAAGATATGTCTACAGAGAATTGGTTGTTCTGTTCACGAGTATTTTGATCTTAGAAAATTCAATAGAATGTGACAAGGAAGTCAAATAACGAAGATATACATATTTGTTCTTAAGACTTATACCCAATACCCAAATATTACACATTCAATTTCCCAAAAAGCTTCCATGTTTCAGAAAACACCGCAAGCATATTAAGGTGGATTTACGCGTGCGAGGGTGGCTTATCTATCTGTGGATGGGTCGTTGACTGCTTCGGTAGCCAGACGATTGAATATTGAATGACAACGCCATCCTGTTGCCTAATGTCTAGAGATTCCATGAACCGATAGATAACATCTTGTATCGATAAATGTTTTGTACCCAGTGAAAGTAATGAAACATGCGTGACATTTTACATCAGAGACGTGTTGTTATGAATATTGTAACTGCTTAAGGAAGTTTTTTCTGAGAAAGCTAAAGTTGTTTCATAGTTGTTTGAAGATAGTTACCGACGAAAAGATTAAAGAGCATTTCTACTAACCTACAACGAAATTTATAGCAGCAATTTATCAAACCGTTTAGGGTCTCAATGTTATGAGTTTGGGCGAACAAGACGTCTTGCAATTTTCCCCAACCATTACACGAATCGCAGAGCATTTGTTCTGCTGAATACGCCAGAATACTATTCTCTGAAGCGTAAAAAGGAAAGTGGCTTTAATCGGGCGATAATCTGATGCTTACATATCACAGAACTGTCAAAAAATCTCGGAGTTATCACCACGTTCAACCAGGCTCATACATTTGCAGTTATCGTGTGATAATCTCGGAGACAGAGTGGTTGACTGGTTGTGCAGAAGCACAGATGAAAGCACTTGAGCGACGGCTGTGTCGCATTGATTTTTCAACAGATATCCCCATCCTCTTTAAAATGTAATAAGAACCTAAGCGGATAAAACTGCCGACTTTCTTTTACAATATAATGAGTGCAACTTGCAAGTGGAGAAAAAAAGGAAAGGAACAAAAGATCTCCAGTTTGCGTGGAGCTGCTCATTTGTGTAGACGCCTACGCAATCTTAAGGCGTTGTTAGTTGAGCTTTTTGCTAGACTAGGTACCGTCTTGGTAAACGTTTTTTATTCCGCGATAAGTTTCTAGTTATTTTTATTATAAAAGGGATGGTGTAAACCTGACAAGGTCTTGATTTACGAGTCATCGACAGGGCGAGTTTTTTGCTAGCGCGAACATTCAAAGTCCATGTAGGTACGCAAAGAACGCTATTCATCTTTTGAAACAAGTGCCTATTAAACTGTGCTATTAAAGTCCTTAACCTGTCGATGAAGAAATGTTGATTAAAATAAAATAAGCGACTGTCTAGACGTGAGGCGCCAGACAGATCGGCAATAATGTCGCGGATCAAACTGCACCGACACGGTTAAGGTTATTTTAAGTGGTCCCAATGCTTCCTGAACCATTTATACTCGTATCAACTGTGCCGTGAGACAGCTCTTTGTAAGAGCTTGTAAACAACCAAAAGGTTTACGTCAGATCTATCGAAGTTTATGTTTTCCTTGGCCTGAACAAGAAACAGATTTGCTACACAAAAGACGCTCAACTTTTCCCCTAAAGAGATCGGTCCTTGCCCTCTCGATTCGAGTCCTACAGATATCACGAACATTCGAATATAAAAAGGAACAAGGAACAGGCAGAGTTTGCGACCTGGACAACGCGCATGCGCGCTACCCTTTCGCGTACTACGGGTTCAAAGCGACCTACGAAGGTCGCCGCCCGCCATTCAGTGTCCCATTGATTTTCGAACACTACCACATGGTAGAGCCGCTCGAGCGCGAAAAGTGAACTTCGCTTGGCTTGTTAGCACGTGCCTTGTGCATTGGCTAGGTGCATAGGGCTTACCGATTAGCTGTAACCAGATGAATTAAGCGAATTATCGACTTTGTGCGTTTGAAGGCGCCGGATCTGATTTGCGGTTGCGGTTGAGGTAAGTGCCGTAGACAATCAGCTGTAAGTGATTTTAATCAGTAAAAATAACGAGGATCATCATAGATCGCCTCTTAGAACTTAAGTTAATTTATATTTTTCGAGGCTTGGTATTTTATTAAGTTCTTTTAAATTATTGATTTTGACAGTGACTGTAGGTAATAAAATACACGCCTAGGTATTTGATCTATTTTAATACGAATCATTATTTCACAATTGCACGTGAAAACAAACAACTGGCGTCACCTCAACTTATTTTGATGAATCGTCTCATTTTGCGGTCTGAAAGTGTCTCAACGCGGTTTTCAAGTCTTGGCCTCGCGCACACATTTAATGTTATTTTTATTTCGCTTTTATATTCGCCTCAGATAGTAAACTCTCGAGAAAACTTCAAGGAAACAACAAAGAGTATAAATGTGAATGAAACTTGCATTAGAACTTTTCGATAACGTAACATTTAAACTTTATTTTCAACTGCAATTTTCTCGGTGAAAATTGCATGATACTTATTGGAGTTTGTATTCAAGAACTCTAGAGTAGGCAGGTACTTACCTACTGGTTTAAAGAACATTTTGATAAACATTTCAATTGGTGCCATATTCTTATATTCTTATAATCCAGGATATTGGTTTGAAAGATTCGTTGGTCTGGGCCGGGGCAAGCTTTTATAACTATATTTATAGGTATACTATATTTATACGAGTATGTACCTATTACAAAATTAAGTATATAAAGGACAGGACTGATAAAGTGTTACTTAATTTAAATTAATAATAGTTTCTGCCCGCGTTGTATCTATGGAAACGGTTTAAAGTTATTTCTATCACATAATATCCACCTCCATAATATCCCCCCATAGGAACTCATTACGTACGACCGTATGCATGTGAAAAGGGCTTTAGTGTCCGTTGACACTAAAGCCCTTTTCACATGCATACGGCTGAATGATGATGTTGATAATATAAGTTTAGGTACCTGCACGCGAGAAGGAAAATGCAAAAAATAAATACATAGGTACCCAGGGATTAGGGTATCCATGAATAATGAAAAGGTCAGTCCAGACCAGACAATGACATCATTGTGAACAGACGTGACCAATTGATTGCTTACATGGCCTAGGCTTGACTTTTTTTTTACTATTGTTATGCTGTAACTCAAAATAAACCTTATTCGAGGATTAGTAATTTTATTTATTTTATTTAAATAAAAGTTCACAAATGAGGTATTCGTAGTCCGTTTTTATTATTAAAAACAATCAAATTATGTTATTTTAATTGAAGAAGACAAAAGCACGGACTTCGATAGGCAACGATATTGTCTCTGGTGTCTTTTGAATACGATCAGAACAGACCGTTGTTCTTACCGAAATGTTTCTATACCAGAGACAAAATATGCACCTATCGATCTTTAACAAAGTCCGTGCTCGCACTCCAGCCCTTTTTAGGCTATAGGTATTATTGTAAGCTGAAGGGTGGAGAATCGTAGTAAAAGATTCATAAATATAAATAATGCTGGACAATTCACAAAGCATCATCTAGCCCAAAGGCCGTCAATTTGAACCCGGCATATGATTTGTATTGATTTGAGAGGAGTAGGACAAACAGGACATTAGTGGCGAATAATCGTTATTAATCGCTACCCAGAGTCTCGGCTCTGAGACCAGGTGATACCGCGAATATCGGCGCAGCGAATGAATCATCGAACCTTAAGGTGATGCGAATCCGGATCGGCGTCTTTGTCATCTTAAGACCGTTTAAGAATGCAGTTCTATAAGGAACGCTGTTTTTGTTCAAGTGCATGTTGCGTAAGAGTAAGGGTATGTATAGCTTTTATTGCTGAAGTTTCCTGTTGTTTTAAGGTAGTCATTATTATCATCTTCTACCTGAGCCCCGCGGCTTTGCTAGCGTGCAAATCTATGTGTCAATTGGTTTATAAACCTTCCTCTTGAATCACTCCATCTACACTGGTCATCATAAAAATCGGCCCACCTGTACTTTTGCCGGAATATTCGTTTTTTTAATTGTGAATGAAACAAGTTGTTTTTGAATAATATTTTTTATTTAAAATTGTTTATTTTTTACATTTTAAACTGAAAATTATGTATACATTTTTGAAAACTTGCACATTATGAGGAAAAATGGAAAATCTTTAATTTTACCCAATTTTTAGGTTTATATTGAACAAGCTGTAATTTTACACCCTTTGCACTTAAGCCGATGAATTCTTGAAATCAATATTTGGTATTTCCTCCTCTTGCTTTAATTGTAGCCTGCATTCTCCTTTTTAAAGACCTTATCAAAACTGCAATGGCTCCTTGAGGTACTCTCTCCCATTCTTCTTTGATGGCGGTTTCCAGTTCTCCTAAGGTGGTAGGGGCGGGATTTCGAGCTCTAACCTTTTGTTTTAGGGTGTCCCAAATGTGTTCTATAGGGTTGAGGTCAGGACTCCTTGCTGGCCACTGCATAACCTGTATACCGACCTCTTCCAGGTACTGAGTCACGATGCGCGCTACGTGTGGCCGTGCGTTGTCTTGCATTAACTGGAAGTGTTCTCCGATATAACCCGCAAAGGGCATCACGTGATCTTCTAAGATCTCTGTTATGTAACGTACAGCAGTTAGTGAACCCCTCCTGATGAATACCAGCTCCGTGCGCGCTGTCAAAGAAATCCCACCCCAAAACATTACAGAGCCTCCACCATAACTGACTGTTTCGCTCATGCAGCATTGGGCATAACGCTCACCTGGCCGTCTCATGACGTTACGGCGCCCGTCTGAACCGTATAACGTCATTCGGCTTTCATCACTAAAAAGAACTGACGCCCATTGGTCCATAGTCCAGTTCAGGTGATTTCGCGCAAATTGTACTCTTGCTTGTCGATGAGCTGCGGTCAGTTGTGGTCCCGTTGCTGGCTTGTGAGGTCTTAAATCTTGTTCACGGAGTCTCCTTCTCACTGTACTGTCACTTATAGCCACACCCCGCACTTCTTGTAAGCGTCGCTGAAGATCAACCCCAGAAAGGTGCCGATTTCTTAAAGCTGAAGTCACAATAAAGCGGTCATCTCGTTCAGATGTGACCCTTTGTCTTCCAGATCCTGATCTTCTTCTATACTCTCCAGTCTCCAGAAACCTCTGATAAACTCTTCTAACCGCAGATCGACTGAGATTCAATCTTCGCGCCACAACACGTTGACTGAAGCCTTGTTGCAGCAAGGCTACAACTTGGGCTGCCTCTGCCTCAGTAGTGTCCATAATTTCAGATGAAATCTTGCAAAACTACAGCCTTAGTGAATAAAGATAGCGTTAATTATCGAGCGCACTGTTTAAATGTTCCGTTTCACAAAGGGAATTGGGTTCAACTGAATCTCGACGTAAACAATGAAATCGACACTAATCAGTGTAAGCGTTAAAAAGTTTGTTAAGTACCCTCAAGTAGGCCGTAATTTATGGTAGACAGATGTCAAACATCATAACAAACCCTTGTAATAAAAAAAACAATTCAAAACCACTCATCTCCGAAGTTATAAAAAAAAATAGTGAAAAAAGAGGGTGGGCCGATTTTTTTGATGACCAGTGTATTTAAAAAACCGCAACCAAATGAGTTATGAAGTTTTATAGATCTTAGCATACATACATAGGGATAGACATACACCGGGAAGCGACTTTGCTTTATACTTTGTAGTGAAGGTCCAAACAATGAGGAATGACGAGAATGACCTCGACCTTATGTGCTTTGAAATTAATTCCTTCAAGTTTGGCCTTTATAATTTAAAATTCTTGTGTAAAAGTAAAAAAAAAACTTTTTGCGAATTTTTACAACCAATTTATGCAACAGTCATATAGGAAGAAATCATTATGAATTAGCTAATTGCGTTATAGTACCTACCATATTGAGTCAACAATTGCGGATTCCATACTTCCTTTAATTTATTTTAGTCATTTTATTATTTTTGGACCAGTTAATTAAGACAACAGTTAAATCCTGAATGAATTCTGTTAGTGCTATTACGCTGCAGGTACAGTCATCGACGAAACGTTAAAAATCTTTAAGAATGCAAATTAAAATATTTTAGGTGCTTTTATTGTTAGAAACAACTTTCAAGCGAGAGCTTGTAAAAAATGCACTGCACTGCACATACGACGAGTGTGAAACCAGATTTAAATTGTTAGTAAAAGTTACCTCCTGTTGACACAATTACACATATATGAAAGAACTTTCATCTAAGATGAACATCTATAAATAACAGTTACCTATCTATAAAGAGGTGATTGTGCTATTTTCAGACGACCGCTGTGGCGCGGTAGGCGAAGGTCCGCCTATGACGCAACCTCCTTCTGGTTCGATGCCCGCAATTGCTTGTACGATTTCTTTCGGGTGGTCTGGGTATTTTCTATATAGTAAAAATATCTATCTATGTAATGTATTCTATTAGTCATCCCCACACATAACACAAGCTCTGCTTAGCTTGGGGCTAAATGATATAGATCTGTGTGGATTGACCGGCATTATTTATTAATTATTTATACTAACTCAAACTGTATAGGTACTTACTAGACTTTAGACTAGATAAGAGTTACTTCTTAAGGCTTTAAACGTATATGGAACAACCTCTACAACTGGAATGAACAGTTAAAGATGTTACGTGGACTGTAAGTGACTGTACTTTTGCGGTGAACGATGACTATGACTCACGAAGACCAAACACCAGTTCTAACAACTACGTACGTAAGTACATATATCTGTATTTACTTCAATTGTATTGAATTTAACAATTAAACTTTAGTTTAATAGTATTCACCGAACGGGTTACTCGTGCAAATAATTTGTTGTTTTTTTTACGCAAAATGAAATTGGAGGGAACTGACAAAGATGTCATGGGTTTTCAACTTATCCAAATGATTGTGTGCAAATTAAAAGTGACTTATAAGAACAGAGCGAGAAAGGGAACACCAGAATGGGTAATGAAATTTTACTAAACAGTGACAGGCTTTTTGTGAATTTTTTTAATTAGCCTTAACACTTTGACTGCTGAAATCACACGGTATGTGTTTTCTACAAGTGACTAATATGCGTAAATCTACACTAGCGCAGCGGCTGAGAAAATACAGATCTGTGTGACTCAGCACAGTCGTAATATTTTTCGAACGAAACGCATGTGCGGCGCAACACAACCGCTGTGTAGAGCGGTAGCACGAATTTTTTAGGTTAAAAAAAAGATCGCAGTCGTCGAAAAAAAATCGCAGTCAAAGTGTTAAGTACTTAGTCACATTATACCTACTCATTAAGTTAGCTGTTAATATCCTGAATATTGTTAAAATAAATAAATAGTTATTCTGTGCCAAAGTACCAAAGTAAGTAGGTAGGTAAGGTACTAAGAGTGTTCTATAAGTAGAACAATATTGTCTAGCCAGCTGCTTATGAGGGCATGCAGTGTCAGTTATCGGTTGCATAAACGATTGCGTCGGAAACAGACATGTCCTGCCCCGACTGCGGGGGGGCAACGCCTACAGAGCTATCCGTCATTATCACTGATTTGGGATGCTGTATACAGGGTGGCTTAGAAAAGTTGCATCGTCAATCCTTGTCCAGCTAGGCTGGACAAGGATTTAAAGCTAGAGTCGGAAATTATCGCAGAGTATCAAAATACAAATACAAAATTATTTTTTTTTCCAATACATAAAATGCTTATACAGTTTACTGATCGTCCCCGCACTAAATTCAGAGCCTGTATCGCGGGAGGCCGAATTACAAACGGAGTTACTAATATTCAAGACTGTAGTAAACAGAGCAAGAGCTTAACCTTCTAAAATTAATGAGTTTTTTAGGAGTTCAGGCTTAGATATTATTTTTAGTAATTTACGCATGTTGTAGGTATCTACCACAGCATTTATGGCTTTTCCTTAGCGAACTGAAACATTTTTTAATGGATGCTGGATGAACGAGTTCATCGCTAAGTTAGGAATATTCTGTAGGATCATCGAAAATGATTAATGCACATGAGAAATCAAAATAAATACGCAGGAAGTATAATAAACTGGTGTTAGTATGCGGTGAAAGATTGCAAACTCATTTTCAATCTTTAACCGCATACCTACACATCCGGATTTCGGTGTGATGCTTCAGATGACCGTTCTATTGACTTGTTCAGTGAATCAGCCTGTAGAAGTGCATTCACCGCAGCTGCAGCAAACATTCCGAATTAGTATGTGGGCGCGACCCTCGCATGCTAATTAGACAGCACCCTTTAAGACGAATGGATGTTTGCAACGGATCGGTAATACGATCTTTCGTGCTTACCCTGTATATTGTAGTGCCTTAATATAATTGTAACCCTGTATGCTTCCTCCATTGTATAATGTAGTAGAAGCTAATTGAATAACCGAAGAAAGGATCTCAGAGTGTGTTCAGAACCAGAAGTCGCATAAAAACTCCTTTGTGGTTCTTTTATCTTGGGCAACAAAAAATTTAAACTAAGAAAATTAACTCGTCTTGCAATAGGTATGGTATGTTTGTGTTTGGAAGGTCTGTCAAAGATTTTATCAATTTTAAATTTTGACGAATAACATAAGTAGCCACCACCATCTGCGTCCAAAATGGATGATTTTTAATTATTTGTCGATTAACCAATGGGATAATAGAAACATGATTGACTTGAGTAACCAATCTTAGATTGAGGATTAACCATCATCGTTTTCTCTACTCGGAATTTGATTGTTTTCGCTACTGACGTTAACGGCAAAATACTCGTATATAAAGTATCTATAAAATTAAAAGGATACTTACCTATTTATTTTGCGCACGAACATAAAGACAGAATACATTTCTAGAAAATAAAACTGAAATTAAGAACCGACACCAAATAGCGTCACCGTCATCTTTAGGCAGAGATCATGCCACAGCGCTGGTCTTCCATGGTGACTATTCACGTCTTATCTTTTATTTCTCCTTGTTACAGTGCATGGCGCGAGCGTTATACGACAACATAGCGGAATCCCCGGACGAGTTGGCTTTCAGACGAGGAGACCTACTCACAGTACTGGAGCAGAACACGGGAGGAAGCGAGGGCTGGTGGCTCTGCTCACTTAGGGGGAGACAGGTAAGACAAGCTAAATCTATACTAATATTATAGAGGACATCTCGCGAAGAGCCGACGGCCGCTGGGGCAAACGTGTTCTTGAGTGGAGACCACGACTCGGTAAACGTAGTATAGGACGCCCTCTGACCAGGTGGGATAATAACCTGCGAATGACTGCAGGTCGATGCTGGATGCGGCAAGCTGAAGACAGGGCGCTATGGCGCTCATTGTGGGAGGCCTATAATGTCCAGCAGTGGACATCTATAGGTTGATGATGATGATTATTACAGAAGAAAGATTTGACTTTTTGTTTGTTTGTTTTGAATAGGCTCCGAAATTAATGGAACGATTTTAAAATTTAAAAAAAACGTTGGAACCCCCGGATGACATAGGCTATATTATATTCTCTTTGTCCCCCTAGAAATGTGAAATTCGAATTTAACGCGGATTAAACCGCAAGGAATAGCTAGTTTTATATAAAATCTTCAACTCGCGATTATCTTTGTAACCCGGGTACGAGATGAATACCATCATAATATTAGAACGACTGCTCTGATTTCCATCATACATAGCTAGAAAAATTCTTGATCAAGTAGATAACCTTTTAAGCTCTCCTTTCTTAAGCTCAAAGATAAAAGCTGCCTGTGTGCTGCTAGCATTATGAACTACCTTATCACACAAATGAAATCAAAATCGGTTAATCCTTTTGGATATTACGAAGCCACAGACAGATTCCGATGAACAACACGTTTAATTATTAACACCCCTGTTTTTGCGTTGGGGGCAAAACTTAACATAAGATGGCATTCGTCACAATCGAAATTTTATTTTCGCATAATAGATAACGAAGAGAAACCATGCTAAAACTTTGCCTCGGGCACGATTGACGAAGCATTCTTGATATTCCGAACGAAATCATTTAGTCCTGTGATTTCACCGGTCAAATAACATCCTTATTGTTTTGGTAGGTATGAATGGGATATTATTATCCAAGCATTATGACGTAGGTAGTTATTCGCAATAATCCTCCGGTGTTTGGCGACGCTATCGCTTGGATAGTGATGTGATGATGACGCACCTCACGTAGGCCTGGTAATGATCATGGCGTATTGTGATAGGTTGGTACAGGAACAATTCATCTTTAATCCAATTAGTCATACAAATGAGGAACATGTTTACGAGTGGTTTTCATATGTAGTAGGTACCTATGGCGTACAAGGTGGATGACCCATTACGGCCTTAGGTATTGACCATGATTTCTCTCAGGGTCTGATTGTAGTTCACTCATACAGACCTTTCTGCGAAAATCTCAAGGGTTGTTTTTATTTCACATAAGTATTACAATAACAGGACTAACAAATTCATGGTCATGGTGATTTGAACGGGCAAATTCGTGGTTTGCTGTCAATAGGTTGCCCTTGAGAATTAATCAGCGGTCAGGTTTGCTTTGTTATGTGTTGTATGTTTGGGTTTATGGTCACATTAACGTCAGTGGTTTTTTTTCCAGGGAATATGCCCAGGCAATCGTCTGAGGATAGTCGCAGGAGTGTTCGACGCCAGCAATGCCATGCAGCGGCGCCGTGCGCGAACACCCGCACCCGTCTCCCACCAGCCACTGCCCACGCAGCAGTCTTTCACAAAAGTGAGTCAGAGCTGCTTTTGTAACGTGAATTTAAGTCCCCTTGTGGCTTGTCCTTGAGTCATTGATTTTCGGAATTTAATTTCCGAATTATTTTTAGAATCATTAGTAAATTGAGCGGCATTTGTTTTTAGATCGAAGAGTGCTCGCACTACGATGTTCCCCGAGCACCAATGCCAGTTCAAAGACTCGGCACATACGACAGCCCACGACCTCTCGGCGACTGGTACGACGCGCCGCGGGCCCCTCGCCCGGCCAGCGCAGACAGCGCTTGCAGCGGAACTGGGTCTCTAACCTCAGCGACGTCCAGTGCTTCGGCAAACTCGGGCAGTTCAGCACATTCCGCTGCATCCGGCTCCAGCACCTATGATGTGCCAAGGTCGCGTGCATTACCGCTGCCTTGTGATGCAGCTTTAGAGGCATTGGAAAGACTGCAGGTTAGTTCAAAGTATTTCCACGTCCATACCTACACTATTAAAATATCGGATAATAAATAACGTCACACCTTTGACCCACAATATGTAGGTATGTACGTACAATGTACATGTTCGGCATTTTAGCAGCGCGGCGCGCCCCTGCGTGTGTGTGGGTCGTTTAGCAAAATAAAACTGTTTTCGCAACTTCTAAACTATTAGTTACCTACAACTTTCATCAACGTCCCAAAAACGAAATAACTGACTCAATCCACCACCCACTCCAGGAAGAAGCATCAGCGGCAGTCTCTCGCCTCCTATCGTACGTGGCGCCGGGCTGGCGGCGGCGCGGAGCCCTGCGAGCGAAGGTGCTCGACGTCCGCGTGGCGGGCGCCAGGCTTCGGGCTGCGTTGCACGACCTAGCTGTGTTCGCTGACGCCACGTTGGCTAATGCTCATGATGCTCAGGACAAAGGTCAGTACGGAGTTATTTTAGAAATTCATCATATAAGATATCCTACGCGCCTTATTCGCTCCCAAGAATCGAATATGCTTATGTATACGTCTACTCAGGACGTCAGAACTAAGGTATAGATAGGCAGCAACTTTTGGAAAGAAACCCTAGACGTACCTGATCAAGCAACATAGGAAAATACACCCAATATAATACAACTTATGATGCTCAGCACGAGAATGCAAATAAATTAAAAATGTATTGGAAAGTTACGATTATCAAACGTAACACACTCCAACTAACCAGAGAAACAAATCACATTTCAAATAATGTAATGGTGAGAAGAATATTAAGGAAACTGAGCAATCAATTTAACAAGAGTTACAATCCCTCTTTTCAGGAATTGCAGTAAAACTACGCCCTCTAGTAAAAGCACTAAAAGACGCAGAGAGACTAACGCACGAAGCCACCAGCGCTTTAGACGCTGGTGATTGGGCACCCGAGAGACTCGAGAGAGACAGAGAACCTACAGACGGGACGCAAGACGCGCTCGACCAGCTGGTGTCGTGTGCAAGGTCCTTGACGGAAGATGTGAGGAGAGCAGCTTCGTTCATCAATGGGAACGCTTCGCTTCTGTTCAGGTAAACTATAATAATAACTCAAAAGAGACTAAATAAGCGATATACTTCTGCAAAAGCAAAAACGCGTGAAAAGCCGTTTCATTCAGCATTCACGCTAAAGTGTTAAATAGCGTGGTAGCCTTGCTGGAAAATCGTGCTCACATCTTCCTTACCTAAGTAAGATGATGACCAAACGATTAATCACCAACGCCAATTCTAAAAAATCCCTGTCGTGCCTTTATATAGGTTTTGTTTAGGGGTTTTGAGTGGTCTATAAATCCATTGCCGTCAGTTGATGACTACCGTTTCCTCGTTATTTGACATCTTTGATACAAGACGTTTACTGTGAATTCATAAAGTATTTCTATCTTTCCAGGCGATCTCCAGCTGTTCCAGAGCACGAGTGGACTGAAGAGTACGACTACGTAAGACTGGAGTCTCGGACTGCGGTCGGCCGGCGGAACGCGGAGATTCGAGCTGCGCTTCCGGATAAACTTAGGGCTTCCTTCGACGCGTTGGTTAGAGATGCTGATCATGCAGGCGAGGTTTGTATTTTCTTTCAGCTTTATTACGTAGTAGACTTTCCTTCTAGTCGAGGACCATTGTGATTCTGTTAATCTAAGTTTAGTTTATAAGAGTCTCTGTTCTGTTCTGACAAAATTTTATAGTTTATTGTGCACTGCACTATCTTCCTGCCTAACCAGGTTAACTCTTTTAGTAAAACCCATCCCTCATTCCAGAATGAGAGGTTTTTCTTTGACATCAGCTAATCAAGTTACCTCAATATCTTCTGAGATTTTGGCTGTATTTTGCTACCACTATCATATAAGTTATTGGGTGTTGTTTTGGGAAAGGTTTTCGGTCTTCTCTTTCCATTTCTGTGTGTCTTGGATGGATCTCTTGTCTCAGTCTGTTAACTCAACAGCTTTACTTATTCCGTATCTTTATTCAGGTTAGCGCAGTAGCAGCAGCCACCTGCCTACCCCATGACGACCGGCAATTAGCCGCTTTCTACGCAGCTCAAACCGCAACCTACGGCGCGCATCTTTCCACGGCAGTGGAGGCGTTTCTACGGACAATTGAAATGGGCCAGCCCCCGGACGTTTTTCTAGCCCACGGCAAGTTTGTGGTGCTCAGCGCGCATCGGATAGTACATGTCGGCGACACGGTACATAGGTGAGAAATCTTATTTCATTGTTGTTATACGTAACGAAACGAAAATAGATGGCGGAGACTTATGAGAGGACTGTTCACGCTCAGCATCATATAAAGCTATTCGTAGTTAAGACATCATCTGATCCAGGTTAATCAAGTTTTAGGTATAGGTATTCATTCCACTTACTTATACTAAACATTGTCTCTTTGTTCCCAGGAGCGCCCACCACGCAAGTTTGAAATCCCGAGCGTTGAGATGTTCAGACGCGTTATCAGATGCGCTCGCAGCGACTGTTGCCAAGACGAAAGCGGCAGCCCAGCAGTATCCATGCGCAAGCGCTGTCGCGGAAATGGCCGAGGCCGCCCGAACTTTGGCAGCACGAGCTCAAGAACTGAGAAGAGTTTTAGTCCGAGCGGCGGATCCGCCACCATTGCCGGACTCGCCGCTAACCCCAGCCACCACCGTAGCCCCTTCATTGCCCACCACTCCATTGACCCCTCTTACACCTCACAACAATTCTGGTTCACCATCCCTTGCCTCCTTGAAAATATAGGAGTCCTTCACCCAGTCCGCGACTTACGGACTTGGCTAGAGCGCTAGAAATTTCTACCCCACTCTTGTCACTGGTCATTGCTCAGAGACGGTAGCAGAGGAACCAGTGAAAGGACCCAGTGCAAGGGCTCGCTTCGCGCACAAAGATTGCGAGACGTCCTCGCGACATAACCAAAGAAATCTTCCGTTAGATTTACGAACGTAGACTGCCATTACGTGGACGAAATTCAGAGTTTCTATTTAGATTAGAGTAAGGTGCGATTGAAGGCTGCTAGTTTTGTTTGAGGATCGCAGGTTTCATTGCTGGATGCTCATATTGCAGTAGTGAGTTGAGTTGTCCGTCCAGGTTTTATACAATTTTGCATCGTTATAGTTGAACGTGTGCGGATTTGATATGCAATATTATAGAGCCGACATAACCTTTTGCCGTGACGACATAAAATATTACTCGTAACTACATTCCGAGTTCACTTTCTCAATAAGTGTTACAAAACGTGTCCAAGTGGTATACACACAGTTACATTAATGAGTATGAGATACTGGCCACGGCAATCTGCATAAATAAATCCACAATTTAATGCAGAACAGAAACCGCTTGTCACTGGATTATACTAGTAAGAATTTGAGTGAATGTTTATTACTGGGCTAAAAGGTTACTGCATTTATGCGCCGTTTTAAGGCATTAACGAAGTCAGAGACATGACCATCGTAGTAGATACTTACTGTTAGCCTTTCGAAAAGGATTAATTAAGATTTTTCTTAAATCGTTGTGAATCATATCATCTGTCATGCATTTGATCATTTGTTGAAATTTGCTCATGTTCAATTTAACTGCGTTGGTGTGAAGCTCAATATCATAATCCTATTCGGGCTTTTAAATTTTTGATAATAACCATTGCTTTGTAAAGGACAGGAGGTCTGCTTGTGAAAAGAACGGAATCTATTTCTGGCAGACGAATTTCTTTCGATGACATTTGGTGTTGCCTGAACATTACTATAATAGCATTATATTGTACCTAAAACTGTACTTATTTATACATTATACAAATATGACGAAGTAGAGGTAGAATACGATATCAGTGTAAAAAAACATGTTGTATATTAGCATTGTGTATATTCTATAGATGTTGTAGATTTAGTTAGGTATAGATGAAATTGTACAAAAGCATATTATGAAGTAATTTTAATATTGAATTATAAATTAATCATCTTGTAAAACGCAATCAAATAAAATATACAAATTTTGGTATCTATATTTTGTTTTATTCAATTACCTTATCTAATCAGTCAACAAATTTAAAAATTTAAGTATTCTAACCACTAATAATTAATGTACTTAAAGCTAATCACAGATTCTACATACCAAGTTCATTTTCATTGTAGGAATGTTCACCATTTACCCGATATCCCCTACTGAAACAAAAGGAATATTCGAATGGAGAGTCGGTAGGTTGTACATTTTATAGGGTGCACTTATAATATAAGAGTTTTAAAATACATAGAAAAACAAATTTTGAAGATAAATACCACATGTGTATAGTATCAATGTGTCAGTACCATATATAGTTAGATTAGAATAGGACAAAACATGACGGACGATAGCTGAACGACTAAAGGCGAGTTTTCGCGATTTAGCGTAACCGACCCGAGCGTGACGGTCCAGTTTATCACTGTTCAGGACCGCCGCAAAAACGTACTAGGTATTAGAAAATAAAATTAATACTGGATAATCCACACCGTATCACCTAGCCCCAAGCTAAGTACAGTAAAATAATCTTATTTGATAATAATTTTTGGTACGACTTGTCTAAGTGCTTATTTTGTAAAGAAATAAATGCTATTGACTTTAAGCAGAGTTTGTGTTATGGGTATTGATGACTCATATACTTAATACAATCGATTACAGAGATATATATTTTTTATTATTGATTGATAACGGCCAAGAACTCCCAGAACAAATATCTGCAGATCGTACACACAATTGTCCCGAGGCCGGAATCGAACCCGCAACCTTCTGTTTCTCAGGCGGACCTTCGCCTACCTCGCCACAGAGGTAGTCAAATGTATTACATATTATATAGTAAATAATGCAAACTACTACGTATTATCCATATTTACCTCTTCTACGGCACAGAATAGGCCATGTACTCCCGCGCCAACGCCTCTGCCGCCGTATACGCCAGTGCGGAGTGCGACGGTGGGAGCTTAGCCTCAGCGGCTTGCACCTCGAGCCTCGCCGATCGCAGCCGAAGTGACGCTTCCAGCTTTTCCGCTGCAATGGCATCTTCTATCCTTTTTCTTTGGAGCTGTAATTGATTTTCTTTTTTAAGGACGTAATTAAAGCATTTTGTAGCATAATAACTTCTGCTCGCTGCTTTGTACGTTTTTCGTGATAAAATAGATTATTTATTTTATTTATTGGAAATTTCAAAGGCTTAAACTAACTTAATCAATTTCAGTAAAAACATCCGAAAGCCAATTTAAGATTTTCATGTATAGATTAAGTAATACCTCACAAAAAAAGAGCCTTTATGATATTATTATGTAAAATTTCAGCCAGAACCGTTTAGAAGGTTTGGTGCAGGGCTGGTAACCAAAATTCAAACATCCAGCTCCTATGCCTAACTGTTGAAATGGGACAGAATAACAATAAGTTTAAAGTTTCTATAGAATAATCAATATCTATGTTAACTTGGAATATATGTAGATCTTTATTATAACTATCTCACCTACTCAGAATGTAGCGCGATGATTACAAAAAAGTTAAATTCTTTTCTGTCTTTGGCTTCGTCTGTGCAAGGAAATTGTCGCTATAAAAACTAAGTTTTGTTATAAACTATCAAATATCAATCTTTATTACATTAATTAATCATCTCGCTACATTCTGTCAAACTACAAAGATTTGTTTTAATAGAGGAGATGGTTTTAAAAAGCTGAATCTATCACTATTTGGGTTAACTATAAAGATAATGATGTAGTCGAAATTAAACTGGACTGCAGGTCTCCTAAACCATGGTACGGGTCATTTCAAAATTTTTCTTAAAATTTTACCTTTGCAGTTTCCATTTCGTAGGTCAATAATTCTATGCGTAGTTTCTCCACACTGTTGTTTTCTGAGAGACTTGTGAAACCTGAAAAAGAATAAGGGTCTATAAGAGCTTGCGCTTGGCGATCGCGGTGTAAGAATCGACCCCTAAGCCAAGATGTAAAATAAAAAACAAAAAAAATGCTTGACAATCCACACAGCATCATCTAGCCCCCAGATAGCTGATATATGTACTTAATACAATATATTGCATTCATAGATATTTATTATATTATACATAGAAAACCCGGCACATATATTTGCAAATCGTACCAACATGTCCCGAGACGGGAATCGAACCCGCAACCTCCTGCGTAGTTCGCCCGCCGCGCCACAACCTAGCATATAAGAGGAAAGGTAGCAGCATTCTGTATATTTTAAACATCCCCAGTGCTGCCAGGGGTTCTAGAACAACCGACAGGGGATCGTTTCAGGGAGGCATACTTAGCATTGGATTTATCTGTGTGCTGATGATAACTTGAGTCATCACTCCAATGTATTTCCCAAATAAATTGCAAATGTTTTATGCCGATAAATTGCATTCACATTTCATTTAAAAGTGCTTTTTTTATTACCAAGTCCTGAATCCACACTGACTCCATTGGAAAGGGGGTCGTTTCTGCTGTGCAAGCTGACATCCTGACTTCCGCCGTCCGTATCGGAATCATCTTCTAATTCGTCTGTCACGTCCGATTTGGGCTCTGACTTGATTTTCTGAAAAATGATGAATAATTGGTCAAAACAACAATATTTTTGAGTCATCAAATCATTTATTTGCTGAACACATTATAACAGGTACATGTCAGGTCTTATAATTAAGTACCTCTAGAGTGGTGTCAAATGTATTCAACAAGCAGGTGTGCATATATTAAATCACAGTGATTCATGGTCGTTAAGTTAATAAAGGTGGTTAAATAGTGGATAGTAGGATCCACCATAATTTTAAGATAACATTTATTTGTCAACTAGCGGACCTTCCCGGCACGGTTTTAGTACGGATCCCTAACATTTTTTGAAAATATAATATAGCCTATGTTCACCGGGGATAGTGTAGCTTCCCAACGGTGAAAGAATTTTTTAAATCGGCCCAGTACTTTCGGAGCCTATTCATTACAAACAACAAACAAAAATCAAACCTTTCCTCTTTATAATATTAGTATAGAGTTTTGACGACATCTGTGACGCATCAGGTGAAGGACGCAGCCACCTAGTTCGCAGGATCGAATCCCGCCTCAAGTCAAATGTTTATACGATATGCATAGGCATGGCATTAATGCACGACCATTTCAGTGATTTGATTACAAATATCCACTACTATAACATAAAAGTACGTTTGTATGAATTTACATTACTTTAAAATCCTCAAATCTAGAACCTTACTTTTTGTACTCCATTCTCAGTATCGTCGCTAAGCTCTTCATATGTCATCCTCCTCTTAGTAGCTGTGCCTAAAATCTTCGTTGCGCAGTTTATTTTGGTGGCCATAGATTTAAGATTCTGAAACTTCTTTTTGAGTTCTGAAGGTTGTCTTTTCGACGGGCTCTGCCGGTTGAACAATCGGGACACCTGAAAAGACCAATATTATTTATTTAAAACTTTATTGCACTACAAAGGGTATCACGTTTTTTAAACCATGGTGGCGTCACAAGTTCTTATTAACACTTTGACTGCGATTTTTATTCGACGACTTCGATCTTTTTTTTAACCTAAAAAATTCGTGCTGCCGCTCTACGGTTGTGTTGCGCCGCACATGCGTTTCGTTCGAAAAATATTACGGCTGTGCTGAGGCACACAGATCTGTATTTTCTCAGCCGCTGCGCTAGTGTGGATTTACGCATATTTGTCACTTGTAGAAAACACATACCGTGTGATTTCAGCAGTCAAAGTGGTACCTAGTCCTTTTGTGTCGAAAGTTGTAAAAGTAAAACTAGTTTCTGCCCGCGCACACTTTGTTTCTGGGATAAAAAGTAGGTAGCCTTTAGAAACATTATTCCAATCAAAGTCAACAAAGATCCAAAATATCTTATTAAAAAGATACTTTGTAGCTCAGGCATTTCATACAGGTACTATATCTAAACTAATATATAATGTGTGATCATACCCTGACCCAAGCGGTGTGTTTCTTGGCAGAGCTTGTATCCCCAAAGATAGCACCCTTCTCTTGCCTCACACAATGCAGCAGCAACCGGCAATCACGTGCCGTGAACTGGGTTTCACGTCTGAAATATCCAATATAATCAATTCACATTCGTGAATACCTATGATCAATTTGGTGACAAATATAGTATAAGTCAGAAAATGATTCTTACAACAAGTAATAAATAATTATATATTGTTTAACTTTTTTAACATAATCTTCTACATAATCGCCTTCTCGACGAGCCACGATTTAAGTCTCCGCATATACGTAGAGAGACTAGGTTCTGTCACTATCCTGATCCGGTAGGTTGATGTACAACGCGGGTCCCAGCACGTGCGTGAGTATGTCCGACTTAGCCAGTCTGTGTGAAACCGTATATTTACATTCTACTACCAGGCCCTAGACTTATCACGATAAAAAGTACCCCGAAGAATGACCGTTCCGTGGATACCCTCTACTTCTCTTTCCTTTCCCTATTTTCAGCCATTTAGGTCTGGTTTGGTAACAGACAGACAAGACAGAACTTTCTTTTTTTAAATATTGGTATGGATGAAACATACATAAACTTAAACTAAAACATACTAACTAAAATAGGTTTTTTAACATGCCAATCCATGCCTAGTCGTTGATGAAAAATTGGTTTTGAACTTACCTTACTATAGATACATCTTCTTTGCTTTCTGTTTCGTTCTCCTCATCTGAAAAATTATTTACAATGTTATTGAAATTCATGATTCAGGCTAAAGAAGTAGGTCATCTTCTCATACAAACGTGGAAGGGCAACTACTACACTGTTTGTGAACATGTATGTTGAACATCAAAAACTAAGGAATATAAATTTTTATCTCATCATTACTTAGTTTACCGACTTAGTTGAGTAATTCAACATTGAAATAAATTTATTTTGAAAACATGTGTATACTCAATAGTTTTTTTTTCTATAATAATAAACCCTTGTGCTAAAGAATAAAAACACATTACGTAAGCATGTTACCAAAGTGTGAGAAATATTTAAGAAATACTCTACCTGAATTTTCAATAGCCCCATCCCAGGTCCTGATTTCTACTTTGGTATCAAATGCATCAAACTTCTGCTCTTTAATACCTGAAATGTTTTAATTATTTTATTAGTTTTAGTTAAAGTGATTTATGTACCTAAAGATTTTCTGTCAAAAATCAACCACACTGTGCCAAAATCATTGTGGATGGCAAACTGATAGAGGCCAATACTTAGTAGGTGGTACAATACAATATGATGCAAAAATACTTTATTGTACACCAGATACAGATAATTATAAATGGCATTACATGCGACAATTACAATGGGCGGCCATATCGCTTGGAAGCGATCTCATCCAGGCAACCTTTGGATGGAAAGAATTATGTGAATTAAGAAAGGCAGGGGGTGTAAATCTAGAATAAATATGAACATAACATGAATATTTAAAGATAAATAAATATTATAAAAATATATACATATATTATACAAAATATTCATAAAATACTACTTAGTAATACTTAGTTTATAAATAAATAATAAGTACCAATATTCACCATATGTGGTGACCATGATAGAGCACAGAAATATAAACACCAATATCCATTAAATTAGTGCTTTATTTACCTATGTTTCCTGACATTAAGGCCGGTTTATTCCCATAACCATTGGATTAGTGCTTATAATTATGTGTTCAGATCGTCTATAAAAATATTTACATGATAGATCAACCAAAAAATGTATAAAATTGTACTTACTGTAGTTGTCTAATTTACTAATTTTATTTATTGCATATTAATCAACATTCAAATCAAAGTATACATAATAAAAAATCAAATAAAGAATAATAGTAGTTACTAGAACCTTTGTTACAGGAAGCCAATGGTGTATCTCCTGAATCTTCATCTTGCATTTCCTGTAGAAGATCATTATCTAAGTCAGTTGTAGTCTCGTTTAGTTTTGTTTGCATGAGACCAACAATGCGGTCATGTAATGGGTTTTTTAAGTAGGGTCCTTCACCTGATAACAATAAAAAAGGAGTTTTAACAATGTTCTTGATTGTATTGTTATAATTAATCATTATTAGAAAAAGGTTCGCATCAGTATTGCCATACAGTGGGTTAATGCAGTCAGCGTCTTGGGGACCTTCCGACTGATTTCATATGATTTAGTTTAGCTTCCTGTAGATTGTTTGCAGTTTAATAAAAATATGTTAAAAATAGGTTGACCGGAGGGGTTCTACACTGCTTTTGCCGTGTCGCGGTCAAGGGTTCATCAAAATATTATCGGACAGTTAGCAGCTTCATGGTGTTTTTTAACTGTGATGTTCTGTTTTTAAAATGTCTATGTTTTTGAATAACACATGCCATAATATAATATCAAGACAACAGATTGTACTAACCGGTGTCTAGACGCGTTTGCTCATCCCTTTTGGCAGATTTCCTCAAATTAGCCCACTGCCCTCTGAGCTCCTTGCCGGTTCGAGGACCTGACACATTAATATTACGAGCATTAAACTTGCGAGCCATTATCGCCCATTCCTTATGTTTCCTCCGATGAGTGCCACCGTCCAGTTTCTTTGATTCAATGACATGGTAATGGTCTTTTACGAGGTCTAACAAGAGTTCTCTTTCGTGAAGCTGCCAGTTTGGCGAACGAAAGCGTTTTTCGTCATGCATTCCGTCCGTTTCGTCAAAAATTTCTTTAAAGTTACTCATAGTCACTAGGTTTTAACTATTTTCTTTCAATAACAACAACACTATAACTAGTAATTTACCAAAAAAATATTATAATTTCCATCGTTCCATTCGTGAATATTTGGCTTGGCGCCATGTTTGATTTTAGTTAGTGTTAGGATGCAGAATTCGAAAGTTGTTCTAGACTACACAGGCGCGCGGGTGTTGCTGTTGTGTGTGTTTTCCGAATTTGTTTGGATTATAATTAGACCATCATAACAAAACAACTCGTATGTATGGTACAAGTCAAGCAAGGAACCTCCTATGCAAGTAACTTAAAAAGTATTTGTATGAACACCTATATTACTCGGCTTGCATTACCGCCTAATAAGAGCCAATAGAAGGCTTATCAGGGGAAGCTTTGGCCCAGAAGAGAGAGAGAGAATCTATTCTATTAGAGGCTGGTGTTGGAAGAGCTAAGCCTCCTAATAATGAATGAGAACTTTAGATGATACCTTTGTCCAGCGGTGGACAAGAATAGCTTGATAGTGTGATAATATTGGTTTATTATTTTATAGAAAGATATTGTCTCCTACCATTGGTGGTTGAATTGGCCCCAAGGATGTGAAAAACCTATTTTTACTTACCTGGTTCATCATCCAAAGCTGCTAGTTTAAGTGGTCCAACATCACTTTCACATAAATTTATCACCTTCTGTACTATCACATTGTGATATTGGTTATCTCTAACATTTTTAGAACTCTGTTTACTTATTCGTTTTAAATTTTCCCACTTTGTCCTAAGAACATCAGAGCTTCGTTCATATTCGTTGGACTTTTTATATTTATTAAATTCTTTCGCAAGTTTTTCCCAGGCTCTGTCTTTAATGTAGTTGACCGAGTGTCGAGATGATTTCAACAATAATGGGTTCTTGTATTTTTCAACCAATACTAGTAGTAGGTCTACCTCGGATTGAAGAAAAGATGGACTTCTGAACCTGAAAAAGGTAATTTGGACATTCTAATTGTTAAGCTTAAAATGCCTGAAAGAATAATTACCTACCTACCACACCAACCCACTACTGGTGATGCCATATTATGATATGTTGGTACTTTTGTATTTGTTTATTTAACTGTACCTAACCTCTGTTGGTAGTTCTAAATAAATAAAGACAAAATAGTTAGGTAGGTACCTGATAAAAGAACCAAATTCGTCATTCGTCTTTTGCATTGCTAGTCTGGGATAAACGAACTTTCCCATCCCAATCCAATCTATTAGTTGGCCATAAAAAAATATTCCGTGAGTTTAAAGGAAAATATGTGATCGAAAATAATTGTTTTATCCATGTCCATTCCACAGGTTTCCGCGGTTCCATCAAAACTCATAAATTCAATTTAGAGAAAAAATCCTACATATTTATATTATCTTTGAGAAAAAATTACGCATCATACATACATAACCTAATCTAAGTAATCTACTGTCCTGTCCGTTACAAAAAACTTTTTGCTGAAGAAGGATGATTGGTTGGATGGATTGATGATTGATTTGTTTTGTTTTTAGGTTGGTTGTATCAGGTGGTCATCAACATTCGACTCAACGTTGTCAACGTTGTTGAATGCGGGCAGGAATCGAACTAGAGTTTTTTCTTCCGGTTTCTACGTCGAGGAAAGCTTTCCTCTTTTTTTTTTTCTTTTATTTATATTTCACAATAATTGCATTTTAATCTAAAAGCTAACTTAAACGGTTATCCCGTTTGACCGTAAGCTCCTTAGTCTCTTTTAAGTAAAACATATCAATAAAAACAAATATGTACTCATCATCATCATCATCATCTCAGCCTATAGCAGTCCACTGCTGGACATAGGCCTCCCCCAATGAGCGCCATAGCGCCCTGTCTTCAGCTTGCCGCAATATGTACTCGTATCTACCTAATTAAAAAGTAGGCCACACCTTGCAAGTAAAAGCGGGGTACAATGATCGACTGTCCGGCGCGCGAGCAAAATTACAATAACTACGCTCTGTTACCAGCGAATGGAGCGAACTAATAACACTATACAGGATAACTAAATAGGACAAGTTTTAAGTAATTTAAAGTTATAGTGAATCGTAAAAATATTTTTTAATTTAAAGTTTTCGTCGTTAATATTGGATGAAATTTTAAAAGGAATTTCGTTAATTAAATTAGGTATAAGGTCTGTTTGTACGTTTGCCGTAATAGTTATAAATTCTAGGTATAACAAGTTTATGTTGGGTTTTTTGTCTTGTAGAAAGTTTATGTGTAATTTTTATTTGCAAGTCCTCAAGTCATGTGCTGTCGCTATGAGAGCCTTGCCGGCTTCTCAAGAGCTGTTCATTAGCCTCAATTAGCCTGTTGTTGTCATATCGTTACGTCAAAATCGTGGACGGAGAAAGTGAGCACCCTTGGACGAACGAACGAAATCACCTTATGTGCGAGTTGACTTACACTTGGTCGGTTTTAATTTAAAGCACGTTTATGACTTTCCACTTTAGTGCGTGAATCACGCCCGCTCTGTCCGAACCTTTGTCAGTCACGCGACAAAAACAGTTTTTACTAAAAACGAATCATGGGGTCCGTCCGGGTCCGAAAAGCCCGCAACCGACCAACTTTTTGGCAATAGCAGTGATGATTATCCAATCCAGTGCACACAAGCTACACACACACTTGGCTGGTGTTATTTTACTTGTAACAGGGCCCAGAAGTGAAAAACAAAAGAAACCGACATACTACACGAACAACGAGGCGAAAACGCGACGTGAAGCGCTGTGACGAATATGTAAATGAGCTCCACACAAATGGTTAGCAGCTTTGCGCGCTAGCTTGAAAAAGCTACTAACCATTCATTTGAATTTTGAAGCTATTTACGAAAAGGGTGATCGAAAAAACATCCACAGGAAATCGTAAAAAAAGTTACAAAATTAAATTGATTGAAGCTAGAAGTGTTACTGCCAAAATTGTCTTGTGTTGTGTTGTCATTGCCAAAACTAAGTGTCAAAAAGAAAAAGTGAGGTTAGTTAGAGTTTGAAGAATTCTGTTTTCTCGCTTCCAAAAGTTCTAAATTGCCGAATAATTGACTATAGTTCACTAATTTCTCAAGGTATGTATTCTCAACTTGATTTTTATATTGCTCTTCTTCCTATCCGCCTCATACAGAACTCAGGATTTTACCGTAATGTTGTGTCTCTGCAATGTTTTCGTAAAACGAATCAAAATGGCGCTGTCGTCATTATGATCCTTTGATCTGGTTTCGGAAAATCTGACACGCTTACAAACAGTGGTTGAGATAGTCTTTGTTCTGGTAAAGTGGATACATTTACCTCGTGTTCAAAATAACATATGTTTTTGAGATATGAAGGAAGTGATATTAGCCTTTGTAACCTTCGTATGTAGCGTATTTTTAGTTTTTGTCTTTGTGTTATTTTGTAAGTAGTCCATTTTAGTCTTTCTATCTGTAACTAATCATTAACCCTATATGTAATTACTTACTGTACCCTAACATTTTGGAATTAACAAATCTAACTATGATTCAATAATGATTATAAATGTAATATTCTTGTTATTCATAGGTTGGTACATTGTTTGGAAGTGCTGCCTGTCCAAGTTTCGTTTTGTCCGTGAGCTATTGGGTGGTATGTCAGATACGCCCCCAGCATCTGAGAGTAGACAACCTAAACAGAGCAGAAAAATTAGAAGAGAGTAACAGGACAAGGTAACTACCCAAAAAAATTTACAAAGAGGATAATTATTATTATAATATCCTTTATTTCAGGTAGGTACTAAGCCCCGTTTGCACAAGGTTTCTTATACTATGTAATATTGTAAAAATCTTACTTCAATTTAATGTATTTGGTTGTTTTGCCAGCTTACTAATCTTCTCAAAGTTAATATCATTTATTCTTTAGGCTTACAAAATAAGCACTTAGACAAGTCATATTTTATACATTAAATTACTATCAAATAAAATTATTTTACTGTTCATTTAAATTTTTTGTCCACTAGTGGAAGAAGTGAAAAAGAAAACACTAGTAAGTTCATCTCTTATATATCTAATACATGGTTATTTGCCTATTTAAGTCTAAATATAATATGATTTGATACATGTCAATATTTAAGTAAAGCTATGCACAACAACAAATTGCTTACATACTATTGTCGGTTCAAAACTGAGCAACATCTGGCCAAGCATTACCATCATTGATATGATCATTTATGGAGTAGAAAGCCTTCTTGATAAGATTTTGTTTTATGTAATTTTTAAATTTACGAATAGGGAGCTCAGTTGCTTCAAATGGAAGCTTATTATATAAGTGGACACTATTGCCCATAAATGAATTCCCTACCTAACTTGTGTAATCTAAATGATGGGATGTGTAAGTTGTTCTTGTTTCTTGTATTTCTATTGTGAACATCACACTTTTTCATAAGGCTATCCCTATTTTTGAGGTATCCCTATCCATGCTATCCCTGTTTTGGCCAATCAAATATTCTTCAGCAAGCCAGGCTTAATAGACTAGACATAGACTTGTCTCTCAATTATTTTATTTTTTACAAGGATTATAAAATCTTCTTTATCTAACTTTCAGGTCAAAATGAACATTCGGTGTGCTAGGCCCAGTGACCTTATGAACATGCAGCACTGCAACTTGCTTTGCTTGCCAGAGAACTATCAAATGAAGTACTACTTCTATCACGGACTATCCTGGCCGCAGCTCAGCTATGTGGCTGAAGATGAGAAGGGTCACATTGTTGGTAAGAATTGTGTGAAAGAATTGAAAACTGCTCGTAACAAAATTAGGGAGTCCTATTTAAAAAAAAAAAAAATTATGAGATAGTATTGAGTATCATTTTACCTATTAGAAGCCCACTCTAATACTGGTTTTCTGACTTAGTGCTGATCAAGCTTGTATAATAATAAAAAACATTATGCTAAAACCACACCACAATATTGTGGAGGACCGTAAAATTTACAATTATCATCTAAACATGCAACATTGATAGAAGTGAAGTAAATATAAAAAATAGGATCATTCCCAGTGAACCTATTTTCTGACTAATCAATGAGTCAAGATGTATCTATATTAAAATGTCTATCATTAACAGGTTATGTGCTTGCTAAAATGGAGGAAGATGGTGAAGACAATCGCCATGGACACATCACATCACTTGCTGTGAAGCGCTCACACAGAAGACTGGGGCTTGCACAAAAACTTATGAACCAGGCATCTCTAGCTATGATGGAATGCTTTCAAGTAAGATATATTAGAAAAATATCTATGTATTGTATTAATAAGTTATTTAGTACCCAACCCATACCAAAAAACTCTTGCTTACTTTGGGGCTAGCTAGATGATGCTGTGATTGTCAAGCATTTCTTTCCAGCTGTAGTCTAATATAGGCTGATGATTATAGTATTTATTTTGAGTCAGGATGTGATGTTCCTAAGTACCTATTTATCATGACCTCTAACATTATTATGTTTGTTTGCAGGCCAAATATGTATCACTACACGTAAGAAAGAGCAACAGAGCAGCTCTAAATCTGTACACCAACTCATTGGGCTTCAAGATTCTCGAGATCGAACCTAAATATTATGCTGATGGAGAAGACGCTTATTCTATGTCTCGAGACCTAAGCAGTTTTGGAGTAGAAGAAAACACTGAATTGGAAATCAAATCGGAATCTGCAGTTATTTCATCTTGCTAATTGTAAATAAAGCATTTATTTTAAAGTTTATTTTGGTATTTTATTTGTAAAATTATAGTAAATGTTCTATTGGATTTCACTCAAAATGCTAACCCATGCTTATGAGAAGTAGGTATCTAAGTGATAGAAACAAATAGTAAAGGTTCATAGCATAACAAAATTTTATTGCTAAACTTATAGCCTTAATACAAATAAATTAAATTTATTATTCTTCATCAACATCATCTTCAAACAGATGGTTTAGTACCAGTGATGCCTTCTTGGCAACAGAATCAGTACTTTTCTTGGGCAGTATTCTGGCAGATTTTTCTTTTTTTGGCACCTTTTGGCCAACCACATATTCAGGCATAACAATTTTATTATTTTTAAAAACAGATTTTTCATCAGGAACTGGAACAGGTTTTTTAACAGTAGAGGAAACTTGAAAAATGGGTTTTTTGAAAAGTGCATCATCAGAATCGACTTCCATGTCGGGTTTTGCTGTTTCTTGTTCCAATTTCTGCATCAAGGCTAGTGCAGTAGCTGTATTTGTTTTTTCTGACATCTGCTCCGGAGTAACATCTTCAAGGGAGTAATAAACCCATCTCTTAGGGTTTTTTATGTAGTCTGGTATAGTTTTGGCCCGTAAACAATCCTTTATGTTTGCTTCCGGCCTTTTAAATATACTTTCTTTGCCTCTGAATTGTTTCATCTCATGCTTTAATTTTCTGTATGTACGTTTGTCAACTTCGCCGTAGCTTGGAGCGTCGATAACTTTGTTTGATTTGGAAAAGCTGTACTGGGCCTCTGCCTCTTTCAAGGTGTTGAATAGACTCTTCTGTCTTTCATGGTATGATGATGACATATTCACGGTTTATCTACGAGAAATTCACATGTATTATTTTAGCTTATTAGTTTATCTGTTTTTCAATTTACCTACTTACAATCTTTTATTTTGCTTTGTTTTTATTACACGACACGCGAGAAGCGTTTTTCCTCGTCTTCGGTTTCGGTTTTGCTTGTTCGCTTCGCTCGCTCGCTCTCAAAGTGTTGCCGGATCAAGTTTGACAAATAAGTAGAAAGTCGATTAATAAATCACTAAATTGAAGAAAAAAAAAACGGGCTAGATGCAAGAAACGAGTGTAAAAGTGACAATCTGGACGTTTCAATGAGGACGTTCGTCCAATTATCCAAGTTGTAATTATTCATGGCTCTGAGTTTTGTAAAATTAGGTGGTAGTAGGTCACAAACCTAGGTATTTAGTTAGTTACTTATGTACCTAGGTAAGGAACTTTCATCAGCTCGAAATTAGCCGAGATTTTTCAATTTTCAAATGTGGCAAGGTACTACACTGTTTGATGTTGACCATCCAAAACTATGGATGATATTAATTTATCTCATCACTATGTTTGTATAGATCCAAACCCGTAAAAACGGTATAGGTACTTAACTTTCGTAATTCAACACTGATTTTACCCCCTCTTTGGGTGAAAATATGAAAATAAATGAACGAAATTAGAGAAATTTAGAGTTTTATTTTAGATGGATGAGGAATGTGCAAAAGAGTGCGCTGCTTATCCTGAACGAACAGTCTATGTTGGTCCACTGCTGGACGTAGGCCTCCCCCTGATAAGCTCTATGTCAGGTGAGATTTAGGCCTCATCTACCGACGAGTTCGCGCCACGACTTGTGTACCCTTAAGAGTTTATCTCAGAGAAAGCAGGGAGTTTTTATGAATAGATTTTTTGACTGTTGACAAATTAGGTAGATGTGCTGCTAAATCAGTAGATTCGGCATCGGCCGGCAACACTGCTCGCATAGAGGGCACTATAATTTTTAAGACTTATGTCTGTCATTGTTACTGAATGTCAGTGTACCTGTTAGTAATTTCGTACGTCCTTAGTCCGGCACAAGCACAATCAGTCATTATATTGCCCAAGCGTAGATAGACTAAACCATCTCATTCTAACGTAAACAACGTGGGGTCGTATGTTGACGACCACTGATGATGACCTTCTCTTTCTATCTACGAGCTGTTTTGAGAATGTAGAGTTGGCGGGCAGTGAGTACACCGGCATCCTTATAGATCTCCGTGGTGGAACTTATAGTCTTAGTGTAATTAGAATTTTGTGACGTGTCCATCAGTCCTGTAATGTAAGGTCTAACTAAAGCAAATAAATCAATTCACTTTGATACGATATACATAGGTAGCTTTTTACGACTATGAAGTCAAATATAGTGATACTACTCTATTTTAAAACCTTCCCTGTTAACCTATATTTAAGCAAATAATTACTATTTCATTTCATTTATATGGGCTTAGTACTTTGCGCCATCTATCTACCTGCTTCCCCGTACATTATAGAGCTAAACGCCGCCCCTGTCTAGACAACTCAGACAGGCACCCAGTTTGTTTTTTTATGTTGCAAGGCCAGCCTTTTGTACAGCCCCTGATTCCCAGCATTTCCTCTAAATTAATAACGGTGTAAAATTGCCCTATGTCTTGTATACGGGGTGTTTATTACATGGACTGACATGATGAAATGGGATGTAGGTAAGCGACTTTTTGGGGGTTTGTATTGATCATGCGGTACATCATAGAACACTCAGGTACCTACAGATACCGATTTAAAATTTCATGTCAAAATAATTAATATACAGTGTGAATTTTTGAGACGGCACAGTAAGGCCTTAACCGTATAGTTACAGGAAAACGCTTTTAGGAGACTATCCATAAATTTTTAAGATATTCTGAAAAGCATTTAAAAATTTTGGAAAAAAATGTCAGCAAGAAAATGGCCAATTTACAAAAAACTGTTATGATGCCAATCGATCCTGTTTCTTATAAGGATCAAAAGTCTCTACTGGACCTACTGAGGTAGCACTAGAAATGTCAGCAATCGCAAAAAACTTTTCCCATACACTTTGTTAAAAGAGCCAATTTTTTTGGGTATAATATACACAGTGAATATTATACCCAACTCGCAAAAAGTCAGGCAAATACACATCAGTAGCTTCCCGCATATCCGCAGATATCGCATGATAATCCCATTCAGGGTTCACATCAGATCCAAGAGGAAATTGAGTGATGTGAGAACACGTGGAATAAAATAAAATGCGTAAGGTAGTGTACACACGTACGATCTTACAGGTAGATACGTTATGTACGTGATCAATCAGGATACCCACATCCCTCCCTTCTATTCCGGCCTTAAGAGTCAAACGGAAGCCGGAAACATTTCGCGGTCAATATTTACTTTAACTACCTATTAAATGTACAATCCATACAGAAGCTAATGAGTTTGTCGATTGATACAAGACGACTGCCTGAGTACAGTATAACGACCTAAAACGTGTACCTCAGCTAGGTCACTAATTGCTTATTGCTTTGTCAAGATATTAATGGGGTCTACATCCTTCTAAATGTTAGGTTAATAAGTTTTCAATTTGTATTTCATTATTTATTTTTTAATTTCCTTACGTTATATTATTCTAGTTTTATTTTATTTTATTGTGTGATTTTGTTTTTTACGTTTTTAATTTGTATATGCATTATTATGGATTATGAATCTGAGAATAAATGAATTAATTAATTATTGCATTGAGCGTCTGGTATTAAATAATTTAGCGTGTTTTAAAAACTTTAAACCGACTTCAAATTCCTAAATAATGAAAATGGGCTTAACACTTCGTTTTAAAAACGAATCATCGAAATCGGTTGGCGTGATATTGAGTTATTCGCCCATTTATCGCGCACATACTAAATGCAAATTTAAGACCTATATGGTTTTCTCCAAAAAAAACCATATTGGTCTTGACAATGGTCAGAACTAGACCAAACTGAAATGGGGCTATACGGGAAGCACCAGCTTTTAAATAAATAAAGATTTACCTTATCAAAATCGGTTCACCCAGTCGAAAGTTCCGAGGTAAATAACATAAAAAAAATACAGTCTAATTGAGAACCTCCTACTTTTTAAATCGGTTAAAAATCAAAAAATTCATAAGAAAAAAACGATCTATAGTATTGTATTACAATACAAATATCAATTATCTTATCTGGCTGAACCCATAACATAAGTTAAAACTAATACTACAAGCTCTGTTTAGCTTTGGGCTAGATGCTGTGTGAATTGTCCAGCATTTTTTAGTTTATTTATTTATTTAATTTGTACAATCTGCAAATATAATATTAGTGCGATAATAGGATCTCTAACTAAAATCAAAGAAATAAATAATCTCCCCCCCCCCATATCTGTTGAGTGAACAAGCTGCGTTAATCGGAACTTGGCTGTGAACAACGTTTCTTATATTCTTGTAATTGTTATTTAGAATGTTAGTGACTCACAAAACAACTAAGCACGTGCTACTATGCAACTGGGAGTATGTACGTAGTCTGTATCTATTATTTATTCTATGGTCGGTGCTTGACTAGAATGAACCTGCCATATTATATCCATACTAATGACTAATATTATAAATGCGAAGGTTTGGATGTTTAGATGGATGGATGTTTGCTTCTTCTTCACAAAAAAACTACTGAATGAATAGGGCTAAAATATTGCACAGATGTACATAGCTCTGCAAAAGACTGCAGGTAGTTGCTGGATGTGTCAAGCTGAAGACAGGGCGCTATGGCGCTCATTGGGGGAGGCCTATGTCCAGCAGTCGACTGCTATAGGCTGATGATGATAATGATGACATAGCTCTATGTTAAGAATATATAGGGTACTTTTTATCGCACAAAATAGTTGTTCCCATCAGATAGAAATAACCTTTAAACAGTTCCATAAACACAACGCGTGCGAGGCCGCGGGCAGAAACGAATATATTGTATAAACTAACAATTAACTAGCAATGGCTAAACTAAAAACCAGGCTATATTTTTTTAGTGGTGAGAACCATAAAAAAAAATATACCCCGGTACGGTACGTATCCTGGTAAAGTGCGTGCGAAGCCGCTGGCAGAAGCTAGAAAATAAAAATCCATAGAAGACTGACATAACTCTCAGAAATAGTAAGCTGAAGTGGCAGTGGGCTGGGCAGGTCATATGTTTGCAGAACTGATAACTGCTGGGGAGTAAAGGTTCTCGAGTGGCGGCCGCGCCCGCGGTACAACGCGAAACGGAGTGTTGGGAGACCATCCACTCGATGGATCGAAGACATGGTAGCGGTCGATGTCGATGGATGGAGGCGGCTCAGGACTGCTATGTATGTGTCGTATGGGAGAGGCCTATGTCCAGCAGTGGACGTGCATGGGCTGATATGATGGTTGATGACGATGCTTGTTGAAGATGTCGGATAAAATCATGTGGACTGAGAGCTTTAAAGAAAATATAATATTCGTGTAATTCAGGCAAAAAACTCACCGCTTTGTGCAAAATATCTTTGGCTTTGTGTGTGTTTGCTGCCGTGCGTGGCACAAACGTTGGTTCTGGCTTGGGACGAGTTTTGCCTTAACTCGAAAACGAACAATCTAACAAGGTAAAGGTTTCTTCGCTTCTTTACTACATCGTGAAAAAAACCAAAGTGATTACTTTATTTCCTCTTTTTTGTGACGCGTCCAAGAGTCCTAGGAAAGCACTCTGATGTTTGATGATTATGTATAGGTACTTACATTATATTGCGAAGCCGAGGCGGGTTGCTAGTTTGATATAATTAAGTTTCGAATCGAATGGTATAGTATAGGACAAAGAAGTTCTTTGTGGCTTTGTGGTAGGTTAAGAACGATTGCAGTTAAAATTTATGTTATTCATTACTTTGTTGAATTGTTATTTGAGCCTCTCAAAACACAAACAAACTAAACAATTTTATACCGTGATCTAGTCCAATAGTTATTTTAATTTGAGTAAGCTGCGTGACTTTTTAAGAAATAAAACAAAACACAATGGACTAGGAAGCCAGCACAGTCCTACCTTAGGTATACCTACCAGAAATAATTGTTCAATCTATTTTGGATAGATTTATTGGTAGGTAAAGTACCATAAGTAGGGGCCTAGCCTTGTCCAGCAGTGGATTATTTTAGGTTAATTATGATGAAGTAAGTGCATGATACCTTCTTACCTGCTCATTTCCTAAGCAATAGCAGGTAAGTGCACCTTCACAGAGCTTCATATCGGTATTTTTATTTCATGACAAAAATATTAGGTACGTAGTTTGGTTTTGTACGTTAGGTAGGTACTGTCTTTTTAGAATCTGTCTATATGAAAACAATCTTCATGATGGTTACCCTACTATCTCTGGAATAGGTAGTAAGTCTTATCAATCATTTACAAGAAGGTTTTACCCACTTTAGGATTATCAAGGGAATTGTTTGTGCCGTTTGTCCTTCAACCACAAATAGATGTTTGGACCAGTGTTTTACCTATTGCTATTCTGCTCTAGCCCCTTTTTGGAGGAAGAACCCCTCTTATCAATACCCCCCCGTCGACAAAAAAATATATATAGTCGGGAATCCTGTACACCAAGATTCGTCCGGATTGAATGTAAAATACGACCCAACAAACTGACGGACAAAATCAAATTCTGCCAGAATTGAGGCAGAGCTCCTTGAAGCAGAGACGCTTCGGTCGCTCAATTACTAAGTATAATTGGCGAGTCTAAGTTTTGGACCAGTTCTGAGTACAAAAATGTAGGTACAAGTTACAGAACTTCTGACCAGTTATGTACATTTTTATGAAAAGAAAACGTAGTCCACGTTGTGTCAGCTTTACCAGGACCTGTCTGAAAATCAGCGCCGCTACTAACTCCGGCTTGTAGCGGCATAATGCTGAGACAGGGACCTTTTTGGCCATTTCATTGTAAGTATTAGCATGTATTAGTCATTATAACATTGATACAAATTGGACATTTTGACACTCGTTCATTTATGCCGTTAAGATTTTATGATTTTATACATTCTGAAACTCTATCGTTCTAACACTTGCACTTGGTAACAATTAGTTCATTTTGATACTAGCTCGTTCTGACAAATTATCTATATGAGTAAATAATCTATATAACAATCGTTCTTTCAAACAATCGTATTATATGTCTGTTGTGCATTTTGACTCTCATATTATCTAGCACATAAGTAATAGAACAATTTGGACATTCTGTCATGTGTGCAGCCATGACCCGGAAGGTTTATATGTAACACGTATTTGTACTCTGTATGTTTTATTTATTTCCTTATAATTTTTTTCTGGTTCTGATTATGTAATGTGTCGTGTTGTGTTATGTATGGTGTCAAATAAATGTATTTTCTTTCTTTCTTCTTTCTTTATCGTTCTACCGAAAACTCGGACTCACTATGGAAAAATACTATAATATGTGAAGGTGCTTTACAATAATTTACCATACCTACCAATTAAAAAGTGTAAGCTCATTTAATGCGTTCAAACTTAAATAAGCTAACATTTTTTTTCATACAATGACATGATAATTCGTAGATGCTGGATGCGTCAAGCTGAAGACAGGGCGCTATGGCGCTCATTGGGGAGGCCTATGTCCAGCAGTGGACTATCATAGGCGGATGATGATGATGATTGAACAACCACAATCTATGTATCTATCTATATAGTCAAAGTTTTCCCAGGCACAAATATTATACTAATACTTACTACTAATATTATAAATTACTACAGAAGTTGATGCTGCTGAAAAATCATACAAAAATGCACTACAAAGTGATAACAAAGGTACATACTTCCTACGTGATCTTAACTCGCAGATGCAAGTCGAGCTTTCAAAGTCTAGCCTTTACAATGGACCTAGCTTAGCGTATGTACCTAGAACCTAGAACTCCAGTTTCATCAATATTGCCATAGCTACAAAGTTGTTTGTTGTTACACTGCGCGCATGCGCGAAACCAACGTGGCAGGGCTTAACTGTGTTTCAGTCGTCATTTCACGTCGGAGGCTCGACTGAGGCGCGCCGACCGAGCTATTTTAAACTGGCACAGGGCGGGCGGCGCGCGCACATCTTGCCATTTTCCATAAACAAAACAGCGATATAATAATTGCGTATTTAAAGCCAAGTGATTCGTGAAGTGTGTTGTTCCTGGTGGATTGGGAATTGGGATGGGCGATTGAACGTGTGTAACAGGTAGGTTTTTGTTTGTTAGTGTTAATATAGATGTGTTGCCTGATAGTAGGTACTTAATTGATTGTTATGGTGACCTGAGGGTGGGGTAAGGGTTAGTACTTTCAAGTTACTAAGTAAGTTAATATCGGGCTATCTGGTAGAGCAAAGTCTGTTTTATCTTTGTATGTCGTGACTGAAACATAAAATACATAGATACATAGTAAATTCTCTATTGCACACTTCACTTAGAAACAATAAAAAACAAAATAAAAATATGTGACTATTGGCGGTCTTAACGCTCAAGAGGAATCTCTACCAGACAACCTCATTTAAACATTATTTATTTATTTATTTAACAAAATCCACAGTCCTATGTTTTTCCTACGATCAATGACGGATTTACATTTTATACATGGATATTTTTAAACAGACAGTCAAATAGTAAGTTTAAATGTTAAAAATCAAAACAAAAGTACTATTATATCAAGGTACTATTAACTGCAGGTAAGTCGAGTCAAGGTACAATCACCCATAAAACAAGAAATGAAATTCTGCTTCTGGCTTTCGGTCTTCCGTACTAACTTGTTGACGATAAATTAAAATAAATAAATAATGTTGGACAATGTACACAACATCATCTAGCCCCAAGGTAAGCAGAGCTTGTGTTATAGGGTACTAGATGACTGATATACTAAATACTTACAATAGGTACATATTTATTTATTTATGGATTACATAGATGCCTAGACATTTTTATTATACATAGATAACGACCAGCACGATCTACAATTTTACCTGAAAATGTTCATTAAAAGTATCTCAAATACAAAAGGTACCTACATTGCACCTGAAAATCGGCCTTGATCTTGTTCTGGGGGTCTTCATTGCTGTTTAGGGTTCCCTAGGTACCCAATGGGAGCCATTTGAAACCCGACCTTGAACTTTTTCTGGCGGTATTCGATTCGGCTGTTTAGAGTTCCGTACCCGAATGGTGCCTGAAAATCGATCTTACAATACAATATCATACAAAAATATTTAATGTACACCAGATACAGATCCTTACAAACATACATTACATGCTACAAGTACATCAACAATGTACAAATTTTTCTCCATCCCTAGATTGCCTGAGATAAATCGCTGTCAGCGATAAGGCCACCTATTGTACTCTTAATGTTTAATATTGAGATATAAGGTGTTATTTTATTGTATTAAGTGCAGTAAAGTGTTCATTCATTCAATGGGCGGCCTTATCGCTTAGAAGCGATCCCTTCCAGGCAACCTTTCACCTAACCTTTTCCTCCTATCTTGAATCTGTTCTAGCGGATTTCGTTCTTATTTTAAGGTTTCGTACCAAAAGAGTGCCTCCTGAAAATCGGCCTTGGACTTGCTCTCATTGGTCTTCGTTGCAGTTTTAGGGTTCCCTACCCAATGACCAAAGGAAACAATAAATAAAAAATTATCTGCATTGAAGGGTGTAAAACAATTCTCCTTGGCGCTTAATACAGGAATACCAAATTTATTCATAAAACCACTTTACAAGTCAAAAATTCGTTTACATTTTGAATAAATTCAAATAAAAATAAATTATTAGCTCTTGTTTCTGTTGCGAAAATATAATAAAAAAAAATATTGAATTTATAATGATGACTTTATCTACATAAAGTTTTTATTTGAAACTTCAGATACACACATACAAAATATAACAATTATACAATACACTAAGAAAAAAAAATATGTATCAAAATTTAGCCCTTCGTAAGCGAGTCAAATCTCACTTGGCCGGTTTTATTTTTACTACTGCCTATTTGTAGATTCTCTAATATATTTCTTATTGCGAAACAGATTGGTAGAATGTAAACTAATATGTAGTTAGTAATATCGATTAATATGATTGGATTTCCTTTAATTTCCTGATTTGCATGAAAACTGAATTCGATCACGAACCAATCCAAAGTAGAGCAACAATTAGTAAAGCCTATTTCATGGACATAGTATTCTAGGTACACCTATGTATGTTAAAAAAAACACTTTAATATTTTAAATGCCATATCTCGCGAAGAACCGACGTCCGCTGGGGCAAACGTGTTCTTGAGTGGAGACCACGACTCGGTAAACGTAGTGTAGGACGCCCTCCGACCAGGTGGGATGACGACCTGCGAAAGACTGCAGGTAGATGCTGGATGCGGCAAGCTGAAGGGCGCTATGGCGCTCATTGGGGGAGGCCTATGACTAGCAGTGGACTATCATAGACTGATGATGATTGTTAATGCGATAGTTTGGATGATTGGATGGATGTTTGTTACTTTTTCACGCTAAAACTACTGAATGGGTGAGACTGAAATTTTGCATAGGTAAGCCTGAAATCAAACATAATTCTTTAAATCAATTCCCATCCCATGGGATATTTATGTGTGCGAAGCCGCGGTCAGAAACTAGTACGGGGTATGGTGTTTGTTTCGTATTTACATGCATAAATAACAAATTATTATTACATTTAAATTGTATATAATACAAATAAATTTAAAAAAAAAATGTTTTTTTTAAATTTATTTAAAGGAGTTTCGTCAACATGACTATGCCACTCCCGTAGACAATAATTAGATATTAAACAATAGACAAAAACAAAACCTACCAGGTTACTATCTTAATATCTATACATTAAATTAAGTTATGTAACAACTGGAACAAAAACCTAATTAAATTATCCTACCTACTAAAATACTCTAAGGTAGTTATCGATTTGAAACCAAAATTAAAAAAAAACTTTATATAAACACTGCTTTAAAAAAAATGCGGGACAAATACCCTTGGGTATAGTACATTTTTATGGGACATATCGGGATCATTCTTCATTCATACAATAGCGAAAGAATTTTCGATAATCGGTACATAATTGAAGAAGAAATCCATTATAGACACAATATTATAAAAACCGTTTCTTCAGCTTTGGTTGTGTGGTTAGCTAATGTTATTGTGGTAGCCAATGAATGATAAAGACAAAAAGAAATACTGAATAGACCATTGAGTTGTAATTCCAACTTAATAATATGAGCACATTGTATATACTTTTTGTGGTTAGATAAACTATATACACTATATACAAAACGATAATCTATATACAAAACCTATTCTATAGGCGCACTTTAATCAATTAAAAATAATTACTCATTTCTTTGTTAATTTATCTAATGACGACATGCTACTCCTTGTTATTTATTTATTTATTTATACTTTTTGCACGATAAAACGATAAAACCTATTCTAGAAAATTAATACAAAGGTGAACTTAACCCTAAAAAGAGTTCTCTTCCAGCAAACCTTATTGGGAGAGAGAGATAAATTGAAGAGAGTGTTATTGTAATAAGTTTAAAAAAAAACTTATTCTAATGGTTATCCCACCCAATTTATCGAAAAATATGGTTTAATCCATAAACTAATAGATTTGTACACTTACTACCTCTTCTCAGTGCCTAGGTAACTGGGTATTCGGGATTGAGTACCTTAGATGTACCTCACTCAATCCCGAATACCCAGGTACCTAGTATTATCCCGAATACCCAGTACAGTCAGCGTCAAATTGATATGAGACACCCTGAGTGCTCATATATGAAACAATGATTAGTGAGATAATTTTTGAATACCTTGGGTGCTTAGAACAATAATTATGATGATTCGAACTGCGTATATCAAATTGCTTCCATGTTTTTCAGATCATTTTGACTACTATCACGCTCATATCAATTTGACGCTGACTGTACCTACAACTTTCTCCTACTAAGATCAGATAAAATGAAAAACTTCTTAATATAGGCTAGTTTAAATAATTTGTCAATTTCCTGTGATTAATATGGGAATAACCAGGGAATTAGACGACCGATGTGGCGCGGTGGGCGAAGGTCCGCCTGCGACGCAGGAGGTTGCGGGTTCGATTCCTGACTCGGAACAATTGTGTGTACGATCTGCAGATATTTGTTCCGGGTGTTCTGGTCGTTTTCTATGTATAATAAAAAATATCTATCTATGTAATGTATTGTATTATGTATATCAGTTATCTAGTACCCATAACACAAGCTCTGCTTACCATGGGGCTAGATAATGCTGTGTGAATTGTCCAGCATTATTTATTAATTTACATGAAATCAATTGATTCTCAAAATTTAATCAGCTTCTCTGAAGTTATCGTCTACCTGATGCGTCAGGCGACCGTCATGACGATAACCCGAATAATTAGATTCATTAGGTAGTCTTATTTTCTTAATATCTTTATGTTATATCTATTAGTGTCACTTACCCCCACGATAAACTACTTTATTTGCCGTTTGTTATTCTATGGCTTTTGGCGACTTAGACTTAGTTCTATCAGGAATAATGACTAGGTATAAAAATGTCGAATTTATAAAATTAAGGCTATTTATGCCGAGATATAGAAATTACGATATTTTCAAATGGCTTGTAATTTCAACGAATAAATATATATTTCCGGATCCCAATAAAATTTCCAGAGCCACCCTAAGTCACGGTCTGCGACGGGAATCGAACCCACAATCTGTGTCTTTGCTGTGACGCGGCCACAGTCATCGTATACACCAACAACATAGGTATAAATAATACGAGAAACTATGAGTTTACCATGAATCTGTATTATGAGTACAGTCAGCAAAGTAAGTTTTTTATTTTTAAATCTCTAAACTGCAGGATTGAATTATGTATTTAAACTAAGTACCTAGGGGTTTTTAAAATTACCTGCGTACCTTTAGGCTTAAAAGTTTCATTCATTATGTCTATGAGCGAACGAAAATAGTTTTTAATATTCGCATTAGATTCTGATCAAAAAAGCATTAAAATTCTGCATCTATCAAGACTAAAGGAGTACACACATCAAACCAATACCGCTGCCAACAAAAAGAAAATGTGCATTAAAATTTGGCATAAACTTTAAATACATTCCACAGTGACAAAATGGCTTCCCACAAGTTTGAAACAGAGCTATCTGTGATCTCATGCCGTCAATAAAAAACAACTCAAAAAAATATCGAGTAAGAGCCCATATTTAAATTTTAAATGCACATTTTTGTGCAGTTCTGCAGTGTTGCTCTACGTGTGTGCGATAAGCTTTAAACCGCAAAGTCTATCAACGACTTTTTTGTTGTCTGTACCTACCGCCTAACTACGTAACTATGGCCTTATTATACGCTTTTATACCTATCAGTATGACTAATTCTCATTATGTTAGGTATTTCTACTCAATAGCTGATTGGACGAGTAATTGCAGGTCAAAATTTTCGCTTTTATGGGAGCTTGTAATGCTTGAATACACGTCATGGAATTCTTATGGAAAAGTTTTCATGAATTCCTTGCCAAAAGTTTCCTTTACGTGAATTATGAACAAGCAAATGGGATAAAAGCAATGTGCTGAGAGGAATAGGGCTCAGTTCTGTTCTGCTGTGTGTGGCGTTGGATTCATGGAGCTCTGTGTTGTGCTATTCGGATTTCTACGGAGAACCCATAGAAGTGAGTTATTTTTTATTCAAAGCGGTTGTATGTACCAGAACCTAATTATTTCACTATTTCCAAGCTTCTATTTGCTGTTTGGAAGTTCGACTGACAATCAATTAGTGGTGTCCTAATGATTTTTACTGATTCGATTTTTTATGATAATCGATTTTGTTTATGAAGAAGTTTTAATCGATTTTGTTATTGTTTCGAGACCTCACGAGTTTGAATGTCTTTATTTTTGAAATAGGATTATTCTTAAGAATCAAATAGTATTATTTTTGTCGTTTTATTTGCTACTTGCTTATACACTAGGTAGGTACATATTGCTAAAACACTTTTTTATGCAAAATTAATCTAGAATAATCTTCGTTACACATCTTGAGTCAAAAATAATAAACTTTTAATCGTATTTCGTAGAGCCATAAATAAATAAACTTTATTTGAAATTTCCCTTGCAGAAATTCCTTCTAAGCATTTTATTAAAGACATTCCTTGCTTCACAAAGTAGATACCGGGTTTCTCTCAAACCCTTTAGGTAAAGAAACCGGAGAAGGTCAGAGAAAATAAAGTTTTTAACTTATCAAAACACGCAATCTGAAGATTTTCAAAGTATTTGCAATCGTAAAACTTTCCTAAAAAACACACTAATTAAATGTTAAAGTTTGGTTTTTTATATGTTTGTTACCTCTTATCGCCGAAACTGCTAAGCGGATCAGGTCGAAACTTTGCAAAAATATAGTTAATTATTACCTGGACTAACAAAATACAGAGGCTAATTTTATGCTGGAAGGTTTTGAATATCCCACACGTTGAGTTTGCCTCTACCGGAGAAATAAAAAAAAATACTAAAGTACTAATATATGCTACTATTCAATAATACTACTAACGTAGCAACTGTTTTCAGAAATTACCTTTGTAATTGCTGAATAATTTTATCGTTTCATTTCAATTAATATGTATCGAAAACAAGTACATAATGTATAAACGGGTTAGGTAGGTTTAGGTCGGTTCGGTACAGAAATTTAATATGAATTAAATAAACTTCACGTTCAAATTTGTATATACATATTTTGTACGTTTCATATTTTTTTAAATACTAATGTATGAACATGTAGTGGGGTTTTTTCAAAATGAAAGCTAAAATTTAAAATGAATATCGTAAATATGAGCAAAACAAAATAGTAATCGTCGCATTCGATTCGGGTGAACTAAGCTTTAAAAAACTGCAACTGTTAATAGGCATTCGTTGCCGACTGTACTACATACATATTATGACCTAGGTCAGGGGTGGCAAACCGGTCGATCGCAGCTTTTAGTCCAATCGATCATGGCAAGGTAAAATACATATAAATAAAATAAATAAATAATGCTGGACAATTCACACAGCATTATCTAGCCCCATGGTAAGCAGAGCTTGTGTTATGGGTACTAGATAACTGATATACATAATACAATACATTATATAGATAGATATTTTTTTATTATACATAGAAAACGACCAGAACACCCGGAACAAGTATCTGCAGATCGTACACACAATTGTTCCGAGGCGGGAATCGAACCCGCAACCTCTTGCGTCGCAGGCGGACCTTCGCCCACCGCGCCACAGAGGTCGTCATATAAGTTAGTTTATACCTAAATATTATTTATTATTTATGTATATATGGTAAGTAAAAAATACGTAAAACAAACTGCGCAAACCAACCGCTGCGCGTATCATCTTGTATTATTTTGCAACCACCTTTCCATCACGTTTTACATATTTATTCGTTTATTCTTTATTAGCTCTCTTTCATTTTCAGAAACCTAGATGTCAGAATTCTAAGCGGGGTTACGAAGGATTTTAGAAAATGTCAGGGGCTATAATCAAATGATGAAATACGAAAAGTGCGAAACGTAATCAAATTCATAGATCTAACAGTATTTGGGAATCCTTTTAATATTCTCTTTACGCTCGATTCGTAAACTCTAAAAAAATCGTAAACTATATCGCCGAAATCGGAACAACATGCTCAGAATAAAGCAGTATTTCATCGTAAAATCTATGACTAAGTCTGACACACCGAAATGATGTGATGAATAAATGGTCCGAGAATATAACAGTCTATCTTGATTATTCGTATTTTTGTGAAGGTAGGTTCGTTCTTTATACTTTGTAAAGGCTATGTGACTCAAAACTTTAAATAATTTAAAAATCATATGTCTATTTACGAAGTTGAATTCAAGACGGAAGCCAACATGGGTGGGTACATGAATCAAATCCTGAAAACAAATTGATTGTGTGCGTATTTTATTTCTAACCGATTGCGAATAAAAGAAGGTGGTATTTAGCTGTAGGTATATGTGTTGTTTTTTTTGTGTTCGTCGTTTGATCTGTCAGTTACGGACCGATTAAAAAAATTATTTCACTTTTGTATAAAGATTAATCACGTGTAGTCTCATAAAAATAAAATTATCTTCTAGAAAAACTTGGATTTGTTTTCGTAACCATCTACTCAAAACAGTTCACTAACCTATAAGCTTATAGCATCTTGAATAACAGAGCTATTAAATACCTTTATATGTATAAAAAAAATCTAAAACTTTTCACGTTTAAGAATAGACTCGTACCCTTTTTAACAAATATAGAATAACTTCTAGGTACTCCTAGAAAAATCCAATATGAAAGCACAAGATTATATCACTCTAATATTATAAATGCGAAAGTTTTTATGTTGGATATTTGTTACGTCTTCAAACCCAAACTACTGAACGGATTGAGCTGAAATTTTACATAAATGTAGTTTCTAGACCTGAATTATCTAGGTTATTCTTTATCGAAGACAAACTCGTGCGAAGACGCGGCCAGAAGCTAGTAATGCCGTACAAGAAAGTAATGAAAGACGTATATAGTATCAGCGTACAGCCCAGCTATAGTTACTCTTGACCCACTTGGAATGTAGGGCGGACGGGGTCGCCCAATCCGCGCCCGCCCTATCTCCGGTATTTTGGACAGAAAAACATTCCGGGGACTATTGACTGATAATGATAACATTGGGGTTTTTGAGCCATGATATATTTAACAAATTACCTGAATATGAATTGATTTGTTATTTTCAATTTACGTGTAAGTTTTATTTACAACTAGCTGCACCCCGCGGCTTCGCCTGCGTAGAAATATATGTGTCAAATGGTTTATAAAGAAATCTATTGCTGAAAACTGCATTAAAATTCGTTGAATAATTTGTAAATCTAAGACAGCGTAGGTAAGTGAATTCACTTTATACTATGTAAAGATAAAGATGACATTTTGAAAGGGTCAGTCTGATAGGTATTGCTTTTACAGTGTTCTACAAGTTTTTGACAAGGAAGTCAAAAATGTACCCACAGTATTGGAGTATAAGTAAATAATTAAATTCAATGTCATCCTCAAAGTTACGCCACCGACACCTGCTGAATAAATATTTGCAGTATTCTGAAAGCATCGAGTTTGGCTGATATTTGATCTGAGCTGATAACCACTAAGCAAACTGATGCAAAGTCCCGCCTTATCTAGTCTAATTCAATATGTATTAGGATTTCGGCTTCTAATTATCGCTGCTGGAAGTAAATCCTTTTAGCCTTTGCTGGTAAACAAGAAAATCTGTAAATCTGTAAGTGTTTGGTTTGTATGTCCTTGGCATAAAACTGGTGTGGAACCTACAGGTTTACTGGAATTATGTAGTAGAAATAATGCACAGTATTTGAAAGAATGTTAAAAAAATGCATAGGATTTGAAAGAATGCTAAAATAATGCATAGGATTTGAAAAAATGTTAAAAGAATGCCTACTAGGATTTGAAAGAATGTTAAAATAATGCATAGGATTTGAAAAAATGTTAAAAGAATGCCTACTAGGATTTGAAAGAATGTTAAAATAATGCATAGGATTTGAAAGAAAGTTAAAATAATGAATAGGATTTGAAAGAATGGCGTGTTAATAAAAACTAGATGCATGGTTGATAGAACCAACTAATCGATTTGCAAATTGTCACTTACTATCAGGTGTGATTTTGGTCAAACGAAGGTCTATGGAGAACAAAAATATTGCAAAAAGGATCTCTCTTAAAAATGGGTCCGAGAGTGGTTTTCGAGAAGGGGTATTTATGTATATGTAGGTAATGATAAGTCAGTATATTCGTTAACCCATCAAGATCTCAGGGGTGTGGCTTTAATTCATTATGATTATTTAAACAGTTTTTTCAGCATTTGTAGGGCCACCTTTTCATTTTACCTAGATATAGACTTACTCGCGTATCATAATCATTATCATCATCATCGAAGTATGTTAGTCCACTGCTGGATATAGGCCTACTCCAATGAGCGCCACAGTCTTCAGCTTGACGCATCCAGCATCTCCCTACAGTCTTTCGCAGGTCTTCATGCCACCTGGTCAGAGGGCGTCCTACATTACGTTTACCGAGTCGTGGTCTCCACTCATGAACACGTTTGCCCCAGCAGTTATCGGTTCTTCGCGACATATAACCGGCCCACTGCCACTTCAGCTTTCTAATTCTTAGAGCTATGTATGTCGATAACTTTGGTTTTCTATCGGATGTATTCGTTACGAATCCTATCCTTCAGACTCGAGTATAATAAATTAATAACGCTATATGACTCTGCAGGATGATTAATTTTATCGAGGCGAGTTCATCGAGTCGACTTCTCTGCGCATGTTCTCGGTGCATTGATTTATTATCTACCTAACGTACCTACCTAAGTGCACCGATAGCTCTAGTCAAGGTAGAGTTTTCTTATACTGCTGAAAACGACACGGGTTACCGATGGGTAAGTATTGTATAGAATGAAGACCCGAAACATGATCCAAATAATCAAGAAAGTACAATTTTTTCCCAGTATTTTTTTAAAAGAATTCATACAATGAATAACAACACAAACAAATGAATGAACTAGGAACTTTTCATTGAGATTTGGGAAAGCTGAAGATTTTCACTGCTGTTGCATCGCCTGTTTCTTTCCGAATTTAGGCGACGACGACGGTCTATCACGGGTATCAAATTCTTATTAAATTCAAGAGATCCGCCGACAGAGTCTAAATCATCAAAAAAAGGTATTTAATTTACCTTGGTATTTGATAAAAATGTAAATGCAAAGCAACACCAAACTAGCGAAATTTCAGTAGATTTTCAGTTCATTGCGAATATTGATTCATTGCATATACATTTCCGCATGTCGCACTTCGCAGCTGCTGTCGTTCTATTTCCGACACAGCCAGCGATGCTCCTTTAATTTTATGCTTCCCTGGTAACTGGAAGTTTAATTTATATGCAGGTAAATATTAAAGTTTTCAATCTAAATTAATAAATAACTATGGACCATTTATAGCCTATTTTGGGCAGGAAAAATATCTGCTAATATTGGCAAACAAAAACACATCCCATTTTTTGAAATTACGACAGATTTTAAAGCAAGCAAGTGTGTTCAAGAAGTTATTTCCTATTAGATTGCTTCAGCACTTGATTTTCCTCGTGTTGAAGAGACCAATAGGTAGAAAATCAAAGAAACAAAAATGACACAAAAACCAGCAATACAATTCACAAAAGAACAGCTTGTATTTACAAATAGGCTGGCCCAGCACCTGTCTCAGATAGTTGAGATATAATTGCAATAATTAAAAATGCCTTGATTCGGTACAAGGTAACCGTTCACTGAAGTTATCACAATTAGATCATCGTTGAGCAATCGGATCCATGCATGACGGCCTGAGGGCGCTGTCGAAGCGTATCTTTCTTAATATAGCTTACCTATTCCTATTGCCTACTGCTGGATTCGTTCTGGATGACAATAGGTACCTAACCTACATTATGTATAGTGGAATATTTGTGCAGCGCATCAGATTTGGTTTTAATTAATTGTCTAAAGAGTACTGTGCTTACGATAATCTTACCTATAAGTCTCAAAGATGTCCAATAGAAAATGACAAGTCCTCACAAACGTGACAAACATGAAATAAAATTAACTGAGTGCTTTTAAAGGTGAGATTTTACATGTGCGTGTATAAAAGAGGAGATTCGATACGTTACTTTTTAGGGTTTCGTATACAAAGGGTAAAACGGGACCCTGTTATTATGGGTCCGCTGTCCGTCCGTCTGTCACCAGGCTGTATCTCATGAACCGTGATAATAAGACAGCTGAAATTTTTACAGATCATGTATTTCTGTACAATTTATATCTTGATAACGGTAACGTCGGTAACGGGTAGAAATATTCACAGAATATATAGTTATAAAATCACTTTAAAAATAAATAATTAAAAATAAAATAAAACAAATATTTAAAGGAGGCTCCCACGGACATGTTTTTCTGCCGTTTTTATAGATAATGGTACGGAACCCTTCGTGCGCGAGTCCGACTCGCACTTGGCCGGTATGTTAAATTTATTTACCTATGTAAATTGGAAACATATGGGACATATGGGCAAGGGTTACATGAATTTATAAATATTTCCAGCATTGAAAGTTTGGAAAGACTATTACTTTGACGACCTCTATGGCGCAACGGGCGAACGCACGAGGATGCGGGTTCAATTCCCGGCTCGGGACCAATGTTTGTATCTGCAGATATTCGTTCCGGTTCTGAGTGTTTTCTATGTAAGTACTTAAATTAAAAGAATACCTATAATGTATGTATGTATGATCAGATCAGTTATTTTATTATTTTTTTATTAACACAAACTCGGCTTAGATTTGGCTAGGTAGACGATATTGTGTGAATTGTCCAGCACTATTTATTTATTTAAAACGGTATTCAAATACAATTATTGGATACTTTACTACCCGATTAATTTTGCTCTAGAAACGGCCAAAACTGCATTACCCCCACCATTGCACTATTTAAGCACTATTATTCTATAAATATAGGGCAACACCGGCGTGCTTTGCGGTTGCATATGGGTCAAACCCGGCCAATCTGTCCCTGGAACGTATAACAGGAATCACAGATTTGGTTGCGCTTGCGCAATGAAACGCGGGCGATTTTGTTTGATCCATGAAAAGGGACACGGAAATAGTTGTGATGATAATTTATTTGGCGTCTAAACTTACGAGTACCCTGGCAATAAAGAAGTATTATTATTATTTTTATAATGCTGGACAATTCACACAGCATTATCTAGCCCCATGGTAAGCAGAGCTTGTGTTATGGGTTATGGGATAACTGATATACATAATACAATACATTACATAGATAGATATTTTTTATTATATATATACATAGAAAACAACCAGAACACCCGAAACAAATATCTGCAGATCGTACACACAATTGTTCCGAGGCGGGAATCGAAATTAAATTAAATCGGGAATATTATAGTTACCTAGCTGTTAGTTTTCCAAAAATTAAAATAAAGTGCGAGACGTTTAAAATAAAAATATATAATATATATCTCATTGTGTGAAAGAATGTGGTAAAATTGTGGGTGTGGCAGGGTGTTGAGAAATATTTGTATGTTTTTTTTTGTTATTATGGACCACCGTGTGCCTACATGGTAGACACAGGAAACACGGGCAAAGAAAAAGAGCTAGTTACTATTTATTTACAATGCTTTGTTTTGGGTTGCGTGGCGAATACTAAACCCTCGGGAAGTTAATTTTTATGGGACCATCTTGAGATTGATTCTCTTTACTTAGAACATACACAAAAATCTTTTTTGATGTCGGTTAAAAGAACCAGTAGACAGATGTGGCTCTACCTGAACTGAACCACCTATCTGAACTTCTGAAGCGAATCGAAACCCAACCATATAGATGCAAACATTACCGAGATGATAGCCCAGACTCCACGAACAAAGGGATTTACAACTTGCGTTCAAATCGTCGAGAGAAGTCAGTTCCAACGATTATTTTTGTTTACAGTTCGGGGATGTTGACGTATGAACATTGTTTATGCACATTTTCGAAACTCACTCGGCACTCCATCCTGCCATGAATTCCCTTCTGTTAGGTACCTAGTTGATTTCATTTAGAACTGATTCAGAAATCTATTTTTGTAATATGACTGTATTTTTGAACACGACTTGCGATGATGAAAACATGTTCATAAAACATGATAAGAACGGGTACATTTATGAAAGGAACATTAATTAATTACATTAAATAAAACCTAAATACCAATTTAATGACTTTCTGCCTTTGCAAGGCTCAAAACCAAAAGTTAGAAGACCTCTGTGGCGCGGTGAGCGAAGGTTCGCCTGCGACGCAGAAAGTTGCAGATTCTATTCCCGCCTCGGGACAAAAGTTTTTTCGATCTACAGATATTTTTTAGGGTGTTCTTGCTGTTTTCTATGTATAATAAAATATCTATCTATGTAATGTATTGTATTATGTATATCAGTTATCTAGTACCCATAACACAAGCTCTGCTTAGCTTGGGCTAGATAATGCTGTGTGAATTATCCAGCATTATTTATTTATAGTTCTTAATAAATCTTTTACACTAATAAAATAAATACTCCGGTAATAGGTATCTAAATTATTATATTGTCTGGTAGAGATCGCTCTTGAGCGATAAGACCGCCAAATTGTCACATATCTTGTATTATTATTTTTTACCTTGTTTGTTTTATTTTTAAGTGTGCAATAAAAGTATTGTCTAAATTACTTACAAGTAAATAAAGATATATATACATACACTCCACTGCCCTTGGTGGTGTACTTAACACTTTACGATGATTCGTAGTACAAACAACAGTAATAATGATTCTTTATATGGTGCTGATATGCTCATACAGGATATAATAGGGGGTGCTAATACAATCAGTTAGCGTCCGACCACAAAGAAGCCTGTAGGAAATAACAAGAGGTCAATATTGTAGGCGATTGACTGAAAACATTGCCTTACAAAATATGCTAACTGTATTACCTATACTATAGGTAGTAGAAGACAGGGCGCTATGGCGCTAATTAGAGGAGGCCTATGTCCAGCACTGGACTAACATAGGCTGATGACGATCATGGATCTTTATACTAGATGATAAAAATAATGTTTTTTTAAAAATTAATTTTGCTTATTCCTAATTGTTACAGGTGACTCAACAAATTCAAGATGACAGTAGTTACAAATCCGGCGTGCATATCGGATCCGCCGACGCCGGTAGAATACACCCCCTCCTCCGAGGAGTACGAGGAGTATGTCGACGAGGAGGAGGAGGAGGAGAACCCGATGCCCATCTGCAGCGACTACTTCTGCGTGCCACCACCCGACTCGCGCGGGGTTTACAACGACGACTACAAAAGCGACGTCGTCTTCGTGGCCGGCCTCGATGACGACCAGTGGCGCTTCCCTGGCCACCGCCGCGTGCTCGGCTCAGCGACACCCGTCTTCGCTGCCATGTTCAAAGGCAACACCTGCGAGACGTTTACGATAGACTACGTCGACCGCCGCGGCTTCGAACAGTTTTTACGCTACGTGTACTGCGAGCCGACGGTCTTCAGCTCTGTGAACCTCGCCAGATTGACCCTCGATGTCACGTATAAGTTCCTATGTCCGGCACTAGCCCAGCGGTGCGTCAAATATTTGGATGAAATGCTGACTGGTAACGTCGCACTCGAGATCTTCCACGACATGCGCTACATGTGCGCGCGCCTGCCCGGGGCCGCCTCCGCGCCGCCGCTGCACATGTTCGAGAATGACCACGCGTCCCGCCTCCTTGCCCAGTGCTCACAGTGGTGCGACTCCCTCGCACACAACACGCTGCTCGTCATCGACAACGAAGCGGACGCGGTGCTCACAGATGAGCTCTTCAACGAGCTCCCGTACGAAGATCTCACACTCATAGTAAAGAGGGAGTCTCTGCGCGTATCCAGCGAGTTGGTGCTGGTGAAAGCGCTGTCAGATTGGGCGACGGCGCAATGCCAGCGGTACAGAAAAGAGTTGACGTCGGCGAACAAGCGCGTAGCTCTCGGGGAGCTCTCGTACAGTCCGAGGTATTTACTGCTGTCACCGGGGAGGGAGCTGGACGAGGCTCTGGGGTACGAGCTGTTGGAGCCGATAGAGCGGACGCTGGTGATAGCGCGCGCGCGCGGGCTGTCGGCACCGGTGCCGGTGGGGTCGGCGCAGGAAAACCTGCTGCGGCACTGGGCGCGTCCGCGGCCGCGCCAGCCCGCCGCGCTGCCGGTACACCTCAGCGACCGCACGATGCCGGACCCGGAGCCCGACCCGGTACCCACCAACCTCTGCGGTTGCAAGCGAAAACCCAAAAAGATAAAAAGCCCCGACTTTACACCCCCATGCCCACGGATCCGCACGAAACGAGGCTGCTGCTCTTGCTTCGGTGACGGCCTTTTGAGGGCCTTTATCTGTTTATTTGATTAAAGAAATTAGAAGGAATGACATAAGACTGTAAGCTGAAGTGTGTTAGGATGTTTATTAGCCGTGCATTTACTGCGATAGAAGTGGAGAAGTGTGACGAGGAACGACGATGGTTTTTTTTTTATATTAATCGTTTCCAAATTAGTATTTTTAATAAAACTATGTGTAAAAAGACTTCATCGTACTCTTATACGTTATTCTTGTGGGTACTAAGCCCCAAGATTATATTTGAATGATGGTGAAATGGATTGAGGTTCAAAAAGAAAGTTATCTAATATCCTATCTAAGGTTCCAGGTATCCACTCCAGGCTAATTTAATCTGACAGCATCTTTTGAAAGTTAAAACCAAAGAAGAATGTAAATTATGGCCAATTATCTTATAATGTACAACGTATCTTCTAGACTTGCTATCTAGGGTAAGGTAGTAGATTATTAAGTGTTTTATATTTACATACATTTGGATACTTATCTTACCATCAAAAGTGCTTTACTACATTATGATTAGGTAAACTACTTTAATTAACTTCGGAAGGTACTTCTTATCCATCGCTTCTCGACACATACTTCCTATGATCATTTTTGTGTTCAGTTTATAAATGTAATACTTTGTTGGTCAAATTGTTCAACGATTTGTATTTAGATCTTAACTATGCACAAGAAGTTGTGTTTGTTGTTAGTTATTAGCAACTTTTAGTATAATTTTTTGCATTTACCAATAGGCAAATAAATATCTACTTTTAGCGCAATTTGCTCGACGTGTTAAGTGAATCACTAGTCCTAATTAAGTACATAATTATTTTATTTTATTATTTAATTAAAGAATAATAGGGAATATTATTGTGGTAGCTAAGTCTTAGAGGGAAGTTCACAGAAGGAATTTTGTATACTTACTTAGACTTTATGTAGACATTCACTGTTGATATTTACTCTCTTTTATATATTTACGTGCCATATCGAATGTGGTTAGGTAAAATGGAATTAATTGGCAAAATAGCTTTTTTGTAATCATTAATTATGCAAGTAGGTTGGTGTTAATGTATGTCCGTACGCTTTTAAGAGAAATATTCTCGTCTATTTTTGTTGGACATCGATTTCATTTTTTTTGTGATACCTACCTAATATTGTAAATAAATCAATGTAGTTAAATATTGTTTTATAAATGTTTTATTGTGTTAAACCAAATACCTAAATGTGAATACAGCTGTAAGCTGTAATAAATAAATGAACAAAGAAAATGCCTAATTACCGTTTTATTTCATTCCAAATTATTTCCCATGTTTTTTTTCCTCCATTTTATACCGTTACTTTTATATAAGAAACATTCCAAGGTCCTTCATCAAAATAAAAACATTGATGTGTTAGTTGATAAAATTATATCTGACTACATTTGAGTGCTAGCAACAGCAAACAATTCTCTTTCTTCAAAAATTGTTTGATCGGACGGTAGAGGACTCTTCTTATTTTTCAAACGGTATATATCACTATTTGCAGCTTCCATTCTATCCACCTTTATCAGCATTTTCTCCAACGTATTCTCAGCTGCTATCAGATCCTGGCGTAATCCAGCCACTGTTTCCTGCAGGTCAACAACAGAGCTGATTTTCGCGTCTAACTTCTCGAGCTGATCGATCAAGTGATCTCTTGCGTCCTGGGTGGTATCCAGCTGCTTTGTGACCCTGATGCTGATTTCCCTTTGTAGCTCATTAAACTTTCTGTCGAATGTAGAGTCTTCAGCTTTGTCTCTATGCTTGCGAAAGCCGGTGTTGGTGGAGAGAGTTCGGTACTTGTAACCCAAGCAGCGGGCGGTGAAGCAGCTTCTATGGAAGACGTGATGATCGGACATGGTGGGAGATTAGGTATAACTAAACTATTAGGATTTTTTAATTTAAAATCATAATATTAAACTTGACTTCTTTTATTTGGTAATATGTGACAAAAACATAATATTTTGCTGAACATACGTTGACGTTGATTAAATAATAACTGAAGTTGACGTGTATGAGTAGGTAATACTGACGTATTAATTATTGGTAATACTGACGTATTAATTTGACTTATTGAAAGTTTGACATATAATAATTTCATAAAAAATAAATCTTGAAGCGTTGTCACCTCGAAAAAACGCAGTAATTTTATTGAGACGCGTTCCAGTGGTTACGTAGTTATTGTATTCTCTTTGGCGTAGAGTAATTTGGTAGTTAGAGTGCATAACATGACAGAAACTCTGCGGTAATTAATGATACTTATTTTTTTCAACAATAAATTCAGAGAGAATATAACGCCAAATTCACCAAAACCTCCGTCTATGGGACTTCTTTAGTGAAAATCACTGTATCTATTTACTCAAACTATATAAAAAATAACCGCATTTACACGATTTGGAAGCAAAGGAAATATTTATTTCATCCATGGTTCGAAGAAGTCGTTACGGAAATAAGTATATAATAATAAAAAATAAGGGTTAGTATCTCAGTATATCTGTTCTTGGAATGGAAGTAGTCGCGGCTTGTAGTTCCATGCGCCATCTACCGAGCATCCATCGAATTATAAGTTGAGCTGAATCCAACTCATTCTCGTAGCATTTCGTAGCACGTGTTCGTAGCTCTTGAAAGTTAAAGCGCAGTGGCTGAATTAGTTTACCCGAACTCACATAGATGGCGATACACGATTGTTTTCATAAAACTTATTTAGCTAAAGAAATCTATGAGAAGAGATATATATTTTTAATTGGTATTTGGATAGACGACCGACTAAAACTAAAAACAGCGATTATGTTTTACTAATTTCGAAGCAAACTCTAATACCTAGTTTTTTTCTACTTATTCATTCAGGTTCAATATTCATAATGCCTAGATGCCTCGCACAAGCTCTAGCACCTATTACTATACTCACGTCCTACCTATCTAACTCTTGTCTATCTCAAACAAATTACAAAACAATTTGATTTTAATAAACCGTCAATAACGTACTCTACCGACTTGTAAATCCCAAAAAAATGGTTGGACAAGAATAGCGATGCCCTACTTGAAAGGCTCAAACAATAGACATGGTAATTTCAAAAGGAACCTTTCATAGACCACTTGAAAACGCCATAAAAACATGGTTAAAAACAATAATTCAGTCTTGTATTCAAAATCAACAATAGTGTAGAAAAAAGCTTGAAGCTAAGGCTTTTTTTGCGTCGCAACAAAAGGACAGGTTGGGGTGGAGCTGTATTATTTCGGGATAAATTTAGTTTTGATGAAGTGCAAAAGTCGAAGTCCTTTGTCAGTTTTTCGGTAAATTCAGTGATTTGGACACAATCGACCGTGAAGGGTTTGGCACACATGGGCCCAATATGTCCTTTGTGCTTTGTATTGGTCCTAATGGATGTTGCTGGGAACCTCCGCTTTATAACGTGTATAATTTTTTGTAAGCTATGAATGTTTGATTCTCATAGTTATAAATGATTCGGCTGATTCATTTTTACTTCTTACGAATGTATTCTTACGTCGGTAGTCGGTACCTAAGTTATCCATTATAGTATTTTATGAATAAAACTATAAGGTTTATATACTATTTGACACATAGATTTCCACGCGGGCGAAGTTAAAAATATGACTTTAGTTACTACGCAAAAAGATACATATTATTATTATGTCAATAAATTTTGTAACTTTCTGCGTAGTAACTAAAATTATGTTTTAAAATTTTAAATCATAGTGCGCGCAGCGTCGTGTCGAGTCGCCTTTTGTCTCGCTAAGAGCTGAATCTAAGTTTCTAGCCTCTAAGGGCTAAGGGTCTATTTACTGACAACCATGTCCAAAGATGACGCCAGTTTGTCCGAAAAATTGGAATATTCAAAAGCTATTCAACTCTTAATCTGTAGATAGCAATTAACCACGTCTACAGATTTATTTGTTCGAGGCACACCCACCGACATGACTTATTGTTAGTGACAAGTACCAGGAACATCACAGGGATACTTGCAAATAATAGCACTCGACTCTTTCAAGTAAATATAATGTACTGAATTCATAACGTTTTAAAGCTAAGCGCCACTTACTATTGACGTGTTTTTGTGAGTAATTTTTAGAGTTCCTTGTCGAACAGACTGACAGCTGAAAAAATGAGTGGTGTTATTGGTGTATTTTTACTACTATACGGCGAAAAAAAGTTCAATTAAAAAACTTATCGTATAAGTTCTTTAAAAAAAATGTTGTATTAAAGCTTTTAGAGAGAGCCTTCGGTCCTTTTAGTCCTTTATATCAGGGACATTAATATTTGGCCAGATGGTTATGCAAGATATTCAACGTTGTGCTTAGCTGTGCATAAATATTGTTGGTGAAATTTTACCGCATTATATAAAAAAATCTATTAGATAGGCAAAACAAACATGTATGTGTCTATACACACACAAAATACAATTTATGGTATACAATTGTATAAGTGCCTATTATGCGAGAAAAAAATTGAAATATGAAACCTATATCTGACTTCCGATACCTACAATAGAGTATGAACACTTGAACGAAATGACGTAAGAGCCTCTAAATATTTGACTATGAGCCATTTCATACATATTTTATATACGGAACCTATCGAAACAATTGTAACGCTAGCTTGCCAGACTTTTTTTCGTTTTCTCATTCCATCGTAGACGTAGTATTTGAAACAGGTCTCGCTGACGCCAACAGGTAAAATTTTTTAGATCCCTTTGATGTCGGGTCTTTCCCAAATCAAATTCCGGGACAGGTAGAGATCGGTTACGGTTTGCGTAAAAGCCATTTTGAAATAATTGAAGTATTGTAAATGGATACCTCTAATCAAACTTTTGACAGAATTAGCGATTTTAGAGACGATTTAGTGATCCCTTTACTTGTTTATGATTATTGTATTCGCTTGAGTGTTTTCGCAATGTTAATAATTTAGGGAAGGTTTTAGTTCGAATAATTAATTTAATTGAATATTTTACAAAGCACGCTACCTTATTTTTGATATAAATTTAAGTTTAGTAAGCGAACGAGAGACTTCCATTAAGGATGTAGGCGGGTTAACTACGAACCTTATACGTGTTGGAAGAACACCCATGTTTAATCCATTTACGAGGGACTTCTTCGTTAAATTATTTATTAAACAAAATCCGAACGAAAATTGACATAATTAATTACTAAACAAAATGCCAATACAGATTGACTTTATGTAAAATAGGTCTAAATGTTATTATTTATTTATTTTATTACAGGTCTAAATCGTTTAGTTTCCTACGTAGTTACAAGATATGCAACAGCTTAATCAGCATAGTTTCAGTTCTTTAAAAGTAAATGGTTACCTGTGTATTCTTCTTCTAGTAGAAGAAGAATTACGTAAAATTACTTCAGAGATATCCAATCTGTCAAGATATCCATTTCAAAAATCAAAATAAATAACTTTCTCTACATAGAGTTTACGCCGTATCCCGGGCCGGTTCAAAAGGCACGTTCTTCTCTACAATCAATCCGGCTACCTACTAAACATTCCGAGACGGTAATCCGACACTACACTCTATTTTAAAATAAGAAAAAAATGTAAATAACATTTGATGCCAGTCTGTTTTTTTTTGTGGCGTTGTTTTTCGAAGAGGCAAAATGTGGTGTAGAGCACAGTGATACCTACGTTTAGTTTATTTTTTGTGAATTTCGTTAGTGAGTCCAATATGTATGCTATCTGCCATAGCGCGCTAGGATAAAATGCTCAATAAATAAATAAATAATATAAAAAGTCTTCTTTATTCAGACATAAAAAGTCCACACACATAAAATTACAAAAATAAAATACAATTACAGAAAGCATACCTTAAATTAAATTAAAATTAGAAGAAATTAGAGAAATTCAATGATTCGTTCTAAATGTCTATTCACTTTTATTTACGCAGTCCTAAATTTAGCATTTTTATTTGAATAAAGAAGGTTCTGTATCATTTCAAAATACATTATTTCAACTTTTAAATAACTAAACTTTGTCGAAACGGGCTTAATTTTAAGGTTTTCTGTCTCCGTGGGTATATTGTTTATTTTCACTTAAAGTTGGGCTAAAATTGGCGATGAAATACGAAAGTTACCTTTAGAAGCTTGTATTTTTTAAATGTAACATTTTAGGTGTATACAAACATAAATAAGATATATAACACTTTATTACACCACACAAAACAGAAAATAATACAGAGATAAAAACTTAGAATAAAGGTATAAAGGGCGGCCTTATCGCTGAGAGCGATCTCTTCCAGGCTTCCTCTTAGATAAAGACGAGATTAATTGATATTATCCTTAGTTTTGGGTAGTCAACATCAAACAGTGTTGTAGTTACCCTTTCACGTTTGGAAAGATGGCGGCGCGGCGGAGCTTGTTTAGCCTTCAGAAAATATATTTTTTAATATGTCTTAGTTAGACTATATATAAGCACCGATTCAGATTAGAGCGTGTCAACAAAAAGCTCGAGTGGCTACAATGTTTTCAAGATTTTTCTTAAAAACCTGTTCTAAAAAGTTTCACAACATATTATATACGTATATAGTAGGTGTATAGGCATATTCTCAAGCGCTCTACATGTTTATACCGCTTTGCTTCGTCCACTGATTGGTTTTATTGGTGAGGGTTCCACGTAGACGCATAAAAAACATATCTTCGATATTGTCTGGCACTGGGCGTTAAGATTAAACGAAGCAATAAAAGGTTCCCTAAATTAGAATTCCTGTTAGTATTTATGGACTTGTTTATATTGTGGTATTACCGCTGGTTATCGTAGTCTGGTGATGGGTTGCAAGATGAATTGTTTATATTTTGACAACCTCTGTGGCGCGGTGGGCGAAGGTCCACCTGCGACGCAGGAGGTTGCTGGTTAGATTCCTGCCTCGGGATAATTGTGTGTACAATCTGCAGATATTTTTTCCGGGTGTTCTGGTCGTTATATAATAAATGTATAATATAAAATATCTATGTAATGTGTTGTAATGTATATCAGTCATCTAGTACCCATAAAATAACACAAGTTCGGCTTAGCTCGGGGCTAGATGATGCTGTGTGGATTGTCCAGCATTATTTATTTAACTAATTTGGCTGTGGCGTTACAATTGTCGTATATGCAAAGAGGAAAAACACGCTGCTGTCACAACAACAGACAGGGATCGTCATTCATTTATTTCTTGATTTTGTAGCCAAAAACGAATCTATGTGTGAATTGCTAAGCGCATAACTTCATTGCTTTTCGCACTCAAGTGCACGTATATGAATAGATAGTAGCAGTTTTTTGGCAACACCCCGTTTGTGTCTACTATTATTCTAAGTTTTTTATGCGTAGGTATGTGGAAACATTATACGAATAACGTGGCTTTCTATAGGTAGAGATTACCCCTGACTACTATAGGTAATACAGACAGCGGGAAGTGACTTTGTTTTATGTTTTATGTATATAATATTATTACCTAGATATAAGCAGTCTCTGCAAGGAAAACCCTTCGTGCATCTGTGAACCTGACACAGAATAAACCGTGCCACATATCCTTTTCGACTGTCCTGTTTTCGGCCGCGAAAGATTCGACTTAGAAAACGAACTGGACGTACAAATAAATAGCAACAACTTACATCTAGTAATAAACGACAAGTATCTACGCCCTAAGTATCTAAAATATTGTGTAAGAATAGTAAAGCAGGTAATTTTTAGAAATAGGTAGATAAGATATGATGTATATATATATTAAAATATATAATATAGCATACATATAATAGCTAAGCAGTTAGATAAGAATAAGTAGATATTAACAATGTACCTAAGTAAAATATAATAATGTTAATTTAAAACTAGATACATAAAGTCTCTGATAATGTTAGAGGAATAAGTAAAAAAATACAATAAAAAAAAGCAGTCTCTGCAGTGTATCACTGTGACGTGGTAAAAGCTTTCCAGTCATCCAACTGTCAGCGTGGTCAAGAACAATGGTGTCTGGCCGCCATGGCGCCGGTGGCATTATCCGCCTGAATGGTCTCGCCAGATAAACATACATTTACACTTTCTTTATATATGTACTTTGTCAATGTTAATGTCAATCTTTAAGAAAATAATGGTATAATCTTTAGAAACAGTCTTTTAATGTTTGTAAGAGTTGTGAGATTAGATAGCTGTAGGTACCTATAGAGGTATGTTGATTTGATGATTTAGTAGACTTTGGCTGCCGGAAAAAATATTAACAGGTAATGGAAATTATTTTATGGAATAAAATTGTTATAATTATTTATTATGTGACTAAGATGGAAAATACCTATTATTTCTATTAAAATGTGTAAATTAATGTAAAAATATGTATATTTGCATCCCGTGTGAAATGTTTGAAACCTCTCCTAAACCTATGTCTTCCCATTTTAAAATAATTAGTTTATTAAATCTAATCGGTAACTCTTTAGAGTGGGCTATATCCTGCTAATATTATAAACGCGAAAGTTTGTAAGTATGGATGGATGTTTGTTACTCTTTCACGTAAAAACTACTGAATGGATTTTAATGAAACTTTACAATAATATAGCTTATACATCAGAATAACACATAGGCTACAATTTATAAAGATATATTGTATATTATCCAAAATATCTATCACCACGCGGTGAAACCGCGGGGCGCAGCTAGTGTATCATATTGCCAACACCACAGGCCAACACGGTTGCTGTGCATAGCATTAGCCATTGTTAATTTAAATTAACAACAATGCTATATATATATATATATTGAGTTCAAGTAAAATGCTTGCTAAACGACTTAAATAACATAGTTTGTAAGGCTAGGATTTAAAAAATGTACACTATAGTTTGACCGAAACCGCTGTACCGCGCCTGAGGTATGCTCTGCACTCCGATCCATCAGTCTGCCGTCAACGCGTACTATTGCTCTTTTTTCCTCGCCCCCCACCTCGCCGCACTTTCCTAAGGAGCGGTACAGCGGTTTCGGTCAAACTATAGTTACACTTTCATACATACCTGGTGTTTTAATAAAGAAATTTTAAATTGAATGATTCCTATTCCTAACTTCCTAGGTACCCAATACTACCTCAAGTTCCTTGTTTGTACAAATCAGTAGATACAGTAGAATAAGTGTTTAGTTTGCTAGTACCTACGTGCGTAGGATGGAAGTTGATTTACTTTTTCAGCTGTTTTCTTCGATAACCGGATGTGCGGAAAATTCTTGTCCACAAGCCATCATGTTTTATCGTTTCGAAGAAGGTATGAAAATGTATCGTCGCTGTAGCTATTTGCTTTGTAATTACTGGGTATTATACATACATATAGTAGGTAAAAACCGCGCGCGATATAAATGGGATTGAACCGTTGCGAAATGCAACAAAACCGTATGGACTTTGACTAGGTATCATCCAATTTTACGCGCAGGATTGTATGAGAAATGTCATCATCATCATCAGCCTATAGTAGTCCACTGCTGGACATAGGTCTCCCCTAACGAGTGCCATAGCGCCCTGTCTTCAGCTTGCCGCATCCAGCATCTGCCTGCAGTGCTTCGCACGTCGTCATCCCACCTGGCCGGAGGGCGTCTTACACTACGTTTGCCGAGTCGCGGTCTCCACTCAAGAACATGTTTACCCCAACGATTGTCGGTTCTTCGCGAGATATGGCAGGCCCACTGCCACTTTAACTTGCCAATTCTTGGAGCTATGTACACATAATATAATACGTATAACTTTGGCTCTCTCATCGTTAGAAATGTGGTTTAAAATATTTAGTTTGACAAGGTCCCGTTCGATTCTGATCGCGCGCGGATTGTAGGTTCATTTAAAAAAGGTTGTATGTTCCTTTTGAATAATACAGTAACCCTATACCTCCTAGCGTCCAGTGGGGTGTTTGCGACGATACGTGATATTAATTTGTCTAGTAGACGTTCTTTTCGAGATGGAACCAAACAGGGTACGCTTCGGAATGCGCCCTGTTAAATAGGCACCTACGACATAGTACATAAATAAAAAATACATTCAAACAGCATCATCTAGCCACGTAGTTATTGTATTCTCTTTGATCCCCAATCTAAGCAGAGTATTATAAAAATATAATAAATAAATAATGCTGGACAATTCACAGAGCATTATCTAGCCCCATGGTAAGCAGAGCTTGTGTTATGGGTACTAGATAACTGATATACATAATACAATATTTACATAGATAGATATTTTTTATTATACATAGAAAACGACCAGAACACCCGGAACAAATATCTGCAGATCGTACACACAATTGTTCCGAGGCGGGAATCGAACCCGCAACCTCCTGCGTCGCAGGCAGACCTTCGCCCACCGCGCCACATCGGTCGTATTAGTAGGTTACTTACTTGTTACTTGTTTCTGGACTGGTTTCCGCAACTTGGCCGCCGGTGGGCCTTTTTTGCGTGTCGGGTGGGGGGGCTGCTAGTCTAACCACCCGATGTCCTCCAGGAAGGCCAGCAGCTCGCTGATGCCGGTGCATGCCTCCCTAGGCGTCCTCGGTGTCCCAAGGTGATGCAGTCTTTGAGAAGCAACGCTGTCGTATTAGTAGGTATCTGTCCACACATTCGCATTTAATGCGAATGTTTGGGTTTTTGTTGTGTGAATTAATGTCGACTCCATAGATTAGGTAGACATAGATTCCTATACCTACGTAGTAGGTTATCGTGTAGTAATTCCTGTGGTCGAATAATAACCAGCCAGCCGTGACGGGTCGTCGTCAGTTTGACGCCGAGACAACGGTTGCGTAAAAATACGTTTTCCCGCAGGCACCATAATGCTTTGATTTATTTTTTGTCGCAGCCGGCATGGATCCAACATTTTGAACCGTATTTTCCGGCTATTGTTGACCGCCAAGGATGAATTTACAAATATTTTACGCATTCGATGACGATGTAGCGATGACGATATATTTTCTATCGATATTTATTTCTGTATATTTACATTTATTCACCACTAGCTGCGCCCCGCGGTTTTACCCGCGTTGTTATAGGTATTTTGGATAATATACAATATATCTTTATAAATTGTAGCCTATATGTTATTCTGATTTATAAGCTATATTATTTTAAAGTTTCATTAAAATCCATCCAGTAGTTTTTACGTGAAAGAGTAACAAACATCCATCCATACTTACAAACTTTCGCGTTTATAATTAGTAGGATTATAACATAGGAAGTCATATAAGTCAAGTCATGTTGTACAATTGCAAGATTCTTAATCAAATTCTATAAAATTATTTACACAATTTTTCTTTATTTTATTCTGTTCTACCCTAGACAGTGTCTAGGGTAGAACAGAATCCTTGTGCTTTCCTGAGCCCTAATGAAGTGCACTTTCAATGGTCTTTGAGAACCAGCTCATTTGGTTATTCCAAGTGTTCTGGGTGTTTTCTATGTATAGTAAAAAATATCGATCTATGTAAAGTATTGTATTAACACTTTGAGTGCTGAAATCACACGGTATGTGTTTTCTACAAGTGACTAATATGCGTAAATCCACACTAGCGCAGCGGCTGAGAAAATACAGATCTTTGTGACTCAGCACAGCCGTAATATTTTTCGAACGAAACGCATGTGCAGCGCAACACAACCGCTGTGTAGAGCGGCAGCACTTTTTAGGTTAGAAAAAAGATCGCAGTCGTCAAAAAAAATCGCAGTCAAAGTGTTAAGTATACCAGTCATCTAGTACCCTTAACAAAAGCTCTGCTTAGCTTGGGGTTAGATGATGCTGTGTGGATTGTCCAGCATTATTTATTTTTCATTTAGTGTCCGGCTATTCTGTACACTCGAAAGTTTTACGTAAAAGCCGCAAAACGCGCATATTGAGCCACGTTTATTTTTCTCGGATAAACGGAATCGAGCCAAGAATGTGGCAACCATTCAGGTCGGTGTGGGTAGAGGAATGTGCCATTCATATCTTTGCCAGAAAAACAAGTGATTTCAAAGAGTATTTTAGGCAGGGAAGTCATAAAAATAGCAACATTGATCTACGTTCATTTATTTACGATGAACAAGAAAATTTACTTTACGTATAAAATCATGAAGAAATTCGAACATTATTCGATGCCGATTGGAACTCCCTATACAGGTGTTTAGGAGTATTCACTTCGTTTTTATAAAACTTCCAATTTGTCGTATTTTAAAGTCATTTTTAATGGGATATTTACCATGATTTGATAAATAACTCATAAATGAAATGGCAAAAAAATAATTTTGTATTTTTTTTTGGTATCTTGACAATTATGGATTTATTTTTATTTGCTTTGAAACTCCGATTCAAAGGAATAAAAATGAAACTACAAAACCTCGTCTAAGCTGCGCATTCATTCTAGAGTGGTAATCATGACTCGAATACAATCATGTAACAGAGTCCAGAAGACCCCGTCCATCCAACAAAGTCACTGCCAGCCACTGAAGGTAAAGTTACCAGCTACGCACAATGGGTTTCGAAGTCCCTACTATTGTTTAATCCATGGCGAAGGCCCGACTTGTATTGTACTACGTCGGGCACTGTCGTATTCTGTGGCAAAGCTATTACGACGTGAGAGGTACGAGTACGATGCGCTTGCGTCGGTGGGGTGACCATTATTGTTAAAGTAAACCATAGAGAAAGGATAACAAATGTAAATTGTCGACAAAAATAATTGTGGTTTAGCATTATGGAAATGGACGGCTGAAAGAGTCTTATACTGCTTTTAATAAGCTACTGTTTTCTACTAAAACCTCACTTCAAAGGAAGTGAGGTTTTAGGGAGTAATCTCTGGATCTACTGAACCGATTTTGAAAATTATTTTACCAATAGAAAGCCAAGTTATTTGTGAATGTCATAGGCTATCTATTATATAATAAGCCAAAAAATTAAATGACTCTTTCGGGCATAAACATTTGCTCTAGGTTCATTGGGAAATATTTATGAAACAAATGTCCACCCGGGCGAAGCCGTGACGGGCCGCTAGTTTTTAATAGAACGGTCACACAAGTAAAAAACATCCCTAGGTACGCATTGAATCAAACTAACTTTAGTCTTCCTTTCCACCTTGTGTTGGGCTCACACGTTTAATATGTATGGCATGATTTTGTAAGATCATTTTCACGGAAACTTTTTGGTGCAATCTCTTGCGTGAAAACTTGGCCAGGGCCCTAATTCCACTAAATTAATCGCTTCACCATAACAATGGTATCGCCTCAAAATGACACGTTTTAGTATTTTGCCTTTGATGAAATAAACTACAGATGGAGGGACGCGTTTCGAAAGTGTCAAGGTGGGAAACATTCTAACTCCCTGTGCAAATAGTACTGCACGCATGGACGAAAGAAACTCTAGATAGCACATCTAGAGTTTCTTTCGTTTATGGATGATTTGGCGATGATACTAATTTCTGTAGTATAAAACAAAGTGGCTTCCCGCTGTCTGTCTGTCCCTATGTATGCTTAGATCATTAAAACTAAGCAACGGATTTTGATGCGGTTTTTTTAAATAGATAGAGTGATTCAAGAGGAACGTTTATAAACCATTTGACACATAGATTTACACGAGGGGGCGGGGCCGAGCTAGTGTCATACATAATAAAGTGATTGGTTTTAAGAATTTGGCCCCAGTAGGTACTATATATTCCGCAGGTATGGTCACACTACAAAAGCTCCACACAATACGCGCAGGGTCATTACTCCTGCGCACTCCAGCGTAATCCAATATTATCTGGAGTAATCGGTTTTTGTGGCAACATCGCCGAGAAAATGACATTTATCTTCAACACGGTAAAGAGATGTGGGGAAAGTGATTATGCACCTTTTGATGGGCCCATTAGATTAGCAATATCATCATGGTTCTCGTGGTAATCAAATTAAAATCAATTTGCATAATGAACCAACAATTTATTGCAAACCTATATTTATATGAACCAACTATTATTTAAGGTCAATGACTTTATTGCATATCTTGTATCCCTTTTTGACGGATCAAAACTATAGCCTTTTGATTCGGACGAGTGTACAATTCGTCCGAATCAAAAGGCTATATGCTATATGATTACCCTACCAAAAAGCGAAGTGGACAACTCGTCCGCGGACGAGATGTGTCCTATGGTCCTAACCCCAGGTAATCTGTGCCTTACCCAAACAAATGTCATGACATGACGGTACAATACCTAGAAGAAGGTCATGTTTTCATCTAAATTCTACCTCGTGCAACATTATCTTCATCCCGTTCATATCTTCGTGGCCCGTCGTTTTTAATGTGGGATGAGGATGAAAAGTAAATAAATAAAACGAATAGGTTATGTAGGCGTTTGTGAGTGTTTGATATGAACGAATCCTTTGTTTGAAATATGTTTGTGTATGTATGAAAGGTGTATGAGTAAGGCGCGTTGTTTGTTGGCGATTATGTAAATGAAGTGGCGTTTGGCGGCCGCAATTCTCTGAATCATCATATTCAAGACTGTCCAAGATAATTATTTTGGTGTTGATTTCCTCGAAATTTTAAGCGAGCATTTTAGTTAGGTACCTAAATAAATGAAGTCGCTTTTTAATTTGCCTTGGGTGACTTGTGATTCTATCAAAATTATTGTGATTGCTTTGTTATAATAACGTCCCTACTGTATAGAACTTACTCTATCAGGAAAAAAATTGAATAATTTCAATACATTTATCAAATTTAGGCTCTAATATCCCAGCTCTCGACATTTGACTTTTCTTTTTTTTTCCTACTTACTTGGACAATCGGCCAGAAACCTTAGTCACTGCGGCTTTGATAAGCCTATTGTGATCGTCTCCACACAGAGACTGCAGGATTGTTTGCGTCGCTTAGCACTAGTTTAAACATGAGCCATGACTTAGTTATAAAAAAAAATTAAAAATAATGCTGGACAATTAAAGTAAAAAGTAAGAGTAAAAAAAGTAAAAAGATTTTTATTTTGTCAGAACAGAACAGAGACTCTTATAAACTAAACTTAGATTAACAGACGACAGAGACTGACAAAAATCGGTCTCCACTCAGCATGTGCTATGGTAGAGCAGATCGTACCATAGCGCTGGTCTTCCGTGGAGACCGTGGTGCGCAAGGTGGCCTAATATAGTAAGGAACCAAACAAAAAATATAAATTAATCAACAGAAACTAATACTGTATGTACTAAGTAAACAATATTATTTAATTCACACAGCATTATCTAGCCCCATGGTAAGCAGAGCTTGTGTTATGGGTACTAGATAACTAGTTATATTTATTTAATGTATATTTTTGGTGCATGCGTTTAGATACAATTTATATAGAGAGAATATGCGACATTGGCTACGGCATGGAAGAATGTTATCAATCCAAGATTAAATTTTGCGCTAAAATTTCCATTAAAATTATCGCTAACTAACATGTTTGTACTTATCGACATACTTATTGATTTTGTAAAAAAAATGCCAAATCCTAATTTAATTTATATGAAATAATATTATCAAGCAATAAAGGTGGTAAGAAAATTTAAGAAAATTTACTTTTGGTAGATTTTTATTTAGAAAACAAAGTTCATTCCAATTATTAGCAGATAACCTGTTACGCAAATCATTTTGTATGAGGCCTGCAGTTGAAAAAATACATTCGGAGGCAATTAAGCTCTTTGGCATCTGTTTGATATCGGTTGTATTATTTATTATCAATATTATATCGGCCTACCGATTCTATCGGCCGATATATCGGTATCTGAATCGTTACATCCGTAATTATCTAATTATATATAATATGTACTTAGTGGTAGTGTTTTGATTGAAGTTTAGGATTCAAAACTTAAATATCACTATAACTAGATGGGCTAGCTGCTAGCCTATATAGTTATAGTGATATTTTAGTGTTAAATGATGCTGTGTGGATTGTCCAGCATTATTTATAAAATGTTATATTTATTTATTTAACATAATAAATACTATCAAATATAACTAGAACAATCAATCTCATCCTCACAAGTGGAGTGTTAGCAAATAGCAACCAGTTGCAATTAATTAGCGAGTCCAAGGCTGTTGGGGTGGGGTCAACGTCCTTGGCCGGCGCAAGCGCAGCTAGTAAACTGATGTGTGTGACCTCTGCCTGGCAGATTGGAATAATTTTGAATCTCTCTTCAATGATTTTGTTGAGCTGTCTACTCTAGATTGTCTGTACAAGACTCTGCAAAAAGCTCAATTGTTTCATGTTTCATTATATTTTTTACTCGTACATATAGGTACATATAAGAGATAATCTAGTAGAAAGAAAAGAGTAACTTCACCAAATGACTGTCCCTACCTTTTTACCCCGAATTCAAAAACTCATAATAAAAACTCTAAACTATATTAAAACTCTATATATAAAAAAAAAAAAAAAAAAAAAAAAAATCTAATATCTAATAATAAAAATCTGAATAGGTACCTAGGTTATTTTTGTTGTTCTTAATTTAAAACTCTAGAACTCTCAGCCTACTTTACGATTAAAACCGGCCATAGACAAAGAGGCCATACCTACCTAAATGTGTAACCTCCACGCACATAAGCTCCAAGCGTCATGAGACCGAATGTCATAAAATTCTATTTTTAAACTGAATTACTACTGCTAATAATGGCCGCATGAGAGTTGACTGGCGGCTACTGTGGTACGCACGGTACGCAGACTACGCTGAACTCGGTACAGGGCTGTATTCAGAACTAGTTAGGTACCTAGGCATTTATTTAAAGTGTCATCGATCATTCATCGGAGACTTTCCAATGAAATATGCAAGGTATACCAAGAAAGCAGTCAAGAAAACATGTGCCGAGCGCACGTGATGTTATGTTAGATGATCTTACCTATAATGATAGGTCTGTAGTGTAGAGTTGTTCTACACTATGGTTTTTCCACTCTCTTACTTGCTATTTGGTAGTGCGACTGACAGTCAAAATATCGTCCTGATTCCTTCACGATTCGATTTTTTACGACATTCGATTTTGTTTCAAAGAAGAAAGAAGTTGTAATCGATTTTGTTGCTGTTTCTCAACATTTTATATATTTTACAGAAGTTACTCAGGCGTCTAAACGAATTTATTTTTTGTATCAGAATATTCAATGGAATAAAATACTATATTTTTTTGTAGTTTTAATAATGTTGATGAACAGCTTTATCTTGAAGGAGCCGTAAAAACGAGCGAGTAAATCAATTATTCCTTATTTAAGCATTTCTTGCTACGTCCCTGTGCCCGGCTGCGCAGGCGCAGCGTACTCGCGATAATTGTCAGCAATCATTCGTTTATTGGCGCATAAGCTCCGTTTCGCACTACAATCATTAGCGGGGGCTATTTCGAGATCCTCCGGTCATTCGTCTGGCCCAGTTTAGCTTTACGAACACTATACGATACCTACGCTACGAGGGGACAGTCAGCGTCATGACATCATCCTTTTATTATCGATAAGGGTGTAGTATGTACTTAAATGTCTGTTTCGTATATCTCGCGAAAAATCGACAACCGCTGGGGCAACGAGTGGAGACCACGATTCGGTAAACGTAAGTGTAAGACGCCCTCCGACCAGGTGCAGTGTCGAATAAAACTCTTCAATAAGAATAAATCTGTCTTTTATAATATTTATTATAATATAAAGGTAACGTAACAAGCCAGTTCGTATTTTCTCAGATTTTTTTGTTATACTAGCTGCGCCCCGCGGTTTTACCCTCGTGGTGATAGATATTTTGGATAATATACAACATATCTTTATGAATTGTAGTTTCATCAAAATCCATTCAGTAGTTTTTGCGTGAAAGAGTCACAAACTTTCGCGTTTATAATATTAGCAGGAGTAGGATTATCATTGCTTGTCATGTTATGTACCTAGTAAAATAAATAAAATATTGCGAAAGTTGTTTAAATTTTTTAATCAACGCATTTTTATACAACGCACAAGTTTGTAAATCGCTAGAATGGCTTCCGTTCCGATTTTGTGCGACTTTCTCACGCTGAATCATGTTTATGATTGGGCCCGTTGGAGACGAGTCTTAGCTACAACTAGCTTCTGGCAAAGTTTTTTATATATTTGACTTCTGGTAGGTAAATTTACTTTAATAATAATAAGCCACCGTCTGCCACTCTTCTTAACATTATGATTGACTTGTTTATGGCAGACGTCCGCAATCTCCCCTATAACCCAATTACCCAGTCCATCCATCCATCACAATAGCCTGGTTTTATTTCTTTCATTTTTCTTTGCAATAGTCTCTACACCTCGCGGATACCATCTTTGGGTGTATCATGTTGTGCACCCGAGGATGATACTCGCTATGTGTAGCCATCGGGGTTATCGAATGATGAACTTCATAGTTTGATAACCCGGCTTATAATATTGGCCAGCTAGGAACTAGGTTCGAATCTTGCAACTAGACATATTTTGCTTCTTTCAACATTAATTAGTATCTTATACAGAGGATCGAGAATAAAGGAAATATAATTTTATACTTAAACATTATTTAACAGTTTTGTTTCTGATAGACCCAAAAATATAATATTTACATTATAGATCATGTTGGATTGTACCAGTAAAATAAAAAAGCCTTTTATTCCTTAACCTTAAATAACATACACATAAAATATAACATAACTCATGCTTATATATATTTTTTTATCAAGTTATATATGTCAAATATTATAGAAAATGTCAGTATATAGATTTAAATTTTCATATTGTATTTGAAAAGTTGTTTGTTTCGATTGATAAATGATAAATATAAATGATAATTGATAAATGGATTTTTATCGGTCCCGGGAGAACCCTTTGCAAAGCAATATGGACTAACCGAACATGGTTTTTCTCGCCGACTGTACAATAATACACACGCCACAAGTGTCCGTAATCATTACAGTGTGTGGCGCCACTCTCATTGGGGCAGCGATAAACTCCGACCTCCGGCCTAATAGACTTAATAACGTCGCGTCGGTTTTAATTCAAATCTACGAAAAATCGTGTGAAATTAAACAACTGGCAATGGGCCACGCATTCTGGGATGTAAAGAAAGTGCTCAATAATTAATAAATGATCCTTAATAATCTCCACAGCATCAGCTAGCCCCAAGCTAAGCAGAGCTTGTGTTATGTGTACTAGATGACTGACATATTTAATACAATAAAGTACATATATAGATATTTTCCCCCGGAACAAATATATTGACGCGGTTTTTTAACAGATAGAGTGATTCAAGAGGAAGGTTTATATGTATCTATATAATACAATATGTATTTGCACTCGCGCAAAGCCGGGGCGGGTCGCTAGTGTACTTATAAGCAGGCGTTATATGAGTTCTTATTCTAAGGGACCACCCCTAAGTGCGAGCATCTCGTGGCGTTTTTTTTTTATACGACTTAACCCTGGGTATGTCTATATACGAGTTAGGTTCTCGCACGCAAGTTCCATGCATTATTAATTTTCACATCAACTGTACTTCTAGTTCTCCGTATATAGATATTCCCGCATAAAATAATGCAATTAAATGCATATAAGATACAACATAAAGGTGCTTATAGACATGCGGATCGTGGCGCAACGAAATCGCGTGAGTACACCTTATGCGCCCCTCTTCCCATAACTTCCACTGGGTTACCTTATTAAAATAAAAAAACTGAAATTTACACCCAAAACTAAAAACAAAACTGAGCGGTTCTCGTCTGAAAGGTTTTGCTACTATACAAATTTGTATTTGCATTGTTGTACTCAAGACTTTTGAGGTTTTAGATTTTCAGCGATTTTGTATTATTGTAACTAAAAGAATAAATAATGTTGGACAATCTACACAGCATCATCTAGCCTTATACTAAGCAGAGCTTGTGTTATGGTGAATCATATACATAGGTTCTTAATACTCTAATACATACAATCCAACGACCCTATCCATCCACGGTTGTCTGGTAGAGATCGCTCTTGAGCGATAAGACCGCCAAATTGTCACATATTTTGTAAATTTTAACTTGTTCGGTTTTTTTAATGTGCAATAAAAAAGCTGTCTTTCTACATAATATATTTTTTTTAGTAGGAGAGCAAAAAGCAGAAATATTTGATCATGTGATCATGGCGCATGAAACTGTGCCGAAATAATATTTCGGCAAACTCAAAAATCAAATCATGGTAAACATCCCGTTTTAAATGACTTTAGTGAGTGTTAATAACCATGATAGTTTCAGAAGTTTCATTTCACTTTTATTCATTTTGCAAGTAGAGTAAAGGATCTTGCATAATGTTTTGAAATTTCAGTAGCTTGCCTACTGTATTTACTTAAAAGGTAGAGTTGTTTTGTGTTATTATTCCACTCATTTAATTAAATTCTCGTATAAAATACATTTATTATTATTATTATAGTAGCCCGGGGTGTTCCACTGCAGGGCAAAGGCCTCCTTCACTGCAAAGTTGTTTTGTAGCAACATATAAATTAATTATTGTGGACAAACGCAGACAGTGGCGTAACAACAACAACTAGCCCTTTTGCACAACTATTTGCAGTTCTTTACAAAGGCATGAAGCCACATTAAAACACTAAGCTTAGGACACAATAAAACGAAGCGGCCGGCATTCGCGCCACGCCTTGAGCTAACCATAAATAGACGTTGTTTTGTCATCAAATAATACAAAACGAGCCAAAGGATTGCAGACGACAAAAAAAGGAATGGCACAAACGCCGGGCGGTGCTTTTATTGCGTCCAGTGCAAGAACTTATGCATTTACTTTTTAATTTTCAATGAATCATACACACGCGCTATGAAAAAATGTAATTCCATCCCACCATTCGTTTCCAGAAAATGGACGGTTGGAATGCAGTTGGGCAAACCACTTTCTTGGGGGACCGTAGGCTCCGATGGAACCACGTTGTTTCAGAGTCTCAGATCATTTTCTACTATAAAATGTACGAAAGTTGTTCATTAGATTTCGAAGGGACATTTACCATGATTTGATTTTGGAGTCTCAAAAAACATGGTACCTAAATATCCCGTTTTAAATGACTTTAAGTGTTAATAACCACGATAGTTTGAAAAGTTTTAGATTTGTTGTTTTTTTATTATTCTCTCATCGATTAAGTATAAAGTAGTACCTTAGAAAAAAAATATATAAGGAAATAAATTATTAGAAGATTTAAGTCTCCAGAAAGGTTTTTGCCACTTTCGCGTCGACATAGTTTTAGAACAGAAGATTAAAGCAGAGTGTACATTTATTCCCAGTTACAGGTAGGTCATATAGTTTTGCTGTATCACCGATTTCTTAATACTGATAGGCGAGTTTAATTTACATGCGTTGTATTGTAAGATCGGGTTTCGGAATGCGCCCCAACGTTGCCTTCTCACGAACACTTCTTTTTATTTCGCTTATCGGAATAAGATCGAATGCGTGAAGAGGCTAGACACAGGTTCATAGGTGAATGAAACTTTGATGAATTCTTTACTCTTGTTTATTTTAACATGCGATAAATAAATACCATGCTTTAGTTATTTCTGATGCTGATGTCATATTCTAGGAAATATTCATTCGATAGCGGTAATTAGAATTGCTTCTGTATACACTTATGCGAGTTTATGCTATGAGGCATATGCATTGTCTCCATGTGTACCCAGCTACATACTCGTAGCTGTAGATTTATACCTACATGCCTAGACTAAGTACATCTTATTTATCTGGCAGGATGTTGAGTAAGCCCACACAACGACGTTGCTTACATAACTGAATCAATTACAGCATATAAGGAAGGCAACTGCACAGAAAAACAAAACGCAGCGAATAATTCATACGATGTGCCCGCAGCTTTACATTGAATGCTTTCAAATCGGACAATCGAACGTACGCGCATTCCTTTTTCAAATATTTCTTTTTCTCATTTCGCCGTTCCTTTCCTGGCTTAGTGCCATGTTTTATTGATGGCCAGTTCATTGATATGGCTGGCTCGTTCAGCGGTTGGGTGAGTGGCCACTTATAAGAGCCGTAAAAGGCCTAGCCTTGGCCATATGGGGAAGCCGGCGCGGGGCATGCATTCATGCGCGCAGGCAGCTATCAGATCGACTTGGTAAGCGGCCGTACATTACTTGTGATTATAAAACAATGCTGGATGGACCGGCCCTGTTCGATGAACGACTCAGTGAATTATTTTTGTATGTTGGCTCTATTGATGTCGAATTATACTTGAACTTTCTGAAATGCAACAAATGTTAGGTGCTTACAATCACTAAGTTATTATCAAAAATTTGCTTTGAAATAATGCGCCATATAAGAAATTGTTTTGTAAGCTTAAGCGTTTTTCATCGAATAGACTCTGTTCTCTTTCCAGTGCGCAAAAGCTAAATAAAAACGACATGCCTACTTGCGCGTGGGCAATTAATCAGAGCATTTTGTATGCAACGCCATGCCTAAAATGATTTAGGCGAGCCTTTAGGAATGAACGTTTTTTAACGTAAACACCATTCATATTTATCTGTAAGAGCAATAAATACCATTTCAAACTACATAACCTTTTTGGATGTTTTTTTAGTGCGTTTGTAATGATTAAATATTTGAAGTGATGTTAGTTTCAGTTCATAAAACAACAAAATGAATTAGTAGGCACAATGTTATTACGTCATATCACTGTGTAGGTAAATTAAAAAGTATCAACTGTTATCAGCAAAATCAGCACATTTGTTTAGGTACCTACACAGAAGCTACACAGCCAAGTGACGTCATGACCACATAGCAATAATATAGCATCCACAGCATCACAGTATAATGCTGTGACAGCGTCCAGCATTTTCGTCAAATTAAATAAATAAATAAATAAATAATGCTGGACAATTCACACAGCATTATCTAGTTCCATTGTAAGCAGAGCTTGTGTTATGGGTACTAGATAACTGATATACATAATACAATATATTACATAGATAGATATTTTTTATTATACATAGAAAACGACCAGAACACTCGGAACAAATATCTGCAAGATCGTACACACAATTGTTCCGAGGCGGGAATCGAATCCGCAACCTCTTGCGTCGCAGGCGGACCTTCGCCCACCGCGCCACATCGGTCGTCGAAAAAAATTAAAAAAGAAAAAAATTACTCGCGAAACTTGAAAATGAAAATTGTAAATGCATTTTTATGACACTTAGCGATACAAAATTGTATTTTTTCGTGGTTTATTGACACTGTAGAATCTAATTGAAACACTTCTAAAAAAATGGGTGTTATTTTAATGCCTACTATTGTGCGAATGAAGAATTTACTTAAAGACCCAACAAGCTGTTAAAATTGATAGACAATATCTAACAATCAAATAGTAGAAACAAATTAGAACTAGTATTTACAATTGGAACGATTGAGCTAACTGCAGACTGCAACTAGAACCATATCGATACCAGGCGGAAGCATCTCCAAGACGCTGGCTGCATTGCTCCGCCTGTATGGCAATGCTGATGCGTTACGCCCGATACTCACCAGCTCTCGAGTCACACATCGCTTCGACTAGACACTCAGATATTTTTTACAACCCGGAGATCTTCGGCACCCCGCAGACCTAGGTCTCGACTCCAAGGAGAGCTAATGCATAGGCTCTGTTGAGATCTGCATATCGACACCCCCAAGGAATAACATGGTATCTCACTTTTTATCGATGTGGAGTTAAAATCATATACATGTTCAGAAAAAAAATATCTACGTTTTGGTCTAATACCTGTATCTCTAAGCCTTTGCATTCAAAAGATAGGATTCATCAAAACATGGTAACATAGCATAATTTGGCCAAAGAGGCCGCACCAGCTCTCACAAATGTCCTCGGAAGATGGGAAGGCGCAAGTCTATCGATGCAATAGCGTCCCACATCCCTCCCTTACTTCCCATATGAATATCCCTTTTAATGAATATCTCTATAAAAACATTAAAAAAAGCCCACCCTCGTTGCCTTATCAGTTAGGTCATAATCGTAAACGGGATATAAATATAGTAAGCCATAAAAATACGCGGTTGGTTTGGTCCTTTATGTTAGGGTAGGGTTACGTATAGGTAGCTAGAAAATGGCTTTATAGTTATTTAATGACCGTATATGTAGCTCGCATTTTCGAACTCTTTATGAGTTACTGTAACTTAGTACCTATATAAAGAATTTTGGTGTAAAAAGGCACTAGCATCTTTTTTAGGGTTCCATGCCTCAAAAAAAAGTAACCCATAGCTTTACTTTTCGGGTTAAGGTAGATAAAATGATCAAATTTTTGTGATTTCTAAGCGACTTATAAATAAAAGGAGAATTTTCTATGTTCGGCTGTACATATGTACGTACATTTTGAGAATCTGTATAAGGGTCAAATACGTTTAGAACGTTTGTAAATAATCTAAGAAGAGTATGTCAAAAGTAAACATCAGTTCATGTTTACAGCAAACATTTTCAAAGCCTGTTTCGTAGAAACTCCACTCAGAGCTTTGTTTATGAGAAAACTTGGGGGTACCTAAGTAGAACACGAACATACCACTGCTACATTCTCCGTGATATAAAGTGGGTTATTTATGCTTATCGAAAACAGGCATTTTGTTGAAGTCAACACAATGTCTGTTTTCTATAAAATAACTAAAATTAAAATTATAAATTGTTGCATCAAAAACAGATATTTTCTCGAATGTCTTAGATATTACTAAAATCAAATATTATTTACGTATATTATTCATTGTGGAATTGAAATCGGCTTACGATGTACCGATTATTACATGTAATCCGTGGAATCCTGTTGCTATAAAAAAATTTGGTCCATAATTTGTAACAGCAATAGTGAAAGGAGCCTCAATATATTCATAAGCTTGTAAAACTCATGATTAGATATTATTTTAGAGACCAAATACTACATATTTTAATACTAAATAATATGTAGTATTTGGTCCCGTAGTTATTATCTTATCCAAATTCCACCTTTTGTATAACAAAAGGTGGAAATTGGATAAGATAATAGATAGGTAGAGACAAAACTCTTCTTCAGGGTTAAGCTCGCCTAATATCCGATTAGTTAAGTTCATGTTATGTATATTGTGTACATAAAGAATTAAAGAAAGAATAAAGAATAATAAACTGGTTTAGTATTATTCGCAGAGATAACGTTTTAAAAATACAAGAAAAAAGCATCATTCTCAAATATTTTAAACGGGATCTAAAAACGATCAAATCTGACATTTAAATTGATTCTATCAATAAATTTGTATATCTGAATACTTGTAAGTAAAGAGTATTTCCACGATTGAGTGGAGACCACGACTCGGTAAACGTAGTGTAGGACGCCCTCCGACCAGGTGGGATAACGAACTGCGAAAGACTGCAGGTAGATGCTGGATGCGGCAAGCTGAAGACAGGGCTCATTATATCGGCTATGGCGCTCATTGGGGGAGGCCTATGTCCAGCAGTGGACTGCTATAGGCTGATGATGATGATGATGAAAGAGTATTTCATTATCCCGTGACCACGACCGACAGTGTCTAACCTGTTGAAACGTATCGGGAGTATTAACTAAATAAACGCGATAAACAACCTTCTTTTAATTAAGCTTCATACTTATTGAAATTAGGATTCTGAAGTTTGCAAGTGAAGCTTACCACTTGTTCAGAGTAAACTTAACAATAACAATAAAATAACTTTGTTTGTTTTATTCACGTCTTTCACTTTTGTAATTTAAGTATAATTCAAATACCTTAATGATTTCACAACCTGGCAGTGCCACAAGTGGTTTCAAGAAGCCACAGCGCAGCTCTTAAGACGTTCCAACTGCTATTTACACTGTGTTTTGATACTTGCAGGCACACTTTGCCTACACTAGACAAGAGTAGTATTCTATGTACCTATAGCACGTGCTAGTCAGCTGATAGAGCGAGAGGGAAGACCCCCTCCCACTAGTGAGGGGACGAGGTGGGTGGCTGGGGTTATCGATGTCCGTAATGCCAATGTCAGGTTGTTGTTTGGTGTGATGGAAATTGTACGATGGATTATGTCGGAGCTTTTGTTTTTGATGATTGAAAATGTGTTGTCAATGGTTGGTATGTTGGCGTTCTGATGAATTAATGCTGGTATTTATTTTGATATGTTCGATAAGGTATTTGTATGTAGAGAATAACGCACTACCAAGATAGTAACTTCTAAGCTTTGGTTTTGCGGACTGGCAGCTTTAAAGTAGACCAGTTTGTATCTTGGTGTACCTAAGTACCTATGTGATAACCAATCCACAAGCTATGTATACATATATAGGATTAGATGTTCCTGTCAAAATAATTAATAGTATCGTTTGGGATATCTGCTTCTTCCGAGAATAAGGTATATTTAAAAAAAATCTTATTGAATTTGACGACCACCTCTGGCGCGGTAGGCGAAGGTCTGCCTGAGACGCAAGAGAATTCGATTCCCGCCTCGGGACAATTGACGGTACTAGGGTGTTCTGGTCGTTTTGTAGGTATGTATAATAAAAAAATATATATCAATGTATTGTATTATGTATATCTGTCATTTACTTCCCATAACACAAGTCCTAATTAACTTGAGGCTAGATAATGCTGTGTGAATTATACAGCATCATTTATTTATTTAATCGATAAAACTAGTCCCTTCCTTACTATGCACGTGTCTTGCGGCCAAGGCTGCACCGTGAAAGCTGACGCCCACGCCAACACTATGTTACATAGGTAGAGCTTAACTACGCCACTGTGTTTGTGCTTACAGAACTTTGCAGAGCCAAGCTTTACCTTTTATTTTACTGACTTTGAAGATGGAAGTTGACTTGTACAGTGAGTTGACTTGAGTGACGTAGCTGGCGAAGGTCTGCCTGCGACTCAGGAGGCTGCGGGTTCGATTGCAATATCTGCAGATATTTGTTCCGGGTCTGGGTGTTTTCTATCCATACTAATATTATAAAAGCGAAAGTAATTCTGTCCGTTTATTGCCTGTTCACGCCTAAAAAACTGAACGGATCTTAATGAAATTTGGGGGTTGTTCTATATTTATTTATCAACTGCTGGTCGTTTATCTCGATTTAGCAGATTTTGGTTTTGAAATGTTTGTCCAGGGAGATTAAAACGGTGAGAAAATATGGTAAAATTGCGCAGAAATTTTCACGCGGGGAAAGCCGCCGGGCGCTGCTAGTCATTAATATAAACCTCTACTCTAGCTACCTACCACAGACCATCAGATGGGTAGGTATAATACACACTCCCGGGCTACTGCAGCTCACCCCCCCTCCCCCCAAACCCTCCCACCCCACTCCCAGGGGAAAGCTGTACATGTGTTTGTAAACAACCTCACAAATCCATAGATAGTGCAGTGAAAATAAGATTTGAGGTCGCATAAAATTATCTTGAGAAAATTTGTGTAAGCGTTTCTTTACATGATAACGACCGTGTTAATTTGACAGTTATACGGGCACGGATGTTGAATGAAACCTATATAATACGTTTTAACTCATATCTCCTTAACTAAATATGCTATTAAACAATAATTTTAGGGTAAACCGGAGAGACATCTAATTTAAATAGTACTTAAGAAATAGTTTAACAGAAATGATTTTATTTGCTGTGCTTACATACTCGTAGGTATTTTCAGTGTGTGCTGAAAAGTTAAATAAACAAGACTTTCTAATAGTTCCTTGAGGGATTATTTTAGTTATATGTAGCTACTTCAAAATATAGCTTGTATTAATTTTTCCCCTCGGTGATTTTATCGAAACAATACGTTTATTCAAAGTGAAATGACAGGACCTACAGGATGGAACTCACATATTTTTTATATGTATTATGTTTCCGAACTGTATTATTGCGTTATTTGAAAACTTTTCTATAAATTAAGTGAATAATTACTCGAAAGCATTCAGTCCATCTTGTTCGCATCCAGAACTTCTCATCAGGAAAGGAAATGTACATAATATGTTTGTAAGACGAACCAGCACGCCTAGACCCCTGGTTGGAGTTAAATCAACTGAGATCTCTATCATGGGTAAGAGTTTTGGATAGGCCCGGGAGGTCTTGTTTAGTGGTGGAAGGGGCGAGGCCTTTCTTCGCCAAGCAATAAGGGTTGACATCTAAAACCGTAAAAAAAGTGTTCATGTGAAAAATGAAAGCTTCTAAGCTTTCGTATATTATCACTGATTTTAAACCACCTTTACGAAAATATACCATAATACGGAGAAATTAAACTCTAAAATAAAGCTAGTTTCAACATTATGTATGTAGTTGATGACCGATGAGGCGCGGTGGGCGAAGGTCCGCCTGCGACGCAGAAGGTTGCGGGTTCGATTCCCGCCTCGGAACAATTGTGTGTACGATCTGCAGATATTTGTTCCGGGTGTTCTGGTCGTTTTCTATGTATAATAAAAAAAAACTATCTATGTAATATATTGTATATGTATATCAGTTATCTAGTACCCATAACACAAGCTCTGCTTACCATGGGGCTAGATAACGCTGTGTGAATTGTCCAGCATTATTTATTATTGCCGCAACCTAATATAGGTAAATATGACGACCGATGTGGCGCGGTGGGCGAAGGTCCGCCTGCGACGCAGGAGGTTGCGGGTTCGATTCCCGCCTCGGAACAATTGTGTGTACGATCTGCAGATATTTGTTTCGGGTGTTCTGGTCGTTTTCTATGTATAATAAAAAATATCTATCTATGTAATGTAGTTATCTAGTACCCATAACACAAGCTCTGCTTACCATAGGGCTAGATAATGCTGTGTGAATTGTCCAGCATTATTTATTTATTTATTCAAGCACATTCACAGCATTTATGGAATCACCTAGATTCTTTAAACGGTTATTAACACAAAAGTCGCTTATAACGGGATATTTACCACGATTTGATTTTTGAGTTTTTTTTAAAAACCTTATAACGGAATAACGTTGTTGTTATTCCGTGATCATGGCGCATGAAACTGTAAATCTTGGTATTTCGGCTTATAAGTTACTTTTGTATTCTGTTTTTCATCTTATTACTCTGCCTATTATTTCTCTAGCAATCGGACCTGAATCTGAGCCTAGGAATAACTGAAGACAGTGTAATAGCAATAGCAACTACTCGGCCTACTTATATACGTAAATAGGTTATTGTCAACCCTGTGCCTGCATCTAGGTTACGGGGCCGTGCATCCCGCGACCTGACCCATTTCGAGAGGGGGGATGCAAACCTCTGTTTATGTTTGTACATCTCGGGGCAAGTATTTTTAAGTTTCATGAATTATTATTATCTGATATAAGACCTGAAAATCATCTTTAAGGTAGCTTTATTACTCAAGTTATTGCTTTGTTATACAAAACTAGCTGCGCCCCGCGGCTTGCCCCCGTGGAAATCTATGTGTCTAATGGTTTAATGATAAAAAGTGTCCTTTGTCCGTCTCCTGGTTCTAAGCTACCTCCCCACCAGTTTTCAGCCAAATCAGTTCAGCCGTTTCTGAGTTATAAATAGTGTAACTAACACGACTTTCTTTTATATGTATAGAAGATGTAATGCAAAGAGCTATGCTCGGAGTTTCTCTGAAGGATATGGATTCGTAACGAATACATACGACAGAGAACCAAATTTATCGACATAGCTCTAAGAATCAGCAAGCTGAAGTGGCAGTGGGACGGCCATACATATATCGCGAAGAACCGGTAACCGCTGGGGTAAACGTGTTCTTGAGTGGAGACCGCGACTCGGCAAACGTAGTATAGGACGCCCTCTGGTCAGGTGGGATGACGATCTGCGAAAGACTTCAGGCAGATTCTGGATGCAGCATGCTGAAGACAGGGCGCCATGGCGCTCATTAGGGGGTCTATGTCCAGCAGTAGACTAATATAGGCTGATGATGATGACGACATCTAGGTAACTTTGTTAAGTCAATAGCAATAGTTACGGGTCTACTTACCTAAGATTTAAAGCCATTAGAAATTAGAACGCAAGAATAACATTTCCAGAAAACAACGTGTACATAAAATAGTAAATCTTTGAGATAGACTAATATTTTTATCAGATAAATCTGCCCTAATGAGCCAATTTCTATGAATGCTGTCTAATACGCCTCGTCCTATATAGGTTCAGGTGACCTTTTAGCCGATTCTATATATGTATTTCAGATGAAAAAGAATAATAGCGAAGCTACATACATTGCTCAATTTTAAGGTTATATACCCATAAGGTGCCGACAAGATTAAAAAATTCAAAATTCAATGTTTTTATTTGTTTTGGCTTACAAATAAGCACTTAGACAAGTCATATTTTATCATCATCATCAGCCTATATTAGTCCACTGCTGGACATAGGCCTCCCCCAATGAGCGCCATAGCGCCCTGTCTTCAGCTAGGCGTATCCAGCATCTACCTGCAGTCTTTCGCAGGTCGTCCTCCCACCTGGTTGGAGGGCGTCCTACACTACGTTGACCGAGTCATCGTCTCCACTCAAGAACACGTTTGCCCCAGCGGCCGTCGGTTCTTCGTCGTTTATGTTTATGCCCTTACCTCTCCAGTCCAGCGTCTTAAACAAATCTTCCAACGCGCTATTATTATCAAATAAAATTATTTTAATGTTCACTTCAATTTTTTGTCCACCAGTGGAAGAAGTGAAAAAAAACGAGTACTTATGTTCATATAACTTATGTGTCTAATATATTTGATTTGCTTATCTATTGCATAAGTTAAACTAGGAAATAAAGTGATAACTTTGATCTTTTGTTAGTAGCGAAAAAGAAACCTTTACCTAGTTAGATTGTTAGTTTTTAAGTTGGAGCAAAACTAGTCCCAAGCTTTTTATAGTAGATCCTATAACTTAGACTACGCAATCTATGTCATGTTGGTCCATCCATCCGCCAAGATGTGAAATTCGTCTTAAATGTCAAAAATACGACGATGTGATTCGTCCTATATTGGCATGCAATATAAATACGCAAACATGAATAGCAATTTGAAGTGCATCACAGGATCTTCTCTTATACATTATATGTGGAAACTTCTATTATAATGATGTGGCTTTAAGTAAAATATGTTTTGTATCTTATGTTTATCTAGCAGTAAATTTTCCTAAGATTGAACTTAAAAATAAAATAAATACTTAGAGTCGAATTTTCACAAAATCCGTGTTAAATATGGCAACAAAAATAAATGAAACCTCTTTATATAAATTAATAATACAACTGGATATTTTCACACTGTATCATCTGGCCCTAATGTAATAATATGGCATCTGAGCGTTTAACGTTTAATTTGTGAATGGTTCATTAGGTTTTAGTATTGTCTTTTGTTTTTTCATACAATTGTCACTGACACACTGACGTCAAAAATCCAGGCCTCCATATTATGCGAAAAACAAAAGGGCATCGCGCCAGCTTCTATATGTACATGTAACCCCCGAATATCAAACGCATCTCAGTTTTAAGCATGTCTCAAGTCGCAATTTTTTGACAGTTTTCAATGAAAATATGTCAGAAAATCGTCACCTGAGAGGGGCTTAAATCTGAGTTGTGTTAAAGTATCTATAGGTACTATAATAATATTGTAAAGCGGAAATGTTTGATTTTTTGTTTGTATTGAGCAGGCTCCGAAACTACAGGTCCGATTTGAAAAATTCTTTCACCGTTGGGAAGCTACACTATCCCCGGTGAACATAGCCTATATTATATTTTTAAAAAACTTTTAGGGAACCGTACTAAAACCGTGCGAAGCCGGGAAGGTCCGCTAGTTATATATAAGTAGAGACCTGACGCAAATCTGACGCGCACTTATCCGTTTTTTTCTTATAAACTACAATTGAAGTTAATCAAAAGCTAAGTAGAGTTTGTTGACTTCGGGGTTGTTTATCACGAGAGCAGACGTCTGGCAGCCCACGCCTTGTAATGACGGTGGTAGTGGTAGGTACCTGTATTATCTAGACGTATTTATATCTTACCTACCTTCTTAGGAACTATATACAATCAATATCATCGCGCTAGAGAAAAAGCAGAGAAACGTAAGAAACTCTAGTGAAAAACAAGCTTAATTGTTTATTATTGTTTTGAAGAAACTAAAAACCGCCTGATATACATACTATATACATATATTTGTGATAAAGGTTCTAGGATTGTCTTGTTAGATAATTCTGTAGTATTTATACTAAAGTTTTTTGGGACAAAATATTTATTTCTCGGATAAATATTTTGATGAATATATTTTATGGAAACACTTCGGGATCATTCTCTCAGGTTGTTGTTCTTATGCTATGAAGTTAGCAGATGTTACGTTTCCGAATTATTTCAAGACGAGAAAACGCGGTTTTTGGTTGTGTGTTTGTTGTTTCAGATTGCTGAAAAGTGGCCGTCTGTTCTATTACATCAAAGTTACACTTAGTTTGCAGTCTTCAAGTGCGTTGGAATATCGTTCAAAACGCAGATCTCAATATCCCTTTATACCGACGCAACACACTCCAATACTAATAATAATAATTTTTATAAGTAAATCATTGCATTGCGTTATCAAGCTTTTCACTCTTCTGCATAATTGGGTTTTTTGAGTTATGAGTTTCAGAAAGTAAAGCGACGCTAGGTACTATCTTTAGGTCTATGGTAAAAATTGTAAAGATAGAGAGAGAGAAGAAGATAATGGATCTCTTTAAAAGTTATATAGAGTATATTTTAATATACATAAGTTACATCTGGCATTTCGACTCTACCAAAATCAATCATCATCATCATCATCATCATCATCATCATCAGCCTATAGCAGTCCACTGCTGGACATAGGCCTCCCCCAATGAGCGCCATAGCGCCCTGTCTTCAGCTTGCCGCATCCAGCATCTACCTGCAGTCTTTCGCAGGTCGTCATCCCACCTGGTCGGAGGGCGTCCTACACTACGTTTACCGAGTCGTGGTCTCCACTCAAGAACACGTATGCGTATGCCCCAGCGACCGTCAGTTCTTCGCGAGATATGGCCGGCCCACTGCCACTTCAGCTTACTAATTCTTTGAGCTATGTCGATAACCTTGATTCTCTGTCGGATGTATTCGTTACGAATCCTATCCTTCAGAGAAACTCCGAGCATAGCTCTTTCCATAGCTCGCTGAGCGACTTTGAACTGGTGGACCAGCCCTATCGTGAAATCAATCATAAATGTAGGGTATTAAATATTTTCTTTTATGTACTTTAGATGTGGCTACGTAATATCAAAACAGGAAAGTATCCTATATACGAGTACCTATATCTATTTAGGCTAAAGCGCTTTCCCTGTTGGTAATTTACCTGCTTGATAATTTCCTTCAATTACATAAATCAATAAATTTAAATGTGCGTATAGGTAAATTAATCAAACCTGGCGCGATCTTCTTTTGTTTTTCGTATACTGGAGGCCTACTTTCATTACGAAATTTTGGTTTTGTTTGGTTACTATTTTGTTATCCGTACTCTAACTAAACAAAACAGAAATTTCGTTCAAAATTGGATGTCTTTTCACTTTGGAATAATGATAGTATTTTTTATACTACTTGTCACTGAAATTCGTGTTCAACAATGGTTTGTATGTAAAATTGTAGCAGAAAGTCGTCATAAAATTCGTCCGAAAGGGTCCGTTCCGTACTCGTTCAGTTTTGTGACCGTAGTACCTTGCAACTGCACATAAACAGAACTAGAGTAGGCTCCAGTACTGATAGACTTGACGGCTGTTTGTATGAAAAATAGATGAAAACCGCGCCAGCTTTTAAAAATGTACCCATTACTATTTTCTTATTATGCTTTTTTTACAATGATAGGTAACTTTAGTGATGACATAAGCTATTATTTTGATGGTGGACGTTATCGGAATATTTTGCTATTGCAAAATATTCGTATGGTAAACACAAACTAGGTTTGGTAAAATCTTATCAAGAAGGCCTTTTACTCCATATATTATTACATTAATGATGATAATACTTGGCCATACGTCGCTCAGTTCTGCACTGATGACTGTTTTTGTAAGAAATTCAATGTTTTTTTTGACGACCGATGTGGCGCGGTGGGCGAAGGTCCGCCTGCGACGCAGGAGGTTGCGGGTTCGATTCCCGCCTCGGGACAATTGTGTGTACGATCTGCAGATATTTGTTCCGGGTGTTCTGGTCGTTTTCTATGTATAATAAAAAATATCTATCTACGTATTGTATTATGTATATCAGTTATCTAGTACCCATAACACAAGCTCTGCTTACCATGGGGCTAGATAATGCTGTGTGAATTGTCCAGCATTTTTTTTTTCTTGGTTTTACATAAATATTGACATGTATTTAAATCTAAAAAAAATATCATTGTATTTAGATTTAGATATGCAAAACAAACATTTATTAGACACATAAGTGATTTATAAATGTACTAGCGGTTTCTTTATCACTTCTTCCATTAGCTGATAAACAATTTCAGCGAATAGAAAATCAAAAAACCTTATTTAGGGGTTTAGGGGAGACTCCAACATCTCGTCTCCCAAACCAACCTAACCTGCCCGTGGTACAACCCTGCTAGATAACTAGAGAATACAATCCTGAGCATGTTTTTCGATCCCGGGATTACGGGATTTTTTAAGTGTAATCCCGGGATACCGGGCCTATCCCGGGATTAGACTATGTGGTTTCTAATTGGGCTCAAATGAAAAAAAACTTGAGTAATTAAAAAAATTGTTTTTATTAGGTCTTTGCACAACACAAATCACAATATAATAAGAAAAGAAAAAAGCTAAAACAAAAAACTATAGTTTTGTAACGATTAAACCTGATTCTGGACAGTCTAAGTTTTTTAAATTTTGTTCATCATCGCTGTCGTCTATCGAGGTTCATTTATAGTATCATCTAAGGTAGGGCTATCAAGTCAAGTCCAGGCGCAACGGACTACGGATAACAAACTAGACGTGTTTGTGGCAATTCCGAAAATCCCGAGATTAGCCAAGTATAGTCCCGGGATTTTCGGGGCCAGAAAACGTTCGGGATCCCGAGATCCCGAGATTCGGGATCCCGGGATTGTATTCTCTATAGATAACGAACTAGGCTCTGGTGAAAATATCAAACCATCTCATAATTTGATACCTCATTAATTTTACAATTATTTTCCATTGCTTGACACTGGCAGAAAAACAAAGAATCATCATCTTCAACACCTTATTTGATAATAATAGAAGTTATAAAATTTTACTTGTCTTAGTGCTTATTTTGTAAGCTTAAAACTTTGATTGCTGAAATCACACGGTATGTGTTTTCTACAAGTGACTAATATGCGTAAATCCACACTAGCGCAGCGGCTGAGAAAATACAGATCTTTGTGACTCAGCACAGCCGTAATATTTTTCGAACGAAACGCATGTGCGGCGCAACACAACCGCTGTGAAGAGCGGCAGCACGAATTTTTTAGGTAAAAAAAAATTGCAGTCGTCGAAAAAAAATCGCAGTCAAAGTGAAATAAAGTTATTGAATCTGAATTTGGTACCTACTGAAATATTTGTAGGACCAATATATGTACCTATGTATTAAATAACCTAAGAGGGTAGTAATTCCAGTCCAGACCCTTTGAGAGTAAAATTTTTGCTCAAAGATTATAGAATTTGGCCAAGGTTATCCTCACAAAACGGTATTTAGACCGCCCCACGACTGTTTTCTTTCACCAGACTGCCTCGTTAATTCCACCGTAATTCTTCCATCAATGAAACATCACCTTAGCATTCTTGGTGCCAGCCAAATTATTCTATTTCCTGGCACGCGCACAGTCTGCGCTATTTCTGCGCCCACGCATCTCGTCTAGCTATCTTTTTGTCGTATAAATTGTTGTCATTTGCAGTCTCGATAGACTTATTTTGACGGGGCTTTCGAAATAGCCAGCGACTAGCGTTTTAACTGTTATTTGTAATCTATATCTATACTAATATTATAAAGAGGAAAGGTCTGATTTTTTGTTTGTTTGTATGTTTGTTTGTAACGAATAGGCTCCGAAACTACTGGACCGATTTGAAAAATTCTATCACCGTTAGGAAGCCTAAATATCCTAAATATCCGGTGAAGATAGGCTATATTTTATTTTCAAAAAAGTAAGTGATCCTTACTAAAACTCCAATAATGTAACCCAAGATGTAAAAAATGTACCTATAAAATTCCTTGCATATCAATACGCCATTTTATCTAAATAAACGTGGTTGCCTAGCAACGCTCTTTTGACAACAAAGGTTTGATAACAATTTACTGTATGGAAACTCTTTTGTTAGGTTGTACGCCTTTTTTGATCTACAATATTTAGGTATTGTTATTTATATTGCTTCACTACATAGTATAAAACAAAGTCGCAATCCGCTGTCTGTCTGTCTGTCCCTATGAATGCTTAGATCTTTAAAACTACGCAACGGATTTTGATGCGGTTTTTTAAATAGATAGAGTGATTCAAGAAGAAGGTATATAAACCATTTGACACATAGATTTCCACGCGGGCGAAGCCGCTGGGCGCAGCTAGTAGGTAATATATCTATGTTTCTAGTAATGTAGGTATTGTATTGAGTATATAAGTCATCTAGTGCCCATAAAACAAGCTCTGCTTAGCATGGGGCTGGACGTTGCGGTGTGAATTGTACAGCATTATTTATTTATTTATTTAAACTTTATTGCACTATTAGAGGTACAAAGGGTGGGCTTAATGCCGAGGCATTTTCTACCTGCCAACCACGAAACACATGTTTTAAATAAAGGGTTGGCGTGCTAACATTACATACAAATATAAGTAGTAGTAACTATGTTTATAACGTTTTATAATTTATATATATACCTAATATGCATTTATATTATAAGTAAGTCTTCACCATAACTTTAAGATCGTGAGGAAAATTACTGATTGAGTGACAGGTAGGGTACCAGGAAGGATATAATAATACAGGGAAACTTGTGGTCAGATTATCGCAGGTAGGTTAGGCACAATACAGGTACCATGACAGTTTTACCTATCGCAGACTGAAAATAGAATTTAAATTCAAAATATTCGCACGCAAAGTTGTCAGTAACTGTAAACAGAGAGCTCAGGCGCTAACTGAAACATAACCAAGTACAGGCACGAACATATGCGATAAGCTTAAAGAAGTTTAAATTGAAGTTCTTTTTAACAAAGAAAATTACAATCAAATATAATATAAACAAATTAGAACTTAACATTTACCATAGAAACAATTGAGCATACTGCAGACTGTTGAAAACAATTATTTTGAATTCTGTATTAATTTTAGATGAATTTATTACAAAAAGATATACAATAAGTTTTTACATAGCACAATAATTTGTAAGATATATAGTATTAATTTGCGTAGTTTTAAGTTTGTTGTGTATGGTAGTTTTAAGGTACTTAAATAATCATATTTTCTTTCTTTTTCTTTTCTAATTTGATAGACAATTAATTAAATTAAAGATATTTTTTTTTATTCCACCGTCAACATTGAGACACTTGATGACGTTGTAATCTAATGTAGGTACTATTTATACATAATACCGGCTTAATTATTATTATTTATATAACAAGTTTTTTTGTGTGTGAAGGAAACACACCTTTAATTTAATTTTTATATTAATTTTATATTAACACTGAATTTTAAAAACAAATATACTAGGTAATTACTTGGGTTTAGTAGAAAAATGTTCTGTCAATTTCTGCATAAATAAGTTAAATTTTCAAAGATGAACAGAAGAAAAGTTTTTATCTTATTATCTCATGGGTATTGGAAAATAGACCGAACTTTTTGATGTGGTCTTTTTGATAACTATTCCAAAAACTTCTCAAAGACAAAATTCTATATTTTGCCTTCGACGGTACTATATACCTACCTACTACGCCTGCATAACCAATGTTGTAGGAAGATACTGGAACTACAAGTTTTCATAGTAAACACGCTGCGGCCGTGTGAATAAGTATTTTTCTCAGAAATACAAAGCAACATTGTTTGACTGAAATAGTCCTACGTCAGCCATTGTTTAAGCTTGGTTCGGATATCAGAGTTTGTCTGATGTTTTAAAACAATTAGCGTTTTATGACTTTAGAATTAGTTTCCTGAAAGAATTGAGTCTCAACTTAGAATTTTTAGATTTGTTATATAGGTAAGTATTGTTCCGAAATCTAGAAAAAATCTCAGGGATTGATAACTCATAGGGACTTAATAGATTTTGGTTGTATTTGAGAATTTTCTGTATGAGTCATGCCATGTCTTAAGACTTGGTTATTTTTGATGAATTTATTAAAAACCAGAATGCTAGCAGCATTGCCATTCAAGCATTCGGCACTCCACCTTCTGGTGACGGTTTAGATTTTGAGGAAATTGATATTTATAGATGTAAAAACTTTTTGTAATAAATTAATCTAAAATACCACTTGACTTATTCCGAAAATTCTCAATTTTTTTATATATAAAAATGTGGGTGATCCAAAAGTAATGATAATCAATAAGAAAAAAGGGAATTTTAAGTAAAAAAAAAAATTATTTCTCTACATAGTTTCCTAGTAAGTTAATACATTTAGTCCATCTTTTTTCTAAACCAAAAATTCCCTTTGAAAAAAAATCTTTTCCTTGACCCTCCAAAAACGCCTCTACAGCAGTCATCACCTCGCTATTGTCGTAAAATTTTTTGCCTCGGAGGTGTTCCTTGAGCCGAGGAAAGAGGTAGAAGTCACTGGGAGCCAGGTCTGGCGAATAGGGTGGGTGTTCGAGCAATTCGAATCCCGTTTTATGAATGGCAGCTATCGCGACGGCGGCTTTGTGAGCTGGTGCGTTGTCTTGATGAAACAACACTCCAGCTCGCAGTTTGCCCCGTCTTTTTTCCTTGATAGCCTCCCGCAATCTTCTTATTTGGTCTGCGTAGTAAGAACCCGTAATAGTGGCTCCCTTTTCCAAATATTCCACCATAACAATTCATTCAGCGTCCCAAAAACCGGACGCCATAACCTTTCCTGCTGAACTTGACACCTTGAATTTCTTCGGCGTCGGGGAAGAGGCTCGTTTCCAAGTCATTGACTGCTGTTTGGTTTCCGGATCAAAATTATGGATCCAGGTCTCATCCATGGTCACGAAACGAGACAAAAAATTCTCCTGATCCGCTTGAAACTTTTCGAGATTCACCCTCGAAATGTCGACTCGTTTTTTCTTTTGCTCGTCGGTTAACATTCTCGGCACCCAACGCGCAGAAACCTTTTTCATATGCAGTTCGTTCGCAAAGATTCTTTGAATACTGCCATATGAGATCCCTGTGACCTCAGCTACATGCCTGATGGTCACTCTTCGATCTGCCAACACGACATCTTCGACTTTTTTCACGTTGTCTGCAGTGAGGGACGTGGTTGGGCGTCCTTCGCGATGTTCATCTTCCGTGGATATTCTACCCAGGTTAAACTCCTTTGCCCAGCGCGCAACTGTGGAATATGGAGGAGCAGAGTCCCCCAATGTTTCCACTCGGTCGCTGTGTATGTCTTTGGTAGACAATTTTTTCAAGCAGAGGTACTTGATGACTGCTCTGATTTAGTTTTTCTGCATTTTGATGTTTTCTCTCTGACTGTTCGTATTCAAATGAATGTACCTCCCGGGAATCGTGGTCTATTCATATGATTTTTTTATGCTGACCTAGTAGATATATAAGAAAACAAAAAAAATATATTTCATGTCTCTATGTGCTCTACAAATATCCGATTATCATTACTTTTGGATCACCCCTCGTATTGTTTAGAAATGCTCAAATGCTATCCATTCTACCAAGACTCATTGGTAGAACTAATTTATTTATTTTATTTTTAATGCATTATTGTTCCACTGCTGGGCAAAGGCCTCCCTTTTCTCCTTCCACTCCTCGTGATGCAACGCCGCAACAGGCCATGATGGAAGATGTGCCTCGAGCTCGTCACGCCATCTCATCCTGGGCCTTCCATAGAACTAATAGGAAACAAAAATATATCAGGGTTTATTCAAAAGTAGGGTTCTACAATACTTTGGAAAATAATCTCTGTTTTTGACATCTGACTAATTTTATACCATGCTTATAATCGCGATTGACTCATTTTCTAAGAAACCTGTTACAGCTCGCTTAATTAAACGTGACAATAAAGTTCAATTTGCATTGAAGCGACGCAGGTCTACCCATCAATATGTCTTCGTGCCCGTGCCTAAGAATGCCTCACTCATTACCAGTTATTTTAATTGCATCTAGGAACGCTCGGAGAACCGGTGATTGTGCGACTTTGAACCTCATTGTTTCAAACATTTTAAACTCTAACCTAACGGACCTTTTGTTTTTCAGTTCAGAATGTCTACCTACCCGTAAAACGGTAAATAAATAATATCATAATTAAATATTTCTTTATTAGTTATCTTATATCTACTATCTACACGGTCTCCGCGGAAGACCAGCGCTATGGTATGATCTGCTCTACCATAGCACATGCTGAGTGAAGACCGATTTAGTCAGTTTCTCTGTTCATTTAATTTCAATGTATACAAGTCTGTATTCGTCTCTGTTCTGGCAAAATAAACAATATTTTTTTTTATTTAAGGACCTAAAGAATAAATGAAGTTATAAAGGGTAGTAGTCTCTACCTAAACTATCGGATGGTAAGCCTTGCTCTACCTGTGTGGTCGCGTGGTTTATAACTATCCGATTATAGTAAGTATTCTTCCAAAATATAGCCAAGAACACACTCGCTTTCGCACTATAGTATTAAGGACTCGTCATTTATCAAGCACAGAAATAGCTCTCTTAAAGAACATCACCATGCAATTAATTCTACGTCTACCAATCACCGGCGTATCTGGCAGCCAGCGCAGGCGACATTTGGCGCATGTCAAATGGACTCGGCGACAATAGACAATTAATTGATGCGCTTGCGCATCCAATGACATTTGCAAAGATTATGCGAGTGCCAATGATGTATTTAAGGATACGTTATGTTAGGTATAAAGTTGTGACATACTATTTAGTGATTACACTGATAACTAGAATTAAAATTATTTTATTTTCTATTATCAGATTTTTTCTGTTATTTATTAACTACATCAGATAAGTATAATACACAATATATATAATACACACATACGATATTAAATCAATAGACAGTGTATTTCTACTCAACACCTCATTTCCATTAGTGGGAATAACCCTTTATAACAGTGACCTTAGTCAAAAGTAATCCGATAAAAGCAGTTGTTGACTTCATTATACAATACTAGTTTCTGCCCGCGGCTTCGCACGCGTTGTGTCTATGGAAATCTTCAAAGGTTATTTCTATCCCGTATATTCTATCTAGCCTATGTTTGATTCCAGGCTTTGACCTACATAATGCAAAATTTCAGCCTGATCCGTTCAACAGTTTTAGCGTGAAGAAGTAACAATCATCCATCCATAGACATACATAATGTATATCCATCCATACATCTAAAGTAAAGATCCTAAGTTTCTCCATTATATATAATATTAATGTGATGGAACGTTTCCTATACCGCCGCTTTGCCGCCATCCTTCGGAAAAAGACGGCGTCCCTGATGCGCAAAGTGCGGGACAGCCCCAACAGCATCCTACAAACTGTAGCGGGCAGGATTAGTTCGCCAATATGGCGGACATTAATAAGAAATGTAATTTGATTAATTTAATTTTTTTATTGACGATATAATTTGATTTGTTTTAACTTATTTTAACTTATTTAATTTTTTTAGAATTTATTCTAATTTATTACTATTCATTTGAATTTTCATTTCAATTTAATTTAATTTTAGCTCGTAAGAATTACTAACATTTATTATAAGATCATTACTAACAAATTATGGATCTGTAGTAGTCCGAAATAAAAGAATTTTATGTACAATATAATAATTTATTATAATTATATTGTTATTTATTAACTATTTCAATTTGGTTTTCTATCTACTATAGGCACCTCAGAAAACACAGTTCCACGGCATCTTCTCTGCGAAATTATAGAATACCCAGCCATGCAGGGTTTGTCTCGACAAATTCCAAAAGTAAATAGTCACTGATATATGTATATGTGACGTAGGTTACATATCAAACATAATAATCATACTAATCGATGGAATTGTTGACACTTCCACAGTTTGAATAGGTTTCCTACGATAGTTGACTGAATCAATGTCAGCTGAAAGACTATGAGAGAAATCTATACTAATGTATAAAGAGGAAAGGTTTGATTTTTTGTTTGTTTGTTTGTAATGAATAGGCTCCGAAACTACTGCACCGATTTGAAAATTTCTTTCACCGTTAGGAAGCTACACTATCCCCGGTGAACATAGGCTATATTATATTTTCAAAAAGTTAAGGATCTGTACTAAAACCGTGCGAAGCCGGGAAGGTCCGCTAGTCGAATATACAATACAATACAATATAGCTTTATTGCACCATCAAATACAAGGAAAATAATAAAAATAAAGGATCTTAATACTAACTAAATCTAGTGGCACAATCGGCGGCCTCATCGCTAGCGATTTCTTCCATATACATACATATAATGAATAATACATTTTTAATATTGTAGGTATGATGACTGATTTTAAAGTTTAATAGACATCTCCTGAATACAAAATAAGTAAATCATATTGCTAACAATGGATTTTGAAAGAAAATATTATATTTAAAAAATGGAATTTCCATTCCGCTCTAAAGCTCTACAATGCTAATGGCGTCTGCCTATGACGTCACCGATGCACGACCTTCTGATGATTTTAATTTAATACAGTGACATCTCTTTATTACCAAAGGAAATTAAAATCTTGGAATATTGGAAAATATTGTTTTTACTAGTGCACTGTAATATATTGTATTTTGTATGCGTGTGTCTGCAAATAAATACTTTATCTTTATCTATCTTATATTTACAATACAAAGAATTGTATTGATTGAAGAAAGACCTTTACCATAGATAGGGTATCCTATGCCTCTGCATTACATATGTATCGTGGCGGTATGACGTCACGCGCCGTAGTGTAGGACGACCTGCGAAAGACAAATGCTGGATGCGGCAAGCTGAAGACAGGGCGCTATGAAGCGCATTAGGGTCGGCCTGTCCAGCAGTGGATTATTATAGGTTAATAATAATGATTATGACGTTAAATGGAGTCTGGTTTATAATATAGCCTAGCTATTCCTTCAAAGCTGAGTGATCATGCAGTTTTACCACGCACGGTGAACATTTTCGTGCACAATTGTCACGCTCACGCATAATAACAGTGGTTTCTACCAAGTACCCTGGCTTCAATCTTATTGAAACATGATGTCGATAATTATAACTCCATTTTGCTCTGTTCTCTTTGGGACTAGGTGATATTCTGTGGAATGATAACGAGTTGTTGAGACTCTAGCCAAACTCTCTATAGACATCCTCCTAAAATCGACTCTACCTACCATATTCGTTTGAACGTTAGATGCTATTGGTAGAGGTGCTCGTTGGTAGAGCAAGCAAATGGTGAAGCTCATGTCTGACATTACAATAAGTTCCTTACAAAAATCTTTTTTTTGTTGTAAATAGCCATGTGTCTCGCTCGAAGTATAGCATGATTTTGAAGTTGCGGGTTCGATTCGCGCCTTCGGACAAGTGTTTCTACGATCTGCAAAAATTAGATCCGGGTGTTCTGGGTATTTTCTATGTACTTACGTACATATAATACAAAATATCTACATTATGTATTATATTGTATGCATTATATAAGTCATCTAGTACCTATACATAACACAGCATCATCTAGCCCCAACAAACTTTGCTTAGCTTGGTGCTAGATGATGCTGTGTGGATTGTCCAGCATTATTTATTTACATTTTATTTCTTGCCTCGGACCAACCGTGGCCAATCGATCGATGGCCCTACGAGAGCGTTCAAACTTTAAAGCGTTTACTATTTCACACTATTCAATAAATATTAATGGTTTTTTCGTTGTTCTTTCCCATAAAAAATCTAAGGAATTTTTTACCGGACTTTATTGAAAATTGTTAGAAACAACCAATAAATTAATAATTCCACATCGATGTAAAAAGATAGAAAGAAAATATTTTTATTTACTTTAAAACTACTATACACAATAGACTTAAAACTACGCTAATTAATAATACATATTATGTTACACATTTTTGTGCGTGTTTATGGCAAATATAGCCTCCACAAAGCATTGAGCTGGGTGCTCAGTTATGTGTCCACCCAGCGCTGATTTTCAGTGAATGTGTCGGTCATTTGTTAATGATATTAGTGATTAACATTTTATGTTTATGAACGCACAAATCGGAAAGTTCTCACCCAAGGCGGCCTAAACTAGAGCTTTCCAAGCTACTACATAACAGAAGGTAGTAGAAAGCTGTTCTCATAAAAAAAATCTTACTAAATCCTTTTCTTACGATGTAACTTTACAATACTTTCGGACCATTTATCAAAGACCCATACCTTCAAGGCTTATCTCAGAAACAGTGTTAGGAACAATAGTGAGCAGGATTAAGAACTCTCCGGCTTCTCAGCTACTGATGTATTTGTTTCGCAAAATTTTATTGCTTCTTTGTTAAGTTGAGTGGTCAATACGACCACCACTTGAACGTAAAGGGAATATGAATAACCTTATTGAGAAACTCGTAGGATATCATCTTGCACCGTTGTAGATAAAATATGCACTTTAATTTCGACTCTACATTTTTTTCTTTGAATGACGGTAGGTACATGCCTAATACTAATACAATAAGAAAATAAAACAATCAGTTAGGTCATACATAACATAAAGCCTCCACAACATTCGCATCAGAAATTACTACAGTGGTATGTAAGCCCTTAGGTATTTCATTATACCTCTTGTTGTATATTTTTTATATCAATAGAACTATTATAAATAAAAGTGAGGGATTTTTACCACCATAGCTACGAGTACGAGGTATGTAAAATGACGTCAGCGAAACATAGACTCACAGAACCGGTCCGGGAACTTTTCCACCAGTGAAGCCGTGGGAGTGGGAATACCTGTTGTAGAGAGTAGATGCAATTAAACTGTCTTTGGAAGTTGACTTGGAATGAACATAAACGAGTAAACAACCTGAGCCTTGTATGTAACCGATCGAATAAGGCCCGAGAAGCAACTTTCGCACAACACTCCAGGGATGAGGCGAATCGGACACCTCAATCGGATCGATTGATAGCGAATAAATAAAGCAACAGAGGGGTATCAAAGTTGCATCATGGGTACGTGGCGGGCGTCGGACGGTTCGGTGGCACTAGCCTCTCAACAACCGAGAATTCATTTCCAAGTGTCCGGTTTCAGTCTGGCACGAGAAGCGCTCATGTTGCGAGTAGTATTTATGTATCGGGCGGGCGCAGGTTCTATCGGCGGTGGCGGCGGCGCCCACCGCAGGCCCAGAGGGGCATACTTACTACGTGATTAATCCGCGTCCCCCGCGTGCCAGGCGTGCGGGAGGGGGTCGGGGAGGGCGGGCGGCGGTCGGTGGCGGTCCCCGCCGCCCCCAGCGTGGGCCGCAGCCGGGCACTCCGTACTCGCCGGGTTTCCTCGTCCCCGCGCCTCACGGCCACTCACTACGCACGGAGCTCCGCGTAGTGCCGCCGCCAGTCGCGCCGCGACCCGCGTCGACGTCGCACCTCCGCTCTCAGTTCTGCACAGCGATCGACCCGTGATATCATTCATGCTAATATCCGCCCGTTGATTTTCCTGCCGAGTGACCGCAGTGAGATCGTCGCGAGTGCCGAAAGTTATTGAACGTCACGCCCGTGTTGTCCGGCGTAACCGGAGCGCACGGAACCAGTTCCCGGTCGGGAACGTCGCCTTCTTGGATGAGATCTGGGGCCGGCGAGCGCTGCTGTGACCTGCGGCCTGCGATGCTGCGCCCGTGACCGTCTCGCGACACTGCCACGAAACGTAAGGATCTGTTGAGTTGATTCGGCGGTTCGCGTGCTCGGCCCGTGAGCCGCCTTCCTATTTGCATGGCGCATACGAGTGAATTTTATTTTCGTCTGGGGCGCTATGTGTGCGCAGGACAGCTGTGTGCGCGGCGCGGCGGTGTGCGCCTCCGCGCCTGTGTGCGTGTGCCGAGACGGCTGCTCCCTGCTGGCCGCTTTATTTAGGTTGTTTCTGAGCGTGGCTGCGCCTTGAAGCCCCGCCGCGGCCGGCCTGCGCCCCTGCCCTGATACCTGTGTGTGTCAGGACAAACATTCATCGCTTGTAGAGATGAGATCGTCGAGCTGTCCAAACCAGTTTGTGTAATCGTCCATATGTAGGCAGGTAGTTTCGTCGGTTAAGTGATAAGATGGGTGTTTAGCATATCGCTACCGAGAGCCTGTTATGTTGAGCACTTACGGGGATATTGATATGAAGTGAAACCACCTACGCACCGTGTTGGCGGCGCGTATCTTGAGATCTGGCATCTCGTCGTGCGAGTCTGCGCTTGTGCGTGTTGTTACTACGTTGGCTGCGAGCGTTTTGTACAATTCATTGCGCGATGCATGTCAATGATCTCGGAACTATACAGCACGACACGACACGAGGCAGATTCTCGCAGCTATTTCATGTAATGGCCTCACGTCAGCCTGTTAGCCTCGGGGCAAAGTTCTTACAGAACAATCTTATCTGACGATCTTAATGATACCTATTAAAGAATGAACGAAAACAGGCTCTACCAAAAAGTGCAACATGTTTGTATTAGAAAACTCAATAATCCGCTTATCATTATTCAACTCTTAACTATTATAGAGGACTAGGAATGCTAACGTTCAGGTTACATTTGTATTTAGTATGCTGAACCCAAGCTTAGTTTTCAGAACTCTTCATGTTAGCTCAGTTATCAGAAAGCCTCCGAACTAAAATGGAGATACTAACCAAAATATAAGCCGTGTTATTTTAAGAAGATGTAGGAAAAGTACTAAGTTGTACTGACATATAATGCGGTAGATACACTTTGACCCGAGCAATACTTCCACAACTATATATACTCGTATGTATACGATACTTACTACAGCGTAGCCGGCATAAGCAAGCACTATTTGCCCAGATAAGGATGTCACACACAAACAAATCATATACCTACTTAACTTATACCTTTGTATAGGCACTGTGCAATCAATACACATGTTCGCCTTTAGTTGATAAGGCAAGTTATTATTTGATGCAACAAAGAAGATAGTGAGTTATTTTATTATAATTATCTCAAATATTGACTTAACATTAGTCACAGAACCACCAGCGCGATATAACTATAAACTTTTGGTAGCTTTTTGATGAGACAAAAGTTCTAATTACCATTCCTAATAAATGAGGCTGTGGCAAGGAAACCTATGGGATCTGATATTTCCACACCAAAATAACCACAGTTATCAAAGGTAATCTAAATATCTCTGTAATTTTACGGATCACAAGGGTCAATAAGAATGTCATCTAACACTATTGGCGAGATAATGTCCTAGGATCCTTACTCTTGGAAAAAGTTTTATTCTCCATCATAATTCCAATTTCTGTGTTACCGAATGCTTTGTAAGAAAGAATAGGAGAGAAAAGATCGGAGGGCGAAGAGAAAATTGATATCGGTGAAGCAAACAAACACAGTGATGTCATAGCAGCTGTTGCATTTTATATGTACTTACACACTTTACATACATCAATATTGTTATCTAATAGACCGTACATAGTAAGAACGCTTAATCATAATAAACAAGGGAAAATTATATGGACTTTGAACGAGTTTTGTACACATTTAGGTTTAATTATTCATATAGAGATGTTAGAGAAACGAATCGTAATATATTCGAGTTACATAATGTGAAAAACCTTGTTTTATTTGAGAATTTTCAACATTAAATTTAAAAAATCCAACGGAACGGAATGTAGCAATGTGATTCTTTTCTATACGGCTTATTAAATGGTTTATTGATTCCATTAGGCACGGTGAAGCGCATTGTATGAAAGAATAATAGGTAAATAATAGTTATGGTAGGTAAGATGTTAATTCACTTGATAAGTCGACGAAAGCAAAAACAAATACAAAATATATTACAGCAATTACCTACAAAACATTTGAAAAAACATTGAAAAAACATGTTCAGTTCAATAGATGGGAATTGAAACAGGGAACTATAAAAACATTTGTGTTTGACCAAAAGGTATGTTTGCTGTGCGTGTACGTGTATGTAAAAAGCACACCTTTGCATAAACAGTGGGTATGTGTGCGTTATCAAACGGAGCTACCGCCTTCGTATTGCTATCAACATTAGCGATAATACCACATACCTGTGCCGATATGCACCTACAGCATAGAAATTTTAACATGAATGAAATTTTTCCATAAGTATAAATACCAGGACTGTATATATGTCAGCATTTTGATAATGTTCGGGTATACAGGATACAAAAAAGCCTTAAATTAATGCTTAGGTACTTTTATAAGTAATACAGAAATACACAAACCTTACTAGACAAACCTTATCTGGTTTAAAGTGTCGTAGAAATAAGATTAGAATAAGTTTTTATTAATAAAGAAATACAAATACAATTTATTAGTAAAATCAATTTAAGTAGGATGATTAATCCGTTTTCTAATTAAATTGACGGGAAAATACTGATTATTTTTGTTATTATAATAACTTTTGGTACGTTAGTTACGGATATAATAACAGCTAGGTACTTATCAATGCAACAAATTTCTGATTACCCAATACCCATAGATACCTTAGGAAGACGCAAAAAGTTCCGTAAATTTATCATTACAAATTTACAAACTACAAAGTTTCCCATTTTGTTATCTAATACTTTTTCTACAACTTTATTAAACTCCTACTGTGCGGCCCGTATTGCGTTATGGTGATTCGTAACTATTTGGTTATAATTGCATTATATAGATTCCAACTTAATTAATATTGTATCATTCTGCCAACTCAAAAATTACCAAAATATACTACAAACATATTTTTAAATTAAACTAAGAGAACGAGGCGCCTACCAACAACCGCCCAGAGTCTCTCACGGTCAATCGCGGTGTTTCATTTCCATATGTCAACAATATATGTCCCGGTTCGGGTTCACTTCACCGTTTCACATTACTACTCTTTGTTATCAAATCGGTTGTAAACATGAACTCACGATATATGTACGTGCGATATATACCGATATTCTGACATGTGGCTGGAAATATGAGCACTGCTAGTTAGGGTTCTGTAGAAGCGACCACACGCTATTCTTGCAGATAGATTTTACTGATTTACATGTTTAAATCTATAAAATAAAAAGAAATATAATATGAAAAAAAAAGCAAAGTCTTTATTTGAAACAGAACTTATTGTAGGGTTTAACTGTGGGCTGTATGTATATAATAAGAAAGAGTGGGATTCTCTTACAAAAGCATATAATATCTATGCTTAAAAGAAAAACCCATGTTATGGCAACCTACATAACTATGTACAGAAATAAAACATTGTTAATTTTTTTCGTCAAAGTTCAGGAAACCTGAAATATAGCTTCCTAAACTTTTAAAGTTTGTTTTATATATTACATCAGAAATATTATGTAACGATGGGTACATGTATGGATTTACTCTATATTACTCAATTACTCAAAGGCATGCTACAAAACAAAATTAGTTTCGGGTAACATTTCGTTTTCTTTCGTATTTTCCTTAGAGTCACCATTTTCCTTGATTATCCTCTCACAAGGGAATATCTCTGCGAATAATATCCCACCCAACAGCGAAAGCGCCATCTTGTCGATACGAGGGCAAAAAATATTTTAGCTCTTCATACCTTTACAAAGGATAAGATCCGCAAACCTTTGTTATAGGATCTCAACGAATCCGCCTTGTATTTTAAAACGGTAAAAGTATACGGAACTTAAAATCCCCCAACACTCACTTACCTCTTGAGAGTTCATCTCAAGGAAAATATTGTTTGGTATTGTATTAAATAACATCGCTGACCTTAAAAGTGAGTATAAGTTCCAAGAACCGTGAACAATAAACATATATTCAACGGTACGTGTATTATTATATTGCAGGATACAGAAGTCCTGCCTACATTATCTTGAGTTGCGAATGACTCACAATACTGGATACAAGCTAAAAACAGCTACTACATTAGACACTTCTCGCCATATACACCGATTTTGACGACTCGGTTTGTGTAGGGACTTATTGTGCTTGTAGTGTATTCTCATCTTATGAGTCAAACCTGGATTGGTAGGTATATAAGACGTCCTTGGGTTTTTAAACATGTTTGAACGTGCCTGTCTTTGTTAGGACAGTTTTAACATAAATAGTTTATCTGGTAGAGTTTTGGATGGTTTTACGTTTTATGAATGTTGTATGAGGTTTTGTTTGCTTTTGGAGTAGGTTTAAACTTCGTTATGCTGCGTATAGACTTACGTTATGTAATTCGAATGGAGCATTACACCAATGTACAACGAGCACAAACCGAATTTGTGCCACACGCTTCGGATTCCGGCGTGCTCGCGAACGTAGTCAGTGTTGCCGTTAGCAACTTTGTCGCTAGATCTAATGGGTTTTTAACAAGTTTGACGACTTTTTCACTTTTGTTGACAAAAATAAACTAGCGATATCTAGTGACTTTTCAAAATACCCAACTAAATAGTATATTTCAGAATCTTTCCGTGATCTGAGAACACAAATGGAACGCACATTACATGTTACCTTGCGTATAATATTCAACATCTTCAAAGTAGTGACAGGACTATTTCGCCCTGCTGTAATTCCATAATTTCCCGGAAATTAGGAAATTAAGGAATTTTTACCTACTCTTACCTACTCTTGATATACATGATTTTGATTATACAGACAGCCAAACGACCATGAACCTCGAAAAGCAAGTTTACTCATCTAAATTAACCTGTTCAAAATAACTAAAATACGACTACAACAATGTAAATCTCCACACAATTTGCATTTAAATAATACCCGCAGCTAAAAACACACATTGTTGATGTAAACAATGAATATAAAGGGTGTTGTTTGTCAACAAAGCCCTTCCAGCTGGTTGTTTATTATACATCATGTATAATAGCTAAATGTACCTGTACCTATAAATAAGACATTGGACATTGTTACTGGTTGCTATGTTTATAACTATGCTGATGTGGAAATAATGCTGGCCATTGCAAACAGCTACATCAAGCCGAAGAATAAGCGGATTTTGTAATTTGGGAACCATATTACTTATTTGATTATACTACTGAACACTAAAAACTAAAGCTCCACAATAATAGAGCTCTGTTATTGGGTAGATCGTATTTTGATTTTTTGTTGATTTATATTCGCCTAAAAACGATACTTTTGTATAGTCAACCTAGACATTCTTTTGACCGCAATCTCAGCTGCTGGTAAAGTGACGATGTTGCTGAAGATGAATCAGGCTTTAGGCCTTCTGGCCTTTTGGCCCAGACGTCTTGAAGAGCATTGCATAAGTAGGTTGTAGTTGCCCGGGAAAATAGCGACAGGTAGTATATTTCTACCTTTTCTGAGCATGTTTGACAAACTCTACAACATATTGTGTCCGAGCGTAGCGTAGAATCTATTGTTTCTGAACCTATACAACAGTTTTTATACAAATAACATTTTCGTCAAAAGCTAGAACGGCTAGGATTAAGTAACCGGTTACATTGAGGCGTTCTAATCAATGGAGTGGCCTGCGTTACGCAACTGCTTTCGCGGCTATTGCAGCCGGCTTGCGAAATACACGCATTATGCAAGATATGCGATACGCAAACTCAAGAGAATGTTCTGTGCTGCATAAAGACAAGACTTTACTGCATGCAATGGTATTGCAAGATGCCGTTCTTTTATCTGCATGTTTTTATACAGTCTGCTCTGTACCTATACCTACAGTGTAGGAAAGTTTTACAGTCGTTAAATTTATACAACCGTCGAGGTAGTCAAATTCCTTTTCAAGCGTGCATATTTTCGGGCGGTTCAACGGTTCAGTATCATAATTTTGCCATTAAAAGTTGTAGATGTATTTTTAATTTCTTTTTTTTGTTATACGGCTAAGTCCAGTTCGTCCAGGTAACATAAATACCGAGAAAATATAGACAGTGTTTAAATTGTCGTCATATTTTTGTATAAAATTCTAGTTTCACTTAAATTATCCAACCTTGATGTCACATTGGAGTTATCGAAATACCTCAACAAGATTGCCTTGAATTTAAAGCGCATCAATAAAAACATTATGTTTTTCATTGAATTCCAGTTTTGAGGAAACATTTATCACTTACGCAGTCATATAATTCTTAGTTTAAATGAATAAACAGACCACTGAAACCTTTAGTAACTGCTGCCTAGTTTTCGGGTAAAGAAAAAGAGTCGTTTTTAACCAAGAATCTTGTCCCAACTGGAGTGAGTTGACGAATCGTAAAAAAAATATAAACTACATACCTATCATTATTATAATTATCTTGAATAGTAAGATAGGAAATATCAAAACTGTTGAGTAATTCTGTCCCATTAACAGGTGTAGGACATGTTTAATCATATAATATCTATTCATAAGTTATGCAATGTAAATGAGTTCGTAACGATATGTTACCACACGTAATTGATTCAACTACGACCTTAGAAAGGTAAAATATGTACGTTGATGCAAAATGAATACGGAATATTAATCATTTTAATGGCCAATGTAGAGAACTCAGAACAACTGCGGAAAGAGACTAGTTGAGCCAAAGTATTCCGTGGAGAACAATAAAAACGATGTCACTCATAGAAAATGAAAGACAAAATTTAACAATCACGATAAAGACTCTTCAATCAAGTTGAATACCAAAGTATATACTGTAAAAGCAAATTCATTAACCCAAAAATATCAGTTCTTAATCTCGGTAGCAATGAATTAAAGTCACTTGATGGAGATAATAGTATCACAATCTAGTGCATACTTACATATACTTATTATTTGAAGAAAGAAACCATTAATTTAGCATTAAGCAAAGTAGTACTAGTAATTGAGCATTAATAATAAGAAAGCTGTGTTTCATGATTATATTAAAAGGTTAAACCCGCGGGGTAATACTAACTCTTATGATACATTTTCGCAAAAAGCGTTTTGAAACCAATATTAGCCTAAATAAATATTCTTATCAGATAGCGGGTTAGTACCCTTCTCAGAAATATTTCTAGAGAAAAAGTTATTGTTCAAAATAGTAATGAAAGACTAGACACAGGACTTCTCAGAACAGAAATCAACGACGTGGTGGAGACGATGAACCCTTTGAAATTAAAGAAAATGAAATTCATAAGACAATTTCGAGTTTTCCGAAGTCGAAGCTATTGACCCCTGGCTTTTACATGTAATGCTGACGAACAACGATATTGTAGATAAGTTACGCACGCACCAATGACCTCAGAAAATACAATCTTTGGATGGGTTTGGCATACAATTGTGGTATTATGCCCGTTCAGTGTGAGTGATTGTACTGAACAGATCGTAGTAATAAGGGGTTGGTGGAGTCCGTACTTTGTGTGTATTTAATGAGCCGTATGTAATAACATATTGTGTAAATGAGGTTAACTTCGTCTCTTTGACGTCGTCGCTTATACTCGTAATTATGGCATTAGCTTAGCGACAATTGTATTCTCCAGGAAACATATTAAGCTATACTTCTCCCATGTTTACTCGATATTGTGTTACCTATCGTTGTTTTCTTATGTTCATCAGCCTCGCCGCGCGCCGTTTTCGACGAAAAGCCTAGGAAAATACTGTGGGAAGGAGTAAGTTGGCTCAGCAACGTGGCAGCCTCTAGGCTAGGCTGGGCGATAGGCAACGGCCTTGCCACGCCCCGCGCGCCCCGCTCGTCTACGCTACAATGACGTCACTCTCACGCACCGAACACGTTCAAGTTCAATGTTGCCTATTAATTTTACCGTGCCTTACCATTACCACCAGCTAGCCGCCAGAGTGCCCGCTGACAAGGACGTTCAGGCATGCTGTAAAAGGAAGGAAGCTATTGATATGCTTGCTTTGTAATGCTCGAGAAGGTTGTTTGAAATCCTGTATATGTCGATGTATTAGCTGTCAGTAAAGTGGGTGTGAGTGAACGCGTGCTCTCGCGTGGCTAGGTCTCACAAAATCCAAAATGGCTGGCGAATGTTTTTCAACGGCTACCGTTCTATCTTTGTATGAGATCGATATTTACCCCTGACCAGTATTTATAGCATTCATGTTGCTGACATGTTCCATACTAAGAATAAATTTGAATCTGTGTCGGCCATTTTACCGAGCATAAAATAGAAACGTTTGAAACTAACGATAAGCTATGCCGGATTGGCTTAGCAGTTATTGATTCGTATTGAACAGTTTTTATAGAATAAGTTACAAAAAACACAAAAGAGATTGGCGCATTGAAAAAGGAGTCTTCATCAGAGGGTATAATGTCTTCTTTTTACTTTAACCGGGATGCTAACAGACGGAATCGATTATGATGACAAACAAGCAGTAAATATGCCTGTGGTTTAGTGTGTAGGTAGTTTAGGATTAATATTGTGTTTCCTTTTGCGTATTTGTTTTAATAAATCTATCTTAGTAACAATGACCACATAGGCGTTATTCAAGTTATAGAATCTACTTTTATGAATGTAAGTAACAAATAACTTGACAAATAATTGAGGCAAAGACGCCGGAATGGACGAGGAAAACAAGGATCGGTATGCAATGTCAACCGCAGATTATCTTACTTTCCGCCGTATTGAAGTATTCATTGAAACGTTATGATAACACGACATCTTCCTAAGCCCATTGACAGACGTTCTACGAAGCGCGTGCGCCATAATTTCAACAATCGGTCACGCACCGTGAACGCGTGTCGATCCATTGTCAGCTGTGACGTCATGCGTCACCCGCCATATGCGCTCCCCGAAATGTTTGTTTGGCCGCGAGTGAAAACATGTAGCTGTTGCTACTTCCTCTGGTGTAACATTGCTGAATGATCAGTGGCTTACAGCTGACACATGGAAAGGGCAAAGTGCACGTGTGGCAACTATCATAATAATGTTGTCAGTTTATTGCCAGAACTTGTGGCGGTAGGAAGTGTGTTCTCCGCCTTATCGCGGGACCAGAGATCAATTGTTTTATTTTTAGCCTCGCAATTAAACGCAAGTAGTGATCTACGTTTATCCTCGATTGTGTTTATTGGGATTTAGTGCGGTTTATTTCGATTTAGACCGGTTGGTGCTACAACTGGCTCGCGTGGACGTTCTCTACCTGATTTGAATATCGATAATTTAAACATAAAATTTAATACAGAATAATATTACCGTAAAAGTAGTCAAGTTGGAGTCCGTTTTATGTTTGCATTTCTCTGTTATGTGGCTTTGACACTTGTACAAGTGTGTAGTGCGCAACTTTAAGGTATGTACGAAAATTTGTATTTATTTTTAATCTTATCAAGATATTTGACTAGCTACTAATTAAACAATTATCAAATTGCATTTTTAAATGTGCCAACGCCTTAAGCTAGTTCTTTATTTCAGAAATCAATTTAATAATAAAGATAAGTTTCTTTATTATTAGTAATAGATAATACTTTTATTCATCCCTTACAAAACAGATTATATTTAAAAACATTATTTTAGAGTTCAGCAATAAATTTTGCGGCCTTATCGCTTTAAAGCTATAAGTATAGATAATATACAATTATACAATTGACGAAGCTTTGGCTGATAAAAATATATTTTGTGATGTTATAGGTACTAAAGCTAAGGTTGCTGTTAATTAGCTATAAGTTTAAATGTATTGTGACTTATCTAAGAACATATATATTGTGTCAAAAGATAAATAAATGAATTGAATTGTATGTGGCTTAATTTGATAAATAACTGACAAATCGAGACTCTAGATGGAAATAGAGTGTGTTAATTTATCTTCAGCTGTGTTACCAAAAACAAATAACATGTTAGGGGTCAGAACAAGTAGATGATTCTACCACGGGTCGCACAGCAACCGTTTGCCTTATCAAATTGAGACGCTTCATTGGAATACCTAAAGCTACCCAAACTACTCAAAGTAATAACAACAAAATTTTGATATCAGCATTTCCTACTAATAAATTGCCTTGAAATTTATATTAATTTGAACCTGGCCCGTAATAAAGACAGCAAAAAGTCATAAAATAGGTGTAGAAATTTTAAAATAATGATTAATCAACTTGTCTTTAAATATGGAATGAAAAATTCAACTATAAACCATTATTTAGTAGAATATAGTCCGCTCTATCGTATTTAATCGTATTTGTCAGCAGCATGGAACAGACACAAAATACCAAATTCAAATATTTCGCCGAATTCGTCCTTTCGTCACAATAAATCGAATATTATATTGAAGCTTCATTATTTCCCTTGAAAATACAAATGACGCAACTTAATTCTAAATGAAATCATTACATTTAATAATAGCGACGAAGGCAGAATCAGCGGCACTGTAATCGAGTCCCTTGTATACCTACACCTCCTTTAGCCCACCCACAGTTCCGTACTTGAGAAAGCGCTATTTAAAACATACCTATACAAGATTCTAGTCAAATAGAACTGATATGAGCCCCAATTCCAATAAATAATCGCTTCTCCATAACAAAGGTATCGTCTCAAAGTTTTGGCATTTTACCTTTGATGACCACTTAGAAATTCATTTACATATATTATAATTTACCAATTATGAAATTTGGTAGAGTTAAATCAAATCCAACGAATAAATAAAAAAGAAATTCTATATAAGTATATCTATAGTAATTCAGACAGTTCGTACAAAATCTGTTAGCAACTCTAGACTAAAATAACACCGTAGAGAGAAGCCTTGGTAATATGAATTGGCCTAAAACAGCCTCCTGTTACACGTGTCGCTCCCTCAACTCTCAGATAACATTGTTTTCTTTACGAAGCTTTGATTCCGATAAAAGTGTTTTTAAAAATTATCAAAGTGAACTCGCTCCGTTACATCACTTTGTTTATTTTTTGCGAAATAGCATTATACGGAATAGTACCCACTCACTGATAAAAAGTCTATTATGACAACGTGCTTTTATTACATGAGTGGATTGTTCAGTATTATTTGTTTATTTATTTATATAAAATTATCTGTACAAGAAACAATCTTGAAGTAGAACGGCTGTTGTAATAGACACGATGGACTTTTTGATTGATGATGAATTATCTCTTGATTTTGGTTTAATTTCAACTGTATTTCATTTGACAACAAAGTCGTAGAACTGCCTGTACTTGTTTGGTCAGGTGACCCCGTCTCCCACTACGCAAATTCAGTTATTTTAAGGCTCGAAAACCCGCCTACAATACCTTGAAGGTCTACCAAAGGCTGCTATCGAATAGCTCTCGATATACTTTGATCACATTAAAAAATAAACATGATTCAGAAATAATCGTGTATATGATTTGCATAGACCGTACTTATAGGCAAAGTTCCTCAATGTCAATGCAAGCGGTGTAGTGTAGGCGAACTAGAAGAGACATGCTATGAATACTTAATATCCTAGAAATAATGTAAACATCACGATTATTCTCTGAAATAGGAGAGTTCTAAGAGAGCAACTTTTCAAACGCGGAGTTTGAATCAACGCGATGGAGTAACTCGTTCCCGATTTCTATTGTTCGCTACAAGAGTTATAGGGACGATAAAGATCGGTTTTCTATTCGAGTATTGGCGTGTATCAATGGTACAGCCGGTTGTGCTGCTTAGCATACAATCGGCGGTAATTCTCCTAGCAAGTTAGTCACGCGGCTACTCTATAACATGCTTAGTATTCTTGTGTCGACGCTTGCCTACGTATACGACCACCGACCGAATCCAAACTATACAACTCTCCGTCTAATTTGAGCAGCGATAACCGTTTTCACGAGGTCGCGATATGTTTGCCAAACAGCAAATAGGACACCTTCTTTTGTTTTTGTTTGTAATAGACTCTCTCCAATTAGCGATAACTTTCAGATTTGCTTGTTCGCAAGTACATTCCCACACGTTATAAACATGTCGAACTGTGAATCCAAATCAATATGTATGATGTATCGGGTTTATTGTAAATAGAATCCCAAGTGGTTCGGAATCAGAACGGTGTGGAACGGGACCGCCGCCATTGTTTATTTATCAAGTGTGGAATGTAAAGGCGGAGCTGGGTCGGGAGTGCCGTCAGAGCCAGGGAAAGCACTTGGCGAGCTGTGCTGATCTCTTCTCCGGACGATTGATTGATTACATCTATTCTTGGACCAGCGCACGTAGAAATTTTTGGCTAGTGAATGCGAACGTAAGAGCGGTTGTAAAAAGAATGCAGAAATGCGTCATTGCCGGTAGAAATTACTTTAGTTTTCATGTTTAAAATACAATTTATTTTGAAAAACGTTGATGGAGCCGGTGCACGATTTCCAACGCTCCAGTGGGCTGAACGATCCCAAGCGGGGCATTCCAGAAAAAAATGCAGAAGGCGTGGGAATGAAACTCAAGACGCCCGAATAAAGGCCGACACAATACGACTTATCTATCTACCGTGGTGGTTTGAAGTGCCAATTTTAGTCACAATGAAAATTCGTGTAAAATGGTCAAAAGCATCACGTGGACATGATCGATTGTTGGTGTTGGTGGTGTTTTTTTATATAGTAAGTACATATTGAGATTGGTTCGAGCAGCTGACTATGTATATTGTAATATACAACTGTGCTCGTAGAGATTAAATAAGAAGATAGATTTGTGCAGACACGAAATATCAGTAGAAGTTATTGATGTTATGTTGGTGGAAGATTATCTGCAAACTGACATGATTTGCCTTCACCACTCCATGCCATCAAATTTAGAAATCTTCCACGTGACTGTTCTTCATATCTCAGCAGTCGATTCGATAGCATATCATTGCCAGATAAGATAACACTTGTTTGCCGAAGCGTGACGAAGTCTTGTATCATTCATAGCGGCTTTGCCAATTACGTACACGAACGTCTATCATTCATGATAACTTACATAAATCTGATAACTAACAGTTCATTCTTATACATTCAACGTAAGCATGCTTGAATGAGTTTACTTTTTACGAATTCTTCTATCACTTCATAAAGTTACACAAGACTGTAGGCGTAGCAGTTTTTCAATTATCTGAAAGAAAATTGGCTTACGTAAGACGGCTAATTTAAGCTTGCGCTTGTTTAGCCGAGTATCGATGAAAGCCAAAGCGTCTGAGCAGCAGTCTGTGAAGCGAGCAAGATTACACGCCTCAATCGTCCCATTTTAATATACCGTAAAAGGGATCAATGAAATGTTTCAGCTAGGAAGGCCCAATCAATAACGCTCGGCTTGTCTTATCTCGTAATCATTTTCCTAATGATTTGTGAATTGGATCGTATGTTCTTTGTTGTGTAGTTTAAGTACGTTTATAAGAAGACAGTATTGCGATATTCTACTCGTATATCTCCAACGATATTATAAAGAAAGAAAGAAATAATATTGGACAATCCACACAGCATCATCTAGCCCTAAGCTAAGGAGAGCTTGTGTTATGACTGATATACATAATACAATCCATACATAGAAATTTTTTATTATACATAGATAACGGCCAGAACACCCGGAACAAATATCTGCAGATCGAACACACATTTGTCTCGGGGCGGAGAAAATTTGAACTCTAAGAGATAAGGGCTTTTTTATTTAGGAGGAACCTAAAACTAAATTATTCGTACAGAAATAGTTGTCCGAACGGTCCGGATATTAAAAAAGTTCGGATATACACAGAACGATAGATGGAATATTCAGATCTGACCTCGTTTCTAGGAGCTACTGGGGTGTATAGTACCTACATATGTATATCTAATATCGTCTAATATCGAGGCAGGTAGGCGGACGCTGACATTTAATCCTGCTAATATCTGCAAATATTCACATTTCGTTTACATATTATAAATAAATAAATAAATAAATAATGCTGGACAATCCACACAGCATTATCTAGCCCCATGGTAAGCAAAGCTTGTGTTATGGGTACTAGATAACTGATATACATAATACAATACATTACATACATAGATATTTTTTATTATACATAGAAAACGACCAGAACACCCGGAACAAATATCTGCAGATCGTACACACATTTGTTCCGAGGCGGGAATCGAACCCGCAACCGCTTGCGTCGCAGGCGGACCTTCGCCCACCGCGCCACATCGGTCGTCAAATTAGTATTTCGTATACTGCCTAATACATTAAGTATACAAAATAATAAAATATTAAAACCTGTGCGTCTTGATTCTAAAAACGACTGGAGTTTTCCATTAAAATTGTTTTCGAAAGTTGTAAGGTAGGTTACTCGGTTTACCTAATAATGTAAAAAAATAGGCTAGTATCGTTTTGCCATTCAATAAATGCTCTTTTTGGCACTAAACATAACATAACAACTAATATTATACATGCGAAAGTTTAGATTAGGGGATCGGATTAGGGTGATATTTTTCACGAAGGTAGTTCTAGAATCAAAATACTTTTAAGGCTTTTTATCACATAAATAATTTCCCATATGATAGAAATAACCTTAATACGTTTCCATAGAAACAACGCGTGCGAAGCCGCGGGCAGAAACGAATAAAATAAATTGAACAAAGAAAACTGTTCTAGATTGAAAATATACGTGTTAATGGATGCTATTTCTATCTTTATGAGAACAAACAAAGGTGACTCTTTTACAAAACCGGTAGGCAAAGTTTGTATGCGAGCGTCGTGTACTTAATGCGTGGGCCCTGACCATTTACACACAGCCAGTACCAGACGTGGCCATTGAAGAGCTCGTTATTATGTCTAACTAAGTGTCTCCCCGCGGCTTCGCACGCGTTTTTTCTATTAGAATCACTTCAAAGTTATTTCTATCCCATCGGAACTGATTTATGGGACTTATCCTAAAGATTTATTTGCATAAATATGTGTAAACTTATGATTTTACAAACAGGTATATATGTATTATTATTATTTATTATGTCTCTCATTTACCATGATCACGGGCCATAAAGTGACCCGGTCCTTATTATTATTTATTATTATTATTATTTATTTTAAGCCATTATTGTCCCACTGCTGGGCAAAGGCCTCTCTTTTCTCCTTCCACTCCTCGCGATCCAACGCTGCAACAGGCCACGACGGAAGATGTACCTCGAGCTCGTCGCGCCATCTCTTCCTGGGCCTTCCACGTCGCCTCTTAGCGTTGGGTGGGCTCCACTCTGTGGTGGTCTTAATTCATATATGTATGAACACATTTATATATATATGTTTTATTCCAGGCCTGACTACACCAATATAAAATTTCAGCCCGATCCGTTCAGTAGTTCTTGCGTGAAAAAGTATCAAACATCCATAAATACAAACTTTTAACATTTTAATAGGATTAGGTACTACGATATAAAGAATTTTTATTGTAGCGTAAGCAGCAACTTGCACATACCAGCTTAATCTCCTAGTCTGACACCAAAATATCAAAGACAGTCAGATGGTCAGAAGTTAGGGAATAATTTCTCACTTTTGGGGAGATACGGAAGAGTTGTGACGAAGAAAAGTCGCCATTATAAATAAAATTCTCGTCGTGTGCGACTTCGATAGCCTTCCTTGAATCGCTTTAATTTCTTACACCACGGAGGTAGAAAATTCTATAAACACAGCTCTTGCAGAGTTTGCAATAGTTGCAATAAGTTAGTAGGTAATTATCGAAGAAAGACTGATATTGCCTATCTGAATTTTTTCGACACGTGTAAACTAAATTATCTGAACTCGAATGAATAGCAAAGAGGCGCAAGAAAACGGTCAGTGGTCATTGAACTTAGTAATTAATGTAAATTCAATAATTAAGCGATACACGTCCAATTGTATCTTTGAATTACAAATTAGGAAACTTTCTTCTCTATTTTTGACAAAAAATCATAAAAATAGATACGATGAGATTAAAAACTTTTAAACGGGAAACGCTGCAGAAGTTTATTGCGTGAACTTCTTAGGAATTTGATAGATTAATAAATATTACCACAGTCTAGCCTCCAGAAGCAAAGCAACGCTTCCGATTGGTAGCTCTAGATTGTTTGCTTTGTTAGTTAGGTCAACTGTTTCAATTGTAAATACTTTCTAGTTCTAATTTGTTTCTGTATTAATTGATTAACTTTCTTTGTTAAATAACTAAATAACTGATAGAATACCAACGGACATAAGATCAGGGGCATATTATATTGCTCCTAAATACGTAATTGCGTATTCCGTTTTATTGTATTGTGAAAATTTGTAACTACTCTAATTCGGTGTATTAGACTACCAATTGGTCGAAACGAAACACACAATTGCCAATTCGGAGAATTAAAATTAGCCCTCAGTACCCAAAGTGTTCTCTAATACTCTCCTTTATCCTTTTAGTACACTACCCACTAGTTTCAGCCAGCGGCTTCGCACGGGTTGTACCTTACGCCTATAAAACGGGTGACAATAACCTGCCTTGTCTACACTTCAATCATTCACACAGCAACATTTTTACTCCTAGATAAATATCTGAGTAATGCCAACAGGTTCAGCTTTTGTATTCTCTTGATAATGGAATTACAGTGTACACTGAATGATGATAAATTGAGATAAATGGGTATCATTGTTCTTTTATCGCTGTAATTGCCGCTATTAACCAGCAGGCTGCTTAGAATAAAGCACATTATGTATACAGTAATGAATACATAACACGTTGATTCAGACACTATTTATATAAAACGGTAGCGTAGTATTTTAGAGAAGTTAGTTGTGTGTGTATTTTTGTGTATTTTTTTTAGTATTGCAAAACCGAACGGGGTGTAAAAATATTTTCTATGCTCTGCCAAAAATTCCTACTTGTGCATTGTTCAGACTTTTCGCTGACATGCACTCTGTAATTTGTGTTATTTTGAAGTTACACAGCGTTACAGTTGAAATTGTATTTAACTGAAATACAATATAAAGAGATAGCAATTAATTTGGTCTGATACAAACAACGAAAATAGCTCTCATTGACGCTCTATTAGCTACTTATGCGATATTTCAACCGCTGGCTAAAGCAAGATATTTTTAAACAGTTATTTTGAAATCTTCATAAAGCGTAGGAATGTTAATATTTGTTATTTCTACGGTCAGGCCCTGACATGAATGTAAATATGAGATTTTGCGGCGGTCGCGTAGGCGGGTTGTTTGCCTCGTCAGTCCTATTGCGTGATCATCTTAATAAAAGTGTTGTTACACTCTGAAAGCTGAGTGAATAATACAGTATTGCCGTAAAAGATGTAATAAACAGACAATTATACGCCAAGATCATTCGCACTAAAGTCCGTGAGCTTTGAATGGTTTGCCATGCAATAAAATACAGGATTCAAGATTTATCAATGAAGTCGGGAAGATAAAATATTGGATATAGAAGTTTCATCCAAGAAGAAAACAAATAAAAGAAAACGAAATATATTTTACCCAACAGGCACAGTTAGCTAAAATTGTTTAAATTTTGAATACTAATTCTAATTTGTTCCTATTATTTGATTGTAACTTTCTTTGTTAATGAAGATGTTTTATGAAACAACACAAACCTTGATGCATTTATAATATGTTAAAACTGGCTTAAATACAAATAATGATATTTTCTAGTAACAATGTCTTAGTCCCTCCCTATCTACCTACGTAATAACGACTATATATATATTTATATATGTTATACTAAATTTTTTATTGCAAACATGTTGTACAGGGAGTCTTAAAGATCACCGCAACTCAGTATTTTGCAGTATTAAGCCATTGCAGCCCTCTGAATTCTTGCTACCCCTCCGAAAACCACCGCAGTACTGGGTACTGCGGTGGTTTTCGGAGGTGTGGCATGGGGGTACGGATAGCACAGATATAGGTACTTATACAATATATTAAGATTATAATTATATCATGAATAAGAAAAAACCTAGTCATAATTGAAAAATAATAAGTCACTGACGTACAGGTAGAGTAAAACTACAAACACACCAGTATCAAGTATTGACAGATTAGTGAAACATGTATACGAATGCTTAAGTCGGATGCATTTATTAAGAAACTAACAATAACAGAATACAACAATTACAACTAGTATTTACACATCTATCTATTTCCTAAAATTCTATGACATCACGTAAACTACAAGAAGGCACTTAGTAGGTTAACTAACACTTTCTTTGTCGATGACGCACATCCGTCTTCACCTCGTCGGCATCGTCGTCGTACCGCAGATGCTCGGCAATGAATGCGTTAAGTATCAAAATGTTGCAAATGTCCTTAACACGCCGCGCGCCTGTACCTCGATAGCAAATAACAATTTAATATTATAATTAGCAACACTGCAATGCAATTATCACGTCAGACTTTTTACCGCAAACGAGTAAAGTGTTGTGTTGGTAACATTACGTAACGTCGCGTGACCAGACGTTCATTCAGCGAGCAATGGAGGACGTATAAATCGGCGATGTTGCCAACAATGACTTGCTGGATTCAATTTGTCTTGCCAGTTGCGGGTTAATGTATCGGCTGGATTTTTAAAAGGTGATCCATTTTGGATGAGCTGTTTTCCAAGAAGATAAAGGCAGAACCACAGTCTTGTGGTTTGGTGTGTTATGTTGTGACGCGTTATAAGCATATCAGTTTCTTAGATTTAGTAAGCTTAGAAATTTCTGTTTTGTAAATAAATAAACATCATTACTGTATGTTGTGTTCGGTGTAGTTGTGATCTAAGTATGTTAACTCCCGAATACTCAACGCATCTCAGATTTAAGCACGTCTCATGTGACGATTTTTGACAGATTTTCATTTAAAACTGACAAAAAATGGCTACTTGAGACGTGCTTAAGTCTGAGATGCGTTTGAGTATTTAAACTGATAGGTATTCTTTTGAAAGCACGACACACTACACCACTCTAGTTCTAGCTCAAATGATATTGAACAAATGAAACGGACAAGACTCGTCTGCTGTTTTTGTCCAGTAAATTCGGGATAATATATACCTGTTGTGTATTTATTTTGCCCCGTATTTCCTGGACACACAACAGACAGTAGTAAAACAGTTTCCAAGCCGACATCAAAAGCATTCCCAAAGTAATAATTTGTGAATATTAATTCGTGATGTCATTTTATTACTCTTGCCAATAGCATAGTAGACGGGCAACATCAAACTCAGCTGTTGGGCTTTAGTCGTGCCTAGATAATTTATCGGGCCAAATTTTGTTAACCAACTTTACTATGGCACTGTTTTCGTCGCAGAATCGTCCACAGATGAAGGAAACCTTAGATACGATTAACAGATTGTTCTCAACCTTGACACTTTAGACACACATCCTTCAATCTTCCTTCATAGTCCATCTGAAATATTTTTTTCTGGGATATTTTTTAATTTTTTGATATTTAACAAAGAAGCTGAATATTATTTTGTTTCTTAGAGATTAACTCGAGTGAATAAAAGAATAAAAAAATAAAATAATTTATTTATAGCCACACACAATAATAAACAATTACAAAAAAAGGGAAAACACATAAAAAATACAAAACAACTTAAGTAGTAGTGATTTGAACTTTACATAATGTAGCGTGGTAGTAGAGTCCCAAGTATGAGAATAACTGGTCTTTCCCTATGTGCGCGGCTAATAAGGTCCAATCTCAGAGACTGCAAGGGCTTACGCACTATAATAACAAAAGCCTTGTTAAATATCAATTTAATAATTATCGAGGTAGACCTCAGAATTAAATAAATAATAAATAAATAATGCTGGACAATTCACACAACATTATCTAGCCCCATGGTAAGCAGAGCTTGTGTTATGGGTACTAGATAACTGATACACATAATACAATACATTACATAGATAGTTATTTTTTATTATATATAGAAAACAACCAGAACACTCGGAACAAATATCTGCAGATCGTACACACAATTGTTCCGAGGCGGGAATCGAACCCGCAACCTCCTGCTTCGCAGGCGGACCTTCGCCCACCGCGCCACATCGGTCGTCAAAAGAATTATACGTTCTAACAATATACGTTATTACAATTAGTATCACGACCATCCTGGCAAACTTTATTCATTAAAAATAAAGTTTGTAAATCCTTTTGTAATGTATTTTCCGCTTGACATTTATTTGGCTTAACTTTCAGTTAATTTAAGCAACCTTCCACAAAATCACTTAAAATTCTGTTACTTTACAGCATATAGGAACTTTAAGGTAGGCGTTCTGTCCGCGGCTTTGCACGCGTTGTCCTTAGATAATATGAGCCGAGACGTACATATACAATACAATATTATTTACATACTAGTGGTTTCTTGTCACTTCTTCCACTAGTCGACAAAAAATTGAAGTGAACTATAAAATATGACGTGTCTAAGTGCTTATTTGTAAGCTTAAAGAAATAAAAAACTTCATTTTCATTTTCAATACAATACATACCTATAATATATCTTTATTGCACCATCAATACAAAAAAAAATAAAAAAATAAAGGATCTTAATACTAACTAAGTCTAGTGGCACAATCGGCGGCCTTATCGCTAAAAGCGATTTCTTCCAGGCAACCTTTGGATGAATAGGATCATATCTACAATAATACGTAATGTGTGTCAAATAATTGAATTAAATACATTGGCTTGTAAACGTCTACGAAAGGTGATATAGGTGGCATCAGTTCTCTGTTATTATTATTACTCACGAAACCAATCATAATTTCATGGTGGTTGTGTCCCTTTGACGACAGGTGATCATAACAGGTGCTTCCAACGTATTCCTTAGTACGTTGACTGTAAATACCTTGTAATGAATATGGCTATAGCCAATACAAACAACATAGAAGTACAGTCGACGAATGGAATAGATACATTGATAGATCATTTATTAATTGACGACTGTGGCGCGGTGGGCGAAGGTCCACCTGCGACGCAGGAGGTTGCGGGTTCGATTCCCGCCTCGGAACAATTGTGTGTACGCTCTGCAGATATTTGTTCCGGGTGTTCTGGTCGTTTTCTATGTATAATAAAAATTACTATCTATGTAATGTATGATGTATATCAGTTATCTAGTACCCATAACACAAGCTCTGCTTACCATGTGGCTAGATAATGCTGTGTGAATTGTCCAGCATTATTTATTTATTTATTTAATTACAAGTAGATTACATTTGTCTGAGCACTTGGTTGTCATTTTATTTACAAAAATTTATTATAAATATCTTCTATAGTTAACGTGCAATCCTTCAACAATACAAGTTAGCCTGCTGTCCCTAAGTAATATAATAATGCATCGAAGATACGATATTATAACTCACTTTTATGACAAATTGAATATAAGTTAAGAAAGATTTTATATTTTATGATAGATAGATAGATAACACTTTATTACACCACACAAAACAGAAAATAATACAGAGATAAAAACTTAGAACAAAGGTATAAAGGGCGGCCTTATCGCTGAGAGCGATCTCTTCCAGGCAACCTTTATGATACCAATAAAAGACGTATCATAAAGAAAATGTTGATGAAAGCGATAATTGCTCGCGTAGGGATAAAACTTTTTTCAAATAAATTGGATATAACAAAGTGATTATTCTATTTTCGTAGGCACTTGTAGCACTTGCTGTTGAAACTTGAAAGATATTTTTGAGCAAGCAATCATTAATTGCAATAAATTTATATAGAAATTTACTTACCTATACAATTATTATTTTAGCATGTTTTATAGTGTGATTTTATGTGAAATTTTAATTAGTCGTAAGTTGTAATAATATATCATAATATAATAAATTACCGAGAATCTGAAATAAATAAGTTCATAAAAAAAAATATACACGGCTCTAGAATCAAATAGATTTATTGTATATAAATGTACATACATATATATTTTTACAAAGAAAATTAGGAACAATCACAGAATAGAAGAAACTAATTAGAACTATGTACAATTGTAACGTTAACGTAAATAAGGACATGAAAGAAAGAAAATTTTTTTTTTATTAAGACTTGTTTTAAATAATAAACTACTCGACAATATAACACCTAATAACATAAAATATAAACTTAGATCGCACTTCTTATCGAACCTACATCATTATCAGGAGGTTTGATTCAGTTACTGATCAACTTACTTACCTAATTCCAATTTATAATCTTATTGCCTGAAATTGAATAACTTTATTGTCAAACCCATGAGATTTCACTCAGCTGACTCTCATAGCTAATAATACATCTATACAAACCTTTGTGGTTTCCTTCGTGTTATTTTTAAGCATTTTTATGTAACAATATCTTTAAGTTGGTAATTTTTTTTTTTTATTTAGCCTGTTTCGTCCCACTGCTGGGCAAAGGCCTCCCCCAAATCTTTCCAAATAAATAAATAAAAAATAAATATCATTTTATCTTTCTTTAAAAAACAGACGGTTCCTAACGAGGCTTATGCAGGACTGTGCCACAAATATTTGAAGGCCTATTACCCCAGAATATACAGGGTTACTTGTAAATAACTGACACTGCGTGAACTGCAACTTTTGCCCATCATCACAAGCACATCCGTGAATACGCCAGATCTTAAATACAAAACGTTTTTTTAAATCCCATAGAAACGTAAAACCAAGTTAATCCTGAATAAATGAATAACGAAATGCACTAAAGAGTCATCTCTCTCTCTCACACTCACTGTTAAATCACAGCAAAGCCGTTTTTAAGTTTACGTTTCAAATAAAACCCCTTTAGTTAACTATTATTGAATGGAGAAGGTACTGCCTATAATTTTAAGAAATATGGCCTCCTCACGCACGTGTTTGCGATGACGGGTAGAACCTAAAGTTCATATCATGTCAGTGAATTATCAACAACCCAACCTGAATTATAATAACACCAACGTCTAACCATCTATCTAGCAGTGGATAAAGTCAGTTTGTGGATGACAAGCATCAAAAAGGGGTTAATACAGAAAGGACCTAGATAACACTAGCGTAGGCCTTTAGACAGGCAGACAGTACAGTTAATGAGGCTTAGGAGTAGGCGAAGTAAAGTTATAGATGATAATGTTGACAGTGACAGTTGTAGCTGACTGTACTACAACTATGTACTATCGATGGCCTGTAAATGCATATAATCATAACAAGCTAAACCAAGCCAGTAAAATACAATATCTATCGTAATTATACTTGTTCGTCACACACGTTACCATTAGCTGGCATTCATTATTTCACGTAATTCAGAGTACAATGTGCATAATGTAATTGCAAATAACATATAAACAATGAGCATGTGTATGACAGAAATAAATAGATAAGCTGTTGGCCATTCTGTGAATAAATACCGGAAATAATTATCTGTAAGTACGAGTATACATGTTTTGCCTAACAATAAGTACCTAGTTATTTTTAATTTTTCCTGTGTTAATGTTCATAATGACGACAAAACCTTCAATATTTCTTCCTAAAGTGTTATAAAGAATGTACAAAGTTCACCAAAGTGCTAATTCTGAATTTCTATTATAAATACAAAAACCTACCGTAGCCGTCTGTAGGAAAATTTCGAGCAAACAGAACTTTAACAAAACAGATCCCAGCTAACAAATCAACCGTGGAATCAAAATAATACAGGCATTTGTAAGTTGGGTTTCCCAACGCCTGTTCCACTGGGTCTGATTGTAAAGTTATTGTGAGCTTTATCGCGTTGTATTTAGATTCAAAGACGAGGTTACACTCTTAAATCCCAAGCTAGAGTTGTGGGGGGTGATGCCGCCCGATCCATTAGTAGGCCTGGGCGCGCCTAGTTTCAGGCAGTCTTGCCAGTGAATCTTTTGAGAGTAGCTGTATTTATTCTGTAGGCAGGGGTAGGAGTTTCGCCATCCCCGCAGGGTGGCAAGACGTGGCGTGAATGGCGGTGGCAAGGTCAGGGGCGCCGGAAGTGGGTTACGGGCGGCGCCCTATCGACCGCCCGGCGCCACCCGCCCAGCCACCCCGCCCGCCTCGCCGATTACCACTATTCTGTATGGAGTTAATGTCTACTTCATCAGTTAGAATGTCTCTGTATGCGGTTTTTCAAGGTCGTTTTATACAGATAGTTTTCGCATCGATTAGCAATAGAAACCGTTAAATTACAATGGATAGTTTACTGTCTAGCCTATTTGAAATGCTGTTTAATTACCTGATGTCTCCAATGCGCACGAAGCGCGTCAACTAGCATTCTAGGATAATTTACGAATTTTGATTAATTAGAGTCGGTTTGGAGCTGGTTTAACAAAGCGGCGGCGGCGCGGCGGCCATGTTGGATGCGCCGGAGTAGAACGTGCAGTAAGCTTCCGCGGATCTCGTTGGCGATTTGGCGCGCCATTCATGCGAGGTTTTTTACCCCGCGGCCTTGTTGAACGCGCCTACGCCGCGCTACGCTCAGACGGCGCTGGACGCCAAAAACTAAATTAGAACGCAAACGCAACTCTCAATAACAAAGATAAGGCTCAAAATAACCGCATAAACACTTCCGCAGAATCATTACTGACTTGCAGCGTTAGTCGCTGGAATCTAGAGTCGTTTGCATTACTTTAATTAGTAATCCACTTTGCGCTAGTGCCGTTGTCGTGATTCCGAGAATCTAAGGTAATGCAGGTGCCGATCCGTAAATAACCGAGCTTACGTAACGTTGAACCAACCGCACGAGATTTCTTTTGTTGCTGAATTCGACGAGACGCGAGGATTTTTAAAAATAAACCAAATATAGCTAGAGTCGGGACTCGGCGAGAACTAGCTAATTGGCTTGAATTTTTAAAGGCTTAGTCACGATCCCACCATCTCTCTTTGTTTTTTGTGACTCACATCGGCAAACAATGTGTAACGATCTCATGTTTCCTCACTCGTGAAAAAATGCGTTTGGATTGTTTCAGTAAATAAATGTAGAGCTGCTCTACCGTGGCAGTTTATGTTACTAACGTTACACACGTTCTAATTGCCTACATTAAAATCGGATTTATACTGCTTTGCTGCCAGACACAATTAAGAGGGAATTGTTACCTATATCTGCAGTAAGAAACTTGGCAGCTATATAACCCGTTTCAGAGATCAAGGCTGAAAAAGTAGGTATTGACAAAGTAGAAAGCAAGACCTTGCAAAATATTGTATTCGAATACCTATCGAGGGTAACTAGGTATACATAAATTTTGCGGCTTATCAAGTAGGTACGTAACTTTTGCAAATAGGCACTATTTCTTAGAATGTCATTTGCAACATGGCAACATCGTTAAATGTGAGTTGGAATCGACGCTGTCGTAAAATGTGCTTTTACTGAGTAGGCACAAAGCCTTATTTGGGTCTACACATGCCTTTGAGAATCCAAAGTTCAAGTCTCATTGAATGAATCGTTTCGACATTGGCGCTACATTTTCTCATCGGCTCTACTGATGTTGAATGAGATGTTTACAGTTGGCAAATTAGTAAACATACGGTTCCAACAATATGTACCTACCTACAATGATACTCTTGCGACTAGGTAACAGGAACTTAATGATAGCGGACAAGATTGATGCCGCTATACAGATACTGCATTGTTGCAATTACTAAATAAACCTGCTATAAAAAATACATAATACATAACTGTCATAGACTTAGAGATATAGATTAACCCAATTATGGATGGATCTATGTAATCTGAAAAATAAATGCTATTTTTATGTATTTAAAGCTTCGGAACGATTATAACTTTGTAGCCAATAATAGTAGATGCGATAATTAATAATAGATGCGAGAGAGGCCCATACAGTATAGAGGCCGGTGTCATTTCTATTTGACACTGACAGCTTAGTTAGACACTAAGACCATAGACTAGAACAAGGTACCTACATTACAAAACGCATAGGTACCTACAGTACACTTTAGTATAGTACCTACATGCTTGTCCCTTAACACGAGTCGTACGCTAACAGCGCAGCGTGAGGGTGTTTGCGCAGGTGCGCAAAGCCACACTGTTCTTCAAATTATCGCCTCGAGCAGAACACGAAGGAATGTTACCATACCTTAATTATCGTGTTTTGGCCACTTCCTTTCCCTTTGTCAATTATTAAAGTGAAGGGCAAAGTGGAAAGCCAACCGTTTCTATTAGAGACAGCCTGAAAGGTATCTTTTTATTTATTTATTTTAGGAAAACTTACGGCTTAACATAACAAAACAAAGTCTTACTGCGAGAAAACCGAAACCGATGGCCTAAAACTTTGATGGAAGTTGCAGGTAATATCTGGTATCAGTTTCAGTAGAAAATATACAGTCATAACCGACTTGCAAGAACTTTGGCAATAACTGTTGACGGAACGATATCTTGCAAAACACATCAAGCATGTTTCATTCATCCAGCATAACAAAGATGAATAACTTAGCATAAAGCAATATTTTCTCTATTATATAATCAAGACTATAGGAAGCAACGAACATACCTTACCTATCTCATTGTTTATACGAGCAATTCATGTAAATGTGTTATTTTAAGGAAATATGTATAAACATGTGTTTGTGTATCGTAATTTAAATAACAATAGACTTACACCAAACAACATTAAGCTAGATTCAATGCACCATATCTCTCTCACTACACTGTAACTGGAATGTTGGCAAGCGAGAAAGAGAAAACGATAGTCGAGTAAATCCCCAAGTCGTAAAACAAGAGAATGCTGGGTCGTAGAACTAAAGTCCTAATAATAGAACAAAGCAGTTACACCAGACTAGAAAGCGGCGGCATATGTCCAGCTGAATAGCACCTAATAACCTACAACCTATCCATAAAGATTTATACGTATAAAATAGGTGAATAAAATCTATTTATAATGTTGACGTCGCCGCTCTACATTCTTATCTCGATGATAGTGGTTAGGCAGATGCAGTGCAGGGTCTACATATTTGGTTCACCGCAAACTGCTAACGGAGCTGAGAGATGATAAAACTGATAGAAAGATGCCACTAAATAGAATCTACCTTTGGAATATATAGTCGTTGTTTTGATCCAAAGGTAAATCTATTGTTTCTTTGTTGACGGAAGGAAGATATGGCAACAAGACGTTTGTAAACATTAAACGATTTTCGTTACGTGATCCTGTGCACGTTTCCTAAGCCATATGTAGGTAATAGGTAATATAATTGTATTATATCTAGCAGTCAATGACTGAGTGTCCATTAATAGCTCTTTTAGTGTAAACTGAAAATGTCCTTCATACTATAAAGCGTTATCTTGAATGACGTGAATAGTAAATCGAATAGGTCTAATATAGGTCCTAATAACTTTAATTTTTAACTCTTGGTCTGAGTTCATTACTTTTTTTCTACCTAAAACCACCTATGTATATTGAGATTTGTATCATGTTTAGTGGTTCTATGTGATTTATTTCCATGATCTGCATATGTTTGCTGGGACTTGCTGACGCATTCAGCAAGTCCCAGCAAACATTCGCTAGTTGAAGACAGAACACTTCGGCGGTCATCAGGGAGGGCCTTTGTCCAGAAGTGGCCTAGCTTAGGCTGATGACGATGAACCATGACCGTTATTAAAGTTTATCAGCTCCTGTTCAGTAACTAACGTATACTTTTCCTTGTCCACAGCCCGTCCGATGATCTCAGCGAGCCTCCCCGGCGAGGCGCTCGGGCAGCTGGGCGCTCTGCCGCTCGGACACTTGTACCCTCCCCCGCCCCCCTCAGGCATGACCCCTGAGTTCCTAGCGCCCCCTCCGCGGCCGTACGCGCGCTACAACCCGCGGCGACGGGACGTGATGCCGACCCCTCCCGCGCCCGCGCCGTACCCCTCAGTACCGGCCTACCCGTTCCTTCCGCATCCGGGATCATACGCCCCGTATATGTACAGGAGGCAGCAGCCGACGTACCCAATCCGTCCTAGAGCTTCGTCTGGGTTCGTGCCTCCGTCGCCGGCGCCGCATTCGCCGCCGACAGCGCAGGCTCCGATCCATCCGCCGAGAGAAGTCAGTATATCTTTGGTCTAGTTTGTAAGATCCAATCAATTTAGTAGTCCGTGGGCACGAGCACGTGGTATAATCTGGTGCGGGGCCGAGATAGGGCCCACTGTTAGGATATGCCCAACAGTGGGTGAAAAGGCCTGATAATAATGATGCAATGCTAGAAAGTAAAACCACCGGACAAGAGCAAAAGACTGATGATGGTCCAATCAAACAAAATGTGACACCACCTGTAAAAATTTTAATAAACCTAGAAATGAGTAAACCACTTCATTGTGATTTAAGACATAATTTTTTTATCTTTTCTAACAAAAATTTCCTCATTTCAGCAACCATGCGAGCAGCGACCAAGATCTCCAGAACGTGGTCCACCCGCACCTTACTTCTGTCGAGGCGCGCTGATTCGTCTCGAAGACGGCTCCTACCGCCGAGTGGAAGAGATGAGGACTGAGGACTTCGTGATGAGTGCTGATAGGAACTCGGAGCTGATGCTGACACAATGCACGCTGCTGCGGTTGGATGAGCGAGGGGATAGAGCCTCGTTAACGCTTACGTATGGACGGAACCGTAGTCAGGTAAGGATATCAATTTAAGCTCCGTTTTTGAGATGAAATAACATGATAAAAGAGCAAGCGTTAGAAATTCAATAAAGTTCAGATTTTTTCTTCGGGAAAGAGTAGATAACTTTGGCACAGATTTTAGCACACGGCGGATAGAATAGGGGCTATTCAGAGGAGCCCCATACCTACGTACGTGCTCGTTTAGTAGATATAACTTGCTCTTTGAAGAGTAATGCTCATTGTGACAGTCAGTAACAATAATTTCTCATATTCCAGGTGGAGTTGGAATCTACGATAGAACATCCGTTCTTCGTATACGGCAGGGGATGGGCGTCATGCCGGCCCGAGCGCACGCTCGTGCAATACGGGCTTCGCGTGCAGAGGTTGCAAGTTGGAGATGTGTGTGTGTCGCTGGTGAACCGGAAGCACAGTCAGGCGGCCGGGCCCGCGCATCCCACGGGCGCCGCGGGCCACGAACCGCATCTTCAACCAGCCCAATCGCCACAACACACCCCGCTTCACCCTCCCAGGCCGCCACAACACCCCACTTCCGCGCCTCCCCAGACGCACCCAGAAAACCTCAGCGTAAAGGAAGACGCTCGGAGTAAGCGTCGCTGGTCAGCCTCCGACGCCGCCGAAGACTGCCCGCCCCTCAAAAAACGTTGATCAGCTTCCGTCGATCGTGTTGTGATGCCCTCGTTGCAAAGACTACCGTGTAGTGGCCGCGACCGACTGCAGTGCGACCCCAGTGATTCAGTTGCGTACATTTCGCAGTTTATACGGTCAGCGGTCACAACAGTACGCTTATGATATTCTACTCGGGAACTTTAGGTGCTTTTTCTGTCGGGTGCTTCTGTACTTTGTGTACATTGTTGTAAATATGTAACATAGAACGTTGAATGTTACTCCGTGAATAGGTAGTGTGTCACAAGTAGCGTAATTACTTTACACAGTTCGTTGCCGGCAACGTGGGCCACAAGTCAATAATTTCCATAATATAAACCTATAAATATACTTACTAAGAACTTCATCGTGACATAGAAATTGCATGTCTGAAGCGATATGATGCAATCGTATGCTTCGATTATGGGTTTTAATCATATGAGCACAAAATAACAATTTATTATTTTCTACCAGATCTTATAGTAGTTAGATATTGTGATAACAATGAGATTTTAAATCGCCAGTCCACCTCGACACGGCAATGCATGTAAGACAAAACTAAATGGTACAATGAATGTTAGATGTAGGTAGATGTAGCCGGCTGACGTTATCTTGACTGATTTCTTGGCGAGTTCCGGAGGGTGGTTGTGCCATTCCCTTTGGAGCTCATACAATTCCAACGGTTGTGAGCGCAGACATATCCATGACTACCCACGACTGCTGTGACGCGACCGGCGTCGGCCAATCTTGCAGTACTTACGTACTCCCCGGTTCTTCCGCTGATTATATTGTAGACGTGCTTTCTGCACATGGCAAACTCTTCTGACAAATAATACTATATGTAAACTATATTTAGGTGTATTTGTAAAAATTAAATTTATCACGGTTATCTAGATGTCATCTCTATCGCTTTTTACGTCCATGTGTAATACACATTATAACTTTTTCTATGAGAAGATGTATACATAATAAACACACAGTCTGTGATATTTTGTAGTTATTGGTCAGAGTAGATGACGAAGTATTGCTTGGATAAGAAGAGTATAATGTATGTATTAGGATAGTGAGTATTGGTAAGAAATGTAGTTATTGTATACTCAAAAGTAACACGCTGAAAACTATAACTAAAAACAAATATAGCGTCTGTGATTGAAATACATAATCGTAATAACGACGCATTGCCATATCAAATCAAATAATTGCGTATTTATAGAGTAAATGCACAGCTGGTGTTTTTAGTTGAGATTTCAGTTCCAAATTTGTATTATATTTTGCATAATTATTAAGCTGGGTAGTGACCGGTGTTACTGAGTGTAATGTATCATTCGCAGCGAGCATGAAAAGTTACGCCATATGCAAAAATCCTTCTCGTTTCTCCTTGCGAACGCATGCTTTCCCCGTACTGACTGCACGAACGCTCGCTGTGTAACAAGTCACATTATACGCCTCGTAACACTGATCAGGACCCGGTTTGGATACCATAGCTTGTCAGATGTATAAAGTCAGTGAGTAACAAACACGACGGTCCTATATTGCAGCATATAACCAAAAGCGTGAGGCCAAACGATTTGTTGCCTCCCTGGTTTTATATCATGTTAGGGTATAATGTATATCCGCTAAATTCAAATTTCCAAGAGTTGTTATCAGGATTTAATGGGAAATTGTATTTGGCGGAGAACCAATTGGAGTCCAAGTTTGCCATAATTTGCAATAACAGTGCAACTTGCCAAACTACGCCGCTGTTTCAGTGGGCGGGCACTAAGAGGGTCAGTTGATAAGTTTGAGTCAGCTTCATTGTACCGTTGTACGTGCTTATTAATCATAAATGTCAGTAATCGACATCCATCCAAAATGGACACTCATCGACGATGGATGCTGTTGTAAAGTTTAATAATTTGTTGTTTAATGTAATGCTAGTTTTATCGTCTTTATTAATTAATATTTGTAATTGTAATGAAAGATCTCATTTTAATAATCGGTATTTTGTAACAAGGCGCTTTCATTAGATCATGACTAAGCCTACCTCACAAACTTAAAGACTAGCCTCAGTCGAGGGTTGACGTCGCCCGCGGCCGGTCGCAAACAAGTCTAAACAAGATCTCAATTTGATGAAAATAAACATTTTAAAAGACTGGGACGCTTTACTGAATGTTGTGGGATAGTAGTTTCTTCGAAGATAATATTTAAATTTATGAGATAGGAGCATTTATTTCGAGGGCGCGCGCTCCTTCAGACATTTTAAACATTAATGAAACTCCGCTTTCAAAAACCAATCATTTAGTACAAAAATTTTAAAAGTATTATTTTCCAAAATCTAAATTCACGAAGTATTAACAAATTTAAAGAAGGTGCTATTAAACATTGTTTCCGATGAAATTATTCAGGTACAATTACGGTTGATTTTTTATGATACTTATATGAAAGCTGGACAGTAGTCCAAAACCGCCAATAACTTTGGCAAAATCACGTTCTTCCGCGCTCCTACAAAAGGAGACAACTAAAGATAATAATCATTGTCTTTCATAACACTTGTTACTTTGATACCTATATAATAGGTGCTATTATTGTGTACATAATCTATTTCGCTGTTTAATTCTCTAGCATTGGTCTAATACCAAACATAATCCGACAATATAGCACAGTAGTGCACTACCATAGTCTTTCAATGTATATTTTGATACGTATAATGCAGTTTGTGGGATATTTTAATAACTGACCACAGTTATAATCATAACCAGAATCAGGAATTAGAATCGGCAAACCATCCAAAATGCTTTGATATTGGCTTATTCGCCCCAAATACACATTACCATAAGCAATCAAAATTGCACCAAATTTCTCTATACAAACGAGTAAAGCACTCGTTTGTATAGATATTCACTAACATCCTTAAATCAATTTTCACTGAACTGCGATTGACTCGATTAGAATTCAATTTAAAAAGCTCTCCTTTCAATTTACCAATTCGCATACCACTCTATCAATTAGAATCCTTACAAAGCCAGTGCGATATACCTACGAGCCAAATTCATTAATTCCAATTATAGCTCAATGAATGCTCTGTCTCGCTCACGAAGCACATTCAAAGGTATGGTATATATGAAAGAGCACACGTCATGAATGATCCAATTTCAACTGCATTTTGTTTTAGCTTGAGCAAGATTGTGTTGCCATAAGTGACTACAATGTTCATTAGTTTTCATGATTGATTAATTAATTAATTACATGGTGTTGCCAATAAGATACCGCTCATTGTAGTGGGTTATTTAAAGCAAGGATTACATTGGTAGTGGTTTTGTTGGCATCGGAACTAAGACTAGTTACCTAAAATTGTTTATTGTTAGAATTGTCCTTTTTTGTTGGTAAAAATGAAGGGTAACATTTTTAAGCTAGTTAAGTCTATGTTTTGTGCGAACAGAATCAATACTAATATCCGAACATACTTGTTGTTTTACATAAGATTGGTAAAGTAAAAAAATGTAAATGTAAAGCTATTGGTAAGGTGTCTTAAAGGGTTGTTTTGAAGTTACATGTAATGTAAAATCCTCAGTACAGACCCTTAAAGTAAAATACTATTTTCATACGCATTTTAAATTATATTGATCAGAATTTTTTCGTCCATCAAAACGTATCATACTCAAACAAATTTAAAACGATTGATTATAAAACATATTTTTATACCACTCTTTCCGTGATCACGCATGGCATTTTAAACGCCATAGATATATTTGTCATTCTTCCTGCCAATTTAGTCTAACATCCTACAGTACAGTAGTCCTTACAGTTGCAAAGGTGTATTTGATCCAGAAATGTTCAGCATAAAATTGTTTTTGTTTCTTGCATCACTCAAAATGTCAACAAAATGGTTATTTACATAGAATATCCGAAATCTATAAGCCTTCTGAGTGGAGCAATCTTTAACAAATTGATGTCTTCATTTGCCTGCATAAGAGAGAAGAAAACCACAGAGGGATCGAAGCACTGGAGTTTCAACCCTTTGTGGTGGAAATTGGGGGCTATTTCCAATGTACGCAAGTAACAAGAATGTTGTGTCATTTATAGATAAATTATAAATAAATTGTTATGTAATTATGACAAATATGGCGAAAATATATGTATATTTTATTGTATAGCGGAATGAATAATTCAAATTTATTGTAAATGGAAAATGTTATTAGATCGAGATGTTAAATACCTAAGTTAACTGTTTGTAAAAAGAAGAGGAAATATGTATAACTGAATATTTGCTATGACGTTGTTTTATTTTCACGAATTTAATACCCAACCCAGAAGTCACTAATAACATCACTTAAATAGTTATTTGTTGAATAAGTGCTGCAAAAACATTTGCTCTCGAATATTGTACATTATTAACAACTCTTTTCACCTCTACTCTCGAGAATATATGTATTTCGTAATTAATAAAAGAAGGTCGAATTTCTGATACTCGTTTTGCTCAGCAACCATGGAGAGTTAGGATGCTATAAACCTCTTTCGAACCGCGAACGAACGAAATTATTCTGTTCTATGTAGGTAGAATACTGTACCACCTCCTTCCCTTCGATAAGCTAAAATAAGTGCAGCTCACAGATAGTCGTATGCAACTCCCTTAAAAAGTCCAAGGTCCAGTCTCATAACTCTCGGCTGGGTGAACCGATTTTGATGATTCTTTTTTGTTTGAAAGCTGGTGCTTCCCTGGACTAAACTGAAATGGAAATCACTGGCCGATGTCAATATGGTCCTGTTGTCGTATTAAGGAATTTGAAGACAGTTTATAGTTTTTTAAATGACGCCAAATTATTTCAACCAGTTGAATAAAATCCTTTAAAGCCGCCACACACAAACCGTGGCCGGGCCGGCAGCGAAGGCTACCATACAAATTTACGTGCACCGCGCCGCCACCGCTGGCGTTCTATGTGTAGTCAAATTCGTATGATACAAATTCGCCTCCGGCCCGGCGACGGTTTCTGTGTGTGGCTGCTTTTACTCCACATGTGAGTAAAACCCGATTTTGCTTACTGTATGAGCAACTAAGTCATCGTTTTCGAGCGGGAGGGGTGAAAAGTAAATTAATTAATTACTTAAACAGTAAACTTATTGAACAAATTAGTTAACAAAAACTAACTACTCTATATTACAAGTTTACTAAATTGACTACTTACTACAATACACTAGGTTTTCTTTTAACTACGTTATGTAGAGGAACAGTATGACTACAACTCAGAAGATATGAAACATCTTATAACAAAACTTATCAAAATAAGGCGTTTTTTTATCTCTAGCAATCATCGATAATTCCTCTCTACCATAAATTACCAATCAACTCTGCGATCATAAATACTATCCAGATTTCGGGTCACATACAAACTCAAAGTTAAAAGCCGTCTCCGTAAATAAGAACGCACGTGAGGTAAGTTAATTTAGAATAAGTTATATTTTTAGCTTTAAACTAACAAATAATATTTTTATAATATTTCTGCAAAATTTCAATACACATTGCGGCATTGTGACACGTGTTAACGTTGGCTGTGTTTCAATAGAACTAAACAAAATAAGAGCTCACATTACAAATGCGCTCTTATTAACAGAGACGGATTTTTGCCGACCCGACATCTACATAGTGTTTGTGATCGCAGGATCAACTGATGTAGGAGCTGTCGTTAAAGAAACCATGCCATACTTACAAAACTTTATTTCTAATAAATAGCGCACTGGAATATTTCATACATCAGACTTTAGGTCTAACATCACTTTCTCGCCGGGTTTGAACGCCGGCATACCGAGGTAGGGGCAGGTGGAACAGCGGAATGCATCGCCAAGGTAGCACTGGAAATTAATAACAATTCATTAAACAACGTTTACGTTAACAATCTGTTAGATAATTATGTAAATTTAAAGTGTTGTAATTAACTAAATAATAACGCACACAGATACCCTTTTTCAATCCAACGATCCTATCCTATAGTGCTAAGACAAACCGGCCAATGTTTTCCATCTGCAGCTTCTCTTATTAGGGGAGGCCTATGTCCAGCAGTGTAGTAGTATAAGTTGATGATGTAGGAAAAGGTAAACTGACGCTTCCGCAGGAAGACTTGGGCGTGTCCTTGACCTGCCCAGCCAACTCCTCGACGAGGCCGCAGGTATAACCCTCGCACGCCTTCCGTTTGTTTATTTATAGTATGTCCGCGGTGGCGCTCATTAGAGAAGGCCTATGTCCAGCAGTGTAGTAGTATAAGTTAGTGCTGTAGGAAAAGGTAAACTTACACTTCCACAGGAAGATTTGGACGTGTCCTTGACCTGCCCTGCCCACTCCTCGGCAAGGCCGCAGGTATAACCTGCGCAAGCCTTCCGTTTACCCGTTCCGTTTGTTTATTTATAGTATGTCCGCTGTGGCGGTCATTAGAGAAGGCCAATATCCAGCAGTGTAGTAGTATAGGTTGGTGATGTAGGAAAAGATAAACTTACGCTTCCGCAGGAAGACTTGGGCGTGTCCTTGACCTGCCCAGCCAACTCCTCGGCGAGGCCGCAGGTACAATCAGCGCACGCCTTCCGTTTGCCCGTCGACGCGCATACTGAAACATTTATTTAGTCATAAGTATTAAAAATATAAATCATTCATCGTCAATCCCAGCACTTGCTGTAAGCGCGTTAACTATGAACCTTAAATACGGTTCATAGTTTCTACATTTACTACATACTACTTTTAATTTATTTTATAACATCTAAAAATTTCCTATCCTACTATTATAATAAACGTCAAAGTTTGTAAGTATGGATGGATGGTTGGATCAGTGTTTCCACTTAAGATTTTGGTTTTGCCCTAAATTCTTCGGAAATTATCCCTAAAAATCCCTAATTCTTTTTTAAAATTCCCTAATTTAGGGCGCATGAATCTGAAATAAAATACAATTTCGTTTTAAAAATTTTAATATGATTTAACTTATCTACTTAAGTGTAAGAATCAGAAACCGAAGCATTACTTCTGTAGGTTTTCGCGGCATTGAGCATAGCTGCACTAGTAGGCTCCAAAATTGAGTAGTTATTAGCCAACATTCCTAACTTAATGTGACTCCGTTGAGGGTTTCATTAGCCATCCTGTTTCTTTTGTCCGTTTTTAAAATTTTTAGGACACTGAACAAACTTTCTACTTCAGTATTTGAAGATGGCACTCCTAGTAAATATAATGATATTACTGCTTCGAGGTTTTCGTATAGAAAATCACCACGATGGTTTTTCAAGCTTAGTACGCGACCGCTATAAAAAATAACAAAAACGAAAATAATCCCTAAATCGTGTAACTAATTTCTGATGTACTTTACAAAATAGGTAATAGTACTATCCAAAAGGTAAACTAACATTTGTCGGATTATAATACGAAGCTAATTTGGGGAATCCCCTAATAGGTAGAGCCATAGAGCATAGACTAAATAGGGTTACCACATCAAGTAATTTTTTCCCTAAAATTCCCTAAATCCCTGTCGTATTAAAAATAGCCCTAAGTCGTACATGAAATATGTAGTTTCGCCCTAAAAAAGGGCGAAATCCCTAAAAGTGGAAACACTGGGTTGGATGTTTGTTACTCTTTCACGTAAAAACTACTGAATTGTTTTAATGAAACTTCACAATAATATAGCTTACATATCAGGATAACACATAGGCTACAATTCATAAAGATATATAGTATATTATCCAAAATATCTATCACCACGCGGGTGAAACCGCGGGGCGAAGCTAGTATTTCATATAGGAAGATCATAATAAAATAGTAGGTATAAACTAGACATGTTTACAAATGGCATTGACTGCTGTATGAATGACTGTCTCAATTTAGTCTCAATACAAGAAACGTAATCATGACGTCATAGCATTGAAACTCGCGACACAAAACCTCAACTAAACAGCCACTTCAACACAATAGGTGGTATTTGGATCATTTTGAAACACAAAACCTAAAGGATGATTTCTCAAGATAACACCTTGATAAAGGTTTTACTTATTAGTTGCTGTTTTAATAACTTGATATAAAAAATCTATAAGGTAATAAACAATGATTACTTTACACCAAAACTACAAATTGCTTTTGTTCATGGAAGTATTTCATGGATTGGATTTAATCATTATCACTTGATCACTCGTGCAGATATAATGAAAAAAAACATACATACAATGTTGCTGATTGCTGACTTAAAAAAACACAATGTAATACAATGTTCCTTCAATAATAATTGGCTAATTACAGCATAATAATTGGGAGTAATCGGCAATGTGAATTATTCAACCTACAATTTTTTTTGGTGATGGAATATTGTACTTCTTCAAGCGAGTAGACTGTTATTCTGGATCCAGTAAAAATTGTATTCAGTAGTGACATATTCATAAGAAATGTTGAAAAGAAAATACACACCTCTAAGTGACGCCTGGTCAGGTGTCTTCAGATCCTCTTTATCCAGCAACTCATCGTCATCAATAAGTTCATCATCATTCATACCAACCCAGGCTGCTTCTACTGTGTCATCCAACTTCCAAACTGTGGGTTTTGTAAATCCATTTAGCTTTAGTGATGCTTTCGAACCAACCTGTAAATCAAATGAAGTTTTAGTGGTATTGACTATTTGGGTATTCTGATTAGTAATCACAATTCACAGCCAGCTGTATCATTGTGACTTCTTTTCCTATGAATATCAGACAGAAAATGAGAGTTGTCACATGTTGCAAATTTTTTGTAGTTTCAATAAGAAAAACTCAAGTCAAAAAATCTAGACTGAGCTTGTAGCATACTATTCATAGATCAATTATTATTCAAGATAGTCTCCTCCTTTCTGAGATACTTTTTGTTTCTTTCTGAGTTGCAAAGGCCAATCAGGATAAGGCAATAAATACAACATGTGCTATTAATTTTGTACAATATTTTTAGTATAGTTTGACAATGCCCTTATACAGCAGATTAATTTGACATTTTATCAAATTTATTATTCCATTTAAACTTATACCATTATTTATTATCTGTTTTATTGTGACAAATTATTATAAATGAATTTATTTTAATTTTTTAAGAAGGCATGTTTGTCTGCTTTTCTTTGCACAATGCCCTATGGTGTTTCCTTTGTCAAAAGTTAGTGTGTTTTAATAAAAATGTAATTTATCTTTTAAAATAGTATTTAACGGCATCAAGTGTAACATGTGTACCTATGGTGGAAATAAATAAACTGATATTGTAAATAAGTACATGAATTTATTTACCTCAAATTTAGGTTTCTCAGCCACATAATGGTTTTCAGGAGCCTGAGTAATGTTCACAAAACCATTTAACTTGAGTGTAGTGTTCAGATCTGTTTCATCCTTCAGTACAAGTTTGCCGCTGGGTTTCAAGAGTTTTATCAAAACTGATAGCAGTCCATCACTGTGATGAACTGAGTGCGGGGAAATGAAGTTGGAAAGTATAACATCAAAAGAAGATTGAGGTCGTGACGCTGAAAAAGAAAGGATTTTTGAATTTGTGTTTTTATTTAGCAAAGAATATGGATATAATGATAACAAATACATTGACAAAGTGTCGGAAGTTAGAGATCGCAAAGGGCTAATTACGATACTATACAAGTGAAGAAAACATTTTTTATCAAAGAAAAGGTTTCTTTCGTGTGACCGTATTCCAATTCTATTGCCAACCCTTCTTCATGGCATTTGATTTGTAGGTAAAATAATTTCGAAGAAAATAAAGTATTAATATGCTTACATTCTGTGATCATTCCAGCATTTTCCAGAACAACTGAACCATTTTTAGTACGATTTTGTATATCATCGACGAAAGTTTTGAGGCTGGTCTGATCAGCGTTGCTCCAAATAATCAGGACACTATCTCCGTGGTTGAGAATATCCATTGTGTTTATTTTTTAATGAAGACTGCAGCGTACAAATAAAATAAAAGACTAACAAGAAATAATAGAAAATCACTCCACAACGTAAAGGCCTTTATAAAACAAGAACTAAACTGAAACTGACTGACTGGCAGGCAGAACCATAGAGTAACTTTGGCAGAACTTCAATAAAAAAAACTGAACTGAACTGGCAGGCAAGTGACCATAGACAAGTGACACTTGACTGTAGGTACTGTACTGACTGACGACTGTCAACTTCAACTTCTTTTTTCACATTTTAGGCAGTCAGCAGTCAGTAATATATAATTTGTTTGACTCTGACGATTCCTCGATAGAGTTTGTTTAATGTTTATCAGTGTTGCCAAAACAACATAAATAAAGTCAAATAAAACAGTTAATAAATCAATAGATTGCGGGAAAAAAAATTAAATTAAATTTCAATTTTTTTCTAAATTTTAGAAAATAATGCACTCACTAGACACGAATAATATGTGTAAAAGTGTCAATTTGTACGTATTTCTGTCCCATTATAATTTCTGAAAGGAAATACCGATTTTAATTTAGTTTTTCACTATCTTTCTCTTCAGGAACATAATAAAGTAGGGATCTTAATTATCCTAACTAATAAATAACCACATATAACGTTGCAAATGCGAAAGTTAACTGTTCAAAGCTTCTGGATTGACAGATAGACTTACGTAGTTTTTGATAGGAAACAAAATGCAAACAAAGCGTAGATAGCACAAAAAGCAAGCGGCGCCATTATTAAAGAAGTGGAAGTTGAAAAACCATTGTTTTGTTTGTAAACAAACATTTGCTTTGCTTCGTTCTCTCTCGGTCCTAAATAATTTTAATATTTTGTGTTTGACGATTGTTGTGTAAGTTTAATACACAATGATTTACGAAGCATTTCTAGCAGGCATTTGGGCTGCTGTAGGTAGTACTCTTGGTAAATTATCGGGAACAGTAAATGTAGTGGTAAGTAAAGAAGTAGGTACTAAGAAAACATTCACATACACATTTTAACCTGTCTCTCAAGCTTCTCTCAAGGATTGTTTAGTCCATAGAATTATAATAATGTTAGACAATCCACACAGCATCATCTAGCCCCAAGCTAAGAATAGATAAATAGATAGATAACACTTTATTACACAACACAAAACAGAAAATAATACAGAGATAAAAACTTAGAATAAAGGTATAAAGGGCAGCCTTATCGCTGAGAGCGATCTTATCCAGGCAACCTTGGGATGGACTGGACATGAACGAATAATATAGACGGTGGCACTTTAATAAATAATTGGTAACAAATACACTAAATACCTACATTACAAACATTAAAATAAACTTACATAGACATAAGATAAGGCTATCAATATTTCATATGGATAAATAATGCTGATACAGCAGTTTTTTGAAGATAGGGAGTGATTTTGCACGTCTGATGTCCAAAGGGAGAGCATTCCATAGACGGGTAGCTTGTACAGTGAATGATTTGTCATAGAAAGAGGTGGAGTGAGCAGGGACTTTCAAGATGAGGGTTTCAGAGGAACGCAAAGAGAGTGAGTGAGAGTTTGAGAGGAATTCGAAGCGGAATAGCTTCTGTTATGGGTTCTAGATGACTGATATTATACTACTGACAATACCTAGATTGATAGATATTTTTATTATACTAAGTAGGTACATGGAAAGTACCCAGACCCATAACATTGTATTTGCAGATCATACAAATATTTGTCCCGAGGCGGGAATCGACCTTCGACCGCCGCGCCACATCGGTTGTCCATTAGGTTCATCAGTCCGTTTATAATCATTTATATATATTAATGACAGGGTGAAAGCTACATCATCTGGGGTTGTTTGCTGGTGACCATGGTGGTCGCGAATACTTGGGGCTGCCGGCATTACTTGCGTTCGTTAGACGCAGCATCTAACTCAGTATCGCCTACTGTGGTTTCTGCTGCCTCCAGCTATGTACTGTCTGTGAGTTAATCCCTGTTTATTTTAAGAGAGAATATAAAGTGCAGATGTGTTTCCACATACTCTTGTGTACTTTAATATAAAATGTTGTGTTGCTATCCTATAGTATAGACATAATAAGTGCACATGCTAAAACTGGTTTTAGCTTCACCTAAAGCTACATATATTGCCATTAAAGTCCTTTATTATTTTCATCTACTTGTAAAACTACCTGGTTTTAGCTATTACTTAGGAACCACACATTTTTGAGTTACTGGGTTTAGCTTCGTCTGAAGAGAAAAATTCAACTATTTTCAATAGCAACAATTTCATATTAAAAACTTGTACATATTATTGTTTTGCCGACATATTTATAGAGAATAAATAAAAAAATCAAGGTTTTTATGTACAGGGAGTCATCGGCATACTTCTCTTCGACGAGGGAGTGTCAGTTCGATGGTGGCTGGGGGCAATGCTCATCACAGCAGGACTGGCCTTGGTAGCGACACCGAAGTCAAAGGACAAGGTGGATTAGTGTTTGCTTCTTAAGTTTATGTTATTATTGATAGATAGGTAAAATAGAAATATTATATAATAAGAAAATTTAAAAAAGAAATGAGTAAAAAAGTTAAGTAAGGGTCCACTCACACTGAGACACGGTGGTCGGTGTAAGCTGATCCTAAGTATATATTTTTATTTATTTTATAGGTATATTAGGTATTACTTATATATTTTTATAATAAGAACCAAGATAAATAGTAGTTTGAATTTACATAAACGTAGATACCTAAGTACCAGCTAAATATTTTATTTATTTTATATTAATTTTTGTGTTTTGGTGATAGAACAATGAACAACCCAAACCATGCTGATTGTTCAAACCTGTTTGGAGAATGTGTTCCTTAAAGAAATTCAAGTAAAGAAAATAGAAAAAATTATGAAATGGTGACAACAACAAGCATTATTACATTTTAATAAAAAAAAATAATTAATTATTCCAAGTTATTTTTTCAGCTGTTGGTATGTTTAGTGCAAAATGTATTTTTGCCATAGGTGTGTTATTTATGTATTAAATATATGTAATTAGCAGGTTTACATAGTTTACACACTGTAAAACTATTAAAACAGGGAAAAATAGGTAAATAAACGCGATAAATACCGGTCAAATAGTACAAACTTATTATTTGTTAAGATCGCGTTCGTTTAAAAATATTTATTGTTATGAGATATGTCCTACCTCAGATTATAAGATCTTTAAAAGATACTAAAAAATAAAATAAAATAATCTCCCAGGAAACCCTTGTTTTAATTTAGTTCAGTTATAATAAACAGCGAATAAAGTGCGAGTCGACTCGCAGACGAAGGGTTCCGTACCATTCTCGTATTTGATATACAAGAGAAACCTTAAAACAGATTTTTATTGATGGTACGTAAACAATGCAAAAAGCCAACTACTTATCTACTAGCTAACTTTATTTTGTTTTTATTATTATAGGTACCTTACCTAGCGACAAATTTCAACTACACTGGCCGCCAAAAAAATCGACCCACCAACGTTTTTTCGCAAAAAAGTGTCCTATGGGTTTTTACTACAATCGATAGATATTTATTATGTTGATAATGAAAAAATGCAATTATGGGGTTGTAAAAAACCTAAAAATCTCGCGTGGTACGGGATATTTTACATAAAAATGTGATAAGATAATGAAACTATAACATTTGGCAAAATTAACGATTTTACTGTACATAACTTACGGTTCATGAGATACAGCCCATTGACAGACAGACGGACGGACAACGGATGGACTTTTCGCGTAAGGAACCCTAAAAACGACCTTATTAAAAGATGCTTAGGTCTAGTTAACGAATCGTCAAGACGCAAAGGGGAGATATAAATACTCGCCATTCTGCACCACTGGGTAACCTTTAGTGTTGTGATATTTTATCGATAAAATTTGTTATTTTACTAACGTTTTCAGAAAAGAGCCGTTCTTATGGTCCGATGCCTAATGTCTTAGATGCTGGCTGGATGCCAGCAGGAAGATGATGAGACATGGAAGAACCCCTGACTTGCTGTTATTGAAATGGTAAGTTGGAAGGAATGATCTGATATTTCGAATGAGTCGTAATTCCTAAAAGTAACATACATATCCGTTGGAAGAACCAATAATACTGATGTTAGTATTATTCTAAGATCATCGGACATTTTAATTGACGTCTTTACAACGTTTTCGTACTAAGTTATAGAGGATACTGCTGATCGTCCGATCTTTCAGAGAACACTCAAGTCTAACGCACGAATACTCAAACGTATCTCAGATTTAAGCACGTCTCAAGTAGTAATTTTTTGACAGTTTGGGTGAAAATATGTCAGACAATCGTCAATTGAGACGGGCTTAAATCTGAGTTGCGTTTCAGTATTCGGGGGTAATCACAACCCACTAACTATCGACAATTCTTATCATCGATCAGCCAAAAATCCATCCCTATAGTTTTATAGACGCAATGACGCCCGGTGGCGGCGGCGGCGGCGGCGGGGCGCTCCGGCGGCAGTGGCGCGCCGCGGCCAGCCGACACGCACGTCTCCGTCCCAACGCTCGATACCGCTCAACTTACCACACGCTTTCAAAACGATCGATAAAAACCGCCGCGAAAACATCACGTACATCACTAAAAACAAAACTTGAACAAACTGTTTTACTATCACAAGTTTAGAAAAACCGCCTAAAAAAAATTTAACTATGCAGCGGCAAAGTGACAACAATGCAATGTGGACTTTTGACGCATTTTTGACAGATGAATAAAAATAAATATCGCATATAGACGTGTTTGTGTGATAAAACGTGACAATAATTTCGTAGAAGTAGCTGATTAATTAGGGAAGATGGGAAATGGAATGAACAAGGTGAGAAATAACATTATTTATCATATAGATTAAATAAGTACCTATCTATTTCCTTAGTCGTAAATAATGCAGAATGCAAGATGTGCAAGCGTAGCGACGGCGTTGTTACGTAACTTTACGTAGCGGTTTCGTAGCAGCGCGTAGCGGATCGTAGCCCGTAGCGCTCGTAGCTGTAGGTATTTCACGTAGCAATTTCAGCGAAAATTACGAAATTCCAAGTTCTGCAAATTATCCTTTATTTTATGTATGAACAAAGTTCATTTATTTACGCATAAAAAAATCTATGATCAACAACAGCATCTTACCTACTATAATAGGTTATTATGGACTTCACTAGTAAACACGTTTCTAACAGGTACCTAGAGATAGTATTTTTGAGAATTACCTTTTCTAACCATGCCAGAGTTAAATACCATAATAAGCAGGTTCTAAAAGTATTAGATATGAAATATATTTCATAGTTCCATACAAGATGGGTCTATTATATGTAAAAAATCAAACCATGGTAAATATCCCGTTTTAAATGACTTTAGTATTAATAACCATGATAGTTTCAAATGTTTTACTATTATATGTAAGTATGTAAGTGTTTCGCTGAGGTAGGTATGTTTTTACCTCAAACAAATAAAGCATACTCTCATACAGCAACATGATAAAAAATCGAGAATTTGCCTAACCAACATCAAAGTTTTTAAATTAACAAAGTTAAACTATAAGTTCTCAGAATTTTGTTTGTACTTACTACCTACATTACAATATTTATTTTATAGATTTGAAAATACTTAATAGGTACTTAATGGTTTACTGCTTACATGTGTACAGATAGGTCTTCAAATAATATCAGAAAAGTCCAACATGCACCTCGTGAGGGCATCGCGACATAAATAAATAAATATAAAAATAAATAATGCTGGACAATTCACACAGCATCATCTTACATAAATATAGATAATATACATAAATAAGAAACCTATCTTTAAGTAAATCGTATGTACTTATACTTAGGTAGGTACCTACATATCTAAATGTAGTAATACTACCTAGGTACTGATAAATTCCTCTACAAAAACCCAAGGATTTTTGTAAATAATATTTTCTCTAATACCTTGAGCAGATTAGCTAACACAAAATCGATATAAGCCTTGGGGACCTTTCGTGCAGAAGACAGGCTTTAGCTAACCATTCTTGGGAGTTTATTTTATTTGTTCTGTTATTTAACTTATTAAGGTTGGAAAAATGATTTTTATTTACGATTTCATTTGCTACTATCCTATAACAGCAGCTTCGTTGTGATAAAAACGTACAAAATTCGTATTTACAAACATCTTTACTTCTAATTCGATGGATTTTAAATTAAAAACCTTCTATAGCTTTTTCCATAAATTTCCGTTATTTATACAGAAATAACTGGCATGTTTTAGTACCTACCTAGTTATCTATAAGTTATACATTAAGTAGACATTTTTCCTATTCCTCAAATTTCCACGCCGACGAAGCCGCGGAGCGCAGCTAGTTACAAGAGGAATTTTATCGTAGCAAGGGTAAGTATTTCTTGCCAACTAGCGAAGCGAACCGTACCATAACTCAAATATACTGAATTCACTCGCCTTGATTGATGGATACGAATTCGTGAAATACCCAACCACGGCCGAGAAATCTATGGCTACGTTTTTTATATATGACCGCAAAGAATGGAAGAAATGGCCCTGCATAATCTAGGCCAAAAATAATAATAGGTACTTAATAGTTTTTCTACTTTTGTAAGGAATGTGGTAGGAAGCTCTAACATTTAAATATAAATTATTAATAGTTGCAACTTTCTATATGAGTTGCAATGAAGATTTAATTCAGATGTGAACATCAGATCACGATAGACTTTGGAAAACGCTCCCTGCTGCTGTTTTCCCGGTCAATTACAACCTGGGTCTTTAACAACCTCTTCAAGACAAGAGTGAATAGGTATCTACAAGACATTTGTAATACATCGTCAGTTACATCTTTACTTTCCATCAGGCAGGTGAGATTGTGGTCAAACGAAGGTCTATGGACTTTAAAAAAAGCTACATTATGGATTATTATTTTGTCATCTCTTAAGAGCCAACACGGTCAATAAAGTTGTAGGTAGAAGATAAACCGACTACTAGAAGATAAATAAACACTAATCTAGGCAGGTTTAGATAAAGTATAGGTTTAAAAACTAAACTAATTGACACCGGTCCCTTTTACATCTACCTATTTATAAATAGAAGGTAAGTTTATGCAGACAAAAAGTGCCCACTTTTTGTCTGTTGCATTACTTAAATGATTTTTTCCTTTTTCTATTCATAGGTATATAGTAAGATTTTATGTTTAATATGTTATGTGCGGAGAAAAAGTGCGCACTTTTGGTCTGTCCTATCTAAGGGCGCATAAAGTGAAGTTACTTTTTCCTTGTCCTACTTATAAGTACATAATAATAGTAAGATCGTAAAATTGGCGTTAGGCCTAAAAGCATTAATTTTGATCATAAACCGTGGTTGTGGGCTTCTGGCATGTTGATGAGAAAGTTATGGATATTGAATTGGATGCCGATCGATAATGGGCCAGCTTTTATAGTTGCCCATATAAAATATCTACTGAATATAGTGTCTGTCAGTCTGCGTCTGTATTTCATTATATAAAAAATATGACAAAAATGCTAGGAACCTAGTTTTATGCTCTACAAGTGAATGATAGCAGCCAATCTCATTATAAGTAGAGCAAGAAATCTAGATGATTGCAAAAAAAACAATTATTAAAATTTTAACTTCTAAGTACCTACTATAACTTTATTTGTACGAAATAACATGGCCTATATTTTTAATGACATTAGCATGTTAGCCCTTACATTAATAAAATCAATATTCACGTGAGATCTCGGTAAATAAAGCAGCTATGGGCATGCAAAGTGTAAATTGAAAACTGAGTGAATCTGACCGCAATTTTGCATAGATGTAAGATAATAAGACCCTAAGCCTGGAATCAAACAAGCTATTTTATCCAATACACATCCCATGGGATATAAATACCCTTTATACATTTCTATAGACACGCGTTCAGAAACTAGTCTAGCATAAAGTTCAACAAAAATAAATAGGAAGCAAAATTCTAGGTGGGTCTAGAATTTGCAGCAACTTTGAGGATAGCACGCTGCGCCCTCTTATCCTCAAAAACATCACAAATCATACACACGGTACAACTCTTAACCGAATTACCTACAATGAACTCTGATGGCGTCTGGATCTACCCCAGTTCTTATTTAATTTACTTTTGCAATAACTCAATAAGGTTAAGCTATTTTTGCGGGCAGGAGGATTATATCTGCTAGACAAACAAGTTGAAAGGTCGTAGTGTTTTCGCAATAAACCCAAGAAAATATTAGAACTGCTTGTTTGGATGGACCTAGTGATATTCATTGCTGAAACCTCTGATCAGTACTCACAAGGAGGATGATATCTTTAGACAAACAAGTTGAAGGTCGTAGTGTTTTCGCAATAAGGCCAAGATAATATTGGAACTGCTTACTCGGATGGCCCTAATGAAATGCCTAGTCGAACCTTCTGAACAGTTCTGTTATGTTAATTACATTTTATTATTTCACATTGTATTTTGGATAGGTCCTTAGAGATGGCTTGTGATTTACAAGTCTTTACACAAGCTCTGATTAAAAAATGTATACCTACGGGTACTAGATATATTTTTTGTACATAGAAAAACAAACATCTGCAGATCGTAAAACATTTGTCCCAATGCGGGAATCGAACCCGCAACCTCCTAGGTCTCAGGCAGGCCTTCGCCCACTGCGCCACAGAGGTCGCAATATAATAATAGTACACTACATTGAATATACTACACTTTTCCATGAACCCAACTTATCGATTAAAAACCGAGGTAATAATCATGATTCACGCGGACTCGACAGGGCGACAAGGATTTGGGTCACCTTACAAAGCACTATAAACTATAGGTACCTTGTACCTGTCACGCGACTGACACATTACTTTTCGTTCTACGTCAATGATTTTTCGCGTTTTTTACCGCGCGGTCGATATGTCGTCGCTGCCTGACTAGCTAGGTCCTTGTATGTTATTGTGAAAATAATTGGTATAACACCTTTTAAAACAATATGGTTGAAAAAAAATATTTTAACACAAATTTACCCATATGCTACCGAAGTAGGCTGATTGTACCTAGGTACCTACAGCATTAATGAAAAGCTTAGGGCTTTGCCGGGAAAGCGCTCATTTGGCTTTGTGCCTTGCAATTGACTTCAAGAGGCCTTGCCTGTGACGTAGATACAGCTTATTACTTACTAAGTCTAGCCTGGCCCTAAATACACAACCTTCCTTTGCTTAGAACGAGAAATTACCTACACCTAACTAGATAACTTCTAGTCAATGTGGGCTCAAAAGAGCAGGGTGGATGAAAAAATCGAAAGCAGAAAGTGTGTTTTGGAACTTTGTTTGGACTACTTCAGAGACAAACATAATAAGCCCACCCATGTGAGGTTCTTCTTTGTGCTCTTTTATTTGATCCCATCACAATTTTCTTATGTAGGTATATTTTAAGGGCGTCCTTAGTCTGTTGAGTTATTTATTTTTGTACTCAGTGACATTCTAAACAGTGTTTAGTTAATCTACGCATGTCAAACTTTTGTGATAGATAAAGAAATTTGAAGAACAAAAACAAATTTACGTGTTTACTTGACTCCTATTGCTTTATCCGAGCAAACACTTATGTTCTTCCTATAAAAATATGTTCCTTAAATAAACCGTCCCTACTTGACTTTAATAGGTACTGTTTCATATAATATGCAAAAACGTTGCATACCAGCATAGCATAACCCTTATTATTGCTTCTTACTTGCATTAGGTAAAGTAAAACCGATAAAGTGCAAACTATTTTTTTTATTGGACTCATGATATCTATTGCGCTGACGTCTACTCAGGTGTAACCCGACCGGTGAGTTTTATTGAACTTCCGAAGATCTCGTTCACCTTCTAGCTTGATCCTTTATAGAAGCATTCAATTCCGAAACCTGGAAACCAAAAAGGGGCAAAATTTTCCTTCACAGCAAAATCATTGTTACCTGTACTAAGTAAAGTACTTATGTAGGTATATCTGTCTCATCTCTACCCATGACACAAGCTATATTTAGCTTGAGGCTAGCTAGATAACGCTGTGTAATTCGTTGGGCATTATTTATTTATTGTTTCAAAAGTTAGGCGACTGAAAAATTGATATCAAAATCTTCTGACTTTGGTAAATCGAATATTTTTATTCGTAATGATAATAATTTCTGGTTAATTGTAGTAAAAATTTTTTGTTTGTAGTAGGCCTGAAATTTTTTTAAGGCTACATTAAAAAACTTAAATCAAAATCTTGACTTCGGAATGTTATTTATTGCTCGGCACTTGGCACTCAGCCTATATAAATTCTTGGTAAGTTATAAAAAACTTTCCCTTCAAAATATTTTGCAAGTCCCAAAGGAAGTCCTTTGTTAAAAGTTTCCCACTAAAATTCCCGCTACATCAGGAATTTCGGGGTATCGTGTTCAGAATTATTGTAAAGAGCGGAAACAAGCTATGAAGCAAACGTGCGCCTTGTGTTAAACGGATTTTATGTTCATTGTTCTGTGAACATAAATATTACAGAAGTTGACGCGGGTGGAGCTATTAAACGTTTGTTTATCACCCGGCTGTGTGAAATCTGTATTGCGTGTATTGCCTTTTGATAAATTCGTAACAGGAACATAAACACTTCAGGAAAGCCTCCCCAGAAAGTATGGATGTCCAGAGGTCGACAAAAATGGCATTTCGATGATGAGCGAAGGTGTATATTTGACTTCCTACCCACCTAATCTTCCTACCGACGGCCACTGGGGCAAACGTGTTCTTGAGTGGAGACCACGACTCGGTAAACGTAGTGTAGGACGCCCTCCGACCAGGTGGGATGACGACCTGCGAAAGACTGCAGGTAGATGCTGGATGCGGCAAGCTGAAGGCAGGGCGCTATGACGCACATTGGGGGAGGCCTATGTCCAGCAGTGGACTGCTATAGGCTGATGATGATGACCCACCTAAAAAGACCTTCGCTCATCTTTTTGCTGCATTATAATTTAGATTTAGATAAGCAAAACAAACATGTATGTTATATGAATGTACGAGTAGAATACCTACTACAAGTTTCTTTTTCACTTCTTCCACAAGTGGACAACAAACAATTCACCATATTCTCGAATCTTGAGACAGAAGATCCACAATAGCTACTTATCAAGATAAACTAAACGGCTACTATATTATATGTCAAACCTAAACAATAAGTACACAGAGAAATATTTTATGTAGATGCTTCGATTCTTTCTAAACGTGATAACTGAACTTACGAAAACTCTTAAAGTTATATTACAGCTATTCGGGTGAAAAGTAAAGCTAATTAAACCAAATCGAGTTTAATTAAAATCAACGCGTTTAATCCAAATAAGCGGTCCCGGAATTCACTGTGTAAGTTTCCTTGAAATGTCGTGCTTTGGTGACATTAATTAAATTACCTGCTTTTGTGAGGTATTTAGTTACCTACGTGAGAACGATGTCCTGGCTTGCTCGCTTTTACATTTAACAATGATCTACCTTATTCCTTGAAGCATGACCGTAATTAGCTTATTTATGACATTCACGTCTATTTTCAGCTGCTCTATTAACTGTAATCTGAATTAATGACAGGTGTAGAAAAAACTTATTAACGGTGAGAATTGCTTAACTGAATCAATAACTGAATGACTAATATACTTGTAAGAAGTTTGTTGCTGTTATGCTCAGAGTTTGTGCCTTTTCACACGACCCGGTCGCCGGATAGCCGTTCCGGTGTAGGTACCTCTCGGCTAATTGTATGCAAATACTGCCGGTACGTGAGCAAGCACGTGCCCATACACTTCGCTGCCGATTACCCGGCTGCGGTTACCCGGAAACCGGAACGTATGAAAAGGCACTTAGGATAATATATTGAAACTTAAGGTCTGGCTTGGCTAGTTGTACGCAGCTCCGAAATGATATTATTATTTGTTATAAAATATTTTATTTTGTTTTAATAATGTGACGTAGACGCAAGGGTTCTCTACCTTAGTAAGAGCAAGGTGTCGAAACTAAGAAGTAAAATAGGTCTATAGTACACATTACTTTGTTTGGTTTATAAGACCTTATACTGAACTAGCTGCGCCCGCGGCTTCGACCGCGTAGAAATCGATGTGTCAAATGGTTTATAAACCTCCACCTTAATCACTCTATCTATTTAAAAACCGCATCAAAATCCTTTGCATCCTTTGCAAATATCTAAGCATGCATAGGGCCAGACAGACAGCAGGATACGACTGATTTATACTATGTATTGAATAAATAAAAAATATGATTATAATTGTTGGCAGGTGCTCCCGGGGCTCTACGTGGGCAACTACCGGGACTCGAAGGACCCGGTTCAGCTCGACAAGTACAAGATAACACACATTCTGTCCATACACGACGCGGCGAGGCGGCTGCATTCTGTAAGTCTATTTATTATTAAAATGTTTGCGAGGCGGATTATGTTTTTTATAATATGAACTCTTGTCATCTTTGACATATGTTTTATTTTTTATTACAAAGGTAATGACCAACTTTAAAATAACAATTATTATACATAATAATTATGAAATTATAGTAACAAATTAGAATTAGTATTTGCAATTTAAACAATTGAGCTATAACTGTACACTGTTGCAAACCATCTACCGGTAGCAATACTGATTCATATCAACACCAGTCGAAAGCGTCCCCAATCCACACTGGCTGCATTGTCCCACTGTATGGCTATGCTGATGCGCTACGCCAGATACTCACTAGCTCTCGGGTCATGCGTCGCTCTTCGCTTCGACCGGACTCGGTGGACCGGCCTGGTGGAAAATAAATAAATAAATAATGTTGGACAATTCACTCAGCATTATCTTGCCCCATGGTAAGCAGAGCTTGTGTTATGGGTACTAGATAACTGATATACATAATACAATATATTACATACATAGATAGATATTTTTTATTATACATAGAAAAATAACCAGAACACCCGGAACAAATATCTGCAGATCGTACACACAATTGTCCCGAGGCGGGAATCGAACCCGCAACCTCCTGCGTCGGAGGCGGACCTTCGCCCACCGCGCCACTTGGGTCGTCGTACGTAAGCACCTTAAGGATGCTTGAACTTTTGACGTGGTCAAAGTAAACGACTTAATGTGCCGACTCGACTGCGGCAGTCGTATATCATTTTAATTGCCTCTAGAAGAATTTCGTAAAGGCAAAATTCCAAATATAAACACAAATTAGTACCTCTTTCTAACACAACTGTAGGAAAAACTCTCACGATATTCTCTCTTAAATGGAAGCCCATAATATTTGATGAGAAATACTGTTAGTGAGTCCTGTGTAAGTGTTCCCAGAGTCATGAATATTCAATAAGGTTATCGAAGGCTTGCAATAGCGTAGTGGGTAATCAAGTCGCTTAATGAATATTGATTTTGCATCTAGATAATAAAATAACGTGGTTTTAACACTAAGTGCTATTATTTATTTATTTTAAGCCAATATTGTCCCACTGCTGGGCAAAGGCCTCACTTTTCTCCTTCCACTCCTCGCGATCCAACGCTGCAACAGGCCATGATGGAAGATAGAACTCTAAGTGCTAAGAGGGATAAAACAACATCATAATTTTTTGTCCTTTTCTTATTCGGGGTCAACTATTCATGCTCTTTTCCTCAATTCACTTCAGCACCATAAAATCGGCTTAGATATTCAAAGAAAATCGAGTAACAGTTCTTCAACAAATATGAATATAACAATTCTTAGACAATCAAATAACAACAAGGAATGTGTTTATCAATGGTAAAATGTCAGTTGTTTTTATAAAATAGGAAAACGTACGTATTTTCCGACGCCAATGAAGGTAGATATAATATTACATGTACCTAGCGCAATTTACTAGGGCCAGAGAATATACAGGGCGTACCAGGGCTATAACACATGCGGAAAAGTATTTTAATTAAGTGATCTTAAATATCATTCAAGTTATTACAGATGTTTTAGGGTTCTGTACCCAAAGGGTAAAACGGGAACCTATTACTAAGACTCCACTGTCCGTCTGTCATCATCTGAGAAAATTTCAACTGTCTAACTAGTGATAGACAGTTGAAATTTTCTCAGATGATGTATTTCTGTATCTGCTATAAGTACAAATACTAATAACAGAAGTATTTAAAACCAAAATGAAATAATTTTTTAGTAAAATTTTCTATCTACAATAATTAAAATACTTTCCCTCCAAGTGGCATAGCCCTGTATAATAATACTAACCTCTACGGCGTAGCAAAGTGACGTAGCACCTCTACGACGGTAACTTTGCTACAGCGTAGAACTAATTACGTAGCATCTCGTAGCAATATGCTACGATGACGCGTTTTTCCTACATTTCATTATTTTCTTATTTTTATTCTTTATTGTATTTTAGGGACTTTGAGTTATTAACTGCTGAGTTTAGATTTTTGCTTTCATTATCCACATGGGATAATTATAGCTGTTATTTGAAAATGTTATCTTAGTCACATATTAGTGGGGTGTTGTTTTATAAAGTTCGAAAACAATTTAATCAATTTCGCCTGTTTTCCAACTTCGACTTCTTTATTGAAAACAATAATTAGTGCGTAGTTACGTAATAAAATTTAGATTAATATTTTACACGTAAAATATATTTTATAATGAATTCGGTAAAATAATCATTAATATTTTCTATCACTTACCTACTGTTAATATATCACGAATGCTTGGAAACAGAAAAGCCAGAACGAAATTTTATTAAGTTATCTACTCTGGCCCACCTCCACGTTGATGAGCTTGGGTTGACATATAATCTGACATTATTCAGGCAGTCGACGAAGAATTACGTTTATTATTCAGTACACTGCCATTCAAATCGAGTTATGTTTAGTTAGAACGAAGAGATGAGAGTTCCTCTGTATGTTGGTACTAGTGCTATCTTACCTAGGGAAGTTGTAAGTTCGCACACACTTCTACACGCACCTGGCTAGCCTCCATTGTGATTGGTCAGTGATTGATTGAAAACAAGTACTATAAAACTAAATGAAAACAAAAGAAATTGAGATGTAGCATCTGATAAATAAAATTGGCCTTTCCCTAGTGCGCGGCTAAACAGGCCTCAGCTGTTGCCGCATGTCGCTACCGCCCGAGGACTGTAATGACGCTGGTTTTCAGTCTGTACCTCTGGATGACATAACATTAGGAATATATGGTAAAAAAAAAATCAAAGACACAAAAAAATCAAAAGATTTAATAAACTTAAAAAATTACATTGTTACGAGGGTGTATTGCACGGGGGTTTCTTGCAACCAATTTATGGAAATTCGCATTCTAAGGAGGTACATGAGATTCATAGGTTTTCGTATTACAACTTTAGGCACGTTTCGTAAACACTTTTATACGGTAAATGATGACCTGTCAAAATTATGATATTACTAGCTGCACCCTGCGGTTTCACCCGCGTGGTGATAGATATTTTTGATAATATACAATATATCTTTATAAATTGTGGCCTATGTGTTATTCTGCTGTATAAGCTATATTATTGTAAAGTTTCATTAAAATCCATTAAGTAGTTTTTACGTGAAAGAGTAACAAACATCCATCCATTCATCCATACTTACAAACTTTCGCGTTTATAATAAAAAGTCATAAAAGTCATTTATTTCATCTTTAAACTTATTTAAAGCACTTAGACATGTCGAAACATTACATAAAATTTGTATAATGTACCTAGATCTCACTTATTATTAAATATCAGAATTTTCTTCACAAAATAAAGATGTGACAGCCATAGCTTCGTCAATTGTATAGTAACATTTTTTAATTAAATGGTTTTTGACATATTTTAATAATACAGTATTAGGTTTTTGTCTTATAATAATTGGTATTTTGTTGTAAATTTTTTTAGATATACATTTGAAACTTTTCAAAATTTTACTTAGTCTGGTCCGAGGAACCACTACATTTGCCTTATTTCTAGTGTTATGATGATGAACCTCTGCATTTGTTACAACATCTTCAATATTTTCTAGCATATAGACTATATTTTGATAAATCAACTCACTAGCCATGGTCATAATATTAAGTTCTTTGAATTTACCTCTACAGGAGTCTCTATATTTTAAGCCTAGTATGTATCGAATGCATCGCTTTTGCAGAACAAATATTCGATTGCAATCAGCTAATAATATTAGTAGGATTATGGCCCACGTTAATGGATGCGCTTTTTTGTTAATTTATTGTATAAAGTATAATTGTGGTAACTTTAGCGATAAAACTATACAACGAACATTATGGGGTATTTCTAAATTCCAAGTGAATGAAATCGCGGGTGAGTTAGCTACAATAAAATTAATGCACAAAGTGTGGATGTGACGTAAGATAATATATATATATATACATTTTTAATTAATTAATTTATTTTAAGCCGTTATTGTCCCACTACTGGACAAAGGCCTCCCTTTTCTCCTTCCACTCCTCGCGATCATTACATTTTTAATAATATATAAAAAATAAATGAATGAAAAAAAGATGTATTATCAATTTATCATGATTCATGTGTTTTATATTCAGTTAAGTACAGGCCCTGTTCATTTAATCATCCGAGAATGAATATAGCCCTCTGAATACGTGATGACGTCGGCATGTTAGTCCATACATCATAATTCACAATTAGGACGGTCTCACCCAAAAATTCGGCATTGTGTGTGCCTACCACACAGGGTATGTTATTATTTATAATTGAAAAACGTTATAAATAATATTTTTGTAACTTATTTATAATTTATCAAGGGCAGTGAAAACCTTATCGAAGTTATTAACCTATTTCATCTTGGTTTGACGACCTCTGTGGCGCAGTGGGCGAAGATCCGCCTGCGATGCAGGAGGTGGGTTCGATTCCCGCCTCGGGACAATTGTGTGTACGATTTGCAGATATTTGTTCTGGGTGTCTGGTCTATCATATCTATATATGTATGTATAATACAATATCTATGTTTAAAGTAGTAGACTATGCAAACTACGTATTTTATTATACCTACTACTGGGTATTACTTAGTAAATTAATGAGTCAATTACTTATAAGTACCACAAAGTGGTTAATTAATGCACAATAAACGAGGGAATAAAAGCAAAATGGAGTATCGAAAAATATTTATGAGCTACCCTGTCATAGACGACTGCTTGATACTATGACGGCTTGTTTGTATTTTTTTAAATTTATTTTACTTATTCCTCTAACATTATCAGAAAGTCTCTGTATCAGTGTATAAATCCTATTACGATATTGACGAAGCCCTGACTGATGAATTCTGTATATAGGTTATATACTTACTAGATGTATACATTTATTGTGAATTGTTTTTGATTTTTAATATTTCTATTTTGTAATTTAATTTATTGTTTATAATATGTGTACTGGAGATTGGTGGGAGATCGCACGTGACCGCACTGAGTGGAAAGATTTGGGGGAGGCCTTTGCCCAGCAGTGGGACGAAATAGGCTAAATAAAAAAATTAAAAAAATAGCATAATTTATCAAGCAATACTTTTATAGGCTTAATTTACTACCTATAAAACTTTCTTTTCCTTTTCATTCGGGCCTCCATCAATCATTGTTTTATAAGTTTTATTAATTTTCATAGGTCTGAATCCAAGCGAGCGAAATATCTGATTGTATGCTTGAATTTAAATAGGAAGAAGACAGGGCGCTATGGCGCTCATTGGGGGAGGCCTATGTCCAGCAGTGGACTGCTATAGGCTGATTGTGATGATGATGATTTAAATAGGTGCTCTATTGAGTTAATTTCCTGTTAAAAATTAGAGACAGTTCTTTCAAAATCTTGGTCAATTCTCTTGACTTTGTAAAGCTATCGGAATTTCTGAGCATTTTTTGCTTTAGGACTGTTTTTGAGAAAATCTTTATCAAAGTAAATTACGATCAAATTATAGAAAGAAATTAGAACTAGTATTAACAATAGAGCTAACTACAGACTGTTGCTAACAAGGCCTATTCTAAACCTCCATATATTATTTAGCTTCGTGGATAAAGTTTTTTAATTAAGTTACAAAGATATCATTTTAATTTATCGTTATTTAACGTAATAATGGCAAGTCAAGTTAACAAAAAAATTATAAATTAAATTCTCACACAGTTAAATTCGTTAAATTCGTTAAATTCGTTAAATTCTTGTTATTATTATTATTATATTAGCCCGGGGTGTCCCACTGCAGGGCAAAGGCCTCCCTCCCCTTCTTCCACTCATCTCGGTCCTCAGCAAGGAGAACCCACTCCTTCTATAGGTCTTCTATACAATAAAGAGTATACAATAATTCTTAAAATTCTTGTAAAAAATTATATTTTTATTTTTACACTTTTGTTCACAGTAGAATTCTACTAGGTACAAAAGTTTAATATTCTAAGTCAAATATTGGATACTTACCTACATATTTTAATCTGGGTACAAATCAGGAAATAAACAAAAAACAAAGAAAGGTAAACTAGAAAGTATAAAGAATATGACAAAAGAAAAGCAAATGACACAGTAGAGAGTTTCGGAACGCCCAAGGTTGAAGTTGAAGGGTGGATACCTCCATTATTCAAAAGAAAGCCCAGCAGCAAAATAAGACTCGAGGAAAATAACATCCGTGACGGACGCTCTCACGGAATATTGCCAAAACTTTCTAGAAAATATACCTAGATTAAACCTATTCCATGAAATTATTTATATATACATATAAAAGAAAGTCATGTCAGTTACACTCATACGTATAACTCAAGAACAGCTGAATAAATAAATTGGTGGAGGGATTGGGGAGTTAGCTTGGAACCAGGAGACGGACATAGGATACTTTTTATCACGTTTCATATTTTTTAATTTCCACGCGGTCGACGCCACCCACGGGGCGCAGCTAGTTCGATACATTTTATTTAATATTTTGATTTATTTTGTTGTTCGATTGACAATCAAATTCAAAATCAGTCCTTATGCTTTACCGGTTCGATTTTATACGATATCGATTTTGTTTATAAAGAAGTTGTAATAGTTTTGGTTATTGTTGCTCAGTATTTTGTATTAATTTACAATACAGTCCTTAATCACGCGACTTTATTCATTTAATCGTATCAGAATATTCAATAAAATATAGCATTATGATTTTTGTTGTTTTATTTGCTACTTTCTTCTGCCCGCGTCATTACAAGGGTTTTTCCGTGATGAAACGTACGACATAATGAGTTTTTTTAAACAAAAAAACTTTTTGAATAAAAACATTATAGATTACCAAATTATAATTATAATTTATAAAATTATAATTTTTTTATTCAAAAAATATTTTATAGTATATTTTTTCATGGAAAAATCATTGAGAATATTCTTCGTTACATACTATGTCGGCTCGATAAGAACCGAAACTTTCGTAAGCCCCCATTTATCTCGTGTCGACAGATTCGCATCTCCATCCGTCAAAGGTAACTGTGTCTATGAAATACTTCATAAAGTCTTCTTTCACTCACCTGTTAACAATTAGAGAACTTGTTAGTCGTGTATTTACTGAAAATAAAATTAATTCGTGGGCGAGGTAAAGGTAGGTACGTATATACAGAAATTATATTGTCGCATGCCAAGGTAGGTTGTGTTTTTCCAGCGTTATACTTAATTCTATGAACGAAAAAAATAATAAGACCTCTTTATTATACTCGTTCATTGAACTAAGGTTATATGAATAACCTCTAACTAGGCTGCTAGGCTTTAGCTAGGTGTTATGTGTGTGTCGCCCTCCGGCCAGGTAACATGATGAATTACAAAAGACTGCAGGGACATGCTGGATGCGGCAAGCTGAAGACAGGGCGCTATGGCGCTCATTAGGGCCTATTTAATCTTGTAGCGTTTTGTTTATTTTCGAACTCGTATAATGGTAATTTCGAGTAGGAGTCATAGCCAAACCTATAATACCTCAAAAGGTTGACATGACGTTAGGACTTCCAGTGCCCACGATGCACTTACATGTATACAACATTACTATCTTGTTGGCGGTGTAGCTGCGCTGCTCTTTTAGTGAAGCAATAATTTTCTATCCTTACAAATTGATTTTATATGTACTATAAATAAATGTATCTTGTATTTCTACTTCATCACTACACAATAGCCTTCCAACTTCTAATATAATTCGTATGGCAATCACGTTGTGCTCAAGTAGAAGTTGCCTTTGGTAAAGTTTTCTAAGCTCGAGCTGTTGAAAATTAGTAAATTCGTTTCTGTAAGCGAGAAGCGACTTAATTTAACGTTAGTGAATATAAACGTCAAATTATTTTTATTAATTTTGTTTTTTTATGAACGTACACGCAATTTTTTTATTTTTGTCCGTAAGCCTCTTATAAAAGCTTGCTCAGACATCGATCTGCTTTTTTAAAGCTTGATCAAAACTTTTCCAAGATCATTACGGGTGTCAAGTTTCGAAGGTTCGCTGGCCGCCTGCAAGGGGACACCGCTGCACTGCCGCCGTGCGCCAACGTCAGCTGACACCCTGATTACGACATCTACACGCGGTTATCACAAAAAGCGTGTTAATAATTTATATTTATGTATGGTCGTTTTAAGGTATATATTACTATGGACCATAGAAGTAACAGATCTTTTTTAACTTATTCTAAAGTTAAAAAAGATCTTTACTTCTCGTAGTATTTCTAATTAGTATTTCTGGATTCTCCCATTTATATTAAGACTAGCGGACCTTCCCGGCTTCGCACGGTTTTAGTACGTAGTATATAATATAGCCTATGTTCACCGGGGATAGTGTAGCTTCCCAACGGTGAAAGCCTATTCATTACAAACAAACAAACGAAAATCAAACCTTTCCTCTTTATAATATTAGTAAAGATTAGCTGTCTAACCTAACATAATAACAATAAATAAAATAAAAAATATGACTTGTCTAAGTGCTTATTTTGTAAGCCTAAAGAAATAAATGATTTTTGACTTTTGACTTTGACTATTAGCTGAGCCCCGCGGCTTCGCCCTTATGGAAATCTATGTGTCAAATAGTTCATAAATCTTCATATTGAATCACTATTAAAAAAACCGCATTAAAATCCTTTGCGTATTTTTAAAGATCTAAGTCTACATAGGGACAGATAGACCGCGGGAGGCAACTTTGTTTTTTATACTATGTAGTGATAAAACACGCTCAAGTGTCTGCTGTTTTACCAATAAACCATTAAAAAGAAATAAAATGCTACACTGTGAACCCCCATAATGACTCTCTGGGGATCTCCCTAAAGTTGTGACAGTTTTATCGCCGTGAAATGAACTTTTCATCGCAAACTAAGCTTCTAACTTAGTTTCACTTGAATCTAAGTTTGCGATGAAGATGCGTCTATAAAGACGAGAAGAAAAGTATGATATTAGAATGTTGAAGTGAAATGTGATTTACGTTAGGTATTTTACTTCTTTTTCAGAGTTATTGCGGATCTTACCTGATAGGTCCGTAATCGAATAGGTATTATAATACAGTAATAAAAACAGAATAATATATATATTTGGATAAACAAGATGTTAGAACATAGCAGGGCAATGCAGCCAGTACAGTAGTAACAAATTAAAAAAGTTATTATAAATTAACATTGGATAAAGTGTATTTTACCTTTAAAATAATAACGAGGGTTTGCTTTGTACCTTTTTTCCTTGTATCTGAAAATGTCTTTATTTGATAATTCTCTATATCCGATATAGGATAATATTGTTTAAATTTTTTATTATTTTATTTTATTTATTTTTATTTTTATTATAAGCCTTCATCTATGATTTACACAAGTTTCACAATGTACTTATTCTTAATCCTGAGAAATACAAAGAATTCTAGATCAAAAATTGGTTTTCGCCGTTTCCGCTTTTCGCGATTTTCGACTTTCGAGGCGAGAGTCGTTTCGACACGTCGTCGTCATGAGCCTACGCGGCGAAATCCCCACATTTGCGTGTAAATGATACATTATTTGTTGCCAACAGTTGAATAATCCAGGGGCTTTGGCGAAGGCGATAATAGATTCGAGACCGCACGACAACTTTATACAAGGCTACGTTTTCACTGAAACCGTCGGTTATTAACCGACTTCAAAAAAGTAGTAGGTTCTATGACTGTAGTGCCTGTACTCGTATGTATATCACTACATACATAGTATAAAACAAAGTCGCTTCCCGCTGTCTGTCTGTCCCTATGTATGCTTAAAACTACGCAACGGATTTTGATGCGTTTTTTAAATAGATAGAGTGATTCAAGAGGAAGGTTTATTATGTATATCATACATGTAATTGCACCCGTGCGAAGTCGGAGCGGGTCGCTAGTTTTCAATAAAATTTAAAGTTCTGCTGAGCTTTGGATTCTTCTCACACAAGCTCTGCTTAATCTGGTGCTAGATGATGCTGTCTAGAATTAATTATTATTTACCTACCTATAATTTAAATCCATAATTCAAAGTTCTGCCGAGCTGTGGATCCTTCAAATAATATTTGCTCGGAGTAGTGTAAGGCGACTCAAGGGCACTGTGGTACGGTCGGGCACTTGAATAGCTTTAGATTTATTGCAGCATTTCTAGGGCCAGCGGAGACAGGCACCAGCACATAAATCTTTTATGTGAATAACAGTGCGATCGAGTTTAGGTTCCTACCTACTAAGTCATTCATCATCAGCCTATACTTACTAGTTCACAGCTTATCATCGCCATGGCGGCACCCTGTCTTTAGTTTACCGCATCAAGTCAAATATGGAATTAGATTTATTGTATTTAATATTATAGTGAATGTCGTTAGGATGGTCAATTTTATTTACAATGTCAATGAAATAGTTATTAAATATATTTCCAATGTCAATTGGATCTGTAATTATATGTTCATTTACTTTTAATTTACTTATATTTTCTTTAGGTGCGTTACTGTTATATTTTTTGATTATGTTCCATGTAGCCTTTGATTTGTTAGGCGCCATTTTAATGTAATATTCGTTTTGTGATTTCTGTGTTAACCTGATTATTTTATTGTATCGTTTCGTGTAAGAAATTAGCATTTCCTTATTGTGTGTGTTACGATTACGCCTATATTTCCATAATAAGTTCCTCTTTTTCTTACTACAAAGTTTTATGCCATTAGAGATCCATTTGGGCTTTCTTTGTGTAGATATTTTTAACTTTACTATTGGGAAGCACAGGTTATAAAAAAGAATAAAAGTATCGTGAAATAATTTAAATGCCAAATTAGGGTCATATGTATTTGTGACGTCTGAAAATGAAAGCTGACTGATACAATTCCGGAACTTAGCACGGTTGTCATCACTATAATCACGCCTAAAGGTATACCAGTGTTTTAATGTGCATGTTTTTTTTATTGGTACTTTAACAAGCTGACCTAAATGATCAGACAGGGCAAGATCCACAATTTCTCCACTAGTGTTAGATATATTATGGGCCACATTGTCTAAGCCTGAATTACTATCCGGGCGTGTGACATGTTTAAAGAGAAGTTTAAGGTTGTAGTTCGCTAGGATATTTTTAAAGTCTCGAGTTATTTTACTGTCTTTCAAAATATCAATGTTAAAATCACCGCTTATTAAAATTTTGTAGTTTGCATAAAGTGTATATTTCGTCAGTAATGCATGTAGTTTTGAGAAAAAGTCTTCTATCATCGACTTGTTGACTCTCGGTGGGCGGTAGATACAAACTATAATTAATTTGTGTTGCGGTAAACGGATAGCAGAACATTCTATGAGCATAGGTATAGATAAGTCTTCTATACTCTGTACGCTTTCGAAATCGTGGCATTGGTCGCGAACAAGGATGCATGATCCGCCATTACGAATAGACCTACAGAAAATTGAACCTATTCTAAAATTTGCAATTGGAATTCGCGGGAGATCGTCAAGTATTAAGTTGTGTTCACATAAACAAATTATACTTACAGATTTACCTAGTTGTTCGAAATTGTCCAAACAAACCTGCAATGGGTCTGATTTAGCTATAAGACCGTTAATATTTTGATGTAATATATGAATAGAATTAAATACGAAATAAATTATTAGTCCTAAAATCATTAATTGTAAGGTCAATATTTATACAGTTATTATTAAGGTCAAAATGGTTCGTTTGTTCTTCCATGAAGTGACGGAGGTGTTGGAAGATAGAACGTAGTCCATTGTTGTTAATTTTTCTTGTTGGTTTGTGAAACATGCTGTAGTCATAAATAAGATGCCTGTTTGTGTCGAAAATGAGCGCATATTTATGTAGTAATACATCTTGAAGCAGTAATTCATTAAAGTTGTAGATCCTGCGATTTATTGTGTCTGTTCCAAATCCGTAGTAATATGTTGGTGTGCATATAATAATGTTAGTGTTTGTGATTAACTGTATAGTTTTCCTTATGTCAGCTACTAATTCCGCATATTTTATTGCACGTACAAAGTCTTGATCACTGATGAATATGATGCAAAAGTCATTCATTGTGTAGTTCGTTAGTTTTGTTTGAAGTCCAGTCAATAGTTGTGAAGTTTTCGCTTGGGGGGTGAGATAGTGGCATAGATTGTAGTTATCTCTATAGATCACGTCTTCGGCCACAAAGAGCACTTTGTTATCTTTGTTGGCAGACAAAAGGCATATTTTAGGTTTGTATGAAGAGGGGTTCTGATGTTGCGCTGGTGTTGCTGTGCTCTTTTTAGGTAGAGTATTTGCGGTTTGTAGTAAATATGTCTGAGTTTCTCTGTGTATCATATCTCTGTTCTCTGTCTGTATGTGAATGTTGTTTGTGTTTTTTTTAGGTACTGGTGAGATAGTTGTTTGAGTTTCCTTGTGCAGTGAGGCCTTAGGTGTAACAGTGGACGTCGCTGGATTGTGATGTTGATGATGATGATGTTTGTCGCTAATATCCGTCTGTATTTGCTTGTTGCTAGTAGATTTAGATTTCGCCTTGGGGTTCTTTAGATTTTGTGTAGTCGTTGAAGAAGATGATCGTGCTGGACTAAAGCCTATTTTCTTGTACAGTGAGTTTTTCTTAGTTAGCTCATGATTATTAGTCCTCAGATCCCTATTTTCTAAGGATAGTTGTTCGATTTCTTGGTTAGCGCTATTTAATTGAGTTTGTAGAAATTCAATTTTTTTCATTAGACTTTCCAGTTCCGTGGTTTGTGGTGATGATAGGTCAGGAAGACTATTTGTTGAGACATCGAGCTGGTCAACGCTCATGTTACTCGATTCATCTCGATCCGCTACCAGGGTGGTGTATGCGCGTCTAAGTGTAACATTGTCTTTCGAAATATCCATCGTTATGGTTTATAGTGTAGAGGAAACTGACTATTCTTTATACTATAGCCTTTTAGTATATAACTTCAATCTACTCGTCGATAGATGGCACCACTTGATAGCCGATAATTTCCGCTAATTGTAGAAGGTAATTTGTTTATGGTGTTTTGTATCGAAATGTCAGTGTCACAGATGTCAGATTACAAGTCAAGAACAGCTGATACAGGAATTTCGTCTTTATTGTGCTGTGTTCCATGTGTAAATAATCCAAAATTGTACTCACTGAAATTCGTGTTCAAAATCGATCAACCCAGTGAAATTTGAGTGTCAACCGTTATTTTTCATCTTCAGTAATATATGGGATGATTTTCTGATGTTTACAGCGTTAGGTACGCGCTGAAAAAGGTAACACAACACTCTTCGAATACTAGATTTATTGACTTGTGATTATTACTTGATTAGATTCACTTATTACTGTTCAATTTAATTGAATTCTTGCGGAGCTACGACTGTTGATGTTTACGTTCCGGCGAACCAGAGACGAAAAAAAGAATCTAATAACAACCTAGATCAAAACTTCTTCATGAAATATAATATCTGTAAGAAATTGTCTTTGCTTTGTTACTTTTCCTATTATTGTGTTTATCATATTCGGTTTATACCTTAACGCGGTCACTGCCAAGCTGCAGCAATGCGACCTGGATGACGAGTGACAAGTCATGACCGTGTCTGGTGGTGGTAGTCAAAGTGTTAACTCATTCACTGCGTAGCCTACAATGTGATCTGGAGGGGCGCGTTGCTGGGCAACGAGCTGTCCTAAAACATCGTATGCGTCGCTGGCAGTTAGTGTTTAACTTTAATCACGTATCAAATAAAACGTAGGTTGGTACTAGTGGGCTAATGTAGGTAGGTAAAGGTAAATCTGCGGGGACCTGCATAAGTGATGAAGTTAGCGTCGCGTAGAGTAGGGAGCAGCGAAGTCTCATCACGGTGGAATGTACTCGAATAATGTATCACGTTATTATGAGAATAACAAAGTTTGGAGTGGTGTCACATCTCTAGGGATAGCTACACATTATGTAGGTACCTGTGATTCATGCGACCTCAGTGGCGTAGACTAACACCACAGCTGCAAAGCGCAGCTTTTTTAACGAAACCTCCTAGTACAATTATTCTATATCTAAAAGGAGGCTTCAAAAATATGTGATGGATAATATACGATAGATATATCTTTATGAATTGTAGCCTATGTGTTATTCCGATATGTAAGCTATACAATACAATGCAAACATACATACATACTCACAAACTTTCGCGTTTATAATATTAGTAGGATAAACATGGCCTTTGTGAACGAAATAAAAACATTTGTGTTTGTATTGATATTGTATTTGTATTAAATTGCAAAAATGTACTGCTCTCATCAAAAAATTGTAATATAAAGCTTATCTATAGCTTACAGCCCAGACTAGATCACATAATTACGTCTATTTTCCTTTCCTAGCTAAAATATTGACTTGTTTGTTCAGAAGGCGGGCTGGGTCGGCTCTTAGTAGGTAGGCTGTTCGGATTCTTATTTAGTAACAAACACTATTAGACTGTCAAACTAAGGAAATACTTTATATTGATACAAGTTATTGCTTCTTTTCTTAGCGAAGAATTGCTGTGGGTAGGTAGGTTTCAGATTTCGATAACTTTATTTCTTTAGGCTAACGAAATATGTACCAACAACAAGTCAAGTCTGTAAGTGTTATTTGTGATTTATTTCTTTATATAATTCTGGTTTAGGTTTAAAAATGTGAAGGCAACAAAGGTTTTTTTTTTAATTTTTATTTATGTCAAATTTTGTACTACGAATTATTAGATATCAAATAAGAAATAAGGTCTTGGCGATTTCTCACTTACTGTTTTGTTGAAGAATTGAAAAATAAGACAATTAGTTATAATAAACGGGCATAAAATATATAAAAATAATCGCACTGAAGTTTTCTCTCTATAGGTAGGTATCACTTGAGCTTTCAATCAAGCAAAAACTTGACGTCAACTCTTATTGGAAACTGATATATTGTATTTTATATATTTTATTGTTTGAATTAGGTTATTTTTTCCTCTGGTATTAAAAATAAATTCAATTACGATTCTCCTTGCTCTACTCTTTTGGTGTACACTTTACTGAAACGTGGGTTTATTCAGATCACTTATCGGCTTAAAATGGAAGCTGATTGAGTAAGTATATTGGAGCAGTGAACTCAATACTAAATGAATGGCGCATGTGCTACGTTGTGAACGTGTTTGCTGTAATTAAAGTACCCTTTATTGGCAGAACAGAGTCGAGTAACACACATATGTACATACCCTAAATTAACAGAAAAACTGACAAAATCGGTCTCCACTCAGCATGCGCTATGGTAGAGCAGATCATACCATAGCGCTGGTCTTCCTTGGAGACCGTGGCTTAAAGTGGCCACATACAAAAAAGGAAAATTGACAATTTAATTAAAAATAAAAGTCAAATATTTTTTTTTATTGATTCTTTCCTTGTTGTGTATAAAGGTTGGTTTCAAGAAAAAAATTGATCTGTATCAGAAACATCATCACTTTAATGTTAATTTTAACAATAACTGGTTACAAATATTTTCCATGGCAACGGGTGTCAACCAGAAACTACTTTGAAAAATAAATAACAAATTTGACGGATTGCGCATCGCACAAAACGAAACGCAACGCAACACGTCAGATTATTATACGAATAATCTGAAGTGTTGCATAACTATGTGATAGGTAAAGCGCACGCACTGCCCCTGTCAAAATCGTACCTCATATAAAACCATACTGGTATCGTAGGATCTAATAATTTTGTAGGGTCTCTTGTTTTGTGCGTGCCAGTTATCAGATGTTGTTGTTTCAATGGGAAATTCCCACAGTAAAGGGAAGCTGCTGGCATTCACTAGTCAAGGATATTTATTCAGTCGATCTCCGGTCGCCGAGGAAAACTAATATCCGCTTTGGCTTAAGCGTTTATCTAATATTTATCTACCAGAACTAGGTTAGGTACCAATAGGAATGAAGATTGCCAAACAATGTATCCAGTCTCTATCGTACCTAACGACTCTACATACGTATGGTAAACGGACGCTTAGTCATCATGTCACCATTTAATCATCAATGTTAAAATCATAGACCATCTTGAATTTATACAAATTTTCATTCTTATGTTACCCACAATTCATATTGAAAACTTACCTCTATAGAATTTACGAGCATTATTGTTCCTACATATATTTTGCATGTACGGAAAACACTAGTTGTGAAAATTGGATAGATAGATAGAATATACTTTATTGCACAAAAGTTGTACGTTGGCGAGCATAATGCTAGATAGCATTCTCTACCTGCTAACCTTTGGGTAGTGTGAACAACAGTTTAGTAGGTAGTGCTAGATTACAGAACTTACAAACATAATAAAATATACTACCTACTCATAATAATACTAAGCTACTCATATTATACTTAAACAATAATATATATATTGCTGTTTAAGTAGGTAGGTATAATATAAGTAGCTTAGTATTATTATGAGTACTTAGTATATTTTATTATGTTTGCAAGTTATATATATACAATTATAATTACGTACCGAATTATTATTGCGAAAGAAAATAGTTATAGACTCTAGATCTGAAGACATTTATTGAGGAAATTGTTCTTTTAGAAATTCCAAAAACCAGTTTGAAATTGCAAATAATCCCCAATCGTGAACTGCTTGATTTACAGAACATTATCCATTGTATTCTCTAATTCTTTATTGTTATTTCTGTTCAGTCGCTTTTCTAGATTCAATACGATTCGATAAGGATCCGAACGTTCGGTTGCACCCTTGAGAATACTAACCTTGCTTTAGCACAGATTATTTACAGATTCTACAGAGTTTTAGACTAGACTGGTATCGTACTAAGGTCCTAGACATAGGTAGGTTTCTTCGTTAAAATGGAAGGCAGTTACCGTAACAACTTATTAATGAATTACCCTCAATAAAAAAAAAACTTTAATTATGAAACGTTTAAAATAAAGTAGGTTGTATAAATTAGAATTGTTTGTCGTAGGTAGGTACGAGCCAGGTAGTTAAAAAGCTGGCCGGATATTTTGAATTTCACATTCCTTATAAAGTTCTAAGAAGAGTAGAAAAGAATCTGTTAAAGGCTGTAATAATAATATTTTGACATCTCCTTCTGACATTGCGAATCATTTCAATGACTTCTTCGCGCAAATTGCAACGACTTTGACTAGAGATCTCAAAGATTCAATAAATGAATCCATGAAATTTGTTCATAAATTTACAGTGCAAAACGAAAGTCAGTTTGTGCTAAGTGAAATTACTCCATTTAAAATAATTAAAATAATTAACCAGTTAAAATCCAAAAACTCTTGTGACCTCTGGGACTTATCTTCTTCTCTGTTAAAACTCATAAAGAATGAAATAGCTACACCTTTAACAAACGTTATAAACCAGTGTATAAACCAAGGTTATTTTCCTGACGTGCTTAAAATAGCTAAAGTAATTCCACTTTTTAAGAAGGGCTCTCGTAGTGATACTAATAACTATAGGCCCATATCTCTCTTACCTGTATTTAGTAAAATTTTCGAGAAATACATAACCAATGAGCTGTACTTATTTATAGAAAAACATAACGTATTGAATAGTAGACAGTTTGGGTTTCAGCGAAAAAAGAGCACCAATCATGCAATAGCCTCCTTAATTGAGGGTATTTTACTCGATTTGGACAAGTCCAAAAGTACATACGGTTTGTTTTGCGATCTCTCGAAAGCTTTTGACTGTGTCTGTCATAAGATTCTTTTAAGAAAGCTGGAGCATTATGGTGTTCGAGGGAAAGAACTGTCGATATTAGCATCTTATCTGTCTAATAGGAAACAAATTTTGGAATTAAATGGTTTTAAATCAGAATGTAACAGCATAACGCTAGGAGTTCCACAGGGATCTATCCTAGGTCCTCTTTTATTCATATTATATATTAATGACATAGTAGTTTGCCTTGAGAAAGAAAGTGACATGGTCCTCTTTGCGGACGACACGACTGTAATTGTAAGTGATAAGAATAAGGAAAATGTGTGTGTAAAACTAGATAATCTAATAAGTAATATCAAAGAATGGTTTAGTGCTAATAATCTCCTACTGAATGTAGATAAGACAAATATTGTAAAATTCTTTCTAGGCAGTGATAAATCTGATGACATTGTTAAAAATATTATTGATAAGCACTTTTTGAATACCCTTGACATTATAAAATTTTTAGGTATAAATATTGACTCAAAATTAACGTGGACTAAACATATTGACGCCCTAGTTGGCAGACTTAAATCAGCGGTTTTCGCTATCAAAACTATTCGACAACTTAGTGATATTAAGGCTTCAAAAACTGTTTATCATGCGTATTTCCATTCCGTCATGATCTATGGTATAATAGCATGGGGAAATGCCTCCCAATCAAAAAGAGTTTTCATCTTGCAAAAACGGGCAATACGCGCGATTCTGCAAATGAAAAACACAGAATCGTGTAAGGAAAAATTTAGAGAATTAGGAATTATGACAATGACTAGCGAATATATTTATCAAAATTTAATGTATGTAAAACTAAACATTGATAAATTCAATTCAAATGGAGACACACATGGCTATAACACCAGAACTAGAAATGCCATTACTTTACCTACTCATAGACTTGCAAAAGTGGGTAAAAGCTTTTTATGTGTAGGCGTTAAACTATATAACAAACTAGATCATGACATTCGAAATTCAGATAATATAAATAATTATAGTATTGCAATTAAAAAAATGTTAATTGAGAAATCATATTATACACTTGACGAAGCTATTGCTGATGATCTCACTGTTATACCTACCTAATCATTGTATGTACTCTGCCTGTACCAATTTTACTGATTTTAACTTACATCGTACGTTTTACTCTGTAACATAAAATATGTATAAAATTTGACATTTCCAAGTGTACTAATGTATCTTTATGGAATAAATAAATACAATACAAAAAAAAATACAAAAGTTATTTCGTGGTCATGACGCATGAAAATGTGCCGAAATATTGGAAAACTTATAAATCGAATAATAGTTGAAATGACTTTCGTGTTAATAACCAAGCTAGTTCAAAAGTGTCAAAAAAGTAAGTTGGGTGGCATAAGTAAGGGATTTAAAAAATCGTAAAAGAAAAGGAGGTTACAGGCGACTGGGCCCATACATAACTAGGACCGCGGTCCCAGGTAAAGATGTCCATCTAAGCGTCGAGAATCCTTACGGATTTTATTATTTCGGCTTAGTACTCATGATACGTGGCACTTCGTAAACGAATAACGATAATGTTAATATTTATTTCCGTTCAAACGTTGAAATATACCTACGTTTCATAAAATAAGCAGCTGAGTACGGTCGCCTCGACCCGTTGGCGTAAACGCCTGAATGTTGGCTGGTAAATGGGCCTGAATATGGGATCTTTCGAGCACTTAATATTCATATTGAATTGAAGTGGTTATCTACAGTATGGAAGGGCATAATTTTAGCTCGGTATAACTTAGCAAAAACGTATAGACCCACATTAGACTCACGAGAGATTGGCTTAACAAATTGGTACGGTCGTTGCCGATTGGTAACTTCTTGTTAGTTATAATAAGATAAGAAATTCATTTGATTTTTTTTACAAAAACTAAACTCAGGACCTCGGAATCATTCTTTTCATAGGCGAAAGAATCGAGATATCGGATAACAATCAGTGAAGATTCTTCGCCGAGTATATCTGAGAACAAACAATGATAAGTAATTAAATAAAACATACCTGCCTACACCAGAATTAGGAATTCGTATTTGAAGTCAATTGAAAATCTCCCGCTATCGACCAACAAATTAAATATTTAAATATGTAGGTAGGTACAAAAGGCGAATAAAACACATATACGGTAGTAAAAACAAAAGAAACAAACCTAAGTAGTAAGTAAGACCTCGATTAATCACTCTTCGGCCATTGTGAAATTGGCACTTGCCTCTAAGCCCTGGTGATTCATTCAATCGATTACAACTTTCAATCAGCGTATTACGCTTTGCAACAAATTCTTAACAGCAATGATAAACTCAAAACTGCGTTTGTTTATTGCCTGTTTATTTATTTCCACCGTTAGGTACAAGTTACAGTTGTTTTGTCGTCTTGTGATGTCGTTAAGTTCTATTAATACTTAATACTTATATTACAATTTTGTTATCTATCACATTCTTACTCTTGACATAGGAAACACCATAGGGGATTATGCAAATCAGACAGACAGGCGTTATTTAAAAATTAAACAAATAGATTTAAAGTAATTTATCACAGTAATTAAAAAGGTATATCAAATATTCTGCTGTATAAGGGCATTGTCAAACAATACTACAAATCTTGTACAACATTATTATTATTATTTATTTTAGCCACTTTTGTCCCACTGATGGGCAAAGGCCTCCCTTTTCTCCTTCAACTCCTCGCGATCCAAAGCTGCAACAGGCCATGATGGAAGATGTGCCTCGAGCTCGTCACGCCATCTCATCCCGGGCCTTCCACGTCGCCTCTTAGCGTTGTGTGGGCTCCACTCTGTGGTGGTCTTTGCCTACAAGTCGCTTTCATAACATAAACAAAGAAAATAATAATGAAATAATGTGTCTGGATATACATAAGTATTGAAATTCAAACTTACCCGGTCCGAAATAAGTCTTATTCGTTTTATTTGAATTTTTCACTTGGGCGCGATTTAACTGTTTTGGGTCCGAACAGAGACTAACTGTATTGTTAAAGCATTAATTCGAGAAGAGCTTTTAAAATAAACGCTCGTTTTTTTCGGTTCTGAACTTTTTTGTGCGACCGTCGAAAATACTCGGCGCACAGGTAAATTCGATGATGGCACTTAGCTAGCTGTGTAGCGTAAAAAGAAAAATTGCCATCATCGAATTTCCCTGTTCCCGGGCCTACTATGTGTGTGTAGGTACTATAGTTTGACCGAAACCGCTGTACCGCGCCTGAGGTATGCGAGCGGCGAGACGGGGGGGAAATATCGGCCGCTCCGATCCATCAGTCTGCCGTCAACGCGTACTCTTGCTCTTTTTTCCTCGCCCCCCACCTCGCCGCACTTTCCTAAGGAGCGGTACAGCGGTTTCGGTCAAACTATAAGCCGAAACCCGCGCCACTGCGGTCATCTTTTATTAACACGTAAATAATTTTTTTTTATATAATACCTGTTTCCGTTCGCGACTTCGCGTTGTTTCTAATGAAAAGTTTTAAGGTTATTTATATCGAATAGGATAACAATAGTATTAGTAATAGTATTTAAGTAACAAAATGTAAATATTTTATTTGAATAAAAGGTTTGTAAATGAAATAATATGAATATCCCATGGGAACTGATTTATGATATATTAAAAAGTAGCAATATGTTTTATACCAGGGGTAGCTCTAGGCCGGGAATAAAACAGCAGCAGAATTTTAACCCGGTCTCCACATAAAAACGGAGCTGCATGATTATATCCATATTGATTTATTGAATCTCTTGTTCCCAGGACAAGCATTACCTCTGCATCATGGCGTCAGACTCCCCGGAGCAGAACCTGACGCAGTACTTCAGTCTGTGCAACGACTTCATACACGCGGCGAGGCTGAGGGACGGCAGTGTACTGATACATTGGTAAGTAACATCTGGACCACACCAAACAAACAAAAAGTATTTATTTACAAAATGAAGACACCAACAAAAAAACTTACATTTAAACTTCTATGTATTAATTTATACAGATCTAAGCTAAGAGAGATCTAAGTAGAGTATCGAATCCTCGCTCTTACTAAGATAATAAATAAAAATCTTGTATGAACCACTGCTGCACAGCACAAAAATAAATCATACAATAATTATAATTAATCTACTAATATTATAAACGCGAAAGTTTGTAAGTATGGATGGATGGATGGATTGATGTTTGTTACTCATTCACGTAAAAACAACTGAATGGATTTTTATGAAACTTTACAATAATATAGCTTACACATCAGAATAACACATAGGCTATAATTTATAAAGATATATTGTATATTATCCAAAATATCTATCACCACGCAGGTGAAACCGCGGGGCGCAGCTTGTAATAAATAATGCAGGACAATCTAATGAGGAGACACACGTCCACAGTTGTCAACAGCAGGAGTTTGCCATAATCATCAAGGGTTATTTAAAAAAAAACACTACAAAGCCCTTCATTTCCAACTCCAAACAGCTGTTTCAAGTTCCCACGTTACAAATTTTGTGGTAAACTTTCCCGCAAAAAAGAGTTTATACGCTTTTACACGACATATTTTATTTATTTCGTGCAAAGCAATGTTTTGGGGTAGAGTAACGAGAAATGCTCCCTTTTTAAAATGAATGATGCGGGTGCTTGTGAATGGGTACTAAACGAATGCGCTTAGGAAACCAAATAGGGGTTTATATCAAAACGTTTAGTTGGTAGGTACAACAACTAACAGTAAACAATAAGTGTAGAGTTGCTACCTGATGCCCTTTTGAGTGTTTATCCCCTTTTTTCACGCTGCCATATTTGTTGTTCAGTTTTTTGGGACACTGGATGTCGAGTTGTTACTACACAATTTTTATTCTTACCTTTTTAACCGGTTTTAAAACAGACTCAATTCTCCTGTGTTTTTTCTAAATAAATATGCTTGTTTCTCGATATCTCTGTCGGCTATACAATTTTGATAACTCAGCGATACCGAGAATCCATTATCATTAAAGTTAGTACTAGTATCAATAAAATATAATAATAATTAAAGTTTTATTCCACAAGGATTATTATTTTTCTATAAAAACATAAAGCTGTGTTACACAGGAATAATTAGATTTCAGGTTTCAGTTTCTGTAGAAGACATAAATTTCCCCTGACTTATCAGATAATATGTTTTCTTACGAAATATTTCTAAATAAGGTTATAATGGGTGATAAATAAGGTTTTTTAAGCACTCTACAATACAAAACCAATGTCTATTACAGAAATAAATTAATAAAGTTATTCGATCAAACATTTGTGAAACCTCAAATCAAACAACAGCAATAACTGAAAAACAAAACACCATCCAATTGGAACAGAATCATAATGAGTTTTGTTATTAAAGCCTTAGAGCGAATCGTTTTCAAATTAATACCGTTAACGACTGAATAGTTAGGCTCCGGCCATACTGCAGGCTATGCGGGTAGCTTGAATAGTACATGAGAAAATAAAAGAAGTAACTATGAAAATTACGACCTGTGTGGCGCGGTGGGCGAAGGTCCGCCTGCGACGCAGGAGGTTGCGGGTTCGATTCCTGCGTCGGGACTATTGTGTGTACGATCTGCAGATATTTTTTCCGGGTGTTGTGGTCTTTATCTATGTGTAATAAAAAATCTATGTATTGTATTAAATATATCAGTCATCTAGTACCCATAACACAAGCTCTGCTAAGCTTGGTTGGAGCTAGTTGATGCTGTGTAGATTGTCCAGCATTATTTATTTATTTAATGGGTAGTCTCATCCATAATCTCCACACTTGGCAGGCAGATTTCTGATCACAGTGGAGGTATTAAAAATACACATAACTGCCATTTCTCTGGTCGGTTCCCTTTGTCAGCTCTTATAATGACCCCGACGTGATCTTCTCATGAACTAAGTTCTACTAAGAGTGGTCGATTCTGACGCCCCGTCCGCTACCAAGACGATGTCTGTGTTTTGAACTCTACACGCCTAGCTACCGACGAAGCAATTTGAAGTTTGACGTGTACACTAAATTAAACGGTAGAAGCTTCACCAAAAATGTTTGTAGGCGTGGCTTTTTATTTGTTTCCCTTTGTGTTAATTCTGTTTTTTACTGTTATTAGGTTCCTAACTAGGTAAGTATTTTCTTTTTCTGTATTTTTTGTGATATTTTTATTTTTATTATGTGCATAATGTAACGACTTAGCTGAAATGACTGTAATGTTTGATTTATGATTATTTACAATAAACAATTAAATTCAATTAAAATAGTTTCACCGATAAAGCCTAGCTACCAATGGCCATGAAAGCTATGTTTATCCATCTAAGATAAAATCGATAACAGAATTCTTCTCGGATAAAAAAAGAATCACTGACCTTTAACGAGAACGACATCCCATCGATCGAGAGAGACGAGAAGAGATAGAAGTAAGAGATTAGAAGTGTATTACCTTTGATATTTGCAGGCAGCGCCATGCTGGATAATCCACACATCATAATCTAGCCCCAAGCAAAACAGAGCTTGTGTTATGGGCACTAAGCCCCATAACACAAGCTCTGCTTAGCATTATTTATTTATTCTTAAATGAAAGTTACCAAGTAGGGCACTGGATAGGTATACTTAATACAATAGATAACATAGGTAGATTTTTTTTATTATACATACCTATATACATAGATAACGACCAGAACACCCGGAACAACTATCTGCAGTGCAGATCGTACATGTATTTGTTCCGAGGTGGGAATCAAACTTGCAACCTCCTCCCTGCCCTTCGGCTTTGCGCCACGGAGGTCTAATGTATATAAACTGCATTTAAAAGCTCGTTTGAGCTTTTAACGTCAAATAAAATACTTAAATACTTCTTAAGTTTAACGCACCTACCTACCATTAAAACCACAGGTAAAACAGTGAACTTGTTAGAAATGGCATGCTTGAAATGACTGCATTGACGTCAATGGAAAAACTTTCCTAAAATACTTTGCAGCATAGTGCCGTAATTAGTATGGCGTGGTTAGGCAAATAATACTTTACTAACATTAATACAAGTAACTAGCTACTGTCCTCCCTTGGCTTTGCACGCAGTTTTCCGTAATTAAGTTAAAAAAATATTCCGTGTTAATCCAGATCTAGAACACTTTCCTACTACGTGGCTTAGACAAGTCACATGTATACTATAAGTTATTATCACACAAGAAATGAGGTGTTAATTGCCTTTCTCTTTACTTCAAACTATAACATGAAAAACATCCAAACTTTCGTATTTCATTATGAGTGTGATGGCGCTCATTAGGAGAGGCTATGTACAGCAGTGGACTAACATAGGCTGGGTGATGATGAAGTGTGATATGAAATTTCGATGTTTCTTACTTAACCAACTTAATTTATATAACTACTGAACGTTTCAGGGTGATATTTTGTAAAAATAGAAGTCTATACCGGGAATAGCATGGGCTACTTATTATACAGAAATTCGCATGCGCAGCAGCGTGCCATGTGCGATAGCTAATTATGTTTTACACTAAGAACCTCCTCCTTTTTTTGAAACAAGGAGGTGTTTAAAAAAAGAGGTTCTATGTTCGGCTGTATTTATGTATTTGCGCGTCCTTTGATTTCTCTGCCATAGACAGAGTTAGACGGTGATCCCGAGAGGAGGTCCCATAAAAATTTATTGCGATGGATTAGTATCTATCCCACAAAACAGTATAATATTACGAGGGTTGAAGACGGTTTTTTGTTTTTTTTTTCAAACAATCGAATTATTCAGGAAATCGCATTTGCAGCAGCGTGCCGCATTATTGCCATATTATGCCGCGTTATGTTATAAACTACTTGCTGCGCCCCGCGGCTTCGCCCTCGTGGAAATCTATATTATAAATAGTTTATCTTCCTCTTGAAACACTCTATCTATTAAAAAAACAGCATCAAAATCCGTTGCGCAGTTTTAAAGATCTAAGCATACATAGGGACAGACAGACAGCGGGAAGCGACTTTGTTGTATACTATGTAGTGAATGAATGAATAAATTTATTTGTTATAAGACTAACACAGAACATAATAAACTAAAACTAAGAGGAAACGTGTAGGTAAGTGTGTAAGTCCAGTAACAAAATGGCTTTGCCTCAGCATGAGTTTGGATGACTGGCATGATAGCAACCAACGCAACTTACTGAAGTTTTTTTTCTCAACAGTCTAGCAGGCATGTCGCGAAGTGTGACAGTCGCTGTGGCATACATAATGTCGGTGACTACTCTGAACTGGAGAGAGGCTCTGAAGGTTGTCCGCGCGGGGCGAGCGGTCGCCAACCCTAACCTCGGCTTCCAGAGGCAGCTGCAGGAATTTGAGACTTATAAACTGGTTGAGGTAAGCTCGCTTTTTGCATCATCGTCATTAATAACCCGTGTTTGTCCACAACAGTGGATAGACACGGACAGACTGTCAATGAATGATCCTGCTGTATAATTAACGTTAACGTAACTGTTAATATTCAACAGTAAATGAGTATACGTTTCCAATCACACTATACGTCAGTCAGGATCCAATCCTGCTAAACCAATCACTTGACAATTACTGTTTTATCTATTTTTTGTATAAAAACTTTGGAGTTGTACGGATTAATTGTGAATGTAATTAGGTACCTATTTTTACTATAAAAACTTTTGGAGAAGGATTCATTGTAAATGTAAGTGGGTTAAGTACGAACCTAGGTTGTGTAAGAAGAATACCAATGATGTTTGTAGGTAACCCGCCTATATAGACAACGGTATCGTCGCGGAATCGTCACGATCGACTGAAGGCAGATGCTGGATTCGTCAAGCTGAAGACGGGACGCTATGGCGCTCAGTAGGGGAGGCCTATATCCAACAGTGAACTATTATAGGTTGATGATATATTTTTTGTAATTTGTTGATATAGGAGAGAAGACGGCTCAAAGAACGGTACCCGTCCCTAGCCTTAGCAGACAAGGATATGTCAGAATGCCGGGTCATGCTGGATTCTTACCAAACGATGTTAAACCAGAGGACGATTTGTGAGGGGAAGTGCTCAATGGGCCGGCAGTGTCCTACTGGTGAGTTGGGTTAAGAAGCCTGAGGAATTGGTTCGATCTTTGCTGATCGACAACGACTAGAATAATGGTCTCTAAAAATGGTCAGTAAGAATCAATTTGATTGTAAAAGTTTGACAGATATTGGTGTCAATTCAGATGTTGCCAACACTAAACTAATTTGACAGGTCTAAAAATGTTGCCGTCTCTTTCGACGACGACACATTTATCGAATATTTACATTGCCATTACAGTGAAGCACCAAAGCGACAAACAAATTTAAAAAAGATACAAAATACACGTAATAAAAACTAACATTGATAAAATTACATCAACAAGCTACTACATATCTACTAACCAGATGAAAAGAATAGCATAATTTCTAACAGACTTCGAAAATAGGTGCAAGTTCTATTATATGTTTGTCGCTGTTTTTTTTTGTTCGTCTATTTATACGTCGTTTATGGACCGATTTGGATGTTTATTTTGCAGTTGTATAGAGAATGAACCCGAGGTGGTCCCGAGAGAGTATCCTGCAAAACTTAGTCTTTTGAAATGGATTCGAAGTCGGTTTTAAGTTTTATCAGATACCAGTTATAACAACTGGTCTCTAGTTTTATCGAACAATCAAATTAGTAGTGCTTTGAAATGAGTTTAGTTTTGGCGACATCTTAATTAACACCACATCAATTGTTCAGATCTTCATCTTCTTCCTTCTATCTTTTTGTTGAAAGTCTCAAGTATTTTTCTTGATTGTACGATAAGACGGTTGATAAATATCTAATCACTTTCCCAGGCCATTAAAAAAAATCTAGAATGCGTATCTGGGACCTAAAATCAATTTTGAAAAGGTCAGTTCTTTTTTAATTTCGGACGGTATCACAGTTGAAAATTAACTGAAGCACTCATAGTATGTCAGTCTTTGACATCAGTTCTCTGAACGGTAAAGGAGTGCACATATTAATCCAATACCGCTACCACCACGCACAAAAATGTGCATTCACATATGGCTTAAAGTCGTTTACCTTTAGATACATTTTACAGTGACAAAATGGCTTCCTCACAAGCTTGAAACAACTGGTCCGCGAGCTATCTGTCATCTGATGCTCTCATTAAAAATACTTCTAAATCTTACGCTTTAAAGCCTATATTTTAATGCAAATTTTTGTGCGGTGCATTCTAGGTGTGCGTCAAACATAAAACTCACACATTGACATCAGAGTAATGTCGGATTTCTTCAACTGTCCACCCCCTAAACACTCACACATGATGAGACGTCGACCATTAATTGTGCTTCAGTTTTAGTTCAGTGGGATACCGTCCACATTTCCTTACGTCAATGCTCAAAACTTTGACTACAGAGAATACAGAACGAATTTTATTATTCTTTGAGAACAGCAGAACGAAAATGGAAACATTGTCGAGCTGATATTGTATTCAAAGGTAATTTATCTAGCTATAGTTTTAATGAATGTTTATTTTAATGCATGATAAAAGAAAAAGACTCGCACGGATCGGGCGCCAGTTTGAACCATCAGTGCGGGGGCCAGCGGTCGTCTCGCTAACATAGTACCTACCAAAAAGGATCTTCACTACGTGGCCTTCTTAGTTATAGGTAGGTATTATTAATTTATTGGTAATTTTCTAAGCTACGAAGGGTCTCTGGAAGCTATATCAAGTTTATTCTATGGAGATAGAGAATACTCTTGGTGACTGATTTAACTTTTCTTTTTAATTGTTTTTTGATGTTTTAATGGTTACACGGACTGAAGAATTTTCTTGGAATTTAATTTATTAATTACATGGCAAATACACGTTATTACGGCTCAAAGCAAAAATATTCCGTTTGGATTTGCACTTTCCAGCACTAAACATTTCTGCTGTAATCTTCGAACACACAGACATGCCGTCCTCAGGAGACCAATAACATACTTACACATAATACTTCCACACTATTTCTTTACCAAAAATATAATTTAAACCTTTTTTTTACTTTTTATGTACTATGTAAAAAAACCCTGGAAGGAGGTTCCAAAGATATAAATTTATCCTAGTTTGGCAAAACCCCGGAAGGAGGTTCCAAAGATATAAGTTTATCCTAGTTTGGCAAAACCCCGGAAGGAGGTTACAAAGATATAAGTTTATCCTAGTTTGGTAAAACCCCGGAAGGAGGTTCCAAAGATATAAGTTTATCCTAGTGTGGCAAAACCCCGTAAGGAGGTTACAAAGATATAAGTCTATCCTACATAGTTGGGCTAAAAAATCTTAAATAAGATATTTTTCACATCACGATTTCGTTACAAAAGTTCGTCATGTAAAAAGGGAAAATTTTTGAACGACGCTTATTTTGTAATGAATTTGATGTTTTAATTTTAAATCTTATATGTTCTTCAACAAACGTGTTTCTTCTTGTTTCTTATTCTAAACTTTCGTGAAGCACATAACCACAATCACTCCACCAGGTGTTTGCAGAACTGGCTCTAAGCGCCAGCCTCGCCAGCGTAAACCGTCCACCACTTCTACCACGAGCGAGATGACTGGTCTGAGGCGGTCTCCGTCTACTTATTCTACTGTTTCTACTGCGTCTGGCTACCGGCCGCGATCGTCGCCCGCTGGCCTATATAGTTATACTGGAGGTAAGCTTTTTCTTTAACCAAGCTTTTGACATAGCTTACTGCTACTTATTTAGAGCAGTTATGAAAAGAAGTTACTGCTACTTATGTAGAGCGTTATGAAAAGTAGCGTGTTCGTTTTGAAGGGCTGTTTACCTAGAAATAATTCAAGCTGATAGAGCACCAAAGGATTTCCTGCGATCGCTGAAGACCCCTTGGAAGACCAAAACTCAGATGGCTCGATTGAATTCAACAAGTCCGTTGAGTTCAAATGCCTGTAGGCATTTGAAGTCACCAGCTGACAGAAAAAAGCCATGAGTATTTTAGGCTCTTTCCTCCCAGTTATTCAGTGTCAACGGAGGAAGATTAGAGACTGTATGGACTCAAAACTTCCTCCGTTCTATCAAATCCACCTAGTAGCACGCGTTTGTATGTTGTGAAGCTACCAACGCGTTGGATTGAGACAGTCAGAAGATGAAAATGAGATGAAAATTTGCCCAGCAGTGAGCCTATACATTGTTTAGATCCAACAGAATCTTTGATCTGGTAGCTCACCAACCCATCTCTCCCCACAGCAACAGCCAGGCCGACCCGGTCAGCGTCCGGCATCAGTTTCACGCGCATCACGGATCCTATCGGCGGCGGCACCGCGGTGGCTGTGGGCGGCTCGGAGTACTCCCGGAGACGAGCTGCCTCCGCCCCCGCTACTCCCGCGCTCTCTCCCGCCGCCACGCCGCCTGGCTCGCCGCAGCGAGCTCTCCATAGGTAAACAAGTACCTTTTAGAATCTAGCACTGCACCAGCTGAAGGACGTTCAAGAATATTCTAGAATACACCCGGTGACAAGCTGCCAAGCAGACGCATCTGGTGTAATATCTTACGAGATCACTCCGGAACTCCCGCGACGCGACGCAAATATTGCTCCCGTGGCTGAATGACTCAGGACTCAGGCTGTGTAAGGTTTAACAAATTCACAGCCCAGCCTCGGCTGTGCGACCTGCAGGAGCGCATTGCAACCACGAGGGGCAGCGCCCCCGCGGTGCCCCTCCCCTCCGCATGAGTGCGTTTTAGGCCTTGAAGGTTTAAAGGTCCAGAGACAAGCAACCTTGTTCGTCTCGCACAAGGTAGCTTGCACGTTTAAATTTTATTCTATAATAAGTTCACTGTACTGCCATTTAATAAGTCTGAAGGCTCTTCGTTCAATCCAGTCCATGGCTGCGAGCGTTAACTTGGCTTACTTTCCTAAAAACCTGCATCTTTGGAGACCTTGATCAATCATGCAAATGTCAATTTTACACATACGTTTTAGGTCATCAAATCACTCGCGCCACTGTGCTACAAATTCGAATACATGTCGTAGGTATTCGATGGCGCGTGGGTGAATAGTCCGACACAATGATCGTCAAGTGTCCGTCGTGTATTTGATGGGCGGTGAAATTGCGTCGGAGACAATTACTGTAGCAAATGGGAATCGATAACCGCATACACTTGACACATCTACCTTATTTATCTACAATCTAAGTAGATACCTAAAATAGCAATGTCCCCATGTGGACATGCAACCTGCACGGAATTAACGTACTATCCTACTAATATTATAAACGTGAAAGTTTGTAAGTATGGATGGATGTTTGATACTCTTTCACGCAAAAACTACTGAATGGATTTTAATCAAACTTCACAATAATATAGCTTACATATCAGAATAACACATAAGCTACTATACAGTATGTATATTATCCAAAATATCTATCACCACGCGGGTGAAACCGCGGGGCGCAGCTAGTTTTTACATAAATTTTCGTGATTTAACATAAATTTTAACGGTCCAATTTCTCAAAAAAAGAAAAAATTAAAATGGAGCGCTAGTAAATATAAGGTTTAGTTATTTCGGCAGTAGTTTTACCTGGTGTTCGCTATGGTTTCAAGGAATCGTTTCGACTGCAGGTATTTTAAGATTTGTCATTTTTTGTTATTGAATGCATAAATACGTTTATCCGTTGGCGACGCTTTAGAGATTAAATCGATATTATATTTTCGATGAGATAGAGTAATAAATTTGCGATTCAAATAAGTAGGTCACATTTTAGCATCAATATTTTAAACCGCTCTCGTACTTAGTTGCAATATACAGACATCCATTCCTATTTCGTTTACGAGTATGTCACCTAAATGCTCTTATAATTTTGTTTCACAAGCTTTTGTTTTATTTGTTCTATTGTCTTCGTGTTTGTCATTTGTTTTGTTATACGGGTGTTCACAACGTTTGTTATATTTAAACTGGGGGTAGGTGGAATCAAGTCCCACAGCTTGGTCACTTTTTTAAGCCAGAAAAGATGATCAATTATGGTGACATTTAAGATATTTTTTTACATCACGATTTGTAGACAAGTTGAACTATCCGTTCAAAATATTTACTTTTCAACATTATGTATGCCTAAGGCTGCTTCATCTAACTAGATGTCACCTCAATAATTTTTTTTTAGTAAGGGCTAACATACCTATCTATCTATGTAATGTATTGTATTATGTATATCAGTTATCTAGTACCCATAATACAAGCTTTGCTTACCATGGGGCTAGATAATGCTGTGTGGATTGTCCAGCATTATTTATTTATACCAAATCTTATTAAAAATGTAAGCCAAGTTATTTCGTACAAATACAAAAAAAAAAATACAGCACTCAATAGTTTAAACTTCGGAAAAAAAGTTGAAATATATCTAAAAAAATCCTAAAAATAGCCGAGAGTCTTTTAAGGGTTAAAAAGCCAAAGTTTTACAAGCTCTTGCACTTTCTATATGCCCCAGTTTCTATATGACAAACGTTCGACCGCACACCCTGTATAACATTAAAGGTAATTTTTTCAATAACCATGATAGTTTCAAAAGCTGTATAACATGTTTATCATTTGTTTTGTTCATGCACTGACTGTCATTTGTTTTGTTTTCCTGTAGGCGCGCCTGTGCCTGGGTCATTCCTACTGTGAACTGGGACCCCGATTCGATGTGACGTCACCAGAGGCTTTATCACTGCACCCTATTCCAAGGTTATTATTTTACTTAATTTTGTTTTTGTGGTTTTTCTTGTGTTTTGGCCAGTGAACACCCCATAGAGTCCACAGGTGATCGGAATGCCGGCTTCAATTTCGGTCAACAAATTAGCATTCACATTATACGTGCTATTGTACAATGTTGCCAGCACTCTAGGCTCTGCTAGAAGGCAGATGAGATTTTCCTAAAAATCTACGCCGTCATCAGAAGGTGATGTCTAAGATATTTAGGAAATTGTTATAAATTGTATAAACTTGTTCAGCTGATTACCTAGCTTAGCTATTATTGTTTTCCTAATTAGATTTACAGCTCAATGTTCAATATTGATCTACTTATATGTAAGTCTGGTATCCGATAAACACTAAGAAATTTCCTGATGAAACCTTTTTATGTTCCTAAGTTAGTATGATAGGTTATCTACATACGTATTTAATGCTGATACTTACTCCTTACCGTAATCTACCTTCACACGTTTTTTCCTAAAGAAGATTTTAAGCAGACTTCCTTCGTCGACGCCTCTCGTAAAAACACAGCTGTCCCAGCTTTATTAATAAAACATCAGCAAAATATGTGATCGCCTAAAGAAACAAGAGTATTGGTCGTGGTTTTCCATAACACCAAAGAGCTAATATAATAGGTGGATGTAACGATATTATTTTTGCATGAATAATGAAATATGTCATGAAGTATTATAGAATATCATAAAGAGAGGTTTGATTTTTTGTTTGTTTGTTTATGATGAATAGGCTCCGAAACTACAGGACCGATTTGATAAATTCTTTCACCGTTGGGAAGCTACACTATCCCCGATGAACATGGGTTATATTATATTTTCAAAAAATTTAGGGATCCGTAATAAAACCGTGCTATATTTTCAAAAAAGTTAGGGATCCGTACTAAAACCGTGCGAAGATGGGAAGGTCCGGTAGTATTATAGAATTTTGTAAGAAATCTTCTGAAGAAAGCTTTTATCTAAGTCAAAAAACATACATATCTATTCAAACACGATTTAAATTATAGCAACTTATCTACGTTTCAATTGAAGCACACACTACACGCACGCTGTAAACTATAATTTTAAGCTATTTTCAATACTTTTTCATAGAAAAATCATGTATCTAGTATACTCTTATTACCTACATAGGTACTATATCGGTTTGATAAAAATAGAAATTTTCGTTCCCATATTTTTCGAATCGACAGATTCGCATCTCGATCTGTCAAAAGTTAACATATTAAGCAATTAAGCGTAAATATGTAGTAGTTGTTATATCGTTTTGTTGTTTGTGTATGTTTAACTTACCAAAACCATCACTACATTATAAAACAAAGTAGCTTCCCGCTGTCTGTCTGTCCCTACGTATGGTTTGATCTTTAAAACAACGCAACGGATTTTGATACTGTTTTCTTAAATAGATAGAGTGATTCAAGAGGAATGTTTATTAAGCTTTTGCACGCGGGCGAAGCTGCGGGGCGCATTTTGTTTCAAATAAATCTCAGTTGATTAAGATCTCAAAACCCCGCTTTAACCTATCATGAGATGAACTGCGGCTGCTTGAGATATGAATGGGATTCTAGCTTCTATTTATCCGAAGTGTTTGTTCCATCTGCCCCCGTAAGTGGGCCAAGATAGGGTCGGAGCGGCAGCCAGGTCAGGTTTATATTTAGAAATTAAATAGAGATAGAAAAACATTTATTGATCAAGCTCAGATACAGCACAGAAGAAATATATAAGTATAAATATAGATGCAAAGTTTGGATGGATTGAAACATATTTGTTACTTCTTCACACAAAAACTACTGAATGGATCGCGCTGACATCTCGCTAAGATGTAATCCTAAGCCTGAAATTAAACATAGGCTACTATTTATCCCATAAATCAGTTCCCACGGGATAGAAAAACCCTTAAATCGTTTCCATTGATATAACTCGCGCCAAGCCGCGGGCAGATACACGTCATTAACATATTTAATACTAGCGGACCTTCCCGGCTTCGCACGGTTTTAGTACGGATCCCTAACTGTTTTGGAAATACGAGTATAATATGTTCCTATGTTCACCACGGATAGTGTAGCTTACCAACGGTGAAAGAATTTGTCAAATTGGTCCAGTAATTTCGGAGCCTATTCATTACAAACAAACAAACAAAAAATCAAACCTTTCCTTTTTATAATATTAGTATAAATGTGTTGGTTAATCTATCCAATTACCTTATAATAATAAAAAGATAAACAACAATTGAACCCTTTGCAGTATATGAACTCTGAATATATAATCTTTAGCTAGCAAAGAAAAACAATTTATCTTTGCCGCTTACGAAAATCAACATCGTACGAAATGGAACAATGAAGTTGTTTTATCTTCGTATTTATTTAGTTAGGTACCTACTACATCCTAAGCTGTGGCGGGGCCTTTCAATTGAGAAATAAGAGCGAAGCACATTTCTACCGCCCCCGTAGCTTATTCACCTCAAAATGTGTGCCAAGGTTTAAAAAACGAGAGTTTTGGCTCTCGAAGTTACTATTGTAAATTATACCACAGTATAACGGAAGTTATCGAAGTATAAACTATGTACAAAAAACTGGTTCAAGTGGTTCCGACTTCTTTTGTTGCAAACTTGAGAACACAATGGCAGTTAAAAATAATGCTCTACGATTTCATGAATGCTACGAGTTCCGTAGATGTGCTACAGATCGTAGCAACAACGTAAGCTTTTGCTACGCCGTAGGTACAACGAGGAAAATGTTTAGTTTTCGTGTTTCTTTTATACTCAAAACGGTTTGTCTCATCTTTTTTATGTAAAACAAGCATCCATTCATTCGTTTTGGTGTTGTCTTCTGCCAAACATCTTCACATCGGCCCAAACTTTCGCCTTTAATACCTACCTGTCTGTAAGTTTGTATGTGTCTCATAATGGATAAAAAATTATCATTTTCTTTTACTTCTTCATTTTATTCGGTGCCAGCCTCACCCAGTCTTCTAGCCACCCCGACGATGTCAGCGAACCATCTGTAGGTGGTCGGACCAGAAGCCATAGTTTGAAATAAAATTAAACACAGTTAAATGAAATCCAATTTTATTCCTCCTGCCCTAGTTAATTCCATTCATTCTGATGGATATCAGATCCAATAAAAAAGCCATAGTTTAGAATAAAGGAATATTTATGAATAATTACGTATTCTATTGCTGCCCTAGTTAGTATAATTGCGTTATTTCCCTCCTTGAATGTATAATGAGATTTCGATTGACACACATAGAGGGGGCAGTGACCGCGAAGCCTTGACAGGGTACCTACAGATTAAATAGCGTACCTACTTCGAGGTTTCGTAAATAGAACATGTGGCTTGGGAGGAGGCCAACTCTTTATTGAGGTTTTATTTGTACTGCATTGTTTATGCTTAGTTCTATCCCATCCTACTAGTTGTTCAATCACTAAGAAAATAAAGATTTTTTCCAATATTTATATATACAGGGTGGTTTTTTGAGAAGGGCGGTGAACACAGAAATGTGTTACTTACTAAAAAGCAAAGGCTATTACTTTTTAGTAAGTAACACATTTCTGTGCAAAAAATTATCCTTATCAGCAACAGAATCTCAGAAACAAGGTGTATTTTTACATTGATAATCATTCGAATCGATTTCCGTCAGAAGTAAAAGATTTTAAAAGAACCTTAATATGCAGTTATGGTTTTCTTATAAATCGAGGGCATGAATCCTTTCACATCTTTTCTCCAACTCTCGTGGTTTCAGACTTGGCCATCACCGCCCTTCTCAAAAAACCACCCTGTATATATAAATATACCAGCCAGTAGATAAGCAAATTTACTTACTGCATTTATATGAAACTGTGGCAGCCAAAACAGAGCCTATTTTGTCATCGCCGACTTGCGAAATCGTGGTGAAATTGACAGTTATTAATTGCATAAAGTTAAAAAAAATACTCCTTACTTAAATTACTGAACATCCGACTGATATTGATATGGATCAGTTGAGCTACCTGTTGATTATTTGCAATAGTCTGCAATGAACATGATTTTTATGCCGTTTTTATAGATAATGGTACGGAACCCTTCATGCGCGAGACCGACTCGCACTTGGCCGGTTTAATTTAATTGACTTATTTACCTTTAATCTTCCCCCAGGTCTCGACCAGTCCAGCGGTGCTCATAGCGGTCGGCCGCCGTCCCGCACCCTCCGGTCACACAACGGAGGTCGCTGCGCTGACGCATTGGGAATATCTCTCGCATACGCCATTAGCTTTTAACTCTTTAACTTTAAAAGGACAATGTTTTAGTAGTAAGAGTTGGTCGAAGTTGCTTAGAAACATGGTTTAAACTGCGGCTACTCTTAATAGCTACATGTCGATAATTTCAGCACTGTATCTATTCAAAACGACGACAGTCACTGTAGCGCGGTGGGCGACGACGGTACGCCCGCAACACAGGAGGACGATTCCCGCCTCGGGACAAATAATTGTACGATCTGCAGATATATGTTCCCGAGTGTTCTGCTCATTTTCAATGTATAATTCAATAGTTTTCTATGTAAATTATTGTTTAATGTATATAAGTTATCTAGTACCCATAACAGAATATCTTAGCTTAGGGCTACATTACGATCAAGCCATACCGCTTGGCCCATCATTAAGTATAATGGGGATTATCTTTTTGTGCCCTTTTGTGCAATTTTAATAATTCAAAGCAAAATACTAGGCTAGAATCTGTGTAGGATTTAATCGTAATAGCAGTTTAAACCAATATATGTTTGTAATAAGCTTCGACCACATCGTGAAGCGAACTATTCGCAATACATCTAAGTAAAGCGTCGCTCTAAATTCGAAGTCTTGCAACGGACGGCTAAGAATAGCTTTTGAACTATTGATATTGAATTAAAGTGTCAAATATTGTCACATTCGAGACGCTGCTGCAGCGCTGCTGTGTAAGTGGAATAATGGAATTCTGCTGCTCGCTTACGCCACCGTGAATTTGTAAGCTTTAGCTGGTTCCTATTTAAAAACTTCTTTGTTTTACCTAATAACAGTAAATGGCAGATTTACTATGTCAAAATTATAAAGAACTGGTGATCGGCCAAATGTCGTGATTTTGTGTTGGTTATGGCATTCACGACACAATGTAGTTTTTGTAGTGCCTGTAGTTTATAAGTCGGGAAACATCGTCGGTGTCAGGTCCGCAATAAATAATATTACGGCAGTAAAGAGGAAGTTTGAAGTAGGTTCGAATAACCATGAATGGTGCTAGACCTAAACTGAACGTGTTATGAAAACTGATATTAAAAGGCACAAGGTAAGAGGAGAAAGCTATAATATAATATAATATAATATAATTTTAAAAAACAAAGATTTTTAAAATTGGCACTTCTTAGTGTTATATCGCAATTTCCCTAAAAAAGATGGGAATAATTTGGTTATTGTGATTATGGCGAATGAAACTGTGCCGATATATTGGAAAACTCAAAGATCAAATCATGTTAACAACCGTGATAGATTCAAAACTTTAATTGAAATATTTATTGATGTATGGAATATTGTAAAACAACATTTCAAGATAAATGAAAGGGTAACATGGGAATATGACTATTAATAGTGTAAAAGTCCTGAATTGCTGAAAATATGCCTACTTACTTAAATGTTGTTGACGCTCTTCCGCCATGTCGTCTGTAAAGATTGAAGAAAAGTTTAGATTGGAATTACTTTCATTGATATTTTGATCTTTCGCTATTAATTAATGAATAACGTGATTTACGCCTTTGTCTATCGCTATGTGATACCTTGAAATTATGACAGTACCTATACCCACAAATCTACGAACTTAGGTTACAACGGATGGAATTTGGAATCCTATGATGCTCAGTTCTTATATCATTTAATGTAGCTAACTGCTACATCAAATGCAGCCCACTTCACTGATAAAATTTTAACTTCATCACCAAAAACTATTTCTTAAATGGCGATCATATTAAAAAGGAAACTTTTTATCCACAACAATAAATTAGTATAATTTATTGTTGTGTATAAAAAGTTTCCCAAAACGGTAGTAACAATAAAATATTAAAAAAATGGTAAAAGAATGGTTGTTTTTCAATGTTTTTGATAGATTTGCTTATAAATTTTATTTGTGGAATTGGTTTGTAGGTAATTTTTTGGGTCCAGTGCCTTTGATATCCAGCAACGGTTTAAAATTGAATAAAACTTCACTCTCTCGCCTTAAGACCTAATATGATGACGCGTCTGTAACATTACAAGAAGTTAACTTAAAGTTGTGATTGTCAAATCGATTGTAGTTGAGGCATTGAAGCAAGTGATACTAAGATAATGTACTTGTAACTATATTTATTATATTATAAAGTAAGGTAAGATTGTCAATCCTGGAGTAGAAAGTACAACGTGATGATATCTTAGGATACGATTAATTATATTCTAAGATATGTACGAATCTGGCTGGCACAGATTTCTAAATGTATTTTAAAGTAGCTTTCACTTTACTAAGCTAAGCGTTTTAAGGATCTTTCTATTCTAATAATCTTGTAGCTTTTTGATTTGAAAGTAGGCTTTTCATTCAATAATGTTTTAAAGAAAGGTTTGAGCGTAAGATTTATGATAGGGTTGGAATTATGAGCTTTCAAGCTTATTGTGAATGGAGGTTAAAGCAGGCACCTTATCCTAAATCTATATATGTACCTACTAAGGATTGCAATTCTAGATCCAGCAGTCTAGCTGGAATAAGTAACATTTCAAAATTTTGCAAAAAGTTGGTCATTTCTTTAACAAAAAAACATAAATATAAGCCAGCTGGAATTGCTCATATCCAGCATAAATACATCTGGATTGAAAATAACGTACCTACCTACGTTATAATTATAGAAAAGTTTGTAAGTTTGGATGTAATGGAAAATAATGTCCGGTAACACATTATTCCTGAATGTTTATCTAGGTTGTTTTAAGGGCAAAGTCGAGGCAAGAAGTTAGTGGATTAGGAATGCCTAAAATTGCACACCTGCATTCCAAAATATTTCGCATTTTAGCAACTATTGTACAAGTACCATTACGAAGTTTGCTCAAAATTAGTAAACGAATTCCGTTCTTATTAGCACATTTTCTTTGAGAATTCATTGTAAATTTCATAATATTCATATAAAAGATAGTACAAAGTGAATTTTTGCGAATTCTAGAGTCAAAGTTGTAAACTTTTGCATATCTTTCTCATTCTCACAAAGGCTATGTTCATTTTTACCCATTTTATCCACTTAATAAAAAATAAGCACAAGGGTTACCATAGTACCCACCTGAATTAAACATAAAATCTGAATTTCGTTAGAAATTGCTTTCTACAGATTTGTGCATTGGAAACTTCTGTTTCTTTATTTTGCTTACCTAATTAAACAGTCGGTAAAGGTCCAAGTATTATTATTGATAGCCTGGTCTTCCTACTTGGCTAAGGCTTTCCGGCCTATTCTTAATAATTAGCCATTGGATGCATATGGTGAAAATGAACATAATTATTTATAACCTTCGTAGATTCTTTAGTGGTTAGATGCCTTAGTGCTTCGGCATATGTAGATTATAGATGAACTTTTCTACAATTCGTCCTGAAGTATCACCGTAGCTTTCTTATTCTAAAAATATAAGCAAATTTAATGTCATTGACATTTTTTTAAGAAAAGCGAATAGTTGATATTTCCGCTAGTGAGCACAAAGAAGCTATGTTACTAGCTTGGGATGTGGTGAAAATTTTTAGAACTTTTATGTTTGAATATTATTTTTCCAATAAAATGTGTAAAAACGTACAAAATAGGAATTTTATCTACTCGTCTCTAAACTAGCTCTAATTCTTATTAAATCAATCTAATAAATCTAACTATGCATACTTTGAATACCTCGAAAGCGAAGCTTACGCAGAAATAAACTAACTATAGGTACGTAGGTTTATAAACGGACGACCTCTTTGAATTGTATCCATCATAATTGACAATATTTTGTAAGAACTTTTAAGAGCCCTATTTTTGTCACATGTTAAGGATTATTTTGAAATATTTCATACTAAAGTCCATTTTTAGATAATTGTCGTGGTTTATTTAGAACTGACGAATTACCAACCGCATTAATTAATTGTTGCCAAAAAAAGCCTGAAATGTCCCACTGCAGTACAAAGGCCTGCCTTCCCTTTTTTTACTTAAATTATTTAACAATATTTTGCTATAATCAAGCTATTCTTTAAAAAAACTTGGTCCAGAATAGAACCAAATTAGAACTAGTACCTAAGTATTTCCTATTGAAACAATTGATCTAATTGCAGTTGACTGGTGCAAACAATCTAGAGGTACCTCAACTGATCCATATACGGATGCGTCCTCAAGACGCTGGCTGCATTGCTCTAACTCTAATCATAGTCTTACGAAAATAACTCAAGAATATTCCGAAAATCAAACTTATGTCAGATTTTAGTCCATATTATTGATCAGCTGATTCCAGGGTTTAAATGTTTTGTCAGTTCTAAAAAGCCGTTTTGTTAACAGTTTTAAAAATTTAAAATATATACATTCATGTTGAAAATATCGTTTTTATGCACCCGTGTACTGGCTCGTTAGGAATGGAAGCAATAATAAAATTGTATGTGGAAATACTATTTTAAGTGTGTATTTTATAATTATAAAAAATATTTATTGAATCGCTGTTTTATTTTTATTTCTAAGGTTTTACTCATTCATACACTCTATTCTGTGGGTACAAAAGGAACCCCATTTTATCTCCTGAGGAAGCCTGGCGAACTCAAAAACTAGCAAAAGATCACACAGTAGATTTTTAATATTTATGGGCAAAATGTGGTGGTGGTTAATCTACGACGGGATCGTAGACCAAATAAATTTAAAAAGTTCACAAGGTGATTTTAATAGGTGAGTAATTTACTTTGTAGTTCGAAGTAAAGGTTATTGTATAAGTCAACTATAGATACATTTACTTACATTTTCCTTTCACTGCACTTGTTCTAAAGCGAATCTGTCTTGGAACTAATCTGCCGTAACCAGAATCTGACTAACGAACAAGGGCTCTAGTGTTGCTATTGATCGAGATACACCCCATGACAACAATTTGTATTTCCAATTAAATTCAAGGTTTGTTTTAAATTAAACAGTCGTAATTGATTTATTATAATTTATTTATACTTACTTAAAACTTGGAGCTAAAACATTTTGATCATTAAAATATCTAAAGTCACCTTTATCTTCCAACAATGGATCTGCCCAATTTGATATCACGATTACAAAAATAATTTTATTTGTTACATTGAGGAATAAAAAGCAGTCCCTTAAACTACGATAAAATAGCATCTTGCAATTACAACATCAAAAGTATTTCGATTTACGACAGAAATGCGACAAGGCCTGCGACAAAATGTCGCTAAAGGTGCGACATTGCTTTTGTCGCCAGTGAGTTATTTGAATAGGGTATCATAGTAATGCCCGATATCCCAATCATTTTACATAAGTAGGTATTCTAAAAGGCACAAAACAGCATTCTGTCCCACAGAAAGTACACTTAAAATCAATAGCAAAATTGTCGCAGGAGTTCACTAAAATAAATACCTACCTAGATTTTATCTTTTGCTTTGAGTAAAATTTCTGGGCCAGAATAGATATTTTGTGCCAAGTTCGTGCAATTTGTACAAACGACATCGATAAGTACAACTTACCACCGAATACTCAAACGCATCTTAAATTTAAGCACGACTCAAGTAACGAATTTTTGACAGATTTTCAATAAATACTGTCAAAAAATCTGGACTTGAGACGAGCTTAAATCTGAGTTGCGTTTAGGTAAGTATTGGGAAAATGTTGCAGTCACCAAAAGCTGTAAAGCTTCATAATAACATCCGCCTCCATCTATAAGAGCTTTTTGTTTCGCAATTATTTAAAAAAATGTACCCTCAGTCTCGATGCACCATAGAGCTTAAAATAAGTTCAGACATTTCAGTTGGTTAATTGGAGGCGAATGTATTCAAAACATTTTAATTGACAAATAGTGCGAGACAAAAATATTGGTAGGATCTTGAAAATGCGCTTGTGATTGCAAGATTGTGAGTTTAGTACAAATTGAGGCTTTTTAACTATATACATTACACCTACTATACATAAAGTAAATAAGTTACTTACACGTACACAACAAAATATTAGGAATCTACACATAAACAGAAGAACAGCATAACATTAACTCAATATTTAAAATATTATTAAAAAAAAACTCAATGTCACCGCTATCATTTACGTTCTATGGTAGGTAAAATATGCTCAAACTTATATTAAAAGTACTTAACAATAATTAAACTAAATTATTTTATTACAAATTAAATAAAGGATTATACTGAAATTTTAGTGGTAAAATAAAATCACAGACAAATCTTTGGCCTGAATGAAATGATTGTCGGTGAAATTTATATTATTTTTATATTAACTCTTCTATCATGTTACTTAGTACTATGTTCTATGGCATGGGTATGTAGAATCTTTTAATTTACTTTTTGAACTCTTTAAAGTATGCCAGTTAGCTTCAAAAATATCTGTTTTGATAAATTGTCTATCTATGAACTATAATTCTTTACACAGATTGGGTCTTGCAGATATATTTTCTTTTTAAATTTTGTAACCTACTTCGGAATGTACTTACATTTAGATTAGACAAAATATATAGGTAACTTTTACATACACAATTATAATTTTAAGATATTTTGCATCGTCGCGTCGGAGGTCAAATTGACAATATTATTAATTCCAATAAACACAATTAGGTCTTTTTCACACACGGTGACGGCACGTCGTCGTCGCCATGCTAAGAAAAAATGTATGTGACTAATCCGTTAAAGCCTCCGGCCCGGTCACGGTTTCTGTGTGTGGCGGCTTTTATGAAGGCAGCCTTGGGTGCGTGATAAAAGGCTAACGTTCCGTTACCATGTATATATCAAAAGGCCCAGGATTTCTGAAAATCTCTGAATTTTCGCCATTACGAAAGATTCTTTGGACGGCGAAACAGAGGTAAGCTCTTAATTTTTTTTAGTTTAGATTTCAATTCGTGTAAATCTGTACACTTATGCGTAGTTTTTTAGGCAGTGTTTCGTCACTTAAGCGAATGATTTTCGCTATCCTTTCGACCAAGAGAAATTTCAAAATTTTGAGCTGACATCGTCGACATGACCGACATGATTAGCAACGAGCGTCAAAAATGCACCCCAATAATGAAGAACCAGCTTTATATGGTAAGGAAATTGACGTAGGTTTACCTTGGTCGAAGCATTTTTATGTTATCTAGGAAACTGCGCAAAACTACAGTATTAAAATGATATTTTATTATATGCTACCTTCTATTACTTACTTTAATATGGACCGAGACAAAGGGAATTTAGGTATTTTATTAACTGTAGGTACAACTATCTCAGTTGTCATGTTTCATGTGACGTTATATAAGAACAAATGTTTAGGGGCATGGTTACTTACGCTAACGATATAAATATTATATATAAATATACTATTTTATACATAATACTTATAATATATATATTGGAACACTCAGGAAACCTAACTTGCTTAACATTCCTACTGCAAAAACAAATTATAGGCAAAACTCGTTCACCATAAGGGCTAGCAGATGTTTAAACACTTTAGTAAAAGATCACGATTTTGATATAATTTTCAATACTCCTGTTCAGCTTAAGCGCCTACTAAGTAATAATTTCTTTGCTAATTAAAGTCAGTTTTCATTTATTTTCATTATAAATAAAAAAAAATGTGTGTCTAACCTAACCTTTTTCTTTTAAATTAATAATATAAATCATCTACTTTCTGTTAATCTTTACTAAATTGCTGCTTTTTTTCTCAAATTATTTGTGGAAACTTCTAATTCCCTTAAGTTTGATTTGAAGATTGTAAAAAATTAATAATAAAATAAAATACCTACTGCATGGCTTTTTGAGATGGCCGGGGATGTACCTATAGTCAAATCATGAGATTTGGAGAAGTCTTGAAAGAAGCCGAGGCCTCAAATTGATAAAACACAAACTGCTTACAATTTTTTTTATAAACCTAGGTGACTCCTCCGACTTTTCTCTATTCCTCAGTCACCGATTTGGCCATACATTCCCATCTTAAAAAGCGGCCCTGTCTAGTCGAGTTATAATTTTTCGATATGCTCTGCAAAACTGAATGAAGGCACGGCTTAGTCTAAATAAAAAAATTGTGTAAGTTTTATTTAAGCACAATTAGAAAATATGAATGATAAACAAATTTTAAAGAAATAGTAAAATCTTATAACTACCATCAAAACATCATTCTATCATCCTGTACATTCTCAGTTATTTTTCTATGTCTTACATTAGATTATTTGTATATCTATACATTTACATTCCTTAGTTTACATAGCCAAGGTCGTCGTTACTAATCTTTGGTAGAAATAGCCAGTTATCCTAAAACTATCTAGTTTTATTTTTTAAATGCGATATATCTTTGACTAAGCAATTTATTATCTCTTCATAATTTTTGTTTGAGACTCAAACTTAAACAAAATAACTATATTTTGGTTATGACACTGATAATCAACAATTGGTATCTTAAATTTGATATAACATTTTTATAGTTTGAATTGAACCTTTCAAGATGGAAAAAAATTAATACTCTGTACTTACCTTTCATATACAAAAACAAGTACTTATATCTAAGCAGCATAAGGTAGATAAGGCCCTACGCACGTAAGTAGTAAGACCCTATTCACTTACGTGTATGGCCATTCATACGTTTTTAGTAAGGCCTTACGTACATACGTAAGTAGTAGTGCTCAACGTACGTACATTGTAATAGGGCCGTACGTACTTAGTAAGGCCCTACGCATGTACGTAGTAAAGCCCTATTGTAACTATTATTGGATTGGCGAGTAGGAAGCACCTCTCCGCAAACTCGAAAAAGAATCGAGATGCATAGAAGAAAGTTTTGTGTCGAAGGCCGAGATTCACTCTTGAGTCGCTGCGCCACAACTCACAAAAGTTTTCTTGATGTGGTCACAATATTTTGACAGACTCATTGAAAACTTTCAACTTATCATTTAAGTGCAGCTCAAACCTAAGTGAACCGTTTCAGTATACAGGGTCATAAAATCATTTCTATTTAAATCGGAAGGTATGCCGGTCTGTTCTCTCACTGGAACTCGTCGTCAGAACTGAGTAGCGTTGTCTTCTCGTGGTAGTTTGGTCCTTGGCTGATGGTAGCGACGCGCTGCGGCGGCGGGCGCGGCGCTAGGGCTGCACCCTCGTCAGGCTTGGCAGCGCCTCGCATTACTATAGAGAAAGATTGTTGTAATATTTGCTATAGATATAGATTGCTATAGATATTTAACAGCGCAATTGTCTTTTGTTTTTCATATACTGGATTTGTGACAGCGTGGATAATTGTATGAAAAACCAAAAGACAATCGCGCAAGCATTTAAAACATTATCTAAATATATGCTTTTTGAACGTAATTATTTGCGCTAAGTGTTGGCGTTGTAGGAATTGAATGAGACTTTCCCATGTAAACGGTATACTCAAATCCACCACTGGACTGGATAACTGGACTGGACTAATGTGAACTGGCCGAATCAATAGTGATAAGTGATGCCTACTAGGAATTGGTATTTTCTAACAGTTTCATCATTTGCGATTTCTAGTAGATTACGAAAAACCAAAGGTATATAGGTACTTTTTTTTATCCTGAATAGGCTCTGGTGAGTGTTTGGGTGAACAGGCAACTAAGTATGTTCCTATACCTAATAAGAGTCGCGTGTGAAGTGTTTTATAAAAATCGCATTTAAAATGTTGATAACAATGTGCAGAGTCAAAACTGTGTTGTGTCAGCTACCGTGTTATTTTCTCTACAGCATAATTTGTAATAATAATGTCAAAAGGAAAGGAACACTTGTGTGAAATGCACCTAATTCATTCCCACATAAAAGTTGTTAGGACCGTGCCGGTGTGTTACAGTGCTTTAATTTTTTTTCTGGTCACACTTAGGGTCAACTTAAAACGAAACGCGACGCGACGCAGCTCGGCTCTGTGAGGAGTTTTCATATTATATCAATAAATTATCCATATTTTTGTGTAGTAAATAAAGTTATATTTTGAATCACGCGAAGATTTTCGAATTTATTAATAAAAATTGGTACAAATTTCAATTAGTTAATACGAAAACTCCCCGCGACGTTGCGTTGACTTTGTTTTGTAAATAAAGTTGTATTTTCAATCACTATCATAATAAGTATGCGCTGCGCCTCGCAACGTCGCGGACAGTTTTTTTATTAATAAATTAAAATTTGTATCTATTTGTGTAGTAAATAAAGTTGTTTTTGAATAACTCTCTTAAAAAATGCACGTACCGTCGCGTCGCGTTGCGTCTCGGTGTGAGTTGACCCTTAGTCATAATTGGTTCTTTAATTTATATTTAAATAGCTAAATAATAATACTCAAACATGCGTTAATTAGCCAACATAACAGTGTATCTACATGCTATGATATGAATTCTATCGAGGCAAACAATGGTCATGCGCGCAAATTAAAGAAAAATATGCTTACCCTTCTTGACGAACTCCGTGGATTTAAAACCTTATTTTTATTGAATTAAAAGATAATTTAGATTGACTGTAAATCATTTATTAGTAAGGCAAAACAGGTTTGATATTATACTGTCCGGTGTTAAAGTTGAACTGACAAAATAAAAACTTAAATCTAAAATAATATTCACTAGAGTACTCGAACTATTTCGTTATTTGATTTAATTAATCTATAAATTACTAAGGTAGGGTATTATGAACATTAACTATGAAAAAAGATGGCTTCTAGGTTATTATTTCAAAATATTGAATTATTTATAACATTTCTTACAAAACGCATATTAATTACAAAGCAATACTAATATTTAGTTTTCTATTGGAAAATGCCGCTCTTTGGTTTGCAAAAGTGCAATTTTCCGAAGAAATTGTCCGTATAGACAATTTGGGTTAACCTGGGCCAAGATTTAAATAACCTTAATAAAAAAGCGAACTGCCTCTCTATGTGTTTGTATCTATTGAAAAAGGGACATTTCCCTTTTGCAATCCAAATTTTCCTCTCGCAAAAACACTAGTAAAGACATCCTGTATAAAAGTACGCTTCGTTACTACCTTTCGAATGAAGATAACTAGCACAAAACTAAGGATTTTATCCTGTAACCGCGTAAGAACTAACAAAAGATACAAAATAAAAAGAAATAAAATCACAGAAAAACATTACACACTTACACAACATGGACACAAAGGCATCAAAGTAAACAATAATAACTAACTATGGCTATGAATAGTCCGAATACAGAATTTGTAACCAATTTTATAGCGAGTAATTTATACTTTTAGAAATAATACTAAAAAAAGAACCAATTTTCAAAATTACTTTTTCAAATGTAAGAAAACTTTGATGGCAACCAACTGTTTCTATGAACCTGGCAACTTCGAAAAATTCGTTATGCGTCTCGGACTAGCCAAATACCTCGTTAAAATATTAAAAATACTAGATTATAATATAATTATTAAAAATAGGGCGTGTTCCGAGCACCAACACTTATCAGGTAAATTTTAAAATCATCTTTATGAGGCACTGTTTTGGGTAATTTTTTTAATATCATGATTTTACTTTATACCACTGTTTTGGTTTGCATAGCTTTTTAGGAAGTTTTATATTGTATTTTTTTTATATGTTGATTTTGACCATGAGGTACTGTTTTCGGGATTTTTTTAATGTCATGATTTTACTTTATACCACTGTTTTGGTTTGCATAGCTTTTTAGGGTGTTTTATATTGTTTTTTTTTTATGTTGATTTTGACCATGAGGTTAAACATGCTCGGTGATCATATAACACGGACAGAAATGCAGTCATGCAGAACAGCTATGGCGAATTACAGTTTCTCATAAGGCAGTTGGGATGTAACATCTGAAAGGAAATAAAAACCAAAAAAATAAGACAAACCTATGCATAATTACACCGTTTTTTATGTAACTGATTATATTTCCTAGAGATTTAAATGAAAAGTTAAAAGCTACAAAAATAGCTTACTCAGGCTTACTAGAGGACTCATCAAGAAAAACTGCCAAGCGAAAAGTCAACTATTTATGACCATAATTATTATTATGGTCATGAATAAGCTTGACTTTTGGCTCTTACATAACTATGCAGCTATATTTGAGATGAAGAATAAGCGTTAAGTGTTATCGTGGTAAGTCCTTTGGAAAATGGAAATAAATGAAAATAATGTATGTTTACAATGAGACTAAAGCGAATGAAAGAACTACTATACTTTCTAATTACAGAAATCTCTAAATAGAGAACATTATATAAAAAATACTATTAACTCTACAGACTATTATGTAATAAAAGTTTCTACCTTGCCAATTCCAAAACACAATATTGTTCAATAAATAAGAGAAAAACTCCGTAATGAATTGAAATGATATAATAAGATAACCAGATTTTATTTATTCCTGTCAAAGGCTGGAGTCTAAAATTGAGTCTCCACGATTGCCAAACTTCGAGAGGTCTGAAATGAAGACGTGGCATAAATCTTTACTGGTCTTTGAGTTATTGAAAATCTACTTAACATTTTCTAAACTAAATAAAGTCAAACGTTGAACAACAACTCACTTGAATACGGGCAGTTACAAATATCAATATAACTCTTAATGGGAAAATAAAACTATGGAGTATACCTTTAGAGAGGCACTTTTCTAAGTATACTCACTTTTCGGGAGTTAAATATTGACATTTCTTGCGTGAAAAATATATCCAAATTTGACAGGATAGATTGGATATTGCAAACGGCCCTACGTGGTGTTGCCTAAAGCACTTCACACACATCAGCTATAATGTAAAGATACATTATAGCACGATACATCTCATTATATCTTTCCATAGAAATCGTCAGAAGATCAACAACAGCTATAATGTTTATTTTTAAATCTTTGTATCTTAAGATACAGAGCGATACGAAAATACATACAACACATAAATACATACAAAAAATATATTTCGATACATCTTAATACATATCAATACATTTCCGAATATCTCTCTTCGAAAAAGATGTTCAAAAAGTTTTGAAAATGAAGGGAAAGATACATTACCTGTTGTGTGTGTGATACATTAAGATAATTTAAAGCAATACAACCCGGGATGTAATGTACATTAATATACATTATCGCTGCGGTGTGTGAAGCCCTTTAGACTGAGTACTTTCATTCACTAGACGTCAAAACATTCATAGCACTCTGAGCCAGCAAATCAAATGCAATGAGGCTGAATGATATCATGCAGTGTTTATGACAATGCCGCTAACTTAATTGTTCAGGTAACATATTGACCCGGCATTAAAGTATCTACGTACTCGTAAGTTTTCGTATTGGAGGTACATAACAACATATACGGAACAAACGTGCCTAAAAGCTACCCCAGAATCGGAAGACGGGCAGTATAGGTAAATTTACTGATGACCTAACTAGTTTTAACACTGGAAAAGTGGACCGGAAAAGGCTTACATACTTTATTATGTGGAGAAATCATCATCATGCTAGCCTTATATCACTGACTGCTGGATATAAAGCCTTCTTTCGCTTCTGCGAGCCTGCTTTGGCTTTTCTTTTTAGCATCCAAGTTATACATAGATAGATATATTTATTTATCGTTACAGTTTACTATTGATAGCGTCTTAAATCTTAACATACATAGGTTTATGAAAAGTCATTTAAAAAGGGATATTTACCATGATTACATTATTGATTTTTCTTTAGTGTTAATAACCATGATAGTTTCAAAAGTTTTATGTAGACACTAGGTATAGGTTAACTGGTTAGGATACTTAGAGTATTTTGAAGCTACGCTATGTCAACAACGACGTGAACAGATAAGTTAGTGGCATTGGTTCTTGATGACATCACTTACCAGAGCTGTACTGAGTATACTGTTGGTATTGGGGGTGGAAGTTGTGGAACGCATCTGTCATTATGTCCTTCGGATTCATTGTCTCCTGGAAATATTAAATAACAATCAATAATAATCATAATCATCTATAGTAATATTACAATATAAAGAGGAAATGTTTGATTTTTTGTTTGTTTGTATTGAATAGGCCCCGAAACTACTAGACCGATTTGAAAAATTCTCACCGTTGGAAAGCTACACTATCCCCGGTGAACATAGGCTATTATTATATTTTCAAAAAAGATAGGGATCGTTACTAAAACTCCAATAATGTAACCCAAGGAGTAAAAAATAACCTAATAAACTGAAATTTGAGTCTAACGCGCATGAAACCGCGGGGAACAGTATCATATAATGTGATTTATGCATACAGGTGTTCTTAGGTGTATCTAAGTGGGTACACAAAGCATAAAACCCTGTCAGAGCATAACAATTTTTGGGTTCGTGATGGACTGCATTGTCACAGAGCAGTGTGGATCGCGGTGGTAGACGGCTGCGGGGAAGGCGTAGCGGAGAGCGATAGCAGCTGACAACATCTCGATGCAAATCAGGAAGTTTTGCTATGATTTAGCATAGTTGTACGTAGGATTTGGTATGTTTGTACCTTGAGGCTGCTAGAGATGGACTGCATTGTCACAGAGCGGTGTGGGTCACGGTGGTAGACGGCTGCGGGGAAGGCGTAGCGGAGGGCGATAGCAGCTGCCAACATCTCGATGCAGATCAGGAAGTTCTGGTATCCGGCGGAAACGGTACCCGCGGTTGTGGGGATGCCATTCGCGTCTGTGATGGGGGAGATCACTTCCGCTTTCTCGAGGATGGCTAGGGCTACTCCTGAAAGGGAGAAAGGGGGCTATTAGCAAAATATTTCTTTAAAGTTTTTATTTTAAGAGTAATTGATGATTTCACAATGATTTTATTTATTTTAGTATTTGGGTAAAATAATTGTGGCAGAACAATATTAAAGCAGAATTTTTGTTTAGTTCAGATCTATTGGTATTTAGTAAGAGGTATTTATCGCTTTAATCTCAACCAACCATACACAAGATTACACAAGTCGCGCTTCCGGGTTATAGCGAGCTACCGTCTTAACGTCCACACGATCCGTCTTACTTGCGCAAACTGGTTTGTGCAGGCATGTTTCCAAGTAAGACGGAGCGTGTGGCTAAAACCCTTGAACTTGTACAATACCTTGCCAGAACGAAAGGAAGATGACAGACTTGACGGTGAAGAACTTGAGCACCGGATCGAAAGGCTTCAACATCTCCCTCGTGGCTCCCAGGAATAGGAACAGGCCGTACAGAGCCAAGCTGACCGAGAAGTTGTACACGATGGTTATGTATAGGTACCCGCCGTTAGGGCTCCAGTCGCCGTCGTGGTAGTGGCCTGCGGACTGAAGGAAATAAGAATTAGAAAAAAAAAATCTACAAAATAACAGGTTTCAATAGGTACAATAACGTAAAGCAGTAAAACACACTAAAACACAGCACACTTAATTAAATTAAATAAACCTACAGAGAAACAATAAAAATATCAATACAAGGCTAACGTGCTAGCCTGATGCGCGAGCCGACTGGCCAAAAAGGGTCAAACTCAGCTATGTGCTAAACCACGCATGGCGCGGAACAACGCTGGTTTTCAGTTTGGACCTTTTTATTTAGTCACGTCACGGACAAGGTAGAATCTCATATTCATAATTTATAGGGTTTTTTTTATTAAGGTCAATGGTCAAAAACAGTAAAACAGATTCCCTGTTTAGCATAGGTACTTTTAGATAATTTTAAAAGCTGGCACGACAAAAGACAACCGCCACAGCTTCTTAACTGACTTTAAAAAAGGAGGAGGTTCTCAATTCGACAGTTTTTTGCTACCTCACAACATTCAACTGAGTGAACCGATTTTGATGATTATTTTTTATTTGAAAGCTGGTGCTTCCCGTGTGTTCAATTTGGTCCAGTTCTGACGATGGCATCCATGAGAAAATCATAAGACTTAAATTTGCATTTGTGCTTGACAAATAGACGAATAACTCAATATCACGCCAACCGATTTGGATGATGCAAAGTTTTAAACACATTTAGGAATTTGAATTCGGTTTATAGTTTTTTAAAACCCGCCGAATTATAAACATTTGCATATACGTCCACTGCTTCAAACTTTTGTCATAATCACCAGGCTTGGCAGGCGGATTGCTCATCAATCCGCCTGCCAAGCGTTAAAAATACACAGAAGAAAGTTACAACATCGACGGACTGATTTGGGGAGCCGATTTTTACGCCCGGACCGCCACGGTAATTTGTGGCTATACGTACGTTGCTATTCACTGCCTAGCGGCTAGGCAGTGAACAGCAACGTACAACGGGCTAGGCCCTAGCCCTATCTGCACAAGTGCGTCGTGCGTATATATGAGTTAGTTTTGCCGTGGGCCATGAAAGTGTTAACATCGACAGTCTCAAACGAATGCGGATACTCCATTCATTCCATGATCAAGTAATTAACTAACGATTCCGAGCTCTACATAGCACAGAAAACGTAAATGTTATAATGATAGAACATTATGCGTTTTTTTGCGCATTACGCTTTCTCAAAACGACCGCGCGGTGGTCATCAAGCGTTAATTAGCCGACGCAAATGGAATTGATTTTACACGTAGATTTTACTGCTGTGCTTACATTTTATTAACGTAGACGTTTTTTGCCTGTAGTTCCTGATAATTATGTTAAATAAATAAGCGAGAAGTTAAGGAAAATTAGTTCTGTTTGTGTATTACCATTAACTAAATGGTACCCATTTACACAAATAGAGCTTGAATTATGGGAACAATACAAGCTCTGCTTACTGGCTCTGTAACTATTGTAGTATGTAAGATACCTCGAGATAAGATACTCGGCAACATTGTTCCTCACATTATTTCAAAGTTTTTTATAAATATTACACTTGGCTTGGGCCACAAGCAGAACTTACTTGAGGAAGATTACACTAATCGAAATAATCACAAGACCGAACTGCAGTGTTGCCTGCTTGCAGAACCGGAAAAAGCCGATAGTGCACGTGGCACAAGCAAGGCAGCAAGTCTCTACCTCAGCATAAGGCATTTGCCAAACACTAGACTACCTTTTATGACTTACTTGCAGGAAGATTATGATGAACGCGCAAAGCGGCTTCACCAGGCAGAACTGCAGTGTCGCCTGCTTGCAGAACCGCAGGAAGCCGATGGTGTACGTGGCCCCGGCGAGGCAGCAAGTCCCGTTGACGCAGGAGGCCCGCACGGGCCGGCCACGCAGCTCGGACATTATGTTCCCTTCGCCGCCGAGGTACTCGTAGCATAGCGAGAGGAAACTGTAGATCACGAATGCTGGAAAAGGAATAATTTTTTTTAAAATAAATAGCGCAACCCTGTTTTTTTTTAATTAACTTTGTTTTAATAATGATAAGCCGCGCCCCACGGCTTCGCCCGCGTGGAAATCTATCTGTCAAATAGTTTATAAGTCTTCCTCTTGAATCACTTTATCTATCTAAAATCAAGTTATCTATTTAAAAAACTGCATCAAAATCGGTTGCGTAGTTTTAAAGATCTAAGCATACATAGAGACAGACAGACAGCGGGAAGTTACTTTGTTTTATATTATGTAGTGATTGTTTTCCTAGTGTACCTGACCTACTGTATATTTGTTGTATTTTGTATGGGTGTGTCTGAAATTTCAAATTAAAAGAACTGTCTTCATTCACTTATCTATTACTAATTAGGGAACTTCAGAATCGTGTATATATCAAACAAAAAATAAATCCGTGGACGGGGTATTGGTAGGTATATTGCTACATTTGAGCCAGCGAATGCTACCGATCCGAGGCTTCTTCGGTTTCAAAGTTTCGAGGCGGCAGTGATCACGTTTCCATTTACGTAACGCAATATACATTTCGAACTATGCGCAATCAATTTAAATCTATGAGGTAGCTCTGCTAAATGTTAAGCATGCTTATTCATCTGGCTGGCTAGTAGATACTAGATAATGCTGGACAATTCACACAGCATTATCTAGCCCATGGTAAGCAGAGCTTGTGTTATGGGTACTAGATAACTGATATACATAATACAATACATAACATAGATATATATTTTTATTATACATAGAAAACGACCAGAACACCCGAAACAAATATCTGCAGATCGTACACACATTTGTTCCGAGGCGGGAATCGAACCCACAACCTCCTGCGTCGCAGGCGGACCTTCGCCCACCGCGCCACATCGGTCGTCAAAAAAAGTAGCTAGTAGATAGATACTAGATAGAATGACATTGTATTTTTTATTAAATTTGATTGGACAAAGCCCCTTTACACCAGCTTTATTAAGAAATGTTTAGACATTTATTTTAATCTTAATTCATTTACTATTTACCATGTATTATTACAAACATTCTACATCTAATTTGGCTAATTTGGCCTTGGTCATGAGCGTGGTGCAAAACTTTATAGTATGAGATGCCATTAGTCATTCGCCGGTGTGGTGGGTATTAACGAGGTCAATTAGGTGACCATTGAGTTATTGTTTTCCTCATTATATGTTCAATTGAGTGGAGACCACAACTCGTAACCGTACTGCAGGACGCCCTTCGACCAGGTGGGATGACGACCTGCGAAAGACTGCAGGTAGATGCTGGATGCGACAAGCTGAAGAAGAAGTATTCTCATCTACATCGAATTCAATCAAGCCTCTAAGTTTTTTACATTAAGTATGTATATTTTTTTTTGACCTCGAGCAAAAGGAGTATTTCGAATTTGGTGTTTATTTGTATTTATTAAAAGCTAGCTGGCCCGGCAAACTTGGTTCCGCCTTAGAATTAGAGATGGCGTTACATACGAAAAACGTATGAGGAAACAATTAATTTAATATTTTCCCTCGTCATTTCTTCCTATATTTATTAGTTATGTTATATCGAGACATTAAAACGCTTATAATAGGTATCACAAACAGCCTAATTCAATTTTGAAATTTCCTTTGTTAAACATAATAATAAGATAAAATAGGTGGCGACTCTAGTGTGCCTCAGGCAGGTACCGTCTAAGTAAAAATTTAGTTACATCAAATATAATTTAAAACCCGGAATGTTTTCTCAGTTGTCCCAGTTCTAGCATTATAGCGCTATATTGAAATTTATGGGGCTTTCTGTTTCTGCTATAAAAAACGGACACACGAACAAGGTCAAACAGAACAGAGAGATAAAATCAAGCCTCTCCGACTTTAATACTTTCAATGTCGCTTGCCTAGAACCTGTATTGTGTATAACATTCAGCTGTTTTATATTCTAGATATATTTTTTATATTTCGAGGGCATTGCAACACGTTTTCTAGCATTTTTGAAGTAATATAGCTGATAAACACGCCATATTTACTACCGTATTATGACGTAATCATAACGTAGAACGTAATCGGTCTGTAAGTGCTACTGGATTAAGTCACCTTTTAACCGACTTCGGAATAAGGAGGATGTTCTATATTCGGCTGTATGTATTTTTTTCTAACGTTAGATGAACTCTTGAAATAAATTTAATTTGTGTGTAATTTTATTACTCAAGGGTATCGTAAAAGTAACCTCAAACAAATGATTGTTGGAACATAATTTTGGAATTATCGAACAAGCTATATTAGTACTACTATGTCAAAAAATCGACAACAGGAAATTGATTTTTAGGTTAAGTATGGAACCAATGTTCACAATCATTGTATCTTGGTTTAAGCCGGAATATAATACTTTAGCAAATTCATGAGAAAAAGATTCAAGTCCAAAGCTGGTTCCTAACAAATACCTAACTACGTGAAATCAAATAATATCCAAAATAAAATCGATTTTGCATCTAGTACCCATAATACAAGCTCTGCTTAGCTTGGGACTAGATGATGCTGTATAGATTATAAATATACATAAATAAATAATAATATTACGCGGAGCTTCATATCATATCACACTGCCGCAGTCCCAGCGTTACAAGTTACAACAATGGAAAGTACGAGTATGTTTGTTCACACCCACCCCACCACTCTCGTTAACAGTACACAAGCTGATATAACACGGTAGATAATTATTAACTCTTCTAGCGAAAAATGTATTCCTTGTGGGCAATGTCGCACGCAATATTTTAATGCTTAGTATCGGCCAGTGGCTTACGTTCCGTCAACCGTGGTTATAGTAGAATAGGGCAATGGCATTTGCGGAATATAACTTTCTACAATAATATTTACAGCTACAATATTGATAGAGTATTTGAAATTCATGACTTTTATTATTATGTCTCTCATTTACCATGATCTCGGGCCATATAGTGACCCGGTCCTTTGGAAGGCTTGCGTGGGGCCGAAGCCAACAGCACATTATTATTATTATATTAGCCCGGGGTATCCCACTGCAGGGCAAAGGCCTCCCTCCCCTTCTTCCACTCATCTCGGTCTTCAGCAACGAGAACCCACTCCTTATTGTATAGGTCGAGCTCATCCCGCCATCTCCGCCTAGGCCTTTCACGTGGCCGTTGTCCGTCCGGGACCCAGTCAGTGGCGATCTTCGCCCACTGCTGGTCTGACATACGCCACACGTGTCCAGCCCAGTCCCACTTGAGTTTGACTTTACTTCACAATTTATTTATGTATGTATTTCATGAAGTATATCAGTTATCTAGCTAGATAGCTGATAACTGTGAACAGAGCTTGTGTACAAAAACTCATGACCCAAACTCTGCTTAGCTTGAGGCTAGATTACTGGCTAGATGTTGCGTGGATTGTAGAAATTCCAAATGTTGGATGGATTATGTTTGTTACTTCTTTACGTCAAAACTACTGAACCGGCCGGGTGATTATGTAACTCGCGACCGGTTTGCGACAGGCGTAAATTAAGCAATCAGTACTGTCAAACGTCGATTTTGACCGATTTTGACCAATTTTGACGTTGTAGCTGGTGGCAAACTAATACAACATTGACGTTTGACAGCAGTAATTGCTTAATTTACGCCTGTCGCAAACCGGTCGCGAGTTACATAACCACCATACGGGTTTTGACATTGAGACTTTGCATAGATGTAGTTCCTGGCATAACAAATAGGCCAGTTTTTATCCTAAAAATCTGTTCACAATTTGATAGAAACAACCAACAATTTTATAGAAACAACGAAAGCGAAGCCGTGAGCAGAAACTAGTTATTTATATATGAAGGGTATAAAAATGGTATAAAACCTCTCCTTAATTTTCATTATTTATTTATTTATTTTAATCCGTTACTGTCCCACTGCTGGGCAAAGGCCTCCCTTAATGTTTGCTGGAAGTAAATATTATGTTTGCTGAAAGAAAACTATTTTTCAGGGTTAAGCTCGTCTATGTACATATCCTATTATAGTGTAAAAAGTTCATGTAGGTATCCTATACTATGTATTATTGTTTACATTAAATAATTACAGAATCCTTAACTTTCCAAGATCTAATTTAGATTGATGAAGCACATTAATGGCCATGATTTACCAGTTTTAAGCGTAAATTTGTGAGTATCATCAATCTAAGAAGCATTCAATATTCGGAAGTGAGTCTTCTACGTATATATAGAAAAAAAATCAATCGGTAATTGGAACAGCATCTAATTAGAATAATATCGAATCTGCCTGCGATGACCTCATTAGTGACTCTCAGTTATTAAAACGTTACGTCACCGATATCTTTGGCCAGAATAAAAAAAATGCTGGACAGTTCACACAGCATTATCTAGCCCCATGGTAAGCAGAGCTTGTGTTATGGGTACTAGATAACTGATATACATAATACAATACATTACATAGATAGATATTTATTATTATACATAGAAAACGACCAGAACACCCGGAACAAATATCTGCAGATCGTACACACAATTGTTCCGAGGCGGGAATCGAACCCGCAACCTCCTGCGTCGCAGGTGGACCTTCGCCCACCGCGCCATATCGGTCGTCAAAAGTAAACTATTTTTGACTCTAGGCTTAGAGCTCTATCAATAAATTCCAGCCTGATCCGTTTAGTAGTTTTGGCGCGAAGAAGTACCTAAGAAACATCCATCCATACATTCATCTAAACATCCGACTAACGCATTTATAATATTAGTGTGATGTGATATTATACTGCTATACACAGTTCAAATTTTTTTGATGCGTCAAGCTGAAGACGGGGCGCTATGGCGCTCATTGGGGGAGGCCTATGTCCAGCAGCGGACTAATATAGGCTGATGATGATGATGATGATGATACACAGTTCTGCATGTTAGATACTTCCTACAACTAAAATAGTTATAAGGTTTATGTTATTATAGTGCGTAACCCCTCGCACTCGGGGTAATAAGTAAATATAAATAATATCCAGCATCCAAACTAGTTCAAGTCCCGCTGAAATATAATGTTTTATACACTTGTGTACTAGAATATGCCCTGCGCACATAGCTAATCTTCGTTAAGTTGAGACTGGCCACCGTGGCTTAAATTTAGCTAGGACGGAATCCAAGATTATCTTCATTATATTGTTTCGGCGCTGTAAGATCTAGCATTAACATTAACACAGCTCTTCAACATGTCGTATCATAACCTCAAAAATTCGCTACTCAGACTAACCATTTTATTTCATTGGCACATCATATGTTTACTGTAAAAATTGTATAAAGTGAAAAAGAAGATTATAAACTCAAGAAAAAATCGTCTCCATTCATTTAAACCACCCTACCTGCCAAGAAAGGGTCAGGACAGAACAAGTGTAGATTTACCTTCATAGCAATCTCGAACGGTGAAGAAGTAGACATACAAGGAGTCTCCGTTGAAGAACAGCAGTGATATCCAGCTGTAGCAGCCGTATATGGGCACGATGAATAGGATGCGCACTATCCAGCGCTGCTCCGATGGGTTCGTGTACCAACGGAGATGCTGGTAGATCTGTAACCAATGGGACACATTGAGGTGATAGATAAAAAAAATATTGGGACTTAAATCTGGGAGATATTGATTTCAGCGACAGGGCCGCCATTCTAACAGTAACCCACGACGCAAATAGGCTTGCAATCCTTGTAGCTGCGGCGCTACCATTCCGCAGCGTAGAAAGCTTTTCCATACTCCACGCACGCCTTACGAACCCTTTGTCGCGGGGCAGAAAACTATAAAGTATTTTCTGTCTACGGCCTCTTTCTATGACAAATCTTTCACTGTACCCGTCTATGGAATACCCTCCCTCTGGACATCAGACGTGCAAAATCACTCCCTTTCTTTAAAATAGCATAATTTATTCAAATAGAAAGCTTGATAGCCTTATTTCATGTCTATGTAAGTTTATTATAATGTTTGTAATGTAGGTATTATGGTATGTATGTAATTTTTTTAATATTCTAGCGAAACCGTCAAATCCTAAGCTTCTGAACATTTTTTTAAGAACACTAGAACTATTTATTCGAAATGGGTACCTGCATGTTACCTTAAGATCTCCGAAACGAATTGACATGCCTTTTTTAAGACTGGAGCCTATGTAATTCGGAAGTCATTTAATTTTGTGTTCCCTTTCTTAATGCAGTAAAAAAGTCGTGGTTTATTTTAACGATTTGATTTATGCTAAAAACCCATTTCTGCACGCATGCAGGCCTACTTAATACGATACTTTTTTCCAATAAAAAAACTACTGGAAATAATATAACAGGTATGAAACCTCAATAATTATCGTGAAGATAATAGGCGTCAAATTAATATTCATGCTCTGATACCCCGATATGAAGTAGGCATTATCATAATTGCACACGAAGTTTTGCTGCACACCCTTCAAAAATATGACCTAGTTCTGAGTGCGTGTTATCTCGAAACTAGATAGAGGTAGCAGACTATAGATATAGGTACTAAAGTTGGCTAGGTAATAATTGTATAATATTATTTATTTGCGATATTTCGTATTACAGAAATGTTCACATGTACACATGAAATTATTTAGATAATTTAGCGACAGTAATTTAGTAACAAATAATAATAATAAGGAAGTTCCTCTCTCTGCAGTCCTCTAGTCACCGGCCGCTTGAGCCTAGCTTCGCGGTCGGTGATCTATCGTTTTGATATACATATTTTTATTGTAGAATAGTTTTAACATTTATTTTTTATTTTCTATAGTAAAAAAATTATTATATATCGAGAATTTGAACAAATCCAGTGAAATAATAATAAAGAAGCTTATAAAGGACAACGTTTTCTATTTCTTTCTGTGTCGTTAACGACAAGTTTTACGGATAGAAAATAACGCATTTACTCTACATTTACATAAATAAACCGCGCAAAATATTTATTCAAGCTGTAAAATGTCTTTCTTATTAGATAACTAAAAAGTATAGATTTAAATATTATAATGTCTTACATTTCCTAATGTCCGTTATAAATAAAATAATTAATTTTGGGTGCCATTACAAAAATGCTATATGACTAAAAAGTGCTGGTTTCAGTTTATCTCAAGTTGTAAACAGTCTTATCGTAGTTTGTTGTTATTATAATTATTCCCGCGTTATCCAACGTTGTTTATTTACTTTAAGTTCACGAGAAAAGCATCACAAAACGTTTACAAGCTTCTGTTATGCGTCCTATCTATTCGTATGCGACGAATGCAGCGAACGTGCATTGCACGATCGAAATAAACAACGTCGGTGAACCAGAGATTTCATCAGATTCGGTATAACGGCGTGAGATAGATATAAATACCTAGAAATACTTTATAGCTTGTTTATAGCACATTGAAATTGATGGAATGAGGTAATAGCTGGCATTAAGTGGAAATACAAGGCCCTTAAACACTTTGACTGCTGAAATCACACGGTATGTGTTTTGTACAAGTGACTAATATGCGTAAATCCACACTAGCGCAGCGGCTGAGAAAATACAGATCTGTGTGACTCAGCAAAGCCGTAATATTTTTCGAACGTTCGAAAAATATTACGGCTAATATTACGGCGCAACAAAACCGCTGTGTAGAGCGGCAGCACGAATTTTTTAGGTTAAAAAAAAGATCGCAGTCGTCGAAAAAAAATCGCAGTCAAAGTGTTTAGAGAATAGAAGAAGTGTCTCTATTCTAAGTAATTATTTCTGTACTGTTTTCTGTTTTGTATGGTATAAAGTGTTTTCTATCAATCCATCTATCAAGGAGTGGCGCAGCAGAAATAGAACTGAGCCAGAATAACGTTTCGATCGCTACGCTTATCCGGATTTCTGACTTTAAAAACAAATTCTGACGCTCAGTGCTCTCTCTCTAGGAGGTTGCGGGTTCGGTTCCCGTCTTGAGACAAATGTTTGTACGATCTGCAAATATTTGTTTCAGGATTTCTGGGTATTTCTATGTATAGTAAAAAACTACCTATGTATGTATTGTATTATGCTTATCAGTCATCTAGTACCCATAACACGCTCTGCTTAGCTTGGGGTCAAATAATGCTGTGTGGATTGTCCAGCATTATTTATTTATTATTATTTATAACCTCACTCAAGTTCGCTGAACTTATAACGTTTCGGTCACAGCACAGCATCAAACAAGACAGTCACATACAAGCTTGTTTATGACGTACTACTTCTTGGAAAGCTTTTGTTTTGGTAGGTACCTTTTGTTTTACGGTTCAAAGAACACAAACAACTGACAAAAGCATAGCTATTTGTTTGAGGGTGAATGATACTCTATGTACCTCTATACTCCTGGTGAATGCCGCACCCAGATAGTAATTTTATTGTTTTATGTAGGTAATTCGTTTCAAAGCGCTCCTACGCACAGGCGGCGACGGGCGGTTAACCCCAAGGCATAAATCATCATCATCATCACCATCAGCCTATGTTAGTCCACAGCTGGACATAGATCTCTCCTGATGAGTGCCATAGCGACGTCTTCAGCTTGAGGCATCCAGCATCTACCTGCAGTCTTTCGCAGGTCGTCATCCCACCTGATCGGAGAGAGGATCGCACTACGTTTACCGAGTCGTGATCTCCACTCAAGAACACGTTTACCCAAGCGATTGTCGGTTCTTCGCGAGATGTGGCCGGCCCACCGCCACTTTACTTGATAATTCTTAGAGCTATGTCGATGACTTTCGTTCTCTTTAGGATGTGTTCGTTACGAATCCTATTCTTCAGAGAAACTCCGAGCATAGCTCTTTCCATAGCTCGCTGAGCGACTTTGAACTGGTGGACCAGCCTTACCGTGATTGTCCACATCTCAGCTCCGTAGATATTATGACCACGGGCACGGCGGCTAACAGCGCGGTTAGTCGCTTTTCCAGTGGTAATAGGGAACCCGCTTGTGATTGTTCGCACTAAACTGCCACAAAATTTCAAACAAATTTCAACCGCAGCGGCCAGCCGCTAGTGCATTCCTACGCTTAGAAAGAACAAGGTTTATGACTGCTGGAAACTATTCTCTCAATTATTTAATCGGTGTGCAGTGCAGTGTACTTCAATTGAAACCAATTGCATATAAAATACAGTTCGGCCGGGCTTGGCAATAGTAAGAATTAACTGTTTCAATCAACACTGGATTTGTAGTTTGTGCTAAAGTCCATAAAAGCAGTCAAGAATACAGTTACGAGCGAGGAGATAATAATCCAAACTTTCGGATTTATGCATATAATCACACTAATATAAAAATATCTATCTATGTAATATATTGTATTATGTATATCAGTTATCTAGTACCCATAATACAAGCTCTGCTTACCATGGGGCTAGATAATGCTGTGTGAATTGTCCAGAATTATTTATTATTATTATTTATTAATATAAGTGTGATTATATGTATAAATGCGAAAGTTCCCATGGTATAGAAATAACCTTAAATTGTTTCCATAGAAACCACGCGTGCGAAGCCCCGGGCAGAAACTGATAAATAATAATCAATAATTTCGGTCATTTTTACATAGCATTATCTAGCCCCACCCGAAAGTAAAATGTGACAAAGTAACACACTGCGAAAAACCATGAGATTCTCGGTCTCATATGCCAGCTAAATCATAGAGTTGACACTAAAGTGCCTGTTTGTTATCTATTGTAACCTGTTGAGCATTTGATATTCATCGTAAAAGTGCTTACAGTCTGCGATTATAGCTATAGATAAACTTACGCCCAACAATAGTAGCCACGTCACGGTCTCGTAATGACCTTTTCGCAGTTCAGCAAATTCGAAAGGTATTAAGGACAGTTCTTCACTATCGACCAACTGCACCGTGGGTGGTGTACCTTAATTGTACGTGTTACTTTTCATCTAGAGTCAGGACATACATACGTTGATATCGACATGCCGCTGTTGAAAGAGTATTTATTGCGACATAGTACGTATATGTATTTTAAACAAACAATACAAAGACGTTTTCCGAAAGAGATAGATAGAGAATGATAGTTATGTGGTCAACAAGTGGGCAAAACGATATTTTGTGGCTCTAAAGTAGACTACTGAGTGAGGGACTTAAAAGGCACGAAACAAGTTGTAACAATTATGTTTGTCTCGAGAGCAAACGCTCTTGACTCTACTCTAGACTGTCTTGCTAGCTCGGGATTTAATATCGGCACGTTCAACAAAAAAGCGTCTTGCCCACTTGTTGACCACATAACTATTATTATTTTTTGGAAAACGCCTTTGTTATTACTTGCATAAAATATATATGTATATGTCGCAATAATACTCTTTCAACAGCGGCACGAAATAACTACTTTACAAGTTAAATAATAATCCTTTATTAAAAAAAGTGAGAAAAACCCGATTTCACTCACTGTTTTTGAGCACAAAAGTCACCGTCAACGTTCAACAGAAACACGATAGGTACCTACTTAATCATTTAATTCAGAAACACATTGGTAAATTCAAGTAGAATATAGAAGCCGACCAATTTATCTTTATAATAGTTCAGTATTTATAAACCCGTTGTTGTTCGTGGAATGACTAAAGAACCATCTAGAATCTAGACCAGTTTGTCAAGAGCAGATAATCCGTAGCCTGCGACAAGTTTTATTCAAATAATATTGAATGTCGTCTGATCATCGGGCTGGGACGGAAATAAAATGAGGCCAGAAACCGGATTTGATAATGCGATATTCTGTCTAGTTTACGTCCAAATATTATCGCGCGGACTTAACTATCACAACATATTATTTATTTATAACTACCAAAGGCTGGCTTGCGCCGTGTAAAGCTCTGCACACATCACCATCGTTATCATAATTCATCCAGCGCCACTTCCGCACAACACAAAAATGTGCATTCAAATATAAGCTCAAAAAACATGTTGGCTTGCGCCACGTAAAGCTCATTATTTTCCATAATTATTAATACAACGCAGCTACCGCACAAACAAAAAGATGTGCATTCATATATGAGCACTTCTCCAATCTCTCTCTCTCTCTCTCTCTCTTCGGTAAAATGCATCTTTAGATACATTCTACATTCACAAAATAGCTTCCCAAGAGCTTCAAAGACCTACGAGCTGTCTGTCATCTGATGGCGTATTTATAAAATGCATCTAAATGATACGAGTTAAAGCCCATATTTTAATGCACGTCTTATGCCTGAGCTGCGACAAAAACCAATAGAGTTAATTATGTATGAATTTGCTTTGATCGAAAGCAATCGCAAGTAGATTTACTAAGTACTACCTTGTACTAATAGAATCGTCTTTGGCTAGGGCACGATAATTGGTAAAAGGATGTTCATTCGATCTTTAGAACCGATTTAACGCTGTAAAATTTTTGATGAAAGTCTAAAATTCTAAATCAATCCCCAGCTTCATCGAGTTTGACCTAAATTTCCCGGCTTTCGAACAATAGCTCAATGTTACCCGCTATAACCACGTCGAGCAGTTCATTGCCTAGACGTGATGCCACGTTCTAACCGCGATAAAATAAGCACGCAAATTGTTGTAGCATTTCCGCAATTTGATGTAATTTTCCTTTGGTATTTCTTTCGCAAATCTTTGTAGCTCTACATTGTGGATGAAGTTTTCTATTATAAATTAGAGTTAGAACATAGTTGGTTAGTACCTATTTATTGGCTATTTATGTATGTTTTAGTCTTCTCATGTATCTTAATCTTAGTAGTGAATAGGTCATAGTTGAAAATCAGTGCTTTTGCTTCTTTAGCAAAATATTACGCTGAGCCAAGGCCTTTTTGACTTACTGCAGCACACACAGATATTTTACCTAGATTTAAATTTTATCATCGTTTATTTTTTTAGTCAACTGTATTTTATGATTGTTTGTTTTTACTAGTGTACTGTAAAATTGTTTTACTTTGTACATATGTGTGTGTCTGAATTAGAAAATAAAGACTTTAGCTATCTTATGTTTAATCGCCTATATATGTATATTACACCTTAATACATGGCCAGACTTCTAGTGACCATAACCACAGAAACGTCGCGGCGTCGTCGTCATCATTAGCAAAAACAAGGTACTAAGTGCAATATCTGTCAAAAAAATATGCTTTTTAGCATGTATAAGTATCAGGGCAATGTTTACAAACCTATATCTTGAGTTTAGCCGTTAGTATATAGGGCAGGATATTAGTATTCTATTCACACAAGTTGTATATTGCACCAAGGTGACAAAGAACGACAATCGCCTTGAAATAATCAATATTATTCAATTTGTTTTATAATATGCAGGTAGCTTTATAAAGCCATTGACTTTTCACCATTAAAACTTGTCATTGTTTTGGAAACAATGAGTCAAAAGTAAACTTGAGAGCCCCTATGCAACCTGTTTCAAGATGCATTGAAAGTTTCTACGTAATATATTTTTAGAACGTCGAAGGTTCGTTCACAGGCAAGTAGTATGTATCTGTCGCCGGGTGTTTATTAATTACGTAAGGCTTTTAGGGGGAGGGGTTGAGCCCAATCTCACAAATGTCACGTAATTTTTATTGAACAAATTTTAGCAATTTGTAATAGAAAATCATTTACGATTTTCGGGAAATTACTTTTCAGTCTTATATGGTTTTTTATTTATTTTGTTCGATTTTTTCACTGTGATTCTAGACTACGTTCTCAGAAGCAACACAGATTACCTTACTTATAATTACCTACATTAAATAATACATGTTTTGAAAATCTCACGTGAGATTAGGAGGGAGAAGGGGTCGATTAAAATCTCAGAACATCTCACAAATGGGAGAGAGGGTTCGAAAAATCGCATATCTCACGTAAATTTTATAGATGCTAGCTTTTAATAATATTAGCTTTTTTTAGTTCAGTGGAAGGAAGGAAGGCGGTACCCTTCTCTGAGAAACGATGTCATCAAATTCTGAAGTCCTTTGACCTGTCCAACCTACGGAAATGTTGGCTTCGCACAAAACATTCTGATAGCGCAAGTATGTGACCCATTTGATAACGACGAATAAAATTACTATAAGTTAAGCCGAATATCACATTACTCAAATAGCTTTTGCCCGCGGCTTCGCATGCATTTTTTGAGATTCAAAGAAGCCTATATTTTACTCCTTCACGGTCAGTTTGAAATTAAGCACGAATGTATCTAAATCTAGAAAGGCTTCTTTTTTCGGAAAACCACGTGTAAAACCGCGGGGTGAAGCTGGATCAGGCAGCAGTTAAGTAGTACGAAGTTAGTTAGGCAAGTAGTTAGACGTAGGTATACATATAGACTCGGCGCGAAAGTGTAGGACGCCCTCCGGCTACGTGGGATGACGACCTGCGAAAGACAGCGGGGCGATGCTGAACGCGTTAATCTAAAGACAGGACGCTATGGCACTCACAACGGGAAGCCTATTCTCAGCAGTGGACTTACATATAGGCTGGTGATGATGATGATTACACATATTGTGTGTACGATCTGCAGATATTTGTTCCGGGTGTTCTGGTCGTTTTCTATATATAATAAAAAAAATATCTGTCTATGTATTGTATTATTTATATCAGTTATCTAGTACCCATAACTCAAGCTCTGCTTACCATGGGGCTAGATAATGCTGTGTGAATTGTCCAGCATTATTTATTTATTTATATACATAGGATGGTAGGTAGGTATACAACACATAGATAATGAAAACTTACTGGTTTTATAATATCGTATCGGTATTGGTTTTAAGTCCATGGTATGGATGAGTTTTCAAGTTCTGAACCTAAAAAGGCTGTTTAAAATTAAAACTACGTCGAAACATTATTCATAAACCTGTTATCGGTAGTAAACTGTTGATTACCAACAGTGCGATAACAATAGCCCTGATAAAACAAAAGAATTACTCATTGCAGACTTCACTAGAGCATTCACGTGAAAATGTTATTATGGAGGAATATTTCCGTAAATTAAGGTTTTGTGGTGTCTTCAGCAGGATTAAGTAGGTGCTTAATTATAAAAACGTAAGAGATGTTAACAAACACGAAGTAATAAGTCCAAGAATTGGGACGTCAAAAGAAATAACAGTTTAAATCCTAGAGTAGAGAAATAAAGCGAACTTTTGCATTATATGTCCCAAACAATGTCCCAAATGTGCTGTATATTCTTGCTATAAAACACTCGTTCCCAAAAGGTCAGGGACGCGGAAGCTCTGAATCTAAAATTATACCTATTCTCCAAGATCTCTCTAGGTATCAATCGTAAAGGTAGATTTAATAGGAAAAAATCCGTAAAGGCGTGATTAGTTTTATTAAAAGTAGTTATGAATTGAATGTAGAGCAATTTCCACAAGGTTTCTTTACCAAAAGAGAATATAAAATGGCGTTGCGTCGTTCTTCGTTACAGTTCACAACTTGCCTGTTCCCATGAATAAGAAAATAATGTCACATAAGTAATGAAACGGTAGAAAACAGACTTTATACGAGTTTCTTGAACATATGAATCTATTATGAGTCGAATTCTTACGTTTTGCGTCTGTCAAATATATCGACCATATCAAGTTTTCTTCTGGGCTTAGTCCTGCTATGTACACTTTGTAAAGATAAATTAATATTAATTAACAAAATCTTGACTAAGCAGCTTTAGCGTCTACGACAAATTATGCCTCCACGCAGATTTGAGTCCACGAAACAAGTTTGAAAATTACCGATTAAGTACTTTAACGAAATAAGCTGTTAGCTGATCAAATTATGAACAGAACGGAAGGTTGCTTAAAGTTGATCATATACACAAGGTTCATCACGAACAATTACGAATAAATAATGAAATCTACGAATTTATTGACCTCAATTCTTGCACAGTTGTTTGCTAGATAGATAAAAAATTAATTTTACTACAGATACACATACAATTTACATTAATATACAATTATGAACATATTATGTACAATTAAATCATTCGAAGATTATTTTCAAAAAAATAAGACCACTCAGGAATAAATAACCTAGAGTAGGTACTACGAGGAACTAAAGGAAATAAAATATAATGATTAAAGGAGGCAATCTTTATTCTGAATTTACGGGCGCGGTTGTGGGGCCATCATTATAGCTCAGAGTAAGCACAATTCTAAGAACAGTAAGACAACGGAGTTTTCTGTGTACACACACAGTAATGAAAGAAGTCCCTACATAACTAGGCTAGCTTGCGTGTGCTTACAGTACGATAAAAACGCTTGCTACAATATTTAACACTCAAATCTTTCCGCTAGACTTCTTTTGCCAGTAATCATAGGGCTACACGGCTTAGAGAAAGCTGTGGGAATTCTCCACCCGTTAAGGTAAGGTTAGGCAGGTCGGTAATCTAGACGGTAATTTTTGCATAGAAGTGGCACTCGACGACGAAACTTGGACAGCGTTTTAGTGTAATCATAAAGACACAAGTGTATTTTTACAGAAAGCCGGCTTATCGTCATCATAAGCCACAACGCTGGTTTTCTTGTAGAGTTTTTTGTCCAGCTACATAAGTTCATAAATCTGTTTTTCCCCAGAATCAATCATTAGGAATATGAGACGGATGGCTTTGCTGCCATCCTTCGTAAAAAGACCGCATCCCTGATGCGCAGGGTACGCGACAGCCCCAACACTATCCTAAAAACAATAACAGGTAGAATCACCTCGCCCCTGTGGAAATGTTTTATAGGGAGAGTGATTTAATTTAGTATTCATTTTTAGTATTAGGTAACTAACTAACACTAGTTATAAACTCTCAATATAATTATTTACTAAGAAATTATGGATCCCAGTTATCTGAAATAAAATGTTTTTTTTTTAATTATTTATTAGGCATATCGATTTAGTTTTATTCGTCGGTGTTGACGCGCCGCGCCGCCCCGGACAAAGAGGTTTCAATGCCATACAAATTGAGCTTACGAGATGCGTTTCTATACGCAACTTGCTCAGCTAAGTTGAATCACCATGGTTGCGCGGTAATTGCGGCTTGACCAGTATCATTTCGCTATAGTATAGTAAGGTTCGATGCTACTGAAACGGAACGGGACTATTGTGAACGAAATTTGATACGCTTTACTCATTTTGTACTCGGACCTAGGTACTAACGTCTTCACAGATATTTTTCCTGTATAAAGAGAAACCGTAAACTAGGAGGAAACGCCTCTCCATCGCAAAAGAGAGTGTGGAGCACTGATGCAAAAATGTAGCATTTACTTGGGCAAGCACCTGCACAGCCCAGACGAGCTAAGAGATATCCGCTCCAACCGAAATCCTAGTTCTTAGCAGCTGCATGAGTTGGTGGCGATTTATAAATCCGCCGCAGCTACAGGGCTGAACGTATCGTGGCGATCACAATAGGCCTATCATGGCCGCAGTAACACACAAGCCACCTAAAGCAAATAAAAAAAAAGTAAACCAGTTCTGGAAGAATATTTCAACAAAATTTCAACCCAATCCGTTGGCTAGTGTAAGCATGAGGGAGTAACAAACATACATTCATCCGAACGCATATTTAATCTATAAAAATCCTTTAGCTTGATGAAGACACTTTCGCAACGAATACGTAAGAAATAAACAAGGCCGCAGCGTGTTGTGGATCCGTGAACATAAAAGCATGACCTACCCTGGTAGAGCTATTGCATGATTCACTATTATTTCGAAATAGTTGTAATTTTTCTGCCCGGGGCTTTATTTCGCTTTATATCCAGGATAAAAGCAGCATAATATATGTATGAATATACAGGGTATTGATAAATTCACTGACAATACGTGAACTAGAGATGCTCAAACCGGGAAATTTTGAAATACTACGTCTGCTATCTGAACACATAATTATATGTATTAATACAACGGGTATTTATCGCGTTTATTTACCTATTTTTCCCGACGTTTCAAGAGGTTTACACACTGTCGTGGTCACGGGATGACGGGACTCCTGACAGAACTACCTCACAAGATAAATACCCTTTGTATTAATAATTATAATTATACTACGTCTGGTTCTGACTCCACCTTGAGACTTTAGAACCATGTAGTACCCATTACACAAGCACTGCTTAGCTTGGGGCTAGATGATGCTGTGTGAATTGTCCAGCATTATTTATTTATGTAGGCTGCTAGGTCTGCACTCTGCCTAAATCATCATACGTGTCCATTGCCATTAACTAATTTGATATCACTACGAAGTTAATTTAATGAATGGTCTTGCTAGCACCTGGTATAATGGATGAACTCTGACGTCATACGAGTCGTGTTCTATCATAGGTATGCTATTAACTGACGTTGTGTCTATCGATTTGTGTGAGGCCTAAGTTTTTTCACATAATGCATAGCCTTTTAAACTCGCATAAAAGAGTTTCTACGGTTTAAATACCTGATCGAAAGTATAGTACTTGACTTCTATGAGTCACGAAATAGGGGCCAAAAGCATAATATTTCGACCATCCCAAAGATATGCGGTGGTCTGGATATAGCCCGATGGACATTGAATTAAGTTAGTACAAGACCGCCCAGGGTGGCGTGATAAATAGGCCTATCCTCCAACGTTGTTGGTATTATTACATACTAGCTCCTGCCCGCAGCTACGCACCTACGCAGGCTCTTTTCCGTGATAAAAAGTATGTTTAGCCTATGTTTATCCCTGGAATACCGACTACCTCTCAGTCAAATTTCATTAATCCGTTCAGCCTTTTAACCGTGAAAAGGTAACAGACAGACAGACATAATTAATTTCGCTTTAATAATATTAGTATGGATTCTCTGCCTCAACAGAGGTGTTCCGGCTTGTTCGTGTAAACCGACCACGCAGCATATATGCATGTAGCTGCGATTGCAGTAGAATGCGTATTCGCTCGCGGTTACCTAAATTTATTCAGTTCCCGATCGACCGCCTTCGTCGCGGGTTTATTTCAACCATTATACCATTTCTACCATAAGTTGGCGGCAGTAGATTAATTACAAGTTTAGTGTCTTGCGAATATAGTCCATACCATACCATACCAGTGACTTTCCTTGACCACTAACCAAACACCATATCATACCACTTACCAATCTCAAACGGCTGTTTAGGGATCCATCAGTACCACTTACACAACCCCCAACAATAACCCTTTTAACGGCTGGTTGAATAGATAGGAAGATTTACAGCACACATAACTCACCTGTTGGCATGTTATAAAAAGCGCAGACCAGACGAAGATCCCGGCTATGATCTGCACCGACCGGGACTGCAGGAATATCGGCTCCTGTAGCGGCTTCAGGATATCGTGCACGATGGAGTCCGCCATCATGGGCTGAGCTGTCATCATGGGCTGAGCGGTCACGTTAATCGTGTCTGCGCTCATGCTGAAACAAGGGAGAACTGTGTGAGGGAGTCAGACGACCTCTGTGGCGCGGTGGGCGATGATCCGCCTGCGACGCAGGAGGTTGCGGGTTCGATTCCCGCCTCGGGACAATTGTGTGTGCGATCTGCAGATATTTGTTGCGGGTGTTCTGGTCGTTATCTATGTATAATAAAAAAATATCTATCTTTGTTAGGTATCTATCTACGTGTAATACAAAAACTATTGTATTAGGTAAGTATATCAGTCATCTACTACCCATAATACAAGCTCTGCTTAGCTTGGGGCTAGGTGATCCTGTGTGGATTATCCAGCATTATTAACAAAAAAAACGATCTCTAAGATTACGGCTGTTTTATAATAAAGATCTTAAGGTTATGAAGCTTGCTATATAACATGTTGTACACCCCCTGCCTTTTCTTAAATTTATATAATACTTTCTATCCAAAGGTTGCCTGGAAGAGAATCGCTTCTCAGCAATAAGGCCGTCCATTGCACATGTCGCATATAATGTATTTTTGTAATGATTGATTTGATTATGGTGTATAGTATTGTATTGTATATAGTAAACATCAAATTTAAACTCGATTTTGGCCTTCCATCCACAACTAGGTACATAAGTACTTTCTACGACTTTCCCCTTTATAATAAATTTACATAAATAACTTTTATCTATCTATACCTACTATACAGTAAACAATGGTCTTAAGAATTTATAAAACATATTTAAGATGGTATCATCACATAACCAACCACTGTTTATAATTCCAGCATAAAATATTTGATTTATAGATAAGTGTTGAATGCAAGGCCTATAACAATGCAACATGAAAACAATAACATCTCAGGGGCATCATACTGTAGGTAAATATATGTTTAGCAGATTACATAGAGTTCTAGGTCAGGTAAATTCAGTTGAGTTCAGTTCAGTAAGAATTTTCTTATAATACCTAAGTACAAGGGGTATAAACAGGGAGGAACCCTATCCTGATAAACTAATCACTTTAAGAACCTACAATTACTTTTGGTATTCTATCAAGATTAATGAAACCACAGAAAGTCGGACTCTCATGCAGAGTATCAGGGTTAAAACCAGTGTACCTATCAATCTCACTGTGTAAATTGTACCCCACACACACTATCTAGTTTCTTTTATCTAATCTAAGGATTCTATGTGTTTATAGCAGAGATTGGTGAACAAATGGCACTTGGCATTAAACATGGAAATTGCCTTAGACCTTCTCAAGCCTAAAAGCTGTCAACACCTAAATCAATCTTTAGAAAGATTAGCTAATAATGGGGTCAGCAAGTCATAGGTTTTCCCACCAAAGAAACCCAGATATGCATGGCCCAGTAGGTGATAAGGATGTGGCTTTAAACATCAACCAAGATTCTCATCACTACAGAATAAAAATCATAGACGGGAAAAGGGAATTCCCCTTTTTATTAGGCACATAGCTCATTTTAGGAATAGACATCATGTCTTTGCTGATTTTATACACAAGGTATGGAGTACCCACTCCTTGCCCCTACCAGAAAATTATAATAATACTATTGATTACCCATATCAGACACATGATCATAGATCTTGAATTTAGTATTGTTCAATCAAAGTGGCATACTTTCTCACAATGTAACATTATATTAAATGTGTGAGATACCAACATTCCAGAATCCATGAGAAGATACAGTTAGGTACAGTTATGAACAGTTATGAACAAGCCATTAGATTTAAATAGTGCCATGGTTTATTGGATATAATGGCCTGTTTCAATCTAGATAATAGTCTGTACAAAGATTATTGTAGCCTGCATGGTATTTTTAATTTCATGAATACTTGACCTACTGCAATTTTAATTCTGGAGACATCAGTGAGATGTTTTCTTTTTAAATAAGTTTAGCCTATAATTCAAATAGTATCACAATATCAATTAAAATCATACCTTTTACACATGTTTTATCTAAAAAATTCTGACAAGTGTTAAGATAAGATATTTTAATGTTTACTATGACACATTAATAGGCATTTACAGATAATTGATAGAATATTCGCAGTTTATATTAATTATGCTTAAATTGCTCTTTCACGTTACCTATGATGGTTGGGGATCAAATCCGTACTAATCACCGTGCTTGAGTTTGCAGTAGACGATGGACGACTTAAAATATGTAGAAGGAAGCTGCTGCCCTTCTTTCTATGAGAACCATTACTCAACTCTTACAACTTCCACAGCCCCAGGCCACATCATCCACATCGTTCTGGCATGGTGGCCATGCCATGACCACCATGCCAGAACATTTTATATAAATAAATGTATAAATCGGGCAAGGACTAAGATATAAAATACTTTTTGTGATTAACATGCAGAAAATTTTAAGCAACTCACTTAAAATGTGAATGGAATTCAAGCTGTAATTATTGTTCCTTTGCCTGCCTGCCATTGTGCCTTTTGTTATTGTCTCCTAAATTCTGACATTGGTTGACGTCATAATTTAACAGCTGTTTCAATACATTACAATAAAGATTAATAGAATGTGTAGTGTACTTGTATAGCTTTATTAAACAAAGTCAATAATTATGTTTTATATATTGACTTTATTTTGCCTAGATGTAAAAATACACAATATTATTTATAGCCAAAACGAGTTAACCAGTGACAAGTTCCTCTCTTTGAATATAGGTAGCTATCTATCTACATCAAAGAAAGGAACTTGTCACTGGTCCAAACATAGGTTTTGAAGGAACCTTGGAACCACTAAATAATTACCTACTAATTGACCACCAAATACATACTTCCCTGTACCTACAAGTTATGGTACTGACCCAAAGATTTATTGGAAATCAACAGTAGTGTAGGGCAGGGCAATGTGTGTTCTTTATTAAGATCATAAACTTGTAGAGCCACTAAATAGCAAGAATCAGGTATATTGGAGGTCACACGTCGACCGTCCGTAGTAACGTTTTACTTGTTTGTTGCAAGAGAGAAGGGGCGCAGTGACGCAAACGAAATGGTGAGCTGTTTTACAAGAAGCTTCTGCGCTTATATCTATAGAGCAGTGTTCATTACCTGATAAAACCTTATTAGGTACACGTATTTTCTTGTGTTTTCCTTTTGTTAGCAGATGACATTCGATAACAAAACTCTGCGCATATTGTACACAGAATTCACTAATTCGCACAGTTTTGTCTTAACAGTATATAAAAAGATCGCACACAACACTAACACAACCTAAACACAATTTCACTTTATTTACAATTGCTTTCTAGCAATCTGTTCGTTTCGATTCATTCACAGACACATATCGCTTCGTCGTCAATTCGCGATTTCTTTTGATTTTGTGACGAAAGCGAAACAACATCCGCGAATTGAATGAACATGGAACGAACGAAAACAAAACGAACGATGCCACAGATGTCTATCTACACTATCGGAATTCAGCGACGACGCGATGACACGCCACACACACCACATCCCTTACGTGTCATAGCCCGGTCACACGCTCCGTCTTACTTGCGCAGTTCAGTTTGCATAGTTATGGATGTGCAAAACGAAACGACTGAATATGTAATTGAACATGGTACAATGGCTTCACGTGGAAGTAAGCTCAGTTGAGTAAGAGCATGTTTTAATTTATCTATTTTCGATGTCAAGATGTCACCAACAGCATAAAATAGTTTAATGCTATGTTATAAAACAAATATACAAAAGTTTTATTCAGTCATAAAGGATACACAGCCCTAATCATATTAGAAGCCACCTTTTAAGTATTACAGAAATACTTGTGTTAGGAGGCTTCGCTCTTCCACTTTTTAATTAATTATGTATTAGTTTTTGTAGGCCTAACTCTATATCAAACAAACAATAGTACTTAATTATATTTCAATTATTAAAGTACATAGTATGAGGGTAGGACACAGAATCTATCATGACATCTCTAACAATAGTTTTTAACTTTTAGTGTATGGTCCAAGGCAAGATAATTTGGCGTATTTCTGGGTAAAATTATATACCTGTATAAATTGTTTATAATGTAGAATTTAGTACTTATAAAATAAGATATCATGAGTGTTTGCAAAATAAAACCTATAATAATCTGTATAATATAAATGAATGCAATCTATTAAAATATATTCTAATCAATTACAATAATAATAGGAGCTAGGAGCTTACTTTTATTGTTTTCTGAAAATAAAAGCAACATACATACACTTTGCTAGCTGAAGCGCGGCTTGAATGACCGGCCACACCACGTAAACACGTGTAAATTAAATTTGCGCAGCCGAATCTACAGCGTCGTCATTACACATGTGTTTCTGTTCTGGGTTTGCACAAGCTCCCATCATGCCTCGTCGACACGCTCCGTATTGCATTGCGTACCTGCGCAAACTGGTTTGTGAAGGCATGCTTGCAAGTAAGATGAAACGTGTAGCCAGGCCATCAGACAAAACATGATTTGTATTGGTATGGCTATACCCTAATATTTTGTTTTTGGTTAGACCAGAGACAATCAACAAAATAAAATGAAAAATGTCCGTCGTAATCGCTGATGGAAGATAAACCAACCCAATTTTTACAGTCACTGTTGTGTTCTAATCGTATTTTGCAATGTAAATTAGCTTTATTATTTATTTTATTCGTAGAAGTGTTTAAAATATAAAATCATGATCGTTCAAGAGCCAACACAGGTAATATTTTCAATGCCTGCCTCGCAAATCCTCAAGGTATTCGTCAAGGGCCGTTTCAATAATTCGTTTAAATTCCTACAGGTTATCGTTTGGGATTGTCTCAACAATTATGAGTACGACAACGCTATATTTCTGGCCGAAAGATTACATGCAGAAGGTAAATGTTTCAAGTTATGTGTTCAAACCAGCTACGAAAACATTAGGCGTGATTGTTTCGTACCTGCATTCCTGCAAATATTGATTTTTACGCAACTATAAATTGCTTTGTTCGTACGTATCTTTGCTATTATAGTTCACTGTTCGTTACTGTTGATTTTCATTGTTGTAATGTTATTTCAGTGGCTTCAGAAGAGACTGCATTTCTTCTGGGAACTTGTTACTATAGAGCTGGACGTGTAAAAGAAGCTCATCATTTGCTACACAATATATCATTATCATTACCACAAGCTAGATTTCTCCTAGCTAAATGTTCTACAGAATTAAAATCGTAAGTAATACGCTTATTGAAGTTAAATCCCTATTGTGTACTCATTGCAAAAATAGGTATCAAGCTATACATTTTCTTTATGCCCTATTTTTACATTTTAGGTACCAGGATGCAGAAGTCGCTCTTGGAACAAACCTGGATATTGTTGCATCTGAATTTGGTGAACAAGCACCATATGCATTAAGGCTACTTGCCAAAATTTACAGTCTTACTGAACGCCGGGGTAAAGCAGCTGAAGCACATCGAAAAGCATTGTCACTCAACCCATTCATGTGGAAATCGTTCACACAACTTTGCAGTATGGGGGAGAAAGTAGATCCACAGCAAGTGTTTCAAAACAATACTGAATTTCCATTTGGTGTAACAACATTTGTAAATATAGTCAGCAATTCAGAAAATATATCGTATGTTCATAGCAACATTACAAATAATACAAGTATTATTTCCAACAATACAGGCATAATTGCTAACGTGACTCCCACTAATGTTGCAACGAGAACACCAATGGCTATGTCTTCAATCATCACTCCTGAAACACAAGCTCCAAAAATCACAAGAATGCACAGTGTATTCAGCGGTATGGCACCTATTCCATTTTCACCATCTTTTGGCATGTTACCTATGGAAGAATCTCCTGTGCTCTACACACCTACCCTAACAGACTCCAATGAACAGAAGGCCATACCTAAGATAGTGAATTCAATAAGAACTCAAATGGGTCAACTGAAAGATGCTGTGTTTAGTCCTGCACCGCGATGCACTCTTGGGCCTGCTCCCAGAAGATCATCAAGACTTTTTAGCAATAATAATAGTAGTTACTCTGTGAAAGAAAACAACAAATCCCCTAGCAGAAAATTTGTAGCCCCTAAGAGTCCTTCACGAAAAAACAAACAGAGAACAGCAAAAAACATAAAGTCAAACAGCACTGTTGAAACAAATGAACGAAATAAAAGTATAGACACGCTCACACCCACATTACCCCAAAAGTCATCAAATGGTGTGGCATTGCTAAACTTAATGCGAGATATGGGAGAGGCGTATAAAGCTCTTTCATTTTTAGATTGTAAAAATGCTATCAAATTATTCCAAGAATTGCCACCAAAACAGCTGAACTCACCTTGGGTTCAAACAGCCATTGCCAAAGCTCATTATGAAATGGCGCAGTATGAGGCTGCTGCAAGAATATTTGCTGAAATCAGAAAACAATACCCGAACCGCACAGAATCAATGGATATTTATAGCACTTGTCTATGGCACCTTCAGCGAGAGGCACAGCTATCAGCCCTCTCTCAAGAATTAGTGGAACTTGACAGAACTAATCCCATTGCTTGGCTAGCAGCTGGAAATTGCTTTTCTCTACATAAAGAAAGGGAAACTGCATTGAAGTTTTTCAAACGTGCTGTACAACTTGATCCTGATGATTCTTACTCTCACTCACTCCTGGGACATGAGTATGCAGTTGCTGAGGAGACAGATAAAGCATTGACAGAGTTTAGAACTGCTGTAAGCATTGACCAACGTAACTATGTCGGTTGGTTCGGAATCGCGACCGTGTACGCGCGGCAAGAGCGGTGGAAAGCGTCAGAAGTGCATGTGCGTCGCGCGTTATCTATTCACCCAAACTCTGCTGTCTTAAGATGCCAGTTGGGCCTGGCGCAAGCTGCATTAGGCAAGATGGATCGATCCCTTGCCACTTTAGAAAGAGCAGTTGCACTAGATTCTGAAAACCCCTTGTGTAGATTCCATCGTGCTTCAGTGCTTTTGAGGGCTGGACGTGCGCAAGATGCTTTAGCAGATCTGCACCATTTGAAGGACATAGCGCCAAGAGAATCATTAGTTTACTTTCTACTTGGTAAAGTTCATACTAAATTAGGTAATTCGCACCTTGCTCTGATGCACTTCAGCTGGGCAACTGACTTAGACCCCAAGGGTACAGGAGGACAAATTAAGGAAGGATTTGACCATTCAAAACAGGAAGACCCACCGGAAAGATCCACCTAATATTTGGTATTACTGTGATGGTGCATTATGGTACCTGTAATGCCTGCCAGTCGGTTGGCAGTGCTCGACTCGACTGATCTATGTAAATATCATCCCACCTATCAAGCTCTGATTCACATCAAAATCTTCCAAAAAATAGCTTTATGGAGTTTGATGGGTGTGTGGTGGCATTTAGTCGCTCTAGTAATGTAATAGGGGCGATTGTGGAAGTGTTTATATAGAGTAAGATGTGGATATTCCTAAATATGTATTATCCTTTTAGTTAAAATGTAATAATATATCTCGTATAGATAGTCACTTTTAGAATTGAATGAGAGGGAATATTGTGAGTTTAAACACTGGGCCTTGATCTCAATGTATGGTATCAAATAATAATTGTAATCAGAAAAAATGAATTGGATTGGCATTTTATTATCATCGATATTTAGTGGGTGTTTAGCAAAAACCTAGTTTTCGTACAAACGTTTTCTGCGGTTTTAAGCAATCATGAAGAATTCGTTCATATAGTCGGGGCCGCTGGCGGTATGAGTTGACATAAAATCATGTCAGTATTTTTATTATTTTCTACAAACATCCTCTCCTAGAATGTGCATGTATAATTTTTTATTTACTGACAAAAGGCTTTGAATGTTAGAAAATATCACAATATGTAGTAGTTTAACCAGCCAATTAACTTACTGTTTTTACCATTTAGTTGTTAACAAAGCCTACATTGTATGGATGTACATATAACTGTAATAAAGCACTGTTTGTCACTTTAAATCACCAAACTGCTAGTTATGAGGACTGTTAGTAAGACCATCTAATTATGTATGAATGTATTTAAATAAAACTGATTATAATGTTGGAAAATTGTTTTATTAAGGAGAAAAGGGTCAAATTATTTCTTATACTATTTGTACTCATAGAGCTAGGCAAACTTCTGTAGTATTGCATCAAGAGCTTTTTTGACAGTGGGGTCGTTCAAAAGCTGGCTCTTGCCTTGGGTAGCAGGCATCACTGGCGCCGGTACAGGGGAGGGTTCAGGTATGACTTTCTTGTCATTCAGAATGTTCAGTATTCGTTTTTGCAAATCAGCTTGGGCCTTGTTTTGAGTCAACGGCTCGCCTAATTCGAGTTTAACTTGCTGTTCTCTGCGTTCCTGTAAAATACAAATGATCATGACTCATATGTCTGTTTGTCAGGCGTTGTCGTAATCGAATAAGTATCGTTTATTGCAGGAAATACATTTAGTTGGAGTGGCAGGACAGATTCATTCCTACCTTTACAGTGGGCAATGTTCCAAGGTCTGATACTATTGACTAACTGAGCTCAGCTCGGTTTCTGACGTTCAAATACCTGCAGATACTCGATAACTTTATCATACTGCAGCACGGTCAACGTGCGTCCGTCAGCGAGCTGGCCCAGCAGCGCGCACAGGGCTTCTCTACCGGAGGAGCCGCCGCGTTGCACCTCTTGGAAGTTCCGGGATAGCAGCTGTAGAGCATCTTCCAGGGGCATGTTTCTGTGCTCTGGAAAATATTCATAAATAATGTAAGTATTAAGTCTTATAATAATGAGCTTTGTATTTAACCTGCCTGTAACTAGTATAATTATTAGCAACGCATTTGTTCTGTGCTGAGCTTGATCAATAAATAAAACTTTTGAAACTATCATGGTTATCAACACTAAAGTCATTTAAAACTGTGCCGAAATATTGGATAACTCGAAAATCAAATCATGGTAAATATCCCGTTTTAAATGACTTTAGTGATCAATAAATGTTTCTCTATCTAATATTATAGAGGAAAGATTTGTATGTTTCTCACTACATGGTATAAAACAAAGTCGTGCCCCGGAATTCGTCCCGGGGCAGGTGGATCATCGCCCACCGTGCCAAAGAGTTAGTCTATTTGATTTTTTTTTAAAGTTGGGACATTCCACACATTATCATTTTTTTTTTCTTTTTTTTCTTCCATAATAAAAGTATTTTAATGTACCTTGCGGCAATCCATGCAGTATCGTCAACATCAGACACCTATTCTCCTGATTCTGCGGCATAACCAGTATGGCGGCGGCGCGGCGTAGAGAAAGCCCCGCGACGCAATGTTTCCAAGAACTTTGCTTCGGCACGTCTTCATAATTATTTATTTATTTAGTCTTAAACGTATACTTCTAAACACGCTTTTGGGCAATTAGCCGTGTTCTCCTATTTTTTACCCTGACTTTACCTTGTATTATTTGTACCCACTGTATATAAACAAGGCACTGAGTTTGGTAAACTCGTTAGCATCGTCTCGATGACGAGGCGTACCGTTTTTGTATGAGATGTGGTTACCTGTAGATTGTTTGCTACAGTCTGCAGTTAGCTTAATTTGTAAATACTATATTTGTTTCTATTATTTAATTATAACTTTCTTCCATAATAAAGGTATTTTAAAGTACCTTGCGGCAATCCATGCAGTATAGTCAACGTCAGAGACCTATTCTCCTGATTCTGCGGCATAACCAGTATGGCGTAGAGACAGCCCCGCGACGCAATGTTCCCCAGGACTTTGCCGATCGGCACGTCTTCCATAGGGAATAGCAGGTCCACCACGATCCCTAGGCGTTTGAGGCGACCTTCTATGTATTCTGCATATTCTCTGGAAAGAAATATATTTTGTTGATCAATATAGCGCAGTATATTTGCAACTAAACCCTTGCTGCAATGGCGAGCGAGGGAAAAGAGATGCACCTATACGTCAGAGCAGAGACGATATACGGCGATCTTCATCATCATCATCAGCCTATAGCAGTCCACTGCTGCACATAGGCCTCCCCAATGAGCGCCATAGCGCTGTGTGAAGCGGAGTGAACTGCTAAGGTGAGAGTGGACTGCTATGGGCTGATGATGATGATTGATAAGATGCACTTACGTAAGTCCCTTAGACACAACGATAATTTCGCAGTCGTTTCTCTCCGGCACGGGCAGCGCTCGTGGGTACTCTGGCTGGGTGAAACGCTCGTATCTATCGCGCTCAGCTCGCTCCTGCCATTCGCCTGAAAAACAGTAAACTTGGAATTTCCTCTTTTCTTCGTATGTCTTCTTTGATTTGTTTTAGAAGGAAGGAAGTACACACATAATTATTTAACGACCTCTGTGGCGCGGTGGGCGAAGGTCCGCCTGCGACGTAGTAGGTTGCCGGTTCGATTCCCGCCTTGGGACAATTGTGTGTACGATCTGCAGATATATGTTCCGGGTGATATTTGTTTCGGGCGTTCTGCTTGTTTTCTATGTATAATAAAAAATATCTATCTATCTCTTCTATTAAGTATATCAGCCATCTAGTATCCATAAGACAAGCTCTGCTTAGCTTGGGGTTAGATGATGCTGTGTGGATTGTCCAGCATTATTTATTTATAAAATATAATTATGGTAGATATAATCATTTTTTTTTTAATTAAGTGAGAACCAAGTGCTAAGACCAACTTAGCATAGGATTTAAGGCACTATTAACTATGTTATGTAACCTATTTTTTTATTCTCAATATTATAAAGCACACGCGATTATGTATGTAACCTACTTGTAACTAATAAATGATCTATTTACGTGATATAAAAGTTTGCTGGGTAAGAAAGGGGTGTAAAGCCTCGTAAAAGTAGAAAGAGACCTCATTGTTTAACACAGCGCCATCTAAGACACTTATGTGGCACTACGTACTCCATCTTGCTTAGATCGATCGCTCCTTATGTAGTTCGGCCAACCGCCGAGGCGGCGCTGTTGTCACAGACTATATAAGGAGGCATGGACGGCCGCCGCCGGGCTGCCCTCTTTCTCAGCGAATCCATCTTGTATACACAAACGTCAAACAAAAAGATTTCAAAATGAAATGTTGAATAAATATTTTTCTGTTGTAGCTGTTGTGGCTGGCTTTAATTCCCTGCAATTTACACTCATACCTCTCCCTCCAATGGGGGATCTCTCTCGAAAGCCGCCCCTGCCGCGACCGCGGCCGCGCGCCCTCATTGGCCGCCCCCTAGGCCCTCCGCGACCGCCCCTTCCGCCATTTTCCTCTTTCCAACCGTAGCTGTCATCTTGTTCATCTTCATAATCTGTTGACACAATGGTAATTAAGGGTTAAGTCAAGGCTAACTATTTCTTTTGTCGTACTTCGACCACGATTCAACCTCTACTCAAACTCCAAACGCGTTTCGGTACTCTTGATCGTAAAAAATCCCCTCACTCGAACTAAACTTCGAAAATTTTCTCATACAAGTGAAGAAATTAAATGTCATCTCAAGTTACCTCGCGACCTACCTTGAATGCTTCTCTAAAGACCCATGTTATTTATTTATTAACTCAATTAAATTTATGACATTAACGACAATGAAGCCTACAATTACCCGTCGCGAAGTTATATAAGAGATTCGATTTAACCTTATTGAGTGGACTTTAGATTTACCAAATAATAGACTAAGCATACCGAACTCGAGTATGTTTTGAAGGAATGCTGGCGGCAGACGAGTTTGAGTGAAGGATTAGTTGAAGAATTGTCTAAAGATATGGGGGCAAAATACTACATTCGAAATATCGAAGGCCGGGCATATTAGCAATATTTTGCAATTAGATTTTAAGTTACATTTAATTGGATTTGCCCTGTCTTTTTATTAACACATCGACCACATAATAAAATATTTTGAACACTGCAGGCAATACACACCGATAAGCTTATCTATTGGGAAGCTTAGAACAAGGGTTTCAGAGCTAGCATAACTATGTTAGAAATTGTTTCAAATCTTACAAGTGCAGATAGGAAAGCAGAAAGTAACTCCTGGGGTATTAAAGACCCATATAACCAAAACAACACTATACTCCGATTAAAAAACCTGCATATTTTTTGTATACAAAGGGTTAGACCCAAGGAATAGTGTTGAAAATATTTAATGACATTGGCATCATAAAAGGAAAGTTTTCACAGAATCCTGAACTCTTTTTGGTTTTGAAAGCTTTCATTCAACATTTAAAGAGTCTCATTCGTTTTCGAATTCAAATTTCAATATTTTTCACTGCAAATGAGATTAGCATTGTTGAAGTATTTCTTTTACTTTTTAGTGATAACCTGCGGTTACCTTGTTATTTTCTGTTATTGTTATTAGTCTTTTAGTTTTCATTCATAAACATCTTTGTTGGCATAAAATATCTTGGATTCTAAATCGGAGTATACATGCATAGCACTATCAAGTGCACTACTCATTCAGCCTGTGATCAATGAGTAGTTCTTACTCTTATCACCGATATAGTTTCCAAAACTGTCATATTGATCATCACCGTCATCATTGTGGGCCAGGTTATCTGTATGGGCCATGGCAGTAGGAACCTCATTCGACATTATCCCCATATCCACTTCACGTCTGAAAAATATTACAATACAAAACATTATAAAAATACTTTATTGTACACCAGATACAGATAATTACAAAAAAGACATTACATTAGACAAGTCTAATGGGTGGCCTTATCACTTAGAAGCTATCTCTTCCAGGCAACCTTTTGATGGAAAGAATTATGTTAATTTAAGAAAAGCAGGGGCTGTACCAAAGGTAATCTAGAATAAATATAAATATAAACATAACATAATGAATACTTAAAGACAAAAAATAAATCAATGTTACAAACTCCTAACTAAATATAAACTCATAAAAGGCATTACCACTGATTATATTTTACTATTAAAACTATCATAGTTTCACAAATTAATTATAACTACAAACCTAGTTTATTTGATGTAGCACTTCCAACATAAACTAGGTTCATAGCTAACCCGCTTACATTAATAATTAATTACCACTGATCCTAAATAGGATAGATAGTAATCTAGATCTTTCTATCAATGTAGTTTATGGACACACTTTATCTATGAACCCTCTCCATGCATATCGGTGTATAGAATACCCTATTTGCTAGTAACTATATGAAACCTGTGTTCAACCCTTACTTTGGATTCTGCTGTGCAGTTTTCACTGAAATGCTTTTCCCCAGGAAATTACTTCCAGCAGCTTGGCTGATAGCAGCCTGTGCGCTAGATTCTTCTTCAAATTGCACAAATCCGAATTGTCTGTTTAGTGAAATGCCCATTATCTTTCCGTAGGCTTTGAAATGTTCATACACCTCATTTGGTGTTGTGGTCTCTGGTATACCACCGACATAAATGCGGAGATATGATGTAGATGGATCTTTCATAGCAGCCCTATCCAGGGGTAGATTATCTGCAAATAGAACACAGCTGGGTATGTAGGTATTCTTATAGAAAAGCTGAGTTAAGTTAGCAAAAGTTAGCTCATCATCAGTAAGAATAACAAGTAGTTATTTGAAGCCTATGAAAGACGCAAGAAAGTAAGCTAGCTAAAGTGTTGGTACTTACCCGCCATAGTGACGATTTTAGTTAATATCACACAAAATGATTATGATTATAACTTGTACACGATCATGTATGTTTATTTTTATTTAGAAAACAATAGTTCTATACTTAGTAGGAAATCATGGACATGGACAAGCAAAAATCGCCATCAATAATTCAAAACAAAACTTGAATGAATGAGTGATTATGGTGAGTGAGTTTGATTGATTGAGTAAGAGCGAAGCCGGGCGAGACCGAGGAGGGAGAAGTGCGAGAGGAGAGAGAAGAGACTCGGCGAATGGCTAAAGTACTGCCAGATCGAATTTGACTTTATTTGACAGAATACTGATAAAAAATCAGAGAAAATAATAATAATAATAATAAATAATAATAATAATAATTTTACTTTTTTTTCTACAGTAGTGTGACAATGGGTACCTAATCTAGGGACGAGTAAAAATTCACTCGTCCGTCCATGGATAACTCATTAATTTTATAATTATTTTCCATTACTTGACACTGGCAGAGAAGTGTCCAACCAGACAAAGTTGTCTTTAACTAACAAAGAAAAAATCATCTTCATCATCATCATTTACAAAATTGAAAAGACGACAACAGCAGAACATCATGGGATATGGCCCATAGTTTATTTACGTTATTTTATTACACTACACCTTCGGGAATTAGTGAAATTTCTTCTCGAAGGTGGAATTCAATATTTCGCTTTAATCCCATTGCATCGCCATAATCTGTTTCGCGAAAAATACTCGTCCTTGCCTACGAGTAACGTAACATACCAACCCATCAAAGTACCGATAGGTAGTACTTAGGTTGTTTGTTGATGAAGGAAATTGTCCCCCCACAATTATCTCTATTGTAAGTAAATTCAAAGATTTAAGTACCTTGATTTAATACAAGATCAAATCGTCGATCGTATCGATTTAATCATGATTCTCAAAACTTCAGTAAAATCCTTGAGGTTGGTTGGCGGAAAGTAGAAAAATAACCTCAAAACACACGTTATATTCAGTAATTTGTGCATTAAAACTATCTCTAATACAAAAACACAATGTATCTACAAAAAATTTAAACAATACCTTAGGACTGTGGTCATTTAGAGCACTAAACTTGATAAATCTAGTTTCAAACCATCTCTCACCCTAATGAATTATATCATTTTGTTCTAGATAATTGATTATCTGAAAATGTTATGACTGTAAGAAGGTTCTTTTCAAAAGCATATGGGAGTTACAAGCAAGCTGTCGATGATGCATTCAGTCGCAGGAATCTATTTTACACCAATGTATTACTGTCTATAGGGATTTCAATCTTTGGTGATATAATTGAACAATCTTATGAAAAATCTCAAGGAGAAATTGATAAATTTGATTATCCCCGCACTGCTCATATGGGCTTGTCAGGATTTACTGCTGGTATTATATGCCACAACTGGTACAGAATTCTGGACCAAGTTATTATTGGTCGTACTCTTGACATGGTTTTAAAAAAGTTGCTTTTGGATCAGTTCATTTGTTCACCAGTGATCATCTTATCCTTCTTTGGAACTGTAGCTATATTTGAAGAACATCCCATACAATGTTTCACAGAGGAAGTTCGAGACAAGTTTTGGACTCTGTATAAAGCGGAATGGGTGGTATGGCCACCAGCTCAAATAATCAATTTCTACTTTCTGCCAACAAAGTATAGGGTGATTTATGATAATACCATATCATTGGGATATGACATTTACACTTCTCAAGTAAAACATCAAAAGACAATCAAAGAAACTTGAAAAAATAAATGTTTTGTATGTTTCATAAACTATAATATAAATGTTTTCTTATTATACCAAGGAAAGGTATATTTTATTGAATAAATGTTTATATATTCGGAATTGTTTCTGTTTAATGCTCAAATTTCTTTTGCAGGCCAACCAGATGTAAAATGTTGTCACGTTCAATGAGATTCCCATGGCGGAAGATAGCGACACACATCCAAGCATCATCACCAGTCACAGGCTTTAGGAAGTCATTGAAAGTTGCATTCAGTGACAAGTACTTACTACTCACAAACATCACGATATCCGTCAGCTTATCATCAATGGGTGACTATATTGAACAGAGATATGAGCTGTACTTTGAGGACCATGAGAAGTACGATCCTACGAGGACAAAACATATGGCATTCTCTGGTGGTACCATCGGAATACTCTGCCACTTCTGGTATAAATTATTGGATAAATTTATAATTGGAAAATCATTGCCAATAGTTACAAAAAAGCTGATACTGGACCAAGTTATATTCTCACCAATAGTGATTATGACATTTTTTGCAAGTGTTGCATTATTCAATGATAATCCTTATGAAAACTTTGTGGAAGAGGTAAGGCATAAGTTTTCTACTCTTTACAAAGCAGAATGGATGGTTTGGCCTCCTGCTCAAATTATCAACTTTTTCTTCTTACCAACAAAATATAGGGTGTTATATGACAATACCATATCATTAGGGTATGATATTTACACATCTAGAATCAAACATAAATCACTAACAGGCATACCGGAAAATTCTATTAGTTAACATTGACATAACTACCAAAGATGTGTTTCGTTTGACTATAGTACAATGCACAATTCTTTTTTGTAGAAGGTCCAAAAGCAAAATGTCAAATGGGCCATTGAACTGTAGTAATTCATAGATGAAGCTCTATATAGCTTTTAGATGATTAAGGTACAAGTCTATAATATAACACTTACCTCAGAAGCCAAGCTGTGATAAAATTTGATTGGTAGTCTTTAAATCATGTCATCTGCTGTATGTCTATTGTTGACTTTGTACATAAGATTAAAAAAGTAATTTATTTACAACATGTCTATTTATTTATACACCTACACACAAGTAACTCATTTAAAGCTAGGTTAGTTAATGCATTTAAATTTAAAGCTATATATTGTGTAATATATTGTCTGAGAAGCCATGTAGAAAATGGCTGCAATATTATCGTATAATATATTGCGTTAAGTTCTAATGAAGTTTTAACTCGATTCAATATACAGGCATATAATTTTTTCATTATAATCTATTTAGGCGTCAAGAAGGGATCTTCAAGCTGTGAATTCCGTCCACTAGCCCTAAGGTTATTGATGACGCCTCGTACAACAGAGTCTTCGTAAATTCTATCTGGCCATGACTCTGATCTGCTTCGCGGTCTTAGTTCTGTGATAACAGGCAGATTACTCGATCTGGGAGTCCCTCTGTGCGACGTGAAAGATCTTCTTTTGTCTTTGATGCCGAGAAGCGAAGTTAAGAGCCGGTCTAGTATGACGATGTCGTCGGTACTTGGTTTGGCAGGGGTAGGGGAAGATGTGCCCGATTCATTCAAGCTAGATCGTTTTGATGATGACGATTTTGGCTGGAATCCAATCGTTCTGATCACCTGTAATTGTTTGTCGTTATTAATAGGTGCTTGCATTTTTTACGTTTATTTTACATTTACGGAAGTTGCATTTGACGACCTCTATGCTGCGGTGGGCGGACCGCCTACGATGCAGGAGGTTGTTGGTTCGACTTCCGCCTCGGGACAAATGTACGATCTGCAGATATTTTGTTCAGGGTGTTGGTCGTTTTGTATGTAATAATAAAAATATCAATCTATGTAATGTATTGTATTATGTATATCAGTTGTCTAGTACCCATTGTTGGCTAGATAATGCTGTGTGAATAATCCAGACCAGCATTATTTATTTATTTAATTGTTGTCTAGCAGGCAGCCATTCGATAATTTTGCAAGTTGATTAACTGGAATAATTTCGTTTTCTCGTTATCATAGCCACATACCATCACCCACCGTATTAGGTAAGTAAATCGAAAGTATGGTTTACAAACGTTATTGGTACATCCAATTTGGTGAGAATATAAGTATTTAATGGGCATGCTCCCAACAAAATGCGGAATCGTTCTCGATAGTGTAGCCGGTAGAAGGAGCTACTTCCTATCTCGTAGGTATCTACCTACTTTCGAGCACGGGGAGCGTGAAGGTCGACCTCCAATCGACTGCGCATTACATAATCACATCACGAGGCGATTGCAAACTGGGGCGCTGCTGATCGAATTTCAGCGCGCTATACGTGAATTTGAATCCCAAATCGTTTTTCATTCAATTTGTAAGCGATGTGGTGTGGGGTTTCATTGAGAGTGAATCAAATCAATTTTGAAGGCGGTTCTTAAGATTTAAAAAATCTAGAAAAGAGTAGGTACTGTGTATCTTCATTTATTCTTTTGGTGTTAGGATAATTATCTTATTTTCAATTAAGATTATTTAAATTTTATATTCTAGATTGTTTTAAAAAATGAGAACCCCGCTGCAAAATTTACGGCTGTATACATTATGTACCCGAAACCACAGAACTATATCGAGATTTCTGTGGCCTACGAGTGGTCGGAAGGAAATGTGCCATTTTCTACAGGCCTTTATACGAATGGGTGTTGTATTGACCTACTTGATGACCCTGTATTTGGGTCTTCAAGCAAGCCAGGCGCCATGTCTTGGGTCACAGAATAAATTAAGTAGGGTTATTCTATTGTAGGTTTTATGATCATTGAAATTTATATTTGGGTTGCTTAGGTATACTACCTCATCAGCATTATGGCTTTGGTAGCTCATCCTCTTGACTTTTCTGTATGTTTCGTCATCCAATGCCTCTTGGATTGCCGACTCTAGTTTATCCTTCATTTCTTTGTCGTTCTCCTGATTGAGGTCATCCATGACTAACCTGTTAAATACGACTTGCTTTAGTTGGCTACGCTATCCTGTTACTAAAACTATACTTGATAACCTAGTTCGATATGGTATATCATAATTTAGACAAAGATCCTAAACGTAGCTTAATTAGATAGGTAGGTACCTAACGATATCACTTTCAAGTTGTGGTGAAACGCGGGTGTACAAATAAACAAGATCATTCTTGTTAAGGTTGATTGTTTCGTGTTGGCACGTTTTAGTTTTAATTTGTTTTTTTTGCGTTCTACTAGGAATAAAACTGACGGAAAAGTTATTTGACGGAAATCTTAAACCATTTTCTATGAAGCCATGATAAAACCAACGAATTGTCAGGTTATTTAACAATTTCATCTCGCGCCAAAACGAAACATAAACTTTAAGTTACCTGTGACGTAACATATTTGCATCTTGACCCTATCGAAGATTGACCACAGAATTTCGTCTTAGATTAAATTAACGCCGTTCGTTATTTTTTTCAGCATCTCAGCCTATAGTAGTACACTGCTGGACATAGGCCTCACCTAATGAGCGCCATTATTACTATTTATTTATCATTAAAGTTCCCTCACTCTCCGTTGATTGCTCTATTAACTAATCCCCGGACGATAACATACTCATGCCTCTCATCTTCTTCAGCTTTCTGCAAGTTAGCTCTGTTGCTCTCCCGTGCCACCCTGATGTCTTGCTCCCAGAACCGCCTCAGGTCTGGGCTGGAGGTGTAGGGGGCAGCTACTTCCTTGATCTTGAGGAATATAATGGCCGTGATGAATATGCAGATCACGTTTACTATTGTCAGGCAGCAGCTTACTATGCCTGGAATAACATTGTTCATGTTTATGTGCGTCTACGTGATTTTCATGAGCTTTAGAATTCGGTATCTTAATCTGTGCTGAGATCGGAGAAGCGATTATTTGATTTTAACGCTGTAGCGTGATATGATAATAGTTAACAGAATAAGTGACCGCTTGTGCGCACAGAAAGTCGAAGAAATGGTTCGCAGCGTAGTCGCAATGACCAAGAGACCAAAGCTTTACTCTGATTAAGCATTCATGTCATCATTGTTTCAGTGTTAAGGTACGAGAGTACTCAAAGTAAAGATCCCAACGCTGTGCTGGTCAAAAAATGCTTTTTCCGAAGCATTTTAGCCATTCACAATAACCACGATTTTTCTATTAGGTTGAATTTATTTACTCGGCCTATTTCGTCAGTATTTCATCCTTCACTCTCCGGTTTTCTCATGAAATAATGTGGGTCAGCGTGCTATTTATAAATAGGTAAAGCACTTACCATTGATAGCAAACTCAATGGGCAAGTAGTCGTGGTAAATCGGCTCGTATGATGAATTGCCAGTGTAGGACTCTCCCTTGATGTGTGGTATTTTAACTCCCGGATACAGTAGCCATATGCACGCCAACGCCCAGAATAAACCCTAAATGAAAACATAACGCGCAATTTGTTGAATACGAATTATGGTGAACGAATAGACAACGTGCAGTGCACGTGTGCTATTCAACTAAATGCGCATCTCGGAATGAACTTGCTAGAGTCACGATTTATTTCGCTCATAAATTTAATGATTGGTAGGTACTTATTTCAAAGCATAAACTGAAGAAATACTCACACAGTTGACTACAGGTGGCAACAATGAAGCAGATATAGCAATACCGATCAAAGGACCAGCACTGCCTGAAAGCAATGCTAATGCAACGCCAGGGCCAGAAGTTAGTGCCCAAAGCACGCCCATCCAGAGGGATCTTACATTTCCACTGCAAAAACCAGAAATAAGAACAGTTCTTTCAGAGTCTCATTATCATCAAATGGATAGTCGACTTTACCGTGATTTCATCTCTTCTGTCGGCCAGTCGCCAAAACCCCAAGGCATCTCAGTCGTGCCCAAAATAAGGCCAAATATGAATCCGAAGACAAGAGAAAAGAACATTCCAGCGACGAGACTCTCGAAGCCACTTCTGACGAGGGACCTGTCCGATATTATAGTTCCGAATGTGATTGACATTACGGGTCCCATCAGTGGTGATACCAACATGGCTGCTACTATGTTCGACGCATTGTTCTCTACCAAACCTAGAGCAGCAAGGGAACTGAAACATAACACACCAGGAATCTTATAGGTACGTAGCATATTGTCAGCTTACGTGAAGGATTCTACTTACTCAGCAGTAATTATGAGTGTAAGATAATCAAAAGACAGCTGTCCGCCACCTCTTACACCATCAACGACTTGTTTCACTGTCAGCTTTGATCTGATGGATTCCACAAAGTTACGCCATTTCCTCTCATCTTCGTTTTTATGTCTAAGTTAAAGAAAAATTGTTAGTTTGAAGTCTGGAACATTTAAATACGAACAATAGAAACAAAATGTTTAACTCACAGTAAATTCTCATCATCCGAGCCGTCATTATCAACCGCAGAATGGACCACGTTACAGGGAAGAACACTGAAAGCACCGATATAAGAAAATACTTTGAAATACTAATATAATTGAACACATTTTTGTCGTCAATAGTTTCAATAGCCTTCGTTTCACCACGGTCTCACCTGATGGAAAGGAACAGAACTAATCCTATTCTACAGTTCCTACCTCACTATAGACTTGCATCTGACGCCAATTCCAAGTTGTGTTAGGCAATGCAGCATAGTTTCGCATTGATCCCCCGTGGGCAAAGGGAACATGACTTCAAAGTAGCTCCCTGCCTTGTCTGGCACCCATACAACATGCTCCACGCTAAGTTTGTTTAGCAGTTCTTGCAGAATCTGCGAATAGGTTGTTATAATTCAATACAGCGCTCTGTTTGAATTGGAGAGAATCCAAGGATAAGTTTAGTTTGTTGTCTCAGTGCTTTTCGCTCAACGAAGACAAACTAAGTAACTCTACACCCTTACTTGAAACAAATAGTACCTACCTAAAATACAAGATGCAATGCACGTTGCAATTTGCAATAGACTATAATCATCAACGTTGAATTTGAATTGGGTAACATTACTACTTACACTTTCCATGGTGAAGAATTCGCTGTCCTCAGAAATATTTTCCATCATCGGGTTGAACGCAGCATTGTAATAATTCTGCGTCAAATGAATCGGAATACTCCTTGACTTCTTATTCCTCAGCTCCACCGCCAAACGAATCGGCTTGTAATCTTCATCGTCAATTGGAACAAGCTCTTTGGGTTTCCCAAACTTCAAGATGTGTTCAAAATTGCTGGACGGGATACAAACGATGAAAATCACCCCGGAAGGCATTGTTGTCGACCCACGGTGAAAATGCGAATGGCTTTGAAACTATGAATGTCATACGTTGTTTAGCATGCAGGCTCGACCTGATTAAAGCCATAGGTACTAATGATGTTGCGGGATTTGCTTAAGATAGACATGGCGGTTAGGTTTTACCTACTCAAGGTCAATGGAGCGTCCGATTTTGTTGTTGCACACTACCTAGTCTTAAATACCAAACGTTAAACGTGTATAGGTATTATTCGATTACATCGCGTTTGCTATCAGGATGATACCTCGTTGTTAATTAGAAATGTTCTGAACTTAAACTCTGTAGAACAAGACTCCCAAGGCAAGTCGTGAAGATCGTTCGGATGTTACCGAAAAGTTTGACTTGTCTGAAGCCGTAATCCTACTTAGTGTTACTTGGTTGGGTTTTCTGATTTACCTGATACTTGACAAAAACACGCGTAACTTACCTAAGTAGGTAGGTACGTTGGTTTAGTAGGTCCATGTTAAAATAGGATTGTTGAAAATATAACAGTAGTATCAGCAGGTAGCTACGTACCTTACCTTAACTACTCTAGGTTTAGTTAAAAAAAACCACTTTAAAGCGCGATTAAATTTATTCTAGGCTCTACCTACGCTGCGGTAAAACTTTGAGACGGTTCTAAAGTCGGGTGTTCTTGAGATTCTCTATTCTCGTAGCTTATGTTATAAAAACAGAACTCTGGAAATTCAGTCTTTCTTTCCGTGTCGTTTGATTTTATAGAGTCGCTGTTTTGAGATTCACTTGCTTCAGAATCCAGAGGTTGGTAGCTTTCTTCCGTTCTGTAAAATATTTCAAAATTGTTGAATTGTGGTTTTTCGGAGGCTTCGAAAAGAGGTTCGTACCTATATCTAATATAGATGTACGAACCTCTTTTCGAAGGTCAGCCAAGCGATTTTGATAAAGGTCGTGGTGTAGGCTATTCGTAACATCAATAATTATTTGACAAGACTTAAAAAGCTCTAAGATTATCTAAGACCGTTACCAAGATTTTTTTTATAGGAGTTCCGTATATTCTTAGCTGTCCAAATAATATCTAATGAATTCGTTAGTCGGAGTCAGGGCCTTGTTCCAAGAAGAGAGCTGCCTCGTTGTAAATGTAATTATGTAGATTACATTCCCCAAAGCTAGTTTAAAACTTACTGGATATTCCGAAAGCAGTTTTCAAGGTTCTGTGCCCTAATCCTCTCTAAAACGTGTGGTCTCCGGAACGTTATCGTCTCGTGAACCTTAGCATCTGTCTTCTCTGGTTGGCTGCTCGGCCACCTACTGAAATATTTCATCTATTTTGGTTTAAAAGTATCTTCGTATTGTGTGCACCGTTTGTCTATTTGAAAATGGTTCTACATTATATTTAATCTCTTTTAAAGCATTGTCAGTACCCTACACCATAATCACTACATAGTATAAAACAAAAAGTCGCTTTCTGCTGTCTGTCCCTATGTATGCATATGTATGCAGTATAATCTTTAAAACTACGCAACGGATTTTGATGAGGTTTTTTTAATAGATACAGTGATTCAAGAGGAAGGTTTACAAACTATTTGACACATAGATTTCCACGCGGGCGAAAACGCGGGGCTCAGCTAGTTTTTTATAAGGGAAATTTAAAGTATCGTTAAATATAAGCCATATTTGAAACAGATCATCAAAAAGTTCAAGTGTTCAATTTATGGCTGTGGCTCTGTTGTCTGTCTTGCCTTATTAAATTCGTTTTATCTTCGTCTATAAAACCAAGTGTTATGTGATGTATGTAATATTATATTATGTAATTTTATATCTTTGTGATAATACAAAACAAATGCAAAAATGAAATTACGTGGAATATAATATTTACTTTTTTTTATGGTACTTGAGATACAAGGTTGTATTACTAGATCCATAGGTACCTACCTATCACGGGGGAATATCCTAATTTTTCTTTAATGGTACAATTGATACAAAAACTAGACCAGTAGGGTTATAATTTTTCATGTCTACTCCGATTACCAGTAAATTCAGCAGATAACAAATGGTTTATCCTTTTATCCTTGGCTAAAGTTCACGATGAATAAGCTAGCCTACCTACCGGTATATTTCCCAAGCGGTCGTGTTTAGCCGTTTTGATGCCTGCAATCGACTCTTGTTAGCACTCCACCACGCTATATCCCTTTGTTCTAACGGTGAAACGTTTTTTACCTGAAAGATTTAAAAAAAATTCACATACATATACAAAAGGCTTTGAAAATTGCCTAATCCAAATGTATCTTGATTGACCTACCTAACGTAAACAGTTGGCTTTAAAAAGCAATTAAGATAAAAACCAAAATCGATCTATTAGAACTAAAAATAATCGAGCATTCAAGAATGGCTCTAAATTACGGCAATTTAACTTCATTTTCCGTGAGCGAGTGAAATAAAGACAAGCTCTATTTACCTCGTAAAAGATGGCAACGCGGTCCACTACGGCCCGCGTTTTATATGAAAATATGTATATTATACGAGTATGTACATGAAAATACAAACTATATTTTTGGTTTATTCCCAGTCGCCACACTAGTGGGACAAATAGTTTTGTATAGCGTTCGTACTTAAACAATGGGATTGGGAATTAAGAAATCTTTTATGTCGTCGCCAATTTGATCTTAGCGGTACAGCATAACAGATGATATAATTCTCAATCCCATTCTGGACGCAAGTTTACTAATGCCCATAGCATAGCAGAGAATATATAATACCTAAGTAATAACGTGCCCATAGCTTGCTACAATGCAACGCGACGTAGCATTTTTTTGTTCAAAAATGAACTGCTACCTATAATACTCGTAGTATACGAGAACTAACACCTATGTACCTATGTTAACTCTAATTATCACAAACCTTATAAACAGCAACTCCAGCTACATATATACAGACGATGTTGATCAGTGTAAGGCATAGTGACCTTGTCCCTAACACCGCTAGGTCCATCGGGTCCTCTACGCGCCAGGTCAGGTCGTTTGGGTATACCAAGCTGTACACAGACATAGCCCAGAGCAGACCCTGAGAAATAAAGGACAAAGAAAAGCATAGAGATTTCTATTACAAAATAGACCTTAAAAAAGAAAAAAGCATCGTAATTAACCCGCTTAAATTCATAATGAAAACAGACTTAATTGAAAAGAAAACGTTGATTTTTACCAAAATCTTTGTGGAGAATCATGATCATCATAATACAGCTAGACTAATTACTGCTGAGTGCTAGGTAGGAAGAATAGAATAATGAATTATTGCCTGAACTTATAACTACTAATGGATACTACAAGGTATAGGCCTCTACATTTTTGTGTCTACGTAAGTTTCTAGCTTGCTTTATCTAGACCCTTCACTTAATTAGGTAGGTGCAGCATTTATAGCAGGTGGAGTAATGACCACGCTAACCTCTTTTATGTGAGACTCTCCAATTGAGTAATCCAATTCTTATTAAGTAGTTAGGTACCATTTACTCCCTATAAAGCCTTTCATTAACCCACACAAATTTGGCTCGCCTGACTAATTGTATTGATAACTTCTGATGATGGCTTGAGCAGTTATTTCGCAAATGTTGACAGGTCAATGAAACATGAATCGAATTCATGGCTCATCGAATTCATAGCAACATTCACTGGATGTAAAGCTCATTAACACATAACGTTACTCTTATTGTGGCGCGAATAACGCGTGTTAAGGCGCATTTTATCGTGAATAACTCGTGAAAAGGCTGTTTACTAACTCTGAATTAGTCCGATTTAGAATCCAAGATATTTTATGTCAACATAGATATTTTAGAATCAAAAGTTAACAATAACAGAAAACAACGAGGTAACAGTAAAGTTATCTTTAAAAACTAAAACACAAACTTCAACAATGCATAATCTCACATGTGGAGTAAAATAATGTTTTAATATATTCGAAAACTAAAGATTATATGAATAAAACGATGAATGAAAGCTTTCCAAAACAAAAATGGTTTCGTGCTTCTATGCTTATTTTCGATGATACCAATGTCGTTAAATATTTTCCACCAATATTCCTTGGGTTTTGTAATCCCTTTGTTTGTATACAAAAAATATCCAGGTTTTTGAATCGGAATATAACTATGAACCTTATCCCATAGATCTAGAATTTGGATTCACTTACAGCGTTCACAGCAGGAGGCAGTAATGATGCAGATATAGCTACTCCGACCAGCGATGCTGTGTAGTCACCCAATACAGCTAAGGCTACGCCAGCTCCGCTCGGGATCGCAATCAGCATGCCCACCCACAGCGATCGATATTCACACCTGTGCCACGGATGGAATATTCTTAGTAGAAATAAGTGGTAATGGTGCAGCCAAGGCTTAAGCTAGGAGCTAAGGGGCTGCCCGTATCGAAGGAAAAGTTTGCAATAGACCTTAGATACAATATAATACAGGTTAAGTATTTATTAATAACACCAAGTTACAAGTCGAACGCAATAAGGTAAGCAATATAGTATACAATATTGTCTTAAAATAGTTATAATAGTAGGTATGTCATATAAAAATTAATTGTATAGAAAAACTATAATTATCAAATTCACATGATAGGCAACGCGTAGAAACTCGTCTACAACAGAGTAGAAAGAGCTAAGAGCCATTTCTTCAGTCTATTTGATGAAAATAAAAACGGGAAGATATGGTTCGTTTTCCGAACGCTAGTTCAACAAATGGCCTGCGTTGTGTTGTGTTACAATTACAACCAAACGCAAATACACGCTTTTCTAATCGTGTGCCACACAACTAATGAATCATAAAATATTATTTTGTAGAATTTTTTCATTAGAGATAATGCATGATGCGATTTCCGAACGACCAAAATCAAACATTTAAGTATAATAAGTAGGTAGGCGCAACTTTCGAATGGCATCTCGTTTAGTTCAACTATATATTCCTCTACCTATATACCTACCCCTTGTTCGTTTCGTTTAGGTCAGATTCTGCTTAGGACCATTATTTTTATGACAGACTAGCGGACCGTCCCGGCTTCGCACGGGTATAGGAATTTTTAAGGTAATTTTTTTTATACCTTGGATTACATTATTGAAGTTTTAGTAAAGATCCCTAACTTTTTTGAAAATATAATATAGCCTATGTTCACCGGGGAATGTGTAGCTTACCAACGGTGAAAGAATTTTTCAAATCGATGCAGTAGTTTCGGAGCCTATTCAATAAAAACAAACGAAAAATCAAACCTTTCCTCTTTATAATATTAATATAGATTCGCTTTAGGACAGAAGTACAGTGAAAGAAAAATGTAAGTAAATATTGAACAACTTCCTATGAGTGTGATGAGGATCCCACTCATAGTTGTTGTAATATACTTAGATGTAACTAGAGAGTACGTAACAAACTACGTAAAAGCTTTCCGCCTACGACGGACTTCTGTTATTTCTAGAAATAGCTACGATCGTCATAGGTCCTCGATATGACGCTTCGTAACAGTAAACCCGTCATTTCAATGCACATGTTTCATGCAAATACCTAGGTACTACGCCCACGCTTATTGTATGATTTTGAACCTAACTAAAATCTCGGATATAAGCTATCCCGAACATTTCGATATCGGATCTAGTTCGGTCACGTTCCAAATTCGGCGTCCGCTACTGGCTTTTGCTTACGTTTATTTTTATTATTATTATTTTATATCATCTGTTTACTAGACATATACATATTATACTCTCCTATTATTCTACTTTTGTTTATTTGTATCAAATATTTTTTTTTCTTTGTTGTCACCGAATTGTCGTCCGTGACTTCAACTAAAAATTAAGGTCTTTGGCTGAAAAACAGCGCTGAATAAAACAATGTTCAGCACACGCTGAGCCAACCCCTATTTCGGCGCAGGGTCATGGAGGTAGTCTTATTTTAGTCTTAATATCACCTATTTGTGTCGTTTATCCCCATGATAAACTTCTTTGTTTGTTTATTCTATGCCTGTATTTTGTACCTGTGTCTAAATAAATGTTTTTTCTATTCTATTCTATTCTATTCTTACCATGAAAAAAGCTTCATTGATGTTTTCGCATGTGAATTTGACTGACGTAGTTTACCTTATTTTAGTGGTAAATGTGCATTTGCATGTTTGTACGTGGGAAAACGACTGTTTTAATGTCAGTAGGTACTTTAGTAGGTGGTATGGTATTGTAAGTATTGAACTACGAGTTGAAGTTAGCCACGTTTGGGGTCGAGTTCGCGCTATATCACACTTATGCCAAAAGCCGGGGAGCGGACCCATTCAGGACTCCGTTAAACTCGCAAGAGTAAACTGCATAGGTAGGTACCTACTTATAATTGGTATAGCGGAATGACTGAGGGTGCAGAAAGCCTTGAACATCAAATGGTATCAGTCTGTCCAAGAAGCACCTGCGTAGTCGCTGGCAGAAGCTTTTATTTTGATACCTATACCTATCACACAATGCTTCATCAATCAGAATTCTGGGATATGCTAATTTTAATTTCTGATTTGAACCTTATTTAATGGGAATAGTGTCGTCATCGCTGCCACTGCTCAACCCACCCACGGAGTCGCAGCTGACGATCACGAGTATTCATAATATTAATCCCTAATGCATATTACGAATTTTCGCTCGGGAGGCAGTCATTGGCCAAATTTGTACCTGGCTCCCGGACTAAATCGTTACCTGCTCATCATCTCTCCACTCGGCCAATCACTGACAATGTTCAACTGTCCGTCGACGGCGCAGATGACGAGGCCGAAGACAAAGCCGATGGCCACGCACATCAGCAATCCAAGCAGTTCGTGGGTCACTCCGATCATTTGTAGGGAGCGGTCTCGAACCGCTGTGCCTAATGTTCCAGCTGTTATGGGACCCTGGAAAATACATAATAGCTGGACAATTCACACAGCATTATCTAGCCCAAGCTAAGCAGAGCTCGTGTTATGGGTATACATAATACAATATAGGTACTACATAGATAGATATTTTTTATTATACATAGAAAACGACCAGAACACCGGAAACAAATATCAGCAGAACCCACAAACTTTTATCCCGGGTGGGATTCGACCCCGCAACCTTCTGCGTCGTAGGCGGAACTTCGCCCGCCGCGTCACAGAGGTCGTCCTCATTGTTTACCTTTTTTAGTAGGAGTACCTGCTATTTTGCATAACAACAAAATCAGAGCATTCAGGATACTTCGATTCAAGTACATAGTACGCTACCTACTAAGATACCTACACTAGAACCTTTTCCCCGGCACCGCCGTTGCGGGTAAGCTATTACGAACTTATTGAAGGTAGTCTGCCTTTGTTACCAAACGTTTTATTGTGTTTAGGCTTCACGCTCTTATAAAACGTGACTTTTCGTATGGTTTTGGCTATAGAATTCAAGGATATTGAATGTATCTTAGATAGTTAAAAGGAAGAACGTGGAGCGAAAATCAACTCACGTTTTAGTCCCATCACATAGTAACCATTCAATAATTTCAAAAAGTTAGCTAACAAAGGGAATTCTTAATACTTCTTATAATATACAAAGATTTGCATAGCTTGATGGTTCTTATGGCTTCACCATGCATTTGCTTCCTTTGGAGTCAAGACCTAAGGGTTCGGGGTATCGCTTTTTAAATATTTATCAGAGCTCTATAAGCGACGCGTAACTCGAGAGCTGTTGAGTATCTGGCACAGCGCATCAGCATTGCCATACAGAGCGTGCAATGCAGCCAGCAGCGTCTTGAGGACGCTTCCGACTGGTGTTGATTTGGATCAGTAGAACAGTCTGCAGTTAGCTCAACTGTTTCAATTGAAAATACTAGTTCTAATTTGTTTATATTCTTTATGTATTAAACATATTACATAAACGTAGCTACGTATATTTCTGGAAATATGTAATGTTAGCCCTCTGTAAAACATGTTTTGTTATTCGACAGGTAGAAATGCCTCGGTATTAACCATTAGCCCTTTGATCTCTTTGTAGTGCAATCAAGTTTTAAATGTATTTTTCTTTGTTATTAAAGATTTTATGCTGAATATTATTATATCCTGTGGAACTTAAAAAAAGGGTTGAAATTTACAGGAAAATATGAAAACAAGAAAACCAATAACTTTAGACAGGACAGGATGTCTGTTACAGGGGCTTGTCAGTCCCGTTTGAGGTTGACCCGCTTTTAAAGTTAAATAACTAATTGTGAAAACTGGGTTGCGACGAGCTCTGTTTACTAATTTTTGTATTGAAAATGTTTATTATTGCCAGAAAATGGTGGGTACCAAACTGGAAGAACCAGGATTTCTAAAAGCTTACAAATACTTATTTAAATACTGCGTTGCATATTAGGCTATCTCACAAGTAAGGCTTGACTTGTGAGATAGCACATTTTCCGTCTTTAAGTTTAAGTCTCTTTATGGCGTCTATTTATAATAAACAGTCTTAAATATGGAACCGGCTAGAACAAAGCAAGATAAGGTAGGTACGTATTAGGTTTAATGCTAATTGACTTATAGACCGATAACGTCTTCCCTCCCTCTAACTCGTAGGATAAAATCCTTCGTAACGAACCCAGAAACATCGAATCTTGTCAATATACAATAAAAAGTATTTATCAATGTAAAGTATTGTATTTAGTACCGATATCTCTCAACTAGTACCAATAAAAGAAGCTCTGCTTAGCTTTGGGCTAGATTAATAATAATGCTGTGTAGATTGTCTAGCATTATTAAACAATGCAGGTACCAAAATTTATCCATAAAACAGAGCATTTATAACGGGGTAAGTATTGACTATTTATGATGATTTGTTGTTATGAGGTTTTTTATAAATAGGTAATTATTTCACTTTGCATACGCATAGCATAAGGATTGTACTATATAGTTATGTTGTCGCATAATCGAAGTTAATTATAACTTATTTTTAAGCGCTTACCATTATATTTTCAAATGATTTATTCCATAAAATAATTAACCTACCATCAGAGGAGAAATGAGCATGCTAGCAACCAAGACCACTGTAGAGTTCTCGACGAGCCCGATGGCGGCAACCAGAGCAGCGACCAGCAGGAGGAAGCACCAGTCGAAGGTCAGCGCAGCATCAGCGCGCACCGACTGCAGCACTTGGGCCAGGTTGGTGCGCGCCTGGATTGAAGATGAGAAACGCGACCAAGGACCGATGTTTGAAAGTCTGTTGAAAGGTTTTATTTTTATTTTTCTCGCTTAGGGTTTTTTTTTAATATACAGTAAGGCTGGTTTTATAGTCACGCCGCTGCTGGACGTGTCGCTGGGCAGCGCGCTGTTATCGTTTACTGATAAGCGTTTACTGAACGGCGCCGCACAAGCCCGCGACTTCGAAAGGCAACTACTACCCCCATACATCTCCGAACGCGCGCGCTCCAACGGCGCTGCCGAAACGCGTAACAAACAATAAAACCAGCCTAACACTTAAAAAATAACTATATAAACTTAAATAAACTTATTTCTAACAGTAAACCATCCCCGTAACCTTTAGAAATAAGTTTATTTAAGTTACTATACAATGTGGTGGTGTTAATTAGGCTCTAGAGGTATATAGTTTGACAAAGTTCGTAACAAAAAAAAAACACATAAAGAGAATAATGAGTAATTTAATACAAAATAATATCAGATGATAAGATAAGGTTGATGGCTGTCATATACAAAGCAGAAGAATCAGCAAATGGAAAGGTTAGTAGGCTTTTAAGTGAAGTGGATAAGGAACGCTGTAAATCAGATGAGTATACGTTCAAGTGGTACATACGTAAATACAAACACTGACTTTGGAAAGCCCATAACGCTTTCTACGCCGTAGCAGAACAGGTAATGGACCCCTCTACGTTGTAGAATCGTAGACCGTAGAGGTCTCTACGCCCTAGCAGCGTAGGCCGTAGAGGCATCTACGCCATAGCCGCCCATTCATTAGTGGTACGTATCTACGACGCGACTTAGCAGCGTAGGCAATGGACCTCTCCATTGCCAATGAATTTACCTCTCGAAAAACAAAAACTGTTCAATTTACTTGGGTTATTCCTAATTTTGATAAACCTTCTCGTACCAGTCGTATTAGTTTTTTAATAAATTTAAATAGCGACACAGCTAGCGACTAGCATTAGTCTCATGGTTCTGAAAAACCCAACGATAAATCGGTCCATCCATTTGCAGCGGGCATACTCACATACATACCTTCTCCTATAACATTACCTACCTTTCTCCATTACTATACGGCAGGCAAAAATACAACGAAGTAGGAATGTACCACATTCATTGTTTTGTTAGTTATGCAACATTGTCCTTGGGAAACATACAACAGTATGTTTACCTTGGTTTCTAGTAAATACCTACCTAGTTATAATACTTAGTTCTAGTGGTTGTATACTCAATCTAGCTGCGCCTACTTATTACCTGCCCTCTACTTAGCACATGCATAACCATAACATAACATGTGGAAAAACGTAAATGCACATGTTGTTTATGTCAATTGAATAGCACGTATCTATCACATGGCATCGTGTTTTATGACGTAGCTAGTAAACTAGATAGATAAATAATATAAATAATAATATAAATAATGCTGGACAATTCACACAGCATTATCTAGCCCCATGGTAAGCAGAGCTTGTGTTATGGGTACTAGATAACTGATATACATAATACTATATATTACATAGATAGATATTTTTTATTATACATAGAAAACGACCAGAACACCCGGAACAAATATCTGCAGATCGTACACACAATTGTTCCGAAGCGGGAATCGAACCCGCAACCTCCTGCGTCGCAGGCGAACCTTCGCCCACCGCGCCACATCGGTCGTCATAGATAGATAGAAAGCACCTTTATTATACCACACACAACAGAAAACAATACAGGAAAAAACAATAGAATAAATGAAGTATAAAGGGCGGCCTTATCGCTGAGAGCAATAAGGCCTAACTAGATAAGGGACATTTTCGAATAGGTACTTATTATAAGTACTATTTAACGGTTATTTATCGCGTTTATCTACCTATTTTGTCGGTAAATTGTACTTATAAATATGTGTTCAGATCATGGATGTTAAAAAATAATAAAATAAATAAATAATGCTGGACAATTCACACAGCATTATCTAGCCCCATGGTAAGCAGAGCTTGTGTTATGGGTACTAGATAACTGATATACATAATACAATACATTACATAGATAGATATTTTTAATTATACATAGAAAACGACCAGAACACCCGGAACAAATATCTGTAGATCGTACACACAATTGTTCCGAGGCGGGAATCGAACCCGCAACCTCCTGCGTCGCAGGCGGACCTTCGCCCACCGCGCCACATCGGTCGTCGATGTTTGGATATTTTTTGTCAATCTGAGAAAAAGACATCAAAAACATATTCAAACATAAAAACTCGCTACAAAAAGCAGTAGTTCTTGCTCGTGTATATCTTTGAAATAGAGATAATTCAACCTTAAATAACATGTATTTGGGTATGTAGATAAACAAGAGTTAATTACACACCGGAAGACTATTATCGTCTTTACGTAGATTTGGCAAAAAATACTGAACAGGTAAAAAATGAGAACAAAAAATAAGTTACTTCTATAAATGCGAAAGTTTGAATGGTTGGATGTTTATTACCTCTTCATGCCAAAACTACTTAACGGCTTAAATTATGCATAAAAGTAGAACTAGGCCTGGAATGTACTAGACACATAAGTTATGAACATATTAGTGGTTTCTTCTCACTTCTTCCACTGGTGGACAAAAAGTTGAAGTGAATTATAAAAAAAAATTAATTGATAATAATGAATAGTATAAAACATGACCTGTCTAAGTGCTTATTTGTAAGCTTAAAGAAATAAAAACTTTTCATTTTCATTTTCAATCAAACATAGGCTACTTTTTATCTCACAAATAGTATACATACATAATGGTATAATATATTATATTTATCACGAGTATTTAAGGTCGGGAAAAATAGGTAAATAAATAAATAATGCTGGACAATCCACACAGCGTTATCTAGCCCCATGGTAAGCAAATCTTGTATTATGGGTACTAGATAACTGATATATACAATGTGTATTGTCGAACCTTGATCAAACGAGATGTGCGGATACACGGCATATATTTTTTTAGCTAGATAGACAATCTAGCTTTCAAATGAGGCTACTTTGAATAAAATACACCGTTTACTCAAAAAGAAACGAAGAAAAAACCAGATGAAGTAGTTTTCATGAAAAAAAATATTAAATCGGCTTTATTTTTGAGATATACATATAATTTTTTATTTTTTGTTTTTTATCGATAAATATATGTCGTGTATCCGCACATCTCGTTTGATCAAGGTTCGACAATACACATTGTATAATACAATACATTACATAGATAGATATTTTTTATAATACAATACATTACATAGATATATACATAGAAAACAACCAGAACACCCGGAACAAATATCTGCAGTACGTACACACAATTGCTCCGAGGCGGGAATCGAACCCGCAACCTCCTGCGTCGCAGACGGACCTTCGCCCACCGCGCCACATCGGTCGTCAAAAAAACAAACGCGATAAATAAAACTTTTGAAACTATCATGATTATTAACACTAAAGTCATATAAAACGGGATATTTACTGTGCCGAAATATCGGAAAACTCAAAAATCTAATCATGGTAAAACGGTATCCCGTTTTGAATGACTTTACCCGTTCAATTGTACTTATAATTATAGATTCTTACTTTTCACATTCGTACTCCTTCCTCTTTTCGGTGGTTCCGTAAAAAAACGTGCACGGAACGATACTCAGCGTTGACTGGTGGCGGGTTCCGATCCCGAACGATGTCAAAACTTGAAGCAGCTCTTCGCTATTACCTCCTGCTTCCAGAGAAAATGTCACCTGAAATGATTATAATGTGACTGATAAGTATATGGGGTATTATACTGGACAATCAATACACCATCATCTAGCATTTCCAAGCATGACAAAATACCACGCAAAAAAAAAATAAAAAAAAATATTATAGACGAAAAACCAAAGAGGAGGACGTTCTGTATATTTTTTTCATCGACTTCTTCGTCATTATGGACTGAATTGGAAAATTATTTCACTATTGTATGAAGAATAATCTCGAAGTGGTTCCATAAAAAATATTTCTGAGGGTATTTGTCCCGAAAACTTTAAAACAATTTTTGAAGTTTAGTTCGAGTGAAGGGATTTTTTACGATCTAGTATACTGGACGGCGTTTGGAGTTTGAGTGAAGGTTGAATCGTGGTCAAGGTACGACTAAAGATATGGGGGTAAATGTCAATAGAATCCAATTCAATCAAAAAAATCGTAGTTTGTTCTAGCGTGGATTTCATTGCAATTTGAAAATGGCTTATAATTTGCGCAAACCTTGCTTGCTTGTAAAAGTAGAAGTAACAAAAAACTATTTGTGTTATTAGTACTAAATTACTGATATAGGTATACAATACAATGGACCCCCATGTCATAGGTGAACCTTCGACACCAGAGCCACTGAGGTTGTCATGAAGGTATAAAAGAAAAATAAAATAAACTAGTGATTGAGGAAAATGAAGAGTAAGACACGTTATAATGATGACCCACCTAGCGTGAATAATGACAGGGAAGATTATTCTTATTCGTTTCTTTCACAGCCACTAACAACAACCATACATATGTACTAAGACAAAATCTTTAAATATCATTAAGCATTTATTTACTACTTAAAAATTCAATTGTAAGTCCAAATGCACTAATATTTTTTTAATTTTAAAGCTGGACAATTCACACAGCATTATCTAGCCCCATGGTAAGCAGAGCTTGTGTTATGGGTACTAGATAACTGATATACATAATACAATACATTACATAGATAGATATTTTTTATTATACATAGAAAACGACCAGAACACCCGGAACAAATATCTGCAGATCGTACACACAATTGTTCCGAGGCGGGAATCGAACCCGCAACCTCCTGCGTCGCAGGCGGACCATAGCCCACCGCGCCACATCAGTCGTCTAATAATAGCTGAAAGGTACAGCGCAACATTAAATGTAGGTACTCGTGATGACGTTTCGATTCTTATCTGAGTAATAAGCATGGTTTAATGGGCCATACAAAGAGTACCGATCACGTCATTAAAGTAATAAGAATGCAATGGGAAATTGACAAGAAATGCGGTGGCAAAACATCATAGAAAAAAACACAACGCACCAATGCTGCACAGCACAAAAATGTGTATTTAAATAACATCTTATTTAAATACCTACACATTTTTGTGTTGGTTTTAATGCGTAATCCTTACATGCATTTTATATTAAAAATATTATATTTTTTAAAAAGGGACCAAACCACCCCATTGTGGACAAGGTTGTTATAGGGACAGGATGACAAGACAGAGTTATAAATAGTTGTTTTTACCCAAGTAAAAAACCACTACTTTTCACTTCAATTGCGAGGGCTTCGACTCGAGTTTTATACCCACTAAGCTACGCTATCGCGTCAAAGCAATTTAAATAAAATATCTCTATGTTCAGTTAGTGAATGCCTACTCCTTACCTGCCAGAATTTGTTGTTCTGAGTGGGACACCACGTAGCGTTTCTGACGTCCAATCTGTTTATCACGTCTGATAGTATCTAAAAGAGAAGACAGAAGTTTCAATGCAGGACCTTCTTTATTTAGAAACATCTTCCTATAGAAAATGAACCTATTCATGTCGTGATTCTCACGTCCCCAGGCACAATAGGGAAAAAGTTGACATAACACATTGAATTTGTCGGCTGCGAAATTATGGAACATGTTTCCTAAAGTGTTTTATTTATAAATATTTACGGAATAAATCTACTGTTTTTACGAAAAATCACGCTCCTGTGTGGCTTCGCACCGTTGGTTTCCAAGGTATACGTTTGAAAACATTGGGCAGTTAGCTAGTCGACTAATTATTTAAATTATCTTAGATTTTTTGATAATTATGAACGTTTGAAAACTTTACCAACTTCTGCCTTGGATTGCCAATTGAAATCTTAAAGTATCTCAAAGAATTATAATGTACGAACGAAACAAATCGTGAGCTTTATTTGTGTAAAATCAAAGATGAAAAAGTCAAGACGTTCCAGCACTTACTGTTTCAAGAGGGGTATCACAATCAAAAGCGTCGACGATGTCGACACCGCGCACCGGCCTTGTTATTACCAACTTATTCTTTGATTTCATCTTATCTCCTCTTATATCATCAGATCTTATCCAAGATTGAAAGGATCTTCCATCTTTTCCATCTATACCTTGCACTTCAGAAACTGTTAAAGTAACTTTACCTTTTGATTTGTCATTTAAATTATTCGATTTGGATTTTAGCTCGTCTTTTGTTATTTCTAAAAGCTTTTTCTGGACTCTTTCGTTTTTTATTAAAGAAGTTTCGAATTCCTTTTGTGGTACAATAATGATGAACAGAGCTCCTGTCATTTTAGCCAGATTTAATTTTAAACAAGTGATTACTATTTGTTAATTGGTTGATTCTAATAGTATATTTTTTCTCATAGTTGTTTTATAGTTATGTTACATATACACATAAGATTATTATGACTGCTTGTCTTAAGAACAATAATTTTTATTTTCAGTTTTCAGCTACAAAGCAAGCGACCGACGTCTATCAAGCTCTATGGACAGTAGTGTCACTGTATCATTGTTGCATAGATTGACAGGTAAGTACTAGGTTTCTATGTTTTTAACAATAGTTGACAAAGTTGACGAAACCTGACTGTCGCGGAAAATAGCGAGACAATTGACTTCCGTTATTATTACGCTAGCAAGTTTAATGTAGGTAGATACTTAATCGTTTTGTTTTCTTCACTAATCGCGCGATAATCGTTTAAACCAACAAGGTCTCGCCAGAGATTTAGTACGCGTTTTTGTTACATAATAAATAATGCTGGACAATTTCACACAGCATCATCTACCCCCAAAAATATAGGTAAGTAGAATTGATTAATTATAATTAAAGATAAAAATGTATTCAATTTTGGTTACAGATAAGTAACAAGGTTTAGGCCAGTCATCTAAGGTCTAGGTCGCAAAAATTAGCATGGTTCTGATTTTTCGGGATGCTGTTAGGATAGATATCAAATAAATAGTGTAAAACCAAGTTTACAATTTCGAAATACTGGAATTTTTGTGTTTTTGGCTTACAACTTTAATTAAATAAAATTAGCAACAATTTGAGCGCAATTCTATATAGTTATCTAATGGATCTCGCTGCAGACATCGAAACATTTCGGCAGATATTTTAACAAGATATAATGCAAGACAATTTTTTTTATGTTTCGGAATCTGGCTCACCCTAATGCATTGGTGCATTGGGGTGATATGGAGGGGAGTAGTTTGAAAAGCTTTTAATAAACTCTTTTCATATTGGAACTAGTTTTCATTTCACCAACAATTTAATGAACAGCCTACGTATGAAATACATACACATCCACAAATATTACTACTGTTAAATTATTCCTAAGAGTTCCTAACTAACATTGTCTGGAATTTTTAAGACTGGCATAAAAGTCCCAGACAAAGTTAAGAGCACGAAAAATCCTTCATGTTAAACTTAATCAAACTGATAGGTAGGCAAAGTTTTTAAGGTCAGCACAAACAAACAGCTCAGTCACGTGACATCCAACTCAACCATTTACCACTAGCACGGTAATTGACAAGCTTCACGTGTTAGCTTCATCTCGGCAAGGATCCCCTCGGTAACGGTTGCGGGACAAAATACAGCTTACGCGCAGCCGTGGCGAGGGGCGGGGGCTGAGGGGCGCGGGGCGCGGCGGCTGAGCTCGCCGCCCGCCCTACAGTCGCGGCGCAGCCTGCCGCCCGCGCGATCCACGCGCCCTAACCTCGTGACGCGATCAATACCTTCAAAGACAACAAACCTTCTATAAAAACCAATCGAAATTCCGGTAGTTGCAAACCTCATAAACCATTGACCATAGTGCGTATCTCACCATTCGCAAGCAAATGCACACGTAAACACCATAAAACATGGCCACCTTCAGAAACACATGATCATACGTAAGCTATTCTCGGTCTTCGTAAATTTCTATGTGTACTAGAGTTACTGTACATATTTTTTATGAGAACACTAGTTTTTTATCGTAACCTAAATGTAAGCTGACTACAAAATCGATGAGTTTATTCACATGAATCTGGCTTGATGTGATTAATTCACCGCGAGCTCCAAGCAGCCGATAAATAAATATAAATCCGGTCCGTTTCATATGTTTGTATCAACAGAGACTGAGAGTTCATCCGATCAATATCACCCATAAAACTCAGTTCAACGCTACCCTAACCTTAACGGCCCCTAAGTTACGAATTGTATAATAACTCCCACAAAACTGCTCCATTGATAACAGGATAGACAAAGCATTATTTTCATTACATAACTCTGTCCTTGCCGTGACGTAAGTACCATTCATATTTTAGCTCGAAAGCTCTCGAAACTCTAGGTAGTACTAATTAAAACGAAGCTCAATCAATGTGGTAAAGAAAATTTTCGTTTCTTGTCTTGTGCCAACACAAACCGGCCCTGACCTTAGACTTCATACGTAATCCTTGGCTTCGCGCTGCTCAAATATCGTTGAAGCCAAAACACGTAAGCTGGAATTTAGAATTATAGCTGCTGGAAGGACATTTGCTCAACAAATCAGCTGTTCTGTGCTTTGTGCGTCCAGTAACTTTAAAAACTCTAGTAAGTTTGGTATCGAATATAAAGTAGCGCCTTGCCAGCTGTAAAATAAAAAAAAAATTGTCCCTTTGGCTATTTCATTACATAGAAGCTTTTAGCTGCCATATCCCTTCAATTCTGATAGCGCAATCCCCTCATAAAACAGTTTGAAAGTCCATCTATTTGAATCACAAACAGTTGCGTAGCCCTCGTTAATGTATTAATACGTAACGTACTCGAGGGTGAGTACGACTTTATTACCTAAGCATTTAGGTTAATAGTTGTCGAACAAACTAGCCAATCAATAAACATCGCTTTAGGGCAAGATTTTAGTTCCAGTAGTTGTTTGGTCTGGTCTGGACCAAGATTTAGGCAACGATTTCGGTGTTATTTAGATTGATGTGACAAACGAATCGCGACTCTATGTTGGTAGAAATAAGAATGGCGTCGTAAGAGCGAATCTAAATAGCTGTTTGGTATGCCAGTTCTGAATAAACTTGGTTTCAACGATTTTTTTGCGTATCAAAGAGAACGAAAACCAACACTCAGACAATCGACCTTGAACGTGAATTTATAGCCATATGCCACCAGCACACATTCATCCACTGCTGAACCTGCTTCCCCAAAACAAGAAGAGTTTTGTCATAATCACCACGGCATGTGGATGTATGATTGCGGTAATCTCTACCGTGATTACTCATTTGCCTGCCTGTTCTAAATACACAGAAGATAATCTCCGTTCTCTGGTAGATTCCATTAGTCTACTCTGACGACCTCCACACGCTGTCTTGGAGGAGCGAATCTTCCACGGCACGACAGAACTTAGAGCTTTTTAAAAAAAATACATCCCAGCGATGGGTATTCCCAAAAGTTTACACGCGAACCATTCGTCTTGTTTACCATTTGATCCCAAATAAGAGATTGATACGCTCCAATGCTATAAACTGTAGTAACATTACTTTATCTGTGACGTAGCAACCCCTTTTCTATCGTGCAAGTATTCGCTCGGCGAAACTTTGATTTATTAGGATTGACAGAGTCAATGTGGGGAATGGCAAAGGTGATATAAATTAAGGAGGACACCAAATCGCATTGATCTATTCGTATGGATAGTTTCAAGTCTCAAAGTCACGCCGTACTATATATAGTAAGAATTCCAGTTATGTGAAAACGTCACTTCTAAACATACTGTTCAAAATCTGTTTGGGGCGTGACAGTAACTTGGGGAACGCAAAACTTTTGAATTGAATACCTTGGTATTCAAAAGTTTGGCTTTACTAAAACCTTTATATATACATATATAATCTTACACAAGCACCACCCTGTCCTAGCGTTTTAAAATTCTAACAACGTTGTTCGGATATTTTGCATCTTTGCAGCTTTTAACGGTTCGGCAACCTCTGAGGCTAATGTTCTTTAAGGCATGAAACATCTTGCTGAAGTTGCAATTTTATTAGTACAATTTACATGACAATTCTTTACGTATCCCAGATATACTTTAAGTACTTCTAGTTCTACAGACGACCGCTCTGTACCACAGGGACTGACACTAGAGGTCACACTAAAATTAGATATTTTAGTCGCATTTTCACAAAATGTTGCGCTTTGAAACCCACATGAACTTTTGACATTGGAGACAGTTTAGTAAGCATCCCAAGATAATATTTCGAGCAATAATTTAGAAGATTCTAGTTATAAAGGTTTTTGTTCGAGCGACGAGCGGCATAATGGTACAATATTACCGCTACCGCCATAACTAATGTGTTATACCGGATGATTTGTGAAGGGCATCGTTGCCAAGCCTGGAGATTAATGGGAGTATCCGATTTTACGTGCAAGAACTTTCAGGGTTCCGTATTAGGAACACCTGTAAGAACACAGAAAGGAACTCTACATATTCAGGGAGTTACTCATAAAATTATTATTAAGTCTACTTTAAAATTATGTGTCTAGGAAATTACATATATAATAAATCCCATAAAAATTCGTCTTCAGCCCGCGATCTTACCGAGTGCGAGGACTTACGCAGTTCCGCACTATAACGACAAGACCATAGAATAATTTGTATATTTCTTATTTTGACTGGTACCTACTTATCTCGGGTTCCAGAAGTTCTGTTTTATAATGATTCTAATTACTTTTTGAAATAAGGCGTTTCATGACAATTTTGAAGTCGTAGCAGCAGAGTAGCTTTTTGTTTAGGCTTTGTAAAACAAATATTATACTACCTTTGTAACCAGTAGGAAATGAGTTCATTGTATAACTGAATCTACAACGAGCCTATTTAAAATGCGATGATTCTCAACGAAGTGTTAATCCAATTCAGTTTTCAATTTTCCTGGTCGCTGAACTCGATCGCGCAGCAGTGTCTTTCTGTCCAACCTTTTACGTTTTTAATTGGATCTTATTTGACACAATTTTTAATTTTCTTTCATTTAACACAGTAAATATTGATTTAAGAACGATAAAAGAGAACGCCATTGCTGTGAATTTATCAGTTGACCGGGGGTAGTTTTAGTAACTATGTATAATGCTTCATTGTTCATTCGTTAATAAAATAATTTTGCTATTGCTTCCATCAATAAATAAAGATAAAAAAAAAATTGGCATTTATTATTACCAGCTTTTGCTATTGCTACTATTTGCACTGTTAGTTTGTGTAGGACAAGACAAATCTTGCAACAAAATTTTAGACTAGTAATTCAAAACCGATTGAGCTGAAAAGTAGACTTACGTAAGTTCCGTGACAATGCAATATTGATACCATCGAGCTGGTCTGATGATGGAGACAGAAGGTGGCCATAGGAACTCCGAAACGAACTCCTAACGACTTAACCTCGTCGAGTTTGGGTTCGTTGGATTTGTCTTTGGTCCTACCTAGATGATTATAAAAGATTGTTTTTGAAAAATATTGTTTCTAATTAAAATAAAATGCTATACAAAATTATTTATCACATATACAATTTTAAAAAACCTCTGCGTAAAGACATTCGCTCTCTTACCTACAACCGTCGACAACTAGGTATTCATTATTCGGAAAATCATACAAAAAAAGAAACTCTATAGCATTCTTCGTCTAACAACAATATTGTTCGTTTGGAATGCTAAAAGAAAATTCTCACCTTACTTTCTTACCATCGTTCCATTAAAAGTTTTTCATAGTTTCATAAGTGTATTCCGATTCCCGAGGTAGTGTCCGTCATTCCGAGATAAAACTTTGAATAGAAAAGGCAATTTTCATGATCGAAAAACTTTAAATTCCTTCGCAATATTGGACTGGGAGTAGTCCTGAAAAAGAATAGAATGAAATAAAAAGACAAACAAATCTATTTCATAGCAGAAAAAATTGCTTTTCTGAAAATAAATTATGCGGAGTAAACTCCGCATAATTCTTCCAATTTTAAACACCTTATCATCAAGGCAAGGTAGGCTAGAAGTCAAATACAAGTAGGTACCTAGTACCTCACCTCAATGCAACGGTCTATATTGGTCCATTGCTGCACGCAGGCCTCTACATAAGCGCCTAGTACCTACTTGTCGAAAAAAACTCGCCAAATCAAGTGTCTGAAAGTAGGCCGACGTACAATTACTTCAGGGAATACAACGAAGCAGGGAAAATTGTGTCACGAACAGCTGTCAACAAGTTCAAGGACGCTGCAGTACCTACCAGGGTTGTCCAAAATAGAGATAAATCAGTCTTGGCTCAGTGTCAAAACGTACGAGTAGAAAATCTAGAGAGAAACGAAGAGAGGCTTTACAAGCATTAATTTTATTATATTGAGAGGCTTAACGAGCATTAAATTTCATTACATGTATGTAACTCGCGATAACTCCTTAAAAGATTTATACTAGGTACATAAGTAGTGCACCTTTTTTCTACTCTTGCTCTGGCAATATTCCTCAATATTTTTTTATATCCTTTTGTCTTTTTTACGCGCTATTTTGGCTACTTTAAACGTAGCTATAGCTGCATAATAACGCTGATAACGTGCATTACGTTATGTGCTAAATAGCGTGGTAGCCTTGCAGACCTAGACGATTACCGATACGAAGGCCGGATAAATCAATGTCTGACAGCCCTATGAACTATGCATGGGAAGTTGTTTACCCCCAAGTCCACAAGGTGCTATGAATTTTGATTAGCTGACGAAGTTTCAATAAAGTGGTTATGAAATATTCTCACATTTTCAGTTTTATCTTTCCGTTTAATTTTTTCGTCAGAAAATGGGTTTTAAAGTTACAAAGTAATGTTACCTAGCTTTAAACTTATTTTCTTAATGATTGCCATTTTAATTTAAACAAAATTTTACTCCTTTGCATTCTACATAATTATAATGAAGGTAATTTTAATTTTAAATTAAATTTTATTGTCAGTTTTGTATGTAATGTTTGTTTGTAGTAAATTAGTATATTTGGTGATTTCGCTGTAAATAATTCAATATGTGAATAATTAAATAAATATCTAAATAAATGATTATATTAATTGAATTACTTAGGTATATGATTGAAATGAACCAATATAGCCAAGATTATTCACTATGATTAAAAACTTAATAAAAAGTATTTTATATGGACTTTAATATTTTAAGTTCAATTGATTTATTACCCTTATTAACTCACATACGTGTGGGTTCAACCTAGCCAGCTATTCAATAGCCATCGTTTCAATTAATTCAACTTTCAATATCAAAGTCCCTATATATTAAGTTTTAATCATAGTGACTAATCTAATTGGTTAATTTAAATCGTATTAGTTGCTCAATAAATAAATTCAAATTTAAGTGTGATTAAAACCTGCTTATAAGAAATCTTTGTCTGGGAGTTTGCTAACCTAAAAGCGCAGGCCTGAGTAAAGAGTAGTAAAGGCCAGAGTAGGAAAGTTCCAGTAAATCTCACATTGGAACTTTTCGTTGACATTTTAAATAAAACGTCGCATGTATCACTGCAGTGACCCTGAAATCCACTCGTGGCATTCTTACCTAACATATACATATGTATATACATATATATATACGTAGGTAGAACGTCGATTTGTAGCCAACGAGCGAAACAATAGCCTAGGGCTTTGAAAATATGTATTATATATATAGCTATTATTATTGTTGACTGAAAAAAATCTTATTGTTAGGTTAGGACCTACCTTTGGACCTCAGACTTATGAACTTCTTAGCAAATAAATAGATAATTTAATACTTACTAAATCTATTTTAAGTATCTCGGATTAGCAGAAGTTCCTTTTGAATAAAGTATAAATTTTGCCTCGATACGTAAATTTTGTCGTATCGCGGCAACACTTTTCGTTTTTTTTAAATAAATGAATAATGCTAGACAATCCACACAGCATCATCTAGCCCCAAGCTACGATAGGCACAGAGGTTGTGGTATAGCTACTAGATGACTTATATACTTAATATATAGCCCAAGGCAGGAATCGAAACCGCAACCTCCTGCGTCGCAGAACTTCGCCCACCGCGACACATCTGTCGTCAATAATGAATAATGATCCTTACCCTACCTAATTGCTAAGATGTGCACTTATAGGCTAATAGGTCATTGGAAATTTAACGGGATCGTTTTGCCACGGGTTACCTATACCCAATCGGCCATGACGAATGGTCATTGGACTGGGTAAACTCAGCCAAGGAAACAAACATAAACTACGTTAGATGACCGCTCTGGAGCTTGCCAACCTTTTGCCAATAGTCTTTTGTTTGTAAAATAACGCTGAAATATTCTCTACAAAATGCTGAACTGCTTTGCATAACTGGATAAGCGATAAACGGGCTATATTGCACAGAGATGCTATATTTCACTGTCAGTCAGCAACGTTCAGAGCTGAGACGAACTTATATTTTAATATCTTTTACAGAGCTATGCCACCAGAATCCCCTAGCTTTATTACCATATCTATCCTTTAGGTAAACAGAAGTAGAGAATTTAATAAGTTACTTTAATACAGTTCAAACTTAATACATATGTATGTATAAGTTAATTTAATAGAATTTAATGTATTGTGTTAGTAGTCATGCCGCATGAAACTCAATATTTCCTAGTTCAGGCTAAATTCTTATAGGTACATAAATTTAGTGCACATAAGTAGGCATAGTTAAATTACGAGTTTCGTTGAATATTTTTTAGGTTTCCACGCAAACTATGGCATAGTCGACTACGCTGACAGTGCCAAATCACTCGTTTAAAGTTTTTCGTCATTGATTTCTAATATCTCTATACCAATTTACTTACTTACCTTTTCAGTATGTTCCTCTTCCTTCATGCCTTTTCGGTTTTAGAATTTCTGTTTAGGTTATTATATTTTAGCTAACATATAAATAAGTCCTAGCTTGAGGCCATATTGGCAGCGAGTCAATGTTAATCAAGCAGTCCTTTTAGGATAGACGCCAGAGCAGAAGGAATTTTTATGTCTGTCTATGGTATATCCAATGTCAATAACCTCGGAATTAGGGCGCCTGTGTGTCGCGTCCTGAGCCTATAGTATAGCTAGGATTTGTGAGGCTATACTATAAGCTGGCTTCATATATATAAATATTGGGCTACAAACGTATTCGATGGCTACAAGCCAAAGTCTGCTATGGTGTGAATTTGATTAGTGGGGTAAGCGGGTCTGGTTTTTGTCAGCTTTCGAAGTTTAATTAAGAAAATCTGTTCATAATAAGAAAATTAGTAAAATAAGAGATCAAGTGCTAGAAAGTTTGCGGAAATCCATTTCAAAATATTAGAATAAAAAATATTTTGAAAAACTACGTTTTTGACTTTCGATCCAACAAAATGCAATTTTCGTACAGCCCCCACAGAAATCAGCATAGAATCAGGGAAGAACAAGAAAAATCTATTAAAAAATCCATTCACAATGTCTACGATATAATACTTATGGCCTCAGTGTGCAAAAAAACCGTTGAAATCTGATGAAAGTTTAATTACGAACGAATTTTAGATTGCGATATTTTGGTACTATTCCTGTCCTGACACTAACTTTAACTTCATACAATTATGCCCAGCGACTCACTAACCTAACAAGAATTGCTCATATTCCGTATTGTGAGCAAGAGATGGTAGGTGCTTTGTGCGTAGACTTGAGGACTTAGGGCGGTATCAGAACAAGGATTATTTTCTCGTCGGTCGTCCGTGTATAATGTTCTGTAGACGTTATAATCCTGGAGAACGGCGCCGCTTTGTCGCGTCCGAGACCCACGCTTATATTATATCACTTGAGAACTTAATTGAGCTTTCAAGTACGTGGATAAACTTGACTGAAACTGAGCTTTGAATGAAAACAAAGCCGTAGTGAGTACCTACTCCCTTAAAAATAAATACTTTTCTGGGTTCATAGTGATCTTTTTACCATTTACGAAATTAAAGAAAGCCTGACCGATTGCGATTCGGACTTGCATATGAAGGGTTCCTTTTGGCCATCAATAAAGATATGCTTTTATAAAATCGAATAACATTTCAAATAATAATTTATCTTGTATGAAGGAGGCCTTTCAATCTAGGTTTGTATAATAATATTAACATCTCTTTATTGCAACAAAGGCTTATTATTATTATTATATATTAACATCTCTTGGTAATTATTTTATTTTAATTATCTGCGGCACTGGTATTTTGTTGATAAAAAGACTTTGTAAAAAGAAACCTACTGTTTCCGTTGTCAGAATCAGAAACCTATTTTTCCTTACATATATTCTTTATCCTAAATGAGTTTTACGGGCTTCATATAGTAGATTCTCATTTGACACAACAAAAGTTAAATCATCGTCAGAAACATGAGTGATAAAATCCGTAAAATTAAAAACACTCATGCATTGTCGACCTTGACGAAATAATTCCGATAAACGATTCTCTTTAAGTTGCTTTATTCATTTATTTACTGCATTTATCAGCATAGCGAATGGTGAGATTTGACATGGAATGAAAAGAGGAAATATTTCAGTGCGTGTTCTAAGTTGAAGAATCGAAGACCAATGGAAGTTTGTAGAAAGTGTGAATAAATAAATAGTGTATTGTTAAATGTGTGTGCGGTGACAGTGGCGTGAAGATGACCTCTCTGAAGCATGGAGTCAATTTGAGCAGGCGGGCGTGTAGGGCGCTGCTGGTGGCGGCGTTGCTGACGATGGCACAGGCCTCGCCGATTGAGGTGAGTTTTTCCTATCCTATTAACACTAGCCCTCAGACCAGGTAGGATAACGACCTGGGAAGGTTGCGAAAGACTGCAGGTAGATGTTGGATGCGTCAAACTGAAGACAGGGCGCTATGGTGCTCACTAGGGGAGGCCTAAGTCCAGCAGCGGACTAACATAGGCTGATGATGTTTATGATGATTAACACTAGTGTGTCAGAATTAGCAGGCTGAAGAGGCGATGGGCAGGCCATATAGCTCGCAGAACCGATAATCGTTGGGGAGCAAAGATTCTCGAGAAGGTACCATGACGTAATGCGAAACGGAGTGTGGACTGATGACATTGTATGTAGCAGTAGCACGGAGTCGATCGATGGAGGCGGCCCAGAACCAATATTCGTGACGTCTTTTGAGGGATATGTTCAGCAGTTGACCTATATATACGGGATGATGATGATGAACTCTGATATTAAGCAGGGGATTTTTTCTTCCTAACATTCAGACTAATGTTAATAACCTTGAACGGTAACACCTTTATAGTAAAGAATTCCCCTATCCCTAGTATTATGTAAATGATGTGGCTTTTTTCTTCCTAACCTTCAAACCAGTCTGACAGAGCAGTGAAGGTTAGTCGGTCGTCGTTCTTTGAGGCTACAAAAACTGTGTTTTTTCAGTTCTGTGCACAAAAACGCAGTTGGGTGTTATATAGGTAGGTAGGCTAGTTGATTGCTTCAATGGCAGCTAGGCTAGTTCAAAATCCGATAACATATTGACTCGCTACAACCAGGCTACTTAGGCCAGACCAAGCTGGTAGTAGTTATACGCTTGCATTGTAGCACACCATAATCTAGCCCCCAAATGAAATATTATTCTGAAATTGCGCGTCGCTGCGTCAGAATCGTAATTGTAATCGTACGGAGCGTACAGATGTATTTATTGGTTTGTATTGATTTCTATGGGACAGGGTGCACTGGATCGACATCTACCGTTACCGATTCCAGACATAGATATTGTGAATAATACCAACCGACGACGACGACGCCGCGTCCGCTGCCTATGTAGGTAACAATATCCACCGATCCGGTAGATGCATACCTATCTTTAATCGTTACCATATCCATTCATAGGTTAGGTAGTAGTAATACAAAAAAACATGCATAATACCTTTTCCTAATACCTCTAGCATTTATAAGTCAGTCTTGTACCTTGAACTTGAACGGATACTTTTCATTCAGTAAAATATGCGAATTCGCGGGCAGAAGCTAGTTTGAAATATAGTTCGTGGATTATCAAGGTTATCGTGTTAATGTAACGTTGACCTTACGATAAGGAATTCATTTTACCATAGATGTAAATGCAAAACAATGTAAATGGAAAACATTAAAATATGGTAATGTCAAATAAGAAAACACCTACACAGAAGTAGGTACTGTAAAATAATATCCGATTAAACTATAGTAGGCGATGAGTTTTTTCTATAAGAAACCCTTTTTATATCATGGTATAGACTGTTTACTAATTTCGGACGGTTTCATACAGCCCGGATAGCTCAGTCGGTAGAGCATTGGACTTTTAATCCAAGGGTCCAGGGTTCAAGTCCCTGTTCGGGCGGCTCTCTTTTTGCTTTTTTCAAGACTTGTATTTTTACTAGCTTCGCATGCGTTTTGAAATAAATCGTAAATAAGATTAAAAGTAAAATGATACAAGTACGGCACAAAATTTCGGCGTGATCTGCATTGTTTGGCGTTTCTTCGTTACGTACCTTTTTTTTATTAGTCTCTTAGATTCGTTACAGAATACAATTTATTGGTAAAATCAATATACATGTCAAATATCGTTATTTTATTACATATAAATTAGTTAAATATTAGTTATTTTAGTCGTTTCATAATTTTTTACTTCATTTATTTACCTTCCAACAATTGAATGCAGATATTGAAATAGTGAATTACACACACAAAAAATCTTAATTTCTATGAAATAAGCTAAAGTATTTTACAACTAGTAGGTAGGTATTTACAATTGGAACAGTTCACGTAACTGCAAACAATCTACACGAAGCTCAACTGATCACCAGTCTGAAGCGTCCCCAACAATCTGCAATCACCTCAACTGTTCCAATTGGAAATACCTTCCTACTAGTTATTATTTGTTTCTATCCTTTGATTGTTGGTACATAAACTATTAAAAATATCAAATTAATTAATTCCATCAACCAAGGTGGTGACTCACTTACCACATTGTATATTCAATATGGCCAGTATAAGTGACTCATCTCTCGGAAGATGACGCCAGAATCCTTCAGAATGTAGTAGAAGTGCCTTTTTGAACTCAATATTAATGCGGCCTGAGAAATCGCTATGAATAAATGAAAGGATCGTCGGATTCCTATTAAAATAAATAGGGCGAAGCGTAGTGTTGGATTTGGTGTCAAAGGGATTATTGCCGCCCTACCAATTTGATGCCTATACCTAATATTTATAAAGTCTACCTTTGATAAAACTTCTAACTATGTTAGTAGGTACAGTACCTATTATGTGACAGATAATATCAACACCAATTAAGGTGAAGCGACCCATATTTTGTGTGTACGGAAAATATTGTTTTCGTTATTTTTGTATGAGCATCAAAAATTTAGGATTCTAGTTGGTATGGTATGGAAGGAGAAATGCTTCAGTCAGGTACAGATTGTGTAAGAGTCGACACGAATAAAGCGACTGAATAAATTGCGCCCGTATGGTAGTCCAACAGATTTTCAGCTGGGCAGAATTTATGCGACCGCAAATACCGCGTAGCAGGTTCGTGGATTACAGTAGACGTTATCACATACATTTTCTTGCAAAGCGAAGCTAGACAGACGTGCGACGTGCGTAGCCTCTCCGTGCCTTGTGATGAGACAGCGGCTTAACTCTCTCTGCTGCACATCCATTCTGGGTATTGTATTGTGTGTTATGCCACGCCACACGGTCACTAGTGGCTAGAAAGGCGATCAAACAAAGGCTACAGTTTGAGGGTGGCGCAACCTTGACGGGCTTTGTCTTATGTCAAGATCGCTGATTCTTACGAATCAGTATTCAATCACTACATAAAACAAAGTCGCTTCCCGCTGTCCGTCTGTCCCTATGTATGCATAGATCTTTAAAACTACGCAACGGATTTTGATGCGGTTTTTTAAATAGATAGACTGATTCAAGGGAAAAGTTTATGAGTGGAGGAAGATGTGTCCAGCATGAATTCCAATTGAATTTTAATCGCTGTAAAATTTTACAGCGATTAAAATTCAATTGGAATTCATTATTTCCAGTCAAAAATGGTCCATAGAATAACAAAATTACAAAACAAAATATAATTACAGCGAAGAAAATTAAACAATACACATTTAAAAAACATCTAACATCGAGATTCTGGTAGGAGTTAAACGAAAAATATCCAAAAATTCGAAGCACTATCGTCATGACAGCGAAGCCGTTTAATCCCAATCGAAACCATATAAGACCTTATTTATTTAATTTGGGATGAAAGGCTCACGTGGAAATCCTTTAAAGATTTTCACCAAATCAGAAACGTATTTCTCTAACCGTGAATAAGTCTGAACGTGATCAAGACTCTTGGGAAAATCCGTCGGAAGTTTCGTCCAAAGTATATCTGTTATTAAACTTGCATTTGCCCGCAGCTTCGCACGCCCTTTTCTATATAAAAAGTATAATATAGAATATAAAGTATCGTATCACGTATGTAAGGAAGGATATAGGTATCCCTGAAAAACTTACTGACTAGAATCCTAAACTTATGATGCTCATCAAAAATAATTAAAAAAATATGTTTTTTTGTCTTCAAATTTAGTTTCCGTAAAGTCAAAACCTGGTTTTGGTGAACATGGAACTCGCATCACCTTAAAGGTACAAGTCCGAGATGGGCTGCAGACTGCAACCGCAGGCGACATTGCGGCTAGCGGCTACGGTTGAACGCAGTGCTGCTTGCGGTCGCGGATGCTTCTATTTCCAAGCACACCACTCACTGGCACTGCAGTCTGTGGTCGCTGCGCGCCGTGGCCGCAGGCCGCAGTGTTGACGCGCTTGGAATCAATTTCATAGAGATGCATATAAACAATTTGTGTCGTTTGCAGCCTACAGCTGTAGTTTGCGGCCTGCGGGCCCATCTTGAAATTGCACCTTAAACGTCAAAGTTAGCCTACGAAGCCGCCTAATTGTCCTATTATCTTAATGCCCACCTCGGGGATTATGGGCGGGTAATGCCCATAAAGCACTGCTGGGCCCATGAGGTAAAAAGGCCAATAAGGCGCTTATCTGGGAGAGGCCTGCGTCCAGCAGTGGACTCGGAGGATATTTTGTTTACGTATAAAATGAAATGAAGTCATTAAGATCCGAGGCTACCTTTTATAGCAGTATTTTACAATCTTAAGCGAGTGAACCCTCATAATTGGCTCTATTAGGAGCCATTGTGAAACAGATTGCTGTTTGGCAAATTATACTTAATAAATTAGTAAAGGTAACATTAAAAAATCGTTTAAAAAAATTTTTTTTTTCAAGTCGACAGTGTCTCATCCGGCGAAAGTAACTGTGTCTCTGGAATGACGATGATGATACTTTATTCATGGCAATACATATATTTCCGGTTGGACACTTTTCTACTAGTGGCAAGTAATGGAAAAGATTGTTTGATATTTTTCCTAGTTCGTTGTCTTGCAGGGCGCAGGTTAGGTTGGCTTGGAAGACGAGATGTTGGAGTCCCCCATACACTCCGTCTATGAAATATGTACATCGTTTTGTTATTCAGTCTTCATTCACTCACCTATCAACAACTAGGGGACTTCCAAGTCGGGCATGTGCCATACAGCAAATAAGAGAGTGGACGGGGAATACTTAGTTTATCTACTAGGTACTCGTATACTACACAGGTCGTTATTGAAATATCTTACAACGGAAATATAAAATGGAATTTTATACTAAATGTCTGCGCTGAAAGATTTATAATATAACCAAACAATATCAATTTTGCCACGAGTCTTTCAAACAAGTTGGCATTGTGCCCTGAAAATGTATTTTCATCTCTATAACAGATCAATAAATCAATCAAATAAATAAATAATACTGGATAATAAAGACAAAAAAATGCTCGCGCAGCATCACCTGGCCCCAAGCTAAGCAGAGCTTGTATTTTTATTACATACCTACTAAAAATTTATTGATAAACTTAATACTACAAAGTACCTACATAGTTAGATATTTTTACAAAGAAAATACCCAGAACATCCTGAACAAACAATTACTGTAGATCTTTGCAAACATTTGTCCCGAGGCGAAAATCGAATCAGCAACCTCCTTGGTGGATTCGCCCGCTGCGCTGCGCCACAGAAGTCGCCAAATAGGTCGTGGTATGGTTTGAAAATATAAGATACTCCAAAAGCTATGTATATATTTACAAAAAAGTATATCAGTTTTGCTACTATGGCTTACACCATGGCAACGAATTTCATTGATTTACCGAAGCTATTACCCCAATTCCGTATACACTTTTTGTTTTGTATATCACACACATATGCTGCCAACAGAGGTTATGGTATTTACGATGCACATTATATTCCACCTTCAATATTTATTAGTGTTCTTCATTCTGTTACCTTTTACGATAAATATAGAACAGACGAAATGCTGAGAAACGATATTAAACATAGGATGGACATAAAGAATATTGGAGCTTTTATTATCAGATAATACGTATAGATATATAACAATAGATCTACTGTATCAATTTTATTGCAATTCATGTTCATATAACTAATGTTATTGGAAATGTATTTATTTACTAGACCAATAAATATATAAATAATTCGTTACGGGATTATAACTTCTTTGATTTTTCAGAGATGTCTGCTCTGAGTCCGGTTGAGTTATCGCTTAGATTAGATTACTAGAGTGCTTTAGGGCATGAATTTTTTTTAACAGGTTTTTCAAAACATTTATATTATTACTAGCTGCGCCCCCGTGGAAATCCATATGTCCAAATGGTTAAAATTCAATGATAAAAAGTATCCTATGTTAGACTCCTGGTTCTCGAGTTATAAGTGTTGTAACAAACACGACTTTCTTTTATATATATAGATGATATTTGTTAAAGTTAAGCTAAAAAAATTTTGGAAACAGAAAAAACAAAGATCTACTCAACTAAAATACTTCATTAGGTACAGGCAGATAGCGACGACACGTCGTCGAAACGTTCCATTTTTTTCTGGGATTTGCGTCATTCCATATTCTCAAGTTAGAGGCATACCAAGGAACGTCCCGATAGGTATTATCGAGTAACTGAACTCAGGGCAAAAAAAAGGTCAATATTTGTATTAAAGATTAATTTATCGTGTATTTATCGCGTATCTTATGTTTCATTTTCCTCTACGTTTCCATCGCGTTACAGCGATACTACCGTCAATTCTCGGCTGTACAACAACCTTCCAGATCAGGTAGTCACAGCACCTACCGCGAGAAGGCGTTCTACAGTATTGACAATTATGTGCATATGTAAAGCTGCGCCCCGCGGTTTCTCCCGCGTGGAAATCTATATATCAAATTGTTTAAAACATACCTCTTGAATCACTCTATCTATTAAAAAATCGCATCAAAATCCGTTGCGTAGTTCTAAAGATCTAAGCATACATTGGGACACGACTTTGTTTTATACTATGTACTGATCATCATCAGCCTATAGCAGTCCATAGGCCTCCCCCAATGAGCGCCATAGCGCCCTGTCTTCAGCTTGCCGCATCCAGCATCTACCTGCATATCTGTAGTGATAGTGATGACATAAACTCAACATTAATAACGACAATCTTCTTTCCAGAGCACAACAAAATCCAGTCCGTCCATAACAGCCGATGGCGTGGCCACATACCCAGGGATGGACTTCGGGCCCATGGGCCCCGCGCGGTCTACCCCCGGAGAGTCCCCTGGGGAATCCCCCGGGACCCAACTCCAGCAGCAGCAGGCCACGGATGCCCCTGTGGCTACTGAGAGACCCCACAACTCGGAGAGGAAGCTGGTCATAGCTGCCTTCGAGTTCCATAGAGTGGAGACGCCGTTTCTGATCGGACTGTGGATATTTTTCGCTAGCTTGGCGAAGATAGGTGAGTTATGTTCGGAAAAAAACATATAATAAAACTTTTGAAACTATTAGGTATGGTTATTAACTCTAAAGTCATTGAAAACGGAATATTTACCATGATTTGATTTTTGAGTTTGCCAATCACAGTAACATTCATATTAATGAACTCAAAAATCAAATCATGGTAAATATCCCGTTTTAAATGACTTTAGTACTTTGCTTATACTCTGGCGCCGCTGAAAACCAGCGCTGCATTGGCACCCGTGTCAAGAGCATTGTATTATTTTTATTTTGATACGCAAGTAAAACATTATATTTCTATGTACCTACTTAGATTTTTTTGGTAGAGCTTGACATTTTTAAAGTACTGGTGCTAGTCTGTATTTGCAGTGGTAGTGGTATAGAGCAGAGGTGACCTGCTTCCGCGCAGCAAAAAAATGTGCATTGAAATAGAAGCTATATTTATATACACACTTTATAACCCACAATATTTATATACACACTTTGATTGCGAACTTTTTTCGACGACTGCGATCTTTTTTTTAACCTAAGCCATTCGTGCTGCCGCTCTACACAGCGGTTGTGTTGCGCCGCACATGCGTTTCGTTCGAAAAACATTACGGCTATGCTGAGTCACACAGATCTGTATTTTCTCAGCCGCTGCGCTAGTGTGGATTTACGCATATTAGTCACTTGTAGAAAACACATACGGTGTGATTTCAGCACTCGAAGTGTTAACAGCTCCCGGGCCGAGTGTAAGCCCATATTAGAATGCACATTTTTGTGCTAATTGGTAACAAACAGTATCGGGTTAATGTGCGCACTCCTTTACACGAGTAATGTGAGAGCAGCAATCCCTATGAAGTTCTACATTAGAAACATACGCAATATATCACGTATACTCAAAGTAGAATGTCTGTAAACAACACAAAAATCATTTTTTTTTTGCATCGGGCTTAAAAGTAGTAGAAATTTAATTTAAATTTATTATGTAGGTCATTGTAGGTATGACATGAACGAAACATATATTTTCAATAAAGTCCTTTCTTCCAAAATACCCATCAACTTCGTACACAGAAGGGTCTGTTTTACAAATACTGTAAGTACCTAGTTATATTTCCGGTGGGAACGGCGAAGTAGGCCAGTATTGTTTGTGCAAGCGAAAGCAGCAGTAAGCAAGTAAGCAACACGAGGGTAATACCTCCGTATCTAGATTGAGTAATTACCTACGTAATTACTATAGGGATGTGCATTTTTTTTACAATGACAAAATGGCAGTTTTATCGCTCAAGAGCAAAGATCTCTACCAGACTATCGTGGATGGATAGGGTCGTAGGATTGAACATGGGGATCTGTGTGCATTATTATGTAGCTAATACAAATGACTAAAAATACATACATAAATACATATAACGAATAATACACATACTTTTATGAGAACAAATGGGACTCATTAAAATTTAAATAAACTGAATCAAAACATTTTAATATCTACAAAAATTTTATAATCTAAAAAAAACAATACGTTCAGACAAGGCCCGTCACTTACCGGTAGAAAGACATTGGACTAAATGAGACAGATGAGACACTAGATGACACAGGACTAAAATCATACACATCATTAGACATATACAATAAACAACAACGGTCAATGAAGGTGTAGCAGTGCACCTTATTCAAACGTGTTGCTCGTCTCTTCTTGTACAGGAAGCCTCGTACTGATGCTACTATTAATAGTCTGAGCCCGCTTAGCCAAGGCCGTTTTCCTGTACTTTCCTTTCCAGGTCCTCGACTTGACAGCGTAAGTGCTATCTTTGTACCTTAGATCAGACTTCTCCCGACGTGTAGAGGAAGGTGTTCTGACATACCCTGTCATATATCGTTGATTCGGAATGAAACTAGCGCAGCGGTTCTTAGAGCTCCCGTATCGATGCCCGTGAGAAGGACAGAACGAATCGACCTCCATCGTCATAACAGAATCGGTCGACAAAGATTCGTATCCCGATTTAGGATTAGTGAACTTATCTTCGCACCGCATAGTATGTATAGCTGTGTAGTAGTTTCCAGATTTAGCGTCGCCGTCGGCTAAATTATACGATCCACTCGACGTTTTGTAGCGCAGCAAAGAGTCTTTTGATATGCTGGTCTTATTCTGAAATTGACAGCCGACATCTCGTATGAATATGATCGCCTCGTTGCTAGCTGTCAGAGTAGTATGCGACGAGCACTTAAGGAAACATTCGTATCGCTCGCACTGGCACGACTTGTCAATTGACACGCTGTATGGGCTTGCGGTTCCGCCTATAGGAGTTTGCGATGACAACAGCGTTGACCTCTCACTTGGCGAAATATGGTATCCTTTGAGGAATTCACAAGCGTTTTGCACGCGAGTAATCGTATTGTACAGACCGTTCGCTTTGTTCTCCAAGAAGGGGATGTATTTGCATTGCATTGCATGCACGCATTCAGTTTTGTCTTCGTTATTATGTAAGAGGTCTTCGTATGGAATGCTATGGCTACATGGGACACAAAGAGGCAAGTTGACGCAACGCGGTCGATGTAAGCAGGGAGGGATATATTCGCAATGATTCCGCAGAACGTTTTCTTTTTGACACGAGGGCACGACAGTACATGGTGGGTGATGGCGACAAGCTTTAGTGATCCTTATGATACGCGGAGTCTTTGTTGATACTGGTTTTTTATTGGCTCGGGCACCGTCAAGCGGCAACAACTGACAAATAGGTACCATCTCGCAATGAGGTTTGTGAGTACAGTCTTCATAATCTTCTAATTTTAATGTGTTTAGTTTGGGTGATCTACAGTTGTATGAATTTGCGATTTCTTCACTATGATTAGTCGACGAATCTTCTACTTTCATACTACCTTCATCTTCGGTAGTGCTGCAAAATTCTACCCTTTCTTTACAGTTTGGGCAAACTATTCTGTGCACTTTTCTGAATTGTTTACTGATTTTTACTTTGGGGGAGTATTTTTCAGTATAAACTATTTCATTCTTTTCATTCTGCTTAACAGTTAGTGGCTCCTGTGCCATATTAGCAATCTCTAAGCTTCGGGTGTTTGTAGGTTTATCTTCTTTTGGAATTGAAGGTGTTTTCTTTTTCTTAGCAATTTTATCCGTGCTGGTAATTTGATCAACTGTTTCACATTTACTCTTTTCTAATTCTGTTTGTGATGTTTTATCCGTGCATGGGCAGGTATAAGAGAACAGTTGACATGGACAAGGATCTTCTGGGCGCTTGCCTTTTTTCCTTTTCTTTTTCTTTTCATCTAACAAAGGTCTTACATACTCAGTACGATACTTTCCAAAAGACCAAAATTTCTGTTGGTTATCAGTAACATCGATGTTATAAAATTGGTTTTTTCTAAAGTGCTTTTCTTTGTCGCGTAGATGTATTTCCGACGAAAGAGTATCAATAAGCTGAAACCGCATCTTATTTTTCTTTGTATTGATTTCCAAACTATCTTTAACTTTTAATTTTGGATTAATTTGCGTTGCACATTCTTGTACTATCGCATTAGCTTTACCTTTGAATCCGTTCTGACTTGTTGGCATGTTCATAACGTTTAATATATTTGCACTTGATAGACTTATCTCCGTCATTGAATGAAACGAATGTCTTTTAGCTATATCGTCCAAGTCATAAAAAATTGTACTTGTCGATTGAGCTGTACTTTTATCGCTTAGGTTTTTAGGTAAACTATCCTTGTACTTTTCAGTGGAGTAGGGGCTTTCAATAGACACTTCTTTGTTGGTCTTCAATATAGATTTTTTATCAAATTCCTTACATTTATAAGTATCTTCTGTAAACGTTTGCTCATTATCAGCGTATCGGTACAAAACGTTTTGGAACGGTGTTGATCCAAACATTATATCATAAATTCCTGAATATGATTTGATCCGAGTTAACTTTTTAGTTTTCTGTTTCATGTTGAGCGATTTTGCCAAAATTGTGTTCACAATAATGTATATGCCAATAATAATTCAACGGAGTTTTGTGTAACTTTCAAATTTTGCATTTTTTGCGTGTTTTTTATGTTTACATCAATAACACAATCACTTTTACGATGTCAAATCAAGTCAAGCAAGACAGGACATTTTATCTTTGCTACAAAGGTTTTATTCTAATGTTATTTATGAGGTTGTATTGTATAACTGCTTGCAGGTTTCCACATGACGCCTAAGTTATCGAAGATGTTTCCGGAGTCTTGCCTACTGATATTCGTAGGGGTGTTGATTGGAGCCCTCCTACTGAGCACCCATAGCGTCCACGTCCAGCCACTGACTCCTGACACGTTCTTCTTGTACATGCTCCCTCCAATCATCCTGGATGCAGGGTACTTCATGCCTAATAGACTGTTCTTCGATCACTTGGGGACAATCTTACTGTTTGCTGTGGTGGGGACAGTGTTCAATACACTAACTATAGGTATGAACTCTTTAAATATTATTTTAATTTAACTCAGTTTACCCATCAAGCCAACGTTATCTTAAAATGCTGGATATTTTCATAAAGCATCACGCAGCCCCAATGAAAACTGCGCTTGTGTTAAGAATTCTAGATGACTAGAAATGTATCTTTCTATTTTATCTGACGTATACCTACCTTCTCGTACTTGTCCCGTTTTGATTCAAACCGAAACCTCATCCACGGGTAACTACGGTCTCTTCCATGATTCTACTAATACGTACTATACAGTTTTTGCCATTCTGAAGATGTTTGCTGAAGACAACGCCAAAATAATGAATGGACCGAGCTGATATTTTGAAAACATAAAGAACTGAACCTAGATTAAGAAACTTTTTCGTTTGTAGGTGCATCACTCTGGGCCTGTGGACAGACAGGCATGTTCGGCTGCACCACTCCACTCTTAGACATGTTTCTGTTCAGCGCCCTCATATCAGCTGTAGACCCCGTGGCGGTGCTGGCTGTGTTCGAAGAGATCCATGTGGACGAGATCCTTTATATCGTGGTGTTTGGAGAGAGCCTGTTGAACGACGCTGTCACTGTGGTGTTGTATCACATGTTTGAGGCTTATACGTAAGTAAAATAAAAATGTTATTTATTGACATAATAGGCAGTGAAACAAGCAATACGAGTCCATAGGCTCCTGAACTAGTAAAAAACTGTGTTTCAGGGACCAATGGCTTCTCCAACTAATATTTACATATAATGATGTCTAAGCAACTTAGGTTAAATCTTAGTAGTACCCACACTACCCACTTATAAAAAGAGAATTATATAAATTATATCAAATTTCTATCAAGTTTCTATCAAAGCGGAGTGTGCGGTGATGTCCAAAGCGGAGGCGAGAGGAGACTTTTCAGCTAACGAAACTTTGCGAAGATGAATGATGAATGAGAAAATGTGTGCCGTTAGATGAGATGAATGCACTAGCGTTATTTATTTCAAACCAATTTTTTTTTCAGCTATTTATGATCTCTGAAAAGTAAAGTCCGTAACAAAAGCAGAACAATCCTACTCTCTTGAATTAAAAACTTCACGTTATAAATGTTGGCCTTACTCTGTGGGCTATCAGAATAACAATGGAAATAGACGACCTCAATTTTGTCTGCAAACAAAGCTGAGGGTCACAGGTCTCCGGAAATAAAAGTCTTGATTTATTAGGTTCCTCTGGATATCCTAGAGACAGACTGATTACATTGGTGACAATATATTTGTGCTAATTATCCTAAAAAAGTCAGAAATCGCAAAAAGTTCGCCATGGTTGCACAATTGTTTTCTAAAATCTGTGAATGGCTATTATAATACATAATAATTTCCCTAAAACATATGGATAGTCTTCTAAGACCATTTTACTGTATAGCCGGTTAAGGTACCTACCTCACCTTTCTGACCGGTCCAAAAATACACCCTGTACCTTACCTGACCTTACTGACCTGCAGCCCTATTGTCTTGAAGTCCATCACCAGTGAACTTTAAACCGATTACCAGTCAGAATGTTTTCGGTATTGTCTAACTAAGGTATTCAACTGGTCATGGGCTGTTCGTTGTGACAGCATGACACATCTACTCCGCGTTTATTCTTTCAAGAATAAGGTATTAAATCAAAAATAATATCATAAAATACACTATGTATACAGCATCTGCTAGGAGAGCGCGGTTGAGACACACTGACACACTGATGCAAAAACGTAGCATCCATCTGGGCAAGCACCTGCATTGCATAGCCCAGACGAGCTAGGAGACATCACCCCGAAGAAAGTTCCTAGCAGCTGCACGGGTTAGTGGCGAATTGTGAACACCGCGGCTTCGAGGCTGAACACGAACAAAGTGGCGATCATATTAGGCCTATCATGGCCGCAGTGATACCCAAGCCACCCAAAAAAAACAAAAAAAACCCCATAGGTTATTTTAAATTTCCTATTATCCCCCCATAAATGTGAAATTAGAATTTAACGCGAGTGAAACCGCGGGGAACAGATAGTGAAGAACAAAAGATATTAAATAAAAAATATCATAAAATACACACTAGGTGTATATAATACGGTACACTTTTTGTCCACAGAGAAATGGGCCCTTCGAACCTAGTCTACACGGATTTTCTAGCGGGCCTAGCGTCATTCCTCGTGGTCGCCTTCGGCGGGACTTGCATCGGAGTCGTTTGGGGCTTCGCTACGGGATTGGTCACGAGATTCACGAACGAAGTCAGGGTCATCGAGCCAATCTTCATCTTCGTGATGGCATATCTCGCGTATCTTAACGCGGAGATGTTTCATATGAGCGGGATTTTGGCGTGAGTATTTTTTACTTATAAATAAATAATGCTGGACAATTCACACAGCATTATCTAGCCCCAAGGTAAGCAGAGCTTGTGTCATGGGTACTAGATAACTGATATACATAATACTATATATTACATAGATAGATATTTTTTATTACACATAGAAAACAACCAGAACACCCGGAACAAATATCTGCAGATCGTGCACACAATTGTTCCGAGGCGGGAATCGAACCCGCAACCTCCTGCGTCGCAGGCGGACCTTCGCCCACCGCGCCACATCGGTCGTCACTTATCACAACATAGTATAAAACAAAGTCGCTTCCCGCCGTCTGTCTGTCCCTATAGGTACGAGTATGCTTAGATCTTTAAAACTACGCCTTTATGTAAACTAACTACTACGATTTTGATGCGATTTTTTAAATAGATAGAGTGATTCAAGAAGAAGGTTTATAAACCATTTGACACATAGATTTCTACGAGGAGCATCTATATATGAAACACGATAAGGGATTGTATGAAGAAGTATAGAAAATAAGAAAAAAACAGACAAAACAGTGATTCCATTTAACACACAAAACACATAAAAATTTACAAATTATAGCTCTATAGCGCCCTGTCTCCAGCTTGACGCATCCAGCATCTCCCTACAGTCTTTCGAAGGTCGTCATCCCACCTGACCGTCGCGCGTCGTCTTCTTCAATAACTTAGCCTTATTTGACCTACTTCTGGTCAAACTTTCCACTGTCTTATACCCCTAGTCAGTCTCAGGTTACACTAAGTTACTTACTAACTTGTTAGCTGAACAAGTTGTATATGTAGACAGCTGGTTTACTTGTCTTGTGAATAAATTAAACTAATTTGGTATCCGACCAGCTGTGTGTTTAGAACATGATGTGACGTCGCACGATTTGGGCAAGAAATCTCCTAAGTCATACGGAATAACCCCCCTAGTGGTATATGAGAAACATCCATTATTAAATTGACTGTTATTAATATTAAAGTACCTAGAAACAATCGCATCGTTTTCAAGTTGACGACGTTAGTAGCGCAGCGGGCGACGACGTTCCGCCTGCGATGCACGAGGTGGCGAGTTTGATTCCGGGACAAATGTTTGTACGATCTGCATTATATTTGTTCGGAGTATGGGGGTTTTCTCGTCGTTTTATCGTCTATAATATAAGTATTAGAAGTAGTAGAAAATATAGGTCTATGTCATCATCGTCAGCCCATAATAGTCCACAGCTGGACATAAATTGATCTACCATTGACGACCGATGTGGCGCGGTGGGCGAAGGTCCGCCTGCGACGCATGAGGTTGCGGGTTCGATTCCCGCCTCGGAACAAAAGTGTGTACAATCTGCAGATATTTGTTTAGGGTGTTCTGGTCGTTTTCTATGTATAATAAAAAAATCTATATATGTAATGTATTGTATTAATGTATATCAGTTATCTAGTACCCATAACACAAGCTCTGCTTACCATGGGGCTAGATAATGCTGTGTGAATTGTCCAGCATTATTTATTATTATTATTTATTATATCAGTTATCTTATCTAGTAACTATAAGATAAACTCTGCTTAGCTATAGGCTATAATAGATGATGCAGTAGAGTGCTGCTATAATATATATAAATTGATTTATTTCTACAATTCTGTTCGAATAATTGTAGAGGCAATTATTTTGTTGACTTTTTTATTGCATTTGGTCTTAAATGTAATAATAATTGTTCTATATTCAATAAATACAAAATACAAATTGAATTTCCGTAATCCTAGAGTCTCCAAAGTCAGGGTCTTGCTCTTTGAGCTCGTCACTACATCTTTAATTAATCAAATTGTATCTCAGGCCTTTACAAAGTACTTTATCGAGGAATTCCTTAATGGAAAACTGGAAGTTGAATTAACGACCTTCCCAAATACTGATATTTATCTTTATAAGCTCAGTAATTGGTTTTCGTCGCAACATTAGCTTCAATAACTCTTTTACGTAAACTTGCTTTATATTTTATGTTCCAAATAAAGATAATTTTGATTAAGATTTTTTGATATTACTTCACTTCTATAGGTTTTTAAAAGAGCTCACGTAACGACAAAGTGAGGGTAGGGGAAGAATAAAATAATTGTAATGTCTTTTCATACAAAGTTTGCTCTACGAATCGCTAAAACTCTTCGTATTAAAGTCCAGTCAGGCTCCTATCAAAGGTTTAAACCATGATCTTGTTTTACAACTTTTTAGTGTACTTGTCCCGTAATTATGTGCAACAAATCTTGCTACTGATTTTTAGACCAGTTATTCTCTACAGATTGAGCCGATATTTGGTATACTTATTTACATGAGTTCGGATGACAATGCAATGTCATGGTACCATCGAGCTGATCTGACGATGGAAGCAGAAGGCCATAGGAACTCCTAAACGAACAGCTTAACTCCGTCGAGTTTGTGTTCGCTGGATTTGTCTTCCTGAGCACATTGACCCTCGATGAATATAAAAGCGTTAGTGTTTTTTAAAGTTTTTTAATTAATTTAAATGTATTTAGTAATAATAAAAGTTTTATATAAACAAACACAATTTCCAAACGGTGAGATTAACAATACAATACAATACAATAAGTCTATATTGTACACCAAATGCATAAAAGATACACAAGACAGGAAATGAAAAAAACAAATACAAAATATGCTGTACAATGGGCGGCCTTATCGCTAAGAGCGATCTCTGCCAGGTAACCTTTGAATGGACATGAAGTGCTAGACAAGTATAGACGGTGGCGTGTAATACAGAATAATATTTAACATCTATCTATAATATAAAAAAGGGTTGCTAAGCTCAAATCTCGAGAGCAGCTGAACCGATTTCGCTAATTATTTTTTTAGAATATTCCTTGAAGTACGAGGTTAGTTCTTATGGAGAGAAAAAAGAGAAAAGTTTAAAAAATTGCCTGAAACAAATGACCACCCGGGCGAAGCCGGGACGGGCCGCTAGTGTCAAATAATTAACTAACTTACACAAACACCGTTTTCAGTATTTTTTTATAGGCATCATTATTTTAATAATCTACATGATGATATTAGATTGAAATTGAAATTGCTACATTGAAACGCAGCAGGTAAATGATCAGCAAAATCTGGTACTGTTCATTCCACCAAGCGCACTCGTGTACTAAAATAAATGAAAATTGTATAAATTCCTTCAAAGCACACCAAGATAAATGATAACCATAAAGCTGTCTTTGATAAACAACACGTCTGTTATTCATTCATGTGAGTTTTGCTTTTCCATTCCGAAAGCAGTGAAACGAAGAATGCTTGAATGAATTCAAACGAAGAGACAGAAATAGGGCGAGTATTGGAAAAATATACAGTTTCCTCAGTTGATCAATTGAAAAATAATAAAAAAGGTTTTACTGTAGGCTTGTTGCTAGGTTAGGGACTTTGTTTGCACAGTTACGTAATATTTAGAGATCAAATAGTGCCTGAATTTTCGTCCGATGGCCGAAGCGACAAAACTAGACTAGACTAAGAACGCCGATAACTAAAATAAATAAATAATGCTGGACAATCCATACAGCATCATTTAGCTTAGCAGAACTTGTGTAATGGGTTCTAGATGACTAATGAATTAATACCTAATTGAATAGATTACATGGTTATATATTTTTTTATCATACATAGATAACGACCAGAACACCCAGAACAAATATCTGCAAATCGTATACACAATTGTCGCGAGGCGAAAATCGAACACGCAACCTCCTTCATCGCAGGCGGACCTACGCCACAACGTTCGTCTATAACGCTGGACAATCCACACATCTAGCCCCAACGAAGGCAGTGCTTGTGTTAGGTGTCAGAATAACTATTATGCGACTTCAACTACATGCTAGATGGCTCTGCGTCTGGATTGACGCAATTCTACCAATGTCCGTCTCATGATAGCATCGCAATTATAAGTAGGTAGATGGTTGTGTCATAATTTGAATATTGGTATACCACATGAAGAGTTTCTCATCGATTGTCAAAAATAAATAAGTTTCTAAAGAAACATAAATTCATTGGCTTGGTCTAAAGGCAAGGATGTGAACCTTTACTTATCTTCCATTAGGTTTGCTTCGATGTTGTTTCCACGATTGCTTCTAAACTAATCAATTGATGCAGCAAGATAGAAGCAATAAAGAGTTGTTTATTTGTCTGTCTGAACCAAGTTTCCAATACAATAAAAAGTAAAACGACTTTATAAAGCGACGTTCCCTTTTAGTTTCGTTTTTCTTTTTAAAATCAACTTTGCTGTTTAATAACTATGCTCAATTCTAGGTATTTAGTTTATATATAACAGAGGATGCAAGTACGTTTTTATCTCAAAAACTGGATACTCGTATGTAATGTAGGTCTCTTACTAATATTATAAAGAGGAAAGGTTTCATTTTTTGTTTGTTTGTTTGTTTGTATATGTAATAGGCTCCGAAACTACTTTTGATTTGAAACATTCTTTCACCGTTGGGAAGCTACACTATCCCCGGTGAACGCTATATTATTATATTTTCAATAAAAGTTTACAAATAACAACACCTTAAATTAAGTACTATATTCTTACATTGTAGTGGTTTCTGGTTAGGGTGTTTCAGTTTACAGTGAATTCGTTAACACTTTGACTGCGATTTTTTTTCGACGACTGCGATCTTTTTTTTAACCTAAAAAATTCGTGCTGCCGCTCTACACAGCGGTTGTGTTGCGCCGCACATGCGTTTCGTTCGACAAATATTACGGCTGAGTCACAAAGATCAGTATTTTCTCAGCCGCTGCGCTAGTGTGGATTTACGCATATTAGTCACTTGTAGAAAACACATACCGTGTGATTTCAGCAGTCAAAGTGTTAAGGTGTTTTCTGCCTACACCAAAAACTTGTGTTATATCACTACATACATAGTATAAAACAAAGTCGCTTCCTGACTGTCTGTCCCTATGTATGCTTAAAACTATGTAACGGATTTTGTGCTACGGTACGGAACTCTTCGTGCGCGTGTCCGACTCGCTCTTGGACGGTTTTAATTTTTTGTCCATTAAAGGTATTGATATTATTAGTGTAACAGCAATGATAGTCACAATAACCACGATAAACATTCATTATTAAGCAGGCCTCTGTTAATCAATTTTTTTATTCTCAGCATCACGTTCTGTGGCATCACTATGAAGAACTACGTAGAGGCGAACATCTCGCACAAGTCGCACACTACCATCAAATATACCATGAAGATGCTGTCGTCTTCCTCCGAGACAATCATCTTCATGTTCCTGGGAGTGGCCACTGTGAACAACAATCACGATTGGAACACGTGGTTTGTTCTCCTGACCATTTTGTTCTGCTCGATGTTTAGGATAATAGGTAAGTTGTTTTAGAATATAATAAAATATAAAGAGTTGTTTTAGTTATTTTTGTTTCTTATTGACGACGACGTCCACCTGCGACGGTTGCGGGTTCGATTCCCGCCTCGGGACTAATGTTTGTACGATCTGCAGATATTTGCTCCTGGTATTTTCTATGTATAGAAAACTACCTTCTTATGAGAGCCGTATTTACGTGTACTCGGATAAAACATAGAAGTCCTTCAAACCTTCCTGTATATTTTATATAGGCCGTAGTTTTTACGTACCTATTTTATATCCTATACTAGACTTATGTTGCCTGAAATAAATGATTTATTATTAGTATGAAAACAAAATAAAAATACCTAACTATATTTTTGTAACTTCCTAACACTTACAATAACGAGGTAGGTACTTCTACTGAGAACCGAAAACAATTTACTGATTGTTATTATCGTACAGCTTTGCAGATTTAGTCGAATATGAGTCGAGTAGAAATATTTATTCATCACCCTACAAGTCGAGTTCATATAAAAATACGGTATATAGAGCCTCGTAGGCACTTTGGTTCGAGCATTTTCGTAATATACATACATAGGTACTGACTTTCGTATCATACTGAAAACTCTTTGATGGATACATCCTTCCATACATTCTGAAAGACTCGTTTGGGTGTGTTGTATCAAGGGCCGAATTCTGGCTATCCTATCACAATTTAGTATGACAATGATTTTGTCGCAAAATCGTCCATAGATGAAAGAAACTCTACTAGATAGTGCATGCGCTGGCATTTGCATGAAGAGATTGATATATTTGTTTCAACCTTGACAGTTTTGACAAGCGTCCCTCCGTCTGTAGTTTCTTTCATCAAAGGTAAAACACCAAAATATGTCATTCTTAAGACGACAATTGTTATTGAAAAGGACCTGGCTTGGGTGTGGGGTGCTGATTTCTATTATTTTATAATAAAAAGAAGTTGTTGCGTGCGAGTGTTTCACGAGTTTTTTATTGAAAGAGAAAGAATGATGGATGTACAGAACGAACACAAGAATGAAGGTGGAATGAATGGTGTTACAGATAAAAAATAAAATTGATGTTTTAACAGTTATGGTGAAAAGATAGATTTAGTGCAATTCGGCCCGAGATAGATTAAAAAAAATGGATTTTGCCTTACCAAAACGACATATTTAAGAGTAGGTACTACTCTGAAATTCGTATAAATATAGGACCTTAATTATATTTCATATTAAGTTTTTAAAAATCATCTGTTTCTTTGTTTCAGGAGTTTACATATTTAGCGCCGTAGCCAATAAATTCCGACTGCACAAACTAAATAGAGTTGAAAAATTCGTGATGTCTTACGGAGGTAAGTTTGTTTCACAGTTCGTAGAATTCAAGATTTTCTTTGATATCATAATCTAAATAGACCTTAAGTTTTATTATTCAAGTAGCAAGATAATGCACCTTGTAGGTTACCTAGTTTGCCTTTAGGGTAGGTTCTTTTGAATTATTTTAGGTTCAACGCCACGACAAATGTAGTCGGTGAGCTTGAACGATGGACTGAATAAACTTTTGCTTGTACATAATTCTAAGCGTCGTCGATTAAGAGCGTGCCATACCTCAGCCAAAATTCGAATTCCGCTTCAGTTCAGAGCAGAATGACAAGATATGATTTTCTTGTGAGTGAGAAGCACAGAGCGATAGACGTGCTCCGTATTTTTTATCGACGTAAGCGCCAAAACTGCCTAATGCCTAATTACAAGTTATTTACACAACTAATCTAAAAATTAAAAAGACGAAAACGAAGAAATTCTACTACGTTTCTCGACAAAACAAAAATCCAACAAAAAAATTAGGTGGTTCCTGAGATAAATAGCAAAATGTGTGCAATTGTGCATGTATTTTTCAAAAAATAAAAGTATCGAGAAAATTTTCACCAATCGTGTTTTCGAAAAGACGGAATCCAAGATAAAAGTTCGAATTATCATTTACCTAAATATGAAGGTGGTAGCTTTCACAGATTCTGAGATAAATAACGATTTCTAACTATAAAATTTAAAATTTATTAAAATTACATAAGGTACACTCTTAAAAAGTAACCATCCGATTGTCTTTCGAATTTCGAAAGAAATTGTAGCCCGAATACTCACACACAACTTTAAGCACGGCTCAAACTTTGACAGACTTTCCATTGAAAATTGACAAAAAAATGTGACTTGAGCCGTGTCAGTTGCGTTTCAGGATTTGCGGGTAATAGTGGTGTTTTAATACATAAATTTTCACATTTTAGACCGATTAATATCCTTATGCAAGGCTAGGTAGCCAAAGTTAAGCGACTACGCTGTTATCTTATAGATACCATCCTCGTAGAGCAATTAATTAACTCGCGAAGAACCGACGGCCGTTGGGCAAACGTGTTCTTGAGTGGAGACCACAACTCGGTAAACGTAGTGTAGGACGCCCTCCGACCAGGTGGGATGACGATCTGCGAAAGACTGCAGGTAGATGCTGGATGCGTCAAGCTGAAGACAGGGCGCTATGGAGCTCATTGGGGGAGGCCTATGTCCAGCAGTGGACTAATATAGGCTGATAATGATGATGATGAGAGCAATTAAAACACACTAATCAAACTTTTTGTAACAAAACAAACAATGATGTTGAGTATGTAAGTCCTTTTTCATACGTCACGGTTTCCGGGTAACCGGTGCCGGATACCCGGCGTCGATGTGTAAGGGCATAATATACGATAGCTTTCACACTTGTACCGGTATAATATGAATACGATTCGCGCCGGGTATCCGCTACCGAAAAGGACGTGTGAAAAGGCCCTTACCTTAATATTTGTCCGCGTGAATGCCTACTGGACACGCGAACTTTGCTGTCGCGTAGGTGCCTATCTGTCGTGACCACGCCACACTAATGTTAATGTCATAGCATTCAAATTCAACCTTGACAATAAACAATTCGCTGGGTACTCTAACTCTTTATTGCCGACCTCGTAGGTACCCAACATCAAAAAGTAGCCTATATATTATTCCAGGCCTAGAACTACTTGTATATCACACCACTGAGTGATGCGGCAAATAAATTATTATGTTATTTTTAGATATTAGTTTATTGTAGGGACTGACATAGTCATTAAAATGACTCAAAGTCCCAAAAATATAATAAAGAACAAAAAAAACGACTTGTATGCAATCAAATGTGCCTGTAGAAAAAAACCAGCCTGATTTGTTCAGTAGTTTTGGCGAGAAGAAATGACAAACCTCCGTCCATCCATCTAAACTGACTATTATATATTATTTGTGTCGTTTACCCCCATGATAAACTTCTTTGTTTGTGTATTATATGCCTGTATTTTGTACCTGTGTCTAAATCAATGTTTTTTCTATTCTATTCTAAACACCGAAACTTTCGCATTTATAATATGAAAATGAGAAGTAATAATTATTTAAATTCTTGGTGATTGAATTGATAAAAATAATAAAAGTACCTAATATATACGATGTGAAAGCTTTATGTACGTCTGATGGCAATATGCTGAGCAGCGAACCGTATTGAGCAGCTTGAATCGTTTCAAACCACATCCAGTGATTGGATTGTGAAGTTCAATGAATGAAAAACAACGTTATATATGAATGATATTTTAAATTGTTTATACATGATTATTCTGTTTTCTAAACGTTATGTTCAATGGAGCAGAAACGTATTCGCTAGAATATCTTTTGATATCTTCCGTGTCTTCTCGTCATCCATATTGCGATGCTTGAAAACTAAAGTTTTCATTCAGTGCGTCCTTCTTGTTATCTACGGAGCTTAGACATGGACACTTTAACAGGGTGAATTCTAGCTATTCTAACCTTGAAGCCTAACCTTTGGACTACATCATTTTTTTTAGATTACATATAAAGATACATTTATTTGACCATAAACAGGTTACGCACAATAACACAAATAATAACAGTACACACTAACTACGAAGTACATTTAAAAATAAAGAAAATAAACCTACAGAGAAACAATAAATTCTACAACAATAGATTAATAACGATTCCGATTAAATCAACAATAATATAATGATTATATTCAATCGGAAATAATCGAAATAATAAAATGAGACAATAGAATTGACAGAGGGTTTTTGTCCCTTTAAATTCCGAAGTTTTTCCCGATCAAAAGAATCAAATTAGCTTCCAGTCCGCCCATGATTTGTCACGTACGAACGTCTATCGTACGGAAGAACGTACGGACTTGTAACTCGATATCACCTCTTACTAACTTATACTGTTCTACTTCTGGGCAAAGATTGACGACCCTGTGGCGCGGTGGGCGAAGGTCTGCTTGTGCGACGCAGGAGGTTGCGAGTTCGATTCCCGCCTCGCAACAAATGTTTGTATCTGCGATCTGCAGATATTTGTTCTGGTCGTTTTCTATGTATAATAAAAAATATCTACCCATGTAATTACCCATACCCATATTATGTATATCTATTAGTCATCAAGTACCCATAACACAAGCTCTGCTTAGCTTGGGTGTGGATTGTCCAAGATTATTTATTTATTTATTTCCCCTAGGTCTGCGAGGCGCTGTAGCCTTCGCATTGGTGCTACTAATCGACCCCGAGATCGTGAAACTACAACCCATGTTTGTGACCACCACCATAGCGGTGATATACTTCACCGTCTTCATCCAGGGTATAACTATCAAGCCGCTTGTCAAGATGCTGAATGTCAAGACTGCTGAGAAGAGGAAGCCGACCATGAATGAGAGGATTCATGAGAGGGTAGGTTTTAGGATAAACCCACTTCGAACATTAATGGATAGATTTCAAATGATAATAATAGTCCATATCTTGCGTTTTACTTGGAAGTTTTAGGAACAAAAGAACCGACAACCACTGGGGTATACGTGTTCTTGAGTGGAGACCGCAACTCGGCAAATGTAGTGTAGGGGACGCCCTTCAGCCAGGTGAGATGACTACCTGCGTAGGACTGAAGGCAGATGCTGGATGCATAAAGCTGAAGACAGGGTGCTATGGCGCTCATTGGGGGAGGCCTATGTCAGTGGACTAATATAGGCTGATGATGATGATGATAATAATACTTGATCGAGTTGAAATTATGGAGCTCTTTTTAACGTACCGTAGTGCTTAATAAAAGTTGTCGAAAATGGGAAAGGAGGAGGATGAAGAATGATTGCAATGCAGCATTCGCTCATAAAAAATGTTCGTTCTGCTATTTATGCTTTAAGATTTATCCAGCATTATTTGTGAATTGTTTATTCATTATTGTTTTTGATTATTTCCAGTGTATGGACCATTTGATGGCGGGTATAGAAGATATTTTAGGTAAACACGGTAATCATCATATAAGGGACAAGTTCAAGAGGTTCGACAATCGGTTTATAAGACCTTTCCTACTCAGGAATTATCAAGTAAGATCACTACTAATGTTTTAATAATATTATCATGGCATCAAACATTTTATTTATTTATTGATAAACTATTTACAATGCCTTTACAGTTGGACACCAAAGCGACAAAGGAATATAACAAAAAAAACTTAAACTTAAAACACAAACCAAAAAACTAACATTCTACATACAATTTTATTATTGTACATAGCTTTATAGTAAGCCTATAAGGAAACTAGACTACTATAATATATTTGACATAATACCAACATTAACCTAGCTGACAAAAATCAATTATTTATCATTTATTTTTATTAAATTATTTTTCTTTATTCATCAAGCTGAAGACAGGGCGCTCCTTAGAGGAGGTCTATGACATGATGATACATTACCCTGTACCAATTGGACATTGATCTTTCCTGATAAGAGTCAACTTTACTCTTATTTTGATACAACCTAGCTAGTGACAACCTAGCTACTAAAGTTTATTTCTTTTAGGGCCAAGAACCAAAAATTCTTGAAACGTATTCAAAATTAGCGATGAAAGATGCTATAGAATACATGCAGAGAAACGCGTCAACCATCGGCAATATATCGGGAGCAGAGTCCATGTCTGCTATCTTCAAGAACTACACAAATACTAATTTCAACGGAAGGTAAGATCTAACGATGTATTCCAGTTAGCAGCTTTTAGTTAAAATGGAGGGGAAATGGAAGAGGACAAATACTTAATAGATTCAGGCGTGACTGCGGAAATTCATTGCTAAATATAAGAATTAAATTATTTAGTAACAATTCCGCGCAAGTACTTCTCCGATAAGATTAACAAACACAAGGTTTTGTGTAGAATTGTTACTTAATATTTTCATTCATATCAGTTCATCAGTTTATTTATTTCCACCACATGTTAGGTACACATGTTACACTTGATGCCGTTAAATACTATTTTAAAAGATAAATTACATTTTTATTATAACACACTAACTTTTGACAAAGGATAGGGCATAGGGCATTGTGCAAAGAAAAGCAGACAGACATGCCTTCTTAATACATATATATTTTGGAAGAGGACATTAGAAATAAATACAATCATCTATAGCTTAATTTTTAGGCCGGAAGGCCCAGTGTAGCTTTAGCTATCTTACGCAGAAATGCCCGAATCTCTTATTTATTGACAAAAAATAATGTCGACTGTGACTTAATAAACTCGTTTTTATAGTGCGTTTTCAGTTGACAGCGTTAGAAAATTACACTATATTTATCTAATTTTAATTAAGTACCTACCATTTTAACAAATTTCCCGTATACCCTAGTAATCTCAACTTGATTTGTCAGTTCCAGCCAGTTAGATTCCTCCTGGAATATTGATATGCAAGAGCTGGAGTATAATCCTTCGAAGAAGGACCTTACAGACGCAAAAATACATCACCTCCTAGCTGAGGAGCTGTGCAAGCCTTTCAGACGAGTAAGTTTTATGACGATTCCTATAGGTGTGTGTTGTGTATGTTTAGCTGGAGAAAACACAGCGCTAACACTGCATGATCGGTGTATATACACTACATCTCATAAACGTATGTACCTTATTACCCAGGTAAATACATAATTATGAAGAAACCGAAAATCAACTAACGGAATCTCTTTAGTTTTTGAGTGCAAACGCACTAAGCACCAGTGGAACTGCGTGGCGTGGCACTGCGCGTAAAATTATACCAACTCACCAAAAAAGCGCAGTTCTTACTCGTAATGCATTCTCTTTGCGTTCTATTCTATGTTATACTATTTCATACAAAGAATATAACTGGCTGCATCGTCGTCGTGCCGCGCAGTACGCTGCATTGCAGTCCGCTCACGTACGTACGGGCGTAACTTAAATAGAGTTGTGGTACAATTGGTTTTCAATTTTATCTTGAAACTTCATAAGACAGATAAATAAATGCATAGAAAGTACAAACTCTGTAAATACCATCAGTGCTTTTAAGTAAACTTTGTATGTTTTGACATTTTACCAAAACCTACCTTTACTAAAGAGCTGGTTCTTCTTTGCAACAATTATCACAACATAATAATAAATAAATAATAATTCAACATATTTCACTCATAAATATCAACCGCACATAAGTATTGTGCTTTAGTTGTGAAATAATATTAAGTAAAAACTTAAAGTTCAGTAATAACTTGTCCTCCTGATAGGCGTTTTCGTTACAGCATCGACGGCTCAGCTACAGTCGCCATGCTGTCAACGACAGAGACCTGGGCATCCAGCAGGTCAATTACAAGACACATATGAATATAAGACGACGGGTCGGCGACAGGAAGCATCATCATAAGCGTAGTAAACGGGGGAAGCAGGTAAGAATTATTACTTTTTAGTATACCATAACTATACTAAATTACTATAACTATACTAAATTACAATACTATGTGTATCAACTAACGCCCGAATACTCAAACGCATCTCAGATTTAAGCTCGTCTCAAGTCGCGATTTTTTGACAACTTTTAATAAAAATCTATCAAAAGTTCGTCACTTGAGATGTGATATATCTGAGATGCGTTTGATTATCCGGGGGGAAGTGTATCAATATGTACCAACAAAGGTGCAATCACTACATACTCGTAGTATAAAACAAAGTCGCTTTCCGCTATCTGTCTGTCTCTATGTATGCTTAAATCTTTAAAACTACGCAACGGATTTTGATGCGGTTTTTTTTAATAGATAGAGTGATTCAAGAGGAAGGTTGATAGACCATTTGACACATAGATTTCTACGCGGATGAAGCCGCGGGCGCATCTAGTAAATAAATAAAACTGACTGTATGTACAACTTGGGAATTGTGCTTACATTTTATATGACCTGTCTAAGTGCTTATTTTTAAGTTTAAAGAAATAAAAACTTTTCATTTTCATTTTCATTGGCTTTCGTCTACGTTTCCAGATTCTATATTTTATACACAATAATACTCACAAAATTACTCTTGTGCTTGTTAGATATTTAAGGGACAATTTAACTTAAATTATGATTTTAATTTTAATTTTTATGTTTAATCATTTTGTAGGGGTATTATATTTAAATTATGATTTATTTTATGTAAATTTAATTTTAATTTGTTTTAATTTTATATAAGTATGCAAAAATATGGACACTTTTATTGTTCTGTACTATAAACTGATTGTCTGAAATAAACGTTATGAATGAATGAATGAATAATAATTATATTTTAGTTAAGTTGACAGAGGTGAATGAACCAAATTAAATCCTTTTTCTGACACAATATAAAAATAAACATTGCTTCTTCTTTTTCAGGATGGCAAAAATCATGTCACCTTCCCCGAATTCCAGCAAAATGGTTCGGCCAAACAGTTCACGCACGGTAAAATAAAGTATTCTAGATTAGGTACTTATTTAATTCTTTTATACAATCACGAGTGTCTATCGCATGCACGTGTGGGTATAATGTTTTGTTATTAGTGTTACAAACTTTCCGTAACGTTTTTAAAAACACGAGTTTTGACTTGCCTAATTTTGTTCCAAGCCCGTCGATATTACATCGACATACGAAATAACGTCAGTCATAACTCAGGTTTTATGAAAACTCAGGAAAGTTTTAATTTCAGTGATCATTATTGAGTTTAATTTGCAAACACTGCTGCTTTGTTTTCACTAGGTGTCGAGTCCCACGTGCCAATTATGACACATTTGTTAATTTACCATTGAATCGAAACTTTTTTTTTGTAGCACAGTCTTTAGTGCACAGTGCAAGTATAATTAAAATATAAAGCTGGGCAATGCACAGAGCATCATCTAGCCTCAAACGAAGCAGATACATATGTAAGTTAGAGCAGGAATCTACCTATCTCTAAGAAATTATGTTTCAATGAAATAAAGATAGGTATCTAGTTCACTCACGCACAAATACATTTTAGATGAAACATTTTGGTAGCATCGTCTTGCACAAATGAATTTGCGCTCAACTATAAATAGATGTGCTCAATGCTCAATGGTTGCAACTGGCACAATTGAATTTGTATCCTATTACCAAGACGTGAGGGTTGTGACTGTTCCGCAGACTACATAGACGAGATGATACAAGAGGATGGAGATGACAGGGAGCCGAGAAGAGAAGGTGACGACGGCGGTATAACATTCACTGCCAAATCCCCGCGTAGGTATTCTGCATGCAACACCTTTCTCACTCACGTTTGGAATTGGATGGGAACCATTAAAATGATACTAATTATATTGTCTTGAATAACTGAATTAAACATCAACCATCGGCAAGTTTTATTATCGTTTGCTTGAAACATTAGCAGTGACGTTTGCATCTAATAATTGCTATGATAAACTCTAGTGGACATAGTGTGTTCCAAACTCATCTATGGGAACGAAAGTTTTTCAACGGAGTAACATACGAGTAACAATAAGATTTTTCCCTGATACTCGTAAGCTAACATTCATAGACTAAAAAAGATAAATAATTCCAGATATTTTTTTAAGTTGATCGATAGACTAATCTACAGCTATGATAATTCTATTTCTACGAACGTATTACGATAATCCTCTTGTAATTAATATTTCCGGCGATTTTGAATGTTTATTTCAGTATCTAATTTGAAATATTTTTCTTAAACTCCATTTCAACTCCAAACGGCACCTCTAAGTATAAATTTGATGTTGTTCTATTGTAACCTATCCTACGCACTAACTTGTTTCTCAAAATTAACCGAAATACAAACGTGGATTTATTTACAAATTGGTACATTATAATTATTTGCTCGGTCCAGAATTGGCAAACAGTGAGAATGTGCTGAAACGTGTGTGGTGGCATGAAACAGTATATCTGTAACTTTTAATTTAACTATCGATTTTCTCTTCCACTTTATTTATTTCTTGTAAACTATAATTTGCACACGTAACTTATCTTGGTTTGGGCCTAAATCCTGAGAACAATTACATATAGGGTGGTTATTAATTCCATTACTTTGCTAACCCCTAGTAACTGACCCTCAGTTACCCTGTCTCCTCTTAAGCTTGATATATGTTTTGAACGTTGTTTTCTTCCCTTCCGGCTGTCTCCATGTGGCACCAACTAAATCTCTCGACTCGACGATGCTTTACCAGCTGGATACAAAGAAGTCAGTCCAACGTCCTCCCATAAAGAGAATAGTAGTTCACTTTTAAACCAGCTGGCAAATCTGCCGGGCTTCAACCCGCTGAAAGCGAGGATTGTAAAGCAATACGCTAAAACACCTGAGGAAATACTTCCTACTGCTGTTGAGAAATCTTTACCGTGGCGGAGGGACAGATCCACGTATAACTTTGGTATGTGTTTTTGTTCGGAAATCGGCTTCTAATTACAGTCGTTATTGCCTCTTTTGTCTAAAAATATACTTAAATATACTTGGATTTATCTCAAGAACTGAGTCATATTTTGTGATTTTAGCAAGTCTTAATTTTTTTACAAATAACTTTATAGGGTGATGACTGGAATTGGAATGTCTCGTTCAGAAGTAGCAATCAAAGATCGACTTAACTACGTGATCAATATTTTCATTTTCTTACTTACACGTTTTGCCACAACACGTACGATATGGTTAGAAGTAGGCTTTTTCGTATGGGTAAAAGTAAAGTAGACTAAAGCTGTGCATCCAACCCATTTGCATCGGAACCCTACGCAGTGTGCGCGGTAGTCTTTGATCCCGGGAATTCCCGTTTTTAAAACAATAAATGTAATTTGGGGAATACCCGAAAATTTTACTGAGTTAAGAACCGGGCAATCCACCATTACGAACATCCATTATAACTTTGAATACGTGCTGTTTTAATTATATACATAACTATTTTTGTCAAAAATGGTAAATGCCACACCAGAATTGCTTACGATGTCATACATATTAAATGATTATTATTCTCAAATCTGACGAAAATTTCGGGAATTCCCGGGAAATTCCGAAAGACCGGTATTCCCAGTACCAAACCCTACCACGTATGCTACGTACGATTGCTATTCCGATGCCTTGGACACACAGCTTAACTGGTAAGGGTAAAAGTATCTTAGAATGCTTTAAAATATAATGAAAATATTGAACACTGGTGATTTTCAGTTGCATGTTAAAATCCCTATTTCGTCCTGCACTCAATAAAGTCGATTTTAGCCTCTGTAGGTGTTTCGTAAAAAGTCAACTCACTTTGCTTTTCGTAGAAAAATTTAATAGAAATTAATACAAATATTTTCACTTTTTTTAAAAAATACTTTCATTCGGCTTGCATGTTAGTCAGTAGGTAAACACATCTCAAAATCGTAAGTACCGAATTCACATTTCATTAAATTAAAACTAATTTTTCAAATCCCATCAAGATATTTCAGAGCTTTTATTAACATTTGCAAATCCTAATGAAATCCCTTCAGAATTCTGAAATCTAAGAATCCCTAGCAGCATGGTTCACTGTGCCTGTGGAACTAACAACCTGTGATTGAATTTACTCCTTATTTTAGTACCCAACGAGGATATTCTAGAAGAAGACGAGAGAAGGATGTCTGATGATAACGGTAAGGAAATACATCTTAGGTAGGTAGCAAAATATTAAATACACGCGGAATACTTTACTAGACATATAAAACATAAAAATAGATCTCGCATTACTAGAACTTGTTAAACGTATCTCCTATAACACTAAATTACCAAATAGGTATGTTTTTTTTTGCCATCTTTAACAACAAAATAACTTGTTTTTTGTTTGATTTCTGGAATTAAATCTATACAGTTCTCACTGCACAGTACATAGCGAAGATTTGAATTTGATTAGCCGAGTCAACGGTTCAAATTCGTCGGTAGGCGAGACCTAAATGTAAGTGCTATCTCACCTGACACCTCCCGCTCCCGCGCGCTATGTTGAAATACTCTATTATTCATTCGTGAAACATATGTAGAATATACAAATTTAGTGTACTTAGAAAAATGTGAACAGACTTTTAGCACAAGTGTTATTATAGAAAAACTATTGAGTGTAAGAGCTGTGACCATCTGCTATTCGTATTTCCAATTCCAGACACCTACATGACAGTAATCGAGCAAGCTCGAGTAGCGACCCCAACCGCCACTGAGACGATGTTGCCATGGAAACGAGAGGAGGCTGAAGGGTCAGGGGCACTGAAACAGTCAGAGTTTCCTGCCTGGGCCTCAAATAAGGAGTACTTGGCTTACAACTCACCGTCCGCTACTTACTTAGGTAAGAATTTGCTACAAGGTAGAAGAAGGTAGAAGAATAAAACTGGATGAGTCAACTCTATACTGTTTACGTGAATCGATGGGTGGACTAAATAGACCAAATATTATTTCACAATGAAGATAGAAAAGTACCGCAAAATAAAAAGGAACTTGAATTACATACGTCATTGTTTTTTTAAGATTGAAAATGTGCTATAGGAGTTTGAAAATAACAAACATTGATAACAATTTTTAAGAATTGTAATAGGATGTAACATGAACATGAAATCTTCGGCACGATGAAATGCACTTGTAGATTTTATACACCGTTTGGCTTTGTTGCTAGCTAGGAAATATTGCAGAAACCACGTAGATTCACTAGCACGGTAGGTTAATAGGTATCTTGATTGAAGGAAGGGTCATAATAATAAATAAATAATAAATAAATAAATAAACATATACCTACGCATAAAACTGGAATAATTTAAAGGTACATAAATATACAATTTAAATTATTCCATCCATTAGTTAGTGAGACACAGGCACCTGCTCACAATAGTAGCTATTTGCTATGTACAATAAAAAATACCTATCTATGTAATATATTGTATTATGTATGTATATCAGTTATCTAGTACCCATAACACAAGCGGGCTAGATCATGCTGTGTGCATTATATGTACATTATTTATCAGTCATAATATAGATTCAAGTAGGAAGATTTAAAGAAGAGTTCAGACAAATTAAGGTGATCAGTTAGTACTGATAATGTAGTTCAAAGAAATGGTTATTGAGTCCTGCACTTGATATTTACAAATTTCCGTTAGAATCCTGTCCCCATGCTTCTATCCTTACTTTGGGGGTTCAATAACCATGCTCATTAAGCGATTGATTACTCTAGCCCCCCAACTTATTTTCTGTTCTAAGTAAAACCTCCTGCATGGTACAAAAACTGTATTTCTCATTGAAACTTTCTCTTCCCCCCGCTTCCTCGCTCGCTATAGGTGGTATAGAGAAGCCAAAACATCCCAAATCTATCATAGGTCTCTTCCGAAGAGAGAGTTCTGGGTCCGGGCAAGGTCCTTCCGATGTTCAATCGGATTCAGAAGGGACACGGGATCCTAAAGCGGAGACGTCAAAGGAGGTTCCAGTTAGACAAGCACCAAGTATGCTGTCGAAGCGCAGCACAAGCCTGGGTGGGCCATCGGTGCTGTTGATGGAAGATGTGGCTCATTCGGATCCTCTCGGCGCTTCGTCAAGGCCGGCTAGTATTATGCAGGGGCCACATCGGGGGCAGTGTCGCCGTGGGTCGATGCTGGAGCTTACTGGGTGAGTTCAGCTTTAAGATGGTGAAATTAAATGTTGGTTGTTTTTGTTTTTCAAAGCTCTTTATTTAACACAAAAATTTTACAATCGAGAACCTAAATAAGTAAAAAACCAATTAATTTTTAACTCAACAGGCCGAACGCCTTTAAACGTAAAAAATTATATATAAAATTATACAAATTTGAAGCAAAAGTTATATAAAACAACTACGTCGTATGAGCACTTTGTTAAGCGCGCATTTTTATAGTTAGGTTGAGTTGGTCGATCGAGGATTAGATAGTCGGTAATGCCTAAGCGAGTAGTTTTGCCATGACATGACAAACGGCCGCTGCCAACATCTAACTGAAGTATCATAATACTAACATTTTGTTTCCCTCTTATACGACCGCATGCTATACTGTACTAGCTTCTGCCCACAACTTCACACTCATTTTATGTAACAGGCAGGATAAGAAGTAGCCAATATATTATTCCAGGCTCAGAACTTTGTGTGGAAGTATTTCTGCTCGATCCATTCTGTAGCTTTGGCGTTGTGTTCGGCGAAACATCTACAAAACGACACAAACTTTTGCCTTTATAATAGTAGAATTGGATGCATATGAATGTGTTTTTTCACTCAAACTCTGTTTTATGAAGCGACCCTTGCAAAGTAAAAGCAACATTCACAAAAAAATATTTCGCATTCACGAAGAAAGAACAAAGAATTTAGGCACACGCGTTGAAGTCTTTTGTGAGCGCTATGAGATAAAATAGGTCTACGGCGTAGCGGAGAGCTACGAATCGCATAGGAAGTGCTACGCCAAGCGCTACGCCGCCGTAACACATTAAGTCTTATGTTTTGAATTTTACAAGAGCTCTGAAGCAGGATTATCCCAATGATAGTCGCAAGTTTAATAGGAATCTTTTGAGTATGATAATTTTATTTAATTTTTAGTAGGTTTTGATACATTTCAAACATTATTGATCAATCAATAAAATAAATGTGTATTTCGGCGGCTCATTGCTCATTGAAAACCTAACTTCTAATTATTTTCGCCTGAAACTAGGTAATCCTATGTTTCAGGCAAATTCTATTCGCCTGAAACACAGGATTACCTAGTTCAGGCTAAATTGTTATACTTAGCCATATACATTTATTAAGTCCACTTATGTTTTGTCTAGCTACGAGTTGTCACTCATGTTTTGTCTAGCTACGAGTTGTCAGGAATAAATTTTATTTATTTAACTACAACCAACCTTTCTTCCCAGCTCACTTTCGCGTGATGCCATCACCGAGGAGAAATTCAGCCAGTCCTTACCAGAAAGCGAACGGATGAGCGTCCGTCGCTTACCACTAGGCCAGCAAAGCCTTCCGCGGGAGCCTTTCATCCGCCAGCTTACCATGGCTTCAACTCTCCTCACCAGCTCATCATCAGACGATTCCTCCGATGAGAATACCTGAGAGATCCCACGTGGTAACGATAGGTTGCCACTGCTAAAATACAAGACACTTAAGTGATTTTCGGAGCTGTGAAATTGTGGTCTAGGTTATGTATAGCGCTAGTAGATGGTAAGCTTATACTGAGGCACAGTACACATATAGACCAGTATGGAAACTAAGCCTAGTTGATGAAATAAATACCTACGCTCCATTATAGCACTAGGGTTGTCACTTTTCTTGTTTTTGATATATATTTTTTTATTAAGACGGTTTTTTTCTGTACTGATCAATAAATGGAATTGAAATAACTAGCTTACAAATGTGGTCTGGTATAATATAATAATATCTTCGTCTGGTCGAAGCGACGCGTGACCCGAGAGCTGGTGAGTATGGTGCGCAGCGCCATACAGCATTCGACGACCGATTTGGCGCGGTGGGCGAAGGTCCGCCTGCGACGCAGGAGGTTGCGGGTTCGATTCCCGCCTCGGAACAATTGTGTGTACGATCTGCAGATATTTGTTCCGGGTGTTCTGGTCGTTTTCTATGTATAATAAAAAATATCTATCTATGTAATGTATTGCATTATGTATATCAGTTATCTAGTACCCATAACACAAGCTCTGCTTACCATGGGGCTAGATAATGCTGTGTGAATTGTCCAGCATAATATTACAATGATACCTACAACAGCGTGGCAATGCAAACAGCGTCTTGGGGACGCTTCCAACTGGTATTGATATGGATCAGTTGAGCTATTATATATTGGATCGTTTCGAGCGTTTGTTCCTAGTTTCCATGCTGTCCATACGTATACTGTGTGCTAAGCGAGTTTAACGCACTGCTGCGTGTCCGAATAAGAACTCACAGAGAGTATTCTTATAATCATAAGCTAGCATAATTTAGCGAGTTTAAATTAGTGACTTATTAGAAAGTTCTTAACGGATAGAAACTTTGCGATTTCCCTTTGTTAAATTTCCAAATTCAAAATTCCAAATTCAAAAAGAAATTACTTATACTCTAGATTTAGTTATTTTGGTTTTATTTTCTTTGTTGTAATTGTATTTTCCTTTTTGTAATTTTGTGTATGTATTTTTTATGGACATTTGTTGTCTGATAATAAAGAATTTGAACTGAATTGAAAATTACGATAGACACGAAAAAAAAATTTGGTTGGAAATATTGATAAAAGTTAATGGTATGACTAATTTACACAGAAAAAATGTATTAAGCCTACATAGAATCTATCTTAGGCTTCATTTTTGTTTCTTTGACTTAGGTTCCAAATTTTATTTAGGACATCACTAAAAATTTCATACTTGAAATTAAATGAAGATAAATGTTATATAATATGAAATATACTTATTGCTTACGACTGAGTGCATCTCCTTACACGGAAATTAGATAGAAATTAGATAATGGTTGACTAGAAAAAAGTTTTTAAATATTGTAAATAATGAAATTTGAATACCTAACTTGTCGTCGTTCAATTACCGACTGGCTTTAGTTTCATATCTGTACAGGGTGAATCGTTGAGTTGGAGTCAAACCAAACGCAGAACGTAAAATCATCTTAATCAGAATCGAGATGCTTGGGGAAGTCTTGTGTCGTAAGCCAAGTTCCACGTTAGATCGCTGAGCCACAGAAGTGGACCATAACCGTAAAAAACTATAGCATTTGCAGATTAAATGTTGTCTTAATGATACACCCTGTATGAATCATTTATTAGGGTTGCTATGTAGAAAGGTTAATTTGGCTTAAAGTATATAAATAAGTTACAAATAGATATCAATAGATCGTAACAGCATCCCTGGTGCGCCGGGTGAGGAGCGGTACCAGTAGCTATCTGAGCTGGAAGGCTGGACACGGACTGCGCTTTTATGAAGCACTGGACGGACACTCATAATGTCATAAGTCTGTAAACGCAGGATGTGTCCCGTCCGCTTTAAATGTTTTTATTTTTATTTCAAAATTATGTAGGTCTAAATTATTCTCTATGGCTTTTATTTATTTCAGCTTCAGAAAGTACATGCTACATACTTTTTGAAGCTGAAATAAATAAAATTGAATTGATGATTGTTTACAATAAGCTTTTTCTAATTAGTGGTACAGGCAGCGCCTCTACCGTGCGGACAAGAAACTTCGCAAATCCTATACATCATCAATGCTCTTCAACAGTTCGTCTTTCGAGCGAAATGCGGTTAGAATCGAACTAAGGTTCTTTCTTCTAGCTTTAACGTCGAGCGAGACGTCACTCGAGTCTTGTTTTACAGCAATGAGAGTCCTGCCGGCCTCTCAATTGCTGTTCAGCAGCCGTATCCTATACAACATTGAGATGTCACGTTGACGTCTCGACGTCATCGTGATGTCAATTTTATATGATATCGTTCGGTTTGACGATGGTATCGAGATGCTATCGTCAAACCGAACTAAGGGCTTAGGGTCTACTCAGAAAAGGAAAATCAAAGTTTCTGATTCGTTTTCGTGCAAAACAAACTGTTATATCATTTGCATAAGGTTAACGTTTGCACGAAAACTAAATATATAGGTATTTTGATTTCGATTTTTACGAGTACGGGCCCTAATTTGTCTGGTAAAGTGTTGTATAGTTCTGGTTAGGTGTTTATTTTTCGGTGGTGTTATACGTTGAGCAGCAAGTACCTACCTAAGTTTACGCCTTTACGCGATGAATTTCAAGAGCCAAATCAACCTCTCTGCATATTTGATAGCATGTTAGCGTAATAGCCAAATAATAAAATAGACCATAAATGTTGTAAAATTGAGTGTATTTTTGTATGCTGTTTGTAAAGAATGAGAATATGTAAATGAGTGTAAGAACTGAAAACGATAGCTAATAACATTTGATAGTTGATATGATAGCTAGATAATAACATTTGTATGATACGTTAATTAGATGATATACATAGATTTCTGTAATTATTACGTGAAAAAAGCGAGTCCGTAGCTAGTTTTAAAAGGAGGGCCAAACGGAAAATGTCTGTATCTGATTGAAATTAGCAATTTTAATCTTATTGTGTGTGTTTTTTTATTATTGATATGATATAAATGCCCCCAATTACTCGCTGTTTAAATTAAAATTTATTTTAATATGGCACTCCTTGCCAATGACAATACCAATTTGTAGATAAATAACGAATAAATACAATAATAGGAACATAGTGTGATTTAGAATAATTATTTATTTTGTACATCGCTTCACTTTTTTTAACTAGGCAACATTTCTATAAATAGCTCTATTTCTTATTCTAAAATTAAATTGAGAGCCGCTTTCATCAAAATTTTAACCGGAATTAGCCGCGCTCCTAAGCCCGTTAACTGCTTAGAACTGGGTAGGTACTAGGTACCGACTAGCGTTACGAGGCGTAATTCAACGTGGTAGATACACCGCGAGCGTTCGGGCAGTCTAGTTAGTGCGAAAAAAATGGCGCTCGCAATTCTAGCACACGCGGCCTTGTCATGGTCGTTGAGAATGGTACATTACGCCCCGTAACACCGGTCAGTCCGTACCCGGCCTTCGTTAAATTGAATGGTGGTTTTTTTGATGAATTCGGGCCTAACTTATGTCATTGGCAATTTGACGTCAAATTAACCTAATGTAGGTATGATTGCTAACAAAATTACTTTATTAAATAAGTAGGTAAAATTGTTCATAAATAATCTTCAAATTTAACCTAGGGCCAACAAATGCGATATGGCTATCGACAGAAAACAGTCCTAGGTGGTTATTATTTATTTTATTTAAGTGAATAAAAATAAATTATATATGCAGGTAAAATTCACTTTTTGTAAGAAAAAATACTAATGGCTTTGTACAAATATTAAAAAGAAAGGAGTGTGTCAATTGATCGAAAAAAAATAGTGCCTAGAGTAGGAAGTAGGGATAGGTAAGCTAATCAACTTGTAGGTAGATCTTCTGCTCATTTTCTAGCGTTACCTACTTTTAATCGAAATGAGTATTGACTCCATAAACTGCGATGCTAAACATTTTGTTGAAATGGAAATAAAGGAATTCTTGGCGAAAATAGTGTTTTATTAAAGAGTAGGTAACGATATTTCCTTTCCATGATTAAGTGATTAGGAGACCCGAATGATTAAAAAAAATAGACACCTGTATTATTGAACCAATGGATTCCGTTGCTGATAATGATAAATCTTCGGAAAGAATTTTTTTTAATAATTCAGATCCTTTTCTTTCTGACCCACCGTACCTCCGACCATACCCCCAGTGGTATGGTAGGTAATTATTGTTCCCTACGATACTACATCGTTTCCGTCAAAAGCTTAAGATTTCGAAAGAAACTAAATATATAAATCGAGGGCATGACATGACTTTCTCGTGATTTCGGACTTGGCCACCCTTTAAAAAACACCTGTACCTATTATTATGTATGTAGTATGTAAGCATAATAGGTACTAGCTATAGCTAGACACGACGGAAAACGCGAATGCAATCGAACCATGGAAATGGAGTTGTCTAGCAAGAGTGAAAACAGTGACATCTATGGACAAAAGTTAGAACTATTGTTCACTATTGTTGTTATTGTGGTGTCAGTCAACTTACTTAGATTCAATTCAACTATCCAAGCATGAAGTAAGCATAGGTGGCTCGTAGTTGAATATCTCTAAGAATCTACCCAATCCAACGGAAAACTGGTAATTTAATAAATTGTATAAAGAGTGAACAGAAATGAAATGGTCAAAGTAAAAAATAAGTCAAATTTAATTTTGTTTGTCCACCCACGGTCACACCATCAATCAAATAAAGTCCTGATTGTTCGGGAAAAAACTTTATAATTCTACGCCACTATACCGACGAATTGTCAGACATCAGTCAAGATGAGCTCTGAGGCAGCATAAAAACAGAAAAGCATTACTTTAGAGTTTCTTAAAGCAGGATGGGCTCTTGCTTGTAGCTCCTAAATAAACTCAACGAGATCTATTAGGACTTCCCCCATATCACTGCGACTTGAACCCAATTGAACTCGGAGTTTGGCAAAAAGAAAGGTGGCTATGAGAAATGTGAACTTGACTGCGGCACAATTTGAAAAAGTTTTTAAGGAGTCATTTGAAAGCATAACAGCAGATGATTGGAAAAAAATGACTCAACACGTAATCAACATAGAAGCAAAATACAAAGAAAGAGACAGAATTACATAAGATAATTTAGAACGTTTTATAATTAATGTGGGAGAAAATAGCAGTGATGATACCAGTGACTCCGATTTATCACTTCAAGTGGAATTTTTAGATTCAGATTTTGATTACGACGAATAAAAAAAAAACTTTATAATTGAGCCTTTTTTATTTATTACCTACACCCTACACTAAGATATTTCTAAGATGCACCCTGGGCGTGTAGGGACTCTGAAGAATATTACTTGTTTATATTGGAGTATATCATCTACTTATTCATCATCATCAAAAAATTATGTAAGTATATTTATTTAGAATAATATCAAAGTATCAAATTATGTAATTCCAAGTTATCCTATTATTTAATGTATTGTCATACTAATATTTTTTGAATTTGCCGCGATTTATCAGGGCCTTCTTTTGCTTGACAGACTTTAAACCTTTTTAACAACGTCCTTCCAGATAAATTTAATCTTTAAAAATGCCATTATCATTCACAGTCTGACTTTCGAGGAGAAAGGTGTTATCCGCATGATTTTTGAGTGTGTGAAAGTGTTGATTATTTGTGCAAAGTGTTTGATGTTATAAAACTGTGCGTATTGATTTCTCGGTCTAATGGTGTTTAACTTTATTTCTGTTGATCTTGAGGTTATAATGATGCTTCTGAATGCAAATATTAACTAGAATAAAATAAATATTAACAAAATAGAACTAGTATTCACAATTACCTACCTACAAAAGTTGAGCTACCTGAAAACTGTTGAAAACAATCTACAGGCTCAACTAATACGTGACAACTAAATTTGCGCAGTCTAATCTTCAGTAGGTTATATCAACGATTAAACACCCGCTTTTCCGTGCTTGAACGTGAGCTACCGTTTTGCTATCCACACGTTTCATCTTACCTGCGCAAACTAGTTTGTGCAGGCATGCATGCAAGTAAGTCGGAGCGTGTGGCCAGGCTATAAATTTACTTAATTTTGAATCTTTTTATTGCCGTGGACATTATAATTATTTATTTAATTGTTGCAATATATGTCTGACATCTATCCAGCTTCTTGGAACGAATATTTATTCCTTAATACCAAAACAAAACCCCAGAAAACCATATTTAGAAAAACATTTATTCTTCTTCATATTCGTAGCGTTATTCTTGGCAGAAATGATTACCAAGGGGGTAACACTCAAGCTTGACACGCATTGATTGTCAGTTTCAGTTGTCAAAAAAGTTTAAAAAGTTACATACTTCTGCCTGTCTGATTCTGATTATTTGGTTGGCTGGTTGGTTGGTTTGGTTGGCTGGTCTGGCAGCTGGCTTGGTCGCTTTCGCTTGTCTGTCGGTCGGTGCGCGTTTTGTGTTTTTCTTCTCGTTTCGTTTCATAAATAAATTATAACTAGCGGAAAATGATAAACGACTGTAAAGTTAAAAACACACAAGCACTTTAATATATCAATCAAGAGGGAATATGCTCGAATGTGGATGTTGTTTTCAAAATTCATGTGTTATCATGTGTGGCAAATGTGTGTATCAATACCAGAATGAAACATACTTTTGTCTTGTAAACTAGATCGGCGGTAAGTGACATGGAAAAAAGAGCCCATAAATTCTACTAATGCGAAAGAATCTCTAATTAATGTGGTGGCCACGTTATTACTTGGAGTCCGGCAAAGATTTGGAATGATTCTGTCAATGGTTGCATTGCATGCCTTTCTAAATCGGCAGTTTGTTTATAAAATTATATCCGCTTTTACCTTTTGAAATTGATCTAGATATGTTACCACAGATTTTGATAATTTCTTTATTCTTATAGGCTGCTTGATTTAATTTTGAATGGCACCACAAGCTATCTTATCTACCTACTGTAAGATTTGATATCAATACATCTAATAATAATAACACAACTGTATCTGCGAGTACAGAAAAAAAAGGTTTTGTATATCTATAGATACCACGAAAAGTAAACAGTTTCTGAAAGCTAATATCTAATAACTTTAGCTAATAACTTTGCCATACCAAGTCAAATGTTCAAATACCTACTATAGCAAAAATGTTCTATAGGTATCACAAAAAAGTGCCACTCATCCTGATTCAACAGAATTAAACAGCCCTAAAATCTGAAATACCTATTTTAACCAATTCAGTTTAATAAAGCTCAATTTATGTCCCTATTGAAACTATTATTGTTTTTAACACCACAAAACATGGTAAATTAGGTGATAGAAGTGTCTTAAGGGTTACTATAATTTCTTCCAGATCCAAGCTAAAATGGAGCATTCGGACTTGGTGTCGGAGATGGCTCAGGTTGAGCATCTCACCACGCAGGAGAGGTTACATCTGGCCCGAAGGTAAGATCCCTTCATATGTTCATTGATGATCTATCTAAGTTTTCCTCGAGGAGTTGGGCTGGCTACTTAACATTTCAACATGATAATTCTGTAGCGGTGCTTGTAGGTATATAGGTAGGTATTTCACGATAAGCTCAATGTTATTATAAAAAATCTGTTAATATTTTTAAGTTTGAACAATGTTTTCATCACAACAATATGAAGCGATGCGACCTGCACAAGTAAAATACTGTGTTGCAGGTCGCAACGCCCACCTCCGGGAATTATAGTTATAATGTGTTTCAGTGTAGGTTTCAGTTCAACAAAGTGAAGGTACATAACAGATTGATATAAATTTACCTAATAGAACAAGTTAAAATTAAGTTTAAGTTATATTATTATAAAAAAAAGAAAAGTTTTAAAGGTACAGCAAAAATAATGAATAAAAGGAAATTATGGAATGATTTATGGATTTTTTTTAAGAAAACAAAGACTGTAACTCTGTGTGCGAGTAGCATAGGATAGTGATTGCTTTGGTTTATAATGTAAACTCCTATCTTCTTAAATAAATAAATAGAATATCAATTTATATGTATGTATTACATATACTAATTATGTGACATATTTATTAATCTTTTTACCAACTGCTTATAGCTGTAAAAAAGGATGGATAAGTAGACAAAGATATCCAAGTATTTTTGCTAAATAAATATCCAAGCCGTTTTGCCAGGTTCAAGTCAGAACATTAGAACCTGGAAATACCATCAATATTATCAGGCTATACTAGTCCACTGCTAGAAATATGATCCTCCTTACAAGCGCCTTATTGGCTCTTCCCTAATAAGAGCCAATAAGTTGGTAAAAACTATTGGTTATGCCATATTCAATCAATGGCAAAGGGTACGTTCCCTTACTCGCCTTTTCAAGATCCACTGATTGATTTGGGGGTCATTATTACCGGTCACATCCATCACAGGCGTACATAGCCAACTCACATAAATAAAAGAGCCACCAATCATAATATGGCCTCTGAATCGTGAGAATTAGTACATTGTTACAACAAATAATTTGTGTTTATGTTCAATGAAACCGATATAGTTACTCTCCCTTGTGCTCAGAAAAGTTATATTTTTAACACAGCAAGATATTTATCTATTCTCAATTCTATTGTTTTGTAACAGAGTTCACTGTCTCAGCAAGCGTTGACTGGGTCCTTCAGTTAAGAGCCTTTATTCCTAAAATGCGCAGAAACAGTACTTTTCAAACCCGTTTATATCATGAACCACTTATCTTATAGTATATGTTATTTACTAATAATTTTAGGAAATTTTAGTGTCCAAATAGTTTGACTATAAAATATTTCGATTAATATAGTATGTACGCGTTCTAATAAGATAACTTGTGAGAGGTTTTCATAATTTCCCTTTCAGCATCAGTTTCGAAGCTCAAAATAATAGAAAATACTGACATATCTAATTAAGAAAAAAATATTACCTACTGATGAGATCCTTGGCTAAAAACGTACTTAGAAAGATGTTTGGTTTTGGTATCCTACTATGAGAAATTAAAATTAAAAAAATGTGAAATATTACGAATATTTCACATTTTTAAATGATGTTTTTACCGATATACCTTATTTAATTTAATATAATAATAGCCTACCAATAAAGTGAAGCATCTTTTTTAAAATCATACATTTAAAATTTTTATGATTTTGTTGCTATTATTTTTCTATAAATATTTTAAAACTACTATAAAACGCTGCGCGAAAATCAGTCCGCCGCGAGGCTTTCTAGAGTGTGGTCACGTCGCTCATTAAATATTTATAGAAAAATAATAGCAACAAAATCATAAAAATTTTAAATGTATGATTTTAAAAAAGATGCTCCACTTTATTGGTAGGCTATTATTATATTAAATTAAATAAGGTATATCGGTAAAAACATCATTTAAAAATGTGAAATATTCGTAATATTTCACATTTTTTGAATTTTAATTTCTCATAGTAGGATACCAAAACCAAACATCTTTCTAATTCGATTTTTAGCCAAGGATCTCATCAGTAGGTAATATTTTTTTCTTAATTAGATATGTCAGTATTTTCTATTATTTTGAGCTTCGAAACTGATGCTGAAAGGGAAATTATGAAAACCTCTCACAAGTTATCTTGATAGAACGCGTACATACTATATTAATCGAAATATTTTATAGTCAAACTATTTGGACACTAAAATTTCCTAAAATTATTAGTAAATAACATATACTATAAGATAAGTGGTTCATGATATAAACGGGTTTGAAAAGTACTGTTTCTGCGCATTTTAGGAATAAAGGCTCTTAAGTAAAAAGGAAAAAAGTATTTATTGTACAATTACATGTTAAAAGATGGTTCACAAAATAATACAGTATCAATGTAATTTGCATATATTTACCGACGGCCGCTGGGGCAAACGTATTCTTGAGTGGAGACCACGACTGTAAACGAGTGTAGGACGCCCTCCGACCAGGTGGGATGACGACATGGAAAGACTACAGGTAGATGCTTGATGCGTCAAGCTGAAGACAGGGCGCTAGGGCGCTCATTGGGGAAGGCCTGACTAACATAGGTAGATGATGATGATGAATATAATTTGCCCTTTATGGGCATGCAATTATTGATTTACATTCTAACAACTTAACATAATAATGTAGTAAGGATAACATTGAAGGGCTAATATCTATTAGAAGAAGTATATCTATCAGCTACTTACTTAGGCGTCACTGTTAGATTAGATGTACCTGTATGTACATTAAGCCAATACTCTTTATCAAGCAAGACGCCAGTCAAAGATAATGCTTGTATTGTAGGTATTACCTATTTTGTTTTGTTAAGATTATTCTACTTATTATCTGCGTGTTTGGCTGAAATAGTAATGTCTATACTCCAGCCATATTCGATGTGAAATGTTCGTACCATAACAAAGAAAAAATTTTCATGTTTTGCGTCTAGTTTCAGTTAATTGATGACTGATGTGGCGCGGTGGGCGAAGGTCCGCCTGCGACGCAGGAGGTTGCGGGTTCGATTCCCGCCTCGGAACAATTGTGTGTACGATCTGCAGATATTTGTTCCGGGTGTTCTGGTCGTTTTCTATGTATAATAAAAAAAAAATATATATCTATGTAATATATTGTATTATGTATATCAGTTATCTAGTACCCATAACACAAGCTCTGCATATCATGGGGCTAGATTATGGTGTGTGAATTGTCCAGCATTATTTATTTATTTATTTATAATTGACAGCAATATTTATTGAAGGAAATATCAAATCAGGGAATATGAATTGCGTATAAAATTGAACGACAAATAAGTAATGGGTGAATTATTATTATTACAAACACTTCACATGGAATTTGGCTGGATTATATATTTCAAAACTTAAAAAAGCTACTCATTTCTTTGACTGTCGCAAACAATTCGTACATTTGCAATGGTTGCGCGTTTATCTATATTTGTTCCAGATCTGAGTCTTGTCTGTTAGTAGTATTATTTTAAATACCAACGAAATTGTTGAGTTTCAATTCTAATTATTTTTGTCGACCTCCGTGGTGCGGTCGGCGAAAGTCCGCCTGCGACGCAGGAGGAGGAGGGGTTCCCGCCTCGGGACAAATGTTAGTACGATCTGCAGATATTTGTTTCGGGTGTTATGGTCGTTTTCTATGTATAATAAAAAAATTAAGTACTGTATTGTATTATGTACCTATATCAGTTAGCTGTACCCATAACACAAGCTCTGCTTAGCTTCGGGCTAGATAATCCTGAGTGAATTGTATACAGCATTATTTGTATGTATTATTTTTAGCACCAAATAAACAATAGTGCCACAAAATGCTCAACGAAAAAGGATTTTAACATAAATTCCATTACCTTGTGTACTTTTATCTCACGAAAGCCCTTGGTTGGGCGAGAGCCTCGCGTCTCAAATATTTTACCTTTCTTGTTTTCGCAACATATCGGCCGCACGCAATTTCACAATAGCGTGGGTTGACGATATCCCAAGAGATAAACACGATAAAATATAGCAACAATTAATGGTGTTGATCACTTCCAATCTTCTTCCTGACCAAGGTAAGCTGCTCAAGCTAATGCTCTTGTCGCCTGAAACACAGGATTACCTAGTTCAGACTAAATTGTTACACCTAGCTATATTTATTTTAAGTGCACTTATGTTTTCTCCTAGCTACGAGTTTTTATGAATAAATTTTATTTATTTATTGTTATGATTTTGACATGCATGATGATGTTTTTAATCTTAAGTACCTAAATAGTGTCATTGATTTTTAGAAAACTTGTTAGTTACTTTATAAATAAATACCAATACATTTATCATATAATTTACGTCCTGACTGAAAAACAGCAGCGTCGCTATCGTCCTCGGTCGATAATCACAACAAGCTGAGCCGGGACCTTATTAGCCGCGCACATAGGGAAAGACAGATTTTTATTACACTTGAGACTCTACTACACGCTGATAAAAAAAAAACCTGAGATTTGTCAAGACCACCCTCTCCCCCACGCGAGATTGGGTGAGGTTTTGACCCCCTCCCCCCTAAACGCGTCACGTAATTAATGGACGCCCCTTATACAAAAATATGCAATATATATAATTACCTCAATTAATGAACTCAAACTCAATAGCATTTATTTATTTAGGCTTACAAAAGTAAAGACTTACTTAGACAAGTCAAATTTTATACTATTCATTTATTTATTATCAAATAACATTATTTTAATTTTAATGTTCACTTCAATTTTTTGTCCACTAGTGGAAGAAGTGAAAAAGAAACCACTAGTATGTTCTATGTTCATATAACCGATAACTTAATGGATGACCCAATACCATCCATCACACAATCCGTCTTTTGCAGTCGGTCTTTTGTTTCTTTGGTTTTCCTCTCCTCATAAATCCCTTCCATCCCAAATTATAACATCAATTATCTTGAACGGAATTGGGTACGTGTCGAATACTAAATGTAGTCCCTATCTACCTTATCTAACTAATTTGGTGATAAGCCACCGTTTTAAACGTGTGGGATTTCCTTTTTCGTTGATTGTAATCAATGTGCGAGGTGAAATGTACCCTGTTTGATGGTGGACATTACACTAATTGATGGATTCTTACAAAATATTAATTTAAAGAAGACGTTTGCCCCAGCGGCCGTCGTTTCTTCGCGAGATATGGCCGGCCCACTGCCAATTCAGTTTGCTAATTCTTGGAGCTATGTCGATGAAAAGACTCGACGTAGTTTACCAAACGCTGCCCAGCCTAGCTGGATCCTCGTGAGAGGCCACGACTACGGTAAACGTAGTGTAGGACGCCCTCCGACCAGGTGTGATGTCAACCTGCGAAAGACTGTAGGTAGATGCTGGATGCGTCAAGCTGAAGACAGGGCGCTATGGTGCTCATTGCAGTGGACTATCATAGGCTGATGATGATGATGATTAATTTAAAGAGAGTAGAATATAAGGCTGGACCAGAAATGGTCCAGCCTTATATTTTACTCTCTTTAAATTAATCATCATAGCATCAGCTAGTCCCAAGCTAATCAGAGCTTATGTTATAAAACATCAAATTATTATACATCGAAACACCCGGAGCAAATATCTGAAGACAAATTCACACATCATTATCTAGCCCCAAAAGCCAAGCACAGCTTGTGTTATAGGAACTAGATAACTGATATACATACCTAATAAAATACATTATAAGTAAAGCAAAATAATACAAATAAATGAGATAGCTAGAAAACTGAATGCTGTTATTGAAAACAAAATGCTTCTCAAATTGATCGTTGCATAAAGATCTATTTCCATATCAGTTCGTGATATCTTTGTTTATCATGATCTTAACACATGTCCGTTAAGCCAGATAATGTGATTCTGTCAACAAGATATAGCTAACGTATTCTCTTGTTTGAAGTTCCTAATATAGCCGAGCCGGCGCGGCGCGGCACTTGAAGGTAGCTACTTCGATAATGACCTGTTATGGTAATACAAGTCGACGGAATTTACTAAATTCTGTAGACTGCTTTATATTACTTTTTCGAATTTCTTTCATTAAAATACTCATTATTGATTTTTGTTGACTCCTTTTCAGCATATTTAAGAAATCGTTTGATCGCTTTTAAAGTAAACGTTTGAAAGTATTGTCTAGACTAGAGCACATTGAGTGCTCATGACGCAAAGAGCTGACCAGTAGCAGACTGGCAGGTCAAAGTTAATATAATAATATAATAAATTTATTGGTTTTGTATAAAACGCTTTTCTATCTTCCTTTTACAGAAATATTCTAGTCTTAAAATAGTACTGTATTCATAGAAATTGACTTTAAACGTAACAGAATGATCAGCAATGAACGCCACAGTACACGGTTAAGATATTTTTTTGAATGATAGTTTTTAGTTAGTGTATTTTATACATATATAACTTGTTTTATTTCTTTGTCGCTGAACTCGGTGTTGAACTGTAATGACAATATTTAATATATTATCCAATCAATAAAATACAAAAAAGTTCAATAAGTCGGTTAGCGACTACGAAGACAGGACGAGCCCCTGCATGTCGTATCGCATTGCTGATACTGGGTAGTAAATGCTTTAATTGCTCTTAGCACTCTGCTGCAGTAGTAGAGACCTTCCCAAACTCCTCCGTTAGTCAGACTGGACCATGAACGCGTGACATTTCGCTCTTCGCCCCCGTATCATGGGCATTCATATCCTTTCACCATCCTAATTGATATCGGAAACGATTGCAGACAAAAATGTGTTAATCAATGCATTGATTTTAAGGCCCTTTCTTTTTTCTGAGTTCAAGACCCGAATTTAATTACGGGTTATGAAACTTTTCGTAAAAACTTGTTTTCACTTTTTATTGCACGGTTTGCAATTGCAACTACTAGGTATATGTACGAGAAACACGGAACTCAGCGTGTCATATGAAGTATATTGCATCAATTAAGCCAGTAACTTGTGCTATTAAATTGCCAAGAAACAAGACATAAAACCCCTTATTAGTAAACATTGCTTAGCTGAAGCAGTGTTTGACCATAGATAAAGCATTGTTGTGTATGGTTTTACCATGGGTTTTACTCAAACATAATATGAATCGAACCTGATGGTTATTTTGACAACCTTCTTTAAGCGACCTTGAACTCGAACTTTTCGGCTTACTCGAAAAGGCGCCAGCAATTTCCATTACTGTCGAGTTTTGTTACAGGTGCAATTTCTTACCACAATTTATGAACTACGAGTAAGGTGTTTTTTTAGTTTATTTCAATTTATTTTTGTTATATTTAAATAACTCGCATTGTTTGAGTAACAAGTATAACAAGCCTTGGTCAGCAATGACTGCTCTGCTGGCCACGCTATGCTGGCCTTAAGATAAGCTTAAGCTATGGTCTCAGCCTTCAAGTTTGGTCGTCATTGCGGCGCTTGCTGTCGGCGCTATAAAGGCCTCGACTCGGCCCTTCGGTCGGACTTCGGTCTCCATATTCATTTCAATCCATTCAAGTCTATGATAATGTTTTATTGATAAAATTACCCTGATCAAGGGCTGCAATGGGCTTTGTGAACTTGGCACCCGACTTTAGAAAATCGATTTTTTTTAATTTGATTCCTATAGATAATCGTTTGTAGTTGATTGTAGTGAATTTGTTTTTTTTTGTAGTAGCTCAAAAAAAAAGTTTGGCCACTTTGAAAAAAACGCAGAACCCGACTTTAGGAAAACGATGTTTTTTTAATTGATTCGTAAAGATAATCGTTTGTAGTTGTTTGTAGTGAAATTATTTTCGTTTGTAGTAGTTCCAAAAAAAAGTTAGGCAACTTTCAAAAATTTAAATTTTAAATCTTCAAATCTTCTGACTTATGGAAAATCTAATATTTTTTAATTGATTCGTAAAGATAATCGTTTGTAGTTGTTTGTAGTGAAATTATTTTCGTTTGTAGTAGTTCCAAAAAAAAGTTAGGCAACTTTCAAAAATTAAAATGTAAAATCTTCTAATCTTCTTACTTATGGAAAATCTAATATTTTTTTATTGATTCGTATAGATAATCGTTTGTAGTGAAATTATTTTCGTTTGTAGTAGTTCCAAAAAAAAAGTTAGGTAACTTTCAAAAAAAACAAAAACACGGTTGAACAAATTTCAGTGCGTACGCGTAGGTAACGCGTACGCACTGAAATTTGTTCAACTTACGTTCCTTATCTACAAAAAATGTCACGACAGCATATTATGTCCAAATGTTATACTTAAGTCACAATTAGTGTTCTTTTATTTTAAAATTTTAATTGAAATGCCTCCGCTAGAACAGACTCTTTATTTGTACCTTGGTATGAATCCTTATCAAAATATATTACTTCATATTTAAGACTGCTTCAATACCTTTATATAAGTAACCTTTCACCAGAGACGAAGTTAAGTTTTGAGTGCAGATACTCAGGCTTTTTAACTTGATAACGTTAACGACCAGTCCGTCCAGGTGCAGTAGTCTTCGTGATTCCATATTCAATAAGGTCATCTTATTCAGCTACGGTGTTATGTGACTAGTACGAGGTGGAATATTAAAACAAAAACGACAACAAGCATTCTGCACTCTTTGTATGGTGCGCGGGTTCTCGCAAGTAAGTGAGAACCAAAAACTATATCTCCATAATTTAGTTTAGAAATGATCAGTGATTCACAAAGAACGATACGGGATGCTTCAGTCAATTAACTCCTAATTTTGTATATTTTTATCTTACATACAACTAGGTCGACAGATCTATCTAAAACTCGACGCAAGCGAATTTTACTTACCTACCTATTTGTCAATTAAATAAACCCTTGACTGCTGCAGATAGATTTTTCATATTTTTTTTTCCTGATTGGTCGTGATGCCGCCCAAGCCACAAGTACCTGTGGGGTTATCCATTAATAACCGGACACCCTGTTAATGTGTTTTGGAGGTTAATACAACATTTATCATATCATTTTTGTCCATTAATTACGTAATATTTATACGACATTATTTATTCATAAATGAGTTTAATTTAATGAAACTATCAGCTTAAAATGTCCTAAAAAAGTTTAACACATTTTGTATAAATTGTATTTTCGTGTTACAAATTCAATATCATGAGGGCGCGTGAAACTTGAAACGAAATTTCATGAATACACGGTGTAACATGAGGGGTGGATCATCGGTGAATGGGGGGTGGGGGACCTCAGTACCTATCGATTTAACCTTATTAGATTTTGAAAAGAAATTTTGCTATAATTTTCATATTTGGTTTTTTATAAATCTAAGAGTCAAATTGGTATAGAGGTACCAAAGGCCCACTATTCATCTTGTTGCACAAAAAAGACAGGGTCGCAGACTCAATATTTTGGCTGCAATTGCGAAATTAAGGATGAAATCTTTTTTGATTTTAACTAAAATCCAAATAACTTTTGAACCAGTGAATATCGCTGAACATACAGGGGGGTTAAATCGATAGGTACTGAGGTCCCCCACCCCCCATTTACCGATGATCCACCCCTCATGTTACACCGTGTATATTCACAGTAAACTGATACTCGCAGTAATAACTCGCACAATATAAAAACGTTTTTTAAATTTCACATAGCCCAGCTTTGTTCGATTCTAAATGAATTATTATTATAGATAAAATGATAGCGCTACAAAAGTTATTTTAAGTCAATCATAACCGCTTGCAATGCAACAGTTTTTAGCCATTGTAGTACGTCAATAAATGTTAATAGTTCATTTGTAACCCAATACACAAAAAATAAAACAAACATGATTATAAAAAATTAAGAAGCGCCATTGTGCGTCAATAACTACTGTAGCGCGACTTTAGAACTAATTCCTATTAAAAAAATATTAGATTTTCCATAAGTCAGAAGATTTGAAGATTTAAAATTTTAACTTTTTTTTTTTTTTTTTTGGAACTACTACAAACGAAACGAATTTCACTACAAACAACTACAAACGATTATCTATACGAATCAATAAAAAAAATATTAGATTTTCCATTAGTCAGAAGATTTGAAGATTAAAAATTTTAATTATTGAAAGTTGCCTAACTTTTTTTAGGAACTACTACAAACGAAAATAATTTCACTACAAACGATTATCTATACGAATCAATAAAAAAATATTAGATTTTCCATAAGTAAGAAGATTAGAAGATTTTACATTTTAATTTTTGAAAGTTGCCTAACTTTTTTTTGGAACTACTACAAACGAAAATAATTTCACTACAAACAACTACAAACGATTATCTTTACGAATCAATTAAGAAAACATCGTTTTCCTAAAGTCGGGTTCTGCGTTTTTTTCAAAGTGGCCAAACTTTTTTTTTGAGCTACTACAAAAAAAACCAAATTCACTACAATCAACTACAAACGATTATATATAGGAATCAAATTTAAAAAAATCGATTTTCCAAAGTCGGGTGCCAAGTTCACATAGCCGCTGCAATGCTGATCGCGTTGTGATGGCTGATTGCGCTACGCTACGCTTTCATCCATCATCATCGCGGCCAGCAACCCACCCAATACTGACCTCAGTAATTTACTGTTACTATGAACTGTTGAGTCTCGCAGAATCTTTTAAATGCAGCATTTATTAATAGGATGGAGAGTCGTTGAGACAATGAATAGAGATTATTTATGAGAGCTGAATTGTTGATTAGCTTGAACTCTAAACTTTATTCGACACTGACCTAGAACGGAATAAAGTGTTGCAAAAACTTGCTCGAATACACAATTGAGGTAAAAATAGCATGGTCAAGTGCTGGTGTTAATTACAAGAGAAAAGCTTAAAGTGAACGCTATTTTAGGGAAAGTGGTAGGCCATTGTAGATGGGCATTCGGCACAGTTGTTTTTCCAACTCATACCAAGTGAATTTGAACTTCTGTCTGCACACATAAATCAATGAATATAATGCTGGACAATCCACATAGCATCATCTAGCCCTAAGTAGGCTTGTAGGTACGAGCTAACTGAATGCTTATTAGATTACATACATAGTTATTTATATTTTTTTATTATTAATGAATAAAAATCACCTAGAAAATCCGAAACAAATATGTGCATCTCGTCTCGTAGAAGTTTGTTTGGAGGGAACCGAACCCGCCCTCTGCGTTGCCCTTCGCGCCACTGAGGTCGTCATACATGTATGGTCAATCGAATTGCTAATTACAAATGAACGAGACCAGCTTTAATTGCATGCTTTGCTGCATGTTTTGGTAAAGTTGATAGGCGTTGCATCAAATTGGTCTACTCGTATAATATTTTATTGCCAACGTTCATTACATTACTTCGGCAAAGTCCCACTCTGTAAGTGTCCAGACTAGAGAGAGATGATAGGCAGCTCTCTAATTGACTCCTACTGGGTGATCAATTAGAAACGATATTTCCTTTATTGATTTTATTAGTAGAAATAAAAAATTACACCAAAATAAATATGTTAGACTAGTCACCGTGGCGACCATTTTGTTAGAATTAGGATGCATTTCTAGGTGGTCCCGCACGATAATCGCGTTGTAATTCAACATCGATTTTTTTTATGAGCTTATTAAGGTGAAATTTGTCCCAAAATCCACGTTTTGACTTAACGGAAAATTAATTTTAAGGGAACAAAACAACTATTTTTCGAATATATTTTTATGAGGATCAAAAGTTTAGGATATTAGTTAGTAAGTTATGGGAGTCGAAACACGATTGACTAAATTTGACTCGGTAGAAAAAAATGGTAAAGTTTCCTCTAAATCTTCATTTTTACAGAGATATCTCTACGGGTAAACCAGTTTTATTTGCTAGTTTTTTAATATTATTGTAATGAAATGTCTTCTACATGTTCCCTAATAAATACTTTAGACAATTATGGTTTTAGTTTTTTGAGAAACAGTATTATTTTAGAGCAATAACAAATTAAAAAATAAAAAGCAGTGAAATTGCGCACGGGCCGATCATTCTGCCGCTCTTGCCTCCCTTTCTCGCCTTACCTGCGCGGCGTTCGTTCGTCCTTGTCTCGAAAAGACGAACTCATTTCACCTTAAGTAATTTGTGTCTTTGCTATTGTTATAGAAAATAAGCTAACACATTAAAAACATATTAAAAATCCGCGCCTTGCAATATTTTAGTAATGCTAACGTGAAATCAGGGCGATGTCTCTTTTGTTTATTCGTTATAAATAATAAAAAAATCAAGCAATAAGGAGCAAAGTCACCGTTTTCGAGCGGGAGTGGTGAAAATTATTATTAACCGAGACCAATTAGCTGAGAGGCCTTTTCTCTAGGAAAGTTTTCCTTTGTTTGTTAAGTTAACAGGTGGAATGGAATCACGTCGTCTATTTTCATTATGTTCGTTCTGTTCACGCCTCATTACACACAGGTGTCAGTCTTACCTTACCAGGTAAGGCGTACCTGACTAATATACCTAAGCTAGCTTATATGACAGCATGCTAATTGCAGCCTGTAAACGGAGACATTCCCATGAGAATTTAAACTGTAGACTCGTAAAACACACATATTACATGTATTATTTTCCTTTGAAAGTCAGTTTTATTTTACTCATTTAAGAGTAGGATATTTTAAGTCCGCGGAAAATTGTCTAATTCTGTCCTCGCCGCTTAAAATATTACTCTATAACGAATATAATTTATTTCGCAAGGCGCTTTACAAAAATGCGTTTTATTTGTTATATTAATATTGTATTTAATCTTATAATAATTTACGAAATTCTTTATATTTTAAAAGAAAGTAATTTTAGGAGCGTAATTTTTTTTAGTTTTTCTGCGTTAACAAGGAGTAAAACTATCGAAAAGTAATTATAGATAAATCCTTAACTATTTTCTACAAACCCATAATAAAGCGAACTTTGATTCAATTAAATTTTGTGAGCATATGGTAATAATACTATTTGAAGCCCAAAATATTTCATGCTGTTTTCTTTACTATGTTTTAAATATTAATATTTAATTTCTTATCTGGACTTTTTTACCCCAAAGCGTGGGTCTGTAAACCTACGAGAGTATTATCATCTAACAAATGACAGACGAAAATGTCATGTAATTAATAAATGCTGGACAATCCACACAGCGTCATCTAGCCCAAAGCTAAGCAGAGCTTGTGTTATGGGTACTGGATGACTGCTATACTTAGAACAATACATTACATAGATATTTTATGAAACAAACAAATACAGAACTCAACTCCGGGATTAAGTAACCGTACATCATAATTGTTATGATCACACATTGTTGTTATGCTTGAATGAGCACAAACATTATTATGTTTTTTTTCTGTACAAATTCTTCGATCGATATATCACTCGGTGCAGAGTGGTAGTAAGCAACTAATTGAGGGCGCGGCGCCTTTTGTCTTGTCTATATCGGAACCCCGCCGCTTAACCGCATCTTATACTCAAATAATAAAGGAAAGTAAATAAGTAAGAGTGTTGTAGTCCAGTTAGTTTTGTATGATATTATTCAAGTTTTACTTCGGAAAAATAAGGTGTAGTGGATGGAGCCCAGTAACGACTGATTGGACCAAGATGATTTACCCGATGTCTAGTTTTGATGAATGCGATTATCAGACTTTATTTCAGCAGTAAGTACCTTACTATCTATCCGATGGGCATTTAGCGGGGGATTGTTATATTATAAAATAGTCCCTCGCCGTATGACTGTCTGAAAGCGTCTGAAATTTAAAAAATACAAAACGGATTTTCATACCGTTTTCACCAATTAATGGAGTGATTCATGGGTAAGGTTCTGGTGCATAATATGTGAGGATTTTGTGTTAATTGGGTGAAATATATAGGTAAAAATGCCTAGTACCTAGGTACCTACTGGCGTGCGCCGCGTAAGTGTCTTTTCATACGTCCCGTTCGGGCCCGGCTACCCGCAAACGGGGACCTATGCTTAAAAAGGCATTAAAGCATTAAGTTTACATATGGTAACAATAAACAAGCAAACCCAATCCGGATGGGAAATAAACGAATTAATCTTATGGTTTTTTTATGTAGAGTAACGCTTCTAGAACATAAGTGTGTCCTCTGCGAGGATCGCTTTGCTTTGCTGTTTAGGTTCTTATGCAAACCACTAGCACCTTACATCGGGTGAACCATTTTAGTACTTAAACATCAATTAGGTAGTTGCATAAAATGTGATGCATATAATCTGAATGTTTTAATGCTCCTTGCCATAAACCAGGGCTTGAAACGTTTTTCCTTGTTAGCTAATAAAGTTTTTACGACGTCTCATATTGCTAGAGCTTCAAGTAAAGGCTAGCTTCGGCAGGCCGGCATTGATGGTCCGCGTTAATCGCATGAGACGGATTTTTTTGAGTGTAGTGTGCTTAACGCAGCAACTGGATTGCCACGCACTGCCGGCATTTCCGACAGTACGATAAATCCGCTCCTTGCGGTGCGGATCAGATGCACTTCTATGGTAAACCATAAAAGAATACTAAAATTGTTTTGATGCGGTTGGTGCGAAGCGTCCCATGCCGACCTGTCGACGATAGACTTAATAAATAAATAAATAATGCTAGACAATTCACACAGCATTATCTAGCCCCATGGTAAGCAGAGCTTATGTTATGGGTATTAGATAACTGATATACATAATACAATACATTACATAGATAGATATTTTTTATTATACATCGACCGGAACAAATATCTGCAGATCGTACACACAATTGTTCCGAGGCGGGAATCGAACCCGCAACCTTCAGCGTCGCAGGCGGACCTTCGCCCACCGCGCCAGATCGGTCGTCATCAATAAGACATCATGCAAACTGTCGCATTCATTGAACAACATTCCAATATAAAATGACATATTTTTGTGTAGTGTGCGGTACTGCCCGACTCATTGACTTATTGAAACCGTCCGTTGGCATAGCGACTTCAAAATACCTGTGCAATCGAATCAGAGTTGTAACAACCAAAAATAAATCCTAAAGCGGTGATGTCAAGGTTCAAAGTTTGCTTTAAACTTGCGGCAATTCTTATAACAAATACAGGTTTAATTCAAGATATTATAAGTATCAAAGTATTACGTTAAGTCATGATCTCACATGGATCTTATCTTACCTACATATACCCATTTCGATTGTCACTCGTATATGAATGCACTTCAGTGCATCGGTGTTTGTAGTTATAAACACCCTTGTACACCTATATAATGCAATTAAAGCCATAACAGCCATTGACGAAGTCCATTAATACTTTTCTTTCATAAAATATGACGAATGTTGTCTTTGGTGATGTCACAAAAGGGCCCTGCCAAGGCCCGCGATGGTCGTGAACTCTGCCAACTCATGCAGAGTTGTTTGCCGTTTTGTGACTCAATTATGTTTATTTTACTACTTATTCTTTTAACTGTATTTTGCGCTTTATTTTTTTACAAGTAAAGTTCATTATATTCTAATTTAGTCGCATTGTATTGCAAATGCTGTTCACTCGTTATCAAAGAACCGTTGTCATCGGCAAATTCTATAATATAGAAGGTACCCGAGCTTTGAGGCTCATTTATTGACACTTATTACAATTGCGTAAAGTCTAAATTACGAACCTAGACACGCTTCACTTCGGAACTTCTTTGATTCATCGTTGATTAGAACTAATAGGAAAAACATGGACTCGTACACGATAAAACTGGCAATAATTTTATAGCACTTTAGTACAAACGACACCATGAACTTTATAAACTGATGTCAGTGCTATATTCCGCTAAATAATAACGTAATATAAAACCTACAGCCACAAGCAACTCAATCAGAATGTGTCATGCCACTTAGAAGTGTGGTTTGCATATCGTTCCGTTCCCTTAGCCTACGATCTCTTGCTCTACGAGTCTAGTGAATCCTCACGTGCTTTCAATCAAACGAGTATAATACAACACAATACAAACACAAACACGGCGGTAACAGTCTCAATAGAAATATCGTACTTTAATGACGTGTGTGAGAAATAAAATATTAAAAATCGTGTTGTGATACTGGTTTGCAAGCTGTTGTCAATGAGTGCGAAAGACGACCTAGATGCTTTACGCGAAGAATTAGCAAGGTCAGTGTTTTTGTGACGCTAGGCGTCTTCGCTATTATCGACTAGTTTTGGTACCTAATCGATACTTTTGTGGTGGATTCGAGTTTTCAATTGACAAGCGCGGACGGATGGTGGTGGATACAATGATGATGGTAGAGCTGACCTTTCGTAGTTCCTGGATAAATATTAGTGTTTTGTGACTTAAGCTGTCTTCGCTATTATCGACTACTTTTCGTACCTAATCGATACTTTTGAGATCAAAATTCGGCTTTCACGTGACAAGAGTGGAGGTGATAAAATGATCATGGTAGTGCTGACCTTTGGCTTAGTAGGATCAGGCAGGAGTTCCCGGATATATATTATTTATTTTTAATGCGTATGACGCTCGAAAGAAGCATTTCATCATCATTATCATTCCGTTGACACCCACTGCAGAGTATAGAATAGACCTTCCGCACTGTGGACCAGTTAAATCGATCTTAGCCCTTTACATACCTAAACATAAAGCGCCTAAAATCATCAAATATGTGAATTTATGGGAAGATTAAACGTTCTTTTTTACTTTTTTCAGACGGCGGATGCAACAGCTGAAACTATGGCAGCAAAGAGAAAAAGAATGGGCGCGATCGCGAACAAAACGGGAGAAGAGCAACAAACGGAATATATTCTTCAACGATAGCGTTATGTTGCTTGAGGCTGCGGCCAGAAATGATATTGATGAAGGTACAATACAATTATTACATAAATCACTTGATTCTTTTGAAAAAACTAAAAAACGACTTCCGGAATCCTTTAGTTTTAAACTAAAACAGTTTAAAACTTTACCAACCTCAACTCAACCTTATAAGACATTTGGAAGTTTTGCGAGATAAATACTAATAACTCTGGCCTATGTCTAGGATTGGACTATTATGTGCTGATGATGAATATGACCTTGTACGCACCTGAATTGTTTGTTTTTTCTATTTCGTTTAGTAGACGTGCAATGTAAGCAGTCAAGAAATATAAACTCCAATACAATACAAAAATACTTTATTATACACCAGATACAGATAATTACAAAAAAAGACATAACATGCGTCAAGTACAATGGGCGGCCTTATGGCTAAGAAGCGATTTCTTCCAACCTTTGGATGGAAAGAATTATGTGAATTTAAGAAGTTGAAGGCTGTATATAAAACCTCTTATTTCCAATTCCAGTGCGACGGCTCCTGGCGAGAGGAGTGACTCCGGACGCGACAAACGAAGATGGCCTCACGGCACTACACCAATGCTGTATCGACAACAATGAAGCGATGATGCGGCTGCTACTCGACAACGGAGCGAACGTCAATGCGGAGGACAGTGAGAAGTGGACGCCTTTGCATGCAGCTGCCACGTGTGGCAACCTCAACCTGGTCCGGATATTGATACAGAGAGGTATGTAGCCTTTAGGTCATCACTGCACTAATGCGTATCGATTACGGAGCTATTATGAGGCTGCTACTCGACAACGGAGCGAATGTCAATGCGGTGGACAGTGAGAAGTGGACGCCTTTGCATGCAGCTGCCACGTGTGGCAACCTCAACCTGGTCCGGATATTGATACAAAGAGGTATGTAGCCTTTAGGTCATCACATCACTAATGCGTATCGATTACGGAGCTATTATGAGGCTGCTACTCGACAACGGAGCGAATGTCAATGCGGAGGACAGTGAGAAGTGGACGCCTTTGCATGCCGCTGCCACGTGTGGCAACCTCAACCTGGTCCGGATATTGACACAGAGAGGTATATAGCCTTTAGGTTTAGAGTGTCACTGCACCAATGTGTATCGATAATGAAGCGATGATGCGGCTGCTACTCTACAACGAAGCGAACGTCGATGCGGAGGACTGTGAGAAGTAGACGCCTTAAAAGTGGAGTTCCATTGAAACGTTGTTAAATAATCTGATATTCGTATTTTGGATGGTTTGTATTTTTTGCATGGAACCCTAGGTCGTAAGCTTAAATGAAAATATTCTCAGAATAAAAATTGATTATTTACTATGCCTTTTCATAGATATCAAAGAGTGTTTGTTTAATCTATCTTTAATGACGGTAATAACTATAACTGGACGCTTAAAACGTAAACGAATACAAAAGAAATCTCTAAAGATGTATGCCGATCAAGATTTATCTAATCATTTATCTTGGCCAACGTGAGTGAATGAATTAAGTGTAGAATGAAGGCTGGAGTGAATAGCAATAGAAAGGTCACTAAATGAGCTGTTTCCTCTTGTTGTCTTTGATATCGTTGTTTGCCTAAACACTGCACCTTCAATGCCACCTACCCTCCTTTTTTTGTTCTTAATAAATGCTGTAATTTAACCTTCCAGGCGCCAACTTACTAGCAGTAAATGGAGACGGAAACATGCCTTACGATATATGCGAAGAGGAGCGAACCCTGGACGCGATCGAAAGCGAAATGGCAGCCAGAGGTGTGACCCAACGACTGATAGACGAAACACGAGCAGCTACAGAAATGACCATGCTACGGGATATCGCCGATATGGTCCAAGCGGGCATGGATTTGGACGAGCAGAGAGACAGTCAAGGGGCGACGTTGGTGAGTAATATCTCGAATAATAGCGAGAAGCGACTGCTAGACGTAACATAAGGGCTGTTTAAATGACTATGCTACGGAATATCGCCGATATGGTCCAAGCGGGCATGGATTTGGACGAGCAGAGAGACAGTCAAGGGGCGACGTTGGTGAGTTTATATTTCGAATAATAGTGAGAAGCGATTGCTAGACGGAACATAAGGGGCTATTGGAATGACTATGCTATGGGATATTGCTGATATGGTCCAAGCGGGCGCGGATTTAGACGAGCCTAGATATAGTCTGGAGATATGTTGCTGAGACCTTAAATAGAGACGACGGAGCCACGTTTAGTCGAAACATGAGCTGATATTGACATGATGCGATATTGAAGATTCGGTCTAAACCTTATAAGACATTTGAAAAGGCATGGATTCTGATAAGCCGAGAGATCTTGTCTTTTTTTATCTAAATCCATGAGCATGCATAAAACCAGAGATAACCTTGTACATATCCATTATTTGCCCTCATTTATGTTTGTTTTCTGTAGAACATATCCTTTTAAATACTCTGTTAACTTCTTAAAAAACTCTAACCTATATCCCACAGCTGGGCAAATATCTCCTTCAAACTCACTCGAAGGTCTCAACGATACTTTTGTAAATTATTAATTTTATTTATTTAATTCCAGTTACACATAGCATCAGCGAACGGCTACACCAAAGTAGTGGAATATTTACTGGAACACCGCGCGTCCACAGACGTCGTCGACCACGATATGTGGCAGCCAGTCCACGCTGCTGCTTGCTGGGGCCATGTGAGTGTAATACTGACCTTATACTGTAGACGGTAAAGTTGGATTTTCGTTAACTTTGGGTTTATGTTAGATACAACAACTTTTTCAATAAGTTTCTACTGCAGATGTGCTAAGCAGGATTCAGGCAACCGTTTTCGTCACAACAAAAAAGTTTTCTAATTGATCACAACGCAAAAACCATTAAAATTTGTTTCAATCGATCACATGTAAATTTAGTTATAATAATTCACGTCTATTTTTTGTAAAACGCGAACTTGATTTTATTCGTCACCCCGTCAAAAATTGAAAGAAGAATAATTGGATACAAGGCCTGTTATAGAATAGTCATATTTCTTTTCCGACAACCATTATGTTACGGAGTGGTGGCCACCTTTGGAAGAAAATAAATTATATACAGAGGAAGAAATCTGTCAAATAAATCCCGTTCCGACATAGTATTAAGTTCGCACTTATTACATAGATTTGTTTTATTATACATACAAAAGAAAATACCGTAGTGACGACTTCCTGAAACCTAGTATGCTCAACGCGAGTTGCTATTGTATTTTATTAGGCGCTGTCTGAAATATGTTTTTTTTTTTCAGTTGGAGGTATTAGAGTTGTTGGTACAATACGGGGCTGATCTCAATGTTCGGAATAAGCACGATGAAACACCTGCAGGTAAGATTTAATATCTAGAGGAATTGTATTGCGTTACCAGTCGAGACTTGTTCAGCTTTTTTCTGTCTGTCCCTATGTATGCATCTTTAAAACTACGCAACGGATTTTAATGCGGGTTTTTTTTAATAGATAGAGTGATTCAAGAGGAAGGTTAATAAACCATTTATTTAACAGATTTCCACGCGGGCGAAGCCGCGGCATCCTGCCGCTAGTATTATTAATAAGAAAGTTTGGATGCATGTAATGATAGAAGGTTGTATGTTTGTTACTTCTTCCCGCTAAAACTACTCAATAGATCGTGCTACATATCTGTAACTAGGTCCAGACCTAGAATAGCACATAAGCTACTTTTTATCTCAAAGTTCCGATATTGAATGATTTCTATGTTTCGTCGGTGGCGTGTTTAGCTATATTTTCTAGCTGAACAAAAAGTTTGAAATGTATAGAAACCTGGCATTCCAAAACCGAAATAAAGACAAATATTTAACGGAGTTTCTTTCTATCCCCAGATATATGCGAAGAAGGCGAGATGCGAGTGCGTATAAGTCGATTAGCGGCAGAACAAGAGGAGCATAGGAGGAGGGCCGCCTTATCCGCCGGCGAGCGACTTAGAACGGCTCGCAGATCGTCTTCCACAGCAAGCACTAGCAGGTAAGAATGACTCATACTGTCATATCAATAGAGCTGAAAATACAACGCTCAATAGTACCAAAATGGCTGTACGTCGATTAGCAGTCGAACAAAAGGAGCATAGGAGAAGTGCCGCCTTATCCGACAGCCACTGAATTAGAATCCTTGAGAAGTCAAGTCACGGCAAGCACCAGCAGGTAGAATGAGTCATACTCTCATAGCAATAGAGCTGAACATACAACGCCCAATGGTCACAAAATGGCGGATATAAGTTGACTAACAATCGAACAAGAGGAGCATAGGAGAAGGGCCACTTTATCTGCCAGCAACTGAATGAGAATCATGTTTCGTGACAAGCACCAGCAGGTAGATTGACTCATACTCTCATAGCAATAGAGCTGAGAACACAACGCTCAATGGTCACAAAATTGCGGATAAAACTTCATCAGATGGAGCCCAGTAGGCCTATGTTTGGCAGTGGAATAGTAAAGCTGATTAGTGAACGAATAATGGTGCGTTAACTTCCACTGATTTTGAGCTGAGAGGAGTGGAATCAACTAATCAGGAACTAAAGGGACGACGAGATGTGAATTAAAAAAAATGTGTTGTCGATTAAAATATTAACGCATTTAACTCTTAACTATCTTCAGCCCGCGACTAAGATTACGTTACAGTTAAGATTACTTATCAGGTATTTATAACGCACCTTAATTTTATTTTCCTTTAAAATAAAAAATACTTAATAAATCTTTAATAAGTTAACAATTCGCGAAACTTTAATAAGATTACGTTATTCCCGGATAGGTCTACCATCTGGAATTCTTCTTCTTCTTCAAGATTACTTTTAAAGACAAAAATCTGGAAGCATTAAAGTGACTCATTGTAACTACCATTCTATTGAAACTGTGTTCAATTGTGTTATTATAATTCTTCTTTGTTTCCTTCCTTGGTGACAATATGAACATGTTCACTAAAATAACATTTTGTTAGCAGAGTGCGGTCAGTGCGTAGAACGTCTCTTCGGGAGAAGCAGCTAACAGCCAAAGCAGACGTCAGGGGCGAGGCGAGGCTGCGAGAGACCTTCGACTCAGCTGTCGACGATGAGATTCAGGTTAGTTCACTGTTCCACACATAGAGTGTGATATTGTTAGCAGAGTGCGTGCGTAGAACTTTTTGAAAGAAGTACCTAACAGTCAACACAGACATCAGGGGCGAGGCGAGACTGCGAGAGACCTTCGACTCGGCTGTCGACGATGAGATTCAGGTTTGTGCATTATTCCACACATAGAGTGTGATATTGTAAGCAGAGTGTGTGCGTAGAATAAAACTTCTTTGAGAGAAGTAGCTGACAGTCAGAGCAAACATCAGGGGCAAGGCGAGGCTGCGAGAGATCTTTGACTCAGCTGTCGACGATGAGATTCAGATTAGTTCACTGTTCCACACATAGAGTGTTAGGTTTAAAATTTAAACCCGTCGTCGTCATTATTTCGTCGTGCTCTTTTTGACGCCAGTTAATTGGAAATCCATCCGAATGTTGCTACTAAAAGTATCCTAAAATAAATTCAAGGACTTAGTAACGACACATATTTTTTGCTATGCAATCACGTTAGATAAATTACTGGAAAAAACTGTTTGTTCGTTTCGACTACAGTGAAAAAATTACAACAACAAAAATTAATTTCACGTCATAATAAATCCATATCAATATCTGACACGCGTCAATACCAATGTAAAAACAAAGCCTTATAATCTCTTAAAGAGCGCATTATTTGCGTTTTCTTTACTAAGAAATTAAGATAAAGAATCTTGTACCTTCTATCTAATCTATTCCATTTCGTTGATAACTTCCAACAGCCATATTGAATCGTAATGCTTCAATATCAAGGTCAGTTTTGCATTAAAAGCCCATTAGTGTATAGGTAATAGGCCTAGTGCACGTCAGTTTCACGTTACAGTACAATCGTCAATAATTATCATAATTAACGTAAATATCGTGCTAACATTGTAGGTAGAATTGAATGCGTCACAGATTTTTAATCAACTTTCGACTTTCGCACTATTATTATAAGGAGGATGGTTCTGCAAAAAATATACGGATGCTTGCCGTGAAAGGGAAGTTTGTCATTGTCGTGACATGCGATGAAACGGTAGCCGTTGAAAGTATGGAGAATGCATTTTGCATATAACTGCATCTATAAACTAGACAAACTCGTTTTTTTTCTTCAAATATACAAATTCGTCTTATAAAGTTACCGATACTCTTTATTTCAACGACTAAAAGGATAAGGGTTTATAAAGGTGATTTTTTCTAGAATAATTTATTTCTTTCCTTTTTTATGTTTCAGTGGTTAAAAACGCAAATTAACTTGCATTTGCGAGTTTTATGAGAAATTGAGACGTATTACTTCACACAGGTGATTTTAATCTATATTTGAAGTAGTTAGATCCAGTTTATTTTCAGTACAAAGATCTAATCAAAATAATTAAATCCGACTTGGTAGTTAGATTAATTAACCTACATAATCTTGTTACAGAAACGTAAAATTACAGCTTATGAAATATCAATCTTCTCTAATATATGCGTGTAATGGAACGCATTGGTCGTAAAACAAGTTGTTTTACGCAGAAACTCGTAAAATTTGTCGTCATATTACCAAACATTTTAACGGCGTGTTTAAAGCTTCAGCCGTTTAGTAGTCAAAAGGTAAAACTATTCATAGTTTTGAGTTACTGTCTCTTTAGTAATATTACTACATTACATGTGGGCTTTGGGCGTCTGGAATCCGAACTATTTTGAGGTGTTTTAGGTTAGCAGGGTCATGGAGGCAGACCCACCTTATTTTTAGTACCTTATCTCTGTACCCTTTTGGATCGTCGTATCGCCATGTCACTGTTTATGTTTTCCGTTTGTTTGTTTAGGGTTCTGGTGAAATAAAATGTTTCTAAATCAATCTAAAATTAGGAATGCGGAAGTTCGGATGGATGGATGGATATTTGCCACTGATTTACGCTAAAACTATTGATGGGATCGGGCAAGAATCGTGATAAAATTTTGTTTAGATGTAGCTCTAAGCCAGCTTTAAACACAATGGCTCAAACAAAGCCTACTTTTTATCCCATAAATCAGTTCCCAATAGAATATCCGATAGAAATAACCTTAAAGCCGTTTCCATAAAAACAACGCGTGTGAAGCAGCGGGCAGAAACTAGTTACACTTAAAACAAGTGAGCGCATCAATTTAACGCGCAATAAGCGCCCTTAACTTGCACGTACATTAAGTTCGTACATAGATCATTGTATTTGATGTATGAATGGATTTTGAGGTTATCTCCCTACAATCAGTATTATAGGTTGCCTAAGATTTGCCAATGCATGTTCCTGGTTGTTGCAAGAAAAGCGTTGAACTGAGAGTTTTAATGTTTTAAAGTAAAGTAGGCGCCTTCTTAAACTTAACTTTTACCAGAACGTTCAGTATCTAGCTTACACCCATAGCACAAGTTTTGCTTAGCTTGGGGCTAGATCATGCTGTGTGGATTGTCCAGCATTATTTAATTAGTATATACACAGCATGATCTAGCCCCAAGCTTAGCAAAACTTGTGCTATGGGTGTTAGATAACTGATATACTGAGTAGAATACATTACATAGATCGATTTTAATAGCCCTGTGCACTTACATATTTGTTTCTCTTTCGTGATTTCACGTTCCAAACCAAAGAAATACTGTTGAATTCTATGTAATTAAAGCTTTTTACCACGATGACCCCCGAGTTCTGAGGTCTTATTTGAAAAACCAAACCTCTTAGATTTGCCTCTTAAACCGCGTAAGGCGCCGCGGCTTGCTATTCTATGCAATTGGCTATATAATAATAGCGGAGAGGTTAAGGAAATAAATAATGTTTCATGATACCCAAGATTTCTTATCAGAATAATACAGAAATCCATGAATTTGTGACCTCCACTGAAGGCTTCTCCTTGAATCAACTACAATGGACAGTAAATCGAGGTGTTTTCATTATTATAATTATAACACATTCATAACCAGAATAATATGTAACAAGAGATGCTCAAGTATATCTTGAGTTTAAACCACAGAAAAACCACGAAGGTTGTGGCGGTTTTTGTGGACAGTATATAGCCTTTTTATAACCTGTAATAATTTAGTCTGACGAATATATTGTATGCTTGTAATTCGCTCTAAAGATACTGAAATCACATGGGATAGAAAAAACCTTTAAACGTGCTTACGAAGCCGCGGGTGAAAACCAGTAAATAATATTCACATTCTATTGGTTTACTTGATGCGTAGGTTTCGAACGGCTAGTGTAGACTTCATGAAAGTTCATATTTCACCGTCAAGATAGGGTGAATTACCCCTTCATAAGTGCAATTTACATATTCACTTTCCATCAGGTAAGATTGTTGCCAAAAGAAGGTTTATCGACCATAAATTTAAGGGTTATAATCGCGCTTCAAATGTTTCATGCTAGAAGGAATACGTAATTGGATTCGTTGATGGTGTAACTTCCATAAAAATTCCTACGCTTTGAGGAATTGATATATTGGGTTTAAACAGCATTACAATAAGCTCATTGTTAACACGCACCTAGTAGATGCATTTTTAACGGGAACGATATGGAACAGTCTTGAAACCAGTGGCAGAATTTTTACTGCAAAGAAAGCTGTAATTCTTAGAAGGGAAGGTTTCAATCCGCATGGAGCTCTGTGTACAGCGCAAAAGACCTACCAAAAGGTATTCGAGTTCAGTATTAACTGACACAATTAAAATCAATGACAAGTTTATTCCTAACAAAGAGCCCTTCTGAATTTATTACACTCTGCCATTAAACCTGCAGGTAACTGCAGGTTGTCCTAATCTTAGAGAAATATTATTATATAAGATTTTTAACCTTTTTCAACAGAAACACGGCCTTGGTCTTCAATACTAGGTTTTACAAATGTAAAATTATTCATTATTGCCACCGGCCACTGGTTCACATTATTCTTCCTCCTTCTGTGTCTGTCCTACTTTATCTCTGCTGCCGTGTAAATACAGAGATCGTAGCTCCTACTCTACCCTGTGGGTCAGTCCAGTTGCGCCACATACCGCCTGTTAATACGAACGTAAAAGCACTCATTATTGCACCCAGACTAATTGGCACCAATTACGCAGCCCCACGAGTCGGCTAAGAACTGGACTACATACCGCTGCGGTTATCTTTCACATAGATTTCCAATGAGATATATCTAAATGGTCTCTGATATCATTGTATAGCGATACTTCAATATTACCCATACAAATATTTAAGAGGGATAGAATAGAGTATAAAAATATATATATTTATCGACTCAAGTATACTACTCGTAAAATAGTATAAATCAAACCGTAACATGGAAACAGGTGAGACTAAGGTGGTAGTAAGAATTGGGTCACGGGGTCATGGAGACCTGTGCCGAAATAGGGTTTTTTTTGTTTTTTACATTGAATTAAATCTTAGATAGAAACGGTCCGATTAAAATTTTGAATTTACTTATGTGTTATTTACATTACCCGAGTTATATTTATTTATATAATAAAATGTTCAGTGTTCACCAACCACATACAGTTAAACACATGAAACATTTTAGGGACTACTTTTTAGACTTTCGAGATCCGTGTGGGCGAAGCTGCAGGCTTAAGCTAGCCCCTAATGGTTCCTCCAAAACTCTATTATCTTCAGTAACATCTTAGACCCATATAATCTTATCTGTGTGTTATCTACACGGATAAGATTTTCAAAGAGAAAATTTTTAATCCAAAGACAGAGTAATCAAAAGATCTCTGATAGCATTGAAGATCAGTTTGATAAAGATTAACTGCTCAGGAGGCCTACTTTGAAACACGAAATAGTTTCGGGTACGAAGATCGCAACAAACGAACAACGTTACGACCTTAATCGCTGCATAAAACACGTCACCAACTGACATCTTTCTTTTCGGATATCTAAGATAGTTGTTAAAATAATTATTTAATTTTCATTGACTTCTTTTTCACAAGTGTCACCAAAAGAACGGTTCGGCCGTTGGTCGTTTAATACGATCCGTCCTCCGTTAACATCGTAATTCGTATTACAAGGTAGACCTGAATCTTTTGAATCGCAACGTAAACAGGAATACTTACATGGTCTCGAAAATATTTTGCAAAAATGATTTCAAACTTATTTCTAATACTTTCTCTGCTTTCGACTAGACTGGCTGGCGCTAATTAAACCCGTATTTTAATTACAAAGATTAATTACATCGTGGGCCTATCTTCTTTTCATAATGCATTGCTTTGCCGTCTCGTGATAATATTTGGTGTAAATCATCACAAAATAATCTCAAGTGAAGTTACTTCACTTGTGGTGAATTCGCAGTCGAAAGTTTGTAAATAACGATTTTCAATTTTGCAATACGACACGAAATTAAACAATTTATGAGATATTTACAAACAAGCATATATACGAGTACAAGTGGGTTGGCGTTCTCTTCGCTACAAGAGAGATCATTCCAGACAATCTGGACACAAAACAGCTATTTATTATTTACTAGTTTTTACCCACGGCTTCGAACGGGTTGTTTATATGGAAACGTTTAAAAGGTTTTTTCTGTCCCAAAGAAACTGTTTTGTGGCATAAAAAGCCTATGTTTGATTACAGGCGTATAATATAGTACATCTATGCATGCAAATTTCAGCCTGATCCGTTCAGTAGTTTTGGCGTGAAGAAGTAACAAACATCCATTCATATGCATGCAAATTTCAGCCTGATCCGTTCAGTAGTTTTGGCGTGAAGAAGTAACAAACATCCATTCATGCATCTAAACTTTCGCATTTATTATATTGGTATGATTGACAGTCATGTGCCATCATAAAGAAAATGGAAATGTTATATGTAGAATTTATTGTCTTTTACATTATTTTATCAATTACTTTTTTATGCGTTTCTGTCGTATTTGCATTATGCGTAGCGTGATGTCTTATTCTCAGAAATAGACCAGAACTAATATCTATAGAGGCAGAACTCGTTTGCGATATTAATTACCTTAACGTGCGCACCCTTAACTATTATAATAGCTTCGGAACGTTAATGAAACTAAAATATTTACAAATTGCTGTTTTTAACTTCTGTGAGAGTTTCACTTCTCAAATCTTTGTTCGTGTCTGTAGTGTGATGGCATGGCAGAAGCGTAATGTAACGTGTTACATAGCGAGCATTCATGCTGTCAGTACAGGGTAGTAAAGGCGCTCACAACGAGCAACCAGACGGATTTTAGCACACGGCGGCGTAATGTATCATGCTCTCTGCGAATGTTACATTACGCCCTGTAACACAGGTCAGTCAGTACCCGGCTTAACGTGTGCTCCATCTGATCGGTAATTAAACTAAAATATTTACAAATTGCTCGTTTTACCTTAACCGAACTGTATTTTACTGATTTAACTTTATTGCTTTTTTAGTTTTACTTCTTACCTGGCTTTGCAGTATGCTTGCACACATGGTCTAGAGCAGTATCAATATAATAATGTCTATGCAGCCTTATGCATCATTCTCTACAAGGCTACACCATACCAACTGCTTCTCACCTGTGGCAATGTGCACCAGAGCGAGCGCACTCTCTTCGTAATTACACGTTTCTAAATGTTTTATTGTTTTTTTTCTCTGGAATCATCCACGTTGATAATGGATTTGACGGCACCTGTCTGTTAACTATCTTTCGTCCTTTGCATGCTCTATTGGTTTGTTGATTATTCGTAATTGTGTTTTCCATTCGTTTCTTGAATGGACGTGTTGCCTTTTTGTGGCGCTTTGTTGACGTGTTTGTGTTTTGTCGTGGCATTGAAATTCAAGGGAGCGTATCCATCTTTCTCGTTTGATGCTATGGCTAGGTTTATTGCTTTGCTATGGGAATGCTGTTTTACTGATAGTTGTTTGATCTTGTATTGGGAATCGATTTTGCATCATCAGCATTATCATCAATGTCAGCGCATGTGGTCCCACTGTTGGGCATATAGCCAATGTTTTTGCCATTCGCCTCGGTCCTGAGCTAGGTGTCGCGTATATGTTTATGTACATATATTTTATGTTGGGGCTAGTTTCACACAGTTGAGGTAACAGCAGACTGTTGCAAACAATATACTGGAGTAGCTCAACTATAAAGTGTATTATATAATTTCGATTCTGTGTAATTTTTACGCTTCCATTGTCAAAATGTACTCTGGAAAAAATATTTAAGAGCCTTTATTCCTAAAATGCGCAGAAACAGTACTTTTCAAACCCGTTTATATCATGAACCACTTATCTTATAGTATATGTTATTTACTAATAATTTTAGGAAATTTTAGTGTCCAACGATCACGAGCATCTTTTTTAAAATCATACATTTAAAATGTTTATGATTTTGTTGCTATTATTTTTCTATAAATATTTAATGAGCGACGTGACCACACTCTAGAAAGCCTCGCGGCGGACTGATTTTCGCGCAGCGTTTTATAGTAGTTTTAAAATATTTATAGAAAAATAATAGCAACAAAATCATAAAAATTTTAAATGTATAATTTTAAAAAAGATGCTTCACTTTATTGGTAGGCTATTATTATATTAAATTAAATAAGGTATATCGGTAAAAACATCATTTAAAAATGTGAAATATTCGTAATATTTCACATTTTTTGAATTTTAATTTCTCATAGTAGGATACCAAAACCAAACATCTTTCTAAGTAACTTTTTAGCCAAGGATTTCATCAGTAGGTTATATTTTTTTCTTAATTAGATATGTCAGTATTTTCTATTATTTTGAGCTTCGAAACTGATGCTGAAAGGGAAATTATGAAAACCTCTCACAAGTTATCTTGATAGAACGCGTACATACTATATTAATCGAAATATTTTATAGTCAAACTCGTTGGACACTAAAATTTCCTAAAATTATTAGGAAATAACATATACTATAAGATAAGTGGTTCATGATATAAACGGGTTTGAAAAGTACTGTTTCTGCGCATTTTAGGAATAAAGGCTCTTAAGACAGTTTTTCTTATCACAAATAAAAAAAAAACTGTGTTTTGATGAAAAACCTAAGGCCATGAAACTAACAATACCTACAATAACTGGTATCAATAATGGATAATGGGGTTCCTTTAACAGTTCACTGATCAAAACCTTCGTTGGAACAATGTTGCGCTGTCGATGTCGCCATGTGATTGAAATTCGAGGTGTCTTTCTTTACAATTAGTTACTTCCGTCCTTTTTACTATGAAATTACCTTACAATAACATGAACAACAGTCTGTGGTTACGGCCCTATGAATGTCTGTAAACACGTAGTATTCATTTATAAGGTTTTGGTTATTAATAAATTATTTGCTACCTGTATCCCATAATCATTTATGCTCTGAATAAATAATTGAATTATAATTTATCTATAATATAAAAATGTGAAGCCGGGACGGGCCGCTAGTTTACTATAAAACTTGATAATTTTGGGTGTGAATTTAAATAATAAGTCATAAAGTCACACCTAAAATTTATATATTTAAAATAAATAATATGAAAATAATCGGCCTCTGGTAAATTGCACCTTTGTTTTTCTTTGTCAAGAAAAGAAGAGTCTGATTACGGCAATATATGATGCCTTAAACAGATTTTTCATTTCTTCTCCTCTTGCAACTCCTGAAACGTATCTGTCAAAAACTAAAAATCCTACTCGCAAACTAGGAGTTGGGCCTGTTAGGGAGATAATACAAATTTCCCTTCGATGCGTCAGGTACAGTACAGATTTGAACCATGTGCACCCAAGATGTGAGAATTATTTAGGGTCTCAACACTGTTTCTTTTCGAAACTTTTCAGGAGCAAATTACTTGCAACTTAGATCGTTGCAATGGTAGCGTGGTCATCGTTCCGCTGAACGCATGCGCGTTGAATCAGTCTTTCCTCGCGATTTCCCTCGACTCGTGCGCAGTCCGTGTGGTCAGCGAGCGGGCACAAACGCGACCGCTTCTTAGATAATGCATTTTGACATTATCTCCTTTGAAACTTTTCTGTATGTGAAATATTTGAAGTTTTGTTTGTGCCTTTAGTGGTTCTTTTTATTTTTTGCTGTGTATTTTTGAAATTCGAAATAAATGAATTTTATTTATTATGGATTTGTGTGCTATCCAGACAGAAAGTGATATTCAGACAAATTAAATAACTCTTTTGTTTAAAAGTGTTCGTTTGTTGACAAAATTATTGTAATAATTAGAAAATTGTGGACTGTATATGTAATAACGTATGGATTGATTGTAAACTGTACAAAGTGCTGTGCTCGTGACAATATTTCTGGGAATAGCTTATTGTTTTCTGATTATGTGCTGTGATAAACAATGTCATTGGATATAATGTTCTTGACGCACGACAATTTGCGCAGGATGCGGAAGGATCCGCCAGTTTTGGGCCTAAGATATAGGGTATGTTATACCTTAAACATAACTGCGGATAAAAATACGTGATTTTCGAACTTTAAATTGATATTTCAATTGCTTTTGTGAGCCTTTAAACGTCATGTTAATATTATAAAAGCGAAAGTGACGATGTGTGTACGTAACAAGACAGCGCCAGTCAACTGACTACTTTGATTCTTTTGAAGTTTTGGACCTGTGATATTATAGCCATTTTTATCACAAACGCATGCGAAATTGCGGACTAAAGCTAGTCACAATAATATTATAAATGCGAGTGTTTGAATGTTTAGATGGATGGATGGTTGGATGGATGTTTGTTACTTCTTCACGCCAAAAGTATAGAACGGATCATTGGGCTAAAATTCACATAAAGGTTTTATCTAACTAATCAGTTCCCATGGGATATACATAACCTTAATGCATTTCCATGGAAACAACGGATGCGAAGCCTATCGGTCTAGAATCTTGTATTTAAATATTTATTCATGGTGTTTTTCGGACGCAGCATGAATTTCAGAGTCATACTGAATTTTCGCCCCAACCAGGCTTGAAAATAGTACATTACGCATAGCATGCTGTTCTGACTGCTCACCAGATATATTTTTAGGTACTGACGCTTGCATGGTTTCTATTTTTATAATTATTTTTGTTTGTATGACGTAATCTCCGGACTGGACAAATTTTAAACATTATTTCACAAATGGATAGCTACATATCCCTGATTAAGGCTGCGGTTTATATAGGTACTGCAAGAAGCGAAGGGCAGAGGCTTATCTTTAATAAAATATCAAATAACATAACAACAAATTAAGGTTTATCTACGACTATTTTACTATAGAAGTTATCGTGGACGAACGTTGGTGTTCTTCCAACAAATTAAGGGTCGTTTACATTCGAAAATACTCTTGTGACATTATGATTGTATTGTCATAGATGTAAGTCACGCAGATAAAGATTGCGATTGAAAATGAACGCTCTCGCATGCTGTTTCGCTTAGGTCAAATTTGATCAAAAACAATGTATAATCTAACCAGGTTAGCATGAGGGAGGCGGTCATTTTCAAACCCAATTTCCACTTTACGACTTATAGTAATATATTTAATGATGATTTCTTGCAGTTATTAAGTACTTTATAGTTATTTTTAATAGAATCCCTATTTATACTACATAGGTACTTAAAATAAAAATGTAGAACCTCACCTATTGAAATAACTTATTCCTTTCCAGGGCCTTACAAACGGCGTGGAAAACGACCAAAACACCGCAAACCTGCAACCGCCAGAACTCACCCACAAACGGCTTTCAACCAGCTCGACAACCTCCAACCAAAGCTACGATTCAAACGTCGAGTACGCAATACCCAAAAACACATACCAACCGAAAACAACCAACCCCTTATTCGGTGTCAACGCCGCCTCACACTACGCGCCCGGAACAAATCACCACGATGAAAAATATGATAGAAACTTGCCGAATGGAGTTCGGAAAGCACCGGAAGGGCAAGACAACGACACGTACAAAACCGAAGACGCGTTAGACGGTAGGAATGAGATGATTGTCAACCCTAACAACATAGCAATCGCGGAAACCGGCACGGCAACCTACACCACCGATAATAATGGTAAAATCAATGTTCATGTCACCGTCATGATTAACGCAGGTAATTATATGCATCCTTATATCGTTCGCACATTACTTCCAAGCACAAATAACATTATTGTAAAGTTATTCTAACAGCGGGCTGATTTTGTTTATGGTTGTGTACGCCGAAGCTAAGCTAGCGAAAGCTGTTGCCATCATTTCAAAGTTGGGGGTCGTCTATTACATCACATGAGGCTCGAAAAGGGAGAGGAGGGGTGAATAAAACACGAAATATCACGTGTATTTATATTTTTGTAGAACGCGTAATTACTGAACCCGAGAGACAGTCATTTTTATCAAGTTTCTTTTATAGAATGAAATGAGAATATACCTGTATTTAGAGAGTATTCTGAAAATTTTTGATACATTGTTCGTAGTGTTTTTTAACGAGAAACTATAAAATTAGTTTGTTTTTCTTTTATTGGAAACAGAAAGCAATTTCATGATTTTAGCTTTGATTCCCTTCGATTATGCGCACAAAATTGAGTTTAGGTAATTATCCAGGCCTGAGTTCGATGAGTCAATAGAATCATCGATCCCATCGACCCACCAAACTCATAGGTTCTGTAGGATAGGTTTACCTTCGGCGTACACAGACATTAGCAAGATAGCTCAGTCCTGCACAATGGTATATTGAAGTGAAGGGTGAACGTTTGCGGAGTGGAGTCGAGGATGCATATGAGGCAAGCAGTCTCTGGTTGTATATAGTGCATGCGTGATTGTTTATTCCTCTTTGGTATTGTGAAGGCATGTGTAAGGCGAGATGAACTAGTTCCTTATTTCACTAACTTTTCATGGCTGTTCCCAATTGATAGATAAATAATGTTGGACAAATACACAGCATCATTTATCCCAACCTACCATACATACTTTCCCTTTCTAAATATAAAACAAATAACATTTATCAGTACAAAGTATTTTTTTAATTAAATAAGGATCTAGCTTCATCCTAGACATCGTCTCTTTGGGTTTATGTAGTCAAACGTAGTATAGTATAGATTAGTGTGTTCTTTGGTTGCATGATAACACTTTACACTCAAACACTCCTTCTATCTGTATTGTTTGTTTGCATGCAAATTGTTAATCAAATTAAATCACCAAATCATTGCACCGTAGAATGTAACTTTATCGAAGACAATTTAAATTAACCTTCATTTCGTACAATTTCAGGAACATTAGCCGACTTGAAGAAACAGCGTTCGCAAATCAGAACCAACGGCAGTCCAGTCGAAAACAGTCTGGCATCTACAAACAACCATAGCATGAACTCTATACCAGAGACAAAAGACATGCCAGTACAGCTAAACCCCCTAAGTATATCACCAAGCTCGGGTACTGTACCACGGTTTTCTGGCAACACCAGTGACGTGGTAGGAGATACGAGATCACACAGGTGCTGTATTATCATGTAGAGGTGAAATAGTAGACTGTAAAGCGTTGGTGAAAAGTAGTTGGCGACACTGGTGTAACATTCGTCTCCTGAAGCGTTGGTAACACTGATGAAACGTTAACTTGTAAAGGGTTATTAACGCTGGTGATTTGTGATTGTGAAGCGTACAAGTCTGATTGTCATTCCAAAAGAATTTAGAACTTTGTCGGTTGGGAGTTCTAAGATGGTATTCCATGGGTAGGTTAAACTAAGAATACTTTTTCGGTTAAGCTGTGTAACTCTAACTGACTTTCGCAGTATTATTTCAGCTTTTTACCAAAATATCAAGTACCTTATACGTATGTTTTTGTGTAAGGTAATTGGCTGATAGTAAAACCGTTTATGTTTTTACCTAAGCGTGGGTTGCCACCCTAAACTCTATCAGTTTGCTTCACCTTGCCGATAAATTGCCATTAAAACTCGGAATAGCTAGATTGGCTGGGTAAACGAGTGATTGTTTAAGAGCTCAACTTTTATTATTCTAGGTAAATTATGGTCGCTAATATTTTATTAAGTGTTCGTTGTGAATCCTATATCGTGAAATTAATGTTGTATAAGTATTTAAAACCTTGCCTTATATTTCCTAAACATTCCATTTATATTTCAAAAAAATATTTATTAAAGTCTAATGTGATCGTGTTTACAAATATCTTATTGATTTAGGTTATATTTTAGATTTAAAATTGCATAATAATAACTTGATGTAATGCAATCAAAAATTTCGTGGGTATCAGTTTGAAAGTGCCTCAAAATCTTAATATCTATGTGAGACATAGCATAATTGATAAAAATATAATTCTATTTATTTAATATTTAATAAATCATTTTTTATTATAAAAGAAATTCGATGCTTTACGCTGTATCCTAAAGTAAATTTGAATATACACCTTTATAGAACTTTTATGAAATCATATGAAAACAGTTATTATAGTCCAAGATATTTGTTACCATTTACAAATATCTTGGACTATAATATCTGTTTTCATATGCCTTTATTGAATGCTTGCATTTCCTGGACCACAATTACTATTTAAAGTACTTAAAATATATATTATTAACAACTTAACTAAAACCAACTTAAAATGATATTTAACCATGTTTGTATTACCCATGTAAAGTATAAAACCGTATGTATAATAATTCCGAAGTAATACCCAGTAGGATTTACATCTATCTGTACCAGATAACCATATAACGAACAAGTTGAGTGTCCTTGATAGTGCTTAATACTCAGTTTGTGCCAATTATTACAATGTTACTTTATCAAGCACAATTTTACAATGTTATTATACTTAAAACCGTTACTATCAGTTAGAATTATCCAAATTTAAACTTACTTTCTTAAAGATAGTCTTCGGAACGAATTTTAAAGTTTCAACCCTTAAAGTAATGGATATTTTAACCTTTTTATTCGAAATTCGGTGTTCATTATCTGTGGTATATTTAGAACGTCGTCGTAGACATTCCAGTTACGTATTAGTTTATTGAATTTTGTATACTTATTCATTATACTAGGAGCTTTTTGAAATATTATACATTTAACCATTTTTAGATGAATAGTTCTGTAGATCCCATCCATTAGCAATTCATTCGTCCATATCTTAGTCATTAGAGTAGTTTTAGTTTAATCACTTAGTACTTAAAAAGTACTTAAATATTGTATGTACCTTTTCATAAAAGTCGTGAATATCAAACAAATCTTTAATCCACGAAGCAATATTTGGAAGGCCTTATAGATAAACATATATCAATTATAATGTTTTTATTGTGTAACAGTATTATTTGACAAAAGCATTTTGGCAGCATTTTGTGATACAAATTATCTTGAAGTATTAAAACCAACAGGCATTTTTAAATTATTCTGTAAAGCTAGGAATAACTCTTCGCTGGGCACAGTATGTATTAACAGCAGAAGTAAAAGTGAACTATGTTTGTTGGTTGTGATGACATCTTGCCAAGAGGGACAAAACATTATATCTGCCCTATTATTTTAATTTCTTAACGCCTATTACACAAATGTACATGTACTAAAAGTAAAGCGTAAAACATAAACGTGTCTTCTTCAACGACTCAATCGAATTTTTATCATCAAACGTGAACTTAGTATGTTAGTAAGTTATTTTAAGTTCACGTATTTCAAATACTGCATTATTTAGTTACAGTAAGGGTCTATTTTTGACCTCGCAGCTAAACCTAAATGTCCTTTGAAAGAGGGTGTAAATTATGATAAAATTCCGAGTTGACTTCTGCTACACTAGAGGGCGCTAGCATAGACCGCTCTTTTACATCGCCTCAAAGATGTTTGGTACTTAATTCTTCATTATTTTATTATGCTAGCCTCACACGTTTATGTCGCAATATAGTTAACAAGCAGTAATTACAATTGGAAATTATGTTAAACCTGAAAGAACGGTGTAATATAATCCTGTTAATATTAAAGTGAACATACTGTTTGATATCTATGTTGTGTAACGCTATATTGCCTATAGTAGCTCTTGCCTAAAAACAAATAAAGCTGTGTATTTGTAAATCTTTGTAGATAAATTATAAGTTACGTTGATGAAAAGTGTAAATAAACGATTGTAAATAATGCCTGTGGAATTCATCTGGGCATATAAATATATCCTAAGGGTGGTACTGACCGTGGTTACAGGGTGTAATGTAACATACTACACGAGCGTGCAATTAGTATAGGAAAAGAAGGCGCTCGCAGCGAGCAACGAGACGGATTCTAGCAAACAGCGTAACATCTTACGCTCCCTGCGAATGTTACCTTACGCCGCGTAACCCCGGTCAGTACGCACATTTAGATTTTGCTATTGTTTATTCTGGTAACAAGAGCTAGTGTTTCACTAGGCGCATCGGATAAGTCATAAAACATGGCCGCTAGGAAATGCGTCGCTTGGCAAAATACCAAATCGTGCTGCCTGAATCTATATTTGATATAAACAGAAGGCTAAATATATAAATGGCATTATACAGGGTGTAACAAAATGAAACGACCTAATTCGAAGCGGGGTTTGAGTTTTGATCGGAGAATACGGGAAACATATTTTTTTAAAAATACGACTTAGTTTTCGAAATAACTCATAAAAACTAATTGATATACTAGGCACTGACTGACGTATCATGTCATAGCTAGAGGAAAAAATACGTTTGTTGTAAAACTAAGTCGCGTCCCCAGCTGCTATGATGTTGTGGTCCCCACGACTAAGGTGTTGTGTGTTTTCAAGGAAATCTAAACAGCTACGTAACCTTTCTAATGATAATAAGCACGTGCATCAGTCATTGCCTGGTCTACTGGTCATTTTATTTCATTAAATATTTAAAAAATATTTTTTTATTCCACGGTCATGTCTGAATCTGAACCACCCCTCAAAGTTTGGTCCTTACTTTTTGTTACACTCTGTATAAATTATGTAACTCTAATAAGGTAACAAGTCTTAATTCCTACAAAAAGTATAGTCATTTGTCTAAAATCTTTTGCTACATTTTTCGGTGACCTAGTGAGCACTAACTCAAAATGTAACATCACCTATTACTAGTGTCAAATAAATGTGTTCGTAGAAAATCACTCAAACTTTGCATTTTGTAGTGATTTTGATATCCTTTTAATCTAGTAGTCAGTTTTCTACTTCAATCGTATTGGTTGTCTATTATATTAGATGTAGAGTTAATGTAGATGCAAATATAGAACAAATTATAATGCGTATTTTATTAGAATTGGACATAATCAATGTTATCTTGCCTTGTCTTGGACCACGTAGAAAATTCCTAATATTAAACGTAGATCTCAAATTATAACGCTTTGATTCAGAAGCAAGTCAGTAAATTACTAAAAAGGATTTATTTCATTCACTAACTGTTTCTGAATAAAAGTCGATCCTTAAAAAAGTTGATTATCTAATATATTTGCATATCTATTATACATGTCTCCTACTATTAGTTAAGATACAAACTGATTAGAAAGTATTTTAGGTAAAAGCTTTGAATCAGATTTTAATCGGATATTTTCTTACTACAGGCTATTGGCATAATACTATCGACGAATTTTATATAGCACCGTCTCGCTCTGCCATGGAAATCCCCGGCCTAATATTTTGCAGTTTGCAACTAGATTTATAGTTCAATGGTTTCCTTTTCTGCTGTTTTCATCACACATTCCACAGTTGACAAGAAAAAGTCCTGCTCAGTTCGAATCCGATCTGAGCGAGACAGCATGAGAGATGACCTATTATTTAAGTACACAAGTTGTTATCAGTATCACCTACAAGAATCAAAGTATTTCTTGTATGGAACCAAATAAAAGTTTGCATCAACGTGTCTTAATACTTACAGATATCACGTACTTACCCACTTCTTATTCAATATAACGAATAAAAAAAAACTTAAGACAACCCTAAGGTATTGAAAATTAATAAAGTATTGTAGTTTCTGTATACTGAACAATTTCTGGTGAAAATGGCAGAATATTTGTGCGATCTTGCGAAATCGACGCAGGTTCGTTTTTCGTATGTAAATCCATTTATTGGTTTGTTATTGTTATTGATTCTTGTTCAAATGATGATAATTCTTATTGAAAAACTCTTTTGTTATCATTTATCAATGCTATAGTTTTTTCAATGGGCATAATTTATGCGTAAATGTTTATTATGTAAGGAGCAATGCAAGGCTCTATGTTGTTTTAAATGATAAGATTGTTATCCTTTATTCAAATGGTAAATAATATTCTTGAAACAGTAGTGTGAAATTTTCTTAATCGTTAAAGAATAAAGATTAATAAATCGTTGGTTTCAAGTGTTTGGTCGTTTTATTTTACCTCATTAAGAAGTATCCCGATGCACACTAGCTCCGCCACCTATTTTATTTTATTATTACGAAGGAAATTTATAAAATTGTATTGGGCAGTTGGTGATACCTTTTATAAGCTTTTTTAATGTCTCTATAATAGTTTTTTTTTGTATAGTTTAGGCAGAGATACGAAGTTGCCCTTGGTGGCCACCAAACTATACTTTCGCATCTTCTAAACAAAATAAAACTATTACACAGGCATTAAACAATCTTATTATAGGTCAAATTTCCAAAATATAATAACATAGGTGGCAGCACTAGTGTGCGTCGGGGCCTTAACATAGATTATATATGGGTTTTTGTTGAAAATGTTTGACGTGTATCGTGTCAAATTCATATATTTTTGCAAAGACAAATATCTTCTTTCATTAGGTCTATTTTGAGTAATATTATACTTAAGTATTTTTATTTTTACAGTCATGAATAAATTCGTTGAATGAACAAGACTTTGAAAAGAATGAAAAAAGAAAAAAATATATCTGCATTTAGAGAAAAGGCGAGTAAAGTTTCAATATGGTAACTTAGTAGCATGAAAAGATTTCTGGGTTGGTGGAGGGTCGAGGTATTTTGTACTATTATTATGTAGATGTAGAGTATTGTAGAGATATCTTAGATTTTTTCTAGTTAGAATAATTGTCCCATTGCTGAGCAATCCCCAGCAAAGAGAAGAGAGAAAGAGAGTTTAACGCTGCTGTTTAATAGACCACGATCAAAGTGTTAAGGTCGTAGCTAAATATATTTTTAAATTTTATTATCATAGGGTTGAAATAGACTAAAACCACATGGGACATAAGAAAACGTACCTATGTACCTTAATATTAATTATTATTTTGATATTTCTCTCCAACATCAGTCCTTTGCCAGTCAAAGATTGGGATTCAGTTTGACTCAGATTGAAAGTAGCTTACAGATTTGGATTTATATATTTTTTCTTTACACTTTGCTCTATGAATTATGTTTTATGTGGACTACCCACACACTACCCCACATTAAATAGGCCCACTTTTATCTGAACCAATTTATAATCTAAGAAAAACAAGACCCTAATCTCCTATTCCAGTTTAAATTTCAGAACAACCCCGTTCCTTCGAGCCTTTACCTCGTAAAAACCCACAGCATCCAGAACTGGCATCCAAACTTCATTCAGGAGCCTGGAAGTGGGTCAACTCGGTGAGTTTTGTGCTGTATTTACACATTATCGATTTGACGAGGCTCGAGGCTAGCCGGCTCTGCAGACGGCGGCGCGCGGCCGTCGTCGCGGGCAAGGTCACGTTATACACTAGTTAGCGTTAGATGTGGAACTGAAATCACACTAATATAAACTAGTTTCTGCACGCGTTGTTACTATGGAAACGTTTGAATGTTATTTCTATCCCATGGGAACTGATTTATGGGATAAAAAGTAGCCTATGTTTTATTCCTGGCCTGGAACTACCTGTATGCAGCCCGTTCCGCTCAGTAGTTTTTGCGTGAAAGAGTCCATACACGCACTAACTTTTTTATAATTATTCAATATATTTCAGGTGCAATTTTTGAGCTTATTTCAATCACTTTCGCAACCTATTAGTAGGTTGCAAAATTGATTGAAATTAGCTGCCTGGAATATATTGAATTTTTGTAATCCAGTGTGTTGACAGAAATAACCTTGTAAACATTTCTATATATCAGACACTCAGATTGAGACCCTTCAAGCCTCAACCCTTCTTCCCTCAAGATGCGGATGTACACACGAACATACATCTATGGGTAGGCCGTTGTCACGCGGCCGACCCAGCCTTAGATTATTAAACGGTCATTGTTCGGTCGGGGTCTATTAACTCGCTAGGCCAGAATATACGGAAGAATGGAGATCCGCATGAGGGTTATCTGAAACCTATAATTTCATATTAAGTTTTTACTATTATGCGGGCCACACGCACGCGGACTGCGATTTGTATGGATTGCTAAAATGATCCACATCTATGCATTATTAGTTCTACTGCGTAACATCGCAAACTATGTCACGCAACACGCACGCCAGTCGCTGCTATTATTTATGCTACATCGCGTCATCTACATTTCTTATTGATTTACGATTTCCACGTGGATCCAATCCCTGTTTATTAGGATAATACATAAACAAGGATAAAAAGTAATAATAATGGTGAAATACAATCGTAATTCAAACTTATACGTAGAATGACGCCGGGAAACGGCGGCGAGGCAATATCAGCGAGTCAAGTTTACTGCGGCAGTGTTCGCCGGACCGCCAAGCCTAGCCGACGCGTCGCGGCCTCACTCCAAATCAACCTGCGATCTAAAACACGCAAGAAAAACCAAATCTTCAGATCTTCTTGTATGCTGAGGTTTATAAGACAAGTCTGCAATATGAAGCCACCCGTGAACGTGAGTATTTTTAATTTATTCGCTTTTACTACTCTAGAGCGTGTTTAGATACCTAATTGTTTTAATTCCAGTTTTGATAAATTCTGAATTCTTAATTAATCTTACTGTAATTGATCAATAATTATTATAGGATTTATGCCGAAACATTTATCGTATTAAGACCTCGTCCAAATTAAGACGATTTATCACAAAAATTACATCTCTAAACCGGCGCAGTAGTACAACATTGTATGTAATAAGTTCAACAAATTGGTACACATCAAAAAATACCTGGAACCTGAATCAGGGCAGGTTTTTTCACCACAATTAAGAACAATGAACTTCTCTCCGATGGTGTTTTAGCACGTCGGCTCTCAAACTGTACATACCTTTTTTGCTGGTGGTTAGATATGATTAGTATGTCCGTTGGTGTTCTAGTTTTTTTACTATTTGGTTCTAAAGGTGTTTATATGATTTAAAGCGTGAACAGCATAAAGATACTGCCTAATTTTTTACATGCTTTTATTTAAGTAGCCCAAAGCTAACTAACAGCAAAAAAGCTGTTGTTAGTTGTATGTATGATAAATGTCTGATCTTTAGAACATTTATCCCCAATCAATTGAGCTGCAATTTGGCATACTATTTTTTTTTTTTATTTGCTTTTGGGTGGCTTTCGTATCACGGCGGCCATGATAGGCCTAGTGATCGCCACTTTTACATTTCAGTCCCGAAGCCGTGGCGTTCATAGTTCGCCACTAACCCTTGCAGCTGCTAGGAACTGTAGGATTTTCTTCGGGGTGATGTCTTTCAGCTCGTCTGGGCTATGCAAATGCTTGCCCAGATGGATGCTGCGTTTGTGCATCAATGCTCCACACTCACTTAGCAGATGGAGGGGCGTTTCATCCGCCTCCTCACAAAATCTGCAGGATTGTGTGTCGCTTAGCCCTAGTTTGAACATGTGCTTGTTAAGGCGACAGTGTCCAGTTAGGGCTCTTGTCATGATGCGAAGGTTACCTCTGCTTAGCGCTAGGATTCGGTTGGTATACCGACTATCGAAGGCTTTTATCAGAGATTTTGAATGATCCATGCCCGAGGAGTTTCTCCAGAGCTTGTACGATTCCTCGAGTCAGGATCCCAGGAGTGTTCTGTGCGCCAAGCTTTTAGGTATGGCATACTATATACTCGTAACTTCAGTCACAATGCAATGTATTGGTACCAACAAGCTGGTCTGATGATAGAGTTCTGGGCACGGGTCGACACAGGATTACGGCAAATTAGACCTTTCTTTAAGATATTTTTTTTTTTATTAATATCGCAAGTCAGCTCTTAGCCTATATAACCTTCAGGGTTATTATAAATTCAGGTGTAGGTACGAGTCTTCGACTCGGAATCTGACACGAATTTGCGCAAATTTTATCAGTTTTTGTACAAGAGTACGAACTTAATAATTATTAAGTCAAATCTAAATAAATAATTACGGCCTAAATGTTGATTTTTTGCGTTTTACTTTCAAAGAAACCAGCATTTTGGTTACTTTTAAATACTAATTCTAATTTACGTGTGCCAAAAAGGCGCCCAGCTCAGAAAATATTTGGCGGACTGTCCCAAAGGATGCCCCCATCGCTGGTTTGTGTATACCTACATTCGTATATAGTACGAGGTTGCAAAGGACATAACTATTATGACCTAGTTATATTCGTATCCAAATCGTCTACATCCCTATTGAGAATGCCGATTACATAGTTAGCAAAAACGATCCCAAGATCATTTAAGAGGTCACGTGCCTATATGTATTCAGATTAAGGCTTGCGTAGTACAGTGCGACCGGAAAAAGTTAAGATAAAGATTTTTTACTTGCCAAAACATGGGTTATGTAAGGTAACAAGTAACATTTTATGAATCAACATGTCTGACTGTTAGTCGGAATGCAAAAAATATTTGAGAATCTCGGGCAATAACTTAACATTTAAAAAGAAATTGCCTGTTCAACGATTAAGCTTGTGTATTTAATTGCTTGAGTAGATTTGCGTTGTTTTTGGCAATTGCGTCATGGTTCATTCATGGTAGGTATTTTTAATGTTTATTTCAATGTATATAGGAAAAAGTATTGTACACTTTTATATTTTGATACTTCAAAACAAAATCATCATCATCATCAGGAGGCTCTTCCCTCTTAGCCTCATAACTCTTCTTCCATATGTAATTAAACTTTTTTATGTAGGTACATGGCGGCTGCTATGTACTAGGGATTGAAGGGGTTCCATTAGCATAACAAAATATAATTTTAAATGCCTGCGGAAAAGATAACAGTACAAGCACATATACAAGAATTAGACGAATCAGTTAGAGTGCAATCGAAAAACTTGTACATGTATATTGTCAAGAAATTAAATAATATCCCAAAAAATTACGATTACGGCGGGACTTGAACCCGCGACCTTCGCTTAGATACCGATATGATATTGGTTGATTGGGATATTATTTAATGTCGTAAGAGATTAACTCGAGTGCGAGGGCGCTACGCTGGGCTTACGCACTATAAACCTTATGTATTTTGTGGTTTCATATTTGGAAAAGGACATTTTAGATTATTTCTAAATTGTGGAGCAGTTCAGTGTGTGTAAACTAGTTTTCCTAATTTTATTATTTTACAATCAACCAATGATTACGTTCTTAAAAATAGGAATAAGAGCTTAGCATTGCTAGTCTCAGTGTCGCTGTCGTGACAGCTGCACCCTCATTTAACTATTATATATTACTCATATAGTGCAGCACTAATATAATATGAGCTGCACCCATAGGAGTGCAGCACTTATTGCTGCATTCCTATTTGAGCGCGATCAACAAATTCGATTATAGTCAACGACTGCAGGCAGAATGGATGCAGAAGAAAACAGAAAAATGTACTTAATTAAATGACCAATCTACCAAAAACTTCAAAGTTGCGTCTAGACTTAGGCATGATGTGCTTTATCTGCAGTTTGATTACTAGTTAATTCGCATTGGACGCATCATTCGTCTTAATTACAGCAACTCATATCAATTTATAGTATCTGTTAGTTTATTTGCGGACAAGCACCTCTACTTATTTTTATTTAATAAGGAGGTAACACATAACATTGTAACCTAATCTTAGGTATTTAAAGCCATAATAAATGCTAGTCCGAATGCTATCCATTGACAGTGGGTAATAATGCACAATAAAGGTTATCTCTATTTAATTGTTAATTCGACTCATTAATTGGTATCATTCACGGCTCGTATGTATTTATTCAAACGCACGCGCTTTAGTGTGGAAGACGAGTGTGTCCATTTTACATGATCTTAAAACTGAAGAATGTCATTGCCATATTGCATAGACTTTGATCCCTGTTGCAATATAAAAACAAGTTGTTTTGATGTCAAAGATTACAGATGTAAAAATATAATTAGCCGGTTTGTTTGTTCATAGCTTTTCTTCTAAACTTTTTCACGTATTTCTGTCGGTGGGTTCCTATTATACTTTGATTGTATGATTCCCAAAAACTTGTCTGGTTTTGTACGATCTGCAAATAATTGTTTCGGGTATTCTGTTTTTTTTTTCTGTATAGTAAAAATATCTTTCTATGTATTGTATCTAGTACCCGTTACAGACCTCTGCTTAGCTTGGAGCTAGATTTTAGCCTCACTAGATGATACTGTGTAAATTTTCGAGCATTTTTATTAAGGGGCGCGTCCCTAAAACAATGAGCGAAAGGCACTTACTAATTTCAAAAAATTAAAGAACTAACTCCATGGAAAGACATTACAAATAAAAATACAAGTGCTTAACAGATCAGTCTACACTTTCACCACGTGATATTTATAAAATAATTGTTAATTTTTGAAAAAAAAAATCGTCAACATTGATCGAAAACATCGAAATCAACGTTTTTTATTTTGAGTTTCTGTGCTATTTCGTTATTATATTTGAAAATATTTTTGATTAAATCGTGAGCAGAAAGTATAAATAATAGATTCACCATTAAAGTTTTTTACTAATTCAAACCAAAACGAAGTAATCTAAGCTTAAAGATCATTAATTTTTTTAGCGCAATTCGTTCTCATTGCCCATACATTTTAGTATGACGCAAGTAGCTTCTTGTAATTCGATTTATATTAGAGTGCGCGCGCCTGAAAATTCAGTACCGTCTCAGATTTCAAGGTGGGAGCACGTCCGTTCGTAGTTCAATTTGGATTGGGTGATTGACACTTAGGGTGGGTCGCGAGTGTCGGACGCTAATTTGTATTCTTTGAGCAAGTAGACGAACCAGGTATGTGAGTTTTATTATGTATTTTTTTTCTTACGAATTACATATTTAAACTCATAGATACTGATTAAAATCGCAACTAATTACCCGATAAGTTTAGGAAGGTGTATATTATCCATGTATACACTACTTTTTTGTTCTTTGTGTCAAAATGGTAGCACATCACATACACAGTAATTAATTATATATACAGGCTGTTTGTTATAGCAATCATTTTATATTTTATTATTATATTTCTAAATCCAAGATGGCTGACTCTTTTTATCGCAGTTTTGTTATGGTAACTACTGAATGAATGTACTGTCTTTGTCTGTGTGAAGATGGTTTTATAAAAAACTACCTTAAAATTACTTTTTGAAAATAGAATGTAATAATAAGATATGCATGATACAAAGATATTTCTAATAATACTTATTATTGCAGGAAACGAGAAGAACTTTCAATGCAATAAAACAAAAAGAAATGCGGGTTATTCGTGAACCCAAAAATAAATTATCTAGGAGCAAACCCTGACGGATTATTAGATGATGATAAAATCGTTGAAATAAAGTGTCCATACTCGTGCTAATAATGTCTATCGATGACCGTGTCAAAACGAAAAAGATCACTTTCTGGAAACGTAATGCAATAGGAGACCTGATAATAAATACGAATTAGGACTGGTATTATCAGGTCCAAGGGCAGCTACATATCACTCAAAAAATTGAATGCATTTTTAGGGCTTGGACCAGCGTGGACATGAAAGTTGAAATAATTAGTAAAAAAGATGATGTCTTCTGGAAAAATAATATGGAAGAAAAATTATTCTCGATTGTATACTCCCGGAAATAGTACATTCCAGATTAGACAGGAAAATGGAGGTAGATAGATAATTATTTTGTTGCACACTTAAAACAAGATAAGAGAGCCCACTTACTTGATGGAGGCAATTAAAAAAAGAGAATCTATACGCGAAACAAAAACACGGAAGAGCGAAAATGAGACAACTATCACTAAGATAAAAAAAGTAAATATACCAGAAAAACAAATAAAGTAAATTGGTTTCATCCCCTGTAATTGTTTTAATCTGCATAACCTTTTTTTATTAATAGATCATCCATGAAACCCCACATTTCCCATATTACGCAAAACATTGACTTGTCAATATCACAAATATCTCCACAAAGAACCAAAGGCTAACTTAGGTAAAATCCAGAACGCTTACACTTTGACCCGACCCTTTGCCGCTGGCTACCCACCTAACGTCACTACGCGGCCGCGGTCTTGGCAGTGCGACTAGCTAATGGCTAAATACATTGCGTGTTTTCTGTGAAATTTTTAAACATTCTATGAAGACGAAACGCGTAATGAATAAGTAACATGTGCGAAATGCCAAAAAAAGATTTATTCGTTTTTAGAGTACTACTATTAATGCGCGATGCGCCTGTGTGAGTAAAAAATATAAATGTGGGTGTGCTATCACAATTTCCCACGCTCGAGTTATGCGTTCTTAAGTTATGTATTTGGACAAAGCAAAGAGCTAATAAAAAAAAACAAATGACTGCTCTGTTTAAAATTTAAGCAATGTTTGTTCATCGTTTGTACGGGCTAACAGACCCAGACCGGTCCTCTATTTATCAGAACTTTTATTGAAAGTTTCAAAGTATTTACTGTAATTAAACATCAGGCATGTCTGAACTATCTGTCTGGCTCCTGAACTATTGAATGATAACGCTCATAAAAGCGTAGTTTGTTAGGGGTCCGATAAGAGCACTACGCAGTAAAGATCTTGAGGATCAAAGTTATTGCCAATGACCTTTGGCTGCTGATAACATTTCTATCTAACAAGGACTTGGATGACTCTTCTTTTTGATGCCTTTTGTTACGTACTCCTAAATATTAGGATAGGAAGATGACTATAGCCTTGTTGATAAGGTTTACAACGCTTTGTAATTATTTTGACTGTGGGTCTGTCTGTCGCATTGCAGTTCCGAAATGGATGAACCTGATTGATAATTTTATTTTATTCAAAGAGTGACTTCACCGATAGCGTTCTTAGTTTGAAATACAGTATATTCTTAAGTTTGTTTGAAGAAAACTGCAGTCGTTCCAATGTTATGTACAAAGTCGATAGTGTGCCACGGTAATATGTGCAGGTACTAAGCCGAAAGGGGGTGATTCTGTACCGGCGAATATTTCACAGCTGTTTAATGCTATTTTTTCAGCTAATCTAGTGTTTTGTCATGAATTTGTTAGATAGGTTCTCGTAAAAATCGAGTATTTCGAGTTTACGGAAGATTTACTTGTCGTCTTATAATATTAAATTCAACTCCCGGTTATTTATTAATAAATAAATAAAAACTATGATACACATAATACTTTACATAGATAGATATTTTTATTGTATACATAAATATCCAGAACACAGAAAATGTTTGCAGATCGTACAAATAAATAAATAATAATACATAAATCGCAGGTGGACCAGCGTCACATCGGTCGTAGATTTACATAGCATGATGGTGATTCGACATTTTTCGTTTATTTTTAGCCAACGCTTATCTTCCTCTTATCAAAGTAGAAGGCTAATGTATAAAACGTGTGATAACGCAGGCTTAGTTGCAATTTTTCTGATATCCTCTTTGATATCCGTGCACTTTGCCCAAGAAAGGACTGTTTTGTTTGCATGTCATTGCAATAACAAACAAATATCCAGATTATGTAGATTAAGATAGCGATTGACAAATTCTTTAAGAATGTTCTATTAATTAATGATCATCATCATTAGCCTATATTAGTCCAAGTGCCTTCTAATATTGTATTTAATAATAATATAAAGCATTTATTTCTCAACACAACGGGTTAAAAATTTGCAATAGGTACCGATAGAGTGTAAATCACACTATACTATTATAAATGCAAACGTTGGATGTTTGTCACCTCTTTACGCCAAAACTACTGAAGGGATCAGGCTGAAATTTGTATACAGATAGTTCTAGACCTGAAACAAACAAACTACTCTTATCCCATAAATCAGTTTAGTATTTTAAAATTCGTATTCAGCGAACTGTACTATTATTTTTGTTTACATTTATCTGGGCTCTTTTTGTCAACAGTTCGCGTAAAATTTCTTGTTGAATTTCCCAGAGCGCCCTACTACACGATGTGGAAATCCCGACAAAGAAGGCTACCTTCGGCATGGGATGTTTCTGGTCGAACGATTCTCTCTTCGGCGCTACACCTGGCGTGATTCGCACCAGGGTGGGCTATTCCGGCGGCACTATGAAGAACCCAGCTTATAGGAACCTGTGAGTATCAGCTTCTAGAGTTATAAACTTCTAGCTGCACCCCGCGGCTTCGCACGCGTGGAAATCTATAGTTTATAAACCTTCCCCTTGATTCACTCTATCTTTTGCTGAACTGCATTAAAATCCGTTGAGTAGTTTACAAGATCGAACGAACAGACAGCGGAAGCGACTTTATACTATGTAATGCTTTACAACTCCATGTTGTAAATTTTGAGCTCTACTCAACGATGTGGATATCCCGTCGTAAAGCGGAGAAGAAGGCTGAATGTTTCCAAGTAATGTTGTAAATTTTACAAAATTCATTACGAATCTATATTTTGTCGAAGATAAAGTAATACCACCTAAAAAACCACACCATTTAAAATAAAGGAGGCTAAACAAGTATCCTGGCTAGCGGCAAGCATACCAGTTGTTCAAAATTATTCTTATTATTATATATTTTTTGCATTGACGCTTACTAGGATTAGGGAGTATTCGAACTAAACTTGTAAAGAATTGTTATTTCCTTTAATTTTCCATAGCAAATTTCTTTGCAAAGATTGACCCTTATCAGCAACGGAATCTGTTGGTAAAAAATACAGGGTATCATATTTTTAGAGAAATCAATCGTGTCTATTTCCAGCAAAAATCTATTTCTACACAATCTTTATGTCGGTAGCAGGCAGATACATCTTTTTCTGTTGTGCCAAAAATGTAGGCGGCATAATACTGTCTGTTTCATAATACACGTAGTTTGTTTTTTAGAAAGACGTCTAAATGTTACTTGGCACTCTCATAGGCCGTGACCGTGACTTGCCAAAATGCAGAGTTAAGTACCTAAATCTAAAGAGGCTTGCATAACCACAAGCACAATTTTATATTTTGCCTAAATTTATCTGCTTAGATCGGTAGATAAAATTATTTATTATTAAATTGCAACTTAGATCCGTTTAAAACCGGTTTTAAAATAAGATCCATGACATTGATTTTTTTGGAAACTAAAAAATATTTTTTGTATGCACAAGTATACCTGCATATATTGCCTGTTGTATAAATTATATAATTGCAAATTGCGCTGTACACAGTCATGGCTTACAAATGATCATCAATTATTTTGAAAAAAACATATGCAGATAGCTCATTATTAAGCACACGTGGAATTTATATTGCATAATATTGATATGGGAAATCATTAAATAAATAATGAATAATGCTGGACAATTCACACAGCATTATCTAGCCCCATGGTAAGCAGAGCTTATGTTATGGGTACAAGATAACTGATATACATAATACTATATATTACATAGATAGATATTTTTTATTATACATAGAAAACGACCACATTGCATTAGTCGTGCATAAGTCATTTACTTTTTTTAATTAATGATAGTAATGCACAATGACTTGGTAGAGCAGCTAATGGTGTCAGAGTTCATATTGCACTAAAACTAAATAAATTATTAAATAAATAATTTTCGTTTTTTTCTCTCTCACAAAGTTTAATACCATAATACAAATTGTTATGTTTACAGGTTTGTGATAGACGTGCCTGAAATCATCCTTACAAGACTCTTGGACACGTCACAATTTTAAAATAACTTATGTAAAACTAAGCAATAAAGTTATATTTTTGTTCACTTTGTTAGGTTGTCAGTTTTTCGAGTTTGAGTAAAACTCGTCCCAAGCTTTTTTTTTCCTCTAGGAAGTTTAGATAATCTGATATTTTTTAGTAACCCTTTTTACACAGGATCTGTTTGAGAAAAACTTAGAGTTCTATAATACAGGTCACCAGTGCTCTCGCTCCGCGGATTTACTCGTAATACAAGGTTCAAGATATTTATTTACTTCTCAAAATATTAATAATCACTGTAGAGAAACAAAATAACCTTATTATCTATTGTAGTATTCGGTACGAGCTAATAATCAAAACTATGTGGGTAGTTCAAAAATACTGGACAGAGCAAAAGCTAAGAATCTTGAATTATTGAAATATATACCTACTTTTTACGGTTTTATATATTAACAACATTACATACATAATGACGAGATGAATTAGTATTGTACTGTACCTGTAGTTTTGAAGGATCAACATCAAACAGTGAAGTACCTAGTTAATAATGTGTTTTATCATAATTATATATTACTTACAATAACCCTTTCACATTCGTTGGAAAAATGAGTTTTTAACCTTAAGGCGAAATAAGTTCGTCTTTTCGAGACAAGGACGAACGAACACCGTGCGTGGAAGGCGGGAAAGGGAGGCAAGAGCGGCAAAATGATCGGTCCGTGCGCAATTTTTACTTCTTTTTATTTTTTAATTTGTTATTGCTCTAAAATAATACTGTTTCTCAAAAATTGTCTAAAGTATTTATTAGGGAACACGTAGAAGAAATTTCATTACAATAATATGAAATAACTAGCAAATAAAACTGGTTTTTCCGTAGAGATATCTCTGTAAAAATGAAGATTTAGAGGTAACTTAGCCATTTTTTTCTATCGAGTCAAGTTTAGTCAACCGTGTTTCGACTCCCATAACTTACTAACTAATATCCTAAACTTTTGATCCTCATCAAAATATATTAGAAAAATAGGTGCTTTGATCCCTTAAAATTGGTTTTCCGTGCGTTTTGGGACTCATTTCACCTTAAATTCAACTATCATGCTCTACGAATATTCTAAGTGTTATCTTATAAAATACAAAGTTTGTAAACAGCGTCTAACTCCAACACCAAGGCCAAGCGCGATTCAAATTCAAGGTTAAATCGCGCGTTAATATTCTTTCCTAGACTTTAATTCGAATCTTGTATTTATAGCGGAAGGAATGTCTGACCTGGTTACGAGTTTATGCAAATGCATTGCTAGGCAAAACATAATCTAGGATAATATTGATTTAAATTCCATATTCAGTTATTCAGGTTTTACTGGAAACAGAGGTCGATGAAAGAGAAAGTACGAAAGTGGTATGGTGCGTATTAAATCACCATAGAAGACTTGTCAGAAACAATGCTTCCAAGATTCTAGTTTTAGATAAACCGCCTAATTAGTAAAACTAGATAATTTTTTATGTGATGCCTTTGACAACATCTATCGGTTGTATGAATAAGGTGCCCCAAACTAAGTTACATTTTAGGTGGTACGCGATGTCCAAAATGCTCTTCATGATTTAATTATTGAGATATTTGATTTACAGATGGTAAATCATTATATACCACTAGCGGACCTTCGGATCCCTAAATTTTTTGAAAATATAATATATCCTATGTTCACGGGGATAGTGTAGCTTCCCAACGGTGAAATAATTTTTCAAATTGATCCAGGTGTTTCGGAGCCTATTCATTACAAACAAACAAACAAAAAATCAAACCTCTTTCTAATATTAGTATAGATAAGTAAGTATACTAAACATGGCCTTATGTAATCTTGTTTATTTTCTTGAGAATATCCTCTGTTGGTAGTGCTCAATAAATAAATACCATAGTCTAATTAAATGTATGCCCAAATGATGATGTCAGATGTATGCGGCCAGAGTGGTGTAGAAGCGGTTCATCAGCGTCACCGTGAAAGCTTTCCAGGACGGGCACGTCCTTCAGCAATGAAGACGACAAAGAAGAAGCAAAATGTAGTCTGCCTGCCTGTCGGTCAAACTACATTTTCAACACAGTTGTTTTAAGTTTCGTATACTTTTTATGATACGGCTGATAATTGTTTCATTTTTTATTTCCAGTGGTGACCACACAGAAGTGATCGAGTTGGACTTTGACCCCAAGACAGTGACCTACGAAGACTTACTCGACATGTTCTGGGCTAACCACGAGTATGGACTAACCACCAAGCTAAAAAGACAGGTGAGAAAAAAATCCTCCACTGACAACATGATTCACGCAATTGGCAAAGTTTGTATAGGTAGTTAAATATTACCAAGATTTCATCAACATCTCGATCCTATTAAAGTTTTATTAGCGGGAGGTTATTATTTACCAATACTTAAAGAACACTGTAATTACTCAGGAACTGATGTCTGATTATAATGTTTTGTGAAAAACATCAAATTATTCAATTAGCCACCCGTAAGTCAGGTGACAAATTCCCCCAAATTAGATCGAACGATGGTAAAATTTTAAGATTACTGGAATGTCATCCCAATATTATCCCAGTTCTCCGCTAATTATTCTATAGTAAGGCTGTTGTTTATTATTTGCACATCCAAATTGTACAGTGGAGTTTATCGTTAGGTGACCCACCCTGGCAGGTTCCAAGCCTTTTAATTACATCAGTTTTAGTGTTATATTATAAAACTTGTTGTTTATGTATAAAACAGCTTTAACTACCTACATATTACCGCAAGATACTAGTTTTAAAATATTTCTGTATTCATAGAAAATTAATTAAAAATTAACAGGAAATTGTTATTTATAGCTGTAAATACTAGTTGTTATTTGTTATTTTATTGATTGAACTAATAATAAATAAGCCGTCCAACCTAACAAGGGGTAATCCAACACCGTTCACTGGGGTAATCTAACGACGAACGCCACTATACTTAAACAATTTAAAGAAAGGTCGCCCCTCTTAGCCTGGCAAGATAATGCTTTAAACAAAATTCTAATAATTATCGATATAAATTTTAGACTTAATTTCATTCAAATACACATATAAATAAAATAAAAAACTTTTGCATAAAAAAGTACATGACAGATATACCTAAACCAATTAGTTGTTGATTTTAGATAACCTTTAGTGTTCTCTAAATTGTGCATACTGACTCATTTTAAAGAAGCCCACATAATCAACTTTTCTTATTCTACACAAACAAGGTAGGTACACTTACTAATACCGACGGTCTAGGAAAGTGACATTGACCTTCGTAAAGAACGAAATTCTAATAAAATATTGAAGGTCGTCCATTAGTCGCCTGTTTCTTTAGTAATATCGTTTTATTCTTCGAGACGTTTGAGGATAAAAAAAGAAATGGCTACATCACAGTATTATTATATAGGTAAATGCGAAAGGAAGTTTGTTACCTTTTCACGTCATAACTATTGAACGGATCGGGCTGAAATTTTCCATACAGGTAGTTCCAGGCTTGGAATAAAATGTAGGTAAAGTAAAAAAGTAAAAGTAAAGTAAAAATACTTTTATTTTGCCAGAACAGAGACGAAAAGTATTCATACTCGTATAAATTTAATATTTTCATTAATCCTCCCACAAAACTGAAAAGAATACTAAGTGGCAGATTTTTCTTTAAATCTTCTTGATTATTTGTAATTTGATTTTGAGTACCAACTGTTTAGATTATAATAATTTAACCGTTAGTAGTCGTCCTTTAACTTTGTATAGATCTAGATTCAGTAGCTTTTTGTGGAAATTTTTAATTAGCCTTAAGTACTTAGTCACATTATACTCAAAGTTAGCTGTTAATTTCCCAAATATTGTTAAAATAAAATAAATAAATCCTTAAATTAACAAAGATACTGACAAAATCAGGTTCCACTCAGCATGTGCTATAGTAGATCATACCTGCTGATCATAGCGCTAGTCTTCCGTGGAGACCGTGGTGCGCAAGGTGGCTATAGGCTATTCACATGGGGTATAAATAAACGTTCCATAGACAACGCTTGCGTTATTAGTGTCAAGTCTTATTTTTTTAATATCACCCGTCACTTACCCCATGTTATATTCCTTTGTTTTTGTTTGTTTATTCTATGCCTGTATTTTATCTGTGTCCTAATAAATGTTTTTTTCTTCTCTATTTTTCACGTGACTCCACCTAGAACATTTATCTCTTATTCCAGTACCAATCCATGATTCTATATCACGACGAAGAGCAGCGAGGCATCGCGGAGGCGTCGTACAAATCCATGCAGATCCGATGCAACGACAACCTTCGTACTGAGATCGCGTCCGCCGGGATCTTCTATCCTGCTGAAGAGTGAGTACAATCAATACATAAAATAAATAATGCTGGGCAATTCACACATTATCTAGCCCCAAGGTAAAAATAAATTTCTATAAAGAACCCCAGAAAGGTCACAGGTCATTATGAATTATTATATTAGCCCGGGGTGTCCCACTGCAGTGCAAAGGCCTCCCTCCCCTTCTGCTGAGGACCGAGATGAGTGGAAGAAGGGGAGGGAGGCCTTTGCTCTGTATTATGAATAACTAAATATAAATAATACCCGACAATTCACACAGCATTATCTAGCCCCAAGTTAAGCAGAGCTTGTGTTAATGGATGAGATGACTGATATAGGTAGATAATACAATACATTACATAAATAGATTTTGTTTATTGTATATAAAAACGACCAGAACGCCCGGAAGTCACCCGTTTAAGCTGATAACAATTTACTGTAGTCTTTAAAGTAGACAGGGCGCAATGGCGCTCATTAGGGGAAGCATATGTCCAGCTGTGGACTACTATAGGCTGATGATGATGATAAAGTAGGTTTGGCATTGCATCAAATTCAAAATATGTCAACGTTTCGTTCTTCAATATTTCTTCTCTCTGCCGACCGGCGCCAACGAATGTTAGTTTGTAAAAAACTAACTGTTCAAGCTACTAAAGCGATAACTTCTTCATCGTTTTTTTATCCTCTCGGAAAATAATCGTTCATCAATGCAATATTTGAACCGCAATTTGCAATGGTTGCATCCCCATTATTGTGACCTTATTTCACCTCTTCACTCAGACACAACAACAAACGTTCTTTGTATTTTATCCTCTCTGAACACAATCGACCATCAATGCAATATTCGCAACAATCAGGTCACGTTCCTCGCTATGTTTTTTTGATTCCTTATACAGATAGGCGATCATAGGTTACAATGTACATCCCCATTATTGTGACGTACCACCTTAATTCATTATTTAGCTCAAACGACAATCGATGTCAGTTATTTTTCCTCTTGGAACGCAATCGACCATCCATAATATATTCGCAACAATCAGGCCACGGTCTCCGCTGTCGCTAGGCACTCATAGGTTGCATCCCCATTATTGTGACCTTATTTCACCTCTTCACTCAGACACAACAACAAACGTTCTTTGTATTTTATCCTCTCTGAACACAATCGACCATCAATGCAATATTCGCAACAATCAGGTCACGTTCCTCGCTATGTTTTTTTGATTCCTTATACAGATAGGCGCTCATAGGTTACAATGTACATCCCCATTATTGTGACGTACCACCATAATTCATTATTTAGCTCAAACGACAATCGGTGTCGGTTATTTTTCCTCTTGGAACGCAATCGACCATCCATAATATATTCGCAACAATCAGGCCACGGTCCGCTGTCGCTAGGCACTCATAGGTTATATCCTCATTATTGTGACATACCCCTTATTTCACCTTTACTTCAAGCGACAGCACAAAAACGGTCTCTGTATTTCTCTACTTAAACCATACCAATTCTGTATTTACTTTAGTTTTGTTTAGATATAGTAATAAACATATTTTTCATTTCATTTTATCCTCTCACAACACAATCGACTATCCATGCAATATACGCAACAATCAAGTCAAGTTCGTCGCTTTGTTTTTTGATTCCTTATACAGATAGGCACTCATAGGTTGCAATGTACATCCCCATTAATGTGACGTGCCACCTTAATCAATCTTTATCTCAAAGGACAATCGATCTTAGATACTTTTCCTTTCGGAACCTAATCGACCATCAATGATATATTCGCAAGAATCGGGCCACGGTCTCCGCTGTCGCTAGGCAATCATTGGTTACATCCCTATTATTTTTACGGACCCTCTTCACTACCATTGTATAGAACAAAGTCGCTTCCTGCTTTCTGTCTGTCCCTATTTATGCTTAGATCTTTAAAACTATGCAACGGATTTTGATGCGGTTTTTTTTAAATAGATAGTGATTCAAGAGGAAGGTTTATAAAATATTTGACAAATAGATTTCCTCGCAGGCGAAGCGTGAGCGCAGCTAGTTATTGGTATTTAGCCCACACGACAATCGATCTTACTTATTTTTCCTCTCGGAACCCAATCGACCATCATTGATATATTCGCAACAATCAGGCCACGGTCCGCTGTCGCTAGGCGGTCATAGGTTACATCCCCATTATTATGAAGTACGTTCTTTATTCATATTTCTATTCTCAATCGATCTTAGATATTTTTCTTAAAACAGAATCGACCATCATTGATATATTCGCAACAATCAGGCCACGGTCCGCTGTCGCTAGGCACTCATAGGTTACATCCCCATTATTATGAAGTACGTTCTTTATTCATATTTCTATTCTAAATCGATCTTAGATATTTTTCTCAAAACAGAATCAACCATCATTGATATATTCGCAACAATCAGGCCACGGTCCGCTGTCGCTAGGCGGTCATAGGTTACATCCCCATTATTATGAAGTACGTTCTTTATTCATATTTCTATTCTCAATCGATCTTAGATATTTTTCTCAAAACAGAATCAACCAACATTGATATATTCGCAACAATCAGGCCACGGTCCGCTGTCGCTAGGCTCACTCATTCGGATTCCACTCGCGTTCGGCTTTCCATAACCGGTAGCTGGCTAGAACATCTCAAGGATCTTGATCTCATTGCTATTATTTAGGTGCTGATAATTATATAGCTGTTCGTTAATTTAAATAAAGGATGCTGGTAATCAGTATATCAGTTATCGTAGTAATGGGTACTACGATAACTGATATACATGTAAGTATAAACATAAGTTCAGGATTAGATGACGCTGTGTCAATTGTTAACCATTATTTATATTATTATATGTTTTCTATGTGTAGGTAATAAAAAATATCTATCTATGTAATATATAGTATTATGTATATCAGTTATCTAGCCCCATGGTAAGCAGAGCTTGTGTTATGGGTACTAGATAACTGATATACTAATGCTGTGTGAATTGTCCAGCATTATTTATTTATTTAATTTTAGTATGCATCATCTAGCTTGCTCTAAAAACAAGTGTAGTGTAGAGCTTGTGTAATGTGACTCAGATGTATGATGTAATTGCTATTCTTTGTGTTTTTTTGTAAATAAGTAGGTTGTAAATCAAATATGTACATAGAAAACACTCGGAACCAGTCTGATGGAAAATGATAGCCTTAGAGTGCACGGAATCTTCTGTAAAAACCTTTTGAATTTATTTTTATCAATCTGTACAGTAAACCTTTAAATAAATCCATAAATGTTTATGTTAGACTTTGTTATTATGTAAAAACTACAGAAACATTAGAGATCTCTGTCATATCTATTATTTAAAACATTACGTGGTACATCAGTAGTTATTAATGCATTTTATATATATCCTACATTCATCTTTCTTGACAGCAGCCTGGAAACTGCAGGCTTGTAAATTATGCTAACTATTCGAACAGGTTTGTTTCATAAACGCGTACGTACACTACACACTACTACATCTTGATTTTGATTGAAAGATTGAGCACAATATCAGGCCGGCCGGCGCCGACTTGTCAAGTTCCTTTTCAATTGACCAATTGAACGATCTAATGTTTCGGATTGGTGCTATTGAACATGCGCTGGTTATGATCTAAGGTCATTCGTTTATGTTGTAGCTAGTGGCATAGCAACAGCCCAATCGAAAGGAAACAAAAAAACATGCGGGACAGTCTTTGGGCACTGCCGATAGAAGTGAAAACTAAGTAATTTTATACTGAGAAGCGTGCGGTGACGATGACGCGAGTTTGACGCTTATTGTTCACCCAAAAATTGCTCAACGCAACTAAAGAAGTTTTCATTTCAAAAATCGTACCTACTAAGACTTGAAGCTCACACAGCCTGCATGTTTTCAAGACAAGATGGGATTGGTGCAATAGTTTTCTAGACTATTGGAGCTCATCGCGGGCATCGTCAGTTTAGACACAGATACTCGTAGTTCCCTATCCGCCACATGACTTGCCTTGTGTAATTTCCGATGTTATTATGGTGAATAAATACAAAAAATATCCGCCCATGTAGGTTGTGATGGAACCCTTATCATAAAACCACAGAATAGGGATAGGAAAGGTTGCCTGGGAGAGATTGCTTTTAAGCGCTCGTCGCATGTAATGTATTTTACCTTTCTATGGTATGAAATAAATGATTTATTATTATTTATTATTATTATTTTTGTAATGATCTATATCTGGTGTACAATAAAGTATTTTTGGCTACTTTTTAACCCGAAAAAGAATATAAAGTTAAAAAAAATAGAAAAAAGCAGAAGTCTATATTTATTTACATAAAGTGAATTCTGTATTTTTTAGTGATTTAGTATGTTCATTTTAGTTCTTAACGGGTGGATTTTGTTTTATAAATAAATAAATTAGTAATTAAACTTTGTATCGTTCATTATTTCCAGCTACCACCAGAAATACCGTCTCCAAGGCCACAAGGACCTGTGCCGCAGCCTCGGGCTGGACTCCTCCAAGCTACAGACATCCCACCTCGCCGCTCGTCTCAACGGATATCTAGTCGGAGTTGGGGGCATCAACCAGTTTGAACAGGAGGTAATACGTTCATAATTAGCCGTTAGGTATACACTATGTTTAATATTTAGTTAGCTAGCTGTTAGTTTTCCCAAAATAAAATGAAATAATAAATAATTATACCGTCAAACTACGTATATTTAAAAAAGACGGTAAAACATTCATAATTATATCGTTAAACTACGATTAATTTACAAAAGTCGGTAAAACATTCATAATTATATCGTCAAAATACTATTGTTTTTTAAAAAGGCGGTAAAACATTTATAATTATGTCGTTAAGCTACTATTATTTTTAAAAAATACGGTAAAACATTTATAATTATATCGTCAAACTACAATTGTTTTACAAAAGTCGGTAAAACATATATAATAATATCGTCAAACTACGATTGTTTAAAAAAAACAGTATAACATTGTTGCAATTTCTTGGCTGAAGGTAGTGCTCACTTTGAAAAGTCTTTGTTAAGAGGTTGGCTGCTTTTAAACCATCTTATCTCAAGCTCGTGAAGTGCAGTTTAAATTTGATGTAGGAACTGCAAACTCCGACCAAAAACGCAGAATGTCAGCAGAAAAGTGCTTAGATATCAAATTAAATATATTCTTTATATTCACCCAATTAGGTAGGGAAGTCCTCCTTTAGTAAATAAATTACAGTAGACAGCGCATTTGGTTAAAAACCAAATTAAATTAAATGAAATACCTAATCCAAATGTAAAGTCCTCAACAAGCGTTCAAGGTGCCTGTTTGATGTATTAAATAAATTCACATTGAAGTAGATTACTATATTTATATATTTTATAATATATTTCCATTGTAATTACAGTGCAGCACCAAAGCGTCAAAGCAATAAAAATAACTAAAAACTCATTCAATTCATCAAAATACACCAACAAGCTACTAACTACATATTATAATTGATATATCTCATGAAATGCCACATCAGCTAAACAATAATATTTGTATATTTTCCTTTCTAGGTAGCCAAACTAGGCTTGAGTGAAAAGCAAGCAGAGTACGTCAGGAGAGAGATTGAACGCAACGAGGGCGGCGGCTTGGCTTGCTAGCATGCCATAGCTTGAATTTACATTGTAAGATAAAAGCATCTTAGATTTATTGGTTACAGTCTTTACAGAAAGCGTTATTTGTAAGGACTTTATAAAGAGAAAGACACTCTCAAAAATAAAGAAATAATACACACTGTAGTACCAACGAAGTCCATTTGACGTCTCTTATTTGTATGGGATTTGCTTAGTTCCCTATCCGCACGATAGAGGCGCTGTACCAAAATCTATGGGTACATGATCAAGTCTCGATTATATTGTTAAATGGACTCGGTAGTTCATATATGTATATCATACCTAACCTAGAATAACTTAGCTGCAAGTTCTATACTTTTAGTGGAAAATTTAAATGTTCAAACAAATAAGTTTGACTGTCTGGAACCGATTTGTAAGTATAAATGATAATTTTAATAGTTCATTTTATCTACTCTTTCCATATTATGCAGATTCTATATTTATGACAAATTTTGTAGTAATAGGTATAGACCAAATTCTATGTTTTAGGAACAGCTGTGATGAAAATTGGAAATATTCTAGCAGAAAAGCATTTTAAATGTTATTTATATTTGTACTGTTATTGGTTTTTCTTTCACGTTTTTATATAGGAGATAAGATCAGGGAAAGGAAAGTATTTTAGTGGCAATTATGTGTTAAAGCTAACCTTGACTATAACAGTCGCTTAGATTTATTTACGTATGTAATATTATTGATTTACTGTTGCAATTTTGTCGCAATAAATAGATTTTATGTGTGGTTCTTTGTTTTCTTTTATCAGTATTCATAGAGTTAAATATTGAAAACAAATCCTAACAAATCAAAGCCTATTATAATTTATAATAGTTCAGTTATTTTAAGATACCCATGATATGAAATAGGATAACCAATTCATTTTGAAAAATGTAGACGAGAGTGCTCGCCACCACTGAAGTCTTACGGCAAAAGCGGGAACTAAACAACATTACATACAACAGCAACATTTAGTTTTCGAAGAAAGCAGCGCCGCGTCTATCGGACTTCAGTGGTGGCGCGGACTCTAGTAAAGCATTCTGTATTTTGCTAGTCCATCTATGTCGGCATTACAAAAATAAGTCATTTATTATTGCTACTCCATACTAGATGGCGCTTTAACATTAATACATTATAGTTTTACTACTACTCAAAAGATGGCTCAGTCCGCCTCGAGATCTTAAGTTTGTCACACCCAACTTCTCAAGTATGTCAACCTACCTACCTAATCTATAATTCCAAATATTCGCATATCATAAAATAGCGAAAGTAACTAGATTTTTTATGGTTTTTACTGAATTTAATAATTTAACTCTAACATAGTAGGCAGGTTTCTAATCTGGTGACTATCCTAACAACCTTTGAGCAAAGAGCAAAGTCTACCTGAAAAGGCGCCAGCAATTAATTTACCGTCGTTTTTTTCGTGTAGAAATTTCCATTGCTGGTCACAAATAAAAACAGATATGAAATTGCTATAAGTCGTGTTTTAAGGTAGGTTGTTTGCTTTGCAAGCATCATTTTTGTCATCTGACTGTGGTCCGGGGCTAAATCCTTCAAAAATAATTTTAATTCAATAAACAACAGACAAATCTAACGATAGGTACCTACCCTCAAAATTCTAGGGGCTCACGCTGCTCGCAGTTATATTTTACGGTTATTTTTTTTGCATTTTATAACTTCAAAAAAGTCCAAATTACATGTACTTGATTTTTTTATACGATTACAACGTTGACTGGTTATATTAGATGGTCTTTACTAATTATTCCTTTCTACCTAGTACACACATATAAGATAAATAGCATGGATGAAGGCAATATTCCACCTAAAAACAAGAAATGGAAAGATTAAAGTCATTTAAAACGGGATATTTACCATGATTTGATTTTTGAGTTATCCAATATTTCGGCACAGTTTCATGCGCCATGATCACGGAGTAACTCAGTTATTCCGTGATCATATCTCAGTTATTGTAAATATTGGATAAACAAGCACAGAGTTTGTTTATTAGAAGCAATAACGTTACGCAGTAGATCGCACACGTGACAATGCTTATCGTTAAATCGTATTTAAATGAAACAATGAGCGCAGAGATTGCAAGGGAATTCCTTCTGATTATTTTTGTATGCTCTGCACATCAGCATTGCTTAGCATACCGTGCTAATAATAAGAAGTAGGTATGTACCTCGTAATGATTAACTTTGGTGGCGCAGTGAGCGATGGTCCCTGCAACACAGATGGTTGCGGATTCGATTCCCGGAGTTGCAGAAATGTTTGTATTTTATGATCTGCATGCATTTATTTTTATTGGGGTTGGTTCAGCACACGCTGAGCCAACCCCTATTTCGGCGCAGGGTCATGGAGGTAGTCTTATTTTAGTCTTAATATCACCTATTTGTGTCGTTTACCCCCATGATAAACTTCTTTGCTTGTTTATTCTATGCCTGTATTTTGTACCTGTGTCTAAATAAATGTTTTTTCTATTCTATTCTATTCTATTTATTTGTTCCGGGGCTGGGTATTTATAAGTATTGTGTATGATCTATCTGGTACCTATATAACTAAAAAAAATTGCTGGACAATCCATACAGCATCATCAAGCAGAGCTTGTGTTATGGGTACCTACTAGATGACTATTATGGTACTTAATATAAAAATATAAATATATATTTTTGTATACATAATAAATACTCAGAACAAACTTAACACATACTACATATTTACAAATTGTACGAACATTTGTCCTAAGGTGGGAATCGATCCACTTTAAGTTTACAAAATAAACACTTGGATAAGTCAAATTTTATATAATAAATTATGTATTATCAAATAAGAAATATTGTTTTTTTTAGATTTTTTTGTTCCCTAGTGGAAGAAGTGAAAAATAATAAAATCGAAGAGTACCTACCTTACCTCACGCACACCCTCACAAATAACATTACCTACCTACTTCCCTAACATAGTGTTAGTTGATGAGATCACCTAATTTAGTTGCCTTACCCCAGTAAGGCACCTAAAATAGGCAGGCCGAACTAGAAACCTATAAACCTAGCCAATTAGGTGAGAATTCGAACGACCCGGTAATGGCTGGCCTTTTTCAGCTGGCTAGGTTTTTTATTAGTTGGTAGGTTTTTCTATGGTAGGTACTACCGATCTATTAATAATTCGATATTCTCGGGTTGCTATATATAATAGGTAAGTTTATTTTGCTAAATCTGTCAAATACAGCATAACAACAGCGCCGCCGCCGGCTGGCGCCGCCGTGATCAAATTTCGAGTCGGCTGAACATTACAATACAAATTACATTCACTACCTACCTACATAATATGTTCAATTCAAATAGTCCCCTGCCATATCCTATCCTATTCTACTAATATTATAAACGCGAAAGCTTGTATGCACGGATGTTTTCTTTCACGCAAAAAAAAAAATACTGAAAGGATCGGGTTGAATTTTTTTATACAGTACAGGTATGTAGTTCCAGGCCCGAAATAAAACAGACTTTTTATCTCATAAATCTGATAGAAATAAAATTTAATAGAAACAACTGTTGCGAAGCCGCGGGTAGAAACTAGTAGGCACTAGATATTTTTAATACTTCAAACACCGACATAAAAATGTAAATAAATATCTATCGGATGGCGGTGTCCACTTACATATTTACATTGAATCAAGGACCTGTAAACAAAGTCATTTCAACTGCGCAGATTTGTATGCGTATAGATATTATTCATCGCATTACAAAACAGGTGGTGCCTATACCTTAGAATCCTTGTTGATGCGTCAGGAATCCCTCTAAGAATTCTAAACAAATGAACCCGTCAGAGAATTGCTAGGAAGTTCTTCGATTGTAGGTACTTACCTAATATTTTTCTGTTCGTGCTTTTGTCGAATAAAAACAGGTAGTTTCTGAAAAGTTTTAAACTCAGACCTTTTCGAACGAACAGTTTTTACAAGCTTTTACTCTACTTGCTCTGTTAGTTTGTGTGGGACAAATCTTGCAAATGACCATTTATTCTCAACCGATTGAGCTAAAATTTGGCATACTTACTTATATATGTAAGTTAAGCGAAAATGCAATGTCCATCCATCGAGCCTGATGATCGAGGCAGAAGATGTATTTGTCTTCCCAAACACTATGGTCCTAGAAGAGGTTGTTATTAAAAAATACTATTTTTGATATAAAAATAGATTTGCAAAAAATTGTTTTCAAATAGCTTCTTATACACGGGTTTCTCTTGTTTTTTCCCTATTTTCAAGGTATTTCCCAACGTTTCAAGAAGACGCTGCTTCCTGCGGTCAAAATGCTAATAAATTCGATATTCTCTCTCACACATTTAAAACATAAAACTACATATATAGTATGGTATAGGTATCTAGAATATACATAATGATCTAACTACTTAGTTCATCATTCCTCACTTTAGGTTTCCCTAAACGTTTTCCCCAAATTGAAAAATTATCTACACTAAAATTCTACGTACTAATGGGCACAGCCTACTACGGCTGTGCCCATTGGGGCCATAGGTAGGTAGATGAAGTCAGAAGAAGTGTTTCCAGATGAGCGTGTAGGTATTTGTAAACTTATTAGATATTAGGCACTTTGGTAGGTACCTAATAGGTAAGTAGTAATAGCATGTACCTACATACAATTCCGAAGAGTATAATCAGCCCCTGTGTCTGGCTTTTGTAAACTATGAGAAGGTCTTTGACTCTGTCGAGGCCTGGGCTGTTCTAGAATCCTTACAGCGATGCCAAGTGGACTATCGTTATATCGAGGTGCTGAGATGTCTCTACGAAGCCGCCACCATGAGTGTCCAAGTACAAGGCCAGCAGTCTATACCTAGGATGATAAGGATGATGATGACATACAATTATCTAAAAAACTTAAAACATGAAGTTAGGAAAGTTTTTCCGGACAATAATTCTTTACCTTGGAAAAAGAAATCCCTCTAAGGTAGAAGTCAGACAAGTCAATCCAGTTATGAGCTGAGTATGGTTATCCTATTCATTTCCCGTTGGAGACTATGGTCAAACGAAGGTCTATATAATCCTACTAATATTATGAACGTCAAAGTTTGTACGTATGGATGGATGGATGGATGCTTGTTACTCTTTCACGTAATAACTACTGAATGGATTTTAATGAAACTTCACAATAATATAGCTTACATATCAGAATAACACATAGGCTACAATTCATAAAGATATATATTGTATATTATCCAAAATATCTATCACTACGCGGGTAAAACCGCTGGGCGCAGCTAGTCTATACTAATATTATAAATAGGAAAGGTTGATTTTTTGTTTGTTTGTTTGTAATGAATAGGCTCCGAAACTACTGGACCGATATGAAAAATTCTTTCACCGTTGGGAAGCTACACTATCCGCGGTGAACATAGGCTATAATAAAACTAGAAATATGAAATTTGAATTTAACGCAGGTGAAACCGCGGGAAACAGCTAGTTTACTATACCTAAATAATACGCTTGGCTGTTAGATTAGTACCTTACCTACGCCTAGGCTTATTGAACCTACCAAAATAACCACTAACTAGACAACTGATATATAGACAGATAAGCTGATAATACTCTCAGATGTTAGTGTGGTGTGGATACAAGAATTACCTCTTTTTATCTGGTTTTTAGTGATAACCACACTTGTAAGGAAGAACCTAATAAAAGTTACAATTCAACTCATTCATAATATTTTTTATAGGATTCGGGATTAGTGTTCTAGAGTGGAGACCGCGACTCGGTAAGGGTAGTGTAGGACGTCCTCCGGCCAGGGGGATGACGATCTGCAAAGGACTGCAGGCAGATGCTGGATGCGGCAAGCTTAAGACAGGGCGCTATGGCACTCATTAGGGGAGGCCTATGTCCAGTAGTGGACTGCTATGTAGGCTGATGATGATGATGATGTTGAATGTAAATATGGTGGAAATATCTTAGAACCCGCCACCATCCAGGACCAATACCCACTTGCTAGTGTGTTACTTATAAGCTTCTGGTTCTCCTTTAAATAAATATAAATAAGTACCTATCTTTGAACGCCACAGGATCAACCTGTCAGCCAGGATTTAACTCATCTTTGATATGCCTATGCTACGCTGGGACAGTACAGTAGGCACTCAGTACTTACGCACTCGACTTGCACCGGGAAAAAGCATTTGAGTTGGAGCTGATAATGATAGTTCATCATTTCATCGTGCATAACTTCTCATCGCGTGACTTTCATGAGTTTTTTGATTGTCACTTCACTGCCACCACTTAATGTCCCTACTGCCCCACAAAAGGGACATGCGTCACCGGCGCGACGAGCCGCCATTCCTCCATCGTCATACCAGGAAATTCGATTAACTATATATTTAGTTTGTCATTTCTGTGAGACCATCGTTGTCCATTATGACAAATTATTCTCTGATTCCGACCCGTGTATAAAACAAAGTCGCTTCCCGCTGTCTGTCTGTCCCTATGTATGCTTAGATCTTTAAAATTATGCACCAGATTTTGATGCGGTTTTATTTTAATAGATATAGTGATTCAAGAGGAAGGTTTATATGTAGGTATATACATATATCGAAAATTGTGCGAAGCCGGGGAGGGTCGCTAGTCAACTATAAACCAATTCCTGGTCTGGACTACAGAGGAAGCGAGAATAAAACTCAACAAACGTTTGTCGTGTGATGCTGTCAGTGCATTCGGTGCGCGGGTCCTGAGAGACCTTGTTCACATCGCTTGACCCCTCGGACACGGTAATGTTGCCGCGGACGATGTGACGCCGCCGCCAGTGGGCATGATACCAAGGTCTTTTGCAACTACCTATACCAAGTTGTTTAGTATTAGTAGGTACCCATAACAAAAGCTATGCTTAGCTAAGCAGAGCTTGTGTTATGGGTAGAGTACTACGGCAAGCTATAATATAGCTTGATATAATATAGATAGACAATTCACGCGGCATCATTCATATAATGATGATACCGCGTGTATTGTCCAGCATTAGTAGTACTAGTAAGTACCCATAACACAAGCTCTGCTTAGCTTAGGGCAAGCTATATGATGATACAGTGTGAATTGTCCAGCATTATTTATTTATTTGTATGTACATACGCACGCACATAGGGTAAAGTTTTGAACATTTGGTAAAGTAGGGAGAGTCGTTTCAAGTGGTTTGTCCTACTGCCAAAAAAAACCTGACTTACGAAAATGCGTTCAACTATTGAAAGGTTCAATATTTCGAGTGTATGTATCTTTTTGAAAAAAATAAAATTTAAAATGAGGAGTAATATAAAAAAAAATGTAGTTATCTTCTAATTACTATATACCAGGCGAGCGACTGCTATCAAAAATATAGATCCCTAATTCTCTTGAAACTGGGTTTCTACGTCTTTTTACAAGCTTTTACTCTACTAGTCCTGTGTGGGATGAATCTTGCAACTGAATCTTATACCTACCCGTTATTTTCCTAAGCTGATCGAGCTGAAATTTGGCATACCTGTGTAATTTCGGTGACAATGCAATGTCATGGTACTATCGAGCCTGATGATGGAGACAGACGGTGGCCATAGGAACTCCTAAACGAAACGACTTAACCCGTTGAGTTCAGGTTCGTTGGATTTGTCTTCCCAAGCACTTTTCCCAGATTAGTTAGTTTTTAAATAAGTAGGTATTGAAAATTAATAGACTTGAAAAGGTCGAAAAGGTTGAATAGGACGAGTGTTAGTCACCTCTGTACATACGCGTACGTACATGCGCATAGAGCCAAGCCCATTTCATCACCGGGCCATGAGTTCAAAGCTCTACTTGAGTACCTCCTCATCACCTATTTTTCCTTATTTATGTTGTTAAGAAACTGTCTTTATTTTTGAATTTATGTTATAATTTCGATCTAAGGTGACCAAAAAAATTTACCTGAAGACAGGGCGCTATGGCGCTCATTGGGGGAGGCCTATGTCCAGCAGTGGATAGCTATAGGCTGATGATGATGATGAAAATCCTGAACGCTTGAGCTACCTATACAGCTCTAAACAGATTTAACAACAACTACAAAAAAGTATTCATGTTAATGAAAGGAACGCAAAACAATCTGCCACGAACAAAACTACCTAACCATCTTGAGCCAGTCACGTTTTCCGAAGGCTGAAGGGGTGACGTCAGTTTTTCGATGTTCTCAGCCCTGACTCAGCCGATAACAGTTTGTTTTGTTGGACCCTTTATTTTAAAACCTGCTTTATCCGAACGTAAAAGCCATCCATTTATTTTTCGAATTTTTTAGGTAAACAAAGGAATCGGTGGCAAAATATAAATACAAAAATACATTAGTGTACACCAGATAGAGATCATTACAAAACACATTACATGCGACAAGAACAATGGGCGGCCTTATCGCTCACGATAAAAAAAATACTGACGATAAGTTAATTGCTTTTCAAATCCAACAGAAAGATGTGGCCAACCCTTTGGACCCGCACGGTTCAAACTTCAAATCAACAAAGAGAATGGAAACAAATTGTTCAATTCATCCTAAATTTAGCCATATCCAACAGAGAATTTAAAATTTTTATTGGTAAGTATGTGTAGTTAGGAAGTTTAATAGGTCAAAATTCGCATTCCATCGTGCGCAAATGGCTCCTAGTTTAGCTCATTGGTCGTAATATCTGCTATTACGACGAAAGATATTGCAATCCATTGAACCATTACTATGCATTACGAATAGAATGAATCAGAAGAGCTGCCTACCTAACCTACTGGAAATCAATGAGCGGAACAGTGTAGAAACTGTAGAAAGAGAACGTAGGTTTTTAAAGGTCTGATCTTCGAATAGAAAGGTATCGTAACAACATTATATAGTTGTTGTATAGATCATCTTAGATTCTTAGATGTAAAAAGAGTACCTAATATTGATGGTAATGAAAATAACCGAGGAAGTTATTAGTAAAGATTATTGTGCTACCAGCAAAGCTAGATTGCTTTTCAATTAAAACCAGCCTTACCACGTTTGGTAGAAGCACTGATGTGGCAATAAACACGAGTTTTGATACTGTATTCATGATACTATGGCATTGCCGAGTACACGAGCACCGAACGCACTCAGAGTTTCCCCTTGAGTCAGTTTATTCGGAGACGGAATAAGTTTGTTTCGTTCGACGCAACAACACGACATATTTTTTATTAGACGCTGTTCTCTTTTTACATCTGCTTGTAGATTCGCACACGTTTCTATAATAAGTAGATAGATAATATTTTTATTTACCTTAAAAACTAGCATACACAACAAACTTAAAACTACGCAAATTAATACTATAATATCTTAAAAATTATTGTGCGTAGCTACTAAGTAGGTAGTTACTAAGTTTATTTTGTTATTCTAGGTCTAGAACTTACTTTTAAACATGACAAATTTGAGCAATTTGAGATCGTTGAGCGTTTTCTGATTGTTAGTAAACAAATATTCACAATTCAGTAAACTTTCGCATTGATGGCACACGCTTCGGGACTTCTATACCCAGCAGTGGGTAAAATCCAGCTGCGAATGATGATAATGTTAAATTATTAGAAGGATCTAGAAAGCCACTGTACCTAGACATAAGTAGGAACCTAATAGAAGAAGTGAAAGGCTCCAAAAGGGCAGCTTTCCGGAACCAGTACTTTGTGCAGCGGAGACTCATAATTGTGGTCGTAAATCTGTATTATTAAAATACCATATACGCGTTTCGAGTCTTTTCATTCCATGAATCATTGCATGGACCCCATGGTCCATATGGCCTCCCAACGCTAAATACCCACTATCTATGGCGGGATAACCGGGCGTGAAAATAAAACCCCTGCGGTTCAACCGCAACTACAACTCGGTCACAATATCTGTGCACCTTGAGCCATACAAAATGTTTGGCTCAAGGTGCACAGATATTGTGACCGAGTTGTAGTGGGTTAGGTATATGCACAGATAATATAATACAGGTGTATGTATACCGTGCAATGTGATCATGATCAGGCTTGCTTGGTACTTGAAGAATGCACATAATGCCACAGTGTAAACAAACACGACAGGTATTTAGCTAGACTTACGAATGACTTCATCGAAGCGACAGCGTCAGACAAGGAAACTCTTTGTGACCTCCAGTGTTCATGATATCTTAGGTACCAGCATTTAATTTGATTAATGAACCAAGGCAAGCAAGCCGAATAATTTGAGAAATTACATGAAGCATTTATGTATGTATCGGGATTATGTTATTAATATACTCTGTAACTGATTAGGTAGGTAGCCTTCCTACCTAATCATAATACCATGTAGGTACTCCAGCTGGATTGTATTCGAGCATCGATCCTCAGGGAAGCTGGGACACCTGGTTTTACAGGTAGCTGTTAGCTGTAAAACCTGATGTAGAGAAGACGAAACGATAAGACAGACAGACGGAATTGTTTTTCCGTCTTTTAATCGGTCTTTCAGCCCGATTTAACTGAATCCAATCGACAAATCTTGATAATAATTTAACCTGTTATTTTACAACTTAGAATAGAATTCCATAAGAATTTCCAAGTTTTTTAAGTTCAGAATTTCCATACTGAAACCAGAACTCGGAGGCTCAAGGATCATTTGTAAATAAAATACCAATGGAGTCAATTGTTATAAAAAAATATTTACTAGGTTCCAGCTCCCTTAAAGATTCAGATAGGTATGTATCCTGGTTTAAAACATTTCTTGTTGCCTCCTATAGTTCGCATTCCTTTGTTGGAATGGAGTCATCTGATTAGAGTAATTAACATAGTGGTAAACGCATGTTTACGGAGGAAACCGACTGGTTCACAGTCTGCTAATTCTTAGTCTCGTGCGTGAGAGCTCTGAGTAACAGATATATACTTGTATTAGATCATCATCATCATCATCATCAGCCTATATCATCCACTGCTGGACATAGGCCTCCCCCAATGAGCGCCATAGCGCCCTGTCTTCAGCTTGCCGCATCCAGCATCTACCTGCAGTCTTTCATCTACTCGTATTAGATAGATAGATAGATACTCGTATTAGACAAACAAGACAGAATAAAATACAAAATATTTGACAATTTGGCGGTCTTATCGCTCAAGAGCGATCTTTACTAGACAACCGTGAAACCGAACCGTATTGTTTCTTAGTTACATAGATAATTTAGATATTAGGTGTGGTTCATTTCATTTTCGTTATCAAACCTTTTAGAAATATAAAATATTTACATTTTGTTATTTAAATACTATTGATTAAACTATTGTAACATCGATATTTCGACTCTCTTTTGGCAAAGGCCTCCTCTAACCCCTTCCACTTTACTCTATCTCTCGCCAACCTTATCCACGTTTTCCCTGCTATGTCTTTTCCCACCTTCTCATCTTCCCACCTTTTAAACTGTCTCCCTCTATTTCATTTCTTGTATTTTGGAACCCAATCCATCAGCGTTCTGCTCTATTTGTCCATGGTACATAAAGCGAAATAAATAATACGTTTTAAAAAACGGCACAATAGGGATGGGTTTATTTAATTTAATGGTTACCGAACTGAATGACCAGATTTGTGAATTACATATTACGTTATTAGGTATTCTAATGCTTACATCCCATTACATCAGTTTCCCTTATAATCCTACTAATATTATATACGTCAAAGTTTGTAGGTATGGATGGATGGATGTTTGTTACTCTTTCACGTAAAAAACTACTACGATTTTTATGAAACTTCACAATAATATAGCTTACATATCAGAATAACACATATGCTACAATTCATAAAGATATGTAGTATTTTATCCAAAATATCTATCACCACGCGGGCGAAACCGCGGGGCGCTGCTAGGCATTCAATAAAGCCATTGTCACCGATATATCCGAATCTGTTGAAATTTTCGGTCCAATTTTATTACCTCCCAACCACCACATGAAACAGTTTCACAGATATCCAAAATAAATTTCTTATTTTATAACTTTTTTTTGTTGACTGTAATTTTTTTTTTTACGAAATATTACTTTTTTATTGTTCGCCTATGAAGTCATCATCATCAAAACCTTGCTTACCACAGCATCTGATGCCGTCGAAATGTATCTAAACGTAACGAGTTAAAACCCATAATTTGAATGCACAATTTTTATGCTGCGCGATTATGATCTACGACAACCTAATGCATACTAAAGTCATTTAAAACGGGATATTTACCATGATTTTGTGGTAGTGGCAACGTTCGTAGCAAAAGACAAAAAATGAGGGTAGATCGGTATGTCTGCCTATAAAAACTCGCAGTGCCTTCAGTTACTCCGTGATCATGGCGCATGCAACTGTGCCGAAATATTAGATAACTCAAAAATCAAATGGTAAATATCCCGTTTTAAATGATTTTAGTATTAATAACCATGATAGTTTCAAAAGTTTTAACCGAATGCATTTCAAAACAATCAAAACAACGTTATTATCTTCTACAAGTCTCAAGTCTGCCAAGAACTAAAAATTAAAACCAAGTTGTTATTCTGGTCATTTTCATTATTATTAAACTTCTTGAAATAAACACAGAGTGGGGTGATCTCAAAATTATTATTGGACGGGCGAACGTCGCCAATAAAATATATTTATGTGGTAGCTTTAAATTGAATTTATCCTGCTATCTTGTTTATAAATTTAATACTTTATGGACAGGAAAAATAAATATTTAATGAATGAACTCTTTATTGCACTTAAAACTATAAAATAACACCTTATATCTAAACATTACATATTAAAAGTACAATTGGCGACCTTATCGCTGACAGCGATTTCTCCCAGGCAACCTAATAATATTCTCAAGTCATCCGACATAAAATAGGTATATGTACCTTCCCTAAAGTACCTTTTATAATATAAAGATAACCTAATTGATACAGTTATTTTATCTGAAAAGAAAATCTAAATTCGCATGATGTTAAAATTTCATAAGATAGGTTAGGTTTTGGCGGACAATGGCTGTGTTCTGCGATGAAGTACTCCTACAGCAGGAGGCGGTGGAAAGGGAAATGGAGGATTCCTCCACTAACCCAATTCGCCGAAGGCGGAACGGGCGAAGAAGAAGGGCCTTTGGTGCCCTTGTTCAGCCGTAAAAATGACCTCGGTTCTGGTCATAGGCGATGCGCGAGCATCTCTGCACGCGACGAAACCGTGTGCTCCCCATTAAAGAAGGGTTCCACAAGTGGAACATCACTGTTGGGGTTCGCGGAAGCATTCCCGAAAGTCCCCGCGATCCCTAGCATATGTGCCCGGAGAAGATCGTGAGGTTTTAGTCAGTAGGAGTCTGACATAATCTTCCACCGGGCATGGAAGATATCCATGATGGATTTCCTCACAATAAAAAAAAATAAAGGTTAGGTTGATTTAGTTCGTTTCTACCGCCTGGTCTAATCTATTAGTATTAGAACCTTGGATTATATCGATACATACCCAAGCCCACCTTATCCTAAACATAGAAGGCATGCAAGTATTGCCAGTTAGGTTTAAAGAACTTTATTTTCTCATAAAAACATTACAGTTCACTTAAAATGAGATAAACTTAAACAGTAATGTGTACTAAATATAAGTTAAGTAAGTATAACTCCTGGGCTCTGAGGCTTAACCTAGATTAGTTATCATAACTATATCAGTTCTATTAATATCTTCAATTCGAACAAATTAAATAATTCAGGGAAACCTATTGGAATGCACAACAATTTAATGGGTTGCAGCACGTTTTGGCATTTAATCGTTTCATTGAAGAAGACTTATATTTTGTAGATCGAAAATCAGCAAGCATAAGGTAGTATCTAGCTAATATATTAATATTATAGACTAGCTGCGCCCCGCGGCTTCGCCTGCGTGGAAATTTCTGCGCAATTTTACCATGTTTTCTCACTGTCTAAACCTTCCTTCTTTTAAAGGGCAATGTATACGCTTCTACAACAAAACTCCAAGTGAGTTGCAAAAATTATCAATAAATAAATTTGAAAAAAATGTGAAGCATATTCTTTGTAAAAAGGCTTATTACAAAATATCAGATTATCTAGAAGATAAAAAAGCTTGGAACGAGTTTTAATCCAACTCAAAATCTAACAACTTACAGATAAGCAAATCATATGTACTTAGACACATAAGTTATGATATTAACATACTAGTGGTTTCTTCTCACTTCTTCCACTGGTGGACAAAAAATGTAAGTGAACATCAATATAATAATGAACAGTATAAAATATGATTTGTCTAAGTGCTTATTTGTAAGCCTAAAGAAATAAACTTTCATTTCATTTCCTTGGACTACGACCAACATTTCAAAACCAAAATCAGCAAAATCGGCCCAGCCGTTCTCGAGTTTTAGCGAGACTAACGAACAGCAATTAATTTTTATATAAGAAGATATATTCCTCCTAATTATTGTAAAGACGAAAGTTTGAGAAGATATTAGGTTTTGAGATCCTTCCTTCAATAAATATTACTAACAATTATATCTGAAACTCGACACCAATCAAGTGAGCTTTAGTTAATCCCTGAAGTAGAAACATTCTCCAACGAGTTGGGCTAGTAGGTCTGTACATATTTATCTTACTTATTTTAATCTTTGACTTACCTATAATCGTTACATTCTCCGATAAAGACTGGGTAAAGATAATGTAAACATACCTTTACGATTTTGTTATGATGTCTTGTTATTATCATATAATAGATAATTAATTAATTACCTAATTCTTAATATAATGAAGTAAGCTACCCCCACTACATAATTATACTTAACAAACGATCCCCGCCAGATACTAATGCTACCCACAAAAGCAGGTAATAATCCAATGTATTGTCCCCAGAAATCCAAAAAAAATGTGCCTGTTATAGGTACGTTCCTCAGACTAGTATCACATCGCAATGCAAAGAAACAAACACAAAAGGCTACTGAGTCATCTTTCGTCATCCGTATGGTATACTGTCGGTATCGGCTATTACTACTACAGGGGCATAAGCATCCAACCAACAACCAATCCAAACCACAGTCACAACTCAAGTCAGTTTGCGTGTAGCATCGCCACGAACGACCGCGTCGATATACAATTCCCGCGGCATTATCAGTATCACACTATCCCCGTGCTATTTTCGCACGTAGCGCTACTAAAATTATACACTAAAAAGTTGTTACAGTGTTTTATATTATTCTGAATTGAAAAGTGACGGATGAGTGAAGTATCGCTCTCGAAGTTCGTGTGGGAGCGGGGAATCGACTCGGGCGCAATGGAGAGTTGTGTCAAGTTCTACACATGGATCAACCACACGGTTTTGATGCTGCTGTTTCAAATATTCTGGAAAGTTAGCCAGATATCGGACTATTTTATGGGAAAGTGAGTATTCATTACATAATAGGAAACCTATCGAGTGAATGTGAACAAGACTTGATATATTTTCGGTTCGCTGTGCGCCTCGATTGAGTAATAGCATTACTATTGGTAGTCTGTTTTGGCATCGGCTATCTTATCTTTCTAATCTGTCCTGTGCTCTCTCTGTTATAATTTAACCAAAATATCAACAGGATTATTTTTGCTTTATAGGTTTTTGTAGGTATTTTTATGGACCGTAGTTTTTAAGTATTTTCCATCCTGTTCTAGACTAATTTTGCCTGAAATAAATTAATAACCTATTATTATTATCCATACTTATCGGCCCATCACCTTATCTCGGTAAAATACCAGTAGGTAGGTAGGTATCTACGTAATTTCAGGTTATTTGAAAACATAATTTTTGCTTTGCAATACAATAGGTACTTACAAAAATACTTTATTGTTCACCAAATAAAGATGATTACAAAAACGAAAAGTAAATTGGGCGGCCTTATCACTTAGAAGCGATCTCTTCCAGGCAACCAAAGTCAAAGTCAAAAATCATTTATTCTTTAGGCTTACAAAATAAGCACAATTCATATTTTATACATTAAATTATTATCAAATAAAATTATTTTACTTTACTGTTCACTTAAATTTTTTGTCCACTAGTGGAAGAAGTGAAAAAACCTTTGTAGGTAGGTAGGTACTAGTACATCAATACAAAAAAATACAATAATAATGTATCTTACATTATTATTGTATTTTTTTGTTTTGATGCTGCATTAAAGAATCCCCATCACTTTACCTCGGTAAAAATACCTGTATCTAAGTACCTATTTCAGGTTATTTTTAGCACTTTACCAAAAACATTTCATTATCAAAACAATTCGTTCACAGGACGAATGTAATACCTGAATTTCTTGAAACTTTCGGATTTTAATCGCCCTTATTTATTATGATTAGGTATCAACCTTCCATTATGATTAGCGAGTTTATAAGAAATTCATAATCGGCTTTATGAATTCCACGAGTTCTTAAAACACGGTCTTTTTACAAACGTAATAGGTAGTAGGTACTTTTTGAACATTAAGCATAGGCTTGAGTTGGTAAAATACTTAATGCTACTTACCTATACCCATTGCCTACCTACGAATCTATCTATTTCTGTAATGTAAGGAAAATAAATAAAAAAACAATGCTGGACAATTCACACAGCATTATCTAGCCCCATGGTAAGCAGAGCTTGTGTTATGGGTACTAGATAACTGATATACATAATACAATATATTACATAGATAGTTATTTTTTATTATACATAGAAAACGACCAGAACACCCGGAACAAATATCTGCAGATCGTACACACAATTGTTCCGAGGCGGGAATTGAACCCGCAACCTCCTGCGTCGCAGGTGGACCTTCACCCACCGCGCCACATCGGTCGGAAACTAGACCTTTCAAGGTCAATAATAGGAGCATTAAATTATAATTAAATTTCCGATTATTGATGATTTTATCGAGGAGAAAATGTCGTTAAAATAATTATTTTTCTGCTACAGCAAGGATTTATTTATTATCTAGGTACCTACTAGAGAATATCTGATGATGAAGACTTCCTAGCCAGTTGGGTACCATGCCCGGCCTGGCAATAGGTACTGAGAGTGGATAGCAGGTATATCTTTCAAAAATGCATCTTGAAGCACAGACTCAAAATGTTTTTTTTTTATGAGGATGGCGTGTCTTATCATATAATTGATTGCTTTTGTACCCTCATAGATAATAATTGATTACCAAACAGTCAAAGTTCGTTCACATGCCCAATTGAAGCCATCAAACTGAAAGGCATTGTGCTAGATGCGGGCTGGGCTAGACTTTAGTGGTTTGCCTGATAACCAGAATAACCTGAACTCGGTGGAAATTAAATTGGATTGGCAATCTTAATAATTAAATAACTTGATTAACTTACATAATGAAACTGTGCACCAGTTTTGATTAAATCAGTATATCTACATCCGTTTTGATAAGTACCTTTACATTACTTGTTGATTCGAGATGACGCCAAGTGAGTTTCAGTTATTTGTGTCGTGGTTTGTTTACAAACATGCAACATCGAGTTTGGCTAGTGTATAGGTAGGTAAGTGAGTTATTTATAAATTAAAGGGTTAGGTGCATAGGAATATAAAAAGGTTACTGATTTTTGAGGTTTTTGAACACTAGTTTTTGTATCCAGGCCTAGAACTCCATGCATGAAAAATATCAGTCTAATTCGCTCAGTAGTTTTGGTGTGAAGAAGAAAAAACACCCATCCATCCATCTAAAATTTTGCATTTATAATAGCTGCGCCTCGCGGCTTCGCCCGCATGGAAGTATATGTGTCTAATTACTACATAATGTGATTTAAAACAAAGCAAAGTCTGTCCCTATTTATTCTTAGATCTTTAAAACTAACGCAACGATTTATAATGCGGTATTTTAAAATATAATTTGAATAGGAAGGTTTATAAACCATTTGATACATAGATTTCACGACACGTCCACATCTGAACCTAGGCCTCACCACAATTGATCCACATTCAATCCACAATTACTATTATTCCATTGGTTGCATGTGGTATGGTGGTATGTAGAATGAACGGTGTCGAAATCCTACACTTGCTCGTGACGCGAGGTTCGCCATTCGATACCGAGAAATAATGTACACAAATGATTTATGTAACAGAGTCACATTATATTTTGCATCTGTGCTTCGGGCGAGTCGGATTTTACCAGATACTAGATATATACAGCATGCTCAAAATAGTTAATGTAAGTCACCACACGCTCGCAAAGCAATTTCATTATCATCATCATCAGCCTATATCAGTCCACTGCTGGACATAGGCCTCCCCCAATGAGCGCCATTGCGCCCTGTCTTCAGCTTGCCGCATCCAGCATCTACCTGCAGTCTTTCGCAACTCCGAGCATAGCTCTTTCCATAGCTCGCTCAGCGACTTTGAACTGGTGGACCAGCCCTATCGTGAGTGTCCACGTCTCAGCTCCGTAGGTCATAACGGGTAGGACGCACTGATTGAAAACTTTCGTTTTCAAACATTGCGGTATGGATGACGAGAAGACTCGACGTAGTTTCCCAAATGCTGCCCAGCCTAGCTGGATCCTCCTTTTGGCCTCCTTCTCGAAACTGTTTTTACCCAACTGCAGAATCTGCCCAAGGTAAGTGTACTCGGAAACAGTTTCGAGAAGGTGACCATGTACGACCACCGGCCTTGGATCAATGTGACCATTGATCATGACTTTGGTTTTATCCAAATTCATGCCAAGACCGATACATCGGGAGGCTAAAGCTAGGCCGTCCAGCATCCGATTCAGTTCCTCAAGCGACTCCGCCATTAAGACTATGTCATCAGCGAATCGCAGATGTGAGATGTACTCGCCGTTTATGTTGATGCCCTTCCCTTTCCAGTCCAGCAACCTAAACATATCCTCCAATGCGCAAGTGAACAGTTTCGGGGATATGACATCCCCCTGCCTCACTCCTCTGCGCAATTGGATGGGAATTTCATTGAATTTCATTATCATTATCACATAATTATATTGCTTAGGTACCTACACTACCTACTTGCTTAAATCTTTTTTACCTGACAACAGCTCAACAGCTTCAATAATTTGATGGTGTCCGAGTCGACAGTAACAAAAACATTAAAATCAACAATCGACAATTGGGACTGCGTGGGCCAATTTCATCTGTCCGAGTCGTCGGCAAGTCAGACAGACTTTCATTGTTCAGCATAATTTAGAAGCACGTTTTCCCTTTATTTATTACTAGTTTCTGCCTGCGGCTTCACTCGCGTTGTTTCTATGGAAGGTTATTTCTGTCCATGGGAACTGGTTCATGGGATAAAAATAAGCTATGTTTGAATCCACGCTTAGGGGCTACATCTATACGAATTTCAGCCCGATATATTCAGTAGTTCTAGCGTCCATCCATCCGTCACTTTCAGTAGAAAATGTTCCTTTTTTAGTTTGGCTAACTCGTCGGTACCCGCCAATTTGTAAAATAGTAGCGTTCCCCGTAGCATGTTGCTACGCTATTTGCTACGCTCCGCGTTCCTTAGCCCTTAGTGCATCGTAGCCCTTAGCTAGTAGCTACGCCACTTGCTACGCTGCTACGTCGTAGCTTGTCGTAGTGCAGTGTAGTTGGTGGCTACGCTCTACGTGCCGTGGCCCGTGATAACAATATACTTCATGTCATGTCTGGCATTCCATGTTTTATTTTAAAACTATCTGCGCCCCGTGGCTTCACCCGTGGGGTGAAATCTATGTGTTTATAAACCTTCCTTTTGAATCTATCACTCTAGATCTATTAAAAAAACTATGGAGTGATATCCATTTCGTGAATGTCACTGCTAATACATACCTACCAATATCATCATCGGTGACATCTACGAAAGTTGATGTAGGTGGCATCAGTTTGGTTGAGGATCAGCTATCAACTTTCAAGAAAATACCAATTCGGGAGACCTAACCACCACCCAAAGAGCCAAAGATCGTTGTAGTCCATATACATTCTAATAACCAATCATCATCAGCCTATAGCAGTCCACTGCTGGACATAGGCCTCCCCCAATGCGCGTCATAGCACCCTGTCTTCAGCTTGCCGCATCCAGCATCTACCTGCAGTCTTTCGCAGATCGTAGTGTACACTACGTTTACCGAGTCGTGGTCTCCACTCAAGAACACGTTTGCCCCAGCGGCCGTCGGTTCTTCGCGAGATATGGCCGGACCACTGCCACTTCAGCTTGCCAAATAACCAATAAGTAGACCCAAAGCAGAAAAGGTAGGTAGGTAACTAGGTAGCTCTAGCTTTCAAAGCAGGAAAAATAATTGAAAATCGTAGACAAAACAAATGGTCACTGCAGCCTTGACATACATTGCCCCATTCTAGTCTGATAAAAAATATAAACAGTTTGCCACCGGCCACCGGTATCGATTCATAACTGGAAAGGTTGATTACTTTGTATCATCAGTAAGAAGAATTTACAATTGTCTTACTTTTGCCCTTGTACTAAGCGATCAATAACCTAATGTACCTACATTGAAATGAAATGTTCATTTATTATAAAACTTTTGAAACTAATCATGGTTATTAACACTAAAATCATTTAAAACGGGATATTAACCATGATTTCATTTTTGAGTAATCCAATATTTCGGCACAGATCATGGCGCATGAAACTGTGTCAAATATTGGATGACTCAAAAATCAAATCATTGCCGTAGTTATCCAATATATCGGCACAGATCATGGCGCATGAAACTGCGTCAAATATTGGATAACTCAAAAATCAAATCATGGTAAATATCCCGTTTTAAATGACTGCGAATTCACACCACACCAACTGTTCCCGTAAGAGTAGAGTGTTGTGAGTGGCTAACGCTAAACTCTAAAGGAAATCTACTGGGGAGCGGGCATCAGCGCCTCCTTCAGAACAAATCTATCACTGAACTGCGATCCCCAGCCCGCATGCCCAGCGTGGGGTTTATGGGATCTACCACCATGATAAAAGCTAACAAAGCGCTTCAATCAGGAGGCCTTCGTACAGCAGTGGACCAGTATAGATAGATAGTAGATGTATTTCAAAATTACATCTAAATTGGCACACGAATAACACTATTTAAAATCCTACCTACATACTAACTAAGCATCTATCTGTCGGTTGTCCGTGTTTGTTTGTATGCAACCTTGTGACGTAGTATTGAATAAATAAATTTGTAATTATTAAATCCATTATCAAGGAAATTTCATAACACGCTAGCTAGATAACGACTCACCCATGTTAAAAAAACAAGGTATAGCTACGATGCTATTAAACTTTCCCGTGGTTTTTGAAAAACTCATCTTCACTATACATCAGGTAAGATTGTTGTCAAACGTCTAAATTTTGTTAATCAAAATTTAAAAAAATACTGTTTTTTAGGTACCTATAGGTCTGTATAGTGTATTATTATCTGTTGTATAAGTACCTATCTTTTCCCTATTAGTTATTGAGAGGTAAATAGGTATTTAAACCTATTTTAGAAAAAATACTGCAGACGCTAATTATCTGGTCATAGGTTGACTTATGAAAGTAATTGTTAAAGAAATATTTTTAAATAGATTCCTGTGTCAGCGTATGAGTAATTGCATTGATTGTTGGCAAACCCTACTTTTACCTGAGCCAAAAGAAAGTGTGGAAGGAACCATGGTACAAAAACGTAACGATCATTATAGACAGGTCTCGCGTCATACTTTGTCAGGTCCAAAGTCTCTCGTCAGAATGTCACGTACTAAAACCTTGATTTTTATTTAGAGTACACTCAGTTATTCCGTGTAGCGGTACAAGTGGTACAAGTATTAATCCATCGATATGAAACCGATAATTTCGATACAACCCAATTCAGTTTGAATTTGGATAGATCTAATAATTTATTAAATGGTTTTTCCCATCTGCATTGAAGTTGGAATAAGGAATCTACATTTTTTAGAAACTGAAAGTTGATTCATTTTAATCACACTAATAATATTATATACTAATATTATAAATATGAAAGTTAGAATATATAGATCGACGGATAGTGGATGTTTGTTATTTCTTCATGCCAAAGCTAAATACTGAACGGATCAGGCTGAAATTTTTAGATGTTGTCCTAAGCCTGGAATCAAATATATACTTATTATCATATAAAACAGGTCCTATTGGATAAAAAACTATTAGTAAACTATTATACACAACGCTTGCAAAGCTGCGTGCATAAACTAGTCATTTTATAATATTGTACCGGTGTTTTCCCTCTACCAATGAGCATTTGAAATTATACTACTACTTACTTATAGCCAAGGCACGTTAGAAAGTGGGCTAAATGACAAAGGTAGTTTAGCATGACATGAACATGACACACTCATATGGTAATAGATAGAAACATAGAAAATAATTGTATTGCTTACTTTAAAAATAAAACAAACAAGATATATATATTTTTTCCAAATACGTGACAAATTGGCGGTATAATAGCAATGAAGATACAATAGAAAGTCAAGAAGTCTTAAAAATCAAGCATCAAAAACGATTTATTTCCATTAATACAATAAATGTACATTTAGAAAAGGTCAAGTTCATTATTTATAGCATTTACGCGATTTAAAAGCATACCTATTTTATTAAAAATTTACACTAAAGTAAAGAGATGTTTTTTATATTTCTGTCGCTTTGGTATTAAAGTAAACAAGCGAGGAAAAAACATTTAGCCTGTTTTGTTATTTTTGAGTTGGAGCAAAATCCTTTCCAAGGTTTTTTATCCCCCACCTATATTCTTATCTGATATTTTAAAGTACCTACCTAAGCCTTTTTGCAAAGTAGTTTCCAGGTATATTTTGCCAACAAATTACACATAAATAAGTAGGTAACCTACCAAAACCACAATTATGTAAGTACCTTTATTAATAAAGTTAAAATCAAATAATACAATAAATTTGAACTAGTATTTACAATCAAACAATAATTGTTTCCATTGTAATTACTACATGCACCCATACACTACCATGTAATTGAAACCAATCTACATGTAACTCAACTGGCCCAAATCAATACAAGTCGGAAGCGTCCCCAAGAGTTAGTAAACCTTAAACAAGCTGGTTCGATAATTCTAGTAGCGAGATAAATTTCCAGATGACTCATTGATATTAACCAAGTAATTATGTATTATAATTATCTCTATCTTGTCTGGTTGTGATCATTCGAGCCACCTTTGACCTAGCTGATATCTTTGATAATATTAAATATGAGGCAATGTTAAAAGACAAAACAAGATACTCGTACAACGGGGGAAAACATTAATGATAGCTGTTTCTAGAAATAGAATGATATTACGGTATTTGGGGAAAACATGATGATTAACAATAGATTTGTAGTTTTAAGTATAACTGATCTCAAATTGTTAAATATTAGTAAATACATATTAATGTATAATAATAGATCTCGTGTCTGAATAAAGAATATTATTATGTCTCTCATTTACCATGATCTCGGGCCATAAAGTGACCCGGTCCTTTGGAAGGCTTGCGTGGGGCCGAAGCCAACAGCACAGAGGCTCTTTGAGAAGTTAATCTAAAGTCGATGGCTACACATAGTGGGTATCATCTTCGGGTGCACAATATGATACAACCAAAGATGGTATCCGCCAGGTGTAGAGACTATTGCAAAGAAAAATGAAAGAAATAAAACCAGGCTATTGTGATGGATGGATGGACTGGGTAATCGGGTTATAGGGGAGATTGCGGACGATTATTATTATTATTATAAACTACCTAATCATTTTGTAAATACTTGAATTATTTATTTGCACTGAAATGACGTGTGTATTTGTTTATAGAATGAAATCACAGAATATAAATGGGCGTTTTATCAATTTTTATTTTGTCTGCCTGTCTGTTATTCTCTACGATCTCGATTCGTCTTCTTTGATTTATCATCGAAATAAACAACAAAATATGCGTTTATAAGTGGAAAATGTTTTTGATTTAAACATATTATTTACTCTAATATATATATATATATCGGCACAGAGAAGGGAATAAGCTTGCAAAGTCAGAGCAATCGTTAATAAAATCATCGTCATTAAAAGGAATTAATGTTCATTAATTATTAATTAGGTAAGCCGTTAGTTAATGGAAACAAAAGCAAAACGATTGTGTTAGTACGGGGGTTTTAGTATTTTCTTGGTTTTGCAAGCATTTTAGCAAACAATAATAAGGCAGTTTTGCGACCATAGCGAATTGTGTTGAGCCCGTTTAAAAAAATCTTCGAATGAATAGTCTTTTGAGAGTTTATAGTTATTATTCGGTTTTAGTATAAATTAATGGCCAATAGATACGAAAGCGATATTTGATTAGAAGTTTGTTTTACCATAGGCACAAAGCAAATGGCTTACGATGGTCGCAAATCACCTATTTAAGTACTGGCAGAATAACTTGTAGAAATCTAATTACAAAAACCTAAAAAGTGAACAAACCTTCATCATCATCATCAGCCTATAGCAGTCCACTGCTGGACATTAGGCCTTAAGAACCATTAATACATAATATCAATGCTAAGAACACCAATAAGGTCCGTAATTAATCCACTTACATTCATAATTAATTTTCTAACTGTACCAAAATTTTAACACTTTGAGTGCTGAAATCACACGGTATGTGTTTTCTACAAGTGACTAATATGCGTAAATCCACACTAGCGCAGCGGCTGAGAAAATACAGATCTTTGTGACTCAGTCCAGCCGTAATATTTTTCGAACGAAACGCATGTGCGGCGCAACACAACCGCTGTGTAGAGCACGTATTTTTTAGGTTAAAAAAAGATCGCAGTCGTCGAAAAAAAATCGCAGTCAAAGTGTTAACATAGTCCTAATCTCAGCTTTTTGTCGAAACTGTACAAATGATTACAATCTTATTTGAAAACCTTCGTCGACTCGTTGCTAGTCTACAAGTTCTTATAAATAGTCAATTTAATTTTCTGGTGTTCTGCCAAATTTTCGCGTTATTTTGTTTCGTGTCGCTCGTTTTCAAGATCCAAGTTGAAGATCAAGAATAGTTATATTACCAGCTTTATGTTGCGTGGAAGATAAACAGTGCCAATAACGTGAAAAACCAATTTTACTGGTAATTATATTGTATACAAGCTTTCGCCCGAGGCTTTGCACGCGTTGCTACAAAAGTTTCCTTTCTATATTGTACCTAGTTAGTCTAGAAAACCTAAACATTTGCAAAAAACATCCCAATCCGTTTGGCGAGAAGAGGTTAGCAAACATCTAATAAACAATATTTTATAATTGTAAATGTAGGTAAAATAGTAGATCTATGGGTAGGCGAGGTATTTCTTATTTTCTGTTTCTGTACCATTGTCTACTAAGAAAGTTATTCTGAATTTATTTTGTGAAACCATTGCGTTATCGCAAGAATAATAGGAATGAACATTTTTATGACACTATTGTATACTGGAACAAAATAAAACGGATACCTATAGGTTATTCAAATAAGTACCCTACGTCCAATCGACGTAGGATATTCATTTGCCTATTGATTTGTTTTTGCAATGATCTTGGACGTATTGTCTTTATGAGAGCCACGAGAATCAAAGAGCATTGTCTATGCCTCTTGTTCTATTTAAAAACCACCCAAGTCGTTTGTCATGCCACATCAATCAATCAGTTGGTAAGGTGGCACTGGCAGACTAGTTTTAGATAGCATACCTTTAGGGTAGGTTGTAGCAACATTAGGCTAGTTTTCAAACTATACAAAAATACCAATTAGAATGGCGACTGATGAAATAATTTGGAAACTGAAAATGGAGGCAAACAAAATATGTCACGAGATTCAAAGTAAATAACATTATCTTGATTGTCTAGTTGATGCCTCATTATCTTGGTTATCAGACAATCGGAGCTACATTTAAGTATTATTTAATGAGAGTTTGGGAATATTCCGATGCACCAAAATAGAATTTACGATGAATGTGAATACCTGCGTCATACATAACCTAACTCATAGCTAAATATTTGATGAACTACGCCACATGTCTTGATAGCATGGTATGTATTTGATTTAGACGTGTAAGTAATTTCTATTGGCTGGAGTTACGTTTATGGTATGCGCCTAGATTACTGCCAACTTTTTGGAATAAACCTTCGTCTTGCGAACAAGGACTGGTTACCCGTTGAAAGGGTGCTCGGTTTTTTGAAGAAGTTATTTTAAAACCCTTTCCATATGGGTTACACTTTCTATGAATATCCCTGAATGTTCCGCGAGTCTATGAATTTTTTATACCCGTAAATACTATAACTTTATAATATACTAGCGAACCTTCCCGGCTTGGAACGGTCTTAGTACGGATCCCTAACTTATAGAAAATATAATATAGCCTATGTTCACCGGGGATAGTGTAGCTTCCCAACGGTGAAAGAATTTTTCAAATCGGTTTAGTAGTTTCTGAGCCTATTCATTACAAACAAACAAACAAAATATCCTGAAACGTTAAAACGTGAAAACGTTTCCTCTTTATAATATTAGTATAGATATAGAAAAGAACTATCTTTTTTACTACAAAGAAAAACAGTATTTGATTACACGGATTTACTGAACAAAAAATCCCTGACATTGACTAGCCTTCAAGGAACCTTGAACCTTCTCGTAAACAATCGCTTGGCCGCCATGGGCTGGGTTGGATGAAGGGGAGAGCCCCCCATGGCTCAATATCATGCTTATCAGTGGTATTATGTTGGTAGTCGGGAGGCCCTGATCGTAAAAGATTTGCTGCTAACTCTAGTTTTTGTATGATTCGAAATAAGGTCATTTTGAATCATACATAAACTAGCGTTCGCAGAATTGTGGCAAATAGCCGCAAAAGGCACGAAACAAAGAATAATTTGTATGAAATTAGGATTTCTGTATACGAATATATAGTATTACTAACTGCGCCTCGCGGTTTCACCCGCGTGGTGATAAATATTTTGGATAATTATACAATATATCTTATTATTATATGCCTATGTGTTATTCTGATATATTATTGTGAAGTTTCATGAAAATCCATTCAGTAGTTTTTGCGTGAAAGAGCAACAAACATCCTCACAAACTTTCGTGCTTATAATATTAGTAGGTAATATCTCTGTACTACGAGAAGCCCCTCTCTATCCGACACGGCAAACCGCCTAATACAAAGGCTCGAAAACTTTTAAATGTTCGTAATCTTTGCAGAACCAATACCTACTTTATCTGATCTACCCTTCGTGATTCTGGAGGTTAATTGCACCTAATATATTAAGACACAAAAAGCCAGAGACAGAAACCTATGGAGATCCTTGGAGGAGGCATACACCGCCGAAGGCGGTCCATATCAAGACATGACATAGCAAAAATCTGACTTAATTAATTCTAAATTCAATTCAATTCTAAAATTATAATGTACCTATACGACTATTAATACTATTGGGATATGGAATAAAGCTGTTTTTATTAGATTTATTTATTTTATTTATTATAAAGTAAGTAGAAGGTACTGTAAAATCAAGTTTCTCTTTGACCTCACCAGTAGACTTCCTTACTACCCTCAAGGTCTAACAGATCAACGGCTCGTCATAACATTGGCACAAAATGCTTTTAATCGTTGCAATGTTCTTATCAATGTACTAGATCAAGACGACCGACGATTGACGATCTCTGTGGCGCTGTGGGCGAAGGTCAGTTTACGACGCAGGAGGTTGCGGGTTCGATTCCCGACTCGGGGCAAATGTGTGTACGATATCTGCGGATATTTGTTGCGGGTGTTCTGGTCTGGTTCTAGCGTTTACTGTGAAAACATAGGTACTTTATATTCTCAGTTATCCGAGGGATGGGTGTTTTACAGCGTATGCTATGGTTGGTCTCAAAATTCTGGCTATGAACTTGATGAAAAGGATAATAATAATTAATAATTAATGCCACATCAAAATAGGAAATCGGATTTAATTTTGGTTTTTCCTCATTTTTCAATTTAATTTTGGTTTTAATATATATACCTAGTTGATTTATAAATGTTGCTATCTGAGTAATAGTTATTAAAATAAAGAGTTAAATTATCCTGGTATATTTTTTCCCCTTAACTATTATTATTTATTATTATCTCTTCTTCGTCTTCCCTAGTCCCCATCTACTACAGTAAAAGTTATAAAAGTAAGGCCCATGTACCGCCACCGGCAAGCAAGCGATTAGCTATCAACTATGTTCTCGCTCAAGAAACGAATAAAAGATACCTATAGATTCCTCCGTGTAAGAAAGAGACATAATATTCATAGTTGATCGCTGGCCGTTCACACTGCCCTCGCCCGAGAACTCTCTCGCCACTATTTTGTCCCAGAGACGATAACAAAGATAAAACTCACTCAGCGATCGATGCTTGTCAGAATCAGAACCACAAAGATCCGCACAGGCAACGCTGGACTGACTGTCCGCTCGGCTAGCAAGTGGAGCGAGTAATTGCCCGCCACACTGGCTCCCTCGCTTTATAGCTTAGCGAGACAACTTCAGGAACTACACTGTCTCTTCTCACTGCTATATTTAGTTTCTAGCTCTATTCGTTTCTCGATTATCACCGGCACTTGTCTCAGTGCATAATACAGAATACAGAAAAACATAGTAGGTAACTATGTAATTCTGTATAAGGCAGATATAGGTATATTATATACCATAAAATCATTCACCTGTTACAAACAATTTTACTGGTAAAAAATATCAAACCGACGGGTCTGCTCGCCCTATTTATATTTAGTCCAGACTCTAATAATATTATGCCTTGAACTTGCTGCCGGTTTACAATTAAAATTCCTAAGATGAGAAACATCCATTAGCTGAAGTTTGTTTAAGGTTAATTAATTTGTTTTGCACTCCGCAAACGGTTAGAATATTTGTTTATTTTATTAATCCTTCTACGAAGTATTAGAAAACATTTTTAAAAAAGATGAATGGAATCAGTAAACGTTCTCAAGTTACAGCGTGATCAGAAGAAAAAAAAAGGGTTAATTTCTATACGTAGGTATAATGTAGATTATTTACTACATTGTCTATATTACACTAATTTACGCTAAACGAATTGATTTTACGCTAAAACGAATTATTGTTTACGCTAAAATTTATTGTTGTTTACGCTAAAAATAAACGTGTTATGTAATTAATCTAACAAAGGATTGGAGATCTTTATTGATATCAAGTTATATAATCCTAATAAATGTCGTCACTGTATTGTTTATACTGTATAAGTTCTATTGTAATTAGCTGTTGATATTTATATACAAGCGGGTAAATATTGTCTATTCAAATTTAAGATATTTTGATTGTAGGTTAGTACATCACAAAGGCTCTCATGGGTAATAGAGGCTCTTGCGAACTATACGATAAGTCCCGCGCTCATGTCTATCTCCTTCGAGATGAGATTTTCCTTCGAAATCGTCTACTATTAAGGTACCTAATGAATAGTCATTGGTATTCTCTGATTAAATACTGTAGGTACTTTTTCATTTATTCATTTATCATAAAGAAATTGCTAGAGAGAAAATGACTGCAAATAGATGCATCAAAGCCATTGCGAAAATTTAAATAATGAAGAGTCGAGCCAAAAAGTCAGTAAGGAAAACATTACCATACAAAAGAGTTCAACGCGCCCTAATTTTCCGAAGTACGTAAAAACACTTTTGGACATTATTTTTAAAGATTAGTGACTAGCCATTTGCTGCCAAAACTAATGTGTACAACATCTTTGAAATAAATATTTGAGTATTGAGTATGTTAATATTTCATCTTGATCGAGTTCAAGTCGTAAGACCTATTATAATTATTGTGTGACATACATACAGCCTACAACTCTTAAACTCGGTTTAGCGCTTGAACCGGATCAACTTTGTGTCGGTGAAATCAGCTAAACTCGTTTAAAGCTCTAAACTGAGATTATCTTAACTACATACATATATTGAAGGCGTTCACTTGCAACGTGAACGCATTCAATTGTGACGGTGAAATTAACCCTTAGTCGATTTTTCGTTAAACCAGTTTAACATTAACTTATTTCAAACACAAGCGAGCACAGACTTAATTACCTAGTTATACCTATGTAGGTCGGTAGTTAACCATATTCATCCACGACGGCTGGCGTAAACGTGTTCTTGAGTGGAGGCCGCGAAAATCGGCAAATGAAGACGACGTGAGGGGAGGCTTAAGTCCAGCAGTGGACTAATATAGGCTGTTGATGATGATGATTCACGACCACTGTGCGTGACGTTGTCGCCTGACGTAAAAATATGGCAAGTTAAACAAACGTGACCTCAATTCCTTTTCCTTCTTTCCAGGTCGATAGAAGAATCAAGCAGCATGGAGTTCACCCTCACAAAGCAGTCCAAAGATAGAAGACATATTAGATCGATGTCTGATGTACAGTGCAGCACACCTTACAGACTGCCCTACAGGTCAAAGATCAACCATAGCTTGACCTACGACTCTGACACCAGAGCGAGAAGAATCAGGGCTTACAACATTCAAAGGGAATCAGACTCCTCCGATTCGGATTCGTACTTAGAAGCGCGGAAAATGAGAAGCATAGAGCACAATATTCTCAAGCACTCTGACTCCATGCGGATATTATAGGAAACATGATCTGCGATCACCGCACGGTCGATATAATCGAAAGCCATATTTTCCCCGCCGGTTTTAATGTAACAGACCTATTGAAGCTCTTAATAAGGCAGATTGGGAATTACATAATAAACGTCGATGGTCGATTGTGCTCGTGAAAAGTCTTGATTGAGGCTGTAAATCTAGTTCAGATAGAGATTGAACTCTGAGTCATTTTGCTCGATTTAATTACTAGAAAACAGTTTGAAAGAGTTAAAACCGATTTCTAGAAAAATTTAGAGCCTAGTGACGCTGAAATTGACGAAAAGGATTAGTAAAACTTGATTTTATTGGACACTTATTCGACAATATCAAGCAAATGGGACTCTTGTGACTGGTGTAGCTAGTAGTGTGGACTTCGTGGCCTTGTTAGTTTTAGTTGACGTAGGTATGAATACTAATCGTCGTAGTCATGACCATCCAAAGTCTAACTTTTTACACAATGTCGTACAATTTTCTAGTATAATAAGCTCCAACTAAAGCACAAATGTCGCATATCACCGAATGTCTCCATATCAAAAACCAGATGACTTCTAATAAAAGTCAAGGTCGAAAATGATCACTTGAAATGTTTTTTTGTGAATAGCAATTTTATCCTACGAACAACTTTCTAATTTTAATACGAATGCCGTGCGAAAGCGTGTAATTGTAGGTTGTCCCATAGATACTAGGTAGCTCCGATTAAAGTAAATTGTATGCCTAAGTTTATAGATAGTTAATCACGTTGGACGCCATTTTGAATGACGTCATTTATCAGCGGATCGAATGTGAACCTACTTTGAATTTGTTGAAATTGTATAATTGTATTCTTGTTAAATATAAAGCCTTTTAAATGTGTAGTAATAAGCTAAGTGACTATTTAATTGGGTTAACAATTAGGGTACGTACTAGCACATTGTCCACATAATTTTTATTTCAGTTTCAGTCCAACGTGGTTAAAATTAAAGTGATTTCCTCGAGACTGTGATGACATATTGTAATAGATTTATAAGTACCTAGTTAAGTAGATAAGTTCTAGTTTGTATGATTTTGAAAAGTCACCAAGTAAGTCAATTGATTATTTCGATAGATCTGGTATAAAATCAGGTAAAACGGAACTACCATCTTTCGAGTTTGCTATAAAGTTATGCGGACTATTTAAAGTGATAATCTCAACAGGCAGTTGTTGAAAATAATTAGTTTATCAGTCGATTCTAAAATTTGTTGATTTTTAGCAAACGCAAAGGAATGGTGTCATTTTTGTCTCTTCCATAATATATTAGTTCCTAAGTATTTTACATAGGTACCTGCCTGAGGTACCTACTACCTAGTTACTGAATAAAATGTAATGCTAAACGCTCGTGTATTTTCTTCATTTATTTAAATAAGTGGCCTTAACAACTGGTGATTTTATTAGAAAAAAAATCGGTAGGTGTAAGTTGCGTAAGTATCAATCTCTAAATTCAGATTTAATACATAACTTGTTTATCTCCGTAGCTTCGCAGATTTCTGTAGAAACGTTCAAAGGTTAATTCTATGCTGATTTATGGGATAAAAAGTGACAATGACAAGACAACTGGGAGACAAATGGAAAAGTATAATTCTGTTTTTCTGTCTGTTAACTTTTCAAGACAAAACAGTTAACTAAATTTGACAAGAAACTATGGTATCCCGGGATAGCGCTAAGCTAATTTTATCCAGAGAAAACGCGTGCGAAAGGTACCTACCTAATAGCAGTAGAACATATTATTTATTTCATGATGCAACTTAAATTTGGTATTAATGTATAATAGTAATGAAAAGTTTTATATGATGAAAAGCTACCTCCACGAATCATAAAAATAAGAGACTGGTACCTACTGGAAATAAGTCTTTTATTTGGTAAATAACTATCTAACAAGACATACATAAAACCTGATGTTTCAAGGTAGTTAGGTACCAGAAGGTAGGTAGTTCTTGATAGTTTTGTTTTCAAAATAATGAATGTTGGTAAGCTGGTACCTACTGTACTGACTAAAAGCAGAGCTCTTCCCTGAAGAGGGAAATATTTTAGGCTCTACTTTAGCGGCTTTACCAAGTTAGAAGGCCTTGTGCTGACATCTAGTATGGAGTAGCGATAGTTTTGCTTGCAACATAAATTGGTTGCAAGTGTCATCTAGCGGATTCTAGTATAACTTAATAAATTCACGTAAGCCGACTACGCGCGTTTGACCGATTGTTTTGATCCAGTTGGTACAGTTGCTAATCTGTCACTGTCTTAAACAGTTTTCTTTTCCTTCAGCTGGCAACTGACATGAGGAAAAAGGAAAATGTTGAATTGTTTGTTTTTGTTTATTTCGCGCTCGCGCTCCGCACCGCGTATCGGTCCCATTCCAATCCAAGATAAATTCAGTGTATAAATCTACCGAAAGCGCTACCAAAGTTAGGGTGGACTAATAAATACATTACGCACGGTGTGTGCGTACTTAGTTCTTGGCATTTCTAGGATAGGATCCAAGTCAACATGGGTTTGCGGCTTCTATTTATTTTGTTTTTGATCAAAACAATAATTGCGGGTCCTACTCCTATTGTTTTGTGGCATGGAATGGGTAAGTACCTACCTGATAAGAATAAATGCATCAGATTTCCATTATATAGCTAACCTATCTAAAGATACAATTAATCATTTAACTAATTGTAAATAAACTCAAGTGCTATGAACACTAAGGTATTCCATTTTTAAACAATAGAAACGTTAGGCAGCTTAGAATTCATTATGACTCGTAGTTATGACTACATACCTTATTCATTTATATGTCATGCTTATATGACTAAGTAATCAAATGCCTTTTTTTTATTTTATCGAAAACTAGCTTCTGGTTGCGGCCTCGCACGCGTTATGAAAAGGAGCCTATATGTAATTCCTGGTCCAGATCTGTATGTAAACCAAATTTCAGCCCAATCCATTCAGTATTTTTGGCGTTGGGTTTGGCCAAACATCTTCACAATGGCACTTTCATCTTTATAATATTAGTTTTTCACAAGCTGTGATTAGCCTCAGGCTAGATGATGTGCATAATCCAGCATTATTTTTTAGTAAGATGGTCATTGATCACTTATGAAAGTGAATATGTGGTGTAAGATGGAGCACTCCCAGTAGAAATTTATTCACTCTTTGTTTTTAGACTATGATAAATAATTAGATATTTATTATATATATAGTATTGACGACCGATGTGGCCCGGTGGGCGAAGTTCCGCTTACGACGCAGGAGGTTGCGGGTTCGATTCCCGCCTCGGAACAATTGTGTGTAAGATCTGCAGATATTTGTTCCGGGTGTTCTGGTCGTTTTCTATATATAATAAAAAAAATATCTATCTATGTAATGTATTGTATTATGTATATCAGTTATCTAGTACCCATAACACAAGCTCTGCTTACCATGGGGCTAGATTATGCTGTGTTAATTGTCCAGCATTTATATTTATAATAATAAAACAAAATTAAATTAAATTGTATTACAAACAACTTAGGACTAAATATGTATAATAAATGGATTAACAGTTAATCTTAAAGTCTAAAATAATACATTTGCCTGAACTATGTTAAATAACCTGTATATCAGGAAGTGCTTAAAACGAAAAAATAATAATCACATTAATCAGAAGTCATAATAAAATAAAGCAACAGTGCAAATTTGTAAAGTAACTGAATTATGCAAACTACACTAAACAAGTAATATGTAATAAAGGTGCAAAGGTGCAAAAATTATTAGCCTACTTTAACACGGCCAATGTCTTTCTATGATATTGTGCTCTACCAGGAAAACTACATAATATCCTGAAATGTTAGTAATATAATTGATTCCTGCTAGTTCCTAATATTCCTTTAAATAAATAAATAGATTTTTGAGTTATTCAATATTTCGGCACAGTTGCATGCGCCATGATAACAGAATAACTACTAGTTGAGTTTCTCCGACTACTGGAGTTACTCCGTGATCATGGCGCATGCAACTGTGCTGAATAACTCAAAAATCAAATCATGGTAAATATCCCGTTTTAAATGTCTTTAGTATAAATAACCATGATAGTTTCAAAAGTTTTAAATAAATAAATATCAGGTAAATAGTACCTCATATAAGTGTATATTGTTCCTTCATGTCCAATCCATCGTTGCCTGGAAGATGTTGCTCTCAGCCATAATGCCACCCTTTATTCATCCTGTATTCAAGTATTTATTTCTGTTTTGTGTAGTATATAAAGTGTTCTCTATCTACTATGTAGCTATCTGTATGTTTGACGACCGATGTGGCGCGGTGGGCGAAGGTCCGCCTGCGACGCAGGAGGTTGCGGGTTCGATTCCCGCCTCGGAACAATTGTGTGTACGATCTGCAGATATTTGTTCCGGGTGTTCTGGTTGTTTTCTATGTATAATAAAAAATATCTATCTATGTATTATATAGTATTATGTATATCAGTTATCTAGTACCCATAACACAAGCTCTGCTTACCATGGGGCTAGATAATGTTGTGTGAATTGTCCAGCATTATTTATTGTATTTATTTTATTTATCTAGTACCCTCCTACTACCAAGTCAAACTTTGAAATACTGATATTATTTCCTGACGCAAAAACGAGGGGGGCGTTATAAGTTTGATGTGTCTGTGCGTCTGCCTGTGGCATCGTAGCTCCAGAACTGTGACGAATTGATTTTGATTTTATTTATAAAAAAATCTGGAAATTCATTATCATTAATTACTAACTTCGCCCTCGTGGAAATCTATGTGTCAAATGGTTTATAAACCTTCCTCGTGAATCACTCTACCTATTTTAAAAAACCGCATCAGAAGAAAGAAGAAAGAAAGAAAATACATTTATTTGACACCATACATAACACAAAACACGACACATTACATAATAAGAAAGAATACAAACAAGAAAAAAAATATAAGGAGGCAGAAAAAAAATCTGTTGCATAGTTTTAAGCATACATAGGGACAGACAGACAGCGGTAAGCGACTTTGTTTTATAGTATGTAGTAATTTTCCTTATTCTCATGTCAAATAAATTACAGGGGATACATGCTGCAACGCCATCAGTCTCGGTGGCTTCAAAGTCTTCTTGGAGAAGCAAATTCCCGGAGTCTACATAACTTCCCTCAGGATTGGTGATTCATCAGTGGAGGACTTGGAAAATGGCTACTTTATGTCACCGAATAAACAAGTTGAATATGCGTGTGACAAACTGTCAAAGGATGCTAACTTAACTGGAGGTTTCAATGCTATTGGCTTTTCCCAAGGTGCTCAGTTCTTGTAAGTAACTTGTGTTTTTACTTGATAAGTTGCCGACCGCGGCTACGCACTTTTTTTCCGGGATAAAAAGTAGCAAGAAAATCATAATATTATTCTAGGTCAAGAACTACATCAATTCAAAAATTTTCTTATCATTTAAAAGTAAAAATGGGGCGAAAAATGTTTTAATTTGACTGCGAAAACGAATGAGAGATCAATTAAATGATAAATACAAAACCAAATATTGTTTCCAGCTTCTGTTCTGTGATTTGATACTAATTTCATTAAATATTTTCCAACAATATTTCTTGGAGTTTGTAACCCCATTATAAATAAAAAACATCCAGTTTTTTTATCGGAGTATAGCTTCTGTCCGTCGCTTCGCACGCGCTTATCAGTACATAATCTCTACTGTCCGTTTCCGTTGAGTCCGTTTCATCATTAAGGCGTGAAAAGGTAACAGGCAGACAGAATTACTTGGAACGGATATGGCCCCAATCGTATAGGATTTTGAGTTCAAGTTAACTCTCATTGCCGACCTCTGTGGCGCGGTGGGCGAAGGTCTACCTGCGACGCAGGAGCTACGATCTGCAGATATTTATTTATTTACAAAATTTTGCAGAAACTTACAGATATAGAACATGCCTGGATATACCAGTGCATGTTTGCTGATGGCTAATGAAAAGTTTCCGCTGATAGAATGATTAAAAAATTACGAAGCTAAGTAGGTTGACGACTTTATGAAGATAATGAATAGATTAGTTTCGGGTGTTCTGGTCGTTATTTAATGTATAATAAAAAATATCCATGTAATGTATTGTATTAAGTACCTAACATAACACAAGCTCTGCTTAGCTTAGGTCTAGATGATGCTATGTGGATTGTCCAGCATTATTTATTTATTTATTGCAGACGAGCAGTTGTACAGAGATGCGGCCACACCCTGCCTCCGATAAAGAACCTGGTCTCTCTCGGTGGCCAGCATCAGGGAGTGTATGGTCTACCCAACTGTGTTGCTATGATGCATAAGAGCTGCGACTATGTACGCGAGCTTCTCAACTATGCGGCTTATGCTAGGTGAGTAGAGTTTTATTAATTCACACTTCAATAGTATTCTATTATTATAAATGCATAGAAGTGGTTATAGCCTGCCTCCGATAAAGAATCTTTCTCGGTGGCCAACATCTAGGATGGTCTATCCAACTATGAAGCTATGATGTACTATATAGCTGCGACTATGTAAGGTAGCTACTCAACTTTGCGGCTTATATATATAAAATAAAAAATAAAATAAAATTTTATTTTTTATTTTTATAAACAACTGATCTCTTTCGATGGCCAGCATCAGAAGTGTATGTTCTAGCCAACTGTGTGGCTATGACGCATAAGAGCTACGACTATGTACGGGAGTTACACAACTATATTGCTTATGCTACGTGATTAAAGTTTATAATTGACACATTATCATCACTGCCATCTCAGCCCAATAACATCTACTGTTGCTCATATAGGCCTCGCCCAAAGGTCACTATAATGACCGGTCTTGAAGACCTATTTTAATTTTCATCATCTTAATCAACCTATAATAGTCCGCTGTTGGACATAGGCCTCCCTTAATGAGCGCCATAGCACCCTGTCTTCATCTTGACGCATCCGGCATCTACCTGCAGTCTTTCGCAGGTCGTCATCCCACCTAGTCGGAGGGTGTCCTACACTTCGTTTCGTGGTTAACACAAGAACACGTTTGCCCCAGCGGTTGTCGGTTCTTCGCGAAATATGGCCGGCCCACTGCCATTTCAGCTTGCGTGACCCAAAACCAGTGGTTTTCCTCGACCTTGAACAGGTAGTCGGTCTATCATAAGGGAATTTTTTGCCTCAATAGAGCAGCCTCAATAAGACTCTTTAGAACCGTTTTGTCTGAACTCTTCTCTAGACAGAGCATTTACGTACGTGTGCCTTATTTTATTATTCAAGAACTTAATTTGTTTTGTCGTTCATTTGCTTTATCCGCTTTCACAGTTTAGATAGTGCGGTGACTTCTTGAACTTTCGATAATATTTATTTATATAAAGCATTACTACTATTTTTTTTGTAGTCAACCTAATAAATCACTAGCATCGAATTTAATAAAACTAGCAAGCAATATAATAATAAATAAATAAATAAATCCCCTATAGCCCGATTACCCAGTCCATCCATCCATCACAATAGCCTGGTTTTATTTCTTTCATTTTTCTTTGCAATAATATTCATAGTCTCTACACCTGGCGGATACCATCTTTGGGTGTATCATATTGTGCACCCGAGGATGATACCCGCTATGTGTAGCCATCGCCTTTAGATTAACTTCTCAAAAGGCCTCTGTGCTGTTGGCTTCGGCCCCACGCAAGCCTTCCAAAGGACCGGGTCACTTTATGGCCCGAGATCATGGTAAATGAGAGACATAATAATATCATATAATATCATTGGTATATGTGTATAGGTATAGTTTGTTACCTCTTAACGCCAAAACTACTGAACGGATCGAGCTGAAATTGCATACAAAGTATTTCTAGGACTGGAATAAAACAAAGGTTACCTTTTATCCCATAAATCAGTTCCCATAGGATAGAAATAACCTTTATCAACGCGTGCGGAGCCGCGTGCAGAAACTAGTTTATCTATAACCCCTTATCAAATAATACTCGTGCTTTGTATGTAATTGTATGGACAGTACCTACATATCTACATACAAAGCATGAGTAAGTAGGTAGATATTTTTATAATGTTCAATTTGACAGAAAATGAAGCTATTTATTAAATACAAAAAACACGGGATTAAAGACAGGAATTCTCGACAGCTGCAGCGGTTTAAAACAACATCGTGTTATGTCGTTCGTGTTCTTTTGGATGGTTCGGTTTACATACAAATAGTTTTTGCACATTTCTATAGTAAACAACTTGAAAAGATAAGAAATACCACCAGATACCAGGAGAAATACTTGCATAGTCACAATAGTTAACTCATTTATTTCGGATTAACACTCCATAAACACGAATAATTTTTCATCATTATAACTAATGTATAGTGGCATTCATTGTTAGGACCGCCTTCAGGCTGTCAGCCAAGTTTGAAAAAAAATTTTATGAATACAGAAATATTTTAAAGCCAGTATCGTTTGATAGAATAAAGATAGCAGTTTTTTTATATACAAACCTAATTTTTTTATCGTAAAACCAAAAACGGTGAAAATTACGAGACTTGTAATTTGCAACCTGTCACAGGTCAGCTTACGATGAACACCAATGTACTAGTTCAAAGTTTTTGTTTCTATGTGTGTGATTGCAGTTTTAAAAAATCTTAATTTTTTCTTTCATTCGCAATTTTTGGGATAGCGCGAGGACGACGATACAAAAAATGCAAATGATATGTTTTGATTTAAATCATTTAGTGTATAGCACTTATAAAAATATAATATATATATATAAATAGAAAGTAATTACTGACAGTACATGGATATTGATGGACCAAATAAATCATGAATACAGTAATAAATAACTCTTTCCAAGTCAGCGACGCAAGGTCGTGCCGATGGCATTTAGACAAAGTGATGGGCAAATTACAGGTTAATAATATATTCCTGCTACTTGCATGTCATATAAATTTTCTTTAACTTTATTAATATAATATTAGCTGCGCCCTGCGGCTTCGCCCTCGTGGAAATCAATGTTTCTAATAGTTTTATAAACCTTACTCTTGCACTCTATATATTAAAAAAAACCGCATAAAAATCCGTTGCATAGTATTAAAGATCTAAGCATTCATAGGGATAGACAGGCAGCGGGAAGCGACTTTGTTTTATACTATGTAGTGATTGTCCTAACATTTTATTTTAGGTACGAATATTGTCAAAGCTTTTCTCGTTCGATTCATTTATGAAGATGTGGTCAGGTTCGTTTCCTAAAGCTTTGGTACCTTGATCACAACGCAGTACGCTGCGGTATGCGGTGCCGACACAATCTCGAGATCTCGTCCAAATTATGCACTTAACAGTGCTCTTTTATGTTTTTTTATGGTATTCTCTTTCTCAAACATGTTGACTTTAGACTAGCTAGAGGAACCAAAGAAATAATGTTGAATCATTATGTAATTCAAGTTCTTACCTTGGGAATCTCGTGTGTACTGAGATCTATAGGCCTAGTTTGACAACCAAATCTGTTATTCGTTATCCACCTAGGTCACTTTAGGATAGTAAGGACATTGGTGCCATCAGTTTCGCAACTACACGGCGTACAATTTATTATGGTAATTAAAATATATACGCATACTTAAGGAAACAGATAAAAACCTGAGCTACAAATATGAATTACTTAATTTACTTCTTGAATACAAACTGACAAAAACTTCGTCTGAAAAGATTCTCAAGGTGTGCAATGTGCATAAACAACCTACTACGTTCCTCGTTACAAAAATATACGGCTAAACTAGTTTTCGGAATAACAAATAGGTTGTTATTTCAAAAACTAGATATTCACTTTAATTTATTGGTAAGTATAAAAATATAACAATAAGAAAAGTGCTAATGAACACGTTTCTAGTAATATGTAGATATAAAAATAAGTTAAAACTAAATTACCCATAGCCAATTCTATGGCTAGATTGTAATTATACTGTATTGTATTTTAATTTTTTTTAAATGTACCTACATACACATTTTAGACAAAAAAAAATAATCAACCTGATTGAGATCAACTTCTAAATTCGAGAGCTATTAATGGTCAACTTCTAAATTCGAGAGCTATTAATGGTCAACTTCTGAATTCAAGAGCTATTAATGATCAACTTCTAAATCTTCTTAATTCGAGAGCTAATAATGATCATTTGACGACCGATGTGGCACGGTGGGCGAAGGTCCGCCTGCGACGCAGGAGGTTGCGGGTTCGATTCCCGCTTCGGAACAATTGTGTGTACGATCTGCAGATATTTGTTCCGAGTGTTCTGGTCGTTTTCTATATATAATAAAAAATATCTATCTATGTAATGTATTGTAATATGTATATCAGTTATCTAGTACCCATAACACAAGCTCTGCTTACCATGGGGCTAGATAATGCTGTGTGAATTGTCCAGCATTATTTATTTATTTATTTTTGAAATCTCGCATATTAATTTTAGACCAGTTATCCTCAACTGATTGAGTTGACATTTGGCATACTTTTGTTGCATGTATTTGTATCTACTTATCGCATGTAATGTCTTTTTGTAATGCTCTTTACCTGGTTTACAATAACGTATTTTCGTACGTTTTGGCTGTACAATAATGTATTGCATTTATTATGTCTGTGTGCTGAGTTGTATTTGTCTTCTCAAGCTCTATGGTCGTATACGATAAAAGCTTGTTTTATAAAAAGTTTTTTTAAATATTTAATTTTTTTGTACCATCCCTGTATAATTATTCTGTATAATTAAATTACCGACCTACATCGTTGAGGAATCGACATATAAATTAAAGGCAGCTCCCATTTGACAAGGGTAAACGCATTTTTATTAAAAGGCGCAAATGTTGTAAGTTTTCCTTATTTTATGTATTATTCATATTTATTACAAAAAATAAATGATACTGTGCAATTAATTTCATGTTTAAACAAAAATATGGAAATAAATTGAGTCGCAATATGGCAATTATAAACACCGTGTATATCATTTAAATAATTGTCTGGGTTTTTGTGGAGCTTCGATTTTGATCATTTATAATATATTATTGTATTTACTATTGTAAGATGAATTGTCTGCCATACAAATAATGAAAAAAAAGCCGAGTAATCAATCGACGCAATGTCGTTCCAACAACCTGTCTTCAGCTTGACGCATCGAGCATCTACCTGCAGTCTCTGGCAGGTCGTCATCCCACTTGGTCGGAGGGCGTCCTACACAACTCAAGAACACGTTTGCCCCAGCGGCCGTCGGTTCTTCGTTAGATATGGTTGGCCCACTGCGACTTCAACTTGCTAATTCTTAGAGCTATGTCGATAACTTTGGTTCTCTGTCGGATATATTCGTTACTAATCTTATTCTCAGAGAAACTCCGAGCATAGCTCTTTCCATCGCTCGCTGAGCGACTTCGAACTGGTGGACCAGCCCTATCGTGTGAGTCACACACATACAATAGTATTAAATTGGCTAGCAAAGCTATATGTGAGTTATTCTCCAAATATTTAATATCTATTTCTGAAAAGCCGACTAATCAATCGACGCAATGTCTTTCCTACTACCACAATGAATGTCGTTTTGCATAATATTTCCATCGATCAGTGACATATCTCGTATGATTGCAAATCTTGAACTTTCAAGCTACTTTGCAAGGGCTCAGGACTTGACGGGATTCCCCCTTTATTAAAATGTCTGGTAATCAATTCTGTGCCAGCTTGCCGCATCCAGCATCTACCTGCAGTCTTTCGCAGGTCGTCATCCCACCTGGTCGCAGGGCGTCCTACACTACCTTTACCGAGTCGTGGTCTCCACTCAAGAACACGTTTGCCACAGCGGCCGTCGGTTCTTCGCGAGATATGGTCGGCCCACTGCCACTAATAATAATGCCGTGTAATTGCTCCCTAAGGGTCGGACTGTGTCCGTTACTCTGTTGCTCCCTAGACCAGCACAGCCTACAGACGAAATACAATACACTTAATAAGCGTGACAACACATGACTCGAGATAAGCTTTTATCTACGTTGAAGCCAGAAAAAAAAGATCTAGTTCGTTACTTGCTTCCTTTGACGACGTTGCAAAGTAGAGCCGATTTTTGAAGACGGTGATGACTACCTTTAGCGCGTCACTGGCCATGACTGGCTTCGTCCTATTCTAATTATATGGCCATGACATAAACATTGCAATGTAACTTACGTAAAATATTATGTATTTGCTTAAAAGACCACTAAAACATAATGATTTATTCTTAAAGTTTTGATAAATCATCCAAAACTCATATTGCCGTGTGAACACTATTGTATGGTTAAGCTTGCCTTCGTCCAATATATTTTATGTAAACAAAGACATTTATGAATGAAAACTTAAGAAAAACTGATAACATTTTGGTATCACTAAAAAGTGATACAATAAATAAATAAATAAAATAATAAATAAATAATGCTGGACAATTCACACAGCATTATCTAGCCCCATGGTAAGCAGAGTTTGTGTTATGGGTACTAGATAACTGATATACATAATACAATACATTACATAGATAGATATTTTTTATTATACATAGAAAACGACCAGAACACCCGAAACAAAATATCTGCAGATCGTACACACATTTGTTCCGAGGCGGGAATCGAACCCGCAACCTCCTGCGTCGCAGGCGGACCTTCCCCCACCGCGCCACATCGGTCGTCGCAATAATCAAAAAGTAAATCACAAACTTTAATAACGCATAATCTCACATGTCGAGCTATTTTTTTTTAATTTGTTCGTGTTCGAAAACGAATGCGAGATCAATTATATGATAAATGAAAGCTTGCAAAACCAGAAATTGTTTCGAGACCTGTTGCTCACGCAGACCACTGATATATTCTGCATCATGCCTATACCAATATTATAAAGAGGAAATGTTTGATTTTTTGCTTGTTGGTTTGTATTGAATAGGCTCCGAAACTACTGGACCGATTTGAAAAATTCTTTCACCGTTGGGAAGCTACATTATCCCCGGTGAACATAGGCAATATTATATTTTCAAAAAAGTTAGGGATCCTTACTAAAACTTCAATAATGTAACCCAAGGTGTAAAAAAATCACCTAATAAAGTGAAATTCGAGTATAACGCGGGTGAAACCGTGGAGAACAGCTAATACAATATATAATTAAAAATAATGATATTTATTCATCCTTTCCAGATGGGTACAGGACGCGTTGGTCCAAGCAACCTACTGGCACGACCCCCTAGAAGAACAGCTCTACAGAAAAAACAGTCAATTCCTGTCCGATATTAACAACGAACTGGCAATCAACCAGACATACATAGACAACCTGAATAGACTCGAACACTTTGTACTGGTCAAGTACAATAACGATACAATTGTTCAGCCGAGGGAGACGGAATGGTTCGGGTATTACGTGCCCGGCCAGTCGGTGAATCTGTACACTTTGGAAGAGTCGCCGCTGTATATCGAGGTTTGTATCACATCCTTACGCGATATTTTTATGGATGGTGTTCAGGATTGGTATGCACTTTTTGTAAATTATGTTGCAAGCTTGACATAGGTCCTAAACTTATCTGACATTAGTGACATTGACAATTATACTCACCAAAGTACGTTTATGACCGTTTGCTTTTCGCGCTAGTTTTGCTTCTTAGGGCCGTAGCACAACCACAAAGCGAGTTCCGCTGCGGAAGAAGCTACTTGTTCGTCTTTCGGAGGTTGCGTGTTTCAGGTATTTTCTATCTATAGTAAAAGTATCTATCATAATGTATTGCTTTAAGTATATTAAGTCATCTTACACATCTACTTAAGTTGGGGCTAGTTAGATGATGCTCTGTGGATTGTCCAACATTATAAATCTGCGTCGATAGTGAGATACTGTTACTATCTGCATCTTAATACAAGGTGCTAAGATATATGTGGACTTAGCCGAACTTCTTAGTACACAAATATTGATTCCGGACTCCGGCTTGTTTACCTAATTATGTCATAACTAGCTAATCAGAATGACATAACACATCACAAAAAACATATCCATTTGACGACCGATGTGGCGAGGTGGGGGAAGGTCCGCCTGTGACGCAGGAGGTTGCGGGTTCGATTTCCGCCTCGGAACATTTGTGTGTACGATCTGCAGATATTTGTTCCGGGTATTCTGGTCGTTTTCTATGTATATTAAAAAATATCTATCTATGTAATGTATTGTATTATGTATATCAGTTATCTAGTACCCATAACACAAGCTCTGCTTACCATGGGGCTAGATAATGCTGTGTGAATTGTTCAGCATTATTTATTTATTTATTATATTCCACCAACCATTCATTCCTCCAGTAATCTCCATCTACAATTTGCGATTTTATTATTACGCCATTTATTAAAGAGAAAAATTCGTATAGTAACAGGAATATCCACATATTAAAAAAAATTGAGACCAATTTGTTTTTAATTACGTATTACAGTTTGCGCAAAAATGAATCTTTATCTTAAAGTTATTCGCTTGGCCAAAAGTTACAGTGAGGGTTCACTTGAGTGCCTTAACAATTTAACTGCGATTATTTTTCGACGACTGCGATCTTTTTTTTAACCTAAAAAATTCGTGCTGCCGCTCTACACAGCGGTTGTGTTGCGCCGCACATGCGTTTCGTTCGAAAAATATTACGACTGTGCTGAGTCACAAAGATCTGTATTTTCTCAGCCGCTGCGCTAGTGTGGATTTACGCATATTAGTCACTTGTAGAAAACACATACCGTGTGATTTCAGCACTCAAAGTGTTAATAAAATAAATAAATAATGATGGACGAAAGACATTGTTGTTTAACAGGGTATCTCTAGTTTGCCATGGTCAAGCACATAACACGCAAAAAGCATAAAATTGAAATAAAATGTTTATTTTTCAGGATCGCCTCGGCCTCAAGAAGATGGACAAGGCCGGTAAACTCAAGTTCCTCGCAACGGACGGCAACCACCTGCGCATGAGCGACACTTGGTTCATAGACAATGTTATTCGGCCTTATCTTCGCAATAAAACTGTAAAAGCAAAGGCTTCGCAATCAGTGATCTTCTAAAAACGCAACGAAGACACATTTTACGCTCGAATCGGAACCTATTCAAACATAACTTAGGGCCCGAACGCAAACGCAAAATGCTTAAATCAGAGAACCCGCTTGGACAAAAACGTATTTCTGATTAGTTTTCGCACAAAACTAACTCTTATGTCACCTGCATAAGTCAGCGTTTGAACGAAAACGAATGAGATATTTAGAATTTGGTTTTCCGAACGCGTCCTCTGAACTGTAAAAAAATCACGTGTTTAATTTTTTACAGTTTTCAATGAAAATATGGCGTGATGTTGTCACTTGAGACTTGCTTAAATAAGAGTTGTGTTTGAGTATTCGCACATAAATGGCTTATATTTGAGTTCTTTCTATCATTATTAACAAAAAAATTGCAATCAAATAATAGAAACAAATTAGACCTAGCAATTACAATTGAAACAATTGAGCTTACTGCAGACTGTTGCAAACAATCTACAACTGATACTTAACAATACCAGTCGGAAGGGTCCCAAAGGGGCTCCAATTATATTTATATTTTTAAGCTGATGTTTTTTATTTTTTTTTATTGTTTCACCACTATGTAGATTATTAAAATTTGTAAACTAACCACCCATACTTAAAGTTATCTCTGTTGGTACGTCTTTTTATACGAAATTAACATTACTTGTCGATTTGAGATCCTTCCTAAATATTGGTTACCTAGAATTATATAAATAAATATATAACTTGACGTCAAACAAGTGAGTTTTAGTTATTTGTGTGGGGAAACCCCCACACAAATAACACAAATATTCTTCATCTAGTTTTGGCTGGTGTTTAAATCACGGTTTGAACAAATACTAGTGTTTATGCTAATTTTGACTTAGTCTTCCTCTTATCGCTAATTTGAGATTGTGTCTTTTAATCTAGATAACTGCTAACTAACATGTTAAATACTGCCGATTTTAATTAACATTCTCATTACCTAACTCATTATGTTGCGAACTTAATTAGATTGCAAGATACGTTATTTGTGAATGGAATGAAAAATTCCGATGAAAATCTCTGTAGAAAATTTGTCGAAGTCAACTATTTGTATATCAAAAATATGTCGGCTTGTTGTAGAAGATGGCACAATTCAGTATTAATCAAAGAAAAGTCTAGTCTTTTAAAATTTGTCGAAGTCAAACTATTTGTATATCAAAAATATGTCGGCTTGTTGTAGAAGATGGCACAATTCAGTCTTAATCAAAGAAAAGTCTAGTCTTTTAAAATTTGTCGAAGTCAAACTATTTGTATATCAAAAATATGTCGGCTTGTTGTAGAAGATGGCACAATTCAGTCTTAATCAAAGAAAAGTCTAGTCTATTAAAATTATTGAGTTATCTGACTTTCTAATAAAGTTATTTCGCAATCTCCTTTGTGAATCTCAATGACTAAGGCTAGTTTTCACCAAATGATAATTGGATAATTAGGCAGCTGCGTCGGTTAACTTTGATGATTAATGTGTGAAAAATTCTGTCAAGAAAACTGTAAAATTTAACTATCTGTTGAAGAAATCGGATCTAAAGTTTGGAACATTATATTATTATGTCAAAATTAATCAACGCAAGCGCTGCTAATTGTCCGGTTATAATTTAAAGAAGACCACGCTAATTATAGCATAGCTAATGTTATTAAAATATTAAGTTTATCCTTGCTGTATACATTTAGGTGTTACCAGATAATGTAGAATCCTTATGTGCAAATTACTCAACTGGTTAAAGTGAGGTTGATGTTTAAAACCAAGAATCAAATAACACAATATAATGTTGCCGTAGATTAAGAAGTAATTCCATAGACTAACAAAACACAAACTAGAGGTCTATGGTAATAAAACATTTGAAACTATCATGGTTATTAACACCAAAGTCATTTAAAACGCGATATTTACCATGATTTGATTTTTGAGTTATCCAATATTTCGGCACAGTTTCATGCGCCATGATCACGGATAACTCAAAAATGAAATCATGGTAAATATTCCGTTTTAAATGACTTTAGAGTCTATGGTAATACCTAATGATATAAAAGGAAATAAAGATGTGCCTTTTTAACATTTAATACATAGAACACTGCGCTCCATTATAGTACGCTGTACGAGGTCTATTCGTATATTATCTTTGACAGAGTGAGGTCATTTGATGTTCTTCCTTTTTAGCGCCAAGCGCTTAAATTGGCACAATAATTAAGAATCAAAAACACTTAATTGCCATCAATACAATAAATCTACACTTATGAAAGTGTTTTTTTTTATATTAAACATCATCATCATCAACCTATTTTAGTCCACTGCTGGACATAGGCCTCCCCCAATGAGCGCCATAGCGCCCTGTCTTCAGCTTGACGCATCCAGCATCTACCTGCAGTATTTCGCAGGTCGTCATCCCACCTGGTCGGAGGGCGTCCTACACTACATTTACCTGGTCTCCACGACTAATATTAATCACTGGCACGCAAATAGTGATATTTTAGATTTCTCGCAGGTCGTCATCCCACCTGGTCGAAGGGCTTCCTACACTACGTTTACGTGGTCTCCACGACTAATATTAAAAAATAATGTTTAATATTAGTCGTGTGTAATGTCAATGTTTAATATTAATCACTGGCACGCAAATAAAGTGATATATTTGCGTGCCAGTGATATGGCAGTTATAGTCTACATACCGTAAGTTAAGCGATAGCAGTCAATAATGTCACTTTATTTCCAATTTAAGAATACATATAGAAGCGACGGAGAAACGTTTATCCTGTTCGTTATTATTTTGTCATTGCGTATATTCCAGCTACTTGGAGCTCAAAGGCTAGAACTTTTTATTCCATCGTGATTTGTGTTAAATGTAACATGTAAGTATGTACTCTAATCCTAATTATATAAGAAACTATTATTCTAAAATAAAATAAAATACCTATTATTCTTAAAGCACTTTTTATTTACTAAGCCAATAATATTATAAATATATCAACATTAATTTATTCTGCACACCAAATAGACAAAATCAACAGACGGTTTTTTCAAAAGCCACTAGAAACCTTTTTTGCAGAGAACAACATACCTAAGAATCAGAATATGTCTGTATTGGTAATAATATCAGTCTGTTCTCAATGGCTATCACCATCTTTGTCACCACTATGGTGGCCATCGTAATGTTTTTCGTACGCAGTAGCCAGTAGGTACCAACCAATTGGTGGTATCGTAGGGAAAAAAATTACCTACCATACCACTATGGGGTATGGTCGGTGGTATGGTTGATCAGAAGGGATGCCACATCACTAGCCATTGGTGGTAATGGTGGTTATTATTATTTGAACTTTATTGCACTATTAGAGGTACAAAGGGTGGGCTTAATGCCGAGGCATTTTCTACCTGCCAACCAGGAAACACATGTTTTAAATAAAGGGTTGGCGTGCTAACATTACATACAAATATAAGTAGTAGTAACTATGTTTATAACGTTTTATAATTTATATATATACCTAATATACATATTATAGTGTATTGGTGGTATATTAGGTAAAAATAATTACCTACCATACCACTGAGGGTATGGTCGGTGGTACGGTGGTTCAGAAGGGAACCAGTATCTACTGCACTGGTGGCCACCACAGCGATGGCAATCGATGCCGGAGATGGTGGTGGCAGTGATAAATACTTTCATAATTCATTTATCTATGTAATCTATTATAATTAAGTATATTATTATTCGTTTATTTCAGATCATCATAAAATCCATACTAAATCAAATTATATCAGTCATCTAGTACTCATAACACAAGCTCTGCCTAGCTTGGGGCTAGATGATGCTGTGTGGATTGTCCACCATTATTTATTTATTGTTTGAGAATAAGGTAATTTGCAGTCAGTACATAAGATTTATTTTAGATCGCTGGATTCTGCCGCTGAGGCGTACAAACATTTCAATAAACATTTTAATAATATTCTATGTAGCTAACAATCACAATTATATGTGGTGGCTATTCGAACAAAAATATTCCTGATGGCCAGTGGTGACTGGGAAGTTTTGAGACCGTTTTCTCGTGGTCCCACTATTTTGTCCCACTCACCAAGAGGGAGACCAGTTTCTGTTCGTCCTACTATAAAAACATAAAAATACTACCACCTTTAGATGGATATAGAAGACATAATTTTTATATTACTAAGGCATGGGACCCGCGTTGTATAACAACCCGCCGGATCAGTACCTAGTCACAGCACCTAGTCTTTCTATATTTAAGCGGAGACTTAAATCGTGGCTCGTCGAGAAGACGTTCTACAGTGTAGACGATTACGTTACAATTTCTAAATAATGTATAATGAATTTATTATTATTTAATTATTCTGTGGGTTGTTCTAGGTTTAGATATTTAACAATAAAATGAAAGTTTTTGTTTCAAATAACAGAAGGGCAAGAGCTATACCTACGAAGATGCCTCTTAGGCCTGCTGTGTTGTCGGCGGGGCGGCGGCGGCGGCGTCTAACCACTCAGCGGTCCAGAGCGTGCGAGCGACTTTAGCCCCAACTGTCCGTGTCCGCGCGTTTTCGTCGCATAATACTACAATGACGCGCCGCGACCTTTTCGACAAAAAAGTTTATAACTTGAAAACTACTATAGCAATAGTGAAATAAAAAATACTCACTGAAAGATAACATAATGCGTAACCTAATTCAAATAAAACTAACAAGATAAAACTTTTGAAACTATCATTGTTATCAACACTAAAGTTTAAAACGGGAAAACTAACATGATTATACATAAATTAGTTGAATAAATGTATTAAAATCTTCACTGAATCAAACAATAGCCGTGTAACAATGTCGTAACTTTCAAGCTTCAATATATCAGTAAATGTACCTAATACCTATTTACGTCTAGTGGACTTTGCAAAAATTCGTAAAAAATTTTGCTCGCACCCCCAATCGATCTATGTAGGGGAGACCGGGGCAAAACGAAGCTCGGGGTAGGACGGGAAGTCGGCTTGTATGCGTGACTGGTGAACACAACAAAGCCTAACACAGCGCCATTCGCCCGATGTTCTGTCGCTTCATACCAGTCAGAGAGTCAGTGCGTGTTTCTGCGTGTTTTGGTTGCGAGGAGGCAAAAAACTGTTTTTTGGAGAATTTTTACGAAGTTTTCTGTTTTTAATTGATAGGCACCACGGTAAGTATGAATGGTATTGTAATATTTTACCACATACTGGCTTCACCGAATAATTCTTTTGTTATTTTTACAAAATGTGTCTGATGGGGCAAAAAGGTTGGGGCATAAAGGGATAGTATCTCGTTTTGCTCCATATGTGTCGGCCCACTCATTCAACACAGGCTATATCGGAAGCAACCCAAGATGAACCATCCATTCCAGAAGAAAAAGATGTTTCTGCTGATTCTTCAGCTGCGGTACTAATGAGCACTGAGTTTTGTCTCAGCTTTCGACTTCTGCACATGATAAAATAGATTTATCAAAATTATTGTCCTAGAATATATTGTGGGTGCACTTACATAATGTAATTATGTATATTCACAGCCACTAAAGGATGGGTTATTTGTAGCGTGTGCCAAGGCTGGGCCTATAATTCCTGCGCAGGTGTGGACGATGACAATGAAGAAGCACAAAATGTGAACGTGAGATCAAACTGTGTGCTCATTATGCCCCATAGCGTTTCCTATTTTGCCCCGGTCATGGGGCAAGAAGGGATTTTTGACATAAGCCATATAATTCCTATTTACCAAAAAGCTATGTGATTTAGCGCCATAAAAGATTATAATTATGTTAATTAAAACTATACGTGTTGGTTTTGCTGTAAGAGATTTTTAATAAACAGTGTAATTTTAATTTTATGACGTTTTTTCTCTTAAGTATTCCATCTTGACCCGGTCTCCCCTATGCTTGAGTAACACTTTACTATTTATACTTTTAACAAGAAACTTCTCAACACGAACTTCGAACTTTTATAATCGGGTAAAAATGTAACATTGAAATACTCAGATTGTTCGTTTGGCGCGAGATCCAAATTTATTTGTGGCTTTAGATTTTTCGTCGACAAAAAGGAATAATAGGTACCTACTTACGGAAAAGTAATTTCGTCAGCACGATACCAACAAACTATAGTACGAAGTAGGAACTATTATTGATTTTTTCAGTACGTATATTTGCCAAGAAGCCCCCGCGCGCCCCCCTAAACGCCTCACGTAATTAATTAATATCCCCCTTGGTCGACTTAAGCTCATTCTACCTACAATGCACGATACTGACAACTATTTTTCAAACACAGATACAGAAATTAAAACTATGGATTTCAGTGTTGTGACTTGTTTACAAACAACACCTTAAACTTGCTTGAGTATAGACAAAACCTTTTCCAGACTGTTAATGCTACCAATGCTGACTTTATTCGCTTTCTTTTCTTTCCTCTCATCATTAAATATTACTCGATAAGACTTTCAAGGTCTTGTTCAGTATCGTTATTGCATAGCGAGCTCGCGACATAAACTCGAATACATCTGTTGAACTCGGAATTGCTCTTAATGTAGGGTGCTGTGGCGCTGCGCAGCTTGTGCAGAGGAAACTTCACGATGCACTGCAACAAGCAGCGTTCGGCGATCTTGAAGCTAGAACAAACAAGGATATTTTAATTAAAGTTTAGTTAGGCTAGCTTTTATGAGCTACTGGCGGCTTTGCACGCGATTCACCATCACAAAAAGTCCCCTAAGTAAGTCAACACTTTCATGGCCTATCACGCCCATGGCCGTCTCCCTGCTCTGTTTCAGCTCGATCCATTCAGTAGTTTTCACGCTTTTCCGTCCAAAAATCTCACAACGGTACTAACTTTCACCTTAATATACATAATATTGGATGTCACTTTGATGTCAAAGTGGCATGTGTTTTTCAAGAAGGTAAGAGGCCATCCATAAATTCGTCACACCACACGTTAGGTAATGGGGAGGGAGTGGGTCAACGAAGTATGACAATGTGTGACAAGTGGGTGGGAGTAGTCCTACATTTCGTGACGTAACATTTCATAAATTTTCTTTGGATGATGACAATGATGCTCTATGGTTCGATGAAAAAGATGTTGACACAACAAATGTTCTTGCCTGAGATTAACAACACAAACGTTTTTTGTTTTGTAAACTTGAAAATGTTTGATTTGATGTAAATTTTAAACAATAACAGTCAAAAATCATGAAATTCGTGTGACGTAATGTATGGACGAACTAACTCATAAGGGTTGATACAGTCCATGCGGACGACCTTGTAGCCCTGATCCAGCGCGTTCTCTTTGCTCTTCTCGGTTAGCATCGTTGCCAGGCCCTGCCTCCTGTATTCCGGTAGAACGGCCAGCATTTTGATCTGGAATAAAATAATATTGACGAACGATGTGGTGCAGCGCTCAAAGGTTCGCCTGCGATGCAGGAGGTTGCTGGTTCGACTCCAGCCTTGGGACATGTTTGTACGGTCTGTAAATAATTGTTCCGGGTGCTCTGGTTTTTAGGTATTATGTATAAAAAATATCCAAGTCTATCACGTCTCAGCTCCGTAAGTCATATCGGGTGGGACGCACTAAGAAAACTTTCGTTTCAAGCAATGCGGTATGGATACAGTACGAACGGTCTAAATCACATCCGTATATTTTCATTCACCGGACACAATATAGTGGCTGTCGCCATTACATCCATTCTGCGTTTATCCCATCCCTTTTGACGTCAATCCGCCACATTTAACTCTACCAATAATATCATAAAAAGGCAAAGTGTCGAATCAAAAACTTATTCTGTGTAGAACATACAAAAATACCTCAACGATAAACTTTAAGAGGTCTTTGAAACAAAACGACTTGCGTTTTGTACGCGCAAGCAAATTTCTAATTAATTAGGGTTTGGTAAGTTATTACCTCGAAAATTTTCTGTTGCTTATAAAGTTCCCAGAGATTCGGCGTTTCTTGCAACTTCGCTGTAAAGTCGAGGAAGTCTTTCGTATTTGGATCCTGAAAGCGCATAGTTTAGATTAAACTGAAGTTTTAATGTAAACGTAAACACTACTTAAATGTTGGTTATGAAGAACGGGCACCTGGTAAATCCTATATTTTTTTATTTGCGTACGCATTATGCATAGCTTTTATACACTAGTCAAACTCGATGTAGAATGTTTATAAACAAACCACGACATAAAGAGGTAACTAAATCTTACTTCCTTGTTATCGAGTTTCAGATTATAAAGCAATACTTTTTAATCTGAAACTAATTGAGGATACTTAGGAAAGAGCAATACTTAGGAAGGATCTCAAATCGTATAAAATATACGCGGCAATAGAGTGAATTAATGGAAATATGGGCAGTTTTTTTACAAACATTCTACATCGGGTTTAGCTTGTGTTATTGAACATTGGTACCTAAAGTTTTTTTATTTATTGTAAAAGTGTTAAGTATGGAACATTATTAAATAAACATTTTTATTATTCTATGATCTCTATTCGAGTAAAGGCCTCCTCCAGACTTGCGTAAATTAATGAAAAACAATGCGTAGTAACTGTCGATAAAATGCGTACCTAATACCTGTCGATAAAATGCGTAATACCTACCAGTCGATAAAATGCATTATACCTGTCGATAAAATGCGTAATACCTGTCGATAAAATGCGTAATTCCTCAAGTTACCAGGGTCGACGGGGCTGCAGGCGAAGCTGACGCAGATGCCAGCTATTTTGCCGTCTTCGGTCCTCCCGAACAAGGAATTACCTAAAATTTTATTCATCAAATTATATCTACATTATATCTACTTAGTATTTGATATATGATATAATATATATATATAATGCATATATATATAAGTATATGCATTTACAAATAACCCTACCAGGTAAAACAGGATTTTCATGAATCCTAGAATCGAATTATTATTCATATTTTCTTTAGATTTAATGCCGCAAAAAATTATTTGATAATGTCATCTTATTTCTAAGTCCCTTTAAGATAATTTAATTAAAAGTACAACAGTTTTTTTGCAGAGACGTTTGTCCGCAAGCGGTCATACTGAGTCGATTTATTTGCTCACGAGTGTGTATTACTTATATGTATATACATTAGTAACACGATATATAATAACAATTTCGATATCCTAACCTTGTTTCAAAACGTTCAACAAATATTCCTCAATCGCCTGGTCGCTGGACAGGTCGATGTTCCTAGCCTTCACCAGGACATGTTCCTTGAGGTAGTACTTCCTGATCAGTCCTACTGCTTTCTCGTGATCCTCAGCCTTCACTGGTTTTATAGTGAAGTTCTCCGGCTGAATAATAAAGAAATACAACTTACCTACTACCTCATCTACAGTCTAAACTGGTCAACTGATGGAGACAAAACTCCTCTCGATAAGAACTTTATTGGTTTTATTTATTTATTTATTTTTGCATAAAATATATACAAATACATTATACTAGAAAATTTATAACAAAAGCGAGCTTAACCCTTAAAAGAGTTCTCTTCCAGCAAACCTAATTGGGAGAGAGAGACAAAGTTATAGAAGTGGGTGCCTGGGTACATGTGCATATATTCAAATAGGACAAAATATTGGTTTGCATAATATGGGAGGTAAGGCCCATAAACCCCACGCTTGGAATACGGTTTGGTCTGGGGATAGTAGTTTGGTGTCAGAATTGTACCGCGGGAGGCGCTGCCCGCCCTACGGTGGATAACGTGGATAGCTATCCCTTAGTCGCCTCTCATGACACCCGAATAGTTGAGGTGGTGAAAATTCTAACCAGGCACCTAACGGCCAAGCCGGCATGGTCAGACTTACTACCTAGTTATTACCTACTTTTGTCTGTTGATAGCTGTGTTCAATCTCTCTCCCCCTCAGTTTTGTGTTTTCCTGAAACTGTTTCACTATTAGGCGGTAGAAGGGATCCTAAAGAAATTTACATGGAGCAAGATTGTATCTTGGCAAACGACATGGCCCACTTTTATGCTGATTCTCATGCAAAGCCGTGGGCAAGCTAGTAAACCAGTTATAAGCAGGTTACCTTATCGAAGTTCATCAAATCTTGTAACCCAAATACACTGTGATATTTTTTCAACTGTATATTAACAATCGAAAAATATTTCAATGGGGCTAAGAAAACACTTCTGGGTAGAAACATTTTACTGCAATTTTAAAAACAAGGAATTTACAAAAAAATCTTGGCCGTTATTTTGTCTTTGACAACTGTTGACAGCTTTCTCGTGATTTTTCTCTTTGGACAACATCTTTTCTGCGGTTCTCTGCAAATGGCATACTGCAATCTGCTTTGATTCAAAAAGGATTTCTCCTCCAAGCTTCGAACAACCAAATATAGGTAAGAGTCGAGAGATCAGGGAGTGTAGAAAGCCTATGGTCCAAAGGTATTCCTTACGATTTGATCTAGGTCTTCTATACAAGTTTCTAATAGTTTAGAGTTACCTTGTTGTTTGCGCATGTGGCTTCCTCTTATCGCGTTTTCTTGTTTATATTCCTTTGTGTTATTTCTAGTGTTTATCCTAAATTAAAATAGAGTTGTGTTTTTTTAGCAACCAGATCAAATAAATTGCTGCATATATAATGAAGTACTTTTAATGCATTTATTGATAAAAATCGGAAAAGAAGTTTGGCTACATAAAGATAAATTATTTCATTAACATTTTATAAAACATGCCAAAAAGTACTCAAAAACCCAGTTGTCATGAGGGAATCCTCACTCTCATATTCTACGTGACGGCAGATCGACACGACCGGGGAGTACCTACCTACTACCGTTCTTAGTACGTAAATACCTACCCCGAAAATGATTATTTTTATCATATTTTCATATCTATTAAATACCTCGTTAAAATTTAATATCCCCATGGTAAGTTACCTACTTACATTTGTCACTTCGTTCGTACCTACTACGTACATAGTTATTACCTCTGAGAAAGTTTTTAATAGCTATGCCTAATCGGTTTGGTGTTTTTAAACAAAAGAGCTCGTAACAACGAAATAATACGATGAGAAATGTGGATAATAACTTTAAACATTCGTAAGTACCCGCAAGACCAGCGTTGGGATGCTTACCCCAGGAGGTCTATGTCTAGTAAAAGCTGTCATGTAATTCGTAAGTAGTAAATAGGTGAGAGACGTCAAGTTGGCTTTAACCTACTCCCGAATAATAATAGGGTTGCTAAATATTTAAATAATCTTTGCTTTTTGTTGAACTGCGGAAATAATTACAAAAACCTTTTTTCCAGTGTTTCTGCTGATGCAGAACTGTTTAGCAACAAAGCTAATTGATTTACCTGACTCTGAAGAATACGAAAACGTTAATTTTTTTATTGAGAATATAAAAAGTAGCACCGCTGATTATCCTCTTAGAAAATCTTCTGAAGAAAGAGCAAGCCGGGACTCTAAGGAAATAGAAAAAATCAGTCCGGGTCGAAGCAGCCCTTATCCAAAAAATACAGATGACCCCAAAGTAAAAGAAAGTAGTGGCAAAAACCGTCTACTTAAACAATTTTATGCGGAAAAAACACGTCGCCACAGCGTTATAGAACCCCAAATTACACTGAGCCGAGAAAGAAAAAGTACAGAAAAAAAACATCACAACCACCGCCATCATTCAGTAGCGAGTAGAAAACCATCAAGACGAGGCTCTAAAAAGATAAAACCACGCAGTTATCACCCAAATTATAGTGCAGCATCTAAAGAAAGAACCTCTCATAATGGTGGCAGCCAAACCGTTCGCCGTTCTAATGATCAAGACAAATACGACAGAGAAAAAGACGAAAACATAAAGAAAAAATTAACGTCGCTTGTCGAGCAAACCCTGCACGACACTGAAAAGAAAATTGAATCCGTCCAAGGGATAAAAATAGCAAACCGAGATTTGGCTCCTTATAAAATTGGCTTCATTCTTAGCATGGTGAAAAAGTCTAGGGATATGCTGAACGAACTTTTCAATACGGCGGTAAAGCATAGAGACTCTTGGAGGGCATTGGAACAGCTGAAGATATTTGAGTTAATCGCTCATACGAATGTCGACACAACAAATTTGGTAAGGCAGTTGGTGGAAATCCACATTCAGCATATTAACTCTACAATGGGACATGGTTACCCACCTACAACTCTACCTCCTCATCTAGAAGGGGAGAAAAAAAGAGTAGTTTTGTTATAACTTTTTGTCACTGATAATAGAAAATATCTAACAATAAATAAACAGCCTTGTGTAGCTATCTTTTATCCATAAAAACCTCAAGAAGAAACTATTTCAAGTCAGGAAAGCCACCATTCCACCTGCCCTTTTTTCATCACGTAAAAAATGCTCATTCATATTCGCGTTCGTAACGACACATTGTCTACTAGGTATCTTAAATAATGAGGAGGCTTCCATCTTTTCTAGCCTCGGGAGTATTTAGCTCTTGGATCCAAACATTTTTATAGTTCGCTCCAAACAACAACATTGGAACCCAGCTAAAATAAAATTTAGTCTGTTTACAAATTCCAATTTATTTGAAAGTTCCTATACTCCCTTAAATGATAAAAGCCGAAACAAATCATAGGATAAGTAGGTAATCAAAACAAAACACCACCACCAATGAAATATCGGCTGCGCTTTTTGTCAAAGGTCGCTTTTACGAAAACACCCTGTGCCGATAAAAATCAAGAGGAGGACAAAACAATAGCAATATTTTATTGGTAGTTTGACATATTCATAAGAATTGCTCAGTAGAATGGAGCTGGTCTGAAATTTTCGTCCAGTCAGTAGTCGGTACAGGTCCCGCCTGTAATTATTTCGCGGTAGGCACACCTGCCTGATGAGGTCGCGTGGTAGTGCATTAGTTGATGACGTCACGCCTCGGAGATGAAAGGTGGAGGCTTGCTCTGTACAAAAAAAAACTATTAGCTTTAGGTGTTGATGTTGAATCAAAAGCTGTAGTTTTTCAAATTTATCATTTATTCTGTGTCAATGATTTAATTTGATTAAAAAAATACACACAACAATTAGCAGCATCGTCCGTTTTCTTTGAATTTCAATCAAAAACACCAATTAAAATGTAGTCGTTAGATTATAGATAGATATATAGATAGAAAACACTTTATTATACCAAACAAAACAGAAAATAATACAGAAATAAAAACTTAGATTAAGGTATAAAGGGCGGTCTTATCGCTAAGGGCGATTTCTTCCAGGCAAATTATTACTAGATTATGTATATTATAGAAGAACACATGCCTAGAGTATATGAATAAACATGGTGAAACCGACGTTTTATGTAATTATACAGTAGATTCTAATTATATATAATACTATTTATATTATAAAATAAAAATTATATTTAATATTAAAGTAGGTAACTAATACAATGGTCATTATTTTTGAAATCCCAATATAAACAACGTAAATGTTTTCATATGGCGAATGTGACACACAAAAATCGGCAAAACCTAACTTTGCAGTTTCCCAAAAACCGTATCTGTTCATAAAACAAAGGAGGACAATGGAAAAAATAGCAGAACTTTTTTGGCGTTACAACAACAGAGTAGGTGAATGTGAAACACGTATTATTTTGGACGCAGGGCTGTGGAAAATACAGGAGACACGACACACATTTTGTATATGTATTTAAGGTTAGATAGATAGAAAAATCTTTACTGCACACTTAACAAGATAAAAAATTATAAAATATGTTACAATTTGGTGGTCTTATCGCTCAAGAGCAATCTCCCTACCCTACCCTAGACATAATAAAATATATACATATGAGTACTTGCACCGTTTACATAATAATTGCATATGCAAACACGGTTAGTGTGGAGCACCACACTAACCGTGTTTGCATATGCAATTATTTGGCCTTTGTCAGCCTCGGGAGTATAAAATTTGACTATTTAAGACTGTATTTTAGGTATCGCCAGCCCTGTTAGCGACCCATCCCTCCCACTGAGAAGTCTCAGTGATTGCTAAATTGAACATTGTTTCGGCAGTTGCCTTCAATACAACAATACCTGCTGTCCAGCAATGAGTAGGGAAGCGCGATGGGCTCGGTTAAGGCTCAGTCTTATGTCCGTTGCTCTTTCAGGACTTCTGAATCCACTGAATCCGGACTTGTAATGTATGAACTTATAACTATGAAGTGCTCTTTGACGGAGAATCGATTCAGATACATATTATTTGCGTATTTTTCGTTGTAATAATATGAACTTGTAACTGGAGCGCTCTGTTGACGTAGAATCGGTACCTACAGCATTTTTTTCGTTGACAAAATAATTATAAATGTAATTAGACAACATAAAAAATATAAATTTTGCCATGTACATAAGTAACTTAAATATTTAATTCTATAAAATTTAAATGATAATAAACAAGAATGATTTTTTTTCATCTACATGACACATGTGTCAGTCGCCCCGTGACCACGCTTTACCGCCATGGAACGTAGGGAAAAATAAAACAAATCGTACTAACTTCCAATCAGAACATTCAACACAAAGCTTGAGTAATTAAAAAAAACATTGCTCTTAGAATCGTGATGATGTTAATAGCTATAAATGTCTTACTTTAGTATAATCTGTAACCAAGACAGTCCAAAATATTTAGAATCCCAGCCCAACTCTAGCTAGGTAAAGGCAGCTTCGCGGCAGACCGAACAGCACGCTGTTTGCCTAAATTCTCTATACCATGACTTACTAATCTTGATACTATTTTGTCATTCATGACGATCGATGATAAACCTAGTCTATTATGAAGAAACTAGCTGCTCCCCGCGGTTTAACCCGCGTGGTGATAGATATTTTGGATAATATACAATATATCTTTATAAATTGTATCCTATGTGTTATTCTGTAAGCTATATTATTGTGAAGTTTCATCAAAATCCATTCAGTAGTTTTTGCGTGAAAGAGTAACAAACATCCTCACAAACTTTTGCGTTTATAATATTAATAGGATAGCTAGAAGCACACATGCAGTACGCCTTTGCCCGGTCCGTTATGTGGAATATCCTAAAAATAAGACTATTATCTGTGTACTAGCGGTGTCTTGTTAGATGCAAGTCAATTCTACGAGAGCAGATATATGTATATAAGATTATAATAAATCAGTTGTTGCTAAGAATAGTGGTGCAGGTCCATTCTGGCAAATTGCAATGGGTTCGGCAGAACACTTCAGATTTTTTTAAACCCACACTACACAACATAAGTTTCGTGAATTTTAAAAATGCTTTTAATATAATTATTGGCCTTGATCAGCTGATTTTGTCGACTGCGCCTACGTTTCTAAGAAAAACAAACAAAAATTATATTCTCAATTATTTTATTGCAGTCAATTTGGTATGAACATACCATAGATAAAGAATTTTCGTCAATGGTATGAATTAAGTTTGAAGGAAGCATAGTATCAAAAGACAAGAATAAACGTAAGCTGAATTTATCTATACGTAATCATAATCTAATGTGCTTTGGTGCAAGTATCAAATCATACAAATCTCACTACGCTGTCCAAGCGACTTGGTCAGTTTCTTTCATCCGGCGAATTCGCAACTAATTGTGGCATTAAACAATAGAACCTCTTAGCTGGCAACACTTTTTAAGTATGAGTGGCCATTGTATAAATGTTGCTTTTTGTTGGTCCAGTACTTCGGACAATGCATTCAAAATACTGGGTTTGGCAGAATACTGAAATACTCGTTGTCCACTTTTGTTTTGACTTTTAATTAGAATAAAAAACTGCCATTCTTTTGAATCAAGCTCAGATCCTCTTTTTGTTTGTATGTGTTTGGTTCTTCTACAGATAGAAGATTACCATTATAAATAAAAATAAACTGAAGAATCGAATACCACTGTTTTGGATTACAATGGTTTTCATTAGATGCACAAAAACAAATCTAAACTTATTTGACAATAGGTACATTACGTACTTTCTGTGACAGTATTAAAAATAAGGCTGTGTCTTTCTTAAGGATCGAAATTAAAGTATCAATTCTTGTATTTACTATACATCTAGCTTGGAGCTAGATGATGCTGCGTGAATTGTCCAGCATTACTAATTTACTTATTTATCTTAACGATGTTTGTTTGTGGTCGAGACAATCATACTTACAACCGATAAACAGATTTCTTAGAATAAGAGTAATTCATTAGATAGTTAAGAAGCTTGATAACAATTTAATTCAACAATAACAAAACGAGATAAAAGCGTTTTGATCATCGAAAAGCAGATTCTAATTAATTAAATTCATTGAATGCTAAACATCACTTGCCTTTCAATGTTTCGCAGACAAAGCTCAAAGTGTATTATTTTATAGACAAATTGAAACAGAACAGAATTATGTGCTTACATAATAGTATATTTGCCAAGGGATAACACCCCGAGTGACAAAGGCGGAGGGTTGTGATTGGTATGTGGTATTATTTGAGTTGTGCCATTGTGTTGTTGGAGGGTAGTATAATAGGGGATGGAAAGGGGCGTGGTCGCGGCTCGTCGCAAATATAATCAAGAACTGAATCAGGAATGGAGACGATGATTTAAAATTAACTTAAAATGAAATATGGTAAAATGTAAGAGGGTGAAGTGAAGGCCTACGAAGATGCTACGAGCTTTCGTCGTAGAGACGTAGAGCCATCGGAGACCTATGTATGTACATATGTGTAGGTAATGAAATGAAATTTAGGGCATGTTGCTTAATAGGATGTGTATTTCCGATATTTTATCATAATGCGGCCAAATATTCATCGTTAGGAAATGGTTGAACTAATGGAGAGCTACGTCTCGTTGCAAAAAAATTAAATAATCAAAATAATAATAGTTGCCAACTGTTTTCAGATCAGTGCGTTCATTTGAATTAATTGAGAATTTACTCATTTAAATTTTTTTACTTGTCTTTTGATTACTCAATTTTGCCCACTATTTTCTTTATTTGTTTGTCCGTTGACGCTATGGCCCGGTCTCTAAAAGAGCCTCTCACTGATAAGAGTTTACATCAAATCATCATTATTGTAAAGTTTTTGTTATTATAGTGCGTAAGCCCTAGCCTAGGACTTGAGGCAATCTCTAAAAGTGAGAACTGCTAAATATATTTCTCCGTTCAATTCTGCCACCCTCCTTTGTCCTGTGTTTTCCGCAAACAAAGCAAGCAAAAGTTTTTTACTTAATAAAATTTTATTTCACAATTTTCTATAATCTTATCGATATTAGCATAAAACCTACTCTACAGCACCGTTGTTCACTAATCAACACTGTACGGAACACAGGGCCGTCACAATGGTGCTATTACATTTGCCCAATAATTGTCGCCACCGCCCCCTGGCGGCGGCATTCAGATCAGATCAGCTTTGTATCGGAAGTTTGTTCATCAAATCTGTGCTCGCATTACTTTGTAAAGGCACCTGTAAATATAAAATGTAAATATACATTCCGAACTCGGCTGACGCTCTATCGCGCGTCTCGATTCAATGGTTATAAATAAAATAATTCTTGTCACAAATTTTCAGAACAGGTTTTTTAAATATGACTTTTCAATAGTAAAATATAGTGAACCTTGACGTTCAATGCAAGCTCTTAGCTGTAAATAGCTGAACTACGTAAGAAATCCTAAAAAATATCAACTTCGAAGGGACAACGTTGCGGGTTCAACCCGCAACTTGGGAGGAACTCTTACGGGAGGCCCTACCATTTGCACAACCAGGTCAAGTCATGTAGTACGTAATAATTTTAAGGATATTATTAAATTTCTTATAAATCACCCTGACTATGAGGGCTTACACGCTAATACAACCAAAACCTCAGATTTACTACCTGCCTAGTTACTTATTCAAATCGAACCCTGTCCCAACCCGAAACGTCATTTGATAAACTGGTTGAACAAAGACCGCCTCTTAATCAGCGGAGCACCGCGGTTACCAGGTAAACTGTGTAATCAGCCATTGTAGCTTAATGATGTTGGGCTGCTCATCTTGTAAAGGGATTAATTAAGGAGAGTACAAGAATTTGACATCTAAATCAGTGGAAATAGGTGAGTTAATGTCATGACCCTGGATTGGTTAAACGTGGTTATTGGGTTTCTAGTAGCTTCTATTAATGTACGAGTATTTATGGGCTGATAACGGTTTTATGACCTTCTACGACCATAAGTTCCGTACTAGGTATTCGCAGTTCAATACATTACTGCAAACGAAATGAGCATAACATTTCATGCCAATTACAACATGTAGGTAGGCTTATTAGAACCATGTTCGAGAGTTTTCTAGAACATCAAAGATAGAGAAAACTAACGTGTACATATAGTCGACTACTGTGGCGCGGTGGGCGAAGGTATGTCTGTCATGCAGGAGGTTCTGGACTCTATTTCCGCCTTGGGTGAAATGTTTGTACGATCTGCAGATATTTGTTTCTGTTACTCAAGTCATTTTCTATGTATAATTAAAAAAAACGATGTTATGTATTGTATTATGTATATCATCTTTATATTAGAGACATACCTCAACAGCCTATATTTGTCCACTGCTGGACGCAGGCCTTTGCTGATAAGCGCCTTATTAGCTTTTATCTCATTTGTAATGCTCGCGGGAAGAGTTGGGTGGTGCAAATTCTAAGCCACACGGCACTAGACACTTTAGACACATCGAAATGTAGTACTCCTGGTTTCTTTATCACTTCTTCACAATAGGATAAATTAGTTTCATAATAATTTATACTAAGTAAAATATTTGACTAAATGCTTATTTTGTTAGCCTAAAGAAATCATCATCATCAGCCTATATTAGTCCACGGACATAGGCCTCCCCCAATGAGCGCCATAGCGCCCTGTCTTCAGCTTGACGCATCCATCATCTACCTGCAGAAATAAAGAAAAAAGCTATTGAATTTGAAATCTGTTTTTTACGTATCTTAGCAGACTTCACAAAGACAGACAGGCATAGAAATAAATCGTATGGCAACATTAATAATGATTCTTAGCTTCTACATCTTTCATTAATATTTAAACGAGATTTTACATCGGTAGGTAGATTATCTATCCTCTCAGCACAACGCCCCGTCGCGACGGAATCCAATTTTAATGATTTATATTATTATTATTTCATTATTTTGCTTACAAAAAATAATAAAAATATTTATTCACAGAGATGGGTCACAAAGTAGGAAACTATTTCGTATAAGATGTAGTAAGGCTAGTTTCCTCTTTTATTACGTAGGTACATACGTAGATACTTGTAATAAACCTTTTTGGGCCAAAATTAATAACACTATAAATAATCCTAGTTATAATTTAACCATTTGTTTTGTGGACTGCTATAGGCCCTATAGGCTGATGATGATGATAATAATTTAACCATATACCTAAAACCTATCTATGAAACAACCGAATAAAAGAATCTGATTCTGACTGACATTGTCCACTGCTGAACAAGCCTTAAAAACAAGGGGGTTTTGTTAAAATAACCACGCTTCGCAGACGGATAGGTAATCGCAATAGATATGTTAATGTATGATATGTTTATTAAAAGAATAAATCTGCAATACGTCCTTTGGCAGGTTCTCTCGACTCTTACCACATTCACAAGTTGACTTGAAGGATCGAATCCTGCACCGCAACCACCACAGCTCGGTATAATACGAGAAGTTAAATAGTAAAATCTCTAACTTTCAGCAGACTGCATTGGTTTCCGACCATTTTCTTTTTCAACGTGTTATTTCTACGTGACGTGGGTAGATACACGTATGGATCACTGATACACATGAACGCAAGTACCCAGATCAAACGTAGGTACTACGGTTAGACTGAGGTTCACCAAAATGTAGTTTTTTCATACGTTTTCGGGCCTGCTCGTCCGTTAACGAAATGAAATGGAATTTCCGACGCTCTTTAGAACTGGACGGAGCTAGTCCGGTTTTCAGGTTTACTTTCAATCTACGTTAGTTTATTCACTGACGAACTGAACTGAAAATACTTGGGGTTTGTTTTTTGTGGGAATCGAGAGCGGGTTTTATCACTTTTTAATACATGCTAGTTAATTATTTGTGTAAAGTAAATAATGGGTAAATTTTTGTCACAAATCCGCTCCAGTATTAATAAAGGGGTCGTGCCAGAATTTAAAAAAAAACCTAATACTACAAACCATGTTTACGATACATAAAATGCTTTTTATAAAACAACTGGCTTGAAGTAGCTAGTAGAAAATTTTTCGAAAACAAAATAAAATGCTTTAAAGAAATCTTTCTTAAGAACAAAATGGTGGTCAGATAATAGTTTATTTCGTGAAGTTATCACATGAGTAAAACAGCAGCATCCAACAAAGCAGCCGCTGAAACAAGTAATTATTGTAAACACAAAAAACGGAACCCCTTTTGTGTCTCCGAGCGAATATTCCGGTATTGTGCTCTTTAACAAACTGCATTCAAAATTAAAATTTTTCATTTGCCGTCGTCCCCCGAGCCTGCGTCCTCGAGAACTCAGGACGTAGTCAGCCGGATCATTGTTCATTTGTTTATTTTTAACACGCTTTTATTAGCTTCATACGTATTTATCTGTCTGTTATTATGTGGGCCGGCCGTATCTCACGAAGAACCGACAACCGCTGGGGTCAACGTGTTCTTGAGCGGAGACCACGACTCGGTAAACGTAGTGTAGGACGCCCTCCGACCAGGTGGGATGACGACCTGCGATGCGAGAGACTGCCTATGTCCAGCAGTGGACTACTATAGGCTGGTGATGACTAAATATATAATAATTGCTATGCATTCCTAATTGTTATATTTCCTTATCTCACACTTACTTTTGACTTAGGAAACATCATAGAAAATTGTGAAAAGATAAAGCAGACAGACTAGCCTAATTTAAAAATTAAATAAACAGATTAAAAATAATTTATCACAGTAAAATAATTAATTAATTCATTAAAAGGTCTGTCAAAGTAAGCTGATGTTTAAGGGCATTGTCCAATTTACTACTTCCCTTTCTATCGTCCTCTACCATTCACTATTTCCGTTATAATAGTGTCCATCTATAAGGACTATTAAACATACATCTTAATCCGCTCAGCTTGGGGCTAAATTACGATGTGTAATTTTTCTAGAATTATTCATAATTATTTAATTATTTATTGGTGACACACATATTATATTTTATTTATTGTCTGTGAGACCAGGTAGTAAGGAAAGTTGAATTTTAAATTGTAATAATCTAATTAATTTTCCCGGCTGCATTCCCGTTCTACTTTTTTAGATCATGGACCAGCTATTTACGGAAAGCTGTGGCAGGATCACTTTTGATTATATTCCTTCCGCCGCCACGTAATTGGTATATTTTGTTGAATAACAATGGCTGCATATTCATTTCATTCGTTCTTTTGGTCTAGGTATCATAATAAGTATGCCTTATTCATTTCATTCGTTTTGTCAAACAACATTTGATTCATTCTGTTCATTCATTTGGTCTAGGTATCATAAAAAGTATACCTAAACCGTTCATAAATCTTTTTTGAGGTTATAAAACTAGTGTTGTAGGTAAACCAAATAAATAATAATAAATTAATATTATGTAATATTTTTTTTTAATAATGCTGGACAATTCACGCAGCATTATCTAGCCCTATGGTAAGCAGAGCTTGTGTTAAATACTTTCTAAATTACCGTTAAATAAGTAAGCTCAAAGCACTGCAACACTGTCTGTGAATTTTTCAGTTCTTTCTTCTAAATAACCTGAGAAAATTTAAAGGTTCTAGCCTTTTTATTTTGTAATTAAAACAGGTGTTACACAAAAAGCACTGTAAAAGATTATAAAAGCTGACAGTGCAGTTTCCACATTACACCTTCAACCAAATGGTACTTCAATCTTTTAGAGGAATTACCTGGTACCTTGGTGCCGTCATTATATGGCGGTGGCAGCCCGTGACGTCATCAACTAATGCACTACGTACCTTCGGAAGACACGAGCAAGGCTTGTCAAGATTAGATGCACTGGAAGTGTCTTACAAGAAATTTTACTCGATGTCATTTTGGTCGCAAGAAATTTGGAAACTCTTTGTCAATTCTCTGGATACTTGCAAATTTTTTCACAGAAAATGTTGTCTATTCATGGTGGATTACATATCAAAGCTAATTTTTTTTATATAAAAAATAGACTCTCTAGATATAAAAAGCGTTATTCTAGCCTAACTATTACTTTTGTTAATTTTTGCCCAAATATGTCTTACTGATTTCAGATTAATGTGGATTATTCTATATTAATCGAACATTTTAAAAACTCTGGAATAATACTTTATTCAAAGCGCAATAGAATAGAGTTCGAAATATTTTTACCCAAAATGTTTCATAAAGATGCTTTGCTTGTCTGAAAAGAGGTAGAAATGGTACCATAGAGCAATGCGCATTATAAAGGTATTCCAGCATCTCTACTTCTGGCAAGGTACCAAGACTGATTACTTCTCCTCACGCAGCACATAATTAACGGTGTCACAGCGGCAGATAATGAGAAGTAGGCTTTTGTTTGGCTACGCAGGTGTTAGCAGGCTTGTACTTTATGCAGTGTAGGGCTTGTACCATAGAGTTATTATGGCTTGTACCATAATAACTCTATGGTGTAGAGGTAATAGAGACAATGAAATGTGTATTCAGTATGTAGGTAGTTTAATAGATTTGGAAATGGCTTTGGCTAGTGTTTAAATTAAGACTTTTACGGATCGAATTATTGGTTATATTCGTTTTTGGAATACCTCGAGTTTTTAATTTTATCTAACTCGTATATATACACACTTACTTCATTAAAGTTCTTAGAACTAAATATTATTTTCTTCGAGACAGAGTATGAACGAAGTTATTAATTACGTAAGTACCTAGCTAACAAAACATCATAAAAGGTAGATAATACCAACAGAATAAAAATAAATATGATAACAGAAAAAGCAATTTGAAATAAAAGAACCTTTCTGCTGAAAACCATCGGAATCCGAAGTGAATGGAATATATTAAGTAAATGGGTATCTTTTGTGTTTGGGATAATATTTTAACCGTTTGTTCTCGTTTTGCATTCATTTGCCTCCTCATACCGAGGGCTATGAAATTATATGGAGCAAACAATCTACGTGAGGCACAGAGGCACTCAAACTTTTAAGTATCTTTGGCATGAGAACCTAAAATATTCAGAGAAAATGATGAAGAAAATCATAGGTTATTCTGAGTTAATAGATAAATAATGATAGCCACGAAAATAACTAATGTTTCTCCATAATTTTGCGAAACAGTAGATATCCATTTTAGTAACATTGAGCCGTGTTCAAGCCGTTTTGTCACACTAACTGGCGCGGCGTGAACACTATCCGTAAGTAGTTTCGTTTAAATTTAAAAACTAATTACGCATAAACTTTTTTTTTTTTTTTCGAATGGACTATTATGCTGTTGACCTCAGATGGCCATGACAGCGTTACCGGACTTTTGGCGGGCGCAGAGGGCGCCTCGCCGGTAAAAATTAGGTTGGGGCAACACGCACAAGGGCCACCACTTAGGTGCGAGCCTCGGCTTGGGCTGTTGCCAGATGCTACAAGAGGGTAGGGAGGTAACGCCTTAGGTGCACGAGTGCACCTGAGGGCGGAAACGGGGAATTCTTCGACCCCGCATCCGGCGGGGTCGGTTATTGGTCGGGTGTGTAGTGTGCGGAAGCTGAGTTGTTGCCGTCACTTCCGGGTTAGCGTCAGTGAGTGGGTCAACGGGGTCACCAAGAACGTGTCTCGGTCTACGGAGGAGAGAACTCGTGGGAGGGTCGTCTATACAATAATCGGGTATGGAGGATATAAGAGGATTGGAGTGTTCAGAGGCCGTTTCATAATGACGCTGGGAAGCAGTCTTTATGAAGTGGACGATGGACTCGAGGTTGAGATCGCGATGGAGATCTTTGTTGCGCATGTACCAGGGCGAGCCCGTGGCTTTACGCAGAAACTTGTTTTGGACAATCTGGAGATGACGGACGTCAGCCGAGTGGCCAAATACCACAGAGGCGTATGTCATGACAGGGCGTATGATCGATTTGTAAAGTGTCACCTTATTTCTAAGGGACATTTTACTTTTCTTTCTAAGGAGGGCGTTCAACCGGCTAAGTATGAACTTGGCACGATTGATTACGGTACGAATGTGGGGTTTGAAACTAAGGCGGCGGTCTAGTACCACCCCTAAGTATTTGGCTGACTTTACCCAGGGAATGGGTTTGCCGAATAGGGTAAGTGTTTTGGGCTTAGAGAAGGTCCGCGTAAAGTACACTGCTGCACTTTTCGTCGGATTCACCTCTATGCGCCATTTCTGGAACCAGGCACCTAGTGTGTCTAGTGCGGCTTGCAGTCTTATGCCAACTCGACGTGCGTTCGAGTTGGATGCATACAGAGCTGTATCATCCGCGAAGAGGGCAAGTTCAACTTGCGGGTGTCGGGGTTACGCATAAACTCGGTGCAAGCACAGCTCTTATAGTCACAGCCAGAAACAAATAGGGCATTTTTCAGGGAATAGGATGAAATTGAGAGGTGTCATTAATCCTAAAATAACCACACTACTATTATAATTACTCAGCATAATTAAAAATACTTACATGTCATAATATCTGACAACGTGCTAAACGAATGTTGGTAAACGTTGAGCACCACTGGCTCACCGAATGCGCACTCGGTAAAAATTACAAAATGAAAATTGCGGCCCGGCGCCGCTGAATACATTAATATCGAATATTGAATATTGTATAAAATATCGAATCGAACGTATAAAAATATCGCATTGAATGAATTCACGGATAAAAGAGAGGATGGAAATCGTTCGAGCTCCCGAGAGCTTTGTGAAAATGAGATGTATCTCGGAAAATGAATCAAATCCTACTTTCATAAAATAATTTTGTTTTCGGAGTTTTATTATCACATCGGGAAGGGCAAATCATCACTTAACAGCAATGTTAGAAATGTTAAAAAACTTGATCAATTAGTTAGTTAAATCATTTATCAATCAACGATAGCTCTGCTTAGCTTGGGGCTAGATGATGCTGTGATGATTGTGCAGTATTGTTTATTACTAGACGACCGATGTGGCGCGGTGGGCGAAGGTCCAGGCAAGATTTTCCTCTTTTAAGGCTTGGATTAAGGTACCATGTATAAAACTAGGTTAAGCTTGATCGGGGTTTTAGGCCCGCATTATCAAGTTTGCTCTGTCGTCCATCTATGCTTGAGTGATGCTTTAATATGGTATAAGCGATGCTCAAGCATAGATGGGTAAGCTTACTAAGCCTATGAGTAAGCTTTAATACGAACTGTAGTTTTCTTATTATTTGACGTAGGTCCAGAGGCCTATTTAAATAAAAAAATACACAATTGCGTGTTTCGTTTCGGTGTTTCTTTAGAAACAGCAAATACGGAATTGCGTTTTGAAAAATTAAAAAAGGCCCTCAGAACTTAAGTTAAATAGTGACAAGTGTCGGGCTAAAATGTTTCATACTGAAATAAACCATTGGCTTATTTTTATACCATAAATCAGTTCCCGTGGGATAGAAATACCTAACCTTGAAACAACGCGTGCGGAGCCGCGGGGAGAAACTATTAAATACTATTGCTGACTTCTTCCCCTATAATACATAAATGTTCTACGGTCCTGCACTAATAATTTTGGGTTCAATATACGCCAAGGTTATTTCTATCCCACGGGAACTGATTTATGGCATAAAAAGTCGCCTATGTGTTATTTAAGAGGTGACACATTGAGCAGCAGACTTTAGCGATAATTAAACTAACCACTCACAAGAATAAGCGAAAGCAATGTTCAATCCTGCACCACCAAGCACAGTCAATCCCAAACAAAAGAACTTCATCAATCCACATTCTAATCCATAAAATCACCCTAACCCAATCACCATCGTCGGAAAGTTGATTAAAATAACACACCGCCCCTATAATAGCTGGAATCTGATGGTTCCGTAGGCAAAAGAGTGCAATCACATTACGAGTGAACCCTAAATTTCAATCTGCGGTACAATAGCGCAATCGTTGATTGCTGTGCGCATATGCATAGTCTTTGGGGATCGCTTAGCGTACACTGCAGGACACGGTAATGGGAGCTCAGGCTCACGTCGTATTTACTGTGTCAGATTATTTTTAATGTATCATTTAATTAATGTGATGGTGGGATTTTTGTGGGATTCTCGCTAACATGTTTATAACGCGTCATAGAACTTTGTTTCTCAAAAATGTTGTAAATAAAATAATTATACGATGTTTATTCCAAACTGTGAAAAAACTATGAAAAACTGTTCCCAATAAACTTTATTTTATAAATAAATCTTTGATATTATCTTGTCACAAAAATATTGTTAATACATTTTTATCTTTAACACATTTTTGAAAACAATTTAGACAATGTATGTTTTCAATAATATATCTAAACTATGTTTCACAAATGTAGATAAGGATCGAAGTACCTATATATTTGCGAATTAATCATAGTTATAGAACATTTTCAATAATTTTATTTCAATAAACTGGACAGAACGTGACTCCATCTAAATAAATTAATTTAATTACCTTTGCAGAAAGTTATACAACAGCATTTTTTTATACCAAGCGCCTGCTGGAACTCGCAAACAACACCGCCATTTATTTTGTCCCGCAGTATACCCCTCTGCCGCTAGGGACGAATTGTTTTCGTATTAATAGCATGTCGAGAGGTGTGCACAAAAGACCCTTCGCTTGTAAACTCGCTGTTTATGGCCATTTAATCATCGCGAATCGAGTGACGGTAGTAAGGGAAATTAGAACTACTTTTTTTTAATCTCATCGTCATCATCATCAGCCTATATTAGTCCAATGTTGGACATAGGCCTCCCCCAATGAGCGCCATAACGCCCTGTCTTTAGCTTGACGCATCCAGCATCTACCTGCAGTCTTCCGCAGGTCGTTATCCCACCTGGTCGGAGGGCGTCTTACACTACGTTTACCGAGTCGTCGTCTCCACTCAAGAACACGTTTGCCCCAGCGGCAGTCGCTTCGCGAGATATGGCCGGCCCACTGCCACTTCAGCTTGCTAATTCTCAGAGCTATGTCGATAACTTTGGTTCTCTGTCCCGAATGTATTCGTTACGAATCCTATATCCTTCAGAGAAATTCTTTTTTAAACACAAAATAAAATTTTGATGTTGTCATCTTTTAGTTCGTAGGCGGATGTAGTATACATCTTTTTTATTTATTAGTTAAATAGAAAATCATATATTATGTACTTCCACACTATGCTCATAAAACCTATTTAATATTATACGTCATGTACTCAGACCGAAAGTAAGTGATTATAGCCCCGTTAGCCAAAAAGGTGAAGGTTTTATCAAATTCAAACAAATCGAATGAGATCTTTTGGAACGAGTCTTCTTGGTCAACATTTTCATACATATTTTGAGGTTCCAAATTCAAACAACAATGCAGAATGGGCATTACTCTCAAGGTAATTGAATTTGGAACATCAAAATATGCGTGCAATTTTACGAAGGAGATTCGTAGAGATCTTCGAAATTCGAACTAGCCTCTGTTCAGAAGGCGTAATAGAAAATCGTATGCCGCGAAATATAAAATTAAACTTTTAATAGCATACATAAACTTTAAACCTGTATGTTGGGAAATAGAGATTGCGTACGCAATACGATAGCCTTACGATATAATTATACTTACTAACTAATATCCTAGACTTTTGATCCTCATCAAAATATATTCGAAAAATAGGTGTTTTGGTCACTTAAAATTGATTTTTCGTTAAGTCAAAACGTGCGTTTTCGGACTCATTTCACCTTAAGACGTCTTTGATGCACACAGAGTAGGTTATAAAAGTAAATAAAAAATAATTATTGTCACAAATAAAAATAAATAAACAATTCAGCATCCAATCCTCCAATACGAAATTGTAAAGTTTCATCAAGTCACAAACCTAGATAAAAATAAGAGGCAACCAAAGGCCTTCCGTGGTGGGTATTGAAAATTGGCCACAAACGCTTGCAGGCTCCTTCCAAACTGATTTACGCTCCGTTATTAAGTTCAGGTGCGGCGAACGGTGTAGTTTTGTTTCATCAGGGAAAGCAGGGGTGGATTTTAAGATAAATATATAAATAGATATAAACAAATAACAGAGCTTGTGTTATGGCACATGCATGCATGGGAACAAATATCTGCAGATCGTACACACAATTGTTCCGAGGCGGGAATCGAACCCGCAACCTTCTGCGTCGCAGGCGGACCTTCGCGCACCGCGCCACATTGGTCGTCATAACGCACGCTCGAATGTCAAATATTTGTCTCGGGTGTTCTGTCATTCTGTGTATTTTCTTAGTATAATTAAACATATCTATCTGTGTAATATAAATAATAAGGCTTTAATGCTGGTAACAGAGTTTAGAAAATTTCATAAAAACTTAACTTATAAACATAAACTATTAATGCTCTCTGCGCTCAGTTTCCCTTCTTCTTTCCAGCTTGTCTTTCGACAAAGGCCTCCTCTAAGGCTCTCCACTCGTCCTTCTCATTTTGCTTTGGTACTTCTATAGTGTCCCATTAGATTTCGTTGATTCCTGTTTATAATTCGATAAGTTTATCTCGGGGTTATGCTATAATATATTGTATTAAATATATTATTAGTCATGTAGTACCCTCAACATAAGCTCTACTTACCTAGGAGCTAGATGATTCCGCGTTGATTGTCCAGCATAATTCGTATACATACGCTGGTGTGTGTCTAAGCACTGAAGTTATACGCTTGTCAATTCACACATAGTTTGATTTGTGCTTGCGCAAGAAAATTACTGAATGTCACTGTCCTTCTGCTGTGATAGCAGCGTGTTTTTCCTCTATGGCTGCAAATAAACAAGTTCGAAGATGATCGATGTCTCTATTAAACACTGAATTCTCCCCTGTGTCAGTACCACCCCACCCACCCCCACTACAGCACAGTTTCGTCGCGTCTGAAAATTAATTCCTCTACATAATGAGAACTTCCGCCCCGCGCAGCGCATAGCTTCACTCGCGACTATATTTATTTGGAATTGAAAAATGGTTGTTATTAGCATTTCCTTTTGTATTGTATATTGTGTTTATGTGGTATAATAAAGAGTTATATATCTGCCTAGTAATTATAAATATGACTGTTTGCTATATCACTACATAGTATAAAACAAAGTTGCTTCCCGCTGTCTGTCTGTCCCTATATATGCTTAGATCTTTAAAACTACGCAACGGATTTTGATGAGGTTTTTTAATAGATACAGTGATTCAAGAGGAACGTTTATAATTTATTTGACGTATAGATGTCCACGAAGCCGCGGGGCGCAGCTTGTCTATAATAAGAATGACTGTTTGCTATAAAGAATAATACCTTTAGAGACGCTACGTGGGCACACCGTTCCACCTTGTCCCAACAAGGTCCTGACCTGATGAGGGTAGAGAGGAACCGCTGAATGCGGGTAGTAGAGGACTGGTGTTTATGGCGACCCTTGGGAAAGGCTTTTGTCAGTTGTCAATCGGCTGATATGATATTCGATGACAAAGTGACGCAATTTTTCTCTATTCTACTGGACATTATGACCATTCATATTTATTTTTCTGTACATTAACGAACAATAGCCACACCTTGTTTTAGAGAGGGATGAAAGGTAAAAAGAGAGGCCATATGACATCCTCAGCCTTAAAAACAAACTGATAATTGCAAGATCTTTGGTATATTCTTTCTTCATTAATTTTGTCTATTGGCATATTCATTAGTCATTGTTTTTTATCTTTCTGTTGGAAATCGAACCTACTCTCTCGTCACTAAGCACTAAAAACTATCGGATCCCGTGTTTACTAAAGACAAAAAGGCCCAACATCATAATTAAAAAAATCTCGTGCCTGCAAAGAAAGGGGGAAGTGGCGTGAAAGCAAGACGGATGGGGCGCCACAGAGGGCCTCGCAAAGACAATGTCCCGCTTTGGTGGACTCTCTGCTTAATCATAAATATATCAACCGGGGACTAGGAGTGGAGTACACTGGAGATGGTTTTTATTCCTTTTTTGATATAACATATACCATTTTTTTCCTACCTCAACCTCAAACCTACTCAAAAGTACGAGTAGCAAACAACGATTACCGCAGCCTAAGACCGTCTGTAACATCATAGGCATTTAAAAATGCATTTACATTCGAGCATTTTTAGCCCCTTACATTTTAGTAGGTTTGCGATCAGGTTTTAAAAATATTACTTTAAAATTTTTTTTTTAATTTGTTGCTGACACGACTATGTTGATCAATACAATCGAAATATGGCTCAAAATAATCGGTCCCCATGAATACACATTATACATAATAGTAGATTTAATATCCATTCCTTAAATAGTGATTTGTAAATAAATAATGCTGGAAAATTCACACAGCGTCATTTAGAGTCAGAGAGGACAATTTGCCGCGACTGCCACAGCGCATTCTCACTCATACATCTCAAAAATCATCACATCCACTATGCACAGGCCCTAGCAGTAACATCACTTGTGCTACGCTTACCTACGAGCCTGCAAAGAACGCCATTGTACGTAGTTTATACGTAGTTTCCGACTTTTGCGAGGATGTTTATTCAATCCGCAGTACACACCCCAAGGAGCCAGCGTCGTGTGAGTGTATGAAACTTAAAAGGGGTGTAAAGGGGTGTTAAGACAAAACGAATGAGTTCGGACAAAGGAAGGAAGCGTCGCACTCGTAGTAAGCCCTTTTGATATCGCGAATTGTAAAGAATACCTAACATATTTTGATTAATATGCGCTGTAGGGTCCTTTGTCTTTGGGAGGGGCATTACTGTGTTTAGGCTTAGGTATTGTTTCAGAGTTGTGATGACTTCCTTTAGGGCTAAGAAGGGTCTTGTCTCATATATGACATACGGAACAAGGTATCTTGAGAGATTAAAAACAAAAAAGATAAAAAAAATTGTTTCTTCTAGTAAAAGAAACTACAATAAATAAGTAAGAATTTTGTTAATTATATCAGACAACTACCAGAAACTATAAGGTATAGTTTTCGGTTTGTATTTGAAACAACGCTAGTTTTTATACATTTGAGCTAAACAATGGGCAAAAGCTTGTTAAATATATTGGATTGTTTAACTGGTTAGGCTCCATTCCCATACATCCAACTAAATAGACCCTCTCAAAACGAATCATTAATTTTCACCAATTTCCCTACGTAACGTTAATACCTGTGCCAAACATTAGCGCCTGATTAAACGGTATCTAATCAGCGTTAGAGGGCGGCTTTCATAGTCATCTAATCAACGGTTACACACTAATTAGTCCGACATGCGGACACTATTGTGCCAGAGCTGTAAACACTGTTAACTCGAGCTTAGGGCTGGCACTTACTGTTATTCCTGAAAATAAAGGATGGTTGCGATTTTTCTGTATTTTGATGTCTTTTCCCCAAAACTTGTACCTCCTAAATTAAATATGTAAGTGGTAAATTGTTTTGAAAATCTTAGGTTTATTACCAAGTACGTTAAGTTAACCAATCCTGTCAGTATAATAAACTGACAGCATTTGTTAACTTGCTTTTCTTTGAAAGATAAAAATAATTAAAATAAACGCGGAAGTTTGTATGTATGGATGTATGTTACTCTTTCACGCAAAAACGACTGAACGGATCAGGCTGAAAACAACGCGTGAGAAGCCGCGAGGAGAAACTAGTAATAAATAATATTACTTCCAATGAACAGCCAGCACTCTTCGTAGTAAGATAAAATTACATCTAATATATACAAATTAATACCACTACACTTATTCTATCTTGAACCTTCATTAATATAATTTAAAAAAAATACATGTGCTGTACAGTTTTTTAGTAAGAAATGGTAAGAATATTGGTATATTCTTCTATCGAAGGCCAAGGACATAACCTAAGAATGTCCACAGAGAGCGTTTACCAAAGAGTATGTTACCAAAATAGTTAGTTACCAAAGAGTATGTAAATAGGAAAACAAAGAGCTCAAATTAAATCATGAGCGCGTTGAAATCTTTTCAATTGGTTTTGATTACTTAAAGTATTATACAATAATAAATTTAATACATTATAGCGGTACTTTGTGATTTATAAATAAATAAAGATTGAGTGATTCCGTGACTACCTAATTTTTTTATGAACTTTTGCTTGAAGACACCTAGAAAGTTACTAGATATACGAGTAAATTAACTTACCCGCGGTCTCGAACTGCTACCTCAGAGCACAAAAATGAGCCGCGTGGCCGGCCGCACGGTTTTAGGCGGAAGCCTGCAGTGATTTTGAGATAGATATACATTATATATGAGATATATAATGTATATCTATCTCAGTTATTCTTATACTTGGGACTCTACTACCACGCTACATTATATGAAGTTTAAATTCCTACTACTTAAGTTGTTTTGTATTTTTAATGTGTTTTCCTTTTTTTGTAATTGTTTATTTTGGTGTGTGGCTATAAATAAATTCTTTATTCTTTTATTCTTTATTCTTTAGATAGATAGATAGATAGATAGATAGATAACACTTTATTACACCACACAAAACAGAAAATAATACAGAGATAAAAACTTAGAACAAAGGTATAAAGGGCGGCCTTATCGCTGAGAGCGATTTCTTCCAGGCAACCTTGGGATGGACTGGACATGAACGAACAATAAAGACGGTGGCACTTTAATAAATAATTGGTAACAAATACACTAAGTACCTACATTACAAACATTATAATAAACTTACATAGACATAAGATAAGGCTATCAATATTTTATATGGATAGATAATATTGATGCAGCAGTTTTTTGAAGATAGATAGATGTTATCTAAATCCTCATTTCCTTGCAAAATGACTAGACAATACTTGAAAATGACAAGTGTTGACAGCCCTAATAGTAACGTAGGGGAGACAGATCCCATTGGTTTACTCCTCGTTTATAAATGCTATTTTAACGCGGAAAAAAAGATTAATTAACTAATTGAGGCTGTTGGACCGAGTGCAGTTTAAAGCTTTTTCAGACGACTAATTAGGGAGATTGCTGAATATGACGAGCAGTGTGTGAGGGCCTTTTCATTTGTTGATTAGTTTGCTAATTAGAAATATTAGCGGGGTATGGAGATAATGAAACTATGATCGGTGGATAGGTTTATTATAACTAACTGCGCCCCGCGGTTTCACCCGCGTGGTGATAGATATTTTGATAAATATACAATATATCTGTATGGTAGCCTATGTGTTATTCTGATAGGTAAGCTATATTATTGTGAAGTAGTAGAGTTTCATCAAAATCCATTCAGTAGTATATGCGTGAAAGAGCAACAAACATCCTTACAAACTTTCGCGTTTATAATATTAGTAGGATTAGTAGAATGGTTATAGTTGCGTGTAGCTTCACGGAATATGAATTACGGAATGAATTATGGTAGGTACCCACGATTTTACATGCGTTGTTTCTATGGAAATGTTTAATTTATTATTATTTCTCAGACATTAATTAAAAAAACGAGTATTTTGCTGAGTACTAAATTAGTACTTACACATCACTAGAATTTTTCTTTGGTGGTCACAAGGCGTGCTATCAAATCAAAAATAAATAAAATAATGCTGGACAATCTGTAGATGCAGTTCAGGCTGTTCTGGGTGTTTTGTATGTATAAAAAATCTCTATCTACATATATAACGGTATTATGTATATCAGTCATTTAGTACCCATAACACAAGCTCTGCTTAGCTTCGGGGTAGATGATGCTGTGGAGATTGTCCAGAATATATTTATTTAATATATATTTATTGTTTTATCATATCCTTAAGGTTACTAACGCCATTTAAAGACTGGTTTACCGCGCTTATGACAATAAATAAATAGGAAATAATATATCAGAATTTAAAATTGGCTATGTTCTGCTCCGAGACTCCATCTAACTTCTTGCCAAATATTGTTAACACTTTGACTGCGATTTTTTTCGACGACTGCGATCTTTTTTTTAACCTAAAAAATTCGTGCTGCCGCTCTACACAGCGGTTGTGTTGCGCCGCACATGCGTTTCGTTCGAAAAATATTACGGCTGTGCTGAGTCACAGAGATCTGTATTTTCTCAGCCGCTGCGCTAGTGTGGATTTACGCATATTAGTCACTTGTAGAAAACACATACCGTGTGATTTCAGCACTCAAAGTGTTAATCAGTCGTATCGTCGTCGTGTCGTATCTGTTAACAAAATAATCCCTTTAACTATCTCATTTAATCCCTTTTAGGCGAGAAATTGTAACATACAGACAGAGTTACGTTCCACAATTATTCTTCACTGGATAACATATGTATCTCTAATTTAGATATACCTTAAGTTTGTGCATCTTATTTGTCTTTATTTTATCAATGGAATAAAGCTTTTGAATACGGTATTTTTTTTAAATAGGCTACATAAGAAAAAAATCTAAAAATATTTTGTTATTATCATTGTATTATTATTTATTTTGTTTTATTATCATTATTGAGATAACTTAGGCAAAAAGCAGTTGGAGAAATGTTAGTTTAAGTTAATTAAATAAACAAATAAGTTTTTAATTTCGTTTCAAAATATTTAGATTTAAGAATATATCGCTCTTGAGCGATAAGACCGCCAAATTGTCACATGTATTGTATTTTATTCTGTCTTGTTTGTTTTATTTTGTAAGTGTGCAATAAAAGAATTTTCTATCTATCTATCTATATTTTTAAAACCATGATATAGTGGCTATATTGTAATTACGTCATACATATGACGGAATAACCGATGGCAATTTACGTTTATAATTTCGCGCGTAATTGGACGAAAATGCTGATGCAGTGGACGTCATGTTGCTCTGTGGCCATGACGTCACTGGTCTATGTAAACACAAAGCCGATGAGTTGACAGTTGTATTAGTTTACCTGGGTAAACTAATGACTATATGACGTCCACCGCATCAGCATTTTCGTCCAATTAAGCGCGAAATTTTTAAATGTAAAATTGAAATGCAATATAGGGCATTTATCAATTTAATAAAAAATATGTTATGCTATAGAACTAAAACTGAGATACTTTTAAAAAATGTGCGTAATATCCTATTGAATTGAATAACATTAGTTAGTATTCTTTAATATAATTCAAAATGATGTAAAAACAAAAACATATAATAAAAATAAAACAGCTGAACCGTAATGAATTCCCTAGAATCAGAAACTCCATCGTAAGTTAAACAACATGGCTCGACTGTTTAATTAGCGCATTGCAGTGGGTTGTGGGGGGTAGGGGGGTGTTATTCATTAAAATGTTTGCGGAAACTCATTTAGCGTTGCGGTGGGCGGAATCGGCCCGCCTCGCAGGGCTGGGGAGTAAAATGCAGGTTTATGTATTTATTTATCGGTCACGTCTTACTTGATCTTTTTTAAGACGAAAAACAAAAGAAAGGCGTTTTCGTATACGAGTAATTTCACAGATGACTTTGGCTTTTCTCGAGATCTCACCAAAATGTTTGCTATAACTGAATCATAGTCCACTAGAGTCATTTAAAACGGGATATTGACCATGATTTGATTTTTGAGTTTTCCAATATTTCGGCACAACACAAATCATTGTTCAAAACATGGTAAATATTGCGTTTTAAATGACTTTAGCCACCACGATAGTGTCAAAAGTTTTAAAGTCGACTAGATTTATACGCAGGTCAAGCATTTCATTTCTAAGTAGTAATGTAACATTTTATTTTGGTATTCGTTAATTAAGTAATTATAATATGGCTACAACATTACTAATTGTTATGCTACAAATAAAGGTTTCTTATTCTATAAACCCAAATATGAGATTGCCTGAGCCTTTAGTAGGTAGATCTTGTTAAATGTGTCTCATATAGCAATAAAGATTTACCAATTCTAGCGCTTTGTCATTTTAGAACGGTTAAACGATGAGAATCTCTACGTTTTCCGTCTCCAACATTACCATCTGCCACAAAACATCCTCAAAATGTACGAAGAGACACAAACGAACACCAGTAAGTAGAAACTACTTCATAAAGCAATTTCTTTAGGTGTCAACCCTATTAAATAGCGCGGGAGGAAACGTTCATTTAGGGTTGAATCACACTGATCAGTCTCAAAATATCTACTGATTCAGTGTTTCAGACCGAGGTCTTTTATAATATTTCTAAGTATTTATAATCCTCATCATCATCATCAGCCTAAAGTAGTCCACTGCTGGACATAGGCCTCCCCTAATGAGCGCCATAGCGCCCTGTCTTCAGCTTGACGCATCCAGCATCTGCCTGCAGTCCTTCACAGGTCGTCATCCCACCTGGCCGGAGGGCGTCCTACACTACGTTTGCCGAGTCGCGGTCTCAACTCAACAACCAACACGGTTACCCCAACAGTTGTCGGTTGTTCGCGAGAAATGGCCGGGCCACTGCAACTTCAGCTTGCTAATTCTTAGAGCTAGTCAATAACTTTGGTTCGTATATAAGGCTAGTATTTATAACGCCTTCAGGAACACATGTTTTAGATGTTGTCGCTCTTGTTACTACGCTATCAACAAGTGACATGAAAAAAGCGCGCCACAGCTGTACGGACGCGAGCCGTACAGCAATAGTTCGACGATGGGGGAGGGGGGGGGCTCAGATATCAATAAACGCTACTGTAATTAAATTTATACCTATTTGTTAGCACTTACCACGCACATCGTTACACAACAGCATTGAAAACTCTAAACTAGGTTCTTAATTTTTAGTGCTTATTAAAATGCGCAGCAGTAAAATGTTGTATAAAATATCGTATCATCCATTAAAATAAAGTTGGCCAAATTGAGAAGTAGCTCCATTTATCTCATTTACTTTTTGACGTTAGTTTTATTGAACATGATGCCCACGGCGCTGCTGACTCCAACGACGTACTTACAATGTACTTTTTATCCGCTATGACAGTTCCTATGGGATATAAACAACGACGTACAATGTAGATTTGATAAATCTGCGTCAACCTTCACTCGTCGAGATCGCAGCTTCCGTTATCTGCAACCCACTTAGTAGACTCCATTTGATAAAACTCATCTCGTTAAATCTACTGAACGATTTTCAACGCTGAAATTTAAATTTAATGTAGATTGGTTGGTATGCTTGCTGTTTTGATATTGAAGATGGATAAAAAATATATACTTTTATTGCACCAGAAATTATGTATGTAACTTTATCATTTAGAACGACAGTGTCTTTAATAAACCTATCTTTTTTAATTAATAAATGTAAAATATATAAACATTTTAAATACAAAAAGGCAATGCGATAAAAACAAATCAGTTAGGTAGGTTCCGGTATACGTACAAAGTGGATGGATTAATTTTCATAACCATATAAAATACTAATGAAAGACAAAAAACAAGCTAAAAGTTCCATTCTAAGAAATTTTCCTCTTGATTTTCCAACAGAACAAAATAGTGAAATAGATTCTAGGCACCTACCTCCCAATACCTCATTAACGGCTGCTCCGAGCTAACCACATTTATACAAAATTTATATTTACGAAAACGCCATAACTTAATCTACATCTATAAAGTACTACCCTGTATCTCATCCCGTGATTGGACAAACCTTACAACCCCTAGCGAGATCCGCCAATCGGATGCGAGCACGGCAACGGTCTAGGGGTGGAGCCAGGGGGTTTTATCGTGACGACATTTTCAAAATTCAAACAGTTACGGTCCGATCATCTCCGATACAACACTCTTTTGGGAATCTAAGTTTTCTCCCGCGAAGTTTGAAAAAAGTTTAGTTTTGTGTTTCAATATAAATAACTGTTTACCCGCGGATGGTTTATTTACGAGCGATTCCAGCAAAATCTCTCAAAGATGACACAGATTCCATAGAAAAATCCAAGTGATATTACTTGTTGAGACGAAAAAAGAACAGAATAGCCATGGCAGGTCCATACTTATCACCCCTACCGGGAGATCTCCTCACTGAGTACATGTTCGGCCGTCGTCGCCAGCGTCGGAACCGCACCACCTTCACTCCTCAGCAGCTCAGCGAGTTGGAGTCGCTGTTCCAGAAGACTCATTATCCAGACGTGTTTCTACGGGAGGAAGTAGCGCTGAGAATCAGCCTTTCTGAAGCTAGAGTTCAAGTAAGTTTTTTGGGAGGGCAAAACGGATAAAAATTTGTGATAAGTTTTTTGAAGAAAATATTATGCAATAAAAATAAAAAAAAATGGAATTTGTGAGAGGAACCGCGATGGAAAATGTTTTGAATCATCCGTTAGTCAGCTTATAAAGTGTATTGTGTCCGTAACAAGTTTCTCGTAAGTGTGATTTGGACATGCTTCTAAAACAATGAAAAAAAACCATCCTAAACAACGTGTTATAGGCTTCATTTGTCGCAGTTATTTTATGTTACAAGACCCGGTGCGATAAAAAAATGTGGTTATACTTTTTTCTTGACATTTCTAGAAATAGATTCCTTTACGAAAAAAGAGAATTGGACGTTCTACAAAAATGGAATGGATTCCTATAAGGGAACTGCTGCTATGTAGCAAGTACGGTCGTACAAGGGAACATGTGAATGAATGTGATTATTTGTTTTTACGGAGAAGAAAAACGTCGTTAGCCCTTTCAACCATCTCAATATTAGTCTTCGACTTAAGCTGACCAACTACTTAAAATACCAAAACCTATGCTGGTCGAGTTTACCCAATACTGATTCTTGCCTTGCGGCAAAAATTGGAAGATGCCTTTACTACATATGACAAAATATGAGCCATATTTTGCAATATATTTATCATCTTATTTATATTTTGCAATGTGTTTCCGCTAAGTAACAGTAAAAGTTTATTATTTACCTAGGACAATTTATAAATATGAAAAATAAATAGATCGTGTTTTTAAAGCAATTAATATCTTGTTGTTATTGGTAAACCGTCTGTGCTGGACACCTATTTTTATTTAATAGCGCGTGAAAATTCTTCCCAATTATAATTTCTAATTATCCATTAAATATTTACTATACCTATCTATTCAAGTTTGAATAAAAAGTATGTGTCCTTAAATACTTTACATTCTTAGTTCTTTTAATTGGGCTCAGTACATGTCCTTAAATACTTTACATTCTTAGTTCTTTTAATTGGGCTCAGTACATGTCCTTAAATACTTTACATCATTCTATCAATTGGGCTTTACTTGCTACTAACCAATGAGCCACTATAGCCTTCTTCCGTAATTCGTAGTTACGTATCTTATCTGTATCTATCTATCTATCTAAAGAGAGTGTAAGTGCCGTGAACTCACCCCAAATGATTAACAGACAATTCATAATTAGATTTACTTGTTCGTCAGGTATGGTTCCAAAATCGGAGAGCGAAATGGCGCAAGCAAGCGCGCCTGCAGCTTCTGCAAGACGCATGGAGGATGCGTTGCCTTGGTCTCGGCTCGCCGCCCATGCCGATGCCTGGTACGTTGATATACCTAGCTCTTAACTTTCACGTAACTTTCAGTTAAAAAACATTTTGCTAGGGTAACTTTATTAATGGAATGAAAGGGGCACTAAGGGATCAACAACTAGGTTTGCCGACAGTCTTTGAAAGACAAAAGTCATTTATAAATGCCAGTTTAATACGCCATGATCACGGAATAACTAAAGGCACTGCGAGTAAGTTTTTTTTGGCAGACATACCGATCTACACTTCTTTTTTTTCTTTGAAGAAGCTGTCTCTGCTAAATTGTAAGGATGAATTTAAGGAAGACCTATGTATATGAGTGCTGAAAGTTTTGCGGTTAAATTTCTAGCAGGATTATTTCTCCAAAAATAGACATAGAGCAGACACAGAGCAGTTTCAAATAATTAATTGAAAAATAACTTGTTTTAGGACATGGAAAACCCGATTCTTCACCCGAAGCTCCGGATTCCCCGGGCGACAGAGATTCTCCCGACGGCAATACAAAAGAGAATTGCGAGATGAAATCTCCCCGTCACGATCCATACCTTCACAATCCAAATCCAAACATGCCCGAAACCAATCAACCACCCCCAAATCCGCATGGACTTCCTCCAATGCCATATGGCGAAGACGGAAGGATGATGCAGCCATTCCCCTTCCCACCAATGATGTTACCACCTCAGCAAATAGAAGAACAAATTCCAACGGACCTAAGAGTCATGGCTGCAAAAAATCCTTGCCCCTGCGTTAACGATGAACCACAGAACTTGGCTTGTCGCCCAAAGGAAAACGACGAAAGTGATAGCGACACAGAGATCGATTTGACTTCACATTCGTCCAGAGATGACGATTTGAGGGAGTCAGAAAGACTGGCTAGTAGAATAGCTACAAGCATCTTTAGAAGCGACACGGTTCTACACGATTTAGTACCGAATGATCTCAGCTTGGGAGCCGCTAAAAATACTGACAGGAGTATTTCGAGGAATAATGGAGCCCTGTAATTGTTTAATAATTTGTAGTCAAACTTCTAGTCAATAGTTACTAATTATGTAATGTAATTTTCTAGAATTTAGATCATAATCTTTTAAAGTTATAATGTAGAAAATAGTAAAGCAGTTATAGTTTTCGAAAATTCAAGTAATCATAAAACTATTATGTAAGCTTTGGATTTCACAGCTTGAAATAAAAATCTGGTTATTGATTTCTGTATAAAATAGCACCTTTATTTATAGCTCTCCGTTTTAACTCGGTACAATTGCTATTCTGGAAGTACCGTTAATTTAAGAAATCACAGTTTACTACGATACAAAACATCCCTATTAAAATTCAGTTCAATACAAAACATACCTACATTCATATTATATATGAAATTATGTGTCTAAATAGGAAAACATTTAACAAACATTAGTAAATATTATGAACCGTGAAAAAGGCCTAAGATAAAAGCCAAATTAAGAAACAATTTTAAGGTTAAAAATAGGTCTGACTTCAATAATGCCTTACATCAGTTATTAATACCTAATCAATCCAATCACAGATATTCTCTTACGTTGACATTTAATTATACATTAATAATTAACTTTAAAAACTAAAATCAATTTAGAATTAGAATTTACGAAAATAATTGTACAAATGTATTTAGGGGATTCGTCCAAGGGCGTATTCCCGGGCCGTTTTTATTAACAGCTTATAATTAAAGGAGCTTAGCGATTATAAACTATGCAGTAATTTTTATTTACAAAAAATATATCCTACTTATTTGATTATTGTGATATGTTTTTGCATTTGCTGCAAAATGAAGAATAAGTATTATAATAAACTTAAAACGAGCAATTCACTTCTTCTTTTTGACCCTACATATCAGAATCTGACTACTTATATTACCCCCTGACTTTGCCGTAATCAAGTTAACAATCGAGTGAATTATTCGCGCTAAAATAAGTGTAATTAAGCTGATAACGTTAACGATACGTTATGTGTTAAATAGCGTGGTAGCCTTGCAGGTATACTTCATCAGATTAAAGACATTTCCAGTACATAGGTATACTTCATCAGATTAAAGACATTTCCAGTACATAAGTATACTTCATCAGATCAAAGACATTTCCAGTACATAGGTATACTTCATAGATTAAAGACATTTCCAGTACATAGGTATACTCGTACTTCATCAGATTAAAGACATTTCCAGTACATAGGTATACTTCATCAGATTAAAAACATTTCCAGTACATAGGTATACTTCATCAGATTAAAGACATTTCCAGTACATAGGTATACTTCATCACATTAAAGACATTTCCAGTACATAGGTATAGTTCATCAGATTAAAGACATTTCCAGTACATAGGTATACTTCATCAGATTAAATACATTTCCAGTATATAGGTATACTTCATCAGACTATAGACATTTCCCTTCATGTTGGGAGCACCACCCCGGAGACAGAACATCTGGACGCAAGCCCCGTTGGACCAGCCTGTCCCTCAGTCTCTGCAGTCTTGGTTCCGCGAGGTCTGTGCTAGTGCTGGGGTTCGACCAGAGGCGTTCAGCCACAGCCGCCGCTCTCGGCCATACTCTTGTATCTGTTGACAAATAATAGTAGTTGTTCACAGTTTGAATTACAAATTATATGCTTAACATGCGGGGGCAAAAAATACCGTTAATTTCACTTTATTATAAGACTTATAGTTGACGTAAATTTTTAAAAGCTGCAGCATGAATCTTTTATTTTTTTACTAGTGTTTGCACGCGGCTTCGCACGCTCCGTTTCCATAGAAACAACGCGTGCGAAGGCGCGGTTAGAAACTAGCATCGTAAAATAAAAAAATATCTATCTATGTAATGTATTATTATGATTATTATGTATGTATTATGTAATATCAGTCATCTAGTACCCATAATACAAGCTCTGCTTAGCTTGGGGCTAGATATTGCTGTGTGAATTATCCAGCATTATTTATTTATTCATATCAATTGTATCTCTAGTAAAAATACCGTATCTTCTAATTTTCAAACTAAAGAAACACCTTGTCTCACAGGCAGTGAGAATTATGAACATTTACGACATTTTCATATGAATTTTATTACCTCCCATTACAATCTTTTTTATAGGTTTCTATGGCGTGTTCCATTTTTATGGTTCAAAATAAAATCCTGTTCGCTATAAACTACTACTACTATACCTTTAATATACTTACAACATATATTTTAATATAAAAAAATGTTAAGGAATGAGATCCGATTTTTGTAGAGATGTTTGGAAAGGTATACCTAATGTCCGTCCAGCTGTGAACGTCTTTCGGCGGAGGTGAATATTATGATGGAGCAGATAAATGATTCTCGACATAAACAGTTGCATGAAGAGGCATCGTCATCGAAAATGTATGATTGTTGATTTCTTTAGAGAGACATACAAGTACACTGTACCAGTGGCGTTCATCTAATGATGCAACAGCTTTTCGGGTTACCATGACCCGAAAGGCGCATTGAAAAGCTGTGTAGAAAAATCAAAATAATTACATTAAATATCCCGTTTTATAACCATGGTAGTTTCAAAAGATTGACACTCATATAGTTATACCATTAAGATATTTTGTTCGTTAAATAAATTTAATTATTTTAATGAAATTATGATAAGCATCTACCTACTTTGTTGCATTTTCTGAAATAAAACTTATTTTATTTTATAGATTCTTACGTAAACCTTGCTTGTCGACATAATCGGACCACATTGCCACTTCTCCCCCCAACATGCCTTCATCCTTGAGCAACCTGTGTACATCCTCCGCCAGGTGGAGTACGAAGTGGTTCCCCAGAACCCTCTGTCTATTATTGAATAGACTTCAAACGTCAGATAACAATAAACGCCATCGTACATTCTGTTTGTTTATTTGTAACAAGTTATATGTATTGTCTTATGTACATATATCAGACATCTTGTAGCCACTGCGCATTTTGTATGTTTGTTTGTAACAAGTTATTTATTTTCTAGACAAGTTGATAATTACGGTATTATTCTGATTCTTACCTAGACCTTGCTCGTCGACATATTCAGACCACATTGCCACTTCTCCCCCCAACATGCCTTCATCCTTGGGCAACCTGTATTCGTACATCCTCCGCCAGTTGGAGTACGAAGTGGTTCCCCAGAACCCTCTGTCCAGGTACCAGAGGTCCTTGGGGATGGAGATAGTTCGGTAGCCGAGCTGTAGGAGCTGTTGTAGGAGGTTGTTGGTGGATGGTTCCCAAACTTCTACGATGTATCTGTGAAGGAAGAAAATATTTCTCAATCAAACTTTAAAATATTTACTAGGTATAATTTAAAAACAATGTTTTTATATAGGAACATTTTTAAACACCGACACAAGATAATTAAAAAAAAATTAAATAGGTAAAATTAAGTAGGTAAAGCAAATTGGTTGGTTGGTTATCAGAATTGGACCCCAGGTGTTTTATAAACTGCAAAAATAACCTCGTAACTTGACTGAACAGACATTAACCGAAAATTATATATATTCCGTACCTTTCTCTACTCAAATATTTCTGTATTCTATGAGCCTGTGTCAGTTCCGAAGACCAGATCATGACAGGCTGCTGTGTCCCGCCGAGTTCAACGACCTCCCCATCCCACAGTTGGAGTACCTTCTCGTGGAACTCGCCCCACAGTTGGATAAACCCTTCGGTAGATGTTGTGTTGTAGCCTTTCGTGGTCATATAATCTGTGATCTCTGGCACCGAGCTCCAACAAGGGAAAAATACCTGGAATAGAATATCTTGATTAGATTTTTATTTTTTTTTATTTTTTTTTTATTTCAAACAACAAGCATGAGTCCACAAATGTACAAGTTTTTATGACGCAGAATTTTAACCAACAACACAATATCAACACATAGTATGAAACAAAGTCGTTTCCCGCTATCTGTCTGTAACTATATATATTTTAATTAATATAATATATTGTATGATATGTATGTAGTATATTTCCATGTAAGTATTATAAGTATTTTATTTTATTTTATAATATATATATAACCTGCAAGCACACAGATCCCCTGGTACTGTCCACGATCCTATCCATCCATGGTTGTCTGGTAGAGATCGCTCTTGAGCGATAAGACCGCCAATTGTACTTAATTTTTAAGTTTTTACTGTACATAGTTTATAGTTAAAGTGCAATAAAGAATTATCTATCTATCTATCTATGTATCCTTAGATCTTTAAAACTACGCTACGGATTTTGATACGATTTTAGCGACAGCCAAGGCTCTCCTTGTCTGGAATAGTCTGGATGCAAGTAAAGTCATCAGATGTACGAAGAACCAGCAAATATAACACAATACAAACGCTTACCTCATCACCCCCAACGTGCAGTAAAGCTGGTTCCGGGAGCAGTTCCGCTATGTCCCGGTACAAATCCTTCAGGACACGGTAGACCCCAGGGTTCGCCGGGTTCAGCTGGCCACAAGGCGGCTGGATGCAGTACTTCCGCCAGCTTTCCACGTTCACGCATACTGCCAACTCACCGAATCCGTATTCCTATTGATATTACATTTCTTTAGAGAAAGAGACTGGCACGAGATATATAATGTTCCCTAAGTCGAAGCTGTCCCTTACCTACCTTAAGAAATAACGTTTTTTACAGCCTACGATAAATCTTAGTGACTGATGATTAGGCTAGACCAGGGATTCCCAAAGTGGTCGATATCGACCCCTTGGGGTCGATATCGATTTCCTAGGGGTCGACATAAACGAAAACTGATTTTGGGGGTCGACGAGGTCTAAAAATAGACCCCTATTAAATTAACACAAGTTCTTATTTAAAACTTTCAAGATAGGTAGGTACTGTATTGTTTATGTTATGTTACGTGTATTAAGAATAATTAATATTTTTGTAGCAAATAGCATTGTTGTAGTAATGTAAAGTCTCAAGTTCGTACAAGATGAAAAACTCGGCAAGTCAGTGTGGACAAGTTTGTGCAAGATAATGAGTTCGAGCGTACGTCTTTCAGGCGCGTTTTGACTTGCTCTCTACATATTTGACGCTTACGCGATTTAAAACGAACGAATTCATGATCAAGTTGAAGTCCAATCATGTTCCTGATATTTTACTATTTAACGAGCTTGCACTTAGGTTGAAAGTTCATTTGCGTTTTGAAATTCGTTGGAGCTTGAACGATAATAACTCATATAAGTACTCATTTATTTCAAGAGATTACAAAGTTATTACATAGCTAAATTAAGTGAAGTAAAGTGACTGGAAAACAATTTACAAAATGCTGAGCTCCCTACGCGAGTTAATAGCGTAACCATACAATAATCTGCAGTTTTTTTTGTTTAGGTTCATCCATCACACTGAATGTTTTATTTTCTCTTTGGGAATTAATAATTTGTAATAATCATTATTAATTAAACTTGATATTTACTGAATTCTTTATAAAAAAAAGTCTTTAAATTTTGATGAGAAAATGAAGTCAACTTTACTCACTTAACCAAGTGCAAAGTTTTCCAATTGGTACCTTAGTACCTAGGTATTTTATATCAATAGGAAAAAACTAAAGTTAGGCCCCCTTATTCATAATAGTCTGCTAACTTAAAGCATTGCTAATTCTCACTCTGTCTTCTTCTATTGACCTAAGTCAGAATAAAAAATGCTAAAAAATGCAGCTGTTTTAAGTTAGCAGACCATAATGAATGAGGGAGTTGATCTTAAAAGTAGGTTATTTGGCCATGGGGTCTGAGGTAACAGTTCATTTTGGAAAAGGGGTCACTTGTCCAAAATAGTTTGGGGATCCCTGGGCTAGACAAATAATTTGCATTGCTTTTTACTATCATTAACACTAATTCAAACTAGCAATGTAAAATAACAAAAATAATATTTTGTTATTTTCTAAACTACATACATTTTCCGACTGCTACATAAGCTATCTCAATGATATATTTTTAGATTGTGTCCCTTATGATATGAGTAAAATATCCTATTGTCTATCATTATTATTATGTCTCTCATTTACCATGATCTCAGGCCATAAAGTGACCCGGTCCTTTGGAAGGCTTGCGTGGGGCCGAAGCCAACAGCACAGAGGCCCTTTGAGAAGTTAATTTAAATGGCGATGGCTACACATAGCGGGTATCATCCTCGGATGCACAATATGATACACCCAAAGATGGTATCCGCCAGGTGTAGAGACTATTGCAAAGAAAAATGAAAGAAATGAAACCAGGCTATTGTGATGGATGGATGGACTGGGTAATAATCGGGTTATAGGGGAAATTGCGGACGTCTGCCATAAACAAGTCAATCATAATGTTAAGAGTGGCAGACGGTGGCTTGCCGAATGCTGGATGGGTTCCTTAAAAAGCCAGCGTAAATTACCGGAGAGGTACACATCGGCGCAAACGACAGTTATTATAATTATTATTTTTATTTATTTACCAAATTAAAAATATTGTTACATAAAAAGGCTTAAAAATAACACGAAGGAAACCACAAAGGTTTGTATAGAAGTGTTATTAGCTGAGAGTCAATATTTATATTTTATTATACAATTATTTATAAGTCTAGCTTCTCACCTTTCCCCACTGCCATCCATTGCCCGCATGTGCTGGTGAATCGATCTCAATGACCACTCTCACTCCGCGAATCTGTGCATATTTCACTAACTCCCTCACTTCTTCTGTCGAGTAGATTTGGTACGGAGAATATGCGCCATACCTTAAAAATATAAAACATAAACATAACAAAATGTAACGTAAAGAGTAAACATTTTATTTAAAGTTCATGCTGTTTCTTTTGAAATTGAATACCTAGGTCTACAACTAACGTTTGAAAAGGATATTCAATAAAAATTCAAACGCCATACAGCTTTAATTAGACCAACTGGAGACCGATCCAGTAATGTTAATTGGTGGTGCGTAAGAAGTCATCATCATCAGCCTATAGCAGTCCACTGCTGGACATAGGCCTCCCCCAAAGAGCGCCATAGCGCCCTGTCTTCAGCTTGCCGCATCCAGCATCTACCTGCAGTCTTTCGCAGGTCGTCATCCCACCTGGTCGGAGGGCGTCCTACACTACGTTTACCGAGTCGTGGTCTCCACTCAAGAACACGTTTGCCCCATCGGCCGTCGGTTCTTCGCGAGATATGGCCGGCCCACTGCCACTTCAGCTTGCTAATTCTTTGAGCTATGTCGATAACCTTGGTTCTCTGTCGGATGTATTCGTTACGAATCCTATCCTTCAGAGAAACTCCGAGCATAGCTCTTTCCATAGCTCGCTGAGCGACTTTGAACTGGTGGACCAGCGTAAGAAGTAATCAAATCAAAATATTGTATGTCATACATATTGCGGTATAATTGACGACATCTGTGGCGATGATCCACCTGCGACGTAGGAGGTGGCGGGTTCGATTCCCGTCATGGGACAATTGTGTGTTCGATCTGCTGATATTTGTTCCGGGTGTTCTCGTAATAAAAAATATATATCTATCTGTTATTTATTGTAGTTATCTGGTCCCATAAGACAAGCTCTGCTTAGTTAGGGGCTAGATGATGCTGTGTGTATAGTCCAACATTTTTTTTTTTTATACTAGATATGATCGAGTAAACAAACCTGGTAAACTGTGGCACTCGTCTAGACTCAAGCGGAAAGCTTTGAGAATCCGTCACGTGCCAATGGAACACGTTCATCTTAGACGCTGCCATTCCATCTATAGTCCTCTTTATATCTTCCATCGGGATGAAATGTCTGGCCGTGTCTAGGACAAAGCCTCTGTGCTTGAATGCTGGACTGTCCCTGATCTTGGCACTAGCAACCAGTCGAAGACTGCAGAAGGATTGGTCGGAGTAGTCAGGTCGATCCGCTGCTACTAGTTGGGTGAATGATTCGAGGGCATGACGTGCGCCGTAGACGGTTTCAGCGGAGATTCTTACTACGATGTCTTGTCCTGAAATTGTAAAAATGAAATCCGGGCTAAAATTTAATAGGTTCTTTAATAACTCAAAGATCACTGATGCAGATTAAATTAATAAATTCTATTTGTTTTGAACCGAGAAATAAAATGTATGTCAAAAGGAAAGTAAACATTATTTTGAACTCTACTTTTTCTACGATCTGCAAATATTTGTCCCGGATGTTCTGGGTATTTATATGTATCATAAAAATCTATGCAATGTATTGTATTATGTATCAGTCATCTAGTAGGTACATTCTGCTTAGCTTAGGGCTAAATAGCAATAATAACTGGGAGGGTGGACTGCCCGTACTCCAGGCACTGCTGTGAACGCCACCTTTCCAGCAATCATATTAGTTTTTAAGATTCTCTTGTGCAATTTTTCCAATAACTGAACTGCTTGAAATAAATACATGTTAATTTTTTTTATATGATTCTGTGTGGATTTAATCCTACTAATATTATAAACGCGAAAGTTTGTAAGGATGTTTGTTGCTCTTTCACGCAAAAACTACTGAATGGATTTTGATGAAACTTCACAATAATATAGCTTACATATCAGAATAACACATAGGCTACAATTCATAAAGATATCGCGATAATCGCGGGGCGCAGCTAGTAACCTTATAAATTTATAATATTACCTTTCGACTGTACATCAAGATTGTACTGCTCATCTGTATTCCAATCAAGCTTCAGAACTTCAGTCTTCACAGAGATGAAGACGACTACAGGCGTCTCCACCACCTCAGTGACGTTACCATCGCATTCTGCATGAAGGTTCTGCCCTACTAATCGTGACATGGAGGCCACTAACTCTCTTGCTGCTGCGGGCACATCGATTAGGTCGAATCTGAGGGTAAAATAATATAATAAATAAATAATGCTCGATAGTCTACACAGCACTAGCCCCAAGGTAAGCAGAGCTTGTGTTATGGGTACCTACTAGATGACTGATATACTTAATGCAATAAATTACATAGATATATTTTTTTATTATACATAGATAATAACAAGAACGATTCGTCGTGTTCGTCGTCGTTCGTCGAATAGAATTTATTTATAAAAAAATAAGGAAAGTACAACTTAAAAGAAACCTAAATTAAAACACATTAAACTAATTTAAAAAACAGTTTGGTATAGATATATAATAGTCCTTTCCCTAGTGTACGGCTAAACAAATCCAGACTCTCCAGCCCGAGGACTGTAACGACTCTGACTTTCAGTCTGAGCCTTTGGATGACGTCACACAGATACACACACAATCAAAGACACAATAGATAAACTTAGGGCAAAGGATTTGGTTTAGGACAATCATACGACAGTCATCTCATCATCGCAATGCTTATTTTACTATTCATCGTTATTACTGAGACAGGGACCTTTTTGGCCCCTTATGTAACACGTATTTGCTCTATTCTGTATATCTTATATTTTCCTTGTAATGTTTTTTTTTTTCTTGCTTTTATTATTTTCTTACCATGTAATGTGTCGTGTTATGTGTTATGTATGGTGTCAAATAAATGTATTTTCTTTCTTTCTTTCTTTCTTTCTCAGATTGATATTCGGTCTTTGCTCAAATAAACATAGGGTAGTTTAATTTAGTAAGGCTATCAGCCGATTTCGTCCTAAACTCTGTTTAGAGATCGGCGAATGAACTGGATGTGACGTGCAATTTTCTACCAAGGAACGATGTATCTGCTTCACTCGTTCGTGGGTAGAAAATGGCACGTCACATCCAGTTCATTCTAGATGGACAGAACATGACTACTTGTCTATAGGTACGGCGCGAAAGAGGATTGCGCCAGCTTTCAGTTATTTACCTTATAAATAAAGTACAATTTATTAGCTAACTGATAAGTAACGAAATGAATATACATATGTTTAACAGAGAAATAAAGCGTAATTAGTTCATGTGACGTCAACAACGAAAATCGGAAAAACGTGAGAATTTCTCTTCTTGAAACCCATTTGGTCCACTTCTCTTTTCTTTCTCAGTGCCAATTTTCAGGACCTGCTGCGTACAATTGAGTCTTCGACACCTTATACATTATCTTGATAATAAGACCTACAAAGATGCAATCAAATAAAAAAGAAGTAAGTTCAAAAATGTGCCATATTTAATGATTAGGTAAAATAAATCACTCTAGCAGGTATTCGCCACACCTAAATCTTTCTAAAATCCAAATAAAGGTGTGAACTGTGAGATCACGAACGAAGCCATAAGTTCATGACACCGTTATACTCTGCAAACAATAACTGGGCATTCACCTCCAACACTTGCTTTCCACCATGGCTTCGTTTGATAAAATTAGTCAAAACAACAACAAGAAAGAACTATCTACAGGTTTTTCTTTTGCGATGGGCAATACATGTCTAAAATTATTGGATGTTTGTGTTTGTTTTAAATTTTAGAGTTGTGGATTTTGTGTCATAATTTTTTTTAAGTTATCACCCTAATCGCACTAATATTATAAATACGAAAATTTGGATGTTTAGATGGATGAACTGGATGGATTGATTATAAACGTTTCCGTAGACGACATGTGCGAAGCCGTGGTCAGAAACAAGTGTTGAATATAAACACAAAATATTTTTTTTACTTCTAGGAATATAACCGAAGGAATTTGGTAAGTACGGTAGGGATATCATAATATCAAGTACCATATTGTCACTATATAGTTCTTGATATTATGATCTCCACTCTCGCATCTCGCACTATATGCATAAAAGTGCTGCTCATAGTCGTTCTGAGCTAAAAACAACTGTGTCACTTTCGTCCCCCAACCTCATGTCCAGCGTGGGTATTATGGCACTACCTGACTAGCTCCACAGCCGACTAATAATGATAAGAGCCAATCATCGTCATCATCATCAACATATATTAGTCTACTGGATATAGGCCTTACATTGAAGAGTCAATAAGGCGTTTATATTATCCAGCATTATTTATTTATCTAGGAGAAACCTGTGTCTTGCTCTGGACTGGTAGTTGCTATTGATGCTGATGATGACATCATACAAACTATACTTTATGAGTTGGTATTCAACTAGCATAGCAATATTGCTCATTTATTGTTAAGTATCATTATAAAGTCGTTGACCTTGTACCGACTCCCACACTACAAATAATCTGACAAAACGAGATGATGTTACTGCAATTGCTATTGTGTTTGAATTGCGAACACAATTTGATGGGATTCTGTGGCTTAGGTTATTAAATTTTTAACCGTCTTCGAATAAAAGTGGAGATTCTAGAACACAATTTCATTGGATTCTGTTAGGTTGTTTCATTTTTAACCATCTTCGAATAAAAGTGGAGATTCTAGAACACAATTTTATGGAATTCTCTGGCCTAGGTATGTTATTAAATTTTTTAGCGTCTTCGAGTAAAGGCAGAGATTCTAGAACACAATTTGATGGGATTCTCTAGCCAATGTAATTTCATTTTTTAGCGTCTTCCTTCGAGTACCTATAAAGGCAGAGATTCTAGAACACAATTTCATGGGATTCTCTGGCTTAGGTTATTTTACATCTACTGACTTCGCATAAAGGTAGAGGTTCTATGTTCGGATGTATGTATGTTTTTATGTATATATACCGTACTATACCTACTTAAAATAAATAGTTCATGTTCACCGATTTATCCGTCAATTGTGGGCCAAATGACGTTTTTACAGAAATTATAGATAGATAGATAGAAAATTATTTTATTACACACTTACAAAATAAAACAAACAAGACAGAATAAAATACAAAGACAATTAGGCGGTCTTATCGCTCAAGAGCGATCTCTACCAGACAACCGTGGATGGATAGGATCGTTGGATTGTACATGGGGATCTGTGTGCATTATATTAATTTATAAAATATTGCATGAAAATACGTTCCTACTTAAAAATAAATAAAATAAATATAAATACATATAACCAATTATATACCTACTTATATAAATATATACTCTTAATTTTATAAAGGGAAACAAGGGTGTGGTCAGTGACATAGGGACAAATAGTGTTCCTTTAGCATACTCTTAAATATTGGTAGTGACTGCACGCCTTACTGTGACTGGTAATGTGAAATTATATTATTGATTGATATATTATATGTAGAAATGATAATATTGTATAGAAATGATCCCGAGGTAATCCCATAGCATAAACAATAGCACATAGGTTGCTTAGTAAATAGTGTAAGTACGAAAGTTAATCAGGATTCAAATTCAAAAAGCTTTATCTTCAAGCTTAGAAAATAAGCACATAGAGACAATTCATATTTGATACTATAAATTATTATATGTATAATAAGAAATAAGGTGTTTATGTTTTCGTTTCAATTTTTTGTCCACTGATGACTTATCATATCAGTTATCATATTAATTCTATTTCACTGAATAACAAATATTGAATATTAAATATTGAATACAAACATTGTTTTAAACGCTGATTGGGAAATTATGTAGTACGGAAACCGCTTATCAGTAGTCATACAAAAATCACATAGGCTCGGTTATCAAAATACCTACCTAAACCCGACAACAAATAACCAGTGTTGATGGATTTTCTTTTCATAGTGATTAAAGAAGAATAAAGAATTTATTAATACACACACAATCATACAATATAAACAGAGTTACAAAAAAAAGTCGTGTGCCTTTGCTTTTTAAAAAAAAACAATTGATACCTGATATTTGTACTTAATAATACGTTCCCATCTCATATTTGCTATGAAATTTGATTGTATCATAATAAAAACAAGATTATCTCATCCTGTTTTGCAATTTAAGCGATCAAAATATCTATTGTGTTATAATTATCACAGTAACAATTGCTAATATTAGATTGCAACTACCATGGTAGAGTCAAACTCTTGGATATCGCCCAGAAATATTATGAAAGGAACCGATATACAGGGTGTCCCATATTGAGTAGACAATACTGTATGTGCGTGTGAGCGTATTAATGACGTGTTTGTTGAATGTAATTTAATGTTAGGTAAAAAGTACCTTCAATACATTAAAGGCAGTACCTACATAATCAGTAATTAGTGGTATAAAATATCAAAGTGAAAGCAATAGCTTATTAGAATCATCTTCAAATGTTATTTTTAATAAACAACAATGTCTAAGTAAATTACTTACTTAGACATTGAAGTTTGATAAAGAAAAACACAAAATTACTAAAATTGAAGTTTATTTTGGGTATGTTTATTACGTACGTGCGTGATGCAAATTACTGGACGTACTTAATTATCAAAACATTTGCAAGCGTTTTTATGAGCACTACTATTCCTATATTAAAGTGACCAATAACACAAGCTCTGCTTAGCTTGGGGGTAGAAGGATGCTATGGGGATTGTCCAACATTATTAATTGTTCTTGTGTCTGATTGGCCTTGCCCCCGCGCGCACGTAACTGCAGTATTGTCCACTCATTATGGTACACCCAAGCCCTTTCAAAAAGAAATATAGGCCTTTTTACCATCGAGTAAACAGTTTGCCCGCGACTTCACCTTTAAAAATAGGATTAAGCTCGCTGTGCCCGGCTATGTGGCGCATTTTAGCTGCGTAGGTGCGTTTGTTTGATAACTTGGGTCTACGTTTCCACTGCAGCACACACTATTACGCACTCTGTACACGAACACGAGCCGAACATAGAACGTCTCCTTTTCTTCGAAGACGGTTAAAAATGAAACACAATTGGTACCTTAGTTGTGTTAAAAAAATACGCTCAAATGAATGCTCGCAAAGCAATATTTAGCTTTTAACATCATGTAGAAGAAAAAAAATGTAAATAAATGTTACTGGTCAATGGTCATCATCGTGCTACGATCAGTTACATTACCAATGAGTAAGTTTCGTTCCAAAATTATGATTGGCATTGCATGGAGGTGGTTCTTGAATGAAAATCTCTACATTTTCGCACTGACCGCGTCTATAATCGAACTCCATGGTGAAGCCATACGTAAACCTGCTTGTAGGAACCTGTATCGATTGAACTGAAACATAAAACCAAAAATAGCACTCCACAGTTCTTGTTCCAAGCCCTGCGACCTATTCATAGTGTCGAAGTACATCGCAGGTGTCTCCTCCTCGTCTGTCTATTCTCAGCCACCATGTGACACTTGCGTCATACAACAGATACTGTTGAGTATTCTATGACCCTGCGTGGATATACGTAGCGAACTGGGATTTTAATGATCTTTGAACAAAGAGTGTCCGTCAATGACTACGAAAATAATAGCAGAGTTCTATCACTCTAGGTTTGCAAGTGGTTTTGCCGCTTTAAGTGTTTCGGGATCGGTTTCGAAAACCCTTATGTTCTCGTTCTGTCTTTCCTTTTCGTTAACATTTCTGCAACTACCTACCGTATCTTGGAATTTTATATAACGCATGTCGTTCCCCGGTACAAATTTAAATTATGTAAATCAAAAAAATAAAAGTAGGTACTAGTACTAATTTGTTTCTAATATTTGATTGTAACTTTCTTTGTAAATATAGACAATACATTATTAACTATAAATTCAATTATATGTATTTCATAAATCCACGGTCACTGTGTACCACATCTAAGATAAAAGCCACCGTACCGTATACCTAGTAGAGCAATAATTACAACCAAGCACATAGCTTGCAATCAACCTACTGAAAAACATATTGTGCCTCTGCAAACACAGATGGTTAAAATAACAGAACTTATGTCAACCTATTCTTATTTTAATTCTAGTCATGACATAGCAACCTGTACTACATAATTAACCTGCATATTTTCTATACCTAGATGGATTCAGTAGGCCAAGAACGAGGATTGTTCTCTAGGGTAGAACAGACAATAATTACATCGCATCGTCATACATTGCGTACATTATTGAAGTTGAAGGAATTCATTTCAAATAATTTACGCATTCGAAAAAAAAGTGACTTAATTTTTCTCTATTATATTACCCTAGACAACAATCCGTGCTTGGCCTGCTGTCTGTCATGTAATTAAAAATTAAAATAATAATAATAATGCTGGACTATTCACACAGCATTATCTAGCCCCATGGAAGGCAGAGCTTGTGTTGGGTACTAGCTAACTGATATACCTACATAATACAATACATTACATAGATAGATATTTTTTATTATACATAGAAAACGACCAGAACACCCAAAACAAATATCTGCAGATCGTAGACACAATTGTTCCGAGGCGGGAATCGAACCCGCAACCTCCTGCGTCGCAAGCGAATCTTCGCCCACCGCGCCACATCAGTCGTCTATAATATATTGTATTAAGTATATCAGTCATCTAGTACCCAAAAGACAAGCTCTGCTTAGCTTGGGACTAGATGATGTTGTGTGGATAGTCCAGCATTTTTTTTGAACCTATATAAAACGGCTTGCCATCTTTATTTTACCGAAAGATTCTAGATTTTATAATGGTTCTGTCTTCCTAGAAATTGACTTCAAACCTAACAGGGGCTAACAATGAACGTACATCACCATCAGCCTATGTTAGTCCACTCTTGGACTTAGGCCATTGGCCGGCCTATATCTAACAGTGGACTTACTGAAAATGTTGTTACAAGGGATTCGAATAACTATCTAGAGCCTAAACGGGTCTCTTTTTTAACATTTCGCTTTATGAACACAAAAACCTACTTCAATGCATAGGTAGGTACATAAATAGACAATCAAATTTTAACGTGGAAAGAATTACTTCTATGCGAGGCGAACAGCAAAGTGTGTGTAGTGTATAATTTACAAACTAATTAAATCTTGATTTAAATGCCTAAATACCGCAATTTTATATTTTCTTTGTTTATTACGAACGATAAAACTTACGTGTTTAATGACATTAATCGTTTATGACGAGAATAGTGCGATCGGTCATTAATACAGACCTTGTAGAACAAATTTCAAAGATGGTCGATATGAAGAATAAAAAAAAAAAAATGCTGGACAATTCACACAGCATTATCTAGCCCCATGGTAAGCAGAGCTTGTGTTATGTGTACTAGATAACTGATATACATAATACAATACATTACATAGATATTTTTATTATACATAGAAAACAACCAGAACACCCGGAACAAATATCTGCAGATCGTACACACAATTGTTCCGAGGCGGGAATCGAACCGCGCCACATCGGTCGTCTAAATGATTGACATTGGTGGCATGTCACATTCGTAAATGCAAATGTTCGTGCTGTTTTTCCATAGATAGTGTTTCTTCTCAATTTTCTAATTATTTTTAATGGATAACACAATTACACGGTTTTTTTAGGTAATCCTAACAAAGGAGAAACAAAGATCTTACATAACCAAATAAATATTGAAAAATATTGTTGTTATTGTTTTGAGTTTTTTTTTTGCTATTACCTATGTCTTGGTTAACATAAAATATATTGGATTCTGGAATATACGTTGATGACGTACCTACATAGTGATTGCATAGATCATTATGTAGGTACGTCATCAACGTGGGCAAAACATAAATAAAATTAATATTAGACAATTCAAACAACGCCGTCTAGCCCATCTAGCATCATGGGCATTAGATGACTGATAGTGATACATTGAATACAATGCATTACATAAATATACAAAGGACGTACCCAGAACACCCGGAACAAACACAACATTTGTCAGCATTTGTCCCAAGGCGGGAATCGAACCCACAACCTCCTGCATCGCAGTCGGCCCTTCGCCCGCTGCGGTCAGGCCTAGACGTAGAATTAACATTTTGGGAAGTTGATGTATGTGCCTAAAGGACTTTATTAATAAAATATAATAAACTAGTTGTTCCCCGGTTTCACCCGCGTTAAACTCGAATTCCACTGTATAAGGTGATTTTTTTACACCTTGGGTTACATTATTGGAGATTTAGTAAGGATCCCTAACTTTTTTGAAAATATATTATAGCCTATGTTCACCGGGGATAGTGTAGCCTTCCCAACGGTCAAAGAATTTTTAAAATCAGTCCAGTTTCGGAGCCTATTCAATACAAACAAACAAAAAATCAAACCTTTCCTCTTTCTCTATATTAGTATACATAGATAAATAATGCTGGGCTTTAGCTCACTTGCTATTTTTCATTTATTTGGAACACCAACAAGAGATAACCCAAAAATAAGTAAAAAAAACTATCGCAAGGTTCTTAGGTCTTCTGCTTGCTGTCTAAATTGTTATTATTTTAACTATTAGTTAGTTGTGATTAGGCTCAGCGTTTACTAATTACCTAGGTCATCTGATAAGACTGGAACTAGTACACTTATCTATTCGTATTCTACCAACGCATTCGCCAGTAGTTAAATGTGAATAGTTAGTAGATAGACATGCATTTTTTGAACAAGAATTTTTTGTTGGATTCCTTTTGTTATTTTATGAGTGCGCTTTAGTATGCGTTATGCCCTAGCAATGTATCGAATCATATTATATTTAGACTTAAATAGGCAAATAACCGTATTAGACATATAAGAGATGAACATACTAGTGGTTTCTTTTTCACTTCCTCCACTACTGGACAAAAATTGAAGTGAACAGTAAAATAAATTTATTTTATAATAATTTATTGTATAAAATATGACTATTCTAAGTGCTTATTTTGTAAGCCTAATAAATGCTTATTGATTTTGACTTTGACTTTGACAATGCTTCTGAAGACGTATACAATAATAATACTTTAATGGTAAGAAATTGTATAAAGACTCATAAACCTTGTTTTTCTATGTATAATAAAAAAAACTATAGTACCTATATGTAATATTGTACTATGTATATCAGTCATCCCATATTACAAGCTTTACTTAACTTGGGGCTCAATGATGCTGTGTTGATTATCCAGCATTCTATATTTATTATTTTATTTAAACTCATCTGAGATATTATGATCGAAAACGTGGATGAAGTGTACTGCTACCACGTGCAACCTATTATAGATCTTTAGCAGGTTATCTATACTTCACTGATAAGAGCCCTCACCTAATTACCTTAACCACTCAGATACTTGATCTTCAGAGTGAGCATATTGAGCGTGGCAGTAACTGACTTAGAATTTGAGACTCTATTCAAACTCTAGGAAGTGGTCGACCGGTTGCTAGATTATATTTTAGAGAGAGAGAGAGAGAGAGAGAAAAGCCGAAAGTCCGCATTGTACTGCTTCAAAAACTGTGTACAAAAAGATCCTAAAAGCTAGTTGGAACAACAGTTTATCAATTAATTATAGACGTCCTCTATTTAACTTATATAACTAGGTAATTTATTGATTATAATTTTTAATCAATTAATCAATACGTTTATTTCAGACGTCAATAAAGTTATGATACAATTAGTGGCCATATTCGAGTCAGCATATTATATGTAGAAATGAAATATAAGGTTTTGTTATTATAGTGCGTAAGCTCTCGAAGTCGGGGTAATCTCTAAGAAATTAAATAATACCTATCCCAAAAAAATGGATATCTTGGGTACAAATCCCGCAGAAATCAAAAATATTTGAGATATTATTTAATTTCTTAAATGGAGGTTTCTTTAAATTTATGAACCTCACCTGAGATAGTTGATGTATCTTCACAGTGTGTATGCTAAGCGTGGCAGTCACCGGTTTTGGCCAGAGTCCGCCGAACCGGCCACAAACCGTCCAGATGACGTCCAGGCTCGTGAAGGTGGTGAGGTTCCTCGTAAGGACAGGTTGGGAGAGCTCACCTGAGATAGTTAGGATGTATCTTCACAGTGTGTATGCTAAGCGTGGCATTCACCGGTTTCGGCCAGAGTCCGCCGAACCGGCCACAAACCGTCCGGATGACATCCAGGCTCGTGAAGATGGTGAGGTTCCTCGTAAGGACAGGTTGGGAGAGCTCACCTGAGATAGTTAGGATGTATCTTCACAGTGTGTATGCTAAGCGCAGCAGTGACCGGTTTTGGCCAGAGTCCGCCGAACCGGCCACAAACCGTGCGGCACACGTCCAGGCTCGTGAAGGTGGTGATGTTCCTCGTGAGGACAGGTTGGGGGATCTCTGATCTGATGCAGCTGCTATCGCCAGTGGTGATGCTTTGCACGCATTTGTAGATCCATGTTGGTCTGAAATAGAGAATGAACTTTAATCTGACTTTTCTGTTTGTTCCTTCTTTTTTCCAAAAATAGGGAAACATCAAGAAGACTTAAACGTTGGCTTGTCGAGCAGAATTACTATTCTGTGAACGAACTATTACAATTGTAAACCTGACTTTATTTTAATTTACTATTTCTATGATTTAATTCAATTTTCAATTTAAACAATAATGTACCTATTGTACCTATACGAAAATGTGACATGTAAAGTGGTTTTACCAATAAAATGTATTTCTGTATTTCCATCGGGGATCAGAGACATTAAGTACATGGAAATCAATGTACAAAGATTTAGCTTCTGAAAACAGTACTTTTCACATGAACGTTTTCTGTGTGTTTTTTTGTGTATGATTCCCTGTAGGTTTGTATTAAAATGTGTCTCGCTATATGGAATGTGCATTAACTTAGTACTGTGTCTAAAATAAATGTGATTTGATTTGATTTGATGAACGGAATAAGTGTGGTCAACATTGATTCCGTCGCTGAGTCGAACGAATCGTTAGAATTCATATTATTTATTTTATTTCATTTATATTTATATTATTGAAATACCTTCTGCAGGCGGCTGTGCACACGTATTTTCGAAATAAAAAGTAGCCAAACGTTATTCTAAAACTAACAACTGTAATTGTGCTAAATTTCAGCTTTATCCATTCAGTAGGTAGTTTTAGAGTTCCGAACCAACAAAGCTACGTTACCAACCAATAAATTATTATAATATTCAATTTTAACTTGAGTAAAATAAAAGAGTAAACAGGACAACCAACGGGTTTGCTTTAGGCACGTTAACCTCTCTTGATTGGATTTTTTGGTATTCATTACGATTCCACAGAATGCAGGTTAATAACCTACCTAACTTAAATATTGATTTCAAATTGATAAAAATTCAGTTCAGCGAGCTATATTGCTCGCCCTCCCGCCAGACGCTTGATAAAAATTAAAACTCGACAAAAGATACATATTTTTTAATATAAATACAAAAACCCAGAACTATTAATAACTAAAGCTAACATAACTAAAGATCGTACAAAGGTTGCCTAGAAGAAAGTCGCTTTTAGCGATAAGGCCGCCGATTGTGCTTATTCGTCAACTCGCGTGCGTGAAAATCGAAATCACCCGCGAGTTGGCACCTTCCAATTTTACCTATTTTTTCTGTCGTCAACTCGCGTGCACATCATAAACGGGGCACTAGATTTAGTTAGTATTAAGATCCTTTATTATTTTTTTGTATTGATGGTACAATAAAGATATATTGTATTGTATTGTAAATGACAAAAAAGGTGAAAATAAAAAAACTATGTATAATCTAGTTGTATTCATTAAGTGGTTCCCAACGTTTCTACACAGTAACGTTTTTTAAAGACAATCATATTTATTGGCAAGCATTAACTAGGTATTCGGTCACACTAGACTAGAGTATTGTTCACATCGCATCACACAAATAACTATGCAGTGATTGTAAGGTATTCAAATAGCGAGGCACCTATCAGGAACTGTCCATGGTTAGAATCGTGTCATCATTGGTTCCACTCGACTGACATTGTAGAATACACGCCGAGAACCAAGAACCTTCAAAATTATGGATAGGTGTGTGAATTGTTCTAGGTAACAAAGAGCGCGAGTTCAGATTCAGATTTATTATTCACTAGCGACCCGCCCCGGCTTCGCACGGGTGCAATGTAGATACTAATATGTATGTGGCAGTGTGGAGTGATTAATAAATCATATAAACCTTCGTCTTGATCACTCTATCTATTGCTGAAAACTGCATTAAAATCCGTTGAGTAGTAAGATCTAAGCTAACAGACAACGGAAGCAACTTCATGTTAAATTCTACTAGCTGTGCCGTGCTGTTTCGCCCGCGTGAAAATCTATGTCTGAAATGGTCTATAAACCTTCCTCCGTTGCGTAGTTTTAGAGATCTACGCATACAAAGGGACAGACAGACAGCGGGAAGCGACTTTGTTTTATACTATCTGGTGATGAATGTAATAAAGATAAATTTCACTATAATATATAAATGTAATGTATATACGTAATAGAAACAAATAAGAACAAAATAATTTCCATTGGAAACAATTAAGCTAACTCCAACATATGAACTTACTCATATACAATAGGAATGGCGCCATCGACGGAGTTCACCTCATTGCAACACACAAGCTGAACAGCCGTCGCCAGCACCAGGATCCAAGTTCGCATTGTAACCTAGAAAATAAATAATTCAAATAAAACTAATAATTTAGTATTGAATATTATATGATAGATTAAGGCGAAATGAGTTCGTCTTTTCGAGACAAAGACGAACGAACGCCGCGCGGGGAAGGCGAGAAAGGGACCGATAAAAAACGGGCCGATCATTCTGCCGCTCTTGCAGAGCGGCAGAATGATCGGCCCGTGCGCAATTTCGATGCTTTTTATTTTTTAATTTGTTATTGCTCTAAAATAATACTGTTTCTCAAAAAAATAAAACCATAATTATCTAAAGTATTTATTAGGGAACACGTAGAAGAAATGTCATTACAATAATATTAAATAACTAGCAAATAAAACTGGTTTTCCCGTAGAGATATCTCTGTAAAAATGAAGATTTAGAGGAAACTTTACCATTTTTTTCTATCGAGTCAAGTTTAGTCAATCGTGTCAGATTTTTTGACACTTCAATTTTTTGTCCACTAGTGGAAGAAGTGAAAAAGAAACCACTAGCATATTCATCTCTTATATGTCTAATACATGTAGTTCATTGGCAATGGGGCGATGGTAAAACCCAAAGAAGTATAATTAGTATAGAAACCTAATAATTTAAACAACCAACGTCTTTTTGTGCTATTGTGTTACATGTAGTGTTAAACCGTCGTCGTTATCAGCCTATCTATACTAGTCCGAACCTCAATATACGAATAAGTTAGGGACGTAAATGCATATGTCTGACTGCACTACACATTTCCCATCGACTCCGTCCGCTATGTTGCGTAAGGTTGCGTGCTTGACTTGAATTGCAATGTGATAGTAACCTATATGCGGGTACAGGCGGGTAGAAAATACTTTCACCGATAAATAAATAAATAGTTCTGGACTACTGACACCATCGCCAAGTCCCACTGCAAGCAGAGCTTTTTTTAGGGGTTACTTGATAACGACTTTACTGAATACATCACAAAAATAATAAAAAAATATCAATATATTTTATTACTGAAAATAGATTTAATAGATGTGGAACAAATAACTAATTCTAATTCGAAGTGGATGCGGGGTACTGGAATCTGATCTGACATCTCCAATATACAAGATAAGAATACCTGCAGATCGTACAATTATTTGTCCCGCGGTGGTAAACGAACCCACAACTTCCTGCGCAGGTGGACTTTCGTCCGCTGTGGTACCTACTAAGATCGCCTGGCTAAACTGGCCTGGCATGACCGTCCACCAGATTTTCGGTCCTCTTTGTTATAAATGTTCTCTCAAGTAGGCACTCTATAAATTTGTCTCTGCCTCACTACTGAAAATAACTGTAACCTAAGTATTTTATTTTAACCGTTGTGATACATGTTTGTTTATTTTCTCGTGTCTTATGTTTATTTTTAGGCACTATGTTTATTTTAACCGAGAGCTGGTGAGTATCTGACGCAGCGCATCAGCATTGCCATACAGCGGGGCAATGCAGTCAGCGTCTTGGAGACGCTTCTGTGGTATACTGGTATTGATATAGATCAGTTGAACTACCTGTAGACTTGTAATATTTGCAGTTAGCCCAATAGTTTAAATCGTAAAAATACTAGTTCTAATTTGTTTCTGGGATCTGATTGTAATTTTCTTTGTAAGTATTTTCTGTCCAAGTGTACTATACTACGAACTGCAGCCCAATTAGTAAAGCTGGCACTTGAATAATGACATCGGAAATGCATGGACACTGAACTTCCGAACCACTCACGCGATGTATTATTATGATATTGTCGTCAAAATTATTTGAAGTATTAGCTTCTGTCCACGGCTTTGCACTCGTTTATCCGCATAAAAGTATCAATACAATACAATACAAAAATACTTAATTGCACACCAGTTACAGATTATTATAAAAGACATCACATGATACAAATACAATGGGCGGCCTTATCGCTTAAAGGCACCAGGCAACCTTTTTGTTCAAGTATCCTTTCTGTTATAGATATACCACTATAGGTATATTTAAAGAAATATTCTCGGTCATAAATGTAAATAATGTACAATTTCAGCCCGTTCCGTTTGTAGTTTCGGCGGTAACAGGTAACAAATACCTTTTCATCCAAACTTTAGAATTTATAATACCTACTTAATAATAAATATTTTCTAGATGATTAAGATATTCTATAATTTGACGACCCAAGTGGCGCGGTGGGCGAAGGTCCGCCTACGACGCAGGAGGGTTCGATTCCCGCCCGAAACAATTGTGTGTACGATCTGCAGATATTTGTTCCGGGTGTTCTGGTCGTTTTCTATGTATAATAAAAAATATCTATCTATGTAATATATTGTAATATGTATATCAGTTATCTAGTACCCATAACACAAGCTTTACTTACCATGGGGCTAGATAATGCTGTGTGAATTGTCCAGCATTATTTATTTAATTTTATTTAATAATTTATTTAGTGATAGATTCTAAGCGATAAGGCCGCCCATTGTACTTGTCGCGTGTAGGTAATGACTTTTATAATGATCTGTATCAGGTGTACCTACAATAAAGTATTTTTGTATTGTATTGTATTACTTTTTAGGTTAAGATTCGACACAATATTTACGATGAATGCATTTTCATAGTTTAGACGACGACGACGTAAAGGTACGCTCTATCTATACTTAGACTAGCTAAACTGGATTTAGAATGTTTGTAAACAAACCGCCTATAAGCAACCTAAAATTCACTGTGTTGTCTATTTATTCGCAATTTACGTATATTACTTATCGATTAGAAATCCTTTCTTCAGTAAAACTATTGCTTACAATTATTTATCTGAAACTCGACGCCAAGCAAGTGAGTTTATTTGTATCGTGGTTTGTTTACAAACATTCTACATCGAGTTTGGCTATAAACATTTAATATGTTGATAATCATGAAGTTAGAATTTACTTTCATAATGCGATTGCCACGCAAATGAACAAACATTTGATTCGAAAACAGTTGAAGAAAATTTTATTAGGTACTTACTTGGAAAACAAATAGGCACTAGTCTTACCTACAAAAGATCTAATAATATAGGCACAACAAAATTTAAAAAAAAACAAAGTTTTATAAATTTTATGCTAAGGGAACGAGTGAAGGTGTATGTGATAATTAAATAAAACGAGTTTAAATTTAAACTAGTAATTAGTTCCACTTAACTAGCCTAACCATTACCCCCCTTTAGCAGTTGGTTAAAACAAATGGCGGTAGCGATGATTAGTCGACTCATGGTCACCTCAATCACGAAAATAGGTCAGTTGACCGAAGCTCAGTAAACAATAATTAGGAACCTACCGCCTATTTTAGAATACTATCGCAAAGAGGTAGTAAAGGTAATAATTTTATTTCTATCGCGGTTTTATCGCTTATATCTAGCTACTTGCTTCGAGAAACCTCAATAATAAATTAATTTCTGTATTTTATATCCATGGTGTGTAACAAATTTATAATTGCTTAGTGCTTGCTTGCTTCCATATTATGTGTTGCTATTTGTGTGTGAGCCTAATAAAAAGTTAATCTATATGTTTATCTAAATATTTTTTGTAAACACAGGGATTTCAAAATAATACGAATATTGTAGAAAATTTACGTCTCAGCTAAACCTACCTCTCATCGGAGCAAATCAAGGAGCAAATCGTATAAGTTCAAAAAAATTTTTGGTATTGAATGCTTCTATATCATTACCATTAGCCTATCGTCAGTTTCCGTATTTTATCATTTTTCGCTGCGCATGACCAATAAATACATTACATTCATAGATAGATCTTTTTTATTTATATAATACATCATAGTAAATACCGACAACACCCGGAACACATATTTACATGTAGTACAAACATTTGTCTCAATTCGGGAATCGAAGCCGCAACCTCCTACGTCGCAAGCGAACCTTCACCGCGCCACGAAAATCGTCTCGAAATAAATAGGAACATATATCTAATCAATAGATGAGATAAAACTATATAATAGGCGAGTTAACGATTGAACACAACTGGCTCAAATGAAAGTGAATCGAAGTGCGGCTCCGTATCGCCCGCGCCGCCGGTACACTTTCTAAGTCACATTCAAAGATTCTGTGCTGGTAAAACAAAGTGAACTTTCGAATCTGTTGTGGTGAAAGAAAAAATGTCCTTTCCTTGCGTGTAATACACTTTCTGCCGTAAAGTTTGTTTATTATTGTTTTATTATTTATTAACAGATAATTAAGTATGTCACGCACCCACTAAGTACTTTATGCGTATATAAAACTGCATTAAGGATTCTCCATTCAATAATGTAGAGCCTCTGAGTTTTTTTACTGACCTCGAAACAAGACGAAAACCGGAATACCTTAGCGTTTTTGTCGTTTTATTTAAAATATTGTTCTTTATTATTGTTTTCACTCGCGATTTGCATCGATGTGCTTGCAACCGCGATCCCCGGCAATTTGTGAACAACTATCGACTGCTGTTAGTTTTATTCAATTGTTTTTATTATTTAGCGCATGCTACACTTGTAGGCATCACATTAATATTATCGGGTTTTGATAACCGCGCGCGAACGCACATAGGCGTGATTCTTGAACGGCTCTGATTGGACGACTGAGCATGCAATGCACTTCGCGGTAACCACACTTTTTGGCGGGAAGCCGATTGTGGTTTGGTGAACCAGAGTTGAATCTAAACGGATGAGCCTCGTTCCGAAGTGATTGATCGCATTTGTCAGAGTAAACAAATCAGGAAACGAAATACGTGAGCTGCTCTACTTTCCCAGGCCCTACCCAGCAATCAGAGTCTAGTGCGAGTTTGCATTGAAATTCAGAAGTTGGTGGAATACTGACTCAATCGAAAACAAATCGAAACGAGCTATAACTAATTATGTTAGTGCTACCTATATCTTTTATTTATTAAAGGCAGGCATCCCTCTACTACTCAAGGCAATTAAGTGGTGGTCACTATGGACACGCAATGCGATACAATGAAATCAATAAAACGTTGATGGATTCCAGAGACAGTTGGTAAATTTTTTTAATGAACAGACCTAGTTACTATTCTACTAGTTAGGTACCTACTGTTTGATGAACAACGAGAGCGAAGTTGTATAAGTGAACATCATGCCGAAATTAAACGCCGAGGCAGCAAAGCAGTCAAGAATAGAGTCACGAGGGTAGCGAGTAGCTTTAAAAGACATCAGGTAAGCTCAAAATAAATAAGATAGGGGCTTCTAAATGGTCTATATTTTCTGCAATATGTGCAATATAATGGCAATATTGCAAGCAATACCACCCAGACTATGCAATATTGCAGTAATGTCCCATCCAGGACGACCTCTGTGGCCCGCCACAGAGGTCGTGGGCGAAGAGGCGAAGGTCTGCCTGCGACGCAGAAGGTTGCGGGTTCGATTCCCGCCTCGGGACAAACGCCTGTACGATCATTGTTTCGGGAGTTCTGGTCGTTTACTTATGTATAATAAAAATATCTATCTATGTAATGTATTGTATTATGTATATCAGTCATTTAGTAGGTACTCATCATAACACAAGCTCTGCTTAGCTTGGGGCTAGATGATGCTGATGATGATTGTCCAGCATTATTTATTTATTATTCCATATAGCCAAATATGTTTTGGTACCTATGGCTCATATTGTTAAAACCATAAATGGTTTGTTTATAACGCTCTTGTAGAATCTTGTAAAATGGAGAAATGTGTGAAGAAGTGGCGCTAGGCACGCGCTATGGTGAGGCTGGGCAGTGAATGTCTTAATGGCACTTTGAATGCCCACGACGCAAATACAGATTTACTCCCCAGTGTAGTTTTGTACGTTAGCATCCCTAGTAACTCTGTGTCTTCGCGTTTCGGTCGGATCACAGAGTATGGACTGTGAATGACGAGTGGTTTGATGATGCTCTGGCACTGAGAGAGGAAGTACCTATCAATGGGTTTTTAGTTGGTATGTCACAATCTGCTAACACTCTGTTAGTATCTCAGTGGAGAGCCCAACATACCCCTCTAGTCCTCCTCAGGCTAGAGGCAATGCGCAAACAGCATTTTATCATCGTAAAAAAAAAGGTTGGTTAAGTAGTTATTTATCCTAGTTAGGTATCCCGTTGTGCAGCGTCTGATCTGGCCGCTTTATTTCAGTCCCGTTAAATGCAACGCGACTACGTGGGAGTCATGGTGTGTGAGAACAATGAAGGTGTAGGTATGTACTTAACCTGCCTTAGGTACGAGTAGATAGCTTTTAGGTAGGCAACTTACATAGGTAAGTAAGTACCTACCGAATAATAGGTTAGGTCGATCATATACCTAGTTGGTCTTAGGTTATGTAGGTAGGGTAGATAAACAGTGTTTTTAACGCAGTTTGTAACGTAGTTTTTCTTCGAAAAAAAACAGAGTAGGTAAGTACCTACCTGTAACAACGGAATCCTAAATAAAAAGGCTAGCTGCCCCACCTGCCTTCCTCTGTGATGCCCATGACTACTCCCTTTGCGTCCGACCCTTCATTTTATGTTAAGGAACACCCAATAAATACTGGCAGAGAGAGAAATGAAAACTCCTTCCTATTTTTCGTGGACGAAAGGAATCATACACTTCCTTCTTCTTCTTCAACTTCTTCTATGTAGCCGCTTCTTCGTCAAGTCTTGTGCTGTAATGTGAAATTAAAAGAATAGGAATAAGAACTTCTTTCTTAATGGCTTCTCCTTCTTTCACCATTGTCTTATTTGATATCAACACATGTCAAACATGCATGACACATGACGCGAGGTCTGAATGATCAGTCAATATTGTCACACGTCATGTGTAGGTAGAGTCAAGTCTGACATCGTTGGTTTTTTGATTTAGTTTGGTTTTGGTTATAGTTTGTCTCGTAATTCGTGTGTGAATTTTACGTTATTTTTTTAGTTTTTTAGAGAAATTTAGAAAATGTACACTGTCTCTAAAGGGCCCAGCAAGATCGTTGCAAAAACTCGACGAGGTATGTTTACACAAAGCGCAAAACGATGAATTACAAGGTCGCTGACTGAGATCATGTGGGATTAATAACATAAGAGCATCTATTTGATTTACAGGCCTCTCTCAGAACTTGGAAAGACTAGACAGTCGCAAAGATCATAACAGAAAGTCTTCGGAGTCTGATAATGGGGAAATTGTTAGGTAAGTTGGCCTACTAACATCACAGTAGTTTCATGAACAATATTTCATCACCATTTTACATAACCTCTGAGGAGCTACTTTAGGTACTTGCTGGATATAAGTTTTATAGAACCGTAAATAATGATCCTCTAGTTTTTAGTAAGGCTACACTAGCTCATTATTTTTTTTTGTTTCAGTATGCCTAAACCTACTTTTCATTCCAATGGCAAAAAGACAGTCCATGTCCAAAGAATACATCATCATGTCATAACACCACAGCATGAAGAAATAATAAGATTTATAAGTGAAAGTAAGTACAACACTCCAGCTGAATTTAGGTATACCTAACATAGTTTAAGCAAATTTTTTTCATAACCAGTTTAATTTCTTTTATTTTTTAAGCGTGGACACAGTCAGCTTATGGTGATAGTGAGCCTTCTACACCCACAAGTACAACTGGTAAGCCCTGATTATTTCCAATTTGAATAGGTAACTCCTACCTCAAAGTTTGCATACTCTCAAAAAGAGGTAGTTTAGGCATTGAATTGAGCTTTCATGAATATAACTCCAGAAAGAAACTGTCTTTTCATGTTCTTTTACTTAAATGAGAAACAATAGTTTGAGACTTCATATTAGCCTGATAATGACTATCATAGGAAATAGTTTTCTTTATTTATACCGGATGTCTGGTAAATAATGAGCTTTTTTGCCTGAGTGACCGCGGTGCCCCCCACAAGTACCTGCAGGTAATAATATTATTTACTAGACACCCCGTATAAGATACCTACTCAATAACCTTTTCAATACTGTATATTGAAAAATCTTATCACCATGCAACTGAATGCATGAGTCATTGTTTTCAAGAACTTATCTCACATATATGAATACCAAATGGTTTATACTTGACAAATGTTGATAAGAAAAATAACTGAAGTAACTCCAAGAATATTTTATAAATTACCAGATGACCCAGTGAAGTTTTTCTTTTAATACTCCAATGTATTAGATCAAACAAAACAAACAAAAAATTCAAATTGGTCCAGTTGTTCTTGAGTTTTAGCTAGACTAATGAACAGCGATTGATTTTTATATGTACAGTTGTGGTATTATTTACACACTCTGTAAATAATACCCAATTGTGTTCTATTTACAGTACATCTTAGATTCTATTGATTAATGAAATCAATTGAATTGAATTGGTTTCTGCCTGGGCGACTCTGTTTTGCGGTTTTCAACTTAGCTTCAGGAATCAGATTTAAGTCTTTTACTACAGTAACTTCATTAGTTACCATAGTAAAAGACTACATTCCAAAGACTACAATTGAATTGGTTTCTGCCTGGGTGCCTCTGGTTTGCAGTTTTTAACTTAGCTTCAGGAATCAGATTTAAGTCTTTCACTACGGTAACTACATTAGTCATTCAATTAAATGAAACTAAAGTGATAATTTAATTATTTAGTAAAGATTATTCATTACAGCATACCTTCCGTTTTTATTTCCCTTAAGTTTCCAGTGGTACAGCAATCTTGGTCATGAACAATAAATATCTTAAGATGTTAAAAAATCATGAAAGTTTCATTATTTAGTATCACTAGCAAACTTACATAAACTGACCGTTGTAAAAAAATTGTTTGATAAGAAAAATCTTACTTTTTATATATCATCACTTCATAGTACATGTCCCTATGTCCCTATGCTTAGATCTTTAAAACTACGCAACGGATTTTGATGCTGTTTTTTTATGATTTAAGAGGAAGGTTCATATTATGTATATTATACATGCAATACCCGTACGAAGACAGGGCGGGTTGCTAGTATGTTGTATTGATCATGCTTATCAATCAACATAAATACCTAACCTACTTAAATTAAAATATATAGAGAAAAACACGCTATTTCCAGATTCCGGCAGTTCATCACCTGTCCCGCCAAACATCTTGTATTTCCAAGACGATGCCCCGAGCCCCGTCCTTCGCGACTTCAAGCCCTTCGACCTCGAGACATGGTGGGGCAAGCGCCTCTTCCAAAACATCACAAACTCCCTTTAAAGTGTTAAGCAACAGAATGGAACATACTTTACGATAGCGTAAGTCACAATCATCTGTAGTTTACTAAATTTTATACAATTTTTTGAATGGGCAAGGGACGTTTAAACTGTACCACTTACTTTTTAAACCCCTCAACTTTAAGCAATGGCTAAATCATAGCACATTGAAAAGGTGTTGAAGAGATTATTTAAGATTTAAGGATAGGGTATTTCCCTTTAATACATTTGCGTGGGATAATAGGGTTTATTCAACATCCTATCAAAATCTTCAAAACTACCCTTCTAATCTCTTTCAATATGTGAATCCTAAGCAGTGTTTTCCTCTTTATGTTGTTAAGTATCCTTCTATGTCAATATAAGAAAACTACAAACGCTTAGCTGTTGCTTAAATTCGATAGATTTAATAAGTATGAGGGGAAATCTTTTACTAGTTAGGAAAATTTAGGCAGTCGCGTCTATACGGAAGTTGGTGCTGGTCACCACAAAACAAAGATACTACCTTCTTTACATTATGTTGTGTGTATAGCCATAACTCTTTATAAATAATCTTTTTTAATAGTTAGAGTGAATGTATTCCCTTAAAAATAAACAGCTAAATATCTATGGCAGCTATTTTTAAGAGCTTTGAAATAAATTAAGTAATCTACAGTTGATTGTGGATCTCAGTAGTTAATTCATATTGTAAGTAAATTTTTCCAAAGCTCAAATTTTACTATTTACGCCACCAGCAAACCAAAATTATTCTTACTCTTCTTTTGATTTTCATTGTTTTCTGTCAGCTTTAGCTAGAAAATTGGTCGACCAATTTTCTAGATAATGGGTAAATAACACGAATTATTACAATAATTCGTGTTATTAACCCATTATCTGTAACAAAAATATAGACTTCACACGTAGGTAAAGGTACACAATTAGGTCCGATTGACACATTGCATGTGCAAGTTACAGTTTTCTGTTGCAATTTTTATGTTTCACATCTGTGAATTGAGTTACATGTTCATTACTTGTTTAATACATGAACTCCGAAGTTGTTTTATACACATGTTTTTCTCCTCGATCATCGATTTGTTTGAATGCAGCTGTTCATTTTATCTATGTATAATCCTGTTAGACTGTAAATAGGTACCAAAGAATATAAATAATAAAATAATAATGTGAGAGCCAAATTGAATGCCGAAGATAGTATTTTGAACAGATTTCGGACGTGTTAGAGCGAATACTCAGCCCATTTGCGTAATCCTTTTTCATTGGATAGAGAATTCGTGTAATTGTATATATTTGTTTTCATTAAACTAGAATCAAAAAAGTTATGCAAATTTTACCTTAAGCACAGTTACCGTAACACTCTGGTGAAATTTAAGGACCTAAAACGACAAAGAACTTAAAAGATTAAATGAATGGCCAAAATTTTGCTTTATGTCTAATCACTGATGTCAGGTTCCGAAAGAGGGGTAGAGTTTTAATTGGTCCCGAATCGAAAATACAATAAGGCTCCATTCACACTGGGATGGCAACCGGCGGCGACGATGCCGACACCCAACGTGTTGGTCGCGTCGTGTGCGTACTTTTCGAGCTTTTTTGACCGCTGTCACCTCGGTGTGAATTAAGTGATATTAAATATTTTTTGAGTAAATTTCCCAAAACCTTGTTAATTGCATACATCATTTAGTTGCATGGCATAATTTCATTTGAACTTTGAAGATTAAGAGAAGTTTATTCATTGCAAATAATATTATCTACATAGTCAGTGAAATGCCATGTACTATGAAATTAATATAATTACTAAATGCTCTCGTAGTCATTTAAATAAATAAAAGACAAGATAATAATGTTAATTAAGTCTTTAACATTTAATTATGTAAGTGCCTCTGTAAAAGCAATAACGAAGTAAATTATATGCAATAAAAACCAAATATATACATATGTACATAGTTTTAAAGGTATATTTTGTTGAAATACCTCCTGTTTTACAATAAACTTTGAAAGTTTTCATGAGTCGATGCCTTATCGACCTCAATTTAACAACAATAAAAAATTTGTATATAAATAGAATGTTCCTATATTTACAAAGCTGTTATATATTATTTCGAGATCATGTGAGTTTTTATTAACTAACCAATATAATCTTGGTTATATTTTATTGTACTGTGGTTTATTAGTTGCCATATTGTTGTTTTTATCACAAATTTGATATTTTATCATTGTTACTGATCAGTATTGATGCAATAATGTTTTTGGATACTTTTCTTGATATTTTATGAAATTGACGTTTGCGTGTGTTTTTAAATTCGCAAGTTTTAATGTACCTACAAATATTTGAAGCGTGACATACAAGTTAAACCAAATAGCTTCCACATTTTGTATACTTAAATTTTTTTATTGTCACACTATAGATTTTATTCCCTACAAAATTATGTATAAGCTTTTAGCTTTGAAACTGAACGATGTCTTCCACAACGATGATATCATCTTTTGAATATTGGTTTACTACCTTAAGTTATCGTATATCTTTTTATTAATAGTTGTAAGACTTTAATAAAGAAAATAACAGCTAATAATATCTATGTTACATCTGCCGATTTTAAAAATATAGTCTTAGGTTGTACTTGTGAGCTACATTTAAATGCAAGTGCGTAAAAAAATCTAGAACCTATCTATTTATTAATGTCTGATAACACTAGAATGTTTTCAATCAATAACGTTTTCAAACTTTGGTTTTTATCGAGAGTAAAATACTAAACTAAATTAATAAAGAAACAAAACTTTAGTCGATTTGAGACAAAACATCGAACGTTTTTTATCCATCTGATAGCTAAAAATATGTTTAAATTTTTTGTATTGTTAACAATGTATTGTGCAATGCCACAAATGGACTATACGCCTAGTATGCAAGGTCAATAAGCAATATATACTGACCTATTATGAGTAGAATGATATATCCTTTCGTAGATAGTATATTTGAGTCGAGTTAGTAGTTTTAACGCAGGAGAATATTTTTTAGACTGATTTAGTTATAAAAAGTTATGCTTTTTGTTGTAGTTGAATAAACCATCTGACGTTAATCATGTTTTATTTTTCATTAAACCCAGGTAAAATCCCCGATTAGTTGGCACGTTGTAGTCCATTTACTAGAGAAGTTTAGTATCGTTGAAAGTTCTTAGTAAGTCTTATCGACTTGGCTTTATTTTGTCATTGCTGCTTGATGAGAAACTCCATTTTAGTGAAGTTGATATCATCTACCTAGCACAAAATGTAGCCATTAAATGTGTGAGATAGTATCCATTTTTATCCATTCTTTCCCTAAACGTAATTCGTGCTGGAAATATAAAAGTTTTTCAGTAGATTTAAACAGGTGACTGCACAGAACTGTATTCCCTTTGCTGTGTTTTCTATGAGCTGAAAGAAAACAACTAAAAAAATCACGTAGTATATGTATACCTATTTGTGTCGTTATTTTGAAACCATGAAATTAATTAGCTAAACAAACAGACCAAGATCTCACACCTAACTTGTTACCATGGATACCTGGGATGGAGAGTCCAGACTTCGACTTCGCATTTAGATAATTTACTGGACACTGGCAAACAAGTGGCAAACCAGACACATATTGCCAATAACAAAGATGTCAAGTTACTTTAACTTTAGTGCCGTTCTGAGAACAAATCTTTATTTTTACAGTTGGTAGGTAATAACACCTTGTTAAAGATAATTTATCGTGTACCTTTTGTCTTATTTTCCGCTACGTTTCCATCGCGTTACAGCGATTGTGGTTACGAGGCGACTGGATGTACCTACTCGGAGTTACAGCCGAGAATTGACGGCAGTATCCACGACTACCCTCAATTCGTCTTCAGAATCAGTAACATCCAAGTTCATATTACGACACACGCTTAATATATGACCGTTTCCGACTGCAGAGCAATCAATTCACGACCCACACACTTATTAAGCACTTCCAAGAGGAAAAGAGACGAAAACCATCTTCCCGAAACACCCGAATTTTAATCCTGAAAATGTTAACAAATCTCGAAAACTTAAAAAGTGGTAACAACACCTTATCAGACCCAGAGTCTACCAAAGCGGAGATGTCAAGAGATGTTGGTAGCGGAGAAATGAATGAGACAGGAAAGAAACGTTTTTCAGCTATGGTGTATCCACCGAAACTGTGCGGAGACGAGATGTGTGAATAACGACGTTTGAGATCAATTTGATTGGGCTCGATGATGATTATAATGATTCATCTTGGAGTATTGTGCCAGCAGGTACCTACTTCAAAAAAGAAGCAGAAAATATGACGCGTAGCCAGTAGTGTAGGTACTTAGATTAGGTTAAAATGTAGAAATATGTTTAATTGGCCATTGGTGTACCTCTAGATTTCCCCATTATTGTGAGAGGAAAGGACGATCCTATCCTCATGTCGGCAGAAAACGTCGAGTCTGTGAAGGTTTTATCTTTTGATGAAATCTTTTTGCTTTTTAACGGATTTTTCTACTTGACAGTCATTAAAATTTGACAAGTACATAGTTTTTGTCATGAAGACTTGAAGATTAAACTGGCATAGACAATCAGTTATTTTATTCTCTTTGGAGAACATAATTCTGTGCTATATTACCTATGTCCTGGCAAGTTCTTCGTCAAAATAAAAACAACTTGTTATCCCTTTTGATCCAAGAAAAAATTGGATTGAATCTGTAAATTTTACAGAAGTTCCATTAAAAACATCTCCATGCAAGTAAATATTCAGAACAATCTGATTGCACCGGAAAATTACAAATGCACTGAAGTGAATAACAGCTGTGTAAAATGTTTTCTATACCGTTATTTACCTTATTATTTTATTTGAAAACTCGTTTTACCATAGTCATCATCAGCAATGACCGATTCAATATTAAATTAGCAATTTTACTGATACTTCATATTTATATCAGTAGGTCTTGTAAAAGACTACATTACAATGCATATGGGCGTTATTGCGTCTAGGGATAGGTGCCCACCTCTTGGATGTAGTTGTGTTAATTTTCTTGTTCTATCCATACCTTAGCTGGATGATATTCGCCAGAAGAACTTCCTGAACGGCCTTGCAAACGCGAGGAACATCCTTAGCAATCTAGAAGACAGCCTGCACAAATCGACCGCCTATGAGAAGAAGCTGCTGCGCTGTAAGGCGACGCATGCGCATAACCATGATGATGACTGGTGGGAAGATGGGTTCTTGAAAGATGATGACGAGGAATCGGATAATTCTAAAGGTTAGGGTTGCATGCCAATAGTACCTATATGCATACGGTTTTAGCCTATATTAGATGCTTTATCAGATAAAACTATCACTCATGCGAACCTCAGATAACAGAAATGTATACGTAGCTTGCTTGGCTTAATGGTTTCATTGATATAGGTAGGTTAATACCTATTACCTACCTATTCGGTAGTAGTAGTATGGGTTCAATTCCCGCCTCGGAACAAATGCGTGTACGATCTGCAGATATTTGTTCCGGGTGTTCTGGTCTTTTTGTCTATGTATAATAAAAAATATCTATCTATGTAATGTATTGTATTATGTATATCAGTTATCTAGTACCCATAACAATTTTTTATTTAGCCTGTTTCGTCCCACTGCTGGGCAAAGGCCTCCCCCAAATCTTTCCACTCAGTGCGGTCACATTATTTATTATTATTTATTTATTCTAATCGAATTTAGCTAGTATCTAACTTGATTCATTGCATCTGCATAGGCTACTTTTTACTAGGAAAAACGCGTGCGAAGCCCCTAAAATAAGCTAGTGTAGCAATTTCTAGTTCCATAGCAGAAAAGTTTCAACCAGTCTGTCAAAGAGTCATCATGATACTTTAGTTAAGAGTTCCTGCAAATGGTCCTCCTATTTCTGTCTATGTTTCCTCTATTAAAATGCACCATGGGGGATATCGTTGGTGCAGGAAGCATACTGCAATCTTCCAATTGTGCATAGACGACCTTTGTGGCGCGGTGGGTGATGGTCAGCCTGCGACGCGTTTACCCCTCGGGACAATTGTGTACAATCTGCAGATATTTGTTTCAGGTGTTCTGGTCGTTATCTATGTACCGATAATAAAAAAATATATATTTATGTTATCTATTGTATTAAAAGGGAAAGGAGGCCTTTGCTCTGCAGTAAGACACTCGGGGTTAATATAATATAATAAGTAATTGTATTAAGTATATCAGTCATTTAGTACCCAAAATACAAGCTCTGCTTAAATTGGTGCTAGATTGTGCTGTATGGAATGTCCAGTATTATTAATATAATTGAGTGCTTACCAGCTATTCCCAATGTACCATGTTTGTGAACAATTCTCAACACAAAAAATCAAAATTCTCTTGGCGTGATTTTTAAAATTGTCAGCGTTATACAGTGTACATAGGTGTAGTTTGTTCTACAGTTATACGTATAGTAAGTTAAAGATGTAGAGGGATGGATAAAGAACGAGTCAAAGCCCCGAGTGATCGTTTGACACGGATTTAATTCATTTTAAATAAGTAATAATTTACAATAAAAAGTAACCATGTATAACTGTGTGAGTAGGTGAATCTGCTGAGCTATATGACCTAGTTCATTGACTCTACCTATCGTGCGGTATTCCGTACATTAGAAAAAAATCCTCAAATTGACAATTAGCCAGAGTAGGTAATATAGGTATACCTAACTACCTAGGCTCTTCAATAGTTATGCAAGATATTTAGTAGACATCAAGCTATTCTTATTCTAGCGTTGAAGAAAGCATCCAGTTTCCAAGTAGATCTCTCGGAGTCATGGTCCACAATGAGCATCGTGTGCCTTCAATACCAGTTAGTTATTCTAACTTTTGAAACTGTCATGCCGGCATTCCACTCTCGTAGAGACGTCTCGCGTTCGTTCGTTCAATGATGATAAGTCTACTCGAGACTCCTGCGAGGTGAGACGAGCGCATCAATTATACAATACAATACAAAAATGCTTTATTGTACACCATATGCAGATCATTATAAAAAGATATTACAGGCGACAAGTACAGTGGCCTTATCGCTTAGAAGCGATCTCTTCCAGGCAACCCTTGTATGGAAAGAATTATGTGAATTTAAGAAAGGCAGGCGGTGTACCAATGATAAGCTATATATGAACATATATACATAAATAAACAGTAAGTATCAATTGTGTGGTCGCGCGTAGAGTGAGTAATCCCGGCATCATGGTTGAATGCAAGCAAGATAGTAGTGTCAATTCAGATTTCACCAAATTTCAATGAAAAACTAAATCTCATTTGGGCCACGGAATGCAACAGGCCTATCGTACAGTTAGCATGACAATTTCTTCCATGGAAGAAATTGTCATAAGCCTCCATCTTTTCTTGGTATATAAATGAAGTTAATGGTTTAAAGGACAGAACACTGGTATTAGCCGCCATAAATTAGGGCGTTTACATAGACTAGAAAGTACTTAGGTACTACTTAAATCGTAGATGGATTATAAACCTTTCCCTTTCCAAAGTTTTTTTTAGTGCCGTCAAATTAGTTTATTTTTAGAAATCTGATTTGACACCATTATATCACCTCTATCGCTTCCTCTATCCTGCCATACATAATCTCCTAGATATGAAGAGCTATCAAAACGCTATGAAGCCCTCCTCCGGGCCTACAACAGCAAGTGTAGTGACGTCACCAGCCGAGACAAAGCGCTGGCTCAGCTCAAACAGCGCGCCGGCATCATGCACGCACAGCTTGCGCATGCGCACAGGGCGCTGCTGTCCGTCGCTGACAAGTATCTTCTGCTAAAGAAGAGGAGGAATGTACAGGTAACGGGGAATCTATTTATTAAACTTTTGAAACTCTGATGGTTATTAAAACTAAAGGCATTTAAAACGGGATATTTACCATGATTTGATTTTTGAGTTATCTAATATTTCGGCACAGTTTCATGCGCCATGATCACGGAATAACTGAAGGCATTGCGAGTTTACTTGCTTATTAATGAAACCGGTGGTAGTGGTAATGTTCGTAGCAAAAGACAAATAGTGAGGTTAGATCGGTTAGTCTGTCCATAAAAACTAAGTCGCAGTGCCTTCAGTTATTCCGTGATCATCGTGATCAAAGTATAGTAAATATCCCGTTTTAAATGACTTTATTTATTTATTTAACGTACAAAATACATCACAATCACATTAAATTATGAGGTTACATAAAGCTTGATCAGAACTTGATTGCAACATGAACACATGTACGTCCTGCTATAATATAAATATAAATATGTGTATATCGAGTAGGTAGAGTTTTTACTATCTAACAGGTTATTGAAACAAGAAAGAAAAAGGTATCAAACAATTAGAACAATGGTTGCTTAAATTAGATTACATGTTTCGTCCCACTGCTGGGCAAAGGCCTCCCCCAAATCTTTCCACTCAGTGCGCACGTGACCGCACTGAGTGGAAAGATTACATGTTATGGAATCAAATTATCAGAAAAGTACTGTGTATTTGACCTGACATCATTTGCACTGTGTAATTTTTTTTGCTTTGCGAGTGTTGAATAAGAGATATAATGTTTAGTTATGCAGGTTAAGCACTAGGTATGGGCCAGAGATTACATTTATTTCTTCAAAATCACAAAAATAACGACGAATTTAGTCGTGTATGTATAGTAGGTACTAGCGGACCTTCCCGGCTTCGCACGGTTTTAGTACGGATCCCTAACTTTTTTGAAAATATATTATAGCCTATGTTCGCAGGGGATAGTGTAGCTTCCCAACGGTGAAAGAATATTTCAAATCGGTCCAGTAGTTTCGGAGCCTATTTATTACAAACATAAAACATACAAACAACAAAAAATCAAACCTTCCCTCTTTATAATATTAGTATAGAAGTATAGACATACAAGATTATATGGTATTTATTTATTTACATAAACCATGCCTCGTGGCTTAATGGCTCTTCCCATTGACAGGAAAGAAGAACTCGAAGCGAGTTTCTTTCTTTTGTGTATGGTGCGCGTTGATGTCTTTTGTTTGCTACGCGTTTCCGTCGTAGCGTCGTAGCACGCTCTACAAAGTACTACGACAAAGCAGAAATAACTGTATAAATATATGTTCATACATTGTATTGTCTATGGAAAAGAAAGGAGCTAGGTTACTAATATGACAGAAAAGACGGAAAACGCTCTTATATACCTACATAAAGGTGAAGTCTAAATATCCTTGGGTTTCAGAGATATTGGTGTGGGAGTTAGTGACTTTCGTCCACTCGCGCAACTTATATTTTCATACGTCATGCCTACATCTCTCTCGCAAATATTTATTCATGAAAATAAAAACCAATTTAGAAGCCCTCTTGCGCCGATGTCTTTCATTCTCATAAATATTTACTCCCAGAACACATAGTGTAAGTGTTTTCCCTCCAAAGCTAGTAGTATAGCCGGTGTTGGCGTTATACCTGACGCTTTGTCTAGCTGGAGCCGTTCCACTTATACTGTATCCATCCAGAATGTAGAATGTTTGTAAACAGAGCCACTGACATTTCAATCAGCTGATGTAGGGGTGAAAAACATTTTTTTATTTAGGTTATCTCGTGCGTGTGATGGTGTATTCGTTAGTAATGTTTATTTTCCCCAAGGGAGTAATGAGTTTGAATTTTGAACTTCAAAATTATGTATGGAAATGTTGACATAAGAGTCTCGCACTTACAGGAATGGAAAACTCCATGTTTATTGACATTAATAACACTCATTCTCAATTACCAAGCAAAAACAAGACCTCTTCAGACATTTTTTCACCTGTGCCAACTCAATTAAATGTAAATAAGTGCCTGTTTAAACTATTTTCCTTGAAGCACTAAACATTATTATTGATCAAATTGGAAGAATTCATAACTTTTGGACAGATTGTCGCTAAGCAAATATGCAGCGTGAAATGAAACGTCAAATAATCCGGCTAAATTAAAATAATACTCTCTCTATGAAATATGTATGGTCATAGTGCTATCCTTGATTCGAAATAGTAGTTAAAAAGTAACCAACTGTTTGCAACACGGGACGTCAAAACTGAAATTCGTTAGGGATGGCACTGTTACAAAGACAAAAAATCTTTAGTGATTTTAATCTTTGTTTTTGACCACATAATGTCGATTTGTAAATTGAAATAATTAGATTTTGCATATAATTGACGTCAGGATTATAAAAAGTAATAAATCTAATAGAATGTATAGTGAAATCATTGGAATTCTATTAGGCCTGCATCATTTCGTGGTGATAACCCTAAAAATCAGCTGTTTTCTAATGTTTACAAACATTCTACATTCTAGATGGATACAGTATAGTGCCTAATCGTTTAGCGGCGACATCTATCGATGATTAGTATAAAGCTCTATAATAAATGCTTAAGGAATCCTGTAAGCTTTCGAAACTTTCACAGTAAAAACAAGATATTTTTCGTCATACTAAAAATAAATGTGTTCTATATCTCACAAAGCGGTAGGTAGGCTGGAACTAAATCCATACCGGCACATAGTTAGCTCTGGCAAACAAATACGCTCAAGTCGTGAATACCAACCTCTGTGGCGTGGTGGGCGAAGGTCCGCTTGCGACGCAGAACGTTTTGAAGGTTGCCTCGGGACAAATGTTCGTACGATCTGCAGATATTTATTCCGGGTGTTCTGTTCGTTTTCTATATGTAATAAAAATATCTATCTATGTATATCAGTTATTTAGTACCCATAACACAAGCTCTGCTTAGTTTGGGGCTAAATAATGTTGTGTGAATAGTCTAGCATTATTTAGCCCCAAACTAAGCATAGCTTGTGTTATGGTACTAAATAACTGATATACCAATGCTGTGTGAATAGTCCAGCATTATTTATTTATTATTTAATATTCCAGCTATGCCTCTACGAGAAGAAGATAGATTTCCTGAAGGGGCGAGTTCGTGAGATAGTCTCCGCGGTGGACCGAGCTCGGCTGCAGCTAGATAACCAGTTCTCCAGGACCATGCACGCTGAGATCGACTCCGACTACGCATTGTTGATGGCTGAGGTCACTAGCATCACTACATAGTTTAAAACAAAGTCGCTTCCCGCTGTCTGTCTGCCCCTATGTATGCTTAGGGTGGCCTCAGACATCCGGAATGTCTTTCTGAATTCAGAATCGGAATTCAGATTCTTAATTCAGAAAGCCCGGAATCCATACAATTTATACATTCCCCTCCTCCTTCTAACCAAAAAAATAGGACTGACGTATTCACGGAAGTTTGTGGTGATAGGCAAAACGTGCAGTTCTGAGTGAACTGCAGGTTTTGCCTATCATAGTGAATTACTAATAACCCTGTAGATAGTCACACCACACCACCATCACACCCCTCGTTACGTACCTGCAATAGGTAAATGTTGCCCATATAATTATTGTGAAACAACTATTTCAGATGAGGAAATGTAACCAGCTGTTCATGGAAAACCTGCAGCTGAAAGCACAGCTTGAGGAGCTCATGCCGGGGTCAGTGAACTGGGCAAAGTAATATAAATATTTACTCACGTGAGTGTGAGAGTATTTTTACATTTATGTGAAAGATTTGGTTAGTAAATGATTTTGAATTTGTCCCTATTTCTTGTTTTATTGACGGACTGAGAGGCGCAGATCATTTCTAAACCGTATGGTGATTATGTAACTCGCGACCGGTTTGCGACAGGCGTAAATTAAGCAATCAGTGCTGTCAAACGCCAATTTTGACGTTGTAGCTGGTGTCAAACTAATACAAAATTGACGTTTGACAGCACTGATTGCTTAATTTACGCCTGTCGCAAACCGGTCGCGAGTTACATAATCACCCGGCCGGTATCTACCTAATTGTCATTTGAAAGTAATTAATTTTGGAACAAATTTATTGTTACACAAGGTTATTGGTAATTCACTGACACTTCCCGGCCCCAGGAAGACGACCGCCCATGGCGACCCCTTCCGCGGGACCTGATCCCTGCGGAACCACCATAGAGTCCTTGGGTTTATTTAAAAAAAAAAGATTACAAACGGAATGATGCCAAAAAAAACATTGAGAGTAAGGGAAAGAAAAGATTCCCACAAAACCCAAGGACCGAGGGGTCGTCACCCCTCGAGTTGACGCCGGGGTAATGAGGCGAAGCCTCGAGGCCCCTCTCTGCGCCCCCACCAGGGCCGGAAAGAAATTGGATGACTGACACTTACAGAATTATATACATTCCAAAACGTCAATATTATATTTTATAACCTAAAATAGGTAGGTAAGTCATTGACACAATCAAATTATTAGTTTATAAATTCTATTATATATAATAAATTTAATAGTAATGAGATGAGAAACAAAAGCAGCAGTAGAATATGTTAAGAAACATTGTTTTATTTCATTAATTTTATCGGTACAGTCAGCTTCAAATCGATATAAGCGTCTAGAGTACTCAAAATGATCTGAAAAACATAAAAGCATTTTAATATAAATAGTTTGATCATATTGTCGTAAGCACCCAAGGTATTCAAAATATCTTACTATTGATTGTTTCATATTTACATATATGCAAGTCAAGGTGTTCAAAATAATCTAAGCAAACCAAGCTCTCAAATGTAGTTTGCAAACTCATAATTGCTAAGATGATTTGGAACACCCTGACTGCTCACATAAATATGAAACAATGAGTAGTAATATATTTTGAACACCTTGGGTGCTTACAACAATATGATGATTCAAACTGCGTATATCAAATTGCTTCCATGTTTTTCAGATCATTTTGACTACTCTAGACGCTCATATCAATTTGACGCTGACTGTACTACATACATTATAATCCAAGGTTATGTTTGGAATGTTTCACGTGTTTAAGGGGATCCCGTGAATAACTAAGACTGTCAGATTGCATGTCAATTTTACCAAAAGTGGTCGACAGACGGCGCTTATTTTTTACATAGACTTGTGCAAATTTTGTCTGTTATAGAATAGGCAAACTTTAGTTCTTTTGGTTGATGTTAGGTACCTACTAAAGTCATGAAAAAGTTATTTATTCTATGTTACAAAATTACAAGCAAATTTAAGTTACAATCATTATTAATTTCTAATGTAATACTAATATTTGCCCGATATCCTAGGTACCTAAATTAAACCGTATGTAGCTTAATATCAGGTAGGTAGCTTATAAATGATCTTTTAAATATTCTTCGAAATGAGAAGCACATAAAATAGGTAATAATGTCATCTCCGGGTTTGTTTTAAAGTGCATTCGATTCTAGAGGAGATTTTGTTTCTACATATTATTGGAAAAAATATTGCATTGTATAGGAATAAGATAATGCTTGATAATGTTTTTACCTGAACTGGCTAAAAACCTGTTTTTCATGCAAAGAAAGTGCATGCTAGCTGACAATAAACAAATTATCAAATCTATCTAAAGTAGGCTACTAATTGTAAGCACCTTTATTATAAACACTGCTTTAGCGTACTTTGCATAAGTAAGTCTACATAAGTACGCTAAGTACGTAAGTAGTTTTTATAATAAAATTGCTTACAATTAGTAGCCTACGTTAGAAAAGTCAGATAATTTTCTGTTTCATCGTATGATATACTACGTACATTGTAGGTAGAGTGTCTCTAAGTTTTTTCTTGTAGCTTTTATAATTTTAAAATTGTCTAATAATTAATTTATTATTTAAAGAAGGACCAAGGATACTGTAAAAAATCACTTATATCACCTATTAACGGGAAATTTACCATGATTTGATTTTTGAGTTTTTCAATATTTTGTACAGAATGCCTAGAATAGTATCACCCAACTCTTCCCGTGGGTGTCGTAAGAGGAGACTAAGGGGCTTACACCGGGGGACGGTCAGCAGCGTCCCCAGAAAACAAACCGAACCAACAAACTGCGATCCCCAACCCGCATGCCCACCGTGGGGATTATGGGCATTGACCACATAAGAATACAGTCAAGAAGAGATGGCCAGTTCCCGGCCGCCTCGCTATTCCTGGCCATGATAGCGGCCACGATAACGGCGGGGCAGGGGGTGCTAAAAAAACATGCTAATACACTTGGCATGTCGATATTTTTTTAAAACTCTTCTTCTGTTTGTGTGGTTAGGTATATACGAAATTGCCTCGAAAGGCAATTTTCAAAATGTTTGCCGTCGTGAAAACCTTCCTCGGATTTCATTACCTAAAAAGTTCCAGCCATTCTTGAGTTTTGCGATTAGCAACACATGAAGCTATTCATTTTTGTTTGAAAAGATTATATAAAGATTAACTAAGTACCTTAACGAAAAATATAAATTTTAAAAAACTTTTAGATAGAGAGAGAATTTCTTAAGTAAATATTGTTAACTCCACATGTCAATTTATTTTTGTTTGAATTTGTTGACGTCATTTACAGCTTTACTATAGGTAGGTAACTTCTAATTAATAAACTTTTATGAGTAACTCTACGTTTACTGACATTTGCAAAACAAATACAGTTGGCGCTCGTGCATGTCAAAACTAACTCTATTTCAATGGTATAAAGACCATAGGAACTGAAAAACAAAAATTGTCAAACATCGTAATTCGAGCGACGACACCAGCTGTCAAATGCAAAAAAGTGACATGACCTGACGTCCGTCCGAGAAGGCATCCAGCCTCCGTCTGACGTTATTTGAAGCGATTTTGAGTTATATAGGAAGGGATATTGTATCAATAAGGTTGAATTTGTTGTGGCAAAATATTTACTAGGATCGAATAATTTCGCAAAACGTCTTACAAAATCGTGTTTTTTGGGTTTTATTCTTTTTGTATATAATTCTACAAAAATTACGAATATTTATAAGAAAGATATTATGATGAAGCAGTTATTGTAGTATTTTAAATTCACTTGAAGTTACTATATTTTCTGTAAAGTCTAAAACCCTGTGCTGTTTTAAAGTGTTATTCTCCAGTGTTTTATTACAAAACTACATAAACTATTTTAAAATGAAATATAAACTTTTGAAGATCAGTTATTTGTTTAGGTAATGTGATATTTTTGATCACTTATATTAGATGCACTTTAGAGAAATCTTATAGACGGTGCGCCATACATGGCATTCCGGAGTCCCCTTAAGGTATGTACCATTATATTTCATTTTGATCCCTAGGGAATCAAATTAAAGAATATAAGGTGTGTTGTTTTGTATGTGGGCTATTAACCAAAATGACCTCGTTTTACAATCAGATTACCTATATTAAGATTCGTACATCAAAAAACAAAATATGGAACTTTATAAGTGTTTATTTTCTTGTAAATTAGGTAGGTAAGGTAACATTTCCCATCAGGCAATATTTCTAAGATTTTTATCCACTTTTACTATTTTACGTACCAACATCTACATTTCACTCTAATGACAGTTTAACATTTAATGTGAACTCGCTGTATTAGATATATACTTATTTCTAAGCTCCTTTAATTACATTCTAATCAATCATCTTAATTTACCTGTTCTCGTTTTACCAAACATAGTACATTGATCCATACGAAGGATACTGAGGCTACATAGACTACTCTTAAGTGTGGTGGGATGAAGGAGAAGTTGACGGTTTGGCCGGGAATCCAAAAACATTGGTTGTAGAGGAACGTTTTCCAGAACTTGTGTCTCAACTCGTGGAAAATGTCTTCCCTTTGTTCTACAATAGAGTTCACTGAAAAATTTTAACCAATTGATGAACTAAGCCAAATATATTTATACCAATAACACTACCAATGATAATTGTGTGTACGATCTGTAGATATTAATTCCGAGTGTTCTGGTCGTTATCTTTGTATGTATAATATATTAATTATATCAGTCATCTAGTACCCAAAACTCAAGCTCTGCTTTTCTTGGGGCTAGATGATGGTGTGTGGATTGGATTGTCCAGCATTATTTATTTACACTGTACGGGCTTTGACAGTAATTTTCTTGAGATTGATTCATATTAACATTACTGAAGAACTCATCTGAAATAACTAAATCAACAGAGATACATATTAGCTAAGGTCTTGCTAGTCATTTTAAAGTTCTGGGGTATAATGGCCCTTTTCCTGTCAAAGTTCAGCATCTTTCATCAATATTCGAGATGTTGTTGTGCCCAATACAGATGGATTACTTATTATTTACTCATTATATTATAGTATCTGTGGAACTTACCAACATCTTGAATATAATTGTTTGGCCGCATAAAATAGTGACATAGAAATAGTGATAGCCGCATCTCATATAAATAAATTGAACATGATTATTTGATACGTCTACGACACCTTACGGCTAATAAGGGAAAATTAAATTAATTAGGCTATTATATGGTCTATACTATACTGTAAAGTAAAGTCAGGTGAGGCTGTAGAAAGGTTTATTCACTACTGTTACATACCTACATAGAACGCGGTGATAAGAATAGGCGTCATAATACCCTGGTCCATTGCTACTTTCTTGATCACAAACTGGGTCTTATTGCCCGGCATTATCCTGTCCAGGTACCTATACCTGTAAAAACAAACATACGGGTTAAGTGTCCAACTAGACACAGTTGCCACTAACAAGGAATCAGCATCATCAATGAAAGCCTGGAGTAAGCAATGGACTGTTTTATTATAAAATATTTACTCGTACAGCTACCCGAAGTTTCGTCTACGATCCACTCTAATTTAAATAAATTATTTGATTCCATGGAGCGTAGTATCTTAGGAGTCAAGCTGTCAGACCGCGTGCGGAACAGCATACTACGCTCTAAAACACGCATCGTTGACGTTGGTCAGACAGCCGGAAGCCTGAAGTGGAACTGGCCCAGACACGTCTGCCGTATGTCCAGCGACTTGTGGGCAAATACTACCACAGAGTGGAGCCCACCCAACGCTAAGAGGCGACGTGGAAGGCCCAGGATGAGATGGCGCGACGAGCTCGAGGTACATCTTCTATCATGGCCTGCAGCAGCGTTGGATCGCGAGGAGTGGAAGGAGAAAAGGGTGACCTTTGCCCAGCAGTGGGACAATAACGGCTTAAAATAAATAAATAATAATAATTTGATACATGTGGTGCAAGGAAATATAACATCGTATTACAGCCCCCCCCCCCCCCTTTGTCTTTGTTATATTGTGTTAAAAAAACATAATATTTGGGATGCATATTTTGTTACAGAACAAAATGGTAAAAAAGTCGGTGAGTAGGAAAATAAAAGTACATAATGCTGGTCAATTCACACAGCATCATCTAGACTTCTCTAAATGCATCCTCGACTAAAATATTAAAACAAATAAATACATTTATTCAATACAGGCCGCGTTCCCCGGGCGATAATCAGAGTTTTCGACGAGATTCAGACGTTTCCCGGCTGAAGACTGAAGATAATATCAAATCAAAGGCCCATATACTCATATCACTTACCAATGGTAAAGAACGGGAGCGAATAGCAAGCCGCCTACACAGGCTATTCTGAATGAAGAGAAGTAATTTATTTCTGGTTTTTCAGGCTGAAAAAATCAGAGACGTTGTCAATAGAACTGTTAATTTTAATGGAATTATTAAGGGTAGCGTGGCCGAGCGGTCTAAGGCGCTGGTTTAAGGCACCAGTCTCTTCGGAGGCGTGGGTTCGAATCCCACCGCTGCCAAGTTTTTTTAACGATCTTTTAGCTATTTTATTTTATGGTTTTACACATTCGCTGTTAACAAGGAGAACTTAACCACAGCTTGCTTGGTTTATTGCCTAACAGCCTCTGCTGCCGTCTTGCTCACGTGGTATCTATACTCCGGCCAAACACGAGACATGATATTTGTAAACATAGCCCCTAAACATAAAAATTACTTTGTTGACAGAACTTGCATTAGGTACTTTGTTTTCTATTGGAGCTCATTCTTACAATTCATATTGCTAAAAATTATTTGTCAACTCTAAACAAAACATACTTAAGTTTCTTGTGCTGTGAACAATAACTTGAAGCTTGACTAAAGACATAAATAACATAGCAAAACAACCCACCAGTGATTTATCAGGCCTGAAGTATTAATATTGGGGCAAATGATCAGTATGTACATTACATATACATACATCCAAAGTCCAACATCAAAAATTACAAACAATTACATTCTTGATCACAATAAACTATGCGCTATAATGCTGAAGATTGGAGGTATGTAACCTCCTCACACCAAAACTAATAACAAAATACATTTAGCTAAAATTTTGCATAAATATAGTTGAAAACTGAGAATAACATAAAGGGCTACCTTATATTATATTTAAAAAAACGAGCGAAGCCACTTGCAAAAGCTAATTAATAATATTGTAGACGAAAAACTTTCAGAAGTCTCACCAGGTAAACTTGATTGAATTTCTGCTGGGATAAATCGGCGCACAAGTAAAATGACCCATAGACAGCAATATTTGTCGCTACTGGAAAACGCTTCAGCGAATACTGAAATAAACTTTTCAGTCTAGACATTGCTGAAAAAAAAAATACGTCTTTAAATTTTATCAGCAAAAAACAAAACGTAGTCATCCTGAAACATAGACTAGCGAAATTAAATAGAAGCTTTATTTACCTTTGTATCAAATCTATAATATAAAAATGAATAGCTAATCGCAAATCTCGAGAGCAGCTGAACCGATTTCGCTAACTATTTTTTTAGAATATTCCTTGAAGTACGAGGATGGTTCTTACGGAGAGAAAAAAAGAGAAAAATTCAAAAATTGCCAGAAACAAATGACCACCCCGGCGAAGCCGGGACGGGCCGCTAGTTATATAATAAAAAAACCTTTACATGTAAGGAAACTTAATTTTAAGTTTTTTACTATAGATAAAATTATCGGGTGCGTACCCTTTAAATAAAATAAATAAATGATGCTGGACAATTCACACAGCATCATCTAGCCCCATGGTAAGCAGAGCTTGTGTTATGGGTACTAGATAACTGATATACATAATACAATATATTAAATAGATAGATATTTTTTTATTATACATAAAAACGACCAGAACACCCGGAACAAATATCTGCAGATCGTACACACAATTGTTCCGAGGCGGGAATCGAACCCGCAACCTCCTGCGTCGTAGGCGGACCTTCGCCCACCGCGCCACAGAGGTCGTCGAATTATGTTATGTTCTAAATAAGGACGAGATCGAGAATCATCATCAGTCTCAAACTTTAGATACTGAAGAATTTGCCAGGTCTAGGCGTTAGTTAATTTTTTGGTTGCCTGGAATAGATCGCCTATAGCTTTAAGGCAGCCTTTATACATCCTCGTTTTTAACCCGTCCAAGCATGGAATTTATAGGATATTAGTAGTTAAATATCATATAATTTACAATAAAGCGTTTTCTATTTTGTGGACGGAAGACAATTGGAAGACGTTAGAATATTAAAAAGATAGTGAGATAGCCGTCCTATTATACCTACTTATCAATAATTACCTACATAAAAGAGGTTAATGAATATCGTAGGAACTTAATAGCATGATAGCTGTTATGTACCATTTTTCCCAACACTTACTCCTTTAGACATAAGTTCCTAGAACTATCTATCCATCTCCAAAACAACCCATTATCTTGTTTATCACATGTTTACTTCTTAATGTATCTCAAACTTCTCACAAACATTTATTCATTATATTAGTTAATTTGTTTGTTTACTCATCTTAGTTAATTTGTTTGTCAATATTAGTTAATGATCACTTTTGTTTACTACTCTCATGTCCTTAGTATTTAAGCGTAGACGTAAGATAAATTCAGTCAGTTCAATCCTGTCTTCTAAATCGAGTACAATCTCTGTAAGATTACTAATTCAATAAAGTCTTATTTTTTTTAAAAGTGTTTTTGCAACCTACCAGTTAACAAATTTGGCGCAGACGGTAGGATACTCGCGGTCGCGAAATAAGACGAAACAAACGTTCTACAACGGTACCTGAAGGGTTTTAAACGTTTCGCCGAAGCTACGCACGCGATGATCCAGATCATCCTGTTACTCTGGTAAGTGGCTAAACATATCTATGCTCATTCCCTGCATCCATTTTCCTTAAAACAAACTCTTGTCCTAAATCTCTAAATCACTAAATCGCTAAATCCAAGCACTAGATCCTCAAAATCTAAACCTAACTCGACCAAATTTTTCTAAGACACTAACAATGACGTTGGAAAACAAGCCAGCTGTTTCTAATGCCACAAACCTCGACATACCATTTAACGCAATACAGGGCATGATCCCCTCCTTTGATACAAATAAACAGTCCGAGGTCTACCTCTTTGTTAGGGCGTGCGATTCCGCTTTCGAACTAGCATCGCCAGTTCAACAACAGATACTCCTAACATATGCCTTAATACGAATAACGGGGCCAGGGTCGTCAGACATACATGCAAGAAAATTTGAATCCTGGCTAGACTTAAAAAAATTCCTAATTCAGAAATACTCCCAAACAAAAACTTTGGCACACCTTCAACTAGAGCTGCAATCACTGTTCCAAAAACCACAAGAGTCAATCACTGACTACTTTCACAGGGTAGACCTATGTAGAAGTAAAATAATAGAAAAACTAAACGCAGAATGCATAGACACAACTTTAATAGGTCGCCTGGCCACAACAGATGAAACAGCGCTCAACGTTTTTATAAACGGCTTAAGTTCGGATATAGGAATAATGTTACGAGTGAAGTCGTTTACCGACTTGACTGATGCTGGCAGTTTTGCCATTCAAGAAGAAAAAATTAGGAGAATGAATATTGTCAGACAAAACCTTTTTAAAAACGTAGCTCCAAGTCCTATACCTCGTAATCCACAACGGCTAGAGAACAAAACATGCAATTATTGTAAGAAACCAGGTCATCTGATATCTGAATGTCGAAAACGGGCGTACAATAATAACCTCCGACAAAATTCGAATCCGCGACAGCCACAAGCTCAACCCACCTCATCTCACGCGAAAGTGAATCATTTAAACTTGCAGGCGACCGAGGAAACGGGTACGTCCTCGGGAACCGCTTCGAACTACTTAGACAGTGCCCAGACACCGACTTCTCAACAAATTACGAACCAGTCCAGCTTGGATCTGTCAGTCGAGGCCCTCCAACTAGGACGGTAAAACGTCAATTAAAATCGACTCGGTTTAGTAATCAGGAAAAGCTCTATCCAGTCCATCGGGGACAAGCTCTTCCTGAACCCCTAGCATCGCAAAATCGCAAACTCTTATGCGATGCTAGCACTCAAACCGAGCCTCAGGATTCTAAATTAAATCAAAATCCTAACATCGTTCAAATTCCTAACTCAAACTCTAAATCAAACCCCAAATCCAAATCAAACTCCAAATCTAAATCCAATCAAAATCCTAACATCGTTCAAATTCCTAACTCAAACTCTAAATCAAACCCCAAATCCAAATCAAACTCCAAATCTAAATCAAAATCTAAATCGAACTCTAAATCAAACTCTATCTCTGAAATAAAACCTGAATTCATCACGATTTCATCACTAAACGTTCCGCCAGAAAATCTTTTACATTGTAAATTCCATATTGAAGGAAACCCAGTCACCCTGCTCGTTGATACAGGAGCCGCTATTTCCATTATCAATAAATCTAAGATAGGAAACGCTCCTCTAGATGTATCGAACATCATATCAATTGTAGGGATCTCGGGAAAGCAATCCTCAATCCAGAGCTTCGGAACGGCTCGACTATCACTAGATAACCTCGCAAAGTACAAATTCCATGTCGCTAATTTAAATATACAAGTAGATGGCATTCTAGGAAATGATTTCATGTCTAAATTCAATGTCTCCATCCACGTACAATCAAAAACGATGAAAGTTCACGATCGAACTTATAAACTTTTCTATATAAATGAAGAAAATCCAGAAACTGCAACTAAGAGCGGTCAATTTTTAGGCCAACGATCAGAAACAGTAATAACATGTGTCACTAACGATATCAAGGAAGGATTTGCGATCGTCGAAAAACAAGAAATCGATAAAAACATAACAATACCTAATGCCCTTGTTTCAATAAAAAACAACCGATTTCTTATCACGTGCATTAACTCTAGTAACCAAGACAAAGTCATACTAATCCCTACGATTCAAACAATACAGCTTCCGACTATCGATGAATGCGAAAATTTCTCTACATTTTCAATAAACACTTCTAACACAACTTCCAATAAACATAAAACAATCGACGAACAAATCCGACAAGACCACCTCAATAATGAAGAAAAAGAATCACTTCACAAAATCATCCATGAATTTTCTGACATCTTTTATACTGAAGGACAACCATTAACCTTTACAAATCACACGAAACACTCAATTCCCACAACCTCACATGCTCCTATTCATACGAAAACTTACAGGTTCCCTTTTATTCACCAACAAGAAGTAAAATCACAAGTTCAAAAAATGCTCGATCAGAATATAATACAACCAAGCAACTCTCCCTGGAGTAGCCCAATTTGGGTAGTCCCAAAGAAACTAGATGCTTCAGGAAAACAGAAGTGGCGCGTAGTTATTGACTATCGCAAACTTAATGACGTCACTATCGGAGACAGCTACCCGTTACCAAATATAACCGATATCCTAGACAAATTAGGTCATTCCATTTATTTCACAACGCTAGATTTAGCATCAGGATTCCACCAAATCGAATTAGATTCCAAGGATATTCAAAAAACAGCTTTTAATACGCCTTACGGCCATTACGAATTTTTAAGAATGCCTTTCGGGCTAAAAAACGCTCCAGCCACATTCCAACGGGTAATGGATAGCATCCTTCATGGACTACAAGGTGAAAGATGTTTCGTCTACCTTGATGATATTGTCGTTTTCGCTTCCAGTCTCCAAGAACATGAACAAAAACTAACCGAAGTATTCACTCGTCTCAGAAAACATGGTCTTAAGATTCAACCTGATAAATGTGAATTCATGCGAAAAGAAGTCGCTTACTTAGGTCATATTATATCCAGTGACGGTGTAAAACCTAATCCTGATAAAGTAAAAGCAGTCAAAGATTTCCCCGTACCTAAATCATGTAAAGACATAAAATCTTTTCTAGGTCTTGCTGGATACTATCGTAGGTTCATACCTAATTTCAGTAAACTTACCAAACCGATGACAGGCCTTCTTAAGAAAGATGTTCCTTTTATCTGGGGAGAAGAACAACAACGGGCTTTTGATGGATGCAAAGACGTTCTAACAACAGCACCCATTTTGCAATATCCTGATTTCCAAAAACCATTTAATCTCACCACCGATGCCTCAAAATATGCAATCGGTGCAGTCCTTTCACAAGGTGATATCGGCAAAGATTTGCCAATAGCATACGCTTCTCGCACCTTAAACAAGGCCGAATCAAATTACTCAACAATAGAACGTGAATTATTGGCCATAGTATGGGCTGTCAAACACTTTAGGCCTTACCTATTCGGGCGGAAGTTCAACATCTTGACTGACCATAAACCTCTAACGTGGGTTATGAACATTAAAGACCCAGGTAGCCGGCTAGTTCGGTGGAGACTCAAACTTGAGGAATATGATTACGAAGTACAATACAAGGCTGGTAAAGCAAATACAAATGCAGATGCTCTCTCTCGTCCACCTGTAATGAACTCAAACGTTATTGACTTAACAGAATCACCCTCTAACTCACCTTCACCTCCACCAGAATATCTCCAACTTAACTATGAACACTACACCGCTTTGGAAAGCCTAGAACGTAAATGCTTCGATTCAAGTAAAATCAAATCTTCGCCAGACCGACTATTAGACACTAAACATAAAAACATATTCATCCCGACCTCTTGCAATCTTTCCGATCAAAATGAACTAGTTAAAGAAGCGTTAAGCTTGTGTTCTCAAACAAACCCATATTTAGAGAAAACCAAAGAACTCTATGATGCAGACCTTCTCGTCTCTAATGAAAAACAGAACTTAATATTCTGCTGCACAAGACCAAATCATTTCGACCCATGGGATTCTGAAAGTTATTTCAAAGCTCTGCTTTCTTGTCTTCAACGTCATACGGTTTCAAAACTCTATGTCCCTGATCTTAAGAATGACCATACTTGCAAACTCATTAATAATGAACAACTCCGTATAACAGCATACCTGGCTGAAAGCTATGATTGTGAAATCATAATCTGTGAAGGTAAAGTCAAATACCCAACACCAGACGAAATCCCTAAAATCCTGAAAACCTACCATGACGAACCTCTTTCAGGACATCGAGGTATAGTAGAGACAACGAGGAAAATTCGAGAAGAATTCTTTTGGAAAGGAATGAGCAACGACATAAAGTCCTATATTGATTCTTGTATCGTGTGTCAACATAATAAAATTCAAAGAAAAACCTTTCAAGCTCCTATGGTTATAACCTCCCAATCTACAGAACCTTTCGAACGCGTCTCAATGGACTTAGTCTCATATTCGGACATTAGTGATGGCAACAATAAATACGTTCTCACTCTTCAAGATGATCTCACTAGATTTGTTCAAGCTTATCCAATCCCAGACAAAGAGGCAACCACGGTAGCACACCGACTGCTTCATTTCTGCCAACATTACGGAATTCCCAAAAGATTTCATTCGGATCAAGGAACTGAATTTATGAACAATGTCATGAAACAACTCATGAAATTTTTCGGCTCTAGTCACACATTTAACACAACTTATCATCCCCAAACAAATGGTGCATTAGAACGTTTCCACGCCACACTACGAGATCACATTCGTATGTACCATAATCGAAGACTTAAGAATTGGGATCAAATAATTCCTTTCGCAATCATTTGCCACAATACATCATTAAACAGCACCACAGGCTTTACGCCCCACGAACTTCTTTTCGGTTATAAACCACGTCCTTTTTACTCCCTTAAACCAATTCCTGACTACACTGCATGTGATTACTTAAAAGACCTTAACGAACGTCTCAGATCATCCCGCGACGCGGCATTAAAAAACATAGAAAGCATGAAAGAAAAAGCAAAGGAAAGATACGATAGCAAAATTAAAAATACCGCAGAATATAAGATAGGCGATAGAGTAATGTTAAGAATACCAAACCCTAATAATCTAGATGCTAAGTGGGATGGCCCGTATGATATTACGCGGGTAGGCTTTAATGAAAATTATTTGATTAAGAAATCAGGAAAAACTTCACTCGTGCACGCTAATCGCCTGCGACCATACGTAGGCTCTAACTCTAATCTTGTAAAATAATATGTAAATAGTAATAAACAAATTCTAGGTTTAAGACTAACGCTAGATGTACATATTTCAGGGTCTGTCAATACTCAACGGCCCCAACTCCCTTTCTACAAATTTTCCAAGATCCTCATTACATTTATAACTTCATCTTATGCTCATTCATCAAACTTCTAGACGGCTTTGGCTCTGTTCTTAAATGGCTCATAGGGACACCGGACGCAAACGACGCAAAGAGGTACGACTCATGTATAGACCAGTTAGAGAAACGCGAACTAGATCTTACAGAACTCATGCAAAAACAAATTCAAATCACGTCATCTACAGTTAAAAACTTTAACGAAACAATTTTCAATATTTCTTATGAGGAACAAGTAATTAATGAGAATATTAGGCGACTCGATAACTACCTAAATGAAACTAAAAACTTAATTTTCGACATCAAAGTTAGTGAGGACATTTCCACAATTTCACTTCAAATAATCGAACTGGTTACCAGTCTTCAGAACGAAATAGACGATTGTCTATCCAGCATCCTATTCGCGAAATCCAACATAATCCACCCTTCTATAATCAGCACTAAGAAATTATTCGAAGAATTATTAAAATCCAATAAATTAAGATCTCACAAAAGACTTGTAACCCCTGTCACTATTCGTAACATCCATACTCTCTTGGATTCATCATCTCTAACATCCTATGTTTATTCAGATCGCTTGGTTTATATTATAGAGTTTCCATTAACTTCAAATAATCCCCTCACCCTATATCATATATACTCCACTCCAATCCAACATCCTAACTCCTCACTCCACTCTACCATCATTCCCGAGCATATTTATTTGGCCACTGACCCCAGCGGGCAGTACTACGTGTCCACAAGCACCCTGGACACCTGCACTATCTTCGCACCACGGAGAAGAATCTGCAAGGACCTCATCCTGTACGATGCTACTGAACGTCCAACCTGCGAAGTCCAGATCCTGCGCAGCAAATCAAAAGAAACTCCCGAAGAATGCGTTACAACGACCTTCCCAGCAGAAATTCAAACGTTCCAACCCTTGGACCACAACAGGTGGCTCTATATCCTGACGAAGGAAACAAGCTGCGTCCTCCACTGCAACGACGATGTCTCGAACCATAAAATCCAGGGATCAGGAATTATAACCTTACCTGAAGGCTGTAGGCTCCACACCGGCTACAGCACACTCTCGGCTTTCTCATCAACCACCGACAACTACACCGACCCGATAATAATCCCTGATATAAGAGACGACTGCTACGAAGCCTTCCAAGGAATCGAAGATCCGCAGCTGATCCCAATCCAGATTAATGAAACACCTTTGGACTCCTTAAAGCAAATCAGATCTCACCTAGAAAAATACTCCGACGAGTTGAAACGCTTCCAAACATCAGCAAAATCAAAGACTTTCGTCGAAAAATACAACCCTATCTTTTCGATGGTTTATTTTGGAATTGGCATCATTCTACTTTCATACCTCCTTGTAAAACTTTGGAACAGATGCCCTAATGCCTTCATTGGAAGAAGAAGAAGAACATCAGACTCAGGCTGCATCCAGATCTTCAACAACTGCTTCGACAACTCCAGGCGTCATAGAACAACTCAAGTTGCGATACCACTCCGAGACATGGGACAGACAACTTGCTGTGTGACAGACGACGAAGAGGAAGAAACCCCATCATCGCCGCATTCCCAAAGATCGCGCACTAATGCCCAATCTTTATTCTAAGGGGGGAGATGTTATGTACCATTTTTCCCAACACTTACTCCTTTAGACATAAGTTCCTAGAACTATCTATCCATCTCCAAAACAACCCATTATCTTGTTTATCACATGTTTACTTCTTAATGTATCTCAAACTTCTCACAAACATTTATTCATTATATTAGTTAATTTGTTTGTTTACTCATCTTAGTTAATTTGTTTGTCAATATTAGTTAATGATCACTTTTGTTTACTACTCTCATGTCCTTAGTATTTAAGCGTAGACGTAAGATAAATTCAGTCAGTTCAATCCTGTCTTCTAAATCGAGTACAATCTCTGTAAGATTACTAATTCAATAAAGTCTTATTTTTTTTAAAAGTGTTTTTGCAACCTACCAGTTAACATAGCATTATGATGGTCCATGGTTGTCTGGTAGAGATCGCTCTTGAGCGATAACACCGCCAATTGTACTTAATTTTTAAGTTTTTACTGTACATAGTTTATAGTTAAAGTGCAATAAAGAATTTTCTATCTATCTATGAAGTTAGTTGTTAGTAGATGAAACTCAAATTAAAGTAGGTTTACAAATCTTATTCATAACCATGAATGGTCAAATGAGTCAAACGAGCAGGATGCGAGAATCAATGTAGTACCTAACCTTCGGTAATGCTCCTATCTGATAATAAAATAGCAATCATTGCTCTCGAGATAAACGTAACACTCTTGAAGCTTCACATAAAATTTACGTTTTACCTTATACAGGGTGGGGCAAAAGTAGTCATCCGATGTTCTTTTGCTGTAATTTTTTTAATGAAAAAACTTTGGTTCTGCTTATATTTTTTTTTACTTAATCCATTAGAATTTATTCCATTAAGTTGAGAAAATGATATCGGTCAAGTGGCCACCGCCAGAGTTGATGACCATACGGGCCCGTTTTATGGCATTTACCATCACTCCAGACTTCTTTTTATGGGAATTTTTAAATTCGCGGGCTTACGTCAACAAGCCTGAGACTCTCGAAGCTCTTAAGGAGAATATTCGCCAGGAATACGAGAACCTGTCGCCCGAAGTTCTGGCAAGAGTGATGGAAAATTCGAATGGATCAAGTAAACAAATTTTACAAGCAGAACCAAAGTTTTCTCATTAAAAAAAATTGCAGCAAAAGAACATCGGATTTTTGCCCCACCTGTATAATAAGTCATCATCAGCCTATGATAGTCCACAGCTGGATATGGGCCTCCCCCAATGAGCGCCATAGCGCCCTGTCTATTTATATTTGTCTGTGTATTTTATATAAGTAAGTATAACCAAGATAATTTGGTAATATTTTATTTTATTATTCTTCCCAATAGTAAAGCACATACCCTGCTACCTTGAAACGACATTGAAATCTTTATTCATTCATTGCGCTTTGTCACACAGCGAGGTGACCATAGATCACATGATATCAACAAGTCCACAACTGGACACAAGACACAGAAGAGGCTTATTTTATTTATTATCCAGCATTATTAAATATTTATTTATTTTATCTTCTGATTAGCACCGGTCTAAACGACAAATGGGAGCGCAGCCTAGCGAGGCAGCCTATAGAGGCAGCCTAGCGAGGCAGCCTAGCGAGGCAGCCTGAAATATAGCCTAGTGCTACCTCGTCTGGCTATCTCGCATGCTCATCCACTCTTACCTATCAGCTCTACGTCCACTGCTGAAGGTGCCTCCTCCAAACAAGGAGGTTGCAGTCAGCCTGGACCCAGCTATGTATTTACATTTTCTTTCCACACGTACTGTCCGTCACCATTGCGCGTTGTTACACCGCGCCGTGACCTGACTCGTTACTGTGACATTTTCCGGTTTTTACAGTGTTTTTTAACGTATGATACAGAAGTTAACACGTTTAATTTTGAAAATTTATTAATACCTCACATTTTTAATCGGTTTTGATCTGGTTTTGATGCGTAAGTAAGTACATGGCAGACGTCTTTTATCAAAATATAAATACGTCAAAATTTAGATTGAAGTTTTAGATGAAGACATAAACAAGAAATAAATTAGATTACCTTCTTCCAAAAAGGGTTGACGTGTGAAAGACAATTAACGCTGGGATTACTGAGGAGGACAATGAGGCTTCCTCATAATCTCCAGCTCTTTTACGGCTTCGGTGCCAAAATACGAGTATATGTGATCGAGACTATTGCCACAGACATCACAACAGATATATATACAATATAGCTTCATAATATATATTGTAGATAGTTTCTTGTGGATCTAATAACAGAGATTTGTGGAATTATCGGAGTACTTGTCAGTAATTGAACTTGAATAATACAATTATGAATTAAAACGTTTTAATCTAGGTACGTAACTAACTAGTTGCTTCGTACTTACCCATTTCTTTTATCGTAAAAACCGCAAATAAAATCAGCACTTCGTAACAGAAGATAACAATATATAGAAACACTTCCTATTATAAGGCATACGATACGAACGCGACTCGTATCAATAAAAATTTGAATAGCACTGCAACGACAAGTGTGACAATTGACTCCAATAAATTCAATTGAATAATTTCTTGTAACCTGCTCGCTCCCGCGGTTTCGGGGATACTGATACTAAAGGGAATAAATATATCGAAAGTTTCTACTCACATGAATTGTTCGGAGAAATGGATGAACAAACCGGTTTTTCAAATAGATTTGGGAACATAGGACATACAGTTAAAGGTATCTTACACTTTACATATCAATATCTTCAGATCTTTTTTATTGCTTTGGTTCGATTTACGTTGACGCGAGAACCCATTGTCTATTATAGTTTATATTTATTTTTATAAATGTATTTTATGCGTATTATCCATTCCTTGAAGGAATGAACCTGTTTCCGCAAATCTTAATAAATTTTCTATGATTTCTTCCGATCCATTTTTTATGAATTTTACTCCTGAAAAAAAAAGTTACTTCGATTTAATGGCACATTTATAGTATTTGATAGTATAAGAAGTATTAAGGCATGTAATGTGAATACCTTTCCAATGGTTTTGTGCCTTGTATGTCGCAAAGGTATTAACACTTTGAGTGCTGAAATCACACGGTATGTGTTTTCTACAAGTGACTAATATGCGTAAATCCACACTAGCGCAGCGGCTGAGAAAATACAGATCTCTGTGACTCAGCTCAGCCGTAATATTTTTCAAACGAAACGCATGTGCGGCGCAACACAACCGCTGTGTAGAGCGGCAGCACGAATTTTTTAGGTTAAAAAAAAGATCGCAGTCGTTGAAAAATCGCAGTCAAAGTGTTAAATCTTGTAAAATAAATAAATTACCTTAATGTAGCGTTTGGTTATTGACTGACAAACCTACACTCTCTGATTCAAAATTCAATATCATTTATTTCTTTAGGCTTACAATATAAGCACTTAGACTAGTCATATGATCATACATATAGAGCGTTCCCCTATGCATATGCACTTGTTGCATAATATAATTGTATACTATGTAAGTACTATTTTGTGTAGTGTACGGCCGTAGAACAATGGATAGTGGATAGCTACGCCGCTACGCCGCGCAGAATTCGTAGAAATTATAACCAAAATTCGTGAAAATGTATATAGGTTTATCGATGAATCTTGACCAAGAAAAATATATGTATCACACTCTCTCTCTCTATCTGCGGCCTTTGTTTTTTTTCACGTGTTTTTTTTAAATGAATAGTAGCCTATATTTTTTTTGCGCCGTGTGGTCCCGACTTAGAATTTGCACCACCCCAACACTTCCCACGAGTGTCGTTAGAAGCGACTAAGGGATATCCACAGGGAAAAGCGGGCAGCAGCGCCTCCAGCAGAACAATTCTACCAGCTAACTACGATCCCCGACCGGCACAGCGTGGATTATGGGCTCCCCCCTTCTCCCCATTTATACTTAATTAATTATCTTACCAAGATCTATGTATATTTAATTTATACAACGTTATTGATAACTTGGTGGGCCACTTTAGCCACCTCATGGAAAGGTCCTAAGGGCAAAAGAAGAATTTTATTGGTAGACAAGCAAGATGGTCAGAAGCATGTTTCATCGCATATTTTTTTAAATAAAAAAAAATGTGAAAACACAAAATTGGACAAGCGTCGCGGAAGAACGCAAACACTGGACAGAACTGGAGGCGGCCTTTACCCGAGAGGGGTCCTAGCTACTAATTAAATATTAGCATTAAATTCAATCGAAACAAACAACTTTTCAAATACAATATTAAATAAACAATCAACTAATAAATACGTTACTCATTAAATCTATATACTGACATTTTCTATAATAATTGACATACTTAAATTTAACAAAAAATAATGATAAGCATGATTGATCAATATTATTTAAAGTTAAGGAACGAAAGGCTTTTTTATTTTATTTATTGATAACTTAATTAGAATTAAGAACATGGCATGTATCTTATATATAATAATAATAAATAATGCTGGACAATTCACACAGCATTATCTAGCCCCATGGTAAGCAAAGCTTGTGTTATGGGTACTAGATAACTGATATACATAATACAATACATTACATAGATAGACATTTTTTATTATATATAGAAATATATGTATATTGTTTATTATATATGTACGTTATAAATAAACTAAACTGAGCATGACTATTTGATTGTCAATCGAAAAAGAAAATTATTTCAAGGAATAGGTAGGTATTGTAGTAGTTCACTGTCCGATATTCCGTTTTACTATTTTATGTTGCATTGTTTGTTTATTCTTCGTAGTCGGCAGCATAATATATTTAAATTTTACTAAGGTCGTGCTCTACATTTCATTATATCAGAAAAAGACTGCTTATTTCGAAGTAGGCTTCCTGTGGCTTCTAGTTTTTTCTGAATAAAAAGTTACTAATTATAGTAACTAATAAAAAAGTAGTAAACATTTTATAATTTAATAAATAAATAAATAATGCTGGACAATCCACACAGCATTATCTAGCCCCATGGTAAGCAAAGCTTGTGTTATGGGTACTCGATAACTGATATACATAATACAATACATTACATAGATAGATATTTTTTATACGACCAGAACACCCGGAACAAATATCTGCAGATCGTACACACAATTGTTCCGAGGCGGGAATTGAACCCGCAACCTTCTGCGTCGCAGGCGGACCATCGCCCACCGCGCCACATCGGTCGTCAATTATTATATGATTCCTGGATTAGTTAAGGTAAGAAAAAATTCAGCTCGATCTACTTAGTAAGTTAGTATGGCATTTGTACTAGCACAACGGCACAAACTTTCGCCTTTTTATGTAGTATATGTAAAACGATCAAATAATACAAACAAGTATTTGCAATTGAGGTAACTTCAGACTGTTGCGAACAATATACAGGTAGCTTAACTGATCCATACAATAACAGTCGGAAGGTACATTAATTTTACTTTCGGAAGTCTTGGGGAATTGCCCATATCGCTTTGCTAACATATTACTCAAGGCGTTTGGTTTTGAATTGAAGAATCGAGATAATTTAGCCTAAGGTACGTTTTAGCTTTGACTTTAACTATTTATTAAAAACTTTTTTGCGCTAAGGTACAAAAGGTTAATGCCGAAGCATTTTCTACCTGCCGACCAAAAACACAAAACTAGGCACCTAAATTTATTAAATAGTTTCATCCACATCCATCCATCTCGCGAAGAACCGACGGCTGCTGGAGCAAACGTGTTCTTGAGTGGAGACCACGACTCGGTAAACGTAGTGTAGGATGCCCTCCGACCAGGTGGGATGACGACCTGCTAAAGACTGCAGGTAGATGCTGGATGCGTCAAGCTGAAGACAGGGCTCTATGGCGCTCATTGGAGGCCTATGTCCAGCAGTGCACTAATATAGGCTGATGATGATGATGATGACATCCATCCATACATCCATTTAACATTTTCTCATTTATAATAGCCTAAATTAGTGTAATTGAATTTTTATGGAATTTTTATATTACGTACCTACCTAGTATAAAAAATCCTTGTGCCTAACATTATAACAACTAGATATACTGCAAACGTTAATCGTAATAAGTACCTACATTAGTATTTAAAAGTAGATCAGGTAGGTAGGTACCTACTTAGAAAGAAACATTTATCTATTAAGTAAAATTAAGAGGCTAGTTTAAAATATTGTAAAACAGATTAATTTTTTCATATGTACCTCATTATAAGTGAAGTATGTGAATAAGAATAAAGTTCTTTAAACCTAATGTATTTTAGCAATTTTCTTTGAGAAATTTATACCTACTACATTTGAACCTGTGTTTCAATTAGAACAACCTATCCAAATATTTCCCCAAATCTATTTAGATTGCCTCAACAATAGATTTCAAGCTATTTTTAACAACTTTACAATAATAACCAATTGACCATGACCAACGAAGCCGGTAATCCATGTTGCAATGGTAGAGACGCAGGCTAAGGTGCGCGGGGGCAGCACCGTGCCAGGTAACAGGAGGTACGGACACAGAATACAAAACAACTCACAAACCACAGAATATATATAACAACATCATTATAACCATAGCTTCATCAATAGTTACTACTAAAAACCACAGTGTACGTTGTAGTTTGTAAAGAACCCACAGGTAACAGAACAGTAGAGCAACGTAAAAATAATAACGACTATAAAATAACCGGTTTTAGTGTTATTGAATCTGATGGTGTTTTGTTTCGTGAATGAATTGATTTTCTGTTAGATTTTGTGTTGAGAAAGATTCGTATATCAATGGTTTCATTAGTACTTACCTATTCAACATTTTTTGAACACAGTTGTGAAAAGTTTTTCTAGGTAAACAATCTAGTAAAAATACTTAGGTAAAGTGTCCACTTATTTGTTTCCGAAGGTTTCTATATACCAGGCATCAGAAAATCAATTTAGCAAATAATTTTAAAGACAACCGTTGCAAAAACTTTATCAAAAAGCATATTTCTCAAAAAATAACATAGAAAGTAGAGCAGCGCTCTTGAAGCGCCTCCCTCCCACATCTGTGCATCTCTTTCCCTCATCTCACCGTCCCTGTCATGCCACAGTCAGTGCCCGCTCTACCGTAGAGTATCTCAGGTGTGTCGCTTTGGATGGTTTACAAGGAAAACTAAAACGATTGTAAACAAAATTGTGTTTTCACATTATAAATAGAAACCCAGTGTCTCTGTGTTGTGTTTTAGTGTGTGTTTGTGTTTTAAATTGTTGGTTTTGTGCTCGGTCCTTGAGAGGCTTTCACGGAGGTTGTCTTTCTGCCGGATTGGTGGTCAAGGTATGCAAGACTTTACTTTTTGTTTCTTATGAAGTTTTTGTTTGCTCTACTGAATCTAACTTACACGCCTGTATCATTGTTCAATGACATAGTGTAAACATAACTTGGTTGAAAGTTTACTAAAACTGAAGTAAACTAGACTCTATTCTATAGAAAGGTACCTATTAAGGTAGATAGGTACTTTTGCTTTAATTAGTATCATCGTGTTGGTATTTATTCATTTGTTAGCTGATCTCAATCCAAAGAGTAACTTTATATTCGTGTAAAAAACCTTTCTTAGAGCCTATCTTATAATGAAAGAACCTGTTTTATACATAGGTATTTGTTTATATAATTTCCAAGGACTCTACAATATGGAGGTAGGTTAGGTGCCAGTATAAATACATAATAATAGGAAATGTGTTTAGATGTTTATGACAAAGACCGAGGTTCAATCACATAAGTGGTCATGAATTTTTTAGCACCTTTACCTTGAAAATTGTTATCTGCCTATTAGTTACAGTTGAAACTATCCCTAACCAGTGGTTCTTACCGTAAAATCATCACTATATCATCAAAAAAGTTATAACACTCAATGACCGTTAGTCATAGCGCGGTGGGCGAAGGTCCGCCTGCGACGCAGGAGGTTGGGTTCAACTCCCGCCTCCTAACAATTGTGTGTACGATCTGCAGATATTTGTTCCGGGTGTTCTGGTCGTTATCTATGTATAATAAAAAATTATATAATAATATAGGTAATATAATGCTGGACAATTCACACAGCTTTATCTAGCCCCATGGTAAGCAGAGCTTTTTTTATGGGTACTAGATAACTGATATACATAATACAATACATTATTTATTTATTTATTTATTTATACTTTTTGCACGAAAAACATAACACAAAACTTATTCTAGAAAATTTAAACAAAGGCGAACTTAACCCTAAAAAGAGTTCTCTTCCAGCAAACCTTAACATTACATAGATAGATATTTTTTATTATACATAGAAAACAACCAGAATATATCTGGTAAGTACCCATAACACTAGCTCTGCTTAGCTTGTGGCTAGATGATGCGGTATGGATTGTCCAGCATTATTTATTTTATTTTTATATCATATACCCTTAAGATTAAAAACGAATTTAAGTTATTTAGTCCGAGTACCACAGTAGACCTCTTTGTATCGTACCTACGTAACTCTATATTGACAAATCCACTTGTTATTCAACCCCACTCATCAGGTGCTTCTAACAAGCATGCAGTCAAGTGTGACCCAAAAGGGGAATGGGAACCTTATCTAATGTGTACTTTTCTACCTGCCTGTCCCATTTTGACCCGCTTTGAAGTTTGATAACGTTTTACAAAATCTGATAATCTTTCTGAGTAAAGTATGCATTACTAGCGGCCCGTCCTGGCTTCGCCTGGGTGGATATTTGTTTTTATAAACATTTTGCGATTAACGTAGTAAATGTTATGTTGTGTAAACTACGAAAAGTATTTCCATTTTTCGGCTTAATATAATATGCCTATGACACTTAAAAATAACGAGGCTTTCTATTGGTAGAAGAATTTTCAGTAGATCCAGAGATTACCCCCTACAACCTTCCAAACTTAACCTCTTTATAATATTAGTATAGATATTACATCAGTCATCATCATCATCAGCCTATAGCAGTCCACTGCTGGACATAGGCCTTTAACTACACAATAGTAGAAAGTAAGGTTAAAATATATTCATAACATAAGACTTTAATATACTTACTAGTTGATAGCTTAGTTTCCGTGAAATCGTAATAAAGAAATATAACAATAGCAGGTAGAGACTTAAATAGGGGAGATATTTACTTTACCATAGAACCTTGACCACTTGACCATAGAACTCCGGTAATTACTTATAGGTAATAATCATTTGTACAAATGAAGAAACTCAGTGACGATATTGAACCTTCATCCGTCAGGCGTGTAGCGAAGGTTCTCATGGCCCCAAGGGATGATTGATTACTAAAACTAATTTTTTGACGACCGATGTGGTGCGGTGGGGTCCGCCTGCGACGCAGGAGGTTGCGGGTTCGATTCCCGCCTCGGAACAATTGTGTGTACGATCTGCAGATATTTGTTCCGGGTGTTCTGGTCATTTTCTATGTACTTATAATAAAAAAATATCTATCTATGTAATGTATTGTATTATGTATATCAGTTATCTAGTACCCATAACACAAGCTCTGCTTACCATGAGGCTAGATAATGCTGTGTGAATTGTCCAGCATTATTTATTAATTTGTAGGTTACTAAAATGCCATCATAAAAAAATCTAATCATCTACAGCCTATATTAAACCACTGCTGGATATATGCCTAGGAACTATATAATATCATGATGAAAATAATGAAAAGTATAATAAAATAAAATTAAATCCCACGCGGAGAAAGTCGCGTGTAACAGCTAGTATAATACGACTCTTGGTTGTTAAGAATCAGAATTATTCTGGTTCCAATTTCAAATCTTGTGGTTACAACTTTTTTAAGTTTACTTTTTGAGGGGTTTTCGATGCTATTGCCATCCGTACACTGAGTGCTCAATGATCCTCAGTTCCAACGCCTTTTTTCATCACTTCGACCGATGTTTTAAGAATCGAAAATAATCTCTGAACCGACGATTCAAAACAATTATCCAACAAAAAATCCATAATCGTAACGGCGTATTGTCTCCGAACAATAACCAACTGTCCATGACCGTACTGTCGACTCAATGAGACTGGCACGTGGCAGCAAAATGCACGATTTTTAAAGATATTAAAAAAACTAGTGACTAAGGAGGAAGGTTTATAAACTATTTGACATATAGATTTTCACGCGGGCGAAGCCACGGGGGTCGCAGCATAAATAAAATAAATGTACACTGTGGTCAAATTGATGCAGGTTGATGTCCCCTACTCTTAACTCTCGTTCGACAGTCGAGTCGATGAGACTCCCTGTCGGAACAAGCCAGTATCAACTTCTATAATGCGTATAACCTATCTCCGTAAAACAGAAAACTGTCCATGACCGAGCGATGCAGTATGACTCACGGCGGTAGAACGTACTGATGACATCATCACCAGGTAGGTTTAAAATTGGAAAGGTAAGCTCGGTTGGTTCTTTATGGGGTGCCTTGTTTATCTTTATGGTTTACATGTCTACGAACTTGAGACCAATGGAACGTTACTGGCTTGGGTACCTGTATACATAATATTTCGGTCGACATTGTTCGACCCGATAAGTGTAGCGTCTTTGTTTACAGTAGGCTTAGCCCTCGTCATTTAAAAAAAAGTGGTGTAAAGCACCAAAAGTGGTGGCGGTGTAGAAAGAAGGTCTTAGTATCAATATGACAATTTTGGACCCTAAATGTAGAGCGACCGAGCAGCGATCGGCGACGAATACTATGAACGATTGTTTGTTAAAGTGACTTTGCCGTTGTACAAAGAAAGTCTTAGTACCTATCAGATAAGCAAATCATATGTACTAGACACATAAGTTATGAACATACGGTTTCTTCTCACTTCTTCCACTGGTGGACAAAAAATTGAAGTGAACATCAATATAATAATGAATAGTATAAAATATAACTTGTCTAAGTGCTTATTTGTAAGCCTAAAGAAATAAACATTCATTTCATTTCATATCAATATGTCAATTTTGGACCCTAAACGTAGAGCGACCGTGCAGTGATCGGCGACGAATACTTTAAACGATTGTTTGTGTGACTCAAAACGGAACGTTAAATTTTTTTTGTCTGAAATTGTAACAATCACAATTACGGCAGCAATCGATTGTGAACATTAACTCAGAAATACATGAATCAAGTTTTCGGTACTATCCGAGCAGTTGAGTCATGATAATCCTCTCATCATCATCAACATAATTTTGACGACCGATGTGGCGCGGTGGGCGAAGGTCCGTCTGCGACGCAGGAGGTTGCGGGTTCGATTCCCAACTCGGGACAATTGTGTGTACGATCTGCAGATATTTGTTCCGGGTGTTCTGGTCGTTTTCTATGTATAATAAAAAATATCTATCTATGTAATGTATTGTATTATGTATATCAGTTATCTAGTACTCATAATACAAGCTCTGCTTACCATGGGGCTAGATAATGCTCTGTGAATTGTCCAGCATTTTTTTTATCATCATCAGCCTATAGCAGTCCACTGCTGGACATAGGCCTCCTCCAATGAGCGCCATAGCGCCCTGTCTTCAGCTTGCCGCATCCATATAAGCCATATATCAATGATAATCCTCTAGTCCTGTCATTTCTGAGAATGGATAATTGATCAGTGACAATGATGATTAATCGATATCGCGAGGAAGAAACCTTTCAATAACATCAACTTTACCTAAGTAGGTACCCTACCCACTTGACACATTTTTCGGCATGTTGGTCGGCAAGGTAAACGAGTTAATTTGGAATTAATTGAAGGGTTAGACTTCCTGTTTTTTTGTCTCAAGAAATTACGACTTATTCAAACATCTTATAACAAAACACAGCATTCCACGATAGTTATAAAATAACAAAATTGTTCTATTGTGAGATAAAAATAATGATGGACAGACAATCCACACGGCAATGTCTAACCCAAAATAAATAATGCTGGATAAAATCCACAAAGCATTATCTAGCCCTTAGCTAAGCAGAACTTTTGTTATAGGCACTAGATAACTGAATACTTAATACATTAAACTACATAGATATACATTTTTATGATACAGAAAAAATGCCCGGATCTGCAGATTGTACAAACATTTGTCCCTAGGTAAGAAACGAACCCGCAAACTCCTACGTCACAGGCGGACCTTCCCCCGCGTTACTGAAGTCATCACATACTTCAATACATACGAAAACATACTTCATTAGAAAGTAGAGGTCACTATATCTACCTCGTTTGTTGCTTAGTGCTTACGTAAGCCCGATTCCTTCGAAAGCATTACTCTACGAAACTAGAATTGTTCACCCGAATGGTGGCAATCGGTTCCACGAGGCGCCCGCATTGTTATTGTTACATTGTTGACACTGAAAGCTGTGAGACTGTTTTGCCGCTATTGTCTTTGCATCTCTCCTTTTTGTTACTGTGTATTACTGGTGCTGCAGATAGATCTGTAATTGCCATTTCGCATAGGCCTCTTCTTTCTACATTTGTAGTAGCTAGTGTATTAATATACCCTGGATCTTTTGTTTAGGAGAATGTATCAAGGTCAAAGTTGAACTAATGAAGATAATTCATTCATCTATTAGGGATTCGTTTATTTTGCTGTAATGTTAATCCCTCATTCATAACTCATAAGGCTTTACTTATCCTATCCTTCTAATATTATAAACGCCAAAGTTTGTGAGGATGTATGGAAGTATGTTTGTTGCTCTTTCACGCAAAAACTACTGAATGGATTTTGAAGAAACTTCACAATAATATAGCTTAAATAACACCTAGGCTACAATTCATAAAGATATATTGTATATTATTCCAAATATCGTTTCACTCGCGTGGTGACGACACACATATTTTGGATATTTTGGATCGCAGATATTTTGATTCGCGGGGCGCAGCTAGTAAAAAGCAAGTAAAAACTATAGGTTGGTTATAAAAACCTAGGTTAGGAGTGCCTCAGGGGAGTCTTTTAGCTCCGTATATTTATTATTTACATCATATTTATTTTCATATGAAAGAGCTCGACAAATGAAAGTTACATGTTACAAGAAAAATAAACTGAGGAGAGAGTTCCTATAAAACAAACAGCCTTTTTCTCCTATCTGAAAAGATAAAACAGAAAATTATCTACGTAATGAACACAGCGATAAAATTCTACAACATAACCGAGGATTGGTGGTAACATAGATAAATAACCATATAACCTGAATTTTTTAACAATTGATAATTGTTTCAAAACATCGCCACATCTCTATTGAATTGGGCTGAGTGTTGACAAAACACTATTTCGGTTTACAAACACTTCAGATTGAACAGTTAAACACGTCGTGTCGTCATAATAACTTCAAATGCGTTGCTCCAGAACCGATATCTTATCTCTATTTGAATAGAGTTGAGATTCGTCTATGGTATCGTTATGTTCAAAGAGTAAAGTAATTATAAAGGTTATGTTCACCCAAATCGTTTCCCAGAGTCGGAGCCTAGCCATGGCACGTATGGCGAAATCAACTCTTAGTGTGGATAAATAAATCTTATGATTTTTTTAAATAATAAACAATATAGCGGAGCATCATCATCAGCCTATAGCAGTCCACTGCTGGACATAGGCCTCCCCCAAAGAGCGCCATAGCGCCCTGTCTTCAGCTTGCCGCATCCAGCATATTCTTTTGGCGTGTCTATCCATGGGGGGGTTGATGCCCATAATCCCCACGCTGGGCATGCGGGTTGGGGATCGCAGTATAGGGAGTGTGCTGCAAGGGACGCTGCTGCCCGCCCCCCGGTGTATGTCCCTTAGTCGCCTTCTACGACACGCACGGGAAGAGTTGGGGTGGTGCTATTCTATCACGGCCGACACCACACAGCCGCTATCCTATATCAGGATAGCGGAGCAGCTTGGCGGTAACTTGTTGTCATCATCATCATCAGCCTATGTTAGTCCACTGCTGGACATAGGCCTCTCCCAATGAGCACCACAGCGCCCTGTCTTCAGCTTGATGGATACAGCATCTACTTGTCTAACTTTTTGTATCGTTATGTTAATCTAATTCGTTTCCCAGACTCAGGGCCTAGCACGAATGGCGTGATCGTTCATGTGGAGCCATGTGCATATTGCGTAGCTCTACGCTGTTTTGATTTGCTATGCTTTTGATAAACGAAACCTTGCATTCTAATCAAAAATATTTTGCGAGTGTTGCTTACTTCATTTCAGCATTTTAATAAATATCGTACCAGGGGCGGAATTCTGCTAACCAATGGCTTTACTATGACAATGGTATCGTCGCCGAATCGTCCATAGACAGTGCGTGTGGAGAGGGGTAAGGGGAACTCCAATATCTCGTCTCCCAAGCCAACCTAAACTGCACGTGGTAAACCCACGTGCAGGTTAGGTTGGCTGCTAGATAACGAACTAGGCTTTGGTAACAATATCAAACAATCTTCATAATTTGATTACTCATATACCTAATTTTCAATTTATTTTCCATTACTTGACACTGGCAGAAAAGTGTCCAACGGGACACAATTGCCACTAACAAAGAATCATCATAGTGCTTGTGTTGCTTTTTGCACGAAGAAATCAATCTCAATATTTTTGTCTTTTTTATGGTCTTAGTGTTGATCATAATAAATAATTATGAAAAGCAATTTCATTCGCTTCTGCCAGCATTACGAGCATTTTATAGCATAGCATTACGCATTACGAGCGGACGACCCGTATTACTAGGGTAAACAGTTAAACTGCGGTGCGACCTAGGGTTACGCAAACCTAAATGTGTCAAAGTTGGACTGCTGTCGTGGCCAATGAAAGTATCAGGTATATGGTGTCGGCGTATGATCCGCCTATAACACCCAATCATCGCCATTACTCAGTCGACCTGCGAAAGACTGCAGGTAGATGCTGGATGCGTCAAGCTGAAGACAGGGCGCTAAGGCGTTCATTGGGGGAGGCCTGCAGTGGACTAATTATAGGCTGATGATGAACTCTGAAATACATAGTTTTAAGAAATGGTCAAAAGGCATGCCTAGAGTTACCCCCCTCAATGTTCATTCATTGTTACTTTACCGAACTGATTGCATTGTTAGAATTGGTTGATTGCGTAAAACTGAGATGGTACAGTTACCTAATAAAGTTCGGTTTGCAGATTAAAGTTATTGGGGATTCGGTGAAAGTAAGACCACTTTGCAATCAAATAAAAATCCGAATTGATAAGCGGCACCTACCATCTAGGCCGAGATCTGTCGCACGTAGACTGACTTTCCTAAGCTCAAGCTTAGCCTGAGTTTAAGAAAGCTCTATGATTTATTAGATAGATAGATAGAAAACTGTCGATCGTGGTTTTGTGAAGTGTGAGACCTACTCTAGCTCAACAAGAAATCATTTAAAATATACCTAAGTTCTGTGAATCATCATTAGCAGTACAATCAGCACCGTTTTCTACGAATCAATATGAGGTTATCTATATTTTAACCGATCAAGAAAAAAAGTAAATTGATGTTCGGTTATGTATTTTCGCTGATTTTTTCATCAATTAGTGACTGAAATGAAATGAATTGAATTTATTTGTTAAATTGTTGTAGTTGACTGATTTTAATGTTTATTTTTATTTTGTTATGGAATAGGAAATTATCCCAAGATAATCCCATAGAATTTTTATTCCCGAAGGACTAATGCAAAACCTAAAAAATTGTCAAGTCTTAGAGAATTTATAGTCGTATGTTCGTTTTTGTATAAACATTAATGTCAATTCATTATGTAACACCACACAAGCTATTAAGTACTTCAAAGATTCAAATGCCGGTAGTGGAAGTCGTAAAGAGGGAAAGGTCAGGGCAGTTCGCCCCTCGTTCCCACGGCCCACGGAAGTCTATGACAAAAACTGGTGCGATCCATAATTCTTAACTAGAACACGTTGGGGTGGAAATTTATGCTTTTTTCTTGGGAAAGGTTAAGGTCGTAAGATATGAAGTTGGATTGACATAATTAGTGAGATGAACAATTTGGCTGGCATTTCTTCGAATGTAATTGACTAAGATCAAAATATATGATAAGGCACGCTTATCTTGATTCTTCGGGTATTGTCTTCAGGTTTAACTTTTTTTTATGTATTGATTTCCGTCACGTATAAAAGTCAGTTTAAACTAAAGTAGTAGACCTGAACAGTAGTCAAAATCGACAAACTATCACAGATACAGGTTAGTAGCTCTTTCTACTCAACTGTACCTGTAATAAAGACACTTTTATTTTTCTCGTTGTCAGTACAGTGTACAGGTATGCACACACCTCGAATGCCAACACTGACACAGGAAGAAGTGCGTTTCGGAACAGTGAACACTGTTTGAGGGGTGCCTTCGAAGTATATTCCATGGGATTGTGCTATAAGATTATGGTTTGATGTGACGTTTCATCGTGTTATGATGGGGCCTTACTTCACTTAATTAATCGCTTCACCATGACAATGCAATGATATCAATCAATTTACCTTTGGTGACAGAAAGTACAGATTGAGGCGTGTCAAGCTTGAAACTATTGTTTTATGTATGTCTATACTTTTATAATGTATTATTGTGTAACTTATAGTTATAATCTACTTATTTATTTCCACCGTAGGTACACAATGTTACACTTGATGTCGTTAAATACTATTTTAAAAGACAAATTACATTTTTATTATAACACACACTAACTTTTGACAAAGGAAACACCATAGGACATTGTGCAAAAAAAAAGCAGACAGACTTCTTTAAAAAATTAAAATAAATTATGGTATAAGTTAAATGGAATAATAAATTAGATAAAATGTCAAAGTACTATGAATGTTTAATTTTTTGTTTATTTTTTAAGTTGTGTGTGTTTTAATTTTATATGGATTTTATGATAATCTGAAATAAACGAATAATAAATAATAATAATTGTGCTAAGCTATTATTCATATTTCTACGTGTGTAGCTCTCTACCTACTAATCTACTACATTTAAAAATTAAGTAATAGATCGATCGCTTGAAAAACCGAAAAGCTGCAAACATAGCTGATTCTTTCTTATCAGATTAAATGCAAAATTTGATTAAAATGCAATTCTGTAATTACTTATTGTAAACATAAATAGTTTCAAAATGAATCGTAAAGTAGGTTTGTATGCGGGCTTACATTTTGGTGATCTTATTTCTTCATGGCTACAGGCATATTTCCTTAATCCTTGTACCTTACTCCAGCAACTCGTGAATACTCGAGTTGCGTGAGCGTGCGATACCGATTCTAACAATGCCAATGCGCATTCGATAGAGCTTTCTCTCCGCTGGAAATGTCATCAGAATTGTATTCTTGACGCTCATGCATAACATAGTTCAGGGCTGGCACTCGACTGAATCAAAACTTTACATTGAATTAACGTTTCAAAACGAAACAAAGATGGCGGCGGCTGCAATATGAGCAACCGTGGCGAATCAGGTATTTGTGGAAATTAGGTACTTAGAGTCATGAAAGTGAAGGCTTACCTAAAGATAAGTTGTACAGAGTTTTGTACCTACTTATTCGTTTTAATCGTGATCGAGGTGCTTTAAGATGGCTGTAACATCAGACTTGTACAGCTGTGCGTCTATGAATCAGTATCGGAGCGTACGTAGCGTAAGGATTTGTTTTCACGAGGATGAAAATGAAAAATTATGTTTATTTCGACTCAATCTTAAACATAATATTAAAAAATTAAATACTTATAGATAATTAAATATAAAAAATTAAATTAAATATAAATTAAATCTTATAGTTATATACAGTAGGTGCCTAAAAACTAAAGTTGTCATAGTTTAACATACAAGTTTGAAATGGTATGATGTAATATACAAAATACTGAATTATCTAACGATCCGCCAATAGGCGTAGTTTGTATCCCGGATAGGGTTTTGTTGCGGATGACGGCAAACTTAAAGCGTTTTAAAAATACCGATATTGCGGATGCAAAATCTGAAGGCAGTGGTCGTGCCGCGTACTGCGTATCTACCTTACAAATCGAATCCAATGCAATGGACGCACAGCTTTGCAGTTTCATTCCTACGAACTCTTTTTTCTATGTTGCGTGGCTTTAGCGTTTGCCACAATTCTGACAATTCGATTGTAGTATTCGAATGATTATGAATGAAATGTTCCATTTTTGTATCCTATTTCATACTGCGCCTCTACTGTGCGGGGACGGAACTAAGTTATTTACTTTCAAAAATAGAACGTTTTGAAGCTATGATAGTATCAATCTCACGGCTCAGGTGTAAATTGGAATCGATCCGTAGTGGTTTATGTGTAGCAGCCCTAAATCAGTACTGCTTTCTCGTGATGAATCAGTATTCTTGTCCTTTCTTGTATATACCTTAGGGTATTTTTATACTAAAGGTAAAGGATGTCCCGTGTCATCCATTGCTACTGCAACAAACTGAACTGACATGACCTCAGCCTTCTGCGACATGTGTGTGGCGGACAACCGGCGAAAAAACGTCAATTCATTTCTTAACAATTTGACTGCGATTTTTTTTCGACGACTGCGATCTTTTTTTTAACCTAAAAAATTCGTGCTGCCGCTCTACACAGCGGTTGTGTTGCGCCACACATGCGTTTCGTTCGAAAAATATTACGGCTGTGCTGAGTCACAAAGATCTGTATTTTCTCAGCCGCTGCGCTAGTGTGGATTTACGCATATTAGTCACTTGTAGAAAACACATACCGTGTGATTTCAGCACTCAAAGTGTTAAGAGACCCCTTACTTATTAAAACATTATCTAGATACCACAGAACAATTGAATAATCACATTACACTAATATTATGAACGCCGAAATTTGGATGTTTAGATGGATGGATGTTTGTTACTTATTCATCCCAAAACTACTGAACGGATCATGCTGTGCATATACATATTATGTATCTCTAAGCTGCGAATCAACTACTTATCATAACTACTTATCATTTGACGACCGATGTGATTTCTATGTATAATAAAAAATATCTATCTATGTAATGTATTGTATTATGTATATCAGTTATCTAGTACCCATAACACAAGCTCTGCTTACCATGGGGCTAGATAATGCTGTGTGAATTGTCCAGCATTACTTATTTATATCAACTATTTATCTTAGAAAATAGTTCCCATGGGATAGAAATAACCTTTAAAAGTCCATAGACGCAACGCGTGCAAAGCCGCGGGCATAAACTAGTCTGCTATAAAGTTACAATAAGCCGTTCGTAGTGTTGCATATTATGTATTACATAATGTTTACATTTATATGCACAAAACGGTTTATTACCGAGAAGCGTTGTAAGTTCTGGAAGTTTGTAACCGTTGCAGTTTGTTACTGCTGGGAATAGATTTAATTATTATATTAAAATTATGTCACACAGGCTATATGCACGCTTTATTTTAGTAATTGTCTTTCTTTTATGTTGGGTCTAATTCTATACTAGTATGTCGCAAGATTGATTAACAAGCTGAAGTGGCAGTGGGCCGGCCATATCTCGCGAAGAACCAACAACCGTTGGGGTAAACGTGTTCTTGAGTAGAGACCACGATTCGGTAAACGTAGTGTAGGACGCCCTTCGAATAAGTGGGAATACGACGTGCGAATAACTGTAGGGAGATGCTGGATTCGTCAAGATGAAGACAGGGCGCTATGGCGCTCATTGGGGCCTATGTGAGGCCTATGTGATCATCATCAGCCTATGTGGACTAACATAGGCTGATGATGATGTATTGACGCGTGACCCGAGAGCTGGTTAGTATCTGGCGCTATGCAGCCAGCGCCTTTCGGACACTTGCGACTGTCATCGGTATTAGTCCAGTTGAGCTACCTCTAGATTCTCTGCAACAGTCTGCAGTTAACTGTTTCAATTATAAATACTAGTTCTAATTTGTTTCTATTACTATGATGTAAACTATTCTATTTTAACCTGAAAGGTGTACCAAAACAAATACGCCTCCTCACATCTGGCATTCGGGTATCATCGATAAACACATTAAAAGGTAATCAATACATGTAGCGGTCACTGCAGTGCGTCGGGTGGTCCACCCACATTCTAGAATACTTAATGGTATCTATATCTACGTTCATCAATCGGCAATATGTTCTGTCTGATGAGTAGTTATCAATTAAAAACATACAATTTGACCAATTATAATAATAATAAATAATGCTGGACAATCCACACAGCATTATCTAGCCCCATGGTAAGCAAAGCTTGTGTTATGGGTATTCGATAACTGATATACATAATACAATACATTACATAGATAGATATTTTTTTTAGTATACATAGAAAACGACCAGAACACCTGGAACAAATATCTGCAGATCGTACACACAATTGTTCCGAGGCGGGAATCGAACCCGCAACCTCCTGCGTCGCAGGCTTTCCTTCGCCCACCGCGCCACATCGGTCATCAAATTATGTTAAGCTTTTCGATAATGATCAGTTTTTATTCAAAACTGATAAAGGATGTACTGAAAACTATTCAGTACATCCTAAGTACTTGAATACGTCCTTAGATCAAAAGGTTCGCAGTAGAAAATCGATTACAACGCGATTCGTAATGTGAGCGAATAGTCCAGTTTTCTGTCAAAAGACGAAGCAAGACGTCCTCATAAAAAACGCGATTATAAGCAAGTGAAGAAATCAATATTTTACGTATTTAACGTCAGCGTTATGAAAATATTCTAGTCGTGCGTGACTTACTAATTTTCTTTCGTAACAAAAAAAGTACACCTCAATGACCCAGTTTTAAAGTTACAGATCAAAAATAAAATAAAAATCGTTTTTTTTTTTGCAAATTTCTAAAAAAAAATTGATTTTACTAGGCTTATGTACCGAAATTGTATTTTTTTCTTATTTTCTTAGCTAGATAAACAATCTAGCTTTCAAATGAGGCTACTTTGAATAAAATACACCGTTTACTCAAAAAGAAACGAAGAAAAAACCAGATGAAGTAGTTTTCATTAAAAAAAATATCAAATCGGCTTTATTTTTGAGATAGGTAACATATTATTTTTTATTTTTTGTTTTTTATCGATAAATATATGTCGTGTATTCGCACATCTCGTTTGATCAAGGTTCGACAATACACATTGTATATGTCGTGTATCTGCAAATCTTTTTTGATCAAGGTTCGACAAAACACATTGTATTTAGATATTTAATCATTACAAAAACAAACACAACATATGTACATAGATTTGTATGTGACTTATGTTTAGTACGTAGCACCTACTGTATAGTAATTCAGTAGTCATATCAAGTTTTTTATACGAGTACAATGCAGGGCAAAGATCGTCGCAAAGCAGTCTACGTTCCGTACTTTCTCTTAGATGTATAGTTTTTTTAAACATCAAATTTAAAATAAATTAAAATAGAAAAATCGACGACGAAAGGTAGACTCTAGACACAAGGGGGGTAGAAGGTCTGGTCCGAAAAGAAATGGGTCAGACAAAGAACTTTAAAAAAGTACAGGCTGACTAGTCGACTACTTGCAATACCATTGGTTATTTATGTTGCAAACAACTGTACACAGTCATAGCAAAGCATAATAATAGTCACGCGATCTCATCTTCGTAAATACCACTATGTTGGTACCTCCTTTACGTAATACCGTTGCTTTGTGGTATCAAAAGAAACCTAGCCGTACCTGCTTCATCGATTTTCTAGTTTACCTTTTTGTAGACTAAGAATGATAAGTGGATATATGAAGCATTGTATGGTTTCATGATAGCATTGGCATAAATTTAATTCTGCTGTGTTTCGGTATAATTAAATTCGTTCTGTCAAAAATGTATTCCTAATTTCAAGTCGTTTTAAATGAGTTTAGATAACCTACTTTTTTAAACGACGAAACGATAAACCAAATAATAGGAAGGAGGTTCTATGTTCGGATATATGTATTTTTTTTTACCTATTTGGAAATATCTTTCACAAATGTAAGTATGGAGAATGATTTCGAGGTGATCCTTAAAAATGTACCTAATTCCCGAGGGATAGGTAAGTATTGTCTGTATGTGTTATTGTCCCAAAAAACTTAAAAAACGGCTAAATACTAAAGTATTTGTGAAGTCTGTTTTTAGTTTTTTTTGTATAAACAATCAATTATTGGATTTAATAAGGTCATGTCAGCATTAAACCTTTTGTAACCACCTTTTCACCCTTCACAATGGAGCATCGAACTCTATTAACCTGTATGTAGAGCCATAGAAATGGAGTTGAAAACAATTTGTCATCGATAAATCAATCCATAGACAATTAGATATGAACCTAATCCACGGTTCATTAATATATTAAAATCCTTCATAGTAGTACCACCTGCATAAATATGTACAACTGTTTTATAACAATTTAATGGATGTTTGCATTGGAGTCTTTATTTCAAGGCTTGTATATTTACATGGTCTGTTTCATTAAATATTTTTTATAAAAATTATCGTTCGTATGCCCCACACCTCTTTAATTTTAATAAGGTAGACGTACTAGCTTTTCACCGTTAAATCTGACGCATGGTGCAAACCCGGATCAGAAATTGGCGTTAGCGCATAGCTATGTTAACATAGCTCTATGACCTAAATTGACTATCAACATAATATAGAGATTTTATTAATACTTATACATTCTAAAGAAAAAATTCGAAAAATAAAACCAGAATGAAAAAATATAATATTATCTGAAATACCATATAAGTAATATAAACATAAATAAATCATAATGATAATAACTAAGAAAACATCAGAAAACAAACAAACTCGGCAAATAAAAAGCAGAACTCTACCTAGAGTGTTATCAGAACGCTAGCAGGTAGAAATAATATCAGTTGGCACTAATTAGCGAGCACTTCCATAAGACATGCCAACTGCGCAAGAGCTAATTGTTTCCTTATGACACTATCAACTTTTCCATTCACTGAAGCAATCTTAACTACGGGTGTTCTCGTTCTTTCATAATATGAGAGAAGTAATGAGAATATTTTATTTGTATTTTCTATAAACAACTAGCGGAACTTCCCGGCTTCACACGGTTTTAGTACGAATCGCTAACTTTTTTGAAAATATAATATAGCCTATGTTCACCGCGTATAGTGTAGCTTCCCAACGGTGAAAGAATTTTTCAAATCGGTCCAGTAGTTTCGGAGCCTATTCATTAAAAACAAACAAAAAATCAAAACTTTCCTCTTTATAATATTAGTATAGAAAATCAAACAAAAATGATTAAATAATAAAAGACGAGATATTTTTTTTGCAATTAAGTCGGTCTCATTCTCAGCATGAGTTACTTGTAAGCACGTTACAACCAACGCTGGTCTTCCGATAGAGCCGTTTGGTGACGTCACAGAAGGTCACACCACGGAAGACCAGCGCTGTAGTTGCTTCCCGAGTTCCAAAATTGTGATAAACAAATTCCAAATTTGTTTATTACAATTTGTTTCTTTTTAACTATTGGTTTTTAAACATAGTATTTTTTATGTGTCGTGAGACGCAATCAAAAATCCTTTCTATTTTATCGTATAAGCAAATAAGGTACCTAACTTTCTAGTTCAAAATTTAAAGGCTGGTAATATTTAGATAATTCTACAAGCTCGGGTGGTTTGTATTTACTACGACATAAAAGTGAAAACTTGTAATTGGCCCTAAGTACCTAGCATGTGCATGATACATGCTATCTTAAGCAAAGACCTTAGTGTTAAATCATAGCTGTAAGCTTTCCTAAAATTCGTAAAATAAAATAAGACTAGTTTTGGAGTTATTGCGTCTTCTAATACTTCGACACAGTTGCAAGCTCCGTTACCATGATAGTTTTATAGTGGTCCTAGTTATTTCTAGTCAGGTTCGTCTTTACTTTTATGGTAGTTTTACTTTTACGCTACATTATATAAAGTTTAAATCCCTACTACTTAAGTTGTTTTGTATTTTTAAATGTGTTTTCCTTTTTTTGTAATTGTTTATTTTGGTGTGTGGCTATAAATAAATTCTTTATTCTTCTTTATTCTTTAGAACACTAAAATTATAATGCTAATGTTTGAATGGAAGTATTACTTGATGTTTGTTACTTCTTCACGCTAAAATTACTAAACATATCAGACTGAAACTTGTATAGATGAAGGTCTAATAAAATATAGGCTACTTTTTACCCCATAAGTATATTCCCATCGGATAGAAATAACCAATAGTTTCCATAGAAACAAGACTAGCGAAGCCGTGAACAGAAACTAATCATACATAGCGACGGCTTCGAGTACCTTTCAATTTGTTCCGTTTCTCTTATCTGTTGCGATGCGATCTCAGGTAAGGTTCTCCCATAGATTATTTCGATACTAATATTGTTATCTGAACCATTGCAACACGCTTGAGATACCAAAACAACTACATACATATCTTATCTTAACCAAAGCTGCAATGCAATTCTTCCGTCGTTTCTAACTATATAAAATACGAACAGTGTGACTTCTGCATTAGCGATATGGCATGGTTATTGACGTCATCCAGTTTATAGCTAAACATCAATGCAAACGAGTCTCTGTCACACACAGGTGAACAAAGCATTCAATCACAACACACACACACAATATTTGTGGACTGGGTAGACAGAAATGGATGATAAAACAACGTCGCTTCCCGCAGTCTGTCTGTATATATGCTTAGATCTTTAAAATTACGCAACGGATTTTGATGCGTTTTTTTTTATAGAGAGTGTGATTCAAGAGGAAGTTTTATAAGCTATTTGATAAACAGATTTCCACGCGGGCGAAGCCGCGGGGCGCAGCTAGTTGTTAATAAACGTGACATTGGTTTTAGCAAGGTCGCGAGGACTTCGCAGAATAAACGCACAGATTTTGAGTTCTTTTGCACGTTCTACTCAATATATATAAAAAGCTAGACTTTATATTATACATATGTATATATGTATGTACAACATGAAGGCTAGCGTTTAGGTATATACCTAACAAGTTTTAGATTGATTCGTTCTTTCTGAAGTTTTAATTTACTCATTCATGCTCTATATTTTGGCTATAGATTGGTAACTGTGTAGTTTATTTTTGTCGATTTGAGAAACTCATATAATTTCGTTTTGATAAATCCAGAATATAGTTATGTTGTCCCTATTGCTGTAAAGAAAAATCGCCAAAACACATTTACATAGCTCAGATAGAGCTTAAAGAAAATCAGGTTTCCCGTCATTGTTAATGAAAACACAATGAATAATTAACATTGAAATACATAAACATGATTACAAACAATGATTTGAACAAATCGTCAAACCTTGATCTTGTATGACGAAGATGATGACGTAGTCCTAGATAAAACAGACGTGCCAAATCTATCGGATTCCAAACACCTACAACTGCTCGCACGTGACATTGAACTATAAGCTGCGAGGTAAGGAGGGGCAATGTGTACCCTTGTTTTCGTTTGTCGTGTGTTGATGTTTCATTTCATAATGTGCCATTCTGAAATGAAACATCAACACACGACATAGATACATAGAACATAGAAAGCGCTTCTTCCATGTATAATTACTAATAGTCTCTTATTCCCTCTTTCTACCCCTACTGCATAACCTAATACTAAGGAGGTGTTTATTCTCACAGTTTTTTTTTATAATGCTGGACAATCCACACAGCGCCATCTAACCCCAAACTAAGCAGAGCGAGTTTTATTGGTTCTAGATGAGTGTTATACTTAATACACTACATATGTAGAAATATATTTTTTATTATACATAGATAACGACCTGACCACCAGGAACAAATATCTGCAGATTGTACACACGATTAATTGTCCCGAATCGAGGCGGGAATCGAAACCGCGGACCTCCACCGCGCCACAGAAGTCACCAACAGATAATCTGATGATAACGATTTTGACAGAACTTTTATACAGACGCGGCCTCTTTCGCATTATAAATATACGCTTGCAAATGTCCTAACTGCCACCGCAGGCTACGTCTATCTGGGAGAGTCATTATACGGCAAAATCTTCCGGAATATTACACCCATAGTGTATATCAGGACAAAATACAGTAAGACCCGTCTACATTTTACCGTCACCGTATTATCGATACTGATATTTATTATAAAGGTATGCTTTTTTGTTTGTTTGTTTGTAATGAATAGGCTCCGAAACTACTGGACCGATTTGAAAAATTCTTTCACCGTTGGGAAGCTACACTATCCCCGGTGAACATAGGCTTTATTATATTTTCAAAAAGTTAAGGATCCGTACTAAAACCGTGCGAAGCCGGGAAGGTCCGCTACTAATTATACATAACTTCGGGCTAGGCTAAAAAATCCGTCGTTTCATAATTATGTTGCTTTTTAACCCGACTTTTACTAAGCGAAATAAGTAATGCGTTGACTTGACCTAGAATATTCATGAATAAAGCTTAACCTAAAAGTTTAAAGACATACCGTTGCCCTAAAAAACTGAAAGCTCGCGTGATAGAATTCATTGCCTTAGAAGTCACAAAATTGTTTCTACCTCTTACCTACTATAAATTTCACTGGTTCACTGTCAGCTGGTATTTACCTACTCCAGACAAAACACCATTACTATGAATGTATGTAGGTACCTAACTGAAAAAACGGGCGCCTAGGTTGATTAAGCCTTCTTCAAGTTATTCCACTTGGAAGGCTAGTAATCTTTTGACAAAGATTTCCAGCTACTTTTCTTAGATCGATCCGTTGTCTGACTGGTCTGTCCCACCCGCGTTTTCTCCTCGATGTGACCAATTGGTGACAGTTTGAATCCAACTGGGTTGTCTTGAGTCTCTGTATGTGGACCATAAGATAATAATAATGCTTTGGAGAGAGAGACAGATCGAGAGAGAGAGATAATAGAAATGATAATCTTAATTAAATAACAAACAGATATAAGTCGTGTACATAAAGGTTGTGAAATGTTATGGTGTCCGCTGAAAATATCAAATGTGATGCTTAGATCACATTTGACAAATATAATCTAACCGTGACACCATGTAATTTTCAATCCCAATTTTATCTACACGAATAGTACATGAGCCGTGTACTTGTAAATAAAAATGTCAAATGTGATGCTTAGATCACATCTGACAAATATAATCTAACCGTGACACCATGTAATTTTCAATCCCAATTTTATCTACACGAATAGTACATGAGCCGTGTACTTGTAAATAAAAATGTCAAATGTGATGCTTAGATCACATCTGACAAATATGGGATAGCACGTAATTTTCAATCCCAATCTGTATCTACACGACTATGACTAGTTTGTTTTAGTACCTTATTGCACATATTATTGAGAATACTTAGAAACATTCAGACGATGTAGATGCTGAATAAATACGCTTGTAGACTGGTTGTCGCCGGTGCTGGATTTAGCAAATACCCTCTATTCTGGCTATTTCGCGCTGAGTGATATACGGCCGCGGAGATTGGAGCTTTGCCAGCTGATCAATACAGAAGACTAGATATAAACACGCGGTTTTACTCAGGTATCTACTACCTGGGTATATTATAGGTACCTTGCTAGTTTTGTTATGGAATAGTGGTTAATTTTGTATGATTGTTAATTTCTAGAAGGTGTACATTAATCTAATTTGTAATGCGTAATCTTTTCTTTTCTTTTTAATTTGTGCAATATGTACTAACTACTCACAGATCGAACAACAACTTATATTTACTTGTATTAATTGTTTTCACAAAACTAATATACATACATATATTCTCATAAAAGTGACTGTGTTTTTTTTAAGAAAAAATATATTTAAACCTAAATCTATAATCCTAATCTATAAATGCCTACTGAGGTTATTTTTAAGTTGGATTTAATCCTAAAATCTTAACGCAAAATATAATAGAAGTTTGAGTTAGAGAGAATATGGTAAATGAAATATGAAGATGGTAAGGTCACACATATTTTTTACTCCTATGAACGGTTTATCCTAAAGTACCTACCTAGTAAGTACCTTTGCACAAGTATGGCAATAAATTTACTATCAATAGAGTCAAGGAATTAAGAGACAGAACATCTGTTATTGGTTATAAACAGTAACGTCAGTTACCAAATGTAGTTAAAATAGAAACATGAAATGAAATTAATACTTCATTCAGTGCCTATTTCCTAAAATAGACCAATCAAGGTAATCATTCTCTTGGATTGTTTTGTTTACTATTTTAGGCACCCCTTTATTTCAGTACACGGACATAGATTGATTCGAGTTACTAAAATAAAGTACCTAAAGTATAAATCCTAATCAACTTACTTACCTAATTCCAATTTATAATCTTATTGCCTGAAATTGAATAATTTTATTGTTAATCCTATGAGATTTTATTCAGCTAACTCTCAGCTAATAACACATTTATACAAACCTTTGTGGTTTCCTTCGTGTTATTTTTAAGCTTTTTTATGTAACAATATCTTTAAGTTGGTAAATAAATAAAAAAAAAATAAAGCGAAAGTTTGTGTCGTTGTGAAGATGTTTGAACGAAGACAATGCCAAAACTACTGAATAGATCGGGCTGGAACTTTGCACAGATAAAGATCTGGATTTTGAACTTTATATTTCATAAAACGCGTGTGAAGCTGCGGGCAGAAGCTAGTAGAGTAGACTATAAATAGATAAAACAATTTCAAAACGAATTCGTTTTTATGTTTCATTTCTGCGTCGAGCTAATCTTGGCCCATTCCTGCGTATAGAAAATCCAAGATGGATTCCCGTGACATATTAAAACTATTTTTACCCTCACCGGCTGCGTCGGGGCAACCCTAATTTGTAACTAGAGATTTATGTACCAATCTCGTATATTTTTATCACTCTGGTATTTTCAGAAATATATCACGTAAACGAGCTGGAAATAGGAAATGATACAAATATAACGTTTTGGAATTTATGTTTGGAAAACTGAACAAGTTTATACATACATATGTTTTCTTCGCTTAGATCTTTTAAACTACTTAACGGATTTTAATGCAGTTTTCAGCAATAGATAGAGTGATTCAATAAGAAGGTTTATAAACCATTTGATACGTATTTCCATGCGGGTGACGCCGCGGATCGCAGCTAGTAATATTATAAGTTTTATAGACTCCTAAAATTGTTGGTATCAATGTAATCAGTCGATTTTCTGCATATGCTTCAAGGTAATAAAACTAATGAGTTATGGTCTTGCAATAATCGCAGTTTCAACTCGTTTGCTCGTACAAAGGCCGTACGAAGAACCTTTATAGAAAATACACTAAACCATAGAAGTGAAGCAAAGGATGTAAAACCAGTAAAAGGAGATCGGCTTCACATCCCTGCCTCCGTTAAAAGCTATAATTTTTTCTACTCGCCTGACTAATCATCAGGCCTTGAATGACGATGAGTGTATACCGTGTAAGGCTCAAATTACCACTATATGGCGCCATTTTATGAGGCAGGCATTTTAATTATTTTATTAACGTGGGAGCTATTTAATGAAGAGGTCTCGTTTTTATAAAAAAATCTTAGAATGAGACCTGTGTGAGTTTTCTAGCTATTAAAAATAACAGAATATAATATTCTGTTATTTTTTATGACTATGTATATCATTAAACGGTAGCAAGTGGTTGTTGAACTGAATCTCATTAACTTGACGATGACCGATGTGGCGCGGTGGGCGAAGGTCCGCCTGCGACGCAGGAGGTTGCGGGTTCGATTCCCGCCTCGGAACAATTGTGTGTACGATCTGCAGATATTTGTTCCGGGTGTTCTGGTCGTTTTCTATGTATAATAAAAAATATCTATCTATGTAATGTATTGTATTATGTATATCAGTTATCTAGCGCCCATAACACAAGCTCTGCTTACCATGGGTATCTGTGCCATGGGGCTAGATAATGCTGTGTAAATTGTCCAGAAAAAAAATATATTAACTATTTATGTACAGGCGTTTGTACTAAAGGTTATATGTATATATAATTAGGTTCGTTCATGCTTACAGTTTATAACCACTGATGACTGCAAAACATATTCGTAAGTCGGTTAAAAATATAAAATCTTCTATTTAAACTCAACAGGTTATTCAGTAGAGTTTATTAATCTTTTATCCTTTAAAAAAATCTTTGTTCGGTTGTATGTACTCGTACATCTTTAGTCTTCGTCTCTTTCCCACTCATCTTCAGTTCACCGTCACGGCCACAAAGCTCGTCACCGAGATTGGGTAACGCAACCTTTAACCCACGCGCTACAATGAGTCTCGACTCTCGACACAACCTCGGGAAGTGATGAAATGTTTCCGAGTGCTGCTCATTTACACGTAGATTTAGATCCAGTAGATTCAAACGATGTGGTTTCGTCTGTTAATCGTAATCGCAACTGGTTTCGTACAAGTATAAAAAAGTTTTTAATAGCAACTGAATGCGAACCGCGTTTCGTACGCTGCCGAAGGGGATTTGTCCACTGTTTTGAGCGATTCCGAGGGTGGCCGTTTTACCAATTATTATAAAATTCTAGAGAAATGAGGATAAGCTTCCTATGCTCTCAATTAGTCACTTGTATTCGCGAGGTATAATTATAGTGCACGAGTGAACTTTCTATCCGCAAAATCTCATAATTCGATGGAACAGCAGGAGAGCATAACCGGAGAGAGATCAGGCGCAGGGCCAACACCTTAATTAACGTGCTTTTAGGGTGTAACAACGCCAACTTCCAGACTCCAGGCTCCTACTGTTTATATATTATAGTATACCTACTGTGAATTTTATTAGAAAAATCCCAATAAATTTGCTGATTCCATCTATGACTATGTTCTAGTTAAGTTTACTCTTTTCCCGAAGCTTCGAGCATTCACCTTCTCTCGGATTCACAAAATTGAATTAATTAAATGAACACTCGTTATGCACAGTGCATTTGGCACATCACAATTCATTGACACACATGCCAGTAGAGCGTAGCTATGTAAATACTCTGCAAAAACTGAGAGCAAATTTAAACTGGTAATCAGAGCGGACTGTAAGGTAGGGTTATAGTAACTACTGTGTAACTGTGGTGTAAAGCAACGTTTACACCTTCCGATTTCAAGAAATAGGAGACTTCCTTATTCCTCGATTCATATAATAAAAGAGTTTTGCGTGAAATATGAACGATATGTTAGGATGCTATTTGATAAAGGTCGTTTCCTTTCCCGTATTGTGAAATTATGCTAAAGAGGAAAACTCTGAAGTGGCAGTGGGCCAGCCATATCTCGCGAAGAACCGACGGCCGCTGGGGCAAACGTGTTAAACGTAGTGTAGGACGCCCTCCGACCAGGTGGGATGACGACCTGCGTAAGACTGCAGATATAGATGCTGGATGCGTCAAGCTGAAGACAGGGTGCTATGGCGCTCTTTGGGGGAGGCCTATGTCCAGCAGTGGACTATCATATTTATGGTATAATAGCTGAGTGTCGACTTTAGGATATTTCTATGCAATTAATCTTAAACTTTATGGTTTAGCACAGCGCTTACTCTGACTCTGTACCAGAAAACATTTTAAACTCATAACATAACATTTGACGATTTTGGTCTTTTCCCGCATTGTGCTGATTATGTATCTACATAACGTCTATGCCAATTACCAAAGATCAGTTTAACAATAATTTGGGATAGAATAAGAATAGACCCATCTAGAATAGATTGGGTCTATAAATTGGATAGTGTAAACATGAAATTAACCAAGTTTTATTTATCTGATGAAGCGTGAACTGCATGCACCTTCCAACCACGGAAGGAAATATAAATTAGGTTAATACTTACTCACTAGGTAGGTACTTCCTACTTACCCCACCAGGTTTATAGGTATAGGTACAGTTTATGTTTGCGTCAAATCATCGAAATACAGTTTAGGGTTAGTAACGATAAAGATAATTTTTGCAAAAACACGTGTGAACAAAGATGGTAAGTAATTAGTGATGAGAAAACATGCTTGACCAATTTATATCGGTATGCAAAAAATATGTCTAGAGTAGGTATGTCATATTTATTGCCCTATAGTTTGGATACAAATATGCTTTTCAAATTCGGTGTGATACCTATATTATTTGAAGCTTTGGAGAAACTCCTCGGGCATGGATCATTCAAAATCTCTGATAAAAGCCTTCGATAGTCGGTATACCAACCGAATCCTAGCGCTAAGCAGAGGTAACCTTCGCATCATGACAAGAGCCCTAACTGGACACTGTCGCCTTAACAAGCACATGTTCAAACTAGGGCTAAGCGACACACAATCCTGCAGATTTTGTGAGGAGGCGGATGAAACGCCCCTCCATCTGCTAAGTGAGTGTGGAGCACTGATGCACAAACGCAGCATCCATCTGGGCAAGCATTTGCATAGCCCAGACGAGCTGAAAGACATCACCCCGAAGAAAATCCTACAGTTCCTAGCAGCTACAAGGGTTAGTGGCGAACTATGAACGCCACGGCTTCGGGACTGATGTAAAAGTGGCGATCACAATAGGCCTATCATGGCCGCAGTGATACGAAAGCCACCCCAAAGCTAATAAAAAAAAAAATATATATATATATATTATTTGATCGAAATCGTACGTTCAGTTGGTAAAAGAGATTCAGGGTAATAAGATCAAATTATTCCAATTTCAAATCGAATAATACTCCCTTCAGAATTTCACACGCAATAAACTTGCTATCTTATTTCACAGTGCCCATATTCGAACGTGAAATAAAGTATCAATTTCAGAACCTCATACCGTGCATTCAAAGCGTTCATTTACTGCTAAGATGTTGAATAATTACGACATTTGCAACGAAATACTGAAATGTAACCTGAGAGCAATGACATGGATCGCAAATGCAGCGAAACGGTAGGTACAGTTGCATGAAAAGTTGGTACCTACCTATCAATTATAATGAATGTAAGCGGGTAAACTACCAACCTTGTTTGTGTTGAAAGAATACCAAGAAGACCAGCCTGACGATGTCGCTCGGTAATGGGTGATACGTTGGTTTTATTTCAAACAGGTTCGTTGTTTAACCGCTAATATAAATAAATAAATAAATAATGCTGGACAATTCACACAGCATTATCTAGCCCCATGGTAAGCAGAGCTTGTGTTATGGGTACTAGATAACTGATATACATCATCATCAGCCTATATTAGTCCACTGCTGGACATAGGCCTCCCCCAATGAGCGCCATAGCGCCCTGTCTTCGGCTTGACGCATCTAGCATCTACCTGCAGTCTTTCGCAGGTCGTCATCCCACCTGGTCGGAGGGCGTCCTACACTACGTTTACCGAGTCGTGGTCTCCACTCAAGAACACGTTTGCCCCAACGGCCGTCGGTTCTTCGCGAGATATGGCCGGCCCACTGCCACTTTAGCTTGCTAATTCTCAGAGCTATGTCGATAACTTTGGTTCTGTGTCGGATGTGTTCGTTGCGAATCCTATCCTTCAGAGACACTCCGAGCATAGCTCTTTCCATAGCTCGCTGAGCGACTTTGAACTGGTGGACCAGCCCTGATATACATAATACTATATATTACATAGATAGATATTTTTTTATTATACATAGAAAACGACCAGAAGACCCGGAACAAATATCTGCAGATCGTACACACAAATGTTCCGAGGCGGGAATCGAACACGCAACCTCCTGCGTCGCAGGCGGACCTTCGCCCACCGCGCCACATCGGTCGTCAAAATATGCATAATGAATTTGTCAAACTACGTAATTAAAAAATAAATAAATAGAAAACCGCCATAAAGATCTTTATCAGTCTGAGACTACAAACTTAGTGCTTACATCCCATTCCATAATTTTCGCATTTAATCATTTCCATACATTTTATAGGTACCAACTATATTTCTATTAAAAAAATCGTTTTTGATTGAGATTGTTTTTAAAATGCCTACCTTGGAATTCATTTCGAATTCACTATATTTTTAAACAGAACACAATCATTTACGTCACTCCACCTGAATGAGCACTTCAAATTGTTATCGTATGTATTGTTTTTTAGCATTGCATGTATTTAGATATATAAGCTATTGTATAAAAACTGAGAAAATTTAAAACAATCAAAATAAATAAATGACATAATGAAAATAGCATCACAACAAAAACTGAAGAAAGGCTTCATTACGCACGATTTGTGGAATTAGACATCGCTTGGACGTGACTAAAGACGAATCTCGCCTCGAATTCAAAGCACGCGTGATAAAATTGTTGAATTGAATTCACCGATTGACAACTTTGCTAGACGGATTTAAGGAAGCACACTAAATTGTGGTGTGATTAGAAATTTTGACGCATCATCGCGACACATTGCCCAAAAATATGGTTACTTTTTTATTTTATTTTTGTTTTTTTTATGCCGTGTAAATCTGTCTGTCTGTCATCGTAGCTCAGTAACGGATAAATAAAGAAGAGTAAGAAAAAAGTTTAGATTTTTTTTAATAATATGAAATGACACTTGATCGCATGTCGAATGAGTTTTTAGCTATGTTTATTCAACCGATGAAATGTGAATTAATTCGAAGTTCTGTTCAAAGTATCAAGTGTTTGTAAAGGCAGAGTCTGTGTGCCTTTAATTTCAATAGAATTAATTAATGGCATATGTATGTATCTATTTAAACTGAAATAAAAGGATTGAATTGAAAAGTAAAACTTTCTTCGGGGGTTTTTAGAGATTTTGTTAAATAACCTCGTTTATCTAGAATAAGAAAAAGTTTACTGTAAAATTGTGTGAATCATAGTTACATGGAGGTCTTGTAATGAACATAATGTATGTACGTATATATGTAGTCTAGTATCAACAATTTTATCCTATTCGGACATACAAAACCTGTTTAACTTACAGCAATAATTACACCATTTTCCTGTTAAACTCTCGTATTTACCGCAGAGCTAAATTTAGATAGTATTCTTCAGAAAGTATTCCAGCAGATTTTACGCAATTTGACCCTTGCTGACCTTTCACTGCTGACGTCACAGAGAAACTATGTTTGTGTGGCATACCACAAATAATTGGGCGCAAGAAGACAAGACTGGAATAATTTTATCATACGAATAATGTCGAATACGATAAAATATCCAAAATTACGCCTTCCAAGATAGTTTTGCAAGTTATTCTTGGAAGCTCATCATGTCTTTCGTTTCAGATTGCGTGCCACGAGTGGATTTGATACGAAAAGTGGACATTTAGGTGAGTATTCTCTTGACTTTGACTTGTCAAGTTTTATAATAAATTATATTTATTTATTTATTTAATTTTCGGAAAACTTACGGCTAAACATAAAACAAGAAAGATTAAGTATATATATAAGGATGGCCAGTTACAAGTTTTCACAAGTAATATGTACCTACTACCTACTACATTCTACGCCCCGCGGCTTCGCCCGCGTGGAAATCTATGTGCCAAATGGTTTATAAACATTTCTCTTAAATCACTCTATCTATTTTAAAAAAAACGCACCTTATGAAAGAAGGTTCTACAGATAAACGGAAATATTGTGAAAAAACAGTCATGGTTCTGTCAGCAAATTGATTAGAAATTGATTAGTCTTTCTCTAAAAACGTTAGTGTCAATTGATTGAATGATTAGGTAAGTTCTAGATGACTAAGTAGGTACCTACTTGTTATTAGGTGCTGTAAACCCAATGTCTTTAAGCAAAATGGAATAAAGCAAACCAATAACATAATTATTGTAGGTTGGTTAAAGTAATTTTACAGCAGGTTTTCAAAACACGGGTTTTACCCTTTCCCTACGTACGACACAATTATCGGCCTATAGAATGATACAAAAATATATCAATAATTATAATTTCTATAACAATGTGTTTTTTGGCGTTGCCTTAATAAAAGTAAATAAATATAAGAAGGAACCAATTTCGGAAGTCGACGATATAAGTCACGTAGTCGGCATCCGTCCGGCCTGAACACGTCACCAGCTTTTTTATGAAGAACCAAGCCGTTGATCGTCGAATCTACTAGGTATACGGTATACCGACGATATTCATGACTTCATGAGATTCCTACACGTTTAATGACGCGGAAAATATATTGACATTAGATTTGGAGCTCTGCTCTATTTAGTTAGGTCTGCGAAAATAAGACACACATAACGAACCAAAGGCACAAATTTCGCTTGTACTAGCACCAAGCGCCACGATAGAAGCTCAAAAAATGCAAGTCATGGTATACAACCAGCGAGATTCCAGGGACTTCAAGGCGTCCTCGAATTCCCATTTCTTCTCTAACTCGTCAGTTTTTATTCCGCTTAGGGTCCTCATGAAGGCCCATATGTTTGCTATTTAATCAAATCTTCCAGCTGGCTGGTGTTCCCCGTTGTAGCCAAGGATCTCCCGTATATCTCGTTCTAAAAATCTTATAGAAATAAACATTGGCTTGCCATGCATTCTGCATGGCTTGATGATGAGCCTCTTCAAATTTGAAGATACATGGTGAGCCAGTTTATTAGTGGATTGGATAACTAAAAATTGTTGATAAGCATGATGTACCTCGCATTTGTATCTATATGAAAACCATGATGATCTTCCTTCACAATTAGTTGAACATTATCATTTACGGACTGTCTCCAAAAGCTTGAAGCCGGTGAGTCTGCAGCGGTTGCGCAACGAGGTCGATGCCACCGCGATCGATTGGGAATTACTCTTTTTACTCGCGGCACTAACTGGCCAGTTATGTGACTTCAAGCTGTGTTGTCATTGGCCGTCTAGGTGTGAAGCTTCAGCAAGAGTGTTTATCGATTCCAAGCTACTGGGACAAACTTTGTACCATGACGTGACGGAGCCAAGATAGGTGCGAAGGCGGGGATGACGTCCCGAATCTTTAAGTTCATTGAGAGACAACTTATGACGAGAAGTTTCAAATTTTGACCGAAAAGTGGCAAGCCAGACACATATTGCCAAAATAAAAGAAATCAAGACTACTACAGGTGTCCGTTAAAAACCGTTTCGCACAATTTCGCCGTTGTCTTGCGCATGGTGCGTTCTCGGTAAAAGCGTTCGTGCCGCCCACAATTTGCGCACTTCAATTTTGTACGATATTGTTGGTACATTTTTCGACAACACAAATTTTCATGATAATGGGATCCCCTTCATAGCAATGCTGTTGGCAGCATCGTCTATGAATAATCCCATATTTCCAACCGCAGGTTTCGTCTTTTGTATTCTCCAATCCAGTATTGAACACTCAAGAGACAGACGTGCAGAAGCAGATGTCATGTCACTTCAAATTGTTTGAACTGAGGCATAAGTTATTCAAAAAGATAATCGTGCAATTAAATTTTATTTTGCCTTCTGCTTGCTTGCCAGATACACGCATGCCAGTGTATACACACGACAATATATGTAGGTGGCACGTGCAAATACGAGTCCAAGCATCAACATCGATGCCGTGTGGAAAACCCCAAGGCAGTAAATTGCTTACTCAATTCACTTGTTTTTAAAATTACGAAACGGCTCAAATAACTGCTTGTGTGAAAACGGTTCATATGATTCCAAGGCTAGACGATGAAGGTAAATGACTTTAATTGAAAACGAAGGTAGGTCACCTGCCTTTCTAACTGCAAATGGAGCAGTTTTTTCAGTGGCGTACAAAAATAAAAGATTTAAAATACGACCAAAAAGAAGAATTTCACTTAAATTCATCTTTTTAGTCATATTTTAAGTCATTGGATGCATTTTGATACAAGCTTCTATACTGCTTTTTATAATTCGTTTGTACGGTACAAATATTTGAACTGAATTTTAGACCAATTATTATTCTTAACCGATTGAGCTGAAATTTGGCATGGTATACGAAAGTTAAATCAAGTTAGATGAATGAATGGATTTTTGTTATTTCTTTACGCCATAACTATATCGAGCTAAACTACTTTTTATTCTATAAAACCGTTCCCATGGGATATAGGTAACCCAAGGAAAATAAATTTCAAGACACGTCACAAAAACGTCGAATAGTTTAGGTAGGTACTTCTTTTTTGATGAGCATCAAAAGATTTAGATACGAAAACTTACTAGATAAGTAAGTTATGGGGCTCGAACCACGATTGATTAAACTTGACTCGATACAAAAAAATCGCATATATGTTTCACTAAATCTTCATTTTTACAGAGATATTCATCATCATCATCATCATCATCATGAATATCTCTGTAATGGTAATATCTCTGTCATCATGATGATGATGATGATGATGACAGAGATATTACTTCTACGAAAAAAAATATCATTGTTGTTGTTACCTTCCGTCCGTTTGCTGTTGTTTTGTTTATGCGGTCTATTTGGTTTATAGTTTCCTAATAATGTAGCATGGCATTCATTGTAGCATTGCATTGGCTAAACGCACTTTGTTGTTATCGTTGCGACAGTGCGGCCGGTGAAGAACTAGTTTTTATTACGATTACAATTTGACAGGCCAATTTAATATTTATGCGAGTTAATACAAGTGCCTACTTACTTACGAACTTGCAAGTAAAGGTAGGTAGAAAATAAAATTACTCAGCGATTAGTATTTATTATCAGTCGTTTCCGTCTTTATAACTACTTATAAGTACTATATTCCAATTTTTCATTTTTTTATTTAGCCTGTTTCGTCCCACAGCTGGGCAAAGGCCTCCCCCAAATCTTTCTTTAAATTTTTCATTATCTGCAAAAAAAATATGCTGGACCATCCACAAATTTGTGATACGGTGAGCGAAGCCTTGCAACGCAGGATGTTGCGGGTTCGATTCCAGCTTCGGGACAAATGTTTGTACCTGCAGTATATTCCAGTTTTTCATTATCTGCAAAAAAATAATGCTAGACCATCCACAAATTTGTGATACGGTGGACGAAGCCCTGCAACGCAGGATGTTGCGGGTTCGATTCCAGCCTCGGGACAAATGTTTGTACTATCTGCAGATATTTATTGTTTCGGGTGTTTTAGTGGTTTTCTATGTATGATATAAAATATATACATATCTATGGACAGTATTGTTTCAAGTATATCAGTCATCTAGTACTTCATACTTAGGTCAAAACATACGGTCATTCATTATTCTGACTCATTCATTATTCCTTATCCATAATAATACGAAATATTTATATTATTCCCGCAATAACTTCATACTATATTTCCTTTTCAAAACCAGATTTGAAGTGTTTCCTCCATTGCTAACTTCTTGCCCTACCAGTACAGTAGGCCTTCCTTGTCTGGCCTGTTTTAGAATATCGCAGTTTTATAGACCGAGCTATTACCACTACAGCTTTCTTCTTCTGCTTAGACGACAAAAAACCGGCATAGACTGGCTATAGAATCGGTGGCCACTCTTGACAAACCATTATTTCTTTTATGTAGGTACTTTATAATAAAGTAATTATCTTTTGAATGAAATCCGATATTTATAAGGTTTAGAAGTTAACTTTTTGCCAAGTTACCTTGTTTCTTCGCGAAAGTCAATGACTTCGCCTGTCCGTGCATCACTCATTACTGGCTTTATCGTAATATTAACATAATATCGATAATGCAGTTGTATGAGCGGTTAGATCCACTCGCGCGCAGTTTGCGTCCAATGGTGGACCTCGCCGGTTCGGTCCATGTGGGTCCAAGTTACCCTTGAACTTAAAAGTAAAAAGTGTTGTTCTGTGATCTTTATATTTAAGAAGTACCTACAGTGAAATATAGGTATTTTCGTGAAAAAAATGTTTCAGGATAATAAAGTGGTGGTTATCTTAATTCGATCAATCTAAAAGAAACAAATTAAAAGTGAAATTTGAGGTTATTTTCGATAGATTATGTATAGGTTCGTACAAAATATTCCATTTTAATCGAGGATACAATAAACAATTTAAGCCATAATATAAATAAACGTACAAACGTGTGTAAAATGCTAACAAAATTTTAAAGTTACGGTACCCTACCAGTGTCAAAATAAACCGTCGGCGGCGAGGGCTGTCATATTATCTTGCTTATCCATCACAATCGGCACTTCTCAAGCATTTGCTTGAGATTTAAAAGTGCAGAGAAAGTTTCCATAAGATGATCTTGTCAACAGAAACATTTTGCATGTCAGCTTTTTAAGACTTGGGTTTTTGTGCATATTTACTTCTGCCAAAAAATCGCCAAATCTTTCAGCTCTCAAAATAAACATTATTTACTGTGCAGCCATACATTGCAATTATTAAATTCCTAATAAAATTCAGTCTAAGTATTGAGAAAATAAGGAGACTAGTAGACCGTAAAACAATATTGTTTTCCAATACAATTGTTTGTCAATATTTAGGTCGTAATTCCTCGAGTAGCGCATGTACCGGCATTTTAACTCGCGTGTCTGTAAATATTTGTTTGTGGAACAACATGCTGATAAAAATCAATCCTGCAATAACCACAATAAGTTCGTTATTTTTCACTGTTTTTAACTGACTTCGAAGTAAGGAGGTTCTATGTTCGGGTGTGTCTATGTTTTTTATGTATGTTCGTCGATTTCTTTGTGAAATAGATCTACAAATTTAAAAAATATGTTGTTTTATATATTACGTTATTGTACAGAAAATGATCCCGAGCTGGTCCCATAAACATTTTATTCCTGAGGGATTAGATTAGTATTTGTTTTGGAAATTAAAAAACGGGATTCGGAGTTGGTTTTTAATTTATACAAAATAATCAAATTATCAATGATGGCATCCCTAAACCAATACCTAATTCTTGGCCGAACTTCGATACATTTTTTTGTACAGCTGTCCGGAATAACCTAGATTTTATTCTGTTTTTCATCATCATCAAATAATCCCGTTAGCAACCCACTGCTGGGTATAGTCACAGATAATTTAAAACTTTAGTAGATGCATAAGAAAAGACAATAACATACACGATTGTCTATTCTTATGGTATGGGTTAATATTAAAATCGGTCTAGTTCAAGTCTCATCAACAGCCTTCTGGCTGCCTCAATGATAATATCCTATAACCGTCTAGGTATAGCTGTACTGCGCTTTTCTTGTCAATAAATTTACAAAAAAAGACACAGTTATACATAGAATAGGTACATATAGAGTTGTTATAAATGAGTTAACGCATACTGACTCTTTATCGCGAACTGTAAAAGCAATTGGTAGTAAATTGCAAGCGATTCTAACAGCAATGCAACCCGCAATGATTGATCCTCCGTCCACCATATGGGCATAACTCTGTGTAGCTTAAGATGCCTGCTCAGAGAGCGAATCCCACTGATCTTCATTGTCGATTTACCGCAACAAAACTGTCATAGAAATCGCCACAAAGTGATATTATTATAGTAGATATTCTCATTATAGCAAAGCCTCAACCCTGAACGATTTTGTAAGTTACCTACTACACCTGAGAATTGACACATTCCAAAAGCTAGAATTTATACGATAAAATGAAGTCATTTTGTTGTATAAATCCTAATTCATCTTCTAGTTTTTAAACGATCCCTCTTCCTATTTATTTTACCCACGATATACGATAACACTCTTTCCTTGGAGTTAATGATAACAAAATCTCTCAAGAAACTTATCCGTAAGTAGGTATTATTTCAATATGTACATATCTTACAGCCATGTACTTAGTCAGGCCGTCTCAATTAGAGCAGTAGATAATCATCGTTCCAGATGACTAGTGCAAAACCATTTTTGGTCAATGAAGATGCATTAAGCTCATGAATAATGGAGTCTGAACACATTTTCTTTTCATTCAGGTTAATCTGTACGAGATGGCATGTGTGTTCTTGCTTGCATGTTCGTGATTGATCACTTTTCATCTCAAAACTGACTCAAACTAGCAATTTATGCCAGTTGATTGAATAGTAAGCAAGAAATTTCTATCTGTCATCGTCATTATCAGCCATCTTCGTAATTTAGTTTATAGTCTTCTTGCGTGAATGCAAATTATAATTTCTTCTCGCGGGCATTAATTTACAAAGTATATTAGGTAGGTATAGGTAATTACACTGACACCCTGAGATATATTTTCGCTGCTTCGTTATGTATAAGTATGTCTCCAAATCATCAAAGATCTTTCTAGAATCACTTACTTATATCGCGAGTATTACAACGATTTGTGTTTGTTTTAAGCTTTCCAATGTTTGTTTTATGTTACTTTGATTGTAACAACCATGGCTGATTTAGTTAAGTTTTACTTTCCTGGAGCTAATACTTTTTAGTAGGTATTTCTTGTGTACATAAGTACTGAGCTATGTTCCTACCTGTATCTTTTCATCTGTGCATTTCACAATCGTCCCCATACTGTTGTTATCAGAGAATTTACCCGCTGCATTGTTAGCTCCCACTTTCTAATGATAACGCGCAATTAAATTGGCAAGCTCTTATCAGTTCACCTGAATACGCTATTGTTTAGCCTTTCTCGAACAACCGTTATAAATGTTAATCGGAATGGAAATAACATCATTATGCTGGAGCATTAAAACATTAAAAGAAAATAAGGCAATAAAACAAGGTAAGGTTAAAATTAAAAATATAACAAAAATAATCGAACCCCAAAACAAATAAAATATACTTACAGACTTAGCTTACAGAACACAGCTGGCAGTGAGTTTAAGATCTTTGACACAAAATACAAGTCATCAACAAAAAAACTAAGATCTAAAATCATCAAACAAAAGACCGCAAACGAGCGACGGTAACGAATTAAGTCAAGCTAAAGAAATAAAGAACTCGTGTTTAGAATAACAAAAATACACTCAATATATACATAATTAAACATTTCTTTTACTGTAGTTAAAAAAAATACCGAAGAACAACCAGTAATAATTGCCAAAAACCCCGCGATAACGATATAAAAGGTTAGATGATCGGATATAAATGCCGGTGTCGGTGTGGGGCGCGGTGCTCGTGCTGAAGAGTGATGTGGAAGACCTGGTGCGGGTGCTCGAGGCATGCTGGCAGATCTTGCGGTTGCTGGCGAGGCTGCTAGCGGCTTACTTCAGGGCTCTGCTACTAGCTGTCTATGGTACGAACAACAACGATGTAAAGACTCTTTTTTAGGACCTTTGTGGTCCTGATGCCGATGCTGGTGCGGGCGTTCGTGAGGCTGCTAGCGGCCAACTTCAGGGCTCTGCTACTAGCTGTCTATGGGACGTACAACAACGATGCTAAGACTCTTTATTAGCACCTTTGTGGTCCTGGTGCCGATGAGTGATGTGAATCAGCTGTTGCGAGTGCTGGAGGCGCGCGTGCTGGGAGCCTACTGAAGGGTTGTGTGTGTATAGTACGAACAGGACGATGTAAAGACTCTTTAGTAGGAACTAGGTGATGCCGACGTTGGACAAAATTGTTGATAAGTACCTTAAGACCCATGTATGATGTTCACAGCTTTTGCAATAAAATATTCTTATCCTCAAAAAGTCAGAGACAGAATACAATTATCAAAACCAAAATCTAGGCAAAAGTAAAATACACTATGAAATGAAATGAAAATAATTTATTTGACACGACACTGGGTACATTTAAAAAACATAGGATAGCTAAAACTAGGTACAAACTTATTACTAAAATAGTACTATGAACTATTCTAAATACACCTACAATAAGGTCTGAGGGCCTCATTGAGCAAATGCTTCTTTTATCAAAAATATAATCAATGCCGTTTGGAATAAGCATAGGTACACAAGAAATGCAATCTAATCTGTTCTTCCTCATGATGCTCGTAAAAAGGTACTTAGCTACCCCGCTCAGGAATGGTACGCCGTTATACCGATTAGGGCGAAGAACCGTTTTCTGGCCTCATTGTACACCATTCCTTCATTTATCTTCCGTAAATGCTAAATGCCAAACTTCTTTATTATACCAGACATTTATCTGTATAGGAGTAGGTATCATGGTGTGTATATCATACGTTCTGTTAGACTATAGGTAAGAAATCGAGATAATGGCCACGTACAAAACAAATTATAATAAAAGATAACCTTATCGTTCATTGATTGTGATAATTAGAATGTTAGCTACTGTGTAATACAAAAGAAGTTCAAGATTCTAGATTTGTATATTTTTGGATCCTCAATTATTCAAACATCTCATATCAAACGTTCTGTATTTCATCCTCCACATTTTAGGACGTGGCATTACGATTATAATTTAATTCATTATTTTATTAGGTAGGGTGAGTTTTAAAGTTTTCTAAAGGAGTTCCTGCGTGAAGTCATAGACTACATACTAGTTTCTGCCCGCGGCTTCTAACGCGTTGTAACTGTGAAAACTTTTAAGTTATTACTATCGCAAATAAACTGTTTTATTGGATAAAAGGTAGCCTTTATTTGATTCCAGGCTTATAGCTATATCTACTCAAAATTTTGACATGAAGTAACAACATCCAAACTTTCGCATTTATAATGAGTGTGATTTCATGCATGTCTGTATAAGTAATATATTATAGTATAAGCAAATGTATCTAAGTATCTGGATAAAAGGTTTGAAAATAAATGAAATGAATGATGCATGTCTTACAAAATTAATACATTATTTGTTTTCCTTTGATTCCAGAGCAGTTAGTCCCGGCGGCAATGATGGCGCCTAGCGTGTTCCAGAGGAAATCGCCGCGCTCCTCACCGGGAAACCTGCCTAGGAAACTACAGGTAAAATATACCTACCTATCTACAGATAGAATATATATTAAGTTTTAATATATGCACAGACTGGTAAGACAAATGAGATAGGCGATTTTTATGTACCTATCTATCTTCTATTCTTCTTAGTCGTGTAAACCTATTAATTGGCTTCTGTTTCTATTTTCTTGTTTATTAATTTTTTGTATGAGGTGTTGGTTTTCCTTGAATAAATCAATAAATACGATGGACAGTGAGTGGAAGAATGCTGATGATGAAATATTTGATAAAAACAATTTTAAATAGTAACAGCTCCTCACGCCATTTAATAGGTCTGGACTTATATGTATATGAAACTAAAAAAAAGACGTAAAATCCAAAAAAAATTGACCGTAAAATAAATATACAATAATAATTTAAAGAACAACAAAATTTTTATAAAGTACCTACCTACCTTTAGGGTAACGATGTTGAATAAAGCTATAAAGCTGTCATCTAGGTATATTTTATTATTTCTACTAACTTACCTTTAATATTCTTTCTCATCTCTTCCAGAACGGCGCTGACCCGTCAAGCCAGTCGGACCCTACTACGGACTCCAGCCCCAACTCTATATCCGATGTGGAGAACTTCGAGTGCTATGGAGAAGCGGACCCTGAAGCACCACAGAACACGTTGGTTTACTCTTATTTTATGGGGCAAGGTAGATGCTGGATGCGTCAAGCTGAAGAGGCATATGTCCAGTGGATTAACATAGGCGGATGATGATGATGGGGCGAGGTCTACGTGAAGGGAATCATTCGTGGTCGGGGCTTCAATGTTCTTATTTTATGGAGTGAGGTAGATGCTGGATGCGTCAAGCTGAAAGGCCTATGTCCAGTGGACTAACATAGGCTGATGATGATGATAATGGGGCGAGGACTACGTGACGGAGCTAAAGCGCTCGATGTTACGGAATTTAAGTCGGAATGAGCAGCAAGGAACAATGTTAGCGATAAAGAAACCCCTACAGCTAGAATTGTTTAGATTATCGGTGACTTGGCCAAGAAATTCTAAGGTTTTTGTTATTATAGTGCGTAAGCCCTCGCAATTGCGGTAATCTCTTAGAACCATGCCCTTCGCGATATCGGTCGAGAAAATTAAAAAAAAATATCATACTTATAACCGGTTACTCGTGCGCTGAACTAAGTAATCAAATAATCGAATTGACGTTAACAAGAGATTGAGAAAAGGCCAAACTATCCATTTTCAACTAACAGGTCCGTACGGTTATATATAATATAAGTGTTGATCAATTTTATTGAGATGAACAGCCAAAGCTGCCAAAGACATACCATCGCCAAAGATAATCAACAAGCGATTAAAAATGTCGACAGTATGCGCAAGTCATCGATAAGCGATTAATTGTATATACATTTCCTAAAGTCGGCACTCCGCTATTACCTGTATTGAATTCTGCAAAAGTCGGGAAAGTGCGAAAGTCGGTACTATTTCTTTGATAGTGTAAAATCGTTCCGAAAAAGCAATTACTAAAGTAATTTTGTGTAAAATTATGAATATTGTTCATTTATAGTGATGATCAGCGTACACGCACGTCCGTTAGTGTGAAATGGAAAAGGCCTTTTCTAAAGAGATGGAAAGTTTAACATCCTAGTAGAAAAACGCTGGACCAGGGTGGTCATAAAAACCACATATAGAATCAATATGACTAGGTAGACTTGGCAATGTCCGAATTCTGTCACATTACAATCACAACCGAAAAGTAATAGAATACCTAAACTTCAAAAATCTCTGTAGGAAAATCACTTAAGCATCTTCAAGAATATACGAAGAGCTGAGAGGCTGGACGGAAGTTGTTTTTATTCTAGTAAATTGAAGTTTTATGATAGATACGACGACGCGACGAATTGCATAACTTGGTTGATAACTAGACGATAAAACTGCAGGTGTACCAAGATCGTTTAAAACTGGAGTTAAAAGACCAGCAACATATCCGTAGACTATTTTGCAATTTTTATTCAAAACATTAAGGTTTTTATAGTGCTGCAGTTTCACAGACTTGTTTATAAAATCGTAAAGTTTATACGATGATGCACCATTTGAGACGATTTCATTTTATTTCTGAGGTGTTGAAGTTTTATTATAAGCATAACACCGTGCTTTATGTACATATTTAATTTTACTGGTCTTGGCTGCGAGGAGTACCTGGATAACAAAATAAAAAACAAAAAATCGATAACCCCTCGCTAAAATATAACATTTCATCAAGGTTAGAGCTATAGTCCAGACAATTAAAGATTGTGGATGGAAAAATTGAAATCAGAAAGTTTGTCTACGAAACTTTCTTTGAACTAGTTAGGAGACAAACATACAACAACACCTTCTTTTGAGCAATAATTGACTAGCAGCTGCATATTATGACAACAAATCCGAACAAAAAAAACTAAAATTTAAGTCGAGTTAAAGATAGGGTATATATCTTTAACTCGACTTAAATCACAATATACATATATTTAAAGAAACATTAAATCAAATCTTTAATCGAAAAGTATTTTAAATGTCTTATTTTTAATTGTTGTCAGACAGATAGCAAGAAAGTCCTTATAAAGAAATTTATTTACAGGGCGGAGAATGGCACAAGAAGTCCTGGGAACCAGCTCAACAGGCATTCCTGGACAAGAACCAGTTTACGCAGAACTCCACCCAGGTAACAAACCAATCCCTAATAAAGTTATTCGTTTATTGTTGTACCGTAGATAGATAGATACTGTGGTTATTCTTTTAATTTTTAATCCGAATTGTCGCCTCAATTGTGATACGTACTAACTGCCGAAAATCCTATATTCTAAATATCGCAATTATGTATGATTGGATCAATATTAATATTATTTAATGCTAGATAGTTAGCCTATCAAAACTTGATTGTGATTTTCAGAAGTAGGGTTTTGGCAGTAGGGCACTTAGACTTAGCCTTAGAATCCGTACTATGGCATTAATCCGAACTTTACTCTTAGTAGTTTACTAACCAACCACGGTTTTTTATTCTGTTCTTCTGTGTTTTATTGAAATCAACGAGTGTTTGATGGGTCTTTATTATTTCCACTTGGGATATTTTGGGGGTAATTATAAGCACTATTGCAACGGGTATTTATCGCGTTTCAACACACTGTCGTGGTAAACCTCTTGAAGTGCTTACAAATTATGTGTTTAGATCGCGTAAATAAAAAAAATGTTTTTTTTGGGTAATTAATTTTTGTTTCACATCTTAAACTTGGGTATAATCTAAAAACCTGGGCTATAATTAATACTAAATATTTAGTAATTAGATTTTACAAAAAAATCTTTCTTAACCACTTTTAGTTGATTTTTTCACTGCCAAGCTTAATTTTCACCTTCCACAATTTTTCGTTATATCTATTTTCTTTTGCTTTTTTGTTTGCTTGTGTTCACGTTTTGTGTTGTATCTTCCGTAGCCATCAGGAGAATCTGCCACATCGTCGTTGGGGATCCATGAGACAGTAAGCTTTATTTTTTTTATTATTTCACTAATCTGTACTGACCTCTTTTGCATAATATTTTTTCACTAACCTTGACAGACCCCTACCTATGCGATGTATAATTTTTCCCAGTCAAAATGAGCAGAAGTGGAATCAATTTACATGGCATGGGGGATGCGATATAAAAAAATTCTCAATCAAAAAATAAGGAGCTGCGGAAATAGATTTTTTTTTTCCTCTAAAGTAGTTTTGTTTAGCTGACTTCACAAAGAGAAGCTAATTATTTAATGCTGTCCAACCAAACACTGTTTTCGCAACTGAATCAAACTTAAACGCAAAGTTGAACAAAATCTTACTACTGATTGACTATTATGGCATAATTTTTTTTTATTTATAATAGGTATAATAATGTACATATTTTTCCCTTTTGCTTCATAATAATAGCTTTGTAGGCCTACCTCTTGTTCTTTGTAGTTAAAAATAACCGGTACAAAAGATATAAACGCGCACTTTCTGATTACTAACAAATTGGATACCTGTAATAAAATGTCTATTAACAAAACAGGGTATGATAGCTGATTCATCATATACAGTCGTGAAAGAATCCAAATTCCGAGGTTTTGTGTTTATATTTACACTAGCTGCGCCCCGCGGATTCGCCTGAGTGGAAATCTATGTTTCAAATGGTTTATAAACCTTCCACTTGAATCACTCCGTCTATTAAAAAAAACCGCATCAAAATCCGTTGCGTAGTTTTATAGATCTAAGCATACATAGGGACAGACAGCCAGCGAGAAGTGACTTTGTTTTATACTATGTTGTGATTATTATAGTGCGAAGGTATCACACTCTGGGAAATCGAAGTCCAGTCGGAATCGACTTTTTTTTGGAGATCAGATTCAGATTCAGATAATTTATTGTCATACTTCATACACATAATAAAATCACAATAATGTAACTTAAATTAAATTATGAGACTATGACTCGTCAAACACGATATAGATACAATAGAGATAGGTAATATAGAACAATTTTACTGTAAAGGGGCAGTAGAAAAAGTATAATAAATATGCTTAAATCTAAGGTTCTTAAATCTATCACTATTATCTACACTATATTTAGATAAGGTGATTCCACGAGGACGTCGGGTAACTTAGAGGATTTCGCATTAAACTGACTGTAGTCGTTTTCTAAAAACTCTTTGATACTATATAGCGTTTTGTCAAGTAAGAGATTTCGTAATTCTATATTAAACCGATTTTCGTTTTGAATTAATTTCAATTCTAGAGGAAGCTTATTATAAAGTTTTTGACCCATTATTTTAGGGAGCTGTTTAAGCATGTTTAGTCGGTGCTGGATCGGCTCTATTATCATTTTATTTCGTGCTGTGCGTTTATTACTGCCCCCTCTTATAGTATATTCACCTAAATGTAGTATGACATACTTTACTACCTCCATTATGTAGACTGCAACAGATGTTAATATGCGGAGGTAACTACAATGATCGCGGCATGATTCTCTGTATTTTGCGTTTAATATCATAATATTTCAAATACTTTTATGGAAAAGTAGGTAACAGTGTCATGGAGCATATAAATAAAATAAAACGAACAATAATTAATTATCTGTATCAATCATCATCGATAAGTTAAAAAACCTTCTTGCTGAATCGAAAAAGCGATAAGTATACCGATAAAGTAGGTATTTGTTCCACTGTGTGATAGCATAAGTCATTTGTTTTGGTGCATTCCATTGTACTAAAACAATACGCAATTCGCAATGCTATTTACTTTCAGTGAATGAGTCGCCATCCTATATAGATTTATGGAAATATTTTGCTCTCAATTTGCATAAATGAAACCTACTTTTGCACGAAAATTAGGCTTAGGAACGTATCGTGGCAAAGTTATTAATAATATAAATTAAGTAATTTGTTATTCAATTTAATTCAATGCGTTTATTTCGGCTCAATACGATACATAGTTAAGTCAGAGATTAATAAGAGAATTATTAAATTAATAGGACACACAATCAAACAAGTGTTATATATCTAAGCATACATAGGGACAGACAGACAGCGGGAAGCGGCTTTGTTTTAAACTATGTAAAGAAGAAAATATGTAACATTGTAAACACCGTCCAGCTGGATTCTCAGCAAGAAAGTGAATGTGTTCCATTCGGCTGGCGGCGGGCCACCACTTACAACCCCACTCGGATTTTTCACTAATAACTCTTATAACAATACACTTTTCCATCCCACTTTTGTTATGGTTATGAAACTCAAATCAGATCGCTAGCTGTTGTAACCGGTTGTACGTGAACTGTTAATTTGGTGCAATTTGCCTGCCGATAGTTGGTCTAAGTTACATGCTATTAAAGACGATAGGTTCTTTTAGTTACATGCTATGTTAAAAGATGATTGTTGACTAGGGTTTTATTTTATTTATAACTAGCAGCCTCGTAACCTCCTACTCGAAAGCATATCTAGATGCGCGATAGAGAGTTAGCCAAGAAGAAATTTAGCTGTTTTTATGTCAGCCAAGAAAACACTTTATAAAAAACAAACGCGTTGGTTTAAGCTCGGGCTTGACTGCTAATATTTGAAAAGAAAAAAATCCAAAATTAGTGTGGTCCTATCCAGGAAGGGAACTCGGAAAAAGAAAATCTTAGATTATTCTTTTTGTGCAGAACCAGCTTTTATGTCATTTGAACGAAAACTAATTAGAAACTTCAATTTTCGTTTTTACATGAACGGACCTTATTCATGTGAATAGGTAGGACAGCCTGTCGCACACATTTACACACACTAATACACATTATACGTAGGTACCAGTAGGTATCTAGTGATCGGGGAGTCACATTTGAGGTTCCACATTCAAACTCATTACTCACTTGGGAATAATGAGATTTGGAATATCAAAAAATGTTTGAATTTTTACCAAAGAGATCCGTAAAATGAGACCTACTTCTAAATTCGAACTAACCTCTGTTCAGAAGGTGGAATAGAAAACTAATGCCGCGAAACATGTTACCAAAGATTTGGTATTTTCTCGCAGAAAGTGTGACAAGCAGAGTATTTATCTCGTGTAAAAAGCTGCCTTGGTCTTAGACTGAAACCCACTCGCACTCGGGTTCTAACCACTCTATTCCATTACACACTGATCAATAATGCTAACTGTATCTGTACAATGTAGTATGAATAACTAGCGGAACATCCATCGTAAATGTGAGAACCAAAGCTAGAACTTCCTGTCAAGCAGTCACGCTAGCCTCGGCTTTTTGTACAGACACCTTGAGAACTTAATTTGTCTGTCTCAGAATGGACACTGTTTGTCAGGGCCGTAATGATTTGAAATGACCACAAGTTTTGTAATACAGGTCTTGTCTTGATTCATTTGAGGGTTTCTTGCTAGATTTAAACATGAAATTAGAGTTTGTGGTCACCTAGGCTAAGCTATCTGTTGCAACTCGTAATTTGTTCTGTCGCAAATAATGTGCAGTTTGTTTTCATTTTCTTCTTGGGGGAAATTATTATTATGTATCCATCTTATCTTCTAGTCAAATAAACCGATAATTTTCATACATCTAAGCATTAGGAAAGCAACAAACATACTAAAAAGTAGTAAGTACCTACTAATGAATTTAATTTTCTAGAATAAGTTTTGTATTATGGTTTTCGTACATGAAGTATACAATAAATTAATTACTATAGGTACCCAAACAGGATTTTTGTTGCTTTTTGATGCCAAAAATTACAATAGATAGGTAGATTGTGTTTAGAAATGAGTTTCAGCTGTAAGCTATATTTATAAAAGGAAATAGCTTAATTCAATCATCATCATCATCATCTTACGCCTATAGCAGTCCACTGCTGGACATAGGCCTCCCCCAATGAGCGCCATAGCGCCCTGTCTTCAGCTTGATTAATTTACATTCAATAATGAATGTAAATTAAGTATAAAGTTACGGGACTAAAGAGTGAATTTTAGGTATATGTTTCTTTACAAAAATTATATATAGAGTTTGGCTAGTTGATAGATAGTCCTAGACTTGAAATAACTAGGTATTACGCCAGGAAAAATCGCAGGCACTACGCTAGAAAACTAATAAACAAGCTATGAGTATGCAAAGAAGCAGGATACGAAAACCTGAACAATTGACAACATTATACATCTTGCTACACAGGTTTTACATACTGATTTTACTAGCCGTGCAGAGATTCAAAGAAATTATATAGGTAAAATGTTAGAGAAATTTGTCGCAATATCACACTACTTACCTACCAAGTACTTTACCAAGTGAGAAGGTACCTTACCATGCAAAATAAAACACAAACCCCAAGACAGAAGAAGAAAATTAAATACCAATTGAAGTCATGTGAACAAAACCATAAACAAACCAAACAATATTCCTTATTCCTGTGAGACTTTCCCATATCGAGTTATAACAACCATCAGTTTCATAATCGGCTGAATTCTGTTCAGGTATTCACAGAGAATGTCGTGCACCGTACTAAATAATTGAGCAGTAAGTACTAGCTATTGTGTAGTCTGGTCTGAATAGCTCGGAGTTACCACGATGGATGACCACTCACTATTCAAAACCTCGCGATGCGTTAGTACCACGTTTACTCGCTACGCACGACAACGCACGCCGCGCGTTCCGATTTTAAAATTCAAATTCAAATTTCAAATGTTTCTTTTTTTTATAGTGATGCGTTTATGGTTAATTGGTGTGCAAATGAAGTGATGTCCTAAATTCGTGTTTTTTTTTGTGCTATTTGTTCCGGTTCGATTTTTCTAATTCCGTAAAGCTGGAGCGGAACGGTGTTTACATGCATTACAGAAAGCGGCCCTACAGGTTAGAGACAAATTGCTGATATGTGTGTTATTGCTACAATTGGTGTTTTTTTGTAAATTAATAACAAAACTGTGATTTATAAATTATGTTTTGTTTTTGTTTTCGTCATCGAAAGGTACTTATGAGTTACTTTATCTCTAATTCTCTTCTGTGGAATGAATTAAGTTCAAAATCATTTATTAGGAAGGTAACTATTTGTTTTTGCTTTATAAAAAATAACGTTATTGCCATTAATATTTACCTACAAAATGTTACCTACGTACAAAAAACCTGAAAATGCACTCAAATCAATGTTGTTAATGGGTGAATTAATTACCTCATAAATACAAATTGGTGCTACAATATATCTCTATCAATCGAAAAATGTGTTTATGGCAAATTGTCACGCAGACTTTGTAAAATGGTAGTTACCTGGGTTTTGGTAATTACCTATATGAAATAGATTTGGTTGGTAACATTCCGATCAATTTATTTTTGAATCGTAGGAATGTAGTGTGGGATAGTTATTATTTTAATAGCTTTCCATCAGGCAGGATTCACACCGAAATGATCAGTTGATAATAGTATTATTATATTCATCATCATCATCATCCTATGATAGTCCACTGCTGGACATAGGCCTCTCTCAATGAGCGCCATAGCACCCTGTCTTCAACTTGACGCATCCAGCATCTACCTGCAGTCTTTCGCAGTTCGTCCTCCCTGGACCTGGTCGGAGGGCATCCTACACTACGTTTACCGAGTCGTGGTCTCAAGAACACATTTGCCCCAGCGGCCGTCGGTTCTTCGCGAGATATGGCCGGCCCACTGCCACTTTAGCTTGCTAATTCTTAGAGCTATGTCGATAACTTGGGTTCTCTGTCGGATGTATTCGTTACGAATCTTATCCTTTAGAGAAACGCCGAGCATAGTATCATTATATTATATGATGTTAACTAATCCATTAGCGTAATAACCATGCAGTATTTTAATAACCTAACTACAAAGCGTAAAAATATAACTACCGTGGAAATTTCGAGAACAATTATTATCACAATCTGTATTTTTTTTGTCTCCCTTCAGTATATTTCCCTGTCAAATAAGTTGTTTCTGAAGAACCGTAGTTTGGTAACGTACATTATATTTTTTATATACCTTCACAGTGGATATATTTTGGTTGTTTACTGCGATAAAAACAACACGGATTATAATTCAATGAATCAGTCACCCATTCATACCCGTAAGTGTTCCAAAATAAGGCGCGTGATTCACATTCATCCGAAAAAACGGTGGCTGAATTAATTCGCAGTGTCCAAAGAATACAAATAATGATATTATTACGATTGATGACGTAATTCAGGCTCCTTGTTGTATTAAATATGTACATACTTCCCGAGCCTACCTATTCCGCTCCTTAAATCAAAGGTTTTTGGAAATGATAGCTTATTGAAAATGCGCTGAGACGTCGTAGGTATTGCGTAGATTGCGTACATCTTTGGCCACATCATCACTTACCATCAGGTGAGATTGTGGTCAAATTAAAGTGTTCTGACTATAAAAAAATTGCATGTAGTGAGGTTTAAAACTCACTACATGCAATTTTTCCTGTTTCTCCAGCAAACTACAGTCTGGGCCTATTCAAGACAATAGTGAATAGTAGTAGTCTTCTAGTCTAGACCTTCGTGATACATCGTCGTAAACATCGTCACGGTCAAACGAAGGTCCAATCTTGCTAAATTATTTTGATTCTTTAAAAATATTTAAACAATCCGTTATTTTACATTGTTTTTAGATATAGCAAAATAATATTCCGAATCCGTCCACAATCATAGGAGACATCGATGAACATTCATAAAAAATAAGTACAGATGAACAAAAAAACCTCTTTTTCTTCCTCTTTCGAAATATGTTAATATTGACATAATTGCTGCTTCTATGCTGCAAATAAATTGAGGCCAAAAACTATAAGGCGATAAACTTAAAAAGGAGACCAAATGTTCAGAATCTTGGCCCCCATTACGAGCACAATGTCGTCGCACATTTTCATAATTTGAATGTCTGCCATTTTTCCAAATAGCTTTACATATTCGCTTCGCTATTACGTTGTCTAGTACTATGACCATTGTACTATGCTATATAGCCAAGTATAGAAAAACAATGTATTTGACTGAGCAAAGGAGATAGGAGTATTGTTATTTGAAAGATTTATTCATTGTTATTCAAAATGTTATGATCGACTCGATTCAGAGAACGTGTGTTATTCTATGCCTAGACCCAGGTAAAGTTAAGTTAATGCGATTGTGATATCGCGAAGAACCGACAACCGCTGGGATCAACGTGTTCTTGAGTGGAGACCGAGACTTGGCAAACGTAGTGTAGGACGACCTCCGACCAGTAGAGCAAGCACAAGGATTGTTGTATCGGGTAGAATAGAGACAAATTATGTAACTTTGTTATCAAATGCGTAAATTATTTATTGACGATGTGATGTCATCATTGTCTGTTCTACCCTAGAGAACAATCCCCGTGCTTGGCCTACAGGTGGGATGACGACCTGCAAAAGACTGCAGGCAGAAGCTGGATGCGGCAAGCTGATGACAGAGCGCTCTCATTAGGAGAGGCCTATGTCCACCAGTGGACTAATATGGGCTGATGATTGAGAGATTAGTTTTTTTGCATAAATAATTATATTCATTATTATTATAATAATGTATTTGACCTGCTTTTTATACATGGCCGCCACTAAACAGGAAGCGCTTTGTAGAACATTGCCAAAGGCTGTAGGATGTAAAAGGATACTGGATACCTACGTAACTATAGGCAGCTCTGTCTGTTCTAGAATCCAAGATATTTTATGATAACAAAGGTATTTATGAATAAAAATAATAACAGGAAAGAAGGTAACAGCAAGGTCATCACTATAAATAAAACAAATGACAGACAAATCTATGTATATACATACATGTATATACATACATGTATATAAAAGAAAGTCGTGTTAATTACACTATTTATAAGTTATAACTCAAGAACGGCTGAACCGATGTAGCTGAAAATTGGTGGAGAGGTAGCTTAGAACCAGGAGTCTAACTTAGGATACTTTTTATCATTTAAACTAAAAAAAACTAAAGTATCTCTGTAGGTAGGTAAGTATTAATACCTGTGTGAGGATTCGATAAATTGTTTGATATCTACTTGCATCACTGCACGATGTTAAAAAATAACGTCTTACATTTGCGCAATAAACTCGAAAAACATTGTACTTAACATTCTATTTTTTTCAATAAAATAATAAATAAAAATAAATAAAAGGTACCATAGTTTATTTTATTTTTTATTTTTATTTTATAATACTAATTTTTGTATTGATATTTATATTTAAATATCTTGTTTTATTTCGTAAATAAATAAATAATGCTGGACAATTAAGTCACACAGCATTATCTAGCCCCATGGTAAGCAGAGCTTGTATTATGGGTACTAGATAACTGATATACATTATACTAGTTTATTATACATAGAAAACGACCAGAACACCCGGAAGAAATATCTGCAGATCGTACACACAATTGTTCCGAGGCGGGAATCGAACCCGCAACCTTCTGCGTCGCAGGCGAACCTTCGCCCACCGCGCCACAACGGTCGTCAAAACCATACTTCTAAATAACAATATTTCTTTCTCAAAAATAATATTTTCCTCGTTAACATTAAATAAGATAAACTGATAACATGAAACAAAAAAGTTTTATTTGACGACGGAAATTATGTAACAAAATGTGTAATTTCCCTCAAATTACCACTTATGAAACCGAAGCAGTCTTTAGGAACCATTATATAACTACACGCATAAGGAATAAGCCGAAAACGTGAACATCGTTTTAGCAAACACCAAATAAACATGATATTACATCATTCATATTTTGAAACATCTATTACATTCTAGGCAAATAGGAATTTGTCATCTATAATAATAATAAACATAATTGAGTAGCGACACCACGGGTACCGAGTGCTCCCGGGGAAGTTCCTGGCTCTCGTCTCCGCTTGCGGAGTGGCATCCCAAGAGAACCAGATCCCCACCTCTTGCTTGCCTTCATTGGCCGGTCTGAGTGGAGTAACGAGAGATGCATCTTAGGATGTAGACTCGGGGGTGGAAGTGTCTAATGGCGTAATAGCGAGGAAACCCGCTCACGAGTAGTCTTCGTGATGGTGAAATCGGGGCCGCACCTCTCGACACCCCTCAGTCGTTTGCGCCGATTTTGTTCCTCTCCGGTAATTTACTCCGGCTTTTTAAGGAACCCATCCAGCATTCGGCAAGCCACCGTCTGCCACTCTTCTTAACATTATGATTGACTTGTTTATGGCAGACGTCCGCAATCTCCCCTATAACCCGATTACCCAGTCCATCCATCCATCACAATAGCCTGGTTTTATTTCTTTCATTTTTCTTTGCAATATAGTCTCTACACCTCGCGGATACCATCTTTGGGTGTATCATGTTGTGCACCCGAGGATGATACCCGCAATGTGTAGCCATCGCCTTATATTAACTTCTCAAAGGGCCTCTGTGCTGTTGGCTTCGGCCCCACGCAAGCCTTTCAAAGGACCGGGTCACTTTATGGCCCGAGATCATTAAATGATAAACATAAAACTCAAATATTACGATATAAACAGTAATAGCATCCGTTTAAATGTAGGTTACCTACACAATATTTTGGCTTGCAATAGCTCAGTGCTAAAAGTTACGACTTATCAGGAGATAGACCCACTAATTACCGAACTATGGTAGAAGTTATTCATTCATTCATTTTAAACCTTTTATTCAGAAAATATTAATACCTACATGGTTTTACTTAAATACTATTTCTTAAACTAGATCTATATTAACTGTTCGCCCTCTTTAGGCAAAGGCCAACCCCAACCCCTTCCACTATATTCTTTCTTCACCCGGTCTCCTAGTTCCGATTTGAGCATTGAAGTCCCTCATGACTACAAGCTTACTAAAGGTGTTTTCTTGGATGACGTTGTTCAGCTTAGTGTAGAATGATTCAATGTCGGTGTGACTTGACTGTTCTGTTGGTGAGTAAATCTGTATTATGGACCATTTCTCTTCATGAGGACTACTTATGTTGAGTATGGGTAGAAGTAATACATCCTACCTAATATTATAAACGCGAAAGTTTCATCTATGGAGGTCTGTTACTCTTTCACGCAAAAGTATTGAACGGATCGGGCTGAAATTTTGCATACAGATAGTTCCAGGCCAGGCTACTTTTTATCCCATAAATCAGTTCCCATGGGATAGGAATAACCTTAGAACGTTTCCATAGAAACAACGCGTTCGATGCCGCGGGCAGAAACAAGAACCAAATATGTATATTGTGTAGAAATTAAAAATAAACTGACCGCGGCTTAGTAGGTACGTCATTTCTGTATAAAAAGTGTCCTGTGCTTCCCCAGGAAACAATCTATCTCGCCAAATTTCATGTTAGGACCCATTTAGCCGTAAATATCGGGAAAAAACAGAAGCTATATCACGTTTATAAAAACAAAGAAACATCACACCAACGCATCTACCGCTACCGTCCTCGTTCCGTCGCGGGTAAAAAGAAGCGCGTTTATGTCTTTTACATGGGATTTTAAATTCAAACTACCAATTTCATAAACATTTACGCAATTCACACATTATGTATATAACTCAGCCAACTTTGTGTTTGTTGTGCAAGCTGTTTGTTCTGTTGATTGTTATTACAATAAGAATGCAAGTCTCCGGTGAGTCATACTCAGAGGCTATCAACATTAATGCAATGCAAAACGAGTAGGCATGTATACCTTGAAAGATTATTTGATATCTTATTATTAGATAGATAGATAGAATTTTCTTTATTGCACAAAAAGTTGTACATAGGCGAGCATAATGCTAGATAGCATTCTCTACCTGCTAACCTTTGGGTAGTGTGGACAACAGTTTGGTAGGTAGTGCTATATAATAGAGATAATAAAATATACGACTCATAATGATACTAAGCTACTTATATTATACTTAAACAGTAATATATATACCTAATTAATATATAATTATAATTACGTACCGAATTATTCTTGCGAAAGAAAATAGTTAAAGACTCTAGATCTGAAGACATTTATCGAGGACTATTAGACAATCTATCCCGCTGTTAATTTAATATGACATTTGTGGCGCGGTGGGCGAAGGTCCGTTTGTGACGCAGGAGGTTGCGGGTTCGATTCCCGGAACAAATGTCTGTACGATCTGCAGATATTTGTTCCGGGTGTTCTGGTCGTTATCTATATAATATCATTAAAAATATATATCAACGTAATGTATTGTATTAAGTATATCAGTCATCTAGCACACATAACACAAGGTCTGCTTGGGGCTAGATGATGCTGTATTTATGTCTGTGTATAGTCTACACTCTATAACACTATTCTTTATATTTATAAATAATACGTGAAAACCGCGGTTAGAAGCTAGTATCAATAAAAATAAACACTAACTTAGATAAGCGCTAGTTAGGTGTTGCGAAACCAAGCTTGACCAATAAAAAAGCCAGACTTTCTACCACTAATCCAGCCATCATCAACTGCATAGGCTCGCCGGTGCATGGTAACACTTTCTTGCACAATTTCACGGCGCACGCGCAGCCATGTCTCATTTGCTGGCGATTTCTCTGAGACCCTGCGGACATCCGTCCATTCGATGCGTCCATAGGGGTCATTAGGGTTTCTCTGAAGGATAAGATTCGTAAAGAATTCATCCGACAGAGAACCAAAGTTATCGACATAGCTCTAAGAATTAGCAAGCTGAAGTGGTAGTGGGCCGGCCATATCTCGCGAAAAACCGACAGCCGCTAGGGCAAACGTGTTCTTGAGTGGAGACCACGACTCGGTAAACGTAGTGTGGGACGCCCTCCGAGCGGTAGGATAACGACCTGCGAAAGACTGCAGGTAGATGCTGGATGCGTCAAGCTGAAGACAGGGTGCTATGGCGCTCATTGGGAGAGGCCTATGTCCAGCAGTGGACTATCATAGGCTGGTGATGATAGGGGTTATTTGGTCTAAGCTAAGGCGCTGTCCCATCACGGCACACGGTGCACATCACGTGCGTAGCGTGGTCGTGGGTTGCAGTGGACGTTATCTCATACATTTTCTTGCAAAGCGAAGCTAGACACACGTGCGCGGACCACGATCGGAACCGAATTGATCGATTCTATGTTTTCTTTACTGAAGTTGAGTTGCCGTTAATGAAATCACATTATTATTATAAAAAATATGGATGTTTGGATGGATGGATGGATGGATGGATGGGTAGATGTTTGTAAAATTTTCACGTCAAAACGTTTCGGGTACTTTTGCATAGATGTAGCCCAAAGCCTGGAATCAAAGATATGCTACTTTTTATCCAATAGAATAATTCCCGTGGATTAGAATAAGTCCTTGTCGTGGTTGCCTGGAAGAGATCGCTCTCAGCGATAAGGCCGCCCTTTATACCTCTATTCTAAGTTTTTATCTCTGTATTATTTTCTGTTTTGTGTGGTGTAATAAAGTGTTATCTATCTATCTATCCTTTAAAAAATTCCATAAAAACAAAGCGTGTGAAGCCGAAGGCAGAAACTAGTTCCTACTCCATAATATCAGTATTTTTCGTAATTTATTTATTTAAACACAGAAACGTATATACAGGAGAATAACACATATTTTTTTAGAAATATTAGAATATTCTTGCCGGTTTCACAGCGTGTGTGTTTATGGTGCGTGAAATATTTGGTTTGGGTCATTTTTAATTACAATCTCGAAGAAAATGCTAAACTATTACAGTAACACGATAATTACATAAAAATGTATACAACTACGCTTAATGCTACATATGTTACTAATTGTTATGTGCATAACTTTTAACCACATATTAGAACCCAAATGTAAATAGGTAGTTATAACTAACCTCGTGTAAAATGTAATTAAGTAGCATTATTTGTTTTATTGTTATTAGTTATACTAGTTTGTTAGATGTGCGCGAGCTGCTAGCAGCTCGCGGGGGTTGTGTATAGGTATTGAGTTTTTTTTCATTGTATTCCCCTTGTCGTAACCTACACCTTGTATTATTTTGTTTGAAATCGATAGCCATGAGAAAATTTTGCGATGAAAAAATGTCAGCCATCTTGGATTTGGAAATGGACATCTTTTTCGTAATCTACGAGTTCAAGTTACTCGAAAACGATACCCATGTCAGATTTTTTGATTGGGGAGGAAGTTCAGGGGAGCTGGGGGCGTGGGGGGGTCACGGCACGGCTGGCTTCGCTCGCCGTGCCGTTCCCCTTGGTTGCATTGTGGTTCGCTTCGCTCGCCACAATGCTCCCCCGGGTTATAAGTGAGGGGGTCTTAGGGGGGTCGTCGGGGGGGTCACAGCACGGCTTGCTTCGCTCGCCGTGCTGTTCCCCTTGGTCGCATCGAATTCGAAATCCTCACCCCTAGTTAGTCAAAAACGATACCCATATCAGATTTTTTGGTTGAAGGAAGGGGTACAGGGGGGCTGGGGGCGTGGGGGGGTCACGGCACGGCTCACTTCGCTCGCCGTGCCGTTCCCCTTGGTCGCATTGCGGCTCACTTCGCTCGCCCCAATGCTCCCCTGGGTTAGGTGTGAGGGGGTCTTGGGGGTAGTCGGGGGGGTCACAGCACGGCTTGCTTCGCTCGCCGTGCTGTTCCCCTTGGTCGCATCGAAATCGAAATCCTCACCCCAAGTAATTCAAAAACGATACCCATATCAGATTTTTTGGTTGTGGGAGGGGGTACAGGGGGGCTGGGGGCGTGGGTGGGGTCACGGCGCGGCTCGCTTCGCTCGCCGTGCCGTTCCCCTTGGTCGCATTGCGGCTCGCTTCGCTCGCCGCAATGCTCCCCTGGGTTAAGGGTGAGGGGTCTTGGGGGGTCGTCGGGGGGTCATTGGGGGGGGTCACAGCACGGCTCGCTTCGCTCGCCGTGCTGTTCCCCCCGGTCGCATCGCGGCTCGCTTCGCTCGCCGCGATGCTCCACCCGAAAAAAAAGGTCAAAAATAGGCCAATTTTTGGTTTTTCCTAAAAAAGGGGGTCTAGGGGGCAAAAGGGGGCTACATTTTTTTCTCATTCAAAACCATTTGTCCTCTTCTACATGACTGTGAAAAAAAAATTCTTCCAAGTCTATCCGTTTTGGCGATGGAAAGGGGGGGCAAAAAAGGGGGTCAAAGGGGGGTTCCAATTTTTTTTCTTCCAAAACGAAGAAAAACCCTCTATACGACCCCGCAATCAGAATCCCTCTATCGCGACGGCATCTGGTAGCACACTCAAAAGGGGGGTCCTGGGGGCAGGGGGGGGGGGGCTAAATTTTCTATGCAATCGAAATCACTTGTCCCCCTCTATACAACCCCCATAAAAAAATTAAGCAATATTGCTCCATGCGGAAGCCCCCCCTCTGGGGGGGGTCTTGGGGGGGCAAATGTCAAAAAGTCGGAATTTTCCCTAGGAGACTTTTACCTCCCCTATACGATTTCGTAAAAAAAAACATACCTTCCCATCCACCATCAAGGAGAACAATTATGTCAATCAGTCAGTGAATCAGTCAGTCAGTCAGTGAGTGGTAATCTAGCTTTATACTATAGTAGAATATTGGACAAGGTTCATATTAAAGTCACTTAAAACGGGATATTTACCATGATATGATTTGTGAGTTTTCCAATTTATTTATTTAAATAAAAAAGTTTTCTTTAATGTGAAATGAGTCCCAAAACCTACGTTTTGACTTAAGGGTGTATACTACCTCAAACTGCTAATTTTCAACTCCGCCGGATGTCCATATCGTCTAAACTACTGAATATTTAACTTTGAAATTGATATATGGTAAAGTTCAGGACTTAATCTATCGATCATATGTTTCGAAAACACGATTCCATAAAATTTTCTCGATAGAAAAAAATCGCAAAGTTACCTCTAAATTTTTACTAAAACCTAAATTTCTCAATAAATACAGAAGTTCAGATCTTGACAATAAGCGTGGTAATAAAATGTTATATGTTTCGGTTTTTTCAAATAATGTCCTAATTAATAGGTAATAAGCTAAAACTTGATTTTTGGACTTGCGTTGAAAATCATATGTCTAGCCTTTTCACACAAAGTTGAGGTTGTATGGGCCCTTAACGGAAAATCAATTTTAAGGGAACAAAACACCACATAATGAAATTTCTTCTACGTGTTCCCTAATAAGTACTTAGACGATTATGGTTTTAGTTTTTTGAGAAACAGTATTATTTTAGAGCAATAATAAATTTAAAAATAAAAACCAGTGAAATTGCGCGCGGGCCGGTCATTCTGCCGCTTTTGCCTTCGTTTATCGCCTGCCCAGCGCGGCGTTCGTTCGTCCTTGTCTCGAAAAAGCGAACTCATTTCGCCTTAATCCAAATAGCAACTACCATAACAAAAGGTGTAAAGACATAAAGTAAAAATCTCTATAAAAAGTAACGCTAACTACAATCTTATAGTTATACTCGTAGTTACTAAGATTTTTAACTATTCTAACCGATGATTATTTATCGGTTAGAATAACATTGACATAGTAGAAGCCGGATGCAAAGATGTGTGTCTTTTAAACATCTATTCTTTTGTCAGGCTACAGATAATAATAAAATACTAAGTATTCCTCCACTCTCCCCACGTCCACCATTGTTAGATACGGTTCAAGTCAAACGTCTTCTTGTGAAAAATACCCAGTGATCGTAAAAATACGTGTATCTTTAACACTTTGACTGCGATTTTTTTCGACGATTGCGATCTTTTTTTTAACCTAAAAAATTCGTGCTGCCGCTCTACACAGCGGTTGTGTTGCGCCGCACATGCGTTTCGTTCGAAAAATATTACGACTGTGCTGAGTCACAAAGATCTGTATTTTCTCAGCCGCTGCGCTAATGTGGATTTACGCATATTAGTCACTTGTAGAAAACACATACCGTGTGATTTCAGCAGTCAAAGTGTTAAGAATGTGGGATGATCATGATACAGTCCTATCCAACAAGTATGTCACAGCATTTTATTATACAGGGTGCCACGGAACGTGTGTACTAAGCCTAAAGGTCGTGGTTCAGCATCAGAACCCCGTGGAGATCAACTTGTGACCACAATTATCTTTTTTATTTAGTTTTTTTCTTTCTTTTCGTTATGTTTACATGCATTCTTGCTCATTTTTAACATTATAAAATAAGAAGTATTTATAATTATAATAAACCAGCACTGTCATAAAAAACTACTTACACTTACTCTCTCTCACTAACCTTAAATATGTTTCGTCTAAATGTACAAACCTACAGTTAAAAATAGTCGGTTAGTGCTTAAACCAAAAATATGTTTCGTCTACTCTAAATGAGACAATTTACATAGTCAATATAAATAGTCTGAAAGGGTTGTGCAAACTAATATATGTTTCGTCAAAAAAAAAACCTACAAACAAATATATTGTGAATATGTTTCGGAAACAACCTACACACCTACTGTCAAAAATAATCTGAAAGGTTAGAGTTTAAATGCCGTGAAGCGGCGCGCCATTTTAGACTAGAACAACTCTATTATGTATAAGAGGTATATACGTATAATGTAACATTGTGGTCTAATTATTGTAATTTCCTACGTTCCTCTCATTACTCAGAATGTTTAGTAATTTGTTGCGTACATACTTCCTTCTTTCGCTACGAAACGAAGCAAACGGCAAAGATAAACGAAATTCGAATTTTATTACGTTTTTAATGAAAAAGTAGGACTGAAAAAACCTTCGCTAAACCTTGGACATTGCATTGTATTTCACGGGCGTATTTTAATAGAACGGTTATGCATAATACTTTTCCTTTTACCTTGATAAGCCTGAACAACGTCATTCTAATTTCACATTTTTTGTTTTAGCTCCGGGAAGAGACCACAGAACCTTGGATCCAATGTCTTAGCAAGGTATGTTTCAAAAGTTTATTTTTACTTAATTTTACCTCAAACGATTGAAACTGAATAGTCCTACGATTCAGTTCATCGCGTCCTCTTACGGCATTTTCATGAACTAACAAGCCCGTGCCATCTGTCTCACATTGAAGATAGAAAGATACCGTTCACCGTCACCAAGTAGTTTAAACCACTCATCACAGATGGCGCTAGTTAGCTTCCTTCACACTGCGATAGATGGCGTTACCAGGCGTGAAAGTTCGAAATCGCCAATTCGTTTTCCACCTTGAATTAACTTTAATAAAGGTGCATAAATTACTGTATGTTTGTCTGTTGTTCCAGTCAATTGTACCGTTCGTCGTCGTTCAACTCGTCGGGCTGTGGCTCGGGTGGGGAGCCGGCCGACGATATGTACTCCGATGTATCTTTGGAGGAGGATGTCCAAGGTCTCAATTATAAGGTCAGTGGAGCAATCTTCATGTCCTACTTACAGATTCTTTACAATCTTTATGTTTACTAAAAACACGGGTCCCACCCACCCAATTGATTGCACCTCTTTATTGCTCTCAAAGTTCAATTTCCAATGAGTCTCTTCCATCACTTCACACAGCACTCATGGATTGTTTATAGGAAGTGTGAGGGCAGTGTGGTAGTTTGAACGGTTGATTTCGTTGAGATCTTCGTCAAGTTCGGGAGTTTCCGACAACGATGATCGATGTTTATCAACTGTATTATCAGATATCCGAGACCATCAATCAGAACCTACAGTATAAAAGTAGGTAGATCGTTATCTAGGTAGGTAGGTATCTACCGAAACTTCTTTCTAATCTTGTCGTGCCTATGTCAACGTAAACCATCAAAACATCATATACCTATAGTCAATGTCAAGAAGTGATTATGGTTAGTATACATCTTTAAGAGCGGGTTCTATAAAAAAATAAATTAAAAAATACTCTTTATTTCGGATATCCATGGATCCATATTTGGTTAGTAAACACACAAAAATATAATTATAGAGGGTTAGTAGAGTCTATGCTGGGAAACATAACTCATCACTTGCTTGGATCATAATCATCTCATTCACAAACATGACTCATAATCTTCCATTCAATGAGTCTAGTAATGTGGCTCACGTTTTCTTGGTAAACGCCCTGTTTTTCCAAATAACCGTTTGTCACTTAGCCATCAATTGTTTCATCGATTAACACCAATGTGCTAACTTCCTTCCGTCTTTAAACAAATTATATTGTACGAAGATCGGTACAATATAATTTGTTTAAAGACGAAGGAAGCTACGAAAGTTTGCTAGGCCCGCAATATTATGATTTGATGCTAAAATAGACTTGGTCGGTATATTCATCTTACAGATTTTGTATGTATTGATGAAGCATGGCTGAACTAAAACTTTGACATGGTAGTTAAGTATAAGTCTTATTTATGATATTCGTACATTTGTTTGCGATATGATTCAATAAATATTTTCGTCTCAGAAAGAAGTTATTGCTCGCATGTTATTATATCACATAGTCTGTTAAATACTATATTTTTTTTTACTGACAAATTAAATGATAGAAAAATACGTAAACACTAAACAAAATTGAGGCAAGTAGATTAAACTTTCTCAATATTTATGAAAAACAGAGTAAATAAATAATTCAGAAGTACACACACCTGTTGATTTTCTTAAAATGCAGAAGGAAGTTATTTTTGTCGATTTTGAGTGCAAGGTCACGCATTGGAGTAGCGCCAGAGACATTATTAGACTTGATACTCGTAAAATGAATCATAACAAACTTGTAACATCAGATAGTACCTATACTTAGGTCTACAAAACAAACTTATATATCAGGTAGGCCTGATGATGACGGTTTCATCTCATAATTACATAAAAAATACAATAGACACTTGAAATACATCTGCGTTTGAACAGTTTCGAGAACAGTTATAAATAAGTAGCGAGAAGAAGTGTGCACTTAAGTCAGTATTATACAGTTCATATAGTACAATTTAGAGCTATTGAATCGCTTCTTAAAAATCTTTCAAAGATGGAACTTATACAATCAAACCTTAGGACCATCCATTTTCTTCTTAAACATTATGTTCCTTCAGTTGATCATTTACATTTGATTGTCTATCATTATCTTTATTTAAGCTCATGACTTTCATAATACCCAGGAGCTATTTCAGTTTATCCAGTGATCTCATCACTTTGCTTAGTCACTTTCTTGGCATTGCAACGTCCACCATCTGTATTTTATTTACGTGTTCCTCTTGTAGGTTAGGTACCCGTGTCTTACTCATCATATTATTTGATGTTATCTGTATTTCTCTTGGATGAAATCACAATCCTGGTTTTTTCGTGTATTTTCTTTGCATCATGGACGGATACAGCATGGCTTAGGTGCTTCTATTGAGAAAAAAGTAGAGATAGCAGACTCAACATTTGTTTATAGAGCGAGGGGCAGTTCTGGCCACTTCTAGTCCTCACAGACTTCAGTGGGTGTTAGCCATTCATACCGACATTTATAGAGTCTCTTATAAATGTTTGTAAGAAAAGCTGAATTCGTATAGTTAGTACCTACCTAGTTATTTTCCACTGGACAATCTTTTAGGTCTGATGTTTCCAACGCCTTTTTAAACACCAAAGGCGAGTAGAGTGGAGCGTAGGAAATCTTAACGTGTGATAAAAATAAGAGGTACCTACCTACCAACACCCAAAAGAGACAAAAACAGTAGAGCAATATCCATGTCGTCATTAGGAAACAATAAGCCCCACGTGATCACCATCCTAATCTGTTCAATGACCTTATTCGCGTCAAAGGAAAGGGCATAGACAATGGCTTGCCGGTTCATTTGATAGGCGAACTGAGGCGAACCGTACTGGACTTGGACACAGGAAATGGTCCCTCAGCTGCACAAACCCCTCTTCCGGTCATATGCGTGCGTATGATAAATCATACAGAATTAGATTTGAATGTAAACAGTAAGCACTGTTTGGAGTTATCGTTTTCTTGACCTGTCTTCAAAAGAGACCTTATAGCTTATATTATATAAACCATAAGTTTTGTTAAAATGTTAACAATGCCTTTAACTAATTATGAATCTGAGTTAATGTAAATCACGTTAAAATACACGGAACTTACACACAGTAAGTTCCGTGTATTTTAAGAAATTTCTTGTTTTCTTATAACTGCATAGTGATGAGAAATGAAAAAAAATATTTTGTTTTTAGTTAAGTTAATCAAAAACTATAGCACCAATAACATCAGAGTCTAACTAATCAATCTTGCGTGTCCTATTCTACCAATTTCTACATTAGTAGGCACCGAGGCACCCACTTTATCAAAACCTGCTTCCTTAGACTAGACACCTGTCTATTCCTTACTAAATAGCAAATTTTCGCAATTCAATACAGATTTATAATTCAAACCTTTACCTGTTCCCTACTATTGCACACTAAAACAACATTTCCACCCAGGAAAGGGAATTCAGTTATGAGGTGGGTGGACATTCTACCACCACGAATAACTAAAGTAGACACTGATGCAATTATTGTGTGGTTCTTATGTAAAGGAAATAAGGGTCCCAAATGTATTGGTTGTTATTCAAGGATATGTATCTACAAGACAATAAGTCTATGGCTTATATCCAGTCCATAGGGAAACTGTTATTAGCATAACCTGCTTACCTGCCTATGTTTACTTTATTATAAGTAGACAGCTTTGTGCGTAGAAATTTCTAGACCTTTGACTGTTGTAGGTATCTACTATTTCATTTCGTTAATACAAGGTTTGGACTGAAAGATCTAAAGAATAACATAACATTTGCCAGAAAATATCTGGTCAACATTTTAGAGATTCATTCGTAGAAAGCCTACCTACCTTATTTCCAATAGACAGTTAACTGTGTGACTTTTAAACTAAAAGCATCATTATGCATTTATTTTAATCCTACAGTTAATAAACGAAAGCAGTCCACATTAATATCAATATTCAGACAGATATTTAACCAAGCTCCTTGACATGGTTATGAGTTATGATACCACCCACTCAGCCCACCCACTGCAGCCCTATTGTTACGGTTAGTATGATTACGGACTATTACAGAGCAAACTAGCGAAATTACGTACCAATAGAGATGAATAGATCTTCCGTGATGGAGAAATAAAATGAGTCTCGACATCAAGCCCTGGCGTACGCTACGAGACATTTTCCTTAGGAATTATGTATGCAAATGATCTCTTGATAAATACCATATGATTCTCCCAGATACGTCCAGACCTGTGCCTAGGGAAACATTTAAAGTCAAATAAGTCTTAGGGAGTGCGACACCCCATGAGATAAAAGCCGATAAGGCGCTTATCAGGGGAATCTGCATCCAGCTGTGGACCAATATAAGCTGTTCAGGTTAAAGCGTATCTTATAAATTATCCTTTCAATAGGTAGAAGGTATTTGTAGTAGATACCTAATAGATAATTTGTAAAGACCCTTGTACCAGTAGGTACCTACTTCCTACTGGAGGTACAAAAGAGCCAAAGAACTGGGAGGGGAGCTAACCTACATCAGCAGGGTGAAAAGCCATTCTCATTCAGAATATGTGTAAAGAATGTCAATTGCAAATATTGATCTTTATTATTATTACTCAATTCATCCCGCAAGTTACGGAATATCATTACAATCAGGTCGAATGGTATGGAAGTGTCAATAAACGTCAACGTTATCCAACGTTACGAGTTCTTACCACTTCTTGAGTAGTGGCAGGTAGTAGGCAAAAACATAACGAAACTGAAAGTTGTGCGAACGTGTTCGTGTGAAAACCTCACACATTGTGTGTATGATTGTAATAGAGTTTGGTTTCCTGGTCGTATTAAGGAAACTTTATTTTTCTGGATTGGACACTAGCTACAAAATCTATATTAAAAAATGTGGGATACCCTTGTTCATAAATGGAATCTAGAATCAAGTGCAATCTAGAAGGCATTGATTTATAAGGAAGCATCAGACGTCAAATAAAAAAAAAAGTTCTGAGGTAGCAAATATAACAAAAAAATACAGTTGAACCTCGATCTCCTTCTCCTCCGTCCTTTTTGAAAGTCCTTTAAAAAGATATCTCCAGTTGTTTTGAGAGAATTGAAGGAGCTATAGTTTTCTGGTTTTGTCAGTTTTATTACTGAGTTTATTCGTTGTCATTCCCAAACATACGTACCTGTACCTTACGTACAGAGGATTCATAATAAACATAATAACTCTTTGGTGGGACTAGTTCGATTTATTTTAAGGGGACTAGTTCAAGTTAATTTAAGTTTTTTATTGGGCTTGTTAGTTTTACACTGTCATTGTATTAGTATGACCATTGCTGAATTTCTAGTTTATTATTCTGGTTATATCATAGTTTCCATCCTTGATCCGTCCACACACATCTGTCTAAGATTGCCACAGGTCAGTGTAACACAGCAATTCATTGCAGCTCATCCAATTACTACATTCTGTTTTAATTCGTTTAACTCTCATCTTATCATCGTTACTATCATTCCATGAACCAATTTACTAATTATTCTCTTTCCGTTGGTTCTTGTTTTCTTATCTTCTTATTTCCGAACGTTTACTTAAACCCTGTCAATGGTTTTACTTATGTTTTACTTTTCTTTTGACGCATTATTGATTTCCAGCCCAGTAGGTTATTTACAACTTTGTGTCTTATGAAACGCACTTGTTCACTATTAAGTTTAAATCCCTACGGCATATGTTATTCTATATTTTTGTGTGTTTTCCTTTTTTGTAACTATGTATAATATTGTGACTATCAATAAAAAAAAAATCATTATAAGGTGTGTTTTTGTTTATATGTAGTTATTTCTTAGATTTGCATTCTATTGTACACCAGTGCATCGACCTATTGATCAGGTATGTTAGTTATAGCATCGGACATTCCTTTCGCGTTAACTAATTTAAATAAAACAGGGTGAAAGCTGGTTACATACATCAGCATAATTGAATGAGCATTTGTAATCATATGTAGCTTACTATGTGGGTAATATGCATCTTCTACAAAGTAAATTCAAATTGGCAATCAATATTCTATCTATTATTCCATGAATTTACTTTTAAAACGTTTCAATTTTTTAATTATACAATACAAAAATGCTTTATTGTATAAAAACATTACATGCCACAAATACAATGGGCGGTCTTATCGCTTAGATGCGATCTCTTCCAGGCAACCTTCGGATGGAACGAATTATTTCCATTATTTAAATCTCTCCAGTAAATTAAAGCTTGCTCTACTTACACTATTCACAAGAAGACCAACTAAAGAAATAAACCGGAATCAAAACTAAATAAACATCACTTGGAGGGGCAACGTCATGAAACGAGGACATGGCTCGTATAAATACTAAATACAAGTAAGAAAGCAATTGATCGTATATAGGGCGCAAAGATCTCGGCATGTTTAATGTGGCTAATTCTGAATGATCTAGACCAGATTGTGAGTTTGCTGTAAACGCGGTAATTACTGTGAACTGAATCGACGCTCTGGGAGAGCGCCTTGTTTATAGCATCTATGGGATTCAAGATATTGCCAATGATAACAGCTTTATTATAGGTATTATAAATAACTCCAGTGTTGTGACCGCAAAGACAATACAAATCTTGTCAGTAAAGAATCAAGTTGCAGATTCTGTAAAGATATGATTTTTCTTTCATGACGTGCAGATTAATGTCAATGTGTGTAGTACCTACATATTCCCTAAAGGTATGTGTACCCTTAGGAAATATGTACTGGTGTACACATTGTACCTTAAAATCGTTAGAAGATATACTCGTATTTTTTAAATATTAGGTAGTTATAGTTACGCCGCCTCTCTTTTTTTTAAACTATATAACTTATGTAACTTTAATATAGCAATTAAACTTAATTTTAACTTGTATGTAGGTATATATATATCTCAATCAATCTGTTATGTATGTACCTTCACTTTGTTGAATAAAAACACATTACAACTATAACTCCCGGAGGTGGGCGTTGCGACCTGCGACACAGTATTTTACTTCTGCAGGTAGCATCGCTTCATATTTTTGTTCTAGCACTATGTTGTATATATATGTATGTTTCAAAATAAAGACTTTTTACTTTTTTTCCTCAACCGGTTGTACTTGTGAAATATTACCAAAAGGATAGGTAATGTATCTATAAAATAAAAAAATAGACCAATAGACAAAAAGTTCAATAAGATGTAGTTTAACATTCATATTAGACCACTTAATTTTTATGACCATGGAACTGAAAATACACAGACATTCATTGGCTGTAACTGATCACCACAATATGGCAATTGGGCACGCTGATAGATATACTGCCAGGACTAACAAGCATTTGGACAGAAGTGTCGTACTTTATAAGATAAATGAGACAACTAATTTAACTTCTGTTGTTCGGTTGTTGGAAAAAAGGGAAGACATTAGCACCAGTTGTTCATAAAATAGGATCCAATGGCTCTGAGCATCACTGTGTTACGTGTGCTATGTGTATGCTTGTTTATGAAGGAAAGCTAAAATACCAGTCAGTTATTTTATAGCATCTGATTTTATGATTTTCTGAAGTACGTAACATAACGACACTTAAAAGTTCTTCCTACTACCTCTTCTGAATATAACTTTTCCATCCTCTTGAAGCACTTTCTTTTTTGTTTAGGTCATAGTCTACCCATCACTAGTAGCCACCTAATTTTAAAAACAAGGATGGTTTTGTTATTTCGTTATTATAGTCGTTTCAGTGATAATTTGGCGTGTTTAAAAAAAATATAAACTAACTTCAAATTCCAATCGGTTAAAAGTTAATCGGTTGGCGTGATATTGAGTTATTCCTCCATTTGTCGCGCACATACTTAATGCAAATTTAAGACTTATATATATATTGTTTTCTCATGGACTCCATTGTCGGACCAAATTGAAATGGGACCACACGGGAAGCACCAGCTTTCAAATCAAAAAATAATCGATTCACCCAGTCATAAGTTCTAAGGTAATAAACACTTTAAAAATATAGTCGAATTGAGAACCTCCTCCTTATTTGAAGTCAGTCAAAAAGTAGTTAAGAAACTCAAGCACCTACTCCCATGTTTAATTATTCACCCCAATACAACATGGCTCCCCTTAAATTCTTAATAAGTGGATTACTAACAGGGAATACCGAGCGAAGGATAGTGAGGGCACATTGCATGTCCAAACTCAATAACTTTTGTATATCTTTGTCCCCAATATCCGTGACATGCCGCGTGATGTACCAAACTAAGCAAATATCTTGGTAGTTTACTTACATTTTACGGTCGGCAAGGCACCAAGGTAAAATAAATAAAACGCTAGCTTACATTGACGAGATTCTTTCAATATTTAACAACTTGAATTGGCATACCTACCGATTGCACATCCGTTCCTATCTTCAAGAACAGCTTAGCAGTTCTTGCACGGATTCTTCAGCTAATTCCTCTAATACGAGTGGGTTCATTTGTATGTAATTTGCAAGCAATTTACGGTTCGCTACGGTCACAAGAATTGTATTAAAAATGTATGAGATAGCATTGTTCTTTCACGATTGTTCGTTTTATAAGACTTATTTTTGTCTAGCCAGTTCAGTGAGGCCCTTTGTTTAGATTTCAATGCTAATTTTTTATAACCTATAAATTAATACGTTAATAATTTTAGACAACAGATAAAATGTATGAGATCGCTGTTAAAAATAGGAATTCTAAATTCTCACGGAAAATAAATATCAAACTAACAGATAAAAATAATGAAGCGAGTTCGATATCTGTAGCGTTAACGTTATTAGGACCATGAAAAACTTATTGATTTGTGTTTATTACACTTTTAATAAAGAAAGCAAACGAATTTCTCACGGCTCAAATAATTACTAATAACGTCAATTTAACATCTTCCAATAATAGAACAAAATTCCTCAGTGGATGGTTTCTATGTGCTTTGATAGAAGTAGACAAGTGGTGCGACATTTCATTGAAGAAAGTCCTATTAAGTTTGTTCTCTGGTTTCTCCTTGTAAGTAATCGAACATTAAGTAAAATCTAATGCATGCTCTCCTGAGATTGCCTGTCAGTTGGTGCTCGGTTATATACGACTTTGTTTACCCATAGCCATTTCAGGTTTTTGCGCAAATCTTATACAATGTTCATTTCACTTTCGATATCCAACAGTTTCACTACAAGCATTATGTTCCTGTAGATTGTTTGCGTCTTTCTATTTTGTAATAATGAGAGCCTTCTAATTTATGATTATGTAAAAATCGCAATTACTCCCAGATATTTTAGATCGGCTGATACAGAAATCATTTTCATCTACTGTCCCTGAGTGAGACAAAGCAAAGTTTCACTTTTTCGATTTCGTCGTTCATTGACTGCTAGAATCAAAATACTTATTACGAATAATTTTAGCATTGAAACAGTTATTCGACGCGCTCTTGATAAATCTTCCATCTGGCAGTAAAATGCAATCATGGGAGCCCCTCGCCCGTGAAATTACGAGATGTTGCCAGACTGGGGGAGCTTAGGAAAGGGGTTATTGCCACGACTGTACATATCTATCGGCAGTGCATACAGTGCACATGCAGGGAGTGAATAAAGTTTATTTGTCCGACTCGGTGCGGGCGGCATCAGCCGACCGAGGCGGCTGATAATCATGTCGTGTCAATGGGTGGGGCGCGCAGCCGGCAGCGCGCCCGTTGCCGGTTAGTATAGTACCGACCGCGAAACTGACATAGCTCCACGCCAGCTATTCATTTTCTCAAGTTTCATTCTCGATACTATTCCGAGAACCAGTCACATACGATCTGGATTCTCTGATCTTGCAATCCGTTCTTCCACAAAAGAATGCCACAACCGCCTAAAATTTTAAACCGAGTACGTCGGAGTCTTCTTTTACCGGACGTTTTAATTCTCGTTTACGACGACAACTAGGGGTTAAAGTTTTGCTATTGTTTTATTGTGATTAAACAGTGCATCGACGAAGCCGTTCATATGAAAAATGTGACATCCAATGATCAGTTTATTTGTGTAACGAAGGATCAGTGTCAGAAGTAATCGTATTAAACTGAGTGAAGTACTGAATCAACTGTGCCATTAAGGAAATTAGCTTTATTTTGAAAATTCTAATCGTGTTCAAAGTCAATTTACTGAATTAATATTAGTTTATTTAAGTTAGAGTATAGTGCAATATTGGAAACAATCCAAAGAATCGTGAACACCCAGTGTTTAAATGTTTAAATCGGGCTTATTCTCGCGGTCTGGGGGTACGATGGGTGATCAGGTCGAGGTTGAGGATAGTTTGGAGCTGGAGTACGATATGTGGGATGGACAGTTCGACTTCGTGGGTCCTCAGGGTCCGCCGCCCGAGGCCCGGGACCGCATCACATCCAACGGCAGTCTCACCGAGGATCTGTTCACGGGAGGGCCCTTGACTCCACACTTGCCAAACGGAGTTAACGGAGGGAAAAAGACTCCTGCTCATCTCTGGTGTGACAACCTATCGGACCAAGTGAGACTTTTTGAGTTATCAATATCAAACCAAAAATACTTACAGATGACAAATAAAATAAGAGCTCTTGGCTCAAGGCAAACTTAACTCTTAGCATTTGCATAACTAAAGGCCAGTTGAATCGATTTTCTTAGGGTGGGAATTTACTGCTGAGTTAGGTAGGTAATGTCGGTATAGGTAGCTTACCTTCACCCCTATTATATACCTACTGTACTTAACATAATTCAATTTACACGTACTCCCTTCGATTGTTTGTCCCTGACGCAGTTCTTTCCTCCTTAGATAAATAAGTAACAATGTTTTTTCCCTTTACTGTGGTTAACAATTCCTAAAATATGTAAGATTCAAGCAGACGTAGGTAAGTACAGTGCCATAGTTTTATAGCAGTTTCAAAATAAACACATATTTATGTATCCTATGGTGATATGCATATTATTAAATAAAAATTATATTGACACCAATACGGCCGATATCTGCTGTGCTTGCACAAACATAGAGATAAAGCTGTTGCTGCTATCTCATCTACAAAAAAGCTATCACACAACGATTTTTATATTCTCTTATGCACACGAAAGTTAATGCTCAGCATATTTTTTCAGCAGTAGCGAAACGCGTTGTCGTCGAACTACCATTCGGTACCGTCTCTGAATTCGATTTGTGTTGTTTTGTCACGCGATTCTTTTCTTTGATATCTTTAATATGCAGATATTTTATCGACATAACCAGCTCATAGGTGTTTGTACAAATGATAAAATAGAGATACGATACCTAACTGTCAACTAGGTACTTGCATACAAGTTAGAGCATCAACAAGAAATGTATACGATTTATTAGGCTAAAGGTATCAAATCGTATAAACTTCTTGCCATAAAGTAACTGAAACTGATATGTGATATTTAAGGTTTAGTTTTGTATTTGGCTCAATAGGTTAGGTACTTCAGTTCAGTCTGCTTACCAAGTTTATCTATAAGTGATGGTATGATAACATTTCCCGATTGTCGCTTATTGTAGATAATCTTTTAGAACTCAGATAATTTATTATATTGCGTAGATTTTGCGCGAAAACTTCCTTGAATTTTGAGGTGAATCGATCACCTACATTTTCCATTTCCTTCATTCAGTACCATATTGCATAAAAAATAGAATATAAATGGCATAAATAAATTCGTTTGAATAAGGCCAATATGTAGGTACTACAGAATATCTTTATACCCTCAGAGTAATAAGACATAGAGCGATAATTTCACAAAACATTCCGCTCTAAGTTGAAGCCAAAAAACAAGCAATGTGTGCGTAAGCGGCACGTCATTACAAGAGCCGACACGCACACAAGTGCACAAATAATGTTGCAAGCTATTAATATTTTCCCCATAAGGTAGGGAAATTATAACATTTTGTAAGGAGTAAATGATTATCATATTTATCACTTTACTTTTAGATGATATTTCATTAACAGAAAACTTTCTGTAAATATTATATACTCTATGGGTGTTTACATACAGGGGAGTGTTGAGTTAGCGAATTAGTTAAATAGATAGAAATAAATATTATGGCCGAAACATTTTCTCTCGTAATTTGCATAAACCACCTTTCGTGATATGCTTGTCATTTTCTTCAAAATTTTTAGAACATAATCATATCTTAGTGTATTTAGTTGGCTTGCAAAACTTTTCTTTGTAATTCCGTCTAAGTTTTTCAACCAATCGGGAAGCAACAGTCTATTTTATTTTTCGTGTTATTTCGTTATGTTTTTTTTGTTACCCTACATATGTATGTATTATTTTGTTTGACATAATGTCAAAACAACATGAATATTCTTATTAATAAAGAACTGAACTGAAGTCGGATCAGAAGGAAATCTAAGAACGAATATAAAGACATTAATAAAACTAGGGTTCATCGTCTAATGAAACCAATGAAATTTTTATATTTAACGCTCCGACTACATCAACATCCGGATAGTCCGTAACAATCTATTTCCTTGCCCGTGAAAATAAAACAAAAGTTTTTGATTATTTATACCAAGCTTAATAGAACATATTATTATGTAGGTACTTATTTCACTTAAAAATCCAGGTAAGTTAATAGGTAACCCTAATAAATATCTGGCAAATAAAAGTCCTACAAGTGTAAAGTAGAAATACATTAAACAAATAGGTACTACTATGGGGGACAATATTTTTTCTAATAGCTAGCAACATTTTTATGTAATGGCGTCTGTTATGTTTACGATTTATTTTTGTGCTTATACCAATGTTTTACTCAAGAATATAAGATGCCAGGTTGTATTTACCCGTGAAATAGAATCTTCTATTGTTTCTGATTATTATGAGAAGAGTTGTTACACCCTTTCACTGCACAATAAGTCATTATTATTAAAAAATTACGGAGCTCTTCCCAGTAGGTCTTGACCTTGAGCACTGACGTGTCGAGCGATGTACGTAGCCTTTAAAGGCTAACTTGAAATTGCGTCACTTCGCGTGCGCCTACTGCGGTTCTAAGCCTAGTTATTCTAAGTTTATACCTAGTATTTCAAAGCTCAACGTCAGGGTAGCGTGCAAGATGCAAAATTCTTTAGTAACCAGAAGGCCGCAAATAACTTCCGAAACGCTAGGTTATTGTGTCCTTCGACAGACAACGGGATGTGTGCCCAATACATAATGACTTTTGTACTTACTTTGAACATCTTATCGGTAACCGTAACATGTGAAATGATTATCCACACCCAACGTCTTTTCCATCAACGTAGTATTTAAATTTATAATGTAGCATTGAACATCTTAAATAATGTAATTTCTTAAACAATGTAACTTCTTCAACAAGGTAACTTCTTAAACAATGTTACTTCCTAAATAATGTAGTCTTCTTTACCTAAGTGTTGAAGAAGTTCTGTTTATCTTAATTTACCTAAAAAGTTAAACCGCACATTCCTATCACAGTTTCTTGACATTCCCGTTATTGCTTACTTTGTTGTCACTCATCATTAATAATTCAATTATGAATAATCATTCATCCATCATTATGAAACACGTAATGGAGTCAATGAATTGCTTCGTTAAAAAGTAAGAAGTCACCAATTACAGTTGTAAACATCGTGACTAGAAATTATATCATCGGTAGAACTCGTACTAGCGAGCCGTATCGATCGATTGTGCTAATCTGAGTTCTGTGTCTATTGACATAATCAGTTATAAACTGTTAAATATTTTTTTAGTATTTAATATTTGCTTTCGCTTAAAAACCCGTATTCCAGTTAGAAAATGGTCTTTTGATTAAAATATCTCGTGTACTAGCAAGCCGTATCGATCGATTGTGCTGATCTGAGTTAGAAACTGTTAAATCCTATTTTTGGTCAGTTTAGGTATTCAAAATGTCCTTTCGCTTAAAAACCATTAACTAAAAACATGAGATAATAAAATACATATTATCTCATGTTTTTAGTTTTTCGTCGAAATTCATGAAAGACATATTTCACCGACTTGCTACTAGCATACTTAGCTACTACTAACTATGCTTATGCTTAGTTGCAGACACATAACTAAATGCCAAATAAGGAGGCAATACAGGTCGTTCACCTCCTCCACGAAATCGCAAAGTGCATAGAAATTTATCGCTATTCTGTCGCTTTAAGTTCAAAGCTAAAGCGATACCAGTGCCAGCTCTAGCTAGAGTATCGTGGAGTCAGCGTTAGGAAACAAAAGACAGACAAATAAACAATAACCCAAAAAACGAAGTCGGGAATAATTACTGACTTGTTATCAATGAATTCACTTACCTATTGTAATGTTCTAACATACCAGAATAATTTCAAGCCGGTTATATTTAAATTTAAAAATAAATCTAGTTAGGTAGGTTAGGTAGAAATATAGAGTTTTCTTTCTCCGTATACCTATTATTTGTTTTCGCCCAAAGTCGGGCTAAAATCAGTGTCGAAATACAAAAGCTCAGAAGCTTGAAAATGCTAAAATAAAAAAAAAACTTTTATGTTAAAAAAACCTTAATAGATTGAAACGTGAAGGAGATAGGTCAACAACCTGTATTGCCAAGCTATCTGGCACCTAGGCAAGATGAAGTTTACGTCAGTAATTATTATTAAGTACTTATATTGGGGTTCACTCTGGAGTTACGTACCTACTTAACTATTCGTCCGTCAGCAGACACACATGACCGACGTCATAATTAATCAAGCGGGTCATTGGGAATATAGACCGCAGTCGTTTGAGTCATTGACTCATAAGAATTGCATTGCAATCGTAATATGCACCATTTACAACATTATTTTTTTGCATGTAACAAGTCCCTTTCTTTGCCGCTGCTTAGCTGAGTTATCCAAAATCTATTTTCACTTTCGTTTCTGCTAAATAAAGTTCAAACACATAAATCTAACTTTCTTTAATCAATACAGGTAACTTCTTATCAGATTGTAGAACAAGGCTATTTTCTCTCAACCTTCAAAGTCACGCAAACGATCTTGACCTTTCAAAGGGCAGGTGACCCTTACCCAATAAGTTTCTCTTACCGCACGATCAACACATTTAGGGCTATTTACTTGTCAAAGTGTTTCCTTAACCCAACACGAACAGCACTAAAGGAAATCTTTACAGTAATTGGAAAATTGTAGTTTTAAAACTTGTTCACATACCTACTCGCAGTATTTAATAGTGTTTTGTGCGTGTTTTTGTTAGAGCCAGTTGTTTATTTTTTTTGCTAATCATCACTTATTAAAGTGAGATGGTGGCCTAAGATGGAGCAAAAGCCTTTTCCAAAAGGAACTTATTAACCCTAGATTTCTCTCTGTCTCAGGCTCTTAGATTAGACTCTGGTAGGAAAACAACCGCTGGAAGTATATTCCACTCTTCGGCCGTGCTTATTATGAAAGTACTCGTACCTAGAGCTGATTTTTTTTCAATAATGTAAGTGGTCAGGAATCTTATACGAAAATATGGCAATCTGAGATATATATCCACGCACGATGAACCTTAAAACAGCTGCATAGTGAGCGTTATTTCATCTCATAGTAAAAGATGAGATTAAAAACTAGAAATCAAACATACCAAACTAGAATTTTCTTCAAAGCCCACATAAAATTCCGCATTACAAAACTGAACGAAACCAACTCAAATTCATCCGCAGTCGCCTTTGGAAAGTTGCAAGACAAGTTGACGGCCCAAGAAAATGTAAGGAAGTCACGAGAACACTGCAAGCTATACAACTAAGTGCCTGTTGCTAAAGTGGCTATTGATTGCCACTTGTCTCTAATATTGGTGCTGCTTGTCTGCGAGTTGTTATGATTCAATTGTTTTAAATTATCAAGTAGCGAGGCAAAATTCTGCACTGATGGAATCATAAGGTTTTAAAGGGGAATTGAATGGTTTTTTGAACATGAATATTTTCTAAATGATATTCCTAAAGTACCAGGCAGTGAAGTTACTCCCTATAACATCTCTACTTTAGGTAGACTTGCTCTCCTAGCAGCTCATAACCTATTACTATGCATAGAATCATCAAAATATAGGTTGTTTTCTTCTGAACTTTCAAAGGTCTACATAAACTTAGTTTATTTCTTAAACAGACTGTTGTGTTCGATATTCAGCTATGCAGTTATTGCGGTTGCAAAATGTCATGCGATTACGAAAACTACTTGATCACATCTAATAACTAAAACCAAATCTGTGACCATTATGTGAGATACATTACAGAAGTACTAGTCCAACTAAGTAGCAGTCGACACACTGATGATCTCAGTAACGTAAACAGTCAACAGATAACCGCGCAAACTGACTTTATAATTAAGGTTATCGCTCGGTACAGCGTTTGTTTTTCTACCAAAATCAATTTATTTTCAATTCTTTATTCTGTACCTCCATCATCATCGTAATTTTAATTTATTTTATGATTATCGTTTTTGTCTACTTTTGTATACAAGCCTGCAGTTATATAATTAAACTTTTACCGCACAATAACCTGTTGCATTCCAGCTTTTATAACTTACATGGTAAGAGAAACTAGTCTCGATCTGAACTCCAACAAAAGTAAAACCAACTGTACCTACTTTTGCGCATAGATCGAAAGTTCGATAGGTTTGGGTCTAGCTATACTCTTGCCATAACAGTTTTAGCTTATTCCCACGATAAACCTAACAATGCGAAGATTTTTGTCTAAACTGTTACATAAGGCTTACAATGCATATAAGTGTGTCTACTATTTATGAGATTACATTACACCCTATTAAAATGCAGTGTGAAGATTCGTAATATTTCAGTTGAGTGTGAATGGAACTTTATTACAACAGCTGGTTGATTTTAGTTATTGTTTGAATATAATCATGTCAGCAACCTCATTTGCATGTTTCCGGAATTATTTTAGGTAGGTATTATATCATCAAATCTGCCTATATGTTAATTTAGTACGTTTCAATGCAAATGTTGTCTCTGCTAAGTAATAATCTATCAGGGTTTATTTAAATACCTATAGCTGACAGAATCTCCAACCTATTCTCAACAGGTGGCTTGTGCCTCGACAAAAGATCATTCAACTTCTATGTAACCTTGCATGAATAATTCTACTGAATCAGTAACGTTCAGTACTACTTCCTAAAGAAGAGTCTGTGCTTCACCAATCAAGCAGAACAATTCAATACGTAAATCTACAATAGGCTCTACCATGGACGAATAATCTATGGCTCTACTAATGATTGGTTTTTATTTATATTTATATCCAAAGGTGGATCTAAAGTGAGCTCATGCGTATCGTGAAAGTGAATGAATTTGATCTCTATTTTGTCCGTACGATAACTGCATTTATTTACATAACACGTCCTAAAATACTATAAACCATTTGGTTAGTGAGGTTTGTTCCCACTTATGTATATTCCTTTTATTTCTAGAGCAATATTTTCTCTACGCAATTTATATCATGTGATGTGGTGTTGATTTGGCAGACAATAAACAATGTTCATTTCTGATCTTTTGAGTTCAAGTGCAAACGATAATGATGCGAATGTTAGTAGTTGTGTTCCTTGATAAGCTGGTTTACTTTCATTACCAGTATGTGGCAATATTTATTTCCTTTTTGATCTCACTGTTGTTGCTCTATCATCTTTATCCATTATAATAATTCCCTTCTAGCTTTCCTTGTGTCCTTTCTGTCAAATGTCACACCTCATCCTCAGAACCATCAACGTTGCATCACACATAATTTAGTTTCGTATCGCACAGATCTCATACAAAGGTACATTAATAGATTACTTATTAGGTGTACTTACCTTTATTGATAGACCCTAACTGTTTACGTCATGTATTAGTATTATGAGTAGCATCATGCTTCGTAATTCGTAAGTAACACCTTCCTGTTCGTCGTTTTGTCGTCAATGAAGTGAATCAGTGCTCGTCATAAATTAAAACTAAATTTAGTCATCGTCGTACGATTGTCCCCATTCTAGACTACTTCTATCTTTATTCCTGAGCATTATGCTTCACCATCATCAGCCTATATTAGTTAACTGCTGGATTTAGGCCTCCTCTAATAAAGCGCTATAAGTCCCTGTCTTCAGCTAAGTTTTATGCTTGGTACTTATCCACTAAAATAATAATAAAAGCCCTTAGGCATAAACGTAACGTGTACCGTTAACGTAACTAGTTTAGACACAAACTATGTTAAGTTTACAAAAGGCTTAAAATTAGACATGGCAACCTCTACTGTTTGCCCGGTTTTGGCAACTCTTTTGGCCTCTCCCATACTGCATTCATTCCTTTCTCGTGCAGACCCTTAAGCTATAAGTACTAATGTTTGCATCTCAATTTTCTAGTCGAAGAAGGAAAAAAGAATGAACTAGGTGCGTTTTACTGATGTTAGTAGGTACCAATTAAGGTACCCTGAAAGTTTATTTTCATCGGATGCTTTAAATTAAAATTAAAGTAGGTAAGTACGAAAGAAAATCCACGATTTCCGTACCAAATTAGATGCTTCCGATGTAGAAATCCAATCGAGAGTTGTTTTCGAATAAGCAATCGAGAAGTGAATTGCAAAGGTACTGTAAATAATCAGTAATTAGCTACAGACTTTATGTTCGTTTGTTTGTAGGACTCAAGGACGACTTGGTTTGATCAACGGATTTATTTTATTCATGAGTTCAAGTAGATTCTATTTATGGACAGTCTTTTCACTTCTTATGAGCCCATCTAAGTATTTACTGGGAATCGAAGTTGCTTGCTACCTACTCCATAAAATATTGCTAAAAAGGCGATGTTGTGCTGTCATTTAAAAATTCCTAGCCATGTCTGGTTTTTCAACTATCTGTGGCACCTATTATGAAGTAAAGGCTACAAAGTTTACCTACCTACTCTGCCGCTTTAATACGAATTCATTTAGCTCTATGACCATGAACTTCATTATCATCGCCGTGAAAATATTTTTTCTTATCTGAAAACAGTCCATTGTTTTGACAAATCAATCAATACCTTACCTACTACCTACTGCTATAAACTAAATATAGGTACAAATTTTACGAAAAAATACTCGTAAAATGAAAACAAGATAAAGTTCAAAAGATTTAGTTAAAGATACTAGATGGTGAGATTGTCGATAACAATGTTATATGTTTGTGAACAGGTGCAACTGTTGCAGCAACAAGTGACGTCACTGGCTGACACGCAAAGCACCAGCGACAGCCGATACGCGAGAGCGAAGGCCGACAACGCGGTGCTCCAAGCAAGAGTCCACATGTTGGAAGAACATGTGCGGGAGGTAAGTTCTAACAATCATAAGTTAAACGAACGTCGTCGGATCAAACATTTGAATTGACAAATATAAGAAGTTAAAGATATCAGGAACATTTAGAAAAGTATATCAAAGATGAAAAGGATGTCGACAAAATAAAAGGTAAAAGCGAAAATGGCCTAGGTTTATATATCATGTAACATTTAGTTATCGACGTGGTAGAATGTATTTTAAAAGCAGAATAAAGGTAATAAACAGTGCTTTTTGCATACTTAGATAGAAAATACTTTATTGCACTTTTCATATAGAAATAACTTTTAATATATGTCCAATAAAAACTTAAAAATTAGTTACAATTTGCGGTGTTATCGCAAGAGCGAGAGATCTCTACCAGACAACCATGGATGGATAGGATCGTGGACAGTATTAGGGGATCAGTGTACTAGGTTATGAAATATTATTAGTAAAATCCAGTCCTTGAATAAAAATTGCAATGCGTAGTAATTTTATAACCCCTCTTAACTGACGCTGCCAAATTATCTTCAGATCGAATGCAGATGCGAAGAGACCGTAGCAGAGGAGAAACGAAGGAGTCGAGAAGCCATCTCGAGGGTGGAACGGGACAGGGACTCGCAACTCTCGACCATCACAGACAGGCTATCAGTGGCTGAACAGGAGGCGTCGACTCTCAAACAAGAGGTCAGTTTTCAACAAGAGATAACTCTCATTTCTTTTCTTGGACCCGTCGGGACGACCTTGTCTGCTTCCTAACTTGACCACTTGCTCAAATCGTCCTGTTTTTTTCATTTTCACTCATTAAATCCAACTTTTATCTACATCCTAAGTCCATTCCCCAACTCGTCATTTCCTATTAAGTCTTTTTCTAACTTGACCACTTCATGTTTATTAGTGATGTCCCGTTCTTCCCACCAGCCGACAACAGGGATCTCTCTCTGCATTGACGTAGGAATAACTACTCCATCCAAATCCAGTAGGAAATATATGAGAAGGATTACAACACTAAAGACGAGAAGAAATACGCAAGCACTTGCGTGACTAGGACTATTTGCCATAAAGGCGCTTTTCTTATTTTATATAAAAAACGAACCTTCTTATGTAAGTATCAGTGAATTTGCTCGCTACTTATAGTAGAAGGAACATACGCTATTTAGATTTATTTCTGTCACAAGTTTATGCGTGAAAGAGGTATTGAAAGGATTTCATGACTGCATACATGAAGTGTTTTAATAGACGGCCCCTTGTTTTCTAAACTGTCTTTCCCTTTGCTTGGGACGAAGAGCTAGTTATTAGGATGGTAATAAATATAACAATAGCTGTTATCATTCCTGGATCAAGTTATATCTAGGTTATTTACTTGTCTAGTCATTGATGTTTCATAGCTGCCAGTGAACTTGTTAAACATACGACATCTAAGCATAATATTTTTGTTAGCACGCTATACCTACTTACCTACAGATTTCAAATACACCGCCACCGTTGTTTTTTAAAGGATCCTATGTTGATTAGCATAATCATCGATGTTTAATTTAATACTTACCTATGTAGTTTTTGTCGTAACATTTGCCTTTCTCAGATAAAATACCATCCCTTTTCAAAATAAATAGGCAATGTTTTGAAACAAAATCACCTTATGTCCTTCCCTTGAAATTTACGGTATCACTTTATTTAATTTGATTTAATCAAAATCCGTTTAGGTTATCTACATTTACCAAAAAAAAATTCCTCATCAGGTTGGAAGACTCCGCGGAGTAGCTGAAACCTTACGAGCCAACAACGAAGTCACACTCAGAGCTCATCGCGAAGCTCAAGAACAGGTCAGCGAACTACAAGCTCAGCTGAGTGCCGCTAAAGAAGCAGAACGACGGGAGAGGGAAGCGTCAGCGGCATCCGCTGCATTGTTAGCAGCGGCTAAATTGGAGCTGCAGCGGCTGAGGGAAGTACCGCCGCCGCCGCCGGACCCGAGGCTCGATGAGTTAACTAATGAGCTCACTTTGTTGAGGACTCAGAATAAATGTAAGTTCCTACACCAAAACATCTATTTGACGTAGGTCTTTGGTATCAAATATGTCAGCTGAGTAAATAAATGTGTCTGAAAGTAGGTACAATGAAGAATAAAATTACCTAGCGCGAAAGAAATCAACTGACTGATTAAGCTGCTTTCTTGAATCTAGACATAGCACTATAAAAGCATAAAATTTTGTTCAAACTAACAAAAGGACTTCCTGAATCTTAGCACTGGATCTTTATTTCATGCATAAACTAACTAGTTTTTCAATTGTTTTGCAACAGTGCAGTTAGCAGTCTGTTTCATTTGTAAATACTAGTTCTGATTTGTTTCTTTGCTTTTATTGTAATTTTCTTTAAAAAAATTAATAGGTTCTTGAATTGTTTTGTGATTCCTTTGTTGGATCTTCTGAACATATGTATTGTACATACATAAATGTATCTAAAGCACAAACGACATTCCATTCCAGCCCTATCAGAAGCTCAAGAAGAGCTACAAGCTCAGATCCTAACGCGTGGCGTCGAAGAAGGCCGGAGTCTGCTGGACGGTGTGAGCGGCCCGCTAGTTGCAGGCAACTCATTAGCGCATGAACTCTCGCAGATGAGCGATGATGAGGTGAGAAACGACATCAACCATATCATAGATAGCAATAATAATATAGCTAAGACCACAGTCATCAATTTCATCGACCGTGTGGATCAAAAATCAAACTGGCGACGTGGCAAAGAAATTCAGAAATAATGGCTTTCAATGTTTGAAATATCACTATTAGAGGCGGGTAGGCATATCAATTTATGTACTCTTATTTATGTGAATTATCCAGCATTATTTATTAAATAAGAGTGGTACCTTACCTATGGCGATATTCCTACCCGCCTGTAGGTAGATAGCGGTAAAGAATAAGTCTTGAAATCTTCACTTACAACGAAATTATCGTTCATAAAAATTGAATAGCACAGAAATAATTCAGAATTCAAGCGACACAAATTGGACGGCTAAACGAAAGTATATAAGATAAGACAGTATTATGAAGATTATTCTTTTATCGTTTAAGTTAGAAGTCTCCACGCAGCTTCTACGTCACGACATAAGAATGACTTGTCATGCTTTACGCTTATTCAATCAGGCCTTGACTATGAACGAGCATCATTCAAATTCTAATCATTAGGCTAAACAAGCAAGATCTCTATCATCAGCTTTCCTTCATCTTAAGCCGATAGACTCATCGCATTTCAATTGTCATATTTATGTATGCATTTTTGCAGCTCGATGGTAGAACACAATCCGATCTCAGCATAGAGATGGAAAAGGTACGATATTTTTGTTAACTGTGCATGTTTTAATCTTACCTCTACCATTGCATGCTTTTTTGGGTGTCCTATATCAAACAAACCCATGTGTACCTTTTTCATACCTTACTGACTTTTCATCAAAAATCTTAATCAAACTAACTTGATCGCCCATGTCTCGCAAATTCATTTCGCACGCATTGTATAATCTTTTTCGTGTGTTGTTACTCTAACATGGCGGTCAGAATTATAATTATATGTAGTAAGTAACTAAAAATACTTCAAAGGGGCTTTTTCTTGATTTCATAATAATGTTACACCCCTTTGCAGCTACAGAAAGCGTTGAAAGAACAGCAAGACGTGAATGTTCAACTGAGACACTACATCGATGGAATATTGCTGACTATTGTCGAAAACTACCCTCAACTTCTCGAAGTCAAGTATCAAAAAGAAGCAACTAGAATATAACATTGTTTTTAGACTTGATAGTTTTCTAGTGGCATAATGGCCTTCTTTTTATACTCTTATGTTAATTGTCCAATTGTACGTTTTTTATTCCACAATTCCAATTCAGTTAGACGTTTTTAATGTTTTTATTTTTTATAATAATGATTAGTGTAATAAAATAAGTTATTACTGTGATAGAGAAAATATAATAAATAATTAGACCGCAATTGAATACCTGAACCAACATGTCGAAATTAATTTTATAATAAAATAATTGCCTTTAAAGAATATAAAGGCTATTATATACATTAAATACTATAATAAACTAAATGTAAATAACTAGTTATTAAAAACATAAGATACTTATTGAACTGTAATGTATTGGTAGATGGGTAAACCAATGTTATTCGATTAAATAATAATGGAACCATGCTATTAAATAAATCTGATAGTAAATTGATTTATATATGAAGATCTGTCACTAATTAATTATGATAATTTATGAGAATGCAGTGGGAATATATGCAATGATTATTACTATTAATAAGGCCAGGCCGTCCATAATGTTTAAAACTAAATACGTGACCACCTACCTACTTAAAAATATATATAAAGACTGCGTGAGTAATTTTTTTATAATGTAACATCCAATGTCTTTGGTAACATCCTATGGCTATACAAATAATATTTATGTGGCTCATAAATAACTATCGACTACAGGGAGTCGAGAAAATTGATTTACGAGTTAGAGGACTTTGCCATTATGTATCTAAATGTCCCTATTATAAAATGTAGAGCGAATGATTTAGAGATATTGTGTACCTATATTTTTTACAATGAGATATTTACATATAAGTTAGCTGTAGGCATTTGTGTAAATTTGGATAACAATAAAGTAAAGCAAAAATGGTTCTTGTATCATAGTCATGAAATTAAATGAATTCTAATACAGTTCAGTCTTTTATTTCATTACATCACTTACGTTAGATTATTTATACATCTTTAGTTTCATCTTCTAGTCTAGATCATTATTGTCTATATCTTCAAGTACTTCAATGTTATCATCGGTGTTTTTCTTGCTATGTTCTAAGTTACTTAAAACTTTCTGCACATCCAATCGGAGCATCATGAATTTAGGATCCATATATTCCTGAAAAACAAGAACAATAATTAAGTCTTCAAGGACAGGTTACTTTAGTAATCATCTAAATATTATTAAAAAGTAAGTCTGTTTGACATGTTATAATTATTAATCACCAACCTTGAAAGGAGTTTCAGTGTCAACAAGAGCTGTATCACCACTCTGAAATTTGGCCTCACTGCTTTGACCTGCGTCTGTACTATGTCTAAGACTATAGTTCCTGCTCATAAGACTTGCGATATCCCTCTCTATGTTCTGCATAGCAGAATCCATATTCCTATAGTCTCTAGAAACCGGTACAGTATACACTGGTTCAGGTAATGTGTATGAATGCATATAATCTGGTATGTTCTGTGTTGATTTACACAGAGAACATTGCTGTCGACTCTCTATTTGCCTCTTCTCGTTGTGTAGACTTAGCCTTTCACGAGACAGCGCAACTTTTTCTTTGGCAATCTGTTTTTCTCTAACGTTCAAAGATACCACGTGTTCTTGTATGCGTCGTATTCTTTCTTCGTATTTGCGCTGTAGGAATTCTGCTTCAGAATACTTTTTGTCTGCTTGCGTTTGTTTGTCTATTGACGTCTTGGCTAGCAGATCGTAGTCTCGACTTCTGTTGGTATCAAGATAATCATCACTTAAGTAGGTACCTAGGTGCTTCCCATTTTTGAGTAAAAATACTTATATCTATAAAGTTAGGTACCTACCTTTAGCATAATTGCTATGATAATAGTTCCTACCCCACAAAAATAAAAACGATATTTTACTCACTTAGCTAAGATTCTTTGTTCCTCCAAATGCATCTGTTGTTTCTCGACGCTTAATTTAGATCTCTCCTCTGTCACCTCTTCTAATTGAGCTTGTAATTCTGCTTTCATTTTCTAAAACATTAACATTCAAAATTAAATACACTCATTTCGATCATATATATTCCAAATCCTTATTAATGTTAATCACCTCTAGGTCTTGTTTGATACTTTGCACCGATGCTCTTTCTTTGGCGACCGCAGCACTATCTTTCAGTGCTTTAGCTCTTTCTTCATCAATTTTAATTTTGTTTTCATTGTATTCTCGCTGTATATCTTCTCTGAGTGTCTAGAAATTCAAATCACATAAAAACTAATTAACTAAATACAGTACAAACAATAATGTTTGTTATATTGGTATCTTCGGTATACCTATACCGACCTATTGAATGTTTATAAAAAGTAATTAAGTGTAAGTATATCCAACCTTTATATCTTCGTCCTGTTTTTTGAGAATATTCTTTGCAAATTCTGTCTGCTTACTGAACGTTGCCTTTTCAAACTCAAATTCCATTCTTTTTTGTTTCAAAACCGCTGTTTCTTCCTCAATCATCTAAAAAACCAATAGTCGTCCATAATTTGTATTTTTAAAGATATTTATTCAAAATATTGTCTTACATATACCTACAGCTGTCATTTGCTTCAATCTTGTCTCCAGCATTTTTATTATGTCTCTATTTTCTGCCTTTTCAACATCAAAGTTATCTCTTTCTCTCTTCAATTGCTGCAGCATTTCTGTAAATTTCATTAAACTATTTAACTTCATCAGCATCACGCAAATAAAATAAATATATAATGCTGAACAATCCACACAGCATCATCTAGCCCCAAGTTAAGCTGAGCTTGTATTATGGGTACTAGATGACTGATATACATAATACATACATACATAGATAGTTTTTTTAAAAGTAGGTAGAGCTTTGAGATTGTTACCATTGATCTGCGTTTCCCGCACTTGTAATCCCCTGTCGCTCTCTCGATGAGTGTCTTCTGCTAAAGTCTCCACTTTACTAACCAACTTCTGGCAATTAAGTTTATTTTCCCTTACATCGTTAACTAGTTGGTGCAAATTAGAGGAAAATCCTGCGGAATCTTGAATAAGTACTTGTTCTTGTTTCACTGCGTTTCTGAAAACCAAGGACGACGTTTATACAAGCAAAAACAAAATGTTCACTTTCCTACCGGACTAAAAAAAAACTGGACGAAATTCAAAATGTTTTTTCTGTAGGTATGCTTACAAAATAAGCACTTAGTATCTTACTTGATATTCTCCATTAGGGCTGCATGATGCTCCTGCAAAATCCGAACATTATCCAAATGCTGTTGCCTCAACATTTCATTCTCAGCCTTATGTCTCTCAGTAAGAGAGCTCAGATTATCCTCCGCCATAGTTTTGTACAGCTGATGATGTTCTTCAAGCCAGTGTATCTTCTCCGAGTAGAATTTGACTAGTTTGTCGCTTTCTTCTTTCATTCGCTCTTCCGCATGGCTGAGAGATACTTCTAGGAATGCTAGTTGACGCCTGAAAACCATTTTGAGATTAGAAGACAATTCAAGACAATCAGTGTAGTTTTCTAGCGTTGCTTGGGACTTATCTGATGACAACGCACTCTGCTCATCATTAATCATTATAGGACTTTCGCATATGTATTTCGTTATGTATTGTAATTTCGCTTTGCGCATAGGTTTAGCAGTGGACTATTATAGTACAGGTTGATGATGATGCTGATGAGTTACCTGTATGAAGTCTCCATCAAATCAATCTCCTTATCATGGTTCTCCTGCAGCGATTGCACGAGTTGAAGCAACTGTTTCTTTTCCTTCCCGTGTGGGTTCTCTTTCCGTTCATGTTGGCTGCCAGTATCATCATCATTGTCGACAGGAGAATCTTCCTGCTCTGGTGCGGTACCCAAGAGATCCTTAAAAATTGTTTTAACCAGTGTCTGTTTTATGGCCATGATGGTAGTACTTAATTAAGTAAATACCTACTTAATTAAATACTTATCTTAAGTTCTAGAGGTACATAAAGATTAATTATCACACCTTATCGGCCAGGACAAAAACAGCTATTTAAATATTTACCTATTTAGTACTAACCTTATTAGACCATGAGAAAAATTCCACAAGATTTATTGTAACATACTTAGTGATGAAATTATTAAAATTCCCTCCGAATGGACGTGGACTACCACGCGATTTACTCAATTTACTTAACAACAGCAATTCTGTAAGTAAGTTTATTTTCAGTGATCCATACCAACTGCGTGGACCGGACGGGTTCGTCGCTTTTGATAAGATGACGGATTCGAGAGAGACGCGAATTCGGATATTAACTTTGATAATGGTCCATTATAATGTGAGGTGACTACAGTCTAATAGTGCATATACTGAGTAGTTACCTAAGTTAGCTGCCTGCCCGTAAAACCCGCAAGTAGGTAGGTAGGTACCGTATAAAGTTTGACTTGTCCAAGTATGGTCCAACTGGTCCAAGTGCTTATTTTTAAGCGTTAAGAAATAAAGTTACTAGGTACATTCGGCGATAATAGCGTTTAAGCTAAGCTGTTCGTACCTTAATCCTTTGCGAGATCCTCTGCTGATGCGCCGTGATGATGGACTGCATCTGCCGCCTCTGCTCTGCCTGCTTCTGCAGCATAGCATCCAGCTGGGAGTGGTGCGCCAGCGCCGCCTCGCGCTGCACTCGCTGGCTTTCATTCTGACGTGCTGATCAGGAGAGATGGGTTTTAAGGAACTACTGGTTTTGGATTAAACGTAGGAGTAACCAGACAACGCAAACTGTTCCCAGTCCCTCCCTACTGTATCTATATCTCTGTGTCGCGGTGGGGGAAAGTCCGCCTGCGACTCCGTTGAGGGCTACACCTGCGATGAAACCCGCAACCTCCTGCGTCGCAGACGGACCTTCGACCGCCGCGTCGCCTGTCTGTCGGATAAACAGCTGCTTTTGACTTTATTTTTATATTTTTTTTTTATTTAATTTCTAGTCTCCAGTAGTAAATTTCGATCTAGCTTATTTAATCTACTTATATATCAGTAGTGGATACGCGACACTTACTCTGGATTGCCACAAGCCTCTCCTCCTGAGCTTTCAATTGCATAGCAACCATCAGCTGAGACTCCTGTTGCTGCAAATACAAAGCTGCCCCTTCCGCCGTTATATCTTCACTGCTCCCTTGAAGAACATTCGACATTATCGGCATAGGTATTACCACTTTAGGAACTACCAGTTCTTCTACAGGATTGACTTCTTTTTCTTCGGTTTTCTCAAGCGTCTCAGTTTTAGATGGTTCTTTCATCGGCTCGGTTTTTTTCTTTTCGTCCGGTTTTTTCTTTTTGGCGTCTCCTCCCACGAGCCAAGAAGGCATTTCGGAATGCTCCTCTTCAGGCGCTGATTCATCTTCGAAGATTCCGAGCCAGTCTCCGCCGGCTTTTTTCTTACTCTCTTCTTTCTTGGGGATCTCTTTAGCAGTTTCAATTTTGCCACTTGGTTTTTGTGGTGCAGTTTTAGGTTTTGGATCGGACTTTCCGAGAAATGAGTCAAAATCGAAATCTTGGCTTTTAGCAGCAGTGGCGGGCCTTGTTGCTTGGCTTGAACTCGATGTCGGTTTAGTCGGACCTCCAAGAATATCGTCCAATATTGATTGAGAGCTTTTGCCCTTAGACACAGGTTTTGATTCACCGCCAAATTCTCCCAGAATGTCAATTTTATCAGCGCTCGCACTAACTCTAGATCTAGCTGGTGATTTTACAGTGTCTAGTGGCTTTGGTTTTGATTCTACTGGGGGGATTTTAAAGGAATCTTTGGAAATTGACCGTTTCAATGGCGCTGGAGAAGCTGATAGATCTGCGGGTACTGAGGGTACTTTTTTAGTATCACCCCCAAGATCAAATAGAGCTTCTTTCTTACTCTCTAAAACGCTGGGTTTCGGCTTTTCATTATCTCCTAAATCAAAAACAGCATTTTTCTTTCCAGACGTGGGAGTTTCCTTTTTCTTTGCCGGTTTCTTCTTCCCTAAGATATCATCGTCAAAAAAACTGTCGTCGCTTCCGTCGCTTAGAATGCCTGCCAACGGATCATCGAGGTTGAAACTCATGTCAGCAGGGAAAATAAATAAAGTACGTACTAAGGTAGTTCTATTTTTTACGTGAAACACAAACAGAATGAAAACATCGAAATTGTTTACGAAAATGTTGCCACGGTAACGAATACCAACGTAGTATGCATTGGCATAGAGTTATTCTTATTAAAGTAGGTTAGTAGGTACTCTATTCTCAGTCTACGTAATAGGTAGGCATAGAGAGAGTCTATGGCCCCTTCCTCTCAATGCTAACGCACAGCGCAGCCAAACATAAAATAATTATGGAGAACCTCATTGACAATTTACTCTAGATAAAAATCTAAAAATATATACATTATTGAGATAGTCAAATCGGCAGGCAGCGTAGAGAGGAAGCGCGCCGCCCGCCGCACTTCCTCTCTACCCGCCGCGCCGCGGCGCGGCGGGGCGGCGGCGGCGGGGCGGTTTATATTCCTCGTATTTCTAGATGGATTATTCTACGATGCTTCTTTTTTATTACACGGATTATTGGGGTGTTCTTAAAAATAATTGAGTCACCAATTATTGGGTATCGGCTGTTCTTCTAATATCCATAGACAATATTTAAATATTGACATATCTATGGATTTTAGTCGATTATCCAAGACGTCTCCAAGTCACATCTCTAGCTTAAAATTGACTTTTAGTTGATTTTGTAATAAAATAAATGTAATGTCAGAAATGAAATTTTAGGTATGTATGTACTGTGCCTAGGATATTATTGTTCTGTGACTGTGACTGTGCCAATCCAAGAAGAAAATTGTTGCTTCATGTCAGCCAGTCCGGCTAAATTTACAATTATTTTGTAAAACAACTTGCAACGATTTAGTGGTTTTTGTAGTTTATTTACAAATTTTATTACTAAAATTTAATCTGCATCATGGAGTGTATAGGTAAGTGAATTTTCATTCACAAAATACGATCACAGTGTCTTCGTTTGACAGTCTTTGTGGTCCAGCGAATCGAGTCCTTTTGTTCAAAAAATTGTGCTAACTCACCCTTTGTGTTTGTTTACTAGCATCAGAGAAGGGAGATTCACCGGAAAATATGGATTCAAGTAAAGTAACAAATGGTTCCAAGGTAGCCACTGAATCTAAAGCCGAGGAGGCAGTGGAGGGTGAGAATGCGCACATGGAGGCTCTCACGGGGGCCGGAGCCTGCTCCTCCGACACCCCTGAAGACTCTGCTATCTGCGAAATCCCGGAACAGATCGAATTTATCGTAGTTTTTAACAAAGCCAAGCATGACATTACATTTGCGTATGATGCAACAGTGCTAGAACTAAAAGCGCATTTGGAACGAATATGCGGCGTCCCACAATCTGCACAAAAGCTGCTTATCCGTGGTATGGCGAAGGACGAAATGACGCTCAGGAAAGCAGGCATTGTAAAAGGTGGCAAAGTCATGCTTGTGGGATCTAAGATGGATGATATTTTAGCTGTTAAGAGTGCCCCAAAGGTTTGTACAAGATAAATGCACATGAAAGAGATTGTTTTGTGCTGCCCATTCATTATTTGTTTGTTTTTAGGAGATATTAGAGTCTGAAAAAGCAAGCAATGCAGCCAGTAAGGAGCCGCTATGTGTGCAAAAAATACACCGGAAAGTGCTAGACAAAGGAATCCCTCCAGATGCTATGCCAGGAATCAGAGGAGTCAAGGTATCCTCATTCAAAATAAAATTATTTATATCCTCTTCTCTGTATTGTTTTGAATCATTAATTAATCAGTTGTTTACTTGCTATGCATGCTATTATACTTTGCCTCTATTTTTATATGCTTGCATTAAATCAAACAAGATTCTCATAAGTATTTTCTATGATTTTCTTTATTGTCTTTGTTTATTTTGCTGATGATTTACCCTAAGACTTGGCCACCAAAATGTATCTTGGACTGTGCTAACAGATACATTGTGAATACCTATAATTGCTTTTGTTCAGGAGCCGTTGCCAAATGTGCCACTTAGCGGAATGCTAAACAAACATGGGGGGAAAATACGACTGACCTTCAAATCAGAGCAGGATCAACTCTGGCTTGGCACCAAAGAACGCACAGAGAAGCTTGCAATGACTTCTATCAAAAGTAAGCAACATTGTTGAACTCTTTTCCAATAGGGGCTGTATGTAATGGATAACTAAACACAAAAATAAGGTATATGAAGGAATCATTACGCTAAAGGAGGTCCAACTTATGACACATACATCCATAGCTGAATGTTCACCCAAACAAAATAGGTTTTGCTATAATAACAACACCTGGCAGGATGATTGGTGATGGTAAAAGGCTCTGATGCTGGGTAATTTGCAATAAATAATTCAATGAAATGATGTATTAAGTATATCCATATCACAAGTTCTGCTTAGCTTGGGGCTAGAGTTGAATTGTCCAGCATTATTAATTTATGTTATCCTATTTAATGAAACTTTTTTTACAGGCATTACATCAGAACCTATCAAAGATCATGAAGAATATCATATCATGGTATGTGTTGCTAATCAAAGTTCAGTTCAAAGTTTTAACAGCAATTTTTGTTCTTTTAATACCCCTTTTTTATATACCAGGGCTTACAACTTGGACCTACAGAGGCATCAAGATATTGGGTCTATTGGGTCCCCGCCCAATATATCGAAGCCATAAAGGATGCTGTACTTGGAGTGTGGCAATTCTTCTAATCAACCACGCAATCTCTGCTCATGTACCTACCTGCACAAGATCCATAGGGTAGCTGCAATATAAAATTGTAAAGTCGGGTACTGACCGATGTTATGGGGCATTATGTAAAATTAGCAGCTAGCATTATGATGGCGTTACGTCGTGTGCTAAAATCCATCTCTTGCTCGTTGCGGGCGTCTTCTCTCCCATACCAACAGCACGAACACTCGCTGTGTAACATGTTACATTACACCCCATAACGCCGGTCAGTACCCACCTTAATATATGTATAACAGTGTCCATTTTTGGTACAATGTAATGGTACCATTTCATTTGTGATAAAAAAAATTATGCCATGTCAATTAAAATTGTCCATTGGTAAACTGGCATGAATCTGGTCAAGTGAAATTATTTATTATTATTGTAAGTTTGCATTTCAATTTTGGGTTTAGTGAGCTGCTGTGGAAATACGCAAAAACAACGCATCCTATACGGACATTTGAATGGGCTTCGTAAATTGTATGGCAAAGGCCATTTAAAGGGCTTTCAAGACCATTGGAATGATTTTCAAATGTAAATTATATGATAGGTGGTTTCACCATAATTCCACAGCTAAGCTGTAAATACAATGGTAGGTGCAGGCATACAGCATTTATCATGAGCTTATTATCTCTCACATTTCAATCTGATCTCTTTGTAAACTTTACAATATTCAGTCGGTTCCGTGAAATATTAGTTAGGATTCACCGCATATACATACCTACTACGTTATAAATCAGGCTAATAGAAAAAATCAAATAACAAACACAAGCTCAATATCCTAACTAATCATTCACAGAACATTTTTGATCATAGAATTAGAAAATAAAATGTTTTAAAACAATCTTCCACTTTCATTGAAAATCCTTTAAATCATAAACATTTATTAAAATTTAAAAACATTACAATTCATAAATACTGTCAAAATATTGCATTATTCTTACACCTAATACAAGGTAGTTGCACTACTATAAAATGGCACTTACAAAGGCATTCAATAAAAAATTGTATAGAAATAAAATTGCTTAAAATTTGGCATCGCGATATGTAGACTTTTGATTTTTGCACTCATTAGTTATCCATACTCTGATTGTACAGTCAGGGAAAACTGCCCCTTAGGTATTGAAGTGGAATGGTACCAGACGCGAGTATCCAATAGCACTGAAATAAAAAGGAATATATGTACACTTTATTGCACTCAAAACAACAAAATAAAACCTTACATCTAAATTTTAAACATGAACAGTACAATAGGCGGCCTCATCTCTGACAGTGATTTCTCCAAGGCAACCTAGGTTAAAAAGTTTTCATTTTAAGCAGAAAACAAGGGTACTTTTATAAATAAATAAATAATGCTGGACAATTCACACAGCATTATCTAGCCCTATGGTAAGCAGAGCTTGTGTTATGGGTACTAGATAACTGATATACATTACATAGATAGATAATTTTTTTATTATACATAGAAAACGACCAGAACACCCGGAACAATTATCTGCAGATCATACACACAATTGTTCCAAGGCGGAATCGAACCCGCAACCTCCTGCGTCGCAGGCGGACCTTCACCCACCGCGCTACATCTGTCGTCATTCTATATAGTGGAAGCTGTTCGTTTGGGAGTAGGTGCTCTCGGTAGTAGAATCTCTGTAACTACTGGTATGTTTTTCTAAATTCTTTCATTGTAGAATGCTTATTAACCATTGTCACTCACAGTTTTATAACGGCAATGTTTTATCCATGTATCGCGGAGCGAAGCCGCGAGCAGAAGCTAGGTTAACAATAAGATTTGCTGAAACCTGGAAACATCCCATCCCATCACAATGTCTTCGAGTGCTGTTTGCCATTTTTGTTACAGAGTTGTCTTCATCACATTAAAGTCATGGAATTATAAAAAAATAATAAAGCTATTTACCAACATCACCAGGCTCCACATAAAACTGTAATTTTTGGCAAACATGTTCACATTCAGGTACTGGGGCCAAAGACCAAGATTTGTTCCCTTTTACTTGACCCTGCCACATCAGTCTTGGAATGTAGTCCAACTGAAATAGAGCCAATATTTTTTCACATGTACAAGACAATAAAAACTCAAATCTACTGGAAAACTTATCTAAGGACTTGAAAGATATGCTTCTTTCAAGTCCTTAGTTAAGTTATGTTCTTGATTCTTGCAACACAGGGTATGGGCCACAATTAGTAGGTCTGCAAGAACCATATACTTCATGGGCAATGTATTAATAATATTCTGCATTTTAGTGTCAAAATGGTGGGTTAGCTATATTTATTTATTTATTGTTAATAGGAGAGCAGCTTGTGGCTGATGTGATGACTGTCTATATCACTGTTGAATTTATTAATTATGTTACTTTTCTTATATATCCTATAAAGGTTCCTTTTGAGGATTAATATTTTGAGGAATTATAGAACACAAAAAAAAATATTCTTACATGCATAACAGCTCCTATCTCATATCCAAAGAAAATATTCTCTGTAGCTGGAAATTCTGCATCTTCAGGTAAAAATTCAGGAATGCTATAATACTTTCTGACTTTTGCCAGGATATCTGGATGGCAGTTCCCCCTGAAACAATCCAAATAAGAAATCCATTACTTTTATTTCTTTAGTCTTACAAAATAAGATATTATATCAAATTTTCAACTACATATTATTATTCAATAATAGTGTAAAATGATTTTTTCTTCACATATTTTTTTTTGTCCCTATCATAATGATCTTATTCTTATCTAATATCATCATCATCAGCCTATAGCAGTCCACCGCTGGACATAGGCTTGCCCCAATGAGCGCCATAGCGCCCTGTCTTCAGCTTGCCGCATCCAGCATCTACCTGCAGTCTTTCGCTTTTCTTTTTCTTATCTAATATAATGAACTCTTATTCTGGAACTTGTTATATTTAAGGTACTAATTGAATATTACAATAGGTATGAAAAGATTTGATATGTTGATGTTCCTTGCTCTGCAGTAGGGCAAGATAGGCTAAAGATGTGTTGAACCTTTTCATAAATACATACTTCATGAAACTTACCATCCCACATACCAGGGTTCTTCCCCTGGTGCATTACTCGCCCGAGACTTTGACATACTAAAAACCTCCTTTAAGCTGAACAGATCTGTTTTAAAGTTGAGGAACTGACATCCTTCATCCAGACTCTCGTAGCTTCCTTCTGTCTGCTCATACAGCCCCTTTAACATGCTATAACTAAGATCTTTGGATGCTTTCCAGTGAGAGCAAGCATTTTTTACTATAATAGGGTGGGAGGAGTATGCATATTTCTGTAAAGTAAAAAATGTTTTTGGTTTAAATAAAATATAAAGCTGGGAAATCCATACAGCATCATCCAGCCCCAAGCTAAGCAGAGCTTGTTTTAAGGGTACTAGATGACTGTTAAAGGTACTTAATATAATAATGTGTTTATTAACACTTTGACTGCGATTTTTTTTCGACGACTGCGATCTTTTTTTTAACCTAAAAAATTCGTGCTGCCGCTCTACACAGCGTTTGTGTTGCGCCGCACATGCGTTTCGTTCGAAAAATATTACGGCTGTGCTGAGTCACAAAGATCTGTATTTTCTCAGCCGCTGCGCTAGTGTGGATTTACGCATATTAGTCACTTGTAGAAAACACATACCGTGTGATTTCAGCAATCGAAGTGTTAAAAGAATATCTATGTATTAACATATTTTTTATTGTTTAAAGAAATTACACAAAGTATCTTAAATTTGGCTGGAGTATATGTATAGTTTTTCAGTACAATTGTATAACTTACTGTAAAGTCCTTTCTGGTGATATTCCTTAATATAACAGGTTTCGTAATATTCTCGCAATAGCTACAATCAGCAACAGGCCTAGTCGCCTCCCACACAAAATAATTGCTGGGAAGTAAACATCTTGAACTGAAAAAACTGTCCAAGAAAGCAGCAGTTATCCAAACCAGTGCAAAACCAACCACAGCTTTTGCAATAACCCTGATTCTTTTTAGTTTTGATCCAGTTTTGTTCCTGTGGTCACAAAATTTATGATATTGTTTCAATAATCGTACATTTAGGCCGCTATTTATAGCAGTTCTTTGGAGGTGTCGTAATTTCTTTCTGTATGTAGCTTTTGTGCTGAGCTGTTGTTGCATTATACGTCTGTCTGAATTTTACTCTTTGGTCTGAATAAATAAAATAACAAAAGCAACAATTCACATCACATTCTGTAAACTGTTTTGCCTCTTCTGTTTTTTTCGATACCTATACTATACCTATTTATTGCGTTGAGTGAGTGAGAGGCATGCATAGGTACGTACGATGTTTCAATGTTTATTTACAAACGCGAGGTTTGACAGTAACAGACAGGAGACAGTCATATTTTTTGAACTCTAATTAATCGATATAAATTTTAGTCGATTATGAATGTGGAGTGGAACACTTTAATGATAATAGTTTTGTTTTCAAGAAAAAACATCTCTATGGTTTAGTAAAGAATGCTGCCAGCTTGGTTTGAAAAATATCCATATGCTTAGATAGGTAAAAAAAACCCTGAAAAATTTATGATGGAAATTAAACGTTCAGCATTAAATTCGATCACAAATTATTATAAATAATTAAAACTATGTTCTGATTAGAATTAAATTCACGGAAAATAATACTCATATTAATGAAACTCCCTAATTTACCCCAATTTCTCCTATGTTAGAAACTCTTTAACCTGACGCTGTCATGTCAACGAACCGATTGATGAACTTGGCGGTTTTCGTAGTAAATTAGGCACAAAAAACTCTAAAATGCCTCCAAAGAAACGTGATAAAGACAGTGAATCCAAAACTCACTCCAAAATAGATCACCTACAAGCCGACCATGAGCTATTTTTACAGGCATTTGAAAGTAAGTATATTGGAACGGCGGCGACGTTAAAAATCTCAGCATTTCTTGGGAATAAAAAGCGCGAATGTTAACTCAATCGTATATTTCCAGAGCCAACACAAATATACAGATTTCTACGCACTCGGAATATGCTGTCGGTATGTATTTCAGCCTAAAAATCGACTATTTTCGACGCCTTATCCTAATCCCTATCTCTTGTGTTTTAGCCGATATTCCTCAATAGAACGCTGTCTTACATGAAGCGTAGAATGTCAAGAAGTAACAAAGGCCGAAATGGATTCAAAATTGACTCTCTACTCGAGAAAACTCTGAAAAGGACCACAGAACTTCAGCCCAACAGTCTGGGAGGCTTCATGACACTTACTTTCCTTGGCTTCTATGACAAGACTTTAGAAGATCCTTCAGATTATCTCGTAAAAGTAGAGACACTGTTGTTGAAGATATGTCACAAGAAAAGGAAGGAAAGCTCCTCAGCAATAGTTGAAGTTTCAGTGAGTTACTATAAGCCATGTGTACTCGTCAGTCAAAGCTGATTGTAATTACCCTTTGGTAAACATGTATCTCTGATTGATATTCAGTCAATATTCTTCACTTTACAAACGCTAAACTAAGCATTATTGTTTGACCTACATTTCAAATTTACCATCTTATCACACACCAAAACCACTTTCAATTAAATAGTAACAGAGACTTATATTTAGTCAATACTAAGATATTTATTCAATTATTATAATTATTATTCAAGACAAGTTTAGCCTTATATTTTTAATTAGATGTGGAATTAGGTGGGATATTCAGGTGCTATTCCAGTGAAAAGCACCATCTTTAGATTTACTAACACTTTTGAGCCATATATAAGACTAAGTGTAATCTAAAATCATCTATCACAATCACCTTGATCTTTCTAGGTTGGCAGTTGCTCTGTTCCTCTCAACCCATCAACCTCGGAGCCCCCGGCAATGGCCTCCGCAGTCAGCATCTCCAGTGACACATTTAGCCCCTCCCAGGGTCCCAATGTGAAGTCCTACATGCTAATGCTCCGAGTCACAGTCTCACGAACAGGATATAATGGTGCTAGTACTTCTGAAATCACTAATGGTGATAGTGATGGTAGTTATGTTTTCTTTGCGATTTTTTTGTTTGCTTTTTAACCAACTTATTAAATTGGACGTCAGGACTTACGAGTGAGGGAACCTATATGGTTTTCTCATTAATGCCAATGTCAGATCTGCATTGAGTATGTCCACAACAAATGGACAAATAACTCAATATCATGAATCTGAAGCTGGTTTATAGTTTTTTCAAATATGCCAAATTATTTAATGTATAAACTGTTCCAGTTTGAACATCAATGGGACATTAAGTGAACTCACCGATGTCCCATTGATTTGTTCCAGTTGATTTGACACTGTTATCTGCAAAAGCTTCTTAGCATAATGTCAAGTATTTTTGACACCAATAACACTTATAAGAAAAATGCAAATGTTTGTTACTTCTTTGAAAACTTGCAGATCTAGCTCAAGTTTTGCATGGATATAGTTCTAGACCTGGATTAACCTATACTATGGTTACTTTTTATTAGAGAGAAAATACAATAATTACACCGTATTAACAATTGAAATCAAAGTACACCGTGGCCCAAAATAACGTTGACAAAACTAATAAGTAAAAATTTAAAAAATGGAATGCTTTGCGTTTACTTTTATTATTTTTTATTGTATACTCATTCTTCGGCGTCATTTTGAACATTTTTGTCTGCTAAAAAGTCTTAAAATTATATTTGTTTTGCTATGTCAGTGCAACGTGGAGCCATAATTTCATTGCATGAGCATGGAAAAAGTCAGTGTGAGATAGCAAACATTCTCGGTGTTAGTCGTCAGTTCGTTTCTTCAGCAATTAAACGTTATAACGAGCTCGGCCACATCGGAGACCGTCCTGGAAGAGGATGCAAGAGGACTGTTAGAACTTGTAGGAACCGACACATTATCAAACAAAGATTAGTCCGTAATCCATAGACCAAGGTAAGGAAAATGGCGTGAGACTTGGGGATTAGTCGCTCCAGCATACAGCGTATCGTGAAACATGATCTACAATTGGTACCATATAAACTCAGAAAAGTGCAATTGCTTACGGACAAAGACAAAAAAGTTTGGCTTGAGAATGTCGTTTGCTTAAACAACGCTTCGCAGTGTCAAATTGGGAAAATATCGTAATCTCTGACAAAAAATTATTTTCGATAGAACAAGCCCATAATCACCAAAACGACAGGATCTGGTCTTCCACTCGTCCTGGAGCTGCTGCAATTGTTCCACACCATCAAAACGTTGTTATGGTTTGGGGTGCGATTTGCGCTACTAGCAAAACTCCCCTAGTTTTTGTAGAAAAGGGTATCAAAATCAACCAAGAGAACTACCGTCGAGACATTCTTGAAAATGTGCTTCTTCCTTAGAGTCAACAGCACTAAGGTAACCATAGATGGATATTTCAACAAGACTCTGCTCCAGCTCACAGGGCCTTAAGTGTTCAACAGTGGTGCAAAGAAAATTATCCTGATTTCATCAGCTCCAAAGAATGGCCACCCTACTCGCCTGATCTGAATCCGATGGATTTCAGTTTGTGGTCTATCTTAGAAGCAAGGTCCTGTGCTACGCGTCATAGAAGTGTTGACGAGCTAAAGGCGATTCTTACACGGGAGTGGGACAAAATATCGGTGAAGCAACTGCGGAAAATTGTAGAAAATTTTACCAAACGTTTGTCTCTATGTATCCGCGATAAATGAGGTTATTTTGAAGACAAGTAGGGATTTTCGTATATAATAAAGAGTAGTTTTATAATTAATAACCTTATTTAACTCACGTGTAAAATTTATTAAATATTTTATAAAACATCTTGTCAACGTTATTTTGGGCCACCCTGTATAATGTCTGTTTGCTGTGTGGAAATTATTAATAAATAAATAATGCTGGACAATTCACACAGCATCATCTAGCCCCAAGCTAAGCAGAGCTTGTGTTATGGGTACTAGATAACTGATATACATAATAAAATACATTACATAGATATTTTTTTATTAGACATAGAAAACGACCAGAACACCCGGAACAAATATCTGCAGACCGTACACACAATTGTTCCAAGGCGGGAATCGATCCCGCATCCTGCGTCGCAGGCGGACCTTCGCCCACCGCGCCACATCGGTCGTCGAATTATTATTATTTAGTTATAGATGACCATCTGAGAGCTGATATGTCTTTTTATCACAGTGCTTTTACAATTTTTCACTATACTAGTTTGTCTCCTATAGTGATCAGATTGTGCGTTCGTAACTGGAAGGAAATGTTCTGTTTTATTCATTTGTATCCAAAAAATTCCCTAATTGGAGTAGATCATTCACATTTTCACCAACCCCTACCATATTTCAGAGCCACTAATAAAACGGCTGAAATCATCAGCCGACACAAGCTCAGACAGCAAATGGTCCAAACTCTATGGCAGTGAGCTGATTGTCTACGACAAACACAACCGTTGCCTTCTTACCAACGGGGAGTATGACTTGGTGCTGCACGATGCTATTCCAGGGGGCAAGAGTGCCACTATAGCCAGATCTCCTCATAAGGCTCTGATGGCGCAGTGGGAAACTTTACCTCATGTATGTATTTCCACATGTTTCTATTTGTTTAAAAATCGTTCCGATCGATTTTCGTCAAAGCAAAAAAATTAAAAGTAACGAAATTTGCAGTTATTGTTTTCTTATAAATCGAGGGCCTGACTCCTATCACGACTTTTCTCTAACTGTCGTGGTTTCGGACTTGGACTTGTCCATGACTGCCCGTCTCAAAAAACGACCCTGTATATATTATTCACAAGCTTAGCTGTCTTCCATAGTCGTAGTCTAACTCCAGGAAAATTCAATGTGTAATGTTTGTACACAAGTATAGACTATAATGTTGTTAACATGTTCAAACTTACCATCTATCCATCACATCCATGGTAATTAGGGGCTAAAATGCTCGAAACTAGCTTCTCCTACTCATAAGAGTAAATGCTGCTTTAAAATGCATTTCACACATTTTTTTATAATGCCTTTGTAATATGGAACATTATAAAGGGCGGCGAATAGCTTCATCTTAAGACATGCCTTTGCAATTTAATTAACAGGTGGTGCTAATTTAACGAACTGTAAACTAGGGGTTGTCCAAAATTTCCAGGAAAATAATGTACATACCGAAGCAAATCCATTTGATGTGTTCAAAGTGCGGCCCCTATTGAAGCTGAAACTCAGCTGGAGTCAGGAGCCCACTAACGGACTTGTGAACAGACCCAAGTTATACCAACCCTTGAATGAAAATGGTGTGAAGAAAGAGCCTAAAGATAGAATAACTAATAGATCTTTAATTGATGTTAAAAATGGTGAGTAAATCCTTGATTTAGTTAGACTATGCTGAGACTGTATTAGCGATATGTGTATCCCAGCCAAATTCGATGTAAAATATTTGCAAACTTATAGGCCCATACGTATTCTTACGTATCGTTAAATTATCTCTGGTGCCGCCGAATTTACATTACTGATTTAGGATTTTTCCTTCGAGAATTATTACTTACAATTGTAAATCGACGCGATAAAGTCTGTGTCTGACTTCGCATCGTAACGTTACAAAGGGATTCACGAGTCGCGAACTCGTCGGTAGGCGAGGCCTAGTAAAGTATGCTATGTCACCTGACATAGTGAGCGAAAGGGCGCGCTAGGATGAAGCACTATAATTTTTTGTTTTTTCATTCATTTATTTACATATTTTAGAAAAATTGTGTACCTGCGCATCAACCAAACCTTATATATAGTATAAACCTATCTTTTCATACGATTAAATAATAAATACCAAACAACATCTCCACATTTCAGGTGAGAAAATAAAATCAGAGGCTAACGACGACTCGAAGCGCCAACAGATAATCTACCAGTTCCTATACAACAACAACTCGCGGCAGCAGACGGAGGCTTGCGACGACCTGCACTGCCCGTGGTGTTCGCTCGACTGCGCCGCGCTCTACAGCCTGCTGAAACATCTCAAGCACAGCCATTCTAGATTCAACTTCACTTATTTCGTAAGTCACTTTAATACTAACTATGTATACAACTACAAACGTATGGCATACGTTATCTCAGGGCAGATCTTAGGCAGAATAACAGCGCCTTCTGTTCATAACAGTTGGCATTATGGTGAGCCTTGGCCCATTTGCTACTACAGCACACATTAGTCACCTACTTACTTATTTTCTACTTATTGTTATTTCGTTTTTTTTCAACGTATTGTATTCTTTATGAAATTTAGTAGGGAGGTAAAGTAAATGGATACGTATGAAATATCCTGAGAACGGACATAGAATAATTGAAAAGCGTGTGCGAAGCCGCGGACAGAAGCTAGTAATAAATAAATTGTTGTGTCTTCCCCAGCCAATCCCCGGCGGCGCACGCATAGACGTCTCAATAAACGAGCTATACGACGGCTCATATACAGGGTCTCCGCACGACCTCATCGCAGCACAGGGACGCGCCAGCACGCCCGGCCCGCGCGCCGGCCCCACGCGCCGGACCGAACTCACACATGTCTTAGGTAACGTATACTATCACGACGGCTCGTATAACATCACACAGGGAATTATATCGTAAGTAGGTAAATCTTGAAATCTGCACATAATCTCCTCTAAAAGAACTATTCCGCTTCATGGAGTTAGTTGGGCTGGTTAGGCAGGGCACAATGTTGGGCCACCGATACCAAGGCATACAATCGGTCATACCATACACCTATTAGAGACAGACCTACAGAGCATTCTTCCTCCTCCCTTAAAAATCAAACCTTATCTTAATTCTATTGTGTCTTTGATTGGTTTTCGGTGGGAACCTCTGAAAAGGGTTCTTCTAGAGGTTCAGATCGAAAACCAGCATCGTTACAGTCCTCAGGCGCGCACTGGGGAAAGGCCAATTTTATACCAGACTCTACTATGTGTGTGCTCAATAAAATCGTATTCATTTTACCTATCTATAAATAAATGTTTGTTTACAGTATGGAGACCTCGCGGCCGCCGTCGCGTGCCGCGCCACAGCCTCTCGGAGTTCCTAGAGTTAGATGACAGCGAGGTGGTGGAGGCGCAGCGTCCGTACCTTACCGGACATAACAGGTAACTTATATTACACTAAGGAACTGCTTTTTGTCTGCGCAAGGTTTGTAACTCAATAAAATGGCTGTGTATTCTCATAACACATTGGTTGATACTTGGGAAAGACTGCAGGTTTTTTTTCAGGCAATGCTGAATGCGACAAGTTAAAAACGGAGGAGAGGTGTTTATGTGAAAATTTATTAATTCGTATGTACATTATTTATGGAATATGGATATGAAATAAATGAGTTACTAATAATATATCCAGCAGTGGTCGAATAGAAGCTGATGATGATCCATTTGGACTAACACAAACCTGTTTGACCACATTAAAATTATGTTTTTGTATATAACATCAAGAAAGAAGAAGAAGGGGAGGTAGGCCTTTGCTCTGCAGTGGGACACTCCGGGCTAGTATAATAATAATAATATAACATCAACCCTTTATTCCAGACTCTACCATCACACAATCACCTGCCTGCCCGTCTACCCCAACGAGTTAGAAATAGACTCGGAAGGCGAAACTGACCCTCTCTGGCTTCAGCAAAAGACCATGATGATGATCGACGAATTCACAGACGTCAACGAAGGCGAAAAGGAACTCATGAAGATGTGGAACCTGCACGTCATGAAATGCAACTACGTCGGCGACTGCCAAATACCAATCGCTTGCCAAATGTTCCTACAGCTTAAAGGTAAGGAGCTGCTTGAAAAGAATTTGTATAGAAACTTTATACTCCACATGAGCTCGCTCCACGATTTCGGGCTACTGAGCCCAGTGGCGCTGTACCAAACCGTACAAATGCTGAACCAAATGTTAGCCGACAACACGGAGGCCAAAGAGAAAATGCGCGGCTCGCTGAAAGCGCAGCGCGAGCATTGGGACGCTGTAGGGAAGTACCAGCAGCCAGTCATCATAGAACAGAAACCGATTACCGCGACGGCGAAACTGAATAGCGTGGAAGCTTCCCCGTCTGTCAGACGAAAAACCTCGAACCTACAGAACGCTAACCGAATGGCGAGCGGAAGTAGATTGAAGGAAGATTTCAACAAACCTGAGCCAGGAACTAGCAACGGTGATACCAAAAGGAAGATGTCTTCTGGGAGTATACAGAGTCGCAAGCGTTCATCTATTTCTGAAAGAAAAAGCTCCGTATAGCGATTACTTAATTGGTAAAGAATTCTTGCCGATAACCCGGTAGGGTGGATTGTTTCAATCGAGGTTTTTGTTGATTTCAGAACCTTTAGTAGAACTATAGTTCATGGTTTAATTTTAATACGTCTCGAAGTGAGTCAATTTGTTTGTTGTTTTAAAAATGTTGTCTTACTATTTAAACCAATGCATCACTGAGAAGTACCCATGTTTTCTGTCACCTTTGGCTCAGCGATTAGATAAGTATGATACGATTTAAGTATTTAGTGAAATCGTTACTGCCCAATGTTTTAATTGTAGGTAAATGGTTCCATATGATGGATGATTAGTTATGTTACTAAATTATAGTCTTTTTTTTAAATTTCGAGTCTGAGCAGGAGCTTTTTTCTTAACTATTGATTTTACTGTGATTATCCAATACTGTTAGTCGTATGATTTAGAGTACAGATAAGTTTGAACCTATGTATTTGCACATACCATAGGGATCAGTTTCACTTTTAGATTAAAGTAAATATTTTAGCCACAGTCGTCTTTTCACAGTATTTTAAATCCATGAATTGTAATCATAACGTAAGTTTTACAAATATTTTAGTAAATTCAACAACAAACCTTTGGTTTGCGATCGTGTTTGAATAGTCTCGACTGAGATGGGAAATGTGGATTGGAGTATGAATTCGATTTCAAGACTGCAGGGCTTGCAATACAAATTATAAATATTCAGTAGCAACTTCTTAAAATAAAATAGGGTCTTAGCTAACACTGCCATTATTCGTGTAGCATAATATATTTAGGAGATGTCTTTAAAATGTTCTTGATTAAGGGCCGCCTCGGATTGCTAGGACTAGGGGCAGCTTGCTAGGGCTAGACTAGTGGCGGCTTGCTTAACGATCTGGTAAAAAATATTTTGCGCACGCATAAAAAAACGACAAAAAAGACTACTCGGTACTAGTAGGTAGTTAAACGCCGCCTGGTATAGCCACAGTGTTAATTAGGTAAGTATGAATTATAGAACTCCATGGGTTATAAACCTTAAGAGTTCTCGATTCGTCTGATTTTTAAACCAGTTCTGTTGTTATTTGCCTTGCTGTTCAAACGGTGCCTAATAAGTTATGCGTTAATAAATACCCAATTTTTGAATCACTGGCTTCTTGAACGGAGATCAAACTAATCCATGGTCAAACCTCTTGTCAAGTGCCAATTCGTAATAAAGAATAGTTTCGTAATAAAGAACAGTCATCATGTCATTGGTCACAATTTCTGATCAATCGCTAAATATGCATGTGTCTTTAGCCAAGCACTTGTCAAATAAAATTGGTCGAGGAGCGGCGCAAAATCGGTACAACATCGGTAAAACTGTGGAGATCTTTAGGGGAGGCCTATGTCTCTAATGGCTCGCAAAACCTGTTTACCAATCGTTGCGCAAGTCGCCCTAGATTCATCTGCACGCACCCAGATATGCTTATATACATAGTGTTACTGTTGTAACTTAATATTTATACAAGCCTTTAATTTTAATTATACTAGCATACAGTTAAGACACGTTTTCAATTGATTTAGATATCACTTTCTTTCTGTGACATATAGTCAATTATTTTGTTATTTTAACTTATTTTCTTGATGTTCAGTAAGTCGTAGTTATGAAAACTACTAAAACGATTATTTTCAATACATACATACCTATTTCTTGCTGATTCCTTGTTTAATTTTGCATCCCACACAAATCAAAGACAAAGCGTAGGTATTACTTTTTTAATAGCAAATTTGTGTCTATGAAAGGTAGAAAACTATTGAAATTAGAATTGTCAATGCACAAAGTAAAGAGAAAAATGGAAAGCCGTTTGACAAAGCTCACCGACTGAAATTTGTTGTTATAAGTATGTCACAAACGAAGAATTCAAACAAATTACCGGAAAAAACCAGATTAGATACACAGAATCATGATGAAGGTATGTCAGTGATTTATATAAAGTTTAACATTGTCTAGCAGAGAAAGTGTCAATAACATTGGTCGTTTTGTAGGCGCAGTGATTACTTGCAACGCCACCGAAAGCCGGACGTACGCTGGTAAGAACCCAATTAATTTCACCCCTTAGGTATTTACCTAATAAATACTTTATAATCTGATAATGTTTTGACAGTAACCGTCTCAAAGAAACCATCACCGACCACTGAAGGACTCTGCTTCGGCCAGAAGTCCTTCATAAGCATTCACTCAACCGACCAACTCTGTCAAGTAGCCGACCAGAACAGTGCCTCGAATCTCGAAGAGTGTAACCTCGAAGTCCTCAGCCTAAACGAGGTGTTCCCCTCAACATCTGAGGAAAGTATCTCAGACGATGAAACGCCTGTTCAAAAAAAAATAAAAAATTCGAGCAAAAAGTTGCAAAATAAATTGGAAATTGCTGGCAAGTCTGCCTACGCGCCAATGAGTAGCAAGTCCACGACTGGCTCGAGGCAGAAGGAGACGGTGGACCCGCAACCTTCGGTCTACTCCGACTTTGATATCCCGAAGAGTACGATGCATGTTATGGGAAGCAACCCCGGCGAACCTAAAATGTCGTATCAGGATCCACCAAAAAAAATCTCTAAAACAGTAAGTTGTTTTTGCGCCTTTCTTTTTAGTTTTGTTCTACTGATGGAACTTTCTTTGTACACTCTGATTTTCTCTACTTCACTCGTGCAGAACCTTGCATTTACAACAATCACAGTTTCTATTTTGTGCTTTGCTTACGTAGGACATAGTTTGTAGGTAGGTACTTGCTCAAGAAAATTGTTGATAATTTTCAAATGGTGTCCACGCTTTAGGTAAGTGGGCAGCAGGTAAGTACATTCAACAATCATTTCAGATGAAGAAGTTTCTCCGCAACATAGACAAGCACAAAAATGACCAAAACAGCAAGCTAACCGAGAAGGCGATCAGCAAACTGACAACAATGCGCGGGATTCTCAAGGACGGCCGCTGCGGGCCCGAGTGCACCGGTGACTCCGTGCAAGGCGATGAGTTTACCCGTAAGTACATTCTGAGACACTAAGGGTATATATAAGTAAGTAAATTCTCAAAGCCAACGCTGAGACACTAATGGTAATGAATGACCAGAACAGCAAACTAAGCTGGTGCCCACCTTTTCTGTAAAATTAGGTCTCCCCCGCTTTTACTTTATTACAGTACCCAGTCAGTATCTTCTTGAAAGACAGCCATTTTCCATCGACGACCTCAGTGGCGCATCTGACCATCATTTGCGGATCTTGATACGACATCTTAGGTTCGCCGGGGTTGCTTCCCATCACAGGCATCGGCTGGCAGCTTGCGACGCAGGAGGTTGCGGATTCGATTCCCGCCGCGGGATAAACGACAAACGCAGATGTTTGAAAATTCAAACAATGTCACAAATTATACCCCGTGTGTAAAGGCGGACTATAATAACATAAACCTGTAGATATTTGTTCCAGGTCTGGGTTCAGTTTTGAAACTGAATTGAATTGCTGTTTTGACGCTCCGCGCAACCATCTCGCTAAAGGCCATAGGTTACGAGGAAATGCTCATATTTCTCCTTTCTTTCCTATTAACCTAACCTTTTATTCCAGCCGAAGACCTAAACCTCCCTTTCACTATGGACTTCAGCCATCACACAAACTACTCGAAGCAGAGCCCAGACAAGAGCGTCAGTTTCAACACGCAAGTTGTTATAATCCACTTCACAGGCGACCTTTGCGTTGGACAAAGCGTGGAAACCCTCAGCAAAGAGAAAGACCAACAAGCTAGGAACTCTGAGCTAAGGAAAACTTTTCTGACGAAGTATAACGAATTTTGGCCCAGCCAGAAATAGAGGTAGAAATCGCCCATGTTTTTAATCGGTACCTTTCTGATTGTGCGTTCGCGTTCGTCCTTACAGTGCGTTGTTAGGCTGCGGTGTTTGTGAATTGTACAATTGTTTCTCGTATGGTATATTAAATGATCCGATCACTCTTGTTTGCCAAAGCCTGATAATGCCGTCTAGTGTCTCTAGCTTAGTTTACTAAACTTAGATTTAACACAGTGATTATTATCGGTAGCTATACAATCAAATATTAGAACATATGCAATAGAGACATTCACATGGGTGATTAAAATAGATCCTTAGCTGTTAGCAATGTTGCTAGTGTTATTTATTTTGTATATTGTTGAAATTAAGAAGTATTTCGTAATTTATTTTAAATCTATTTTTTACATAGCTGGTGTTAGATAGGGAAACAAATTTGCAATAAAATATTTTTGCCCGAATCATGTTTTATACTTGTAACTAGATGGCGCTACCTAAAAGGTACTATCTATTTAAATGAAACAACCACTTGAAATAAAAATATAATTATTTTACTTCTATATCACAGTTAATTTGGTATGGATGTAATTCGCCATAGAACTAACTCCTTCACTCTATCGTAGGTGAAATATTTCGGAAAATCTAAAGGCAGTTGTTCCACTGTCCACGAAGCGTTAATATTTTCTGTCTTGACCTTATCTAGTAACGTTAGGAATGTTTCGTAGCAGGGCGCGACTGAGTCCATGTGTTCTATCGTGAAAACGTAGCGTTTCTCTAACACCACGTAGAGCGTTTTAGGTGGGTTTGTGTTGAGTATCTTTTGTATTGTTGAGACGAACGCCGCTGTGACGTCATCGTCGTATATAACTGGAAAAGGAGCCTTATTTAATCTTCACTAATATTATAAATTCGAAAGTAAGTCTGTCTGTTACATTTTCACGCCTAAATGACTGGACGGATAAAATTGGCATCCAAGTCAACCAACGGTATCCCGGGGACGGGCATGTGTCCCCCCGAAAATGTAACAGACAGACTTACTTGATAAGAGGGTGCGAAGCCGCGGGCAGTAGCTAGTGCGAAATAAATCAGACGAGACTCGACAAAACGTGTCGAATTTCTTAGGAATTTTAAACTCTACTCAGGTAACATAAAGCATATTTTTCTTACCGTCAGCAGCAATAATAACATCGACGTCCTTGATTTCCCTCTCCAAGGGCTGACTCCACTTGGCGCTGAAGTCCAGAGGCATTACTTTGAATTGTGATTTGATCAGTTTGGCGTTGTACTTTGCGTTTAGCTTAATCAGGTCTAGAATACCGCCCATGTCGATATCTGAAACCATTTACATAGTTACGAAACTAATCAAATATATGCACTTACGGTTAGGTACCTAAAGGTGGGCAATTTCTTACGTAAAGTATGTAAAGACAATATTGAACCCTACTTTGAGATGGTATTACGAGCCGCTCTCATAATACCATCCAAAAGTAGGGTTCATCTAGCTTTTAAATATTTTTTTAAAAGAATCATCGAAATCTGTTTGCGTGATTTGTTGTGATATTGAGTTATTCGTCCATTTGCCGCGCACTCCACTTAATGCAAATGTAACAATGGAAAGGACCCATATGGTTTGTGATTGTCTGGACCAAATTGAAATAGGACCACACGGGAAGCACCAGCATTCAAATAAAAAAAGAATCATCAAAATCGGTTCACCCAGTCCAAAGTGATGAGGTAACAAACATAAAAAATACAGTCCAATTGAGAACCACCTCCATTTTTGAAGTAGGCTAAAAATGAAACGTCACGTCACGATCACGTCATCAACCGGCCTCGAGTCTCTGTACGATATTAGGTATTTACCGGTGCAAATAACTTTTCTAGCGTACAATGCGGCCACGAAACTAGTCAAGCCGGTGCCGGCGCCTAACTCCAACACTGTCTTATCCTTCAGCTCTCCTTTCAGTCCCAGATGGATGATCATATCTCCCAGTAGGAATGCACCGCGCCACACTTGGAGCCCTACTAGTGCTATCTTTGTTTTGGAGCTGTGCTCTGGAATAAAAATAATTCTATTATGGTAAATGCGAAAGGGAGTGTTGGAACCTCGTCCTCTATAGACATTCTGGCGGTAGCGGGAAGTCAATGGACATGATCACTATTTGTCCAAAACACCTGGAACAAATATTTGTAGATTGTACAAACATTTGTACCAAGACGGGAATCGTACCCGCTATCTCCAGCGTCGCAGGCAGACTTTTGCCAGCCGCGCCGTCGTAATCAGTCGTTTATTTGTTTTAGGCTAACTAAATAAGAATCTTAGATTAGTAAGATTTAGAATTACGTTAAAATTATTATGAAATAAGAAATAGGGTGTTATTAATTTTCTCTTCACTTCAATTTTGGTCCACTAGTGGAAGAAGACTCACCAATTTTAATAACTTCTCTTTGTGGTCTGTCCACATCCAAATCGTCATCTTCATCATATCTTGGAGTCCCGCCAGATTTAGGCAGTAAGAATGGGAACTCTGATATATCATCTGAAATTAAAACATTGTGTTTAACCAACTTCAAAAAAGGGGGAGGTTCTATGTTTGGCTGGAAGTTATGTAGATATGTATATTTTTTATTGATTACTCTTGTCAATTCTGGACCAAAGAAGTATCATGATTATTTTGTTATCATATAAAATCATTCTCTATACTTAACTCTATATATAACAGCTAATCCTCATCAACATTTTTAAGGGACCATCTCATGATCATTTACTTACAACATGGTCCCACTAAAAATATAATCCCTAGGTATTACTATTATGCCAAAATTAAAAATGTTTAGATATAAAGAAATTATAAGTCAGTTCCTTATTGTTCTGATGCTTAATTACCTATAATTCTGAATTCTCTTATTCACCAAACCAACACATAAATCATAGGAGCACAGGAACACCATAAATGATCTTTGTAAAATTTTGGTTGGTCTTGCATATTTTGAGTAGGTACTTACTTCCATCTGTACTTGGTGTAGTCTTGGTCCTATAGTCATATTCTCCATAAATCTCTGATGTGACTGTGAGCTCTGGCATCTGAAATACAAAATTTAATTCTGTTGTTAGAAGCATAAAGTTTAAATTGTGGTGTTCTAAATGGAACTTGGATCTTGATATAATGCAATAAAGCATGTTTAGAAAACAAACATTTGCTTCATAGGTTTGAAAATAAACATCATGGCAATAATGGCATGGCAATAATGGCTTGCCAATAATAAGGTTTAATTCATTTTTTCTTATATTTCTTCACAAACCTTGGTATTTTTCAGCTTTTTTAGATAATGGGTGTGTGACTGCCTGGCACTAGTATTCAGGAAAGAGTGGCAAAAAATTGGATATGTTCCAATTTAAAACTTAAAATAAATCTGTACATAGTGAATAGTATGAGTGCCAGCCAGCGTTTTGATAATGTGATTTGTTGTGGCACAGCTGATGACAACGCGTCTCGGAATTCCATGAAATTATCTACATAAATTAGCTAATTCCAGTGTGTGACGATTACATACCGTTACTGGATAGGTAGGTTGGTAATAAATCACGTTGTAATGAAGATTCGGTAGACTTGGTGTGAAAAGTATTTAACTGAATCGTTTGAATATAAAACCTTTTTTATCAGCAAGTGCAATTATGTTTAATAGTAAGAAATCGAAAGGCTGAGTAGCACTTAATACTCACGATTTTAAAATTCCATAATCAGTCTCATTAATTATTTTCTCGTAAACTGCTATAATTGACCTGAGTTAAATTTACTGTAAAATGCTGTTTATAACGTATTCCGTAATAAAAGTTGAGGGTTTCTTTTACAAATCTTTATTTTATAGATCGAATACGAACACATGATTTTTTGTTTTGTTTACATTCATTCATAATTTTAACAATGACAGCACCGTTTGACAGAACACGGGCTGGCCGTGTCATTGACATTGAAATTTTTCGTTCGGATATACCTACCACTCGCACGGGAAGTACACAAAAACTAGTTATGGACGGATGAAAATTAAATACTGAAGAGAAAATTCATCAGCTCGGCTGATATTATTATTTTTATAGGTATATAAATATTTATAATATTTTACGAGTTTGATTCAAGCTTCTTTGATGGAATCAAGAAAAACCTAGTTTTGCTAGGCGTTCGGATAAATTTCTACTTTTGCTGTGTGGTCTAAAAAAACACCAACCAATCAAAGCTCAACACACGTTCGACGCTGCCACGTCAAGTGAGACAGCGAGTGAATGAAGTGGCGAATTTCTAGCAGCATTTTGTAGAGTTTCGTCTTCCGAGGAAGATTACTAGACGGCACTGAGAAATCTAAAATGCGTGTAATATTATTCACTGCGTTAGCCCTTTTGGGTTCAGTGCTCGGAGACGAAATTCCCACTGAGGAAAACGTGTGGGTCCTCTCCAAGTCCAACTTCGAGAGCGCCCTATCATCTAACAAGTTCGTCTTGGTGGAATTCTGTAAGTCTTTGTCTGATCTCTTGTAATTAACAGATTTATTTATTCTTGAATCATTACTAATTCCAATAAGTTTGTCCTTCTGTCTGGTTTGTCGTAAAAAGACAAGACACGTCATTTCAGTAACACGCCGCGCCGACCGGTACCTACCTACCGCGTTCGTTCGTATGCAAGTCCAATGACGTCGTAAACATAGTTTTTTGTACGTTTAGATGCACCATGGTGCGGCCACTGCAAGTCTTTGGCGCCGGAATACGCGAAGGCCGCCACAAAGCTGCTGGAGGAAGAATCTCCCATCAAGTTGGCGAAGGTTGACGCCACGCAGGAGCAGGAGCTGGCTGAAAGCTACGGCGTAAGGGGATACCCCACGCTCAAGTTCTTCAAGAACGGCAGCCCTATTGATTACTCAGGTAATTAAAATTGCTGATAAAACATCACTTTCACACTAATCAAGTTTTATTTGTCACAGTGTTTTGAAGTTTGCAAACATTTTCACACCTAATTAAACCTACAAGCCTGTGTAAAACTCTTAAGTAGGTACCCACTCTTAGATAATGTACAACTTACTAGTAGGCTAGATTTTTATAATCAACAAAATGACCATATAAATAAATATGTAAATACTCATTATTTTAATAGGTGGTCGCCAAGCTGATGATATTGTCAACTGGCTGAAGAAGAAGACCGGCCCACCAGCCCTCGAGGTTGCTTCAGCTGAGCAGGCTAAGGAACTTATTGCTGCCAACAAAGTCATTGTGTTCGGTTACTTCGCCGACCAGGAGACCGAGAAGGCCAAGGCATTCTTGAGTGTCGCTAGTTTAGTTGATGATCAGGTGTTTGCCCTCGTCAGTGACGCAAGCCTCATCACTGAGCTGGAAGCTGCTGACCAAGATATTGTACTGTTCAAGGACGTAAGTAAAAGTTTACACATGTTATCATTTACACAGTTGTTGATACTGTATTTCCTGCGGGAACCATGATGTCATATTTTTCCTGATTAGTAATTCTATCATCATCAGCCATTTTAGTCAAAGGCGTTCCTAATCTTCATTGTTGAATGACTAACATGACTGTCACTAAATTCATTGTGTTCCATTATCCTTTTCTGCTCTTTTTGAGTACAAAGAGCAGAGATGGATAATGGATTATTCATGTTAGTAAGCATGTTCTGTAGCGTGCCTTACCCCAACTTAATTTAATTTACTCACTTTTCCTTAAATTCCTACCAAAAAACGTAGATTATGTCACTTTTTCAACTGAAAGATTATTTCATTGTAATAAATTGAAACAAAACTTTTATCAGTAGGGTTATAGGTGATACTTACTAAGCTGATAAGATTATTAAATAGAACTAGATCTCCAAGTATTTTGATTTTAATCACAACACAGATTAGCACTGGTACTCGGTGTTTTTGTTCCAATCACAGATCATTATCTACCAACATTAATATAAATAAATTATTTGCCAACAGTTTGAAGAGAAGCAAGTTAAGTATGATGCTGAAGCCATCAACGATGAAGCCCTCAAGACCTGGGTCTTCGTCCAGTCCATGCCCATCATTGTTGAGTTCTCCCACGAGACTGCTTCCAAGATCTTCGGAGGACAGATCAAATACCACCTTCTGTTGTTCCTATCCAAGGTGAGTGCCCAAAACTTTGAAGATAACCTTATTTTAATGTGTCAGTTATTGGTTTTTAAAGTCACTTTTATAGACAGAAGTGTTAGTGGATGGGGTGGTTCAAAGTGGTAAATTATTAAGCACCTGGTTTTCAAGAGTTCTTTAATCAGGGTCTGGTTCATCAGGGCCTTATTAGATTTAACTTACACACCATTTTAAACCTTAACAATTCTATAATTTTACGAAAATCTTGTTTGTTTAATTTCAAGACAACCAGTTAAAAGATGTTTAATCGCGATGGTCGAAAACTGAACCTACCGCTGTATAATATGAGTCAGCAAGTGAATGTATATTTGCCCACGTGTTCTTTTATCAAGGTCAGAACATCGCCGGCCGGCAACCAACTTATCTGTGCCGTGGCTGAATCTGAATATCATTTTATACACAAGTTAAGATAAATTTATACTAATTACTTATATATATATTGAACAATTCGTAATAAAGCCGTAGACTAGAATTTTGAAGTTTGCTGGTTCTACTAGGCGATTTGAGAGGTCAAAAAGCTTCCATTGGAATCTTGAAATTGAAACATCTCTTGATGATGCCATGTTACATTATTTTGTTGTGAAAAAATTTAGAAGAAGCTTACTTGTTGAAGCTACAAATTGTTAATCGTTATTTTAACACATTATCAGCCATCATTATCACGAACCAAAACCTATAAAAATTTAATGCGGGATAAAGTCGTAAATTAGTTTTATGCAAGTCTTGTTCAATGTCGTCGCCTGCTTGTCGTAAAATTAAACCATAATTGGTATCATGGTTGATGACTAGGTAACGGCAGAGTCTCAATCATAACCTCGTACACTACTTGACGGACATTGAGTGCTTTTAAGGTGACTGACGTTACGGGGCGTAATGTACCATTCGCAGCGAGCATGAAACGTCAAATTTGTCTCGCTCCTCGTTCCTCTTGCCTTCTGTACTGACTGCACGCTCTCTGTGTGACACGTTTACATTACGCCATAACACCGCTCATTACCCAGACGAGAAACTACTCAACACCCACATGAGCGAAGTTTTTGCACCGATGACGTCCATGAAAGTTGTCAGGCGGGTCAGAGTAAAGTACAGTCCCGCTAACTTGTCTTCGTAGTGAACTTTCACCGATTTCAATCACGATTTATTTTGTCTATACTATTACTATACATTAAACAGATGGACTAACAGATAAAAAACGCCCCACGAGAAACACCAGCTAGTTGGTAAAAAATGTAATTTCATTGATTCACTTAAAATTATCTCAAGAAAACGCAAAAAGAACTACTGTACCTACCCAGCATTAACTTTGAACGTAAACATGCTCGCTTAAACTACCGTGTCTTAGCCATTATTTCTACAATTACTACGTAACTAAGGACATTATTTCTAGTAGGTTATTAAACTCTTATCACAAAGGACACAATATATTTCTCATGGGAGTAAGCGTAAGAAACAGTTTACGTGGGCTGAAAAATGCTATAGTTTGCGCGACACACCGATCGATGTTGTGATAATATGTTCAATTTCTTTGTGATGGGAATAAGACAATGCCGTTCTTGGAAAAAACTACCTTACGTCACTACCTACGGATTGCGTTATATTTCGTAGTATCGAACCATTAACTAACCTATATGGTATGAAAAAGCAAGGCGCTTTGAAATCGCTCGCAAATCAACATGTGATAAGGCTCTTATAGCCGGAATTAAATCACGGTTGGTTATTCTTATAGCTGAATTGGAGTTCTTAATACTCTGTTCTCGAATTTCAGATATTTTTTTGTATATAAAGGTTACGAAACGTAAGAAATAGTGATGGTGGAGAATATTCTACGACCCAAGGATCGTCGGAACAAATCGCTGAAGCTGAAGGAATAAATCTTGGTTTTGAATGTAATGTAAATTTCATTCCTCTGTAGTCTGTTTTCGATCTCGTATTTGCATTTTTTAACTGCGCGATTATGCGTTGTTGAAGTTTTTCTTTTTGCTCTCAGTGGTTACTGGTTAACCTGCACCGTTACCTTGTTGTTCGTTTCGTTGTTTTTTATTAGTTTTGTTAAGTTTCATACATAAACGTCTTTGTTTACAAAAAATACCTTTAATTCTACAATTATCGAGTATAGGGACGCGCATTTGACTTTGTCATTTTAATTTCACTAGTTTAAAAGCCATTGCGCTACTCGCCACCTTAAACCAGTTAGCAAAACTATAGAATTTGATTCTCAAACAGTTTTTTCATGAACAAACGCCGAAGGCGAGTGACCCGTTAAGGTCAATAACCTATGCTAATAGTGACGCGTACTAACTACAGTGTAAGCTGTAGTACGCGAGCTGATAGAAATTTTATGTGTTTGCTGTCCTAACTACCGAGATTGCGTCCGTTTGGAACGAATGGCTAATAAAAGATATACCTACGCAATAATACGTATGTGTTCTTCGAAATTATAATCGGACACTTACTTAACAATTGGCTTTTGTGACAGAAGTTTTTGTAGGTACAATATACTTACGACAAATTAACCCTTAGATGTTTAGTCAACGACGACATTGCCCAATAACAATGAAGTCAAGTTTAACCCAGACCATATTTACCTTACAATAGTGACAAAAGGCTAAACAAAAAAAAAACACCTGTTTCTTGTCCTTTTGAGCGACGTCTAGCGTATCGTCTTAATCCATTTAGGGGAGGAATCTTGGAACCTTATTGTATTCATGCCATTACTAAACCACATTTTATTGTTATAGAAAAATGGTGATTTCGAGAAATACCTTGATGAGCTCAAGCCCGTTGCCAAGAACTACCGCGACAAGATTATGTCTGTCGCCATCGACGCTGACGAGGATGAACACCAGAGGTATACCATACCGTTCGTCCTACTACGATCATACATACTACCATACCATCTTATACTAGTACATCATCTTATCCTTTCACATTCTACATTTTTATTAACAAGATTCTCAGCGAGAGGCTCACTAAGTATCGTGAACATTTAAGAAACTGAATAAACCATGCATAGTCCAACAACGCAATATAAGAGAATAAGAAATCGCTTCTAAGCGATAAGACATCCCATTGAGGATTGGCGAGCATTATTAATTTATTGTTGACGACCTTAGGGACGCGGGCGAAGGTCCAACTGGTACGCAGGATGTTGCGTTCGATTCCGGCCCTGGGGCAATTGTTTGTATGATCTCCAAATTATTCGCGCTCTCTATGGTAGTAAGCCTATCTATAGGCTTTTATTTGATCCATCATTATTCCCTCAGGATCCTTGAGTTCTTCGGCATGAAGAAGGATGAGGTGCCTTCCGCGCGTCTGATCGCCCTGGAGCAAGACATGGCTAAGTACAAGCCAGCCAGCAACGAGCTTAGTGCCAACGCTATTGAGGTAAGAACACACAAAGCAAAAATAGCCTATGTTCACCGGGGATAGTGTAGCTTCCCAACGGTGAAAGAATTTTTCAAATCGGTCCAGTAGTTTCGGAGCCATTACAAACAAACAAACAAAAAATAAAACCTTTCCTCTTTATAATATTAATATAGATTAGGGAAGGAGTATGATGTAAATATGACATAATGTTATATCAAACGGTTTGATACATGCTACGTAATACGTAATACTTCAGAGATACCGACTTATCGATGGTAATTGTATACGAGTTGACCTCGATGTAAAAGACATTATCAGCAGTAACCAACAACTCGCTGAATTGATTAAGAAATTGCATGTAAGAGGTGAATAAGTATTTTTTTTTTTTTTTTTTGCATTCTGCTTTTTGTTTTACTAGTTTCTAACCGCGGCTTTGCACGCGTCGTTTCTGTGGAAATGTAAATGATATATCCAATAAATATATTTTTTTAAAACACTTGCGATTTTTTTTCGACGACTGCGATCTTTTTATTAACCTAAAAAATTCGTGCTGCCGCTCTACAGTCTACACAGCGGTTGTGTTGCGCCGCACATGCGTTTCGTTCGGAAAATATTACGGCTGTGCTGAGTCACACAGATCTGTATTTTCTCAGCCGCTGCGCTAGTGTGGATTTACGCATATTAGTCACTTGTAGAAAACACATACCGTGTGATTTCAGCAGTTAAAGTGTTAAGTAATGTAATTTTTTTTTACTTTGACGCACACACGATTATGACGACGATTATGAATGAAGTATAAGTTGCTAATTAAACTCAATGTTTATAATCCCATGTGATCTGATTTCTGGGATTAAAGTAGCCTATGTTTTATTCCCAGTATATCTGCAAAATTACAAGCTCATAACTAGTTTTGGCGTTAAGAAGTAACAAACATACATCCATCCATTTTCCATTATATTATATACATATATTTGTGTGACATATTATTTGTCCGTACCTCCAAAGAAAAAAAGGAACCCTTAATGGAGCACTTTGTTTTCCGTCTGTTTTCTGTCTCTCAAGTCAGTTTCCTCAGGAACGCGCTTATCGAGTTAAAAAGAACATCAAATACTCAAGTCCCTGACCTCTGGGTGCCGTAATAAAAATAAATTGTTCCTTATTCCTATGATACAAAAACAGGTTATCGTAGCATCTCTACGAACTCCCTATAGGTTGGCCCGTAACGTGATTCGAACGGACAGACCAATTAGAGAATAGCTGACGCACATCACTTAGATAACGAATGTCCCATGAGGCGCATAGCCAACCACCAATTACTCCTATTGGCGATACTGAAATATTTGCACGTTTTGATGCCATAATAAATAAAAAAAAAAAAAAAAAATGAGGTCAGTTTCGAATTGCAGATTTCATATGGCTATAATTAAATAATTTTTCATAATTTATCAACAGTATTATGTGAGAAATTATTTACGGGCAATTTATTTCATGATTTGAATTTATAACCTACTTATCTCACTTGGCATATTTATTCAAAGAATTCCCTTGAAATATGTTATGTTACGTTTAGAATGTTTTTAATTGTTTGGTTATGGTTCTCGTGGTTTGCAAGTCACGCTCAGTTATCGTTTCTTACGTACGATAAAATGAAAATCATGTTATCGTGGTTATAGAAGGAAAGAAAAATATTATACAAGATTAATTTCATGTTTCATTTATAAGTAAGTTTTGTATTGTATTTTAATCCAACATTCACACTCATAAAAAATAAAAATAAAAAAAGCTTTAAGCACAATTAATAACATTTTTATCTATACACTGAATTTAAACTATAGCTCTGTGGCAGTACCACTTAGAGTGGTGAAAGCCTCCTCAAGGTTCTGGTCCTTCCATGCTTCTCTATCCAAAGCCAGTCTACTGCACACTTATATGAATAAAACGTCAAGTGTTAGTTGGACTCGCGCACGCGTAAAAATTCGAATGATATATAAATAGATAGATGTATCTTTGTTACCTTTTCAGTTAAAAACTACTGAACAAGTCGTCACACACAACACAACAATTAAAACAAAACGCAACACGACGAATATTTCACCGAGAACTCGATAATTCTTAAACTTACAAAACAATAAAACCCTTTTACAGATAACTTGGTTATAAAATAACAATCTTTTTATATATACCATGTTAAAATATTCACTAAATTTTAACAGTTTTAACAGTTATGCGAGCCACTATCTAGAGATAATATATCGTGTTTATCATCATCATCTTATGCCTATAGCAGTCCACTGCTGGACATGGGCCTCCCCCAATGGCGCCATAGCGCCCTGATATCGTGTGTATAGGATATTCTTTTTCATAGACAACATGAAAAGGCATTTCATATGTTTGAAAAGCGTTTTCATGTTTCATGCTGTCAATATATATAATCATGTGGTTAATATATTACCCCCTGAAGCGCTCATCACAAAGAATCACACTGAGCCCATTCAAATTCGCTACACGTGTCAGTTGACCTGTTTCACGCCCCATTGAACAAAATATATGTAGCTACATATTTAGTATGTAAGTACATACAAGAGCGATCTTATTGTTCCCATCGAAATATTGGCATGTTTTCTACAATAAACTACAATGTTTACAATTATACAGGTTTCAGTTATTTATATTTCTCTTAATAATGACTCGGTACGCAAGCGAATCGATTAATACTACTCACTTACATAAATAATAGCATTATGACTTGTGTGACCTTCTTTCGTTTATTTACGGAAAAAAGTATTACCTATCATAAATAACTGGTGTCTAAGTTTCTACTAAAATATTAGTATTTATTTTTTTAATTTTTAGCATTTAAACTTCTTCACATTGTATATCTACTACGAAACGTTCCGCAAATATTTTTTTCTACTTCTGATTAATTATTATTTATCCTGGAAAGCTCCGCAAGTAGAAGCTTACTTTATTAACAAAAACTAATAACTACCAAATTGGTGTACATCAATTTGTTTTTAATTTTAACCCATATTTTATCGAAACGCGCAGGATAAGGGAACGCCACATTTTTTATACTGAAGCATCGCCGATCAGCGCTTGAGCCAATGCTCTTGCGCTTTTGCAGCGATGCGAGAACAATGCTCGGTACCAGCTAGTCGCGGGTCGTATACCCGCGGCTTTCCTAGAAACCTTGCTACATTACCCATAAACCTTTACTTTCAACTTCTACTTACGTTTTCCGCGAGGAATGTGGTTATTGGTCGTCGCATTAAATATGGCATATTCTACATGAAAACAAATAAATTAAAAAAAAATACGATTCTTGGAACCTGTTGGGGGGGTTTCCTATCGATGAACGCCACTAACTCCTTATCGAAAGAAAACAGATTAGATAAAAACCCATTCGTTGGCATAATAAATTTATCGACACTAACAATCACGTGCAATAAACAGGAAATCTTAAATTAAGTCATATCTTGTTACGAAAAGATATTCCTATATCCCAAAAAGTTTATTTCCCAACTTATTTTTGAATCACATCACATTAACAGCTTTTACTCAAAGTTGAAAATGTCAAAATATTAAGTAATTTTCTCACTCAAAGTTTATTATAATGTCAAAATATTAAGTAATGGAAAACCCTGTCTATGAGGAGGGCGGTGGTGTCGACACAGTTTAACTTAAAACTACTGCATGCTTCATCAATCAGCTATTTACATCCATGTAATATTTCCTTGATAAATTACTTGAATACACGACAGCTGGACAGAGGCCTTTGCCTAAGCACCTTATTACCGATGGAATATACAATTATACATTACCGTCGCAATTCCAAAAAACACACCAACCCTGTATAAACATGTGTTTTGCTGGTCGGCAGGTAGAAAATACCTCGGCAATAAGCGTACCCTTTGTACCCTTTGTAGTGCTATAAAGTTTTAAATAATGTTGTTCATATTTTAAATATATTGTTAATTGTAGCATAAGCTTTTTGTTTCCTAAATATATAAAAATAAAATAAATTAATAATACCTTCTATCTAACCCCTATTCTCTCGTCTCCAGGAATTCATCCAGTCCTTCTTCGCTGGCAGTCTGAAGCAGCACCTGCTTTCCGAGGAGCTGCCCGAAGACTGGGCCGCCAAGCCTGTGAAGACTCTCGTCGCCACCAACTTCGATGAGGTCGTCTTTGACACCGATAAGAAGGTTCTCGTCGAGTTCTACGCTCCATGGTGAGTTTCCAGCTGTTTCTAGCTGTCTTTGATAGATAGATATAAAATACCTACATTGTCTTTATTGCTATTACTGAAACACATTAGCTTAGTTGTCTACCTGGCATTTAAAAGTAGAGCGAAAGTAAAAAAAGTGTGTCACACACAGCTTACCTACTCTCTGTGTGACACTTAAGTAATCAGTAACAATTTTATTGCCCCTTTGTTTGATCGATCTTTTATCCTGGTCTAAATTGGATGGGATGTTTTATTATTGGCATGAAAAGGTCACAACAATATAACACACCACCGTCTACTTGTTCTAACACTTCCATCCAAAGGTTGCCTGGCAGAGATCGCTCATAGCGATAAGGCCACCCATTGTACAACACATTCTGTATTTGTTTTTTTCCTGTCTTGTGAATCTGTTTTTATTTGGTGTGCAATAAAGAATATTGTCACAATGATAGTAAAGTTTGCAAGAGCATCGCCGATCAGCGCCTGCGCCTATGCGCTTGCACTTTTGCAGCGATGCGAGAACAACGCTTGGTACCAGCTAGTCACAGGTTACATACCTGCGGCTTTCCTAGAAACCTTGCTACAATCGTAATACAATGAAAAGTTAGTCTGATTGTAAATCTTACTTTTCATTGTAAATTAAAAAGTTGATAAAGTTTGTCTAGATGAATGTTTATTTGTTACTTCTTGTCGTCAAAAACTACTGAACGGACCGGGTTGATATTTTGTAATCTGGAATACATAGGATTTTTAACCAATAAATCAGTTCCCATGGGAAAGAAATAACCTTTAAAAGTTTCCATAGAAACAACGCGTGCCACACTATACATGCCAAGCTATAGGAGCTACGCTAGTGTACAAGATACATACATAATATGGTCACATAAAATGCATTCCGTACGCGTTTGTTTGTGTAACGACTCGCTTGGTGACTAACCAAACCAGGCACAACTAGCTAGGCGCTTCGGTCGCAGTTTGGTCACTTCCATAGTTGCAATACTATGAGAAAATGACGCGATAATAGAGCGATCCTATTGGTCGACTGGAAACATAGCAACGTAGCACATCTCTGGTGTAAAAGCAGCCTTACGCAAGACAAATACGCTCGGATGTGATCTGTTTCTAGGTCGGGTTCATGTCTAGACATACCTTATTATTTCTCTGCTATGTCTATAGCATCATTTGCTATTCAATTATAGTCTTTATTTACACAGAAGATGACACGACTATTATTATAACAAGTGGTTCAAATGACCTTTGTTGCCATAGAAATGTGTTATTTGCTCCACGAAATGTACTTTTCTTTTACATCATTGCTATTTGTAGGTCGTATATAATGTTGAATATAGGCTAGGTATAATTAATGTAGACTTTATCCCACTTTTATCAGGTCGTTTAGTTAAATTTGCACAAGTGTTTCTTAAGCATCACTGAACCGTTATTAATGAACATAGTGTCAAACGTCATTGTGTCTTTTTCCATGTGCAATTGCTCGGAAGAGCGATTATGTAAATGAATCTTGTTTTTGTGTAGGTAGGATGATGAAATATTCATTATTATTATGAATAATTTTATATTCATTACTAGTGGACTTTCCCGGCTTCGCACGGTTTTAGTACGGATCCCTAACTTTTTCGAAAATATAATATAGCGTTCACCGCGGATAATGTAGCTTCCCAATGGTGAAAGAATTTTTCAAATCGGTCCAGTACCTAATTTCGGAGCCTATTCATTACAAACAAACCAAAAATCAAACATTTCCTCTTTATAATATTAGTATAGGTTATTATTATTATGAATAATTTTATAGGCTGATTCAAAAGACAGCTTATGAAAGTTTTACTAAATTCTAAAACTTAATATTACTTGGCAATTCGGGCACAAATAAATTACTTTAACAACTGTCCCTAACTAGCTGAAGACAGAGCGCTACGGCGCTCATTAGGGGAGGCCTATGTCCAGCTGTGGACTATTATAGGTTTATAATGATGATGATGATGTACCTATGCATGTTCATGGTTATTGGTAATTCAGTGACACATCGAGAACTGCAGGTTTTCGCATCATCGTGAAAACGTTTGTAAAGACGCCAGGTCTTAACTTCTTAAATTTGGTTCTTGTAGTAGGTACTTCCTCCATTCAAATCGTTCTATAGAGAGGATTTATTTGAAACCTAACTTGTATCGTTTCGTAATAGCTAATTAATCCTTATCCTTAAGACGACCTCTTTGGCGCGGGCGGTGGGTAAAGGTCCGCCTGCGATGCGGGAGGTTGCGGGTTCGATTCCCGCCTCGGGACAATTGTGTGTACGATCTGCAGATATTTGTTCCGGGTGTTCTGGTCATTTACTATGTCTAATAATAAATATCTATACCCATAACTCAAGCTCTGCTTAGCTTGGGGCTAGATGATGCTGTTTGGATTATATCCAGCATTATTTATTTATTATTAATTAATTGATGACTTGATAAGAGACTATAATATACTCATGAAACCAACTCTTTTTGTCCACAGGTGCGGCCACTGCAAGCAACTGGTACCGATCTACGACAAGCTGGGAGAGCACTTCGTAAACGACGAAGATGTCGTCATTGCCAAGATCGACGCGACCGCCAACGAGCTTGAACACACCAAGATCACTTCCTTCCCTACAATCAAACTGTACACTAAGGACAACCAGGTAGGTGTTCTCTACTATAACTATACACTAGCCAAACTCGATGTAGAATATTTGTAAAGCAAACTACAACACAAATCATTAGAATTCTCTTTCTTCTCGTCGAGTTTCAGATATTGAATTGTAAGCAATATTTATTGAATGATGTCAAATCGATAAGTAATGTAAAAATCGTATAAAAAGTCGCGGTTTTCAAACATCTTACATCGAGAGCGATCTTACATATTTTGACTGACACGGTGCTACGTTGCCAAAGCTCAGCTTGGCAATGCAGGTCTTTCACCTATCTTAAAGCTATCGTAACTAACTGACATCTTTTCTTTTATCTCAAATAACAGAACCTCAAAGAAAAGCTCCTATGTAAGTAATTTGTAATAATATATTGCGTTCCTCAGGTCAAGGACTACAACGGTGAAAGAACACTAGACGGCATGACCAAGTTCGTGGAGAGCGACGGAGCTGCCGCCGAGCCAACTCCCTTCGTGGTAAGATAACTTGTTGTACTAACAGCAACATAATCAAGATCATACCACCCAGTATAGTCTCCTCTTTATACACTATTAGCTGCGTCCCGCGGCATCGCCCGCTTAGAAATCTATGTGTCAAATGGTATATAAACATTCCTCTTGAATCATTCTATAAAAAAAACACATCAAAAAGATCTAAGCATACTCGTACATAGGGACAGACGGACAGCGGGAAGCGACTTTGTTTTATACTATGTAGTGATATACTAGATCTTCTTGAGATTAGGTCTCTAGTCAAAACTAGAGATCATTAGGCCTAGATTGTACGGGGATTGTTTTCTAGGGTAGAATAGCCAATAATGACATCGTATCCTCATACATTATGTACGTTATTGAAGTTGAAGGAAAATAATTTACGCCGATGGCAAAAAGACGTAATTTGTCTCTATTTCCCAAAGAATGTACGCATCGAAATCGGATCGTACGCGTTTGGGTTTCGTCCCGGGAATTTCTGAATTTTAGACCGATCTGAGAACCAGGAAATCATCAATTCATTTCCAACATCCATTGCAACTTTGAATACGAAATGTTTTAATAATAAATGATTCATAATTGTTTTCCTTAAAAATCCTACACACCTTATGCCATAATATAATATCTTTTAATTGATTTGTAAATAATATGGGAATTCCCGGGAACCAAGGCCTACCGTTTACGCTCCGATTGAGATACGGTGCACGCACAGTCTTACGTCATTCGGTCATCTTTCTTCAATTCACCTGTCGTCAACAGAATGCAATTGTTTTAATTGTATATTATTTGTTTCAGTCGGAAGAGGACGAAGATGACGAGCCACCCACGAGGGACGAGTTATAAGCGTCGCGATCTGTTCGCTCTTACTTATGAGACTTCCGTAGCGTAGTACTTGTATAGATTTATCATTTACTTTTATACTGTCACACCGAAAGTGCATTTCGTACTCTAGACTGTTTATTTTTGCGAATTGTATACTTATGTGTAAACTCCACACTCCATTGTATTGTGCCGCGCAATCGGTTCTAGTAATGACCATTTTGTTGAAGTTCTTTACATTGGATGAGGGTATTCTGTTGACTTAACACAATGTTTTCCAAATCGTTATTAGGTCAAAAAGGCGTTGATATTGTAAGCGAAATACTCTTCGGGGATACTTCCATTTATTTTTAATAACGCATAATTTATTTTGCAAGAACAGCAGCATAAGTACTGATATTTATAATTTCTGTATCATAATGGTATTTCTAACATTCCTTAGTACAAGAAGTAGTTACATCGAACAAGAGTTAGATTTCGTTTATAAGAAATATTGGCATAATTTTTATATTTTAAAATAGTTTGTATATTTTCATCACAAGCATAGAGTATGTTTTTTAAGAATACTTTCGTGGTTATGAATGTTATATTTTTGTACCAATATGTTTTAAAACTAAAATGAAGTTTACAAATTTGTTGAACCCACATATAATTTGATAGCCTAGGGCTGAAAATTAAATTTTCTCAATCTTATTTGCCATCGAATGTATATATCCACATTATACATGTGTTTGCCAAACAAAACTTGGTTTCTACGTATCTATTGTGGATACAGAAATTGATAAATAAATAATTTAAAAATTATACATAAATCTTTTTCTTTAGTTACTACAACCCTAGACAGGATGACTTCATCACACAATTGTAAATGCAAAAGTTTGGATTAATGGATCTTTGTTGACATTGCTCTTCACGCCAAAACTACTGAACTCGGTCTGAAATTTAGCATACAGGTAGTGTGCTATTTTATTTTTATAGCGACAAAAAGAAAACATTCTTACGGTTCATGAGATATCTACAACCCGCTGACAGACGGATATATAGCGGAAGCTTGGTAATAGCGTTTACTCCCACCTGTTCTGTTGAGTAGTTCTGTTGACAGAACTACTAGGATTTTTATAGGGTTCCATTTTCACCAATACTTGTATTATAACCGAACTAGTGTTTTCGATAATCTCTTCATTATCAGACAAGAACCATTAATTTAACATTGTACCTAAATAACTAATAATCACCGAATGCAACAAACATAATATCACCTAAAAAAGGTATCTAACAATTTTGACATTACCAGAGTTAGTTGACCTAACCCTCCCATTTCAACAGGTAAAATTTGAAATTTAACTCAAGGTTAACTCCCTAAGTCTTGAGCACCAAGAGTGTCTTGTATCAACAAGACATAATTAGATTTTAACTCCAGAGTAGTATATCACTCTTGAGTTAACCGAGTTAACCAGACTAGCGCAAGTGGGCCTAAGATAAAATTTAAGTAACAGGGAGACAAAATAAAAAAACTAATGTTATTATAATTTTATTTCCTCTTAATTATAACGATTACAACATAAAATAACTCTTTTAAAATTATTAACATCAAGCTTGTTCTTTTAAGTTATCACATTAACACCAAATTAATATTAGTCGAGACTTGGAATGGTATAAATAAAGTTATATACATATAAACTTTAGAAACGACTGTTACTTTGGTAGTGGGTTCATGTTAACTTGTTACATACAGACAGGGTGCCACGTAACATGTGTACTAAGCCGGAAGGGGGTCATTCTAGACCCCGAGGTGAATAAGGATTTTAGAATTATAGTTTTACACGTACTCTTGCATTCTCTACATAAAATATTTTACAAATACACAGTTTTTTTGTTTGCATTTTCTGCAAAACCAGTGTTTTGTCATGAAATTATTACAAAAAAAATTAAAAACAATATTAATGATTCATAATCATACTTTACGAATACACGTAAAATAACACTATATATATTCATGAAGAAAAAAATGTTTGAAATTCCAAGAACAAAAATGAATCCCCTCGGGGTGCAGAATCACCCCCTTTTCGGCTTAGTTCACATGTTTCGCGGCAGCCTGTATAAAATAATATTATTAAAGTGTACACTTCAGCCAAGTATCTCAAAGTACAAGGCTATGGTAAGGGCATGTGTTCAAAAAGTTATTCGCACAATCAAATTTTAATCGGCATTTTTGATAGAAGTTGTATGAACGTCAAATAAACAGAAAGCTACTAATCGTCCGACAAACTTTTAGTGAACACCAGCCTTAGTCTTGCACCTTGCCCTACCTAAATATGTAGATCGATGATAAAACAATGCAGTGGGTTAGATCATAAGGTGGATTACTACGAAAATCGATGAACTCGATTGATTATCGATCTAAACGCAATTTTTGCGTATAGATCGATTTATCTATCGATTTGAGTAGTAATCCACCTGATGATCTATCGGCAAGAGAATCGATCGGTTAACGCAGTTATAAGTAATTATAACTTTACTAGATCAAGTATTTAGGACTAGCATAGGATAGCATAAACGGATAACGAACGACACTTTTTATTATGCGTGCAAGAATTCTGTTCTAAGTGTAGCGTGTAGGATCTATCGCCTATGCCCAGCTACTTAAAACCAAGCCAATATTGGGGCCTCACATTCCAAATAATTCCAAAGATACAGTTTAAACAAGAGTAATAAAAACTGATTTAACTTTAACCCGACTCCGGAAGGAGGGTTCCTTCCGATGTCGGGTTAAAGTAATCAAGTTGAAATGCATTTAAATAAATTTACAAAAGGATAATGCATCTATCACTATCAATTTTAAAGTTATCAGTTTAACTTTACAAGTTCAAAACAAGTTCATTGCAAGGTGATTAAGATATCGTTTCGAAAAGCATAATTAAATATGATGATATACGATACTACAGTAAAAAAAGTAATCGAGTTGAAAATGTTGAAATGAATTTACAAAAGAATAATGCATTTATCACTATCAATTTAAAAATTATTAACTTCACAAGTTCATTGCAAGGTGATTAAGAAATCGTTTCGAAAAAAATAATATGATGATATACGATAATACAGTAAAAAAAAAAAACAATTTTTATCACAACACGACCCTCAGCGTTCACCCAAATATTATAAAAAACATAACTTTATAATTACGTCGGTAAATTGAAACGCCAATAAATGCTCCCCTTGTGTCACGTGATCCGATATATTCTACGTGATTTATAAATACGTAATTATAATTATAACTGATATACAGGGTGCACAAACTTTGCTTTCGGAAGCTTTCAAAATGGCATATAATTAAAAAAAATTATTAATGCTCACTTTACGATTTAGTTTAATTTTGATATTTTCGTTCATAATCATGATATTTAGCTGCCTCATTTATGACAAATCATTGTATATATGAAATTTTTTTAGCACATGTATTTTTTTATGTTTTTCTATAATGTATAATGATTTCTAATACTAAATATTAAAAGATACTTACTCTATTGCAATGGGTGTGCCCGTTAGGATAGATACATGTTTGTAAATATATAAAAAATGTTTTAAAGCAAGCCCGTGCAAGGCAAGCACGTGGATTATTGTCTAGGTTAGAATACAGAAAAATTACGTTTATTACGAATGCGTAAATTAACTTAAATTCATTCTTTCAACTTCAATAATGTACGCAATGTATGACGATGCGATGTCATTATTGTCTATTCTTTCTACCCTAGAGAACTATCCCCGTGCTTGGGATACTGCACGGGGCTGTAAGAAAAGGAAGCTTTCAGCAAGAATTTTACACCCTGTATATTGTATCTACTTACAATAGCGTAATCCCTAAATAATACAAAGTCGATAATGCGAATACATTCTTATATTTTTAATAACGACGCTTTGATAAAATAACCGGTTACATTGAAGTATTTTAAGATGATGTATATACCACCTTATATTTTTAAAGATACCTAATAAATATTATGTATTTCAATAAAATTTATCTTATAAGCATAAAATTAAATGTACTTCAATTTTATTAACAAATAACAAATGATGTGTACATCGAGACGTAGAAAATAAAAACCATGATTCATTGATCACCTTAAAATATTTCAATAGGTAGTTCAAAAAACATCCCTCCTTGTGCAGTCGGGTAAAAAGGCAGGCACCAAACGGCGTTCGTGTAAATAACAAAAATACTTAAATTCGATGCGAAAATAACAAACTACTGGCTAAATTGTGTGTTACTATTTCATTGGTTAAGGCTATTCTACGATTATACAATGTGAAAGAAATAATTGTTAAGACTCCTAAACAACCGGTGGTTAAATCTAAAGCTGGTCACACATTGGCTATTATCGCTTAAGCAAAACCGTCACTTAATTTTAGTAGCTAATGTGAGATCAGTCTAGAGAACATCTTCAGCCAATTTCATCATCAGCGAATAGCGCTAACTACGCCTTAACTCAACTGTTGATTCTTTTACCCGATACTTCATATGGTAGATAAAAGTTGTTACGAGATCTAAAGACGATGAAACAGGCCTTTGAATCAGAAATTTCGACGCCAATAACAACTCTAAGGTCCATTAGAAAGCTTACTCAGTCACAGACCTATGACTTATGTCACTCAAGTCGAAGAAAAAAAAGCACTTTGATGTTTGATATTTAATATCAAACATCAAAGTGCTTTTTTTTCTTTAGACCTCTTGCACTCGTCACAAAATACAAATTAAATAAGTAAAACTAGGAAATAAAGTGATTCATTCACTTTCATTTTTTGTTCACTTCAATCTATTTAAGATTTACCTTAAATAGATTGAAATGAACAAAAATAATACTAATAATAGTATAGAAGAGAACAAGAAACCCTTACCTTGTTAGGTTATTAGTTTTCGAGTTGGAGCAAAGCTCGTCCCAAGCTTTATGCCAAAGAAGAGCGTTACTCAAGCATAGATCGATGACTGAGCAAGCTTTCATAACGGCCTAAATGGTAATACTTTAGTTAGCAAACGATTGTTTTAAAAACGTTATCGCGTTTTTACCGCCTTTCCTCCAGTCATATGCTACGTAGGTAAGCACAAGTGTGTGAACGTTTATTAATATATAATGCCGGACAATTAAATAAATAAATATAAATAAATAATGCTGGACAATTCACATAGCATTATCTAGCTCCATGGTAAGCAGAGCTTGTGTTATGGGTACTAGATAACTGATATACATAATACAATACATTACATACATAGATATTTTTTATTATACATAGAAAACGACCAGAACACCTGGAACAAATATCTGCAGATCGTACGCACAATTGTTCCGAGGCGGGAATCGAACCCGCAACCTCCTGCGTCACAGGCGGACCTTCGCCCACCGCGCCACAATGGTCGTCACATTCACACAGCTTTATAGCCCTAAGCTAAGCAGAGCTTGTGTTATGAATTATGAGTACTGGATACCTGTTAGTCTTGTTTGCAATAGTCTACTGTTAGCTCAATTGTTTCAATTTTTAATACTAATTCTTGGATTCGACTGTAACTTCTCAGTTCGTTCGATTCGTTTTTAATAAAGAAATTATTTATCATCAGTTACCCATAGCCGGTGCCGTGAAGGCCATTTATTAGCTTTTCTGTTGCTAGGTTAATGTTACTTATTTGGTATGTATTTAAGCTGTAGGCCTTCCTTTAAATAAATAACACAAGCTCTGGGTTACTCTGGGCCAGATGACGGCTAAGTGAAAATGTCCAGTATTTATTTATTTTAATATTTATGGGTTGGGTTAGACACGTCCTATCGCTTATACTTAGCTACGTATCACATCTCTGGTGGACTGGCTCCCTATATCACCTATTTCTGCCACATTATGTTAAAGCACTTAAAGAGCAAACATAGCGTCAGGATCTTCCTTCTTTATCTGCCTATGCCTAGGTGTCTGTTGCGGAGTTTGGCCTCTATTATCACCGGCATTAGGCAGGTTTTCGGCTGCGGCCGCGCGTTCAGCTAAGAACTGGTCGAAGTCTCTGCTTGTCACGCTCTCCTGGGCGCCATTCTCTGTGTTAGTCTGAAAAATATTGCAAAGATATGATATATTAATCTTAATGTTTTCCTTCGGTATTTATATCTTTCAAATGGTTGCATGGTAGAGATCGTTCTTGAGCGATAAGCCCGTCAATTGTTACTTGTGTTTTAGTTTTCATTGTACATAGTTTCTTATAATAAGTATGCAATAAATTTTCTATCTATCTAAAATTGTAACATTATTTAAAATATAATCGATATATTCCAATAACAACATTTACAATAAAGTGTAGCCTAATAATAATAACAGACTAGCTTCTATAATATCAAACTCTGATGATAACGATACTGTCTTTTATTTAAAAAACAGACAATTGTGTTTGTGGTACGAATTACCTGATTGATGTGCGAGTGAGATGCTTGTTATTAAGGCCAGACTCCACCAAAGCTGAGATGAGCGGAGAAGTGATGTGTTTTAAACCAATACAACCTTCGTTATTCACACATCTAGTCTCCGCACAGCTTCAATGAAGACAACCGAGCGGAGATGTATTATATTTTTATGCGAATAAAGAAACAATGTAAGATTAGCGGAGATGTGAGCTGTCCCTCTCAAGCTGGTGACGTCACGCAGCGGAGACGAGAAGAGATGTGGAGATTTGAGCTGTGCCACGTGCATTCATCTTAATAAACATCCGACGCTCGGCGGATGCAGTTCAATCGCTCTAGCCAGTACACATCTCCAGTGTCGTATTATTTCACTTTTTTAAACTAAATATGTAATAATAAAGCAAAATAAAATAAATAATGTTGAGATTTTCCTCTGATCGGGGGCCCCTTCCGGCTGAGGACTGTGGCATTTTGCTGACTACTGACCCTGTAGTTACGCCACTGCACATCTCCGTTTTAGCGTGCACACATCTCCGCTTCAGTCTTTTCAGACACCCTAGATAAAAAAACGTCTATTCTCGTCTCCGCTTCGGACATTTTCGCACATGTCCGCTTTGGTGGAGTCTGGGCCTTAAGGTTTTGTGATAAAAAAAGACTATAAACATGTGAGGACACCACCAAGGTTAGTGCTTGTGTTAGTAATGAATGAGTTAAGTAAATATTATATGAATGATACATAAACCATATCCCAAAGCATCACAACACACCTTTTCCTGTTCTAGCCAGGCGGCAATCTCATCAATCTCTCTCTGATCCATCCCAGTCGGCTGTAGAAAACATTTAAAATAAACAAAAACAACTTAAAATAACAAAATAAAACAACGAAAAGCTAAAATACTTCATTTGTAACACACAGTCGGTTAGACACAGTTAAACAAGACTTAACAAAAGTGTACTTTAGCACCACAGGAATTTATTTAAAGGTGCGTTTGGTACACTACAACCACGATAAATAACATTAAAATAGGGATGTAACGATACCGATTCCTATATATCGGTATCGCCGATTATAGGTAATACCCACAAACAGTTCGAGAAGTGCGCGAAACGAACGACACCGATGCCACACCGTCGGCGTCGTAGACAAAATGATTTTGCTTAAGGCGAAGTGAGTTCACTTTTTCGAGAAAAGGACGGACGAACGCCGCGCGGGGAAGGCGAGAAAGGGTGGCAAGAGCGGCGGAATGACCGGCCCGCGCGTAATTTCACAGGTTTTTATTTTTAAATTTGTCATTAATTTATAATAATACTGTTTCGCAAGAAACTAAAACCATAATCGTGTAAAGTATTTATTAGGGAATACGTAGAAGAAACTTCATTACAATAACTAGCAAATAAAACTGGTTTTTCCGTAGAGATATCTTGGTAAAAATTAAGATTTAGAGGAAACTTTGCCATTTTTTTATCGAGTCAAATTTAGTCAATCGTGTTTCGACTCCCATAACTTACTAACTAATATCCTAAACTTTTGATCCTCATCAAAATATATTCGAAAAATAGGTGTTTTGATCCCTTAAAATTTATTTTCCGTTAAGTCAAAACGTGCGTTTTGGGACTCATTTCACCTTTAGTCAAAACGTGTGTTTTGGGACGTATTTCACTTTAACAGATTATCTGCTAATAATTTGAATAAACTTGTTTTCGTAACAAATCTACCATAAGCAACCTTTAATTACTGACTTTATGTATCGGTTTATTTTATTACATTGAGTTGTAACAATTCATTTTCTAATTACCTCATATTGCCTCGAAGATATTTCAAAATAAATGTTCTCTTTGAATTTGATTGGGAAATTTTATTTATTATTATTTATTTTTGATCCCTCACAACGTAGTCTCTTTTTCTTGTTAGGTAACTTTTATGCATAATATAATAAAAGTACATAATTCATTGTTTATTTGATTATTTTCTACTATGCCATCGATATCGGTATCGCCGAATTTCGTGAATTGAATTGGTTCTCAATTCACAAATTCTACTGAACGGCAAAAATGACCACTTTATCCCCCTATAAATGTGAAATTCGAATTTAACGCGGGTGAAACCGCGGGGCGCAGCTAGTATAATAATAAATGAGTTACCAAAGGCTGTCCCTGCGTGGCGCGCTGAGAGGCGACGGCGGCGAGACTGGTGGTTGTCTGGTCTTCCAGGTTGTCTGCGTAGCTGCTTCCACTGGAAAAAAGTATTACTTATTAGGATGGATCACGAATAATGAATGAGTCACGAATGATTTTTACTCGGAATGATTACTACATAAAATATTTTTCATCCTTATATTTTGCAATGGATTTCCGCATGCCGCCCGAATATTCATTCATACATAATAATTATTTATTACCACAATGTAAGAATAATATATATACCTATGTATTTCAATTTTAATTACCTACCTGTCTACTTTACTCTTGTTGACGACTGATATATGATATAAAACTTACCTGCAAGGGACGTGGTATCTACGGCACGAATGTACCTCTAAATACCACATAACAAAACTTTAATATACCAAGCTAGTCTGTCTGTGATGGTAATTTCTCTACTGTAATTATTTAGTTCCACTGAAAAAATTAGAACCGTTAAATGATTCTAGCTCTGACTGAATATAAAATCAAACGCCATTATGCACTTGACTGAGTTACAGGGTTCAAATTCTCAGGCAAAAACTACCAAAGAGAATATAGGAACTCACCCAGTCTTGGAGTTTTCGTAGGTCACGTTCCTCGACTGCGCAAACATGTCGAACTCGTCTTTGGAAGCGCCGCCGGGCGATTTCTGCGGTTGAGTGTCGGCAACAGCTGAAAATATATTTACATTCTAAGCGTTTGTTTATAATTTTTGTATACTATTGACTTAAAAAGTACTACGCTTTGGAAAATAATACTAAAACGGATAACAATACATATACGCTTTATTGCACATAAAACACAGAATTAAAACAGTAAAGAACAAACAAACAAAGATATGAGATGCACAAATTAACAATACCAGAAAACTACTGGCTAACAGCAAGGTAACCACTAATAAATTTTTAATCGAACCTAAAAACTGTTGTGCCCTGACAGGGTTTTTATGCATCGTGTACCCACGAAGAAACTACACCTAGAACTATATTACCTATACCGTGTCAATATATTTATGAAAACTTGTTGTTCACTCATAAAAATATCAATTGGTTCACTAAAAAAAGTGATATACATAATGTAAATACTAGAAATAAGAATAAACTCGCTGTGCCCACAACTAGGCTACACAAGATAAATGTATCTTTTAAAGGGCAATGTATACGCTTCTACAACAAAACTCCAAGTGAGTTGCAAAAATTATCAATAAATAAATTGTTAAAACATATTCTTAGTAAAAAAGCTTATTACAAAATATCAGATTACTTAGAAGATAAAAAAGCTTGGAACGAGTTTTGCTTCAACTCAAAATCTACCAACTTACAGATAAGCAAATCAAATGTACTAGACACATAAGTTATGAACATACTAGTGGTTTCTTCTCACTTCTTCCACTGGTGGACAAAAAATTGAAGTGAACTATAAAATATGACCTGTCTAAGTGCTTATTTGTAAGCTTAAAGAAATAAAATAAACTTTTCATTTTCATTTTATATGCATAAAATCACAATAAATGATATAATATTTGCGTCATCCTTGGAGTGTGTAAAATCGTATCCTCATAACAACAACAATGTAGAAACATGGAGTGTAGAAACATGGAGTAAGACCGCACTGAGCGGAACTGCGCTGCAGTGCAGTGCACTACGCCAATGACTCTGCATAAAATCGTATGAGCTAGAACGCACTAGGCGTCGGCGAACTGCGCGGCTTTTTAGGTGAGTTGGTCAAATTTTACGCGAAGTGCCGCGCCGCGCAGTTCTACTGACACGTAGTGCGTTTGCAGCTTTATGGTAAACTATTTCTATGAACATTAGAGTGAAGTGGACTTACATAGTTTGGCTACATCAGGCACATCATCGCTGAGATCAATCAGTGAGTCTTCTTCAGGTTTAGCTGGAAACAAATAATGAAATTCAAATTTTATAAGGTTCCGGGTTTTAAAAAAAATATCTGAGCGTCTGGTGAAAGCGACGCTTTATAAGAAAACAAAAACTGCACGTGTTTATCCTCGATAAAACATCTATTCGTTATGAACTTAATAAAAAAGTCCGCAAAAAGAAACTTAACTAAAAACAAGAGCTTGTCGGAGATTCGCCGGCTTTGCATTGCTTTTAGGGTGTCAGCGAGTTCCTGTCGCGCGCGATGGATTCCGTACCATTAGAACACTTCGTTATTTCTATGTTTCTTTCTACTTACCAGCATTAGGCACGCCCATAGCCTTAGCCAGTATAGCGGAGGGCGTAGCGCCCGTGGCCGCGTGTCGGTTGTTCACGAATCTCGAGTGTCGCAGCAGGAGGTTGTTCAGTTGGTCGTTGGCTTGCAACAGCGACCCGGTGAGAGGAGACTCGCCGGCGAGGCGGCCGACAAGCTCGGCGATGCGGCTTTGCATCGCTTTTAGGGTGTCGGCGAGTTCCTGTAATTAAATAAAAAGCTTTATTATTACCGATGGAAACTGCTTTATCTGCGTTCGCTCTAGTTCTCTAGTCTTTTTAAGGTTTTTAATTGGAGTATAGTTTTAAGCTTATTTCTCAGATAATTAAGTCTGAAATAAATAATAATGGCTACAGTTATATAATTGCAGCCTATATGACAGGCCGGCGCGCAATTTGTTTGTCTGTTTGTCTGTCGTTCGTACAACTTACATTCAGCAGCTCGATATCGCTCTCGTGGTGGTTGGAATGCGGCTGCGCGGTGAGCTCGTTCAGCATATCGGACATGACCGCCATGTTGCCTTCTACTACCGACAGGTCGGCGCGCAGTTTGTTTGTCTGACTGTCTGACAGGGTCACTTGCGGCTGTGGGTGAAAAAAAAATGTGTGATTATCTTCTTCCTGTCCATCTTGTTCCTTGTCTTTTTCCTGTCTTGTGTATCTGTTTTGATTTGGTGTGCAATAAGGAGTAATTGTATTGGTATCTTCTTGACAGTAACATAATTCTGGTGATCTCAGGCATCAAAGTGTCCTTAAAACAGATCAACAAAAACAACAAGCTTTTTTCCAATGATAAGCCTTGGTTAGAAGACAGATTAACGACATTGAATATATAAAGTATTTAATAGAAAGTTGCCCTCAAGTATGGAGTCGGTCACAAGCCACTGCAGGCTTAACAAATACATATTTAATTAGGGTATGACGGACGCGTATGCAGAGGGTGCATGAACGCAGAGATGGCCGCGCATATACTCTAAGGCCCGTATTATTAAAGTACATGGGTGGCCTTACATTGCGTATGTCTTTGAATTGAGTGGTTTCTAGTTGAAGTAGATATAGATTTTACAATGACAACCGCACTAGGCTAGGCCAGTTTCGCGGGGTATCGAATACATTGTCTGTTTGCCATGATTATTGCTACTTCAAACTCTAGTTGAATACTTACAACAGGCACAGTCACATCTTGAATACGGGACGGTGAGACGGGCGCGCGCTGCGGTGACCCTACAGTCGGGTTATCGGAACCATCCGGTACGCTCTGAAATTAAAATACAAACAAATACTTATTACAACGTTTCGACGACCGATGTGGCGCGGTGGGCGAAGGTCCGCCTGCAACGCAGGAGGTTGCGGGTTCGATTCCCGCCTCGGAACAAATGTGTGTACGATCTGCAGATATTTGTTTCGGGTGTTCTGGTCGTTTTCTACGTATAATAAAAAATATCTATCTATGTAATGTATTGTATTATGTATATCTAGTACCCATAACACAAGCTCTGCTTACCATGGGGCTAGATAATGCTGTGTGAATTGTTGTCCAGCATTGTCCAGCAGCATTATTGATTGGCACCGGGTAAGGGGCGGTACCAGTACCTATCTGAACCTTATAGCTGGAAGGCTGGACGCGGACTGCGCTTATGGACACTCATTATGCCATGCGTCTGGAAACGCAGGATGTGTCTCTTCCACTTAAAATGTTTTTATTTTTAGTTTTTAAATTATGTACTCTAACACTCTACAGCTGTAACATGTAATTTGTGAAGCTGAAATAAATACATTTAATTTAATTGGTCAAACAAGCAATAAATAACCCCGGTTTTTACTGGAATTACCTTTCGTCGACAAGGGCAGACTACTAAAAGAAGCTAAGAGCCATCTACATTACCCCCAGCATGACGCTTACGCACTATACTATCAAAAAGATATTAAAGCAATTAAAGTGCCACCGTCTATATTGTTCCTAAATGTCCAGTCCAATCTAAGATTGCCTGGAAGAGATCACGTTCAGCGATAAGGCCGCCCTTTATACCTTAATCTAAGTTTTAAATTCTGTATTGTTTTCTGTTTTGTGTGGTATAATAAAGTGTTTTCGATATATCTATCTATCAAAAATCTTAAGAACCATCTAGTTTAGAGATCAGACTAGTTTTTTGATACTTTATTCGATTTAGCCGTTTTGATGCTAGGTGACAAAGAGCGTCCGCTAACCACATTGAAACACGGATTCACTGTGTGAACGTTCCTTGGCTTGGGAGTTACGATTCCCAGTAAAATACACGGAAGTTTAGTAACTTCCGTTCCGTTAACATGGCCTTTGTTTGCGACAAGGTTAGTCCCACAAATATTATAAATCCGAAATTATTGATGTTTGTTACCTCTTCATGCCAAAACTACTTAAACCCGCCAAAATTTTGCATATAGGTAGTTCCAAGCTTGGAATAAAACATAGGCTACTTTTCTTTTAAGAAAAAGATAAGACACCATGGTCTAAACTTTATGTCACTTTACTTCATGTCAATCCAAAGGTTGCCTGGCAGAGATCGCTCATAGCGATAAGGCCATTGTAAAACACATTCTGTATTTGTTTTTTCCTGTCTTGTGTATCTGTTTTTATTTGTTGTGCAATAAAGAGTAATTGTATTGTATTGTCTAAATTAGCTAAAATGATAAACTTACGCGTTGTGGTGTGAAGATTGGGGCCATCATATCCAAGTCAGTCATAGGAAACTCGACACCCTTCTGTCTCAGCTCAGCGTATACTTGACCAACTCCCTGGAAAATACGGAATTTGTTGGCATTTATATTTTATGGAAAGACAGTGTAGACTTCAGTCTTCTGACAATTGACATTTTCGTCTGTCCAAAACGGGTGCTGTATGTGCAAGTACTTTGGTGCGCTTCATCTGGGTGCGCTACGAGGAATGCTTCCTTTCAACCTATCATTTTACGAGACAATCACAATAATACCTTACAGAGTTAAAAAAATATTACAGCAAATAATACAAAATAGTAATCCGATAAACCTAAATCTAAAACACATGAAATGGGTCATTTTGTACATAATTTGATGAGCTAATTTCAACAGTGATTTTCGTTGGCTTCTTCGCTGCTGGGCCTGTATCGAGGAAGCCAGCAAAAGTGTATTTAATGTTTCAAATACTCAAATTCGGGATTTCGGTAAAAAATTGAGATACAATTTAAGATGCGATAACTGGTTGTTGTTGATGAACCTCAATCATTTTAATCTCAGCCTTATGTTACATTTGAAAACATTACTGTTACACTTGAAACTGTTCAAATTCATTTTTTAAACTTACAAACATCTTACAAATTAAGCACTTACATAGACAAGTCAAATTTAATACTAAACATTATTATCAAATAAGAAATAAGGTATTTTTGATTTCTGTTTTTTGTCGACTGATGGAAGAAGTGAAAAAGGGAAGGAATAATGTTTATAGTACACCATATTCATTAATAGTACACAAGTAAAAGTAACTAGTTTGGTGACCGTCCAGAGTCGAGCGAGGTTGACTGGCGTTCAAAGAAAACGTATGACGACAACCTTCAATCAGAATATAAGGTGCCTATACATTTCGTAATTCGATTTCGCGGTTTGATAGTCAACAAGTTTCATAGGAGTTACGATATTTCCTTTCCATTGTTACAAAAAAATAGAGAAAATGTAGGCAAGTAGTAGGAAATAAGATTAAGAAACCTTGGAAAGTAGAAGCGACATTATTCCTCATCATCAGCCCGTACAAGTCCACTGCTGAACATAGGACTCCCCCAAACGATGCCACGAATAAATGTCCTGAGCCGCCTCCATTCATTGACTCCCTGCAACCGCTACAATACATCCTACATCGTCCTACAACTGACGGACTAAATAGAATACTGTTTCTTTTACCCACGACATTTCCCTAAAATAACATACATACATAAGAACATAGAATCTCCACCTTTCTCCGAAGTCGGTTAGAAAAGTAAGGCTTATTACTTATTAAGAAGTCATCATCAACATCAGCTTATGTTAGACCACAGCTGGACATAGACCTCCCCCAATGAGCGTCATAGCGCCCAATCTTCAGCGTGACGCATCCAGCATCTGCACGCAGTCCTTCGCAGGTCGCCACCTGGTCGGAGGGCGTCCTACACTACATTTACTGGTGCATGCCCATAATGGGCCAATTTAATTATAACGCATTATGTATGTACAATCTTTTCCACGTGTAATTGCAATAAATATACTTTGACTTTATATATAAATTAAAAGGGTAATTACCGCTAATTCAGCTTGGTTCTGGAAGGCGTCAGCCCAGCATTGGATAAGACTCAGAACTTTCTCCTGCACAATGGTAGGCGGGTCGTTCTTCGGCCCAATCAGTTTCACCTGAAAATTAACACAGTTTATCAATCGAATAAAGAGACCTACACAATATCCTCAACCACCATATAAATAAATAAATAAAATGAATTCATGAAAACTCGTAGCTAGACAAAACATAAGTGCACTTAATAAATAAATATGGCTAATGTATAACAATTTAGCCTGAACTAGGTAATCCTGTGTTTCAGGCAAGACTAGAGTGCTAAAATTATTAAATAAGAGAATCACATACTATTGTGTTAAAAGCATGAAGTTAACTTATGTTCTTTATGTTATATAATACTAAGTTATACTTAACTTTCATTGAGTAAAACTAAATTATCACTAGTCTAACTAGGTCAGTCCGCGAAGCCTGCTAAGATCCTAGTAAGATTCTGAGCTTCTGGCACAACCACCCATACTTAGTGGACGAAAACGATTCTAAATGCGGAAAAATGTACTCCTTAATAAAGCGACGCTCAGGGGGTCGGGTTGCGGATCATCATCGTCAGCCTATGTAAGTCCACAGCTGGACATAGGCCTCCCCCAATGAGCGCCATAGCGCCCCATCTTCGGCTTAACGCATCCAGCATCTCCCTGCAGTCTTTCGCAGGTCGTCATCCCAATTGGTCGCAGGGCGTCCTACACTACGTTTGCCGAGTCGTGGTCTCCATCCAAGAACACGTTTACCCCAGCCGGTTGTCGCGTTGCGGATGAGGATGATGAACTGAGATCTAAACTTCGACCCTTCTGGCTTGTGGTATTATTAAGGGCTGTCATATGATTCAACCTACTAATAATATAATTACAACGCGAAAGTTTGTATGTATCCAAATCGGCTTGAAGGACAACAAGATAAATATTATAATGAATTTATATTATATATGTATACATACTTATTATACATTGTATTATGATGAATCATCTGAGCTAGTTCTGACAAAAACACGGCATTTAAAGGTAAAATGGAACAATATTGAAGTTTTTTTTTTTTTTTTATAATGCTGGACAATCCACACAGCATTATCTAGCCCCATGGTAAGCAAAGCTTGTGTTATGGGTACTAGATAACTGATACACATAATACAATACATTACATAGATAGATATTTTTTATTATACATAGAAAACGACCAGAACACCCGGAACAAATATCTGCAGATCATACACACAATTGTTCCGAGGCGGGAATCGAACCCGCAACCTCCTGCGTCGCAGGCGGACCTTCGCCCACCGCGCCACATCGGTCGTCTGATGTGAAGGTCAGATAGCGACATTGGTACTTTAGAAAACAACATAACGCATATTGCGGAAATTTTAATTCGCTAGATCGCTTTTATACTAAACGTGTGTTTATTTATACTAGCCCGCGGCTTCGCCCGCGTAGAAATCTGTCTCAAATGATTAATAAACCTTAATCTTGAATCACTCTATCTATTAAAAAAAACCGCATAAAATCCTTTGTGTAGTTTAAAGATCAGGACAGGCAGACCGCGGGAATCGACTTTGTTTTATACTATGTAGTGATATTATATGAGAATATATCACAGATGTAAATAACCGTAAGTACTTCCAAAGGTTGCCTGGCAGAGATCGCTTTAAGCGATAAGGCCGCCCATTGTACAACACATTCTTTTTTGTCTTTTTCCTGTCCAGTGTATCTGTTTTTATGGTGTGCAATAAAGAATTATTGTATTGTATTGTACTTATAAATTATATCATAGGTTTATCTATTGGCTCTACAGCATTTAACTAGTGTCCCTAGCATGAGTCATTTTGTGTAATGTAACTCAATTACACACAGTATTATGTTATAGCTACCTGTCATTATGTCTCTCGTAACGTGTTATTAATTATTAGTACAGTTAGTAGATATTATGTTTATGATTAATGAAGCGTTCAAAGCTAAACATTTAAGGTAAATTTTAGTACTATAAAAGATTAACCAAGAATGACATTTTATGAATTCTGAAATAATTTCCTATGCCGTCATCATCACCCTATGATAGTCCACTGCTGGACATAGGGCTCCCCCAATGAGCTCCATAGCGCCCCGTATTCAGCTCGACGCGTCCAGAATCTACCTGCAGTATTTCGCAGGTCGTCATCCCACCTGGGTGCTACACTACGTTTACCGAGTCGTGGTCTCCACTCAAGAACACGTTTGCCCCAGCGGCCGTCGGTTGTCCGCGAGATATCCTATGTCTTAACCGACCTAAATTAACTTCTTATAGCCGAAATTCTAGTATTTCTTACGCGTGCGCGATAAAACGAACGATACTCGATATTATTGATGATTTTCTATGTTATAAAACCAGTTTTTAATTAGAATCTACGTTAAGTTTCAAATGTTGTTGTGACGAAAATATTGTATAATATGGTGAAATAATTATTCAGATTTGATTCAAACATAATACTTTTGAATAACTATTTCGTAATATTATTATCAATGAAAATGCACTTATAAGCAAGCTATATACAGGAAACTCATTAAATCTTTCCTGTATTATTCAACAATTCCAAGAACACCTAACTATGCTTGGTCTAAGCTTAAAAAGGACAAGGTTTCATTAGGTACACGCTAGTTCAGCTGATGAATAAGACCAATATTTATTATTCTAGTATTGTTTTAGTATGAAAAACTCTTGACACAACCAAACTCTAAGAATTCTTTGCAAAAAAAAAAAAAAACAGGGTTGCCTGGAGCCATGACCCGTCATGCATGGTGCACTTTTTTCTTGCTAGGTTTCACAGCATAGAGTTACCAGCCTACTGGCCTATATTTATTTATTTTTGTTTGTTAATTTTGTCTATTGATAGGTTTATATCTGTTTCTTTCACTTTAGAGTTAAGATACACCAGAACGCAGCTGCTGCCTTCTTTTAGAAGGTTCCTTAAGTCAGCTTTTAAAGCATCCAAAGGCTGAGTAAGAGGGTTAAACTACAGCCGCGATTGCCACAGCTACTAAACAATTAATTTGACGACCTCTTTGGCGCGGTGGGCGAAAGGTCCACCTGCGACGGAGGTTGCGCCTCCGTCGCCTCCACCTCCGAACAATCTTGTGTACGATCTGCAGATAGTTGTTCCGGGTGTTCTGGTCATTATCTATGTGTAATAAAAATATCTATCTATGTAATCTATTCTATTAATTATATCAGTCACCTAGTAACCATAACACAAACTCTGCTTACCCTTGGGGCTAGATGATGGTGTTTTGATTGTCCAGCAATATTTATTATTATTATTTATTTTAATCCTATACCTTTTTATTATAGCACTTATTCTTTTTACATCAACACCTGAATATTGCTATTGTGCATCACAAATGTTTGGTAGTCATTGACCTGATTGCCGATAAGGATCAAACATTTTTAACTTATCAGTCATACAATGAATAGCCTTTGTCATTGAAAATATCAGACATCTGCAGGAGTTCATAACATTCTTTTTATTTTAAAAGTATTTAGCCATTCTTGTTTTTGGTCAATCAATTTATTTAGGACAGTTATTTTGTAGTTAGTTGACTTGTAAAGAATTATAGGTAGGAAGATAAAATAGTATTCACTCCATCACACAGAGCAGTTCAAAGTTCAATATTAAATTCAATTGAAATTGCATTTTTTTTCTGAATACTCAAGTGGCTATGTATCAAGTAGAGTTCAATCATATTTTTCCTGCAAAATATGAGTTGCTAGCTGGTTTTATTCTTTTGATTATGGTATTAACTATGCAATATAATTTAATGACATTTTGTGACTGCAAGCTCTTGAAATTGCATTATCATGATATCATGAAAATTGTGATTGGATACATTCTATACTGATGTGACAATGTGGTATAGAACATAATAATAATGAATTTCAAACTTGTGAATCTTATTGAGTCATACAGGTCAAACCACAGATACAGTACACTCATTACTGTTTACTGTAAATAAATTTTGCACTCACCAATTCTGATATGAATTCTTTACTGCACACCAGTACATGGAAAGCCTTGCCACAGTTTTTAACACATGTTTCTAGAACAGTCAGTGTGTACATAACAACTGTGTAGTTTTTCCCTGCACTCATGGCCAGCTTCTTCCGTATAGCCTTTACAGCATCCTTTGGTCCATCAGCACTGCTGTTTACTATATCACATATCTCCATGTTAAGGCCCCAGTTCTCAGAAGGTAACGATCCATCGGTAGCTTGCTCTGTAAAATAAAAAGTCCATCAGTAAACAAATTAATAAATTGGTCCATAGTTCACCATTATGTCTTTATTATTGTAATTATAGGGTTTAAGATGGATTCAGGTATGTTTTTGACAATTATTGTGTAAGATTATGGCGATCATGGCACCACAACAAAGAGAAATCAGGATTTTAAAGTGCGCAACCAAATAACATACTTTCGTCAACAAATACGTAGTTTCACAACCACAATCGGCATATACTTACCAATTTTTTGGCCTACCGGCGTAGAAAAGGGATTTCCTACACCAAAGAAGGACATTTTATAAGAAGTAATCGTATTATTTCAAGTGATTTCACCAATTAATTTCTCTCTCTTGTGACTGAATTACGAAAATCGCAACTTTGCAAGACTCACTCACAGATAAAATATTTAATTGACATTGACAGTCATCATGACATGTCAAAAAATTATTTCGTTCAAAAATAATCGATGCATTCCCGTGAAGATTCCGTATCAATTTATTTTCAAACTATCTGTACTTGTACCTTTGTATTGTAGGTATATATTTATTTAAAAATAATATGCATATGACTTAAAAAAACACTCCTTAGACCCATATGCAAAGAGAATTTAGAGTAATTACTACAAGCAAGTTTTGGTTACCAAGCAACTGGAAGAGACATATATATATATATTTTGTTGTTGTCAAGGATATTCATAACTGTCAAAGAAAATACAATAACTGAATCCTCCCAGTATTCTCCTGTATTCTCTTTGGAAAAACATTGTTGTGCAATCAGATTTTAAGAAAACTATCACAATGGAACTTGAAACCAAGGTGGAAAAGCGAGAGCTAAACAGTTTTATCATCCACCCGACGAGAGAACCGGGTGTTATTGACAATGCCATGATCACGCGGTGCGTGTTAGCTAACGGTAAGAGGACGCATTATAATTTACTAGCTGCGCCGCGCGGTTTCGCCCGCGTGGAAATCTATGTGACCAATGGTTTTTAAACTTTCCTCTTGAATCACTGTGCCTATAAAAAAACCGCATCAAAATCCATTGCGTAGTTTAAGTAAGAGCTAAGCATATATAGGACAAACAGCATAAGCTATGCACACTAATATTTATTTTATTTCATCTACTGAGTAGGCATAGGTATCTACCTACCTACTACCACTCATTTTATGGAAGGTACACACTCATAATCTTATTATCTCATTATCTACGGGTACAAAGGGACAAGGTAAATTTACCGTATCCCTGCGGGAACCTAGGTATACCTTAAAAGTGTAGGTATGTAGGTACCCATTATATAAACATTGGCACATTGTCTCCTAACTTGCGCAGGTCCCACCGAGGAGGCCGGCAGACTTTTCGCTGAAGAAGGTGTCCATTTAGACGAGGCGTCAGTAGTCCGTCTGGAGTTCCAGCACATTCTTCGAATTGACCACCTGTGGATGCTCACCTCTCTAACCAAGCTCACTCTAGCCCATAACTTGATTGAAAAAATCGAAAACCTGGAGCTTCTTAAAGGACTGAACGAGTTAGATCTCTCTTTTAATAAAATCAAAGTTATTGAAAATCTTGAAGAACTCACGAATTTGGAGATAGTCACATTTTTCCACAATCAAATTAGGAAACTGGAGAATATGGACAATTTGGAGAAACTGCTGGTTTTCAGCATCGGAGATAATTTAATTGAAGATTTTAAAGAGGTATTTATGTACTTACCTATCTAATTTAATGATGATAATTAAGTAGGTACGTAGGTACTTTTACAAGTGTTTACACCGTGGCGCGACGTACCTAATAGAACACTACCAACTCAGTTCATGGACGTCGAAAGAGCCAGCTGGACCTTATCATACATAGGTAAAACAATTAGGAATTTTATTACGACTTCAAATGTAACATGTGCACCTATGGTGGACTAAACAAATATAAAGTTGTGGTTTTGACGACCTATGTGGCGCGGTGGGCATAGGATGCGACGCACGAGGTTCGTCTTCCGTCTCAAGACACCTACGATTTGCAGATTGTCCCGGGTGTACCTACTATGTGTGTATCATTTATTTATTATTTAAATAGGTGTCACGCCATCGCTTCCTCAGGTTCCGCATAAGAGCCTCTAGCTGTTGGGGTTTGACTGGGTGGTCTTTACCCAGTGGGCATCAAGCACATTTTAACAAGAAGAGTAAGCCAATTTTCTTTTTGTAGATGGCATACCTACGCCGATTCCGTTTCCTCCGTTCAGTAAGCTTCAAAGGCAACCCTTGCTGCGGCGACCCGTCGACTTACTCATACTTGAAGGCAGCTCTGGTGAAAGTCACCTATTTGGACTATAAGATTATCACGATCGAAGAGCGTGAGCTGGGTCAAGCTTTATTTAGGTAATATTTGTTTACGTCTACCCGCGCGGCTCGCTAATCAGGAGATCTTAATACTTAAAAACCGGACAAATGCGAGTCGGACTCACAGACAGTCAAACGGACGGACAGCGGAGTCTTAGTAATAGGGTTTTACCCTTTAGGTACGGAACCCTAAAAACTTAACTTCGCATCGTCTCTCTCATCTGACAAGTGCAGTGCCAGGGAAAGTACCTAGTACCTACCTAAAAAGAATTTTCAATACCTCATTTCATAGTATCTTCTATCTACCTGTTTAACTAAGATCGACAGAATTTTATACCACTTATACAATACGGTACGATAGAAGTCTCTTAACAAACCCACCTAACAACAAACATGTTCGATTCCCAGCTTGGTTTATTTAAAATCTATAATAGAGAGTGGACTGTATTGTTGTTAATGTAATAAATAAAAAAATAAAAAGTTTCTTTATTCAGACATCAGAGAGTCATGAGCGTACTTTTTGCATCTTCCCTTCAACATATTTTGCATCGCCCGGCGTGACGCAAGTTCGCGCCCTTATGTGATATTATTTTTTCTCAACGAAAGGACGCAGGACCGTAGAAAAATAATTTGCTTGGCTTGTAACATAGAACTTACCAAGCAGGACAATTTCTTGAAGTGTAGCCTATGCCGCTCTTCGCATCATAGCGAGTGCCTGAACATTAGTAAAGAGCAATTCGCTATACTAACAAGTGAATTCCGTAGGGGTTGGAGTTGCCCAGCATGCAACAGCATAACCAGGCGCACCAAGTCTAAGTCTAATCTAAGCACTCCTGTCCGCCAGAGCCTACTACAATGGACGACTCGACGAACTTGTCTTGCGAAATAAGGAAACGATCGCGGGTACATACTCAGATCAAAAACTTAGCTCTTATCTGTCAAATTTCATTGAAAACTTTAGAAAAACGCTGAGAGAGGACGTGAAAAAAATGATTCATGCTGAAATGGAATCTGCGATGCAACAACTGAAAAATGATTTTACCTCTACGACAAACTTTATGAGTGAGGAGCAGACTACTCTAAAACAAGAGCTAGAGAAGAAATCACAATCCATGAATAAACTTGAGAATGAAAATGTGCACCTTCGCAGTGAAGTTGGTTTATTGAAGAATCGCCTTTCTGCTATGGAGAAACTATCTCGTAATAAGAATTTAGAAATTCAAGCGGTTCCTGAGTGCAGAAATGAAAACCCTACCGTTATGTTTTGCAGCCTGTGCAAGACGCTTAGCCTGAACATTAGTGACGACCAGATTTATTCATGTCATAGAGTAGCTAAGATGAATAGTACATCCGATCGCCCACTCAACATCCTTGTTTCACTTGTGAACGCGCGATTGCGAGACGAGGTTCTTTCGGCGTGCCATCGATACAACCGGGCACACAAAGACGAGCCACTCAATACTACGCACCTCGATCTTCCCGTGAAGCGGCGACCGATCTACATCAACGAACCTCACAACGAACATCTGTCGCCCGAGTGCAAGGCTCTACATGCGGCCGCAAGGAACGCAGCTAAAGTGAAAAAATATAAATATGTGTGGGTAAGATTATGGTCGTGTCTACATGCGTAAAATGGACAACGCGGACTGCGTCCTTATAAAAACCATAGAGTTCCTCAACAAACTTTCATAATATTAGTTAATAACTGTTATTTAATTTTATTGTACCTAACTTATAGCTTTAATATTTTTTAATCTTATCTTAGTGCATTTAATTATCCTACTTTGTATTAAACTATCGTAATTTGTATACCATAGCAATGTTAATATTTTACCAAAACGTAAATCGTATCAGAACTAAAATTAAGGAACTTTATCTTAGCATACTGAACTCTGATTATGAGATTGTTTGTTTGACTGAAACGTATCTCAACAATAATATTTTTGATGACGAAATTTTTGACTCTAGGTACAGTGTAATAAGACGAGATCGATTTGCGTCATGCAATGGTAAGACTGAGGGCGGAGGTATTCTGATAGCAATAAAAAAAGACATTAGCTACATTCGTCAGAAGTCATGGGACTGCGAGGTGGAGGATTTGTGGATTACTGTTCTTCCAAACTCAATGAGCAGTATTTAATTAAATATATGTTTATGTTATTTACCACCAGACTTACCTTTGGCCTTTCTTGAGAGATTCTACTCTAATCTGCAAAATGTTGTTCACAATACTTCCTCTGATGGTGAATTCTTGTGTTTGGGTGACTTCAACACACCTGACATGCACTGGTCACTCTCGCCTGATTCCACTATGATTGCTAATAACTTCCATGGCCAAAAATCAAATTTACTTATAGATACTACTCTGTCATGTAATCTTCTTCAATTTAATAACATACCGAACAGCAACGGTCGTTACCTGGACCTCATTTTTTCAACCCTTCACGCTATTCGGGTATGCGATGCCGATCCTTTGAGTCGTATGGATAATCATCATCCCCCCTGTGTGTTGATATACCTTCTGCAACGCAAACATCAGATTTTTTAAAAGTAAGAAACAAACTCGCCTTAATTATCGTATATGTAATTTTTCTGACCTGTGTAGAGATTTGGAAGCTTGATTGAGTGGGAGGATATTATGACGTCAATTGATCACGGGCCGGGGCCCTTTCGGTTGACAATATGGTATCAGTCTTCTACAACAAGCTTATGAGCATAATTGAACAATACACTCCACTCACGAGAGACGACTCTAACATGTACCCACACTGGTTCTCGCCTTCGCTCAAACGTAGCCTTCAGGAAAAAGCTAAAATTCACCTTCGTTTTAAAACTTTCAAAAACCCTCTTGACTACGATACTTTTTCTCTGCTGCGTCGTAGATGTAAAAAACTAATAACTAGCGTTTATAATAATTTTATTTCATCAGTAGAGACATCATTAGATGGTAATGTCAAAAGCTTTTGGCGTTTTATTAATGGAAAAAAAGGCTCAACGGCATTCCTCAAACAATTAAATATGGTAATTTAATATCATTTGATCGAAAGGAAGTGTGTGAGCTTTTCTCGAACTATTTCAGCTCGGTTTATGAAAAATCTGAACAACTAAATAGTTTAAACTTGGGTACTAATTGCCGAAACGCAGTTCTGAGCGATGTTGTCATCTCTAAACAGGAGATATTGCGTAAGATAGTTCGTCTCGATCCCAATAAAGGTGCTGGTCCAGATGGAATCCCCCCCACTTTATTAGAAGATGTGCTAAACAATTGTGCATTCCTTTATATTATATTTTTAATAAATCCCTCCATGCAGGAGTTTTTCCCAGCTTATGGAAGACTGCTCACATTACTCCTGTGTTCAAGTCGGGTGATAAATCATCATGTGAAAACGATCGGCCTATAAGCATACTCTCATGTCTCGGTAAGATCTTCGAATCTCTGGTATATGACTCTCTTTATTACCACTTAGAGCCACTTCTATCGCCTCGCCAGCATGGTTCATTAGGCAGAGATCTACGACCTCAAACCTCCTGGAATATAAGCACTACCTATGTAGTGCTTTTGCCAAGACTGGTCAGGTGGATGCTGTCTACAACGATTTCTCCAAGGCTTTTGATAAGGTGAATCATTCAGCGTTGTTTATTAAGCTAGCCTCTTACGGTATTCATGGTAACTTGTTGCGTTGGATAGAGTCGTATCTCAATCGTAGAAATCAACTTGTGGCCATTAAGGGGTTCACTTCGTCGCCTGTTGAGGTAACATCTGGGGTTCCTCAGGGGTCCCACCTTGGTCCATTATTTTTTGTTGCATTTGTAAATGATCTCATTGACAGAATTAGGAATCCCTGTTTGCTATACGCCGATGACTTAAAGATTTACTCTACCATCTCTTACACTAGTGACTCTGTAGCACTCCAAGCAGATATAAACGCCGTGGACGAATGGTGTGCTGATAATCGTATGTTCCTCAATGCTGAAAAATGCTTTGTTGTATCCTTTACAAATAAGAAACATAAAATTCTAGCTGATTATAAACTCAAGAATCACGTCCTTGAGAGAAAATCGCAGGTTAGGGATCTTGGAGTTATCTTTGACGAAAAGCTTAATTTTCATGCCCACTATGACTACATCACGGCCAGGTGCTCCAAGCTAATTGATTTTATATTAAGATCCACAAGAGACTTCAAAACTCCTAGGAGCCTCATCTGCCTGTACCAACCAGATTTTAAATAAACCAAGCTGGGAATCAAACATTTGGCGTAAACGCTATTTGTACAGTTCCGGTGGTGAGAATGAAGGCCGTGGTTAACCCTTTAACCGCCTACGTCGGATTAATCCGACAAATATTTTCGAGCCCATTTCGCCTGAGTCGTATATTTACGACTAAAATATCACTGCTCGTTTAATCAGCTAAACGAGGAGCAAAACGAAATATCGAGATCGAAAAGTTAAGTATTGCACATCCCTCTTTAATGTAGGTATTAATTTTTCGATTCACTGTGCCGGGCGCTGGGTGCACGCCAGCTGAGATGAAGTCGGGCGGTTAAAAGGTTAAAAAGTATCCGCTGCTTCAAATCTCTCAACCAGTCGTCTTTTTGCACTATTTATTTTTCCATTTTAAAAGCAATTATTATTTTTTACATATTAATCATTATAATAAATGGCTTTTTATTTTATTTTAAGCTTCGTATAAGCTAAACAATAAACTTAATAAATCCCTTTTGCTTCGAAGAGGTATGCTGCGCCTTCTAGACGACGCAGACGAGAAAAAGGAAAAAGAACGAGTAGCCAAAGAAGAATATGATGCCAAGGTGGAGTTCTACGCGCTGTCGTTCGTGGAATACTTGAGCGGGCCAGAGCTGCTCGAGTCTATGTTCGAAAAGGATCCAGATGGCACTATGCTGCTTAAAGTTGGCGGGGAACTCCTGGGGTTTTATGAGCAGTAAGTAAATAAATAATGACAATCCACACAGCATCATCTAGTCCCAAGGTAAGCAGAGCTTGTGTTATGGGTAGGTACAAGATGACTGCTATACTTCATACAATAGATTACATAGATAATTTTTTTTTATTATACATAGGAAACGACCAGAACACCTGCAGATCGTACATACAATTGTTCCGAGGCGGGAATCGAACCCGCAACCTCCTGCGTTGCAGGCGGACCTTCGCCCACCGCGCCACAGAGGTCGTCGTATGTTTATTTACAGAAACTTCCTTCCTAGGTAGTAGGTACCTATACAAATCACAATAAACGATATGAATATGTTGTTTTGATTTTGCATTGTTTATTAAATCATTTTACCAAGTGGTATGGGCCCATTTCACCGCCTTCCAGATAAATAAAATAAAGTAAAGCCTTTGTTTTTATAAAGTGAAAGAAGGTGACAGTCATGTACGGTACTGACATAGCCTTCTTCAGTGAATGAAGGTGTTATGTGACGTACCTAACCTACATATCACCTTCATTCGTTCAGGACATTCATTTGTTTTGATTTTCATTCTGTCACATTTTGGCGCGCTTTCTAACAGTGGTTAGTTTGGCTTGTGTATTAAGAAAAATATTACTTAAAATACGTACCTAATTGATATCGTATACATATACAGGTTGCCGACCAGGTGGGATGACGACCTGCGAAAGACTGCAGGTAGATGCTGGATGCGGCAAGCTGAAGACAGGGCGCTATGGTGCTCATTGGGGGAGGCATATGTCCAGTGGTCTATCATTAGGCTGATGGTGATGATACATACGTCTAGACTAGAATGCCCCGTTCTAGAATAAGCTGTGTTTTATTCACAGATACAAAGACGTGTACGTGGAGACGATGGCACGCTTGGTGGATTTCGCACAAGACGCGTACACGGACCGCCAAATTGAGATCGGATTGTTCAAAGATCTTGTGCTGAATGCTTTAGATGTCAGCGTCCAGAAAAGTAAAGTGTAGGTTTTTTATTTGACATTTATTTTGAGACATTATTGTCCCACTGGCGAAATTTGTGCAAAGGCCTCCCTTTTCTCCTTCCACTCCTGATGAGGGTGACGAGCTAGAGGCACATCTTCCATCTGCTGTTGCAGCGTTGGATCGCGAGGAGTACCTAGGTTTTTACTGACTTTAATTATAAAAGAGTTTGAAAGAGTCGTTTCTTGATCCCTAAGAACGAGGAGCGGACCTACTCGACGAAAGATAAAAATCTACTAGCTTATCCTACTTATATTATAAACGCGAAAGTTTTTAAGTATGGATGGAAGTTTGTTACTTTTTCACGTAAAAACTACTGAATGGATTTTAATGAAACTTTACAATAATATAGCACATCAGAATAACACATAGGCTGCAATTCATAAAGATATATTGTATATTATCCAAAATATCTATCACCGCGGGTGAAACCGTGGGGCGCAGCTAGTACCTATAATAATACAACTATATAGTAAACATTTAAATATATTTACATAAATTTGTTTCATTTCACTGTCGTATCCAGGGTAGTAGCAGAATATGAATTGAAGAAGAAGCCTTTATTTGACCAGTTGCAGGAGCAAATAAACAAGTTCATAGCCAAGCAGGCCTCTATTGAGCAACTTGAGCCAGTTATAATGGAGCTAGGAGAGTCATTCAATGATGTGCTGCACGAGCTGTGGAAGGCTCTTATGAGCATTGAGATGCAGCTTTTTGAGCAGTGCGAAGTAAGTGGGAGTTTCCCTGAAGGATAGGATTCGTAACGAATACATCCGACAGAGAACCAAAGTTATCGAAATTAGCTCTAAGAATTAGCAAGCTGAAATGGCAGTGGGCCGGCCATATCTCGCGGAGCAAGCAAACGTGTTCTTGACTGGTGACCACGACTCGGTAAACGACTGCGAAAGACTGCAGGTAGATGCTGGATGCGTCAAGCTGAAGACAGAGCGCTATGGCGCTTATTAGGGGAGGCCTAGGTACCTATGTCCAGCAGTGGACTGATATAGGCTGAGGATGATGATGAAGTAAGTTGTCATTTGATTTCAGTAACGCCTTTAAAAACTAACTCGACATTCTTCTTGGTTTGCTTCGATCCAATTAACATCATTAAGTATCTTCAATTGAAACCGACTGGTTACGTTGATATGTCTGGTTTCCGAAACATACCCACCATGAAAGTAAATTCTCATCTTGGTCGGAAGACCTCTGTGGCACGTCTCGGGCGAAGGTCCGCCGGCGACGCAGGAGGTGGGCGGGTTCGATTCCCACCTCGGGACAATTGTGTGTACGATCTGCATATAATTGTTCCCGGTATTTTGGTCGTTATCTATGTATAATAAAAAAAAAACGATGTAATCTATTGTATTACAGTCATCTAGTACCCATAATTCAAGCTCTGCTTAGCTTGGGGCTAGATGATGCTATGTTGATTGTCGAGCATTATTTATTTATTTATTATTTGATATGATGCTACCGTTGGTGTGGTGTTCCGCAGGGTTACCTACTTTAATTCACCTACTCTTTTTTGCAAATTTTGGCGGCGACCGTTCATAGCTATCAGAAGCTAACAGATAAGTAAATGGAATTGGTATACTTCTTTCTATGCAGGAGTCCAGAGTTCAGTTCTCAGTAAACATGACCGAGAAGATCACCAAACTAATGGAAGCGTCTAGAAATGCTTTCGGTATGTGGCGCGAGACTGAAGGTCAATGGTCAATGCGTCAGTTCGATGCCCTATCAAAGCTTTTGGGCAACAAGGTTCTCTTAGGTGACGTGGAACAGGAGTTGTTTGACGTAAGTTTGCAGACAATAGGTTTTGTAATTCTTAAAAAAAAAAAAACTCTTTAGTCCGTCAAATAGATTATCGAAAGATATTGGACACATATTTTTTCTTTTGTCAATCAAACAAATACTTACAAAAATAAAGCGCGTCATAGTTTAGGAGTGGGGGCTCGTGACGTCGCAACAGTGCTAAAAAATGTAGCAAGACATGACGTCACGCGGAACTTTAACTGGCTATATCTCCATATTTTTTTGTTTAATTGACAAAAGAAAAAATACATGTCCAATATCTTCTCATAATCCAACTGACAGACTTATTAGATTTTTTAAGATACTAGCCTATTGTTTGGGTACATATACCTACTGTTCTGTATAGTCAGTCAATTTTATGATTATCTTTTTGACACTGTGCAGCAACGTAAAATTTCGGTTGCCAGTGAAATTTTAGAAGACATTTTTTCTATGACATTTATAAATACTTATCATGAGCACAAAAGCTCCTAAATAAAACACACACACACACACACTACAGAAATAAATACCTACTTCCCCTATGTGTTATTTTCTATCTATCTTAACACTTTGATTGCGATTTTTTTCGACGACTGCGATCTTTTTTTTAACCTAAAAAATTCGTGCTGCCGCTCTACACAGCGGTTGTGTTGCGCCGCACATGCGTTTCGTTCGAAAAATATTACGGATGTGCTGAGTCACAAAGATCTTTATTTTCTTAGCCGCTGCGCTAGTATGGATTTACGCTTATTAGTCACTTGTAGAAAACACATACCGTGTAATTTCAGCACTCAAAAGTGTTAAAAAAGGCTGAAGAAGTGTCACATAACGAATAACAAAATGGACCAACTGATTGACAGCACTCGAACCATGTGCGTCGCGGGCAATGAAAGTGTTAATCCTTGCGGGTTTGCGCGGATTCCACTGTCTTATTTGGTCACAGAAATAACAGCTTTGATAGACCTGTCTCTAAAAACGGTTTCGCTGACTTAACTGTGTCCATAGGCAATGATGGATCGAGACCTGATGATGAACCTGGTAGCAAGCAGTTCTGACAGCCACATGCGTTTCATAGACAACCGCGAAGACTTGCTGGTGACGAGGGCTAACAATTGGAGGGATGATCTCGTGGAAGGAACTAATAAGTGAGTTTCTTATCTTTTGCATATACATATAATGAGTCGAGTCCTGTACGTACCTAAGATCTAGCGAGGATTGTCATTTGCTGACGTCTGGATGGGATCTACCCAAGACTCTTCTAATAGGCGGATATTAAACGGGTATGTACCTAGTGCTTCAGTATTAGGTTCATATTTGGCCTTCGCAAATATGACCACGTTTCCGAATATCGCGCAAAACTCAAGTGGTTACCCATCCGACTTCGCAGGAATACTCATATGTCCCATATCCCTCTTGTACAGTATCTTATTCTTTTCTCCAAGCCCTTCTTATCTCAAGGAGCGCTTCGAATTCTTTTCAAACTCTCACTTACTCTCTTTACGTTCCTCTGAAACCCTCATCTTGAAAGTCCCTGCTCACTCTACCTCTTTCTATGACAAATCATTCACTGTATAAGCTACCCGTCTATGGAATGCTCTCTCTCTGGACATCAGACGTGCAAAATCACTCCCTATATTCAAAAAACTGCTGCATCAGCATTATTTATCCATATGAAATATTGATAGCCTTATCTTATGTCTATGTAAGTTTATTATAATGTTTGTAATATTGAGTGTATTTGTTACTAATCATTTATTAAAGTGCCACCATCTATATTGTTCGTTCATGTCCAGTCCATCCCAAGGTTGCCTGGAAGAGATCGCTGTCGGCGATAAGGCCGCCCTTTATACCTTTATTCTAAGTTTTTATCTCTGTATTATTTTCTGTTTTGTGTGGTGTAATAAAGTGTTATCTATCTATCTATCTAGTGCTGTTCTAAGCTGCTGTACCTACCACCTACCTATACCGGATAAAGTAAAAAAAAAATATTCGTGTACCTAGTTGTTTGAAATAAATGATTTTTTATTTTATATAAAGCCACGGCTATGTACGACGAAAACGTTGCCGGTGTAAAGGTTCCTTTCAAACTAACCTGTCTTCTTCTCTTATAGTAACGAAGTAAAGCGCAACAGGGACAGAGTGCTTGAGATAAACTACTACATCGACAATCAACGCGAACACTGGATGGATATGCAGATGGGATTGTCTGAAGAAGTAGATCCTGAGACTGCAGCGTTGCTAGGCGATGAGTTCTAAAGGCACTCAAGAAGGCACGTAGACTAGAATAGGTATGTAAGTATTATTACTCCTCTGCATAATAAAATAATTTTTTTACTATAGAAAATGCAATAAAATATTATGAAACTATTCTACGGTAAAAAATATATTATAACGGTAGATCAGCGACCGCGAAGCTAGGCTCAAGCGGCCGGTTACTAGAGCTGCAGAGTGAGGAACTTCGAACGATACGTGCCGAGACTAGGTGTACCACCTTTTGGTTCTGGCCCTTGATTATTGGTATTATTGTAATTCTGTACTGTCCCACTACTGGGCAAAGATCTACTCTCCTTTCCGCCTACTAAATTATAATCTCCTAAAATAAATAGATGTATAGAGAAAATGGAATTACCTCGATATTCACTAAATATGTAGATGGTCCTTATAAATTTTAATCTCCCCAAAAAGAATAGACTTTGGAGAGTATATATATTACTAACTGCGCCCCTTTGTTTCACCTGCTGGTGATAGATATTTTGGATAATATACTATATATCTTTATAAATTGAAGCATGTGTTATTCTGATGTATAAGCTACATTTATTATTGTAAAGTTTCATTAAAATCCATTCAGTAGTTTTTACGTGATAGAGTCACAAACATCCATCCATTCATCCATACTTAAAACTTTCGCGTTTATAATATTAAGTAGGATTGTATTTATTTAATGAATATCCAGGTAATTCCATTTTCTCTTTTCATCTATCCCAATTTCCCCTTACTCCAAACCTCTCTGCCGGTAGCTAGTAGGTATTATTTCCGATGCGTTTGTTGTCGCATGCGATGGAAACGTAGTAGAGTTTAAAAAACTAGAGAATTGTATGTAGCCTTTAAATTAAGTTATTCAGTATTGAACCTTACTAGAGATAAATATTTTTGCTATAATTAATGAACCAACAGATAAGCAATCACAAGGAGCGACATTATTCGTGACATTTCTGTAGGTACTCAGATTGTTCCATCAGGTGTTTTTGACTTAATCAGACATTTGAAAAAATAAGTTAAAAAAAACAACTTTTTGTCACAATAAAACAATATTTACAAAAATATGTATAAAAAACTTTTATTTCGCGTTCTTTTGCTTCAAATGTTGAAGATATTTTCCCAAAAGCTCCTGCGTGTATGGATTAAGAATATTTTGGCAAAGTTTTTCGATGCTATCCTCTTGTTTTTGTTCTAAATGTTTTAACAAAGGTTCGCGTAGTTGTCTTTTTGCTGAGCTATGTATTTCTCGAGGGATGTTGTCGTACAGCCGAATAAACTTCTTGCATTTATCAATGGCATCTTCTTTGTCCGCTGCTATTTCGTCGATGAGCTGCACCTAAAATGTACAAAAAGTTTTTAATAAGAGCTATAATGCTTTTGCTGTTCTATCGGCTTATTATTAACAACAAGGCCCTAATTCTATTATACTAAATTGATATCTTCACCATGTCAATGTTATCGTATCAGAATAACACATTTTTCCTTTGAAGAGTGATAGATGGAGGGATGCTTGTTAAAAGTGTCAAGGTTCACAAATATATCAATCTCTCCGTGCAAATAGCACCGCACACACTATCTAGAGTTTTTTTAATCTATGGACGACTCTGCGATGATACCATTGCGTCATGCTCCGTCCGCGCATGTATTATCTATGGCTGATTAAAATAATATTTTAGACGCTTCTTTTTAAGAATACAAGTATTTTACCTTCAAAGCCTCATCAGCCCTGTACGCTCTAGAAGATGTAATGGCGATTTCAGCCTGCCTATAACCCATAGCTCGGACCATCAGTTCGCGAACCCACCACACCGGCATGATCCCCACCGCGGTATGGTTCATCGCTAGATCGTAGCCCGCCACTATCACTCGATAGTCGCAAAGCAGGCTGAGTATGGTTCTATCGGCATGTGCCTTACTATGTTTTATATAAGGAGTTTGTATCTTCCCGAAATTTCGAAAATAAACAATTGAAATTTCCTACCAAGTCTCTCATACCTTCAAAGCCTCATCAGCGCTGTACGCTCTAGAAGACGTAATGGCGATCTCAGCCTGCCTATAGCCCATAGCTCGGGCCGTCAGTTCGCGAACCCACCACACCGGCACGATCCCCACCGCGGTATCGTTCATCGCTAGATGGTAGCCCGCCACCATCACTCGATAGTCGCAAAGCAGGCTGAGTATGGTTCTAGCGGCATGTGCCTTACTATGTTTCATATAAGGAGTTTGTCTATTCGCGAAATTTTGAAAATAAACAATTTAAATTTCCTACCAAGTCTCTCATACCTTCAAAGCCTCATCAGCGCTGTACGCTCTAGAAGACGTAATGGCGATCTCAGCCTGCCTATAGCCCATAGCTCGGGCCATCAGTTCGCGAACCCACCACACCGGCACTATCCCCACTGCGGTATCGTTCATCGCTAGATCATAGCCCGCCACCATCACTCGATAGTCGCACAGCAGGCTGAGTATGGTTGCGCCGGCTGCAGCGTAGCCCTGGAATGTGAACAGTTTTTTTTATTAAGAACCATTTGAATATGACATTTATGTAACTAAATGGGTTTAATATAAAATATATATTTTTTTAAGAACAACCGTTGTAATAGCTTGCTACCTTTTAAAATAAAACCTAGGTAGGTACTTCATATAAGAATCGGATAATATAGACAATATTAAGCACAAGAATCAAAGTGGTTACATTAATATAACTCTAGCTACATTAATTATGTAGGTGTTTTGTTTCTTCCTAATACATGGGTAATGCATGCATGGTAGGCATTTAAATTGAGTCGAGACCTTTTTGCTGCTGTAACACACATCTGTCTCTTTTGTTTTTGCAATTGTTTTTTTTCTCTCGTTATAAGTTATTTTTATTCAAAATGTCATACCTACTTTGTTTATGTTTTGTACTTCAGCAGCAAATAAATGAATGTCTATGTCTATGGTAAGTTACGGGACTCACATTTATAGCAACTGTAGTGATAATTTCAGACTTGTGTATTTGGGCCATCACATGCTGCATTGCGTTTGTAAACTGAATGAACCTCTCCATATCAGGTTTGTATAATTCGTTCAGATCAAGTCCTGCTGAAAATACCTTCGGAATACTCTGAAATTAAATAAAAAATGTTCAAAATGTGCCTACAGGCGGAACATTATTATATTTGTATAGGTAATAATAATAATAAATAATGCTGGACAATCCACACAGCATTATCTAGCTCCAAGCAAAGCTGACATCTCTTATGGGTATCTACTAGATGACTGATATACAATTATACATACATAATACAATACATTACATAATATATCGAATAAGTCATATTTTACCTTAGGTGGATACTTACAGATGTCATGATTAACCCCTTGCATTTTTCATTTTCTCCCAAATCTTTAACTGATTGTCCAATCGCTTGAAAAAGGTCCGTATTTAAACTATTAACTTTTTGTCGCTGCCATGTCATCAGGGCTATTCCTTCATCATCTAATTTAACGTCAATTAACTTTTGCCCGTTTGTTGAAGAAGCTCTTGAAGGTATTTTTAAAAGGGACGAGGGTAAATTAATTCGTCTTGTCATATTGGAAAATATGAATTATCTGAACTGCATAAAGCAGATTACTGACTGCTTGCAATTTGCAAAAGATAAATATATCACACTAATATAATAAATGCGAAAGTTTGTAAGTAAGGATGGATGGATGAATGTTTGTTACTCTTTCACGTAAAAACTACTGAATGGATTTTAATGAAACTTTACAATAATATAGCTTATACATCAGAATAACACATAGGCTATAATTTATAAAGATATACATATTATATAATATTCAGAATATCTATCACCACGCGGGTGAAACCGCAGGGCGCAGCTAGTAAGATATATTATTATACCTACCTTATCTACATAGTAGATAAACCTGTCATACTATAAGTACAACGTTATCTAAGCCTAATTCAGATAACGCTGGTCATGGTCAAGTTTCAATCAAGTTTTTTTTCTATACCTAAGTGTACCTAAGTAACCATTTTGAATTTAATCGCCATCATAAAGCTGTTAGAGGATAATTGTCAATCAAATAAAGGATTTTAGCAAAGAATAAAAACTAAAGCCTGTATTTATAAAAATATTTTATTGATTAAATATAATTAGAGAGTGTAAATAAAACCCACACAAAACATACAACATACATAACTATTCAATAGTTAAAAACCTAACATTCAATACAAATAACATTTACTTAGCAGCCTTTGATTTCATCATCTGGATATACATTTCTAGTGATTGCTGGACCTTTGGATTCTGAAGGAAAGTCAGGAACTGCTGGGTATCCGCTTGGCGGTTCTTCTTCATCCAGGCTAAAGGTGCCTGCCTAATTCCCTGCTTTGTCATGCTACGGGCTAAGGGCGGAATCATTTCAAACTTACTTAAGAACGCCTTGCATTTTTCAATTGCATCTGCTTTGTCGTTGGCTACGACATCGATAAGTCCAACCTGAAAAAAAACTTTAATAAAAGCTTCTGCCCGCGGCTTTGTTCGCACTTTACCGGAATAAAAAGTAGCCTATGTCCATCCCAGGGATACCGTCTACATCCCTGCTAAATTTCATTAAGATCCGTTCAGTCATTTAGATGAGAAAAGCCAACGGAATTACTTTCGCTGCTATAATATGATGAATTTACATAATACTCTGTTTCAAAAAACTAGATATTTTTTGTATAGGGGTTACAAAAGCCAAGGAATATTGGTGGAAAATATTTAGCGACATTGGAATCATCGACGCAAAGTACAGAAGCTCGAAACTATTTATGGTTTTAAAGCTTTCATTAATCATTTAATTGATCTCTCGTTCGGTTTTCAAAATCAACTTTAAAAAATAATCTCTTTTTGTTTATATAAGAATTAATCTAACAAATTATTCTACACATTACCTTTAAAGCTTCATCAACAGAAAACATCCTTGCTGTAGTAAGAGCCAACTCCGCTTCCCTCTGAGAGATTGTATTGGTCATTGTGCCCATAAACCACTGGGGTGCGACAATGCCCAATGCTGTTTCATTCAAGCCAATTTTATACTTCCCGGAGACCATGGCTCGGTATTCACAGGACATGGCTAGCAAACAGCCACCAGCTGGTGCATGACCCTGAAGGAAAAAATGAACAAATAATGATGGACAATTTAAACAGAAATAAAGCCCTAAGCTAAGCAGAGCTTGTTAAATATAGGTATTAAGGTTACTACAGGATAACTGATCTATTTAAAATTCATTAATTGTAGTTGTTTAATAGGAACTTAATTATTTACTTTGATGCTTGGAAATTTATTTAGTACTCTCTAAGTGTAGGTAGTTATCTTACTTACCTACATCTGTTTAGAAAAGACAGACCTGAAGAAAATGTCAAAATAATATATGAATAAATAAATGTTAGTTTTGATTCTGTCAAAAACTAAGCTAAAGTGCCCTAACAATATCTACTACATTATCCACACCATTGACTGACTAGACTAAGATTAGAGAAATTCCGAATCTGCAGGAAGGATAAACAAATTGGTAGGGACTTGATTTTTTTTAAAACAGGTCCACAATACACTTCCTTGTTGTTGATTTTTAAACACAATGGAAAGTACTTGTAAAATCGTAACTTTATATAAATATTGTTTACAATTAATAATCTATAATATAGACTCAATCATGTTAGTTTTTTTTTTTTCAGGATTTGTTTACATAAATTTGCTTACTCAGTAAGTAAATACATACCATATTTAAAGTGTAATTAAATAACTAACTAGGTGTCCAACTTACATTGATAGCAGCAGCAGTAGGAAAGTTGGAGCCAAACAGTTTAATCCAGACTTCTTGAAGTGTGGTCCAAAATTCTTCTGCCCTTTTGATGTCCGGTTTATACATTTCCATAATATCCAGACCAGCCGAAAATACTGTTGGTGATGACTGGAAAATATACAAGCAAAATAAAATACATAAGTATTTTACACATACCTCAGCACTAATCAGATTCTAACTTAAACTGGTTTTATTTCTTTATTTTTTTATTTTATTACATATTTCCTAAAAGGAATATAACCACAGAATATACAAACTTTTATTACCTAATACTTTGAGTCCTTCAGTATTACTTTTCTAACTTACCGAAGTTAAAATCATTCCTGTGCATTTATTCTTAGCTACTTCATCCAACGACTTATCCATTGCTTTCAGGAGATCGAAGCTCAGGCTGTTGACTGGAGGTCTCTGCATTGTCAGCACCGCAATACCATCATCGTCCACAGTCACATCTGTCAGGGGACCCTTGGCAGACATGGCTCTAACCCCAGACTGAACCAGCCTGACATTGCTGAAGAGTTTTCTTACCGGATACATTCTGTAAATTAACTGACTGAATGAGTTAATTATTAAAATATTATAAAAATATTTTAATAAGAAGTTCAATAACCTTCATTATCTGTTATCTAATTTGTGTGAATAACTTAGTAGGTGTAATAAGTTATTAAAATAATAGGTACCTTATTACTGTAAATTTGCTCAACCCCATTACCTACACTACAAACTAAAAAGTGTCAATAACTACTACTGTGTTCTATCTTACATTTGGAATCATATTTTATCTGATGAATATAATTATTCAAAAATTGAAGGACTTTAAACTAGCGTAGACTCACTAGCGTAACTAGGACCTAATGTAACTTACCTAGATTTCCAACTCTCGTAATAAAAACAAATGAGCAATACGAACGAAGCAACAGAATAAATTACTCCTTGATAAGGTTAGACTTTGGACTCGAAGATTGATTATCGTTTGTTTGTACTTTGGACCGACGAAGACGACGACAGCGGAGTTGGACTTTGAGTTTTATAAAATCCAAATAAAAGTCTTGCTTTTTGGTAGGTACACTTATTTATTTAGGTATTATTTATTGGTGCCTTGCCCTGAGTGCTCGCCCGGTGAAGGCAGCGAATCGGCAGGCAGGCAAGAGTTTTTGATTTTTGTTGGTGTGTGGGTGTGGTGTCTGTCACTGTCAGTTCAGACTAGTATAGAATAGACGCATTATAGACGTAAAAAGTGGTCTGGCGGGTGCAGAGGTGGGTTGATTTAGGGTTCCCTAGCCAAATCAAATCAATCACGAGCCTGCCAAATGTGTAGTGCTAATGAGTGCAAAAGCCCTGACCTTATACATCAAGGCGCCCCAGGCATAGCGAAGGTCTGACTAGTCGCAGGCTTTTAGTCCAAAACGATTACACGCAAGTACAATAGTGTGGTGGGCTTCCTTGCTCGTCGCCATCGTCTATAATCGCTGTAGAATCGCGACGATCATAATTTGTTGGTTATTCAGACACGCATCAAAGGGAATTCGCGAATGGCGAATAGTTGCGTGCGCGTGGCCACGCCACACGTTGCCTATCATTTTAATTATAAACTCCACATGCATCCAAGGATCCTTTTATATCAATGAAGATTTATAATTTTCTCAACTTATAATGTTCGATGCTAACACGATGATCGCGACGATTACCTTGCCAATGATAATATTATACGAGTAACCATGCGAGTAACGATCAATACATAGCAGATAGTGACAGGAGATTTACGTTTTATGAGATACAGCCAGACGAAGGACAGACGGGTAGTGAAGGCTTAGGAATAGGACCCCTTTGGCATAAGGATCATTTAGGCACAGAACCCTAAAAAGTATATTAATGTATGATGGTACGGAACGCTTCGTGTGGGAATTGACTAGCACATGACTGGGTTTTTTTTCTTTCACAGAGAGGTGATTTCCTACGTCCGAGTTACTCACTGCATCAATGCTGTAAAGCGCTAAGACAAATGTCAGTGTAATTGTCATAAAAATAAATGAAAACAAGTAATCTAATTTAATTTTACGACGGATGAAGACGAGCCGCGAATCCGCAATCGAAGATTTGCAAAATTAATTATCTCTACATTCTAAAGATAAAAGGAAATCTAAGACTGCAGAACTAAACAAAAATGTATTAGATTTTCGCTGAAAGTCTGTTATACCACAATGTCTTTGGAGCAAACTGCTTGTGACGGTATGTTAAACATTCTATCAAAACTGTTGTTTGAAATGTTTTTATTCGATGTTCCCTTGTAATTTTGGCAAATTGGTATCATTTAATGTGTTAAGTGATCATTATAGATTTGAAGGCGTTTGAGCGTCGGCTCACGGAGGTTATAGGATGTCTACAACCAGCTACAATGAGATGGCGAAGTAAGTCTAGATAAATGTTGACATTATTCATATAGTCTGTATAATATACAGACTATATGAATAAGTACATATTTAATCATTAGAGTGTAAACTGTAGTTTAATAGGTGATCTCAATTAGGTGTTAAAGAAAGCAAAGTAGTACCAACTAAATGATGCGCTTTAATACAATTTATTTTTATTTACCATAGAATAACTAAGCAGTTACTTACTGCTTTAGGAAACCTAGTACAAAGTTAAAAAGGTAGGTATAAGGTCTTAAGTAGGTATTTAAACAGAGGTTAATAAACTGTGGTACTACATAAACTGTAACATAATTATCATGCAGTAATAAAAATAGTCCATTTCTGTTTCAGTTCTCCTGACTGTGATATCCGTGTGCACAGCCATAGCAGCATACCATTGGTTGATGGATCCGCTAACTCCAGTCATCTCCCTCACTCAATCTTTTTGGAATCATCCATTCTTCGCTTTTACATCCACATTTTTAGGTGAGAAAGAGGTTGATTTAGCTTCTGTTTCTACAAGTTACAGCAATGTAAAAGAGCATCCTATGCTCACAAAAATGAACTGTTGGCAGATCAAACTCAAAGATTTTGAAATTATATTGAAAAAAATGCTTATTTTGCTAAGTTTTTATTTGGTTTTGACACCTCATGTGTAATAATCTTTTGGTTGTTGTATTACTGTTGTTTATCTAATCAAAGTAAGTACATTCCATTCTACAGAGAATGTTGCATCTAAAAATACAAATATTTCTTTCCAGTTCTCTTATTCATGATGGGAGTTCACCGAAAGGTGGTTGCACCAAGTATCATCACTGCCCGAACTCGCTTTGTGCTCAATGACTTCAACATGTCCTGTGATGACACTGGCAAGCTTATATTGAAGCCCAGACCTGCCAATAACTAGTGTAATTTTTAAGTTAAGAATAAATTGTTTTTTGTTTCTAAAAATATTTTTATTACTAAAAATCGTTCTTATAAACTTCTTGCTACACTTGTACAAATAATTATATTTAGTTCTAGTAATTATATCCATCTATAATACTTCGTGGGCTGCCACTTTTTGGTAGGAAGTTAATGCAGCAACATTATTACGGATTTTAACCTAAGCTCATTTGCGGAAAACTATTATTTGTTGAAGTATAGGTCTAAAAATGCTCTAATGTATTAGGGGTTCACAAGGCAACGGCTCTATGCTCTCCTACTTGACATAGTATGCGAAAGGACACGTTGGCATGATATGCAGAAATGTGAATACTTTAGCACAACTTTTGCAGGATGTTTCGGTATAAAAACGAGTGTATTTTTCCAAAATAAATTATTATTACCGTTCAAATAAATAAATTAATTTATTGTCAGATCAAGCTTTATTTTCGTTTTCTTTCTACGTATATTATAAATTTCTTCCCAAGTTTGGGCTAAAAACAGAATTGAAATACGAAAATATAGAAGATTGTATTTTCCCAATTTATAAAGACAGGAATACAAAAAAAAAAAAAAAAAGGAATGGTCAACATCAAACAGTGTTAACCTTTCCACGTTTGTATGGGAATACTTCTTTAACCATACTCATTATGATTATAAAAAACATCCTTCATCATCTTTGGGTAAGGATTAATGAATCAAAAAACAGTTTACAAGAATCTATTCAAGTTTATTCATTACCTATAACTTTGGTGTATTTATTATGTACAATAAATTAAAGATAACTAAGTATCTAACTAAATAGGTCTATCATACAAAACCACCTTAAACAATTTAACGCAATTATACATACATGTAATATAATGAACAACAACTTTCTGTAGGTAAATTTGAATTAGTATAAGAAGATTTGACTAAACATTATTCTAAGAATTTAACAAATCTTAAAACTTCATGAATCAATAATGGACAGATAAGAAATACAAATACAATTCTCAAAGTTACAAAAAAAAAACTCCATATTCCTATCGCTTTCTATTTTCATATCGATCGAAAACCGTGCAATACTCTACTTACAATAACATTTTTCAAAATGTGACTCGACCATTGCCTTTACCGACAAGCTCCTTCATAAGGGCAGAGGCCCATTACACCTACGTCGTAAGCATTCTACCGTTTCATTCCATTCTACACAGCTTGAAGCGTGCTTAGACTCAACATGGAGTGTTCATTTGGCGTAATTTATAAATTGAAATATTTTAAGAAAACTTACCACTTACAAATATACTCATGATATATTTTGGGCAGTGACATTGGGGATCCATTTATTCAATATTGTATTATCAATTCATATATTTGCGTTATTTGCGATTATATCATAATTAAAGTCAACAAGGGCTTATACTATCATAATGACTATAACAAGGTATTATTGTGCTGACTGTGCAATTTAATCTAGTCATTTATCACTAACTTGTCTATACTAAGTACACAAAAGAGTATTTTTGTGCTAAGGTGATAAATCGATTAAGTAGGTGGAATAACTGAAGAAATCTATTGCAGTTAGAAACAGTAATATAAAATATACAACATACTTAATAATTGAATTAACTTTGAATAATTTCAGTACTTAAAAGATATAAATTTAAAACTGTTAAAGTTTTTGAGCGTAGACAGCGGCTTAAAATATATTTAATCTAGTAAAATGGAAGATTTAAAGTTGAGTAGTGTAAATACTTGATAAACATTTGTAAATAAACATGCTCTTAAGTTATATTAAATTGGTAATATAATAATTGAGTTAACAAACAACTGTGAATCTAGCCTTCTTGACTGTAGAATAGGAAATAAAATTATCCTTCAGTCTTTTTGAAAACAAATGACATGAAATTCGTATAAGGAAAAATCCAATCAATTAGTCCTTCTTTGTAAAAATTATCCTAACAAAATCAAAATTCGTACTGATAATTCAAAAACCACTTAGGTATTCTTATTTTGACATTCTGTTCAATAGGTATTTTAATAACACACTGGGATTATAATAATATTCAACTATACTAGGTCTGAAAAACATCAAAGGACGCCATCTTTCGACGCATTTCTAATAAAGGAAGTTTCTACAAGTCAATCAAATACGATACAACAATATAGGACAATTTGCACATTGGCAACTGTTAATTCCAAGGCAGTTTCAATAGTATAATATAACATAGGATAATACTTCTTCCTTATAAGCTATTAACATTAAATAACATACATCTTCACAAACAGAACTTTGTCCGACATATACATACATGTAGAAAAAACGCATGTTTTTATCATTAGACAAATTATGTTTGTGTAAATGCATGTATATTAAGATAGGGTTATAAAAGCTAACTTACTTTTTGCGAATGATACATACAATCACAGAGTAACAATAAACATGCTGTAGAACACACGTTTATACTTTAGTTCATGCTATACAGACTGCTTACTTTTAACTCTCGGATTTCTATGATAAACACATGTTATCATAGAAGCCTTGCAGGGCATTGGGGAAATTTGTTTTATAATAGGACTAATGGGGATACTCAATCTGCATGATACATTCAAAAGAATATAAATTAAATCTTAATAATATCTAGAGGTGTTGATTTGTATTTGTATTCTACACATTACAGTTTAACTGTAATACCGTGGGATCGGTACACATTGAATTTGCGTATATTGAAATTGGCATAATAAGTATACATGAAACACCCAATAAATAATTTTAAAACATAGAAAATTGGCATACCGTGGAAATGGCATACAAAGTATTACCTACTTACATTAAATAATTATCATCAAAATGCTTATTCTAAGCTTTTGGAAGAAAGTTATTGATTTGGCGAAACTATAATACAATAAGACTGGCATCTGATAGTGAAACTGGAATACAATATGACTGGCATCTGATAGTAAAACTGTCATAACCTGACACTGAAATTGGCAGCGAAACTATAATACCATGAGACTGGTATACAGTGAAAGTGGAATACAGTATGTAACGCATAGAGAGGTCCCCGCTGTGTTGTCTATTCCCCGCAGCAGCACGCAAGGCTGGAGTGCTGCCCTCACGCAGCCAGGAGCGCACGGATGTTCTTCGGCGTCGATTGGTGGTTCAGGTGCTTCGTTGTATACCTGGAATAGAAGTGGCTTTTTATAGGAAAGCAGTGAAATATTATTTTAAAGTAAATTAGCTCCTTATTCGCGGGGTATACGTTCCGTAAATATGCCGCGAATACAGGAACTGGATACGGAACGGTAATTTGTCTAAGAATGTATAAACTGTTGGAATGGTAAAGATAAAAAAAAAACTCTCATAATATCGTAGGATAGGTATCCTACGATATTATGATTATCTGGCTTAAACAAAGGTTTAAACAACATCATTTTCTCTTGTTTTTCCACTTTTAAAAGGTCCAAGGTACCATTGTCATAGTAAAACAATTAGTTTAGCAGAATAGATATGTATTCATATCGCATCATCATATTGTATTGCATCATCATCATCATCATCATCAGCCTATAGCAATCCTCTGCTGGACATAGGCCTCCCCCAATGAGCGCCTATGTCATAATTTTATATTACCGCATCATCTTACCTGAGTGCATTCAACAGCGGCTCTGCTTTTGTCGGCGGCTGCTGTTGTAGGAACTTGACGCATCCTTTGACGTCGACGGACGAAGCGCGGCAGAAGGCGCCGCTCGGATGCACCCAGTCGTACAAGATGATAAGGCCTACCATCACGCGGAGGACTAGGAGGGATGTTTCTTCGCGACTGAATTGTGCGACTAGTTTCCTGGAATAAATAGAATGCGGTTGGTTAAACACCACACTAATCGAATCGCAACACTAAGTACGAGATAAGATTCTCGAGTTCGGTTTGGTACTCGATAGTATCTTTATTTAACTTTAAATTTATATTGCAATGCCCTTGCAGGGTGCATGTTGGACTTCTGTTATATTATTTTAAGACCTGTTGTGTTTGTAGACACATGTAAGCAATTAATTATGGAGTCTTGAGTATCGAGTCCTCTTCAAGAATACCCATTTTTGTATGAGATTTGCGAGGTTCTATGTCCACCTGATAGAGGCGCTGATGTTCTAAATTCCAGGCAAAAATGGAAGTATAAGTCGGACTCGATATCGACTCTTACAGAACCCAGGGCTCAATAGACAAATAGACTCAAATAGACAGATAGGTAACTAAACCCAGGGCTCAATATCTAAATAGACTCAAATAGACAGATAGGTAACTAAACCCAGGGCTCAATAGATAAATAGACTCAAATAGACAGATAGGTAACTAAACCCAGGGCTCAATAGATAAATAGACTCAAATAGACAGATAGGTAACTAAACCCAGGGCTCAATAGATAAATAGACTAAAATAGACAGATAGGTAACTAAACCCAGGGCTCAATAGATAAATAGACTCAAATAGACAGATAGGTAACTAATCATTTAGTTCATATAGTAGTCAACTGTGTGAGTGCCTGAAATACAGGTTTACTTAACCTAGTTCAGGCAAATTTTAGACCTTAAGAACATAAGATAATTGACTCATGTAATCCATTTAGTCCTAAGTTGTTTTGAATAAAATTATTTATTATTAATATTACAAAATTCCTGAAAAAGACTGAAAAAATCATTTTTGTCTACGAGGTGGTGATTTTTAGCAGATAACATAATCCCCTGGTCGTAAAAGCAATATTATACGCTTCCAATGTATTACTTTTACATCTATCAGTAGGTAGAAAAAAAAACAAACAGTAAAAAGATCAACTCAGCGGTTCGCAGCACAATAGTTCATTCAGTTCAGGTCTAAAAATGTTTCAATTAAATAGGCACAAAAACGTCCAGGAAAGGCTAGGTAAGCATTCAGAGCAAACAACCGGTAGGAAGTAACAAAGTTTTGGGTCACTGTGCTGTGTTTATGGAACCGAAGTTTACGGCCCAATAAACCGTGTGTGTTGTGTATAGTAGGCACATAGGCCGCTCCTGTCTTACACAAACGACCTACAAAAAAAACTCGTCAAATTCTTTAAGCACAGGTAGGGAAGCAACTTTATTTATTTACGTTTTTCTGAGAATCCAAAGCTACTTGACTTTTAGGAACACAGACTGCACATTTTAGCAAGTGCTTTTTTGTAACCGGACGTTTTAGAACACTGGTTCTTGGAGGACTTATGACTGGACGAAATAGGACCACTGGAAATTCTGATTTAGGCAACAATTCGTCACTGCAAAAGTTTTCTAATTGGTCACAACGCAAAAAGCGTTAAAATTTGTTTCAATCTCTTGTATAAGAAATTTGTACGTGCGTGAAATAATCCCCCTTAATCTTATGAGAGCAAACTTAGCCATTAGTTTATAATGTCAGTTAAGCTCTATTTAAAATCACTATGTTACAAGACAATAATGAACTTTTGATTGCAACGAGTAAAAACCAAAGCAATAAGCAAGCTAAGCTTCCCATTGTGAGCGAATACGAATTTGCAATTGAGCAACTGAACAAGAACTGAACAGCCCTTGAAAGTTTCCGGGGCGGCCTACCACCGATGCCAACATTTCGTTAAAATCCAGAAAATAGTCGAACATTTCATGCAGAATCATGAAAATACAGTCTCTTGTTTTAATAAATTTTCTGGGCCAGTTCATCTAATTTGATATTTTGTTTAATATTAACCCAAATTACGATGGAGTAAGAAGCTGAAACGGGGTCACGGATTTAGGTTACCTACGATTTTAAAGGTATTCATAATTTTAGCGTTTAGTCGTAAATCACAATAATTAAAATGATACTTACCAAAGTAAATTTTATGTGTGTGACAAAATCTTTTCGGAAGTTTTATCAAAATGAATGAAACATGTATGTGGGTTAGTTTCGGTTAAACTGACATTTAAAAGAGTCTCAAATTCGGTTTTTATTACTTCCTTAGTTCTTATCACTACATATATCATACAAAGCGAATTTAGCGCAAATTTATTGCCGTAGTTAAACTCAAGACGCAAATGGTCAAGTACACTTTTGGAACCATATCTAGACACTATTGGCTATCAAAAATAGTCGCCCACTTAGTATTCAACTCATGCAGTCCTATTGTCGTGTCACTTTCGATAATATTCGTGCAACTGTGCTCTATGTGCCCTCTGTGTGATTATTAACTTCCTTTATCATTATCATTTGAAAGCGAATTGCCCAATTTGCAAAGTAGACATTGTTTAGGGATCTTATTTATGCTTGTTTCTATATTCGAATAAGTATCGAAAAGTATTTGTTTTTTAAAACAAGCTTTTTAATAAAAAAATCATGGTGCTTGGGACGACAAATCCGAGGAAGCCTTATTCGACTAAGTTACGACGACGTTTAGAAAACCATTCATACAAATATCAATTTCATAAAAAAGAGTCAAATACAAAGTAAATACAGTAGACATCGATGACCATATTGTTTTGCCTACGATAAGAACTCAACAGGGTAAAAAGACTATTACTTTTGAAGGGGCCCAGTTCTATAACAGGCTACCTGAAGACGTTACAGGTGCTGAACGCCTGGCGTGTTTTAAATCAAATTACAAAAATATATACTTGAGGATGTAACGATATTAGACTTAACATAAAAATAAGAAAAACATAATATCACTTAAGTTTCAGATGTAAGCACCATGACATGTTTGTTGTTAATGAGATATTAATGCCGACGAAGCGGGCACGAAGAAAAAGACAAGTGGGAAAGATATAGAAAAATAATTATTTTTGCTCCAAACGCGTAGAAAGAAAATCTGGAAAGATCCATCCAACAAAACCACAATCAAACCTGCTCTGATGCGTAATGATTGGAGTAGCGTAGTCGAGAGGAAGTGCCCACTTGGCGACTTCCATCGACGATGTATACTACGCATATGGTTTGATGACTTGATAATGATACGATTGTGCAGTTTGTCATATCATTGAAACGATGTTAGAGGGGAATAATAATGGCTGTATGTATAACCCTGAAGTAAATTATTTATAAAATATAAGTTTAAGTGCTTATTTTGTAAGCCTATGGAAATAAATGATATTGAATTTTATTTTTTTATGGATTTGTTGCTTTGTATCGATTTCAATGGTACAGCGTTAACTAGAACGGAATAACTGCTTTCGAAACCATAATTAGATGAAATTAAAAACAATAACGTCACACTAATATTACTAAAGCGAAAATTGGATGTTTGTTGCCAATTTACTCTAAAAGTACAAATCGGATCAGTCTAAAATTTTGATAGATGTAGTTCTATCTGGACTAACATACCTAAGCATACTTACCTAGGTTTTCACTTTTTATCTCGCAAGAACCCTATGAACGCTATAATTCTCTTGAAAATTGACAACAACTATAGCTAAAACAAGTTATATACCGCTACCTCCGAATTTCATCGTAGCGAGATTTTTATACTTTACTCCGATACCTACGAAAGGACAGAGGAAAGATTAAAGAAGGCCTATACTGCGCAGTGGGTGACATAATAAGGCTGCTATAATGTTGATGAAGTCTCCGATAACACACAAATTAGTTACAACGTAACATTTCAGGAGCTGGGTCAATAAATTATCGTATGATATGAGTACAAGCCACAGCAATTCAATTATATGAAAGCAAGGGATGCACTTCACGTGTCAGGATCTTCGCAAAGTTATCAAAACCTTTGTTGTACGGACCAAGCAGGAAACTGCTATCGTCGAAATTAGAGTGTTTCCGCTTATGCGCATACGCACCAGAGATTTGGTTTTTGTTACAACATAGATATAGGGACTTCATCGAAACCTGATGATCGATAGAAACTGCTAGACTTGCGGTTTGATATGAGATGTTATTTTGTTATGTTTTAAGTGCAATAAAGTGTACCTACATTCATTCATTTGACCAAAAGATAATCTGAGAAGTCAACGAAAACCGTTTAGCTGCCCTATTTGACGTACGTTATGTAGGTAACTATCAAAATACTTCTCTGGTCTTCTATATGATTCAAAGCTACCTATTCTAGGCCTTCTATCATTTGGTGAAATAGGGACCAAGTGAGGACCGAGTCAAGTTTTCATAGTTTTTAAGTTATGTTTAAGCGTTACTTTAGTAACTACTACCGGCCCGTCCCGGCTTCGCCCGGTTTGACGGACAATTGTTTCATAAACATTTTGCGACGAACATAGAGTGTATGTATGTATCTTTATGCACCAAAAAGTATTTTCATTTGCCTATGACACTGACAAAACACGTGGTTTTCTATTGGTCAACCTATGATCCAGAGATAACCCCCTACAACCACACAAGCTTTACCTCTTTATAATATTAATATAAATAATACTTTATTGGGTTATAAACTAATTAAATTTGACTACGTAGATTTGAAAAGCTGGTTATTTTACAAAACTGACCTACTTACACCATTTAAGATTTCAAAGATGTGAAGCTTTAGACTATACAGACAGACCTTGGTAGGTACTGTATCATCGTATTTCTATCATCAAACGCTGTATCAAAGTTTACGCAAACTAAATAAAACTTCTAAAACAACATCACTGTTAGGTACGATAAGATCGAGTCTGAAAATAGGTTACATGAAATATTTATACGATCAGAGCATCAAAACACCAGTTAGGTTTTTTATCTTTCGATTTGAAATTTATGTATAGTTTTAGTGATTAGTTATTTTGCAATAAATGCATCGTTTTTAAATGATCCGTAAATAAAAATATTGTCAATTAACGTGATATGATCAGAGACGCTATGAGTAAGTGTATGTTTTTCCCCTACAACCACAAACGATCAAAATAATACTGGTGCGCCATTTTTGTCCTGTATAAAGAAACTGGTTAGAAACGCAATGGTCGCCATGGTAGTTAAGAATGTATCTTCACGTATCTCATATTGTATACAAAATTCACTAATGACATGGAGTTCCGTGATTAAACATAAATTAAAAATTGAATGAGTAGGAAATTTGGCGAACGAGATTTAAAATATATCCTCTTATTGTCAACTACGAAAAATTTTATGCTTTGACAATATACATATATTCTGTTTTTTTTAAGTCTTATAACAATATAAGATACTGTTGTTTTTTGAACATAGGCGTCTCTTAATCCGGGGGTATTTGGAGTATTATTTTATTTCAAGCCTACCCTTAGATACCCAAAATAGGAAGACAGTTGCCATATTCACGCGCCCTCAGCGTATGAATACTGTTGAATCGATTCATTTGTTTACTCCGTGCAATTACAGATACCGATAGCAGAGTATTTACAGAGAGTACCGGTGTGGGTGAAACACAATCTGTGTAATAAATACGCCCTCGATGCAAGGCCTGTCCTGTCCGGGTTGTGTTTGTGTTAGAATAGTAATGCTTACAATGTTGTTGCATCTAAAATAAACTATTGGATGGATACTGTTTATATCTGAACTGAGGAATGAGGATTCTTCGGGCAATTCAAATAAGAAAGTACTTGGGATTTACTGACTATACGTCAGTTGTCATTATGATTTCATTTATAGGACATCCGGTTGCACTATTAGCCAGTAATTAATAAACATTTCTATACTTTGGTAAAGTCCTGAAAATATTACGTTTCTACAACTACGCTACACAAGATAAATGTATCTTTTAAAGGGCAATGTATACGCTTCTACAACAAAACTCCAAGCGAGTTGCAAAAATTATCAATAAATAAATAAAAAAAATTGTCAAACACCAAAGTGATTACTGTATGTCTTTCCTAATTTTACTTTATGTGGAATTCGATTTTTTGACGTATTCAAGAGTCCTGTTAGGTCTAAAGAAAATAAAGCACTTTGCACCTTATGTAGGTGCAAAGTGCTTTATTTGATATTTGGCTATTTTTAACATCTACCTGCTATCTGGTAGGTTATACATATAGGTATTGTATTAGTACAAATAATGAAATCCTATCCTGCTAATATTATAAAGGCTATAAGTCTGTGCCGTTGTGACATTTGGCTGACAACGCCAAAACTACTGAATGGATCGGGTTACAATTTTGTACACATACAGATTTATATACCTGGGATAACAGAAGCCGCGTGCTGAAGCTAGTACAAAATACGTTTAAGCCAAACAACAGACTTTTAAGTTCACTAAACCCCGCCGTCACGAGATGACATTAAAAATATGGTGAGACGTAAACTTGGCAAGCACAAAGCTAACAGTCGAAAAGTGCACGGTGTTGAATTACCGACTGCCACGCCAATATTGGAATAGGGGGACCAATTCTGCTAAACCAATCGCTATATCAGAGAATGGTTTAATCGCAGAATCGCCACCAAAAAACACATTTTCGTTATCTATGGGGCGATTCTGCGACAACACCATTGCCATAGTGAAGCTATTGGTTTAACAGTTACAGAATTGGACCCCTGGTGTGTCATCATCATTATCATCATATTCGTAAAAAGTACCTTAAGCCTATGTTAGGGTTACTGGTGGATTTATAGGCCCTTAACGCATCCACTACCTAGCCAGCGACATCTGCGTCTTGGGACATGAAAGTGTTAAACTCCTTGAGTTAAACTCCTTGAGTCGTCACGACGCATACGAACAATAGCGCAGGAGCGTAGAGAGAAGCAGATTGTTACCAAGCCATACAGTGTCAGTCTTCATAATGTATACAAAGGAAAATGAGGAACAATTTGCTTTCTTTTATCGACGGAAAACATTTTAGATCTATAATTACGAAAAGGTTAGAAGTAGCTCATAGGTTAGAGCATTTCTCTGTACCGAGGGAAGATCGCGGGTTCAAGTTTCGCCGAAATCGTGAAATTTTGGGATTTTATTTAATTTCATAGAGATTACCTCGAGTGCGAGGGTTCACGCACTATAATGACATTATCCTTAGAATTGAACAACGTCAATACCTCTCAAAGAAACTAAATATAACTTTATTCTTTGAACAGGATTGGATAAACTTCAATATTTCCCCTGTAGGTGGAGTTAACGCCGCTAGAGTCCGTAGGGTGTCCCAGAAATTTCGACTCAGGGGTTACTTGATTTCGTTGTTCAGTTTGTAAGACCAGTCCCGCCGAAATCGAAATTTTTTGGGATATTATTTAATTTCTTAGAGATTAAAAATACTCACGGGTTCTCCAACATCCTAAGACAGACTTTGGCCATCGTGCTGAGTGTTTCAGTCGTGTTTTCTAAGTCCTGCTGATTATCGTTCACGAACTGACTAGTCGCTTCTGACAGCACTTTGAGCATTGGCGTAGCTTGGGCGTAGAATAGCGACATCCTGTTAGCTACTTCTGCTGTTATGTGTGGCTCTTCACCTGGTGGTAGGTCGGAGTTGATGAGACCTCCTCTGGAGACTGATCTTCTGTAGTAGCTGAAGTCGTTCTGTATCGCTGGCGTTTTCATCTGGAAGGAGTAAGGGAGTTAGAAACGCGAAGTTTCGGGCGGATATTCAAATAATAATAACGAAGTCCACATATCATAACATTGCCACAATGAGGTCTGCCTATCTTCGTCCGACATTATTGAAATTGAGTACGGCCACATTTTCTAAGAAAGCTGTTTTATGAAGCACTTTTCTTTTTGTTCCGGCTTAATAAAGTAGAAAACACATTAGTTTGAAAGTCAAAAGTATCATTTCAGTCGCAAATCCAATAGATAATATCTGTCATACATATCATAACCAACATAGGGGCTACATTATTTGATAGATTTTTCCACAAGACGAGGCGAAATCGATTTGTAGGAAACGTGTCGTCAATTCACGTGAAGTGGTTTTAAGAAATGTTTCCCCCATGTGATATGTGGTGAGAGTTTCGACTACCCAAAATCACGTATTTTTTTGGGTATCACAAAGTATCAACATGGATCATAAGAAATTGTCTCTAAATATAACAGGTAGAATCGAATTAAAAAAATATTTCTGTCCAGTTTAGAATCCGCGCGTTCAACGAAAGAAAGAAATATCTCATATGGTGTTTATTATTATATTTTCCTTTGACATTAATTATTTCATAATATTTTCCGAACCCCCCTCCCCCTCTCGAGCCTCAAGTGATTAATGGAAGACCCCAACACGGTAATGATTATAGATAGCATTACTACTGTGGCATTACCGTGAACCCCAAGGTAAAAGAGATAAAAAAGGACTAGGTAAAAAACTGGCTATTATACTTGTAGTAGCCAGTTTAAGCATTTGCAAATCACCGCTTTCTGTGTAAATGTGGCTACAGATAGTTGCTGTAATAGAGTCAAACCACAGTAAAACGTCAGAGCTGAGACCGGGATAAATCTAGATAGCGCGTTCTTGCTAGCCCCAGTGACCGATTTAACCCGCCGCGATTTATCTGATTCCTTCACTTAGCTAGCGCATACATCGTTCAAGACAGGCTATTTTGTTAGCAACATTTCCAGCAATAGTGAATTTCTTGATTTGAATCTGGGCTTCGACCATTGGTCTACTGGCTGTGAACGTAACATTACCAGTAGCTAATCAAGCCCTTTTCAAGATTTTTTTGAATGTGGCGAGTTCGCGCTGATAGGTGCTCGAAAAAAAGGTTGAATAAAGTTTACTAGGTTAATTTGGGAGGAGACGAGCTGATATTGCTAACAGGTGGGAGGACGATCTGCGAAAGACTGCAGATGCTGGACGCGGCAAGCTGAAGATACGGCGCTATGGCGCTCAGTAGAGGAAGCCTATCTATGTCCAGCTGTGTTTTAATATAGGCTGATGATGATGTTAATAGCTGATGTTGTGTGTGTACAATGTCCAGTGTATTTTTAGTTCTAGAAATTATAATTTTTTACTGTTATTTTAAAACTCTATTGCACTAAGGTACAAATAGAGGGCTTAATGCTGAACCATTTTTTAACTGCCGACTAAAAACACAATGTTTTTAGAGGTACAGAGAAGATTATCATAAGTTACACCAAGTTAACCGAATCAGGCCCAAGAGCTGATATGAGTCACTACCCTGGCCCGTGGCGCGAGGTCATGCTTTCTATCACAATAGCAATTCGCTGATTCCCATTTACGTCTCGATGACTAACGCTTTGTCTGATGATTGATTGAAAAGGGTGGGGATGTGCGATTGATAACTTTTGTTTGAGCACACTCATCGCTGTGATGCGGTCAAAGCGTGACAATATTTTCAGAATGTCCTATGTCATGAGCCATTACCGCATTTATAACCGACGAAACAAAAACTAACGAGGAGGGAGAGTAGGAGGCCGCAGTCATCGCAGTTTCTAAATCTTTATATAAAATAGTATGCAATATCGCGCACCTAAAATCGAGTGCGGCTCCTGCGGCGCGGACAGCTTTAAGTCCCAGGTTACTAATTTTCTGTCAAAATTTACTTCACGCTTATACTTATTTTGGTCGGCAAAATAAGATTTTGGATGTCCATTCTTGCAAGATCTCAAGATGAGCCGGACGCCTTTTGAGGACTTTCGACCCAGTTGGTTCCAAGTTCCAACCAAAACATAGTCAAGCCTCTGATTCTAGACCTTAGGAAGTTGTATTCGCAGAATAATAACGATTCGTGCGGTTACTGCATTTCTAGCCGGTGCGAAGTATCTTTACTGCCAAAGCTTTGCATTTTAGATTGATAGCTGGCCGCTTTGCCGCAACTGCAGTGCTATGCCCCTGCTATACTACTGCAGTAACAACGTGCCTCTTATCATTTAGTGTTTGAACGCTGCGTAATAATAAATGAAATAAAAAGAAAATGTTTATTTGTGTTTCAAAATATACAATGATACAAACAATAATAACAGGTAGAACCACATCCTAAATGGTATCGCAGTTCCATTGTTTTAGTTCCTCTTTGGATTCGTACTCGTTGTTTGAGTGTGCAATTATGGGCGGCCTCAAGTTTGTGTATATGCGAAAGTTTGAATGTTTAGTTAGATGGATTTGTTAGTTTTTCACGGCAAAACTTCTGAACGGATCGGGCTGAAATACATACAGGTTGTTCAAAGCCTGGAATAAAACATAGGCTTCTTTTAACCCATAAATCGGTTCACATATAATAGAAAAAACCTTGTTTAACGTTTCCATAGAAAGAATGCATGCGAAGCCGCGGGCAGAAACTAGTTAGATAAAAACTGAACAGATTTTAGAGCTCTACCATTTCTGACAGATCGCAAGATTATCTCTTTATATAATTTACGATTATGCACAGTGATATCGACAGTTAATAGTAAGTGTCGATACAGGAAAAATACTTGATAATACGTAGATTGCTTGGTTTAGGTATTTATTTTAGGAACATTCACCGCAAAATTATAAACAGCAGATTTTCTGCAATCAGTGTGCAAAACGAGCTTGCATAACTCAGTACTGTACACATTCTCTGTACCACTCCATACGTATTTAACTTGTATAGAGTATCGGTGCAACGACACAGCAATAACAAGGTTGAGGTCAAAAGGCCTCAGCAATTGCTTATTGAATTATTGCCCTAATTTATTCGTTCTAGACGTGCCAGCGCTCGTTGTTTATCGTTATTGATAGCGCGTTGTAATGAAAACTTATGAACTGAACAGTTTTTGTGTCCCCAGTGGCACACTTGGACAAGCCTAATAAATGGACTGCGATAGTAGTTTCTAGGAGTACTTGATAATATCAAATTATATATTGCGCTAGATCAGAGTGTTGAGTTTTAAGAGTATTTACTTGTATCTAGAATCCAAGATGTTTTTTTGGCGAAAGACAAAGGAAAGGCGTTCAGTTGGTCGTTTCAGTAATGCTGTAATAAATGGATGTTGATTTTTACCTATGATTGAAGTGGCGCTTAGATGTGTTGTTTATAAGAATTGAATAAAACTTCTGAAACTATCATGGTTAAAAACACAGTCATTTAAAACGGGATATAAAAATGGCATTCATGTTTTGGAACAAACACTTGTTGGTACCCTGCGTTGTGCAAGTTTAAATAAAGAAATAAAGACATTTACATGTGTTGGAATGAGAACTTAAGAATACCACATTTATAGGTAGATAAATAAATAAATATTGCTGGACCACTCACACCGCATCATCTAGCCCCAGATAACAAACAACCGTAAGGTAAAAACAGAAAACAAAAGCTTCAGCAACGAATTATTGCAAACGCGAAGTGAAAAGGTGCAATTTAAGATCGACGAGAGAAATATAACAGCTGTCAGCACAAAAATAATTGTGTCGAGCTTCTGCGTTTTGCTTCGTTGATAACCAATGACTGTCGTAAAATATATTCCACCAATATTTCGGCTTTGTAATCTCTTTTTTACAATAAATATTTTAGATTATATAACCGAGTACCTACGTATTATGGCTCCCCGATAAAACTAGATATTAGAAACCACGCCACAAACCAAGTTTATAAACTCGGCCTCTTTCGATTCAATAAACTGCTTCTCCTCCGTGTAGGTGGTGAAACAGACTTTATTGACTAGATGCGCCCCGCGGCTTCGCCCGCGTGGAAATCTAAGTATCAAATGGTTTACAAACCTACCTCTTGAATCACTCTATCTAATAAAAAAACCGCTACAAAATCTGTTGCGTAGTTTTAAATATCTAAGCATACATAGGGGCAGAGAGACAGCGAGACGCGACTTTGTTTTATACTATGTATTTATATTATAGCTTCCGAGCTATAATATAAATACATAGTATACCGTCAGTAAGCCGTCAGTGTTGTGTTTTGTGATCCGTCACAAAACACAACACTGACGGCTTACTGACGGTATCAGACAGACCGCGATTCTTTGCGATCTTCTTCGGTTTTAGTACATGCCTACTATAAAAGGGATAGAATGTGCAAAACCCGAAGAAGTTATGTACCAACCGCGTCGCGTTCTGATACCGTCAATGATGTGTCGTGATCGTGCTGGGTTCGATAATTAAAACCATGGTATTGGTAAAGTTCATAGCAAAAGACAAAAAATGAGGGTAGATCGGTATGTCTGCCAAAAAAGTCTTACTCGCAGTGCCGTTAATTATTCCGTGATCACGGCGCATGAAACTGTGCCAAAATATTGGAAAACTCTAAAATCAAATCATGGTAAACATCCCGTTATAAATGACTTTTGTGTTAATAACCATGATAGTTCAAAAGTTATATGATTGCTTTATAATTTTGATATCGTAATTGCTTTTGGACAAGCATTTTTATGACGCATTTAGTTGAATGAATGCGTCATAAAAATGTCGAAATCTGAAAAATTGGTCATTGCAAAAAAAATTACATTTGAATATGTTATATTTCTGCAGCGCCTTTTGCGGACTTTACGTATCATCCATTACACACAATTGAGAGTAATATGGCCGGGAGGCTACGCACACCTATTATAAATGTACTTCAACTGAATTAATTGAGAGCATCGAGGACAGCTCTCTGAGGAATTAATCTAGAAACACAAGATCTTATGGATGCTACTCGTAGGCCATCCTTTGACACAGAATAACTTTTAACTACCCTTTGACCTGCCTGATAGTTTTATATATTTATTACTAGATGCGCCCCGCGGCTTCGCTCTCGTGGAAATGTGTCAAATGTTTATAAACCATCCTCTTGAATCACTCTATCTATTAAATAAGTCCGCGTCAAAATCCGTTGCGAGTTTTTAAGATCTAAGCATACATAGGGACAGACAGCAGCGGGAAGCGACTTTGTTTTATACTATGCATATTAGTGATAGCGGTACAAAAGGTTCATCTATATTATTCCATTGTGGTTGTGGATATGGTATCAAATAATATACCACTAACTTCAATTAATCGAGCTATTCAGAGCCTAACGCATTTCATCATAAAATTTATGTTGTCTCATAATTGGCAAGAAAAGCAATTCAATATGGATGAAACGTCAGTTAGTGAACGCAATCTGGAATGGAATCCAAACTGCTTGAAGCGAAATGCAATTTGAATGCAAAAGGTTCATCTATATTATTCCATTGTGGTTGTGGATATGGTATCAACAAATATACCACAAACTTCAATGAATCGAGCTATTCAGAGCCTAACGCATTTCATCATAAAATTTATGTTGTCTCATGATTGGCAAGAAAAGCAATTCAATATGGATGAAACGTCAGTTAGTGAACGCAATCTGGAATGGAATCCAAACTGCTTGAAGCGAAATGCAATTTGAATGCAAAAGGTTCATCTATATTATTCCATTGTGGTTGTGGATATGGTATCAACAAATATACCACAAACTTCAATGAATCGAGCTATTCAGAGCCTAACGCATTTCATCATAAAATTTATATTGTCTCATGATTGGCAAGAAAGCAATTCAGTATGGATGAAACGTCAGTTAGTGAACACAATCTGGAATGGAATCCAAACTGCTTGAAGCGAAATGCAATCTACTAAAACGTCTAGATTCTCACACGAACGGTTGCAATTAATTATCGAGCAGTTCGCGAAATGGATGAGATGTGATAATGGCGACGGCACACGCAAAGAAAGCCTGTCAATGTCAGACTTAGCTTTTGCCCTTGAAGAAGTAAGTACCTACTCGTAAATCATCAGAAGTTCTAATGGGAACATACATCAATATACTAATAAACGAAGTACTTTGGTTATTCAGGGTTTGGTTGTACCGTTACCTAACCTACCATCTTTATTTACTTTACACATGTTTTTGCAAATCAATTATCTATATATTTGAAGCAAAAATTCAAAAAACATGCTAACTTTCACATTTAAACAGGAAATGATGATACATCTAGATTACATAGTCCAATTGGTATTCGACTACGAGATGTACGGAATATCCAATAAGTTCATAAATTAGTCATGAGAGAGTCGAAGTTCGGATAGGATAAATAACAATTATTTGTAACCAAAATGTAATCTAGTATCTTGTCGATCCTCTGTGGCGCTGCGGGTGAAGGTCCGCCTGCGACGCAATAGGTTGCTAGTTCGATTGTCGGCTCTTGAGAAATGTTACGATCTGCAGATATTTGTTCAGGGTGTTCTGGGTGTTTGCTATGTAAAAAAGTCGGTTAAAAACACCTCTAGATCATACTCTAAACAAGCGAAATCATTATTAAAATCGGTAAGAATTGGCTAAGATATCGACTAAGCGGAGCAACTTTCATACAATTCAGTAACCCTTTAGATTAGAACAAAATAGAGTAGAAGTAGAGTAACTCTTTAAAACCTCTTTTTAAAAGTCTATTAAACACTTAGATCGAATTATTCATCATTTAAGCCTAAGCAGTAAATAAACAAGGAAAATAATTGAAGAGACTTGACCTATTTAAAGAATGGTAAAGGGAACAAGCTACTTACTTTATATTCATCAAACTTAAGTACGAATTCCAAGATCTCTGCGAATTGTTTAACTAATGCCTGCTGTTGTTCTAAATGCTGTGTGGGGCTCATGCTGCCGCCGACTAGGGAGCCTAGTAGATGTGGCACTACCTGAAACAAAAAGATATAATTATAAACACATTTAAGGACATTTAACATTGACATTTGTACATTTCTATCTGGTCCATCGCCTCTCCTATAACCTACTTATTCCTATTTTACCAATAATGTATGTAATATGTAAGACCTTCAGAAATAAACAATTTATTATTATTATGTGTTTCTCATATCCATGATCTCGGGCCATAAATTGATCCGGTCCTTTGGAAGGCTTGCTATTATTATAACCCTAAGGTTTGCTGGAAAAAACTCTTTGTTTGGGTTAAGCTCGCCTATGCGCATATCCTATTTAATTAAGTTGTTTTTATGTTGTTTATGTGTACAATAAAGAAGAATTTAAAACATTTAAATCTCCTAAAGTCCAGTTAAATCTATGTAGTGATGGACACATAACCGCAGCTAGGCCCACACTAATGTACGAGTAGAAACCTGACTTAATTGAAAAAAAAAACTGACTGTTGTTTGTAAACATGCTACAAGTCTGCAGTTAGATAACTGTTTCAATTGTAAATACTAAAATAATACTAATTTTGTCTAAGTTTATTATAATGTTTGTAATGTAGGTATTATGTATACATAGGTAGTGTAAGTATTTGTTTAATTTTTTTAACAAAATATATGCATATGAAAGTGCCACCGTTTATATTATTCCTTCATGTACAGTCAGCAGAGCACTGTGATTTGCCATTAGGCGTACAAATGTTCAAGGTCGCTCAGCGAGCTATGGAAAGAGCTATGCTCGGAGTTTCTTTGAAGGATAAGATTCGTAACGAATACATCCGACAGAGAACAAACGTTATCGACATAGCTCTTAGAATTAGCAAGCAAAGTGGCAGCCGGCCATATCTCGCGAAGAACCGACGGCCTCTGGGGCAAAAGTGTTCTTGAGTTGAGACCACGACTCGGTAAACGTAGTGTAGGACGTCCTCCAACCAGGTGGCATGACAACCTGCGAAAGACTGCAGGTAGATGCTGGATGCGGCAAGCTGATGATAGGGGGGAGGCCTATGACCAGCAGTGGACTATCATAGGCAGATGATGTACAAATGTTACATATTTTTGTTATTGCGCAAATGAATGTCTGTATTGTTCCAGGCATACAAAACGCTTTGGAAGCATTCTGTAATGTTATTTTAAAATGTAAACAAAACGAAATTGAATTGCAACGTACTGACTATACAATATACATATAGATAAATAATAACGCAAACATTCCAATATAGTGTACATAATGTAGGCAAAGAACCAAAAATTATAATAAATAATAAATAATGCTGGACAATTCACACAGCATTATCTAGCCCCATGGTAAGCAGAGCTTGTGTTATGGGTACTAGATAACTGATAAACATAATACAATACATTACATAGATAGATATTTTTTTTATTATACATAGAAAACGACCAGAACACCCGGAACAAATATCTGCAGATCGTACACACAATTGTTCCGAGGCGGGGATCGAACCCGCAACCTCCTGCGTCGCAGGCGGACCTTCGCCCACCGCGCCACATCGGTCGTCAAAATTATCAATTATTATTATTAATCCTCCTTATTTACCTCCTTCGGAATATCAGCATATAACTACATACCTACATAATTGTATGTATTTTGTGTCTACAGTTTATTCATAACCGTTCGTAATGTTTATTTTAACAAGATTTGTCACCACATTATTCTGAAATACCAATAGCAAATAATGTTGGACAATCCACACAGCATCATTTAGCCCCAAGCTACTCTAAATAAATAAAAATAAAATTAGGGGCTTGTGTTAGGGGTAATAGATCTATACTAATATTATAAAGAGGAAAAGGTTTGGTTTTTTGTTTGTAATGAATAGGTTCCGAAACTACTGGACCGATTTGGAAAATTCTTTCACCGTTGGGAAGCCACACTATCCCATGTGAACATATGTAGGCTATGTTATATTTTCAAAAAAGTCGGGAATGTCCGCTAGTGTCTGATATATTGCATACAACGCATTACATGATAGTTATTTTTATTATACATGATGTACCCTTAGCCGAATTTCGACCACGGCGGCCAGTCTACGGATACTAGCACTACGCATCTGGCGTAGGACATAATGTATTATATATAGTGCACAAGTGTGCGCGGAAACACAGGAGCACTCTCTGTTCCCTCACTCTCTTAATACGATGGAAAGGCAGACCGACACAGCCGGGGAGGTCAGGCGCAGGACCAACGGTTAGCGCGCTTTCCGAGGCACGAGGGTGTAGCACCGCTAACTACCTGACCACGGGCATTGTATTTTTTTCGCTATAAAAACCCCAATAACAACTGCTGGCCCGATCTTATTATGGCAGAAACTATAATAGTTTGTAATTAAAAAACCTTACAGATGAACGTTATTGACGTATACGTAATTTTTTAAAAGCTGGCGCGATTGTTTTTTTGTTTTCTTGTACAATAATCTACCCTGACGCGTCAACGTGGATAATTTACGGATCGGAAGTCACGAATCTTGGAGGACTACTTTAAAGAACGAACAAAGTTGACGGATGACATCGATCGCATGGATCAGGCCACCAAATGGCTTTGGGCACGTCACTAACTTAACACCTTTCGTATCGGATCTCTTAGAAATATAATTATGTCAGATTAATTTTCAAAGTAAAGTCATTGAAATAACGGATTCGACGTTCTTAGTTTTTTGCGATCCGACTTCATACGTCAACTTCGTGCGTTTTTCATAGTAGATCTCCAGGCCTTCCAGTATACGAAAAACAAAAGAGAAATACGCCAGCATTTAAATATGCACCTATAAACCTACAAATGAATTGTATAATATTGAATCATACGCTAATTGAGCGTGTTTGACAACAGTCAGCTAGTTGGTGGACCCTGTTGTGAAACATTCGAGCAATCATAACAATGTCAGGAAGTGATTTTGTCGATTAGGTCGAATGAAATGTTTAGTTGAAACACGAGTGGAACACCATGTACGTACATATCCCCCTTATTCGTAGTTAAGCTGGTTGACGCTTCACTTGAGTGAATGGTTCATTTTTCTTTCATTTCATGTTCACATGGCTCAGCTGGAATGACGCAGATATGGACATTCATCTGCTCTTTGTCTTCAATATGTCGCTCATTAAAGTCGTGTGTTTCCCAATCAGTTTAATTTGTAATCACTTAATCAAGGAATTAACCTTAAAGTTGACGTCCTTCTGCTACAGGACTCGAAATACATAAATAATGCTGGACAATCCACACAGCATCATCTTGCTCCAAGCTAAGCAGAGCTTGTGTTATGGGTACTAGATGACTGATATACTTAATAAATACATTTACATAGATAGATATTTTTATTATACATAAGAAAACGGCTAGAACACATGAACAAATATCTGCGAATCGTACAAACATTTGTCCCGAGGCGGGAATCGAACCCGCAACCTGCGTCGGAGACGGATCTTCGCTCTCCGCGCCACAGAGATCGTCATAGCTCAGTCACTTTGCAATCAGAAACACATTTACCTGAGAACTAACAAACCAACACCTTTACTTCCCAGAACCCACGAACAGGGCTTGCGTCGAACAGGGCTTGCGTCGAATGGAGCAAGGTGTTTACTTTATAAACATGATTCAGAAACACAACTCACTTAGGTAATATTATTCAAGCCAAAAGCTTTTAGCTCTGAGAAATCCTGCGTTCGTATTTCTTGAAATTCTTAAAATAGTATGGCATAATTTTGAAGAAAAAGATGCGTATAGCGAAGACTCTACCTCTAATTATTAATATCAAAATGGTATGCCATAATTTTGAAGAAAAAGATGGCTATAGCGAAGACTCTACCTCTTTATTTATGGTATCAAGTCTTTATTAATTAAAGAAAGCCTTCTGCGTTACCATGCATAGCAATATGCAAATGTTTAATTAACATATTTCTAAACGCAAATGTACTTAATAAGGGCAATACCACGGTAATGTAGAAAACAAAGAAAGTAAGTAGTGTACGTTGCGTTCTACTAAGGTTTTTGCTGAGTTCTTGGAACCCGCAACCGCCTGCGACGCAGGAGGTTGCGGGTTCCATTCACGCCTAGGGACAAAATGTTGTTACGATTTGCAGATCTTTGTTCCGTGTGTCCTGGTCCTGGAAACAAATATCTATGATGTAATTGAATTAAATATATCATCTTCTCATCAAATCTTTTAAGCATTTTTTAAGTAAATTTAAAAGTTATGTGTTCTATTCCTTTTTTTTGGACAATGGTGAAAAAACGTATCGATTGTGGGTCAACTTGACTCCATTGTGTAGTCCCCCTAAAAACCTAAGTTATTTTACATACCAGGTAGAAAAAAAACCTTCAGACTAGGCACGCGAGCGCATTATCTGATGGAAACTCGTGGCTGTGTTTATGTAGAAGATTGATCGATAACTATGCGATAATTGCCGATAAATTGGCAAGGTTTCGAAATTACCGAGTGTTATCTTTGAGTGTTATATTTCTTATCAACATCCACCCTAACTCGGTAATTGTAAGTAGAATTCATGTATCTATTTTCTATATTAAGTATTATTAATTTTTATCCTCTCATCTTTCCTCTTCTCCCGTCCACCTGATTGCGGTAAAGCATAGCTTTATATGCTCAGCTTATTCCTATTATTAAAGAACACATGAACAAAGTGTCTTCACCTTAAGTATAGAGACAATAAGAAAAGTGCCAATGGACACGTTCTTAGTAATATGTTGTTAAAATTACCCATTAGCCAATTCTATGGCTAGATTGTAATTATACTCTAGTGTATTTAACATTTACATAAGTATACTGGATAATAAAAAAAAAAAAAAAAAAAAAAAAAAAAAGCTTATTCCACACGCACTCTTCACAGTATCATGGCCGCAGTGATACCCAAGCGCCAAGTCACCCAAAGAAAATAAAAAATGTATTTCACACGCAGCAGCGTCCGTCAGGGAGGTGCAAAGCTGTGCTCTGCCCTGCAATTCCCAACCTGCATGCCCAGCGTAGCAATTATAGCATTACCCCCTAATAAGAGTCAAAGGTGCTTATTAGGGAAGGCTTAAGTCAGCAGAGGATTGGTAAAGGCTGGTGTTGTTGCTGAATCACTACATAGTATAAAACAAAGTCGCTCCAGGCTGTCTGTCTATCTATCCCATTTCTATCCCTATGTATGCTTTGATATATAAAACTGAGTAATGGCTTTTGATGGGTTTTTTTAATAGTTAGATAGAGTAATTCAAGAGGGAGGTTAATAAACCATTTGACACATAGGTTTCCACGGGCGAAGCCGCGGGGCGCAGCTAGTAGTGTATGTATGCCTTACAAAGGATGTGTTACTTGGACTAAAACAAGTAATGTTACTTAGACCCTGAAGTCTCACTTTATATGTATCTATAAGAGCCTACAAGTATGCAGTTTGTAGAGTGGGTATGAAATATTCATACAGTCAAAATATGGTCATGAGAGAACTATTGTATATTCCACAGATGTTGGGGTTGCTGTTTTAGCCCAGTGACAACTTTACAGATTCCTGCAAGGACTGCTTGATTAAACATTTAAGTAGCAACCCATTAGGCTGTCGTCAGATGAGACCGTATTCTTACTTTGCCCGTGTTTGAATTCGGTGTGAAGTTACTTCCAAATTACTTATTGAACTTTGTTTTACACTTACAAGGTGTACTTATCTATTATTTGAATAAAAGGCGAGTAATTTGTAAATTGACATTTGACTCGAAATTTGTTCCATGTTTTATTTTGCGGCAAATTACTGTACAGCTAATTTTGTTCATTGTAGAAACTGAAAGTAGAAAACATTAAAAACCGCAACAAAAATATCCTTGTTCTTTGTAGAAACTGAAAGATGAAAACATAAAACAACGCGACAAAAAAAAACCTCCCGCGCAACGTAAAAACTAACGCTCCTAAACATCATTCTCATTCATAAACAAAAATTCTACGAACACTTCTCAGTCTCAATTCTAGTTAAAGCCTACTACCATCTAACCAATTAACAATGCGAATTTTTCTATTCTAACATAGATATTCCGTATAATTGGGGTGATTCATGATCACAGGCTGAGGTGAATCATGTCGCCACACTCGCAACAAACCGAGACGAAGTTATAAAAGTGTTAGGATCATACTGGGTCGAGGATGATGTAATGCCATAAATGGGAACATTGTAGAGGGATAACAAACTAAACATATGTTTCGTTAATGTGTCGGCTCGGCACAGCCGGTAAAGTTTGGAACTATGAGTGTTGTTCAAGGTAATAATATCAAAACCGATGTATCTGGGTAAGGATACTCAGATATGACTGTGAGTCAGCTCTTTAGTTCTAATTAAAACTTTTAGGGTTCCGTACCTCAAAAGGAAAAAGGAACTCTTATAGGATCACTTATTGTCAGTAGAAGAAGCAAGTTGTCTTCAGTAAAAGTAAAGTAAAAAGTCTTTATTTTGAACTTAGGAACAAAAATATGTAGCGATGCGACCTGCAGGAGTAAAATACTGTGTCGCAGGTCGCAAGTAAAAAAAGCCGATCATTAATTTCTAGTATATTCACAAAAATATTCTCTCCCTGGACCATAAATCTATAGGGTTGACCCGTTGACCTAAACTCGTGATACTTGGGAGTCGTATGATTATGCGGAACCCTCAGTGCGCGAGTCCGACTCGTACTTTACTTTACTCGTTTCACCACATATTATGGTGATTGGTATTATGCTTATTGCTGCACCCGTGTCAATGCGAAGCCGGTCGCCTATTTGTGTTCTTGCTATTTATTTTTGTATTGTTACGTTTCGTAATTGTATTGTAATTTGTCACTAGTATTTATTTGAGGTTGGTCGACCAGTATGTAAAATCATTGAATCCTCATCAAACAAATTTTTTTTAGTTTAATACTTAATTTTAATATCAATAGGGTATTTTACTTTAATGACAAAACATCTTTAAATATATTGTTGAGATAGCTTAGGCAAAAACATCCGGAATATGCTAGGCTCATAAAATAATTTAAAAAGTTTTCAATATTTTTAATGTTTTTATTTTTACACCGTGAAAGAGTAGGCGCAATGTTATAAGGTCATACCGCTGAGTAGGCAAACTAAAAAGTCCCATCTATCATGAGCGCATTTGCTTAGGTACGTGCATAGACAACTGACGTCATGACCATAGAGCAATATGGCGTCCATATGTCCAGCGTTTTCGTCAAATGACGCGCGAAACCGGAAAATATTTTATTTAATGCATTTTTATGGCACTTATCGATTAAATAAAAAGTTTTTATTTTTTTTAGTGGTTTATTAACACTATGGAGTGTAATTTAGACACTTTTCTAAAATGGCTGTAATACCCTATTGTCTTAATTATCGTTGACTTGTATCTTGTTTTAAATAAAACATCTAATTTCCATATCCATCACTTGGGCTTCCAAGTTTTCGAACAATGTGGTAGGTCAACTAAAAACTCCCCGCCCCTTCCATTCCTATAGCTCATCCTTTACCGTACATGCCATAAAACTGTGGAATGCCCTACCCATTTCGATTCGACAAGCTAAGTCTCTCCCTATATTCAAACATATGGTCTATGAACATTTCCTTAACTCAGCATCAAACTGTTAATTTATATACATCATACCTATTTTATATATTTATATGTGTATTTTATATTTATATTATATATTTATGTTTGTATTTATACTTATGGCTATCAATATGTATTTGTTAGTATGTCCCAATAAAATATTATTCTATATAACACGCCACCGTCTATACTTGTTCTAACTCTTCATGTCCATCCAAAGGTTGCCTGGCAGAGATCGCTTTAAGCGATAAGGCCGCCCATTGTACAACACATTCTTTTTTGTCTTTTTCCTGTCCAGTGTATCTGTTTTTATGGTGTGCAATAAAGAATTATTGTATTGTATTGTATTGTAGGTACACGTTCCTATTAAAACTCTATTTAATCGACCCCAAATAGAGCCGAGCACGATTTGATGAACCTAGGCTTCATAGTAAATTTCTACGAGGTATCTCGCTTCAAATTTTCCAATGCCTAGTTCAGTTACGTTCTGGGTATTAACTATAAAGGCTACATTTACTATGCATAGCATCCAGCGCAAAACCAGTTAGATCTGATAAATCGAGCTGAGGTACTGTTTGCTCATTGAAGCGTTAAGCTTATGCGTTCATGTAGAGAATTTATATCTTGTGTAGGTATACCATTCCATGAATATTCTAGAAACATTCATACATATTCTAGAAAGAGTCTGCAAACATTTTACAGGTAGTAGTTTATTTAACCAATACTAACGTAGAGAGCTTCTCTCAACGAACTTAACAAATTCTCACTTTTGACCAAAAAGCGCTGGATTTCGTTACATAGGTTTTACCTCTACACTACAGCTTAAGAAGCGCATTAATGGAAAACTGGGTGTAATTAATTTACTAAGTATATCCAGTTTTTCATTCGTGCTACTACCGCACCTAAGTACTATAATTTATCGTTTGTGAATCAGGTAATTTACAGTCGGTAGATAAGACCATCAGAATTTATATTATTTAATTACTAATTCATTTAATTTTCGCAATTAGTTGCAAAAGCACGCGACAGAGGCTGAAAAATATTGAGCCACAGATTATAAGGCCTTTACACTGGGACATCCCCATTCACAAGCTCATAATTGCTTTATAAAATAAAGCTCTATCTTAAGATACGTACCTCTAATCTTACACAGTGTTAACAGACGTAAAACTACTATTAAACCGACCGCATCCAGCAGTGGGGGTAATTAAATTAACGCCATTTAGGGACCAATTGCGAGATTTCAGCTATAAATTTAGCCAGATGTTAACCGGCGCGTAGGCAACGCTGCTCGCGCGCGGGTGTCAATATTGCTTATTTATAGTTCAGATGGTATCCAATGAAGTGAGGGATAATCTGTCCTTCATGGATAAGGTCTTCGGATGAATATTTTATTTAGAGACCGGTCTTAAATATCAATATGTATTTTTGGGTCTAATCCCAATCTCTAAATTTATCTAACGCAAATAAGAGAATGTCTTAATTTGCAATTTTTGTAATGATTGATAACTAAGATGAGTACTTTGAGTTTGGGTGTTTGGGAGTGAATTAACAGACTTACACCCGTTAAATACATAAAATAGAAGGAAAAAGAAGCTCAGATATAGTCTATCCGACGAGAAACTACTTTCTGTAGGCCTCAATTTGGATCAGTATGTCCCAGTAATTTTGTTATTACTGCAAGTGGACGTTTATGTCAATTCATGAGTGGTTATGTAGGTTTCTCAGGCACAGAAAGCCCGTGGATCCGAGATCATCGTCCTACATGCACCATTAACTTTAGTTCCACCTCACGCACCAGCATTCAGCGTTAATTGACTATTGAGTTATGAGCTGATGGACAATTAGCATTCTATTACTTGGTATTAAGATAAATGAAGTTGTACAGATACTTCAGAGGAAAAGCTCGCAAACTTTATACATGAACTTTTTAAACTTTCGCGATTTGTTAACATATTAAAGATCTTATGTATTTCGTCTAATGACGAATTGAGGATTGTCGTGGATATTGCCGTCAATTATAGGCTGTATACTACAAGTACAGCCAGTCGCCTCGTGACCACGATTACTGTAAGGCGATAGAAACGTTGGGAATAAAACAAAACGTAAGTTCATCGCTTCGTTCATGAACGGAGTAAAATTCATATACTGTGATCTGATCAGTCAGATCAATCAGTACACCCAAGTTCAAAAAAACTTGACTTTAATTTTTAAAAAAATTCTGTAGGCTGGTATTTAAGAAAGGAAGGAGACAGAATGTAAGAACTAAAAGGTATTACCTATACTGCATACATATTGACTAATCTGCAAATATTAAGTTGCACTAAACAATATTTATCCTTTTGAAACTCTTCACCTCAAGTGTCGGATGCAATGTAACACGCCAAGTTAAGACAAGCCATAACAAGAGACGTAACTTGGCTGAACCGTTCCGCCCACCGATCTACATAAAAGGTATTCGGTTGCACCCAGAAGTTGACGTCATACAATGCCATTATGCCAATACTTGCGAAGTTTGGACGGTTTCGAACGAGGCTTCTCTCAAAGTTGTACCTTTAAGTTTAGAACGATGTTACATACTTAATGCAAAATTAAGGAGATAAACAAGACTGTTATGCTGGACTGCTGGAGAATAGATGTCATGTTAGTCAATTTTCTAAGATCCTAGTAGCATACTTCCGTAGCAACTAGTTGATTGGAAGACAGTAGCTCAGGTTCAATAATAGAACAGGGAAATGTTTCAATAAAGCTTTTCTTACATTGATATCCAGATTTCGTTCCAAAAACCGATCAACTGCGTGACTTTACTCTAGCTAAAATCCTTAGAGATGTTGGGGTTAGGAACCCAGAAGGCACGCTCGACCCTCGAACGTGTTGCATAAATTATGTCCACGAAATGTTGCCAGGACTTTTACTGCTTCTGTACCTAACATTTGTCAAACTTTCGTATGGATAAAGTTGCCCAAGGAACAAGTTTGTGTGTATCGACTTTTTAAGCACGAACAACCCACTTGGTTATGGCATTTAGCGCTTTAAATTAGAGCCTTGCTAAAAGCTTTTGCGTATCTTAAGCCCGGGAGGTTCTTTAGGTTTTCAAGCCTTTGTTGTCACACGAACCGCTGTGACCCACTAAAGAACAAAAGCATATTACACAGAAAGGAATTCTGGTAGGAACAGATTGCCGGATTTGCGTGGGTTAAAAGATTAAATTATCTTCCCAAAGAGAAGCTACCATTAGTTCACAGCTAGATTTACGACTACAACATTGGTTATCTTTTGAGGTATTTTCGAGGAGGCTTGCGTCAGATCTTATTTTATTACAGGAGGCTGATAAGCTTGTGTTTATACTGATACCTTATGTTCCAGGTGTATTTTTAAGTGGATCTTACCAAGCTGGTTAATATAATGGCCAAGGACATCACCTGCCGGGAGCAGTTGCAAAAAGCACAGGTGCACATGGGTCTTGGAATTCCACCGGATGCCAACCACCTTATTCGTAACGACTTGTAGCGTTTTTGCCAATAATAGAAACGTGCGGAATGGACGAGCTATACAATAATTTTATGTTATGCACCTGTACTATCCAGGAGAATAGAGTTCAAGGTCGGCATATTGTCTAGGATGAATGAATACTGTTATTTATTATGTTTATAAATACAAATTTCTACACCCGCAATAAATTGTTTACCACTAGATTGAACAATAAGCCAGTTCCACAGTCACGCTTTAAGACGTTCAGTTATTTATTACCTATCTAGACAGGAATTTGTGCCTAGTCACTGAACAAGAAAGTTTTAAGACATATGATATTTACGCGTCATGATATTAAATAAATGATTATTACTGTACTCCGATTCGAAAACCTGGATATTTTATGGAGTAGTAGGAGGAGATGGAGTAACAAAATCCAAGGTATACAAATATTGGTATAATAAAACATCGAAGCAAATCACAGAAGCTCAAAACAATTTTCATCATATAATTGATCTCGGAGATTGGTGGGAGATCGCACGTGACCGCACTGAGTGGAAAGATTTGGGGGAGGCCTTTGCCCAGCAGTGGGACGAAACTAGCTAAATAAATAAATTGATCTCTGATTCAATGAAAATTACAACATTTTACGCTGCACATGAGAGGTTATGCATGTTTTTAGTATCTTACCTTTATACCCACGTATAACCTTGCCGTTACCTTGTGATTTCATCAGTTATTACCAAGTTTTCATTCATAAACATCATTGTTGACATAAAATTTCTTTGATTCTAAATCGGAATATAAAGCAGCTAATCATGTAATCATGACGTTTAAATTTATAGGGAAAACTCATCTATTTCGTAGTGCGAACAATTGCGAAACTCTGCATAACCGCAGTACGGCAGACTGCACCCCTGGACGTAATATTTTTTTTACGTTCTGTTTTAGGAAATGTTATATGCCTCTTGTTTTCTCGTATAAGGTAAATGGACTGACCAGAAACCGCTTCATAAACTGCATTCTGTGGTAGTAATAATTTAAGTCAATGTTTGTTTTGTATTTTTGGCGTAATGGACAGAAATACGAATGTGCAAGAGTTTTTTTTACACAAAATGAAGGGGCCTAATAGCTAACATAGAAGTTTAAGGAGGTAAGACTAAGTAGCTGATTTTCTAGCTGAGTTCTTTGAAGTTTGACGGATCGGAGCTCCATACCTGCTACGGAACGGACCCAGAGCCTACCCCTTTTGGTAGGCAGGGACGAAACCCTACTACCATAGTGCTGTTATTATATATATTTTCCACCACAATATTTATTTAACTAGGTACTAGGGCAGCATAAACGTGAAGGAAGTAGGTACATATGATTTTACCAGTAAATCAATTAGGTACATATCTGTATTTCCTTAGAACTTCTACTTTCCTGGTACTTTGAATACTAAAAGGTATTGTAGATACTTATCTTTGTTAACTTTTTGGTTTATATTTAGACCTACAGGTAGATAGAATAATTAGATGCTATCCAATAGCAGGTCCTAAAGGTATTTTATATTAGTAATACCTACCTACTATGTGACATAATCATTCCATGAGTAACATCTCAATACTGACGTAGAGCAAGTAGTAGACATATGATTGTTAGGCATTGTTTAAAGCTTCATATGTCAATAAAACAGGGCGTAACGTGTGGCAGTTTGTTTACATTGACGGGGTGATGTTTTTCCTTTATTGAATGGTTTCTGAAGCATCGGAGGAAAATCTTCTACCTACTGATAATAATAAATAATGCTGGACAATTCACACAGCATTATCTAGGTATGCTGAGCTGGTACCATGGTAAGCAGAGCTTGTGTTATGGGTACTACTAGATAACTGATATACATAATACAATACATTACATAGATAGATATTTTTTATTATACATAGAAAACGACCAGAACACCCGGAACAAATATCTGCAGATCGTGCACACAATTGTTCCGAGGCGGGAATCGAACCCTGCGTCGCAGGCGGACCTTCGCCCACCGCGCCACATCGGTCGTGATGGGAATCGGGTAACTAGGTATGATTAAACATAAAAATAAAGAACTTTAATTTCGTTTAAATAAATAAAATTAAAATCATTTATTGGCGACCAGGAGGCTGTTGGAGCAGCGACGCATGCGGCCCACCAGGGATGTAACGCGCTTGCGCATGATGGCGTGGAACCCGTCAACATGCGCACCCGCGAACATCCCTGATGCGCTACAGTACCGCGGCAGCCCCAACAGCATCCTGAAACCATTATTATACTGGATACGTAAGGCGTTGTAGGCTATTTGTGACAGTCATTACAGGACTCTTAGACAATAAAACTTGGAAATTAAGGTATCAATTAGATTTTTTGTTTACTTCAATAATTTTAAGTACAGACGCAATCAAGAAACCTTTACCTTGTTAGGTTCTTCGTTTTCGAGTTGGAGCAAAAGTTTTTTTAGTAGTAGATAATCTGATATTTTGTAGTAAGCATTTTTTATTTATTTATTTTATTTTATTTTACAAAGGAAATGTTTGACAATTGGTTTGAATTTATTTATTGAAAATATTTGCAACTCACTTGGAGCTTTGTTGTAGAAGCGTCGTCCATTTTAAAGATACATACGAGTACATACATTAATCTTCTTTAGCTGTGGCGCACAGCGAGTTTATTCTACTATTAAAATCATGTATGTCGCTATTTTTAGAACCGATTGATATTTCTGTAGGTGTACAACAAGTTTACATAAACATATTGACATGGTAAAGTCATTATGTTTTATTTCTTTGAATTTATAACGTAGAGATTCTCTGAGACCCATATTATAGATTGCACGAACAGTCCTCTTCAGCACAAATACGGTGTTAACATCTGTGCACGGTGTTAAGATCAAAAGTCACTACCACTACCTACTCACTCACTACATACGTATTATGAGAATGTCAATAATTTAATACAGGCAGTCTACTGAAAGTTTTCATGTTATTTGAACACAATTGACTGCGTAATTGATAGTTCCATTGCCCCTAAGTATGATTATTTTCTCACACTCAGCCATGAACTGTGATTGTTTTTATTGGATGATTGTCATGTCATATAAATGAGTGTAAAACGGATCTGCTGATAAACGCTACGGACATAGTCGGGGGAATACACGTATCATGCCTATCCCACAATTTGCATCAAGAGTCAAACATGTAACTTAATGTAGGCATATATAATAACTAGCGGACCTTCCCGGCTTCGCACGGTTTTAGTACGGATCCCTAACTTTTTGAAATTATAATATAGCCTATGTTCACCGGGGATAGTGTAGCTTTCCAACGGTGAAAGAATTTTTCAAATCGGTCCAGTAGTTTCGGAGGCTATTCATTATAAACAAACAAACAAAAAATCAAACTTTTCCTCTTTATAATATTAGTACCTATAGCTATAGATAAATAAATAAAAAATATTTTTGACGGATTTCTGATCAATAACTTTACATAGAAACCCTTTTTTTTGAAACTAAACAGTTGTAAATGTACACATTCTTATTGTTAGCATGAAATTATTATCAGGACGCACAACCTCGTATAATTCCCTGTTCTGAGCGTCCAACATGTATTTAGATTTGATTGATTATACACTTCCTTTCACAAGATATCTTTAATTCCAATGTTGTCGTTTGCAAGCCAACTGCAAATCACTGTTTGTTTGAATGAAACCATTACTTATACAATACAATACAATACAAAAATTCTTTATTGTACACCATAATCAAATTAATCATTACAAAAATACATTAAATGCGACAGGTACAATGGGCGGCCTTATCGCTTAGAAGCGATCTCTTCCAGGCAACCTTTGGATGGAAAGAATTATATGAATTTAAGAAAAGGCAGGGGGTGTACCACAGGTTATCTAAATAAGAATACTAAAAAAACAAATCATAAATATTACAAATTCCAAAATAAATAATACACTACTTAAATACATAAATAAATAAAAGTAAGTACCAATATTCATTCTTTTGGCAGGAAAAACTCCTTGACGTGAGCTTTAAAAACAGGCAAGGATATAGTTTTTCTAATGGACTCTGGTAGTGCATTCCACAACCTTATGGCCTGGATGGAGAAGGATTTGTCGTAGAAACTGGTTTTATGAGGTGGCATATTCAAAACCAGATTTTCTGACGACCGGAGGACACGGGAAGGCTGGGAATGAGAATTGTGGAGGAATTTAAAACGCTCCTTTAAATAGAAGGGGGTGACAGGGTTAAAGAGAATGTTATGAAGAAGAGAAAGGATATGGGAATTCCGGCGAAGACGGACAGGAAGCCATTTTAGTTTTGTGCGGAACTCCGAAATGTGATCAAATTTACGTAGTCCAAACACAAAACGTATACATACATTTTGGAGCCGTTCAACCTTATTTAGCTGCTCCTCAGTTAGGTCGAGATAGCAAACATCAGCATAATCAAGGATGGGAAGTAAGAGAGATTGAGCGAGCACAATTTTAGTGGCAGTAGGCAAGAAGTTACGGAGTCTTCTCAATGAAGCAGCGCAGGCGAATATCTTGCGACTCACCGCATCCATTTGAGGGACCCAGGACATGTCACAATCCATGTAGATGCCGAGATTTTTAACACTTCTGCTAAAAGGAACTATAACGTTATTGAATTCAATTGTAGGGAGAGTGGACCAGTCTATTTTAGCAGAAGTGCGAGAGCTGCCAATAATTATGGCCTGTGTTTTGCTGGGGTTGACCTGGAGACCGTAGGCCATGCTCCAATCGCGAACACGTATAAGATCCGCATTTGTGCGGTGAATCGCGCTGGCCAGGTCTTGCAGTGGGGCTTTGGTGTAGATTTGGAGATCGTCTGCATAGAGATGGTAAGAAGAAGTTAAATTAAGAGAGATAGAATTAATAAACAATGCAAATAAAAGCGGAGATAATACGCCGCCTTGTGGTACACCAGCAGACGTGTCGCACCAAGACGATAAGGAGTCATCAGTACGAATCCGCTGCCGGCGCCCCTGCAGATAACTGCGAAACCATCCAATCGCCGATGGAGATATGTTAATAGAGCGCAATAGTCCAATGAGGATTTCGAAATCAACAGTATTGAAAGCATTGCTGAAGTCGAGTAGTGTAAGGACAGTTAGAAGTCCGTTTTCCATTCCCGATCTGATATCATCAGTGATCTTGACAAGAGCAGTGACAGTACTGTGACCGGGACGGAAACCGGACTGGAAAGAGTTGAGGAGTTTATGAGAAGAGAGGAAATTACTGAGTTGGCCGTGAACGAGGCGTTCAAGGACCTTCGAAAGGAAAGGAAGAATAGAGATGGGCCGAAAGTCTGAAAATGAAGTAGGCTTAGGTTTTTTAGGAAGAGGAATAATATAAGCTTCCTTCCACAAGGCCGGTACGGTTTCGGAGATAATAGAAAAGTTAAGGAGGTGACTTATAATAGGCAATAACTCCTCGATAATAGGAGTGATCATGTTACGACCGATATTGTCACCTCCCATGGCACTAGAGGAGATGGACAGAATGCTCTTCTTAACATCACATGCAGCGAAAGGAGTAAAACTAAACGAAGGATAGTCAGGAAAAGGCAAAGAGGAAAGATAATTAAGAGTACTAGTTTTGACATTTATATTCATGTTGGATGTCGACGAAAAGTGAACGTTCAGTGTATCAATATTAATATTAGATGTACACGCCTCTTGACGTGCCTTGCCAATTCCTAAAGTTCTTAAAAATTTCCAGGCTTTAGCTGGATCAGCATTTGAGAGAGAAGAGTGAATATAGCGGCGTTGAGCATCCCTACACATCCTATTGCAGCGATTCCTCGCAAGATGATACCTTTCCTGGTTCATGTCGTTAGCACATCGTTTGAATCTCGCTCTGGCAGCTGCCTTCTTGTGCATAAGGGACTTAATTTCATCCGTGATCCACGGAGCTGGCAGCTGCTTTATTTTGACCAAGCGGATTGGTGCATGAACGTCAAACAGATTAGTAAGAGTGGAATTAAAGGCTGACAGCTTATCATCGATCGTATCAACCGCCATCACTGAAAACCAGTCAACTTTAGATGCATCCGCTCTAAGCTTTTCCAGATTCATACCACTAAAATTGCGCTGAAGAAGAGTTTTGTGTTTATGTTTAGGTGGGCGAAGTTTATAGGAGAGGAAGATAAGATCGTGATACGAGAAGGCGTCAGCTGAGCATTGACCATGCTTAGCAACATGCTGTAGGGAAGAAGTGAACATTAAGTCAAGAAGAGATGGGGTAAGATTGGGAGAATGGTGAGTTGTACCAAGCGGAAGAATATGCAAGTTGCAGGACTGAACAACTGACTGAAGGGCGGATGAGCGCAAGTCTTGTTTGACAAGGCAAGTGTTAAAATCCCCCATAATAATGGTGTGACTGTAAATAGGTAGGAGATTTTCCAGCAGTTTTTCCAAAGATGCGAAGTAATTTATGCGAAGGGAAGGGCTATAGTAGACTCCAAGAAGAATTTTAGTATGGGAAAGACAAATTTCAATAAAGAGATGTTCGCCAGCATTCGCTGGAGGAGGCTGTGTAGACATGCTTACAATTGAGAAGGCAATATGAGAGCGTAAGAAGATGGCCACACCACCCCCACGGCTACCCGTGCGGTCGTTGCGTATGAGAGTGAAACCAGGAAGAGAATAAAGGGAAGAAGGGAGAGAAGGCTTAAGCCAGGATTCAGAAACTAATATTGCGTGGAGGTTTTTGTTGTCAAAAGAAGCTATCATGTCTGAGAAATGTGCTGGAATACTCTGGGCGTTAATGTGTATAAGGTTGAAATTGTTTGCTACATCACTAAAGTGTGATAATAGCGTATCGGAGAGGGAAGGAATGCTCATAAAGCTGTCAGCACTACCAGAACTGGAGTCCATTGTGGAAATCGAGAGAAACTCGTCGTCATCACTGTCAATACGATATATCATAGAATAAATGGTACAAATAAATATAAGTATAAATATTATAGTATAAATATAATATTATAAAAAAAAGATAGATAAACAGTAAAATAAAAAAAAAAAGCTGTAACCAAAAGTACGTAGCAACAAAATGCAAGCACAAGAATACCAGCACTCCATCTGCCAGTTAAACCTGGTTTTAAGACAATAGTAGACACAAATTGGACATAAAAAAATACAATAATCTACTTACAAGAAAATTAACAAAAAATTACGCACAGAGAAATTACCTACCATGAGATGGGCTCAAAGGATAAGGCTCGCAAGACATGCATGACATTGACATTTCTGATCGACATAAAACAAAACAGTATAAATCTAAATAAAACAAGTCAAGTCAAGAAAAGAAGTTGAAGTTAAGCAACATTCATCAAACAAAACAAATATTGACTGTACAATAAAAAGCTAAATAAAAGTTTGCCCTGCGCGGGTAACGGAAAAAAAAAGTATACTACGCCAGCTCCTGTAGGCAATCGTTTGATGATTGGGTGAAATTACTTCTTGGTCGAAGTTGATGCACCATCGCTGCCCGTCGCAGCTCGCCTGGTCGTTGGGGGCCTGGCCCTCGACGCCGCCGCCGGCAATGCCGCCGGTACCGCGGCTACGCGGCTGGCTGGCTTTGCGGCACCCGCTGGCGTCAACAGGTTGAGCTCGCTGATGCTGCAGATCCGATGACGCTGGCCGTCCGGCGTGGCGATGTGAATGTAGCCGTCTCTAGTCCAGCATGACTTAACACCGTAGCGCTCCCTGGCCGCCATGAAAGCGACGTGTCTGGGCCTCGTCAGAAACTCTGACAGGGTGATGTTACTGCCCTTGAGTTTGGTTTTGGCAAACCAACTACTTATGTAGCTAATTGATTAATTTTATACGTTGCAAATCCCTAGAAGATAAACAAAAGGATCTAAGAAAGTAGACAAGTTAGAGTCTAGCTTAGAAAACAGTCCTTCATTCAAATCCAAGCATGACAAAGACGCCTAAGAAGAATAGCCAGGCCCTCAGAATATCCTGATGAAAGAGTGTGTTACAAAAGGAGGACTGTATCCAGCAAGTGTCATTTCCGAATGCCTACATGTTGTAAGGACCTGCACGTAGGGCGCGTTACGTACTGTATCTAACAGAGAATAGGATGCTGAGCTAGGCTATACATCTAGGCTAGGCAGAGCAAGAAATAGTAACATTTGGCCGTAGTAGGTTAGATTACTAAGGTTAGCACTGTTTAAATAAAGGGCTGTTGATTTTGTTAAAGCAATAAAAAAAACGCGAGAAACTTAGGTTTTAGAGAGATGCTTTGGAAGATATTGGTGTATGATGATTATAAACCTTTTTTTGTTTCGCATTTTGATGCAAAGCAAAGACGACACGAGGAATAGATGAGGGTGGCAAGACCAGACAGAATGGAAAAATGGAGAGGAGGCTTATTACCAGCAGCAGTGGGTGCTTACGGGCTGCGTAGATATATATGCGCCCCGCGACTTCGCCCATGCGGAATATACAAAGAAAGACTAAGGCAAGGCTTCCTATTCCATTCGTATGTTTGAAAATGATAAATGAATAAGACTACAGCACACAGTCATTGGAAGAAAGGGACAAAACCCCAAGTATTTTAGAAGTTATTACTCACTTCAATAAAACGATTCATACTTCGCCCCCGTTTTATGCCCCGACTACGCGTCCGGAAGTCGCACGTACAAGTCGTACAATCGGTCGACAGATATAAACCGGAATACCTTGTCTGGACTGCGCGTGAACGTAAACGTATCGAGCTATCGACAGATCAACCGCGTATTTCCTGCTCTCACGTACTTTTCGGTGAAACGTAACGAGCGAGGAGTTTTGCGCCTATTGAAGCCATTTATTATCAACCCACCCTAGAAATCTTATCAAAAAGTACCTTATCAATAAGTTCTGTAAAACATTCGAATCGACGTTTATTTATAACTAGTTTCAGTCCGCGGCTTCGCACGCGTTGTTGCTATCTATGGAAACGTTGAAAGGTTTTTTCTATCCTGTGGGATCTGGTTTATTATTGGGGTAGAGATAAATATGTAGATATATTGGGATCAAAAGCCTATGTTTTACTTCAGGCCTAGAAATTGCTGTACCTATGCCAATTTCAGCCCGATCCGTTCTGTAGTTTTGGCGTGAAGAAGTAACAAGCATCCTCCATCCATCTACATCTAAATTTTCGCATTTATAATATTAGTGTGATCTATCGAAATTATGTTTATTTTATCTAGCTCTCCTGCGCTGCTCCTGTTACGTTTCACACACTTTGACTGCTGAAAACGCACGGTATGAGTTTTCTACAAGATACTAATATGCGTAAATCCACACTAGCGCAGCGGCTGAGAAAATACAGATCTTTGTGACTCAGCAGAGCTGTAATATTTTTCGTACGAAACGCATGTGCGGCGCAACACAACCGCTGTGTAGAGCGGCAGCACGAATTTTTTAGGTTAAAAAAAGATCGCAGTCGTCGAAAAAAAACCGCAGTCAAAGTGTAGGTACTTTTTATATACCTAGTCTGTTTAGCACTCGAGGTTGATTTTTGTGTCGCAATTGACGAATAGATTAACCTTGGAAGGAGCCTTGATAAGTGGAAAATCAGTCATGCAATTTGTTTTCATTGGCCGCCGATATGGGTCACTCTAGCTAGCGTAATCGCTCATAATAGGTAAGGACATGTGTTTTCATTTGAAAATAAACCAGGGGAAGAAGATACCTTTCATATTATGGCAGCGTCAAAAATTAATTGAGTGGAAACAAGATAATTATAATATATTAGTTTATTGGTTGTTGTAATGTCTGGAATGTATTTGGAGCTTGAAAAGAAATTGACATGTTGACTAATCGAAAAATAAAATAGCTTTTAACTGGTTAAGCACAACTATACACAAGTATTTCAACCATAATTACACATGAAGAGCTAGCGATAAGGCCACCCTTACTTCTTCTACTCTAAGTATTTATTTTTATATTGTTTCCTTTGTTGTGTGGTAATAAAGGTAATAAATTGTTTTATTTATCTCTCTAGCGAGATTGTTAAGCTTCATTTATGATGTGTCATTAACAGCTCAGCTGGTGTAAAATAGCAGACCTTTGCAGCCCTATTGAATGTCACATTATTAACACTGCTGTACTCACCCTATGAGCAAGCAATCTATAGTCCACAATGGATGCTATTGTCCTAATATAGACCAATATAGTACTTTTATAAAAATGTGATACTTAACGCATTTAGTAAAAAATTTGTAAATATTGATTGATTATTCCATTTTTTACTTTTTCTGACTAAATGACCTTAAAAACAAAAGTAAGTTTTTAAGGGTCATTTAGTAAAAAATGGAATAATCAATCAATATCTATAATCTAAACCTAAAGCTTTATTTATTATAATTTTGGATGAGGATATGTTCGACATTCATCCAAGCTGTACTATTGTAACATACAATGTTATCTGTTCCTATCTAATGTTATTCCTCATTTGTAATTTTGTTGGTAGGCAATAAAGTGCATTGTAATGTTATTATAAAATGAGAAGGAAATATATCAGAACTAACACTTCTATTGCCCAGGATGCACTATCCAGGCTTATCTGAGGCTCCTGCCCCTTCACATCACCCCGTCACACCATCGAGTTTGGACAGTTAATGTGTTAAGCCTCATCGGCCAGACTTGATAAATCTTAATATAATTTATAAGAAATGTTCCACAAACAAACATGGCTAAATATTCTAATTTTATGAGAAATTATCTGAGTGACATCATGCAATCTTATCAACAGCTTATCACTTATCACAAGACTGTGCTTGCTATCTAACGGATGTTGACATGGAGCAATGGCTGTATGAAATAAGGATGTTGTACCACTAGTTTCATATATATAAATATTCCCTTTAGAATCTAAACACAGGATCATCAAACTGCCATATAACTGATGACATTTATTATTATAATGAATTTCTACCTATTACTCTATAATTTATTCTGTTAATGCATTATGCAACATAAAGCTAGCTAATGAAGAGATATATTCCTCCTTACAATACATCAAAAAAGGTGCATGTAGACATAATGTCTATGTTTACCAGCCTTAACTTAAGGGCACTATAACATGGGATGATTACCAACAGCGTGCTCGAAATGTTTCCAATGTTTCCTAGACTGTCATACATAAATTTTGAAGATTTTGTTTAACTTACCCGCTGCAGCTCCAAAGAGTGATTGTAACATCTCAGCAGCTTATCAACAAGAGGCTTCACAGCCCGCCACGCTCTGTCCGTTGATATTCGAGACGGGTCCGCTATAGCTTCCCGTATCTCTTTCCCAGCGCCTTTGTAACATTGTATCTCTTCCAAAATCTGCTCCGAATCCAGCAGAACGCGCTGAACGTCCTCGTAAACATTACGTTCGGTTTCCGTGGGTGCGGCGTGTTCGAAGTCCAGGAATATATCGTAGCGAGGTGAAGAACAGCAGTTCGACTCGTCACGGGACAAGAGACTCAGCAGTTTCCCCATTCTTGAGCAATAACAACAAAAAGACAGAGAGATAAGTCCAATTTTTTGAAATTCGTTACGAACACTGCATTGCCTGGTAAATCAAGCGATAAATCACTTTTCTTTTAGTCAACACTAATTAGTAATTTCACTGAATTGAGTATGGTCAACGTTATATTCACACAACCAACTGACCCTTACTTATTTATTTGCAAATGAGAGAAAAATATTTGAATAATCCCGTTTCTCTACAGTCGACCTCCACCCAACAATAATGGTGAAGAACTGTCAGTCAATTCTTCTTCTCTCATCTTGCTTGTCTGATCTGACATTAATGTAAAACCATCTAGTGCTACCAACAACGGTTTTTGGTTTGTGTCATTCATAATAATAATATCTTGTTTTTATGTTTAGAAACTTCTCATAAAAGTGAATAATAAATATTAATTTTGTCTATATTTACAACCGAAAAAAAATACAACGTTTAGATAGATCACTGGTTAATAAGTTAAATAAATAAATAATGTCACCTTATACTCAAGGTAACCTAGCTTGTTGATAAGCTAGGTTACCTTGAGTATAAGGTGACATTATTTATTAATTAAATAAATAAATAATGTCACCTTATACTCAAGGTAACCTAGCTTGTTGATAAGCTAGGTTACCTTGAGTATAAGGTGACATTATTTATTTATTTAACTTATCAACCAGTGATCTATCTAAACGTTGTATTTTTTTGTCATCAGTTCAATAGTTGTGAGCTCTGTCCACATGGTTGATTAGTCGGCTACCCATTACTTTGACGCCCTACTCTCACGATATGACATGACATTGACACTGACAAAAGCACTGACTACCACACAATGATCCTCCTTCGCCGCAGCATGTTGCAATTAACGACATCTATTGTCAGCACTGAACGAACAGTTTCTTCATTCGTATATTTCGTATTATTTGATACGCACGGTACCTATCCCTTCAGCCTTCGTGGTTGTTTTAATAACTTTTTTAATTATCACTTAGTGTATTGTAGGTAGATGGCGTTATATGTGTGATTGTTGGTAGCATTTCTAGTACTTGTGGATTCGTTTTTACGTTAAAAGAGACTGAGAGAGAAGAGACCCAACTAAACTTACCTACCTAAACAGCCGATGGATGGATATTTTTTAGCTCTATAGGATATTTTTAGGTCATAGGAACTCCTAAACGAAACTTCTTAACGCCGTCGAGTTTGGGTTAGTTAGATTTGTCTTCTCAGGAATGGGAAAAAAGTACAAATATGTTTAGGCATTATTTTTATTTACTTACTTACAATAAATTATGTGTATAACATCGACACATTGCCATTACACGTAGTACATACGAATAAGTAAAGTTCATAGTTTCATATTTACAAAATTCATTTCTTTTCCTAAATCATCAGTTAGTAGGTATGTACCTAACTTTATTTTAAATTTTTTGGTTGGCAAGGTGATGCATTAGCTCCGGTTTTACATTTTTCTAATTTCGTAACCAGTTGCAAAATGAGCTTTTATTGAAACATTACAATCATATAGATTAGTGTTTGCAGTATTAGATCAGTAAGTTATTTATTTTAACTGGTCTAATATTGCTCGGAGAGTGGTTTATTCCTTTTCTTTACATGACCAGAAAATACGTCATCAATGACATTCCATTTTTATCGCACTGAAAGGGAGAGAAAACTGTATACCAAGATATTAATCTTACTACGTTCTGTATACAATTAAGGAAATCCATCAGTAACATATATTTTATTAAATAGGTATTGTGTCAGACGATTGCTATGGATAAAATAATTTGAGGTTAAATGCCAAAAAGTTTTAACTCCAAAGTCTGCACAATATAATCGGCCTCTCTCGTAACCCTCAGCTGCGCCTGGGTCTCAAATGATACCCGGAAGATGACGAAGAAGGAAGATGTCACTCTCTCGCCTTGGTGTTCAATTCAACTATTTTTACGTACCCTCCCGAAGCTATAAAGTGAGCAATTAGATTAACAACGAATTAGTGCTATTTTTATAAGAAAACGATAAGAGAGATATATAAATAAATAAGTATTTTGCAAGATTATGCAAGCTCTTGTTTATAACACAAATTTACAGATCAATAGACAAATGGACAGAGCAAGACAACGCCAAAAATTAAATTCGCTACAATATGAAGATATTAAAAACTTATTCAATATCGATCGTATTTTAAGATCAGTCTAACATTCGTTAAAAATTTATACAACTTTTCTAACATTGAATATTCATTAAGGCTATGGCCAAATCAGGCCTTATTTAATCAGGAACTTAAAATTACTCATAAGTAAGTACAACTATGATGTTTAATAATAAACAACACTCACTTTTCAATACAATTCATTTCATTCCGATTGTGCAGTGATATTTATGTACGAAATATTAAATAGTCAATACTTAGGTTGGTATACCTAGGCCTTTTCTGTTTCAGGCTTTTCGTTTTACTAACATAGAGTTGTAGGGTTGATAGATTGAGTCACAATAACAAACGATACAAATAACATCTATCTACACTTATCTACGATTGCTACTTCTTAGTGTACTTTGGTGTAAAGATCCGTCTTATTTTATACTAAGTAAGTCATTTGATAGAGTCAGGTAGGTAACTTACCAACTAATCAGATTGAATGATTAATATACTTATATAGGTACAACTCTATCTATCAGATTATCAAGTCTTTCAGAAAAAAAACTTAATTCTTACCATTGGTTTGATATTTTAAATGCACCGGTAAGTATCTTTTCTATTTTTTAAGCAAATTTTAGAAATCTATTTCCGTTTTGGTAACTATTGTTAGTTGTCGATGAAGAATATTTTTCCATAAAAATGCATACAAATGCTGGTCGTAACGGTTGTCTATCGAAAGTATTTCAGTGCGGAGACGAGTAAGAACTTCTCGATAAATAAGTCTGAGTCTAAAGCGGCGATGTGTGCTGCCCTTCCGACAAGAGCGCTGGCCGTATGCGGTAGAGCGTGCTGTACGTCATAGCGGACCACAGACACAGTAGAGGCTCGCGCTGCAAGTGGGGATACCATGTTGTGCACCTAGAATGAAAAAGAAAACGACATTAGTGTAGGTACCGATGTAACTTCTAAGGCAACCGATATTTTGCTATGTAGAATAATAAAATTGTTAACCTTAACTACCTACCTAACTTTAAATATTAATCTTTAAACATACTACTAGTTTTAATGTAAAATTCCAAGAATTATATTTTTGCAACCGTTCAAACCACAAGAATAACTTTACACCTACACCGGTCACATCATGAAGTCTACGCCAGACTTTATTACAGGTTGCGAATACAGAATTATTCTAGCCCAATCACCCAATAATGGTGGCGAACACAGAATTATTGTCTTGTACCTACGTATTACTGGTTGTGAACAAAGAATTGTTTTATCATAACCTTTAACTTAAAGCTTTACTCACCATCTCCCTATACGCCTGCCCCAGAAGCGACGTATCCTTAGCCGCCGCCTTGCACAGCTCCAACCTCGCCGAGTGCAGTGGAACATATCTGTCCTGCCCGGATCCACAGAGGAGAATGTGTTTGAACTGGTGCAGCTGGCTCCTCTCGCTGAGGCGGTAGAGGAAGGAGCGGCGAGGGTCTGAAGCGTCGCGGAGGGAAAGCTGCAGGAGCGAGCCGGACTTTTTCCACTTTTGCATGAACCACATCCCTGGAAAGATTTGAGTTATTATTATTCACTCATTTAATTAAATTTCTCGTAGAAAATAATTTTTTAACCATAGAAAATAATTGTATACAATATAATATTATAAAAATATTCTACACTAAAAATATATTAAAACGTTAGAACACCGACTGCGAAACTAGGCTTAAGCGGCCGGTGACGGTCATCATTATCATCAGCCTATAGCAGTCCACTGCTGGACATAGGCCTCCGCCAATGAGCGCCATAGCGCCCTGTCTTCAGCTTGCCGCATTCGCAGCGCCGATCTGATGATGTTGGTGCCGAGGGAGTGGCCCACGAAGCTGATGCGGCTGGTTCGGTAGAGCTCTGGATGTGAGTTAAGATCGTCCACCGCGCCACAGAGATCGTCATTTAGAACCTACCAGCATTAACCAGTCCACTGGAGTTATATAACGTGCCGAGATGTGGACCGCTGAGGGACAGAAACGTATGCATCTTCGATAGGAACGGCTTCATCTGCGGCCTCGCCAGTGCCGACCTGATGATGATGGTGCCGAGGGAGTGGCCCACGAAGCTGATGCGAGCTGGCTCGGTCGAGCTCTGGATGTGAGTTACGATCTCTTGTACTAGTCTGGAAGGAGACATTGGAGATGAAGCCAGCACCATTATATATTTTGTTTAAAAAAAAATATAAAATTATTTTTTTAGGATTTTCTATGCATTCGCATGAACATAATTAACTGTTTGGTTACGTGTCCACATGTAAGTGTTTTATGGCTGAAAAGTGGTTCAGGCTCCAGCCAGACTTTAGGCAAAGGCTTAAAGTCTGGCTGAAGTCAGGCAGCTGGAAATTTTTCTGCCAGTGGCAAGTAATGGTAAATCATTTATTTAATTATTTTAAAGGTAGGTACACCAACAATGTCTGTACATATTGTACTCATATAATTTAATAATTGTATTTCAGTACTTAACACTACTGGCAGAATAGTGTCCAACCACATTGCCATAAACAAAGAATCATCATCATCATCACCTGTCCGTCATAATATCGAAGTCGGAGAAGGTGTCTCCCTGGTTCCTCTCGGACATGAGGAAGTCCAGTCTCGCGCCCGGCAGGCCCAGCTCTAGGTAAGTCTTCACGAGGCGGAGGTCTGCCGCGTTGCCGTCCAAGCCGTGCACGCAGATTATTAGATGCATTCCTGAAATTAGGAAAGGGTTAGACAGAAAATCTCACAATTGGAGTAGGTACCTAGTAGATTAACTTTTTCGAATAATGGTAAGCACACTCAACTAATTTCTCGTATAAGTAATATAACACATATGTATATAAGTAATAATACAACGTTTTTTTTTATTGTTTTGAACTGTAATGCCTCGTACGTTTTACCTGGCGCATTCGACTAGACTTTTCAAAATGATCTCGTTACCTTCAGGATTAAACATGCGATACTCGTCGCTGATGTGGAAGTAAGGCAGCGGGTTGTCCACAGGTGGGAAGTCGGAGTAGATAGCTCCCGGGTACTTCACGCTCTGGCGGAACTCCTCGCGACACTTCACGAAGAGTCGCTCCGACTCAGCGAGGCCGAAGATACTGACGAGATTGCTTTCACGTTCTGGAAGAAGGAAATTTACGTATTTGTACATATTTTTTGTATATTTTTCACGATAATATACCACCAGACCAGATATTATTCTGCTAGCGGCGGTGCAGGTTTTCTTTATACCATAGGAACGTTACTATAGAGTAACTTATATATAACCTATAGATTTATTCTAGGCTTAGAACGACCTGTAAGCAAAATTTGAGCACGATCCGTTGAGTAGTTATGGCGTGAAGTAACATCCAAACTTTTGAATTTATAATAAATAAATAATGCTGGTCAATCCACACAGCATTATCTAGCCCCATGGTAAGCAGAGCTTGTGTTATGGGGATAACAGATATACATAATACAATACATTACATTATATAGATATTTTTTATTATACATAGACAACGACCAGAACACCCGGAACAAATATCTGCAGATCGTACACACAATTGTTCCGAGGCGGGAATCGAACCCGCAACCTACTGCGTCGCAGGCGGACCTTCGCCCACCGCGCCACATCGGTCGTCAAATAATATTAGTTCAAATAGTATTAGTAATAATATTAGTCTGATAGGTAGCCCAACCACGCAGTGCAGTGGTGCGAAACCCACTTTTCTTTTTTCTTAGTGCTATGCTACCAGATAATATGTATATTATGTGCTTCGCTACCCTTGCTACGTCGTCGTAGCGTAGTTAATGCGTAGCTAGCTACGACGTAGGCACTCGTAGCAAGGTACGATGTAGGTTCTCGTAGCAAGGTGTATATCCTCGTAGCAACGTGGAATATATATCGTCAAAAATTATATTAATTAATCACATAGAAAGTAAAGGTAGACGCACAAAGAGACAGAAAACACTGCAGGATGGCCAAATACTTACACATTGGTTCATGTAACTGGATAAACCAAAGGATCAAGATATTACTCAAAATCAAATCAAAATTATCTTTATTTGGAACATAAATACATGGGAATTAATAACTTGTGTGAAAACGATAATATACGCAATAGTCATATAAATGTGTCAGGTGCAGAGTTCCTCGAATTATTTACAAAGATTTGAGATAACCAGAGAATAGTGCGATTATATGGGATGGTGCATTGAAGTTGCTAAACGCACGGTAAGGCATCGAAAACTATGTACAGTGGTTGCCTACCATACAACACGTAACTTTACTAGTATGGTAGGCACGTAACGACGTTTTTTTTAAACTTTAAATACATTTTATTAAACGTAACGTACCTATTGTGACCTTATTTGATACCCATGTAGGTCACTTTCGTTTAATTCCGATAACTCTCTTCTACAAAAGCTATTTATTTACCTTTCCCATTGCAATTTTCATTCCTATTGGCGAGTTCTCCCGTGCTCTGGCTTTTATTGAGCGTGTTGGTGGCAGTGTTAGAGCCAGAACTGGACAGACGGGGCCGGTGCTTGCGGCGCTCCATGATCCCTAAGCCAAGCAATGACAGTGTTAGTTGCGAAGCATCGATAACTGCTAAAGGTGCACAGGACTGAGACAAGAGACCGCGACTATTGCTTGTCTCTTTCAACTAAACGGTCTCCTGGCTGTCTCCGGTCTCCGTCTCGGCGCGAACCGCCAATTGATTCTCGTGAGATCAGCTAATTTTACATCGTGAGTGTTTCAGCGGTTGATAAATTACTGGTGCTGGTGTTAAACTAGTGTTTTAATATGAGTAATCTACAAGTCAAGGTCCAAATTTAATTTGGTCCCTGGACATCACCAGTAATTATGCTTTTGATTTGATTGTGAACTAAGAAACAAGGTGACATTGCGAACAAATGAATCTCTTCATGCCCCGATTTCGGTTTTTTTTTCATAAGACGAATGTTAAGCATAGTGAATTGTTAGGTTATATTTACCTTCACAGACGTGATACAGTGGGTTGTCAAGTTGCAGAGTCGAAAGCGGGTGCTTCCTTGGTGTTTTTGACGGCGTTGACGCTTTGCTGCTGCTCTGTCTGCTCAATTTTGGAGATTTCGATGGCGGATCCTAAAATAAGACAAGATCTTTGTTTTAAAATGGTATAGGTAAGGTTATGGGGTACCAAAAAAATATTACACTTTAAATTTTCGCACCCATATGACTCACAATGCTTAGGTGCTATTGTGCCTTACCTTGAACTGGTCCGGAGGTGGAGGCGCATCCCTAAACTGCTGCGGAGGTGGCAAATGCTCATAATCATTGTTTCCTACGAAATGAGCCAAGTCTACTTCAGATCTGGCCCTACTCTGCCGCTTCCCCCCTGGTCCAAGTCCCGGAACGTGACTTTTGCGGGGTCTCCCGTTGCCCTCCACCGCCAGGTTCAATATTTCAGCGGCAATCAACTTCTCTGTGTACTGTATTCGGTCCTTCAATTTGCTCTTGTCTAAGGAACCGCTTTTAGTAGCAGGTTGAGGTTGAGGTTTTGGAGCGATCTCTTTTCGAATGTATGGATGTAGGTTATCACTTATCGTCTGGGATTTCTTTACAGTCCCTTCGCTCGATTTAGAGCTAGTACTGTAAGTTTTACCCTGAACTGCGCTGAAAGAATTATGTCTTTGGTTAAGTTTCGGGTGGTTGTTTGTATCAGACATTTGCTGGAAGCAGGTGGCGGTGCAAGTGTCGGAATTGCAGCCAGCATCCACGCCGTTGCTGTGCATCAATTTGTTATACTCACACTGACTGTCTGTGCAAATCGAGTCACTGCATATCGTACACTCTTCGCACACTTCCTTATCACAGCATTCTATTTTCTCGTTAGAGTTATTCTGAGCTACTTTCACGGCTAATTTTAGAAGCCGCTCTCTCAGCTGCTCGCCGTTTAGCACGGTTCTTTTGAAATCGCTAATCGTCTCACCTTCGGGTTTTCGTATTTCTCTAGGGATTTCGTAATCTTGATTTTTGTTTTTATTTGAGAGCTTTGACATCGCAGAAGTTGTAGGAGTAAAATTGTGGTTTAATTGACTGCTGGCGTTATCCGGGGAGGATGGGCCGGAGCTGCGACCGCTCGACACCCAACCACTCTGCTCGCTCAGGCTCGACGTCGAACTACTTCTGTTGCTTTTATCATCTTTATTTGAGAAATTTTCCGGTGGCAGTATTTTGAAATCTTTGTCAGCTATATCGAGAGGCGGTGACTCGAAAGCTGGCGGTGGTGCCAAGTTTGGCAGTGACTCGGAACCGAAAGTATTATTTAGGTTAGGTTCATCTAAAACGGATGCGGCGCTTCGACAATGTCGTAATTCAGGACCGTGGTCGAGGCTATATGGAACGCTTGTTGACGACTCCAGCCGTCTCAATTCAAAAGGAATGCTCTCATTACTTGATGATGACGCGGCTTCAGACATCAGTTGTGTCATCTTCTCCGATGGTTTATGTTTTGAACGTTTTTCAGGCTTTCCACTGGATCGTCCACTTTTTGGTGTCGCAATATCAGATTTTGGCGTAGCTAAACCTGATTTGGGAGTTGCTAATCCCGACCTCGGAGTAAATCCCCCAGATTTTGGGGTTGCTTTGCCGGTCCTTGTCACGCTTCTATCGGATTTTGGAGTACTACGATCAGACTTTGAAGTATGTCGGTCAGATTTACTATCTCTCGACCTTATTGAGTGGTGACTGCTCAGTGAATCACGACTCGAATTTATTTTAGTGTTTTCTTTCGCACAACTACTTAATTTAGATTCCTTTGATCGACTCTTCTTGTGTCTCACGGAAGGCATTGTGGAATGTGGGGTAGACGGAGGGGTTTTAGAGTACGTTGACTTTGATGTGCCATCGCTACTTCTATCTAGATTCATTACAAATCCACTGTCGTCACTGCTCTTGCTTGATTTCTTTTGGTGGTAGTTTTGTATCAGACTTCCTGTATTAAAATCGTAGCTCCAGTCTCCTTTTTGTAGATAATAGTTTAGTTCATGTCTGAGCTGGTTCCTTGTCGCTTCTATATCTCCGATGTGTTGATTCTCCACATTGTTCTGTTGGAATACATGGGTCGAGTTCGATCGATGAACGTGTTTATTAGAAACTAACATATTTTGATCAGTCACTTGAGATTTTCCACTAACCGGTGGGTAAGAATTACGCGGAGGCAACATGGGACGGGGTAAATTTACACTGTAGCCTCTCTGAAACTCTAACGGATTACGAATTACATTATTCACTTGCATATTACCCTGATTACCGAATGTGTAGCCGTACACCTGGTTTGGATTAGACTTCATCACTCCGTCGTACTTATATCCTACGTTATGAAACACTTCATTGTTCATCGTATGTGGGTTCACGAGGCTGCACGGATTTTTATATTTCTCTCTAAATTCACTAATATTTCTTCTGTAGTCTTCTCCTTTATTCCCACAGCGAGTAGTCGTGCTCGTAGGATAGGCAGTTGTGGTAACGCTTCTGGGAAGTGTGGTAGGTTTCATTTGATGTGAAGGTGGTATGTATGGCTTTGGGGGGTAGTTGACGGAGGCGTTGGATCCGTTGCGAACAGGCTTCGTGAGAGTCGTTGGATTGCTCTGCGGGGTCATCTGAGATACTCGTAGCTGATCCAATGACTTGCTGTGTCTAGCAGGCAGCGTGCTGACTCCGCTGGTGATTTCATGCTTCTGACGGAAAACTTCATTTGGATCTGACTTTTCTTTGCCAACACGAGATATATTTGTATTGCTTTTAGAAGCGTTAATGTCCAGTAACGTGGAAGCGGAATATCTCGACATCTGCTGTCCCTGCTGGATGGGGCAGGAGGCGAAGGCATTGTTTACCGGAAGTTGAATTTCGCTGATTTGGTTGTTCTGAACAATGTATCTATTTCTACTCGTCAGTTCGAGCTGCTTGTTATGGGGCTTCGCCAACTCTACAACATTTTGCTTTACCAGTGACCTTTTTGGAGATCCGCGGGCAGATTTCTGGGGCGCTAGAGTTAGCGTGGCTTGGACAATGTTGGAACTGGATTTGCTGGGAGTATTGAATTGTGGTTCGAGTACATCTAAGATTGTTTTGGGGAGAGTGAGAGTAACACGTGAGGCTTCCGAGGAAGGTCTCCTGGAGTCCATGAGAGAGCTGACACTACAAGCGCAGTCATCGATGGGCTCCGAGCACAAAAATGGATCTGAGGGAGAAAGAAGTTACAATTTAGGATCTGAAAGCTATGCCTTTTGTCTTGAAATTTTAGATTGTGTCTATCCTTACCACTTCCAGATTTGCTTCCACCGGAATTCAGGAACGAGCGGCGTCGCGCAAACTCAGCAGTGTCTTGATATCTGTAAAATCAAAAACATTAGCACATATCCACTCACAAAGGCCGAATGTTGATCAGTCCAGTTCTATCTAATTGAAGGCCTCTTACCTATCTTCAAAGATTATGGGCATGATATGCGGATCTCCATCCAGGGCAATGCAGTGGACCGGCAACGGCGGCAGCAGCGCTAGGTACCGTGACCGCCGTGCCACCTCACCCACGCTCTGGTACGACTGGTAGTTGCTGTCGTAGCAGCCAGCCAGCGAGTGTCGAGGGTTATCCAGCACGAAGAAGCATTCCGCAAAGCGTTTGATGCTGGAAAGTTTGAAAAAAAATTAATTATAGAGAAAGTAGGCCAGAAGATTTAATACCGTTGAGGTTTTTGTAATAAATCTGTTCTTTTCCTCTTCAAAATAGGTTTTTCTTAAAAATAGTTATTTTAAGCAGAATGGTTATTACGTTAAATCTATTATGAAAGAAGAACATAAAAGTTTAATAGGATCAGGATCCACACCGAGATTCTTGGAGAAGTCTTAGCTAATATCTACTTTGGGTCCGTGAGCCGCTAGCGTAGCAAGAAATTACTTATTCCTACTACGCTTGTGGCTAGTACTAGTCATATATCAAAGTGCTATATTTCCATTAGACCTTATTCCTATAAGGAATATTGGAATATAAGTAATTTATCTTGGACACGTCGCAAATTATAAATTAAAAAGTATTAAGTGTAATCGTATTTACACGTGACAAACTTGATGATTATTCCAGTTATGCTATGCCTGATGCCTGGACGAACGGTCTGTCGTATGATGGAGAAAGGCGCGACACAGCACATCTTATATACTTTTACTTCACAATAGATGGTAAGCTGTAAAGTACTACGAGACATCACCCCGACGAAAATCCTATAGTTCCTAGCAGCTGCAAGGGTTAGTGGCGAATTATGAACGCTACACCTTTGGGGCTGAACGAATAAAGTGGCGATCACAATGATCTATCATGGCCACAGTGATACCCAAGCCACCCAAAGAAAAAAGTAAGCTGTAAAGTACCGCAGAGCATGATGCCTCGCTGCCAGCGCGTGGTGGACGTGCGGACGGTCCGCTGTGTGGTGCAGGAAGGCCCGCCACCGCAGCGTCACCTCCGCGCATAGCCGTGCGATGTCGTGCGCAGCGCTCATCGCCCACTCTTCCTCCTCGCAAGTGCTCTTCTGAAAGTTGTAGAACATGGTAAAGGTGAAAATATCTTCAGATTATTTGGCATACGTAGTGTAGGACCCCCTCCGACCAGGTGGGATGACGACCTGCGAAAGATTGCAGGGAGATGCTGGATGCGTCAAGCTGAAGACAGGGCGCTATAGGGCTCATTAAGGGAGGCCTATGACAAACAGTGGAATAACATAGGCTGATGATGATTTGGCATGGACAACGCCAATGATCGAATCTGGTAATATTATGAAATGTCCTTTATTTAACTAGCCTATATTTATTGCGAGCATAACAACCTGAAAAGCGTGGCTCAAAGTGTGAATAATGTTTGAAAAACGATTTTGAATGTTGAGGAATATCTCGATTTTTTTAATTAATTTTATCTTTTCAAGCGTAGTTTTGAGACATTACTCTGGCAGACATTAGGAATCTACCTATAAGGACAGTGGTGTTCCTACCTACAGGGAGGTATAAAGGTGTAGGCAACAGGCAATGTATAAGGACAAAGGCCTACCTTCCAATCACTGAGATCCTTGATCCTCTGCGCGACCTCCCCGACCACGGAGTTGGAAGTGGACTCCTCAGGAGTCAGCATCACGCCCGTGGAACCGCATACGGTGAGCGCGCTCTGCAGACCTTCCAGAGAACCTAGGAGAATGCCGCATACTTCCGAGTGGACTTGTCTGGAATTAAAAGTTAGGCTAGTTTTATTGTTACGCGTTTCGGCAGCGCCGTTGGAGTGCGCGCGTTTGGAGATGTATAGGGGTAGTAGTTGGGCTTCAAAGTCGCGCGCTTTTGTAGCGCCGTTCAGTAAACGCTTATCAGAAAACTTTAACAGCGCGCTGCCCAGCGGCGCGTCCAGCGGCGGCTTGACTATAAAACCAGCCTTAGTTGTGAACGCGCTCTTTACTTATTCAAGGCTTGAAAAACGGGTCGCTGAGCCCAGAAGTGAAAGAAAGAAGAAGAAAGAATATTTTTATGAGTAGCACTACTAACTTTTATGCCTATTGTACTGTTCATGTTCAATATTTAGATATAAGGTTTTATTTAGGTGCAATAAAGTGTAGGTACATTCATTCATTATTTTTACTGAAGTATGATCGCGCTACTCAGTATAAAATGGTATGGGGGATATATAGCTAATAAAATGGATAGCTATACCTGCATTAAGCCACACGCACGCAGTAAGTAGGTAAATAATAGGACTGCCTTGATCTGTCAATACTGCAACTGCTTGGTCTATTTGAAAATGGTTGCCATGCCAACGGCTAAAACATCAGCTATATTTTCATCGAAACAAATGAATAATGCTCTGTCTTTCGACTTAAATTCGTTTGTTGTATCGATCTGTGAGTATTATGAACTAAAAATCAAGATATACGAAATAAACAAGTAAGAAAGGCAGTTTCTTTACCTAGCATGAGCGATTTTGCTTGAATTCCCTCCAGAGCACTTTCCTGCGGATCCAAAGAGCACGTTCTCGAAACTTCCAGTTGTGTTGAAGTTCCCTGCGCTCTTCATCAGCTTTCCCCATTGCTTGCTTGACCTCGGAGTGCTGAAAAAAGTCGTGTTACTATGTGAATTCTACATCTAACGGAACCGAAAATCAGCATACATTTTTTGTTTTCTAACTAACTACAACCAAAAACCTTGTATGCAATAGATAGGGTTTATTTTTCATTTTACGACTATTTATAAAAATTATCAAAGTAACAAAACACCTAGGTATGCGTTTAAAAGTAAAAAAAAAATGAAATAAATGTAACTTTTTTGCTCCTCGGCTGCGTTCCCACTTTTTCGTGACGACTGATGGTCGTCGTGTTGTACATAATGTAGGTATGTTATATAAAAATGAACCACTATTTCTCCTGGTCACGCTATAACTTGAGAACAGCTTTACTGATTTCATCCATTTTTAATGTTGTCTAATACTTCGTAGAAAGTTGTTACAAAATGTAAAAAATGGAAAATAAATAAGGAAATTGTAATTTTTCAAATTTCAATGCGGACGAAGCCGCGGGGCGCAGCTAGAGATGATAGTTGTTCAACGACAAATCTACCGTTACGACATAATGGTAACGCGACCTAACTGGATATTCAGAGCATAAAACAACAGAACACAATCACACGAAAAGCTACTCACCAACTTTGCACATAATTCATGATACTTTTCCTTTGGCCGCATGGAAAATAGCCTCTTTAATCACGTGGATTGAAAAACAAACATTTAATTAGCATAATCCATTGGGGATACCATTATACCAGGCTTGAATTGGAAAAATGAGAATGTAGGACAGTGTACCTGGCTTTCTAGGAAATGTAAAAGTTTTTTTGCAGAGCTTTCATTACAGTTGACTCAACCCGCAATCTCCGGTATTGCCGTTTATTGCATTCTTTTATTTGCACTTCTCAATTTGTGTTTGCGTTTCTTCTTTTTGCCTTTTGAATAGGTGCGCCTTTTTGTGCGATAACTGGGGGGGTCTTATTCTCGAGCAAGCTATTTTTCACACAGTCATAATGTGTGAGACGACCTTAATGGCGCAGCGGGCGAAGGTACGCCAGTAACGCAGGAGGTTGCGGGTTCTATTCCTGCCTCAGGACATAAATAATAAAACCGTATAATGTAACCGTAAAAGAAGCTTATTTTAGGTCTAAGTATATAGGTAATGCCGTGTGAATTGTCCAGCATAAATCAGTTCTCATATAGAAATTGCACACAAACAACGTGTGCGAAGCCGAGGTCAGAAACTAGTTTTAAATAAAACTTACTTGATGTAAGGCTGGTGTAGCGCAACAAGACTCGCGTGTATGGTGATGGAAACAGAAGACAGATGGAAGTAATCGAAGAGAACAGGCAGGTGGTAATGCAAGCCCTGGGCAGGTTGGAAGTGGAGTTTCAGAACGCGGCAGGAGACAGGAGTAAGGGTGCTGGACTGCGCTCCCTCGCTGCACCATAACTCCACTCCTAGACTCCATTCTGCTCGTTCCAGCGACTCTTTCAAGTTTCGGCTGTCCACTGCAGACGAAAATGTGTTATTTTGCATAATTTGGCGGATTTTACAAAACTATATATTGACTTCAGATTCCACTACTTCTAATACTTCTTTAAATTTTTCCAGATTCTCTTTTTTTACCTCGGGAATAAAATGATTATGATAATTTCGGGATCATTCTCTATACGATATAAAAATAATTCTAATTCTCACAATTTGTAATGGAAAAACATGTTAATACCTACCTACACACCAGTGTTTGCAACATCTTATATTTACACATGTTTGTGCAATGATCTTAATCTATTAAAAAAGCTTTATTCCATATCCCAATAGTTATTAGTATGTACAATTTTAAAACAATAATAATAGTAAAAGAAAAAATTAATAGTCGTGTAGGTACATTATAATTTTAGAATTGAATTGAATTTAGAATTAATTATGTCAGATTTTTGTTGTGTCATGTCCTGATATGGACCGCCTTCGGCGGTGTATGCCTCTTCCAAGGATCTCCAGAGGTATTATCTATTATCTTATCTTTATCTAATAATCATTCGAAATAAGACATAGATGCAGCCGAACATAGAACCTCATTCTTTAATTGGAGTCGGCTCACAATGCGAATAACGAACCGCAAATAGTTTGGTTTGCTCATCGTCTTAGACTAAAGTTGATCGAACAACTGGCCTAGTGCCTTTATAGTGTCTTATTTTCTGGTTCTTTACAGAACTGTCCCGCGAAACAAAACATATAAAACGCTCTGATTGCTCTCTAGGCCGAATTTTAATAGCGCTGTTTCTGTTTCGTAATAATAGAATCGCAAGATAAAAACTTGTTAGAATAAGAGCTTACCTAGAAGATGAGCTCGAAAATGCACGATATCCCGCAGGGTGACCTCCTCGTTTCTATACATGATCTGGAAAGGCCTGGAGGCAGCGAGGCCTCCGATGATTGAGGCATTCGCCGCTGGCCTCCCGGAGCGGGCCGCGTTGTTGCTGCTTGAAACGGACGCCTCGATGTGGACAGGCACCTTTGGCGAGACGCGGAGGCCTATGCGTACTTGGTACATCCTGTTGAAGCGAATTACTATTATTATCTTTGTAGCATTTCCGGATTTTCTTTAGGGGCTGACAGACTTGTTTTTTTGATTTCACAGAAAATGTATTTCTGTTTGTTCATATTTAATAGGTACAAAATTAAATACTCTCTTTACTATATCATCTGTCAAATTACGAAAATACGATAAGAAAGTAATATAAGAAATACGCTTATTAGGACCTACATATTTCTTCAAAAAAGGCTTCGGCAACAGCGGCCAGTCTCACTACTACTACTGCCTAGCAAGGTGCGCAGGACATATTATAGTGTGTTGGTCTGCTTTACATTGATAATATGCTAATTCTTGTAAACGCGTTCTCCGTATTCAGCTAAATTAGTTTAAAATATATAGGTTAAGAAATGCTAACCCATTTTTCAATATTTTTAGGCTTAAAAAAATCACTCTCACAACCCACACACATCTGCGCCACGTGTTCTATCTATATACGAGTCTATTCATTTACACTTAACACCTGTCGTGTAGACCCGACCTAAATCAATTTACAACCCGGCTATAAAATGGTCGGCTGACATCATTCGTGTAATGACTCCGCGGGGTGAAGTCAGTCAGTCAGGTATGTTTGGTCCAATACGCGGTTGGTTCTGAATGCACAAAGTCTTAGAGAAGAGAGAAACTGTTTCAAGAGGTATTCATCATCATCAACCTATGATAGTCCACTGCTGGACATAGGCCTCCCCCAACGAGCGCCACAGCGCTCTGCTTTCAGCTTGACGCATCCAGCATCTACCTGCAGTCTTTTGCAGGTCGTCATCCCACCTGGTCTGGTCAAGAGGTATTAGTCTTCTAATATCTGAAATAACCTTAAAATATTTCCATAGAAACGATGCGTGCGTAGCTAGTAGCTTATAAGAACGTCTGCTGAAGCGACGCGTGATCTAAGATCTGATCAGTGGCTCACGCAACGCATCAGCATTGCCATACAGCGAGGCAATGCAGCCAGGGTCTTGGGGACGCTTCCGACTGGTATTGATACGGATCAGATGAGATTATATGCAACAGTTTGCAGTTAGCTCTACTGTTTTAGTTGTAGGTATTTACCTACAACTAAAACAGTAGAGATCTAATTAGAAACAAATTAGATCGGATGGAATTTCGAGTACCGTACGGTAAGAAAATATTTATTGACCTATTCAAATTAACTTATATACCTACCAATTACTTTTAACTACCGTAATAAGTCTGAAAAAACAAACTGTTAACTGTTTCGTCCATTTTTCTGTGCTCTATTTTCAGTTGACGTTCGTATTAACTAAAAGTATTTTTAGAAAACAACCACATATCCAAGAATGATGTCTTCTTAGCCGACTTCGTCCACACCGGCAGTCTCAAAAGTACTAGCCATGCAACATATCCAATACTTAAACACGTGTTAACGCCATTGCACTAATAAATAGAAAGGTAACAAATAGGTAGATACCGACTGCGGTACAAACAAACGCAACTTGGATAAAATTAGCCGTAACACCGTAAGCCGCGGCCTTGGTACGTAAACCCGTAGATATTACGTTGTTTCTGTTTGCTACAAACGTAACGTTCAACTGTTGAGTTGTAATTAATAAATCAACTTAAACATAGTTTAAGAGATATATATAATAAGGAATCTGATTAATATAAACATATCCTACTAATATTATAAACGCGAAAGTTTGTAAGTATGGATGGATGGATGTTTGTTACTCTTTCACGTAAAAACTAATGAATGGATTTTAATGAAACTTTACAATAATATAGCTTATACTTCAGAATAACACATAGGCTACAATTTATAAAGATATATTGTATATTATTCAAAATATATATCACCATGCGTGTGAAACCACGGGGCGCAACTAGTAATGCATATAATATGCATTAATAATAAAAAAGTGAAACAAATGTGACAAGTGTAGGAACTATAAATGAATGGTGTAGCACATGTCTCATATCTGTTATTTTGATGATTTGTCTCTTTAAGATTCTATCTTCTAAGTTACCTATTTGGAAAAGAAACAGTCCTTTTGAATTCAAAAAAAATGGTTATGTTACTAAATGCAATTGCTCTTCTAAAGCTTGCATATTCCTAAGAGCTAATCTCAACCTTATGTTTATATAAAAACTAAATTTACTTATTTTTTTTAGTAGTTATAATTTGTAACACGAAGTGTAAAATTTCCTACGTAAGTTTTTATTGAGTCCTTTTGGAAATTTGTCTTTTTGTGTATTGGCAGATTATCTACCTAATATAGGTGTATGTATTAAGAAGGGACTTATTTATCTCCCTGTAGAATTTCAGATGAATTAAAAGCAAAGCTGTGGTGCTGTGGCACGTAATGAATTAAACTTCTTAATCCTACAGAGTACTTTTCAGAATGCTTCAAAACTCCATACACCAATTGAAATAGTTGGTCCGAGTTATCCACTCGAATTAATAGCCTAACTTCTGCATGTGAACTACTGGCTAGATGAGAGGCTCTGATGAATTTTTGCAGATGGCGCTTCTAGAAATCAGACATAAAAACCTTAGCACCATAAAAAAATATTTTATGCCACAAAAAAAGCGTGTGCTAGTTCCTGTCTCTTTGAGAACATTTTCAAAATTTGTCGATTTGGAAATTTGTCTAATCGTCCACAAAATGTAGTGTACACTATTGTCCCATTTTATGAGGGAAATAACACTCGATAACACATTATTTTAATTGTAATCATACTTGAGGCATCTATTTATAATGCCTCTCATTTCCATATCATAGAAAAAAGCATTCAAAGCTGCTACCAAAAGCCAACTTTAAAAAAACTTCCGAGTCCGACAAATTTCAGAAAGCAAAACCTCCATAAAACCTTCATAAACGAATATAAATCGTCCGTCCGAGTATTCCATTCAAATTAATAGCCCAACTTCTGAAGAGAACTAGATGTCTAAATGAACTTCAGTTTAATAATGAATTCCGGTGCAAAATGAAACAACTTCATCCTCTCGCTGTAGATTTGTGTTTGAGTGGGAATGTTAGCGTACATTAGTATTTGTACTTTAATTAGGTAATTAAGTAAGTAAGTAGGTGTGTATTTTTGTTTGAAAGACATATTTTAAAACGCTACAAGAATATTTAAATATGTTCGATTTAAATGAGGCATGAAATAATAAGTAGATAAATAAATGAAGCAGCATAGTTCTGTAACGCAATTGAATAGGACCCTGGAGTTCTGATAACATCAATCATAATTTTATCTTAATTTCAGCCTATGTCTTCTTATTAGCGTAGTGTAGGACACCCTCCGGCCAGGTAGGATGACGACCTGCGAAAGACTACAGGGAAATGCTGGTTGCGTCAAGCTGAAGACTGGGTGTTATGATGCTCAATGAGGCCTATGACCAGCAGTGGACTAACATAGGCTGATGATGATATCTGAAATAGGAATTTAAAAGCAAAAAGCCTCTCTCCTTTTCTGCAATCGAATGTGCAACGTTTAGCTTTGGCCCCACGCATGACTTCCAAAAAACCGGATCACTTATAGCTAAAGATCATGGAAATGAGAAACAACGAATAGTTTTTGGATATCTTACAATAGTACTAAATCGAAATAGAATACCGAGAGACAAATCTCTACGAAAGGTTCACCTTTACAGGCTAGTGCCCAAGGGTGAATAAATAAATATATCTTGCGCTATAATTTCACCGAGTAGAGACAACTACCTGTGTCTAGGGTTCAATGACACCCATGGACGGGTCTTCTTACTGTTTACCTAATAATTATCTTCAGGTATCTAAAAGAAGTGGGTCATTCTAACATTGTACGCACAATATTAGCTATTAGGCTAACTATCTGAAAATGCCAGTAAGTGAAGCTTTTACGATAGCTGGTATCAAGTGCCCATTTGATATATGTGGGTCAAAACACGGCTTTTAATACTAGACGAAGCTATTTATTATTTGAGGTTATTTTTATACAGAAATAAGCAATTGTATCAAAGTTTTTATAATATATCGTCAAGATAATTACAAAAAATATTTTTGTTAGAAAGTTGTGATTTAATTGATAAATGTCTAGCTAGAATATCTTAAAAGGGCTACAGGTACATTATATTTATTTTCGTACTACTCAAAAGCGAGCAAAGTCACAGGCGAGTAACTAGCTTTTTTAACGTAGGCGTACTCGTAGCCCCGTGGCGATTTTCGTAGACGATTGTGCCTCTACGCCGTAGAGGGTCTACGTGGCTACGCCGCTACGATGTCTGGCTTTGATCGATAGTTTCGTCTACAGCTCTCAGTTGAGTGAATTTGTTAAGTTATTTAAAAGATGTTTGCGAATTATCAGATTTTGGCAAGTCAGAGAAACAGTTAAACTAAATAACAGAAATGGAAATGGGAAGGTTAGTTCGTTAACAAGTCCATTGAATAATAACGAGCTACATTTTTATATTGGAACAAAACACAAAAAATTTACCTTCCGATAAAATTTTGCAATACTTTTTTCTTAAATTGGATTTATCAGATAGGTTTTATTTTAAAAGTACCCTTGTACATTCTTCAACAAACAACTAGAAATATTAGTGTGAGTGACAAGTGAATTTCAATTAGAAAAGCTTACGCTCGCGACTATAATTGTCCAATGACTGAACAAATACGTGACCTAGTATAATAATTGCTGGTTTAGAATAACAACCTGGTAACATAATCAAACGTGTTATCAAATTGACACAGACGGTTACTAGACAGTTCCTATGTTTATCTGTGTTTTCTTGGTCGTAAAAAATATTTTCTAGAATCGTTGTAATGCCTAGAATGACAGGATAAATTGTTTTGTTTTCCAAATAAAGCAAATAATTATGCTGGTTAAAATAGGGTCATTAGCTCCTGTTAAAAATTCCTGCGACGTGCGAGAGATCTATTATCCGAAACATTTATGATAATTACCCTATTTATCAAAGTGAATGTATAAAAAATATCACATTACTCGTTACTATGCAGTACGAGCTATTTTTTTTCTTCTGACAAGATTTATTGTAAACTCACAGTCTTACGATACTACAATTTAACGATGACATAGACAAGTTACAAACCTATCGTTAACAACGCCTTTGATTTGTTCGACAAGATTAATTCCACACACACGTCATTTACCAATCTCCGGGCCCCAAACTTGGTGACAACTTTGAAATTAGTAGCTAGATACACCACAGGGACCATTCTGATTCTATCTTGAATATATGCTCTAAAATCAGTATAGATAGATGGGATTTTTAACTATTTGTAGATACTAATTAAATCACAAACCTGTAGATAAGGACCTTTGATACCATAGTGAGACTTTTGTACCCCATCTTTTACCATAGACAGTTTCATTCATTCTAGCGATTCTAGCTGGTACCCTTTTGCATTGAAATTCGAACTTGTTCGACATTTGTTAGACTTTTACCAAACACCGTACCACCTTTCTAGTACAGCGAACGATTCGCACTTGTTTCACGTCTCAAACGATATATTGTCAGGTAACTCACCCTCTCTGAAAGAGGTCGACATTGTAGAACTTGTAAAGCTCGACCGAGAACTCGAACGTCGCTTGCAGGTCCGTCATTTCCGTAGGGCGGGCGGCGCGCCATGCTCCGGCCGCTATCAGACCATCACCAGACACCACCGAGCGCGACCACACCCGGGAGCGAAGCCAGGGGCTTGCAACGAGCTGTACTACCGGCGGCGGCGCGGCGACTGCGGGGTGGTACGTGCGTAGTGCTCACTGCGCATGCGTGCCCGCGCTTGCAGTCAGCGACCAGTGTGCGCGGAGTCGCCCACCTAGGCAGGTGTGTGTACCGCAAGAGTTGGTAGACATGTCTAGGAACACTTGGATTGTAGGCGTCATAGATTGGTTGAGGTTGTTACAGATCTCTGTCTGTCTATGTAGAACTGTATGCTAACGTGGAAGATTGGACTAGCACGAGATAATTTAAGATAGAGTAAAGAGTTTCACGGTAGGCGTCATGGATTGTTTGAACTTGTTACAGATATCTGTCTGTCTATGCTGTTTCAATGTAGAACTGGGAGTATGCTAACGAAGAAGTTTGGATCAGCGTGAGATAATTTATTATAAAGACGGTTGGCGTCACGGATTAGTTGAGCTTATTACAACTGAGGTCTGTATTACTATGCTTGAGCTAGATTGAGACATCTGGGTGTCATCATCATCATCATAAGCCTATAGCAGTCTACTGGTGGACATAGATCTGAGTCTAAGATAACTCAATTTAATTGGTTGGATTGGTCGGACTACAAGCTAAGATGAGACGGGCTAGTATAGCATTAATTTAACACGAAATTCGTCTTACAGGAACAAAAACAGTAATAGACAGACAGATGTGAAGCTCTATGCGTAGTTTTTTCACAACTTTTGTTGGGGGGTTAGCATCAGACGACTCCATACATCGAGAGAAGTAAGCTGAACTGTATGTAGGTCATCAGGGCAATGGTTCGATTCTGTTGATCGATACCCTACTGCCAAACGTATGAACAGTTATTTTACATTTTGATGACAACAAATCACACTAATATTATAAACGCGAATGTTTAAAAAACTTTCAATGATTTGATGTATGGATGTTTGTTACTTCTTCTCGCCAAAACTGCTGAACGTATCGGACTAAATTTTGCACACATGGTAACTCTAGGTCTGGAATCAAACATAGGCTAAATCTAAAAATCCCAAAAAACAGTTCCCATGCGATACAATGCATGAATAAATGAACAATTATTTTATAACGAACATAAAATTCATATATTTATATTAAAAACAAAACAAAGTAGGTATAAAAGGCGGCCTTATCGTTCAGAGTGATTTAGCCAGTGAGAAATGTCCATTGACACAACGCGTGCGACGGTAGAAATTAGTCCTACTAATATTATAAACGCGAAAGTTTGTTAGTATGGATGGATGGATGTTTGTTACTCTTTCACGTAAAAACTACTGAATGGGTTTTAATGAAACTTTACAATAATATAGCATCAGAATAACACATAGGCTATAATTTATAAAGATATATTGTATATTATCCAAAATATATATCACCACGCGGGTGAAACCGCGGGGCGCAGCTAGTATTTAATAAATAAAGGGTTTCTCAGAATGTCTTTCGTTTTTTATTTTTACGCGCCAACCACAACTAACAAGCGGTGAGGAGTGGTCCCAATCGCTTTTTTAGCAATGAAATAATTAACGATTAACTATACACTGTATTTGTATATCATAATGTTTGTTTGCTACATTAATTCTCATGCTACCCCCCAGGATCGGATACAAAGGTCGAGAGGGGCAGACGTAACCTTTCGGCGACATTTTATCAGGAGGGTGATATTCGGGCAACCTTTAAACATTTGATGCTTACCAGTCTCGAAGTTTGATAGTTATTGGGCGATTTCTCTGGATTGGAATATATATAAAGATAATATAAACAATAATAGTACATATATAAGTTAACTTCTGTTACAATACTTCAATTAATAACTAACATAAAATATAAATAGATAGTAACATAGACTTTAAAACTTTTGAGTAATATCTGTCAAATTCACTGCAAAGAAATAAAAGGCTATTTTGTTTTATTATTATACACGTAGTTATACACTCATTTATTTAAATTCTCGTATAAAATAATTTTTTTACTATAGAAAATACGATAAAATATTATAACACTATTCTACAGTAAAAAATATATCAAAACGGTAGATCACCGACCGCGAAGCTAGGCTCAAGCGGCCGGTGACTAGGGCTGCAGAGAAAGGAACTTCCTGATGATACGTGCCGAGTCCAAGAGTAGAGTAGTAAGAGTAGTAGTAGTAGTAGTAGTAGTAGTAAGAGTAGAGTAGTTATTATTATTATTTATTGTATCTGGATTGGTACTTGTGTTTTCCTCCTTATTAATAATATGTTTAATAAAGGTTTTCTTTATGTTTATGATCTACCTTAGTAAATAGTATTTTTGTTTGATTCTAACATTTAAACTTGCTATTTGACTGTCTGTTTAAAAATACCCATGTATAAAATGTAAATCCGTTATTGGTCGTAAGAAAAACATAGTATTTTAACACTTTGAGTGCTGTTATCACACGGTATGTGTTTTCTACAAGTGACTAATATGCGTAAATCCACACTAGCGCAGCGGCTGAGAAAATACAGATCTTTGTGACTCAGCACAGCCGTAATATTTTTCAAACGAAACGCATGTGCGGTGCAACACAACCGCTGTGTAGACGAATTTTTTTGGTTAAAAAAAAGATCGAAGTCGTCGAAAAAAAATCGCAGTCAAAGTGTTAAGTATGTCTAGAAAAAGAACTGTGGATTTTGTTAAATAAATAAAGTTGCGATTGTCTTGTTTACTTAGATCATACACTACAACAACTTAATTATTTTTTGAAAATTTGCAAATCACTTTTGTAAGCTTAGGCTTAGTACAATGACCGATGACATTACGATAAACTTAATCGAGTACCATTGACGTACGTTTTAGACGAAACAGAATGTTAGTAGACACAAACAAGGTGTACCCAAAAACTTTGATAAATACGTGTAATTTCCTTTTTGTTTTATACGTGAGCGTCAGGCACTGAAGTTATAATTATGATTGACATCTCACACAGTATAGGTTCATTTCTACCTTCAAAATCAAGATAATTGTTGAGCGACGACCTCTGTGGCGCGGTGGGCGAAGGTCCGCCTGCGATGCTGTAGTTTGCGGGTTCGATTCCCGCCTCGGAAGTATTGTGTGTACGTTCTGCAGATATTTGTTCCGGGTGTTCTTGGTCCTTTTCTGTATAATTAATGATTCTGTGTAGATTGTCTAGCATTATTTATTTATTAATATATCTGCTGTGACAGCATCAATTATTATTATGACTATTATGACTATCGTATTTTACCTCTATGATAAACGTATTTGGGTTAGATTAGGTGTGTTCATAGATCGCAAGGGAAAACATAGATTCAGTGTTGGTACTGAGATAAATGTCCCGTGTGTGTATTTTTCTTAACACGTTGATTGCTGAAATCACACGGTATGTGTTTTCTACAAGTGACGCATGTGTGGGCGCACACTCATGACATGCGTAATATGCGTAAATCCACACTAACGCAGCGGCTGAGAAAATACAGATCTGTGTGACTCAGCACAGCCTTAATATGTTTTTTCGAACGAAACGCATGTGCGGCGCTACACAACCGCTGTGTAGAGCGGCAGTACGAATAGCTTAGGTTAAAAAAAAGATCGCAGTCGACGTGTAGCACCAATTGAAGGCATTTCTATGAATGTTTCAGTCTTATGTGCACTGGATATTGATGGTCGGGACGAGTTAAATATTTACTTACTTTATAAATCAAATCAAATCGTTTATTTGTAGTTAAACATAAATGTACAATAAGAAAAAGCGTTACTACATAAAGAAAATACGATATTATATAATTATCTTATCATAATGATTTGCAGCCAGAGTTCTTCCGACTTCTGTGTAGCCCAATCTTGTGTTATCTAGCCAAATTCAGCCTCGACGGCCTGTCTCAACTAGCGACTACTCTTGTGCGCAGGGGTATTATTCTAGTGCGCAAACACTAGTGCACTCTCTATTACTTTGCTCTCATATTCCAATGAGGTAGACCGGCACGACCGGCGAGAGATGAGGTGCTGGACCGTTTCCGAGTCACGGAGGTGTGACACGATTGTGACACTGACAACTGACTGAACGGTCTAATACTGAGAATTTTTCTTGCCAAAAGTACAAATAACATATTATGGTTTGACCCGGGATTTGATCCCGGGACCTTCTTATCAGCGGTTGAACACACAACCGTTTGGTCAACGAGGCAGTCGCAAGCCGCTTCCGCACTGTTGTTTAGGTAGGTACTTACTATTTTTACGATTGTTCTTGGAAAAACTATAACCATGTCACCTACTTGGCCAAGCCATGGATTTACAAGTAGGTAATCCAAACCGCCGTTTTAAGCTCGCCCACAGAACTGAAATAAGATTTCTAAAAATAATTTCTAATTTATTTCGAGTGCCTGCGCGGGACATTTTGGCATTTGTACCGAAAGGTCGCAGATTCGGATTCAATCAAAGGAAACCTTTCACTCAATCCTGTAACCTTTTACTTATTCTCCGTGGAATAGGCAATTTCTTGGCACTGAGGTAGTTTTAGACTGAAGACATGAGGGAATCTTCTAGTCTAGACTATCGTGATACACCGTCGGTCGGTCACATCTTCACTATACTATGGGGTAATGTCCATAATCACTACGCTGCTGGGCTTGCAAGTTGGGCCACTGTGACCTACAAATAACAGATAAATGCCACAATAGTTACGAATGTTGATACACCCTACACACACACCTACGAAAATAAAATTCTAAGGATAGAAACCTATATCTATATTTCCAGAATCAATTTATTTGGTACAGAATAATTTGCGTGCTGATGTTACGCTTCCAGAGGTGGGAAAGGTCATAGTTCAAGTGCGGGCTGGTCGATAAGCGCGGGTTCAAACACTTTGGATTGTAGAGTATCAGCCCCTCTAGGTATTGAGGAATATCACATCACTAATCCTTAATATTATAAACGTGAAAGTTTGTGAGGATGTATGTATGTTTGTTGCTCCTTCACGTAAAAACGACTAAATGGAATTTTTTTAAACTTCACAATATATGACTTACCTACATATTAGAATAACACATCGGCTACAGTTTATATAGATATATTGTATATTATCCAAAATATCTATAAACACGTGGGTCAACCGCGGGCCGCAGTTAGTATTATATGAATTTTATTTTGACGCCCTCTGTGGCGCGGTAAGTGAAGGTTCGACGCAGGGTGTTCTGGTCGTTTTCTATGTATAATAAAAAAATATCTGTCTATGTAATGTATTGTATTATGTATCAGTTGTCTAGTACCCATAACACAAGCTCAGTTTACCTAGGGGCTAGATAATGTTGTGTGAATTGTCCGGTATCATTTATTTTGTTTTATTTATAAATGCAAAGTTTGGATGTTTAGATGGATGGATGGATGTTTGTTGCTTCTTCACGCCAAAACTAGGTACTGAACGGATCGGGCTGAAATTGCATACAGGTAGTTCTAGGGATGGAATAAAACATGGGCTGCTACTATTTATCCTATTTATCTGTCCCTATGTATGCTTAAATCTTTAAAACTACGCAACGCATTTTGATGCGGTTTTTTTAAATAGATAGATTGATTCAAGAGGAAGGGTTATTAACCATTTGAGACTAAATTTCCAAACGAGCGAAGCCGCGGGGCGCAGCTAGTAGCCATATATAGATATCAGTCCTCTCAAAACTGAGTTAGAAGAGCCAAATCAAGCCTTAATCAAACATTCAGAGTTAGTAGGGAAAACAAATGATTGTCGTGACTACAGGTATCAGAAACAATAAATCTCTATGGTCGTGACAATTTCAACATTTATCAGAGTCGATAGTAACATTATCCATATCTGTGGTCCCTTGTTGACAGTAAAATTGGCGCGAAGAATTATTGCATTTTCCAAGTCTCGTCGGTGAATGGGTCCCTGCGCGGATAAGGCTTCAATAACTTTGATTGCTTGTCTTTATTTGGAACCCTTTGGGATATCATATACCTTACTCGATATTATATTGACGCAAGGTGGGTGAGGTAATCTGGGATTTTATCAAAGGGCTACGCTGATATGATATGTACACGTATTAGTAACACTGAGATAAATGTACATACTTATATATCAATGTCAGACAGATTTTTAGTCGAGGGCCTTTTTATAAAGATTGACAAAATACCCTGGAACACCAAAATTTCAGCCCTTAACGTACGTTAACACTTTGACTGCGATTTTTTTCGACGACTGCGATCTTTTTTTTAACCTAAAAAATTCGTGCTGCCGCTCTACACAGCGGTTGTGTTGCGCCGCACATGCGTTTCATTCGAAAAATATTACGGCTGTGCTGAGTCACAAAGATCTGTATTTTCTCAGCCGCTGCCCTAGTGTCGATTTACGCATATTAGTCACTTGTAGAAAACACATACCGTGTGATTTCAGCAGTCAAAGTGTTAAGGGCTGAAATTTTGGTGTTCTGCCAACAAAAACAAGTTTCGTTTTAACCCGGTCACATTCTTTGTGACCGGGTTAAAACAAAAATTTCGGTTAAAATACAAAATTATCATCAATTGCATAGGTAACAGCTACATCGATTACTCTTAGGTTCGAGTTATTCCACTTTGCCCCGCCAAGGCGCCCCACCCACTAGTGGGGCAAAGTGAAATTGATTAAATTTTGTCGTATAACCTGCCCAACTAATTCAAACAAAACAATCAATCTCAAAATCAATCGAAATCAATTAAAATGAAATTATTCCACTTTGCTCCACCAGTGGAGCGCCTTGCCAAAGTTGAATAATTCCAGTTCTGACCAGCCTCAAAAATGTCAGCTGTTTTCAGTCAAATAAATGAAACTCGAATACGTAAACAACGCCAACCATATTTTTAAGTCTGCAAAGTTTCAACCATTCGAAGAAGTGATATTCTGACGTGTAGCGTAAAATATGAGTGTTTCTTCTTTTGCAAGCAGAAACCACCAACCAATATGCTGAGTGCGGGCATTGTACGCTGCGAGCTGCTTTTGTATGCCTAGCTTAGGTTTCTTGCCTTTGTTCGTGCCTATTAGTTACGGGCCTAAGGTTCAGCCTATAAGTAAACAGGGTTTAAAATTAACTGACACATACGAAGGCAGTGATTAGCCTTTTCCTGTTTTTCAAGCCGTTGCAACTTGGAAAGCAGTCACATTAAACTTGTTAAACTTAAAAACACAGATTAAAGTTGTTATTTATTAATTCGCATATTAGAAGTAGAGTAAGGTTTTTTATTTATTTGATTTTAACATTATGTACCTACTCGTAATATACCCGACAGAGCTCAAACAATTTCCAAAAGTGGCAGTGGGCCGGCCATATATCGCGAAGAACCGACAACCGCTGGGGTAAAAGTGTTCTTGAGTGGAGACTACGACTCGGTAAACGAAGTGTAGGACGCCTTCCGGACAGGTGGGATGACAACGATAGGTCGCTTATTTCATGAGTTAGTTCTACTTGTTTTTTACTTGTATAAATTTGTATTCAAATATTGTGTTTGGTATTCTTGCTCAGTGACATTTCGAAATTCATGAGTTCACCTTCGGCTCTCATACTTTATTTATGTTTTCACGTAAATCGTGGGTTGCGTACGTACACGTGTATTTCTATCTTAGAATACGAATCGCTGACAAAAATAGATTTCGATTTTGCGTCATACATACCAATGAAAACTTAGAAAACCTTTTCAATAACCGGTATGGTGATTATATAACTCGCGACCGGTTTGCGACAGGCATAAATTAAGCAATCAGTGCTGTCAAACGCCAGTTTTGACCAATTTTGACGTTGTTGGTAACTGTTGTCAAACTAATACAAAATTGACGTTTGACAGCACTGATTGCTTAATTTACGCCTGTCGCAAACTGGACGCGAGTTACATAATCACCCGGCGGGTTTATACAGATTCCATAGTAGGACCAGTTTGTTAAAATCAAGGTATAGAAACAAATTAGAACTGCTTTAACACTTTTGTACGCAAGTATTGTGTAATTTACTTTACTAGTGTTATCGCGCTGGTTCTAGTATTTATATTCATATGAATTTCTACCGTATTTTTTCAAAAAGTCACAGAGTTTATTAAAGATAAGGGAAGGAATAGAAAATAATATTATTATTATTTTATGGGATGTAGATTCAGCTACCATCGTCCCGATAGTCGTTTCGGTTAACGGCGTAATAGAAGAGCCTCGATCAACATCTGAAGAGACTCTCAGGGCCAGATCCAAAATCGGTACTCTTGGACTCGGCACGTATCGTCAGGAAGTTCCTTTCTCTGCAGCCCTAGTCACCGGCCGCTTGAGCCTAGCTTCGCGGTCGGTGATCTACCGTTTTGATATATTTTTACTGTAGAATAGTTTTATAATATTTTATTGTATTTTCTATAGTAAAAAAATATTTTCTACGAAAATTTTAAATAAATGAGTGAATAATAATATAATAATTTTCACGCGAGCGAAGCCGCGGGGCGCAGCTAGTTGAGTATTGACGATATTGGAGAGTAATTAATTTTTATCATCGATCGATTTAGGAAACTGCAAAGGTGACTAAGCCAATACTCTGCTCAGCTGTGATAGATACGGGAACGATAAATATGAGTGTCCGTTTGTGAATTCATGTTTGCAGCGGAAGTGACGTTGCATATCTAGAGTATTCGTGTTCAATGCACTAGGCTATGAAATAAAGAAACAGCTCGAATACAAGCTTTAAACATGAAGTAGTGTTTTGCTAGGAATATTTATTTTCCTTCTATTGCAACTTATCAAGTACAACTTTGTTAAGAAATGTTGCAAAAAATCAGTTATACTGAAAAGGTAAGGTTTGGAATTATTTATTTAACAATAAAGAGTAGGTAACTAGGTAGGTAGTGAAGTAGTGGTGTAGGGTGACCAGAGGTCAACTTGACTGGTTGTTATGTGTGTGAACTCCTTATCATCACTATCTGTGGTTTTGACCTTAGAACGATTGAAACACCACCGGTTGTTTGAAAACACCTATACAAATAAAAATAATGTGTTATTTTTTATTTACTAGTATGAAGCAAAGTCTATGACTATGAGTTTGTTCAATTTTATTTGATAATAATTTTATGTATAAAATATGACTTGTCTAAGTGCTTATTTTGTATATATATAAATGATTTTTGATATATTTTTTTCAATTCATAAGAGATAATGAGAATGGGATAGAAATGAAAAAGTTATGAAACCTACTACCTCCACAAAATCATCCCCATCAACGCTGTTCGCCCAAAAAGTGCTCAACGCGCCTAAAGAAGTTTTCACTCCAAAAATTATGCAAAAAGTTGGTGCATACAGTAAATTATAAACGCAATGTCAGTGTGGCAACACACCGTATGATTCAATTTTGACAGGCTATGTTGTTCAAACTCAAACCCTCCATTAGGATTTACGTCATCGACACGTGCAGTAAGGGAACGAGAGGGATATGTACGAACAAATGAAACAGCAGCGACACTGAGTGGCAGCACTATTCTAGAGCGCTGCGTCATGGATCGAGCAAGGAAACTACCAACTAGCTTTGCTTTTCTCTAAGTGGGCTTATGGCTGAAAAGGCGGCTTCTTAATAATTAGTTCAAAACTAGTTCCTAAAATTTTTTCAATACTGAGAAAACCCTACCTATCGTAATTTGTCTTTTGCAAAATACATGGGGATAATTGGTTTTTGTGGATCAGGGAGCAAATCAAAAAAGTATAGAAGTCAAGACGATAACCACAATAGCACTATTCAAGAGCTGTGCGTCATGCATCGAGCAAGGAAAGTACCTACTAGCTAAAACCTTGCTTTTCAGAGAATCCACTAGTGTTTGTTCATATATGCTAGCCAATATGTATCCCTTCACTACAAATAGTATAAAACAAAGTCACTTCCCTCTCTGTCCCTAAGTATACTTAGATTTATTTATTTTTATTTATTTATTTAATTATTAACTAGCACGATTACTTATATTTCAACCAATTACACTAGTTAATTACAATACCTATACATATATTAGAACAAATGAAACATAAAAAAAAGAAAAAATTATTCATAAAAATACACAATAAAAAAATAAATAAAAAAAACTAATAATAATTGATCATTTATAAAAATTCCAGGCATATTAAATTGTATAAAAACATATAGATGTTTAACGTTAACGTTTCTTTAAAAAAATTGACGTGTTCTAATTTATTGTAAGGTGTAATGTAAATAAAGCACTTTGAGTTTGAACCAGAATAAGGCTTTCGGCGTAGGTATCGCTTTGCGAGCACTAACACCTCCGTTTGCAGGCCACATTCCCTGTTTTTACGCGCGCTGAAATACGCCGCAGCTCGTAAATATCCTTTTGTATTACTACCACTCGATTTATATATAGGTATGAGCTTTCCCGTTACTAACAAAAAGCAGAGCGTCTTGCTCTGATTATTATTTATATTATATATATGATTATTTATGCTTATTTGAAGAAAAAAATAACTTTAAAACTTTTGAAACTATCATGGTTATTAACACTAAAGTCATTTAAGGCAGTAGTCTGCTTTAGGAGCCGAAAAAAAAGCGTTTTTTCAAAAATTTTTTTGAAAGGGAAGGAAATGATTGCGGTAAACGAAATTTTGAGACGATAGTATATTATATTCAAGCTTTAAAAAACAATTTTTATTATTACAAATTATTGAAATTTGCCAAAGTTGTAACGATTTTTCTGGGGCGCCTGGAGTGTGCACTCGTAAATCGGTGCCGGTGATGGAGGTCGTGCGATGCATCTGAAACAGTGGAACCAAATTTTTTTTAAGTTTTTATAAGTTCCTTTTCTATATAAACTAAAAAAATACCGAAGAAATGACGAAATTCCAAATTTTTTCGAAGTTTCAAAAAGAAATTCATTTTTTTGAAAAAAAAAATTCACTTTAAGTTGCAAAACAAGTAATTTAAATAGTACTTTTGTCTAATTTTATTAGTTCAAATAGAAGATAATTCAATACTGAAGCTAGATCACTTTGGTTTTTTTCGATCGCCGGCACCGTTTTCCAAAACTTGTGAAAATGAAAACTCGAGAAAACGGGCTGTAAAGTTTTCGGTCCAAAAAAATGTAAGTTTTTGGATACTTACACTAATTAGATGTTAATCGGCTATCCCCGGGCCATACAATAGTCCTTCCTCTTCTTCAAAAAACTCGTTTTGGCGGAGGCTTTCCGATCTTCGAGCTGTACGAGCCTCCTTGCTGGAAAGTGATGTGCGCCGGTTCTCCCGCGTTATGCGCTCAGCATCGACGGTGTCAGCAAAATTTTTGCATTGCTGCCCGATGACAATATCGAGGAGCTGCATGGTAGAAACGTTTATCCCTTCTCGTCCGATACCAAGAAGCCTCATAACAAAAACAATCCGTCTGTTGATTTCGTAGCCGGTATTTATAAATGGTCCTGACTGGATTTCGCGTCGACCACACATACACTGAACAACAATTTTAAATCCTAAGCCTCGATGACCGCTTTCTGCAAACGTAAATTTTTGTTTGCATGATCTGCAAATTGCGATTTCCGAAAGAGCGAGAAACACCGATATGAATTAAATAATGCGGTAGCAGTGCGATGAATGAATAATGATATCATCGCTGCTTGCTGCCTTCAACTTTTGCTCACTGCGACTCGTGTGTAAGTCTCCGTCGTCCGATGATACACTGTTAAAACGATTGCCGTGAAATTTTCGCTTTCGCGGTTCCGCAGCACGCTGTCTTTTAGATCGATCACCTTTCGGGTAGCTTGACATTTCAATGTGCGCTCGGCAAAATCAAAAATGAAACTGAAAGCTGACGCTACAAATAGCAGTGTAGAAGCCGATTCCGAGAGCTATAGTTTACCGTTATATTGTATACCGTTATCCCAACAACTACTCAACACAGACCTTCTAGAAAACCTCCCAATAATATTTCAAAGGACCGTTCAATTCTTTCAGGTATATACGAGTATAGTCAAACAATAGAATACACGAAGTGGCGGAGCGCGCGCGCTCGGGTCTGCCCGAGCATTCGCACCTGCTCGACGCTCGGCCACTAAAACTGATCTAGCTTCGAAAATATGTCGAATTGGCCTCTAAAATTTTGAACACATATTCTTGGATAGTTTTGGAATAGATTTAAGACAAAAACGAAAAATCTATTTTTTGAAGCCTGTAAAGCAGACTACTGCCTTAAAACAGGATATTAACCATGATTTGATTTTTGAGTTTTGCAATATTTCGGCACAGTCAGATCATGGCGCATGAAACTGTGCCGAAATATTGGAAAACTCAAAAATCAAATCATGGTTAATATCCCGTTTTAAATGACTTTAGTGTAAAAATAACTTATTAATGACACGTGTGACAATGGAAATTGATCATACCAGAAATATATATAATCAATAATTATAATAATAAGATTATTATTGCTTAACGAAGGTCCGTGTACAAATAATGAAAAGACAGAAATAATGTTATTGCAGCCTTTTATAAAACAGATTGTTTCTCATTATGGGAATACAGTTTCTCGTATTTATAATGTTTCTTAAACTTTATCGTAACTGAAATAAAAACTGAAAACTAACTCATTTAAGTGAAAACTTCACGATATTTCCACGATTACCCCTCGAGTCAACCAGAATGGGTGCCATTAGAAAAACTGGTGAAAAGCACACAAATTACTAATTGGCCGTTTTATCTTTTGCAGGCTTCCGAGCGAAACCAAGTGGACGACAAGTGGGCTACTTTTGGCTGAAAAGGCGGCTTAGACTCATTAGCTCAAAAGTAGTATAGTAGGTTCCTAGTATTTTTTCAATCCTGAGAAAACCCTACCTACCTATACTAATTAGGTAGGGTTTTAGTCAGAGTATAAATGGAAATATGAAGTATTTGTGGATGAGGGAGCAAGACCAGCGCAAGTTTTTTTTAAAGTCCGTGTTTCCTGGTCGGCAGGTAGAAAATGCCTCGACATAGGTCTTCGACTACATTTGTAGTAAGATCTGAAAATATTTGTTCCGCGCGTTATGTACGTACATAATATAATAAAAATATCTACTCGTATCTATTATATATGTATAAGAAATGTAATATGTATATCAGTTATCTAGTACCCATTACACAAGCTCTGATTTACTTAGGGCTAGAATGTATGGATTGTCCAGCATTATTTATTTATTTAATACTAGCGGACCTTCCCGGTTTCGCACGGTTTTAGTACCTACGGATCCCTAACTTTTTTGAAAATATAATATACTGGGGATAGTGTAGTGTGGCTTCCCAACGGTGAAAGAATTTTTCAAATCTATCTAGTAGTTTCTGAGCCTATTCATTACAAACAAACAAAAAATCAAACCTTTCCTCTTTATAATATTAGTATAGATGTGCCGGAGGGTCCTAAATCATCCGCTACCTCAACATGAATCATCAAAGACTACGGCTACGTCCCGTTAACGTCTCGTGACACCGTAAATAGTTTAACGTTAAAAAGGCTGCTAACTGCAGAGAGGTAACGAGCGGAAACGGGGTCGCAGAGGAATTATAATTAGAAGGCACGGGTGCCTCGTTCTTAGGTTAAATCGTTGAATCGCCCCGTAAAGAGGTTTTCCACACAAATGATCATCTGGGTGACTTTTGGTATTGTGATCGCTTAATTTTTAACCCTGTACCAAAATAGAACGGATCTGTTATGATTTTGGATGAATAGGGATGGTTAGTTGGATGAAGCTTTTGATTTATTACGATCTTTCGGTGATCTACATCGAGATAATGAACTGTAATGATATAATTTGTTTACATAGGAACGTGAATATATTAATTTCCCCTTCCTACCCAGTAATCACTTAATTGTGTTATTTTTGTAGGCAACAAGAATGTTTATTATTTGTGAAGCCTTTTGCGGTTGTTATAAAAAACATAAGGCTACATATTTGCTTAGAGGCCACGTCATAACTGTACCATAATGCAAGCTTTGAAATTTTCCACTCGTGTCAAAAAGTGGCCACTAGAAGGACTCTAGACTAGTGTCATTGTTCCTTTTATCATATCTATATATATAAAAGAAAGTCGTGTTTGTTAACACTTATAACTCGAGAACGGATGAACCGATTTAGCTAAAAATTGGTGGAGAGGTAGCTTAGAACCAGGAGTCTAACATAGGATATCTTTTTATCATTTAATTTTAACCATTTGGACATATGGATTTCCACGGGAGCGAAGCCGCGGGGCGCAGCTAGTCATATTATATATTGTGATTTTATGCATCCAGGGAATTGTTCTTAGGTGTAGAATCTTTGTGGGTACACAATGCATGAAAACCCTGTCAAGGTGCAACAATTTTTGGGTTCGCTCTTGTTAGATAGATAGAAAATACTTTTATTGCACAAATTAGTACAATACAATCTTAAAAACTAAGTTATAATTGGCGGTCCTATCGTTCAAGGGCTATCTCTACCAGACAACGATACGGATGGAAATAAATAAAAAAATAAAATTCATTTATTTCGGACAACGACAAATCATAATTAAAATTAAATTTAGGTCCATATCATGTTAGTAGCAAATATTACTTAATTCTATGTTAGTTATTAACAATTAATGTAAATTTTATTACAAACAGTGCAATCATTTCTTTAATCGATTTTCTTCCGCATGCATGCGGCGTGACTTTTGCCTCTTCAGAACATCGATAAAACCTACGAACCAACATATTGGCCCTTACGGTCAACGCCCTTCGCTCCCTCTCTACGTCTGGTTCATCTCTAAGATTGTCACTTATAATGTGACCTGGGTAACTCTTCTAACTCTTTGTATTTGAACTGGGTAACTCTTTTCAGCTCAGATCCATTCAACATAATGGGTGGTACCTCGTTCATGTGTTTTCCCTTCGGGGAGAATACCATGAACTCACTTTTTTTTAAGCCTGCTGAGACCATCTATCACGGAATTTACATAAAGGTTAAAAAGGTGTGGCGAAGAGACCCCCCCCCCCCCCCTGTCTTACGCCACATTCCATCCCATATGCATAAGAAAGCACCCCTGCCCATTTTACCTGATTAGTTTGGTTGTTGTACCAAAACTCAAAAACAGAACAAACATCTTTAGACAAACTAGTCTCGCGTAGCTTTCGCCATAGCATATCGTAACACACGGTGTCAAAATCACGCGAGAGGTCTAGAAAACAAGCATAGACCGGCGTCCGTCTATCCACGTAGTACTGGACAGTATTCTTGAACCCAAGAATAGCACTATCAGTGGACAGTCCTTTCCGAAAACCGAACTGTGCATCGTGTATTCGTAAGTGTTGATCTAGGTGCAAATCCAAAAGCCGGTCCAGTACTTTAGCTATTATAGTTGCCAAGGATATTGGCCTATAGTTGCCCATGTCTGAAATGTCTCCAGTTCTGTTCTTGACTTTGGGCACAATGGTTTTCATACAGTTAGAAGGCACGTACGTAGTAATCATTACTTTCTGTGGTCTCTATCAATCCTAAAAATGTAGTTTTGCACTTATAATTTGCTTATTAGTTTGATTTATCCGGCCATATCTCGCGAAGAACCAACACCGCTGCGGTAAACGTTCTTGAGTGGACACCACGACTCGGTAAACGTAGTGTAGGACGCCCTCCGACCAGGTGGGATTACGACCTGTGAAAGACTGCAGGTAGATGCTGGATGCGTCAAGCTGAAGACAGGGCGCTATGGCGCTCATTGGGGGAGGCCTATATCCAGCAGTGAAGAAGTATTGGCTTTATTTTTTATGTGTTCCTACTTATCTATTCGTTTCAAGAGGATTCATTTCAAGTTGGCACGATTTTTAAATTGCTGAGATATTGCGTTACAAAGTGAATTAAATTTTTCATCCGTATAGCCAAAGGCTACTTGTTAGTTGAGCGCAGCTCACCCTTGAATATGCCGGTACGGTATTTAATGAGGATGGAAGAATTTCGGCCACAGCGCGGCCAATCTCTACTAAGACTAGTAATCATCATCATCAGCCTGATGTCAGACGCGGTGAGCGAAGGTCCGCCTGCGACGCAGAAGGTTGCGGGTTAGATTCCCACCTCGGGACAAAAGTCAATATCAGAGAAGTCGGGACAAATGTGTACGATCTACATTATATTTGTTTCGGGTGTTCTATGTAGGTATAATAAAATATACTACGTAATGTATTATATTATGTATGTTTATCAGTTATTTGGTACCTATAACACAAGCTCTGCTTAGCTTGTGGCTAGATAATGCTGTGTGAATTGTCTAGCATTATTTATTTGTTTATATTAGGGCTCCCCTAATGAGCGCTATGTCTTTAGCTAGACACATCCAGTATCTGCCTGCAGTCTTTCACAGGTCGTCATCTCACCTGGCCGGAGGGCGTCCTACACTACGTTTACCGAGTCGTGGTGTCCACTCAAGAACGTTTACCGCAGCGGTGTTGGTTCTTCGCGAGATTTGGCGGGATAAATTAAACTATTATAAGTGTAAAACTAAATTTTGAGGATTGATAAAGACCACAGAAAGTAATGGTTACTAAACTAATGGAAATGATTACTGGCGATAAGTTCCTTCTATGATACAGTTGACAGGTACTTTACATAATATTTTTGTATGAAAAATGTATGTTTGTCATCAGCTCGCCTCATTTCCCATTTCCCGTCGGCGGCAATCTCGTGTATTGCCGTCACTCGACCGAAATCCAATATGCAGCGCAATCTCGACCTTATTGCAAGCAGGAATGGGTTTTTGATTTAAATTGATCTGCAGTTCAAAACGCATTTTCCCTGTATTTTGAAGGCTTTTGGAAACCGTGTGGCCCGGCTATAAGAGAAGGTTTCAGCGTTTGAAATATTAGACACAGGTTGTAAATAAGCTGACAGAGAACCAAAGTTATCGACATAGCTCTAAGAATTAGCAAGCTGAAGTGGCAGTGGGCCGGCCATATCTCACGAAGAACCGACGGCCGCTGGGGCAAACGTGTTCTTGAATGGAGATCACGACTCGGTAAACGTAGTGTAGGACGCCCTTCGACCAGGTGGGATGACGACCTGCGGAAGGCTACAGGTACGCTAGGGACAGGACTACAGGATGCTGGATGCGGCAAGCTGAAGACAGGGCGCTATGGCGCTCATTGGGGGAGGCCTATGTCCAGCTGTGGACTGCGGATGATATGTTAGGCTGATGATGATGATGTAAATAAACTGAGGTCCAATTTCTCCATTGCGATTGAACGCACATAATATAAGATAAACCTGAATGCGTCAAGCTGAAAAAGCTTTCAATTACACTTTTCATTAACTTAGACGTTTACAAAACTTCCTACCTTTGAGACTAAAATCATCCTTGCGTGGAGTAGAAGACTCTGGAGTCTTCTACTCCCTCTTCTCGATTGCGCCGATGTTTGTTTCCTGGACGCGACGGAGGAACTGTGGAATAAGCTCGAGCGCCTTCAGAATTTGGGCATCCGATTCCTATACGGATTACGTAAATTCGACCATGTTTCTGCTTTAAGATCCAAGCTGAAATGGCTGCCCATACGAAGGCGGCGTGATCTTCACAATCTGTCCTATCTCTACTTTATCCTTTATAATCCTCTTTCGCCGACATACCTTCGTGAACGATTTGAGTTCCTTGTCCCCCGCGGTGTGTTGTGTAGAACGGCAGTCTCACTCCGTCTCTCCAGTACTCCTGGAGGTTCTTTTGCCGGGCAAGCGGCTAGATTATGGAACTCTATCCCCATGATATTCGAGCCAGTCCATCGATTAACATATTTAAAATCAAATTGAAAGAGCACATCCTATCATCATAAAATTATCTATCTAAAGATATTTATATATATACTAGCTGCGCCCCGCGGCTTCACCCCCGTTAAATCTATGTGTCAAGTCAAATGGTTAAAATGATAAAAAGTATCCTATGTTAGACTCCTGGTTCTAAGCTACCTCTCCACCAATTTTCAGCTAAATCGGTCCAGCCGTTCTCGAGTTATAAGTGTTGTAACAAACACGACTTTCTTTTATATATATAGATATAGATTTAATTAGCTATATTTTTTTTATTATATTGAACTAAATGTATTTATTAGGTTTATTGATCTATTATTTTTTAATTTATGTATTAATCTCATTACGTATTTAATTATTAGTCTAATTTGTTTCTTGTACACTTCCTCTATCTATTCCATCGCCTCTCCTGTAAACCTAAGGTTTGCTGGAAAAAAACTCTAACTCAGGGTTAAGCTCGCCTATGTACATATCTTTTTTTAATTATGTAATTTTTAAGTTTTGTATGTGTACAATAAAGAATTAAAGCTGAAGACAGGGGGCTGTAGCGTTCATTGGGGGACGCCTATGTCCAGCTGGACCAGTGGACTAACGCAGGCTGCTGATGATGATGAATAATAAAATAGGTAGCTAGTATTGTAGCTCTGTATAGTAATTGTAAAGCACAACTTCTAAATATTATGCCTACTACAGAGAGGCAGATTGATATTTATTAGACTAAAAATATGATCATTCTTCTGCTACTAACAAATTATGCTTATATCATAAAATTTATATAACCTATTTTCTAATATAAAATACAATATATTTATAAAATAGTTTATTCAACTATTGTAGTACATAAATAATGCTGGACAATTCACACAGCATTATCTAGCCCCATGGTAAGCAGAGCTTGTGTTAAGGGAACTAGATAACTGATATATATAATACAATACATTACATAGATAGATATTTTTTATTATACATAGAAAACGACCAGAACACTCGGAACAAATATCTGCAGATCGTACACACAATTGTTACGAGGCGGGAATCGAACCCGCAACCTCCTGCGTCGCAAGCGGACCTTCGCCCACCGCGCCACATCGGTCGTCAATCTCTCACGTTAAAGAACTAGAAGTCTGTACCTATAATAATGTATATAAAATTTCATAATTAATAGTTATAAATATACACAAATATAATAATAATAAAATTATTTATTTTCAAAAAATGGTTTCTAAAGGTTAACAGAGTAATTTTCAAAACTAATTACGATTATCTCTAAATCATTTAAGTTTACCTTTAGGTACTATCATGGCCGCAGTGATACGAAAGCCACCCCAAAGCTAATAAATACCTTTAGGTAAAGTACTCTACCCTAAAACCTTAGTGCTGAAAATGCATCGACTCCTCGCTCTAAGTAAAACTTGTGTTTAGACGCGAGGGCTACTCTGCCTCACAGACACCGGGAGTGCGACTAAAGTACAATGGTAGGTATAGTAAATAGTTGATACATCGATTATGTTGAACAATTGAAAGAAAAAAATTAACCAAGTTTAACTAAAACATCAATCGAAACGAAAGTGAAACGAAATTTGAGGTTAAACAAAAGTCAGTTACCTTAACTAAAACAATAAGTATAAGTAAACAGAAAAATAAAAATAAAACTAACTATATATATATATATATATTTTATATTATCATTACAAAATACAAATACCTAAAGAACTTGATATAATTTATTAACTTATTTATTACTTATTTATTAACTTATATTAAACTTATAATCTAAACAGGTACATAATTATAAGTATTTTATTTATTATATTATTATAAATATTAACTTATTTATTACTTATTTATTAACTTATATTAAACTTATATTTTTTTGATTTGATAAGTTTAATCTAAGTTAATCATCATCATCATCATCATCAGCCTATAGCAGTCCACTGCTGGACATAGGCCTCCCCCAAAGAGCGCCATAGCGCCCTGTCTTCAGCTTGCCGCATCCAGCATCTACCTGCAGTCTTTCGCAGGTCGTCATCCCACCTGGTCGGAGGGCGTCCTACACTACGTTTACCGAGTCGTGGTCTCCACTCAAGAACACGTTTGCCCCATCGGCCGTCGGTTCTTCGCGAGATATGGCCGGCCCACTGCCACTTCAGCTTGCTAATTCTTTGAGCTATGTCGATAACCTTGGTTCTCTGTCGGATGTATTCGTTACGAATCCTATCCTTCAGAGAAACTCCGAGCATAGCTCTTTCCATAGCTCGCTGAGCGACTTTGAACTGGTGGACCAGCCCTATCGTGAGTGTCCACGTCTCAGCTCCGTAGGTCATAACGGGTAGGACGCACTGATTGAAAACTTTCGTTTTCAAGCATTGCGGTATGGATGACGTGAAGACTTGACGTAGTTTCCCAAATGCTGCCCAGCCCAGCTGGATCCTCCTTTTGGCCTCCTTCTCGAAACTGTTTTTACCCAACTGCAGAATCTGCCCAAGGTAAGTGTACTTGGAAACAGTTTCGAGAAGGTGACCATGTACGACCACCGGCCTTGGATCAATGTGACCATTGATCATGACTTTGGTTTTATCCAAATTCATGCCAAGACCGATACATCGGGAGGCTGAAGCTAGGCCGTCCAGCATCTGGTTCAGTTCCTCAAGCGACTCCGCCATTAAGACTATGTCATCAGCGAACCGCAGGTGTGAGATGTACTCGCCGTTTATATTAATGCCCTTTCCTTTCCAGTCCAGCAACCTAAACATATCTTCCAATGCGCACGTGAACAGTTTCGTGGTGAAAATCATAAGTGGCCAGTAAGTTTCCGGGTGGTTAGGAAACCCTTTTCATCGCACACCAAGGAGTATGTATATCGTTGAATTGAGAGCTGTTTCGAGGGCGATGTATGCGAAATCCCCGTACTTATAGATAATCCTACTAATATTGTAAACGCGAAAGTTTGTAAGTATGGATGGATGTTTGTTACTCTTTCACGCAAAAACTACTGAACGGATTTTAATGTAACTTTACAATAATATAGCTTATAATGTAGCTGAGTGTACCTTTTGTGTCAGGCTTTACGGATTTCCGACATTTAATAATGAAGACCTATAGAAAATCTGTCATTTCGGGAAAAGTTCTTTTTGAAGTACGTACGTTATGTAGATCAGTACATTATGAGATGAGGACCTAACCACCCGGAAACATTCTATCTAGCTAGATTATACTACTACTACTCTATATGAAAATAGGACATTACCTACACAAATACAGCACACGACTTATTATAGTTTTTTTGTTTGTTTTTTATTTTTTTTCTTATACTAAGTATTATAATTTATATATACTAGTACTAAACAGTAACTATACTAAGAATAGTTTTTATTTTTTTGTTTTTAAATAATAATAATAATGCTGGACAATTCCCACAGCATTATCTAGCCCCATGGTAAGCAGAGCTTGTGTTAGGGGTACTAGATAACTGATATACATAATACAATACATTACATAGATAGATATTTTTATTATACATAGAAAACGACCAGAACACCCGAAACAAATATCTGCAGATCATTCACACATTTGTTCCGAGGCGGGAATCGAACCCGCAACCTCCTGCGTCGCAGGCGGACCTTCGCCCACCGCGCCACATCGGTCGTCGTACTTAAAAAGACTTAAAATTAAATAATTAATAATATAATAAATTCTTTGAGGGAATTATTTAAAAACATTAATATTCTGACTGTAATATCGCAATACATCTATGAAAATTTAATGTATACCCACAAAAATAAGGATAGCCTTATGAAAAAGTATGATGTTCACAATAGAAATACAAGATACAAGAACAAGTTACACATCCCATCATTTAGATTACACAAGGTAGGGAAATCATTTATGGGCACTAGCGTGCGCTTTTATAATAAGCTTCCATCTGAAGCAACTGAGCTCCCTATTCGTAAATTTAAAAATTACATAAAACTAAATCTCATCAAGAAGGCTACTCCATAAATGATTATCTCAACGATGTTAATGCTTGGCCAGATGTCGCTCAGTGCTTATTTTGTAAGCCTAAAGAAATAAATGATGTTTTACCTTTAAAGTAAAGTTTTAACATTGATATACAAAACAGACATATTTTTTGATCAGCTAAAAAATCATTTATTTCTTGCATTGACGATTGCCAGCCCAAAAAAAACCTTTTTAAAATACCTGTTATTTATACACATTATTTTTTTTGCATCTCGATTATGTTAATATAATTATTAATAACTCTTGGTTGTGCTGCTTTTCGGGTCTTAGATACACCTCTAGAGCCCCAGACGGACTTTCTAAATTTACGCACTTTTTTCTGTGGACAATTAGTCGATACATGTCCTATCTTATCACAAGTATAGCATTTAACATTTGGGCAGTTTGTTGAAAAATGTCCTTCTTCATGGCACGTGTAACAGCGAAAAGTGTTGCTCAAATTCATCGGTGTAACAGTAGTTATTGCAACGATGTTAGATCCAGAAGCACTGGCGGCACGAGGTGCATTGGCGGAAATTGACGGCGCCGATGATGTCACTTTGGCCACACCGCATAGTTCCGGCGTACTAGTGATTATATGGGCAATGTTACTACTAGAACTCGATACACTGGCTTCTACTTCGATAGCACTGCTTAAATTCACTTCAGTAGTATTTGATATCACTGAACCGGATGAAAGAGTGGTATTATTAGGTAAGGTATTATGGCTTGCACAAGGTGTATTGATCCCGTCGGCCATTTTGTCGCTTGATCCTGCGCCGTGCATATTTATTGCAATATCACACGCAGTTTGGAAATCCAAAGTCGTCTTCTCGAGCAATACATTTCGTATTTCATTGCTGCTGATTCCACTTATAAATTGATCTCTCAAGTTTTCGTCGAAGCATTCTGGGCAAAAGTCACACAAGGAAGCAAGTTGTTGAAGGTTAAAAATGTAGGTGATCAATGATTCTGTCGTTTGCACGCATTTTCTAAATTTATACCGTGTTTTCAACTTATCTGAAGACATATTAAAACGGTGGTTTATTTAATTGAAAATTTCACACTGAGTCACACACACAATACGCGACCGGACAGAACGGGTCGGATGCAAAGACTAGCCCAGACCAGACAGACCACAGAACTATTAGTCACCGCCCAAGATGATAACGCGTGCAAAGATAACAAGAATGGTAGTGGCCCGATTATTAAGCAATTACCTAATAATGAATTACCCTACTATTAAGCAATAATGAGTTACTTAAGGTCTCATTTATTTTACATTTAAAACCAACCAGGCTGACAAATTGTTTAAATCAGGGTTTTCCAAACTTATTTTAACTGTGACGCCCTTGAGAGGAGAGATGGCGCTAGTCGTCTAATGAACATTGGCTTTGTGTTAAATTAAATCTTAAAATTAAATTGAAAGCTGTTCGACGATTATTGCAAAAGTGTAAAGTACTGTAAAAAGCTTACGCTCAAGTGTTTTCCAAGAAAAATATAAAGGTTTGGACGAGATACAGTGATATGTACAACAGCACTCATATTTAGAAGAAAATTTGTTCCTAGATACATAAAAACTACACTGTTAAAACCAAGCACTGACAACTAAGACACCTGTGAGTAAATTATTTACACTGAACAAAAACACCAAACAATTACATTAAACCAAAATTCCTGTGATAACATCGTTACCGTTCTATCTGAGATGTAAACAAAACAGCTGGTTGTGACAGATAATATAGCTCCGTTGGTAAAGCAGTATTTCACATGAGAAAGTGACATCTATTGAAGCTTCTAAGAACCTTGACATAACGACGAGTAAAGTTTGCGAGACTTATTTTCGACACTGTTATATATGATTCGATGGCGCAGCGGTGTGATATCTGACTCCTAAGCGGACGTATCCAGGATCGATCCTACCAAGGTTAAATTTTTGTTTCTTCTTGGAAGCTTCTTCTGAACTACAATGGATGAAGAAACAAATATTACACATAGAAAACGCCAAGTTATAGCCAAATCCAAATCATTGGAGTCGTATACAAACACTGCATTTTTGATTTTAAAAAATAGTATGACGCGGTCACCCATCCAAGTACTGACAGCGCCCAACATGGTATGAAGGCCCCCTTAGTTATAAAATTTATATTATTTTATTTTGGTTTTAATATAAATATATATATGTATATATTATGTTAATGTTGGTTGTTATAATGGCGTAGTCAAATAAATGGCGCGGTGGGCGAAGGCCCGCCTGCCATTTATTTCGGGTGTTCTGGTCGACATTTATGCATAATATAAAAAATATCTATCTAAGTAATATATTGTATTAAGTAGGTATATCAGTCATCAATTACCTATAAAACCTATACCCTGGGGTAGGTACCTATCAAAACCCATGACATGTAATGATTATTACGAATATAGGACTACGAGTATTATTACTATTACCCATAACAGACCCACACAAGCTCTGCTTAGCTTGGGGCTAGATGATGCTGTGTGGATTGTCCAGCTTTATTTATTTATTTATTTATCATTTATGTGAAGTGATATCCGCCCAAATATAACAATAACTGGTAGGAGTAGGCACGGTGGTAAGCTACCCTGCAAATCGCTGACCTCTGCCACGGGGGTTGGAACGTGACATGTGTATTAATAACTTGCACTACGCTGCTGGACTGGGAGGACTTAGGACGAACTGGGGCAGGGGCAATTATGTTATTTACTTTTAAGGTTTTGAAAAGCCACCAAGAATATCTGTAACTGCGGCTATGCTGTTTCTTATCCTGATCAAAAAGTTTGCAGTATCGCACGTAGTTTTGAAGTCGAGTGTCTCCTCATACAATACATTAGGTACGTATTTCATCACAGCATCCACTTATAAACCGGCAATTCGGGCAAAAGTCACACAAGGACGCAAGTTATTGAAGATAGATGTAGATATTCAGGGATTCACAAATTTGCACACTTCTCATAAAAACATTACAGTTCACTTAAAATGAGATAAACTTAACAGTAAATGAGTACTAAATATAAGTTAAGTAGGTAAATAGCTCCTGGGCTCTGAGACTTTCCCCCATATCTTTAGTCATTACCTCGACTTCGATTCAAACTCTACTCAACCTCCAAATGCGTTTCGGTATGCTTGATCGTAAAAAAATCCTTCACTCGAAACAGCCTTCGAGAATTTTTTAATACGAGTGGAATAACGAACTGTCATCTCAAGGTACCTCGCTACCTACCTTGAATGCTCCTCGAAATAGTTTGTTTTTATTTACAATGGATTTTGGAGACTATCTCAATGACATTTACGACGATGAAACCTACAATTACCCATCGCGAAGGTATATAAGAGAGGTTGATATATAACCAAATTAACGACTAAGCATACCAAACTCGAGCATGTTTTGGAGGAATGCTCGAAACGCCCTTGAACAAGTTTGAGTGGAGAATTATTTGAGGTAATGACTAAAGATATGGGGGTTAATCTAGATTATTAATCAAAACTAATTATATTATTATACTAGTGTTAAATTATATTTATGTATGTAGTTATATTATTATATTGAGTAAACGTGTGCTTTCAACATATTTTTGTACATAATAATAATGCTGTCTAATTATTTTATAGTATCCGAAGTGAAGAGAACTGTAGTGGTATCCGCATAGCTGCCTGGCAAATGCTTCTTTTATTCCTAGGATTCGTAACGAATACATCCGACAGAGAACCAAAATTATCGATATAGCTCAAAGAATTAGCAAGCTGAAGTGCCAGTGGGCCGACCATATCTCGCGAAGAACCGACGGCCGCTGGGGCAAACGTGTTCTTGAGTGGAGACCACGACTGGGTAAACGTAGTGTAGGACGCCCACCGACCAGGCGGGATGACGATCTGCGAAAGACTGAAGGTAGATGCTGGATGCGGCAAGCTGAAGACAGGGCGCTATGGCGCTCATTGGGGAGGCCTATGTCCTGCTGTGGACTGCTATAAACTGATGATGATCCTTTATAGTAGTTCCCGATGTTTCCACATGACACCACGCGTGTGAAGCTATGGGAACAAAATGATAATTTGTTATTTAAAAAACTTTAGCTTGACGTTTTGCCTTTCTTATTTTACTAGGAGAACTTACCGGTGATACCCGCTCTACTTAAACACAATTTTTTTTATATTTTATCAAAATGTTTTAAGAAGAAACAACCTACCTAGGTTTACTGTGATTCTACTTAATTCTGGTACGGGGATTCCAGAATTACTTTCCGCCTAGTAGACACATTTTATAACACATGTATTATGGATAGCGACAAAATAGATAAGGCGACGAGTGATCATTGCAACCCATATTATTATTTTTATTTATTTATAAATTAGCCCCCCTACAAAGAGTCCTAAGTTCGTACTATTGCCCTCACATATTTGCATTTGCCGCGGCCTGCGGACGCATGAAATTTTCAGGAAGCGGCCATGTTGGAGTTTGAAACTCGCTGGCTAGAGTGGAGTATTTTTCATTTATGAGTATTGATTAAGAAGAGCATAAAAACTTTTTTGCCTATGTATTTCATGAAGATACATAAAGGAATACGTTATCTGAAAAAGTGAATTATCATACGGAGTTTATATATTAAAGTGGTTTTCTGTGCATTTGCTACACCATAACCATGTATTAGACATATAAGAGATGAACATGCTAGTGGTTTCTTTTCACTTCTTCCACTAGTGGACAAAAAATTTAAGTGAACAGTAAAACAGTAAAATAATTTTATTTGATAATAATTTATATATAAAATATGACTTGTCTAAGTGCATCTTTTGTAAGCCTAAAGAAATAAATGATTTTTTACTTTACTTTTACTATACTTTACAGGTAAAAAAGTAGGCAGTACGCATACAATATTTATATTTTTGGGAATTTCAGTATAAATTTGTATTAATAAAAGTTTAAATATGTTTTTAATATTAAGCATACTTAAGTGTGCTTAAAATTATACTTGATTTTATTTAGGCTTCGCAAGCATTGTTTCCACGGTACAAAATAACCTATAGCCTGGTTCGATCAACTGATATAATATACTTTTATTCCAATCAAAGTCAGCCATAATCAGGGCCGAATCTTGCGAGGCAGTTCAATATAAATATTCCTACTTATATTTATATTGTACTGAATGATTAGTAAATCACAACTACAGCAAGCAAAATGAACTCTATAGCTACCTATAGAGTTCATTTTGCTTGCTGTAGTGCTGTAGTAAGTGACTGTTGTCCTAATAGTAGCCATATGGTGGCACTACACATGGCTATTTGCGTTCGCTATTGGGTGTTTGTTGTATTTGGCAAAATATATGACGTTCAGACGAGCATGCAAAAAGAGGCAAATACGACCATCCACACATGGCACACAAATACCAAACACACAAACATTTGGCAGCAGATTGAGCAGAGCGCAAGGTGCCAATACGGCCATTGAGTGGACGGCTTATTGCGTATTTGCCTATTTGACTGCTTTGATGTGCCTCGAGAAACCGACAAGCGCACGGTAACGCGTATTTGGTATTGGACTTATTTGTCAAATAGGCAAATAAGGCGATCGCTTTGTCAAATAAACTGTCCACACATGGTATCTAATTGTTTGCCAAATACACAAATACATTTGTATTTCTGTAGTGCAACCATAAGAATAGATAAATGTCTATTCTTATGCATTAGCATTATTGGTTGCGTATTTAAATAGGTATCTACAATATCGGAAAAAAGTGAATTCTTATTGGATTTTTATATTAAATAGGAAAGGAGTGTCAGTGAGCAATAATGAGGCACGGTATTAGTACAAAAAGTAATAATAGTCTTGGGGATTATGGTAAAAAAAAATTACAGTAAGGTATGCTTAAAATTATATTTTATGTCTTATTTTTTAATCTAAGGTAACTATTGAGTTATCTCTATTTGACTATGGACCAAAGATCCTGAGCCAAAGGCCCAATGATGTCCGTTTTTAGGACATTTTGGTCCGGAAGCCAGGTACAAACTTGGTCAATTATTTCTAAAAAAAATGGAATAAGGTTTTAGAATTCATGGAATACGCGAATTTTATTTTTTATATTTTATTTGAACCTTTTTCGATGGGAATAATGTCATCATCGCTGCCACTGCCCAACCCACCCACGGAGTCGCAGCTGACGATCACGAGTATTCATAATATTAATCCCTAATGCATATTACGAAGTTTTGCTTGGAAGGGACTTGGTCATGAAAATCTGTAACTGGCTCCCGGAATATTTTCTTCATAAACCCTAGCAAACATCAAGTTATTTTTAGTTTATTTATCGGAATATTTTTGTAAGTTACAGATTAAAAAAAAAATATCCTATCGCGCACATTACAAGTTCTGTGTGAAATAACTAATATAATTTTAACAATAAATATAGGTTTTACGAACGATTAGAATTTTTGAGAATATTTACCATATCTTTCTAAATGTGTCAGCACATTAATCCACTTTCGCACAGCATAAAAATGTGTTTAACGATGAATGCTAATAACTTATGAAATTTAGGCTTTAACTCGTTATCTTAAGATACATTTTACTAAAATATTCGCACCAACTTCAGTTAAATGGTCCGAGAACTGTCATCTGATGTGTCTGCCATCAATATAAAATACATCTAAAGGTTGACGACCGATGTGGCGCGGTGGGCGAAGGTCCGCCTGCGACGCAGTAGGTTGCGGGTTCGATTCCCGCCTCGGAACAATTGTGTGTACGATCTGCAGATATTTGTTCCGGGTGTTCTGGTCGTTTTCTATGTAAAATAAAAAATATCTATATATGTAATGTATTGTATTATATATATCAGTTATCTAGTACCCATAACACAAGCTCTGCTTACCATGGGGCTAGATAATGCTGTGTGAATTGTCCAGCATTATTTATTATTTATGAGTTAAAGCCCATATTTGAATGCACGATTTTACGGTTTGTGCGATAGCGCTGTAGACAATAACAAGGGAAAATGTTCTGTGACAATAACAACCTATATATGTACATAATGTACTTCTATTTATTTAGTACATAGATAGTCGAAGCAGACAAACATCGTTTGATAGCGACAACTTGCATGTATTGATTGATCAAAGTATTTAAAAATGTTTATGACATTTCATTATGGGGCTATAGATAATGATGTGTGCATACTTTAACATTATTTATTTATTTATTATTCATTCATTTATTGTGCACCTTGTACTACTGAGGCAAAGCAAAACAGGTGGTCCCAATTAGCTTCGGTTGACACAAAAAAAAATGTTACAAGCTAGCTACCAAAAGTAGCCTTCTCTTACGACCCATAAAGGCAGTGATCATTTTAAAGCTTGAAATACATTCTCATTCCAAAACCACTATAATAAATAAATAACCAACTGAAGTTACTGGGATACACGTTGTGAAGAAATATTTGTAGACAGAGTAGGTACTTACTACACGTGGAGAAGAAATACACAGACACAGTACTTACAGTTGAAATCAGTTCCTCTATCGATTCCAAGTACCTACAATGGTCAAATATTTTAAATGTTTGACTGCAATAATAGCGCGTGACTGTCATTTGTTTTGGATGGGTTTTATGAAACGAAATATAAAAGCTCCTCGCTTTACGTGAGATTGAAATTTGAAATGTGATCAAGATAGGAACTGTTTTCAGGAGTAAGTACCGATATCTAGATAATATTATTGACCCAGAAAATTACTCAGTAGGTACTTTTCTCTTATCTGCCAACTGTTAACATGTAAGTAACAAACACAAAATGTTAGTAAATAGTGATCACCAAAGTGACGTATGTACCTAGTGTACATAGTGTGTATCCTTTCTAATATTATACTGACCACAAAAATATTGACCCAAAACCTTCCTTAGCATTCCTATACATATAAAATTTGTAGATCGATAATGTATGTCTGAAAAACATATTTTTAATTGTTAATTTAAATAATTTAAGTATAAGTTTTGACCAGCAGTGGGATGAATCAGGCTGATATAAAAAAAAAGTTAAATAATTTATTGAGTATTATGCAGAGATTCCCTACAAATTTAACAGTATCTTACATAATGAGCCTACTTTAACATCATGAAAATCCTACAGAATTTTAATATAACATATAGTAATTGCAATATCGTCGGTCGGATTCATTACCGGAACATTTCCGAAAACACGTGTTTTGAGCTAAGTATGCAGAATGGTAGGGAATTGGATATTTTTTCCAAATCACTAACGGTAAAACTCAAACATTGGGTCTAATTGTCAGAAAACTACTTATTCCGGTAAAGAAAAAATAATTTTAGAAATCTCTTCGTTTTCAGTAACAGTTTATTTCGAAATGTCCCGCTGCCACTCTAAATTATATAGTGCATCCGTGGTTCATCAATAGAATATTTTGAAATGTTCCAGTATGACTCTGAAATTCTTAAGTTTATTATTGTTTCTTCGTGTTTAGTGCCAGTCGCGCTTTGAACGCTCAGTGTAGGGGTCAGAAAGTAGAAATACAGAAATACAATTTATTGGTAAAATTAATTTACATGTAATTTTTTCATAATAATAGTTAAAATTATAATATAAATTGTATTTTATCATCACAAGCCTAATAAAAATGTAAACATAAATAAAAAACAAAATAAATAAATTAAAAAGTTGACATAAAAACATTTGATACGGAAATAGGTATAGTTGAGGGTATAGTCATATTAAATTTACTTTTCTAGTAGTTCGTTCACTGAGTAGAAATTCTGCTCGATAAGCCAACGTTTCAACCTGACTTTGAAGCAATGCAGACTTTCATCAGCTGTGACGGAGTCTGGTAATTTATTGTACACTGCCGTACCCATAACATGCGTTAACTTTGAGGACTTCGTGAGGGAGCGGGCGATAGTAGCGAGCTTGCCTGCGTTCCGCGTCCCGTACGTGTGGGTGTCGCCGTTCTTCATGAACTCGTTCAGGTTCGAGCGAACATACACCGCCACTTGCATTATTACAATGCATGGCAGCGTAAGTATCGCTAGTTCTTTGAAATATGGTCTAGCGGAGACGTCACGTCGGATGTTAACCAAGGTGCGTATGGCTCGTTTCTGCATACGGAAGGCGCGCTCCCAGTCGGCAGCCCGCCCCCATAGCTCAGCGCCATACTGTAACACCGAGTGCACTGTTGCGAAATAGCAGCTTCGTGCCACCTCCGCCGGAACCACGCGAGCCACCCGTCGGAGCGCAAAACAGGCACTGCCCATCTTTCCGCACAGCTTACTGATATGACTCTCCCAGGTAAGCGCTTTGTCAATTTCGAAGTGGTGGATGCGGATTGTCTGATGACAGTTCCATTGACGCATATTACTAGTTGTTTCGCTGGTCTCCCAGACAGGCGAAAATGTAAATAGTGTGTCTTCAAGTTCAGTCCCAGTCCGTTCAGCCTGAACCATCCAGAGAGTTGGCTGGCCGTCTAGTTCAGCTTTTCCTCCAGCGCGTCCACGGACTTTGCAGTGACGACCGCGGCTACATCATCATAGTAGTAAGTTATATACATACATAGTAGTAAGTTTTAATGAATAACAATTGTAAAAATGTGTTCAAGAGCCAAACGACTGCTCAATTAGCAATAACGAAGAGTTCAAATAGTGATAATGATCAGTTTAGCGGTAAGTTTTGTTTATATACCTACTTATTTAGTTTATAACCTAACTATTGATTTTTTTGTAAAAGCTCGTGAAAATAATCTAACAAAAAGGGGAATGGTGACCAAGAAAGCTTATAATACTAGCATGGATCTTTTTTTGCTTATCAGACCAAGTAGTAGGTTCTTTCTTACCTATTTATGTACCTAATTACTGCCTAAGTTTAGCTTATCCTTTCAAAAGCTAACTCGTACTTTTGTGTGCGAATTATTTTCAGGGTTCCATACCCAAAGGTTTTGCCCTTCGCTTTCACGGGAAGCCTATACTAAGCCTCTTTAAGGCTTAGTGCTTCTCTATTTTTTGCTTTCTAGGTGGTGGTTGTGTGGTGGAATTTGTTCCAGAGACAAAATTAAATGCTGTTCGTAAAAATACTCCTGCGCATAATGACGTTGTCGAGCATCAAAGAGATCATCAAACCGAACCGGGTAAGAAAATGAGTATGCAAGATAACCTTATTGTAAGTTTTTGTAGAAGGTAGAAGCTGGCACAACAGTAGGTAACTAGGTAGTTACCTACTGTTAATGCCAGCTTCTACCCGTGCCACTTAACTGCGGACTTCACGCTGTGTCATCCTCTCGCTCTGTCACTCGTGCCATGCCGTGCCGTGGACATGTTAACAGCGGACTCCGCTAGAATGAGACGGTCATTCTAGCGGAGTCCGCTGTTAACTCGCTACTTATGTATTTAGCTAGGTAGGCAGATGTAGAACTACGACTGCGAATTAAGTACCAACAGCGACCAAAGATATTAAGCCTGAAGAAGAAAGATTTACTTTCCCTATGTGATTCAAATGTCATACCAAGAGTGTACCGAGACTACTACTTAAGTTTGGAGGCCGCGGACAATCACCATGAACCCGATGAGCATAACGAAAACAACTAATTTGAAGAACCTTCATATTTTAAGAATTAAACTGATCTCTTTTTATTTTTTAGATATTATTAAACCGTTATGACTTCTAAATTGATTGTTTTTTTTTATTTTATTACTGACTCAATCAGGAATATTCCAATTACTCCTTAATTTTTCAGGAAATTTTCACTTCATTAATGGAACATTTCACAAAATTACGGATAACTAAAAAACTACAAATGATACCTAAATCTTAGTAACCCACAATAAACTTGTCTATAAACTGTATATAATTTAATTAAAAAAATTACACTCAATTATCTTTACATGAAGTAAACTAACATTTGAATATTTTCAAAAACTTTAACCGTCTATTACTCAGAACAATGTATTTTGAAATGTTCCATTACTGTTTCCGACCGACGATATTTGTAAACTTAATGATGAAATCTGTAGCCTAATGATGAAATCTGTAGCCGCTGGTTGCGTGAATAAAATTACTTTCTGAGTAGACCGTTACAGAATTAAACTTCAATTTACGAATGTATTTTGGGTCATTTTTGAACCATTAAAGACTGATATAAAGTTAATATTTTTTTATGTTGATTTCTTTTCGTGAAATCGTAAGTGTTTATTTTAATGAATATGACAGCACAGAAGACATTATTCTGTCTTTTAAATTCGTGGACAAAATTACCCAGTCTAAAATTAACTTTACGTTTGAGTGCTTTTTTTTAGATAATTTCTTAAGGTAACTTCTACACTATACGGTTACCCATAAAGAGGTCACGCAGAGGTCTATAACCTAACTTTGAGACGAGGTAGAGAACTAGACTACATACAATCGTCCTCTATAGTCAGAACCCTACCAAGTAGGTAACATTAGTTCTCTATCATTTACAATAAGTTTTACTTAATTTACTTGCCGTAACCACAATGGTTTCATACAATCTACGCGAAATAGCTTGCAACCTCTGCGTGCTAACCTGCTTGTATATCATTGAAACTAACTTCACTATCAATCCGTTCGCACTTCACAGATAAAGTACGTTTCAAACGAGCAGGGAGAGTCATTCCATTTCAGTCCTTTGTCGTCTCTGTTCCACAGTTCTAAGCAGTTCTCTTCCTCCCCGTTTTCGTATCTGAAGTTGTTGGGTTCTCCCGCGTTCCAGTTGACGAAGGTCAATGGCCGGCCGTTCGCCATCCAGAAGAAGTTGCCTTCTTCAGCCAGATCTGTGCCTGATGTCCAGAAGTGCTCTCGGCCGTAACCTGGAATTAAGAAAGATATTTTTATTTAGATCGAAAATCGACTTTGAATCCCTTTAAGCCGGGTACTGGCCGATGTTACGGGTGTTACGATATTCGCAGTGAGCATGATACGTTACGCCTTGTGCTAAAATCCGTCTCGTTGCTGCGATCGAGCACAACTTTTTCTTATACAGTCAGTACTTGTGCACGAACGCTCGCTGTGTAACATACGCCTAGTAACACGGGTCAGTACTCGGATTTAGATTTACGCTGTTTCTTCAGATTTGCGGAACAAATCATCATTTAAATGTCTGATCTCCAGATTACATATTAAAAGGTTAAAGAATTACATAATTTTAAACAGTTGTTAATTATAAAAATAATTAAACCAACCTGAGTCTTTGACGTACTGCTCCAGCTTATCATTCTCCTGCTGCGAGGAGATGGAGGCGAGGTGCATGCCGTGGAACCGGCAGTACTGCTGGGCCTTGAACCAGTTCGCCTGGAACCAAAAAGGCACATGAGGACCACCATAGATAGATAGAAAACACTTTATTATACCACACAAAACAGAAAACAATACAGAAATAAAAACTTTGAATAAAGGTATAAAGGGCGGCCTTATCGCTGACAGTGATCTCTTCTAGCGATCTCACCATTTTTTAAAATACCAAATGGGCTTGCGTTTCACTTAATTTCACCTGATGTGATTGAGGGTACACTTTTCTAGAAAGATGCTGATTGACCCTTCATAAGTTTTTCGAACGAAACGTTGTTGGTTTGACGAATTCTCGCAGACACAACAGATCCAGAACCACCGGTTAGTCCACTGATGGACAATGGCCATAGCGCCCTGTCTTAGCTTGACGCATCCTGTATCGGCCTGCAGTCTTTAGCAGGTCGTTATCCCACCTGGCCAGATGGCGTCTTACACTACATTTGTCGAGTCACTTCAGTTTGCTAATTCCAAGAGTTAGTTAATTCGTTTCAGAAGTCGATAGCTTTGGTTCTCAAAGCGACAAATCCTGGTACCTTGATTTCTTACTCTTAGCTATCTATATATATAAAAGAAAGTCGTGTTTGTCACAACACTTATAACTCGAGAACGGCTGAACCGATTTTGCTGAAAATTGGTGGAGATGTAGCTTAGAACCAGGAGTCTAATATAGGATATTTTTTATCATTTAAACCATTTGACACATAGATTCCCACGGGGGCGAAGCCGCGGGGCGCAGCTAGTTATTGATAAAATTCGGTGCAGCCGTTTTCCAAGAAAAATCAACGCCATTTTGTTAAGGCCTGTTAGGATACTCTGACTCGAGATAAATCTGTCTAACTACATGAACCTATGCAGGTTTTTCGAAACCATGTCAGGAAAATTAAGTTGCAAGCGAGAAAACAGTATGTGTTGCTAAATAACCGCTTTCCACCAAGGTTTTCTGCACCTCTTCTTACATAACCGACCACACTGGTCGCACATTACCTACATACCGTTATTTAGTTAGGTTTTTATAGGTAGGTACTTATTCATAGCTTGCAAGCTTTTAAGAGCGTAATCTTTTGTTTTGAATTTGATGTCTTTTATGCATAGACGTATAGCATTGTTCCTTTCCTTTGTTAAAAGAAGAGGCATTAAAATACAATACAATAGGCTCGGCTCACGCGAAAATCTTAGCTGTCTATATTGATCGAGGAATATTTATACCTGAATTTGAACTTTTGGACTTTGATTTTGCACAATAACACACAGTAATAAAAGATGAACGGTTGATTTGATGGATGGTTTACGCTATGATTGCCAGTACACTGGAATGCGAAAGGCGAGCGAGGTGCAAAAAACAGGCAGCTTACCTTTGTTTTCTTGTAAGCTTGCAAATTGCATGAAAAACCAATGCTTCAAGGTGAATCTTCAGACATGAACGGCATTAAAATCAATTTTGTTGTTGTAATTAATAAAATGTGAAGGTGCTCTTATTTAAAGGCCCCAATTAATAGACTTTACAATTATTCGGTTTTGCCTGTTTGAGATATTGTCGGAAACACAGCGAGCTCTTGGAAGGCATATAAAACACTAGCAGCGCCCCGCTGATTTGCCCGCGTGGAAAGCTATGTGTCAAATGGTTTATAAACCGCATCAAGATCCGTTTCGTAGTCTAAGCATAGGTAGGTACATAGGGACAGACAGACAGCGGGAAGCGACTTTGTTTTTTACTAAGTAGCTATAATAAGAATACTTTGTCATCGGTTTTGAATATATATGCAGATAACAAGGCACGGATGCAGGCCTCCCTTCCTGTCCAATTGAGTACTTAGTTATTCTCAAAATTTAAAGTGTACCAGTGTTCCTGTCTTCCGTATACAGCACTTGATCTTTGGTGGAAATACAGAATACACATCATTATTTGCACACATGGGTCACAGAGATCTTAGATAAAATATGTACCGAACATGTATTGCCTTAGTCTAGAGCATGCAAATTAGTTTTCATACGGTCAGCTATGGTAACTAATTATTGAAAAATAGGTTATGGCAACAGAAAATTAAATAAATAAACATCTACCTATGTAATTAAAAAATGCAGCCATCATCGTCTTGGGGACGCTTCGACTGGTATTGATATGAATCAGCTGAGCTAACGAGTGACCAGATTTCGCTTTGTGTTTGTAATGGAATATAGATAATAAGATTGTTTATAACAGTCTGCAGTTAGCTTAATTGTTTCAATAGTAAATGCCAGTTCTAATTTGTTTGTAATAAATCGGTATTATAATTAATGATTATTATATTATCAAATTATAATTAGCCATTACACTTTATTATTGTTATTCGCATAGTATGAATGTACTTCTCATTACCATCAACCTATAGTTGTCCACTGCTAGAGATAGGCCTCCCCTAAAGAGCGCCATTGCGCCCTGTCTTCAGCTTGCCGCATCCAGCATCTGCCTGCAGTCTTTTGCAGGTCGTCATCCCACCTGGCTGGAGGGTGTCCTACACTACGTCCGTCGAATTACGGTTTCCACTCAAAAACACGTTTACCGCAGCGGTGAAGGACTTGTACACCGTAAATTATGTAATTCTAAAGCATTCATAGACCGAAGCGTAACTTAACGAAACTGGCAGCCTACTGACCGTACCGAGGCCACGTGCAAAGGCATTGATCTTGAACGAAGTCTTTTACCCGAAACTTGGCGTGCATACGGAAGTAATAAACAGAGCCGGAGCTAGAGCGTTACCCTGAGGCAGCCCCGGGCGATTGGTTTACAAGTCGCATCAGTTGGGCTCGTGAAGTGCTTTGTTGTTGATTTTTTAGGTAATTTGTATATGATCATAATGAGAATAAATAATGCTGGAATATTCACACAGCATTAACTAGCTCAAAGCTAAGCACAGCTTGTAAAATAAATCAAAACGGTAGATCACCGACCGCGAAGCTAGGCTCAAGCGGCCGGTGATTAGGGCTGCAGAGAGAAGAACTTCCTGATATGCGTGCCAAAGTCCAGGGGTGCCACCTTTTGGATCATCTTTATTCTTATTCGATTTCCAGTACATCCCTGTAGTTCAGCTAGGTCACAGATTGCTCACAGCTAACTGGGTTACTGACACTGCGGTTATCCAACTGCACGTACGGTTGTGGTTCTACCAATTCTGCGTTGGAATGTTTCTAACGCTTTGTGAAACCTGTTTGGTTTATTGCTACCGTAGTAGCTATTATCTAACTAATTCCTTCTGTGATTCTACTTGTGTTGTAATATATTGTTTCTAACCGTTTCGAGAGCTATGTATATCCTATTGATGCTATTCTACCCTACATAATTATAACCTCTCTTTGACGACCTCTGCGGCACGGTTTACGAAGGTCTGCCTGCATCGCGGGTTGCGGGTTCGATTCCCGCCTCGGGTAAATTCTGTGTACGATCTGCAGATATTTGATTCGTGTATTTTGTTCATCTATGTATAATAAAAAATATCTATCTATGTCATGTATTGTATTAAGTATCATCAGTCAGTCAGTCATCTAGTACCCTTAACACAAGCGCTTGGGGCTAGATGATGTTGTGTGGATTGTCCATCATTATTTATTTAATGAAGTCTTTATTCCTCTAGCTAGATAGATGATAGAAATCTGAGTAATAACCTATTAAAGTAGAGTAGATATTCTAGAACGGAGCTTAGGTATTCATCATTGTATGTTTCCACGTAATAACATAACGCATTCACTGCAAGCTTCAACAATGCGAACCGAAGTGACCACATAAATCATCTTGTGTATATGTAAAATAGGCCAATGATGATGATGTGGATTTAAATGAGGTTGAGATATCGGTATTTAGTAATATTGGGTTTCGGAAATGATTTTGTATGCTACTTGGTGTCTTCAAGAACAAGTTTGTGATGATGGGCAGAACCTACAGTTCATGCAGAGTCCGTGAATTACCAATAAAATTGTCTTGTGGAAACTTTTAGAACCCCTGGATAATACAGGATGTAGGTAGATCCTGTATTATCCAGGGGTTCTAAAAGTTTCAAGTTTCAAGTTACAATTTTTTTTGAGAGTTTCCATAAGACGTAGGTCTTATGGAAACTCTGCTTTACAATAGAACCGAATCAAACCAAAAGAAAGAATCAAATGGCAACCTTTGTTAAGTTACTTCTTATGAGTTTTTTTCCTGACATCGATTAGGCAATTTTGTTATATATCTAGCAGCCATTCATCGTGAATATGACAATCAAACACGTACAAACATTGAGCTCGAGTACAAATGTAAAAAATTACACCCACCTGAGTGTCGATTATGTCAGGCAGTTAGCGAGTTGGATCAAGCATGACTCTCCAAGTTCATTGTTCTCACTTTCGCCTTCTGAACATGATTGTTATTTGTTCAATCGAAACAAGTTTCAAACATCTGTTTGTTGTGGACCGGTTTTTTGTTTATTGTAAAGTAAGTAGATAAACTATTGCTTTCTTTATGAAACCGAAGAAGGTTATAACTTTACTATCATTTTGCAAGGAAGGCTGTACTGCTTTATACGAATTGTTTCTAGTGTTTGTAGAGAGTTTAGTAAATAAAAAAAACATAGCATTCCTCGTTAAATAAGGAAAAATGTGGTGAAATTAGTCATATTGGAAAGGCTTTAGACATACAAATGTTGACAAAGCTCTTGACTTTAGAGCCTATCTTGGAAGAAGATTATGCAAGTGCAAATGTGATATTATCTCATCTACGCAAATGTTGCTGAGCTTAAGCTACTTCTTTCGAGAACTTTCCACACTTTTCCAGCTTACGTATAAACCTATAATTTTGACAATCTTGTAAGAGAATGTAACACAAAAGTGTGAGAATGTTGGTTGATTTCGTCAATTTTAGAACAATGATGCCATTATACGTGTATCATCATTAAATTACTATGTTATGTCTTGTTATAACTAACGACTATGCAATTAAGATTTTTGTTTCTGATTTGTTGTCTTAAGGACCCTAATAAGGCAACTTTTACACTCAGATTCTTAAGTGAGATAAGTGATTATCTGAACGATTGCCTATGTAGTCTTTCCTTGCAAAACTATAGATGTTATCTTCAAGTTTTCAGCATAGGATCATCAGCTGTTGACAGACGTCAACCACAGCCTCGGAGTATGCGTGAGGCAACCAAAGATTGAAATTCCGCGGTTGCTTGCGTAACCAGATGGCTTTGTATGCGTGTCGAGACATCATTATCGGAATTAGGTACCGGTGTTGGCATATAATCATTTTAATGAGATACATCTCTTTCGAAAATTAAAGCTTGTGAGTTTTATATTTTCCTGTTCAGAATTTGGTCTTGATTTAAGAGGTTTGTTATTATTTTATAATTAGGTTTGAAGCTAACCTTTTTGTACAACGTTGAAAACTATTTCGTCTACAAAAACTAATTACAATTTCACATTTCGTGCAAAATACAGTCAAACATGTTTATTCCGTCGAACGTAGCGATTCTAATTATTCTCTTTGATCCCATCAAATATAACCTGAGAGCAACTGGAAAACACGAAATGCGAACTCTCTCTGCTAAATCAAGACTAGGAACAGTAGGAACCCAAATATTAGCACAACCAACATACATCACCACTATACGAGTTCTACTCGTATAGTGGTGATGTACCATAACTACATTGCATCGGCCAGCGCAATAGCCTGGCTAGCTAGCCTAGCTAGCACTTTGGGCCTGTTACTTCCGATCCATCGAGTCTGGAGCTAATTTCGTGGAAGGGACAACTTCGCTGAAAATGTTTTATGTGATGTTTGGCACCTCTAGTCAACTTGTCATGATTGATGTGGAGATTTCTGAAGAAGTTTTAGATAAAGTTTGCGCGTTTTGAGCTTAGTCAATGGATAAATATGTTTAAACTTACGCGATCTGAACACATAATTCAAGTACTAATTACAAAGGTAAATAAAACAATAAATCCCCGTTAAGAGTACTTATAGTCTATATATAGATAGAAGGTCAACTCCTATTTTTTTATCCACATGTGGATGACCTACTCACTAACGATATTGAGAATTAATATTGTGTTTTTTTGAAGTGAAAACTTCTTTAGGCGCTTTTAGCACTTTTTGGGTGAACAACAATCATGGAACACGCGTCATCGTCACCGAACGCTTTCCTAACTGTGTTTATTATATTGTGTACTTTTTGAGTGTACAAAAAGCGTGAAACTCGCGTCATCGCACGCTTCCTAGTATAAATAAAAATACTTAGTTGTTTTTTTATTTAACCAGGACCTGTCTGAATATCAGCGCCGCTACTAACATAGGCTTGTAGCTGTATAATGCTGAGACAGGGACCTTTTAGGCCCCTTATGCAGCCTTATGTAACACGTATTTGTTCTTATCTGTATGTCTTATCTATTTCCTTATATTTTTTTCTTGTTTTTATCTTTTCTTACTATGTAATGTGTCGTGTTATGTGTTTTGTATGGTGTCAAATAAATGTATTTTCTTTCTTTCTTCCTTCAATCTACAGCTGGAAATAGGTCTCAATATTTAATAAAAAACTGAAATCATATTTTAACACTTTGAGTGCTGAAATCACACGGTATGTGTGACAAGTGACTAATATGCGTAAATCCACACTAGCGCAGCGGCTGAGAAAATACAGATCTTTGTGACTCAGCATAGCCGTAATATTTTTCGAACGAAACGCATGTGCGGCGCAACACGAATTTTTTAGGTTAAAAAAAGATCGCAGTCAAAGTTTTAAAGCTAAAACCATAGTTACATCAATACCAGTCGCGCCTACTAAACGTGGGACCACTTTTTTACACCGGAGATCATTGAAAATTAATAAGTGAATATTTCGCTCACACGCCTACAATAAGAAAGTGTTTCATTTTAAATACCTATTCATAACCACGAAAGAGAAAGTATCGATCAGATATCGAAGATAACAGGCAACAGATAACTCGTATTGATGATAGCAAAAAGTTTAATTACCCGCGTAATAATGATGAGCTATTAGCGTACAACTTTTATTTTTGTTTGTTGAGACTCTCTTTGATGTTTTTTTTTGTTTAGAGATTCCCTCAAAATGGCCTCTAAATTATGAAGACAAAGTAATCTTTTGAAATGTTAAGAAATTTTAACCATCTCTTGATAAATTAAGGCGGAGTAGAATTGGAAGGTAGACAATATAAAATTTGTCTAATAAATCGAATACTCAAAATATATGTGATCGAAAACAGAAAGATATGGTACCTATTCATAAAGCGGACATTAGCAGAATTGTGTAAAATAAAGACAGAATAGGACCCCCTCCGAAATAAATAAATACCTTGAAGAATATTCCTAAATAGTACCGCTTCTCCCCAGTCTTGAGGAGTGGCATGGTCCACCGCGTCACGCCCAGCTCGTCGTCATTGCTGCAGCTCGAGCATTCTGCAACAAGCAAATAAAACAATCTTAAAAAGGCATTGGTTTCTAAAAAATCGACGAAAACACAATGGTGTTTAATTAAGTTTTCAGCAATAGATATAATGAGATGAAGGTTTACATGTATAGTTATAATAATTACCTATGCGAAGCCGGGGCGGGCCGCTAGTAATAAATAAATTGTTTTCTGTTAGACACAAACAATGGTTACATAGTTAAAAATGATAACGCCATCTTTAGAGTATTAAAAGACTGTGTCGCAGATGACAACACCCTCCGAAACGAAAGTGGATAACATTAAAAAAAAAGCGTGCGAAGCCGCGGGCAGAAACTAGTATTTTTTTATTTATTTTATTGCACCGTTGTGTAAATTTGTAGGTTTTATTATTTAGCTAATGTATAAAAGAAATACAGAAATACAATTTATTGGTAAAATTAATTTACATGTCATTTTTTCATAATAATAGTTAAAATTATAATAAAAATTGTATTTTATCATCAGAAGCCTAATAAAAATTTAAACATAAATAAAAAACAATATAAATAAATTAAAAAGTTGACATACAAACATTTGATACGGAAATATAGTCATATTAAATTCAACCTGACTTTGAACAGACACAATGGTACCCAAGCAGGGCCTGGTAATAGACACTGGAAGTGGACCGGGTATCCAGAAAATTATCTAGTTAGGTTTCAACAGAACAATATAATATCGATAATATAGTTTTAGTTAGATAATTAGGACTTTATGTTAATCCTCAATAGTCAGGATGTAGATATGCTACGAGTACATCTAAGTTTATATAGAATCCAATTCAGTCTCATTCTGATTCGACATAATATTTATAAGTTTTTATTCAGGTATTGAGATATAGGTTTACTACTTCCTTCTTATAAAAAAGTTCTACTACTGTATAAGTATATATAAGTAGAATAAGTGTTCTTATGTAAGAGATATTTTTAAAACTTGCAAGAGCTGAAAGATTTAATCGCGACGAATGCAATTTCCTGAATTGCTTAATTTACTTATTATTTTAGTATTCCTGAACAAGAAATTAGTGTTTACAGTGAATGTTTAATAAATTATGTATGATAACGTTGCACTTCACGCAAGAAGTGAGGCAACCAATTAGCAAAGAGGTGGAGTTCCGTAACAATAATAGCTAAGTTATTATAATGCAAAAGCTTGCTTGAGTCAAGGCGAATAGAGTGCAAGGTAAGGTTTGATGAGGTTAGAAATGTATGTTTTAAACAGAAATCGTATGCGAAATACTACATAAATATTACTTTGAATTTTAAACATGGTCTAAACGCTAACAAACTTGTATTATTTATTTCCCATGCTTATATTAACAAACAATTTAACATAATTATGACAATTGGTTACAAATTGTAGTGTTGGTACACTCTCTGTTTTTTGAAAAGGTTAGCCGAATAAGATTGGTTACAACATTTTGACCATAAAATTGCATTCAGCATGCCATTGCATGCTGAATGCAATTTTATGGCACCACTTTAAATGTGTGTGTAGTTTTCAATGTCTACCGATGTTCAAATAATTTAACGTTATATTATAATACAAAACAGGAAAAAAATATGGTTCCTAAAATCGACTATGTCAAAATGTAATAGGTAAGCCCACCATTTGATACGTAAACAGCATCTTGTATGCGCTTTTTAAATATAATACAATACAAAAATTCTTTACCGAACACCATAGTCAAATCAATCATTACAAAAATACATTATATGCGACAAGTACAATGGGCGGCCTTATCGCTTCGAAGCGAAAATAAAATGTGATTAAATTATTGAATGCAAAGTATAAAACACTCAAAAAAAGTAATAAATCGTTCAATACACTGTCGGAAACATACAATTCAATTCATACATTTGCTTGAAAGTCATCAAAGCATTGTTCTGTCTTGGCATGCCGACATGTTCTGCCAATTACATTACATCCACGATTACATCTGCTGAATAAAATATGAATTGGGATTATCCATACCAAGTAATAAGGGGCCGTTCAAATATTACGTAAGCAGATTTATTACAATTATTTACCCTCCCATCCCCCTTATCAGCAAAAGTAAGCAAAGCTCTTACCCCCTCCCCCCATGCTTACGTAAACATTTTTCAATTATAAATGTATTTTTTTTATATTATAATTATAATACACAAGTAAACAATACACTGACAGAGGAAATTAAGACAAGTGAATAGCGCGCGGTAGGTAGTTCCCCTAATCGATCTAAAGCGAGTGCCTAAACGTATGCATTATTTGCGGGAATCCCCGAAAATGCGTTTCGTTTTCAAGCATAGACAATGTGAGGGTTGCCATTCGTGTAAAAAAGTAAATAACTACCGATGACGTAATCATCATCTAGACTCCCTACCCCCCATGTCATCCAAAATAAAGACCCCCCCACCTCCCATAGTGCTTACGTAATACTGGAACGGCCCCTAAGCGCAAAAATCACTCTTTACCAGCTTTTTATCGTAAATAGACCTATTTTTAACAACAATCGCAGCTAAGAAGATATATTTGTAACAATGTATCACGAAGATCTAGAAGACTAGACCTTTATTTGCTCTAGTCTTGAAGATGGCCAAAGGCCGAAAGTTGTAGATGGCCGAAGTTGTATAATAACTTCACGACGGACTAGACTAGTTACACGGATTCCAATGAAACTTCGCAAGGAAATATAATGTATCTATGAATTTTAATTATGAATAAATTGTAAACGTGGTCTAGAAGTAATGCATTAAAAAAAACACATTAAACACATTAAAAAAAAATATGTAACGTTAAGCTAAGCCTAAGCTTTGTATATGAAATTATTACTTATTCAAATCATGAATGCATATGAACAAAGGCTTTTTATCCAAGAAAGTCGTGGCCTGCTTTATAATATTTTTGTAACTTAGAACACTCCTACACTACGAACGATCATCGTTTTATAAGTCTACTAATAATTTAATTAGTATATACAGATTCCAACATTGTTTACTGACAATGTCGTTATAATTGTATTGGCTGACATTGGCACAGATATTTGGAATGCCGGACTAGCAATAACCATCTAGGTAATGAATAACACAATTAATTAATCGTTTTGTACTTAAACAAATCAATTAATTATTTCTAACTCAGAAAAGTTAACGCTAGAGCACTAAACATCAATAACTTGTTGTAAAAAAAGTTGAAGGAGACTTCAGGGTCTCAGATTATATCTTTTTAGAAATATAATAAACCAATTAATTACCTGCAGGCGATGGATGACCAAAGCCAAGGAAAGAGTAGCTTGGAACACGCTCGAGGAGGCCTATACCCAAAATAGGGTTCCGATCCAAAGAAACTATACAATATATTTAATATGATGTAATGTTTGGAAATAAAAGAGGCTATATTATATTATTATTAGTTACCTGACTTTCCAATGTTATTCAGTGATGACTGATGGTAGGTGACTGTACTCGTATCACCAATCCAGCTCATCATCAGCACAACTCCGAACAGCAGACTGCTTTGCCACATTTTGATCACTTTTAGTCTAAAAATGATATATACCTCTACGGTAAATTTATTTAGTCAAGCACTTACAACTTCTTCGGTTTAGTTTAACACTTTTTCATTATATTACTATTAAAAAGTGTATGGGCGATTGATTTTTCGTAAAAATCTCTAATCTTTTTTATTTTCAGTATCCTGTAAAATACCTTTTCTGTTATTGTATTTAACATAAACATTTTTAAATAAAATAACTTTGTAAACTTGTGGTTACTATAGCCCTAGTTTTGCTAATGAGGTGACCAATGAGACGTCTAATTGGGAAGTAAACTATATACTCAGTTGAAGTATATTGCGATTTGGTTTACCTAACATCTGGCGGTAAGTATTTCATTGAAATAAATTTTATGATCTAGTATTTTTTATGGAGATGAAAATTCACCTCTAACATAAATAAAATATTGAATTTTGTTTTTCTGTTCTTTGATAGCTCATTTAGGCTTTTAGCGGCAGCTTGAGCGAAATTTAGGCGATATATTTAAATGGAACTTTTGTCCTCTTCGCGCGATATGTCCTCCATAAGACGTCAAAATTCTACTCATAATGTCTTCTACAAGCTCCATTCACTGTTTCACGAAAATGCATACCACCAATGAATCATTCGTAATAGTATTTCATTGGGTAATCTAAAATGCAGACCATCTGATAGCCAGTTTACTCGAAATTAGTCTAGAATCCATATTTCGCAACGAGACTAAATATCTGGCTGAACGCATTACTATAACGGTTTACCGTTGAGAAACTCATGTAAAGTACATATTACATGAGTTTCTCAACGGTAAACCGTGCTAGAGGTATCCAGGTAGGTAATATACGACTAATATCATTTAAGAGATGCCCACAATGAAAAGGATGAGTCATAAACCAGTACTTGCCTAATAAATAAATACACAATGCTAGATATTTCTCAAAGCATATATCTGCAAAGATATCAAGCCTGGTGTTATGGGTATCGTATGACTGGGTATATAGAAGCTGTAATTTTTAGTAAAAGCATTGCGGTGAGCATTTCCCTTACTGATGCATGACCGTTAAAAACAACATAAGTTGTTTTTTTCAAACATTTTTAATATAACAAAAAGAAGCTTACGAAGAAGTATAACGCTGAGCCCAGGCCTTTTAACTTACTGTAGCATACACAGACATCTTACCCTTTTAATTTAATAATTGTTTGCTTTTTCTTTGTTAAGTCAACTTTGTTATATGTTTTTGTTTTCCAGTGTAATGTATAATTGTTGTATTTTGTATGTGTGTGTCTGAAGTCTGTAATAAATGCTTTATCTTAAGCTTTTATAATCCAGCTTGGAAAGACAAATCCAACGAACCCAAATTCAAAAGAGTTAAGTCGTTTCACTTAGAAGTTTCTATGTCCACCTTCTGTCTCCATCATCAGACTAGCTCGATGGTGACCATGACATTGCATTGTCACCGAATTTACATAAATATGCCAAGTTTCAGCTCAATCGGATGAAAATAACTTAAATTCAGTTGCAAGATTTGTCCCACACAAACTTACAGGGCAAGTCTTGTAATAAAGCGTACCTTTCAACCAATATCTAGAAATACTTGTCAGTCTGTCACTTTATGACAAGTGCCTTGTATGGTACCTATTGTTCATATTGCAAGCTGTTGAGTGGGTAGTAAATGAAAGTTATCTTGTATTACATGCTTGTAAGTACCGAGAACCCGCACAATATTATTGCAATGGGGAAAGCTCAAGTAGGTATCATGAACAGGCAGTGATAAAATTACCTGTTTTTATTCAACAGAACCAGGTTTCATGTTAATCGTAGGAACTAGCAAGAAGTACCAATAAATAACAATTTTTTTTTAAATGGACAATTCACACAAACTTATCTAGCCCCATGGTAAGCAGAGCTTGTGTTATGGGTACTAGATAACTGATATACATAATACAACATTACATAGATAGATATTTTTTTATTATACATAGAAAACGACCAGCACACCCGGAACAAATATCTGCAGATCGTACACACAATTGCTCCGAGGCGGGAATCGAACCCGCAACCTCCTGCGTCGCAGGCGGACTTTCGCCCACCGCGCCACATCGGTCGTCAAACTATAATAATAACGATCAATTAATTAAATATTAATATCAACAAGGCGTCCATCTTATTAAACTTTTGTACCGATATTGAAGAGACGCATGGGACATAATTTTAATTCGGACTATTATTATTTTTCCATTGGTCCCATTATTAGAATGACGCTTTGTGACATTATTTGCGAATAATTTACCTAATACTCTGACCTGACAAAGGAACATAGTTATTTTCTTCCACTCCGACCAACTAAACCGACCAACTGGTCTCGGTGAAGGGTTTTTTTCCAATTGAACCAACTGGTTGATTATATATTTTATTTCGTGTAAACTTGTTCCAGTCGGACCAACCAAATGACAAACAGGCACATTCATTATTGTATGTAAGTAGAATTCGATTTTTAAATGGGCTTAGTAATTAATGTAAAGAAATATTTGATATCTATTCATGGGTTAAATTTATTATAGAATAAAAAAAAATGCTGGACAATTCACACAGCATTATCTAGCCCCATGGTAAGCAGAGCTTGTGTTATGGGTACTAGATAACTGATATACATAATACAATACATTACATAGATAGATATTTTTTATTATACATAGAAAACGACCAGAACACTCGGTACAAATATCTGCAGATCGTACACACAATTGTGCCGAGGCGGGAATCGAACCCGCAACCTCCTGCGTCGCAGGCGGACCTTCGCCCACCGCGCCACATCGGTCGTCAAATAAGCAAAATAATGTCTGTCTGTGTATGTATGTCGTAGTAACTTGTATGTATTCTGTTGTATGTCTGCAAAAACTGGTCGTGACAATAAGATAATATCTTTCGATTACGATTTGTATGACCTTGGTGTAAGGTCTAAATTCGCTCGCCCATGATCAACGAAAGTGAGATTCTAACTGCGTGAGTCACTTGTAAGAAATATGCAGATATACTATAGCCCTACCACATGCTCAGCTTGAGGCTAGATGATGCTGTGTGGATTACCCAGCATTATTTATTTATATTTGAAATATCTGGCGTATATTTTCAGTATTATGTTACACACATAACCTTTATGTGAATATGGCTGATATTTTCTAAGTGATACACCTATGTATGAAGTCATTCACTCAGCCACTCCTAGCTTCTTTTGTTTTTTAGGATATCGCCTAATTTTTCTATTTGGTTGTTACTTATAGTTTAGGTCACCTTTAAAAGTTTTATTAGACGAGCTATAAATAGTTTTTTACTTTTTAGTTGACATTACCAAATGTTAGGTTTCTTAACTCTCACAATTTTGTTATAATTTTTTGTTTCTATTATAATTTATGTTGAAACATAGGCAGGCATCGCATGGAACAGAGTGGCTCAAGGAAGACATGAGTGCAAAAGGTTTTGGGGGCTTTTGTCGACTGGCATACAGATGTCTAGAAAATAAATAAATTCATATAAGAAACTTAATTAAGGGCTATATTCAATTTAAGTTTCTATGTATTTTGTCATATAATTTTAATATGACAAAAAATATCTGAATAAAAAGCTATATTATTCTTATAATTTACGTAAATATTCATTTCCCAATGCCCATTAAATATCCATTTCCCAATCAAGTTGTCCGGTACAGCACCGGTGCCCATCCGGTTAGACTTATATATGTATATTCTGTGATCCGGTTCCATTCCACGGGATATTAACTGGCCAACCATGATTGGCAGATGTAATTTAATCCAGATTTGGAAACTGATATGTGACACACACTAATCAGCGTTGGAATTATGCGATTGCAGTTGCCTTTTTGTATAGCGTATTTATTACATGGATAAAATGACGATGACGATGGATCTATGGCACCTTAGGTGGTACAGGAAAACTTACTAGGACACATCAACACTTTTTTGGTGGAAACCATTTTGTCTTAATAATAATAATTTAATACATTTCATATCGATAATAAAAACCATATAAATCGTCGGTAAGTAAGTGTGAAATATTAAAGTATAATCTCGGCAAATAAGAGGTAATACTCCGTAAAATAAATTATGTAAACATTTAACCAACACGCTACGTCAAAGTGGTATTTCTGTCAATATTATCGTCATGCAGACTTTCACCTTATGTAAACTACTTAAAGGTCAAGTTACATTGCAATCAGTAATCATTTACAAAAATTACGTTTACGGATTCACTAAAAAAATAGTATGATACCTATATGCTACGAAATGACCAACAAAAGCTACGAATCAATGTTTCTATAGAAAAGACTTCAACGCGCTTGGTCAAACAAAACAGAAGTACCAAATAAATTAAAAAAAAAAAACATTTATTTAGGTCGTTTAAGTTTACGTATTGTAAAAGATACAAAATTGTTATTTTGTGAAATACTAGAAGACGTAGCTGTATGTAATCTTCTAGTATTTCACAAACTTAATAAATTTCGAATAGAATTCTCCGAGCATCATTTCTTAATTAGGTTCGTCATTTAAAACAAGCTTGTCAAGGTCAATCATATCACAAATGCGAAATGTCTCCGCGGACGACATAATACAATAATTAATTAAAAATACAGGTTTTATAAAACCGTCAATTGACTTCAAAAAACACTTTTTAATTTCACTCTCACGTGCACCTCATTAGCGACAGGACTAAAATGGCTTGCAATCATAAAATTTGCAATTTAAATTCGGAACATATGGCGGCAAATAAACAGTTACGATTTTAAATTTGGAAAGGATTTCGCGCGCGCGTTGCGTTCGAGCGAACGTACCCGGTAAACTAAGAAACGATTCTCGAAGGCAGTTTATGCAACCTTCAGATTGGAAGCGTTTTTGTGGTCAAGCACTGTCTATTTCTTTGCGAAGATGGCGCAAACCGCATGCCATAGCAAGAACATGATTCAACTGACCTTTTCAAAAGATAATTTAATATTTTTACATACGTGTTATCTGGGTTGTAAGCTTAGTAGGAGAACTTCATGCTATAACAACTACGAGTAGATTTTGTATGAATGAAGTCATCGAGAAGATAATACGTAAAATGACAAGTAAAAATACCTTTCAAGCACTTAAAAAACATCTTATACCTACCACCACCTTACTAGGTACCTTTTTGTGGTTATCCACAAAGAGGTCCTAGAAACTAATAAAAATTTTATAACTTGTAAAACTGCATTTCACATTGACTTTGACATTTGAAGGACGTTATTGAAGTGTCAATTCCGAGATAGAATCATCTTCGTTATCATAAAAAGAAGAACTATATTTTCAGTTCTTTTTTCAAAACATATGAACTAAGTTTAATAAAGTTGATTAAGTTGAAACCTAGGTATTTTAAAATGTCATGAGCTAAGCCTGTGATAAGGTTACCTAACTACTAAATAACTGATATAATATACATATGTAATATAAATGACCTTATGCTTTATATACTTGCAGTACCTACTTAAATTCATGGGTCATTTAAAATATCATGTTGTGAGATGAAACCTATAGGTTTTTTATGGATTTTTGCTATAATTTCAATTTAATTATTATATTTATTAAATTTGATATAGATCATAGGTAATTTTGGCGATTGCAAAAGTCGCGTAAGATTGGGATTGTATATCACAGCTTCTTCCATGCTTTCCAGCTGAGATCATATTTGAGGTCAAGCATTTTAATCCCAATCTTTATCTACGTGACTTATACTACTACAAAGAAAAAGATAGGAATTCAAAAGCATAAAACCATATATAAAAATAAACCATTGTCCCTAAGACATACCAGTATCAAAATGCCAGGACTAAGAGTAATAACACAAGATAATGCACAGAGCGATTTAGTAAAGGACAAGGTCTTGAAAATAGAGAAAAAAATCCGGAATGGGGTAGAATTATCCGTGTTATTTATGTAGGACTTTTTATTGTCAAACAGGAATCTGCGTCAATTTAACTACGGCTTCTATGGACTTGAGAGTAGCTCGGCTTTTGCAGGTAAGTTACAATCGCTTGTCTCGCAAATTTGGAAATTATTATGACTACATAGTATAAACCAAAGTCGCTTCCCGCTGTCTGTCTGTCCCTACGTATGCTTAGATCTTTAAAAATACGCAACGGATTTTGATGCAGTTTTTTAAAATAGATAGGGTGATACAAGAGGAAGGTTTATAAACCATTTGACACAAAGATTTTCACGCGAGCGAAGTCGCGACGGTGCAGCTAGTAATTTATAAATCTATGTATATGCTTTGCTTACTGCCTTTAAGCTAGATAGTATATAGATTTAATTTCATAGAAACGTTCTTTATACGTATTAGAAATGTACGTATATATTATTTCTTATATTGTGTTGCCAACTTTCTCACATTTTTAGAGCTTTATATTTAGTTTATGATACACACAATTTTGTTTGTTTCTCAAATGAAATAAAATAAAATACGTTATTAATAGATCAAATTAAGAGACATGTTTTTTACCTTTACATCTTTATAATTAATGACTGTGAAGCGTAAAACTCTGTATAAAATTCCTAACATACTAATTTTTGATCAGAGACGCAAAAATGCAAATCACACGCAAAGCAAGTTATTCCATCCGCAAAAGCTAGTTTTTCAATAGAACCAAGCTCGTCTTTGACGCATCTCAACCTTGACTTTTACAAACAACTATAATTAGCAGCTACCTAGTGTTGCAATCCAGATTCTCACGGACTTGAGCCCTGAAGTCACTTTGGCGATATTATCGAGGCGTCGTGCCTTCTCACTTTTGTTTTGGGGTCTGCAATGTGTGTACATTAGAGGCAATGTCAATCTAGAAAATGAGTCTTGTGACCATCCTCAAATTGAATTCAGGGCTAGTTTGGTGACGTATCTTATATCGTCTTCAAAAAAAGAGGAGGTTTTCAATTCGACTGTATTTTTTTTGTTAGCTCAGAACTTTTGATGATGATTTGATGATTAATTTTTATCTGAAAGCTGGAGCTTCCCGTGTGATCTCATTTCAATTTGTACTTTAACTTGGTAGTATAGGTAGGGAGAGAAAGTTCAAAATGTATCACTTGTGTTGTGTTGTGTCATACTTATTAGATATACTTTGAGAAACAAGAGAACAAATACAGCTACCTGTAGATTGTTTGCAACAGTCTGCAGTTAGCTCAAAAATTTCAATTGTAAATACTAGATACCTATAGTATTTACAATTTTCCAGTTTTCCAATATTTCGGCACAGTTTCATGCGCCATGATCACGTAATAATGATCATGACGCATGAAACTGTGCCGAAATATTGGAAAACTCAAAAATCAAATCATGGTAAAATATCCCGTTTTAAATGACTTTAGAGTTTCAGAAGTTTTAAGGCTGACATATTTTATGCATGGATAAATAAATAGTGCTGATGCAGTTTTTTGAAGACGGGGAGTAATTTTTTTCAGATGTCCGGAGGGATAGTAAGTAGATAGATAGTTGGCAAGTTTCGAATTACATAAATTTTTGGAAACCTTTACAACGCCTTCAATTACCAATATTAGCAAGTATTTAAAATAAACAATGAAAGTTTTTAATTACTCGTACTGTAACTATGTCCCGTTTATCATAAAACTTTCTACGCATAGTTGTAAAATTTATATATTTGCCGCAAAAGTTACGAAAGCAGATAAAATTGCAAAACAAATAGAAATTTATTATGCGCACTTGACATTGATTAGCATGGGACTGTACAAAACTTATAATGACTTTCCATTTTCCTTGAGTTTAACGGAGATAATTTCTGCACGGAATAATGCTCGTTCACTGGAGGAACTCCAAGGGGGAATTCTGGAGATATATACATATATTTCTTCAAATTCTAGTTTCTCCAATAGGAGACATTCCTAGGGGAAAAGAAAGAGCCTGATTTCTTTTTGTAAGAGCTTATTTCATAAGCATAAAGCTGAAAGAAAGGTTTTATTTTATTCTCTTGGGAATGACAGCTGCCGGTCGCGTCGTCGTCGCCGCGAGCTGGACAGCAGACATAGGTATTTCCCATGGCCGTGCGACCTTTTCGAACGTTTTAAGCGATACTGGCCCTTTAAGTACGTACTTAAGGAATAACATTATTTTGACACTGAGGGCGTAGCAGCGACGAGCCTACTTCATGTGTGAATTGAGCCTTAGATCCAATTTTACCGTTTGTTAAACTTAGTTCATCTTAAACCGGATCAACATGCGCTCTGCTTTGATCTCGTTATAAACCTCAGAAAAATCGAGAGCGGACAGTTGCGCGTTTCGCTGTAGTCAATGAGTTATGTGAAACGTGTTTCAGGATTTTTCATAACAACACTAAATGCGTTATTGTGAAAAATCCTGAAACACAATACTTAACAAATACTTACAAATATATGGAGTGGTGGCTCGCCAGGACTCGGTCAACATTGTATAATATATACTAAAGTTTGCCATTTGATACGCACAGAATGCAGTTTTGGCCTTGGGTCAGACACGGTTCAAATGCCATGCAATTGGATGGTTCGATAGTTCACTCTGCCCTACATATCGAGGTGCCTCACTTAATAGGACATGGATGAATAAATTATATTTAACCATGGATTCAAAAATGCGTACTATAACGCAACTGATACAACCGATACGGCTCTAATAATTCTAATAATGTTTTAAATAAAATAAAAAATGCTGGGAAATACACACAGCATTATCTAGTCCCAAGTTTATATCACAGTATACACACTTAATAATGTGTAATGTGATATAATGTGGGTGGGTATTGTTGACGATCTTCATCCCGGTAGCAAAGATAGTTCAAAGGAGACCGTGGAACATTGAGTTATAAAGAAAGACCGGACGGCTACAGAAAGTCAAATTAAATTAAGAATGTGTCTCAGTGACTTTATGGTTAAAACGGCAAAAATGTTTATCCAAATGTTTAGATGCATTTTATACTGACAGCAACAGATACGTACATCATACGAGTGGCCGGCGAGCTGTCTGTTAGCAGACAGACAGTTCGCCGGCCATTTGTATGAACCTCATAGAGAGATTTTGTCACTGTACAATTATCTGAATATAACGAAACCATATTTGTTTGACGCAATAGATATATTTGATTTTTGTGCTGTGTTCAAGTTCATCAATCAAGTTCTGTGCTGTGTTGAGTGTACAGAGCTTAAGTCTAATAAGGCCCTGCATAGCCAGAGGACTCATAATTTTCACAAGCCTACTTGTAAGAATAAGACTGAGGTCAAATGAGCGTAACGACTACTATTTCAGAGGTTAGGCACAGATAAGAAAATGTTACTTCGGTAAGCGTCAAAAACAGTTTGATAAAGTTAACCCCGCAGCCCCTCAAGCCATCTGGTACGACAGTTGACTGCTTCCTAATTAGATTAGTGACGCGCTCTTGACTTTAAGAACCAGTGAGATCCTTACGGTTCCATTGCGCTGGTTCCAGGTCTGGTTCGAAAGGCGGGATGGGGTATTTCTTTTTACCTGGAACAAAATTACAAGGTAATCTATCAAACACTCCAACATCTCGTCTCCCAAGCCAACCTAACCTGCACGTAGTACACCTAACGAACTAGGCTCTAATGAAAATATTATACAATCTTTATAATTTGATAACTCAGATAGGTACTTTACAATTATCCAATTACTTAACACTGGCACGAAAGTAACCACAAGTGCAGTTAACAAACGATCATTATTTTGTTAAAATAAAATATTTTAGGCTTTCTTTCATTTATGAATCAGTGAAATATTGAGACTAAAATAATTGGCCGTGCAATACCTACCAAACATTCACAACAATTAAGAAATCAGTCGTGATTTCGTGACGCTGTAAAAATGGTAACTATTGTCAAGTCAAGAATGTAACGATTCTAAATAGATTATTATCTACCCATTGACCTGTTACTACAGGGTGTGTCCCATTGCCGGTAAAATACCAGCAACTAATGATTATTCTAGTTCCTTAGATCTATTAGAAACAATTAATACAATATAAAGAATACGAGCAGAACGTTCCTACATACGAGTACACCAGCAAAATGTATAACCGAAAGACAAAGACAAAAATATACTGAGTCTCCTTATCAAGTTATCACTCAAAAGCGATCTCTTCCAGGCAACTTTTATTTTTAAAACTTTTGAAACTATCATGGTTATTAAACAAAAACGTCATTCTTAGGCCATTCTATCAAAATAAGTACAACGTTTTTTGAATTATCTATACATTTTTTTTTTATTTATTTAAATGCACAGAACATAAAATAATCACAAAATATACAGAATTTGAATAATAAAGGGTTTAGAACTTGATAATTTCACAAATTATTGCAACAGTCTGCTTTTTATTATATTATCTTTTTTTATTAAAATCTACGAAGTCTTATTTCTACTAAAATAATTTAAAACGAGATATTTACCATGATTAGATTTTTGAGTTTTCCATTATTTTGGCAGAGTTTCGTGATCACGGAATAACTGAAGGCGAGTAAGTTCTTTATTGGCAGACATACCGATCTACCCTCATTTCCGTTTTAAATCACTTTATTAAGTTTCAAAGGTTTTATAGTCTTATTTCTAGTTCTATGTCCTCGTGGCTTCCATCCATTCTAGTTACGGCATTGGCAGGAAACTGAATGGCATGAAGACGGACGAAATCCGCCTCGAACCGGATAAAAGCAGTGGAAACGGCAATCTTCTTATCTTTACGTCCAGCGCAGAGAAAACCAGCATTATTCAATCATTCTCTGTTTGAATGGATAAGCTTTTTGCATTCGAATCTTTGCTTGGAAAATAAAATTGGAAAATGGTGTTGCAAACGAGGTATTTGAAAACTATAAAAACCTGACTCAACTACTGGGGTAAAAGTGAAAAATCTGTTTAATTTAAAAAAAATATTTACCGGAACATAATTCTTATAGGATTCCTCTTGAGGAGTAATTAATTTTTACAGAAAAACATAGTTTGAAGGTGTGTTAGGTTACACGTTATGTTAACATATAATTATTAAGAGTTAAAGGCAATTTTTTCATTTTGTCTTTAAACACACATCTACCCCAATAACGGCTTCGTGAATTATACAGAGTTTCATTATCATCAGCCTATGTTAGTCCGAAGGCATCCTACACTACATTTGCCGATTCGTAGTCTCAACTCAAGAATACGTTTACCCCAGCGGTTGTAGATCCTCGCGAGTCGGATGTATTCGTTACGAATCCTATCCTTCAGAGAAACTCCGAGTATACAGAGTCTGCCTTAACATTTTATTAGCTTGAGTCCAATCAGAAGTGTCTTTTCTCTGTCTGCGATATTATCTTGTCAGTCCGGTTTTCTGTATTGAGAACCAGACAAATTAAAATAATGACTTTCAGTCATATTGTCCGGACGTTCGTTTCGGCGTTCGTTCTACGATAGGGCTAGGCATTACATTGGATGGCGCCGTTTTTTAAACGTCCTAGCTACGGGCTGACTCCTCGATCTGGCGGAGAAATTCACTCCACTTCACATCATCATCCCTCCCAGTCCTTAGCAGGCCTCCCCAGATAAGCGCCTTATTTACTCTTACCATTAGGGGTTGCCTTAATCCCCATTCGACTTCATAAGAAGCTAAAAACTTGCCTATCTAATTTACTTTATGAAACGCAGAATTTAATTTACATGTAAGTGTCTAAATCATCATCATCATCAGCCTATAGCAGTCCTCTGCTGGACATAATAAACATGGAGTCTAAATAAACTTTACGATGTATAACTAACTACTCTAACTCTACCAATGCAGTCATTAGCAAGTTTGTTTTAATACCACATAAATGCTATTTAACCAACTTTATTGCTATAATCTGTAGGATGGTATCTGTAGGTTACCGACTGGTTTCAAATAGTGATTATTACATTAAAATGACCTTTAGTTACAAGGAAAATTTATATTTAATATAATTTTGTGGCTTAATCTATTTGCAAGGTTGAAATCTGTTTTTGAACATCATTATGGACTTATCTAATCTATTACTGAAATGGTGGTTTAACACTTTGACTGCGATTTTTTTCCGACGACTGCAATCTTTTTTTTAACCTAAAAAATTCGTGCTGCCGCTCTACACAGCGGCTGTGTTGCGCCGCACATGCGTTTCGTTCGAAAAATATTACGGCTGTGCTGAGTCACAAAGATCTGTATTTTCTCAGCCGCTGCGCTAGAGTGGATTTACGCATATTAGTCACTTGTAGAAAACACATACCGTGTGATTTCAGCAGTCAAAGTGTTAAGCTAAACGCATATCTACCAACGCCACTCGCCGCATTCATCGCGTTTTCTACATTTTTGTATAAAATAGTATTGAACATCGCGCACTTATCCGCGCCATCCGCGCTTATCCGTGCATTTTAATAAAATCGAGTGCGGCTACTGCGGCGTGGGAAAAAATGCACTTTCAGCTTTAGGCGTCTAACTTATAAAATATACACATTGTTAAAATAATCTCTGTAATAAGCTAATTACAAAAAAACCGATTATTTAGAGGATAAAAAGCTTGGGACGGTTTTTGATCTAACTAGAAAACGAACTACCTGACAAGGTAAAGGTATCTTGTTCATTATTAAAATCATTTATAATTACTATGATTTTGAGGTTTCAGATATTTGAAATGACGGAATATTCAGTTATTCCGTGATCATGGCGCATGAGACTGCCGAAATATCCGTTATAAATGACTTTAGTTTTAATAACCAAGTTAGTTTCTAAAGCTATTTCCTTCAAAAATAATTTAATAAAAGTGACCCCTTGACTTCCTAGTTTTATGTAATTTGAAATTTCTGACGTGTCTAAGAGACATATAAGGTCTATGGTAATTAAACACGTTGAATTTGGGGTTTTTAATGAAATGCCTTGCTTTTAGGTCATGTAATCTTAGCACACTTATGAGAAGAACTCTTTTGTTTGTCTTTCCGCCAATTTCTTTACTTTACGCAATCTTGTGGCCTAAACTACACTATGGTCACGGCTTGACAACCTTCAAGTACCTGAATAAGTAACCTTTGATGTTTTGACACTGTTTGCTCTGGAGTTAATTTAGGCCATGCTGTGGTTAGCGGCAAATATTGAATTTAACTAGAAGATTTCACAGTATGACTTAATACTCATTAACCTTCAAATTTTATTACAGCGAAGCATTCATAATGTTTTATAATATTAAATTATGTAATTTAAGAAATGGATTTCAAGTTACTTATTTAAATAAAATAGTTTTCTGGAGCCTGTACAAACAAAGTTAAATGCTTGATTTACCTTTTGTGTGCGAATATAAAAAAAATATGTGAAATTTTATGAAACCCTAGGTTTTTACCCTAGAATATAATTACGTAGGTACCTAGTGCCTTTATACCTTTATTCTTAGTTTTTATCTCTGTATTATTTTCTGTTTTTGTGTGGTGTAATAAAGTGTTATCTATCTATCTATCTAGTGTAGCGCATCGACGAAGTTCCAGCCGTTTTCCATGAGCTCGACGCCATGCCAATCTGAATCTGAATCAATGGTTTGTGATGTGACACATTTTCAGAACCGAGATGCCTGGAAAAGTCTGGTGTCGGAGGCCAAGATCCACTTTGGATCGACAGAGAAGATACTTCATTTATATCCTTGCCAATACTCATTAACATTCGTACAGCGATACGTGAAAACTTAACAAACGGACCAAATTACTTTCAAATTACTTTTGTCACGACTTAACGTTCTGGGCTCGAATAACAGAGTCCTCTTAAGATGGGTTCCGGGGCACGCAGGAATCAACGGCAATGAGTGTGCCGACGAACTTGCGCGCTCCGGAGCCAAGGGGACTCAGCTGGGACCCGAGCCGTTCTGTGGCATACCCAAAAGCTTGGCGCACAGAACACTCCTGGGATCCTGCCTCGAGGAATCGCACAAGCTTTGGAGAAACTCCTCGGGCATGGATCATTCAAAATCTCTGATAAAAGCCTTCGATAGTCGGTATACCAACCGAATCCTAGCGCTAAGCAGAGGTAACCTTCGCATCATGACAAGAGCCCTAACTGGACACTGTCGCCTTAACAAGCACATGTTCAAACTAGGGCTAAGCGACACACAATCCTGCAGATTTTGTGAGGAGGCGGATGAAACGCCCCTCCATCTGCTAAGTGAGTGTGGAGCACTGATGCACAAACGCAGCATCCATCTGGGCAAGCATTTGCATAGCCCAGACGAGCTGAAAGACATCACCCCGAAGAAAATCCTACAGTTCCTAGCAGCTGCAAGGGTTAGTGGCGAACTATGAACGCCACGGCTTCGGGACTGATGTAAAAGTGGCGATCACAATAGGCCTATCATGGCCGCAGTGATACGAAAGCCACCCCAAAGCTAATAAAAAAAAATAAAAAAATACTTTCGCATTTTATTAAATAATAAATGACTTGAAAAGTATTAATAATAAATTAATAATATTACACTACAGTACTAGATTTTTGTCGTTTAGTTAGTTAGTTCAGTATTTCTTAAAAATCTTTCGAACTACCATAGGTTTTTTTTTACCAAATAAGTCGATTATTTACCCCAAAACTTAGAATCACAAGTCATTGTCCCAGTTGCATGCTCGACTTACCCAAATCCAGCACGCGATGTTAATTGTGCACGATAGAAAATTAGCCAATACTTTCTACGTGTTCTTTATTCTTAATGTGGCCATTTGGCTTTTCCAACGATTGAAATAAAAAGGATAGCATTATTTTTCCTGTTGTCAAATTACTTTCGTTTTGAGGATCTTAATTCAAAATTAAAATACATAAAAAAAAATATTTAGGCTTACAAAATAAGTACTTAAACAAGTCATACTTTATACAAGATTATTTTACTGTTCACTTCAAGTTTTTGTCCACTAGTGGAAGAAGTGAAAAAGAAACCACTAGTATGTTCATATCTCTTATGTGTGTAATACATGGTTATTAACCTATGTAAGTCTAAATATAATATGATTCGAATTTCGAATTGACTGACTACAGTCAAAAAAACATCATGTTTGTCAGGTTTGAGTTTTTAAACTCCTTTGTTTCCCGTTTGTTTATTCTATGCCTATATTTTGTACATGTGTCCAAATAAATGTTTCTTTCTATTCTATTCTGATTTTTGAATTTCTAGTTTACCTGCATTATCATAGATGGAGTCAATCTGTTCGCTCTCCACGCTCTGCAAGCTATCATCTTCACTGATCTCCTGTCCTTCCTGCTCCTGACCTTCCAAACCCTCAGGACTTTCACCTGCCTCTGGTGCCTCAGCCTCAGAAACCTCAGTCTTCTGCCGCGTCTTCATATTCTTCGGGAGGATGTCGTGAATTGAAGGCGGTCTTATGAAAGTATTCCGAACCCCGAGTTTCTTGTTGATGTAAGCTTCCAGGATCTGTTTCGTGATCTTGTTCTGCCGCGCCAGCTCTTGGATATCTGTGGAGAGGAATACAGATAAAAATGACTGTTGGGTTTCAAATGGACTCTAAGAGATAAGAGAATTTTGAGTGTGACGTCATTTTATCTGGGTTCCTCTCCTTAGAATGATTTATTCTAGCCTCTTGGATTTATTCTAGCCTATTTTCTTCTGGTATAATCATATAATAAATATTGCTGGATAATCCACACGTATCATCTAGGCCCAAGCTAAGTAGAGCTTGTGTTATGGGTGACTGATCAACTCTACTAGAATAAAATGACATTGATAGATACTTTTATAATATTCGTGTGATTTGACACAATTTTAGATTGTTTTTTTAAATAGAGAGTAAAAGCTAAATATTCTGACTACTGTGTGTCGTATACACTTAAAGATTTTTAATGGAAGGCGTGAACTTCGTTTGTTTTTGAAGGAGGTCTACTTTGAAAAACAAAGGAAGATGACGAATGACGTCTATCGCACGAAAAAAACAACCTCTCCCACCAAGTTGTTTCAGGCGCGTCAGCAACCGAAACCTTTCGTTTTCGATATCTAAGAAATAAAATCTCAAAAAAAATTTCTTAGTTGGTCGTCCTTCGATCTGTGCAATCCGACGTCATCCGTAAATTTCGTTCGTGTTTCAAAGTAAGCTTCCAGAACCTATCGAAAAAGAGTTTCTAAGTCTATTTTTGTAATATTTTATTGCGTCAACTTGTTCTGTCTGACACAAAAAGGATATGGCCAAAAACAAAAACCTGTTCTGATTAAAATTATAAGCCTCATAGATAATCCAGTATTATTAGGTTATTTACCCTAGCTTATTATTTCTCACCGAAGAGCTTCCGTAAAAAACTGTGACAAACACCTTATCTTGGTTATTGATTTCGGCAAAAAGGATTTGATAAATTACAAAATAAAGTGGATACGTTCGTTTCATTTGGGTTTCTTGACTTCTATTTTCGGCCATTGACCATGATTCCCATTCAAATGCATAATTTATTGAGTCATTGATCCTGATGTCAAAAAAATATCAGGGTTTTTGACCGTAAATATATATTCCTGTTATAAAGAAAAACCGGTAGGTACCGAATAGTCCTAACGGTAGTAATTTGTCTGTTATGATTGGGCCATTGAAAACGCTGCTCGGTGTTCAGTTACAAGTAAAGCTCTAGTCTATACGTACCTTAAGAAAAATAATTCCTGCACAATTGAAATATTTAACAACACGAGGGAGTATCCCTTCTGCTCAATGTAATTATAGTTTAAGAGGATGTTAAACAAACAAAAAGAAACCTTGCATTGTGTACATTGGTTCACGGTTCGATTGCTTCTTTTTAATTACTTAATAATTAGACCTTAATTTATGATATGAGTCAATTCCGAAATTGTTCCGAAATAATTATATAGGAACCGGATATTAGTTAGCTACTGTTTATGATACTATCTTATGTATAGGATAGTGAGTACTTTGGTGTATACATACTGTAAACTCCTATCTTCTTAAATAAATAAATAAGACTTTGTAAAGGCCTACTCAGACCCACCCAGAGGCCCAGAGGGGTAGCAAATACCGTCTCACTATGTAATGGGAACTATTTCTCATCAGCCCCCAACGAACACAGTTATTTGGGAAAAATTATGCTTATAATTGAGCCTTTTGATCGATATCGTAAAAATACGAGTACCTATCGATATCTATACTTCTATACTAATATTATAAAGAGGAAAGGTTTGATTTTTTGTTTGTTTGTAATGAATAGGCTCCGAAACTACTAGACCGATTTGAAAAATTCTTTCACCGTTGGGAAGCCACACTATCCCCGGTGAACATAGGCTATATTATATTTTCAAAAAAATTAGGGATATTACTAAAACTCCAATAATGTAAACCAAGGTGTAAAAAACTGACCTTAGAAATTCCTTGCATCGCGTGCGCTGCGAAAACTATTGATGATAGAACAAAGTAAATATACTACAAAATTGCAGAACACATTATCTACAAAAATCGCGACAGCATATATCTAACTACTATATTTTCGTCAAAATAAGTGTTTTATTTTTATTTTAAAACTTTAATTCTAATGCCGCCGCTAGAAAAGTCTCTTTATTTGTATTAATTCTTATCAAAATAAATTACTTTGTAATTAAGACTGCTTCAATACCTTAATATAACTTTTCGAATTATTCAATTCGGACATTCCATTCGAAAGATATCACGAGTTCAAAAATTTAAGTATTAGAAAAAAGTCGCGTAGCTCAAACTCGGCTAACTATAACTATGCGAAATACGAGTAGGCGTCTCTGGCTGGGCTACGGTACGGGAAATAAAATAAATAAATAAATTATGAATGATAAAAATAATAAATACCCGTGCGAAGCCGGGACGGTTCGCTGTCTTAATATAGCGGAATAACTATTAAAACATCGTAAAGTTAACGAAAAATAAAATAAAAGAAAAAACGTTTTCCCATAAAAAAATCATGGGTTTCGTAACTGTCAAACAAGCAGTTCGTATTTCGCCGGGTCAGCTAGTATAATAATGAAATAAATATACCCGCCTTTTGAATAATAACGCCATTTTTACAAAGTGCAGGTAAACATAAATAAAAACTGAAATATTTTGATAGCCACGTTACCGATACGCCTCGCGACAAAAACGATTATTTCAATAAGCAATAAATAACAATTTAAATGTGCATAATTCAGAGAGTTGAGTTTTTTTGACATAAATTAAACGCAACTCTTAAAGGTAGTGTCCTTGCAAAGTGATGATACTGCATTCTTCGCGAATCTTTGAGAGATAAATTTATTTATGACGTAATTAAGGGGAACTTATAACGAAGTTTGCACCATTTTGTTGCCAAGGTAACCAGGACTCCGAGTCTATTTGGCGATAATAGTTTTCTGATTGAATACTTTCTGCCCGCGTCTTCGCACGCGTTGTTTATATGGAAACGTTTTAAGGTTACTTCTATCCTAATTAAAAACAATTTTTGCATTAAAAGTAGCCCATGTTTTGTTACAGGCCTAAAATTACCTGTATCCAAAATTTCAGCAAGATCCATTCAGTCGTTTTGGCGTGAAGAAGTAACAAACATCCCAACATCCAAACTTTTGCATTTATATTATTAAAGTGATGTGGTTTAGGGAGAAATAAAAAGCCTTTCTTGCTTTCAAAACAAAGAGAACCAGTGGCTAGGTAGGACTATACCTACCTATCCAATTAGACGACTAGATAGCAGATACTAGGTATTCTTAATTTTGATTGTCTCGTGCCAGTAGATCGTTATATCGCTTACTTTCTTCCCAACGAATTGGAGCACTCTCTCTTTGTAATTAGAGTTATTTTTCTTCGCCACCTAATTTGTTTACAAGCTGTGCTGTACATGGCTTCTGTTGTGCTGAGACAGAAGCATCTATTTTAGTTATAGATTGCAGTTTAATAAAGCAGGTCAGGTTTGACAGGAGAAAGCAATATATATTTTGAACTGTTGTATGTATGGTATAAAGATGGATAGAAAACACTTTATTATACCACACAAAACAGAAAACAATACAGAAATAAAAACTTAGATTAAGGTATAAAGGGCGGCCTTATCGCTAAGAGCGATCTCTTTCAGGCAACCTTAGGATGGACTGGACATGAAGGAACAATATACACGGTAATATAAAGTTATGAATGATGCGTTTGATGAACCGACATTCTTGTATAACTCCATCTATTTCTTTCCACAGAAAATATTATGCCCGATGTCATAAAAAATCATTGGCATGTTTAAAAGTGAATATATTTTCAGTAATATAAGTTTACCAATATATAGCACCGTATTTTTTTGACTTTTGAGAAAATAATTATAACGCTGAAAAGATGGCGTATAGGCGTTTTCGGTTGGTTGGCAATGACTGGACTATAACCGAGCTTTTGGATTGGACTATTTTTTCTCAAAATCAGAGTCACACTTTATTCTCAAAATTATATCTACTCGTACTACTCACAACAAAATACATTACTAGGAAAAGAAAACACCCGCTTTTTACAGCACGCTCTATTTTCAAACACTAAAAATAGTATTCGGATCAGTTTTTATACTTCCGTTTCCGTAGCTCACCAAAGAGGCTCAGTAACAAGATAGGTTATGCTTCGTTTACCGCCGGCGGCGATGCAATATCCGGTGGAACTTCCCTTACTTTGCCAACAGCGTCTGCCTTACCTACCAAATGTAGGTCAAGAGCAAATTAGCGTCCGATAAAAGTAGGTACTTAGCACTAACACATTAAATATAACAGAACCTACCTAATAGACCTCGGTGGCACAGCGACGTAGGGAAAGGCGCGTTCTAATGCCGCCGCGGGAGAAATGTGTGTACCTTTCGCATATTTATTCTGGGTCTGTGTTCTTTCTAAGTCTAATACCTCGCTACAAAGAGCCTCGCTTATTGCTAAGAGCCAAGCAACTCGCTTAAGTGGCTGATCCTAGCGAACGTATTGCATACTATAGCAGTGGGCATACTGCGAGCGACGCGCCTACTACATACCTACTGCCTACTAGGTGCCTGTAGCTAAGGGCCTAGTAGCGCAAGGCTAGAGTGGCATTAGAAAAAAACTGTCTATTGTAAAGTCTACGAGTTAGGTATCTGCCTACCCAAAAATACACGGTCTGCTCAGATACTTTGGGGTCAGATAATGCCGTGTGGATTGTCCAGCATTATTTTTGTTTAGGTAGTTTATACTTTAATTGGATAACTTTCGGTAGGCACGTATCAAATCCCCCAATTAAAATCATTAGTTATAATTTACAACGTGTTTACATCCATAACAGCCTTTCTCTTTCTTGCTTACATGACTAATTATTTTGTGTTCTTATCCAAGGGTGTCTAAGATGGCATTTGTAGTTATGAACAAGCCATATTTGGCAAACAAAGCTTCTGGGCAATGGTGCACAAAGTAGGACAGTTTTAAGCTACGAGTATGTCAATGTTACCAACTATTCATCCATATCAAGTCTAATCGGACAGTTTGACATTTGGCAGTCCACTAGTGCAAAATTATTCGTTCAGTTGAAAGCAATTAGCTCCTGAGTCCGGTTTACGATGGCATCGAGATGTGATCGTTAGGAGTCATTCTTGTATAGGATTTGCGTAGTTCCCTGTCCGCACGATAAAGAGGCGCTGTAACAAATCCCATAGAAAAAGGAGACGTCGCGTCATCATCACGTCATTTCAGATCACGTCTACTCATACTATCGTAAACTGGACTCAGGTCAGGGCACGGGAAGCTTAGCTTTCAGGGTATAGGCGTGCCGCAACATTGTGGTGTGGTGACTATTGTGTCGAATTGAGAACCTCCTCCTTTTATGAAGTCGGTTAAAAATAATGTTAATTTGTTATAACCAAATATCTAAAATCATACAAAAGATTCAAGATGTTCTAATTTGTCCACCAGAAAACATAAAATGGCAGCAGTAACGAAGAGCTTGCAACACTGATGTTATCAAACGATTTGTAGAGGCATTGTTCTACAAGCACAAAGTAGAGCATTCAATCTGCTGCAGAATGGATTGCTGCAATGAAGCATTCATTGAATAATTCTTCAAAGGATGGCGAGAGTCCTTTATTAATCTCGATGTTACATGCATTCGCTCATTTAGAATAGAGTAAAAATTTATTTCAAACTGAAAATCAGCGTTGTTCCGCGCCATGCGTGGTTCAGCACATAGCTGAGTTTGACCCTTTTTGGTCAGCAGGTGTATTATTATTATTGTTTCCCTTTAGGTTTATTTAATTTAATTTTATGTTTGCTGTGTATTACTGTTTTAATGTGTTGTTTTGTTAAACCTGTTTTTTTGGCCAAATAAAATTATTTTCTTTCTTTCTTTCTTATTTAGCACACACACACAAACAAGAAATTACAACGAAAAATAAAAAACAATGAAACTTTTGAAACTATCATGACAAAAACGGAATATTCAGTAAATATTCCGTTTTTAAATGACTTTAGTGTTGATTTTTGAGTTTTCCAATATTTCGGCAGAGTTTCATGCGCCATGATCATGGAATAACTACAAAATTATTGGAAAACTCACAAATCAAATCAGGGTAAATATCCCGTTTTGAATGACTTTAGTGTAAAAAAAACATAATAAAACTAAAGTTAAAAAAAACAAACTGGAATAATATAAGCTTTTCCCTTTACTTTAGGTGTTCTAATAGTGTTAGTCATGAATGAAAAAAATACTGTGTTAGTCATCAACATTATCAACTCGGCAGTTAATGGTTTAGAATTAAAAATGGTTGATCATGTGGCGCGGCGGGTGAAGGTCCGCATGCGACGTAGGAGGTGGCGGGTTAGATTCCCGCCTTGGGACAAATGTGTGCATAATTTGCAGATATGTATAGTTCGAGCGTAAATAACATAGCCTCCTAATTCCTGAAGTGTTTGGCTAAGGTGCATTATTTACCTACCTACCCTCCTAGAAAATCCTAATTATTCTCTCAGAACTAAAAAACAGCGACCTTACTCTAGGCATTTGCAACCATTGGTTATTATATTAACTTAGGCCTAGTGTTTGCTCTCTAAAGGTCGGTATTGTTATCGGTCAACCGTTAACCAGAACAGCAATGAGACATGGTTTAAGTTTTTCAACAGGTAAGATTAGACTAAACTGAAAGTCACGACATGCTGTTAGAAACAGGTTTAAAATGAATAATTTCTCACAATAGAAAAAGTAACTACCCCATAATAGAAAAAGTTGAAAACCCCGTAGAAAACATCAACATAAAACTTTTTTCTAAAATGATGTTCTCTGGGTGGTACTTTTAAATAAAAAATCAACACTAGTATAATAAAATATAGAATTATTTTCCAAATTAAGAAGGTAAGGGTCTATAATAATAGGATTATTCTTTGATCTCGACTATTGTTCCGGGTTTTATATGTTGTGTAATGTATTAAGTATATCAGTTATCTAGTACCCATAACTCAAGCTCTGCTTCGCTCTGGGCTAGATGATAGTGCGTGAATTTTCCAGCATTATTTATATTTATTATTATTCACCGACACCACAGCTTGATAACCGCAGTGTAGGACGCCCTACGACCAGGTGGAATGACGACCTGTGAAAGACTGCAGGGAGATGCCGGATGCGTCAAGCTGAAGACAGGGTGCTATGGCGCTCGCGGAGGCCTATGTCCAGCATTGGAGTAACATAGGCTGATGATGATTATTATTATTATTCACATGTGAAATAGATGGTAGGCACATGTCCCTACAATCTACGAGTACAACCTCAAAGCAATTACATGACTTCTTTGTTGATCAAATTGACACTATGTAACCTTGCCCTTGGCCTGCTTGTAGTTTGTGCTTCTCGGCACAGTTAATGGACCCTGCAGAAGAGTGAGAGTAGCAAAGTGAATCTTTATATTATGGACAGAAGGTCAAAATTCTTCTGCTTTAAACAAAGTGATTGTTCAGCCAAATCAAATTATCATCGAAATGGCAGTTGGTGTTTTATAAGTACATATTTATTTGATTTGATTTTGAACTAAAAAATCTAGTAACTACCTATGACGACGTGATGCAATTCCACATAAAATATACTATTGTCGTTATCGATTGACATTGTGAAGGTGGAACAAATTGACGTAAATTTGCCAGTTTTATGGTCATTGTAGGTTTTAAAATATATATATATATATAAAATATATATATATATATAAAATATATATAGAATTTTAAAATATATACCAAACTGTTTTGTTTTCTATGACATATATAAGTTTAAACCATCCCACCCATCAAAGGGACTATGAGCTAATTGTAAGTAAAATATACCCAAAAACATATTTTTTTTAATTTCTTTACCTGCAATTATCGCGTGACACTTCAGATAAATCATTATAATTAGATTTTCGCTTTAAGCTTAATTTTTCGTAAACATTTACTTTCAAAATCGACCACAAGGACCACACGCATTCACTTAGTATATAGTACCTACCTATATAATATTATAGTACCTATCTAAGTATTGTAAAGAGGTAATTACTTTATTATCACTATATTATGTAAAATTTTTACAAAAAAACCTTTTTTGTTTTGCAAAATAACATCGACATTGGTGAAAAATGTTGTTCATACACTACTTATCAACGATTATAATGTAACCCAGAATCAGTTCTTATAGGTTATCCATTAGATAGAGTCCCTGATCGAAAATCATCACCAACACCTCACAACATCTTGTCTTTTTTGAAAAACGCCTAACTAAAATCACGGCAAAAATGTGGCTCAAGTGTCAGATAGGCCAACCGTCAAGAAAAAGGTTAAGAGCTAGCTTTACTAATCGTTATTAATTAGCTATTATCACAAATGTGGTATTTAACGCGTCCATAAATTACTCTGTCACAGATACCGATGACGACGACATTAGACACAGTTTTATACTGTCCTATGACAAAGACAAAGTCATTAACATCGTCATGCAAAATCAGCATTGAACTTTCGATGATCGTAAAGACCACCCTTTCCATCGTGATACAGCTGGCGATATCTTGCCGCTTGGGCACGTGATCCTAATTACTTATATTAGGTTCTAGAATCCAAAATATATTTTGTAAACAAAGACGTAAGCGTTTGCTCTTTTTTGAAATGGATAATAAATAATATAAACCGAACGCAAACTCCTCCAAACTCCTGCAGTCTGCGATTTGGTACGATAATACCCGTGTCGTTCAATATTTCAGTAAATATTTGTTTCATTCATCAAAGTGCTCTATTTGCTTTAGACCTTATGGTGGCACTTCACATGGCTATTTATATTTGTGTATTTGGCATATTTGGCAAACAATTACCATGTGTGGACAGTTTATTTGACAAAGTGTTCGCCTTATTTGCCTATTTGACAAATAAGGCCAATACCAAATACGCGTTACCGTGCGCTTGTCGGTTTCTCGAGGCACATCAAAGCAGTCAACTAAGCAAATACGCAATAAGCCGTCCACACAATGGCCGTATTGGCACCTTGCGCTCTGCTCAGCCTGCTGCCAAATGTTTGTGTGTTTGTTATTTGTGTGCCATGTGTGGATGGTCGTATTTGCCTCTTTTTGCATGTTCGTCTGAACGTCATATATTTAGCCAAATACAACAAACACCCAATAGCGAACACAAATAGCCATGTGTAGTGCCACCTTTACAGGACTCTTGGACACGTCACAAGTTTCTAATTACTTTTCATCATCATCAGCCTATGATAGTTCACAGCTGGACATAGGACACTGCTAATTACCTATACATAAGTAAAAGAAGGAATTAAAGTAATAGCTAATAAGCTTTTGGCTATGTAACGCTGTGGTGTGTGCATTTTGTTTACAATATAATCTGGAATTCTAGAACCAAGTTTCTACAGGACTATCCATTTTCAATAGTGAGTTCCTATTACAATTTTATTCGTGACATTAATAAATTATCTTAGGAGTGGTTTCGCTTAGCTTATTACCTCATAATGCTAATTCAGTCATTAGACAAGATTATATTTGGTTAAAAAGTCTTTTTAGCTCAACTTGGCTTCACTGGGTATGTGGGTTAAAATTAAAATAATTCGTAATAGGTAGTTTGGTAGATGTCGGTATGTGGATTTAGCTGCTGCTGCAGATAACGTGTTCTGAAGTGGAGACCACGACTCGGTAAACGTAGTGTAGGACGCCCTCCGACCAGGTGGGATGACGACCTGCGAAAGACTGCAGGTAGATGCTGGATGCGTCAAGCTGAAGACAGGGCGCTTTGGCGCTCATTGGGGGAGGCCTATGTCCAGCAGTGGACTAACATAGACTGATGAAAAGACAAATAAAAACAAATACATTTCGAACTCATTTCAATTCACTTTCCGCAGAACAAAGGACCATACAATCCAGCTACACAATCCAGCTACACAATTGTTTCGGAATGCATCTTCCGTATAGAAAATGTTGAATAATGAATAGGACGCCCTCAATCCCTTATCGGACGCTGGCGGACAGCCAACTTGTCGAATTGACCCCCACAACAAAAGAAGCCTTTTGTTTTAGTCTTTTTGGTGAGAAAATGAGATAATTTGACGACTTCTGTAGTCATTAACATACTTTTTGATACGTATCAGTCCAGCTACATCTAGACTTTTTGGAACAGTCTGTAGTTAGCTCAGCTGTTGCTATTGAAAAATCCTAGCTCCAAGTAATTTGTTTGTATTTTTTAATTTTAAATCTATATTATATTATTTATTATAGATCATAATTTATTATACTCGTAGTTGCCTATACGCTCTGCTTGTTTTTATGTCTATGTAAATAACCCACTTAAAACTATAAATAATGCTAAATAAATAAATAATGCTGGACAATTCACACAGCATTATCTAGCCCCATGGTAAGCAGAGCTTGTGTTATGGGTACTAGATAACTGATATACATAATACAATATATTACATAGATAGATATTTTTTATTATACATAGAAAACGACCAGAACACCCGGAACAAATATCTGCAGATCGTACACACAATTGTTCCTAGGCGGGAATCGAACCCGCAACCTCCTGCGTCGCAGGCGGACCTTCGCCCACAGCGCCACATCGGTCGTTAATAACTATGTATTATTATTCCTTGTCAAACCTGTATAATATACATATATGTAGAGTGTGTGGTATATTAAAGTGTTTTCTATCTCTCTACCTGTATGTACCTGTAGATATATGGCCATGATATGTATCTTTAGCTATTTTATTCATAATTTAATTATCTGTTGAAATTGGAACATTTCCTGCTTTTAATTTTCTCTCGTTGATGGAGTATTTGAGGGGCGGCGTCCGACGAGCAGGGTGTTTTTCCCATCTGGCCGGGACGGAACCCTAAAATTGACAATTTCGACCGGATAGGGCGATGAAAAATTCAATGTTCGCAGCCGCCCAATCTAGGCAGCACAGACGAGCAACAATATAAACAAATGTAAAGGTGCATACTGGCATGGATGTTGGTCTTTTACTGACACACATGTTAAAGATTTTTTCAGAAATATAAAATAAGTTAAAAAATAAGAGTAGTTAAAGCTTAAGTATATTGAAACCACGCGGGTGATAGATATTTTGGATAATATACAATATATCTTTATCAATATATCTATAGCTTTATCATAATGAAGCTTTATTATGATAAAGCTCAGGGAATAAAGATGAAAATGATATAAAGGTACTTCCGTACGAATAAATAGAAGAGTACTAAAAGATTCAAAACAACCCGCAGACTGAATCCAGTTCAGTAAAAGCGAGATATGCTGCTCACGACAGAATACAGTTGCCGCGATTTCAATTTCTAAACGGAAATCATATTGCAAGAGGATTGCAAGGGAATTTCATATTTGATGCTATAAATAGAATATTCATATTCATAGAATAAAATGTACAGCTAAGTCTCTCTAGGGTAGAGATAATTCGATTTTTAAAGGTATATTTAAATAGTAAGTCTCGTAGGTAACGAGACTGACAATCAATCAAAAACTGCCATTGACAATCAGAGGTGGTATTTGCTACTCTTTGTCTAAAATAAAACTTTTTATCTGGTACCTGCGCCCCGAGGCTTAGTCCGCGTGGACATTTGAAAAATAGACATTTTCGTAATTTTTTAATGTTAGAGCCTTCAACGAAGTATTAGAAAATATTTAAATCAAAGATGAATAAAATCGGTAAAGCCGTTCTCAAGTTATAGCGTGACCAGAGAAATAGGCGTTAATTTTTATATATTTTATATATATATACACTTGATAGGCACTAAGGTGCTTCTCGGGGAAGGTCTTTATCTAGCTGTGTGTATATAATGGCTGTAGATGTAAATGATGATGCAAGAAATTAAAGCATACCCCAAAAATTTACGGCCTCGACACACCTTCTACTGAGTACGGATTTAATGTCTCAGAATTTCCTAAGTGTGGATAAGCATAAAACAAAGCAAAAACATGTAACTAGAAGCTGTTTAGAAAAAGTAACTAGGAATGTGAACCGTTTGTCTACACTCAGTACACCTGCCTAGTATTATAGCCTTTTCTGTAACTAGGTAGAGCACAATAATAATAATTTAAAGTCGGAAGTTTAATATAATTATTATTTCTTACATAAATAATGATTTAAACTTTCTGGTAGAACTTTTGAAAGCATTTTGGCAATTTTCGTAAATATCTAACAGGATCACATCCTTTAGGAAGCCTGCCAAAATGCTTTTCAAGTACTAAGTTCTACCAGAAACCAAATTGCATGCAACACAATTCTTACGCCCACAGCGTAAGCAATTTGTGCTTTTGGCTTATGGCATGGTGCCAAACCTGCGTGCTACTTGTCTTCTTTGACACCCCTGCTTTTAGGCGATTTTATAGACTTCATAGATAAAAGCGAAGCACATAAAAAGTCAAACACATTTCGTCGCCTTAATTCTAATATGTCGTATCTAATTTTTAAACCTAACCGACATTTTGTGTGCTTTGGATAAAGGCGGGAAAAGGACATCTTTCTCTTTCTTTACTTTGCAAAGTTTGTATGAAAAAGAGACAATAGACTAGACGTAATACGACGCATCTCGGGTCACTCGATCTTTCTGCGAATATGCATTAACTCATTGAGTCGCCAATTTTGCTAGGAGCATATTTATTTAACCGTAATTAAATGCAAATAACATAACATATTCTTTCTTTTTAGGAAAGTGTGTCCTCCGTGAGCTGGATTCTAGATAATTACTATCTATAAAAAAATGTTGCTAGGTACCTAGCAACTCTGCAACTTTCTGTTTTTACTTACAGTTTTTCTTACAGTACCTATAAATAACTAATTCATACTGTAGTAAGTATAAAGTTGCAAACCTTTTTAATACAGGTTGATTACAAAGGTTTGATATGAGCATAGAGCAAAAGTTCTGCTAAGTTTTTGTTATTTATTGACACCCTTCATTTGTCATTGTTTTGGCACCTAATTTGGCATAATGAGTTGAAATATGGAGGATAGCGATGACTTCAACGTATTTATTTATCAACAAAAAATATAGATCGCAAATGACTCGTCCTGATAAAATGGCCGCTCGCAAACAACAACTAGTTTTTTCTGAAAGTAATTTTTCCCTAGACAGTTTGGAAGATGATTTCAAAAAGAAAATGTATGTTAAAGGTGGCTCACCTTCGTCCGAACATTCTGAGGACCTGGATACTATCCTAGTGCCATTCTACGAAAAAGATGTTCTCGTCAAAGTACCAAAGGAACAAAAAAGAAAGCATAACAAGCACAGCAGATCTAAGGAAAAGGAAATAGAGCTAAATAATACGAGCTACCTCGTCAATAAAGACTCCCGAAAGGCCAGACGCACAACGTATTTGGAAATGTTCCGTAAGAAGTTTTCATCTGAAGAGAAACCCGCTCTGAAATCCAATAATAACGACATACGTTCCTTATCGCCGGAATTTGGTGACACGGACAGAGATAGTATTGGTGAAGATGCCTCGCATCCAGTAGCAGAATTCTATAACACAGAATCATACAACGAAATGTTTTATGAGAAAATTCTTACTCAAGATCCGGAAAACTATAATAGTTCTTACGAAGATGGTCTAAATAAAGACGACGACGTGAACATTGACAGTAAATTTCAGCAAGAAATGGCTATAGAAAACTTAAAGAGTGTGTCTGAAGTGTCACAAGTCATTCCTCATTTGAGACGAGGAACAATTAAACAACCCATGCCAAACGTGAAACTCGGTGGGTTGGGACCTGATGTCGAAAATATCAAACCCAGGCTAGAACGAGCTCGAAGCCTTCAAAGGTATTCTGAGAAGGTAAGAATGGAAAACAGACTAAGAATATATAAAAAGACAGTTCAACAAGAAAATTATAAGATTGAAAGAGAGTCATCTGCGAACCAACGAAAACACAGGCCAGAATCGAGAATTGCAGGAGAACCAAATGTTTCATATTTAGTTAATAAATCGGCGACGACGCAGAAAGCACCACAGAGCAAGATTTTGTCTCCTAAATCAAAGTCTGCTGATCCCAAAAAAGGGAAAACCACCCCTGAAACCATTTATGCGCCAAAAAATAAACCAGCAAGTAGGATAAATAAAAAAATAGAACCAATCGTAAATACAGCTAAAAATAAACGAAATGATACGGGGCCTGCAAGAGCCAATTCCACCACAAGGAATAAAGGTATCAACACTGAAACAAAAACGAGCATTGAAATACCACCAGTTCACATAAATTTTATGGTGAATATGGGAGGAGTGAGGCCTACAAGTGCTCTAATAAATTTGGAAGAAAAACACCGAATCTACCAAGAACAAGTAAAAGCTTTCAGAGTGGAAGACGAGTAACGAACTAAACAAGTATTTTTCAAATTCTAATAAATGTTTTTTTATCAGGCTCAGGGTTTTTAATGATAAATAGGAACATTTGACCAAATAAAGGTTACCGGCACGATATAAGAAGTCCTAATCGTTAACCAATAGAATCTAATTGGGATAAAAAGACAGCTGGATGCTGGATGCGTCAAGCTGAAGACAGGGCGCTATGGCACTCATTAGGGGAGGCCTATTTCCAGCAGAGGACTAATAGGCTGATGATGATGTGATAGAAGTAAAAGAAACAACTTGATCAAGTGTTCCATGTTGTCGTTGTAAACAAATGTACTAACAACTTTTTCACCGCAGAGGCTGGGCAGTAATGGGGATTACTAACACTATGATTGCCCTGACGCACATCTCCATGTTCCAGTAGAGGCTGGACATCGAATGAGTTAAACAATATATCACTACATAGTATAAAACAAAGTTGCTTCCCGCTGTCTAGTTGTCCCTATGTATGCTTTAATCTACGCAACGGATTTTGATGTGTTTTTTTTTTAATAGATGAGTAATTCAAGAGGAATGTTTATAAATCATTTGACACATAGATTTCTACGCGAGCGAAGCCACGGGGCGCAGCTAGTAAGTAATATAAATAAACAATGCGTAAAGCACCAGTCAGAGATAACTGTGAAATAATGACCACTCTTCAGATTTCAATCGTGTCATTTCATGCTTTATCTTTCACAGTAAATGGAATAACGAAATTTAAACAATTAACCTGAGCATTAAAATATCTCAATGCGTTTTTATCAAGAGTCTGTGCAAATATCTCCGTCTTGCAGGTGTGGCAATGACGAGAGACGAGAGAAAGCCCGGATCTTATTTACAAAATAATTAGCACCTTCGATGACTTTTTTTGTGAATGTAATACCTCATCAAATTTTACTACAACCGCTCAGACATAATCTACTTACAGGTACCTGTTTAAACATCATTATATAGTATAAAACAAAGTCGCTTTCCGCTGTCTGTCTGTCCCTATGTATGCTTAGATCTTTAAAACTACGCAACGGACTTTGATACGGTTTTTTTTAATAGATTGTGATTCAAGAGGAAGGTTAACCATTTGACACATAGATTTCCACGCGAGCGAAGCCGCGGGGAGCAGCTAGTATACTATACATCTCATAGTTATTATTTTCTACTAGCATTTGTGGGCCGCTTGGTACCGGATACAACATAGTCATACATAACTCAGGTATTATGCAAAGGCACGGCGGCGGGGCGGCGCGGCGGCACGGCGGCGGCGTCTCTTTCATGGTAAAATATTTTTTAGGATAGCTGTGATTTGAGGATTCACCCTTAGAGAAAGGATTCACCAATAGAAACTAAATTATTATTAACCTTTTTCATAGTTAAGTTAATAAGATAAAGATAAGTTTAAAAAATATTATTTTTAAGTATTTTTTTATATTAGTTTTATAGTAGACACAAACGAGATGTTGCAAAAAATATTCGACAAATTACTCTTCATTTCCTATTCGTGTATTTGTGTGTGTCAGTCAAAGCACTGAGACTGAAGCGATATATGAGTGACTAGCTGCACCCCGCGGTTTCATCCGCGTGGTGATAGATATTTTGGATAATATACAATATATCTTTATGAATTGTAGCCTATGTGTTATTCTGATATGTAAGCTATATTATTGTGAAGTTTCATCAAAATCCATTCAGTTGTTTTTGCGTGAAAGAGCAACATACATACTTACATACATCCTCACAAACTTTCGCGTTTATAATAATATTATAAACGCGAAAGTTTGTGAGGATGTTATTAGTAGGATGGTGACATGCTTGTCAATTCTCACATAGATTCGTTTTTGCTTACAAAATTAAGAAAATTGTTGAATGATACTATGCTGTGTCAGCAGCGTGTTTTCCCTCTATGATTTAACGAACAATTATTACTTTGTTTCAGAAATCGGAATTTAAGTTAGGTGTAGTATATGTTAGTTAATATATTAAGAATGAATGGTGGATCTACAATTTACCCCCAACTTTAGTTTTCCATTTGTTTTATTCCTTGTAGAACGCTTTACCTTAATGTTTTACCTGTTAATTTTAATTTCTTATAATTTTATTTTTATTGTATAATTCTGGTTCAATTTTAAATTTAATATGACATTTTGTTTAATTTATTTTATCATGTATTATTGTGTAACTTATAATCTATGAAAGTTTAATTTTTTGTTTATTTTTTAAGTTGTGTGTGTATTAATTTTATATGGATTTTATGATAATCTGAAATAAACGAATAATAATAATTTACCTCATTTACAACCATACAAAACGAGATTCAAGATACCTATTTATGTTGGCAAATACATAAATACATAGTGTAACCTCGGCTTTTCCATTTTTAGGTCCTTTCCAAACTTCTGCCTTGGCTTAAGCGTAGCTTTATGGCAACAATCGATTATGGTATTGTGGGAACGAGCAAATCCAAAACAAAATAAGGTTTTAAAATTAAATGTGCAGAATAGAAGAGTCTTTGGAAAGAACATTTTATTAAATAGTATTTACAATTGAAACAATTGAGCTAACTGAACTTCAGACTGTTGCAAACAATCTACGGGTACTTCTTAATTCAACTGTTTAAATAGGTAATATACGTACTATGTAGGCCGGGGGTATTTGTTTATATTTCAGGGTGTCCCACGACTGAAACATGGAGGGTGGGTACTAGAAACGCGTGTCCATCATTGTAAGCCTCCAAATGTGTGAAAAAAATAAATTAAAATTAAATAAAATAAATAAAAAATAAATAATGCTGGACAATCCACACAGCATTATCTAGCCCCATGGTAAGCAAAGCTTGTATTATGGGTACTAGATAACTGATATATATAATACAATACATTACATAGATAGATATTTTTTATTATACATAGAAAACAACCAGAACACCCGGAACAAATATCTGCAGTGCGTACACACAATTGTTCCGAGGCGGGAATCGAACCCGCAACCTCCTGCGTCGCAGGCGGACCTTCGCCCACCGCGCCACATCGGTCGTCAAAAAAATAACAAAAAATGAATGAATGAATTAAATGAACTCATTAAGAACCTATGTTTTAACAAACTTTGATTCAAAGGTACTTTTTGAGAATTTGATAATCAATGATGATTTTTCATCATCATCAGCCTATAGCAGTCCACAACTGGACATAGGCCTCCCCCAATGAGCGCCATAGCGCCCTGTCTTCAGCTTGACGCATCCAGCATCTACCTGCAGTCTTTCGCAGTTCGTCATCCCACCTGGTCGGAGGGCATCCTGCACTACGTTTACCTATGTCCAGCAGTGGACTGCAATAGGCTGATAATGATGATGATTTTTACGGGACTAGATGCTGCTTTAGTTTTTTCCTAGTGACAATAATTATTAAGACTGTTTCTGGAATCAGGAAGAAAGGCAAACTTGCGTGTCATTCCGGTTTGGAGCAGAGAAAGTGCGCCCGAGGCGATATCGACTCTGTACTATAACCCAAAATATGTTTGTTACCAAATAATTCTATTGAAAATTGTATCCTACTTCCTACTAATATTAGGTAGATTTATTATTAATATAAGTGGGTTAACTACGAACCTTGTTTGTGTTGGAAGAACACTAATCTTTAAACTACGAAAGCTTTGGTAAAATAAATAGGTTAAGGTTTTCGTTGTTATATTGTGTAAGCCTTCGATTTCGTTTAAATCTAACAATTTTGGAATATTATTTAATTGCTTAAGTATGTTTTGTTTCTAAAGTAAACATTTGTAAAGACGTGAACATACAAAATGTTGGAGCCTAGACAATGTTGAAGCTTCAAAACATATTGGGAAGAAATTTAGCATAGTATTTCTAGTTATGGAAGAAGAAATAAACTACTTTTAATTCCGAAAAAATGTACAAGGCCGCAGGAATAAGCAACAATAAGCTTTAACCAACTGATGTGTTGCAAATCTTTTGACAATAAGTATTGCAACTTGCAAGTAACACTCGATCTCTACGAGTACACCGTGAAATCATGTGGTTAGCATATAATAGCCAATCAAGGTTGGGATTGGGGCGCTAAGGTCACGGGTTTACATGTATACAAATTATTGTAAAAATAGGCAATAAAGCAAAATTAATGATGACTTGACTATTCCGAAATTAATTACTTAACATCCTTGACATGTAACCGTCTTTTGGCGATTAAAAAACATTTTGTCTGAACAATTTTTGCAGCAATTTACTTTGGTAGGTAAATTTTGCAATATTATGATGGTTAGTTCTATTTACGAGGTGGACAGACCACTAAACGGTCGAAAGTTCTTCCTACTTTTACAATCTTAAGCATGCAATAAAGAACGACTGCCTTCATCAAGTTGAATATCTATCCAGATTAAGTTAGGGACAGGCTTTACTTTTAGAGCACTACCAATAAAAGGTACCTAACTAATTTGAAATAACCACAGAAAGAAGATTTGATCTGTTTTTTGACCTGTGATTTCGTAATAGTTACCTGGGTACCAAAGGTTCTGGATGAAAGCAAGGTTTTAGAATGCTTTCTTCATTAACTGAGCCTCTTGACAATGGGCCCGGTAGACTTAATGCACCTGAACTAAATCACCTGGGTGGATTAAGTCTTAAGACTTGGTGCGCCTGGGTGAACTAAGCACAGCTTTCAACACTGGAAGCCCACAGCTACAGCTGGGTCTAGGCCTCCTCTGACGTCACTTTTGATCGGCTGTGTGCACGCAAACATCATCAACATAATTCGCAACTTGACTTCACCCACTCCTCGATATAGATCTCCAAACTTTATTACAACTTAGGTAGATTTGAACTTTACTGTTTGCAAAATAAGCTAGACTTGAACGTTTCCAAATGCTTTTCAATTACTTTCACTCGTAGGTCTAAACCTACCCACTATTGTTACTCACTTAAGGGAATGCCCTTGAAGATAGTAGATGAGATTCGGGACCTTGGAGTTATCCATGACAGTAAGCTCGTTTATGACAAGCATATTGATGGCATTATAAATAGAGCCAACAAAGCGTTAGGTTTTGTTATAAGAACCTGCTCTCAGTTCACTTGCATTAAGGTTATTAAAATTTTGTATTGTGCCTATGTACGTAGCATTCTTGAATATGGCTCACAGATCTGGAACCCTCGATATGAAATTTACATAGATAGAATTGAATCCATACAGCGTAGGTTTCTGCGATATCTGCAATTTAAAAGCAATCGATTTGACCTTGATTATTCATCTAAGTGTAAAAGACACCACATACTCCCTTTACAAGAGAGAAGATTAATTGCCGACGTTGTACTCCTCTGTAAAATTGCTCAAAGTGAAATTGACTCCCCACAGCTTCTTGAACACATCAAAATTAAAGTCCCCAGTAGATCTACTAGGCAACCTGTTCTTTTAGATATTCCATTCAGTTTCACTAATTATAAGCAAAACTCTTTTTTCAGTAGAGCAGTAGCTACATTCAACGGTTTGGTCGATATCCCCGACCTCGATTTATTTGATTCTAAAGCACAAAGAGTTAAAACCCTCCTGACAAAGCGCTGGTTTGATGCGTTATCATCTTGACCATAAGTTATTAGGATTCTATATCATTTTTCTTTGTAAATTCTGCTATTTTGTTTTTTACTATATATTAGTTTCTGTATTGTATAATATATAGTATAATTTTGGTAATTGTTAGTAGGTACTTGCATATTCATATATTTTTATTGTCTATTGTTAGTTCTATTTTTTTATTTTTATTTTAATTCAGTGTAAGTTATAAGATTAAGCTATTTCTTAATTTTCATTTGTCCTCTGCAAGCAAGCAATCCCTTAGCTACTATATGCGAGGACACATAAATGGTTATGAGTTTTTATTTAAGTATTCTGTTAAGTGTGTAAAACTGTTTGTCTTCCGAATAAAGCAAAATAAATAAATAAATAAACTTCCCACGGTTCAGCGTGAGCCGGAACTTCGTTTTGCGACGTACGCGATATCGTCTGCCCATCTCACCGCTTGCATCGGTCAGCTATGGCGTTCATTGGGGGAGGCCTATGCCCAGCAGTGGACTATCATAGGCTGATGATAAAATAAAAAAAATAATGTGTCACTTTAAATAAGTATCAAAATTTTAAAAACCAAGTACATGTTATATGCCACCACGTCAGCTAAGCCCTGTGTAAGCTTCATCACTCACAGTCTCCAGCACAATTTCAAAGGCCGGACCGACACACACCATGTATTAGCCGTGCCACTAACCAAGTCATCAAACCACGGTCGGCAGGTAACATAATTTGCCCGACATTCCGTGTCAGCGGCAGGTCAAACATAATCTCGTAACGTGAGGCAAATCTGCCATGCGTATTATTTGGTCAGAATGTTGCCAGGTTATATTTTTTTAGGTTAAAACTAGAGCAAAGCTTTTAGAGATCAATTCTAAAAATATTCAGTTCAGACTCAGTACGTATTCAGGTATTAATTACATTCACTGCTTCACAGATGCGTCATGAAAGGTTGGATCTAGTTTACTAGTTACTAGGATATTAAGTCCTAGATCAAATGCCCCGGTTATGAGATGCCAAACACTTGAGTGAATTTTAAATATATTTTAAGCCATAGTATATCATAGCCTATCAGTGTTTTTATTTTTGCAGTCATACAATCAGGATCTTAGTAAATACGTGAATTTAAATTGAATGGTTAACGCGAAAACTACAGATTCTTATCTGCTTTTGGTATGGACTATAATAACCAAGTCAAGTCAAGTCAAAAATCATTTATTTCTTTAGGCTTACAAAATAAGCACTTAGACAAGTCATATTTTATACATTACATTTTTATCAAATAAAATTATTTTACTGTTCACTTCAATTTTTTTTCGACTATGCCAAATCTATGCGTATATCTAATCCAATATCTAAATACAGTTCCGCTCACTTAAGACCACATCTATGCAAATGTATCTTAATAATAATAATAATGCATGTCAATCTCTATTTTAAATAATATAATACGTATAAAATAAAATTATTTGCGTATACGCAATTTTGGCCCCGCAATGTCCTAAAATAAGTTCATGCTCCACTTTCCCCATACAATGAGGTAGACTCAACAACCGTATAATATAACCATATTCTACGGTCCATGAAGATGTTTCTCAAATGGCCACATTGGCCACATATGGCCTATGTCGTCAAAGAGTTGGCTGATAAGCGAATTCGGTTTAGTCTTCGTGGTTCTATCTTGATGCTTTGTCCATTTAAAGACAATTTTGTTGTTAATGCCTTTTGAAGTAAGAATAAAAGCCTATTGTTTTGATAAAATATTTTAGATAGTAAACACTCTAATATACCACACAAAACAGAAATAAATACTTAGAATAAAGGAAGTATAAAGGGCCTTTTTGCTGAGAGCAGTCTCTTCCAGGCAACCCTAGGATGGACTGGACAGATATGAAAACTGTGAGAAAAACTGTTCATTAATGCAGTTGCAAATAAAATTCATATTGCAACTGCATGTTGTGGTGAATTCACTTGAGGACATTTATGACTTTAAGATAATTGTAGCTTCTTCACAATTTTGTGAATCGCGTGGCGCTTGCTACATTCAAAGCCATAAAATAAATTAAATTCTCAGTGGTCATAAACTTTACTGTTATGTCTTTCCCATGCAAATTAACTTCAATAAAAACTTTAACAACATAATTATTTGTGTTTAACTAACAATTTGACATCACTATATTGAATATCTAGAGACCTACCTGAAACTATATTTTTGGTAAATGGAACTTGAGCAAAAACCATGTATGGTGGTGATCAAGGGCGCCAAGGTCAGTAAAAGTTGATATAACTGGTGAAAACCAGTTAATATTTAATTTAACCCACATTGTGACGGTAGGAGGGCATTCGGGATTACAGCATCGATAGCGATTAAGAAACTCGTGCATATGAATGCAGTTAGTGAATGCAAGGATAGTCACCTTAACACTTTGACTGCGATTTTTTTTCGACGATTGCGATCTTTTTTTTAACCTAAAAAAATTCGTCCTGCCGCTCTACACAGCGCGCGGTTGTGTTGCGCCGCACATGCGTTTCGTTCCAAAAATATTACAGCTGTGCTGAGTCACAAAGATCTGTATTTTCTCAGCCGCTGCGCTAGTGTGGATTTACGCATATTAGTCACTTGTAGAAAACACATACCGTGTAATTTCAGCAGTCAAAGTGTTAACTTTGGATATTTTTAAATCGATAACAGTGCAAACTTAAAATAGTTAAGAGCGTTTTTTCGCGTTTATCTTTAACTCGATCACAGTGCGCGTTATTTTGTCCGTTATCCAGGCAGAGCCATTTATGACGCATGCTAACACTGAGTTAGACCATTCAAACAGGATTCAAGACAAAACAAAACAAGGCTTCATACCACGATATACTATCGGAAGATGATGATAATATCCTTAATGTATGTACATTGTACTAACCAAATGCGCAGTGTACCTAAAGATGCATTCTCTTTTCTCTCTCTCTCTCTCTCTCTCTCATCATTCTATTGGACAGACCAACGCGACCGGGGAGAGGTCAGGCATATCTAGTTACCATGGCAAAGACATTTCATTCTAGAATAATAAATAAATAATGCTGGACAATCCACACAGCATCTAGCCTCGAGGTAAGCAGAGCTTGTGTTATGGATGATACTTAAAACAATAGATTACATTGACAGTTTTTTTTTATTATACATAGATAACGACCAGAACACATGAATCAAATATCTACAGATCGTACACACGATTGTTCCGGTATCGAACTCGCAACCTCCTGCGTCGCAGGTGGACCTTCGCCCACCGCGCCACAGAGGTCGTCAATGAAAGAATGCGGGCGTACTTATGGGGTAGTTTAAAGTACGAGAGCTCTATATTTATGGCAGGTAGGTATAATGCACCTGCAGCTATGCAGTGAACAATGCGTGTGAAAATATTCCGAGCATTAGAAGGGCCTTCGGCCCTCGGCTTTGCTCCAGTTCTTACGTAAGCACCGTGGCTTCCTGGTGAGGGTTTCAGTGGACTAGGGCTGACAAAGACCTAGAATCGAAGCTTTAACATGAAGAGATGGACTTTCAACAGATTCAAATCAAAGTGCTTTATTTCCTATAGACCTTACGATTCTCGGATACCTCACAAAATTCAAATTATACGAGTACCTACATAAGTAAAACTAGGAAAAAAGTTATCACTTTGATTTTTTGACACACAATCTTTTTAAGGTAAAGAAGCGAACAAGAATTACTATAAAAAAAAGATATACATACATTCCAATCCTATTTTAACCTTTTTATACGACGAAAAACAAAAGAGGTTCGAAGAGTTCTATATTTCTTCTGCTCTATGTATTTTTTATGTATGGTTGTCCATTATTCTGTCAAAATTACGGACTGGTTTGGAAACTTTTACTTTTGTATGTGGCTGAATGATGCCGAGGTGGTCCCAGAAAATAATTATTCCCGGCGAATTAGTATTTGTCCCGCAAAACTTAATAAACAGTGTAAATATAAATTTTGGAGTCGGTTTTTGTTTTTTATAAACAATAAAATTATGATCAAATTAATTGGTCTGTCATATCCCAACGTGTGCCGTTGGGATATGACAGACCAATTTATTTGATAGTTAGGTTAGGTAGGTTTTTATCGGAGAAGAAAAAAAATCTTATACAAAAAAATTTAACTCCTATTCAGTTCATTAACTCGCGGGATAGCTATTAAAAAAAGAGTTAGACACAGATAAAGAAAACAAACGTTTTGAAACTTTTATGCCAACCTCAGTTAAATAATGTCGGAAAGTCAACATCGGAACAATTTATCACCATTAGAAAACCAAAATATTTCCTAGAATAAGTAGATTAAAAGTATTTACATTATATTTACTTCCCCGTGGCATTGTATATAATAATAATAAATAATAAATAATGCTGGACAATTCACACAGCATTATCTAGCCCCATGGTAAGCAGAGCTTGTGTTATGGGTACTAGATAACTGATATACATAATACTATATATTACATAGATAGATATTTTTTATTATACATAGAAAACGACCAGAACACCCGGAACAAATATCTGCAGATCGTACACACAATTGTTCCGAGGCGGGAATAGAACCCGCAACCTTCTGCGTCGCAGGCGGACCTTCGCCCACAGCGCCACATCGGTCGTCAAAATTTTGTAAATATTTTAAATAGTACCAGTAACAATGGCACTTCAGAGCTTCAGTTTAAAAGGTATATTTAGATGGATAGAAAACACTTTATTATACCAACCAAAACAGAAAACAATACAGAAATAAATCATAGAATATAGGAAGTATAACGGGCGGCATTATCGATGAGAGCGATCTCTTCCAGGCAACCTTAGGATGGACTAAACATGAAGGAACAATATAGACGGTGGCACTTTATTAAATAAGTTGGAAAAAAGATGTAATTTTACCAATTAATTTTTTTCTTTTTTCCTTAAATTTTTTTAAGGCAAGGTAACTTCGGGCAATAGGGGTTGAGCCAGCCCTACCGATCTGTTAGCTCTCTAGTTGTCGCCATACATTATCACAGATATCGTAATTAGAACGGCGAGAGCAAACAGATAGGATGCTTTCAGCATGGCCGAACGACATGATAGACACGGTTTCACATGGGATCTAGCGATGGAAACAGACGACCGATGTGGCATGGCGGGGCGAAGGTCCGCCTGCGACGCAGGAGGTTGCGGGGGATTTTAAATAAATAATGCTAGACAAGTCACACAGGCAGCATCTAGGTCAGGGATCCCCAAACTATTTTGGACAAGTGACCCCTTTTCCAAAATGAACTGTTACCTCAGACCCCATGGCCAAATTACCTACTTTTAAGATCAACTCCCTCATTCATTATGGTCCGCTAACTTAAAACAGCTGCATTTTTTAGCATTTTTTATTCTGACTTAGGTCAATAGAAGAAGACAGAGTGAGAATTAGCAATGCTTTAAGTTAGCAGACTATTATGAATAAGGGGGCCTAACTTTAGTTTTTTCCTATTGATATAAAATACCTAGGTACTAAGGTACCAATTGGAAAACTTTGCACTTGGTTAAGTGAGTAAAGTTGACTTCATTTTCTCATCAAAATTTAAAGACTTTTTTTTTTATAAAGAATTCAGTAAATATCAAGTTTAATTACTTAATAATGATTATTACAAATTATTAATTCGCAAAGAGAAAATAAAACATTCAGTGTGATGGATGAACCTAAACAAAAAAAACTGCAGATTATTGTATGGTTACGCTATTAACTCGCGTAGGGAGCTCAGCATTTTGTAAATTGTTTTTCAGTCACTTTACTTCACTTAATTTAGCTATGTAATAACTTTGTAATCTCTTGAAATAAATGAGTACTTATATGAGTTATTATCGTTCAAGCTCCAACGAATTTCAAAACGCAAATGAACTTTCAACCTAAGTGCAAGCTCGTTAAATAGTAAAATATCAGGAACATGATTGGACTTCAACTTGATCATGAATTCGTTCGTTTTAAATCGCGTAAGCGTCAAATATGTAGAGAGCAAGTCAAAACGCGCCTGACGTACGCTCGAACTCATTATCTTGCACAAACTTGTCCACACTGACTTGCCGAGTTTTTCATCTTGTACGAACTTGAGACTTTACATTACTACAACAATGCTATTTGCTACAAAAATATTAATTATTCTTAATACACGTAACATAACATAAACAATACAGTACCTACCTATCTTGAAAGTTTTAAATAAGAACTTGTGTTAATTTAATAGGGGTCTATTTTTAGACCTCGTCGACCCCCAAAATCAGTTTTCGTTTATGTCGACCCCTAGGAAACCGATATCGACCCCAAGGGGTCGATATCGACCACTTTGGGAATCCCTGATCTAGGTTATCCCCAACCTAAGCCAAAACTTCTGTTATGGGGACTGATATACAATACATAACATACATAGATAGATATTTTTTATTATACATAGAATACGACCAGAACGCCCGGAACAAATATTTTATTTTTATTTTATTTTGTTTTATTTGGAAGACATACAGTTTTACAAACTTAACAGATAACTTAAATAAAAAACCTATAACCATTTATGTGTCCTCGCATATAGTAGCTACAGAATTGCTTGCTTGCAGAGGATAAATGAATGAATGAATAAATGATAAATGAATGAATGAATAAATGATAAATATCTGCAGATCGTACACACAATTGTCCCTAGACGGGAATCGAACCCGCAACCTCCGGCGTCGCAGGCGGACTATCGCCCACCGTGCCACAGAGGTCGTCGGAATGTCATCAGATTTGTCACAAGGCGGTTCTCTCATCTGCAAATATTTTGTTCCCAGTATATTGAGTATTTTCTATGCATAGTAAAAAATATCGATCTATGTAATGTATTATTATTATGTAGAATAAATTATCTAGTACCCATAACACAAGCTATGCTTAGTTTTGGGCTCGACGATGCTGTGTGGATTGTCCCGTATTATTTTAGAAAGTTAGGATAGTACCTAGGCGACATCCGTGGTAAATAGGTACCTAGTTATTATTTTATATATATTTTGAAAACCTTTAGTTAAGAGGAGAACCTCTTATTTGTTATATCTTATCTCTTACAGTTTACTATAGTATAAAATTTGACTTGTCTAAGTGTTTATTTAAAAAACTTAAAGTAATAAAGGAACATGATTTTTTCTCACAATTCAAATACTTTTAAAGCAGTAAGGTGGGTAAGTACCTCCTTATTAGTTGTCTATCATTTTCTATATCTGTAGCACACGAAGCATTAGTACCTACTTCTTCTTCTTTCCATAATTACGTTTGCATGTCGGCAAGAGTGGAAATCCTTTTATTAACATTCAATGACTTGTGACCGCTATGTAAAGATGTACCTAAAGCTTTACATCTCTGGAATTGAAGTACATATAGATACATTTACACATAGAAGAATTGTTCCGAGGCGGGAATCGAACCCGCAACCTCCTGCGTCGCAGGCGGACCTTCGCCCACCGCGCCACATCGGTCGTCGATGTGATGACTACGATCAATCATCATCATTGATGATTCTGCGTAATAGTATTAGTAGTCTGGTTTCAATATTATGTTCTGTGTAAGACTTATAATATTGGATGGTTTCGCAGTTATCTGCAGGGGCGCCGGCAGCGGATTCGTACTGATGACTCCTTATCGTCTTGGTGCGACACCTCTGCTGGTGTACCACAAGGCGGCGTATTATCTCCGCTTTTATTTGCATTGTTTATTAATTCTATCTCTCTTAATTTAACTTCTTCTTACCATCTCTATGCAGACGACCTCCAAATCTACACCAAAGCCCCACTGCAAGACCTGGCCAGCGCGATTCACCGCACAAATGCGGATCTTATACGTGTTCGCGATTGGAGCATGACCTACGGTCTCCAGGTGAACCCCAGCAAAACACAGGCCATAATTATTGGCAGCTCTCGCACTTCTGCTAAAATAGACTGGTCCACTCTCCCTACAATTGAATTCAATAACGTTATAGTTCCTTTTAGCAGAAGTGTTAAAAATCTCGGCATCTACATGGATTGTGACATGTCCTGGGTCCCTCAAATGGATGCGGTGAGTCGCAAGATATTCGCCTGCGCTGCTTCATTGAGAAGACTCCGTAACTTCTTGCCTACTGCCACTAAAATTGTGCTCGCTCAATCTCTCTTACTTCCCATCCTTGATTATGCTGATGTTTGCTACCTCGACCTAACTGAGGAGCAGCTAAATAAGGTTGAACGGCTCCAAAATGTATGTATACGTTTTGTGTTTGGACTACGTAAATTTGATCACATTTCGGAGTTCCGCACAAAACTAAAATGGCTTCCTGTCCGTCTTCGCCGGAATTCCCATATCCTTTCTCTTCTTCATAACATTCTCTTTAACCCTGTCACTCCCTTCTATTTAAAGGAGCGTTTTAAATTCCTCCACAATTCTCATTCCCAGCCTTCCCGTGTCCTCCGGTCGTCAGAAAATCTGGTTTTGAATATGCCACCTCATAAAACCAGTTTCTACGACAAATCCTTCTCCATCCAGGCCATAAGGTTGTGGAATGCACTACCAGAGTCCATTAGAAAAACTATATCCTTGCCTGTTTTTAAAGCTCACGTCAAGGAGTTTTTCCTGCCAAAAGAATGAATATTGGTACTTACTTTTTATTTATTTATGTATTTAAGTAGTGTATTATTTATTTTGGAATTTGTAATATTTATTATTTGTTTTTTTTAGTATTCTTATTTAGATAACCTGTGGTACACCCCCTGCCTTTTCTTAAATTCATATAATTCTTTCCATCCAAAGGTTGCCTGGAAGAGATCGCTTCTAAGCGATAAGGCCGCCCATTGTACCTGTCGCATTTAATGTATTTTTGTAATGATTAATTTGATTATGGTGTACAATAAAGAATTTTTGTATTGTATTGTATTGTATAATAAGAATGAATATTTCGCCTCTATTGCAAATACTTTAAATATTAAATTTCAATTAAAATTGCCATAGACTTAAGACAGTGTAGACATGGCAAGTCAATTCATTTAAACTTCTTGAAAGCCTGTCTACTGTCTAGACCAGCGCAGCATGTCATGAGTTCGCTGAACCCAGAAAACAATGCCCACGCTTGCCAAGTTTTTAGCTGTGCTAGGTTTTATAGAAATCAGGTAAGAGCTTAAAACTGCTCAATTTCGTAAAGAGCCAAAATGTTACAAAACTACTTAGGCTCGTAGGTTTAATAATAATATTATTATCGACCATAACTGTCCCACTGTTGGGCAAACGATATTGCGAACTCCGCATTGTGAACTTAAAAGATAGTATGCTAAGCGCAGGATCGTGGGTAGTTAGTGACAGTGACATAAGAGTTTGCTTGCATTGGAGGATGGTCTCTCTTTCCTCGATTTAAGTTAACTACGTGAGCGTCAATCTTTATGTAAAAGGAATAAACTCTTATTCGCCATGTACACACAACTTGCAAAATAATGTCAAATCAACTCGGCTACCTTATGGCAGGTAGGTAATCCAATCTAAAAATACCGAAGCGTATTTCCCAGCCGTTTCTGGAACTAGAGCCTATTTTAGAATTCCTATCATGCTTTACCATAAATGTGTGCGCTGTTTGTAATTATTTATAAACGATCGTTAGCTTTACACATATCCATGTTGCCATGGCCGAAATGCTGCGCCATGATTTGTAATATTTCGGCCTGCCTAAAGTAGCGCGAATTATAAAAAATATATATTATACCCGGTATATACTTTAATAAAATAAAAATGGAATAATCTCGTGTAAAAGGGTTATGATTTATGTAATGTAAAAAAATATTGAGTCCTATCACGAAAAAAACCGGATTCAAAATTTCCTAGAAAAAAAGTAAACCTTAGAAAAAATATGTCATGATTGATAAGTAGGTACTCAAATAAACATGGTTCATCTGCATGGTTGTCTGGTAGAGATCGCTCTTAAGCGAAAAGACCGCCAATTGTACTTAATTATTAAGTTGATTATTTTACATAGTTTCTTATATAGTATTAATTAAGACTTTTTTTTATCGATCTATCTACTTCTTAACATATTAATAATTATTATTATTTATTAAAAATTATTGTTATTTATTTAAAAAGGTTGTTATCGAAGAAGCTAAAGAGAAATCATTCAAGCTGTGTCACGCCGACACCGAGTAAAAAATAAAGAAAGTAAAAGTGGTCAGTCGCGTTTCATCAAAAAGTTTTATTTGTCTCTTAAATACAACAACGTATTATAAAGTAATTATATTACAAGTCTGGTTTTTTACTTTCTGGTGATCTTAAATTAAAGGAGAGGATTTAATTGTTGTCCTATAAAATTACAGCCATTGGGTATATATGACAGAGTGAGTGAAATAATAAATTTGAAAAATAAATAATTGATATAATTAAACAAAACAACAAACTAAAGAAAATCAAAGAAATGCTCTACTCTTCAGAAAGTTCGCTCTTTTAGCAATTTATCAAGGATTTTTTTCAGTGAATCAGGAAAAAACGTAACTAAATTTTTTTGTTTCATGAAGAAGTATAATTTCCAACAAGTGGTCAAGTAATTCTAATTTTGGTCACGTAGTTCTAATCTTATAAGACTCTACCTAAAATCGAGCAAGATTCTAGAAGCAGTTTCTTACTCCAATACTTTCTAGTTTTTTCAAATATATTTTTTTCAATAGGTCGAAATACTGGTACTTAATTTATATTATTTTTTTAGGTCGAGGGCAGTGTCTTTATGTAATCGGAAGCCACGAAAATCTGCATTTTTTACAACACTGTCCTACATTCCAAAGATGGCTCGCAAGTGTATCTTGGCCAACAAAACAAATGAGAATATGAATAACCCTTTTAACTAAATAAAATTAGCTGAAAAAATATTTTAGATTATTTATCGCGTGTTTTTATTTTCATTCAAAAATTACCAGTCTAAAACTTTTGAAAAATTTCAAACAAACACTAAAATTACATAGAACTGGATATTTAGTGTGCAAATATCCTTTATGTAGCAATATGGTTTTATTAGTAGGTATTTCCTGGAGCATCCGAAAGTTTTACGATTTTTTTGCAATTTCTTTAACTTTGTCTAAGTTAGATAGGTCCTCCTTGACTTTTTTGTCGTTTTTTAAATTCGCATATTAAACAGCAGTTTAACAAACATGACAATACACTGTATTACTCTAATATGAATATCACCCGCTCTACAAACTGTGCTTTCTCATTTTAGAATTATACTGCTTAATTACTATATGTACTTATATTAATTAATAAAGGACGATAGAATAGAAGTTGCTTCTTATGAATTAAATATAGATTACGATATGTGGGTGTGACTAATGGTTTCCTTTATATGTATTTTCGTGATGAGATATGAAGGTAGGTAGCAACTTATTGAGAATAATGTATATCAAAATCGTTAAGACCTATCCTGCAATATTTTAGACGTCCGGACTAAGAGTATTCTGGTAACAATTTATTTGAAGACTATTATTGTTTTTTTTAACTTACCAACATCCTTGAAGTTTGAAGACCTTTGGGCATTAGCCAGCAGCACCAGTGACACCAACAAAACACTTTGCAAGTTATTATTAAACACGAACTTCATGTTGACCCTATGTGTTGACCACAAAGCAAGCAAAGCACTAAAAACTTTTTCAAACTCCAAACTTCTGGACTTTTTCGATGCGGTTTAAAAAAGTTCGATTTGAATTTAGATCGATGTCATATCGCGCGGGAAAGAGCTGCGCGAGTCTGTGCGCGCGATTGGTCTGCTACCTACTGGAGGCTGCGCGCGCAGGTGCCTTGCCTTTAGAAAGACGATCATCTGCTTGATATTGAGACCGTGAACCGGTCTGTTGTCATCTTTATGCGTACAAGTCACTTTTTTATATTTACGGAATGTTGATTTGATTCGATTACTGAAGTTGATGATTTGATTATTGTTTTGAAACAAATTTCTGAAAATTGAGATTGTTAAAATTTAAAATATCTATCTAAAAGTAAAATCTCCTGTCAACCTCATTTATTGAAATACGATATAGGTACTAATTGTAGGTACCTATCTTTTTACCGGATGTACCTAAGTAGGTATCTCCCATAGGTATCAGAATCTTATAAGTAAGTAAATAGGAACTTATGCTAACTGGACTAGACCTACTTAATTAGAATTGCCTACGACTACACTAATCTACCTACATAGCTAGATTTATAAAAATGGCATTACCTATATGGGTGTTCTGGTCGTTATCTATGTATAATAAAAAATATCTATCTATGTAATGTATTGTATTATGTATATCAGTTATCTAGTACCCATAACACAAGCTCTGCTTATCATGGGGCTAGATAATGCTGTGTGAATTGTTGTCCAGCATTATTTATTATTTTATTTATGTACATATATATAGCTCGTCTCCGTTGGGACTGCTCGAAAATTCATCTAGGAGTTTTCTATAATTGAAAATCTCTCTAAGTATTTGGTATGAGTAGGTACCTACCTACCATAAATGAGATTTATTGCCTACCATTGAGAGAAACCGCTAACAGACAGAGCCTAATTTCAATGGACTAACTTCCAATACATCTAATAAAATAACCCGGGTGCTTTCCGCTACTATTTTTTAAATTAATTTAGCTATCAACATAATTTCTCTGATCTGGTAATCTCTCTCATCATCAATAGAAAATACCGCTAACTTTAGGAAGAGAACTTGGGGCCTAAAAGATATCGTGATTTCTTTTAGCCCCCAAAGTTCTTTTCGTTAGTAGGTAGGTACCTAAATGCTGGTCACTTCCCGGAGGAAATGTCCATCATTTAGGTACCTACTATCTATAAATCCTGAACTATAGGTATTTATTTGGTTGCCAGATATAGAAATTATAAAATAGCATTGAAACTATTTTGAAATAATTAGCTATTAGTTGTATTTTAAGGTGCTTGAAAAATTAACTGTATAAATGATATGACGAGTAACGCCATCTGTAACTAAGATCATAAACTAGTACACAACCTTTATGGCGCGGCGTAGAAAGAGAAGTCACTAAGAAGACCAAGCAGCCTACGTTCATAGGGAGGGATTGTGTCTACCGCCACCTATCGGTGAATAGTGCACGTACGGTTAAAGGCTACGTACGGTTTACACTATCAGTCATCATTTAGAAGAAAAATGATTCCATAGACTAACCATAGATTATACAGTAAAGACAACATAACAAGCTTAATTACCGCCCCCTCTCTACCTTCTACGAAGCCAAGCCAGCCCCACCACTCCAAACAATTTCATTTTCAACATGGCGTTAGTGTAGCTTGGTGGTGAATTTAACAAACAAACTCAGAAGTTTATCAAAATCAAAACGAGAAGTGGTCCTCAAACAATCAAATTGTTGCATAAGTACTGTACAAAGTGGGCTTTGATATTTTGTAAACATGGCTGGGTTTACGGAAAATGCGCTTGTACGCAAGCTTCAGGAGCTAAATTCCAGCCAACAAAGTATTCAAACTCTGTCTTTGTGGCTAATTCATCACCGAAAACATCATTCTGCGGTTGTGAAGACTTGGTTCAAGGAGTTCATGAAAGGTAAATCTCCTATCTCTCGCACTGGAAAGTTCCTCACATAACCTATAATCTTCATCTAAATCTGGTGTACCCTCTCTTCTCAAATCATAACGTTTTTTTGCAAGAGCAGGGGACATCCACCACATTGGCATTTCTTACTAACATTTTGAAACTACTAATGCTATTAATGTAACCTGTTGAAATAGGCATTCAGCCAATGGATAGACAACGTTTTCTGATCTTCCTTGCCTGGTAAACAGTGATTAAAGTATAGTTCTCACTCGATGGTTTTCAGCATTCCACAAACTAACCTAATGGTCGAGTTACACACCATACCTATCAACGGGCACTATTAGCTAATAGTGTGATGTCATTTATAAACTAAGTATTTATGTGATTAAGTGGACATTACTTAATTACTATTTAGGAATGCTCGTAAATAAATTGATATTTATATGATAAATTCAATGCATTTTCTTGCAGTTAAAGATGGCAGGCAACTCACATTCATGTATCTAGCCAATGACGTGATACAAAATAGCAAAAAGAAAGGTCCGGAATATGGGCAGGAATTTGGTGAAGTGCTGGGTGAATCATTCAAGCACATGGCTAAAACAGGAGTAAATACGAAGACCAAGCATTCTCTGCACAGAATATTGAACATTTGGCAGGAGAGAGGGGTGTATGATGCTCAGAAAATTCAAGATTTTAAAGTTTGTGGTAAGATTTGTAGCTACCCTCAGAATTAAAAATATTTTTTTTTGTTCAAGTAAATGTCCAAATTAATTATTACAGTGTCATTGGAAAGCTAATTGTTTGTTATTTTTAGTGGACCCGAATGATGCCATACCTGAGGAGAACAATGACAAGAGTGGAATAAAGCGTAAATCTGCTGTGGTCCCTGAATCCAAAGATCCAGATACTAGAGAAAGCGAAAAGAAAAAGAAGAAATCTGATTCCAAGCATGAAAGGCGTCAAAGCGAGACTAAGATCGAAGTAGATGGGACCATTGAGACGCACACAACCCTGAGCCCGAAGACCCCACCTGGTGACCCACCAGAATCTGAGGAGCTGGTCAAGGTTTGTGCTGCTTTGTAATGGTGTAAATATTTTTCAATGTATGCAATCAGACAACTTAATTACAAGTGCTATTTTAATAGGTATGTATCGAAATGTCGGGGAAAAATAGGTAAATAAATGCGATAAATACCTGTTAAAATAGTACTCGTAATTTTTTAATCGTGTAATCCGCTGTGTATCGCCACCTTTATTATTAAATATTCTTACTAATATTTTCCTGTTATATCTAGTCTAGTGGAATGTTACCTATGCTGCACTTAAGATCTCAGATTAATTATGATGTGTTTTAAGTCACTAGTGCAGCATAAGTCTTGTTCAGTGAAATACAAAAACTGGATAGGTATTTTTTATTGTGTATGTTTACAGGTATCCTCAAGATGCATCCTCACTTAGTTATCATTGAGCAAATTAATTCAAGAGTAATGCGAGTATATAAAACATAAAATATTAAACGTTTCTGTCTTGTCTACGCCAACAAAAACTATTAACACAATTTAAAATAAAAATCAAATGATTTTAATAAATAAAACATGTGATTTATACATATAAATTTATTAACTACAGTGAGAACAAAAAGCTGTCTATAATGTATAGGGATGGTAGGTAGGTGTACTCTTATTTCCGCACTTGGACTTCGATTGGTCCTTTGTGCGAATGTAGAGGGAGTGAACAAATTAAGCTTTGGTGCACACACACACGCATAATGTACTATTAAGCTCTGCTCTATTATGCCATATGGTTGAGGATTCAGGGAATCTCCTGAAATTAATAAATTTCACAAATTTTTGTAGTTTCCTTCATATATTTCATAAAGTTTATATACCTACTGCAAGATGTCAGAAAACTATTACATAAATAATGAATAAATAGACATAGTTATCGAGAATGAAATAAAAAATATTGTGTAGGCAAGACAGAGATGAAAATGTTTCAATCTTGGTGTTTTCTCTTTCTGCTAGTACTCCATGTAACTAAACCTTTGATATGTAGATGTGATTTAGGTATGTACATCAAATAATCGTTTTTTTATGATAATCACTTGGGTCTATCCACATTTAAGATTACTAAAGGTAGGTAAGTTCAAAGGTTTAGTTAGTTTTTAGGTGAGTTTTTATTTTAAAAAGTCGTGATTTTTATCAACCGTGATTGTCACTACCTTTGTTTGCACTGTTACACACATTTTGAGAATGGTTAAAAAGTACCAACGTTTTATATTGCCAAAGCTCTGCTTAGCAAGCAAGGAGCTACTCCAAAGAGGGCTTATGGAATATCCAGCATTCATTAAATATTTTTACAAGCGAGGCGTGGTACAATCCTTGTCGGTTTGGGTTGGTTCCTTCATTAAAATATTTTTAAGAATCTGAAAGTCAATGTGTGAAGGTTTGTTTACGAACATTTCGTCTTCTATTTGGCTGGAGTAAAGGTGAAATTGCAGCATCCTGCGAGGCTGCGATCAAGTTTCAGAATACATGTGTGATTTACATTTACTACAGCACTTGCTAACAAGCTATTTTTTACAGGCGCTCTTGGAGTTAGAACTCAGCGCTTCAAGCGACGAGGCGGTCAGGGAACGCATCGCTTCACTGCCCCCAGAAGTGTCAGAAGTTGCTTTACTATCTAAGTTGGAAGGTAATGAGCCAAATGATCCGTTTGCTTCACTACGTAAGACAGATGGTAAAATAGATTATGCGAAGATGGAGAAATACTATCGAATTCTTGTATTATTGCTGATTATTTTTGAAATGGATGACGAGTACAAATGGCTTTTGCAGAAGAACTTTATACCAGCCCCACTATGGGCCAAAACTGAGTGCTCTTCTTGTGCACAAAATAAAGCTAAATTTAAGAACTGTAGTAAGTTGTAAGAAAAACGTTTTCATTACGCTTAACACAAAACAATTACTGACAGATTTAATGGTCAATGGAATTTTTCAATTATTATTAATGTGGTAATCTTGCTTATCTTAATTTTCATCGCTTTTTTCGTAAATTTGATTTGACTGAAATTTAACGTAAAAAGTATTTTTGTTTTAAAATTATGTAATTGTTTTGGCCATACCATGTCAATGCCATTTTTTTATACCTTGCCTTGAATTTATCTTATATGATGTATTTGACTGTCTTGTTAGTGTAGCTTTAGAGGAAACCAATGCTTTGCGGTACATTATTGGTGCCAAAGTAATCTTAATAGTACAATTTATTTTGAAACGACTGTGTAGTAATATTTTCTACGACAAATGCTAGTTTTTGTGTTAGAAACATTGTGGGGCAAATATTTTATTTAATGAATTCATATACAAATTTCATAAATTTAATGCCAATTTTTGGCTGTGTTTGGAATGCATTCACAAACATCTTTTTATTATTGATTGCAACCTTTTAGCTTTTTTTTAGCGCCTTTTAACCAAAGCTTTTAAGTAGATAGATGAGAAAGTGCAACACTTGTGCACACTAGTGCCAAATATTGTGATGAATGAAAAAAATAAATCCACAATTACTATTTTTTCATGCTGCCTTCGAAACCTCACACAGGTTGCAGTATTATTTTACTTTTAAAAATATATAAAGTATCAATTGTAGAATTGATTCAATCTCGCAATCTTAACTTGACGAGACATATTAGTTAAACTTACAACGCCACACATGTTTCGAACTTATTAACTAATGATTATTTTCTTTTGTGATAGTATTTAAGACTGCTAGTTTTACGGAAACCTAGGCTGTGTGCGATATTATATCGAAGGTTTATTTATAATTTTATATAGAAAAAACTGACTAGATTTAGGTACATTGTGTTTCGGCACAGTAGTATAAGCTATGTCCTTTAATGGAATGATTTGTGTTTTATGGCTGTTTGGAGTTTGATGCTGTTTTTAGTGATAGAATTCATGTATATGAATTATGTTGTGAGAAGTCTTCAGGCTCAAAACGCGCCAATTTATTATGTGTGTATTTCTAAATTTATAAGCAATTCTGTGAGAGTTTTTCTTATAATATATTGTGATGTAATGACTTTTTAGTGAGATTTTTACAAAATGTAATCAATGTGATCAAACTATTATATTTAATAATACTTATACAATTATAAACTAATCGATTTATATTAACAAGCCAATTTTAAATAGAAAAAGCAATGAAATGTTATTCTTCAATGAACTGAACATTTTTAACCAAGAAAAAGTCTGTAATACTTACATAATAAGAATATGATTAAGTTTGTACTGAATTTAAATTTGATTGTGATAAACAATGGCTGTTTTAAATCGTGTATTTTAGAATTAAGATTATGCAATAAAGAACTATGTATCCATATATCTCTTTATTCAGTTTAGGCCCTATCAAAATACCCTTACACACATACATTTAGGAGGTAGGTACACTTTTTTAGCTTTTGTTATTCAATAATCAAGTTTTTCTTTTTAAATTCACTTGAATTCCTTATTAATGAGATAAACAGTGCCTTAGAAGATCAATTGCATTCTTAGTATGAAAATCGGACATACAAAACTAGTTTACCTTGTCTTGATCAAAATTTTAAACCAAAAAAATATTGAGGTAGTATGTTTTCAACTTTTTAATTTAATTGACGTAGAAAGCAAATTCCTTTATATCCTAACCTAACTTTTTAAATAAAGTAACACTCTAATTATTATTAACACAAAGTAAATAGTTCCTAGGTTTCTAGTACATGCACGTTTAGGGCCTAAACTGAACATTGAGCCAATGGCCAAATGTGTTTGCCGAGATTATCATGTATCTAGGTACAGTCACGCACAAAAATCGATGTACAGGTTCTTCCAAAGGCGTTTACATAGTAGGTGTTCACAAAAGACGAAGTTTTTATTTATTGACAAAGCTCAGCATTTTGGTGTTGACTGTACCTAACGATAAAGTTTTATTAATTTAGTATAAGTAGCTACGGGACAAAAGCCATTGTTTTGATTTGTTAAGGTTCTAGATTTTGACAACCTACCAAATGGTGCAGTTTTTTTTTTTTTACGAAATAACTTAACTATTTACAAGTCAATTGAAACCTATGAGTTGTCATCTATGAAATGGTTGAGGTCAATATGCTTTTAGATTGAGTTCCGTACGAAGCTACAAAGTTAAGGTTGTCGTATATCAGAGGTATAAAAAACGACTACCGAGCACAAAAATGTGCATTAAAATATGGGCTACTCGTGATAGTAAGATGCATTTCATATCTTCATCAGATGACAGACAGCTCGCGGGCCACTTGTTTGAAGCTACTGTCAAATGTATCTAAATATAACGTGTTAAAGCCCATATTTAAATGCACATTTTTGTGCTGCGTAGTAGCGGTATCGGATTATTAGCGCAGATTGGCTCTGCGACGACTGCACGCAGTTTAATTTTTCAAGATTAACTTTATTTAGGCACCAACTACCAAAAAGGGGTACAAATTTTATTGACACAATTCGAAAACTACCTGCGGTGCCCTGCGCTACCGCCAATTTGTTACTTTTGGCGTAGAAAATAAAGTTCAATTTTGAAAAATTGCGCTCAGCGTCGCGTCGCGTCGCGCCTCGGTCTGAGCTGACCCTTATGAACTTTCGTTCATTTTCTCTACTGATAAGATAACGTTATGCTGATGTCGTGGACCGTGGTGCAAGGCCGAATGTCGAGCCATTTTCTGTTCTATGCTTTATATGTTGTTGATGAATCGTCGCCGGCGTTGGTCGTCGACTTTAATGAAGGAAACAGAACTTTATTTGTATCGATTAGAATACAAAATATTCTGAAGTCTTTCATACGCCATTTTTATTACAAATAATGTACAAAAAATCTTCAGTTTAACCTTCGATTTATTCATAAAGTTTTTGTTAAAGTCCAGGTAGTCAATTATCCTTTAAGCAATTACAAACTGTATTCAAATGACACAAAGCCCATTTCAGTTTTTGGTGTGTGTTATCGTTGCAAGATGGGTTTACAGTTTTTGTATTGTTAAACTACAAATGGTTTCTGAAAACAATCAGGCAGTTCGTTGAATACCGAATTCCATTGTAGATAACTCTATTTTGAACTCTAAAACCCTAAACATAAAGTCTTTAATTCCAGATAAGGAGTCAGCGATGCGTCTAAGCGCAATCGTGAATTCTGCCGTGGAACTACTTACGGAGTACAATTTGAGGCTTTCTGATGAGCTGGAGAAGCGAAGAAAGGTGGCGGCCATGTTACGGGACTTCGCGCAGGCACAGAAAGATCTGGCTAAGCAGGCCGAAGCAAGGCTAGAGGTTGGTACTTACCTACACTACCTAATCAAAACATGATCATGCACATCCCTTAAGTCCTACCTATGTTTTATGGCTCAAGGGCTGTGTAGCTAAAAGCTCACGGATGTCATTTGTATAGGATTAGTATAATTCTTGTCCTGTGCTTCCATCTTCTGTCCTATGCCTTACACATCCGGGTGTGTCCACGTTCACAACGAATTTGTCAAAGTCACTGTTATCATCATTATACATTAAACTCGGTCCCGTCAAGTTACCTACGTGCTTTGAAATTGTGTGGTCGGGTAATTCGCTTGTTCCGTGGACCAGTCTTCTTAAAACTGGACCAAACTCCACCACTGTTGCATTCACCGTTTCCGTTTTACAGAATCCTTTTTATTTCGTGATGCATATGTAGGGCGTATGAAGTTAGGAGCGAGTTCGCACACCCGACAGTATTTCGTATCCAGTAAACGATTGTTTCCAGTAGCGAAGGATCCGTAATAAACGGTCCTGTAGAAATGGATCCGCTGTGTGAACGTTCCCTTAAAAAGGCTGGTGAAAGAAAGTAGTCCCTGTCTATAGGTACCTATTAGTTTTTTACTTATATTTAATCAAAAGAATGCGCTAGTGCGCTACCCAAATCCTAATTCGCCTTCAATGGACTTGGACTGCTTTTAAGACGTGTGTGTGGACTGGACGGGCTTGAAATAGCGTTTTAAGTACTATAAATACCACAACAGCTTCATCAATGTTTTGCTTTAATCACGCCATCTAGCGTCTTTGAACTGCGACCTGGTTTTATAAGGGTCGTTGCCCATATATTCATTGCTTATTAAATTCTTACCTAAGCAACATACACTTCAATAAAAACCTATCCCTAAACTCGAAAATATTTCCATTGGCTAAGATCTGTATATCATGGACCCAGGTAGTTGACCCTTTTTCGCGCCAATATACCGACCGTTAGATACAAAAAAGGTCTATGTGACTCAAACGAACCCCTCAAAACTCTGCCCACGACAAAAAAACTTAAATAGTGACTATTATCTTATCTGTGTAAGTTTCATGTAAGCTCCGCCCTCTAGCGTTCGGAACACGAGGCCCGTGACAATAATACAGTCAGACCTTCACAAAAACTGCAGCGAGCAAAAAATTAACACATGCTACCCACACGCTTGTAATGTTGCATTGTATTGCAACTGAAATAAAGGACACGGGGCCCCGATATTGAACGACTTTCAATGTATTCGGAATGAAATGTCAGGCAAAACTAAACTCTAAGTTTGCCTCGTCACCCTTGTCGCGACATTATCGTTTTTATCTCACAGTTTCGAGGCTACGCACACTAAGGCAAAGAGTACTGGACCCTGATAGTGAAAAAGGACGTATAATGTACTCGGAATGAAACGACAGGCAAAACTCAACTCTAAGTTTGATGTGACAGGGTCTTCCCGACATCGCGTCGCGTCGTGTTCAGACTAGGGCTAAACGCACACACAAGCATTACGCAGATGCACGCACACTTAAATAACATTAAGAATTTCGTTCCAGGAATACAACATAAAGCTGCAAAAAATCTACGAAGTGAAAGCCGAAGTGAAGTCACACATAGAGAACCTGCCTGATGTATCGCGCTTGCCTGACGTAACTGGTGGTCTAGCACCTTTACCTTCTGCCGGCGATTTGTTCAGCTTGTAGGATAAGTAGAATGTTAAGAAATATTTAAATATGGGCCTTGATATTTAGAAAACCTCTGTTTTCTTAGAACGAACGTTGTTCGACCCATTGACTATAGATTTGAATGATATTTTTGAATGATACTTGTTCTAGAAAAACCGCGAGTTTAATTATAAGTGTACCTAGTTGTACATATCCATAAAATATATGATGCGTTACTGTAGCATTGATATTGATTGACACAAATTATTCGTTTTTTTTTGTTAAATTTTGGACAATGAAGTTTAGAAAGAAAGAAAAGAAACCATACAACATATGTTGCAATAAACTTTAAAAATTGTTTAAGATCATTGCAACTCTTCCGTCAAGCTGGAAATTTTCTCACTTGACACCATTATTGATTTATTTCATTGTTCAATATTCGCTGTAAATAATCCTAAGATATAGTTTGACGCACATAACTACACAATGTCAGCTCGAAAACGGATTAACATCATCGCTTTGGTTCACATCACATCAAGTTAAGGAATAGCGCGAATAAAACAAGAGAGGCACGCTAATGCCATGCCTATACGTGCCTTTCTGCGTAATAAATAAAATTATACTTGGAATCAAAGTGCGTCGCGTTTCGGTATGAGCTGACCCTTAGGCAGTAGGTACAGGTTATTCGGAGATAGGGCATAGTGAGGTTATTTAAAATTTCTAAGTGATGACTTGATGAGGCAGTAATTACTAATTTTCCGTTTCAGAGTTGATTGTGTAGGTTGCATCCTTAAGATTCTGACAAAGAAAATACAAAAGCTATAATTATGATAAATCCACATTTAAATGTTAACCGGAATAGTAACTTGCTCAAAAAAAGTATCGACTAGCTAGCTATAGCTAAGTAGGGCCTGAGACAAGGCCCTTCAAGTACCAATTAAAAAAAGAAAGCGTACACGTCACACTCATAATATAAATGCAAAATTTGAATGTTTTGATGGATGGATGTTTGTTACTTCTTCACGCCAAAACTACTGAACGGATCAGGCTGATATTTTAGCTCTAAGCCTGGAATCAAACAAGCTACTTTTTATTCCATAAAATTTCCCATGGGATAGAAATAACCTTTAAACGGTTGCATAGACAACGCGTGCGAGGCCACAGGCAGAAACTAGTTTTCAATAGTTTTTAAACTTTAACTGCAGTTGAATTTACTCCGGTTATAATATAACTGTTATGAAAAATAGCTATTATGTGTGTGTAATTATCTGCAATGCAATGCACGCTCGCAATGAAAATATATTGTTCCAAACATAGCTTACGGCATTATCAAGCGAACACCAAAAAACTCTTTAGAAATAGTTCGACGTTTTTTCTACCAAGTTTTACAAAGGGCAAGATAACAATTTCGTCCAATAGCGTGCGTTTTTATTATTTACTAAGAATGCATTGTGTTCACAGTGTGAAGCTTCTTAAAAAAAAGAAGACTAAAAAAAAACATACAAATTATAATGATATTTGGTGCCATGTGATCAATATTAGCTTCCTTGTCTATGACAAGAAAAAGCAGGATATTCGCTTATTTTATTTTAAATGTTTGACAGTTAGTAGTAGTAGTCCTTTCTATCCCCAACCCGCATGGCCCAGCGTGGTGATTATGGGCTTTACCCACATGAGATAAAAGCCCATTAGTAAGGGGGAAGCCTGCGTCCAGCTGTGGACCAATATAGGCTGTTTAGGTGCGGAAGTCAATTCACAGTATTTTCCTTATTAGCTAATCATATCACATTAAGATGATATGATTAGCTAATAAGGGCAGATAACGTACTGCGATGTGTTATTTGATAGGTAGGTAATTATTGCAAGTGGGTAAGACTTTTTCGTCTCGGGAAGGGATATGATTATTCCAGTCTATCGTGAAGTGTATACATATGGAAACAATGCCTGTTCATAGTTCATTTATTGGTTACTTTTGGTAACAGGTCACTTGTTCTGTGAAGGTATGTAGGCACTGTTATTTGCACTTGTCTTTCAAATTAACACAATCATTGACTGACTGAATCAATAGATTAATGTTGTCTACCGTTTCAACCATTAGACCAAGTACGGGGATTTTTCTCTAGGGTAGAATAGACTTCGCATCGTCATAATTGCGTATATTATTGAAGTTGAAGGAATGAATTGTATAATAATTTACGCATTCGATGACTAAGTAATTTGTATTTTCTCAGCCGCTGCGCTAGTGTGGATTTACGCATATTAGTCACTTGTAAAACACATACGGTGTCATTTCAGCACTCGAAGTGTTAAATGTATTTCATGCGGTAATCTACTATGAGATAAATAATTACTATTTGTAATTAATTTATCCAATGCGATGCTTATGTAGGTATAGGAATCAAGAATTCAACCTGAAAAATATGAATTTCTAAAATGTGGTATCAGTTAGACTTCCAATGAATAAAATAATTCTTTAAAGTCCTTATTCAATAAGTATCCCATACAAAAGGCGCTATTTTTTTAATGAACGCCTTTTGTATCAGTTACAGAATATGACTCTATTTTTAGAGTCATAGTCATAAAGTCGATTTTACAACGTTTTAAAACTGGTATAGTGGTAATACCAGCAAGTATAAAAAATATCTCAATTCTTTGTCTTCGTTTTGTTTCGTGTCTGAATACAATGGTATCATACAGATAATGCTTTCTTTGTTTCGCGCAAGGCTTAGTTCTAGCAGCTCTCGTAATGTCTACCTTGTCTACAATACTAAAAGATAAGCTTCATGAAATTGTTAGTCTAATTCTACTCAACCTATCCAAGAATTCCCAGAGATATAACCCGGGTTACGGGGTACTGACACGTGCTACTGGGCGTAATGTAGGTATCAATCACAGCTAGCATGATAGGTTACGCAGTGTGCTAAAATCTGACTCGTTGCTCGTTGCGAGCAGGGCTTGCTACCGGTACCAATAATATCGGTACTATATCGGTAATTATGCTATTTTCATTTCGATACATTCAAGTATCGATACTTTGAAGTGTCGATACTTTGCCAAAAGTACCGGTACTCAAAGCTGTTCTCGCGACGTTGCCAGCTCTCCAGTCCTAGCGTACTGACCAGGGAGGGGCGGGCGCGCGCGCGTGCTTGCCAATTTTGTTGGCATATAGTTTTGTGGTTTCAAAGTACATAAATTTCAGACCTCGTATAAAACGTTTTAGTTTGTTTTAAACGACCAAATATAAAAATCAATCTAGTTGTTACAATTATGTATAACTTCTTCTGTTAGTTTAATGTATTTGTTTTAGTACCAAAGCCAAAGGTTTAAAGATCAGACGGAGCCTACTTACCTTAATCAAGTCTTGTTTAAATCCTTTTAAATGTAAAAATTAAATCATTGTTTTATTACTCTTAAGGCGGCGTATTTCGTCACACTATAGCGCCGCTTCCTATTTTTTTCTTTGTATAACGATTAATAATTGAATTTAAAAAACGTATTGGACAATTTGGGGAACAATTTAAATTTGATTTTTTTATTGTTTAAAATTATTTATTTCTTCCTCTGAAATACTTTTGTTATTGATGTATGTATAATGTAGACAGAGATGTATAATGTAGACAGAGATGTATAATGTAGACAGATCTGTATAATGTAGACAGAGATACTTAATCTGGATGGCATCTTTGCCTAAATAATACAAAAGAAAAGTATAACAGAAATAGGTACATAAAAAACCTACGACAAACCGACCTAAGGTTATTTGGAAATTCCTTTCCACTAATAATAAGGAAAAATACGTGGCGCTGTTAGTGTGAAAAATTTCCCCGCCTTTATAAGGTACCTAGATATATTATTTTTAATCCCCCTTTATATCACTTGGCTTTTTTCAAAATAAATCAGTCTGTCCTATATATGTATGTGAGAATTTCCTTAATAAATTAATAAAATGGTGCGAACTATTAGCTTTTAAGGCCCATGTATAGCTAAAATGACATAATTGAATATAATGTTTGTTATATTATAAATGGTGATTTATTTTGTGCCCACTCTAAGGGTGGTGTGCATCAAAAGATAATCGCACAGTTTAGCAGCTTTGTCAGTTAATTTATATGAAAACTTCTGTCAAAAACCTCAATCAAAATGTCTACATAGATGCCCGATAATCCTTTTGGTGAACATCAGGCAGGGTAAGTACGAGTAGTATACAATTCAATTTCAATTTATTTATTAAAAATGAACAAAGAATTACCTCTAAGATCCAACACACTGGAAAGCGCATAAGTTTAAAACTGCGCTCAAACCCAGGATAAGGTTAAGGCCGATCTCACCAAACAGAAAGCATGGTTTAATTTTACTGTAAATCTTGTTAACCAATTAGTTAATACTTATGATACTTTGTTTGGCGAAATCGGGTTCTAGGAGATCTGACGGTAAGTATATAAAACTAATATAAGACAATAAATATGAATTAATTGTTCTATGTAGGTACAGGTAATCATTACATACAGAAAAACAATTTAGTTAGAGTCACCTTAAATACTACGTGTTAAAAGAGTCATAGTTCAACCTTGACACTTTTACACGCGTCCTTATCATCATCATCAGCCTATAGCAGTCCACTCCTGGACATAGGCCTCCCCCAATAAGCGTCATAGCGCCCTGTCTTCAGCTTGCCGCTTGCCTTTATCCAGCATCTACCTGCAGTCTTTCGCAGGTCGTCATCCCACCTGGTCAGAGGGCGTCCTACACTACGTTACCTACAGTTTATTTCATTAAAGGTAAAAAGCCAAAATTCTGAGACGATACCATTGTTATGGTGAAGAGATTAGTGGAATTTGGCCGACATCTGGCATAACAATAATTGGCTTCTACTATAGGTTGTAACTTCTATGGAGTTTTATCGAATAGAAACTCTTTGAACCTTGTCTAAGAAGGATACAGGCAATAGACTCTTCGGATTCAGGAAAACATAGATTTTCCTTTCTCTGTGAATCCATAATAATGTCAGATTTTGCCAACTTCAACGACTCAGTCAAATAAAATTCAAAACAATACCTATTGTCAATTTTATGTCTTGAATAAAAGAAAGTCAAGTCATCAAATTGACAATATTGTTTTGAATCGTGTTTTCCTTTGTAAAAAATATTATAAGAATTGTTTTACACGTTATAAATGAGTGATAGCGAGGTAAGTGCGTTCACGGTATTTATTTTACTATTTACACCTTTTCTAAAGACCTCAAAGTTCTGAAGTAATGCCATGTAAGTGGCGGCGGTTACTTACTGGTCTTGTTATTTATTATTATTCTTTTAGTCGTTACTTTCCCACTGCTGCGGAAGTTCTGGGGAAAGCCTTCTGCTTTTTTTCGTACAAAGTATTTCTTATAATAACTCTATAAATTGTTTTCGGTTTCGTTTTTGATTTCAGAGCACTCGGACGAAAACTAGCGCTAGTGCTGCTTCAGAATCGACTACAAGCCCACAGGTAAGCTAATATGCTAATAATAATACAATTTACTTACATAGACGTATGTGTGCGGAATCGAAAACTAACAACCTAACGGTAAAGGTTTCTAGTTCGTTTCTTTACATAAAAAGATTGAAGTTAAGTTTTACTTATTTAGGTAATTTGACGAACGATGTGGCGCGGTGGGCGAAGGTCCGCCTGCGACGCAGGAGGTTGCGGGTTCGTTTCCCGCCCCGGAACAATTGTGTGTACGATCTGCAGATATTTGTTCCGGGTGATCTGGTCGTTTTCTATGTATAATAATAAAATATCTATCTATGTAATGTATTGTATTATGTATATCAGTTATCTAGTACCCATAACACAATCTCTGCTTACCATGGGGCTAGATAATGCTGTGTCAATTGTCCAGCATTATTATTATTTGAATTTTGTGACGGTGCAAGAGTCGTGTAATTTCTAACTAAAGGAAATAAAGCACGAAAGCATTTCGTATGTGATGTGGTTATATATTTTTTCGTTAAAAGCACTTTTTGCCTGAGACACAATTTTTTTTTAACAAGTCAGGCTAATGTATTATTTTAGACCTTTAAGAACTATAGATAGACTCTTGTACTCCATTTACCTGGTCCTAAGTTGTTTTGAATTAAATTATTGCAACGGACAGCGATGTCACAGTGCTTGTGTTCGTGACTGCCCACCGCGCCAATTACCTAGCATTACTTAATTTTACGGAGCTGAGACGTGGACACTCACGATAGGGCTGGTCCACCAGTCCAAAGTCGCTCAGCGAGCTATGGAAAGAGCTATGCTCGGAGTTTCTCTGAAGGATAGGATTCGCAACGAATACATCCGACAGAGAACCAAAGTAATCGACATAGCTCTGAGAATTAGCAAACTGAAGTGGCAGTGGGCCGGCCATACCTCGCGAAGAACCGACGGCCGCTGGGGCAAACGTGTTCTTGAGCGGAGACCACGACTCGGTAAACGTAGTGTAGGACGCCCTCCGACCAGGTGGGTTGGATGACGACCTGCGAAAGACTGCAGGTAGATGTTGGATGCGTCAAGCTGAAGACAGCGGCGCTATGGCGCTCATTGGGGGAGGCCTATGTCCAGGAGTGGACTGCTATAGGCTGATGATGATGATGATTTAATTTTAATTTTATTTAAGCATTGTTAAGAGAACTCTGGGGTCTAGATAAACCTATGTTAGGATATAAGATCATAATCATCATCATCAGATATAAGATGCTATCAACAAATAGTAACAAATTTGTAACAATAAATAAATACATAATATGTATCTATCAAATCATTTATTCGCAGGTACAAAAGTTGTTAATAAAAAAATGTATTTCAAATACATTCCCACCTCGTCGAGGCGTGCAAAATTAAAATGTTAGCATGCAAATGTCACAGTAGCTATGTTCATGTTATGTTTGATGTTTCTTTTGTCACAGATCGAGGACAGATGGAGCAACCACATAAGCTATCAACACCTGGTGACCTCCTCTTGCGTTGGTATCTACCAGCTATGCTGGAACCCCTACCTTCACGACCTTCGACGCCTGGTTCCCTTCCTGTTTCTATACAACGTGTTCAGTATTATAATTGCGTATCCCCTGTTTTATCTGGAGCTTGCGATGGGTGTTGTGACGAGGAAAGGGGTCTTGAATTGCTGGGATTTAGCGCCTATGGCTAGAGGTAATAGAATTTGTTTTTGCTTGCTATATCTTTCTAATATTTTTAAACTTACGCGGTCAGAAAATATAATTACAAGTACCTACTATTTTAACGTGTATTTTTCCCGAAGTTTCGACAGGTTTACACACTGTCGTAGTCACGGGATGACTGTGACACGACCCGTTAAAATAGCACTTGTAATTAAGTATTTTTCTGCTGTAAAGGATGTACCCCCACGCTCAAGCCTAAATATCCTTCTGACGACGTTTTAGGAAGGCCTCTGTCATAAGTGGACCTATTTGTACCAGTTGCGAGGTGCTCAGCTGAGCACCGTGGTTGATTGTTCAAATTTCGGGAAGCATATTTTATACACGGCAGTGGTTCCACGAAATTGTGTGATAGAGTGATTCAAGAGGAAGGTTTATAAACCATTTGACATATGTGTAGATTTCCACGGCAATAAATATATTAAATAACCTAACACAATTCCGCCAGAGTGATTCTTTGGCGGAATTGTATATAAATAGTGTTAGTTTATTTATTAAATTTTTCAAATGATGTTCGCTGTTTACCATTCATCTTGATTTTGATGGTTATTTCTCTTTATTCCAGGTATAGGCTTCGCAATGCTCTGCTGTTGCTTGCTAACCGCCGTAGCCGCGAGTGCGATAGGCGCGCGCTGCCTGGCCTTCCTCGTGCACTCCGCACATTCGTTCCTCCCGTGGCTGCACTGCGCTGCGTCTGCGCAGCCGCCGTGCGCCGCGCGGCACCGCCCCTTGCCGCCGCGCGCGGTCACCCCCCCGCACTCCTTCTACTAGTGAGTATAGCTGTTGCCTGCTAACCGCCGCGCTGTAACCGCGAGTGCGATAGGCGCGCGCTGCTTGGCCTTCCTCGTGCACTCCGCACATTCGTTCCTCCCGTGGCTGCACTGCGCTGCGTCTGCGCAGCCGTCATGCGCCGCGCGGCACCGCCCCTTGCCGCCGCGCGCGGTCACCCCCCCCGCACTCCTTCTACTAGTGAGTACAGCCAGACGCTGCTCATATCAATTTGACGCTGACTGTACAGCTACCGTCCCCACATAACCATACTGTACCCTAAATGCAGTATGGATAAGTATATCTAAACAAATATACTTAGTAATAATGTTTGCAGATTTTCCCCATGAAAACAAAAAAAAGGCTGCAGGGCCACGCAGCGCACTTTAGCTGCGTGGGTTCGTGTGGTGGGTCTAGCTGCGTTGACAGCGTTGAGCTGCGTGGGCGCCATATTCGAGCAAGCCACGCGTATTTGACGTCATTAATCTGCTATTCGTGCATCGTGTGTTGCAGTAGACGTGATCACATTTTTTTGCAAACATCTTGCGTAGCGTAGGTATTATAAATGTGAATGTTTGGATGGATGAATAGATGGATGGATAAGAGCCAAAACTACTAAACTAAACGGTTCGGGCTGAAATTTCACATGGACGTAGCTATAAACCTGAATCAAACATATACCACCTTATTTTAGCCTATGAATCAATTACCATAGAAATAACCTATGAACCTTTACATATAAACAATTAGACGCGCAAGCCGCGGGCAGTTAGGAGTTATGCAATAACTTTGTAGTAGGTAGTGTACGATTTCACTGACCTAAGCAACTTTTTTTCAGTAACTTCGTGCTAAACGTCAAGAGCGACGGTCTAGAAGGCGGTCTCGGAAATGTAGTGTGGGAGCTAGCGGTGTATTACATCATCTGCTGGATATTCATCTACTTCATCGCGATAAAACGGATCTACAGCTACTCTAAGGTATGCTAATACAACAAGAACTTGGTAGTGTAAACGTAGCTTTAGTACAAGTTCTGCAATTTCTTGAACGAGCACTTGCTCATACTTCACACGATTCAATAAAATAAATAATGCTGGAAAATCCACACCTACCATCTAGCCCCAAGCTACATCAGTACCTACCATCGAGCCCCAAGCTTGTTTTATGGGTACAAGATGACTGATAGGTACACAATATATTACACATATGTAGATACATATTTTTGGTACACATAGAAAATACCCAGATTTTTTTTAAAACACAAAACATTTGTCCTAAGGCGGGAATCGAATCCACAACATCCTGCAGCGCAGGTGGATCTTCACTGGCCGCTACACGTATCGGTTGTCGCACTATAATAAATGCTAAAGTTTATATGTTTGCATGATAGTAAATTATAGCAGATTTATAGTTTGACTTGTCTAAGTGCTTTATAGAAATAGAAAATGTTTATTTGTGTTTCATATAAAATAATACAACTTAAGAACAAATAATAATAAAGATAACAAATTAGGAACGAATAAAATAATTAAAATACGAGAACACAGAAAGGCTACTCTCCGCCACTACCGCTCAGCATTAAATGCTGCATTGACACAGGTGCCAATGCTGGTTTTCAGCTAGTAGTTTTGAGTAGGTAGTTACGTAGATATACTTATTTTGTAAGTTTAATGAAATAAAACGTTTTCAATTTGAATTTGGTTGTCATGCCTGTTAATTGATTTCCAGCTGGTGCTGTTCAAAGACCTGCTAGCGATGATTGTGCTTATGTGTTGCGCGATGGGTGCCACGCAACTCGATGGCGCGGGGGATATCTTCAGGAAGTGCGAGTGGAACTCGCTCTTTGATGATATACAGGTAACATAAAAATAAATAAACAATGCTGGACAATTCACACAACATTATCTGTATTATTTTTTGTATTTATTTATTTTAAAGAATATACGTAATTACTTATATTAACACTCTTTAAACTCGTAGGATGTTTGACCCGAATGTTACATTCCTTGGGTATCAGTCTTAAAATAAAGTGTACATAACTTTGTTACCTACGTACAAAGTTATGTACGAGTGAAATAGCTAACATTCTGAGTGCCATACCACGTTTAGATCAAGCTAGCAAAGCTTGTGCTATGGGTACCAGATAATTGATATATGTACATACATTATATATTACACATATAGATATTTTTATAAAGGGTGTCTTGTTCTGATGGGGAGTGGATGGCCAAATCCGAAACCATGAGAGTTACAGAAAAGTGAGTCACGAACTCAATTTATGAGAATAGTGGCGACCCGCCCCGACTTCGCACGGGTGTAAAAAAAGTATTTTATACATATAAACCTTCCTCTTGAATCACTTCTATTTAATACAAAAACCGCATCAAAATCCTTTGCGTAGTTTTAACGATCTGATGTGATGAGCTTTATACTGGTGATAAAAATTGCATACGTACTTCTTTTTTCACTGAATGTTTAATTAAAGTTTACAAAATTAATTATTTTTAATTTTTATTCATTCATTATTTCTAAATTCATTATGAATTGATGTTTCCTCGAGGATAAATTCCATTAAAATACAGGTCGGAACAACTGTTGTTACAAGAACTACAGTTGTTCCATAATAATAATATAAAATTATCATATTGATGCTTAGTGGGGCGAACTTACATCGTAAAAAATTACATTCCATTCATTTACAATAATGAATATATCTTTGCAAAGATTGCTTGCTATGAATCAACTCAGACATCAAAGACGTCAAAGGATTGGTCCAATTTTTTGTTCAAGTTCTATGACGATCCATAGATCCTCATGAAAAGAAGAACGAAAATAGCTACCTAGTCTTTAACCAGAAAAACTATCAATTGTTTTTGCATACCGATATTTATGGTTTCCCATAAAGTACGCTTTCTTTCTTGTCACAATGTTAGTGTTCACACATAATTTAGCTTATTTAGATTCTATCAGTGAATACCTATTATTAGCTCTCTGTTGTCATTTTTAAGTCTATAGATATTATAGTAGTTGATGTGTTCCGAAATAAATAAATTACCATCTTTGTTTTACACGGCCGTTTTCTCGTGGTCCCACTAGTGAAAGTCTAAAGCGAGTAGTTTCCGAGATATGACAGTTTTAACTTGTATGTGTATGTGTGCGACAGTTTCGTGACAGTTCTTGTCATATTTGACAGTAAGAATCAATTTGACAGCTGTTTTTTTTAATCATGTCAAATAATTGAGCGTATCTACGGCGAGGAAAGCAAGGTTCTGTAGTAATAGTTTAAATAAAAGGACTATCCCACTTTTTCTCTCAATTAAAATTGTCTTCTATCTATCCATCTACAGGTGGTAGTATTTTTAATAAATAGTAGGACGAACAGAAACTGGTCTCCCTCGTGGTCCTACTAGTGGGACAAAATAGTGGGACCACGAGAAAACGGCCTTTTACACGTGTTTTTGCAAATAAATTATCTTTATCGCAGATCTGGCGTCAGGCGGCGGAGTACTCAGTAGTCCAGATGTCTGTTGCCCAGGGCTCGCTCGCCATGCTCGGCGTGCACTGCCCCAAGGGCCAGAAGTTAGGGACGCCGTCTCTGCTAGCCTTGGCTATCAGCAAAGTGACGTGCTTGGCTGCCTCGCTAACTCTGGCTGCCGGTTTCTCGGCCTTGCAGAAGGACTATGATAACAAAGTGGTCTTGCCGAGTGGTTAGTTGAATAAATTGTACAATTTTGATAAGTATCTATACCTACGTAGATATAGCTCGAACCAAAGATCCAAGATGGCGCCTAAGCTAGGGATGACGCCTTCGCTGCTAGCCTTGGCTATCAGCAAATGAAGATCCCGCCAAAGAACCAAGATGGCGGCCAAGAGGCATAAGATATTGATTGACGTCTTCTAAACATGTCCTGGCTATGCAAACTCTCTGCTACGATCACACTAGCCGCCGCTTTCTCTTGCATAAGGATTATGATAACCAAGTTTTGTGGCTAGGTGATTAGTACCTTATTACGTAGGTAGATATAACTCCCGCCAGAAAGAACCAAGATGGCGCTGGTCGACTGGACTTCAATTCAACACTGAAATAAACCTCATAACAATATTTTCCCGCCAATTGTAACTTAGTTTAATTTTTATAGTTTTTTTAAGATTTTATTGTACATAGTCATCTCATATAAAAGTATTTTCTATCTATCTATCTTTTCAGGTTCATCAGCATCAATGATCCTGTGGGCAGACTTCGTGGCGCGGATACCGGGCAGTCAGTTCTGGTCTGCTCTTGTCTTCTTCACTCTGTTTGTTCTGTCTTTGTCTACCGCGGTAAGATATGTAGCCCTAAACTGCTCTTGCTTGTAAAAAAAATATACGTTCCAATATGCACTAACATAATCAATAAGGCAGGCCGATGCTGGATGCGTCGAGCTGAAGACAGGGCGCTATGGCGCTCATTAGGGGAAGCCTATGTCCAACAGTGGATTATTACAGGATGATGATGAACTACAAATGAACTAAAGTTCCTTTATAGGTTTTTGTAGGTAGGTAGGTCCATCTGAAATGTATTGTTGAATCCCATTCTCCTTTTAAATCAAACTAAAGACTAATTTGCTTAACCTTCCAGGCACTACTGGTGCAAACAATGATGTCGATATTCACGGGTCGGTCGATCCGTCGGGTGACGTGGGCCTTCCTAATTTTGATATGTTTGCTGTTCTGCTTCATCGGCGTCATTACTATCTGCACACAGGTATACCTATTATCTATTTAGTACTATACACCAGCCAAACTCGGTAAACGTAGTGTAGGACGCCCCGACCAGGTGGATGACGACCTGCGAAAGACTGCAGGTAGATGCTGGATGCGTCAAGCTGAGGAGAGGGCGCTGCTGTGGTGCACATTGGGGGAGGCCTAATGTTCTGCTGTGGACTAGGCTGATGATGATCAGCCAATTCGACGTTGAATCTTTGAAAACAAACCGTCTATACTTAACCTATAATTCACCCTGTTGCCGCGTCTTTTTAAACGGAATTTACGTTACTTGTCGATTTATGATTGTATATTTGAAACTTGACGCCAAGCGAGTAAATTTTAACTTTTTTAGCCGTGGTTTGTCTTTCCACATCGGGTTAGGCTGGTTTATAAGTCACTGCTAAGTCGACTAAAATGATAGGTACGTATAGGTAGTAAAACTAGTGGTTATGTTGCGACCAAAACGAAACTACACAGGTACTTACGCCTAAAAATGTCGCCATTTTTTTTTAAGACCGAAAACAGGCACGCACGATATTATAATTTTTATGCAATTTGGTTTTTTTTTTGTTGTTGACAACATCAACGATTGTCATTGAGCTCTCGTAGAAACCAGGTAATATTTTTTGTTAATTACCTATGTAATGGCATTTATTTTATTTATATTTCATTATTCAAAATAATAATGAAAAGCTAATAATTATTTGGATTTAGGATTTAGTCAAATGCTTTTTACTAATGCCATACCTGCCGACCGATGTGGCGCGGTGGGCGAAGGTCCGCCCGCGACGCAAGAGGTTGCGGGTTCGATTCCCGCTTAGGTACAATTGTGTGTATGATCTGCAGATGTTCTGGGTGTTCTGGTCGTTTTTTAAGTATAATAAAAAATATCAATCTATGTAATGTTTTGTTTTAAATATATCGGTCATCTAGTAGGTACCCATAACACAAGCTCTGCTTACCTTGGGGCTAGGCTAGATGATGCTGTGTGAATTGTCCAGCATTATTTATTATATATTTTACCTGCTAAAGTTTAAAACTCCATTTTTACAGGGTGGTCAATTCCTACTGGACTTCCTTCTAACATGGCCGGTTTCAAAGCCCCGCATCGCCATCGGCTTCGTAATGATGGCGGTGACGTCATACTTTTACGGACAGACGGCCTTCTGTGAAGACGTTTTCTTTGCTGTTGGCGAATATCCGAGCGTGTTTATGAGAATCTGCTGGGCTATCTCACCGATTTTTCTTCTGGTAATTTATTCACATTCAAATTATTGACGACCGATGTGGCGCGGTGGGCGAAGGTCCGCCTGCGACGCAGGAGGTTGCGGGTTCGATTCCCGCCTCGGAACAATTGTGTGTACGATCTGCAGATATTTGTTCCGGGTGTTCTGGTCGTTTTCTATGTATAATAAAAAAAAAATCTATCTATGTAATGTATTGTATTATGTATATCAGTTATCTAGTACCCATAACACAAGCTCTGCTTACCATGGGGCTAGATAATGCTGTGTGAATTGACCAGCAATTTATTTATTTATTTATTTTCAGACAACAAAGGTCCATAAAAAACACAAACACAAAAAAGAGAATACAATTATGAAGAAAATAGAACCAAAATAACTAAATTTAGAGTATAAGTAATTTCACCCAGTAGTGTCATATTTATTACTCGTAGATATGACTTTCAGGGTGCTTTTGTATTACTTACACAAATTGTCTGACTAGGTATTAAACATACGCGGTTGCCTGCGGTTTCGCTCATTCAAATAAATAAATAATGCTGGACAATCCACACAGCTACATCTGCCCCACTCTTAAGCGCTCAAGGCTTGTGTTGTCACTCAGGGCTTGTGTTATGGGTACTAGATAACTGATATACATAATACAGTTTATTACATAGATAGATATTTTTTATTATACATGACCAGAACACAGAAATGTCTGCAGATCGATTGTACAATGTTTTGTCCCGAGGTGGGAATCGAACCCGCAACCTCCTGCGTCGCAAACGGTCCTACGCCCATCGCGTCAGAGTTCGTCATCATTTAAGTGGGACTTGGGATAAAACGTTGCCACCAATAATAAAACTAGCGGTGGAATGACGACCTGCGAAAGACTGCAGGGAGATGATGGATGCGTGAAGCTGAAGACATGGCGCTATAGCGCTTAGTAGTGGAGGCCTATGTCCAACTGTGGACTAAAATTGGCTGATACGTAACCAATCGGCGCAATGTGTTAAACATATCTTCTGTTTCTTATGTATATTTATGATTTCTTCTAGTATCCTGTAGTATACGTCATTTTGTCTTCAACCAGTCTTGATACTATCGTCAAACCGAACTTAAGACACTGCAACAGATTCATAACCCTACTAAACTTAAGTTATTTTACCCGCAGATCATGTTTGCTGTTGGTATGGCTGACTGGACGTCTCCACAATCTCAGGCTGGCTGGGCTTTAGTGCTCTTCAGCATTATGCCTATCTTGGTCGTGATAATATTTTACATGGTCTTCAAGTGTCGAACCAGGGTATGTTTGTTTGACTATCCCTTGTTCCAATATCCGATGTCAACGGGACATCACCGATAACGGGATGACGGCGCTGAAGTAGCGATACCACAGATCCTACTAATATTATAAACGCGAAAGTTTGTGAGTGTGTATGTTTGTTGCTCTTTCACGCAAAAACTACTGAATGATTTTGATGAAACTTTACAATAATATAGCTTACATATCAGAATAACACATTGGCTACAATGAATAAAGATATATTGTATATTATCCAAAAACCTATGACCACGCGGACGAAACCGCGGGGCGCAGCTAGTATATCATTTATCTATAATGGCCGCATGTCCACTGCACGTCCGTCACCCGAGAGCCAACATCCGGCCACCGAAAAACAATAGGACAAACACCGGAATACAATCTCGTTCTCGATGACATCCGGTAACGGTGGCATGGCGGCGGTAGAAACGCTGTAAGCCCAAAAACGGCGAGAAGATAATTGAATGACTTTGTAGGTACTGTACCCACTACCGATAGAGAACTTATTTTATAGGACTTTGCACATACTGTATGGTGGTCTTTACATGTTACTAGTATGACACATACATATGTACATCCAGCACCGTTCGCTCATCATCTTTAGATATATTTTAGGGTCAAAATAGCTTACCGCAAGCTTCAAGTGAGAATATCACGAGTACAACCCAGCCGATAGTTTAATGCAATTTTATTTCTTAAGCAGCAAGGAAAAGCGATGAATTAATGTGAAGAATTAATTGTTGTTTTTTTTTCATGGAAATATCTAATTCAACGATTCTTGTTTCAGAATATCGTAGGAAACGAAAAATGAACGCGCCATATTCTATAATTCATAAAAATGTGCCTAATAGTTATTTATTGAATAAACCATTTACTGTAAAATGACTCATTAAAAGAAAAGTTTGAAATTACGCCATAGTTTTATTCACAATTTTCTTTATGACATCAAATTTACCAAAGGTTGCTTCTTGCTTCTTCGACAAATTACCTATCGAAAGAACCTGTAGGCCAAGCACGGGGATTGTTCTCTAGGGTAGAATAGACTAATGGAATGTCATACATTGCGTACATTATTGAAGCTGAGGGAATTCATTTCAAAATATAATTTACGGTGACAAAGTAGGTACGAATTTACTCTACCCGAGACAATCCCCGTGCTTGTCCTATGTACGTTCGTTTAGTTAGTAAGTTGACTATTTTGTTAGCTACCTTTTTGTTCGACAATTTGAGATTCAGTTTGGACTATCTTTTTTTTTTTATTTAGCCTGTTTCGTCCCACTGCTGGGCAAAGGCCTCCCTCAAATCTTTCCACTCAGTGGACTATCTATCCTGTATAAAATCAAATCACAAACTATTCAGACAATGACCACCATGCTTTTGCTTATTGACATGGGGTGGATGTTTTTACGTCTTCATGCCAAAACTACTCGGATCGGGCTAAAATTTTGCCAAGTCTTCTAATTCTAGCTAAAACGGCAAATTGTTATCCGATTTTGAAGATTCTTTCGCCTTTGTAGGCAATGATCCCAGGATGGTCCCATAAAAATTTTATTTCCGAGGGATTAGTATTAATCCAGAAATACTTAAAGTGTAGCAAGGAATTATACGTCAGTTTTAAAACAATCAAATGTAATATTTTAATTTTTTAAATAAAAGTAAGAATAATCCATCATAGCTTGACCTAATAGGATTTTACAAACATACTTTGAAGCTAAACAATGATTTGAAATTCAGGTTTTAGGTAGGTCGCACTGTAGTCTGTGCAAATAGAGCGCTAGTCTTAAACAACTTAGGATGATGATAATAATAGACAATGCAGTTAGGTTCAAACAATTTTATATTTTTGTCTTTTGATAAACATCATCTATTATGATCAACAGGAGCATTTTTCCACAATAGTATAATTTAAACATTATTTTTGAAAACACGACAAAATGCATTTATGGTTTCATCGAGGAAAAAACACTCCATCGTTAATACAGCCTTGGATCTTATTACTAAATTAAACATAACTTAAAAATTGAACTTCTCATATAAAAATAATAAGCATACCTACATTTCTAAAAGTTTACAAATCTAAGTAAATAGACCGCCAAAACGTTGTATCTCATATCAATGTGTCGATCCAAATAATTACAAATACCATCCCCTTTAATAAAAATAAAGTGATAGCGGTCATAGGGGATGATTGGGATGGTTCTACCTCGAGGCTGAGTTCAGAAAATTAATCGAGAAATAAATTAGAGCTGAATATGTACTGAACGCACTAAAACAACTTCATGGCCATTAAACTTGAAAAATACCTGCATGACTAATATTTATCTGGTAATTAAATTGATTGCACGATAAATTATGTTTCACAATTCTTTTTTGGACTAGAAGACAATGCATAATAATGTTGGTTGGTCAAACATTTAAGAAGATACAATTGATTACCCTGAAATAACTAGATTTTCATAGTGTAGACGTAGATGATGAGTTTCAATATTTTTTAATACAATTAACCAATTATTCAGAAATTGCATCATGTGCACTTTGATCTTTTAATATTAAAACTAAAACAGGAACGATTTAAAAAGATTAAACTCTCTAAACTAATACATACACATAATGTAACAGTTTACATAACTAAACGAAATTGTAAAAATTACTTTGTTATCATTATCCATCAACAATCACTTTTATCAAACTATAAATCTATCTTTAATCCTGCAATAACATCAAAGTTGCCAGATTTATAAATAGATATACGACATGCAAAAGCAACGTAACACAAACATTTATTTTTTATAACAGCAAAAGGTAATATAAAGTTACTTTACGGCAGCGTTGTTTGTTTCTTAATTATTTGCATTCGTTCTTAGCGTATGGATTCTCTACATAGTTTGCGATTACTTTACAATCGAAAATAAGAAGTTATTACGAAACGAAAATAATGTACATAATATACAAATACCTGTATATTAGGTACATAATATTACGTACGATGATGGGCGGATGAATGTGTCCATAGGATATAATTAGTGATGCAACGAATACGAATATTCGTATTCGCGGAATAGTAGACATTTACCGAATATTCGTATTCGGCGAATACAATAAAACAAATAGAAAAATGTTAAATAAATGAGTGTTTTATTATCTGCCGAGTTATTCGTATTCACCGGATAGTAGGTTTGATATTCGTATTCGTAAAAGTAGTATTCATTGCATCACTAGATAATATACAAAAATTGTAAGAAAAACCAAAGGACTATTTAGTTTACTGAGCATCATTCTCGATCGAAAGGCGCACGCAAAAAAATATAAAGAATACCGCTTTGATGGTATGAAATGATGATTTACAAACTAGCTTCGTCTAAATTGATCATTAATAAATAAAGGACCCTTACTACATACAATGTATATCGCCGTGTTGCGCTAAACAGTTTTGTTCCTGACAATTCCGTTAGCTTGCAGTCTCGATCGTCTGATTTTCCGTGAGCCAGCCGTTTGATTTGATTCAGACCGAACCTCGGATGTTTGGTCCGAATCGAATCAAACCTGTCGTAGTCAGAATGTCGCAAGGCTGATGTCTTATACTAAAAGCTAAGATTTTACTATCAACTTTTAAACAGCATGTTATGGCGAATTCATTATGAATCTAATACTGACCTAGTTTATGTCGGTAGAACACCAAAATTTCCGTAACTAGGGATATCAACAGGATGAGTGCTGTTGGTGTTCTTCAACAATAACTAGGTTACACACGCTTTAGATTCGTAGTGAAGCCAGCCGTAACAACGATGGTTATTTTGTTTGCTTTTTTTAAATCCAATTGAAGTTATTGATATAATTTTATCAATGCCTATCCACTGTTTACTAGTAAGATGATTTAAATGGTTGATAAAATGACAAATAAACATGTACAAAAATCGACACAAAATAATTTCGAATATAAACAGAACATACTTTAAAAAGTTTGATATTAAACTAAAATATATTATTATTGTTATTAAATAAAAACATGTGAATAAATTGTTAATATTACAATGAGCACACACCCTTATAGACATACATTCAGTTAAGATTAATATCGCTACCATACAAGGCACATTCAAATTATATTAAGGTAATGTTATTTTGTGCAGTTTTGGAGTTTATTCGTTTTTGTCACTTACTTCTTTCTGAAAATTTAATTTACTATTTACAGAAAAGCGTTGGGTATAAATTCGGTTTATTGTAGATACTGCACTATATAGATAGTCATATTGCTTTTATTCAAAACTGGTGTCGTGATTTTCCGCGTCTATTTATATTCACTTGCTGGTCTACAGCTAAAACTATATAAAATATAACTACCCATAATCCAAATTTCAAGAAATGACAACAACCAAGTTATACACATAAGCTTAAAAAGTTAGTTATAAACTCCCAAACTAAAACTAAATCTATGAAATTGTTACGATAAATTGACTAATTTTAAAACTTACATTAACTGGACACGACCACCGCAGTGCAAGATACATTATACTAATTGGTGTTTAATTTTTTTTTTATTTTCCGACACCTGATGTAGAAAAGCTAGTAGAAGCATTTTTTCAAACAATATTTGGTCAATTTCGTATAAATAGCACTCGAATAACTAGGCATGATATGTTATTGCCTCAATATCGAAGTATATATCCACGACGATGTGATTAAAATATTTCCGAACAACAATTAGTGTGAGATCAAACGGTCATTTCTCAATCTATATTAATTGATCCACACAGCGCAGTTATTTCCCCTACCTTATACATTAATCAAGACACGTTTCCGATGTCTGAGTAACTCCAGACACCATAATGATATTTTGGCAATGCAAATCATATTTGCGCAAATTTCACAAACTGTGTACATAAATAACCATCAGTATAATTTCGATAATAGATCTACAAAATTTTTGGTGAAATAAGTATCATCAGAATTTGGGATTTCAAGAGCTCAACGATCTAAAATAATATTAACAACCACATCCAACTTCGATTAAATACAAGTAACACTTACACATTTATAACAATATTACATTTAACCATCTGCTAAAACCTTCCATATCATTCCTATCACATGTTCAAAGGCAAGTCTGCCCTACAGGCCATGCAAGCACCGTCATTTTACAAGCCAATCCTTCCCTATCTTACTGTTAGTTATATCTAGGACGAATTTATACAATTCAAGTTACATATTCTTTTCTTAGCAGTCTTTATGCATTCCCATTTGAATACAGATAGTATTCCCCACTTAATATCACAACAATATCGTATCTTTGTACTTGCTACATTCGAACCATTCTAACTATATTTTCGAGAGCATTTAGGAAATAATATGTATCATGAATTAATCTTTAAAACTACATAATTTTTTTTTACATTTTTAAAATTTCACAATTCCATATTGTCAAGTTAACATAAACGCGTTAGGGAGTTCGTTCAGGCAAATATCTATAGAATTTTAAAGATATCTCTGTATTTCGATTTATTAATTCCACTGTTCTATCATACAATATACAATACAATCATACAATGTTTTGAGTCAACTTATTTGCGATTGCATTGACTGAAAATAGCAGTGTCATAATTTTGTTTTGTACTCCATAATACAAATAGTACAAAGCAATGTAATTTACATTTACAAGTAATTCTAGGACCTTATCCATATAATGTTTATATTACAGTTATTATTTTAGACTGAATTTTGACACTGTCGAAAGCATAAACTTCTGAACAAGGTAAGCTTTTTGAATGTACCTTTTGAACATCACTCACTTGTTGGTTCTGTTACATAATTTTAATATATTTACAGGAAAATTACATTGCATACTTTCATGCTAGACAATATACCTAATTACAATATGCATACACAATCACTGACATCATTTTGCCCGTTATTATCGTTGCACAATTCCAAACCATAATATTTACATTGACAAAAACAATCAATACAAAACGTGACTTTCTACCAATAAATAGTATACACATTCACATTTAGAATCCAGCTGTCAAAATAGCTCAGGACAGTTTTGCAATAAAAATGTCGGCATAATTTTATCACTAATGAGTCCTTTCATTGATAAAAATACTATCATAAAACGATAAAACAGAATTTAGCGTCTATCCGCACAAGTCATTCACTCAATTTTCATCCCAGTGCACGATATAACTCTTCAGTTATACCATTCGCTGTAGATATAATCGCTGCATAATTTGTGTAAGGCACGGATATACCACGCATGATGGTATACGTCGCGCGTTTCTAAATCTCACTCTGGTTTGGCGCGGTGTGCCGGCAGCGTGTCTTGGCGTCTGTACATAAGGAGGTACGGCATTCGTGGCGGCTTCGCCTTGAGAACCATACCGTCGTTTACTTGAGTAACGGTTGCGTCGTCGTATCTGAAAATGAGATGAGATTGTAATGCTTTTCTTTACATTTATAGATGTGCAGAATAAAGTAAGGTACTCAGTATAGTATGTCCGCATTGGTGAAATTTTATCACATTTGGAGACGAAAAATAAATGACATCATAGTAAATGTTTGTTGAATTTTGAAGTTACAAAGTCCCTAAATGAGAAAAATATTGTACTTTTCGTTAGTATTATTAGTTATTGTATTCATTGGTTAGTCAGAACATTACATGAATAACATTTTAGGCAACCACCTGCGTCGGTGAATGTTCTCCAGCGGACTTTCACCCTCGCGCCACTGTGGTCGTCCACAAAGTAGCGCCTGAATCTATCATCTTAGAAATCTAAAACTCTATGTACCTGATCCATCCCGATTGTCCGTGGTAGGTATCCGTGACATAATGCCCCTTCACAGCCTCAACCCCCTCGTGGTACACCACTGCAAACAGCTTGTACATACGCTGCTTGCTTGTGTACTTCTGTTTGGACGACATTATTTCTGAAAATAAAACGTTGTCTTGAAAGTGTTGGTTATGAAAAGAAATATTTTTTTATTATCTATGTATATAACTCATATGTGGCTAGCGCTGTACGCTACATTGTGAATAGCGCTCATCTTTATTTAGTAATTACTAACACAAATTTACAATACGATAAATGTAGTCGTTTTATATTCCTCAATAAATAAATAAATGAGTTGATTTAGTTTTCATACGTAGCTTCGAAATTGAGACTACCGAGGCTAATAGATTTGTAAAGGCTATGTGGCCCAGATTTGTGAAGGCTATGTGGCCCAGATTTGTTAAGGCTATGTGGCCCAGATTTGTTAAGGCTATGTGGCCGACCGATGTGGCGCGGTGGGCGAAGGTCCGCCTGCGACGCAGGAGGTTGCGGGTTCGATTCCCGCCTCGGAACAATTGTGTGTACGATCTGCAGATATTTGTTCCGGGTGTTCTGGTTATTTTCTATGTATAATAAAAAATATCTATCTATGTAATGTATTGTATTATGTATATCAGTTATCTAGTACCCATAACACAAGCTCTGCTTACCATGGGGCTAGATAACGCTGTGTGAATTGTCCAGCATTATTTATTTATTTATTTGTTAAGGCTATGTGGCCCAGATTTGTGAAGGCTATGTGGCCCAGATTTGTTAAGGCTATGTGGCCCAGATTTGTTAAGGCTATGTGGCCCAGATTTGTTAAGGCTATGTGGCCCAGATTTGTTAAGGCTATGTGGCCCAGATTTGTTAAGGCTATGTGGCCCAGATTTGTGAAGGCTATGTACTTGTAGCTCAGTTTTGTAACATAAGTATCTAATCGCATCCATTTGCAGTCATGACATATTGGAAACGAGCCTCCGCCCGCGGCTTCGCTCGCTTGGTTGGATGAAACAGTCTATATGGGATAATGTGGCATTATGTGTAAGGGATAATATGGCTGTTGGTAAGTGTAATAATTTTCAAAATGGTTTTTCAAATATAACGTTGAAACTAAGCTTCTATTTTTTTGTGTGCTTGTTTTTATATACTGCTGACAGGCCTTTTAATCCTTTACTCCATGACACGAATAAATTGATTATTTTAAAAAATACTAGAGAAAGTACTTACTGGGATCAATCTTCAAGTCCATAGGGAAATCAATAGGCTTCACAATCTTTGCCGTGTGACCTTCAGCATCCAACTGGAAGCATTTGAGATGCAGCAACAACACCACCGGCAGTTGTTCAATAGAGAGCTGTTGCCACGCATCAGTCACGCCTTCCAACGTGTCTTTGCCGGCAAGCAGTTCCAGAGCGTCTTTCACATTGCAAGCACGCTGTAATAAGAGATATGGTTAGTATTGTACGGAAGATGATGGTTAATTGATATTTGAGTTGGGTTTACTCAGACTTGGGTGTCTACAAGGGTGTCAGAGACACTTTCAGAGACGAAAAATAAGTTACCATCATTGTAAAATTACAAAGCCTATATTAATAAACTCATTTATAGAATCACAACTGACTATAAAAGTCATGAAATTCACTAGAGAACGCGTTTTTAAGGTCTTTGTAATGTCCATTACAATCGAATGCAGTCTTCACAACAAAGTTGCCGACATTTATAACAAATGTATGAATATTGTAGGCAGCCTGACAGTGTATTGTTAATTTACCGGCGACTTAACGACTGTTATGTAGGCTCGATGATATTGACACAAAGGCTTCAAAGTTCTTACCTCAATATCAAGTTGTAGGGTAAAGAATGGTTGCACAGCGTCGGTGACGTCATGATGCGTGGCGCGATGTAAGCGCACGCGCGTCTTGCCTCGGAATATATCCGAGACAGGGGTCCGCCTCGCCGCCCAGCGCCGCTCCACAGCCCCGCGGTTCTTAGGTCCCATTACCTGGAAATTACATAAAGCATGCAACTATCTGCCGGCTTTACTAAATACGACATACACAAAAACAGTCCTTACTTTAGCATCAGTCTTCAAAATGTCCGAATGTGTGTGAATAAAGGTAAGCAGGAAACGAGAAATCAAAAATTAATTTCTTACTAATGATTGAATTTAAGCAAAAAAGCAAGCTATAACTTAAGATTTTGAAGACATAATGAACAAAATTCATGCGATCTATAAAATCTATTTTACGTTTCTGGCCAAATTAGCTGTACGGCACATCTAATTGACGATACGCACGATTCTACAATGTTCTACGACATTCCAGAATGTGCGCAAATAGATAGATATAATAAAATCTCGTTTCTGTTACTTCCTACTATTACTAGGTTCTTTCCCGCTTTGTTATGAATGAGTCTTTAATTGCACTGCACATTCTGTAACGTCCGATTATCACTACAATTTGCTTCAAATTACATATTTAAAAAATTATATGATTCACGATGCAGTCTTTTCGTGTGCGAATCGTCAATCTACAAAACATTAGAGTGCAATCCTACCTTCCACTCATCATCGTCATCTTCGTCAATAGCCAGTTCCTGGGTAATAATACCGTTGGTTTGTGAGGTAGGGTTTTCTTTTGGCTCTTCCGGTTCCACTAACTTCATAAGCTGTAATGTGAATAACACTTTGTAGGTGTATTGCTAAAGAAACATGACCTGTGTAGATTTTTCTATTTACTCAGACTTAGTTGACCACATAGAAGTGTTTGTACACTTTCAGAGACGAAAAATAAGTAACCATCATTGTAAATCTTGAATAAAGTCCTGTTATGCAAATTATAGATTAGCTAGAACAAAAAATCGTGGCTCAAGAATTGCAATTCAGCTAAAAGAAATAGGAAAACAGAATTTGTTAAGTAAGCTAAGGTTTTTGAAAGGTTAAATTAAGAGTAAGATAACCCATATCAAGGATTTTCTTCCAAGATTACTTCTTATGAAATAGTAGTGTGTGAAATGTGTGAATAGTTAAAAGCAGTTAAGTGCCCTAACAATTATAATATTTGACAGTTATTTCATTCACTATCTCACTGCTGAGCAAAGGGCTCTCTTGTGTTTACCTTTCCACTTTTGCAATAAAAATAAAGTGCTGTGTTGATTTACAGCGCGTTGATGCAGGTTCCGAACGGAGACTCTACCAGCTGCTTACTGCGCATATGGCGCAAGTAAACTGCACAAGGGTGCGCGCGCAAACATGTGGACTATTCCCCCACCCTCATTATCTGATACTACATACCTCAAGCATCTCATCATTGAGTGAGTTAAGCAGACAGCCCAAAAACTCCTCAGCGTCTTCCTGTCTGCCCTCTTGGGAGCCGGGGAAGGGCCTCAGCGCTCGCAGCACGCGGAGGCCCGCACCGCCTTCCAGCGGAGGCCCAGCCGGGACTTGCGGGGCGGGGACGCCAGCGCTGCGCGCGTTGCGGGGCGGAGTTGGTATCGGGCTGAACTCGTAGCAAAGCTCCACCCTGGAATTCAAAGGTAGTATACGACATTAATGAAAATTCGAGGTGGGAAGTGCTTATTTTGTAAGCCAAAGAATAAATGATTTTTTACTTTGACTTTGAAGAAGTTATCATTCTTATCTTGTGTATCTGTCAGTTTAAACATGGTCAAAGTCTTGAATGCTTTTTGCATAATCAAAATCCAATTCATACTCGTATTTCTCTCGTTTTTTTCATAATAGTATAAAAAAAACACAAGAAATATGAATTAACCAAATATGAATGGAAATATGAATGGTACAAGTTACGCCTATTATTCAAATTTAAGCTAATATTCAGGATGTTTTGAAACGCAAGTGAAAGATTTACATTTTTATTGAGTAACTATAATGGGAAACTTATTAACTTACATAGAATCAATCACAGGCGTGCTAGACTTGCCGCGCCTGGTCTGATAAGGCAGAGCTTTCAGCATGTTGTAGAACGGCGGGCAGGCAATCAGAGCTTGCAAGATCGCGTTCACGTAGCAATAGTTGGAGCGATTCGTCAACCCACGAGGTAACACCGACACCGCCCTGTTGTCGAGCTGGTATTTTGACAGGAACTCTGAAATTATTAATTGAAATCAGTTACTTGAATACATTATTTTCCTAAAGCAACACCACTCACTATGATTTTGGTCAGGCCCAAAACATTGTATGTTCTAAGATGGAAACATTGTATGTGTGTCTATGGAATTGTAGGGATGCTCCTAAATGGATAAACCTAATATGAAAGCTCTTTTTTTAAGATTGGAAATTAGTAACAAGAAAGTTAGGTGCTTTTACATTATTTTCCTAAACAACCCAGCAAAAAATGTGTTCTTTCTAAGTTTTATGTCTGTGGTATTGGTGTTGGGATAAACCGGATTTGATTGTTTTATAGCTATGCAAGCTCTACAGTACAGCCATTCAAATGTTATGAAGAAAAATTGCCGTTGGGTGTTTTCAGATTATTGAATAATTATTTAAATAGCATAGAAACAACAATATTTACCTCCCATCCTGTAAGAATTTGGGTCATCGCAGTATGGGGATGGCTGGACAGGAGCAGCAGGCGTACCTTCCTTCTGAGCAGGCACTTCTTTGATCTCGGGCTGTACCACTGTTGGCTTAGCATGCGCTACGGGGCTCGAGGCCGCTGGGCTGACGTTTGCTGAAGTCTTCTCAGAGTAGGAGACTGCCTTTTCAGAGTATGAGACCGCTTTTTCGGAGTAGGATAAAGCTTTCTCGGAGTAGGAGAGTGCTTTTTCTGAGTAGGATATGACAGGCGCGACCGTCACTGGCGGAACCACGGGCATAGGCGCACGCGGAATAGGCTTCTCAGATGATTGCGCCAGGGGTGAAGCATCGTAAGGCTGGACCTTCGCAACCGGCTTCTGAATGTTAGCGACAGGTGGCGCTGCAGTCGTCGGACTAGGTGGCTCTTCTACTGGATGAAGTGGAATCGACGGAGTGGGCAGCGGTGGTGCGATACTAGCTGCTTTATTTGAGAACAGACTGGCCCAGGATTTGCCGGGGGCTGGCTGCGGCTGCGGAGCGACCACAGGCGGGGGCAATTCGCCGCGGTTTCGGGGAGTGGGGGGAGGAGGGAAGTCTGAGGCAGTTGGAGCTGGTGGCGGTGGCTGCGGCACTGGTGGTGGTTCTGGCACTTGAGCCTTCCTCGAGTGTCCGAACGGAGGCTTGTTGGCCACGATCAAAGGTTGCCCGGCAGCAGGCAGCGTGATCGATATCGGCATGGGAGCTTTGCTCGCCGGGAGCGGCGGCTCTCGTTTGTGTTCTGCAGAACGGTCAACAATCTCGATTTGCTCGCTTGATGGCGATCTGTTCGCGGGTCCTTCCCGCTTCTGTCTGTTACCGAACGGGGGTTTAGGAGTGGTAGCCGCTTGTTGCAGTGGCACAATAGTCTGAGGCACGGAGGGCTTCGGTGGCTGCTTGTTGCCAGAGAAAGGCGCCGCGGGACCTTTGATAGGTTTACTAGCCGCGGGAGGAAGTTTATTCGCGGCGATCTGAGCAATCGTCACGGGAGGCACGAACGGCTTAGCCGTCAGCTGCTGATGAACAAAGTTCGGATCGACTTTGTTTTCCGGTACCCATGCAGGTTTGGTTATTTCTATCGTCTTGGGCTTGTCGGTTGGGGATGGAATCGGTTTGGATTGATTAACTTCTACGGGTCGCTCGTTGTGCTTTGGGCTGCTGGGACCTTTGTGAGCGATCTTGAGATCCTTCATAGATAGCGCCTCGACATTAGCCGCGGAGACAGTCGGAGCCTCGATTGACGGCGGCTGCTGTTTATCCTGCGGTACGAACGACTTGCTTTGGCCGAGGACGAAGTTCTTAGCGTGGACATTAAACTGGTGCGGTTGCTGTTGCGGTGGCGGCTGCGGCAGGTGCTGGTGGTGGTGGGGTAAAGGCGCGGGCGCCACATGCTGCGGCGGCGGTAGATACACTGGCGGCATGTATTCCACACCGGCGTCAACAGGCGGCCCATATGGAGGGGCGTAATGCGCGTTCGCATAATACGCGTCTACAGCCTCTTGCTCCATCACGACTTCAGGCGGGTACTCCTCTGGGCCTTTATCAGGCTCGCCGCCTTCCACCGGCATCTGGTACTCCTGGTAGTACGGTGGATACGGGTAGTGTCCGTACACGACGGGTTGGTATACAGGCAGGTGGTACAAAGGCGCGCCTTGAGCTTGTGCCGCGGGGTAGTATTGTGGGTATTGGTGAAGGTAGTAGGGGGGATGTTGCGGGGGTGAAGGCGGGCGCTTGCCGCGGCGGTCGCGTCGATGTGTGCGACCGCGGTCCTGCGGCGGCGCGGGCTGCGGAGGCCCGTACTGCGGCTGCGGTTGGTAATACTGCCCCATGTAGCCATGGACGTTGACGTTGGCTGTGACCTGGCTGACGTAGACGTTGGGCGGGGCTACGGGCCATTGATGGTGCGGTGGTGGGTAGGCGGGAGGAGGCGCCGCGTAGGTGGCGTGGGGAGGTGCAGGGGGCACGCGCGCCGGCGAGTGCGGCGCCATGTCGCCCGACCCCGCAGACTCCACGCTGCGGGACACGCTCACAGCCCCCGCCGCGCCCAACGATCCACTACTCGACGACAGATCTGGACATGACACATGAAAGAACGACATGTTAAGGGGTGTACTGTGAAAGCGACGGAAGCTTCCAAGGAAGCATTAAGTACAATAACCAATTAACCCTATATACTGTATCACTAAGGTTGGTTTTTTCATAATGATATGTGGGTGCCGAGCCACGGTGCAGTTTGCTAGGTGGCCTCAGTGCAATTACTTACCTTATACTGTTGCAAAAGTGTTTTTTTTTTAAACATTTCTGTTCTAATTTTTATTATTAGCCATGTCAGTCATGTCTACACCCACTTCATTTGCAATAATTGAGGACATAAGACCATTAATATGTAGTTATATTTCTGTATTTTTACTGTTCTGAAGACCAGACAATTGACAAAGACAGATCACAAAAATGCTGACAAACTATAAATTACAATAATATAGAAAGAATTCCGCAGCTAAATTACTTGATAAAATGTTAGTAAAGAAACCACAACAAAAAACTAAATTCACATGCTTGGCGTAGATTTTTAAATGATAAATAATTGTAAGCAATATTTATTGATGGCAAGACACCAACCATCAAGAAATGTAAATTGCAGATCAAGATACATAGCAACACTTAATTTTAGGTTAAGTATGAGCAGTTTGTTTACAATCATTTCTCATTGAATTTGACTAGAGTACAGATGTAGTTCTTACCTACAGCTGACTCGGCCGCAGCAATTTTGAATGTGGCCTCGGGTCCTTGTGTCGGTTTGAACAGTGCACTCTGCAGACTGCTTCGATCCGCTTCTTTCACATCAGTAAAGTCTAGGAACTCATATTCCTGAAATACGTCACTCATTGATTATTATTATCACATATTTCTTGTTATACCACCACATGCCAAACAAATTTATATCTTATACTAAAAATCGGGATTACCCTTTCCTTAATGCAGTCTTCACTTAGAATTCTAATTTAGAACACTGAGTGATAGCATCTGGAGCAGCTAATCAGACCCATGTGAATGACGAATATAAAGAATGGGAGTGAAGATGACAGCAAGGGAGCATGCTGTCCTTCTCAATTCCATTCCTTATCTACATGAGTGGTAACCCAATTCTAGTAAAACAAGTGCTGTGAAGTGCCCCAGACGTACTTGAGAAATATTTTGATGCATTGACACAAACATATATACCACTACCACATCACCATTTAACATAAATACGTTTTTTATCCACATGTACAAAGGCTTTAACCTAAATAGAAACAAAAATTTTGAAAGTATAGTGCAACTTTACAGTCCTACTTAATATGGAATAAGAACCGGAGCCAGTTTTAAACAGAAATGAATGAAAATTGAATATTTCCTGTGTTTATGTGCGGACATTCTTTATTAATCATTATAAACTTATATCAGGTAAATATATTATTGTATGTCAACTGTTTTATTTTGCAATCCTAATACAATATGAGAGGTCTTAAAAAATTCTCCAATTGTGCCAATATGCTGTCTGTAACCTCCGTTAATTACTTGATTGTTTGCCGAGCATACTTATGTTGTCAAGGGAGTCTTCTTAGATTCGACTTGTGTGAATAACGGCATTTAAAAGATAACACAAGACAGTTTGGAAAAAATATTCTTTGATTTATTAATTTATGACAATACAATCAGTCCATTTGCATATTTAATTAATGAAACTTGGTAGTTCTCTTATTGTTGGCCTTTCCATGAAATTTAACGGATACAGCCCCGAAATTACATTTGAGATACTTGTAATCAAATAAATTAGGCATAGCAATTTGAGATTAACATGTGTTTAGTCAGCTCTCTCATACAAAGTATCCTAAGATTTTTCAAAATATAGCATCAGCCTGGACATCTCTTATTATCAACTTTGAATTTTTTCTGCAAAATGGACATGTGAGTGACATTCTCATTGAACATTGGACTGGAGGCCTGTCAAACTTATAGGTTATCTGATAAATTACCTTACAAGAAAAAAAAAAAAAGGAACTAGATGAAAGCAGAGAATATACAGTATTTAACAAGTAGAGCTCTAAACCATCTACCGTGCAAAAATAGATTATGCAATAATGTCGGCACTAGCTAAAACAACAACAAAACCATACCACATGTGGTTTGTCAAGTCATGATGCGATGCAATAGTAAAAAGTGACATACCGATTACCAATGACCGTCCAAGTGACTTCCATTGGATCCCTTTCAATTAAAGCATGATTTTTCAGCATCTAATTCTCTCTTGCACTAAGGCTAAGCTGCAAAATATGCGGAACATTTGGAGGACTTTAAGATGGCGTAACAACGCTCGGTTGCCGGGTGCCATCAAAGTATTGACAAATCGTGCTAAAGGCCACTATAATAGTGTAAACCCGAAACTGGACACCATGTATTTATTGTATTTTATAATCACTTACCTCCCACGTGCACACAAATTCTGGAAAGAGATATTTTTTCTAATGTAATGGCCAGTTTCAATATCACCAAAACAAGAAACAAAAGCCAAACAAAATGTTTAGTTTGCAAGAAAAACATTAGGCTTACCGATTTTATGATATCCATGGCCCTTTATGGAACACCATCACGAATATTAATGCTGCTAATTACACATAAAATCCAAAGCGGCAAAATGAATAAAATTTAGAACGGGATCGACGTCGAGGCCATGCACTACCGAAAGCACAACAGGATATGACAGAACGGCGCCATATTTGATTTTTATTCGACTATCAACCAATCACAAGATGGCTATAGAGGAAAGAGCAAAAATTGGTCCCATGATATTGGTAGTAGTGATAAGTTGGGTACCTATTCTGGTATTCCTATTCTACCTAGTGATTCGACATAAAGTCGACATGAAGTCGAAACGAAAATATGTTTAATCTAGCTACTAGATGTCACTGTAGGGAATTATCACAAAATGTGTTCTGTTGTGGTATTTTAGTTTATTTTATTAGGAACCATAACCATCATTCGTTGTGAACCATCATAGGTTGTGAATGTGAGCTCTGTGGCGCAGAGGGCTGACTTGGAGTATTTATGTTCCTTGGGGTACCGCCGTTTGATGCAAATGGTTTTATTCCGCTATTCGGCTATTAGCTACAATTTTATCAATATACTATCATAGCTACTCATTATTTTCGTTTTCGAACATTTTACGACCCATATATTAAAATATTTTGTTCCGCGGCGGGAATATGTAAGAATATGAAACTACTATGGGTACTAACCAACAAAACTATAGGTAGTTTTACATTATGAAATCATATTGGGATGTACCAAACTTACATAGATCAATAACTTACATAGGTAGATGAACCACAAAAAGTAGATACCTATTGTAACGGAGTAAAGGTGAGTAGGTAGGTACTTATTTTATATTGAAATATTTGATACCCCAGGACAAGAAAATATAGGTACCTATACACTAGCCAAACTCGATGTAGAATGTTTTATAAACAAACCACCCATACTTAACCTAAAATTCAGCCTGTTGCCGCGTCTTATTATTCGCAATTTAAAATTACTAGTCGATTTGAGATACCTACTCCTATAAATATTGCTTGCTTTAATTATATCTGAAAGTCGACGCCAAGCATGTGAGTAACAGTCATTTCTGTCGTGGTTTGTTTACAAACATTCTACGTCAAGTTTGGCTAGTGTATGGTTATTTTGAACCACAATATTACTCACCATTCCATCCATGGCCGTGGCACACGACCCACGAATCTGAGCCGAACCTACGTGATTCCCTACCTGACGACGAAATAACACACATTCTATTTGCCACCCTCTTACCTTCTCAAATATTGGATTGTTTGCTTTACCGCCTAATTTAGTAATACGTGACGCATTATGGGCCTTATTATTTTGTCCGTGTCTATTGAAAATGGCTGGGTGACAAATAGTGCCTTTCCTCTATATTTTCTAGAGGCGCCATCCGGGGCCATCCTAGAAAAACTCCTTCTTGGGGAAAAAAAGACGAAAGAAATAAAAGAAAATTCTGTGAGGGTTTTTTAAGGTTTTTCTTGTCTCCTCTGCATAGGCAGAATAACTCCACCATCGAACTGCGATCCCCAACCCGGATTTTAAAAGCTATTGCCAAAAAGAAATGGCCCCCGTTCCGACCGCCACATTATTCCTAGCCATGGTAGCGGCCACGGTAACGGCGAGGCAGGGGGTGCTAGGAATCCCCGGGCTACACTAGGCTACCATTCACTACTAAAAAATAGGCACTGATGGCGACGTTTAACAAGCAGTTTAAATTCACTCAGCGATCCATAGGAAGAGCCATGCTCTGAGTTTCTCTGAAGGATAAGATTCCAAAGTTAACCGAAGAAGAAGAACCAAAGTTATTGACATAGCTCAAAGAATTAGCAAGCTGAAGTTGCAGTGGGTCGGCCATATCTCGCGAAGAACCAACAAGTTCTAGGGTAAACGTGTTCTTGAATGGAAACCGCGACTATGCTAACGTAGTGTATGAAGCCCTCCGCCCGGTGGAATGACGATCTGCGAGAGGCTGCAGGCAGATGCTGGATGCGTCATGCTGAAGACAGGGCGTTCATTAGGGGAGGTTTATTATGTCCAACATAGGACTAATATAGGTTATTGATGATGTTGCATATACGATTCAATATAACATTGAGCAAATAAACAAAAAGCAATGAAAATGCTCTGAAGCTACGAACCGCGGCGCAACCATGTTTGCGAGAACCGAGTCAAATTCAATATCGCACAATTTCCTCCTTTTGCTTTCAATAACTCTGCAATATTGGTTGCCATTTTCTTACCAACTTCTCCAATTAGAATAAGATAAATGGGAATGGGTTTTAATGATAAATTTAGGACGTAGTTAAACTGTTGAATTTCTTCAATTTCGTATTTGTGTATTTCGAGGATGTTATTAAAAATTAATATAAAAATCTTTTCTTCGACTGTTTCCTTTGATCAGGCGGATACCTTGATCGATGGGTGCTTTTCAAATCGGCGTCTTTTTTAGTAAGCTGATATGTTACTAAAAAAAAAACATTCTAACTAGAAAGTAATTACATGTTACAGACAAATGCTAATCCATTCGTATTGGATGAGTCTAACTGCGAACACCACTCCTATTCCAGCATAGTTGTTTCCCATTTTCATTCAACGATACCCATTCACTATCCTAATAAGCTAGCTATGTTTTACAATGCGAAACCACATGTGGAATCAAAGTGCACCTTATTAATATTGCATTTCAATATCGACTCGACAGTAGATACGCTATCTGCATTCGCATTGTATCGCGGTCGCTACTCGAGAACCTTTACTCCCCTACGGTTATCGGTTCTGCGAGCTATATGACCTGCCTATCGCCAGATGAATCTCATTAAATCCAAACTAGATCCATGATGAAGCTATTGAGATCAGAATCTCATTAGATCCAGTTTTCAATATGTCTATTGAATTATTATATGTATCATTAGCTCCGTATGAAAGTAGTGGCTCATTAATAAGTATTGTAGTTATTAAATTGATTGATAAATAGTAAAAGTAAAAGGTATTTATTATGTATCACAAAATTACAAGCAAAATACAAACACATATAAAAGGTGCACAGTGAAATCGAATAATTTGGCATGTATTAAAAAAACCATAAACCAACTTCAAATTTCTAAATATTGAAAATGGGCTTAAAACTTACTCTTAAAAAAGAATCATTGAAATCGGTTGGCGTGAGTTTGAGTTATTCGTCCATTTGTTGCGTACATACATTATGTATGTACATACTTAACGCAAATTTATAAATTTCATGGGACCACACGGGTAGCACCAGGTAATCAAATAATCATTAAAATCGTTTTACCCAGTCAAAAGTTCTGAGTACAAACATTAAAAAACAATTGAATTGAAAATCTCCGCCTTTCTTGAAGTCGGCAATAAATAATAAAAATAAATCATGTATTTCAGACCATAGAAAAGTAACAGATCTTATTTAACTTATTCTACGGTCCATATATATATATATAACTTAAAACTAGCAAACATAAAATATAAAAAAAAACTAAATTAACTATTATTATTTATTGTTAAGATTTATAGATCTGTTTTATTATTATTACACACAAGCACCCAGACCACCCGGAACAAATATCTGCAGACCGTACAAACATTTGTCGTGTGCTTCCATTGAATCATGTCTTACCATTAGTTCTTAGGTCTATTAAGTTATTCTGTCTATTCTAGGAGTTTTACACTCATCTGAGCAAAAGAACTCAAAGAGCCACCGTAAGTTATTCTTATCTGACTTATTTACGAGATCCGACCAAGGGTGAGATAGGACTGGGTATATCTCAAGCTAGGCTTTGCCTATGCCACAAATAAAGATTGCTTTTTTGAAATGCGATTGAGGTACATGGTAGAGAACAAAAATTAGCAAAGAAATTGGCAATTAAAGAATAAACAAAATTTGATCTGTTGCAAATAGGTACTTTAGAAGTAGGTCAAGTGATCCATATCATAACCGGAAAGTCGGTCGGAAGCGTCCCTACGACGATAGCTGCATTGCCCTGCTGTATGGAAATGCTGATGCGCTGCGCCAGATACTCACCAGCTCTCGGGTCACGCGTTTTAGTAACAACTAGCTGCGCTCCGCGGCTTCGCCCGCGTGAAAATCTATGTGTCAAATGGTTTATAAACTTTTCTCTTGAATCTTAGGTATCTATAAAAAAGCGCATCACAGTGCGATGCGTAGTTTTAAAGAATTAAGCATACATAGGGACAGGCAGACAGCGGGAAGCGACTTTGTTTTATACTTTGTAGTGAGAATACTTCATTGGTCACACGTCGCTCAAATAATACGCTCTGATAAATATTTGGAAGCCAGGAGAGTTGATTGCAAACCTTATAGCATTTTCGTAGCGCCTCTGTGGCATCTTCGTAGCATGTGCTACGTCGTAGCTAGTGCTACGTCTAAAACTGGTGTTACGTCGTAGCTAGTGCTACGTCTAAAACTGGCGCTACGTCGTAGCTAGTGCTACGTCTAAAACTGGTGCTACTTCGTAGCTGGTGCTACGATTTAAACTGGTGCTACGTCGTAGCTGGTGCTACGCCGTAGCTTAAACCGACACTGCTTATTAGTTTAGTTTTTAGGATTAAAATAATATTTATTTTTTAAATAATCATACATCCTGTCTTCCATCCATTCATTCATCCATCATGACAGACGGTTGTTCGTACGCTGATTAACTAATGAACTTGCCGAATTGACGTCGTCAAGGGATTTTATCATTGATCACAAAATAAAAACGTTTATTTGAAATTATAAACCAAAATATTACATGCTTATTTTAAAGTAAATTTTGAGTGACATTGATTATTTCATACAATTACATGAGTTATACTCAGCGTAGGAATAACCGGTTACTAGTGTACTAGATATTCTCTACATCCATTTTTCCATGTGAAAATTCCCGTTCCACTTTTTCGTAACTTGGACTTGTAGACATTGGTTCACAGACAAAATCAAACATATACTTAAAGTAGGCAGGTATGGTAACTCACCATGACCCATACTATCCTCAAATAAAAAAAAAATAAGATAAAAACACTAAAGAAAATTAATGATCTCTTATAACAATAATTGTAGCAGACGCTTCTAGCTAAGGCCTGTTTTAATAATAAACTTACAATATGTAGCCTAAAAACATTAGGTATAATACTAGTTACCTAAAGTAATAGGTGAATGTTTCTAAGAATAATTTTGGGAAAAATCTGCTGCTATCTTCTAATGATAGCACGTTTCTAATTCGGGCAACGTGCGATCCGTCACCAGGAGGCGGTATTACAAAATACCGCTACTCTATGACATGGGGAGTACGTCTTCTTGTAATATATAAATAGAGTCTTTGTGAACGCTGGTTATCAACTATTACCAGGACAATATATATCTTACTTTAAGTATATACTTGAAGGTTATGGTTTATGTCCAGCACTGATGACGAAAAACTCTATCAAATGGCAAACAATTATGATTATTTTACAACTATAATTTTCTAAGCAGACTGTAAAGTTTTATTTAAACTAAAAGTACTAAAAAAATAAACTTTTAAAAGGTTTTATTTGACGCTGCAGTGGCCGTGCCATTACAAAACAAACCTTTATTAACACTTAAATAAAAACCTATACCTTAAACGAAAAGGGAAGCTGCTCTCATGGTAGTTTTAACCCAACCCTAATAATATAATGAAAAAATATGTATCTATAAATAATAACAAATAAATACTGCCCCAAACAAAACAGAGCTTATGCTAGACAAAATACCTATTAAAGTACAATTACATATATATATATATCTTTTATTATTAATAGAAAAATTTATTATTTTACCAAAAGCAAAGTACTACACAAATTATAACGCGTATCTCTTTTTTTCAGCACATGAAAACATATAATTGTTTTTAAAAACACAAACACCAAAGATATACATATTTATGTTTAGATTGTTATGATAAAATATGTTATAAAGCTAATTTAACATATTTTGTTACTAAAATCTGGTCATGAATAATTTTTTTCAGCCAACTCCGGGTTTTGCTAGTTTCGTCGTCGTCGGATTTGTAATGTAGTTTGTGAATACGCATCCAATGAAACAGACAGGGAATTAAAGTCCGATTAAGATCGTCCCGGCTCTAATCAATTAGATACGAGGAAAACTATTCGTCTGGTATTTTGTCCCATCAAGGAATAACCTATTTTAGTCAACTTCTGTAAAAGAACATGATATTTACCTGACATTTGAAGTCATTATCATCAGCATATGTAAGTCCACTGTTGGATATAGGCCTCCCCTAATGAGTGCTATAGCGTCCTTATGATTTCATATGCGCCCTACGAATAGGTGGGTAGCTGGCCTGCCCTGCCTTGCCCTGTCTGCATCTCCCTGCAATTTATTTAGCAGGTCTGACGACATGCGAAATAAATTGCAGGGAGATGCTAGATGCGGAGTCCTCATTAGGGGAGGCCTGTGTCCAACAGTGGATAGACTTCTGATGATCATTATGATCTAATATTAAAAATCATTTATTTCCAAAATAAGCACTTAGACTAGTCATATTTTATAATACAAATTTATTATCAACTTTGAATCATAAGGTGTTTTAGATTTTCTGTTCACTAAAATTTTTTGTCCAATAGTGGAAGAAGTGAAAACGAAACCACTAGTACATTCATATATTATCTCTTATGTGTCTAATACATGTTAATATTTATGTACTACTATTAACTGCTATTTAGTAAGTTACTTATCGGAGTTTCTCTGAAGGTTAGGATTCGTAACGAATACATCCGACAGAGAACCAAGGTTATCGACATAGCTAAAGAATAGCAAGCTGAAGTGGCGGTGGGCCGGCCATATCTCGCGAAGAACCGACGGCCGCTGAGGCAAACGTGTTCTTGAGTGGAGACCACGACTCGGTAATCGTAGTGTAGGACGCCCTCCGACCAGGTGGGATGACGACCTGCGAAAGACTGCAGATAGATGCTGGATGCGGCAAGCTGAAGACAGGGCGCTATGGCGCTCATTGGGGGAGGCCTATGTCCTGCAGTGGATTGCTATAGGCTGATGATGGTGATGATGATGACTTGTTGGAGCGAAACTAAGCGACATCTCATCATTGATGTAATCATTTATGGAGTAGAATATATGATTATGATCTAATATGAGCGGATGAACCTACTCATAGCACAAGTCCTGCTTACTTTGGGGCTAATTTACGCCGAAATAGGTAAAGAAAGAAAGAAACAACATTATTTATTAGACTTTGGTACAGAAATATAACTGATAGGTACAGAAATATAAAAACTACTAGACTGGATAACATGTAGACAAAAAAAACACTAGTTGACAAAAAATTTAAGTGAACAGTAACATAAGTCTTATTTGATAACAATTTATGGTATACAATTTGACTTGTCTAAGTACTTATTTTAATTAATACGAAAATGAATATAACTTTTTTAGACGTAGCTACGGCATAGCACATGCTACGACTATGCCAGAGAGGCGCTACGAGGTGCTACAATGTATGCAATCAAACCTCGGCTTTCAAATAATTGAAGCCTAAAGAAATAAAACGTTTTGAATTTGAATTTGTACTCGATATTTGAGACAGCAACATCTGGTCCGTTTTGGATTTTCGACGAATGTGGATTTATCCAAGGTGATTAAGCAGAGCTGGTACTTGAGAGTATTAAATACCAATCATCATATTTCTGTTCAAACACCTGCCTTTATTCTATTTTTAGCATTTAGCTTTAAATTGTCCGGTAAATATGAATAATCATACCAATTTAAACCATTGTTTACATCAATGTTTAGACTGGACAAGATAAAATTAGAATAAATGCCCGCATGTTGTCTTAGCCTTTTCAACTTGATGTTATGACACAAATTCATAATATTGCGAATTTATTTACTAATAAAAAAATAATGCTGGACAATCCACAAAGAATGATCTAGCCCGAAGATAAGCAGAGCTTATGTTGAGTACTAGATGACTGATATACTTAATACAATAGATTGTTGTTTCGAGGATGGAATCGAACCCGCAACCTCCTGCATCGCAGACTTTCGCCCACCGCGCCACAGAGGTCGTCCAATTAACCTAATTAATTGCTAAAATACTTTATATTACCTAACGTTACATTACCTAAACCTATTGCAATGTTAGTCCGGAACGTACTCGTATGAAAGCTAGAATGTTAGGCAGGTCGATTCCGATATGAGTGTATCGCACATATGAATTTCGCCGCTCATTGGCCGCTTTGAAAAAAAAACAAAAGTAAATGAACCAATGAGAAAATTGAACAATGATTACGGAAACAGTATGAATGATACACTCACGAATATGTACATCTGAATGGATCTCCATTGTGTACGAATTATAAGATTAAAAAAGTTACCTTCTCTCCTTATTAATATAGCATTAATACAATTTGAATAGTACAAAATGAGTTACGAGTTATTAATTGAGTCTATTTATATTCTATGTAGTTTTCAGGTACTATGGACCGTAGAAATATTAAATAGGATCTCTTACTTCTCTATAATCTGAAATAAATTATGTATAAATTATAATCATCTTACATAAATTTATTTAAATTGTCGTTATAAAATATTTTTTTTACTATAGAAAGCACAATAAGATTTTATGAAACTATTCTACAGTAAAAAATATATCAAAACGGTAGCCGTATATTTTTAAAAGTAGATCACCGACCGCGAAGCTAGGCTCAAGCGGCCGGTGACTAGGCCTGCAATGAGAGAAACTTTCTGACAATGCGTGCCTATTAGTATTATTCAACAACTTCTTCAGTGCAGTCCTTTATTGCTACGAAAATATCACAATCAGGGCGATTTTTTCGAACATTGACCAAGACTGAACTTTAACAGATTGAACTTCTATGGAACCCCTAACCCATTGCAATATTGGTACATCTTTAATTAGCTCGTAATGCCTACGCAACGCACGCCTACGTCTGGGCGGTCCTACCAGCAACCAACCAGAACCTAACCAGGCAGCAGTTACTATGGCCTCAGCGAGCGGGTATATAAGCCAGCAGTGACAACCAACAGCCCATTTCAGTCCAGCAACTGAAGCGATAAGCTCGTGCCTGTGAAAGTGATTGTGAAAGTCGAAGGTAAGTTTAGGATAAGTTGTTTTTTTTTGTTTGATTGAATGAAGTTGAAGGTTGTAGTTTTCGAGTTCCTGAAAATTTGCAGAAAGCTGTTTAATTAAACAAAGGTGCTTGAACATGCTTGATTAAACTGTTCTCCAGTTTTATTAATTAGGTACAGACTTCAATTAAGACAAAATAAATCTACGTCAAATTTAATTTGTTTAAAAATAAATATATTTTATTAAGTTGTGAACAGCTGTGAGGTTTTTAAAGTTTGTATACTATTCCTGAATTCCACTCTCTCTTCGCACAAACTAAAAAAATATAATAAAAAATAATAGAAACAAAATAGACAGCTACACACATATCTCTACGCAAACTTAAACTAATTCTAATTGTATGTATTATGTGTGGGGAACTGGGATCTATTGGATGTAATACGGAATGTATTGTGCATTGTCCCCCTGCCTTATCAGGCTCTAAATTTAAAGTAGGTAGGTACTTGTCTTTTAAGGGAATCGTCACTTTTAGGTGCTGCTTTTTATAGAGTACGTAAAAAGCGTAAACGCACGTAGTAAAAGTATCCTTGTTCTAATTTTATTTAAACATTTTATTTCTATCGTTTACGACTTCTATACAACTTTAATTAAAGCCACGTCTTTAAATGTCGAATAAAAAAATCAATGGATAAAAGAAAGTTTTTTTTAATTTTATTTCGTTATCTTATTTGTATTTTTTAAACGACGAGGAGTTCCAATGTTGTGTATTTTTATATGTACGTTGGTCGATTTCTCCGCTAATTACGAACCGATTTGGAAAATTATTTTGCTAATGTATGGAAAATGATTCCGAGGTGGGCTCATAACTTTTTCCCGCAGGATAAATGTTCTTCCCGAAAAACTTAAATAAGTGTAAATACCTAATAATGTATTTGAAGTCGATTTTTAGTTTTTTTCAACATAATTAAATTATCTATTATATAAAAATTTATCGCAGAATGTGTTGCTAAGCGCGAATCTCGGAAGCAGCTGAACCGATTTCGCTATATATTTTTTTAGAATATTCCTTGAAGTACGAGGATGGTTCTTAGAAAGAGAAAAAAGAGAAAAATTTTAAAAATTGCCTGAAACAAATAACCACCCGGGCGAAGCCGGGACGGGCCGCTAGTTTATGAATAAAATTATGTTGGTTTGTGACAAGTATTTTATTCAATTTAAAATGAGATTATACTTCAATGTATTTTTACTAGGAGTGCTTAAGCAATGTTATATCATGCTACCTCAGACATATGGGTGAAAAAGGGGAACTAAATGACCTATTTCATTCTGATCTAATTTCTCGACAGCCTCCAGTTATAAAGGATTGTGTATCTAAGATGAAAATTTGTTCTACTAATCCCGGAGCTTTAAAGCCAAAGTCACAGGAAATGTTTTAATACCTTTATAAATTATCAAATGTTTATCTTTAAAAAATTCTACCTACGGCACTTTCCACGCTTTTTCTGGATTTAGAAGTACCTATTCTTTGTCCTTGGATTTATAGCTTTGTTTTATAATATAAACAAAGCTATGGTGTCGATTCTGTTGTTTTAGAATTCGCTAGAATTAGGATTTAGGAATGTCAAATAGACGAAAGCTATTCTATGTTTGAAAAATTAGACTGACAGGTTTAAAATTAGGATGCCAGCTATAAAATTAGGTTGACAGATCTAAAACAAATCAACTTAGTTAAAATAGCTATAACCCTATTCTTTGCATTTACTTGTTACTTACTTGTTACTTGTTTCTGGACTGGTTTCCGCAACTTGGCCGCCGGTGGGCCTTTTTTGCGTGTCGGGTGGGGGGGCTGCTATTCTAACCACCCGATGTCCTCCAGGAAGGCCAGCAGCTCGCTGATGCCGGTGCATGCCTCCCTAGGCGTCCTCGGTGTCCCAAGGTGATGCAGTCTTTGAGAAGCCACGCTGTCGCAATCTACAAGCACATGCGCTGCCGTCTCCTCTGCATTCATGCACCCTCTGCAAAGGGGGCTGTCCGTGATACCCAAATTAAAAAGGTGTTTGTTTAGCATGCAGTGTCCCGTGACATTATTCTTTGCATTACACGTCAACCTAATTTTAAGAAGCATGTAATTTGGTCATGATTAAAATTTATAGGCAAACGGAACTTGGGAAATTTAGAAAACGTAAAATTTAAGTTAGGAATCCTAAACAACAGAATCGACACATTATATTAGCTATTATATTTTTGGTACAGCACCGATACCGATGCCAGAGATCGGTATTTCTGCATCATCAGTATACTCTATTGCTTTAAAATACCTACATATATTGCCGTTGTAAAATACGAAACCAAGATGACGCGGAATATTTATATCTATACTAATATTATAAAGAAAGAGGAAAGGTTTGTTTTTTTTTAGTTTGTTTGTTCATAATGAATAGGCTCCGAAACCGAAACGATTTGAAAAATTATTTCACCGTTGGGAAGCTTACACTATCCCCGGTGAACATAGGCTATATTATATTTTCAAAAAATTAGGGATCAATACTAAAACCGTGCGAAGCCGGGAAGGTCCGCTAGTTTATTATATTTTGATATTTATTTGAAGCAAAACCAGAGGCTTAATAACAGACTTACAAATTGATAAATACTAGAAAGCTTATTGAAGGTTTACACGGATGGATAATATAATAATACAATTAAAATTTCTATGAATATAATGTCAGTCTAAAGTTAAAGTTGAAGAAAAGTCTAAGTTGTGCCGTTCTAATTAATTAATTAAAAAAAATGCTAATTACCTAGTCTGACCTAAATAATAATCGAATACTTTCGTTTTAAAAGTGTGATGGCTTTTTGATATCTACAGGTCGGTCGTATAATGCACTCATTTTCAACTCAAATAACTACAATTTCAAAATGCAAATGTTTAAAAACGTAGTCGTAGTAGTAGTCATCTTTGTCATCCACTTACCTAGTAATCGAATAAATGGGAATACTATCTACTGTAAAAACTCTCGACTCGATTGCATTTCCGTATAAAAACAGGCAGCAATTAATTGAACTTTTACAAAATTAACATACGGACTGCTAGAAACGACCAAGATTGCAATTTCCTTGAAAAAATTAACATAGGTCGAAAGTCCCGTCGAATTAGATTTTTTTTTTAGTTAAAAATTCTCAGATATTACCTGCCCATTGTGTACACTTACGAAGCTGGAGGCAGTAGCTAGTTATGTGAAAATATTAATTTTTTTTTTGTAATATTATCAAGAAATAGGGAAAAAAACCTACCAATTCAATATAAAATTAATAATAATTGCACTTTTTACGTCCACAACTTATAAATTAGAATTACTATCTTTTTGAAAAATGCCGAAAATTTAAACACAGGTTTTTAACATGAATTATGTTTACTTTGGTAAAAGCTTCCAAGAACAGATACGAGTATAAGCAAACAGTTGTACTGTTGTATCTACAAAAACTCAAGCTCAAAAAGCTTAAGCGAAAAGATTTTGGCGTTGGTCATTATAAAATCAGAGAAAGCTATGCTCGGAGTTTCTCTGAAGAATAGGATTCGTAACGAATACATCCGACAGAGAACCAAAGTTATCGACATAGCTCTAAGAATTAGCAAGCTGAAGTGGCAGTTGGCCGGCCATATCTCGTGACGAACCGACGGCCGCTGGGGCAAATGTGTTCTCGACTGGAGACCACGACTGGGTAAAGGTAGTCTAGGACGCCCTCCGACCAGGTGGGATGACGACCTGCGAAAGACTGCAGGTAGATGCTAGTTGCGGCAAGCTGAAGATAGGGCGCTATGACGCTCATTGGGGGAGGCCTATGTCCAGTAGTGGACTGCTATAGGCTGATGATGAATTATAAAATCCATGTAAAAAAATTACCAACACAAAAATCCAAAATACTCTTATTGTCGTAGAGTTTGAAATATAATTATCTCCATGATGCATTGTAGCTCAAATCGAAAAATAAATAAAAAGAGTATATATTTTTAGGTTAAGTATGGGATCAATGTTTACAAACATTTCATGTTGTGTTTGGATGCAGTATATCTATACTGCATCCAAACACAACATGAAATGTTTTTCTACCAATACCTACTCAATAGAATGACTTCATCAAACTCTCACGCACGATCAACGCTCTAAATATTGTGTTATTAAAGTATGCGTGAACTTGGGATTTCATTAATTTCTTGGCGAAACAGGAGCCTAGACAACGTACCAAGTGATTATTATCGAAAGCGCTAGAGAAAAGTCCAAAAATGTATGGATTTGATGTGACGTGATCTGTTGTCAACGTCAAGATTATTGGGTACACAAATTACACTTTTGACAAGCGAAAGCGATAGTAGACATCGAATCGCTTCATAGCGAATACCGCAGGCTGATTATGTAAAAGCAACAGCAACAGCGACGCGACCGCGACCGAACCAAGATATATGAAAAGTAAGCAATTTTTAGTTCACCGATTGTCCGGCAGAGGGAAACCTAGTGCTCGATTGTTGGTTGACGTAGTACCTGGTGTCATCTAATACAAAATTGGCTTTTGACAGCACTGATTGCTTAATTTACGCCTGTCGCAAACCGGTCGCAGTTACATAATCAGGGGGCCGGTTGGCTAAGGCCCTAGGTCTAGCCTAGTATAGGGGTAATTGTAATGTATCCACTTTAACTAGAAACCACTCAAATCAAAGACCTATACAGTACATATTAAAGTTATTTTTTGTAAATAAACTTGTATTTCACATTTATGATAAATCTTTCAACTAAAATATCATTAAATAATCATACAATATCATACACAAAAGGCGTATGAAGTGGATGAAGGCGTCATGGCGCATGAAACTGTGACGAAATATTTAAAACTAAAAACGAAAAAATTCTAATTCACATTATGTTTTTGATTGAAATCCGCCAAATAATAATCCGTATTTGATGATTCTTTTGCTTTTGTAGCGAGGGTGATCCTAAGATGATCTCGTAGAAGGTTAAGGAAAACTGTAATGTACGTAACGAGTACCTTAAAAAGCAATATGAATATTCAGAGATTTGTAGTCGGTTGTAAGCTTTGTCTATACATCAAAGTATGTATCGAAATAATGTGAGGGTTATTTTGGGTTGGATTATTAAAAGTTTTCCTTGGACGGAAAATAGCATAAATATTTTTGGTATGCGAGGTCTATAGAGGATTTCGCTTCGGGCGAATATTCTATATTCTTTATTGGTTCAATTTAATGACGACGTTCGTTTTTATAAACTTACGAATATGATTATTGCTGTGTCATCATTGATGCATCACTAGACGCATCAATGATCTTGACGACCGATGTGGCGCGGAGGACGAAGGTCCCCTTGCGACGCAGGAGGTTGCGGGTTTGATTCCCGCCTCGGAACAATTAGTGTGTACGATCTGCAGAGTTTTGTTCCGGGTGTTCTGGTCGTTTTCTATACCTATTTAATAAAAAAATATCTATCTATGTAATGTATTGTATTATAATAACAATAATAATAAATTCTTTATTTCCAGACATAAGATCCTTATATGTAGGTACAATATTATTCTACATAAAATAGTTATAACTAAAACACGAAACAAAACAAACTATAGACAGAAAGAGGTACTTACATAGGGTAACTTAGTCAGAATAAAAAAATACAATTAATATCTGCCATAATCATATTGTGTATATCAGTTATATAGTATTATGTATATCAGTTATATAGTATTATGTATATCAGTTATTGGATACTAGATCCATAACACAAGCTCTGCTTACCATGGGGCTAGATAATGATGTGTGAATTGTCCAGCAATATTTATTAATTTATTTACTGGGGTATATTTGTTCTTGTCATAGCTAAACAAGCTGACAAGCTAGTTTAGTTTATTTTGTATCAAATGTTTATACATAAACTACTTATGTACTGTCCGTTGCAGAAGTAAATAAATGTATATCTATCTACCTAAAAGCTCCGATAAAAACCTTTTTTCTGTAAGTAGATGTAATGATGTAATTTGGCGAGTACATTACGAATACAAGTATCGTCAATCAAAATCCTAATTAATAAAAAAGAACCGGCCAAGTGCAAGTCATTCCGTCGCTCGCGCTCGCGCGAGTCGCACGTTCGTTCCCAGAGCCCCCGTAGCTCTGTCCGTCCTGCCCGACTGCCTGCGGTCGTGCACCTGCGCGCTGTTTCCTTTGTTTCGTTTACGAGACAAAGGAACACCTAAATCAGTTCTTCTCAGAACTACCATTTTGTTTCTCTGGGTATTTCGCTTATCAGTTCTTCTCAGAACTGTGTTTCTTAGACTTACCACTAACGTTGCGTTCCGCTCTTCTCAGAGCGACGCACCTACCGAGGTTCTTGCTTTTTTCAAAGCGGCTCCTCTATCTTGTTTCGGGTGACTTTCTAACCGTTTTGAAATCCACCTTAGTGGTCAACCAAGGGATACGTAACCGTGACAACGAACTTGGTTGGGCGTGGACCCGGAGCGCCTACTTTACTTCTTCAAAGTAAAGTAGAATCCGGCTGGGCCTGGAACCACCGGCCTTGGGGGAGCACCCTCGCCGACCCCAGGTAGCGCTAGGTAGTCACACACCCCTTTCGCCCCGTAAGAGTGGCATAAGGGACACACACCTAGGCAGGACACGCTGGTACACACCCCCCCCCCTGTCTAACCCGACAGGGAGGGTACACACACACACCCCGGGTGTCCCCCCCGGGCTTAGGGATTTCACCCCCCACCTCCACCCCCTCAGTTGCAAAATGTCTGCCGTAGACATAGCAAATCTCGATGCCGAGGATTTGCGGGAGCTGCTCATCGCTATTTGCAAGCGATACCCGCAAATCCTCGCGGACTTTGTCCGCGATACCGCGTCACCGGAGCCCTCCGCGACTCCCGACGCCCCTGCCCCATCACCGGCCACTCCGGACTCTCCGGAGTCGCCCGCCCTCCCCGATGTCTCCGTCCCTTCACGTCCTTCCTCTCCCGAGATGGACCTGTCACCCTCTCCTGAGGAGGACCGGCCCTCCTGTATTGAGGAGGACATGGAGGTGAACGAGATCCCATCGGACGCCGACCCCACGGAATCCTCTGACGAGGACTCCGCTTCCCCTCCCGCTCCTTCGTCTTCCTCCGATGACGGGTTCATCACCCCAGGACTTAAACGGAAGAAAAATAAAAAAATTCGACCCAACACCCCGGCGGCTAAAAAGCCAGCCACCTCCGCCAACATTGGTCGCTCGACCTCCCCCCGCCCCGCGGCCCGCGCGGCCTGCGCTACCCCCTCTACCTCCGCGACTTCCGCGAACCCTCAGGCCCAGTCCGACCAGCCTTCTGTACAGAAGGAGAGACCGCCCCCTCCGATCTTTCTCCGCGAAAAAGGCAAATGGCCTAACGTTGAAAAGCTTCTCGCCTTAAAAGGCATTCATTTCACAAAAGCCCAATCCGTCAAGGAGTCCATCAAGCTCCAACTCCAGACGTCGGACGATCACCGACGTCTCACCTCCCTCCTCCGCTCCGAGAACATAGGTTTTCATACCTATGCCCTCGAGAGCGAAAAATCCCTCCGGGTAGTTATCCGCGGTATACCCGCGGAGTTCAACTCGGAGATGTTAAAGTCCGACCTCCAATCCCAGGGCTTTCCCATCAGGGAAGTCCACCGGATGTACAGCGGCCGGGATAAGCGTCCTTTCGACATTATCCTGGTCATTCTCGACCTTTCTCCGGAAGGAAAGGCTATCTTTGGCCTGAAATCTTTATGTCGCCTCTCCGGCCTATCCGTAGAGGCCCCCTACAAATTTGGTCCCCCTGGGCAGTGCCACAGATGCCAGCTTCATGGCCACTCTGCGCGCAACTGCAACGCACGTCCGCGCTGCGTCAAGTGCCTGGGTGACCACGGCACCGCTGACTGCAAGCGCACCCGCGATGACCCGACCCCACCTAGTTGCGTGCTCTGCAACGCTGAGGGACACACCGCGAATTATCGCGGATGCCCTAAGGCGCCCAAAGCAAACAACAAGGTCCGCTCAAGGGCCCCGGAGCGCTTTGCCCCGGTCCCTCAATATACAAAGACAACCTCTAAGGTGTCTATGGCCCCCCCTCCCCGCCCCCCTGCTACCTCAGCATGGGCAAAGCCCCTCAGCTACACTAGCCTAGCCCCTCAGGCGAAAGCTTGGCCTGCGCCCCTCCCCCGCTCACAGGAGCCAACTCGCGGCCCCGCCCCTCCCCTACCTCGCCCCACCCAACCAGCACTCACCTCTGCGAAGGCTGGTTCGCCTGGGCCCACCCCAACCACTGATTTCGGTAAAGTGTCTGCACTCCTGCAGAAACTAAACAAAGCCGAAACCGCCATCGAAAAACTGATGATCATCTCCGATCATCAGGACGTCATGGCATTCCTTGACTCCCTCTCTTTTAAGTCTCAATAATGGTTGTACAACCTGCGAGACTTAAGCCCCGCTCCATCTCGTTAGCGTTCTTTAACGCTAACGGCCTCAAATCCCAGAGAGAACTCGTCCACCACTTCTTGGTAAATCACCAAATAGATATCATGCTAGTGCAGGAGACATTCCTGAAGCAAGGCACCAAAGATCCCAGGATAGCCAACTATCACATGGTCAGAAATGACAGAACGTACGGCCCTAAAGGCGGTACTGCCATTTACTTCAAGAGGTCCCTGCACTGCATACCTCTCGACCCCCCGCCCCTACAAGACTTAGAAGTCTCAGTCTGCAGGCTTGCGATGACCGGTCACCAATCGGTCATCATCGCATCCTGCTATCTCAGTCCAAATAAAAAGCTTCTTCAAAGCGATTTAGAGTCAGTCCTTAGTCTAGGAAGCTCAGTCATTCTGGCTGGTGACTTCAACTCCAAAGACCCGATGTGGAACTGCCGTTGTCGCAATCGAAACGGTCGCCTCCTTACCCAATGTCTTGAACCCCTTGACCTAGACTTGATCGTCCCCATGTGTCCCACGCGATACTCTCCCATCCCCGGTCAAAGCGCCGAGTATTTGGACCTGGCACTGCTACGGAATGTATCCCTACGGATGCAATCCATATCAGTGATGCAGGAACTAGACTCAGACCATCGTCCCGTCATAATGAGGCTCGGTTCTCCTCTCAATGACAGTCCTCCCACCAAGACAGTGGTACAGTGGTATAAGCTTGAGAGCGCTCTCAAGAATATCCACTCGCCCGCCTTAGAAAAAATTCCCGACGATATTAGCTCCCTAGACGACATCGCAATTGCGGTCGACTCTCTGACTAGTCACGTCCAATCCGCTATTAGCGACTCATCGAAACAGGTGCCAGCGACGAAAGATCGCCGCTGGGACCTGCCAGATGATATCAGACGGCTGATCACTGAGAAGAACGCGGCGACTCGTCGCTTCAGCCTCTATCCCTCCCACCTAAATCGCTTTAGAATGAACTCACTTCGCCGTAAGGTTAAGCGAGCCATTCAAGAGCACCGAAACTCCTCCTGGGACACACTGCTTTCAACGATCAAACCAGGCCACCTGGCTTACTGGAGCCTGGCTCGATCTATGAAAGCAGATGGAGTCACCATCATGCCTCCTCTCTTACGTCCGAATCATCAAACGCCGGCGTTTGAAGATAAGGACAAAGCTGATGCTCTGGCTGAAAGTCTGGAAGCCCAGTGCTCCCCCAGTCTTGAGCCAGTCGACCCTGTTCACCTCGATACGGTGAATAGTGAAGTCGAACGTTTAGTTACCCTACCCCCCACCGCCACCCTTGATCACTTCAGGGCGGCGGAGGTCGCCGCGATCATTAAAGATCTCAGACCGAAAAAGTCCCCCGGCTCGGACGGCATCAGCAACAGAGTCCTTAAACGGTTCCCTGTCGCCCTCATCTACCTCCTTGTAAGCATCTTCAATGCAGCCATGTCCACCTGCTCTTTCCCTGATGTCTGGAAGGAAGCCAATGTTATTGGAATCCACAAACCGGGCAAACAGGCGAATGAGCCCTCCTCCTACCGTCCTATTAGCCTCCTCAGTGCCCTGGGGAAGATCTACGAGCGACTCCTTCTGAGGCGCCTCTGGTCCCATGTAAACGAGCATAAGCTCCTACCCGATGAGCAGTTCGGCTTTCGAGCTCACCACTCATGTCCCCAACAGGTGCTCCGCATCACGGAGCACATCCTGACCATGTGGCATCACACCTGGCCTGCCAGTACGGGAGCTGTCTTCCTCGACGTGGCGAAAGCTTTCGACAAAGTCTGGCACAACGGCTTGATTTACAAGCTTTCCAACCTTGGTGTGCCAGACAGGCTCGTACTCATCTTACGAGACTACTTGTCGAACCGTAGCTTTCGCTACCGCGTGGAGGGCACCCTCTCCGACCCCCGACCCGTCCGAGCAGGAGTCCCCCAGGGCTCCGTCCTCGCCCCGCTCCTCTTCACGCTCTATACCAGCGATATCCCCCGACACCCGCAAGTTGAACTTGCCCTCTTCGCAGATGATACAGCTCTGTATGCATCCAACTCGAACGCACGTCGAGTTGGCATAAGACTGCAAGCCGCACTAGACACACTAGGTGCCTGGTTCCAGAAATGGCGCATAGAGGTGAATCCGACGAAAAGTGCAGCAGTGTACTTTACGCGGACCTTCTCTAAGCCCAAAACACTTACCCTATTCGGCAAACCCATTCCCTGGGTAAAGTCAGCCAAATACTTAGGGGTGGTACTAGACCGCCGCCTTAGTTTCAAACCCCACATTCGTACCGTAATCAATCGTGCCAAGTTCATACTTAGCCGGTTGAACGCCCTCCTTAGAAAGAAAAGTAAAATGTCCCTTAGAAATAAGGTGACACTTTACAAATCGATCATACGCCCTGTCATGACATACGCCTCTGTGGTATTTGGCCACTCGGCTGACGTCCGTCATCTCCAGATTGTCCAAAACAAGTTTCTGCGTAAAGCCACGGGCTCGCCCTGGTACATGCGCAACAAAGATCTCCATCGCGATCTCAACCTCGAGTCCATCGTCCACTTCATAAAGACTGCTTCCCAGCGTCATTATGAAACGGCCTCTGAACACTCCAATCCTCTTATATCCTCCATACCCGATTATTGTATAGACGACCCTCCCACGAGTTCTCTCCTCCGTAGACCGAGACACGTTCTTGGTGACCCCGTTGACCCACTCACTGACGCTAACCCGGAAGTGACGGCAACAACTCAGCTTCCGCACACTACACACCCGACCAATAACCGACCCCGCCGGATGCGGGGTCGAAGAATTCCCCGTTTCCGCCCTCAGGTGCACTCGTGCACCTAAGGCGTTACCTCCCTACCCTCTTGTAGCATCTGGCAACAGCCCAAGCCGAGGCTCGCACCTAAGTGGTGGCCCTTGTGCGTGTTGCCCCAACCTAATTTTTACCGGCGAGGCGCCCTCTGCGCCCGCCAAAAGTCCGGTAACGCTGTCATGGCCATCTGAGGTCAACAGCATAATAGTCCATTCGAAAAAAAAAAAAAAACCAAGTGCAAGCTTTGGGGATCAGGAATTCGCGCAATAAGGGTTCCGAAATCTATAAAAAATTGCAAAAAAATCACGTTTGTTGAATGGGTCCCTTAAATATTCATTTTATTCTAATTCTATTCTGCTTTTTGTATCTGTTGTTATAGCAGCAAAAGAAATAATTTTTTTTGCAAATTTAAACTGTCTAACCTATACGGTTCATGACATACAGCTTGGTGACAGACGGACGGACAGTGGAGTCATAGTAACAGGATCCCCTTTACCCTTTGGGTATGGAACCCTAAAAGCAGTTTTTTTTTACAGCACCGCCAAACGCGGAAGCTTAATAACATTTAGTAAGTGTTCCGCAACAGTGGTTCTTACTTTATTAAAATGTTCAAAAGGTTTTTTGTTTTATGGGAAAATATGCCTGACATTATACATTATGTTGACACGTGTCGACAGCAAACATTCATGATATTAATCTCTTTATAGATATTTTCTTTTGTTTATTAAACGCAGATGATGATTTCTGACACCGTTCGACTCGGTACACGGTCGGTATTTTATGAAGAACACTAGCGGACCGTCCCGGCATCGCACGGGTATTTATTATTTTATTATTCATAATTTATTTGCGGCCATTTATTTCCTTCCCGTACCCGTACCCCAGTGAAGCCTATATCGCATACTTATAGCACAGATAATATAATACTGATATAGTAAGCAGAGTGTTAGCCACGCGAATTTTTTCTAATACTTACATTTTTGAACTCGTACGAGGCGTACAACCTAACAAAAGACTTTCCATACAGTAAATTGTTATCAAACCTTTGTTGTCAAAAGAGCGTTGCTAGGCAACCACGTTTATTTAGAAAAAATGGCGTATTGATATGCAAGGAATTTTATAGGTACATTTTTCACACCTTGGGTTACAGTTACATTATTGGAGTTTTAGTAAGGATCCCTTTATTTTTGAAAATATAATACAGCCTATGTTCACCACGGATATTTAGGCTTCCTAACGGTGATAGAATTTTTCAAATCGGTCCAGTAGTTTCGGAGCCTATTCGTTACAAACAAACAAACAAATAAACAAAAAATCAAACCTTTCCTCTTTATAATATTAGTATAGATTAGTAAAGATTAAGGCCGAGTACTAACTAGCGTTACGAGGCGTAATGTAACGTGTCACACAGCGAGCGTTCGTGCAGTCAGTTCACTGTTGTTGCCGTGCCGAGGTCGATAGCTGTGACGTCACCCAAACAAATCCAGCCGGCGCTTAACTAGATGTCGCTACTAAAAGTGGACGAGTTCTAGATCGCGCTGACGAGAACGCACGGCTCTAGACGACTTCCCCGCGTCGATTTGATGAAATCATACTTACCTGGCACAGGGGACACCGTGATCACAAAGGCGGTTCCCCCAGAGCGAGACCCCTCCATTGCACTGCGGTTGGGTTGACCTCTGCGATTATCCCTAATGTGGATAACTCGGGTGCGTTATTTTTGGTAGTGGGGACTGCGTACGCGCTGTCCCCCTTGTTAACTATTAGGAATTAGATCACTACTCGACAGTTTCTAATTAATTTAAAATTATTGTGGTGAAGGAAGACGGCTGTTGTAAATTCTCATTTCATTTTGGGAATTTACAACTCTAAAACCAAGGCATTATCTGCCCATGTCATCTCTTACTATACCCACTTCTGGTTATATCTGTTTCTGACCAATTCTGTATTCGTCGATTTCTGGATCGGTCAACCCTCGGTACAGCCAGCATGTGCATGAGAGTTGGAAGATGTTATGGAGCCCATACCATTTATTAAAAACATTGAATTGTTCAGAAACAGATATAGTTATAACCAGAAGTGGGTATAGTAAGAGATGGACAGATAAAGCAAATGACTTAAAAAGAACTTGTCCTATATCATATAGGACAAGTTCTTTTTAAGCCATTTGCTTTATCTGATATCGTCAAAACCATAAAGTGAAAGATTCAGATTGCTTTATTTATTGTCATAAATCAACCAGGTACATTTATTCGCTCCGTATCAGAAGGTCTATCAAGGAAAATGACGTAGTTTGCAGAATGTCGGCATATTAAAACGTCTATATGGTGGCAATGTCTTGAGCGGTAAAACGACTTACTAGTAAAACGTCCAATTATTATACGGAGGCTTGATAAAAAAAAGAAAAATAAAATTTTGTTGTATAGGGGCACATTAAAGTCTCCTAAAATTATCAGTCTCGATTAGATAGAAGGCGCTCGCACGAGCATCGAGACGGATTATTGGCGTTTCATGATTGCTGAGGGGGCAACACCGTTCAGAACCCGGCTTTAGGTGCGGCCTACGGTGTTGGACCTGTAATTATGTACCTGTATTATGTACCTTTACCTGTATTATGTATTTTATGTACCTTTTTGTGAAGAGAAAATAAATGATTATTTTATTTTATTTTATTGTACGTACGTACCAAAAACTTGCCATGAAACAGATTGTAGTCTACATTGTAGCAATGCAATTGGCGGTTATATCGTGTTTTCATTATTTGTATGTAAATGATAATTCATTAATTAGTGTATTTAATTGGCAATAGCCGTTCTAATTTAAATTAAATTAATGACTGAAGCAATTATTGTTAAATAAAGAGCATTATTATTGCAAATTGTCACGTAATGAAGGACAGGCAAACATTTGAGGAGGGACTTCTAACGGACCTTCAATTTATCATTGCCAGTGAAACTAAGATAGTTAAAAATGGCGACGCGCTTTAATGGTTACAATAATGAATAATAATGGTTTTTATTTAAGCGTGACGGCAAAAACAGTAATCGCTTTGTCCGGTCACATAAGTCATGATAGTTCCAGTTCTGACTGTCAGGTAGCTCACGAAATAAACAGGTAGTTACTATTTACTTTTTAAAATGTCCTCTTTGAGTCGGGTGAAGATGAAACTTTTCCTTTGAAGTCACAATTTCCATTGTTCCGCAACGCTTTCTACTTAGGACAGACCTGATTTCAGAACGTAGAAACAAAGTGCTATTTGTTCCTTTGAGTACCTTGCACGATTGAATGACATTTTCTGCAGTGAGAACTCGTGTTAATCTCATTAATCGCATATTTATGTACTACAAGTGAAAAATATTAAGCTTTAGTTAGATAACATTGTTTCTACTCATTTAAGTTTTAGAAGCTGTTAGTTTTCTATTAAGGCTCCGCGCAAATGGGCCACCGACCACAGCCACCGGTGGCTGTCGCGCGCTACCACCACATACGATATACGCTGTAGCGAGTGGCCGCCACCGGCTACACGTATGCGGCGCGTCTATACAAAATATATGAAAAAGTATGTTAAGTGGCTGTCGCTGGCCACCAGTGGCTGTGGTCGGTGGCTCGTTATACCACCATTAAAAACATTAAAAAAAAAAAACGAGATAACATATGCGTTCATAAATAAGTTAGGTTAACTATTATTCCTAGTTCTGATATATACATATATTCCCAGCTTAGCCAAAAATTGATTAAAACTACACTCTACGACTTCAAACCATTATTTCCCGATCATAACAATATCGAAAAACAAAGGGATAGTTTCCATAATGTCTTCAAAGGCTTCCCTAGTTGCACTAAAGTTTTAATTTGAACTGTAATAAGACACTGTTTTAGTCAAGAAGTTGCTTTTAGACGGTGAAATAAACAAGAACTGGATTTTATACAAAGCAACAACTGAAAAACCACTAAAAATGGTTCTCAGCGAGAAACCTTTGGCGTCCGCAATTAGCTAGAACAATTTTTTTGTATGCTTGAATAGATAAAAAATAATTATGTCTCATTTTTTTTTTGTTTATCAAGATAACCTTCATTGTTTAAAGATTATGAAGCTTGAACAACTTATCGATAAAAATGTGCGCTATACAAAGTGCATTGGTCTTGTACTTGTTTCTGGACTGGTTTCCGCAACTTGGCCGCCGCCGGTGGGCCTTTTTTGCGTGTACTTACGTCTTGTACTTAGTTACATTCTAAGCAGTGTTTAGTTAATCTACGTTTGTAAAACGTTTATATTAAATAAAGAACACACTAACTAGATCTACGAGTATTTAACCTGACCCTTTTCTTTGTATCACATAAGTAACAATAGAGTGTAGGTAGGTAGCATACTAAACTTCCTGACTTCGTTAAGCATTTTAATTAATAAAGTAAGCCAAGCCCCTTTTTTGTTTCTTATTAGCTATTTATCTTTGTAGAATAATTATTGTAATAACTTTTTTGAGATCAGCTTAAACTTTTCAGCCTGTTGCGTCAATTCTGATGACGACCGATGTGGCGCGGTGGGCGAAGGTCCGCCTGCGACGCAGGAGTTTGCGGGTTCGATTCCCGCCTCGGAACAATTGTGTGTACGATATGCAGATATTTGTTCCGGGTGTTCTGGTCGTTTACTATTATAATAAAAAATATCTATCTATATCGTGGTCATTATTGAATTTTGTTGGTATATATTGATCTAATACATATAAAAAAAAGGTAAGGTTATAAATAAAGACCTCACCTTTGTGATATTTTGAAGATCATTAGCAAGATAGGTATTAGGTTTACCTAATACATTTACATCTTAGAAATTCTCTAATTTAAAATTAGGCTAAGTTTTAACATAAAAGTCATAGAGGTTAAACCTAGTTAAACCTATGTTGGTAAACTAACTTTTTTTCATATTAAACTTTTGGCGTTGGGTGTCAAAGGTGAATCGGCCGCAATGAGTACGATTCCGCAGGATCATTATGTAAAAGTTGTCAGGAGAAACGTGATACGTAATAGTTGAGTTTTGCGGCCATACTTTGCGTTTTCGGATGAAAAGAACTGGAACAGGCCTCGACAGCTTTGAGACGTGGTTAATTCTATAAAAATTTACCTATACTCTGCTTTTGTATCCGACCTGGGTTATTTCGAAATTAAAACAGAAGGCAATCGCGTTTTTTTTATCCTAGGGGGACATTGAAAAAAGGTACTGTAAAATGTGAGGTAGTAAAGTTCAGTACTGGAGTTCCTGAAAGGTCAAACTTGAAGCAACTTTAATTCCTTGAAGAGTGACGAAGTGAGAAAGATGAAGGTTATTTAGTTTCTAACGACTAGCACATTAACACCTAGGATCATTTGCTCTCTGACGTCATTTCATTGTCACCCACGGTTATTTCCGGTGTGGTGATGAATAGGCTGAGACGGTACCAGGAAACTTGGTGACTTCTATGACTATTGGCACATTAACTTATGATGTATACATTTATATATATAAATGTACTAGTGGTTTCTTTTTCACTTCTTCCACTTGTTTTATTTTGATAACACTTTGAGTGCTGAAATCACACGGTATGTGTTTTCTACAAGTGACTAATATGCGTAAATCCACACTAGCGCAGCGGCTGAGAAAATACAGATCTTTGTGACTCAGCACAGCCGTAATATTTTTCGAACGAAACGCATGTGCGGCGCAACACAACCGCTGTGTAGAGTGGCAACACGAATTTTTTAGGTTAAAAAAAGATCGCAGTCGTTGAAAAAAAATCGCAGTCAAAGTGTTAATATAATAGTGTTAACGCGGTTTATTAAGTCAGCATTATAAATAATCGTTTACAAATTGAGCAAATAACCCAAAACAACTTAGGCCCATCCGTAACTACCCGCAAATATGAAACAATGGTCAATGTATTTAAGTTTCGGATAAACGAGGGTGTTAGGGTTGGACACTAAGAATTGATATTTAAATAATTAATATTATATTAAAACATTACAAACTACGGAGCTGAGACGTGGACACTCACGATAGGGCTGGTCCACCAGTTCAAAGTCACTCAGCAAGCTATGGAACGAGCTATGCTTGGAGTTTCTCTGAAGGATAAGACTCGTAACGAATATATCCGATAGAGAACCAAAGTTATCGACATAGCTCTAAGAATTAGCAAGCTGAAGTGGCAGTGGGCCGGCCATATCTCGCGAAGAACCGACGGCCGCTGGGGCAAACGTGTTCTTGAGTGGAGCCCACGACTCGGTAGACGTAGTGTAGGACGTCCTCCGACCATATAGGATGACGACCCGCGAAAGACTGCAGGTAGATGCTGGATGCGTCAAGCTGAAGACAGGGCGCTATGGCGCTCATTGGGGGAGGCCTATGTCCAGCTGTGGACTAATGATTATGATATTAAAACGACAATTATAATTGGAAGAAATAATCAAATTAGAACTAGTATTTATAATTGAAGCAGTTACGTAACAGTTCTATACGTGAAAACCTTCAATAAGCGTTTTAATATTTATAAATGTAATTATGTTGTATAAAAAGCCTCTGGTTTTCCTACAAACATAAATATAAATACAGGACAGCCGGGCTATTGCAAACCATCAAGAGGTAGCTCAACTGATGCATTTCAATACCAGTCGGAAGCGTCTATTGAAAATACGGTGAGCTTTGGTACCTTTCGGACCTATGGTCCAATGGGAAGCAAAATCAACAGTTTTAGCTTACCTCGTAGCAATTTCGTAGCGCCTCATCTTCGTGGTGCTACGCCGTAGCTGCTGCTACGCCGCATAATCTATATATATATAAAAGAAAGTCGTGTTTGTTACAACACTTATAACTCAAGAACGGCTGAACCGATTTGACTGAAAATTGGTGAGAAGGTAGGTTAGAACCAGGAGTCTAACATAGGATAAAAAAAACCATTTGACAAATCGATTTCCATGGGGGCGAAGCCGCGGGGCGCAGCTAGTTTGGTAATAAATAATATAAATTGTGTGCGGAAAAAGCAATAAATTGACACCGCTTGAAGAAGTGCTGGTAGGATAAGTTTATGGATTATATACTCTTAAGATCGTCAGCCAAATCTGCCGCCGCATCAGCCCTAACGGATGTCTAGAAGATGGGAAAGCGTGAATATGCCGACGCACATAGCGTTCCACAAAATGAGATAAGTTGTATCTTATTTCAAACGTTATTTGCATGTAGGCATGCATATGGCGTCGTTACGTAAATGTAACTGTGGTGAAGCATAAGAGAATTCTGAGTAATTCAGTTATTATTATTTTATTACTTTAAGCCGTTATTGTCCCACTGCTGGGCAAAGGCCTCCCTTTTCTCCTTCCACTCCTCGCGATCCAACGCTGCAACAGGCCATGATGGAAGATGTACCTCGAGCTCCTCGCGCCATCTCATCCTGTTATATTTAATCAAATAATCAATCAAGACAACCTCATAAGACAACACAGCTGCATATCTCGCCCACCCATAAATATTTTAGGATATACATATATATACTAAGTAGTAAAAACATAAGCATAAGCTTCTTGTTTCCCAAATATATAAAAATAAAAAAATATCCAAACTCTCCAACTAGTTATAGAATCAATGTCCTATTTTATGTGCTTTTCGTTGTTATTATATTAACACTTTGACAGCGGTTTTTTTTCGACGACTGCGATCTTTTTGAACCTAAAAAATTCGTGCTGCCGCTCTACACAGCGGTTGTGTTGCGCCGCACATGCGTTTCGTTCGAAAAATATTACAGCTCTGCTGAGTCACAAAGATCTGTATTTTCTCAGCTGCTGCGCTAGTGTGGATTTACGCATATTAGTCACTTGTAGAAAACATATACCGTGTGATTTCAGCAGTCAAAGTGTTAATGCCAATGTCAAACAGCGCTTCAGCATAAATCTTCCCTATAAAAGATACCGTTCTGTTAGGCTCAGATGAAATTTAGCTGTAGTTTAATTTATATTCCTCTAGCTCAGCTTCACTCAACCGAATTTTCAATTAATAAAGGTGATATAGCGTTTACTTGAAAATGTTATTAATGAACGTCGTGGCTACAAAATGAATGGATTTCAATAGACCTCGATTTTAAGGGCAAGTGGGCTTGTGATTAACTGATAACTGATTTGGGAAGTTTCTACAGGAATTTGAGGTGAAATTGACAATTACCGAAGTTGTTTATTAACCGTGGAACGCTGGAGGTGGCGAAATAAGGTATTGAACTTTATAATAAGAAGATGGTTGCCGTGCTGATATTTTTCGGTCAACAAAAACCAAGTCTAGGTAGTAGTCTAACAAATAATCGCGAAGTTCTTGTTTTTTATCGGACTACTGTAAAACTTTGTAGTACTTCGTAGATGGAAACCTTTCGCAAGGCGTAAATAAAGATGTAATCATTTATTTTATAAATGAATATAAATAATATATTTATTAAGAATTTTCCATAGTTATCCTACTTCATGTTAAACTAGTTTTCTACTCGAAGCTTTGCTCATAAGCTACTTATTAATATTTATAATGCAAACCCAGGTTCAAATCCCAGATCAGGCCAAGAGTTGGTCAAAAGTTGGCGGTGTTACACCCTCATGCCTCTAAAAGTACGTTAAAAATTCAAAATTCGAAGCCCTTTATTTCTTTAGACTTACAAAATAACATTTAGGCAAATAATTTTATTTTGTTTTGTTCAAGTATTAATTTATTCTTCACTTAAATTGTTTGCCTTCAGATACGACTAAAGTACTCGTACTAGTTACCATCTAATCCTAAATAATAAATAAATAATAATAAATAATGCTGGACAATCCACACAGCATTATCTAGCCCCATGGTAAGCAGAGCTTGTGTTATGGGTACTAGATAACTTATATGCATAATACAATATATTACATAGATATATATTTTTTATTATACATAGAAAACGACCAGAACACCCGGAACAAATATCTGCAGATCGTATATGTAGTTTATGTACTATCTAATAAGGCATTTTTGGTTAACATATTGAAATCTGGTATATAAAGGGCCAAACCCTACTGAAATCAGATCTCATCCAGACTATCAGATTATCGTTAAGTTATATTCACAACAGATTTATTCGGTCTAATTAACCCAATAATCCACAAAGGTAATTTAGTCAAAGGAATAGCTATTATTCAAGGAACAGCGTAGAAATGCAGATGAACCCTTAATTACAGTTTAAATAATGTGATTGAGTAATGTTAATCCTTTCTAAATCAAGCTGACGTATTTCTGATAGAAAAGCCAAATAGGTAGTAACTACTATAAATACTTCATCAAATTAAAAAATCTAATTTAATAACTTTTCTGCTTCTTCACTACTTACAAAATAAGTTTATAGACAAGACACATTCAATCTAAATCTATATATATAAAAGAAAGTCGTGTTTGTTACAACACTTATAACTCAAGAACGGCTGAACCGATTTGACTGAAAATTGGTGAGAAGGTAGGTTAGAACCAGGAGTCTAACATAGGTAAAAAAAACCATTTGTCAAATCGATTTCCACGGGGGCGAAGCCGCGGGGCGCAGCTAGTTATTAATAAATAAAGAGTCACATTTTTAACTACATCTTTTACAAACCATTTCATCATCCTATTAGCATGTGCCTGTGCGTAAAGTCGTAGGCGACTTTGACGTTTCCGTCAACCCATTTTGCAAGTCGCTCATCTGGATTTCTACAGCCCAATCTTGACCATCAATCGCCTCGTCTGGCCAAGTGCCCTGACTAACTCCACTCAATCAAGAATCAATCAAGTGGAGTTCTTGTCTACTTCTCGTCAAATCGATTAAACAAATGCTTGATTTTACTTTTTCTTCATTAATAGAGTGCATGTGTATTGAAAAGGCAAAAAAAGAAAGCCACATCATAAATTAAGTCTAAAATTAAATCTAATTTTCTAGCTTGTCTACCGTAAAATACGTGATTTTACGGTAGACGTGCGTTTAACTCACAGTTAAGCGCGCTTTGAAGTAATTTTCCTTTACAAAGTTCCGTTAATAATCAAGCCTACTTTACTGTAGGTACGCAAAAACTCAAATACTCCTAGTAGGCCAGGCCGCCATTAATACGTCCAAAGCTGGGACCAGCCACTATCCCAGTTTTTGAGAGCCGACGAACTTAGGTACTTTTTGTGCGGAAACTTGTGTTATGAGGCCTGTTGCTTATAAGCTTCAAGAAGGGATAACCTTATGTAATTACCATAATCTTAGAAACAGGTATTACTTACCGGGTAAATACAAAAAACCTTCCTTTTAAATTTTGATATATTGAGCACTGTTTATAAATAATATTTTGCACTAAAGCGCACCACGGGACCTCAAAAATGGACCCATATATAAATAAAGCAAAATAAATATCGATCGACAATCTTAATTAAAACGATATAATACATAGTAGTAATGCCATAAGACTTTGTCGCATATTGTTCAGGCCGTAGGTACAAGAAGATCTTTCTTTGGAATTCGGTTCAGTTCCCAATGCAGTAATTTGCTGCCTCTCGGGCATTTTTCATTACCCATTCTTCGCAGTTCGTAGGGTTTTCTTTTGTTACGAATCCAAGAAAGAAAACATGGATGCACAAAAACATGTTTTGTCAACCACTTGTGTCTTTGTTCTATGAGTTTCACAAAGTTATTCCTTTTAGCCATGAACAAGAGATTTTTTCACGAATTCCTTTTATAGTATTTGAAGGAACTATTCGACTTTTTTGTCACTAGTGTGACCTCATTTCACAATTCCTATGTCTATTATTCCTAAGCCGTCTCCCAAGCCAACCTAACCTGCACGTGGTATGCCCTGCTAGATAACGAACTAAGCTCTTGTGAAAATATGAAACAATTTTCATAATTTAATAACTCATTGATTTTACAAATATTTTCCATTACATGACACTGGCAGAAAAGTGTCCAACCAGACACAGTTGCTTAACAAAGAATCATCATCATTCCTTAGAACGGTTTTTAAGTCACTATACTCTTGACAGAGTGGTCGTGTTCGTTGTAGCATCACCTCACAATCGGTCGTCATTCCTCTCGCACTGCGGCTGCCTTTCACATGAATGTACTTAGTAGACTTTTGACCTGCTCAATCCAGCACAAAGAAGAAGCACTTTTTCCATCGTCACTCACATGAATGACGATGGAAAAAGCGTATCTTCTTCAGATGGCCCCCAGATGTCCCAGATATCCCTATCGAGGATATTCTCGATAGGCATCTGGGACCATCTTCTAATATTTTTTACTATGTTGCCTCAAAAAAAGTCCTGTTAAGGCCAAGAAACGACAATCGATATCAAAAATAAGAAATAAAGCTGCCACATTCGTACAAAACGCGTAGGTGTAGCGTAGGAGTCGCGTGGGAGTCCAGTCCAATTCTAGTCATCATCTTTGTGAATTGTTTGAATATTCTCTGAAACTTGAGCTTGGGGCGTTAAATGTTATTTCCAAAAGCGAAGTTATCTAATTAACTATTATTTATCATACTAATTTATAAGGCTAGTCTCAGTTGAGTCTGGTCACCATGGCCGAAATTGGGCTCGGTTTACATCATCATCATCATCATTATTAAGAAGGCTTGTTTATGAATATGTAAAGTTGTGAGATGAGGTTGTGTGAGGACAACTTCGAGCTCTAAACATTTATGTCTGTATAAGATATAGGTATTTTTATCTAGGAAAAACACATGCAAAGCCTCAGCGAGAAGCTAGTCTTTTTATATTTTTATCGTGGCAATATTCATGGCAAGACCCAAAACCCGTGGTTCATAAAATTGACTATTATGGTAATAAAATAACGTTTGAATTTTCCAAGGGAGTGCAAAATTTCAACGGTCGTGTATTGCTCACCGCTTCAATCATAGGGGATGACCCTAGCATGGAATAGCAATTTATCTTAGAAATGAAATCTTCTAGTTTGACGTCATTTAGACACCGAATATAACCAGGCAATAAATAGGCCAGATAACATTTTGAGTTAAGTAAATTGTTATTCTTTTACTTTTGGTTATTTTACTTAACTTTACTACATATGGGGCCTCCCTCTTCTTTCCTACTTATCAGCCTGTTGTATACCTACGCTTCCTCCAGGATCCGCCACAATGCACAATGTAGGTAGGTTGACTGACCACTTCATTTTGTTTGATAGTTGACATTCAGACATTACGGGATTCAGCTATTATAGAACTAGAACGTTTTGAGAAAAATACATGACCTTCAGTTGTTACAAGATGCATGCGTATTCAATTTCCGGCATTATGAGATTCAGTCCTATCGATTAGCTAGACATTTTGGGATTAAGTTCTTATGGACCGGAAGCAAAAAAAGGCATACATAAAGTTGGCAACAACTTGTAGGTCAACAACTTATTACTTAATTATTTAATAGCAGCCTACAAAATATTACAATTAAAGAATTCATATTTGTACTTCATCTTGCAGGAGGTTGCGGGTTCGATTCCCGCCTCGAGGCAAATGTGTATACGATCTGCAGATATTTGTTCCGAGTGTTCTGTGTGCCTATAGTAAAAAAATATCTATCGATGTATTCTATTGTATTAGGTATGTTAGTCATCTAGAACCCATAAGCCAAGCTCTGCTTAGCTAGAGGCTAGATAATGCTGTGTGGATTGTTTGTACATACATCATTATTTATTTATAAAAAAATCACATTTGGTCGAAAGCTCGGGAATTTCGTTTCTATTGTTCATTATTTTATACTCTCTGAACTTCTATCTAGCTTAACTTGATAGCCAAAGGATTTGGTTCATTCTATACTCACTATAAGATATTTCGTTATTAGGGTTTCGCGATCGGTTTCGAAACCCTTATGGTCTCGGTCTGTCCGTCCTTCTTCCCTCTCAAATTATATAAATAATAATAATAAAATAAATAAAGCTATCGCCTTTAGATTAAATTCTCAAAGGGCCTCTGTGCTGATGGCTTCGGCCCCACGCAAGCCTTCGAAAGGACCGGGTCACTTTATGGCCCGTGATCATGGTAAATAAATAATGCTGGAAAATTCACACAGCATTATTTACTAACCCCATGGTACGTACGCAGAGCTTGTATTATGGGTACTAGATAACTGATATACATAATACAATACATTACATAGATAGATATTTTTTATTATACATAGAAAACGACCAGAACACCCGGAACAAATATCTGCAGATCGTACACACAATTGTTCTGAGACGGGAATCGAACCCGCAACCTCCTGCGTCGCAGGCGGACCTACGCCCAACGCGCCACACCAGTCGTCTTGCGCTTGTGCTTGGACTCATACTATGCATAACTGCATTCAATTAGGGTACCTATAAAAAGAGACGTAAAAACTTAACCCTTAACTATCTAATTCATAAAGCTTTTACTAGGTGTGTGCCCGCTTCGTTCCCTTCAGAATAAACTTTAATTAATAGCTTAAGTTAATTAGATTGAGTTTACACATTTTGGACGCGCCTAAAAATTAATAATGGATTTCCCCAGGGAGCATTCCTATTTTCTAGCAAAATAAAATTTTAAAGGGTATTCTGTACGTAAATTTGAATTTTGTTTGTCTTCACCACACTTTGTTATTGTAAAGTTCTTTGTTACATACAAAATACTTCACAATAACTAGTATAAAGGAAAAGTAATAAGGATTTAAATCCTGATAATAATCCTATGTAATTTCAGTTCTAGAATTACATCTATGCAGAATTTCTGTCCTATCCGTTTAGTAGTTTTGGCGTAAAGAGGTAATAAACATTTAAACTTATTTATAATATTATGTAGTCTGTTTCGAGTCATAAACTGGTTAACAAACCTTTACTTTAAAGGACGCAGCCGATGCGATGCCGTGAAATTTGTTGTATCAATGTAATGTCGCAACCGAACTTTATTATATTACTAGCGGACCTTCCCGGCTTCGCACGGTTTTAGTGCGGATCCCTAACTTTTTTTAAATACATATAATGCCTATGTTCACCGGGGATAGTGTAGCTTCCTAACGGTGAAATAATTTTTCAAATCGGTCCAGTAGTTTCGGAGCCTATTCATTACATACAAACAAACAAAAAAAATCAAACCTTTATAATATATCTCTTTATAATATTAGTATAGATTTGCAAGATTGTATAAAATAGACAAATATTATATATTATATTCGACCCATAAACAACGATTAACCTGTGTTAACCCTTTTTGACCTCTATGTTATTTATGACATGTGTCTAAGGGACTACTCGTAGGTTATATTTAGTAAAACTTATGCTCATTAATGATATTAAGGTAAACACATAATCAAGCGCGAGTCAAAGGGAATATAATGTTAATTACATTACATTACCTTTGATTATATATTTACCATGAAAGGCTACATGTCACACTAATCTGATAAACACATTAATGCGATCTAATCTACCTCCTGATCTTAGAAATTCGCAGATAATATAGTTAGATCTTTGGCTCAGTCACACAAGTAATTTTACTTATTAATAGAACAGCGCATATTGTTATATAACCAAATTTTGCAAACACAATTAAATTTTGATGTAGAAGCGAAGTTAATTGTATTGTTAATTTTATGTAAGTCACTTCTATTTTAAAGGTGCTATCAAAAACGATATCGAAGCATTAAAATTATTAAAAAAGTAATGCTCTAAAACTATCTAGACGTAGTTTTAAATCAAATTAGAAAACTTAGCCCTTCAAGTTTATTTGGTCAAAGTCTATTTTCATTTAAGACATTGGGTAATTTTAAACTTGAAAGTGCCGAGGGAAGAAAACGGGTTAAATGTTAAATTAAGGTTCTTCGGTAGATGGTAAACACAAAGCAAGTCGACAGAAAGTTTTCCTTGAAATGGTACAGGAAGGAAGCGTTGAACAAGCATCAACAGAAATTCGATAATTATACTATTATTTATTTTGTAGGTGGGTATAGAAATTACATCGCCACCACCATAATTGGTTCTTTTCCACCTGCTATTGCACAAACTGGTTTTTCCTTTCGATTATGTAATTTTTCACTTCTCGATAACACAGGTGCAGGATTATAAAATTTGACGTCTACGTTTAAGCTCCATAATTATCTAGAGGACTCTAAAAATTCAAGAAAAAAATATGTGCACATTTATACCCCGTAAAGAAACTTATCTATATACATTATGTACTCGTAGGTACGTACTACGTATCGTAGAAGAATAGTTATTCTTCTATGCCCGAAAACCTGCAGTGTCAGAGAACCACCAGTAACCCTGGTAATTGGTAGTTCTCTGACACTGCAGGTTTTACCCATCGTCACGAACACGTTTGTCAAGACGTGAACTTCACGAATGTGATCATGATGATGAACAGAACCAAAAACTGACTAGCGGGGAAATCGTTAACGGTTTGCTGTGAACAGCAAGGCTGTTTACAGAAAGCACTATTAGTCCACAGCCCATATGCCGACTGCGAGCCGGTACAACTTCTAACCACGCTTTGCTTTAATCAATGACTAATATATCATTCGAACTTTACAAGCCTTTATTTTGACAAAACATCTCTGGATTAATGAACAATTTACTCTCTGATGCTTGGACACCTATGAACAATATCAAAGATACATAAGCAATCGTCAGATAATCGCCAAACTTTATTATTGGATCCAAACGTATCATACGTACCCAGTATCAAGCTATTGATTTACCTTATTTCCCATCTAACAGTGTTTCCGTGACACATACGCCGAAGTTAGTGTCAGAGCTGTCAACACGTTTACCCCGTCATGTCAACTACAGGATTGGGGTGCCGAGTCTATGTTATTTTATAGAATTTGCGACGTCAGCTTCTCTTTGTAGGCACGAAACAGTTTGTTTTCTTAGCAGAGAGGCAGCATATTGTAAAATTCATTGCACTTATGTTGTTCCCTTGATTTCGCTAATATTGTAAGGTTTCAGATATAACATACATATGTATGTAGATAGAGGTAGAGTCTAGATACTGGTAGACATATTTTTAAAATCACTAGATTATTTCTCTAGTTTTATTTATTTATTATTTATTCAACCATCCAAACTTTCGCATTTGTAATATTATTTTGATATTGTTTAATTTTTTTTTATACACGAGTAGCTCCGAGTTGATTCAAAAGCATTTTCTTAATTATATTCTTTGTATAGACAATATGCTGTGCTGCCTTGGTAAATAATGTATTTTTCTGAACTTGATTATAGTTGACTGTCATTTAAATTGTTAAATAAAAGCCAAATTTTAACAAAACGAGGTCATATTTAAAAACATGTAAAAATGAAAGTATACTACTAAATACTTTATAAACAATAATATTCATCTGAAGATAACTTTTTAAACTTTCGCGATTTGTTAACAAGAAAGGCAAAAGTGTTTGTAGCAAAAGGTACGAGATAAATAATCTTTAACAAAGTATCATATATGATATGAATATTGATGATTACTAGTACATTTGTTCAAGGTTGAAACCTTCAGGGGTTTTTGAGTTATTGCGAAGTGCCTGCTGTAAGTAGATTTCATTCGAGGTAACCAAGTACAAGTTAACCCATGGCATAATAATATAATTGAGATTGTGCTTAAACTATCATATATGATTTTTTGATAACCAATATGGAAGTTTATTTTTTACTTTATTTTATTATTAACAAACCAAAAAAAAAAAATCCTCTCACTCACTAGTTTGTATACAAAAAATCACAAGTTCGTTTTAATAATTTTAGTGATTGAGGTCCCAGTAACCATTTCCAGATGAATCAAATACTAGTTATGGGACACCCTATACATTTTACCAATTTGGAGCACGGGAGAGTGTTTTATTAAATTTTATTGGAAACTAGGTGGTTTTCCTCCTGTGTACAGCCTTCGGAATCAGGAAGTACAACATTCTGTTCAAACTTAGTTAATTGTCTCACAACTTCTTCGATATTAATTAAATTTCAGAGTTTACGTTTATTTCAAATAAAAAGAAAGGATATTTTTTTTTTTAATTTTGAACGCGTACATTGGATGATAAGTACCTAAACACAACAAAAGCCTGTAGCTATCATCTTAAAAAAACAGAATATATACCTACGTTGCTTTAGTCAAAATTAATGTGTGTTTAATAATAAAATTGTTATATAATTTGTATGTACAACTGAAAGACATCAAGTGTAACATGTGTACCTACGGTGGAACTGAATAAATGAAATGAAATGACGTCTGTCAGACAAACACATCAGCTGCTATAGGTTAAAGTTGCTAATATAACTAGTAATATGGCTGCTATGTCTTGTATTTTTTTTATATGACACTGTGTTGAAAATTTTCAAACTACGGTACTTTCGAAGTAAAAACAATTTCGCAATCAATAAGCAAATACTTTAGCAACTTAGTGTACACATAGTACCAATAAATAAAGAAATTCGTAACAACTTCTTTCCTAACTGAAACCTTAGGAAGAGCAACTTGAACCTTCATTTATCGGTTATTGCTAAGTTTGCAATATTTTAAAAAGTTTTTCCTGTTTTTATAATGTTTTATAACTAAATCGGTAGTTATCGTGTGGCAACACTCGTTCCTATTGGAACTTAATGGTTTTAAACGTACTTGGAGCTAATAAAAAAATACCAAAGTCAGCACGTGCGTGTGAAAAAGCTCTTTTTTGAAATCCTCGCATGACGAAATAAAAAAAAATCATAGATTTAATAAAAACGCCAGTGCAGAGTTGTAGCATAAACACTTTTACTAAACAAGTTCCTCAATTACCCAATACCATAAAGACAACATAACTACCTACTTACTAATTAGAACACTCAAATGCTACAAAATGGCGTCCGACTCAGCATTACTCGTATGTTGTACTAGCTGCGCCATAAATGGTTTATAAGCAACCCTCGTGAATCCAATCTATTTATAAAAAAAAGTCCCATCAAAATCCGTTGCGTAGTTTTAAAGATCTAAGCATACATAAGGACAGACAGACAGCGGAAAACGACTTTGTTTTATACTATGTAGTGATGATACGTTACCTTATCCGTTGCCCGTGCGTTTTTTTTAATATATAGAGTGATTCAAGAGGAAGGTTTATAATACATGCATTTGCGTCCATGCAAAGCCGGGGCGGGTCGCCAGTATAATATCATATACGTATATACATATGTATGTATATCATCGTACACTACATAACGTTTCATGCTCGCTGCGAATAGTACATTACGCAACGTAACAATGGTGAATTCCCGGCTTGGTGGCCCCCGCACTAATTTTAGTACCTATATCGCAGTCGTATATACTCGTATGGGTAAAGTGTCTCTAAGGTTTATATTAAATGGGATATTGAAGTCCCTTAAAATCTGTATTTATGAGATAATAACCAGTCTTTTCATGAACCCATTGGTATAAAAAGCCTTCTTAAAATCAGTCAGGTATCGGCTATTAGGAATGACCCTTCCGATGTTAAGGTTGACCCAGTAAGGCTTACCTAACCTATCAGTAGCAAAACACAATTCACTTTACTAAAACTCCTTTGACTCAGCCTTTTCTTTGAAATGAAAATGAGTAGGTACCGCGAAATTTCCACCCGATTGAGTTTGTAAAAGAATCATCAATTACAAACTAATAAATTAAATTGATGAAAAGGTACTTTTGAACCTCAAAACCACTTAACTGCTGTATTTATACCCCGTTTAAATGTTTTTTCTACAAGAATGTTCTAAAGACTACATCATTCTTCTTTCTTTGCCGGGATATAAAATTGTTTATTAACACTTTTTTTTAATCATAGCATAGACGCTTTATCTATGAAAAGAAACTTCATATTAATGCATTTACTGCCCAGCCAACTCGCCACCGCGCTGCCTCCGCCTACAGGACCATATATACATGTACGTCGTGGGCCATGCAAGTGTTTATTTGTAATAAGTACGCAAATATATAAAATTCGGTTCTTCTTCGAAACAATTAAATTTCGTTTCTACTATTTATTCAAAATTACCTCAGTAGACGTGCTAGATTTTGACTTGTCTAAGTGCTTATTTTGTAAGCCTAAAGAAATAAATTATTTTTTACTTTTACTTTACTTATTTTGTAAGCCTAAAAAGATAAATATATTTTTTTAAATAATATCCCTATTATGATTTTTTTTCGTCGACTGCGATCTTTTTTTTAACCTAAAAAATTCGTGCTACCGCTCTACATAGCGGTTGTGTTGCGCCGCACATGCGTTTCGTTCGAAAAATATTCCGGCTGTGCTGAGTCACACAAATCTGTATTTTCATAGCCGCTGCGCTAGTGTGGATTTACGCATATTAGTCACTTGTAGAAAACACATACCGTGTGATTTCAGCAATCAAATTCACTTTAATAATACGGCTTAGCCAGCTTTTCTTTATATAACCACAGATAAAAATGTAACTCGATTTTAGGGTGTGATTTTTAAACGTGACTTTATCCAAAGACATCCTGTTTCTTGTGATTTCTGCGTTCTACAAGTTCAATTTCAAGGAGTGTTTTTCTCAAATCAACATAATGTCGATAGACTTCAAAAGACATAGATTTAAAGCTGTTTTAGAATGGGATCATAGGTAATGGCTTACAATGTCAGCAAAACTACCTTCATATCGGCTGGCTAAATTGATAGTCATCATGCTAGTGTACCTATATTAAACACATAGTTACATAATTTAATATTAATTTAGTACTTAGTTTTAACTTAATATGTAGGTAATTATTTTTTATATTATTATTATTATATTTTTTTGTTATGTACATAAGTATAGGAAATAAGTTTATATTCTGAGAACTATTTATTATAAGAGTACATATGCTACACCCGACTGTCTAGCTAATAAAAGAAATATCTTATAAAAAGTGAGTCCGTTTTTGGCGTTTATGTTTAGATTTTAAGCATGTTTGTTATAATAATAAAGGGCTGTGGATTTTGTTAAATGAATAAATAAAATATTTTTTTATTAGTCATAGGCCTGCCCCAATGAGCACAATAGCGCCCTGTCTTCAGCTTGCCGCATCAGATTTCAGATTTAAAAAAAAATATTTATCTTTTTAGGCTTACAAAATAAGTAAAGTAAAAGTAAAAAATAATTTATTTCTTTAGGCTTACAAAATAAGCACTTAGACAAGTCAAAATCTAGCACGTCTACTGAGGTAATTTTGAATAAATAGTAGAAACGAAATTTAATTGTTTCGAAGAAGAACCGAATTTTATATATTTGCGTACTTATTACAAATAAACACTTGCATGGCCCACGACGTACATGTATATATGGTCCTGTAGGCGGAGGCAGCGCGGTGGCGAGTTGGCTGGGCAGTAAATGCATTAATATGAAGTTTCTTTTCATAGATAAAGCGTCTATGCTATCTATCTTTGCTACTACAACATAATAAGTAGTAGAAAATACTAGCTAAATAATATGATTCATTGTATAGAATAGGATGGCTTCAACTGTAGAACCTTGGAACAATGGATAGCAGCTTTCATGTTCACTGTCAAGATAACGGAGTCAGACTTCGGAATTCTATGAAAGCTATAGATAAATATCTATAGTATTCCTTTCTTTGGTGCACAACATCCTCTGATCGATGTTGTGCATCCGTCGAGAGCGGCGGGATACCTGATCGAAGGTAAGAATAAAAAAAAATATAGAAGGAGATATTATATAAAATTAAATTATCTATTTGTTTTTTAGTTATTAAAAACTAGTTTTAACCGCGGCTCCGCGCGCATTATATGAATAGAAACTAAACCACTGGTCCACAAAAACATGGAAACGAATATTAATGCCTAATGTTGCAGGTCGTCGATTTTTTTTTCTTAATTATTTTTTCGGTCTTTTATAAATAAATACATGGTAGTTGGTAGTTATATTGTGTTAACAAGAAACTAATTAATTAACTAACCTATTAAATAATATAGAACAAGTGAACAATAACAAATAATTTACGATAAAGCCATCGCTTGAAATGACTCACCGCTGTGAACAGCTGTTTCGCTACGTCGGAACTCGGGTGTAGTTTTAAATATAGAAGACTACCTTTCGCCCGCGGCTTCGCTCGCGTGGTACCACGATAAAAAGTAGCCTATATGTTATTCCAGTACACATACCATGTATGTTCCAAGTTTCATCAAGATCCGTTCAGTAGTTTTTACGTGAAAGAGTAACATCCATCCATCCATCCATACTTACAAACTTTCGCGTTTATAATATTAAGTAGGATAGTACTTGAAATACATAAGTCAATTTCCACTAGTTATCACTTACTTGATAAACTGACAAAATAAACACGTCCCTAATTCTACTAAATTAATCGCTTGGCCATTACAATGGTATCGTCTCAATAAGATACATTTTGGCAATTTACCTTTAATGAAAGAAACTAAAGATACAAGGAACTTAGCCAACCGGCATTCGCTATGAAGCGATTCGATGTCTACTATCGCTTTCGCTTGTCAAAAGTGTAATTTGTGTACCCAATAATCTTGACGTTGAAAACAGATCACGTCACATATTTAGGGCATATATCAAATCCATACATTTTTGGACTATTCTACTATCGCTTTCGCTCATAGCTTGGTACGTTGTCTAGAACCCCAGGAACGCTTGTCAGACAGAAGTGACAAGATTGAAACCATTTTATCAATCTCTCCGAAATTGGACCACATTGTACATCTATAATATCTTCCATCTATGGACGATTCTGTGACAGTAGTATCCCAACTGTCATAGTAAAGGGATTGGTTAGCTGAATTGGAGCCTGATTGTTCATTCTGCTCAGCTTATCAATTAGGAATTAGGATTTACATATTTGATAAACTGACACGATGTACAGAATATTTTAGGGCATTAAAATTTAATTAAACCCTGTTCATCATCAGCCTATATTAGTCCACTGCTGGACATAGGCCTCCGCTAATGAGCGCCATAGCCTTCACGTCGTCACGTCACGTCTTCGGCTTGACGCATCCAGCATCCACCTGCAGTCTTTCGCAGGTCGTCATCCCACCTGGTTGGAGGGCGTCCTACACTACGTTTACCGAGTCGTGGTCTCCACTCAAGAACACGTTTGCCCCAGCGGCCGTCGCGTCGGTTCTTCGCGAGATATAGCCGGCCAACTTCCACTTCAGCTTGCTAATTCTCAGAGCTACTCGTATGTCGATAACTTTGGTTCTCTGTCGGATGTATTCGTTACGAATCCTATCCTTCAGAGAAACTCCGAGGATAGCTCTTTCCATAGCTCGCTGAGCGACTTTGAACTGATGGATCAGCTCTATCATGAGTGTCCACGTCTCAGCTCCGTAGGTCATAACGGGTAGGAAAACTTTAGTTTTCAAGCATTGTGGTATGGATGAAGAAGAGACTCGACGTAGTTTTCCAAACCCTGTTGGTACCTAACTCATGCAATTCATGATATGAAACCCTGATTGGATACTCGCACTTGACCTTATTCTTTCGTTTTCTTTCCGCAGATAAACGAGTATGGGTTCATACTCGTTTATCAGAGAGAAGTAAGCGAAGGCATAATGTATGTAAATAGGGTGGAATAAAACAGGGAAGCGAAATTGTTAGCTTAAAAGCTGTTCACACAGTAATTCCCTCTCTTTGTATAAGATATGTTTGAGAGTTTTGAGAATAAGTTAGATGTTTGTTCTTATTATATCGACATGTAAATGTACACATGTGAAACATAATTAAAATCCTTAGGAATATTATTGATGGTCCCGATCTACACAACGAGTTGCTTCGCCTATACGTTCCGGACAATTATATTCGCGGTAGAAGTCACAGGCTCCTTGCTCCACCAACTAGCCGCACTGTAGGGCATCATCAGTCGCCGCTGCCTCACGCTCTTAACGCTGCGACATATTCGCAGACGAGCTAAAAAAATTATTGTCAGTTTGTTTGATCTATTGTGAGAGGGATGGGTGACTGTCTTTCTCATATGTAAAATAATTAGTGTAATTGGTGATTGTGTCGTTCTAATTAATTAATTAAATAAATAAATAAATAGACATAATAAACCTAAATTATTAGATAGGTTACATAAGTCTGAGACTGGGGGAAACGGGCAGTTTAGTTTTCCCACGAACTTGTGGACTCAGATTTCGGATTTCTAAAACTTTATTTCTTTATGCTTACAAAATAAGCATTTAGACAAGTCAAATTATTCTATTAATTATTATCAAATAAGAATGGTGCTTTTGATTTTCTCTTCAACTCAATTGTTTGTCGATTGTAATGAGAGTTGATTTGTAATGAGATAGATCCAGGTTTAATAGATTTAGAAGCGAACAGAAGTTCTTCAACCTTTTATCATAATAACAACATACAACATAATACGATAAGACCGCTTTATTCAAGATTATGGTTTTTTAAGGGAAAGAAAAGCCGCAAAGGGCTGAGGAAAGGCCTCAGCCCTTTGCGGATATTCTTTCCCAATAACGTTGCTCTGGCAACATTACTTTGGATATAATAGTAAATAAATAAAATCCTGGTAAAAGACACATATACGTCTACTGCTGCCCAAGGCTCTCATAATCAATACGGGCAGGCGGATCGGTAATGGAGTGGTGTTAAAAATACAAAGAAGGAACTTTTTTTGAGTTACAGAAATCAAAACTTTAGCCCGATCCGTTCAGTAGTTTTGTCGTGAAAAGGTAATAAACAATCATCCATCCAAACTTTAGAATGTATAATATGTGTGATTATTTTATAAAAAAATTATCTGTCCATTTATAAATGTACTAGTGTACCTAAATGTCTTATTTGTCCCGGTCCCGTTTAATGTTGAATTCTACGAGGAAAACCTTCCTACTCTATTCTATCGAATTCCTTGAGTTACTCATATTAACGCCTTTTAACATAGTATAAATTATAGTTGTCGATTCCTAATGCGATTCTAGTCGGATCTGGCTCAGATTAGCAAATACGGCTTCATTCCTGAGCGTAAGACGAATATAGAATGCACATGCACAAGTGGCATTTAACAACGTATCCGTACATACTAATAATATTAATTATTATTATAAACTAAAAAATAATCCTGTCTGTTTGTCAGTCGTCTTTTACGCGTAAACGGCTGAAGGATTTTAATAGATATAGATGATATCCCGCGTGAGCCACAATCAAAATCTAGTTCAGAAATAAATTGCAAAAATTATAAGTAATTTTTAGCTATTTCCGTTTTTAACGATACAAACGTTAAAAAAAAAGACACTTACCAGTCTCATAGTGTTTTAACTGTATACCACCTAAATGAATAGTGCTGGACAATATACACAGTACCTACTAGCTGCCACAAAATGACACAAGTGCGCTTACCAACTGTCAAATCAAAATTATCCCAAAACCAAAAATGCTAAATAAACAAAACCGCATGTTTTGTTTAGCCCAAAAAAACTCTTTTGTAGAGTAAAGTGCAAAATTTAAACACGGAATTTTGAATTAAAGAAATCGCATCGCAGGTATACAATGTGTAGGCGAGGAGAATTCATTGCATTCTGTAATTCACGATCGCACTTCGGACGCACATAAATAATAGGAGCGATTCTTTTTATTAATTCCCGGCTATCGCTGACGGGAATTTTCCAATCATATCTCAAGCAACTACTGATTTGTTGGTTGAATTGTTGGTAAATCATGAAATTGGCCATGAATTTTGTAGGTATTGGTTTGGATGCTGTTGTTGACGATTTTATGACGGTGGCTTTGAAATTTGTGATAGGTATTCATAATTATGAATACCTATAACAAATTATAGTTATTCATTATTATATCTCAAAGCCACCGTCATAAAATCGTATCATTTGTATTACAAGAATGTACAAGAGTCTTAGGGTTAAAGCTTATCCTACACATTCTGCCTCGTCAAGGCGCGCAAAATTAAGTTATAAATACTTACCTACTAAAAACAAGTTGGTATAAATTTGGATAAAAACAAAGTCATGCTCAACGGCCACATTGAGATGTGATTTGGATGGATAGAAAACTGATAATTTAAGAAATATGTACATCACCAGCCCGTATACGTCCAACTTAAGGATTTAAAGTGGTATTTTTTTACCCCTGTATATTAAGGAAATATACAGAAAATAATTTTTTATTTTGATTTTGAATGTAAAATGTATAAAATATTAGTATTTGTCGACTCATATTGTTAGAAATGAGGAGGTCGTAATAGTCGACTAAGAAAACCTTTGAAATAATGTTCGCTTGCCACACGTGGTGATTATAGCGAATCCCTTTGGTTGGGGAGGCACGTTCAGCAAGTACGTATCGTGCTGATAAGGATTCAGAGAAAGAATATTGTCAAATGTAGGTATTCCTTCTGAATATTCTACTAACTGTCAAAATTCCGCGGCTACTGTCCACCGGAAGTGCACCCTAATTGTCAACCTTTTAGCCAATCACCCTCGCTATCGACCGGTTGAAAGGTTTCCTAACCAAACATCCATTTTTAGGGTTCCGTACCTAAAGAGTGCCAATGGGAGCCTATTAGAAAGCCTCCGCTCTCTTACCATCTGTCCTTCTGTCAGCGGGCTGTATTTCATGAAATATAGAAGACAGACAGTTGACATTTTCACAGTTCACAGTATATTTCTTCCATTATTTAGTAACTTATTTCTCGTGTCACTATAGCAACAAATAATAATTATAAAGTAGATTTAATAATTAAGTCCAACGTCCATGCTACGTTGAGTAGGTACCTACCCATCGCTGAAGTTAGGCAACGTCGAGCTCGGTCAATGCTTAGATTAGATAGAAAAAAACAGTTTTAGAGGTTATTTTTTAGCACTAGTTTTGTATAATGGTACGGAACCTTCCGTGTGCGAGTAAACTCGCACTTTGCTGGTTTTATTACGTCTTATCTTTTAAGATTATTGAGTTTCCTATAAGAAAAAGTCGAAGTCGTTTTCAATGTCCATCGCATAATCAAACTGATTAAAGAACAACAGAGCGAAATTGCCTAAGACAGGACAATGGGATTCAAGGAAAATATATTATTTTCTTTGTTATAGGCTACTTAGGGTTTTGTAAAGCAGTAGACCAATAAGTAAGTATAATATTGGTTTAAACTATGACTGTCAGCCTAAACAAATAATTCGTCGTGGTTTTAATAATACGGCAATATTTCGTACGTAATGATAAGGGTTGGAATAGGAAATAACGATTGTTGCTGATAGGTACATCATCCTTATCGAGCTTTTAAAAAAAACATAATTCTCTTTGTACTGTCGAGTAAAAATAGAGCCTAATTTCTATCAATACTAGCTTCTGCTCGCGGTTTCGTACGCGCTTTTACGAGATAAAAACAGCCGACGTTTTTCCCGGGATACCACCACCCTGCCAAATTTCTTAAAGATCCGTGCACCCGTTGTACTTGAAAAGTTAACAGACAGACATAATTACTTTCGCTATTAAAAATATTAAAAAGTATATATATACTGAGGAAAGTCGCGGAGTCGAAATCGTTTTTTTTTTGATATTTTTTAATTTATTATCGTGCAAGCGGCTTCGCACGGGTGCTAATGCACGTATTAATTACATAGAACCCTCCTCTTGAATCTCTCTATCTATTAAAAACCGCATCAAAATCCGTTGCGTAGTTTTAAAGATCTAATAGGGACAGACAGACAGCGGAAGCGACTTTGTTTTATAATATGTAGTGACTATACTTGTTTGATGAATATTGAAAACACATTTACATGACCCACGCTTTTGTAAAATGTTGACCGGTTTACGTAGGTGTTTGATTTGAATTTAATACTGAACATTAGGAACTTGCCTATAGGTATTTATATCGCTTCCACACCAATCGTCCATGGGGATTTTAGAAGCGTTATAATTACCGCCGATATGAAATAATTTCAATGAAATTAGTCTACACGTGACAGATGCTCAGGATTGGTCGGAATGAATGAATGAATGAACTCTTTATTGCACTGAAAACTATAAAATAACACCTTATATCTAAATAGTACACATTAAAAGTACAATAGGCGGCCTATCGCTGACAGCGATTTCTCCCAGGTAACCTAGGGATGGAGAAAAAGATATACCTAAGTAAACTAAGAGTTGGTAGATCACAAACAAACATCATGTTGTTGCAAGATGTATCAAAAACAAAAAATAAAAGAAATACAAACTATATACATGTCGGTTTCATTATAATAAGTTTCATTAAATAATAAATCGTTTAAATAAATAATTTTGATTTTAGAACCGTTATAATTACCGTCGATATGAAATAATTTCAATGGAATCAGTCTTCAAGTGACAGCTGTTTAGGGTTGGTCGGCTACAATAATGTATTCCTTTGCGAATATTTATCAGCAGAATCTGTCGTTGCAAAAATACCATACCATATACGAAACCGAGTTCCAGTACATAGTACAATACTTTACGATTGTGGATTCTACTCACTTGTAAGCAAGTGGAATTTACAATTTTGCAATTATGTATAATAAGCATGTAATGTAATTTAAGCAATTGTTTATAATTCTAATTGTTCTAATTGTTTGTTACATTTTTTACTGTCTTGTTTTAATAACATAATACATTACCTACTGATTGTGGAATTCACAATATTACAATTACATATTTATATTATATAAATAAATAATGCTGGAAAATTCACACAGCATTATCTAGCCCCACGGTAAGCAGAGCTTGTGTTATGGGTACTAGATAACTGATATATATAATACAATACATTACTTAGATAGATATTTTTTATTATACATAGAAAACGACCAGAACACGCGAAACAAATATCTGCAGATCGTACACGCATTTGTTCCGAGGCGGGAATCGAACCCGCAACCTCCTGCGTCGCAGGCGGACCTTCGCCCACCGCGCCACATCGGTCGTCAAATAATAGCAATATAGCATGTAATCTAATTTAAGCAACCGCAGTTCTAATTGTTTGTTACCATTTTTTCTTTTTTCTGTCTTGTTTTACCTAATAACCTGTAATTAGATAGTAATAACTCTACCTACTCGAAAAGCTAGCAAACTACTACGCATAAAGGACCAACTGGAGTCCATATGCGGAAAATGGGGTACCCCCACCTGAACCTGAACCTGAACCTCTACCTACTCGATCATATTTATATTATAGCAGCACGTACATGTGTTCATGTTGCAATCAAGTTCTGATCAAACTTTATGTAACCTCATAATTTAATGTGATTGTGATGTGTTTTGTACGTTAAATAAATAAATAAAAAAAAAAACAAATATACGAGTAATATATTATTATGATAATAGTATCCTAATTTTAGTGTTTTATCTGCAAAGTAAAAGATTAATAAAATTCTCTCTAAAACTCTCTCGTCATGGCGTCGATTTATGGGAAGTCAAAAAAGGTATAATTAGGTTTTATTAATGTTTTATTTCGGATATACTATTAATCATTATTTGATTTTACCACACACTCCCAGCTCAAAAATCCACCTCTGTTTAATAAAATATCACGACCTCATTGTGGTGGTTAGGATAACACGTTCGATTCTTCTTCTTCTTCTTAAACTTTTGACGGAGTGGTCGTGATGGTCATAGCACACCTCTCAATCTGGCGCCATTCTTCTCGCAGCGCTGCTTTCCTGATATATTCATGTAGGTTCAGTGCAGCTTTAATTTGGTCCGACCACCGCATTATTTGTTTACATTAGATACGAACTCTGTGGCGCGGTGGGCGAAGGTCCATCTGCGACGTAGGAGGTTGCGGGTTCGATTCCGGCTTCGAAACAATTGTGTACGATCTGCAGATATTTGTTCCGGGTGTTCTGGTTATCTATCTATGTATGATAAAAACTATCTATTTATGTGTTCTATTGTATTAAGTATATCAGTCATCTAAGTACCCATAACACATGCTCTGCTTATCTTTGCATTGTCCAGTATATTTATTTATTAGATAGGCATATTTTATTTGACGACCGATGTGGCGCGGTGGGCGAAGGTCCGCCTGCGACGCAGGAGGTCGCGGGTTCGATTCCCGCCTCGGAATAATTGTGTGTACGATCTGCACATAATTGTTCCGGGTGTTCTGGTCGTTTTCTATGTATAATAAAAAAATATCTATCTATGTAATGTATTGTATTATGTATATCAGTTATCTAGTACCCATAACACAAGCTCTGCTTACCGTGGGGCTAGATAATGCTGTGTGAATTGTCCAGCATTATTTATTTATTTATTATATTAAAATCGTGTGCAAAACCGCAGGCAGAAACTAGTTTATGTAACCCAGTCTATGATAACAGCGAGAACTCGACTTGCGTATAAAATTAAGGTTCTCCCAACACTTTGTTTTTGCTAAGTTCGCAAACGCTACTGAATTCAGTAGATAATTATTACATTACACAAGCCCAGACTGAGCTCAGAGGATTTTGACGACAGTGTAAACATGGCTTTACGTTTAGGTATCAGAATCCTAACTTTGCGTTAGGGTTGACTCTGTCATTTGATTGTTATTGTTAACAAGTTAAATTTCAGTTTTACAACTTACCTATTTGTTTTCTAGTGCTTACAATATTATTTTGTTGAAAATCTTGAAAATTTATACTTAACTCTAACTTAGTAGGTATGTAACTTTCACTTAACAGAAATATTATAGCGGTCTCCGAAAATAAATAATCATACAGCATTGTTCTAGCACCAAGCTAAGCAGAGCTTTTGTGCTCCTAATAAACTGCTTTACTTAAAACATTACATAGATCGTTTTTTTATTATTCATAGAAAATTTCCCAGAACACAGAGATAAGGCGTGTACCAAGGCGGAAATCGAACCCACAACGAGGTGGTTCTTGGCCCGATGCACCATAGAGGTCGTTTCTCCTGTCAGTTATAATCAGGGTCTTTTAAAGATAAGAGTGAATAGGTATCTTCAAGACCTTCGCGATACATCATCCACACCGTCACTGTCCATCAGATAAGATTGCGGTCAATCGAAGGTTTATACATAGACTATAAAAAATATAGCTTAAAAAAATACACAATTCCTGCACAGCAGCTCAGATATAAATAAATAACCCTGGAAGATTCACAGCAACAAGATAATGCCTTGCATTTATGCAACATTTGCAGGGTGGAGCCTTACAAACCTAACACAGGCACCAATCTCGCACAATTTTATTCTTTTAGTTATACGTAGGTACTATTCTAGTCTTAGACAAGCTCATTGTGTGAAGATAATTAAAGATTTTAGTATTATTATAATATGGAAAATCAATAAGTTCTTTTTTTGCATTATTTGCTGTACGAACGCACCAAATTTATGTGAAAATATGTTGAAAGCGACGACAAGTCGCAAGACATTCTGAATCCTCATGGCATTTCCGCATGTGCGTGCCACCCCAAACAGTTTTACCCTAATGAGCCATAAAGTAGGTGTGACAGGCTGTTTCAAAGTAAAATCTAAACGGACCAGTACATATTAAACATTAACGTTAACTTTATTCCTCGGTTCCTGGTATACAGGGTGTTAAAGCTTTATGCGGACGTGAAAGGTGTTTCTCGCTGTATAGTTAGAAAGAAAGAAAGTACATTTATTGATTCACTGAAGTAGGTACAACTTGTTAGTTACTAGATACATATATTATATAAAAATAGGAACATAAAGAAATAAAAATTAACTACGTATCTATATAGAAGCAACAAGCAACTCTACAAAGCGAACCAATAGGAGTTATTTCACGCTAAGGTTTATGTTTCAAAAGAAACTGTACTCGTGCCTCCTCTGATATATTTCCACCATAGGTACACATGTTAGACTTGATGTCGTTAAATACTATAAATTTTAAAAGATCATAACTTTTTTTATTATTTGTATATAACACATACTTTTGACAAAGGAAACACCATAGGACATTGTGCAAAGAAAAGCAGACAGACATGCCTTCTTTAAATCATTAAAATAGATTCATTTATACACACGTCACAATAAAAAAACCCTAAATGTATATAGGTGCCCTATAGCCCCTATATGTACAGGTAAAATCAGCACAATATTTTACTATACCTAGTCGTTTTTACAAAAACAAAGACTTCATTAACTATTGTATTGTATTAGATGGAAGGAGAAACGTAACAAAAACAAATTCCAAAATAAACCATTGTTTTAACATGAAGTTTCGTATTCATCAAACGGTAAACAAAAAGAGTTTGATCCTGTTTTTTTAGGCACTTGCTCTTCCACGTATATAGTAAAAGTAAAGTAAAAGTAAAAAATCATTTATTTCTTTAGGCTTACAAAAAAAGCACTTAGACAAGTCATATCTATATATATATATATATAAAAGAAAGTCGTGTTTGTTACAACACTTATAACTCGAGAACGGCTGCACCGATTTAAAATTGGTGAGAAGGTAGGTTAGAACCAGGAGTCTAACATAGGATATTAAAAAAAAACCATTTGACAAATCGATTTCCACGGGGGCGAAGCCGCGGGGCGCAGCTACTTTTATATATAAATTATTATCAAATAAAATTATTTTACTGTTCACTTCAATTTTTTGTCCACTAGTGTATATACCAGCTGCGCCCTGCTGCGTCGCTCGCGTAGAAATCTATGTATGAAATGATTTATAAACCTTTATCTTGAATCAATCTATCTATTAAAAAAAACCGCATCGAAATCCGTTGCGTAGATTTAAAGATCTAAGCATACATAGGGACAGACTGATAGCGGGAAGAGACTTTGTTTTATACTCTAAGTGATAGTGATAATAACCTGTAGTCGTTTAAAACATAAAACCATAGAGTTTTTAAACCTTCATTTACCTCTATTTTTGATCCGGGAATAGTTCAGGTTGTTTGAGAATTAGTGCCGGTAAAAAGTGGGAGGTGGGAGTGCTACCATTAAGTTGCACTCTGTTATTTGTTCCTTTGAGATTTCCCAGGCTAAGTATGTTGCTGTGGTTAGTAAAAGCAAAATGTGCATTAGGGCTTTCGCTTCCGGTGATAGCTATTTAAAAAAAAATTGAAAGATATAAGAAATAACATTTTACTTAGATCATATAGGGCAAATACATTGTATTGTGTAGGTGAAGAAAAAATTAAATGTATTTTTCTTTCTCCAACTTACTAAATATTTATTAAAAATTAGTTTTTACCCCGCGGCTTCGCACGCTTTTAAAAGGTAGCGTTTAAAGGCATCTAAGGTTTCTGATAATATTGATGGATACCATGAGAACTATAACTTCTGAAACTATCACGGTTATTAACACTAAAGTCATTTGAAACGGGATATTTACCATGATTTGATTTTTGAAAATCAAATCATGGTAAATATCCCGTCTGTAGCTGTAATCAAACAAAGGCTAATTTCTGTCACATAAAACAGTTCTCATGGTAAAGTCATTTAAAACGGGATATTTACCATGATTTGATTTTCAAAAATCAAATCATGGTAAATATCCCGAGAACTGTTTTATGTGACAAAAATTAGCCTTTGTTTGATTACAGCTACAAAATTTCAGCACAATCCGTCCTAGTTGCCAGTAGTTTTGACATGAGCAACATCAAACCATCCATCGATCTAAATATTCGCATTAATACTATTAGTGTGATACCTACAACCACAGAATAATTATATACTTTTAGTAGTAACGTACTAATACTAACAATCTAATAATAATTATGAATCTCTTCTTGCGTCTACTTCCCACTACTGGGGGCAAACTGGGGGTCCTTCCATAACAGAAGCAGCTTCTCCCTTACGATAATAATAATTATAAATAGTTATTGATAACAGTTAAGATTAAATGTAATTTATATAATTATTTAATAATATATATTATTAAATATTATATAAAAAAAACATAAGATATAACAAAGAGCACGACGCGTAACTACGCTACGCTGATTAACAAGTAGTATTTGTAGTGGGTGTTTTGATCGTTTTTCTATGTAAAATAAAAAATATCTATTTAAGTAATGTATTGTATCTCAGTTATCTAGTATCCATAATACAAGCTCTGCTTAACTTGAGGCTAGATGATGCTGTGTGGATTGTCCAGTGTCCAGCATTATTTATTTTGAATTTAGATAGTTCTTCAAAAGGCATGAATTCTTTCCAAGAACCATGTAAAAGCAACATACAAGTTTACCGATCCAAGCTGTCTAACGGGAAAACTTAAAAGGTTTCCTTTGGTTCCTAGAATCTCAAAGTATCGTAAAGAGGTAAAGTTGGTCACCTGTACGAGTATTTTTGTTCGTGTTTTTTCTTCATTTCATTTTGTTGTTAATTTGGAGCAATATCTTACTGAAAGCCATTGTTAAAGCCTTTTTGATAAAATAAATAAATAACGCTGGACAACCAAAAAGAAGAAATATTTGTATTATAAAAGTAAAATACAAAGAACACCCAGACAAATATTTGCAAATCATACAAACATTTGTCCCAAGGCGATATAGTGTGTTTACGCAGTGTAGGGGTAAAACAAATTCTTCTAGTATCATCCGAAACCGCGGGGAACACCTAGCATTTGATATTCTTAGAACTGTTTCGTTTGTCGACAGCTATGAACATCTCCATGCAACTATTTCTGGTGCTGGCGGCTTGCCTGTGCCTCTCTGAGGGTGCTCCGGACGGCAGGCTCGCGAGGAAGCAGCAGCGGCCCACCAGAGGCTTCAAGAACGTCGAGATGATGACTGCTCGGGGCTTTGGGAAGCGCGACCGGCCGCACGCCAGGGCTGAGCGTAAGTCTTAGAATATAATCTATGTTTCAAATGGTTTATAAACCTTCCTCTTGAATCACTCAATTTATTAACAAAATATTATATTACTAGATGCGCCCCGCGGCTTAGCCCGCGTGGAAATCCATGTGTCAAATGATTTATAAACCTTCCTATTGAATCACTCTATCAAATCGCATCAAAATCCGTTGCGTAGTTTTAAAGATCTAAGAATACATAGGGACAGATAGACAGAGGGAAGCGAATTTGTTTTATACTAGGTATGTAGTGGCATATTTTCTAAAAAAATATTTTAGTAAACCAATTGTGCTTCTTTGTATTTTCCTAAAGTAATTTTCTAAAGTCATCAGGATAACTTGTATTGTACGGCAATGATATTTGTTTATACCTAGTTTACTTAATTGATTGGACTAATTGGTTGAATCAGCCGGCTAATTCAAAAACCTAATTGTTTGTCCCGATTACTGTCATTAAGTCTATTTCGGACAACGTTAAAGTGGTATCACAAAACGATGGCAATTACAATAGTACAGATGTTATCCTGGCAAGTCTGTGGTTTAACAAAACAAATTAAGAAATAATTAAATTCATTTATTGATTTAGACAACACAAAAATCTACTCATTTATAGAGATAGTAAATGTCACTCAATTTCAGACAATCGAACAATAAAAGGGTAACCATGACATCATTTATTTTAGTTTGTATATTAATATAATAATAATGACAGGACTTAGTCGTAGGACAGGAACCTTTGATAAATAAATTTTTAAAATTTATTTATTAATTTTTTTGACCTGCACATTTAAAACTTCTTGATTTATTTTATACCTACACTTTTGTTTCTGCTTGATCAGTGAAAATGTAGATTTTAAGTCATTTATTTACCACTTCCATCAGAATCTAAAATCCATTCTTGCATCAATAAACAAACTCTACTTACAAACTTAACTCGAATTACATTGACTCGTAGAAATAATTATCGCAAACCATCTTGAATTTTCCTGAATACGCATGCGGTATTCAGTCTCTATTGCATGGTTATTCAGTCTATTGTACATCACAAAATTTAATTAAATATATAGACATAAATATGAAACATAAAAGTACAATGGGCAGCCTCATCGTTCAAATGACTCAAGGTGGGATTAAGCATTAGAAGAAGTGTGGGTGGAAACCGAAATTGGGCATTTGGGCGTTTTTAGCTACCTACCTAGACAAAGGTTTGTCTTTTGTATCAAGATATTTCCTCATCTAACAGTTTTAATACTTACTCTGAAATTGTACCTACAATCGAAAACTTACTATATCGCAAAACTCGGGCACAAGCTTATCAGTACAATCCTACTAATATTATAAACGCGAAAGTTTGTAAGTATGGATGGATGGATGGATGTTTGTTACTCTTTCACGTAAAAACTACTGAATGGATTTTAATGAAACTTTACAATAATATAGCTTATACATCAGAATAACACATTGGCTACAATTTATAAAGATATATTGTATATTATCCAAAATATCTATCACCACGCGGGTGAAAGCGCGGGGCGCAGCTAGTACAAAATATAGCTCCATCAATTGTCTAAAAGACAGCTTAAAATACATACTTCTATTATCTTTCAAGTGGGAGAGGAAACACTTATAATTTGCAACTAAACTGACCAAATTTCTTGCTGTGAATGTGTAAGACACACAACTCTAAAATTTTGATAAAATTCCTTGCTATCCCCTATCCTTAGTATATAAACGTTTACTACAAATATCTGAAGGCTGTTCTACCTGTTCACTGGTCAATATCGATTGGAATGGACGCACTGCATGCACGGCATGATGGAATGATGGCTTCTGGAATGTTCAATATACCTGGTTTCCGCAACGAACGCACTCACAATCGGCAAATAGTAAATGTATGTATTTTTTTATGAAAAAAAAATAGCCTTTTCTGCCGTCTGTGCATTGCGTCCGTTTCTGAACAGACAGTTTTATCTTTTATAATAAGTATTAACGACTTCTTTTCAGGCAATTTCATTGAAAATCTTTACCCAATCGTTTTCTTACTTGATATTATTGTGTTTTATTATTATGGTGTATATATAAGGCGACTTAAAACTAATAAAATCAAGCATTACGTTCCATTGACGACCGATGTGGCGCGGTGGGCAAAGGTCTGCCTGCGACGCAGGAGGTTGCGGGTTCGATTCCCGCCTCGGAACAATTGTGTGTACGATCTGCAGATATTTGTTCCGGGTGTTCTGGTCGTTTTCTATGTATAATAAAAAATATCTATCTATGTAATATATTGTATTATGTATATCAGTTATCTAGCACCCATAACACAAGCTCTGCTTACCATGGGGCTAGATAATGCTGTGTGAATTGTCCAGCATTATTTATTTATTTATTTTATTTTTATTATTACGTACGTGTTTAATAATTTGCAATAAACTGGACTACAAATTATCTCTATATGTCTCCAAACGTTATTGTTAGAATTTCCGATGAATAGTTTTTTCAGAAGGGATTATCAAGAACAATTACTTTGTATTAACAATATAAGTAAGGTACAACAGATGATCTATCGCCGAGGATTTGGATCCCCGTGGAGGTAACAGTGTACCGATAGGTCCGAGCTTCGTCGATATTCAGGGTATTTTGGGTCAGGCTCTATTGGAAGCTTGGATCAGCATTACTGCTTGTAATACAAATACAAATGTTTTTTATTTCGTTTACAAAACATGTATAACTTACAAATGTTTGAAACCTCCTTTTAGCATGCTTGTACTAGGAGGTTTCGCTCTTCCTTGTTACCTACATTAGCCGAGATTTAACAACGACTTTTTACGTACGGACTTTTTACATTATGGCAACAGAAAATATAAAAATAATGAGTTAAAAATTAATAGTTGTCTATTGTGTCTATTCTATTCGATTTGTTCGAATGCAACTACAGCTAGTTGACAAGTCCTTGAGTTTCATTATAATAAATTCCACTCCAGTTTATGTTAATTTTATTTAATTAAGATTTACTATTTAAACGTCCAAAACAAGAAAATTATGAAGAATGAAAAATAATGTGGATGTGTACGCGTGAACGCCGCGCGAAAGGGGCGCAAACCCTTTGACGCGGGACAAAATACCGACTCTGATCTCCGTAAACAGGCGTGAACGTAAATGTGGACCGGTTTTCGCGGTCTTCACGCGGGTTCACGCCTGTTTACGGAGCTTCACGGCACTAATGTGGAGCCGCCATTAAAAGTAAACTAAAGCACTGACTCACTGACAATAGCTTTTACAGCTATTCCTAGCAGTTCCTAGAATACAAATGTCACTAAGTACCTAATTATCTAGCTAATTAGATAAACTCTTATATTATTCTCCAGTCATTGTTCATTTTTTTTATTTATATTGTAGTATGTATAATTTAATTTAATATTATTTGTTGACTTTACCTTAGTAAGTTTAAATTTGCTACGTATCTGAGCTTAACGAATGTCACGTGTATTTCAAGAAAGTAACGAAATAAATGATTATTGATTATTAAGTTCTACGTGACCTAATGACCTGGCTCGGCATCCGTAACAAATCTTAAAAGCTTGGTGGGGCATAATTCCAGGGGAATAGCTCCTGGAATTATGCCCCACCTTGGTGTTTCCGTATGGTGATTATGTAACTCACGACCGGTTTGCGACAGGTAGTAGTAACTGGTGTCAAACTAATACAAAATTGACGTTTGACAGCACTGATTGCTTAATTTACGCCTGTCGCAAACCGGTCGCGAGTTACATAATCACCCGGCCGGTCGAGAGACACTCATATCTTTATTTTGCGGCACAGGAGGTTGCGGGTTCGATTCCCGCCTCGGGACAATTATGTGTACGATCTGCAGACATTTTTTCCGGGTGTTCTGGTCGTTATCTATGTATAATAAAAATAACTATATATGTATGTAATGTATTGTATTAAGTATATCAGTCATCTAGTACCCATAACACAAGCTCTGCTTAACTTGTGTCTAGATAATGCTGTGTATTGTCCAGCATTATTTATTATTTTATTTGGCAGTGTCCACAGTACTCAACAGTACAGTCCAACCCATGCTCGTAATCGGGCAGACTGCAGTTAATTCAGCTAATAGCCTGGAGCCATTGCTAATGAATTCGATTCGACTGGAATAGACAATTGGACGGCCGTACTGGACGTAAAGGGGAAATGACACATCCAGTGTACACTAAATATAGAGATGTACCAATTGCACAGATTATATGATACGTACTTCATTTCAATGAGGTTAATAATTCCTTTTATTAATAATCAGTACTGCAATTAGCCGGTCCAATTTGTGCACACAGCTTTGATTTTGTTCTTGAAATTTATTTGCGTGAAAAAATTGTTTGAGAAATATACCCCTGATCTGATTAGGTTTTCGTAAAATGTGGGGTATTGTTGGAGTGGTTCGGAGAAATGATTTGCCTTACCATCTAAAATAAGCTGATCTCAGAAATAATGTTCTAAGAGTTGGCATTACTCATTACAATCAAACTTTCTTAGTCCACCTTAGAATAATCAATTTATTGTTAACTAGCTGTTTTCCGCGGTTTCACCCGCGTTAAATTCTCATATTTCTAAATTTTAATGTATGTTCACCGTAGATAGTGTAGCTTCCCAACGGTGAAAGATTTTTTCAAATCGTTCCAGTAGTTTCGGAACCTATTCATTTCAAACAAATAAAAAATTAAACCATTCCTCTTTATAATATTAGTATATACAAGATAGTACAAGTCAAAAATAATTCTTAAAAATAAATAATAAAATATTATTACCATATCTTTCAAAACGGCTAGGTATAGTTTTATATCGACCGATGTGGCGCGGTGGGCGAAGGTCCGCCTGCGACGCTGAAGGTTGCGGGTTCGATTCCCGCCTCGGAACAGTTGTGTGTACGATCTGCAGATATTTGTTCTGGGTGCTCTGGTCGTTTTCTATGTACCTATAATAAAAAAAATCTATCTATGTAATGTATTGTATTATGTATATCAGTTATCTAGTACCCATAACACAAGCTCTGCTTACCATGGGGCTAGATAATGCTGTGTGAATTGTCCAGCATTCTTTATTTATATATTTAACGAATAAGGTTTCATGAAACCTTGTTCTTGTTAAGTTTTGTGACTTAAACTTATCCATAAGTGGGTTAGTTGAGTAGGAGTAAGAAGTGAGGAAACTTTGGCATAATATTGTAGGTGCTTACCAACACAGGTGAGCCACTTTGGAGCTAATGGCGCGTATAATTTGCTATGAATATGTTCTTTTTACCGTTTCATTCCTTTTTTATTTCCTTTTATATGAAAATTTCTGGGTGGGCTTTGTGTACTTGGGAGATTGCTATCAATTTGCCTACGTTATGTTTGGTTATGTTGATATTTTTTACAAGTTCTCAAATTGATTTGAAGTTTGGGTAAAGTTTTTTAACACTTTGACTGCGGTTTTTTTTCGACGACTGCGATCTTTTTTTAACCTAAAAAATTCGTGCTGCCGCTTTACACTGCGGTTGTGTTGCGCCGCACATTCGCGTTTCGTTCGAAAAATATTACGGCTGTGCTGAGTCACAAAGATCTGTATTTTCTCAGCCGCTGCGCTAGTGTGGATTTACGCGTATTAGTCACTTGTAGAAAACACATACCGTGTGATTTCAGCAGTCAAAGTGTTAAGAGTATTTTTGTAGTTACAGAAAGGCCACGGCAGTTAAAAATCTCAAAAATATAAACAATGTTAACGTCTTTTTCCGTAGCACCGGTTGTTTAGAGAGTTTACATTTTTTTTTATAAAAAACCGATCGAACGAATTGGATATCTATTGTTTCTATCCCTATCTGGCTGTTAGTGATTAAAAACTTGAAATAGTTTTATAAATTGGTTTTTGACAACAAGCACCAACTCCACAAAAAAGTAATTGAGTCTAGCAAATCATGAATCTAGATTTTTCAACGAAATTTTAACTTATTCTTAAGGTGACGTAGTGCCAACATCTGAAGATCGTGAAAGGAACGCGGCAACATTTAAAAGTCCAACTGTTAATGTTGCCAGAGATTTTGGTAAAAGATCAACCGATGAGGAGAACGAAGGTATAGAGAATAACACTTTATTTTTACGTGGTCTAAGCTTATTATCCGTTGAAGCCTTCGAGTACGGGAAGGCTGCTTCGTGTCACAGAATCCTGTTATTGTGCATTGTGTGAAACTAGGTTTAAGGTGTGCCGTAGAGAGGATCTAAAGCCGGGTACACACCGGTGTTACGGGGTGCAGTGTACCATTCTCTGCATGCTTAATACGAGTAAGTTACGCCGCGTGCTAAAATCCGTCTCGTTGCAAGCTCCTTCTTTCCTCGTTCTGACTATCCCGTACGAACGTTCGCTGTGTAACACGTTACATAACAACTCCTAGCGCCGGTCAGTACGTGGCTTAATACGTGAAAATTGACTTATTTTAAACCACGGATAGGTGCCGTGCCTAGAGCACGTGCAGTAAAAATATGTCTCCTTACTGTGATTTTTAGCACCGCATGTTGCATTAATAAAGACCTGCTTAGAAAATTGCATGTAAACAAAAAATTTAACAACATAGGTACTAAATAAAACGTTTAAAAGTAACTAAATAAAAATATATAATTATATTACAAATAACGCAGAAATTTAACACTTTGACTGCGATTTTTTTTCGACGACTGCGATCTTTTTTTTTAACCTAAAAAATTCGTGCTGCCGCTCTACACAGCGGTTGTGTTGCGCCGCATATGCGTTTCGTTCGAAAAATATTACGGCTGTGCTGAGTCACAAAGATCTGTATTTTCTCAGCCGCTGCGCTAGTGTGGATTTATGCATATTAGTCACTTGTAGAAAACACATACCGTGTGATTTCAGCAATCAAAGTGTTAAAATGTTAAAGAAAATACTTAAACTTCAAAGGAAATGTCATAAGATCCCCTCTTCGATTTAAACGTGCCATGCTATCAAATAACTTTACTTCTTTAAAGTGATGAAAACAAGCTATCGTATAAAACGCGTTTATTACACTATTTTCTTACCGACTTCACGACTTAATCGGTCTATGCATAAAATAACTTAAACTCCGTTTAAAGGAGTCTACACACAGTCGCTAACGCCGTCGATACATCGAATGGCAAGTTCCAGAATGTACTTGGCTCTAAAAAGATCTAGAGAAACGCAGATACAATAGTTTGTTTCATGATTTGAATGTTTAAAGAGTACCTACATAAATATATCGAAATATGACATACCTATCTCGACTGGGGAGGCATACGTTTGTATTGTTTCAGTGAATTCAATTTAATACGTTACGAGTACCTACATGTCGGCTCTTAGGTTAAGTCGTGCCTGATGTGAAGCATTTTATTAGATATAAGAGCCTCTTGACTGACTACAGCTCTATTTTTGTAGTTTATTTAATTGTAGAGTTTCCCGATTTATGTGAGACCAACTAAACCGACCAACTGGTTGTGCAGAATGGAAGTCGATGAAGGGTTTTTTCCAATCGAACCAACTGGTTATATGATCAACCAGTTGGACTTCCATTCTGCACAACCAGTTGGTCGGTTTAGTTGGTCGGACTGGAAGACCTGGAAATAGATTATAGCTAGCTAAAACAAATGAATAAGTAAAAATAGCGCTTTAGCAGAAATGCCGTTTTTAATTAAGTGAATGACTAATGTAAAAAAGTGGCTTTATGTTTTAACATGATTTATGCAGATTTTTTTTGTTTTGTTTTGTATAATTTCTCATACACACAGACTAATCTCACATATAAAGCTCTTTGCAATATATTATATATATATAAGAGCAATATATGAGCTCTCTTTTCTTGAAGGTTGGCGTACATTATGTCAGATTGAGTAAAAATTGTAATTTATTTTTAAGTTTTTTCTGTACATAGTTTTCTATTAATTGCAATAAAGAATTTTCTATTTCTTATATATCTAAAAAAGGATTCTTAAGAACCACACTATTGCGGTGTATTGAGTTGTGACACGTCAGAATTACGAGTATATCGGTTTCATACATTTAGAATGGATGGAAACGTGTACGTTTCCATCCATTACTACAGCGATACAATAGCTTCCCAACGGTGAAAGAATTTTTGAAATCGGTCCAGTAGTTTCGGAGCCTATTCATTACAAACAAACAAAGAATCAAACCTTTCCTCTTTATAATATTAGTATACAAAAAAGTTATATAATGTCCTCCAATGTCCTCCAATATGCTTTTATATTATTTATTTATAATTAATGTGATTCTAAACATAAAATGTATAAAGCTGATGTGCCTCCGAAGCGTTATGCAATTTACCTACACCATACCGTAAAAGGGTTAAATTATCACAGATTTTTATATGTAAGGTAGTCAGTTTCATGCTTATTTCATACAACAGACACACTCGGGGGGTCTACTCGCAGAGTGTTCAGACCCAAGAACAGCTTGATGGTAGCCGCTGACTATGGCAAACGGAGTGGTTACGACTACCCCGACGAAGGTAAACGAATACGACACTTACCTCAGAAGCTTTATGGGCTTCTATCGCATATACATATACATATGTAATTTAATTTTAGGGTTATTATAGGGCTTTGTAGCGTGTAACCTAAAAATTCGGCTTTTTATTATATTGTTCATTAAGTGAAGTTCTATGTCGATGTCAAGCAAGGCGCTAGAAGATTTGCACTCATGATCGATATCTATTATCCTTATTAAAACTAAGGTACGTGCTATGGAAGCTTCCTCATCATCGATATATGCTTGAGTAACGTTTTTCTATGACTTATACGTTGTTCAAGCATAAATCGATGACTGAGTAAGCTCTCATAGTACGGGCTTAAGTGGACGAATGCGAAAACCTTAGCATAAAGAATAAAGTAAACATCAAGAATCAACATTATAGAAATTGGTCGGTAAGAACGACAACATTGGTGTCTATCTAAAGAAACAATGTTTAGATGTTATATAACAGAAACTTCTATCGTTTTCGTATCTAGTAAACGAAAGGCCTGTAGTCCAAGTTGAGTTTAGAAACCATAGAGCCGAAATAATATATGTAGATATAAGTCTACTTAAGTAGAAAACTAAGATCATCGTTTGTATTGTGAGCTTTAAAATAACCAAACCGCTTAGTTAACATTTGGCATCCACAGAAATGGAAATTAGAGTGACCAGGGGAACCTTCAGACCAAATGGGAAGGTACTGATCGCACGGGGCTGGGGAAAACGTGATTATTCCCAAATGCCCCAACGTGTTAATTGGGATTTTAGTTCTGAGGACCATGCTGATCACGGAGGTATATTTGGGCCAACAGATGGCGCCTTTCTGCGATGTTGTCTTTTGTTTTGTGTTCAGAACCATTTCAAAATTGGAACACAATATATTTTATGCTATTGGTTTACAACAATGTTGTGTATAAAACCAAATTTTACGGAAGGTTTTATAATATGTGTATCGTTGGGTAATATGGGTAACATACTACTACATAGGGTGGCAAATAACGACCACTCGCTTTTGTACTGACTTCGTGCTAAAGCCACTAAACGCTGAAAAAGCCAGTTTTGTTAAAAAATAAATTTGCATATTATATATGATTTTATATTGAAATCGAAACTTAAATCACAAAATATAAAATGCTGTATTTTTTTGCGAGGAATAGGGTAGGTACTTTTATGTTTATTTATCTATAAAAAACGGTATACAACACAAATGACTCGTCAAGTTTTAGCTTTCAACTCATACATAATGAATTACGAACTGTGCAGACAAAACCCTCGGGACATATGACATATTGGACTGGAAGTCAAACATGCAATACGAAAACATGCGAACATAAAAATAACATTGTAAAATCGAAACGTTATTTTTCGCATACGATCCAATTTGCATTGACTTATTATAATTATCATAATAAACTGTTAATACCCGAATTTATTCAGGGCACAGATTATGAACCCTAGCAAGAAATAGCGTTAGTCTTCGACGGAAGTCTTTAACATCTCAAGTGTCTACAACTTGAGTTGTTAGATACCACTCTTTGAGACCAGAGACCTTCCAAGTCTTCCAGAGCTCTAATACAGTACCTATTCCTTTGATAAGAAAAAGGAGGCCGTATCTGTCGTTCATGTAGGTCGTACCTACAACAAAACTCATTAGCTCAATATCACCATTTATCCCAAAAATAAAACCTTGTGTCCTGATCACTGAACACCGCAAGATACAGGGTCAATTACCCGTTATGAATGGGCAACGACAATAGTCGTAAGCAACAAGGCAGCGACAATGGCTGCGAGCTACGAAGGTAATAAACGCAGGGTCGGAGGGCCCCACGCATCACTGTAACTACTAATTGAATTATCTACAAGAAAGGTACCACTTCGTTTACGCGACAATTGTTTTTATGGAGCGTTTATCTTGTACTGACTGACATATTGTGGACGAAGGTTGTAGACAGCTTCTTTTTTTAGGACACTACCTGAATACAAAGAAAATAAATAATTTCATTGGATATAATGCTCTTACACACAAAACAAGGAGAGATTTGACTATAGTATTACTTAAGCTCGGTACTCGAATACTCATTGCAAGCATTTCGAATCTTACATACGAGTAAAAACCTGTTAAATCCACGTTAAATCACATTTGCTCTTATGAATACACTTTGCTGAACGGAACAAAACACTAACACTTTACTTACCAATTTCGAAATTGTAACTTAACTACCTGCGTGATACATGATGATAATATAAGTGCATGAATTTCTGAAGACGAACACTTTATTGATTCTGTCGATGGATTCTAAATTTTTATGGTCGACTATACTTGTAAGTATTGATGCAGCAGAAAAAACGAAAAGCTTTTAATGTAAGGTATTGACTCATCAATAAACCATGCTTCTGCATTGTGAAAAATGTCACAGTGAGAATGGGTACCAATCCAAAATTAGCGAATGATACTCATTGCCATTGGCTTTAGCAATAAGACTGATAGATAAAACTATAAAATAAGAACAATGGTTTGTTTTTGGTAGCTATACTCTGATTTAAAATCCAATATATTTTATGTCAACAAAGAACTCGCATGAACTTGTCAAATATGAAATGATGAATGAAAGCCCAAAATAGTTTCGAGATTCTATGCTTTGCTTCGGTGTTACCAATGTCGTCTAATGTTTTCCAATAGTATTCCTTAGGCTTTGTAACCCCCTGTATACAAAATATATGCAATGTTTTTGAATCGGAGTATAGATTAAAACTACTTCAAAGCTTGATTGTGATTGTTTTAGATTAAGGGTGCATTTTGTGCTTTTGTTATGTTGAATTGTAACATGCCAATAAAATAAGTCATGATTGATACTGTAACTCAGTGATAATCATTTTGGTAAGCTCATCATCATACGAGACTATTAAGACAGATACATGACGATGACATTAGCGTGGCACTCTAAGAATTTCCGGCTTTTCGTCATTTTCTGAGTTCTACAAGCAATTAGGCGAGCAGTTAAAAAAACTTTTAATCAAGTGTCGTTTTGCAGTCTGTAGATTTTTGTTTTTATTTTTTTACCATGTTTTTGCCATCCTTTTGACCACCCACCATCACATAAATATATTTATTACAAAAACAACATAATGCGGGTACACCCAAAACGACTTTTGATTCGCGCTTTGTTTCAGCATGATTTCAAAAAAAATGGCCTACAATCGTTGTAAAACTTACTATTAGCTAGTTGCTTCTAGAACCGAGTACCTATTCATTAAAAAAAAAAACAAATTATATCGCTCTTGGAAAAAAGTATCACAATATGAGAAACTCGTGTTACGATGGGCCAAAGTTCAATTCAGTACCTATATTCCTATAATGTCAGCTTTTTGAATTGATATTTTTTTTCAGTGGTGGACATGGATGATTTCCTGGAGACCCTCGCCTCGTCGCCCGAGAAGGAAATTGATGCTGATGACAAGAATGTCGAAAGGTAAGCGTCAACATGTCCATCATGTGTTTGGCAAGTAGGAAATGCCTCGGCATTAAGCCCACCATGTGTTTGTACCATTACCTTAACCCTTAACCTAGTTCAATAAAGTTTTAAATAAATAAATAAAAAGACTCAATACACAGAACCAAAGCCAAAGCCGGCGGTCTGACTGGTGTCGTTGATGAAGATACGCGGCGACTTGCGGCGACCTTTTGTTTTGAAAAATCTTATAACCGAATTAAAATTCCGTTGCATTTACACCGTTTTTTTAAGTTGACTTATCCCGAGAGACCTGACTTTTATTCATCGTTTATAAAGCAACAAGGTCAGTACAAACTTAAATAAAAAAAAAAATTAACATGGCATGATAAACAGTAGAATAAAATAAAATATATACGAAACCTGTAGTCGATATCAAACATCAATTAAAGCTAATTAACTGGTCATGCAGGCTTCAACTTTATTAAAACGAACGAAAAAAAATGTAAAGTTAATAAAACCCACTTTTGTTCGTCCACTTTTGTAAAAAATTAGGCCTCAATTGCAGGAAGTTTAAAGCCCTAAAAATAGCTGCCCAAATAATCTCATAATGATTTATGACTACCGTACTCGGTTCCATGACAGAGACAGTTTTGAAACATCCTGTATAGTTAGTCTGTGGTCCAGCTTAAAATAGATTAGTCTATAATGTACTTGTCAAATAAATCTGTATGATTTATTTGTACATGATATATTAACCATTTTAGCTGCGTTTGATGTAAAGTTAATTAATATCTAATTCGATTTGGGTATTTCCTGTTTCGATGAACTTCAAACATAATTTAACAGAGTCGAACGGTATCAGACATTATCGAATAAGCAAGAGTAAATTAATACAATATAGTAGCTGATTAGGATCTTTGAGGAAGCACGGGATACATAAACCGTTAAGTTAAAAAAAAGAGAGAGAGAAAGAGAGTTGATCCAAGTATTTTTGAATGGGAGATTGTAGGCACGGCTGAGAATTTTAATAAACAAAGTGAAAAGTCAACAGATTCATCTGTATGACTTTCTTATTTGATTTTATCTTGGAAACAAGTTTTGTTTACATTGTAAAGATAACTGATTAAACAAGTTAACAACTTTGTTGTAACGCCTACGAAATTTACAAGTTCAAATAAATGCTAACTCAACTAAGGATTTCACGAATGAATAACGTTTCACTTTGGAAATAATTATCTTTTGAGATATTTTTCTCAGTGTGTTAATAAAAAAGGAGAGATTCTTAGAAATAGCTATTCACACCATTTTCACATGGAGCTAAATGCTTCTACGTTTTTTTGTGGCAACACTATTCGCTTTCATTTGGATTAGGCGATTCAAAAGCAAGAAATCCTTTTTCAAATCTTAACCTCAGACAAGAAAATAAAAGTCGACGTGTGGCGACCAAGGGTTTTGATTTAGTGGTCTTATCTTCATGGTACAAGTGCCAATCTTTATTGAACTCTAGTTAATTTACTGATTTCACAAGGTAGCTACAACAATGAAAGTTACATATTGCTTTTATCATTATATTATTATAGTAATTTAAAAGATCTAAGTGAACAGACAGCGGTTGCAACTTCATTTTGTACGATGTAAAGAAGATGTCCTCTGACATGGAAAATAGGAGAATGGCAACAGTTACTGACTGACACAGAGACATAAATATCTTTTAAAATGTTCCAAGATTTTCTATGCGTCATAACAGGTGTTCAAATCCTGTTTAATATTTCATTTATTTTGTATTTTTTTTTACTTTCTGTAAGAAACTGAGTAGCCTATCATGCTGAGTATTAAAAATAAACCTTTTCTACTGACGAAACAATAAACAAAAGAGGAGGACGTTTAATTTTTGTTCGGCTGTACAGTATTTTTATGTATGTTCGTCGAATTCTCCGCCAATTAAGAACTATTACTATTTTATTTTCTCAGCATGCCGCTAGATCTGCTTGTAATGGAGATGATGAACAACCCTGAATTCACCCGATCTGTTGTCCGCAAGTTCATCGATGTCAACAAGGTAACCAATCAACAAGTATTATTTCAAAAATTCCAAAAGGTTTTTGCTCATTGGTCCTTTTCATTGGTCTACCTACAATATTTCAATACCTGAGATGTGTAAGTGATAAGTCTTTTGTCTACATTGGGATGATACAGGCTGATCAAAAAATCAATATTAATGATAATTTTTCATACAGCAACATCTGTTCTGCTCAGTTCTCAATCTAAGCAGAGTAAAAATATGTTTTAAGCTTTTGATTGTCCCAACCTAATCGTGGTTCATTTGTTTTGTCGTTTTTTTATGCATTTGGGGAAAAGTGTGGGAAATTGTTGAAGTACCTATTCAAATTTCCAACTTTGTCATAATAAGCGACACCATAAATGTCTCAACATAGTCCATCCCACAAATATTTTGAAAGAGGAATACCTAACTTTCTTTTGCATATATGTATGTATTTAAGACAGATTTTTTTTTCTAGGATGACATGCTTTCGCTGGATGAACTACTCAGGAACGTGGCATAAACTTTATTAATAGTTAAATAGGTACCTACTCTTATTCCATGAAATCGGTTATGTTAACGATATATATATTGATTGTAGGGAGAAATGTACTTATTCACAAATTCAGTTTTGATATTACTGCGAAACGTTACTGTGATAAAAACTGGTAGCAAAGAAAAAACACAAAAAAAATGCTGTAAGTATATATATGTTATCCATCCTTGATAAATACAATTATGTTATGGATATAAAATATTGTTTATATAAAGAGTTATATGAAAATCGTTGTAAATATCTATATTTTATGTCTTAAGATTTGTCTGTCCATAGCATTACTGGACACTAAGTAGATTTGTCGTTCTACCTTATACCGAATATCTTAGCTTACTTAGAACAATTCGCGGAATATTATCCAATTTATCTTAGATCGGATATTTCGGGGAAAACATTGTCAATTTCCATTAAATTATCCTTTGCATTGAAACATTTATATAATATAATTGTCTGGTTTTGAATTTCTATTAACGTAAGGAAAAATATATAATGTTTTTACTTCACGAAAGAAGCTGGTTTTGATATACTTCTATGGTTATTGTATCGTTCATAGAAAATTAATTTAAGAGGTAAAAGACTTGTCTTAAATAATTGTTAGCTTTTATTTTAAATTAAATATTAAAACAGCATTTTTTTACTGTCCACAAGTATGATCTCTTTTAAACACGACATTACTACAGTAGATATATGATTTTAATCCAGTTCAAACTGGTTTTATCTCGTTTAATACATGTATTTACTTATTTTCACATTGGTTACATAACTTATTATTTTCTTAATAATGATTACTTGAGTCGTTATATAAATTATCTTGTAAAAAATCATAAAGTACCTAATTTAATTTGTGAGATGATGCATTTGCAAATTACGTTTCTTCTACTAAAATGTCTATGGATATGACAATGATATTATAGTTATTAATAACTAGTAAGAGAAAAGGCGACTTTAATACTCAATATTAATGGCTGGGAAGATTAAGGATGTCAATTTTCGACTTACGAATATTAACACTTTGGGTCAGAGCGTCTTGAACAACAGAGATAGTTAAATATAATAATATATCTAGATTTTCCCTCTATATCTATCTCCTGTAACGATGATGGCTTAATTGAACGAAGACTACGAGTACTTATACATTTATGTTGTGATTATAGATCAATGTGAACACAGCCTTAGCTTTGCTTACTCGAGTGTCGTCTATGACATTCTGTTGCTCACGTTTCGTAGTCGCTTTGATCCAAAGTGCTGCTTATTAAAAGGTTAATGTTAGTCAATCTTTCCTTTTAATCTCTACATACATACATATATGTAATTAAAATTAATTAGATGGTAATTCGAAATGAATGTTGAATACCCAAAATAGTTTGTTGTCAGTTACGAAAGAAATAAATATTATCGGGTATTGACTTGGTTTTTTTATTTTTACCCTACACATAGTAATTAATTCTTGATAATATTACAAATTCTGAACGGCAATTATATGTATTAATGACTGGCGGGATGCTAGAGAGCTATGCTCGGAGTTTCACTGAAGGATAGGATTCGTAACGAATACATCCGACAGAGAACCAAAGTATTCGACATATCTCTAAGAATTAGCAAGCTGAAGAGGCAGTGGGCCGGCCATATCTCACGAAGAACCGACAACCGCTGGAGTAAAAGTGTTTTTGAGTGACACGGCGAACGTAGTGTAGGACACCCTCCGGCCAGGTTGGATGACGACCTGCGAAAGACTGCAGGTAGATGCTGGATGCGGCAAGCTGAAGACAGGGCGCTATAGCGCTCATTGGGGGAGGCCTATGTCCAGCAGTGGACTGCTATAGGCTGATGATGATGATGAATATGAGTAATAGTAAATTAGATTATAATGACATCAAGTGTATCAACATGTACCTACGGTGGATTAAACGAAATGAAATAGTAACGTGTCCAATGTCCATCCAAAGGTTGCCGTGAAGAAATCGCTCTTATCGATAACGACGCTCGTTGTCCATCTGCTTTTGTGTTTCTTTTTTCTTTTCTGTTTTTATCTGTCTTGATGTGAAATGGAGCGTATTAGTATTGTAATAAGAAGAAGGATGAACTTGAAGTGCCACAGTATCCAGAACGTGGTGACAACTTCCACAATATCGTGTCCTCGACAAGGAATGAACGTCACATCGGAATTTCATATCAAGCTTATTGGGTCTAGTGCTACGTCTGAGTTCAATAGGTTCCTACTAGATACGCAATAATAAACTTTAAGACATATTGGTGACGTCATGCGTCTTCGGGAAATCCTTTGCTCACAAATTCCGTCCATGGCTTCTTTGGCGACTTGACGACCTCTATGGCGCGGTGGGCGAAGGTCCGCCTGCGTCATAGGAGGTGTCGGATTCGATTTTTCCTCGGACAATTGTGTGTATGATCTGCAGATATTTGTTACGGGTGTTGTACTATGTAAATATAATAAAAAATATCGATTTAATCTATTATATTAAGTATATTACTCATCTAGGTACTTATAACACAAGCTCTGCTTAGCTTGAGGGTAGATGTTGCTGTGTGGGTAGTCCAGTAGGTATTGTACCTACCTAGGTTCTAATCAAACAAAAAAGTCCAAATAACTGGGCAAATTGTCACTTCTTAAAACTAGCAGAGAACAAAGACATCGAAGGAGTCCCTGGGTCCAGAAAAAGAGATGAATGCAACGAGCAGAAGTTAATTTTAGCACCAAACGAAAACGGATACCTACCTACGATAATAAAATAGTTGTCGTTGCATTGTCGTTATAATGGGTCAATTTGATACACAAGTTTCGCCGTCAAATTCATAAGAGTGCTGCTTGATTACAATAGCAATACAATTGTCAAAAAATATTTCAGTCGTGGTTTATTTCGTGTGAAAGTAAAAACGAAGTAGGTATTTGCACGAAAAGAAACTTCGATGAATGTCAGACTCATTTTCAAAAGGTCACAGTAAATGAAACTCCATTTGTAAACACTGTGAATTCGCATATTTTCATGGTGTTTAGGTTGCATGTAGGTTTATAATAATAATGAATGAATATATCTTTTATTTTAAAGATTCTTAGTTATAGTATCTTCTGAAAGGATATGTACCTAGTGTTAGGCACAACTCTAGTTCTCGAGTACTCGGATTGACCGATAATGGACATCTCTAGGGAATGATGGCGGGGAACCATCACTGCGTCTGTCAAACGTACTACGCATGTATCGCTATGTAATAAATAATGTTTAGTGAAATAAAACCCAGTTAAATATACACGGACTTTATATTCATGTTATGAGAATCCAAACACAACACCTACATAATATACATACATATTTATTTAATCCTCGCTTGGGAACCATTGTGTTTCTTATACATTATCTAGATACTAAGACCTACAAATGTACACAATGATGCAATAAAATTAATATTAAATATGATATGCAGTTGTCACAGAAGCAAACACATTAACGTAGGGGCTGTTTCGGGTAGTACTTGCACCTTAAACAGTGAACTTGGTCCTAAAGTCCCATAGGTCATGGCATGCCCCAAGTACATCACGCCCACGCTACGACTACGTCACTCCAGTGCCCTCGTATAATTGATAATCGTGCTATTGATAATACCAGTACGTACCGGTAGATATACAGGGTGGTTTTTTGAGAAGGGTGGTGATGGCCAAGTCCAAAACCATGAGAGCTAGAGTAAAGTTGTGAAAAGAGTCATGCCCTCGATTTGTAAGGGAACAATAACAACCAATCAGCGTCTTAAACAAATCTTCCAACACGCTTGTAAACAGTTATAAATGATTATCAAATAAATAATCTTATTTGATAATAATTTATAGTATAAAAAAGTATGACTTGTAGTAATTATGAAGATGGTTTGATATTTTCACCCGAGCCTAGTTCGATATGTAGCAGGGTGTACCACGCGCAGGTTGGCTTGGGAGACGAGATGTTAGAGACCCCCTTACCAAAATTCAAAATTTTGAAAATAAAATAAGCTTACAAAAATAAAATATATAGAATTTTCAAAATTTTGAATTTTGGTAAGGGGGTCTCTAACATCTCGTCTCCCAAGCCAACCTGCGCGTGGTACACCCTACTACATATCGAACTAGGCTCGGGTGAAAATATCATACCATCTTCATAATTACTACTAACCCTAGTAATAAGTTCTTATTGTTTAATTTTACTAACAAATTATGGATCATTTAAGTTATCTGAAATAAAATCATTTTTTTTATTTATTTTTATTATTTATAATTTGATAACTTATTAATTTTATAACCCATTATTTGACACTGGGAGAAATGCGTCCAACCAGACACAGTTGCCATTAACAAAGAATCATATCAAGGCGAGAGAGAACGAACGGGTTCGTGGCTTAGGCCCCCAGTGGTCGACGCACCTGTGGTTGACGCCCCCGATTCTATGAACGAGCTGCACGGACGCAGCAAGCTCGAGTTGTGTTTTGTTCTTCCTAAGAATAAGTATTCATCAGCAAGCTGAAGGGGCAGTGGGCCGGCCATATCTCGCGAAGAACCGACGGCCGCTGGGGCAAACGTGTTCTTGAGTAGAGAACACGACTAAACGTAGTCCTGCGAAAGACTGCAGGTAGATGCTGGATGCGGCAAGCTGAAGACAGGGCGCTATGGCAGTCATTGGGCCTCCCCCATGTCCAGCAGTGGACAATTATAGGCTGATGATGATAATGATGATAGGTAAGTAAGTCCAGATAGACATTTTATCGGTAAAAACTACACACAAGCTAGGTGGTTTCGGGCTTAATTTCCACCCTGCTCAGCGAGATAATCACGCCGCACTAATTAGAACTTACCTGGGTTTATACAAAGCACACTTTCTATGAATATTAAGGTAGGGCTAATTAGTGAGGAATCATAATCAGTTTCTCGGAGATTTGTGTAAATTCCACCAACTTGGAAATATTAGAACACGAGTTCGAGGTTTTACTTTTTTCTTGCGCGTTTTAGTTTAGCTGTTTAGTTGGGCAATGAGGAAGCACGTGTCCAAGAGTTGATTCTTCCAAGTATTGATTATGAAGTTAAGTTTTTTGAGTCCCGTAGTTCGACAATTTATATGAGAAAGTCCACACAGTTTCTACAGTTTAGACTTAACCTTAAAGTAGTTTTGGATTTGCCTAACATCTAGAGGCAGGCTACTTTTTATCCCGAAAAACACGTGTTAAGCCGGAGTTACAAGCTTTTTGAATTGAACCCTTACAAATTCCCTTTTTTGGGTATTGTGCTCAATATTTTTTTTACTTACTCATCTCATCGCAAATGTTTCTCTCATGTAACAACAACTAACTCATGTTCTGGTATATCTATCGCCACCGATCGGCCGCGGGGCTAAGCTAGTTGTATAATGAAGGATTTTATTTAGGAGCATGCAAACAAGCCTGTTTCTAATTTCCTGTCCTTTTCACTCACAAATAAAGGTCTAATCTTTCGTTTTAATTGTATAGAGGGTTTTTTGGTCATGACCCGTCATAGCCAAATGTTGATTAAATACTTTGAAAAAGCTAAAAGGAGCTGAAGAAATAGGCTTGAAACCTCACTTATTTATCCGCGCGAATCGTACTAGCACACCCGATATGAGACATTTCAACTTCAACTTCAACTTCTTCCTAGATGGCTCTGCGTCTTATCCCTGCATTTAGTGTGTCATCCGTGACTGATACATACAACCATACCCAGATAACAAAAGTATTACTATGGAAACCGTAGATTTTCACCGCTGAAACACGTGTGTTAACAAGAACCCTTAAGGGCTTCACACACAGTAGCACAAATACGTTACATCCCGGGATGTATAGCTTTAAATTATCTTGATGTATCACTCACACAACAGGTAATTATATTAATGCGGAGTCTTAGCCGTTTTACCCTTTGGGTATTTACGGAACCCTATACATAACTAAGATTCCGCTGACCGTCTACTGTCCGTCCCGTCTCCCCAGGCTGTATAAATCCCTTCATTGAAAAAAAATGTTGGACGTCCTTTTTAAAGAGATAGAGTATATATACTGAAACGGAAATGTATTGATATGTACTCAGATGCACTAAAATGCATCGAAATATAAATGTATATTTTCGTTATCATAAGATACGAAGATGTAAAAATATATATTTTCGTGTGTGCTCTCCTGACGATTTCTATGGAGAGATATATATATAGAGCTAGAATGTATCTACATCTTTTCATTATATCTGCTATATGTGAAGTGCTTTAGGTATGTACCTAGAAAAAACCGTTGGTGTATATTCCACGCGCTACCGGAACGCGACGAAACCTGTCAAAGTCAATGTGCGATCGTTTTTGTTTCAGTTCGAAATGGTTCTATCCTATTCTGACCGCGCGCGGATTGTATGCCGTGATACACAAAATACTAAACAAAGGTTTATATTATCATAAAAATATTAATTATCGGCTAGATTACATATCAAGAGACATTATTCGGCTTATGAGGCCGTAAACAGGTGAATATTAAGACATCGCGAAATAATAAGGTTACGAAGGTCCTTCGAAACAGTAGATAATTCCAAGTCAAGTATTTAACTACATATATTTTTAGTATTTCTAAGAAAAAATGCTAAAAATACGAATAGAATAAATAATAAAATATAATAAGAATTCTCCGACGATTTTAATGTAAAACTTTTGAAGCTATCATGGTTATTAATACTAAAGTCCATGATTTGATTTTTGAGTTATCCAATATTTCGGCACAGTTGCATGCGCCATGATCACGGAATAACTGAAGGCACTGCGAGTTTTTATGGGCAGACATACCGATCTACCCTCATTTTTTGTCTTTTGCTACGAGCGTTGCCACTACCACCGGATTTTAATGTATTGTGATGGTTCGCGGGAATGAGGTCTGATTTAATAAGAACAAACGTTGAATTAGGTACCTACTTATATTTTTATTACCTACCTACCTACCTTACCTACCTACTTATATTTTTATTACCTACCTACTTATATTTTTTACATAAATAACCACGCTATATATTATAAAGTTATCGACATAGCTCTAAGAATTTGCAAGCTGAAGTGGCAGTGGGCCGGTCATATCCGCCGGTCATAGGCCGGACTCGGTAAACGTAGTGTAGAACGCCCTCCGACGAGGTCGGATGACGACCTGCGAAATACTGCAGGTGCTGGATGCGGCAAGCTGAAGACAGAGCGCTATGGCGTTCATTGGGGGAGGCCTATGTCCAGCAGTGGTTTGCTATAGGCTGATGATGATATAAAATATCCGAGAAGTACCAGATGTGTAGTTCACTTCTACTGTTTGATTAATAATAAGCAATCTTGCAAAGAAAATTAAAATCAAATAATAAAATCAAATTCGATCTAGAGTTTACGTTACGATTATACAATTGAGCTAACAGCAGACTGTTCTCAGTTCTCTCATCTACACGAAGTTATATTTTAAACGGTGACTAAATGAATGTTAAGTATTTTGTTGCAATCATACATAATTATGGCCGGATGATATGTTTAATGTTATTAATTACCTAATTCTTTTTCAATAAGAGCAATTGTTAGATTACTACAATTAGCACTCACTTCCCCGCGCCCGCAGACCTCAGTTGGTTGACAGACTTGTTTGCATAGCGAATAAATAGGTATTAGGAGTCTATAGGGTAATATGTCGATGGATTACTCATCGACAAGATGTCGATGGATTACTATAATAATGGTTGAAGAGACCACTACTTGATCCCCATTCCACATTCCATTTAAGTTCTGAATGACACCCTTCTTTAATCAGTGAATTCGGGAGTTTGTTCACGGATCGTTAATGTGCTGATTGATGACCGTGATGTTTGTTTCTTTCTTTATGTTGGCTTATGTTTCTTTATCTTGATTGAATCAGTTTGTATCACAACCAACTGTAAGTTGGGTTTAAGCTAACCTTCCTGGTATTTAAGTTATGTTTAGGGTTCCGTACCCAAAGGGTAAAACGGACCATCACCGTTCAAAAATTACAGTCTGGTGACAGACGGACAGACGGCCAGCGGAGCCTACTAAGACTCCGCTGGCCGTCTGTCACCAGACTGTATTTTTTGAACGGTGATGGTTAAAATTTTCACAGATGATGTATTTATCAGCAACATAAATGCATTGTTGTAATGAACAAATACTAAAAAATAGAATATAATACATACAACAAACGTGCTGTAATTAAATTAAAATAAAACAAATATTTAAGGGACACATGATTTTTTTGCTGTTTTTTTTAATAAGTAATGGTATGAGCGCGAGTCCGACTCCCACTTGGCCGGTTTTTGTTGGAAATTTAATTAACACCTAAGAACTAACCAGAGCACATTCTCTTTGGCGCTCATGTTTTTAAAATATTTGTTTGGTCATTATAAAGGTTGCGTGGTTGGCACGTGAAACTGTGCTAAAATATAGGAATATTGGTCTTCAACCAATATTCCAATATTTTGGCACAGCCAATCATGGTAAATATCCCGTTATAAATGAGTTTTGTGTTAATAACCATGATAGTTTCAAAAGTTTAACAACATCCATATTTTTAAGTCCCGTTCTAAGACCCGATATATTTTTGTTTCGTGACAAACCTTCGCCCATAATATTAGTAGACTAGAAGTTCAAACACATACTTTAGCATTTGTCCGGCAGATAAATGAAACTCTCCGCGAGACATGGAACGCCACTTCCTATCATTTTAAAGGTTTCCAACTAAATTAAAGTTTATTTCACATGTGACGTGTTCTTTATCACACGGACATTAAGGCTGCTGCCCCATCGCTGCGCACGGCCCCACGAGGCGCATGTCAGCTGTATATCATCGTTTGTTTGACAACGTGGGTCTACGTTTCCATTGCAGTCTACGTTTCCATTTGTATACACAAACTCTGTACGCGGCCAGACGGCGCATTTTAGCTGCGAGAGTTCGTATGTTTGACAACGTGAGTTTATGATGCCGGTTTACGTGTACCGCGTGCATAGCGTGAACCTCATGCATAGCTTATACCTACTGCATTCATAGCGTTGACAGCGTTGAACTGCGTGGGTCCCATATTCAAGCAAGCCACGCGTGTAGCAATGACGTCTACCTCTATAATCTTGTATTCGTGCGTAGCGTGTTCTTGCGTTGCAGTGGACGTTATCACATACATTTTCTTGCAAAGCAAAGCTGACACACGTGGTGGGACTGTGGCTTTACGTGGTCTCAAAAAGCCCTGCCATTCTTCGAAGCCAAAAGGTTTAATAACTTGTGGAACTGCTACATAATAATAAACGAAGACTAATGGGGCATTTTAAGCGTCAACAGGTCTTGCGGTTTATCTTTAGAAATTATTGACAGTGTTATTATTATCACCGCTGTGGGCAGATACTCATATTATGGTGAAGTGGTCTCTCAATATCTTCTTTAGCCCTTGTCTATCTACTGCTTGGCCACCATGGCCGTAGTGCTACAAAAGCCACCTTACGCGCCACGTTTAAGGTAAAAGGTTAGTTTGTGTCTAAAAAATCATATTACGCTTGAATATCAAGCCAAAATTTCAAAAAGTAAAGTAACATCACCATTTACCGAGATTAATCTCACTCCGACAATAAGCACGTAAGCGATAACACGCAATTTTTTAGACACTTTTAATAAAAATCCTAACAATGGACATAAGAACGCTCATAATAAAAGTTGAATTTAACGACAATAGCAATGACTCCTGTGCGGGCGCGGTCTCTGTGGTTAGAAAGAGCGAAAGCGGTTTTCTGAATGTTTCAGAAAGGAGTTTTTGGGTACGGTAGGCAAACTTTTTTGAGCAATACTAACTAAAAAAATTATGGGTCCCGACTCTTTTTGTATTTAGTTTAAAATTTGGCTCAGACATTTATCTTATTTTGCATGTTTAAAGAAATAAAGAAGAAGATATTTTGAAGAAATTTAATTAATCAAATAAATTTCTGACTGCAAACATAGAAGCGCAAAAGTTCTAAATTTCAATCGAAATGAGCGATTAGAACTACGAGTTACGACAGATGACAAATATCTTTGGTACTACAAATACCTACTATATTCTAAGCTCGGGCTATGAAAAGTCACTTTTGATTTGTTTCGTAGCCGTTGTTGGTGTGTAGTAGACTTGAATCATGAGGCATATGCCATCTTTGTCATTATCTCTACACTCTGTGCAAGTTAGAGCAGTATAGAAAGAGTCTATGTATGTTTAGAACCGGTCACAAATATCGCGACAGCACGCGCCCGCTCCAGGAGATGACGCCACACGTCAGGTATTTTTGACAATCATATTCTCCTGGAGCGAGTTCCACGTTCGAAGGGCTATAGGGCAAAAATTAAGATCTATCGACCTTAAGACTAAACATAGGTAAGTAAAAAGGAAATACTAAACCGGACCCGTTGTCGTAAATATGCAGGATTATGGAGGGTTTTCTGAAGTGAGGGTACCAAAACCACACTTGCTAGCACATTTTAGGTCTCAAGTGAGTAATTTTTCGCTTTTTGAAGAAAAGGTAGCGGATAAAATGGTGATTTAGTTCAGGAGGTAAAGTTGATAGTTGAGAGGCGTTTCAGCAAAAAGTCTTAACGAAACAAGATACTTTTTGCTTGTAATGTATGCTCTATAGAAACTATTAACTATACGTATAAACAACGCTGGTTTTCAGACTAATATCAAAGTGCTTTATTTCCTTCAAACTTTACAGGTAAAACTTGAAGTAAACAAAAAAAAAATTATATTGAAAATAAATGAAAACTGACTTCAATTAGCAAAGCAATTATTACCCAGTAGGCGCTTAAGCTGAACAGAAGTATTGAAAAATATATCAAAATCGTGATCTTTTACTCAAGTGTTAAAACATCTGCTAGCCCTTATGGTGAACGAGTTTTTGCAATAGGAATGTTAAGCAAGTTAGGTTTCTTGAGTCTTCCAATATTATTTCGCAGTCCTATCTGTTCAAGTATCTCTGAACAGTCAACAAGAAACCTTTACCTTATTTGGTTCTTAATTTGAGTTGGAGCAAAACTCGTCTAGACTAAACTCTCTAAAATCTAGATTATCTAAACTAACAGGTTGTATCAACGTTCTATTTTTAAGACCCATTAAAGTTTTAATAATGATAAACAAGCAGGTTTATAGGTTTTAAATAAAACCTTTTTCAACACGCAACATTAAAAACTTTTTGCAAATAACCGTGCGATGGGTATAAAACCTATAAGCCCGCTAAAGCTCTGTTGGTAGAGGAGAGGTCACATGATGTTTATGCTACGTACGTTGCAGTCAATGCATGGTAGTTGCATTGCATAGCAATGAAAATCCGACGATATTGCTATTTATAATTAAAACGGGTCGGATAATTTGATTCGGTGCTCAACATTTATTGTATTGGTGGTTGATTGCAAATTTATGGTGTAAGGAACAAACTTGACAAGCTCTGTGACTCAGTGGGTGGAGGTACGGCTGACATGTAAAAGGTTGCGGGTTTAACTCCCATCGCGGCATCATCATCAACCTATAATAGTCCCCTGATGGCATAGGCCTCCCCTTGTGAGCGCCATAACGCCCTGTCTTCAACTTGCCGCACCTAGCATCTGCCTGCAGTCTTTCGCAAGTCGGCCATAAGGCCTACACTACGTTTGCCGAGGCGCGGTCTTCACACGATTATCGTTTCTTCGCGATATAAGGCCGGCCCACTGACGAAACCACTGAGCAAGGTACGAGCAGGTTTTGATCTGGTCAACACGACTTTACTCAAACTTTACTTACATTGGGGCTACATAATGCAGTCTATAATGCTCAGCATTATTAGGTAAGTACTTTTAAAACTGTAGCGAAACCTGGTGAAGGTTGCCGGAATCTCTTGGGTGCAAGTGCAGAATAGGTCATTCTGGGAATCTTATGGGAAGGCCTATGTGGACAGTGGACGTCATTCAGCTGATATAAAAGTCAAAAAAAAGTAAAAAGTCATCATTACTAAAGAAAATCACTACTAAACAATTTATGGATACCTACATATAACCAGGAATAACCAGCTGATAATTAATACAGATGTTTGATTTTCCCTCTGTCATAGTCACAACGGTCAGTCATCCCATGATAGCGACAGTGTTATGTGGTGACCTGTTGAAACGACGCGCGACGGGGAAAAACGGTAAATAAATGAAATAAATACATGTATATTGTACTTTTAATTGAATGAATGAATGAATGTACACTTTATTGCACTAAACTAAAATAAATAACAAAATAAAAACCTTATATCTAAATATTAACAAACAGTACAATAGGTGGCCTTATCGCTGATAGCGATTTCTCCCAGGCAACCTTTGGATGGGGAATAGATATAAGTCTACTAAGTGGTGGTAGAGCACAAACAGTAATAATAATAGTAATGCTGGACAATTCACACAGCATTATCTAGCCGCATGGTAAACAGAGCTTGTGTTATGGGTACTAGATAACTGATATACATAATACAATACATTACATAGATAGATATTTTTTATTATACATAGAAAACGACCAGAACACCCGGAACAATTATCTGCAGATCGTTCACACAATTGTTCCGAGGCGGGAATCGAATCCGCGACCTCCTGCGTCGCAGGCGGACCTTCGCCCACCGCGCCACATCGGTCGTCAACAGTAAATGAAAAGTAACAAAATAAAAACTACATACATACATTACAGAACAAAACTACTTAAATTTAATAATGTGTTCAGACCGCGTAAGTTTAAAAATATTAATAGTCACAACCTCGAAACATACAGCTGGATAAAAAAGTTCTACCAGAATTTCAGTGAAATATTCTAAAATAGAACTGCATTAGACTCGCTCTTGCTGTTGGCTGGTATAATCCCCATCATGTTAGTTAGTAATTAGTTTATTTAAAATTTCTAATTAGTTTGTTTGTTGGAATAATTAGTGCGATGCGATACCCCTCACTTCACTTGGGTGTGTTCCTTCTTGCGACGCTGAGGTTGCGGTTTCGAATCCCACCTCGGTTAGATAACTGATAAACTTACGTACTGTACATTAAGTTCATAACTACTTATATATTTTTTGTTTTACTTAAAATAACACTCAGAACACCCGAAACAAATATCTGCAAAAGTACAAACTTAAGGTTTTAACAAATTTTAATATTTTTGTTATTAATTTACTAGCTGCGCGTGACGGCTTGATCTATGTGTCAAATGATTTATAAACCTTTCTCTTGAATCACTCTATCTATTTAAAAAAGCCGCATCAAAATGCGTTGCGTAGTTTATAGATTTAAGCATACACAGACAACGGGAAGTGACTTTGTTTTTCGTTGCTATCTATGTACTGATAGTGCGTAAGCCCACGCTCTCGGGGTAATCTCTAAGGCATTTAATAATATCTATCACTGTGAAACGCAATTAATCATGGGTAAAATCATGAAAAAATCCTCCATGAATACAAAAGGAGGATCTTTGCATGATTTTACGGACAAAACAGATCTAAAGTTCCAATTATTTTTTAAAGATAACATTGAAACTTTCGTTCTAAAAACATCTTGAAAAACAACTCAAACACATTCGGTAACACAAACCAAACACAAAACTTCAGGCTTAATTTTAGACTTACTTGTGTACTTATCAATGTATAGGTTCATTAAAAAAAGTTACGTTAACATACTTTACGTAGTAAGTCTACACACGCTAAGTAAATGGCGCGAACTGTACCAAAACTCTACGCCAAGCTATACGCTGGAAGTAATAAAAGCATCGCTTTACGGGATTCTCTGATTTCAAAGAAGCAGTTGTTTGCAATACGAGTATTTCACAGCTTCCTTGAGATTTTTCTCTTTGAATAGTTCGGTAAGTTGAGAAATCTATTTCAATTTGTTGTGAGAAATGAAAAGCTTTTTTCACGACACCTAAATGTCAAGTAAGTGACAGAGCATGGTACATTACAAAACAGGAAGCAATAAAAATTAATTGTCCTGAATTACTGCCTAAACAACCAAAGAGGTTTCATTATAATCTACTTACGGTATAAAGAGGTTATAACCATGCCAGACTTTATGGTGCGTATCGTGTAGGTACGTTAGGATTTTTATATTTAGAACACAAAGATCAGAAGGAAGTATAAATGTTTCATATCTTTTAAACTTGGAATAATGAAATACATTCTCCCAAAATTTGTAACATAATAAAGATTGCAAATACAACTTTTTCTTTGGACCTACTCATAACAAAACAAGATGTCGACATTTAATTAAATATTTAAGCGGATTTCTGAATTAGGGAATACCTGAACAAAACATAAGACCAACTTGGAGCGAAAAGTGAAAATTAAATGAATTATGAGCCCTAATTAAATTGCGTATATCATTTTTATGGGATCTTATTCTTGTTGTTTAATACTTGGTTTGATAAACACAAAAACAAAAGACTCTCGTAAGACACAACTTAACTTAAGCACGGGGATTGTTCTCTGGGGTATAATAGGCAATAACGACATCGCATCCTCATACATTGCGCAAATTATTGAAACTGCGGAATGAAAGTTAAAAATATCCACATTCGATGACAAAGTAATTTTTCTCTATTCTATCATAGACCAGTCCAGGATGTTTGCGAGTCCCGCGTTGATGACTTTTACGCAATCATCCGCAACAGAACAGCATCCCTGGTGCGCCGGGTGAGGGGCAGTACCAGTAGCTATCTGAACCCTATAGCTGGAAGGCTGGACACGGACTGCGCTTTTATGAAGCACTGGATGCACACTCATAATGCCATGCATCTTTAGACGCAGGATGTGTCCCTTCCGCTTAAAACGTTTTTATTTTTAAATTGTGTGTTCTATTATTCTCTTTGGCTGTAACATTTACTTTGTGGAAAACAAAAATAAATTGAATTGAATAGACAACAATCCACGTACTTAACCTACTGCACAAATTAAATTGACATTTCAGATTTTGTTGTGTAAACTTGTACAAGCCACTCTGAAGTTGTCTTCAGAGTAACTAGTTCTCTGTTATGGATTAATATCAAAAGCTCTTACCAAGTAACCTCTTAGGTGGGCGGGTGACACGAAATTATTAAAAAGGCCAAGGATCACATCACATAAACCTTGCTGTGTGACACCAGGTAAGTAAGTAAAACGCACTTTCTTGTAATTAAAAAGCCGCTGTTTTGGCGCCAGAGGGTTCGGTTTTGTGGCTGTAGTTTTTTTATTTATGAACCAGAGGATTTATTCTGTATTCATTTTACTAGTTTTGTATAATTTTTATAATATTGTGTACCTAGATATTGGGAAATAAAATCAGATCTTGTCTCCTCGTACGGCAAAGATAATTGAACATCTGAGGGAAGGTAATGGAACATCTTTCAAACATAAAATGTGTAAGGGAAATTCTTTTCACAGTTGTCCACAGCAAATAGATAGATTTGTAACTTAATTGCAACTAAAAAAAACCTTTATTTGCTTTGGCTTACATAATAAGCACTAAGACAATTAAAATTTTATACTATAAATTATTATTTAATAAAACTAATGATGTCAGTAGTACATTCTTTTAAAATTTGTGACTTTTGCCACCGCAAAATTTAGCTCCAAGCCAAAGTTTGAATTTTTTAATTAAACTAAATTATATCAATTAAGAAACAGGATCGACCCAGAACTGTCAGGAATTATTGACTTTCTTCATACCTTCGATAAATGCTTTTAAGCCAGAAACCCACGCACAGGTATGGTGTATTGTATGGGATAGAAGAACAAAGAAACGTGCACATTGTTTCTACACAATGGACTCCATTACTTATCTAAGTAACTCAAACCATGCTTTATTCCGGGACCGATGTGGTCTATTTTCCAGGTGTACCTACCTACTGTATCAAGGCTAACATCGACTGCCTTCGCATATACAATTTTGATTATAATTAGTGATTTTTTAATATTATTAATAGCATCCCATAATACCATTGTAGGGCAAAGGTTTCCCTTTCCTCTTTCAAAATAACGGTAAAAAGAGATAAATATATATATCGGCTTCATTTGTGTATTTTCAGTATAATAAGTAGCCTATTAGGAATATAATAAGTAGCCTGTTAGGAAATGTTTCAAATGTACGCTAAATTATTATATCATTCTGTAAAGTAGTTTTGGAGATAGGTCACCAAATAAAATTCACATGTCACTAAATTTCGGCTTTATTATATTAGTAGTAAATATGAAACCGAAATTTTTGTAGGTATCTTGTTTATTGCTCAGCTGGAACAGGGCAGCAGCTTTGTTGCCTTCCTATTTACCGCGATCGTTTATGTATTTAACCACGAGGCGAGAATTATCTTCTTCTATAATATGAAAATTAATCGCTGAATGTGTTGCTAAGCGCAACTCTCGAGAGCAGCTGAACCGATTTCGCAAATTCTTTTTTAGAATATTCCTTGAAGTACGAGGATGATCCTTACGGAGAGAAAAAAGAGAAAAATTAAAAAAATTGCCTGATACAAATGACCACCCGAGTGAAGCCGGGACGGGACGCTAGTTATTTATAGATTGAACTCATTATTTACCGTTGCAGCTAGGTTCGGAACGACTGTTTGTCAGACAACATAGTCTGATCTGCAATCTGGTTTACGTTCTGCTACCCGGATCAGTTTACAGAGCACAAATGCACAGAACCTATGTATGTATGGAGGAAGCATAAACCTACTGACCGATGAAATGGCAAGTCTATTTTATTCCTTGGCTTTTGAAATACAGCTAAAGGCTAAGTCATCCCGATGACGTAGCCTTTAGCTGTATTTCAAAAGCCAGGATCCCGATCCTACGGAGCTAATAAGCATTGCATTTTTTTTATTGTGCCAGGAATATGGATTTTTAACGGTCCAATTATTATAATAAATAAAAAAAATAATTATTACAAACACATAACGTAAATGTCTGATATTAAGAAATAAGTCCAGTACATAATGAGATTCCAGTTCAAACTATTATGTAGCTATTATGCAAATTATATATTCAAACTATTATGTATGTGGTGCCTAAACTAGACTGAAAAGTCTGTAAATAATGTAATCAATATTTCACTAAAATTATTACAAAAGATTCTGTGTAGTTTATTAACTTGTAAGAATTAAGAAAATAAATTATATGATTACTAACTTTTTATTATTATTGTAACGATTGTTGTCAAGTTCGTGATGCAATTGTGAATTGCATTGCAGTCCGGGGCGCAATTATTCCAGTTTTTAGGTTTTATTGTTTGACGACCGATGTGGCACGGTGGGCGAAGGTCCGCCCGCGACGCAGTAGGTTGCGGGTTCGATTCCCGCCTCGGAACAATTGTGTGCACGATCTGCACATATTTGTTCCGAGTGTTCTGGTCGTTTTCTATGTATAATAAAAATATCTATCTATGTAATGTATTGTATTATGTATATCAGTTATCTAGTACCCATAACACAAGCTCTGCTTACCATGGGGCTAGATAATGCTGTGCAATAATAAATAAATAATGCTGGACAATTAATGTCCAGCATTATTTATTTATTATTGTAAAGATCGTGAGAAGATTTTATTGTAAAGAGAGAAGGCTTTCGTATTTAGATACCATCGTTATTCTAAGAAGAAAATTCTACGCTGACGCCTAACTGATCTTCGACTTGACATATCGATAGCGGAAGGATCAAATAATGAAGAAAATTTATATCGAAAACAAATTAAATTAACATTTTTCTGCTCTATCGTTTAGAAGGAATAACACAGACTCGAATTACACTGATTTGATAAATTGTATTTCATGTCTGTCAGTAATTCATGCTCACATTCATGATCGTTAGTAAATCCAATTACATCTGTTATACAACGGACTACAGTATGCTATATGGAAGGAAGCTGAGATGGAGGCGAGGCGTAGTTATAATTGCTGAGGTTAGTCCAGGCAGGACACTTGATAACTTGGATACATTATGTCAAGGTATTCCTACTCTGAGGTAGAAATGTCGTCAAAGGAGTTATGTTTTATTTTCTCTTATATCGAGGTCATGACTTTTTTCTAACTGTCATAGTTTCGGGTTTGGCCATCCACTCCTATCTCAAAGAGCCACCATGTTTATAGTAATTATTAGGGGTGGTATACTTAATTCACCTGGGGTAATTCACCCGGGTGCAAGGTACATTTTATTGTTTTTTATTTGCCCACACGATATTTGCAAAAGTCCATATATTTTTAAATTTTCCTGAAATTTCAAGATCACTAGAACAAAGGGGCATTAACAAATTGCTATTGGAGGCGAAGACTTTATTATCGTAAAAAACCTAAGGTGCCAAAATAAAAACAATCAATCACGTTTCGTTTGTTTGTCCGAAATGACACCTACACATAGTTTTGTACAAATACAGCAAGATAGATTATCGCTAAACTCAATCTCGCTAAAAGCCTTCAGTTATTAAATCCCTTTAGGTGTGAAATGGTATCAAACAGCCAGAATTACTTTCACTTCCTACTAATATTATAAAGGCGAATGTTTGTAAGGATGTATGTAAGTATGTTTGTTGCTCTTTCACGCAAAAACTACTGAATGGATTTGATGAAACTTCACAATAATATAGCTTACATATCAGAATAACACAAGGGCTACTCATAAAGATATATTGTATATTATCTAAAATATCTATTACCACGCGGGTGATACCGCGGGGCGCAGCTAGTTTATAATAATTTAGGGCAGATTTTTGTCAAAGAATTGGAATTGCTTTTAAACGTTGCAAAGCTGTCAGGATTCTGGGCACTCGCACTCTGCCTTCTAGTGACAGCTTAGTTTTTTGCGAAATCGATATTCTGAAAATCTCAGCCGTCATTAGTCCTACATTAAATCCTACATCATCATCACTACTAATCCACTGCTGGACATAGACTTCCCCCAATGAGCGCCATAGCGCCCTGTCTTCAGCTTGACGCATCCAGCATCTACGACGCATGTAGTCTTTAGCAGGTCGTGATCCCACCTGGTCAGAGGGCGTCCTACACTACGTTGACCGAGTCGTGGTCTAAACTCAAGAACACGTTTGCCCCAGCGGTCGTCGGTTCTTCGCGAGATATGGCCGGCCCACTGCCACTTCAGCTTGCTAATTCTTAGAGCTATGTCGATAACTTTGGTTCTCTGTCGGATGTATTCGTTGCGAATCCTATCCTTCTGAGAAACTATACTACTATAGTTTCTCAGAAGCATAGGATTCGCTATATATAGTGTATATATTAGTCCTACACCTAGTGTAAATACTATTAGTAATTTTTTTCGTCTCGGGTTTTTTATTATATTCTACTTACATTAAAACTAAAAGTTTGTTCAAATAAATATTACATCACGTAATCAAAAAACTTCGAGGAAGTAAGAAGAAAACAAATAAGTTTGTTAACAACGTAGTTTTGCAACTTTTGAAAGTAACCGTAGAGACAGATGAAAGGCTTCGGTAAAGTTTTTAATCCGTATAAGTGCCCTGAATTGTTATGATCGGATTTCAATTTATTTATTTAGAATTAACAAAGACATACCTAACTTTAATATCTTAAAAGATTGCTCAAAAAACTAAGTGCCATAATGTTAAGAAATTACTGAATAATGTTACTTAGTAAAAACTTTGATTTTATCCTGAATAGTTTTTTTTATATTTATATATTATTTTATATATACAATGTGTATTGTCGAACCTTGATCAAACGAGTTGTGCGTATACACGACATATATTTATCGATAAAAAAACAAAAAAAAAAATTATATGTTACCTATCTCAAAAATAAAGCCGATTTAATATTTTTTTTAATGAAAACTACTTCATCTGGTTTTTTCTTCGTTTCTTTTTGAGTAAACGGTGTATTTTATTCAAAGAAGCCTCATTTGAAAGCTAGATAGTCTACCTAGAAAGAAAAATAAATCAATTTCGGTACATAAGCCTAGTAAAATAAATATTTTTTTAGAAATTTGCAAAAAAATACGATTTTTATTTTATTTTTTGTTCTGTAACTTTAAAACTGGATTATTGTGGTGTACTTTTTTGCATGTTGTATTAAACTCCACAATTAAGTCTACAAATCCTTCAAAAATTATGGGCCTATCTCTTTTTGTTGTGATGTTATTCACCATTTAAAATAGGTACTTTCTGTCTAGTACATTTGATTTGCTTATCTGTAAGTTGGTAGATATTGAGTTGGAGCAAAACTCGTTCCAAGCTTTTTTATCTTCTAAGTAATCTGAAATTTTGTAATAAGCTTTTTTACAAAGAATATGATTGATAATAATGAATAGTATAAAATATGACCTGTCTAAGTGCTTATTTGTAAGCTTAAAGAAATAAAAACTTTTCATTTTCATTTTTCTTTTTCACTTTATGTATATCGAAGTAACATGAGAGAGAGATAGATAATTAATTCATTAGTAGGTGCTTCACCCGCGTGGAAATCTTTGTGTCAAATAATTCATAAACCTTCCTCTTGAATCACTCTATTAAAAAAAACCGCATCAAAATCTGTTGCGTAGTTTTAAAGATCTAAGCATACATAGGGACAGACAGACAGCGGGAAGCGACTTTCTTTTACAGTGATAAAATACCTATGTAGTTAGTAATAAATAAATAATGCTAAATTCACACAGCACTATCTAGCCCCATGGTAAGCAGAGCATGTGTTATGGGTACTAGATAACTGATATACATAATACAATACACAACATAGATATATCTTTTTTATTATACATAGAAAACGACCAGAACAAATATCTGTAGATCGTACTCACAATTGCTCCGAGGCGGGAATCGAACCCGCAACCTCCTGCGTCGCAGGCGGACCTTCACCTACCGCGCCACAGAGGTCGTCAAATGTTCTATGTAGTAAGTAATGTATGCTATGTCGGTCCAGAAAATTAATAGTACACAGCAAAAAACAAATAAAATGCACGCAATTAGTTAAAAAAGACAGAAATTATCAAGCTCTGGTTAAACTCCTTTGCACGTGACAATGTTATTAAGTAAACGTACAAATTAGCCATTTTTGACTAATTAGCTAATTACAAATCTCTTCAGACTTCTCGTTAATTACCTACAGCCATGTGTGTAACTGACAAATTATTTTAATTCAGTTGTTGAATTTATCACGAGTTTCATCTCCTTTGTGTATTCGTTGTCTAAACGAGCAGCTTGTGTTAGGGTACGAGCAGGTATTTTGAGTATTTTCTATGATTCATGAAAAATTTTGTCTTTGTCTATTTCTTATTTCATTTATGCACATGTCTCTCTTCCCTTTTTCTCTCTCTCCCAATAAAGTTTGCTGGAAGAGAACTCTTTTTAGGGTTAAGTTCGCCCTTGTTTAAATTTTCTAGAATAAGTTTTGTGGTCTGTTTTTCAAAAAGTATAAATAAAATAAAAATATCTATCTATATATTTATTGTATTATGTCAGTCATCAAGTACCCAAAACACAAACTCCGCTTAGCTTGGGGCTAGATGATGCAGGTTGGATTATCCAGCAATATACATATTTATTTTCTTTAATATAGTTAATGCAATATTACTACAAAGAGCTTAAATTGTATGTACCTACTTATATTTTGAAAGGACTTTTTAATTCTTTATATCTCGCTTTTATCCTGTTTTCACCAAAGTCCGTCTAAGAAGGCACGCGGTAAGTGCACCACGGCTTCTTGTGAGCCGGATTTAACTTATGTAGTTCTATGTTGGGGCTAGTAATATTCTGTGGACGACTTATGTCCATAGATAAATAAGTAAATAAATAATGTTCGACAATCCACACAGCATCATCTAGTCCCAAGCTTAGCAGAGCTTGGGTTATGGGTACTTGATGACTGATATGCATAATACAATACATAATATAGATAGATATTTTTATGATACATAGAAAACGACCAGAACACCCGGAACAAATATCTGCAGGTCGTACAAACATTTGTCCTGTGGCGGGAATTGAACCCGTAATCTCCTGCGTTTCAGGCGCGCCTTCGCCCACCGCGCCACAGAGATAGATATATACATAGATCGTTTTTACACTAAACACAGAAAACTCCGAGAAAACATTCAGTTAGGTATTTGTTGTTCTGCAGATGCAGATCGTACAAACATTTATCGAAACGACTCGGTTAAAGAAGGTCGTTAAAGAAGTTATCATGTTTTAAAAACAACAGAACGAGTCTGTAATAATCGAGTTCTTGTTCATAAACACGAGTACAATCGGCACTACCGAGCTTTGCTCACATTAATCCAACACCACTACCGGATACCACAAAAATGTGCATATTTTCACCGTAAAATATATCTAAAACGAGTTGAAAATTCAAATTTAAATGCACACTTTTGCCTTTGACTACTCTCAAACTAACAACCTCAACTCGAAAACTAACAACTTAACAAGATATAGGTTTCTTGTTCGCTTCTTTAGTTTACTTTAAAAAGATTGAAGTGAACAAAAAATCAAAGCTTATGTCCTAGTTTTACTTATGAAATTTGAATTTTGTGTCGTGTGCAAGAATCATGTAAGGTCTAAACGAAATATAACACTATGATATTTATTCTGTGACAACCAAAACAAAGGGAAATTCAAGGTTGGATACAGTAAAGGTAATAGCCGTAAATAGTAAAAAAAACGAATATGTACCGACGGCCGCTGGGGCAAACGTGTTCTTGAGTGGAGACCACGCCTCGGAAAATGTAGTGTAGGACGCCCTCCAGCCAGAAAGACGACGGCAGACGCTGTTTAAAAAACTAAAAACTAATTTATATATTGCGTATGGATGCTTTGCTTTGAATACCTACTGAGGTATAGATACAGAAGTACTGGCGTTAGTCTACTTTCCTAGGGTATTACAGACCACCCGAGTAAACGAGGCATCAATAATTTAAAGTGCGCGGTGTAATTGCAGGCCAGTGCAATCTCATTAGAAAACTCGTGCGTATTGGACGCGTATTTACGGGCTTAAAGTAACGAGTCTCGGGCACGTCGACACTTGTGACGAGGGTTGGCTTTACTTCGTTAAGAAGATTATCGGCATAATCTTAACAACAAAGCTATTGAGCCCTTATTAAGGGAGGAAAGGATTGGATAAGTTTTATCAGAGTTTATTGATCAAGATAATTTGGTTATAATGAGTTGACGGTATTGTAGACACGCGGTTTTGGTGTCGATAGCGATTTCTGAATAAAATTATACCGTTTTTTTTTATAACTGGCTTTTGCTCGAGGTTCTTACGCGGTACCAGAATAAAAGAAAGTTAGATAAGAATAATATTGATTTCCGCAGTGAAATATTTTGTTTACCTTTTTTCAAAGCATAAATTGCAGCACAGTTTGTAGTTTTTTACCACAAAGTTCCACACCACAATCCAAATTTGTCTTTTAATAATACGTGTGGAAAAAAACGTAGGGCTCCCAGTGATAGCTTCTTTTGGCAATTTTTAAATATTGCCAAAAGCCCCCACCCTTTCGGTTTGAGGGTAAATTAATAGTGATAATAATCTTCATTTGTAAACAAAATGTCGCATGAATTATGTACAATTGGGAATAGGTAGACATGGGTTACGTTTAGTAAACGAACTATACTCCGATTAAAGAACCCTGGATATATTTTGTAAACAAACGGGTTACAAAACCCAAGGAGTATTTATTGGTACAATATATTACACACTGATAAATATTTTTGACATTGGTATCATCGAAAATCAATTCTATCAATTGTGAATGCTTTCGTTCATCATTTAATGGATCTCTCGATCGTTTTCGAATTTAAAATTAATCATTGTTTAGCTGTAGGTATATGTGCAGTATGCCTTGTTGAAGTTTGCGTTTTATTTTTTAGTAATAAGCTTGCTGTTAGGTTATTTTCTTTTATTGTTATCAGTTATTGTTGTTTTCATTCATAAACGTCTTATTGACATATAATAAAATGTATTTTAAAATTTATAAGAATCTATCAAGAATATAAAAAATACATGTATAAAATTACAATCTACACAAAACAACAAAAGGAAACCCAAAGGCCGGATGGCAAACACACGATTACAGATTTAATCGGACACGATTTAATCGCAAATATCAATTGACGTTATCAATAGACTATAGTGATAAGAGATCTTCACAGATCAGTTGCATAATCCTGCGTTATCTAGAAGTTATGAATATCTTGAAGACAATATTTGTAAAAAGATTTTATTTTGCCAGAACATTGACGAATAGCATACATGAAAATTAACCTTAAATGAACAGAGTAACTGACAAAATCGGTCTCCACTCAGCATGTGCCGCTGGTCTTCCGTGGAGACCCTGGTGCGTAAGCCTAATAATTTTTTTTATCAAAGAAAATTGAAACACAACAGAATATTAAAATGGTGAAGGCAGCTGAAAACAGTTTTTAACTCACAACTGCTCTAAGCTTTACTAATAGTCATCATCATCATCATCATCATTATTAGCCTATAGCAGTCCACTGCTGGACATAGGCCTCCCCCAATGAGCGTCATAGCAAATATATCATAATATATATATATGTCATAATATCTTACTAATAGTATTTTCCAACAAATACCTAACAGCGTACTCGAGGATATTTTGAAGTATTTTCGCTCCACTTGAAACGAGCCGAAAGCACACGAAAAATGTGCACAAAGGATTGTGAAACTACTGTTGGATACAGCTACAAATTAGATTCCTTCTGTAGTGCACTGGCAAAAGGCAGCTATATTGATCTATATCGACCCTCGCACAAAGGATTTTAAACCTTAACGTCGTAAACATAGATTATGTTCCATACTCTAAATGCCATACTCTTCTATGCTAAGCACTAAGATTCCAATAGCCTACGATCGTGCCAAGCAAAACGATTGTTACTATCGTCAACAGGTCCATATATACCCTAAAGGTTATACAGGATATTTAAAAGGTAAGCCTTAAAAATCATATTTTAGGTTTCCGTACCCAAAGGGTAAAACGGGATCGTATAAGACTCCGCTGTCCGTCCGTCCGTCTGTCACCAGGCTGAACCGTGAACACTCATGAACATGAACCGTGATAATTTAGATTTATATATATTTATATAATTTAGAAATTCTTAGATGTTATAATAACTTTCACAGATGATGTATTTCTGTTGTCGCTATTACAATAAATAGCTTAATAAAATAAATGGACTCCCACACAACAGACATGGTTTTTTATTGTCGTTTTTATAGATAATGGGAAACCTTCGTGCGCGAGCCCGACTCGTACTTGGCTGGTTTTTTATTATATTTATTGGAGTTAATTTAACTTTCTACTTTTCTATTTTTTTTCTAGGGTTAGCAGGAATACCTCGCTGATACTCAGATTATCCTAACTCTTACATTTCATGAAATATTTTATCTTCATTAGGAAGCATTGTCGCCTTGTAACTGTTTTATCGTTATTTTTATTGCTACTTATAACGAAACTCGGAATCCGTTGGGGTTCGAACATTTTTGTATGGAGCCTGGCATACCTACTCGTCCGCCATTTTGAAAAAAACGTGATTCGGCGGCCAGTGATGAAACGCATGTCAATCGACAGAGTAAATGATTACAAACAAAAAGTGTTCTATGATCAAATCTCATAAGTGATACGGTTTCTGAGATATTTGAGTCAGAAAAAAAGAAAAAAAGTTATACGATTCGTACTATCATAAATACCGTATAAAATGAGGAGTCCAAAAATTCGTCCGTGCTTTAGACAAGAAACCGACTCCACCCGGCTCGGTGCACCGGAAGACTCCCCTCCCCGTACCGCACCCCGCCAGCCGCCATTTTGTTTGACGTTTATCTATCATTCGGCTTCTAATCTCTGGTCTGAGTGCACGAATATTTCTTTTCCTCACGAGCAGTTATTTTGTTACGTTGTGTTTCTTGTTAAGTTATAATATTTAGATTTTGAAAAAGTCGACACTATAGACGAGGCAACATTTCAATATTATATAGGATTCAGTAAAACTGCTTTTTTGAGTATTTTAGATAATACTCCATCATTGCAACAACTTAAACAACCCAAAAGGGCTTTAGCAATGGTGCTAAGCAAACTGCACACAGGCGACTCTAACGACAGGTTGTCTTCTTTATTTCGGCTAAGCCCCGTACACTTTGGTCGTGTAATGAAAAAGGTGCGAACTCATTTATTGAATGAATTTGTTCCACTGCATCTGGGTCTTTCGCGTAATAGAGAAACTGAAGAATATCGTGAAGAATTACGTCAAAGAATTTTGTCTATACCGAATTTTTTATATGGAAGTCCTGAACAACCAAACCGCGTCATTTCTATTTGCGACGGAACTTATATATACGTTAAAAAAAGTTCTAATTATTTGTTTCAAAAATAAACGTATAGCCTTCATAAATATCGGAATTTGTTGAAGATGTTTTTGATTGTGGCACCAGATGGATACGTCATAGAAGCATTTGGTCCTTATGGGGCCGATAAATCTGACGCAATTATTATGGGAGAATTAATTGAAAATGAAGAATTTCGGAGAGTTTTCCAGCCCGGAGACGTATTTATTCTTGATCGCGGTTTTCGGGACGTTATTGGAGCACTGGAAGCGTCAGGATATCGTGCTTTTATGCCCAAAACGAAAAGTAGACACGAGAGGCAACTGACTACCCAAGATGCCAATGAATCACGCAAAGTGACAATATGCCGGTGGGTAGTCGAGACGGTTAATGGGCACATTAAAAATCAGTTTCGCCAATTAAGAAATCAATATCCAAATGTAGCTGCAAGAAAAATGTACGAAGAGTTTCGCATTGCATGCGCTTTACTCAATGCTTTTGGTGCTCGAAACAACGATCACAACTTAGTGAACGAAATTATGAACCAAATTAATTTAAAACAGAACGCCCCCAACACTTTAAGCGAAATAGTGATACAAAATAATTTAAATCACCACAGGTTGGATTTCCAAACAATGGAAGCAAATGTCGGGCTAGAAGATTTCCCTGTCTTAACTAAAGACGATCTTATAATAATGGCGTTAGGGACTTATCAAATCGCTCAAGCCAGGAGTTATTATGGCGAGCATATAAAAACTAATGGTGCATATGTAGTGCAAGTATGTCGAGGAAATGATGCCAATCTGTTTCCAGATGATTCGTGGCTATTACGTGCCAAAATACAATCGCGTCATTCGGGAAACCGTATCTATTTTGTGTATATTTTAATAAATAACCTCATGGAGGGCAGAGAAAAAGTCGCGGGATGGTATTGCTCGTGCGTAGTGGGGAAAAGAACCCTGGGCTGTTGTTCCCATATTATGTGTGTAATATGGTTCATGGCATGGGCTCGACACCAGGAAACACTGCCTTCGTCACCAGCGGCATTTTTGGATTCAATAATTGTCAGACATGATGTAGAGAATGAAGCAAATGACGAATTTTAAAACAAAAAAAGCCGCTGGTGGCAAACCAATCGTTGTAGATACCGATTTCAATTATGTATGTACATAACTACTGCTATAATAATAAAAATGTGTTCAATAAAAAGGTTGGATTTTATTTCCCATACCCTTACCTACCTATTAAATAAACATCATGTTAGAACATAGCTCAGGAACAGATTTTTTCTATAGTTTTTAGACCCAAATATCTCAGAAACCGTATCACTTAGGAGATTTGATCATAGAACACTTTTTGTTTGTAATCATTTACTCTGTCGATTGACATGCGTTTCATCACTGGCCGCCGAATCACGTTTTTTTCAAAATGGCGGACGAGTAGGTATGCCAACGATGTTCGATGCTCAATATTTTTTTCTTGTACATTTCTGGTGATGTAACTCAGTAATGTACGAGTAACAAGGGATTATACGCACAAGTTAGGGTTGGCACCTGCATGAACATAGGGTTGGCAGCTACTCAGAATTACCCACGTTTTCACCACGCTCGGTAGGCGGATCGGTGACCGCAGTAGAGGTGTTTAAAAGCTAATTGAGAGCGAGAGCGATGATCCATGGTGGTATTTCCATTGTCAGAATATCTTCAAAACTGATTTTGCACGCAGGATATTTAAATGTTGTTTATTCCTGTTTTGTTTTCTGTTTTGTGTGGTATAATAAAGTATTTTAGTATCAATCTATGTCTGAATATTTATATTCGTTATTTCGTTCTATTCTATTCTAATATCCTCATCAAAGCCTGTGACAAGTGGGAAAATTCTCACTGTTTACGACACTGGCAAATACTAACAGCGATTCACTTTACTTTATTTTCGAAATTCCGGAAATAAATGAGTAGCGTTTATCTCTGGCATTATCTTACTCATATTATAAACGCGAAAGTTTGTAAGTATGGATGGATGTTTGTTACTCTTTCACGTAAAAACTACTGAATGAATTTTAATGAAACTTTACAATAATATAGCTTATACATCAGCATAACGCATAGGCATAATTTATAAAGATATATTGTATATTATCCAAAATATCTGTCACAACGCGGGTGAAACCGCGGGGCGCAGCAGTGTGTAATAAAAAACGGGGCATAGACAACTAGTCTTGTGGCAAACAGAATACATATTTTCGATTCCGCGCCAAGGCGTGTTTAGGTATCACGTTTGTGTTTAGAACACGATGTGATGTCACACGATTTGGACAAGAAATCTCCTATGTCATTCGGAATAACCCCCCAGTTCCACTGATGGGTGGTGCGTTCTATCTCGTACGATTTCATACAAAGATTTATTGGCCGCGTCGTAGTGCCGCGCAGTTCCGCTCAGTGTGGTCGTACCTTTATAAAATATGATCATCATCATCATCAGCCTATAGCAGTCCACAGCTGGACCTAGGCCTTCCCCAATGAGCGCCATAGTGCCCTGTCTTCAGCTTGCCGCATCCAACATCTACCTGAAGTCTTTCGCAGGTCGTCATACAACCTGGTCGGAAGGCGTCCTACACTACCTTTACCGAGTCGGTAATATAAAGACATAAATTTCTAATCTCTACGATTGCTTCAGGTTTGTGACTTCCGTACCCCACCGGCTGGATGCGACGTCAACCCTCCACTAGAGCCTGAAGCAGAACCGGAACCGGAACCAGAGCCGGAATCGGAACCGGAACCAGAATCGGAACCAGAACTGGAACCGGAACAGGAAATCCAGCCTCTTCCCGAATCTATTGAAGAAGAAGGTTCAGGAGACGAATGGCTCGAGGAAACTCTAAAGAGATTCGCCAAGGTCATCAAAACTCAGGAAGAGATCGAGGCTGAAGAAGATGTTGAAGCCAAGAGGCAAGAGGAGATTGTAGAGGAGGCAGAGGAACTGAAGAGGCAAGAAGATGCAGAGGCAGATGAGGAAGTAGAAGAAAAGCAAGAAGATGTTGAAGAGGAGCCACAAGAAGAGCTTAAGAGGCTTAAGAGGCAAGAAGAAAGTTCTGAGGAACACGACCATGATCATGAGGACCACGACCACAATCATGACCACCATGATCACGATCATGATGACCATGATCACGATCATGATGACCATGATCACGATCATGAACACGATCATGATCACGAACACGATCATGATCACGATCATGAAGAAAACTTATTAGAAGAATCAAGTACGTTTCTGAAACAAAAGGAAGATGGCAAGCAACACAATCACGACCACGATCATGATGATCACGATCATGATGACCATGATCACGATCACGAACACGATCATAATGACCATGATCACGATCACGATCATGATGACCATGATCACGATCACGAACACGATCATGATGACCATGATCACGATCACGAACATGACCATGACGACCACGACCATGAACCAGACAATCAAGAGAATGAAGAAGAATCAGTGGTTGCGGAATTAGAAACAAAGAAAAGATCAAGAAGATACATTAGACAAGATGATGACTTTGAACAACCAGAGGTAGTAGAAATCGAGTCTCCCGAAGAAAATGAAGAAGTTGAGGAATCAGAAGAAACAAGACAGGAAGAAATCCTGGAATTGGAAGAACAGTTAGAAGAAATCGAAGAAGTCAGGCAGAAGTTCTACCAAAAACTCTTCAGTCTGTTCGCTTAAATTCAAACGCAAGTTCTTAGGAAATGCTTATTTGAATTTGAGGTTAGGTTTAATTTTAGAAGTACCTAGCTATTTATTGTCCTAAGTTATGTGATCACTTTGTGCAATTTTGTAAATATGAACTTTTGTGAGTGAGAATAAATGCATTACAAAACTATACGTGTTGAGTTTTAGATTATAATAATCACATATTTTACATAACTTAAACTTAGGTATCTAATCATCATCATCATCAGCCTATGTTAGTCCACTGCTGGACATAGGCCTCCCCCAATGAGCGCCATAGCGCCCTGTCTTCAGCTTGACGTATCCAGCATCCGTCCGCAGTCCTTCGCAGGTCGTCATCCCAACTGGCCGGAGGGCGTCCTACACTACGTCCGAGACGTGGTCTCCACTCAAGAACACGTTTACCCCTGCGTTTTTCGGTTCTTCGCGAGACATGGCCGGCCCACTGCAACTTCAGCTTGCTAATTCTCAGGTCTTTCTTAGGTATCTGATCATAAATGCGACTTGGTTAAATCAAGACTAACAACTTTTGTTCTAAGACTTGCCAAAACGTAATTCATCTCAAGAAAATATATTTTTTAGTTTTTCTGGTCATTTCTATGAATTGCTATTCTATTTTATGTATTGTCCAGCATTATTTATTATTATTATACACTCATTTATTTAAATTCTCGTATAAAATACATTTTTACTATAGATAATACAATAAAATATTATAAAACTATTCTACAGTAAAAAATATATCAAAACGGTAGATCACCGACCGCGGAGCTAGGCTCAAGCGGCCGGTGACTAGAGCTGCAGAGAAAGGAACTTCCTGACGATACGTGCCGAGTCCAAGAGTACCAAATTATTATTATCATTATGCCTAGAACATACCTACCTACTTAGAGTAAATTATTTTAAGCCTATGTTTCATTTATTCGATTCTGGGGTAGTATACATATGTATGCGCTAGGACCGAACTAATACTAGTTACGCCTGCGTGGGAATCAAGTATGTGTCAAATAGTTTATAAACCTTCCTCTTGAATAACTCTCTATTAAATAACCGCATCAAAATCCGTTGCGTAGTTTTAAAGATCTAAGCATACATAGGGACAGACAGAAAGCGGGAAGCGACTTGAGTTTTATACTATGTAGTGAAGGGAAATGTGTATCAAACAAAGACGATATTAAATTTTAGCAATTTATTACTTCATTATCATACAAAATAAATCTCAAATACAGTAATAATTATAGTTATAGTAACACAACCAAAGCAAAATCATTAGACATTGAATTTGAGAAGTACATTATTATGTTGCTGTAAGTAGGCCTTTGGTAGGATCGGCCGTAAATGCAAACGGACATAAATTATACAAGTTATTTTTGCATGTATTTTAAAAAAGTGACTTGTTAGAGATTAGTCTACTCATTGGCAGTTAGAATCCCAAAATACTGGCAATACATCGATGACGTCACTCAAAGACGCCAAGCATTAAGCTAGGTATAAAAAATAAACATCTAGGTAAATTGTACAATATCGAATTTTAATATGTTCGAATTAGAGTACAAATTCGCGTGAAAAGTCACAATACAAGAGCACCTTGGTACATGAATGATGCAGGTTATTTTATGTCGGTATAATTTATAATTTGGCAACAAAAAGTCCTATAAGTCAAGTTTACGTTCACAATGAAGCTAAAGCAATCACTTACATCAAAATATTATGGTCCACCCGACGCTCAGTATAATAAAGATAGCAATGAGTAGATATGTGATGTGTTATATTATCTGTGGCGATGAAACGAGGCTGGTTATACATCCATTCGATAAAGTCACATATCTTAACGCAATATGAACTCTAACGGTAAGGAATAAAGTTCCATCGCTTACAGAAAATTCCTATATTAAAGCGAATATAAGTAAATCTAGCATAACAAATAACCATTACAATATTCTTTGACCAGATACATTTTCCACTATAAACGTTACTACGTCGTTGTATAAAACTGCGTATAACCAGACCAAATCAAATCTGCGGCTACAAATAGCGTATCAAAGCATTTAAGCGTCTTTTCAAATTGGTCGCGTATCTTTGCAGTTTTATAAAACGACGGTTTTATCGAAAAATATCACGAATGTCCCAAGTCGCACAGCATCTGTTAAAACAATATGAATCTAAAAGCTACTTTACATAAGATTTAAAATTATTGGGCGTGAAATAAATAGTATTTACAAACAGCTACGGTGCGACGTCAGACATTTTCACCGACAATTCCTTCCACAAATCCAACTTCAGTAATCGATTACATACCAGTATGGAAATAATATAGAGATTTTCATAATTAGACATAAGGAAAGTCATACAAAAGTTTTCAAAAACAATTCACTTTGAGCTTTTACAAAATCTCTTCAAAAAGGGAAAACATCAAAATTAAAGTACATGTGCCGCGAAACAGGAACTAATCTTGAGCTAGTGTGATTTTGTGAACACAAAAACAGAGAAAATGTAAAGCAGCTTGAATGTAGTAAAAGGAAACAATCATGGGCTATCAAAATATTTCACTCCATCAAATACAGTTAACTTTTTGTAAAATTTAAGACAATAGAAAATTTAAAGCGTGCACTTAACTTTACTTCGTATCAAATCCTTTATTCAGTAAAAAAGTACGAAAGGGATGCTTTGTATAAACTATTCTATGTGAGACAAATAGTCGTATTAGGGGTCATGTTATACTGGCTACTTCTAGATTTGGACAGCAACCACTGTAACCAGAACCGTTTCACAAAGGTTTATCAGAGCCTTCGATGGAAAATATGCCTTATTCCGAGAGTAAAGTGGTTCAGAATAGGCCGACATCTTTCTTCATGTTGGTTTGCTTCCAAGCTGGCAGAGCTGAGAATTCTTCTTTGGCTATACCGAAAGCTTCCTGAAAGATTAACGAAAAAATGTAGATATATTTATTCTAGCACTTTATGTCCATCCAAAGGTTGCCTGGCAGAGATCGCTCTTAGCGATAAGACCGCCCATTGTACATCATATTTTATATTTGTTTTTTTCCTTTTCCTGTCTTGTGTATCTTTTATGTATTTGGTGTGCAATAAAGAGTTATTGTATTGTAGATAAAATATATAAATAATGCTGGACAACTTACACAGCATAACCTAGCCCCAAGCGATGCAGAGCTTGTGTTATGGGTACTAGATGACTGATATACTAAATACATAATAATATACATCGTTACATATTTTTATATTGTTTCTAAGCACCCGGAACAAATATCTGCATATCGTACAAAAAATTGTCCCGAGGCAGGAATCGAATACAAATACAAATAGCCCAATAGTCCCAAGTGCATCTGTGTACCCAATACCCTTTTACCACGACTTATGTACAATTACCACAATACTTTCTTTAAGCCCCGATTGCGCAAGCATTGTTAAAAGTGTAGGTTTTTTTAATTTGACGTTTATGTCAAACTATACAAAATAAAATGGTCCGGGAGCCAGATGTGACAGATTTTCATGACCAAGTCCCCTCCCAAGCAAAACGATTAGGGATTAATATAATGAATACTCGTGACCCTCAGCTGCGACTCCGTGGGTGGGTTGGGCAGTGGCAGCGATGATGACATTATTCCCATGGAATAAGGTTCAAATCAGAATTCTGGAATATGCTTGTTTAATGTCTGATTTGAACATTATTCCATGCGTGGTAACGTCTTAACGAAATAAACATATTGACAAAGTAACTGTAAAACGATGAAGCTCTCTATACCTGAAAGTCAGGAGCGGACAAATGCCGCTCTAAATGATGCGGGTCCACGTGGTCGGGCAGCGGACGCCGCTGCAAGGCCGCTAGCGGGAGCACAGCGTCCTGGCAGCTAAGCCGGGAGAGCTCGCACGCGCCGGACAGCACCTCACCAGCTTTGAAGCCGTGCTGCAATAGTGCGGAGTTTATACAGTGCAAAGCGTTAGGTTACCGGATACCAGGGGGTTTAGACTAGATTTACATGTTGAAGAGTTATATTTATTTGAAGGAAAACCAGAGGCTTATATATGTATATAACAGAATAACAAATTGATTAATACTAAAAAGCTTACTGAAGTTTTTCAGTTATAGGGTCAATTTAATTTAACCATCGTCAAGCATAATTAAATTACATAATAATAAATAATTTATTATAGACTACAATAAATATAAAAAAAGAAAAATTTGAGAATTGATTTTACATCTTTAGTACTCGTAAATCAGCGATAGCACATCCCGGCTACAAACATCCAGATTCAGATTATTTATTAGGTCTTGGTTGTGGTAACTTCTTACTTAATATGTAAGTAGTAATATTACTAAATAATTTTTTTAAAATTAATGTAATAAATACCAATATACATTAAAAATTGCATTTTAAAATAAACCAAATAACAATCTAATAATTATATTATAAAAAGAGAATGTAGATTCAAGAAACGACCTCTTCTCAATGTCATCCATCTTGAATATCGTTATAACTAATTCAAGATGGATGACATTCAGTAAAGTGCTGAGAGTAAATTGTTGTAATCTTATTCACATAATCTGAAAAATAGCGTAAGGGGAGCATTGAATTTTGTACAAGAGATTTTTCAAACAGTACGCGTTCAATGCGTATAACCTGCGTACTTCAAGAATGGGATTGAGATGACGCCATTACTCTTGCTGTTCTTTAGATCGGATTCGAACTGAGCAGGACAGCATGAGAGATAAAATCTCATGAGATATGTAAATCTCAATCAAATTCTATAACTACGCAGGTTTATACCATTGAACTCGTGTGCTCATAAAGTAAATCCACCAGTAAGCAAAGAAAGCCGAATACTCATTAGCGAGCTGTAAGGGCGCATTCACACAGCATGCGTTTTACAGGATCCGTTTTTTTCCGTGATGGCGTATTTGGTTGTAGAAGCGAACCCACCCGACAGTATTCCAAATCCAGTAAACGATTGTTTCTAGTAGCGAAGGATTCGTAAAAAACGGTCCCTTAAAAACGGATTCGATGTGTGAATGCGCCCTTAGGCTAAAATCTTCCTTCAGATCGATTCATTTCGATTCACTATATTATGTACATTTATAGCTCACAAGTATCCAGTTACAAGAATTATAACCATAGTAACAAAAAATAACTAATGTAATGTAAAAGTAATAGTAACCTACCGCGATGTTAGCCTCCGCGGCCGCGTCATGGTCCGTCCAATGGTCGAAGAGGTCAGTGAACGCGCGCGGCTCCAACCCCGCTGCCACGACGCAGACGGAGGGTTGACTGGCGCGTGAGCATCGCCAGTAAGCTTCGGCGGTGCGCAGCGCGGCCGTGCGCAGTGCTTGCCAGCGACCTGCGAATGCTCCTACACCTAGAAAAATAAATAAATAAACATTTACTTTCATTTCTTTTGGTGTTCAGGATCAATGCTGCAGTCCAAATTCAAAATTAATAGCGCCATCTATTGTTAATGCTAGTAAATAAATAATGCCGGACAATTCACACAGCATTATCTAGTCCCAAGCTAAGCAGAGCTTGTGTTGTGGGTACTAGATACTGGACATAATACAATACATTACGTAGATAAATATTTTTTATTATAAAGAAAACGACTAAACCACCAGGAACAAATATTTGCAGATCGCACAAACATATCTCCCGGGAGGCGGGAATATACGCGCAACATACTGCATCGCAGGCGGACCTTTGCCCACCGCGCCACAGAGGTCGTAATATTCAAGAGTTTTGTTCCTTCATACCTGCGTTCCGCTCAGCCGGTTCTAATTCCCCGTCCTCGCCGCGCGGCCACCAGCCTTGCCATAGCCATACCATGACTCCGTCGTCCAATAGGAATAGAGCTGTAATAAACAACACATTTTCATTTAAAAAATCATAGCAAAAGGCTTATCTTGTGAAGAAATACCATTTGTATTTGTATCTTAGGTTAGGTTACAACCTTATTTTCTTGTCAATTTTCAAGTCTTTTATTCCTTATGGCGGTACCCCGAGGCAAACTAGCGCCGACAACTATTTTATCTTATTATTTTATGTTTTAAGGAACAAAGGAAAATACAACAACTTAACTGGGAATTTTGTGACACATATTATAAGCTTTTTTTAATGTGTCTAGAGTAGTTTTTTTCGTCAAGAACTTGAATAATAATTACATGTCATTTGACATTACGAATTATTCTATACAAAATCTGCCTACCGAACTCATCGAAAACTAACAGGAGTACCAACCTGGCTGAGAATCCGTATAAAGCTCCTTCTGCTCGAACGGGAAAGGTGTCACCAAGGTCTGATGTCGAAGTGGCGATAGCACCTCATTGGCTTCAAAATGACCCCCCAAATCGGAGAAATGGAACAAACGGGGGGTCACATCCCCCCCACAATCCTTCCCCCCATCTAGCACAGAGTTATAATGCTGTTTATTAGCGACGCCTAAAGCTTCGAGCACCCCTTTAGGTTCTTCCCCTTCTTTTATCTCTGTGATCTTTATATCGCTGGCTTCGAATATATAGTTTGGTTTACGAGCGATCATCTTATTGGCCAGTTCGATAGCTATGTTCTTAGTGTGCTTGAGGCTTCTAGCTCCGTGCCAGATGTAAAGGCAGCCTTTCTCTGTATCAGCGAGTAGAAGCGACCCACGTGATCGCAATTGCCTCACTGAACAAGGAACTTGGAGTAAGTAAGCTTCGTTGGAGAGATTTCCCCGAGTGACGAAGAGTTTGTATCGATTTTTGTCTGTGTCTTTCTTCCCTTGGTGTACGACTAGGTTGCCTTGGAATAGGTTTAGGAAGGCTGGTGGTTCGTTGCCTTGGGCTACGCGAACTTGAGGACCCTTTTCGCGGTCTAATTCGACTGTGAGTAAGGCGGCTGCCCCCTTTTCGTTGGACGATGCGTCTTTGCCTTGCCAGCAGAAGTATGCGCATCTATCGCGACCAGTGACGTTGTGTTTCGAAGGTTTTCCGTTGAGTTCTCTTCCTGTAGCCGTAATTTGGTACTCCCAACGTATTATATAGCTATCGCCCGAAAAGAATTCCGACATTTGAACGTCATTATCGACTTTCTGGTAATCGTATTCTTGGATAACCCATTTGGAGACAGATTTGGTTCTTATATCGTAGCGTCTCATATTTTCTTTATCGTAGTACTGTGTGCCTCTGCCGACATGCGACCCTTCTAGTATGAGATCTGGGTCCTGGTATTCATTCGACCACATTTCTTCGGCATCACAAGGCGTTACCTCAATGGAGTTAGATTTATTTTCCTGTGGCTTGATTCTTATGACTCGGGAGTAATCAGGCCAGTCGAGGAACTTCTCTTTGAAAAGGATAGTTTCCATGTGCTGCGTGATTTTTGATAGGATGGCCCATTCGGGGCGGGTTTTTGATACTTTGGAGGGCGAGTCAGTTTCGTCTCTGGCGCCTTGGTAGACGGCGGCATTCAGCGGGTTGATATGACACTCCTCGTAGTTATAACCTTCATCAAACAGCTCCTTAGCTAGTTGCGCCGCCCGTCTTCGGCTCTCGAGTGGTACATTTTTCCCGTACCAAATATACATCTCTGAACCAAAGTCGAAAACTATCGACTTAGCTTGGTTCAGCATCGCAATTTTCGGCTGCTGACCCCAATACTCCTTTATAGGAACTAATTCGTCGTCCATGACTTCATAGCACATGTTAGTTTGCACCATACACGATTCGAAGATTTCGTCTTCGTCCGCGTGACCAGTCTCGATGGGTTTGTAGGATTCTGGGCTCTCTGTGACACCGAGTAAGGTCCAGAATTGGTTCCACTGTTTGTTGGTGAAGGCTTTGGTTTGCTCGTCTATTTTGGTGACGGCGGTGGAGCCCTTGCAGCCCAGATCTTTGGTGTTGTGGATGTGGAGGGCTATGTCCGTGCTGCGGTTTCTGGAAACAAGATAAAACAGAAATTAATATTTCTTAATAGTAAATGGAACACCTTACTTGTGTATGATTTTACCACAACATTATACAGTATCTACAACCAAAGGCATAAATAAAATAAAATAATAAATTATTGATTTCAATTATAAATTATAAAATTTTGAAGGTAAATTTATTCCAAGTAGCTATTGCCAAGTAGGTACCTATTACTTACAGGATGGGATAGAAAGACAAAATAAACCTAAACATGAATTGTATTGCTGGGCAGGTAAAGTTTATAGTGTATTTGACTTGTCTAACTGCTTTTTCGTAAGCCTAGCCAAGAAATAAAGCTTTTGTATCTGAATTGCCTTGTTCAGTTTAAAGATATTCATAGTAGTTACGTTTCAATAACGTTGGCGTAGTGTCCTATGTAGAGAAACACCTGATCCGGTGTGACCAGTACGAAGCAATCGCCTCGGTTCACGCTCGAAGCCACCGGCTGGACCAGTCGAGTCTGGAAAGAATGCTTTAGTTAGTATTATGTCGTTAATCGCTAAAAGTTCTGCTCTGGTATTTCAAGGAGCTGGGTTGGTTGGGGCCTGATTATGTAGCAAGGCTACCACGCTAGTTAACACATAACGCAACGCGCGTTATTTTACGTGAAGCTAAACTTTGCGTAATAACGCGTGAAAAGGTGTTATTTCTTTGAGAGAGAAGAGAATAACCTTGCCATGTTAACCTTTTTTCTAAGTCAGTCCAATGCCGTCGGCGCTGATATCATGCGTTATATATGTTAAATAGCGTGATAACATTGCAGGGGACAAAGCACAATACACTGTCATGCGAGATGTCAGTGCAGATCCCAGTTCCTCCTAATATGGACTAAATTTATCTTTGGATTGTTTTGAAATAACTAGTTATAACATTTTACAACCCTGAGTGATCCATTAACCAAATGATTGCGTGATTTGCATAGTACGATACTATTGGTTTTTGCTCCAGTTATAATGTCTTTAAAGTAAACTTTATGATATTTCATCATCATCATCAGCCTATATCAGTCCACTGTTCGACATAGGCCTCCCCCAAAGAGCGCTATAGCGTCCTGTCTTCAGCTTGCCGCATCCAGCATCTACCTGCAGTCTTTCGCAGTTCGTAGTTTTTTTTAATGATATTTAATTTCAGGTAAATAACATCACTCATCTCTGGTTTACCACGTAATAAATATATAAATCTCTGTTCAAAAGAATCGCAAAGGATAAATAGATTATTCTCATCACCTGTACGCGTCTCCTGCCTTTAACCTGAAGCAGCATGATAGGCTTAGTTCCGTTGACTGTGGGCGCGGCGGCGGCCGCACTGCGAAGCGCGACATTCGAGAAGTCTTCTTTGGTTGCTAATGCTGCTAGCGCTTCTGCTGCTAAGCCGCAGTTCGCGGTTGCTGTAAAATAATTTTAAGATATTAGAATTTCTTTTATATACAAGGTTTTTTTTCGTTTCGATTTAATGGCTTTTTCCGTATCGTTCAATACGTATAATAAATAATTAAGGCCGATTTAAATATGCGAAAACTATTCATATTATCCCGGTTGTGTATCCATATTTTTAATATATTTAATCTTTCTTTGAATAAAAACTGAGGAACGGCCAATTGTTTTGCGATACCGCGTATTTAGAAAGAATTACGTATGCTTCCGTTCAAATGTCCTTTTATTAAGTATTTGCACCCACGCTTCGCCCATTTTTTTATCAGTATTTTATTTATTTCATTCTTATTCATATTTCTTATCATTCTTAATAAAAAGTGGTTCTTTTATTCCCGTGCCCAGAGCGATGTGGCTAGCGCTTTCAAGGGATTTCAAGAAACAACGTGTTTTCATTGGTCAATATTATATTTCTTACCTTTCTCCTTAAAAAGTTGTTCTTTCAGCCCAATGGTATGTTGTGCGATGTACTCCTCCCTAATGTCAGTTCTCGCAGCTAGCGCTTTCAAGGGATTTCAAGAAACAGCGTGTTTTCATTGGTCAATATTATATTTCTTACCTTTCTCCTTAATAAGTTGTTCTTTCAGCCCAATGGTATGTTGTGCGATGTACTCCTCCCTAATGTCAGTTCTCGCAGCTAGCGCTTTCAAGGGATTTCAAGAAACAGCGTGTTTTCATTGGTCAATATTATATTTCTTACCTTTCTCCTTAATAAGTTGTTCTTTCAACCCAATGGTATGTTGTGCGATGTACTCCTCCCTAATGTCAGTTCTCGCGGCTAGCGCTTTCAAGGGGTTTCGTGATGCGGCGTGTTTTCTCTCGCGTTTCGCTCGGCGCGCCCATTCGTTGGTCAGTCTGGGAATAAACATTGTTTTTTGTTAATTACATTGTTATTATAAAGATCATTTATAATACAAATAGGTTACATAACTTAGTTAATAGTGCCTTAAAGTCTATGTAAGGTTTGTCTTAACACTTAGTTCTCACTTTATTTAAAAACTAGCGGACCTTCCCGGCTTCGCACGGTTTTAGCACGGATCCCTAACTTTAAAAAAAATATTATATAGCCTTTGTTCACCGGGGATAGTATAGCTGCGGTTGCTTGCTCCCAACGGTTAAAGAATTTTTCAAATCGGTCCAGTAGTTTCGGAGCCTATTCATTACAAACAAAAAATCAAACCTTTCCTCTTTATAATATTAGTATAGATAAATTTATAATATCTACTGTAGTTAACGTACGATCTAACAACATTAAGTACGTAGTTACCTACATTCGTTAGCCGAGAAAATAGTAAGGTAGCTATAATAGGCCACCCACCATGAAGAAGTTGCCCGGAAAAAACCGCTCTTAGGGATAAGGCCGTCCATTGTGCATCTGTACAAGTATCTTTGTTTGTTCAGTTTTTTTTCTCAGGAGGTAAACAATACTTACAGATGTCTCTGCGCGCTGTCAATAGCATCTAGATCCAGGTCTACATCCAGCTCTTCGCTCTTCACAGGCTGTAGGGGTGCGAAGAACGCCTGGAATGTCTCATCATCAGCTCGCGGCACTCTTACCGCGCTGCCGGTCTTTTCTGCGCCAGGGGAATCGTCTTCTGCGGAAGGTGGAAATTATTAGTACTGGAAATTGTCATAGCACATATGAACTGATACATAATACAAGATATTACTTATATAGATATTTTTATAATACATAGATAACGACCAGCACCCGGAACAAATATCTGCAGATTATACATACATTTATTCCAAGGCGGGAATCGAAACCGCAACCTCCTGCGTCGCAGACGGACCTTCGACCACCGTACTATGCGCCACAGAGGTCAAAGAATGCCTAGGACATATCTTTCTAACACAAAATATTTACTGTCATCTGCCCGACTGATACTTTCGCTGACGACTGAATGACTGCGCTTGAATGACTCCCGGTTAATCCTCGGACTTCTTTGAGCTTGACCTCATCCATTGATAATAATGAATAGTATAAATATGACCTGTCTAAGTGCTTATTTGTAAGCTTAAAGAAATAAAAACTTTTCATTTTCATTTTCATCCTCCTGCATCGCAGGCGGAGCTTAGACTACCGCGCCACTGAGGTCGTCAAAGAATAACTAGGATATATAACTACACGAAATACTTACTCTCATCCGCCCGACTAATGCTCTCGCTGACTGAATGACTGCGCTTGAATGACTCCCGGTCAATCCTCGGGACTTCCTTCGGCTTGACCTCGGCGGCTTGGCTGACGACTGCGCACGACGCCGACCGCAAAGGACCGGACGTGAAGCCGTTTGTAGGTGATGTCGGTTTGCGAGATCTGGAAATAAAGATATTTAAAATTGAAATTGATTGAAAATCTGGTTTTGAATATGCGATCTCACAAAACCATTTTCTACGACAAATCCTTCTCCATCCAGGCTATAAGGTTGTGGAATGCACTACCAGAGTCCATTAGAAAGCTGTTTTCAAGGAGTTTTTCCTTAAAATAGTGAATATTGGTACTTACTATTTATTTATGTTTCTAAATAGTAAAAAAAATATTTATTATTTGTTTTACATATTCATAATGTTATGTTCATACCTTATCTTTGGTACACCCCCTGTCTTTCCTAAATTAACATAATTCTTTCCATCCAAAGGTCTGGAAGAGATCGCAATTTGAACTTGTTCGGTGCTGGTATGCCAGGCCTTGGTCTAAATGATGACTTACCTGAACTTGTTCGGTGCTGGTATGCCCGGCGAGGCGATGACGGGAGAGGCGACGAGTGCGACGGGCGGAGGCGTAGGCGGCGTTAGAGGCGGCGTAGTTATCACTTTGTCGCGCTCTAATCGCCCTGCGACGGTGAAGTTCGACGCGTCCGTTTGGGGAACGCGTTTTCGCCATCCCTAGAAAAACATTGCTTTTTCAAATCTTTATATACGAGCTTATTTACATTGCGACGGTGATGTTTGATGCGTCCGTTTGGGGAACGCGTTTTCGGCATCCTTAGAAAAAAAGATAGTTTTTTTTCAATCTTTATGTAAAGAGCTTATACATTGCGGTTAAGACAGAAAATAAACAACAAAATATAAAAATGTGAGAAAACTTAACAGATTAAACATACATCTACCTAACTATGTACATATTTTTTTTTTCTTGTTCTTTAGTAGTTCATAGCTCATTTACTGATTATTTTTGGTCACACGTATGGCCTTTGGCACTTGCCTTAATTGTTTTGTTTAGATGTAGTTTTATATTGTTACTATAGTTTTTGTTAGTGCACTTCCTTACCCGACGAGCAAACAGAAAATGTTTTGATACCCCGCGAAACAGGCCTAGCCTAGTGCGGGGGTCACTGTTAAGTGCAACACCTCAACCAATAAACTCTTAAATGTATGTACATAAACTAAGTTAAGGTGTTATTATAATTGTAAACTTTTGGTAAATACATTTTTTGTATTTTGTATTTGTATATACCTAATACGAACATTAAGGTCAGTCTGATCGGAGCCCAGATTTTTTATTTCTACCAAATCTGGGTTTGATAGGGATATGTTACAGTCAGCAAATTCTTTTAAATATTTAAGCTTCTCTGTACGAAAGGTGTCAATCAGGACACTCTTCATGAGAAACATCATTCAGAAGTTGTTAGTTTATCATTAAATGAAGAACGAATTGGACTGTTAAGTCCAATTCGTGAAAAATTGTTAATAACTTTAAATTAAAATGAAATTTGCAAATATTTGACAGAGTTCTAGACCTAGAATGTCCGCCTTTGTTTCAATGCTTTTTATCCATTCCATCTAAGCAGAAACTAGTATAACATGAATCAGGACTTCGTATACATAAATGTTATCTTAGTTAAAATGATATAAAAACAAGTCTATTCTACTACAGTTGAAAAGATATATTAAAGTCAGTTTTTTTGGGTCACAAATTGACACTACACCGAGAAACATTTAACTTCGTACATTACATTTCCAGCGGCAAGGAAACAAACAGTATTTGCAACTCAAAAGGTAAACATTGCACTGGTGTGCGTGTTCGCAAGTTTTCTGTGGTTTTATTGGCTGCGGTCACTGAATCACCACAAAGTATGAGTTACTCAGGCGTAAGTAAAAAGGTGTCAAATGTTTGCACGTCCTTCTGACTGGATTTCCGTGAAACATCTGGTTAGTGTTTGCAGAAGATAAGCTAACTAAACTCCGATGTTTATTGCTGTTGATTAAATCTTCAACTAATCTGATCGTTATCTTTAGTTTCTGTCTTGTTTTGTCCTGAGATATAAACGTGTGAAATGTATCCTATACAAACACATGGAAATATGGTTGATATCTAGATAAAAATTAGCTTACATCACGTAGGTATAACATTGCTAGATAAAGTAACTACTTCAAGAATATTTTGCAATCGGACGGTAAATCGGAGGTGAATCGTTTAGAAGATTTTTCAACTAATTTATTATGCTCGTAATATTTATCATAATAAAATATTTACTAAACGGAAGCTGGAGATATCAATAATTTGGATCATCATGCATAAAAGACCATAAAGTTATATTATAATTGATCCTCTAAGTTTAGACGAACGTTATTTTCTTTTCTCGCTAATCAGTCTGGAAGTTACGAAACGTATATAATAAAAAGCTATTTTAAGGCTCAAGTGTATATATAGTAAGTTGTGAAACCCGGAAAGAAACCCATACAAATAATTGTTCAACTTTCGGCTTCCTCCGGTGCCTTGGCAATAAATTGACATTACGCACCCTTGATCTTTGCAATGGGACTTTTATTGCTGAGTAAATATACAAGCTGTGAATTTTGAGAGGTCAAGTCAAGTTCGCAGACGATAATTGGCGCTGAATTTTATTGTGTAGGTACTTACTGCCCAATCGATTATTTAGTTAGCCTGAGGCTTGGTTGACATTTTATTAGCGGTCAAATAAATACAATGTTGCTTTTAGGGTTCCATTAATATTTTACTTTTCTGTGTGGCTTTGAAACACTATGCTTTTGTTACATGCTAGAATCGAAATCAATTTACTAGAATGTTTTGTATAGTTACCATGAATGCTATTTTATATAACGAGGACAAATTGATCAACCAAGCTTCAGTTAGTCAAAGGAAATTCCTTGCACTGGACTGAATTTAAAATGTTTGTGAAAATTTTGCTTAGAAGATGATTAAACGATTTGTTACTAGACAACTACGTAACAATGCAATAGCCACACCAAACAAATGCTAATTTTAATATTTAACACAATGTCCTCTTATTTCCTGTGGTCTTCAACTAAATGACCTATTGCTATGTATTCTGTGGCGGCCATTTAACGAAGTGCGTTTGCGCAATGAATTGTTTCGACTGAACTCTTGACATTTCATTGGTGCATCAAGGCGATTTACGAGAATGACCGTAAAGAACATAAAAGTGCCTTAACCGAGAAATAATTCTAAAAGGTTTACTCTGTAGGCTTGTAAGAATTTAAATTGCTTTGTTGGGATCTATTTACAATGTCTTATCATTATCATCATCACATGACACCGACCACTGCTGGGTCTAGCTCTCCTTTAATTCTTACTCTTCTTGTCTTGAGCTTTAAAACTATCGTACCATTATGAATTTGTTTGTGGGTATGTGACAAGTTTTTCTTTTCTATAGCGTATTTGTGCGTGATCGCTATTGTTTAACCTTGATACGTTCAAAACTTACACGGTATCACCGTAATCTCAAGATATAAGAACTGAATCCAGTCTTTATCGTAGTTACAACGTACTAAACGTTGTTTTACATGGCTATCAAAAATCCAGAGTTCTGCCATAATCATATTGGCAATAAATCAATCAAACTCTACCGCGAAATAAACTATGAAATCACAACTATAAAGAGTGGTGAAATACTCCAAGATTTAGTCACTTCGCGTCACATCTGGATTCTTCAGAAGTTTGGCAAAATTTCCAGTTTTTAGGCTATTTTGGGATCTAACCTGCGCCGCGGTTTCGAGTTTGTTTCTCCTGTCTGCGAGGATGTTTGCACCGAGCTCGTCCTCGATCTGTGTCTTCTTCTTCTCATCCACTACAGTGTTTAGAGATTCCTGAAACAATAGAAAGGAAAATAAATCTTATGTAGACGAATTACGAAGCTTACGGACAGTTTGGCAAGAAATCAAACTAAACCAAAGATAATTTTTTCGTTGAAGACTTACGAAGCTTATTGTATTATATTAAGTATATCAATCATCAAGTACTAGAAGCTCTGTATTGCTTGAGGCTAGATGATGCAATGTGGATTGTCCAGCGTAATTTATTTGTTTTCTTACAGATAATTAATAAGTCAATGTAAGAGTAGATAAGACGAAATAAATAAATAAAATAATTTTGGACAATCCACACAGCATCTAGCCCCAAGCTGAGCAGACAGAGCTTGTGTTTTAGGTACTAGATGATTGATATACATAATACAAGAGATTACATAGATAGATAATTTTTATTACTACATAGACAGGACCAAAATTTAACACGAAATAAAATTGATTACGGACATACATACTCGTACAGTGGTATTTGTGTGCAAAGCATATACGGAAGGTTCTGAGGGTTATAAATTATTAACAAGGCGATCTAATAGAATCTTCAATAAGAGTTTACAACCGGAAAGATTCATTACAAGACTATGTAATAAACGACTAAGAAAATCTTCTAGCTATATGTTTCTAATTGAAATCTTATCTGATGATTTCAATGCACTAATTAGAATAAATGTCTTGTCATATAAATCAGATATGATTGAAATCGCAAACTGAGACATTTCCGTATACAGTTGGACGCTATTGTTACGAGTGGATTTTATGATTCATTACGCAATTTACATTATGTCAATAGAATTGCAAGCTTGCTTGAAAGAAAGTAAGAGAAAGGAACATTATGAAGATATGTATGATGCTTTAGTTGATCTTTCATTTCATCAATAGTTATTCTTATTCCCTAGACTTATTTCTTTGATGGTGCAGATGAAGCTTTTTCTTTTCCGCGAGATATGTTCAAGGCGTGCAATTTTAAAAGAATTTATAGAAGCAACCCCGTTATGTTATATCGTAGTTCCAATCATTTTAAATCATTGACCATAGTGTAATTATTGTCATTGGTTGGAAGTCGTGTAGTTAAAAACTGGGATTGAGAATGACAGCCGGACAGCAAAGCTGTCTTCGGAGTGCTATTGCTTTAAAAATCGAATACTAAACAAACAGGATGCTATCCCGCTGCTATCTGCAATCCCATTCTTCATGACTTAAATTTTTCATACTGTACGATGTGCCTTTTTTTATATATTCTGTCTTATATGTATGTATCTTAGTTTAAACATATGATATGTAGCGATACGTGATCCACATAATGTACGCTTCGTTGAATAATTGTCATGCGAGTTGCATATGTGTAATTTTAAAGAATTACTGTAACACATGAGATGTATCAATAATGAGGCAAAGAAACATTCAATATCTCTGTACCTCTATTTTATTGATGAAAAGTACGTGTACAAAAACTTTATCTAAAGTTTTTGTACATTGAATCCTAAATCTAACATAACAACAAAGTAACATAAGATTGTTATAGAGATGATTCATGTAAAAACATTTGGAATCAAATATTTTTACGAGAAACGGATAAAGACAAAGTTTCATTGCAGGAAATTATTATAATAAATTTGTTTGATGTATATTATCATTATCTTTAGCAAGACTTATTTATATACGCCAAACAAAATGGCGGATCTTAAAACCCCTAAATAATGGGAGGGATGATATACGAATTTTTTTTTGAGTACCTTAGCATCATCCACAGCGTCGTAATTAGTGTCAAACTTCTTGAAAACTGGTTTTAGATTACCATTGCTGGCATTTTTCGTTTTGTTCTTCAATTCTCCGATAAGAGAACCGAAATTTAGTCCTGTTGGTAATCCAGATTGTCTTTGCACGCGTTTCAAAAGATGGGTATCATTGGTTTTGATCTCAATAGGTTGTTCGGGAATTTCAGTGCTTTCAATAGGCTTTATAGTGCTAGACCCGTTAAAACTCCCGTTTCTCGGATCGTTATCTTCATTTAATTTCGTTTCGTTCAACAGTTTTATCTTATCAGCAATTTCGTCAATTGAATTTTGTAGCTTCACAGCTTTTTCACTTATAGCGCCGTTTTCTATAATCGGTCTTAATTCAGGTTCATTTTCTTTATTACTTTCGTTGCCCGGTTTATCGAATTTAAATAGGTCGTTGTCTAGAGAAAGATTTTGAATTAGCGACTGTATTTTATTGTCGCAAAGTGTTTTCTCAATAAACTCTGCAAACCTTTCTTTTGGCGGGCTCTCTCTTTTACTTCCATTTTCAAACAAAGATCGTTCGGTGTTTTTATGGTTTTGGTAACCGACGAGCGGGTCAATCGGAGTTTTTATATGTCCCACAACCTCAACTGGTTTTTGTGTAACTTTTTGTTTCACGGCAATTTCTTTATTTACCGCACTAGTAGATTCCTTCACGGGGAAATTTCCATCATCTTCCTTTTTTTCAAAGACATTCAAAGAATTCCCAACTTTAGTGTCTAATTGCTTCTCTTTGACCTCATAAGATTCTGGTAACTCTATCTGTTGAATTTGCTCATGTTTGCCCGAGAACAGAAACTTCCATAGTAAATATACTAGTACGCAAATTCCAACAATTGACTCATAAAACATTGTCAGTTGCAGTCCAATCACATATTATTGATACACTTATAAATCCTTGGAGGTATCACCTTCCATTTGCGGTAACAATTGAACAATAATTATTGCACTGATATAGGTAAAAGATATAATCACTGATACGCACTGTATAATATAACTAATAAATTTATAATAAAATGATAAATATTAAATTGAAAACTATTACAAACAAAATGCGGAAAACTGCGCGCTACAACAGACACTGGCCAACTAAAGCATCAAATCGTTGTAATCATCTGGTAGCGGACACTGTGAGAGTGACTCACGCGCAGGTCCCTAGAATGTGTGTAAACATCGACCGGAGGCAGCAACAATGACGCATCATCCAACTTGAGAAAAACGCTGATAAAGGAGCGCGCACGAAAAGTTTGAACTAAGCCTTGACCTGAGAGTAATCGATTTCAAGAGTACCAATCGAGTTTTCGATTCGGTTGAACAGGTGCCAAAACGAGCGAGTAAATCGAATGAACCTATAATGGGAAATAAACCCTATTACGAACTTTGTATCAACAAGTACAACATCGTGTACTTAGTCTTAACCATTGCGTATTGGAATGGTTATTTTAGTAAAATAGAGAAGGAAAACCATAAAGTCGTTATCCTCGCAAATTCAAAGAAGCATACCACAGTCGAGACTAATACGCAATAACTTCTGACGACAGACGGAACACCAAATAAGAAACTTGTCCGCACCATACACGGCACGGAACAAAAACTAAAAACCAATTTATTTCGAAGATATTAACTTAGGTGTTCGTATTGGACTAGACAAATTTGGCTACATAAGCAAGTCTGGAAATAAATCTCAACGACCCATCATCTCCAATCAAAGAGCAATAAACATCAATAGAGTGGCAAAGGACAGTGTGGGTCAGATCCATCACAATTACAATACTTGACATACAAATGACACCAGAACACAGACCATCATTGATACTATATTACTTGTGTTGAATATTAATGAGTAGGTACATATCAAAGACCAAAATATTAGGTACGAGTACCAGAACGTGCGAAGACAATGCGTACAAATTAAAACAAACGTAAATAGAAACCACACGTGTTGGGCGAAAGTTACAATTGCTTCTATAAAAATTGCAACAACGCATTAAACTTGTTATAACTGCAATAAAATTGACGCATAGTTTAACAGATTACAAGGTCAAAGCCGAAGATAGCAAAGATAAACTTATGATAACAAGTGATAAATGAATAGCAACGTGGAAACAATAGTTCACCTCGAGATCAATTTGATATGTACGCTATCTTTAGACTCAATGGAGGATTCGTCTACTAACACGCAAACACTTGTAATAAAACGGAACCAAAAGATGATGGTATCTCGATTTTTTCACAGCTATAAACCAAAATGAAGATAAAAATCCCAACAAGCAATTAAAGAGATCACACGAAAGTTTACAGCATCAATTACAGATGAAACAATTAAAACTACACAAATTAGCGGTGTACCGCGATCCGCGATGTTTTTAGTGAAAGCTGAATTTCGAAAATTGTGATCGCGAGGCGCGCGCGCAGTTCGAGTCTGCCAAAACAACTGACGGTGCCCGCGCGTCTCGCCGCCCAGGTAGGTCATCCACAAATGCATACATACATGCACTGAATGAATATATACATGTTGACTTTGCAAATTTTTTTTGAAAAACGAAACTGTGTTGGATGTGAAACTGTACTTTTCTTTCTATACAAGGTTCACGGTAGGACCTTCCGAAAAGTGAATGCTTAGTTTTAATTAGGTAACTTAATTGGCAATTGTTAAAGCTATCTCACTGAATCTAGGCAAATGTATAACGGAAAGGATCGTGCGAAAATTAATGTTGTTTGGACGGTGAAAGTAAAAATTATGAAAACAAGGCCGGATTTCGATAAATATTTGAAAATCACGGTACGCTGTTATCGTATCAGGATGCGATGAGAATATCTAATTTCTGATCGCCTTGAAGGTGCTATAAGAAAACATTCCCTTCGTTTATAATTCCATGCTCTACATATAACATCTGTTGTTTCCCATTACCTACATTTATAAATATGTATTAAAATAATGACGGTCTATTCACACAGAATCATATTAAAATGCATAATAAGATGCGAGAAATATTTTCCTATGATTATTTATCAATTAAATCTGTTATGATATGACCCGTTATATAATTAAAACAGATGATCATAATATATATATAAAGCAACATCAAGGTCACATATATAATGTGACCTTTATGTTGCTATATACATATTATACATGCGTGCGTTCCAGCCACAGTTCAGAGTAACTCTGCTGTGGCCAAAATTATAATTAGTATCAATCCTAACGCCAAATGTATAAGTGGGGCACTTTCAGAAATACGACCGTTTTGGCACTGTATGATAGACGAGTTAAAAAAGTCCACCGGCCACTAATTAGGACCACCACTACGACAGAAAATCTCGTGGCGATTATATCGCCGACAGTTGATGACGAGACACTCGCCTTTTCGGTGGCTTCTAACTAACTACCTTCATTTATTGTAAATGTTTGTATGATCAGCAGATATTCATACAGCATTATCTAGCCCCAACCTAAGCTGAACTTGTGTTATGGGTACCAGATAACTAAAAACAAAATACATTACATAGATACCTATATGTTTTATTATACATAGAAAATGACCAGTACACCCGGAACAAATGTTTACGATCTGCAGATCGTTAACATTTGCCCTGAGGCGGGAATCGAACCCGCAACCTCCTGCTTCACAGGCGGGCCTTTGCCCACTGCGCCACAGAGGTCGTCAATACTAAGTTTGGAATGTCTAGACTGTGGATAATTCTGCAAATGACATTGCAATTTTGTTAAGAAGTTATGTATGACCCATTATAACATATTAGGAGCTGCTGCGGTATGTTGAGGAAATACACAATCTTGTATCAAGAAACAGAACGTTTGACAACGATTTTATCGAGAAAGAACAGAAAAATAATCATTGAATGCGAGTAATATTTAGAATACATTACTTTTACTTCAATGATAATTGGCACATTGTATCTCAAATAATTCTGGACCAATCACACAGCGTTATCTAGCTCCAAGCTAAGAAGAGATTGTGGTATGGGTACCAGATAACTTAAACAAAAGCATAGAAATAAGTCACAAAGTACGAAACAAAGGTATTCAATATATAGAAAAATTGAATACAATTAATATTGGAGGTTTGTCATTTCCGTTTAATCGCTCTATTATGTACTATTCGCAGCGAGCATGATACGTTACGCCTTGTGCGTAACGTATCATGTCATACTTCTCGTTGCTCGTTGCGAGCGCCTTCTTTCCCCGTACTGAATGCACGAATGCTCGCTATGTAACACGTTACATTACGCTCATACACATCTTAAGGAAACCACCCTTGAAACGAGTCAGACTCAGAAATACTATAAAAGGAGAGCAAAGTAGACTCTCTGGACAAGACAATTTAGTGGTAAGAAGTTCAGACTGAAAACCAGCGTCGTTACAGCCCTCGGGCGGTAGCGACATTATGCTGAGTTTGGACCTGTTTAGCCGCGCACTAGGGAAAGGCTTATTTTATTCCAGACTGTTTTTAATTTAGTTTTATTATATGTTTATTTTTTATTTAACTTGTACTTTACTTGTTTTTGTGTGTGTGCTATAATAAATAAATAATAAAAATTTATTCCATAACCTTAATAGTAACAGTAAAAAATGCATAATGATTAATATGTAAAAATAAATATTAATAGCTTTTATACATTATATTCCTTATTTAAGTCAAATCATATTAAATTAAAATTAAAAACATATTCAGTTAGATTTTCTTATGATCATTTCAAATAATTTATAATATAATAATTGCATGCATTAGGATTAATTAAAATTATGTTGGTTAAGACCCCTTTCGGGTACAGTGTGTGCTATATAAATCTTTATTCTATACTTCTATTCTATTCAAAGGTCACGGGGCATTGTATTAAATCTAGTAAATATGTCAGTCAGTCACGATTTTATCAATTTAGAAGATGAAATGGCAGGTCTGTGAAGCCTTGGCGAAACGATACTGTTATAACGAGCCAAGCCTTGGTTAATTATCAGAGATCGGTTTCATTAATCACCATTAAGATATTTAGAAGGTAGTATCAATTACGTCTCTTAGTACGTTTATTCAAATCAGAGCTTAGTACAAAGGAGAGCGATGTTAAGACAGAGATTGTGTTGGGTGCTAGTGCTCTTTTTCAATACTTCCACTAGTGGACAAAACATTATGATTTGATATTTATAGTAAACTAGCTGCGCCCCGCGGCTTCGCTGGCGTGAAAATCTATGTGTCAAATAGTTTAAACCTAGCTCTTGAATCATTCTTATCTATTTAAAAAAAACCGCATCAAAATCCGGTGCGTAGTTTGAAAGATCTAAGCATACATAGCTGAAGACAGGGCGCTATGGCGCTCATTGGGGGAGGCCTTTGTCCAGAAGTAGAATTCTATTATGTAATTCAATCAATTATTAGTGAGTACAGAATACTTTCAGAATATATTGACAGTATTTTAGTAGGTAAGGTATGTACCCTACTATACTGAGAAATAAAGCAAGAATAAGTGCACAAATATCGTTAAATAAAAAAAAAGAATTAAAAGCCAACAAAGACAAAGGGCTACGAGTATATGAAGACGCTCGGTGCGATGGCACGGTTCAAAATAAAGCTCAAGCAAAGAGTTCAAGACTTTGAAGTGTGAACTTCAACAGGTAACAACTTATGTGCAAAAATAGGCTTTAGTATAAAAGCTCTTAATCGAGAGACTGGGCAAACGCCTTGCATAAAGTTTAAGTTGATGAAATAAACCAATGAATTCCTAAGATTAGTAACTAGTTCCTGCCCGCGGCTTCACACGCGTTTTTTCCATGAAAACGTTCAAAGGGAACACAACCAATCCCGTGGGAACTAATTTATGGGATAAAATTAGTTAATATTTAATTCCAGACCTTGAGCTACTTGTTACCTATGCAAAATTTCAACCTGATCCGTCCAGTAGTAAAGAAAAGCTGCGTAAAGTTATAATATTATGATTAGTGTGATTAGACCAAATGCTACTTGTGTTAGTACTACTTACATTTTGTACTTTTTCATTTAATTTTTTTATATTTTGTCTGTGTTTTCTAGTAAGTAGGTACTATGTAGTCTTATATTATAATATGTGTAATTAACCTTGTTTGTGTGTTGTGTATTTTGTGCTATGGCGCTCATTAGGGGAGGCCTATGTCCAGCAGTGGACTGCTATAGGCTGATGATAATGATGATGTGTGTTATGTTAGTGTTTAATAAAAAAAAAAAAATCTTTCTTTCTTATTAGAGAGAAGGACAAAATTTATTATTCGAATCACGATGGTGTCACGGGGATTTTGATGATGCGGGATGTACGTTCCAATAAAATCTTATTACGTAAATTTCATGAGTTATTCATGAAACAAAAATGAAACACGTCATATTGTATTGTAATAGGGTAAATACCTTACATTACGCACGTTCGCTTTCCTGTGGATATATTCGTCTTCCCAGGAAGACGTATATATCCACAGGAAAGCGAACGTTCGAAATTATAACCAAGGTTCCAGAACCTTTATATCGGTAGCTATAGCTTAATCCGTGCTTCGAGGTAAAGGAAAAACCAAATTTTATCAAGGAGAGAAAGAGAAAAAAAATAGGGATAGTGATTTGTCGATAAAATTTACCGTATTTAACCTCCACAGGCTCCAACACCGGTGAGCAGACGCATTGTATACTGCTTGTGACGAGCAGTTGTGTCAAAGGCATAATTATAATTAAAGTTGGAATCTGATTACTGCACGGTAAAACCACTGGCATTGTACCTTAACTATTTACAATGTATCACGACTGCAAACAGGTTTATCCGACACTGCGTACGAGGTATATCATTACAAGGGCTTGCGGCCAAGATTCATTCGTTTTGTTGCATTCGAGCGTTTACAATTTATTATTGTTTTTAATTTTAACCTTTCCGAGTTATCATTAATTTTTCATTTATTAAGGCAAAAACAGTTTATAGTATAAAATTGCTAAAGCTGCGTTCGATAATAGTGAAACCGGTGGTGGTGGCAAGGTTCCTAGCAAAAGACAAAAAATTAGGGTGATCGGTATGTGTGCCCAAAACCCGTGCGAAGCCGCGGGCAGGATGTTGTTAACAGATAAATTTATTATCCTGTTGTATAAATTAGTATGCAAACACTCATATTAAGAGCAATGGATAATATGTAATGAACTGTTGTGTACTGCAGGACATGTACATTATGGCAGTGCTTGCCTCTAAATTCTAAAAAGGCAAGGGTTACGACAGAGCCTTATAGGGAATGAGGACGTGTGCGTTGCCTTTTAGAATAATGCAGAGGCGACCTAGAATGCTGTGGGTAATGGCGGGAAGGAAATCGCTAGAGATTATGGGTTTGGTTAATTAAAGTCAATCCAATTCCGGTCCGGTAATGATAAATAATAATATATAATGCTGGACAATTCACACGGCATCATTTAGCCCCAAGCTAAGCAGAGCTTGTGTTATGGGTACTAGAAGACTGATATACTTAATAAAAAGACTGAGTACAATATATTTCATTACATAAATCGACATTTTTTATTAAACATTGATGACCGAACACTAGGAACAAATAATTAAAGACTAAATTAAAATTTAATTAAAGACCATACGTACACCCGCAACCTACTGCGTCGCAAGCGGACTTTCGCCCACCGCGCCACAGAGGTCGTAATGATGGAGATAATTTAAAAAATGTAAGCTAAATTGTAAATTGAATTGTGGAAAAAAGAGTTTTTGCTTTTGATCCAGCATTGTAAAATTGAGGGACACTTTCTTTACAAGGAATAAAAAAAATAAAATGAGAGAAGCCTTTGCCATACAGTGGGACAGCGCTAATGCCATCCATAATGGTTTTCAGTATTATCATAAAATATGCTTGGCTTGGTGCTCGGTACAAAGATGTCAAAGAAGATTGAGACGAAGATGGCAAATCAGATGGGGTTCTGATTCTGACGTCACGTCACCAACATCTATCAAATCGCCCATAAATCGCCTAAAACTACATAAAATGTAAATTGCCTATCAGAAAAATATTCCGCCCAGAAATAAAGTTTTCCGTGTTCCCGCGCTATGTTAAAACTTCGTTTTCTCGCCGCTAGAGGCAGTATGGTCGTTTAATTTCCGCCCGCAGACAGAGATGGCGCTGACTAGATCTAATAAAAACGTATACTCGGTTCGAAATATTAAAGATATTTTTTGTAAATAAACAGGTAGCAACACCAAAGAAAAACGGGTGGAAAATATACAAAAGTATAATTCAAACATTACGGTGACGGCAAAAAGCTCGAATAAAAAAGTTTGAATGCTTTCATTCATAATTCCGTTCTCTCGTCCGTATTTAACTCGAATTTAAACATTTTTTGCAACGCGTACTATGCTTTGTTGAAGTTTGAGCATTGTTTTTAGTGATTATGTTGTACCTGGAATCAGGAATTGTAAACATTTCATTCATAAATTTCTTTGTTGACATAAAATATCTTGGATTCTAGAACCGAGTATACTATGAAACCTTTTTATTACAGGGTTAGGTAAATTCAATTTCTCGCGTCGCAAAATGCGGAGGGAATTATTTCTGGTAATACGTATTTTGGTAATAGGGTTGGGGATATTAGGTATTTAGAATTCACTTCGGGAAATTGTTTTTTGAAGTGAACATTAGCCGAAAAAGTTGTTATTGCTTTATAAAAAAACGTACTGGGATTTATTTGATATGCCCTTCCAGTAAAACGATACCTAGGCATAAAGCAAATTAATTTATAGTAACTAAAAAAGAAAATTATAATTGAGAAACAAATTAGAACGGGTATATACAATTTCATATAGGGTATAAACAGTTGGGCTAACCGCAGACTGTGTCACACCTGTGTTGTGTACACCTGCAACATTCTGCGATTGGCTCACCTGTTAAGCTGCGACAGAAACTTGTGTTAAGTGGCACGTTCAAATAATGTAACAAACCTAAATATGTCAGCAAATGTTTTATATTAAAAAAAAATTAGAATCATGTAGTACTAATGTTCCTGGGAAGTTAAATCCGCCAGCGACGCAGGGAGTGTAGTTAAGATATCGCGCGATTTTTATACCATTGAAAGAAAGAAAGAAAGAAATAAAATATTTTTATTTACCTTAAAAACTAGCATACAAACTTAAAACTACGCAAATTAATTGCAGGTCCGATTCTCGCCCGGGACAAATGTTTGTACGCTATCTCCAGATATTTGTTCAGGGTGTTCTGGGTGTTTTCTATGTTTGTATAATAAAAGATATCTTAGTATGCTATGTATATATTATTGCATTGAGTATATCAATTATCAAGGAACCATAACACTAGCTATTTGATGGTATTTGGATTGTCCAGCATTATTTATTTCATATTAAACTCACAAAACTGAGGGAATTCAACAAAATATACATACATTCAACCTTACGTCGCAAGATAGAACAAAAGCCATGGAAAGGTCAACGCGTTATTTCAGTAACACAATAAATAACCACATAGGGGGACGAATATAGAATGAACTTTGGATGTAAAGCTTTAGTTGACATTTAGGCTGAAAATAGATACAATAACGTTTTAGTTAGTAACAAGAACCGTATTCTATTATTACATTTACTATAAAGAATATATAGATATAGAATTTATTGTACAACTTCATACCGCGCCTTACAGCTACACGAAAACTAGACGATGTCACTTCAGTGTTTGTGTGCGTAACTGCCTACCGTGTTCACAAATCATCTATACTTATAGTTATTTTTAGAGCACCTTAGCGTTAACACTTTGATTGCTGAAATCACACGGTATGTGTTTTCTACAAGTGACTAATATGCGTAAATCCACACTAGCTGAGAAAATACAGATCTGTGTGACTCAGCACAGCCATAATATTTTTCGAAAGAAACGCATGTGCGGCGCAACACAACCGCTGTGTAGAGCGGCAGCACGAATTTTTTAGGTTAAAAAAAAGATCGCAGTCGTCGAAAAAAAATCGCAGTCAAAGTGTTAATGTCACCCTAACTTAAGATTTAAGGCACTATTTACTAGAGCATGTAATCTTTTTGACTATATCGCTCTCTATACATATTAAACGATGTATTGAGAGCGATAATAATATCTTTTAGGCCAATATTTACTACGGAAACTAAAATGAATGTTAAATAATTATGACTATTGACATTTTTTCAAATATTTGATTGATCTTGTCTTGATTGGTCCTGATGAATCACTTAGTATAAATATAGAACAAATTCACTTCCCGCTCTCGGTCTGTCGCTATGTATGCTTAGATCTTTAAAAGTACGCAACGCGGATTTTGATGCTGTTTTTTTTAGTAGTTAGAGTTATTCAAGAGGATTGTTTATTAATCATTTGACACATAGATTTCCACGCGGGCGAAACCGCGGGGCACAGCTAGTAAACTAATAAATTAATTTGTCAAAGATTGAAAGTCCAAGATATACCTCTATAAGGTTGAAACCAAGCTACACAGTTGAAAATGTCATAACCAAAAGTTTATGCTATATATTCAACATACAAATGGAAATTCTCAAATTTCCGGTTTGTTTTGGAGGGTAAATGCAAAAATCACGCGATGCCATACATTTTCGCAGGCGCGGAAGGTAATTCAGTTTTATGACACGTGCCCGCGTGACATTGAGGGGGTCGATGACCGAGATTCGTTATCATACAGAACTGTAAATGTGGGACTGTGTTGGCGGAAGCTTTTTCTGAATAAAACGATAAAAACATATCTTTTAGTACGGATATAAACATATAGGTAATATGTAAAGTATATAATTTTTTTTACATTATTTTAGCTTTTCAGACATAATGTTAACCCGGTTCAAGCGCAAAATTTCATGTCTTTGTCTCTTTGTCATGTTATACAATAGAAAGAGATTTGAACTCGATCAAGCTGATCTTGGTTTTGGTGGTTTTAGTTTTGGCAGCAAACATAAACCAGAATACAAGAGCCGAAAGCAAAAATAAAAGTTATAGAACAATATATTTGTCCTAAATGCGTTTGGCGTAATCAAGGCAAAACACCAAATGCGAAATACAACCTTGAGGCCAATTCCATCACGCCAAGTCGCGCCCTGGGTGATGTTATTATAATTAAATAATAAATTACCCTAATGTACATGTGCCATGCTGAATGTGACAAGCTTTTCCGCAATTATACCGCAAAAAGTTAGTGTTATTTGGATAGACATAATACATTGCGTTCATTAATGACGTTGAAGGAATACATACTCGTATTACGACCGATATGGCGCGGCGGGCTAATGGCCGCCTGCGAAGCAGAAGGTTGAAGGTTCGATTCTCGCCTTGGGACAAAGGTTTGTACGATCTGGAAATATTTGTTCTGGGTATTGTTGCGTACTGTATTTTTTTTATTTTACTGTAATTTTAGATATTGTAATTTTAGTTTTTCACGAGTTGTAGGGGTCGATTCTGCAGCCACGACCACTACTGCGGTACGTAAATTCATTTTTTATCGATGGAACTCGCTACAGTGATGTCGATTCGACTGTTATTATCAAAATTAATTTGACACTATAAAGAGTAGCTCTCCTTTTTATCATAATCGATAAGCATGTAACGACTTTATTTTGTTCTGTATAATTAGTTATTACGTTTATTCAACAGTGTCAATAGGTATAATTTTATTTAGGATCAGCGTATTATAATCTAGGTTTTGATTTAACGAATTCACAACGCAAAAGCTCAAGTTTTTTCAAAGCTTTGCAGTTGCATTAAAATAGTTGAATAAGGTAACACGCTACACAATCATATTTTCATAGTATTGATACCAAGGGATGTTCATAACACAAAATAGTAATAGCTCTGCGTGACAGAGATATCGCTGAGTGGCACGAGTTTTGTGACCTTGGGCTATTAAGGGCTGTCAGATCGATGCTTTGATTTCGTGTTTTGGCATAGTTTTGAACGGAATTCTGTTATTTCATCTTTACTATTATATCATCAAAAGACAGGGCTAAATCCGTCCGGAGTTCGCCTGCGTTCCTAGCGAAAGTTCTATGGAACTGACAAACTTAGAACACAAAGCAGCCTACGCAAAACTTAAAGTTAACAAATACATTACATGTCATATTAGTCTATTAGTCCTTAAGGCCGCAGCGTAAGACTAGACCGTTCAAACACAAGACTGATGGAACCTACCAGACAAAAGGCAGCAGCTTCCTTCAGAGTATTTTTACGATTACAGCCATCATCTAGCAAGCATCTGATTTGTTCGGGGTAAGGACGTATAAATGACCATTGTGTGACTTATGACTGTCATCATTTTTAATGCCAGTAGAGTGTACGAGTACTTATGTACTCATACCAATATAATAATAAAAAATATAGCTACCACCTACTCTCTGCTTGTATCATCTCTGCATGAAAAATAATTAAGTTAACATCTAACATCAAATCATCATTAAATAAATAAATAAATAATGCTGGACAATTCACACAGCATTATCTAGCCCCATGGTAAGCAGAGCTTGTGTTATGGGTACTAGATAAACATAATACAATACATTACATAGATAGATATTTTTTATTATACATAGAAAACGACCAGAACACCCGGAACAATTATCTGCAGATCGTACACACAATTGTTCCGAGGCGGGAATCGAACCCGACCTCCTGCGTCGCAGGCGGACCTTCGCACACCGCGCCACAGAGGTCGTCGTAAATAACGTTACTTACTTAAAACAATGTATTATTATTTGTCAAACCTATATTATGTACAGTTTATGGCCAAGAAATGTATCTTTATATGGCTGCTCATGACGATATGATATTAGTTCGTTCGTCGTTCGTGTCTGCGCGTATTTAATTTTGGACTCCCAAGGTTAGTGCATATAAAAACAAAAAAACAAATGACTATCTGCTGACTGAGCTGGAACTGTGATCAGGATGTCTGATGGCAGAAACACTTCCATAGTGCAATTCGTTAGTAACTTCACAAAATATAGCAGTGTTGCCACCAATAACATAAAGTTATTTTAGTCAGTTGTGACACATAAAACAACATTACAGTTTCACAAACATGCATTCACACAGTTTTACCGGAGGGGCGAAAGGCGTTCGTAGGGCTTGGAAGGGCCGCATTTTGAATGGAGGCTCTCCATCATTGGTTTCCTGTCACAAAATGTAAACTTTGACTATTTATACACACAATAATGTGACAATTGTGACGTATGTCGTGTTAAATGTTGTATATGAAATTTGTTACCTAAGTAGGAAAGGTGTGACTTTCTAGAAGAATGAAGAAGAAACAGAGTCAAAACATGGTTAATGATACCCGTGGACATAACGAACTGAAGAAATAAAAAACCCGGCATATGATTATGATTTTATTATGATTTAATTTACGATAAATTGACCGAATATGCTTTATCTACGTAAGACGAACGGGAAGGGGCGGTTTTCATACTACGTGCCAAATGGGAGCAACGCATCTTGTGGAGCGATTGCTATGATAAAATATCTAGGAGTTTTGTGTTATTAATTCCAACACATACCATAAACATTGACAGATCACGCCCAAATGACAATACCGTACGCATCCAAAAACTCTACAATTACTGGTAGGTATATAGACTTAGGCTGTTATTATGAAAGCTTGCTCAATCATATAGACAGATCTTACTGAAATATTGCAGAATGAATTTACTCTAGCTGTGAGTAAATTGTTTGTATATTTCTTTATAGTTAACTGTTAATTGAATAGAGTTTTAGATAACCTTGACTTTAGTTGATTATCCTAAGCCTCATGAAATCTCTAACTTGCAGGGAAACTTAACATAAAATGTAAACAAGCTGGTGGACAGGAATTAAGTATAAAAACTGGCCATAGAATAAAATTTTATCCTTTTTACCCTGATATAATGCGTCCGAGCTACGGGCTACTGCCCTAAGTTACTATATATTGGTAGTAAATCTCATTACTCACACTAATATTATAAAAGCGAAGTTTGGATTTTTAGATGTTTGTCATTTCTTCACGCCAAAACTACTGAGCGTATCGATCTGAATTTGAATACAATTCGTTCTAGGCCTCGATTCAAACATAGTACATACTTTTTATACCATAAATCAGTTCCCATGGGATAGAAATAACCTTAAAAGGTTTCCAGAGATACAAGGCGTGCGAAGCCGCGGGCTGAAGTAGTAGTAAATATTTTATATGTTGCATTCACAGCCGTTCGGTGAAACTATTCAAGTATTCATAGGGTTCTTTGGTGCGTTTATAGCAGCGAGATATTAAGGAGAAAGCACATACAACCCGCAACGATACCGCACAAGACAAAAACTAGAATTAAAATATGGGCTCAAACTCGTAACCTTTAGATTCATTTTATTGTGACAGCATAGTGGCAAGCTAGTCACTTGTTGGTGTACGCGACTAAAGCCACTCGCTTTTAGCAAGTTGTACGACCATACGGCTCTTTAGCAAGCGTGCTTGGACGCTTTGCTACAAGCCGTCGCGATGATTTGCACGCCCCGAGACGCATCGGGGCTTGCTTAGCGTGCGATAATTACTGTTCGAGGCGGAGACGTGCGGTTGCTGTGCGGGAACGAAGCGGCCTATGCATGCTACAACCTTTATGACGTAGTCTTGCCTCAGTTATTATGACGTAGCTTTCTAGCCTTGGGCGGCTGCAAGGTCGGTTGTGTAGTGCTCTTGACATTTGCAATGGAGCTTGGTGGCACAGAATCTTTTAATACAAAGTTTTTCATAAAAAATAGTGCTTGTATCTTATAGCGTTAAATATATCTATTTAATGTGATTTTACCAATAAGGTGAAGAATTCATGACGAGGGATTAATTTTATACAGAGGAAATGAAAGTACTTTGGAGTGATAGCAATTATTTTCGGGTGTAATTTAAAAAGGTTATGTATTTATTTAAGCATTTCTTGATATGTAATATACAGCGTATGGGGTAGCGCTTCACAAGTGGATAGAGTTCTCATTTGTCAGAAGAGATCATTGCGCATCATACATGGTCTACATAGATTAACCTCAGTAAAAGCATACTTCAAAAAATCTAAAATTCTGACAGTGATTGCATTATTTATTTTGAATAGTCTACTAGAAATACATAAGATTAAAGATGAAATACCCAAAAAAATGAACATACATAGCTACAATACAAGAAATAAAGAAAAGTTACATGTACCTACTACTAGACTGGTAAAAACACATAAACAGGGTTTAACCCTAAAGCTTGATTTATATAACAAGCTACCACTAGAACTAACTCTACTTTCTTTTCAGGAATTTAAAGCAAAAATAAAGAATTTTTTAGTATGTAACCCATTTTATAGCATTAACGAGTTTTTAACGTGCTCATTTGTCAATTTGTGATAAGTTATTATTGTTTATACTTATATTATTGTAATTTAGGATTAAATTTAATCTAAGAGTATTCATTGTACTGTAGTATTTAATTGACATGCCAATATTAGTGATAATGTTATGGTGAATAAATTGAATTTACTGAATTTACAGTTATATTATCAAGCATTCACGCTTTGGAGTTTTCACAGAAAAATCCTAATTTCTATGAAAAAGTGAGAATGACGCCATGGAAGTATGCGACAGCTTCAAGCCCGTATAAATTATAAGCAAAGCTTTTTCTGACAATGTCTGTGAATATGATCAGCTTAAGTAATTCGGTTCAGTTAAGTTTTTCGTAACTCTCTGTTGATAATAATAATGATAATATTATATATGATATATATGTATATGTGTAGCCATCGCCTTTAGATTAACTTTCTCAAGGGGGCTTTTTGTGTGGTAATGAGACCCGAAGGCGTATTTATGGTTTATTAGTAAGTAGGTACTCACATTGATCCTATTCTTCGCCCGCTCGATAGCCTTGGAGTCTTCCTTCTCTGGACTCAGTCTGCACACCCTGGCTCGCCAGTCGTTCGCTCCAGCCGCCTGCAATGCTGCTAACCTGGAAATAATGAGGACGGTTTTACTAAATTATAAATAATGCTGGACAATCCACACAGCATCATCTAGCCCCAAGCTAATCAAAGCTTGTATTATGGATGACTGATATGCTTCATACAAGACATTAAATAGATAGATATTTTTTTATAATACATAGATAACGACCGAAGACAGGGCGCTATGGCGCTCATTGGGGGAGACCTATGTCTGTCCAACAGTGGACTAATATAGGCTAATGATGATGAGATAACGACCAGAACACCCCGAACAAATAGGGATCGGGGTATCTCTAAGAAATGAAATAATATCCCAAAAAAAAGACGGTTTTGGAGAATAAGATACCCAAGAGTCTTGTAAGGTCTAAAGAAATAAAGCAATTTGATATTGGCATCTGGTTTGTCTTAAAACCTACTCGTTCTAGACTCTTTTATCCAGTAAACTTAGTTATCGATATCAAACAAAAGCTCCACAAACACAGGCTTCCTTTATCACTTCCAATTAACAACACAACAAACGGTCGACCCGTGCGCTCCCAATCATTCAAATCATTTATGGACTCTATTTCCTGTCAGTTGTTGGACTGGGGAAGTTATCTTGGTAATTAGTTGCACAATTACTTAGGTTTAGTTTAAACAATTAGGGAGATAAGAATGGTCATTGATCCCATAACGCCCGGTTTAAAACCAAAACGCACAAGTGTAAAATCAACCTAATAGACTCGAATATAATAAAGTCATGATGCTCTTTAGTTTTATTAACATCATCATCAACCTATATTAGTCCACAGCTGGACATAGGCCTCCCCCAATGAGCGCCATAGCGCCCTGTCTTCAGCTTGACGCATCCATCACCCCTGTTTTATTAAAAGTTCTATGTTGAACTGTATGAATGTAGGAGATATTGATTTTTTTTAGTATTCGTCGATTACTCCGTCAAATACGAGGCGATTTAGGAAATTATTTCGCTACACAGACAGAGAATGATCTAGAAGTGGTCCCATACAATATTCTCATTCGTTAACATCCGACTTAAAATAATTTAGTATCGCAACGGGTTCGATAAACGCTCGAAGAGCCCGCGGGCCTGCCGCATACTCTTAAATTGAGTTGAGATCCAACGGTCCACAGTAAATTGCTAATTTAACGCTACACTTGTTCAGAATGAGAGGAAATACACACAAATTACTGCTACATATTAAAACAAGTAAACATAAACGCACGTTATCACGTAGGTATGTCTATGTGTGAGTTTTCCCTGTATTTTTCCTAGTTTTATTTGTGTCACGACAAATACATATATAATATACCGTTTACTATAAATTAACCAAGTGTATTTTACACGTGGTTAATTTATAGTAAACGGTAATAGGTGTTATTTCCTAGCTTCGTATAGTTTTTCATGATAAAGCTTTTAATCTTGTGTTGACATACATAGGAATCGCTTTCACAAGGTTTGAGGGCTGTAAAATACAGTAATTTTTCAAGATTGATAAAAAAAATATGGATTCGAAAAGCAGCGTAGGCTGACAAGACGACGAAGATGAATGTATCCAGTATTGGGTTATTTGGTGGTGAAGATGATGAAGTTCCGAGTTTAAGTAAAAAAAAAATTATGCAACGTGAAGAATGGCTTTTATTTACCTTTCGGCAATGGTGCCTCCACGGTGTGGCATGTCGGCATGCGTAGCACTGCGCTGTAAGCCGCCACCGAGCCTGCAAATTAAAAAAAACAACATAAATAAAATACACCACGAATTACATAAATAAAAGATATACGGATAACTTTCAGATTCCCCAGGTTTCAAAGCCAAGCAGACTTCACGTATCCTACTTCACGTATAAATCAATGTTTTTTGTTAATACGCTATTATTAAAAAAAAACGGACACAGAGATTCTGGAGTCATTCTCTTGTGGTAGGAAATAACGGGCCTCTCTCTATCCCTACTCATATTGATACACGTTGTAGCAGCTCAATAAAAAGATGATCGCTGTGTATTGTGAGGACTATTGTGATACGACAAAGGTACCCAAGTAGAAGTAGTTACAATTGCCTACACTAGAAAAAAGAAGATACTAAATGCCGCATCGAGATGAATGGAGGCGTAAGAAATACCTACGTTTGTCCAGGAATTGGATAGTGCGACTAAATTTTAGAAACAACACAACATAGGTAAGACCAATATATGACCACAGGTATCACTATGCATTCATAAGAACCGCCAAATAAATACATAATCTACAAAAAAATATATTGTAAATAACATTATTTTGAGCATCTAAAGGTAAGATGATGAAAAACATTTTAAACCATTATGGTATTTTATCCAGCTCTTATCAGCAGCCAAGACTCAACTCACAGCTACTCTATTGCATTGGGTGTTCCCGTCAAAATAGAGATACGTTTGTAAATAAATAAATAAATAAACTCCATGAACTGAAACGTCCGCTTCCTCTCAAAAATCACAGAATTACCTGGATTTAGGCTTCTCAAACTTCTCCTTCAAGGATTCAAAGCTGTAAAGCCGATCCTCAAACGGCGTACTCAACAACATCTTGTTACCACTACCTACTATTAAATAAACTAGTCTAAATACTAAAACTTATTTCTAAACTAGAGTTCTCTAAAAGGTAAAATTATTGTTATGATTAGTTTGCGTCAGTCTCCCGTCGAGTTTGACTGAATACTGACAGCTTGACAGGGGATGAGTTCGTTCTGTTTTGAACGAAGATAAGCGAACTTTGTGTTACAATTGAAACAATATGGATCAAACGAGTATTGTAGGTACCTATAGACCGGGCGGCAGAGGTTTACATTCCTACCTTATCTACCACGTCATGATTCACGCAATAAATAGGGCAACAAAGACAAAAGCCTGCGAAACGTACGAAGAAAAGGTAGAGTACGGAAAAGGATTTAAATGACGTGGTAGAAAATGACTCATTATTATCACACGAATATTATGAATGCGAAAGTTTGCATGTATGGATGGATGTTTGTTACCTCTTCACGCCAAAACTACTGAACGGATCGGACTGAAATTTTGCATACAGGTAGTTCCGGGCCGGGAATAAAACATAGTCTATTTTTATCCCATAAATCAGTTCCCATGAGAATAAAATATAAATAGCCTTAAACCGTTTCCATAGAAACAACGCATGCGAGGCTGCGGGCAGAAACTAGTTAAGTAATATTTGTGGTTTTGTACAGTTTATATGGACATATTTTGCTAGTCTGGATGTGTTGAACTAGCGTTATTATTTATAATACCTACATACATGAATATACACGTAACTTTTTACGTACATAAAAACGTAATATAATGCTTACAATAAGCTTTATCTAGGGCCGTCAATACTCATTATAATAAACTTGATGCGCCCCGCGGTTTCACCCGTGTGGTGATAGGTATTTTGGATAATATACAATATATCTTTATAAATTGTAGCCTTTGTGTTAAGTATTCGGATGTATAAGCTATATTAAAATCCATTCAGTAGTTTTTACGTGAAAGAGTAACAAACATCCATCCATCCATCCATCCATACTTACAAACGTTCGCGTTTATTATATTAGTAGGATGTCCAAGTGAATGATAAAGATTCGCTTCCTACTGCCATTAAAGGTTGGTACAGATAACATTGTTGACAACAATAATGCTACAAGGAATTGTGATAACACAACGTGGGAGTATAATCAACAAGAATTTCTAAATGGAAGGACCGAATTTTAATTAAAAAAAAAATATTAAACAAAGTGCCCATACTTAACCGACATGAATAAAATAAATAAATAAATAATGCTGGACAATCCACACAGCATTATGTAGCCCCATGGTAAGCAGAGCTTGTGTTATGGGTACTAGATAACTGATATACATAATACAATACATTACGTAGATAGATATTTTTTATTATACATAGAAAACGACCAGAACACCCGGAAAAAATATCTGCAGATCATACACACAATTGTTCCGAGGCGGGAATCGAACCCGCAACCTCCTGCGTCGCAGGCGGACCTTCGCCCACCGCGCCACATCGGTCGTCGAAATGCACTCTGTTGCCGCACCTTTTTATACGTAATTTACATTACGTCGAACTGAGATACATATTTCTTCATTAAAGAAATTTGGTCTTTAGCTATGATACTCGGATAACATCAAAAAGCTTTTTCAAGTTTGAGCTGCAAATTAGAACAACAGCAACACGACGTTATATGGGGACCATTAGCCGACAGCGTCCTACTGAGCAAACCCAGTACTGGTTCGCAGAAATAAACCACGATAATATTACCAACGTATTATTTAATTTAAAGCAACATTTTCCTTAAATAATTAAAACACTATTTAATTATGATTTCTTTTATAACGTTCCGTGCCCTAAAGAGACAAGTGAAACGAGGGTTGGAAGCGTATGCCCTGAAGTGGGACAGTAAAAGCTCTTTAAATAATTTGATCGCTTTGAAAAACAAAAAAAACGACTTCGAATCCCTTGAATTACACAGCTTATAAGTTGTTTGTTCACCTCACGATCGTTCTCTATAAAATTGAAGTCCGTTATAAATAATACTTTATCGTTAAACGTCTTGAATACTTTCACTACATTTCATACAAAAGCTTAAATTAAATTTATTGAACAGTGATAAAATAACAGCTTTATTAAAAAACACAAACAAATATTGCATACGCCTGAATACCCTCAATGAAAAACATATTTACCGGTCGCTATGCACGCGATCCCTGGTTTACCTACGTCCGGGTACTATTTATTAAAGCTTCCGGTAAGGCTGTACGCCCGCCCAATGCGGTGAACGGTCGGAGACTGGGCGGGCGGGTTTTGCGTTAGGCGTCAGGGCGGCAAGACGCTACTGTTGGTTCTCGATGCCGAACGGTTTTAGAGATAGTATTTACCTGGTTTCTTTGTTTTTGACAATTTGTGTCTGATTTGCCACTATTTAGCCATTGTTCGAGACATAGAAATACGTAGGTAGATTTTAATGAGAGATACAAGAATGAATGTGAATTTTAATATCACCCAAATACAAAGGCAGACGAAAGGAACAAGATAAATAATGCTCTACTACAGATTTCGCTGCTAAATGTGTCGAGTATTATTTATTTTTAAACAATCGTTTCGTTTCTAGCTTCTTCTAGTTCAGTGTGCTATATGAATTAGTCCTGTTCTTTCTCGAGTTAACATAGTAGGTTTAGGTTTTGCTTTGCAAAATGAACTGCTAGGCCACGGTGGTTTTTGCTAAGCGGACAAAAGCTACATTGTTTGCTGCATGATAATCTGAATAAGCGGTTTTAGAGCTTTCTTATAATCGGCTTTTAACCTAAGCTTGGGTTAAAATGGCACGTACTAAAAGCTAGAGTACAAAGCATTCTCCTAAATAAATATTATCTTTTTGCTTAATACTTTCACAATTATGTAGCGAGGTTGTTAAAACCATTTAAAAATACTATATCTCTCAAAGTCATATTAAACATGAACAGTGTCAATAAATACAATTGACCACAAAAGTCTGAAACCAACACCGTCCCGAAACCGGAAATTAAATACGAAACTTCGCAGTCGGCTGTACACTCAGGCTGCATTGTATTGAAACAATAGTAAGGGGTGCGCTAGCTCCTTCACTCATTAATACACTACACCATAGACTAGTTTTCTTACAAGTATTTGTAAACAAATATTTACAGCCTTAGGCACTTCCTACACATTGTTTTTTTAGGATACAGTAGCGGCATTCCGTAAAATAATATTCATACAAAAACGGTTGAACCTGTCTACCTGTTTGTTGGAAAGGTAAATTTAAATAAAAAAAAGAAAGATTTTTAAAATAAATTGTATGTATTTGGTATCCTTGAAGCGCTTGAGCAACGAACTAGCTTTTTCCGAAACAAAGAATAAATAAACATTTTCAAAAAGCAGACTTTCGTGAAATTGAACAAATCCTGTACGGTACGGGGAATTCTGAATTGATTCAGTAAATAATGCAGGTAGACCACGCCACGTGAGCTATCAATTTCGCCGGTGTTGGTTGAAACAGTTCTTTGTCAACGGCAAGATCAGTTTTCATGTAGAATGGTTTTTGTGAGACAATTAGCTATCTTTGTAGAATCTTCAAATACGATCTTAGACCATTTAAAAAGTCTATATGTGATAAGACATAATATATGGTCAATAGGAAAAAAGCTCAAACAGCATCGTTTGGTTTCGTACAATTTAATGAAGTGCTCTCACAAGCTTGGCTTAGTAAAATCCAATACGAAAATTATATAGGTACATATGTATAATTATATATTGTAATTGTATATGTATTGTATATTGTAATATATTATAATTATATATTGTATATGTACGTAAATAAGGGTTCATATTTTTAAACTTACGAGATCTGACAACTTACTATTTAATAGAACTATTACACGGGTAATAGTACTATGTATAGTACACGGTGTTACACGGTATTACGGGTATTTCTCGCGTTTATTTTTTCAGGCTCTTTAACAGGTTTACACACTGTCGTGGTCATTATAAATGGGGTGGGTTATTAATACTTATAATTATTTGTTTATATGTTTTATCAAGTTTTATGGTAGGTATATAAGTGTTATGGTTGGAAAATATTGAACAACTTAACTACGAACTGACTGATCAAACCATCTAATAAGTTACCATTATATATTTTACACTTGTCTTCACCTGGTCTTCACGATAAAGTAATCTAGCTATTCTCCAAGGCTATGTAGCTCTGAAATAGCTGACGACAGCTCACCCCTACAGACTTAGGGTTGCTTGTGTGTGTAAAAAACAACCCTGTAGGACAGGACGTCGCCCGTCTCGATAGCTCGCTCTACAGATATCGTAGACGTAAATACGAGTACATACAATGTGTATTGTCGAACCTTGATCAAACGAGATGTGCGAATACACGACATATATTTATCGATAAAAAACAAAAAATAAAAAATTATATGTTAATTGTATGTGTACCTATCTCAAAAATAAAGCCGATTTAATAATTTTTTTAATGAAAACTAATTCATCTGGTTTTTTCTTCGTTTATTTTTGAGTAAACGGTGTATTTTATTCAAAGTAGTCTCATTTGAAAGCTAGATAGTTTACCTAGCTAATAAAATAAGAAAAAAATACAATTTCGGTACATAAGCCTAGTAATATCAATATTTCTTTAGAAATTTGCAAAAAAAAAAGATTTTTATTTTATTTTTGATCTGTAACTTTAAAACTGGGTTATTGAGGTGTACTTTTTTGCATGTTGTATGAAACTTCATAATTTAATCTACAAATCCTCCAAAAATTATGGGTCTATCTCTTTTCATTGTCATGTTATTCACCATTTAAAATAGGTACTTTCTGTCTAAATTGTATGTTTTTCTTATTTTCTTAGCTAGGTAGACTATCTAGCTTTCAAATGAGACTACTTTGAATAAAATACACCGTTTACTCAAAAATAAACAGAGAAAAAACCAAATGAAGTAGTTTTCATTAAAAAAATTATTAAATCGGCTTTATTTTTGAGATAGGTAACATATAATTTTTTATTTTTTTATTTTTATCGATAAATATATGTCCTGTATCCGCAAATCTCGTTTGATCAAGGTTCGACAATACACATTGTATACTCGGTATCAGTCTAACTCGATGTAGAATGTTTGTAAACAAAGTGACCATACCTAACCGAAAGGGCACTCCTGTTGCCGCATCTCATATTACGTAATTTACATTACGTCGAACTGAGATATTTCTTCAATAAATATTGCTTACAATTAGGTATATCTGTTACTCTACGCCAAGCAAGTGAGTTTTCGTTATTTGTGTCATGGTTTCTTGAGAAACATTCTATATCGAATTTGGTTAGTGTATAGTTCATATAATTTCCGGAACATTTTCAAAATTCAGATAAGAAACTGTGTATTAATCATTTGGTTCCCATAACATTTCTGTTTACTATACAATACGGTACGGAGAATTACTTTATTTATAACTTTTGGGCTAAATAAGGCTGAGTTCCTATTGAGCAAAAATAGTGGTTTTCAAATCCAATTAAATTAACTTATAGTGAGTAAGTCAAATCGAGAGCAAAATAATGGTACTGAATTACTAAAACAAGCAGTACCAAGACAAAATATGAATAGCGCTTCACTGGCTGTTATCGATTTACTTGAGCTATTATGAGCTCTACAGAACCTGGTTGAAAATTATGGCCTGTAATACCCAGCACAAAATATCACATTAATTTTCCGCCGCCCGCTCAGATTCGTCCGCTGTAGGATTAAGCGGACGCACACAGTCGAGCAGCCATTATGGCTGTAAATTATAAAGGGTGTCTATACAAACAAGACGTGGTCTAGGTAAGGAAGGGAGGGTGCACCTTTGGCACTTAAAATTTGCAGAGCTTTTATCGGTTTTTGCATAATTTTATCATGATCAGAAAGTGGTGTGGTATTTTTAAATCCAGGAAGGTTCTATTTACATTGAAAGAATAGAGCAATAGTAATCGTTCTAAGCCATCATCCCAATAAAATCCAAGAATTATTTTCATTCGCAGAGATTACCAGCTGTGTCATAAAAATGGCATTGGATTATGCAAATTCAGTGCAATAAAATGTTGATCACCCCTGACTTAGGGGCCTATAGCTGGAGTAAGGCGCCATCGAGGCGTGTTTTCACGAAGGCTCTCGTAGAACCGTTTTCACGAAGACTCCGTGGAATGCAATGGCTAAAGAACGCCGGGAATATCGGCTTGATTGAGAGTTTTTCAAATGCCATGGATCTGGATCAAAAGTTATGCATTTTCCGTGATAACGATTGCTGGTAAATTTTTTCGGAAACTCTTTAACGAAATTTTTAAACTATCGTCCGTATAAAAATTCTAGGTATTTAGCGTTTATTTCCCTATTATTCCCGACCGTATAAATACCTGTTTAAATAGTACTTGTAAATATGTGTTCTGATCACGCAAGTTTAAATATATTTGATTCTACTGTCATTAGTTTATGTTTTGCAGAGTTATGATATAACTGGGTGACTAGACGATGTTGTGTGGATTGTCCAGCATTATTAATTTATTTAAATACAACACAGCTAAGGCACCATTAGCCGAATAAACATCTCGAGTTTAAATTCCGTTGAGAAATATGGCAGTTGCAAATGAAAAATTGGCGATGTTAATTGAACTTATATAACTATTTATTTAATAAATAATAAATAAATAAATAAAAGTTTTATTTCTCAAATAAATAGGCTTACAAAGTACATTAAATTCTAAGTTAAGTAGGAGGTAATTCAGTATGTACTTTACATACTTGCATAGTATGTACTTTGAAACAAAAACCTTAGGGGACGAATAGATATTGTAAATGATATCACATACCACACAGTCCTCACGATTGAGTCTATTAATTTGAACCTCAGATTGTTAAATAAGGGCGTGCTCGTTCAATATTAGTGTAGGGCACATTGTAGTATTTATAGTATGCTACATTTCTATGTTGCATCGACTTGAATAATCGTAACGCCCTATTATGATTTTTCAACAAATTCATCTCGATTAACTTTTTTTTTTGCAGAATTAACCGCGATTCAATGCGAAAAGAAGAGTGGTTGTTGCAAATAAGGTAGTAAACAGCACAAGAATGTGAATAATTTCGAAAAATCGCTAACATTACCTCACGTAATTAAGCCCTTATGGCAAAATCCCCTTATCTTCCAGCATGGCCTGTTGCAGCTTTGGATCGCGAGGATAGAAAGGAGAAAAGGGAGGCCTTTGCCCAGCAGTGGGACAATAATAGCTAAAAATAAATAATAAACATAAATAATATGACAAAACTCTCCCTGTGGTTGGGAAGGCATAAACCAGCAGTGCACAAACGTTTTCTGATGATGATACGAGTAACTAGCGTCGTATGAAATTGTGTCGCACTGTACACTGATATGTCAACCATTTAAGATCTACCATCATGCAGCGTGTCAAATGCAGATGTTATGTTGTTAATAACAATTGAGGGTATTATGCAACCGTTACGCTATGTCGCACTTAACTGCATACCGAGTCGAGACGAATCGCACGACATGCTCTTTAAACGAATTAACCATATTCGATTTCATATGCGACATTTAACACTTTGACCGCGATTTTTTTTCGACGACTGCGATCTTTTTTTTAACCTAAGCCATTCGTGCTGCCGCTCTACACAGCGGTTGTGTTGCGCCGCACATGCGTTTCGTTCGAAAAATATTACGGTTGTGCTGAGTCACACAGATCTGTAATTTCTCAGCCGCTGCGCTAGTGTGGATTTACGCATACTAGTCACTTGTAGAAAACACTTACAGTGTGATTTCAGCAATCAAAGTGATTATATATATAGATTCAGATAAATAAATATACTATTATACTAAAAAATATTTATCGCGTGCCTTTTGCTTTATTTTCCCCTACGTTAAAAAAAGTACGGCGATAAACACCCGATTAAGTGGAGGAACCTTATTGCATTTTAAAATTAACCTTTGTAATAATAGAATCCAGTAGATATATATTTTCTTTACGGAGCTCTAGAAAACTAGAGCTCCGTAAATAGAGAAATAGTTTCAGATGTACACTTAAAGGTTATTACGTTACTATGTCGTTTTTGTGATCCTCATCATCAGCCTATGATAGTCCACTGCTGGACATAGGCCTCCGCCAATGAGCGCCATAGCGCCCTGACTTCAGCTTGACGCATCCACCATCTACCCGCAGTCTTTCGCAGAACGTCATCCCACCTGGTCGGGGGGCGGCCTACACTACGTTTACCGAGTCGTGGTCTCCACTCAAGAACACGTGCCCCAGCGGCGGCCGTCGGTTCTTCGCGAGATATGGCCGACCCACTGCCACTATAGCTTGCTATTTCCTAGAGCTATGTCGATAACTTTGGTTCTCTGTCGGATATAAAACTGGAAATTTGGGGATTGAAAACATTAGTAGAACTGATAATTCGATGACCGTTTCGATAGCAGGGTATCTATTGATATTTAATTCAAACAAAAAAAAAAAACAGATCGGTGTTATCGTTTATATTCTGATAATGATTTGATGACAATGAAAAACTGCGTTGCAATTTGATATACTTGGTGCACGAAAAAATCAGGTGATTTTGATAAGAAAATTCGCAACGACGTGTAGATAATTATTTATAGGATATAATTATCTACAGATCGTTAAATATATTATTTATTTTCTAAGAAAAACTTTTTATGAGTATAATCAATAATCTATATCTCTCTTAGTAGTCATACTACAGGGACTCTAATTTCACTCTACCATGAACCTATACAAAAGAACCTACGCCGAGCTTTCTAAGTTATTAGCTGGAGGTGACGCAGTACTTACTCCTCCTTTATATGCTAACGAAGGGACTTGATGAATGGCAGTGAATGGAATTTGGCTGGTAGTTTGTTACTTTTCACTTGAATTGTTACTAAATTATCTAGGTTAACAGAAAATCTTCTGATATTTTTAAGGGATTTTTATTAGCTTGACGCTAGATAGAAAGTTAGTGGGTTAGTTAGTAAGAAAGAAGTTTTGTGGCGATCACAATAGGCCTATCATGGCCGCCGTGATATGAAAGCCACCCCAAAGCAAATAAAAAAAAATAGTAAGAAAGTATTCAAACTTTTATTGGAATTTCAAAATGTTAATGGATCCGTTATTTTTCGTAATGGCGTAGATTTGTATTACAGTTAACTATTGTTTCTAGTAGCGAAGAATCCGTGAAAAATATTCCTGTAAAAACGGATCCGCTTTTTGAATGAGCCCTTAGAGGAGCTCAGTTTTTCAGTGCTCGGTTTTCAAGTCGAGTACGTACTACGTATGCATAGTTATTCTATGCTTCAGCTGTAGTTATGATAAGTGATGGTAAATATTCAAAAAGCTGATATTTGCAGTTTATTCTTCCTCTTACGCGAAACTTGTCCCGCTGTTACACAGGACAAAGACCGCAAAAAAATACCAAGGCAATGCAAAAAAAAAAAAAAAAATTCAATCTGCTTAACAAAAAAAATCAATTATTTAATTAATATTCAACTGAAAGTCAAAAAGCTAAATACCTCTAGTTGTCCTCTACGAACTAAAATTGTAAATTCAAAACGTCCTCGTATCAAAACGTGCCGATCTCCCTATTCCCATCCCAAAATTTGAACCCATCTCATAAACCGTGCCCATATCAAACACGTCTGACGTGTGTCGCATGAAACATACAATTTACAGACATACAAACGCCATTGAGTCGTAGATAACAATAGCCCGTCGACGGGAGGCTTTCATGCCTTTTCCCTTAGCTTTTCTCGTGGCGGAAATATCTACACGCTTTGATGCTCAAGTTTTGAAGCGCGTTGTGTTAAAGTTATGGCGTCGAAGATTTTAGAAATGCGCACTGGGTAGGTTGTTTTAAAAGCTACCTAGTAGGTGTGTAGATAATTGAATATTATTTAGTTTTACTAATATTGTTATCAATTTTACTGACTACAAAGAACGCAGAAAACCTATTTAGGTATTTCATTAAAGTGCGGCAGACACCATTTTTACTATCAACTTTTTATCTTATCATCCAATCGCTGGATCGTGTTAGGCGATCTGTTCATAGGGGTTTTATGTAGTTTGCAGGTAGGCATATTTTCTCCCTTTGCGACATTTGGTACATATAGGTGGAGAAAACCACCAAAATATATGCAAGGGAGACAGGAATACACGTCTTGACCATAAATAATCCCACCCTATCTTTTCACAACTACCTAATAGCCATTATTTATAGTACAGGTCTGTTGGGATATTGACTGTGGTTCGTATACAGGGTGGAACGTATCGGTCTTTCCGAACGATAAAACTTTGGTTTAACTGGCTGTAAAGTAATTTGACGCATGTGGACACATTACACCGTGTGATGTCACTGATACCAATGATAAGAGAATTTGGGGACTTTATCCTTATAAAATTAATATAAAACTAAATAATATAAAACTTTTGAAAGACTTGAGAATATTACTCTTAACACGAACATTACGAAAACTCTGCTCATTGTGTTTTGAAGTGCCTGTTTTCGTATGGAAAGGCCTGTTTAAAACTTTCCAAAAAGTTGACAAAAAAGCTTTCATTTATAGCAGGATGGATGGCTCTCAAAGGAAATTTGAAGTTACAACTTTATTTCCAAAGAGTATAAAGTTTTTTCGGCATAACTTTTATAATACAGAACGATACAATATTTTACTTGACTCGAATTACGTTTGAAAGGAGAATTTAACAAACCACAAAACCACAAAACAAACAAAACCATCTCGGATTGCAAACAACAACAAATAAAAACAAACAAAGAATCAAAATACAAAACTGAAAACACGGAACGAACAAATTATTTGGAGAAATAATATGACGTTGCAATTCCAAATGCAAAAAGAGGGTTCGGCGAAATGTAGACCCCTTCCCCCCCTTTCCTCCCGTCTAGACTGAGCTCACAAAAATCTTAAAACCACCTCATCTCAGCTCGCTGCATTCGTTTGGGAGTTGTATTTTGGGTTTTTGTTAATATGAAAATGTAGTTGGTCATGTTTAAGGAAGCTAGTTTTTGCCCACGGCTTCTATAATGATACTTGGATAAAACAAAGCCTACAGCTAAAGACCCTATAGCACTCGGGGATAATGTTACTATTTGTTGCAATGTTTACCTCTTCATAATATTTGTGTAGAAAAAGCCAAATGCAAAAAACAATATCAAGGCGTAAACCTGACTTCATACTTATTAGATTCCACTTAGGCAGGTGCCAAGACGACTCATATGTGGTTACGGACTACAAATCAAATGTTAACAAGCTACACAAGCTTGACGTGATAATTTCGAACGTGTCTTGCGCCTTGCACTTTCGAAAGCGCGCAGAAACCAGTTGCTATGAGAATGACACAGGCGCTGCGAGTCACATTCTCAACTTAGAAACTCTGGTAATTAGACATCTGGATGTGAGAGCTTCCTGTAGACTAGGCGTGTGTTTTTGTTCCCGCAAATATAGCCGGTGGTACGCGGTAAATAGCCAATTCACTTAATACGCGAATAAAAGAGAAATATAAAAACCACTGCCATACAACTCGGTGAGAATTTGAATACTCAATAAGTTTAACTTAGTCCCTTCGATCTAAATTTAAGATTTTTGTTGCTATTCAGGAACTCACGTCTTCATTAAATTCTTGAAAATTTCTACATGGGACTATACTCCGTCCACGCGTTATTTTCATTGCCTGAATGGAATAATGCAATATTTCATAGTCACGTAATCTGTCTGCTTGATAAATATCAAAGCTATAATGATAGCTTAGCTACTTTAATGCCCATATTATTCGAGTCGAGGTTGAGACAGAATGACAGTGGTTCTCATTGCATCTGGCCTAGACTGGCGTCAGCAGTGGGTGATAGAGGCTGATGACACCGGTTTTTTTTTTAAAGATATTTATTCAGAAATCTTTTTAACCTAGCTGCACTGTACAAACTGTGACGGGCTTCAACAACTGGTTGCTAGATTAGAATTAGCCACGGTTGTAATTTACAACCTACTGGACGAGCGATAACCAACCATCAACCGTAATTATTTGTTTTCACGGGTATCAGTACGCCGCGCAATTAAAAGAAAGTGATCGCAACTGGAAAATTACCTTGGGTACAGTATAGACCGTTGTTTTGGGACCAGGGTGTTCGAAGAGAAAATATATATGTTTCTATTTGATTTAAGTGTGCAAATGTGCAAATTCCAGGGAAGCCGGAATAAAAATTAATTAGAGTAAACTTTTTTTTGAGGTTCGGTTGTATAGATAGATAATTATTTGTTCAAAAATATTATACTTAAACATTTTGTTCGTAACTAAGTTTAATCCTATAGAATAGATAGAGAAGGCAAAAAAGAGTTTGGCGGCCTAATCGCTTACAGCTATTTCTTCAAGGCAAGCAAGAAAAAAAATCGCATTACATCTAAATTAGTATTCGTGATTTCGTTGGTTGTTTTACGAAAAGATAATATCTGTTCTCATCTCGCTATGTTGAAATCGAATTTGATGAGAAACAAAATAAATATTTTTCGCTGTAATACAAGATGTTACTCAATTTTTGTTTTGTTTTTTAACGAGGCATTGTTGAAACAATTGTTAGGTTTTACTCAGATCAAAGTTATTCCAGATATACTAAAGTCATTTAAAACGGGATATTTACCATGATTTGATTTTTGAGTTATCCAATATTTCGGCACAGTTGCATGCGCCATGATCACGGAGTAACTGAAGGCACAGCGAGTTTAAAAAAAAAATCAAATCATGGTAAATATCCCGTTTTAAATGACTTTAGTATTAATAACCATGATAGTTTCAAAAGTTTTATTCCAGATATAGTTTAGCTCCACAGATTAAAAAAGGTTATAAATAAAATTTGAGGATGAAAATATTTAGTAATCATTCAACGCAAAACCTTCTCCGATTGTTATCGGATACAAAAAAAATTAATCCATGCCCAGCCAAATCCCGCCCCTCCCACAAATTGGTGCACACTCACAACCTATTTGTAGAACTTTTGTAAGCCTAAAGAAAAACTTTCATTTCATTTCAACAAACCTACTAAATATTTTCTTTATGTTGGTCTTTATGCAAAGTAATGCCTGAATCTTTTATGCAAAGGTCCCCAAAAACTAAACTCCTATATTTTCTAGCAAGGCATGACGATTTAAATAGTACGTGTATGTAGGTAGGTATTCAAGGACTGAAACATTCTCATTTGAATCCCGACAAGCGCAAACTTTCGTCTCCCAGACGTTCTCGAGTATATCTTCGGGACATTCCACTTAAATATGTGCAAACCAACGCAGGATTTTACATCGAAAGCGGGCTGACATGAAAGAAAGCGTTGCTTATACAGGAAATAATATTTCTAGAGGATTCAATGAAATGGGAATACCCCATTTCATTGAATCCTCTAGAAATGTTATTGAGAGTTCCAATTTGCATCAAAACTTATGTTCTGCCATATTTTTTCGGTTCAGAACGCTGTTTTTGTTCACATTTCGTTTTAGTTTTCTTTTTTCATAATTTTTCTATACTTATGTCTATTTATTATCTTTACTTTATGAAGATCGTCAACCTACTTAGCTTCATAACTTAAATTTTTAATTATATAGCATCAGCGGAAACTTTTAATTAGCCGTCAGCAAACATGCACTGGGTCTTTCCAGGCATGTTCTATATAATATATGTATCTCATTTGTAAACCTAGCTTTAAGTTTCTCCAAAATTTTGTAAATAAATAAATTTATTAAGGATAAACGGATTGTCAATAGAAAACTGCTGTATGATTTAGGGCGTGAAGTTTACACATTGTTAACATTAGTTTTTTAATAAAAGCCTTTTAATCAGGTATTTAAATATGGATGGATGCCAGATACTGATATAACCACTTACTATAATAAATAAATAAAAATAAATAATCCACACAGGATCATCTAGCCCCAAGCTAAGCAGAACATCTGTTATGGGTGATATACATAATACCATAAATACATAGACAGATTTGATAACGACCAGAATACCCTGAACAAATATCTGCAGATCTTACACAGATTACACACACACTACATACACAATAATGAAATTAAATAATTAAAAAATAGTTAGACAAAGTCCATCGCCGGTACCGGCTTTCCGTCTTAACATAACATGGGTAACATGTACATTTTACATGAGCGGTTTTCACCCTGAAGGCTTTTCATTAAGACATTCGCTATCTTGAATGGGAGGACCCGGGATTAAAACAGCATCTCCTGGCGTCTGAAGCACGCATCCTTATAGAAGACGCTTAAAAAGTCTGCGCCATTCAAAAAGAGATTAGCGAAGCGTGTTCCTGAGTAATTGCTGTATTTGCATGGAAGATGAAGATGAGTTCTGAGATTTTTAATATCTGAGTAGTTTTAAAAACATAGTAGTAAGTATCATGCAGTACGGGAGGTATTATAATATGTTATACACTTTTGAGTAGTTTTCTTTGTAGTTAATAGCCAATAGCCAATTATTTACTAATGCCTTAGTTATAGACGGGGAGTTAAAATGCATATATTTAATCGAAACTGAATTAATGACCGTATTGAAAAGAGAAAAGTTTTTACCCTTTAATTTATGATAATAATATAGCATTCCTAAATTTCAGAAATCTTTCTACAACAATAATTCAAACATACTCGTTAAAAAATCATGGTAGGAACTCGAACAATAAAACAACCAAAGCTATCAAGTATCCTCGTTAGAATATTCCTCATTATTGCGTACTAGAACTGCCGATATTTCACTCCATCTCATAATTAAAGGTGAATGACATCCGCCAGTCATAAGCACCTAGAATATAACATCGGCACTTCGGCAGTCAGGTAGATAAGTTGATTCCCCGCGCTTCGTCGAACCGGAAGCCGACGGACGGATATGTTTGCGAGCTTGCAAAATGGCACCACAAGCACCTCTATCGTAAATTGGAAACTAAGTTTTAGATTTATGCATATTTTCTACAGGCAAAAATGAGTCATAGGAAAACAAATAATTAAGTAGGTACTCTGCGTTGGAGGTCACTTGCATAGGATAATCTCTTAGTAGTTTGCACTACGCCATTATAATTCACATAGAACACCAAAAGCTTGTATAATTAGTCCAACATTATTGACGACTATTCGTAAAAGGATTTAAGGTTATGCTGGCTATCGAAAAACATGCAGCTGCGATGCTAATTAAAAACCGCACCTGATGGGTAGACTTCATCGTCAATATAGCCAGAAAATAGCGGATGAGGGTAAATTAGGAACGGAAATAAAGACGCTATCGAGAAGTAGACCAAGGTGCTCACAACTAAATTTCATACTAAAGAGATAGATTTTCCTGGAGAGATCTTGTATCTGATCCACGTTGGGTTGCTGACTTTAAGATTGATTATGTATGATGTAAGATTATGTAGGAGAGATATATCACTGACTATCTTCAGTAGCCTTTATCGAACTTGTTAAACGAAATGAACAAAGTGGCCAAGGCCCAACAAATGCAATTTTTTGCGATTCAAAAGAGAGAGACATTGTGACCAAGTTTTTAACATACATAATAATTATAACAATTATTGTTGCATCGCCGCGCCGTGTGGCAAACAGAACTTTTGTAACCAGCTACATGGCTACATTTTAAGCGACTCAAATAAAATTGAGTTCTGAAACTTACTAAGTTTCTTTGCATCTTAAATTCTAAATAAAAAAATAATGCTGGACAATTCACACAGCCCTAGCCCCATATCTAGCCCCATGGTAATCAGAGCTTGTGTTATGGGTACTAGATAACTGATATACATAATACAATACATTACATAGATAGATATTTTTTATTATACATAGACAACGACCAGAACACCCGAAACAAATATCTGCAGATCGTACACACAATTGTTCCGAGGCGGGAATCGAACCCGCAACCTCCTGCGTCGCAGGCTAAATAATGAATGAAACGCAATGATTCATATCCAAACACAGCCAGGTACCAAACTAATGCGTGCAAATGGTCGCTGCGGTTGTGTGCATCCGGCGAGCCGCGCCGCGCTATCTCGCAACTTCCGCTTTTGGTTTAGGTTAACGCCGCTTTTCCGACCTAACTAATATGTATATTAGAGGCTTTGCACACACGGTGTAAGTAGTTTTATGCGCTATATATGTTGGACATTTTCATACAGCACAATCAAGCCCCAAAGTTAGCAGAGCTCGTATTATGCCTATCAGAATCAGATGCACAACTAAACTAATTTTAGAAATAGCATATTTTTATTCAGTGAAGGCCGGGCAACAAAAAAGGCATTTACAATTTTCTTTTTTAAATTAGTTTTGTTGTACATAGAAATGTAAGAACCAAACCAAAAATTCGTACAAGATAGAGAATCTCGCTGAAACCGCAATCCAACTGCGCATTGTTCTCATTACGTCGATTTTCCAATACGTCGGGTCTTTGTCGTCTATATCCTCGATACTCCATCCTACACAGTAAAATATATCTACGGGACGAGTTTTCACGTTTTCAAAATATTACACATTTCTCTTCAATTCGTGGATGCCATAGTTATCAATTAAAGCAGATAAATGCCACAGATAAATAAATAATGCTCGACAATCCACACTACATCCCATGTTTAGTAAGTAAGTATATAGACAGTCTCAATAACTACGTTCAATATTGTGTTTGTACACGCGAAAACGTTTTATTTGCTCGTTTGATTTGCATGAAACAAGCTCAATTGGCTTTTGTACAAAAACGTAAATCCAATATTTGAAGTGGTCGTTTTTTATCTTTTTCGTGCGATTCGATATCAAATTGATAGATGGACTTTTATGTACGCGTTGGTCCACATTTCTATTGAAATAAATGTCGGTTTATTTGCAATGATAGCATTGTTGTAGATTTTGACGGCACCTTTAGTATTCTTTTATTGTGACTTTGAAGTAACATTTTAAAAGCTCCATTTTTCCTAAAAAAATCCATTTTTTTGCAGAAGAATGATGTATTTTGTATTGACTAAAAACATTTTCGAGTAGTTTCTCAAAATCAGTTCGAATCATGCTTAAAGGGTCTGAAATCGTTTCAAAATACTTTCTCTTTAATAATATGCTCACCTCAAATCCTTAATAGATAACGTCTCACAACTTCCATTTATAGATACCATCGGAATATACCTGAAACAAAAAAACACAAATTACATAAACACTTTATTCCAAAGAAATAAAAAAGTTTAGGAATGTTTTCATTACAATTTTCCTGTAAAAGTTCTAAGAAAATTATGAATTGAACAAAGAACAAAACGTGTTTTAAAAAGACACTTGAAAAGCTGGGCCGAAGTACCTACTCTACATCGACATTATTCGTTCATAATAATATAAAGATTATTCCTTAGGAATCGGGTCTCCGTTCTGAGTGAACGCACATTTGGCAAAAAGATCCGGTATCCACTTATTGGTGCATCATGTTATGTCATCGTACCCTATCGCAAGAAAACAATAGTGATTAAATCACCTATTGTGTTTCCTTGCACTTTCCGAGAACATTGCTTAAACTAGGTAGATACAGAGATATGTATACCTTTGTGCATGCCTTTTGACATGTAATAATGCCGTTCGATTCTCATCCCAATAATATTGTTCGCCTTAATATATCCCACGAGACTTTATGGCAGCAGATCTCACGAATCGACGAACCGTGAATTTGGTTTGTTTATATTTGTTCAGTTGAATCGATATAAAGTCGATCGGGAAATAACCTGTCAATTGGAAACCAAGTGGGACTTGTTTTGTGTTGGTCGTAAAGAATACAGTTGAACGGATCGACGTCATTCTTACATCCGAACGCAGGATATTTGGCTGTTGCTGTTTTCAATGCAATTGATTGCATGGAATTATGACAACAGTATCAGTGTGTCCTCTCTCTGGCGCAGTACGAGAGGGACCGCGAAAAATATGGGAGCTTACTGAAACCACTAAATAAATAATGCTGGACAATCCACACATCATTAATAAAATTGTTTTGAAAAAAGCTAAAAACCAACATCGCATCCCTTAATTTTAATACTGTTTTTAAATTGATTAGTCACAGAACGTGTATTATTTTTAGGTAAGCTGCGAAAGCTGTCAAAAGTTGTTTTCACCTCCTCTAATTTCTCTTCTGAGGTGACAAGCCCTTGTGCTTTACACGATAGTATCTATAGAAAAAAGCTCTAGCTTCTGAGCCTTGTCTTTAACAAGTCTGGAAAGCGCTGACCCCTCGACAAGGGATCAGCTGAATTTAACGCATCATCTAATACGTGCCAGTCAGCCTACTCATGTTCGTTCGCTTTCCTAAGCCGATTAACGCTTCCTAGTTTTTTAGAAACCCAACACTGGAGAGTGCATTCTCAAGAGTGTTGTTTTCACCTTGCGCATTCGAGTGCAAAGTGCAATCGATCATCGTGTGGACACTAGACAAGTTGGATATCCATTAGCGTAATCGCAAAGGGTACAGGAAATGTTTAGACGGGCAGAGAAGTCGCTAATTTTGGCGGAAGAGGGAGAGTTATGCAATCCTTTGTAATTATATTATTCATGAGGCGCATGCTTTTGGCATATCGTTGCTTTATCAAAGTGAGCCATTACTTGCTCCTGGGGCCTAGCACGGACCAAAGTGCATTTTGTTCTTATATTTCAGTAGGTACGAGTAAGTTCTGAGCTCTCTCCTCAGTTAGTTTTAGGGGAAATACTTTCCAATAAAACGTCTGTTCGTGTTAACAAACAAAATGTTTTAACAAATACTGACCAAACGTCTTTTTTCGTACTAATCTATAGTTAGTGATGAAATTCACGATGGATTCAGAGTTTAATTCTCGTTCCTCCATAATCCATGTTCTGCTACCTGCCAAGCAATTTTGTTTCTTCGTTCTCGCTGCACAGGAGGTTAGTCAGCGACCGCTACAGAGCATTTGTCTAAGGCAACGCGGCTTCAGTATCGCGAAACCCGTATAACGCAATTGCAGTGCGAGGGTTGCTAATTATAATTATCGCGTTTTATTCAACGGAAGTTTCATGCAAATATCCGCTCGATTTGTAATTCGATATGCAGTACTTCCAGATATTTCTGATCTACTACCTTCATGCAATCGTTTTGACATAGCTCAAGGACCGAATTCTGCCAACCAATCACTTTACTATGATAATGGTATCGTCGTAGAACTGTCCATAGATAAAAGAAACTATGTATATAGTGCAGGCGGCTATTTGGACGGAAATATTATGATAAATATGAAATCGATCCAACTTTGACACTTCTGATACGCGTCCCTTCATCTATCTATAGTTTCAACAAAGGTAAAATACCAAAATGTGTAATTTTGAGGCCATTGTTATGTTGCAGCGATGCATTTTCAATTAGGGCCCTGGATATCGATCACGATAGTCGTTGAAATGCTGTTTCTATGGCTCCTTGCGTGACAAAACTGTTAAAGGCGGATGATATTAGGAAGATTTTTCGTAAATGGATAGACCATCATCGTTGAACCGCAATCTCACCTGATGGTAAGTGAAGATGTGGCCGACATTATTAAAACGACGTGTTATAAAAAAAAATACATTTTCACACAATAGGATCTAGCCTCAACGTTTTGGGTACTAGATGTGTGGTAAATGGAAAATGGTTTACATTACTAAATTTAGAACTAAATTTATTTTACTTAAACTCCACGACCGGGAACAAATATCTGCAGAGCATAAAAATACTGTATTGCGGCTGGAATCGAAATCGCAACCTTCCGGATCGCGGTCTTTTAAAACCTGCCTATTTTTTCCGAAATAACTAAGTTACCTATTTGATGTTTTTACCTTGGCGCATTCAATAAGGTGAATTCAAGATATTTTTAATGTAGGTACCTACTACATATGGAGAAATACTTTGTATCAAAAACATGAACGCGGCATCAATCGCCCATAATGATTAGAAAACTGGTATCATAAACCAGGCAATTTTCTTCAAATAGCCCGCAACTTTATGTGGTTCTAGACCGGTAACTTTTTATTTATCTACCTACAAAGAAGTAAAGTACCTAAGTAGTAAGAGTAGTTATGGAAAGAGCTATGCTTGGGGTTTCTCTGAAGGATAGGATTCGTAAAGAAATCATCCGACAGAAAACCAAAGTTATCGACATACAAGCTCTAAGAATCAGGAAGCTGAAATGGCAGTGGGCCGGGATTTTTATGGTTGGTTTCACATTGATTTATATACTATTATTGATTTATATATATTTATCAATGAGACTTAAAATTATTGTTTTCTGACTATAAAAAAATATGTGAAAGGGAGTTCATATGTTACGCTTTATAAAAATAAAACAATATGTTTAGATGATAATTCAAACACATAGGTCCAAACTGGTTTCATAATTCTTACTGATCGTACATATACCAGCTCAACTAGACCAGGTATTTAAAATTAAGATAAAAAAAATCATGTAATTGCACTGTTTCGCACATAGTTTTGTCGAAATCTCCGGAACCCTGCGGTCTATTGAAATGACTTGTTTTGATTCATAGGTTATCACTAATTATTTGGTTCATCGAACCAGTTTCTTCGTAAGTTGTGTAGTTTTCTTGTAAATAAGCAAAAACATAATTTTAAAAACGTATGTTCTGTCTGTCCCACTCCTATGAACGCGAAATCCTATGCCTGTCCTTTGACAAAATGGCGCGCAATGTACCCTCTGTAATCTGTACATCTACTAGACCTAAATCGCAGTGCACTGTGCAAAGACCATCATAACTGAATTACAGGCTCCCGGAGCTGCATCGACAGGCATCAGGCTATTTGGGCGTTTTCCGCCCATTTTCCCATGCTGCCCAGTGAAGCGTGCTGCGTAACCGCAAAGTGGATTAGCAAGCCGCAGATGATAGGGCAGACACAGTAAATATCTATACATATATTTACACACCATCAGTTTGGCTCAAAGTAAGCAGAGCATTTGTTATAAGTACTAAATTACAGATAAACATATAACAGAAGGTCGTCTCTGATCTATTTAAAGGGCAATGTATACGTATAAGTTTCTTTTATACCGTAAAACTGCAGTGAGTTGCAATAAATAAATTCAAACAAATTAATCAAACATATCCTTTGTAAAAAGGCTTACTACAAAATATTTAGATTATCTAGACGATAAAAAAGCTTTAGACGAGTTTTGCTCCAAGTCAAAAACTAAGCGGAATTAAACATACTTTTTACTAACTACACTTTTTATCCCATACATCAGTTCCCATAGGATAGAAATAACCTTAAAACATTTCCATAGAATTAACGCGTGCGACGCCGCGGGCAGAACCTAGTAAGAAATAATTCTGTGATTTCAGTTTATGCAATGAGTAACCAAGTGCGTATTTACTAGAGGAAGAAGAAAGGTAAGTTCGTATAACATCTCGGTTACAATGCTAGAAACCTGACCTACGATGCAACTTGCGTCCGTCTTCTAGGAAACCTTACAATACATGTCTTCAAAGGCAATGCATTTCATGACGTCACTGTTTATAGCAATTAAGAACATTCAACAAAAGAAAACGACATAAGAGATTTTGGAGACCCAACCATGGGCATACTCGACTCGACTCGACACTACGCTATAAAGCACAAAAACGTTATATTTAAGTAAGTACCTAAGTCAATGAGCATGGTTATGCCATTTTTATAATGGGTTACGTAATATGTATGCTTTATAATGTTTGCAATACCTAGTTACTTTGAAAATATTAATATTTTCTTAAGACAGCGATCATAAAAAACAGGAAGAGATCATTTATACGCGGCGGTATGATGACGAATACAAATATTAATAAATATTTTTAAACTTACGCGATCTGAACACAAAACTCCAGTCATCCTGTGACCACTATAGTGTTAGCCTTTCGAAACGTCGCGTTGGGGAAAATAGATAAATAAATAATAAAGAGTAATATAATAATTAAGGAAATTAATCTCAGCGCATCATTTTATATGAATCTGTAATGACGTTACTATCTCACTAGATAAAATAAATGAGTAAGTCAGAGTTGGTAGACCTTCAACCAAAAAGAAGTAGAGAAGAAAACTGACCGTTCAATCTTACAAGTTTACAACAGGAAATAAGCAATTCCACATCGCTTTAGCTTCAATAAATTATACTTAGAATCCATTTACCATTTAAGGCTTACGCACATGATGCAAGCGCGAAATAGACTGTTGCAAACCAGTCCCTGAATGTTCACGGTTTAGGTGCATGGTGCATAAAATCTTTACGACTGAAGGTAATGTTTTTAACTGTGTGGAATAAATTGACAGGCTTAATTTGATATGAGCCGGTAAGTTAATGACTTCGCTTTGGTTCTAAATGTGGTATCTATGGAATATGTTATTAGATTCACTGGATTTCAATTATCGTAAGTCTACGCGAATTGATCAACTTTAGTTGAAGAAACTAAACTTTTAAATATTTTCGTACATTTTTTAAAAGTTTATATGTAAACAATATCTAGTGATGCCGGCTTTAAATTTGCAACACTAACTCTTCCCACGGGAGTCGTAAGAGGCCACTGAGGAATATCCACCATGGGGCGGGCTGCAGCGCCTCCTGCCGAACAATTTACCACCAAACTGCGTTTCCCAGCTCGCATGCCTAGCGTGGGGATTATGGCATTGAGAAAATGCCTTATTTTATAGCTTGACAGAAGTACTAAAATCTTTCAAAACCAAATTATTTTCTTCAATAAGTTTACGAATACATTTTCACTATGATTTTTAATTTCAGAAGTGCAATCATAAAAAACACAAAAGTATTTACAACGGGATTTGATTTTTGGGGGGTTATGGTAAATCCCGTTAAAAATGTAAAAATAACCATGATAGTCTCAAAAGTTTTGTAGTTGTATAAGCTATCATAGAGTTTTGCATCATTGAAACACTAATACCTCCTCTTATTTCAGATTGATAACATCAAGTTAAAGCGATAAGAAATGAATTACGACTTGAAAGCCTTACTCAGAACATGAGTAATGCGATGTGTAATCAGGCAAGTACCGTGATGCTCGTTAATCTGGAAAATGTTTATTTTTTAAACGACTTCGAAAAAAGAAGGATTTATTTGGCTGTTTGTATTTTTACGTATGTATGTTCGTCCATCTCTCCGTCATTTATGGACCGGTTTGGATTATTGTTTTGCAGATATAGAGAACGAGAGGGTCCCGAGGTGGTCACATAAAATATTATTTCCGAGTTTTATTTACACATAATATTTAACGCGAAAAATTTAAAAAAAGTTTAAAACTAAGGGATTCCAATTAGTTTTTAGTTTTTTTCAAAACAACAACAACTAATTACTAACAGGAGCCGCTTCGGGATAAAAAGTAAGATTCTGTCGGTTCGGTCTCTCGTAAATTTTCCATCTCAGACAACCCTGCTAAATGGTCTATTCTCTGTCCAATAATCTGAAACTACTATTTTAGTAAGTACCTGGATAATATGAATTACGTTCGGTTAAGGAAACCTTTAGAACTGAAACCTCCAAAGAACAAATATTATGAACCATTTACAATACACCTACTTTAGGTGTAGGCATTTATAGGTGATGATCACTGAATAAGAACGTAAATTAAGGTCATCAGTATAGAATTTGTTTACAAACAAAACAATTGTGACTCATTCTATTCTTCATTCTTATTCTGGCGACCTATTGTGGCCGTACGGTATCGTAAAGGTCCGCCTGAGACACAGATGGATCGACTCCTGCCGTGGCACAAATGTTTATATGATGTGGAAACATGCTTACTGTAGGTACCTACTATACCAGTATTCATCTGGTAAAATACAATACAATACAATACAAAAATTCTTTATTGTACACCATAATCAGATTAATCATTACAAAAATACATTAAATGCGACAGGTACAATGGGCGGCCTTATCGCTTAGAAGCGATCTCTTCCAGGCAAAGTACGCAGGTAAAACCTGCGTACTTAACACAATCACTGCCCTGTCTCAGCGCGGTTAGTCTTAGGCCATGAAAGTATTCGTTTTGTTTAGTATATGGGATTAAGAATGAGGTCCCATCATCTCCCATGCTGTCCCACTCAGATCAGATCGAAATGAGCAGCGCAGCATGAGAGATAACGTTTTTCTTAATCCCATTCTACTCGTATGTACGCAAGTTATACCATAACGAGAAGTATGCTTTTGCTTACTTTGGCGAAAGATACTGGGTGAAAATATCATGATTATTTTGACAATTATTTATTAAAGTGTCACCGTCTATATTGTTCGTTCATGTCCAGTCCATCCCAAGGTTGCCTGGAAGAGATCGCTCTCAGCGATAAGGCCGCCCTTTATACCTTTATTCTAAGTTTTTATCTCTGTATTATTTTCTGTTTTGTGTGGTGTAATAAAGTGTAATCTATCTATCTATCTATGATTATTTTGTATACAAGAATAGCTGTCGCGGTTTGTACTATGTGAGAGCAGCAAATAACTGTGTTTATGTACTAAATGGCACAAACTCTCTTTCCCTCTTTTGCGAGTACCTAGTCTCATGTTGTTGTTGTAGATTTAGAATTTAGGTACAGTTTTGTTTGAAAAACCATTGATTTGATTTGAGGGGAAATTTTGTTTGTTAAACTTAACTGAAAATACGGTAGTTCTGTACAATTCAATTACGAGATACGAACCCGGTTCTAAAGCTAATTGGATATCAATCGACAAACCAGTCTATTCAAAGGGTATATCGTTTCGCAATGGAGGTGGTCTCCCACGCGACAGATTGCGACAAAACAGGTGCCTTTACTGCCTTTCGATTATTTGCAAGTCTATGAGTTAAAGGTTTATTAAAAGGCCCTCCCAGTTTGTAAGGGGCCTGCGACTGTAATTGAATTTTAGTACAGTCGAATATTTTGACAAACTCGATTGGAAGAAACAAAGATTTATAGAAGAAACAATCTGGATTCTTTGACAGACTTCGAAAAAAAGCAGGAAGTTTTCAATTTGTTTGTTAATATTTAAATAATATAAAATGAAGTCGCTTCCGCTGTCTGTTCGCTTAGATCTTATAAAAACTACTCAACGGATTTTAATACAGTTTTCAGCAATAGATTGAGTGATTCAAGAGGAAGGTTTGTACATTTGACACATAGATTTCCACGCAATCGAAGCAGCGGGTAGCAGCTAGTATTCACATAAACGTTAACTCTACCAGGACACATGATAATTTTAGTGATATGTGACCTGGTGCTGGACAAAAATGCTCTGACCAGGCAGTAAGCAACTTTTTATAACATCTGGTCTGGTAGAATAGGATGAAACCTATTTCTTAGTTAGTCTTATAATTTGATCAGCTGGCCTGTCGAAAAGACCTGACAAATGCAAGACAAAACAAAGGCATTTTACAAAAGTCATTATTACAGAATATTTACCATGACAAGATTTGTTTTGCAATATTTCAGCACAGTTTCATGCGCCATGATTTAATAACTCAAAAATCAAATCATGGTAAATATCCCGTTATAAATGACTTTTGTGTTAATAACCATGATAGTTTCTGCGGAATACCGCACGATAGGTAGAGTGAATGAACAAGGTCAATCAGTGTCAAACGATCACTCGGGGGTTTGATTCGTTCTTTATCCTTCCCTCTACATCTTAAACTATGCTTATAACTGTAAAACACACTACAGGCATAATAGACTGGTTTGTAGATGACAAATAGGACATTACGTACTTTTAATTCAAGTTTTATCAGGCCAATTTCAAGGTAGATAAGAGATCATTACCTACTCGAGGTAGATAAGGTGTAGGTACCTTAAAGCAACTATGAGGGCGAATATGTGCTAAACAAGTCGATGACTCAATAGAATGGGCGATAAACTTTGAATAGGTCTTGAGGCTATGCAAACGGGTCCTGCCTGTGAGGCACTTTATGTTGCAATGTTCATCATGATGAGCCTTGGGTATAATGCAGGTAGAACAGAGATGCATCCGACTATTGGATGGCTAGACCATTATTTTAGCTATTGGGGTTATGTGAATTATCTAAGGAATCTTATTTGTTTAGTTTAGAGAAATTTTGTAGACCACAAATTCATGATTGTGTAAGGAACGTTGTGAAGTTGTAAGGACATCATACTTATTTTACGGACCCAGTCCAGTAGGTAAGCTGTCTTGGCTAGGTTGGGGCAACAAAACCATAAATCATGTGAAGTTCCTATTTTGCATTATTATTTTAGGAGCAACTTTTAAATATGTAAGTATTAACTTACTAAATACTCAGATTTTATCTATATATCTATGTAATGTATTGTATTATGGATATCAGTCAGCTAGTACCCATATCACAAGCTTTGCTTAGCTTGGGACTAGATGACGCTGTGTGTATTGTCCAGCATTATTATAATTATACAGGGTCATTGGTAATTCGACGTATTCCCGTTAGGAGGTGATAGGGGTGACTATTTGCTATAATTTTCACCCCCATGTGCATCATGCAAAAGTGAACCATTTTTAAGCTATTATGATTGATTGAGATAAAAATTATTGCAAATAGTCACCCCTATCACCTCCTAACGGGAATACGTCGAATTACCAATAACCCTGTATGTTTCTAATTTCCATGATCTCTGGCCATATGGTGACCCGGTCCTTTGGGAGGCGTGGGACTGAAGCCAAGACTTACTATTTGCATATTTCCTCAGGATGCAATTACTTATCCAACGCAACCGCAAAGGTCTGAAGCCGATTATGAACATCGTTGCCGGGTGTAAGTATCAAATCAGAAATAACTAGTTAGGCAATGCAGACTAACCTATACCTAGCTGTGTACCTACTAGACAATAAGCTCATCAAACTTTAAGCCGATCCGACAGGTGGTTTTATTATACCTCTATAACTTGTTTTATAGGTATCGCTTATCGTTTATGCAGCCCTGAGACAGGCCGAAGACAGTAGTAAGGAAGCGGTTCATCAGCGTCTCCGTGAAAGCTTTCCAGGACGGCCACGACCCTCAGCAATAACGAATACTACAAGGAATAAGAATCGTTCATGAACGAGTATGTAACTGGGTTATTGATTTGTTTTGATTTAATGATAATGTGGCAACAGGATTTATATAAAAGTAAGAGGCTACTTTTCCAATTGAACGTATTACCGTCGTCGTGCTATTAAATTCTGTGGTAGATCTTTGGAGTTTTCTGGTAGACAAGATATCTCAATAAAAAAAATGGACGACGCGACGTGTCTATCAAACTGCATCATTTATATCTATCCACGAAAGTAATCAGAGGGTAACATTCAAGATAGAAGCGACCCAGTCATTGGTTTTCCTCTCGAAGCTTTCCTCTAAAATTTAGATAGAACACATGCAAACTTCAAACACTTTTTTAAAGAAATAAGTTGAAATAAAAATTTATTAATTCAATCAATCATGGATTTTGGTCGTTATTTTAAGTAATACGCAAAGAACTGACCCACAACCCTTCAACTGTTAGGTCTACCTTCCACTCGTCGACGGCTCACAACTAAATAAAAGTACAGTTCCCTTAGACCGTTAGCCTGGGGACGCCCACCACCCACTCACTCCACGATATTTACATCAAGTAGCACTTCAAGGCACATGTTTTTGTTTGTGTTATGTAAGAGAGACCAACCTGTGCGAGCCGTGGGTGTTTCCGTCAACATTTTGTTGTGTAATGTTACAAGCCCTACAAAGCTTTGAGATTTAGGTGATGTGATGTTGTTTTGGAGATTGGTGTTCAAACATTACCTATCACACTAATATTATAACTGCGAAAATTTAAAAAGGATGTTTAGATGTTTGTTGCCTCTTCACGCTAAAACTACAAAACGGATTGGGCTAAACATAGGGTACTTTTAAACCCATAAATCGGTTCCCATGGGATATAAATAAGCTTTAAACGTTTCCTTAGAAACAACGCGTGCGAAGCCGCGGGCAGAAACTAGTTGACGATAACTAAGGTCTCAATTTTGGATCTTTTTATTTTTAGTATTACACGTTTAGTGGATGAGGTATTAATTAACCGATTGAGCTGGCGTGAAAAGGGCATATGCCAATTTGTGCCAAGTGGGTGTCAATGTCAACATGCTGATAAAATAATAATGATCATTCATTACCAGAATACAAAGGATACAAAGAAAAATAAATACTCGAAGCTTCTCTCTGATATCTGTCTCTTATAATTAATTTATCTGGTCGAAAAATTGTTACACTAATCGAAGTAACTTATAAGAAAACTCCCAGAGCAGGAAATTGACTAAATAAAAATGTTTAATAATGTGACGTGCAGGGCGCACTTGTATCTATTAATTCGTTTCTTTATACGATGGTAAGACTAAGCAGTAGTAAATACTTCGGTATGTATAACAAGTTACTAACCATGCTACGTAACTAGACTACGCCTAATGACATGCTTATATCGTATAGACGATGACGATGACTCATTAAAAACAAAGTGACTGAAACTCTTTACTCAGATTCTACACGCTAACATAACAGTACACTTGACATTACCTCAATTATAGCGACCTAGGTATGTCTATCTACAGGTGAGGGCCAAAGGTTACCCCATTGAGGGCAGCTTCTGTGGCGGTCATAGTAACCTATGGCGCTTTACAGTTGCCAAATGTTGCCTCATGCTGTATATAAAACCTAGATACATACATAAACAGTTATACATCAGGCGCATATGGTATTCACAACAACGGCCTATTGTTGATATGATAGATTGCTTTAGCCAGAGGCGCGCAATTTCGTAGCATGACTGGATATGATAATGGATTTTTGCAAATTGTTTTCAGTGATTAAGGTTGGAGGGGAATTTGTCTGGTCATTGCTGATGCTTCCCTAATTATCTGCAATTACTGTATAAATCCTCATCATTATCATCTACCGATTTAACCCATGGTTGGTTTCCAAGCTCTTGTGCCGCTCCTTACATGCGCTAAACTCATTCAGGTTCGACCAGCATCGTTGACAATTATCTTGATTCATCTCGTTTTTCATAGATGAAAGTAATAATAGGACATATAAGACAGAAAATTTCAAAACTAAAGTTTTTCGAAACCCTAGTTCTAACATCGCAATTTTGTCCTTGTGGCATTATATAAAATAATTATAGTTTTATGTCCCGAGAATAAAATATATCTTTGAGGAAATAGGGACTCAACAGCAATAAATCCTAAGATACTCAAACCTATCGACTACTTTCTTGACTCACTAAGCACCTGTTACACAAGCCATACTTATTTGCATAGACAAGTCAACGTGCTAATGTGTTGTACCACCGTATTGTATTAACGATGGTTGCTTTATAGTCAAGGTGAAAATATCCAGGTTAATGATAGAAAGGATACCATACATGACGTAAAACTTGATAATTTACTGAGTCACGCAACGATATACGTCTGCAAATTTGAAAATTAGTTTTTTTTGTAAATTTGGGTAATCCCAAATGTAAAAAAAGCTAAGTGTGTAAAACGAGTGTAAAACGAATGTAACTTTCGGGACTAGCTTATTAGCTAGTAGTTTAGTATTGAAGACGGAATTAAAAGTAACAAGGAAGATTAAGACACAAAAGTAGAAGGCCGCTTAAAATTTACTAGTCGGCTTAATAGAAGATAATTCAAGGCAGTTGTAACGAGGTAATAACAAAGCAACAAACAGCACAAAAGAAATACATCAATTGCTTAGTAATTGAGGGCGGATTATTGCTATTGTGTGGCTTGTATGATTTAACATCAGTGTCATATTCTATTGGATAATAGTTTAAGGCGGGTTATAGGTATAATTGTTAAGTCAGAGATTCACGTTTTTACGCTTTAGTTGTATGGTTTCTTTGTTTTTTAATTGCTTAAACACACAGAAACATTTAAGAAATGAAATAAAACGTAGAATAAAATCTTATTATTTTTTAGTTATTTCTTACATCTGGCCAGAAGTCTCTCTTATATAAGTGAACCGTCTCGGTACTGGATGAAATATAGGTATTATATATGGTATATTTTGTAGAATCGAATTATTGTGGTAACAGAAATATAAAATGAAAAAGAAAACGGGAAATAGTATTTCCAATAGAAACAAATATGTAAGCAAGAAATACGATGGCAAAACCCTATGACCCCATCATAACAGCACTACATTGTAGAGAAAGCGACTTTCACAATGATATATAGAAACACACGTACCTACAAAAGGCCTAAGTCTTTTATTCGCAATGACCTCTACTCGCCGACCTGACTATGTGCATGATTCATAAATAAACAGATGTAATAGCCTTATTTTTCATATTGAATGTATTAAGACAGTCTCCATAAACATTAAGCTATAAAATAATAAATAATAAATTCTTTATGGATTGTGAGTTGTAGAGGCTGACTATTGACTTTATGATGATGAATATATCTGCACTATATTACATAGTTCTACTAATATATTATAATAAATATAGTATATATATATCTATCTATACAAACGTTGCGTTGTTACACTCTATGCTCGAAATGCGTAGGTACTTTATACGTCATATATCTCTAACAGAAAGCAAGTGGTTATAGTTGTTAGTTTTTATAAACTGCTTTATGCTCTCGGTGCATAATCTACTATAAATAAGTCGGGAATGTAACAATACAAAAAAACAACTATCTTTAATTTGGACGGGTATCTTGGTGGCCTAATCAGTAAAATATAATTTGTTCAGATTGCAGTGCGCGAGAAGATAAGATTAGATTGTTTTGTTTACATCAGCTGTAACGATCGGAGTAGAGGCATCGATATATATGAACTAATAGAGGTTTATTATAGTTTTAGTGCAAAATACGATCAAGATTGCTTGAAGGATATAAATGATCAACACTGTGGGATTATTGCAATGTAAAGGTACCTACATATCAACAATCTGTTGATATGTAACCTTTACATCGTAAGTGAGGTCCCAAGAACTTCTTTATGTTAACTTATATTATCTATCACACTCTGGGCAAAATTATCTCCCTTTTCCTTGAAGTTTTGTATGACCATTTCCAAGAATCACGCTCGTTTGCCGAGCAAAACCCACCAATCGGTGCGAAATAAGTCGAGATCATCTCGACAGCTTTACCTAGGCTTGACTCGACCTATTAATAAACCTTATAATTACAAATGTATTAAAAGTATGATAGGTATTTAGCGTTGTTACAGCATTAATTAACTATTAAAACCGGTAGAATGAAGGAAAATAATAAGGCAGATTCCTGTTCCTATTAAAACATACCTATGTCCTAGGTATCCTAGGAACATAATTATATTCTTAATACTTCGAGCACAAACCAGTTTGAATAAATTAATAATAACAGCCAATTTTCTTTTATCGAGAATTTTTTGCTAATGAAACTAAGAGTATATTTAGCAGTTTACTAAGGTAACTTTTTGAAGGTCAAGCAATGCCTAAATTGTTTTTTTTTGAGAAATATTTGATTATTTTTGTTGTATCACATTCAAAACCAGTTATACATAAAAATAAAAGTCTTATTGTGTGTGAGATGGAGAATTAAATAAAAAAAAACAGCATTCATCCAGTGTTTAGCAAAATACAATTGCACAACTTTACAGCTCTATATTTAAATAATAACAATGATAAATTTAAAAACTTAAATACATCTCCTAAAATGTAATTCAGAGAATCATGATAACCTTTGAGTAAAGCGCAGGATGTTTGCTCTCGAGTCACGTTTTGCTATTTAAGATTGCATTTTGATGAAGTCAAATAGCAGTTATATTGCCTGGCGCTGGTTTTATTCCAAGATTTAGTCAGTTTAAACAGTTGGTTATTTATTTATTTATTAATTTTAATGAAGGCCTACAGCTTAAATACATGCTAAATAAGTAACAGTAACCTAGCTACAGCAAAGCTAATAAATGGCCTACACGGCTAAAGTTACTTACACTACTTACTAGAAGAGGTTATAAGTTGGTAATAAAATTTATGTTAAAGGAAAGATTCCTTCATTCCTGTAGTCCGTTATTATAATGTGCACCCAGACAAGAAAAGAAGCACTTCAATTAAAAAAAACTTCTAAAGTCCCGTTTCTTATCTTGAAGAGCAGAACTAAAGGATAAAAAAATACATAACATTGAACTCATACCAAAGAAGGAAACATCAAAATTCGTGAAAGTAATAAAGAAGCCGACGTAGCTGAGCTATAAAATGAAGGTCTCATTGTTCAGATAAGTAACATTGAAATAGAGAGCCATCTGAGTCATACAGCGACGTAGCAGTTGGCCTTGGCCATATTCATTGGGTAATAATAATAAAAGTAACTTTTCTCATGGCATAATCATTAGATGAGAAAAATATGAACGCAAAATTCGCAAGAAACGAAGTAGCACAGAAGTAAGTGCGCTACTTTGTTCTGTCCATAAAGGAAAACTAGGTAATCGCAAATATTAATTTCCGTGATATTTTGCTATGAACTTATCAATATGACGTTATGTGTGCGCAAGTGATACAAAATCAAAAAGATATAGCACGTAAGTTACCTGTTGTTCAAACAAGAATACGTAATTTACAACAGAATTTAACGTGAAGTATCATTTTTTTATATCTATATTAGGTTCGAAGTTCGAATCCATTGAATAGAGATATTAATTTTCGGAAATAGTAGTTTATCAAGGTCAAGTCGAAGATATAATCAACCAATAAAAATAAGAAAGATTATAATGATATGATAATATGCAAATGAAAATACGAAACCGGTTATTTCACAAAAAGTCATTTGGAGAACCATAATCGAGAAAACATTCGCGCACGCGGCAGGCGTGGCGGCTATCGATAATGACATTTCTCTCGATACATTCGCGTGACGTTTAGATAATGGCACACTAACGCCAATTATGGTAGAACGCAATCTGATTCAGCGATCTTCAAAATGTCTTGATTGAATCATTATGTGCATTACCGGCAAAAGCGGCGAAGATCTAATGCACACTGTCGATTAATAAAACTCTTAAAACTGGAAATGAATGTACGTTAGGTATACAGAATATTCTCAAAATAGTTTTTTTTTATAATTCCAAATAAAACTAGGAACCTATTAAAGCACTGCAGAGTAATAGATGTTGACGATGAATGTAAAAATGAAACTCTGAAAACGAACGAGTCACCTTAAAGTCAAAACCATATGCCAGAGACATTACCAAAAATAGTTAACCCACGGAATGAACTGCGTCTATCAATCACCATAACCAAAAATAAAGCAAGCTTAGCGAGCAGGAAGCGGTCTAGCGTTAATTGCTGTGACAATTCCGGCATTCATTATCGTAATTTTAGACCATACTTAGTTAGGTAACCAACATATATTTAAAAAATTCTGGAAACTTAACAAACAATATTTAAAAATTCATAAGGATAATATATCCAAAAATTTAAAGATTATATTACACAATGATTTCTACTAACGAACAAGAATAAATCTATCTATTCCTAAACCCAAAGAAATGATTTAACGGTTAACGGAATCAATTCATTTCCATCATATTATTTTAGTCTAAACAATCATACCTTCGTTCTTGGAGTTTACTACTTACAGCAATTAAAGTAAGTACTAATAATGTAGTGAGTAAGTATTGATGTGATGAATAAGGCAATAAAATGAACAGACTATATCGAAGGTAAGTAAAAATAGCTGTTAGAAGGTCTGTGCGGAATATCTAAAGGTCAATGGTTGACAGGTCAATATAGTGGTATTTGCGATCGAAGACTGATAATGATAACTCTATAAGTTCAAGAGGTTGATGTGGTCTTGATAATGGTTTTCGTAAAAGTTTTACGCTATATTATTAGAGTTAAACCTTTAAAAAACCTAAAGTTGACATGTATGAGTGATCAATGTAAGATATTGACTTTAAGAAAATTATGTTACGAATAGATTGATGCTAAAGATAAAATAAAATGTCAGCGGACAAAGCGTCAGTGCACGAAGGTTAAATAAATACAATCACCTCAACAAAAAAAAAACAGACTGGCTGGAGACGTGACCAACCTTGCTACGTGGATTATTTTATTAAATCTGTTCCTAAACCACTCACAAAAACATTAAACGAGAGTGCAAAACAAATACCTGAAGCAATTGTATCCGCGAATAACCTTGCTGCTAATAAGCCACAAATTGATAAAACAAGTGAACCGCACGTTCATGCAATTAAATTGCATTCCACGAGGATGTCGTTTAAGAATATAGGAATTTAAGAAACAATATAGAACACCAAACAAAAACGTCATTGATAAAACAAAAGGTCACAGCAGTATTTTAACCCTTTTGGAAACAACTAAAGGCACATAAACTTATCGACCTATTAGTGTCCTACTTTTAGAGAACTCGATAGATAATATACCGTGTACCCTTAATATACAACTCATTATTGCCTGACCCTTAGGACTTAAAACGAAGCGTCACGCTCAAAGAAGCACGAGCACAGAATATTTGAAATACCGGTAATGTTAACTAAGCAGACGATCACCAAATAGATAGCAGTGGTAAATAAACACAAGTTTTTAATGATGAAACAGGTGGAGAACTTGCATTAACTACTCCGGCAATGTATGCTCTAAGTAAAGATACTGTATCTACGGAAACACTTTCATACCAGAACTTCCCGGAATACAAAATAAAGTGAAACTTGATAGATCTAAATGATCTGACTATGTTGTATGACGCTCACGTGCTCACATGCTGTGTTAGTGAATTGGCCTAAGAAAATATGAAAGTTCTTTGAAATTTTCCAAGGAACTTGGATGAACAAATCATTGGTAAAATAAGTAAAGTAAAAGGTATTTCTTCTGTGTCACAAAATTACAAGTGAAATATAAAATAAGTTAATACCGTTGGTCAAACTCTGAACCAAATAACGGTTATGTGCAGCATAGTAGGAAGTAGTGAAATTTGTAGATATCGATCGAAGTTGTTCGTCAGTCGGATGACGGATATAATTATGATATAAACGTTTATCAAGAGAATCTGATTTATCTTGGTTACGCAGAATGAGTCGTTATCGTAAACATAGTTAATAAATGTCCACATACAAACGTGCTGATAGTGAAAGTTTTTGCACCGTCAGATCGTGTATGGGATGCTAATGTTGCTCAATACATGTCGATTCATTCACAAAATCTCCGCCTTGTGCATCATTAGGAAACGATTGATGTAACACATAGATTGTGTTCCTCATATTTTACAATACGACGATACTGTTTCTTTACGACCCGTGCAATATTACGTCAAGTTTCCAACTACCAATCATTTCAATACCTTTACTATGATAAGAATCTAGCGCGTGAACTCGCAGATTATTAAAATGAACAAAAGAGTGATTTTGATGTAACGCGCAGGTTGGATGACCGCGCAGAGCTGCGTTAGAAACAAGGGAGAGGGTAACGCACCCCTCAAGTTCATAAGGAAACAACCCCGCGTCAGTGTCAGGGCTGAGACTACTCGAGACCCGGTGGGGTCTGCCGTCTGGCTACACAATAGAAATTGGCTGAATTGATTTGCACAAAACCCTCTACTTACGCATCGTTTGGATATCTATGTCGGATCATCCAAGTTTCTACGCGATTTGAGAAAACATTTTGACATATATACATGATAACATGTGTATATAGTACATAATATTTGATGGGGTTAGGCTTAGCTAAGAAAGTAATTGAAATTTATTATTAATTAAATTTATTTAAATCTGATCGAGTTCGTCGATTTGAGAACGTTGAATTGGCATTGAATTAATACAATTAAATAATGAATATACATACTTAGACAAATATTTGTACGATCTTCTACATATATTTGTTCTATGTTATATTGTTTTGAGTATATCAGTTATTATAGTACCCATAGCACAAGCTCTGCTTAACTTGGGGCGAGGTAATGCTGTGTTGATTGTCTAGCATTATTTATTTATTCTTTTATTTATACCGATACATTTGACCTAAGGATTAATTCTGGAATCGAATCTATCGTAAAAGATAATTTAATAACTGTGAATAAGCAAATAGAAAAATGCTTAAGTGTTAATACAGCCAGAACTTGATAATAATATCCCAGCAAAGCCGTTAATGAATTCCAGATTGTAAACAACGAAAACCGGTAGATAAATATTGAGATACTCACGCAAAAATTCGTTGAAAACACACAAAATCACTTTAGTAATGTTAGTAAATTAATTCCATCACACACTTGCACTACAAGAACTAGACTTTACAGTCCAAAAGCAGCTGTTTATGCAGGGTATTGCTGGGTTGTTCGTGTAGGTCGCAGGACCGCGGATGTTTTGGGATATCGATCGGGCGCGTTGCCGCATCAGCTAGGCCTGCCTCTTGTACCACTTCATCTTCATCTATATTCAATTGTATCCACGTTTTCTGTGATAATGTTTGATTATACGTGAGGTAAATCAGCTGTTGTGCGGTGGGAGCGAGTACGGAGCGACCGGGCTACAAGGCGGTTCTCGCGCGACTGGTGAAGTCTTGTCTGGTCGGTCGGCGCGATCTCGGCCCGTTACCTACACATGAGTTTACTACTGCGATAAGTAAACAAACAACACGCTTGAATCTTGCGCTCGATATTCAACGGTATAATAATTGTTCTATTTCAAGTGTATGATAAAGAACTACTGTTTGTAAACTATCGCCTCATACAATTTCTGTTAGGGGTTTTTGGGTCATTAATGAATTTTGAGTGTTGTGTTTCAAACTCTCTTATTTACCGTTAGACGTCTGTTTGTAACATTATTTTAAAAAGAAGTAAGGTATGTCGATCATTATTGCTTTCAGAAAGTTGAAAATAAGTCAGCCGCGAAGAATTATTTCGCATCGCAGCATGACAAAATGACTAGGGTCAACGTAACGGACAGAGGCCATTATTGTGACAAGAATGGCCGGCTTTGGTAACAATAGTCACAATCAATACCCAAATTCCATGGATTTCCGTGAAGCAAGAACAATTTCGCAGGCAAATTGAAACCCTTTGCATAAGTTCGCTAAATAAATGATGACTACCTACCTATATTATATAACTCAACATCTCGTAATGACCGAAATCATTAAGGGCAAACGGATGTTCGGTTCAAGCGTGTCAAAACATTTAGAAGAGACGCCTGTCCAACATTGGCATCTTAAATAAGACTTTAAACAGAAGGCTCTTGGAATTATGAATGAATAACAAAAACATAGGCTATCAATGCTGTCATTATAGAGGTACAATGCACAATTCTCGCACCCTCAGTCAAATCAATAGAAAGGAACATCAATAAGCAGAATTTCAGAAAAGATAATAGCACAATAGGTGTTATCGGACTTCGAAACATGTTGAATGATTTCAAGGCCATAGACGACATTCAACGATGAACCATACTACTTACCTCTATAAAATGTGGTCTTTGAAAATTGCAGTGTTTAGCGGAGCATACGCCTAAAACGTACGACTTATTATGCAATCTATTATACGAAAAGCATCTGCCGTGACTCTATTCAGAGTGACCTTTGCTCGAACACGTGGTCGTTGAATAAGGTAAGACAGAATAAACAGTAGTAGAAAGAACAGGCTTATATTGAAAAATGTTATTTATTTAAATATATTTAGCAAAATCCCCAAAGTTTATTATTGATAGGATATCAGGAACAAGTTGATGGAATTACCGTAAACATAATCTATTAAAAATCTGGCGCTTAAAAATAAAAGTCGATAAAAAGTAACGATCCTCACAAAAAAAGCCATGGCAGTGATTTGGTTGCCGTAAAAAGGTCGTGACTTATAGACAAGGAACCTATAATCGTGGGAAAAATGCGTGGGTAAAAACAGAAAGCGACAACATCACGATCAAGTTTTTATCTATCCGGTAAAATGGAATTCAAAATACAGAGTTTGTAAGAAACACAATGTGGGTTAATTCAAGTCCGTGCATTGGGATATATGCCGATACTCACGAACACAAAATGTACGTTACAAAAGGATCGTGAATTCATGAACTTACCGCGGATTTCACACGCTGTGCAAACTGCATGCGATAAGTAACGTACCTGAAATCAAAACAGTTACATCATTGTAAATTGTAAATTTATGAGTAACATTAGATATTATGCTCAAAGCCGGCACGTCTATTCTATCTGATACATTAACCTACATCCAAAACGATTGCGCTGTGTGAATCCACTGAGCGTTTCGTTTACGCTTCGCACAACTCTGTCGAAACCGAAAGTTGTAAAATTTTCTAATTACGATACTGTCACTTACGAAGCAGATAATAAAGATTACGAGAAATTATGTAATTTTCGTTGAGTCATATCAAAGCGTAAGCCGGTTCGATACTTTTGTCGATAGCATGGTCTGATAAATCGAAAACAGAAGAAATTACCGCAAAAGCAATTCCTTAGTAAAATAACCGCAAATCATGCTACGAAATCGATTTGTGGTAGGAATGGAAAATATCTTCGTAAATCGCTACTGGGACTGTGAAGAACGAGAAACTATAATATGGAAACGTGATCGTGCCACAAATGAGAAGGTGTCTGGTCAGGAATGTATTCTTCGCAGACAGATACATCAAAATGCAAATAGGAAGTCTGGGGAAATTTATCCGGAAACTTTCCCGACGAACGTGATCTTAATTTACCTAGAAGTTGCCTGTCCTTAAACCCCGAGCTTAAATAATAACTGATAATAAGAGAAGCTGCTATGGAGCCCGCAAAGTTAACAATCACAAAACTCGTACAAAAATAGTTCTGGAAACACCGACCAACATGTTAGAAGAGTAGCAAAATATGCATCCAATGACAACAAACGACATAATTTTTTTATAATTTCTATCATGAGACGTGAGGAATAAATTATAACAATACACTTAGAAGATGACAGGACAAACTAGATTATTTCAAGTGTAACTGGTGAAAAAGTGGTAGGTGGCAAAGTTGTATCTCAGGATATTTGCAAACTGTTTACCTATGCCTAGATTAGCAGACAAACGGGTGAAGCTCATTTGCTTTGTACATAATGCGGTTTTGCTTTCATGAGTTAAACTGAGGGAAGCGCTGGTCTTTGAACCCAACCCTTTGTCGTATAGACTAGGTGCTAAACATGTTAGGTAATAAAGTCAGTCTAGACCTCGTCTAGACATTTTTGTTTAGGGGTTCGATTTCGCGGGTCGAGTTCCCGGTAGATCGATGAAGTTGTCTGATAGGATATGGACCTTTGCCAGGTTTTGTATTTACGCTTCAGACTCACAAGGGGTCTGGGGAACTAATTAATTGGTTTGATGTTACACTCCTTAACTTTTTTATTCTCTAATTGTAAAAAGACAAGTCACGACTTCTACTTTGTCTGTGTTTACTTTTCGTGCACAAAGGATTTCGATGCTCAGTTTTATACGATGTTGTAAGGTGTGTGATACCCTAGACATACATATTTAGCTTTTAAAAATACATTCATACATAAGATTACTATTTGCAATACTACATTTAGTACACCCATTGCACAATATGGAGAGCTGGGATTAGGGCGGTGCTCGGTGGCCTATAAAATATGCATTAAGCTCTTTGGCTCTGGTTAGTGGTAAAAAGAATAATGTTGTTATTAAATAGTTTATCTTTGATACTTTTTATCTTATATTCATAGCTGTTGTATAACTAAAGTGTGCTATTGGTGATCCCGCCGCATGACAAAACATTTGAAAGGACAGTGACAGCTACGTTTGCTCCATTTCTACTATTTTCAAGATATTGAAACCAACAAAATGTGAAACGCTGTTGTTGAGTGTTATTTACATCATTTGTATATCTGAGTTCCTATCTCATCTGTTTATTGTTCCTTTGTAACGAGTAAATGATATACATATATTTATTTTCTTTAGTCTTGAATCTGTTCAATGTATTGAAGTGAAGAGCTTCAATAGGTTAAACAAAGAAACAATAATGTAGATCAGAATATATTTGTTCATCGTTCTGTTGCATGTATTTTTTATTTTTATAAACGTTTACAGTTTTATACGATATAGACGGGCTAGCCTAATATTATTCTTCTTAATCAGCCAACATATGAACGTTCACTCCTGAATATGCCTCCAACAAATGATTAGAGTTGCACCAGCCTACAACAGAATTCCAAATTCCGCCTAGAAAATTGTGTATAACCCCGAAGTATCCCAGATAGATCAATCATTTCTCTAATGAAAAACAAGAAAATGACTTGGAAAGTTTTTGTTATCCCTATTAACATCATACGAGTAGCTAATCTATACCTTTTGTCGGCGTTTGATATCACTTCCTACAAGTGATTATGGTCATAACGGAAGAAACCTGCGCTCGTTAATCTACCACATGTGGTCACATGTCTAGCCAATAATGCAATAACTAGCCTATGTTTTATGGCTCTGTTGATGCAGTTAATTGTAGTAGATATTAATTGATTGTTTTACTACTCTCGCATCAAATCCGTTTGTATGTTTGCCATACGTTAATTCTCTGTAGGTACCGACCACCTTTTCATACCATTTTAATGTATTTATTTATCAAATTAATTAGAACGGATAAACAAATACCAGTTACTCTCACCATCCTCTTAAGTATGTCAGATGGATACGTAGGAAAGTAAGTACCTACTGATCAAAAAGTATGGTGACTAAGGGTTTCCCAACGAACTTGTAAGAAATTCACTGACGGTAATGATAACCGTTAACAACAACACAAAATACTACTAGTTTAAGTTTCTGTTGTGTCCTCGGGTTAGTCAGCCGAATACAGAAAAAGAACTGAGCGATTCGCAAGGAGTTGACTAATACGCGGGTTTCCCCCAAACCCGTATTAAAACTAAATTGATGTTATGTTTCAGACGTGAAGGAATCTTTATTAAATCTGTACCTTACCATTTTCTCAGGTAAGTCAGCTAAACACCGAAGAAAGATCATTACATATAGAGATGAGTAAGCAAGCGGATTTCCCCACGAAACGTAAATAATTGAAGAAGAAAATTAACATTTGACGTGTATCAATTGACCGGACTCGGAAAAAAATATCGAGCGACGTAAAATCTGGAGACTCACTTTCTGTGTAAGCTAACTGATACATCCTGCGGTTAACCGCCTTTATCGAGTTGGAACCGTTTAAGGGTTTCAGAAATAGACGGGTCAATCAACTCTTGGACTTCCTGAGAGGCATCATAAGAGCTAACCTTTATGAGGATAAACAGAAATTATGAAAGTGCTATCGTATATAGGAGCCTCTTTTAATAAATTCTGTCTGCTTGAACACCAGTTAAAAGATGAGACTTATTTTACTTCTCTTTAGCAAGCTAGCCATGCAAGTTTGTACGGAAGCGGAGCTGAGACGTGTTAAAAACGTATGATCTTTATTAAAACTTTCATGGCCCAAGACGGTGAGCGCCACTATGTATCGAGAAGGGCAGTCAATGCGTTAACATAGAAACAAATTAGAAGTAGTATTTACAATTAATTCAATTGAGTTTATTGCAAACAATATGGTCAAAACAAAGCTTAAAAGAAAATTACGATCACTTATTAGAAACAAATTAGAACTAGTATTTACAATTGAAAAAATGCCCTAACTGGAAACAGTTGCAAACAGTCTACAGACAGCTCAACTGATCCATATCAATACCAGTCGGAAGCTTCCGCAAGAGTTTTTTTCTATACTTTTTAATTAATTACTGGTTTCTAATCATCATCATCATCATCATCATCAGCCTATAGCAGTCCACTGCTGGACATAGGCCTAATACTAACATCATATTCCTACAACTTTAAAACTTGGTGAATCGCAGGCCCACCTTACCAAACTATTCCTATAAGTACTTAGTACACCTCAATAACACAGTTACAAAACAACTAAGTAGAACGAGAACGACACAAAAGTGAACAATTAGCGTGCAGCACAAAACATTGGTACTGGTAGATACAAATCAGTGTAATTGCCAGCATGACAAAAGCCAGGTTTCTGGGCCAGGCTATTGTGTTGTATTGTATCATACGCAGTGTGCAATGGTAGGTGCCACTGGTAATATAGTTTAGACTAGGTATTCCTGGCCAGGTCGGATGACGACCTGCGAACGACTGCGGGCAGATGCTGGATGCGTCAAGCTGAAGACAGGGCGCTATGGCGCTCATTGGTGGAGGCCTATGTCAATCAGTGGACTTACATAGGCTGATGATGATCATGATTCCTGGACTGACTTCCTTCCAAGACTGACGAGAGCGGCGGCTTGGCGAACGCGTTGCCAAGTCGCCGTGTATAAATAAATAAATAATGTTGGACAATCCACACAGCATCATCTAGTTATGTCTTATGGGCACTAGACGACTGATATATGTACATACATACATATAACACATTAGATCGTTTTTTTTATTATACACTAGCGGACCTTTCCAGTTTCGCAAGGTTTTATTACGGACCCCTAACTTTTTTGAACAAATTATATAGCCTATGTTCACCGGGGATAGTGTAACTTCCCAGCGGTGAAAGAATTTTTCAAATCGGTCAAGTAGTTTCGGAGCCTATTCATTACAAACAAACAAAAAATCAAAACTTTCCTCTTTATAATATTAGTATAGATAGATAACGACCAGAACACCCGGAACAAATATCAGTACAATGACTACACCTGCGCTGTTGCAGCCAGAAGTTTTACTGGACCACCACTATAAACAAGTTAGGCTTAAGGTGTCACACGTAGACTGACGTAATACTACTCAGAATAATTCGCTAACATTAGGTAAGAATACAATTTAATCTATGCTGCAAAAGGTACATCTATCTATGGAAACTCACGGCCCAAAAATAACTAACCAAAAGCATAGCTTTTTTTAGTCCAACAAAAACCCTATAAGGATTAAAGATCATGTCTAAAGATACCTTAATTCTGCGTTACGCAAACCTCATGTCATGTAACTGTAAACAAAGTCGTACTACCCAATTAAAACAAAATATGGCGTTTCGAGATTTTATTGATAAAAATGTACTGTGTTAACGACAATACTGAGTTTTAAAGCGTACATACAGTTGCTCCATACATAGAGAACTAGATAAGTTAACTAGAACAAACGAGACCGTGAAAATGAGCCTAGATTATTATGACATAATAATATGAAGTAAATCGAATTATACATGCATAACGTTTGCGCGAGTATTGCATACATAAATAAATAATGCTGGACCATTCACACAGCATTATCTAGCCCCAAGCTAAGCGCAGCTTGTTTTATGGGTACCTACTAAATAACTGATATAATGTATTATATATATTCGGAATATGTTTCTTTATTTCATGTCTCAAACGACATCTATGCCAAATTTTAGCCTGATTAGTAGTTTTGATGTAAAGAGGTTAACAGACATCTAAACATCTGAACACACAAATATATATATAAAACTTTTTTAAAGGTTGCCTGGAAGAGATCGCTTCTAAGCGATAAGGCAGCCCATTGTACTTGTCGCATATAATGTATTTTTGTAATGATTTGATAATGGTGTACAATAAAGAATTTTCGTATTGTATTTTTCATCTAAAATATAGGTATGATAAATGAAAAGGTTTGTATGTTAAGTGTAGGAATATTCCTATACTTAACATACAAACTTTTACACATACATACATACATAAACATTAAAAATAATATAGGAGCTATATAGCTCCTGTATTATATTTAATGTTTATTTATTTTTCCTCACCGCGACCCGTATAATATCCTACCGGCTCGTGTCAAGCGATGACTCAGTGACTTGAGGTTATACACCTGAACTTCCAGTTAATTTGACCCCATTCCGGGACGAATGGCAATGACCGGGCTGGTGAACGTGATTAATGCAGTAATTGGTTCGGCTGTTGGCTATTGTCATGTCATCTGTTCTTATTGGACACTGATAATATCAATGATGATTCGATTCGAGGTCTACTGTAAATAGGTAAAGCTATTTTATATAGCTGGAAAATTCACACAGCATCGTCTAGCTCCAAGCTAAGCAGAGCTTGTGTTATGGGTACTAGATGAACGATATACATAATAAAATATCTAAGAAAAAATCTATCTATGTAGTACGATTTACATAGATACTTTTGATCTGGCCGCCAAAAAAATCGACCCACCCGCTAATTTTGAGTTACAAAGTTGTTATCTTAAGTATGCGTTGACATATTGGTATGTTTTGCTTATGCTTTATAAATAAACATCTGAGTACCCACTTGACATTGTTTTAGACGAATACAACTGCTATTGTGGGTATTTGTAACATTTTAAAAGCACTGATAAAAGATTAATGACTTTTGCATAGAGTGCAAGGTTATTTTATTTCGAACTTTTGTCGTTCACCGTGCATCGTAGTGATTTAATCTTTGAATCCTTTGTTAGAGCAATCATATTCGTTGCTTTTAACCATAAAATATGGATACAACTGAAGCAGAAGCCGCTCAAGTGGTAGCTCTCGTTCGTGAAGGGCTAAGTCAGCGAAATGTGGCAAGAAGATTAAATTTGAGTCGATCAGCAGTGCGTCGAGTTTATAAACGATACTTAGAGACGGGAGAGTACCGCCGGAGACCAGGATCTGGAAGAGGACGTGTCACAAACACGACTGATGACCGTTTTATTGCCTTGACTTCCTTGAGAAATCGGCATCTTTCTGCTGTTGATGTGCAGGGCAGGCTGAGGGACACTCGTGGAGTGGTTGTAAGTGAGAATACGGTGAGAAGAAGACTTCGGGAGTAAAACCTAAAACCACACAAACCTGCCACGGGACCAAAACTCACTGCATCTCATCGGCAAGCAAGGTTAGAATTTGCTCGGCAACACATCCAATGGGATCTTGGTCAATGGGAGACAGTTCTGTTTAGTGATGAGAGCCGAATGTTCCTTGTAGGCTCTGACGGACGTCGTAACGTTATGAGAAGACCAGGAGAACGTTATGCTCAGTGCTGCATAAGAGAAACAGTCCGGTTTGGAGGAGGCTCTACAATGTTTTGGGGAGGCATCTCTTTAACCGGACGTACGGAGCTGGTTTTCTTTCGGAATCGTGCGGTTAATGCTGAAAATTACATAACGGATATTCTGGAACCTCATGTGATGCCATACGCGGGATATATTGGCGAAAATTTCCAGCTCATGCATGATAACGCAAGACCACACGTCGCCAGAATTGTAACCGGATATCTTAGGGAGGTTGGCATACCAGTTATGCAGTGGCCAGCCAATAGTCCGGACCTAAATCCCATCGAACATCTCTGGGACCAGATGAAAAGGAAAGTTAGAGCCCGAAATCCAGTTCCAGAGACGTTAGATCAGCTGGAAGCCGCCTTAACGGAAGAATGGGAACAGATACCCCAAGATGACATCAAAAAGCTGATCCGTTCGCTGAATAGGCGTATGGCAGCAGTCATTAAAGCAAGAGGAGGAAACATCCCATACTAAGGTGAAGCGAAAATGTTTTTAAATGTCAAAAAACATAAATTTTGCCATTTACAGTAAAATCGTTAATTTTGCCAAATGTTATAGTTTCATTATCTTATCACATTTTTATGTAAAATATCCCGTACCACGCGAGATTTTTAGGTTTTTTACAACCCCATAATTGCATTTTTTCATTATCAACATAATAAATATCTATCGATTGTAGTAAAAACCCATAGGACACTTTTTTGCGAAAAAACGTTGGTGGGTCGATTTTTTTGGAGGCCAGTGTACATAGAAAATACCAAAACACCCAGAACAAATATATGTAGATCTTAAAAACATTTAACCAGGGCGGGAATCGAACCCGCAACCTCTTGCGTCGCATGAGGACCTTCGCCCGCCGCGCCACATCGCCACCGGTCCCAAGTCCCCATTATTTATTTATTATTTCATTCATTACGTCGTCGTCGTCGAAATATCTGGGTTTAATAAGTTGTTGGAAACCAGATTAAATTCTTCAGAAGCTCGGTACAGTTCAGTGTTCTTTTATTTCGCTTTATAATATGAGAAAGCCACAGATGGCATTACAGTAAGTTTGTACTGCTATCTACGTTTCTTCACTGATGCATTGTTAATTATACGTGATGCGCACGTTCAAAGAGAAATTCAAATGATTTATAGTGATATAATCTGCAAATGAGCCATGGAAAGCGACAGTACTCATCAAGGCTACTATTTGACTCATCAGAAACCCTATTGTAAATGATTTCTAACAGAAATCGAAAGGCATTTTCAAGAAGCTCTCCGTTGATTGACTTCTTTATTGTCTATAACAAAAAAAAATAAGATAACTTGCAGGTATGTGCAATTCAGAGCAAAGGGCGATTGCCTCTCCTTACTTTTCCTCGATTTAATAAAGAAAAACATATAGAATAAAGAATTCGTAAAAAAAAATTAGGTACGTGATATTTGCCCAAACGTCCCTCTCCACCCCGTGAGATTGGGTGAGATTTGGCTTGACCCTCCACCCTTAAATGGGATAGAAACAACCTTAAACGTTTCCATCGAAACATCGCGTGCGAAGCCACGGACAGAAACTACTAGGTAGCTTAAAATCATCTCGGAAAACGTAACAAGGGAAACCATTATTTCAAATATATAGGTACCTAATCAAGCGAGTTCCGCAACTCTTACATTTCCCTCAAAAGCAATTAAATCAAATAATTTACGTAACTTATACATATTATACAACTTTGAATCGTACAAATTACAAAATGGCACCTGTTGTTGCGTGATTAACTTTTCAGTTGTTTTGGTTTATTGGAGTCCGGTTCTCGAACCGATGTCTCGGGTCAAGGTGGAAGGTTAAAGATTTTGAGGTTATGCGGCGTCGGTCAATATCGCAAGACTGTTTTTAAATCTCGAATATGTTAGTGATTCTTAAAGAAAACAGTTTTATGTAGGTATGTTATCTTTTAGGTTCTCAGGTTATGCAGGCAATCAAAGTCTCAACCTTACATTACTGACGAAGTCATTAATTGTTGGGTTGCTGGCTGCGATGATTATGGCTGAAAGCGCAGCGTAGCGTCCAGGCCTGAAATATACCGCTGCCTAATGATAATGATTTATAAATTGTGACGTATAATTTGACATATTACGAATAAAATGTTTATTTGTTTACCTTTATAGCGCGGTCAGCAAGGGTTGCAATGAAGACACTGATGACTGATTCATACTCGGATTGGTGTAATGATGATCAACCTTGACGGCCTAGACTAGACCATAGCTCGCTTAGCTTGAATATCATAGGAAGCAGGGCAGTCATTGCGGAGGGCTATAGTGAGTGCTATGTTTAAAAATATAGATTAGTTCATAAATTATGGTCTGAATTTGCTGGAGGACAGTAATGAAAATTGCTGGCGCCATTTCGAGTGAGCCGGAAAGATCGAGTTTATTACTTTTTTCTCAAAGAAGGTTGTTAGAATAATCACTAGATACACGTTTTGAGTAAAATCTTAATCCTGTTAGCGATGTGGGTTAAAAAAACCCCGTTCACAATAAAGTGTAACGCAAGTAAATCCAATCTACGCTATCGTATTACAGCATCTAGGTCAAGAACGTCTCGACGGATACACACAATGCAGCGCTTGCGTTGCCTATCGCAGTCACTGATTTGATAAATTATAATATATTAAATTTAAATAACTTAATATTTATTTAAATTTGTTATAGCGTTGGATCGCAAGGAGTGGAAGGAGAAAAGGGAGGCCTTTGCCCAGCAGTGGGAAAATAATTGGAAAATAATAATATTTATTTCAAATCAAGTATTTAAAAAAAATTAAAGAAGTATGTCTAAAAATAACATATTTCATTTTAGATATTTTGGCTTGGCTTCTCGATTTGGGTTACAGGCACTAACACTAATTAAATTCTATGATATAAACATATTTTTCTATAGGTACTCAATCATTTATTGCATATTTTTATTGCATGTTTTCTTTCTTGTAATTTTTTGATTGTCCGCATAAATTTCAGAATTGTTAGACATAACACTAGAGGGCATTCTTTTTCGCTCAATGAAACCCTAACAGAGAACTGTTTCTTTGAGAAACAATTTTCCTGAAAGTCTTTGGTATCATTGGTACGTATTTTTAAACTTATTTTTTTGTTTCCGAGTAGCAGAGGGATAGAAAAACTCTTAGGGGTAATAACCACCCCACTCGATAAGTTATCGAAAACATATCGATATGGAACCATCGAACCGTATTTCCCTTCAGGCAAGCATGACATGTGCAACTTATCAGACTCATTTACAAGTATTGCGTTCACCATACATGGTTACCTGACTTACTACCATTTCGCAAGCAATCCGTGCCAGTTAGAAGTACTCCGATATTCAACCTTATTCCGCGGAAACAAGACTAATATTGCAGGTGTAAGAGAATGTGTGTTAGACAATGACCATTTTTGGTCATAAGTGTTTCGTGGTTGTTGCTCGTAAAAAGTACGGTAGCGAGATGAAGTGTTATGGTATGGTTTTACGTTAAGAGGCGCGCGCAGGCGCGAAGGACGAATTCTCCATACAAACGTAATACCAAAATGATTTCTAATTGAAGCATATTTCCACTATAATATTTAATGATTTATATTTGAATAGTATTTATCTAGGTTCCTGGATAGTTTTTAACTCAATTTACATACCTAAAATTCAATGAAAGCCAATCGAATTTTGCACATTTTTATGCGAAAATGGACATGTTTTCTTCCTATTTGTTTCGTATTAAAAACAACAATATCTTACGCGTTGTTTATTAAGGAACATAGCTTATAATATTGTCTAGTAACAGAATAACAATACTATGTGAAGAATACAAAAAGTCTTCAGTCATCATTTTTGGTATTACGGAACACAACCAAATTCATACTAAATTTTGAACGGCTAATATTGTTATCGCGCACGCATGGGACGGGGCGCAAGGGCTAAACAGGGACAGCGATATTCGGAGCGATTTTTGCAAGCGCCTCGAATTGAAGTTGGGAACGAGCGTCGTCGGGCCCTTAAGGCCTATTGCACGATCGAAATTGTATGAAGAAAGATTTATCGAGCGTTTTAGGAACAAAATAAATCAAAGCAATCAATTAAAATATATTTATTGCATATATATATTTAGTGCAGCTATAGATCATCATCCTGTGGTATCTTGTCCAAATCGTACCAAATCTAGTTACGATTTGGGCAGGATAGATCTTGCGATATCGTCAACCAATCTATCTGCTAGATACCGCGATGTTAGTGCTATCAAACATTGATTTAGATAAATATCAGTGCAGTGTAGGACTCCCCTTAAGCCATTACACGAAATGGACATAATCATAATAAAAACGCCACAACAGCATGTTACGAACATGGTAAACTTTTACCACGTGTTAAAATCAGTTTGTGGTTAGCACCGTGAACGTTAAATTATACACTTTATGTTGGCGTTTGTTTATTTTTGGATAATTAAAGCTTTTTGTGGAAAAGATTGAGTGGTTTCCTTTCTAACGTTGGAACTAAAAATAATTACATGATCTTTGTTTTTATTAACCAACTTGGCCTTTATTCTGTTGAGTAATGAACTCTTCTACACCTAACTTTACACTATTATTTCTATACACATGTAATTCTATAAAATAAACATAACAACACTCGTAGGAAAACTAAAATCAGTAACCAGTAGGTAGGTGGTAGGCAATCAGTGGTAACAGGAAAGCCACCAATTACCGTCGAGAAATCCGGTGTAACCGTGCATTAAATGACTTACTGACATTTTCTTTACTGTTTTTTATTTTCACTTTTGGTTCTGACGTAATTTGTTGTTACTGGCAGCCGATTTTGTTCTCACCACAATTATCAGCACGAGATCAAAGAACCGTATTTTCCAGATAATCAAACCCCCTGGCGACGATTTTACTTTGACCGATCATAACATAAAAATGGCTCCACCAATTTTCTTTAAACCTAGCAAAGAATATGCTAAAGTCGCCTTTTAAACAAATAAAACTATAATCCAAATCAATTCTTATCTTTGGAACAACCAACGCCACAGTAGTGACTGTGGCGTTGGTTGAGAAAAGTTAGACGTGTGCATCAAATTTATGTTGTCTTTGAACGCGTCACTAAATGCTACCTATCGATTCGGATCTCTAAAAAAAATATAAATATCATACTCATTTTCATAGTATAGGGTCTTCGAAATCTGATCGGAGGTCGTCCGTCGTTAGCTGTTATCCATGAACTTCGTAATTCGTTTTTCAAAGTAGATCTCTAGTGACAATTATCAAAATAGAGGATGCGAGTGACGTCATTTAAACCCTTCTGTCGTAGAAATAAAGATGTTTCTAATAATTAAGGCGTTTCTGTGTTGCTAAATATGGCGAGACCCTTGCTTAAGTGCAATGCAACGCAAATATCTAGGTCACTGCACTCAAAGTTAGCAGCTATGTTCTTGCCTCTAATTAACGAATTCACTGAACGGTAGAATCACTGACTGAACATTATTAAAATAGGTTGCACATAAATAATTGGGGGCCATGAATTTTGACTGTAGATTAATATTTTAGCATGAACTGAATTTATTTTTATAGAGAACAGGCAGCATTTAACACTAAGATGGTAGTATAGATACAACAATACAACTTCTGAAACTATCATGGTTATTAATACTAAAGTCATTTAAAACGGGATATTTACCATGATTAGATTTTTGAGTTATCCAATATTGAGTTATTGCAACTGTGCCGAAATATTGGATAACTCAAAAATCTAATCATGATAAATATCCCGTTTTAAATGACTTTAGTAGATACAACAGTTCGATCTTATTGATCATAACTTTGATACATGGAGTCAGCAAATTATCAGAGAGTATTTTAATGGTGGCCCCTAGAGCAACAGCTGCAATTATTCAACATTGTTATTTTATTTATTATTATTTTATATTACCCATAACCTTGCGAAATAAAGTAGGCACAACTCTTGCTTCACGCTGTTGAAACAATTGTATTCCCAATTTAAGTAGGCTTATTCGTTCACCGTTCTTTCATCAACCCTATAGTGAGCCAATACCTAATATTGGCTACTCAACGCGTTGGAAAAACACAAATGATCTGCGAGTATGTCCAAAGTGTAATATTATACTAAGGTTACTGACGTATTTGTTGAGTCCACCCTTAGTACTAACAAGTTTAATACGTTTAATGTACTAACCTGTGTCTCACTCTGCTGTTGATATGTCGCACTTCTCTCCCGCCGCTGCTTTCTCCATCGCTGCCGGATCCTTGAACCTCCATCACGTGACTCGACATCGATTTGGTCATCTGTAATAGGAAAAGGCATGATGACTGATGTTGAGAAATTACTCCGAATTGTTTTAGACATCTACTGAGTTATTTTGTATTCATAATATTTTTGCAAAATAAAGATTACGAAGTAAACATTGAACTTTTAAAAATGTGATTTAAATTACGCTCTAAAACGCAACAATACTAGTGATTCTGTCTGTGACGTCACCAATAATAATAATAATAATTTCCCGCTATGTGTAGCCATCGCCTTTAGATTAACTTCTCAAAGGGCCTCTGTGCTGTTGGCTTCGGCCCCACGCAAGCCTTCCAAAGGACCAGGTCACTCTATGGCCCGAGATCATGGTAAATGAGAGACATAATAATAATGCTGGACAAATTCACACAGCATTATCTAGCCCCATGGTAAGCAGAGCTTGTGTTATGGGTACTAGATAACCGATATACATAATACAATACATCACATTGATAGATATTTTTACTATACACAGAAAACGACCAGAACACCCGAAACAAATATCTGCAGATCGTAAACACAATTGTTCCGAGGCGGGAATCGAACCCGCAACCGAACCAATGCACGAACATCTGACACAGAATTACTACAATATTGTCAAGAGAAGAAAGTAAAGAAAATAAAGTCAGTCCTTTACTAGTTATTCTATGCTTTTACATTCCATATTGTGACGGTATGACGTCACAGTTATGTCTGATTGGTCTTCAACATGTATTGTCATCATGACGGACTGCTTGTATTTTGTAGTAAAAATTTTCAAAATATCAATTAATATCGGTCAAAATTAAAAATATAATAAATAAATAATGCTGGACAATTCACACAGCCTATCCTTATCTAGCCCCATGTTAATACGTGAATCTTATCTAGCCCCATGTTAATACGTGAATATAGATTCACGTATTAACATGGGGCTAGATAAGGATAGGCTGTGTGAATTGTCCAGCATTATTTATTTATTATATGTTTAATTTGTGTATTTTTGTAGGCTCAGGTACAATTAGGTAAATACAAAAGTTTGATGATTTTTATTTACTGTCATCATCTCTATTTTGGATTTAACCCGTGGAAAATTCGAAGATACCATCTGGGTCAGAAAGGGTAAATTATATGAGCCTGCGCTTCCTGATTTGAACCGCCCCGTAAGTTAGTTAATGGGGAGTAAATCTTGGTCCTAGGCACATGCAATGTATAAAGATCTTACTAAACATCTCAAAGACCACAGGTTATCAGAATGCTGGCTTTTATTTCGGTCAAAGAATTAGCATTGCTATTCAACGTGGCAATGCTGCCAGCATTCTGAGCACTGCCTTCTGGAGACGGCTTCGATTTTTTGTAAATTTATATTACACTACGCCCCGGCTTCGCACGATTTTCGGTATATTATATACATATAAACCTTCCTCTCGAATTGTCTCACTATATATTAAAAAACCGCATCAAAATCCATTGCTTAGTTTTAAAGATCTAAGCATACACAGGGCAGACAGACAGCGGGAAGCGACTTTGTTTTATACTATGTAGTGATAGATGTAAATACAAGGTGTAATTAGTCATTTTCGCTAAATAAAATCTACAATACTAACCGGTGCTATAAACTTCCTCACGCTAGCTGCAAGCTCATCCACAGTCCGTTCTTTCTTCTCCGGTTCAGCCACACCAAAGAACTTGGCCTTCGCAGCCTGATTCAGCTGCGAAATCTTCATCAAAGGCGGCGGGGATTCCTCCATACTCAACCCTTTATCCAGCGGCCTTCGCAACTTTCCTAACTGCACAGGCTCTTTTACAATCCGCCTGAATCTAGAATCGTCTTCGATCTTAGCTTCGATGGGAGGAATAATCCGCCTGAATTTAGAATCGTCTTCGATTTTAGCTTCGATGGGCGGTATAACCCGCCTGAATCTAGAATCATCTTCGATCTTAGCTTCAACGGACGGTTTACGACCGAGTTTCGCTAGCATTGGGATCTTAATTTCAGCATTTTTTGCTTGGTTAAGCCGTTCTTTGAATTCGTTGGCTGCGGGTAGTTGAATTTTGCGAGGGAACGGGTCCTGTCTTGGTATATCAGATTCGGTTCTGGAGGCTTTCAGTTTGTTGTTTTTGCGGAAGCGGCGCGGCTTTGGATCTGGTTCGTCGGAGCTGTCTGATGATGAGCAGCTTTTCTCTGAAGAAGAGACTGTTGAGGCGGAGGTTTCGTCGTCTGATGAGCTGTCGATTCCTTCGTCTTTGAGTCCCTGGAAATAGAGTGCATGTTTGGATGAATTTTGAATTTGATAAGGCTGAGCATGTAACATTTCTATAGGCCTAGTGCTGCTGTCTAATTAGCGAAACCATTTTTTCCTAATCTTTTTAGAAACTCAAATATGTTTACATTATCTAGTGTCAGTCAGAACGCTATCTGACTGAAATGTAATGTTACTGTTAGCCGTTTGCCACACGCCTTAAGTCAGTTACTGACCGGTGTTACGGTGCGTAATGTACCATTCGCAGCAAGCTTCAAACGTCAAAAATCCGTGACGTTGCGAGAACCTTCTTTCGGGTCTGAACGCTCGCTATGTAATAAGTTTCATTACGCCTCATAACGCCGGTCAGTACCCGGCTTTATAATTTCTAGGACAAAATTCAAATATAATAATAATAATTTCTCTAGTAATTTTCGACTAAATTCATATACCTTACTAACCTCAGAGCTTTCCCCCTTGGTAAGTGTCTTCGGTTTCGGCACCACAGTGGACCCAGACTTTAGGATTCCCCTCACTTCGGGCGTGATCATCCTTTGAGCTCGGTCCGTCGGTGAATCGTCGTCGAGGTCTGCAAGAATTGTACTCTTAGAATTGGAATGCTAAGGCATAATGCAACCTTGTATCAGGTAGATAGAGTAGTTTTTCCTTTTAAAATGGATTGAGAAAGCAAGGTTATCAATGATACAGTATCGAGACTAGCCTTCTCGCTTAAAAAATCAAGTGACGATCGAAATTCGGAAGGCATTGTGATCGGCAGTTGTTTTTGGACTTGTAACGTCTCCGTGTGTAGGGGTATGTCTTTACTAGGCTGTGGTTTCCCACAGAATAAGAATAATTATAAAAACAGTATGATTAAAGCTACGAGAATGTAGGCCTTAAGTTAACCTACATCCCTTCATCAGACAATATTTCGAAGCGTACCAACATAAAGGGATGAACAAAATGGTTCCTTGAATAATAATTATAAATTATAGGCTTTAAAAGTAGCTGAAATAAGCATTTCATTCATTAATACACCCCAATGTCTAAATTATTAATCTCTTGGTAAACGAAAAACCAGCTACAAAAGATTTTCAATTGTTATGGGCTTTATAATCTACGTCTTAAGGTTAAAAATGAAGACTAATGGTATTTATTAGTAAGCTACTTAGTTAAAGGCTTATAGTTAGGTGTTAAAGTTTATATTTCAGTGGCCTAGGTTTAATAGCACTGACAACAAGATACACCACTTTCCTTTGTTATTTATATTTAAGTAACACACAATACCAAAATTTGCATGCGCTTAGTAGTTAACAAAACTATCAAAATACACCAAATTATTCACAAAGAAAATTACAATTAGGGATTGGAAACAAATTAGAACCAGTATTTAAAAAATGCTGAATTATTAAAAAAATTCAGTCATCAAAATTGATAAGTTTAAATGTTACATAGACAGGGCGCTATGGCGCTCATTGGGGGAGGCCTACGTCCAGCAGTGGACTGCTGTAGGCTGATGATGATGATGATGAAACCTACCTTACATGACAATGTTACGACCTGTCTAAATTTAACTCAAATATAATATATGTGCAAAACAAAAAAAATTTTTCGTCAATTCACACAGCATCACCTAGCCCCAAGCTATGCAATCTTTACAATAAATCAAATTCTAGGAGTATAACTTGCGTTTTGTTTCTTATATTTAATTTGAAGTCTGTAAAATAATACAAAATGTTGAGCAATAACAAAATGGATTACAAATTCATTAACAAAATCGATTGTCATACAAAATCGAATCGGTAAAGCATTTGGACATACTATTGGATTGTTAGTCGAACTACCAAAAATAAAAAAATGTAATAGGTAATAACTACACCCGATTAAAAAACATGGATATTTATTGTATACAAAATCCAAGGCATATTCTCTACTCCATGTGAGATATTCGTTGTTGAAGTTTGCGTTTTAGTTTTTCCTGATAATTTTACCTTGCAGTTTTCTGTCATTGTTAACTTTTTATTCATAAACGTCTTTGTTGTCATAAAATATCTTGGATTCTAAATCGGAGTATAGAGTATAGACCACTGAGCAGTAGAAAACGCCAGTAAAAACCGTGAGCAACTCCGCCCAAACGAATGACTAACCATAACTAGATTATCGGAGCTCAAAATAAACATTACAAAGTTACTCGAACGTGCGGACGTTTGTACACGAATGATTTATACTGGCCAATTTGATTTATAGAGTTTAGCAAGGAACAAGCATAGACCACTCTCAAATAGACCTTTATAATTATGATAAATGCATATAGATGTTAATTTTTTACCTTGTAACCTTGCAGAGACTAATTTTACATAAAATATGTATCTTATCAGCGATAAGGCCGCCTATTGTACTTTTAATATGTAATGTTTAGATATAAGGTGTTATTTTATAGTTTTAAGTGCAATAAAGTGTTCATTCGTTCATATATTCATTCTTAAATTCTATGAGTCCTCGTAGTTAAAGGGGCTATTTACTAATTTTGTATTGTATTGTATTTATTTAACTCAGATAATAAAATCCATAGTATACATTCAATTAAACATTATAACATTAATTAAATCATAATAAAACATTAATACATTGCATAAGATAAAATAGTATTAAATTAAAAATGAGTATAAATAAGAATGGGATTAAAATTAAATTAGATTAGTTTCACAAATAAAATTATACAAAATTAAGTTCCAAAGTATAAGTACTAAGAGGATCCATAGAATTTAAGATAAATATTTTATGTAAAATTCGTTTATGCTCGCGACTTCGCACGCGTTGAGTATATTTTAGAAAGGTTTTGAGGTTATTTCTATCTCATGGGAACCAATTTATAGTACAAATAGCAGTCTACGTTTTATTCCGGGGCCAGAACCTCATGTATGAATTTCAGGCCGTTTCGCCGTTCAGCTGTTTCGGCTTGAAGGAGTAACAAACATCCATCTAAATATTCAAAATATCGCATTATAATATTAGTTTGATGTTCTGTGATCTGTCCTTTTGAATAAATACATAAATTCACTTTCATAGCCCAAGCCCTAAAGATCCTGTCAAAGCATTACAGGGTGGACTATAGTAGGTTAAAATAGGACTATTCTTATTGAGTTCTATATCTTAAATCTATATGCAATAAAGTCGATGGTAAGGTGTAACCGATCGTCATTCACTACAAACACTCGTGCACCAGCATGCCTGAACTACATTAGGGTTTGTTCACACGATACAATAGCTTCCCTGCTTAAGAGATTCCTTTGGTTATTTTAGGGCAGAAATCAGTTCCGAAAACTATGGGGCTGAATAGTACCGTGCAAACAACCACAATTAGTAAAACAAAAGCTAAACCCAAGCGAAAACGGCAAACAAAACCAAACGTAAAATAGAAATCAGACCTAAACTTCTAAACTTAGAGTTCTGCCGCATCAGATACTCGAGAGAAGTATTCTTAGCGCTCGCTGAACGAAAGAGTTCCATTTTCAGCTGGAAATCAGGATTCGGCGGCATATCTTCATGCGTTAACGACTTCGTTAGCCTCTCGTTTTGTTCCAAAGCCTCTTGAACTTGGCTGGCTAATACGGGCATAGTGCGTAACCTTGAAGTTCTGGGTACCCGTTCCTCTCTGTTCTTTGGTAACCCGGCCATTGGCGGTTTGTGGGTGAGCTTCGAGTTAAACATCTTCATTTTCTCGCCTAGTGACATCTTCGCTGGGTCATCCTCGTCTAATTTAGCTGCCACCGTTTGTGCGTATAATACAAATGTGGTGCAAACCGGGACATACACGAGGACATGCAAAAAAGAGAAGCCGACGATCATAAGACAGAAAGCTTTTGTCTGCAAGTATGCAATTTACATGCCTTTCGATCAAAACGTAAAAATTGTAATCTACAAAACGAAGTAATTATCTCATTACAGATAATAATAAAACTCTTCTATAGTAACTTACTTCAAAGTTGTTTCTCAATATCAGTTGCTAATACAAAAATCTACGCAAAAATTTAGTTACTACTACTAACTTAGATTGGAGATCAGTAATATACAAGAACTACAGCGTCTCAAACTTTACAAAAACTGCAACATAAATAGGCACGTATTTAACAGAAAATACTTTACTTTGTGTGACTCAAAATCTAGAAGATTTCTTTACCCTTTGGCATAATCTAGCCAAGCTAGGAAATGGCAAGGGACTTATTGGTCAACTTACATATATGTGACCTATATTATGTCCAAGAAGTCCAACGTCCTGGCAAAGCTATAAGACCCATGCATACGACAACTTTTCAATGCTTGAAAAGCGCTGCAAATGTATCACGAAACTAACTAACTATACTTCAGCCGCATTCGGATGAAATGTTTGTAAACTAACCGCCCATACTCTTAACCCAATATTCACTTTGTTGCCGTGTATTTGAATACCCACGCAATTAACATTCCTTGATGATTTGAGATGTTTCTATAAATATTGATTTAAATCGATGCTCAGCATGTGAATTCTAGTTATTTTATCGAGGTTTGTTTACAAACAGTTAATCTTGAATTTGACTGGAATACAGCTAACTAGGGTATATTTATAACTTGTCGTATGCATCGGTTCTTTACCAAATTCAAAAGCTTTTACAAGACTCACCATCTTCATCCCTGTCTAGCACGTTAGCGATGCTCTTAGATTGATCGAGAGGGACAGAGTCTGATGGTTCCTCTTTTTTCGGTTCGGGCGTGAACATTATCGGTTGGGTTTTGAACCGGTCGGTGACGGCTGGCCCGTCTTTTGCTTTGGAGCGGTTGTGGCGAAGGAGAGGCTTTGGCTGTCCTGTAATTGAGATTTCATTGGTTAAAACACTTGTAAGATTCTATACAGCGGGGGCATTCATGATGGAGACGCTTCCGATTATACGACGATAACGATTGATAGGGATCAGTTGAGCTGCCTCTAGATTGTTTGCAAGTTTGCAGATAGCTCAACTGGTTAAATTGTAATTACTAGTACTTCTTTGTGTGGTAAGTATGTATAATAACATATTTTTTTATATAATTTCAAATGTTATATGTTCAAAAAAACTATGTGATTATACAGGAAATCTATGAAAAATCAGTGACACTTTAATAAGGGATAGCATGGATGTCTATACACAGGATTTACAAGCCCAGAGTAGATATATAAGGCTAGCCAATTCAATCAACAACGTATACATTGATTTAGTAAGTACCAAACTATTTGTTAAAAGTAGAATGATTTTGTCTGTTTCTATGCATTAAAGAAACATTTCTAAAAAAATCATTACATTTCAAAATTTAGGAGAAGATAATAGGATGAAACTTCTTAGGATATCATTCATCATCATCAGTTCTCTAGCTAGGGTATAGGCCTCATCTTTTACACGCCAGCTGACTCGGACATGATGATCAGAAATAACTACCTTTAGCCTGCTGCTGCAGCTGCTGCCACATACTAGCTCTCGCCACAACACTGCTACTCTTCACCAGCCCCAACGCAAACGCGCTGCGGTTCTCCTCATCATCAGACCCCTCAGGACTCCTGTCACATTCCGTGGACTTCCTCGCTCGGTCCATGGTGATGAGGTTCCGCTCAATGGTTGGTGATGACCAGTCGTGGCTGCTGTTCGAAGCGTGGTTGTTCTGGATCTCCTGGCTCTCGATTAGGCCTAGTTCTTCACCTGGAATCAAGAGGGGGTTGTGAGAAAACATGTTGTGTGCGGAATTTTCATTAGTTACAATTTGACATGTGACTTGATGATGATTCTTTGTTAATGGAAACTGTGTCTGGTTGGACACTTTTCTGCCAGTGTCAAGTAATGGAAAATAATTGTAAAAATAATGAATTATCAAATTATGAAGATTGTTTGATATTTTCACCAGAGCCTAGCAGGGTGTACCACGTGCAGGTTAGGTTGGCTTCTCTCGACTCATCATTCCTGCTCCGTCCTGGGGGGCTGTGGTCAGCCACCCAGGACGGAGCAGGAATGATGAGTTCATGTCTTTAGCGTACAAAACCAGCACTTTGACAAGTCAAATGTGGGGTGTAAGGGAGAATCCAACATCTCGTCTCCCAAGCCAACCTAACCTGCACGTGGTACACCCTGCTAGGCTCTGGTGGAGGGATCGATTCTTACGCCATGACCACCAGGTCATGGCGTAAGAATCGATCCCTCCAATTCAGCACGTGAATATCGCAAGAGCTGACTAAGGGAACCTACCAGAGGAAGACCGAAAGCCTCTTTCTGAGTATTTTTTAACAAATCCATTGCTATCACCAATCCGACTGCTAAACATTGAGATTATGGCAAAACTCCCCCTTATTTACGGGTGGCATATTTAGCAGAGGACGTATGTGGAATGAGAGGTCTTCTTGGGAGGTAATACGCTTATTAATAAAGGGTCCAGTTGCATGTTTACATTGTAAATCTGATCAAAAATGTTTACATTTTAAATCTGATCTGATTGGAAGCCACTGCTGGTTCAAGGTCCCCTCCATATTTGTTCATGTAAACAAACAAAATGAAATCTGCTGCAAGATATGATGCCGAACTTGAAATCTGAATGTCATGATTTTCAGCGAAATAATGTCGGCGTCTTCAAATATAAATAAACCTTGAACACTGGAATAATCATCCGTTCATTATATTTGCACTGGCAGACAAAACATGGACAGCTCCGCTCGACAAAGGCAATTTGGCACTAGTTCGCACTTCTGTACTTCCTTGATTACTACGCTGTCACGAATACAATAGATATAGAATCTATTGTATTGAGAAAAAATCGGTTTGACTAAGCACGTTCATCACATTGACCCAAATAAATGCTCTGAGACATTCAACAAGGTTGTGAACTGTTTATTTTCTAAAGCGACATAATACGAACTGATTCCATTGGTAAATCTAAATTTACCAAGCACTGAGTAAACAAACAGCAAGATGCGAACTGATTTCTGATTGCTTTCACATGTCTTCAGTTATGAAGTCAAACTAAAAAGCTCAGTTCATACGCATCCGTTACGTTAAAAATAAGTTTACGAGGTTAATAAACCAGAGTGATTAGTGAATTTGAATTCTGTACTGACCGGAATGAGGTCCTGAATCTCTGGACGACGCTCGGTTGTAGACGCCGCTGTCACAGGATACATTCAAACTCCAGTTGTCGGCTTCGGTTTGTTGACGATCGTCTTCTTCGAGCGCTCGGCTGTCTTCATCCAGCGCGTTTCGGACCTTGTTTACTTCCAGTTCGATCTCGTCTAGCGTGGACTGCTTCCTCGCGGCGGTGTTTTCAAAGTCGAGAAAGGTGGCCTCACCGTAGCTGTCGTCCTTGGCGCCTGCGCCGTCAGACAAACAGCTGACGCTCGTGGGAGACTTCAGGGCGTTGAAGCTCGCACCGTACGGGGGCGAATCGAGCGTTTTCGCAAAAGGATCCCCCTCAGGTTCTCCAGCTAAAGGAAAGGCTATCCTGGCGACCGGAGCAACACCGGACTCGACGGCTCTGCTCGGAAAACTACAGCCCGCTTGCCCGAACGCTTGGAAACTCGGTTGGCCCAGCTCCAAACTGCGAAATGAGAAAAGAAACGCATTAATGTAGCCCGCCGCCGTACATAAGACAGAGACGGTAGATGTTTCGGTAGACGTACATAAACTTCTATGAGTTATGGTGCGAATGATTCGATTTGCGACGCCGATCTATCGTTTTAGGATAGATTGACAACATCGGCAGTATAATCTAAATATAAATGTCTGCTCTCGATTCCGGAGTTATCGATTAGATGCTGCAATCGTAAAACAATTTATCGGTGGGGTAAAGCTGGCTATAATTCCTGGGAGATTTAGTTGTAGAGCCGTAGAGCCCGTGCTTTAGTGTAAACATATCAGGTAAACAAATGGTGGAAATAACCTAAACCATCAAGAAAGTATATAACTGTAAGAAGCAATTGAAGAGAAGTTGATCAGTCTCGATTACAGAACAGATGCATTAGCATCGATGCCATTAAGGGCAGCGGAGATCGACGCAACAGATCGCGCTCATAAAGCCACCATGCGTGCTTTGGAGCACAACAGATCCAGAAATAGTGCTTGACCCACTAAGCGGCTGGACCGCTTATTTCCGTCATCAGGACAGCGAATGTACACGAGCGAATGCAGAATTGATGTTAATTACGATAGATTAACGCAACGGAGAATAGAAACGTAAATGGGATGACAGTGGTGACGGTGTTATACGTAATTGGGTACAAGGGCTGTGATGGGAACATTAGTCATGTGTTTTATTTTTAGAATATTATTTGTTGCCAAGCTGAAAGGTGAAACAGCCCGTATTTTGTGTTGATCTTGATTAATAGAGCCTTTAGATCACAGGCTTTGACGAAAAACGACCTTCTAGGTTTTTAAAAGGGTTTTTGATTATCCTTTCAATTATAAGTGTCGTTCAAACTCTATTTTTAAAACATGAGTCCTTTTATCACGGCTTGTATTTGAATTTCCGAGTAACAAACACAATTTGTTGAAGCTCAGAACCTTTTTGACGTAGTTCGTATTACACATAAAATAAACGACATCAGTAATTTTAGGGATTCCAGAAATTGTATAATACCCCAGAAACAAGTGCTACAATTCTGTTTACAAATGAGAATACTTCCGTAGCTTTTACCATGTAATATGTAACCTGTTGTAATCATGTTTTTGCAATTCTCTTTCGCACACTAAGTGGATTAAATAACAGAACAAGCTAAATCTTTATAATTAACATTAAAAATGCATGAGTCTTGTGATAGATATGCCACGACTGATTTGAACAAGAAAGTTGAACTTCGAGATGCAGTTATAACATCAGGTACTTCCAGGAAGATGGACATTATGTATGACACAACAAGTTCTGACAATGCTAAGCAATCGAAGAACCAATGCGGATATCGTAGATAGAAAATCCACAATACGATTTCCACCTTTCACGAAAGTAAAGATTAGATGATCGATCGAAAAGATTGATATTGTAGATTTACGACTACATACGCACAGATTACCAAACCTGTCGTTTCTATTATTATGGAACAAACAGTAAACATTTACAAAGTAAGACCTTTGTTTGTGTAAAAATCCATACTAGACCTTGTCAAGGGCACTAGCATGTCTCATAAAAGAAAACCTAATAGCCCTACAGGCGTTTTAGTAACACTATTTTTCTAATGCATATTAAATTACTGCGTCACATTTGCACGAATGACCCAAATCACCTTTAAAGCGAACGTACAACAATGACCTAGATGTCCTAAGCAGAGTGACGGATTAGATACTTACATTCCGAAAATGGGCCAATCCACGAAAGAATCCATCACTTTTAATGCGGGCGATATCCTCTTTTCGTGTAGAAAAAATAAATTATAGCGATATTGCAATTTTCGCGGGTAATTCTAGGGAAGTTCAAAATAGCTCTTGTTGTTTGACGATCAAACTATAAACTGAAGGAAGTCAGATGATGTCAGATAGACGAAAACAAGAATTAACACTCTGTTTGCTTTATGTTACTACAGCTAATTATGAAGGAACCAGTTTCATTGATGTCATAGCCTTGGATGCATTGCTAATATTGTATTGCATGAGCAATATTCGATTGTTTTGAAAAACCAATGAAGAGTATAATTATTTTCAATGTTTAATAATAATATTCTTTTTACAAGGGAATATCAAAAGCTAAGTTTTCATAAGCGTCGTGAGAAAATACCAAGAAGTATAATAGAGGTGACTTTTCTTCAAACAATGCACATAGGCAGGAAAACGTACAGTCAGAACAAAATATTTAGCGTCGGTCGACCCACGCCTCACGCTTGCCCATCAAAATAATGGCGAGCAGCCAATTTTTGGCAACTAACTACCGCCAGAGGCCGGCACAGAGCACAATCACCTTTGCACAATGAAAACCACTTTTAAAGAAAGCCGGCAAAGAAAATATAAATCAATTATCGGCCAGTCAGAATCCGAACCCGTCGGATCGAATCAATGAAAGCACTACGCTTAAAACATCAAACTTATTCACAGTGACGTATCGAATGAATAATGTATTTGTGCAGTCTCGCATAGGAAATAGAATCACCGCGGCCAGATAGATGCAATGAATATAAATTCACGCGTGAAACAAGCTTTGGAATAGGAGTGTTTTAAAATTTAAAAGTTGTTCTTACCTGGAAGTGATCGACCTCATTTCCTCGACAGTGATTGGTTGTGTTTTGTAGCGTTCCTTGTCCCGATTTTTGGATCTCGATGTAGACGGCTGGTCTGGCCTGGATAGCGCCTGTTCCATAGACTTGATACGGGAAGCTATAGATGGGAAGGATTTTTGATCTTTTTCCGGTTCTCCTTGTCCTTCTGGCAAGCTGTAACGTCCGCTTTTGCAGTTTTGTTCAACTTTCAACCGTCGGTGGTTAAGTATGGATAATAGTTCGTCGTTGACATCACCAACAAGAGATTTCGATCGCGGGTTTGATTTGGGCCTAAGGTTTCTGCGGCGAATTACAGCACTGGGGTAGCTGGGTTCCGAGTCGGGCGCGGACTCAGGCGCTAGGTTCAACCGTCGCGGTCCAGCCGCCAACAGGTCACTTCCGTCTGCACTGAAACTCGTCACGCTAATGTTTGCATCGCTGCTGTCCGCACAAAACGAGAGCCGTGGGCGCGGCGATTGGCTACGTTCCCTGGTCAGGCTCGAACCCCTCTGCTTTAAAATAGGTCTCACTGTTGCTTCGCACTCCGATCCCGAGTGGTCGGATGTCCGGGACCTGAGGAGTGAAGGTCTTCTGGAGCTTCTGTCGTCTTCGCTCAAATCGAAACTAGAAGCGTGTCCTTCGTCGCCGGACAAACGGTTTCTCGATGACTTCAAGATCGGCTTTTTTGGTAATTCGTATTCGTAATCGTCGTGTTCGGTCGATTTTTTCTTTAGGATTGGTCTAGGTGTTTCGAAGTGAGTTATATCAGGACTCGGCCTCTCTTCAGAGAAGCTCTTTTTCTTTAAAATAGGTCTGACGGCGTCTTTATCTTCATCTACTAATTCAGCGCCACCTGCGGCTGCTAGTAGAACTGCTTGAGCAATAGACACATGTGATGATGTTGTACTACTGCTGGAGCTCGAATTTGATTTACGTTTGAGTATGCCATGTGGTTCTGGTGACCCATTGGACAATTCTTCTGTTTGTAGATCCTCCTCTCTGCTCATTTTTCTTTTCAATATACCCTGAATTTGCCCATCAGGTGATCTGTTTCTGATGATGTCTTCTAATGATGATCTTCTATTCTTTAGGATAGGTTTACTAGTATCCGGAGAACCATCATCAGCAAATGACACTTCTGGACTGCAGGACCTTCTTCTGGCAACTTGCGATTCATCTAAGCTGCGGCGTTTCTTTAAAATACCTGCGCGTTGCCTGCTATCAGCTCGGCAGTTGCGAGGCTCGACAACACTTGGCGAGAATGTTACTGGTGGAGAGGCAATGGCTTGATTTGAAGTACTGGCGTTATTGTTGTCCTCATGAATAGACTTCCTTTTCAGAATTGACACAGGCGTGTGACTGCATGACGATGATACATTTTCTAGACGGCGATTTTGACTAGATGCATCGTTATTGAGATCAGAAAACATTGCACTCTGTTTTTCAAAGTCAATCAGTCTCTGCGCAGCCTTGTCAATGTCCCTCAGTCTTTCTGTTACTCCTCTGGGTTGAAAATTCCTGTCATTGATGAGGCCGTAATTTATAGCATGGTTGTTATTTTTTTGTTCGGGTTTTGTTGCAAATATTGATTCAAATCGCGACTCGGGCGTTTTTATATTTAACTTATTACTAGTTAAGTTATTTGACAATTTGTTAACCCTATCTAATGTTTGTTTCGTCAATGCAGCTAAGCTATCCATTTCCTGGGAGAGTCTTCTCGTATGCGGCCTTACTTCGTGAAGCGTCGACATTTTCATTGTAGTTTTGTCTTCCACACAAGAAGTAAGTTCTGTTTTCGCTTCCAACGTGGTCTCAGCTCTAGAACCACCATTCAAAAGACTCCTAGGCGAAACGTTTTTATTACAGTTCGTGTCTCTTGGAGAATTATTTTCTAAACTAGTCAGTCTTTTCTTTGAATAATGATATTTTTCGTTAAGACTTTCACTATCCTTTTGAGCGCGTTTTTTTCTGTCGATACGATAACTTTCAGTGTCACTCTTCGCTTTCTCGGGACTTTTCCGAACTGGTTTGGTTCTTGGAGATTCCAGCTTTGATTTATATTCTGGTTTCGATGGACTGTTTTTCGTCAAGTCCGGCTTTACGGGGGAGCTGGACCTCTGAATGCTTCTGTCAGTTGATTTTCTAGAGAGAGGGATGCAACTAGGTTTAGAGCCAGCGTCGTTAATTCTTCGCCTCTCGTAGGATTTTTGAGGGGCTAAAGTAGACGGAGAAGTTTTTAGATGAGTTGTTTTGATGCCGAAAGATGAGCTAATAGTAGGTTTTAGGTGATTGGGTGATGTTTTGGAAGACGGTAGTGTGCTTTCAGTCTTGAGATGTGAAGATTCGAGGGATCGGCGATTTTTCGTCTTTGCGATTGTTCCTGTAACAAGGAGAAACAAAAATTACGACATTGAAAATTAACAGCTAGTATATCATACATATAAAAACTTTGCGAATTTACAGTTCGAGAACGGAAGTAGGAACTGTTGACCCTCACGTGGGCATTGTTCTATGGGAGTTCAGTGACTGCGCTGGCGCAGGCTCGTGCAACATTTAGCGCTATATGGCAGCACTTGCCATTGTTACCGTAAGTAGGTGACGCATTAGCATGCTACAGATCTTCAACGGTAACGAATGCTCATAAAACAATAATCTAGTTTGTAAAACACTCACGTATTTTCATAATCACTAAGTTATCGTGAGAAACACGAGTAACTGAATGTGGAAAGCTTGGATTCCGCATGCTTTTTATAGATCGAACATTTCCCAGTTACTATTTATTTGTTTCGTTATAATAGCAGTTTTTCGAACGAATCACAATACATATCTACAGGAGAGAGAGAATTAACACCTCTGAATACCTATATATTCAGAGGTGTTATTTCTCAACGATATTTTTTTGATAATTTCTTTATAGTTCCATGAACATTTTCCGGATTTTCTATTTGCATGCACGATGTCTGATCACGTGCGAACTCGAGGGTTGTGTTGCGGTTGCTGTGGTTGAAGTGCACATACTCGTAGACTGGCTCGTCCGACTTGTTTCGCGGATTGGGATTAAAATAAAATTACACGCGGACATTTTCACACAATATCGTCTAGCTTTTGCGTTAGCTGAGCTTGTATTTTGTTTGAGTGGTACCAATTGACAGATAACTTCATAACCAGCTACAATTCCTATCTACTACTGTTGAATGTAGTGTAGACCCAATCCAATCTGTGTTATTTATATAGTTCTAGGGCTGTTTGCATCCAGCTCCAGTTGTTAAGCTCTGCATTTGATTGGTGAAGCACTACGTCTAGTTACCTGGCCTCTAATCTGTATTCGATATCGCAGATTGATCTAGCCAATTACCTAACTTATGATAATCTTAATTGTATAAATTTCAGCATGACCGCATGACCTTCATCGTAAAGCCCGAATATCAATCTCCATTTGTGTGTAAATAAGGCCGTTACAAAGTAGGTTATCATAATATAATTTTCTCCTCGAGAAAACGAATTTCCATCCTAACACGTGTACAGTACCTACAGAGGTACCTTAATAGGTTATTTATCTACTTGAATTGATATTTAAGGTAACCTAATTTCAGAAGAGATATTTAGACATAATAAAACTTAATCACAGATGACACGGGAGATTAAATCCGGTCAGCGTCAATGAGAGAAAACACACCTTTATGCCCAGCAGTGAGTAAAATCAGGCTGCAAATCAAGAATAATTCCTTCTCTTTCTTTAAGCTTACATAATAAACTCATAGATATTATACTAAGGTGAAATAAGACGTCGATATGCGTAGTTTAGTATTATGTATGGAGCATATTTTATACTTTAGTTACTATTTAATTTAGCTGACTTTAGGGTCACAGCTTACGAATGTCACTAAATAATTCAAAAACATTTGAGATAAACCCGACCAAAACAAATCTACTCCATCTAAGCCTGCGACCAAAAGTCTCTACTAAAAGTCGAGCTCCAATAATCGCCTAGCTAAAATATTCCGTGAATCCCGTGGGTGTCAGATGGCTCTCGCCATTATTTGCCGCTTATCTCGGACCATTAGTGAGGACACCTGATACTTGATAATTTCTGCATTAAACGCTTGATGCATGATAAGATTTCGGGGTATCAACAGGTTTCAATTAATGTGAGACCTAACACTGATAACGATACAGTCTTGTGCTGTGATTTTAAAATAGGCTCGATGTTTATTTTGCTACTAAGCGGCATAACTTGCTCCTTCATTTGCATATTCTATCTTTACGCAATAGTCGTTTGTTTTCTTCTATTGATATAAATTACATTGAGAAAAAACTCTCCTGAGCAACTTCTTTATGATTAAGGGGGGTAATCTTCACAACATGTCTGATTCCAAAACGAATTAACTAATCGCAGGTTTATCCAAGACGGTCATGGCGTAAGAAACGGACCCTTCAACTCAGCCCGTGGCTATCGGAAAAGGCGATTATGGGAAGCTACGATCACTCATCCACCTGCTAAAGTGATTGTGTCAAAACCCTCCTTGTTTGGGAGAGCATTGAACTTTTGAGTGATGTGGTGATCGGAAGGCTATAATATCCCCCAGGTGGGATATCCTTCGGTGTCCAATAGATTAGACACCTAAATTGATAATTTCTGCATAAGTACGTCATGCTCGATAAGATTTGTGTGTGTCAATAAGATAACCTGGCTGAGTCTGTCAATTTCAACAGGTGGTGTTGTATTTATGACGGAATACGAATTACGATACTGTTTTGCGCTGCATTCTTTATGTGAAGTCGCATACCAGACATTTGCACTCTACTAAAACTTTGTCCTTGGTATGCGTGATTACGCGGAGATACAGGGACGATAAATGTAGCACCGCAAGACAAGTGTAATGCCTCAAAGAAATTCAATAATATCCCAAAAACATCAAATTAAATCGATATCGATGGACACTCTGTCGTGGTCACGGGATGACTGTCAACTGACTCAGTCATCCCGTGACCACGACAGTGTGTAAACCTGTTGAAACGTCAGGAAAAAGGTAAATAAACGCGATAAATACCCGTTGTATCAATACTTATAATTATGTGTTCAGATCGCGTAAGTTTAAAAATATTTATTATTTAATTTCTAAGAGATTATCCCGAGTGCGAGGGCTTACGCACTATTTATATAAAAAAATTATATCCGGGAAAACCTTCAATAAGCTTTCTAGTATTAACACTTTGAGTGCTGAAATCAAACGGTATGTGTTTTCTACAAGAGACTAATATGCGTAAATCCACACAGCGGCTGAGAAAATATAGATCTTTGTGACTCAGAGCAGCCGTAATATTTTCGAACGAAACGCATGTGCGGCGCAACACAACCGCTGTGTAGAGCGGCAGCACGAATTTTTATGTTAAAAAAAAGATCGCAGTCGTCGAAAAAAAATCGCAGTCAAAGTGTTAATGAACTTGTTAGTGTGTTATTTATAATCCTCAGGTTTTTCTTTTAATAAATATAAATATAAAACCTTAGAAGTGTATGTCTGATGTGTGGTCTTATTAAGACAGGGGGTTAAGTATGAGAGGAGATAATAGCTTAGTTAATACAGAGCCTTGCGCTAGGCACCTCTTTATACGTAACAGGTAAGCGAGCGGTAAGAGGCACAAGAAAATGTAAACAAATACTGGCTATTTTTGCAGCCTCGTGGAATATAAACAACGATGTGACACTACTCTACTAGAGGAAGTAGAGCAGCTAACCGTTAAATTGCGTTTAAACTCTACTTCATGCTTGATAAAACTAACGTAGTTTTATATATGGGAAGTAGTCAGGGAGGATTCAATGTTGCTGCTGGTCTTCCCATACTTTACATACATACCTCAGTAAGGGGGGCCTATGTCCAGCAGCGGTGTGATTACCACTGATATAGTTTGATAATGATGACATACATATATTCAATGATTTATTGTAAATACATTGTGTTTAAGAATGACTTAAGGCAGAACCTGTGGAAAGAGTAAACCCTTTAAAATTATCAATTGGTGTTGAGTTCAAGTTTTAAGTTATAAAATATTATCTTAAGTCAATAATTGTTACTTTGACATGCTAATGTTATGATGACTACTATAGTAATAAATTGTTACATAAATAAATTTGAATGGGAGCGTTGTTTGCAAAAAATGTATTATCTTGTGTCTGGCCGGAGTACTGAATAAGAATAAAAAGCCTCGTAACTTCTTATAAACACCAGTAGGCATGTTGTAAACCTAAGGGTCAGCTCACACCGAGACGCGAGAGGGCGGCGCGAAGATGCTCGAAGGCCAATGGTTTCGCGCTACGCAGCGCGACGTCGTCGTTGCGAGGCGAATCGTGATGTCGCTTGAAAAGGCCAAAGGTTTTTTTATTATTTATTTACCAACTTAAAGATATTGTTACATAAAAAAGCGTAAAAATAACACGAAGGAAACCACAAAGGTTTGTATAGGTACGAGTGTGTATTTTAGCTCCATACCAGATCTATTAAGTATATTAATCTATTTATATTTAGTGTATGCTAGTTTTAAAGTATAAATAACTATGGACCGTAGAATAAACTAAATAAGATATCTTACGTCGAAAGTAAATAAATAAAGAATAGATCCTATAGCAAATCTTTAAAATGTATAAAGAAGGCTTAATTATAAGTGATCAATGAAATACCCTACCATATATGTATGTATTTAATATGTAAAGCTATGATTTACCAATAAATCAAAACTAAAATAATTAAAACGGAAAAAATAAAACTGCTCTGGATAAATTATTTAACCCCCTGAATCACCCCATTTCTAAACTTTCCTCTGCTTACTTTTGTTCCGTGGCACCCTGTATAATACTAATACTTATAGATAGAAATATGACTTAATATACTTGCGCTACCAGTAGTTTGTTTAGTATTCCCTGAAGCACTGCTAGGTATAACTTGGTGAGTATAATAGTTAGGAGTTATGAATGCGTCATGCGCGGTTGTTTTTGTTCTAAGAAATTAGGTGTTTTTGTTGAAGTTCATTAAAGACTCAGATTATTATTTTTATTTTATAAAAACAGCCGGACTAAGGCAAACAACAGACGCATATTTAAAATTATATTCCATAGTTCCATTAGTAGAAGACAATTTTACAAGTCACCAAATCCATTCGGTAGCACACACGTTTTAGAGAATCGATTTAAATCGATGCACAACACTAAAATGCCTTCCCACCCCTACTTCGCTGGCAGATCGTCATTCTTTTTAGAGGATAACAACCAAAAACTTGGGCTGGGATGTGGTGGGTGGGTTCTTATATCTTCTACTAATGGAATCTAAAACAAGCTAGTAATATTATGAAAAATACTAAAACAACATCAAATTCGTGTTTATAAATAGGCGAGACGAATGAAAAAGCTTTTAAAACCAAATTTATTTAGATTTTTTTCTAAGCCAAGCAAAGCATGTGTTCTGGGTACTAGATGACTGACAGGTATACATCATACAATACATTACATAGATATGTAGATATATTTTATTATAGGTACATAGAAAATAGCCAGAAAACCCGTAAAAAAAATTACAGATCGTACCATCTGAAATAATTCTAAACACTGAAATAATTCTAGGTTTTTCGAGCACCACGAAGTTACCACAGATCTATCGAAGTAAATTAGAGAGAGAGAGATAGAGAAACTTTTATTGGACTAAGCACAGTTACAGCACAGAACGAATAAGAATATAATTATATAAAATAAAAAAATAATTATTATAATACTTAAAATTAGGAGGTATACACCTGACCTGCCTACCCACCACAGGTGTGCGAGTAGAAGGTGCATTTTAACTACAGGAAGGTACAGAGCTACTGGTATAACAAACAAATGATTCAGTAACTAAATACATATACCTAGTTCAGTAGGCTACTAGTGTAGGTAGGCTCTATGTTGCAACAGTGCAGACCAAAGGGTTCCTCCTCAGCTTAATGCTACCTCACACTAATATAAGGCAGCGCTGATTATCAGGAGTTATTTTCGGAAATTGGTTTTACACGATTCGTATCTAGGTTTAAAGATATTTTTTATTCTCAAAAAGACACAGTCACTTACATGAGAATAGTTATTTGGCTTAGTGTAAACAATTTGTATAATTCGTATCTATCCTACAACATCCCAAAAAATCGGAATCGTACCATTCTTTGGGTCTAACGCGATTTGTGTGTCTTCGGTGACTTACTGTAGCTCAAACGCTAAAAGAAAACCAATTGCAAGAAAAAACAATCACTGTATTTAATCATACCATACCTCTTTTTATCAGGTCATCAGAACTCGCTTAGGGTCAGTGTCAAAAGGCTCTTTAAATATATTTACAGCCCGTTTATAATTACGTTTTTTGCTTGTAAAATGCATATATTTCAGCGCACTAAGCATCGATCAAATTTAAATAACAATATTCGCTATTTATTTTGACACGATTGAGCGAACATTCAAGAATATTTCACAATCCGTCACTTGCAGTTTATCGTTACGTAACAAATCCATGATAACATTGATAACATAAAAGAATAAAAATTCCATGGAGCTAGAACGAAAATTAGGTCAGCAATTTATAAATTATATTGAGGTAAGGGCTCAAATAATCACAAACTGGGTACCTAGACAATGGACAAGAAAAAGAGGACGACCGCTGAAGAGGTGGGACGATGACATAATAAAAGTAGCGGGCAAACTCTGGCCCCGCACAGCGATAGACAGAGAGAAATGGAGTAACTTGGAGGAGGCTTTCACCGCTCTAGGCGGTCCTAACACTATCTAAGTACATAAGTTAGTATATAAGTAATTTAGGAAAGTTCTTTTTATATAAACAAATAGTATACTTACTTAAACCTTTATTAGTTAATATTGTTAACATTAGTGTTTTTTGGAACAATAAAGCTCTTTTTATTTTATTTTATTTATTTATTTTATTGAGGTAAGAAAATGGGGGACACCTAAGGAAGAAATTTCTCAGGTTCTTCCGAATTACGCAATCCAGCATGAAGGGATAATGGCCTTGTCACCCACATGTGCCCTTTTCATCATAGGGTTGCCAGAAATACTTACAGGAAAAAGACGGAAAACCTTAGCAAAAATGGCAGCGTCCAATTTGGTGGAATATTTGTATTTAAGCTTTGTGGAATGTGATCATAGACTTGATAAAGAGAGTTGAAACTGTCTGAGTAGGCAGGTGACTACTTCGTTTTTTGTAGTCTTATTATTTACTAGTTTGCGCCCATGGCTTCGCACGCGTTGTAACTATGGAAACATTCAACGGGTCATTTATATCCTGCTTCCCAGGGAACTGATTTATGGGGTAAAAAGTAGCTCATGTATCTTTTATTCCGGACTTAGACCTGCATACCTGCAAGCAAAATTCAAGCCCGATCCGTTCAGTACTTTTGGCCTGAAGAAGTAACAAACATCCAAACATTCAAGCACCCACCCAAATATCCAAACATACTTTCGCATTTATATAATAATCACACTTCACATCACATAATAATTATTATGTGATGTGAAGTGTGATTGTATGCATAACGATACGGCTATAAAAGGGCTAACCCCTATGACATCAGGTACTTGACTCTTTTGTCTACTAATACCTGATTTTAATGGTCGTAATTTAATCAAAATATACTTAAGAAGTACAGTTAGGGATTATTTAATATTTTTTTTTTACATTATTACAAAAGCCGGACAATATAGTTAAAGTGTGTGTACTTTTTTATCCTCACTTAGACTCGGGTTAGTCCATTATAAGCGTGGTTTTCTTTTGCTAATCTAACCAGACTAACTCCGTCCAAAAGTGCCGAATGCCGGGCAATACCTACACTACACAGGTTTTAGCGATGCATATAAATTAAATCAATACTTCAGCTTTTTTTTTACTTGGATTTACTTTGGTAGGGCTAATTGAATACATAATGTCGTTGATAACACATTGGTATGAATTCAAATGTAGCCAACATTAAATTGAAAGGACTAAAAATGTTGCCATTCCTTGCATAATGATGACCAGATAAAAAGGAGGCATAATTTTTAGTTAAGTCAAATTAGTTTAGTTTTGCCGACATCGGAATTCATCAGCCCAAAATAAGGCAATTTTTGCTATAAATAAAATTAACTAATGATGATATCAATTGTGCAGAATTACCGGGTTTTTTTTTATAGTGCGTAAACCGTCAGAAATCGGAGTTATTTAGGATATTGTTAAATTTCTTTGTGCAAAACTATTTATTTGTAGCTAGAAAACACTTCTCAGACTAGGAAGAGGAATTAAGAGACCACACCTAACGTGTATGGTAGGATACACAACAACTGAAGTTTTCCATTTCTATTTCCAAGTTTCACGAAAACCTGCTATTGTACGAGTATGTATTTGTATTGTATTTGTCCTGCAAAAGACTGCAGGCTCGATGCGGCAAGCTGAAGACAGGGAGCTCAAGAGGGTAGGCCTATGTCCAGCAGTGGACCATTAAAGATTGAAGATGATGATGATGTATGTCTTTATAATGAACAGAGCCTTAGGTACCTAACCAACCAGATATTTTTTGTGCACAGAGCTAATGGGATTTTTTTATCTCAGTAGTTTGGTACACAAAACCACTGGGAAAATAAGCTAAGCTCAGCTTTTAGAACTTTCAGGGTTTCAGTAATTATACAATTCTGAGAACTACCAGGTATTGCTAGAAGCATGCATTTAGTTGGAAATGCAACTCGCCATTTCGCTATTAGCAAATTTCCCGTTAATGGGTAACAGCGAAATTGCACTTTATTTAAAAGAAAATATAAATAAATATCGCCTTCTGTTAAAAGCAAGGACGGACATGCAGCCGGGGAATGCAAAAATAAACTCTAAATTCATAAAATCAAGATTCAATTCAAGATACGACATGACCCTAGCGGAAAGGATAAAGCTTTGTTCCTAACGACCTTTACAAGGCACACTAACGATTTATGAAAAACTAAGGAACATAAAATGTACGCGTTCATGGCGATGACGTCAAATGATTGAATTATGAGAGTCTAGAATCTACTTTAAACAAAATATAATGATAAAACCCTATTATTTATTATTTTGCGCACCATAATCCCGCCTTATAAAATAAATAATAGAAGCAGGTAGACACAAAATATTTAAAACTTCTTTGTATTTCGACTAACAAAATGTGAGGATTACTCCCTTGATCGTATCCTCGTAAAATTTAGCAAAAAGGCAGGCAAGCCCATAAGATGCAAAGGTTTATTCGAACGGTACTTAAGGGATTGCTAAGGTACGGGATTCGCAAGGGGATTCGGGTCCTGCACTGTACTAGGTGGGATGACGACCTGCGAAAGACTGCAGGTAGATGCTGGATGCGGCAAGCTGAAGACAGGGCGCTATGGCGCTCATTGAGGGAGGCCTACATCCAGCAGTGGACTGCTAAAGGCTGATGATGATGACTATACTAGTGCCAGATAGCTTAGCAATACAGGTCGTTGTCGTTCCTTCACGAAATCAAAAACTTGAGGTTGCTGTTTGTCTAATTGTTTCCCAGTACGCTTTACCACGATAGTCTGGCGACACCTGTGTTTCGATAGGTTTGTTTGGAAAGCGACATAATAGCCATAATTTTACTGTATTTTGCGATTTTGTGGAGCAGGAGGTGAACGACCTATATTGTCACCTTTTTAGCACTAACTATAGTCATTCAACGTACTTAAACAAGAGTACTTCATGACACGAAAGTCAAACCACGAGCTTATGTGAGTCACTCACAAAAGCGATTAAACTTTCATTTACGACCCGCTCGCCGAATCAGACAGCTTTTATTTGAACAGAGCAACTGGAACCGGCCATTTCTTTTAATTACACCAGGTTTTGTTGTTTCAGTGACGAAAAACAACAGGACAACTCTGCTAGAGTGGACTCGTAGAAATCAAATGGCAGGTCGTGCGAGGGCACAGAATAAATAGTAGTTAACAACCAAGAGCGATAATTCACCCTTGAGGTATTAGGTATATCGATTGAGTCGTAGATGAATGGCAGAGCCACAATCTTTAAAGTTGTTTTGTTATATGATTGAGTCTGAGCAATATTCAGCCCGTCACAGTTTATCGATATCAGAGTCCATATGGAACGAAATGTTGTCTCCACTAAAATACCGTAGGCGGTTGTTCTAGACATGACGTTGATAATTGTTTACCCTAGACAATGGTGGGAAAATAGGCCTACATACCTCTAGATAGGATAAATAAAAAAAATATGCATTCGATGACGATGCGGTATAATTTTTATTTAATTTTTCCAATTCTACCCTAGACAATAATCGCTATGCTTGGCCTACTGCAAAAAAGTTCAATTCCCATCTAAAATAACGGTAATAAGGCCGCCGATAGTGCAACACTAGATTCTATTAGTAGTTACTGTTAAATTATTTAATAAGGAATGTAATATAGACATTATCTATCTATCTATCAAAGAAGAAAATTTCGTAGTCTATCTAGTAGGGAGGTATTTGTATGTTACATCATCTGTATGGAACATGGGGATTTGTATACTGCACACAAATCCCCATGTTCCATACAGATGATGTAACATATTAAGTAATTTATAAATTATTATAATGCACACAAATCCACATGTTCAATCCAACGATTCCAATCATCCACGATTGTCTGGTAGAAATATATGATACTGCCACATGATCAAATTAAAAAAAAATCTTGTTTTTATTAAGATTTGTTTTAAAAGATTTTTTTTTAGTTTGATAATGTGGCATTATCAAATATTTCTACCAGACAACCGTGGATGAATAGAATCGTTTTTTATCTATCTTTCTAAGAATCCAGTCTACTCTAACTTATCGAAAACTTCACTTCAGCCCAAAATGAAACAATGTCAGCGCCCCAGACAGAGGCTTTGTACTATGAACTGATATGAACTTTCTCTCTGCAGATAATTTTATAAAGCTCGACTACAATATCAGTCAAATAGAAAAGTCTAATATTTTCAGTATACAAAGGGTTCATTGATTCATAGGTTAGGACGGTCAGTCATTTGCAAATTTGGCGAGTTTTATTAATAACTGTTTAATAATGCTTTCATTTAAGTCGAGAACAGCTGGTAATGAGTATTTTTTTTGAATTTGTTATTAATCAATTTAATCGAGGTTTCTAACGTTTTAGATTAGTGGTGAGAGTGTCCAATTACACCGTTGCAATTGAACGCTATCAACATAAAGTCAGTTCAGCACTTTGAACGAGTTAAACGCATAGCGCACGTTAAACCGGTTCAAGCTAAATTGAGTTTAAAAAATTTGGACCTTAGGAGGCCATTTCTAATAACTACTGAACAAGTTTACCGCATAACGCACGTTAATCCGGTTCAAGCTACATTTAGTCTAACAAAATTGAAACTTAGACGGCCATTTCTAATAACTACAACATGACCAATCTACAAAAGGTCAGATTAAACATGATAACAACGAAGGAGTGGGTGCTGAAAAGGCCTCCAATCAGCAGCCGATGCCACAAACTGATACAAAACCCAGACACATAATGTACGGTGTTTTTGTGTGTCAGAAAGTCCGCATAAACTGCCGACATTCACGCGCCAACAATTCAATACAATTGTCGCCATAACTGGCCTTGACTTCTCGTGACCTTACAGGTAAATGGGCACTTGCCTATTTTGCAATGTTTACATACAGAAGGTACATATTTGTCCCCAACCAGTTGGTTCTAGAATACTAGATATGTTTTGTTAACAAACACTAAAGCCTGTAGTAGGAAAGCTTGCTCAGTCGATGCTCAGCCTATGTAGTCTATGCCTGAGCAACGATTTTACATGGCAAAAGCGTTACTCAAGCATTGTTCGATAACTGAGCAAGCTTTCATAATACGGGCCTTAGGTTCTATACTTGAGTGACGTTTATACCATAGAAAAGCGTTACTCAATAGAGTAGATTGCTGATCAATGACGAAGCAAGCTTTTAGAAAAAGGGCCATGTCTTTATTTCAAAAAATATCTAGGACAAAAACGATGTATGTATGTAAACTTGACAACAAGTGATAGAAATAGAGAAAACTACAAAGTAACCACCAAACGCATAATTACACATGCCATTACACGTGCCCAGCGAAATCCTGCAAATACGACTTCCAAAACGACGAGAGACGAATGGCGGTCGTGAATATTTTTGACAAATACATTTAGTTTTTTTACCCATAAAAAATCAAACTGCTTTATCTCCTGTAGACGTTACATTTACATGACTTTTGGGTCCCCTTTGTTTACAAAAAATGTCTAGGAATTCTAGGACCAAGTATAAGAACAACCGGAATAACCGCATCAAGTTTGTTCTTTATGTGTTTGTGGGGTACCTATGTAAATTCGTTTTTATTTCGATTCCGCTACGATTCCACGATCCAACACATAAACCTTTGGAATAAGTATGGAGAAAGGTGCTTCGGATTAAAAGAAGGTACGACATGAAGAGTCCTTTACTGCACTTCTTTTTTAAGGCATTGCTGGTATTGTCTCACTTGCTGTATTGATGAATAGGACCTATATATTTGTTTTTATTTTAATTTAATTATTTATTTTAATTTAATTTTTTATCGTCAATCTTTAAATAATATTTCTCGCGTTTTCGACCTCAACCGATAGTAAATATATCATATTAATTATTTCTTCGCATTCTGTTCATGCATATTATTAACTTGTTTTTAGCTTGTTCTTTTTAAAATGCATCATACGTGTCCAATTCAACTATGGGTTGTAAAAGGCCGCTCATATACAAATTTCACTATTATTGTTTTATCGGTTCTATATACATATCTTGTATTGTTTAACTAACGGAGCCAACCTAGGAGTAACGTAGTGTTGGAATGATACATACAAACACAATATGAACGCCGAATGTTTGCAAACAATTTCGTACCTGGCACACTTCCAAATACCTGGAGCTATCAAGTTTTATGGTGACATCTATCACTGCGGATAGTAATTATTGCCTGATACTATTAATTTAAGTACTTCGGTATTATGTAAATTATTTTGGTATGATATAATATTAAGTATTAAATGTAAACAATCTAAGTACAACCGGCAAAGTGCAGGTCAACTACCACATGGATGGGTTTGAAACATCGTACATAACTATTTCACAACAGGAATCCTAAAAAACTAATAAAAAATATAATAGCAAAAAGCGACCATGACGCGGTCACCCATCCAAGTACTAAACGCGCCCGCCCTTGCTTAACTTCATTCGGTTATCAACTTGGTACATTGGACCTTCAATTTTAATATTTATTTTATTTTTATTATTTCTTGTTCTGTAAAAAATTCAGCTGTCCTTTTACGGTTTCTGAATCACCCATATAGCACAAGCTCTCTGCCTGGGGCTAGATGAAGCTGGATGAAGATCGTCCCGCATTATTTACTTATTATTATCATTTATTTCTTATTTAAAATGTTATTGGCAGCTGTCTAAAAACAGCCGTTCCGCGTTTACTCGAGGATGAGTAAAACTCAACCCTACTAACCCCATCAGCTTTTCCGGAATGTGGATAGGAACACGTAAATCGATATAAACAGTAAAACGACGGCACCAATAAAACGGATAATAAAAACGAATTGCTATAACGCAATCTTGCATTTACTTAGGTACGCGAAATATATTCGTTATTTTGTGTTTAATAATAGTTTAGGTTAAAAAATGTATGGACAATAAATATTTTTTTATAATACTTATTATTATTAGGTCATTAAATTGATCCCTCGTTCGTTTTCCAATTCAAACATTTCACTCCACGTGTGAGATTATACATACGTTGTTACAAACTTCAATGCACAAAGCCCTTTATAATATTGATAATAAAAAAATAAAAATAAACTTTTTATTGATAACATTGCTTACCCTTTGTACCCTTTGTAGTGCAATAAAGTTTTATATCAATAAATACCTTGTTATTTTGTTATTAAGTTTAATTCATAAAATTAATTTGTAATTTGTCATAAAATATCTTGGATTCTCTACCGGAGTAAATGTTGGTATAAGCCTTTGGTTCAAAATTTTGAACCAAAGTATGAATGAAGTCTTATGCATATTCAAGCAGCACGTGCGTGCACTATACTACCTGTCAACGTGTTAATTAAAGTGATTGATTAAGTAGACAAAGTTGTTACTTTTTAATTTAAATGGTTAACTAGTTTCTGCCCGCGGTTTCGCACGCGTTTTTTTTATATAGAAACGTTTAAACTTAAAGAGTAATTCTACCTCATGGGAACTGTTTTATCGGTTAAAAAGTAGCCTATTTTTTATTCCAGGCTTATATCTATATCTATGGACGCATTCACACAGCATCCGTATTTTTTTCGAGATGTAGGAGCGAGTTCACACACCCGACAGTATTCCGGAACCAGTAAACCATTGTTTCTTCCTTAATCCTTCATAAATGTGAAAGACCAACGACAAAGTCCTGTGGTTGCATATCATCAATTACAAAAGACAGTAAAATTTCACCACAAAGAAAAAAATCAAATCATGGTAAATATCCCGTTTAAATGACTTTAGTATTAATAACCATGATAGTTTCAAAAGTTTCACCCCCAAAATTATATTTATTTGTTTAACAAAAGCACAAAGCGCCAAGAAATTCAATTAAAATACGCAAATAACCGCTAGCAAAGTAGAAATTGATCTGGAAAATTCAAGCGATTCAAATTATTATCGGAATCAAAGGTTCGCAGATTCGACTGTGAAAGTTTAATAAACAGTATTGAAAAACATTAATTGAACGAGCTCGACTTTTTGTTTGTTCTGTTCGCTGCGTAAATTGTTTATTTTATCTGGCTGGTATCAAAATGTTGATCTAGTCCAGATAAACGAGTTTTTATTGAAAAGGATTACTATTTATTCATTACTTATTAATTTATTGTGCACTACTAATACTCAAAAATACGTAAAAGACCGCATGAGGCATAACTAGTTGTGATCCTCCAATCATAGATAGTCACAGCTAGCACATAAAAACTTTGTCGGCGTAATCACAAAAAGCGTGTTATTTATCCCACCAAAACATAAATGTAAAAAAGGAGAGCCAAGTTCAATACAAAAATTATGCTTGGCTGTGGGCTTCGCCGCAAAAAGAATGGAGATCTAAATGAGTCCCAAGTTCTATGCACCATCAAAATATGTATTTATAGAAACAATATAACATTATGAACAAGTATTAAAGTAAATTTCTTTGCTTTATTGGATACCTATAACAATTGCTGTTATTAAAAAATGTGAGATCTTAAAGTAGGTTAGATTTGACTTGGCCAGTTTTCATTAAATCAGTCATTTTATAAAGTTTTCAACATTTTAATTCTGATAAAAACTGAGTGCCCTTTTATATTTTATGTATGCTAGTTTTAAGGTATATATCACAATGGACCGTAGAAAAAGTTAAATAAGATCTTTTACTTTTCTATGGCCTGAAATAAATGATGTATTATTTTTATAAAAGTATGATAGGTATGTGGAAGGTCCAGAATGAGATGGCGCGAGAAGCTCGAGGTACATCTTCCATCATGGCCTGTTGCAGCGTTGGATCGCGAGGAGAGGAAGGAGAAAAGGGAGGCCTTTGCCCAGCAGTGGGACAATAACGGCTTAAAATAAAATAATAATGATAGAGTTGAAAAGGCAAAACACATACTTTCAAAGCAATAAAGGAGCTGAGAAATAAACGAATTATACAGTGTGTAGAGGTACAACTGCTTCGTGTCCATCCCAAGGTTTTCTGGAAGAGATCGCTATTAACGATAAGGCCGCCCATTGTGTAACTATGTTATGTCTCTTTTCCTGTATTTTTGTATTTACGTGTGCAATAAAGTGTAATGTATTTGTATTGTAATATAAGGTCGACTTTGAAGACAGCAGAAGGTTGCACAACATTTGTACAGAGGCGAGCATAATGCTAGATAGCATTCTCTACCTGGTAAACTTTGGGTAGCGTGGACGACCATTTAGTAGGTCAAAAATCAGGACTTGAAACACGCTTATATCGGAGTTGCGTTCGAGTATTCCGGCGTAAGTGTGAAAACAACGAACAACAAAAATCCATAACACAGCACACATAATATCTAAATAGACCATAAACACACGGTAGGAATAACACTAATAAACATCCATTTCCCAACGGCACCAATTCCAGTAAAAATTGCTAGTTATTTCCCAGCTGGCGTATGGAATAATCCATATGAGTTAATTAATTAATGAACTTTTACATGTGAGCTGAAAGTTCATTCTGAGAGGTAAAAAAATAGTCGACTAAAAATGTACGAGCTAATCAGATAATGACTAAAGATCACTTAGGGTAGTTTTCGGCAAATGATAATAGAACAATTAGCAAAGTAAAGTAAAGTAAAGTAAAAAGTAAAAAATCATTTATTTCTTTAGGCTTACAAAATAAGCACTTAGACAAGTCATATTTTATACATTAAATTATTATCAAATAAAATTATTTTACTGTTCACTTCAATTTTTTGTCCACTAGTGGAAGAAGTGAAAAAGAAACCACTAGCATGTTCATCTCTTATATGTCTAATACATGGTTTATTTGCCTATTTAAGTCTAAATATAATAAGATTCGATACATGTCAATATTTAAGTAAAGCTATGCACAACAACTAATTACTTACTATTGTCGGTGCGAAACTGAGCGACATCTGGCCAAGCATTAACATCATTGAGATAATCATTTATGGAGTAGAAAGCCTTCTTGATGAGATTTATGCAGCTTGATCTTGATTGATCTTGAATTCCTGACACGTGTCCCTTCATCTGCAGTGGGACTTCTGAGTCATTTTGGGTCATTGTAATATACTATCCCGTATTTTAACAACAAACTACTACTTTTCACTAAATTATATACATCTATCATCATGATCATCATCAACCTATGTTAGTCCACAGCTGGACATATGCCTCCCCTAATGAGCGCCATAACGCCCTATCTGCAGCTTGCCGCATCCAGTATCTGCCTGTAGTATTTCGCAAGTCGTCATCCCACCTGGCTGGAGGGCGTCCCACACTACGTTTGCCGAGTCTCCACTCAAGAACACGTTTACCCCAGCGGTTGTCGGTTCTTCGCGATATATGGCCGGCCCACTGCCACTTCAGCTTGCAAATTCTTTGACCCACATAATCAACGCACAAAGGACCAATCAGAATCTAAGTGCGGAAATAGGAGTACATTTACCATACCATACCATGTCGATAACTTTGGTCGATGCTATCATTGGTCATGGTCAATGTTATGCTTTGGAATCATCTCTGTGATAACTAGATGAAATAAATAATGCAAACAGCGGAGCGAGTATGAAAGTGGACGGGTAAAGATAATACTTTGCTTCTATCCAACGCAGATATGTGGAACCATTGTTAGAGAATAGTTAGGTAGAGTACAAAAGGGTTGTGGTATTGCCTTGACATATTTAACTGATGTAAAGGCCTACATTCCTTTACACCTAAGTAATTAGATTTTTATAAAACCTTTCGGCCTAACATGATTACTGTAGGAAAATTTACGCACGTTAGCAGTAGGAAAACTACATAAAAAGAAACTTCGTAAAAGCCAATCAATTACAAGACCCATGATAATGTTTATGTATAAAAGTAAGTATTTATGTAAATACTTAATTTGATTCTTTTGCATGATATTGTATAAATTATCCGATTAATATGTTTCTAGTCATAAATAGACTATAAATTTACTATTATTATTATTTAAAATAAAAAAATCTGCGCCCTTACAGAGAACATGTACCGTGTTCCCACGCTAAGCTAATAACACCTAAGCCAAAATAATGTAACAATGTACGCATGTGTACCTATAACTACCTCTATGTATGCAATAAATGAATATGAGAAGAATTCCTCGTTATAATAGATCATCATCCCGCCTGCCACCATCCTACACTACGTTTACCGAGTCGTGGTCTCCACACAAGAACACGTTTACCCCAGAGCTTGCCGGTTCTTCGCAAGAAATGGCCAGCCCACTGCCACTTCAGCTAGTAAGTACCCGGCTTAACAATAAGAAACCAGCACTGAGCTCGAGAAAAGGTAAACTTGAAAGATCTAGGTTATTATTTTACCCGAGATTTAATTAAGTACCGTCTAAAAACAAAGTTCATTTTGTACCTAAGCTCCTGTTACTAGCGCTTCTACTGTGGTTCAGGAAGATTGATGTTTTTCTTGAGGTTAATCAAGGTTTAAATTGTACCTCAGCATTTTAATTCCAACAGCCATGAGGCCACAGGGATCGTTGCCTAGGAACGAAACTATATTAACAAAGAAAGTTACAATAAAAACAAATAAGAAGCAGGATTTACAATGGAAACAGTTAAGCCAACTGCAGACTGTTGCAAGGATCTACATGTCAGGACAAGGCATCGCCATACAATGCTTAAATTATTGAAGTTGAAGGAAAGAATTTCAATACGATACAATAACTTTTTATTGTACTGCACACTTAGACAGAGAAACGAGATAAGAAAATACAAACACAGCGAAAGTTGCACAATGGGCGGCCCGGCCTAATCGGCAATCTTTGGATGGACACGTACAATTGTACAGTGAACAGCGGCGTATTATAAACTAATGTATCCTACATAAGAAAAATTGCCATCAAATGTGTGCATTCGACCGATGTGGCGCGGTGGTCGAAGGTCCGCTTGCGACGCAGGAGGTTGCGGGTTCGATTCCCGCCTCGGAACAATTGTGTGCACGATCTGCAGATATTTGTTCCGGGTGTTCTGGTCGTTTTCTATGTATAATAAAAAATATCTATCTATGTAATGTATTGTATTATGTATATCAGTCATCTCGTACCCATAACACAAGCTCTGCTTAGCTTGGGGCTAGATGATACTGTGTGAATTGTCGAGCATTATTTATAATTTATTTATTATTCGATGACGATGTGACGTAATATTTCTCATTTCTAACCTGGTCAAGCACAGAGACAACAATCTCTGTGCTTGACCTATAGCTTTTGTTCAACCCTATAGTTTTCAAAGAAATCTAGCGTTTAAACACCTTTTTGCAAGCGTCAACGTAGTTAGCGACGTTAAGTGTAATTACTGTAATGAGCTTCGGACTATTTTGCTGACTATCATGTCTAACCAGCTTAGCTTGAAAGTTTGCAGAATTAGCATCAGCAAAACTATTCACAGTTATTTACTTTGAAAAGGTTAAGTACCTGGTGGAATGGATTATCTCGAACAAACGAAAACGCGTTGTGTTAAGTAATATATTGTTGTTGTATAACAGATCTCGAAAGGTATAGTTAGCCGCGACGAGCCGAGGAATCCTGGAAACGAGTGGAGTAGGCTACACACCCGACTTGCAAGGTTAGTGGTTTTTCGCAACATTCGACACATCCCTCATCCATACGATCCAACATTTCTCACTCTCATTATTCAAGATAGAATCACTCTCGTCTCGTTAGTGTTGATATAATTTCGAGTCATACTAATCAAAAATACCAATCATACAGTCCACTCTCTTATAGATTTTATATCAACCAAGCTGGGAATCGAACAATTATTATTATGTGTTTATCATTTCCATGATCTCAGGCCATAAAGTGACCCTGTCCTATGGAGGGCTTGTGTGGGGCCGAAGCGAACAGCATTGAGGCCTGTTCTTGTGTCATTTATGAAGGAGTATTTTTCTTAAATTTATGAGTGGTGATGGTGGCAAATGAATTATGTATTTAGCTCTGCGCACATTAACGCATTCACTGCAGTGCGACCCGCAGAAGGACATGCACATTTAAGTATAGCCATAAAAGTGTCAGTTTAATTCAAATTCCATCCAACACAAAATAGTACATTCAAATATATAGGCTTCGTTAACTTTAGATACATTTTAGAGTGACAAAATAGCTTTACAAAAAATTCAAACGAAGTGGTCCGCGAACTGTCTGTAATCTGATGATGTCAATATAAAATACATCTAAATGTTACAAGTAAAAGACTATCCCACCAAAACATAAATGTAAAAAAGGAGAGCCAAGTTCAATACAAAAATTATGATTGGCTGAGGGCTTCCCCGCAAAAAGAATGGAGATATAAATGAGTGCCAAGTCAAATCTATGTAGGTTAGATTTGACTTTGCCAGTTTTCATTACATCAGTCATTTTATAAAGTTATTCAACGTTTTAATTCTGATAAAAACTGGCCAAGTCAAATCTAACCTACATAGATTTGACTTGGCACTCATTTATATCTCCATTCTTTTTGCGGGGAAGCCCTCAGCCAATCATAATTTTTGTATTGAACTTGGCTCTCCTTTTTTACATTTATGTTTTGGTGGGATATCATTACTTTTTGTAAAGAAAACTAGGCAGGTATTGAGATTTAATGTTCATCTTATCTTAATCAAGTAAAACACCTCAGAACACTTAGTGTCGGTTTATAGTACCGAATACATACAACTACGCACTTATTACAAAGTCACTGCACTGCACCCTAACAACTACACTGTATTCTATGGCGCAATCGGAGACGTTAGTACCTACTATTGCTTATTCTATGCAATGCTTCGACATAGGTACATAGCTAGGTAGGTAGGTATTATACGGGCCGGTCGCTAAAAACTACACTGTATTCTATGGCGCAAGCAATCGGAGACGTAGTACTATTGCTTATTCTATGCAATGCGGATCTATTTTAATTTAAACCTTATTCCATTGACATAAGGTCGTCGTCGCTAACATTACTTATTTTTTTACTTTTTTTTATTTTTTGATTTTTTCCTACGCTTACACACAATTACCGAGCTGGATTCCAAATTTCATCCTTCTAGGTCATCTGGAAGTAGGTTAGATTTAGGTACTATATATATGTCAGTCAGTCAGTGTGAATTTTTACGACTTTTTGACCTTCATATCTTTATAACCGTTTGAGCTAGCTTCATGAAATTTGGGCTTCTACATGTCCTTATGGATATAATTAAACACACGTAGTTTTATGTGTTTACGTTAAAGATGTTTTGAGTTATAGAAGGGTCAAAAGTGGCACCAAGTGGTTCGTGTAATGATACACTCGGCGCGTTCCTTTGCTTGAACTTGGCTTGAACACGCTGCCGCGTGTAAAGACTATATTTGAATGCACATTTTTCAGGTTTGCGACAAGCCTATGTCTATTATATCTGCATGACAAAGGCCTCCCCCTTTCTACTTTCCATTCCGCTTGTGCTTATGAAGATAAAATATAAGATAGTAAGCTTACCGACTATAACCAATTTCAAGTTCTTACCTGAAAACACACAAAAGTCATATTAGACACAATGAATCAAAGTCAAACGAAATGAGAATAGGAGAATATAATTTTCGCAAGATTGTCACAGTAACCGCGGTAACCACTACGAGAAACGGAAACCACATTAATAAATAATATTTCTACGAATAATGACACAGCGTGTTAAAATAGCTTCTTTTTGTGAAACCTTAGAAAGCTACCAAGAATAAATAAAACAGTAGGCATTATCACAAGCAAAATATGAAATCTGTTCATTAACAAATTAAAACGTCTTATGTACATATAGTAAAAGTGGATATAAAGAATGAACAGGAAATTCCACTAAATTTATCGCTTCACCATATCAATGGTAGTGTCTCAGAATGCCACTTTTTGGCATTTTACGAGTACCTTTGATAAAAGAAACTAGGGGGCGCGTATCGAAAGTTGCAAGGTTGCTATTGAGACATTTAAGTAAGTATATTTTACTTCTATTGGATGACGGTTGGCATATACGTTTTACGCCGAACTGCTTCCCTACAGAGTGGTTGGTTAGAAACAGTATTCCATTTCCAATTAGACGGCTTTCCTAGTATTCCATGGGTTAGTAAATTCTAGGTAGGGAGAGTCAAGAAACTTGTCGTACCGGAACAAAAGAAAGTCTTTCAACAGGTAATAATACGATGTTGCTAAGCTTTTGTACCCTCCATTGAAAACGAAGGCCGCCTGATAAGGTTTCTGGGTACAAATGGCCTATAGAAAACGTTAAGGTTATATAAAGGTAACTAAATTTGCATAAAGGAACAAGTTAGCAGGTACCTGCTCGTAAGTAGGATCCTAAGTAAATTGCAAACTCGGTATTTATTGGATAAACTACAATCTTGGGATGAGTTAGTATAATCAATATTATCATAATAATATATAATTTTGAAATACAGTTTATATTTTTGTTTTGAAACCTTATTTTGTTTTTATTAACCAAAATCAAATATATTTATTTCAATTCAGTACAACACAATTGTTGTGCCCTAGTTACCAAGCTAAGTTTGTAAAAAACTTGTATTCTGGCAAGTAGTTCTCTTTCTTTGTTCATTACAGCTTTGTACTCTTTATGGTGAGTAGTGCCGTTTAATATGGTAAAACTACTGAATTAGGAGATACATTAATTACAGAACATCCTTTATAAGATATGATTCAATATAATCAAACATCTTCCCAACCAAGACCACTTCATATTTTAGCGTAATAACTTCTCCTTTACAAAGGACAAAACAGACAACGTCTGGAAACTTCTCCAACACTCTCATCCATACAAAACGACGCGTTGTTTTGTATATAAAATACTGTTAGCGAAATGTACACGGGGGCTTTGGATGGAAAGGGCGGCAAACAAGAAACTTTGACGAGGCATTAGAAGGGGGAGTAAAATATTCTAAGAGTTAAATGACAAAGTTGTCTTAATGGAGCGTAACCTCATGTGTCTAAGTGTCACGGTTCGAAAATCGATTGGTATTTCGAAATCTTCAACTTAGAATCCAATGAGAATACCTAAGTAAGTATAATATTTCATTGTTCTGCTAAAATGGGTTAACGCTTTCACTGCCTATCTTCGGCGGTCGGTTCGACCCGTACTAGTAGCCACAGAAGGACCATGTGCATATCGAGCCATAAAAGTGTTAGCGTAAATCTACTGTGATAATACGTATAAAAAACATAGTATTTGATTACTCAGGTTTTTTTATGTATAGCTAAACCACCAACCAACCAACCCCACAAAAAACAACAGAACTGATAAAACGGTTTTTAGCAAAAATCATATTATACTCGTAACCACAGTTTGGAAGTTTGTTTATTTTCAATGGTCATTGGTATTTTCATCAACACAACAAACACGTGGTGGAAACACTGGTCGAGTAACTCAAAATAATATTACCTCAAAGCTATATAGGCTACTAGTTTCTGCCAGCTGCTTCACACGCGTTGTCTCTATAGAAACTGTTGAATGGGATCAAACGTGGCCTATTTTTGATTCCAGGCTAAAAGCTACATCTAAGCAAAATTAAGCCTGATACGTTCAATTGTTTCGGCGTGAAGAAGTAACAATCATTCATCCATCCATACATCTAAACATCCAAACTTTCGCATTTATAATATCAGTGTAATGTGGTATTTTATAATATTTAGCTACCACGTTACCGAATCCGACGGTTAAAACTAGAGCCAAAGTTATTATTAAAGTAGGTGAAATGTTAAGTAAGTAAAATACAAGAGCTGATTAGGAAGAAGGTGTGCAAGAGCGTGAAATTATAAGTAACACAAGACTTGGTAAATGAGATAATCACACGCTCTGGTGACAATGCTTCGGTGAGCTACATTCTATTCTTATATAACTTTTCAACATCGTTATTATCATCAGCTGTTTAGTAGGCACTAACTAGCTACGCCCCGCGGCATCACCCACGTGGTAATCTACGTGTCAAATGGTCTATAAACCTTCCTCTTGAATCACTCTATATATTTAAAAAACCGCATCAAAATCCGTTGCATTTGTATAGAAATAAAAAAACACTACTAACTTGAATGGAGACGAAATCGCGGATAACGGAGAGTACTCGAGAATTTTCCAAAGGTAGTCTGTTTTTGACCTTTGTAAATGGGAGAAGTTATTACGCTAAAACATGGAGTGGTCTGGGTTGGGAAGAAATTTGAATTTACTGAATCTCATCCAATGTTGTTGTACTGTAATTAATGCTGTTCTAACATCACACAAGAACTAACAACATAACTTCAAATGTTTATTAACTTAAGGTCAGAAATCAAGTACAGTAAACTACATTCATTTATAGACAATAAAGCTAGACAGTTCGGTAAACATGTGCACAATCATAAAACAAAAACTTGGCATACCAGCGTACCAAGTACCGACATTTCCGATGCAATTGGCACACGGATGCGTACGCTAAATTTATCACAACAATTATTGTTACGCAGACAACACGGCTTCCTTACTTCTTTCAGTTAGTCAGCTATAGATAGAGATTGATCATCGAGACTATCTCTTACTCAATAGGTTATCTCTGCTAATGTCTTTCTGTTATGTCTTGCTGGTACAATACCAATACAAAATCAAAAATACCTTAGTGTACACCAGATTCAGATCATAACAAAAAAATAAATTATATTAGACAAGTACAATGGAATGGCATTCTTTCTCCTCCAGGTAACCCGTTCAGTCTAGCTATATCGGGGGGATATATTTCCGCTTAGTCTAGCAATATCGGGAGGATATACATCGGGCTTCGGAAACAGAACAGACCCACCACAAATTTGCGATCGTCAACCCGCCTGCCAAGCGTGGTTAACGTTAAGGTGAAGTGAGTTCGTTTTGAATGTACGAAAAATATTTTATCAATTTTAAAGCATAAGCATTTATAAATAAAGACCAGTGTAATTGCGCGCAGGCCGGCCATTCCGCTTGCCTTCCTTTCTCGCCATCCCCACGCGGCATTCCCTCGTTCTTGTCTCGCCAAACCAAGCCCACTTCAGCTTAAGTTTTACGGTTTTAGAAATTTCATATTGGCTTAACATATTAGTCGCTTCGAGTAAGAAGATGAAAATATTTATTGGGCTAATAATATTAAGTAGATTAACTGATTTTAATTTTACACAATAATTATATATTATTAGCACGAACAAATAAAAAACGTCAGATATAGTCTCTGATATCAGAGTATTCGAAGACTGATCGACAGACAAGCTTGATAAAAACTCGTAGGTAAACCTTTTTTTGTTAAAAGTAACTTTCTAAATCAAGCGTTTTTATATTTCTTCAGTACGGTTTGAAACATTTTCTACAAAATATGTATATGCAAAGCGGCATCAGCTGTTGTCTAGTCATCTCAGTCGTAAAAGTTCCCTGAAAGAGGATGCTCTACTCTAGTATACTTTAATTTCTTACCCAACATTTTGTTTGTAGGGATTTTTTATTTTATATTGTTCTGGTAGGACACTAAGTATTGTACTGACATCCTACTAATATTATAAACGTGAAAGTTTGTATGTATGGATGGATGTTTGTTACTCTTTCACGCAAAATAAAAAAAAAGAAGAACGGAAAAACTACAGAACGGATCGGGCTGAAATTTTGCATAAAGGTAGTTCTGGGCCCAGAATAAAACATAGGCTCCTTATTATCCCATAAATCAGTTCCCACAGGATAGAAATAATCTTAAACGTTTCCATAGAAAAAACGCGTGCGAAGCCGCGGGCAGAAACTAGTAAAATCATAAAATAATTAGCAAGGAAGATATGTACAGAGGACATATTGCATAATAAAATAATAAGGTGCATTGACATTAATGATGAGGTCAGTAATGGCTCAGTAGTAATGGGTAGGTTATTGGCCGTGATGATGACGATGAAAGCGCAGTGTTGCGCAGGACCAGGCCATCACAGCGCGGTCAGCAAGGGCTGCAATGATGACTAAACTTGAAAGCACCATAGCAAGCTTATAGCTTGAGACCATCATAGAGTGGCCAGCAGGGCAATCATTGCGAGACAAGGCTTGTATAGTGTTTTACTCCAACAACACGATTACCTACATAACTGAAGTCGATATTTTGCGGCCGGTTATATGTAGTTCTAGACCTAGAGAACATTATGCTTGTATACCAGAAAAAAAATGGTGAAGCCGCAAACACAAGCTAGTAATCAATAACTGAGCCAGAAGCGTCTGATTAATAGGCAAGGGTTAAACTAGACCCAGACTAATTAAATTTCGGCAGGCCTCCTCTTAAGGTCGTTATGGCTTCGGAGATATTACAAGAAATGGTATTAGGGAGGAAACTCCGTGGAACATAGCTCAATGGAATTTATTAGAGGCTTTTGTACAGCAGACTAAAATGGACTGGTGATGGTTGACTTGAATGTTTTCAGTGTTTCAATATTAAATGGTAAATTATCTAAGTAAAAACATAGGTACATATTTAAACCTTGCGAAAAACATTTCGGTACCTACCTAAGTTTTTCACAAGTAATTATTGTGTTAATGTGGTTGTCTGGGACTTTTTTATAGTAGCGCAACAAAACTGCTAAAGCTATTTTGGTAAATGAAAATACAAAAAACACTCGTATAATTCTGGGAGTACTTGGCTGCATTTTGAAGAACTTAAAACGTTATCAATCCTCAACACCCTATACTCGTCCACAGCTGGACGCAGGCCTCCCCCTGATAAGCGCCTCATCGGCTTTTATCATTTCATGGGGGTATTTTGCCCATAATGCATTAGCCATTATTTTAGTTTTTTTAAACGTAAATCACACTGCTTAGTGCCAGATGATGCTGAGAATTGTTCGTTCATTCTTTTTTTTATTAACAACGGGCAGTTAAACACCCCAGCTAGATGTTAGTCGTACACCTGTAGACATAAGTAGGTTCGATGATAATAGGTGGCGCACAACGATGTAAAAGTTATCGGACCAAATAAAACTGCCAGACAGTATAGATAACATAGCGGGTAAAGAGTAATACGAAATATGATCTTGGGATGACTTTTATAACGAGTCCGCCGCCATGTCGCCGAAATTAAGCTCGGCATATGATTTCTGATGGCAAAAAACGATCTTTGGTTTCTCCTTGTTTACTATTCAACCAACATTTGCAGCTATTGCAGTTTGTTGTTAGACTACGTGGGTCCTTCATGGCTATAATTAATACTTTGAGTGCTGAAAACGCACGGTCTACAAGTGACTAATATGCGTAAATCCACACTAGCGCAGCGGCTGAGAAAATACAGATCTTTGTGACTCCGCAGAGCTGTAATATTTTTCGAACGAAACGCATGTGCGGCGCTACACAACCGCTGTGTAGAGCGGCAGCACGAATTTTTTAGGTAAAAAAAAAGATCGCAATCGTCGAAAAAAAACCACAGTCAAATCAAGTCAAGTCAGTCGCAGCGTGGTTAGATACGTGTGACCTAGACGTTTTTTGGGAACATTGCAAACTTTGTTTAGCTTGTATTGAGAATTCAGACGCTTTTTATTCCAGGCACGCGTTTTCTATAATAAAAAGGAGCTTATATTTATGTTTATAATTAGAATTTATTTATTTATCGTAAAGTGAAGTTTGTTTATGTATGTCCTTTTTTTTTTTTTTATTCTAATTTAATTAGGGACTTTGTGTCTAACAGTGACCAAGTCAGTCCCACATTAATTAGGACATATATATCTTATGTATGTCCTAATTAAATATTATTCTGTATAACACGCCAACACGTCTACACTTGTTCTAACACTTCATGCCCATTCAAAGGCACCTCGCAGAGATCGCTCATAGCGATAAGGCCGCTCATTGTACAACATATTATGTATTTATTTAGTGTGAAATAAAGAATAATTTTATTGCGAAGAAACAAAACGATACTTTAATCAAGAGACAGATAAATATCTTGCATAGTGCATCGTGAGGACTTCTATATCTCTGCTTTAATCATCTGCAAAGCTCAAAGATGACACTCCACCTCTACCTTTTTTTGAAGCAGATATCCCTTTGAAGGTTTAGTTAGCTGAAAGGGTTAAATGAAACTTCGCTGATAATATTCCACGTGTACACATACCATAAGTTTGATCATATCATTGAGTTGCTAACTAAATTACTTATGCATCGTGAGCAGTAAGTGAACACTTTGCTTTAATGTTAAATTAATACTGCTATGGGTTTGTTTGTATTCTCGATGTACTGAATATAATGTAGTATTTAGCTATTTATATAAGTTTTTATCATACGATGGATATAGGCAGTAGAATAGAGGCCAAATTAGGTTTTTTTCCGATGATATTAATAATGTATAGATCGGCTAGGTACCTAATGCCAATCAAAACGTTGAAGCACGTATGAAGCATTATGTCAACAAAAGAAAACTAACGTTATTATTTCAGAAACGAAAAACGATAAATAATAGAAACCAATTAAAAGGAACTAGAATGTACATTGGAAATAGTTGAACCAACTTTAGACAATCTAAAGGTAGCTAGCTCAACTGATCCATATCCAAAAGTATGTCCCTAAAACGACGCGACCATCTAGCCCCAAGCTAAGAAGAGCTTGTGTTATGGGTACTTGAATTCTGATATACATACTCTCATCTGCAGATCGTACAAACATTTGTCCCGAGGCGGGAATCGAACCCGCAACCTCCTGCGTCGCAGGCGGGCTTCCGTCCACTGTTACACAGAGGTCGTCTAGATAAGAATCGAAACAATCCATCATCACGCAAATTCTAGCCCAAGGATTCAAAGCCGCAATCTACCAGCCGGCCATCACACCACTACACCACAGCTGTCGTCGATAATGAGACTCGTAAGAACTAGAATGAGGTTATCGGATCATCCGATCGGTAATCAGCACGTGGGAACTATTCTTTGTTGGAAGCGTAGTGAATTCGAAAGCAAAGTCTTCCGCGGCGTAAGTTTCCTAGAGATTCTACAGATTGGTAAGGTAACCTAACTATTTAATGGTAGGAGAGATTTGATTTGATATTCTACAATACAATAACTCTTTATTGCACACCAAATTAAAACAGATACACAAGACAGGAAAAAGACAAATACAGAATGCGTTGTACAATGGGCGGCCTTATCGCTATGAGCGATCTCTGCCAGGCAACCTTTGGATGGACATGAAGTCTTAGAACAAGTATATAGGTGGCGTGTTATACAGAATAAATCTATTTAGTGTTAGAAGTGATTAGATTTCATCGTAATTTATTTTTTAAATTAAATTTTAAAATGATATACACAACGTTTTAAGAAATAGAAGGGAGGAAGAGATGCGTTTACCTTACAGTGATTTAGTAGTTTTGATAAATTAATCGATCATTCAATAAATTCATATAAATTGTTAAACAAATCCTTTGAAAAAGACTTACAATACAATACAAAAATTCTTTATTGTACACCATAATCAAATTAATCATTAAATACATTATATGCGACAAGTACAATGGGCGGCCTTATCGGTTCGAAGCGATCTCTTCCAGGCAACCTTTCTTACTTAGTTACATACTTCGAAATAATTTGATTATCTAGACTAGACGATAAAAATTCATGGGACGTGTTTTGCTCCAACTCAAAAGCTAACAACCTTACTCGTACATTACAAGGTAAAGGTTTCTTGTTCGCTTCTTTACTTTACATTAAAAAGATTAAAGAGAACAAGAAATCTAAGTGATCACTTTATTTCCTAGTTTTACATATTTAATTTGAATTTTTTGTGACCAAGAGTCCTGAAAGTTGTAAGGGATATAATGCACTTTGATTTTTAATAACGACCTTACTTTAAAACCTTAAACTTTTATAGCAGAACTTATAGCGTTAACTAAGCAGTGATTACATTATGACTTATGTGAACTGAAACAAAAAAATGACTTTTAGCCATTCTTTAATTTTGAGATATTTTGTGTAAAGATGTAGAATAGAATAGTTTTTATTTGTAACTCAATACATCAAAAAAATAAAAGAAACATGATTAAAAAAATAAACGACAGAACAGATTTTTGTTGCCTCCTACATATGTATCTACACCGTATTTTCCTAAGTTAACACAATTATTTACATACGGGGTCCGGAATCGCCTTCTTTCGGCTCGGCAAATATTTGTGCCATGTTGTTCGAAAAAAAATATTATGAAACATGTCAATTCTACACATCATCATCATCATCAGCCTATATCAGTCCACTGCTGGACATAGGCCTCCCCCAATGAGCACCATAGCGCCCTGTCTTGATGACATGATCAGTAAATTCTTTAGATAGGTGCACGGCCAAATCCGGCGAACAGATACGGCCATCACATCACTGATATCCTTCATTGCACTAAATAGCAATCTTTTATCGAAGTTTTTTCGATAAGATAAAAGATATGGTTCTATCTTATATCGATCGAAATCGGCTAAAATAAAAACAAATGAACTGCTAAAAAATAACATAAAAAGGTAAGAACTAAAATGTTGTTAATAAAACTAGTCGTAATAAGCTAACCAAAAAATCCTTTTGTAATTCACTTCAATATAGAAAGCAAAGATATATTTTTGTCTTTGATGGAAAGGTGTAATGTTAACGCGGGTATCTTATACAGGATTGTATTACTTACAAGTTTTAATTAAAGCAATGACATAATCATGTGAAAAACTTATTTGATTCATGACCAATATAAATCCCGTCAAGCAAAGTAAATTATATCCAGACACATGCTTAGAAATCCAAATGTATTCATGAGCCAAATACATTTCAATGGGGAACTTCTTTCATGTCACGGTACACTCAAACCGTAACTAAAGAGTCCGAATTTCCATAACTATGCCATCGAACACAATAACAGCAGAAGTCGAGACGCCGCCTTTGCACAGCTGATCAAACCACGAGTATAAACAAACTCAACTTACATCAAACATCGACGCACTAAACGTTCGATAAACACTTGACACAAACTAACCCGTGCACTAAAATGGAACACCACAAATCCAGCACGCGATTTCCGCGTACTAAAAATATTTAAAGATTTAAAAGGATTTCGTTAATTCGGAGGACAAAGGGCGACGTGCGTCCCCGACGGCGGCCGGTCGAAGACTGGCGGGGTTTGCTCGAGTTCGAAGCCATCAGGTGGAACTAAGAGCCCCTAGTTGAGTGGCAGGTTAATTGATGTGGCATCAAGTGACAAAAGACCACATATCTCCATAACTGATAAAATACTAGCAGAACAATACGGTTTAGCAGCTCGTTCGGCACAGAACACTGACAACGCAATTGTTCCAATTTTACATACAGAATTCGATAACAATAAAATCGTATTGTAGCAGGCGGTAACAAGTTTAAATTGTCAGTTCGGGAAGCGACAGATGTTTATCTTCAGGGCAAATCTATTTCAACGACTGACCGACACAATATTTATACAATTAATGGCTTATTGCCTATTTGAATTATAAACCCCTTAAATATCCCTAATGTAATTACTAAATATACTTCATATTACTTATTATTTCGAAAATAGATTGATTGGAGTATAACGTATGAAGTAAAAGCTATTACCGAAAAGCTATTTTGACGTGATGTTTTAGAACAATACAATTTAAATAAAGATAAAACTTTTTAGATTTACACAGATGTTGATTTCCTTCATGCCATAATTATAAATGTGTACCCAACAGTTTAATGTTATGATAACGACTCATAGTTAGAATGAATATAAAAACAACAGGCTTTATAAATAAGTTCATATAGCAAGATCCAATATGTAACAACACGGAAAATCAAAAGTTCACTAAAAATGAATGCGGGTAGTAATTATTACGAGTAAACTACCAACAACATACTAAAACCAAGGGCAGAGGTGCAATCCAATGCAATGCTAAAGAACAACACTTTTTCTATTATGATTGTTATGGAGCTGTAAATGCAAAGGGTGCTTTAACTTTGGCCTAGAAAGTTAATGAATTTCACAGAATTAACTCAAAGTACCTGTATAACTTTTTACACAAATTGGTGTGACTAGTTTCATTGACCATTTCTATGAATAACTACTGGTTTACAAAGCTTTTAGAATAATTAAAAGCCTAGACTGTAGTTGTAGATTCTCGGAATTGTATTAATCGCTCAGAAAAAGTCGACATGTAATTTTTTTGTAGGTAGCATTTAAATTTCAACTTTTAGGGCAGACAATAAAGTTAGGTCGGAAAAGCGTCTCGGTTCAATTAGGGTTTTACTCAGTCACCAGACTGTTAAATTCGTAATGGGGCTGTCGAGTGCATTTCCAATTACGTTAACGTGGGATTGGATCTGGCAGCGAAAAGCTAAGTTTAAGTTATTCAGAGTTAAGTTAGCTAATAGGTAAACAAATTAGGAGTCACTTATGTGTTAATTGATTCAGAGAAAGCATGAGAATAATAAATCATTTATTTCAGGCCATCGAAGATTAGAGATAATATTTAACTTAAATGCTATTTTGCGTACGTAATCATTACTTTTTGAAAATTACTTTTAAAAAAGTAGGTTTTGGTTTAAAAAGCTAAACATTTATTGATCGTAAGTGCGAGATAACGAGAGCGATCAGTGGCGTAACCCAACTTTTTCCATTTAATTATGGTAAAAACAGAAAAAGGTAAGCAATAAAAACTTCTTTAACTGCCTTCTTTGCAGAGAGCAAGAGAAGAGAACCAGTGCGCTACAAAATAGACTAAAAAAAGAAGTTGAAGTTGACAAACGAGACAATATAAACATTGAATTTCGAAATCAGTAGCCTTAGAACTCTTATAACCGGCTACGTCCGCAATCGACCACATCCTAGCTATTCACTTAGCCCAGTCTCTAAACGGCCAACCGGCTCTTTTATTTTTAACCCCACATATAGAGATTTGCGTTTATTTCTGTAAGTGGGCGATATCTTGGATCAAGTAATGTTAGAGCGAGATCAGATTGACTTTAAACATGGCTGAAAAAAAACGGTGGAGTATTTATAAACTTCTATTGAATAATGGTGTATTATTTTAATTTAACGAGATTTTCTGCCCAGAAGATTCTGTTATTAAAACTGTGAAATTCTAGCCATTAGTTTATAAATTGTCCGACATAACGATTATATCATACTCTTGTTTAAAATTTCATCATCACCTTCCCGTCCTTATCCCACTCTAAGAGGTACAACATTTGTCTTGTTTTTATCTTTTTTCCACTCTCCTCTACGAGCCGTCATCTCCAACTCAAACCTTTCTTGTTTTTATCTTTTTTCCACTCTCCTCTACGAGCCGTCATCTCCAACTCAAACCTTTCTTGTTTTTATCTTTTTTCCACTCTCCTCTACGAGCCGTCATCTCCAACTCAAACCTTTCTTGTTTTTATCTTTTTTCCACTCTTCTCTACGAGCCGTCATCTCCAACTCAAACCTTTCTGACACATTATCATCTCTAGCACTTCTTTTGTTCAAAACCAGTGGAACTGATGAATCTGTCGGAGTTCACAGGATTCAGAATCACACATCGTCGTGAATCTAAAACAGCTCAAAACATTTGTCACAATAGTCGGCTACAGCTCCGGGCTTCAAGTGTAGCCGTTAAGGGGCCTCCGGAGGGACGAATTCTTCATACAAACGTAATACCAAAATTATTTCTAATTCAAGTATATGTCCACTATAATTTTGCATTATTTGTATTAAAATAGTATTTATCTAGGTTCCCAAATAGTTTTTTTTTTTCAAAATACTTACCTAAAATGAAATGAAAGCCAATCTCATTTTGCACATTTTTATGCGAAAATGGACAAGTTTTCTTGCTATTTTTTCGTATTAAAAACATCTTACGTTTTATTTATTAAGGAACATAGCTTATATTGTCTAGTTACAGAATAACAATACTTTGTGAAGAATACAAAAAGTTTTCAGTCATAATTTTTGGTATTACGGAACAAACCAAATTTTGAACGGCTAATATTGCTATCGCGCACGCATGTGGCGCGGCGCAAGAGTTAAACAGGGACAGCGATATTCGGAGCGATTTTTGCAAGCGAGGGTCGCCCGACCCTTAAGTAAATTTATGTGATTTTACTGTAGGACTTTACTAATAATAACACGTGGTGAGAATATTTACGCTGCATTGTCTTGGCTGTATTTCAGGAATTGGTGATTGCTTATATCTGGTAAAATTAATAACAAAGGTATAAAGTACGTTTAATTATTCATGGGTTTCTAGATTCAAACTCTGATGGGCATTCTCGTGTGTACGACCGGATTGATTTGTCTCATACAAACGATCACGAAGGTATACTAAGGACGGTAGAGTTTACAGCAAACTGCAGTGTTTATCAAAATTCAGATAAATTTACTGTTGGTTCAAACTCAACTACATAATATAGTGGACAATATCCTATCATCAGCAACTATTATACATTAACAGCTCCATCTTCCGTACACTCACGAAGTTAGATCGAGTTACGGAGCAATCTCTATGCAACATGACTATATTTGTTGAAAACTTTACGGTCCGAAGTAGCCAACCTGCAGACTTTCATGGCCTGACCATACAGAATTTCGGTAAACAAAATAGTTGTAACTAGGCAGAAGTTGGAGGCACAATTCCTATCGAATGCAACCAGGGCGGTTTTAATATTGGTTTTCAACGTGAAGTTTTCTATCAATAAAACTGGAAGTTGAAAACCTGTCCAATTTTATACGCAACTTCGACTGAAGACTCAGTTCAAGTTTCGTCTAAAATAACTCAATATTATTTTCCGATGACTTGAAAATAAATAAAGCGGAGGACTACCCAACGTATTTTAGGCTAAAATTAGGTACCTACTTGATGTCAAATAGATGCTTTTTCAAGATAGATAACATAACAACACCAATTACAATAAAACATGTAAAATAATACTTTATTAACAAAGAAAATTACAATTTAAGAAAAGAAACAAATGAGAATCTTTCTTGCTTTTAAAATGTTGTCATAAATTCACAACATTTATTACAATTCTTTCGTATTTTAGGATACCACACTGTCTGAGTCACATCAGCAAATTGTACTCCACAAAGTTGTAATGAACGACGAAAACGCAACAGAAACAGGCATGCAGTAAATTTGTCAACAGAACAAGTTTGCCGTTGGACATGACCTAAATAATAAGTGAACCATTGTTCTTGGTGCATGTGGGATGAACAGCATCTCAAGCTGCAAATGATACCTTGGCATTATTCCCTCAAACTGTGTTATTAGTGAAACTTTTATTTTATTTTGAAGGATTCTCAGTAGTCCTTGAACTGGTTCCTTTGGGAGTTAACTAAACCAAAATACGACATAGAAGAAAACTACGAAAGTACAAAGCAGTGAAAATAATGATGGTTCTTTATCAGAAATGATATAGAAAAAAAGGAATATCTATCAGGAAAGGAGTGTTAATAAATCAAAGAAGTGGAATCATCGATATTCCAGACAATGCGTCATCGTAACTTATATCACTGTAACTTATATGTACACGCAACAGAAGTTACGGCGTGAGACAAATGGCTGCATTGTGTGTTTATCTGTGATCTAGTCTGTAGGTCGGTTAATAACATAGTTAAAATATTGTAGAAGCAACGTTGGGCGTTGTAAAAAATTTGCAGAAGAAGTTAGACGTAAGAACGTATATACAATGTGTATTGTCGAACCTTGATCAAACGAGATGTGCGAATACACGACATATATTTATCGATAAAAAACAAAAAAATATATGTTACCTATCTCAAAAATAAAGCAGATTTAATATTTTTAATAATGAAAACTAATTCATCTGGTTTTTTCTTCGTAGTCTTATTTGAAAGCTAGATAGTCTACCTAGCTAACAAAATAAGAAAAAAATACAATTTCCGTACATATGCCTAGTAAAATCAATTTTTTTTTTAAATTTGCAAAAAAAAAAACAAATTTTATTTTATTTTTGATCTGTAACTTTAAAACTGGGTTATTGAGGTGTACTTTTTTGCATGTTGTATTAAACTTCATCATTTAATCTACAAATCCTCCAAAAAATATGGGTCAATCTCTTTTCGTTATGTTATTCACCATTGAAAATAGGTACTTTCTGTTTTGTACAAAGATCAACAGGAATATCAACTGATTTAATCTACATAAATTATAAAATAAAACGAGGCAAGACAGGAAGAAATGGAATGAGGTCTTTGCCCAGCAGTGGGATAGTAACGGCTGTTTAAGATAAAGTTTTTGTTTTTTTTACTCTTGACTAGACAGAAAGTACCTATTTTAAATGGTGAATAACATGACAACAAAAAGAGATAGACCCATATTTTTTGGAGGATTTGTAGATTAAATTATGAAATTTAATACAACATGCAAAAAACTACACGTCAATAACCCAGTTTTAAAGTTACAGATCAAAAATAAAATAAAATTTGATTTTTCTTAGCTAGGTAGACTATCTAGCTTTCAAATGAGGCTACTTTGAATAAAATACACCGTTTACTCAAAAAGAAACGAAGAAAAACCAGATGAAATAGTTTTCATTAAAAAAAATTATTAAATCGGCTTTATTTTTGAGGTAGGTAACATATAATTTTTTATTATTTGTTTTTTATCGATAAATATATGTCGTGTATCCGCACATCTCGTTTGATCAAGGTTCGACAATACACATTGTATTAGAACTATCTTGCATGTGGCACACACTTATAGCACAGAATTTAAAAAATGTTATCGTTCTACATAAATATAGTATTGATCAAAACAAATGATGTTTGTTTTTATTAACTGAATTACGAGCTATAATTTTAAATTATAGACCGCCAGTGATAATTAATTCCATTAATAAACTTTTGATGTTAAAAAGTTGTCTACTTTTTACTAATGTAGAAACATTGAGTTTTATTCCAGTTTTAATCCAGTGTACATACATTCTTGACAGTAACAATAATTAAATAACAGAAACTTTAATACAGCTGAACCTTTAATGTTATTCAAAAGTTTTCAAATGATCATGAGAATTTTAGCTGAAATTATCCAAATTAAAATCTTAAAACACACACAAACATACAAATGTTCAGAAGGGCATCTCAAATAACAGTTGGAAAACCGAGTTGATAATAAAATAAATAGGTCACGAAACGTCCCGAAATAAAGAATGCCGAAATTTTACTAGGACTTCCGAGTCACACGCGAAGTTCTGTGACAAGCGTTCCCGAATTAAAATTCTTTCATAAATTTCGGATATTAATCAAATTTTTTGTAACCAAGCTCAAGAAGAAACATTCCTTGGGACAATAGTCGTCAGAAACATTATTCTGAAGACTATTGTTGCAAGGAATGTTCTCAGTAATTCAGTGTTATTTTATTATAGATGTACATAACTAGTGATTTTAAACCGCTTGGGAATGAAGAAGATCTCAAATACAATCCAACTCCTTGGAAGATAACAATCGCAGCATCTTACTTCACGTCACTAGAATTTCAAAATGCATCTTTCAATTTTGTTTGCGATGCGCCGAGCGCTCGGTCCGCTAAGATATCTTAAGCCACAGACAAAACAAACACAACGTTTCAGAAGCAGAATGCAGTAGGATTCCTAAAATATATCCCGGTGCAGAATAGGCCATAGTCTGTTATAGAGCAGGCAGAAGTGACAAGTGTAAACCCATAATTTATGCCGTTGTCTTAGTGGAATTTGTGTTTCGCGTACAAATTGTTCCGTTGCAAACTTGACGCCAGTAAACATTGTAAATAAATAGGACCTTTTGGCTAATTGAATTATTTACAGTGACATATTTAATAATACGCACCTTTTTGAGACCTAAAAACAAAATAGCCAAACTTAACTGACTCAATGGTCTTATGAAATCCAATGAACTTAACGTCTTGAGAGATAAGGTGCTAACTGATGTAAATCTGATAGAGCTTAGTGTTGCATTGCATAGCAAAAAGGTTATAACGAACATTTAACCTACATTCCGGGATAATAGGATTGAACTTGTTAACTTAGTCATATTGGCTCAGTTAATTTTATACAAAACATAAGTTACAAATTCCACCTCCAAAAACACTACAAATTTGTAAATTCTTATGTTTCAAGTCTTCAGATCAATTTAAGTAATTGTTGTATACCCATCTCAAAGGAAACATTTCAGTAGTTTTATTTCCTTTTATCTTCAGAAAGTTTCTTGTATAATCTCAAAGGGATTTACTTATGATTATTTATGCAATAGCATTATCGTTCGCCTGAAGTGTTCAGCAAACAAAAGCTCTTGGTAATATTAGTGTATCAACATTATTATTATGTAACAAGGGGATGAGGATTATTTTTCGGTCTAAGGATTCCGTTGTTAGAAGTTCTCCTTGGGGAATGCTATCAACATAATAGTGTTACGGTTCCGACAACGAACTTACAATTTGCTAGCGAGAATCTTTTCACATTGAGATCAATAGTTTCAGTAACCCTTTTGCTTTCTGAGAGCTTTAGCATTCCAAATGGCCACAAAAAGACTATTAGTCGACACAATAAAATACATTGACCATCCGATCGTGTAATAATAAAATCAATCAAACCGCTCTCATATTTGCACTGCTAACGGTGCGTCCCGCCGGGGTCGATGACCGGCCGCGAAGGCCGAATGACGTCACAGTCCAAATACGCCCTCGCGGAAGTTGCACTACTGTCAAAACAGTTTAGTAAATGTATAAATAATATAGACACGACTGTCAAAACAAAGTAGTCATAGTGTATAGTGTAGTACTCATCATCACATTTGATATGAATAGAGATAGATAGCCGATTAGAGTTGTACATTTTTGTAAAACTCAAGAGTCAGATCACTTCACACTTCTTCTTTCTTCACTTTCACTACACTTTAGTAGAGTTAGATACTTTAATACCTAGATAGAGATGAACTTGGTTACACAATCGAGTCTAACATTGTAATTATTGACGTCAAATCCATCATCAACCGCAATGATCGTAGGAATTCGATCAGAAAGGTCGCTATGACAGTCATCGGTCAACCCGTCCATCTAATTATGATCAAGGCGATTGAACGCGTGCCAGATAATTGCCGCTGATCATAGAAATCTAACTGAGCAAACGAATAGTAACCTAATCCAAATTAAGGAATAACTACAATTGTCCTATTGATTGATTAGTAGACATAATCGGGTTAGTGAATGACTATACTATAGATTTTCGGCAGATGATACAGAATTGCGAGCCAAAAAAACTTTAAACATTCTTGCAAAGACCTTCACTCAGTACCACTGACCTTTGTGACGTCAGACGTCGACCAATCTAAACTTACATAAGTATAAATATAAGTTTAACTAGTTTTTTTGACTTGCCAAGTCTTGTGAGCCAAATTTCAAGGGTAAAAGGTTTGCAGGCTGGCCTTATTTTCTAAGAAAACTTTGGGTTCACCTACTATGCAGCCAACATACCAAAACATGATCCAGAATTTTCAATTGCACTTCAAAGACCACACCACGCTTTTATCCGACCAATATATACCCAAAGGACTTATCTACTTGACTCTCTATAAAATAAACCTAGTTTCAAAATGCACTCTATAAAATAAACCCTCACTCGCAAGCTATAAAAGCGTTATTGCCAACACGTGGACGTCGTCGTGTCCTACCAATGCATTATAAGTTAGAGACGAACCGACATACCTATTTCTTTAGAAACACGTACATCGTAAATACGTGTCGGTACATCGTGGTTAAGTGTTACGATGCTTCAGAGGCGTGTACTATTAAACATTGGCGATAAAGATGCAAACCTAAAAACATCGATAATTCGAACATTCTGTATGTAATGTGGAATAGTGGTAGATCACTTCACTACATCCTACTAATATTATAAACGCGAAAGTTTGTATGTATGGATGGATGTTTGTTACTCTTTCACGCAAAAACTACTGAATTTTCATAATATAACATTACCTGAACTTATATTAAGTTACTAGCTACGTGGAAATCTATGTGTCAAAATAAACCTTCCTCTTTAATCAATAATCACTCTATCTATAGAAAAATTGTTTTGATGCAATTTTTCTATAGATAGAGTGATTATTGATTAAAGAGGAAGGTTTATTTTGACACATAGATTTCCACGTAGCTAGTAACTTAATATAAGTTCAGGTAATGTTATATTATGAAAATGGTAAAGAAGTAAAATGTTCATTTGAAGGTGCAATGCGTCATTTTGCGAAAAGTACCTATAGGATTTCGCATTCATAGGAGCAGAACAGATCATACGTTAGTGTAAAGGCAAGAATCAAGTATATGCTTATTTTAAAAATAACTACCATACTTATTAAGAAACTGGTTCAAGGGACCAAATAACGAATAAAAACATATGTCATTTCGTCAGTCAATAGATCTCAAGACAATTGGGTTCATGAGATCTCAAATTATGTGAGTAATAGGTGATGATGATTGATAAAGACTGAATTGATTAATGCAAATTTCATGGACACTTTTACTTTTCAAAAAAAGGAAAATGAACAATTCTGTCGAAAAATATGGGGACTTACTAAAGTTACGATTTTTATCGAGCCGAAAAATTATGTAACGATGATTATTCTAGTTGATTTTTACATGAAAAATTACTGACTGTAGTATAAAGTATAAAACTTAGCTAACATAATACAAGTTGTAGGTAATTAATGACGTAGAATGTTATTAAAAAGCTCATATGATAGTACCAGGTGTTAGAACTAATATTACCAAGAAGAGAAACTAAAAGTAATCAATACCCCAGAAGCAGTGGAAGTATCTCCAATAGTTTACAACCTTAGGGCAATTGCTGCTAAAATATAGCTGTCTCAATAGGTGCTACACGATCTTCAAGATACTTTCAAATTGCATCGCTAAACTGCTGCAAGGTAAGGGAACTGCTAAGTGAGCTTAGCTAAACTACTCTAGCACTCCGCTTCGTACAAAACATTCAACAAAAATGCTTTTTCGAATAACTTCCTTATTTCGTAAATATGACCTGGCGGCTGAGAGCTCTTTTATTTCCCTAGAGAACTTTAATAATTTAAAAAACACGGGAATGCTTCAGTTACATAACAAAACTGAACGAAAAAGCATGGCGCAGGTAAAATTACATTAAGTTTTAGTTCTTCATACTTCAAACGCGAAATCCAATGCATTGTACTCAAATCTCGATTATCATCGGTCAAGCATTAGAACATGACTATTTGATTGTCAGTCGAACTGACAAAAAGAAAATAAATGCGTGGCATGAGCAAAGATTCCAATATGTACGGACTATTCCTAGAATTCGGACTAATATGGACTATCATGCAACTCGTAACTAAGCGTTCGTAGACAAGCTACGTGCACGTGAAACTGAAGAAAAAACGTTGTTCCCGGAGTCGTGATTTTTGTGAGAGTCATTTATCTGGAAGTCACAATAATCTAGTCAGCTTTTTGTTGCTATTAGGATCGTACATTTAAATTTGGAGGGGTGGATTCCCAATTATTCTTTAAAAATTTTGCCACGTCAACAATTCTTGCCAGTTTCCTCCCCAAAAATATTAAAATCCAATTATGCCCACAAAACTTTGTAATTTAATATTTTCGAGAGGAATTTCTAAATCTGGCAAGGCAAGAGTGAATAACTGACCTAAGCCAAGTCACACACAAGTTTCTGCGCACGGCAACGTCAAAGTATGCAATTTTGTATTGCACATCGGTTGCTAGAACAGCAAAGCGGGTCACCTACATCTCAGGCCACTCTATGAAGAAGGCGGGAATCGCGATCATAGAACATTGTGAATAGTACGATCATTTAATACTTTCCAACTAGGTATCTTTATTATTATTAAATACAAACTTTGGTACAATTAAATATAAATGATAAAAGCCCATACGCTATCTAGCCCATCGCATCGATAAGACAATCGATGCCAACCGCAACTTCTGGCTTTTGGACTGACTACTAGCTTGTTGGGTTTTAAAAGATAATCCGATAATCCGCATAAATGGTAGCCTAATCAAACGATAATCAAAATAAGAGATGATAGAATATGATTGAGAAATATACTTAAAATATTATATTTCTTGCAAGCGTGGTTGCTCGCAAGTTATCATAAGGCGTTTGTCGCAGGAAATATTCCATGAAACATTTATCAAACCAGCTACGGTATAACAAGCTGTGTAAAACATAGGGCAGTTTAGTGCACTGCCGGATAAAGGATGCTGCTCATTTGAGACCATTCGCTCGTCAAACAAAGGGACGTTCCCAAGAAAAAAAATTGTGAGCTTTTTCCGACAGTTTATGATGGACTAGGGATGTGGCCTAGTTTCCGACGAATAATCCTGCATAAAGCCAGAAATATATGAGGAATCCAATCCCCACATGTTCCTTATTTAACGTACGCGTTGCGAGGTGTAACTATCCCAAAATATAACAGTACAGACTTGACTTTGGGGACAATACCTACATGTCCAATAATTATATTTTGCACTTAGGTGTTTTTAGACTTGAGTTTTAGCATGTACACATACATTTTTGTTTTAATGGAATAAATAAATGTCAAAATCACAAAACAATTAGAACGTCTCTTTCTTTGTGCAAGAAATTAATTATTTCAGATCATATCGCATTAATACTAAGCCAATTGGTACTAACTTAGACCATTGAACGCCCTGGGGCTAAAGCAATTTGTCTAGATAAAGGTAATTGGTCCACAGCGTCAGGCCAATACAATTCTATTAGCACCTATATTGCAATTATACAGAGTTGAAGCCATTGAACTAGGCAGGGCGTCAAGATGTCTGGCGCAGTAGGTCAGGTGAGCGAGCGAGTGAAATCAAGTGAGAAAAATAATTATAGAACGTAATTGATCGGAAGCTAGAGGGTATAATTTAAAACGATTAATACAAAGTACATAAGAATAGTTTGATTAGAGTAGCCCAACGACTTCTCAATATTGAAAAAGAATTATTTATAAAATATGCTTCATATGGCGACCCAAATATGTAATGTGAAGCAGAATTTATTCCTGGGCTAAATTTCACTAAAAATCTCGATAGTGATGCGTTATTTATTTGACAACTTATAGGAGCGGTGGGTTTTTAATCTAAGTTTTCTAAGATATACAGCGCCAGAGACGTAAGTTATAAAGTATAAGTCTCTGGTATGCTTATGTTGATCTTTGAATAAACTATTTGAGTTCAAACGGACAAAAACTGTATTTATTTGACTCATAATGGGCTTCAGCAAGACTGAAATAGATTGACATGCATTCTTCTGAATCTTTTCATTTTATGGGTTTTAAAGATAAATTTTACGAACATTCTGTAATTCTTTATTGTACACACAAAACTTAAAAATAACTTAATTGAAAAAGATATGTACATAGGCGAGCTTAATCCTGAATAAGAGTTTTCTTCCAGCAAACCTTAGGTTTACAGGTAACATGATGGGTATTGTGTGCAAAACTAAGCAACAATATCCGAGAATCAAGACATAAACACTTAAAAGGGCTGTGTTTACGACAGACGACCTACACAAAGACACGAAACGCCCATAACTTCTTCAGTTATCTCGTAAATGTTATTGCTTCCTGTCAAAATAGCCATTAACACGGGCATATTTGAATAATTAGATCAGCACGTGGACATGTGATCAATCTATTTCAGTGGTGACCGACCGACCTATTTCAGAAGTTCACGATGTTATTCCCCACGTCATGATGCAGTATCGTAGAATTGATGGGTACAGAGCAAACTAAATAAGACTTGTGCAACTACAACAAGTGTTTCTCTATCTGAATTATATGGCTATAGACTTGGTAGAACAACCCTTTCAACAAAATACAGTGTGATCAGAAATTTGACTTCCAAAAACACATTGAATTTAAACCACTTTTCAATCACAGATATAGACAAGCGTTAACTTAAGGGGACAGGGCTCGCATAATCTTGATAGATTGCTGATAGAAAATCGCCTAACAGCTCCTGTGCTATCTGACGAGCAAATGACGTGCGTAATGATAGGACAGTGATGGGTTGATCTAATCTAAGGGATTATCTACTTGCATTATACATTGAGTTATATACAGTCAACCATACAAAGTGATGAGCATTGACAACGATCAAACACTTGGAATAAGAAGCAATTTAATCAAATTTTGAAGGTTGATATTTTCACCAGAGCCTAATTCGTTATCTAGCCGGGTGTACCACGTGCAGGTTAGGTTGGCTTGAGTGACGAGATGTTGGAGTCCCCCTTGCACCCCATTGTACTCGTAAATATTATAAACTCATTAATGATGTTGTGAAAATGACAGTTTATTCTCGTAGGTATATTATTATACGATCTGTGTTCGCACAGTCACGGAAGGTAAGTTAGGGGGTGAATATTAAATGGTTTGTCTCATTAGGACTTAGCCTGTTCGTTTTATATAATACGACAAATTGAAGATGGCATGCGAAAACGGTTGGAAACCGCTTGATCTTTTTGTCATCTGCTTGTAACAGATAAGATAAGGCTACCGAAATGTATAATTTGCTTTTGACATCCGACGTCCATCCGCGTTAGTAATAATTTGATGAACAGGGCTTCATGTACATCATAATGTAATAGTCCTCGCCTTCTTTGATTTTGATCAAAACTTTTATTAATTCAAAAATATAGAACTGCACAAAATCAAAACAAACACTTTTTCCACTTACTTAATTATTTAATTTGAATTATTTGACATATCCTATAGTTAAGGTAAGGTAGGTACACTAGGTACCTAGTACCTACTTTGAGTTTTATCACATGGCTGTCCGCCTGTGTTTAGTCTTAGTTAACATAGTAAGCATTGCTTTTCAATCCGTATTACTAAATCGGGTATAATCAAAACGTCCGAGCTTGCTGCACTCTTTGCCTTTTTTCATGCCAAATTGATCTACCCTGACTAGATCTATAATTATAATTTATTTGCCACAACATGTGCACACTAGATAAATTAACAATCTTGAAATAAAAATAAAATAGTTTATCATTAAGTACTTACATTACACAATAAAGATACATAAGTGCAATACGTAGAAATTATTAATAAAATATGTAAAAAGTGAAATAATAAATAATCAAATCCTTCCCGGATTTGACTAATGTGTGCTGCAGTAGCAAATGGCTGGCATATTGGCCAGGCTCAGAATTATGCCAACCGTTATGAACAGAAGGCGCTGTTATTCTGCCTAACTAAAGCTTAGATCGTCTAGATAGGAGCAATATTTCGGTACCAGCTCACACACATGGCAGTGGCACTCACATGCGTGTTCATTAGTTCCAATAAACGTGACATTTTATAGAAAACAAGGCTTTTATCAATGGATGACGATCTGTCGAAAGCAGAATATTTGACAACGCGTGTGGGTGAGGCAATGGAAATGAAACACAATTTATACTTTAGATAGGTACTTAATCCTACTTTAAAATAATCGACAGACCCCATATTAATTAATTATCCTTACCTCGACCTAGATACTAGTCTCTGAAAACGATTTATTAATTTACTAGCTATACCCCACAGCTTCGCCCGCATGGAAATTTATGTAGGTATTAAAATGGAGAACAATATCGAAGTTTGAGAGTAAGACTTTTTTTGTCCATGTTTCACATTCACTGCAATGTTTATATTTATTTATTTTGATTTATAAGTTAAAAGTAAAACTGGCCTATATATGATACGAAATTTTCTAGAAAGTGGGGATGAATCGGAAGTATTAATATCTAAACCGGGGCTGAAGTTCAGCAGCCGGAGGTTTACGTTTATCGGAGTCGATTCCGGTTTTAATCCGGTAAAAGCTGCAACACTGCGCTACAGAACTGAAGGAACCTTTGCTGGCTGAACGGAATCTTTTAAAAAGCAGTCTATGTTTTATTCCAGGCTTTTAGCTCATCTATACAAAACTTCAGCCCGATCCGTTCAGTAGTTTTGGCGTGAAGATGTTACAAACATCCATCTATATAAACTTTTTCTTTTTTTAATACAAGTGCGATTGATGTTTGTAAATAATTAACAAATTCGTAATGGCAACCTTAAGTTCTATAGTATCTATTCTAAGTTATGTTTTACCTCGGACGAAGCTCAACCCCAAGTTACTTAGAGATTCGTCTGTTGCTGTTAAAAATCATTATTCTCATACTAAGGTTTAAAGAATCGACTTCCGTTTCAGAACATAAAAGGACTTGACAGCCCTCAAAAGGCCATTGTCCGAACAAACTCGTCTAGACTCAGTTCCCAAATATGCGAACTGGTCGATCGATAGCCGGATGCTTTCCCGAAAAATTGTGCGAACTATCCAGAAGTGTTTTACGGATCAATGGCCTCTGTAGGGCATTGATATGCTCCATTTGATCCCTAATTAAGCTTTATGTCGGCGGGTAATCCAATCAGGGCTTAATGTAAGGTATCCGTTTCTCTACTTTCTACTCTTTTGTCGTACCGAAACATCAGACTTTTGGCTTGACAAAAAATAAAACAATTCGTTAGATATTTTCTAGCCGAGACAAAAGTTTCTAGATCTCAAGATCTCACTTTTTGACATGACTCAAGCACAAGCATGTAAAAAGTGAGACCTTGATCATCACCGTCGGCTCTCTTCGGCTTAACCCAATGTTGGGCAAAGATCACTCCACTCAGAATGAGGATTCAAGATATGACCCAGTACCTATACCGCGTCTAGACACTAAGTGTTTTTTATGTTAATTTCTGCAGTCGATTTCAAACAGTATGGATACTGGATATGGAGAAAACTTGGTATACCTACGTGTTTGTAAGTACCTTGTGGTTATTCTTTTTTGTCATAAATAATCTAACAATAACAACATTGAATGGTGAAAACGTAATGTATGTTTCAACTGGCGACAATTTTATTGAATAGGTTAACATTTATTGTGCGTATGGAATCAACCGGCGATTGTTTCCCGCCTTTTATTGGATTTACGTTGATTTCATCGTGTTATGTTAGTACAGCTGTGTTGTTTTTATCAAAATAGGTGTAAATTCAAACGGAATAATTTTCATCGTTTTAGTTATAGGTATATTTCTAATACCTACCCACCTGATAAAAAAAAATGTCCTAGGCCGAGCACAGCGATTTTTGTCTAGAATATAAATTTAAAGAGATCGAATCGGTATTGAAGAATATGAATTTTATTCCTTTAACTTAAATATTAGGGTAAGCAATTTATGTTATGTACCTTACCTCTATATTCTCTATTCGAGACAAAAACTGAATTTGAACTTGCTTGTTCATTATAGTAGGTAGTTTAGTTACCTATTCAATTTGGTTAGTCTCATAAAACTCCTGTCAATAAAGTTAACCGACTTCGAAAATGGCAAAGTTACTTATTTATAAAATGCACTCACCGGCGATGTTAATAGAACCAATCTGATAGTAGCATCGGCATATCAAAATCAGGAACAAAATCCATGATATCACAATGGGACCATCTTGCACAAACAACCTTTCCATTTTTCCACAAAACAAGAAGTCACACAAATTACATTTAAAACGATATTTAACCTTACACGCGATGTTGTCATGCGACAGATTATAAAGTTTTTCCACGAAATACCGATATTAAAATCGAATAAGACGTGCAACGATCCAAATTTCGCAAAACAATGTTTTCTGTGTGAAAACGAAAACAGATTGGGGTAGACGCACGAGGTGTCATCGATCGCTTGCCGTAAATGCTTCCAACCAACGCTTGGCACTTGCTCGCGTGCGTACAAAAACAAGAAATTAGTCTTGTATTTAATTACCTAGTGACTTGTTTTCGGGTAAATCGGATACAAAGAGTATACATTAATTATTCGCAAAAACATCCGTTCGATTCAACAAACATAACATCACGTCAATAACATGACATGATTCTAATTGAATTAGAATAGTTTTTCGATAGCGATGCGCAGGCGCCCCTACGAACCGAACCGTACCGACTGACCTAACTGGCGCACGAGGCGAGAACATGTGTTCAACGGAACGTACAATACGTGCAATGATAACTAAAATACCCACCTCCCATGGAGAAATGGACAAAAAGTGTAAATTAATCCTTAGAGAAACTAACATACACGTCTGCGGTTACAAGATCAAAAAGACATGTCAACGAACTTTTTAAATTCAAATTATTAAAATATTCAAGAACGAAAATGGCAAATGCTCCACCGCTAACCAAGCGTAAAGTTCAACATACCAAATTTGATAGAAATAGTCTGCATCTCTTGCAGAATTTACAAATTTTGAAGAAAATAGCTGTAAGCATACATATAAAGGGAAGAAACAGACAATGTGAAGTCAAAGTACTGGATCAATTTAATAAAGATTTATTAAAAGACTTAAATTTCATATGTAACCCATGAGCGAAGATAACAAATTACATAAAAACAATTTTATTTTTGTACAAAAATATTCCCCAACGGCGTTTTTGTTACTGTGTATACGTGACTAAAATAATAAATTGTGATATATTACCCAATGATAACGGTTTTTTATAAGATATGTACGCACATATATGTATGTATGTATGTACTGAAATAACAGAAATATATGAATTGTAAAATACTTGATTTAATTATTGTCGACAGCTGATGAATGAAAGCAAAAACTTAAGATACTCATCACTCACTGATGATCACCTAATTACCTGATTTGAAGTCATTAAAATAAAACACCTCTGTAATATAAGTAATTAATTCATTATTTTTGTCAGAATTACATCTCTGTAATAATGTAACAACACAATATTGTACACAATTATTGGAAGTGCTGGTGTTTTGGCGCATGAGGTATATAATACTAAAACAATTGTGTGCGAAATAATAATCTTCTCTACGAAACTTTTAAAATTATCGAACGAAACCCGTCTGGAACTATTTCTTTAACCAACAACACTTTGGAACGTCATCCAGATGTATGACTGCAACTTTAAATTATTAAATACCTTTTCATCATCAAATCACCGAGACTAAGGTGTGATCTAGCAAGGCACAACACATGTTGTAATACATCGTCCCGTTCAATAGCCGTGCAAATTCAACGACCTTGAGACCTTGAACCTTGACCTCAGTTGGGAGTGTCCCTAAAATTTAATTTTCTGGGTATAATAATACACAGGAGCTTGTGGACAGTGGAATTCAACCAAAAAATACATAGTTTTGAATTGCTTCGAACAAATCTACGTAAATGGCAAACTATTTTATTAAATGATTAGAGAGATTCAATTACGAGAGGGTAGATTTTTTGTTCTTCTCCACTTTTATCCCTTTCATAACAACGAATCATATTACAAAAACTTAAGGCCATAAGTAATCGCGTTACAGGTAAAAAACATATACCTTATTAAACGAATGTGTATCGTCCGACCAACTAGAACATTAACAAAGCTTATTTGTTCCAACTAAAGTGACAGTTATGATAATGGCCAGCCTCCGCGTCCATTCCATTACACCTGCAGAGGCTGGGGACCCTGACTTTTGACCTCCAGCCAGGAGCGGGGAGCAGGGTAAAGTCCCTGAGGTCATCCGCGAGACTCCTAGATATGGGGCAAGGCCGTGACCTTTAGCGACTGTCCTTGTAAACTGCGCGTAGAACTATTAATTGGTATTGTAAATCCATTTTGCAAGCATTTATGGATTTAATTGAATTGTTTCATATATTTTAGAAGTATTTACGTTGCAAACCAGATCATTTAATAATCTGAAAATATCATAATAACAGTAATATTTAAGTTCTATATTATATGTATAATGTCCAAAGGCAAAGGCATAATATACGCTCCGTACCCCGTATGCCGCAATTTTCCAAAACAATTTTTCTGCATAAATTTCGATGAAAGCAAACAAAGAAAGAATACTTCGGCGAACTTGGAATTTAAGAGTTTCTTACGTTAAAAGTTTTGGTATAAGACTTTCTGCTTTCTAAAGCTTCTTTGGTCATGAAAACGAAAGCTTTTTCAATGAATTACGTAACTGAATTGTATTCGCGGTGAAGACATTATTCTCAAGACTTGTGGTGTGGCGTAACCATTTGATTACAAACCTTTAGGGAATGCTTTGGTCAAGGTCAAGAGGTTACCTAATAATGTTTACTCAGCCGATTGTTTTTATCAACAGGTTTCTTATCAAATACCGCATTGAACTTCTGGCATTCAGTTCGATTCAAATACGGAATCAGAGCCGTACATTTTTTTTTATACAAGGAAGCCAGAAGTCATCCATAACCTTAGCCAAAACAAAAGGTCGACCGAAAACAGCATAAAGGAACAGAGCTTTTAACCGCAAGCATGATAAAAGTAAATACGCGCAATCAACTGAGCAACAAATTGTTGTTTGGGCCTATTGAGCAGCTTGTCAGCTCGCAGACTTGAAGGGTTGTTCACAGGCTGTCATGTCACATAAGGGTAACGCTTTGAGGTGACCCTAGCTGGGTTCACAATGTTCACATCAAAGGCAGTTGCTCCTTACGCTGCCAAGTTCTGTGGGTCCTCAAAGATAACTACGTAGCGGGTTTGACGTGTGTTTGGAGGATCGCTTTGGTTTATTTTTAGGTATTTCTATCACATGTCAAACAAAATATGAATCATATTTTAGGGCTGTGTTTATTGAACATTATTAATAACTTACTCGTAATACTCGAATAAATATGCTTACTCATCACGATTATATCGATTAAGTGACCAATATGGGGAAACTCTTTAGAAATGACATCATCGGCGGTATGGTCTTACACTGAACCAGGACCAATATGATGATAACATATAGTTATAGCTAATGATATGATACAACGGGTTATATCTCATCATTTGGAACATAAATGCGGATCATCAGCGAGAGATGACAATATTAAAACACCCATATAACCGTTCCTCATAAAAGAACTGTAAAGAAGCCCACATTTACGGCCGAGATACTTGCATTCGTTTTATTTCGCAGCACTTCGGGGCTGAAATATATATGAGATTACATTTACCGACAGTTATTTATTTAATACACTTCAGTTAGATAATAGAAGAAATGAATTTCACCGATTTTTTTATTTGTTTATAGCATTATTACTTCGCAATATTGACATAAGTTCAATCATATCCTTAGTCAATTAAGTTATGCTTATGCTTTGTCTTAGATAGATTTTATCTTTCATAATCCGTCCCTTTCTCGACCGCCTTTCATATAGCTTATAATATAAATATTTGCTGGCTCGCCTCTGTCCTAAGGTATCTTATAACTTCATGTCATGTACGAGTCTTACAATAATATGTGTATCTAATGATGCTGCCATTACCGTCTCACGGGGGAACAGCTGAACCTGAACCTAACGGTAGACACATTTTATTCTGTCACTATACAGCGTTATTTAGTACTAAACTATACGACCTTGCCCTAACCCTAGCACAACCACGTCCACAATATTTTAGATCCTGCCAGGCTACATGTAAACCGTTCAATTATTCAGGCCCAACAACGTCAAACGAGAACTGTGTTTGACTTCTGCTAGCCTGGTACTTGAAGTTCTGGTAGGCCTATAATTTAAGGCGATTTAAATTATGTATCGGCTTCTACACCGAACACCGATGGAAATGTTCAACTGCTTTTGGAAGTTCTAATTGGTACAAGAGTTCATGCTAAAGTTACCGTTTGTCTGTCTAGCTCTGAATGGATCTGAACTGAGCGTATATAAATAATTAGAATTAGAAATAATTTCTTCTATTTTATAGATTGTATGTCGGGAAGAGGTAGGCTAGACAAGAAATTACAGGGAAAACGCATGCAAAGCCGCGCATAGAAGCTAGAACTATATAATTAAAGTTATAAGTATTTCTAATTATATTGCGGCTATCAATGCATTTATCATGTTTAACATAGCTGAGCCAGTAGTCATGCAAGTGATACGGAAGCGAAAGAAAAACGAACCAACACTTAGTTACTATAATTAGTAGTACGACAATAAACTTCACTTTTTTAAGACATTTAGCAGCAGTGGATAATTATCGACCTTGATAAATTACACACATGCAAAATTCTAATTAGAATGGTGCTTGTATTACCTATGGAAAGAAAAGAATTTCGAATTTTTTAATAATGTACTGTTTTGGAATACACCTATCAAGATAACTCCATCAAGTAATGATTGCCAAGATTATTCGACAACGATTGCATAAGTGCATAGCGGTCATTGCCAGTAACCGATTAAAAATAGACAAAGGTGGAATGCATGAATAATAATTAAGGTATCTGCATTCTGCACAGACATGACCTACACTTAGACAAGTGTTTTTTTTTTAGTTTGTGAACATTCTCTCACGTTTTCTGAAACCGAGAAATTCATTCCCATATTTTAATGTATCAGTGTAGTCTACCTAATATCAGAAATAAATATTGACCGCTTGAAATTGTTTCAAAGTTTTACAGATATTTTAATAGGAAGTTGGAAACTAATGGCTCGCAAAGGTAAACTTTATTATTGCGCGTATAACGTGTATTGTTTGTTGCGTTCTCCGCAACACGAAACTGTAAGGAGCGGAAACTACAAGCTTTTGGAGCGAAATTTAAAAGTTGTTAAGTATTCGTAACCTGGTGGCCTACTCGGAAAACAAAGACCGTAGTTTCTGATTCGTTTTCGTGCAAAACCAAATCTTATGTCACTTGCATAAGATAGCATTTGCACGAAAACGTGTAACTTCGATTTTAGTTTTTACGAGTAGGCGTAGGCCCCTGAACCTTTTCACATTTAAAAATAAATTTATGTGCATTTGCATAGACGAATTGTTTCAGCGGCCCACCTTTTTATAAAAGCGTTGTCGTTTGCGGAAAAAAATATTTTACCTTATTTTAGTATCTATTCTGGGTTAATTGGTTACTCAACAATAAGGTTAATTTGTTATTTAACTTAAGACAAAAATTCATTCATCAGTTATTCATTCGATCTGAAGCTTAAAACTAAGACTTTTGAAACTATCATGGTTATTAATACAAAAGTCACTTATTACGGAATATTAATTAATGTTTATTTTTTAGATGTATGTGACTATTTATTATTATGTATTATTTAATGTGTATATGGACCTTAAAGGAATGATTATGAACCTTGAAGTCTGAAATAAAGAATGTATTATTATTATCAGGGTATATATCCCGTTATAAGTTACTTTTGTCATATTATTAAGGTATTCCAAAACTTACCAGCAGCATCGTTGGCGGCTACCACCGCAGGCGATCGCTTCGGCGTGCTGGATGTCGAAAGACGAGGCGCCGGCAGGGAACGGCGACATGGCGGCGTACATTCCGGGGCTGTGCGCTGAAATGAAGGAGTTCATGTTAGCTTTGCAGAATGATGATGATAATGATGTATCTTAGCCGAATTTCAGCTACAGCGGCGGTAATTCTCAAAGGAGACTATATTAAAAAATATACTTATTTTTAAGTAACTGTGACTTGTAACGCGAAGTTTAAAAATAACCCTACGTAAGTTTTGATAAGCGCACCCCTAGCTTAAACGTTTTTTTTGTGTAATATTGTGCATTCTAGGATTAAATTTACACTAGTATTGTACCAGACTATTGTTATTTAAGGTAAATAATTATAAATAAATTTGTTTCACTCAACATTTTACTAATTTAATCGGAAATATAACGTGCGTACTGTGCGAAGTACATATCCTTGACAATTAAGCTTAGAATTTGTAGATCTATCTATTTCGCCTAATCCAGTTTAAGTAAAGGTAAGTCCAGCATCAATCTCCCAGCACTAATTACATCTTAGATCTCTGAATTTATTCGAGCTTAACCCTCATCCCGCTTTTTATGAAACCCTGTCTGGGAAAGTCTTCTACCCGACTGCTTCGCTAAGATATGAAAGAATTTTAGAAGTACTTTAAATTAAATACTAAATAAACTTAGGTTGAGAAATGAAACAGTTTTGAATCTTGAAAGATAATATGAATTTCGTTGTGCGATATTTCATCTCATCTCTTTCATGGTACGTCCTTTATTATATGTATATATATAAGTACTTACTAGCATTTGCCCGCGGTTTCGCACACGCTATTCAAGAAACCTATATCCATCACCGACATACTGTTTCTGCTAAGTTTCATTAACGAACGGTACCCTAACAGACAGACGGAGTTATTACCATGGTTATATTAATAGTTAGAGTAACATTATTATAATATTAGTATGGATTTGCGTTGTTGTAATTGAAATTGGATGAAGTTATATCAAAGATTGTAAAATTTGGAGGAATATTCTGAAAAAATTTTACCGTCTACTTAAAGTGAGAGCTAAAGTTAACCTGGACTAGGTGTATCGTAATTAGGATTTAACCAGATTTTCGCAACTATATTACTCACCAGTAGATTATATTCTTTGAAGTAAATGCGCATGTTGACAACACTCATTAATTTTATGACACCACATAAGATCAAGAGTATTTTGAGTTTCAGTTTCACTTATACGAAGTTACTTCGAAGTTTCCCTTTTTCACTGAGAAGTTAAATGTGAAATGAAACGTGCACCTGTCCTCGTTATCCTCAAACCTATAATATTACAATTAAAAACCTAATGTACGACCCAGTGATTGCTATCTAGTAAGTAGGCAATGATATGGTAGATTAATAATACGAAGTTCGCATGGAAGTTTTTGCATGACACAAGAAATAGTTGAGCTGACACAGAAGACTTTTGAAAATTCTAAAGCGAAAGGATTTCCAAAACACAAAAATTCACGATTTTCCAAACACAAATTACTATTTCCCAAAGCGTTTGACCCGATCTTAGAATAAGATTCGAGACAGGTTGTCTCAGAAGGCTAACGTTCGATAAGTCGACCCGTTTTAGACCTTTTCAAATGGCTTTTGCAGATTGGCTAACCAATAACAAACCTCTGAAAGGAGAAAGGTGACTACGAATTGCGGAGAAAACGTATGTAGAGAGTATAGGCTATAAAACTTTTTGGGAAGTTAACAATATATTGGATTAGAATAGATCTCGATTAGCGTCACTTGCAAAACAAATTACTAAGTTAGGACGAGCCCTAACTCAATGGCACAAATAATTTATTGCCAGGCTGTTCGGTAAGTAAAAGTTTGCTTCTTTTTATTGACATGAATTCATAAAAATAAAGACCTCGATACAAATTTTCAACAATATTAAAACAGAGATCAGCCTTCAGAAAACCACGAGCACGTAGCTAACATTAGAGCCTAGATTTTAGGTCACAGCAGCCAAACAGCCTTCGACAGGCAGATAGAATGTCCGATCTAGGTAACTCAAGAACCTACGCAATGTAAATTCGATGGACTATAAATCAATCGCGGTGCAACAAATCATGGCAGCAATAAATAAACTGGATGTTTTAAATGCTGCTTTAGCACTGCTGCGAGTGCTTGCAAGACATGCAATATACTAGATCATTCAAAAGCTACATATTTTACGTAAATTTTAACAAACAAGTCAATGAAGGACGAACTTGTAACATTTGGAAAAAGTACAAGGATGAAAATTTCAAATGATATTGTTTGCCAAGAAACTAAAGCCATTTACGAAAACCATGAATATTTTAGATCCGAAGTAAGTAAGCGAAATAATCTAATTTGGTGTCGGTCTTAGACGGCCTGGTAAACCTGTTTGTATAGCAAAGCCAAAGTAAATATAACACTTACAAATAAATTCGAGGCCCTTGGCCAATTTCGAGTAGATAAATATATCTATCAGGCTTAATTAAAAGTACAAAACAAACAAATGGATCGGGAATGGATAAATCTTGCTCCGTTGGGATCCGATCTCATTCGGCAGCTAATTGATGAGATCTCCAACTCATCACTCACACTTCATCATGTCTGTCTGTTAGTTTTGCGTTCACGCGAATGCTTTAGGTCTATTTCGAGGAATCCTATAGTAAGAGCGATTCATTGTTTTCCGTCTATTTTTGGAACACTGCTGTTAATTTATTGAACCATAATTCGATCAACAATGTGATTTTTTTAAATCGAGTTAGTGTCAAAAAACGTTTCCACCAGAAAAATATTTGTTTGCTATGTACTAAAAAGTTCCGTATACGATGATGGAGTAAACAAAATAAATCATGCACCATTACCCACCATACACAATGTATATTAATAAGAACACAGTACCTAATCTAAGTCTTACAAAACAAACCAAGTCTTGTCTCGATTTATACTTTACAATCTACTTCAATCAATATTATTATACAGTTCTGCGTCTTGGGCAATCCATCATAATATAATAAAAGGATCCTACGGATAATTTACCATACAAGGCTTGTATTTGTATCACAAGGTTATAAGAACTTCCGTCATTATGCACCCGTACCTATTTAGATTACTTCAATGTCAGATTGATTAATGTTGGACCGGAAGCCAGGTTCTAATACAAAAAAAACAGGCTCAAATTCAATTAGAAAAGACACTTGACATGACCAGATTGTCTAGAATAGAAGATCTGTAACGAAAAAATATAATCAACCCTGAAAAAAAAATAGACTAGAATGAAAATACGATTCTTTCCGAATTAATTGAACTGAAATACAGAGCTAAGCAATTATATAGTAGCTCGACAAAAACAAATTTCATGGAACGATTGCAAATAATATTTATCTCGAGAATTTGTACACCGAAGAAATTACACAATATCGATACTATGCCCCGGGGATTTCAATCCGAATTAACTTAAAAAGCGAGTTTTCTTTGAACTTGGCTACTCAAGTCCAGAAGTCATGCATCACATAATAGATCCATGAACATGCAATGTGAATACACAGCTTGCTTCAATAAGATAACAGAGAAACATTTAGTTTATTGTTTGTTTGTTATTTTCTGTTTTATCTCTGTCTAGATGTGAAATAAAGTGTATTTGTATTGTATTGAAAATCCTTTGGGTGTCAACACTACACGGTCATCTCTTTAATTAGTTGGAGACACCTCCTACAGAATATTAGGAGTAGTTTTGAAGCACAAACACATCTGTCACTTATTTAGATACCGATAGACCCGTGCCGTGAGCCAGCAAGCCGCGCACTACCGAGAATCGGCATGTCGTGCGCCCGCGCACTTCTTTCACTTTTGCTGATTTCGGCACGATATCACCCTGGGCTCACTCTGAGACGGCTTTGGTTGTAAAATGTGAGTTAATGCGATGCATTAAGAGTTAATTTATTTTTATCTTAAAATAATAAAGGTTTCATGGATTTATGTGGTTATGGCCACAAAATGCAAGCTCTGTCTGTTGTGACTGTGTTAGCTTTGCATTTCGTTGCAGCAACAGAGAACACAGAATTCCGCAACTATATAGTCACAAGTGCCTGAATGCTTATTTAAATTTAGTTCGAATATAAAATTTCAAAAAGGAAATAATATCTAATACTCTACTGCGTCAAAAGTGAATTTAAAGAGTACCTAACTCATGAAACAGTTACATAAGAAACCAATGAGAGAGGAACCCTGACTACAGAACTTCAAAAAGCCTCGACAACATTAAACCATCCATCATGTGTAAGATTTGTCGATAAAACTAGCATACCTATAATAATCTCTCGTACTAAAGTGAAACTTATGAAACAATATTTCTCTTATTCTGTGTCAAAATCTCGTAAGACACGTTTCCATTCATGGTTATTTGATTAATAGTGTTTTTACTGACGTTTCATGTTATTTAATCCGCTGGAACTGATCGATTCCTATTAATTGTGCAGGTAATTAATAAACGTACTTTCATTCGTAGAAATTCGATTTCATACTTTTTGGTTGGTACCAGTGGCGGTAGCTTCATACAAGCCCAAAAGCCGGGCTTGCCCTACCTCGAATTTCATACCGACCGAAAACATTTACTTCAATATTTCAATTTTCGCGCGCCAATACATTCATTTGTTTCTTTTTAATCTATGGCTAGATGACTATCTAGCTTTGCTATCTAGTAAGTATCCGAACGCGCCGGCGGCGGCGCGCGGCCTCAGGTTGGCTCTCAGCCATGCATCTCGCTCGCACTCATGGGCTTGCAACGGGGCTTTGCAGCCGCCTATATCTGTCCCGTTCTATCCTATGACAAAGTGCTACGTCTATAGATATAACTAGGTTAGTTTTGTATAGCGTTTAGTATGGAAAATGAAGCCCGGCTTTCACTGTGAAGTTCGTTACAAACTAGGGTCAAATCACGAAGTTCGTACAAGAAAATTTTCGTATTCATTCATTCGAATCACTTGTTTGTTTATTGAGTGAGCGACAATTAGCATATTTATTTATCGTCCTAACTTTCGAGATTTTTGTATGATTTAAAGTTTAAAATGAGTGTAACAGGTGATATTGTTACTTGTGAGGATTTGAAGTGTGTGAAAGTTTTAATAGGCGAGGAGAGGGAATCTTTATCTTTCACGGAGAAAAAAGACCTGTGGGCTTCCGCAAAACCTACACTACACTGGTTTTGTGTATTTCGCAAACAAGTAAGTCTCATTATCATAAGACAATTTAATAGATCAGTGTACAAAACTCATTGGATTGTTGGTTGCTCCCATTCCAACAAATTGTATTGCTGGATTTGCATATTTTCTAACGAGATAACGGTTTGGAATACGTCTGGTTTTGATGATTTAAATTAAAAAAAATATTCACAAAATACATGAATGTAATTCCATTTTGTAATTTCGATAACCAACGCATAGAGACATCATTATCTCGTCAATTATCTGAAGAAATTTCAAATCACAATACGCGTATTTGCTCTCCAAATACGACCTTTTTTTAGAAAAACATATGCAATAACAAGATAGCGGCAAACCGGTGCCTTGTTATTTAGCGAATCGTATCTTGGGCTTGCCCTGTTCTCAAGCCCTAGGCACGCCACTGGTTGGTACCTGTTTTATGCAACGTTCGTCTTTTTACATAGCTCATTATATACTCGATTTTTATATCATCTACAAAAGAGATATATACTTAATTAATTTTTGTTTTTATTTTTGATGACGTAATTTGCATATTATACACTTAATGACTTATATACTCAAAGCTCGAACATAGCTAGAATTATTTACTTTATATTATACATACATTTGCACTTCGTTAAAGGCACTCTAAAATAAAATACTTATCATACTTAAGTAAATAATGAATTTCCATAAGCTGACTGAAATGTTTCTGATTATTTAATGAACCTGGAGCGCATGCATATCTAGCCAAGAATTCATTATTCATTTATTACTCTGCATCAAACTGTATTTGAATTTGATATTGCGCAGATAGCTTAAACATTCTGAAGGTACCTATGCGAACCTATCGAACTATTAAAACTCGTATTTTGACGAATTTATTACGGATGTCAGCGGGTGCTTGGAGATATGCGCGTGTCTAGACTTGAACCGCACTTGCCCTGAAGAATTCCCTCGTGATAGGATTAAACGTTGGTGTTCTCTCAACATAAATAAGGTTCGCAGTGAACCCGCTTAAATCAGTTACAACCAATTGAAATTATAAAATTAATGTTTTAGTAATGTAATCTCGAATGTCCTTGAATAACACGAGTCCACATCATATTGATTGGCCAAATTAAAAGTCAATGTTGAATCCCGCGAAATATGGCCAAATATTTTTTATAAAAAGGCCGCCTTCGCCACGACGACCAAAATAAGTCATCATGGGGTGGTGAGGTCGACAACTTATCTCTGAAACCAAAACGTATCGCAGACAATACAATCGATTACTAGTAGTCGCTACCAAAATAGGTGTTGTTCCACTTGACCAGTCTCATCAGACCTTTAGGTTTTACTGAGCTGTTCAAAATGAAGTCTTTTGTCGTGTGATTGAGAGTCAATCGATCTTGTCTGTTCTGTTTGCAGAGATTTTAGTACACTGGTCTGGGTTGGGTAAATACGAAGTGCATTTCTTGCTTTTTGCTTGATGCTCTTTCTCAGCGAAGGTCTCAGAATCAAGGTAATCCAGATGGACCAGACATGAACAATGGCACTGTTCACATAACGAGCGGCTAAGAGGGTTTTCGAAATTCATATTACAGGGTTCCGAAGCAATATATTTAAGTGAAGGCTTGAAGTTTGAATGTCAGACATGGTTTCTTTACAAATGTTATTATCAAGATTTATCGCGGGTGTGCTGGTCGTTATTTATGTATAATATAAAATATCTATATATGTAATGTATTGTATTAAGTATATCAGTCATTAAGTGTATATATCAGTCATAACACCACAAGCTCTGCTCAGGTTGGAGCTAGATGATGCGTGTGGATTGTCCAGCATCTTATATGTATTTATTTCCTCCCATCTTGTCATCTTTTGCAGCACGGTTTATCACATCACCCCTGTTTTATTTAGATTTTTTTTTAATTGTGGTTTGACACTTACATAGCTCGCGAAGCACATGCCCATCATCAGCTACCTCAGGCAACGTGGGGTCGCACCGCGCCTAAGCTGGGCAGTGGGTGCGTTAAGAGCGAGAGGCCCACGACTTACAAACCGACAGATGGTCGGTCGCACGATACTGAACGAACATGTACCAAGTTCCGTTTACAAGGGACTCCAATAATTAAATGGTATAATGATTGTTATTTCTCGTATGAATGATGTAAACACTCATTAACATACCTACCCACCCATCTTGATGTTGGTTTACAGGCAAAAAAGCGTTGAATAATTTGAGTGTCATGCCATTTATGTTCTGCGACGATGATTGATGCTTTCTTGGACTAGTAAATACCCCGACCTCACATTGGTACGACGACGACGGTGACACTTTTTTGACATTTTAAGGCTGACTACACATATTTCGTACTCCAATAATAATTAATATAATTACGAAGCGTAATTCTAAATAAGAAGTACATATGTATAAGGTAGAAACTGTTATTTCGTGTGTTGCCATCATCAATTAAATAGACAGGTATTTTTTAGTATCGAAATTATATGATTACCTACTTTGTCGACCAAATATAATATTCAAGTAACGTGTGCTTCCCTCAATATTTTCATTTTTGCTATTTCCAGTTTTACGCCTCTCTCACATGTCGGTCAGCTACGGTTTTACCAATGACTAGCTGTTTCCCGCGGTTTTACTCGCGTTTAATTAGAATTTTACATTTCTAAAATTATAATATAGCCTATGTCACCCGGTGAAGCTTCCCAACGGTGAAAGAATTTTTAAAATCGGTCTAGTAGTTTCTGAGCCTATTAAATGGAAACAAACAAAAAATGAAATAATTTCTTTGTATAATATTAGTACCTAACCTAGCTATAGATAAAGTGAACCTACAAGTAGACTCAATTGTGAACAGAATCAATTTGGAGTCTTGTTCAAATTGATATCATGCAACCAGGTCAAGACCCGTCGCATATAGCTGTGTGAACCTAGCAACTGACTTTGAGATATTCATGATTTTTTGATCCTATTCGATTGTACCGGGTTTGTACCCGATTGTACCGGCAAAATTTTCGTTTGTACCCTAAGGGTGTAAAAGTTATGGGGAGGGGGAGGTTTACCAATAGTGGTTTTTGACCTAAGTGGGTAAAGTGAGTAATTTGATATCAAAGTTAAATATTTTATAGCACTTAGCCACAGATTTCGTAAGACCTTAAAATTGTCAATATATTCAACGTATAACAATTCGTTTTAAGGCTGAAAACAAACGGGTAAAAACAAAAAACATTGACTTGAAACAACGAAACTGTTAAAAAGTAGCCGATTTTTGGAAATTCACATAGTTTCTTCAGAAAATGTGAGCAAAGGTTCTACATAGGCACAGATGCTGATAGGTATTGAATTAATTAACATGATTTGAGTGTAATTTCGAGGGTACAAATGGGTACAAACGAAAAACTTTGACTTGAAACAACGAAATCGTTAAAAAGTTGCCGTTCTTTAGATATTGCAAAAGTTTCTTAAGTAAATCATAAGAAAAGTACAAGAAAAGCACAGATAATGATAGTTATTGAATCAAGTAACAAGATTTAAGCAAAATCTGGACGGTACAAGCGGGTACAAACAAAACACATTGACTTGAAATATCAAAATCGTTAAAAAGTTGCCGATTTTTGGATATTGACATGGTTTCTTGAGAAAAAGTAAGCTGAGGTTCTACAAAGCCACATATAATGATAGCTACTAAATCAACTGACATGATATGAGTCAAATCTGGAGGGTACAAACGGGTACAAACGAAAAACTTTGACTTGAAACAACGAAATCGTTAAAAAGTTGCCGTTCTTTAGATATTGCAAAAGTTTCTTAAGTAAATCATAAGAAAAGTACAATAAAAGCACAGATAATGATAGGTATTGAATCAAGTAACAAGATTTAAGCAAAATCTGGACGGTACAAACGAGTACAAACAAAATATATTGACTTGAAATATCAAAATCGTTAAAAAGTTGCCGATTTTTTGATATTGACATGGTTTCTTGAGAAAAAGTAAGCTGAGGTTCTACAAAGCCACATATAATGATAGCTACTAAATCAACTGACATGATATAAGTCAAATCTGGAGGGTACAAACGGGTACAAACGAAAAACTTTGACTTGAAACAACGAAATCGTTAAAAAGTTGCCGTTCTTTAGATATTGCAAAAGTTTCTTAAGTAAATCATAAGAAAAGTACAAGGAAAGCACAGATAATGATAGGTATTGAATCAAGTAATAAGATTTAAGCAAAATCTGGACGGTACAAACGGGTACAAACAAAACACATTGACTTGAAATATCAAAATCATTAAAAAGTTGCCGATTTTTGGATATTGACATGGTTTCTTGAGAAAAAGTAAGCTGAGGTTCTACAAAGCCACATATAATGATAGCTACTAAATCAACTGACATGATATGAGTCAAATCTGGAGGGTACAAACGGGTACAAACGAAAAACTTTGACTTGAAACAACGAAATCGTTAAAAAGTTGCCGTTCTTTAGATATTGCAAAAGTTTCTTAAGTAAATCATAAGAAAAGTACAAGGAAAGCACAGATAATGATAGGTATTGAATCAAGTAACAAGATTTAAGCAAAATCTGGACGGTACAAACGAGTACAAACAAAATATGTTGACTTGAAATATCAAAATCGTTAAAAAGTTGCCGATTTTTGGATATTGACATGGTTTCTTGAGAAAAAGTAAGCAAGGGTTCTAAAAAACCACATATAATGATAGCTACTAAATCAATTGACATGATTTGAGTCAAATCTGGAGGGTACAAACGGGTACAAACGAAAAACTTTGACTTGAAACAACGAAATCGTTAAAAAGTTGCCGTTCTTTAGATATTGCAAAAGTTTCTTAAGTAAATCATAAGAAAAGTTCAAGGAAAGTACAGATAATGATAGGTATTGAATCAAGTAACAAGATTTAAGCAAAATCTGGACGGTACAAACGGGTACAAACAAAACACATTGACTTGAAATATCAAAATCGTTAAAAAGTTGCCGATTTTTGGATATTGACATGGTTTCTTTAGAAAAAGTAAGCAAAGGTTCTAAAAAACCACATATAATGATAGCTATTAAATCAACTAACATGATTTGAGTCAAATCTGGAGGGTACAAACGGGTACAAACGAAAAACTTTGACTTGAAACAATGAAATCGTTAAAAAGTTGCCGTTCTTTAGATATTGCAAAAGTTTCTTAAGTAAATCATAAGAAAAGTACAAGAAAAGCACAGATAATGATAGGTATTGAATCAAGTAACAAGATTTAAGCAAAATCTGGACGGTGCAAACGGGTACAAACAAAAAAACATTGAACCTAAGCTTACATTTTCTGAAGAAACCATGTCAATATCCAAAAATCGGCAACTTTTTAACGATTTTGATATTTCAAGTCAATATATTTTGTTTGTACTCGTTTGTACCGCCCAGATTTTGCTTAAATCTTGTTACTTTATTCAATACCTATCATTATCTGTGCTTTCCTTGTACTTTTCTTATGATTTACTTAAGAAACTTTTGCAATATCTAAAGAACGGCAACTTTTTAACGATTTCGTTGTTTCAAGTCAAAGTTTTTCGTTTGTACCCGTTTGTACCCTCCAGATTTGACTCAAATCATCTCAGTTGATTTAGTAGCTATCATTATATGTGGTTTTTTAGAACCCTTGCTTACTTTTTCTCAAGAAACCATGTCAATATCCAAAAATCGGCAACTTTTTAACGATTTTGATATTTCAAGTCAATATATTTTGTTTGTACTCGTTTGTACCGTCCAGATTTTGCTTAAATCTTGTTACTTGATTCAATACCTATCATTATCTGTGCTTTTCTTGTACCTTTCTTATGATTTACTTAAGAAACTTTTGCAATATCTAAAGAACGGCAACTTTTTAACGATTTCGTTGTTTCAAGTCAAAGTTTTTCGTTTGTACCCGTTTGTACCCTCCAGATTTGACTCAAATCATGTCAATTGATTTAGTAGCTATCATTATATGTGGTTTTTTAGAACCCTTGCTTACTTTTTCTCAAGAAACCATGTCAATATCCAAAAATCGGCAACTTTTTAACGATTTTGATATTTCAAGTCAATATATTTGGTTTGTACTCGTTTGTACCGTCCAGATTTTGCTTAAATCTTGTTACTTGATTCAATACCTATCATTATCTGTGCTTTTCTTGTACTTTTCTTATGATTTACTTAAGAAACTTTTGCAATATCTAAAGAACGGCAACTTTTTAACGATTTCGTTGTTTCAAGTCAAATATTTTCGTTTGTACCCGTTTGTACCCTCCAGATTTGACTCAAATCATGTCAGTTAATTTAGTAGCTATCATTATATGTGGCTTTGTAGAACCTCAGCTTACTTTTTCTCAAGAAACCATGTCAATATCACAAAAATCGGCAACTTTTTAACGATTTTGATATTTCAAGTCAATGTTTTTTGTTTGTACCCGTTTGTACCGTCCAGATTTTGCTTAAATCTTGTTACTTGATTCAATACCTATCATTATCTGTGCTTTCCTTGTACTTTTCTTATGATTTACTTAAGAAACTTTTGCAATATCTAAAGAACGGCAACTTTTTAACGATTTCGTTGTTTCAAGTCAAAGTTTTTCGTTTGTACCCATTTGTACCCTCCAGATTTGACTCAAATCATGTCAGTTGATTTAGTAGCTATCATTATATGTGGTTTTTTAGAACCCTTGCTTACTTTTTCTCAAGAAACCATGTCAATATCCAAAAATCGGCAACTTTTTAACGATTTTGATATTTCAAGTCAATATATTTTGTTTGTACCCGTTTGTACCGTCCAGATTTTGCTTAAATCTTGTTACTTGATTCAATACCTATCATTATCTGTGCTTTTCTTGTACTTTTCTTATGATTTACTTAAGAAACTTTTGCAATATCTAAAGAACGGCAACTTTTTAACGATTTCGTTGTTTCAAGTCAAATATTTTCGTTTGTACCCGTTTGTACCCTCCAGATTTGACTCAAATCATGTCAGTTAATTTAGTAGCTATCATTATATGTGGCTTTGTAGAACCTCAGCTTACTTTTTCTCAAGAAACCATGTCAATATCACAAAAATCGGCAACTTTTTAACGATTTTGATATTTCAAGTCAATGTTTTTTGTTTGTACCCGTTTGTACCGTCCAGATTTTGCTTAAATCTTGTAACTTGATTCAATACCTATCATTATCTGTGCTTTCCTTGTACTTTTCTTATGATTTACTTAAGAAACTTTTGCAATATCTAAAGAACGGCAACTTTTTAACGATTTCGTTGTTTCAAGTCAAAGTTTTTCGTTTGTACCCGTTTGTACCCTCCAGATTTGACTCAAATCATGTCAGTTGATTTAGTAGCTATCATTATATGTGGTTTTTTAGAACCCTTGCTTACTTTTTCTCAAGAAACCATGTCAATATCCAAAAATCGGCAACTTTTTAACGATTTTGATATTTCAAGTCAATATATTTTGTTTGTACTCGTTTGTACCGTCCAGATTTTGCTTAAATCTTGTTACTTGATTCAATACCTATCATTATCTGTGCTTTCCTTGTACTTTTCTTATGATTTACTTAAGAAACTTTTGCAATATCTAAAGAACGGCAACTTTTTAACGATTTCGTTGTTTCAAGTCAAATATTTTCGTTTGTACCCGTTTGTACCCTCCAGATTTGACTCAAATCATGTCAGTTGATTTAGTAGCTATCATTATATGTGGCTTTGTAGAACCTCAGCTTACTTTTTCTCAAGAAACCATGTCAATATCACAAAAATCGGCAACTTTTTAACGATTTTGATATTTCAAGTCAATGTTTTTTGTTTGTACCCGTTTGTACCGTCCAGATTTTGCTTAAATCTTGTTACTTGATTCAATACCTATCATTATCTGTGCTTTCCTTGTACTTTTCTTATGATTTACTTAAGAAACTTTTGCAATATCTAAAGAACGGCAACTTTTTAACGATTTCGTTGTTTCAAGTCAAAGTTTTTCGTTTGTACCCGTTTGTACCCTCCAGATTTGACTCAAATCATGTCAGTTGATTTAGTAGCTATCATTATATGTGGTTTTTTAGAACCCTTGCTTACTTTTTCTCAAGAAACCATGTCAATATCCAAAAATCGGCAACTTTTTAACGATTTTGATATTTCAAGTCAATATATTTTGTTTGTACTCGTTTGTACCGTCCAGATTTTGCTTAAATCTTGTTACTTGATTCAATACCTATCATTATCTGTGCTTTCCTTGTACTTTTCTTATGATTTACTTAAGAAACTTTTGCAATATCTAAAGAACGGCAACTTTTTAACGATTTCGTTGTTTCAAGTCAAATATTTTCGTTTGTACCCGTTTGTACCCTCCAGATTTGACTCAAATCATGTCAGTTGATTTAGTAGCTATCATTATATGTGGCTTTGTAGAACCTCAGCTTACTTTTTCTCAAGAAACCATGTCAATATCACAAAAATCGGCAACTTTTTAACGATTTTGATATTTCAAGTCAATGTTTTTTGTTTGTACCCGTTTGTACCGTCCAGATTTTGCTTAAATCTTGTTACTTGATTCAATACCTATCATTATCTGTGCTTTCCTTGTACTTTTCTTATGATTTACTTAAGAAACTTTTGCAATATCTAAAGAACGGCAACTTTTCAACGATTTCGTTGTTTCAAGTCAAAGTTTTTTGTTTGTACCCGTTTGTACCCTCCAAATTACACTCAAATCATGTTAATTAATTCAATACCTATCAGCATCTGTGCCTATGTAGAACCTTTGCTCACATTTTCTGAAGAAACTATGAGAATTTCCAAAAATCGGCTACTTTTTAACAGTTTCGTTGTTTCAAGTCAATGTTTTTTGTTTTTACCCGTTTGTTTTCAGCCTTAAAACGAATTGTTATACGTTGAATATATTGACAATTTTAAGGTCTTACGAAATCTGTGGCTAAGTGCTATAAAATATTTAACTTTGATATCAAATTACTCATTTTACCCACTTAGGTCAAAAACCACTATTGGAAAACCTCCCCCTCCCCATAACTTTTACACCCTTAGGGTACAAACGAATATTTTGCCGGTACAATCGGGTACAAACCCGGTACAATCGAATAGGATCAAAAAAACATGAATATCTCAAAGTCAGTTGCTAGGTTCACACAGCTGTCGCATATGGCTTCATGAAATTGCATGTAAATAATCGAATCTCAATACCATACCAATACCAACTATGGCATATCGAGGTCTGTATGCAAAAGTTCTGCACTGCGAAAATGGTATTTGTTTTCCTTTCCTGCTACTGGTTCAGTAACTATTGAAAATTGTATATTATTTTCAACCTGCTTTTGGCCTTAGGTTTCGGCCATTACCATCTGTCATATTTTTTTTACGTTATTAGGTCGCTTTCAATTGAGATAGGTTACTTTAACAGTAGTCAATATTCAATAGACTTGAATATAAAGTGAAAATATGGCCGACGATGGTATCTTATCTAATCCTGTAGGCCAAGCACGGGGATAGTTCTCTATGGTAGAATAAACAATAATGACATCGCATAGTCAACTTCAACTTCCTATTTTATGGCTCGCTATCTGTGCTGCCACACTGCTAGAGTCCTAACCTTTAAAAAGAGACAATACATCGAATGGTTTTTTTGTAGTACCATTGATTTGAACCTGAAAAACAACACAAAGTGGAATGCATTCACACCACAAAGGGTTAATTGTGCAGAAACTGTACAATGAATTTCAAATAATTCATGCGTTCGATGACAAAATGACGGAATTTTTCTCTTTTCTATCCTACAACAATCCCCATGCTTGCCCTACTGACGTCAAAAAAGACTAGGTAGTTCCATTTACCAGTTTAATTCAACTCATTTGATTAGCACTTCACATCAACTGCTCTAGTCTAGACCAGTCCAAAAATACCTGTAAAATTTACGATTAAAGTACCTATGCCTAGTTATTAGTAAGACTAACAACCAGTTAGTACGCTTAGTCCAAAAATACTCAGAGGAAACCTTCACCTTTAGCTATCTTTTAGTAGTTAATTCAAATGATAAAGATCGTGTTTCGTAGTTACTAAGATATATTGTACAGATAAAGAGATGACGGCACATTAAGGCCACGTTATTCGAAATCATGCAATCTTAGATTCAGTTTTAAACCATCAAATATCCTTTGTTTTGATCGGGAAAAAATATATGTTGTAGTTGGATATATACTATAGAGCATTCTACGGTTCAAAACACGATATTTATCACTTCACCTGATGATAAAAAATCTCGAAAAAAGGTTAGTTTTTATTTGGTTTCTCGTTGTACTTCAAGTGTATAAACGTTGTACTCTCAAAAAATATGTCAGAAAATAGGCAACGAAGTTTAGAAGGGCATTCTCCGGTTAGTTTTTCTCAAAATAATTTTGTATTTTTTTAAAACGAATAATTATAGAATATAAGTACTCCGCGCTCAAGCGGCCTGCTTCAGTAGCCCGCCGGGCCTTGTTGAGGTAGGACCTGTGTCGCTCTTGCCGGCTCCCAGTACCCCCCGTGAATCGATCGATTTACCGTTTAAGAAAGAATTTAAAAATGGCAAATAAATATAAAAGTATCCAGACGAAAACTACGGAATCTTAAAATAGAAATAAGGTTATATATATATTACATATACTTATTTACTATCAACTACCTGAAACAGTCAACAAAAGGAGGGTAGCGTACAGACATAACAGTAGCGCAACTGTATGATCATTTTTGTTCAGTACATTTTTAACTTTGCAGCTCATCGATGCCAAGATACAAGGGCACGTTTAAAAAAACAGCAAGTGAACAGTAATTAACTACCTACTAGGTACTCGATTAAATAAAAAGGTTCTAGGGCTTTACTATACAGGGTGCTACGGACAGGGTCTACTAAGCCGAAAAGGGGTGATTCTGGACATCGAGGGGGTCAACGTTTGTTCTAGGATTTTAAAAAAATATAGTGTCGGTTTTTCTTCATTAGCTGGATTGCCTGTGACGTCACAACCTGTTTGACATAATTGTTCTCCTTGATGGTAAAGGGGGAGGTATATTTTTTTTTGCGGAATCGTGTAGGTGGTGTCGGAATGACCTAGGAAAAATTCCGACTTTTTGAGATTTGCCCCCCAGAACCCCCCCCCCCCCCCCCCCCATAGAGGGGACCCAAACGGAGTCATATTAACTACTATTTTCCAAGGGGTTGTATAGAGGGGTACTAGTGATATTGATTGCAAAAAAGTTGTTGCCCCCTTTGGCCCCCCAGAACCAAGGGGGGTTCTGGGGTTGAGGTTGCTACCAGATGCCGTCGTGATAGGGTGTTTATTGCGGTATAATATAAAGGGTTTCTTTTGTATTGGAGAAAAAAAAACCCTATCGCCCCTATTTTCACCCCCCCTTTTGATATCTCCCAAACGAAGCAACTTAGAAGACAATTTTTTTCACAATCATATAGAGAAAGTCGAGTAATTACGAATTCAAAAATAAATTTACGTCCCTTGCCCCTTTAGACCCCCCCCCCCCCTTTTTTATAAAAAAAAAACAAAATTTGGCCTATTTTTGAACTTTTTTTCGTGTGGAGGCGAGCCGCAATACGACTATGGAGAACAGACTAATTTTTTTCGACTAATTTGAGGATGAGGATTTCGAATCTGACGTCGGCGGGGTCGAATTACGTTGAGCGAAGCGAACCGCAATTCGACACCGCTCGCCTTGCTATGTGACAGCACACACACCCACTGATATACATAACGAAACAAAAACGAAATATATTACATTTATTTTACCTAATGTTAAATAAGTTAAGGCTGATGTAAACGTAAAAGGAGAAACGTTAGAATCACCTTGGTTAGATAATAAACATAAATGGGACCCGCATATAGATAAGCTACCGAAGAGACTTAGTTCTGCGGCGTATACCGTCAAAAAAATCCGTCACCTTACAGACGCTGATATTTCTAGACTAGTCTATTTCAGCTACTTCCATAGTGTTATGTCTTATGGCATACTGCTGTGCGGGAACGCTGCAGATATTAACAGGGTCAGATCCGGCATTGAACCTGTTGATCACTGAGACATCTCTGAATATGTGCTTGCTATCTGCCATGATAAAGTCGATCTTATTTTTTGTCAGTTTCGGGCTTTCCCATGTCTAAGTGGACACGGCTTACAGGGTAAACCGAAGTTTACTCTGTAAAACGATAAATGTGTTATTTTATTAAGAAACTATAAAACTGATTAAAATTCTTGATTTTATTTGAATAAAATTATGCTGCAATCAGACCAAACCCCAGTCTAGCTGCTGTTGTGTGTGTTGAATTGATATTGTATTATTTTCAATCAATGTTAAAAAAATATTCTAATATTTAGCGCTAAAAATATTAATTTTATCGAATAGTAAAATTAAACGAATAGTGCAAATACTTGTTCTACATTTTAAATAAAGCAATTTGTGTTATTTAATAAATGAATTTAAATTTTTATTACTATTACTTTTATTTATTTACTATTTATCTAAAGACTACAAACCTTAAATCAAAATTGGTCATTTGAAAAAACTATGTAATCTTACTTAAACTTGTTTTCATAATTTATAATTAATAAATTCGCATTTAGGGACTGGTACATTGGAGTTAAACTACTGTTACAAATTATACTGTGCACGACAGCGTGGCGCGAGCGGCGCGGCGCGAGGTCAGCGAGTTCATTTGAAGTTTGTATTCGCGCGACTTGCCACGCGGGGAGGGAAGTATCGTTAAATGCCTACTGCGCTCAAAGATCCTGGCCTTAACTCATTTTTTCTGAGCAAGATCTTATAAAGGCAAATCAAATAATTTGTATTCAGGAGGCTAAATAACATTCATAGAGGTGCATATTGAAACGGAGTTGATCATAATAAGCAAACGCGAAATTGAATGAAAACCATGATTTTGTTTACTTTAATTTACGAAACTTCTGATTTTTAGGGTTCCGTGCCCGAAGGATAAAACGAAACCCTATTACTAAGACGTCCCTGTCCGTCCATCTGTCTGTCTGTCACAAGGCTGTATATAATGAACCGTGATAGTTAGGTACAGTTAATATTTTTATAGATGATGTATTTCTGTTGCCGCTATAGGTAACAACATAAAAAATACATAAAAAAGCCGAAATAAATAAATATTTCACGACAAAAAGTCACGTTTTTTGCATGGGGCTCCTATATAAAAATAGATACGGAACCCTTCGTGCGCGAATATGACTCGCACTTGGCCTGTTTTATTAGTCTACAATGTCTCCGTGGTCTACAAGCATGCGGCACGAGTTTCCGAGGATCAATATTTCATACGAAAGGAAATGTTGTCTTAAATTTATATAAAACGTGACCCGTATTTTTAACTTCAAACTCATTACATTAGTCTCAAGGATTTCTTTTCGAAATGGAATATTATTTTATTCTGAAAGCTTCTAGTATCTTCCTTTATGTTAATGAGTCGTCTAATTGAAGTTCTACAGCCTTTTAAAGTAAACAGTCAAAGTAAAAGTAAAAAAAAGTTTTCAGTCTTTTTCAATATCTCTTGCTATGGCTCTTGCTAGTTTAAGGTTCTGTATCTACTAAAGAACATACAATTAAGGAACTCTGTAACCCTGTATTCGGAGGAGGGCGTTAATGCACGCGACACAGTTATATAACTACTGCGTGTATTATCGTTTTCACACAAGTTATCTATTTCCCATGTATAACTGTTAGATACAAAATAGATATCCAGTGACATTCACCCAATTTACTTCTAAAAGTGATAATCTACATAAACAAAACACTAATAGATGGATAAGCGGTTCTAGAAAGTGATTTCTGTTATCAAGTAATCCTTTGGTACTCGGTGTAGGTTATTATAAGATAAGGTAATGCTACTGGATTTAGGGTTAAGCTAGACCGTTTTATTAAAATGCACGTCTGATTTCTAGTTGTAACTTCAAGGGGTCCAATTTCACCGATCGCTGCCAAAATTTTGTTCAACAGAACTAAGTTCAGCTTAATCGAGTTCACATTTGTACGACATGAACAATGACAGCTCTTGCAACCGGTGAAATTAGACCTAAGTTTAGCTTGATTGTTCAGATTCGTAATACCTGTGTTATTCCTATTGTGTCACATGAAAGCTCTTAAACTCGGTAATAGCACTTGAACCGAATCAATTTTATGTAAAAGTTACGGTAAAATGCGCTAAGCTCGTTTAAAACTCGTTTAAAGCTCATTTTTCCACATGGAGTTAGGCCATATAGCTGGATATAGAATATAATAATAATAGATATTTAAAGGTGTGCAAGAAAATAGATATTATTGGAATATTTAATAATAAATGAAAATCTTCATGAAAATAAGCCGTCCACTGACCTATTTTGTTATCAGCCCGTTTTAACCCAATAAATGATGTCAAACTCACGCTGAGCAAGAGAAGTTAACTGTCAGGAAGCCAACGGGGTAATTGAGAATACGACGGTAATCGAATCAACTAGAAATTCTGTTACAAATTTGTTAATTAGTTTGAAATTTAGTACTACAGCATACCATTTTACACCGACATGCGCCATCCAAATGTTACAAATATTAGGATGATTTCTTACACTTTAGCAATTAGATATTATAATAAACAATTCGAGAATTTGTAAACATTTTATACATAGCCTTGATAATACTCGACAGACGTAATACAATAACAATGATTAAAACCTCAATGACGAGCACTTAGCTAATTATTTCGTAACGGTCTGTTATTATCGCATTAGGAAAGACAAAGGCGTGGAAAAATGTAAACAGAAATACATAGTGTTTACTTTTTCCCAGCGTTTTTGAATCGCGAAATCTAAACAAATCTGTAAAAACAGAAAGTGGTTTGTCGAATGTTGAATTAAATCTGAGGAATTCCACAGAATTGAGATAATGAATTAAACAAATACAAATTTCCTTGAGGTAAAACATGAATAGAAAGCTATGCAAATTTTGAATCAGAATCTCATTTTAAAATTCATTCAAGCATTAAATTGTATAATTTGTAATGGACAAAGGTGTGACTGTTTGGGTTCCCATTATTATAGTAGCAAACCAGAAGCAAACGGTGTTTTGATGAATAATATATTACATCTTACTATTAGTGCATATTCACATTATTCTACATATTCGTTTCATTTCATTCGTCGATTTTGTTTTCCTCGTTGCTTACTTTTCCTCTATTTAAGGCGTGCATCAACTACTTAATAATAATAAAAAACTTACCTCTTCACTAACACCGTTGATGCCATTTTCCAACAGGATATCTTCAAAGAGCACATCAGCTTCACACGGCGAACATAAATTGCTGAGCAATTCACTGAATCTTTCCACTTTCCTCACACACACAGCACCGAGCAAGCCCTTCACATCTTCCACTTTTGGCACTACACTATCAACTTTAACATTATGAACAACATTCTGAATAAAACTACGATTATTGAGCCCTGTTTCTTCCGCTTTAAGTTCAACGCCGCTTTGCCCAGCAACCAGATCATTGAACAAATCGTCAATTCTCTCTTTCTCTATACTATGGTCATGGTCGCTAATTATCTCGTCAAATAAGTCTATACCGTTCACGTGTATATGTACGTCTCCTGATCTTCCATCATTGGAATTTTTAGAACTAGGTTTTTCGTTGTCTTTAGGACTAGTCATAAAATTACTTTTGTCTTTTTCTAATACAATGGAATGTTTCGATTTCGTCTTAGCACCATCGAATGTTGCTTGTTTTGCGTCATAGCTTTGTCTTTTGATTCTTTTGTCTCTTTCGATGATTTTCGATGGTTTAGTTTTGCTGTCATCTATGAGCGATTGGGCGGAAGAGCTTCGATTGGATTTTCTGGTGGTTGGAGCGGAGTCAGAAACGTTTGCAGCGGCGGCTCTCAAGCGGGAGGTACGGGTGGTTCTGATAGGCACTGAGGTTGATGCCGCGGCTAGGTTCAGCTCCGAGGAAGACTTGAGGTGTACTGCGGACTCGTCTGAAGGCGGGCATTCCCTTCTCGCACGCCTGGAATTGGACAACATTTCGGATTAGCGACATGTTTTAAAACTAAACAATTAGAGTTATAAGAACTCATAGAGTATAAGGATGCCTTTCTTCAATCTATATAATTATATGTATAATATTTTAATAGATTTGATATTGTTAAGCGTTGCACAAAACATAGAATTAAATTCACATAAGGTCTTATTGTGTAAAACGCATGGCTTCAAGCTCTATGTAGATCACTAAATAGTATAAAACAAAGTCGCTTCCCGCTGTCTGTCTGTCGCTATGTATGCTTAGATATTTAAAACTACGCAACGGATTTTGATGTAGTTTTTTAATAGATGAATTGATTCAAGAAGTTTATAAACCCACTTAAAACTATGTGTCAAAGGTTTATCAACCATTTCACACATAAATTTCCACGCGGGCGCAGCTAGTTAGTATAATATATACAGTTTAATATAATATACAGTTTTTCTTAAACATACCTGTCAGTGACATTAGCAGAGAAGAGTGTTGCCGTCTTAGCCGTCAGCTGTTTCCTCCTATCCTCCTTGTACTTCTGTATCCTGGCCGCTCTGGCCTCATCCTGGGACGGGCTCATGACGTCAAGAGCGCCACTTCTCCAACTTGCGGTGCGAATGGGCGTGTCTCTTAGAGCTACGATGCTGGTCTAGCATGGCGGCATCTAGCGCGCAGGGCGGAATAGTTGGCAGTGAAGAACACAGACTAAGGCTTTGGCGAGTGTGATCCTGGAAAATGAGAAAAGAAACAGTTAATATTTTTACCTTTGTTTATAATTTTTACTTCACAGTTGACGATCTCTGTGGTGCGGCGGGCGAAGGTCTGCCTACGACGCAAGAGGTTGTGGGTTCGATTCAGATTAATATTTGTTCGATGTAAATTTACGAGTTTTCTAGGTATTACCTATGTAGGTATAATAAAAAAATCTATATATACACCTATGTATGTATTGCATTAAGTATATCGTACCCATAACACAAGCTCTGCTTAGCTTGCGGCTAGATTCTGTGTGAATTGTCCAACATTATTTATTTATTTATTTAAGATGGGTGGATTTTGTGTAATTCTACAGTTGTGCGTCTATTACGTCGCAATAAGGAGAACTGTAAAGTATAAGTATAACCAAGAATGGTTCATGGAAACCTACGAACAAAGGTCGGAGACGAAACGGTGACAAACAATGATGTTTAACGTACCGGTTCATGGGAATCTCGGATCGACCACATTCGCTTTGTTGTTTGTTGGGACATTGTTGCATACCAGCCGTACGATTACAGATAATTATACTTAGATGTGGAAGAAATGTCGCTTGGTGCTGATATACATAATACACATTACACAGATAGATATTTTTATATACTAGAAAAAGTCCGTGACACCCTGAACAAATGTAATGTAGATCGTACAAACTTTTGTCCCGAGACGGGAATCGAACCCGTAAACTCCTGCGTCGCATGCGGATCTTAGTCTACCGCGCCACATCATCGGTCGGTCGTTAAATATAAAAAATACAAAATGTTGCTTGAAATAAAATTGTTAGAATACAGTAGTTGGTACCAACCAGATATCTAATAGTAGTAGCGTATTATATAGCGGTATGTGCTGGTATAATTGGTACCTGACTTTTCAGAGTCCTCTCTCACATATTACTATTATTTTAATTCAGAACCCTTCCTTCGTATTGGATTTTTTCCAACTACCAACCAGATATCGAATAGGAGCGTATTAGAAGCGATATTGTGCTAGTATAATTTATTGGTCACTGACATAGTCTTCTCTCACATAATTATTACAACTATTATTTTACCCTATCTTTGTATCGGAATGGAAGATTTTTTATTAACGCTTACTCTGCCCAGTCTCTACGGTAGAACCCAAGCGCCAATAACGCGCTATAAGCCGTACTAAGTAGATCCACATGACATATGGCAGATGTGACTATTTGCCAATGAAAGTGTTGCTACTCTGCTAACAGTGCTAACCCTATATTTACTCAGACGGATAAAGATTACTTAGATTCTTTTAGGTCTTAGAATATTAGGGTTGACGCTCCCATCTTGCACTAACTGAAGAATCATTATGGAGAAGCAATTATATTCACTATACAGCAATTGTACCATCCGAAGATTGTTAGTCGTCCGTTTTGTGGAGCATTTGTTTCATATTCGCACCAAAAAGATTCGAGTTTGTCTCAACCTTTTTGGTGCGAATAAGAAACAAATTTTAGTCGTCGTCGGTACAATCGAAAACTTTTGTCACGGCGGCGCGCATCTAAGCTAGCTGAAAAGGGTTTAGAAAGATGTTACGTCTAGCTTGATCTCGATTCTATTGAGAAACAAAACTCAAGGCGGGGTGGCTGTACCGATATCTATATATATAAAAGAAAGTCGTGTTTGTTACAACACTTATAACTCGAGAACGGCTGGACCGATTTGACTGAAAATTGGTGAGAAGGTAGGTTAGAACCAGGAGTCTAACATAGGATATACTATTCTATATATATATAAAAGAAAGTCGTGTTTGTTACAACACTTATAACTCGAGAACGGCTGGACCGATTTGACTGAAAATTGGTGAGAAGGTAGGTTAGAACCAGGAGTCTAACATAGGATATTAAAAAAAACCATTTGACAAATCGATTTCCACGGGGGCGAAGCCGCGGGGCGCAGCTAGTCTTAGATAAATAGAAGAACAAATATCATGGATCAAGTGTTGATAAGCGATTGTATGTAAGTATTGTAACATTTGTAACTTACAAGGGCATCACCTAGTTTACTAATAATGTGTTTACAAATAAAATGTAATGGCGCATTCACACAAGATTATATTTTTACCGAGATAACGTGTTGTAGGAGCGAGTTCACACAACAATCATTTGTTACATTCGGAAAACTGACACCCGTCAGTTATCCGGATCCGTCAAAAATCTGTGAGAATGCGCCCTTATTTCCGTAATGGCGTATGTAGTTGTAAGGACGAGTTCACACATCCGACAGTATTCCGGATGCAATAAACGATTGTTTCAATTGCAGTAGCGAAGTTACCCGAAAAAAAAAGTCCTGTAAAATCAGATCCGCTGTGTGAATGCGCCCTAAGCTTTGCTTACTTGTGATTGTTACTTTGTCCAGTTGTTGTAGTAAGTTTCCACTGATAGCAAACTATTTATTTTGTCTTCAGTACACATGTTATTATTATTAAATAACAGCACTTTTAATTATGAAATGTATCATCATCACCTACTATTTTTTATAGATAGTCGATTAAATATACTTTTTTAAGCAATTCGAAATACGAGCCAAAGTTTGAATTCCTAAATAAATAAACCCGATAAAGACGCCTTATAACAATTAATGCTATCTTTGTGTGTCTGTGTAATCCACAAAATTTCCGAGTTGATAAAAAGCTTAGAAAATCCATAATCAAATCTTAATGTAAACAATCATCTTCCTCACATTATAAAAGTTATCGTAGTTTGAAGAATTCATTACGGATGTCAACGGGTAAACTACGAAACTTATTTATATCGTACTCGCCTGTAGAAGTCTCTTGAAAATGGTGTAAACTTAAATTCTGATTTAATGGCATCATTTATTCATTATGGTACCAGATTATTTATTAAAAAGGTTTCGTTTTACACTAACTATAACTTGACAATATTTATAGGCAAATAGTTATCAGAGGCACAATGCCTTTGCTGCCTATAGTAAGGTGTCCAGTAGACGAAAGTTTTTTGTGTGTAGGTAGGTACCTATTTTGAACACTTAATTATCCATATAAGAATAAGAATAAGAATTGTTTTATTTGGCCAAAAAAAAACAGGCTACACAATTAAAGCACACATAAAAAAACACAGTACACAGTATAAAAAAAAAACAAATAAAAAGCCTACAGAAAAACAAAAACTATTATAATACATGGCTACCGTGCTAGCCTGCTGGCCAAAAAGGGTCAAACTCAGCTATGTGCTGAACCACGCGTGGCGCGGAACAACGCTGGTTTTCAGTTTGAACCTTTTTTTGAACCTTTTTTACCACCATATATCAGACAGTAGCATAAAATAAAAAACAAGTACCTATTATGAACAGGTTAACTTAACCATTATGAGACATTAGCATAAAATAGGAATGAAACGTTGGTGTTCTTCCAACACAAATAAAGTTCGTAGTTAACCCGCTTACATCGGTTATGAAATCATCCTCTTACATAAAAAAATCAAAAAAGAATGCAGCTTAAATATTTAGAAAGTTTTATAAATCAAATATGTTACAGAGCATTAGTACTGTAATCTTTCGGGACGTGTATACGTGTATAGTGCATGAATCATGTAATCATTTTTATACATTTACATGAATGGCCGGTGAAGATGATAAAATTACCCGTACGTAAATGTAATTAGAGGTTAGAGCAGCTTGGGTGGGTTTCCAGCCAGGCAATACGCACCGCCGACCAGGTGGGATGACGACCTGCGAAAGACTGCAGGTAGATGATGGATGCGGTAAGCTGAAGACTGGGCGCCTAGACGCTCATTGGGGGAGGCCTATGTCCAGCAGTGGACTGCTATAGGCTGCTGATGATGATGATGAATACGCACCGCGAAGACTGTTGTGTAGTCCTCTTTGTCGTACATGTTTCATATTCGCGCCAAAAAGAACGAGACAAAACAGTCGACAAATTTTGTCGTGGTGCGCATCTTAACCTAGCAGGTAAGGGTTGGCCTGTCGACCTCGAGGCTTAGAGACAGTGCTGTAATTGGCATTGACATTGTATGTAATGTTTACGCGTGTGAGTTGTTTGTATGTTTCCCAAATTAAGAATAGGAATAAGGAAGGATTTTTTTTAATTTGAAAATGCCTTTGGTTTGTGTGTTGATTGTGGTTTGTGGCAATCAGCTTTGCTTATGTTTTTTTTTTTTAATCAAAGCAAAATGAAAATGCCTTCAGCTTGCCGCATTCAGCATCTGTCTACAGTCTTTCGCACATAGTCATCCCTCCTGGACGGAGGGCGTCCTTGCAGAGTCGCGGTCTCTACTCAAGAACACGTTTACCCCAGCGGTTGTCGGTTCTTCGCGAGATATAGCCGGATAACACAGAAAATAATGTTCTATATTTCTAATGTTTTCAGATTAAGGGAGGTATAAGAAGCTATGCACCAAACCTATTAGAAAAACACAGAGATGCCAAAAATTGGGAATAAACATAAAATAATGTTAGGCGCCGCAGAGGAATGCAGTGCAATCCAATTCAATTAGACTGCTACAAACTTTTTGTTCCTGCAGGTAAGGAGAACAGTTTCATAAAATATGCAAACACTCTGCCAAAACTATGTTTTCCTGCAAAATGCTGAGTGTATGTTGCAGGATACTCGGCATCAAAAGAAAGGCTGAATTCTAAAGAAGAGTTTAAAGCAGTACTTAAATATTTCTAGTAATACAAATAACACGAGCCGTAGCAGGAATGAAATTTAATTTATTTGATCTTCTTTATAAATCTGGCAGACACAATGTTTCGGCCAATAAATAAAATTTATTAGAAAAATATTCTTACTTAGTTGACCTCATGTCTGGCCCTGGTTTGGCCCGAGGGCTGTAGGACGACATGGGCCGTTGCAGCTATGACTCAACATAAGAGAGAACGAAACATTTGAACCTTTCGTTACTTTAAAATTACTTTTAAATAAGTTAAATAAGAAACATACATCTTAAACTAAAGAATTTTTCTAATTTCAAGCTACATTTGATGCTGATTGTACCAAGATACGTTCCATTCCACGGAAACTAATTCCCCGCAGCAAGTTTAATACGCTAACATAGCGCGTCTAGACAGCTTTGTCACAATGTCGCCTCTATTCAAAGATAATGCTCTAAAATCAGGGAAGATAGTTTCTCTGGCCAGAGTTGGCATATTCGTAATTTGACGGTATAGCTTAGCTATGTTATTGGTGAATGCAATACGTTGGAAATTACCGATACTTTGTTGGAAAAAAAAATATCAAAAATAAAATGCTTCTGATGGATGAGAGAATGACATTTCGTTCCTATGGAGCGTATTATGGCCTAAATAGGAAGTTAAACCAAACTACGTTGTCTAAGTAACAAGGAATATCTCAAACTTATACATAATATCTGAGGCAATGAGTAAGTAACCTAATTCATTATTTTGCCAATATCATAGCAACTGAGCATGATTAACATAATGAATCTTTAGTTATTAATAACATAATCATATTTACATACAAGACGGCAAATATGGCGTAGTGTGTGTGTCATTAACTCATTAGGTGACACGTGAGGGGCTAAGTTCAACAGTGAATGACTTACATCAGATGGTCGGTAAAGCATGAGTGGGCAGAATGATGTCACTGATTTAAAAGAAAAGGAGACGTTTGTTTGTGTCCCAAAACCGTGTTTCACTCAATGATTCGCTCATTCAAGATAGCGTCAACGCGTAACAGAGTGATTAATCTGAATTTTTGCAGACAAACGTATGCGATATATCAGGGCAATGGGTCAATTTTGGCTGTTGCTATGTTGATAGATATGAAATCAACATCCAATAAAGGAAAGTAACACTCTCAAAAACGTTTAAGTTGCGTCACTACATAGTATAAAACAAAGTAGCTTCCAGCTGTCTGTCTGTCCCTATGTATGCTTTATCTTTAAAACTACGCAACGGATTTTTATGCGGTTTTTTAAATAGATAGAGTGATTCAAGAGGGAGGTTTATATGTATATAATACATGCATTTGCACCCGTGCAAAGCCGGGCGGATCGCTAGTAAGATATATACGCAAGTGTTGAATTTTTTTCAGTGTTCAGTAGTTCTTTTTTTTACTATCTGTTGTTTTAAATATCGTCAAAGTGAAAGGTGTAATTTTATCAACTAGCTATTGTCTGGTCTAAAATGGTTAATAAACTTTAAAAATCAAGAGGTGAGTCAGAAAAGTCAACAAGTCTTCATAATAAGTCAGTTCTTCAGTCCAGTGGTCTGTAAATGAAACAAGTCGATCGCGTGAGCCTCGCACTCTGATTCACACGTGCGACCAGTTACCTCGAAGTTTTAACGCCCATTTGTTGTAGTCAAACTGAAGACGAACCTTACTGATGATGATTTTTTTGGATCTGTCAGTACGCTAGTTTGCGGTTACTCTTAAAACCCATAAAAAAACTGTTGCTATAAATGCAACATCATTTGACATATTGCCAATGATGGTTGTAAATACCATCATCAGCAAAGTTCTTCTGGGTTGAAAAGATTTAGGTAAATAACTTGATTTCAATAATATGGTTTATAAACTGCAATGAAAACAGAAAGTAGGCTTCTCGTAGGATGTAATATCTGGTTGAGAATTCCAAAATTTTCGTAGTTTCCATTCATTCATACATTCAATCTATAAAGTTTAAATGCTGAATGACGGAAGGAAGGAGGGTAGGAAAAAAAGAGAAGCCTATGTGTTTGCGGTAAGTCATCGCTGTATTATAGATTAAATATAGAATAATTAAAATTATCGAAATAATTCTTAGAAGTTTTGCCTCTAGACTATGGCTCTGGATGAACTTGTTTCTCCACAGGACTAAATAAACAGGAGAGATAATGACACTATTTATGTTGTTCTTATCTAGTAGACAAAAACAAATCAAAAAAATTGGTTAGGTCTGGGGCAAATTTCACATGTTCAAAAAAAAATTATCCTTTTGATAGGTTTTTTTACCAATTACTCCAGCAACTACGGGGTACTAAACTAAACTTAGACTGCATTTGAGTAACAACGAAATATATTTTTTTAGGTAACTAGAAATATATATTTCGTTTTACAATACGCGATATAATTTCATGCTTCGACTGCAGCAAATGCACCAGATTCAAATTGCGGTTCGATGAGCGAAGAAAGAATACACGCAATAGTATCCGGAAACTTGACGGACCCATCAAATAACTTGACAGCTGAATTCTCTTTCGATGGAAACTGAAACCATCTGAACTATTTACCGCTCATATTATTATTGTAATTACGTTGACTATGAAATTTCTATGAACTGGACTCTGGCAGTAAAGCGTTCTTCTTTTATTGGCAATATGTGTCTGGCTTGCAGACACATATTGCCAAATAAAAGAAGTAAAGTCCATTTGAACTACATGAAGATTATTTGCTCAGCAGTACTTAATTATTTCGTAGGAATTGAAATATTAGTAACACGGCAAAAGCAATCCATCAGTGTTTCAATTTAGTTAAATATAGGTCAACAAGCATCCAAGAGTTGGAGACAGTATTTTCTATTACTTTAAGTAGATTAACACCGAAACTTTGGCAATCTTCGCAAGCCCAAAATGGCACAGGTTCAAGTTTCAATTACAAGAAATTGAGAAAAAAACCAACCCAATCCAAATAAGACTAAGTTTTAGTTATACGACCCATTTTTTTGCGTTACGTGACTCATTAAGTGGTTGCTGCATGCCTTGCAGGTTATACAGGTTTTGTCTACACAAAAACGTTCATAAATTGCTATTATATAAAATAAGTAGTTAAGCATTTCACGATTACAGGATAAAAAGGCGAAAATTACTCCCAACATAAAAAGCCGCTGTATTATTTAAGGAAAGGTGAGAACTTAATTGTTGACCCTAAACATCCTAAAGCGTATTATTAAGTACCTATTATTGATTTATATTGCCAAGTTATTTGTGCCGTTTTAAATAAAACGAAGCCAACCCAGATGGAATCGGTTAATGAAACGAATCACCATTCAGACCGCGTCGACGCTCTCGAAAATCGCATTAATACGGACCTTGAGCACATTAAAATCAGCTCACTTTATATGGAGCCGTAGAAGAAAACGGTTATTGAATCACTGAGAAGCTGAGAACCGAAATGGAAGTTATTGGACCTATAAATTATGCATTGGATTGGATGTCATGTGATTGATGAAGGTCACTTTTATTGCCTGCCAATTTTGATGGATGTAAATTGGTTAAACTCTTAAATTTTTCAATTGGGACACACACAGTTCGGACTTCTAGTTTTAAACGAATATGAGCACGCCAAAAGTAGCAAAATTACATAGAGGGTAGCGGATTTTTTATTTATTAAGAGCGTTTATTCCTAAAATGCGCAGAAACAGTACTGTTCAAACCCGTTTATATCATGAACCACTTATCTTATAGTATATGTTATTTACTAATAATTTTAGGAAATTTTAGTGTCCAAATAGTTTGACTATAAAATATTTCGATTAATATAGTATGTACGCGTTCTATCAAGATAACTTGTGAGAGGTTTTCATAATTTCCCTTTCAGCATCAGTTTCGAAGCTCAAATAATAGAAAATACTGACATATCTAATTAAGAAAAAAATATAACCTACTGATGAGATCCTTGGCTAAAAATCTAATTAGAAAGATGTTTGGTTTTGGTATCCTACTACGAGAAATTAAAAATAAAAAAATGTGAAATATTACGAATATTTCACATTTTTAAATGATGTTTTTACCGATATACCTTATTTAATTTAATATAATAATAGCTTACCAATAAAGTGAAGCATCTTTTTTAAAATCATACATTTAAAATTTTTATGATTTTGTTGCTATTATTTTTCTATAAATATTTTAAAACTACTATAAAACGCTGCGCGAAAATCAGTCCGCCGCGAGGCTTTCTAGAGTGTGGTCACGTCGCTCATTAAATATTTATAGAAAAATAATAGCAACAAAATCATAAAAAAAAATTCTGCGCATTTTAGGAATAAACGCTCTTAAACGATTTTTACAAGTTAGGGAAAACCTACGCCGACAACGCAATGTGAATTGTTTATATAAGTATCATCAAAGTTAATAGAGCGCCGACTACCAGGATCATAAAATAACGAAGATTCAAGTGATAAAGTAACTCATTAAGAAAACAGTCGTCGAAATAATTAACGATAATAAGAAGCAAATCTCTTTAGGAGAAATAAGCATTGAGATAAAACAGTCTAATTAGTAATCTACGTCACCTATTTACAAATAACTTATCATCACAGTTATATTTGAAAGTATAACATGACTAAATATAGCCTAGAGACAAGTAATGAACGATAATACTTATTGTCAACAATTCGTTCTGGTTTCTGGTTCTAATAAATGTAATCTTTGCAAGCCCGTAAACAGTTCTCTTATCTTTTGCCGAAATGAAGCCATCTCTTTGAAAATGCAGATCTTGAAAACAAAGCGGAGTTTTGTTTATGATTTGCTGCATTTAAATGTCCAACCACTTTCAGAAGCCGGTGTCCAGTATACCTACATATTTTAAGACTTGTTTCCATAGGAAAATATGAATTGAAATTACACTGATAAGCAAGGAGTGAAAACGCGAAGAATGAGTCAGACTACAACTTGTTGTTCAGGTTTTTGCTTGGAGAAAACAGGACATCGTAACTCAAAGGTTTTACTGTACTGGGCTACTTTGTTTATGATACATCAACGCATTAACATAGTAGACACGATAGCAATATCAAAGAATGAATATGTATTTGTCTTTACATTATTATCCAGATGAGCTCTTCTACCTTTGTCGCTTGCAAACAAACCATTGCAATTATTTATATGGAAAATATTTCGTTTATACATATATACGATGACACAGACTAAACCACTGCTCACACAGACCGAAGATTTTTTCCTCCTGGTTAAGATACGGTAAGAAAAGATTTCGGCAATGGACTTTTTTAGAGAATTTATAGAAATTGTGTTAAATGCACCACATTTTAATAATATACAATCTAAAGTAAGTAACTCAGAAAACCAATATATTTGTCATTCGGCAACCTCTGCCAAACCTACAAAAGATCCAATATTCCTATTTACCCGCATTGAGGACAATCCAGGCAAATAAAAGTAGCGTCGTCGGACCGGATTTCGACGAAAGCCAGCCTTGGAGAATCACGTTTGATATACTAGCAATATGCAATGTTACATACTGTACACGATATATAAATAGGTAATTTTACTGTAACCCACCCAACGCAGCTCCAAGACCGGACTTTTTTGGCACACGACATTGAGCACCGTTCGCTTTATTAGGTATCGATGTGTCAGGTCCACCATCGATTAAGGAAAATACTGTTTTACTTCATTATCGATCCACGTATGTAATAAAATTTTATTATATATAATTTATCATAAGTAATATATAAATAGTTATAATAAGTAGGTATATAAAGTTGGATCGATATTTATTATGTGTATTGGAATTACTTCGATTTATGTTACGCCAATTACAGTTTTTGAATATTAAAGACGCAAAAACCGTACAGGTATATGTACGGTTTTTGCGTCAATCATATTACAGCAACCGGTGAAACCTTGTAAGACGATTTGATCATCTTCACCTGAGCAATTTGGTCTTTTATCGTGATATACAATTTAACACATGCAAATTCGTCATACAACATACGAGTTAGTAAGCTTTGAATTATTTTCATGAGTGCGCAACAGTGTTGCATTTTCATCTAATTTTCAGAGTGAGCAAAGCTACAATGAAAGCATGATTCAACAATGTGGGTATTCGCTGTATTTATAGAATGGAGCACTTGACAATTTTAAATATATTTTTACAAGTCGGGCATCTATAATAATTACTGATACTGTCAAAGTTGTTCCGATTGTGTATTTTTATAAGGATTTAAAAGCTAGAGAATGACAATATATTTAGATTTATATTCTAGATAGGAGGTACTGTGATAACATTCTTGACAACAACGATAAAAGAATGTAGGGAACAGCAATCATAAATTGAGAAGAAAGATAAATTGGTATAATCAAATAATATGGACCACATATTTTCAGTTAAGTTCGCGGCTGCTCCGTCAGGTCAGCTTGTCGTAAAAGTCTTAATTAAATTTAATGGTCTCCAAAAAAGCAGAATTAATAATTGATACGGTAAAATTCAAAATTGAGTTCTACAATGTTGCTTCGTGACAGGTTTTACAGTGGCTCGTTCATTACCGTATCTCGATATTGATCTAATTCTTTATAAAGGATAATTTCATCACAAACGTTCACGACAGTCTTGTTGCCTTAAAAATCTTGATACCCATTCATTAAGATATTACCCAATATCGATCCTGATTCGGTAGTAGCTTATTGGAACAGAATTAAGCCGATTGGTCATTTCGGCTCCTTGAGAAACCTGTATACCGCTTTTATGGCAACGTACATATTATAATAGCACGCATGATATCATAATGCATGCTCAGTAACAATGCCTATGCCTATGGAATCAAGAATTTAAGGTAAAATCATTTCGACAACTAAAGAATAGAATTGTCTTCTAGTGAACTAATATGTTATGTTAAAGATTCCTCTTAAACCTAACAATACAAATACGCCTAACACCGGTGGATAAGTAAACAATGATGATGAAAAAATAAATAGAAATATGTATATTCGTAGCAAGAAGATTTATCAAAAGCATAAATATTAAAATAGCAGATAAAAAGCACGATCAGGGTAAATGTTGAACATTCATCAAGTTACAATCAAGTTCAATGACACTGCTATTTAAGTACAGCCGACGACGTCTTTGGTTGTACTTATTTTATTCGCAAGTTCGCAAAGCAACCTTTAGGGTCGACCCGGTCTAGTAGAGATTTATAAACTTTGATAGAAAACTAAAACATTACGTATAAACATGTTTCTTCGATTAACGTAGAATGGGATTTTTATTATTTGGAAAAATCTAATTTAGTTTCACTGACATCTCTGAGACATGGGTCAAAAATCTGAAATTTAGTACAATGGAAACTTTTAGAAACAGCTTTCTAAACAAAAGTTAAAAGCATCCTTTTTTCTATACAGTCTTATCGAATGCAAATGAAAATATGTTACGGTACCTTGAATGAAAAATATCTTCCACAGAAAAAAGGTTCACACACAAGCACAGCACAAGTCCGTATTGAGGTTATGTTACCCGGCAAAATACCAGGGCAGCAGAACAGCGCAGAGGTACCAAGGCAGCACCTGTTGGCGCGACGCGACGAGCGTTACTGGCGACGCGGCCGATTAGTCGCGGACACGTCATACGGAAGCAGGTTTCTCGTCTCTTCGAAGAAAACCACGATAGAGATGCATTTTGCGGAACGGGATCAAAAAAACATCGAGATGAGTAAACCATTTGCATGAAAACTATATTATTGAACGAATAATTATGTCCGTCTATTTTTCTTTCATTGATAATTATGTAGGTTCGTTTTGGGTTGACCGTACCGACTTATATGTATTTTATAAATTAATACTTCTGATATTTTTCAATCTCTGCCAGATTGCTTTTCAGTCAATATATGAAGTTACTTGTATGTAGTAAAAGTATGAAATGAAGATTTTTCTATCGCAATTTCGGGATTATCCAAAGCGGATAGTTTATGTTCTTTGGTCATTCTCCAAGACAACTAAAGAACTTTGAAACAATCCCGATTTAAAAGTTCGGCTGTCGACGCAATAAAGCGCCGTAATATCGACGCTTTGTATTCAAGCTCCGTCTGCGAGTAGACAATAGAACAAAAAAACCAAATAAACTTTAAAGACTTCGTTAAGATACCCCAATTAGCATTGGTCTTAGAAATTATTAATCAATTGAATTTAAGATAAACTTATCTCGGGAATTGGGTTTTAGAGCTTCAATTTAGACGGCACAGATTCTCCTAGAATTTAGAGTAGCACACGATTTCGGAGAAAGTGTTCATCTAACAACTAGTAAAAAGCATGGGACTTATCTAAATTATCATAGCAGGTTTGACTTAATGTGGGCTTAGACCACTGCCAACGATTGGACTTTCTTTGAGGGAATTAATTTGCTAGAAATGCCTCACCCGATGTCTCTGGTTCAAAGGTTACAAGAAACAGGTGGAATCACTTGTAGTAAGATGGAAACTTGGTAACCAATATGGGAAACCACAAAGTTCGTGTCAGACATGAGAATGTTGAATGCCCTGCAATTTCAACGTCAATTAGAAGTTAGAACCCAGAAATTGCTATTCAACTATTCGTTATCGCTACATATGTATTATAAACCAAAGTCGCTTCCCGCTCTGTCTGTCGGTATGTATGCTTAGATCTTTAAAACTACGCAACGGATTTTGATCCGGCTTTTTTAATAGATACTGATTCAAGAGGAAGGTTTATAAAATACGAGTGGCACATAGATTTCCACGCGGGCGAAGCCGCGGGGCGCAGCTAGTTGTAGATATTCTAGCAAATATTATCGTATATAATAATATTTGTGGACTTCACTAGGCTTGACCATTTCATGTTAGTAGGCTACGGTTACGTACGTGAGACGTTTCAGTGATAATGAAGCATAAAACCCAATTTACGTCAAATAACCGTAATATATGTATCTCAATGTTAGACCTAGACTAGACCTTTCTTTCAAATATATTCAATTTATTTTACGTATAGTTGAAATACATTCATTGCCAACCTGAGGTGAGATCCCTAGGGAAGATACACGCCTAGTGAAGGGTGGTCTTCACATAAAAGATGTAGACCAGGGATTCCCAAAGTGGTCGATATCGACCCCTTGGGGTCGATATCGGTTTCCTAGGGGTCGACATAAACGAAAACTGATTTTGGGGGTCGACGAGGTCTAAAAATAGACCCCTATTAAATTAACACAAGTTCTTATTTAAAACTTTCAAGATAGGTAGGTACTGTATTGTTTATGTTATGTTACGTGTATTAAGAATAATTAATATTTTTGTAGCAAATAGCATTGTTGTAGTAATGTAAAGTCTCAAGTTCGTACAAGATGAAAAACTCGGCAAGTCAGTGTGGACAAGATTGTGCAAGATAATGAGTTCGAGCGTACGTCTTTCAGGCGCGTTTTGACTTGCTCTCTACATATTTGACGCTTACGCGATTTAAAACGAACGAATTCATGATCAAGTTGAAGTCCAATCATGTTCCTGATATTTTACTATTTAACGAGCTTGCACTTAGGTTGAAAGTTCATTTGCGTTTTGAAATTCGTTGGAGCTTGAAAGATAATAACTCATATAAGTACTCATTTATTTCAAGAGATTACAAAGTTATTACATAGCTAAATTAAGTGAAGTAAAGTGACTGAAAAAGAATTTACAAAATGCTGAGCTCCCTACGCGAGTTAATAGCGTAACCATACAATAATCTGCAGTTTTTTTTGTTTAGGTTCATCCATCACACTGAATGTTTTATTTTCTCTTTGCGAATTAATAATTTGTAATAATCATTATTAATTAAACTTGATATTTACTGAATTCTTTATAAAAAAAAGTCTTTAAATTTTGATGAGAAAATGAAGTCAACTTTACTCACTTAACCAAGTGCAAAGTTTTCCAATTGGTACCTTAGTACCTAGGTATTTTATATCAATAGGAAAAAACCAAAGTTAGGCCCCCTTATTCATAATAGTCTGCTAACTTAAAGCATTGCTAATTCTCACTCTGTCTTCTTCTATTGACCTAAGTCAGAATAAAAAATGCAGCTGTTTTAAGTTAGCGGACCATAATGAATGAGGGAGTTGATCTTAAAAGTAGGTAATTTGGCCATGGGGTCTGAGGTAACAGTTCATTTTGGAAAAGGGGTCACTTGTCCAAAATAGTTTGGGGATCCCTGATGTAGACGAACGGTAATGATAGGTAAATAGGTTTTCTCTTGGGTAAGGTACTTTACGTACTATTGTATCCAACCAATTACATCAATATTTTTTTTTTCTACCTGCGTAATGTGGTGCGGCGGGCGAAAGTGCGCATGCGACGCAGGAGGTTGCGAGTTCGATTCCCGCCTTGGAACACATGTTTGTACGATCTGTAAGTATTTGTGCAGTGTGTTCTGTGTATTTCTTTATATAATAAAAATATATCGATATATATAATGTATTCTATTATTTATATGAGTCAACTAGTATAGTACCCATCATAACACAAGCTCTGGGCCTATGATGCTGTGTGCATTGTTAAGCATTATTTCTTTTATTATGTATGTTGCATACTCTATAATTCTGATCCAATAGGTAACATGTGTTATGTATTCATATTTCATATATATATATATTTATTTATTCCATAAAACAAAATACATTGTGTGCGGAAACTTAAAAATAAATTATATTAACTACAAGAGAAAAAAGAAAAAGTATCACATTAAATTAAATTATTCAATGATTATCTTCACATACACACAGTTTATACATACATATATTATATAATCAAGGTCATAGTTCGTCAATGGAGTAGATGCACTTTTCCAGAAGATAACATTTTAGTTTATTTTTTAGAAGTGTTCTTCTATGTATGACTTCTTTTATTTCGAGCGGCAATTTATGTATGTCCAATACCTATGTAGTCTGTGAAAGTGTGAATCTTTATCTAGTTATCGATTTAATACCACCCAATTCAAGGCACGTTCAATAAAAAGATTATGGAAAGATCTTGATAAATGGAAAAACTATAGTCCTCAAAGCCATTGTCACAAAAGAAATCCTTCTATATTGAGGGCGAGAAAATGTTGTGTTGTAATTCTGAGTGTTTCATGCTCAAGATTGTTCGAGTTGGAGTAGCAGAATTTTTTTATATTATTATAATTTCTGCGTTTTACAATTATTATAGCAAGCAGGTGTTTTACGAGCATAGTAAACTATGTTATATACTTAAACAATACATGTATCTAAAAGTAAAGTAAAAAATCATTTATTTCTTTAGGCTTACAAAATAAGCACTTAGACAAGTCATATTTTATACACTATTTTGAGGTGTATTGAGAAGTTGATTTTAGTGAGCTAACATTTTAATTTTGCACGCCTCGACGAGGTAGGAATGTATTGGAAATACCAATTATTATTAAGAACTTTTGTACCTACATTCCAGCAAATAAATGATTTGATTTGTGATATATAAATCTTTAGTAAAAATGACAATAAAATCCAAACAGACAAATGAGTCAGTCAACAACGGTTTACAAAAAAATTAACTTTAACTTAATGTACAATTATTAAACAGTGTTTGAGATTCCCTCTTAAGTAAATGAATAACCTATGTCAGGGGAAAAGGTTTGCTAGAGCTGAACCATTTAATTTCCCGCTAATCGCAAACGAACCACCTTAAACTAAAATTATATAACCGCCAACGAGGGCGATTAGGAGCAAAGCAATTACCCCGAGAATAACCACTAAGGTACCTACCTACTTGAGAAAGGAAACCTAGGTACTCAATTGAAATTCCTGGCAAAATAACTGGTTTTACATGCTCTTTACAGAGTATGCGAATTATTGGGCACTATAAGAGAGCCCAGACAAGAAACTATGGACTTGAAAACGATCTTTCATAAGACAAGCGAGACTGAATGTCTCTTCTCAACGCTTGTGTACGACGCCCTCCGACCAGGTGGGATGCCGACCTGCGAAGGACTGCAGCAGTATACTGCAGGTAGATGCTGGATGCGGCAAGCTGAAGACAGGGCGCTATGGCGCTCATTGGGGGAGGCCTATGTCCAGCGGTGGACAACTATAGGCTGATGATGAAACCCTTGTGAGTTTATGATACATCGTTGGCCATATCGTCACTTTGCATTTATTATTAATAACCTTTTCGAAACAGTTATTCTAAACAAATCAAATCATCGAATCACAGTCATTCATGACCAGAAAAAAAGAAAAATCCTGTATTCCAAACGCCGCCGCAGTGCAGATTAACGTGACTCAATTTTAATATCCTATGTGAATAAGCAAACACGAGTTCCAGGCCAACACTATTTTAACAAGAATAAATTATTTCCCCTCGCAAAAAATGATTCAGGTCACATCCATTTCCCGATTTTCGTTTCCTTTGATTTTCGCGGAAACTGGATGACCTTATACCCCACTTTTATACAAACAATACAAGTTTTTTCGCATAGAAACTGTAGTAAATAGCGCCCCAATGTAATTGATACTCTATTGTTATTCAATTACAGTGGATAATAAAGTCGGTTAAGAGAGTATAGCGTGCCAAGTCGTCACGGATCACAGAAGGCAGCTGTACCGAACTTATGGTAGACTAGTTTCTGCTCACTGCTTTGCACGCTTTGTTTCTGTTATGTCTGAAATGTTTATTTCTATCCCATGGGAATTGTTATATAGAATGAAAGTAGCGTGTGTTTGATTCCAGACTTAGCTACATCTATGCAAAATTCAGCCATCCATTCAGTAGTTTTGGCGTGAAGTACCAAACATACATTCATCCATCTAAACATCCAAACTTTTGCATTTTTTTATATTAGTATAGTGTGATACAACTTTATACAAGTACAACGGAGGCAATCAAGTTAATGGTCAAATTATTCATATGGAACCAGGCCAAACAGGCGATAGATATAGACACATCATTAACTGAGAGAAAATAACACACAATAATAATACTCATTCAGTAAATCGCGTGAAAGTTGAAGAAAACGATGTAAGTAATAACAATACAGGTAACCTATCACATAAAACATTTTGTTAAGAACTTTTTACTAGTGGTTTGGTGGTGGAAAGTTGGTGTTGATATGTATTGTTTCTCGCCCACACAAAAAGAAACCTAAAATTCGGAAATTGCTTTTTGTCCAAAACTCAAACAAGAGAATGAAGAGGGATAATTCTGTGAGAGATTAGAGAGAAAAGGTAACAAGACGTTATGTAGCTTTTTATGTTAGATTTTTCTGGTTCCTGATGAAAAGAGTCAGTAGACAAAGGCAGAAACTAGTTGTCAAACACGCACCGTAGTGGTTTCTGATTGGTATTTTACCACTTTACAATAACTTGTGGCCTCCAATGATTGAATGCAATATAAAGGTTTAGAAATGCCCCATAAAACAGGCATGGTCCAACCAACATATTTGCTAGTTTTGAGACAGATCGAGCCTTGAAGTCGGTTTGGAGATTGTGGTGTTTTGTTTTTGGTGAAAAGGGACACATTGTTTGGTCGGTCTATAGCGACTTGACTGATTGATGATGAAAGCTGTTTATAGAAACAGCTCTTATTCACAATCTACATAAAACAGTTTTTTTATACTTTTCTCCTATGGGGAGAAAGGGGGATTGCCTATGAGGGCGATTCCATATTTTCCATATTTTATTTTCTATATTATAGAAAATACAGGGGGCTACGGCTTACTTTAGGGGAGGCATAAGTATACAAGTAGTGGACTAATATAGGCTGATGATTACAATGAAAAATACTGTTAGAAAATAGTTTCTCGCTGGCGATGTCGTTTTTTTTGTCCGACCTGAAACTGCGTTATAGCACGCCAATAAACGGAAACAGCGATTATTGCTGTAGATATATGGACGTTATTCGTATTTACGGTCTGTCGGTCATCACGATCAATGCACCGTTACAAGCAGCTTTTAAGGGTGTTGGAATTGTATGCAATTTGTTTATATCCTGAGTATACAATTCTATTGGCGCAGTAAGTATCACTACATAATTTAGTTATATAAAACAAAACTCCCAGCCGCGTCTGTCTGACGGTCTGAGCACAATACACTCAAAATCTACGAAAAGGATTTTTTATACAGCTATGAAAAAAATTAAAGTAGGTGTAGGGTTATGCCTGCTACCCGTGCGAAGAGGGTTGCTAGTAAAATCAATTTTTTTTGACAGAAGTCTACATTAAACATACTGAGGGCGCAATGAAAAAACAAACCACAACACGCCCAATAAGCACCTTATTTTGGACACCAAATGGCCAAAGTTTGTCTAGCTACGCCTTCGATACGAGAACTCGCCAAATTTATTATTCCATTGTCTATTAAAGAATATACAAATATGTAGTTCGTTTTTAAGAAATGCGAAAAATAAGATAAGCTTTAACCTAGTTAGTTTTCGTCTGCTTATATTATCTTTTCATGCATTATCATCAGAACTAGATAACAATAAAACTATATACCTAGGCTTATATGTATATTGCCTTCTATATTATATTCTGTTATCTACGTTGGTATTCCAATTATACATGCACCATACGATAACATACTTTCATAACATCAACCGAGCTAAACTGCAGTATTAAGGACTAGTCTACTGCTTGCTTGAAGAAGGCTTTGTAAACTTGCTTGCCTCATTAAGTTAACTCCTGCATGCGCATGACGCAGATGAACATTAGCGATGAAAAATCGGTGAAATTCTGACACTAATGACTTTCGGAAGGATTTTAAGCTTAAACTATCTAATGCCGGCATAATATCGTGAATCTTTATTAATCGACGAATTAAATGCATGCTAGGGAGTAGCATGGGCAGTATTCAACCTTCTGTCTAGGATAGCATAGAAAAAATATCACATAATATATAAACTAGACAACAATGAAATCGCATCATCATTGATCGAGTAAAATATTTAAATTTATTTTTTGTAATCCAACAAGGTGGCTAACAAACTAGCGACCCGCCTCATGGGAAGTGGCTACCGCGACTTAATTTATGTCTTGTTATGTAGTTAGTAGGCAGATGCTGGATGCGGCAAGCTGAAGACAGGACGCTGTGGCGCTCATTAGGGGAGGCCTATGTCCAGCAGTGGACTACTAATAGGCTGATGATGATGTAGTTTTCGTCTAGGTTGTCAATGCTATGCTGGAAGCAGGTTATTAGAGTTGTTCGCATGATGCAAACACGATTTAGAACTGAACGAATTTAAACTGAACTGTAAGAGTAAGATAAGTAAACACCAAGATAAACTATCTCGCACTATCATGCATCCCAAGTGAGTATATAAGTAGATAACTGGACATTTCAAGATTGGATCATGAATCTATTTAGAATCTTAGATTTTGAAAATTATCTTACTACTAGCTGCGCTTTGCGGCTTCGCCCGTGTGAAAATCTATCATATGTGTCAAATGGTTTATAACCTTCCTCTTGAATCACTCTAAGATCTAAGCATACATAGGGACAGACAGATAGCGGTAAGCGAATTTGATCTATACTATAATGATCAAGCAAATAAATGATCTGTATTCTGTATATATGTAGTGAAGTTATAGCTACATTCCCTGAATAACATTGGCTACGTTTTATTCGCCACGTGAGCGAATCAACGAGCAGAGGCTTGTCCTAAAATAATAGCAGATAGCAATATCATGCATAAGGTAAATGGGACGCTAATTTGTATGGATATTGGTAGATACATATTGGGTTAATTTTATTACTATCACGATTGGGCAATAACCAGTGTTAGGTACGATAACTAAGTTGCTCATACACGTCTGTCGGTTTACCACATCCACGTAGTTTTAATTTTGTACGCAAGATCAGTAGGGTTGTTTAACTAAGCGAGAAATGACTCTGTATACTATTTTTAAAACCTGGCTGTTTATGCGAGAAGTGACTGTATACGATTTTTAAGACCTGATTCTTAAAACCTATCGATAAAAAATCAAGTAAAAACTACAGTAGCTACTCATAATATTTTCATAATTTCCTCAGTTATTGGGGGTTCGTTATAAGATACCTAAGATAAGGTACCATCATCTAAGGGTACACCAGTCAACAACAGCTCGAACTCGTCGGTAAGGACGGTAAGCGAAGCCTAAATGTATGCCATCTTATAGCATAGTGTGCGAGAGGGTGCGCGCTAGGATGAAATGCACAATGATTCATTCCTAAAACGTCCGCTTAAAAAACTGTACAAGGTTTATTATAGTATAGAAAAACTATTGAAAAAATTAATATTTCAACTTTTGTCTAACTAAACCATTTTGGCACCGAATTTCTTTTAGAGTTTTCTTTCTCCGTAAGTATATTATTTACTGTCGCCATAAGTTGGGCTTAAAACAGTGTTGAAATACGAAAGTGTAGAAGCTCAATCTTTTTTTCGGTTTTGTGTGTATAATATATACATAGATAATGACGACATAAAAGACAAAAAAAACATGAAGAGACAGTTCTTAATGCACACCCCTTCTGCGATCATCAATACCGGTCAATACGTCTGCTGTGGTGGTTATATCAAACCCCCTGAATGCCTACCCGCATATTCAACAATGGATGTGAATGCTGATCTAGGATCATCTGGACAAGACATTCGAGATTCTAATGTCGTTCTCACTGCATTGGTGTATCAACCGGGCATTAACAAGGTACTTCGGAATATCAGTTTGAAAGCTACTTAAAGATAATAGTACCTACTTAGTTCGCAAGAGAAATCGTTCTAGCCAAGGCAGGCCTACTAGCGCGTAACCTACGTACATTAGGGCAATTACTTTTGCTCTTGTAGGTATAAGATAGGTAGGTATTAGACTTAATAACAGCAGTTTTGTAGATACCTATGTATACAAATCTTCTGTCTAGTTACTATACAAAATGATAAAACACCAATAATATCGAAGCCATACAAATGCAGCTAAGATATAAAAACCTACTACATAAGTTAACACTCACGGTCACTTTAACTTTATTATGGTAGCAATATTATTATCGACAATTTTGTTTGAGAATAGGATAGGAAAGGATAGCATTCGTAATTAATACATCCAACAGAGAACCAAAGTTATCGACATAGCTATAAGAATTAGCAAGCTGAAGCGGCAGTGGGCCGGCCATATCTCGCGAAGAACCGACAACCGCAGGCGTTGAGTGGAGACCACGACTCGGTAAACGTATTGTAGGACGCCCTCCAGACAGGTGGGATGACGATCTGCCAAAGACTGCAGGGAGACGCTGGATGCGTCAAGCTAAACACAGGGCGCTGTGGCGCTCATTAGAGGAGGCCTATGTCTAGTATGGACTAACATAGACTGATGACTTTTGCAGGCTCAAACGTTGCAGAAAAAATAACCATAATTTACAGTTCATCTTGAAAGATGTCTTGCGAATCACTGGACATAGTTATCAAAACATTTGAAAGCATTTTAAAAGAATTATTATTCTATTTTACACTTTATGAAAACTGAAATTATTGCTTAAAATTATAGGCATGGTGCCCAAAAATTTAAACAGGGGTAATTTTTTTACAAATTTTCAAAAAATTACATAAATCCCAAACTTTTGTTACTTTTGTTTTTGTGACTGATTGCCCTTTCCTGCACACGCACCTATAAGGTTATTTATTCAAACCTTTTGTATAAATAGTAATTTATCCATTGCAGCATTATTTATTGTATGAATAACATAAACTTTCCCATACATAGGTATATTATTTTGATAGGAAGTAGAATGGATATTCTTAAGCTTATTATGTAATGTATGATTAATTCAAATTAGGGTGGAAGCCAATAGCGGAAGCCATACAAATGCAGCCAAGATATAAAAACCTACTCCATAACTAAACACTCACCGTCACTTGAACTTTATTATGGTAGCAATTATGTTAAATTTTGTTTGAGTGTAAAATTGCCCTATGGGCTAGAATAAACCAGTAGCCACCTGACCGAACATAACTGATTTGGCCTTAAAGGGTCCGAGGTCCTAAAATAGACTGTCGAGTACTTGTCCAAACTGATTGATAGCGGAATTGTCACTTCCTACTGCGAAGATAGCTCGCTTCCCCATATTCTATCCTGGTTAGAATGAACACCTTTGTTCAGGGGTTTTTTTATTATGATTTATGACAAGAATAGACTTTGTGTCTGTACACAAAGTCTATTCTTATCATACATCATATTTTGACTGTATGTTGATAACAATATAAACTACAAACCAGATCCTCGCTTTCCCACCAACTTTTTTCTTACCAATAAAATCTAAAAACTACCTTATTCTGATTTATCTGACTGATCTTATTGAATAATAACATCAGCGTAAAGGCAAATGATTCGAGCTAAAAATGCGAGCGCGAATAAGCCTAATTTATAGGTAATACACTCAGGAGGTGATTATGGCAACTTTCCTTAATTATTTCAATAGATAAAAAATTTATCCTGTAGGATATGGAGGGTGACTGTAGATGTTTCCTAGGTTCCTACACTTTGAAATATCTACAGTTCTGAGGTACCTAGGTATTTGTAGGAGCAGATAATTAGTTAAGTTAATAAGTAGATAGGTACCTATATGATGGGGTTCCAAAGCTGTCCAATTTTCAAATGGATACCGTAAGCCACTGATTTCTTCTCAAACATGCTAGATGTGAACAGAGTTAGGTAGGCAGGTCAACAGAGGTCATCAGACAATATTAATTGAAAAGTTGCAAACTTTCAAAAAGTTGATTGAATGCTCTCAACAGCCCCGCCAATTTTAACGGTTTTTATAACGCACCTATCAATTATCGTTAATTTGATTGTAAGCTTTATAAACATAACCGTTACCTTTTGAAACAATCACAACCCGAGGCAGGTCAACAAACAGCAACAAGGCAGGGTGGATGTTTAGCTGGTTGGTCTCGGGAAATATTATCACACGTGCAAAGGCATATAAAACTTTTATAAATACAACTACAAAATTTGCACTTTTACTACTTATCACAAAACAATATTTTTAACAAATTAGTTTACAATAATTCCAGCTATTTATCTAGAAAATAATAATCACAACACAATGTTCTTTCTTTGCAAAAATTTTGACAGAAAATAACGGTGGTGCCTATTATTATTAGAGTCAGTCACGTCACGTTGACAGAATCAGAAACTTCAGTGCAGTCAAGTCAATCAAGTTCCGGCCAGTGCTGCCAACAGTAGATCTAAAAAATACATACCTAATCAAAATAATGTCGATTTTATTTATGTAGGTAGGTGCTGTATAGTATAATGGAGTTCAGTGACTTTATGGAAGATATTTCGACGACCGATGTGGCGCGGTGGGCGAAGGTCCGCCTGCGACGCAGGGGGTTGCGGGTTCGATTCCCGCCTCGAAACAATTGTGTGTACGATCTGCAGATATTTGTTCCGGGTGTTCTGGTCGTTTTATATGTATAATAAAAATATCTATCTATGTAATGTATTGTATTATGTATATCAGTTATCTAGTACCCATAACACAAGCTCTGCTTACCATGGGGCTAGATAATGCTGTGTGAATTGTCCAGCATTATTTATTTATTTATTTAGAAAATCACTGAACTCGTATTTGGTGGAATGCGTCCACGTGGAATCTAATTTCTTAATTTATACATACCTATAGACTTTTACATACCTATAGACCTATAAAAATATAGGTTTATTTATAGGTTCTGAATGTATGAAAATGGGTTTTCTTTTACTCTTAACTCATTTCGTTACCGATCGGTCGGGATTAAACTTGTAGTTAGGTAAACTTATACTTATATGGCAAATTCAGAGTAAAAACTTTTTATCGTTTGACCTAAAATCTTCATCTGTAATTGATAATATGTGTAATATAAAATTATTAACTGAATAATATCAATGTTTAGTTTTCTACCAATAATATGCTGAATATAGCAAACATAATCCTGCGTTGGCTATAATAGGGTGAACTTATCATAATGTGACATTGACAGCTCAATAGTTTTGACCTATCGTCAGCTCAGTCTTGCCATCTTTGGAGCATTTACTGAACTACAAGCTAAAACGTTTACAGTAGGTAGGTATTATTGTGGGTTGTGAAGGGGACGCTGATGTCGTCCATGCGTCATTGTTTTAAGGGCATGTGCTAGATGGCGCTTTTGTTAGTTTATAAAACCAGATAAAACGTACGAATCCTGTCAACAAAGTGAGTTTATTGTTACTAGTATAGTATTATTATATTAGGTCTCGATTCGGTATTACCCCCTTATTACATTATTAATTAATCTCAAGAAGAATTATCTTAAATTATGTTGGATTCCAAATCGGAGTACCTATACCTATTATTCTCGAATGACTTATGCTGTTTTTAATAGGGTAGGTATCACGTGAGTGGAACTGCGGGCAGAGGAAACTACTGCCCTCTGTAGGAGAAAAAGCACAACTGCTGTAACCTAAGTTGAAAAATGAGTTACCAAACTGAATCTTTTTTATCCTATGTAATATTAATAATTTTATGGATAATATTGAATTTAAATTAACTATTTAGAAAAAACCATTCCTACCTCCTATTTAATATACCTTTTAAATTAAGGTTATCTAGGGAAATCATTGAAACAACAACATGTTAAATTGAATTTTATTTATTTATTCGTAAATTTCTCATAATAGATAACGCTTTTTTAAACTTAACTGGAAGCCTCTACAGAAACATAGTATACATTTAAAAATAGAATACAGAAGTAGGAAGATAAAGGCCCACATACACGCGATATTTAGCCGCAGCGCGGTGCGTTGCGTTGCGGTGCGGTACAATACTGTGTGGGAGCCTTTTCTCTTGTTTTACTTTTACGTGTAACTTAATATTACGAAGATTATCCTATCGCTGGCAGCTGGATGGCATGTGGCAATCAGTTTTCACCTAGAAAATAAAATCGTTTTGACACAAAATAAACATGAACTATTCAAGGAGGTTTTACAATAGCTTTTATTAAATAATTTGCGCGCTTACAGGTAGTGAGGTAAAATCGATCAACTTTCAGTATGGTAATTTATTAAATAAGCGGTATATTTTTGTTCTTTTTATAAGAATTCTTATTTAACCTATTTTCTACTTCCTCACCTCTAGTAGTAGTAGTAGAGTATGTGGTATTATTTGGGTCTATTAGTTAAATAACTGATTATGTTACACAACTATGTAATTTTAGCTATTAAAATAACGGGCTAAAATAACTTAGTTTTTTGAATAGCTACACAAATAATCAAAATACGTCAACAACATGCAAACACTAACACAATGCGAGGCTATAAACAAAAATAATAAACATGCTCTAACTTTAGTTAGGTACACAATACGTCCTTTAATCTACTAATATAGGGCACAATTACTTTTATCTAATGTGGAAGGCATCTAATAAGCTTAATGCTACAAGAAATAATTTAGAATTTTGGCACTTAGGTATAGTAATAAAGGTGACATAAATAAAAACATAATTTCATAAGTAGATAGGCGTAGAAATCAATTACAATATTTATAAAAAATCAATGTAGATAAAGTAAGTCAAACATCACAGCTATAATTTCTTACCATTTTATATATAATTAAGATATGATTTTTTTTAAACTCATCATGTTTGTATTAAAATTTACTTTTCAAAGTATTTGACAATAGGTATAACATTTTAAACATTAAAGGCAGGTAAATTACACGAAATGATTCAGCCTATGTATTATATTATCTGTGATTCAGCTAAAGGCTACATTGCATTAAAAATTTAAATCATTAGTGTGATCATCATAACAGTCCAATATTTAAAAACACAGTCATACTTATAAATGTATATGTGGAAGCAATTAAAATCGCAACGAACCGCACTATTGTGATTGATCATATGAAAGCAGATAGCCTTTATTTTTTCTATACCTACTTAGTTAAAACAAATATTAGGTAGGTACCGGTTATCGGATCAAAGCTGGCTTAAAATAGTTTTATCACAAACAAAGTAGGTACTAAGAACGTACATCTAGGAGCAAGAATGAATATCTCTCATAGATGCACCTACGTTATTCCACGCATACATTCATATCTTATTTGAGGGTTTTTCCAAGGTTTCGAATATTTATTTCGCCCTTTAGTTCGGGACTTTAAGGTTGTCGCAGATAAGAGGCGCACAGCTACAACCTAGCACAAAAAAGCGCATTCAAATATGGCCTTAAAACTCGTTAACTTTAGATACATTTTACAGTGACAAAATAGCTTCCCACAAGCTTCAAACGAGTGGTCCGCGAGCTTTAAAGCCCATATTTGAATGCAAATGTACGTGCTTTGCTGCAGCGATGATATTCAGGTGTGTAACCAGCTTTATTCGTGCCGTCTAGCCAGCTTTCATTACCCGTTAACCGTAGTTATAAAGCTCTACCATAAGCTTCACGTGGCAAAACACATTATTTTTCGCATCAAGGACAAACAAAGGTTTCAGCAAAAATTTATAACGAGCATTGTCGTATATATTAATACATACATCTTTAAATTATTAAACAACCAAATGAATAACATTCTGTCGATGCTACACTTCGGCACTTCGTAGTTAAAATTCAAAATCCTTTATTTCCATAGGCTTACAAAATAAGCAGTTAAACAAGTAAAATTTTATACTATACATTTATAAAATAGATAAATGACACATAAGGTGTTTTGGACATAAGGTGTTTTTGACTTTCTATTCACTTCAATTTTGTCAAAATGTTGGTCAAAAAGGTGTTTTAAAACGTACATTTTACAGCATAAAGCGTATGGTAGAGCTAGCTAGGGTCATGTTATATTATAAGCATAGCGATTATCGTCACGATTGCTAGCAGCAAGCCGAGTAGCGTCAACCAATCCAGGTCTGCCAGGTGCTGAGAGAACATGAGCGTGTACGTACAAGCCAACATCAGCGTGCCACTGTTACGCCAGTCGTGCTTCGACGAGCTATCGCCTGTCAAAATAATGTAAGTAAACTCAACACGCCATTCAAATTAAAAAAAAAACAGGGGAATCAGGCTGAATAAACAACATCTATCCGAACTGAACGCGCCGAGCCAGCTGAGATTGAAGTGAAACAAATTAATTCTGATGATTTGGTCACCTAGGTGTGGACAAAGTTAGTTTTGCAAGGTTTCAAACGATTTCATACAACTAATACTGAAGTTCGATTCCTGCTATCTTGACGCGTTCTTGTTGGAAAGGTGTGTATTTAGCTTTACAGGGGAATAACTAAGCAAACATACCTACTCAAATTCTGAAACGTAAATGTCGTATATACACGTGAGATTCATGTTCACGTATAATTATGCAACATTTAAAATGCTGATAGAACTTTATGGATAGGGTCATTTAAAAATTAAAAAGGTATAGGACTATAGGTTAAAGAAAACTTTATAAACATGCCTAGCTAGACAAACATTAGACTACAATAGGTAAAAGGAAACACAAAGGTGAAAAGCATGCCAAAATGATCAAAGCGAAACCCGAACACCATGCACGAAAATGGCCCACGTACCTCGATGATCATTTTGTGAATTAGTTTGCCTTTTCCTCCACGGCACAGCGTTATTTGGCAGTGGGTTGCTTTGACTAGGATCCGTTTGGTCTACAGAGAGCCGTCTTAGTTGCTGGTTCATGGTCTGAACGAGCTTTGGAGAACTTAGTTCACCTCGAGTTTTCTCTTTGTTGTTATTTTCATTGGTACCTTTCTTAGATTTATCAAGTTTGAATATCGTGGCTAATTCTTCCGAAGAATTATATTCTGTGGAATCGGCCACATCTTTTTTTAATTCTAAGTCGTCTTCGTAAATAGAAAGATTAACGGAAGCTCTGTTTGGTGCTTCTTGTTTAATGTTCTGTACTTGAGTAAGTTTTTCACTAGCTTCAGTTATGCCAGTTACTTTTTGAGGCACATTATTAATAACTTCGTTTGCGTTATTTCCTTTAGGTAAAAATAGCTTTTCATTAACTTGTGTTATACCTGCTAATAAGTCTGATATTCCATCTTTTAGTTCTTTGAAAGCATTTGTTTCTTTTATATCTTTATCCATGTTCAGGAAAGGATTTGTCGACTTAATTTCTACAGGTTTTGGTTTCGAAACAATGCAATTTTTATCCTCAATATTAGCTTTCTCAATTTTAATAGAATCATTTTGAATAGACACTGGTATTACATCAGGTATTAATTGGTTTTCTGGTAACAATACTGTTGTTTCACAGGCTTTCATTTTTTCTTCATTATTTGATATATAATTTGATACTTTTTTGCTTTCATCTTCGAAATTGAGGTCCTTTTCAATACTGTGTTTTAGCTGATCTTCAACTCTATGCAACTGATCAGATATAGCTAGGAGGCTATCCTCAGTTTTTTTACCCATAGATTTTTCATTTTCTTCCACTTTGTGCTTTACTTTAGATTCGTAGTCTACTTCAGAGTGCAAGCTAACCACTTTGATTTCAGGTGTTGGATTCTCATCTGTCGATTTATTATTGGTCAAAGCGTTGAGAAAACTTAGCCTACTATCGGATATTCTTGCCTGGACATCCGTCTTCTTCTCATTCTTCTCGTTGTTACGATTTTTATCTAATTCCGCTAGCGCTACCCCAAGCTTATTACTAGTATCCATAGCTTCCTGTGCAAGCATACTGAGAACATGCTGAAATTCGTCCTTCGATGAGCGTTTTGATGCCTGAGGAGATCTATTTGATGGAGATGAACTTTTGGACTTATCACAAGATGGAGGTTTAGCGAGGTGTCTATCATCGTGAACATATGAATCATCCTTTGCGAAATTATGGGAAGGTGCGTGATGGTTATTGACAAAGAGGTTGACAGTATTGTGTCTTTGTTTTACCTTGTTACGGGGATAGCTGTCCTTTTCAGTTTCGTTGTTTTCAAACGTGTCACGTAGGCGGCGCATAACATCGCTGTTACTGTTAGTCTTTTGAATAGGCGACGGTTTACTGCTCATATTTAGTGCTTCATCAATTTCTTTTTGAATCATCGTAAAAATATTTGCTGAGAGAGATCTGACAGCCCTCTTTTTTTTGAGCGTCGCAGGTGACTCTTTTGGAGAATATTCGTTGTAGCTGGGATTGTTATTGAGATGTGTTATATCATCGTAGTTGAAATGAGTTGAGTGCCGATTATCTTTCCTCAGGCTTCTAAAAGCTAAATCATCGGACACAATATCTGGAGATCTTCTAGGTACAAACCTTGGCCTTCCCTTACCATCCGGCACAGCGTGCAAATAGTCACTTTGGGGAGCTGGTGAAACTGGACCAATGGGTATTCCGAAGGGTGGTTGAGGATCTGCTGTCTTCAACCGGTTATTCATTTGCTTGATATTTCTGTAAACAACGTCATCGTAAACGATGTCGGGCTCATTACGCTCCGAGTGTCTGTCATCATCTGACGCATATGGGACGTATACTGGTGACGCTAGCATGTAACTAATTTGTGCTTGAGGGTCTTTGTTGAACGACTTGTCCTTTGTGAAGGAGTTCATTCTCCGGAATGCCATGTCATCTTGTAATTTGTCAGGTAGCGTTGATCTTCTTGGCACCCGTCTCAAAGGTGTAGTTGGCTGGCTTCGTAATTGCACTTCGTCATCGTTTCCATTCCAGTCATTGAAATGGTCGTTATATTTTGGAGTCATTAGCTCTCGCCGTTCCGCTCTATCTAACAAATCTTCGTCGCCGAGGCCTAAGCTGTTGTATATCGCTTCTAATTCGTTGAGAGCGTCGTCGAGGTTTGTTGATTTTCGTCTTTCAGAAATTTTTTCATCATCCGAGGGCATTTGGTACGTGGCAGGAATGTAGGTGTCTGACTTGTGTCGTGTGTGAGTTTTGGATGTAGGAGATGTCACAGATTTTGGAGGTTCTACCGTGATAGACCTCTTATATTCAGTCGTTGCTTTCCATATTTTAGCATCATCTGTGGTATCAATAGATGCTTTATACATAGGTTTATTCTTATTAATAATATCATTATTATCTTGCTTGTATTTATTTTGGTCAATATAAAACGAAGCTCTATTATTTTGTGTATTGTTCGAATAATCACTGCTACTTCTAGAATTAGCGAAAACATGTTGGTTTCTTTTCTGCCTCTCCGTATCATCGATTTTTCTCCAAAAGTCTGACGCATTTCTGGGTTTTCTATAAACATTATCAGCAACATTCAAAGATGCTTGCGAGTCACTGAGATATTGGTTTTCCATACCGTTTTGGCCCATTTTGACGCTTATTGGCCTTCGAGATCTTGGGCTTTGATCAGCATAATACAAAATATCAGTTTTAGCTTGCACTGGTTCTGGTTTTATAATGGTTGGTTTTCTCCAAGGTGATGCATTCCCATACATACCATAGAGATTTGGTTCGGCTGAAACCGACGCCGGCCTTCTAGGCTGTTCAGGTTTACTTTGAAAAGCCTGAATATATTCATTGTTTTGCATTGCTATGTGGTCTTCTGAATTTGATATGGGCCTCCGTAATCCGTTGAAGCCTGGAACTGACCTTTCTTGACTTCTCCTCATTATTCTTTCAAAATCATTGTTTGGCACTCCGTGTACGGTTTTTTGACCGTGGTTTAGTCTGTCAGCGATAATTGGATTATTTTCGTAATACATTGATAGAGGGGTAGTGACTTTTCTGTGCATATCTCTTGGTGGTGGAACTGGTGGCGCTTTTTCTTCCCTTTTTACATTATTTACGTTTCCCAGAGGAAATTTGACGCACATAACATTTTCAGGGCTTTCATAGTGATTGCTGCTGACACTCCTTTCTCTATTGTTATTTGCATAAAGCGAATCTCTGTTGTTATTGGTCGGGTATTGGATGGAATAGTTAATATGCTCGTTGTTAACTTTAGCGTTAAAATTAATGGATGATGGGTAACTTTGAGTCGTTGATGGGAATGATGATATTGACTCGGATTTCATTGGTCGACGGATTGAGTCATTGTTCTGGAGTTCGGTTTTGGCTTGGTTTGTTTGGTCGCGTTTGCAGGTGCCGTAGCCACTGCTTTGACTTGTGGGTGTTCGCGTTAGCATTTCAACTTCCGCCTTTGTATAGCCTTGTTGCAAGAGCTCAGCTTCCTTGTTAAGTTGGTTCTCTTCATCCCGCGACAACCTCTTGATGTAGCGTTCGTTTCGCGCGCTCCTGGAACGCTTGTTTAATGAACTATCTCGAGATCGCATCAAAGAGTCTTCGCTTCTAAACCTGATCATTGATGAGGAGTTTGATGATTTGAGTGAGGATTCCTCATCGCTACTGGATTCTCCTCGCAAGCTGTTTCTAAGAGCTTCAACCCGAGCTTTCAATCGCCCTTTCCTAGATTTTCTGTTGGTTTCTAATACTGATTTTCCTGATTTGCTTGTGTTGTCGTCTCTCAAACTGAGCGATTCTTTCGAAACACCGTAAATCTCTGGTGCCTTGGCTCTGTAGCTAATGAAACCTGCTGAAGGATCCGAGAGTATCCCATCATCAGCAAGATCTCTTATGTTTGGTTTTGCGAGACTCTGGGCGCGTCTCGTGTCCCTGATGACTATGTGATCGAAGTTATTGACAGTTTTCTTTTTAGCCTTCTTCGATTTTCTTTTCGATGGTGATTTAGTGCTGACACCTTCGTCACTTTCTTCGGATGAGGTTTCTTCTTCCTTCTTCTTTCTCCGGAAGAGTTTGCCGATGGACCACTTCTTGTCCTTTTTCCGTTCGGTGTCCGCTTCTGGGGCAGGTCGGTCGACTCGTCGCTGGACGGAGGCATAGTCGTCGGTGTAGGGGCGGTAGGTGGTCGGCACTTCCCGATGAGGGACGGGCGGGGAATTGACAGCCTGGAAGTGAGAAAAGTCAGTATTAGACACGAAGCAACAGGTAGGTACGTTGCTATGATTGGCCCTGGCATTTGTGAATATCAAGGGAAATGCCAGATGGCATATTACTGATGCTAATACTGTCGTCTGTGCCAAAGAGATCGGAAACTTTCGCCATACGTTTGCATGGCATGGCACTAAGGTGATGCAAGGTCAGAGCAACTGTAGAATGCTGGAAAACACTTGAAGTTCATTGAAAAAAGGCAAATAAACAAAATTCCTCTGCTCACGTTCATAAACCAATTAATCTAAACTAAACAATATCCATTGAAACTCAATTATAACCAGCAATGTTTTTGTGCGTAAATTGTTAACAGAAATAAGACTGCCTCGTTGTCTACATACGAAACAATTCAAGGTTAAACAGTTGGCTTTGCCTCAATTTTTTGTTGTTATGAGGTGTTAGATATTTGTTGGCATATTTTTTGTAGTAGTTGACTAAGTAGGCTCGTACGTAACTTCTCTAAAATTAAAATAAAGTTAACTCAAATACAAAACAATACGATTTGTATTCTAACTATTTCATGTACATTTTACATATATATAAACAAAGTCGCTTCCTGCTGTCTGTCTGTCCCTATGTATGCTAAGATCTATAAAACTACGCAGGGGTTTTTATGCATTTTTTTAAATTAATAGTGATTCAAGAGGAAGCTTTATAAACCATTTGACACATAGATTTCCACACGGGTGAAGGTGCGGGGCGCAGCTAGTTACCAATAAATTGCATTTCTGTATTTACTCAGACTTAATAAACAAGTGTGGGTTTGTTGGGTGCTGCTCGGGGCAAAATGGCAAAACGATAAAGAAATCTTTGAATATGTGTCTAAGGTTAGTCCTTTTACTGGTGCACGTACAGATTTATCAATTTGTGTTTACTGTAAAATAAACAAAAACTTTATCTCTTTACTTATCCTTACCCATGACCCGAATTTTTAGTAATAAACAACAATGCGGAAATTCAGATGATGCTGGTAGAGGTCAAAGGCAAATTAAATTGCCGAAAATGGCCAATATGTTTCGATAAAACGTTAATGCCTTGATTTAAGAGCGATAAGAGTGACCTAGCTATCAATCAATTCAAATTAGGAGGATTGTTTTTTTAAATTTTGAGAGACCGGAAATCGAATTATAGATACATACCTAGATAAAAAATTATTTGTAGTTAACAAAACAACAGACCACGTAAAAAATTAAAAAATATGTGTCAATTTGGCGGTCTTGTCACTCAATAGCGAGTTCTCTACAAGACACCAGACCACCGTGGATGGATATATATGACAATATATGGACATTGTACATATATTCGATTGTAGGTATATTAAAATCTAGTAATTACCCCGTATGTGGTGTGATAGACCAAGTACCTAATGAAGAACAAAAGACGCCTTTGTCTCGTTTACGTAAAATTAAGACTTGCCTTGTCATTTGCAAATTTTTAGGTAATCTGATGGTTTCCTTAGTTTTGTATACAGTAGGTTTCGCTCTATCAGTACGCGAAGAGCGATACCACGATAATAATATTACTATTATAGCTTTACAGATGCAGTACACTTTTGTCTACTGTATCTATAGAGCTAAGGAATCATTACCACATTGTACTACTACACTATGTTGACATAGATTCTGCCCGTAGCTTCGCACGCTTTGTTTCTATGGAAAACGTAAGGTTATTTCAATCCAATGGGTATGAGTTAAAAAGTCTATGTTTCATTCCAGGCTTATAGCTACTTGTGTGCGAAATTTCACCCTAATCCGTTCAGTAGCTTTAGCATGAAGAAGTAACAAACATACTAAGAATGATAAGGACAAAGAAAAAATATCCAGTGATTATGCTAAAATACGAGTATAAGCCCGTGTTCGAAAATAAATAAAAACCTACTTACAGGTAAAAACGATCTAAAATATTCGTTCCCACTTCTTTCACTAACAACTGCCACCATTTTTATTACCACTAATAAAATTTATTTTATTATTTATTTTTATCACAAATATTTTGTAACTCCTACACTTGTAAATCTGGCACGAGACGTTCAAACTAAGCGGATAATTTTAGCAGGTACTTTATAATGAATGAATAATTTCACTGGCAGTTATTTTTGTCACAATTGGTTAATTAGGTACTTTATTTTGTGTCGTTTACTGATGTACCAATGTACCTAACACAATTTTTGGTGATCACTTGTCATTTGCACTTATTTATCACAAATTTAGTCAATTTTGAAACCTTCAAAGCATTCACATTTTAACAACAATCACTTTCAATCTAATTATTTAAAAATTTATATCACACTGTCATCAAAAACGTAACTTTTCCACATATTTTTTTACTATTTTCATATTATTATTCGAACGCTTACAACCATGCGTATGCCTAGAATCGCGGCGCGCGGTCGACTCACGCGCATCTCTGTATGTCTCTCTCAGTTTTAATATATGCGAACAGATGTGATAATGTATGTCTATCTGTTATGTTTTAATGATAGATTATTATTACAGCCAGTTTTGTGAGATCACTTAGTTCAGTACAGTTCAGGGCTCGAGTAATAGTAGTCAGTATATTTTAGAGTTCAATAAAATTTAAATAAGTCCTCTACTAAAAGTGCAAAGTTTTTTTTTAAGTTATCAGTTTCCCACACGTTATGTAGCGCATCGATGCAGTTTTCATACAAAAAGTAAATACAATTACAAGATTTTTTTACATTTCCTTATTTAATGAAAAAGGCACAGAATAACTACATATATCATATATTAGTAAATGTAAGAATAAGTACCTAACCACATTTTTTTCAAAGACTGTCTGTTCTATGACAATTGAAAAAAATGTTTGAAGTCTTTTGATTAGACAGGAAATGCATTAAAATGTGACTAAAAAAACTATTCAGCACACAGCTTAAAGTATTTCGTAGAGCCTCTACGAGAGCCTACGAAACAAGCGAAGTCGGGATAAGATCTTGTAATCCCCAACTATAATAAAACGGTCGTCGTTCCTCCGCTCCACAAATCTCGGTATTTATAAACTGGGCGCTAGTTTTATTTTATTTCATAAATGCACAGCGAATAGTCTTGTTTTTATTCGTTGTTTTGGGGGTATGGGCACAGGGAATAGTCTTGTTTTTATTCGTTGTTTTGGGGGTATGGGCACAGGGAATAGTCTTGTTTTTATTCGTTGTTTTGGGGGTATGGGCACAGGGAATAGTCTTGTTTTTATTCGTTGTTTTGGGGGTACGGGCACAGAGAATAGTCTTGTTTTTTTCGTTGTTTTGGGGGTAGGGCACAGGGAATAGTCTTGTTTTTATTCGTTGTTTTGGGGGTAGGGCACAGGGAATAGTCTTGTTTTTATTAGTATGGTTGCGATTTTTTTTGTTAAGGTTTACGGAATTTTCTTTCCGCTTCTTGTTCATTTGGAAGGCGTTTATAAATCTTGATGAATATCTATTGTTGGGTTTGCGGTTGGATTACTGTACGTACATGTACTTGAATGATTGCTATTTCAAAATACGAGCAAAAATAACGCTTTCTTTAGCGACTGTGCTAGAAGGGTTATATTTATTTCGTTTTATTTTGATTGTGATGATTATTTGTTAATAACAACTGTGTCTGGGTGGAAACTTGTCTGCCAGTGTCAAGTAATTGTAAAATCAATGAGTTATTAAATTATGAAGATTTTTTGATATTTTCACCAGAGCCTAGTTCGTTCACTTTATTTTACCTACAGGACGCGCGATTCTCACTCGCTTTTGATAGTTTTAAGGCAAGTATAAAATATGTCAATCAGACATGACATAAAGATATTTCCTCATCCAAAATAGTTTTAACAAATGAATACCTATTTCACAATACTCCGAAAATAACCCACTTGATCTCGAAAGACTTCACTATCCCATGAAAAACAGCAACGACCTCGCTTCTCGTCAATGATAACTGACCTGAAAATAAGGATGAGTTCACATGGGCAGTTAATATTATATTTATAATGTATGAGAAATTAATTAATTATTTGTATTTGCGAAGAACCGACAACCGTTGGGTAAACGTGTTCTTGAGTGGAGACCGCGACTCGGCAAACGTAGGGACGACCTCCGGCCAGGTGGAATGACGACATGCGAAGGACTGCAGGCAGATGCTGGATGCGGCAAGCTGAAGACAGGGTGCTATGGCGTTCATTAGGGAGGCCTATGTCCAGCAGTGGACTACTATAGGCTGATGATGATGATGAATGTATTAGACGTTAGAAGTTTCAGACCTTTAAGCATAACCCATTCTTCAATAAGCGCGATCTCACAAAGAGCTCATTGTTATTATACATTAATGAAATGTATAATAACACGATGATTTAATTCAATTATCTTGTTATAGGAGTCACTTATGTCTTATACCTATGTAAGTTTATAATAATAATAATGATAATTATTGACTTGTTTATGGCAGACGTCCGCAATCTCCTCTACAGCCCGATTACCCAGTCCATCCATCCATCACAATAGCCTGTTTTTATTCCTTTCATTTTTCTTTGCAATAGTCTCTACACCTGGCGGATACCATCTTTGGGTGTATCATATTGTGCATCCGAGGATGATACCCGCTATGTGTAGCCATCGCCTTTAGATCAGGGTTGGAAAAAAAACAGTTTTTTTTTATATTTTATAAAACAAACAGTTCAAAATGTTTAAAACAAGTGTTTTTTTTTTTGTTTTTTTTTTACTTATCAATTTCAAATCAATTATAGCGAATAATAAAATAATCCATTTCTAAACTATTTCCTAATTCACATTAGTAAGAATTAACAAAACGATAAATATTTACTTTTGTTGCATATCTCAGTACCTCTAATCTAATGATTAAAAATTATTATATATGTTGTAGGTCGGTAGAGAACTAGAGAGAGAGCGGGGAATAGGTACCGTACCCATTAATCCAGTGAATTACTTTCTTTCGACGGCCGACATAGGGACTTTCCCTGCGGGACTTTACTGGCGGGGAGTTACCTATGCAGTGTATAAATACCACAGCCTGTCTGTGGTATTTATACACATTCATTTGCAATTAAAGGTAGTTTTAAACCCTGTTTTTTTTCTTAATATAAAACATAGTTTTATTTCAAATTGTTTTAAACACTGTTTTAAACACGTGTTTTAAAACAACTTGTTTTAATCATGCCAACCCTGCTTTAGGTTAACTTTCTCAAAGGGCCTCTGTGCTGTTGGCTTCGGCCCCACGCAAGCCTTCCAAAGGACCGGGTCACTTTATGGCCCGAGATCATGGTAAATTATAATGATAATAATGATAATGTTTGACAATTCACACAGCAATATCTAGCCCCATGGTAAGCAGAGCTTGTGTGATGGGTACTAGATAACTGATATACATTATACAATATATTACATAGATAGATATATATTTTTTTATTATACATAGAAAACGACCAGAACACCCGGAACAAATATCTGCAGATCGTACACACAATTTTTCCGAGGCGGGAATCGAACCCGCAACCTTCGCCCACCGCGTCACAGAGGTCGTCTATTATATTGTTAGTATGTCATCTACAATAATGTTTGTAATGTAACCTAACTGTAATGTAACCTAGGTATTGGTATAATAAAGTGTTTTCTATCTATCTACGTGTATCTATCACTCTCTCTTCTAATTTACATAGAAAAGAACAAGACAGGAGACTGTCAGGAATTTGTTTTAACCCTGAAATACTAACACTTTTGGCTTCCTCGCTTTCAGCATCATTTTCAAAATCCATTGCATTTCGTGGCGTGTGCAAAGTGTGAACCGTCTCTGTCTTACATTCCAATCTATTCTAATTATATTCTAATGGTGCACTTGACTCATCTACGGCTTATATCAGGATCAACGCGATGCAACACATCGTTTGCTTTCATATTTAGAAAGCATAAGTACCTACTTCACCTCTGCCTTGATATGATGAACTTAATGTATTGAGAGAGCATAATCTAATGATTTCTAATAAATAAAATACATAAAGCTAGAAATTTCACACAGCATAGGTATTGTGTTGATGTTATCGTCGCTCATTGACAATTACTATATTTTCTTAGATATCTTAAGTGATATCTTTGACGACCTAGCTTATAATGGACAATTAATCATTTCAATATAATAGGATTTCTTCTAACAAACGAAATAAAAACATCAACAACAAAGTAATATAAAAGTTACCTTTGTAAAATAAATTAATAACCCAAGATTCAGGAAAATTCTAATTAGAAAGGAAAGGGCTAATTTGTTTAGAAGTGACAGACAGACGTTTCAGATTGAACATGCTTTAAAAGAGTCTTAAAATACATTCAATGGATGGATGTTGGGATGTTTCTAATTAATTTAGGCGGAAGATCTTTTTTACGTGATAGATTGGGCTGATTTGGTCTACGAGATTAATTTTCGAACACTCGGAGATAATTAAGTGGTTTGTTCCCTTATTGGATATGATTGTGTTTTCAAGGGTTAATAGAAAGCAGACCAAAATTAATTGCTTTTAGATTAGAATCGGCATTCTTTCGTAAAAAAAATGCTATTGAGGTTTAAATTGTTTGCATTATTATTGGACTAAATATTTTTTTACTCTATTTCTAATTCTTCCAGAAGCAAATGGATAATTTCCCTTTATTTGCCAGTACGAATGTAAATCCTGTCTTAAAAAATCTGTATTAGTAAGCAGTTATGGAATTAAATCTAATGATTCAACATATCTATACAAACACTCCTCATTAGAACAAAATTAACGAGCCCACAATAATTAATCTACGTTTAAGTTTGTTTATTCATTAGGCTGAAGTTTCTTGATACACGCCGTTGGAAATAGGACGGAATATAAACACGAAGTTATTTATAGCGACCACCGCTGCTCCGGGTGCAATCCCACTTGTGGGATGCCTCCTCCACACTATAACCACGTTTAGGAAAAAATCGGATAACCGATTTCTTAAAAAAATAGTTTGATTAGACTGAAAACAGGCTTTTTACGTGGGGCAGTCAAATTGAACTGGCACCATAACAATAAACAATAATGCTGGCAATCATGTTCGTCGGTAAATTGTCCTTTTGAGGCAATACCCGGGCCTTCACTAAAACAATAGATAATCACTTATTTCTCAAAGGAGGTCATCATCATCATCTTATGTTAGTCCACGGCTGGACATAGGCCTCCCCCAATGAGCGCCATAGCGCCCTGTCTTCAGCTTGACGACTTGCAGTCTTTCGCAGGTCGTCATCCCACCTGTTGGGAGGGTGTCCTACACTACGTTTACCGAGTCGTGGTCTTCACTCAAGAACACGTTCGCCCCAACAGCCGTCGGTTCTTCGCGAGATATGGCCGGCCCACTGCCACTTCAGCTTGCTAATTCTCAGAGCTATGTCGATAACTTTGGTTCTCTGTCGGATGTAATCGTTGCGAATTCGATCCTTCAGAGAAACTCCGAGCATAGCTCTTTCCATAGCTCGCTGAGCGACTTCGAACTGACCAGCCCTATCGTGAGTGTCCACGTCTCAGCTCCGTAGGTCATTGCGGATAGGACGAACTACAAAGGAGGTGTCATCGCTAAAAAAAAAACTTACCACAGGCAAAGGGTGATCACAACGAAATATAGCTTCCGCAAAAAGCTCACTATTTTTCTGGTGAAATGTATCCAACGCGACTGCAATATTTATGGGCGCACTTTAATCCTAATAAAGAACATTTGTTTTACAACTATTTTACGAGTAAATCCAGGGGATTTCGTATGATTGCCACTAAATAAAGATTTGGGAGAGGGGAGCGGGTTTAGTATGCGGTCACATAAATATGTCATAATATTTTATTACGTAAGCTTTTTTTTATTATGATTGGGTGCATTTTCGGGCCTGCATTTTGATTTATTGTATCCAGCTTTACACTTTCTATTTAAATTTTTCGTTAACGTTGAATAAAAAAAAAAAAAAAAGATTTTTATTTTGTCAGAACAGAGACTCTTATAAACTAAACTTAGATTAACAGACGACAGAGACTGACAAAAATCGGTCTCCACTCAGCATGTGCTATGGTAGAGCAGATCATACCATAGCGCTGGTCTTCCTTTTCTAACTAAAGTCAGACTAAAGTATCCAACCAATACCAAGATCACATGAACGATTCAACGAAAGGGTAAAAATTAGCCAGATTCAAAGAAGATACTCGCCGGTATCACTTCACTACATAGTATAAAACAAAGTCGCTTCCCGCTGTCTGTCTGTCCCTATGTATGCTTAGATCTTTGAAACAAAGGATTTTGATGCGGTTTTTTAAATAGATAGAGTGATTCAAGAGGAAGGTGTATAAACTAATTGAATTTTGAAATTTAAATTGAAACGGGATAAAAAGTATCCTATTTCCGTCTCCTGGTTCTAAGCTATCTCTCCACCAATTTTCAGCCAAATCGGTTTAGCCGTTCTGGAGTTATAAATAGTGTAAAAACGTGATTTGACACATAGATTTCCACGCGGGCGATGCCGCGGGGCGCAGCTAGTCTATACGATTATTATAAAGAGGAAATGTTTGATTTTTTGTTTGTTTGTAATGAATATGCTCCGAAACTACTGGACCGATTTAAAAAAATCTTTTACCGTTGGGAAGCTACACTTTCCCCGGTGAACATAGGCTATATTATATTTTCAAAAAAGTTAGGGATCCGTACTAAAACCCTGCGAAGCCGGGAATGTCTGCTAGTCTAAAATAAAATTACAAACAAAATCAGAAAAAGTCGAAAGCCCTAAACAGACGGCAAAAAGGTCTCCGACATTTTTACCATCACGATTATTTTCCACATTATTTTCCCTAATGTCAGAGCGGCCCATTTCCGCGATCAATCCTAAAGTCTACAGAACCGACACACTCTTCGGCCTGACAGATGCGTCTGTCAACGCTGACAACTGTCAGATACAACTACGAATTTCCGCTGGAGGTTGGGGCTTCGTGCTTTCCGATACGATTTCGTCGAGGATTCCTCGTATCGTTATACTATACTATATATAGCGTATACATAAAGCTAAATAAATAAATAAACATTGATGGACCATCCACACATCACCATCTAGCTCCAAGCTAAGCAGAGCTTGTGTTATGGGTACTAGATGACTGGATATACTTAATACAATACAATACAATACATTACATATGTAGATAGATAGTTTTTATTATACGTACATAGATAACGACCAGAACACCCGGAACAAATATCTGCAGATCGTACAATCATTTGTCCCGAGATGGGAATCGCAGGCGGCATCGCCCACCGCGCCACATAGGTCGTCAATGTTAAAATAATTTTGATAAATAATTTATAACTTTTATTTACACTATCGAACTATTTCATTAGTAAATGTCATTATTCAACGTTGAAATTGGTTCAGAGATAACGAAACTCTATCCTGAAAGAAAAAGTTAATAATCAAACTTATTTATTAAATGTTGCAAAAGTATATTATACGGAATGGATACTTATCGGGACCGATACGATGTTTTTCATCTGTGCATTGTAAAAAGCTCCATTCGAGCTTATTTATCACAATCTTTAGTATTTTGGACGCGTTCGTTAATAACTCTATGAGGGAGCGCTTCCTGTGGGTTACACAATAAGACTACTGCGCTGGTTTACATTTCAGAATGTTGGGAATTGGACTATTGGGTTTTTGTAGGTATTAGACGATTAGAGACTTGAAAATTTAAGATTCTTTAGGCTGGGAAACGCAACAAGACTATTATTGAATAAATCCTGATCAAACTGGTCCCTTTTTTCAGATAAATCCTCTTTAGGTATTGACAAAGAAAGTTAAAATCAAATAATAGAAACAAATTAGAAGTAGTATTTACGATTGAAACAATTGAGCTAACTGCAGACTATTGCAAACAATAAATAGGTAGCTCAACTGATCCATACCAGTCGGAAGCGTCCCCAAGACGCTGGCTGGCTGCATTGCCCGGTGCGCTGTATGGCAATGCTGATGCGCTGCGCCAGGTACTCACCAGTTCCCGGGTCACGCGTCGCATCGACTAAAAAAAAAGCTTTTAGCTAGACTCTTAGATATTTTTGTTGAATATTTTCGTAACCCAGCAGATTGAAGAGAAATTCTTAAATGTGCTGTACTAGCACCCAAAACATTTAACATACTCGTACTACATTTTAATAATGACTACTGTAAGCTGAGGTCCAACATCACAAATGACTGCTTCTGTGGCATTTTCATCTCATTTCTAGATTGTAAAAGCCTTTTGTTTTTGCACCCAGCTTGTTCTAATAAAGTAAAGTGGAGGTAGATCACACAAAAAACACTGTTACTCTAAATCTAAAGTGGATTGTGAGAGAAAATAAGAACATTTTAAGCTTAGAGTTTTACAATTCTTTGAGCAATTTTATTTGGTTTATTTCCAATGCACTACAATGAAAAAAGCTCAGTTCAACGAATAGGTATTATAAAGAAAGCGCCTTTAAACTATCCGTTACGTTAGACTATTAAAACTTGCTCTACTTTGTAACTTAGTTTTATCTAAACCCTTATCAGTTTCAAAATGGCTGCCAGGTGCGGTGCACAGGTAATTTGCCTTAGATAAAAATTGCGCAACAGAGAATACCTACCTAGCCTTATAGCCCGGCCACACGCTCCATCTCACTTGCAAGTAAGCCTGCATAAATCAGTTTGCGCAGTTAAGAAAGACGGAGCATGTTGACGCTAAGACAGTAACGCGCAAGCCCGGAAGCTTGGCTTGTGTAATCATTGACATGCTGAACATTGGACTGCGAAAATTTAGTTTGCACGTGTTTACTTGAGCGTGTGACTTTCTCTCCTCGCTCCAGTCCAGCAAAGTGTTTTCGACGCTCGTCGCGTCACATGTCAGTATGATGCTTTTATTATTAGCAAACAATAAAAGAAAGGTCCTAATAAATAAATAAGTGTTTGCGGCATTGTGATATCGAAAACTTTTTTATTACTTCTTCGTACTGACAGTTCAGTCCTTGTGCAGTCCAGCTTGCACACGCTTACTTGCACGTCTAGCCAAAGTATCGTTCATTAATAACTGTACAAACAGAATTGCGCAAGCAAAACGATGCGTGTGGCCGCGCTATTACACCTACCCACCTAATCTCAGGTCGACAACCCATTAGAGTTGACGTAGTAGGTACAATTACGAGTAGGTATATCTATTATGGAGGACGTGTCCTAGGAGTGGCAAGGTTCTATTCTACAAACAAATTTATTTATAAGTAGGTAGTGAAGTAACTAAGTCTACGTACGAGATGTCTTACTTATATATTAAGTACTAGCTTATACCAGCGATTTTCTACGCATATTCGGGATATAAAGTTGCCTGTGTCCGTCCCCGGAATACCATCTACCTCACGGGGATCGAACCTACTACCTCCTGCGTCGCAGGTGGACCTTTGCCAACCGCGCCACATCAGTCGTCGAGAATACCTACATTTTCCACGGAAATTTCCTGCTATTTCCAAACTAGGGCGGTATTTAATACACCATGCAGTGCACAGCTAATAATATTACGCGCCATGCATATTTTAAACAGCATGGGAACCTACGTCATATCCGATATCCCGGGACGATGACGTCAGAAACACGTGCAAGAATCCTGTTTTTTATTTACTCTTCTATACACAGTAAATATGTTTAGTTTGAATAACCACAACCAAAACAAAACTCGACTGTATCCGTCGATGCATTCAACTGGACTCAAGAATACAAAATACTCAACTAAGGAATTATTTAAGGTCCAGCCTGAAAATCAGTGTCACTGTCGTCCTCGGTCGATAATGACAACAAGCTGAGATTGGACCTTATTAGCCGCGCATATAGGGAAATACCAGTTTTTTGTAACTCTTGGAACACTACGTGGACTCTACTACACGCGCAGTTTAAATCCCTTCGACGACCTAAGTTGTTCTGTATTTTTGTGTGTTTTCCTTTTTTTTTTTGTAACTCTGTATATATTATACATTGTGTGTGTGTGTGGCTATTAATACATTCTTTATTCTTCTTTTCTTCTGCCAAGTGTGTGCCAACTTTTGTTTTCCTATTATGTGTTTGTACAGCCTATACATCTGTTCCTATCTGGATTAGGAGTAAGGAGTACTTCAATGAATATTCGTATTTAAATTTGAATAAAATGGCGTATAATTTTCTTGTCTTTGCATTACATGGCAAAAGTTATAATGGTAAGGAACGAATGAGTTATGAACAGAAAAAAGAACGAAAAAATGAATGGACGAATGAGAATGATATACATATTAGAAATAATTTTGACAGCTATGGGTATCATTGACTCTGGTTCATGTAGTTCCACCGTGATCGGGTAGATGGCGTTGGACGTGGCTTCTGAACATTATGTTTAATGTGTTGCTATTTGTAGGGAAACTATTATATAAATGGTGACCTTAGTGCTAAACACTGTGTTCATTTAGCCTTTGTGTCAGTAGTACCATTGATTTGTACCATTGATGGTACAAGTGACACAACTTTGTATCATTTGTACCATTAAAGAAAAATGTGGATATTCCCCCGTGATAGGTACCAATGGATCTAGTAATACAACCTTGTATCTCAAGTACCATTAAAAAAAAGTAAAGATATCCCACGTAATTTCATTTAGAAATTATTGAACCGAGAAGTTTCCCCTTCATTAAATAAATAGGTACTACTATAGGTAAATACTAAAATAAATACTAAAATTTCTTTATAAAAGCAACAAAAAACATATTAGACACTGAAATATACAAATGTACTAGTGGTTTCTTTACCATTTCTTCCACTAGTAGACAAAAATAGAAGTGAACAGAAAAAAAACACCTTATTTCTTATTTGATAACAATTTATAGTATAAAATATTATTCATTTAACATATTTTCATATCATATAAAATTCCGGAGGAATAGGCATTTTACATTTTACTGTCTCTAGTGGAGTCTTGCCTAAAATAAGCACTAGACTCTGGAGCCTACTTTAGGCAAGACTCCACCCAAAGACGTGTGGGAAAGCTAGTAAAGTACTATATGATTTTGACGTTGTTCCAAATCCATAACCATAAGATTCTGTGTAATGTCAGTCATTTGAAACTATAATGTGCTATAATGTACGTTAGAAGCCGGATGTAGCGGGTTCGAAGCCCGGCAGGATCTTGGCATTACATTTCATGGTTTACATAGGTAGGGTAGGGGCGTTTGCAATGGATTTGGTTGGTCTGATTCTGAATATTATTTCACAACGAGCCATGAAACAAGAAGTTGAAGTTGAAAATTATTCAACTGATGTCAACCAAAATCATTACATACATAGTATAAAACAAAGTCGCTTCCCGCTGTCTGTCTGTCCCTATGTATGCTTAGATCTTTAAAACTACGCAAAGGATTTGGATGCGGTTTTTTAGTAGATAGAGTGATTCAAGAGAAAGGTTTTTAAACCATTTGAAACATAGATTTCAAAGCAGGCGAAGCCGCGGAGCGCAGCTAGTTATATATAGCATATAATAGCATATAATATGTTGCTACAATTACTAAATGCTACTGGCTACAATATACATACAACTCACGGTAGGTTTGGTCATTGTTGTTGTTATTGGTTTTTCTCAAGATATAACACACCAGTTCAAAGTCGCTCATCGAGCTATAGAGAGCTATACCTCAGGCTATACTCGGGGTCTCTCTGAATGATAGGATTCGTAACGAAATCATCCGACAAAGTTATTGACATAGCTCAAAGAATTAGCAAGCTGAAGTGGCAATGGGTAAACGTGTTCTCGAGTGAACACCGCGTCTCGACAAACGTAGTGTACGACGCCCTCCGGTCAGGTGGGATGACAACGATTTAGTTTGATGATGATGACGACTGGTTACAATTTATTTAGGTCCAGGATTCGCTCGTACGTGAACATAATCCGTGATGTGGGTCGATTCTTACGCTATACGACCTAGCGTAAGATCCCTACAAGTTAGCCCGTGGATATCAACGATGTCGTAAGCGACGCGGTCGTCCTTCAGACGAAGTAGATAAAACATACATCATCATCATCGCCTATAGCAGTCCACAGCTGGACATAGGCCTGGGCATAGGCGATAAAACATACTGATACAAATAATGTGTTAGAATGCGTTCATCTATCAGCATTGATATTTGAATTCGTACCCTGACATTGCTTAGCCAAGGGATTATTAACCTTACCTATAGAGACATAAGCTTCGCTATCACCCCCGGTATGTACCTATCTACCTCACGACCAGTTTGGCAGTTTCCGGGAGTACTCTACATTTCAGAAATAGCGGGAATTTTTGTGAGCGCGTTCCGTGACCGAAATAGCAAAGGAATATTTTGAAGTAATATCAGTTGGACCTTGGATTGGGGCACGAGGCTAACATTCCTCATTTCGGAAGGGAGGTGCAATATTTTTTTAAAATCATAATCATTATCAACCTATATTAGTCCACAGCTGGACATAGGCCTTCCCTAATTAACGCCATGGCGCCCTGTCTTCAGCTTAGGTAGATGCTGGATGCGTCAAGCTGAAGACAGGGCGCTATGGCGCTCATTGGGGGAGGCCTATGTCCAGCGGTGGACTAACATAGGTTGATGATGATGTATTGTTTATTTTCATGTATTTTAAATAGTCCACATATTGCCAATTAAATCTACAATTTGCACTGGGGATAGCCCAATGAGATTTCTTATACATATATAACTTTACATCATTGGTATAGCCAGCTAGAATGTTAACTAGTAAAAAATAAAACTTCTGAAACTATCATGGTTATTAATACTAAAGTCATTTAAAACGGGATATTTACCATGATTTGATTTTTGAGTTTTCCAATATTTCGGCACAGTTTCATGCGCCATGATCACGTAATAACTGAAGACACTGCGAGTTCGTTTTTATGAGCAGATATACCGATCTACCCTCATTTTCTGTCTTTTGCTACGAACATTACCACTACCACCGGTTTCACTATTATCGAACGCAGCTCGATCACGACACACAACACTTACGGTATCAGAACGCGGCGCGGTTGGTACCTACATCACATCTTCGGTTTTTACACATTGTCACAACAGGGTTCCAGGTTCCCGATAATTGGAAACCATCTTCTCGGTTGAAGTTCCTGTGTTTCCTAATCTCAATGGCCTCCACTACCATTCTTGGTATGTAGTGAAACTGTGCCGAAATGTTGGAAAACTCAAAAATCGAATCATGGTAAATATCCCGTTTTAAATGACTTTAGAACTAGTAAACCAGACTGCAATAACCCGCCCGAAAGTTATTTCAGTGCGAAATAGAACGCGACCTAGTATGCACAAGCACTAGCATGTCGATTGTGAACGCGAATGGCTATGGGAATGTTTCTGACCGTAGTTTTAGATAGGCCACAGATCAAACCTACACTTCTAAAAAATGGTGATCATTTCGAATACGTACTAAAATAAATTATAGAATATAAAAACAATGCATTATATTAATTTTAATCATGTTTCATTGTAACATTTACGGCTTAAGACCTACAATCGATATCGTTGAGCTCGAAACCGATCGCCATTTCACTTCCATCCCCATTTACATTCGTAATTAGAGTTTCAGTGCAAGTTCTCCAACTCCTCGACCAACTAACGAATGGCAGCATTTCCATTAGTGCAACCGTAAATCAGGTGAGTTCAACTCTATTTATTTGCATTCACGAACGGAAATAGGTGAGTTTATAAAAGGGTAGAAAAGAGGTGAGACCTAGTTTCTTTGTGTGAAGTGGCAGCTGTTTCGTAGGCTACTGTTTTAACACTTTGACTGTGGTTTTTTTTCGACGATTGCGATCTTTTTTTTTACCTAAAAAATTCGTGCTGCCGCTCTACACAGCGGTTGTGTTGCGCCGCACATGCGTTTCGTTCGAAAAATATTACAGCTCTGCGGAGTCACAAAGATCTGTATTTTCTCAGCCGCTGCGCTAGTGTGGATTTACGCATATTAGTCACTTGTAGAAAACTCATACCGTGCGTTTTCAGCACTCAAAGTATTAATACTTTGAGTGCTGAAAACACATTCATTCGTTTCATTCATCATTCAGATTATCTAGAAGATAAAAAAGCTTGGAACGAGTTTTGCTCCAACTGAAGATCTAACAACTTACAGATAAGCAAATCATATATACTAGACACATAAGTTATGAACATACTAGTGGTTTCATCTCACTTCTTCCACTGGTGGACAAAAAAATTAAGTGAACATCAAAATAATGTTATTATATAATAATGAATAGTATAAAATATGACCTGTCTAAGTGCTTATTTGTAAGCTTAAAGAAATAAACTTTCATTTCAGTCTTATCTACCATGGGGCTAGATAATGCTGTGTGAATTTTCCGGCATTATTTATTTATTTATTCATTTCTTAGTTTCAAACCTACGAAGTTGGCGGTGTACACCGTGTAACACCGTCGATTTCGTAGGTCTCGGAAATCACTTCAAGCTGTTGGTTCTGATAGAAAGTGCACCTGTGTCTGTTCAAACATTTGTGCACTATAATATATCCTGCCATGTCTTTTGGATGGCATGGGAATTTGGCTAAGTTTCACCTTAGCATAAAAAATAACCTACGTGGGTGTACAACAATGACCTTTGAAAGTATGACCTTATAAAGTTAAACCTTATTAAAGAAAATATACCCACTTTCTTGTTTATTATGCAATTTTGAGTTCTGTACTTTAAACTTTCAGATAAAAGGAGGTTTAGTTACCTATATATACATACTTCTTGCAAACAATAAAACCTCGTTAAACTTTAAATAATTCAATCACCAACGATTCGAAATAAGAACGTGTCATTGAACCTTAATTTCTCTCACATCAAACCACAGACTACACCAACAGTTAGTATAAGCTTCCACAGATTACAATAACAGTCAGTATTGTACAACCACAGAATACATCAATAGTCGGTATGCAAATATCGATTGGCATGTAACAGCTGATGCCAATACGTGTGGGCGTTCAAACTAAATGTCGGGACACAGATCCCGCCGTTTTTTGGGACAACGTCCGAGTTATAGGGAATTTGTAGGTTATGTTCGTGACTTTGTTTACAATAGAATCTATTGTTGAGGTACTTAGGTACACAAATCATCAATTGAAGTAAGTACCTCATAAATACCTTTGGAAGTGAAAGCATGCCTAGTACATGTAACTTATGCCTGATAACCTGATAAGGCTGCGTTTCTACCAGAGATGCGTATAGCGAGGAATGTGTTTTTGACAACCAATAGAATCACTTCATTAACTGTCCTCGCTTAGCGCAGCCCTGGTGGAAACGGCTTCGCGGAGCGAGGTTTTGTACATACAAAGCAAGGGAAAGATGTGTGCGAGAGATGTGTCCGCTCATCTTTATTCTGAAAAGAGCCCGCTACACATCCTCGCACCGCTCAGTTACCTCGCACTTCTCTGGTGGAAATGCAGCCTGAGGCAAATAGTCGGCAAGACCGTAATGGGATGGTATTTTTTTCAGGACGTGAAGCGTTGATCCTAGATTTACGAAATCCTAAATTACCTCCGCACTGTTATCGATGAAACGTCGTGAAAAGGTACAGACCTAACGAAAAGGCAGAGTTGGACAAACTTTAAAATGTTTTTAATTTGTTATAGTTATTGTTTGTACAGCCTATACATCTGTTCCTATCTGGATTAGGAGTAAGGAGTACTTCAATGAATATTCGTATTTTAATTTGAATAAAAATGGCGTATAATTTTCTTGTCTTTGCATTACATGGCAAAAGTTATAATGGTAAGGAACGAATGAGTTATGAACAGAAAAGAACGAAAAAATGAATGGACGAATGAGAATGATATACAGATTAGAAATAATTTTGACAGCTATGGGTATCATTGACTCTGGTTCATGTAGTTCCACCGTGATCGGGTAGATGGCGTTGGACGTGGCTTCTGAACATGCCGGCCGCCTTGGAAGATCCGGGACGGAGACTTCCAACCTGGACTGCTCTGGCTCACTGGCTCGATGGTTTCGGCAGCAGCGGGCAGATCTTCGAAAAGGCTCGCCGAAGGATGCCGGTTGATGTCCGAATCTCCGCCACTCGTGAAACACCATCTTTTCCGGGGAACAAACGTGTTACCCGACCCATCTTCCACTTCAGGGGAGGTACATGGTCTTCCTTGATGAGGACGAGGATGTCCTTGTCGATGTCTTGGCTATCGACCTTCCATTTTGTGCGCTGTTGGAGCTCCGACACGTACTCCTTTGACCAACGCTGCCAGAAATGTTGTCGAAGCTGCTCCACCAGGTGATAGCGGGTTAGACGCGTAGGTGCGACGCTCGTCAGGTCTTCGCAGGCTGGCGCTGTCAACGGCCGGCCAATAAGGAAATGGGCCGGAGTAAGGGGAAGGAAGTCATGGACATCTGAGGAAAGAGGAGACAAAGGCCGGGAATTCAGGACGGCTTCAATCTGCGTTAATACCGTACTGAACTCCTCGTGCGTTAACCTTGCATTGCCTAACACTCGCCTTAAATGATATTTACACGATTTGATACCAGCCTCCCAAAGTCCGCCGAAGTGAGGACTGTAAGGGGGAATAAAGGTTAAACGAATTTTATTATTACTCATGAAATTCGAAACATCATCAGAATGTTCGAAGAATTGATTTACATCTTTAAGTGCCCCAACAAAGTTTTTTCCATTATCGGAGAATATTTCTAATGGCTTACCGCGTCGTGCTATGAAACGTTTCAATGCTAGTAGATAGTCCTGTGTCGATAAACTTCCTACCAGCTCAAGATGTACGGCGCGAGTTGTGAAACAAACAAATAAACATATATACGACTTGATTAAAATAGCACCTCTGCCTTTACGATTTAAAATGGAGACAGGTCCTGCAAAATCAGTCCCGCAACGCATGAAACAGAAACTCCCGACTTCCAATCTTTCCTGGGGTAAATTACCCATTTTTGGGGTAAAAGTTTTACCTTTCAAACGCATGCACGTAACACAGTTATGGACTACTTGCCTAGCCAAGTTGCGCGCTCCTAGCACCCACCACTGCTCACGCATGGAATATACTAGAAGCTGAGGCCCAGCGTGTAGTAATTTCTTATGCTCATACTCACACAGCAATCTTGAAAATCGATGTTTACCACTCAAGAGCACGGGATGTTTTTTGTCGTAGCTAAAATCAGTTGCGTTAGACAACCTGCCACCTACACGAATTAGACCGTTGCTATCTAAAATTATACTCAAACCCGCAATTTTATATCCGGTTTTACCATTTTCTTTGAATGGTAAATTATTTAATAACCTATGATACTCATTAGGAAACGATTCCTTTTGCACTGCGCGTGTTATGGTGATAAGCGAACGTTCCAGCTCTGCCGCCGTTAGCAAACCGGTTTTGTGGCTAGGGACGCACGGCGACGACCGCGCGTTATCGATGAAACGATGGAGATAGGCACAAACACGCTGTAAGCGAATAAAGGAGGAAAAGCGTTCACAATTAAATAACGGACTCGTTTGCGTACAAATTAAATTAATTGTGTTAGGTTTCTGTTCCGGTAAATCATCGCTACACGGTACCTCCCTATTGTTGGACCAGCTACTGCTAGGTTCGCCTAAAAACCTAGGTCCACACCACCAATGATTACTAGTATCGTACTTTAATGAATCTAAATTCGCACCGCGCGTGATAAGGTCGGCAGGGTTTTCCGTGCCCTTAACGTGCCGCCAAATCGTATCGTCGGTTAGTTCATTAATTTGAACGACCCTATTTTGTACAAACGTTTTGAGAAGATGCGGAGACATACGCAACCATCCCTGCACTATTGTAGAATCCGTCCAGAAATATACTTTATCGAAAGTTATACAGAGGGATTCTTTTATTTTTACGAATAATTTCGCACCTAATAATGCACCACATAACTCAGCCCTTGGAATAGAGACAGATTTGATCGGATCTGAAGAGGTGGGCCTATATGTTGTATGTCATTTAATGATTTATTAGAAGTTGTTTTGGCACTTGCATCAAAAACAACTCGTAATTTAGTGGTTTGACTAGATTCGCGGTACACGCCGTGATGCGGCAGGATGTAGTACGGTTTGTTCGGGTCCGGGACATTACCTGGCACCGGGGACATGTGACCTAATGCCTCGTACTCGCGCATGAAATCACAATATAACTGTTTATATTGTAATGACGAATCTAGTTTCCTCTCTAGCGATAAAAAACGTTTTTTCGCCGTGGTAAAAGAATCTCCTAAAACGTCAGCAGATTCCTTAAATGGAATGCGCACAGAAAACCTACCCTGCTTATCGCGCTGTGTAGTTTCTGTAAATAACGATTCGCAATACCTATCCTCCTTCGTCAACGCAGAAGGTAAGTCAGTCAGCTCCTCTAACTCCCAGAATTTACGTAATTGAGAATCAATTTGAACAAAATTACACTGAACATTTTTCATGAGATATGACTGAACATTGTGGATAGGTCCAGAGATGATCCATCCTAACTTCGACTCGTATAGGTATGGACCAGCCCTAAGTTTTATTCTGTTTTCCTTGAGTAGGTCCCAGAAGACGTCCGCGCCTATAAGTATATCTACCTCGGCCGAGATACTAAACGTAGGATCAGCGAGCGAGATGTAGCTAGGTATACCTATGGAATCGCAGTTGACGTTTATCGAAGGTAGCTTCGATGTTATGCTAGGTAGAACCAAGCATTGGATTTCCTTGATGAAATCACTAGTTTTTGAACGAATCTGTAATTTACAAGCGTGAGTACTTTTTGATACGGTTTGACCTACGCCTGTAATCTGAACAGTGGACTGTATAATTGGTAACTGTAAACGAGTTACTAACGATTTGGTAACGAAACAGTTTTGTGACCCATTATCCAAAAGAACCCTAATAGTGTGATACCGATTATCCGAATCAGGTACATCTACTAGCGCGGTTGACAACAAGACTGGCTGTATAAACGATTGACAGGACAGTGCTGTGCTTTCGCCGCGATCTTTCGGCGCATCAGCTGACATTTGTGAGTCATCATGACACGGGGACATTAAACTGGCGGCGACTGTACTTATGGTTTCACTAGGAACGTGAAGCAGTGTGTTATGCTTCGCACTACATAACTTGCAAGGGCCGTAGGTACAGTCATTAATAGAATGCTTGTCTGAACGCAGACAGTTAGAACAAAGTTTTTTAGTAGCGACTATTTTTTGCCTATCTAACACAGACATGTTTAAAAACTTTGCACAAGAATAAATATAGTGATCTTCGCTACAATGACAACATACACGCTTTTGTGTTGTCTTATCAGTGCTCGATTTATTTGCTGACATGAATGCATGCACTTGATTCGATTTATTTTGTTTCCTATTTTGCTGATAAGAATTTACCCTGCTACCTTCGCTATTTTTAGATTTAGACGGAGAGGAACCTTTTGTGCTATTAGAGTTTATCATTTCTAGCATGTCGGCCCGGTTTCTAAGAAAAACAAGTAAATCGTCTAACTTGATCTTAGCCTCAGTACCTACCTCACCTCGCTTTGAAACAATAATGCCCTTTTGGGATTCCCACTCACGCTCTGTGACTGAATCAAGCTTTGTTACAATTAAATATACAATTAATGTGTCCCAAGAGTCCGTGGGTTCTCCTAGGGACTTAAGGGCTCGTAGATCCCTTAACGTAGAATCTATAAGGGTTCTTATTTGTGCCGGTGACTCTGAAAGCAAACCTTGAGTGGCAAACATCGACTGAACATGATTCTGTACGAGTAATCTGTGGTTTTGGAACCTTTGTTCCAGCAAATCCCACGCATGAGCATAGTTGGATTCTGTGAACTCCAACGCACTTATTACTTGAGCAGCAGTAGAAGTTAAGGATGATTTGAGGTAATGGAATTTCTGTATCGCGCCTAAGTCAGTCCTGTTGTGAATCATCGTCAGATATGAGTTTCTAAACTCTATCCATTTATTATAGGATCCGTCAAAGGCAGGTAAAATTATTTGAGGCAACTTTATTGACACAGAACTACCTATTGAACCATGTGGTTGTTGTGACTGATCGTTTAATATGCCTTTCGCAGTGGCCATTAGAGAGAAGTATAATGACTCAAAGGATTCCCTATACTCCATTTGAGTCACAAGATCAGTTTCATCATCTATTAATTGTTCTATTTCCCCTTGGACGTCATTGAAACTCTGGAAAATTGCTGTATTTGCCTCTACACGTAGCTCAAATTCTACCCTATTGCTAGCTGTTTGGTTAGGATTGAGATCTTGTTCCAGCTGAACATTATTAATATGCTTTCCAAACAGAGTTAACCTACATTTGAGGTTAGCTCGTTGCTTTTTTAACGACGTAAGGCGACTTCCTAAAATATTAGGCACCTGCAAACGTGGGGACTTTGGCCTATCTAGCTTAGTGGAATCGCTCGGATCTAGACTCATTTTATGTCAATGCAAACACTTACGATTTATCTGCGGTGTAGGCGATGCAAGGTACACAGGTAACGCACACACGAAACGCACAAAGAGCTGAAAAACGAAACGAATATTAACGCAGACTGCAGAGAAGTGGGAGAGGAAGGATGGGTGAGATGAACCGACCGTTGTAGGCGCTCGCTGCTACTCCAGGCTTCTTCCACGACTCCACCACCGGCTTCCCAGTTTCGACCGGGAAAAACGTGTCCGGCTGTCCGCGTGGCCGCTCGACTCGGCAAGGCGGGTTCTTCGTTTATTTGGCTCGAAGGATCAATGTTTGTACAGCCTATACATCTGTTCCTATCTGGATTAGGAGTAAGGAGTACTTCAATGAATATTCGTATTTTAATTTGAATAAAAATGGCGTATAATTTTCTTGTCTTTGCATTACATGGCAAAAGTTATAATGGTAAGGAACGAATGAGTTATGAACAGAAAAGAACGAAAAAATGAATGGACGAATGAGAATGATATACAGATTAGAAATAATTTTGACAGCTATGGGTATCATTGACTCTGGTTCATGTAGTTCCACCGTGATCGGGTAGATGGCGTTGGACGTGGCTTCTGAACAGTTATTATTATAATATTGACGATTTTTTCAATGATAATCTTTAGTAAATGTTAAGTTATTGCACATCTCTCAAATATTTTTGCATACCGAGCATCGGTCAATCATTTTTTCATATAAATGAAATGAAATGAAAATATATTTATTCTGATAGAGCAAAAAACTTAATTATCTAACTATAGTAAACAAATACAGCACACGACTTAAAAAGACTTAAAGTATATAATTGATAATATGCATTGATTTATATATATATATATATATTATTATTAATAGACATATCTAAATTAATTTAGTGTAGATCAAGCCGTGTGTGATGGTCAGTGCCGTGTTCCTGCGCTATCGGAACAGGTTCATGCTCAGCTGAATGTTGCGAGTAGCCCCACAACGCTGATTTTCAGCATGTACCATTGTGATGATGACTTACGAGACTTTAAAAGCTCATAAAATGTATTGCCTTGTGTTACCTGACACATTTTTTTTAGCAAAATAAAAGCAAATGATAATGTTTAAGTTACAGAGTCAATAGAAATAGAAATCGGTTGAAAGTTTCTACCTGTTAGATTGTCTAAGAACTCTCAATGACGGATTCTAATGAGGTAGAAACACGAGACGCTTGGAAATTACTAGGATTTAAGTTAAATTATCTACGATTGCCAGTAAAGAAGCAAGATTATAGTGTAGAGGCATAGAAAGTAACGAGGAACAATTGTAAACAACGTAGGCCTGCGGGTTGTCGACTGACGACCTCTGTGGCGCGGTGGGCGAAGGTCCGCCTGCGACGCAGAAGGTGGCGAGTTCGATTCCCGCCTTGGGACAAAAGTTCTCGAACGATCTGCAGGTATTTGTTCCGGGTGTTCTGGTCGTTATTGTTTTATAATAAAATATATGTATATATCTATGTAATGTATTGTATTAAGTATATTAGTCATCTAGTACCCATAACACAAGCTCTGCTTAACTTTGGGCTAGATGATGCTGGATGGATTGTCCAGCATTATTTATTTATTTTAAATTACTAGGATTTAAGTAAAATTATCTACGATTGCCAGATTTGCCAGTAAAGAAGCAAGATTATAGTGGTGAGGCATAGAAAGTAACGAGGAACACTAACAACGGTCTGCGGCTTAAACATACTAATAAATATTATAATAAATTCGAAAGTAAACTCTGTCTGTACAACTGTCGGTCTTTCGGATTTCCATAAAAACAAACATAAAAAAGTCGCATTGGAACCCTCCTCCTTTTTTGAAGTCGGTTAAAACATAATGCCACGTAACATAGTTTCATGTGAGCCAATAACAAAAAAAGTAGGAAACAATAGGATAGGTAATTATGGGAGGCTCTCGAGGACTACAGTGTTATTAGATGCCAGAGAAAGAGATGTATCGCGAAACGATAACAGATCTAACTCGTCTTGTGGGGTGAATTACGTAAGGCTATACGTTTGGTACATGGGTAGGATTGAGTTCCTACGTAGGTCTATCGATAGTAAACACTTTAGTGCCAGCACATTAGAAGTCGCAATGACGAACATATATACCAGTTTGTATATCGAATCAGTGCCTTAAAATGCAAAAAAATATAAATTTAACCTCTCTACAAGCATTTCGATTCAATGTTTCGATGTTAAATGGGTGGGATTTAGTTCTTACGTAGGTCTATCGATAGTTAACACGTTAGTTGCCAGACCATAATCGCAATGACGACTAATTTTCAAATGTTGTATATCGAATCAAAGTAAGTAATGCAAAAAATATAAATCTAAGCTCCCTGCAAGCATTTCATTTCAATGTCTCGATGTCAGTCACAGGTTACTGACATGGCCTGAACAAGTCACCAGTGACTAATGTGTCAAATAGTGCTGGGGCCAAATTCTGATATCCAATCGCTTGACTATGATCGTCGCAGAAGCGTCCATAGATGAAATAAACTATAGATAGTACCTACGAGCGGTCCTATTTGCACGGAGATACAGATATAATGGTTTTACCTTGACAGATTTGGCACGCCTCCCTTTTCATCGGTAGTCACTTTCATCAATGGTAAAACGCCAAAATGTGTCATTCTGAGACAATACCTTGTCATGGAGCGAAGCGATTCATTTAGTGATATTTACATATTAATGCCCTGGACAATGCCCATACAGTATCGTCTAGACCCAAAATAAATGTAGCTTGTGTTATGGGTACTAGATAATCAGTCCTACACCCACGGTCTAAGTTGGGAGGGTCGTTTGCGATTGTCGCCGCCACGGAAAACTGACGGAATGAATATGTTTTGATTAATTTCAATGAAAACTTATACTAACTGGAAAGTACACATGTTTTCCTTTGTCATAGTTCAGGGTAAACATTAAGTGAGTGGTGAGAGAGGTACATAAAGAAACCCTATAGGCACAAACAGGCGCGGCGGCACGCACCGCCACTAGGCTAGGTCAGCCTGGCCTGGCCAGTGGCCTGATGAGAGGTTGGTGACACTGTCAACGGGTTAATGGATAGAAAGATAAATAATACTTATTAAAGATTATTTAATCGCGTACCTTTTGATAATACTTATTTTCATAGCCTTATAAATCATTCAGTACATAAATACAAATTTAAATTTATTTGTCCAGCATTATCAATTAAACAAAGTCGCTTCCCGCTGTCTGTCTGTCCCTATGTATGCTTACATCTTTAAAATTACGCAACGGATTTTGATGCAGTTTTTTTTAATAGATAGAGTGATTCAAGGAAGAGGAAGGTTTATGAACCATTTGACACATAGATTTCCACGCGGGCGAAGCCGCGGGCGCAGCTAGTCTATTTATATATAAGTCAATTGCTGTTCTTTTGTCTCGCTAACACTCGAGAACTGCTGCTGGGCCGATTTAGCTGATATTGGTTTTGGAATGTTTGTTGTAGTCCAGGGAAGGTTTAAACGGTGAGTAAATAATATGATTAAATTACGAAATTATTTCCACGCGGGCGAAGCCGCGAGACGCAGCTAGTACATATTAAAGATTATTTATCGGGTAATTACCCCGGTGGTATAAGCTTGAAGTCCATAAAATTTACAGAGCTTTTGCCAGAACTTCTTACTTACTAGGTCCTCTAAAAAAATGTATAACGTAAGGTTACTCGCGGTAAGAAGCACCAAGCCCTTCGATCGCGTAGAAACGACACTTTATTTTTACCCGACAATATTGTCAGATTATTTTGATTCATGTATAGGTTAGGAGTAATATTATAAAAAGTGAAAAATGTCCACCGCTCGTATAAATTGTGACCTGCGTCATGCTTGGACTAATATACTGGTCATAAAGGTTTATTCTGGTTATAAGAGTGCGAGAAAGAATTGTCAAAAAAAATACTGCTGATAATTGTATTAACAGAACATGTGAAACGATAAAACTTTTGAAACTATGATGGTTATTACTACAAAGATAAAATTCAAACAAGTTTCCTTTCCTTTACCCTGCTTTCAGACACTTTGCTCGTTAAGTACTTAACGAGCTACGTTTGACCTTCAATGTTCATTTTAAGTTCCTAAATAAAACTAGAACATTCTAGTAAATTCCACAAATTATCATAAAGTGCACGTTTCTAGAAGAGAAATGCTTTCGGCATGTCTCGAAATATTGCTGGTTCGTGCAGATCTCACGAAGCAACATTTTGGCTGAGGAGTTATTCTTTGAATTCTTTACGATTCATCATTCAGTCCATTGATACTACACACCACACTGCTGGGTATAAAGAGTGGGTATCAATGGACAGGCGGGCTTAGTTTTCTATACCTACATAATTATATTAATATTTTATCAGAATTAAAATGTTGAAAACTTTATAAAATGACTGGTGTAATGAAAACTGGCCAAGTCAAATCTAACCTACTTTAAGATCTCAATTTTTTTAATAACAGCAATTGTTATAGGTATCCAATAAAGCAAAGAAATTTAGTTTAATACTTGTTCATAATGTTATTTTGTTCCTATAAATACATATTTTGATGGTGCATAGAACTTGGGACTCATTTATATCTCCATTCTTTTTGCGGCGAAGCCCACAGCCAATCATAATTTTTGTATTGAACTTGGCTCTCCTTTTTTACATTTATGTTTTGGTGGGATAAATACCTACTAAAGAAGTTTCATCGGTCGTCCCCACACTGCAACCGTAGACTGCAACCTATTAGTGGCTCGCCATTGAAAACCAGCCTTACCTGCAACAAATAAAACATTTTTGTATTCTCCAAACACAATATATTTTATCCCTATAGCCCACTGACATAACGACCTATTCTGACAACCAATGATTGATAAGTGATAATGATAACACAGCAGTGGGCTTATTCAAGAAGGATTGCTGTCATGATTGCTTGTCGCGGTTGGTGTCAATAAAAATCATCACTAAATAGTATAAAACAAAGTCGCTTCCCGCTGTCTATCGGTCCCTATGTAGGAATGCTTAGATCCTTAAAACTACGCGGATTTTGATGCGGTTTTTTTAAATATATATAGAGTGATTCAAGAGGAAGGTTTATAAACCATTTGACACTTATATTTCCACGCGGGCGAAGCCGCATGCGTTTCAAAGGCCACGAAACAATGAATGTTCTAGTTGACGTTTGACATGTTGACTGTCCAAACATCAGAGAGTAAATTGCTCATATGTCAAGTGTTTGTCAAAATTGAATGTCGAAGGACATTTGGACAGTTATATGGACGTGAACTTATAAGCCATTCTTTACAAGTCCATAAATAAAGCAAAGCATGTTTCCAAAATGTATCTTGCTTTGGTAGTGTTTTCTGTAAACAGCCTATATACAGGCTTTTCAGGTGGTCATCAACATTCGACTCAACGTTCTCTACGTTGTTGAATGCGGGCAGGAATCGAAGTCTTTCTTCCGGTTTCTACGTCGAGGAAAGCTTTCTTCAAGTCATGTGCTGTCGCTATCAGAGCCTTGCAGGTTTCTCAAGAGCTGTTCATTAGCCTGTTGGCTGTTCTGATCATCCTGGGTGATGGCTTCGGGCGATTTTGCATCAGTGGGTCTCGTGTGTTTAGGAGCGAGTCCGTTGAGGTGTACGTGGCGAGAGTTGTCCGCACAATCGTACATTCTGCGCGCCAGCTGGACCACAAACTCCTTTATACATACATATTTATTCCCTACAGGCTGTGGTCAATAAATCCGTTAAGTGACAGTCATCACAATAATAAATGCAACAGCAAGCAGTACAAGTAATCTTTACAAAATAAACCTACGGCATTCCAGACAGCTTGCCCAAGGCCGCCCAAAACATTATTATGACCATAACTTCTGCTCCATGGAGTTTTCATGGCGAGTTCTGCAGATGTCAAGAATGGTATTAATTTTAATGATCATTTCGCAGAAGGGTCCTTTAACATCGCTTAGATACCTAAACATAGAAAGTTGTACTTGGAGGGTCCGTCCGTCTGTAAATAATTAATTTTACCACTGAAATTGGTCGATTCTTAATCAAACGCGCTTTCCTAACTTTGTGTGATATTTAGGTATTAATGTATTAAAAGTTTTACTATTTTACCATGGAAGAAGAGTTTCTTTTACCAATAGTTTTAGCTAGGGATCAGATATTGATAATACTAATAGGGGGACTAAAGTTCGCGTTCTTCTGGAACAGATTGAAAATAAATCTTTAAAAAAAAACGCCAAGTCAACCGATTGTTAATTGTTTTCTATTTTATCAATTAACTAGAGGACCTTCCCGGCTTCGCACGTTTTTAGTACGGATCCCCAACTTTTTTGAAAATATAATATAGCCTATGTTCACCGCGGATAGTGTAGCTTCCCAACGGTGAAATAGTTTTTCAAATCTGTCCAGTAGTTTCGGAGCCTATTCATTACAAACAAACATAAAATCAAACCTTTCCTCTTGCTAATATTAGTATAGACAAAAACAACAGATGCACGAACTTATGACAGCTAATTTGACGCCCGTGTCATTTCAAACATCATAAAAAAAAATATGATACCGACGTTGTAAGTTAAGTTACGTAAGTTGATTAGGTACCGGCTTCCAGTGTCCTTTAGGCGAAAATTCTTTATTCATTATCTTAAAAAGCCCGATCCAGTCGTAAAAATAGAATTGTCGGGACTTCCTGTTTTAATTTCAGCCTGAGGCTCTTTTGTACGAGTTCTAATTATTAAGAAGGGCAATTCTTGAGCAAGTCCTTAGGCATTGTGCTTGGAACAAAGGCCGACTTGGACTGGACGACGAGACTATTATGTTTTTGCGGTGAATATTGTATAGTTTCTATGTATTATGTAAATCAGTTTTCTAGTACCCATAACACAAGCTCTGCTTAGCTTGGGGCTAGGTGATGCTGTGTGGATTGCCTAGCATTATTTATTACCTGTTTATTTAATTTGTAACTATTGTATTTGCGTAGTCTAATACAGTCTTATACCATTTGGTATGGACATCACTAGGAACACGGAAATGGGGACATCCCTAGCAGGGCGGACGGAAGGGCTGACATCATAAGCCCATTAGCTCTAATGCCGATGCACTCAAGACTCCCATTGTTTATTATGGGTTCTATAATGGAGGACATAATATGCAACACAGGTGGAACGACGCGTTTGGTAAAACGACTTTTTACGGATAAAGAAAGGGTTATTATTTACTAGGTCAAATAAATTTATACAACTAAAACATGAACGCAATCCAGAGTCACAACAATTGTTTTGGATGAATGGTATACCTACTTTAAGGTTTGGTATATCTTAAAGCAAATACCTAGAAAGGTACCTTAAAGTAGGTATTACATAAAAAAACTTCGCTTCCATCTAAATGTTTAGTACTTAATTTAGAGATCCGTAAAATTTTCTACAAATAGCCTTTTTTCGATAGATCATTTGTCCCGAGACAGGAACCGAACCCGCAACCTCCGCGTCGCAGGCAGACCTTCGCCCACCGCGCCACAGCGGTCTTCAAAAGTAGCTAGCTAGTGCGTAGGTAATTATGGGAAAAGCTCTCATTTACGAAGGAAATGATCATTAGCTTTATGGCTTAGATAGAATAAGGCAAAGTCTTCTAAAAACAACTCATTAAGCGCAATTTGGATTTAATACGTCTCGTATTCCAGGCCCTCTGCGGAATATTTAAATGTAAACAGTATTATTATATTAATTAGATTGAATTTCCAGTAATGAAGGATTTTCTTTCAGGAAGCTTTGCTGTTATCATTTTGTCGCAACTAAATTGCCCTTTCATATCTTATATTTTTTTAATGATGTATTTTATTTATGTACATGATTTAGCTGATGTGTCTATACCACAGTAGTGCTTTGTTTTTCACTACACTAGTTTGTCTCGTATAGTGCGTAGATTGTGCGTTTGTAGCAATTATTTCAATTTCAATTTATTTATTTAGAATGAACAAAGACATAATATCACTAAATACAACGGAACACTGGAAAGCGCATAAGTTTAAAACTGTCGCACCTTCCAGCGCTCAAACTCGGATAAGGTTAAGGCCGATTTCACCAAACAGAAAGCATGGTTTGATATTGCATTTGATGTATGATATTGTACATTGAATTATGGACCTTTTTGGAAAATTCTTTCACTACATACATCGACACCTTGGGGTAGAAAGGTCGTATAAACCATTTTGCCCAAAATGAGTTATGAATGCAGTCTTATTCAGAATTTTCCGCTCTATCGATTAGTCTATGTGACGCATTCCAATTCGCATAAAAATGGTTTTTACAGCCCAGACGACTTCAACGTCTAAGCAGAGTTTTTGTTGCAACTTATGATGTAAGAACCAAAGAAAATATTATTGCTACTAGTTCAGGTTGTAAAAGATAGTAGATTTGAGTCAAGTATGGTGTACTACCAAAGTAATAAATTGCGCTTGGTTGTAAAAACCAAAGTTCAGTATGATTTCGTTTTAAAGCCTTTTACCTCCATACGTTTAGTACAATTTGGTTTTTACACCCTAAGCTCAAGACGAGCAACTGACGGTAAAGTATTTACACCCATCCAGAACACTTTCGTGAAGGGCAAATTGGCTTTTACATCATAATACATTTTTATCACTATCACCTTTTTATTTATCAAAGAAGTATTACAAACTCACAAAACGACGTCAATTATATGGCTATTTGCTTACAATTGAAAGAAGAGTACTTCAATCACTATTAAAACTACGAAACCGAACGCCAGAAAGGTAAGCTACGTTATACCTACATATTTTACTTACTTTAGCACCCTTAGTGCTTTCCTCCCGTTTTTAATAATAAGTATTAATTATTAAGTACCGATGTGTAATACCTTGTTACTAACTTATATAGCCGGTAAAATTATTGAATTTAGTGTTAAAATAATATGACAGCTATTTCAATAACGGCGACATTTAGTTCCAATTATAGCCAATAAAAGTTTTTGTCTTTACAGATAATTAGTTTAGTTACTGAAAGTTTTATCAATATAATTACCTGTCTAATAAAAATATGTGTAAGTATAATAATTTGAATAGGTAATTTTATTGAACAATGTATACCTACCCAGATAGTCGTGGTCGTAACGAACACCAGCCGAAATACATGGTTTATACACCCATTTTGCTTTCAATATTTTCTTTGGCTTTGACGGTATAAGTGGCTTATACGACCCAGTTTACTATTTTTCAAGACTTTTACTTCTTACTCACTTTTTGCCTCCGAATGAAAAGTGTTTTCAAGTGATACTTCATTTTCCTAATATTCAGATGAATAAATTGAAACAATTTAGTTGGCACCTACTGGGATCGTAACCGGGATACTCCGACTCTCTTTCCCACCACTCTCTCACTCCTGTTAGAGGAGGTATCTGCAGTGGATACCATGAATGACAAAAGCACACTCTATTATAATTATTAAGATTAGGTATATTTTTTAAGATTGAACCACGAACGACAAGGTGAGATAAGCAGATACAAAAGTATTGATAAAAATAGCAATGATGAAAATCAGAGCACAGACATCATAGAAGACAGTGATTCAGAAAGCCCACCAAAAAGAAAAAAAGTAAGAAAAGAAAATATCATAATACATAGCAGCAGCGAAAGTGATTTCAATACTTCTACAATATCTGTACCCCGATCTAATACGTCTTTCTTTGGAGACAATGTTGGAGTTTCGAACAGTCCATTAAAAAGTACTGATGCAAAGAAGCAAAGTCAAGTTAATATTATTTCTATCGAAGTAATAAAACACGGGAACTACTCACCTGCTGCTTCCGAAGATCTTCAGGCCTCAGCTTCGTGCTCCCTGCATCCTGATGAAACCCCGTGCTCGACGACGACCTACTCACCAGCTGCTTCCGAAGATCCTCAGGCCTCAGCTTCGTGCTCCCTGCATCCTGATGAAACCCCGTGCTTGACGACGACCTACTCACCAGCTGCTTCCGAAGATCCTCAGGCCTCAGCTTCGTGCTCCCTGCATCCTGATGAAACCCCGTGCTAGACGACGACCTACTCACCTGCTGCTTCCGAAGATCCTCAGCCCTCAGCTTCGTGTACCCTGCGTTCTGACGAACAGGGAACTCCAGAAATGAAGAAAAATACAAAACGTAAAAGATTATCTTTTAAAAAGTCCTTGTACGTAGAGTTTTTGTCAGAAGATGTTGTCAGTTGTCAGTGATGTTTGTCAGAACTAGGTATTTTGCCTTAACACCGTAACATACCTACGAGCTCATTTCATTTTGCTCATTGCACTTAACAATAATGTTTTTGAAAGTTTATAGTTTTTATTTTATTTGTTATGTCGTCAAACTTTCAAGTTTATTTTATTATACATTAAATAACAAGGTAATTCTCTGAGCTAGTATGTTGATTACCTAATCATTAAATCTAAGTACAAGAGAATTACCTTTCTAGATTTTAATATTGACCCGCATTTATAGGACTTAATTGTAAAGTTGAGACTGATGATAGCCTAATTTTGAACTCAATGATAGTTGTTAGAAATTAATACACTCTTTTTATAGCTAGGTTAGGTTAGTTACCTATATGCATTAAATAGAATAAAATATTTGTGAAATACGAACGTATTTTTACAGGTATTATTATATTACCTATGTTCCACTGAATCGTGTCATTACCGTTGTGTTTACGTTATTTTGAATAAAAACAATTTGATTGAACAATACAAAATGTTTTATTTTGTGCATTATTTTGAACAAATGCCTCATTTCAAATATTGACTGCATTTTGTTTCATCTGATTAAAATTGTAATTAGTTCACACATAGGTACTGGTAGGCAGGGTTGGCATGATTAAAACAAGTTGTTTTAAAACATGTGTTTAAAACAGTTTGAAATAAAACTATGTTTTATATTAAGAAAAAAAACAGGGTTTAAACTACCTTTAATTGCAAATGAATGTGTATAAATACCACAGACAGGCTGTGGTATTTATACACTGCATAGGTAACTCCCCGCCAGTAAAGTCCCGCAGGGAAAGTCCCTATGTCGGCCGTTTTATACACTGCACACTGCATAGGTAACTCCCCTCTCTAGTTCTCTACTTACCTACAACACTACATACGAGGTGTATGTAAAGTGTTTTGTATTGATTAATAATAATAATAATTTTTAATAATTAGATTAGAGGTACTGAGATATGCAACAAAAGTAAATATTTATCGTTTTGTAAATTTTTACTAATGTGAATTAGGAAATAGTTTAGAAATGGATTATTTTATTATTAGCTATAATTGAATTGAAATTGATAAGTAAAAAAAAAACAAAAAAACACTTGTTTTAAACATTTTGAACTGTTTGTTTTATAAAATATAAAAAAAAACTGTTTTTTTTCCAACCCTGCTGGTAGGTAAAGTGGTTATGATGGTTTTTGTTACCCAAGTTTATAGTAAGGTATGTAAAATTACTTCAGTTACCATAGTTACGACTCCCACCATTCGAAAGGTATTGATTTTACGACTTTCATTATTTTATGTAAGTAGTTTTTAAGCCCAATTAAAACGACTTACATATAGTTACGACTCATTACAATGTAACAACTCAAATAATTATAGGATGTAAAAACCATTTTGAAAAAAAATCTTGGTCGTAAATCCACGCTAACTTCTAAATTAAGAGACTGACAATAAAATAAGGTTTTCCATTGCAAAGAACATACAAAACTAATAAATCTCACGAAATAGGGTCAATATAGCCATAAGAACAAAAAAATTATTTAGCCAAAATGTTTTTAAAATTTTGTTTTTTGCTCGTCCTGTAAAGTAGGGTTTTGGTTTTTACGACCTTTCTACCCCAAGGTAGCGATGGGGAATGATCCCAACAAGGTGATTCCATAAAAATGTTATTAACGAGAAATTGGAATTTGAACCAGCAAAAAAAAATAAAAACAGCGAAAATAATAAGTTTGAAGTCAGTTTTAGATTTTCAAAACAAGCAAATTCTGTCTCATTTATGATTAATGAGACCGCTGACCCGCTGTTTAAACTAAATCAAAATAAACTCTACATCTCTACAATAAAGTGTTTTTTCATTAATTGTTATACTCTAGGGTTCATTGTCACCACATTCCCATAGCCACAGAATATTTGCTAGTAACACAACAGTTACCGGATGTTGTAATAGCACATACTTCAGTATAAAGGACAATAGTCGTCATTTGTTTTGTATTAGGCCGCGGCAACGGATATTTCTACTTGGATAATAACGCTCTTGTTCTAGAAGTCACATCCTAAAACAAAATTCAATTATACATCATGATAAATTATTTTTCCCAGCTGTCTTCCGATTCTGACGGTTAAAAAATAATACACAGTAAGGAATAAAACTTGACCACAATGTTGCTTCAAACGATCCAATGAAAAACCCAACACAGTAAAAACAGAAGAAAATGAACCATTAGGCGCAAAAATAGTATGAGTCACGAATAGGCAGGAATAGGCCTCTGAATTGACAAAAAGGTGTGGCCAGCGACTTTTACAGTGTCTTCGACCCGTGTTAACCAACACATTATTGTATGGGTAGACGCTCATTGGTGAATTTTCAATTATTTTTAATTTTTTATCACGATGAGCGGCGGAAATAGAATTTATATTTATATAAAATCCCAAAATTTAATTTTTTAAATTTTTTTTTAGAAATTACCCCAATTGTGTAACAAAAACCTATGTAAATAATGACACTAACGAATACTGAATTAACCAGCGAGGTGCGAAAAGCACTAGACAGAGAAGACCATAGAAATATTATTATTTTTAAAGAATTGTTTGGTGGAGACTGCTTACTTTGGGGCTAGAAAATGCTGTGTGAATTTTCCAGCATTATTTATTTACATATACTTAGGTATTTTGGGTACATGCTCCATTTCTGCCTCTACAATAATCATTATTTGTAAGTACTACGTCATCGTCACTGACATTTCAATTATCAACGAAACTAATTACATTCACGAAGACAAGGAACAAAGCTTATTGTATTTGAATAGCGACATAAATAGCTTGTACAACATAGTAAAGCTATTAAATATTTGTAATGTAAGCATTGTTTCAGAATGTAGGTTATGGGGTCGCGTAAAATATAACTCTTCAAGAGCCCATGGGCTTAAGTGGGAAACAGCTGGGTCACTTGGATGCTTCACAACAACCGAGCACATCTTAAGATGAGCTCATACATGATTGCTCAAAATGTAATTTAAAATTGTGAAAATCCCCATATTTTATTGAAAAAACAACACATTTATATCACAGACGCTTCCGACTGGTTTACTATTAATGTGGATCTGTTGAGCTACCAGTGAATTGAGCTAGAAGCGCCAAGGAAGAAGTTATCGAATTTAAAGAATTCGTCTGACACAGAAATCTTTGGATTTCACGGCACGTTTGACTTAGAAAGGTGTGTGCTTCATTTAAAGGATTATACGACATAAAAAAAATCACCTTTTAATGCGTTCACTGCCCAGCCTACTAACGAACGCCGCCGCCACCCGTATGGTGATTATGTAACTCGCGACCGGTTTGCGACAGGCGTAAATTAAGCAATCGGTGCTGTCAAACGTCAATTTTGTATTAGTTTGAAACCAGCTACAAATCCGATTTTGGCCGGTCTAATCTGAAGTCTAAGTATTAACGATTTTTTTTATTTAATTATGAATGTAAGCAAGCGGGTTTACTACGAAATTGGTATGTTTTGGAAGAACACTAACTACTTTTTTAACCGACTTAAAAAGGACGAGGTTCTCAATTCCACTGTTTTTTTTTTTGTTACCTCAGAACGATTTTAATGATTATTTTCTTTTGTTTGAAAGCTTTTGCTTCCCGTGTGGTCCCATTTCAATTTGGTCCAGTTTTAACATGAGAAAACGATGAATAACTCAATATCACGCCAACCGATTTCGATGATTGTTTTTTTAAACAATTTTTTTAACCAAATTCATTATGTAGGAACTATTAGCCGATTTATAGTTTTTTACAACACGCCAAATTATTAATATATATAATAAAAGCACGATTGACCTAGCCGACTGTATTTAGCTACAAGACTTTGTCGCGCCACATGTGTGGTTTCATAACTTTATCGCGGTGCACCCTCAGATTTATGGCGGCTCCCGCGATTGCTATTCAGTGGAGGGATTTGCAGCGCCCTTATTGTAATAGGAAGTACCATAAATTTATTATTAAAAAAGTAAGAATGTGAAGACCGCTACAATGTCCTCGGTCCATCGAGATACCACTCGATGGACCGCGGACATTGTAGCGGTCCATCGAGGTAGCTGGGAGTCCATGGATATTTGATGGATGCGGTTCAGGAACGCTATTCGTGGCGTCGTCGTTTTCGGGAGGCCTATGTTCAGGTGTGGGCGTTTATGGGCTGATGATGATGATGTACTTCATTTTAAATTTAATAGCTTTAAAAGAATTCATTGAGTCGTAGCCAAGAATAAAATATGATCCCTTCATTCAGGGGGTTGTGATTTTGTCATATTCCTAAATCTTTGATCAACTATCAATAAATTCCTTTCCGGCCCTGGTGGGGGCACAGAGTGGGGCCTCGAGGCTTGTCCTCATTACCCCGGCGTCAACTCGAGGGGTGACGACCCCTCGGTCCTTAGGTTTTGTGGGAATATCTTTTTCTTTCCCACTTCTCAAAGTTTTTGTTTTTTTTTTGGCTGCATTTGGTTTTTATGTATATTTGATCAACTACCTATTGAAACTGTGTTGTCAGTTCACTCCTTAGATATGCTCTAGGTCTCAGGTCGTCATCTCACAAGATGGGTTGACAACATCATTAATATCTATCAAGCATGGCGTACAATTGGATACTAGAATTGAGATGCCGGCACAAGCCAAAGGAAACCGATAGGTACCTAGCACCTGCTAGGTACCTATCGGTTTCCTTTGGCTTGATTCAGGGTTAAAATGATGAAAATCCCATACGAAGGTAACTTTGTATGTGAGGATTTTCATCATTCATTTCTAACATTAAAAGAATTTCGTAGCATCAGGGAAACTTTTGTCCGTTTATTAATTCGGCTCCTTAGTATTCTACGCGTGCTTTTCAAAAGGCGACCACACTAAACAGCCTTAGTTTCAGTGTTGTAAGGTCGAAATTGGCATAGGTTTTAAAAATGTAGATGTTATTTCGATATTTTTCTATATTACTTCCTCTATCGTTTGTGAATGGAAATTAAGTAAGCTGATGTGATCATTATTTGTTTTAATCAGTTTCGAACTGAAATTTCGTACGAAAATATTTAATTGACGACACAAACAGACCCCTGATTCAATTTGAATCTAAATTAGAATTTAGTGTATACCTATACTACCTATAATTTCACTTTTTTTATTTTACCGTCTGGATACAATGTCAAATGCACTCGGGGCTTGGTTAATGTGAAACTTAAAAAAAAAAGGAAATTTATATATATCGTCGGCGTAGAGCGAAAAGTCATCAAGCAGGTCATTTGGTGTTTTGAGTTATGAAGGTTTAAAGTTTTTCAAATGAAAAAAAAATATTACTTCCGTTTGGTATAAGATATTTTAAATTTTATGGTCTCATATCATAGAAAATAGAAAAGCGCATAGGTTTAAAGTACTACATTGAATGTAATTTGTATTTTTATTAGAGATTTCGACATAAAACTTACTTGGTTATTTTTCGCCCTCAAATCCTGCATCGACATTTTTAATTAGTGATTTGTTAAATAGAGTTGGTTACTTTTTGCCCATGTTTTGGCTTTATTGAATGAGAATTATCTTGAGTTAGTTAAAATAGGACTAGCTTTTGAAAATTTAAAAGGTATTTTAGTGCTTATTTTAGACTCTCTACTTTAACCTATTTTTTGTTTTTATGTCACCTTATCAGATAATAGAGACAAAAATATTTGGTAATAAAATGAAATTGTCCTACTTTTATAAAAAATATAATAAAAACACATGCAGAAACAGAATAAACAAGGAACACAGTTAAAATTTCAAATACGAGTAAACAGTTCAATGATTACTAAAAACTAAAATCAGCGGGTTCAAACCTAGATCTTAACTGAAGTTTATGATGACATTCTAATTTTATACAATCAGTCTTCATCTTCTTCGGTGACATCGGGCTCTAACAGCCTGTCAACAACGTCATTGTTGGTAGGTAGAGATTCATACCAGGAATGTAGCTCTTGTGGAATTCCCTTGCTACAAAGACCAACAAGATCTTTTTTCATTGCCTCAGAAATCGGAAGAGGAGCTGTGTAAGCTATAGGGATTTTGAATGCCTTTAGTTGACCAATCAAATCACTTTCTCTTGCGCTATAGCCTTCCTGAAGCTTCATTCTTTTCCTAATTCCTAGTTCGTGGGACTTCCCTTTTTTGTTTTTGGCACGCATCGAATTCGGAGTACGGGCCATTGTGACTGTACCTAAACTTTACTATGCCTGGATATTCCTTTTCGAACCTGAGACATTTTATTTTTAGCCACATTATTTTTTCCCGTCTTTATCGTTGCTTGTGTTGGTAATAAATTTCTCTGTCAGGGTCTTGACATCAATTATTTCTTCATAGGTAAGTTCTTTCGCTATGTAAGGTTCTGCTGACTCTCGTTTAGTCGTCGTTCTCGTTTTAAGTTTGTTGTGTATGCTAGTTTTTAAGGTAAATAAAATTATTTTCTTTCTGGCTTTCTTTTAGAGCGCGCGCGAACCATAATCGATTTCCGATTTCTAGTCAATCATCGAGTAAACTGGCGTGTGCCTCTGTTCTTTTTCTTCATCAAGATTTATGTCGGGTCTTTGACTCAAATGCACCAAAAATACGGTTATAAATTGATTTCGGTTCTGGCCTGCGCAAGTGTCAAGTAAATAGTGAGTTGTTCTTTGTAAAGCTCGTACATTTTAGCAATGCTTAGTTTGCTGTCTAAATACTGCCTTTGGGTTGTTTTTCTGCAATAATGAGATTCTTGACGGGGAAAGGAGTTTATGAGATCAATAATTTTTTGTTCGGAATCAGGACTCGTTTTATTCACAGGGTCATGGGAACCACGTCCGTCTTTCCCCGCAAAATTGCCGAACTCGTTCTTATGTTTCAGTGCTTTATTTATTGGTCCATTTGAAATGCACAATGTTTTCATAAAAAACGGATTGCACACCCTTATTTTGGTGTCATTTTTGATGAAATAGTATTCGATTGAGGTACATCGATGTTTTTGATCTGGAATTCTAGCCTTTAATGTTTTTACTGGCATGGTAACTATCAATTGCAATAAAACCTGGTTTGGGTTCTTCACTGTAACATCTTGTTCGATCAAGTATTCGAGATTGATAAGATCATCATCGGTGGAGATTGTTACCATAGGAGCGGAGTGCGGTTGCTGGATATTTGGTAGATAAATATTTGGACTAAATACAGCAGATGGCGGAGCAGACTCATAGCAGTCTCTGTTTTGAAAAAACTTATCCACGTCAGAACTCTTCGATTCTTCATTATGATGAAGGGTTTCCCAAAATAAATGAATGGCTTCTATTGCCATTCATTTATTTCGGGAAACCAATAAAATAATGCTTAGCTTATGCTAGCTTACGCTGTGTGAAAAAAGTTGAAGTGTAACTCACTTCAACTTTTTTACTCATCATTGTTCATTATAAAAAATAATACGTTAAGTAATTATTTATCAACACGCGTGCGCATCGGTCAACGTAAACTCCGAGAATAAGAGACACCAGACACCCGAATCTCAGTCGGTAAAATCAAAGACGTACAACCGGTACAACTATGTAACCTAAGTTGCGCGCCAAATTCGCCTGACGAACGGAGATTTTGAATGAAAAACAAAGCTTTATGTCCACAATTATTAGGATAGAACTCTTTAAACCAGTTTAATGATTTCTTGCTCCTGCATAGTTAGCGTATTTTTCATAAATGTTGATCGAAAACTCATTAACTAGAGTTGGTTAGTTTTCGCTTTCATGTTTTGTATCGAACCAGTCATACTAAAACTAATCAAGTGGATTAAGTTAGTTTTGGGTTCTTGTTAGTATTTTATAATTACCTATTTTATAATAAGGAAAAGTAATCAACTCGACTTAGGTATCGGATTGCGATTTCTCCCAGTAGAGATAAAATACCTAAGTAAGTTAATTAATTTTCGACTACAATATTATAGTCCAAATGTAGAATTAGTGTTTTTTCGCATATTCTGAAATGAAAACTATGATAGCTACAGACATGGTTGTAAGAATGAAAAATGCAGAAAAAATCGGTGATTTTCATGACATGTTTAACTCAATTTGGGCCAAATAGCGAGTTGATGATTTTTCGCTCTACGCCGACGATATATTTACGTAAAATCATACAAATAAACGATTCTGATTCAGATAATTAATTGTCATACATCATATACATAATAAAATCACAATAATCTGCTGACTCTTCAAATACGATATATAAATAAATAATGCTGGACAATTCACACAGCATTATCTAGCCCCATGGTAAGCTGAGCTTGTGTTATGGGTACTAGATAACTGATATACATAATACAATATATTACATAGATAGATATTTTTTATTATATATAGAAAACGACCAGAACACCCGGAACAAATATCTGCAGATCGTGCACACAATTGTTTCGAGGCGGGAATCGAACCCGCAACCTCCTGCGTCGCAGGCGGACCTTCGCCCACCGCGCCACATCGGTCGTCTAAATATATGTAGATACAATAGAGATGTTTGCAATGACTACGAGTAATATAAACTTTCGATCTCGATCCCAATATCGATTTAAAATCGGATCACAGCTCGGTTATTAAAAAACCATTAAATTGTCGCGGATTGGGAGCAGATTTGCATACAATACATGTGGTAACAGATGGCGCTGAATCACTGATAATGTGGCTATACAATCGAGTACTGGTGAGGAAAAACGTAATAAACTAGGTGTTAGAAAGGTGTAGAGAAGCCAGTACTTACTAACTACTAGCGAAGGATAAAAATTCCAAAGAGCTTTTTAGATAAAAAGTTTAGCAACTACCTACATTGCTTACGTTTTACGACTTGCCTTGTGCGTTAGGCATTATATTATAGTATATATATTATATATATATAAACACCATCCTGGGCACTTAGTTGATCCAGCAGTGAGCCAATGCATAACTGACTCCACCTTTCAGACGGAATAACTTGGCTCTGGTTTCATATTTTTTGACCGGAGTGGCAACGTTGCTTTTTGCTCGGCGACGTTGCCTGACATATGCAACGGAAAAACCGTATACTCCATGTTTTTTTTATCTGAAGTTGCACATTAAAGTGGATCCGTAACGGCCAAATATTTTATACTCAACAATACTTATGGGGTCCGTATATTATCTCAAACCGTGTACGTAAGTGGATCCATTGTGGCGCTTATACGATACTAACATATACATTATGTGGCTCCACTGTCTATACTTAATAAGTTATAAATGAATGCATACCTTCGTTGATCCAATATAAATATTCCTAGCATTGTGAGATCTAGCATTGAAAACTTTTTGAAACCTGGTACATATGTATGTGGTTCCATTACGGTTGAATTTCAGATACCTACCGATTGCTGAACACTATGTGGTTCCGAATATATACACCATGAATAAACTGCGTTCGTTCTTTGATCTAGCAAGTTATTCCTATATTCGTGATGCTTGAACATCGTAAGATCCACCTTGAGTCAGGAGCGGTCCCAGGGATAGGGGGAGGGCAATGACCCCCTCCCCCTAAAATAAAAAAATAATCTGCTGAAAATTTCTAACTCTTTAAATAAATTTTAATTACTACTCTATCCTACTTAACATCAAACTAAACAATATGGTTATCCACTGCGGTAAAAAAAATATTACGATATTACTCATGTTTTGGGCGTTATGTCATGTTTCGTATCAGTTCTGCAAAAGCAACGGCACCTATTTTGAGGGCTCAGTCTGCTACAGTTATTTTCTTTCAATACAATCACCACAAAAAATAGCGCAAAATGTAACAAATACTATGCGAGGTCATTTTGTCAAAGAGCGCAAAACATCTAGAGACAACAAAATTTTCGCGATTAGATCCACAAACCGATAACAATCTTCTTATTCTAAAGTTTCTTAAGAAAAGAACGACCCCCGCTTTAAAAAAAACACTTACTAAATATCCTTCATCGCTTCGCTAGCCGATGTTAAATAGGTCTGGCTGCCGTTCTGGTACCAAGCTCCGAAGGCAGGGTCTGGACAACAGACCCTGCCTTCGGAGCTTGGTACCAGAACGGCAGCCAGTTTGCGTCGCGTCCTATTTTGTTGTTAAGTCGATAAAAACTTATAATTTTTGGTACCTCATTATCTTAGCATCCCTTTTTTGCTAAGCATGCTGCACCGATTTCAAAAAAGGCTACGGCTCACTCTACTCGCCGATATTTATTTTGTATTAGTTTTCTAACAATTTTCTCAGCCACCGCAAACTATCCAAAAAAGTTCAGAGCTCGCTTCGCTCCTTATTAATTTTTTTTTCATTCTTCTTAACTTAGTTTGACAAAAGTAAAAAAAATGCGGTGGCTCGCCTCGCTTCACTATATCCGTTATATCTTTTTATAATTTTTGTATATCTAACATTTTGTATCGCCAAAAAATCACAAAAATGTTGCGGTTATCTCAACTCGCCGTCATCTTAGCTTCCACGTCTTTCTTGCTAAAATAAACGCGCTCGCTACGCTTGCCACTTTATAGATTTTTTTATCAATCTATTCTATTATTTTAATTATATTCTAATCTATTGTTAGGAGAGGATGGTTGAGATTGTGAACTCCAAGAAAGTCAGTTCAGTAATTTTGTTTCGGTTTTTGTTTGGGGGGTTTTGACCTTTTTCCAACCAACACACTTGTCGCTTTATTTCTCGCTCCGCTCGCCGACTACTTAGTGGATTTCGGTGGGGTTTTCACCGTTAAAAGTGCATATTAATATTGTTATATATTTTTGTAAAAAAAAATTACGAATCATGTCGTTCTCTAAATTGATCATTCGATATTCAGTTTTTGTAAATCATATATTTGCTGATTGTTTTAATTGTATCGGAATTTAAGAAATAATTTGTTGAATCATTTTTCGTTTTCTGTTTTAATCACTCAAACGTTTAAAGTTTTAAATGATTTACTTTCTTATTTTTAAAGCTTCTTTCAGCCTAGCAATGGCTGGTAGAATGCTAACTGGATTCCTTACGATGTTTTTCTGAATTCTTAATTACACCAGAACATGCCTACATTAAAAGGTATTTGTTCTTCTTTTTAACCCCCGAAAAAAAAAGAGTGCCAAAAAGAATTCTCCAACTTCGATGTGGTTTTTTTTTGGAAGAAAGAAATTTTTTCTTGAATGGTTCTTAGTTTTTTCAAGTTTGATAAAAATTGGCCCAGCCGTTCCCATATTCTGACGCTATTCATCAGCTCAGAAACTTAGTATCGGAGGGATCTCGGGCAGTTACAGTTTTAAACAGTTTGTTCACCCTGAAGCATCCAGATTTAATAATAATTTTGATATTCATATGATGAACAGGATTCAGGGTACTAAGGGTTTTAATTCCCTGTTATATAAGTTTTATCAAACATTCAGCTCATAGCTCCTGCCATCAAACCTGTAGAATTATCTTTAGTTGAACATACAAACTAAAGATAATTCTACAGGATGAGCAGCAGATGAACAGGAACCAGGGTAATTCTAGACCTTAAATTCAATTTTCTTTTTCTGGTTCTTTTACCAAATTTTTATAGTTTGGTATGCTACAAACTATTTTTGTCTAGTGATGAAGAAAATCTAGCGAATAGATAATTGTAAAGGTAAAATAAAGTAGGTAATTCTAGGTGGGTTTTACATTTTTGTAAATTAACTATAACTTATTAATAAATCAATACTCAATGCATTTATTAATTTCGCATGATGCATGAATCCTTTCTGTTAATCCGTTCGAAACACAAAAGTCTATCTTTAGGCATCTATAGTACAGCAACACCAAGCCAATTACAAAGGCCGTCACAAATGGTGCACTCCGATTGGCTCATTTGAATTGGATCAACTAGTGCTAAAACGCAAAAAAGGTGGATTTGTATAAAAACAGCTTAATTATTATTATTACTCATGGTTACACTTGTGGCTCCAATCAGAGTCACATATGTATGGTGGACTAGCATTAGATCAACAAATACCACCCGGATCAACAAGTGAAAACGGATCAACAAAATACTACTTATACGGCACGATGGAGCCACTAAGTGCCCGTGGAGATATCTATTATGTTATATATATTATATATTATAGTGCATAAAGTGTCTACAAACCCAATTGAGGTGTTTTTTTTCTTCTTTACTCTTGGAATCTGATGGGGCGGTCCTGCCAAACTTAACTTGTTTATGGTGACCACCACAACCAAGTTAAGTTTGGCAGGACAAATATCTACATATGTAAGTGCTTTCTCATACTCATGCTCATTGTTCTCATTGTTGAATTATTTAGGGATAAAATTTGTATGGGAACAATACATTCACCACATATACTCTATAGGTATGTACTTTATAATTAGCGATATAATATTCAAAACTGGTCCATATTGAAGGAGAAATTGACGAACAGTAAAAAACGCACGTGATAGATTTTGATGGTTTTACTAATTAAAAGAAGCTCTAAGATACCATAATGAAAACTAATTTGAACTACATTGGTATCTATTTTCATTAAAACGTTACTAGAAGTCCTAAAAGGGTTGATATTGTGGGTATTAAAGAAAAGAAGCATAACTTACAACATGAATACTGTTTTATTCAATAATACAATCTGGTTGGAACATAAATTATGACGTGAAAGCAATATAGTTACTAGATCTCCTAATAGGGTTCCATTGTGGTTATTAAAGAAAAGAAGCGTTACTTAGAACATTAATACTCTTATATTCAATAATACAATCTGGTTGGACATCAATTATTACAGACCATTATTAACATTTTAAGGTTATGTTACACAAATTGCTAGTCACAAAATATGAACAATACTTAGCTTCTGTCTGGTTAGGCTGCCGATCCAAAAGTGGGTATTCTCCCCCTTTTGGGTCGTATATATAGGCTCTGACATCGTAAAATAATGCAGCCTGAGCGATGGCTCACACTGTCTTTGGCGCGAACAGTCGATACAACAATTTATTATGTTTCTTAATACTGAATAATACTTTCAGACCAAATCAATGATATTTAAAATTGTACAATTAATATTCCACTTATTTTAAATATAATACATTTTAATAATTAATAAATTATCGGCGCCGCGCCACTTATGAAAGTTATATGCTAATGATTTTATATACATTAAAATACCAATGAAATAGGTAATCTAAAATCTGAAAACGATTTAAGAGATACATTTCATATTTCTTAACCACAATATTCTATTATTAATCTTTATTGTGAAAGTTATGTGCTAATGATTTTATTACATTAAAATACCAATGAAATTGGTAATCTAAAACCTGAAAACTATTTTAGACATACTTTTCATATTTCTTTATCACAATTTTCTATATTAATCTGATACGGCCAATCTTGACCTATACTTCGTCCCGAAGTAACTCTTATATCTCTACATATAGATACTTAGCTTAGGTAGATAGTCTATTTTACATTTCGACTTACTAGATAGTACAATTTAAATAATATAATAATTGGTTCATATATAAGTAACTTAGTAGGTATCCTATAAGTACTTCTAACGACTTTTAAATAAATTATACTATTTAGGTACTAAAAGTACATTGTTAGGTACTTACTTACTTTATAAGATAGATGTTTAACATGTACCAAAGGTATATTTTTATTTCACTTTATTAAATGACACAGAAACAAGATTATACACAAAAACTTTAACTGTGTCTAAATAAGTTACATAGGTATAATAAGTATGTATGTATTTATGCATTTTGAAACCGTTTTAAACGTTTCTTATTATGTATTATATGATGTCTAATTATCTCATTTTGTTTCTCACTGGTTTATTTTAATTATCTGGCCAATTACTCTGTATAGTACTGACGTTTACTCTCCACCTGCTGCCAATGGAGCGTCAGCACCCGGAATTGGAGGCTAGAGCAGCACGGGCAACGACTATTCCCACTTGACCCCAACCACCCGCTGCCGGTGGCATAATCAAGCCGAGCCACGAAGCCCACAGCGTTAGCCAACTACCAAATGTGCTTTCTCACCTCACATCCGCTGTCGATGGGCTGATCAGCACCCAGCAAGAGGCCACACAGCGATATATAAATATAAATAAAATGTACTTTGTTTTTGCCATACACTGGCCCCGGGTCTTCTGCCCATTGAGATTTTAGCATCATTTATTACATTTACCAACTGTAGGAAAGTATACATTTTACATACATTACATACCTATTTACCTTTGTTTTAGTACTTATAACATTCAATAGGTTCTTATTGGTCTAAATGTAAACGTAAACAAGTACAATTATCACAAAATCGTGGCATTTTCAACAACAACGTTCTCTTCCTCCCATTCTCCCGGTTATTTTTATCAAATTATTTAAGTTTTAGAGCATAGCGGTTTTGGGAATAAATAAAAAACGCCTATGGTATAACTAACGATACTAGATCACCTACCTAACTAACTTGTTATTTCCTTTGCAGAATAAAACTTTCTACATCTGTATTGCAAGCTGTTTTCGTCTAAAACCTCAAGACGGATTCACACAATTTTACAATAATATTATTTCCATTCGTTTGGCCAATCTGACGAAACATTACAACATTATGTACTTTAATGTACAAGATTATCAATAAGTTAATTACTTTTGCATAAGAAAACATCAATAAGTAAATCAAAAACATCAGTATGTAAATCAAACAAAGAGAATATAACGCTACGCTATTTCTCCGGCCGCCGGAGCAAAACTCGTTTTGTGGCTAACTTCTCCCTAATAGCTTGGCTCTGTGGTTATGAATTGTCACTTTATTACCTGCTCTGTTGGTAGAATGACAAAAAGCAAGGTGCCAATACAAAAGTTTCAGAGACGAATTTTAAAAAAAAATAAAAATAATTACTGCTGACACCGTTGTTCGGTTTTTATTACGAGCAGTGGATCTTTAATTATTTTAGTGTATTATTATTAGTGTCGTATATCAAATTAATCCTTATGAATAATGCTTTCTAACTATAATCTAAATATCGTAGAACATTAATTTTCGATGCGACGACTAATTGACCTCAAAGTTGAATGTAATTTTCCCGACAAGAAACTTTGTCAACTGGCTTGACAAAATAAACAACGAAGTGCTACCTAATTATTTTTATTTGTTTTGATGATCTTAGTTCCAGAAGTAAAGGGCACAAAGTTGAGACAAAAACTGGAAAACCCTAAAAATGTTGGGTGGGTAGGTAGGTACCACTAACGGAGTCAAATAAAGCTATAAAAGCAGAATCATTTTGGCCTCACACATACTCTCACATCGATGACTCGTAATATACTTAATACAATACACAATTATAGATATTTTTCTGTATTATATCAATACATAGAAAATACTCAGAACACTAGGAAGAAATATTTGCAAACCGTACAAACATGTGTCCCAAGGCAGGAAGTGAATCCGCATTGGTCGTCAAAATTACCTATATTATATCAATAAAACTTTTTTAGATTAAGTTTAAAATAAATTTTGTTAGTCAAAATCTTTTCCAATAGTACCTATTAAATTGAATCAAAACATCGTGTACCTAGAGCTATATAAATTGGTGGTGAATTGTACGAGTCAGCTAAACACGTACCTATCTTTCTACTAACTAATACAAAAATAACTTATCTAAATTTTATGGTTTGATGAGCTAGGACTTTCAGTTATACTATACCTCTTTATATAGCTAATCAACATAAAAGCAACATCATGAAACACATTTATTTTAGTATTAAATCGCCTCGACTCTAATTACTTTGTCCGTACAGTAATAGTCGATGTAATAGTCAAAAAGTCCGTTTTCCTCTGACCAATGTAGGTAGGTAGTACCTACCTCCTCATTGTGTACCTACTCGCTATAAATGCTGCAAATATCCAAAGTAAGCACAAAGTCTACCGTCGCTAGCGAAAGGTTTTTCTTTTCATTCTCGCTTTGTATTCAAAATTCAAAATTTCAAAATTCAAAATAATAATGAAATTTAAAAAAACAAAATTATTCTAGATAAAATGTGGTGTTTTTCGTTGCATAGAAAACAATCAAGAGAAAAAAAAACTCAAGGTAGATAGATAAATTAAATTTAGAATGACTCACGAGATTAATCTTCTGAGAGAGAGAGATAGCAGCTAACTACTAATATTATAAACGCGAAAGTTTGTAAGTATGGATGGATGTTTGTTACTCTTAGCGTAAAAACTACGGAATGGATTTTAATGAAACTTTACAATAATATAGCTTATACATCAGAATATCACATAGGCTACAATTTAGAAAGATATATTGTATATTATCCAAAATATCTGTCACCACGCGGGTGAAACCGCGGGGCGCAGCTAGTTATATATATTTTTAAGGCCCTATTATGGCATCGTTTTTGTCACGTACAAAACAATAAATAATGAGAGATAATTCCTACATAAAACAATATTATGTAGCTCCCTACTTGCTTGAAGTTAGAAAGTACCTACAAACTACCTTCATATTTTTTTTCAGACAACGACCTCTGGTCGTTATGTTCGGATGAGCTGTATGTGGGTAGGTTCTAAAACATCGACGATAAAAAAACTTATGTCACTGATTAAACTATGTATCGATACCTACATGATTCGATTCAACCACTAACAATGTCAAGATACATAAACGAGACTATCGCTTCGATAAATCCGTTTATTTATAACTTCTAGTCAAATGTGTGGCTCCGCGCTGTGACCACTGACACCAGACAACCTTTTCTGGTTTCATAGTGTCTTTCAAATAAGAAAAGTACCAGTTTTTGGTGAATACAGAAATACAACAAAGAAATAGTGCGGAGTAAAGTTGCAACAGAGGAGTTTTGTTATAGACTACTTAGTAATTGTTTATACTATAATTTGGCCTCTGTGCCTATAAGTAAAGTAATATGTCCGTCGTTAATTTACACAGTAAGTTTGAGGTGATTGTAGTTCAGTGTTATTTTCTAATGTTTGTCTGTGAAAAAAGTGTTTTTTTTTTTTAGCACTTCTGCATTATAAAGGCACTTAAAGTCCCTACCGCTTTGCTCCAAATGACGTTATTTAATATTTACCTATGTAAAACATAAAAAGGCAAACATATTTCCAAGTGGTTTTACACTGCTATTGAAGGATGCCATTTGAATATAACATTAGGTACGTTATACTGCCACATACTAATTCGACTTAGTGCCGCTACTAAAAACAACTTTTGTTTTACCTACGTAAAAGAAAACGAATACTGCTTTCTTATTTAGAATGTTAATCTGCAAAAATCGAGGGTACAAAGCTATGTTGTCTTGAAATACACTGTGCAGAATCCCATGTCTTGAATAAAGTGATCAGACCCTTTTCAGAGCCTTACCTGCCAGAGGATGCGTAAAATCTTGAGGTTATAGTTGACCCATATCCCTCGGCATCCAGGCCACACGTAGTCTAGTTGTAAATGCAGGTCGATATCATCATCTCTCCGGCAGCTGGTGGTGCAGATGGCTCGTAGGTTTTTGGCGCAGACACATCAGATGGATGACGATGGCCACACGTAGTCGAGTTGTAGATCGGCAGATCGATGTAATCATCTTTTCGACGGCTGGTTGAAAAGATGGCTCGAAGGTTTTTGGTGCAGACACATCCATATGAAAATAAATTCGTATTAGTAAGGCACATGCTGTTCTATATCCCACTTCTGATGATAGATTTTGATGGTTTTACTAATTAAAAGAAGCTCTAAGATACCATAATGAAAACTAATTTGAACTACATTGGTATCTATTTTCATTAAAACGTTACTAGAAGTCCTAAAAGGGTTGATATTGTGGGTATTAAAGAAAAGAAGCATAACTTACAACATGAATACTGTTTTATTCAATAATACAATCTGGTTGGAACATAAATTATGACGTGAAAGCAATATAGTTACTAGATCTCCTAATAGGGTTCCATTGTGGTTATTAAAGAAAAGAAGCGTTACTTAGAACATTAATACTCTTATATTCAATAATACAATCTGGTTGGACATCAATTATTACAGACCATTATTAACATTTTAAGGTTATGTTACACAAATTGCTAGTCACAAAATATGAACAATACTTAGCTTCTGTCTGGTTAGGCTGCCGATCCAAAAGTGGGTATTCTCCCCCTTTTGGGTCGTATATATAGGCTCTGACATCGTAAAATAATGCAGCCTGAGCGATGGCTCACACTGTCTTTGGCGCGAACAGTCGATACAACAATTTATTATGTTTCTTAATACTGAATAATACTTTCAGACCAAATCAATGATATTTAAAATTGTACAATTAATATTCCACTTATTTTAAATATAATACATTTTAATAATTAATAAATTATCGGCGCCGCGCCACTTATGAAAGTTATATGCTAATGATTTTATATACATTAAAATACCAATGAAATAGGTAATCTAAAATCTGAAAACGATTTAAGAGATACATTTCATATTTCTTAACCACAATATTCTATTATTAATCTTTATTGTGAAAGTTATGTGCTAATGATTTTATTACATTAAAATACCAATGAAATTGGTAATCTAAAACCTGAAAACTATTTTAGACATACTTTTCATATTTCTTTATCACAATTTTCTATATTAATCTGATACACGCATCGACGAGAGAGAATGTATTCGTGTTTTTTTGTTATTAAGACTTACTTATTTAACCCCTTATCCTCGCAAATAAATAATTTATGAAGATTATAACAAAACTGACCATAGAACTTCCTCCTTTTTTCGAAGTCAGTTAAAAACAAAGAGTGTAACTAGAGTGCTTTACGCGAAAGATGTCCCGCGGCAATCTGTGGAACAACATTTTTTGCAACGCTTAATTCATTCGATGACAGAGCTATATCTTAGGGACCTTTTTCGTGAAAAGCACTCTTACTATTGTTTTTCGTTACATAACAATATCAAAAACTTTACATCTCTGGTTACTCTACATTATCTACAACTCTTCGGTGTAAAACTCGAAACTTTTTGCTCTACCAGTACTAATCTACGTAATAACATGCCTTGTGTGAGGTCTCATTGTCTTCGATACGAAATCAAATATGAGACGTGTGTTATGGAACTGTAAGTCCTTTGTATCAAATGCAAACTACACTACCTTTGTACCCAATATTAGGTAACATCATATTTTAAGTATTACGTCGTGTTTTCAAAGCAAAATCAAGCCTCTACCGATTTACGCATATACGAGTAATATATACAAGTTTATTTTGTTGAAAGCTAACTAGCAGACATAATCACAATTAACATATAGAATAAAGTTTATTATCTTTCATTTGATTTACTAATTGCTAAATGACAATCACAATTACTAAAGTCATTTAAAACGGGATATTTACCATGATTTGATTTTTGATTTATTCAATATATCGGCACAGTTTCATGCGCCATGATCACGGAATAACTAAATAAAAAATAACCAGGATAGTTAAAAAAAAATCACAATTACGTCTTCATTAGCAAAGAAAAACAATCAAAGATGCAGTTGACTGTTTCTAATTTGTTTGACTGTGTTGAGCTAACTGCAGATTATCTATAAAAACGGAAAAAATTATGTCTGTTGTATGTAATATTTAAGGGGGCTCCCTTAACTTTTTATATTATTCTGTTTTTTAGTATCTTTCGTTATATCGACAACAGAAATACATCATCTGTGAAAATTTCAACTGTCTATCACGGTTCATGAGATACACACTGGTGACAGACAGACAGACGGACGGACAGCCGAGTCTTAGTAATAAGATCCCGTCTAACCCTTTGGGTACGGAATCCTTAACACTTTGACTGCGAATTTTTTTCGACGACTGCGATCTTTTTTTTAACCTAAAAAATTCGTGCTGTCGCTCTACACAGCGGTTGTGTTGCGCCGCACATGCGTTTCGTTCGAAAAATATTACGGCTTTGCTGAGTCACACAGATCTGTATTTTCTCAGCCGCTGCGCTAGTGTGGATTTACGCATATTAGTCACTTGTAGAAAACACATACCGTGTGATTTCAGCAGTCAAAGTGTTAAATAGGAAAAAAATATATAGTAGGTATGACGTCACGTTCTCGGACCTCAACGCTTTTATATTCGCAAGCCCTAAATCCAAATAACAGCAGATTGATGGCCCCAATCCCTTGGCCTTTACCCCTATAATCCACTTATCCACCGAATTAATTCACTAGTTGCTACCTGCCACGCTTCTAGATCTCTGCCTTGGGCTTAATTCAATTCAAATTCATAAAAACACACACAAAATTACAAAAAGGAAAATACAATTAAAATAACTAAATCTAGAGTATAAGTAATTTCACCCAGTGGTGTGGTATTGGACAGTCATATTTACTAGATATTACTTTCAGGATGCTGTTGTTACTACCTGTCACTCTACTCATCAGAGATGCCACTCGCTTTCGCATAATTGCCGCGAAGCCATCTGTGAATGTATTAGTGAACATCTCATATGCACAGCTAAGCTAATTGATTTAACTTAAAGATTTCTCTCACACAAAATTTTGGGTTGAGATGTTGTTTTCATACAAGAAGTTACCTTATGGTCTCGGACACGTTAAGATAAAATTAAAGCTTCAACAAGATTGCCGAGAAATCGCAGCGATAAAGCTCTGCGCATATTAATCCAATACCGGTACCGCCCAGCACAAAAATGTGCATTTAACTATGGGCTCTATCTCTTGATCTTTAGATACATAAAAAAAGCATCGGCGAGCTGTTTGTCCTCTGATGCTGTCAATATAATATATCATCCAATGTTATGAGAAGCCTATCATTTGAATGTTAAATTATTTGCTGTGCAGCAGTGCTTTTTAGGTATGCGAGAAGCTTCGCGGCAATAAATCCCTACGCCATAATATTTTGAGTTGTCTTTGTGTAGTGTAACTAACTACTCAAAAAGTCGAGTCTTTATGTAAGAGGACGAATGCCTAGTTCTGGCTGATGATTTCAGACAAAAATTAAAAAGAAAAATTACATATAATCCCAAGGGAGTAGACTCGAGTTTTACGCCTGCTAAGCTACGGTATAATGATACGCTTTTTGAGCAAGAGTGAAAGAGTTTTTTTTAAATCAGGATAACCCACATGGATTTCGTGACGATTTGTCTTTACGATAAACAAAAGCTTTTATGAAGGTAATCCAACCAGAAAGCAGAATAAATAACATAACAAAATACAAAAATATGATAAAACTAAATTTGCAAGTTAAAACGCTACGTTTAGGAATTCTAGCGAGAAATGCTTACACAATTCAGATGTTCAGAAAATCCAGATGTACGTAATACAGATCCTTTTAAGAGTAGCATTTCTGAAAAATATAACTGGGTTTATAATATACCATTGTATAGGGCTTCGGTATACATTTTACCAATGCTGAACTGTGGTGGAAATGAAAATTGAAAGGAGACCGGCCATATTTTTTTACTAGGAACGTCCAGCATGAATATTAGCCCACGCGCGGATTCAGTACTAGTACAATCCAGAAATATGTATGTCCACAGCTGGCCATCGACTTCCCCAAGAGTGTTCGGCAGGTCAGCCATAATCGCCACGCTTATCAGAATTAGCAAATTCGAATGATGCTATATCAAACGATGAGGACAGAAATACACCATGTCCTTTTAAAAATTCTAGATTTACTTATTTTCTTTGATTTCTTGATTTTCTGTTTGACAAAAACTTTTGTCTAACAGAAAATCAAAGTATTCTAAAAACGAACGTGCCTCAATGCCGCAGAGCTCGTGTAACAACAGCTTAAAATATCCATAACGCATAACAGAAATAGGAAATACGATTTCCCCGTTCAGTGAATTCCAAAAAGGTCCAACAATAAACTTGCTATGCCCAATGGACCGTTCCATTTGATTTGGTCGTGCTTGCAAATGACCCCTAGCATAACTTTGCTGAAGTCATATTTCTTAGATTTAGGAAGTTGGGTTGGGAATAAAGAGTGTGGACCTTCCAATTTTGGTTTATGAGTTTTTGGAGCTGATTGACTGTGCTGCCACTTTGACGTTAGAGTGATATTTCTTTGTATGTCTGTATTTTTGGATGACCTTTGTTCGACTTGCAGCAGTCGAAGGTTTATCTAAATATACAGACATAGCTGTAAAGATTGTAGTTGTAGTTAAGGATTAAAAATATTTTAGATTCGCAGGATTTTCTAAGCTACTGAAGTAAGTGGGTTGTCCAGCATTATTTTAATTTTTTTCATGGTTGCCTGGAAGAGATCGTTCTTAGCGATAAGGCCGGTCTTAATACCTTCATTCTAAGTTTTTATTTCTGTATTGTTTTCTGTTTTGTGTGGTATAATAAAGTATTTCTATAGATATATCTATCTATTTTTTTTATTTCAACTACGAACATAAAAAATATGTAAGAAAACTGAACTTACCCGGTATCATAACATAAGTTATCGAGCAAAGCAGTTTCCTAACATATTCCCGTAAAATATAATATACACAGGGTTAAAAGCTCCGGTTTACTACCCATTACCGTGAAAGTCTCCTTAATTTTTACAACTTCTACGGGCTTTCACATTGCGGGTTGCTATCTCCTTTTTAGTTTGGGTTACTTAGTGTTGGAAATCACTATCGAGAACTACTTGGTTGCATAGGACTCAGACCAGAAACCATAATCAATAACAGAAAACCTGAAAAACCATAATCATATAAATATCCAATTATCTAAATCGCGATATAGACAGAACTCATATATTCTACGTGCGAGCAGATTTTTCAATGCAAATGAAGTTGATTTGTCTAACATTTCTCCCATATACATTTTTTGGCAGTGCCCTATAGAGTGTATGTGTCGAGCACTGATGCACAAACGCAGCATCCATCTGGGCAAGCATCTGCATAGCCCAGACGAGCTGCAAGACATCATCATCATCATCAGCCTATAGCAGTCCACTGCTGGACATAGGCCTCCCCCAATGAGCGCCATAGCGCCCTGTCTTCAGCTTGCCGCATCCAGCATCTACCTGCAGTCTTTCACAGGTCGTCATCCCACCTGGTCGGAGGGCGTCCTACACTACGTTTGCCGAGTCGTGGTCTCCACTCAAGAACACGTTTGCCCCATCGGCCGTCGGTTCTTCGCGAGATATGGCCGGCCCACTGCCACTTCAGCTTGCTAATTCTTTGAGCTATGTCGATAACCTTGGTTCTCTGTCGGATGTATTCGTTACGAATCCTATCCTTCAGAGAAACTCCGAGCATAGCTCTTTCCATAGCTCGCTGAGCGACTTTGAACTGGCGAACTCGAGACATCACCCCGACGAAAATCATATAGTTCCTAGCAGCTGCAAGGGTTAGTGGCGAATTATGTACGCCACGGCTTCGGGGCTGAAACGTAAAAGTGGCGATCACAATAGGCCTATTATGGCCGCCGTGATACGAAAGCCACACCAAGCTAAAAAAAAAATATAGTGTATGTACCTACTGTTGACCTAACTGTACACATGAACGTAGTACGTTGTTTATTAGCTAACACGTAGGTAGGTGTTAGTTATATAAACAAATCTGCATAAATTACTAGAATGGATAGCTAAAAACATAAAAAACCATAGCATCTATATGTATTCCTATCTGTATGGTTTCTTACAGATTTGTTCCCGACTTTTTATAACACCTTCAATGCCAGTCTCGACCTTCTCAAAGCACATTTCCGACCCCTACTTTCTACATATTGCTACCCATTACACGGCGGAGGCGACTTACCTTATCTTAGCTATTGTACTCTCAATATGAAGCTATACCCATGAACCCAAACCCTTAAGGCCACAGTCCACCAAAGCTGAGCGGAGAAGAGGTGTTTTTAATAACTTCGCTGCCAACTCTGCGAATTCGCGGGATGAGTATTGAGCGCGGGATGGGAGCCCCGTACATTCGCGGAGTGAACGTGTGTTTTGTGTTTGACTTTCAATCAGTACGAGGCTGGAACTGCGTTAAATAACTAATCATCATCAACCTATATTAGTTCTAGGCCTCCCTTAATGATCGCCACAGCGCCCTGTCTTCAGCTTGACGCATCCATTTTCTACCTGCAGTCTTTCGCAGAAACAACTAATAGAACGAACGTCGTTATTCACACATCTCGTCTCCGCTCATATTATTCAGTGAAGACAAAAAAGCGAAGATGTATCATGTTTTTAAGCGAAGTAACAAAGAAAGAATGAAGCGGAGATGTGAGCTTTGCCAAACTGGCGATGACGTCACGGATCGGAGACGAGAAGAGATGGACGGAGATGTGAGCTGTGCCTCGCTAGTATATAAAAAAAAAACATTGAGAATAAGGGAAAAAAAAAGATTCCCACAAAACCCAAGGACCGAGGGGTCGTCACCCCTCGAGTTGACGCCGGGGTAATGAGGCCAAGCCTCGAGGCCCCTCTCTGTGCCCCCACCAGGGCCGGAAAGAAATCTATTGGCTAGTATATTCATCTCTACAAACATCCGAGACGCTTGCCGGACGCAGCTCAGCTGCTCTAACCAGCACACATCCCCGCTCCAGTCTGGCCAGTACGCATCTCGATACAGCTTCGGTGGAGACACCCTAGCTGAAAATGTATTTTCTCGTCTCCGCTACGGGCATCTCCGCTTTGGTGGAATCTTGGCCTTATGTGTGGAATGAATTTATAATATTCCTTTGAATTCTCGTGGGTTTTGGTGATCAGAATGTAAGCATTTTAAGGTGGGTTGATAATATTTTACTATTTTTACTGCACCGAGGTATCGTTTATGGTAAGAGGATAACAAAGCTAGAATCGTTTTACCTTTCTATACTCCGTAATGAGTTTTGCATAACAAAACGGAAAACAAAAAACTATTTTTATATGAAAACTAAGATTATACGATTGAAATTATGAAATGTATTTTTTTTTAATGATAAATTGTACCTACTTTTATTTTAATGTTGCCATCGCTCTTTTTTTGCATACCGTAACCGGTCAAGCATTCTTTCTAATATATTATTTGTTACTTTCCGTACACATGTTTTTTGGCAAATATATATATTCTATGTATTGAAGAGCCTGATAACATAGAATGCAGCATATAGTAATGCTGTAATATTCCCTTCAATAAAGTTCTTATTACACCACAGATTAAACAAGGCTATGTCGACAAAGCTATTTGACAGAAATTGCGACTTTTTCACACTAAATTTACGTTGGACCAAGTTCTCTACGTGCTTATTACGTTCGACGGAGGCTTATTTCAAAAGTATCATGAAATGTTACATTTTATGATTAAGCCCAGTAAAGTACCCACCAACTTTGTATCAAAAATATAGTAGTAAAAATCTACAATATCGCTTGGCTTTTACTCTATTTAGGGCGGTTTCGGTATTTTAGTGAACAGAAGGATTGTCGCCTATGTACATGCCTTCAGGGCGAGCGGTCGAAATTAACATTAATTGATAGAAATATAGCTCGTAGCGGCCGCTGGACAGTTATTTATGAGCCTAGGACGTAGTCAGGATTAGAAAAGGGCGTAATACAAAAAAGGATATTAGATATTTGAAAAATAAGTATCATGAATAGACGTCTCTTAGAGCTTCTGATACATCTTCAGTCTTCACTACCATCAGGTGAGATTCGGGTCAAACGAAGGTCTTTCTATTGTCTAGAAAAATAATATTTTATTTATTTATCTAGGTTGCCCTAGATAAATAAATAAAATATTATTTTTCTGCCAATATTATAACACATTATTAGACATTTATAAAGAAACACAATGAAAATTATAGTAGGGTATGTTTGCTCATGGCTTGCAAAATAGAAACAAATTAGAACTAGTATTTACAATTGAAACAATTGAGCTGCCTGCAGACTGTTGTATTTCAAAATGGTAGTTCAACTGATCGCGGTCGAAGCGTCCCCAAGACGCTGGCTGCATTGCCCTGATGTATGGTTATTTCTATTATTTGATTGTAATTTCCTTATATCTTTAATACAGATTTTCTGACATAAACTTCGACCATAAAAAAACCGAACCCCTTTTCTGAGTGTCAGTACGTCCACTTGTTAAAATAAATGAACTAAGGTAGCCTCTTCTCGCTCTGATTTTCCTCTGAAGCGTCATTTAACCTTTGAATAAGTAGAGCTAATTCTTCTTAATAATATATACGTACAATACGTATGTTTATTACGAACGACTACGACTTTTATTGCGCATGGTTCTATTAACGCTTAGAATTATTTGATTGCTCATAGATTTTAGAAGTTGCTTGTAATAAGCTCCTTTACTTATAAAAAAATCTTATTTAAGGCGAGGTAGTTCCAATTTTAGGTTTTTTAAACAACTGTATCTCTACCAAAATGTAAATGAAGAACGAAATAAATATATTTTATAAAAATTGAACATATACTCTAAAAATTTTTAAAGATAGAAACGTGAATAAAAATCATTTTCTCGATAAAAAAAATTCGCAAAGATGACACTAATCGAAATTTCAAACAACTTTTACTCAGAGGTTTTTTCTTGGAATCAATTCAAAGTTATATCAAAAGATAGGGTTTATGGTTTACTAAAAAACTGCAAAGTATTTTTTTTAAATCAGTTATCATTAATCTCTGAAAGAAAACTATCAAAATCTACTGATTCGGGCGCTCACGGTAAGTTAGGTAGGTAAGTTGCAAAGCTGAGTTTTTTCTCACTCTGTCTTTATACTTGTCTACATAGCAGCTCGGAGTGGCGCGTGGTACAAGTTTGCAAAATACCAAAACGGAAAAAGTTTTCGAAAAACATTAAAGTAGGTATTAGGTTTTAGGACCGGGTTGGTTCGTTCATGCACCAAAATGAAAAAAAAATACATAGCCTGGGTGTGAGCATGGTAAAGGAACACTATTTATCCTGCTGTCACTGACCACACCCTTGTTTTTTTCCGTTATAAAATTAATATTATATATATTTTATAAGTAGGTATGTATTATTAGTTATAAAGTATTTATGTATTTAAAGTAGATAGGTAAAGGAACACTATTTATCCTGCTGTCACTGACCACACCCTTGTTTTTTTCCGTTATAAAATTAATATTATATATATTTTATAAGTAGGTATGTATTATTAGTTATAAAGTATTTATGTATTTAAAGTAGATAGGTATTTGTATGTAACATAATATGAAATTTCATGTTGTAATTAACTACATAATAACGCACACAGATCCCCTTTTTCAATCCAACGATCCTATCCATCCACGGTTGTCTGGTAGAGATCGCTCTTGAGCGATAAGACCGCCAAATTGTCACATATCTTGTATTATTATTTTTTATTTTGTTTGTTTTATTTTTAAGTGTGCAATAAAAGTATTAACTATCTATCTATCTATCTAAGTACCATACATAAAAATCGTCATTTCATCTTTAGTTCGTGGCTTTGGATTTAATAATCTATATATATAAAAGAAAGTCGTGTTTGTTACAACACTTATAACTCGAGAACGGCTGAACAGATTTAGCTGAAAATTGGTGGAGAGGTAGCTTAGAACCAGGAGTCTAACATAAGATACTTTTTATCATTTAAACTATTTGACACATAGATTTCCACGGGGGCGAAGCCGCGGGGCGCAGCTAGTACTTAATAAATCTTTGAGTGGACCGGTGATTTGACCCTCTGTTTTAACTCTTTTAGAATGCGTCGTAGTTGGCAGATTCGTCAAGTCAAGCCAGAAGAATGCGCACGTTAGCCATTGGAAACGACGACATAGAGAGTGTCGGTTATCAGCAGCAAGGCACCGTTGGTTCCGAGAAGCGAGGTGTCGGCTGACTAATCACTGTGAAGGAATGCCAATGCATTGTAAATGACACTGATCTGATAGCTACCTCGTCACATTAGTGTGTAGCCTACACACTAATTTGTGACGATTTGGCGACGTTATGCACGAAGACTGGCAGCCGGTGGTTCGTATTCGTACGGTAATCTTCTCAAAGATTTGATTGTTTTTTTATTGACAAAAGATTTGATCATTGATTGTTTATTAAGGCGAATCAATGATCAAAATATTTTGTTAACGTAAACAGCAAATGAAACCTGATAATCACCACACTTGATCTTCACAAGGGTCAAAATAACATCTGTAATTCTGTACTGAGGTAATTTTGACTTATCTACTCAGCAACATACTGAGTGATACCTTTTTGGCTCGACTCTCGGTGGTCATTCATTCATTCTCATCCATTCTTATCGTTTTTGCACTTACTTGTCATACTGATAAACTGTTATCTTGTTTCATCATCATCATAATCAGCCTATATTAGTCCACTGCTGGACATAGGCCTCCCCAATGAGCGCCATAGCGCCCTGTCTTCAGCTTGACGCATCCAGCATCTACCTGCAGACTTTTGCAGGTTGTCATCCCACCCGGTCGGAGGGCGTCCTACACTACGATTACCGAGTCGTGGTCTCCACTCAAGAACACGTTTGTCCCAGCGGCCGTCGGTTCTTCGCGAGATATGGCCGGCCCACTGCCACTTCAGCTTGCTAATTCTCAGAGCTATGTCGATAACCTTGGTTCTCTGTCGGATGTATTCGTTGCGAATCCTATCCTTCAGAGAAACTCCGAGCATAGCTCTTTCCATAGCTCGCTGAGCGACTATCATCTATTATCTAGTTTAGTTTAGTTTACAGTAATTGTGTGTTCATGTCAAATAAATTATTTCATTCGTTTTTCATTAGAGGAATAGATATTTCAGAGGCTGAGGTCTCTAAAATCTCAAAATTCTATAAAAAACTTTATCACGAACGTATCCGTGAATATACCCTGCATCGTCACCAGATCGTCACCAACCATTTCCTAAACAAACAAACTCTGACTTGCCAGCCGGTGACTAAACTCGCAGTCTAGACGGTACAAATGTATCATTCTTATTCCTGGACACAGATATATCTGCTGAGTTCACAGTGCGTCGCTATTTGTGGCAATGTGACAGAATAAAGGGCTATTTATAAGTTTCTTCTCACACCTATCCACCACACAACCCATCTCATTGCTTATTTTATTCAAAAGCTAAGAGCATGCAACTCTATCTCTCTCTATGTTACAATTTCATTGCTCAGCGGCTGAACTGATCTGAATGAAATTTAGCTGGGGATGCAATTCAATTCAAATTATTTACCTTATCAATCTTTTGACGCAATAAATATGTTCTTAGATCATTTTTAACTTCTAATAGCTAATTAACAACAACCTTGGCTTCAGTACTTACCGCACCGCATATGTTCTTATCAGCCAGGATAATATCCTAGGGCCTGTACGCTTTTTACTTTTTTCGATATCGATAAAATATTATTTACACGTATACGTAGTTTGGATGTTTATGCGTCCTGTACACGTTGTTGGGCCAATGCGTTGGGCCAACGTGTAGAGACCTATTTCGCGCATGTTGGAAGATGGCGGCCAACGTTGGCTCGCAAACCGACTAGTGTCGGTTTTTGGTGCACACATCAAAGGATCTTGTCTTGGCGTCTTGGCGCGCTCCGCAAACAGTGTTCACACGTTGGCGCATTGGCCCAACGCATTGGCCGAACGTGTACAGGACGCATTACATTACATATTACATTTGTTTTTTATGGTTTAGATGGATTTTTGCTTCGTAAGTAACCCTTCACGTAAAATCGACTGAATGGATCGAGCTGAAATTTGGTATCTGTAAACGTAGTTCAAGAAATGAATTAAAAAATAAAGTTAATTTAAGCCTAGTTACTGCGGGATTGTTTATCTTTTATGCAGATAATGAAAGAATTGACTATAAGTACTTCACTGACTTTACCAACTTTTGATGGTAATTGTTCGAGTCTCAAAAACGGTTTCGAAAGCCCAATCAGCAGCTAATGGAATTGTGACATTAATATCAATACTCTTGTTAACTGAAAGGGCAGCCTTTATGCAACTTACACCGGTCAGCGATAAAGACAATCACCGGTGAAGGCTGGCGGTTCATTTACGTAATACTTGCATGTTAGGTAGAGAGATAACACAATGCAAATGAACTTATGTAATTATAATTAATTTAATTGACGAGAAACTGATCACACCTGACTTTAGCTTAACATAGAGTTAACCATTGTTATTGTGTACTTCTTTTTTAATAAATATTTTCATTTCATTTCATTTCATTTTCATTTCATTTCATTTCATTTCATTTCATTTCATTTCATTTCATTTCATTTCATTTCATTTCATTTCATTTCATTTCATTTCATTTCATTTCATTTCATTTCATTTCATTTCATTTCATTTCATTTCATTTCATTTCATTTCATTTCATTTCATTTCATTTCATTTCATTTCATTTCATTTCATTTCATTTCATTTCATTTCATTTCATTTCATTTCTTGCGAAGATTTAATATAATCTCAAAGGTAACGAAGAAACATTTTATTATTCGACGACCTCTGTGGCGCGGTGGGCGAATGTCAGCTTGCGACACAGGAAGTTGATTTGATTCCCGTCTCGGGGGAAATGTTTGTACGATCTGTAGATATTTGTTTGGTCGTTTTTCTATGTATAATAAAAAATATTTATCTATGTAATAGGTAGGTATATCAGTCATCTATATACTCCAATTCAAAATCCTGGATATTTTTTGTATACATATGGGTTACAATACCCAAGGAATAATGGTGTAAAATATTGAACGGCATTGGTATCATCGAAGCAAAATACAGAAGCTCGAAACAATTTTCTGTTTTGAAAGATTTCATTCATTTCAATTTAATTGTTCTCTGGTTCGTTTACGAATTCTTTAAATATATTTCTCTGCACATGTAAGATTATGCATTGTTTAAGTTTGTGTTTTGGTGTTTCGTGATTACCTTGCTGATACCTCGTTGTTTTCTGTTATTATCATCAATGTATGTTAACTTTCAATTCATAAATGTCTTTGTTGACAAAAAATATCTTGGATTAGAAATCGGAGTATAGTACCCATAACATTGACAAACTTAACATAGGCTTTAAGGCACTACTAACTTAATGATGTAACCTATTTGTATGAATAAATAATCTATCTATCAAAAAAAAACACAAGCTCTGCTTAGCTTTGGGCTAGCTAGATGATACTGTGTGAATTGTCCAATATTATTTATTTATAAATATGACAAAGTTTAATTTAGTACCACTTCCATAGCACTCATTGATTCACAATTTCTGTGTTTAGCCCTGACATTGAAAAGGGTCAAGAGCATGTGGGCGTTGATTCCAGTTCATTATGGTTAATTTGGTGACTTCACGTCACTGGTGCGTGATTTGGTCAAATATTGATGACTGCCTTTTACAGTTGACGTGTGGTACAAATGTATGAATAAACAATAAAACATATATTCTAACAACTTAGGCCTAAACCGACAGAGAACCAAAGTTATCGACATGGCTCTGAGAATTAGCAAGCTGAAGTGGCAGTGGGCCAGCCATATCTCGCGAAGAACCGACGGCCGCTGGGGCAAACGTGTTCTTGAGTGGAGACCACGACCCGGTAAACGTAGTGTAGGACGCCCTCCGGCCAGGTGGGATGACGACCTGCGAAAGACTGCAGGTAAGGATGCGTCAAGCTGAAGACAGGGCGCTATGGCGCTCATTGGGGGAGGCCTATGTCCAGCAGTGGACTAATATAGGCTGATGATGATGATGATGATGAGGCCTAAACGGATCAAAAGAGTCAATATCTTATATTCTCTAAAATTAGAGGTATTTGGAATGGAATGGACGAGACGCGACCTACATATTTATCGATTTTGGAGGTACAAAATAGGTAAGAGTGATAAAAATGTAGATGGAAACGTTTAAATTATTTTATCCCATGGGAACTGTTATTTTAGTATTAAAAGTAGCCTTTTATTCCAGGCCTAGAGCTACCGGTATGCAAAATTTCAGCCCGATACGCTCAGCAGTTCTAGCGAGAAGAAGTAATCCATCCATCTAAACATCCAACTTTCTCATTTATTATATTAGTGTCATGTAAACCTACTGAATAATAATTGATACATACACTAGCACAAATATTTTTAATTACCTACCTATAATTAAATTAAACGACTAGTCATTAAATTACGAACACTAGAAGCTTGCCTTTAATGGGAAAGGTTGAAGACTTACAACCTTATCCATTAAAGGCAAGCAAGATGAAACTCAAGGGTAAAGACTGGCTGGTTGACTGGTTAAACAAAAACTGATGGCAAAAACCAATCAAGTTAATTGTATGGAAGTTTTTTATCACTATGGTGGTCTCATGGCTATATAATACATTATTTATGACGAGATTATAGTTAGTACGTTTTCTATGCACAAAAAGTGGCCATAAAAACGGGTGTTGTTATCCAATTAAAATTAATAAGACAGGAAAAAAAATATTAGCGAGCCTACTGTGGAATATATTCACAAAAATTTGGGCATGATAAAAATAGATTTTCATGCCATAGCCAAATGATAATAGGACATAATTAGATGACTGATGATGAATAAATAATCCACCGCCATTTTCTAAAACCGCTTAAATTCGAATATCGAACGTCACTGTCAATTTTCAATGGCCCGTCAGCTTAATAAACTGTCAGTTTGACACTTGAGGTGGATTAGAGACCGGATATCAGACAAGATTGCTTGATAAACTGACAATAGCAATTCAATGGACGGCTTTTATTTGGTGATAAATTGCGCTACTTAGTTCTAGGCCAGTGACAACGTAGTAGGTACTTACCTAATTTTTATATTGATATCATGTCCTTTTAGTCTAATTTCGACCACGGCGACCAGTCTCAACGGAGACTATGTAGCTAGCGCACATAAGTGTCTGCGTAAGCACGGATGCACTCACGATTCCATCACTCTCGTAATCCAATGTTACAGTAGGCTAACAAGACCGGGGAGAGGTCAGGCTCAAGACCAACTGTAACATGAATGTAATCGCTCAAAGACAATTAGGCAGACCCGCCCAATTATGGTAAGACAACGTCGTCAGAATAGCAGGGAAAGAGTCGATGAGAGTAAGTGGCTTACGCACTATAATGGCAAAAACGTTTATGTTTACATTATTAATTTTTATGATGACTCAGTGATTTGGAACACAGCTGTAATCTATTCCCAACAAATAAGTAGGCAAACCAGTTCTCAACCAAGTCATTGACTAACCTGAGGCCAAAACTCAATATCTAGGTTAAGGTGATGAATAATTTATCGATAATAATGTAGTTTTACCGCTAATAATCTGCTGTAAATCATTCAATTATTGCCAATAAATCTTGGATTATTTTTTTGTCCTTGCAGTAAATCATTTCTAGGAACTTACTTTAGACATATTTCGACCCCTTTCAACTCATTCTAGAAATCTATTTATTTTTCGTTGATCTACAAAAATGTTGTTGATTTTCAAAACCTGAAACTATAAGTTTAAATACGTATGTACCTATATTTTTGTTATTGTTGCACCCCCCCGTGGCTCGGAAAGCAACACGAAAAAGCAAAAGAGCCTCGGAAATAAACTAGAAAACTAAAAGCCGGTAAAAGTTTCAAATAAAGAAACACATTAGTAGCATGCCCAATAACAACCAGGAAAACAAGTGTGAACATGGTTCGAAACTACATAGTACGAGTATGTAAAAGATATGGGAACTATTTAACGGTCAGCATAAATAGACGCTTTCACTGCGCTCACGCACGACGCCGACGTTCGTTGACTGAATGTCAATGTCAGTGATTATGACCTTATTTGAATGCCTCAAAATAAACAAAGTTGTCTATCTGACTACTGTCGAATACCAACCAACAAACACTTTTCCGTAGACCTACTTACTACCTACCTAATAAAAAATGGCATGGCTTCACGCGTGTAGCTTCATTTAAATATCGATAAAAGCCGCTCATTGACATGCTCATTCGATCCAGTCTAATTTATATTTTACTTGATTATCCATGGTAGTAAATAGAGGCCTGCATGGTCCTTGCACTACTACTTTTTAGTTCTTACAGTATTCTAATTTTCAGTTTGAATTTGGAAGTGAAAAGTTTTCAACTTATTGATAAAACTCACCTCTTTTTATCTTTTTAATTACGAGTATAAAGTAAGGTAATTATGACAGTCATTCCGGGTTTAAGAAAGAAACGACAAGTATTGATGTTTTTTTTTTAATTTGGAAGCTGATACAGATGCTCGATAGCACATGATATCTTCAAAGAGTTAATATAGCTATATATCTAAGAAAGTATAGTTAGTGAATACTCACACCAAACGGTAGTAGTTGACCTCTTTGGAAGCACTAAAGAGTTTGTTTCGTCGGCTGGTAGATAGGTACGTCCTTTTCCCAAAGAGTTTCAGTGAGGATTTTGTGGTAGGTGTAAAGCCTACTTATCATTCTGTGACGCCACACGTGGATTTTAACTCCCTTTACGCTCATGATTTATTCAACGCGTAAATTACGTTTAGACGGAACGTCTAGCGATTTTGGATGTGAAGGTATTTTTGTTGATTTGTTAGAACTGACAGGTGCTTAAATTATGTAGATGGCTGGATTACGGGCTAAGGAAGTGCTTTAAAGCGACTACTTAGGTACTTATTTATACGATTTCCTTATATTAAGTTGGTAATTTGCTGAAATGTGGCTGGGTAAGCCTCCATCTTGCATTTTTTTTTAATAATGAAGTTTAGGGACTAATTCGTAATTGATGCAAAGACTTACAAGATATTTTTTAATTTAGTTTAAAAAGCCTCGGTTGAGACATCTATTTGTTAATTGCACAATATATAATATATAAGTATCATCATCAGCCTATATAGGCTATAGACTTAGGCCTCCCCAATGAGCGCCATAGCGCCCTGTCTTCAGCTTGCCGCATCCAGCATCTACCTGCAGTCTTTCGCAAGTCGTCATCCCAACTGGTCGGAGGGCGTCCTACACTACGTTCGCCGAGTCGCGGTCTCCACTCAAGAACACGTTTGCCCATATAAAAGTATATGGTACACAAATTAAGGACATCATCATCATCATCATCAGCCTATGTAAGTCCACGCAGACATTTTTTTTATAGACAATCTATTGATTGTCCTTGACCTTCGTTTGATGGAAAGTGTAGAAATGGCCGACGATGTATCACGACGGTCTAGAAGACTCGTGTATTCACTTAAAAGAAGAAGAAAACTAACGCTTATAAAGAAAACAACAGCATTTTAGATACTCGAAATAATTTACTTACAGTCACATTAACTAAAATTATAAGACTTAGGTACCTTTCTAGGCAAAGGTCCATGTAGTCTTTACCTAACTGGCATCAATGGACTTTTCCTTCGCCAAAAAATGCTTAGAAATTTACGAAGAAAACCCTTTTACACGTATCCAAGAAGGATGCACTCCCGTTTTTCCCCCAAGTGCCTTCTGATGTGATGAAGTGCCTGTGAAAGGAAAGTCGTGTTCTTTTCGCTTTAACGTTTCCGGAAATTGCTGGAAACATTCCTGTTTTTGTAACATGAACATGTTAGGATATACTGCCAATTGAAAGAGCAGTAATTAACTGTACGGATGTTGGCACGAAGTCCCCAACATACTCGTAGATATATAAATAAATAAATAAATAATGCTGGACAATTCACACGTCATTATCTAGTCCCAAGCTAAGCAGAACTTGTGTTATGGGTAGGTACTAGATGACTGATATACTTAATACAATATATTACATAGATATTTATTATACATAGATAACGACCAGAACACGCGGAACAAATATCTGCAGATCGTACAAACATTCGTCCGTGGGAATTGAACCCGCAACCCTACTGCGTCGCAGACGGTCCTCCGCCCACCGCGCCACAGAGGTCGTCAACCCAAAGGCTTTATCTCAAGCATTCTCAAGCCTCTTTCCCTACCATCCATGTTTATCAGGCAGAGCAGAGAGCGCTCTAATTTGGACCATTTGAATGAACACACAAAGGGCACAAACTCCAAGGTCTCGTCTTTAATCCTACTCCTATGCAGCTGACATTTGGAAATGTCTGCGCGTGCTCGGAATTTCGAGCCACGTAGTATTGTGATAGGTATCTTGTATCCAATTGAAATCTACATACCTGATATGCAGGTATTGGATTGGGAAAAGTAAAGGGGCATGCTACCTACAGTAGCAAGTAGCCTTATTTACCTAAACTTAGACTAAATCTTTCTCTTGAGATTGAGATTGATGTATTCTTGATATTTCTCTATTTTGGAGAACTAGCGTCTGCCCGCGGCTTCGTACGCGCTTTTCAATTCAAGTAGCCTATGTCCGTCCCCAAGATATTGTTTACCTCCCTACCAAATTTAATTGTTCAGAGGTTTAAGCTTGAAAAGGTAACAGACAGCTATAGTTTTTTTCGCTTTTATAATACTAGTTTCTGTCCGCGGCTTCGCACGCATTGATTCTATGGAAACCTTTTAAGGTTATTTCTATGCCATGGGAACTGATCTATGGGATAAAAAAATTGCCTGTGTTTTATTCCGGCCCTAGAACTATCTATATGTATAAATTTCAGCCCGATCCGTTCATAAGTTTTTGCGTGTAGTAACAATAATCCATACACATACAAACTTTCGTGTTTATAATATAAGTAGTATATAGATATAAAAAAAAGAAAAAAATACAAAATTCATTTATTTACCAACACAACATTAATGCTTATATTTTACTGGTGGTCCCCGCACTAGGTTCAGAACCTGTATCGCGGGAGGCCGGATTACAAAAAGAATTACTAATAATCTAGACTTGTAAACAGGGCAGCAGTTCACACTAAGAAAAATACTTTAGAAATACAAAATAAAAAAGATAATACTAAAAAGAACAAAAATAAATTGACGTGGAAAAAATATGGTTAATATAAAATTTGATCATAAGTACACAACACACTAAGAGTGGGACGGTTAAGGACGGGGGAGGGAGGGAGGGCATCAATCGGATGGAAACGTGGGTTTGAGTGGTAGTAGAGAAAGATAATAACTAAGCAGAAATTAGCTTTGAAATACTGCTGGACAATTCACACAGCATTATCTAGCTAGCCCCATGGTAAACAGAGCTTGTGTTACGGGTACTAGATACTGATATATATATAATACAATACATTACATAGATAGATATTTGTTTTATTATTTATAGAAAACGACCAGAACACCCGGAACAAATATCTGCAGATCGATATGGATTCATTGTTTCTCCATGGTCCATGAAAACTTAATGAAATTGTCTTTCAGGTTTGTTTTGCTTCAATGTGAGAGATTGCTTAGTAATGTCCCATCAAACTATTTGTTTCAGCATACAGAACTTACTCTGCTTGATTTTTGGCTAATGGAAAACCCCCCATGCGCTTTTCTTTTGTTTATGCGACGAATTCGTCCGCACTCCCTATTATGATGTTACTATGGCACTGACCATCAATGAGATTCTGACCATAGTTTTGTGTCACTACAATAGCATAATAGAATAGAAGTTTCATATAAAATAATACAACTTAAGAACTAATAATAATAAAGATAACAAATTAGGAACGAATAAAATAATTAAAATACGAGAACACAGAGAGGCTACCGGCTCAGCATTAAATGCTACATTGACATAAGCCAGTGCAGCGCTGGTTATAATGCAATTCAATAGACAACAATGGGGTCGCATTGCAAATGAATATTGTACAAGTACCTTAGTAATTTTATATTACCAGTCACGTAGAACTTGCATACTCCGTCTATGAACTTAGAAATTATATTTGTCCAGTAAAATGCTAATGCGATTCGGAGAAATACTATTTATATATTATATGTTTTGAAAAACTATAGATAGATAGACAGACAATACTTTTATTGCACAGTTAAAAATAAAACAAACAAGGTAAAAAATAATAATACAAGATATGTGACAATTTGGCGGTCTTATCGCTCTTGAGCGATCTCTACCAGACAACCGTGGATGGATAGCTATAAACTGACTTCGAAGTTCGAATTCCTTAGTTTTAAACAGTTTTTTTATTTTTTATTTTACGGGGTGAATACTCGTTCCTCGGGATTCAAGTGATGTATGTATGTAATAACCAAAGTACCTTAAAACATAGGTATATGACCCAACAGGAAATACAAAGGACCTTGCAGATCACGTCCAAAAGTCTAAAGCGGGTGTTCGCAGGCGAAGCACGCATGTGACCCGTGTTTGGTACTGGGTTAGTGTACTATGCCGCAGTTGACTGCTGATTACGGTTTACTATGGTGTTTTCTCTGAAGGATAGGACTCTTAACGAATACATCCGACAGAGAACCAAAGTTAGCATAGCTAACATAGTTCTAAGAATTAGCAAGCTGAAGTGGCTGTGGGCCGGATATCTCGCAAAGAACCGACGGCCGCTGCGCTGGGGCAAACTGTTCTTGAGCGGAGACGGTTTTTGAGTGGAGACCACGTCTCGGTAAACGTAGTGTAGGATGCCCTGCGAAAGACTGCAGGTAGATGCTGGATGCGTCAAGCTGAAGACAGGGCGCTGTGGCGTTCATTGGGGGAGGCCTATGTCCAGCAGTGGACCAACATAGGCTGAAGATGATGATGATGACGATGGTGTTTAAAACGCATTTACCTATCTAGATGCGGTAACTGAAAAACTATTTCACATAAACATGTCAAATTTGGTTCATATATTGACACTTGCGAGATAAATATGTGCTTCAAATTTTCCAGATGATCTAGAAAGTAAAAATTTGGCATACATAGTGATAGGTAGGTAGTTGGGTGAATACAAAGGAATACATCGGAAATTTGTAAATTTATATCATTTTATAATCCTACTAATATTATAAACGTGAAAGTTTGTGGGGATGTTTGTTGCTCTTTCACGCAAAAACTACTGAATGGATTTTGATGAAACTTCACAATAATATAGCTTACATATCAGAATAACACATAGACTACAATAAAGATAAAAATATCTATCGCCACGCGGTAGAAACCGCGGAGCGCGGCTAGTACTAAATAAATTCAAAAAGTAATGATATCCCATATAAATGTGAAATGAGAGCTGTTTTTACAATATTTCTGAATGCAATAACAGAAACCATAGACATCCTCTTTGGATAGCTAAACCTACGCCTCCAGTTTATAGAAAGCATAGACGGCAAAAACCTACGTGATCAAACGATATTGCTTTTCCACAAGCCCCCAGAGTTATATCAACTGACTATCGTACGAGACTCGGTGTTAAGTTAATTATGTTGTTTTTATTCAAAATGTATTGTAGCTATAAGTTCATTCATACATAATGTAAATTGTTTTTGAATAAAATAAACTGAAACTATTACATTGTTTTTTTTACTGTAATGCAAAGAAATGTCTACTTATGTCTAACTTTTTTTTATAGTCTATAGACCTTCGTTTGATAACAATCTCACTAAATGAAGGATTATCACAAAAACCCTCATTTTAATTGAAAATGTTTATTCAAAATTTGAAATCATCATCATTAGAAGATTATTATGTCAATTAAACTGGCATAACATCTAGACTTTTTCTATAGCACAGAAAATGAATCAACAGGTTGGATCTTTTGATTTCGATCGTTGAAGAGGGAAAGCGTAATTTTATTTCTTAGGTTATCATAAAAATAATAATTTAAGGTTATATTTTTTACTATTATATCCTGCCTGCCTGTAGGCATGTTATAATATTAAGAAGGTTATAAGCGTTATAAGCATTTATAAGCACCTAATTTTGAATGGAAATAGATATAGTTTCGTTCCAAACACGCACATAAAGCGCGCTGTACTAAACCAAATTCAAAAATAGAACGATTCCGACCACTGTATTTATGAATACGAACTTAGAAGTGAAACTTGATACATGCCTTGATACCTTCTGTATTTTTACTCCACGGATTTCATTAGATGCTATGGCCAGTGTGATCACGGGATGAGGCGACGGCCGAGCTTGTTTATATTATTGTGATAATATTAATATTTATTCCTTCGAAAATCGGATAGTGTTCATAACTTCATACATAAAGTATTTGGGTGTTATTGGTATTTGAATTTGAAAGGAATCATATTCTGATAGAAATATATTTATGGAGTAAAAGTTGAGTGGGAATCAGAAAAAAGAAGTTCACTGGAATCCATGTTGAATATGTCAATTAATGAATTACACTAATATTATAAACTAGTTACTGCCCGCGGCTTCGCCCGCGGAAAAGGTTTTAGCTCATGGAAAATGATTTACAGGACAAAAAGTAGCCTATGTTTTATTTCAGGCCATGAACTACCTGTCTAAAAACTTCCGCTCAATCCGCTCAGTAGTCTTGGCGGCGGCGTGACGAGGTAACAAACCTCCAAGCATCCATACTTTCGCATTTATAAAATATTAATGTGAAAGTTTGGATGTTTGTTCCCTCTTCACGCCAAAACATCAAACTGACCAGACTGAATTTTGACATATACGTAGTAGACTAGTAGACCTGGAATAAAACAAAGGCTACTTTTAGCTACTTTTATTTACTAAATATTGTATGTCCGAAATGGATAAATTGTTGTTACCAAATTATTATTTAAGACCTTTCCTAAGGTCGTTTTACTCAATTTTACAATAAATATAGTCTTATTCTTATTCTTATCGCAGAATAACGCGTGTGAAGCCGCGGGCGGAATGTAGTTAAACGGTTTAAAAATTACATAAAACAAAATCTCATCAACAAGGCTTTCTTTTCTACTCCATAAATGATTATCTCAATGATGTTAATGCTTGGCCAGGGGCTTTATTCTCTATTGACTTTCGAAGCGTGTTACACACCTACGACAAGCCGGCGGGCGTGGAATCTGTTAATACCGTATTCCCTATGTCATTTAGTCATTCCCCGCCGCGACACGACGCGATTTGGCCACGGTTTGAACCGTCAAAGAAACGCGCTAGCTTCTAGCGTGTTTTGGGCACAGATTGGTGTGGTTTCGCATAGTTAGTATGGCTCGTTTGTTTTGGTTTTGATCGAGCATCTTTTGAGGTTATGTTATGTATAAATAAAATAATAAAGAATTGATAAACATTAACGAAAGGGTAAGTAATGCATCACAATAAACCCGCATAACGAGGCATTGATTATTCAATGCCTCATTTGGTTAATTAAGAGTGCGTTTTTTTTAATTCATTGCATGTTTTGGCGAAGATGTTTACAAGTTTCTCATATGCGCTAAAATGTAGGTAAATGCCTAGTATATGCTCGTTGTGTCTAGAAGTTATCAATCGGAGAATGCTTCTTTTGAATGGGTGGTGTCAGATGTGCTATGGATGTGGTGCAGATGCCTGTGTTTATCTGTCTGCCCAAAGAACTACTTGCTTGCCATAATATTATTTTATCAATAGGTACTAGCATAGGTACCTAAGTATTTGTGGAAGCTAACAGCAAGTTACATTTAAGCACTTTTATTGAAAAATGAATAGATTTTTTTTTCAGGTGGTGCATGCTTTCTAGCCCTATGTACCGTTCAACACAGACCCTATGAATGTACATGAGTGTGTAGGCTTCTGGGGTATGATCAGCTGCATGGAGCAAAGGCATCAATAGTTTTTTGGGGATAGCCAGTGTCCCACTAGCTAGATAGCCAAAAGCTACCACTGTTGATGACTGATTGGTGGGTGCACTTCAGAACATATTAAATAAACCTAATAAAAAATAAATTTGCCAATACCAATTTTTCTTTTATTTCATTTATTTATACACAATAAAAACACTTTCAAGACATTACACTTATTATATATTATCACATTATTGTCCATGCTAGTCACCATCCACCACAGACCTATGTATGAACGAGCATATTAGTGTAGTGGGCTTCTGGGGTATGATCAGCTGCAGGGAGGCACAGGCACCATTAGCCATAGTTGTTGGGGATTACCAGGGAGGATCTCTTTAAAGCCACCCAATATTTCCATTGTTTGGAGTTCTCCGATGCGGGATCCTGTTTGCAATGATACAGCATCCCTATAGTAGCGCACAAACAATTTGGGGTCAATTACAGAGGGTCCGCAGATTTCCTGAGTAACATGCTTATGCTATGATGTAGCCAGCGTCTTGCGCTTCGTCCCGTAGAATAATATTCATTTTGTTCTTGCATCACTCTGAATTGATATTTTTTATTTAGAAAATACGATACATTTTTAGGTTACAGTTATCAAAACAATATCAAACGTCAAGCAATGACAATGAAAACTACGTTCCGAAACTTACTATGCGTGATTTGAATGATGACACAAATTATTATTTTTGGTCTCTAAATTTTCGAATCACACTCAAATAATTGTAAGATAAAGTTATCCAAGCATAAAATTAGAGATATTTATTATTTGAGTTGTTTCTTGTAGTTTGTGTTAAGTTTTTAGTAGAACCGGTATTTTCCTATTGGACTGGGGTTTTGAGTGAAATAGGTTTTGAACGCATCATGTGTAACACAAATCACGGGGCATAGACAGCTTGTCTTGTGGCAAACAGAATACTATTTTTCGATTCCGCGCCAAGGCTTGTTTCGTGCACGTTTGTGTTTCGAACGCGATTTGACTTCACACGATTTGGGCACGAAATCTCCTATGTCATACAGAATCATGGCCCAGATGTCGCTCAGTTTCGCACCGACAATAGTGTGTAAGTAATTTGTTATTGTGCATAGCTTTACTTAAATATTGACATGTATCGAATCATATTATATTTAGACTTAAATAGGCAAATAACCATGTATTAGACATATAAGAGATGAACATACTAGTGGTTTCTTTTTCACTTCTTCGACTAATGGACAAAAAATTTACGTGAACAGCAAAACAATTTTATTTGATAATAATTTAATGTATAAAATATGACTTGTCTAAGTGCTTATTTTGTAAGCCTAAAGAATAAATGATTTTTTACTTTTGGTATTAAATGGTACTTATAAGTACTAATCCATTGTTGAGTATAATAGCCTCCCCTTGTCATGCAATAAAAACATGAGGCACTTACAAATTATCTTCCAAATTAGGTAAAGTCACCTCCTTGCCAAATTCAATATCATTAACCTAATCGAAAGCAAATTGGCAACTCCAATGCTTACCAGCCATTACGGTAGAGTGTAACGAGCCAAGTCAGAGGAAACTACCACTAAACACTTACATTGGATTGGTGAAGGGAAATAGGATTTGGGAAGGTACCGATAATGGGTAGAAACCTTTTTTTGGATAACAATTTACCAGATCAAGATATCTAGATTCCGAGATCGGCCAGACCTGGCAATCGCAATGCTACGCAAGCCAATTATGGTCTGGGTTTGGCGTTTTTCTATTGATTTAGATAGATATTCAATTTCATAATGGACTATGGGTACTGGAAAATCAACTAAAGGTCTCATTCAAAAGCAAACCTTATTGCTCCTACCAAATCATATCTCACCTTCCTTACATGCATAAAAAAGTGACAGGCCGCCGAAAATTCAAAACTCTTCCGTTGTCATTCGAAATTCAAAAGTATATCAAGTTCTACTCGGTAATAAAATATAGGCTATAAAATAAACAAAAGATGGCGATGATATCGTTTCTTATTTATAACTATCGCCGTTCGAAGTAGAATGAAAAGTAGAAAATTTAACTGATTTGCTCATTTCAATTTGCAGTAGCATCGTAATTCACGTGCTTAGTCAAAACAAATAACACTCAAACAGCTATATCCAAGGATTATACGATAACAGGCTAGTTATCGATCATTCGTTGAACGATAGCTGATTATGAATTAGATATCACGATAGCAATGCCCTCTACTAGAGCTCTTGAAACTCTGACTTTTACCTTAACACTTTGAGTGCTGAAATCACACGGTATGTGTTTTCTACAAGTGACTAATATGCGTAAATCCACACTAGCGCAGCGGCTGAGAAAATACAGATCTGTGTGACTCAGCACAGCCGTAATATTTTTCGAACGAAACGCATGTGCGGCGCAACACCACCGCTGTGTAGAGCGGCAGCACGAATTTTTTTCGTTAAAAAAAAGATCGCAGTCGTCGTAAAAAAATTGCAGTCAAAGTGTTAAAGGAGTTTTTTCTGTGCGTGACTGCCTACTGCACATTTTTTTTTACTTTCGATGCTATACATTTTATTTAAGTATTGTTAAGAGAACCCTAGTGTCTAGCTAGATAAACCTTTGTTAGGATTTAAGACGCTATCAATGGTAAACTGTAAAGAATTTGTAATTTTTTTTTATAATAGAAGATTGAAAGGTTTACTCTCTCCTCTGAAAGTGAAAAACTCTTCTATTGAAGGCCAGATTCAGATTTAGATTCTTTATTGGCAATCTAATTACAGGTCAGGTACAGATAAATTACAGGTCTACATAGTTGTGGTACTAATATTATAAACGCGAATGTTTGTGTGTATAGATGTTTGTTTCACGCAAAAAAACTACAGAACGGATCGGGCTGAAGCCCGGAATAAAACATAGGCTACTTTTTAGTTTCCCATAGAAACAACGCGTGCGAAGCCGCGGGCAGTCACACTAGTATTACACAAACTAAAGTCTTACACAAACTAAAAAGTCCTTGCACATAATAATTAAAATTGACAGAGTTTTACATAAAATCATGATAGAATCTTTCTCTGACGCAACCTGTTAAAAAACTTTTTGTAGCCATTTTAAAATACGCCCCAATCAATTAAAAACTCTAAAACACACCTGCGATCAATCTATTAAATTTTTTACTAGAACTACTCTACCACTAATAGGTACTAATATTAGTATCTACCTATTCAAGATCATAGTATAATAGAGTTCGTTGAACCCGGGTAGGTACTACTCTATCTATATAGGTACGTACATACACTATACAATAAGTAGAGATATAGGTAGATATCTTCCCGACGAAAATAGCTTTGTGAACGATGAGAACACTACTCTAAAGTCATTTAAAACGGGATATTTACCATGATTTGATTTTTGAGTTATCCAGTTATCCTTCAGTTATTCCGTGATCATGGCGCATGAAACTGTGCCGAAATATTGGATAACTCAAAAATCAAATCATGGTAAATATCCCGTTTTAAATGACTTTAGTATTAATAACCATGATAGTTTCAAAAGTTTTATTGGGAACACTACTTTTTACAAAAAAGTAAAGTTTACTTATTAAATCTATAGCTAACTTAAACCGTAATTAGTTTTGTCCGTAAATATTTTTAAACTTGCGCGATCTGAACACGTAATATAAGTATTGATACAACGGGTATTTATCGCGTTTATTTAATATATACGCGATAAATAACCGTTGTATATTAATATTACTTATAATACTTATTAGTTTCGTCCGTAACTTAGATAAAAAACTTTCAGCTAAGTAATGGTAGTAGTCTGTTTTAAAAACAACGAAGTTTTAGAGCATTAATAATTATTTGATACTAGAGTTCGCATTTTTCGGTGACTGTACTCAACGCATAAATTCAATAGAAACAAAGGGTGGTGTGAGTTGCAGAACGAAAATAATATATTTTTTACGATTCGTCAACTCACACCAGTTGGGACAAGATTCATGGTGTGAGTTGACGAACGACCCGTATAACTTACTTAAATACGTTACATTTATATATATGTAGATATATTTTTGTTTTAACGTTATACGGTAAAACGTAACGTAGTATAACTAAAAAACCTTTAACTACATTGGTAGGCCTCTTATACTTATGTAGTACACTATTCTAGTTTCATGGTTGTACTGTACATACACACCAGTAAAATATAAGTAAGTAGGTACGTTCGCGTACCTATCGGACCATCTGGCCCGTGGCATTGGAATAGCCGTGACGAATGTGATAATGTAACTTGTAGTCGATTTAGAACGAGATCACGACTTGTTTGGGTTTGTACTTACCTTTGTATGGTAGGTACTTAGGTAGGTAGGTAACACTTCAATATGTTGGTAAGTTTGAAGCTAGTAGAGTAACTCGAGTAGTTTGTGTTCTGATTTGTTTAATTTTGTGTCACCTAAATAATAATTATATGTAATTGATTAGTATTTGTTTAAGTTTGAAATTATTTTTGTTTGCCCTGTATCAGTTTCTATAAATCTTTAACGTTAAAGATACCTTTGTAAACAGGCTTCCTGCAACACACGCTCTCTTCTTGCGGTGGCCGCCAGTAATATCTACGTACATAATATATATCTCATAAGTGAAATAGCTAATAAATAATGTTGTATTTTTATACCTATTACCTCCGGCCAGGTGGGATGACGACTTGCGTAAGACTGTAGGCAGATGCTGGATGCAGCAACCTGAAGACAGGGCGCTATGGCGGTCATTTGGGGAGGCCTATGTCCAACAGTGGACTATTATAGGTTGTGTGTCGGTACACACACACAATCTAAACCTAAACCAAATGATTGGAAAACAAATCCAATGTAACCAAACTCGACGGGGTTAAGTCGTTTCGGAGTTCCTATCGCCACGACTTCATCATCAGACCGGCTCGATGATACCAGGTCAATAAATTGTCACCGTACCTACTTAAGTAGTAAGCACACAGATCCCCTGGTACTGTCCACGATCCTATCCATCCATGATTGTCTGGTAGAGATCGCTCTTGAGCGATAAGACAGCCAATTGTAATTAATTTTTCGTACATAATTTATATTTAAAGTGCAATAAAGAATTTTCTTATTATATATCTAAGTATGTCAAATTTCAGCACAATCAGTTGAGGATAACTGGTCTAAAATTCAGTTGCAAGATTTCTCCCACACAAACTAAAAGATTGTAAAAAATTACCCCTAACAAAAAATAATGTAAGTAAGAAAATCTTTGACTTTCTCTTACCCATCTTTAACGGAATGGTGATTAACTTAACTGTACAGAAAAACAGAATTAATTAATTTAATCCCGTTAATTAATTTCAAGAACTAGGCGCAAAAACTATAAATTCACGGCAATTAACTCAGTCCAAAAGAAGTGCTGCGCGTGGACGAAATTAAAACCACAGTCTATGCCTTTACTTTCATTGACATAAAGCTTAAATTACCTCAATCCGTTTATTTTGAAGATTGTGAAGCAGTAAAATCCTTGTTAATCTCTTTTTTCAGTAGTTTGGAAGTGCTTACCTGAAACAAGCAAAATAAATGATTGAATATTTATCTACTTTAGTATTAGAAATCGATAGCTTCCTAGACTAGATACCTATTTATCATACCAATCATTAAGTTCTTACTTAAATACCCCTCTATAGCCACAAGGACGAATGCATACATGAAGAAGGGTGGGCAAAGCTATTAATGTATGTGGGAAAGTGACCTCAACGGACCGGTCTCATACAAACCATACAAGGATGCACTTACAGAGGCTCTTTGAGGAAGGTGAAAATGAACTTAATACCCTGATTGATAACGCTTATTATTTATTGGCAAACCGTTATGGTGAAGTTGCAAGTTGTTTGAAAAAACGAAGTTGCGCACACACTTGTGCACTATAGTTTGTCCTGCGCTCATGGCTAGTGTCCGTTGAGGCTGATCGCTGTTGTTGAAAAAGGCCAGGAGGAATAAAATAACAAACGAAGTTGTGAAGACAGATTGGACGGCCTGAATAAACCTATGATAAACTAGTCCAGGGTCGTCTTGACCAATATTTAAACTCTGACCGTTGCTGGTGAAAAAAGAACAGTTTTATTGACATAGAAAATTAACTGATAGAAAAAAATTACGACTAATCGATACCAATAGGAAGCGTCCCGACGCTTGCTGTTCTTTCCCGCTGTATGGCAATGCTGTTGCGCTGCACCAGATACTCACCAGCTCTCAGGTCACGCATCGCTGCAACCAGCCGGCTGCTGGCAGTGGTCTCTGATAAAACTTAAAAAAAACCCGGAGTTTTTCGGTATTTCATGGACGGTCTCGACTCCAAGGGGACCAAATGGGCAGGACCATTAGATAATGAAAATTATCTAATGGTCCTGCCCATCTACTATTTCATTGTTTTATTTGAAGCTCGTGGGTTTGCATTAGCTATAAGCTTTACATTTCTGTAAATGAAATCCTTTGAACGAAGTCAAAGCAAATCTCAAATCTCGAGACCAGACCTATTCGATACAAGTTGTGTGATGGTTTGACCAATTTTCGATCTGATGGCTTAGCCAAACTTCGATTTGATGGCTTTGCCAACCTTGCCAGAGTTGCCAGAGCAATTGGAATATCGTCTGGCAATATACCTTGTCCGAATTGGATTTCGCAAGCTTCGCGAAACAGCTCCCCGGAGTAGATTTAGGGATGTGGTAAAACTAGTGGTGCTTGTCACAGCTGGGCTAAGCTTATTAGGAAACATATTCGAGGGAAGCTAAAAAAGCGCTAGCACGATGGGTTAGACTAACAGAGACTGACTACACCGAGTAGTTGGTAGGAGATAGCACCGGATAGAAAGAAGTTTTGAGAAATGGGGATTGCTGTTGCATAGATATAAAATCATATTAAAATTTGTTATAATACCGGTTTGGGCAATACTATTCATTTGTACTAGTGGTAACGTTCGTAGCTAAAGACAGAAAATGAGGGTAGATCGGTATGACTGCCAATAAAAACCCAGTGCCTTCAGTTATTCCGTGATCAAATCATGGTAAATATCTATCCCGTTATAACTGACTTTCGTGTTAATAACTACGATAGTTTCAAAAGTTTTACATGAGAACAGTGAAAAATCAGAAACATAAAATAAATCTCAGGTAATTTCATAGTTTTCGTAGATGCAGTAGGCGTCGTCCCTAGCTGGTAATAGCCTGATAAATCGAAGAGCTCACGACCGTCGGACACCCACTTGAGCAAGAGACCAGTTTTTGATTGGATTGGCTTTTTAAATTGGTCGTCTTAACTAAGGTTCGTTTACACGAGTTCATTGCTTTGTGATTGTGTAATAAATATCGGTGTTAAAACTTTTTAAATGGTTAAGCTTCCGGTGAAGGAATCAATGTCAAATAAACTGATATTAAATCAAGATCAAGAAGTACCCGAACGTTTAACCAAAGAAAAGCTTACTCAAGCATAGATCGGAGCTACGAGTAGCTCAGTTCATAGCCCCAAAATGCTATGAAAGCTAGCACTAGGCTTTCGCCTTTCAGATGTAAATTATAGGATAGGTTTTAGCGTTATTCCAAAGCTGATATTTAAAAACCATTAAGGTCTTCAGTCTTGAAGAATGTTTCATAGTAGGTATAGTTAATACTCGTAGTAGGTACAATGTACATTTAATTTTCTGGTTCATTGATACAAAAAATAATCTCGTATGTGGCTAGGTAATAAATCTTCAAAACGACCTGCGAAAGAATGCATGCAGGTGCGGGATGCGGAAAGCTGAAGACAGGGCGCTATGGCACTCATTAGCGGAAGCCTATGCAGTGCAGCAGTGGACTAGCATAGGCTGATGATGAATAAATCTTCGGTCGATGTATTAGTTTCAATACACTCAGTACATTGTAGGTAAAACGAAAACATTACATCTTTAGAAAGAACGCAAGCGTTCGATTTCCTGTAAACGGGATAACCATCCATGTGGAAGTCCCCTTACAAACCGTTCGCTATTTTTGGTAGCTTGCGTGATGCGAATATAATTTTCCCTCTGAAATAACGTTTGGTTTTACCTTTTTTCAAACATTATCTCATTACAAAATATTTCGTAACATAAAAGTACTCTTTAGCTAAATAAATGGTATGGTTTACTTGATATTTCAAAGGTCTTTACAGTGGTACTGACCAATGGCGTTACGGTGCGTAATTTAAAGTATTACACTTTAAAAAAGGCGCTAGAAACAAGCAACGAGACGAATTTTAACACTTTGACTGCGATTTTTTTTCGACGACTGCGATCTTTTTTTTAACCTAAAAAATTCGTGCTGCCACTCTACACAGCGGTTGTGTTGCGCTGCACATGCGTTTCGTTCGAAAAATATTACGGTTGTGCAGAGTCACACAGATCTGTATTTTCTCAGCCGCTGCGCTAGTGTGGATTTACGCATATTAGTAACTTGTAGAAAACACATACCGTGTGATTTCAGCAATCAAAGTGTTAACACACAGCGTAAAGCACATCCTCGCATACACATTGACATAATAGCGATTAGGTCGAAGGCGGCACCAGTTAATACTTAAATTATAATAAGTTCTGATCGCGTTAGTTTGTATACTATACAACTGTAGGTACAATTGTTTATAAAATAAAACGTGTAATTTCACCATTCTTATGAATAAGAATTGTGAACACTACTACTTTATTTCATTCATAAAACAACAGCTGCTCAATGTCTATTCACAGTCTGAATTATCGGTTATTAGCACACTCTCAAAGAACAAAAAGAAGCTAATAAACCAATAATCTTGATTAAGCAATGCTCCATATTCCACGGAATGGGCGCGTACGTAATGCTTACGCAAGTTTAATAAGACTAACAACTCAGACATTGTTTAAACATGAATGTTTAAACTTTGTTGGATCAAACCGTGTTTTGTTTATGTTGTTTTTGGTTTTGAATTCCGAACTGAAGGCAACATCTATCGGCATTGAAAGCGCTGAGAGAGCCGAAGGCATGGAGTTGAAACAAATGAATGCTGATGCTTCGGTCTTATAATACCGGGTACTGGCCATTATTACAAGGCATAATGTACCATTCGCTCGTAGCGAGCATGTTACACCGAGTGCTAAAATCCGTCTCGTTGCTCGTTGCGAGCGCCTTCTTTTCCCGTACTGATCGCACGGATGCTCGCTGTGTAACGCGTTACATTACGCATTGTAACGCCGCCGCCGGTCAGTACCCTTAGAATGTGGTGTTTTTTTAATACGTCGTCTCTATCGTAATATATAAATAATGGACAATTCACACAGCAATAGCGTTGGTTTTATGGAGGGAGCCACCATATTGCATTCAAGCATGAATCAATCATCAATTCTTCAATCATCGATTTTTCAATAATCTAAGCACGAATTCTTAAAGTACGAATTCTTTTAGGGGAAATATTTTAAGTTGAGCTACCTGTAGATTATTTAAATAGTCTAAATACTAGTTCTAATTTGTTTTTATTATTTGAATATAACTTTCTTTGTTAATGGATCAATCTGAATACGTAGTGTAGGTATTCAGATTGATCCATTAACAAAGAAAGTTATATTCAAATAATTAACAAACGATGATGAATGATTTTACTTGTTTTAAGGCCTTAACCAATAATGTATTCTATGCACTAAAATCAATTAGATATTCAGTCGGTACTTACCTGCTACGATATTGATGAAAAATCCCTAAAAATAAAATGCGCCATTCTTGAAAACTCGTTTTCTTCCGATTTCCTAGATCGAGTTATGTTCGTGGAAAACGGCGGAAATCGAACATCAGGAATCGGATATTGAGTAGTATTGTTTTTGTCGTTGTCTCTGATGTGTCCGACCTACTTAGCTCATTCAAGATCTACCGACTCCCTGATTAAAAAACTTGATCTCTCTGAAGCAAAGTTTTAAACTTAAAGGCTGGATGATCCTGTGTTTCCCTAATGTCTAGTTTTATAATTAGTAGACCTGCCTAATACTTCATTCATAAATGTTACCTTCGAAAAGCTTTGTATTTTTTCAGTTTTGTATTAATAAAGTTTAGTTTCATTAAAACCTTTTTTTCAGTTTTCGAGAACGATCATTAGTAACTATTTTTCTTGGCCCGATCTAAGATAGCATAATATTCAGGTTTATGTTAACAAAGACAGTTTATGAATGAAAACTTAATAATAACAGAAAACAAGTAGGTAACAGTAAGATACCAGTAAAAACTAAAACACATAATTCAACAATACATAATCCCACCTAACATAGGCTTTAAGGCACTACTAACTTAATGATGTAACCTATTTGTATGAATAAATAATCTATCTATCTATCTATCTACATGTTGAGCGAATAATGATATAAATTTATATTTGAATTCGTAAACGAACGAGTGTCATAAAATCGTGGTATTGAGTTCCTTGTACAGTGGACTCATTAATGATGAAAATAACTTAATTCTTAGAAACTCTGTACAATCAACAAAGAAATCATCTTATTAACGCCAGTTATTTATATTGTATTTAAATATAACCTCATTGTTCAGCCTAAATATAGCAGTCCATAACTTTGCCCAACAGTTTAACCCCTGTATACGCAAACGCCCATAAATATAACAATTGAAGCAAGTGTTGTGCTAAAGTTTTATTATATTACATAACATAAACACGTCATCCCAACGAGAACCCAACGGACGCAATACTCGCGGGATCAGGTTACTGTACTGAATGTGTCACGGTCAAATGCATTATTTACTTAAAGGTTTGTGTTATACTAATACTATTAACTGATATAACACTGTCGATAGTGCACTTTAGTATGTGCATTACATAATATTAAATTAACTTGTTATAGGTCATCATCATCATCATAAGCCTGTGTTAATCCATTACTGGACTGGATAGGCCTCCCTTAGTGAGCGCCATAGCGCCCTGTCTTCAGCTTGACGCATCCAGCATACCTGCAGTCATTCGCAAGTCGTCATCCCACCTGGCCGGAGGGCGTCAACAAAATCTAACTGATATTATGTGACCGGTAAAAATATCAGCAAAAACCGCGAGTCAAAAGTCCAACGAGTGTCAAAGTCCGAAGGGCGTCTGTTATTTCCGTCAGCGGTTATAAATAACGCGGTAAAAATGCAAGCTAGCGAAAACAAACAACAGTGTTGCCATAAGAGGCACAGAGAGCGGACAAGATGGCTGGATCGCTTATTTTCAAGTGGAGACAAGAATAAAAAGATAGAAAAAGAAAATATTTATTTGTTTCATATAAAATAATACAAATTAAGAACTAATAATAATAAATATAACAAATTAGGAACGAATAAAAGAATTAAACTACGAGAACGCAGAAAGGCTACCGGCTCAGCATTAAATGCTACATTGACACAAGCCAATGCAGCGCTGGTTTTCAGCGGCGCCAGGGTGCTGAGTGCAGCACACAACACAAATGAAATGACAAACTGGATATTATGTTATAATAGACATTCATTTATTTGCTGCTGCAGTACAAAACACGTAACAACCAAGCATAACATCAAATTAACATTGACTAGCAGTCAGTACTTTGTCAATTTGGTGCATGGCTACAGAAATAATATACTCCATTGTTTTGAAGTAAGTTAATAATATTTATGTGCCCTACGTCTCTAAGTCTACCAACCTTATTATTAATATTTTCTTGCTTTATAAATGATTGTGCTATTTCAGTCTGAGCTGTGAGCAACATGACGTTGCCCCATAAAATTGAGCAGAATGGCGGAAAAACGCCAACTTGGGCCATTCATAAAACCCGCGCTACGCACCCCACGGGTTAAGTTAAGGCCCCGTTTACACAGACATAAAGTAGCAACATACATACCACCGGTAAAGGCAATAAGAAAAGAAATTAAGCTTTGCATAGTAGACTAAGAATTCTGCTACTACAAAATTTTATGGACCGAAGTTATCTCTACAATAAAGTGTCAAAAATCCACCAATCGATATTTTGAGAGATATTTTTTTTTTTTGCTGATAAGTGTAGTTTTAATTAATATTCAAATAAAAGTGGATAATAAGTATGCCTTTTGTCTATAATTTTACTTATTTGGTTGACTGTACTAAAATTCACCTAAAGTAAAAGTGGTGTGAGTTGCAGAACGAAGAATATAGCTTTTTTACGATTCGTTAACTCACACCAGTTGGGACAAGAATCATGGTGTGAGTGGACGAACGACTCTAAGATCCAAGAATGTGAACGATATATAAAGTAATGAAAACACATACAGCTACCTACTATATTCATTCTTACGAAAACCTCTGAAAGCAATACCACAGCAATACCCTGCGCTGATCGACTCACACTTGACCGTTTAATTACCAGATTACTTACTGTTTTTGAACCGCTCTTAAATCTAAAACGAGTGCAACATGGTCATAAATACTACAAGCAATTGAGACGCAAAGTTGAATGGCATCATACATAATGCAATTCAACGGAATTACATGGAGCAATGATTGCCGGCGCCGAGCTGCAGACTTGTTTAGTTCCTGTTGAGCCTCTCATTTCAATGATACCTTCTATGGGAAATGTGTAAGAGACTTATAAAAATACTAGCTGTGCCCCACGGCTTCGCCATCGTGGAAATCTATGTTACAAATAGTTAATAAACATTCCTCTTCGAGAATCACTCTATCTATTAAAAAAAACCGCATCAAAATCAGCTTCTCTTTCTTAAAAAGTGTGTTGTTAAAGAGTAGCTTACCGGGCGTAAAATTCTATTACATGCCTTTACTATAAAATGATTTAAAAAAAAAGTTTAAATTTTTGTCTGAAATCAACAGACAAAAACAATTTTTGACAAAAAAAATTACAATTTTAGTCATGGATAGACGCACGAGTTGGTGGCGTCGGTCGAGTCAAGAGAGGGAATAAAACAAAAATGACAAAAAAAGGGTCAAGTGTGAGCACTGAAAAATCATTTTGACATTGACAATTATAAATTTTGAGACTTCTTGGAAGGCTAGAACAGCCTTCTTTGTGATTTTTCGATGTTTAAAAGAAGGGTGATTTGTTGAAGGGTTCTTTTGTTAACTTTCCGCTGCGTTGCAGATCTCTGTACGAGTTGAAAAATCTAAGAAAGCCTTTAGTACTTCGTATCTTAACTCTTAACAAATTACTTCCACAATTATCAAAAGTAACCTGGGATTTATCACGCGAAGTCAATCGTGAAAGTGTCGGCACGGTCATCTAAACACAGCACTTTCAACCTTAGCTCTGTAGCTTTAAGTTATCTAATGGGATAGAGAGAACAGGATTGATGATAGATATTATCCAGTAGTACAAAACCAAGTTATATTTGCGGTTGATGCGACGTGGCGCTAGTGTTGTGTTTCTAGAAAAATTTTGAAGGTGATGCTTAGAGGTGATGTTAGTTCCAAGTTTTTCCACCGGTAAATTTATGTTGGTAGCACTATATCAGTAGTCATAAGCTGAGATTATGTCGACGATCTCCGATATAAGTTTCACTTAGATTATTGACGCGTGACATGGTTTTATTGATGTGTTCCGTAAAATTGTGTTTTTATTCGGTTAGTTCTTTATCGCGTCGATTTATCAACGGAACATCCATTTTCCGATAGATTAGTCAGTTATTTTGATAGTTTAGGGATGGCATTGGCTACTTTAGGTAGACATTCTTAAATAGGGTTAATCGTCATTCTGATCTGGATTTGACGAGTAATCAATAACGGCTATAACAATCGCGGTGAGGCTATGGTCAAATTTCACTGTATGCTTAAACACTAGGTTAGGCTTCATCGAGTTTATTTATACCTAAGTCGGTTTCCTATTGTGTAGTGAGAGCTTCGGTTAGCGTTTGAACCAGATCAACTTTAAGTCAGTAAAATGCGCTGATCTCGATAACAGCGCTTAACTTGAACTAAAATTGAAATGAAATGAAAATATATTTATTCTGAGTTAAAACTTAATTATCTAGGTTCATGCTCAGCTGAATGTTGCGCGTAACCCCACAACGCTGATTTGGAAATGACTGGACAGAATTTGACGAGAAAATTTGCAAGTGGAGAGCTTAAGTGACTTTGAACTTTGATAAGGTAAACTTCAAATGGACAACATCACATCTAGATGTTTGTGCATGACCAAATCAGGAACAAAGGTAAGAATCGAAGCAAATCATCATCTGTGCCTATGTTAGTCCACTGCTGGACATATACCTCCATTAACGAGCGCCATAACGCCCTGTCTTCAGCTTGGCGCATCCAGCATCACCTGCAGTCTTTTGCAGGTCATCATCCCACCTAGTCGGAGGGCGTCCTACTTACACTATGTTTAGCGAGTCGTGGTCTCCACTCAAGAACACGTTTGCCCCAACAGCGGTTGTCGGTTCTTCGAGAGATATAGCCGGCCCACTGCCATTTTAGCTTGCTAACTCTTAGAGCTATTTCGATAACCTTGGTTCTCTGTCGGATGTATTCGTTACGAATCCTATCCTTCAGAGAAACAACGAGCATAGCTCTTTCCGAAGCAAAATGTAAACTCCAAAATAGCGAGTGGGTAAGTAAGCGAGGCGTGACATTCGAACCCGTAGCCAATAAATCAAAAACTTTCCCAAGCCCGACGATAAAATAAATTCCAATTTAAATTATCTGTATCGGGTCGTTTTAGCTGAAATTGGTACAGTTTTGCGCCGTTAGGGTGAGACTGGGGAACGTGTTGAATATTGGACCTTATTGTATGAGTGATAGCGGCGGTAGCTTAATTTTTACCACCATTCAAATATCTAAGTGCTTTATTTGCTTTAGACCTGGACAGGACTCATGGACACAAAATTCAAATTACGTAAGTAAAAGTAGAAAATATGTAAGTGTTCACTTCAATCTCGAGACGACCGACAGATGTGGCGCGGTGGGCGAAGGTCCGCCTGCAACGCAGGAGGTTGCGGGTTCGATTCACGCCTCGGAACAATTGTGTGTTCGATCTGCAGATATTTGTTCCGGGTGTTCTGTTCGTTTTCTATGTATAATAAAAAATATCTATCTATGTAATGTATTGTATAATGTATATCAGTTATCTAGTACCCATAACAGAAGCTCTGCTTACCATGGGGCTAGATAATGCTGTGTGAATTGTCCAGCATTATTTATTTAATCTATTTAAGGTAAAGAAACGAACAAAAACCCTTTACCTTCTTAGTTTTCAAGTTGCAACTATATGTATATAGAAGTATAAACATATAAATATATATATAGAAAGCCTATAACAAAAATTACCTAATATTATTTAAAATACCCTCTATTTTATAAACTGGAAGTTGGACACATTTTAAAGAAAAAACGTGAAGGAAAACTCTAGTAAAGTAACTTAGTAGAGCCCTACTTTACAAGTTTGTACGTAAATTCCTTTCGATTTTACGTCAAACCAAGCGAAAGTGGCATATCCACTCAAACCGGTCAACCCAACCTTTACAGGTTTCTTGAAAAATGAGAACATCATTATCATAATCAGTTTTCGTAGCCTTCGCAGGGCAGTGGCAGTCGACAGAGATTTATAGCAGCTTGTCGACATGTTATCGATAAAGTTTTATCGACTCTTGCACAACACTGGACATTGCAATGTGCAGTGCAATACAGTTATTAAGCGCGAGTGGCTTTTTATGGAGAAGAAAACTTATTGGTTAATAAGGGATTATTTTAAACTAGTTTCGGCCCGCAGCTTCCCGCGTTGTTTTTCTTTTGTACATCCATCTATCTAAACACCCAAACTTTCGCATTTATAATATAACTGTGATCATCAAATTTCGAATTATATGGGGTCTCGTAGGTACTCTAGGTAGTCCGAATGACGTTAGCTCGATGTTCATTACCTCGATGTCTCTACCTCGACGGTATGCTTCGTCGATCGGTCGTTACCTCGAAAGATCAGTACCTCGAAGGGTTTCTACCTCGACAGGTCTCTACCTCGACGGTACGTTTCGTCGATTATGGTTCATCCTTTGATGCACCGTCATTTGCTGCTATAGCCATAACTGACAGAATTTCCTGTTTTTAACACGCTTTTATTATTTAGCTTCATACGTATGTATGGAAAGAGCTATGCTCGGAGTTTCTCTGAAGGATAGGATTCGTACCGAATAAATCCGACAGAGAACCAAAGTTATCGACATAGCTCTAAGAATTAGCAAGCTGAAGTGGCAGTGGGCCGGCCATATCTCGCGAAGAACCGACGGACGCTGGGGCAAACGTGTTCTTGAGTGGAGACCACGACTCGGTAAGCGTAGTGTAGGACGCCCTCCGACCGGGTGGGATGACGACCTGCGAAAGCCTGCATGTGATGCTGGATGCGGCAAGCTGAAGACAGGGCGCTATGACGCTCATTGAGGGAGGCCTATGTCCAGCAGTGGACTAACATAGGCTGATGATGATGATTTGCTTCGAGTCTTAACTTTGGTCCTGATATCATGCACAAACATCTAGATGTGATGTGGTCCATTTGAAGTTTACCTTATCAAAGTTTAACTGGACTGCTATAGGCTGATGGTGATGGTGTATGTATCCTGTTTTTTTACCGAATTGACCAATATGAATGGATGTTAGGGATTCAGGAAGGCGGTCTCTGGAGTGCGAAGTAATCTACATAAGGCAGGAGCGGCGCGGAATAGCCCTGAATAAGTAAGGCGCTTTGGAAACTAAGGGCGCTCGTTGCGATCTCGAAAATTGCTTGTTTTACTCCAAAGTGCTAAGTAAAAACAAATGTAGAGCAATTGGAACTGGGGCTTAGAGAATTCTACAGAATTTTGAGTTTATCTGGATTACCAACTTATGAATAAATAAATAAATAATGCTGGACAATTCACACAGCATTATCTAACCCCATGGTAAGCAGAGCTTGTGTTATGGGTACTAGATAACTGATATACATAATACAATACATTACATAGATAGATATTTCTTATTATACATAGAAAACAACCAGAACACCCGAAACAAATATCTGCAGATCGTACACACAATTGTTCCGAGGCGGGAATCGAACCCGCAACCTCCTGCGTCGCAGGCGGACCTTCGCCCACCGCGCCACATCGGTCGTCATTACTACCATTTGTTTCATATACATTTTGCGATGAACGCAGCGTAAAGCACGAAAAATTCTTTTTTTTTTTGGATTATATGACACTCACATAATTATGTATAACGTGGCTTTCTATAGAATTTTTAAATCGGTCCAGTACATCCAGAGATTACCCCATACAACCTCACAAACTTTACTTCTTTATAATATTAGTATACTTGCTGCGCCCTGCGGTGTCACCTGCGAGGTAATAGATATTTTGGATAATAAACATTATATCTTTATGAATTGTAGCCTATGTGTTATTCTGATATGTAAGCTATATTATTGTGGAGTTTCATCAAAATCCATTCAGTAGTTTTTGCGTGAAAGAGCAACAAACATCCTCACAAACTTTCGCGTTTATAATATTAGTAGGATATTAATTTATTAAACGAATTGAATTAATTGACCAAGAGTTAATTGTTTTTGCAAATATCCGGGTCATTCCACTCGATTGTTCCCAATTGATTGCAACAATGAATATGTACTCGTATATCATTTCAATAAATGAATTACCAACCTTCCACACCAATCAGTAACGAGACCGGACCGACAACATTACTATTACTATTATTACTTTAAGATTTTTGACATTATATAAAATTATCTACAATATACCTACGTTAGAACATTACTAAACTCTACTATGACAATAAAACTTTTAAAACTATCATGGTTATTAACACTAAAGCCATTGAGATTACGAAACATAGGAACTTCAACCGAGAAGATGGCTTCCAATTATCGGAATCCTGGAACCCTGTGGTGAGAATGTGCAAAAGCCGAAGAAGTGATGTACCAACCGCGTCGCGTTCTGATACCGTCAGTGTTGTGTGTCGTGATCGAGCTGCGTTCGATAATAATGAAACCGGTGGTAGTGGTAATGTTCGTAGCAAAAGACAAAAAATGAGGGTAGATCGGTATGTCTGCCAATAAAAACTTACTCGCAGTCGCAGTGCCTTCAGTTATTCCGTGATCATGGCGCATGAAACTGTGCCGAAATATTGGATAACTCAAAAATCAAATCATGGTAAATATCCCGTTTTAAATGACTCTACTGTGACATTTGCATGCTATCTTAATTTTGCACGCCTCGATGAGGTAGTTAATGTATTGGAAATACCATTTTTAATTAAGAACTTTTGTACGAGTTTTGTACCTACATTACAGCGAATAAATGATTTGATTATTGATTGATTGATTGACAACAAAAAAAGATTCAAACTGAAAACCAGCGTTGTTCTGCGCCACGCGTGGTTCAGCACATAGCTGAGTTTGACCCATCGACTACGTTTGACCCTTTTTGACCAGCAGGCTAGCACGGTAGCCATGTATTATTATTATTTTTGTTTTTCTGTAGGCTTATTTTATTTATGTTTTTTAGACTGTGTACTGTGTTTTTTTTATGTGTGTTTATTGCTTTAATTGTGTAGCCTGTTTTTTTGCCAAATAAAACAATTCTTATTCTTCTTATTCTAATAACGAGCCTTTAAAAAAAATGGCGATGTGGTAAAAAAACTAAATATACCTAAATTTTTTAATCTGTCTTTCTGTGAATATAGAAAATTGTCTGAAATTAACTATTTTGACAACCTCTGTAGCGAAGGTCCGCCTTTGATGCGGAGGGGGTTTCGGATTCGATTCCTGTTTAGGGACAAATGTTTGTACGATCTGCAAATATTTGTTCCGGGTGTTCTAGGTATAATTTTTTTTTATTATACATAGAAAATGTATAATAAAATAAATCTATCTATGTAATGTATTGTAGTACCCATAACACAAGCTCTGCTTAGCATGGGTCTAAATGATGCTGTGTAGATTGTAAAACATTGTTATTTATATATAGAATAGAATAGAAAACTTGTATTAGCACACACAAGAAATACAAACATACATTAAAAAAACACATTAAGCTAAATAAGATATAACACTAAAACTAAAATATAAACAATAGAAAATAAGTAAAAAATATATTTATTTATTGAATTTGACACAATTTGCCGTCTTTATGTGCGACTGCTTTTTATTCGGTTTGTACTAGTGCAAAGAAGTTAAAAGCAACAAGTCAACAATATCTTGTTCTTACAACGTTGCAAAGTAGGTTACGCTACTTTTAGCGTTCGCATAAAAATAGCAACTAGAAAATAACAGCTTCCCTACATGGCACTGGCAACACTGCTGCGTGAGCAAAACCCTCGGAATCCAGAGTTGCCATTACTGCTTGTAAATTGGGGAATTTCGATGGTAATGTTGGGCCTGCCTGAGAGAAAATTATATTAAGAGGCGGCTTGAAAATAACTACATCGTTCTATTTATTTTTCTTTAAATCGTTTTTGTTTTCGAATTCTTGACATTGTTGCTTCTTTCACGAATTACCTAAAAAGACCGTCTCGGTGTGGTGATTATGTAACTCGCGACCGGTTTGCGACAGGCGTAAATTAAGCAATCAGTGCTGTCAAACGCCAATTTTGACCAATTTTGACGTTGTAGCTAGTGTCAAACTAATACAAAATTGACGTTTGACAGCACTGATTGCTTAATTTACGCCTGTCGCAAACCGGTCGCGAGTTACATAATCACCCGGCGGGTTCTCTTTTGTTTCTTGGGAAAGGACATTATTATACTCCGTCCACACGCAGCGCACTTATGTATATTCTTTGACTCAAAGAAATAATAAATTTTTTCACACACAATAATGTGTCAGCTCGATAAATATAGCCCCGATATATTTCGAGACGATATAATATTCGCATCACTATTTTTAACAAAAAGCTAGTCTAACTTACCTACGAGTACTTATTTTCTAGGGTTAAGCTTTCCTTTGTGATTAATTTTGTAGTATTATTATATATATATATATATATTTTATCGTGCAAAAAAGAATAAATTATTAAATAAATAAAGTCCAAAACTTGTGAGGAAATCACACCTTGCTCCTCTCAACCGGATAAAAGTTTTTATCGTCAGGCTAATTTGAAGATCGTAAACCTTTGCTAGTGGATAATCAATCTTAGCAATGGTGTTTACGTCTCATTATCGTAAGTAATGGATCTAGTCCAAGGTTCAGATGGTTCAACCATTCAGAAGATAAATATTCACTTAAATTAAATTGTTTGGATTGATTCTTTTCGATTTGCTAAGGCATTTGCTTTAGTTACTTTTATCGCAATAGTAATGGGATGCCTTATCTCTTTCGGTGTAAGAAAGGTTTTTTTTTTCTACCATAGCATTAGTTATATTCATAGAGCTATGCTCGGAGCTTCTCTGAATGATAGGATTCGTAACGAATACATCCGACAGAGAACCAAAGTTATCGACATACGAGTAGCTCTGAGAATTAGCAAGCTGAAGTGGCAGTGGGCCGGCCATATCTCGCGAAGAACCGACGGCCACTGGGGCAAACGTGTTCTTGAGTGGAGACCACGACTCGGTAAACGTAGTGTAGGACACCCTCTGACCAGGTGGGAAGACGACCTGTGAAAGACTGCAGATAGATGCTGGATGCGGCAAGCTGAAGACAGGGCGCTATGGCGCTCATTGGGGGAGGCCTATGTCCAGCAGTGAACTGCTATAGGCTGATGATGATGATGATGATGATAGCATTAATTAGAGTTTACATTTTAAAAACATCGTTGGTGTTGTCAGTTATAGCAGTTTAAACTTTGCATAGGTACTTAAACGCAAGTGTTTATTTTTTTACAATTCCCATATTCATAATCTGTCTGGTTTTAGTTTCCAGGTTAAACGAGGCTACCCTCAATGGCTATAACTCAGCAAACATGTAACAAAACCAATTTTTTACTAATATTTTAAGAAAAACAAACAAAAAATAGTAGCTCGAAATAAAGAAAAACCCAAGATATTCCAGGTAAGCGAAACTACCTCTACTTAGGAAGTGTTCTTTTCCCACTATTTTATTCAAGAGTCAGCAGATCGCCACTACGAGCAAATAGGACCGGTAAAAATTTAATACCAACCCGACACTTAGGGGATAGTGCCTTATTTTACCGAGAAATAGGGAAAATGGAATTAAATTGGACATCGTAATTGGGTAATACTTTGTGGTAATTGGGTAATATTTCAGGCGAAATTCTTAAAGTAAACTTCGGGTAATGTAATATTTATTATTACAGGAGGTTAGTAGAGAAAGGTAACAAAGTAGCTGTATATCCCCCGTGACGTCACTCAACAATAGGTTTAATCCCTCTAGATAGGAGAGCCTATGAACTTTACGCTGTAATTTAAAAAAACGCAAATTGTGGTAAGTAGGTACGTAACGTGACTAATAAACGAATTAACTTTTATTTTAAAGCTCTCAAACATCACGTTGTGTAACAAATCTGAAGTAAACGCGTGAAAATGAGTGTTTCGTACACATATTTTGTTCCAATTTGAACCCTAAGATTATCACCTTAGGGTTCAAGGCTAAACTTGACTCAACCGTCACTGTATTTTTCTTCTCTTTTGACATTTTCGTAACGAACAGTATTTCTTTTTTTTACCAAATTAGAATGGAAAGTACTCCACTCTACGGTATATAATAATATATACTTGTACATGTGTAACAATAAATTAAAGGAGGTCAAACATCAATCAAACTCATTACTGAAGATAGACTCAGGACAGACCGCATTCCATCTTATCAAACTGGTGATGCATCACCAAAATTGATAGACTCTTATATCTTACCGAAGTCAAAGAAACTATAGCTTAAGATATCCTGGCTATAACCATGCATAAAGAAGCCACAAGCGAAATCTAACCAAAACAGATGGGTCTAGCGTATAGTTGGTAGGGTTTGAAAGTAGAGACCAGGATACACTTGTAGGTCCAAAGTATACCGAACTACCAAATGACTATAGCGTGGTAGAAACGAGAGATCAGATAATGCTGGTTATTTTAAATCGGTCAATAGGGGCCGAAGGGTCCAAATTGTGATTGATTGTTGTGGCCTTGTTGATAGAGGGCCGATAGCACGCATTAGTTCTATTAGGAAGGAATTAGCGAGGCTTTTTGGTCAATTGAAGCGACGGCTTTTGTTGGACAATCTGGGCGTTAAAATACACGCACATTTTTATTAAAAGAAGGTAAATCATTTTATTTTTATATTTTTATTTTGTGTTTAAACGTTGTATTGCCACAACCGCAATGATTATTGGTTTTTATTGAAACATGACACGATGGTGTAAGATAACTTTTTGACACATTTTCACTGTTTTTTTTTTCACCTGAAAGAAAGAATTAATAAATAAATGTATTATTTGACACCATACATAAGACATAACATGACACATTACATAGTAAGAAAATATACCAGTGTCACTATCGTCCTCGGTCGATAGTGACAACAAGCTGAGATTGGACCTTATTAGCCGCGCACATAGGGAAACACCAGTTATTCTTACACTTGGGACTCTACTACCACGCTACATTATGTAAAGTTTAAATCTGGTACTGTGCGTCGGAAGGATCCCTACTACTTAAGTTGTTCTGTTTAAAAATATTATTTCTTTTCATAAAAAATATTATTTGTACACCAACTTATAAAATGTTAATCATTAATCTGGCAAGAGCGGTTTCCTCTAATACAAGCAAATTTTGCTTAAAGGGGGACTCCAATACATGTATGTTTAATTTATAAGTTACCGAAATAAAACATTTTATTTTATTTATTTATTTATCTGTATTTTTGTGTGTTTTCCTTTTTTTGTAACTGTTTATTATTGTGTGTGGCTATAAATAAATTATTTTATTCTTTTTTTTTATATAAAAAAGATTTGATATGGAATATGAAAATACACATGTTTTAAATGTACCTAATAAAGTACTTTACGTTCTATTTGGCTAATATATTTTAATTGTATTTTTGCCTACAGTTACATTTCTTCCTTTTTATAAAAAATTTAATGGAAGAAATTGATATTCATTATGATAATAAAGTATACGTCTGCACTATATACATAATACACCGTTACTGGTACAATAATGTTATATGGGTTCCACCGCTAGAGACACGGAACGCTTTGCGGTACGGAACACTTTGGTTCGTTAAGCGATTCCATTAAGCTGATTGCACTTGGTTTAAGACGATTGTATTGGATACCTTCGGGTACAGTCAGCCACATTATTCGAACAGATAAATAAAAAAATCACCCAAAGTATCTTCCGGCTTCGTATCCATTTTCCTGATTAGAAAGTACTTTACTTATCCTATATGCTATACCTATAAATTGGTAAAAACTAGATTAGAAATATTATGTCTGTAGTATAGGCACAGTTTAAGAAAAAAAAAGCTTTTAGTAAGATCTCATAAAATTGATTCCATTCTCTTTCTCTTTTACTCGAGTCTATAATCGAGTTGAAGCACAAAAAAAAATCTCGATTCAAACAATAGCAACATTCCACTCATCCAAACCAAAATATTACAATGTAATTACGCTACGTACGACGAGTGTAGCATTAAAAAATAACCAACACCAGTAAAGCTTCATATTGAATATGCTTCCAATCTCTTTAGCAATAGAAGCGAGACAAACCTAACTTACACTTTTCCTACCCGATGTCTATGGTTCCCTCCACATCTACATATCTACACCGCTGACTGTCCAAACACGCAGGACGGTCGTTAGCGCCTTCAGACACCACCGTCCATTTACAACTGAATTATCAGGGTACAGTCGGGCCGGGTCTTACCTGAAAGTAAAGAGAATCGTGTCACAATACTGAAGTAGAGATATTAGAGTAACCAATAAATAGTAAATAGAATAAAAAATAAGAATAATCTTTGTATCCAAAGAAAAATAGTATTCTATATTCGGTAAGGGCGCTTCAAGTAAATTTATGGAAAGAAACGAAAACTTTTATAGCTTATGTACCTACGCTATTTAAAACTGGTAAATCCAATATATTATTTAGCAAACGGAAGGATTTGTTCATTCGATAAATAAATAAAAATAAATAATTATGGACAATTCACACAGCATTATCTAGCCCCAAGCTAAGCAGAGTTTGTGTTAAGGGTACTAGATAACGGACAATACATTACAGAGATTTTTTTTTAATTTCGAAATTCGATGTTGTTCATTTGGAATTTCTGAGAGAAATAAAGGAACATTATTTATTTGTATACAAGGTAAAATGTTTGTCGCTAACATTCCGACCAGCCCCAAAGGTCCTGTGGGGCCTGCCGCGATAACGATAAGAACACTTAGCTGGCTCCTTCTATAAAGATAACAGATAATGGCAGTGCCCTTATCTGTTTGCTTTAAATGCTCATTCCCAAATTGTCCAGGTAAAAATATATCAAATGTAAAATATTCGTTCTCTTTTTAATACTCAATGTTCTGCAGGTAGATGCTGGATGAGTCAAGCTGAAGACAGGGCGCTCTGGCGCTCATTGGGGGAGGCCTATATACAGCAGTTATCGACATAGCTCTAAGAATTAGCAAGCTGAAGTGGCAATGGGCCGGCCATATCTCGCGAAGAACCGACAGCCGCTAGGGCAAACGTGTTCGTGAGTGGAGATATAAATTCAAAGTAATAATTTTAACTAATCTATTCATTTCAAAGACGACTGACGTGGCCGGCGAAGTCCTGCCTGTGATGCAGGAGGTTGCGTGTTCGATTCCTCGGGAGAAATGTTTGTACGATCTGTAGGTATTTGTTTTGGGTGTTTTATATCACTATCATCAGGATATATTAGTCCACTGCTGGACATATGCCTCCCCGAAAAAACGCCTTAGAGACCTGTTTCCAGCTTGCCGCATTCAGCATCTGCCTGCAGTCTTTCGCAGATCGTCATCCCACCTGGTCGGAGGGCGTCTATGCATATCTACAGAACATTTTAGACACAATATTTTGTGTCTAACAACAAAAGAAACCTATCAAAAAAACTGCCAAATAATATCATGGATATTAAAGATTTATTACTTTGAAAATATACTCTCAGTATTAGTATTATTTTTTGATACAAGTTACGAATTATGTTCTGCCCACTGTTTAAGCAAATCAAATGTACTAGACACAACTAGAAACCCACTAGTATGTTCATAAGTTATGAACATACTAGTGGGTTCTTCTCACTTCTCCACTGGTGGACAAAAAATTGAAGTGAACATTAAAATAATGTTATTATATAATAATGAATAGTATAAAATATGACCTGTCTAAGTGCTTATTTGTAAGCCTAAAGAAATAAACTTTCATTTCATTTCCACAAAATAAACCTCCATCAAAGAAATACGAAATGAAAAAATTCTTTGAAAACATCTAAAAGGAAAACTTTTCACTTGCACTGTCCCAAAAGTTATAACAAACTCCATATCACTTCTTTTGCCTCATTTTGTAGGAATATAGAATAACAGGCTGTGTGTATTGAATATTTGATTTTACGCAGTAGGGAAGGTAAATGAAAATAGGACGGTCGGTAAGTAAAAATGCCGGTAAATGCGTAAGGCTTCGTATTTTCTTGAAAATTATTTGCTATTTTTTTATTCCACGACTCGGTAAACGTAGTGTAGGAAGCCCTCCGACCAGGTGGGATGACGACCTGCGAAAGACTACAGGTAGATGCTGGATGCGGCAAGCTGAAGACAGGGCGCTATGGCGCTCATTGGGGAAAGCCTATGTCTGACTAATATAGGCTGATGATGATGATTTTTTTATAAAGTAAACATTAATCATTTATGAATTAAATTACGAATAAATAAATGATTTTCTCCGGAAGATCAACAAAATCATACAGCTTAGGTATTTAGCCTCAGAACAGTCTGCAGAAAGCTTAACAATTGTAAACGCTTGTGTTCTTGAGTGTAGACCACGACTCGGTAAACGTAGATACTAGTAGGACGCCCTCCGACCAGGTGGGATGACGACCTGCGAAAGACTGCAGGTAATGTACTTACCTATATAGATTTTACGGAGTTTCTGGTTATGGCCGGTTCTGGCCTACCTCATTTTATGAGAGAACCAGCCCATCAGGTATCCTTATAAACGTCCTAGCCCAAACCGCGTCTACCACCTGACATAAATTAGACCCTTGGTTAACTGATGCTGCAATATTCATAAATTGAACCTACTGCTACAGATGTTTAGAGCACTATTTGGAGTAATACGCTTCTGATGAGGGGAGCAGATTGAATAAATCGTTTTATTGTGCTGGTGGAGTAAACATGGGCTTTCGTTTATAAGGTCGAGAATCGAATGGAGCAAAAGCTCAAAAGTTATAAGATGAGAACATTTTATTATACCACACAAAACAGAAAACAATACAGAAATAAAAACATAGAATAAAGGTATAAATCGCTGAGAGCGATCTCTTCCAGACAACCTTAGGATGGACTGGACATGAAGGAACAAAATAGACATATAACAATATAGATATACATTAATAAGTTGTATAGTAACAGTATACTATGTAGTAATAGTAAAATGATCCTTGTTAAACGAAGGTTTATAATCAGTGCGTCCTACCCGTCATGACCTACGGAGCTGAGACGTGGACACTGTCTGACGAATACATTCGACAGAGAACCAAAGTCAAAGACATAGCTCTAAGAATAAGTGGGCCTGCCATATAACGCGAATAACCGACAACCGCTGGGGTAAACGTATTCTTGAGTGGAGACCACGACTCACGTAGTGTAGGACGCCCTACAGCCAGGTGGCATGACGACCTGCGAAAAATGCAGGCTGATGTTGGATGCGACATGCTGCAGAAGTAGGCCTCTCTGCTGCATAATTATGGTTGATGATGCGTCGTATAATATTGACCCGAATAATCAATAGACTTTTTCGTACATAAAGATACATTTACCCTACCTTCATCGGAAAATGTTTGGAAACAAATGTCCACCCGGGCGAAGCCAGGACGGGTCGCTAGTAACAAATAAATACATACATTATATTTATTTTCTATTCTAACGAAACTCCAATCAGTACCCAGCTTTAGCCATAATTTTTGCAATCAAAGAACAAAGAACACTCTGAAATATGTAGACAATATTCGATTTCTGAAAAACGATGTACATATATTGTATCACCCAAGAAGCTATTTCATCAGATAACAATATCTTAGAAACAGTTATCAAAAACCGAGCAAGTGGAAGGTAAACTCTAGATAAGAACAAAAGACTGACCCACATACAGTATCTCGCGAAATGACAAAAGGAGAATTCCTTAGTGGCTTAGGCTAAACAATAGGGGTAGACTAGGTAGTTAGGTACTAGGTATCTAGAAACACTGCTATTAGATCTAGATCTTTAAGCGTAGCGTGGCCATTATTTTAAGTCCTTGTCCACCAACCACCTGACAATTTAACATTAAACGAGTGCGCACATTCATTGAATACCGCTACCTAACAGCCAGCACAAAAATGTGCATTCAAACATGGCCAGTCTTTAGATGTCTTCACTCTTCAGTGACAAAATGGCTTCCAAAAAGCTTCAAACGAGTGGTCAGCTATCTGTTATCTGATGCGATGCGGTCAATCCTACTAATATTATAAACGCAAAAGTTTGTAAGTATGGATGGATGTTTGTTACTCTTTCACATAAAAACTATTGAATGGATTTTAATTAAACTTTAAATAAGAAATAAGAAATAATTTATTATGCCATCTTATAAAGACCATGTATACTTAAGAACAGTAAGCAGTTACATGAAATACAGTAAGAAACAAAACTTTACAGTTTTACAGAACAGAAACATTTCAACACATTTGTTGTTTATGCAAATTGCCGGTAGGTAAGCATACAAGTTAAAAAACTCTCTACCGCCCGTGCTAGTGTAACACTGTGTTACGGCGTGGTAGTGATTCTCGTCCCTTGCAATAAGGCTCATTTTAGAATGCCCATTCTGCAGCACACTCGTTATCTCTTCGATTTACTTTACAATAATATAGTTTATACATCAGAATAACTCATAGGCTAACACAATTCATAACGAAATATTGTATATTAATCAAAATATCTATCACCACGCGGGTGAAACCGCGGGGCGCAGCTAGTAAAAAATACTTTAACGAGTTAAAGCCCATATTTGAATACTTACACATTTTTGTGCTGCGCTGCAGCGCTGCTGTCTAGGTGCGAGAAGGCCCGTAAAATGAAACTATACTCAGTCATCTATGCTTGAGTAACGTTTGCCATAGAAAATCGTTACTGAAACATACATAGATCGATGACTGAGCAAGCTTTTATAACACGGGCCTCATACAAGTACCAAGCTTATTTTAACAACCTCAAGTAAACTTTTCTTAGAACACTAGCTCCTGCGCACGTGTTGTCTCGCTCTTTTCCGGGATTAAAATATATATAATAGATAAATATATATAGTATATTAGCCTGAGTCCGCCCCCAGATATCGTCTATCCCGCTGCCAAACTTCATTAAGATCCGTTCAGCCGTTTAGGTTTGAAAAGGTAAACAATTTGGTCAAATGGGTCACCACGTACAGTCACGTAGTATGGGTACATTCCCTAACACGTATAAAGACATACAACATTCAATGACAAATGTAGGTGATAACACAAGTACGAGTAGGTAAGACAGAGTAAACCAAAGTAGTATGTTTTTCAATGAGGGGAAAACTGTATGAAAAGCAATAATGTAAGTAACATACAGAGAACTACTCTGATGATAATAGTCATCACAGACCTGACACAGGAAGTCCATGTCCTCGATACTTTGCTGAGGCATTCAGAACTCTATGCTAATAGCAATAGAGAGGGCAGAGTCGCCTGTTACATTCATTTCCATTCACATCAGTGTGTTTTATGTTAATTATTCTAATGTTACTTCGTTTCGTTTGGTATTAGTTTAGGTTGTTCTACAATAACCATTTGGTTAACAAGTTTCTCTAGAATCTAGATTATATTTCAGAAGACCGCGGGCGGCGGCGTGGTGGTCGCGGCGTTAGAATCGACCCCCCAACTAAGCGTGGATTTCGTACGTAACAGGCGACAGAGGAAACCTATCAGAGGAATAGAATAAATAAATAAATATCTATTGCTGGACAATCGATACAGCATCACCCCAAGCTAAGCAGAACTTGTGTTATGGGTACTAGATGACTAATATATACATAATACAATACATTACATAGATAGGTGCTTTTTTATTATACATAGAAAACGGCTAGAATACCGGACCAAATATGTGCAGATCATGCAAACATTTGTACCGCCCGAGGCCGGAATCTGAAGACTGCAGTCTTTTGTAAACATAAAACGCACGCTGGATGCTGCAAGCTGAAGACTATGTATGGCTATGGCGCTCATTAGGGGAGGCCTATGTCCAGCAGTGAACTTATATAGGCTGATACTGATATTCATAAAAGATGTAATTTGTTTTTAAATAAAATAAATTAAAACTGTAACACATGCCTACAGTTTCATGGACCAACCAGTTTTATAGAACTAATGGAAGTTACCAGATATTATTAGTTCTATAGAACAAATGGGCTAGTTTTCGTTTCAATAGTCTTACCATTGAACAAAAGGGATAAAAAGTTTTAACAGTTCTATGACGTAACAGTCCTATAGAACAAATGGGAGTTACTTATATCCCGCGCAGCGGACTAGTAAATTAAATGAAGGAACCATTAAAAAAATAATATTCCGCTAACTTTACCTACAGAGTTAGTTAATCAGAGAAAGAAAGAAAAACAGCAAAGAACTTTAGTTAGATCCAACTTTTCCTAGGATTTGCAACGAATCCTCTTCAAATGCTAGAAAACTTTGTCCTTCGCAGAGAATCGCTGAGGTAAACAGTTTAGAGATAAAGTCCTGGACGCCAAAGAGTGGAAAATCTTTCTTCAACATCAGTGGCCGTTTAGGAATATTGGCGGTAGCTTTACTGATGATTTTTTCACTGATCCTTGAGATATCTTTACATACTATTAAGTGAAGTCGCTTCCGCTGTCTGTTCGCTTAGATCTTTTAAACGACTCAACGGAGTTTAATGCAGTTTTCAGAGATAGATACACACCGTTCTCTTGAATCACTATTATACAGTGATTCAAGAGAACGGTGTGTCCGCTTCTTTGGTAATTTTATCAACCCAACGCACGCTTTTGGACGCGAGGAATAGAAGCTATAAGAATAAAAACACCAGACATTTTTTGAGTACTATTCTAGAAATTGAAATGATTTTCTGAATCCAGTGGTTGCATCCTCCAGGACAGCAGCAAGGATTGGAATGCTGAATTCTGACTCTGTTGATCTCGCACTGCTTATGCTAATGCTGACATTCAAAGCGTGTTGCCCTTTCTAAGCCAATTATGTTAACTGTAGAGCTGTTTGCTGGTTTCTTTCGAACAAGAAACTGTAGTTTTCGATCAGAACCCAAAGATAAAACTAATGGTTAACAAGCTTAGACCCCCACCTTCGTACGTTAATTCCTGGAATGATACAGTAGCATAATTGGCTAATTATGCTACTGTATCATACAACATGTTGGAACATTGAGACTGTTTATTAAATTTGTTACTCATACTATATACTCTAATAATGTTTACTCACTAAGTTCACCTTTTATGACAGCCATTTATGAAGTAACAATAATAATAACCGTCCTTCTTGCGCAGTCAGGTAAAAACAACCGTCTGTCCAATTTATACTAGCGAGGTGTGTTAATCCAATAGATATAGGCGCAGCTCAGCAGCAAGCATTGACATACAGCGCGGGGCAAATGATCTAGTCTTTACCTTACCTTACCTTTAGGTTGAAATAGAAGGCACCTTTGACGAAATATATCAATCAACTTTACCTACTTTGAGACACTTTTATGTCACTTTGATTCGATATTCAAAATTAAGAAATTGATCGTCATTGCGATTTTGGTCTGGCAACAACCGTGTTATTGAAGATATAATGTAATATTATATTTCCTATATATGTATGTCCGACCTTACAGTTGATCCAATTATTATCGGTTGCCTCCGAGCTTAAAGCCAAGCACGATAGTGTCAACAAGCTTCCAAAACCTGCAATACCCATTCACAAAAGCCTATATTGAGGATTGCAACACCGCGCAACAAATTGCAGCCGCAATCTCTTCAATGCAATATGTTATTTACGGCAGTCGCGTCAGGCCCCGACTCTGAGGTAAAACTTTCGATACACAAACTTATGCGGAAGGATCTTATCTATCTGTAACCTCAGTAAGTCATGGCAACGTCAAAAACATGACAGGGTTTGGGAGTTAGGCCAGTTTGGTTGAGGAAATCATCATCATCAGCCTATAGCAGTCCACTGGTGGACATAGGCCTCCCCCAATGTGCGCCATAGCGCCCTGTTGGAGTGTAGTTGAGGAAATGGGATGTGCGAAAATGACGGACATATTTTACGAATATAAATAAATAAATAATGCTGGACAATTCACACAGCATTATCTAGCCCCATGGTAAGCAGAGCTTGTGTTATGGGTACTAGATAACTGATATACATAATACAATACATTACATAGATATATATTTTTTTTATTATACATAGAAAACGACCAGAGCACCCGGAACAAATATCTGCAGATCGTACACACAATTGTTCCGAGGCGGGAATCGAACCCGCAACCTTCAGCGTCGCAGGCGGACCTTCGCCCACCGCGCCACATCGGTCATCTATAATAACTATCATCTTTTTTTTGCTCTAATTTCATGAGAGAATCTCCTAACATTACCCATTGAATATTAAATAAAAAAGCGCGGGTTCAAGTCCCGTCGATATTTAAAATTTCTGGGATATTATTAAATTTCTTAGAAATTACTCCGAGTGTGAGGTTTTACGCACTATAACAATAAAAATTCCCTAGAAAACTGTCAGTGCAGGTAGGTAGGGGAGTTGTATATTAATATTTTGAAGATTATCCTGAATTTTTTGCATCGTCCCGAATACCTGAATCGTGGCTTTTGCCGTATAGTTCATGGCTTTTTCCTCATATTTGGGGCCGCGGCTTTACCCGCGATATGAGCGAAATTGCAAATTCCGAGGATATTCACATGTGGATGTTACTTCTCATCAGCAAGATTGGATATGGATCTTGTTACGGAAATGCCAATTGCGGGCAGGTGGGCGTGGATTCGTATTTCGTACAACGAATTGTCGAATTCGATATTATCGTCGCCCTCAGCGTATTCGTTTTAAAACGTTTAGCCGAAAAAATTGTAGAATTCTTCAGTTTATTGAACGTGGGAAATGCGAAGGCAAAAACAAGGTAAATAAATAATCTATGTACATATATTGTATAACCGAAATAAATTACAAATGTAGCGCGGCATCCAGCCGGCCGGAGGGCGTCCTACACTACGTTTGCCGAGGTCACTAGTCTCCACTCAAGAACACGTTCACCCCAGCGTTTGTAAATTTTTCACGACCTGTATATACAGGTTGCAAGTAATTATTTCAAACTTGGCAGGAATAATTACTGCTTATACAGGGTGTGCATGAAGGTTTACGGCGCACTAGCTCACCACCACACCCTGTACCTGTAGTGCCCGTAAGTAATGAAGTTATTTTAATGAGGGTGTATACAATAAACTAACTTTACTACTAATTAGTTAGGGAAAATAGTGGATTTACTGCTCTGTGTACCTTCTGCTGAATTGTTTAGCGAAATATGTAGATAAAGAGGAGAGACAGATTTTTTGGATGTCTTTTTTTGGTCTTCTATTAGTTGCGAGTAAATTAAATAACTTTATCTTTATAACTGGATGCTGCAAGCTTAAAACAGGGCGCTATGACGCTCATTAGGGGAGTCCTATGTCCAGCAGTGGACTAAAATAGGCATGATTATGATGATAGTGATCAACACACCTATGGGAAGAGTTTGAGCCTTTAATGTTTTTCATAGAAGCCTTTAAAAGTTATATTCCAAGAAACGCCATATAGTAAAATGCCTTTGTGGTAGTCCAGTAAGTAGGTTAATTCCGACTAATGTAGGACTTCCGCGGTGTCGTAGGTCAGTGCAGCATAGTTATGCAGAATTACATAATTGTACTATACTGCTAAGGGTCACCGCTATTACCGAGACGCGACGCGTCTCGGTAATAGCGGCGCGCTCATTTTCACCCCAGCGACTGTTTGATCGTCTCTAGTTATTGGAGATTCGAATTTACAACGCAAATTTTTAAATCTTAATCATAAATGAAAGTCTGATTTTGTATGTATTTGGTAGTTTTTTTCTAATTCTAAAATTGGGGTGGGAAGCACGCCACGCGAGTACTGTATGTTTTTATGCGCGAGTAACTAAGGGTGAAGAGAGTCATTCAAAATACTCTACTAACTTCATTTACCTACGATACAAAATCCATTTCTATAAGTGAAAACTGTGAAGCTTCTGTTTAACCACAACAGTTCTACCTATATAAGTATTATAAGCTGTTTGTTTTCCAACTAAATAAAATGATACAAATTTTGTTTGGAGATTTCGATGATGAACGCGACGTTAAGCAATTTTGCGATTCCCTATGATCAAAATCTCAAATCAATCTTCCTATGATCTTCTTCTTACACCTTGGAAATAAAACTTAAAGAAAACTTTCAGATTGCCTTTTATAGGATACGTTTACAATACAATACAATACAATACAAAAATTCTTTATTGTACACCATAATCAAATTAATCATTACAAAAATACATTAAATGCGACAGGTACAATGGGCGGCCTTATCGCTTAGAAGCGATCTCTTCCAGGCAACCTTTGGATGGAAAGAATTATATGAATTTAAGAAAAGGCAGGGGGTGTACCACAGGTTATCTAAATAAGAATACTAAAAAAACAAATCATAAATATTACAAATTCCAAAAGAAATAATACACTACTTAAATACATAAATGAATAAAAGTAAGTACCAATATTCATTCTTTTGGCAGGAAAAACTCCTTGACGTGAGCTTTAAAAACAGGCAAGGATATAGTTTTTCTAATGGACTATCTATTTCTGAGGATAATCGTTTAATTAAGTAAGGATTATTTTATTTAGGTATGTAATATATAGCTCTTGCAGCATTGTCTTTTTTTCTACCTTCAAAACACGTGATATTCGTAATGTTCCGGCAATAATCCGCACGACGACGCGACAAAACGCGACGCGACGGCGCGACGATAACACACTATCGAAGTTTCTGTGAACTGCACAAACCATGCCATTTTCCGAGAAAAGCCTCAACCACAGACACCACAAGGAAACTACGAAATCAACAACAAACCAAGTTCTTGTAAACAAGACAAGACAACACCCTCGTCATGTCGCAGCGCAAGTGAGTAAATAGGTCAATTCCCAAGACGTCTAACAGGTCAGCTGAAACGAGCTGACAACTCGTTGACAAGTATCACCTTGCCTAGAAACTGTAGAACTGTTTCGCAACGGGAATATCATAAACGTGCTTGGACTGTTAGAGCTGTGTGAACCTAGCAACTGACTTTGAGATATTCATGATTTTTTGATCCTATTCGATTGTACCGGGTTTGTACCCGATTGTACCGGCAAAATTTTCGTTTGTACCCTAAGGGTGTAAAAGTTATGGGGAGGGGGAGGTTTTCCAATAGTGGTTTTTGACCGAAGTGGGTAAAGTGAGTAATTTGATATCAAAGTTAAATATTTTATAGCACTTAGTCACAGATTTCGTAAGACCTTAAAATTGTCAATATATTCAACGTATAACAATTCGTTTTAAGGCTGAAAACAAACGGGTAAAAACAAAAAACATTGACTTGAAACAACGAAACTGTTAAAAAGTAGCCGATTTTTGGAAATTCACATAGTTTCTTCAGAAAATGTAAGCAAAGGTTCTACATAGGCACAGATGCTGATAGGTATTGAATTAATTAACATGATTTGAGTGTAATTTGGAGGGTACAAACGGGTACAAACGAAAAACTTTGACTTGAAACAACGAAATCGTTGAAAAGTTGCCGTTCTTTAGATATTGCAAAAGTTTCTTAAGTAAATCATAAGAAAAGTACAAGAAAAGCACAGATAATGATAGGTATTGAATCAAGTAACAAGATTTAAGCAAAATCTGGACGGTACAAACGGGTACAAACAAAACACATTGACTTGAAATGTCAAAATCGTTAAAAAGTTGCCGATTTTTGGATATTGACCTAGTTTCTTGAGAAAAAGTAAGCTGATGTTCTACAAAGGCACATATAATGATAGCTACTAAATCAACTGACATGATTTGAGTCAAATCTGCAGGGTACAAACGGGTACAAACGAAAAACTTTGACTTGAACCAACGAAATCGTTGAAAATTTGCCGTTCTTTAGATATTGCAAAAGTTTCTTAAGTAAATCATAAGAAAAGTACAAGAAAAGCACAGATAATTATAGGTATTGAATCAAGTAACAAGATTTAAGCAAAATCTGGACGGTACAAACGGGTACAAACAAAACACATTGACTTGAAATATCAAAATCGTTAAAAAGTTGCCGATTTTTGGATATTGACCTAGTTTCTTGAGAAAAAGTAAGCTGAGGTTCTACAAAGGCACATATAATGATAGCTACTAAATCAACTGACATGATTTGAGTCAAATCTGCAGGGTACAAACGGGTACAAACGAAAAACTTTGACTTGAAACAACGAAATCGTTGAAAATTTGCCGTTCTTTAGATATTGCAAAAGTTTCTTAAGTAAATCATAAGAAAAGTACAAGAAAAGCACAGATAATGATAGGTATTGAATCAAGTAACAAGATTTAAGCAAAATCTGGACGGTACAAACGGGTACAAACAAAACACATTGACTTGAAATATCAAAATCGTTAAAAAGTTGCCGATTTTTGGATATTGACCTAGTTTCTTGAGAAAAAGTAAGCTGAGGTTCTACAAAGGCACATATAATGATAGCTACTAAATCAACTGACATATTTTGAGTCAAATCTGCAGGGTACAAACGGGTACAAACGAAAAACTTTGACTTGAAACAACGAAATCGTTGAAAATTTGCCGTTCTTTAGATATTGCAAAAGTTTCTTAAGTAAATCATAAGAAAAGTACAAGAAAAGCACAGATAATGATAGGTATTGAATCAAGTAACAAGATTTAAGCAAAATCTGGACGGTACAAACGGGTACAAACAAAACAAAATGACTTGAAATATCAAAATCGTTAAAAAGTTGCCCATTTTTGGATATTGACCTAGTTTCTTGAGAAAAAGTAAGCTGAGGTTCTACAAAGGCACATATAATGATAGCTACTAAATCAACTGACATGATTTGAGTCAAATCTGCAGGGTACAAACGGGTACAAACGAAAAACTTTGACTTGAAACAACGAAATCGTTGAAAATTTGCCGTTCTTTAGATATTGCAAAAGTTTCTTAAGTAAATCATAAGAAAAGTACAAGAAAAGCACAGATAATGATAGGTATTGAATCAAGTAACAAGATTTAAGCAAAATCTGGACGGTACAAACGGGTACAAACAAAACACATTGACTTGAAATGTCAAAATCGTTAAAAAGTTGCCGATTTTTGGATATTGACCTAGTTTCTTGAGAAAAAGTAAGCTGAGGTTCTACAAAGGCACATATAGTGATAGCTACTAAATCAACTGACATGATTTGAGTCAAATCTGCAGGGTACAAACGGGTACAAACGAAAAACTTTGACTTGAAACAACGAAATCGTTGAAAATTTGCCGTTCTTTAGATATTGCAAAAGTTTCTTAAGTAAATCATAAGAAAAGTACAAGAGAAGCACAGATAATGATAGGTATTGAATCAAGTAACAAGATTTAAGCAAAATCTGGACGGTACAAACGGGTACAAACAAAACACATTGACTTGAAATATCAAAATCGTTAAAAAGTTGCCGATTTTTGGATATTGCAGGGTACAAACGGGTACAAACATATATAGATATATATGTTTGTACCCGATATATAGAATTATATATCTAAAGAACGGCAACTTTTTAACGATTTTGTTGTTTCAAGTCAAAGTTTTTCGTTTGTACCCGTTTGTACCCTGCAGATTTGACTCAAATCATGTCAGTTGATTTAGTAGCTATCATTATATGTGCCTTTGTAGAACCTCAGCTTACTTTTTCTCAAGAAACTAGGTCAATATCCAAAAATCGGCAACTTTTTAACGATTTTGACATTTCAAGTCAATGTGTTTTGTTTGTACCCGTTTGTACCGTCCAGATTTTGCTTAAATCTTGTTACTTGATTCAATACCTATCATTGTCTGTGCTTTTCTTGTACTTTTCTTATGATTTACTTAAGAAACTTTTGCAATATCTAAAGAACGGCAAATTTTCAACGATTTCGTTGTTTCAAGTCAAAGTTTTTCGTTTGTACCCGTTTGTACCCTGCAGATTTGACTCAAATCATGTCAGTTGATTTAGTAGCTATCACTATATGTGCCTTTGTAGAACCTCAGCTTACTTTTTCTCAAGAAACTAGGTCAATATCCAAAAATCGGCAACTTTTTAACGATTTTGACATTTCAAGTCAATGTGTTTTGTTTGTACCCGTTTGTACCGTCCAGATTTTGCTTAAATCTTGTTACTTGATTCAATACCTATCATTATCTGTGCTTTTCTTGTACTTTTCTTATGATTTACTTAAGAAACTTTTGCAATATCTAAAGAACGGCAACTTTTCAACGATTTCGTTGTTTCAAGTCAAAGTTTTTCGTTTGTACCCGTTTGTACCCTCCAAATTACACTCAAATCATGTTAATTAATTCAATACTTATCAGCATCTGTGCCTATGTAGAACCTTTGCTTACATTTTCTGAAGAAACTATGTGAATTTCCAAAAATCGGCTACTTTTTAACAGTTTCGTTGTTTCAAGTCAATGTTTTTTGTTTTTACCCGTTTGTTTTCAGCCTTAAAACGAATTGTTATACGTTGAATATATTGACAATTTTAAGGTCTTACGAAATCTGTGACTAAGTGCTATAAAATATTTAACTTTGATATCAAATTACTCACTTTACCCACTTCGGTCAAAAACCACTATTGGAAAACCTCCCCCTCCCCATAACTTTTACACCCTTAGGGTACAAACGAAAATTTTGCCGGTACAATCGGGTACAAACCCGGTACAATCGAATAGGATCAAAAAATCATGAATATCTCAAAGTCAGTTGCTAGGTTCACACAGCTGACTGTTAGACGAGTAGATTGGCTTGTTTTTATCAACTGGGATAAACTGGGATATTCAGTAATTTATTCATCAAAACATTATCACTAATATTGGCAATGGATAATGTTTTAGGACAAATTTGATTATGCAGTCAATTGACTATTCAATCCCGAACCAGTCTCTTGTAGTGAAGGCATTTGTCTTTCAATGCGATGACTTTCGGTTTACATAAATAATAATAAAAAGCTAATATTCGCATAATATATCACTACATAGAATAAAACAATTCGTCACTTCCCACTGTCTGTCTGTCCCTATATATGGTTAGATCTTTTTAACGAATTTTGATGCGGTTTTTTTATAGACAAAGTGATTCAAGAGGAAAGTTTGTAAACCATTTGACACATAGATTTCTACGCGGGCGAACCGCTGGCTGTTCACTATAAATTAATTAAAATTATTTTTATTATGATTACACATTGTATTTATTCAATTATTGTTGACAAAAAAGCCGTAATACCTAAGCGAGTATTAAAATGGAAAGTGCAAGGAAGCGGCCCACAACTTTCGAATCGGGATGGATGAGTAACAGCGGCTAACGAGCGTGAAATGATCGGTGACAAACCGGTCGGTACACGCCGGCCTCCACTCTGGGACTATGATTCTCACGGTTTCAGACTTCTTCGTGCTATAATAGGACGGACAACTAGTCAACCACCTAAACAGTCGTCATCTTTGGGACTTTCCGGCAAAGATTTTCCTTCGCATAAGTGGCCCCAAAATACTCATTATACCTTGTACTTGTACTGAAAATATTAATTATATATATAACAGGACTTATTTTAGCTATAAATATTTACTATTTAAAGTTATGTCTTTTCTGTTTGAATCTAAGCGCTCTTTAATTTAGCATAGTACAAAAGTGTATCAGCTGCATTGTACATAAGACAAAAAAAGTGAGTGTGTTGCATAACGTTGCTTTTGTTGACTACTCTATTGGTCATAATTACGTCATATCTGTAAGAATAGAGGTATGTCATTGTTTTGAATAAATACGAATACAAATAACACAAACAAAAAGTAGATTAGATATTGTGGTTTTGGAGATAGTCACATCGTTAGTGAAGATTTCCTAGGTAGTCAAGGTCTAAGATTTTCACTAGATGTTTTTCTATTGTTATCATTAAAAGACCTTCGTCTTCACCTGTCACCTACTCATAAGTTTTCATTGACATTAAATTAATTATTTTTCACCGACTTCGAAAAAGGAAGACTTTCTATATTCGGCTGTGTGTATGTTTTTTATGTATGTTCGTAAATACCCCGTCATTTACGAACCGATTTGGTTGATTCTTTTGAAGTTGTATAGGATGATCACCAGAGGGTCCAATGAATATTTTTATAAATAAAATATATTATAATATTTATAAAAATATTCATAAATAACATTTTTATGAATATTCCCGTGGTATTAATGTTAATTCCGACAACATAAACAACAGTTTGAAAATAAGGGAATCGAAGTCAGTTTTTTGTTTTTAATAATAAAATAACCATCTACATTTTGTTAAATTTTACGCTATCGTTTGCAGAGTTGGGGCCGTGCTTTCAATCGTTGTCGTGCTTAGTAGATAATGATTTAGATCATGACAGCACGATCACACTTCAATAAACTATACATTGTAAATTAGTAAGTAATAAATGGTTTGAATAAAATTGCATATATGTAGTTTTACTAATTAAGTTGTCAAATTGTCTAAAATGGCATAATTAATTATGCTTGCAAGTAGGTGGATAAAAATAAGGTAAGTACTTTCTAATCAATTTAACTTTTTTTGCTTTAGACATAGACTTATAAAATTTATTGCCAAGCTAAGCAGAGCTTGTGTTATGCATTTACATAATAGATTTTATATTCATAACTAATACCCAGATCTCCCAGAACAAATATTTGCAGATCGTACAAACATTTGTCCCCCATCGGAAATCAACCTCCTGCGACTGGACCTTCGCCCACCGCGCCACAACGGTTGTCAAAATAGTACCTACTTAAAACTTACAAAAACGACCTAAAACTTACAAATAAAAATGCGAATAGAAGCTACGACTAACTAGGTAGCTAATCTATCTTTCTTCTAACGTTTTCTACTTATCCAATCAAACTAAAAGCACCTATACGAACAATGAAAGAATTTCACACATTAAAGTTTACTTTTTCTTTGCGCACGCGCAGTGTGAAATCGAAATCAGTGAAATGATTGGACGCGTTTACCGTGACGAGTACAGATTCTACAACAGTTGGTATAGAAACATCACAGATTATGACAACAATTAGTAAAGAAACTCTTCAGAACAATTAATATAGTTAGTACTAGATGCGCCCTGCGGCATCGCTTGCGTGGAAATCTATGTGTCAAATTGTTTAAAAACAAATGCGTGGAATTTGTTATTTGATTTTGGAACGCGGTTTAAATTGACGTTAGTGAACGTTAATATCACGCAAACTTCTTGGCTTCTTGGACTTTTCTATTATGGTAGGTAGCTAAGTAGTAATTTTAAGAACTTCTCATGAGATTTGATCATGTTTTTAAAAAAGTTTTACTATGTGTGTGGAGAACCAGCGATTCAAAGGATTTCTTTCAGTTCTCATCTCAGCGATTCAAAGTGTCTCGGTCTTATTAGATTACCTAGGGTCGCCGTCATCGAAATCGATTAGGAGGCCTATATATGTACATATATAGTAAGTAAGATGTACATTACATACATATATTTCGCCAGCAATCTATAACCGCATGTAGTGTTGCAAGAATCATCTAAATAGCCCCAGCCGCAAGCAAGAAGCCGTTCGCGTGCCAAATAACGAGGACTTTCTTAATGGGCGCTGCAATAAAAGTTATTTGCAATTCATCGGCTCGAGATTGACTGCTTCAGATTCCTGTATTAGAATTATGACAATACCCAACACTACTTTAGTGGTATGGTTTCGTCCCACCCTACCCCCAGGGGTATGGTGGGTCCGCAGTGTGTTATTTGGTTTGGAAATAGGTATGACGTTTTATTATTGGAGCGTGGAAGGATTTTTTGAGTGTAAACTTTTTTTAGGTGACTTGAGCATTTTTTTGGTATAGTTTGACCGAAACCGCTGTACCGCGCCTGAGGTATGCGAGCGGCGAGACGGGGGGGAAATATCGGCCGCTCCGATCCATCAGTCTGCCGTCAACGCGTACTCTTGCTCGTTTTTCCTCGCCCCCCACCTCGCCGCACTTTCCTAAGGAGCGGTACAGCGGTTTCGGTCAAACTATAAACAAAAATCATGGAAATTGCGTCATCGACACCGAACGCTTTCCTAACTGTGTATATGTAGACGAGTACTTTTTTTGCAACTATTTTTTTATAGTGCTTCGTTTGACAAAAATATCTCCTGATGAAAACTGAAAGAGCGATAAGGCCGCCCATTGTACTTGTCGCATATAATGTATTTTTGTAATTATTGATTTGATTATGGTGTACAATAAGAATTTTTTTATTGTATTGTAAAACTGAAGCTTTAGAGAAGATGTATCACGAGGGCGTAGAAGATATCTATGCCTATTGACGACCTCTGTGGCGCGGTGGGCGAAGGACCGCCTGCAACGCAAGAGGTTTGGTTCGATTCCCGCCTCGGAACAATTTGTGTGTACGATCTGCAGATTATTGTTCCGGGTGTTCTGGTCGTTATCTATGTATAAAAAATATCAAATATCAGTAATCTAGTACCCATAACACAAGCTCTGCTTAGCATGGGGCTAGATGATGCTGAGAGGATTGTCCAGCATGAGGTATCTATTTATTTATTTATTATTTACTTTTGTCTTGAAGAGACCCAAGTTGTATTTTTGACCACCGTCCTTTTCCCACACGGATTTAGTTTGTTATTACGGAACCCTAAGTCAACTAACTCCCACTTGACAGCTCTATCCATCAGTTACCTTCAGTGGTACATTTGAATCATCAGCACTTCCTAATTAGGCTAGGACATCGCAAATAGCTCGTAATAATGATGAGGTCACGCGTGGGCAACCACTACTTAGGGCTTTTAGCTGATTCAGATCTCACTGTTAAATAGATAAATAGAAGATAGAAAATTCTTTATTGCACTTTAAATATAAAACTATGTACAGAAACAGAACACCCAGAAAAAAAACTGCAGATCGTACACATTGTGTGTCTGCAGATGTTCTGTTGTGTTCCGAGGTGGGAATCGAACCTGGATATCCATTACTCCTCCGTCGCAGGCGTACCTTCGCCCACCGCGCCACAGAGGTCGTCCGACAAATATGTGATTTATGTCTAATTAGCTACTGCCCGCGGCTTCGCACGCGTTTTTCAAGAAGCCTATGTCCATTCCCGCGATACCATTTACCACCCTACCCAATTTCATTAAGGCAAGTACCCCGAAGCAAACTACCTCCTACGTTATCTTAATATTATGTTGAACAAAGGAAATATCAAAATTTTCACTGGCCATTTTGTGATACCTAGTACGTAACATAATGCTAGTCTTTACAAACTTTTAGTTAACTCCAAGCTCATAACAATCGAGTTCATTGTTCTCCCAAAAACTCAAACATCGGCAACGAGCATACTCTTTCCTTGGCTTGGAAAACAAGTTTCCATGAGAAAGATAAACAGAGTGGAGTTGTTTTGAGTAAGCGGAGCTATAGTTCTGTTCCCGACGCGCTTGCCAAATGATTGCAACATTAGCAGTGCGTATTGTACCAGATGGCAGGGTTTCTGTTGTTGCGGTGGACGGTATAGATCGGACTCAAAATAATTCTTCGTTTAACATTCTTATAAAGCATTAGTTTCTATCCGCGGCTTCGTAAGCGTTGTTTCTATGGAAAGGTTTTATTTTAACACTTTGACTGCGATTTTTTTTCGACGACTGCGATCTTTTTTTTAACCTAAAAAATTCGTGCTGCCGCTCTACACAGCGGTTGTGTTGCGCCGCACATGCGTTTCGTTCGAAAAATATTACGGCTGTGCTGAGTCACAAAGATCTGTATTTTCTCAGCCGCTGCGCTAGTGTGGATTTACGCATATTAGTCGTTTGTAGAAAACACATACCGTGTGATTTCAGCAGTCAAAGTGTTAAGGTTATTTCTTATGCAAAATTCAACCCGATTCGATCAGTCGTATTTATGTGAAAGAGTTATAAACATCCATACATACAAACTTTCGCGTTTATAATATTAGTAGGATATGATTCATAGGGTCTTTATGATTGCCCATTCCCTATGTGCTGTAGTTCTGTACATAACAGCGGGATAACATTTGTCCCAGTCGTCGTTTTGTGCAAAAGACTACTGGGACAAAAGTTGACTTAGTTGTTCTGTACTGTACCTACACTAAAATATCTTACTTTTAAAAAAAATTACATCCAATGAAAAATTCTGCGAATGTAAACATGACAGTAAATTACAGTTAAAATTATTTGATCTGGTATTGCCGAATAAGAGAATTGCTGTATGAGTTGTTGGAGTTTTCTTTGAATTAGGTTCATCAGCTTTTTTTTTAATCAAGTGTTATTAGTCTTATACGTCCGTTATATAGCGGGCAGCACTATTTTCGGAAAGCCTGGCAAAACTTTTACGTTAGAATAGAACACGGTGTTAGTACAATAAACTTCCTGTCGGCGCGGGCGACTACAAAACTGATCATAAGGTATATCTGTTCTACACAAAACTATAGAGAAAAAGCACAGAAGTAAACGAAGAACGTAATAATATACAATAAATACACCCCCAAGCCCATCGCTTGCTTATAGTTGGGATTTCAAGTAATACGTACTATTAAGAAAATTCACCTAAAACGTAAGCCGTCGTCAAAACCAATAATCTTTTCGAGCTTCGATCAGCTTTCGATGACAGGTTTTCTCTTCATATTTAATTAAGTAATTTAAAGAAGGAATAATTCTCGACAACACAGCTTCACCTAGCCCGTTTATTTTATATAGACCAGAACATCCTGAACATAAATCTGCAGATCGTACAAATATGTACCCGAGGCGAGAATCGAACCCGAAACCTTCTTCGACCACCGCGCCACAATGGTCGTCAATGTGTTAATTAGATAAGTAAAGGTGCTTCTAGAATTATCATCGTATATAGTATCTTATCGTATTTAATTATAATTATCTTCAATAATACGCTACCATCAGCTTATATCTACCCGAGGCAGGAATCGAACCCGAAACCTTCTGCGTCGCAGGCGGACCTTCGCCCACTGCGCCGCAATGGTTGTCAATGTGTTAATTAGGTAGGTAAAGGTACGACTGACTTGTCCAAATAAAGCCCGGAAGCGTCTCGCCCTTGTACTCCATCGATCACAGCTGTGATTCAGAGGCGCGGGGCGGAAGTGCCTGCGCACGGGCTGGCTAAAATTAACACAGCGCGGGTAAAAAGCGCGCCAACGGGTAACGTAAACAAGATAACTATGCTATGTTGTAGTTTCGGAAGTTTTTGACGGGATGTTCCGGGTGATGGAATAGTTTGGTCTTATTTGGTATCTCGAAGCAAGATATCCGATGGAAATGCACTTTGGATTGAATTTGACGACCGATTTGGCGCGGAGGGCGAAGGTCTGCCGCCGCGCCGTTTCATAAGTTTCAACTTCAACTTCTTCCTTAAAGGCGCCGCTTGCTTTTTAGTAGTTGATGAGATGCTTTTTGATTAAATAAAAAAACAGGCACATGGAATTATAAAACTTTATGTTTATGAATGTGTGAACTTATGTCACTTCAGCTTGCTAAATCTTAGAGCTATGGAATTATTGTCTTTGTTGCCTGGAAGAGATCGCTTCTAAGCGATAAGGCCGCCCATTGTACCTGTCGCATTTAATGTATTTTTGTAATGATTAATTTGATTATGGTGTACAGTAAAGAATTTTTGTATTGTATTGTATTGTATTATTGAAAATTTAACTGTCCGGTAATGCACCAATTGGTCCAAAGGACAAAATCTGTAGTTCATTATGAGTACTAACATCTAGTTATAATCAAACTAACACCATGGATTATTATTATCTGAATAAATTAATTTAATTATTATATTATTATAAAACGTTTATGATGTAAGTATGGTATATACAAAAATAAAACAAGAATGAGAATATTTTATTTGTAACTCAATCAACAAAAACGAAATATACATAATTAAAATAAAATTAAAACAAAACGATGGTCTTCCGACAGAGCCGTTAGATGACTTCGCGGAAAATAACACATAAGAAACAAAATAACTATTAATAATATACTTAACAATAAAAAAGCCTAATCTACGGCAACGGTTGACGAATACAAAATACAGATGTCATGTAATCATGATAACGAAACAAGTCTAGCATTTACCAAAATCTATCTATTTCTTTGAAAACACTCTGTGTTCTCTCGCAGTGATCTCAATACAAACAATGTTTGATGGCTTGACAAACAATAAATACAATATGTAAAAGGAAAACCTCCTTTGAGAAACGCGATTTTCAAACATATGTGTGCTTAGAGATCGCTTTTATATTTTAAGGTGGGTATAGACTAGAGCATTTGTAAGTACCAGAACAACGAGCATTTAGGTGTTTTTAAATTACTCGAGCCACACTTTGAAAATGACGCGTGATGTTTTTTTACAACCAGATTAATCACTTTTTGATGATTGATGAAAACCAACGAGCATTTTGTTTTAACATTTTATCGAGCAAAGGCGCGGGGAGCAAGCCGAGGGAAAATGTACGAAGGTAGAAAGAAAAGTTACAGGTAAATGCTCACTCTCCACCACCGTGAGCATTATACCTCGAAAACAGCGTCGAGCATTCACAAGAACGTTACATTACATGAAATGCTTCAGGAAACTGAGCATTTGTCTGTATCGTATCATTCGTAAGAACATTACATTAGCAAATGCTCTAGTCTAAACTCACCTTTAGGTTAAAATAGTGGACACGTAGAACAAACAAGATGAATCTACTTTATATCTACAAAAAACTGATCTTGCTCTACCTAAGCCATTATTTCTACAACTTTAGATTTCTTAATAAAAGTAAATAGTCTACCCACTGATAGGAACGTCCTTGTAGACATTGTTATCATCAGGCTCGCCCAAAATACTCAATATCGAGCGATAGTACCTAGCCGCTTATCAGGTTACGTCACCTGATATAATCATAGACGTTATTACACGATACCTCGGACCTAGGTGGTGTGGTTATTTGTTCGTTTAGAAGAAATTTTAAAACAAAATTACGGATAAGATATACATCGATCGTCATATCAGCCCAATGGGGGAGACCTATGTCCACAGCTGGACATAGGTCTCCCCCATTCGTCAATAGTGGTCCTGAGCCGCCTCCATCTATCTACTACCCTACGACCGCTACGATGTCGTCGTGGGTCCATCAAATAGATGGTCCTAGACCTAGACTAGACAGAGCAGACAATAAGCATATTTTCTGTCATTTTTGACATTTGCTGTCATTTGAAATTTGTTAAATGTCGTACCAGTTGTCCGGTACAGAACAACTACACAAGACAACTGGGAATAAGCGCATCAGACATCGGTGTCGGTGTGCTCTGACCATATGTATGTATATTATGTATATTTCTTACCAGAGTAGACGACGTGTGTGAATTGGATATGACTGTACCAAAGCAGACGATTTGAAAGACTGACTATTTGAAAATCTGACCATTTGAAAGTCTGACCATTTGAAAGTCTGACCTTATGAAAATAAAGGTTTTTTTAGTGCCTTTGATTTTTTCCACTAAATTAAGCGCTTCGCAATAACAATGGTATCGTGTCAGAAAATATCTTACAGTCTTCATAATTTGATAACTCGGATAATTTACAATTATTTTAGATTACTTGACACTGGCAGAAAAGTGTCGAACCAAAAATAATTGCCATTACCATAGAATCACCATCATGAATCATGACTACAGATGGAGGGACGATACTGATGTCATAGTAAAGCGATTGCTTTACAGAATTTGGCCGGGCCAAATTCTGTAAAGCAATCGCTTGTCTGTTGTCGATGAAATTCAATAAGAAAAGTCCATTCACATAATTCCTAAAATATAGATTTTCCTCCAAGGGCACTTTCGTACTGAATTATTCGTCTTACTTGTTCCAAATAGCTTCAAAATGAGCTCGAGTTTGGATATAAAGTATGAAAATGCATTTATAATTCATGTCAAGAGCTGACTCCGTTCCCTGAATAGTAGACTCATTTAGATTGAAAACTGGTTCAGGTATTTTCCATCAGGTGATTTTGAGGACGGCCTATTAAGTTCATTTTCAGTTCGCATCCTAAACTATTCTTAATTCCAGCTTTTCTTGACTTCTAGAGCCTTAATAGTGCCTTTAAAATACCCACTAGTCCTGTAGTACACGTGAACCGGACTGTTGAGCAATTTTCAAATCAGCAGTTTGGTGTTTACCAGAAAGATATCACGTAACGCATTTTCATTCATTTCATCATTATATGACGATTGCTGTCAAACTCAAAGGGACTGTAAATGTCAATAATGACAAAATTAATCAGAAATACGACATTAATCTAAAATTTAAAGTCACCAGGATTAATTCTCTTGTATTAGCTCCCTTCGGACGGATACCAGATCGCTTTCCGCTCAGGTAGAAGATGGTTCCAGCCGGATCTCCCGCTTTCTACCTCATCCTCGGCTCTCAAGTACCCAGGAGCGATACAAACATTATTAAATTTCTCGCGCTGAATCCCTCTGCTATCAATTATTATTACAGAGTAGAATTTCAGGTCACTTTTAAATCTAGTTATTTTTTTTCTTTATATGCCTTGCGTTCGCACGTTGTAAATTAGTTTAACATTTGACGAATTTGGCCTTTCCTGTACGTTTGTTCACTTTGTTCCTCCAATATTTATGAAGATATTTCTCTGTCCCTCGGTCAATTAGGCACCAAGGTACTCCCTTTGTCATTGACCATTCAAGCGAGAGCAATTAGCATATCGTTAGCAAGTCACTAACCTTACCTGAGGAAGTTTTGAGCACTAATGTAGTAAAGTACTTAGAACTCGGTCACAATATCTGTGCACCTTGAGTCAAACATTTTGTATGGCTCAAGGTGCACAGATATTGTGACCGAGTTGTACAATAAAACTTTTGAAACTATCATGGTTATCAACACTAAAGGCAGTCGCAGTGCCTTCAGTTATTCCGTGATCATGGCGCATGAAACTGTGCCGAAATATTATATTAATATATATATAACTCAAAAATCAAATCATGGTAAATATCCCGTTTTAAATGACTTTCGAGTTGTACAAAACTAGGTTTAACACAAAAGTCATATATATATATAACGGGATATTAACCATGTTTTTTAACATAATCTACAAGTCATTAATAACGCACAGATATTTTTTTAGATTCGTAACGTATAATATCCGACAGAGAACCAGAATTATCGACATAGCTCTAAGAATTAGCAAGCTGAAGTGGCAGTGGGCCGGCCATATCTCGCGAAGAACCGACGGCTGCTGGGGCAAACGTGTTCTTTAGTGGAGACCATGCTCGATTCGGTAAACGTAGTGTAGGATGCCCTCCGACCAGGTGGGATGAGGATCTGCGAAAGACTGCAGGTAGATTCTGGATGCGTCAAGCTGAAGACAGGGTGCTATGGCGCTCATTGGGGGAGGCCTATGTCCAGCAGTGGACTATCAGAGGCTGATGATGATGACATTTTTCAACTCCTTGGTAGGTATTATTTATTTAGATATAAGGTGTTATTTTATAGTACAATAAAGTGTTCATTCATTCATTCATTCATTCCACGGACCTAGGGGTTTTGGGCCCAACGGGAGCAAATGCAAAGTCTCTGTCGAGTTCTGCATATTCGCTCCTCTTGAGATTTCTTGGTTAATAAAGATTTACAATGAATAACAATCCTACTAATATTATAAACGCGAAAGTTTGTATGTATGTATGTTTGTTACTCTTTCACACAAAACTGAACGGATCGGGCTGATTTTGCATACCGGTAGTTCCAGGCCCAGAATAAAATATAGGCTACTTTTTATACCATAAATCAGTTCCCATGGGATATAAGAACCTTTAAACGTTGCCATACAAACATGTTGTAATAATAAACTCATAATGTAATATATATAATCAGAGCGTGACCTCCTAATACAGGTATTTCTATACTTAAAAGGAGGTCTCGAACACTGAACAACGGATAATGACAATAATATAAAATAAATAAATAATGCTGGACAATTCACACAGCATTATCTAGCCCCATGGTAAGCAGAGCTTGTGTTATGGGTACTAGATAACTGATATACATATTACATAGATAGATATTTTTTATTATACATAGAAAACGACCAGAACACCCGGAACAAATATCTGCAGATCGTACACACAATTGTTCCGAGGCGGGAATCGAACCCGCAACCTCCTGCGTCGCAGGCGGACCTTCGCCCACCGCGCCACATCGGTCGACAATAAACATAAACATTTTGTACAGAAAACAACACGTGCGAAGCCGCGGGCAGAAACTAGTATGTAATAATATCCTTATAATTATGAATGAATAAAGAAGACAGAACAAAAGTGAATAAAATTTCCTAAAGCAATATTTCGTACGTTAACCTGAATGTTGGAACGAAATATTTCTCACTCGCAGCTATGGATTACATTCTTCAGAATTATGAATGGACCGACAACTGATGAGAAAATGCCTCGCTATAACATCTGTGCGAGTAATTGTAGAATACACGGTGAATACGGGCGGCCCTGCTGGTATTTCTGTTTCGCTTTACTTGTAAGCCAATTTCAAAATTACGTATAATATAAATGGAACAAGCAACAAAATTTATTTTTTCTTCACCTAATACGAACATACAAAAGTTGAGGTGGTGATATATTAGTGTAGGTTGTAGGTCCGCGCTCCAATCTGTAAAGGCGACCACTGAGCAAATAAAGCAATGCTTGATTTGAATTATCCAAACAATATTTTATTTATTCATTCAACAAGTTACTCCAAACTTTTTATTTTTATATAAGCCTGATTCATCCCACTGCTGGGCAAAGGCCTCCCCCAAATCGTTCCACACAGTGCGGACACGCGCGATCTCCCACCAATCCTTAGGAAGGCGTTAAGGTCGTCTCGCTAGCAGCGCTTCCGTGGCCGACCTCGCCCGCTTTAAACTTATACACGTATAAGTTTAAAGCGGGCGAGGTCGGCCGGTATTATATATATTTTAATTAAATGAAGTTTTGTATTTTATCGTGCAAGAAGAGTAAATAAATAAACGCTATAGTATATAGTCGTCTAGAAAGAATCCAACCGTGTAACTGCAGCGCTCAATAGGGTTTATTATTTATCAATGGATAATCGCACCCCAGGGACGAATACTATTGTATGGCCTTTGAATTATAGCTCTTTAGTCTGGTCGTCGGCACACATGCCTTTTTCGATTTTCGGAAGGGTGGTAAAATTACATTTAATATTTTATTCTGTGTATATTTGTACTGCTTTAAATTAATGGTAGTTATAAAATAGTTGTGCAGCTGTGTATAAATAAGCTTAAATAACCTTAACAATTTTGGATTTTTTTATACGTAGATGTTACACAATTTGGCAGAACAGATACAAACAACTGTAATATAGTTTTAGATATGGAAATAAATAAATACAAATACACAAACACGTATTTTTTTATCTGAACACGGCTGGCAACACCAGACCAGCCATATATTTTTTAAGTTAGAAAATTATTTAATGGGTGGCACGATTTATAGTCCAGTCAAAGCATATTTTGAACACCAAATCTATCAAAGGTAAGGTGTGGTGTCTATATCTGTAGGTACAAAGAACAAAAAACAAGGTCAATAACTCATTCTAATATTAACAGCTTTAAGCTAAACAAGAGAAAAGTCCACGCAAAAGAGTAGCGAAATGCAAAGCGTTAGATTTAATCTACGCAAACTAGCGATAAATTATCTTGAATAGGTATATTATTATGTTTGTTATTGTTACCCATTCCAACTGCAAAAAGAAACGTACTGAAATTTTGAATATCATAATTAGGTAGGTATGTAGTTGTAAATCTGGAATAATAGTATACGCTTCTTTCTCTTCCGCAAAACGCTTTTCCATAATAAACTAAAATTATAATAATACAGCGTTATGATATTAGCCAGATGGCGAACTCGAAGATACTTTTGTCTAAAACTCTGATTTCATCGTTTGTTGCCTTGAAGTATTTGTGCACAAAAACCAACAAAAAAAAAACCGCTAGCTATTATTCTTATGTACTAGTGATATTCATCATGTGCTAGGTACCTACTATAGATATGTACATATCTTTTGTAAATGAGAAAATCTACACAGCATCATTTAGCCCCAAGCTAAGCAGAGCTTATGTTATGGGTACTAGATAACTGATATACATAATACAATATATTACATAGGTGGATAATATATTTTATTATTAGATAACCAGAACACCCGGAACAAATATCTGCAGATGGTGCACACAATCGTCCCGAGGCGGGAATCGAACCCACATCCGTCGCAGGCGGAACTTCGCCCACCGCGCCATGCCACAGAGGTCGTCATTAAATATGAATGAAGCTTGACATCCGTCATGTTTGCATGAAATTAGCATGATTCGGGTAATTAGCTCAATGACTCGTAATCGGGTTGACAGACGGACATGCCATCTGTGCTAATAATTATTATTATTGGTAGGTACCGTTGTTTAGTTAATGTACAGTCAACAACAAGAATCGTTGAATGGGGTAAAAATATATGATTTTAATTATAATGAACAATACAAATGTTTTTATTTCGTTTACGAAGTACATATTTATCTTTATTATTTTTAAACTTACGCGATCTGAACACATAATTAATAATACAGCGGGAATTTACCGCGTTTATTTCACTTCGGACCCACCATACCCCTGGCCATACCCCTGGGGGTAGGGTGGGACGGAACCATACCACTATATAGAGATGTGACCTAAGGACTTCCACGTATCTTTGAAAGTATTAAATCAATTGCCTATTTTTCCCGACGTGTCATCCCGTGACCACGACAGTGTGTAAACCTGTTGAAACGTCGGGAAAAATAGATTAATAAACGCTATAAATACCCGTTGTATTAGTGCTTATAATTATGTACCATTTTTATTTTCATTAGGTATCCCCAAATATGATAAAATCCGGACAAAAATGGCCCCAGTTCCAGGCCACTTTGGTCGAGGTTGTGCGTTTTTGAGTTTGAACAAAGTTCAGTTTTTTTTTATTTATGTTAGCTATACAAATATAATTTTATTCTTTGTATTTTTGTCATTAATTGTTCAAAAAGGAGTCCTCAATTTTAGCTTAAGTAACTTCATCAGTCTTCTAAGGTCATTACTTTGTACATTGTGTGTGTGTAGGTCATTACATTGTAATCTTGGTTTTTATTTATTTTTCTGTATTTTCTAAGTCTAGTAGTTAGTTTGGTGTTTGACTGTAAGCTGTATTTTATAAATCAATAAATTACTTAAAGCATTCACTGCCCAGGTTCTGCTTTGCTGCCATTTAAACTATATATAAGTTTAATATGAATTTTTCCTTATAGAGTTTAGCAAATACAGCTGTTAAAAGTCTATTTATATCTTCAATAGTTTCTATATGTAATGAAACAGGCCGCTTAGAACAACGTTTACATATTTCTACACTACGCCCTGCGTGGAAATCGTGTCAAATGTTTTAAAAACCTTCTTCTTCTTTAATCACACTATCTATTAAAAAAACCGCATCAAAATCCGTTGCGTAGTTTTCAAGATCTACATTCACAGCAGGGGCAGGCAGACAGCGGAAAGCGACTTTGTTTTATACTATGTATAGTGATGAGTCTAGGAACAACGAACTCTCAGATTCGTATTTATAATGTCTAGACTAAATGTACGTATACCTTCACCTGTGTCCGAAGTTCAACCAACATTTATATCCATTTACACGTAGCTTTGTGTAGAGTGCCTTTATAAGGGAGATACGTCTTTGTTAGCGGAAGGATATTTTGGGAAATAAAAAGTTAAACGAGATTAATGTGGGCTTCGGAGAAATGTTTTGTTCTGTGCGGTTTATTCTGGACAATTCCTATAGCAATAAGGCCGCCTTTTGTACTGTTTGTGTATTATTATACTGGTTTAAGTTTTATTTTAGTGTAGAGTAGTTCAACGCTAAGAGGCGACGTGGAAGGCCCAGGATGAGATGGCGTGACGAGCTCGCTGATGATGATGAATACTAAAGTAATTACAAACAAAACGCCATTATTTTTCCGGTGCTAAATTTAAAATCTCTTTATTCTAATTTCTATCTAAACAATTAAAAACAATTCACAACAAAACTTGATTGTTCTGACACGGAACAAATTCCCATGTTTATGTTTCCGTAACCGCTATTAATTACGATTGCACTTATCATGAAGGTCTAGCCGGTGCCGACACTGACGTAATACAATCGGCATATCTACCTATATCTATACTAATATAATAAAGAGGAAAGGTTTGATTTTGTGTTTGTTTGTTTGTAATGAATAGGCTCCGAAACTACTGGACCGATTTGAAAAATTATTTCATCGTTGGGAAGCTACACTATCCCCGGTGAACATAGGCTATGTTATTAATAATAATAAATAAATGGACAATTCACACAGCATTATCTAGCCCCATGGTAAGCAGAGCTTGTGTCATGGGTACCTACTAGATAACTGATATACATAATACAATACATTACATAGATAGATATTTTTTATTATACATAGAAAACGACCAGAACACCCGGAACAAATATCTGCAGATCGTACACACTGTTGTTCCGAGGCGGGAATCGAACCCGCAACCTCCTGCGTTGCAGGCGGACCTTCGCCCACCGCGCCACATTGGTTTATCATCAAAAAAGTTAGGGATCCGTACTAAAATCGTGTGAAGCCGGGAAGGTCCGCTAGTCACAGATAAAAAGTTTCGGTTCTAGTGTCCAATATATTTTTAGTAAAGAAAGGGGATACACAATCGTATAGTTTTTTTTTATTATAAGTACTATTTAACGTGTACCTACGTATTTATTAATTTCGACCATTTCCATTAAGCGAGTCCTATTCCACAAGCTCTGCTTAACTTGGGGCTAGATAATGTTATGTGAATTGTTCAGCATTTATTATTAAGTAATTATTCCGCGACAAACCGAAGTCATTTAGTTAGTTAGTGGACATATTGTAGTGGAGATGTAGACGAAAAGGCAGAAGAAATGGGACCAAATAAACTGGTTATTTGTATGGTGGCAGACTGTCTGCCACCAAACAAATAAGCAGTTTATTTGGTCTGGCAGACAGACACTGATAGACTGTAGGTATTCAAACCGTATGTTTGTCATTCGCAGTGAAAACGTGGTGTAAGCTACATGAATAGGAAGAAAGGTAAACATTGACTGTAGAGCCAAACAGGTAGTAACAGGGTACGATTGTGAGCCCGCTCCATACAAAACGGAGTTGTCCCTATTTCTAATTGATACTGCTTTTTTGTCTACAGATATCACTGCATAGTATAGAACAATGTTGGTTCCCCATGTCTATCTGTACATACATATGAATGTTTAGATCTACGCAACGGATTTTGATGCGGTTTTTTATAGATAGAGTGATTCAAGAGGACGTTTTATAAACTATTTGACACATACATAGATTTCCACGCGGGTGAAGCTGCGGGGCGCAGTTAGTTAGCTAGTAATAATACATCTGACCGGACTATGGTCGTGGATGATGGATTGAGCACGAAATACAATGACGAAATTTGATAACGAAAAAGAATATTTCAGCCATATTAAAGTTAATTGACACAAATTCTTATCATTTTATTTCATGTTTGATTTCGGTCGAAACATGTTGAAACAATTGAGCTAACGGAATACTGGTGCAAATAATCTACAGGTAGCTCAACTGATGCATATCAATACCAGTCGGACGAGTCCCCAAGACGCTGGCTGCATCGCCCCGTTTTATGGCAATGCTGATGCGTTGCGCCAGATACTCACCAGCTCTCGGGTCACGCGTATTAAAAATACATACATCCACCTAATCTTTTGTTTTTAGTTTTTTTTGTTAAAAGATATTCGATATCTACGACTGTCCTTGAGTCACCGAAAATAATAGACAAAGAAACTACGGATGTATGGTACCCGCTCGCATTATTATCCCGTAATTGAGGATGCGAGCATTTTTACAAACAAATCCATTGTGCCTGAGACAGTGTATTATTTTAGTTTTATTTAACCTTTCCACATTAGGCTACATTATTATACCTACCTACTTACTACAGGACAATGCTTTGTATAGACGCCAACTGTATACAATCTTCTATAATATAAAAATGAATCGCTGAATGTGTTGCTTTGCTAAGCGCAAATCTCGAGAGCAGCTGAACCGATTTCGCTAATTCATTTTTTAGAATATTCCTTGAAGTATGAGGATGGTTCTTAAGGAGAGAAAAAAAATCCCTGAAACAAATGACTACCCGGGCGAAGCCGGGACGGGCCGCTAGTTTCAAATAAAATTATACTCATACAAAAACCGGTTTTATTCTTATAATCACACTATTATCAAAAATGCGAAAGTTTAGATGGATGGATGTTTGTTCCTTCTTCACGCCAAAACTACTGAATAGATCGGGCTGAAATTTTGCATAGATGTAGCCCTAAGCCTGGGATCAAATATAGGCTACTTTTTATGCCATAGAACAGTTCCCATAGGATATAAATAACCTTTAAACGTTTCTATAGAAATCCTGCGTGCGGAGCCGCGGGCAGAAACAATTTTTTTTGTACAGAACCGGTTTCATAAGAATTTTTATGCAGGTGTTAGGGCTGTAATATAATAGTAATACATTAGGGTAATGAAGGAATGAACTATAGGACATGGGTATGATTGTATGGCAAAGCAAAGGGAACATAAGAAATGCATGTTTAAAAAAATATATAAATAAAAAAATTCATTTCTTACTCTTGTGTTATGATTAAGACCAGATAACTGAAAGTAATATCTAGTAAATATGACTGTCCAATACGACACCACTGGGTGAAATTACTTATACTCTAGATTTTAGTTATTTTGGTTTTATTTTCTTTGTTGTAATTGTATTTTCCTTTTTGTAATTTTGTGTATGTGTTTATTATGGACCTTTGTTGTCTGATAATAAAGAATTTGAATTGAATTGAATTGAATTATCAGTATTCACAATGATTATTGAAGCTAAGCAAAGCTACTTAGCTTGGGCTCAGTGCTTGGGGCTAGATGTTGCTGTGTGAATTGTGGTGTGAATTGTCCAGCATTTTTTTTTAATAATGTCCCAAAGGTAACTTAAACAACGAAGATATACCATATGTTTATGTTACTTTACTATAGTACCTACTTATATGTTATTTATAGCATGTAACTCCTACAAAAAAACGCTACATCCTGTGATGCGAAAAATTTTTGTATTCTATGTAGATATTAAGTACATTAGTGGACAAAAAATTGAAGTGAACAGTAAAATAATTTTATTTGATAATAATTTAATGTATAAAATATGACTTGTCTAAGTGCTTATTTTGTAAGCCTAAAGAATAAATAATTTTTTACTTTACTTTTTACTTTTACTTTAATAAAAAAAAATCCCAAAAAAATTGACTTCGGCGGGACTTGAACCCGCTGCCTTCCTCTAACTTCCTGGGATATTATTTAAGTGCGAAGGCTTACGCTCTATAATTAAAAAAAATATAAAAACCGTAGGTATTCGATTTTAAACACGTGACCTAGTTTTTATAAAGATAAGTTCAAGTTCATTTATTGGTAAAATAATTATTACACGTCAAATAGGTATCCTTATTATACTTAAGTATAATTTGGTTGGATAGGTAGCTAGTGGGGAGTAATCTTTGGATCTACTGAACCGATTTTGAAAATTCTTTTACCAATAGAAAGCGATGTTATTTGTGAGGCTGTACTGGCTGTACCCGAAAAATGAAAAGCACCACAAAGATCTACCACAAAAAAGGCTTTTTATTTTCTTCGACTATGCAAGTCGAAGAAAATATGGTCGAAAGATAGGTAACGTTTCTTACTTTAAATACACAGTAATATAAAAACTCATCAGAGTTTTTTTAATATTTTAAATAGTTTGATTGTATGTTGTATAGTATTATTTACTCATTAATTTTACTCATCGCAAAATGTTTATGAAACAAATGTCCACCCGGGCGAAGCCGGGACGAGCCGCTAGTGTATACATAACTTTGATAAAGATAACTTTTGGTGGCACTATTACGAAACTATTTATATCATACAGAAAAATATATATTCATTCCAACACGAATTCTTTCGAAATAACTAATTTATCTCTGGAACACCTCGTAAATAAAACTAAAGTTCATAAATTCGTAACAAACGCAAGGTCTCGCTATAAAACTAGATAAAAATTCCCTTGACATTCTTCAAGCGTCGCTCGCCTCGTCAAATTACATTGAATAGCCCCTCATTGTATTCACAAGCACATAGAGATTAAAAAATCTTACCATCATCACAGAAGTATGCATATCCTCAGCAAAACAGCATCGGGAATCGAACCCCGGTCCACATTACATCATACTCTCCAAATAAACTCACGTTAATGCACAAGGTTACCACAGCACTGGGTTAAAACAATCGAGCTCTATTTTAACGCTCGTTAGTCACGTATAACGTGGCGTACCATCGGTAGAAAGGTGTCACTAACAAAACACTAAAAGTTTGTAAATACGTAATTTGATACTGAAGAACGAAACGCGACCGTCTCCTCGAACCGTCGAAATCATACTGAGACCAAAAACATGCAACGTTCTCCGCCGCTTACACAATCTACCTGATAACGCCAGCTCATTCACACCCAATCGTAGCCAACATGCTAGACAAAGACAGGAACAAAACACACGCTACAACCAAACTGCATTTCGTTGCATATGCATTCATTTACTCCGACAAAGTTCTTATCCATTCCAGTAATTCTGGTAGTTTGATTTGTGCGTGGAACCTTGTCGTGGTGAGAAGGTGTTGTATTTTGGGAAGCTGGGTATCAAACTTGGAGCAATTGTTTTGAAAGATCCGCGTGCTCGGATTAATTTCAAAGGAGATTTATGGTCGAGGTTTAATGGCCTTAATTTCCTCGAATGCTATTTATTCAGACCGTATTTATAGGAACAAATGTTTATTTTTCCGTTTTAATTAGGCTTCTTAGGAAATTCAAGAAAAACGTTGCGAAAAATGTTTTTAAACTTCAAGAACCCAAGGCGTCTTTGTAGAAAATAAAAATAACGCGACTAAAATAATTTGTCTATAAACAGTTCGTCTATAAAACAATTTGACGGTTTTAGACGATTGTTTTTAGTCGAATTTCCGCAAATCCCATAATTTTTCTTCTACTATGTATATAAAATTATCATGTCACAGTGTTTGTAACAATCTAACTCCATCGTAACGGCTTGACGAATTCTTATAAAATTTTGTGTGTATATTCAGTAGGCCTGAGAATAGGTAATAGGAAAAATATTCGGGAATAAACGATTTTACCCAATATTTTTCAAATTACTACGCGGGCCAAGCCGCAAGGCGCAGCTAGTATTGTTATAGGCTGCTACGCACAAAAAAAGTAACATTATGTAGTATTAATTAGCTTATTAGCGTAGTTTTAAGTCTCTTGTATTATATGTAGTAGTAAGGTAAATAAAAATATTTTTTCTTTCTAATTTTTCATTTTTCTTTCTTTTTATATAAACGACACCCCTCAACCTATAAGAAAATACCAATGTCAATCCAATTCCGCTCTTAACTGAGTGAATTTAAAAAGAAAATTACTCTGATTGCTTATTCAAGTCTCGTATACAGTAACTCGAGAGAACCATAGCATAGCAAAACGATATTATGTATAATGCGCGCAGGCCTGTGTGTGTTTCCATTCCATGCTTAGTTTATTGTCTATATTTGTATTTGTATTTCCATACTTAGTTTATCGTCTATATTTTCATGCTTAGTTTCTGTTGGTGCGTTTCGATCGGCCAACGAATTTCGCATTATTTTGATATTTTATGGACAAAGATGAAATAGGACAAATCATCGGTTGATATTGTTCTTAATTGGTTTATTTTGTATTTGTGGTAATTAATTATAATTCTTGGCTACTTTTTTACCGACAACTGCAAAAAGACACATTTTTTGTTAAACACCTCATAAAGTTTTTTTTTTATTTAGCCTGTTTCGTCCCACTGCTGGGCAAAGGCCTCCCCCAAATCTTTCCACTCAGTGCGGTCACACGCGATCGAATATAATTTTAACGAGACATTTTTGATCATGGGTAAAAATGAAAGATTTTTTTGTTGCCCAGAAAATGATAGTAATTCTGTTTTAAGTGTTTAACCTAAACCTAAGTTCTTGTACTTACGAGTACCTGTTTTCATAGAATTTGCATGTGCCTCTATTTGCGTTAAAGAAATACACATAGGAATACGAGTAGGAACAGCCAGTAACTTCAGAAATGTTCTCAAAATAAACGCGGCTTGTAGAAGTTCTGAGTTTTAAAGTTAAATAAGGTTTCGAACAAGAAGTTTGCATGCCTGAAGCTATTCAATTTAAGGAAAGTGGAAGTTAAAATAATTTCGTCGTTTTATTTTAATTAATGTCTGGCTAAGCTAGGTGGATAATAAATAATGCTGAATTGATTATATTGTTCATTTTCACGACGACGTTTCAACCCATTTACAGTGATTGCGGTCACTAACATAATATCACAAGCAAAAAAACCTTGTTTATAGATAGATACATACATAGATAAATCTTTATTTTACAATTAAAAATACCATACCACAAACAAGATAAAAAATTACCAACGGTCTTAACACGAAGCTCAAGAGCGGAAAACATCTCTACCAGACAACCGTGAATAGATAGAATCGTTGTATTTAACATGAGGATCTGAATTATTATATTATGTAGCTCATATAACACAACATAAATATGTATAAATTAATAATTAAATAATTTACTTCTTTATTATTTGATCAAGCTTCTACGAGGCCTTGTTTCCGTAGAATACTCGTAGGCGCCTTTCGTAGATAGTGCTACGAAAATTTCTTCTATTTAAAAAATCTAGTTTTTCAACTAAATTAATTCAAAATTCGAAGTATAATAACAGCAAATATTACAAAACGATATTCGAAACAAAATTCAAATAGAATTTCGAACCTCAGAACAAACAAACGAGATCTAACTAATCCAATTAAACAACTACTTGTCTGTGGTTTGCTTTCCCATACAAATTGATGAGCATCATCTGTGGCATCATGCTTCTATTCATTGCAATCCCCGTGGGTCCTAGACAAATGGCACATGCAGTTCAATAGTCAGAGATAATGCAGTCTACCCTTCATTTCGTTATGTTCCCCTAGGGATAGACAGACTAGTGTTGCATGCAAAGTGTATTTTGTTATTGTAGCATCCCCCATAAACTTTTAACACGCGTGTTTTTTATTTTTAATAAACAAATGTAGTACGAACGCTAGGTGGCTATATACAATAAAGTTAATAATATGCTTAATTTACCATTTCAAGTTAAAATTATAAACCAATTATATTATATCTAATCACAGTAATCACTCATAAGAATCACATAAAAAAGAAACAAGATTATACCTTATACATACTAAAAGCTACTAAAACTTAAACTACTACACTACTACAACCTAAAACATGGCTAGAACATCAACAACAAGGAACATCAATTAATTGTAGGTATCTATTTTTCAAAATATTCTTCGAGGCTATAAAAGCATTTTTCTAGTAAAAAATGCTTCACTTTGCTTTTAATTTGGTGCAAATTATATTCTTCTCGAATGTTTTTCGTAAGATTGTTATATATTTTTACACACATGGCATGGGGGCCAGAATGATACATGTGAAGTCTAGAAAAGGGTATTGAAAGTTTGTTATGTGGTCTAAGGTTTCGTGGGCGATTAAGGCGTGGGGTGTCAAATAATAAGAAGTATTTTTATAACAAAATTTAGGAAGCGTAGGTATAATAAAGTAAGGGTTATATTTTAATTTACCAATCAAATCTCTAAACTAATTACACGCACGATTATTACAATCTTCGATCGACAAGACAGAGGTTAGAAGGTCCAAGTTATCTGAAATCTACATAATTACTTTGAGCTCCACCTATCGGATTTTGTAGCAACTGAATAGTAAACCTAGCATAGATAGAACCAATGCTCTCCGCGTTGCTCTACCAACACTCTACCAGCATAATACATAAACTCGTTCGTTGGAGTTCTAATATTGTAAATTTTCAACAGATGGCACAACTAGTAAGTAGCTAACTGTGATTTGAGAAAAACCCGGAAATTTTCCGATGTACCTAGTTCCGTTTACTCCCACCTGTTCTGTTGACAAAACTACTGTTTTTTTTTTCTGATTAGTTCTGTCTACAAAACAAATGGGAATACAATTCTCACTTGTTCTGTTGAGTTCTGTTGACAGAACTACTGGGATTTTTTTTCTGATTAGTTCTGTCTACAAAAGAAATGGGAATACAATTCTCACTTGTTCTGTTGAGTAGTTCTGTTGTGATTCAAACTATTGCAATCAATTGTCAAGTACTGGCACTTGAGGTAATTTATTTTTCAGTTAAGTATCTTGATGACAACGTCACGATTACAAATTTTTATTTCAAGATTTTCAAGAGTGCCTTGAAGAGGGAAATAGTATTTTGAAGAGGGTTGTTGTTATTTTAATGAGTGAATTTAACCTAATAAGACGCGGTCGCGGTCGCGTGTTACTCGAAAATGGATTCGAATATTACCAGCTCTCTAAATATAAAAATTTTCAAACATTATGGAGATGTGCCATGTACAAGAAAACCAAATGCAGTGGAACTGTTACCACTTCCGAGGTACCTAGTTACTTTGTTAAACAATTCATGGTATGAACCTAAATTCACACAACGGTTTTTTTTAATTATTACTATATTTTTATTTTGTATTTTAGGATGAAAAAGAAATCATTAAACATGTCGACCATGACTCTACCTGCATTCCTGATACAAATAAAGAAGTCATGTCCGTTATAATCCACAATAGTGTTAATGAAATGATGCTAAGTAATGAAACCGTACCGGCAGTGTATAAGAAAACAGTGACTGCGTTAAAAGACACGGGTATAGATCTCATCAAAGAGTTACCTAGCTTCAATCAAATTAAATCGTCGATTTACAGGAGGAGAAATAAATTAAATAAAGTCAAGAAAATGAGTTATCTGAATGAGACTGTAAATGCAGTAGAAATACCTGCACCATTTTCAAAATTCATGTTGGCAGATTACAACGACGAGTCCGAGGGCGTCCGTATTTTGATTTTTTGCAGTAACGAAGCAAGAGCTCTTTTACGCGAAAAGAAAATCTTCTTTTCAGACGGCACTTTCAAAATTTGCCCAGTACCATTCACAGAGGTTTATACCATTCATGCTGATCTCGGTAGCTCTGAAGATACTATCAATGTGATCCCCCTAATATATGCACTTCTTAGTCACAAAAGAAAAACAACCTATACCACACTTTTCAGTCTAATAAAATCACAGATTCCTGATTGGAATCCTTCCATTTTCATTACCGATTTCGAGGAAGCCGCCATTCAAGCCATTGCAGATGTTTTCCCTAATGCCGAGCATCAGGGTTGTTACTATCATTTCTCAAACAAACTGTGGAGAAAATCAAAGCAATTGGGCATTAAAAACAAACGCAAGAAAAGAATCGTAAGTTTGTGCAGCGTTCTTCCACTATTGCCCGAAGATCGTATTACGGAAGGATGGGAATATGTAAAATCCCAAGTGCTGGATTTTAGCGACAGGTGTGACTTGGATAAATTTATAAAGTATATGAGTTTCTGGATGAACCCCAAGCGCATCAAGTCATGGACTGCCTTTGGTCGGCGCCATCGAACAACTAATGTTGTTGAAGGCTGGCATCGCGCCATTAACGGCACATTCAAAACCAGGCCAGCAACTATTTTCCAGTTCCTGAAAAACATAGAAGAAGATGCAGCGTTTTCTTCTGTTAAAGCCTGCCAATTGAAATCAGTTAAACGAAGGGCAAATAAACAGATTGAAAACGATGCTATGATCAGAGTGTACCAAATGCAATTGATTAACGGTAACATAGACATACCTTTGTTTTTAGAGAAACTAAGGTAAAATACTCCTATTGCGAGTTACCGAATGTACAGTGGGTTTTTTCAGTTAAAATGAAGATGTATTTTGTTTTTTAATGTTGGTAAAATATATTTCTCTTTTTGTTTCATTTCATCCTATTTATTGGCAACTAGCAGTGCCCGCGGACTCCGTTCTGTGGTAGAAATACTATTTTTGTCCCGGCCCGTTTGACCCGCGTAATACTTCAGGTTGTTAAAGTAACTTCGGCGCGCACCGCACATTTTTAATTTGCTAATATCTTTGAAGATATTTGTTTAAACTGTATAGAGTTAAGGGCACTCATATTCTACATTAAATTTCCGTTCTAAAAAAACATATTTATACAAATATAAATTAATACCATATGGCCTAAATAAGCTTCAGAAAAAGATATTTTTAATCCAAAACTTAACGGTAAAAGCAGTTATTTTGAGTTATCCGTAGGAGATAGGCATATGCTATCTCGGACTTTTTTACAGATTATGATACGTTCTTTAATATTGTAGTACATTGTTTTGTTCTATCCTCAACAGTTTCCGCAGCGCACGCGATGAAAGCATTTTTTTTGAACTTTTACATTATTCAAGTTTAAGTAAAGATGTGTAATTAATTTTCGAAATTATTATAGCCTATGACACTCCACAATAACTTAGCTTTCTATTAGTGAAAAAAAATTGTAAATCAGTTCTGTAGATCCAGAGATTATCCCCTTACAACGTCACAAACTCACAAACGCTACTTCTTTATAATATTAGTATAGATATGTACATAGGTTGGTAAAGTTTTTAAATCACAGAACTAATGCGGAGAAATTACCAGAAGTTCTGTCATCAGATTACTTAACAAAACAGGTGGGAATAGTAGAGATAAAAGTCAGGTGTAAAGCATAGTCTTTTAAGTCACAAAACTAATGGGGGAAAAAATCCCAGTAGTTTTGTCAACAGAACTACTCAACAGAACAGGTGGGAGTAAACGCCTAGTTCGTCATTGGAAGTTTTCAACTCTGACGAGAGAGTGATTGTAATATTGTATATTTTGGTGTATGTCGAGTAACTAGATTCTTGGCTGATATCATAAACCATGAGTCCTTTACATCGATTCCATTCATCCATCTATTCTCCACATAAAATAAAACCAACGGTCTTTTTTTTGCACACCACAAACCTAAAACCGTACTTATTTTCACAATTCACAAAAAAATTAGATTCTCTCCCCGGACCAAAACCTTAGGGTACTTCCGATAATCATAGAACTTGGCAAGAAAAAAGGTCTTATAATATAAGGAACCCTCAGTGCACGAGTCTGACTCGCACCTGACTTTATTTTATTTTCGCCCCGCGGTTTCACCCGCGTGGTGATAGATATTTTTGATAATATACAATATATCTTTATGAATTGTAGCCTATGTGTTATTCTGATGTATAAGCTATATTATTGTAAAGTTTCATTAAAATCCATTGAGTAGTTTTTACGTGAAAGAGTAACAAACATCCATGCATAGTTACAAACTTTCGCGTTTATAATATTACATAGTAGGATATGTTCTATTATATTATCCTCGTCGTTATCTTCATTGATGAATAATTCTGTGATTTTTCTGCAAACACCCTGCAGCGGCTACGTATTCCCACTTCGTAATGGGTAACGTAAAGGTTCATGTATTTTTTGACTTTATAAATTTTAATCTGCTTTGGACTGCTTTGGTATAATAGTAAAGTAAAAATTATTAATGAACACAGGATAATATGCATAAATAACTACATGAATCCATAGACTCCCGAACTAGTAGGTACCAACTGTATTTCAGGAGTCATTTCAATGGCTTCGTAGTCTATCCTCAGAATACAGAAAGTCTTTCTGTATTCTGAGAGTCTATCATACATTTATTAATCTCCGCAAACTCTCACAAGAAACTGTGTAAGTTTCTTAACTTTAGCGGTAGTCAGCCCACAATTGTACCTATAATTGTGCTAGGACTGTCAATGTCTGTCTGTTGTTAACCACAGACCTGTAATGTGACGTCATCCATAGGTTCAGCCTGAAAACCAGCGTCGTTACAGTCCTCGGGCGGTAGTGACATTAAGCTGAGGCTGGACCTAATTAGCGCGCACTGAGGACAGGTTATGTTATTTTTACCTATTTTCTTTTGTTTAGTGTTATATCTTTTTAGCTTAATGTGTGGTTTTTTGTTTTAATGTATATCTGTCTTTTTGTGTGTGCTAATAAAATTGTTCTATTCTATTTTATTCTATTCTCTTGTTTCTAATAAAGATTTTTGTATTTTGTACTTTAGCCCGTTATGTATGTAGGTATTACGTATCGGAAACTTTATCTACTTCCTGTTAATTAATTGCAGAATAGCATAATAAAGCACAATGTGTCGTGTTAGCAATCGATTGAAACCCGTTACCTGGTAAATACCTACTTCGTTTCCTATTTACCAGACTTCATACGTTTCACCTTAGAACGTTTCACTTTGCATTCTCGAGGTCAAAGTAACTTACTAACTTTATTTTAATCTGTGTTCGGGCACTTCAGATACTACGTGTGATTTTTTGCAATTGCACCTACTTACTAGGTACTTGAGGGCCGATGTAGCGCAGCGGCCGAAGGTCTGCCTGCGAGGCAGGAAGTTGCCGGCTCGATTCCCGCCTTGGAACAAATGTTTGTACGATCTGAAACGAATTGTTACGTGTGTTCTGGGTATGTTCTAACTAATGTAATGTATTGTATTAAGTATGTACATCAGTCATCTATACAATACAATACAAAAATACTTCATTGTACTTACACCAGATACGATCATTAAAAATACATTACATGCGACAAGTACAATGGGCGGCCTTATCGCTTAAAGCGATCTCTTCCAGGCAACCTTTGGATGGAAAGAATTATGAATGTAAGTCTATCTAGTACCTAACCTACCCATAACACATGCTGTGGGGAGTGTGGATTCTCTAGCAATTTATTACACTTTCTTATGTAAAATTTAAGTCGGCACCAGCAAGGTTTCAATTCAACGTATAGTTTCTTGGACCATTTTATGTCACTGTCATAATCGTGATTTTAATAATTCACAATAGGAAACGGAACTATCTGGAACCGTGTCAGGAAATAACGACTCTGGGCCGGAAGTCGACAAAATTGACGTTTTGTTCATATATTTTATTAATCTGGGCAATTAGAACAGGATTATATTGGTAATGCCGTGTGGTGCAATGCAAGCTTAGAATTTGCACCACCCCAACTCTTCCCCCCCCCTCCCCCCCCCCCCCCCCCCCCTGCTGAGGTAGGTATTAGTAAATGGTAGTTACTAATTTCCTCTTTAATAAGGATGATTGTTGATTTATATATTATCCCTATGTATAAATACATAGGTATATGTACCTATACGATATGTCGTCGTTGTAGTTGAAAAACTAAATAACTAAAATATTTAGCAAAATCGACTATACCAGGCCTTCAATCAAGCTGCATCCTTCTATGTTACGCAGCGAGCACATATCCAGGATGGATGTGCTCGCTGATGTTACGTTACTAACTACCTATACCTACTATACTAACGTTTCGTTATCGTAATTTAACAAAAAAAAATTTTAGTTTTTTTATCTGTGATCAGTTTTTATCGAAATTTATCTCTGTGGTACCTTCCTATTGTATTCAGTTATTTTTTTTTATAGTTTATCTTTTAGGTTACTTTCTAATTTTAATTAGCTTTTAATGAATATCTGCCAAACATTTGTCACTTTGAAATAGGTATTCTAAATTACACGCACACAAGTCAAATTGTATACTTACTACTATAAATCAATAGGAAATATTATTCTATTTACTGAAATTTCAGAACGGGTACTCTACATACTTAAATAAAAAGATACCTGCCTAAAACCAAAATATTCAAAGCTCTGCACGCTAAAAAATTACCTCATGGTGATGTATGAAGGAGCAAAAAAAATATTCAGTATCCCGTGGAGAGACTTATTTTGTAGATTTTTTGCGTACCTACAGTATTATTACAATAACGCACCAACCTTCGTGTGTTATTTTAATAATTATTGTATCCGTTGATTAACTAAGTAATTATAATAATAATCCGATGGGCTAATCGCGAATCTTTACAGAAGCAAATGATAATGGCCTAGTTGAAATTTTCCCCAATTAAAGGATTAATAGCAAAAAAAATAGCATTCCTTACTCAGGTATTTATGCAGGTATGTTCAAAAAAGATAAAATCTTATCTCATAGCTGGGTACTGGCACCGTAGGTACCATTATGGTGCCTACTTTTTATCTTCATTCAGGAGCCTACAACTTTATCATGATATTGAAGTGCATGCTTGATAATAAATATCTAATGATTATTTAAAGGGTGCGCTTACTATGGAACAGCAACCAAGGCCACGCATCAACGATTAAATGATAAGTTGATAAGACACCGACGCTTCGTAGTATATTTATTAAACTGTGGCGCATGCGAAATACTATTCAATGAAATGAACCTATTTAGATTTCGGCGTCGTCGGCGAACTCCGCCGGTCGGTTTTATTCAGTTTCGGTGAACGAGGCGAGCAGCGCGGTCGCCCGACGCGCGCGCCCCCCTAATGTTATTCTGAAACTCGCACGCAAACCGCAATTTGATTTTTATAACTCAAAACTAATAGATGCATCAAAATGTTTAAACTACAGTGCCTCGCTACTATTTTGGCGCTTATGATCAGCGCCGCACAGTCCTGGGGTGAGTATTAGAAATCAGCTGATCATTGACACGTGCTATTTTTTGCAGTTACATAACGGAACACTGTAATGTAGTTGTTATGATTTTAAGTGGTATTGATGAATAGTGGAATTGATTGTGTGAGTTTAAGTTTTGGGGCGACGATGTCAATAAGGTTTGGAATCGTTTGGCGCCACGACGCCATTGCAAGGGGACCGCTCGTCACGTAGGCCACCCGCTATAGCCCGACAAGTTTAAAGTGCCGTTGTATCTGGGATATTGCAAGTGTGGTTTTACCAACGCTATTTTGCCCGGTTGACTTACAGATAGCTGGAATGGAAAAGCGTGAGAAAACTGTGGTTGCGAAAAATGCCGACTTGTGTCAAATTTTGCTTGGTTTATCATCAAAAGATTAACAAGAACATTTTATATTTTCAATTACACAGATAACCAATCAGCATAGGTAGGACACAATTGTAAGATAATCACCTGTTTAGCATGTCTTTCATATAACCTTTAAACGTTCGTGCACGTATCGAATACACGCATACAACTTTGCTTGCGTAGTACCTATTAATTTATTGTAAAATAATGCCGCTGTTTTTCGAATTGTTTGTTATTCGAAATGTAAACATAATGCAAAACAGTTATATTTGCTACGGTATTAATTGAAAACACTTGTTTCATTTCAAGTAGGCAGTAATAAATTAATGAAAATTAAAAAACCAAGGCGCTCTGAAGGAAAAATATTTGTCAAGAGATGATTTCAAAGCGATTACTTACATACCTACCTATCACAATCTAACTACGTAGGTACCTATGAGCGAGCTACTTGATCCAATTAACAGAAGCTCTGCTTTTACTTTAAAACTAGGCGATACTGTAGGAAATGTCGACTTCAAAAACCTAAATGAATAATAAATAACCTAAATAAGAATATGTCATGTTTTTACCACACAAATTTTTTGTAAAATAAATGCACCATTTATTTTACAAAAAATTTGTGTGGTTAGATTAAGGGCCTATTTCACCACCCTTTAAGTAAAGTGTCGAGTAGGCTAACCACCAGTTATAGCATCAGCCGTAACTTCATGCTAACGCTTATGTACGTAGTAAGTAACTTAACGCTCATTTATCATAAACGCTAATTAGGTAATTATACACCTTGGTACATTTACACCCGAATACTCAAACGCATCTCAGATCAGCTAAGTATGATAGTTTCAAATTCAAATTATTTATTCACATAAGAATAAGACCAGAAGGTACCTACATTAGAGATATCTCCAAATCGTTATGCCGAGAACATTGAAAAATTTCACCAACAACGCTACAAAAATATATAAATCAAATCTTTAAAATAACATCGGTATTAAAAATCATTGATGATGTAAAAATAAATGTATCAATGAATTCCTTCATGAAGGAAAACCTCTACTAGACTAGATAGGTACCTACTACCTACCTACTGAGATAATTGCATTAAATAACAATTTCGTGACCGTTACAATAACCAGGAACCTTGCACTAGTATCCAAGGAGGCCAATAATTATGCTGAAGCACTATAGTAGGTAGTCGTTTTTTTTTCAATAGACTGCTGTTTGAGCTCTAGTAAGTAGGTTTTACTTTTTGTTGCAGATAATGAATGGCCATAGACTCTTTCATGATGATACATTTAGCTAGAGTAGGTATGCTAAAATTAAAAATAGTTGCACAGCCATTGCCAGTGTCATAAAGTACCTACCTACATTGTTTTTTTATACAAAGAGGAATATGGTTTTTTTTAATGTAAACCACTCCCAATTCCATACGAACATATTCGTCGCACGATCGCACTTGATCGGTTTTATTTATTATTGTCACATTAATTACAGGTACCATATTAATTACCAATCTATTGCAAAAAAGTACAGATATTTATTACTTCTTTCTATATCTCTTCTATTATATCTCTTGCTTATAACTTTAATCCATACATTCTAAATATGCCTGCTATTTAATTCTATTTTTTGATGAATTTATATTGTAGTTTAGTTACTAATATAACTAAACTTTTTGTATTGATGGTGCAATAAAGATATATTATTATATTGTATTGTAAACTTTCATGCCTTTTCAGTTGGTAAGCCCTCTTGCATAATGAATGAGTTAGATACCTACTATTAATGATACTATTTCATCATTAATTGTATCCTTATAATAGGTATCTAGCCAGTTTTTTTATTTATCGGCATCATAAATGTAGGCTACTATTTATTCAGACTTTTGTGAAACTGGGTGATGAATCCATTAGCGAGTCATCGAACTCTTTACAGTTTTAAAGCTGATAGGTATTGAATTTTAAAAATCCTTTGCGTCATGTGAAATTATTATTTTGTTTACGAATAAAAATATCTATGGTGGTTTCATGACCAACTAAAGTTATAGGTGAAATCATAAGTATCTACCACATAAATAGGTGACTAAACTACGTGCCATCATAGTTACATTTTACAGCGGGAGCTCGTTTTATAAAATTGACGCATGCAATTTTTTTTTTATTCTTGATCAGGGACAATTTTAGCGACGATTATAGCTGTTGTGTGTGGTCTCCCGACGATTCCTATGGAAAGATGTATCGTGCTATAACGATGTGCTATATCTTTACATTATAGCTGATGTGTGTGAAGTACCATAATTATTGTGTCACAATTGGGCGAGTTTGTGATTTTCATTAAATATCTAATTTATTAAGAGGGAGTGCCTGGAGCGTAATCTATAAGCCGTAACAATATGTTTTTCTTTGGAATGGCAACATGTTTAACAATAAAGAAAATGTAGGATAGATAACAAAGATTAAAGCCGAAGTCTCTACACAAAATAGCGCAAGATCACTCAAGATGGCAAATAAATAAATAATCTCATTTATAAACAAATTTGGTGTCTTCCATTGGGGCTTAGGGTTGGGGCTAGATCCTAGCCCCAAGCTAGCAGAGCTTGTATTATGATGGGTACCTACTATACTACTAGCTGATATACATAATATACAATAAATTACATAGATAGATATTTTTTATTATACACAGAAAATTACCAAAACACCCTGAACAAATATCTGCAGATCGTACAAACATTTGTCCCGAGGTGGGAATCGAACCCGCAACCTCCTGCGTTGCAGACGGGCCTTCGTCCACCGCGCCATGCGCCACAGAGGTCGTCAAATGCAGTAACAGCCTTTATTCAAACACTTGTGCTGACCGTGGCATAATTTTACAAATAAAAAGGCAAGTTTACTACATTCTATTGTTATCAAAAGACAAGTACCTTTAACTACTTGTGGAGGCTAATTAAATTAAGTTCAGAAAATATTGTAAGGATTTTATATTGTAGGTAATTGCGTTTTGGTACGCCCTCCGACCAGGTGGGATGATACCTGCGAAAGACTGCAGGTAGATGAGATGAACATGCTAGTGGTTTCTTTTTCACTTCTTCCAGTAGTGGACAAAAAATTTAAGTGAACAGTAAAATAATTTTATTTGATAATAATTTAATGTATAAAATATTGTCTAAGTGCTTATTTTTTAAGCCTAAATAAATAAATGATTTTTGACTTTTGATGCTGGATGCGGCACGCTGAAGACAGGGCGCTATGGCGCTCATTGAGGGAGGCCTATGTCCAGCTGTAGACTGCTATAGGCTGATGGTGATGATACATAGAAAACGACCAGAACAGAATTACACAAAACCTTAAAAACGAATAACGTGGCGTTCACAACAGTGCCTGGTGCACGTGTACTCATCTTATCATCATTAGTATTTAACACTTTGAGTGCTGAAAACGCACGGTATGAGTTTTCTACAAGTGACTAATATGCGTAAATCCACACTAGCGCAGCGGCTGAGAAAATACAGATCTTTGTGACTCATCAGAGCTGTAATATTTTTCGAACGAAACGCATGTGCGGCGCAACACAACCGCTGTGTAGAGCGGCAGCACGAATTTTTTAGGTAAAAAAAAAGAAGTCGTCGAAAAAAAACCGCAGTCAAAGTAGCATCTATTGTACCTATTTTCTTACATTTTTGTAATTTTCGTGTGTGTGGACAATAATTTATGTCTCAATAAAGATTGATAGACAGATGGACAATACTTTTATTGCACACTTAAAAATAAAACAAACAAGGTAAAAAATAATAATACAAGATATGTGACAATTTGGCGGTCTTATCGCTCAAGAGCGATCTCTACCAGATACTTTTTATTTTATTTATTTTTATTTTATTAAACAATGGGGATAAACAAATCGAATATACAGCCTTACTTACGTAGGTAGGTAAGGTACTAACGTAGGTTTTTTATAGATCAGTTTCAGTTTAAAGAATTTTATTTCTCAAAAGAACAAAATTCACTTAAATGGAAATATATACAATATACTTAGCTTACTACCTTACTTACTATCTTCATAACTAATTAATATACATGCATATGCCTAATGCTAGTATAAATAATAAATAATGCTGGACACAATTCACACAGCATTATCTTGCCCCATGGTAAGCAGAGCTTGTGTTATGAGTACTAGATAACTGATATACATAATACAATACATTACATAGATAGATATTTTTTTTATTATACATAGAAAACAACCAGAACACCCGGAACAAATATCTGCAGATCGTACACACAATTGTTCCGAGGCGGGAATCGAACCCGCAACCTCCTGCGTCGCAGGCGGACCTTCGCCCACCGCGCCACATCGGTCGTCCGTTCGTAGTATTGTTATACATAGGTAGTAGTTTTAAGTTATTTTACATATTTGATATGATATTGTGTTCCGTTCCGTATAATTAACAAATTTAATTTAATTTTATCAGTACTTATTCAGGAAATTAACAGCTAACTTAATGAGTAGGTATCTGACTTAATACTGAAGGCCAATTCAAAATTTCCACAAAAAGCTACTTAAATTAATGCTAAACAAAGTTACAGGACGATTTTGTCATAAATATGTTGTTTTAATATTTTCTTAAAAACGTTATCTAAGTTATTATAAATCTGCGCACCTTCATACATGATATTTCGCTTTCCATAATTGGTCCATGGACTCAAATATTTTATTTATTTCTATAGGTTTACAAAATAAGCACTTAGACAAGTCAAAGGACAAGCAAAAGGACTCCTTTTTAGGTGCTAGATAAATATCTAGCACATCGAATTATTCTAAGATGTCGATGAACTAGCATGAGTAAACAAGAAAACTAGGATGCGTTTGACTTATTCCAGTATTCCTCCTTGACAAATCCCCTTAAGGCGGAAAACTGGAATCGAGAAACTCAATTGCAGTTTTCCTTTTCACCCCCCAGATGATAAAATAATAGTTAGGAAGGAATCATTGGACTAATACCTGCACAAACTCAAGTGGCTATTATAGACTGACTAAATATACCTTGCTAAAGAAACACCAATAAAATTTATTGTAATTTTTATATTTTATTTATATTGGGAAGCATGCGGTGATGATGACGCGAGTTTCACACTTTTTGTTCACTCAAAAAGTACACAATAGGTATAATAAACAGAGTTAGGAAAGCGTTCGGTGTCGATGACGCAAGTTCCATGAATTTTGTTCACCCAAAAAGTACACAATATAATAAACACAGGAAAGCGTTCGGTGTCGACGCGAGTTCCATGATTTTTGTTCACCCAAACCTGAGCCCAAACTGTGCTCAATGCGCTTAAAAAGTTTTCGATTTTCTAACTGCTTTGAAATAATGATGATATAATATATTCGAATAGGTATTCTATAATGGGTAAACATCCAGGCAGAATTTGTTTTTTTAAGAAATTGACAATGATTTGCCATAAAAAAAGATTATTTGCAGACAGATAAATTTATTTACTTTGAATTTTTATCATATTTATTGCGCACGTAGAGAAAATAAAGATATATTGTAATCACTCAAGTTACAAGATAACTTGATACCTAATTTATTATACCTAATAGTGAATCGGCAGAAAGGTCAATATGTTATCTAGAAGAAGTTTACAAATTGTCATTTCAATTAAGTTATCTACAATGAAACTCTGATATACATGGGAATCTATTAAAATTTTCCAAGGAATCGGAATTTATCAAATTTAGTACGAATGTAACCTTATTTGTTATTGGCACAGAATAATTAAATAGTAGATAATATTATATTACTAATATTATAAACGCAAATGTATCCTACTTCTTTACATAGGTAGTCGATGTTACATAGTATAAAATGAAGTCGCTTCCGCTGTCTGTTCGCTTAGATCTTTTAAACTACTCAACGGATTTTAATGCAGTTTTCAGCGATAGGTAGAGTGATTCAAGAGAAAGGTTTATAAACCATTTGACACATAGCCGCGGGGCGCAGCTAGTAATGTTATAAAGGCGAAAGTTTGTATGCATGGAGGTTTTTACTCTCCCACGCATAAACTACCTACCGCACGGATCGTGCTGAAACTTACATACAGGTACATAGTTGTAGGTAAGTAAATGTTTTTTCTTTTATTTTATTTTTTCGTTCGCCACAACTGTCAAACATTGACTGTTAAGTCTACTATGTGGTTATGCGGTACGAAGTTCGTCGGGTGAACTAGTAGGTAGGTAGATACAAATATATCTAAAACAAACTAGTCCGCAATCTCAATGAAATTGGAGCTGATACCTGACAAAGCAATCATAAAATATCAAATACGTAGGTAGGTACTTATTTATCGCAATTGGAGACAGCAAGCTCATTGAAAGACGAAGCCTAAATAAAACGTTGTGTTGTGGAAGTCACGTAGGCCACAGCTTGGAATCCTATAGATTATATACAAGTAGGTATACCAACAACCGCTGGGGCAAACGTGTTCATGAGTGGAGACCACGACTGGGTAAACATAGTGTAGGACACCCTCCGACTAGGTGGGATGACTACCTGCGAAAGACTGCAGGTAGATGCTGGATGCGTCAAGCTGAAGACAGGGCGCTATGGCGCTCATTAAGGGAAGCCTATGTCCAGCTGTGGACTAATGATGGCTGATGATGATAATAACCACACCACACTACTAGTGTGGTGTGGGTTCCTAACACCTACCACTACCTACCATGATGGACGGGGCAGGGTAATAAATACCACAGGTAAATACATGGTAATACTGATAAAAATGGTTAAACCATGAAGTACGTTGTTGGTAGTTACTGTAACTTATGTATCATATATCATTATTAATTTTCCTGCTGACAAAATTGTGACAAACAATTTGGTTTTTACTAAAGTAACATTTTTCAATAAATAGGTATTGATCTTGAACATAATATCCGGGTCAAAATATATGTGTAGAGGTCCACATATATTTTAACCGGGTAAGACATTACGATATAGTACCTATTTTTGAATTTTTTGGTAAACTAGCTGCGCCCCGCGGCTTCGCTCGCGTGGAAATCTATGTGTCAAAGGGTTTATAAACCTTCCTCTTCTATTAAAAGAAACCGCATCAAAATCCGTTGCGTAATTTTTAAGATCTAAGCATACCTACATAGGGACAGACAGACAGCGAGAAGCTACTTTATTGTATACTACCTAGGTATGTAGTGATTGACAGTTACGAGACTTTAATGAATAGGTAGGTATGTTATGTAGTATATATAGGTATTAGTATGTATATAATATGTAGGTAGGTAATTGTCTTCACACGATTGCAACTATTGATCGTATTCAAATAGTCGCAGTCATTGATCTTTAGGTATTTAGGTCACTGAAATAGAAACACCGAGAAGTTTCATTTTACAGATATTGACCGACGACGTTATTCGACGACCTCTGTGGCGCGGTGGGCAAGGTCCGCCTGCGACGCAGGAGGTTGCGGGTCCGATTCCCGCCTCGGAACAATTGTGTGTACGGTCTACAGATATTTGTTCTGGGTGTTATGGTCGTTATCTATGTATAATAAAAAATATTTATCTATGTAATCTATTGTATTAAGTATATCAGTCATCTAGTACCCATAACACAAGCTCTGCTTACCTTGTGGCTAGGTGATGCTGTGTGGATTGTCCAGCATTATTTATTATTTATTGACCAATTCAAGTTTTATGTACCTACGCGCTACGGTAGGTTTACTTACTGAATATTTTTATATTTGGTAGGCATATTATTCATTGTTATATCCAAGGAGTATATGGAAAAGTTAATATGGTTACTAAACATACCTACTTACTGAGTTAACGTGCTTAAAAACAAGGAAAACAATTATTAATAGTATTTGGGTTCCTACCTACCTACTCTTGCTTGGTCTAGATTCTAGACCAAGCGAGAGTAGGTAGGTAGTGATAATGAATTGATTGTACTAGACTCTAGATTCTAGACTCTAGAATCTAGAGAATCAATCTAGAACAATCAATTCATCATTAGTAAAAGTAGTACTTTAGAATTAATTACATGATAAGTAAAAATATTAATTAGGAAATAATTAATTCATGGATATGTTTTTTTTTAATTTTAATGACTATACTAGGTATATCGTCCATTATTACAGCATTAGTTAAATATTTGATCTAGACACGCGGCAGCGTGTCAAGCCAAGTTCAAGCAAAGGAACTGGCTAGTCAGCGCAGAGTGTATTATTACACGAACCACTTGATGCCACTTTTAACCCTTCTATAACTCAAAACCTCTTTAACGTAAACACATAAAACTACGTGTGTTATATATAACAATTAATGTTATATATAAGAATTACCAATAAGGTAGTCCAATCAATCAATAGGAGCGAAAAATTCTGTTATTGACCGACCTTAGGCATGAAGTGTACTTTTTGCACTTCCTGCAAGTCACTTGAACCGGATGTGATTTACATCCGGTTCAAGTGACTTATTTACAACTAACAATTTATAAAAATAACGTTAATGTGTTAGGAACCAACTTAGACAGTTCCGTGGAGTTAGTTAAATAAAAAAAATATATTCGCATAAGGGTACTCACCTTCCACAACAGCCTATATTGGTCCACTGCTGGACGCAGGCATCCCCCTGTTGAAGCTACTTATCTGATGGGGGGTGCCCATAATCCCTGCGCTGGGCATGCGGGTTGGTGAATAAACATCATTATCAGACTATGTTAGTCCACTACTGGACATAGGCCTCCCCCAATGAGTCTTCAGCTTGACGCATCCAGCATCTGCCCGCCGCGCCGTCTTTCGCAGGTCGTCATCCCACCTGGCCGGAAGGCATCCTACATACACTACGTTTGCCGAGTCGCGGTCTCCACTCAAGAACACGTTTACCCCAGCGGTTGTCGGTTCTTCGTGCGTGAGATATGGACGGACCATGTCGATAACTTTTAATAAACATGCATACTTAATTACATAATTCGATATAGATACCTATCTAATATAGTCAATCAGTGGGATTTTTCTTAGAACATAACGCGGGCTTAAATAATCCTTTCCATATTTTATTTGTGTCTTTTCCATCCTGTTTGAGATTTTAAATCAAAGCTTTGAGTTTCCGATGACGTAGTAGGTATTTGCGAAATCCCAAATACCTACCGTAATGCTCCTTTCGCGCGTAATACGTGTTTATCGTTTGCCTACCTGGTCCCATATGCGTCACTATTGTTTAAAGAATGCACAAATAAATTACCAGTTTTACTAGATCCGATTAGCTTGGAATGGAATCCAAGATATTTTATGTACGTACCTTGACGTACCTACCTTACCTACCTATAAAAACATAGGTACTTATTACCTATATGACGACCTCTGCGGCGCGGTGAGCGAAGGTTCGCCTGCGATGCAGGGGAGGTTGCGTGTTCGATTCCCGCCTCCGGATAAATATTTGTACGATCTGCAGATATTTGTTTCGGGTGCCCTGGTCGTTTTCTATGTAAAATTAAAATTAAGACACGATTTCTAAAAGATAGAACTTAAATATACACTACTGTAATAAATATGACTATAAAAAATGTAGCGTGATACCATTTAAGAATCTTCGTGAAGTAAAAATATCCTAGACTGCTGCAGATAGTTCTTTTCCTGATTGGCCACGGGGGGTGTTGCAGCGGTGTCCTCACAAGTACCTGCGTGGTTATCCATTAATAACCAGACACCCTGTATAAATGCAGTGCATCTGAGATGTTCACTAATACATTCACAGATGGCTTCGCGGCAATTATGCGAAAGCGAGTGGCATCTCTGATGAGTAGAGTGACAGGTAGTAACAACAGCATCCTGAAAGTAATATCTAGTAAATATGACTGTCCAATACCACACCACTGGGTGAAATTACTTATACTCTAGATTTAGTTATTTTGGTTTTATTTTCTTCGTTGTAATTGTATTTTCCTTTTTGTAATTTTGTGAATGTGTTTTTATGGACTTTTGTTGTCTGATAATAAAGAATTTGAAAAGATAAAGCAGAAATTGCAAGCCGCAAAAATTATAAAATAAATAAATAAAACACGACACTAATGAAATTTCTGGCTCTTTCTAGGGTCTTTCTCTCTAGCTCAAAAGGTCGACTTTGTTCAAAGGAGGTTATCAATATAATCGCCAGATGACGTACGTACTATGTTTGAGTTACATACCTAACTCATTATATATCTCTAACTAAATATTAAAACAAAGGAGATTTAACATAATCTTAAAACATAATATTATTTTATAACAACATTATGGATAACGAACATGGAGTTGAACTATGAACCTAATAAAAATAAAAAGATACAGTCTTTAAAAAATACAGATAATTGTTTTTTTTTCTGAAATCACAAACATATAAATCTACATAAAGGTAGCAGCTGTCACGTTTAACGAAATAATATTACAACAATCGAATTGAGTAGAGTAGTCCCAAACAATATACCCTTTTCTATTTATATGCATTAAGGAGTTGAACTATAAACCTAAGAACAATAAAAAGATACAGTCTTTAAAAAATACAGATAAATGTTTTTTTTTCTGAAATCACAAACATATAAATCTACATAAAGGAAGCTGTCACGTTTAACGAAAATAATATTACAACAATCGACTTAAGTAGAGTAGCCCCAAACAATATACCCTTTTCTATTTATATGGATAAGGAGTTGAACATGGAGTTGAACCTATAAACATAAGAAGATACGGTCTTTAAAATACAGATAAATGTATTTTTTTTAAATTAAAAATACAGTCCATTTTTTTATGAAAACCGCATGAAAATCCATTCCGTGGTTTTTCATGCTTATGAGTTAACAGATAAACAGATTGATGTCTGTCTGTTTATACACTAATATGTCTACGACTTGTTGATACCATGGCTCTATTTATAATTCATTAAATTTAATGTTATCTATTTTTCTTCAACTAAATTTTGTCATTGTCTACGAAAATTTGACTTGTAAATTTTAAACTTCCAAAGAAAACCTTAATAAATATTGAATTATAATAAGAATAAGAAAATATTTGTTTAGGTACAGCGTTTACATGATTTAGAAGTATTCTACTTGCTAGTTTCTTAAATTACCCAACACCAAGAACCACATAAGTACTAACTTCTACCTTCTGCAGGGCAAGAATCGGGGATAGACCGGATAGACAACATCTACGGTAGAATATAGTAAAGATCGCATTCTAATGCGTAAATTATTTGAAATTAATTCCTTAAATTTCAATAATATAGGCAATGTATGACGATACGATGTAATTCTTGTCTATACTACCCCAAAGAACTATCCTTGTGATTGGCCTTCAGTGATAGTGTGACACTGGATGTTTACTATGCTTCTAGTTAGTACGTATATTGTGAACTTGGCAATCAAATCGAAACAAAGGGTACCACTGTGTAAATGAAAACACCTCGCGTAGGTGATTGGTAAAGACGATTTGTCAAGAATCAAACACGCAGATCGGGAATGGACAAAAAATAATGACAGTACTTTTGAAAAGTTCAAACAAACCGACAGCTGAATTTCTTATTTAGGTAGTTTCTTCTTAGGTTGCATACATTTCCCAATCTGACAGAAGTTTATTTTTTTGGCATCCTTAAAGTACATAATTATCTTTTAGGTAAAGCGAAATAATTCGCGTTTATAACATTTGCTTATCAGGATAGACTTAAACAAACGCACAATTCAAAACGTTTGATTTAGTAACTAGGTTTTTTTTAAAAAAAATAGGTTTCCCATAATAATATGGGAAGCCAACCACTAGAACGACTGTACGTGGACGAAGTTGGAGGCAACAGCTAGTACTCGTAATGTAAAAAAAGAAACAATTCGGACCTTCTCACAAATATTTTCTCAAATGAAACTCCACGGGGAGTACCTATCAAAGTTATTTTTTAACAAAACTTCTTCGAAGTTATAAATAAAATTTGGAACCCAAAACTTTTGTTATGGTTGGCATTTTAGATTCGCATTATGTTGGATAATAGGTGTTTATCTCAAACTAAAGTGTATAAAACTCTTTGATAATTACCAACCAAATCTTATTAACAACCAAATCAAATCCTAGTACCTACTAATTGTTCCGTGCAAATCGTAGAAATGACGCAGAAGTCACGAAGTTGCCAATTTAAAAGTGTCCGTTCACGTGAGCCAGTGACAAAAATATCACAACAATATCACAAATACCCACCTACTACGTACCATTACGTAACATTACGTGACCTACGTTTAGGTTGGTCACAGATAATTTGCCAGTGTCAAAGAAAATTCAGAACTTTAAGGAATATAGGTACGTTATCTTTTTTAATTTCGGTTTTCAATTTATTACCTACACAGTTTAAGAAAGCCTTTGCTGAGGAGGTGGGTCGAATTGAAAAAAAACTAAATTTGTAAAGCCGTATTAATAAAGACAAATATGAGACAATTTCTTTTTTTCCACGTTCTGTTTGAAAAAAAAACGATTTAATATTTATTTTACTGTGATCAATTTCTATGAATATTTTAATTAATTTTTAAAGGGCATGTCTGTCTGCTTTTTCTTAACACAATCCCTTATGTTGTTTCCTATGTCAAAATTAGTGTGTGTTATACATATAATACCTACGTAATATACCTACTTTTAAAGCCTATAGAACTTTACGACATCAAGTGCAACATGTGTACCTACGGTGGAAATAAATGAACAAAACAAAACAATTTAATAATTACTACTTAGGTACGTGAAAACTAGTCTTGGCATATACTACGACTATAACCGAGGGAGGGAGGTAAAAAATTGGGGAAAAATGGGTCAGGTCAGGTATGTACCTAGTATGGGTAGGTACGACCCCTTATCTCCAATGAAGGCGCGTGCTTGGGGCCTAGTTTGTTTTGGTAGATAGCATTTTATTTAGGTGGTAGATACTGATCTGAAATAAAGAATTTTCTGGAATCAACCAGCATCGTTGATAAGATATACTAATAATCAGTTGCAAAGTATGATGATAATAATAATTATGATATGAAAGATTACGTAGCAGGTAGCAGGGGCTCTTATCTAAGACTTTAGACCAAAGTACGAATACTAACCTACATACACACGTATGTGGTTTGCATTCCTCCATCGCGTTTTTTGTAGGCAAGACTTCAGGGGCCCAATTCCACTATTTTTAAAACAAAGACGACTATGACTCCATACAATTGTCATAGCTATTGTGTCTTACGTATAAATGGTATCCTACTAAATTGTCATAGCTGTCTCAATCGCTTACTATTGTATCGCTACAGGATTAATAACCTGAACAATGTCAAATCAAATCATTTATTCGCTGGAATCTCTTAATAATAATGATATGCCTAATACATTCTGTCTCGTCGAGGCGTGCAAAATGTAAATGTTAGGTAAAGCCTAATATTAAGTACCTAATAATGTTGTCTCAAAATATTATGTTTGGTACCTCCACATAAAATAATGTCACTAAAAGTTTTACATCAATGAAAATGTATTTACCTAGTATCTACTGGTAATTTGCAGAAACTTCTCGCAGAACCTAAATTAAAATAACGAGTCAACTCGTTAGGATTAGGGGCTAAATTAAAAATTACACAGATCTGATAACTAGCTAGGTGGGTACCTACATGACAGGAAGGGACTTTGGAATTGATGACAGCAATGTCTAAGAATCTCTGTATAAAACTACCTGTTCTCTTCATGACTGATAGAAAACAAAACGCCCACAGTTACCATTGAAAGGCGACATTGTTTATTCTATACTTACCTAGAGTCGAGATCCCTCAGCAACAAACATTCAGTGTTGATGCTGCTAATCAAATGACGTCACTCATTGCAACTACAGAGATCCAGAGATCCATACGTTGCGAGTTTGCGAGATAGTAGAACTTGGTAGGCTTGACGCATTTAATATAAAGTCGTATGGCATGGTACTTATCACTCGAGTAATTCGGTAAAAATTCGCGTAAATCCAATCGCTTCTCGCTCATCACCGGTGGGTGGTGAGATAAATTTAGTACGTTCAGCATACACCCCCGTATTTTTGTTCGCTCTATTAACTCGAGAGCCTATGTGACGAAAGCGCTAGATTTCTGATAACTGTAAAACCCATGAACTATTTTTAGAATGGGTTCATCTGAGATCTTAGTATTATGCAAAATATTATCCCTTATGACCAAATCATAAGTATATAAAGAAATAGATGTTTATTTATTGAATCAGTCAGTTGTATTGTGTTTTGTTATGAAAATAAACGACTCTACCTACACAGTGACATAGGATGCATAGCATTCCAAAGAGAACGAAGACACAATCCATGCCAAAATACCTTGAAAAAATCGTTTTGGCACTTGCGCTATACCTAATTGTGATGTAACGGACTAAATGCAGATTTTCAGGCCGATCCTGTGCAAAGTATAACACCTTCCTACACTACACAAACTAGAATGTATTTGTACATTGATAATTAAAATATGATGCTCAGTAAACACGTTTTTTGAGAGTTTGAAGATGATAAAGATACCCAATTTAGTGAGAGCGTGACCCCGAAGTGAAGATAACAAAGATGCTCATTTGTGACCTTGACTTAAACTGACCCCGTTTCTTTTGTTACAGACATAGCAATGACCACAGGGGCCCAACTGAAGTTTTACGAAAACCAAACAAACGTTTACAATGAGAGCTCACAGTTCACGGACCTCACAGCTCTAGCGTACGATGCCGTCCACAACATGCTTCTCTTCGTCGACCGACAGAACGACAACGCTTCTATCTTCAGCTTCCATATAGCCACGAAGAAATACCAGTCCTTAGTCAGGAAAAGGGTGTCAGAGAACATTCATTCGATAGCCTTCGATCCTGTGAACAGTCTTCTATTCTGGACAGACATCCAGACGAAAAGCATTTACTCAAGGTCCTTGACCCAGGGATCAGAGAACTCTCCTTATGGAAACCTTTGGCTTAAAATGGACGATGAAATTCCCGCGGGTATCGCTGTTGATAGTTGTAGAGGGTAAGTTCTATTAGTTTTTGTAAGTAACTTAGTTTTACAAGTTTAAATTTCAATAACACTTAAGTCCTCTCAGATTTTAATTTAGAATTTAAATTGCAGCTACGTTTATTGGACCAACACAAACCCAGCTAAGCCAACAATAGAAAGAGCACGATTCAACGGAACTGAAAGAAAAGTAATAGTCAACACAAATATCTTTAAGCCAGTGAGTTTAACAATCGACCAGCGCACCAAACGGCTTTACTGGATAAATAAAAGAGAAGGAATCCACTTTTCCATTGAGGGTTCAGACCTTAACGGAAGTAACAGATCGATACTATATATTGGAACAGAACACTGGCCGCAGTCGCTGACAGTGTCCAAAGACAGCTTGTACTGGTTGGATTTGGGTTTCAAAAAGGTTTGGCAGATTCCGAAAGATCCTCCTTTGAACGTGGAACCTAAGGCGTACGTACCGACGGCATTCCAAAATGATCCTTTCAGCATCGTTGCTAACTACCACATTCAGGATCAGACGGAGGGTGTCCCCGTTTGTGAGTCGCTCAGGAGCCTGTCACAGACGAGGGTCAACGACTCATTCAGCGTACCGCCTGAAATGGGTCTGTTCTGCGTCCATGGGCTTAAGGTGAAGAACAAGCTAGAGTGCAAGTGCTCGCCTGGCTACACTGGGGACAGGTGTGAGATGTCAGTCTGTCATAATTTCTGCTTCCAAGGCGACTGCAGCGTAAACGATCAAGGGCAGCCATCATGCAGGTATGCAGCAGTATAACTAGAATAGGAGCTCTTTTAAGCATAACTATTTGTTGAGACCTTAAGAAAGCATTCATTTCTTCAGCACTACTTTAGAAGACATTCCTAAGATATTCAAAATTTTCAGCTGTAAAGAAGGCGTTTACGGAGAAAGATGTGAAGTAAGCGCCTGCCACGGGTATTGCCTAAACAACGGTATGTGTTCGCTAAACGAGGAACACAAACCTATGTGCAATTGTGCCACAGACTTTGAAGGAGCGAGGTGTGAGTCTGAGAAGGTGTTTACTACTACAACAGAAAGAGTTATTGAGAGAAAAATATCTACAACACCATCTACAACAGTTGCCGCCTCCACGATAGCGCCTACAGTTTGCAAGTAAGTTTTGTTTATAGCCAAGCTAGTCGTATTAAATATTATTGTATCTTTTTTCAATAGTGGATTTACGATTAAAGAGTTTTATTGTTAGTGGTCAATAAAATCTGTTTAAAGTACATTTCTGACGTGAAGGCTTGAAGTTTTCAGCAAACATCACTTCTCTATTGATGTGTTTTAAAATGTGAATAAAATAAAGCCTTTTCTTTCCAGTTGCACATCAAATGTCACAAAGGTATCGATGCACTCGTCCGAGCACGTAACTGACGAATTTGTCCCACCAACGAGCTGTAACGAAGGCTGGGATGCGATTAGAGACCCTATTATAATGGTGCTGGGTATAATTTGCGGCTTACTCGTCTTGCTGTGTGTGGTGCTCTTTACGAAAATTCTACAGTTGAAGAAAAGGCCAAGGTAAGGGGAAAGTATATCTAAACGTAATATAGAGCAAGGCAGACCTTTAATCTGGTTATGGTCGCACGAAACCGCGGGATGCGGGTAGCCTAGGACTGAGACGGTCATTATGGCGATCTTTAGCGGAGGCATGTCCAGAAAAAGACTTATTACGGCTCTAATGATGATTACCAGGGTTAGAATAATAATATAAGTCGTAGCAGATCACCTGAACAGATACAACAATTTCGCGTGATCGTCAATCTCGTGATCAAGTGCTCTACACAGATGTAGAAAAGGAAATTTCTAAAATTGGTCGATTATTGTCAGTCGGTCACGCGATTTATCTATTAGGTACTACCTAACAGACGCAAAGAAAGACGTACAAGTGGTCATTAACACCTTGATTTTGCAGTGTAGTTGCTACTTTATGTAGTAGCTTGGTATAATCAGTCAAGGCATGGGAAAATACTTGGCATAAAGTAAGGTTAGTAGGTACTTTGTAGTTGGTAGGATTCGATTGTTCAATTCTGCGTAGAGGAAGTTGTCATTGGATCATATTGTTCCTTTAACAATCTTCGTGACAGATCTTATTACTGGCTTATTAGCGGTTTAGCTAGCGGCGGTTAAAATATTTAACATTTACACGACTTTTCCTCTCTACACTTTAGTTTAGTTACAACTCGGTCACAATATCTGTGCACCTTGAGCCATACAAAATGTTTGGCTCAAGGTGCACAGATATTGTGACTGAGTTGTACAATACAGAATATATATAGCTCCGTTACTTACGGAAACTGACGGTTTTGCTTTGAAACAGCAACTTATTCCCCCTTTGATACGATAAAGGACTATATTATGTATGTTTATTCTACCTATTCTGTGACCAGGGGGCTATGAAAAGACTCGACGACGTAGGCGTGAAGAATATTTATCGGATTATAGAAAATTCAATTTAAATTATTGTAGACTCGTGGAATAAATCGGAGGATCAGGGAGGATCTATAAAAATACTTGTGCAAAAATTACAGCTTATAACGTCGCTGGCCGAACGGCGCTTTTCGCCGTCATATTTTTAGTTTGAGTATTCCTAATCAAAATAATAATAATTATCTACCCCCAAGCTAAGGAAACGGGAATAAATAAATAATAATAAATATATAAATAATAATAAATAATGCTGGACAATTCACACAGCATTATCTAGCCCCATGGTAAGCAGAGCTTGTGTTATGGGTACTAGATAACTGATATACATAATATATTACATAGATAGATATTTTTTATTATACATAGAAAACGACCAGAACACCCGGAACAAATATCTGCAGATCGTACACACAATTGTTCCGAGGCGGGAATCTAACCCACACCCTCGTGCGTCGCAGGCGGACCATTTCCCATCAAGCCACAGAGGTCGTCATACTACGAGTAGAGTTGTTCTAATTGGTTTATATTATTTGATTATATCTTTCTACATTTAATTTAATATCACACATAAAAGGAATTTTACTTGGATTTTTTCTTTCTGCTTACCATGGGGCTAGATAATGCTGTGTGAATTGTCCAGCATTATTTATTTTATTATAATCCTTTGTTGTGTTCTGTGTTCCTTTCTTTCTGTTGTTGACCATTAAAATAATATTAAGTATTTTTTAACAGAATAAAGAAGCGTATCATCGTGAACAAAAACGTTACACCCATGACCGCGCGACCGGACCAGTGCGAGATAACAATCGAGAACTGCTGCAACATGAATATCTGTGAAACGGTGAGTACTTACCTGTATCTGCTAAAATTAGGTCAAAATTGGGCTGGCACATACACCATAGATTAGAAAAATTTCATATTGAATTTACGCATAAAAATATATGCGTCATATTTTTTTTATTTAAAAACTCGAGTTTTGTTTCTGGTATTACCTAGATACCTTGTCTATACCAAATAGGCAATACAAATTAATTCCCTGTAGCATGCTAGAGGGCAGGAAATTGTTAAATACCTACCTAATTATTCTGTAATCGAAGTGAAAATAAAATTTGGTTCAGCTTTAGTTATAGTTTATAGTTGTCTATGATCTGTGTCTGTGTCTGAGTGACTGTGGGAAATGCATGTATTTTGGTATTTATTTTCGCACGAGCACGTGGTAGTGTTTGTATTTATTTTAACTTTGCAAGTTTGGACACATTGCACAAAACTAAATACTAAGTCACCGATTTTGGACGGACGAAAGGAGTTTCTGAATGTTGTTCAGCCGAATGATTAAGACATTGACTGTTTTTATTAAAGCTTAAAGTTCTGCATTGATGTTTAGATAATATAATTTAACATTAAATATTTCAGGCATCAGGTAAACAACTAATTTATACATAAACACCTTCCCAGAATGTTATATCAGTTTGACAACAGTCACCAAATTTACATATCAATAAAATGTCCACAAATTTCTCGCTACTTTTACCTGATGATTGAAAAAACAGCCCTAATTTTATTAAAAACCGTTCTGAAATATGCCTTGTAACGTTTCCACGCAGGATGATTATGCTTTGACAAGCAATCGACGTTAAAGCTTGGGTGGAGCAGTTGACAAGGTTTCATATTTTGTTCTTTCGCCTGCCCTGCATGTATAGGGTGCACCGCGACTAACACCGGCGCCTCAGATAGAGTGTTATCTAGACGCCATTATTGAAGTAGATAGTGGTGATTGTTTTGTGCTGCATTTTCTACTTATTTTAATATTTCATAACACGTCGTCTGAGTAAACTGTAGCCTTACAAATACCAAAAGTCTTAAATTCGTGGCAAAGTTAGATACAGCTAGAAAGAAAAAGAAAGAAAGAAAATATTTTTATTCACCTTAAAACTACTATACACAACAAACTTAAACTACGCAAATTATTACTACCTATATTACAAATTATTGTGCGTAGCAGTGTTCATGGCAAATATGGCGTTCACTCAGCATGGTGCCCACTAATGTGTCCACCCAGCGCTGATTTTCAGTGAAGACCAGCTTACAAGTCGTGTAAAAAATGTCGAGTTCTGTTTTTATGGAAGACTCTGCCTAGTGATAAATCTTTTGTAACTTATAAACGACTTATAATCCCGTTATAAATTAATTTCTATCCTAACTATTATAAGAGCAGCCAATTTTAAGATATATCTCGAATTATTTTGGCAAATTAATTGGATTGTTTTGCAAGCAATTGAAGAAGAAAAATCAGTAGAAAATTACGTAAACTATAATTCAGTAAATCAGACTAGTAAGTCGATTCGATCGATTTGTAAGTGTAATTCTAACCTACGATTAAAATGGTGTTTGTAATTTACCTGCAGAAGAAAAGCTTATAAAACTTTGTATATGTCTACGCTTTGAAATATTTTAACCGAGTGTGCACATTACATACGATCAAATTACCCTGACATTCAATATAATGGGAAGATGTATTCTCTTATGATATGTGATGATGATTGAACAATGTTTTTTCTTTGTTATAAATAACTGTTAATTTATATAAAGTTTCGCGGTCGGCAACTCAGTTGGGAGGTCACGAAAATAATATTTTTGTTTGTACTTTATGAAATCTTTAATTCCAAGTTTAAAATCACTGTTTAAAATTACTGTAAAGGCAATATGGGAGTAGACAACAAATATTTTACAAAGCCGGCCGGAAAACTCAACGAACCATTACTCGTGAAAAAGGCAACTGGCGCCCCCGCTAAGGAAAAGCGGCCGGGCGAGGCAACATACTAGCGTTCGTTCAGAAACCGTGCCGGAAGACGGCCCCGTGTGGATCGCTGGGGTCTAAGGGCTATGTCACCCGCTATAAAAGTTAATTCGATTTGAGGCAGGTATGAAATGTGTTTAAAATAGTTCTTTTAGGATTTTATTTGACCTTAATATTAGACTCAGATTGATTAGTTCTTGAATAACATTACAATGTTTTTTTCTGTTTCTATGCCGTTCTCATGAGGCTCTTGCAACCGCTAATAACTTGTTTTTCAAAGCAAAAATGAAATTATTGTTCTAACATTTTCTAACTATGTCAGTGATTGATTGCAACAATATAAAAAATATTATATATTTCAATTTAAATAGCAGAGTTTCCAAGACCGATATAGTTATAAAAATTCTAAGCATTCAAGTATTTCGAAATAGGAAGCAAACCTTGAACGTTCAAGATCCATAAACATAATGTAAAACTACAAACGTATTTATATGCAATAATAAATAGAACAAATGCCATTATAATCGCTATAATAATACTTATCTACATCGTAGCAAGCCAATAAGGACCTATTCATTTAATTCTAAGGATTTATAAATACCTTACTTACAATACTTAATAGATAACCTAACTCTTTGATCAGGTGTTGGTAAAGTAAAAAAAACAGCACATACATAGGTTATGGTAAATTTCTTTACTCTACAAAATAATAACGACTTTTCATTAAGAACTAACAAAACATTTAGCAACTTCAAGTTAGTAAGTATAAGTTAATAGCAATGTTTATGTAAAATTCAAAAAAGTTAAATTGTTTTCTGTAAATTGGAAAATACGGTTACGAAAATTCGTGGTCATAATACCTATACCAATCGTTTTATGTCAGAAATTAGATTTACGAAAAAACTATTTTCTTACGCTGCGTCTACACTCGAATAGCTCTCTTAAACGAGTACCTGTCATATTCCAAGACTGTCTATAGTCTCTATTGCCGTACCGACTTGTAGCTTTAGCATATAGCATAAAATAGGCCTAGACAAGGCCTTGTCTCTGGCTTTATTTACCATACCGAACTTTAAAAGAAAAGTAATTTTACCATCTCTTGTTCCAGCCTTGTTTCGAGCCCAGATCGACAATACGACCAACACTGCTGGATTCCAAGCCGGGAAAAGAAGAGAAGAAGAATCTGATATCTAATATGGAGTATCCCGATGATTACTGAACGGTCATTAAATATTAATGTGATGGAGGTGGATTTGCTCGGACCATTTAGGTTTTGCAAGAGGGACACTGAACGTAAAATACAAGTGGTCATAAAACCATGTTTGTTTTTGGAAAGCATTTTAATCGAGTATCGTGTTGGTTAAGTGGCGGTGGTGACCATTTGTAGCTTATATATTCAGTGGCCAGCTTGCGACTTTAAATGATCTATTGCAAGAGCGTACGCTTTATCGTAGCATTACGGTTTATATCAAAAACAAATCCACCTACGAAACATCTAGGTACAATAATAAATCGGCAAAACGGTACATTTTACTAAGGAATATGGATTTTTGATATAATATAGTTTTGTAGGTAAATAATTAATCGATATCAGCGGTACATTTTGAGAGACAAAGATAATATCAGAAGGTGAACAATGTCACTTATTTTCGGATTAACTATCAGTAGAATTACAAACATGATAACTGTTAAAATCAGCAAAAGATAACAAGAACTGCGTAGAAGTTTCGTGTTTCGAAATCATCGATAACACAAACAACTATCTACTATCGACCAAATTTTGCCATGACTCAAATTTATAAGAGCGATAACTTTGGCCACGTGGCTCAAAAACATAAATTTAGAAAATAACAAGATCCAAACTCCTTTGTAAAATGTACAAAAGGTTTACTTAATGTGATATTTGGTAAGAAGACTTCCATGTACAATGTGCTATGGGCTGAACATTCACAGTATAACTCTTTCACACGGACTCGGCCTTCGGTGACGGCCAGTAAAATTTGAGACACATGTATTTGTCAAAATTCGCCGCCCCATCACAGGCCATGTCTGTCTGAGAGAGGCTTATTTTCAAAACATATACACTTCGATATATTGTGAATGTTCAGCAAATAAGGAGGCAGTACAATGGGGTCACAAGGCTGTGTTGTGTATGGCTAAATCATTTAGCGAAATGGATCGTTTATTTATGTTGATTTGGATATATCATTTACGTAAACCTTAGGAACACTCGCTAAAGTTTCCATGCCTTAGTACATCGTAATTTCACCACGTGCCTTTAAAGTTACAGAGGAATAAGAACTTTATTCGGTATAATATAAAAGTGCTTTTCGTTAAATAGAACCGGATCATGGCAATCTTAGCTTGCCTTTCGTTGAACACAAATTCGTAAAACAGTGCCAAAATGTTACTTTGCGTGTAAAATTTGTCTCGAAAAATGTACGAGAGCATTTATAAGAGTAGTGTACCAAAGCGTACTGATTTTTAAGTTATATTTAATGAGCGTTACCAAAATAACTGTCAAGATCCAAAAATATTTAAAATTTATTTTGTTTTATTATTTGACATCTTAATTATTGATTGTTAAATATGTCTATTCCGTTGATGTGTTCGTAACATTATCCTGTAAGTGTATTGTCGTATTGGCTGAAAACTATCAAATTGATTACTTATACAATCGGAAAAGACTTGTTAACTAATTGTATCGTTCGGTTGAGTGAGAGTACTTGTATCTATCTAGGAGAAGAACGGCTGAGCACTTTTTGATCAACTGCAACATACATTTGTAGTTTTTTATTTGCTTAATTGCGCCTAGCCATATCATATTTGTAGGAAATGCTAGAAAAGCTAAACTCTACTTTCTTTCTTGACCATCTTTAATCTATAGCCCTGGAATATCAAAACACGTCTTATGTTAAAAAAGGTTTAGCTCAGTTTAACTCCTAGATAGAAAAAAATAATGATTCAGTATGTTAAGAGGTTGTTTTTTATTAGTTTTAATTTGGAGAAACTACATTTACTGCGCAACTAAATGTTTCTAACTGATATATAAGTTAAAAATGTAGTTTCTTTATTAGTGGGCCTCATAATTTTTAGCCCTTGTTCATCATTAGGACTTCGCAAGGGCTGCTCGTCTTCAGAAGCTCCACTTCGAAGTTATGCCAATGGCATACGGTTGAAAATTCAACTGGATAACTCAGTGGAGTTTCTCCTAGGTTTAAGCGAATTACGTTCCTATAAATTTAAAATTATTTAGCAAAGTACCTCAACTCAGAATGAATTGAATTTGGAAAATGTTATATTTATAAAATGATATAAACAATTTTAGCAAAAATATACACAATAAATATTATAAAAGAAGTTCAAAACGCCGACTGTACTTAAAATTTAAAATATTAGAATACTTTGTTTGTAGAATCTCACAATTGAAAAGGTACTTATTAACAAAATTGTTTTATTTATTTAATTCTTTTAATTTTTTGACATTAATAGTACTTAAAGTGCTCGGACAAATTATTGCCATTTTTTAAATATTTGAGGCACTTAGTTAAAATCATTTGGCTTATGTCGGTACTTAGTTTGTAGTTAGATTTACCTTTAGATTAGTCGTGGATTGATAATATCCACATCAGAAATGTGATATTATTGAGTCTTTGTATAAGTTCCATTAGTGATTAATATAAGTTATATATAAAAGTCAAAAATAAAATGCTTTGCAAATGAATCCTGTTTTGATTATGAACTTATTTTTTTATTTCTCTCTACGCTCTGAGGTAGACATTCAGAGGTTAGTGTGAGGTTATAATAATAAATCATCATCATCATCATCATCATCAGCCTGTAGCAGTCCACTGCTGGACATAGTCCTCCCCCAATGAGCGCCATAGCGCCCTGTCTTTAGCTTGCCACATCCAGCATCTACCTGCAGTCTTTCGCAGGTCGTCATCCCACCTGGTCGGAGGGCGTCCTACACTACGTTTACAGAGTCGTGGTCTCCACTCAAGAACACGTTTGCCCCAGCGGCTGTCGGTTCTTTGCTTAATAATAAATGAAACAAGGAAATATATATTTATAACATATATTATACATTTAACAACACAGCACAGTTATCACAACACAATTGTAAAGGAAACTAAAATATATTTATCTTTGTGAAATAAGTACGTAAAGTAATTCACCGAAATTCGTCATTTAATAGCATAATTTGGAACAATGCTAATTTAAGTCAGCGAAATTACCACAAAGCAAAAAAAGTGTGTGGAGAAAAGTATGTTTTATAAAACAACCATCATAAATGATTATTATGGAAGCTACAAGTAATATTCAAACTCAAATCTTGTCCGAAATATTAGCAAATTTAATCAGTTTTTATAATTTCATTAGTAATACCGATTTTTTTCTATACATATCCTACCATTTTAGTCATTGTAGTTGGTCTTCGGGTGTCATCACCCGAAGACCAACGATCGAACTGGGCCTCAATTTTGATATAGCTTGACCGAAACCGCTGTACCGCGCCTGAGGTATGCGAGCGGCGAGACGGGGGGAAATATCGGCCGCTCCGATCCATCAGTCTGCTGTCAACGCGTACTCTTGCTCTTTTTTCCTCGCCCCCCACCTCGCCGCACTTTCCTAAGGAGCGGTACAGCGGTTTCGGTCAAACTATAGTTTTATTCAACTTTGTTTATAAAAATTAAAGCTTTATAAGTTTACACAATTGCATGTAACAATCGCATGTCAGTATTACAATCATTAATATTATGCGGTCGATTACGCAACTAATGTATATCTAGATATTGAAATCATAGTACCTTATTTATTTGGTCAAAGCTTATTGTATTCTCATATTAAAACTACAAGATAATCTACGCCACCCGGATATATTTATTTGAAGGATAACCAGAGGCTTAGAAATAAAATAATCACAAATTGATAAATACCAAAGAGCTTATTGAAGGTTTTCACAAATTGATAATAGAATAATACAATAAAAAGGCTATGAACATAATGTGCCTGGTCTACCTACATACATCATCTATAGAGAGAGTAAAAAACCGGAATATACTAAGATAAAAATAACATAAGATAATAATTTCAAACGATAATAATGTCATAAAATAAAACCTGTAATAACTACTCCTGTACTAACGTAGTACTTTAAAATACATTCGTTTAAAATTAACATTTGTGAGGTAAGGCATAAAGGTACATACGAGTATATAACAAAAATTAATAGTAAATCTGTCAAATTGACCAAGTTTATAAAACTTGTTTAATTGGGTAGTCATTAACCCTTAACTGTAGTGGTGAAAAAAAAGTAACGTTTCTATAGTCGTGAATTTAGAAATTACGAAACGCGTCCGTCCCCTTATGCACGCTTTAGCTTACTCTCGGAAGGTACCTAGGAGCGGGAGGCACTGCGGCGACACACGCCTTGATTTTTACACGCGTTCGAAGATTGAATCTGGGTCCATTGAACCCACAACTATAGTTAAGGGTTAATATAGTATGTACCTTATATTTATACTATCTTAAATAACTGTAATCAAGGCTGTTTTATTATTATAATAAATTCACGTTATAATTTGAGTAGCCTTAATTATAAATTCAATTGAAAACTCAAGTAACCTTGAAGATGAAATAATATACTATAGTACAATTTTTCGTACTGACTGTAGTGTTGTCTTTTTTGTATTTAGTGTTTTCTCCTACAACCAGACAATTTATTTTTAAGAAATTAAATTATTTTTTCATTTTTTCGATTTCGACGGGACTTGAACCCGCCGAAACTATAGAATTGAGCAACAGCGACAGCTCTTGTCAAACGAACTAACTTTAGTCTTTCAGCAGAATTGGATAAACTTCAATTTTTCCCCTGTAGGTGGAGCTAACGGCGCTAGAGCCCGTAGGACGTCCAATGATGTCAATAGTCGGTTATTTGATTTCGTGGCTTGGTTGGTTAAAGCGTCTCCGCACTGAGAGAAAATTGCGGGTTCAAGTCCAGCCAAAATCGAAAAATTTTGGGATATTATTTAATTTCTTAGAGATTACTGCCAGAACTGATTAAAGCCCTCGCACCCGGGGTGCGAGGGCTTATCTATAATAACAAAAACCTTACAATTTATTTTCATACATTTTTGATCGCCGAGGCCCAACTTTGAACAGTATATCCAAGACCCGCTGAGTAATAAAGCTAAACATTTTGAATCAAATCACAATTCTACGTGGACGTAAGCAAACGTCTTGAATGAAATAGCTAGTTTACTTACTTATTATGAAGTCATGTAAATTGTGCGATTTGTGTGATGTCTTGTTGTAATCTGAAACAAGAATAATGATTATTGTGAAAAAAACTTAAAACAGACTTGAGAATCCCTAAATTTTACACTGTTTTTAGGTTTTGCGGGACAAATACGACTTGAGAATCCCTAAATTTTACACTGTTTTTAGGTTTTGTGGGACATATACTAATTCCAAGGAAATATTTTTTATTGTAGCCACCTTGTGATTATACCCTATACAATAGCGAAAGATTTTTCAAAATCAGAGATTAGCGGAGATATCGACGAACATACAATAAAAAAATACATACAGCCGAACACAGAACATCCTTCTGTTTTTGTTAAAAATATAAAATATATGATATTTTGGCTGACGCGGCGTTAGAATAAATAAATAATGCTGGACAATTCACACAGCATTATCTAGCCCCATGGTAAGCAGAGCTTGTGTTATGGGTACTAGATAACTGATATACATAATACAATACATAACATAGATAGATAATCAAACTCTCCTCTTCTGGCGCGACAAGTGAGGCGAGAAACGGAAGTAGATACGACATAGATACACATACCAATCCAATAACAAAGCAGCTAGCTCGTGCAGTCTGTCGGCATGTTGTCGCATGTAGGCCTGCGTCTCCCACAGCATAGTGACTAGCTTGGTGTCGTCTCGCTCGTCCATTGCGATGTCGCGCGACAAGTGAGGCGAGAAACGGAAGTAGGGGGTCCCTTGGCTACTGCACCAAGCGCGGGCGCGTTCTGTCACTCTCCCGTCGGCTTGAGTCGCCTAGAAATAGACATTTATTAAACTGGGTATCGACTTACGGGGCAGCCTCGCTTGAGCAAATACAGTTCAAGTAAAGTGAGACGCTCAAGGAGCGCTTAGTAAGAGCCGAATATTGATAGATATGTCGCACAACAATGCCGGCGTGGATGCCATGGCTTTCAGAACGTTTCAACAAGCAAGCGTTCCGTTCTGTCTAACCAGTGACAATAAAAAAGCCGATTCATTACGTTTGGTTGTCGATGGTCGCTTGCTTGGCTCAAAACAGTCAGGTGACGATGTCAGCTGCGTTAAGCGCGGGAGAAAGGGTATTTTAAAATGTAGCAGGTGCGGAAATTTTAGAAAGTACCTTAGCGTATCGTTTCTGCTAAGATTTGATTAAAGAATACGAAAGTGTACAGCAAAGTGTACAGCAAAGCACTCTACCTGATCCACAAGCAGATTCCCGATGGCCGACACACCCCAGGCTAGCCTCGCTGCGTCCCATAGACTCTCTGGCTTAAACACGTCGAAGTCTTTCACCCTTTGCACGGGGTTGTTGCCTAGAAATAATATTTATTTATTTTGGAACACCATCAGCTAGAGTAATGTCTATAGAGTTTTAAATTACAACAGAGAGCTAATAATTGGTATTCACTGATAGAATCTAACTAAGTTATTTATATGTGAACACGAACAACATTGTGACTAAAAAGAAAGCTCGTACTTAAACTAGTGATAAAAATAATAGAAAATATAAAACATAATAAAATACAATTAACAAGAACCGACCTAGACCTAAGTGCCAAAAATGTCAAGAGTCATGTGTCGCCTTGCCCTGGGAATGCTGGTATGAAATGGGTCCATGTCAAACATCTTGCTGAATATGGTTACTTGTCACTTGAACTTAGATTTAAAGATATTTAGTCTCAAAAAAGACACAGTCACTTACATGAGAATAGTTATTTAGCTTAAACAAATTAATAGAAGTAAAATGTAAGTTGTTGTTCGATCTAGGTAGTTATTACAGAATTGAACTTGAAAACTTTACACTAATATTAAAAATGCAAGTTTAGATGGATGGTAATTTTAGTGTGAAGAAGTAACTAACATAGTTACTTCTTCACACTAAAAGTACTGAATGGAACGGACTGAAATTGCATAGATGTAGCTATAAGCCTCGAACCAAACATGGCTACTTTTTATCCAATAAAACCTTTTCTATAACAAAAACCCTTAACTTTAAACATTTCCATAACATCAACGCGGGCGAAACCACAGGCAGAAACTTTTTATTACAACTTTGATAACACAATACTGTCTAACAAAACAGTTGATACGATGGTCTTTGCCCGGGATTAATATGATAGCAAGATATAATGACATGACATTCTAAAGTCCAAACAAAACGAAAACAAAAACATGGATTAGTAAAACGGGATTAGTGATAATCACTACATAGTATAAAACAAAGTCGCTTAAAGAAATTTCCACGCGGGCGGAGCCGCGGGGCGCAGCTTGTGACAAAGAAATTAATGATAATGACTGATAAATTATAAAGACGGTATCTACCAGTGCCACACGACACGACGACCTTCAGGTTGGCTTTCTCAGCGGCTTCTAACTGGCCGGTTGCTTTATACGCCACCTTCAGCTCGGCGAGCTCGGTTAGCGCGTCCAATGTCGGGTTGTTTCCCATAAGACCTCCGTCTAAATACCTGGAATTTAATATAAGGATAATTTTTTGCGTCACATGGAACAGAGTGGGTCAAGAAAGACGTGTGTGGAAAAGGTTAGAGGAGGCGACTGGCAAATAGATCTACAGAAAATAAGTAAGATTCATTCAGACTGGATTATGATTTGATTGGTTACATTAAGTTTAAGTTTTCTATGTATTTAGTCATAAAATATATCTGCATAAAAGACTTATATTATACTTACATATACACTCATTTAAATTTCTCGTAGAAAATTCATTTTTTACTATAGAAAATATATACAATAAAATATTATAAAACTATTCTACAGTAAAAAAATATATCAAAACGGTAGATCACCGACCGCGAAAATAGGCTCAAGCGGCCGGTGACTAGGGCTACAGAGAGAGGATGACTGCCTGACGATACGAGCCGAGTCCAAGAGTACCGTCTTTTAGATCTGCCCTTGATCCAACCTAGCAAGAGTCTCTTTAGATGTTGATCGAGGCTCTTCGCTATTACGCCGTTAACCGAACGAGTATCGGGACAATGGTCGCTGAATCTACATCCCACATGCTGACAACATCGTTAGCCAAGTCAAGATATTTCCTAAGTTTATCTTTCTCAGCTCTAACGAGTTTAGCATCATGCGGTATGGTGACATCAGCGAGCACCGCCCTCAATAGTCCCGTCTGTAATGATAGATCGGTAGCAATAGACCGTGACAAGGCCGTTATTATTATCTATCTACGTTCTGAGTAGGATTCTAACCGCAGAAACCACTGACGGAGTGAAATGTAAACGTACCTTCCCGAAGCGCGTAGATAAGAAGGCGCCGCGCCGGAGGCCCTAGCCGCCTGCCAGACCAATTGTTCCTGAGGTGAAGGCGGGTCCGGTAGAGTTACTATGGCTGTGGCATCGCCAGCTTCGGCGCGAGGACCTGATGGTAAGGGATACGTTTATAATAGTACCAGATAGCCATGGAAAATAACGAATCGGGTATGAACTTCAGGACATGATCAATTAATCCTATCCACAGGTAACTGACCCCCCCCCCCCGTTACGTTTGAAGTAAATTTCAATGAATACATAACTATTTTAAAATCTAAAATCTTTCGGTAAAATTTGGGGGTTAGGCTTTTATCTCACAGGGGGTAATAACCATAATCCCCAAGCTGGGCATGTTCGTTGTTTCGCAGGAGGCGCTGCTGCCCGCCCCCCGGTGTAATGTCCCTTAGTCGTCTCTTACGATATTTCGGAAGATTTGAGTCGTCGTTCTAGGTGTATACTAATTTTTAAATTAGTTATATATATGTATACAATTAGCAAACAAAAACTTTTTTCTATAGGTGTGTGAATCTTGAATAAAACATAGGCAATTTTTATCTCGGAAAAAACACGTTCAAAGTCTCTGGCAGAAGGTACAAGGTAAAATAAATACTTACTGCTAGTCTTATTAAACTCGTTTAGTATAACTGCCGCCGACTTGTAATTCCTAAAGATATGGAGGTCCACAGGTTTCCTGTCCGCTAGGATAGCCAATATCATCAGTTTAGGGTTGTCTATATCCGCCATCACTGTTTCTGTGCCTGAAATAATTAATTACACTTAATTTAACAAGCTCTGTGGCGTGACGGTCTAAGACAGTCTAAGTTCTGCCTACGCAGGAGTTTGTGGGTTCGATTTCCGCATCGGGACAAATGTTTGTATAAGGCATATATTTGTTTCGGGTGGTCTGGATGTTTTCTATGTGTAAAAATATCTATCTATGTAGTGTATTGCTAGAGCACACGCTAAAGACTGTACCGAATACCAAAAAAATTAGACGTTACAATGACGCGACGTCTAGCTGCTTGATCTTAGATATTAACGTCAAATCGATCAGGACATTGTTCGTTTCTATATGTTTGAAAGAATTTAAAATACGTTGTTCTGACTTCTGAATAAGACAAACAAATTTGTAAAATACCTAAGCAATCCTTGAGTATATTTTCGAGCGGCTCGGACGGGTAAGGCCTCATGCCCACAAAAGCTGTCTCCTTCATTCTAAAGTACAGTCGCTGGCAATCTCTCAGATTCTTTCCAGAAGCTGAAAACGAAACAATATTTTATTTTTTAATAGAAACCTTCTTCTTCTTTTGATAGAGTCTGGAATTAATTAATTATTCATTATGGGTATCGCTTAAACATATCCTTATCCTAAATCATCCTTTCAACCCTTTCGCACACACTGTTGAGTATAGCGTCCTACAGCTATTTTCATATCATCTATGGTTGTTGAATTGAAGCCCTGTGTTTGTTTTAGTTAGTTTATTAACTAGATTCTATCCACAGCTTCGCACACGTGGTTTCTCTACAAAAGTTTTAAAGTTATTTCTATCCCATGGGATAAATGTTTTATTGAACGCCCAGAACTACCGGAATTAAAAATTTCCCAATCTGTTCCTTTTTCATTGTGTGTACTAGGGAGCTAGTCCCAGCGACGCGCGACGCAATCAAAGCAATGGATCACTGGACGGCCCATGATTTCCAAGCTGAGCAGGGTTAGGACGTGCGCTAGACCGTGCGGACAAAATAACCGAACAGCATAACATTAGTATCGACTCAGAATAACAGATTTTGACATTTTACCTTTGATGAAAAAAACTGCAGATGGAGCGACGGGTGTCAAAAGTATCAAAGTTGAAACCATTCCATCAGTCTCTCCGTGCATATAGCACCGCACGCACAATCTAGAGTTTCTTTCATCTAGGAAGAATGTGTGATAATACCACTGTCATAGTAAAGTGATTAGTTAGCAAAATACGGCGCCAGGTGGATAGATTCAAATTCTGTGTAACAGTAGGTACATTCATCATCATCATCAGCCTATTATAGTAGTCCACTGCTGGACATAGGCCTCCCCTAATGAGCGCCTTAGCGCGCAGCTTGCCGCGTTCAGCATCTGCCTGCAGTCCTTCGCAGGTCGACATCCAACCTGGCCGGAAGGCGTCCTACACTACGTTAGGGGGTTACCTTACGAATAAACATTACCTAATGCCAAAGCCAGTATTCCCCCAGTGCTTGTCCCGGCGATCCAATCAAAGCATTGGATCACGGGACGGCCGATGATTTCCTCCAAGCTGAGTAACGTTTGGACGAGCACCAAGCCTCGGATACCGCCGCCGTCGAGGCAGAGTAGACTTGTAAGGTAATAGTAATAAGGTAGTTTATTAATTAATATTTTAAACTTACGCAATCTGAACTCATAATTATAAGTATTAATACAACGGATATTTATGGCGTTTATTTAAAAGAGGTAAAAAAAGCGAAATATCGGAGAATTTGCACCGCGCAGAACTTTTTAATTCAGAACGATTTATTAGACAGTAGAATAGTATGATTTTATAATTATACATTGTTTATGAATAAATTATCTTATCCCAAAAAACAATAGAAGATATACAGTACTTTCTGTTATCCGTTTAGTCAAGCTGTTTAGTTATTTTTTATTGTAAACGTATATCATACGTAGTAGATAATAAAAGCTGCTAGGTATGCGGGTCGATCGCAGTTCGGTGATGGATCTGATCTATAGAGGGCGCTACTGACACAAGCTCTGCTTAGCTTAGAGCTAGATGATGCTGTGTGGGTTGTCCACCATTATTTTTTTATTATCATTATACACTCTTTTATTTAAAATTCTGGTAGAAAATACATTTTTTACTATAGAAAATATATACAATAAAATATTATATAACTTTTCTACAGTAAAAAATATATCAAAACGGTTATTATTATTATTAAATGATATGATAATAGTTGTAGTTACAAACCGTCCTTGTCTCTTCTTCTCATTCCCCTCTAGATTGGCCGCCTGCTCCATAGCAGCCACCGCAAGCATCTGGTTCACGATCTCTCGGGAAGGTGGCTTGGCCATCGTTGGAGGCGGCACGCCGTTGTAATCACCGCGGGCCGCGCAACTCGGCGGGCAGCTTGACCATTCGCTTGGACACCTGGGAAAATGCCAAATCTATTTTAACGATATTTTGTTTAGATGAGCAGGTTCTACCGTAAGTTAAGCTAGAAGAAGCCGTAAGAAGCGTATATGATGGTAATGAATCAGAGCTAAGTTATCATCATCACCATTCCAGTAGGTATAGGATGATAGGCTGGCTGAGAATAGGCCACTTTTCACTTATCACAGGGTCCTACGCTCCTGCCTGTGCTTGTTGTATCCCATTCTCGTCGCCAGTGTGCTGTTTACAGACAGATGTCGACTAATAAACGGCTATTAAACTCACTTGTTTATTTGACGGTGTACACACACTTTAACATACATAACAAGCCTTCCGATTTCCTTCGCCTTCCTTTAAGATTCGGCCAAACCTACGTGTTAAACACGTTTTAGGACGCCACTTCAGCGCCCTTCGCACACCACGTCCCGCGTGTTTTGACGCGCAGTTTTGGAGTTTAAACGATGTCGTCAACTTATCTTGCAAGATAAGTTCACGCTGCTATGCTAATTACTGTGGCCCAGTCTGATCATTTCTAAATCCATTCAATGAGCTATGCATACGGAATAAAATATCAGTAATAGTAGTAGTGTGATACTACGATTAAACTACAGTAACGATTAACCAGCCCTCTGAAGTTAATGTGTTTGGAGTTACCAAAACAGTGAAATGCATCGTAACGCTATAACTCTTCACAACATTCAACTCACCTCTTAGCTCCAACAGCATGTAAAACATACAGAATCTTATCAAAGTTGCTATTAGACATCTCAGCCGGGACGCAATGCCGCGCAGTATAGCCATTCTTGTCTTTAGCCTCGAGATTAGCTCCAAAGACTACCAATGCTTGCACCATGGTCACATGGGATTGTTTGACGGCGATGTGGAGAGGGGTGTTGCCGTCCTTGTCTGGTAAAGAGTGTTCTGCGCCTGGAAGAAAGAGACATGAGAAGGAGATAAGTATTACTGTAAAATGTTATTTGATAAAACCAAATATGAAAACATACATACGTTATAATCTTAACTAAAAATAAGATTATGAAAATCCCGCTGACTGCGCCACATAATTCGTTTAGAATGTGGCGCAATAAGCAGGATTTTTATATCCTTAGTTTTAATTATTTTTGGACGTATATTATTTGTTTTGCTTTAATATCTAAACGTAACTTTTTTATTTTCTTTTTAGGGCAATCAAGACTTCAAAAACATTTTACTATTAACTGTCAAACTTGTTACAGTGGGTTCGCTGCCTCAGTATGAAGATTCGACATTCGTTACACATACAAACATCTAATTGTATTTCTTACTTACCTCTGAATAAAAGCGCTATAGCACACTCCAGTCGCCCTCTCAGCACCATAACATGCAGCGCTGTTCTCTCGTCGAAGTTGGTCGCGTTGATATCACAGTTCATATCAGCCAACGCCTCTACAACCTCTCGAGATATCGCCCAGTGCAGGGGCGTGCCGCCGAGCTTCATGTCTTGTTGGTATAGCTTTGGCTGGGAGTCTTTAAGGAGCTCGCCGACTATGCCTGTTGTAAGGTTGTTTTCGGTTATTTATACTGCACAAGCAGACTTTTTAAGGTCGTAACAGAGAGAAATTGATTTTTTGCGTAAGTTGTCCCGTTGTTCAGCGATGCGACATGGAGGGGTGCGTTGCTGAAGCGATGAGGGTGACATGATCACTTTGATTAAACCCTCCTTAACAAATAAAGATCAAAAAAATATAATCCTCTAGTCTTCAATCCTGCTATATCTCGTTTAACCCTATTAAGGACCGATTGTGCAAGAAACCTGAGCGAGACCTAACACCTTAGTTGTCCACTTACCAGGCTGTACCCCAGTCCGTTTAGCGGTCACGTAATAATTTTTTTTATAAGTGTGTAGGAATTGTAGTCTTGAGTCTCCGGAGTGGCTCATTCCTCACAGTTTCGGTCCGTAAAACCGTAAGGTGTTGAGTCTCCGGAGTGGCTCATTCCTCACAGTTTCGGTCCGTAAAACCGTAAGGTGGGTAGGGCCATAGCAGGCCATAGGGAGACCTTACACCCTACAGTCCACTTACCAGGCTGTACCCCGCTCCGTTTAGCGGCCGTGAGGTTGACGTCCGCGCCGGCCACCATCAGTGCGCGCACGCAGTCGGGCGCGTCAGCGAGGCAGGCGGTGTGCAAGGGAGTGTAGCCTTGTTTGTTGTACACGTTTAGAGTTGAAACGCATTTCGCTACGAGCGCCTGTGAAAATGAGAATTGTTCTGCATTATTTAATTATTATTTATTGCTTACTAAACGTGGACTTACTTGACCTTCTGAATTACAGAGATACCTAATTAAAATCTGCAAACTAGATACAACTTACCAACAATTTTGCAACTAGATACCCTTTTTAGGGTTAAGTTCGCATTTGTATAAATTAAGAATAAGTTTTGTGTTATGATTTTCGTGCAAGGAGTATAAATAAATAAATACAACCGCAACGAGTTTGAATCCCGTTGCCATGCCGTAGCTAAAAGTAAACCTCGAAACTACTAACTAGCCCGATTATTTAAAATATTTTATTAACAGAAAGCTTCTATATCGCCATTATATCGCAAAGACTAAACGCTAGGTTTTATCTGGGTACCGTGTGAGCCGCGAGAATTTGAATATTAGCATTAAAAGAACATACATTGATAATCTCCTTATTACTAGCAGCGGCGTAGTGGAAGACAGAGTTTCCGTCGTTGTCTATGACGTCCAGAGAGCAGTTCAGTGCGACTAGACTTTGCACCATCTTGGAGTTACAGGACTGCACTGCTACCTGAAAATAGATAAAAAAATAAGGTTTCAATAAATAGACAAAGCAATACTGTATTACTTACTAGCTGCGCCCCGCGGCTTTATCCGCGTGTAAGAAATAAAATAAAATAGGAACCTACATAGATTGAATATAATACTAATATATATTGGATCACATACCTAGTTTTATTTGTGATTCAATTTATTTAATATGCTATGCTATTCGATTCAATTTACCTTTTTTATATTGATATTGTTTAGTCTTAATATTTCCTTAAAAGGTCAATCACATTGTCCTCGTATTATTATTAATAGCTATTTTACCTTATTACCAGGATATGGCAAACTTATTCCGCGGCGAAGATGTAGATAGACCCAGATACGAAGCGCTGTTATTTTCTTAGATAGGTAGTTATAATTCCGTAGTTTTAAAGATCTAAGCATATATAGGGACAGACAGAAAGCGAGAAGCAACTTTGTTTTATACTATGTAGTGAAATGCACTGACCATCAGAGGCGTGGTCCCTGTGGATGGATCCACTTCATCCAAATGTCTCTGAACCTCTTCCATATTGAACAGTTCGTGCAGTCCGAAGTGAGCCACTAAGTGCGCGATGCTCCATGATGGATGATCCGTTAGCGTGTCGCATAGCCTCTGTAGACTGGCTACTGTGCACTGAAATCAGAAAATAAATATAAAGAACTTGTTTCTGTCTTGTGCTTCCCACTCGTGGTTTCTACAGAAACGATTTAATTTTAATTTAGTTTTTAGGTTCTCAGGCTTATTAGATCACAGAGATTATTAAAAATACAAGGAAGCTCCATCCTTTGATTTGATATCCCTGACTTAGTAGTATGTAGTATCCTCTGCCATGACTTATTCAACTTTTACAACATCCACAGACTGAGTTAAAAGGGTCTTACGCTGCGAAGCGACCACCACATATTTACTATACATGCATTTCATGTATAGTAAATAATATTTTCAATTACATTTACATCATCAAAATTCTAAACAATGCCGATTGTACTATATATTTTTACGATTGTGTCATCAAATGTACTGATGATTAATGAGACCTACCTCATATTATATTAACAAATCTACACCTGCATAAGTTCCATCCTAATTCTGTTAGCATAATCATAATATGGGTAGTTCTGTACAAAGTTCCATTGATTACACTATCATAAATTATCTTGATGTCTATTAGTAATTGACCTATGAGCTTCGCCTCACATGCTGCATGAATGTTATAATTATTGTACTTATCTTGACTATTTATGTTTGTTACTATGTTTACCTTTAATTATCTCAGCATTTCCTGCCATCTGCATGTCATTTTTTGGCTGGAAAATGTTGCGGGTTCGATTTCTTCCTTGGGACAAATATTTGTATGATCTGCAGTTATTTGTTCTGGGTGTTCTGATCGTTTTCTATGTATTATAAAAATATCTATACATTTTTTTTTGTAGTACTTATAGACACAATATCTGATTAGCTTGGGGCTAGATAATGCTGTGTGAATAGTCCAGCATTATTTATTTTTTTATTTGATGAGTCAGCTGCATGATATAGTCTAATCAGCTCCATATCACCCATAGCACAAGTAAAAGGAATTTTTCGAAAATTTATAGTTGTGGAATAGTTTCATAATTAATTTTTGACATATTCCCAAATTGAATGAAAGAAAATGCTTAATATTATTACATTGGAGGACTACTATTAAACAGACGAAATTTTGTCAAATGTGAGTTTAACGCCAAATTATACCTAGGATCTCCAAAACTACTGAACAGACAGATTACAAGAATGAAATTTGGTGTATGTTTAGAACATAGCCCAGTTTGGCTATGTAGGCATGTATATATGTAGCTATATAGCGGGGTCTCCTAACACAAGCAAATTTTGCTCAAAGGGCGACTCCAGATCCTGTATTTGTAGCTTTTAAGTTAAAGCAATAAACATTTATTTTATTTAATATTTATTATCCTGAAAATATGCTTGTGAAGCCACATACTGAACCTAGATAGAGAATAAAAAAGTTAAATAGGAACATAATGTGGACATGGTATGGAATCTAACTCACACTTGGCTTGTTTTCTTTTTATAGTGTACTATCTATAATGAATCTTACCTCTTTTGTAATCTTAATAAATATAGGAATCCTTTCCTTGTAGACAATAAATTTTTCTTCTCCAGTTTCTACATTTGGTGCTCTGAATAAACTGAAAAACAAATACATTGTATGATTACTTTTAATAATTTCCTTAAGCATTTATAGCATAATTAATTACCTGGTCTAGTTAGTTGTTGACAAAGAAAATTGGATTTCCATCATAACAATTCTTGAGGAAATAATAATTACTTACAGCAATGACCGAGTTAGCAACTAAATTCATATGTACACTACACTACACACTACAAATTTATTTATAGGAGTAATAAAAGAAACAATACCACATATTTCTGATTTAAGACTGATACCTACCTACTCAGTTTTGTTTCAAGATGATTATGGTAAAGTTTATCACATCAATCAAACAATTACATGACTCATAGTACTCCTTACCTGTACATCTGATGCAAGCTCTCTGTAAAAGGCTTATGGAGGACTATTTCGTAGCATTTTTCTTTGCTGTTACTTTTGCCATCTGCAGGCAGCTTTGGTCCATACAATAATATGGATTCTTCTCGGTACTGTATCGGCCTTGAGACATAGGCATCCGAGCGAACTTCTAGAACTTTATTAGGTGGGTCGTCTACCAGACGAAGAGTCTGTAAAACTGTGAAGAAAAAATACTGTAAATTTAAATGTGTGCGTGTAGAATATGAAGGTATTTTAAGGACCTTTCTCGGCACATTCTTGTCGAGGCCGTTGATTTTTAGAGGCTGCCGAGGCTGGCTGCGATGGCTTAATTCGTTATTTACGTAAATAAAGAGTAAAAATGTATTTTACTTACATGAGCTAAACATTGTTGATAGCGAGCACCACTGCTCATGTGAAACTTAGGTACCTATAGATTTTTATTGATATTTGAATATTCGTGAGCTATCCTCTAGAAAACTATTTTGCTCACAACAAAAGGATAAAATTACAATCACAAACACACGAGCGATCGATCGTAGGAAAACCAACAAATGTGATGAAGAAAATGACATGACATTCGTTCGTATGAGTGACAGCCAATTGTCAACAAACGACAATCATTCGTTCATATCAAATGTCATTGATAAACAACATTCATAGAGAAAGAAGATGGAATGGAAAGGGTGAAAGCCACCAGTGACCGACCGCCCCGCCACCACACACACACGCGGCAAATTAAACTGTCCGTTTAGGCAGAATTCAAATTTCAATCGTTTCGTTCCAGCGCGTCACCAAAACAACTTTTCGTTTCAGATGTCCTACAAATTTATGTCAGAATCATTTTCATAGTAAAAGTCCTCGAAAGAACGTATCGGCACCCACTAGGCAGTCCTTCCTTTTCTTGGTAAGGTTGGAGGGCAGCTTCACACGTGCCGTTTAGCGGGTTACATCAATGGTAGGTAGGCACGTGGCGTAGCTTAAAAATTCGACATCAAAAAGGGCCATAATAGGTAGACCACAGTCGTAGCCTGGATGATGTAGCAAGGCGATATCTGTTTTCAGATTTTTAAATGTGAAGTCATGCATGCCCCTAGGTAACTACCTTTCACGAATATGACTTGTCTAAGTGCTTATTTTGTAAGCCTGAAGAAATAAATGATTTTTTACTTTTACTTTATTCCAAGCTACCCGTCAAACCTAGGCGAATGCAGTGCGGTCAGCCGTAAACAGGGTTTTTCAAATCCATATCTTACATTTACTTTGAGAATTCAACCAATTCTTGAATTCTCAACTCTGCTTCCCAAGCATGAAAATCCAAAAACTATAAATGGAACACGAATTAATTGAACAGAGCTGACAACACTGATATCTAGCCGGGCTATTCTGTCTCGCAGTCTCGCTGAACGTTCGATTCTAAAGCCACAACCACACTAAAATGGTAATACTAATTGCACTGATAATATTTAGATTTTAGTAGGTTATTGGTATTTGAGATAATCTACTCGTATGGCTATACATTATACACATAAATTACTAAGCAATACACACAGTATTATGTATTTTATTTATTTATTTTATATATTATTAATAATCTTATATAATTATAGGTCCTGAAAAATACACACGAAATACATAGACAGGATATAATACTCTAATACATCTAATCTTAGCCTTAGCTATGAAACAATAAGATGACACAATCTTATTAAAACAATATTTAATGATCTGAAACAATGACTAGAAATATTTGAACTAAAAATCTTTGGTTACGTAACCCTGTAAAATTAAATAAATTTGTATATAAAGCTTGGACATAATCATATAATATAAAATACAAATCATAAAACCTAGAAAAGATCTATGATAAAATTATCTTTACAATTTAAATAATTCAATAGGTAATAATAAAATTTTTGAATAATAGAAAGCTTTCATTTGCGGACAGTAAAAAGCTTAAACGAAATTGCCTATACTAACTTACCCAGGCATTTTATAGATCTTAATAGCTATTTACTTTTATAGAAACATGATTAAATTAATGAATATACATTTCATGACTTACACAATGTTGTACATTGGAATGTTTAAATATATTATATGATCACACAGCACATTACAAGACTTAAATAACTTACATAAAAGCATATTGAAGTATAAACTTATTATTTTCAATGTTTTTGTGGAATGTAAACAACAAAGTTTGAGAAAACTTGCTGTTTTATGAATTATTATGAATTATACATACTGGTAACTCTATCAATATTGTAAAGCATTTATTACCTGAATGTGGCTGGAAGAACATTAATGTTTTTATTGAAAGGGTATGGTTCAACTTCAGCTCTCGTATGAAGATTTTTAAAGTCTAAATAAAATGTAAAAACCTATAAAATTTAAGCAATGTTCACATAGGTAATTTTTTTTGTACATTATTTCTGGACGCGTAAGGCATAAAAGGCCTAGTCTGTTTAATTAAATTATAGTACTTTTATTTCATTCTTAGGCTCAGTGTTTTAGGCAGCATGGCTCTGTTCATTTGTGCCCAGGAGACTATCAGGGTTAGCCAGCGGATCCAGTTCAGCAAAGAGTTTGAACCAGGCGGCTTTGTCTTCTTTCTTGGGCACTGGTTTGGGCTGGCTCTGTGGTTCAGGAGCATTATTGGGCAAGATCGGGCCTTGGAGGAGGCTTGGGTTTAAGTTCTGGAAATGAGAAATGTTATGATAAAAATTACAAACAGATCGAATTACATGTTGACTTTCAATAAAATTATAAAAAATGAAAAAAAAAAAAATTATATCTGTGATGAATCAACTGCTTACTTAACTATTGCGAAAGATTTCAAAACTCAATAGACTTACTTGCAACAGTTGGGAAGGCATAAAAGACCCAAAATTAGCTGGCATGCCACAGTCCATCTTCAAACCAGCTAAATCAGAACATATTCCAGCATCCAACGACGTATTTTCTAGATCATCAATAAGATTGACAAATTTTGGTTCAGATTTTTCTGGTTTATCTGCCATTTTGCCACTTTCTGCCTTGTCAGAAAGATGACTTTCAGATGTTGTGGGAACAGGAACTTCATCTTTAAATTCATCCTGTAAAATAAATATCAATGAATAAAACTCCTAATATGAATGTAACAGTCCCAAAACTATTTTGATATACTTAAAATATTTGCCAGAAATAAAAATATTTATTTTATAGTAGCCCTACTGTGGCTCCACACGCATTTTACAAGTAGCATTTGTCTCAGGGTACTTTTTTCCTCCTAGCGAAATTTCACTATGATCAGTTCAGCTGTTTTGGCGTGAAAAGGTGACACACAAGGGAACAGTGTAGATTTAAAAAAAAATATATATAAAAAAAGCTGTTTAGAACTAATGTGTTGAATGGTCTAGGAAGGATAGGTCTATTATGCCTGTTCATGTTCATGCAAATTTGCATGTCCTAAACTAAGGGATGACATGTACAGTACATATTTTATAACTAATACCTCTGTGACCCAATAAATGATCTTCAACTTCAACTTCTTCCTAGATGGCTCTGCATCTGGATTGACGCAATTTTGCCAGTGTCCGTCTCATGATAGCATCGCAAGCTTTATAAGAGAAGGTAACTTACATGTATAGTACAAAATATAGAAATAATATTTACAATAAAGAAAAACACTAACCGTGAATCAACAAAATGTACTACAAAACTACAAACAAGAAAGTAAGAAAAAACAGTGTTAAAATGTCTTACTAAACACTGCATAATATATATAAAAGCACTAAGGAAAAGGTATACTAATTACAATTTTATATCATTATTATATACAAATTTACATAAGGCATAGTTTATTTTAGGGGAGAAGCAAAGAGATAAAATACATTTCATAGAAGTCGGAAGAGGGACATCAGAAGGAAGGGAATCATATAAAGAGAGAGAAACAATAGGGCAGCAGAAAAAAATGTGATCCACGTGGCCTTCATCTATCCCACATTCACATAAAGAGTGATCCCTGATCCTAAGTTTCGCAAGGAAGACAGGAGTGCAAGAATGCCCTAGCCTTAATCTACAAATGGTCGAGGTGGTAGCTTTATTGAATTTCCGAAACTTAAAAAACCACGGAGATCTAGGGATGTCCGGTTGGACATCAGCATAGTGCTTACCCTTAACAAGCTTTGAGGTATTCCAAAGATCAGTCCAAGACTTCTGAAGGAAGGTTTTAGGAAGGAGGCATAAGTCATGACAGAATAAATGGAAATGCTCAAGTGAACCTAGCTGAGCCGCAGCTTTTGCACAGGAATCAGCAGCTTCATTACCTGGGATCCCAGAATGTCCCGGAACCCAGGCAAGAACTACCTCAATACAAAGGATATTGCACTCATAAAGGGCCTGTCGTATTTGAAGAATCAGAGGGAACCGAGATATGTCTCTAAAAGGATTGGAAATGATTGATTGTAGACAACTTCTAGAATCAGAAAAAATTATAGACTTGTTTAAACTATGAGATTTAACAAACAGAATAGCTTCTAATAAAGCAACAGCTTCACCAGTAAAAACTGACGAGGAAGATGGGCATTTAAAACTAAGTGTAATATTTGTAAAAGGAATCCAAACCGCTGCTCCAAGCTCACTATCTGTAGACTTAGACGCATCAGTGAAAATGGAGCGCCACCCACAAAAATTTGTATCAACTTCCGAATTAAATATGCCTTTCGCATCAACTGAATTCTTAAATATACCGAAATTTAACAAAACCTGTGGGCGGAAAATAAGGGCATCGTATGGAATGGAATATAAAGGGTGAGATGGGAACTGCATTACAGGATTTGGAAGTTCAGAGAACTTTTTGAAACTACGGACTAGACAGGGAATTTTATCAGAGTATCGGAATAAACTAAGAAGATGGTTTAATTTTGGAAGAAGAGGGTGATTAGAATTTTGAGCTAATTTGAATAAAAACCTATCGGAAAGAAATTGCCGGCGTAAAAATAACGGAGGCTCACCACACTCAACCTGCATTGCATTTATAGGCGAGGACTTCATCGCCCCAATTATAATACGTAGGCATTTTGATTGAATTTTGTCAAGTTTATCCAACCCTACTTTGCTGCACAAGCTCAGAAGAAAGGAGCCATAATCAAAATGACTCCTTATAATGGCATTATAAATCAATTTTTGGGTGTATGGGTGCGAGCCCCACCATACACCGGCTAGAGACCGAAGGATATTAGTGTTTTTTTCACATTTTTGGGAAATAGAAATAAAATGCTGAGAACCCGTCATTTTAGAGTCTAAAGTTATACCTAAAAATTTTACATGACTGGATATAGGGACAGCGTCACCGCCAATAAAAATACATATAGGTGGGACTACGCGCTTTTTAGTGAAAATGACAGCTGAACTCTTTGCCGCAGACAGAGACAGTCCATGATCTGAAAGCCAGTCACCAAGGTATGATAGAGCTGAGTTCAGTCGGTTACTTGCCTCGTCAAGAGAAGAGGATACCAAGTATAAAGTTAAATCATCAGCATACTGTAATACATTACAGAATGAATCAACGGACTGGTCAAGATCATATGTGTAAAGACTATAAAGCAAAGGGACTCAAGACAGAGCCCTGAGGCAAGCCCTTCCAGACTAACCTAGGAGCAAGTAACCCATGGCAGGATTTAATGACCACAGACCTTTCCATTAAAAGGTTACCAATAAATCGGACCAGTTTCTGGGGAACATCAAGTTGGAGAAGCTTCCTCATCAGTACCGGAAGCTGGACGCTATCGTATGCAGCAGCAATATCGAGGAATATGCCTAGGAGGTATTTTTTTTCTTTGAAAGCTATATGTATATCTGAAGTCAATAAACTAAGGTTATCTAGAGTTCCCATGCCCTTTCTAAAACCATACTGAGTTTTAGAGAGTATAGATCCGTTCTCAGACCACCATTGCAGGCGGCGATTGATCATCTGTTCCGCCACTTTGGCCATAACAGACGACAACGCTATGGGTCTATGACTGGATGGATCTGAAGGATCTTTGCCAGGCTTGAGGATAGGCACAATAATTTGGGACTTCCACTGATCAGGAACTAATCCAATATCAAAAAACTTATTGACTAGAGACAGATATACCTGTTTAGATTGATTAGATGCTTTAACAAGAAAGGAATAAGGGATTTTATCTATACCAGGGGAAGAGTCAATCAGCCCGTCAAGCGCAAGGGTCAGTTCACTGAAACAAAAAGGGGCGTCTAAGCTATCAGTGGAAGGAAGAAAAGAGGGAGGAGATGGAATAGAATCAAAAGAAGGGGCAGAAGGGGGAGCTAGTTTATCTGAAAAGGCCTCCAGCCAAGACGACGGATCATTAGCTGACAGATTGTCAATAGCACATGATCCTCTAAAGCGCCTTATTTGCCTCCATACAAGCGATGGAGGAGATCTAGGAGATAGGCTTTCACAAAAGTTTGTCCAACCTTGCTTTTTCTTTTTTGAAGAGAGTTTTCTAAACTTTGCAGCCGCTTTTTGGTAACTTAAATAGTTTTCGATGGTCATAGAATGACCATAAGCATTCTCAGCGGCCTTACGCTCAGCAACCGCCGCTGTGCATTCTGAATCCCACCATGGGGTGGAAACTTTAAAACTACGTGAGGTCTTTTTTACAGGGACAGTGCGATCTGCACATGCAATAATACAGTCAATAAATACACTGTAAGAAGCAGCAGGAGAATCTTCAGATATAGAAAAAGATTCCAAACATGAATCCAATGAAGATGAGTAAGATGACCAGTCAGCATGAGTAGGGATGTACTTTGAAGTTGGAGATGGGTTACAAAGAGGAGTGACGCTATTCGAGTTATTAATGGAAATAATTATAGGGAAGTGATCACTACCACATGTGTGAGGTAATACTTTCCACAAAATATCCGAAAAAAGTAAAGGAGAACAAAGAGAGAGGTCAACAGCACTTTTAGGATTTTGATTAGGAAGAGTCCTACGGGTAGGAGACCCATCATTAAGAATGCAGAGGTTAGCTTCATCAATAATTTCCATAAGGGAAAGACCAAATAGATCGGAGTGACTATGCCCCCATACTGAGTTATGACCATTAAAATCTCCCATGATAACCTTCGGGGAAGGAACGGAAGAGAAGAGGAGAAGGATATCCGGGATCATAGTGGAATTGGGATGGGGAATATATACAGATATAAAAGATATACCAAAGGACTTGACACCAACAGCGTTGATGTGAAAGGGGAGGGACGGCAGGGTGATTTGAGAGTAGGAAAGGGAGCGCCGAACTAATAGGGCACTCCCGGCATGCCCGTCAGTCCTATCCGCTCGGAGACAAGAGAAACCTGAGATCCGAAAATGGGAACCAGGTCTCAACCATGTCTCCGAGACGGCTATGACCGACGGGCTATGAAGATTAATTAAGTGTGTAAGTTCATGACGCTTTGCCCGTAAGCTTTGACAGTTCCACTGGAGAACAGTCAGAAGATTCATTTTGCGAAGTGATGGAAATGAGTTCAGTCAATTTTGAAGCAACGTTGTTCGGTAATGAAAGTGAGTTCGAAAGAATAATGTTGATAATTAAATTTAGAAGAGTTTCGATCATATTCGTTTGGGAAGGTTGGTTTAGAGCACAACCATTAGGCACCAAAGAGATTGGTGTAGAAACCATATCTCTATGGGCAACCTTATCGTAGGTCCTAACTTGTTGTGGGAATGAAGATTTTGGAGAAGCGTAAATATTTTTGACATATGATCGATTGGATTGGGGGACAGTTCTTCCAGAGAGTTGAGGGGGAGATTGGGAGAAAAGGTCTTGGGATAATACCTGTTGGGCAACCTCAGTATAGGGGCGTGAAGTTCTTGGAAACTGTGAAGAGGCCTCCTCATACGAAATAAAATTTTGTGCCATTGCAGACTTGATAGAACGTTGTCTAATTTGCTCCGGGCAACATTTACTGGTAGCAAAGTGCCGCCCTGAACAGTGTAGACAGGAAGCTTCCATCTCAGGAATATCGCAGTTATCTCCAAGGTGCTCTTTAGAACACCTGAAACATCGTGGACGCGATCTGCATTGAATTTTCGTGTGACCAAACCTACAGCATGAATGGCATTGAATAGTTGGAAAAGTGTACAATTCAACTGGCAAGGAGTTATAATACAGAAATACTCTAGATGGCAGGGATTGACCTTTAAAAGTGACAACAACTGATTGGGTTGGAACCCATGACACTTTACCATCATCAAAAACTTTTCTGCTTAAGCGCCGGGCTTTGAGAACCATTCCGCACCCGGTGGGAACAACCAGATCCTCTACAAACTCCTGCATAGGCAAATCAGTAGGGACCTGACGAACCAGTCCCATGCGAGTTATGTTGTAGGTTGGGATCGATGCAGTCAACTTTGACATTTGAAGAATTGAGGCATCAAGGAAATTGTTCGCATCCTCAAAGGTTTTAAATTGTACTGAAATTTTGTTACGACCCATCTGTTTTACACCTTCTGCGCATATACCCTTAAACTCATTATTTAATAAAAACTTACCAAATTTGATGGCCCTGAAGGCAGTGCCCGCAGCTGGCTCCGATTCTACACGAGAAACAGTAACTAGAAACGGGCCTTTGTCTGAGCTTGTGTAGCAAAGACCATTAGCACCCACCACGATGGATGGATGAGAATATACCGTTTGAAGCGAGGGCACAGACAGAGTTGATGAAGCTTTTTTAACTGGTGTGGAGACATCGGAGACATCACCAGCTTCACTTTTCCTTTTAGTCCCCTTTACGTCCCTAGGATCAGGGGGGTCCGGGGGTATGGGAGGGACAGGACTAATCCCGTCCATGATTCACTTTTTTTTCACTACCGTGAAAAAATATATACAGGGAAGAATTTTACTAAAATAAATAAATAAATATTTCTACAAGCTAATTCTAAGTAAATCAATTATTTTCTTCTATTTATTAGAAAAAAAAACGAAAAAGCTTGTTCCGCTGTCAATTCCAACTATACTTCACCTACCTATTTTCAATAAATGATCTGTATTCTGTATAAGAATTCATACCTGGAAAAACAGCATCTGATCTTTGTCCTGAGGAACAACTTCTTTAGATGACTCCCCTTCCATTGGAGCTTCCTCTTCCTTCCCTTCACCCAAACTCTGAGAGAGTTCTTTTAGTATACAGAATTCATATTGAGGAGCTGATTTCAGTGAGTTTGCAGTCGCTCCTAGAGTTTCCGAGACCTTGGTTGCAAAGTTTAGGAAAGAGTTTTGATAATTTGCTAGCACATGAGAGAACATGTTGCATCTTGCTGCTGCTAAAAGATCTATCTGCAAGGAAAGATACACTTTGTTTAAGCTTTCTTATATGCCAATTTCTAGACATGCACAAAACAGAACTCTTGTCTTCTTTTATGTAAATGTATGTAAGTACCTACCTAATGTTTTAAAGCTTTGTGCCACCACACCAGGACCTGTCTGAAAATCAGCGCCGCTACTAACTCCGGCTTGTAGCGGCATAATGCTGAGACAGGGACCTTTTTGGCCCCTTATGTAACACGTATTTGTATCTATCTGTATGTTTTTTATCTATCTCCTTATATATATTTTTTTCTTGTATGTATTCTTTCTTATTATGTAATGTGTCGTGTATTGTGTTATGTATGGTGTCAAATAAATGTATTTTCTTTCTTCTTTCTAGAACTCTGTAATGTAATGCTATATTGCATGACATTTCGTACCGAGTAATATACCATGCAATCAGCACAGAGTTCTGTTAAACAGAATATTCATATACACAGAATAGTAATGTTTAGAGTTCTGTGTGCTGATAGATTTCATTTCTGATTTAACTAGAACTAAATTGAAAATACTTATGGTAGAAAAAATATTACTAATTGTCTATTTACCTTTTGCAATACATCAAGCGTTAACTTATCAAAGGCCTTTTTGCTCTCTCGAACCTGGCGCTGTGCTTTCCGGAAGTTGTCCAAACCACGTCCCGTGTCAGGGTCGAGCTGGGCGCTGGTAGATTTCATCCAACTCAACGCAGCACGGTACTCAATACGAGACTTTTCCATGGCTGATACGGTCGCCCGCATATCGCTCACAGCGCGCGCTCGAAACGTCTCTACTTCATGATAAAGCCGCAGCAACGGCCCACGCACTGATAACCGCTGCTGTCCCGAATACGAAATAGCCTTCCCAGCTGATACCATGTGTTTTCCCGACGCATCGGCATTTTTACCAGAATCCCTCAAAAACTTCCCCAAAGAATTCTCCTCTTGAGCCAGAACACACAATCGCTCCTGATATTGGTCTAATACACGCTGTAGCTGCAGGCAACTGTCGGATATTGATCGGAATAATTCTAACTTTGCATCCAACTCAGCGTCAGAAGCAACGATACACGCATCTTCTTTGTTTCCCAATTTCTTTAGCACAGTCTTTTTTGTTACCCAATACTGATGTTGCATCATGTTTTACATAGGATGAGCTTCCACTTTTCCTCAAATTCTTCAGGTTTACAGACAAATATCGCACTAAAATCGGAAAATAAAATAAAACTCGAAAATCGATAATTTTGATTTGTTTGATAGTTTTGACACATGACTGACATGACAGGACAGCTGACCGCAAGTTGTCTTGCAATCAAATCAAACAAAAAAAATGATTGCTTCAAACTACGGCTTCAAATCATTAATAGATCCCAATTCAAGTTCCCCACTCTGTACGTTCATGTTCATTCTTTTATCAAACATCTAGTTTTTATCTGTGCAAAATTATTTATTGTCTATGGATGGATTGGATATTTACAACCGGAATGTGGAATGGCTGCCGTGTTTTGCGTTTGCGAAAGATCGTAAAATCAAATCGGTGTGTAAAAAATGTTCAAATTTGATAGATGAGAGGAAAAGATAACACCTCAGCGTGGATTTTAATAAAATGTATTGTGCTAGTGATATCAAAACAATTCCCGAAGTGTCTTCGTCACAGTCTTCGAGGAACGTCAAAGATGGTAAGTTATGCTGTCAATTTATTTTTATAAATAACGCTTCCAAAATACTTTGTATAACGGTAAAAGTGCGTTGATTGAGCTCTACAAAACCGTGTGTTCCTAATTCTTGAAATAATTGGTAAGTTTTCATTGTTTAAAAAGTTTCAAACTTGTTCACAAGTTTTAGCAGCTATTCAAGTATTATTAATGTTATTATAATTCAATTAGATTTCTGCGGCGTTGTCGTTATATCTGCTTATTTAGTAATTCTACTAATATTGTAAAGCAGTATGGATGAAGATAATATGTAGTTTTGACATCCTTCTGCCAAAACTAGGTAGGTACCGGATCAACATCTATATATTACATAGACTTTGTGGATTGTGCCCCTTATTTGTCCCAATAATTTGCTGGATAAGTATTGGTTTATTCACTATCATAAATTTCCTTTTAAATGGTTCGTCACCCTATTGAAGAATAACAGGAAACACAAATAAATAGTGTTATCATTATACAGTCCATAGAGGTCTTTCTCAAATGAATCTGGTTCCGACAAAACTCAAAATTCCCAAACAAAATTTAATTTCCTTATTATGATTTTTGATGAATGTTTCCTTCCCTTTAGAGTAGGTATCTGTAGGTTGGTATATTAGCTATTATTTTTTTTTTTAAATTGATTCCTGCCTTGTCTTGATAACTACTTTATCAAGTATTAAAAAAAAGGCCTGAATATTATAAGCTTGTCTTAAATTAGACGGATACTGAATGGTGCTTGCTCACTTCTTTTTGTTTTCCAAACATACAAGTCTGGACATTATAACATAGGGAATTTGCCGTAAGTAATTAAGGTCCACATTACAATGGCCACTAGTTTAAGTTTTGGAAAGAACTACTCGAGTTTTTCTGAAGATTTGGTTCTATAATAAAACTCACCTGCAAACAAAAAGTGCGCATTGTGGACTAGCTGAAGTGTCTGTGTGTTGGCCATATCCTTGTAGAACCAACAACCACTGGAGTAAACATGTTTTTGAGGGGAGACTAAGACTCTAGAAACTTAATGTAGGACAATCAATCAATCAATCAAATCATTTATTTGCAGAACACATTATTACAGGTACATGTCAGGTCTTATAACTAGAGTGGAGTCAAATGTGCTCAACCCGCAAGCAGGTGTGCAAATATTAAAGCGTGTTTTAAGGTCGTTAAATTAATCAATAATTAAAATAATCAATGAAAATAAATACATTGGTACAATCAATAAATAGTTAACTTTAAAATTAATTCACAATCGTCAAAACATAATAAATTCTCTACTTAAGATTAATAAATTCATTTACACTATAGAAACATTGGTCAAGGAGCCACTTATTGAATTTTTGTTTAAATAAATTACCATTGAGGTCTTTAATAGATTCTGGTAACTTATTGAATATAGTAATGCACATATTATATACATTTTTTTCATAGATTTGTTTGTGGCATTGCGGTTTATATAACAGATTATCAAATTTTGCTCTTTTCTGACACCCTCCAGGTGGATCTGCAATAGACTACAGTCAGATACTGAATGCCGCAAGCAGAAGACAGATTGCTATGGCAGCCCAGTAGTACTCGCAGGATAACAACAATGATGATGATGAACTTCAATATGTAGTTCAAATAATGCGCTGTAAGCAAGTTGCGAAACAACAATAAGGCCTTTTTCAAATAAAAATGGTTAAGTCTGAGTCAACTCTTGAGTCAAACCTTCATACATACCTACAATCTGATTGGTGCATAAAAAATGATCACTTTTGCTAGATGAGAGTATGGAACCCTCCTGTTATATACCATTGAACAAACCAATTTTGCAAAAGAAGCCCAAAATATTGCTTATTATTATTAATGGAAAAATCGACGTTAGTCTTAACATGGCATTTATTATTTGTTGTTAAAGCGGCAACACATTCAAAATTTAACTGTCTACTTATTACGGTTATCCATGTCTGGGAAAGCACGCTTGTCCGTTGGTGTAGCCAACTCTAGGTTCGTCCGGACCTCTCCCCGTTCGTGTCGGTAAACCGTCCCATCTGATTATTTGAGTGTGGGAATACGAAAACGCATCATTTAATTAAGGTACTTTTTACAAAAATGATTGTTAGCGTTTTTCAAATGACGTTGACGACGATTAGCGCTTGTCGTTCTGACTCAGTCGCTGCCGCTGGCTTTGGCACATACTATGTGGTTACTTACGTGGCCGCCTTTCTCAACTCTAGGTTCGTCCTGACATTTAACCTACTCCGCATTTAACGACTCAAACCCCCCGCTTTGCCGCGGGTCAAGGTCGATCTATGTTTGACTCTTCCTCGCGTGTTCTTGACGTATTGATTCTAAAACTCTTTTGTAGTAGTCAAGACTTTGTTGACCTTTATAAAAAGCTTTATGGGTTAACCTAAGTTGTGAGCTTGAGAGTTATCGGCATTGGAGTACCTATACCTAGTTTTTATACCTTTTTAGAGGATACATGACATGGCCATTTGTTAGGGTTCCACACCCAAGGAGTACTAACGGACTCTATTAGGCCTCTGCTGTCCGCCCGTCGTCGTCGCGTCGTCGATCTTCGTTTTCTAGGTATTGTTGTTTCTACGAAGTGCAATTAGTATCTAAATTCCGGTAGATTATGAAATCAATATTCGCACAATCTTGGATTATCTTTTTATTGAGGTTTCGTCAATCGTGATGTCATGTATCAAGGCTTAAGTTATGATGACCTCACGGCTAAATTATCGCATCTCGATAACGTGTTTAAGTAATCACAGGCGAAATACCTAAATAAAAGGAAAAGTATCGAATAGGTAATAGTTTTGTTCTGAACAGACAGTAAAGGAATGATATTGTCTATTCATAAAAGCGCTTTTTTTCTCTTAAGCCGGATACTGAGCAGAGTGTTACAGGGTGTTATAAATAAAAAAAAAAATGATTTTATTTCAGATGACTTAAATGATCCATAATTTGTTAGTAAAATTAAACACTAAGAACTTATTACTAGGGTTAGTTATACCTAATACTAGAAATTAAAACTAAATTAAATTAAATCACTCTCCCCATGAAACATTTCCACAGGGGAGAGGTGATTCTACCTGCTATAGTGTTTAGGATGGTGTTGGGGCTGTCGCGTACCCTGCGCATAAGGGATGCGGTCTTTTTACGGAGGATGGCAGCAAAGCCATCCGTCTGATATTCCGCAAACATTCCCGATGCACTGCAAAATCGAGGCAGTCCCAACATCATGTATGTTATGTACCCTTTGCAGCGAGCATGATACGTTACACCTTGTGCTGAACTCCTTCTCGTTGCTCGTTGCAAGCGCCTTCTTTCCCCATACTGCAAGAACGCTCGCAATAACACGTTACATTACGTCCCGTAAACCGAATCAACCTAAGAATCGATCTCTAGAGCTAAAATATTTATCGCGTAAAAGTCTGAATAATTAGGGTCTGTAATAAATTTTGACCGCCCTTCATGAAGGTTGGTACTAAAATAAAAGCTCAGCGTGATCCAGATAAAAATAAGCTCAAATTATAGTAGCCTGAAATATACTGGCGAATGTCAAAGGTTACTAAAATTGTAATTAACAAAGAAACTTATTAAAATCTATCCAAATATATAAGAAAGTCGTAAACAGATTTGGCTGAAAATTGGAGGGGAGGTAGCTTCGAACCATGAGACGGACATAGGATGTGGATTTTGCATACATAGGACTTTTTATCTATATTTTTCTATTTGACACGGAGATTTTCACGCAGGCGAAGCCGCGGGGCGCAGCTAGTTTATAATAAATCTCACTTCTATGATATACGTAACGTACGCGTTACATATTTTTTGTTTTCTTGCCTATACAAAAGCTGACGCCTCTATAAACCTTAGGAAAGATATGTCTAGGGTTTTACACTAGGCTAGGTTGTAATTATGACGTATACGAAATCGCATTGCAAACACGTAGTTGGAGTATATTCGACTTAATATCGGTAGAGCACAGTTTTCAATCACCTGATTCAAGTCTAAACTGATAAAGGTCAAAGGTTGCTCTACCCTCCAATAGGCTGGTAAAGCGCTCGACCTCTTAAAAATTAACTACACAAAGAAGATTTTTTTTTACATTATATATTTTTCTGAGATATAATGAACAATACCTAAGCGACGCGGTATTAAATTTTATCTTACAAAGGCTGTGTCAGTTGATCAATCAATAATTCTCAGCTTACTCTGCTAGATAGTTAAGGAATCTTATTTTGCCACTAACAGAATTTCAAATAACCATTTTACCGCAGATTAATAAAACGTAAAATTGAAACTAAATTTTAAACGGGTTAATAACTCACCCGATTAGCATTTCTGATGATCGGAAACTAATTATTCGGAAAGCAATTTTGTGAAAATGGATAGATTGAACTATTCAATGCTATTTAATTAAACCAGCGAAGCAGGTTAGTACCTAGCGCTAGACAATAGCAATTGAAGAGCTATGATTCCATCTGCTACTTACTTACTATTACTTCAATGGCTAAATAAATCTTCATCCTTAAATATGGATGGTGTTGATTTTGAATTCTGTTCTAATTGCCATAGAGCTTTTGATAGTATTGTAACATTCGCAACACAGCAGAAGCCTGTATGACGTAATATAGATACTATTGTCTTAAATAATTAAAACCTTTACACCATAACATGACCCGTAATTAAGTCTGTTCCTCGCTAGTTAATTATAACCTGAATTCCGCATTATATTGGTGTGCTAGATTCTGCCTGCGGCTTCGCACGCGTTGTTTTGTTGCTATGGAAACGTTTAAAGATTATTTATATCCTATGAGAACTGATTTATGGGATAGTAAGTAGCCTATTTTTTATTCCAGGCCTAGAACTACCTGTATTTTAGCCCGATCCGTTCAGTAGTTTTAGCGTGAAGAAGTAATAAATATCTATCCATTCATATAGACATCCAAACATTCGCATTTATAATATTAGTAGGACTCGATTCGTGATCAGTATTATTCGGCATAATATTGGAAGCGCAATTTGTAATTAATACTCACAGGTTTAGCGGAATAGCTTTTGGCACGGCTTGTATTAATTGAACATCGCATTAACCTTTGTTTATTACTTGAATACAGGGGATGCAATTCAGCGGCAGCCTACTGGTACTGGTTCATTTTATTTCTCAGTCCTAGAGCTACTCTTTTTTATATTTTGAAAAGTTTCATCTAAACTCTCCACTCTTTCATTTTAAACGAGATTAAGTTACAAAAAATCACTAAAAGTTCATGAAATAGGTAATGACTGGTGAAAATAATAAAAAACCGACATTATTTTCTCAGAAACAACACAGTTCCTTCAGTTTCAATACGAACGCAGTAATCAAATGCATTAGTTCTGAATAAAAACTAATTGCTAGCATCGATCGTTTGTATTCGCTTTGTACATCGACGTGTGTTAGGTATTAATGAACGGCCGGGGTGTCCGGGGTGCTCCGGGCGCCGCGTCTGCTGTGCTGACATAGTTACGGGCGCCGGCGCGGCGGGGCCGCTGCAGCCAGACCCGGCCGGGAGCAGACGACACGCGGCCGCCCTACAGCACACCCGCGCCGCCCTAACCTCTCCCACACTCGCAGAGTTAAACATTCCGCGCATACCTACCTCGGAAATCCATCACCATTGTTCTCGGTCACAATACGCACGCAAGTTTATCGGATTGTAAACATCGTTTGCGACGTGCGAGCTGAGACGTTTGTGGTTCTGTTGTCGAATTCGTTTACAATCAGTGATTTGGCTTTTGAACTTTAGATTTTAGAACTCTGTAAATACCAAATTGCGGTTGCTCGTTTAAGTAATTGCTAAATAAAAGCCGGCAAGCTGTATTCCGTAGAAAGTTTCAATGTCTACGAGTTTGACGAGGACAGTACGTGCAACGGCCACGAAGATGGCTTCGGCACCAGCAAGAGAAGTGAGTACATACTTTTATGTGTCGTAAAACTTATTTTATGTTAAACACATTATACTGCTCTCTCGTATGATGGGCTTTTGATGTATTGTTGAAGAATGAGGCGTAGACATCCTCGTAACTGCTTTTTTCGTAACGGCTTTTAAATTGGGTGTATTTTATTTCCAAACTTCCACTTTTTCAATTTTATCCTCGAAGTTTATTGTATTTTTCGTAAGAATTTAGTATTTCCTTTGTACGTTTTAATGATTTGTTTATTGCATTACCTGTTCAATAAGGCAAATTGTGTTTAATAAAACTGTCTTAGATCTTAGAAAAGTTTACTAAAGGTCCATATCGGTCACGATAATTTACCGATTTTCCCGGGAAATTTAAATAGCATGTCTATATAAATTGGCAGCGGTAGAAAATATTTCTAAAGCACTTGGTTCAACAATGCTGTGGTGTCACAGAGATTAACTTATTAGACATTTGAAATTTTGTTACAACTCGCGCGCTGTTTAAATTTTAACAAGAGACAAGTAATTCCTACCTTCAAGTTTCCTTGAATGTTTAATGTGTGTAATTCTAAAATCGATGGCCACTTCCTATGTAGGTTATAATTTTATAATGGGACGGTTCGGCCGCATTGGTGTAATGCTTAAATAATGACATACATTTGTATGTCATTGCTATCTTGATATGGGTCCATATTAGGAGCGTCCCATAGGATCTACATGAAGTTATAATTTATTGTTCTTACTAGGCAGATTAGATCAAATCAGAAAAGGGATACTTCGTTCAGAAATTGGGAAATTGAAAATTGCCTCTTCATTTATGCACGAAAGTCTTCAACTGACTCCAGCCAGACTTATGCCATAAAAATCTTTCAGAGATGTAAAATAGGCCTTTGTGTTGGAGAGGATGTAGAAGAACTAGTCGATTACGCCTATTATAGCTTTGATTTTACGGCACTATGTTTTCGTTCCGTAAAAATACGAATAAAAACACCTGTTCTTTTTATCTCGCTTAAATAACTCGCACAACTGTGTTTACGTTTTGATAACCTTACAATAGTTACAATACAAAGCAATTTTATCAATAGCTGACGTTTATAATTCCCAATTTTGTTGTGACCGGTATGACTAATACCGTCCATATTGAAATTCAGGCTATCGAATGATGTTGCTTTGGTAAAGTCACAGATATAATAATACTATAGATAGTTATACTAGTATTATATATGTAAGTGAAAAGCATGCAAAACGTCTCGACGAGACACAGCCCTTGCTAATGTAGAAGTTGCTCTACATCATCGCCCGAATTTTTTGACTGTATATAACTTGAAAACATCTTTTTGCTTCTGTAACCTTGGTAGAGACATATTCGCTCTAGTATGGCTGTTATACAATATGTTCTCCTTATTGTTTCGTTAATTAATAGATCCACGAGTGGCATAGTCTAACCTCGTGTTATCGATTAGATTGTGCCGTACCACATTCTGTTTTTAGATATGGCCCATGACCTTTTAAATAACCAACATCACAGATCAATTGACGTAAATTGTCGTCGTTTTTACTATGATAGATAATCGACAAATGAACTAGTAATTAGAATTATTATATTATGTAGTTATAGATTTATTTGCTGTCGCTTGTCGTTCTCGGACTGTGAAATTCATGAGAATCATTAAGTTTTTACAGTTTTCCTCAGAAATTATGCAACACATTTTTATAACATATTTTATTTATCGCGCTCGTAAGCTATTAACTATTCGCATATTCTTAAACAATACACAATTTCTTCTGTCGTTGGTTTGTTTGCTTCTCTCCTTGTTTATTTATTATTTATAACATACATAATTCAAAACATCAACTCCGTTCCAAGAATGTTTGATAATGAACATTCTTGTAACAGAGACGACGGTAGGGAACCGTCGTCGTCATAATGAATATAGGTAATAAACAAAACATCATTAATTCAAACAATTCCGTTCCTTTTTCTCACATGCAATTCCATACTGCATACGCAATGATAATACGATCGATGCAAGTATAAGCTGTGCAAGAAACCAGTTGAGCGAGCGAAGGTATAATACACCTCTACGTACCGTCATCGAGAGATAAGAGTAGGTGAACTGGTGAACGGGCGTTGGCTTTGCTTCACTTGTCTGCCCGCCCGCCAGTTGTCTCTGGCGCTTCGCATCGACAACACGCGCACGCGCAACTTACCAGACAACAAAAAATCTGGGCCGCTCTTCCGTAGTTTACCACTTCTCTCGCTTATATGGAGTGTTCGCGGTGACAGTTTCATAAAAACATATCTGACTTTTTTTGACGTTTTATCTTTCATATCAACTATGAAACGTAAATAAAGTGCAAAATTATTATTTCAACGAATTTTTATCTATGTGGGGTACGTGATAAGTGCTATAACTGTGTGAGCGTATTGTTTTCTGCATTTTTGCTAGCCAGCTTGAGGTTTCTTGGAAGTGATCGCAACAAGTTTTGGTGAATGAGTCAGCTAACAGGCGTCGGAATTGTTAACTTTGTCAACGTGCTACCCACGATTACTGAAGGTAATTTGCCACGAACTATTATCGATAAACGCTGTCATAACAATGGACAGTTTATTTATAGTAGATAACTATAGTAAATCATGGTTTTATGGTAACGGATCCTATGTTCCTTTAATCCTGACAACACCAGGTTGTGTAACACGAGTAGGGACAGCACTTATGCTGATTCAAACTGCTTTATCTATACGTATTGAATTGCAGTTGAGGCTCTACGGAAGGGTTTATGGTTGTTAGCGCTGAACCTTATGGCTATGCAAGTCCTATTCATGCCTAAGGCTTATCGCAATTTTATTACTACTAGGAATTAGTAACGAGTTCTGAGAAGTAGCACGTAAATTCCAAACCCAACAGAACTGAAATCAGAATTCACTACCTGCTTGGTAAAGGTCAACTTTTATAGTCTTTGTTCGTAATCTTAACTCAGCTCTCAAAGATTTATGATGATTTCGTAGTCTTATTTAACAACTGTTTCATGGTACAGCTTTCAATCGAAATCATTATGTGCAAAAAATTGTCTCAATTTTTTTGCAGCGATCGTCTGTACGCCCGATATTTCTTGTTCGGATGTGTCTGTGAAAGTATAACTTTCTTTTTTCTGCAAACAACACGCATTCATTAGCAACTCTGTCAAAACAGTATGGTATTAAAACGTTTTCTTCATTTTATTACAGTACCTTTGAAATTGCACTTCGGAGAAATAATATTAGTTTTAAACACAAGGAAGTGGGTTGGTCATAAAGTTCCGGGAAACATGTGACAGCTGCGCGAGCCGTTGCATTTAATGCTCCTTTTTGAGGTTCTCGTTGAGGGTATGAATGGTGCCATAGAGCCAGTAGGTAGGATGTAACGTGACTCAGCCCAAAAGCTCCGCGACCTTGGAGGCATCCGCTATCCGCCAGGCGCTGACGATTCGTCGCAAGCGCAGGTGGGCCGGCGCCTAGGGTCGACGACCGCGTCATGAGGACGATTAACATCTCGAGCTGGTTGGATTTAATCACAATTTACTGCACATTGGCATTGGCTCGTCCGTAAAGGCATCTCAAAACGAAATTTCAGTATCAAGAAAATACGATAATTTTTTAAACTTTACTGCAGAAATTCAAGTTATAAATCTCTTTCTTGTGGCTCTCTCAACCTCAAACACAATTTGTTTATGCTATTTCCATTTTCAACTTAGCGTTGAACTCTAGCAGCATGAATAAAATTGTCCGTAATGTAGAAACCATTAGCTATCTTTAAATGAAGTGCCGTTCGTCGCCGCGGGCCGACAGTGGACCCTGTACGACTGGTTTTTGCCTTTGTCTTAACGATTCCAATTCTACCAGTAAAGGGCCTGCATTCGGCATCCCGTTGAGTGAGTTATTCGTATTCCTTTTGTGTTTTACAAGCAAATTGTTACTGCCAATGCTTTCGTTGGCTGTTTTCGTAAAAAGTTTTTTATTGGCGGCCCATCGCAGTGGCCTTTTCTCCGAACAGCCTCAAGTTAATGGAATATACGTTCGGAATATCGAATCACTTTCTGCCTTAACTAGCTGAGAGCTTAAGTTATTTGTTATATGTTGCTAGCGGTCGGCAATCGCAGAACATCAATGACGCTCGGAACAAAAGCTATACAATTACAAAAGACCTTGCTAGTCCGCAACATATCAAAGCGCATAATGACTATTAACGTAGTGTTCTGTAGTGCCAGTGCTTCATCTCCACTACACACACTTGCAAAACAATGCATTCTGTCCGTCGCCGTCGTGTCTTTAAGTCGTGATATCTTCTAAATCTCAGTTTTTAGTTTCCTAAAACTTTGAAATCATGCTTTTAGAGGTAGATATTTTTTCCGTTAATATAATGCATTTCTACATTCCTTGTTTAATAAATAGTTATTAGGCATCTTTAGTAGTTATAAGTCGCGCTGCCGGTCTTAAGTTTTACTATGCTGTCGGCGTCCCTCACATATAGAGTTCTTTATAGCCTATGTTTACCTCTAGGAAGCTGCTCGTTGCAATTACAGGTAATTTTCAAGCCTGCAAAAAGTGTCGGTAGTTTATCTCCGTACAGTTAAGCCGTTATCTCGCGTGGACCTTGATATTGTATGATGTATGATGATGATCTAGTAAACCTCGGATGCATTGTGGAAGCTACATACACCTGACAATTATATGGCCGTAAAACTGAATGGAACTTCCTGTATTACACGAACATGTTTGTAAGTTGGTTAATTATCTTAAGGTGAAGTGAGTCCCTAAAACCCACGTTATGACTGTACTGTACGTAAAATGAATTTCAAGGCATAAAAATATTGATTTAATTATTATAAAGATTAGGATTCAATTGAGTAAGTTATGGGAGTCGAAACACGATTGACTATACAAAAATATCCTCTAAATAAATCTTAATTTTTCTCCGGAAAAGTAGTTTGATTTGCTAGTTATTTAACATATACGAGTTCCCTAATAAAATCTATCCTTCAAATCCTTTAGACGATTATGGTTTTTTTTTATCGCGGAAGAGAATTATTTTAAAGCAAAAAACCAGTCGAATTGTCGCTATTCCGCTGCCCTTGCCTTCATACTCGTATATCGACTTCCCCGCATGGCGTTCGCTTTATTTCTTTAGGCTTAGAAAATAAGCGCACATTCTTGTCTCGAAACCCGAGCCCTTAAAGTTTTGGTGTCTCCCATTAAAGTGGTCATAGTTTGGTTAAAAACCAACTATGACAATATTATACTAGTATCTATTCTACATATATTTAAAATTTTTGGGGTTTGGCATACTTATAATGTGAAGTCATCTGCACGTGCACCTTTAGGCTATCTTTGATATCTCTATAAACACCTTAGAATAATTATAAAAGGCAACTCGATTACTCAATGTACGCCATAAAAGTTCCGCATTTCGAATTTGATGTCAAAACTCAGCGCATTAATCCCATAATAGCTGAATCCATAGGGAGAGAACGGAACGCTCGGCTGGGCACGCCAGCTCGCAACTTGGCCACGCCTCGGCGACGACGCCGACACAATGATATGGAAACTATTGTACACGTATTCATCTATCAACCAGTCACGATACATACCAACTCACGCTTTACCACAAATCAACAAACTGAAAATCGTGATACTAGCTAATAAATAGACCACTATCTGATCTACCTATGACTTAGAGTTGCTTTCTCTGTTATTGTTCGTTTCACCTTCAGTCTTTGAAACTAGAATAGAATTACTTCGTGCTACATCACACATGACATTTTCAGGTTATTCAAATACATGTCGTGCCTAAAGTTTGTTATGCTTCAGATAATGAATAACGTAGACTATCTTATCATTAATCACTGACAAGAAATCGACCTTAATAGCAGGAAATAAGAACGTGTTACTATTATTATAAATTTGCTCGTTAGGTAATTAATTAATAGTCTGAGTGCCTTGTCTCGCTTTCTTGCGTTTTATATATTTACTTCTTTTGACGTCTTCATGTTTGTAGTTTCTCTAATCTTCTTTTCATTGTTTATCGTTTCTGTTGAGGTATTTACATGATCTTTGTCCATTATGGTTGAATTAGCTTCTTGTAGTGCTCCGCTGAGTGTGATCTAAGCAACAATCGGTACCAGCGGAACGGCGGCACTACAGTTTAAATCCGCATTTACATCACAATTGCTCGTATTGAATGCAGGGTCGCAGGTTCGAGGTCGTGCCCCGTGTGCACGCGCTTTTCATTCTTCAATACCTTTGTCTCTGTCTACAAAAAAAAAGTTTCATCAACCGTCAAAATTATAAAAATAAACATGTTGGCGTATCTTTTATTCAAATTTGTAGGCCTGTAGCATTCAATTAGATCTTGTATTATCGGATTTCGATTGTTATACGGCGTGAAATCAAATGTAATGAGAGGTTCGGTTGGATTGGAAATTAAAATGATCTGAGTGTTAGCATATGTCTATAAATTATTCAATGTTGTAACTTTTTGACTGGCTCGCCACTCCTGTCAGACTTTATGTCGCGACCTGTCAGAGGCCGGCATGACTGTCACCGATGATTGACGATGTGCGGAGTGGCTTCGCATTGCCGTCTCGACACTCAACCAGTGAGGTCGATCAAGGGAGGTGTTGGGTTTGTGGTGAATTTAGAGGTGTGAGTATTACCTTGTTAATATTTAGGCTTTAAACCCTTTGCCATGAGAAGGTAACGTAATTTTGAGATGGACCGATAGTAGATAGGTGAGTCACTAACAGATCAGAAGTGGAACGTATCCATAACCACGTGATTTATTTTAATTTTTTTTATTTTATTCATTATTTTTCTGTTCGTTGTGCAATCATTTTCATATGACCGGCAAAAGGTTAGTCGGACATGTGAAACTGTTCAAACAAAGAAATGGGTTAAACCCATAAAACCACGAACCAAACCATCTTTGAACTTCAAAGGTTAGTCAGACTAGATTGTGGAACCGATCAAACAAAGAAATTGGTAGAATCCATAAAACCACGTATTATTTTGTATTTCGCATTCTCTGTCCGATCATGCAATATTTTTATTAATATATGGCCGGCAAAAGTCTACTTCAACATTTTTTATTTTATTATATAACCTTCGATTCGACACTTTGTCCATAATTGGTTGGAAGAGATCGCTACTAGCGATAAGGCCGTCGTTTGTGACTCACAATTTAACAAACAAACTCTGTACCAAATCATGTTTTGCTTATCTACCCTAACTATAGACTAAAAGAGAGTTTTTTGCAATTATCTCGTAAACGGTAAGAGATACGTCAAAAATAACCAAATTTTTACCCCCTTTATAAAACCCCACTCATAGAATTACCAATTATTCTGAACCACTTTGGATGACGTCATCACCAAGTTTCTTGATGGTGCAATGTATAATTATCTATGTTATTGTTGTATTGTTACTGGGATTTGTTAACATGGGTTTGCAGCTAAATGTTGAATAGAACATAATAGGGACATCATTCCTTACAAAATGCGTTGCTTGGTTTAAATGTCATTCCAGCGGGAAGCACACGCGCGGGCTGCCGCGTCCGGAGCGCGAGGGCACTGTTGCTACGCTGTCCAAGGCAGGGTGTCCACACTGTCCGGGGTGCTGCTGCAACAGTCCAGGGCGCTGCTGCAACAGTCCAGGGCGCTGCTGCCACGTTGTTTGGGGCGCTGCTGCCACGCTGTTTAGGGTTGTGCTGCCGCAATGCCCAGGGTGCGGCTGCTGCGCTGTCCGGGTTGATCCTGCCACGCTTTCCACGGCACTGGTGCCACGCTGTCCAGGGTGCAGCTGTCTCAGTTATGATGGAGGACGCTATCCGTTTTGTATTATCGTTTATAGAAAACGGTAAAGAGGGATAACGGTTTGTAGGCGTTGTTGGCAGCGACCAGGTGCGGCTTAGATATTCCCATTGGACCCAGCCGGTGCCGAGCCTGTACTGGAGCCGAATCGGAGGTGGCCACCCCAGCTGCTTGAGATTGGGTGTTTCAAAAGATGGCTACATGGTATTTCATGGGCAGGTACTTGGTACATACAACATATCAATGGTAAGATAAAAAAAAAAAAAAAGGGGATGTTAGTAGGTAGGTACTATAACTCACAGTTCTCTAATTTATCTGTGTTATTTTATGATGTGCCTTTCCTATTGTGGCATGTGCTGCAGTTGTCACATAAATGTGTTACCTATCTATGTTGGACCAGACTGAAAATAATGAATTAAAGGAGCAAGAGGCTCTATAGATAAACGCATTCTGCCTATAATTGATCTTTGTTGTCTGGAAATAAAGAATTTGAATTGAATTAAATAATACAAACGTCTTTATCAGACATAGTGTGTTACCTCTTTTGAGCAAATGCTGGTCAAATAATTTTGGTAGAGATTTAGATTTTGTTTGTACAGAGCCGTTTTAAAATACACAAGGATGATACAGTGACTGGGTGCGGTCTGCATCCTTTTGTGGCATACTATTGTTTCCCTGTCTGCTGTTGCCCCAGATTTAAACAATATAGTACATTTAACGTAATTTTGATGAAACAAAGCTACGAGTATGATACATATTTTGAGAGCAGTGCTTCATTGCTAGGGGCTTTAAATATTACGTCGGCTCGAAAGCTGCAGTTTATATTTCGATATTCAAATAATTTATTACAATCTAAAGGTGTAGGTGTACAGAGGTATTTATAATTTGGCTAATTATTATCGCCGTAGAACTTGTTATACACACAATGAGAACAAAAAAATAAATAGCTATGTAAGTGCGTTGGCTGAAAGTATGATTCGGTATAACGTAAGAGGAATGTATTATTTGAGTTTTGGATTATTTCTATCTAGGCAGTCGATGACTTGGCCTTGAGAGTTGTTAATTCCTTTTTTGTAAGCCAAGGGACTGAAACATTTAGTTGGAGAAATGATGCCATCGCCAGAATGGTCATGTTTATTTGGTTTTGTTCTTGACATAATATTATGAGATCAATTCTGTTTGTCAGAGAGAGGTCCCAAATCCTGTGGAAGGCAACATTCTTCTAATTTTGTCCAAATTGATCTCACAATGTAAAGTGTTTGCTAAGTGACTTGATAGTCCGCATAGTCAATGATGAACAGCGCTAACGGGCGTCTATCGAGAATGTTATGTTTTTCATGAAAGCGTAAATATTTTGTATAAATATGTTTTTTCAAATGTCTTTGTAAAAATTTGAACAACAGCGATGGCATATCACTATCTTGGCCTTTGTCTCTAAAGATGCGATGGTGATATATCTACCTATGGGATACCCACGCTGGTTGTTTACGATTAATTTAATTGATTTTTGACAGTCTGAAACTTTGCGTTTCATATTCTTATATTACCTATCATTTTGTACATAAAAAAATGGGGTGCTCTAGCGTCGCCTTTTGTACCTCCAAATATGTGATGATATCTGCCTATGAGATATTCACACTGGTTGTTGGGAGTCAATTATCCTTGATAGTCGAAAAGGTATGAGTTTTATATTCTTGTATATTATTTTGTATATTTGGGAAACAGAGGGTGCTCTAGTGTCGCCTTTTATACTTCCAAAGATGCCATGATAATATCATCGCCTAAAAGATATCAAAACTAGTTATTAACGAGTCATTGGTTTTTGACGGCCATACAAGTTGTAAAGGGGTCTTTGTAAGGTTGATCGTAGGTATATACCTCGGTTTCGAACCAAATTGTGAATCAGACATTCTATGCGAGCATTTAATGTAGATGATCTCTAAATTAAAATCTCATTGGTTACATTGGATCTCAAACTTATTCCAAACTTTATTCGAGAAATTCCAAAAACAGTTGGGGCAACTTTTTGAAATTGTCGCTGTTGGCAGTATCGCGCTGAAGCCAATTCACAAGAGGTTTAAAGAGAAGTCAAGTCGGAGTCTTCTAGAGACTATTAATTCGTGCTCCTCGGGAAAAGGAACATAGGCGAATGTCTTGATGCGATTCAAGAACTTTTAATTAAGTACAATGTTTTTGAGAATGCCATTCCTTGGTATAATAGTGGTATATTGGTATTGGTGTCACGGGCTGTGGCTGAGATGATTTAAGATAGCGGCAAGGGCCGTCGTAGCGTGGCCAGCGATGCAATTGTTGCAGGCTTGTATAGTGTTTTGCTCAAATAATGAGATTCTTTTGAATACATTAAGTTTTGTTTTGAATATCACGAAAATTTATGTAGAGTAATATGGAGCTCTATAATAATGTACGTTGCTGGTCCAGCATTGTCTACTTTGCCGGTGCCTGTTCGAATAAGGTGACGTCCCTGTGAGATGTTTGATAAGCCGGAAAGTTGTAATTTGCTCAGGAAAGGTTGTTCAAATGATAGACGGGTTAACAACGAAATGTAGTTGGAAAACCCCGGCCCTTGAATCAGAAATATACCTGATGTTGTTATCTGATTCAAGATCAGAAATATAGAATGTTGTTATTGAAATTATAACTAAAGGATATCATTAATTCTTTTAGTCATACATTCAGGATATCCCGGGTCCTCGCAAGCATTACTATGGAATGTGTCTGGTGTATTTAGTAGTTTGTCAAGAATACCCCTGGTTCTTGTGAACATAACAGAGGATAGCCCTGGTCCCTGTAGTCATGTGTCAAAGATACCCATTGCTATTGCAATCATGACTAAAGGATACCTCTAGTTATCTTAGTCATAAATTCAGGATACCCTTGTAATCTAGTTAATTTAGTCGTATGTTAAGGATACCCCTGGTCCTTAAAGTTAGGCTAAGGATACCCCTGGTCCTTGTAATTGTATGTCAAGGATACCCCTGGTCCTTGGAGTCTTAAGCCAAGGATACCCCTGGTCCTTGGGAGTCTTAAGCCAAGGATACCCCTGGTCCTTGGAGTCTTAAGCCAAGGATACCCCTGGTCCTTGGAGTCTTAAGCCAAGGATACCCCTGGTCCTTGTAATTGTAAGCCAAGGATACCCCTGGTCCTTGGAGTCTTAAGCCAAGGATACCCCTGGTCCTTGGAGTCTTAAGCCAAGGATACCCCTGGTCCTTGGAGTCTTAAGCCAAGGATACCCCTGGTCCTTGGAGTCTTAAGCCAAGGATACCCCTGGTCCTTGTAATTGTATGTCAAGGATACCCCTGGTCCTTGGAGTCTTAAGCCAAGGATACCCCTGGTGACGCTGATCTACCGCTGCAGGAAGAGTGAGTCCCGTTATTGCCTTAATTTCAGGCCAGCGGGTTGGTGACTGACTTATCAAGTAAATTTAAAAAAAAAAAAAAAAAAAAAAAACTGTTACATTTGAGAAATTTTGATTCGCAGAACATTTTATGAATAATACTATTGTACTGCTGATGCTATGCCCATTGTACTTGTATCATGTGATGTCTTTTTAATGATCTGTAACTGGTGTATAATAAAGTATTTTTTGTGTTTTATTGTACTAATGCTTCATACTCTTATAATTTAATTGGTAGTACACATGTAAAGTAAGTTTGCAATGCCCGTACGAGGGCGTACGCTATAATTGGATGGCCGAGTGTTAGCATATGTCTATAAATTATTCAATGTTGTAACTTTTTGACTGGCTCGCCACTCCTGTCAGACTTTATGTCGCGACCTGTCAGAGGCCGGCATGACTGTCACCGATGATTGACGATGTGCGGAGTGGCTTCGCATTGCCGTCTCGACACTCAACCAGTGAGGTCGATCAAGGGAGGTGTTGGGTTTGTGGTGAATTTAGAGGTGTGAGTATTACCTTGTTAATATTTAGGCTTTAAACCCTTTGCCATGAGAAGGTAACGTAATTTTGAGATGGACCGATAGTAGATAGGTGAGTCACTAACATGAGTAATTCATATTCCTTGTTCTACCAGCAGAATAAGTCAGTGTTATGTTTTTGTTTTTAAGGTTACGTACCCAAAGATACGTAAAAGGTTTAAAAAAGGTTTAAAAAAAATCCTGTTGGTTCACAACTATAATTTTCTGTAGCCTTGCTCTGAATAGCTAGACAATTGCTTAGACTTAGATGTTAATTCTCTGATCTCATTAACTTGGCTATTGTCCCCTTTATGAACAATAATGCCGAGGCATCCTAGAAATATGAACTAAATGAATTCATCGAATTGTAAATGACTAAGAAATCTCGTATCATTAGGTATTTTAGTTATGTGCGCATGATAACGCCAGTGTTTGTTATTTGATTAAAATTTTCGTCAAATTTACCCGATTTTAAAAAGACCTATAAAATAAGATGTGTTTGCCTAGAAGTTTAATTACACAAGGAAATGGTATTTCACCTATAATATGACATCATAACACATGCCTTACATGTTTAATGTCGTAATCTTGTAGTCAGTTGAATGAACAATATTATCTCTGGGAATACTAAATGATGATGGGTCTCTGATATGATTCATCTGCACTCTTAAATGCCTACAGTTTGAGTCATCAATTAGATTTCATTGATGTGGGTAAACGCTCCTTTTCATTCAATTATGCTAAAGACTCCAATTTAAAAGTTGTACGGTCATGTGACTCATATCTTGATATGTGTTTATTGTTATCGTTCAGTCATGTTTTTCTTTTAACAATAATAACATTGCAGTCTCCATTACCCATTGCGCTGACTGTATCTGCTTATGTTCTTGTAGTTATTCTGCTTACTGTTCTCTGAATTATGCTGTTTAATTATTACTAGACAAGCTTATAATTATCATCTCAAAGTAATGTAGCACGCTCGATTAGTCAGAAACTAAATGTTGGCTTAGGTTCAAATTGTAGAGCTATTTCAACTGCTTAGCAGGCAACGGCGGCGGCGCCTCTTCTGTCATACATAATAGTATATTAACAATTGCCGCTTGTTCGTATGTTGATCGCCATTGGAATACATAATACCTCAGTTTTTAACTCTTCGGGTTCAAGGTCTGTTGAACAATCGTCGATCATTCTTTAGAGTTATCTTTTAGGAAGGAAGCACGTGTTTTGTTTCAATGTATTGTATTTTAACGCCCGATGATAGTTTCTTTGTATCACTGATACTTATGTGGCTTAACATTTATTATTGTGCGGTAACTGGCATAGATCGTTAGTTATTCCCTTTTGCCTTTGTATATGTTTGACTTCAGTGGCTTCAACATCAATACTCGTTTCTTTGGTGGTACATACAATACAATACAACCTTCTTTTCCCTGGCTTGTTTACTAAAAGGCTCCGATTGCAGCGCAGCCGTGCATAGTAGGCGGAATGGCATGCGGTTGAATGCGCAAGCGCACTGCGGGACCACTGACGCTCTCGGCAAGGTCGACGAACGACTTTCGCACGTTCCACTCGCGATAAACTAGCATTGGGGATTAAGTTCGTCAACATAACTTAATTTGACATTAAAATGAGACAATTGTGCTAGTACGAGTATACTATAGGTTTATAATACCTTCCCTTTTTTTTGAACTTCATATCGGACCTAGCATTCTGTGCATTCGGGTTTTACTTAATTTCTTCTATGGTTAAGGTTAAGACCCGAAGTGTTACATAGCCTGGATGAGAGTAGGTATTCGCTATTTTGGTCTAGTAACTCTCGCAGGTACACCACATACTGTCGTAAATATTCTGTTTTAGTTGAGACTTTTATACCACTCGGACTCAGTATGTGTTTCTTCTGTTTTTATTTAGTTCTAATATTTTCTTGCTAATGCACATTCGTTTCTTATAAACCACATGTAATGTACATACTTAATCCAAACATACAGAAGTAACGTTGCCTGCCGCAGTCTCCGGAAATCACAAGCGACCGTTATTTTTTTTCCGTCGCTCTAGATTCTGAAACCCGAGCAATCAATCCAAGTGTTTCGTCCCATCCACTCCATTCAAATATGTGTCAATGTAATATAATGTGTGTCTTTTGTAGATACAAAGCATGTGACCAATTTGTTGGAGTTGTGTTATAGTAATATGAAATGGCGATTTGAAACTTGGCTTCATCATCAAGTTCATTCAAGTTAGTCTACTTCAGGCCTCCCCTATTGAGCGCCATAGCGCCTTGTCTTCAGCTTGACGCATCCAGCATATCTCTGCAGTCTTTCGCAAGTTGCCGGTTCGGAAACTTGGCTTGTATTTTGTAAATACATATAATATCTCTCGGTAAATACATCTCAATCAAAGACTTAAACATAAACATGTCAATATTTCTGTGTTAGAACACATTTTGGCTCTGGATGAAATACGACACAAATAATTGTGTATATAATCAGAATTATAAATCAACTTACGAAAAAGACAAAACGAACAAACAGAAAAAGACAATTATAGTAAACACCCAATTGCAGTACAGTTGTCAACTACGTATTGTCGGCAGGAGTTTTTCCTGACAAAATAAAGAATATTGGTACTTACTATTTATTTATTTATGTATTTAAGTAGTGTAATATTTATTATTTGCTTTTTAGTATTCTTGTTATGTTCATATTTAGATTACCTCTGATACACACCTTGCCTTTCTTAAATTCACATAATTCTTTCCATGCAAAGGTTGGCTGGAAAAGACGATGACGACCGATGTGGCGCGGTGGGCGAAGGTCCGCTTGCGACGCAGGAGGTTGCGGGTTCGATTCCCGCCTCGGAACAATTGTGTGTACGATCTGCAGATATTTGTTCCGGGTATTCTGGTCGTTTACTATGTATAATAAAAAATATCTATGTATGTAATGTATTGTATTATGTACCTATATCAGTTATTTAGTACCCATAACACAAGCTCTGCTTACCATGGGGCTAGATAATGCTGTGTGAATTGTCCAGCATTATTTCATAATAATTAAATAATTTAAAAGATCGCTTCTAAGCGATAAGGTACTTGTCGCATGTAATGTATTTTTGTAATGATTTGATTGAAAACAATACAAAAATTCTTTATTGTACATCATATGTACAATAAAGAATTTTTGTATTGTTTTGTATTATAGCCGTAAAATAGCCCGCGTAAGCGCACCTTAATGTCAAAGAAGTAAAAATAAAACTGGATTCGTCACGGTCTATCTGTAGGCGGTTTATCGTCACCCACATGCTTCGTAAGAAGTTCAATTTCATCACGTTCTCTTCGTGCCACCAGTGCCCTTGTTTTGTTTTGAAATCTACGTTCATTCATTCTTTATTTTTTTTAACTCATTCATAACCAAACTAATCTAGTGCAAAAATAACATAAATAAATAAAGAATGCTGGATTATCTAGCCCCAAGCTAAGCAGTGCTTGTTTTAGGTACTAGATGTCTGATATTTATTTATTTTCAACATTTTCGGAAAACTTACAACTAGGTCTTAAAAATAGTCAATATACATAATAGAATACATTACATAGATACATAACATTAATAAATAAAAAAATTCAATGCTGGACAATCCATACAACATCATCTAGCCCCAAGTAATATGCTGAAATGTGAACGTTTGTAAGATATTTAATCTTTTACAAACGTTCATATTTCAGCATATTACTCTTGTAAAGGAAAGTTCAAGTTCCGACTCTATTAGACTAAATCTAAAAGACTTCCATTTTAAACTCTAATTAACATCAAAGTACCAGCAGAAAATATATCGTACAAAATTCACATAAACCAAACATAAACCGACAAATCTTGTAAACATTTTCGTATCTACATTTTGAATAATTAGTCAAAGAGATCACTCGCGTATTTACATTCAGTACTTCGTTTCGTAAAAGGACTTTCAATTTGTCTGCAGGGTGCCGTTCCGATATTTGTCGCTTGTAAATGCGGGCGCGGAATATGGCAACACTGTAGGTATTATGTATCTAACTGGTCATCATCATCAGCCTATATTAGTCCACTGCTGGACATAGGCCTCCCCCAATGAGCGCCATAGCGCCCTGTCTTCGGCTTGACGCATCCAGCATCTACCTGCAGTCTTTCGCAGGTCGTCATCCCACCTGGTCGGAGGGCGTCCTACACTACGTTTACCGAGTATCTAACTGATTGTCCTGTAATTTGGGCCGATGGCGTCGACGAAAATAACAATAACCTGTGGTTTGGTTGTGTTTTGTCTGACCTATTTCGGAGTTTTCCTTATTTTTTAATGTTTTCCCGTAATCATTTTACACTAATATTGTGTATGTTTGTTACCTCTTTACAAATAAACTAGTGAACGGTACGGGCTTTGCATAGTTGTAGCCTTAAAGCCTAGAATGTTATCCTATAAATCAGTTCCCATGGGTGCGAAGCTGCGGGCAGAAACTAGTTAAAAATAAAACTTACGAAAAAGACACAATACAAGATTCATAGGTGCTATATAAAAGTTAGGAAAAATATGCTATGTTCGCTAGTTTATTTCACGTTAAGTTTTCATCTTCATATCACCTTCAGCCCGTATTCTACTCTTATCTACTATACACCGCTGGTGGTAGTCTATCTATGCCATTAATATCGGCCTAAGGATGCTCGGATCTAAACGCTACAGCAGGTCCCACAAATAAATACAACTCATGGCTAAAAATAAAACTCTTCGCTTTAAAAAAAAGAAAACTAAAGTCCCCATCTCGAAGTTGTAATTCGCATAACTGAGTTGTCAACCCTAGCTGGGCGTGGGCGCCGGGAATGAGTTCATTGGACACCGCCGGCACGCGGAAATGTTATTTTGCATCGCGTACTTTTATTTTTATTTCTTCTATAAACTTTTATTTAACGGTATTTTTATATCTGAAAATATGACAGATTTTATTGCAGACGAATAGCTTTAAAAAATGTTTAATTTCACCAAGTTATAAGACTCATCGCTGAGCTGTAGATTTCTGTTCAAGCTTTAGTACCTACCTTCTTGGAAACTTTGCCGTCCTAAATAAACACTCCGTCGTCCTATCGTCTTACTTACACGAAACCCTGAAGCTAGGTACGACATATAAATAGTTTACTCTCTTGTCCACAGCATAGCGAGTACTCCCTTGCAGTTTTGCTGTCGAATACTTGAGAGGATCATAAAAGTCAAGAAACGGTTGTCAATTTACCATAACGCTCATATTCAAGTGTCGTAAGTTAGCAAAAATATAGCGACTCGTAGTATAGTACCATCAAAATGTGTTCTCGCTGAAAGTTGTGGTATACTAAAAGCTTTGGCTTATATCGCTGGGTACATATTTATGGGAGAAATACACGCCAGTATCGTAAAATAAGAATGTAATAGGCCGCTTAATCATTCTAGTAATATTGGTACGTACTAATATGGGTTATCTATAGATGCAATCTTTATAACAATAGATAAACTAATCACTTTAATTGGAAGCATACTTGCGTTGCATGCAATACAATGCTTCACAAGCGAAACACCGAACTGTGACGTATTGATTAGGTGCTTGATTGATATAATCCATACACGTAAGGATTGCATGTAGTGTCTACTTTAATATAGTACATTGCATAACTTTGCTTATGCTATTACATAACGTCATTTACCGTATTCCTATTTATACTTAGTTACGGTATGACAACGTATGCTGTCGCTCTCCAGATTAGATAGCGATGACATATTCAATGTTTGCCCATGGTGGTCATGTTTGTGCTGTTGTTGACTGTCGCTGGAGGCGCCGGATTTCACAGTCGCATTGCATATTCAACCCTATTCTGTCAATACAAGAGCATAAATCAGTCAACGGTAATTAAGCTCCGGCCCGATCAAATATGTCGTTTGCATTTCCGTGAACAGGTAAAACTTGTCCCACGCAATCTACATCGCTGATACCAATATTTGCATCCATTTGACATGGACATGTTCGAGAAAAACAAACAAATCCTATAAACTGATGTTCGACAAATTGACTTTGCATTTACCAGTTTGAAAATTCATATTGCAGGTAAGTCTAGGTGCCCACGTAGCGGTAGCTCATAAAATTGGAAATCCGAATGGTTCAATAAGATATTTGATTTGTACTAGTAAAATCCGATTAACCCTATTATTTTAGCACTGTGTTGAGAGTAGGTTGAGTGTGAGCTTTCTAGGCCAATGCATAAAGATCCTATCCTCTCTTCCATAAAACGAATTACTGCAGTCGTGTTGGGCCAGTAGCCAAATGCTGAAGCATACTATCATCCCGATATTTTTGAAAGTATGGGTGTTTGTTACAGCCTGGCTTTGTTGTTTATCATTATCAGTATTCAATAAACCTGGCCCTTTGTGAAATAAATTCTGTGAGTTAGAAGGAACTAATATATAATTGGAATCCCATTCGTCTTTTAACGCTTTTTTTTTGTTTTTCACAAACGATTGATGGCTGCTCGCTGATTATTTTTAGCATCGATCGATATAATTGAACTGGTCTATTCTCCAATTTTACTTTTTTAGGCTTTTTCACTCGTACCTGCGCATAAAGTCATGTACACTTTATTTTAAGTGAAACCCGAGGAATGTAGCATTCGGGTCAAACTCGAATGCTACATTCCTCATCCATCAAACCCGTAATTATGTATATTCTTTAAAAATAAATAAATACAAATACCTCCACCATTCAGATGACGACGCCGTTTTAACGTCTAATTTTGTTAAAACTCCCGAAATCAGACTGGAAGTTATTTAGTTTTTTTTATTACTAACAATAGTTGGCTTCGAATTTTGGATATTTATAATTGACCTTCAAGTGAATAAGAAAGCACTTAGGAAGGGTAAATTTGGCATGCTCTTGCACCGTAAACAGCTGGAAGATAACTTCCTTCTACGTTACGCACGTACGCATGCATAGAGAACGTGCCAAGACGTGGAATTTCCTTTTGGTGTTTTCTAGTTCATTATCTTTCTAAAGATTAAATAAAATGAAAACTAAGTATACTGTGAAACTAGTTCAGTCATCCCAACTGTAGTTATCCCTTTACAGAGAATTACCGAAGTAAGCAGTTTACTAATGACTTTCCTATTCCCTATTTATAAACCGATCAAGAAACTTTTTGTTTGGTCCGATTTAATCTTACTGTACCCTCAACGAGTTTCCAATTTCATCTTTAACTTTGAAGTAAACAACAATAAATTCAAAGTAAACTTGTAAAATCAATTTGAACCTTGAAATATCTTGTTTACCATTTTCTTACAGCTATGTGCATAGCCAGGGAAAGAGCTACATTATGTTCGGAGTTACTGTGAAGGATAGGATTCGTAACGAATTCATCCGACAGAGAACCAAATTTATCGACGGAGTTCAAAGAATAAGCAAGCGGAAGTGGCAATGGGCCGGCCATATCTCGCGAAGAACTGACACCGGTGGGGTAAACGAGTTCTTGAGTGAAGATCACGACTTGGTAAACGTAGTGTAGTCCCCCGGCCAGGTGGGATGACGACATACGAAAGATTGCAAGCAGATGCTGGATGCGTCAAGCTGAAGGCAGGACGCTATGGCGCTCATTACGGGAGGCCTATATCCAGCTGTAGACGAACATAGGCTGCTGATGATATTTATTGTGCTGTAGCGTGACTGAAACCTATAGAACGTGATTATTGGCAACGGTTGTTTCTTCCGATAAATTAGAGCGATTTTATCTGTTATTGTAATTAAGGAAATTGCTTTAAGTGCAGCACTCAATGCTAGACATTAGACTATTTTCGACAAGGTTTAGCAGGAAGATTGGTTTGAAAAACCGTCTACTTGTGCATATGCAAAATTGACGTTGTATGAACTGAATTCTGTATTTAAGGCGTTCGCTATCCAGATACAGAACAGACACAGACTGATACAGAAGATACTAGGAAAACGCCGAGGGCAATCAAAGTGCTATATGCATTCACTGCCCAACCTCTGTAGAGACACCCAAAGTACACTTTAAGCTGTAACGATGCACTTGGGTTACTATTTGTTCGTGTATTTGGGACTAACTGAACGCCTTCAATAAAGATGCATTTATTGGACCATAAGCACACACCATGGTTACACAATAATATACCATAACATCAATGCATAATTCTTTGAAGTTTTGCTAAAAGATTGTCTTCAACCTAAACATTTTAGTTTGCTGGACATAAGACTCTTATTATGTCTAGCAAACTATAATTTTACCATTTAGAAATCGCGTGTTTTAAAACTGGTTTCTTTTTGTCCACAGGCGTGACAATGAGGGAAAAGAGAGGCGGCGCTATGAGCAAAATGCAAAAGCTCAGAAAACGCCTCTCTCTAAGTTTCGGAAGACTATGTAAGTATTTATGATTACATTTTGTGTAAACTTTGCAGCAAACTTGGCAGCGAGCAATTGAAGCTCTACGCAATCATAAAACTTATCTGCGTTAATCTTCTTGTATCTTTGACTAATCCTAATACAAACTCTAGCCTAAACTAAGAAAGCAAATTGGTACTGATACAGTTGTTTGCGTTAAATGATGACTTAATTGGAGAGTCTTATAGAATGTTTAAAAATATCCTCACAATGTGGCACTTACCTGATTAGTAGGCGCTATTTTCGGGCTGTCACCATCTCTATACTCATTAGCGCTAATCTAGTTGTGTTGTGACGTTGAACTTACGAAAATACCCAGTTTAAGAACTTTTATTGGGTCTCTAAAACTTGGCAGTTTTGGTAAGATCGTTATCTTACCAAAAATGACAAAAATTGCTCTTATGGCAGTTACAATATCCGCTATGAATTTGAAAAAGCATGAGATGCTGTTACCTGCATGCAATTGTTATTCATTATGATCGCGTGTACAATCTCAATCATTTCCATAGTCGACTGATGATTCATACATACCTCTGCAATCGTTCAAAACTATAAACTGGACAGGACATACACCCACATAGTCTCGACCGGTTCCTTTCCAAGCGTTTATTTAGTTATTGTATCTTTTGCACTGTTTCCCGTATTCTACTAAAACCGAATCGCCTGCAGACTATAAAACAATACACAAAACTAATTCCTTTCCTAAGATTAAACCGGTTTTGTCCATATATTGCACGATAAGGGCACTCTGTTTTCTGGCACGCGGAGTCTTGGCATTATATATTCCTTAATTTCATATAAGGAATCATGTATGTAAATTGATATGGTCACGAGTGAAGTTAAATTTGTAAATAGTGTTATAAAGACTACCATTTTTCTAATCTGATGATGCTGTGTGGATTGTCCGTCATTTTTATCTATTTTATTAAGAAACTGCTTAAGGGAAAGTAATAATTAGTAGATTAACTTTTTTATATCGTATTTTTTTTTCTCAATCGTGCTTTCACAAAAAAAAATTTTTATGAAAGTATTTTACCACAGGGATAAAGTAAAAGAGGGTAAAATACTGGTAATACGTTCGTAACTTGCTCACTGAGTTATACCTACTTTTACAAACAAAACCTGTTCGTCAAGTGCGCTTCTTAAATACAGTCGTAAATAAATACGAAGCCATACAAAGTTACAACGGATATTCAGTCGATGCAACAAATCCTGTTATTACTTGGTTACGAAACATTAACTCAAATATAAGTACCTAATTTAATTTACTGTTCATTTTAATAACCTGTTATAATTCATAAAATAATTTGACCATTAAATTCTTCGTTTTTAAACAAGAATGAACGCATGCATGACGTCAACATAACTCAGATAAAGATGTTTTGCTTACTTATGTGGTTTCCCACCCTAGAATTTGAATGAGATGCAAGTCTGCCTGATGCGGTTTGATGCACCTTGTAGGTCACCTCATATTGCTGCAATATCATTATGTTTTTCAACCGTTACTACTGTTACCTTCTATGTTTGTTATTTACTCGGGCTCTGTTTCAGTATCATTGCCAGATAATGTTGTAAGAAACTTTTAAACCCAAAATATAAATTTTACTGCTAATCTTATTATACTTCCTTGACCCCAGCCGTAAAGCTTTGTTTACTAGTAATCTACCTACAGGTTTCGTTTCCCTTAAATCGATTGAGCCATTTTCCGTTAAGGTCCATTTACCCCAGGAGATTTAAACCAAACACGCTATATCTGACGCCTCGGGGGAATTTTCTTTGTTGCTTTTACGTATTTTTGTGTTTACCTGTTCATTTTTCTAATAAGTACAACGTTAAATGAATAGAAAATGTTATAGATATGAGTTAAACTAGCAATCATAGTTTACTATGATTGCTAGTTTAACTATAACATTTTCTATTCAATCTGAATTTTCAATGATATTATTTATTCTGCATGGTGATGCGCATCTTTTAAATATCTTTTGTTATTCGGGTTCTCCTCCTTAATCCTCTGTCGCAATTTATTTCCTCCATATAAATATGAATCCATATTTTCCGGGAATGCCAACCTGTCGCACTTTCCGTCGAAAAAATGCGCGTGAGTCAACAGCGTGACTCTGAAATAGACCGTAGAGCAAATAAAAAGCAGTGGTAGGCAATGAACGTAGAAACAACACTAGTATATCCGCGTGTTTGTTTTATGATAAGTGAGGCATTAAAGTCGACTGGTAACAAGATTTACTGATTTATTGGATTAAACCAGGCTTTGCCGCTGAGAGTATATAAAATCGAGTTATTTTTAATGTAAGTAATCCTAATTTAACATCAGTGATTCCATGATACTGTAACTTCGAATCAAATCATTCAGTACTTTTTTAACAGTATTTGGACACACGTCAATTTGTGGTTTTCGCGCTTACCAAATTCTATTTCCTTGTTTACACTTCGGTTCAGTGGTTTATGCAGACTCTGCGTTCATAACTCTTCGTTTCGCGATGATAAATCGATTACATCATTTTTTATCGATGGGTTTATTTTCGCTGATAAAGCTTCCGTTTCACTGAACCAACAATCGTTATCATTATTATCAGTCAACTTACTGGAACGACCTGATTCGTCAAACGGACATAGTATCGCAGGAAGTGAACTATTTGCTACATATTCAAATACGAATTTGTTTATACCACTACGTTTAACACTTTGAGTGCTGAAAACGCACGGTATGAGTTTTCTACAAGTGACTAATATGCGTAAATCCACACTAGCGCAGCGGCTGAGAAAATACTGATCTTTGTGACTCAGCAGAGCTGTAATATTTTTCGAACGAAACGCATGTGCGGCGCAACACAACCGCTGTGTAGAGCGGCAGCACGAATTTTTTAGGTAATAAAAAAGATCGCAGTCAAAGTGTGGTCCCCTAACATACTCGTATATCTTCAACGTCGTCGCGCGTAACGCATGATCACAGGCACTTGACTATCTATCTCTATCTATTCAGCCCGTGAGCACTCACTTTGGTTACAGGCCTCTCTTTTGAGCCATCATGTCCGGTCTTGTGTGTCACGCCAGGGTACAGCTACATGTCATAATGTACTGTTAGTTAATTGAGATCAAAATCAATCCTGACTATTTCGGATATTTACTACTGCGAAATATTGTTGTTTACTCACACAGCATCTTCCGAATTGTGTCGGAATTAGAAGAAAATTGCAGACGTAAGGATACCTACACAAAGTCCGTATTTATTGCAATGTCGGGCAGGCAATTAAGATATAAGTTATTGTTTGGGCCCCAGGGCATTACTGGTCCGATCGGAGGCTATCACTGCGCTACCTAGTGGGCAAGTTTCCAAGGCCAATTGATCAAAACTGGAGTTCTACACCACATAAGTACTTTCGCCAGAATCGCAGTGTGATTTTATTAAGTATAACATGATCGGAGTCACATGAGTGCAAAATATACAATCGTTCACTTTTTTCTATACATTGTTGTTGTTTCGATCTGTTTACAATCTGCTTGCATTGTTTACAATCCATTATATTGTTGCAAATTGATTTTGTAAATAATTGTGTCGATTTCTCTTCGATCTCATTAACCTTTTTTTGGTAAGTTTTCAGTGCAATAAAACAATTTCATTGAAAATTTATAGCAAATACGTGCAATAAAATCAGTATTTCACGATTCATTGCTTGTTCTGATTGAATCCTTTAATTTTCAACGGCATACTGCTGTGACGTGAACATTATTATAAAATACGTGTGGCATGTCGAATGTTTGTTTACTTTGTTGGTAAGCTAATAGGGGCGACCGATAAGTCACACAGACCCATATGTTAATGTTGATTGGTTACCATTATTATCGTATGCGACAAGTTCGATACATGAATCACCGTTTGTTCTATTATATAAGGTCTGTGAGCGTCACGATAACTTAACATGGCCACAATGCGCTACACTGACCATTTAAACGTTTCGTGGTTGTGCATAAAAATACGCTATTAAAAGTTGATGATAAAATGCATGAACGTTAACTACTTTAATGAAATATAACGATATCGACGAAGTGTTTATGAGAATTCACTGCAAACAGTCAGTATCAGTAATGAAGTAGGTGGTGGGCGTCAAACGACCTTCGTGGAGTGAATCAGCACCAATGATTACTACATGTTTCCTATGCGCACCATAAATGGTTCTCGTCGGCTACCAGACGATGACAGATATCATGCTAATCGAATCAATGAAAAGTAAATGTTTTTGTCTGGCATATTCTCGATTTCAGTTGTAACAGCTGATGATAACACAACAATGACTCATATTTTAAAGGTAATTGGACCGAAATGAATTTTGATGGTCTTCATTATTTTAGTCTACCTACTTGAATAGGCAGACCATGTTTCCCATAATCACGCTGACGACTCTTCCCCCATGCCACTTAATGTTACAAACGATTGCTTCCGTTCTATGCTGTTCAACATCTCTATTATCAAGTCGTTGATTGATAGACGCTTTCCGGTGATTGATAATATTATTTTGTCCTAGTTCACCCTACGTCTACTAGTGGACAATAAGGTCTGGGACTTTATTGGTTTCTTGACTAGCTTCTATTCTTAGACATACTTTATGGAACTACTTAAACGCTTTATTATGCGTTTCCTATTATACTCTGCTAAGTTTTCATCATAATATCAGTAAATTTAAGAGAAAGCCCTCTCTATTTTAGTTTTAGACGCTTATATCACAGTATGCGGGTGTGTTGAGTCACTCGACCGCACAGGAACACTGTATTGTTATGTTACCCTGCATCACAACCGCGAAGTCTGTACGAACGAACGGCCTTTTGTCGACCCGCTCTATTGTCTTCAACCTATTCAAATACTTTTGTGAAGGCGTCGACGGTTTTTTTTTCTAACTTTTTAAAATTTCATGACGGTACAGCTTCGCTTGTTACGTACCTTTCCTTATTCCCTGACAATGATGTCTTCAATTTGTAGCAATTGATGCATAGTGCTTGTGCCCTTAATGTTACACTAATAGTGTTTCTTGCCCACTTGAGAATGTTTTCATCTTTATTGCTTCCAATTGTCTGTTGCTCAACTCTGTAGGTTACGTAAGCGTCTTGTAATGGATTGTGTAGGGTTCGATGTACTTACCCATGTCAGATTTGGTTCTTGCTCGAACCATTTAGGCGTGTGTACCGATAGGTTCATTTGTTATGTGGTTACACAAAGGTGTGAATACGGTTAAACCAATTGTTATATGTATTTATATTAGTTAATACATACATACCACTAACACAGTATTATACAATAATACAGTTCAGCCAGCTATTACTAAAATTTCTCTCTAAGATATGCTGCTATTGCCCAAGAATTTCCTTAACTTTACTACATCCATAACATAACTAACACCTCTGCTTTATCTTTTCTTAAAATAGAATCGCTCTAATAAAATATCTTTCTCGAGTTCATTGGACGTGTTGATTGTAAAGTTTCATTCGCTTGGCACATCCGCAAATCATATTTTCGCTTCGGTTATTTTAGTATTGCCAATTATAGCTTGATTAATACCATGTTAAACGTCAGCTTTTGTAAGATTTTGTTGATTCATGTAGAAGTCTTCGTTTGCCAGGTGTATTGTTTGATCACAATCCTTATCTGATTATATTCTTGGTTCATTTCTACTTTCCATTTATTAATAAAAAAAGTGGTAAATAATATCTCTCTTCGTTAATTAATTTCTATGAGAAATACTCCAGTTTCAGTAAATGCACGTTTGAAAAACTCGTAGTCTTTCACGATGACTGATGCTCTGGGCTTCCCTGTATTATCTGATAGAGCTATAACTAAAATATATATGTAGATCTCAAAGATTAAGACATCAAAGTATAAGTATTGCTGATACAGAGTCAGATATAGGTGAAAACAAGTGTTGAGACTAATTTGTTGGCCTTTAACGCCACCCTGTTGTTATGGTTAACCTCGTTCTACTTATAAATTCAACTTATCCAAATAAAGGCATATAGGCCGATCTCTAAAAACCTATTCTCTTTTAAGGATATTAAGTTTATTAATGAGTCATACATACCGCTACACTTGTAGCCTCAGTTTGTTTGTTCAAATTGTCCCCATCATCGCCCCGATTGTTTGCCCTGAATCGTTTACAAGGGGTTAACGACTGGCCCTGACTCCGTCTGCATCATCTCTGAGAAAGTTTATTAGTTTGTTGACATGCATTATAAAAGCCCTTCTAGTTTATTCCCATTATAAAGTGAAACGATCCCCTGCGGTACTACTATTATCCTATCCAGTTATCGGCTTTGACTTTAACGAGCGCTGAAAAACGCCACCGGCTTGCATTTTGAAACGTAATTCGAAAGGCATGTTTGCGCAAGTGTAAAAGAAATGCAGCTATGCATGCATTATATTTATCTCATTATTACTTTTAAGTTGAGCAACAAAGAATATTATACATTACAGTTTGCATAGAAATATTGAAATAATATCTGGTGTCCTTTGTAGCCTTGTTATTGGAATATCAAAGACGTTCCGAGAGAAGTTCCGACTCAGTGGAGCGCATAGACCACGTTATATTTGAACCATATTGAGGCGAGGCGAACGATGCAGGAACGTGAATACATTCCTAGATTCCTACATAGATAAACCTGATCACTGCAGGACAATAGACAATTTATTCATTCATTCTAATTCGTCATCCAATATTAAGCAGTAACTTAGACTCACAGCGGCTTAAAATGTAGAATAAATCATGATAAATTTTCAGTACGAACTTTGATTACTGATATGTACATTGTTATCGGCTGTCTTACTTAATAAGTCATCAACATCATCATCCTAATTTATGCGGCCCGCCTATGTCCACTGCTAGACATAGCAGTGGGCATGGGCGGGCACCATAGTGCCCTAAGCGTCTTTCACAGGTCGTTATCCCACCTCGCCGGAGGGTGTCCTCCACTACGTTATACTTAATAGGTACCTACTTAATAAGTATGTCATGTTAATTGTACATGGACTTTAGCCTTTCCTAAAATGGGAACAAGGACAAGATACCGTATCTTATCACGTTGCCATTTCACGACTGGTTAGGATTGAATTGGCAAATGAATTTTTGGGACACCGTTTCGTTTCATTTACAGTGTGTATCTCTCTACTCAAGCTCATTGCGTCCTGCCTAAGTTATAAATATTCATGATTGGAATAGTATAGGTTTGTATAGTACGTATTAACTTTCAAGGGCACAGAAGTCGACCTTTCCAGGATATCCTGAACGCGGATACGCGTTCAGGATGTACTTCAACAACTTCAATTTTCTGCCGACGAAGAAACGAAAAGTTATCTTAGCAATGGTTACGTAAATTTGTGCTTTCGCTCAAGGGCGCTTGGAGATAAGCTCGCTTGGCACTTTACGGCCTATTGATGCGACGCTTGTGTGAAGTTTAACCTTCCTTACCGCCTTATATAGGTCGGTCACATTACGTAATGGATTCTACTATTGCCTCAAGCCACTTGTGCTTGGAGATGTTTAGGGTTATTCGCCTTGCGGTGCCGTTCCCTAAATTTTATTGGCACATTGAAATTTACTGGGCGTAGTTTGCTGATGGAACATGCGAAGAATTTGGTAAAGTGCTTTCAGTTCGGTTACATCTGAACATTGCTCTGGATTCATCCATATACCATCCATCGCATAATCACATCTTCAAACCTAACCATAACATAACATATATAAACCATATCATTTAACATAGGCAGTAAATAAGGAAAGGCTGGATGAATGTTGCTCATTAATTATAGAGTGCTGTTGGGATATTTTTGAATGTACATCAGTTTGTTCAGTCAACGAAAGATCAATTCCTTTTCTACCATTGTACCTGCCTGTGTTATCAATGTTATCTGCGTTTCGTTGATTTGCTTCCCATGCCCATTCAAACAAGCGAGGTGAACCAAGTTTTCATCCTCATCACAACCGGTTATCTACATTTTAAATAGAATCGGAGTAGATTAATGTAATTCGTCTGGGAAACTTCATTCATGGGCCTATTATGCTCCTAGAGTTTTCAACTGACACCCATTGTCCGACACAAGCCTTATCGTATTATTGTTCACTTTATTCGTTGAATGGCTCGACCTTATCGGGTGCGTAGAAGGGGTCTTGGGGTCTTCCTTCTATTGTGTTTCGACTTTTTGCCGCAACCAAATACGCCACTTAAAGATAAAGATGTGTTCATAATGATCGGGGTAAATCTGTTTTAGATTAGTTGATCTGGGGTAATAAAACTGCTACTGAATCAACGTTAGGATATTTCGTAGTTCAGAATAAAAGTTAATCATATTCAGATTATGCAATATTTTTCTGGCACAACAGCCTGTCTTAGATGACCATACATTATACAAAATGAAAACATCAGAGGCGGTGCCTCGTTACCATCAAAATGGGCGACATAATAAACCATTTAGTCATCCGCTTTCAAACAGTAAATCACTTTCCCGTGACAAATGTCCGGGTCAGACGAACTCGAGACCATAATGCCGAGAAAAACTAACAAGACAAAATGAATCTCACTATTTGTACTTGCTAAAACCGAAACAAGAGTTTTTAAAAGGAGCTTTGTTTTAAAAAGCTTTTTGTTGTAAGTGAACCGCAGAATTTATTGCTCATTTTTCACGTAAATTTTCAGCACTTTCCGCTGTAGTCTGTGGAAAACCATGTAAAAAGTCAGATTTTACTTGTGATTAACCCATGAACACTCGAATGTTTGATTTATTGTTAGAACATTGACAAATAGTGATGAGTTCCGTTTATAGGGGGTTAAAGGGTTTTTATAGTTTTCTAACAAGAAGTAAATTACACAAAAATTTACAAATAAAAGTGGTAAACTATAGATAGGCAAGGAGCTTTATTCGTCTAGTCTAGGTCTAGAGCAGAACGTAACATAGTTATGTTTAACTCCGATGTAGCCATTAGCCGGTGTAAAACAGATTAGCCGTAAAGGCATCTGCAATAATCCCATCATGCACTCTCCAATGATCCGCTCAGCTCATCGCATCACGGGTCACGTGGCCCATGGCTGAATTAGCCCTGGCTTTTACCGGTTCAGCACAATTGGGGCTAAAAGGCTGGTGACGGCCCGCTGTACTTTCCTCTTTGGCGGCGATATAGGTCAGACATCTTAGTCTGCATGTGCGTCATATGTTGGCTAGGTGTAGTTAGCACACTCGCTTCTTGAGAGTATAAACTCTTGCAATAATTTAAGTTGTTTCTTTTGTCTTATTTCTCTGATAGCTTTTCTAAGTTCCTCGTACAGCTAGTGCGAAGGCTTTTTCATGAGACGTTATACAAGCATTAGCTCTTCCTAAAATGTTTTTTTTTTCTCCTAGTTGATACTTATGTTATATTTATAATTATGTATTTATTGTTTAGCTAGTTTTTTAGGTATATAGATATGTATATCATATACATTTCTTCTAAGTAGATAGATAAAAATAAAATATAAAAATGAATAAAATAAAACATATTACTTATACAATGTGTATAGTCGAACCTTGATCAAACGAGATGTGCGAATACACGACATATATTTATCGATAAAAAACAAAAAATAAAAAATTATATGTTACCTATCTCAAAAATAAAGCCGATTTAATAATTTTTTTAATGAAAACTAATTCATCTGGTTTTTTCTTCGTGTCTTTTTGAGTAAACGGTGTATTTTATTCAAAGTAGTCTCATTTGATAGCTAGATAGTTAACCTAGCTAATAAAATAAGTAAAAAATACAATTTCGGTACAATGCCTATTAAAATCAATATTTTTTTAGAAATTTGCATAAAAAAAACAATTTTTATTTTATATTTGATCTGTAACTTTAAAACTGGGTTATTGAGGTATAGTTTTTTGCATGTTGTATTAAACTTCATAATTTAATCTACAAATCCTCCAAAAATTATGAGTCTATCTCTTTTGGTTGTTATGTTATTCACCATTGAAAATAGGTACTTTCTGTCTCAGCCTAGTAAAAATAATATCTTTTTAGAAATTTGCAAAAAAAATATTATTTTTACTAGGCTTATGTACCGAAATTGTATTTTTTTCTTATTTCCTTAGTTAGGTAAACTATCTAGCTTTCAAATGAGGCTACTTTTAATAAAATACACCGTTTACTCAAAAAGAAACGAAGAAAAAACCAGATGAAGTAGTTTTCATTAAAAAAATAATTAAATCGGCTTTATTTTTGAGATAGGTAACATATAATTTTTTATTTTTTGTTTTTTATCGATAAATATATGTCGTGTATCCGCACATCTCGTTTGATCAAGGTTCGACAATACACATTGTATTTCTGAAACTACATACCTACCTATGAAATGTTAGCACGCCAACCATCTTATATGTATGAAACATGTGTTTTCTGGTCGGCAGGTAGAAAATGCCTCGGCATTAAGCCCACCCTTTGTACCATTTGCAGTGCAATACAAATTTTTAAATAAAATAAGAAATACAGTTCACATTGCTCTTGGACACTCGGAGAATATTTATATTTGCTGAAAGATAAATTCGTACACAACTTTATTTTATCTGATCATCTAAAACCTTACATTTCTTCTGATCATCCCATGTTATCGAAGTGTACCCACAAATAGATTACCAATAAAAACAGCCCAGCAGATAACCAATCTTGTAACCCCAAGCAACAAACCACTCTATCAACTAAACTAAGACGCAATCGAGAACTTCCTGCCGCAGGTAGTTAGTTGCGGTATCGACCCGATCGCGTCGCCGACGCCGTCGATAAGTCGCTGAAAGCGCTGACCGCGACCCTTGTCAACTTTGACATAGGAATCGCTGGACTTTGCCTCGGACTTTGGGTCTTCGAGTTGCCGAAGTGTTGCCAAAGCTGCGGGTGCTTCAAGCGAGTGTTTGATTCAACAATTCCATTATCAAATTGAAATGGACAGGATTGGTAGGGTACAATTTTGTCCAGATCGTTTCAGCTGTGAATTCTACTGATTGAGTTTGACTGGTTTAAAAAAACGATTTCAAGAACGACCTTATTTTAAATAATCAATCAAAACTTAACGGACATGGCCTGGTTTTGTGCAGCAGTGAGCAGCTCATACATGCATCATTATTTTTAATGAGTTTTATCTGATTCAGTGTTTATCTTGAGGGACGCGTGTCCCAGTTGTCCCACCCTCCTCAGCTTCGCACTCGACTTATTCGGCCTCAGATGAATATTGATGAGCTGTCTTTGTGTATGACCCTTCAGGGGAAGACTTTTGTGGTCTGCTTTTTATCTCGAGAGCTATTCACCTGCAGAATTATCTCTGCAACAAATCGCGTGGAAGAGGACTCAAATCTTTTCTGTTGAGCTTCTGCAACTCGTAAGCTTCTACTTTACTGTGATTCCAAGTTACATAGTTCGGTAACTGAGCATTCACTAATTACTTTCAGGCAGCAAGCTTTTCCATTTTCTTTGAAATTCATCTTTTACCCCGTGTTTCCTGCTAATGAGTCTGACTAATATTCTTTCACTCGAATTTATTTCTTTGCGTTGAAACTTGCTAATGAATTCAGGTGAAATAGCGCTAACTTTTTATAATTCACTTCGACTCTAACAATGTTATTCAATTATTCCATTTGTGCCTAGTAAAAAAATAATGCCTAAAATCGTAGCCCACCCGACATTATTCAAAGTTAATTAAATATTTAGTTTACTTTATTTACATTCACAACGCAAATCCTTTTAGAAAAAAGATTGAAATATCATGTTTGTTCAAGGTGAGCTTTTTCAAGACAAGACTGAATATGTAGTTACATATATTATGGACTAGACTTTCTTGATACATCGTCGGTCACTTAGTCACTCTCCATCAGGTGAGATTGTGGTCAAATAAAGGTCTATTGACAATAAAAACATCTTTGTTATCTAAATAAAGGTACTTATGTATATTGAATTTTAACAAATATCGCAAATTATACGTTTTTTATAAGAGAGCAACTGTGGTCACATGTGGGCACCTGATTAGTGTTTAGGTATGGCAATCGTTGACGAGGTCGCGGTACAGCTAGTTTATACTAAATTAATATTATAACGAGGAAAGATTTGATTTTTTGTTTGTTTGTTTTGAATAGGCTCCTAAACGAATGGACCGATTTTAAAAATGGAATCAACTGGGAAGCTATATCCCCGGATGACATAGGCTATATTATATTCTCTTCATACCCCCTAGAAATGTGAAATTCGAATTTAACGCGGGTGAAACCGCGGGGAAAAGCTAATCTTTATTAAAGACTCCACTTATAATATAGACTGAACTACTCCATCAACAGCTTTTACCACACATGTTGGTATAATGATCCTAATTGACTGAATAAAAATAAAACAAGTTCCATGTTCCAGTTAATGCATAATGTTCCTTGATGATGATAAACAACGTCTTGGCTCGTTAGGAACGGTGGTGGTTGGTATACGGGAGCTGAGAAAGCAGCTTCAGCAAGGTCGTTAAAAATACTATTCAATTCCGTAACCGGACACGTTAAACATTAATTCATACTCTGCAATTCATGTTTTTAAGTAAAGACCGCCTCAAGACGAAAGTCTAACCATAATATGTACTATCAGTGGCGATGATGACTTACGAATCGAGACGTGGTCGCTAACTATAGGCCTCGTGCATGAGCTCAAAGTCGCTCAGCGAGTCCCATAGTTCGCTGAGCTACTTTAAGCGAGCTAGAGATCTATCCTTGGAGTTTCTCTACGCAAGTAAGCAGTGGACATGTACGGGCTGATGATGATGATAAATTAAAGATCGTAGCATTTTACTAGCGCTGCTGCGGGCATCGTATCTTTATTACAATAACCACTAAAACCTATGTTCCCAAGTTGCGGTAAGAACAACAACCCTAGCTCAAGTATCAAGGGACGTCTATGCAAATATTTTCTTATAATACAGCGGAGGCTTAGAACAAACTAGTCCGCCGGTAGTGTTTACATTATTCAATGCTCTCGAACACTGTTATGTCTGCAATTTATATACCTTTGTTTCTCGCTATATAAAACAACAAAGTTATGTTTTATGACCTTTAGGCGAATAGTTTCCTAGCTGCTTTCATCGTTGCGTTGTTTATGAGTCATGTTTATATGTCAAGACTCCTACTAGTACTTTAAATAAACCCTGCCGCGGAACTGGTAGAAAAAAAGAAATAAATTGTCGATTGTTCGTGTGTGTTGTCATTTCTAGTAGTCGTCGCATCCGGTAGCTATTCCGTTTCTCGTTTTGTCTGAACCGAGTGAGTGCGCGGCCCATTAGCCAACTACATCATCATCTCTATACGACTATAACTCACCAAGCTGGGTCGCACCAACTTTAATTCGGCAGCGAGAATAGGGCGTGCCATACAGTCACCATCCGGGATAACCCGGCTTGTAGCAGATTGCCAATTGCCACGCGTTAATTTACTTAGCTAAGACGTAATACTTCCCCTCACGAAAATGCAATCCCGGTGACAAATCACGGCAGATAGATCTTGCGTGTTGAAACAGTGATCGATCGTTCGTTGTGATAAAGAGTTTCACTGACGGAAATGGAGGAAGGTGAAAACAAGGAAACGGAGCTCCGACATATCTAATTGCATCTTAAGGAACGGAGTTCTGGTGTTGGCATGCGAGCGTGTGCAGGCCCTCATTGTTGTTCGGCCGCGTCGCATAATGTGAGGGGCTATGTTGAGAAGTTATCGCCGCACGTGCTCTCAGCCAACCCGCTTTAATCCCACGATAATCCGACCCGGAAAAAACCAATAACCATTGTTTTGTTAAGATATGTACGCTGCATTGGATGTTTGCACGAATTATCGTACCTACTCCCACCCTGCTGCTGTTTCAATAATCTGATAAGAGAATGTTACCCTTAGTAAGCCGACACGGAAATACTAGACGTCAGTTCAATAGGAAGAGAGTTGCTGGTGTTGCTCTGCGGTTTGAAAAAAGTTGTACGAGTAATAGTTTTAGCGGCAGGTCGAGGAATGCACAGCCGCATCTCAATTAAAATGGCCCGCCCCGGGCGCCGGTTGTCGCCTTACTTTGTGTCGCTGTCGACGTAAAACGTACGATAGACATTCAACTGCAGCAGCTGCATGTGAATGTTTCAGACAAAAGTTAAGCCATGTACTTCATACGGGATTACGTTCGCAATCTCGCCTTTCAAAGTTTGCATACAAAACTTGTTGTTTAATTTGCGTTTCAGGTGTTGTTTCTACAGATTTATTAAAATTGCGGTTGTGAAACTTATTCTCAGAATAATGCGTCTGAAAATCATACGACCAAGTTGGTTGGTCAAAGAAAGTTGTATCAGTTTCCGTGCGCCAGATGGCCGTCTGTTTCGGAGATTCTCGGTCTGTCGGGAATGCATAATTAATTCGCACGGAGTGTTTAATTGACTAATTTGCAACTGCAGTCCGGTTACATTGCCCGTATGATTCGCCGTGAATTTAGCTGGGGGCTTTCATAAAGGATAGCGAATCCTTGATGAAAGCCCCCAGCTATACACGTCTTAAACTTGCAGCTGTAATGAATGACACAGCAACGAGACAAATACCTAGCCGCTTGAATTCCGTCTAGCCGCCTTTGTCATAGGTTTCAAGTGACTCATGTGCCATGAGAACTTAACACGTGCAACACCGTTGTAACTTGTCAGGAGAAAATGTTATCAGACCTCATGAAGTGTAAAATAATGAAGCATGTTATCGCTCAACTTTATATTAGGGAGCAATTTCCTTACTTGGAGCAGAAAGCAACGAGCGGCAACCAATTAAAGTTGTCTGTCCCTGTGCGCCAGTTGTCACTTCATATCCTGTCCCGGGAGGGGGGAGGCTATGCAAATTGCTTAATTTATTTACGGCTTTATGACTCAATTTCTTCAGACCAGTTGAAAACAATTTAAGATATATAAGAAATTTTCGGGTCTTGAAGGGAAGTGACATTCTTTTGCAACACACCCAACCCAAATGTACTACGCCAATAACCGACGTCCATTTCATTCGATTCCGCAATCAAAACCATCGAAGCCACAAAAAAATACAGAAACGAATTACGGTTATGTCATAATGATTTGCAGTGGCACCGCCAAATAAATAATCCTGCCACGAGCCTGCCACGCCGAAAGCCGCTTTTGACACGACAATCGACTCACTCATCGGGAAATTCGGTGCTCATGGCATAATTTATTTATCCAACTCCCAACCCTGTTATGAGTTAAGCCCGCTTCATACATCACGTACAATGTGCAGTATCGCTAATTTTGTTTGCGCTCGCTCGCTTTTCCATCTAATAAAGTTTTGCTACAAGTTCACCTATTACCATCTACTGTAGCTCGGTTAGCTCTATAAAATGAACATACATAGGTTGAATTTTCCTCTCATAAAACTTCAGTGTTTCTTGCTCCGTTTAGTTCAAGTTTTAATCGTCCGGGCAGTTTGTTTAGTTTCGCCGTTTTCGGTCAGCCATTCTAGTACCTATTTTAATGGCTCATATTCAGACTGCGACGTTATGGAAAGAAAACAATGTCCTGTGCTGCTAATTTGCTTTTTGCTGCTACAAATGGACATTTCTGAACTACGTAATGGGGTATTTAGGTCTTGCGAAATGGGAGAGACCATTAAATTCATCTGTGCGGTCTAATGAAGTCCCCAAACTTGCGTTATCGTTTATCACCCGTAATGATCATGCCTTTGAACAAACGTTTGACTACCTCAACTCCGTAATGTAAATTGATGATCGCTTGTTCTCCCTCGAAACAATGACATATCAATTTTGTGCTACGATATTAGAGCCTCTAACAAAGGAGCCATTGAAACTGAAAACCTTATTTTTCCCTCGTTTACGCTGCTGGAGCAAAATTAAAACTGCTAATGGGTTTGGCGATAAAATTAGACTTGAATTGCAGTTCTTTTTCTTTTGCATTTCATATTAGCTTTGATAGTATTACTTAGTAGCCTATCAAACGCAAAAGCGCAATATACTGTTTTCTTGAGACCCTTTACGAGAATTTCTGATATTTTCTTAACAGTTTGTTTGTTTGTTACAGCAACAAAAGATGATCCAGATGGAGACAGCAGCGAATGCCGCGGGCGGCAGCAGAACGGCGGCGGCCGCGGCAAGTTGCCTTACAACGGATATTCGGAGGAATGCCTGGATCGACTCGAACCTAACGGGAACATACCACACGACAAGGATGGCCATTATGGTAAGTACATTCTACACTCATTACTATCAGACTAACATGTACGTATGATTTGATTGTTTAGAAAAAAAAACGACAACGTTTTTTCAGGACAAATATTTATCTCCTGAGAATATTTTTTATGGAACAACCTCGGGATTCTCCATATTATATAATAGTGAACGATTTTTTCAAATTGGTTCATAATTGACGGAGAAATCGACGAATATATAAATAGATATAAAAAAAATACATAAGGCCGAACATAGATCCTCCTCCGCTTGTGATTTTCGTCGGCAAAACTCTGCCTTTAATCGGCATTAATCAGAAGTCAAACAGTATTTTTCTCATTCTAGCTTCTTAGCATCTAGCATTCTAGCATCTTAGCTGTGCTATTAGAAGTTTTGATATGACATCGGAGGTTAGGGGTAGGATGTGACTGGTTATATTCAGCTTTGCTAACAAAATCAACAAAATATAGGTACTTGAATGCAAAGTAGACTACTGTTATTTTTTAAAAATTAATATTATGAAAAAATTAATATATGTTCGATAATATAGAAAAAAAATACAAGCAAGTCTTCAGTTTTTCGTCATTTCGATCCAAATAATACTAATTGATACTTAAATTGATTCTTCTCTTATTAGAAAAAAAAAAAACTAATTTATGAAAATTTCATCGCTCTCAAAGATATACACAAAACAACTCTACAGTTCTTCCTCATTTCGAGATTAATTTTCCTAATAAAACTCCTTGTTCTTGCCAATTCAACCAGCCCTACGGCTTTACGCAACCGCAGGCATTGTGTTACATTATACGCAGGTAAACATGATACATCTTGTGAATCACTCGCTTTACTTAGGTAATGCTTTGTACGCATCATAAGAGGTCCTTCTTAAAACAGTCTTCGAGATGGTTCTATGCGCTTTGAAGAGCACACTTAAATCTTTATCGATTGAAAGATTTCCCCCTCAAGAGAAAAGTCAAGAACATTTAGTTAAGGTCAAGTGTTTGTTTTCATCATATTTCCCGTGCTAAAAATACTACTCGGTGTACACGGAACGATGGCCTTTTGCTGTTCGGGTTATTGTTTATTATTTAAAGCTTACATTGACTGATAATATGAAATCTCCGCAAACCGCACAGTTCATCCCACATTATATTGTTTGTGGGCGCAATTATCCCTGCGTTTCTTTCCGTTTCGATCAATTTTACTATGTTATCTGTAATGAAAAGTTTATCAGTCAATTTATCTATCGTTCCAAACAATCTAGCGCATTGCGTCCGTCACATTAATAATCACATCGGGGTGCTAGAGTAACCCTTGTCATACTCCCAGATGGCCATTCCAAACGTTTACATACAATTTGCATTCATGTTTCGATTAACACGTTATTGCGGTGAATAAAATATGCGGATCTAATTATGCGGCTGTGCGTTGCATCTACGATGAGGATCGATCGGTGGAATCGCTGGGAATTCGATGTAATGATGAAAAAATACAGAAGACTTGGAAATCTTCCAACTTGCATACCACTGCCTGTCATATCTATTTTATAAACAACTCGTGAACAACACACACGAAAAAAAGGTTAGGACGTGACATAGTCAAATGATCCACTGAATTAATTTAATTAATTAGCTTGGCGCTTGATGATGCTTGTGTAGATAGTTCAGCATTATTTATTTATTTAATTTGCCTGAAGGGAATCCAAAATAAAACGAAAGTTGGATAATTTAGATTTTTTTCATTTTCCAAAAATTACACAGTAACCAAACATTACAAGCAAACTAAAATACGTGTCAATTTAGAGTTCAGCATTCAACGGAATCCCAAACTAATGTCCCAACTCTAAAGAGAGGAACTTGTTGAAAGACTGCATGCTGGGCGAAGCAAACTTGCTGCCTACAACCTGAAGAATGGTGTTGCCTTCATATTTATGATGGAATTTGCCAAGAGCATTGTACAAACTTTCTAACCTAAAGGTTTTAATAAAGCACGGATATTCACAACATCTAACCCTACTAAAATGTGATTTATCTCTTATATCATCCCCTAGTAATTCACCCTCTAACAAAAGCGGCCGCGTTTTAGTTTAGATTATCATATCTGGCGGAGGAAACTCATTTCGCCCTCATACTGATAAAGTTTATTTCATTGTCGTGCACGTTGTAGTGGAAAGAACGCTTATCTCTTCTGTTTACTTGGTCATGTAATCTTGGTTGGCCTTTGCATAACCAGCGTAACTTTGTGATCCTAAAGAAACACCTTATTTTCCGGTGTTTATCTCTTTATAGCTGAATATAATAAAACAATACTATTCCTTCGAGATTTTAACTCTGTATCGCTGAATATAATGTTTAATATAACTTTGCTACAGTTGGTAGATTCTTGGGACTGTAGCCCAGTCGAGATAAAGGGCCGAAATGGTTACTTTCGGTTCAATAACTAAATTGTCCTCTCGCAAAGCGCTCCGCGATAAGAGATATTTCACTAAGCATTTCTACGATCAAAAGTGTTCTAGTTAACTTTGAGGAAATCGCTCCGAAAATCCGAAATAAGGAATGATATTTTCGCGGTTGCCGAATCTTGAAACTTCGGCATCTCCGACATTGTTTACATTTGTATACACGTAAAGGGTTTATTCGACAATCCACCTTTGATGTGTAACATAAACGTTCTTCATAAATAACGTGTTGTCGAAACAAGGTAAAGAGGTATGTTATTGTTGGGCCGGTTATGTTACGATTTATTTAACGCGGTGTAACTGAACATTGATGAATCTCTTTTCATTGAAGATGTTTTATTTTGTTTGGAAAGTTTTGGCTTTTATCTATTAATACTTTACTCATTGTTCGGAGCTTTATATCTTTGTTAATTGTTTATATTTGATGATGGGGTCTGCCACTTTATCTTTTCATCTCACCGCTTTTCAGAATTCTGCCTTGATTTTACTTAGAAAAGCCTGGCCATTTAGTATCGTAACTAAATTAAAATTAAATAACTTCCACCTGAAGTATATGTCGCCGCCATAAATAATAATAAAATCAAAATGGGTCAATTGGTTTATATTATCGGGGATGCTTCATAGAAACTTGGAACGACAGAATGGACCATATTAACCTCAAGTTTTTTTTACCACATTTTGAAATAAAAAATATTTTCAAGAGTTTTGTAGGTAATTTTGAATGATAGGTATTAAAAATATTTGTCGCCGCCTAAAATAATAATAAAATCATTGGATTTTATTATCGGGGACGCAGTTTGTTTTACTATTTCATTTTGAAATATAAAATATTTTCAAGAGTTTTGTAGGTCATTTTGTATGATAATAAAAATATTCCAATAATTTGATCTATATACATTTTTTCGACCTTTAAACCTTCAAACGAATCACCCTAAGCATGATGCTAATGGTCCTGCGAAAACAAACACAATTATTATGGACTACATTTACATAGTCCTAACACTGGTTGTACAAACAAGTGTTGTTATGATGTAGAGCATACTGTTAGGACGTATACGGCTGGCGTGTGACATGCGTAAATAAACTTTAGAGCAGTGAAAATTAAAGAGAATTTACAATTCACACAATTTGAAATTCGAGGCAATTCGAAGTGATTTAGGTGTTACTGAAACTAGATATGAACTTACGCTTTGCTTAATCTGTGATGATTGTTATTTGTAATCGATAATCGATATTTATCCTGAAAATAATAGTGACTAAATAAGTTGTAATTGTAAAAAATCACAAATGATTTAGTGCTATGTCGTAAATTTCTCCAGCGTGCAGCAAGTATTTTTAACGCTGCAATCTCCACCGTACACATTGGCCGTTGCAGTAAATCCGATAAATAAACAATTGATGTCCCCCGAGAACCTTCTGTTTTACAAAATCCAAGCTAAACCAGCACCGTAGTTTACGTAGCTGCAATACGCTCAGTTGAACAAACAAGAGACCCGTAGACCACATTCCCTTGTGGCGCCGTCGGTCGGTACATGTCCGATCGACATCAGATCTTCCAACTAAATAAACCTGGAGTTAAACACGCAAGTTGGTCTGACTCAGAAAGCGTCTGTCGGAGATACAGTGCTTTTTTCTCTCGTTGAAATATTTGCGTTTTTGAAGATTCCAAATATTTTAGTTTTGAAATAAACTCTGAACTTGGAGCTAGCTCTTGTTATGCCCGCATCGCTGAGCGCTAGAGTCGGCACTAGGAACGCCTGAATACCCAATTTAGGTAACTCCTCAACCAGTTACGAGCTTAGGTAGGATATTTATCTCCCTTTCTCGATTGTCGGAGATTTTCTTTGCTTGGAATTTATTTTTGGTTGTTTTCAAAACATTGATAAGTTTTATTATTATTTTCACTTTATTTCATATATATGTATATAAATTCTCGTAATATTATGAAATTTTTCTACAGTAAAAATATATCAAAACGGTAGATCACCGACCGCGAAGCTAGGCTCAAGGGGCCGGTGACTAGGGCTGCAGTGAGATGAACTACCTGATGATGCGTGCCGAGTCCAGGCCCTTGATCCAACTTCCTAGTCTCTTCAGATGTTGATCGAGGCTCTTCGCTATTACGCCGTTAACCGAAAAATATTACTATTATTCTTATTTAACATTTTCATTACCTATGACCCACTTGCCCGTCTCGGAGGTCTGTGGAGCGAGCGTCGTCGTCGCGTGTACAGCGAGCACCGCCGAGGCTGGGCAGTGAATGTGTTCATTACTTAGTGGCGGTGTAGCGCAATGATTCTGCCTTCGACACCAGAGATCTCCAGTTGTCCCAGTCCCTTATTATCTCAGTCCAGACGGCACGAACTTCGTCTAGTAGTATTCAATATTAAATTAAACTAAATAACTTGTAACTTTTGCTCATTGTTTTAATAACGAACGATATTGTTTCCTTAGCAAATTGGATATTACAATGTAAACTTAAGATTCGGAGAGCACTTATTTAACTTTGCTCGGTTCTTGATAACTCAATTTAGAAAAAGTCTTTATGTATGCATTTTTCTTTTAAATTTTAAATGTTTTGAGTTATTTTTGTGTGGAGTTATTTCTTTAACGTGAGATTTTATGAATTGACCTTTAATTGTCCGTACAACCTTGTTTTTGTACATATGTATGTTTATTAATATTAAAAATAACGTTATTCTACTACTATACTAAATATCTAGATACGATCACTGTTTCGAAGGTCATGTAGGCATGCCAAACCAGATTTTGGTAATATCCAACCCCTTTATGTGTAGTTCCATGTTTACATTACCCATATCCAATCTACAGATTAACGGCAGGGCAAACTTCACTCAGAACAATTAAAATAATTAGCCGAAGCGGGAATGTTTTGGGGTAACTCGAAAAGTTTTCCAATTGGGTCACGTCGCAACCTGTCATACAGTAATTATACCGAGCGAAGCGAGCATATAGGAAAAGTTTGCGATGGTCATGTTCACTACATGATCCACAAACATTATTGTTATGTGCCTTCTTAATACGTATGGTATAGGGTCAGTGGCCTTTTCATATCTGAGTATACGATTTTTAGGCTAAAGCGTCTAGAAAAATTCTTCGTATAAAATGCGGCAATAGCTACCGCTCCTTAATAGGCCCTTTCAGTGCCGCACGAAAGGTCTTGGCTGACGACAACTAAACTTATACCAAATCATCCTGCCAATACGTAAATAGGACAATGATGAATATGCAGGGTAGCTTTTTGAGAGGAGTCGATGACCAAATCCGTATCCTTGAGAGATAAGAGTTAGAGAAACGTCGTTTCCTATAAATCGAGCTCATAACTCCTTCCACGACTTTTCTCTTACTCTCGCAGTTTCGGATTTGCCCATCCACCTCAAAAAGACATACTGAATATTTAGACATATTGATGCTGAATATAAACTGAAAGTTGGATAGCATTTAACACACAACATGGTGTACGATTGCTGTCTTATAACCACAGTTTCATCTTAAAACCACTCCGCATCATGTTCGAAGAATTAAATGATGACAACAAACACTAAGAAAACGTCACTGTATAGGCAGATAAAGCTGTAGGTACGCATTATGAAAGGTGTTATGGCATGCAGGAACAGGTCCCATTGTACACTTAACAATTACTCCTAAGCCCCGTATAGACAAAACAAACGACGCATTATTATAATTTAAAACACATTCCACAACACAATCCACTAGTAATCTCAACATAGAACACTTCGTACCAAGAACGGTACAGGCGGCCATTGAGATTACCAAACACAGGAATTTTAACGGAGATGAAAATGGAAATGGAGGCCCATTTATCGGGAACCTGGAGCTCTATTGTATGAATGTGGAAAAAACTAAAGAAGTGTTGTACCAACCGCGCCGCGTTCTGATACCGTCGCGTCGTCGGTTTTGTGTTTCGTGCGTGATAGAGTTGTTTTCGATAATGCAACCAAAGGTAGTGGTAACGTTCGTATGTCAGGCAATATAAACTCACTCGCAGTGCCTTACATTATTCCGTGATGTATGAAATTATGCCTAAATATTAGAAAACTTATAAATCAAATCATGGTAAATATCCCGTTATAAATTACTTTTTGTTGTAATATTCATCTTACTTCAGAAATTTATAATGACTTTTATCAAATTTTGCATAGAATATAAACAAATTCAAACGCGCTATGGCAAACTCCTCCATGATAATAATTATCCTAATTGACCGTCTGTTCCGCGCCTAACACCTGTCATGGCGTCAAAAGACGCCTGTCCATTTCAATTAGTGAAATGAGTTCCAGGGAGTGGTTGCAAACAGGTCGAAATAACGGAATAAATGTTCAAAATGGGTCACGAATGCGCCGCAACCACAAGCCAGTCCTTATTTGTGTTCATAAGGGCTTCAACTAAAACTACAAAATACAAAAAATTTATTTACCAAAAGTTTACAAATAAATAACACCTTAACTTAATTTATGTACATATTCTTACATTTTAGAGTTGATTGGTTGAGGTGTTGCAGTAAACAGTGACCCCCGCACTAGGCTAGGCCTGTTTCGCGGGGTATCAATACATTTTATGTTTGCTGGTAAGGTAAGGAAGTGCACTAACAAAACTTTAGTAACAATAAAATAAAACTAAATAAAACAATTAAAGAAGTGCCAAAGGCCATACATGTGACCTGTAACCAAAAACTCTTCATGAATTTTACAATATAAGGTGAACACAGTATAACTCCTCGTGAGATCTGCCTTTTCCAAGTATTTATACAATTTAGTAGTCACCTCTTGTTCCCATAAGCAAGAATCTTATTATTTTTATGGAACACAATGGTATTAAATGACCGACAGCAGTATTATTTTCCAATTAAGAGAACCTACTCACAATTATACGAAATTGGACATCCATTTATCCCAATAAACATTGGTATTCATGCAAAAAAAATATGACACACCAAATTGCCCGTCGAAGTGCGTAACGCGCAGTGTACATCAACAAAACGACATCGTCAAAATGATGGTTGTAAAACTCACCCATACCATTCAACCGTATGTGAAATATGCAGCTACGAGTATTATAGGGGAGGTACTCGCGTAATGTACGGAAAAACGATGATATTTCATCGTATCAGTCGTACTCTTAACCATAAGGATGGTTGATGGTATACCTACGTGGAATGGTTGAAAGGAGATGGAAAGCCCTGATTTTATTACCCATCAGTTTTGTAAATGCCGGATGTTTTTCACTGTAGTATATTTATAGTCAATTTACTAAGGATCTAACATTAATTCTCAGACATTGAGCGTTGTCCGCAGGCAATAAAGTCTTCAATAATTGCTTCGTAATTGCCATCAACAGAGAGAAGATTAAATTGTTCAAATCAAATTAATTTCATCGATTCAAACGTATAAATACGCCAAAGTTCTCCGCAAACAGAGTGAACAAAATGTTCCTTCATAATTTCATCTGTTATCGGTGAGCGAGGCTAAGTTTTAATTGGGCTTTCGTACTGAAATGCCGTACGTGTTGCTAACATGCACATGAATATTGTATTACACGATATTGTATACATGTACGTTACGTACAATACATAAGTATTACATGATAAATACATGATGAATACTGACCAATTTTAGATCAAATTTCATTATCGTTTAGTCCTCGCTCTGAAGACCCCTTTTAGGGTTCCTATCCTAGCCATCGTGGTCATATTACATCCACACAAAGGTTTTTTTATTCGACATTTAACGAATTTTCCTGAGAATCGCTCCCTGGGTACAGAGGGTTGCCCGCCCCGTGACCTACTTACACGGGTCCGGCGAGGTATGAGTGGTGTATTAGCATGATCGAATTAAGTGTTATTCGATTGTATCATCCTTGTTTTTACGGGCAACACTCGCATTATATCGACTTCTAATAACTTAAAGTCACTCAACGCAATCTTATTTCACATCTTCACGGGTAAGTTCTTTAACAAGCTACGCCATTGTCGCATGCGGCAGGGACACTATAATTTATAACAGTCGATTTAATCTCGGTGATCGGCTGTCTGCGCGATCGATTTCCTCTCGACGAACAATTTGATTCTACGAATGATTTATTCGTATCGCGTTTACTTCAAATACCGCCTACTGAGTCTGTGACGCTAACGCTCTCCTAGCTTCTAGCCAAATGGGATGTCGAACTATTTCGAACTGGAACGCTACCCGAATTATAGACGACACGCGCCACGTTTCGTTCATCAATCTAACTTTTAGAACATCTTATGATTGCCTAAAGCTTTCCCGTCGATTCTCGTTATACAAATATCGATATTGGTATACTCGACAAAAATAGCACTTTGAAAACATCTTCCACGTATTTTTATTTTATCTTGAATTTAATTTGCTTACTAAGTGCTCGCGGGGAAAATTGTGACGGGATTTCCATTTTATCAATTGACGTTGCTTTCATGCAAAGTGTTTGTGTTGAAGCACCCTGCGGCGGCTGGACTATTCAAAATACGCCGTATTGTAGACGGAACGACATCGGGCTCTGGGAAAATGTAAACAAACAAAAAATATAGGAATCTCTAAATTTTTTTAGCTGCCCGGCTCGCCTACGGCGTAGGATTTCTAAAATAAGACAGTCTATCACAATGTTTTGCGAAACAGGCACAAAATTCCTGTCAAATGTGGGTTCTCATTTTGATAAGGGAAATCGAAAATTGATCGTAACTGACAGTATTGGGAAAAATAAAAATGCTCTCCGCTTTTATGTATTACTTATCGTCGTAGAAAAAATGTTTTACCGTGAAAGCATCGGTTGTCAAAGTGCCTTTTAAAATATGAGAATTTATGAAAATTCAGATGCGAGTTATAGAGTTTGATGCGCTTAACGCTCGCCCTGCTCTCTGGCTCCATAAAAGATCTCACTATGATAGTACGAGTTTTTTGCAACTTTATATAAATCGTCCACCGGTAACTGCCAAACTTTTATCGCTTTCAGCATGTTTGCAACTGCACATAAAACTTTGATGTCAAAGTATCTGAATTAGGTGCCTTATGCAAGAAATACTCTCAATTGACTCTAGAATTACTTCTTGCTGCTGTTTGTACTAAATCCATAACAATGTCTCGACATTGTTATGGATTTAGTACACCTACCTATAAAACAAGTTCTGCTTATTTTCGGGTTAGATCAAGATGTGTGAATTGTCTATAAATAAATGTGTCTGTGGCATTATGTATTTATTTATTAATTCCAATATTTACCAAATCTAGAAACTAGATAACTTAGGATAACTCGTATTCAAATATGCATACAAATTCTAAGAAGATCTACCGTTTCTATTTCCGCAATGGCTTCATTTCGTGAATTTGTTTCTAGACTGGAGCGGCGGCGGCAATGGAGAGTACCGGGTACGAAGACAACTGTCAGTATCATCTGACTCCAAACTTCTGGACGAGGCGGGCAGGGAAGACGCGAGGGTAGTGTTGAGGCCGAAAAGGCCACCGCGGCCCAAGTCGGAGGCCTTCCTCGGACCACATTCGGACCATCCACACCGTCGCACCAAGCGGTTTAGTGCCTTTGGGGTAAGTTATAAACCAAGCGCTTAAAAATTCAAAATCCTTTATTTCCATAGGCTTACAAAATAAGCACTGAAGAGTAGTAAAATTTTATGGATAAAATTACAGATTATATACTCACCAAAATCATAGCACGTCGAGACGCTTAATGAAATGAAAATCTTTAATGAAATTTGTAACTTGTTTTTCGCAAAGCAGTCTTACACGTACGTAATGAAATACATAAAGTAATAGAATTGAAATTGAAAACCATAATTTAATCACATCAAAAACTCTGTATGCAACCAAATTTGGTAAATTTTATTAGCTCGGCGTAAATTTTAACAGACTAGCAAAGGACCTGTTGTTTGACAACGCTTTGTGATAGGCTATAAATAAAGTAAAGTGCCTTGCCTGCGTCCATTCCAACGATTCTATGATGAAGTGCTTTTATGGCCCACCAATATCAACAGAATATCAATCAGTGCCCAGCACTATCTTCAACCACAAAAGAAGTAAAATTTTATTCCGAAGTAAAGCTACGGATTCGTATTCGCGTGACGGGAATAATATATTCGTATGGGTTTGTGAATTTATTCCTGCTAAGCGTTCGGACTATACGATTCTTTTGTATTTTATTGATCGTCTTCAAAAAAAACGAAGAATAATCGGATTTCTCCTTCAGTTACCGATCTTGATGATTATGATTTTGAGATTCCCATGTATTTTATTCCCAAGGGAGGAAGGAAGGGTTTTTTTGTTTTTACAGTTTAGTTTTTGTAAAGTTATATTTACTTCATTGTTAATTCTAAAATTGGAGTATGTGTGATGAACCTTCTCGAACAAATCTCGAGCTCTTTAGAGTCGAGTAAACTCGAAAAGTAAAAAAGTAAGACAGCCGTCGCCGTCTTTTTATCAGCCAAAAATCTTCTTACTACTGAAACCGCTTAGCGGTTTAGTGCTCTAGGGTAAGTGACATTGAAATGCAATTAACCCGAGTAATGGGCGAAGGGGAGATTTCACTTGAAGGGTGTGTAATGCCTTAGGTTGTAGCTTGAATGGTGTGAAATGGTCTCCTCGTCAGCTTGATTTAAATCGTATGGGGTGACTACGTATTGGCGTGAAGGTTTTGATTTGCCCGGAGCTGTTTTATGCAGAGATTTGCATATCGTTACATTGTTGAATTTTAATGTACCATGTGTTTTCTATGATTAATAATAAAATATAGATATATGGAGTATAGTGTATCAGTATCAGTGACCTAGTACCACAACACAAGCTCTTCTTAGATTGGAACTAGATGTGAGAATTGTTCAGCATTATTGTTAACTAGTTTCTGCCCGCGGGTTCGCACGCGTTCTTTCTATGGAAACATTAAAAGGTAATTTCTATTCCATGGGAACTCTGATATATGGGATAGCTTTATGTTTTATTCCAGGTCCAGAAGTACCTTAATGTCATCAATCCCAATCCGTTCCGTAGTTTTTTTTGCGCGAAAAGGTTACAAACATTCATACATATAAACATACAAACTTTCGCATTTATAATATTAGTGTGATGAGTGGGCTGTAATCTACTCGCGTATTATATCAATTCTTATATGATTCCAAGTAACCTTTTTCAATCGTCAGAAAGGTCAAGAGATTCCCTAAACTCGTTTAGGATTGTGAGATGTAAGCCCACTTCAGTCTGAACAAAATCCTTTTCATCTTCAAAGTAGGCATAATCCAATTTCCCAATACTTTATCTTTATGATCATAAGTCCCCCGTACCACCCATAAATAACGTCATTAATCTTACAAATAGTTTTGCTCCTTACCGACTTACTGCTAAAATATCTGCCGTTTGGTCCATTTCTCGTGTCATATCTAAGTAAATAAATATAAGAGTGGGAAATATTGATAAATGGTGTACGGTAGCACGGCGATGGAGCGTAGTTCGTAGCTTTGAGCAGGACAATCAACCACTGGACTACAACTGCTTCAACCTAAGCCAAGGATAGATGGAGAAGCTTAATCCAGTTGCTCTGTGAATTTACAATCCCACTAATATTATAAAGCCGAAAGTTTGTGCCGTTGTGAATATGTTAGGCCAAAGTCAACGCCGTAACTACTGAATGGCTGTAATTTTGCATGCATAAAGATATGACACTAGAATAACATAGGCTACTTTTTATTCCAAAATCAGGAATAAAAGTAGACAGAAACGAGTTCTCAAATATGTCCTCCATTTTGCTGAAATTATTATCTCCGCTAATCATCTGCCATAAAGATCTGACCCTAGAATAACATAGGCTACTTTCACTTCAAAAGCAGGAATAAAAGTAGGCAGAAACATGAAATTATTACCCCCACTAATCATCTGTCCAATTTGATTTACTGCAATTTGTCACTCTTTCTACTACCGTAACATGGCAAGTAATCAATCAAGGAGCGAGATTCTACCAATCCTCGGATTACCGTAGAGTGTTGGGACGAATATTATTGTATCCTGAGGCAGACTTGTCCAAGGGCTGTAGTTCGCAAATAGCCCAACAGCGTAACGTAACTTGAGCGACGTTGATGTATCGCGCGATCACGATAGGCGAGGCTGCGTGAGTTATCTCGGTAAAGTATTACATACTGCGAGAGGTTTGTTATAGATAAAGCCGAAAATAAATTCCGCAACATTTTGTGTATTTACGGTGTTTGCGCTTCTTTCTAGCGCTGAGTTTGAGAGCAAATAAAATGTTTCATAGAAACCGACTTATACAAGCAGACTCCATTACGAACGGTACCCCGTAAAATGCTGTGAGGCGTAAACTTGGAATTTTTCAGATGTTCGACGTTGTAAGTAGAAATAACATGTCATATTCTGTTAGTATTTCAACAGTGAAATATATAAAATTCATTTTGCTACATGCTGGAAGATATACGTAAAAATAATACCTATTGTAGGCTGCAAATTTTGGTTATTACCTGTAACTCGTAAATTATTTACAATAGCGAATACTCAGTTTGCCTCGACTTTAATCTCATGTAATAATTAATTAACATCGAATCAACTACTCGATTCTGAATCAGCAAAGCGAGTAAACCAATATTCATATTTTGTTAACAAACCAATGTTATCCAGTTGTAGGCAAACACTGGCTTTGTTAACTGCGTTAAGACATTTAGGTGATCACTGCCCAGCATCGGCCGTGTTTCTCGCAGGCGTGAGCATCGTGGGCATTCAAAGTGCTATGATAAATTCGTCGAGAATACGATACCTATATTTGTCCTCTTATCTATACAAGGCGTAATTTTTGAACGGGGCTGTAAGGGAAAGTACCTTAACCGTTTAAGTAAGTTAAATCAAGATATTCATAGAAAGAAAATTGATTGATAATAAATTGATTTGAACTCCGTATAGTTGGTCCCAAAGAACTTGCTGATCAGCATAAGAAACAAGATCGATAGGCATATTTCTTTTAAAACGCATATTTTTTCCGAAATCTGTAACTTTTGTTGAAATCCTGTGAGTTAAGATAATATTTTCATACACCTTTAACGGTTAAAGGTACCTGCTCTTACTGCCCCGTCCAAAAATTCCACCCTGTATAATCAAAACTGAGCTAGAAAATCGTGTAAAAGATTTACAGAACTAAGGAAATTAATACATTGGTATTTATTTATAGTGCTACAGAACTTGTTAGAAGTGATCTTCTGGTATGTAACAGACACGAGGAGTTGATTGGTACAAATCTGTTTTGCTTGCACTACATCAAAGTTTGGCAAGCTTAAAGTGAAACAGCTGGTTCAGTCCATACTATATCTATGGCTTTATGTCATTCACATAATTATATACCATAACTTTATTATTTCTACTAAAAGTAAAAAAAAAAGTTTTTATTTGATTTTACCTCGGTGGTTGATGGTGGTTTTATGGTGAAACATTATTTATTTCCCTTTTCTACATATCAACTTTTAACACCAGGAATTTCTCAGAAAATACCTCAAGTAATGTTCCATCTCGTAATTTTAGTCCGAAATTCTAGTTCTCCAGTGCAGTTCTCAATTTCAAGAAACTTAAAGATATTATGTACACTGCACAAGCCATTCCTTGTTCTATTCCCTTTTCTTCCCGCATGCACTCACGAACTTAGAAACGCATTAGTCGACTCAAATATTTAGACAGGTACGTGTATGCAAGAAAGCGAAACGCTGTTCAAGACTCAGCGGCTACATAATAAACTGCTATAAACAACTTTGTATTTACTGTTACTTAATAGGTACCAATAGCTACTTAGTTGGGAAACTTGCTTAAACTTATCTTGTTAAAAGGGAGAAGCGAAATTGCTAACTTGTTGACAAGAACAAAGTGTTACATATAGTGTAGTATACATAAAATAACTACATTTTTCACATACAAAAACATTCACATATTTGTATTTGGAGGTTGCGGGTTCTATTTCCGCCCCGGGTCAAATGTTTGAACGATCTGCAGATATTTGTTCCGGGTGTTCTAGCTTAGGTTCTAGCTAGATGATGCTGTGTGGATTTTCGAGCATTATTTATTTACTAGGTGAACATTATTATGTTAAACGATCATAATCAAATAGTCCAAACGAGGGCAATCAACAAAATTATGAACACGAGTAACAGACATTAGCGATTATGTTAATCGGATGATTGAGCTTGATTGCGGTTGCTTAAGATTATTATTCAAAGGTTAATTCTTGCTCCAAATCCGTATAATTTTTACCGTTAGCAATTACCGTCATGAGAGCGTAAAGTGTGTAAATGTTTTCGCTTCAGTTCGTTGAGATGGGAAAGAAATTCATAACATGCACGCCATCTTGGAAGATGACGGGACGGGAACATTTTGTTTACATACACTGGTTTATTATACGTAAAGGTAGGTCACGTAGGTCTTAGACTTATTGTGTTACTGATTAAGGTAGAATTCTGCTTACCAAACGCTTTAATATGACAATGGTTAAGTTGAAAACTCGACAAAGATGAAATAATCTCAAGCTAGATAGTGCGTGCGGTGTTACTTGCACGGAGAGATCGATAGAGTTTCAATTCAACCCTTTAGATTTGCCGGATAATCAAAAACACCTTATTTCTTATTTGATAGTAATTTATAGGATATAATCTGTACCTAACGTTATTTTTAACGTTAGAGTTAACGTTTGACTTTACCGTTTTTGAAAATCTAAATAATTTGTAACGCGCGTTCCTCTTTCATCAAAGGTAAAATGCCAAAATGAGTCATTCCGATTCCAGATGATACCATTGTTATGTTGAAGCGATTTATTTATTGGAATTAGGGACCAGGTCCCTGATCAAGGTTTAAAAACTGACCCTATAAACCCTTACATGAAATCCATTTAAAGAGCTCCTTTATTGAAAAGCCCAGACACTTATTTGGCATCTAGACACGGCTGAAAAGCTTACCCTTTTTATCAAACGTTCGTCAAGCGAGAACATTCCACGAAATGAATAGAAGCGAGACTCATTCAGGGCTTCATTATTTATGTTATAAATATAACTCCGCGACGGGTGTAAAATCAGCATTTCGTGCGTGGGCCGCAGCGGGGTGGTGCCGTAAATTGCTGGATTACGAACTCCCGGCTCTTACCACCGGCTCGCAAAAGAAGCTTGCAGAAACCTGTCGGATTTGTGTACTACTCGTGTATCAATGGGGATAAGAAAGCTGTTTTATTGTGTAACCCCGACTCTTTTAAACGCAAAGGCTTAAAATGTTCACTTTATACAATTTGAGATTCAGCTGCAGTAAGATGAATAGATTTAATATGGAACTTCGGATTCTGTAAAGTCAGATTGGCTGTATAGATTCCAAGCTGAAATACTGACTTTATTGTGTATATATTCAATAAGCAGAATAGCGCTTTATAGGTGGTGGCTGAATCGTCTAACGTCGTCGCACGTCGAACGCCTAACTTCCCCCTGCATCCTATAAGCCCTAACTTTCTGTTACCCTGTCGATTTCTCTGAATTGGAATCTATTCTAGAACTGTTAGTTGGTGCTGTGTTATAAAGTTATGAATGAAGCTTTGTTTGTCCGCAGGGTGACTCTCCGTTCGGGAAGTCCGAGGCTTACATTAAGCTAGAGCAGCTCGGTGAGGGTTCCTACGCTACTGTTTTCAAAGGATACAGCAAGTAAGTACTTTAAATCCTTGTTTTTTCATGTTAATTGCTTCTGTGGTAAACGACTTGTGAAACTCTTTTTAAATTTAAAAAAAGTTGCGATGCTATTGTACTTATTTTTAATTCTCATTGAGTTGGTAATTCGTAAAAGTTACGCGTTAATACGTACTCAATATATATTTGCTTAGAGTTGGTCTATTAATCGTCCTATAATTGAAATACATTATTTAAAACGGAATTTATGGAATTCTAAAGAGTCTCTGAAATCTGCAGATTGTACGCAGAATTCTAATAAAATGATCGTGCAAATCACCTCATTTCTGCGGTAGATGGAAATGCCAAGCTTTCTCCATCTTATTATAGTATGATGCGGCACTTTTGACCTTTAATTTCTTCCTGCCAGCGACCTTGAGTTGGAGCCAGTTGGCACTCTTGGCGACCTTTCGGCTCCTCGCTAATTTATGGTATCAGGCTCGATGTTACCTAAACAGAGCTTATGGAAGTACACGTAAAGTTTTAATAGGGCGGCGCCCACTTTCGGGATATCTCATTCAATGTATGATATGTTCGTTGTTTGCAATCTATGACAATTTTAGGATTGCTGATTGCAATTTAGAACAAAGCGACAAAGACGGCATTTTGAGCCAAAAGTTATCTATACTTATCAATATGGCCAAACTTTTGTTGCAAATAAGCAATTTTCAATAATACGCCGGTAAAACTGTTTCTCCTTGTCAAAAGCCTACCCAACTGTCTATACTACTTTTTAATATTACTTGAAGAAACATAGGTGTTTGAATTTATGACAAAACTTACAACTTACCGGAAGAAATTAAAATCTAGTGTACGTTGCTCTTAATTGTGACTTAAAACGATTATTGCTACCGAACCGCATACATATCGATAATAACGAGGAAGTTAACTGCCATTTACTATCTTAAGTGGACTTGCGATGCATAAGGAATAGTCCTTGCTATCGAGACCCTTATGGTGCATTTATCTAGACTTGTCTGAAGCTATGCATGAGCGAGTATCTAGCTGTATAAATTTGAATCAGCTCTTATTTTTAACTGACTAAGAAAAAGGAGGAGGTTTATATTGTTTATTTACTTGTCGTAAAAAACACAGGTCACTTTATAATATGTAAAAGTGCTTATTAAACATTTTTAAATCTGATGATCTCATACGAGCCAGTCCTCGCCCAATGGTAGATAGGCGTCCTTTCGCTTTGGCCAGCCTAATCTATTTTCTCGCAAGTCAGATAATAAATGTATCAAAACGAACAGAAATCTTACACTAAACAAAAAGCTTATCTCGCTTTACACGTTTCAATGTAATACATGAGAGTGCAGTGTCAAGTTTAATTGCACTTTGCAGTCCTCCCACACGCTTGCAAGACGCTCCTCGTCTTGCGAAGGAACTACTTTCTCGTTTATAAAATTACGAGCTAAAATGTCAAAGGATTGTCTCTCCATTCACGTTCTTAACAGGGCACCCTTTATCCGCAATCTCAAACACTCTGCAAATGGCGGAGCCCGTGATTCCTTTGTGCTACAGGACTTACGTTCCTGCGCGTTCGTAACCTGGTAATTTGACAGAAATCCGAGTTGTGAGTGTCTTTGTAATGTGACGTCATTACAAAGACACACAACTCAGATTTCTGCTAATGAATTAGCGGGTATGCTTAGCTTTTTGCTCTTTTACGTATTTATTCTGCTAACGACTCGCTTTGCACACCACTAATGAGAAAATTCATATTAGGTACAAGTAAAATTAAAAGTGATAATGTTAAAGTAGTAAAAGCGTGTTAAAATTTAATTACCGTTTTGTCCAAACAAAATATTCGCAATTACCAGATTTGATTGGAAATTGAAAATGTTTTCTCCAAATTTTAATTTTACTTTCCTTATAAAAAAATATCAACATAAAAGGTCCCAGATTCCAGAAGTTTCCTTTATCCGGCGATTAGGGGTTATTAAATTGTTTGAACAAAGACAGCTTTGATAACTGTAATGGGGTTTCCATGTCGTTAGGCATTTTTGCCCCAAATACTTCTGGAAAATTTGATTATTTAGGCGTTTAAAATGCCTTCATTAAGCTAAGAATCAACGGACTTAAATGTCATTGACCACATTTACCTGTCTAGGGACGGGTTATAAACTAAACTATCGATATTAGAGTCTATTTAATAAACAATTTGAAGGTAGGTACAGTAGGGTAGGTCGGTAGCGAGCTGGAATGCCTACCGCGGCATTCCATAGGTTCAGTCGTCGAGTGGGGTTAGAACCGGAAGTTCGACGTTCATTGCTTGTGAATAGTGAATGAAGCATTCCACCGCATCCAATGAACCAGTAATAAGCGCGCTCTCGCCAAATTGTCGTATTCATGATGTCAAAGTTTCCCCTTCAGTTATTGTACCTTGATGTGTTATGAATGCTTCGAGGGATTAATTTAGAATCACATCCTCATACTTATAAATGCGAAATTTGGTTGTTTGGATGTTAAGATGTTTGTTACCTCTTCAAGTCATAACTACTGAACGGATCGGGCTGAAATTTTGAATATGTACTTCATACTAGGCCTGGAATAAAACATAGGCATACAGAGACTTTTCACCCCATAAATCACTTCCGATGGGGTAGAATCAAGGTAGAATTAACCAAACGTTTCCATAGAAACAACGCGTGCGAATCCGCGGTCAGACTCTAGTATATCAGAAGGCTTCGAACTCTCTGAAGCCTGCAGAAGGTTAAGTTTCAGGGTAAATATTCAAATTCACTAGTTCAGGGTGCATTTCATTGCAAGTTCTACCTGGATGCGGGCAGATTGAACGCAGACGGTGAAGAAAACTTTCAATTCAAACACTAGTTAAAAAGAAAGTGAACCGTTGTTTACTTTACAGCTATCTACAATTAAAAGTGACATTTACACAGTTAGAAGCGCGAATTAAAGTGTTTAACGTCTCTTCCACGGTCCTCAGCGGTAATTTACGTGACGAGATAATGTTTCTTTTTGTCGACTTTTAAATTCTACTGGACTTACATTTTTATATGTTTCGTCGACTAGTAAATTTACAGTGTTCGCAATAATGTCTGCAATGGGCAGCTTACATTTTTGAATGTGATTTTCATTGTTCCGATTAAATGCTCGGTGGTCGTTCATACTCTGAAATAATCTCTGGTCTTATTGTATTCGAAAAGGCTTTAATGCACAGTAGTGAAAAGCTACGTTTTCGGTGCATGTACATAACCGCCGAAGCTAGCGCTTATAGAACATGCCTTTCAGTGTTCAGCAGTGGGCTTACTGGCTTGTTCAAAACACTCATTTGTAACCTCTAAGAATGAGGGTGAAACCTATACCAAGCAGTGGATGATTCCGGGCTGATATGATGATAATGATGATGAAAGAAGAGGTAGGAGATAATCTCCTATATCCTACCCTTAGGCCCAATGTCCAAAGCGGAAAGTAGAAAATACGTTTTTCAGCTAGAATGTCTCCACCACTCCAGACTGTATCGAAGATGTGTGCTGGCTAGATCAGAACTGAGCACAAGCGTCTAGCGTCGGATGTTTGTTGAGTTGAGATGCTAGGTGTGTTTATATCAAACACTAACTACGTTTTTCTTGTCCAACAGTTTAACACATCAAGTAGTAGCGCTCAAAGAGATCAGACTGCAAGAAGAGGAAGGCGCACCATTCACGGCGATCCGGGAGGCGTCGCTACTGAAGGAGCTCAAACACAGCAATATCGTGACTTTGCACGATATCGTACACACGAGGGAGACGCTCACGTTCGTTTTCGAGTTTGTGGTGAGTTAATTGTCCTAGCTATCTGTAACATACATATTTTAGCAATCGGGTTCAGAATATGTCATCTCTCATGCTGTTCCACTGTTTCGATCGGATTCGAACTGTACAGAGCCCCCGAGTCAATTTCACTATAGTATCGAGACGTGATCGTGACGTAAAATTTTTTGCATAGGTTTTGGTACAGCCGCCTCTATCGTGCGGACAAGGAACTACTCAAATCCCAAAATCACGAGATGTTACGATCGCGTCTCGATACTATCGGTAGATGGACTAGGGACTAAGGAAATAAGAGATTACGTCATTATCAGTCGTATTCTATAGTTGCGCAGGTTTTGATTACAGTCAACACCTATGTATACCACCGGCTTTAGAAGCAGAAACAAGATGTTCGAATGTTGTAGCAAAAACAAACATAAAATGGTTATAACGTAGACCTATGCATCTTACCATGTAAATTCGTGACACATCTCAATGTAAGAGCAAACGTTTACTAGGCTGAAGAGAAAGCAGAAACATCCCTAACGCCGTGTACCTCGCATGAATTCTTTATGGCCCCCTAGAGCCTGATCTTGAATTCCTGACATAGTGTCGTGACCGCTTTACTTTGACCTAAATGCAATGTTCTCGGCACCGGCTGGCCCTTTCCTGCTTCATATTGGATACCGACTGTGCATATTGGTGTGACTTATGCCAGAGGTTTATGACAGGGCGTATAGTATCGACCACTACGGAATTTCGAAGCGTGCGGTATCGGTTAGGGTAAAGTAGGGATAAACGCCGCGGTTCAGATGCGTTGTCATTGTTAAAAAAACTTACGCCAGAAATTCGCAATCACGGATTTAAAGAATTTCAGCCTTAGTTGTGGGCTACAAACTACTAGTACATAAAATTCAATTCTATTACTCTTTATTGCACACCAAATAAACCAGATACACGAGACATAAAAATACAAATATTTGTATATACGAGGAAAAGGGAAAAGTTGAATATATGTACATTCAACTTGACATTTCCTCCATACTTTTAAACTAGGTATTTTAATATCGTTGGTAAAGACTAAAATATTCTAGATTTGACAATTAACACGCTGTTTGTGCAAAAATTTTGCAAATCGTATCGAAATAATATCGATGTGTCGATATATATGTATCTATATGTGCTCAAGTTGCTCTTGAATTATTGAGACTTATTTTACTCACAATCCTAACTCCTGAAAAATATTCGAGAGGTTTGTCTAGAGTCATAAGTTGACCTACTAAAGATCGTCCAATGTAATACTGCCACATTCATGTCGATGTTCCGAGTTATTGCATTCCGTCCGTCACTCGAACTGTATTATTATTTTATTGCTCACGGAGGAGCTCTTACGGATGTTATTGAAAGGAATTCGACGTTGTAAAAACTGTTAGTACGTATTTCAGAATGATATAGGTTGGATGGAATCGCCATATCTTTTGCAAAAGTAGATCGTAGATACCTCGCCCCCTTTTTCACTAAGGCTTAGTTTATGACATTGTAATGGCCATCGTCATCATATCACCCGTTCGTTATCCACTGTTGTTGGCCATAGGCCTCCCCTAAAGATCACAAAAGTTTTTGCGTCAACACTATCTTACTCGTATGTAGGTGACATAAGAGTAAAATTAGCCTGAAAACCAATCAGAAGCTGTGTTTTTGGTTTCCCGTTCCCTTCACCATAATTATTGTATATATGATTTTATGTTCAACAACATATCTAGTATTAAAATTCAACAGCAATCCTTACTTAATAGACATACCGCACTCGTATTCCTAATTTTGATTAATTATTTGTAAAAAAAAAAGGAATATCATACGTATATATCACTGAGAAAATAATCGCAGCTCTTGGAAACTAAGCTGAGTTGAAATCGTGATGATTTTCCTACGAATCGACTGTCTGACTATCCTAAGCTAATGATTTATTTTGTGTACAGGACACGGACCTATCACAATATATGGAGAGGCACCCCGGAGGGCTGAGCCATCACAACGTTAGACTGTTCATGTTCCAGCTATTGCGGGGACTCTCGTACTGCCATAGGAGAAGAGTTTTACATAGGTAAGACACATTTAACGTATTCACAGCCCAGTCTCAGCGGAGAGGGGAGCGGAGGGTCGCCTGCTGTCCGTGTGCGTGCCTCATGGCTTAGTTTATTCTGAACTAGCTGCGCCCCACTGCTTCGGCTGCGTGGAAATCTATATTTCAAATGGTTTAAACCTTCCTCTTGAATCTCTCTATCTATTCAAAAAACCGCATCAAATTCCGTTGCGTAGTTTTAAAGATCTAAGCATACATAGGGACAGACAAGACAGCGGGAAGCGGCTTTGTTTTATACTATGTTGTGATGCAGCATCTGATCTTAAGGTGGATCGATTGTCGATAGCGCTAACTCTTTTATCAATTTAATATCCGCAAAATAATTATCCGCGCTTTAAAAAGAAAAACATTTGCGGTGAAGTAGCTTGTCGACAATCGAAGAAGGTATAAAAAAGAAAAAACGGACATCTAAGAACACAGGTTAGCTTTATGAGGGGAAGCCAGATAGGCTTCCCCTGTTATGTGCGAAATAAATACACATCAGAGCCAGGTGTAAAAGTCGAGCATTTCTATTCCATCTACACATATGTAGGTGGATTGCCTTTGTGTGTCACTCACAAAATATTCAGTTCCAGGATATGATATCTTTCGTATCATAGCACTCTATTCCTTTCCAATTCCATATTTACAACCGTATACCCAAGTCACTTAGCATATGGGACGTAAAGTGACTGAGTCGAATACTCGTAACGATACTTCGGTACCGTCACAAAATTACACTCAATGTTATTACAAGTACGTAACCTAATTTGATTTGCCTCAAACGGCTTTTACGTTTTATATTCTATGTTATGGGAAAGGTCACATTCTTGCGACTTTGCGTGCGTCTCTCTATCTTACACCTTGCCCGTAGATATTATGCATCTTTCACTGATAGTATTCATTCATTAAGACCTAGCCAACATATTACGCCGTTAATCCCAAATTCTAAACTTACAGCCTATCTTCTCGCAAGTTCACATAGATAATATCATGAAACCTTTCTAATTTTATTGAAATGAATGGGTAATAAGGCGGCGCGCAGACCAAAACGGAGATTGGCGGGACAAATTGGAGAAATTCCTGGCCAATTGTTCGGAGGTAGCTCTAGATCTTTATGTCTGCAGGGAATAGGGGTAGGCATTTGCCCAGCTTTGGGATGACCAGGGCAAATAATGATAAAATATGTAAATGGACATAGGTTTTATAAGATATAAATATTTTGTATACTATTATTAAAGTTAACCAACTCCCCAACACAAAGTCTTCCTAACTTCTATACTTGTCTCAACACTTGCTCTCCGCCCTCAAATTGTCTGCTAAACTTAGTTTTCCAACGAAGTAACAATGAACGAATGGAAGTACGGAAAGCGGAAAGCCCAAAGAAGTTTTTCTCCGTGCTTTTCACTTTCCCGTCCGTCGTAAGTTTGCCGCGCCGCTGTAGTGATTCAATCCGAGGAAAGCCCACATCAACCGCACGTTATGTTTATTTTCCTCGAAGCTTTTATGTTGTAAAACGTTCTACAATGTTCCTTGAGTTTTATAGTCTGGTTTTCAACCTTAGCTTACTTTAGTGCGAGGTAATATTTTCTGGGCAATTTTGAGCCACACTATTTTGTCGAACTGGACCCCGATTTTATTAGAGAACCAAAGTTATGGGCATAGCTCTTATGTTTATTACCTTAAAGCTTTTATGTTGTAAAACGTTCTAGAGACTACATTGTTTCTTGGATTTAATAGCCTTGTTTTCAATCCTAGCTACTTCAATATGCGAGTAAATAATCTGGGCAATTGACGTATACTATTTTAAGATATTAAGTCGCTCGATTTCACTCGATTTCCATAATATTTAAGAATTAAACTAAATTTAGGTATAATATGTGTAATCAAAAAAACTATTGTATATTATGGCTATTTCCTAGAAGGCTTTTCCTTTTTCCTTCCATAGAAGCTACAATTATTCTTGCGGTTTATAGCGTCCTTCCAACCCAGACAGGGTTCTTCAATTAGTTCAGGCAGATACTTCAGTGTGAGGGTAGATTTTCCACACTAATTTAAATCAACTGATCCCTTAACTGATTTTATTTTACAACTTGAGTACAATAGTTTACATAACATCATATTAAGCTAAATTATTTGTTGTACAGAGACGTGAAACCCCAGAACTTACTAATAAGCTCACACGGCGAACTGAAGCTCGCCGATTTCGGCCTAGCGCGGGCCAAGTCCGTGCCGAGCCACACCTATTCGCACGAAGTCGTCACTTTATGGTATCGGCCACCTGGTGAGTGCAACAGAACTTATAACAAGTAATTTAATAAAAAGTTACATGTCACAAGTAATTATTGATTAATTATTTAGTAGGCTTTAGTAAAAATTCTAACGCGAGTGATGAATAAAGCCATATACAACCATTTTACTATACAGAAAGAATAAATATAAACTTAAACTGAATTGTTGAAACTGATTCATTAATTAAAGACACCTGGGACGTCCAAACTTTAATTGAAAGTTAAGGTGTCGAAATAACACTATCTTTTACGTCTCCCATAAGTAAAAAAGTATGAAAGTAATAAGTAATTTAACATTGAACATATTTTTATAGTTTATCGTAAAATTGCGACTTATGGCTTTTGGCATAAAATCTAATAGAATAAAGTAATTTAATGTTGAATATTAATTATTTATCGTAGAAAATTGCGATGGCCTTTGGCATAAAATGTAAAATACATTTCTTGGTACAGATGTCCTCCTAGGCAGTACGGAGTATTCGACATCGCTGGACATGTGGGGCGTCGGCTGCATATTCGTGGAGATGCTGTGCGGGTTCCCAACCTTCCCCGGAGTCAGGGACACTCACGACCAGCTGGATAAAATATTCAAGGTAAATTACTCATGTATTAAGATGACCACCTACCTAGGCGATCAGTTTTGTTCTATATTATGGGAGCTTTGGATAGTGTACAATACAATACAATACAAATACGCTTTATTGCACATCAAGACATAAAAATAACAGTAAAAAACAAACAAAGATGCAGAAGTTCAATGGGCGGCCTTATCGCTAAGAGCGATTTCTTCCAGGTAACCTGGGTGGACACGTAGCTATTGTTGCTAGAGTACTTTGTTTCTTTGTACATAGCTGATTGTAATGTAATTCAAATATCTTAAAAAATATATATAATAAATAAAAATCTGTAAAAAATAGGAATATTTAATTTAGCTTAAAGCATATTCCTAATTTTCTTAGATTCAGCAGGGGCCTCATAGCTTTACCTCAAGTATAGATAGGAGGAACCATGCTATAAATAACTTACATTAGCAGCTATTGAGATGTTGTATAACTCCCCAGGTGGTAGGCACACCAACAGAAGAGAGCTGGAACGGCGTGAGCCGTCTCAGCGGCCTCCGCAGCCACGTCAGCTGTTGGGGCACGTGGCCGGCGCGCTCCCTCGGTGCGGCCTTCCCTCGCCTGCGCGACGCGGGCCGCGACGCCGAGCGACTCGCCGCGGCGCTGCTCAAGCCTGACCCGACACGACGAGCCTCTGCCCCGGGAGCCCTAGCCTCGCCTTACTTCGCCTCGCTGCCTGCCAGACTCTCAGATCTACACGATGGTGAGTTTTAGAATTCTTAATAAAACTTTTGAAACTATCATGGTTAATTAATACTAAAGTAATTTAAAACGGGATATTTACCATGATTTGATTTTTGAGTTTTCCATAATTTCGGCACAGTTTCATGCGCCATGAACACATAATAACTGAAGGCACTGTGAGTAAGTTTTTATGTCGTAGCAAAAGACAAAAAATGTGGGTAGATCGGTGTCTGCTCATCATGGTAAATATCCCGTTTTAAATGAGTATAGAATTCTTGATCATATTTCGCGTCGCTATTAGTAGAACTATTATAGGACAGTGATGTTGAGTTTTTGATCTAAATCTGAACTCATTATCCAATTAGGAGACACTCGAATAACAATCGTTGCTCCGTACTATGCGGGGAGCAAGAGCTAAGATTGATCTATTAAGGTCTAGGGTAGGATATTATAAAGCACGTTTTGTTTATTATGAGTTGCTAGTAAAATATTCTTATCGTTTTTGTATAGGTAGGGTGCCGAACCTATGTACGTTGTTCTTATGTACATAAAGTTACCTAAAGTTTATAATTCGCTAATACAAAGTTTTATTGTTACAGAGGTGTCAATATTCACAGTGGAAGGCATCAGCATACATCAGGAGACGCGACACGCGACCATCAAATGAGCACCACCGGAGCACGCATTTAGTTGAATCTGAGCACGCGGTCGTACTCGACCGGTCGTTCCTGTCGAGCGGACGGTCGGGGCCGGGCCGTGACGGTAGTTAGTACCTTTCAATTCCTATAGTTTTAATGAATCCGGTAACTCGTTTCGATGGACCAACCCGATAGTTCTCCCGGCATCGAATGCCGCCAGTATCTACCACCGCCGAACTGTCTCTCAGTCCATCTGTCGATCGACCGATCGCGCCTAGTGCTTGTAAGCTTCGGAATATCCATCCATAATTCAATTATCTATATTCTATGGTGACAAGGTAAACTGATAGGAAGGTACGTTAAAAACAGAGCAGTGTGCCATGTATCTATAATCGAAGATAATTTATTATTTTAAAAAAGATTTTATGCTGGAAATATATGCTGATAATTTTGTGAGAAATTTTGATGAGATGTTTATTTATATTCTAAGGGATACTGTCTATAATTCTTATGAAAGCTATACGATGATGCCTGAAGCACGCCTCGGACAGATCTGTTCCGGCTTCGTTTTCAAAGAAAGCAGTGGGATGAACCTGCTTTCGAGAGAATGGAGTCAGCGATAGATATGTTGTTGTAAATCTTATGCACACATTCCTTCCACGGTGCTCAAATAGTTACTTTAGTGGAGAGATCCGCCTCTAGACAAGCGACAATTGAAAACGAAACGCAAAAGCGTAACTTCATTTCAAGTGTTGGTGTTGTGGAGGCGTGTGTTGGTCTGTTTGCACGCTCGCATCGCTTCGCACTGCTTACAAGGCCAGTGATACCATGTGAATTGAAAAACCAAAATTATCTTGACAGATCTCAAATTGAAGTGTGGGACCGTCCTACTGTAATTACGTGATAGGGAATTCGATTAATAAATTGTAATGTATGTCTGTTTTCACTGCGGACCCCTTACTGTACCACTTTAGGCGAACTGATGTGACTGATGAGTCAATTGATAGTTTCCTATAGCATACTTTTAAATAAATACGTGGAAAACCGGGTTCTGACCGATGTGTTACGGGGCGTAACGTACCATTCGCAGCGAGCATGATACGTTACACCGTGTGCTAAAATCCGTCTCGTTGCTCGTTGCGAGCGCCTATTTCTCCCAGTACTGACCGCACGAACGCTCGCTGTGTAACGCGGTACATTACGCCCCGTAACGCCGGTCTGTACCCGGCTTATGGGATTCGCAGTGAAACAGTTAGTATCTTCAGATGAGATGGGAGGTAGATTCCGTCTAGATTAAAGACTAGTGAAATTAAACTGTTTAGTGAAATTCTAGGTCCCGTGTGGCGACATAATGTAAGAAGCACATTGGCAACTCAAATTAAACTAACTATACATTTTCTCGAACTACTTTTTTCTTACTATCTTACTGAACTTACCGTTATTATCTAATTACAAAATACACCCGAGTGAAAAAATTTGGTCTATGGGTCTTGTAGGATGTAAAAGTAAATCACAATAAATATATGTGTGACAATTAAAGCGGGAAGTAAAAGTAGATGAGAAAAATTATTGAAGTCGAGAATCCTGGATTTCTATGTAGACACGTTTCTATCGTCTTGACTAGAATAGAATGAAGCTGTGATTCCAGTAGATTAGACTATTGAACGGTAACACCAATTTGTGCCAACAATAACACTTTGTATAATATTATGGGACTCTAGAGACGACAGTATCAATAAAGGATAATGATGCGAAAAATGCTGAAAAGATTATAGGAACAGTGTTGGGAGTTGTCCCGCCATTTTCCTTAGCGTTTTCGTTATAGTTAGCGATTGATATGACTTGTCTAAGGGGGTGGGAATAAGACGATATTTGACGCATCCGAGTTTTGTACTATACGTAAGAATAGTGTTCCTAATCAATAATTAGCTAGTCTAAATAATTGCAGTAAGTTTAATTCCTTACGAGAGATTCTTTGATAAATTAACCTAAGTCTTAAAACCAACAAATTAATGCATTGGCAATTTAAACAATTCCTAAATTTTCGGTACCTACTTATTTACAATCAGATCATTCCTAAAGAGAAAAGGGCTTTTAAGTTTTTTGAATCTTCAGCAGGATTACACGCAGCTGTGATCAAATACATGATCACAGCTGCGTGTAATCCTGCTGAAACGGCGGGAGAGTGAAAAGTAAATATGAGAAATACTAACGTTATGATCAGTATTCAAATATTTCAATCCATTAATTTGTTGGTTATTAAAATTGTACTCGTGTACTTTGCCTTATTCGATAGATTGTGAAGTCACTGCCACTATTCGGAAGGTAACTTAATAAAGTAAGTAGTTGAGTTGTCAGTGTGCTGGGTCCACGCTGAATCTTAATACAATTTTAAATTATTTACGTATATAACAGGTTTTTTTAAAGTCGAATCAGTTTTTATTTTATTCCACAGTTATTTGTTGTAAATTTAATATGAACCACCTCATCTTTAATAATAATACGATGAATTCCGTGAATTCAGGCAATAATAAGTCTACTACGGAGAAACTTCTAAGTTCAGTTAATTCCTTGAAACTTATGGAAATCCTTACATAAGTTATAAGACCGGCATCTAAAGCTGTATTTAAGGTTCTGCGTGGATTCAAGTAATAGCGAGCATAGATCAAGTTAGTTAGTACCTAATGTGTACGAGCTTTAGAACGTGCGAGCCTGGAGGGGGGCTCGGTTCAGGGACGGATTAAGGACACTTAGACGAGCCCCCATGTGGGCTTGCAAGCAGGACGTAGTCAGGACGAAAGAGGGGTTCTTAAACTTCAAAAGCATTCTTTCATCCATTGTTCAGTTCGATCCACAGTTTATCCCACTACTAGGTCTCCCGAAATTGTATTTTTTTTTTCAAATGTATTGAACATTTAATAAATACTATTTAAAGGGTATTTTCCCCGAACTGTCAACAGTTTTACACACTGTCCACAGTGACGACAAAATAAACGTGATAAATACCCGTTAAATAGTACTTATAATGATGTGTTTAAAAATATGTAAAATTTTATTTCATAATAGCAGATAAATATGAAGTCACACTGAATTACTATGTAATTAAAATGACCAACCAAGTATAAATCAAAAGTTCACCAATAGAGATTCAATCCAGAATGCTCGCTGCATTACCACGTTGTGTATATCTAAGATCACCATAGCTAATTAATATAAATTAGAAGTTACTTAACAACATTAGATTAACATAAACCCCATCGCGATCCCACAGGGATCTCACTCGTGAAAGTAGTTTAATTGAAAACTTTAATTGCCGGTTGGGAGATAGCTTTCCAAAACAAAGTTTAAATGCAACGTACAATATGCTCTAAAATTATTAAGCGCTTAGGATTTCTCATTACTTCTGTCATTCTGCTGATTCGGATATTCGGCCTGTGAAATCAAAGAGCAAGTAAATAAGTTTTATTCTGATACCATGATAATACACGATATAAATGAATGGGTACGTTTTTAAAAATTATTTATCGGGTATTTATCACGTACATTTTACGTAATCAATGCCCGATAAATAATCTTTACTATGTAAACAATTCGCGAAAGTTTAAAAAGTGGGTAAGTTAAATATAATTTACTCAAGGATTACTAAAATCAGATATTTCGAGCTAAAAGACCCTATAAACTCGTCCTGCCTACGGCCCTGCTCATGTAGTCATTGAAATTCGTTTACGAACACCAAAATAGTAATGTATAGTTTGAGGAACGCAATATTCGATGTATAGTGTTGTTGAGTTTTATGTTTGTTTCGTTGTGGTTTGTCTGGATACGAAATGCAGTTGGTAATTATTTATCCCGCGGCATGCGACTTTTCAGCTTCGTACACAGTAAATGGTATTCCAATTTGATCGGTATGAATCTGTGCTATGGTATGTCGGGTTGAATTTTCACGTATAATTAATATTATTTATCAAATAAACCTACCATGATATTGCAAAAATGTATCGAATGATAATTATTATGAGTCACAGTATCCGGAATCACGAGACAAAATATTTTTCGTAATTTTTCGAGCCGCTCTGTTTCGAAATATATTTTAGCTCATGAATAATTTTTCCCAAGCTCATAAAAATGACAGAAACGTGAACTTAAAATCGCACAAAATTAAAGGTCCTTAATAACAATTAGAAAACTACTTTCGAATCTACAAACTACAATCAAACTCAATATCCAAACTTAGAATGTTAGGTTATTGAGCTATATTCATGTTCTATGAGAATGGGAGTATGAGAATATTTTATTTGAAACCCAATCTACAAAAACAAAACAAACACAATGTAAAAATAAAAGACACAGGAGACTAATTTTTACAGTTGAGGCACAAGTCTGTCTCAGCATGAGTTAGTTGTAAACACGTTACAAGCAATGCTAGTCTTCCGACAGAGCCGTTTGGTGACGTCACGGAAGACGGCACCGAAGTTCTACATTTTATTACTGCATTTAGTATCCAACTGATACCCAGCGTTAGAATGAGTGTTAATAATTCACCCGTTGAGTGAGGCACTGTGCGCACCTGTGCGTCAAAGACGAGCATTTATGTGGGGATAGGAAATTATATTAGATTTTCATTGTTAAGAGTACAGTTCAAAGGTAAACACACTACCTACAGTCTTAGGTTTTAACTACGCTCTTGGGAAACAAATTGAATGTGTCAGGCGCAAAATAAATTCTCCGAAGCCCAAAATAAAGATAAAAGGCCTCGCGAGATCTATCTAGTAGATATATCTTCTAAGGGTGGGATAAGCGGTTGAATTTGGTATATCGTAATGTAGTGTGTTTACCGTTTGCTCCTGTGCTAGATTGAAGAACTGAAGGCCCGTCGCGGACGATGATGTACATAGACTAATCGGTTAGTTGTTATCTCCTTAGTTTCGAGTCCTACGCAAGTTGCCATCGCCTCTACGTTCCGCAATAATGGAATCATATGAGATTTATTTTATACGTTTTAACTCCTAGACTTATAACATTTTATTATTTTTATCTTAATCATGAATTCGTTCTGCTGCTGGTTTAGTTGTCTTATTTTATTTTAAAAATGTATAAACAATGTGCTTTTATTCGTAAAAAAATTGTAAATACGATATTTGAACTGATAATAATAAAGTTTTTATTTCTTATGAAACTGGCTTTTACTTGTCCTGTCGCTTAGATCCCACCAAGCTTTAGTTATTATCTATTCGAGAAACCTCTGGATTTAAGCAAAACTTTGTAATTAGACCGCAAAGCTTCATTTAGTGTCTTCAAATTGAATACAAAGATATTTCATAACTGCCTTCGCCAATAGACGGGCATGAATAACATTAAGTTGATATAAAATTAGAATAAGCAGCGTGTGAAGAGAGGCGTGAAATATGGCTGGCGCAGAGCCAACCTGCAGGAATATAAGGAATATGAGATTAGGTAGGAACCGGGTCACAGGACCACCCTTGATTCACAGATGCTGCTGATATCTTGGACGGGTTCGCTGAGAACTTCAATTCTGAATGCCATATTCATAGACATGCTTAGTTTTTATGCTCAACCAAAGAGGTATACAGTTACAGTTAACTCATTTTTCGGCATACGGTCATAGGGACTGGTCAGGTCACTATGCGTCGTACATAATTAACCGTAAGAGATCGCTCAGCGATAAGGCCGCCCTTTATAGTTCCTTTATTCTAAGATTTATTTCTGTTTTTTGTGGTATAATAAAGTGTTTTCTGTCTAAAATATAAGTATTTGGCTTGTATTTCTACAGTATATGTCAAAATAACCCGACATAAACGATTCCCTATTCTATTCAGTAGCGGGACAAACTAGGCAAAATAGACATAGATATTCATTTATTTGCTGCTGCAGTAAAAAACATAAACAAAGTATTACATTTTGAATAAAAATAATTAACTTATAACGAAAAAAACAATTTCAAAAACAGAGACTGATGTGTGTTACAGCAGCAAAAAGGTCTCGACTCAGTGTAAATGCCACTACTCAGGAGTAGATATGCAAATAGCAGGCATGTTTTTACTTAACACAAGCTTTGACCTGTCTTCCAGGTTACAAAAAGCAAGTGCCTGCTGACCAATAAAGCTTCTCTCCTGTTATCCCAAGGCTCATGACTCTCATAATCTAGCCGGGTCTAAGCTATTTGTTCATTTTATTTCTTCCACATTGATAAAGTAAAAGCTTTATTTTGCGAACTACAAACTGCACAGTTGAGTACAATTTTGAACATAATACATTTTCGAAAACGCGTAGTAAGTTTAGTAAGACGTTTATTTAAGTTCTTTATATGTTTTATATGTTTTTGTAGGTACCTATCCCTATAACACGTCAAGTGCTAGTAGGCATCGTGCACCGAGTTTCGTATAATTATAATAGGTAGGTACTTCTTGTCAAATTTCATAATTCTCGGTCAGCGGGAGGTAGGTTTTGGTCCGAGGCGAGAATCCAAAATAGTCTACTTACTTACCGGCATCGCTGTAAGGATTCCAGAACATCTCAGGTTTCAACGGAGTCAAATAACTTCTCATAGAGCACAAGGGCCAGGCACAAGGACTGATTATAACCTTCGGACTTCTGTATTATCTGCATCACTGTGTGAATGTTGTATATGTTGCAATCTAATCAAAATTTTATTAAATGGCCTTAAATTTAGAGATGGGTTTATGCCGGGCATTTATCGGGCGTATTGAGTAAATGCCCAATAAATGTCCAATCACAGGGCAGATATTATAATTGTGTTATCCATGTTATTGCTTTTATAACTTACAGTGTAATAAAAGTGAGTTTTCGTTTGTCTGTATTTGTTTGTGCTAGCCTAAGTATAAGAAATAGGTATGTCCTACTTACTTTTCCTCAGTCTACACATTTTTTTTTGGTATGTTAATTTTTGGTTTATGTTAGTTATAAAAGCAATTACATGGATAACACAAATTATAAATAATATCTGCCCTGTGATTGGACATTTAAAGGGAATAAAAAAAAATGATTGGGCATTTACTCAATACGTCCGATAAATGCCCGGCATAAACCCATCTCTAGCCTTAATACCTTAAGTATATATCAAACTGCAATGTGTACATTTAATTTATTTACAGCTGGCATCCCGCCAGAGGTACAAAACCTTTGGCGAAATAAGAGATAAGCATTTACGATGAGCTCCCGGAACTAGGTCACAGGATCTCGGAGGCCAGAGGCTGCCAGTTTAATGTGTTGCAGTTAACTGTGCAATTTAACTTGGTTCGGGTTCGGCCACGTACATACTTCGCGTTAAGGTTTGGTTTTATGAAGTCACGAGGCTGTAGAAATAAAAAAACTGGGAGTATTTCCCAAAAAGTAGACAGTCCTAAGAATTGACGGTGATAAGTCGGTGAGCGAGCTTGTTTATTTTGAACCAACTTCGTAAAAAGGAGGAGGTACTATGTATGGTTAAGTTTTTTGACATTGTATAGACTAGAAAATGATTCCGATACAAAACCATAAAATTTTTACTCGCGAGGTATTTGTTCCACAAAATATAAAAAATTACACCAATAATAAAACTGCGATAGCTTGGATGTTTAGTTGGATGTTTGTTACTTCTTCACGCCAAAACTACTGCTATTACAAACGGATCAGGCAAAAATATTGCACAGATGTAGTTTAAGCCTGGATTTAAACGTAGGCTTCATCCCATAAAACAGGGTAGAATGATCTTTAAACGGTTCTATAGACACAACCGCGCAAAGCCGCGGGAAGAATCTAGTATAAAATAAAGAAATTCAAAGTAGTATTCAGGTTAAAAAAAAAATCTAATTGAGTGTATCCGATATCAACTAAATTCACGATAATTTTCAACCTCCCCGATATTATCAAGTCAGTAAACACTCGCTTGAAGTACCTCAATAATTTTATACCGGATTACAGAATCTCCATAACTTAATGAAAAGTTAATACTTAGCAAGACAGTGGGGGAGGAATTGGCATCAATCAAAACTCTGCTAAACGATATTCCGCTCTAATTGTCACCCTCGCGGCTAACAAGGTAAGTGGAAGACAGCTGGGTTACTCCAAGTTCCAACTTGCGAGAAACTAGGTAAGTAAGGAACCTATCAAGAAAAAATTGTGAGTGAGTCCATTAGTCACATAATTATAAAGATGGCGACATCACGGGGGTCATCCCGTGACCACGACAGTGTGTAGGTAAACCTGTTGAAACGTCGGGAAAAAGAGGTAAATAAACGCGATAAATACCCGTTGTATTAGTGCTTATAATTAATATTACAAATGCGAAGTTTGTATGTTTAGATGGGTGGATGTTTGTTAGTTCTTCACGCCAAAACTATTGACCGGACCGGGCTGTAATTTTGCATAGATGTAGGGTCAAAATATTTATATTTAACCACAGAATTACTTATAATACTAACGGTATAACGTAAAAGAGTACATCCATAGGCTCGGAATAAAACATAGCCACGTTTTATCCCATAAATCAGTTCCCATGGGATAGAAATAACTTAACACTTTGACTGCGATTTTTTTTCGACGACTGCGATCTTTTTTTTAACCTAAAAAATTCGTGCTGCCGCTCTACACAGCGGTTGTGTTGCGCCGCACATGCGTTTCGTTCGAAAAATATTACGGCTGTGCTGAGTCACAAAGATCTGTATTTTCTCAGCCGCTGCGCTAGTGTGGATTTACGCATATTAGTCACTTGTAGAAAACACATACCGTGTGATTTCAGCACTCAAAGTGTCAAAGCACTACAACGTAAGCGTAACTAACGTAGCTAACGTACGTAAGCTACGCGAACTATGATACTTCTACACATGGCCTCTACGCGACGACCTAAGGTTAACGGTGAAACAACGTATGCGAAGCCGCGGGCAGAAAATAATTCATCCCTAAAAATAGCTATAGTTTTAACTTATAATCGCATAAATAGCTACTTATGTTACCGTATTAAAAACAGTAAGCCCATAGTAACCGCGTAGAGGGCTGTACTGTGAAACAGCTAAGCGGCCTCTACGAAACTGCTACGCGGCCTCTACGTAGCTACCCAAAGTATATGTTGCTTCTACACTTGGCCTCTACGCGACTACGTAAGATCGCAAACAACGCGACTTCTGCTAAGGAATGTACCAGCTACTTCATAAAGTTGATATTTTCAGCCTGTGGCCCGTGTAAGTGAGCTAGGCTGTTGACAAAGGGACGGATTCCGCGAGAAATAAATTGTTACGTCTGAGAAAGCATTAGTAGGATGCTTGGAGCCGAGATTGAATGCTGCTCATTCGTTAGGTAATCGAATATATGTAGATATATATTTTAAGACTGTTTTTTCTGTTTTGCAGTCGTACCATGTTTATTTGGGCGTTAACTTTTATTGTTGCAATTTTATATGTTATGGGTAAGATACCTACGCGAGATGAGTAAAGCTTATGGGTACTAGATAACTGATATACTTAATAGATTACATTATAAAGATGGATATTTATTATTATACATAGAAAATACCCAGAACACCCGGAACAAAAAATGTCAGATCGTGCAAACATTTGCTCTTGCGCGGGAATTACACCGGCAGTCTCTATAATCACATCAGCTAGAAGCTGCTCGTGTATTAACAATAAATAAATAAATAATAAATTTTCGTAATTCAAAAAGCTTTTGTTTTCATCTTCGTGAATAATAAATAGCCTAAGCCTTCTCCGAAACACCTTCAATAGGCATAGACAGTTTCAATAACAAAATCAACCCGAACCCGTCTCAAAATAAACAGCTTCTGTATAACTTGTTCAAAGAATAATCCCAACTCTGGCCCAACTAAAACCTGTCGTGTCGGCTAATTCAATTAACCGCCGCGGTTACGACTCCTTTGCAAACTCAGACAAGTTGTTAGGACTACACCGTTTCTTGTAAGTTATCTGGTAGTGGTAAAGAGCAACCTCTTCTTTGTAGCTTTAGCTTTTTGTTTCATTCAGGGTCCATAATTCTGTAGATACATTGATAGATCTTCTCTGTTTATTAAGCTGCCCATAGAAAATGTATGGACAGCTTAATAAAGTCAAGGTTTAAAGAGGTTTGTCAGATATTCTTGAAAAAAAAAATTGTTAATTAATAAATATGTTAGTGAACCTATTCCTACCGATAACTAGTTTAAGTCTATTTTTGTTTTGTGCTGTTAAAGTCTTTGACCGTCCATGTTTGAAACCATCTATCTAACTACGTTTAGTTGTTAATCGGTAGATGAGAACTACCTGAGGTTTAGATTTGACGACCGATGTGGCGCGGTGGACGAAGGTCCGCCTGCGACGAAGGAGGTTGCGGGTTCGATTCCCGCTCCGAAACAATTGTGTGTACGATCTGCAGATATTTGTTCCGGGTGTTCTGGTCGTTTTCTATGTATAATAAAAAATATCTATCTATGTAATGTATTGTATTATGTATATACCATGGGGCTAGATAATGATGTGTGAATTTTCCAGCATTATTTATTTATTTATTATTATTTATTGAGTACATCGAAATCCAAATCATCCATAAATATAGAAAGAAAGAATTAATTTCCCTTCTAAGGCTCCTTAACTGTACGTGCAATAACAGATTTCAAACAAACACAGTCCTAACTAGCAAACAAACTCGACAACCTTGGAGATAAACTGCCGACTAGCTATCCCTCGCGGCCAAGGAGCAATTACGCACACTTGTGATAATGATAATATAACGGCTGCAATAAAGGGCTCGTTTCAGTACACACTGCCCTCGTGGACCAGTGCAGTGCCTTTGGACACCGCACCTTATATACAACTAGCGGACCTTCCCGGCTTCGCATGGTTTTAGTACGGAACCCTAAATTTTTTTAAAATATTATGTAGTCTATGTTCACCGGGGATAGTGTAGCTTCCCGAAGTTGAAAGAATTTTTCAAGTCGGTCCAGTAGTTTCGGAGTCTATTCATTACAAACAAACAAACAAAAATCAAACCTTTTCTCTTTATCTATCTAAATATATAAAAGAAAGTCGTGTTAGTTACACTATTTATAACTCAAGAACGGATGGACCGATTTGGTTTGAAAATTGGTGAGGAGGTAGCCTAGAACCAGGAGTCTAACATAGGATACTTTTTACCGCGGGGCGCAGCTAGTAATATTATAGATAAAAACAAATTCTTCACAAATAGTTGACGACCGCTGTGGCGCGGTGAGCGAAGGTCCGCTTGCGACGCAGGAGGTTGTTGGTTCAGAGGCGAGACCTCTGAACAATTGTGTGTACAATGTGCAGATATTTCTTCCGGGTGTTCTGATCGTTATTTATGTATAGTAAAAAATATCTATCTATGTAATATATTGTGTTAAGTATATCAGTCATTTAGTACCCATAACACAAGCTCTGCTTACCTTGGGGCTAGATGATGCTGTGTGGATTGTCCAGCATTATTTTTATTTAATAGCACACTGATGTTGTACAAGCGATTTAATACAATCGGCATGAAATGCGATATATGCGCACAGAAGAAATGTTTACAAGCGTTGATTTTATAGACGACAATAAAACTATAGTATTTTAAATGGTAGGGGAGAAATTATCGGAACTACAAAACCGATGTTTCAAACTTAAGACTGAGTTATTTCGTACACAGGTCTCGACGCGCGCGATTACTCATTTGTAAATCGTAGTTTTTTAAATTTACTTCCCGTAGGTAGTAAGTACATTACTTGTAAATAATTTCTTGTTTTTTGTATTTTTAGGTTATTAAAATGTTTCTGATCAGGCCAGATACGACCTCAAAACTGTGATACTGTGAAAAACACATGTAAGAAGAAAGAAAGAAAATATTTTTATTTACCTTAAAAACTAGCATACACAACAAACTTAAAACTACGCAAATTAATACTATATTTCTTACAAATTATTGTGCGTAGCAGAGTTCATGGCAAATATGGCCTTCACTCAGCATTGTGCTGGATGCACACTAATGTGTCCACCCAGCGCTGATTTTCAGTGAAGACCAGAGGGATCGTGTCACGTCACGGTCGTCAGGTGCGTGATTTATACATAAAAATAGTAAACAAAATTGCATTACATTATTAGTTATAAATTATACAATACTTATTTATAAATTCTATCCTTATTCATTCTAACCAAAATATAAGACCGGTGGTGGCTGTGGCTTGCTTAGTCAGGCCGAACAAATTACACTGTGTATACGAACCAAACATGTACTGGTGTCCACCTCCCTCGGGTACTCGCTTTGTTCTATAATGTTTGCATAAGTCACTCGTACTTGCCGGCCGAGCTGATGCGAACTCTGGTGGTGCCAGTCGTTAAGAATAAGACTGCAGATATGTCGGAAAAATCGAACTCTAGACCCATATCGTTGGCTTCGATTGTGGCCAAGGTACTTGACAGTGTGCTTAATTCTCACTTAAATAAGCAATTGCGGTTGCACGATGCTCAGTTTGGGTTTCGTGCTGGACTCTCAACCGAATCAGCTATTCTTAGCTTGAAGCACACTGTTAAGTACTACACGGACAGGCAGACTCCTGTGTATGCCTGCTTCCTCGACATGTCGAAGGCCTTCGAAATGGTCTCGTATGACGTACTCTGGCACAAGCTGAACGATGCTGGGCTTCCTCCCGAGCTGGTATCACTGGTCAGGTATTGGTACCTCCACCAGCAGAATCGAGTGAGGTGGGCAGGCGAGCTTTCGGACGCATATGGGCAGGAGTGCAGGGTGAGGCAGGGGGGGTTGAGCTCGCCCTCCCTCTTCTGCCTATATGTGAACTCGCTGATTGAGCGACTCAGCAGTATGCCTGTGGGCTGTCACGTAGACGGGGTATGTGTGAACAACTTCAGCTATGCTGATGACATGGTGCTGCTGGCTCCTTCAATCAGTGCACTCCGAAAGCTTCTTGCTGTATGTGAGTCCTATGCTGCGTCACATGGACTGGCATACAATGTCAGGAAGTCAGAGTTCATGGTCTTCAAAGCCGGTGCTAAGTGTCCGCTATTTGTTCCACCTGTTACACTAAATGGAGTGCCTCTCAGAAAAGTGTCAAATTTTAAATACCTAGGACACTGGTTGACGGAAGACCTGAAGGACGACGATGACATGGAGAGGGAACGCAGAGCATTGTCAGTCAGGGCAAATATGCTGGCCCGCAGATTCGCAAGATGTACAGATGCAGTGAAGGTAACTTTATTCAGAGCATATTCATTTTACTCAGCGAGTCTGTGGGTCAACTATGCCCAAAAGGCTTACTTGCTTTGCGGGTCCAATATAATAACGCGTTTAGGTTGCTGTTGCGACTACCGCGACTCTGCAGTGCCTCGGACATGTTCGCCCAGGCACGCACCGACACCTTCGATGCTATCTGGCGGAAAAAGTCAGCTTCACTACTCAGCAGAACCCGCGGGAGTGGCAACAGCATCTTAACCGCGATTGCTGGAAAATTTAACTGTCCGGTAATGCACCAATTGGTCCAAATAACAACATATGTAGTTAATTATAAGTACTAACATCTAGTTATAAGCAAACTAACACCATGGATTATTATTATCTGAATAAATGAATTTAATTATTATTAATTATTATAAAGTCGCAGTAAAACGTACAACGAAATAATTTAGGCAGGTTTTAAAATATAAATCAGGGTTGAGCTTAAGTCGGTAAGCGTAAGGCCGTCCAAGGTCTCATTTACTTATTTATGGCGAGTATGCAGGTACTTACCCGTTTGTAAGGCAGTAGGATTTGCCGTTGGGTAGGAGGTATTTGTTTCAGTGCCCTTGGGATAGCCCTAAAGGTAGTTTACGATGTTTTTGTTAGAAATTGATCGCTTAAATAGTTAAGTTAGTTTACTTCCGAATTTGGACGATAAACCAATATAAAGTACTAGCTGCGCCCCGCGGTTTCACCCGCGTGGTGATAGATATTTTGCATAATATACAATATATCTTTATAAATTGTAGCCTATGTGTTATTCTGAAGCTATATTATTGTAAAGTTTCATTAAAATACATTCAGTAGTTTTTACGTGAAAGAGTAACAAACTTCCATCCATCCATCCATCCATACTTACAAACTTTCGCGTTTATAATATTAAGTAGGATATACCATTCAAGCAGTTAATAACTTATAAGAAACTCATGATTTATTTGTGACCGTGAAGGTAAATTGTAGGTACTAACATAAAAGTAAGCACCTGCCTACCTAAAATTCTATTAGGAACTTGTTTGCTTCACAGTTCACACATACAAGCTGTATCTATTGAATATATGGTCCTATTTAAATAAGTAATTATTTTGCTAGTTCTATTTCAAATAACCAACTCGCCAACACAAAACTTATCTAGTTCAAAAAAACTGAATTGAAACTAACAACGGAATGAATCAAACATTTTCCATTGTGCGTTGTTTGTACAGCATTGAATGGAAGTTGATTGAAATACTTGCTGTATATAACTTCTCGATTAAATTCTTAATTTACTATGTTTGTGGTTATAGCAGCCAACCAACTCTTTATTATATTGCCTTACTTTTTAGGGAATGGAAGAAAACGGGATATCAGATTTTATATTATTATTTATTAACAAATAAGAATTTTTATTAAGTGAATATCAAATACACCTTGTATTTGATATTCTCATTTTTTTTTTGTCCACATGGACAACATCGTGCGGTTCAGAAACAGGGTCAAAGATATTACAATAACTACAACAGGGTCTCAAACATAAAATAGAACTCGTATCTAGAATTCCTGTACAAACGTATCCAGGTAGTCAAGAAAGTTTTGCAAAGCACTCTTCGTTCGAAATGTAACCTGTCCACTAGATACTATACAGAAATTGGATTGACCTTGCTGAAATGTGTCTTTCAAAACGTCTTTGAAAACATAAAATCATAATATTATTCTTTCCAAACTTTCCTTTCGGTCGAACAAATTAATCGGAAAGGGATCCATTGTATCATGCTCTGATATCTGCAATATCTTCGTCTTTATACCTGCGTGGACATTGGTTCTTAAAAGTTTTGCTCAAGTGAGTATGAACCTTCCCTCAACGACATAAAGATTCGCCTCGCTAGTCAACGATAGCTCAAAAACCGTGCTGTTTTCTAAAAATCTTTGGAAAGTTTATTCATATCTATCATTGAATATAAACAGATTATATCTACGAGTCCCTTGAGCAACTATCGGAGCGTGAAAATCAGTTTGAAGATTTAATTTCGCGCAGACGGCTCCACCATACTGCTCATAATTCAATTTGTCTGCCAAATCGATCAACGCCGGGAAATCTTGCGACTAGACGTTCCTACAAATATAATTTAAATACTTTCATCAGGTACTTAGATAATCACCATCATCATCCGCAACGCAAGCCGACTTTACCCACAGCTTTGTAAAGTCGGGCTCCAAGTTCTTTTTCTCTACGCACTTTCAGAACAACGAGACCGATGGTGCCTGCAGAAACCTTAAGATTGAAGGTAGGAACACAACACAACACACACCACTTCTTTCTAAGGGTTTGTTGTAGACAAAAGTTTAACATGGGAACATCATGTGGATGGTTTATGTAAGAAAATTGGCAAGGCCTGCTTAGCTCTCTGACACCTCTCGTCAATAATGTACGTAAAAGCTGTGAGAAGTCTCTACTTCGCGGCAATGCAGCCAGCGTCTTGGGGACGCTTCCGACTCAGTTAAGCTACCTGTAGATTGCAACAGTCTGCAGTTAGCTCAAAAGTTTCGATTAAATACTACGTACTACGATTGTAATAACTTTCTTTGACTAAATAGTCCTTGGTAGTACCTAAATACGTACATTCAAACAAATAATTCATATTCAAAGATATAATATAAATACTCAAGTATCTCCATAAAGCAATTTGAACTTCGCATTCAGAAGTTTCGAAGTCTCAAAGTTTCATTCAAAAGTAGCGATCCTAGCCTTTGTTGTATCAACGTACTTTACGATCAAAAGTGTTCAACAACAGGGGTGCTATGTACAGTCAACGCCAGGAAGTGATAATAATCAATTCAGAATTTGTAAAAACTTGTATTTATAGCGTTTTTGACGAGTTGACTTTTCTCAGCGATATTGGGCCTGGACTGTACCTAATTACCTACTTTGTATTTACTCAAAATGTTATTTTGTGTGTTTGTGTGTTATGCGATCATAATAACATATACATACGTTATGAAGTTATGAGTAACTAGTTTCTGCCCGCGGGTTCGCAAGTTTGTTTCTACGGAAAAATGGGATCTTTTATTCCAGGCCTGGAAATACCTGTATGTCAGCCTGATCCGTTCACTAGTTTTGGCGTGAAGAGGTAACAAACATCCATCCATACATCCGTCCATCCATCTAAACTTTCGGATTTATAATATGTATGTAATAGTGTTATCATAACTTTGTCATATTTCTATTGTAAATTTACTATAAATACACAGAAAATTAATAGGATCAGTAAACATTTCAAATTCCTTTCAAAATGTTGCCATTATAACTTATCCCCACTCCTTATGAGTAAAAACTTAGGGAAAATAAAACAAAGGTGGCCATAAACAACAATTTCCATAAAAACGCGATAAAACGTTCACAGCTTACATTCAGAGCATTCTGAACCCCTTGGATTAGGCGTGACGTGACCCAGATATGGTCCTTCGCGTTTCAACGCCCATCGACGACCCTCAAGCGGCTTTTGGTCCCTAGCAAGTGCAATGAATAGGGACTATTACTTTATATCGACTAGGACTAGACTTTACAGTACTACAGACCATATACTACTAGACTATACAGGTTCGACGCAACGTTTGTCAAAACTGGGGGTAGATAGAACCAATTGGAATTAGTATGGTTGTCTTTTGTACCATCAAAAGCATAACTTTCATTAGTATGTTATTGTTACCTATGTTATTCCGAAAAAATCTTATAAAAAAACTTTAAAATAGGAGAGGCTTTTCAGGGTCAAAAAACCACCTTACTCACATATACCACTTAGTTCCACCTACTCTCAGTTTCCATATGAAAAACGGTGTGCCGATAACCCTGTAGGTATGTATATTTTTATATACCCCTAGACAAACTTTTCAAGATATGCTTTACAATGAGATATATGTATTTTTTTTAATGTAGTTTTATAAGACACAGGAAAGGTAATTTGAACATTTAGGATATGATATTAGAAGTAGGTACGAATTTTAAAGAACATCCGATGGCAAAAGACATTTCATAGATTAGGACTGACCTAGTTATGGTCTTTCGCGCCCTCTTCGTACGAGTACCGCTTTAGTGAGGTCTCCAATGATAGTGAGGGAATCCATGAAACTAAAATAATTCAGATTCAGATCATTTATTATCATACTTCATACAAATAAAAAATCACAATAATGTTACTTCCTCAGAGATTGGTCGCGCGTGACCGCACTGAGTGGAAAGATTTGGGGGAGGCCTTTGCCCAGCAGTGGAATGAACCCAGGTTCGTCCCACTGCTGGACAAAGGCCTCGCCCAAATCTATCTAAAAAAAATTTTACTTAAATGAAATGATTAGGCTATGACTAATCTGGGTATGGTCGACTTTTTATTCAGACCCTAGTGGAAACTGGGCTTAGGTAACCTACAAAAAAAACAACACAAAACAATATTACTTTTTCTGACTATAGTCGTAAAATGTATTTTTTTTGCTACGTAATAGGTGTGGGTCGGAAATAATAAAATAATAGAATTTTTTATTATGACAGGGATGGTTGCAATAGACTTATACAGGATGTGACATTATACAAACAAATGTAAGGACGAAACTTTAAGGGGTAGTTCAGGAATAGTCATTGTAACCGAGGAAAAATATTAAAAGAAAACTGAGTTTTATTTACCGAAAAAATAAATATAAACGAATTGACTAGACAAAGCAATGACTAATACTGTACTTATTGTCAATATAATACATAAACAAGCCTACGTACCTATTTAAATCTCCTAACATGGTTTTTTAGCCGGATTAAGGAAAACTATACAATGCGATCATCATCATCAGCCTAATAAGTCCACTGCTGGACATACGCCTCCCCCAATGTGCGCGATAGCACCTGTCCCATAACCCATGTCCAAAACCCTGTCTTCGGCTTGACGCATCCAGCATCTACCTGCGACACAGCATCTACATACGATGCCATGATGCTACGAGATTCTCGTAGCACTGCTACATCGAAGCACTTGGGTGCAACGAAAAGCGCTACGCACTTAAATCGCCAAAATACTTGTAATTCAAAGATTCTAATCTACTTAAAAAATGCTCTGAACGTAAGTAAAATAAATTACAGCCCCGGAAATTGCTGAGAAATTGGATCGCGAATCGAAGTTCTGCCGGGGAGAGGCGGGTAATGAACTTGTACGTACTCTACGGCTTGAATTGCGAAGGTATTTATTTAAAAGCACCTGTTGATTTTATACAAAACTAAATATATATATGAGTGTTTTTTTTGCACCAGTAATATGTGGTGTTCTGGTTGTTATCTATGTATAATAAAAAAATATCTATCTATGTAATCTATTGTATTAAGTATATTAAAATTAAAATTGTAATACATATAAATAAATTTTGTTGTATTTCACTTTTATTTTTCCCACGCTAAAAACTAAGCTTTTAACAGGAATACAGATTTAAGGGGACAACGACACGTAAAATTTTTACTACCCGTTGTTCCCGTCACCGAATGTACGTTACGGGGACAACGGGAAAGAAATTTAATCACGTTTTCCTGTCCCAGTGACGGGGACATGGAGTACGGGGACAACTAGGAATACACGAATCTAATACCCATAACACAAGCTTTGCTTAGCTTGGGGCTAATTGCTGCTGTGTCAATTGTCCAAAATTAATTATATATTATAAAATATAAGTAACACACATTAACACAATCGTTTTTTGGTAAAGACTGACTCTTTCCAGAGAGGCTCGTCACACCGAACACATGAAAAGAACCGCTGCGCTGCAGCAGAGCACAAAAATTAACATGCTAATATGGGCTAGATCTAGTAAAATTTAGATTTATTATCGATTGACCGCATCAGATGATAGACAGCTCACGGCAGCAAGTAGGCGAGTGCACGGTGAGCGCGATTTGCAAGTGAAGTCAAAGCTAGTATAAAGAACTTAGATCGTATACTCGTCGCACCGACATAATTATCAAAGGGGTTGATTCAGTTACTGATCCAGTTACTTAATTTCAATTTATGAACAGTATTTCAGAATAAATGTAATATAATATAATAATATCGGACCTAATTCACAATAGATAGATAGAAAATTCTTTTATTGCACACTTACAAAATAAAACAAACAAGACAGAATAAAATACAAAAAAATGTGTCAATTTGGCGGTCTTATCGCTCAAGAGCGATAAGACCGTGATGACAACCGTGGATGGATAGGATCGTTGGATTGTACATGGGGATCTGTGTGCATTATATTAATTTATAAAATATTGCATGAAAATACGTTCCTACTTAAAAATAAATAAAATAAATATTAATACATATAACCAATACAATACAATACAAAAATTCTTTATTGTACACCATAATCAAATTAATCATTACAAAAATACATTAAATGCGACAGGTACTATGGGCGGCCTTATCGCTTAGAAGCGATCTCTTCCAACCTTTTATATACTTACTTATATAAATACATACTCTTAATTTTATAAAGGGAAACAAGGGTGTGGTCAGTGACATAGGGACAAATAGTGTTCCACAATACCTACTTTTATAACTGTTAGTAAGTAGTCACACTATAAATAAGCTAAGTATAATATTATCCAAACAATGTGATAGTTTCTCTGCTGACTCGCTAATAGCACTTCTATACAAACCTTTGTGGTTTTGTTAGTGTTCATATTAATCTTTTTTGTAACATTATTTTAAGTTGGTAAATAATTTTTAAAAAAAGTGCACGGCGACCGCGGTTTACGAGCAGTTTCTAAGCGAGGCGAGTGCGTGGCGAGCGCAATTTGCAAGAGACTTTAAAACTAGGTTTGTGCGTGGCAATCTCGCCGATATTGCGCAGCACACTCACATACAATAACATACGTCTGTTTCGACACCCTAGCTAGGCAGCTAGAGAGTTGAAACAGAGGTATAATGCATAATTTTCGGCTCGGTAGAGACAACCATGAATCACATCGGCTTCATTCGATTATGTTATGAAATGTTACGAAAAAAAAATAACCATATTGTTCCTTCACGTCCAGTCCATCCTAAGATTGCCTGGAAGAGATCGCTCTCAGCGATAAGTCCGTCCTTTATAATTCCTTTATTCTATTATTTATATCTGTATTGTTTTCTGTTTTGTGTGGGTGTTTTCTATCTATCTATCTATCCATAATACCGGTAGGTCACAGCCACTACGCGTTCCAAGTCCACCCGGGATCCCGGCTCCGCTATAAACATCACGCCCCAGTCAACGTCCTGAGAACCATAAAACTGCAAATAATACACTCAGCGTCTACCAAGGGACGGAATATTGAAATATAACGTTGTCAAGTCCCGGTCGTGCTGGGAAATGGCGTATTTATTCATTTTAAGTAACGTGCTCTTTAATGGCTCCTTGTTTCCTGTCTCGGCTTTGTTTACGCAAAGTTTTTGTTCTGTAATCTTCTTGTGTATGAAATCTTTGATAATGTCTGGGGGTGACAAGCACTCGCTAAAAGTTGTGTACATTCTGTGTTGACTTGCGTGAAGCGAAAAATTTTAGGAGAATATTTCTATATCAAGACTAACTTCGGCGCGTTCGATTTCGCACAAGTTGTTTCATCAGCAGTCAACTGCTGGACATAGGCCACAAGTTGTTTATTTCCCTTGAATTATGTTGCAACCCAAATTGATAAGACATTTTTTTTTTTAATTTTCTTGAAGTTTGCGGATTAGATATACCCAGCTTGTGTTTTTTACGTACTATAATATAGATTAAAGTAGATTATGTGAAACGTACGAACGTTTTTTTCTTACTTTAAGAATAAATAGGTGCCTACATACTCTGTTCATAAAATGTAATATTTAACAGTACCTAGTTCATTTTATGTTTCGATACAAATGCTTATCATCCTTTATTTTTACAAATAATATAAATATATAATGTATATATTATATGTATGTTTGATAATTCCTTAATAAATAACATTCCTAACCTAACTCTCCTGATCCTTTTCTGTTTTCTCTCTCTCGTATTAGGTTACTATAAGTTTTAAATGCTTCCCAATTTTTTTTAAATCGCAAATTAAATATGGCAAATGCTAAAACTAGCGAGTCCAAGAAAAAAAACACTACCGACCACGGTAAACGGAAGATGAAAAGTCTACCATAAATTATAGAAGTAAACTATTTGAACTCAAAACTAGTAGGCATAAATATAGGACTAGAGCTCCGACCTCTCGAATCTGAATTTATAGGACGCTACAAAATACAGCACCCACTCGAAAATAATGATGCAAAAATAGAATTTTGTGCCCATCTTACTGCAGCCGTGGCCCGGTAAAATATGAAATATTGACTGCCGGTCACAGAGATACGGCGATATAGAACTGTGATACGAAGTACTACTAGAAACCATCTAATGCATTTGTCCTAGCTATATACTACTACGTATGTATAATAAAAAAATATAAATGTATGTAATGTATTCTCAGCACATCTGTCATCTTCTATCCATAACCCACAAGCTCTGCTTAGCTTGGGTCTAGTCTAGATGATGCAGTGTCGATTGTCCACCATTATGTATTATTTATTTATATGTAAAATAGTACTGATGTCAAGAGACATGACTTATTTTAGCATAACACAGAAGGAAAGCTTACGGTATAGACAAGACATATCATTATATTATTTGTTCCATTGTGCCTTAAGAAGTAAAATAGTAACCATATAACTTTTTCATTCAACATTATTTATTTATTTATAATGTATTTATTAATTCGCAGCCGGCTCGGCTTCTGCATTCGCTTTTCCCCTGATTCCACGGATGGTAAGCGCATGTATGCAAGAGCCTGTCGAAATGACGTAGCAGCTCAACGACTATATTTCATGCAAATCGCCAAATCCTCCGCAGCCCCGATTGGATTCATGAGATCTGAATTGTCGAGCGATGTGGGATAAGAAGAGGATTGCATTTTCGTGTATTCATTGTTTTAAATCATGTATTCGTAGGTATAGGTACCTCTATGTTACCTAACATAGAGAAAACTTCTAAAGTTGTATATAAGCAATGATTTGTAGAAGAATAAACTTATACAAGATTCAATAAAAAAATCGGGATTATCTTCATGATTATATTAATTTGCCACGCACCATAACACCGACCAACATGCAACTAGGAAAACCACTTTTTTTTAATGGACGGCGGAAATTACTTCTTTATAAAAATCCCTTGTAGATTGAATAAATCATTATACACTAAAGCGGGTTAACTACCCACCCTGATTAAGTTCTACATTAAGGGATGACATTGGTGATCTTGCAACACAAACTATACATAGGTTCGTTGCTTAAATTGATTATAAAAATGACATCTGATTTTCAAAATTATCTTTAGAGCAGGGATTTCCGGAAAATTTTACTGAAACAATTCGACTATAAGATGCCTTAACCTTCTAACCTAACTTATCCATGTGATCGTACAATGACACAGAATCTGTGTCATTGTACATACGATCCGCATATCAGTTTAGACGAGTTGTTACTAGTAGAATTATTTTTAGACGGATAATGTTAGTCGAATAGTTTTAGTCGATTTTTTCCTAGACGCTTAGCAGGGAACTATGTGTAAATAAAGCTCTTAACCCACGTCTGGGAGCGATTGGGGGGATGGAAACGACAGCAATCAAAAGGGCGTACACACGAGTGTGTTCAAAGGGGTGAAAAACTGCACTAAATCGTTTTTATTGCATTTTATTACGTTCCGCTCCCCACAGTTAAATGGTGCAAAAGAATTTCCATATGAAAACTTCGGCATGTATGGAAATATTAATAGCGCCATAATTTTGCCGTGATGATGTTCTTTGTTACCTTTTCTGAAAATTATGGCCTGCTTCAAATATTAAAAATACCATAACTCTTGAAATTTGACCAGTGGTCAAATTTATTGTCTGGTCAGTATAGAAGGTTTTAATGTTTGTGTTTTCATTCGCAATAAAACAAACCTTCTGACCACAACAATAAAAGTCATACCGAGTGCTCCCGGGGAAGTTCCTGGTTCTCGTCTCCGCTTGCGGAATGGCATCCCAAGAGAACCAGAGCCCCACCTCTTGCTTGCCTTCATTGGCCGGTCTGAGAGGAGTCGCGAGAGATGCATCTTAGGATGTAAGTCTCAAAGGCCTCTGTGCTGTAGCCTTCCAAAGGGCCGGGTCACTTTATGGCCCGAGATCATGGTAAAAGAGAGAAAGTAATAAAAAAAATTATTTTCTAAGTACATAACAAAAAAAACCTTTTACATAGGTAAAAGGTTTTATGTTACTATTAACATGGTGCACAGAACGTGTACGTAATAATCAATACAAAATATGAAGTTAATATTCATCTCATTCATTCCGAATCCTCATCAAAAGTTCATGTTTTGGAAGAATACAAATTGTGTTGTTCATTTCCATTGTTTATTCTGTCTTTTATTTATTTAGTACCGCAGTGGAAACGGATACCGATGCTAATGCGAGATAATGAATATTTTGATCACGTACGAATTTAATGAAACTTCGCTCGAGTTCCATTTGTTTGCGGTTAGCAAAACATGCTCTTACATCGATAACACGTAGGTTCTCGAGATATGTAGGAATGTTTAATTAACGTTCTATAAAGTTGTACGGTAATAATATAATTAATAATATATTATATTAATTAATAATATAATCGTGGCAATTTTTATCTTAATTCCATAATTATGTATTTATGTTAAATTATTATAACGACATCTTCTCTCTTGTCATCATCCTACTAATATTATAAACGCAAAAGTTTTTAAGTATGGATGGATGGATGTTTGTTACTCTTTCACGTAAAAAGTACTGCATGGATTTAATGAAACTTTACAATAATATAGCTTATACATCGAAATAACACATAGGCTACAATTCATAAAGACAGTATATTATCCAAAATATCTATCACTACGCGGGTGAAACAGCGGGGCGCAGCTAGTCAATGTTAAATTATATTTAATGTACGCAATGTATGACGATGCCATGTCATTATTGTTTATCTACCCCAGAGAACTATCCCCGTGGTTGGCATTCAGGTTTACCCTTAATTTATAAATAAAAAATATAATAAACCATAATTTGTGAAATAAAGCCTTAATGATTTATTCAAGGCGGCTATTTTGTTAAAATTACAACCAGAGAACAATCTAACGATACTCAGAAAATAATCTAAATCTTAAAATTAACCAAAGAATAGATTCAGATACTTCCGGCAACACAATAACCAGTAGGTATGAATGGTTGGCCGAGGTACCACTTAGCTGGCCATTTTGAAAACACTTCAGCTTCAAAACATTACCTTAGGCTGTAGGCGTTATTGAATTCCTTATCTGAAATTCGGAATATAGAAGTGGAATATCCGGAACGGTCCATTCTCTCGGAATATCAGGCAAATTGCTCGCCGGGCCTAAGGCTGACTGAGAAGTGGACAGCTGGTACACTCAGCAGTGGATGAAATCGACACAGATCAGTCTGTCATGAAACACTTGCAAAGTTAGAAAAAGTTTAATATAAGTAGCAATTATAGTACCTACCTATTAAATTGGATTGTAATGTATATAATGTAAATATATATAAATATAAATAATAAAAAAGGTTTACCTCATCATCATCAGCCTATTGCAGTCCACTACTAGACATAGGCCTCCCCCAATGAGCGCCATAGCGCCCTGTCTTCTGCTTGCCGCATCTAGCATCTACCTGCAGTCTTTCGCAGGTCGTCATCCCACCTGGTCGGAGGGCGTCCTACACTACGTTATGAGCCATAATAATATATGTAATAATATGTACCCCAGCACTTGCTACGCCCTGCTAGCGCATCTAACGTCTCGTAGCCATTTGTTCGTTCATAATTACGAAAGTTTAGATTTTTGATGATGACGCACACTTACCCGAAATTCGGCCTCGACGGCCACTCTCAGCGGAAACTAGTCATGTGCTCAGATGATATTATACTGCATATATAAGTGCGCAAAAGCAGGTGCATTATCCTATCAATATTATTAAAAGGCATAATAGAATCATAACGGCTAAGCCCCCCTTACGCTCTATGATCCACGTGGAAGATCAAGCCTGAACCAGCCTTTTATAAAAGCCTACCGCAGCCTCAGGGTACGAACATCCAAATAGCCCCGCTCTGCACTAGAAGCGGACCAACCCCGCATACTTACGGTTACTTACTCCGTGTAAGTAAACATTAGTTACACGGAGTAAGTAAGCATCTAAGTACACTTGCTTTCTTACCCACTTTAATCCTAATTTAATTTAACACTTTGACTGCGTTTTTTTTCGACGACTGCGATCTTTTTTTAACCTAAAAAATTCGTGCTGTTGTGTTGCATGTGCGGCGCAACACAGCGGTTGTGTTGCGCCGCACATGCGTTTCGTTCGAAAAATATTACGGCTGTGCTGTGCTGAGTCACAAAGATCTGTATTTTCTCAGCCGCTGCGCTAGTGTGGATTTACGCATATTAGTCAGTTGTAGAAAACACATACCGTGTGATTTCAGCACTCAAAGTGTTAAAAAAATAATACCGTAAATTGTAAATCAGACATTGCCGGTAGAAATACGTTGAATAACATTTAGGTAGGTATGTAGTGATATAATCCCAACTAGCTTACTAGATGCCAAAACAACCCCCAAAGGGTTGAATACATACTTTTTTCATTTATTAATTTCGTGAAATTTTGTATTCATACTTTTATTCTCAAAATATTAGCTGTTTGGCTTAGCTACTTTAATAACTCTGTAGGTATGTAAATTATTAATATTTTACCTACTAAGTAATTGTAATATTATTATTGCTTTTCATACCCAGCAAAGAAAATCAAAATAATTTGTGGTTAAAAAGAATCGTTATTTAAAAACCAACCAAAATGTTGAAAAGTCGGTTTCAAAAAGTGCAAAGTAATAAAAAGTACCCAACAGACAAATGTAAAAGAAACGCAGCGCCGCGGGCTCCGTCCCATCAACATTCTTTCAAATGCAAATACCACTTACAGACTTGTGCGAAGTTTTAATCCACTCTGGTAGCACAGATTACACAGTCACTCGCTTCCGTCTGCGACTTTTGTTGTACTTTGGAGTTTACTGAAGAGATTGTAGGTGGAACTGGATGTGAAACCAATAAAATACTCTCACAATTCTTCAGTTCTTGCCATAGAGCGCGGCTTTTGCAGTGGACTCCGCATTAATATATAAAACTTAATAATCTAATATTATGCTAAATTATTTGGGTGGTCAATAAGTCGATCCAAAGGGACGCCTAATCCGCAAAACGATATCGATGTAACGAAATGAATAGAAATTCGTATTTCAATTTTCAATAAGGTTAGTTTGGTTTCTGTACTGCCGATAAATTTTTTTATATAAGCCTGATTCGTCCCAAATCCTCAATCCCAAGGCCTCCCCCAAATCTTTCCATTCATTTTCGCCGATACACACATAAAAAAAAAAATTGTGCAATTCCTACAGCATTATCTAGCCCCATCTAAACAGAGCTTGTGTTATGGGTACTAGATAACTGATATACTTAATATAATACAAGACATGGATATAAATTATTTATTATACATAGAAAACATCCAGACTACTCAACAACAAATATCTACATCGATGAAACATTTATCCCTAAGCAGAAATCGAACTCGCGACTTTCCCGCGTCTCAGGCAGAGCTTCGCCCGCGACGACACAGAGGTCACTTATATATCATATTATTTTTATCATAATTTTAGTCTTGTACCAAATATATCACAATCAGATTGCAAAGTACAAGACGTCCAGTAACAACATTAATAAACAATAAGTAAATAAAAGTTGGTGCAACTCAAGTACCACGAAAAACGTATAAAATATTATTGCGTGATTTTAAAAATAAAACCCCGTTCATTGGAAGCCATAAATATCTCGGATTTCATTGTTCTCCATTGGTTGTCGACGATCAAGCGACAAGCTGTATAGCCAGCCACTGAAAACCACCGCGAAATGAGAAACGACGCTGATATTCCTAAAGCTCGGAAACTAGACTCTAACTTCCAAGCTGAAGGTTCAGTTTTCAATGAAAACGCTCGTTAACTGAGAAAATAATCTTGAGGTCCAATGTCGTTAATTGATTGTTACTTTTGTTCACGTAGACTTTTATTGCGAAAGCTTTATTTGGTGATATTGTTTTATCGCGTGTGAACTGGCCCTTAGTTGAGGTGCTTGTTGGGAACCTTTTTGGAGTAATTCCTCTGTAATTATGACGAGGCAGGTATTTTTACAGGATTTTAGTAGGCCCTTTGTTCGTTTGTTGGGCTTCATTATTTTTATGAATAGCTTCGACATGCTTTTCAGGAAAACTTTTATAATAAGATGGATATGGACCAAACACCTACCTAACCTTAGGTCCTATGCGTAAAAATGTTCCTGCTAAATATAATATAAAAAAAACAGTTTAATTCAGGAACAACAAAATACCCATATTATAAACAAAAATACCATGCACACAATAGAACAGTATAAAATTAAAAAATATATTAAAACTAGAACTATCCATGTATTAGACATATAAGAGATGAACATGCTAGTGGTTTCTTTTCACTTCTTCCACTAGTGGACAAAAAATTTAAGTGAACAGTAAAATAATTTTATTTGATAATAATTTAATGTATAAAATATGACTTGTCTAAGTGCTTATTTTGTAAGCCTAAAGAAATAAATGATTTTTTACTTTACTTTGTAGGTAAAATAGATATATTACTATTTTTTGTTTCCGTCCACGTATTTAGAAATCCACTGCCTGTAGGTATATGGGATTTGGCCAGGAAATCAGATAGATAGATTTTGTATAGTAATTGATAAAGCCAACCAGTCATTGTGAAATTAAAAAAAAACAAACTAAATAAAAAATAATAATACAAGATATGTGACAATTTGGCGGTCTTATCACTCAAGAGCGATCTCTACCAGACAACCGTGGATGGATAGGATCGTTGGATTGAAAAAGGGGATCTGTGTGCGTTATTATGTAGTTAATTACAACATGAAATTTCATATTATGTTACATACAAATACCTATCTACTATAAATAAATATATACATTATAACTAATAATACATAATAAATAATTTATTTAGAGATAATAAAATAAGCTGTTTTAAATGGATAGATAGATCCAAATCATTCATTTTGATACAAATCCAAACCAATATTTTTTATGCAGGTTAGGATCAATCACTTTTGAATAATTTAGTCTTTATAGTGTAATAGTTTCTGCCCGCGGTTTCGCACGAATTGTTTTTATGGAAACGTTTTAACGTTATCTATTTACCATAGGAAGTGCTTTATGGGATAAAAAGTAGGCTATGTTTTATTCCGGGCCCAGAACGACCTGGTGCAAAATTGCCCAAGTAGTTTCAGCTTGAAGAGGTAACAAACATCCATACATCAAACATCCAAACTTACGCATTTATAATATTAGTATGATAAGATAAGATAAGATAAGAATTGCTTTATTTGGCCAAAAAAAAAAAAAAACAGGCTACACAATTAAAGCACACCTAAAAAAAAACCACAGTACACAGTATAAAAAAAAACATAAATAAAAAGCCTACAGAAAAACAAAAACTATAATGAATAACTATATGATGATTATAATATTTGTATGATATCATGAAAAGTACAGTCAGTTCCAAAAACCCTATAAATAAAGCACTTCTAATCCACCTCCTAGTTTAGCCTCAAAAGGCGCTGTTCCTATGGGATCGCTGTGGTATCCGCCCGCCCAAGCCGCCCAGGCACACTCTGGCAAATAGAAATAAAACAGAACTGCCTTGCCAACATTTACTGAGCTCTCGCTTTACTTAATTCATGTACCCAGGAGCTTACTGGCTTAAGATGGTCTAGCTCTAGTAATAACTACTATACTATACATGCTTACTCTAGGCCAGATGATACTGTGTGAAGATGGCCAGTATTATTTATTTTTTGATCTAGATTAAATGCTGAAGAACCAGGTGGGATGACGACCTGCGAAAGACTGCAGGTAGATGCTGGATGCGGCAAGCTGAAGACAGGGCGCTTTGGCGCTCATTGGGGGAGGCCTATGTCCAGCAGTGGACTGCTATAGGCTGATGATGATGATGATGAAATGCTGAAGACAGTTTTTGATTAAACTTAATTGTTTTGATTTTTTTTCACAACCTTTTTAGAAATTCTGCCGGGTGATTATGTAACTCGCGACCGGTTTGCGACGGGCGTAAATTATGCAATCAGTGCTGTCAAACGTCAATTTTGTATTAGTTTGACACCAGCTACAACGTCAAAATTGGCGTTTGACAGCACTGATTGCTTAATTTACGCCTGTCGCAAACCGGTCGCGAGTTACATAATCACCATACGGGTTTATGTATTTGCATAGAAAGTCACTTTTCAATCACAAAAGCAATATTACTGACTTTAATTTTGTACAGCATGTAATATCGTTTCGGTTATGAATCTATGTACTTATACTCGTAACTTTGCTAATTTCACAATGACTGGTTGGCTTTATCAATTACTATACAAAATCTTCCCAGATTGTAACAGCTCTCTCGAATAAAAATACTAGAAAGAAATGCTAGCAGCTTCCGAGCGCTAAAACATTACTACGGCACTTCACTTATCCTACTTCCATTCTCCATTGACCTCTGACTCCCATTTCCGAAGCAATCTCGCTTAATTTTTTATGCAACAGCGCAGGCTGATGAAAAAATATGTTTTCCTTCGCGCCCAGGGAATTTATTTGCAAGTAGGTGATGTCTATCGATCATTTATTATCCGTACCTAATCCAAACTAAACTCAGGTCCTTATCGATGAATTAAGAGCACTTAAGGAAAAAACTACTTTTAAAGTTTACGGTCTTAGTTTCACCACAGTAATAGTAATAGTAGTTCGCTTTTATGCAAATGTGTGTCAGTGGATTTTGTTGGTTTCAATAGAACTTTCTCCCACCACGCTCAAATTTCAATTTAAAAGCTGTCGCATTCTGCTCCCAGGCAGATTGCAACTCAATGGCTTTTGCTGTCTACCAAAAATGACAAGAAATTTGCTGACGCCTAGGCTCACATTAAAGTCATTTAAAACGGGATATTTACCATGATTTGATTCCCGTTTTAATGGCTTACTGAGAACTTAAAATTTTTACTTAATCTAAATATTGTCCTAATGCGTATAGTGTGAGCATAACTTTCACTTTGATAGAAACTAATTATTTTTCGTGATAACACTGAGATGAAACAAAATTTGGGTTCATTTTACACTGGCACAAATATAGGTATGTAGGTATTATGTAGGCATAATTTACCATTTAGATTCCTAATGGTCTATCTATCCCTGTCCCCTACCGGACTACCTGACACCTTGGGTACTAGTCGGTAAGTAAGGTGCCTTCCCAAAACTTGTAACTTAATATCCGATGACGTGGCCTAATGAGTCCAATCTGCAGGTGGCCATTAGTTAGCTCGACTCAGCATCGGAAACAAGCGACCGTGTTTCATCAATTACAGAGGAAGACTTAAGGTCGGTACATATCTGACGGAAAATGCGTCGCGTAATATCGGTCGAGTAACGCCAGAACCGCAAATTACACTAATATTATAAAGAGGAAAGATTTGATTTTTTGTTTGTTAGTATTGAATAGACTACGAAACAACTGGACCGAATGTAAAATTTCTTGCACCGTTGGGAAGCTACACTATCCTCGGGTGACATAGGCTATATTATATTTTTGAAATGTGAAATTCGAATTTATCGCGGGTGAAACCGCGGGAAACAGCTAGTATATAATAAAACATTTAACCGTTCACACTCAACCGATGCGTTAGTGCGCCGAGCGTACAGCGTCTGTTCCGTTTCCGTCAACGCATAGTCGGTTGACGTAACGTATATTTTGATTGATGCATTCAGACTAGCCATAACATCAAAGATTGTTTGTATACAGGCCGTTAGAACTAACTAGACGCGTAATGTCGCAGATCTAATTTGACCGAATAGACGCGACCGATGATAAGCTCGACGCATTTTCCGTCAGATATGTACCGACCCTTACCTCCCTAGAGATATAGTTAGGGCTAGGTTTGGGTGCATTGAACTAAATGATCAAATCTACCGACGTACAAAGGAATCAGTGTATTTGTGTATGATTTCTGTGTAACCTATACTTCTAATTGCTGAGAATATACAGGGGGTATTGCGACTAACAAGTATGTTAGTCGCAATACCCCCTGTATATTCTTGGGGGGTTGGGGGTCATAAAAGTATCAGTTTAATTATGATCTTGGCAAGTCAAGTAACTCTATGTTTAACCGTCTAATAAATATTTTTTTTGTTTAATGGAGCCTATCGTCGGAAGAGTATTATTAGTTTTTGTAATTTAGGTTTTTTTGAATTGAGAAGACAAAACTTTTACACAGAGTTTTACTTTGAATAACCTTTTTTGAAGTTAATTGTACCATGTACCTAATTACATCGATAGATAGATAATAACTTAATTCATAATTTTATAAAACAATTTTTATATAAATAAACATTATTATGGAGAACAATGGATGTGGCGGCATTATCAGGATTTCTTCCAGGCAACTAGAACGATGATGAGAAAAATAAAGGATGGCGATGCTTTACAACATAAATTCAAACCATTTATAATACAACTAGTAATCATTTATATATAAAGATTATTTCACTTGCGAAACCGCGGTCGGAAGTTAGTTTATTTATATTATATAATATACCCAACTAAGCATATGCTTCTTTGCTTAAGTGTAACTTAAACGCCCACACCATATCTGAAAAAGATAAAAAAATCACAAAGAACACGTTTTAATATATTTTTCTATAAGTAATATATTTTTCCAGTTATTTCGCCAATAAAAACTCATATCATATGTACTCATTATGTTGTCTAAAATAAAATATTTTTATTTATTTATTTTAATAACTACCAGAAGAATTTCATATTTTCGCTTGTATTTCAGTCTAAAGTTAGTACGTCACGTAACAACGGTGACCTAGAGATTATGCCGCATTAGTATTCCAAAGCCAAGGGTTCAAGTTCAGTTGATCTAGAAATAGAACGAAACACTTTCAAGATGGTTTTGTAAGAAGGTAGGTATTTAAAATAATAGGGGATAATATGAACATTGTTTTGGATCGCAAACCAATTAAAACAGGATAAAATTATAGAGCAACAAATTATATTATTAAGAAAGATATAAACAATAAAGAATCAACGGTATTAATATTTTTTTAAAACTGGTTTTAATTTTAGCTATAAACACCTTCAAGTCCCATGAATAAGAAAATGAAAACATCAAGTCAGTTATTCCGTGATCATGGCGCATGAAATTGTGCCGAAATATTGGAAAACTTAAAAATCAAATCATGGTAAATATCCCGTTTTAAATGACTTTAGTGTTAATAACCATGATAGTTTCAGAAGTTTTATTGAAAACATCAAGCTTCATAAAATAGCCGCATAATAACATGATTGTTTTGAAAAATTAAAAAATTACTTTAGTTTCAAACAGTTTTATGAGTTTTGTTTTCTAATCTCTCGGCAATAAAACTGAGAAATCGTCGAACATCTTTCTATGTAATTATTATATGTGTGTGAGTAATGTATTTATAATATTATAAAACCTACAAGCACACAGATCCCTTGGTACGATCCTATCCATCCATGGTTGTCTAGCAGAGATCGCTCTTCAGCGATATGACCGCCAATTGTTACCTACTGAATTTTTAAGATTTTTTTGTAAGTATTTTCTAATATACCGTAACAACCGTATATAGAACCTCCTCCTCTTTTGAGTTTAGTTAGCTTTGGAAAATCAGGCCGCTGATGTTAGATACCTTAGTAGAAGTGATTTATTCCAATTATCTATGAGCATCGATGGAGAAACATTTAAATTGAATTGGTCCCTTACTCCCTTGCATGTAACCAGTTGCCTTGGTGATTACGGTGTATGTCAGGCAGGATACCCCATGGGAATCGAAACCTTTGTTCACCCCTGTAGAAACTAAAAATAACCCAACTTTTATAATGTGTTTTGTGAAGAAATGTTTAGATTTTTTAGAAAATATTTGATCTAAACAAGTTTGCTCTTTCCAAATGATATCCAGACTAAGCTAACCAACTTCTCAGAGTTCAAAAACGTAACTTTTTTGTGTATTCGTTCGAAAAGTAGGTAGCATTCTACCATGAAGGAATAGTCACACGAACATCAAACAATCACCAAGAAGGCGCATTTAGTTCCATTTTAAAAAATGAATTCAAATTAAATTTATGTACATACCTATACCTACTATGTAAATGGAACACCAATAAGTCGAGTCTTTATGTAAAAAGACGAATGTTGTGTACCTACTGGCTGATTTCAGACAAAAATGAAATACATACTCACGGGAGTAGACTCGAGTTTTACGCTTACTAAGCTACGCTTTAATGACAGGCTTTTTTTAACAAGGGAAAGTGAAAAAAATAACACTCCTAGATCGAAGGTCTACCTGATATATAAACTACGTAAAAAGAACTTATATGTACGGCCTGTACTTACTTACTGTGTACCGTGTACTGAATTTATCACAGGCAATCACAGGCCTTGATCACAGGTTCTGATCACAGAGTTCTAGATAGATCGGAGTGATAGATGCATCTGTTCATGCAATATGGCGGCGATACGTCACTGTCATGGCGGCCCGCGTAGCCAAATTAGTGAACCTGAAAGAGGTTTTATTCCATAGGGTAACTTTTTAAAATTTGCCGCGTTCCCTTTTTTGTCTTTCGTATACTAGAGGCCTGGATTTTTGACGTGTCGTCCGTTTTTTATTGATGTATAGATACCAATTTCTACTTACATAGTTTTAGGTTGTGGTTAGGTAGGCTGATGTAGTCAGTGTTTGGATACAAGCCCTTTAAAAATAAAATATTTAAATAAATAAAATAATTTAAATGTTAGTTCGGAAGGATGGTTAGGGTTTCTCGCTCGCTCTTTTATCTTTAGAGCCACTTTACCCTTATGACTAGATACTATTAGTTTACCGACTTTTTAAATCAAACTAAATAAAACCCTAAAACTAAGAAGGTAGGTTCAAAACTTGCTTAGCTGTTGCTAAGCAAGAAGAATAGATTTTTTATACGTATTTATTTAACTTAGTATGCATCTAGGTAGTTTCAAATTAATACATAGGTAGGTAAATAAGTGGCACTTTAAGCATGAAAAGGTTCTACAAGGGGGTTCTTGAGTCGATAGACGAAAAAACATTTTAGTCAAATTAAACGCTTCTGTTTCAAGTTCCGAAGAAAAAATAACGGATATTAAAAATGTTTCATTTTTGTCGAGATCAGAACAGCGCGGCCGGATTTTTCGTTACTTTATTATATTAAAATTTCAACTCAATCGCAATATTACAAAGCAGTGAAATTAAATTTGTCAGATGGATTTTCTTTGAGCGGTTTTATAGTTGACATAGACTAAAAAACGCAATAGTAAAAGTTAGAGAGGCACTCATTCCAGCCTCTCAGGTAATCCCTGGATGAAAGGGCTAAAGCATTTATTTACCTATCCTCGCTGAAATCGTTTGGATACAGTCATCTCTAAAACTATATACCGTTTCTTCTGATCTCCCCTTTGAATTAAACTTTTTTTACATCAAAGGAGGTCGGTATCAAGGAGAGCGGAAAAGAAGTCAATTGACGACTTGTTTGAGGTAAATATGCTAAGATTTGCGTGAACCCTCAGTAAGGATTTCTTTTATTTGCCTTTTGTGAACGGTGTTTTGAAAGGAGCTTCCTTATTCATGGGATAATATATGTTTTTAAATAAATACGAAGGTGACAGTTTGATTTGTACTTTGTTTAAAAATGTTTTTCGTTGTCCGAAAGCAAAATAATACTTTCTTTCTTTGTTTGATTTTTTCTTATTCACATTATTATTCATACACCATTCAACTAAAACAAACCAAAGTATTTACCTACTGTCCAAACCAATTCGAATTCAGAAGTGCGGGTAACCCAATAACCGTAAGTGAGAGTCAGGAACCCGCACCAGACACATGCCAATCTGTGCGTCAGAGGGCGTGGATGTCGCGTTCGATTTACGTGACAGCCTCCGATGGAACAAACTGAAGGGGTAATTTTTTCTGAAAATAGAAAGAAATCAAATGGAAGTAAAAGTTCTAAATAAAAAAAAAACCCAGGATTTTTCGAAAAAAAATGAACTAGATCGCTTTTTGTAGCTTTTTTTCTGTTTGGTTTTGATTATTGTGTTGTTGTTTTCAATTATTTAATGTTTTCTGTAGATAAATTTAAAAAAAAGGTTTGCTGGAAGAGAACTCTTTTTAGGGTTAAGTTCACCTTTGTATTAATTTTCTAGAATAGTTCAGTTCAGTTCAGTTCATTTATTCAGAAACAATTTATATTGTGTATGAATTAATACTTATAGCTACAAATACTTAATCTAAATAATAAAAATAAAAATAGGTTAGTGAATCAAAAGCATACTCATAATAATAACTACTTTCGTCTGATAAATTCGTCAATACTATAAAAACACCCCTTCAGCAATAGTTTTCGTAAATTATTCTTAAAAATTTTGTTGTGTTGTGTAGTTTATCGTGCAAAAAATATAAATAAATATGACTAAAACAATTGGATTATTATTATTATATACCTATTTTATTAACCCTATGGACGTGGAGTCTGAAATAAAGAATTCACTATTATTATTATTGCATATATCCATTGTGGGTAAGTACCTAGCTAAAATATCCTACCAGCCAGGACGTACGTAAATGCCGCTTCCCGCCACATCTCTAGCCACATCCATCCAGTCACGTCACACCTGTCATTTCAATCAATATGTGGTACAAAGGACATTTCAGGTCGAGCTTGCTGACCGAAGTGCTTTGAGCATTCAGATTTGTTTGAATGCTCAAAGCCGAAGTGGGCCTCACCCGAACTCGCGTCAATAACTTGATTACCGTTCATAGGCGACAGACCTGAATGGGACATAGGTTTTTTAGAAAAGACAGGCATATACATTATCACATTGGCTTCTCGTAAAAATGTGATTGAAATCAAAGATTTCTTGATTGGTTTCAAGCAATCGAAATACACAGTTAGCGTACGAATGAGAGAAGAGGTATAATACTAACCTAACCTATAAATACCTCGTGCATAGCTTCAGTTTTTAAAAATAGAAAGAAAATGATGCACCTTCGAGAAACTACTCAAATAATGTGACGTTATATGAAAAAAACAAATGAATATGCTAAAGTCCGACTTTCTAAATTGTCCGATAGATATGGACGTCCAAAAATGATCGAGTAAGGTAAATCCAATATAATTGATTGAAAGGCTGAACCGGCGAGGGACAATTACCCTGCCAGCACCGGAATATCCTTTAATTGGCTCATTTAATTACCCCGCTCGCACGGTGATATGAGTAGCTATGGAGCTCGTTAGGGGATGTGATTTACACCCTGGTTCAAAGGATATGCTGTAAAATATGAGTTGAGATCGTGATCCTGTGGGGAGGTTTGTATTGTCCGATAGGGGGTATAATGAATGCGTGAATATTGTAAAAAAACATGATAACTTTGGACTGTCCACACGTCGTCGGCTGAGTCATTACAAACGCCGTTTGTTGTTCTTGATTTTGATTTGATAGTCATGGCTAGTAAGCAAATTTATTCGGTTTATAACGTAGCCGCATCCTTCAAGACAAACTATTTAATGCCACAAACTATTCAAAATATAAATATTATATATTTGAGAACCTACACAGAGGCAATAAAACTAAATTTTCCAACTCTCACAAACATTACGAGACTACCAACAGAGTTCGTGGACTTCTAATTGATTGTTATTTGTTGTATTTTCATTGTGTTCGTCCGACGCCCGCGCTTTACGATGATTGCTCTTGTTATTACACTGTATGACCTGTGCTTCATGGATGTTGACCCTTGAATACGTGGTTCTCATGTGTTACAAAGAGATTTCTGTGGTTATTGCACCGCTGCTCTATTTGTTTTTACAAAGTAATATCTTATTCGATTATACCCCAAAAAATCGATTTCACGGGAATTGGACCCGCGCCCTATATAGGTACGGGAATGCTCTAACCTACTGATTTACGAAATCAAAAGTTCCTTTGTGTTCTTTGTCCACCTCTGCGGCGCGGTGCGAATGGTGTGCCTGTGACGCAGAAGGTTGCGGTTTCGATTCCCGCCTTATTTGTGTTTACGATCTGCAGATATTTGTTCCCGGTGTTCTGGTCGTTATCTATGTATAATAAAAGATATCTATCTATGTAATCTATTGTATTAAGTATATGAGTTATCTGGTACCCATAACACCAGCTCTGCTTCTTAGCTTGGGGCTAGATGATGCAGTGTGGATTGTCCTGCATTATTTATTTATTATTTACGTAGAGATTACCCTTAGCTCGATTGCTTACTTTCCATTTATATACGCTAACATAAACTAAACTAATATCACTCTTGGAAAATAAACCAAGAAATCCATGAGTAGGTATTATTTAAAAACCTTACGGAAGGTAGGGTTGGCAAGCGCAGGCTGCGCTTGCCAACCCTACCTTCCGTAAGGTTTTTATGTCAGATAGGGCAAAGTCGAAGGATAGTTGATGGTGTCTAATTGCCATCAGAAATAGCTTAAATATCTACAACACTGACGAAGTTACGGGTAACAGCTAGATATACATTGTAAAAAATGTTTTAAGCAAGAACTTGAGCTTTCTTTCTAATAACATGAAACTCCAAAGTTGACCTAAAAACATGACTTTTAAAACAATTCTGTGAAAAAGGCATCTACTAGATTCGTGCAAAAATAAAGTTGTTCACCCAATAGGCTTTTTGCATAAGTAATTGAAATGCTACCTGTTTGTGTACAATACAAATACAGACGTTCTCGCGAGGGATTCGCTGTAGGAATCCCCACTTCTGGGAATCGTATCTGCCATGATTAGGTTACCATGTTTTCTCTGCCTGATTACATTTCCTACATCTGTTCCGAAGAGTTATAAAAAGGTATTCAGTGGTAAATGAAATCTTTGAAATAAGAAAAACATGCTTTCAGAATAATGTAGCACAAAAATTACTACAGATTTTTATGTTGAATTCGGTTACTATGAATTTTGGTCGATGAAATCAAGTAGAGCTCAGTGAAATCGGGTTTGGACTGGTAAATATATTTATCGCTGTGCGCCCCGCGGCTTCGCCCGTGTTAAAATCTATGTGTCAAATGGTTTATAAACCTTCCTCACTCTATTTATTTTAAAAAACCGCATCAAAATCCGTTGCGTAGTTTTAAAGATCTAAGCATACACAGCGGGAAGCAACTTTGTGGTATAAATAAAATATAAATAAATAAATAATGCTGGACAATCCATACAGTATTATCTAGCCCCATGGTAAGCAAAGCTTGTGTTATGGGTACTAGATAACTGATATACATTACATACATAGATATTTTTTATTATACATAGAAAAACGACCAGAACACCCGGAACAAATATCTGCAGATCTTACACAAAATATCAGATTTGCGATATTAAGAGACCACGTAGTTTTTAGGTTTGATAAAGATTAATTTATTCGGCCATAAACAGGTTACACAATAACATAAATAATACATGTTATCCTATGTATCGTCATGGTTGTCTGTTAGAATCGCTCTTGAGCGATAACACTGCCGATTGTAACTAATTTTTAAGTTTTTATTGTACATAATTTCCTATTTAAAGTGCAATAAAGTATTATCTATCTATCTATGTATGAGTGCTTACTCATACTTGATCATGAAAATGAAAAGTAATAAAAAAAAACATTAAAATCCCAACAGAAGCGCAATTCATTTACAATATCGTAGAGCCCCGAGAGTCCCTAGAGACGCGGAATGTGACGGGAGTGCGACGAATCACGTCGAATGGACGAGACAATGCATATTTCCATGTTTCTGCTCAACGTCTCGATCACTCCATCTGTAGGTCCCTTGTTGCACTCATCATCATCATCAGCCTATAGCAGTCCACTGCTGGACATAGGCCTCCCCCCCTGAGCGCCATAGCGCCCTGTCTTCAGCTTGCCGCATCCAGCATCTACCTGCAGTATTTCGCAGGTCGTCATCCTGGTCTGAGGGCGTCCTACACTTAATAAATAATAATATTGACGACCGATGTGGCGCGGTGGACGAAGGTCCGCCTGCGACGCAGGTTGCGTGTTCGATTCCCGCCTCGGAACAATTGTGTGCACGATCTGCAGATATTTGTTCCGGGTATTCTGGTCGTTTTCTATGTATAATAAATAATATCTATCTATGTAATGTATTGTATTATGTATATCAGTTATCTAGTACCCATAACACAAGCTCTGCTTACCCTGGGGCTAGATAATGCTGTGTGAATTGTCCAGCATTATTTATTATTATATAATATATTTATAATGAGATGTTAGTGATAATAACCATGATAGTTTCAAAAGTTTTAATATAAAATGATATTTGACATGTAAATTACCTAATTTTACCAATATATTGTATTTCTGTAATAATAATTTATTAATTCAGGTAACATTAGTCTATTACAGGATGGAAATTAAAAGCTACGGCCTATATAAAATATATATCTTAGTCATACATAAAATAAAGCTGTTGATGTAGCTCTGTACCTAATTCAACTCGATGTGAAACAAAGACCAACAACTCCCTCTAAGGTCCGAATAATAGATATCCATGGCTCCAGATCGGAAATTGCAAAGTGATTGCACTGCCAATGGCTAACTTCAGCCACTATTAAATACTTGGTCCATACTGTTGTACACCGTCCCTTGGGAGATTTGCTATATAGCTCTGTACCTTATTTAACTTAATGGAAACAAAGATCAACACCAACAATTCCCTCTAAGGTGCGAATAATAGATATCCATGGATCCAGATCGGAAATTGCAAAATGATTGCACTGCCAATGGCTAACTTCAGCCACTATCGCTATTAAATACTTGGTCCATACCGTTGTACACCGTCCCTTGGGAGCTTAACTGCAGGTATGACCTCGTGGAAATTCTATCTGTTGTTCTCTATTCTCTAGCGAAATAAAATCATAATTATGTTGGGCATTTACATTTGTATTATATACTTAATACAAATCAATCGTCATCATCAAGGTTGAGTAAGTATACATTTAGGTATGTATATAATATAATAAAAGTTGAGTAAGGTTGAGTAAACCTTCATTATGTTATAGGTTTATATAATACAAATGTAAATGCCCAACATCATCTTCATCATCAAGGTTGAGTAAGTAAACATTTAGGCTACCTATTAATAGGTATGTATATAATATAATAATGGTTGAGTAAGGTTGAGTAAACCTTTATTGTGTTATAGGTTTATATAATACAAATGTAAATGCCCAACATTCTATGAATTTATTTCGCTAGAGACCCTCGTCTATAGGTTCGTCAGATAATCATGCACATAACATAAAATATATATATAGCATAGCACATATTACAAAAAATACTTTATGTATTCCCACCTAGGTACGAAAGTCCTATCAAGGCATAGTTATACAGAAAATATCTTCTCCAGGACTCGGGAATTTAATCTAAATTCTCTATTAATAGCAATATTTTAATTATGTCGTGAAGGAAAATATGTTTATTTACAGAGAGTAGCTTGTATGGACAATATAAATTAATTCTGTACCGTTTACACATCTATTTACCTGTTCTCCGAAAAAAGGTGAATATAATTTTCTTGGAAAAGGAACGTATTTCGAGAGCATTACGCGTCGAAAACACTGAAGAGTACCCAATAACGTCCTCATCACGTTACATTACACGCAATCTTTATCAGTTTATCACGCAACGTACAACGTACGGTAAAATAGGAATGGTCAGAATGCCAAAAAAACTAACTTCATAGTCGCAATCAAGTAAATCATGTTCAATATAAAAAATCTCTTTGAAGTATTGATAGCTTATATAAGGAGCCTGGATATTTAATTAATAATAAATAAATGAAATTTTCAGACTTGGGTTATTTTTGATGTGCCTACGTATGACCACTCTGGGCAGACCGAAATTTTTTGTTGGACGACTAAATTAATTTTGCTTGTGAGTTGGGTCCTTATATCTGTACTTAACACATTCAGTAACCAGCCTCGACAGCACGTGCTGGTGCAGAGACGTCTCGGGCTATGAAAGTGTTAAAGCTCTAAGCAGCAAGAAGACTGTTGTGACTCTGAGCAAGACTAACGTCAGTGCAATTGATTACTCGAGCGAAAAGTACCGCTTGAGCGTCAATCTATCCACGTCGTGTTTTTGCAGGGCGACAGTGTGACATGGATTTCGAAAATCTCAGGATGTTTGCCAGAAAAAACCTATAAGAATCTGTATCTCGGAGATTGGCTGGCGTATGTCCAGAAATGGTTCAGCAGGTAATTGCTTTGCTCTGTAGGATTACCACACTGTCATTAGAATCAAGAAAAGCAGAAATCGAACTGTATCAGCCGTTAAAAAGAAAATTGCATTTCGTGACATACAATAATCATTTCCGTACACTTCATATTATTATATAAGAGTAGGTAATATTAGAAGGCATAATAATAGTAGGTATTGTGCGAAATGAGAAAAATACCAAATTAAGACAAATACATTAAGAAAAAACTAAATCTTCTGTAAAATTTTACTGGTCGGCCAGGATGACTCTTCCATTGCATACAAAAACGTGCCCGCGCGGGCCTGGCGGGAATGACGATATTAGAAAAAAATATTTATGTCACAATAAATAAAGCCCATCCTTTGTAGTCCAATAAAGTTTTAAATAAATAAATAAATGTCTACAAACAAAACAAATATCCCCAAAAAATTCCTGCGAAATCACAAACCCAAGAGCTTTCAATATACACTTAGGGCTCCACAAAATCATCGTAAGCTCGTTAAAAGGATCCAGTCGCGGCACCTTGCCAAGATTGATTAGACGGCCGCCTGATCATTCTCATTAAATCAATTTGCTAAAAGCCACTCGATACATTATGTATGTGCTTGCAGATGTCAGCCTAACGTAGGTAAGAACCTTTTTGAGAATGTCGTCCCCTGTGCAGGCTTTTACGTAAATAAGTTGGTAATTTTTACTTTCAAAGCGTTTTAAGCTGTCAAATGTATAATGAACTAGAAAGTGTAAATGTATTCAAGACCTATTTGGTTTAATTTAACATCACGACGACGAATTCTCGTAAAAAACTGAAAAATTAGATGTTTATTACAAAAACTAAAAATTAACTTTAAACTAATGAAAACTTGAAAACTTTAAGTTTTGTGAGAAAAAAAGTAATACTTCATGAAAAAATATTGTATGACTTCGGATGCATTTCTATACAAATGCGAACGCATCATCAAAACTGGTGATCCTTAAGAACAATTGACAAAGATTAACATACATAAAACATCAAAAATAGCACACCCAAACAAGTCCTTTTAAAATCATTAAATTGTAATATTAATAAGACTATCTTTTCTATGGTTTATATTGTGGTCACCCTACCAGCGTCGTCTCAGGACTCAAGATGTTATTTAGTAAATCGACGAGTCTGGCTCAGGTTATAAGAGCTTCGCAGATAAGTAGAGATACGACGGAACGAATAACTTGAGACCGATTCAGACGGAAATAAAAATATTTCAGTGGCATTGTTGACCTAATTTTAAAATGTATGTATATACTATAGGTACCTCTAAAAGATGTTTTATTTTAATAACACTAGCGACCCGCCCCGTAGGTTTACAAGAGGAAGTTATATACATATATAACTTCCTCTTGAATCACTCTATCTTTAAAAAAAACCACATCAAATTTAATTGCATAATTTTAAAGACCTAAGCATACATAGGGACAGATAGACAGCGTGAAGCGACTTTGTTTTATACTATGTAGTGATTATGATAGCATAACTCGTTTTATTCCATATTGCCCCATAGCTTCACGATTCATCATCATCACCATTCGCGGTTGGGCATAGGGGAGCTCGAGAGAAATTTTTGTGATGGTTGTTTATTTTAATTACAAATTATATCTAAATCTCGGAATAACGGGAAATGGGTACCAATCTGAACCTAGCTGCAGCTCTATTGAACAGCGAAAAACTAGAAAACCCGTATATTAATACAGGCAACAAAACTTTTCAATACGAACTGAAAGGATTTTTCAGTGTAAATGCTTTGGTTATTTTATTTTGTTAAATAAATAGGATTTCGCGGGATGAATGCCGTTTTTGTTTTTTGTTATTTTTACCGAAAGGTTTGCTGGAACGTGTTTTTCTTTGATTCGCTATCGAGCGAATAAACATGTGAATAAAAACAAAAAGGTCAGAATTCGCTTGAATTTTCATTTAAAAGTGAATTATTAGAAATTTATTTTGACATTGTTTTCCCAAGCTCTCTTTGCCTATGTTGGAATACAATAATTTGTATGTTCGACAGCGTGTACAACGTGCGACCTGCGAGGACACTAGGCAGGGAATCCATTAACTCAATAAATGTCTTATAATAATATATAGTATTCCTTATATAGTATAAAATGAAGTCTTTTCCGCTTTCTGTTCGCTTAGATCTTTTAAAAGATTTTAATGCAGTTTTCAGCAATAGATAGATTGATTCAAAAGGAAGGTTTATACTCGAAAATCGTGTAAAGCCGAGGCGGGTCGCTAGTTTAATAAAAAATACCTTTTTATCTCTTTGTCCTGTGCATAAAGCACTACTTTTATCAGTGGCCCAGACGCGCGTGATGAATAGTCAGTCATATTGAAATCCGCTCAACTTTAAAGAAAAAAGGTATTACAGTGGGGGACTGAAGGGCCTTTAAAATGATTGGAAAACTGATTGGAATGATTGGCGCGGGCGTGCCAGCAGCGTGCAATAGTCTGGCGGGTAGAGATGGGAATATCCGGCCTTTTTTGAACTTCTCCGGTTTTATATCGAGGAAAGAACTCTGTTTTTGAGGAGTGAGCATTTCTGTCAAATGGTTATTGTCGCGACTGGTTATTCCTATGCCATGTAAACAGATTTATGGTATAAAAAAGCTTATGTTTTATTCCAGGCCTACAGCTACCTGAATACAAAGTTTTAGCCCGATTAGTTCAGAAGATTTAGCGTGAAGAAGTATCAAACATCCATGCAATCTAAACATACAAATATTAGTGTGATGTAATACGTAGAGCCTTATAACACTGGCGATTTGTAAGCGAATTCAAAGCGAAACGTGCACCAAGCTCGCTGTGATTGGGCAGCGCGCTCGGAGTGTGTGATCCTAGTTTACAACCCTCGGTACCCTCCCAGTCTTAGCCGGCTCTCCGGCCCATAGTGATTTCAAGACCGGCTTTTCGCTCGCCTTACGCATAACTGGCGTAAATTGCCGGCAAAACCCAGATGCCTGTGGGGTGATATAACTTCAAAAAGCTCCGTTTAGGGCGCCGTGGATTCCTCGGTTGGGCCTGTCACTGGGATATAAAGTTTAAACTGTTTGGACATCTTATATGAGCAAATTTTTAAGACTAGATGTGAATTATAATATAATTTTTATCCTTAAGTTCGCTGAATAGTGAAATATTTCATTGGTGAACATCAGAACGTCCATGGAGGTATACACTTAATTACTTATTACCTCATACCTTGGACTACCTCTGGCGCAGCGGGTGAAGGTCCGCCTGCGACGCAGGAGGTAACGGGTTCGATTCCCGCCTCGGGACAAATGTTTGTACTATCTGCAGACACTTGTTCTGGATGTTCTGTCTGCAAATCAGCGCCGCTACTAACTTCGGCTTGTAGCGGCAAATGCTGAGACACTCCTTTTTGACCCCTATGTAACACATTATTTATACATATTATGTTTTATCTGCTTACTTCATATAAACATACATATGTTTCTTGTATACTTTAGCTATTATTGTAATGAGTACTGAAAACCTACAATTATATATTTTTTCTTCTTGAAAACGCATCCGAGTAGGTACATTAAATACAAAAAAACTCCGCCATAGTTTTATGTCCATGAAAGAATAGATGTAATTTATCGTGACGCAAACCCGTTGCTGCGTCACGTCAGCGGCAGGGCCGAATGTCCCGCGTCATCATTCACGCGGTTTATTACCTGTCACTTAACACTTGTCGCCGCGCCGTCCGCGACCGTGTGAAAACACCCTTATTTTGCTTTAGATTCACACTGAGAGGAAATAGTTTTTCTGGTAATAGAAATATAAAATACTAGTTGCGCCCCGTGGTTTCACCCGCGTGGTGCCTATGTGTTATATGTAAGCTATATTATTGTGAAGTTTCATCAAAATCCATTCAAGATTTAGTTCCATAAACATGTATTGAGAATAGAATCACAATATGGTATATTCATTGTAATAAATAGACTATTTCAATATTAGGTAACTCTATGAAGGAATATTGATGTGATTTATTTTCGCTTGTACTAAGGGATGGACCTAAGTACAATGACTAGGAACCTAGAATTAAAGGCGTGTGCACTATACACACAAACAGTGGACTGAGCCCAAAATTATTATTTTTCATTCAACCCGCCAGAATTTAATCCGCTTGCACAGCCGAAATGAAACTTTATGGAACGTAAAAAAATAAGCGTTAGTCTATGGCCTCGTAAACCCGCCGGAGTTGGTATACGACCTTTTTAAACAGTCCGAGCTGACGCCTTTCACATTATTAATTTGAATGACTTGAATTGCCAACAGCATATACATTATCAACGATATCTGACATTCCAAGTTTGAATTGGGCTAACAGATTTATCCAAACAAAAAAGATATTTAAAAATTCATGTCGTATGTTTCTATAATGCAATTTTGTGCCGCCGCTTGGTTTGTGCAACTACATATAAATAAAATTTAATCTTCTAGCCAGAGCTTGCATTATTTCCATTAAGCACATGCCAGACTCGAGTCAACAATCTCGCTCCTTTCAAAGCTTCCATCTCGACGTTAGTTTGCTTTAGACATAATAAATGCATACCTATGTACTTACAACGGTAGTTCTTCTAACAATCTAACCACATACTCGTGCATATGTTTCTGTTTTTATAACCTACTAGCTGCGCCCCGCGGTTTCACCCGCGTGGAAATTTTTGCGCAATTTTCTTTATTTGTCTTAATGTAGTACTAGAAAAACATTTTTAAAAAAGTTAAAGATATCGGTAGAGCTGTTCTCAAGTTAAAGCGTGGCCAGAAGAAATAGGGTTTCAATTATTTATATGTATACATATATATTAGTAGTTATAGACTAACCAGCTTCAACTCATGTTTTTAAGCGGTGGCGCCACAGGCTGCGTCGCCGTATGACCCGTCCAACTCAGCCCGTGAATATCGTAAGAGACATCTATAACCTAACAGAAGAAGAACAGCAGCTTCGTTCTTAGTATTTTAAGAGCTCTATTGCCATCAACAATCCGCCAGCCTTTTGATGCTGGGGAGAAGTTGCAAGATGCAAGATGCGTATTTTGTGACTTGTATTGCAACGAGTACCGAATACGTAAAAAAAAAAAAAATAATAAGCCAAAGTTATTGTCCTTGGTTTTCTTTTATTTAATATGATGATGACAATAAAAAAATCTTGTGATTGATCGTTTAGTTAGGAGAAAAAAGGTTCCAACTAAGAAAACAGACGGTACTTTGCTCATTTTTTTTTATTTTAGAAAAAATGACTTGTATGGCATATTATATGGATTATTATGTATTTTTTTCGAAACTCTTTCAATAAAAATAAAGGAGATAAACGGTTTCAATGTAACCCAAATAGCGATTAATTCACATAGATGTATTTATCTGAAAAAAAATGAAAGTAATGACTTTTTTTCCTAGTTTTAATTATGTTATTTGAATTTTGTGACGTGTTTAATCCTGACGAAATGAAGCACTTCGATTTTTGATATTTGAGCGCGGTGATTATGGCAAATTCCCTCTTCAGCAGGCTGGCTCTGGCTGATGAGGAATTAGCTTTCACTGCTAAGCTTGCATTATTATGACAAAAAATAGGTTATTATCCGCATTCCTTATGAAGGTGGCCATGCAATGTCATGTGGCAAACGTTATTGTTGTTTCTTTTTTGTTGTATGTACATATATTGCCATGTTTGTAATATAAAGAATTGATCTCACATGGGAGTGACATAGTCACTTTGTGACAAAACTCCATCAATAAATAAAGATATTAAAAAAAATAGGTTCAAATCCGCTTGAAAAAAAAGAAGGTCCGCTTGCGACGCAAGAGGTTGCGGGTTCGATTCCCGCCTCGGAACAATTGTGTGTACGATCTGCAGATATTTGTTACGGGTGTTCTGGGCATTATCTATGTATAATAAAAAATATCTATCTATGTAATCTAATGTATTATGTATATCAGTTATTTAGTACCCATAACACAAGCTCTGCTTACCATGGGGCTAGATAATGCTGTGTGAATTGTGTCCAGCATTATTTATATTTATTTATATTTAATCTATTAAAATAAATTTATTTTGTAAATGTATTTATTATGCCTAAAAAAATCATATTCCTCAATGACTGACTGATATAACTCGTAAAAAACTCTGAAATCATACAGACAAAATCACGAACAAACCTCTAGAGGATTTCCCAAACTTTCACCTCTCGAAAACCTTCCATATTTATTGGTATCATAAGATTCAATTTACAATGATGTATCGGTGTTTTAGTTCTGTGAAAGTGGGCCGATGCAAAGGTTCAGGTGTGTACATTATCTGACATTTTGATGAATGGCCATGAACGAAATATTGGCACATATATTACTTCTTTACATCATATTGACAAGGACCCTTACTTCAATTTTATGCCAATAAATAAAAGCGATAAATAATCAAATATCAAAGTGCTTTAAGGAATTTAATATAAGTAATTATATTACATTTCTTAAAGCTAAGGCTAAATTTAGTATATGTAAGTTGTTGTTTAATGTTAAATTAACTCTATTTCTATTGTTTTCAATAATTGTCTTTTATTATACTTTATATATTAATAAGTTATATTTTGTTTATTTTATTTTATTTTTGTTTATTTGGAAGAATTGAAATTTTGTTAATTTTTATTTTATTTTTGTTTATATATATTATATATTTTTTATTGAATGTTTAGTATACTGTCAGTATTTTGAAAGTTTTTATTTTATAAATGTAAATCTAGTCTATGATAAGCCTTTACTTAGATTATTAAGGTTAAAATTATTTAGATTTAACTACTGTACATTTTGTTGACAAGTACACAAATAAACAAGCTACTGAAATAATAATTATTTTTATTATTATTTTATATTTTTTATTCTACCTCTAGCTTACAAGTTACAAGCAATATTCAATAGGTATAATTATGCTTAGTTTCATTCCATGTTACTGTGGAGGTAGTCCCTATTCCCACGTTAATTCCAGGGTAGATTGCTGGCAATATTACTTGCCATAGTGGCAATACTGTATTAAATTAGTTGAGATAGTTTGGCTGGCTAAAGTATGGTTTTGTTTATTACGTCATTTTCAATGTTGCCAGGATAAAAAAGGAAAACAAATAATTGTCTTTTTTTAAACTTTCGCGATCTGAACACATCATATAAGTACTCTTTAGCGAATATCTATCGCATAATTTCCTATTTTTTCCGACAATTCAACAGTTTTACACACTGTCATGATCACGATAAATAATCGGGATAAATAACCTTAAAAGAGTACTTGTAATTGAAAATTGTCTATTCTATTTCGGTATTTTTTATTTAAATATTATATTGGTTAGACTGTTATAAGACCTCCGAGGTGCAGCTGGCGAAGGTTGCGGGTTCGATTTCCGCCTGGGACTAGAATTTTGCAACATAAAGAAAGAAATTAAGATTAGTAACTGCCATAGAATTAAGCACATATATTTTTTTATACCACTAAGGTCACAAATGGATCCACCTGATGGGAAGCAGTTACTACAGCCTATGGACGCTTGTAACATCCAAACAACACACGCGCGTTACTAACCTTTTATGTCTTAGAAGACCCTCTTTGAAGATCTTTGCTATGACCGTTGAAGCCACTATCTAAAATTCTAACAGAACTTGGCCTAGTATTCACATTTTAGTTTTAGTGGAATATAACTCACTCAACTATACTTTTGAATGCTACGAAGCTACGACGTAGACGCTCTACGGCGTAGCACTGCTACAGTTACGTAGCGCTACGCGGATCTTTTATAGGTTTTGTTCTAAAGCGGAGAGTAGAACAGAATAAAAACAAACAATAGCATGGTGTCAAAATAACGGTACATCTCAGTAATGACCATTACGTAATTTCGAGCTGTCATTGGTTGTTTGTACTCATCTTTCGTCTCCTCTATTACGTACTCAGCGTGGGCTTGAACACACTGAAGATGTTCGTGAGAGTTGAAATAGCGGCGAGTGCGCAAAGTTTACACCGGCGCGCAACAAGCTCATCACGAATTCGTAACGAGCACTTGCGAAACTCACAGCGAAAACGCCGCGGACGCACTGTAAAACTAAAAAGTTTCTTATTTTGCCAGAACAGAGACAAATTGTACACATACTCGTATAAATTAACAAAAAAACTGACAAAATCGGTCTTCACTCAACATGTGCTATAGTGTACTGTGACAAACATCTCCCCATGCTCTCCTCCTAATCGCGGCGAGCACGCTGCCCGCCCGCGGCGTCTTCGCTGCGTATTTGCTACGCACTCGCTGCAAACTCGCGACAAGATCGCTGGACACTAGTCTCACTTTGCACTCGCTTGTAAATCGCTAGTGTGTTCTATCTACAACAAGCTTCATTAATACAGATGATAGTTAAACTTGCCAACGTCGAATTATCAGACTAAATTGACTACAACAGCACTTAATTTATTTATTTTTGAGAGCTCTCAGTCTAGACATTGTCGTGTCTGTAGATACAAACCACAACAATCTTGTATAGGAAAATGTTCTTTGCTCGATTATATTAAGGTAGACATTAGCATGGAATATGATTTGTTGAAGTGTTAAGTTTGATTGTGAGTTGAGTTCCTTGTTGCGTCCGTCGGACGTGCCTTTTGGTAATGACGCCGCTTGGACGGTATTTTATAATTTAACTTTGAAGAGACATTTTATACTCTTGAATATATATAATATTATAATGAGATACTTTTATTGTACTGACTACCTTAATAGGTTGCGGGTTCGTTTACCGCCATGGGTCATATGTTTGTACTATCTGCAGACTTGTCCCGGTTTTGGTTGCTTAGGTAGTAGGTATGAGTTATGGGTGTATAAATGTATATTAATCTTTACAACCTTTCTCTCTCTCTCTCTCTCTCTCTGTGTGTGTGTGTCTCTCTCTGACTCAGTTTATTTTGGGTAAAGAGTACTGGTAATACGCTTTGGGGCAGTTTGAGCCTAATTTGGAATCAAATGGTATTATTAGTAAAACTGACGAAATAGTTGTACAACAAATTTAAATTAACATTTTCTATACTCTAGCAAAACTGAAGACACAATGTTGAATATCACACACTAAATAATAAATCATATATAACATAAAAATTACTTCTTGTTGTTGATTTTTGTTTAATTTTGCACTACCTTACAACCGAAAACTACAAAAAAGAAGCAGGTTCTATGTTCGGCTGTATGTTTTTTTTATGTATGTTCGTCGACAACTATATTTCAAATCGAGACCAAAACGAACAGTTAATACATTAATAATGCAGAACAATTCACACAGCATCATCAATCCCCAAGCTAAGCAGAGCTTGTACTATTAAACATAGTGAAGTAGTGAATTTTGGAATTTTAACAGTAGACTATAGAGCTTTAAGTGAGTAATAGCACCTATAACACAAGCTGTACTAGTGAGTACACGACACTCATATGAGTGTAGGGAAGTTATATGCACACTGCACGTGGCACAGTAATAAAGCAATCCCCAAAGCCTTCCCAGCAGTGAACGGTCCGTTACTCGCTGATTAAAACAACAACGGTACATAATGTCGGTATTCAAAACGCGTTATTATTTCTGGTATTATCCGCCCAGAGACCGACGGATAATTCTGGTTTCATTAAAAGTCGTGTGGCTAACTTATGCTTGAATAGCTGGTTCACTTGATTTTATGCTTAGAAAAGAGTCCTAAGTATAATTAATTGACCCATCGACGTATAGAAATTTTTTTCAACACTTATGGACTTTTTGTCATGCTTTCTTTCTACATATCTTGTTTAGAAATCTACGAAACATAAAAGTAAGTATTTTATGACAGAACTAGCTGCGCCCCGCGGTTTCACCCGCGTGGTGATAGATATTTTGGATAATATTATGTACAATATATCTTTATGAATTGTAGCCTATGTATTATTCTGATATGTAAGCTATATTATTGTGAAGTTTAATTAAAATCCATTCAGTAGTTTTTACGTGAAAGAGTAACAAACATCGATCCATCCATACTTACAAACTTTGACGTTTATAATATTAGTAGGATTAAGGTTGCCACTGTTCAGCTATTAACCAGCACAAAAATGTGCATTCAAATATGAGCTTAAACACGTTATCTTTAGATACATTTTACAGGGACAAAATGGCTTCCCAAAAGCGTCAAACGAGAGGTCAGCAAATAGTATGTTATCTGATGCCGTCAATATGAAATACATCTAAATGTTACGAGTTAATGTCTATATTTGAACATTTTTGTGCTGTGCATGCAATGGTGCTCCAAAGGTGTGCGACAATCTTTATTAATAAGGATTTAAAAAAAAACACTTTTCGAGTTATGTCATTCCTGCTTTTATTATGTGTTGTTGATTCTTATTTGATGAGAATTTTGTTTAAAATTAGATTTATTATTATTTTATTTGTTGCGTTGGATCGCGAGGAGTGGAAGGAGAAACGGGAGGCCTTTGCCCAGCAGTGGGACAATGATGGCTTAAAATAAATAATTATTATTTTATTTAGTAAGCCTAAAGATATAAACGCTATTGAACGAATTCTCATTTCAAATTTCAGAAAACTTGTAAGATTACTTGAGGTGTACCAAATACAAAGGGTATATGTAGAAAGATAGAAGATATCAAATACTTTATTGCACACTTAGTGTACTCGTATAAGAAACTATGTAGGTACAATAAAACTTAAAAACTATGTTACAATTGATGGTCTAATCTCTCAAGAGCGATCTCTACCAGACAACCATGGATTAACGAGTATAAATAAATCAATGAATGTACGCTAAGAGAGGAAAATATTACACCAATTTCATTTTTGGAAAATGTTATATCACTAAGAAAACGATACAGATAAATAATTTATGTTAAGTATATTGTAGTTAAATAACAAAATAAAGTTTTTTTTTCTGTGCACGACTGTACATTGATGTTCATTTTCTTAATCAGTCTTATAAACATTCATGCATAATACATTTCAGGCATTTTGGGGCCTAAGGCATTTTGACTTTCAGGTGATATGGTATGTTGCTATTTTAACATAAAGTCGTTAGTGCAGGTCGGTAATTTGACTTAAAGACCTATGTCCCCGGACGGGACTGTTTGCACTTAGACTGTAAAAGGCTTAACTCGGACTAGTTCCAAATTAAATTGGACGAAACTAGACGAAACAAATGCAAATGTCCACGCTAGGAGGAATTTTGTTTACTAAAATTTATTATTACTGTGGAATCCTGAGATTAACTTTCGTCACAGTGATGCAATTTTGGTTAAGCAACAAAATATTCGGGTCTAAATGAGATTAAAGTAATATAACAAAACTCCAATTTGCGACACAGCAGCAGGTCTCAGCATGAAACGCCTAAGTTATATTAATAACTCGTCTGTAGGTAACTTAAAGTTATTCGTGTAAAAGCAACTAAGGGTGGTTTTCTCTAGAAGATAATTGAACGACCAGGGGCCGAATTTCGCTAACGAATCGCTGTACTATGACAATAGTATTGTCAGCGTCGCAGAATCGTCCATAGAGAAAGAAACTCTAGATTGTGCGTGCCATGGTTTTTTCACAATGAGATTGATAGATCGTTTTCCACCTTAACACTTTTGACACGCGTCCCTCCATCTGCAGTTTCTTTCATCAACGGTAAAATGCCAAAATGTGTCATACTTTATAAATAGCAACACGTGGGACAAATGTTTGTACGATGGATGTCATCATGGATGTACAAATATACGTTCGGTGTATTTAGTATGTATAAAAAAAAATGTGTTTATGTGATGCGAATAAGAATATCAAGGATTATTAATAAGAATATCAATATTATGAATAAGACTCATCTAGTACCCATAACACAAGCTCTGTTTAGCTTGAGGGTAGAAAATGCTGTGTAGATTATCCAGCATTATTTATTTTTTATTATTTGATTATAAAAAATAAATAATTATATAATAATAATTAACATTTGGCATTCATAATTGAAAATCCTTTAATTCTTTGGGCTTAAAAAATAAGCATTTTGGTATATAAAAACTGCAAATAACAGCTTCCGACTCGTAACCATTTAGAAACTGAGAATTCGCAGAAATATTTCTTGATTCTATTCACGGATTCAGACGGGATACGGCTTAGGCGCAGTGTGTAAACGCCCTAGGCTTCAAAGCCAGCATTGTACTTGGGTGAAGAGGACACATAACGCGATTAGTGTCCGCAGTCACGATAACTCATGTAAACTCAGCTTTACTGCCACGGTTTAGTGGGAAAATCCTTTACACATACTTGTACTAAGTAATGTGACTGAGTAAACTAAGTACAATGCATCTGAAATTAAAGCCCTGCTTGTAGGAAATTTACCACGTTTTGTTTCAAATTTTAACTGCATTTTTTTTCTCTATTAAATAATTAAAAGGGCTTTTTCGTTCATGCGGTTATGACGCCCTTAGTGCATTGAGTCTTGATAGTTTCCAAAGTACAAAAGAAACCCCTTAAAACTGCAACATAACGTGTATCCCGTGAAATCCCGCAAATCAATAAACATATAAAAACACTAGCGGACCTTACCGGCTTCGCACGGATATGGTACGGATCCCTAACTTTTTTGAAAATAGAATATAGCCTATGTTCACCGGGGTTAGTGTAGTTTCCGAACGGTGAATTAAATTTTCAAATCGGTCCAGTAGCTTCGGAGCCTATTCATTACAAACAAACAAACAAAAAAGCAAACCTTTCCTCTTTATAATATTGGTATGGATTAGGTTTTTGTTATTGTAATGCGAAAGCCCTCGCACCTAGACAAAACACCACCTAGCACATCGACGCTAGAGTGGTAGGAAGTCCCAAAGATTCTCGACTCGTCGGTCACTTGATCTAGTGGCTCAACTGGTGAGAGCGTCTCTGTACTGAGAGAAAAGTTTCGGGTTCAAGTCCCGTCGAAATCGAAAATTTTTAGGATATTGTTTATTTTTTATATTCATATAAGTAGTTATAGTATAGTACCTGAGATAGTACCTATGTATACGTATATATTCATATAAGTTTCAACTTATCGCCTTGAAATGTTTGTAAAGGGACCATGGAAGTGTTCTGCAATCTTTTCATAAGAAAAGTCCAAAGAATGTGTTGTGAATTCTAAGGATCTCATCCATTGGCAACAATCAACTCATCTTCCCGTTTCTAGAGGAAAAGCAACCATAGAATTGACCACAGTTGGAGCGACTTCCTTGCATAATACCTATTCCCAGCACTAATAACGGAGTCCGCAAAATACCCGCGGGAAAAGAGGAACGAAGTCCCGAGAATTCAAGTTTGTCATAATTCCCGCTGACGTAATTGAGTAGCAGTAGTTGGAAACCTCGAAATGGTTTTAGAATTTAGCAAAATGCACAGAAGTTCATAATTAGAACGTGTCGACATTTAACGGCTTCAAATCTACAAAGAGTCAATCTATCTTGCCTTGCCATACCTACTATAATAGCTACAGTGGAAGGTTTATTTTTCACCGCGGCATGTTTTATTCCCGTTTTAAAATTCAGAGATGCAAATTGGGAGACGAACATTAAATAAAAACGTTTATTTACGAGCCCGAACTGCGTTTTGTGTGCTCGGGATTTTAAAGTGAGGTTAGCGAGGAGAAAATATACGGGATTTTTTATGCACATGAGTTGGCAACTCGTCACATTTTAGGTTACCTGGTGAATTAAACCAATATTATAATTTGCTTTATCTGTATAGCTTTTTAAGAGGGTTTATGATTATAAACGGGCCTTTGCGGTTTTCAGATAGCAATGGATTTAAAAGTTTATTTATTTATTAGTAATTCCTAAATTTATTATAAATCAAATACATCACTTTATTGCCGCGATTGCTGAAAAATGTTACTGTTCTGTAATGTACAAATTAGTACAGAAGACGAAATCCGTTATTAATTTAAGTACTAACCTCTAGTTATAAGCAAACTAACACAATGGATTGATTAATTATCTGAATAAATAAATTGAATTATTATTATTTCCATTTATTTTTATATTTTAAGAATGTGAAATTATTGATGGTCTATGACCATCAAGAAAAAAATATTTATGGGCCTTTGCCTAAAAATGGTTCAGGGAGTTTTCCAGATTCTTCTCTAATTTTTTCCTGTCTTTTTTGGCAGAAAGTTTGATAAATAAAAAAATCTCTAATGTAGAAAACCTTTAAGTGAGTAGGTAATATCGAATTACTCACTTCCACTTCCACTCTTATTTTAGGCTAAAATATGTATACTTTTAGTACATAAAGGAAAATATTACAAATCAGAATCAACAACTTTTATTTCTTTAGGCATCTTTATATATTCATACCTCCACTGAAATGGTTCAGTGACCTACCCAGTCAAACAACCGGGCGTAGTTACGTAATCACTTTGTTTGTTCCCATGGATCCTGAAGGATCAGTCCTTTGAATCCCGGATTACTCAACTAAAGTTACATCATAAATTCACCTGGATTTCATCCATCATGCCCATGTATGAGTCAGTTTAGCTTGCATTTTTGCAATTTTGGAATTTCGGGTTTTTATAGTTGGAATAGTAACTTTATGCCGAGGCGAGAAAGTGCCCGAATCCTTACGTGGTTGTCAAATTTAAATTCAAAATATTTTATTTCTTTAGCTTACAAAATAAGCACGTCTTATTATAAAATAAGATTGTTTTACTATTCACTTAATTTTTTGTCCACTAGTGGAAGAAGTGAAAAAAAAACCACTAGTACTAGTGTAGTATACATACATATATGTATATATTAGTAGTATCTCGTGTAATACATTTAATTTTCTTATCAAATCTAAATATCATGCGATTTTCGATACATTGAATTTCTTACATAATATTGTCGGTGCGGAACTGAACTGTGATTTTAGGTAGTAGTACACGACAAACCTCTGCGCCGTGTCTTCGCACTGATTTTAGGATGCTACGTATAGAAAAAAAGAGGCTGATTTGAGTATTGACTTATATTTATATGGCTAATGCAGGAGTAACGTAAGTACTTAGAGAAAATGTTGTCTATTGACAAGTTTTATCTTCGTAATCATTAGCCTATTTAAGTCCACTGCTGGACATAGGCCTACCTTAATGAACGCCATACCACCCTGTCTTCAGCTTGCCGTATCCAGCATCTGCCTGCAGTCTTTCGCAGGTCATCATCCCACGTTTTTTAAGCTTGAAATGTTCAAAAATCGCATATTGGTAACTAAAAAGGATCTAAGTATCTGTTTTGCCTTGGGATAAAATTGCGTACGAACTGTATACCAACATAATAAACTCGAAACAAAACTATCACATTAACCAAGTTCAAGTTTCGAATAGCGTCTGACCGCTACCGAAGTAATAAAAGCGTTGTCGAGTCCACTAGTCGTCCATTTGTCGAGTCGTAAACTAGGATTAATTACAAGAGGCACAGATGAAACAGATCTGTAAATACTGGACGCACTCGTGGGAGTATTAATATAGAGAGGATTGCATGTTCTGTATTTATACTGCTACTTGAGTCCGTAATCCTAAGGTTTTTACTAGGTTTGTATTTATATATGTATATAAAAATGAATCCCTATTTCCCTTGGTCACGGCATCACGAGTGAACGGATTGACCGATTTTGCTAATTCTTTTTTCTTGTTTTTGTTATTGTCAGGAAAGGTTCTTATGAAAGAAAAAATTAAGAAAATTGCGCGGAAAATTAGAAAATTTAAGAATACTTAACCACCATTATATTGAATTATTTCTAATGTTTTTACAATTCAAACTTTTTTGATGTAGGTAACCTTATGGCGTTTGACATAACATTGACAGAATGCGTGCTGCAAATATCGTCAAAGAGGATGTAACCAATTCGAAACGGGTCCGCTTGTAGTTTAGAAACATCAGTGTTCTGATTTCATCATTATTTGACTAGCTGCGCCCCACGGCTTCGCCCGCGTGGAAAACGATGTGTCAAATCGTTTATAAACTTTCCTCTTGAATCACTATCTAATTAAAAAATCCACATCAAAATCCTTTGAGTAGTTTTAGTTTTTTTGAGTAATTTTTTGTTGGGCCTGTTTATTTTAATTTTAGGTAGGTACCTATGTGTTTTTATTTGATTCCCTTTCTTTTTTCAGACTATTTGTGTGTAATGTATACGTGTTAATTCTGTTTTGTACTGTTAGCAGCAGGTAGGTCCCTATGTATGTGCATAATGTAACGACTTAGCTGTAAATTGCTTTAATGTTACACAAGTTTTACAATAAATAAATAAACCTTATTTGTTCTACATCAATTGCAGTTGTCATGATCAACCGTGTTCTCTTGTTCGGTTATGGACAGAATCAGATTTGGTTTAGGTTAGGAAAGGACACTATAGTAGTAGTCGTTAAGCTATCAGGCCTTATGGCGATCTAGTCCAAACGCTATCTAGTTTTAACGCAATGTGGTCATATCGAGATTCAGTCAGAAAGCAATTTAGTCACTGCTATCACTGCTATCTAGTCAAATCAACATGTAGTTAAGGGGCCTCCGGAGGGACGAATTCTTCATACAAACGTAATACCAAAATGATTTCCAATTCAAGCATATTTCCACTATAATATTGTATTATTTGTATTTGAATAGTATTTATCTAGGTTCCTAAATATCTTTTTTTTTTTTCAAAATACTTACCTAAAATTAAATGAAAGCCAATCGCATTTTGCACATTTTTATACGAAAATGGACAAGTTTTCTTGCTATTTGTTTCGTATTAAAAACATTAGTATCTTACGTTTTATTTATTAAGGAACATAGCTTATATTGTCTAGTTACAGAATAACAATACTTTGTGAAGAATTCAAAAAGTTTTCTGTCATAATTTTTGGTATTACGGAACAAACCAAATATTGAACGGCTAATATTGCCATCGCGCACGCATGGGGCGCGGCGCAAGGGTTAAACAGGGACAGCGATATTCGGAGCGATTTTTGCAAGCTAGGGTCGCCGGACCCTTAAAGCTTCTAACCCGTTACCCAGACAAATATTGTCTAAATATTTTGCATTTTATTATAGTCACTTTGAGAGTTTGAACTGTGTATGCAAACAGTTCAATGTTTTTGAAGTAATGGTAGCTGCTAAACCCGTGTGTGTCCAAAAAATTCACAACTCATAGATAGAATAAACAGATATAATTTCCTTCTTTATCCAATTAATAACTTGCTCTGTCCTCGCTTCTTATTATAAAAACAGTGCGAGTGTCTGTTTGTCAGCAAGCCGGCAGTTAGCGGGAGTAATGACCTGTCATCTTGATTTACCTAATTACAGCCCTGAGTCGAGCTTCTTTTGTCTGTTCGTTTTATTAATTTAAGGTGGTGTTTTTTTATATAATGCAAGGAACAGTATGGCAAGAACAGGAATTGTTTTCTAGGATAGAAATGAGAAAATTACGTTATTTTGTCATCGAATACGTAAATTATTTGAAATTCTTATGTAGTAAGTATTATATTTTAACCTCAATAATACCTATGCGTAATTTATCGCGTTTGCTATTCATCATTTCGTGACCACGACAGTGTGTCCTGTTGAGACGTCGGAAAATACATTTTAGTAAAAATAAATTAAGTTTTTCTTTACTTATATATATCTACGTATTCAGAGCGCGTAAGTTTAAAAATATTTATTGTTTACCCACCGCATTTCAATAGAACAAAAGTGTATTCATAAGGTGAATAAGAATGACCCCTGTATTTTCCATAGGGGAGTTTTGTATGGGCGCTAATCCCCGCGAGGTGGGTATTGATTCGAAGAGTGCCTCGGACGCATACCCTACCTAGTGCCTTCAATTATGATTGCAGGTATACTGCGACTGGGCAATTTAGATCCTTGATAATCAAGGGGATCTGTGTTGTATTTTATTCATGTATTTCCAAATTAAAAATACATTACAGGTACGTTTCTGCGAAACTGTACAGCAGTTTGTCGGCAGTAGCTTTCGTGGACATAATATAAACTTAAATTGTAAATATAACTACTTAAACTAATTACTAATCACATGTTCTAGCTAGATTGATATTTTAATGGATATTTTAATTTTAACTTTTTTTTTATTTTTTGTATCGTATCAATTTAATTACTTCAAAATGTTGTGTAGACTTGTTTATTCAGTCTATGGTTTTCGCAGGCAGTTGTTGGGAACCATCAATATAGCCCAAATTTGGAACACAGGCAATTTTTTTAGAATATACCTACTAGAAAAGAATATAAAAACATTTTAGTACCTATCTTAACTGAAAAAAAATATAGCTAGAATTAGACTTATATCTAATTAAATAAAACTAAATACTAAAACAATAGGAGTAAATTCAGCATGTTTCTGTAGTTCATTAATATGCAAGAAGCGCTGTTTTTCAATTTAGTTATCTCGGATAGCTGGTCGGTTTAAGTTATTGTCACTAGTTATTTTTTTTATAAAACAGGGGCTTGAACTTCAAAATCATGTAATTTGTTAGCGTAGGTATTACTTATACTTTTTAGTCTACCTACATGATTAAGTACTTGTAAAGTAAAGTATCAAGATGTTGATCCACGTGAACTGCACTATTAGGATGTTGGCGATGGATTATGGGATTGGAATCCAGATTGATTATCGGAATTTCCGTCCCCTCCCCTTGCGCGCTAACCCGATGAGATTATTGACAATCAGACTGATATCGTACATATTGTTGCGTAAAATCATACCAATCCGACTGTCAAGCCATACCAATCCGTATGTCAAGCCATACCAATCCATCTGTCAAGCCATACCAATCCGTCTGTCAAGCCATAACTATCCGTCTGTCAAGTTATACTAAACCGTCTGTCAAGCCATACCTATCCGTCTGTCAAGCCATACCAATCCATCTGTCAAGCCATACCAATCCGTCTGTCAAGCGTTACCAATCCGTATGTCAAGCCATACCTATCCGTCTGTCAAGACATACCAATCCACCGCTCAAGCCATACCTATCCGTCTGTCAAGCCATACCAATCCGTCTGGCAAGCGTGGTGATGAAACAAACAATTCATGAAACACCCCCGGGTTGTTTAATCAATTGTTTGGGGAACGCATGTTCATTTGTGGACGAGGTCTATTGAGGCCTGAGAAAGAAGTAGATTAAAGCTGTACGCCCACCTGTCCGCATCTTATGAGCCGCACTCGCCGCAGTCATCGTATTTTCTAAGTCTTTACATGAAATAGTAGGCGAAGTAGTAGGCATTTCAGTAGGTAATTCAGTGAATATTCAATGACTGCGGCGCGGACAGCGCGTTCATCTTTATTCTCCGAGCTTTGTCCTCTGAGACGGCTTGCCTACACACTTAAAATATACAAAATTACCTCGGACAAGCAAGTCGACTACCTTTTCTTTAATTGAATGCATTACATCACTCTAATATTATAAATACGAAAGTTTGGATGTTTGTTACGTCTTGACGCCAAAACTACCGAACAGATCTGGCTGAAATTTTGCATACAGGTAGTTCTAAACCTGGAAAAAAAATAGGCTCCATACATCAGTTTCCATGAGATAGAAATAACATCGCGTGCGAAGCCGCGGGAAGAAAAGTTTCATATGGCGATCGACACTCATACTATATTTACAAAGCGTCAGTCAATCTATTATCAAAATAACCGTTTCACCATTTTATTGGACCGTTATCAAAACTTCACCAACTTTGCAATTCTTATAAAAACGCAAAGTTTCCTCAAACCGTGGAGTTTACGTAATATCTAAATTGAACTTGGAGTTTTCGCCTTTTGATGAGAACGGACTGGGAAGTAAGAAGGATATTGGATAAAGTTTTTGTTTGCTTTGTTTTTGTTCTTCACCTATAGATCAATTTTGAAAAGCTGGTACGACCCTCTTTATTTTCCATTACTGGTGGCCTAGATTTTCTCGAAATAGACCGACATAATAGTAGACATCTACTGAATATAAAATAAATCACATTTTTGCAAAATAAAAATAGATTTTAAAAGATCTCTGATTGGTATTCCACTGTCCATGTCATAATGCTCATAATGCTCTGGATGTTATAATGCTCTGGAATTACACATAGGTAAATGTCTATTTAATTCTAAATGTATTATTTGTGTCTATTTATTTTCTTGAACCGAGTACAGGTAGACACACTATTGTTAAAGAATATGTATACAACAATACTAACCTAAGGTACATGAACGAATAACAAATACATACTCGTACCTACTGACCAGCGAGGAGCAAGTCAAATCAAACTTTCAGACGAGTTTCGTCCGAACCTATAAAACATTATTTTATGATATATTTGTGTTTTGGCACGGAACAAAGCCCCGTGAGAGTAAGGTTCTGTCTACGAGAGATTTCAGAAATAGGTAAGGTAAAGCTTGATAATATATATTTATATATATAAAAGAAAGTCGTGTTAGTTACACTATTTATAACTCAAGAACGGCTGAACCGATTTGTCTGAAAATTGGTGGGGAGATAGCTTAAAACCAGGAGACGGACTATTGCGGACATTGCATAATTTTTATTTCTCATTTATTGCCTCTAAGGTAGAACAAATTCGCGAGATCAGCTTGTAATATATAAACAGAAATGAAATAAGATTTTTACGTACGTAGCCGCCATCAATAAAAAAAACGAAAGAATCAAAGTTGTAGATAATTTTATTACCTTTTTTTGTGTAGGTACTGCTAGTTTCTGCTTGCGGCTTCGCACACGTTGTTTTTATTTATGGAAACCATAAAATGTAATTTCTATCCTGCTGCTTTATAGGATACTATGTTTTATTCCAGGCTTATAGCTACATGTATGCAATTCTTCCCGGTTTGTTTTAGCAGTTTCGGTGAGAAGAAGTAAACCTAACAAACATCCATTTAAACTTGAGCATCTTTAATGTTAGTGTGATAACAAAATGTCCTATGGCGCATCGTTCAAGACATGTAGGTAAGCAAAAAATATAAAAATGAGTTTTGTGCCCCTCCTAGGGCTCACCTCCCAGAGGACTTTTAGTAGGTATGTTTGTGTCCTAACCAGCCCAAACTTTTAGTATGTTTGTCTCCTAACTAGCCCAAACTTTTAGTATGTTTGTCTCCTAACTAGCCCAAACTTTTAGTATGTTTGTCTCCTAACCAGCCAAAACTTTGTTTTGATGTCAAACTTATTGCTTTCGACCTTTCCATCCACCCCCTCTTGTCTAGACTAACGTGATACTGATGCTGTGTGGATTGTCAAGAATTAATTATTTATTTTATTTTCTAGATTGCAGAAATAGATATCTAGTGGAGAAATAAATATTATAATAGTAGTGTACTAACCGAATAGGAACCGTTGCCAATTTTATTTTATTTGTTGTTAGCACTCTTTTTGCCTGAAAAACAGGTTTTTACCTAGTTCAGGCACACGTGTTAATTTCCAGCAAAATTTGAGTAGTGTATTTTTTTGTTATTCTTTAGTCCTTAGATATTATGAATAAATAATTTATTTATATATAAGGCGATATTATAAAAGCTACAAGCATTGATGTCATCTACCTATGCATTCTTCATGTTATGGCTATGCTTCGAAACAGTTGTTGTTTCTGTCTGCTAACAGTTTCTCTTTTCCTCCTATGGAACCCTAAAACCGGAGGTGTAGCCGTTAAAGTTTGGCGCCTCTCTGACGACCGGCTCGATCAGTAGGCGTTGGGTTTTGTACCACTGTTGACCTTCACGGAAGACTTGTAGCCATATCAAATGCAAAAAGACGAAACGTTATATCAGTTACATTTTAAAAGATCTTTGGTTTATAATTTTAAACTTAAAATAATACATACAGTAAATTATGCTATAAAAATCAGCATTATATAGCTATATATAGTTGTCTATCTAGCTATATATAGTTTGTATAATTTTTTTTATGAAACTAATTTAATTTAATTTTAATCCCATTTTTATTTTATTCTTATTTTTTATTTAATGCTATTTTATCTTATTTTAATGCAATAATGTTTTATTATTTATTATGATTTAATTAATGTAATAATGTTTTAATTGAATGTATACTATGGATTTTATTATCTGAATTAAATAAATACAATACAATACAATAGCCCCGAACTAAACAGATTAATCCAATTAGTATACGTTTATTTTAAATGTCTATAAAACTATGCTCAGTAAAACTATGCATAGTTATATTGAGCAGAGTTTTTTCCGTGGCTTTGTACCCAAATTGCAATATAATTAGTATAAAAAAAAGAAGAAAAAAAAGTTAAAAAAAAAGTCGTTTAAATGATTATTTCAGATCTATATAACTATACCATCTATATCTATACCAAGTTTCAGCTCGATTAATTCAGTAGCTTAAGAGGGCGCCATCTTACGCAACAAATTCAATTTTCCCCCCCGTTCCTCTCACCTAAAACACGACTAAACAGAATATCACATAGTACGCATCTGTGCGTACAATATCGTAATCTGTGTCGTGTGTACAATATCGTATTCTGTGGCGCGCGGAGTGTAAATACAGTAGGTAAGTATAACATAGTAGTTAGGGTATAGCGTTATCTTCACACAAAAATCTTCATCACATTTCACAAACTTTTGCATTTATGATAGTGAAGTACGTAATAAATTCTTATAATAGTTTCGAGCCTAAAACTGTGAGTTTTACCCTAAGCGGAGTGATGCGATACGAAAAATATTTTTGCTAAGGGTTTTGATCTTACACAAACAAATTAGAAGTCATTCATGTGTGATATTAGTTATCTACGAACGGGGCAAGTTTTCATATTTTCTGGATGAAATCATGATGAGCGATAAGACTCTTCTCTTTTATTTTTTCACTAGCGGACCTTCCCGGCTTCGCACGGTTTTAGTACGGATCCCTAACGTTTTTGAAAATGTAATATAGCCTATGTTCATCGAGGATAGCGTAGCTTCCCAACGGTGAGAGAAATTTACAAATCGGTTCATTAGTTTCGGAGCCTATTCATTACAAACAAAGAAACAAAAAATCAAACCTTTCCTCTTTATAATATTAGTATAGAGTATAGACTAGCTGCGCCCCGCGGCTTCACGCGCGTGGAAATCTATTTGTCAAATGTTTTATAAACCTTCCTCTTGAATCTCTCTATCTATTTAAAGCCGCATCAAAATCCGTTGCATAGTTTTAAAGATCTAAGCATACATAGGAACAGACAGACAGCGCGAAGCGACTTTGTTATAGACTATGTAGTGAGAATTGTATAAACGTGCAAAAGCCAAAATATAAGGATTGACGATCGCCTACGGGAATTTGTAACAAATGGGCGCTACGCCGTAGCAGGCCTACGACGTAGCACCGCTACGCCGTAGCACCGTCCTTCACTTCAATGCAGGGCTGATAAATATTTGATAAACTTTTGTTTTATGATTCATCCCTGAAAGTACACTGCAGTGCAAATATTTTTGATTTGCGAAGTGGCGAATAAATCACGCAAAATGCGGAAGAACTTTGACAAGCGGATTGAGAATGCTGGTTTTTTTCGTGTTTACAGCATTGGGCAGTGTCAGGGCTGCCGCGTGAAATATTCATCGTCACCGCTGGGTTATTCATGTGCCATCTGTTATCTCGCTTTGTTACCTGCGCCCGCTATTGTCAGGGCTGGCACTAAGACGAAAAACTTAGAAAAATTTACTTAAAGTTAGTCGATAAATACACAGACAAATACAGTTTGCTCAAAACTTACTAATTGATATTTTTAATACATAAAAACACCCAGAACGGAATATGCAGGTAGTAAAAAAAAAATCTCGAGATTAACGCAATCGAACCCGAAACCCCCTGCCCGTTGCGCAACTGAGGTCGTCAAATACAGTATGATGCACATGTGAAAATGATTATCTTTTAACGTTTCTTCCACGTGTCACCCCTGTCACAAGACAGTACGTGTTCGCATAAATTGTCCCCGCACACGCCACCCCAGATGACCGGCTGTTTGTACGCCGTGTCTCCTGGCGCTGCAAACACTGGAATTTATTATTTAACTTTCTCAATGTTTGATCATTCTGTATTCATCATCATCAACCTATAATAGTCCACTGCTGGACATAGATCTACGACCCCTAACCAGCGCCATAGCGCCCTGTCTTCAGCTTGCCTTCAAATCCTGCTACTATGATTGACAACAGTAATTGGCCACAGACCAATAAGCAATAAAGTTAGCATTCTCTGTAACCATTCGAAATAGTGACTATTTCCTACAACGCTATGCAGTGTGAGCTCTCACCTTTATTCCATTTATTCGAGCGTGCGGTCACATTCACTTACACAGGTTACCTAATACCCTTTACACAGAAAGCGTCCATTTAATACGGCATGCAGTTTACACCGCATGAGGTCAATGGACCAAGAGAGCTCAGAATTTCTTTCTTACTTCTTATATCTACAAAAAATATTAACTTAAGCAAATTATTTGGATTCATCATCAACCTTTAATAGTCCACTGTTGAACATAGGCCTCCCCTAATGAACGCCATAGCGCCTTGTATTCAGCTTGCCGCATCCAGCATCTGCTAGCAGTCTTTTGCAAGTCGTTATCCCACCTGGCCGGATGACGTACTACACTATGTTTGCCGAGTCGCGGTCTCCACTCAAGAACACGTGTACCCCAGCGGTTATCGATTCTTCGCGATATATGGCCGCCCTACTACCAATTCAGTTTGCTAATTCTTTGGGCTATATCGGTCTATGTCGGATGATAATTTAAAATAAAATAAATAAAATATCCAAACTATTGGGTTTGTTTTTTTCATTCTGACAAACCAAAAGGAACTTTCACTTCGTCAAAATTACATATATACATATAAAAGTAAATAGGTTGTTTTGCGCGTCGATAAAGCTTACTTAACACATGTAATTTGCCTGAAACTCGAGCAGGGAAATGATTTGCAAAAGGGAATATTAATATAAAACATGGTTTAGGTTGCAGCCAGGCCCTTTTGAATATTTCATTACAATTTGTTCACATGGCGTACCATTTCGCATGGTGAATGGATTATGGTTTTATGAATGCGAACGTGTTATTTTCTCGACAAATATTGCGGAAAATATTCGTGGATTTCCGAGATACTCCTTAAAATTTAACTGTATTTATTCTACAGCTTCACTCAGAAAACTTTAAAAGGTTCGCTTCTAAGCGATAAGGCCGCCCATTGTACTTGTCACATGTAATGTCTTTCATAATGTTCTGTATCTGGTGTACAATAAAGTATTTTTGTATTGTACTTTAACTTAATAAGTAAGCAATACGGTTGATCGGGGGACTTTGTTTTATAGTAGGCAAATTCTAAGTCAGAGTTCCTTCTACGCGATAGAATCAGGAATACGGAAACTCGTAGAAGAAGTAAAGTAACCGACATACCTCGCAGAATTAGCAGGCTAAAGTGGAGATGGGTAGGCCATATAGCTCGTAGAACCGATAACCGTTAGTGAGTAAAGATTCTCGAGTGGAGACCGCGATGCAATGCGAAACGAACGAACGAATTTTCGTCCGTGACTTCAGCTAGTAATTAAGGTCTTTGGCTGAAAAACAGCGCTGAATATAATAATGTTCAGCACACGCTGAGCCAACCCCTATTTCGGCGCAGGGTCATGGAGGTAGTCTTATTTTAGTCTTAATATCACCTATTTGTGTCATTTACCCCTATGATAAACTTCTTTGTTTGTTTATTCTATGCCTGTATTTTGTACCTGTGCCTAAATAAATGTTTTTTCTATTCTATTCTATTCTAAACGGAGTGTGGGAAGACCTCCACTCGATGGACCGACGACATTGTAGGGGTCGCAGTGAGTCGATGAATGGAGGCGGCTCAGGACCGCTAGTCGTAGCATCGGGAGAGGCCTATGTTCAGCAGTGGACGTGTACACTGTACAGGTACACTGATGATGATGAAATTCTAAGCCACACGCACGGCCCGGTTGATCTGATTATTCTGAATTACTTATTTTTGATTATAATACGTATAACGTTACGTATAATATTTATTATTTATTTATTTATTTAAATAAATAAATAAATAATAAATATTATACGTTATATACGATCCAAAATATTATGCATCAAGATTGCATTGTTTGGCACAATAGCCTAAAAAAAAATTTTAAACAATTTAGATGTCTGACAATCCTACTAATATTATAAACGTCAAAGTTTGTAAGTATGGATGGATGGATGTTTGTTACTCTTTCACGTAAAAACTACTGAATGGATTTTAATGAAACTTCACAATAATATAGCTTCCATATCAGAATAACACATAGACTGCAATTTATAAAGATATATTGTATATTATCCAAAATATCTATCACCACGCGGGTGTAACCGCGGGGCGCAGCTAGTACATAATATTTCTGTGTTCTCTTATCTTACACGACGGCATAATGTGTTCTCTACATCTCGCTGCGTCGCTACACCGTAGCAAAAACTGCCATATCATCCTAATTACCCTATTAGCGTAATAGGAGCAGATCTTGGCAAATATTTGTCAAATCCGCTTCTACGCCGTCGGCCCTAATTATTTAGATTAACCCGGTTACAAGCCAAGCCACATTTCTACTTCGCTTCCATAACTTTTTGACGCAAAAAGCTTTACTCAGAGAGTTGGGGTTGCTACCTTATTATACGTACTTACCTAAAATTATTCAAAAGCTTGGAATTGTGAGAGGCGTGCTCGAGCCCTTACCACATTTTGTATATACCATTTACGTACCGACCTTGGGCCCAATTCTGCTATCCAATCGCTTTACTATGACAATGGATATCGCAGAATTGTTATTAGATGAACTCTAGTGCTATTTTTACAGAGATTGATATAATGGTATAAAGGGTTTAATTTCTCTCACTTAAATCATAGTCATAGTGAAGCGATTTGTTTAACAGAATAGGGCCCCAGTTCTTTGCTAACATACGGTAATTATATGTACTGTATTCGTATATTTAGTACAATAACTAAATATACGAATACAGTACATATAGACATATATAGATCGATATTTTTTTATTTACATAGATAACGACCAGAACACCACAAATGTTCCGAGGCGGGATTCGTACCCAACCTCCTGCGTCGCAGCCAGACCTTGGCCCACCAATACGATCAAGACGACCGATGTGGCGCGATGGGCGAAGGTCCGCCTGCGCAGGAGGTTGCGGGTTCGATTCCCGCCTCGGAACAATTATGTGTACGATCTGCAGATATTTGTTCCGGGTGTTCTGGTCGTTTACTATGTATAATAAAAAATATCTATCTATATAATATATAGTATTATGTATATCAGTTATCTAGTACCCATAACACAAGGTCTGCTTACCATGGGGCTAGATAATGCTGTGTGAATTATCCAGCATTATTTATTTATTTATTATTTATTTAATACTAGTTATATATTCTAAGGTTTTATTATTATAGTGCGTAAGCCCTTGCACTCGAGGTAATCTCTAACTAAAATAATAAATTAAATCCCAAAAATGTTCGATTATGACGGGACTTTTTAGAGGAAAGTCGCGGGTTCACCTCCCGTCGGTTTTTAGGATTTCATTTAATTTCTTAGTTCTATTTTGCTTACAGGTATTGAGTGGAGACCACGACTCGGTAAATGTAGTGTAGGATGCCCTCCGACCAGGTGGGATGACTTGCGAAAGACTGCAGGTAGATGCTGGATGCGGCAAGCTGAAGACAGGGCGCTATGGCGCTCATTGGGGGAGGCCCATGTCCAGCAGTGGACTGCTAGAGGCTGATGATGATTTTGCTTACGTAGCGAATCTACCGAGGTTACTTACTAGCGAACTCGGGCTTTCGGGAAGTAGTTCAACGGGCTATTGCGATTGCAATTCAATTTATGCATACAGCCTTTGACTGCATTGCAAGTGAGGCCTAAATTGGTCCACAAACAGCGATAGGTAAAGGTGTGAATTGAATTTGATAGTTCTGTTTTCCGGTGAACTTTTCGGTACTGAATATATGACTGCCTGATTTTGACGATATGGTTAAGTTGAAAAATTTCTTGTTTCCACTACATAAAGCATTCACTGCCTCATAGTTAAAGTACCATTACGACGTTTCAACACACTGGCGTGGTAGTACTTATAATTATCAGTCAAGATCGCGTAAGTTTAAACATATTTATTCACTACCACATTGGTGCGACCTGAAATGGTGTGCCGCGCTACTGCTATACGTTTCTGAAGTTCAGCTAAATAATATCCAATCCTGTGGGGCTACCATGCTATTTAATACATAACATTACGCGCGTTATGACGCTAATTCGCGCGATTGACGCATGTTAAGGGGCCTCCGGAGGGACGAATTCTTCATACAAACGTAATACCAATTATTTCTAATTCAAGCATATTTCCAATATAATATTGCATTATTTGTATTAAAATAGTATTTATCTAGGTTCCCAAATAGTTTTTTTTTCAAAATACTTACCTAAAATGAAATTAAAGCCAATCTCATTTTGCATATTTTTATGCGAAAATGGACAAGTTTTCTTGCTATTTGTTTCGTATTAAAAACATCAATATCTTACGTTTTATTTATGTAGGAACATAGCTTATGTTGTCTAGTTACAGAATAATAATACTTTGTGAAGAATACAAAAAGTTTTCAGTCATAATTTTTGGTATTACTGAACAAACCAAATTTTGAATGGTTAATATTGCTATCGCGCACGCATGTGGTGCGGCGCAAGGGTTAAACAGGGACAGCGATATTCGAAGCGATTTTTGCAAGCGAGGGTCGTCGGACCCTTAAGGCGCAATTTAACGCGAATAACGCCTTTTCACGACTTATTGGCGTTAAAAAGCGCCTTAACGTGTTAAATAGCATGGTAGCCCACTAATGTATACAATGAATTATGAAATAATATCGTTTTTTATCTCGCATTTTTAAATTTAGAGCGATAATTGTTGTTTTAATATTGATAAATAACCAGTGTTTATTCGTTTTTATAAATCAGAAGAAAAAAATAGATATAAACAGACAGTTTTTTTTAAATAAATTTTTGATGTTGCACTTTTGACTTGTTTTTAAAAAAGCTAAAAATCATGATAACTTAAAAATGGTTCACTTTTGCATGATGCACATGGGGATGAAAATTATCGCAAATAGTCACCCCTATCACCTCCTAACGGGAATACGTCGAATTACCAATAACCCTGTATAATCCACGAGATTTGATTTGAACCTTAACATTATATTACCTACCATTAATCATTTGAAACTATCATGGTTATTATAACACATAAGGTACAAAAATACAAAATACAAAATTATTTATTTGCCTTTTCACTTATATGTATATGTACACATTTCTGGCGGCCCCCGCACGAGGCAAGCCTGTGTCGCGGGAAGCCTGTTTACAAAGGTAACTTTAACGATACAGATTTAAAGAAACTGATACAGGGCAAACAAACAAATACAATAAAACTAATCAATTTTAGGCGTAGGTGATACAAAAAATAATTAAACAAATCAAAAGCACGAAATCTGCAAAAATATGTGTCACTCACTGATTACGTATGCGGAGAGCGGAGTTACTGGCTTGAGGGCAAGGAGAAAAGGGGGGGGGGGGGGGGGTAGATGTGGAAAAGAGGAGTTTGGATTATTATATTATTATTAGGTGAGATCTTTATATTACTATTTTCAACCCAGCCGCTCTGGATAATGATTAGAGCATCTGTTCCTCCTGCCTAATTATAGTGGACTGTATCTTGCTTGGGTAGGGTGCGGGCGAGAAATGAAAGAACTTCTTTACAACTTGAAAGGGCGCGGCAGAGGTACAAAGCTTCGATCCGTTACTTGAACACGTGTTCGACAAATGTGTCGGTTTACAAATACTTCTTTGTCCCGCGCCGTTATGCACATTGAGCAAATTTTATTCATAAAGTGGTATACATACATAGCTATTGTTTCTTAATTTGTCTATCTTATACAAAGCTATAGGTTATAATACTATCTTAATACTATGTCGTGCACATTTCTCCCGCCGTCGCCGTCGTCGGCGCCTCCGCCGTCGCGCGATCCACTGGTAGCACGACGATCTTCTTGGTGGGCCGCCGCAGGACTCGTCCACTGCTGGTGATCACGTCCACGACGCGTGTCTCTCCATCCCGCCCTGGGTGTAGAGATATGACTCTAGCCCTAGGCCAAGTGTTGCGTGGTTGTGTTTCGTCGCAGAGGAGTACGAGGTCCCCGGGCTGGGGGGCCTCGCCGACGGTGTGGGGCTCCCGCCGGTGTTGGAGTAAGGGTAGATACTCCAGCATCCACCGACGCCAGAACTCGTCCGCTAGGTACTGCACGCGTCGCCAGAGAGCGTGCGCGCGCTCATCCTTCTCGATGAATGCCCCCGGGGTGGGGACACTGCTGTTCGGGCCCAACAGTAGGTGGTTGGGTGTGAGTGCTTCTGGTGCATCCGGGGTGACCGCGACGTGCGTCAGCGGTCGTGAGTTGACCGAGTATTCCACCTCCGCCAGCAGAGTTGTGAGCGTGTCGTCGCTCGGGTATCGCTCGTGCAGGGTAGTACGGAGCGCTTCCTTGACTGAGCGCACCATGCGCTCCCATGCGCCCCCCATGAAGGGAGCGGCTGGCGGTATGTAGCGCCACTGGATCCGCTTGTTTGTAGCGGCGTCTGCGACGCTATCCATGGCGGCCGCTCTCAGCTCGCGGTCAGCGGCCTTGAAGCACGTGGCGTTGTCGCTGTGTAGCTCGCGTGGGCGCCCGCGCCTTGAGATGAATCTCCTTAGGGCGTTGATGGCAGCATCAGCGCTCAGGTTCGGCACGATTTCGAGATGGATGGCCCTGGAAGTCATACAAGTAAAAAGCGCTACATATCTCTTTTCTCTATGTCGTCCGACTGTAACTTCGAGTGGACCGAAGTAATCTAATCCTGTGTGGGTGAAGGCCCTCTCATGATGGGCTAGGCGGGATTCTGGCAGGTCCCCAGTCGCTGGAGCTCCCGGCTTCGCTTTTTTGATGCGGCAGTACATACACTTCTTGATAACGTCCTTTACTATGGGTCTTATTCGAATTATCCACAATCGTTGACGCAGCTCGTTCACGACTGTCTCTGCGCCGCCGTGGTGTAGCTTCTCGTGTACGTACTGTATGTATAATTTAGTGTAGGCGTGCCTACCGTCTAGGATGATCGGGCTAGCGACCTCTGGTGCTAGGTCGGGCGTCTTGTCGATGCGCCCGCGTAGTCGCAGCGTTTGGTCCGTCCCCACGACGACGCTCAGTGCTGATAGTTTGCCTCCTTTAGATATACCTTTATGTGAGTGAATGCGATCGATTTCTTCGCTGAAGCTTTCACGTTGGCTGCTCAGCACCCACAGCTGCTCAGCTTTGATGAGATAGTGGGCTTCGAGGCCGATGTACTTTATTGCCGTCTCTCTCTGGCACCTACTGTTTTCCGCGCTAACCTTCCTTTGGTGTTTCGCTTTTCTCCAGTCTGGATCACTATCTGCGTTTTTCTTAGTTCTCTTTCGCAGTGCGGCCACCGTCTCGTGCTTTTTCGCTCTGCAGAGTGCCACGAACTGCAGTACCCTCGCTGTCACTCTTATCAATCGGAGCCACCGTGAGAATCTATGTATCTCTGGAAGGTGGCCCGTTGTACTGACCTGAGTGACTGTAGTCGTGTAGCACATCTCTCTTTCCTCGCCGGTGATTACGGCCGGCGTGGGTGTCTCTCTTGGCCAGCTTTCTTCATCTCTGCGTAGGAAAGCCGGTCCTGTGTACCATCTGTGGTTAGTATCAAAATTTACCGGTGTGGATCTCGTAGCGTCGTCTGCGACGTTCTCTGCTGACGGCACCCATCGCCACTCGGTTTTCTTCGTGGTGTCCTCGATCTCGGCTAGTCTATGAGCTACGAAGGTTTTAAAGGTTCGCGGCTCGGCCCGTATCCATGCTAGGGCTGTCCTTGAGTCGCTCCAGTATACCTTTTTCTCGGCTTCGAAGTCGTGCTCGCGTGCTACCGTATCTGCGAGGCGCGCTCCCAGCAATGCCGCTTGTAGCTCCAGTCGCGGGATCGAAACGGGTTTTAAGGGATTTACCCGACTTTTAGCTGCCGCTAGTGCCACGCTCACTTCGCCGTTGGCCTTTGCAGTCCGCCAATACACGGCCGCAGCGTAGGCCTCCTCGCTCGCGTCGACGAATGTGTGTAGTTGTCTCGTGGCAGCCGGTTCGATCTCGTAACACCTAGGGATTCGTACCTTGTCGAGGTTTTGAAGTGTTTCGGTCCATTCACGCCATTTCTCTTGTAGCGCTTCGGGCAGGGGCTCGTCCCAGCTCGTCCCGAACTTCCATGCGTCCTGCATCAGTCTCTTCGCCGGCGTGGTGATGGGCGAAATGAGTCCCAGTGGATCGAATAGTGACATAATCACGCTGAGTGCCTCTCGCTTGGTTGGTGGCTTACCTCCGTTCATCAGGGAAGGCGGGGCCTTCCGCTCATTTACCCGGAAGCATATCCGATCGCTGCGTACATCCCAGTAGAGTCCCAGCGCCTTCTCCACCTCGCTGCCACCGATGGCGACCTTGGCGTCTCCGGTGCGTGCTGCGAGGCTCTGAATGGTCCGCGGCTCATTGGATGTCCATCCCCGCAGCTCAAAGTGTGCCTGCCGGTTCACGTGGTCTACCTGTTGATTGACGCTCTCCGCCTCTAGAATCGTCGGGTAACTGGAAAGATAGTCATCCATGTACATATTTCGAGTTATAGCTTTGGTGGCGGCTGGGAACTCGTTCTCGTAATCCTGTGCGTTCTTATTCTTGATGAATAGCGCTGTGCACGGCGATGATGAAGCTCCAAAAACCACCGAAGTCATACGGTACTCGTCCGGCTTTGCTTCGCCTCGTCGGTCATCTCTCCACAGGAACCTGAGTGCGTCTCTGTCGGCAGGATCTATTTTCACTTGCATGAACATCTCCTTTATGTCGGCCGAAACGGCGTATGCGTGTTGACGAAAACGCATAACCACTCCCGGCAGCGACTGCAGCAGATCTGGGCCGGTTAGTAACCTATCATTCAAACTCTTACCCGCTGACTTAGCCGCTGCGTCATGAACCATCCTTATCTTCGGTTTTGTTGGTGTCACGACTGCGAAGTGTGGTAGGTACCATGTCTTGTTTTCTTTGCCTGGCCCTTCTGCTCTTTCTGCATAGCCCGAAGTCAGCAGGTTCTCCATCCGTTCTTTGTACTTGGCCTTGAGTTCCACGTTTCGATCCAGCTTCCGTTCTAAGCTGTGTAGCCGCTTCAGTGTATCGCTGTAATTATTAAGCAGATGTACCTCGTTATCCTTCCACAGCAGTCCGGTCTGGAATCTACCGTCGGGCAGGCGTCGACTTTTCTCTTCCAATGTTCGTAGAGCTCTTTGTTCCGGGTCGCTCGCCTGTTTTCGTGGCGCTATTCCTAGCGCTTCTAGTTTGAAGAAGTCCTTCATTGTTTCTTCAAAGTTGTCTGGGTGTAATGCCGCTCCGACGTAACCACAAAAGCTCTTTTGTGGCCGTCCGTCTAGGCGGCAGCCGTGTAACACCCAACCTAACTGTGTGAGTGAGGCGACTGGTAGATCTCTCCGTCCCTCTCGCACCTCTCTTGAAATTATCAGGTCCCAATTGTTTTGACCTATTACTATCTTGGGGTGAGCTTTCGTGTAGATCAGATCCTCCGCTATATCTAGTAAGTGTGGGCAATCTTCTATCTCGTGTCTCGTGATGGCTTGTGTGGTAAAGTCTAGCTTCTTCACTGTCTGAGCGTTGCGAAGTACGTGTTCCTGACGTTGGTTTCTCCCTCTGATGCGTATGCTCACCGTCTTACTATGCTCGTGCTTGACTTCACCTCCGTTAGCATCTCTGATCCACAGCGTATCCGTGGGGCCGTCGATGCCTAGCAGCTCGGTGATAGATTCCTCCACGAACGTGCACGTACTGCCATCATCGAGTAGGGCATAAGTACTTATCTTTGCTCTAGGTCCGATTAGTTCTATCGGTGCGATCTTTAGGTACGCTCGGCGTGGGCGGCCTGGTTGGGCATCTTTTCCTGTGACGCAAGCGGATATCTCTGCGCGGCGCTCCTCTGGTGCTGGCTGGGTCCCAACTGGTTCACTATGTAGTAATATGTGGTGTTTCTTACCGCAGCCTTCCTTAGCGCACGCTTTCGCTTGGCACTTGAAGCGACGATGTTTTTCCTTGAGACAAAGGAAACAGACGCCATATTTCTTAGTCATTGCCCATCTGGTCGCCACGTCCGCCTCTAGGAAGTCCGCACAATCTAATAGCTTATGTGACCTGTGGCAGTGTTGACAGTTATTATTGCTCGTTCCTATTGCCGCGTAGGTCCTCTCTATCTTTTTCTTAGCTCTTCGTTCCTCTTCGGCGACCTCCGGTAGTGCGTAGGCTCCGCACTTGTCGGCCTCTGAGTTTAAAAAGGTAGCTAATCTTACCATCTCTGGTGTTTCCTCCTTTTTAATGGCGAAATAATCGTACCATTTACTGCGCAGGATCGAGGTCAGCTTGTCTAGGACACTGCGCACCATCTCGGGGTTCTGTAGGTACTCTTTACGACCAAGGGCCTCCACGGTAGCCACTATGTTGGCTACCTTCCCGGCGAAAATACACAAATCTCTAGGATTATCGCTCACCTTGGTCAATGTCCGTAGCTTCTCCATCTCCGCGATCACTAGTGCCTCCGGGCGCCCGAACCTCCTCTCGAGAGCCTCCATGATGGCCCTGGGTTCAGGTTGGCTGATGAGGAGACTGCTCACGGACTCGTACGCTACACCCTTGAGACTACGCCTAATTCTCATGACGTTCTCAATGTTTGAGAATGACTGTTCGCTGTCTCTGTATGCGGCCCGATACACTAGCCAACCACTAACCTGTCCTCCGAAAGTAGGTAGCTCCTGCGTGTACCTTGGAGACTCCCTTCTCGCCGCGATCTGCGACAACGCCGCCGCCAGCGCCTCCACGCCGACGGTTGACCCCTGCACGGTGGGCTGGTTCGTAGCCCGCCCAGACTTATGTCCTGTCTGGTCCTCCCGCACTCCTTGGTCCTCTCCCGGCGCCTCTGGAGCCTCCTTGGTGGCCTTGGGTGGCAGCGGCTCCCGCCGCTGCTGTAGCCACGATGTCACCCTCACTGACGCCATCTCGTCCTGGACTTCGTTCTCGTCCGAGGAGTCATCCTGAATTTGTTGCAGTTGCGCCTCCGCGAGCTCACGGGCAGCCTCGGCTGCCTTCGCCTTGATCTGTAGCTCTGCGGAGCGCAACTCCGCCAGTTTGAGCTGTGCTTGAAGCACGGCCCTCTTCCGCGCGGTCGCCTTAGTTGACCGCGCTGCCACCGCCGCTGGCCTCGCGGTGGTCTTGCCGGTGTCCTCACTGTCGCTCGTGGCTTCGGTCCTTGTGACTGCCGACGTAGTGGCGGTGCCTCCACACTCCTGCGTCCACGTAGAATCCGTCGCGGACGTGGAGGTGGAGTGATCCTTTTCTTCCGCCGCTTGTCGTTGGTCACCCTCTCCGCTCTCCTCGGCGCCGACTCGCGAAGCCTCTTCCTTTCCTTGTCCGCTCCTTGTGACTGGCATTTTCTCTTAGGTTCGCTGATCTTCTATCCGGTTCGATGCGACCAATGTTCCTCCTGCCTAATTATAGTGGACTGTATCTTGCTTGGGTAGGGTGCGGGCGAGAAATGAAAGAACTTCTTTACAACTTGAAAGGGCGCGGCAGAGGTACAAAGCTTCGATCCGTTACTTGTGAGAACGCGTGGCCGACTGACTGTACAAAGCTTCGGTCCGTTACTTGAGAACACGTGGTCGACCGAAGGTACAAGCTTCGGTCCGTTACTTGAACACGTGTTCGACAAATGTGTCGGTTTACAAATACTTCTTTGTCCCGCGCCGTTATGCACATTGAGCAAATTTTATTCATAAAGTGGTATACATACATAGCTATTGTTTCTTAATTTGTCTATCTTATACAAAGCTATAGGTTATAATACTATCTTAATACTATGTCGTGCACAGCATCAATGTTTCTCACCTAAGCAGTCATAGATCTTAGTGGCCGTTACGCCCGTTACCGTACTGATAAGTAATTCCTACGGGGTAACGTCAGCAGGGGCGAGCACATCCTGTAGATAGATAATAGTTATTTCTGTAGGGTAACGGCCGGAGCAATGGGTTACAGGGGCGATCACGTAGCTGCTTCTCGGGTGTGTGACCTAATTCCGAGCTCAAACGGAAAAGTAGCTCGAATGCAGCGAAATGTCGATTTTTACGTGGTACCGGCATGCTTTGGATTTAAAACTTAAAGAAACTTATCCAACTTATAAAATTTTACTACAGTTACTTCAGTTTTTTGTGACATCTCCTGTGACATGGCGTGTTTAGAATTTAATTTTGATTTGATTACTATTTTTATTATATACTAGATGCGCCCTGCGGTTTCACCCGCGTGGTGATAGATATTTTGGATAATATACAATATTTTGGATACAACAATAATATATAATATAGATATCTTTATGAATTGTAGCCTATGTGTTATTCTGATATGTTAGCTATATTATTTTGAAGTTTCATTAAAACCCATTTAGTAGTTTTTGCGTGAAAGAGTAACAAACATCCATCCATCCATCCGTCCATACTTACAAACTTTCTTTTTTCTTTTTTATCCTATAATATTAGTAGGATTTAGTATTTATGTAAATAAAATATTAAGTGAAATACCAACCTACCGAGTTATTCCTGATAGTAATTTTATTATTGTGCATGATATTGTATAAATTATCTGATTACTATGTTTCTAGCTATAAATACTATTTCTACTATTAAAATTTTACAAAAAATTGCTGCCCTCTTACAGAGCATGTAACTACTTCTAAGCTAAAATTATAAATAAAATAAATAAATAATGCTGGACAATCCTCACAGCATCATCTAGCCCCATGGTAAGCAGAGCTTGTGTTATGGGTACTAGATAACTGATATACATAATACAATACATTACATAGATATATATTTTTTTATTATACATAGAAAACGACCAGAACACCCGGAACAATTATCTGCAGAACGTACACACAATTGTTCCGAGGCGGGAATCGAACCCGCAACCTCCTGCGTCGCAGGCGGACCTTCGCCCACCGCGCCACATTAGTCATCAATTATGTGACAATACTGACAATTGATGTGTATGCAATAAATAAAATTATAATATGAATAAGAAAAAGCTGGTTTTACGAACCCTTTATTTTAATCCGAAATGAAAAAATTTAGTCTACTTACCACCATCATAAAATAACATTAGAACGGCTCCACCGAATCTTGATATATATGTACGTATATATGTACTTATAGCTAAGAACAATATCTATCAAGTTAGGTACCTACCTTTCCAAGCAATCCAAATCGATTCAGCCGTTTATGACGTAAGTATTTGTATTTGTCATTGAGAGAGTAATTGTAGATATTTTGAGGTTGCTAAACAAAAAGTTTCAGATCCTAGTAAAATGTATAAGAACTTTATACTATATACCTACCGAGTGAACACTCAAACCCGGCAAATAGAAGCTACTAAAACAATTCAAGATGAAAGCCGTCTTCTTTAAACACGCCACGTTAGCACAGATCTCGGGCAGTCTTACCAAAAGCAATCAGACTGTAAGGACTGCTCGTGGCTCAGAAGGCAGACATTCAATATCCGGAAAATCACAATTTCGTTCTACGGTGTTTTGTCTGATCGCAATTGGCTTGCGACATGTCCCCCTCCAGAGAATATAGAGGTAAAGCATGCCGTACGTAACATACGTAGTAAACCGAAAAGGGCAGAATCTGGGCACTGAGGGGGTCAACTTGTATTTTAACTAACCTTCAATTTTTTGGGTTTCAAGACTAATATACTTTTTTCTAAAATTTGTTTCTTTTACATAAATTTGTCTTACATTATATTTGAAATTATGAAAATGTTTCTTAGCAAACCAATTGTTTTGTCATGAAATTACCATTTAAATAATTTAAAAAAATGTAGATGTTTTGAAATTGAATATACTCTGGGCTTAGGGCCATGAAATGTTACGTGATTCCCTGTATTATTATAATACTAATGTACCTACGTCCTTACCCTACGCCACGTCAGACATTAATTAAAAATTATAAACTATACTACTGTCATAAAATGGATTTCAGAAGAAAGCTTAATATTAAAAATCTTAATATTATAGTGACCAAAGTAGAAACCCGAATGGTGATTATGTAACTCGCGACCGGTTTGCGACAGGTGTAAATTTAGTGCTGTCGAACGCCAATTTTGACCAATTTTGACGTTGTAGCTGGTGTCTAACTAATACAAAATTGACGTTTGACAGCACTGATTGCTTAATTTACGCCTGTCCCAAACCGGTTAGAGTTACATAATCACCCGCCGGTCTTCATAGCAAGTGCTACGCCTCGTAGCAGCTCCTATCGTACTAAAGTATTACATTTTACGAGTGTATTTCACAAAAATAATTCCACCTGGAGTTTTGTGTGTCCCCAGGGCAGAAGGAAATACTTCTATTATTCTGTGGTCCCTGGCGTAAATAACTTTGCATCTCATGGCAATGGTCCATTACAGTGTCACAGGAGCGGTGTTTTTGCAAGCTTTGTGAGGAAAACAAGGAAAACGGGAAACACGCTTACAAATTACGAACAAAGACATATTTTTGGCGATAAGTCTGCGCGCTGTTTTTCGAATGTGAAATTCTTGTGAAACATGTTTCTTGGATTGGATTGAACTGGCATCCAAGGTATCAAAATCAAATAAATTGCAATTTGTAGATGTGAAATTACTTTATAGCAATAGGTAAATGTAATAATGGTAAATGTAGACATTTATTTGCTGCTGCAGTATTACATTTTGAATGAAAATAACATAATTAACTTATAACGAAAGAACAAAATATTTTTCAAAAAGAGAGACTGATGTGTGTTACAGCAAGAAAAAAGTCTCGGCTCAGCATAAACGCATCACTCAGGTCAAAACCACTATGATCACAAGACCTGTGAGGCTTACGATTAGAGTGTAAAAAAGATGAAGAGACAGCCTAGCTTTTGCCACTCACTAATGAGAAAACATGGGTTGATTGATAACAAAATCTCAGCCCAAGCACCAAAGCTATAAAAACTTCTGTGGAATAGCACCAAAAATATTTGATAGATTACCAGCTGCTCTACGAGAGTTAAGCCTTGTGATGTTAATATATAAATTATTTAAGATACTGACATTAAAATGCTACTATCATATTAATTAATTTTTCACGGACTCTTACATAAAAGTGTTGTAAGTTCTAATTTTATTATTTAACATTTGTATACCCTATTAAAATTTGCAAACTTCTTTGTTATTTATATGGACAAATGTTATTAAAAAAAATCCTATCTGTATATTTGCTATTAATAATATATTTATTGCATGCCAAAGCTGTTTCAGCTGGTAGGTCATTGGACGTTTTAGAATAAGCATACTAACTAATAGCCCGTTGACTGCAAATAAATGATTTGATTTAATTTATAACAAGAGTTCACCTCACAAACGATCACCTTATCTCCGATGCACAACCATGCATAAACTACGTACTACTAGCTTACACTACGTGCAACCTACGTGATACAGCATCCGCACGTGTTACGGTGCTGATGCACGGGCACGCATCTAACTTAGAGTACGTAACTGAACATCCCGTAATTTGCATACTGTGTGTTGTGAATAATCACGGGTGAAAAGCAATGTAAGAGTGGAGAATTTGTGCGAGAACTTAATAAAATTAGTCTTTAGCACTGGGTTAAATTTTCATCTACCTAAAAGTACATAATATAGGACTCAACTCAAAAATCAAATCGTGGTAAATATCCCGTAAATGACTTTACCATAAAGGCCTCCTCGTAGATTTCTATGACGGCGACCCTAAACATTACGGATTTTTCTAATAAGAGCCCTAATATGCCCTTAAGCATTTGAGGCCTTGAGACAAAGGACGCAAAAAACCAAATACCTAATGTACGCTAAGTGCAAAAAAAACATGCTGAGGTAAAGTTTTGCAAATCAGAGGTAAGTATTCCGGAACTAAGCTTTCGATTTTTATCTCTAGATATTATAGCATGCCTAGTTTTATTCTGCAAGTATAAGTATTAGAGCGGAGCTGAGCAGAGAATTTTTATTTTTGTTATTTTATTTCAAGCCATTATTGTCCCACTGCTGGGCAAAGGCCTCCCTTTTCTCCTTCCACTCCTCGCGATCCAACGCTGCAACAGGCCATGATGGAAGATGTACCTCGAGCGCGCAGAGAAGTTATAAATAATTTTCTTTGAGTACCTTACCTACAGGTATGTTTGACCTGACATACAACTAATTCTGAGGATGGAAAGCAACTTAATAGGTATGTTAAGATGTTAAAGTCTATTTATTAACTACCCGTTTAGAAATCGGTAACCAATAGCCACTCTAAAAGTTGGAATCACCTAACTTTCGCAATCTTATAAAAGGGCGCAAGAAAACAAGCATAATGGAGCAAGTTAGGAAGTTGAAAGCATAATGCCAGTTAAAAATATTGTTAGCCGTTGTGCGGCCGACGAGGATCTCTTTGGTGGCTTGTAGACCAGGAGCAAGGGGGAGATTCCACACATGAATAACTTAATATAATAATTTATAAATTACCTGAGCGAGATTTAACCAAAATACATGTTCTGTATTCCGGCTTATTCCAGTTTTCCCCTTGACAGATACTCCTTAAGTGGGAAAACGGGATAGGAAAAAAAACCGTTTTTCTAATTTCATGTTTCCTCCTTAAGAAGTTTTAACAATAGGTATCCTAAGTTAAGACAACTTAGGTTGGTACTTAGACTTATATATGAACCCACACAACCTTTTACATCACAGGCGGACCTTTGGACTATTGTCTAAAGCACTACGAAGTCTTAATGCATTCACTGCCCAGAGACAGCGGTGTGACCCAGTTAAAAGCGCGCCCTACCGCCCTACCTGTTCGGTACTTTGGCATGCGCTTCTTATTTTCTGAAAAAGTTGTCAAGTTCAGTCTACAGAAGTATGTACATAACATAGTCATATTTGGGATTCAGCTTTGAATAAAAATATAGTTTTAAACAATAATCTTTGAATCTGGTACTCGATGATGTAGAAATCTTCCTCTAGCTCTGAGGCTATTATTAAATAATGCTTTAATCTTTCTCCGCTGCCCTTAGTCAGCGAAAAATAGAATTATGGCTGTTACAGCTTTTAACACGATTATCCCGAGATCTGCATAGAAAACCATTTAAAATTGGACTTGGATTAAGTTCCAAGTACAAGTACATTACATTATCCCTCGGGAGTTAAAAGGCGACCAACTTGATGGCAAGGATAACTTAACGTTATATATTAGGATAATAAAAAAATAAAAATAATAATACCTAATCACTAAATACTCGTAGTATAAAACAAAGTCGCTTCCCGCTGCCTGTCTCTATGTATGCTTAGATCTTTAAAACTACGCAATGGATTTTGATGCGGTTTTTTAAAATAGATAGTGATTCAAGAGGAAGGTTTATAAACCATTTGACACATAGATTTCAACGTGCGCGAAGCCGCGGGGCGCAGCTAGTAAATAATAATACAACCAAGGTTTCATTAATTCTTTTATGCATTCTACATACATATTAGTATAGGACGCCCTCCGACCAGGTGGGGTGACGACCTGCGAAAGACTTCAGGTAGATGCTGGATGCGTCAAGCTGAAGACAGGGCGCTGTGGCGCTCATTGGGGGAGGCCTAAGTCCAGCAGTGGACTAATAAAGGCTGACGATGACATACATATCCGGGTCTCTGCGCCTCATTCCACTCTACCCTCAGATGGCTGTACAGAGCAAGGTGCTCAGCATGATTTCACGCAAACGACACATTAATGGAGTACCTACCTTTGCTTCCATCATCCGGCGGTGTGTGGCAAAGGAGCCGCGTTGCAAATTGCATTTTGCTTTTAGGTTCTTCGTTGAGTTGTTTACACGTGCACAGGGTCGAAGGCAGGGCAAATTATTACTTATTTACTTTAGGAAAACTTATGGCTAAACATAACAAAAACTAAAAATATATGGGGACGGTATATATAAGAGTATTGAAGAGAAATTATATAATGTAGAAACTTAAAAACGTATTCTATTCAGAAAGAATTGGATGGGCTCTTTTGCTGTAACGAAACTACTTTGTAAATGTATGTATGAAATACCTACTTTATGTGACAAATATATATAATCAAATAAAAAAGTGAGCCAATACAGAGTAAGAAAGAACACACGGTTTGTTCTAATCTAAGTTATTCGTTAAGTATCAATATGTAATTAAAAGGAGGGTTGTAATCATTACGAGGTCAGTGTATCTTTCGGTTTGAAGTACCTACCTGGAGTCTATACGTGATCTTGTAGACCTACCTAATACTACGTCAGTACTATATATATATACTATATAAGTATAAAAGAGACACACTGATGGCTTCCAGACAATCACACGCAAAAAAAAATATGATGCGTAGAGTGCGGGAAACTCACAACAGCATCCTGAAGACTGTATAGATTGATTATCCTCGGCTAATCTTATTACTTAACCTTGGTGAATATGGCCTAAGGTTTGAATGAATTTATAGTTTTTAATTTAGTAACATTTCTGATTACATCTCTGGGTGTTGATATTTTGTGTTTACATACCTTGTATTATAATAACGATATGTTATATACATATCTATACTATTTTTCGCAGTGAATGTTGCAGCCAAAGCCATTTTATGGAGTTGAAAATAATTGATGCTTTTTAGCTACCGAAGCTTTGGTTTTGTCAAGGTGGGTTTTGATTACTTTTGTCTCATTAGCTACACGCAGCAACGCTTAGACAAGTTTAGGATAATGCAATGAAATATAAAATTGTAGTTAGTTAATAGTGAACATCTACGAAAAGCGTAGCAAAGGTCTACGAAAAACGTAGCTAGATCTACGGTACGTGTAGTCAAGCACATCTACGAGTAGCGTAGAGGTCTACGAAAAACGTAGCTAGATCTACGGTACGTGTAGTGTAGTCAAGCACATCTACGAATAGCGTAGCAAAGGTCTACGAAAAACGTAGCTAGATCTACGGTACGTGTAGTCAAGCACATCTACGAGTAGCGTAGCAAAGGTCTATGAAAAACGTAGCTAAATCTACGGTACGTGTAGTCAAGCACATCTACGAGTAGCGTAGCAAAGGTCTATGAAAAACGTAGCTAGATCTACGGTACGTGTAGTCAAGCACATCTACGAGTAGCGTAGCAAAGGTCTACGAAAAACGTAGCTAGATCTACGGTACGTGTAGTCAAGCACATCTACGAGTAGCGTAGCAAAGGTCTACGAAAAACGTAGCTAGATCTACGGTACGTGTAGTCAAGCACATCTACGAGTAGCGTAGCAAAGGTCTATGAAAAAGGTAGTCTTCCTAAGTGCCGTAGAGAAAAGTATTAAGTAATTAGTTAAATTATTCAATGACGTAGGTAGGTATTTAATGTTACATTTCATGTGAGGTTGGTGGTAGGAAAAACGATGTATAAGTGGTAACTTGGCAAAAACTAACCTTTCACAGAAGGGCAGAACTAAAAGTTTCGGTCGAGTAGGCAAATGCGGTTCTCTAATTAAACTTTTTTGTGGTTTCAGCGGTTTGGCAACTTTGAGAAGCTTACAATTTATAACGGGAAGTTTTGCCGGTGAACTGAATTTTAATAACGATGAAATGCTACTTGTCCATTTCCTTGTAAAGTAGGTAGGTAGGTACCTCAAGTGTTCTTTAGAAGGCAAAAAGACATAGCTAGGTACTTACTGTGCTCTATTTAGAGAGATATAGGCAAGTGAGAGTGAGCGACCTAACCTAGCCTACATATAATACACCTATGTTTGCGCGCATTTTTGTCCATTGTGTTTTATTATGTTTGACATATAATATTCTTATCAATAAAGAACTGAACTGAACTGTGCGTTGTGAAATTCGTTCGTTATTCATTAAAGTCGGCCCGTATTATGGAACTATGCTCAGTCATCAATCTGTGCTTGAGTAACGCTTTTGCCATAAATAATCGTTACTCAGGCATAGATGTCTGGACAAGCTTCTATAATTCATGCCTGAGAATTTTATCCTAGTTTCTGGTGAACCTATAGCATCATAATTCACCATTTCCACGCTCACTAGAGGGTCCAACAGGAATAGATAAAGCTAACTGCATTACTTTCCTCTCACAAAGGTATCCCGGCAGAATTCCCGTACCTTCCAATTTACGGGAGGTCACCCCTCGAGGGATCCCGTTATGGTATCCCTTTCAGTAACTCTTCACGCCCTAACGCAATTTTATAGGTCAACTATCCGACAATATCGGTATCCAACTCAGTGAAGATCCAATAATTTTGGATCAAGATGTTAAAAATAAAATAAAAACGTTTATAAACTACTGGTTTCTGCCGGTGTATTCGATCGCGTTGATTCCTATTGCAAGGTTTGAATAGTTATTTGTTCAACAAGTGGGCAAAACGGTTTTTTGTTTTGTGCCTTTTAGAGGGATTTAAAGGCACGAAACGAAACAAAAAAAACATACATACTACTCTCGTCATAAAGAACTTTTTACCCTGACAAGCGAAAAAATATTTCGTTATTTTTAGAAGGTCGGTAAATTATTTTGGTCAACAGCCATCAGGGGTAAGAAAGCTTTATAACTCTTTCAAACCGTTTTTCATTTTAACGAACGTGGATTTTCTAGGTAACATAAATACCTAGTAACTCTAGTAAGTACCTTACCTAGAAAACCCCAATAACAACTATACCTATATCCTGATTGTAATTGAGGAAAAGGTCAAAATAAAAAACAATGTTGTAGCTCATCTTCATTCAAATTAAAAACTTCACTTTGTGATAAAAATGTCAGGCGTAATAAAATAAGACAGAAAATACATAATTACAGACACATGGAAAAGTACATTGACAACTACATTTTATATCAGATTAATTCTATACAGTTTATAAACGAAGAAATTAATTAATTTTTAATATTCTATTTCACTAGTTACTGTTTTTTTTTTTATTTACTTTTCGTTTGCTGAAGGTATACAATAAATTGATTACAATAATACTAGTAAATTTATGTTTATATTAATACAATATCCATCTTTATTCCAAGTTGGACACAACCTTTATAAGACCTAGCTTATAGCAATAAAACCAATTTGTTTCTATGCAAGTTCTTTGTAAATATTACCGCAATAAACTTAGATCAGTTGATATGGAAGTTCGATAATAGAAACATTTTAAAAGAGTTATAACCTGTGGACCTCTGGAATGGGATTGAGACGTCTCTCATGCTGCCCTGCTCAGTTCAATACCAATCTGAGCGGCTGTGCGAGTTCAAAAAATCACAAATACTTTATTTTTAATTGAAATGGCTTTCAAATGTCAAAATAACCCTTTCTATTTTGACATTTGAAAGCCATTTCAATGGCCATATTCAAACGATTGCAAATTACGAAGGCCATGCAAATGGCTTTCAAATGTCAAAATAACTCTTTCTATTTTGACATTTGAAAACCATTTCAATGGCCATATTCAAACGATTGCAAATTACGAAGGCCAGGCTTTCAAATGTCAAAATAACTCTTTCTATTTTGACATTTGAAAACCATTTCAATGGCCATATTCAAACGATTGCAAATTACGAAGGCCATGCAAATGGCTTTCAAATGTCAAAATAACTCTTTCTATTTTGACATTTGAAAACCATTTCAATGGCCATATTTAAACGATTGCAAATTACGAAGGCCATGCAAATGGCTTTCAAATGTCAAAATAACTCTTTCTATTTTGACATTTGAAAGCCATTTCAATTGATTTTTGCGTAATCGCACAGCGCGGGACAGAATGAGATGTAGATAGATAAATTCTTTTTTTTAGGAGTGACGTCACTCTCCATCTTATTAAGTACGCAGGTGTTTTGCATTGTTTGTTGCATTTGCATTATAAAGCCTAAATAGAGCTTTTAAGCGCCTTTAGTGGAGTGGACTAACAGATTTACATAATGATCGACGAAATAGTTTCCGACATTTAAGTCTTGGTTCGCAAAATGATGCTCAAAACTAACGTTAATTTGCCCAGAACAAATAAAGTACAATTCGAGTGGACTTCTTTGATGAAGGAACAAATAACCATGATTAATATAAGAAATACACAAAATAATGTTATGTTATCAAAATCTACCAGTCAGATCTTTACCCAAGATTTTCCCACCATATTTTATATAATACATTTCTTTGTTATTCTAGCTTTTCGTTGTGGCTTCTGTTGTTCAAAGCTATCGTTTCAGAATTCGGTGAAGATTTCTTAAATTTTTACGTACTTTCGTTTTGTACTAGTGCTATATAATATGGAGAAAAAAAATTACATTTAAAAAGCAACTTTTAAAAAACAAGCTTTAATAATTATCATATTATCATTTTGGACGAAGTGCTTGGGAAGACAAATCAAACAAACCCAAACTCGACAAAGTTAAGTCATTTCGTTTAAGAGTGACTATGGCCACCTTCTGTCTCCATCATCAGATTAGCTCTATGGTTGCATTGTCACCATGTATGCCAAAATTCAGCTCAATCGGCAAATAACTGGTCTAAAATTCAATTGCAAGTTTTGCACTTCACATACCATACAATTTTATCAAATAGGGCTTAGGCAATTTAATAAAAGCTTGTAATTAAAAAGTTTAAAGTTAGTGGATAAAATGGGAGACATTCTATGATTGATTAAGTTATTTTAACCCTTAATTACTCGCGTGGGGTGTTTAACACCCCAGCGACTGTTTGATCGTCTCTAGTTATTGGAGTTTCAAATTTACAACGCTTATTTTTAAATCTTTATCATAAATAAAAGTCTGATTGTGTATGTAAATCATAAATAAAATTCTGATTTTGTATGTATTTGGTAGTTTTTTCTACGCGAGTACTTATGTATGTTTTTATGCGCGAGTAACTAAGGGTTAAACCTGATAAAAACACAAATATACGTATGCCAACAACATCAGAGTATTTGGAACCGAAACATAGGTTAAGGTCATAATTTTTGTTTTCCAAAAACTATCTAACTATCCTGTGTAGTCTACACTTCTGCTTTCACAAAAATATATAATTTGAGACGTTTTCCTTCGTTGTTGCAGGACTTAGCGTTTCACAACAATTACGTAGCTAAGGGACCGAAAATACACGTGAAAATTACGCTAATGCCGTATACAGAAAGTATAATTTCCGAAGCCAATGATTAGCACCATATTAGTATCAATTTCTTTCCGTTTACTACCAATCACTTAACATAATTAGTCTCTTCTACAGGGTTATTGGTAAAACACTGACACTGCGTGAACTGCAGGTCATCACGAAAGCGTTCATGAAGACGGCAGGTTTTGATTTTAAACTTGGCATTGTTAGTAGGAAGATGGCAGAAGATTGGCAGACAGTGTGATTGGGGGGGGGGAGGGGCAATTTACAGTGGGCATAAGAATGGGAAATCAGACTTTAGTTATGTAGTTTCATTTTGTTTCGATAGATTCAAAACAATATAAGAATCCTGAATATAAGACCTGTCTAATTAGAAAAACGAAGTTGACGGATGACGTCGGATCGTAGGTCGGATCGCACAAAACGAAGGCTGATCCGTTCTTTCGGTGGCTTTACTTTGAAAATTATTCTGAAATTTCTTAGAGATCCGAAACTAAGTGTCAGGTGGTGACGCGCCGAAACCACTTGGTGGTAAGGTTGTTTGATCAGTGCGATCGATGTCATCCGCGAACTTCGTTCCTTTTTCTAAGTAGTTGTAGGTTAGGTAGTATATATGGCTTTATTCTGCCTTGATTATTGAACCCCCTCCAATCACACAGTCTGTCAATCTTGTCATCTTCCTTCCTACTACCAATGCCAAGTTTAAAAATCAAAACCTGGCTTCTTCACGGACGTGTTCGTGATAAAAGACAGAACCTAGTTCACGCATTATCAGTTAATTACGAATAACCCTGTATATCCCAAAATTCAGTGTCTTGAAACTCTAAGTACTGTACAAATTCCTAACTAATTTCATTCCACAAAAAGTAGTTATTTACAATGGTTCTGGTGAATTCACAATATACACATACGACAATGGACCCGGCCTGGCTTTAAAAATTAACATCATATTATTAACACTTTCACTGTTCAAAAATAAGTTTACAAAACCGCTGCAAAATATGGCAAACGGTACTTTCCGAGTTGCCAGCAGCAAAAACAAAACGCAAAAGCTAGGCCTACGGTCTTTTGGTTACAATAAATGAGATTTTTTTAAATGAAAAATATCAACATGATGCACAATAAATAACAATAATTATACGTGATAACAATAGTGTAGTATTTACAATAACTTACTTATCAATAACGTGGTACAGTACTATACAAACAACTGTATTAGGCTAAACAAATTAAAGATTATCTTTGAAAAAAGTATTCTTTGAAAGATAATTGGACTAGCGCGATATCAGATTAGCAGCCTCAACAGCACACTTTGACTGTATGAAAACTAAAGGTTAAACAAGTCGCTCACCTTTCCATACAAACGTGGAAGGGTTTTCCATACGGTACTAACTACTGTATGATTTTTTGTTTACTTTCCAAAACTAAGGATAATATCTATTTATCTCGTCGTTATTTATTTCGCCCAAAACCGTAAAAAAGTATAAAATCAATTATAACTTCTAAACTTTCCTGTTTCAACACTGATTTTAGCCCTAATTTGGGCGAAAATATATAATATACGATGACAGAAAACTCTAAAATAAAGCCCCTGCCGATATAGTTCATATCCAAAACTTGAAATAAATTTAGTATGGAAATATACACTCAATAGTTTTTCTATAATGACCCTGGTCTTGTTGCTGTCTGTTCACATTTTTTACGCGATCGTTTTAAGGAATGAATTATTGTGCATTTCATCTCAGCGCGCCCTTTCTCACACTATGTCAGGTGAGATAGCATACAGTTAGGCCTCGCCTACCGACGAGTCCGCGACGTCGACTAGTTTAAACTTCAGTCGAAATCTCTAATAAAATATCATCGCCCGATTATCCTTTCAAAGAACACAATGCCTAAAAAATCTGTACCGCTTGTGAGTGGCGAATCTAATGGAGCCTACACACCTAAGTCAAGGCCGCCGACGAAATGACAAAACACTGTCGGCTGCCTGAAAGAAAGGTACTAAGGGTGCGAGAGAAACTCACAAGCAAGGTCACTCACTCTATAAGAATAAAAAATACAAGGAAATATGTTATACTGTTTGACGACCAATGTGACGTAACGGACGAAGGTCCGCAAATATTTGTTTCGGGTGTATAACACCCGAAACAAAATGTATAACTATAACACAAGCTCTGCTTAGCTTGGGGCTAGATGATGCTGTGTGGATTGTCCAGTATTATTTATTTATTAATTCTTATTGTAGATATTGTAGAACACTATTATGGGAGAAATCGCTGTCAGCGATAAGGCCGCCTATAGTACTTTTAATGTGTAATGTTTAGATATAAGGTGCTATTTTATAGTTTTAAGTGCAATAAAGAGTTCATTCATTCATTCATTCATTCATACTATTAATTGTAAGTTCATCATATTTCCCTGCACTATTATTTTTCTTAAAAACTGAGTGGCCTAACTCGGGAGTATCACAAGACTAGACTCCGTAAAACGACCGAACTAAATAAAGGAGTCAAAACAACCAAACCAGACTCAATTTAGACTCAACTAGTCAACAAACAGTCCGCTGGTTTGTTAGTTCAAGAACTCAACGCTTAAATAATATATATGACTCGATGGCTCACTGTATACATAGATCACATATTTAAGACATGCCTGCCTTAATCAAAACTGGAACTTACACATCACTGTTTCAGGTTCACATTCACAGACGCAAAGTTAAATATTTGTTAGACGGCCGGAGTTTTTGTGAACGCTGTAAAGTGTAATGTAATGCCAGTGTTCAAGTGCCGGGGCACGAACTATGGCGACGCTTGAGCCGCGGTCTGGGCTTGTATTATGTGAACTCGTTGAACTGTTCTATAGCCGTCTTCACCCTGTAACAATTGCTTTAGTTAAAAAGAGATTTTGACAGCGAAAATATTAAACACTGCTAAAATATGTTTGATTTATCTTTTGTAGTTCGCAGAAAATTGCGATCTACTAAAGATACGCGTAAATCTTAATAAATTCTCGTAGTATGCGCGAGTGGCTGCGCATTAGCGTATTTTAAGATGTAAGAGGGATGCAGAAGCGCGCGGAGATCCCAATACTACGAAAATTATAAAAAAAAAATGCATCTTTTGAATACATATTGCGGCATTGTGACACGTGTTTACGTTGGATGTGTTTCAATCGAACTAAACAAAATAAGAACTCGCATTACAAGTGCTCTCTTATTTACGGAGACGGATTTTTTGCGCCGACCCGACATCTAGATAGTTTTTGTGGTCGCAGTGTTGGTAACACTATTTATAACTCAAGATCTGTTGAACCGATTTGGCTGCAAATGGTGGGGAGGTAGCTTATAACCAGGAGACGGACATAGGATATTTTTATCCCCTTTTGTTTTATTTCCTCTAAGGCAGGTCAATGTTCGCGGGGTCAGCTAGTATACTATAGATTGGATCCCCCCAATCTGTGTACTATAGTCCCTACAACTAGTCCCCAGCACAAGTACATACTTGTCGTGCAGATGCGCGGCGATAGGACGCGCGTGCATGTGTTTGAGCGCGCGCAGCACGCCGAGCGCCGCCAGCCGAGCCTGCCGCGCGCTGGCGCCGGCCTCGCCGCGCCACACGAGGTTACCCGCCGCGAACAGTGCCGCTTCTTGCAGTTTGCTCTCAGGGTGAGCCTGATGGAAACAGATACAAATACAAAAAATGTATTTACCAAAAAGTTTACAAATAATAACACCTTAATTTATGTACATATTCTTGCATTTTAGAGTTGTTTGGTTGAGGTGTTGCAGTTAAAAGTGACCCCCGCACTAGGCTAGGCCTGTATCGCGGGGTGTCATTACATTTACTGTTTGCTGGTGAGGTAAGGGAGTGCACTAACAAAACTTTCGTAAAAAAATAAAATAAAACCTAACTAAATTAAACAATTAAAGTAAATGCTAATGTCGATACATAAATTGGAATCTACTAAAAAAGAAATAAAAAGAAAATAGATAGCTTTGTTAGTTGAGATACCTTTATTGCACGAAGCTAAAGGGTGCATTTACACGAGATTAACGCTTCGGGCAAGACCGCGATTGCGATCTTTCTAAGGCGTTTGTTTGTTTATAACATGATTGTTTCCAAACTAAACTACGATATTGTGAAAAAAAATTAGGTACCTCCCCAAGGGTAAATTTTTTTTAAAAGTATGCTAGAACAACAGATGTAAATATTCTTAAACTTACGCGATCTGAACACATACATAATTATAAGTATTAAAAAAAATTCAATCATTTATTTCTTTAGGCTTACAAAATAAGCACTAAGACAAGTCATATTTTATACCATTAATTGTTATCAAATAAAATTATTTTACTATGTATTCACTTCAATTTTTTTTTATCTTAAATCAGATTTGACATAAATAAGGAATATAAAAATATAATGTAAGTATAGAAGCAATTATTATTTTTTACATATTAATCATTTTGCACTTTTACTGTTACTATTAAGGTTATGGAATAAACGGCTTTTTTATTTTTATTTTATTTAATATCTAAAGGACCTAGCAAGTAATCACCACACTAACACGTACAAAATAAGGTTATCATAATATTGTCAAACGAAAGCGCTGGCGAGACGACCTTAACGCCTTCCTCAGAGATTGGTAGGAGATCGCGCGTGACCGCACTGAGTGGAAAGATTTGGGGGACGCCTTTGCCCAGCAGTGGGACGAATCAGGGTAAAAAAAAAAAAAAATATTGTCAAACCTCATCATCATCATCATCAGCCTATGATGATGATGATGATGACCTACCTTGAGCCAAACATTTTGTATGGCTCAAGGTGCACAGATATTGTGACCGAGTTGTACAAACCTTTGTTGTTCCTTATTCCTTAGTGTTATTATTAAGCTCTTTTATGTAACATTAGTTTGAAGTTAAAAAGGCGTCAAAACGTACCAAATAATCCACGAGTTTCCTGAGTACATCTTCGTTCTCCATAATAACGTCCTTAGCCTTCTCTCCGTCTCCAATGTTCGCTAGTATACAAAGCGCTTGCTCTTTCACCTCCGCTGGATAGATGCCTTCAAGAACCACTATCACTGCCTGTAACAAACAATTTATTGAATTAATGAATGAATGAACACTTTATTGCACTTAAAATAACAAAATAACACCTTATATCTAAATATTACATTACAGTACAATAAGCTGCCTTATCGCTGACAGCGCATTTCTCCCAGGCAACCTAGGGATGGAGAAAAATATATAAGTATACTAAGAGTTAGTAGAGCACAAACAAACAGTAATGGGGAAGTAACAAAAACAAAATATACAAACTAAATACATAGCATGCAATTCAAAACTACTTATATTAAAACTAACCTAAAAGATAAACTACAAAAATACGTAAGTAATTTTGTCTGCTTGTCGTGAGTGAAGACCATGACTTGGTAAACGTAGGGTAGGAGGCCCTCGGAGGACGTCCTACCCTACGTTGTCCCCTCCGACCAGGTGGGATGACGACCTGCGAAAGACTGCAGTGAAGACAGGGTGCTATGGTGCTCATTAGGGGAGGCCTATGTCCAGTGGACTAAACTGTTTTTGAGCAAAGCCAACAATTCGTCAGCAAAGCCGAAAATATTACCAAGAGGAAAGGTTTGATTTTTTGTTTGTATCGAATAGGCTCCGAAACTACAGGACCGATTTGAAAAATTATTTCACCGTTGGGAAGCTACACTATCCCCGGTGAACATAGGCTATATAATATTTTACCTAGAGATGTGAAATTGGAATTAACCGCGGGTGAACCGCGGGGAACAGCTAGTAGAAGATAAAACAGGTGTTTGCTGATATATCAAAGTAACTTATTATTTTACCGGCTCACCTGCATAACCTGGGTGGAGTATTCGCTCATGATAACGTCGATGTGTTGCCTGGTAGAGAGCAGATTGCGCAGTAAGCCCAACATCTTCATAATGACGCGTGTGTCGCTGTCTCCCAGTAGACGGAACATTTGCTCCGTGCCGAGACAGCTTAGGATGCGCTGTTTTACTTTCTGATCGGCCTGGTCACAAACAATTTAATTCAAATTCATTTACTGCATGAAATATATGTTATAAAATTTGTTATATGTAATGGGATGTCACAATGAATTCTGCCCTATTGGGCGTGCAATGTTACTTTACTTTTTTACTTTTAATGAATTCTGCCCTATTGGGCGTGCAATGTTACTTTACTTTTTTACTTTTAATGAATTCTGCCCTATTGGGCGTGCAATGTTACTTTACTTTTTTACTTTTAATGAATTCTGCCCTATTGGGCGTGCAATGTTACTTTACTTTTTTACTTTTAATGAATTCTGCCCTATTGGGCGTGCAATGTTACTTTACTTTTTTACTTTTAATGAATTCTGCCCTATTGGGCGTGCAATGTTACTTTACTTTTTTACTTTTAATGAATTCTGCCCTATTGGGCGTGCAATGTTACTTTACTTTTTTACTTTTAATGAATTCTGCCCTATTGGGCGTGCAATGTTCATATCCACACAATATCATCTAGCCTCGAGATAAGCAGAGCTTGTGTTATGGGTACTAGATGACTGATATACTTAATACAATAGAGTAAAGACAGATAGCTTTTTATTATATATAGATAACGACCCCGTAACAAAATGCAGATCATAAATACAATTATCCTGAGGCGGGAAATGACCCCGTAAACTCCAGAGGACATTCGCTCACCGCGCCACAGAGGTCATCAATTTTTTTTTCAGATACCGGTACATCATCATCATCATCAGCCTATATTAGTCCACTGCTGGACATAGGCCTCCCCCAATGAGCTCCATAGCGCCCTGTCTTCAGCTTACAAACCATAATCATAACTTTTACGTAGGTACGTATATATCTGAAGCTATGTTATGTTAGCACGCCAACTCTCTGTATGAAAATGTGTTTTGCTGGTCGGCAGGTAGAAAATGCCTCGGCATTAAGCCCACCCTTTGTACCCTTTGTAGTGCAATAAAGTTTAAAATAAATAAATACCTGGAAAGCCATGTTCATGAGCGCCCAGATACCGTTGAGTCGCAGCGCAGCCTCTGGCCTCTTTGTTAGGTTACAAAGCATTTCTACTGCTCCTGAAATTAACAACATTATAAAGTGTTATAAATAAAGAAATGTACATATAAAATCGAGTTCATTATCAATAGCAAATCCTCTCAATTTACTTATTATTATATAATATAATATAGTATTACTTTCTCAAACATTTTATCGCATTGCGTTTTTTTAATTGACGACCGATGTGGTGCGGCGGGCGAAGGTCCGCCTGCGACGCAGGAGGTTGAGGGTTCGATTCCGGCTTTGGGACCAATGTTTGTTTGTTTATTTATTTCCACCGTAAGTACACATGTTACACTTGATGTCGTTAAGTTCTATTAATTTTGAAAGTTAATTACATTTTTATTATATAACACACACTAACTTTTGACATAGGAAACGCCATAGAGGATTGTGCAAAGAAAAAGCAGACAGACATGCCTTCTTAACAAAAGGGTTTGTATGATCTGCAAATATTTGTTCCGGGTGTTCTGGGTATTTTCTATAATAAAAAAAATATCTAACAGTCAGCTTGGGGCTAGATGATGCTGTGTGGATTGTCCAGCATTATTTATTTATTTTTATTTATACTAGCTACGCCCCGTGGCTTCGTCCGCTGGGAAATTAGAAAAATATGAAACGGGATAAAAGTATCCTAATGTCCGTCTCCTGGTTTTAAGCTACCTCCCCACCAAGTTTCAGCCAAATCGGTTCAGCCTTTCTTGAGTTATACATAGTGTAATAACACGACTTTCTCTTATACATATATAGAGATATATCCAAAAGGTTTCTTTTTCAACGATTTATCAGATAATAAGTGTAACGCTTTCTTCACAACATGCCTATTCAACGCTTCAATTTGATAGAAATCGTGGCTATACAGGGTGGGCTTGTATTTGGATTAAGGCTCAGATTCTAGTGAGTTTGGGATTAGACTGAACTGGGGCAGGTTTTGATTTAGGCATCAATTCGTCACTGCAGAAAAGTTTTCTAACTGGTCACATTTCAAAAACCATTAAAATTTTGAGTAAATAAATAATTCCGGACAATACACACAGCATTATCTAGCCCAAGAAGCCAGAGCTTGTGTCCTGGGTACTAGATGACTGATATACTTAATACAATAGGATTTGGGTTGGTTTTGGATCGCCACCAAACCTCAAGTAACTATCCGTCAAACCTTGATCTAACATTGGTTCTTTGGCGGGCGAGAACTCGAGCAGCAGATTGCAGAGCGTGGACGAGCCGACGGTCAGAATCTCCGTGTTGGGGTTGTCAGTGAGGAGGTGCATCAGCGGACGCCATACTACGTGGTCCTGGAAAATCATAAATTCATTACATTAAAATCAATAAATTTCATTACCTTGGTGAGAAAAAAAGTGTTTTATATAAATTATAATTAATTAATTAGTGTAATTGGAAATTGCCGTTCTAATTCATCATCAACCTATGATAGTCCACAGCTGGACATAGGTCTCCCCCAATGAGCACCATAGCGCCCTGTCTTTAGCTTGACGCATCCAGCATCTACCTGCAGTCTTTCGCAGGTCGTCATCCCACCTGGTCGGAGGGCGTCCTACACGACGTTTACCGAGTCGTGGTCTCCACTAAAGAACACGTTTGCTCCGGCGCGGCGGCCGTCGGTTCTTCGCGAGATACGGCCGGCCCACTGCCACTTCAGCTTGCTAATTCCTTCACCTTGCATCATTCTAATCTATACTAATATTATAAAGAGGAAAGGTTTGATTTTTTGTTTGTTTGTATTGAATAGGCTCCGAAACTACTGGACCGATTTGAAAAATTATTTCACCGTTGGGAAGCTACACTATCCCCGGTGAACATAGCCTATAATATATGTCCAAAAAAGTTAGGGATCCGTACTAAAACCGTGCGAAGCCGGGAAGGTCCGCTAGTTAATAATAAAATAAATGATTAATACCTGAAACGTCGTCCGTAATTGCTGTACAGATCTTGAAAGCGAGTGGAGACACCTTACTGCTGCTAATCTTACCTGGAACAATTTCTTATAGTCAACATAAAGTAACCTTTAAAACACTGTTAATAGAGCACTATTTGTCCTCCTGTCACTAACGCATACCTAAGTCCCTATGTATATAAGTAGTATATGTATACATATATATTTAATGATATGTATGTAGTATATTTCTATGTAAGTATTATAAGTATTATTTATCATATCTCATAACCTACAAGCACACAGATCCCCTGGTACTGTCCACGATCCTATCCCTCCATGGTTGCCTGGTAGAGATCGCTGTCAGCAATAAGGCCGCCTATTGTACTGGTAATGTGTAATATTTAGATACAAGGTGTTATTTTGTTGTTTTAAGTGCAATAAAGTGTTCATTCATTCATTCATTCATTCTTCGAACTAAAATCATGTTTATTTCGTTGTTGATTAAGTTGTTATTTCGCTTCGCATCACCGCACCTCCGGATCGCTATTATTCATCCCATTAACAACATGCACCATGGCGCCGTGCGTTTCAATAATCTTCTTCCGTATATCCTCGTCGTTTGCGCCGAGAGAGCCGAAGCATTTTAACGCGCCCTGCTTCGCGGCCGGTGATTGGCAGGTCACTATCTCCGCTAGTGACGTCATTAGGTGGTTAGAAATGGCTGCCAGGCGTTGGAGGGATGTGTCCACCTGTGTTATAAAATGAAAGATGCGAATCAAAATTCAAAATTTTTTATTTTTGCAAAATAAGCACTTAGACAATTGAACTTATCAGGACTACCAGGACTCATTCGGACCATGCTTGATAAAATTTTGAAAGCTTCAAATTTACGAGTATTATCATCCTCATCATAAAAATAAAATCATGGTAAATATCCCGTTTTAAATGGAATCTAATATTTAAATTAAGCATTAATTTTAAAATTTATTGTATCTCATTATAAGTGTTTTTTTTTTGTTTTATGAGAAATAAACATCTTTAAACCGAATGACTTTAGTGTTAGCTTGGTGGAGTTGTATATAATGTGATTCCCATACAAAACGACGTAGTATTTCGTAGAGCAAGATAGACAGATAGACCAACGGTTATAAATGTACATACAGTGGGCTTAGAAAAAGAGTTGCTATCCTCAGACCCAACGATAGACCCACAAATTTTCATAATAATCTTTTTGTTACACTGTGACACAAACATTTTATATATTAGAACCTATTTACTATATACAGGGTGACCGGTAATTAACGGATAACCCCGCAGGTACTTGTGGGGGGCACCACGGCCAATTAGGAAAAAAATTATAAATATTCTATCTACAGCTGTCAAGGATTTTTTACACACACACACAAGTACCTGCGGGGTTATCCATTAATTACCGGACACACCCTGTATATGTTTATTGCTATATGTTTTGTTTACGAAATCATGTTTATGAAGTCACTTTCGTAGTATTTCGTAGAACAAGATAGACAGATAGAGCAACGGTTATAAGTGTACATACAGTGGGCTTACCTCAGCCAAGTAGGCGAGCGCCTCCGCAGCTGTCGCGCGAATGTCCTCCGGAATCTCTTTGGTGCAGAGTCGCGCTAGGCAGGGCATTGCTCCGAACACCACTCTGTTTGAAGTAAATATATTTTTAGGTTAGTTTCTAATCTAAGTAGTTTTGTATTGAAACTGTTTATAGTTTATCCATTTCCACCGTAGGTACACGTTACACTTGATGTCGTTAAATTCTATTAGCTTTAAATTTATATTACAATTTTATTAAATAAGTAACGCACATTAATTTTGATAGGAAACACCATAAAGGATTGCGTTAGAGAAAAAGCAGACATGCCTTCTTTAATAATTAAATAAAACCTTCATAGAAATTTATCACAATAAAATAAATAATAAATTAGTTAAATAAATAAATAATGCTGGACAATTCACACAGCATTATTTAGCCCCAAGCTAAGCAGAGCTTGTGTTATGGGTACTAGATAACTGATATACATAATACAATATATTACATAGATATATTTTTTATTATACATAGGAAACAACCAGAACACCCGGAACAAATATCTGCAGATCGTACACACAATAGTTCCGAGGCGGGAATCGAACCCTAAAAGAAAAAAAAAGAAAAGAAGAGGAAGAGTTAAATTGAATACATACAAAAATAAAAGAATACATGTCAAGAATATTATAATAATGCAGCTGTATAAGGGCAATGCATAATGTTTCCAGTTTGTATTTTTTGTTTCTGTTGCTTTTCCTTTCCTGTTTGTGCTCTACCTTAGACTTACATCTTTTTCCCCATCTTTAGGTTGTCTGGTAAAATCGCTAAATTAAAAACAACGGTTTTAGTACGGATCCCTAACATTTTTGAAAATATGTATAATATAGCCTATGTTTACCGGGGATAGTGTAGCTTCCCAACCTGGTGAAATAATTTTTAAATCGGTCTAATAGTTTCGGAGCCTATTCAATACAAACAAACTAAATATCAAATCTTTCCTCTTTATAATATTAGTATAGATAAAGATATTTAGAAATTGACCTGTTATCGTCAGGCGGTAAGGCCCCCGCTCGGTGTATGAAGGTAAGACACCGTGCGGCGCACATCGCGACAGGCAGCGGTTTGTCGCGGGCTACTAACTGCATTAAAATGTCTGGTAAGGTTTTATCGCCATTCCTGCAAAAAACGTAATTTTTAACTTATAAGTTGATAAATTTAAAACATTGACCTAGGATGCACCAGCCCTATCAAGTCGTTAAAGATCCTACAGATGTTTATTTTTGACAAGGTATAAAGTAATATTGGTTTTATAAACAAAACAAAAAAACTGTGACAGAGATCTTGTATTTAAAATCAAATACATTATAATATGGGATATTTGCCGCTACAAATAATAGAAAGTTATTTTTTATTCATTTTATTTCTATATGTAATTATATGTTACAAAAAACTTGATTTTTGCTCTAATTTTGTTAAGGTTCTTGAACCGTAATAGGTAGACAGTTGGGTGTACATAACTAATAGCCACTATACCAAAAAATAATAAAAATAAAATAAATTAGTTAATTAGGTGGTGCAACAGCCAAGTTGAGTACCACCGAAGTAAAACCACATCGGGCGCGGTCAGTAATTGGATGGGTGACCGCGTCATGTTGGCATTTTGCTATTTTTAGATTTTTACAGTCTTGTAAAGGTTCGTTTTGCAAAATAGTTATACATATACAATGATACGGAACTCTCGCACGAGTCGACTCGCACGTTGCCGGTTTTATTTTCCTGATAGGATACATGACTAACATAGCAGCTTTATTAAACAACGAGCTCCGTGGTGACTAACATTCCAAGTACTTATTCAATGAACATTTCAGAACAATCTAGAATTCTAGAACTTGTTTGTTTCTGTACCATTTCAATGTAAATGAGGTGAAGGTCAATGTAAGCTTGCCAAGTCATATGCACTGAGCATATTATATTAAAAACAAACTATTAATTCTAGCCTGATAATACCTGGATTTGAGATTTGACATTGACATTTGTATTCCGTTTTTCCCGCTAATTGTGGCGTCGTATGTGGCAGGCCTACTTCTAGCTGGATGGTTAAGGACTGATATGATGCGAATTAATTTTAAGAAAGCTATAATTTACCTAGTATTCAGCGCAACTTGTGAGACATTGTTGTTCTCAAAGCACATAGCAGCTACCAGATCCAACGCAGGCAACACCCTCGGAGGCGCCGGGGCAGTGGTGTTCTTAGCGGGCAGGAGGGCTGCGGCCGCGGCTAACGTCCCAGCAGCTAATAGGGCTTCCTGCTCACTGGGACCAAGGCACCAAATAGAAAGAATGCGGATAACACAGATTCTGGCATTAAGGGGACCTTCGCGAGCTATTTCTGGAAAGGATGAAACATAACTATTAACCACTAGCTGTTTCAAGCGGTTTCACCCGCGTTATATTCGAATTTCACATTTCTAAAATAGAATACAGGGTGTAACAAAAATGAAGGACCAAACTTTTAAGGACTGTGGCGCGGCGTTTGTCTTATTCATTGTGAATCATTTTTGTTACACCCTGTATAGCCTATATTCACGGAGGATAGAGTAGCTTCCCAACGGTGAAATAATTTTTCAAATCGTTCCAGTAGTTTCGGAGCCTATTCAATATAAACAAAAAAAAAATCAAACCTTTCCTCTTTATAATATTAGTACAGATTATGATAGCGATTGCATTTTGGTTGTAAGATAGAGACAGAATCTTATATTTCATTAAAATAATTACCATAATCATGTCAAATATGTGGTAATAACGATAAAATAAAGATGACTCACAAATGAGTGGCTATCGTGACTTGGTTAATTTAAGTATAAAAATTACATTTCCTTATGTTGTTTTTTCCAATAAACTTTAAAAATCTTAAAACTAAGCCCCTTAGCCATACTAGATATTTGTATTAGACTTATTTTACCAATAGTAACTTCTTTTTTATCATATCAACAGTTTTGGTGAGTTTCCTCATGAATAATTAATATTTAATAAAAAATAAACCCTGTTATTTGCTGTAAGTAATATTTTTAAGTTACTTTTATTTAAGAGAGCTGTGGATATTGAGTAATTAATAAAAAAAATAAACATGTAATATATATCCACAAAAACATTCTGAAATAAATTCATGACAATTTTTACTTCATCTCACCTGTTAACCGTGATAGGAGCCTAGTGTCCGTTGGTAAGATTGAAACTGGTGCAGGAGGATGCATGAAGATGCTCCGTAATGCACAGAGCCCCGCTTCGATCAGCTTTGTGTTACAAGGAGCCGTTTTCAATAACTCAACTAATGCAGTTGCTGTGCCAAGGTCTACCAGAGATGTGACATTTTCTGTTGTGCCCTTTGCTAGAGAACCTGTAATACAAGAGAATTCAATGAGAACTCTTTTAAAATCTCACGATTTAGATGACCTTATGACAGGTCATTTATTGGGTACCTATGTAACATGTATTACTAGGTTTATTTTTGTCCGAAAAAGTACCCCTTATCACAACATTCCACTACACAGAAATATTATATGTTTAGACAAAATAAAACACAGTATCGTGAATACTTTGTATTTGTAGTACTTTACCTACCTACCTAATCAAATAGGTAAATTAAATATATTTTCACATAAAAGTATGACTTCATCTACATTCTTTTGACTAAGATACAATAGTACCTATATTATTTTACAAGGGACCAAATCACCCTATTATATACCTAAGAGGATGACAAGAATGAGTTATAATGGATGGGTTCGGCCTGAATTAAAAACTGTCCTTTAAACTTCAAGTGCGAGAAATTAAACCAATCAAAACTTGCCTACCTTAATGTTGCACACTTTGTTCAGTTTTCTACTTTAAACATATTTTGTGATTTCGACAGCAATAGATAAAATCATATTAAGCATTTCTTTGCCCTTCAAAATAGTTGAGCTAGGTAAAGTCATGGTTGTTGCAACAGATGATCATTAATATGTCATGTCAGTCAATGTATGTATTATAAGCAGATGCTAGTGTCAGAAGTAGATATGTACTCAGCCTCTGAGCACCCACTGCTGGGTATAGGCCTCCTCTTTCTGTCCAGTTCTATGGCCCCTTAATCCACTCTTTCCTAGCTATCCTAACAATGTCATATGGCCATTGGGCTGGTAGTCTGCCTCTTTGTCTTGGAGAAATAGACCTACCAATAGTTATTGTAGCGTCAAGCCTTATGTTGGGATCGAGACCCTCATTCGACATCAGCTGAATTAGCCGCGGTACCACTCCTTGCTCTATCACGGAGTTCTTCTGCCGGTTGCTGCCTATCACAGAGTTCTTCAAAGTCACCAGCGCCGCTGCGACCTTCTCATCATCCGGCGAATACAACTCATCGATGTACGACCGGGAACTTTCAATATCCTACCGAAAATAATGTTTGAGGTTAGAAACGAACAAATACATCAAGTCTACATTGAAAATAGTATGATGTCTCAATATTTTACCATGAACACTGTTATTTGCTGCATGTTTGTGTTTTTGTAATGATTTACGCAGCTTTAATGTAAAAAATAAACGATAGAAATTTCATCCGAGGCCGAGTTCGTGCCGTCAGTCACCTATCTTTCAGCTGTCATGTCATTTATTTGGAGGAGTAGCTTGATTCTCGCAGTTCGCACGCAGTCAGTCAAGTCACCAGTCATTTACCCTATGCTCGTCCCGATTAAAGAGGGCATAGACTAATTAATCTATGGCCCATGCCCACCCTGTCTCCTCCACACGTGGGGCAACATGTGAGTCATAATTGTTGGCCAAAACCTTGGCGAACAGTTTTTGAGATCGTCTACATGTTGGAAGTTTGTTCATCAGCTCAGGCAAATGTGGGACGTTAGAGAGTTTTACAAAATAAGTTGGAGGTGTAAATTGTGACACCTTTTGTTGGTGTAAATAAAATATAAATTAATCAAATATTATAATATGAATATTAGCTGCTCCGCAGACTCCACACGCTTTTTACGGAGTAAAAAGTAACCAATGTCCGTCCCCGAGATACCATCTACCTCAATTTCATTAAGATTTTACTAACTTAGTTAGCCAACTGGTAGACGCGACGGCCATACCACGCCACTGCTCCTTGGATTGATCTGCGTTGAAAAACGGACACCGAATGGATTTAGCGCTAATATCCAATAAAAAGTGTTAGTATCGAATCAAAAACTGGATATGTTTCTGAACGATGTATGGCCAGAGGGAATATACATTCCCTTCAGGCACTAGGCAATTATAGTCGGAACAGACTCAGAGAAGTGGTGCTATCATAGTTCATAATGAAAGTGTACAAATTGTATTTTCTATTTTGTGTTTTCTATGGACCTTTGCTGTCTGAAAATAAAGAATTTGAATTGAATTGAATTAACGCTAATAATGCGTGTAATAAACCAACACGCCAAACTTCACAAACACCGCACTACACAATGGCCACTACGTGTTGGCCTACATAATGGCACACATGTTGGCCAAGGAGACATGAGTTTTATGTAGGTATAATTAATCTATGCTGAATGCACTCCTCTCGTAATGTTATGCCTCTGAGTAGTGTCATAGGAGTGTGATAGCTGCCTGCTTGCTTGAAGCTAGCTTATTATTGCTGAAAACGCCATGCGCTGGAAATATGAACAACCAACTTAACAAAACTAATCTCACTTATTCTCATTCCTCGTGTATAGCATGCCTAAGATATCTTGACTATATTGAAATTTCCGTTGAAATAGCTAGCTAGATAAGTTTAATCCATTCCATTCTTTATCTTTTTTCATTCATCACTTTCTATTTTGAAGAGACCTTCAATTCTTGTGTTTCCAAAAACAAATAAAACTATCGTAAGATAAATGCGTAATATTCACTTTTATGGCGTAACTTTCAATTGAATAGCTATGGCTGATTCAGGAGTAGATACAAGCAATGAGAGCAGTGATAACCCAGTGTTTGACCAGGATCACAATCACTCGCAGTGTGTCTTTGATTTCAACCCTCCTATACCAATAAATTTAAATGGGCAGCCTATGCCCATTCAGTTCTTTGGAGAAGCTCACGAGCACGTTGGTAAAATCAAATGTTCGACCAAGGCCAGGCACTGCCGCAGGCGGAAGTTCGGTGCCATACGATACGGTGGGATGCTAGTTTCTTCAAGAAATCAGAAACTGCGATTTGCCGCTTCCACAAACAATACAGAACTCGTACAGAAACTTCTAGCATCTGGGGCTGATGTTAACTCATCTGATGAATTCAAAAGGAGTCCTCTACACTTAGCTGCTTGCCGTGGATATGTTGATGTTGTGAAAATGCTTCTGAGTCATGGTGCAAATCCAAACATCAAAGACACTCTTGGCAACACCCCTCTGCACTTGGCTGCATGCACCAACCATGTTGAAGTAGTGATGGAGCTTCTTGATGCCGGCACAGATGTCAGCTCCAATGATAAATATGGCAGAAACCCAATACAAGTTGCTCAAAGTAAACTCAAGTTGATACAAACACGTCCATGTGGTGAAGGTCATTTAGGAGGGACCAAATGGCTAATTCATGAGATTTGCATGGTTGTCAACATGATGCTGAAGTACTTGAAGATCCAAAAGGCGGACTCAGCTGACCTTGAGTCGGTCAGAGAAAGATTGGAAAGAGTTAGCACTAAAGAAGAAGTTGATTGTGAAGTACAAAATTTATTAGATAGCCTTGGCACTTTGCAACTAAGATAATTTCCTGTTTATTAATGTTAAGATTGATGTATTACAACTACCTGGGAATAGAGCTGAAACTTGACGATAGATTTAACATTGTAAAAAATATAAAACCCGCTGTCAATCATCTTGATTTAATATTCATTGTATTTTTTAGCTCCTCATTTGTGTCTTTGTCTGAATTAAGCATGTAAAAATTAGAGAAAATTTTAAAAAATGTATCAAAACCTACCTGTAAGTAGGTAAGCATTTCTCGTTTCAAAATATTGATAAGAATATATTAAGTTGTATGGTAATAAATCAATTAGATTTTACTTTTAAGAAATAGATTTATTAAATTCTTTTTAATAAATTAATTATCAAACATTATTTCTTTGTTCTTACCCTTGCATAAATTTGGCCCCCTAAAATTAGGCAAATGTCTTTCTTATCAGGGAGTAAAAACCATCTACAAAGGATGTGATTTAAGAGAAATAACATATTTATAACTTAAATAATTGCATTTATTCTCAACAATTTCATAAAATTAATAACATCAATATTAAGTAATGATAAAGGTTAAATTTTTTTACTACACAAAATGTAAGTAGTTAAACATTTAGAGTAATTTGGATATCAGGTAAACTACAAAAAGTACATTCAATGAACTTGGTAAGTTAAACTTATGTAGTATTTGTATATAGAACTACTAATGGTAGGTAACCTTAACAATTGGCGATTTTGGTTTCAAACCTAAGCAGTTGCAAGCCTTTAACAAGTGTGATAACATGAGTTCAAAATACAAAATAATGGAATGTAGGTTCATAGAAGAAAATATAAGTAAAAAAAGGTCCACCACATACAGTTACCAATAGACAGATAATCCCACTACCTTAACATAAAGCCATCATGAAAATAAATAGCTGACATAAATATAATTGTGTATTTGTTTATCTAAGTAGGTAGGTACTTTTTAACAGGTTTAATACTTAAGCTTCATATTTAATTTACAAACTTACGTAATATATTATAATGCAGTTAAAAAAAACCATACATTATTTTAAAAAATAATAACAACACTTAAGTATTCATACGAAAATGACGACGAGTCATGTATATTCAAATTTATACAGTTATTATACTTGTGTAAATGTTTTGGGATTTTAAACAGGGTTTTCAAAATATTGGTACAATATATTAAAAACAATTATACATATTGAAAAAAATATAGTCGTATTAAATTACTCACCAAAATTCATTCTGTGGCAACCACTGAGCAACCACCCACAGAATGAATTTTGGTGAGTAATTTAATAATTAGTCTGTGCAAAAAGAGAAGTCTCATAGGAATGGAGGGCGCGCGTGTGCCAATGTACTACTTTTGTTGCGTTCATATTAATTCACCGTTTCGCCAAGAGACTTCTTTTTCTGCACAGACCAGATATGTAAAAAATAAACATTGGATTGGGGTTTTTTTATTTAGCGAACTTAAATTCATATGGCCGATCCTTTATCACCACAGCTATCACATACGTAGTCCATGTTTTAATACTGTTTTAGATTATTTACTTACTAACTTATTTCGTGATCAACAACCCCCAACCAATAATAATAATAATTACCGATAATAAGAAGGTAGGTACCTTCTTATTTAAATCCCTAAGACCTCAACCCCCATTTAATTTATTTAGGCAAGTCATTATTATATTGAAGTTATCTTGGTATTATTTATAATTCACAATAAATGTAACATATTAACATTATGCTTAATAGTATAATAAAATAATTACAGCCTTGAAAGTATCTCCAGCAAACATATCAATGCAGTTAGGTATCTGCTTTTTTAATATTATTTACTTATAAACTCAATATTTTATTGCCATAAAAAAATATAAATGCGGCACCAAAAAAAAAAGTTTATGCAAGAGAAAAAGTTATTTAAAATTATTCAAAATGTTATTTATCTGTAAAATATTTGTACACATTATGGAAGGTAGATTTCATAAAATTTTAGGCTTTGACACAGAAGAAAAAATGCTTTGAGCAAGTTCCATATTCAATTCCGAAGAAAAATTACGAGTGCGAAATGATTTGGCACTTATTCATTGTGATTTAACAATTTTGACTAGCGACAACACTATTGCGAAACCCAATAAGTATTTTCTTAAATGTAAATATATTGTACACTTGGTTTATAAGTTCGATTATGCAACGTATTACATATTATGTTTTTCCATCATCGAACTTGAACTTCATAAAGACCACCAAACGCACAATCATTGTAAACTATACATACTTAAGTAGTATGTATAAGTACCAATCAGCTATGTTTCTATTGAACTTTATACATCACAAGTTTAAAAAAAACCTGAAGCATAATATATTTCAATTTACAAACCTAAAATATTTTTTTGGTGGAATGTTATACTAATAAATAAAATATTAAATTATTGGTTTTATTTCCCCACAACCATTAGGTAGATAATTATTTTAAACATTGCGGCAAGTTGAGTTATATCACTGATTCCAACACGCAAGAATTTATGCGTTTTGGCTCGGTTATGGTTATTCAGTCGTAAAAATCTTATTTTGTATCTGGAACTATAAGATTTACTATGTTGGGGAATATTTCTGCTTGGACTGGCCCATATTCCACCAGTTCACCGTCTACAGTCAAATTCCCGCTAGCTCCTTCCGGCACTATTCTAAATGCACTAACGGGAATCATTTTGAGGAATTCCGTATTCATTTCCGCGTGTGTACCCTGACTTACGCCAAGGAGGAAAGAAAACAGCTGCGACCTGGTAATACCTGCTTTAATAATGAGCATCCACATGATTCCGTCGGAGAGCTGTGAGCGCGGCGCGAACAGAAACTCCTCTCCGATATAGGACTGATAGGCGACGTGTACCATAACGAATTCTCCTTCCTCTTGCACCCAGTTGGAAGGCAGCTGGGACATTAAAGAAGGGAGGTGGGAGGCCGGCCCGTGCATAGCTGTGTGGACGGGCGAGCGCATCTCTGACGTGCTACTCGTGACGCTGTGGTATTCCGACCCTCGTGTACTGAAAAAGGCGCTCCGCCGCGAGTTCACAGAATACCACGAATCGACTCTTTGGTGTTTTCCATTAACCGCACTCATAAATACCTCCGAATTGTTATCGCAATCAATGAACGCTTCCGCGTCAGGGGACTCAAGTGCACCATCCTGGCTTACGCTATGACTGAGGACGAGGGGCAATCTAGGTTTGGGAATGTTGCTTATGTCCTTTATTTTGGCGTAGCTGACTGTTCCTTTGTACTTTCTTAGGCCGAGGAGCCTTGCGATCGCCCAGAGGGTAAATCTTTGACCGCCGATGGCTCGAAGTCTCTCGCTCTCTATATCGATGTCAGAAAGGAGCCCCCAGCCGACGGATAGAAACGAAAACATTATCTGAAAAGAGAAACAACACAATAAGAGATAATTTCTTTATCATAAATAAACTTATCACGATAAGATGTGGGTAATTAAGCTTAGGTAAATCGGATTGAAGTAAAAGGTATTTAATGAAAATGTTTTATCAATAGAGCGCAGCGCTATCAAATCAACGTAGCTAACGAAAGTCCGCGATGCATAACCTGGATAATGAATGGCAAATAATAAAAATGCTGCATCAGCATTATTTATCCATATAAAAAGATTTATAGCCTTATCTTTTGTTTATAAAAGTTTATTATAATTCATAAAATGTTTACGGTAGAGGAGCAATACAATCGCCAAAACGACAGGGTCTACGCACACAGCTATCAGGAAGCTTCCCAGAAGGTGGCCAAGGTGGAACGAGGCTATCACAATTTTAGCAGGGACAAAATTTATGGCAGGACTAGGTACGTGCGAAAGTTTGGATGGATGTTTGTTATTTCTTCACGACAAAACCATTGAACGGAATGGGCTAATTTTTGTTTCTATTTATCCCATAAATCAACTTATTAATGGAAAAAAAAGCCTTTATCGAAACGTTTTAAAATTATTTGTATCCCATGGGAACCTTAAACCGTTTCCATAGAAGCAACGCGTGCAAAGCCTCGGGAAGAAACTAGTACTTAATTCATAAAATTTTAATATTGTATATTAAACATTAATATTGTTGGTCGAGGTTGATGTAAATCGGACACACAAGCACAGAGTCAAAGGAAGCCTCGTACAAAGTAGGTACATTTTTTGCATTCTTACAAATCTGAGGTCATTAAAGATACTCTACAAGTAATAGGTAGCTTAGCTAAGCGATCAACTTATTACTCGTAGTGTTTTCCAAGTATAATAATAATCAAATAATAAATAAATAATGCTGGACAATCCACACAGCATCATCTAGCTCCAAGGTAAGCAGAGCTTGTGTTATGGGTACTAGATGACTGATATACATAATACAATATTATACATTACATTACATAGAAAGTATAACGATTTTAAGTGAATAAAGATACGGTTCTTTAATTATCATCAACCATGTCAAAGAACATAGTAAGATTAATAGCTACCTACCTACTTACTACCTTCCTACCTTTGTACTCTTCGCTTGTATTTGTGTCTATGTATGTAAATGTACCTACTTAAAACTAATTATTATTATTCCTTGTCAAACCTGTACAATGAGTACGAACGAACGACATGCTTTTATTGTAATGAAACTCAAAAGGCGCAAAACAATGAATGGTCACTCACTTCCATAGTAGTAGAGGTAGATAAGATATATGTACGAGTATACCTAAGGTTGATTGTTTCGTACGGCGCGAGATGCAATTTTTTTCGTAGTTTTTAATCTTCTTTGCGCTCTAAATAATTCGCCAAATCTGATTTTGATGTTTTGATGAAATTTTCTATGAACCCGTGATAAAACGAACTTCGATTCAATTATATTTTGGGAGAACTGCTAGGTACTTACTTTAGTTTTCGTTTCTAGTCTCACTACATCCATAGGCGCTGATTTGTTTCTAGCTAGTGACATGGAGAAACCAGTCAGGTTTTGAGGAATGTAAGGTTCACTGAAACAAAAGAAAAATACCTTCAGCTCACATCATTAGAAGATTAGAATACTAATTCTAGTATTTTATTAAATACTGTATTTTTTTATAATTATGTAATACTAATTCTAGTATTCATTATAAAGACACAACTAAATAAAGTAAGACTTTCAGAACCTGCGAAAGACTGCAGGGTGATGCTGGAACGCGCTCCGTCTTACCTGCGCAAACCGGGTTGTGCAGGCAAGTTTGCAAGTAAGATGGAACGTGTGGCGGGCCGGGCTATTATTATGTCACGCATGAATTCAGCTTAGGGAGTGGGTGATTCAGCAACGGGTAAACCACTTATCAGAAAATGTGATGTTGAATCAACCAATTACTGGGATGGAAATTCCAGGATTTTTAATGAAAGTAGTATCACTAGATGTGAGCGATAATACAAATTGTAATATATTTGAAAATCTTTATAATTTTTATAAAAGATATTAGCTTAGTTTGGGGCTAGTTTGAATTGAATTGAATTGTCCTGCATTACTTTTTTATTTACAGACAAGCTTTCTTATGAATCATCATCATCAGCGCCATATTTAGGTGGCATTAGGAGGTGCCTAGGATTCGTTAAGTCTGGAACGAATGGGCTCCCCAATTCCCTCCCTTTGCCCAACAGTGGGCTGACCAAGGCTAAATTACTTTTAAACATAATTAAAGTAAGCAATAAGATCGTCATCATAATTATTTATTTAGCAGTGTTCATTACCAATCGAACTTAATTAGCGTAAAATTAGGTCGCGTACTAATGATCAAGTTACAAATTGTGATCACTAGGTTAAATAGTTAGTTATGTGTTAAAAACTGGTTCGTGCACGTTGTGATAATGGTTATTAATTGTCAGATATACTGTACTTCACCTAGTTACAGAAAACTTGGCTCTATTATTTAAGAAACTAGAGTCGTACCGCAACCTGGGGTTGAGATGATTTAAATCAAATAAGTCATGTGATTTAAATCAATTAACTTTTTTAATGCAATGAGAACAGAAAGCAGTCAAAAATGTATAGGGTGTGCCCAAATTAAACTCCGGTGCACACACGCGCGCGATATACCTGTACCTACCTGTTCCTCCGGTTAAAGGGAATTTAGAGAATCCGCTGAAATTAATAATATTCACATGGTTTCATAGTTTCCTTCATACATTAATTCCATAAAGTTTAAATTAACTAAACTAAACCTGTGTTTGCGGCAAGTCATTGTTTTATTATTTTAATAAAGATTAAATGGACATAGTAATCGAGAATGCTAATGTCTTTATGGACAGTGATAGTATTCCTTCATGTTTCATGGACCAATAGCTCTTCCAGGCGTTTTCCGTGCGATTTGCAACCTTTTTATCTTATCTCGTCTGAAAAGAGACTATTTGCCAAAGTATATATATACTATAATATATAGTCGGGCAAATAGTCATAAACGTGTTCAATCTCCACACCATCAATTTCAATTTTCCTCTTCGTGCTATTCGTTAATTTAGTTTTAGCTGTAGGTAAATAATTTTACTATTTGTCATAAATTTTTATTCTCTCTGGGTGAAAATTAAATTAGAATTAGGCTAGTCAACTGGTGGCAGAGACCCGAGAAGTGTTTCAGAGGGCAGGATGTCATCCTGAAGAGAAGTAATGAATCGTGACGTCATTCGTTTTGGTATGGTACGCTGCTGGTACGCTACAGGGACTCAACGCTTACAGTGACCAAGATAATGTACACAAGTAGTAAAATACTTCTTACTCGTAGCTACTTTGGGCGGGGCGGTGCGGCACGGCGCGGCGCGTCCCTTAGGGTTGTACCTACCTACCGAGTCTGGGCATCGTAATATGATTATCGAATCTCGCCGTACCAACCTATTTGCTAAAGTTAAAACCTAAATACAGCCGAACATAAAATCTCCACCGCTTTTCGAAGTCGGTTCATAATTCGACCCGTGGAAAATATGAAAAGGATGTTGTTAAGTTCGTCTTGGGTCACACATGCACAATATCTCGTGACATGTTAATGAGATGATAAACTTTATCAAGGATTTCCTTACTCATAGAATCATTTGTTTGATTTGAGGCCTTGTGTTTACACGCTAGGTAGAAGTATTGTATCTAGCCAATAATTCAAACAGTCACACCTGCCTAACCGAGACGAATGATAACAAAACACGAAACCGATTACAATACTTTTCATTAGCCTTATCGATACGTTCAAGGTCCGTATAAATCGTTTCAGTCTTTACTGAAAATAAGGACGATTGCCTAATTGTTATATTGTGTAGGGATTTGTTTTAATTTTATGTTATCAACAGTCTTTGGATTAAGCTGGTTATCTTAGTCGAGTGATAAGGAATGTATGTAGATTATTATTTTATGTTATATCTAATTGACTAGAAATACAGCTGTATAAATTGTTATACCGTGTATAGCAGAACGAACGAGCGAAGGCGGGCGTAGAATTACGACCGTACGAACAAGTGTGGACGTCGAGAAGAATACAAATAGTTCCGATTTTCAGCAAATAACTAATCCGTTTGTTTGAATGTCTTTTTATCAAAATATTTCAAAAAGAGTGAAACCTACAGAAATATCATAAACTGTTAATGTACAAATTGATATCTTTCATTTGATGCTCACTTGACCTTGTACATATTGTAGTTCTCTTTCAAAATTTCGTCATCCATTCACAAGGTACTCAGAATTTTCAACTACTTGAATTTTATTGTTCATTCAATCTGTACAGGCGAACAGATTGAATAAACAATAAAATGTATTATTACTCGTATTAATATGTTTATGTTCTATGGTCAAAAACCTGAGAACCTTGTCTTTTGCCCTATTAAGGGTTAAAGTTAATAGCTGTGGTAGTTGCTGAGATATTCAAGAGGGAAAAGAGGACACACGACGACTACAGAGCGAGCCCATAAGGTTTCGCATACTAAATCTAAAAATGAATATTGGTAGGTTACTAAAATAACTTTAAGAATAGAATAAAACCTTAGAAGTTATAATCAATATTTTAGAATACTATTATCATTATAACAAGTAGCTACCTTATTTAAAGTTCGAATTTCACATACGTCACAGGCACGTATAAGGACATCTATGTAAATAGTTACAATAAATAAGGCTATGGCATTAATTAACTTTTCATTTTTATTCCATGATTTTTGACAGCCGTAAAATCCTAACTTTTTATGATATATTGAGTCACCATCAAACTACCTACCTACTCTTGGCAGATTGTCCCACTGGCCTTTCTGAAATGCTTCTTCCATTACTTATTATGATATCTCGAGGTGTAATTATTGTTTGTTACAACCATAACAAAATAAACTCGTAATCAACAGAATATAAACAAAACCCACAACTCTTTCATTACTATGTGTTTCAGTATGACTAGTGGCCTAGGGTGAAAGAATTTGATTGCCGACCACTTATTGGTTTACGACCGTACGGACAAGCTAATGCTTGTCCTTGCAAAAGTTCAATCGTTTGGTTTATGTATGAGTATTAACTTGACCTCAGAAAAAACTTTACTACGATTCAAAAACCTAAATATTTTTTGAATACAAAGAAACTACAAAACCCAGAACCAAATTTTATTGCTGGAATATATTCAACGACATTGCATTGATATGATATCATCGAAGCTAAGCACAGAAGCTCGATACAATTTTTTGTTTTTCAATGATCATTAAAATGTTGATCTCTCGTTCGTTTTCGAACTCAAATTTTAAACCTTTTTCGCTGCACATTTGAGATTATGCGTTGTTGTTGTGTTGTGTTTTACTTTCCAGTGGTGATACCGCCCCGTACCGTACCACCTTCCTGTTACTTTGTTGTTTTCTGTTATTGTAAGCAGTTTTTGTTAAATTTTCATTCATAAATGATTTGTTGATATATAAAAAATATCTTGACTCGTGACGGAGTATAGTTAATACGAAATATTTAGCTTGGTTTATATAAAATATATAAACCGACCGATATTGAATTAAACTATTTGTCTAGCTACTAGCTAGTCTACTATGAATTATGCCAAAAAGATTCGGTCCCTTCGGTGCAAAAAGAAGGAAAGGATAAAACATAGATTTTATCGACATTAGTCATTAAATTAAAGAGCAGTAGATCTACTGTGACGTCAAGGAATGGATCGGGTTTTCCTTCTTCAAGTCTACCTTTACAACTAAGTAATTACCTACCTACCTACATACGCAATCACAGTGTAAAGGTCGCGTCGCGTCGGTCGTGTTTCTCGCGGGCTAAATAAGGTAGGTAGGTAGGTATAGGGACGCATTTTTTTACTTATTATTTACAATCTTTTTCAGTTTTCCTTGTATATAATGGCTAGTCAGGTGAACTAAGAATTTCATGTTACTAATAACTAAAACGTCAAGTGCGAGTCAAACTCGCGCACGCGAAAATCAAAAATGATCTTCGCGTTTCTAGGTGAACGGGAATTACCTTTGTACGTTTAGGTTTTGGTTCCTTGCGATATACTTTTTTGTTTGGTTTATCCTAAACCAAACTGGTTGGCAGGTAGAAGATGCTTGGCATTTTTAAATCCATTGTTTGGGTGTCTGTCTACGAAAACCTCGTGCAATAAAGTCTTAAATTATTAAATACTAGCGGACCTTACCGGCTTCGCACGGTTTTAGTACAGATCCCTAACTTTAAAAAAAATATAATATTGCCTATGTTCACTGGGGATAGTGTCGCTTCCCAACGGTATTTTTAGCTTGATTTTTAGAATTTTTCAAATCGGTCCAGTAGTTTCGGAGCCTATTCATTACAAACAAACAAACAAAAAATCAAACCTTTTATAATATTAATATAGAAAACGTTGTATCTCAAACACTAAGATTTATTTGTGTAGAAGAGACACACTACTAAAATATATTTCGCGCTAAGTAATTTAAAAACCCTTCTACCCAAGTCATCACAATTTATTGACCTAGCCATACCCAGATTTATGTTTTACTAGGGCAACAACAAAAACTTATTTATTTATAGTTTTTTTTACGACGTATGGCGATAACTTTCGTATCAATGGTTTTGTTGATAGCTTTTCTGTTGCACCTTATACTACTGGCGATTTGCGAGTGATTTCAAAGCGATGCATGATGCGTAGCAGATATTTGTTTAAAGATTAAAATGTACTGTTATGTTATTTTAATAACTCAATTTAAATTAAATTAATTTTGGTTTAATGCGTTTAATTAAATTTTTGTGTTATTTATTTATAAAAAATCTGCGCAGTGTATAACTGAAACCTGTATTGTGAGAGGCTGGTGAACTTGTGAGGTTTAAGAGAAATCTGTAGCAAAAAGTCAAAAAATTACTATTAATTATATTCTACAAGATTCTAGTAATTAAAAGACATGTGCAATTGCTAAACCTGTTATAGGATATAGGTTATAGACATTAATTACAGCAAAAAATACATAAATTTAAATTCATCATCATCAAACTATAATAGTCCACAGCTGGACCTATGTCCAGGAGTGGGCGAGGCCTATACTTAGCCGGATGAACGCCAAAGCGCCCTATCTTCAGCTTGCCCCATCCAGCATCAAATACAATTTACCTAGGTATAAGAAGTTTAGGATAAGTTTTGAGTAGGTAATTGCCAACTTCATAGTCAATGGTAATTATTAATCTGGATACTAATTACATTAACACATAAATAGTAATCTATTAAGTATTACTGAGCATTTTAGTCAGCTCTTATGACAACCTTGGCCCGAGTATAAAGTGTTGATTCTTACATGCTGACTGCCATGGCAAAATAAGTTAATTTAATACTTTTTAAATACATATTGAAATACTTTTTTTGTTTAAACAGATGTAATTTGTATAAATAATGGTTTTATTTAGTAGGCATAGGCAGGTTAGGTACAAAAGACAGTACCTAACTAAGGTATGTAGATTAAGTACCATTGACAACGTAAATGAATATGTAAATAAATAATGCTACAGTCTATAATACTTTGTGTTGCAGATTAAGAGGAAATTGTTCTCATCTGAGCTTCTTTCTTCAACCTTTAGATAATAATAAGGCTGCCCATTGTACTTGTCACATGTAATGCCTTATTGTAATGATCTGCATATGGTTTACACTAAAGCATTTTTGTATTGTATAATAATATTGTAAAATAACAGTAGTGTGAAGGCAACTTACTTGTAAAGGTGACAAATAGTCCTGGCCAATCCATTGCCAGATCCACATGGCATTATTGCCAGTGGTACTTCAGCCAGTGCCTGTTGCCAGTCCAAACGCTCAAACATCCCGTTGACAACCTCAAACAGCACTCCATCTCCCCCTACAGCCACGATACCTCGCCAACTGTACACATTCCGCGTTCTAACAAACTCCCGCGCGTATTGAGCATACTTAGTTACATGCAGGTCGTAAGGAACCTCAGCCTCCTGCAGCAACGGAGCTATTTTCGTCTGGAACAACTCGCGGGCCTTTCCTGGCCCAGACTTCGGGTTCAAGAGAATCAACAGTCTCTTGTCGTTAGCTGCTGGCACCTGGCCGATCGGCTGATCAGCTATTAGACAACGTATCGTTGACCGCCACTTCTGAGCTTCTTTGTTATTGTCCTCGTATTTATCGAAGGATCTGAAACGTAAAGTTATTGTTGTCCGCTCTCTTTTTAAGGTACGGCGGCTCCGTTTCAGGATATACGCGTAGATGTACAGATAAGCACTGATATCGTTCTCGTCGAGATCACCGCTGGTTTCTTCGACTACCTTTAGCTGCTGTTGACGCACGAACGAGCTACAGACGCAGGAGCCGGCTCCAGGCCTTCGTCTCTTGCTTCTCATGCATTTACTGCCGATGATATCGCGCAAAGATATGGTTTGTTCTTTGGAACTGCCATCAGTCTCCTTCACAAGAGATAGCCCTTTTGATGTTAGTCGAACACGAAACACTGAATTCTTCTTGGAAAGAATATAAAAGGTTTCTTCGAGATAAACATGATCTTTTGAGACTGTATCGCCTTCGATAACGCTCGGCACGTCTTTCCCGAGTTTTGGATCCGCCATGACTACTGACTGACTGACTGATTGATTTGATTGAATTACAAAATAAATAATACGTACGTTCATTCCGTTCAACTTCTTGCTAGATGGCTCTGCATCTGTTAATGCCATGGTTAATTCCGTTCATTTGATAATTATTTTGACGTTAAATTATGAGAGATTAAGTCGCTTGATTTTATTGATCTCTGATTTGATTAAGCCTTCTCATTCTACATACGATATACTTTTGAAAAGTTTTATATACTATTGCGTAACCCATAAAACAGCTTGTGATAATGCTACCACTGCGAGCACATACCCAGTAGAGAAAAATGACGTATAGTTGGTTCAACAACTTCATAACCGCTGCGCTCCGATTAGATTGGCTGACTCAAGATCAAGCATCAATCCAGATGCAAACTGCAAAGCCATATAAAAAGAAGTTGAATTTGAGAATGTAGATGTACGTACATAGTTTTACTTTACCAAATAAAATTTTCAAAAGAAAAACACGCTGACAGAGTTTGTAGCTCTGCGATACCATATTAAATTAGTACTATTAAGCGTTAAAAACAGGCCCTCTTTTTAGGCCAGCTGTCAAAATAATGGGGTATAAAATACTAGAACTTTATAGTGGCATTGGAGGCATGCACTGTGCATGGAATGGTATGCGTGCTCATTTTGACTCTTATTAGAATACATTTCAGTACTTACCTACTAACCAAATAATACACCCACATTATATTTCAGAATCTGGTCTGCCTGGTGTTATTGTTTCTGCTGTAGATGTTAACACAGTAGCCAATGAAGTTTACAATCACAATTTTCCCAGCAAAAATCTCATCTGCAGAAATATTCAGTCACTTACACCCAAGGAAATTGAAAAAATGGATGTAAATACAATACTCATGTCACCGCCATGTCAGCCTTTCTCCCGTAATGGAAAGTATTTGGACAACAATGATCCTAGAGCTAATTCCTTTATTTATCTTATTGGAATATTACATGAACTACAGAAAATTGAGTACATTCTCATGGAAAATGTGAAAGGTTTTGAGAACTCAATAGTGAGGAATCAATTTATTGAAAAGCTAGTGGAATGTGGATTTGAATACCAGGAATTCTTATTGTGTCCACAGGCAGTGGGAGTGCCTAATTCACGTCTAAGATACTATTGTATAGCACAAAGAAATAATTCCATATGGAATTTTACAAGACAAGATGCCATAGTAAGTCCAGTCTTCACTAAGATGTTGCCGTATCAGAAAAAATATTGCTCAAAATCATGATATTAATTTATATACTACTGTTCTTAATAATTGCAGATGCTGTCACTACCACATAATTATGAAGAACCATACTCAATAGGTTCCATCTTGGAGAAAGATGTACCAGATGAATATTTAGTCCCTGAAAAATTATTGAAGAGGATAAATATTTTTGATATATGTCACAAGGACTCCAAAAGGTCATGTTGTTTCACAAAAGCATATTCACATTACATTGAGGGTGCTGGTTCTTTTTATACTGATGCAAGTAAAGAACTAACTCGAGAGACCATTGAAAAAGCAAATGAATTTGAACTTGGCAGTGAAAAATTCATTGAACTTATATCTGAATTGAAACTAAGATACTTCACACCTAAGGAAGTATTGGCACTTATGTGTTTTCCTAAATCATACAGTTTTCCAACCACTGTGACTAAAAAACAATGCTACAGGTTATTAGGAAATAGTGTTAATATTAAAGTAATAAGTGAACTAATCAAAATTTTATTTGTATGATGTAAATTATAATTTCTTTGTTATAAATATAATGTTATATTTTTAGTTCTGTTTCTCCTAAGGCCAAATTCAAAAATATTAATTAACTTTATTGAATCATCTATACTATTTCTTTAGGTGGTGTTTAATAATTATGAAACAGAGCCATTGCTTAACAATTGCCGAGCTCTTCTCTTGGCTCTATGGTTTAATACTCTCAACCTCAGCATCACAGCAATTGATGAAGCAGCACCAATCACAAAAGTCCATATTGTGAACTTCCAAAATGCTCTCTCCTCTAAATGGGCAACTCGATCACAGCTGAAAACAAATGAAACAACATTTTTATTCATCACCTCTATCATGGTAGAACAATAGTGATTGTCACTTGAAATAAAAACTAAACAAGAATAGTATAGACATGTTCATATTCAACATCAAATATAAGGTTTGTATTTTACCTTCGAGTAACAGTTTCACCATTTTCACACTTCAGTATTTCTTTGAAACTGGTGTGGATGCATACTCCTATACTCTTACTTCGTATTTCGAAATCTGAAAGGTTTTTACAACATAACAGTAGGTTAATGTCACTGAATAGGAAGGCAAAAGCCTTATTTACCAGCAGGTGCAGTTGGTACCTTACCTGAACATGGATGGCATTCACTTATTATGGTGTAAGGCTGATGCATCCAACATGTCGAATTATTTTCAGTTGGAAATGTTTTATTCTTCAATCGGTGGCTGCCTGATATTGAGTCTGCTAAATGAGACTCTAATATCAGCACAACAACAGTCAAACTAAGAAGAAATAAAATATTATACTTACAATACAAACCAAACAAATTGATGGGATAAAAACATACAAATAAACTTACACTCCTAAACAGACTGTCCCGAATAGCATACACCTTTTAGAACACGTTTCGATCATTTTATCGATTTTTGAAGATTTTATATTGAGTGTGTTGTGTTCTTTTCTTTTCTTGAGAATTTTTATTTATTTATTGTATTCTCTTTGCTTTTTTTGACACCTCTTAATTAGTAGTCGACTCTGTTTATGCTATTTAAACGTAGTATTTCTTCCAGAACTTGTTCGTGGAAATCTTGCCTTATGAAACTCATTACAGTTTTCGGTTTAGACAACCTTACAAACAGAATATTTTTGTGGTGGGTGGTCAAGTCTTTTCCTTTTCTAGTCTGTGGTTAAATTTTTTTCTTTTCTTTGCGGCGGCGCCATGTTTGATGAAAACGTAAACGGAAAAGAAAGCAGTGTTTTTTTATAAAAAGCTAGCGAAAGTCTTGACGTGCGCACTACAAAACCATTTAAAAACTACTATGTTATGTGAGTTAAACATTTTTACTTCTGCGGTGAGATAGTCAATAAACTATTTCGACAATGGCTATGCCAAGCGAAAATCCTATGGGTATTCGTCTTTTCGTGACCCATGTGGATGGAGTGGGACATTTTCTAAAAATATGTGGCCAGCTCGATCAACAAGCACCGTTGATGATAGAAACTTTATTTGACCAAGCTCGAGAAAGCTTAGAGAACGGTATCGGCGCAGTGCCTCCGGGAGGCATCCAAGAAGGCGTCATTTGTGCCGCCAAATACAAAGATGGGACATACTACAGGGCGAAGGTAATAAATACTACCAGCTTATCCACCGGTCTCGTTGGAGTCCACTTTATCGATTACGGGAACAGAGACATCATCTCACTGAGCACAATTAGATTCTTAGATAAGTATGACCCGATGTTCCTTCAGCTGAGAGGCCAGGCCTCTGATTACTACCTATCTCGCCTGATTCATCCACAAGGGAAATGGGATGATTTCCTCGTTCAAAAACTCCAGAGTCTGCTCTGTTACTCAGACTACCCAGCTACCATCGATTCCAATACGCCCATACCACTGATCTCTATGATATTCAAAGGCACAGATTTATCACATCATCTTGCCACAATCCGCTTTGGAGCTGCAATACAAATATCTCAGCAAGAAGCATTGCTCATGTCTGAGAGCCAGCAATCCTCAAGGCAGCCCAACCCATCAAATGATACACAGTTATTCCAGGAGCATATCCCATTTTTGTTGAATCAAAACTTCCCTTCAAACCCAGCATCGGCAATGAGATTGCAACAGAATACTGTTGTGCCATTCAACAATAGTGTGCCACCACCATCTCTGATAAGTCAAAGACTTCAACCCAACAAAGTGTCAAGGAACACTGTGAACTTGAAAGCGCCAACCCGGCAGCCACAATGTGCTGTGCTTCCTCATGGGACTTTGCCAGGTTCTAACTCAGTGGGATTGTTAATGAAAGCACCTACATCTGTCAAAGTCTTGTCACCCAAAAAATCTTCTACTTATAAAAGCAAACTGCTTGAAGTAAATTCACAACACCAAGTATTTGTCTCTTATGCCGAAGAAGGTCCTGAGCTATTTGCTATCCAACTGGTGAATGACTGCCAGAGGCTGGAAAAACTGATGGATGATATCAATAAAAGACCCTACAGCAGCCTTTCTGAGCCACCAATGATTGGCACCGTTTGTCTCGGTCGAATGTCTGGAGACCGCATCATCTGCCGTGCTATTGTAATGAACCTATCTGGCTCTCAGTGCAAACTGTTCTTTGTTGATTTTGGAGACACTGAAATGGTGTCATACTATGACATATTTGATATACCTGAAGAATTTGTGAAACCAAATGTGATTGCCATGAGATTCTGCCTATCAGGCGTAAAGAAGTTGGAGAAAGGGCCTGTTCTCAATGAGACATTCAAGCAACTGGTCAGTGGGCAAGTCCTGACCCTCAAAGTGGTGCCTCCGGAAGGCCCACCGCTGATACAGTATGGAGAGTTGTATATTGATAACAGGAATGTGTTGGATCTCCTTTTAAGCAACACAAAAGTTGCCCAAAACTTGCAGTTCAAGTTTCTGGGGTTATTGTCACCAGGAAGCAGACAATCAGTGCTTGTGTCATATGTCGACAGTTGTGTTAAATTCTTCATCCAACTGTCCGATAACATTGATAAATTGACCACTGTCATGGATGCTGTGAAGGTCCACTGCACAAACAGTAAATCTCCTGGAGAACTGCCAGTTGGAAGTGCTTGCTGTGCCAGATTCCCTGATGATGGAAATTGGTACAGAGCGAGAGTGCAAGCCCTAAAAGGAGACAAGGTTATTGTGGCCTATGTGGACTATGGAAATGAACAGGAGGTAAATGTGTCGGAGCTGAGAACCATTACTCCTGAGTTGGTTAAGTTTCCAGCTCAGGCATTAAAATGTGCCTTAAAGGTGAGTTATCTTATACTTTGTTTTTTCACTTGTCTGTGTTTGCTAAATATTTTGCCAGATTTAATAAACAGATAATTTGATAATATGAATATACAAATGATATCCAAATCCATTGCTTGAGCTCATAAACATGACTACCTATTACTCGGTTCTAGAATCCTAGTAATGATTTGTAAAACAAGGGGGTTACAAAACCAAAGAAATTATGGGGAGCATCGGAGAAAATCACAGAAGTCCTAAACACTTTTAGTAACGACAGCTTTTACTCATAATTTCATAATATGTAAATCTCTTTGTCGAACGCAAATTTCCCCGTTTTTCGCTGCGCATGTGTTATGCATTGTGGAAGTTTCTGTTTTTGTTTTTAGTAGTTACCATGCTGTTACAGTTTTATTATTTAATGTTTTCTTTAGCTTTCATACATAAACCTCTGTTTACAAGAAATATATTGGATTATAAAACCGCAGTTGTTTTCTAAATTCTTAATAGATTCTCTTTTTAGGACTTCGAAACCAAACCAGTAGAATCTAAAACGTCGAACCTGTTAGAAATGCTGGCGTTAGAAAAGACACTAATGGCGACGATAGAGGGATCCATAGCCAATGATACGATGCTAGTGTCGCTGGTCGACGATACAGAGAGTCCCCCGCTTGATATAGGGAGACGGATGACGCAGCTCTCGCAGCCAAGGAGTTCTCATGAGGTGAGTCAAAATAAATTCTTAACGCTTTCACAGCCTAACCGACACGCGCGATACGCAGCAGCAGCGCTCATTAATGCAGTAATTCCTAAAACCACAAGTAACTTACACAGCTAAAGAAATAGGTTATTTTCTTGGCTATAAACAAAGACAAGCGTAATTCTGCTTTTAAATTTAAAAGACAATAACGGCCAAGTGCGACGCTATGATACCCGCTAATAATCATCACATCAGCTATCTGTCGTCAGTGAAAGTCCCGTCAAAATCGAACAGCCATTTCAGAGATAAGCTGAAACAAATAGACAAACAAACAGAAATTTGTGTTGTTATCTGTTTTGTATATAATTTCATTTAGTATTTATAAATCTGGGCAGGTTAGTACTATTTTAACTTACTTGCGCATCAGCATTACCATACAGCAGCTTGCGCCTTGGGGAAGGTTCTGACTGGTATTGATATGGAACAACAGTCTGCAGTTAGCTCAATTGTTTAAATTGGAAATCATTCAAAATCAAATATACAATATTCAATTGTATATTTGTTTCTATTGTTACTTTCAAAGAGATCATAAAAAAAACTTTTGAAACATACATATTTACCTAGTTCATAGAAGAATTAATATAAAATTTGAACAACCTAGACAAGTTAATTTTTTATTGTAGGTACATAGTTTCGTATATACTAAGTGTGCTAATTTTGCAATAAATTATTTACTATCTATCCAAACATTATATTATATGTTAAGCTACTGTGTTGCCCAACTATGTATTTGTATACCAGTGCTCAGTATGCTATTTGAAATAGAGATCATTTACTTCATTGTTTACATGCTTCCACTAGGATCAAGTTTTTTACCAGCGCCGTGTTACCAGCAAGGTATGTGTTATGTTAAATCGCAGTAGTTACACACTTTAGCTCTTAAACGCAATTAAATTATGATTTAAGGTTAAAGGAGTAGCTCATCTTCCAATACTAACATGGAAGGGTAACTACTACACTATCGATGTTGACCATCCAAAACTAAGCATAATATCATTTTATCTCGTCATTATCTATGTTTGTATATATATCCAGAACCGAAAAACTTAATTATACATTTGAAAAATACAAGCTACTAAACTTTCGTAGGTATTTCAACAAAGCTATTTATTTTCTTGAAAATAAGTAAAATACGTGGTGTCAATCGTGGTGATAGACGCGATGCTATTGTCATTGTGAGGCGATTGTGTAAGTTGAATTAGGCCGCTGCTCATAGCTATATGCACGATCTGAATCCTATAATACAATATGCTGGAAGCCTGAAAGAGATCCATTTTTATCGACAAGGACTGACTGTGCCTAATTTTTTATAATTAGTAGTAATGTTGATGTTAAATTACATATTTTATAAGTTTTTACTGCACAATCGGCAAATACGAGTACAATCTCGATTTATTGTATTTGCCGGTCAATCGATTTTAAAGGTTTGACTTTCAATAAAACAATTATCTATCTAACCTAGGCGAAAGCGACTACGCCGGTCCGAAAAGATGCACCAGAAACGTTCAGTTCTCCCGAGGACGGCCAATCGGATGATGGCCGAAGGCGAAGCTTCAAACGGGAGAAGAGTTTCAAAGACGATCGCGCCTCGCGACCGCCAAGGGACGAAAACGAGTTTTCACAAAGAGGAGGCAGTTTCAGGGGCAGGTCAGTACTAACCAACTTTAAAAAAGGATAACAATAAGCATACATTTAAGTTGCTGTGTTCTACTGTCTGAGGTTGCGGGTTCGATTCCCGCCTCGGAACAATTGTGTCTACGAGCAGATATTTGTTCCGGGTGTTCTGGTCGTTTTCTGTATTGTATATGCATATCAGTTATAGTACCCATAACACAAGCTCTGCTTTACCAAGGGGCTAGATAATGCTGTGTGAATTGTCCAGCATTATTTATTTTATTTATATTGAAGAACTAGATATGTTTAATTAATTCTGTCTATAAAGCATTCGTTTCGAAAGACTCGTTGACGTAACTGTTAAAGAAATCTTGTGTAAATATTGCAATTAAGCAATTATACAATTAAGCTGAAAGGTTAATGAGCCTTTACTTCCGAATAGAGAACTAAACCGTTTGAAACCAAACGTTGAAGAAAGCGTTGGTTCAGTACCTAATTATATCATAGTCCTATATTTATTTGCAAATTACTAAACATATGAGGATACTAATTCATAATCCAGATAATTACTTACATTATGTTCTACCATGTTAATGCTGGCATGCAAAATTTTAAATTAATCTCAATTATAGTATATTAAAAAAGTGAAGTGATCTAGCTAGACTATTCATATTAGTATACATTATTATGGCTACTATTTTTATCTCAATATCCTATTATGATCGCCAATTGATGTATAACCCTTAAAGCCGCGGCGCTCATTGTTTGCCAGAGCCATTAACTTTAAAGCTGCTAGGAACTGTAGGATTTTCTTCGGCTAGTAGGTATTGGCAGTTAGCCAACATGATCTTTCCTGCATTATCATCTTGTTTGCACAAACAATGATCGTAAGAAATTTAATAATTTCCATAAATGTTTGAGGGAGGGTTGTTTTTTTTTTTGTTGTTGTTTTGGTTCAAGTCCCGTCGGAAGTCGATTCTTTTTTAACATTATTACATTTCCTAGAAATTATCCCCATTATAAGGCTTATACAAACTAATGGCAAAAATCTTAAAACTATTATCCTATTTTCCGAAACTAAGTTATTGCATGGTCAGCGATCACATTCTACATAAAAATAGATATTGTTACTAAACTTATTCGCTTATTGTAAACTAGTAGATCCTTTTTGTGAGAGATAAATAAATGCTAAACATCCTACGCGTCCTTCTCCCCTTGGAAGAGATAATCCACCTACGCAAGAGATAAACTATTAAGTAGGTATATGTTCACCATTTCGTAAGATTATCGGAATCTCATTTCCCAAAGGCAAAACGTCACGATCCAACTCAGATAAGAATTCCAACTAGACAACGTTTGCTCGCTGTTTTTTGCAACAAAAAACCGTAATAATGGAGCTTTGAGTCATGTCTGTATTGACCTTCAACGCGGTGCTTTGAACCCATACATACTCAGTGTCAGTCCTAGATCATTTCGACAGAGTAATCAACATGTATCGTCGCTATAGACGCAGGTATTCGTTGATTTATGTAACCTGAGTCAGTGTTATGTTTAGTACAATCCCTCCAACCTTCCCATGGTCTGCCAACCTTTTTACACGGACCGCAACTGTGAGAAAAGAGTCGCTCGGGTGACTCCAGACTCTACAAATCGTACATACGATGTGATGTTTAGTTTAGTGTATAGTTTTGTGCAGAGATAACCGTGTTATGTTTAGTACAGTGTATATTTGTTTTGTGCAGAGATAACCGTGTTATGTCTAGTACAGTGTATATTTGTTTTGTGCAGAGATAACCGTGTTATGTTTAGTACAGTGTATATTTGTTTTGTGCAGAGATAACCGTGTTATGTTTAGTACAGTGTATATTTGTTTTGTGCAGAGATAACCGTGTTATGTTTAGTACAGTGTATATTTGTTTTGTGCAGAGATAACCGTGTTATGTTTAGTACAGTGTATATTTGTTTTGTGCAGAGATAACAACAATAGCTTCGACCGAGCGGGCCCCGGCCGGCATAGCGACAAGTATGGGGGAAGGCCGGATCGTGGAGACAGGAACGACAGGGGTGAAAGGTGAGTTATTTTAATAATTATTTCATTCATTACATTATGAATGTAAGCGGGTTAACTACATTGGTGTTCGGGTAACCAGCTTATAATAAGGTTAAAGATATTTTTTTCTCAAAGGACATAGTTGTACTTAAATTAGACCAGTTTTATAGTTGTAACAAATTTTAAAATTTAACTGGGTAATTAATTAATTTAACATTCCCTACAAGATTGTAGAAGTATTGAATAATAACACATATTTCCTTATTTTTTTTTCTAAAACAATAGCTGGTTGATGCAAAGAAAGACAATAAGTCCTCCTTAAGTTGTACTTGTGACTTTGAGTTTATTTTTTCGTTCTTAACGATAATTCTGTGTGTATGTCTCTTTTTATTGTGATTGTTTTAAACATGTAATCATTTGTATGTTTCACGCTACCTAAAGTTTACAACATTTAAGGCATAGGTAAGCATTCTAGGTTAAGCTGTTTGTTTATTTTTTAAATAATGTAAAAATTACGTATGTATCCATAACACAAGCTCTGGTTACTTTAAGGCTAGATGACGTTGGAAAACCCAGAATTAAACTTATATTTTATCTTTACTACCATTTTAGGAGAGGTCCGAAGCCATGGGAAACGAACCAAACATCACCTCCTCAAAACTCGTCCGAAGACGGCGTAGAAGAACCGGCCCAGTCTTCCTACCATGCCCAACGGAGAGACTTCAACCGAGACAATCACAGAGATAATCGGGATAATTACAGAGATAACCGTGACAATAACAGAGATAATCGGGAGAACAACAGGGATAATTTCCGGGATAACAGAGACAGGTATGTTTGCGTTATATTTTTATTTGTCTGGTATAGGTAATAGAAAAAGTGAAATAATAAAGAATTCCTGGTTGAAGTGAATTGTTCAAAATGTTCTCTGGAATCTTTCGTGGCAATTTTTGCTGCTGAAGAAAAATGTGTCACATATTCCAGAAGTTTATATTCAAACCCCAAACTATAATATTTATTTGACGCTAAATCTAAAAACAGCTTTTTTGAATACAACATTTTTATAAAGCTTGTTTTGGTCCGATAACCTTAAATAAATGCGCATACATTATGAACACGAAATTTCCAAATATCTTAGGCAGTTTTTTTTATAACAATGACAGTTTTGAATGCGATTCGACAGAAGAAAACCTAGGTCGGAACAGGAGAAACCGGCGCGTCCTAATTGGAGTAGGGACGCTGGAGGGGCGGGTAAGAGGCTCAGGCAAGCCGTCGAGGAATCCTCCGCCGATACTCAGAATGTCCCTCAAAGGGGTTCTGTCCAGGATAGATTGAAACGGTACCGTTGTCATCCGCCACCCTATATTTTACGAGTTAGCAGATTCCTGAAAATAACTGGCAGACTTATTCATATCGTTTATTGTCATACTTCATACAAATAAAAAAATCACCATCATTTATTATTAGCAACTCACTTGGAGTTTTGTTGAAGAAGCGTATACATTTCCCTTTAAAAGATACACTTATCTTATGTAGTCTAGTTGTGGGCACAGCGAGTTTATTCTTATTTCTATTATTTAAATTATCTATATCGCTATTTTTAGGGAACCGATTGATATTTTTATGAGTGTACAACAAGTTTCCATAAATATATTGACATGATACATAATAATGTTACTTACATTAAATGATGAGGCTATGACTCTTACTCTATATGACTCTATTCTCATCAGTAAAGGTTATCATTATATGCCTAAAGTAGTTATAGAGTTAATCACTTTGGTTATACTGAATTATATACATTTTGCATGATTTAAAATGCACTGCATCAGTGCACATCAAGGTAATGATAACATTGCTTGATGACTGGATTGCACAATGCACAGCATTTATACTTGTTATTATTTTAAGTCACATATTACAGAATGGGCCTGCCAGTTAGTCAAAATAATTCCAAATGTTTAAACTTAACACTTGTGATATCGAATGTGCCTAACTCGTAAAATCAAAGATGCGTCACCCCCCGCCGTTACGCTTTCACACCCATCAATATTAATGCTTTATCAATCCGCTGTTAATTTGCGCGAACGTTAGCGTGATCTGAATAATTACATGCATTCGGTGCAACACTAAACTCTAGTTATCGGCACGCATCATACTCGACTAATAGTTCGTACGAACTGTTGAACATTCCAGTTGAATAACTAGGCGCGGTTCTAATGAAGCTAATTTAGTGTCTTTCTTACACTTATGAAATCAACTAAATTCATTTTTTTTTGCTATCAGTATGAATGTTGGAAATGTTACTTTAACTTTCCTAATACCGGAAAAATTAATGAACTTACGCTTGCGGTATAAAGTGCAATAAATAAAGCATTAATGATTGTAAGTGTTGCTCCACGATGCTTGTTTACGCTTCATCGCGTATCGCCTAATCGAGCTCCCAATCTGTCTGGCTGGTCGCGTTTCGACATTCCACCGCACATGTCTTGTTGTTTTCGTTTCAGCACGGTTTTGGCGTTTCATTCTACGGCCCGTGTTATGAAAGCTTGCTTAGACATATGTAGATATATGCTTGAGTATATACTCAAGCGTAGATGATGACTGAGCAAGCTTTCATAATACGGGCCTAAATTCTAATCAACTGATTTCTCTCTTGTATGGCTTGGTGTGGTTTTGTTTTGCGTTTCGTTTTACTCGAGTCTTGTTTCCGTTTTTCATTCTTTAATGTATGCTATTGACAATAATTTAGTGTTAGCTTGTTTTCATACACATTTATACATGAGCTACAACTAAGCCGATCGTAACAAAGTATAGCGTGAGCACAATGCAAGTTACTAGAGCATGTAAATCACGAATACACGATAAAATCTCGAAGATACACACGATCGACTCTTCGAATGTTCTAGAAACTTGCAGCGTGTTACCAAACCACTCGAACCTCACCGTGTAATCCTCATTGCAGCGACCGATTCAACCCGCCCGAAGAGAACAATGACGGTAATCGAAATAGAGAGAATCGACCGCCAAGGGAGAACAGAGATAATCGAGGCGAGAGACGAGAATGGGGCGAGAAGAAAGAAGGCTGGGGTCAGAAGCGAGACTTCCGGGACAAGGGCGAGCGTTCAGACCGCCCGGAACGTGGCGACAGACCGCCTCGCAGCAACTTCACGCCGCGCGACCGAGCAGAACAGTCGCACGGATCAGAACACAGCTTCAAATCAGATGGGTCGGGCCGCGCGCCGCCCTTCAAAGCTCGCAGCAAGTTCACGCAGGTCCAATACAAGGAGCTTCCTGATCCAACCTCTCTTGACACGCCATTCCTCGAGCCGTCCGTAGAGATCGGTGCCCAGCACGAGGTCTCCGTCTCCTGGATCATATCCCCGGAAAGTTTCTACACGCAGATCCTCTCCCTCCAGGCGAAGTTTCTTGAAATGATGCATCAGATCCCTGAGCTCTACAAGGGCGTTAAACCGCTCACCGGGGACATCCCCGTAGGCGCGACCGTTCTCGCGCGCTATCCCGCTGATGGCGTCCTATACCGAGCGACCGTCGTCTCCGCCCAGCATTCCGCCAAGTTCATTGTCAGATACGTCGACTTCGGGAATAAGCAGCTAGTAGACGCTAGAGACATCTGGCAGCTCGACAGATCTTTACTGGAACTGCCTAAAATGGCAATCCATTGCTCCCTGATGGGCGTAGCGCCTAAAGACGGCGAGTGGAAGGCCGATGCTGAGATCGACCTTTGCTTCAACGCACCGCGATACCAGTGCATATTCCAGGAGTGTGCTGATGAAGTGTTCAAGGTCTCGCTTTGGAATAACGGAGTAAGCGTCGCTGATACTCTAGTTGAGAAGGAACTGGCTAAGATGTCTGAATACCAGGCCTCTGTCACTTTGAAAGGTAATTTGACCTTACGTCACTAGATAAAAGCTATATGCTAGTTTTCAGCAGCTAGAAATAGGTGTTACGGGTCGTGGCACGCCGCCGTGGGCGAAAGAATCGACCCCTCTAACTCGGCTCGTCGACGTCGAAAGAGTTATTTATCAAACGACTAGGTAGAAACAAAAAAGGTAACAACTTGTGGAAGCGCCAGCTTCTTCTTGTGTATTTTTAACACCTTTAATGCGATCAAGTTTCGAATCAGATGCAACTCGATGTACAATGTTTTTGATTTGCCGCGTCTTTCAATACCTAATTTAATTTTTTTTTATTTGAGATCCTTCAATAAAATATTCCTTGCAATTATATCTGAAAATCGACGCCAAGCAAGTGAGTTTTAGTTATTTGTGTCGTATTTTGTTTATAAATACTCTACATCGAGTTAGGCTAGTGTAGTGGTTGGACTAGCAGAACAAACCATGCACAATGGACCAATCCGAGTCTAAGTGCGGACACAAGAGTACACACACCATAGGCTAGGTTAGTGTATAGTAGTTTTTAAGACAATTATATGTAATGTAAATCTGTTTTCAGACGAGCCAATCGACATGACGATAATCGTCGGCCAGCAGATCATGTGTCGCGTGACGCACGTGGAGTCGTTCAATCACTTCTACGTACAACTGGATATTGAGAAGGCTGCGTTGGTTGAGCAGACTATTGCCAACTATGATGAGGCTAAGGTACTTGTTTTTGAGAGTTTACCTTTTTTTTAACTTAGGAAGGTACAGACTGCAGCTAGATGCTGGATGCGGCAAGCTGAAGACAGGGCGCTATGGCGCTCATTGAGGGAGGCCTATGTCCAACAGTGGACTGCTATAGGCTGATGATGATGTTAATTACTTCATTAGCACAAAAAAGTCTAGGCAGATGCTGCATTAAGGGAGGTCTATGTACAGCAGATATCGGAATAAATCCAATACAAGAATCATATGATAGCCTAGCTAGAGAAACATATATTAAAAAGCTAAAGTACGGCCAATATATCTATCAAATTGGAGGAGGCTTTCACCACTCTAAAGTGGTTCTTCCACATAGCTATAGTATAATTTTAGTGAATAGAGAAAAGTATAAATAATTTGTGTGGTAGTAAATAAAGCTTATTTTATGTACAGCAGTGGACTAGTATAGCCTCATAATGATGATGACTTTGTATGCTGAAGTGAATAAAAAGATAGAAAACACTACTACTATTTTACTAATATATAATAACTAGTTGTTGAGGTGTGCGCGAGCTGCAAGCAGCTTGCGGCGGTTATGTGTATATTGTGGTTTTTTTTATGTTTTCCCCATGTCTTAACATACACCCTTGATTATTTTGTTTGAAATCGATATCCAAGAGGAAAAATATAATATGATGTATATATATTTTGACAAATAAATATAAATTTCAGCTGACACCACCACACGACGATATAATAATCGACGGTACCCACTGCACGGTGAAGCATGAGGGAAAGATATACCGCGCTATATTGACCGATACCGCCGACAAGGCCAATATCAAGGCGGTGTTGCCAGATTATGGCAATACTATAACTACTTCGGTTGAAAATGTAAGTTTTGAGTTGAGACTAAAAACATTTAGATGTCCATAGATAAAAGAAACTCTACAATAGTGCGCATAGTGCTAATTGAAACTTTTGACCAGTGCGCGTCACTTCGTCTGTTTTTTCTTTCATCAAAGTTAAATGCCACAATGTATCATTCTGAGACGATATAATTGTTAATGTGAAACGATCAATTTAGTGGAATTAGGGTCCTGTTGTTATTCAAATAGGTATATCCTCAAATCATATTTTAACAACATTTTAATTAATATTTTTGGGAGAAGTCTTCATACATTATATTATGTCAAAGTTAACGGACAAAGCTGCTAATTTGACAGCCTCTGTGAGGTGGCGGATGAAGGTACGCCTACGACGCGACGCTGAAAGTTGCGGGTTCGATTCCCACCTTGGGGCATTTGTTTATATGATTTGCAGATATTTGTACCGGGTGTGCTGGGTGTTATGTGTACAGCTTGAGGTTAGATAATGTTGTGGGAATTGTCCATCATTATTTATTCTATTTTAATGTCTTGGTAGGAAGAAAGTGAAAGAGTATTGTCATTCAGCTAATAGTTTTTTTTTTTTGCATTTTTAGCTCATGATCCTACCCTCAGACCTCAGCGTGTATTACTACCAATCCCTGCATTGTTCCCTGAACAATTACACTGAGGCTTCGAACAAGCTCCTGACGCTTGAAGAATTGAAGACGCGGCTGACAGGCAATAAGTTTATTGTCTACATCAATGATGTCGAGGGGATCACGTGAGTATCTTGCCTTATTTAGCGCTCAGACCCGTATCTATAGCCTATACTAGTCCACTGCTGGATGTAGACCTCATGTTACCTTAATGTCTGTGGTGGTGGTGCAAGTTCTAAGCCGACACCGCAAGGCCTCAAGAGGTGATAGGCAGAAAATCAATGTGCCTATGTTTTTCTACTATGAAAAATCAATATACATAATTATAAACATAGAGAAACCTGTCATTTCACGTATATATCTCGCTTAACTTTTAACGCAAGTCTTTTTTTGCTATGGTGACTTTCGTTTAACTGCGGCTATGGTAGGCCTATTGTGATCGCCACAAACTATATCTTTGTCTTTTAGTTAGCCTCTGTTGACTGTGCACTCAGAAAAACACTACTTTTTACTTGTGATGAAAAGCCCTGAAATATGTGTTTTCATTGCAGCTTGGTGACAACTCTATACGACGGGGTAACAGGCCACAAAGTGGCGATATTCGAGCCGGATGAAGGCGCTTATGACGAGGTTCTAACCTTGTGCATGCGCTCAGTGTTTAACTACAACTTTGGAATGGCGTACATTTCTCACGCTGAGAACCTGAATGAGATCTACTTGCAAAGGGCTGGCGACGGAGACGCGCTGGCAGAGCTATTGGATCAGCTTTACAAGTTTTACGAAGAAGGTTTGTATTGTAATATATTCAACCGCCCGATAATCCATGATCTTGATATCTTTTTTTTTTCACGTCTAATATCTTACCTTTTATTTCCAGGTACGCCCGAATCACTCACCACATTCGAAGTTGATGCTCTATGCGTCGCCCAGTCGTCTGACACCAACTGGTACCGCGCTACCATACTTAGCGTCGAAGACACGCAAGTCAAGGTGCAATTCTCAGACTATGGCAACTCTGAGACAGTCCCAAAAGAATCGCTCAAGGTACTCGACAAAAAGTTCAACGAACCGTGCGCTCTAGCCCTAGTCGCTAGCTTAGGCCTCGTGGCGCTACAAGAGAATGCGCTCAGTAAACTATTAGAATGGGCCACCGAAAAGGAAGTGCAAGTCACGCTTAGCTTCGGTAGCGACGGCTGGCTCGCTAACCTTCATCTCGACGGCGTCGATCTTTCTATGAAACTGATAAACGAGAAATTAGCTACGCCACAGGTCGCGGTGGCCGAGGAAGAGAAATTACCTGAGGAAGCTGCGCCCACGGAGGAACCGGTCTCGCTACCTCCCGGCTGCACGCAAGTATACATCAGCCACATCGACACACCTGGGCACTTCTGGCTGCAAATGCTCGACAAAGTCGACAAGATAGAGGAGATCCAAACAGAGCTGCAAACGAACGCTCAATCCTACCCCGACATCGAAAACCGCGAGATGGGCACTCCATGCGTCGCTAAATACCTGGCGGACGAGCAATGGTACCGCGCCGAGATCCTAGACGCCGACGCAGATATAACTACCGTGCGTTTCGTCGACTACGGGAACACGGACGTTCTCGATAACCAGCCCGACCTCATCAAAGCTATGCCGGAGCATCTAAACGCAATCGAGCGATTCGGCATCCGCGCCAGCGTTAACGCTGTCCCCACAGGCACCGGCGAGTGGTCTGAAGCCGCTACGGAGTCGTTCACGCAGCTCGTGGGCGATCTCTCCAACCCCGTCGACTCTCTTATCGTACTCAAAGATGTCACCACGTATCTCGACATATTCGTCGGAGGCCAAAACATTACAGACAAGCTGGTCTCGGAGGGCCACGCTGCGCGTTCCGAGGAGGCGGAGTGCGGAGACCTCCCGTCCTGCTTCGCGAGCCACGTGAACTCCCCTTCCGAGTTCTGGATCCAGTTGGAGTCCGCTTCCAACGATTTGCAGGTCATGGAGGAGGCTATGGTTGACGCAGATAACTTCCCAGAACTAAAAGAGAAAGAAGAAGGCGTTGTTTGCGCCGCGAAATACCCGGAGGATGGTGCCTGGTACCGCGCGCAGGTTATAGTCGATGGATCAGAGGGCACCGAAGTCCTATTCATGGACTACGGTAATGCCTCTATCACGAACGAGCTGCGAAACCTCCCCGATGAGCTTAAAGTGAAACCTGCGCTGTCGAGAAAGTGCGCGCTGCAGAAACCCCGCGATATCAAAACCTGGTCGCGACGCTGCGAAGTCAAATTTAACGAGCTGGCGGCCGAAGGTGCCACCATTTTTAACGTGCAGTTCATTGCGTCGGGCGATATTTCTATCGTAGAACTGTTTTTGGAAGGCAAATCTGTGACGGAGGAGTTAGTGGGATTATGCGAGGTACAAGTAGCCGAAATTCCCGAGCGGCCGGCGCCCGTCGGTCAGGATTCGCGTTGCAGCGGTAAAATCTGCTACGTCCAATCTGTGGATGAATTCTATGTCAACCTTGAAAGTACCGCGTCCGACCTCGAAAAAGTGACAGAAGCCATGTACAACGCCGCGGAATTTGAAACTATCCCTGAACTGAAAGTTGGCACAGTTTGCGCTGCGTTCTGGTCAGAAGATTGCCAATGGTACAGAGCCAGGTTGCTAGAGTTCTGCGACGCGGGATTTCACGTTCTGTTCATTGATTTCGGTAACAAGGCTAAATGCGAAGAGTTCAGGGAGCTACCTGAGGAACTTGCAGTGATGGAACCGCTAGCTAAAAGCTGCCGGTTAGTCGGTGTCCCTGATGACACAACGTCAAAAGAAAACTGCAGAACCAAACTAGACGCACTTGCTCTAGATGACTTGACTCTCAAGATTGAGATCTTGGACAGTTCCAAAGAACCTATGCTTGTGAAAGTATTGGTGGATGATAAAGATGTTCTCTTGTCAATCTCATCAGAGAAACCAGCTGAAGAGATTCCAGATACTGCAGAAAATCAAGACACTGTAGCTATTCCGGAATTAACAGAAGTTCTGGAAACAGATGTTCTGGAACAGAAAGTGGCGCCGGAAACTAAAGCAGCTCTAGAAACTATAGAACTTCCGGAAACTGTTAAGAATGTACATGAAACTGATAGTTTAGCTGAAAAAGAACAAGAAACCGTAGAGTCTGTGTCTGAGGCAGCTAATGATATAATAGACGCCGAAACTGTGGTTGAAACTGCTATATCATCAAACAACCAAGATACTGACGAATTCATGGATGCTGCTGACGAACTTAATGTCTCAAACGAATTAAACGATAGCATAGACAGCAGCCACACAGTCATTGAGAACAAATCTTTCGAGACCGACCAACTAGATGATGCTGAGAGTCTACAAGATAAAATGGACGACACTCTTGCTTCGTCTGAAAAAGACATTTCCTCAGAAACTCTAGAGAATTCCAATGATACAATCAAAACGGGAACACCGGAAAAAGAGGAATCAAAAGAATCAATCACCGATACAGGCTACACAAGTGAGGATAAGGACTCGCCATTGAAAATTGCAATAGAATCCAATTGCGAAGAAGATTCGCTTACAAATGGATCTATCAAACCAGTGGAAGGTGCTACCGAGAAAACAGTTAAAACCAAGGATGATACTGCAGAGATGCCAGTTGAAACCAAGGTAGATACTGTCGAGGAAACGGCTGAAACCAACGAAAACACTGCCGAGGAAAAAGTTGATACGAAGGAAGATACTGTCGAGAAAACTGTTACGAAGGAAGATACTGCTGAGGAAACGGTTGAAACCAACGAAGAAACGATTGAACCAAAAGATGCTTCTGAAAATACAGTTGATGAGACAAAAAATACACTTGATGTGCCGAACGCTACAGAAAAAGATACAGCAAAGTCGAAAGAAGATTTAACTTCTAAGACTAAACAAGACCCTGTTAAAGTAGACTTAAATAAGACAATCTAAACTTCATAAACATGCTATTCACTACCATTTGTAATAAATCAATCTCATTAAACTAAGTGTTAACTAAAACTCCATTGCGGGGCAATGTTTGTGATACTTATGATACGTTTTGTTATTATTTAGCTATAACGGCAAGGGAGGCGTATTTATCGAAATGTTAACGCAATAACGGAAAAGCTCTTGTCATAAAATTATTCTGTTTATTCTTGTCAATAGGATACTATTCTTCTAAGTTTATAACCGCTTGTACTATTAGAGGAACGTGGAATTACGTGTTTACCAGTGGATTATTGTGTTGCTTTAAGGCTAGCGTCGACGTGCCGGCATCGGGAAGTCCGCGCTAATCGCATCAGACGGATTTTTAACGTTGTCAACAGTCCGATGCGTCCGTTCTTTATCTGTGGACGCACTACTATAGCAAACCTTATACTGCGGAGCGTCTGTGACGGCCTGTAGACGCTAGCCTTTATATTTTGTTTTGGTTTCGTTTGTTTGTGTGAAAGGGTCCGAGATTTTAATGACTGTACATTAGTATGTTTTACTTTGACTTACTTGAGGTTGTGCAAGTATTTTGAGACTAATGTTAACTTGTACATAAATAAAAAGGTGATAGAAATAATAGGCAGCCCATTCCGAAGCAATAATTTTAATAGCACTACGCAAAACAATCATTTAATTTTTTTTATTCTGTTCTTTTTATTGTAAATCTTTGAAAAATTGTGCGAATACTTAAACGCATCTCGGATTTCAGCCGAAGTGACCAATTTTTTTCAGATTTTTACTTATTGAAAACTGTAAAAAGTCACTTCTTGATTGATTTAATTTGCGTTTGAGTAATATAATAAGGGGTAAGTAAACCTGTTATAGAAGTAGTTTAAGATGTGCTCAATACAGTAATGAACGTCGTAGTTCTTCTCTTTAACACATTAATACTCAAGTTATTGTTAGGTACGATTTGTTTTTTTATAATTATATAAAAGTTAATATACATTCCCCTTCAAATTGGATCAGAATGAACATATTGTTGTGGAGATATGTAGATAAAGAAGTTTTTAAAACTATAAATAACGTTTGTGCCTACTAGACACTTCCACAAAAGTGCAGTCTTTGAAAAATTATTTGTATCCAGATTACCTTTACCAGTTAAGTTTGCGATAATGTTTATTTGTTCAATTTTTTAATAAACAGTGTATAATAAAAACCAGTTCTTAATTTTACTAGATTGCGCTGCTGATATAATCTAATAGACCTACTGGCGAGAACCATTAGGGTTATTTCACTAATCCCCGTCAAAGGGATAAGTGAACTTTTTGTTCATTATTCGCCGTTGACAATCCCCGTCTATTAAATTGCCTAGGCAACGATTCTTTATTAAAATCTGATTTTACCTATTTTAGTAGACTCACTCGCCACGTCGCCACTAGTGTCGCTTTTTCTTTTTTCTTTCAACTGGCTCAGATTATCTTTCGATTCATGAAGCAGTCATATTGATGTTATGAGACAGTTTAGTTACGTTAGAGGCAAAACTAAAGCCTAGCCGGGAATAGGAAGGACATAATACCTACATTTAGGCTGAACTAGTTTTGCCTGGCAGACTAACAGCCAGTTTCTTGAACGCAGATCATGTTCATAATTAGTAATCAATTATCAAATCTCCAATCAAGTGTCATTTGTGTTGCACAATTCACTGCATAGGCCTCACCTCATGAGCGCGGAAACAAAGTTGAGTATTCGAGCAAGAACATCGTGTTGAAAGGGTACTGCCACATTTTAGAAAAAAGTGGCAGTACCCTTCATACAGTTTTTTTTTAATTATCTACATCTGGTGTAAAGCATTTTTATATTGCATTTTAAGCAGGTTTAAGTAAGGTTTTAGAAAAAACGCAGCAGCCGCCGCCCCTATCTACACACAAGCTCATAAGTGCCCCTCTTGAGATAGAAGCTTCGGTTAATTATTTCAGCTAATTGAAGCAAAATCACTGAATATTGATCGTTGATTTGACAAGCGCTTGACCAAATAAAAATGCCTAATCAGCGTCCCAGAAAACCCATTTGATGTTTGACAAGAGATTTGCTTTCATTATATTTTTACACTTTACTTCATCGTACCACCTCTATGCAGATGATCTCCAAATATACACGCAGGCTCCGGTAGATCAGCTATAGTCTTCTATGAAGACCTAGCTCATATCCTGGACTGGAGTTAAGAGCTTTGGTGAAGTGAACCCTGCGAAAACGCAAGTGATCACAGTAGGAAGCTCGCAGATGATTGTTCGAATAAATTGTAGTAGGCTTCCAAACGTTGTCTTTAATGGGATTCCTGTCGCGCAAAGCGAAACAGTCAAAAATTTAGGGGTCCTCATGATAGAAATCTGTCGTGGGGACCGCCCGCAGATATCTGAAATCAGCCGTAAGATGTTTGCTTCCGCTGGTTCTCTTAGAAGGCTGGCTGCGTAACTTTTTACCCATTGCCACTAAAAATTTTCTGCACAATCTCTTCTACCTACTTCCAATTCTCGATTATGCCGATTCTTCATTTCTTGATCTAACTGAGCGACAGTTAGACAAACTTGAGCGCCTGTAGAATGTCGGGATAAGGTTTATATTTGGCTTGCGCAAATATGACCATGTCTCGGAATTTCGCAGGAAGCTCAAGCGGCAACTTATACAGCTTCGCCGTAATTCTCATATCCTATCTCTTCTCTATCATTATATTTCTGGCCTCTGCACCCCCTTATCGCAAAGAACGTTTCACCTTTCTTCATCTTTCTCTGCGCTCTCCGGCAACCCTTATGATTCAAATACCTGCTCACTCTACTTCTTTCTTCGCCCATTCCTTTACTGCTGGGCTGTTCTACTATGGAACGCATTATCACAATCTCTTCTCCTTCAAATCTATCTATTTGACAGACTGGTCAACTTATCTCTGTTTAAAATCCAAGTACCTACGTAATCAACGTTTAATAATTATATACTTGCATATTATTTTATTAAAATACAGAAATTAAATAAAACAACATGATAAAGTTGAAGCACTTTATTCAATTGTGGCAAGCAGACCATAAAATAAAAAGCTTTTAACATCTATACAATGTTTACAGTTCGAGACAAAAATTATAGAAAATCAGATACAGGCCAGCGCATTGTCCATGCTTTCATTACATTTAAAACTGTTAAAAAGATACGACAAAATAGAAGACATGCTATTTCCAAGAATTAGATAATTTATTATCATTAAAAAAACATAAATTGTGCCCAAATTAGGCTTTTTATGTCATATAAAAATATGTTACATGGCATCAGTATATTCAACAATTCAATTACATACTGAAAAAAATTCAAAATGATTATTGATCCTTATTTTTATCAATAAGACCTAATATTCCAAAATCTTTCAAATCTTTATGGTTTTCCAAGATGAGACCCTTTTCATTTGCAAGATGCAAAACAGACAGTAAGGCAAGTGGCACACTGAGCGATTCACGCATATTATTTGACAGCTTCTTTGGTAGTTCGGTATAAAGGGCTTTAAACGTTGTCTTTCCAACTTGAGGGTCCTCTTCACATGACCCTTCTGTTAGCATTTTCCATGTGGTAGCCTTCAGATGTTTCATGTCCACTTTTTTCGCTCGCATCGCGTAAGGTATGAATATTTTGGCCACCTGTAAAATAACAATAAAAATAAAGTACATCTAAAGTCAATTTGTGAGTGAAAATGTTTGTTATCACTACTTATGTAGTATAAAAAGTCGCTACCCGCTGTCTGTCTGTCCTATGTATGCTTAGATCTTTAAACCTACGCAACGGATTTTAATGCGGTTTTTTTAATAGATAGTAATAGATATTCGAGAGGAAGGTTTATAAACTCTTTGACACATAGATTTCCACGCGGGCAAAGCCGCAGGGCGCAGCTAGTAAATAATATAAGACACAGATAAATGATCTTGGTCAAATCCAGATTATTTTTGAAACTTTTTACCCAGGAAATGCGCGTGCAAATAGAAGCATGTGCTATACCCGCGCCCACGAGAGCGTTGTATCCGGACATAAAGCAGCGTAAGCGAAGATATATGTATAGCTCTAAGAATTAGCAAGCTGAAGTGGCAGTGGGCCGGCCATATCTCGCGAAGAACCGACAACCGCTGGGGTAAACGTGTTCTTGAGTGGAGACCGCGATTAGGCAAACGTAGTGTAGATGCCCTCCGGCCAGGTGGGATGACGACTTGCGAAAGACTGCAGGCAGATGCTGGATGCGGCAAGCTCAAGACACGGCGCTATGGCGCTCATTAGGGGAGGCCTATGCCCAGCATTGGATATACATAGGTTGATGATGAAGCGAAGATATACCTTTGTCGGTGGTTCCAGCATTTCCCCGATCTCCTCGGGCTCAGCCGTTTTGACCTGGTCGTGCAAGTCGCCTGCAGCCATTGCGTCCTCGTTGGCCCAGTCGTCGCCGTCCTACAATATGAAAACTAATTATTAACAGTCTAACAGAGACAATACACACAGGTAAAATACAAAGCACGGCAAAGCTGCAGAAACGTGTATAATTTGGTTTATCTATTCCATATTTTAGATATCTAATTCTAACCCAATAAATTTCATTTTTGCTCGCACGGTTGCCACCATGTCTATCTCGGAGAACAAGTAGAACGAGCGAGCTAGAAGCTGAAGTATGTTTAGGTGGTGCAATGCCGCTCTGCCAATTTAATTTCTTAGAGGTTACCCCGACTGCGAGGGCTTTCGTACTATAATGACAAAGCTAAGCATCGTCTTGTTATAATAAAAGTGATTCAATTCAAATATCGTCAAACATGGTAAAAAGGTGGTTTTATTCACTATATTCTAGCATGCAATAATTATGTTACGACTAATAATTTATTAAGATTTAACATTTAAAAAATCATTGACTTCATAAAAATTCCTGTCATTCAGCCTAAACTATTTAATTTTAAATAAATAATTATTTAATAATTTGATGTCATTTGGTAATTTATTATATATTTTTACGCATCGAGTCAAACAACTTTTGGTAAATTTGCCTGAACGGGATATCTTTTAGAACAATTATATTCGGGTCTCTACATAGTCGAGGGTGTTTGTCACATGCTATTATAAATAATAGATACTTCATAAATATAAAGCGACGGAATGAATGAACACAAACCTGCACATTAGCGGGACAGTAGGAGGCGTCATTCTCATTGTTGTAGTCATAATCTCTGGCCTCCTCGACCGTCACCGGCTCTGCTAACGTGCGCGTCTCGTCACGTTTACGCAGCATCATCACGTTTTCACGGAGGAACAGCTTGCGGAAGTAGGACTCGTCTAGACCTCTGTGAATAAGGATGTTCTGGTTAATTTCTTGTTTGCTTCGGTCTTAGAATCCCCGTTTTTTTCCCAAACTTGTATCACATTACTAACATCAGCCATACGCTGTTTTCTTTGACCATATTTTTACGCTAACCAGTCTATAGGCGTTATATCTCAACTCGTATCTCGGGCATTTGTGCTCTTAACGAGAGGCACAATACACTTGTCTCAGGTGGACTGTGACCACAACACAGGCACGACAGTCTACGAGGGTCTCGAGGCGAGGCGATTTGATCATGTAGACACTTGTGGTCGGCCTGTCTCGAAGTATCTCGCCCAACATGTACTGTCGCTCTTAATAATAATAAATAATGTTGGACAATCCACACAGCATCATGTAGCCCCTGACTAAGCCAAAGCTTGTGTTATGGGTACTAGATGACTGATATACTTAATACAATACATTACATTTACATAGATAATGACCAGAACACCCTGAACAAATGTCTGCAGATCGTACACACAATTGTCCCGAGGCTGGAATCGAAGCCACAACCTCCTGCGTCGCAGACCGCCCACCGCGCCAAAGTGATACTGGTTCACCAGCGACACCAACCTGTCTATCGGCGTCTTGAAGTTAGTCTCATTCCACGTATGCCCCGTAGCCAGCGTCTTCCTGCTAATCATGATCTTCGCAGGCTGCGCCGGCTCGTAGTCCGCATGCGGCGTCGCGCGGCAGTCGGTGGCCATTCCCGCATTCAGGAAGTCGAGCTGGCGTTTCGTTCGCGCGGGTTTCCTGCCTTCTATTGTCGCGCGGCCGGTGGTTGTGCCTTGCGCTGTGCGTTCCATTTTTGATGCTGCGAGAAAATAATCATATGTTAGATACCATTAGGCTTATTGAAATAGTGACATTAGGATCAGTAGGAGATTGATAAGCTTTTTTCATAATAAATAATGCTGAACAATCCACACAGCATCATCTAGCCCCAAGCTAAGCAGAGTTTGGGATATGATGGGCTCTAGATGACTGATATACATAATAAATACAGTACATAGATAGATATTTTTTTATGATACATAGATAACGACCAGAACACCCGGAACAAATATCTGTAGATCGTACACACAACTATTTCGACGGGAATCGATCCCGCAACCTCCTGCGTCGCAGGCGGACCTTCGCCCACCGCGCCACAGAGGTCGTCAAGTAAATAAGTTAGTACCTCTATTGTTCTTGAGCCGCCAGTGGCTAGGTCCCGCCCAGGCGGCCACGATGGCCGCGCAGTAGGAGTACTCCAGCCTCGAGTCGGGCGCCGCGTTGGGCCGCATGTCGGTGAGGCGGGCGAGCGGCGCGGCGGCGGCGCGCGCGACGCACGCAGCCACGGCCACGTCGCCTTCCTCTTCGCTTTCGATGCCGCCCAGAGGTTCGTCGTCTAGAAATAACCATAAAGCAACAATTCATGTTTGTAAATAGTAATAATGTAGGTATTATGGTATGTAGTGTAGGTATTTGTCTTCTCTTTTTATGTTTATATTTATTAAGTACCACCGTCTATTTTGTTCTTTCATGTCCAGTCCATCCTAAGGTTGCCTGGAAGAGATCGCTCTCAACGATAAGGCCGCCCTTTATACTTCCTTTATTCTATTGTTTATTCCTGTATTGTTTTCTGTTTTGTGCGGTATAATAAAGTATTTTCTGTCTATCAATCTATTTTTTTTTTTTGTATTGTATTAATTAGCTTGCTTCATCACCAGAGTCCAGAGCTTGGTCTCGCTACTTGCTAGCGTTATTTACTGGCTATGTTCGCAGCTCAGGCGGTTTGCATTGGTTGGTGCAAAAAACTACTCTGTATTATTCAAAATAATTACCGAACTGAATTTGCACTGCAGAAAAGTTTTCAGTACATACTGTAATGTTGAGTTAGTTCCTTCGTAAACGAATATCGTGACCACGCCCACTATCACAATCCTTACCCAACTTTATTAAATTCACAACGGCAAGTTTTCAATATTTCAGAACTATTCTTCCGAACTCTTTCGAAACCCTCTCAAATATGAGACTGCGGAGAAGAGAACAAAAGGACTTCTGACACGAAGAAAAGAGCTAGAGCTCGGGGTTTGCCCGAGGCTTAATGTAGCAAAGCATGGCAGTAGATATCAAGCAATCAAATTATTTAATGTTCTTCCTACTGAATTGAAAGCAATTGACAACCCAAATATTTTTAGAATTATTTAATAAATCTTTTGCTGAAGGGGTGTTTTTATACTATTGACGAGTTTATCAGACGAAAGTAATTATTATGCTACCAATAATGAATTGAATTATTTATATTTGCATGCTTTTGATTCACTTTCCTATTTAGAATGTGTTTAGATTAAGTATTTGTAGCTATAAGTATTAATTCATACACAATGTAAATTGTTTTTGAATAAATGAACTGGACTTGGGCTATTCTTTAATTCTTTATTGTACACATACAAAACTTAAAAATAACGAAATTAAAAAGATATGTACATAGGCGAGCTTAACCCTGAGTTAGAGTTTTCTTCCAGCAAACCTTAGGTTTACAGGAGTGGCGATGGAATATATTACGTGCGTATTCTCATAATGTGTGTCTTTAATAATGTGAAATCTACACGCTGTCCGCGTAATCACAAAAACCGTGTTATTATTTTATGTCTGCTAGTTTTAATGTATGTATACAATGTGACACACCGACACCGGTAACCAGACACTTTGTATATTACTATGGACGGTAGAATAAGTTAATTAAAATCTGTTACTTTTCTATGGTCTGAAATAAATTATTTATTATTATTATAATGTGACTTACCATACAGGTCATTATGAGCCTCGTCCAGAGGTATAGGCTCAACTTCTGCGTTCACATCGAAGGCTAAGGCTTGCTGAGACAGATTCAACCTGTTGTCGTCTACCCAGTTGTTTACGCGTTCGTTGCTGAAATATTAGCAGAATGTATCGTAGTGGACTATACAAAAAAGGTATTTCAGAATAACTTATATGGGTAATGGGAGCCCTAAATAAGTCATCATCATCATAAGTCTATAGCCCAGCAGTGGGACAACAAGGGCAAAAAATTCAATTAAATACTATAAATAATAAATAATTCTGAACAATCCACACAGCATCATCAAGCCCCAAGATAATCAGAGCTTGTGTTATGGGTTCTAGATGACTGATATATGTACTTAATACAATAGATTACTAACCTGTCTTCCGTATCGGGATCCCAGTTGCTAAAAGAGAAGCCAGTGAACGGCTCACAGATGTGATCCTCCTCAGTGATGGCCGGCATCAGCTTGAATGAGATGGTGTACTGTTCTGTGAGATCTATCTCCTCTGGCTCATTCTCTTTGATAGGCTGAAGGAACTGGTTGTCTGTCCTGTTATATTTGGATTTTTTCACTTATTTATTCAGACAGAATAATATACATTACAAAACGTCAGACATTATTTATAACCTAAAGTAGTTAGGTAGGTAAGTCAATGTATATTAATAAATACAATAATAATACCAATATTGCATTTTTGTGTTGCCATCGCCTTTAGATTAACTCTCTCAAAGGGCCTCTGTGCTGTTGGCTTCGGCCCCACGCAAGCCTTCCAAAGGACCGGGACACTTTATGACCCAAGATTATGGTAATCAGATACTAATAATACTGTAGAATGTATTTAAGTCATTTATAATATGTATAACCGGATATTTCCCATGATATTCTTCAGTTATTCCGTGACTATGGCGCATGCAACTGACTGCAACTACAGTTGCATATTCAGTACACCGAAAAATTGGAAAACTTAAAATAATTTAAATCATGGTAATTATGCCGTTTTTGATGACTTTAGTGTTAGTAGGCATAATAGTTTAGGTATTTTTTTATTTTTGAATTTGACCGAATAGACGCGACCAATGTAAGCTCGACGCATTCTCCGTCAGATATGTACCGACAAAGATGGATGAGAACCACAAAGTACGTTAGGCTTTGTGGTTCCTCATCCATCTTTTCAACAAACCTTAGGATCAAAGCCAGTGTTTCATCATGTATCGGTAGAGTGGCGTTGAAAGATCGGTTTGATGACGTCATGTCACCGGCGGTTGCTGTCAGCCGCTCGAAGAAAGGGTCTGAAAGGAAGTTCATATTTATACTCATTTATTTATTGCATATCATACATTTTCATCTAATTTTATGAATGAATGAACACTTTATTGCACTAAATAAAAAATAACAAAATACAATCTTATACCTAATTATCAACAAAAAGTACAATAGGCGGCCTTATCGCTGATAGCGATTTCTCCCAGGCAACCCTTGGATGGGGAAAAAGATCAATCTACTAAGTGAAGGTAGAGCACAAACAGTAAATGAAAATTAACAAAACAAAAATTAAAAACTACAAACATTACATAACAAAACTACTTTATTATCTTAAAAGGTCATTTTTATCTTAGGTGTTAAGCTTAGAGTACATGTACCCTGTAAGGGCTCTGCAATTTATTTTTAAACTATAATAGTAGTAAGTAGTCTATTTATAGCAAAAAACAATGTAAATATTAAAGTTAAAGGGCCATACAAAAAACATCGTTATTTAGGCAGGCTTTATCTCTAGAACCGTAATAAGCAGACTGTTCAAATTTTGAAAGAATGTAGAGAATGTGATAAATATTGAAAAAAAAGAGGTCCTATAATCATGTCGTCAACGCCTGCCGCGGCAAAAACAAAAATACACTTTTCTATATAAACAAAATAAATGAAAATCTGGGCTTATTCTTCTCTAGCTGTGGACTCACCAATGTAATCATTAGTATCAAAGTCTCCATTGAACACCTCTGGATTGGCGGCTATAGCGCCCTTCGAGCGTTTCTTTTTCTTCTTGACGGGAGCAGGGTTCCCGTCCGCATCCAATGGAGCTTCCTCTGGTGTATTGTCATCATCCTTTTTCCCTCTTTTATTCTAAAACACAAGTTTGTTTATTAGAAAATAATAAAAGATATAATAATGCTGGACAATTCACACAGCATTGTTTAGCCCCAAGCTAAGCAGAGCTTGTGTTATGGGTACTAATAGATGACTGATAAACTTATACATTACATCAAATATATTTCTAAGATCATATAACTGCATAGATATCAAAATTATTTCATTCCTAAATCAAATACTAGCCTAAACATATATATTTATAGGTTACCTACTTAACTAGGGTCATACATATTTGTATCTTATTGAAATGTTATAATAATAGACTAATGAGCTTACGGACAAACGGAATAACCGTTTAAGTTAGCTTTTAGATTAAGATGTAATGAATTGTGAAACATAAATAAACGAAAAAAAAAAGGTATTTAATTAGAAACTATGCGCTCATTGTCAGTACTAGCATGACATGGTACCTAGCTACATTACCTCTACATATTCTTCCATTCTTCTCCATCATCAACATCAGCCTATTAAGTCCACAGCTGGACATAGGCCTCTCTTAATGAGCGCCATAGCGTCAGCTACCTGGCTTTTAATTATGAGTTTATAAAATTCCAAGTTCATAATTTTTAGAGATCAGCCATAAACATGGATCGAAATTAAAGTTTTACCTGAGTGGCTTTTGTTAGTCCTCCAGCCATTTTCAGCACGTCATAATGCACAGCGTCTACTCTGTACGAGTATATCCTGGTTGATGCATCAACCACTGTCGAAGCAGTCTGCAAGTTTTCCATCCGGGAGTCATGTTTCCGCAGCATAGATGTCATGAAATCTATTAATTGTAGGTTCCAGGCATTGTCTTTAGTGATTTTCTAAAACAAATTGAGTTTGTTAAGGATTTATTATCTTAATCCAAATAGCTACCTAATGCCTATTATAATTACTACCTCGTTTTTCACCTGTATTGTATGATTGTAGGTAAAATAAATCAAATTAGTTTTTCACTAAAACATACATTATTATAAATAACATTAAATAATCTAAACAAACAACTAGACTTAAACAAAAACTAAAAGGGTAGTATCATCAATAAAGTTATTATATTGATCTTGTTCTACAGACTCAATGTAGGTAGCTGCATTATACAAGATATATTTACAAAAATGTAAGTCAAAACTTTTGAAAGTTATTAACATCTTGGCTCCATCTGATCCTAATTTTTTATTTCAAATCTTATAATTTAATTTTTGTATATAATTTTAGTTCAATTTTAAATTTAGTTTGACATTTTGTTCTATTCCTTTTATGATTTATATTGTATAAAATCTATATCTAATCTATGAATGTTTAATTTTTGTTTATTTTTAAGTTTTGTGTGTTTTTAATTTTTATATTTATTTATTTATTATATGGATTCAATGTAATCTGAAATAAACAAATAATAATAATAATATTTAACACTAAAGTCATTTAAAACGGAATATTTACCATGATTTGATTTTGGAGTTCTCCAATATTTCAGCACAGTTTCATGATCATGGTAAATATCCCATTTTGAATGACTTTAAACATAAATAATTTGTGAGATCTTTATAAACCTAATCAAACTACTTACATTCTCAGCATAGAGCTTGAGGCATCCCTGATAATGTTCCTTCTGTGGTGATGATGATATTGTATCTCGACTTGATCGTGGTGTCGATAGGGTGGAAGAAACCACTGATCGCTTCTCTGATGCCACCAGGGACGAACGCTCTGCATCATCATCATTCTTTTCCTGAAGTTTACAGATATAAGTTTGTACTGAGATTTTGATTTTGAATTACTTATACAGAGGTTGGTACAGGACAGGGTTTTTACAAACTAAGATTGAGAAAAGTGGAGCAAAGACTTGGTTTAAAAGGATATTAAGTATGTGTTATTTATTTTACAAGTTATTTAGGTCTAGTATGTTGGTCAGACCCAATTATAACTTGTTGAATAAGACAAACCTCGTCTGTAGCAAGCGTTCTTCGTGTATTAGGGATGAGACTGCGCCTCTTGATACAACTGTTACTGCTCCCGCCAATGCTGAGCCTTCCCAGAGACGCGGGAGTTGAAGTTATGGGAGTTTCTATCATATTACCACATGAGAGTTCATCAATAGAAAATAAAACAACTTTTTACATTTAAGTCCCACACAAATACAAGTTTATATTAGAACTTTATCAATTTATTTACAAAATTGATTTCAAAATCACAACAACATCCTTTCTTTCAACGGCTATTTTATCATTCACTCACTCACTCAGTCTCAGACTCATTTAATTACATTTCCGTTGCAACTTCTCTTTCTGGGTACGGACAAAGAGAATACAATACAGCAAGTGACCTCAGGCCAGTGGGGCAACCATGCTATTTATAACACTTGTCTGTTATTCGGATAAAATTATCTATAGATAGTTTGATAAGGCTATCGGAGGGCGTTTGTGCCATAGAAAAAATCTTCATTTGAAACAGAACTCATTGTATAAGGTACAATTGTGTGGTAGCGAACCCCGGCAAGAAGCGAAGGGTTTCGTTTCGTGTTAGAACAAGATTTAATATTTTTTTTAGAATTTTTTCTGCGTTCTACAAGGATTAAAAGTAAAGGAAAAATAATTTGCTGCAAATGAAAACCCTAACTGATGCTACCCCACATGATGCTGGGTACAGTCCAATCGAATATGAGCAAGCGAATGCAAATGAGTAGGATTCGACGACAGGTACTACACGTTCACTCGCTTTCTTTCGCTATTATATCCACACCAAACGAACGCATGACGTGAAACATGGCGTCGACGTCAGCGAGCCTTGGCCAGCGAGTGTTGGCGTTGGCGCGATATTTTTTGTAGTTTTTCATATAGACAGACCAGACATAACCAGCAATACCTATTTGCGGCTGATTCATTTTCCGCTAGTTTTTAGGGTTCGGTACACAAAGGATAAAACGGGACCCTATTACTAAGACTCCGCTGTCCGTCCGCCTGTTCTTCTGTCACCACGCTGTTTCTCATGAACCGTGGTAGTTAGACAGTTCAAATTTTCACAGATGATGTATTTTTGTTGCCGCTTTAACAACAAATACGTACTAAAAATAGAATAAAATAAATATTTAAGGGGGCTCCCATACAACAAATGGCAACAGGTAGAGGCTTGAAATATTCACAGAATATTTAATTATAGATTCACTTTATACATAAATAATTAAATTAAAATATAACAAATATTTAAGGCCTCCTATACAACAGACATGATTTTTTTGCCGTTTTTATAGTTAATGCTACGGAACCCAACGTGCGCGAGTCTGACTCGCACTTGGCCGGTTTTTTAATTAATTGTTTGTGGAACATTTTTTTCACCTATCATTGCAGCTTGGGGCAGCTAGGGGCTACCATACTAACACGTAACGTAACTTACGTTATCAGCGTTATTACGGTAATTTTAGCGCAGATAACGCGTGTTAAGGCACATTTTAACGCGAATAACTCGTGAAAAGGCGTTATTCGCGTTAAATTGCGCCTTAACACGCGTTATAACGTGCATTACGTTGTGTGTTAAATAGCATGGTCCCACAGGCATACCTAATTTCAAGTGGCTATTACAGCATTTTTGTCAATTTTGAGTGTATTTTGTTCGTTCTGTCTATGATTTTGCGATTTTGGGTGTGTGGCCTGTGTGTGGTGTGATTGAAGACTTGATGAGTCATTCATTCTTGATAGAAGCACAAAATCTATCGACAATATAGAACTATTGTGAAGTTGTAGCTAACAAAAAGTAAACAGCACAGCGCCCTCTTTTCGAAATCCTCTGTCTGTTCAAAAGTTCATATATTTTTCAATTTTTATACATAAAACAATTCTAAATTTGTATAAACATATGTATTTATATCCAATAAGAGTAAATTTTATCTAAAAATCGTGATAAAAAACTAATTTTTGTAGAAACTGTGAAATAATCTGAATACAAAGTTTTGAATTTCCCCGCTCAAAACAGCTGTTTGTAAACGTAGCGCTTGTTGCTAACTTCGCGTTAGTCATTTTATTCGGTGGCTGAAATTTTGCGGTCGACAAAATCGTAAAAAATCTTTGTCATCGTAAAATAATTTATAAAGTGACATTATGAGTACTGGAATGCCCGAATTGGGCTCCAAGATAAGCCTAATATCGAAAGCTGACATTCGTTACGAAGGCCGACTTTTTACGGTTGATCCTCAGGAATGTACCATCGCTTTGGCTAGCGGTAAGTTTGACAAATGGATACTGTTATTCTCTTCCAAAATACATAATTTTCGTATATTTTGTGCCATTAATGTTCTACTCCCATGCATTTGTCCTCCTACGTACGAGTTGCTTTGTAATTCTGTAGGTGTTTAGATGATAATAGTTGTTTCCCTCCTTACTTATTTCTGAAGATAACTGTTTATTGTTTGCGTAGAAATCTTACTGTGTGCTAGTTTATTAGATTTTCTATAGGGAAGTTCTGTGCAATGCACCACATTTTTTTAAACCTACCCTCAAAGTGAAAACACTGAAGGGTCTGTGACCGCGGTTTCACATTGATGACGTTGATGTTATGTTTCTTTCACTATACCAGATGTACCTACGTAGCTACAACGCTGTTCTACTGAAATCTACAGTTATGGTTTAAGAAATCCACTAACAATTTCTTTTTTTTTTATTGTGGGTAGGGTAAACGTTTTTTTCTTTGAATAGACTGTAGGACTGACTTGGAGGATGATTATTGTGCATTTTATTACAGTATTTTGGAATGAAGTCATACAACACCTAGATCTAAAACAACAATACAGTTTATTGACACCTGTTGTTTGTCCACAGTGAGATCGTTCGGCACAGAAGATAGAGAGACACAGTACCCTGTGGCCCCTCAGAGTCAGGTGTATGACTACATCTTGTTCCGTGGCTCTGACATCAAGGACATCCGAGTATTGAACAATGTGCCTTCTTTGCCCAACGACCCTGCGATCATGCAGATGTCCGTCCCGCCCACGCTTGGCACAGGTCCGGCCCCAGGCCAGTTCACGGGTCAGTTCACCCACCCGGTGGTTGGTCAAAACCCGTACCCGCAATACCACCCAATGGGAGGCTTCCCGGGAACTGTACACACCCAGCTCAGCAAGCCCAGTGAGTTGTGTCCACAAAACTCAACGGACCTGACCCCGCCCCAGCCTTCGGCAGGGCCCATTGGTTCAGGAGTGCACCATTCCAACCAAGTGAAAGACCAAGGTTTTTTTCAATGTATTTTGTAATGGCTTTAGCTTCAGTATGCCATGCCACCTTGCGATTTTTGTACTATCATGACTAGATATTCTGACAATTGATTCAACAATTTGTGAGATGTCTAGTTGTGATGTGACTAACTGCTTAACACTGGTGCTGGCTGTTTGCAAGAACATTCATATTATTTATTTCATATTATGTTATATTTATTTATAATGTGTATATTTTATTTCATAATTTCTGATAATATTTCTAGATACAAGTAATCAAACCACATTTTAACCACTAACCCAATAACACTGACATTGATAAATGAATCTCGAAATAACTAACTGTCATGCGTATAATACTTCAATGAATTTAACAAACTAATAAATACAAAAATTCGCAATATGTCTCATGAGCAATCCTTGGTCTGTTGCTTGCCAAAACCAATTACACCAACTCTCACCTTGCTGACAAACACACCAGAGCATTGAATAGCTTGCTTTATTACATTACATTGTCAATACTACTACACAGTCATTTTCACAACGAATTTCAAAAGAAAAAAATATAACATTGTTCTATACTCCGATTGAAAAAACCTGGACATTTTATGTATACAAAGGGGTAACAAAACCCAAGGAAAATTTTGAAGATCCTTCATTGATCATTTAATTAATCTCTCGTTATTCAAATTAAAACATTTGCCGCAGCACATGTGAGATTATGCATTGTTGAAGTTAATGTTTTAGTGATAATCTTGCTGTTACCTTGTTGTTTTGTTATTATTTGTTATTATTATCAGTTATTTTAAGTTTTTCATGGTTCTCTTTGTTGACATGAAATATCTTGGATTCTAAATTGGTGTTTAGCTAGTGAACAAAATAATTTCATGAAATCACTACATCACTCACCCATGCTGCTTAGCCTGGCAATATTAGATCTAAGATTATAGGATGGAATTTTAGATTATTTATTTTTATAGGTATATTTAGTTTTCCCACATTTGTATTAGTATTATAAACTACCTAGGGTACCTATAGACCATTTACATGTCTTCTGGAGATCCCAAAAGACCTAACATGTAGATTGGTATATCCAAATGGCAGTTTTAAAATTGAATATGTGAAGTGTGAAGATCTATTATGCCATTATGCTGTGAGTTAGACAAAATTTAAAATTCTTTTGTACATAGGCTCAATGCTTGATCTCATCGGGGGAGGATCTCAGCAGAATTCATCTCGATCAACAACTCCTGCGGTCTCAAGCCACAGGAAGAGCCCTACAGCGGATCAGGGTACACAGGTAAGTTTTCAACTATTTCATAACATAGTCTACTCTGATTTCTATGGTTGTTTTCATAACATTTATAACTAATTGTTTTGACTGCAGTCTGAATAAACTAGAAAACTTAGGCATCATAAAGATATTCATTTGATTCAAAGCCTATTGCGTAAAAATAATAAACTAAAAAAGAAACTCTAAACTTTCTAATACCTAGCCATTGTTCGCCATCAATGTAGGTTTTACTCGCCGGAATTCGCTACATCAATAGATTTCGCATTGAATAGAACAGTGTCATTGACATAGGTAATCATTACTTGGATTGTTCAATTGCTAGTAGGTATTTGTTAGCGTGTTATTGCATAAAATGTTTACAAATACGCGTATTTGATTTTGTACTAATGGCGGTAACAGTTTTCCCACGACGCGTATTGTAATCATGCGATTCTAGCTCTTACCACAAGGTTCTTAGAACTCTGCACTTAAAACGTTTCTATTTTTCGTGTGCCACAGAACAATGAATGCCTTAATAACTTTGAACTTCAGTTACAAAATTACATCATTACAAAAGGTTCACTGTATGATTATTATTTACCAAACTTACGTTTTAAATGGACAAGAGAAACTTTCGTGTCAATGCAACATTCGCATCGTCCACAAAAAAATCATTGACCTGATTCTGAATAAAATACTTGAAATACGTTTCGTCGCCGTAATTTACCTGTCGTAGGTTTTATTTGCGAGTCATACATTATTTCAATAAAAAATCACAATTTGATTATGCTCATTTGTTGACCGGCTAGGTATTCGTTTTTTAAGTTTTCTTACTTTAACTTAATTTTTTTTTATAAATGTCACTATTTACAATAAAAATATCTAAGATCCTCGAACGGAGTATTGGTAGATAACGGCTTAGGGTCCTGAACAAAGTCCATACTAACAAGAATATTTTTAATATCAACGTCGATAATTCTGTATCATGCCATTCATTGTTTGCATTACTAACGTACTAACACCGGGCAGGTGGGTAATGTGCCGAGTGGGTCCGGAGGCCGGCAGCCGCGGCGCGGCTCGGCGGGAGGCCCCAAGCCAGCGGGCGGAGCGCCGCCCGGAAACCGGCCGCGCAATGACTCGCGCAACCGCCAGCGGTACCCGAGCGGCGGAGCGCCCCAGCCTAACCAGCATCAGAATCAACACCACCAGGTATTAATCATCCTCATTCATTTTAACTTAAACTTAGCTCGGTAAGGTGACGGTGACGAAAATTTAGACGCATATCTCCTCCGGTTGTGTAAGCTCAAAGTGAAATATGGTCTCCGGTCTCACTCGCGTCCCGAATCTTTAGCGTCTCTAAACATGCACACAGCCTTGCCGCCGTGCTTCGTAGTATGAATGTACCGTAGGCATGAGCCTCAACCGATAACCAGATGGGGAAAAGGCGGTATATTAAAGACGTATGTATGTATATCCACCGAAAATGCACCATTAGCCATTTCACGCCTTTCAACCAGTTTCCGAGGTGCTCTCTATAAAAATTAAACAAACCTACTTGTTTCTATATCCATCTCTTACTACTTAAAATGTTAACAAATCCCTGTCCCTAAAAAAGTATCTTAAAACTACTCAATGTATACTTATTTTTGTTTAGAACCAGCATCAACAGCAGAATCACCAGCCTTCGCATCAACAGAACCACCAAGGTCCTCACCAGAACCACCAAGGTCCTCACCAGAACCACCAAGGTCCGCATCAGAACCACCAAGGACCGCACCAGAACCAGAATCAACACCCTGGCCAGATGCAGCAAGGCCAATACCATAATCAACATGGTAAGAGTATTAACAAATCTTCTGTACAAAAAATCTGCTTTAGACGTTTTTTTTGATAGATTGTTTCAGCTTTACTGCTTCCAATAAGCAATGCTTGCACTTGTAACTAAAGCTGGGTACTGACTGGGGTGTTACAGGGAGTAATGTTACATGTTATACAACAATATGGTCCGGGAGCCAGTGATAGATTTTCATGACCAAGTATTACGAATTTTCGCTCGTGAGGAAATAATTGACCAAATTTGTACCTGGCAACTGGACCACACGCATTCGTGCAGTCATCACGGGAAAAAAAGCAAGGCTCGCAACATTTGCATGACTAATTTGCACACTGTGTAATCCATCATGCTCACTGCGAATGGTCTATTAAGCTCCGTAATATCCTTAGACTAGACAGCTTAGCTTAGACAAGCTTTTGTCTCTCACACAGTTTGATTAAGTCGTACAAAACTCAAGTTATTGAAATTGAAGGAATGCGTATTTAAACTTTACGTATATGTTGACGATTTGATGCCATTTTGTCTATTGTATAGCCTAAGCAAGGCTTTACTAAGCCTTCTGGTCTAGCAATATTTCTCAGATGACCCTTTCCTGATGATACCTTTCTGGTAATTGTTTTGAAAGATAATATCATGTATGATATCACAGAAGGCATGTCAAATAAAAACATAAAAGGTGTGTATCAGAAAAAGCAACTCCATAAAAGTCCTTTTTCGAAATCTCTATTTCGAAAAAGGATCTACTATTTGGTTAAACTGTAGGCGGGGCTCCCACCTTCTCTCTTAAACTCGAAATTCTTACAATGTTATTATATAAGAGCAAATTGTCTCACAGATTTGACTAAAACAACACTTCCACTCCAAAAAGTATCTAGTGAGTATCACCATACCACTACATGCCATACCAAAACTTCTAGACTTCATTTTAGATCTGTCTTCCCAAACGCTCAATTATTTTTCTTATTAGTAATCAGCTCGCCAGAATTGCTTCGTTGCTTACTTTATCTTTCACCATACTTGAGTCAACTAATATTCAACTCCTTTCACAGACCTAGACAATCCTAACATCCATTATGTCGTAGGACAAAACTACAACCGCGGCGGGTGGAGAGGTCGGTCCCGCGGACGCGGCCGTGGCTTCGTGCCTCGCAATAAGAACACCCTCAAGTTTGAGAATGACTATGACTTCGAGCAAGCCAATACTGAGTTTGAGGAGTTGCGTACCCAGCTTGCTAAGACAAAGATTAGTGACGAAGTTGTTGTTAAACCCGAGGTTAGTAGTCTTTTGATTGTTTTTCACTAGTAAATAAGTGTTTAGTATTCTTATAAATTCGGAAGTAGCTTCAGTAAAAGTTTTAATGCCATGTATTGCCGGTTACCGTGCGGTGTAATTTACATCAGCCTAACCGCCCTTACGCTCCCGTCGTATGGAGCGACTAAGGGATATTCACAGTGCAAGTAGTACTGGCCTTTCGAGAACAAATCCACCACCACCTACCATAAATTTAAAGACATTGCAACTTGCCAGTACATCTATAATATAAAAATGAATCGCTGAATGTGTTGCTAAGCTCAAATCTCGAGAGCTGCTGAACCGATTTCCCTAATTCTTTTTTTAGAATATTCCTTGAAGTACGAGGATGGTTCTAACGGAGAGAAAAAAGAAAATATTAAAAAATTGCCTGAAACAAATGACCACCCGGGCGAAGCCGGGACGGGCCGCTAGTAATCTCATAAAAAAATATTTAATTATAGACTAGCAGTTGAGAGCTGATATGTCTAATATCACAGTGCTTTTGTTTTTCACTAAACTAATTTGTCTCTTATAGTGGTCACATTGTGCGTTCGTAACCAGTAGTCGAAAAAAGTTTGATGTTTCCTCTTTACTATAAGATTCTGTGCTCATCGTTTTCGTAGAGTAAAGTTACGATTCAATAGACGGCCGAAATGTGGGTATCACTTAAAAAAAATATTCCACATTTTATCAACACCTTATAAATTTTTCCAGGATGAGCCAGTAGTGGTGGTAGGTGAGGTAGACAAGAAGGATGACTCAGGCAACGAGACTGGTGCCGACGTACCTGAGGTGGATGATGATCCCTACACCGGATATGACAAAACCAAGAGCTTCTTCGACAACATCTCATGCGAGGCCATTGAGAGGTCAGTACAATGTTTCTTATGACTTCTATACGGTCGCTGCGTCAGAATAGACTCTAACACAGCTCACTGTAGATGGCTGAATCATCGTGAGACCTGCAGTCTATTGTAGCTAAAGACATTATAAAATAGATATAAGTAATTGATAAAATGTATAAAATAGTCTGCAGCTTTGCTCACAATTTACCTCATACAATTTTTTTCTTATCAGAATAATAATCTATGTAGTTCATATGATTTCATTGTTGAAACTACTTACTACAACTACGCTTGACGGATGTCTGCGCTCCCCTTTTGTTGAGCCCAGTAAATATCTTATTTTTTTATTAATAGGATTCTGTGAATGTTTCCACAGGTCGAAGGGACGTAGCCAGCGCACAGACTGGCGAACGGAGCGCAAGCTGAACTCCGAGACATTCGGCGTGGCGTCGGCGCGCCGCGGCAACTGGCGTGGACGATCCAACTGGCGCCATAATCCGCATCACCAGCCGTGAGTTGCCATAGAAACTATCTTAGAATTTCATCTGCAGTTTATTACTTTGTTAGCACATTTCGTCCCAATCAAAATTCACGACATTCTACTTCCAAAGTTTGTTCTTTACCCTATATTTTCGTTGGAAACCTAACTTTGGTTTAGCATGCTGTATGCTATATGTTTCTTATTTACACCGGGTCTAGCAGCCCTTAATGGGTTTATTTGAAAAATTATTCCCTCCCTGACATCGCATGGACTATAGCCGGATAAAAAGTAACCCATTTCAGTCAGCACGCCACTACAAGTACGCCAAAAATCTCCTTGGATCTATTCAGAAGCTTTGAAAATCTTAGCTAAAACGAACTTATTTTTACCTTGTGTATTAGAACCGTAGTCCTAGCTGGTAAGCTAGAAATAACACAAAAATAAATTAAATAACAATGACAAGGTTCTTAGGTCTAGTGCTCTCAAATTTATAGGCGGCCGCAGCATGCGTATAACTTTATAACATTAGTATAATGTCTCAATGGAATCTTTGAAAAGGTCTCTTAGAGCTGGTTGCTATTATTAGAGAGCAGTTGCCAGAACTAATGTTCAGGATGTCTTACTTCCCCAGCTGGAGAGGAGGCAACCGCGGCGGACGCGGGCGTCCCAACATCAACATGAACCAACACCCGCACGCCAACAACATGCCGCGGATCAACCAGCCGCGCAACAACGCGCCCATGCCGCAGCCGCAGCCGCCGGCCGCAGCAGGTCTGTACGTTATTCTTACTATACTACCACATAAATGTTATCATCATCATCAGCCTATGTTAGTCCAATGCGGGACATAGGCCTCTCCTAATCAGTGCCTTAGCGCCCTGTCTTTCGCTGGTGATCATCCCACCTAAATATTATAATGCTCGACAATCCACACCGCATTATCTAGCTAAGTACTAAGCTTGTTTTATGGGTTGTTAGCTTGTTTTTGGGATGTTTACTTAATATGACCTCTGTCTGTAAATTGTTCATACCCTATTATAATAGTCTCAGTAACCTTGTCGTCTGAAAGGACATTGGGTCAAATCAGGTAGTTCTGTTCTGACAAAGTGGAAAAATGAAAAGGATTTGACGCAAAGTCTTTTCTGAAGTATAAAGTGAGTGGACTATAATATGAATGGCGATGCGAACGTTCTAACAGACGGTTTTCTTTGTTTTCAGCTAAGTAGAACGGACGCGACGTGGAGACTACCCTGAATCTTAATTTATTATCGCGTGGACTAATCACAAATGGCAAAGTAACGGAAAAGTGTATGATGGTGATTGCAAATGTGTTTGATAACTGTAATAATTGGAAATGCCTTTACGGGAAGTTATATTGTGGAGTGGAAATAAGCAGAAGGAACATTGTTGTGGTGTGATAGTGTTGTATCCTAAATGATGGAAGGTTTCAGTTGGAAATTCCCGTAAGCATGACCTCGTCCAAGGGTAGGCTCGCTCACTGTAGTGTATGTGTAATTAAGGAATGTGTGAGCGACCGCGTCGCTTTAGGCCGGCATTGGCATCTTACTTATAAATTGTACAATTGTCACAAGTCGACCGCTAACTGAAAGATATTAGGCTATTAGATAAAATTATGGATGTCAATGTCTTAGGTGAGAGAAAGCGCCATGTAAAAAGCGTCTCCTGTGAATCACTCGAGGCTACGTAAGTTGCATAGTATAATTGAATCTTTATTTATGTCATGTCCAATGAAATAAAATACATATATTTTCATAAAAGCTTCTCACCTATTACGCGCGTATGTGCCTATTTAAAGTTGTAACGAATGTTAGTTTTAGTATCAAGTGTTTTATTGTTTACAAAGGGTCATTGCACTTCCATTTTTGTTTACTTGGCAATGACGATAAGACAGTCATACAGCAGTCCTACTGAGGTTACACAAAGGAGATTGTATAGTATAGTATCCATGCAGGTTGGTTGTACAGGACAGGACCCTCGCTGGCCGACACGGGTCTCTGTTCATTAGGATGCCTTTCCATTATGCCAGAGTGGAGATCAATATTAGCATCCTGTCTATATGTATTGTGTCTATCGTATATTCGGGTTGCATTAGTTGATTTTGCATGTTTGCTCCGCTCTGGTGTAGTGTAAAGGCGCTTTCGTTGTTTGCAGTGGAGGCCTCTCGAATGCAGTGTGATTGACCTGATCATGATGTTGTTAATGACTGTGGAAGTGTTCTTATGACTGTCGTTTTATTGTTAATTATAGTAAATGAAATGTGATAGTAGGACTGCTGGGGCGTAGTGGCAGGAACATAATCGCGAACTGATCAGCTGGCGACATCATGTTGATTCGCCTCTTTAAATAAGCCTCAATTCATTGTTTTACTCATTATCAAATTTTAGTAAATGTATGTTCTAGAAAAGGACAATCTTATGTTTTTCTCGTTCAATTTGAATCTATCTGTCTTAAAAATTATGTATTTATTTGTGATATTAAATGACTCAAGTCCTTTTCGAGCAAAATTACGAACCACTTTTGACAAATAAAATATTTGTAAAATCTGTTACTCAACTGTACCTGGCGATTGTATTAATATTCGAAATATACATTTACTACAAATCTTCCAAGAGGTTATTTTATTTTGTAATTAAATCGTGCCTTTTTTTACGAATTTATTGCAAATAAACAAAGCTTGTACACAATGTAGGTACTTAGCATTCATAGCATAACTCGTTGAGAAATAGTATAAAAATGTTATCAAAACATGTCAATTATTAGTCTAATGATTCAATGAACTTAGAATACATACAACTTAATGTTTCACATCCGTAACATACATTTTAAACCAAGTTAAATACCAAAATGTTAAAATTACAGGTAAAATTCACTTAATACAGGGTAAAAGTTACATTGTTAAAAATATATTTTTTTAAAATATCGTCGCAGTTTCTTAACACTATTCCTACTTAACATATTTACATTTCCAGTCGCCCCTAAAGTTCACAATTCCACCATTCACGCAGGATACAATTATAAGCTATGGATATTCTTCCTAGTAAGTCATTCTTTTTATCATTGAGGATATCTACGCTATCTTAATTTAACAATAGTTTAAATGGCTGTTTCATATACTTAACCTAGGAATAAATATTAGCAATAGATTAGAGTATATAAAAATTGCGTCATCAGTGTTTCCACAAAGATTTGATAAATGATTTTCACACAACCCTTTTGTATTTCACGTTAAGCTAGCTTGAGCTTTTTGAAATCCAAATTGATAGGACTTACGCCTATCATCAAAAAATAACAGAGGAGAGGTGGTAAAAACGAACCCAGTCTTGAAAATAAGTGCATCGAAAAGTTTCGTAATAAAAGCTTCACTCAATACAGTGTCCAAAGTTGTAGTGATGGTGTGGTGTGACCTTATCCACGCCATTCGCGAGCAGGCTGTTCGTTCTCGACCAACCATATCGAGCCGCTCTGCCCTTTGTTCAACACTTCTATTAGAGATCTGCCTACGTGCTCCGCGCTGGAATAAAATGGTGAGTTTGATTATACTTTGAAAATATTTATTACTAATATCTATATACATAATTACGTACCATAGGTAGGTACGTAATTCTAGATTCAAATCTGGTTCCTAAATTTAGCAATATTACATTTCATAATACATTTATCGAAGATATTTTGTAAAATAAATAAATTAAATAGCTAACTATATTCCGTAGGAATTCCTCTCTTATGAAACTATAGTAAACGTTTAAATAAAGGACTATCACTTGAATCTCAAGTAGTTGGGTATACCTTTGGGCAATATTATTTGCGTTGTCCTGTTCCCACGCCATCTCGTAGTTTGAAGATATCAGCTGTTTAGTGATATCCTTCACTAGTCCTGTGTCTGTGAGTCCAGGACAGATGGCCATGCAGCGCACACCAGTCCGCGCTACGTGGTACGGGTCCTGGAGAAAGGATGACTGAGTTATTCGTCCAATTGTTGCGCACATATTTAATGCAAATTTAAGACTTATTATAATGGTTTTCTCATGGATGCCATTGTGAGAACTGGAGCAAATTGAAATGGAACCACACGGGAAGCACCAGCTATAAAAATATACAGTCAGTAGGTAGGTACAGTCGAATTGAGAACCTCCCCTTTTTTTAAAGTCGGTCTCTGTAGACCGACTATCAAATTATATTAAATAGACCTATAACACGTCTGTACGTGTTATAGGTCTATTTAATATAATTTATTTTTCTACGTTTGATGATAATCATCAAACTCGCGGCGTACCGTCGTCGTCGGCTTCGCGCAGGGCACTTTCGTAGACATTTAGCATAGCTTTGCCAGTCGGTGTCAGATACCGGCCTACCACCACCGGCTGGCAAGACTATTATTGACGTTAACAGTAGGCAAAGTCAAGTGTCAATATTATAATGAGGAAAGGTTTGATTTTTTGTTTGTTTGTAATGAATAGGCTCCGAAACTACCGGACCGATTTGAAAAATTCTTTCACCGTTGGGAAGCTACGCTATCCCCGCCCGGTGAACATAGGCTATATTTTATTTTCAAAAAAGTAAGGGGATCCGTACTAAAACCGTGCGAAGCCGGGAAGGTCCGCTAGTAATAACTAAACTAGTGTCACTCACCCCGTAAGACCTAGTGAGTCCAACGATAGCATAGTTGGTGGCGGTATAGATGGGTGTCGAGACTTGCGGCCGGACGAAACCCGAGGACGCAGTGTTGACGATGGTGCCGCCTTTCCCGCCGCGGTCTAGACCCATGAACCGGTACGCTAGCATCGTGCCGCGGATCGCTCCGTTCTGAAGGTATCAAATGTTTGCAAGTTATTACTCATCATCAGCCTATAGCAGTCCACTGCTTGACATAGGCCTCCCCCTATGAGCGCCATAGCGCTCTGCCTTCAGCTTGCCGCATTCAGCATCTACCTGCAGTCTTTCGCAGTTCGTCATCCCAACAGGTCGGAGGGCGTCCTACACTACGTTTACCGAGTCGTGGTCTCCACTCAAGAACACGTTTGCCCCAGCGCAGCGGCCGTCGGAGAAGTTATCACTACATAAGTATAAAACAAAGTCGCTTCCCGCTGTCTGTCTGTTCCTATGTATGCTTAATCTTTAAAACAACGCAACGGATTTTGATGTAGTTTTTTTATGGATTGAGTGATTCAAGAATAAGGCTTATAAACCATTTGACACATTGATTTCCACGCGGGAGAAGCCGCGGGGCATCGGAGTGTGTGTTTGCATTAGTTTATTTTTCTATAGTCCACTATTGTTGTCTACCTGCGTTTTCACCTCTCAATATCACCTGACGGGAAATGACGATGTGGACGACGGGGTATCACTTAGGTCTAGAAGACACCTATTCACTCTTGTCTAGTATGTAACAGAAACACTATCTTATTAAAATAAATAAATAATGCTGGACACAGCATCATCTAGCCCTAAGCTATGGGTACTAGATGATATACTTTATACAATAGATTACATAGATAGATATGTTTTATTATACATAGATAACGACCGAGAATACTCGGAACAAATGTTTGCAGACCCTCACCTCGCAACCTCCTGCGTCGCAGGCGGACATCGCCCACTACGCTACAGATGTCGTCGAACTATTAACATACAAGTGGGTATCCATCCATCCATTGGTTAGTTAGCCCATTATCGTTCGGCTTCTGTTCAAAACCTAAGCAAATTTCAGTATACTTAGGTGGTGAAAGTAGGAAGATGAAGTGCCTAAGCTTACCACATTGACATCAACTTCGAGCTCCCAAAGTCGATCGTTCATGAAGCCAGCGTTATTGATGACTATATCCAGGCGGCTAAACACATCCGTGGTGAGCATGAAAGCCTCTGAAACAAATATGTATTTTCTCAATAAGTTCTTATTCACTTTAACCCAGTCTTCCGGTTTTTATCCCAGTCTACGTAGAGTTCAGCGCAATACCTATTATATTTTTCTTCCACTTCACCCCTTTTCCTTTCGTACTAATCTCATCCGTTACACAATATAATAGGCGGTACCTTCCAGTTGAGCAGAGGGGCAAAAATAGTACATGTATAGAAAAACATTATTTCATTTTGTTGCCTTATAAATTAAATGCCTCCACTCTTCTCATCACATGCCCAATTTTTGCCCAGTCTCCCCATCGTTAATCAATACCGAAGTTAAAAATAAATAACGAGAATTTTATTCTTGTAACGCATATCCTGTCGTGCCCTCTGTATTTTAACAACCTTTGTTGTGATTTGTGTGACTCACAACTTTATTTCAGTACTTACCTACCTATCTCTTATGCTCCAGTCAATATGAAGTTCACCCAAATATAGGAATTTTCCAATTTTAATAAAAACAATGCAACATACAGCAATAAAAACTCGCTAGTCGATATAAAAAAAATATGTGGAGAAAGATTGAACCACGCTCGAAAAATTAAAAGAGGAACATTTTCGATTCTTCGCGGATTGACCCTTGAATACACGTCATGCACCGGTGATATACCGGTGATCACCGGTGATATTCTTGCCCGTGAAAGTAAAAAGTTGGATAAAAAATAAAGCGATCCTTACGGTAATATGATGTAGAATAAGGTTATTCCAGCAACGCTGCAGCTTACCTTCGAACTGCGGGTAATCAGTGACATCGAGGCGGTTGAAGTAGACATTCTTGTGGCCGTACTTTGCCTTCAGTTCGCTGTAGACATGCTCTCCAAGGTCTTGGTCGATGTCGCAGATGGACACCTATCAAGATGATATAAAATTATATATTAAGACAGTCAATTCAAGGGCTATGAATTGAATTAGCAAACTACAATTTTCACACATCAATGGTATCTGCAACTATACGAAAAATGCTCCTTGCGCAATTTATGGTACCTATGCTGCGCCCCGCGGTTTCCCCCGCGTGGAAATCTATCTGTCAAATGGTTTATAAAATTTCCTCTTGAATCACTCTATCTATTAAAAAAACCGCATCAAAATCCGTTGCGTAGTTTTAAATATCTAGCTCTAGGTATACATGGGGACAGACAGACAGCGGGAAGTGACTTTGTTTTATACTATGTAGTGATAATCTACTGAATGTAAGAATTCTTTATGCGACATAGGTTTTTAAGATCTTTAGACGTCACAAATAACATACAGAAAACCAAGAAAGCAGTGAAACGGAAAACAATTATGGCAATGACCGGGCGCCGGAAAATCAATACAAATAAGGAAACCGACATGCAATTGAAATAATTTGCCAACAGTGAGTAAAGATGGCATATAAAAGGGCTTTGCAAGGTTTATATTAGTTAAATAATTATTCAACAGTGTTTTACCTTGAACCCAGAATAACTTTACACTGCGGCATGCGCGAGGAATCCATTTCCTTCAACAAAGCTGACTAACCTTGGCTCCTTGCTTCAGCAGTTCTTCACAGTAGGCTCTGCCGATCCCAGACGCGGCACCAGTCACCAAAGCTACCTTTCCTTTCAACTCCATGATTATTTCAGGGAATATTTACGAAGTACTAAGAAAGCGCGACCTAATGTGCAATGTCTGACAACCGCCCCCGGAATGAGTTCGATCGCGTCGGGCGGGCGGTGGGGTCGGACACACCCGGATCTCCCCTTTTCGTCCCCCTTGCGTAGTAAATATACGCGCGAACGCACGCCACTCTCTCTTGCGGTTGCTTGTATGGGTTGCTTGGTTTATTCAGGCTTGTTTCAGCGTTGCTACAACAATAACAACTTTCATTGTGCGTATGGGAATGGGGAACGCTAGGTAAGCTACCTACTTGGGCTTCTGTTGATTTATAGTTAAACACGAATTGTTTTTGGTTTTTCTTTATTTGTAAATTTATCAATACTTCAAATAGAAACTTTAATTTTAAAAATTAAAATTAACTCTTCAGGTTCTTACGGTAAATTTTTCATGAAATTAATAAGAATAATTTTACATTTTTTTGAACTTTATGATTAGAGAAATATGAAAAATATCACAGATACAACAATATCACGAACGCCGACGCGATATCGAAAACATACAAAACGCGGCCTCCTGATTATCCGCGGACGCGAATTGTACACAAAATACTAAAATAAATATTTATCACAAACAACAGCAACGTAAAAACTTGAAAATTTACAAATCCCTCAGGTGAAAAAGGTTTTAGTATAAAAGAACAGTTTTTGAGGGAGAAAACAATACTCCTAACAACGCCTTAAGTACACAAATAGGTACCCAAAAAACTAAATAAAAATTTTAACAATCGATCATGATTATGTACATTTAAAAAGTCTATCCATGATTTAAGTTATAAATAAAATGGAATCCAAAGTTCCTATGTACAAATATTACAGTAGCATGACTTTAGTAGCTATGGATAATTTCGTTTAGGAGTTGTGGACTTGGTCGGCCCCTGCAGCAGGGACCGCCTTCGCGAGATAGGAGAAGGAACGCGCGTTGGGCAGACCGGCGAGCACGCAAGCACTTAGAGCTGGAAACAAATAAATTATAGATAGGTCTCTTTATTACATCGTTCAAAGCAGAAATAAATTCTCAGTAATGCTACGGCCACACTATCGCAATAACGCGAAGATTAGCGCAGTTGGGACAGGTCAGTCAAAAAAATCCTATTGCGAACACGCATGCCCTTCGCCCGCGGTTTGCGCGTATTTTTTATGAAGTGAAGTAAATAATTATTTGTATATGTAACAGGGCCGCCTCTTTAATTTTTTTTGAGAAAATGATTTATTGCGGCGACGACGACGACGTTGCGATTTTTTTCCAAAGTGGCCAAACACTTTGTCGTACTTAGTTGAAATAGATCGAAGACACACCTGATCGATTGAGGTTCATGGGAGCTGCGTCATACCACTCCAACGAATCGCCGTCGTAGCATTCCACGTGTGGGATGGTGGTGGAACCTGAAGGTTAGAGATAATAAACTCTATTAGGTACTAGGGAATTTTGCCTTTAGTAGTAGATAATAGTAATTCCGGCCAGGAAGGATGACGACCTGCGAAGGACTGCAGGCAGATGTTAGATGCGGCTAGCTGACGACAGGGCGCTATGACGCTCATTAGGGGAAGGCCTATATCCCAGCTGTGGACTACTATAGGCAGATGATGATTATGAAAAGTAATAATCTATATAAAAATGAATCCTAATTTCCCTTGGTCACGGCATCACGCGTGAACGGCTGGACCGATTTCGCTAATTCTTTTTTTTGTTGTGTTTGTTATTGTCAGGAGAAGGTTCTTATGAAAGAAAAAATTAAGAAAATTGCGCGGAAAATTATAAAATTTAAGAATACTTAACCACCATATTAAATTATTTCTAATGTAACCAAAGCTTTTACAATTCAAACTTTTTTGATGTAACCTTATGGCGTTTGACATAAAATTGACAGAATGCTCAATATTCATAGTTAAGACAGGACAACGACTGTCGGGTCCGCTAGTCACTTATAATTACTTTGCAAAGAGCCGACATATAAGGCAAACTTTTAATTATAGCCCTGAAAATTAGAGATAGTATATCAACTATTTGACGATGACGCGACGACCTTGGTGGCGCGGTATAATAACAAAAAAAACGATCTATGTGATCTATGGTGTTCTGGTCGTTTTCTATGTATAATAAAAAATATATATCTATGTAATGTATTGTATTATGTATATCAGTTATCTAGTACCCATAACACAAGATCCGCTTACCATGGGGCTAGATAATGCTGTGTGAATTGTCCAGCATTATTTATTTATTTATTTAATGCATTGTATTATTGACGACCGATGTGGCGCGGTGGGCGAAGGTCCGCCTGCGGCGACGCAGGAGGTTGCGGGTTCGATTCCCGCCTCGGAACAATTGTGTGTACGATCTGCAGATATTTGTTCCGGGTGTTCTGGTCGTTTTCTATGTATAATAAAAAATATCTATCTATGTAATGTATTGTATTATGTATATCAGTTATCTAGTACCCATAACACAAGCTATGCTTACCATGGGGCTAGATAATGCTGTGTGAATTGTCCAGCATTATTTATTTATTTGTATTATTTATATCAGTCATCTAATACCCATAACACACCTGCTTAGCTTCGGGCTAGATGATGCTATTGTCTAGGCATGTATCAATGAAGCAATGAATGCTGAGCCGGCCTATTTGTGTTCTGGCTGTTAATTTATTTTTATTAGTTCCTAATTTGTAGGTATTATTTTTTATTTTTAAACACAAAGTAACATTTTCTATTCTATTCATCCAGCCGTAGACTGGTAAAGACCGTTGATGTATTGAGTGTATAAACATGTGAAGCTTTCGAGACCAAAAAAATAGGAAATCCAATACTCAACGGGTTGTACCGTTAAAGCCTCCAATGACGAAGATCATGTCATCAAGCAGCACAGTCGCGAAGTTGCTTCGTGCGCTGAACATCTCCGTCACTTCCTGCCAGTCCCCGCCGCGTTGCGGGTTGAACTTCTCGCCTGGTAATAAATTGCTCTTAATAATAAGTATGTCATTTTTGTGGGTTAGAAGCTTAAGGCTGATTTTAGTGTCACGCTGACCATCAGCGCTGACAGCTCAGCGCGTAGCAATCTCTATGGACGCTATAAAAAGCTTTTAGAATAACGCCGACCGTTCAGCGCTGACCAGCGTCAGCGCTGACGGTACGCGCGTCCTACGCGCCGCTCGCCAGCGCGCTGAGCGGTCGGCGCCGACAAGGCGCCCGCGCGCATCTGTCTTGAGTAAGCGTTTTAGTGTGCGACCCGCGCTGATCGTTACTAGATTAAATTAGGCAGACATTGAGCCATACTTATGTATAACATTCGAATGTACCTAATCCTGTTTGTCCGTCTTTTATCTAAACGGCTAAACTGATCTTAACGAAATTTGGCTGAGAGACGACGGTATTCCAGGGACTGCCTAAGGCTACTTTTTATCCCATTAAAATAAGTGCTAAGACGCAACTAGTAGTAAAAGATTTAGAAGATAAAATTCAAACATTCCTCGCATCTCGCATATGTGCCAATCACTTTTTCAGCAAACCTGTGTTCAATCGGCTGTAGCCATTAAACCCGCCCAGCGCATAAAGACACTCCCGGTAAGCGATGAGGCTGACTCCAGAGCGCGGGCTGAGCATAGAGCGGATGAAGTTCCACTGGCGCGTGTCAGAGTCGAACACCTCTGCTGAACTGAGGACCTCTTGGCCGTTGAACCCTCCTACTATGTAGATCTGGAAGGTGGTAAAGCGGTGTTGGCCGGTAATGAACATAAATTATCATCATCAGCCTATGTTAGTCCATTGCAATGTTACCACGCTATTTAGTTTTCATTGCTCAAAGTGAATAACGCATGAAAATGCGTTATTCACGCTAAAATTAGCGTAGGTAATAACGCTGATGATAACGTGCGTTACGTAATAATGCTTAATAACGTGGTAGCCTTGCCAGACATAGGCCTCCCTTAGTTGTGTGTGCATCCAACATCTCCCTGCAGTCCTTCATAGGTCGAGACATCAAGTCGAATCTCACGGGCTGTAAGAATCGTTTAAAGTAAATTACTTAGTATAGGTAACACTAGTGATCAATCAGAGCCAATTTTAGTTCTAAAGGGCTGTGGTTTTTCTATACTAATATTATAAAGAGGAAGGGTTTGATTATTTGTTTGTTTGTTTGTAATGAATAGGCCCCGAAACTACTGGATCGATTTGAAAAATTATTTCACCGTTGGGAAGCTACACTATCCCCGGTGAACATAGGCTATATTGTATTTTCAAAAGAGTTAGGGATCCGTACTAAACCGTGCGAAGCCGGAAAGGTCCGCTAGTGTTTCTTATAAATACTTACGACCATCGTCCTGACAACAGTTCTGTTACGAAGAAAATAACTTTTTGACATTGAAAGGTATTTTGCACAGTAGATAATTAATAACCAACCTTGCCCCCAAGAGAAGCGGCGCTCGCATCAGAACGTTGTTTGTTCATAGGAGTGGTCATCTCCCACTGGTTCTTATCGGGATAGTACCTCTCGACGGACGCCATGCGAGTCCGCCCGTTGTACCCGCCCAGGGCGTATAGAAGACCATCTGAAGATAAGGACTTCTTACAATATTGTTATAATACAATACAATACAAAAATACATTACATGAGATGAGTACAATGGGCGGCCTTATCGCTTTAAGCGATCTCTTCCAGGCAACCTTTGGATGGAAAGAATTATGTACCAAATATAAAGCTAGAATAAATGGAATGGCTAGAATATAATCAAGATAGGATAGAACAGCTGTCTATATAACGACCGAGTCGACGACATCTGTGGCGCGGTAGGCGAAGGTCCGCCTGCGACGCAGTAGGTTGCGGTTTCGTTTCCCGTTTCGGGACTAATGTTTGTACGATATGTAGATATTTGTTCCGGGTGTTTTCTATGTATAATAAAAAAAAACATTTATCTAAGTAATACAATCAGTCATGTATGTAGTACTTTATTTACCCATTACACAAGCTCTGCTTAGCTTGGGCTAGCTAGATGATGCTCTGTCAATCCACACAGCATCATCATGCATTATTTATTTATATATTACCTATTTTCAACAGGTTGTCCTGCCACGCCCTGCCCTGCCCTGTCACGCCCTGTCCCTCCCTGCCACGCCCTGCACCACCCTGCCACGCCCTGCTCCGCTCTGCCCTGCCCTGCCATGACTTGCCCTGCCACGCCCTGCCCTGCCCTGCCTTGACCTGCCCTGCCCCACCCCGCCCTGTCACACCCTGCCCCGCCCCGACCTGCCACACTATGTCCTTCCCTGACACGCCCCACCCTGCCCCACCCGGCCCGGCCCTGCCCCGCCCTGACACGCCCGCGTGTCAGGGCGGGTGTGATAATAAATAAAAGTGTGGTAATAAATAAAAGTAACCTTAACAAACTCACCATGAGCAACCACACTGACGTAGCACCTCGCCTGGTACATACAAGCTCGCTCCTGCCACGTATTCGCCACGGGGTCGTAACAGCGCACGGTGTTGAAGTGGTCGCTGCCGTCAAACCCGCCGATCATATAGATCAAGTTGTTCAGCGTGCAGAGGCCGTGGTAAGCGCGAGGTGTGAGGTCCATGTGGATTGATAGGAACCACCGATCCGCCCTACAAAAAAATTATAGTTTGTGAGGGTAGTTAGACAAGGCGCTATGGCGCTCATTAGGGGAAGCCTATGTTCAACCAACTACTATATGATGATGATAAGCCGGAAACGGATCTATTGATCATTTATTCTTTTTCTATGCCTGCTATATTGAAGTTAGGTAACTATTTCACAAAAAAAAATCCCTTCTTAATTGACCTTATATTATTATGTACTTACATAGGTACCTAGTTAAAGTTAAGTAGTGCAAATAGCTGAGTAAAACTACGCTTAAACCTAACTTGCCTGTGAGTTGTTTGTTTTAAAATACTTTGCAATTTATGCCCTAAAACAACTCTGAAATATTCTGAAAGTTTTCTATGGGTACTCATTACCCCTATCTCCTCTTGTATCGCAATGAATCTATATAAGATAGTTTAATTTAATGACGTACTAGGAAGCTATAATATTAGGTAAAATCAGAAACCTTGTGTCGTATGTCTCAACAAAACTAGTGGGACTGCCAGCGCTCCACCCGCCCACCGCAAACAGAATCTCGAAAGGTATGCGGGGTCGCGCAAGGGGCTCATTTAGGTCCGCTTCTGTTCCCGGCCTAGAATCTAGTAACGTGAGAAACACTACGGCAGGATACAGTGCTTCCTGACACTTCTGAAAAATAACTGGTTAGTTATCTTAGAAGATTATAGAAAGGTAGGTCGTTTTTAAAATTGACATCTTACCTCGTCGTCAACAACAGGCCCCCATTGCAAAATTTTCGATTTGAAATATTTAAAGCTAATGTGACCAAATCTCACACACGATAGCAGTGAAGGAATGTACAGTCTTCTATTTTCTAAATCGTGTTCTACCCATGTTTTCACTGCTTGAAATACTACTTCCTCGTTTCGTACATTCAGCTCATCGTCCCTGAGCACCTCCTCCAATTCTTCGTGTGTGAGTGATTTAAATTCGTTACATTCCTTTAGAACTCTACTAAAATTCTGCCTTATGTACAGTTTTCCTTTCTTCTCTAAGTCTCCACAGAAGTAGTATTTCGCAAATTTAAATATGCCCAGGCAATTGTGTGGCCGGAGCTCGTTCAGAAAGTATTGGCAGCAAAGTTGTATAACCCCTACTACGTCGAACTGATCAGCGTAAGGCAATAGGTATTCTACGTTTTCTGCAGTAACCTTACATGTGCCAGTGTAAGCGTAATCTAAAATAAGACTCATGTAGCAGCTGGGGACATCTACAAATATTTCAGTTTCTTCCGGTTCCCCCTTTTTCAATGAATTTATAAATATTGCCTTGAAATATGGACTTACAGCTGAAAGTATGGCCCTGTGTATTCGAATTGATTTCATGTCCCTACATACGATTGTACCATCACAAAGCTGCCCATTTTGTCGCAGCTCATTCCATATAGCTGGGAACTCTACTACTGAATAATTTTCAGGGAGGCACACGCATTTTCGTTTTCTTGTGACGATCTTCTTTTTTGATAAGCGCGATTTCGTGGTAGAACCAGAACGAACGGAATTTTTAGTTTTTGATAATTTTCGGTGTTTCGTATTAAATTCCATCCCTTCGAAAAAACGGCGGTCGAAACTTGTTTATCTGTCGCGATCACGAGTCGCGATGACATACTTGATTGACCGATGGTTTTAATTTTTGAAATAGCTTCTTTCTCACAAGAAGTAAATAGAAGAAGGTTCCATTACATTAGTACGACTACATTTAATACGTTTTGAATTTCGCGCGGCTTGATCGAAGCTTGTCTATGGAAATGTGTCATTGAAATTTCTTCAAACTGTCAAACAGGTTTTCGTCTAATCTGTCAAACTTCTACATTGTTTATAGTCTCTTTTTCCTCCGATTGTCAAGATGGTGAGTTTCGTTGTGGAAAAACTGAAATAAATCAATGGAAATCCCAGTGGAAATGATAAATAGTGAAAGTCTGTGATGGTTTTTAGTTATACCAGTGAAGTCAATATGTGTTCCTTTACATATTTCAGGGTATCGACATCAACCACAAACACGACAGGAAAGTTAGGCGCACCGAAGTCAAATCTCAGGATGTGTACCTGAGGCTTCTGGTAAAAGTAAGTGCGCTGGTGTACCGCTATTTACTATACTTTATCCAAAACCCCCAACCAATACAAGAAAACCGAAAGTCTGTTCACGTCCATAACCTGTACTTGTTTTTGTTGACAGTTGTACAGATACTTGGCCAGGCGTACAAATGCCAAGTTCAACACCATTATCTTGAGGAGGTTGTTTATGAGCCGTATCAACCGCCCTCCGATCTCCCTCTCCCGCTTGGTGCGTCACATGAAGAAGCCAACTCGCGAGGGTCTGATCGCAGTGGTCGTGGGAACTGTGACCAACGATGTCAGGCTGTACAACGTACCTAAACTGACAGTGGCCGCTCTTCACATCACTGAGAAGGCGCGCGCCCGTATCTTGGCTGCTGGAGGTTAGTTTGTTTATGTTTTGATTATGAGGTTAGTCTTGTTGCTAGTTTGAGGTTATAGATTGCTATGATCTAACAGTTTTATACATATTCAAAGCCTCTAAATAGGTCAAATCTGAGTGGAAGGGTGCTCCTCTGTATTGTCTTACTATAGACTGAAAATAGTATTGAAAGGTCAGGTGTGTTGTAAATCAACACAACAACCTATCATGCAATTTGAAGGATGTTTAATTTGAATTCCATGATAGTTGATCAATGAGCTGATTAGTATAGTGCCTCTTTATAGGACTGCCCAGTATTCTATTTAAATGTATCTGATAGCCACCTTATGAATAGACTCCTTAATTTAATCATCTCTTTTTCAGGTGAAATCTTGACCTTCGATCAGCTGGCACTACGTGCCCCCACTGGCAAGAAGACAGTGCTCGTCCAAGGTCGCCGCAACGCACGTGAAGCTGTCAGACACTTCGGACCTGCGCCTGGAGCTCCTCGCTCTCACACTAAACCATATGTGCGCTCTAAGGGACACGAGAAGGCTAGACCCAGCCGCCGCTCTAATGCGTAATCTTTTTAATATAAGGACTACAGCCTATTTTTGTGGTATTATTTTCATATCCTCAATAAGTGATCAAGAATCTAAAGAATTAGTGATAATGAACTTTTGCCCTGGAACTGCATGCTTAGGCTTTGTGCAAACTGGTAGGTCACTCATGAATGTAAACAACATCTGATCTTATAAATATTGCATGATTTATTGCCACAGCTAATATCACAGATAGTTCCAACCGTCTAGCACTTATTGTTTATTCACTAAGGGTCATCCAGAAACTGAGCAGAGTTTCATCATGTTGGGTCACCCCAAATACTTGTTTCAACTGCACCACAGCTAATGATTTTGCACCAGAAGAAATTATAGCTGCCTTCACTGACTTTGCTATCCTGGAAGTAAATGTTAATCTTAGTATTTGCAGGATGTCAAGCAAAGGGATTGTTGTCTAGCGTAGACAATAATAATCAGAAAACTTTAATAATTTAGGAAATGTATGAAAATGCAATGTAAATTTGTCTATTCTACCTTATACAACAATTCCTGAGCTGGGCCTACTGATAGTTCTTTGACCCCTTAATTTGTTCTTATCACTTCAACTATCAACTTACCCTAGCCATTCTAATTGCAGAGATTTTAGTTGCTGATGTAAAACAGCATCATTGAACTTTCCATTACTCATTGCAGCTTCTATCCTATTCATGATTGTTGGACCTGTATTATAATAATTGCATTATTTGTAGATGTAAAATAGGCAACTTAATGATAGAGAGCTTGGCAAGTTTGAAAATTGTATATTTATATAAAATAAGGTACTCTACATGCTAAACATTTGTTAAGTTAGCTTTTAAGTATGTATACTAATGCCAGAGGATGTCCTGCTCTCCCATACAAATATGTATGTTTGTACATTGTACATGGATTTAAAATGTAAACTAAATTAATTACTTGAGATAAAGTATTGAGTATTCAAATGTAAAAAACAACAATAGAACATAGTTAATAATAATAACTAGAGATCGGATAATCGGATGCATATTTACCTAAAGTGAATTTTTAGCTAACTAATTATGGAAGCGGCTTAGGAACTCTTATTAAAAACAAATTTCAGGGATGGGATTGCATAAGTAATCAGAAGTATATTTACTTAACGTAAATTTTACTTCCAATGAGGATTTTTTTTCAAAAATAAGTACATAATTTTTTTTTCGTCGGTTTTGAACTCATACCAAACCTCTGATTTCAAGGATAAGACTTTACATTAACCCTCTATCACTCAAGAACTTAGATTATTCTATTTTTTTTTGTACCTATATGTATGTATTTCGAATCGTAGCAAGAGCACGCAGCACGCACTCGTTGAAATTACCGGCGGCGGCGGCAGACAATTTAATTTTAGTTTTTGACAGGCAAAACTAGCTAGTCCAATTTCATGGTCGTTACTTTGGTTTGTAGACTACGACATACTAAATAAAATTAATCATACCGATTTTTAGGGATTGACGAAGAATAATGCCTTCAGGTACGTATATGTTACAGAGGGCTAATACCCTGTACACTTAAATTTGAATTTCCCGCGATCTGGGATTTTTCGATAAAAGTCCTTTCCATAATAGCCAACCATCTCAACTTTAGGTAAATATGCATCCGAATATCCGATCTCTATTAATACCACATGCCTACTTACATTTCACAGGCAAAGATCCTGACCATTTGACAGAGAAGCACCCTTTGCCCATTTCTTCAAGCACACATGAATTCTTTGAGGTTCCATCCATAAGTTTGATGTTAGGAGGTTCTCTATTAACCAGTGGAAGAAGTCTTGATAGGGCCGTGATTAAGGAGGTAGGATCTCTGCAGCTTGGTGATATTTGAATCTGAGTAAAATCATGACTATATCAAAACCAGTTCTTAGGCAGTCATTAGAAACAATATTTACTGCAGGAGAAAAACCATAGACCCTTAGATTAAAAAAAATCTATTTTTAAATCGTTTTTAATTTCTATACTTACATTTACTCCATTCAAAGTGCAAAACATCAGGACCCTAAACACAGCTTTAGTCAACATAGTTTCTAATACTCTCAATGGCATATCCTCCTCATTTGGCAGGTCACATGCTCCTGCTTCAAAAATTGAGCCTTTGAGGGCATTGGGGTTCAGCTTTTTTAGAAGGTCCTGACTGGAGTATAGTGTTTCTGAGTAGGTGTGGGCTCCAGCCTTGAGCATCCAAGTGAAATGGGAGTGGAGGTGTTTGAATATTTCTTTATCTCCTGAAAGAACAAAATAATAATACAAGACTGAATAACCATAGCAACACACTAGCAATAAAACTCAACAAAGTACTACAATGGTCACCGATTCCTTAAAATCTTGTATCTCGACATCACAAGATATCTCAATAAATCGCGTCGAATTATCAACCTCTTTAGTCGTCGTTTTTTAAATTTTTTTGGTGTTATCTCTGGGTGGTGCTGTGTTCTCAGTGTTTGTTTGTTTGTTTCAAAGATTGCATATACTCGAATGTGACTATAAAGGAAGTAAAGTGTTCAAATCTAAAGATGGTGCTCTTTACTGGAATGCACTTGAATATTGAAGTGAACTATAAAATAATTTAATTGATAATAATGAATAGTATTATTAATATAATAATAGCTTAAAGAAATAAAAAAAAATCATTTTCATTTTCAAATATCCTACCCAAGACCACATCTTGTGGCTAAACAGACAATTGTAGATTAAGAAGGAAATTATAGTTGTGTACAAAAATAGTGAACTATTATCTTATTTTCAGTCATATTTATACCTGTTAGCTGGGCCAGAGATCTAGATTGTCCAAAGTCATTCCTGCCTGTCCTCAGCCGTAGAGCTCTTTGAGAACAAATCTTCTGTTCATTGTCAAATACCACTGTGCATAACTCTTGCAGTTCTTTTGATATTCTCTAGAAAATAAAACATTACAGGTGCACAAAACTGTATAGTTAAGTATACAGAATTTGTTAAGTGTAGTGAGTTCACCAGCATATGTTCTGAAAGAGTCGGTGTAATATTAAGCAACAGCATCTTGTCCTTCATCAGAACTACAATGGAGAACCATCGTTTCAGGCCTCGAGCTCTGGTGTCTCTCAGTTGAAATGTGAAGCTCAACACATGTCCTTGAGTGTCACTGAAGTACACTACACCACCTTCTTTGCTCCAACTGACCTAAAAAAGTGAAAATTCCTTCTCATTTCCCTATTCACCTGTTAACTTGCTTTATAGGACTACAGATAACAATATTCTAGGGTCAGGAGTTTAAAGACATTCCACTGTATATATGTACACTACCTACCTCACATGTAATACTTCTGATAGCTGCTTGCCTCAAGAATGCCGTCACGTCAGGGTTAGGAACAGTTTCCCTGCTGCAGAAAACTGTTCCATCATCGTCTCTGGAGACTAGAACAGTCTCTGGACCTAGAGAAGTGCACCCGTTGCATTGGACCGTAGACTTTGATGATTCCGTCGTGTGTGTTTCATTGTCGGTTGTAAAGGTGCAGAATACTGGCCGTGGTCCATGGGCTTCACAAAAATGGCACAGCCCCACAATGGCATTCATGAATTTCAAAAGAAATTCAGCTTGCAAATTTGATTGGAAAAAATGTTGGTTTTGTTGTGATGTAAATCTGTCATTTTGTCCGTGACTTTGACGATTTGTGGACTTTGACTTATATAACCTTTTTTACTTTTAAGCATGAATGAAATGCTTTTAAGAAAAAGAAATAAGAATATTTAATTGTAAAATTGCGTACATCATAAAAGGTCATCGAATTATTATAGTAGGTATCAACAATTTTGTCCTTTCGGACATACATACAATAATGTTTAAACACAGCAAATACTTGTTTTTAAGTTTTTGTAAGTTAGATAATAGTGATCAAGAATACTATGTTTTAAACATAAAGGGTCTCTCATAATATTTTTCGTTTTTTATTTGAGTATTACGCGCCACCACAAACACCAGGCTGGGGAGTGGTCTCAATCGCTTGGCGGGATTTTTCAGTTTAATAGTCATAGAACACATCGCGGGAGTGCAGCGCATATTTTGCAGGGCGTTTTATAAAAAGCCCAAGTCTTTGGGGAGGGGGGGGGGGGGGGGGTCACTTGGTCAGGGACGGGGGGTGCAAATACTTTGACTATGACACAAGAAAGAAAAGCGAACCCCGCGTTAATTTTGGACTTTGGTGAGGTCGGTTTAGCAACAAAGACGAGGAAGCTACAACGGCGGAGGAACGACGGAGATAACTCTCTAATCATTATTCACAAAAATTAACATTTTAATCTAATTCGCAGCATTATTGAGATTTTTTAGGCGAGATAAAAGAAATATATAAATATTTATTTTATCTCGCCTAAAAAATCTCAATAATGCTGCGAATTAGATTAAAATGTTAATTTTTGTGAATAATGATTCATTCAAATTAAATGAAGCTGCGCGTAATCATAGTGATTGTGTTGGTCATACATACATAACACACTGGCGTACGCGGTCGACATTCATGCTCGTTCTCGAAGTCTTAAAGCGCCCAGTTGATTAGTCCGGTATTGTATTATAAGTCTCTATAAACTTGCAATGCTTGATTAAATTTGCTCTTAGCATATTTCTCATAGACGTTAAATTGAAATGTATCATGTAGAGACGTCAAACAGAGTGTACGAATCGATGTTTCTATAAAACGCTTGCACGCAGAATGCGCACTGCACTCCCGTTAATAATTTCATGGCTAACAAACTAAAAAAGTCGGCCAAACGATTGAGACCACGCCCCACACTATTTACACGTATTTGGGCCCATGGGCGACAACTAGGGATATGGTATCGAAACAAATGTATCGATACTATACTCATGAGTAGTATCGCAACAAAGATAATCGATACCGGTATCGTACTCGTATCAAAAGTATCGAGTTACTCAGGTATCGAGTACTTTTAATTTTTGATTAAGCGTGAATGAAAACACGAAAAATAGTACTTAAAAGTGGTTTATTTAATTAAAATTATGTTTATAAAAATCCAAAGTCATCTCCCATGCAATCAGACAAAAATAGTAGTTTACTGACCCTCGAGCCCAGCAGTCGGTTTCGAGACTCCGTGATCAGGGATCCAGCTTTAGAAAATAGACGCTCCGCCGGAACTGACGTCCCTGGTATTATGAGAAAATCAATAGCAAGATTATAAAGCCCTGGGAACACAGTTTTCATGTCTTCCCACTGCTGGAATGGGTTTGATTTCAACGGAAACACTGGATTTGCGAGATATAAACTCATCTCGTCTTTGTCTGGGTCGGTAGTGCGTTATCTTCTCGATATTCCTCATACACAATGTTTGTCCTGAGTGGGAATCGAACCCACAGCCTACAGCACAGACAGAAGGCAGGGTCACTATCAAGCTATGAAGCTTGTCAATAATAAAAATAATGATTCAGTGTAAGTATGGTTAAGCTTAGCTCTTTACAAACTTACCTCTCAGGGTGAGTTTTTAGGTGTTTTATCAAGTTCGATGTATTTCCACTCGTCTTAAATGTCTTGAAACAGATTTTGCATGTTGCTGTATTCCCATACTTTTTATTAAAACACTTCCAAACATCGGTTGTGCCTCTCGTCGGGGGCATCTTTTGTTTTGCAAATAAACCACTCACAAGTATATATAACTTAGACTAGCAAGAATTTTATTTAATTTGTTAGTATACATACATACGTAACGTTGGTATACGAATAAGATGAATGAATGTAATGAAATAATGAGAGCGAGAATGTAAAAAATATCCTAGGTCACCTCGAGAAGGCATAATAGAGAGAATAATATAGAGTGCATAATACTCCTCATAAAATCTCGGTATCAAAATCAGAAAATCACAATTCGTTAAGTCAGTAACATTTTATAGGATCGTTTTGAAACCTCAACTCTACCGCCTGTTCGGAATAGCGACCAGCACACATTAAGACAGGCAAGAACTTTGTCATCAATCTAAGATTTTGGAGGAGGCATCATGTACTCTATGTTACTTACATTACACTTTCGAAGTTTCGGTATAATTCCGTGATTTAGGACGGGGACTTCCCCTAGTATAGTAGCAGCATTAGCCAGAGTCCATAAACGAAGATAGAAGAACGGTAATAGGGATGGATACAATGAAAAAGTATCGAGTACGGTGAAAAGTATAGATTCTTACTCAGTATCGTATTAAATAGTATCGACTACTAAATTACTCGGTATCGTAACCAAAGCATCGAGTATACTCAGGTATCGATACTTTTTGCGGATCCCTAGCGACAACGCAGGCAGGCGGGGCGCAGGAGTCGCGTCGTGGGTGCGGTGGTCGCGGAGGGAGGACTGTAGGTGGGTATAGCTAGCATTCGGATATATTTGATAACTCAAAATAGTAGAAGAAAAAAAGATCTTGGGTGCATCCGAAAAGAGTGTTTTAATCAAAATTTATTTCATTAACGTGAAAACCGGAGTTGTGCCGAAGTGCACGCCCTTATCAGATCCCTGAGCTCTGCAAGGCCGTTAAACCGCTCACCGGGGAAATCCCCGTAGGCGCGAGAATGGCGTCCTATACCGAGCGACCGTCGTCGTCTCCGCACAGCATTCATTCAGCTCCATCATTAAAGAATCTCCCAAAAGATTAAGGAGAAATGGCCTTGTGTCCCGGGTGTGCCAATAGTCCTAGTGATCATTAGTCATCTAACAGCCTGGGACCACCCGCCTCCTATCGCGTCTGCTAGCCTCCGCTGTCCTGAGTGGGGTAGGGTAGGTAATAAAAGTATAATTAATTCGATCTTGAATAACTCGTTTATTCAACTGTACACTGATTCACAGTCGCATTCTGTTAATTACCAGCACAGCTTGAAGTTGACCTACATCATTATTGTGTGTGTAATAAGTTAATTTGACGGTGTCATCGCATGCCGCACAAAAATGCTACGTAAGTATAACATTCATAAAATCACAATAAAACGGTAACATGATCAGAGGATGGATAAACGCCACGATATAAAATAAATTAATTTAAATTATAAACAAAATAACATGTTACTGTGCCTATCGAAAAAAATTGTCTAAATGTATACGCTAAGTTTGTTATGCGGCGGTTTTATTTCTTAACGGGTTTGTAGGCGATTTTTCTAGATTTCAGCGTAGACCACTTGTGTCGTTTCATGTAATAGCTCACGGCCGCGAGGATGGCGAATATGCCCAATGCCTGGAATTGAGGGAAAGGATATTAAATTAAATATAATAATAAATTTATTGTAGAAAGTGTGTTTAAAAAGATCTTAAAAGTTAGGTGAAACAACAGTTTATCCACTCATTATGGACGTAAAATATTTTATAACTAGGTAATTTAATGATTATAATTTTTAATGTCATAGTTGCGTCTTACACATTTTTCAAGTTATTCAAATTTGATTCTAAATAATTGAAAGCGAATGGTAGGGCTCATTGTAACAAGGCTCGTTTGGGGAAATACTACCAGATGCTACAAACGCGACCTGCGACACAGTATTTACTTCTGCAGGTCGCACCGCTTCATATTTTTGTTCTAGCACCTAAGTATGTTTCAAAATAAAGAATTTTTACTTTACTTTACAACTACGCGAAATAGATGAGTTTAAATAAATATATATTCCTGGAATCCTTTCGCCTCTTTCCTATGCTTGCAGCAAAGTTCTGGACAAAAAGTACATAAATCCTCATCACAGAGAATTATACTCAATGTTTTGTTGCTTACATATAAATAGGTCTTAAAATAATATAGCACAAGAAGAATTATTGGAATATTCCTGTGTTTGAACACATGTATGGATACAACGGGTATTTATCGCGTTTATTTACCTTCACTGTTGTGGTCACGGTACGAGTCATCCCGTAACCACGACAGTGTGTAAACCTGTTGAAACGTCGGGAAAAATAGGTAAATAAACGCGGTAAATACCCATTGTATCAATAATTTGTTATCAGTATGTGCACTTTACACATACTTACCTACTGTTTTATGACTAAGTTTTAGCATGACCTACCTAGACATACATATAGATAAAATAATTGACATACTCTCACTATTTCAGAACCGACATTAATTTGCGATTGTTTTATTAGATTAAAAACTTATTCTTATCCAATACAATTATTATTTAATATAACTACTTATTTCAAAATGACATTCCTATAATAATTAATTTTATAAAAATGACTGTTTAGAATTTAGCTAACATCTAACAAGACCGAAGAACACAAAAATTGTTGTGCCATGATATGAATACTTAATAATAATTATGTCCTTATCTAGGTCTTGGTCATAACTTTTATCCAGCGGGCCATCACCATTTACAATAAGTATTGTCTAAAGCAAGTAGCTCTATGAATTAGCAAGCTGAAGTGGCAATGAGCCGGCCATATCTCGCGAATAACCGACGGCCGCTTGGGTAAACGTGTTCTTGAGTGGAGACCACGACTCGGTAAACGTATTGTAGGACGGCCTCCGACGTCCTACAATACGTTATCCGTCGCCTCCGGGATGACGATCTGCGAAAGACTGCAGGTAGATGCTGGATGCGTCAAGCTGAAGTCACGGCGCTATGTCGCTCATTGGGGGAGGCCTTTGTCCAGCAGTGTACTAACATAGGTTGATGATGAAAATAAGTATCAGTTAACCTGAATGGCCATAAGTCCACGATCGTCTAGCTCGGGCTCGGAGCACCAGGCCAGGAAGGTGCAGACGTCCTTAGCGAGCTGCGACGCTGTGGCCGGCGTGCCGTCCGAGTATTCAGCAGCCTGGAATAGAGCCACACACGTTATCACTACATAGTATCTAACAAATTCGCTTCCCGCTGTCTGTCTGTCCCTAGTTTTATGGCCCGGGAGCCAATGATAGATTTTTATGACCAAGTGTCTCCCAAGCGAAAATTCGTGATATGCATTAGGGATTAATATTATAATTACTCGTGACCGTCAGCTGCGACTCCGTGTGTAGGTTCAGTTCAAAGATATTTATTTCTCATTTACAACATACATGTTTTTTTTTTAAATTTTTATTGTATTTTACTTATTTCTCTAACATTATCAAAGACTTTATGTATCTAGTTTTCAATTAACATTATTATATTTTACTTAGGTACATTGTTAATATTTACTTATTCTTATCTAACTGCTTAGCTATTATATGTATGTTATATATTTTAATATACAGTCGTGGTCAACTAATTAGGGACAATCTCTAGTTAAGCCAAATTGTGTTTTTTTTTTTTCAACGAGTCTTAAAAATATTCCATATCTTTTACATGTAAGTATAATTAGTCATGGATGTGCCCGATTATACAAACAATAACAACTTCTTAAACATTAAACCTCTTTACAGTATAGCTGATAGATTATCACAGTGCTATTTGTTCAAATAATGCTGGCTGGCCATTTAATTAGGGACACTGAGATATTGCGTTCTATTTTCAAAATTTGAATCTCAATACTTTTTTACATCTTCTCTTATAGTTTCGTGGTAGTTTTGGCGGCAATCCCGATTTTTATTTTAAGTTATGAAAAATATTTTGAAGAAAAATGGGCAAAAATAATTGCGATCCAACACTACGAAAAATTATCATGAAGTTTGTTGTCGAGCATGGTTGGCCATACCGAAGGATAGCAGAACATTTAAATTGTTCAAAAACTATGGTATACAATGCAGTGCAACATGTCAGACACAATAACACAGCTTTAAATGTGCCCAGAACAAAAAGATCGAGAAAAACAACTCCGCAAGAAGATAGAATGATAACCAGGTTAGCTAAGAAAGATCCGTTTCTAGGCTCTATTTTAATTAAACACGAAGTGTTTGGGACAGACGAAAGAGCTGGTGTCTCAGCGAGGACCGTTCGACGACGTCTGGTAGAAGCAGGGTTGTCCGGAAGAGTGGCTCGCAAAGTACCGTTGTTGAAGAAAGAACATAGAAATGCTCGTTGGGCGTTTGCACGTAAATATGGACATTGGACCTACGCCCAATGGCAACATGTATTATTCTCTGACGAGACCAAGGTTAATTTGATTTCTTCAGATGGAAGGCAATACGTACGGCGTCCAGTAAAAGCGGAAATGAATCCAAGATTCACAAAAAAGCAGGTGAAACATGGCGGTGGAAACATTAAAATGTGGGGTTAATTTTCTGGACGTGGAGTGTGACCTCTGAGGAAAGTTCAGGGTAACTTAAACCAACATCAATACAAGGCAATATTGGAGGAAACCATGCTTCCCTATGCTGAGGAGCATCTCCCTATTATATGGACGTATTATATGGACGTTTCAGCATGATAACGACCCGAAACATACCGCCCGTTCAGTCAAGTCGTTTCTTACCAGTCAGTCAGTATCGGTGCTAGATTGGCCAGCAAATAGCCCGGACCTTAACCCAATCGAGCACCTTTGGCACGAAATCAAGAAAAACGTTGCCACTTATCGTACCACAACTTTAGATGAACTTAAGAGCCTTTATTCCTAAAATGCGCAGAAACAGTACTTTTCAAACCCGTTTATATCATGAACCACTTATCTTATAGTATATGTTATTTACTAATAATTTTAGGAAATTTTAGTGTCCAACGAGTTTGACTATAAAATATTTCGATTAATATAGTATGTACGCGTTCTATCAAGATAACTTGTGAGAGGTTTTCATAATTTCCCTTTCAGCATCAGTTTCGAAGCTCAAAATAATAGAAAATACTGACATATCTAATTAAGAAAAAAAATATAACCTACTGATGAGATCCTTGGCTAAAAACTTACTTAGAAAGATGTTTGGTTTTGGTATCCTACTATGAGAAATTAAAATTCAAAAAATGTGAAATATTACGAATATTTCACATTTTTAAATGATGTTTTTACCGATATACCTTATTTAATTTAATATAATAATAGCCTACCAATAAAGTGAAGCATCTTTTTTAAAATCATACATTTAAAATTTTTATGATTTTGTTGCTATTATTTTTCTATAAATATTTTAAAACTACTATAAAACGCTGCGCGAAAATCAGTCCGCCGCGAGGCTTTCTAGAGTGTGGTCACGTCGCTCATTAAATATTTATAGAAAAATAATAGCAACAAAATCATAAAAATTTTAAATGTATGATTTTAAAAAAGATGCTCCACTTTATTGGTAGGCTATTATTATATTAAATTAAATAAGGTATATCGGTAAAAACATCATTTAAAAATGTGAAATATTCGTAATATTTCACATTTTTTTAATTTTAATTTCTCATAGTAGGATACCAAAACCAAACATCTATCTAAGTAACTTTTTAGCCAAGGATCTCATCAGTAGGTTATATTTTTTTCTTAATTAGATATGTCAGTATTTTCTATTATTTTGAGCTTCGAAACTGATGCTGAAAGGGAAATTATGAAAACCTCTCACAAGTTATCTTGATAGAACGCGTACATACTATATTAATCGAAATATTTTAGTCAAACTCGTTGGACACTAAAATTTCCTAAAATTATTAGTAAATAACATATACTATAAGATAAGTGGTTCATGATATAAACGGGTTTGAAAAGTACTGTTTCTGCGCATTTTAGGAATAAAGGCTCTTAATGAAGCTTATTGTGAGGCATGGGCAAACATTCCTGTCGAAACATGCCAGAAACTGATAATGTCTATGCCACATCGGTGTCAAGCGGTAATTACTAACAAAGGTTTTGCTACTGGGTACTGATTTTACACGTAATAAAATGGAGCTGTTAAAGATATTATAATACTGCAGATTATTAGTTTTGTTTAACTCTATTTTTCATTATAGTTTACTGTCCTTAATTAAATATCCAGCTACAGAATTATACCTTAAAATTGAATACATGTTCAACCTTTGGTATTAAATACCTTTTTCTATTTATTTATTCTTTTATTTACAGCCATTTATAGCATAATAATCGGACCAAATTATGCAAATAATAGGTGCAGAGAAATCAATAGGGTTTTATATTTATATGTACATAACCGGTTATTGCTCTTCACTATCTTGAAAGTCCCTAATTAGTTGACCACGACTGTATATATACATCATATCTTATAATTACCTGCTTCACTATTCTTACACAATATTTTAGATACTTAGGGCGTAGATACTTGTCGTTTATTACTAGATGTAAGTTGTTGCTATTTATTTGTACGTCCAGTTCGTTTTCTAAGTCGAATCTTTCGCGGCCGAAAACAGGACAGTCGAAAAGGATATGTGGCACGGTTTCTTTTGTGTCAGGTCCACAGATGCACGAAGGGTTTTCCTTACAATTAAACCGGGTAAGGTATTCGGAAAACCCACCGTGGCCCGTCATAACCTGTGTCAGCACATTGTTCAAACTATTTGTTCTGACGGTTTTATAAGCCTCAACCGCGTCCGGGAAGAATAACTTGGTCACCGCAGCCTTATTCTCAGTCTTGTATCTCCGGTACCATACGTCAAGCGATTCGTCTCTGATTTGTCGCTTGACGTATGAAGCCGGACACAAGTCATAGTCTGGCTTTCTTTTGGAGTTCAGAGCTGCCTCTTTCGCAAGCATGTCGGCCCTTTCATTTCCATCCATCCCTGCATGAGCTTTGATCCAAAACAAGGAAATATCTTTGTTTTGGAGTACGATTGTTCGCAGGTTTTCGCGTATTTCTATTGCAATTGGATGGATGGAGCCGATATTCGTAATGGTCTCTAGAGCCGAACGCGAATCGCTATAGATGCCGAAACTGGTCTCACGGCGTTACATAATCTCACGCGTGGCTTTACATAAGGCGAAGAGTTCCGCCTGGTACACCGTGCAGTAGGATGATAGCTTAAGTTTGAGGGTTTTGATTTCGGCTTCACTGTTCCACAGGGATAGCGCCGTGCCCCAACCTTACCCTCAATCTTGCTACCATCGGTAAATATGCGGACTGCCTGGTTGTTGTGTTGATCAACATCTTGTTGGTTTCCCAGGATCATGAACTCCAAGTCCATATGCTTTGCCGGGTGCGGAGTCTGATCGTATGATGCCATAATTTCGACATCTCTGTCTCCCAACATCAGCTGGGGAACCCCACGCTTGGTCTCTGAGATCCAATGGAAGTAAACCAGCTAGCACTAAGGCTGAGTTTAATGACACTGTGCGGTACGCTTTTGTTAGCTTCAGGGCAAAATATCTTTGAACCGCGTTTAGATGTTTGCGCACATTGAGCTTTTTGGTAGCAGGTGCCCAAACGCTAGCCGCATAGGTAATTACCGGTACCACTGCTGCCATGTATATGACTCGAATCACTTCCGGATGGAGACCCCAGCTGCTTCTGGCTGCCCTCGACAGCTGCTTGTATATGTTCAATGCCTTTCTGCATGTATTTGCAGTATGGGCATTGAAGGTTAGCTTGCTGTCGATGGTCAATCTCAGAAGCCGAACCTCGGTTGACATGCCAATGTCGATTCCGCCCATCTTCAGGAGTGGAGTATCGTACTTTAGTTTTCTTGTTATTATCATCGCGCAGGTTTTATGCGGAGCAAATTTTAGTTTGTTTCCGATTCCCCACTCCTGAACATAAGAGAGAGCGGCATTGGCCTGTCTTTGAACCTCTAATGCTGTGTCTCCATCAAACAACATCACCACATCGTCTGCGAAAGCCTGGCTATAGTGTCCACGCTGGTCTAGACTTTTGAGAAGGGGGAGGTCCAGGAGGAGATTCCAAAGCATCGGTCCACCAATGGACCCCTGGACACACCCTTTGTTAGTCTCTTTGTAATATTCGCAGCCAGCGTATCGCACTTTGACACAGCGGTCCTGCAGGTAGCTATCGATGAGCCTTCGGAGGTTGATCGGACAACCCGATTCAGCTAGCCTTACCCGGATAGCTGGCCACCAGGCGCTATCGAAGGCTCCCTCTATGTCCAATGATACTATCGTAATAAGTTTCTTCTGGTCTAGTTTACTTTGAATTTGTTGCATTAGGTCATAAAGGGCGTTCTCGTTGCCCCTGCGTGGCATGAATCTGGCGTATGCAGATTTTCGGAATAAGGTGCCATTTCAACCTCCCGATCGCCATTTTCTCTAGGAATTTGCCCATGACTGGCAGCAGTCCTATCGGCCGGTACGATTTTGGTACTCTGTAGTCGTTTGTCGTTGTTCGGGACAAGTTCGTAGGATTTGAGAGACATTACTCCTACCGCAAAAAGCCACACTATAAGCTATTTTTATCCCTTATCCTAAAACAAGTGCGAAGCCACGAGCAGAAGCAAGTTTTTTATAAGACCTATCTTGTCTTACTGCTGGGCAAAGGTCCCAAACTCTTTCAGGAATAACTTGTATTAGCCAGGTCCCAAGAAGCAAGTAATAAATAAAAGAATATGAACTCACCTCATCAAATAATACCTGTCCCATACCAATGGCTCCCCCGGCGAAGTACGGGTTGTAGTGTTGTCCCTCATTCAATTGTACTCCGGCTGGTGCGTCCATATAGCCTGTGAGGAGTGAGAACACATAGTCCTCTCTGCCTATGCTGCCTAAACAGATCAGCGATAGGTCGGGTGGGTAGGCACCTGGCAACAAGACAAAAACACTGTTATTTCATAAACAGAGTGCCTAAACTAATCCTTATTGTTCACGCCGAACCGTTTCCGAACACGTCAACCTTTCTGTCAGTGGTTTTTGAACGATGGAGGACGCAACCTTTTTTGACATATACAACTAGATTGATGAAGCATGTCCATTCGAGCTTATTTTATAACGTTTGTAATTTCCTAATCTACATTACACCAAGTTAAAATCCCAATCTACTTTCATTTACTATGTTTTGTTCCCTACACTGAACACTTATTTATTAGCAAGATCTGCTTCTGCGGAGCTATAGCTGACCCACTGCAATACCAATACTGCATCTTCAGCTGGCTAATTCGTAGAGCTATGTCGATAACTTTGGCTCTCTGCCTTAGTAACCGTCCTGTTATTCAAATTAAATAGGCGTGGGGGGGAAGGTTTATGCTATCTTCTTAACCCCCTCAAGAGAAGCAATAACCTACCCCCACCCCTAATTCCAATATGGCAAACGGATGCATCAAGCACCCTGTATAACTATTATTAACTGCTCACGAGCAGTCTTCGTGATGGTGAAATGGGGACCGCACCTCTCGACACCCCTCAGTCGTTTGCGCCGATTTTGTTCCTCTCCGGTAATTTACTCCGGCTTTTTAAGGAACCCATCCAGCATTCGGCAAGCCACCGTCTGCCACTCTTCTTAACATTACGATTGACTTGTTTATGGCAGACGTCCGCAATCTCCCCTTTAGCCCGATTACCCAGTCTATCCATCCATCACAATAGCCTGGTTTTATTTCTTTCATTTTTCTTTGCAATAGTCTCTACACCTGGCGGATACCATCTTTGGGTGTATCATATTGTGCACCCGAGGATGATACCCGCTATGTGTAGCCATCGCCTTTAGATTAACTTCTCAAAGGGCCTCTGTGCTGTTGGCTTCGGCCCCACGCAAGCCTTCCAAAAGACCGGGTCACTTTATGGCCCGAGATTATTGTTAAATAAGACATAATAATAATAATATTAATGCTGGACAATCCACACAGCATTATCTAGCCCCATGGTAAGCAAAGCTTGTGTTATGGGTACTATATAACTGATATACATAATACAATAGATTACATAGATCGTTTTTTTTTATCAAAAAACAATATGCTATAGGGGCACGTTATTGTCTTAAAAATTATAATAGTGACCTATCACTCTCGGTAAGTCGTAAATTTATAGCTTCTTATAATAATATATAGTTACCGTTATTAGCGAATCTGGCGGCAGCTTCATTGGGGTAAGGGCTCGGGAAGTAATCCGAGAGCTTGCCGGGCCGCTCGAAGAAGTTGCCCTCGTCATCCGGACCGTCCTTTATCATAACCTGCAGATTGTAATGCATACAATAGTTATTATAAATCTTATACATATATAATATATAAGACAAAGTTGGATTTGTTCGAACAATTAGATTTTCATGGTTTTTGGTTTGTTGTATTTGTCTTCATCCTGAACAGCGGAATAACTATTAAAAACCAGAAAACTTTTTAAATTTCGAAGCCTGGGTGGTGAGTAACATCTGTGGCGCGGTGGGTGACGGTCCATCTGCGACCCAGGAGTAGTCAGGATTCCCGCCTCAGGGCAAATATTTGAACGATCAATATTTGTTCAGGATCGTTTTCTATGTATGATAAAATTAAATCTTGTATAATTATGTAATGTATTGTAATCAGTTATTTAGTACCCATAACACAAGCTCTGCTTAGCTTGATAATGGGGCTGAAAAATGCTGCTGTGTGAATTGTACATTAAAAAAAGATATACTTACATCGGCAGCCTCAGCCTTCGCCTCCTCCTCGTCGTGGGTGTTCCCGATCAGGTTACGGAAGGCAATGTACTTCAGCGAGTGGCAAGCTCTGCAGACCTGCTTGTACACCTCGTAACCACGACGCATACTAGAACATATATATGTATTTATAAATAAAAAATAAAAAAAACAAAATTCAAAATTGTTTATTTCGAGCACAGAACTCATACAAAAAATTATATCCGGACGCAAGAGACCATCAGTGACCGGGGCACCGCCTCTTAAGAAGGGTTGCGTGTAAGTTTATCCAGTGCCCCGTAAAAGGAGAGTCCCACCTGTCTGCCAATGTGCTTAGAATGGTGTTGGGACAGTGTGCGCCTCACAGAACTTACCCGATGCACTGCAGAAACGTGGCAGCCCCATCAGCACTCTAAACCCATTATTATATTGCACCCGCAGCGCGTTGTACGCCTTCTGCGTATAGCTTACCCACAGGCTGCCCGTGTATAGTGACTGACAATATGCTTTGAAGAGCATCACCTTCACCTCCCTGGAACTGCGAGCAAACCTGCGAGCCTCCATAGTACATCGGACGGCCAACGCCCCGCGCTCTCTCTCTATGTCGTCATTATAATCTCGGTCCTCGTTGACCCAAAGGCCCAGATATTTAAACTTGACACGCGCTCAAGAGGAGCTCCATCTAGGGCGATGGGTGGTACATTTAAAAAGGTCTTGGAGCCTGCCCTAAACTCACTCTTTTTCGCATTATATCTGAGTCCATGGGCCTTCGCATAGGACTCACATATATGCAGTAGCTTGCGTAGGGCTCCGATCGAACGGGTCAGGAACACCATATCGTCGGCGTAGCTAATATTATTAATACAGACCCCATCTATGTGACAGCCGACTTTGGTGCCACTGAGCTCATCAATCAAGCTGTTCATGTACGTACAGGTTAAAAAGACTTGGAGAGGAGACACCCCCCCCCCCCCCTGCCTCACACCGCATTCCAGCCTGTACATGTCGGAGTATGATGTCCGCATACTTTACAATATTGGTTTGATGACTATACCAATAACGTAATAGTGACGCTAACTCTCGCGGGAAGTCCGACTCAAGCTCCAGCTTCTTATTTTAATTTAGAATTACAAAAATCATAATATGCTACTTGAGAGTTATCCCTATCACCCCAAATTACATCATTGTGACTATTATCAGAAATCAAAATTTTAGGTTTTATTAAATTTATATCACATTTTATCTGTAAAGGATAATGATCCGACCAATAGGTGTCCTATAAAACCTTAACACTAAGAACGGTGCCGCGCGGCAACTGTCACAGCGCAGTGATCTAGCAAGCGCAGACTGCCATGGGCATCACTGACAAAAGTATGCGTATCCGCCGGTAAGAAGTCTAAATCAATGCATGACCAGTTCGACAGTTCTAAGAAAATAGCTCACTAGCATGTGCGGAACTACCTTCCAATGAAATATTTATTTTAGGAATACTCCGGTAATTCCGTGGCACGTTTGGGGACAGCTGTTGAGTATGTAATTGGAGTCGATATTTCATTAAGCAGAGGGGGTAGTTCCATCGGTCCACTGTCGTACGCAAAACTTGTTCACCAAACATGCTCCGCATTTAGCACATTTCCACTGAAGTTATTCACAATCGAGGATTTCTTAAGGGATTCTAAGATGTAATGTATAAAAGTTCTGGGTGGAAGTCACAAAATCATGAGCATAAGCCCCACAAGATTAATAAAAAATAAGGTTGATTCCTAAAAAAAATTTTAATTGATTCTATGTTGTGAGTTAAAAATAATCAGAAAATAAATTCAATCAAACCATCAAAATTAAAACCAAGGCAACACAATCGGATAGAGAGAGGACAAATTTTTAAAAAAAATTCTATTGAATTAATTTGTTCCACCGTAGGTAATTTTTTATACACTTGATGTTGTTTAATCTACTTTACTAATATACACCTTAGTGTATTGGGGTTATCCAAATAAACAAAAATATAAAAAATCTCTTAGTATTTTTACTAAACAAGAAATGATCAAACATCGACATACCTAGCATGGTCATAGGTCCTGAACAAGCGAGAGTGCTCCCAAGGCATGATTGCAGGGTGGGCTTCAGTTGTTGAAGCTCCAGCCTTCACAGACTGCTCCAAGGAAAACAGGAGGGCGCCTACCCCGCCACCAACGACGCCCAGGGTTGAAAGGAACTGTAAACAAGGAAGAATAGGCAAAATAAGCAAGATTAAGGCTTATGTTAAAAGTGTTGCTTAAAAAATTGCAGATAGGGTTTTTAAGTAACTCTCAGTGAGTTCACAGAATATGGTAGTCTATATAGTTTCATAGGTATGAATTTTCACAAAATAAACTAATGGGAAGTTTTTTTGGGTTCTGTCCTTCATAGGAATTCTTTGGCGTAATATTACAATTTCAAGGGTAAAGTTTTGGATGGTATGTAAATTAGAATACTTACCATTTTTTTACTTTTAGTCCATCCCTGGGCATTGGTGGAGAGTTGAGACACCTGCAATGTACAGTCAGCATTAGATTTTACACTGTAATGTTACATAATGCAGACTAGGTTACCACTCGCCCATCAATACTTTTCTGCCATTCCACCTTCAGTATAGATTGCCTTTTGTTTCAACCAGGTATAAAAGTGGGCTAGCCCTGATCCAACCTCGTTAAAACAAGGAAAACTGGTAAAATACAGCACTGCTCCATGACGTTTTCCACTTCACATTTTGCGTATAGAATTACTTGTACACCACTCCAACAATATCTATTGTTTAAATACTAAACCAAAATAACATTTTAACACTGTATTCTGTACCTGGGGTCCAACAATCCCATATTTTTTGAAAAGTCTAGCCCCACAAATCCTACCAACGGAGGCCGCCATGATTGAAAAACGTCGCAATGAATGAAGGATCAACTGACGCAAGCTGCCAAAATGTAGCCGAGTGGAGCCTTCGGAAACGAGGTCGTCCGAGTGCTAAATTAAAAAATCAATCAGCTGTCTTTCTGTAAGCTAGTAGGCCTCGGCCGGATTGAACGGCCGAACAGAATCGGATGGTCACAGCGCGGTAGCTGGGGCGGCGGCGCGGCGGAGGCTACGGGGTGGCGGCGGCGCGATGTACTTTTGGAAGTGAAAAGTTGTTCGGCGATTAACAAAAATTTAGAAATCCAAAAGAGATACCGACAGGGAAATAATGGCGAGCATGACACAGTTATTTTTTTTTTGGGACCATCTATTTAGGAAGAATATAAAAAAATAACACCGCGCGGAGCGAGCCCTAACAATTTTGGAAAAATTGCAGTGGCTTACCAATTTTTTTTCAATCTGTCCTCGATGACACCGCTTGTAGTTCGGGTTCAAGGCGCACTATTGGCTCAGTATAAGTATATACAGTATGGAAACTAGGAACAAACACTCGAAACGGCACACTCACACAAACATGCACATCGACACGGCTTCTGGGTGATTCTCGCGGATTGTCAGTAGCGGTTGTCGCGTCTAGGCGTGCGGGTGCGGTCCTGTGAAAGTGAAAAATGACCCGCTACAGATATTGCGTTGCATACGGCTGTATGAACTCGGCTTCATCAAAATCGGAGCTGTCGTATTTTAAACTTCCTGCTGATTTTGAAAGGTAAGAATAATTTATTATTATGATTGTTATAGAATAATGAGCCCGTGTGATCGATCATACATAATGAATTCGTGAACTTATATGTAAATCAAGAATGGCGGCGGTTTTGAGGATGTTTAAAGTCAATGAGATTTTACAAATAGAGACGTCATACTCACTGTAAAGAAATAATAAATTTATTAAAGCTACATACCTACCTAGCACTGTTGGAGCAGACAACGCCGCATGGCATTATCTCTGGTGGCAAAGCGGCAACAGCGCAGTGATTTTAGTTCGAACAGACGAGACGCCCCGCCGCGCCGCACGGCATATTATGTCCTTATCTCTGTCACTCATAAACGCAACGCACGCATTACTTGTCTTGTTCGTGTAGGTGGCAAAGCGGCAACCGTGCGGCACTGATTTTTGAGTAAATATAACATCATAGTTTAAACTAGATTGTAGACTTTCAAAATGTAAATATAAGATGGCGGCTGCAATAAATTATTGCGTCATGGGTTTCCGTCGTTTTTATGGTTTCGAGGGTGCTGAAGCCGATACTGCTGTCAAAATGTGAATCCAAGATGGCGGCTGCTATAAATTATATTTTTTTCCGTCATGGGTGTCATTTTCATGGTTTTCAAGGGTGCTGAAGCCGATACTGCTGTCAAAATATGAATCCAAGATGGCGGCTGCCATAAATTATCAATTTTTCCGTCATGGGTGTCATTTTCATGGTTTTCGAGGGTGCTGAAGCCGATACTGCTGTCAAAATGTGAATCCAAGATGGCGGCTGCTATAAATAATTATTTTTCCGTCATGGGTGTCATTTTCATGGTTTTCGAGGGTGCTGAAGCCGATACTGCTGCACACTGCTCAAAATGTGACGCAAGTACTTTTCTGTGAATAATTTGTAATAATAAAAATATTGATTAAGTAATGGCGTGCGCGTTGCCTGCGCTTCAATGTCTGCGTGCGCCCGCTCCGACGAGCTCACGAAACGTTTACGTCTAACTGCGGCTCACACGCGACGCCATAAGATTACCTATTTAAATTGTATTTGTAAGCAAATACTTTACTAACAAAGAAAATGTAACTAGTTAGACCGTTAACTAGTTAACTAGTTAGAGTTTATTTACAATTGAAACAATTGACCTAACTGCAGACTGCTATTGTAAACAATCTACAGGTAGCTCAATCGATCCATATCAATACCAGTCGGAAGCGTCCCCAAGACGCTGGTTGCATTGCCACGCTGTATGAAATGCTGGCTGATGCGCTGCGCAACATACTCGTCAGATCTCGGGTCACGCGTCGCTTCGACCAGACGGAGATATTATTATATTATACCAGACCACATTTGTAAGCTAGTTATTCCATTTATTGATCAGTACAGAAAAAAATCGTCTTAATAAAAAAAGTATATCAAAAACAAGAAAAGTGACAACCCTAGTGCTATAATGGAGCGTAGTTATTTAATAAATATATAAATAATGCTGGACAACTCACTCAGCATTATCTAGCCCCCATGGTAAGCAGAGCTTGTGTAATGGGGATATTTTTTATTATACATAGAAAACGACCAGATCACCCGGAACAAATATCTGCAGATCGTAAACACAATTGTTCCGAGGCGGGAATCGAAACCGCAACCTCCTGCTTCGCAGGCGGACCTTCGCCCACCGCGCCACATCGGTCAAGTAAAGTAAAAGTATATTTATTGCATAATTACATGTGAGAAGATGGTTCATAAAATAATACAGTGTCAATGTAATTTGCCCTTTATGGGCGTGCAATTAATGATTTACATGCATTTTTAACAACTTAATTATAATAAAATAAAAAAGAAAACTTAAAAATCAAAAATAAACACAGTACACATGTCAATTATATTTAAAAAATTATAATAATAGAAACAAAGTATCCGTAAATCAGCTCAATAAAAATATTAAAAATTCTAAAATATATATATAAATCTGTGATTATTTGTCTACATTCTTGTCATTTGTAAAATCTTTAATTGTATAATAACATTTATCATATAGTATGGTGTTAAGCTTTCTCTGAAACATCGTATTAGGCAGCTCTCTCATCAAAAGCGGAATTTTGTTATAAATCTTTGGTGCCATAGCAAAGAAACTTTTGCGCAACACCTCTTTTTTGCAGTCATGAGTACACATTTTTAATTTATCTCGTCTATTGCGTTCTACGGCATCAGATTGCTGACAAAACAGGTGCGGGTTGTGTCTGACAAACATACACGTTTCTAAAATATACAGCGAAGGGAGAGTTAGTATGTTGTATTTTTTGAAAAAGGGTTGACATGAATCTGTCACTTTAATACGAAACATAGCTCTAATACACCTTTTTTGAAATTTGAACACTTTGTCGACGTCAGTAGAGTTCCCCCAAAATATTAACGCGTACCTGATGTTTGAACCAATCAGGCCATGATAAGCAGTAAGAAGGGTTTCTTCATTTACCACGGGGGATAATTTATGTAAAACGTAAACAAGGCTATTTAATTTTTTACATACGTTCTCCACATGTGGTTTCCAATTTAGTTTCTTATCTATGTGGATTCCTAAGAACTTTGTCGTCATAACTTCTTCAATTGGGTAATTATTATATTGTATGTCAAGATTAGTAAATGCAGCGCGTTGTCTGAAATTAATTATTCGTCATTTATTTCATCAACTAGGCTTAGTTTCCATACTGTTCTATATGTGTACTGTGGTATAAGTGAAAAGGACTATAGTACCAGCCAGCGCGTAGAATTTTATTCGTTTTTGGATGGTTTTTGGTATTTAATACAATACCATAGCACCTATCTAGCAAGAAGTTGAAGTTATGTTTTAGGTTAGAAAAATATTTAATTAAATCAAAACACTGAGAAAATGACTTTTATGTTGCATTGATTTTCCTAAATTTGTATTATCTAAGCTATTCAAATTAGATGAGTTTTAACTTATCTAGCAAATTCATTAATTTTTTTGTAGTCACAAGTAGCATTCCAGGGACGAGGTAAAATTTATACATTGAGTTGTATTTTCGCCAAACTTAGAATAAGTATCATTAATTCCATCTGTTCAGATTCAGAAGCTGCGCAAAGAAACCTAAAATGAAGGTCTTCACTCAAAAAAGAAACTCTTTAACTGGAAGATCAGAGTGGGACATGGAAGATGAAGATTATGATTTTCATCAGGAGATTGCCCGATCTGCATTTGCAGACATGCTTCATGATACGGAGAGGAACAAAAAGTATCACAGCGCTCTGCAGTTAGCTATAGAAAAGATGCATAAAGATGGAAAAAAGGCCAACGTTTTGGATATAGGTAAGTAGGGTAAGTAACTAACTTACAAAACTTAAGATTATGTTGGTATAAGTATAGTAATTTAAATTAGGAAAACTGGAGTTAGGTGGAACCAAGTGTAGCTTGGGGGCTTTTTGTCCATGAAATCCTATCTAGTATTTTAAGAAATTTTTAAACATTATTTGAAGTTTGAACTTTTTAGTGCTGTAAATTTATTTCTACGAAATAACATGGCTTACAAATGGTTTATTTACCTAGATCTAACTTAAGTATTGACTTTTACTACTAAGGGCTTTTATATCAAACATAATAAAACAAAATTTTGTACAAATAAATGTACAGCACTAAACACTTTTGAGATAAATTTATTTATCTTAAGGAAAGTCTATGAAATAGTTAAAAAGCTTTTCTGGGTTAAAAAAGCCAAGCAAAGTCTTTTTTTCATCCTTTTTTACCTACAATCGGTTGTTTAGCCATAATTAGATGTGGTCTTGGGTGGGATATTCAGGTGCCATTCCAGTAAAGAACACCATCTTTAGATTTAAACACTAGTTCCTTTGGTGAAGATCGACTATATGCCATCTTATAAGGTGTTTTATTCTGTCTTTGTCCTGCAGTAGTTTTTTGCTAGTGTGTTGCTATGGTTATTCAGCGTTTCTTTGTATTTTTATGTATATTATGTGAACAGAGAAAAAATAATTATATAAATAATGCTGGACAATCCACACAGCATCATCTAGCCCCAATCTAAGCAGAGCTTGTATTATGGGTATTAGATGTCTGCTATACTTAATACAATACATTACATAGATAGATATTTTTTAATAATTTCCATTGTAACAGCAAAGTTTGTCCTTTACAGGTACCGGAACAGGGCTTCTGTCAATAATGGCAGCATGTTGTGGGGCGGACTCAATTACAGCTTGTGAAGCTTTCAAACCCATGGCCGAATGCTGTTTGAAGATCCTAGAGAAGAATAGTGTCGCCGATAAAATAACTGTCATTCCTAAGAGGTCTACGGAGATTATTGTGGGGGAGGGAGGAGACATGAAGGAAAAAGCTAATATTTTGGTAACCGAGGTGTTTGACACTGAGTTGATTGGAGAAGGTATGATAGAAAATATTAACTAGCTTTTGTCCGAGGCTAATATCTGATTAATAGAACTGATTAATGTAAACCTCAATTAATGTCACTTTTTAACCAACTTCAAAGAACGAAGAGGTTCTCATTTGGAATATATATTTTTAAAACCTTTTTTTTTTTACCTTATAATCATAACTTTTGACTGAGTAAACCGATTTTGAGGATTCTTCTTTTTATTTGAAAGCTCGTGCTTCCCGAGTCCCATTTCAATTTGTCCGATTCTGACAATGACATCCATGAAAAAACCTTAAAAGTCTTCGCGACAAATTTTTATGGATGAATAACTCTTTAACAGGCCAACTGATTTCGATGATTCTTTTTTTAAACTAAGTTTTAAACCCATTTTCATTATTTAGGAATTTGAAGTCGGTTTAATGTTTTTTAAAACATGGTAATTAGTCCACTTTTCCAATTACAGGCGCCCTATCGACATTTTCTCATGCACACAAGTACTTACTGGAAGAGGATTGCATAGTGATTCCTGACTCGGCAGTCATCTACGCGCAAGTTGTAGAGTGTGATGCACTGCAGAAATGGAATAGACTGGATGATTTTGTACTGCCTAAACAAGATATTGTGTTGAAGACGCCACAAAAGGTATGCAAGTCATTGTAAAGTAAAAGTTTATGGTTCATTATTATTGAAACTTACTCAGTCATTGTTTTTATATTTTCTTACTATGCAATGTGTCGTGTTATGTGTTATGTATGGTGTCAAATAAATGTATTTTCTTTCTTTCTTTTTTCTTAGTTAAGAATAAGAATATCTTTATTAAATTACCCAACACCATAAAGATTACATAATTATAACTAATTAAAAAAAACTTAAATGCTACAAATGGCATCCGACTCATCATTATGTTGTAATAGCCATTGTGCATAGCTATCACAACGCTGATCTTCCGCCGGAATCTATACATATATCTATACATATATTAAATGTCGAATCTGTTTCTCATAACTTCAGATCAAAGCCTGTCCCGGCTCCGCAGCAGTTCACGACATCCAGCTATCTCAGATACCCCGCTCTTCATTCCGAGAGCTCTCCCAACAACTCCCAGTGTTCTACTACGACTGGTCGGGCAAGTCACCTTTGGACTTCAACAGGACAGTGAAGCAAGGATTCACTGCTACAGCTGCGGGGAAAGCACAGATGGTGTTTATGTGGTGGGAGCTTAATATGGACACTGAAGGTAATTTTATTTGTAAACATCTACCGTCATCATCTACGGACACACCCAATGCAATAGAGTGCCCCTTATATTTTAGTCAAGAATTATCAATAAATGATGCAAATGTCATGATTATGAACTTCACTATCAAAATAATAATAATCTGGTAATCTCCCCTATAGCCCGATTACCCAGTCCATCCATCCATCCATCACAATAGCCTGGTTATTTCTTTCATTTTTCTTTGCAATAAATAGTCTCTACACCTGGCAGATACCATCTTTGGGTGTATCATATTGTGCATCCGAGGATGATACCCGCTATGTGTAACCATCGCCTTTAGATTAACTCTCTCAAAGGACCTCTGTGCTGTTGGCTTCGGCCCCACGCTAGCCTTCCAAATAACCGGATCACTTTATGGCCCGAGATCATGGCAATGTAATGAGATACATAATATTAATAATGTTAAAGTCAGTATTAATTAAATTTTCATAACATATTGAGTGCCCACGACACACGGACGTAAATCAGGAGCTGGGCAGTGAATGTGGTAAAATCAACCATCAATAAGCATAATCTTAATAATCCATAATCTACCGGGTGGTTAGACTAGTAGCCCACCATCCGACACGCACAGAGGGCCCATAAAGATAAAGATAATTTTTTTTATTTGCCAAAGACATGATTGTGTTTGTATGGTTACAGGTAATATACATTTCGTGGTTCAACATGCTTGACCGTTATCATCCGATATCATATATATATATATATGTACATATATATCATATATATCCGGTATCAGACCGTCATCTGTGGCCCAGTTGCGGAAACAAGTAACAAGTAACCATAATCTATCTCTCTAAATAAAATGTTATCAATTTCAGGTAGAATAGTAATAAGTTGCGCGCCGTGGTGGGCGCACCCCGCCGCCAAACTGTCTTCAGCCCGACCTCAAGACTCCATCCCCTGGAGAGACCACTGGATGCAAGCCGTTTACTATCTACCCCAGGACTTGAGCCTAGCCAAAGGCACCGAAGCTACCCTTATATCCTGCCAGGACGAGTATTCCCTCTGGTTTTACTTAGACGGACAAACAGATCAATACAAAAGACCTATTTGCGAATGTGGCATCCATATGGCGCTATCTCGGACACACGTTTCATACCTTAATGATAGTAGCAGAAGACTCAAAATCGTTAATAAGCTGAAAGAAGAGTTATCAAGCAATTCTGTTGTACTAGATTTAAATGGCATTGGTTTACTCGGACTCATTGCAGCGAAAATGGCGAAAAAAGTCTACATAGTTGAAGATACTAAATTAAATCTGCAAATCATAGATGATTATATCAAAGAGAATAGTATCGAAAATGTGGAAATCATTTCAAATATGACTGATGAAGTCTTAAAAGAAGTGACTACTGTTATATCTGATCCGAATTTCACCAGTGCTATCTTACCTTGGGAGAATCTGAAGACAGCGTATCTTCTTTACAAGCACAGAAGTAGTTTAAATCCTGGGCTGTCTATAATCCCGGAAGGTTTCCAATTGTGGGCGATGCCGGTGGAGTTTGAAGACTTGCATAAGATACGGGTGCCTTTAGATGCTTGCGAGGGAATCGACATGACGATTTTTGATGATCTTGTAGAGGTAAGTGTTTATTTAACACTTTAGGCTGGTTTTATAGTCACGCCGCTGGACGCACCCCTGGGCAAGGCGCTGTTAACGTTAACTAATAAGCGTTTACTGAACGGCGCTGTACAAGCGCGCGACTTTGAAACGCAACTACTACCCCCCATACATCTCCGAACGCGCGCGCTCCAACGGCGCTGCCGAAACGCGTAACAATAAAACCAGCCTTAGTTACAAGTTCATTCGGCATTAACATCATCATAGAGGCCTATATTTAGGGGAGGCCTATGTCCAGCTGTGGACTATTATAGGTTGATGATGAATATCATGATAAAACATCAATGATTTTAATACTTGGCCAGATGTCATTCAGTTCCGCACCGACAATAGTAGTTTAGAAATTCGCACAACAATGAATTTCTTAAACATTACTTGGCCAAATGTCGCTCAGTTCCGCACCGACAATAGTATGTTAGAAATTCGCACAACATTGAATTTCTTAAACATTACTTGGCCAGATGTCGCTCAGTTCCGCACCGACAATAGTATGTTAGAAATTCGCACAACATTGAATTTCTTAAACATTACTTGGCCAGATGTCGCTCAGTTCCGCACCGACAATAGTATGTTAGAAATTCGCACAACATTGAATTTCTTAAACATTACTTGGCCAGATGTCGCTCAGTTCCGCACCGACAATAGTATGTTAGAAATTCGCACAACATTGAATTTCTTAAACATTACTTGGCCAGATGTCGCTCAGTTCCGCACCGACAATAGTATGTTAGAAATTCGCACAACATTGAATTTCTTAAACATTACTTGGCCAGATGTCGCTCAGTTCCGCACCGACAATAGTATGTTAGAAATTCGCACAACATTGAATTTCTTAAACATTTTATTGACATATTTTTATTTCATCCAGATAAGCATAACAAATATGTATTAAACGCTTAAGTCATATATGAATGTACACTAGTACATTCATATATGACTTAAGCGTCTGGTTTATTTAATTTTCACTTCTCCCACTAGTGGACAAAAAACTGAAGCGGTAAAGCAATCTTATTTGATAATTTATAGTATAAAATTTGACATGTCTAAGTGCTTATTTTGTAAGCCTAAAGAAATAAAAATAATGAATGTCAGTTATTTTTATTAAGATCACATTTAACTTTAATAACCATGTCAGTTAACTTTATTATAACTTTATTAAATTTAACTTCATCAACAAAGCTGGTTTAAACACTAACCAGCTTTGTTAATAAAGTTAAATGAATACTTTACCATTGTTGAATGTTGACCCATAAGTTCATGAAATTTGTTGTCAAAGAAATATAATAGAATAGAAAGACATTTTATTCATAACTTAAATTAACAAAAGACACTTATGGAATAGGTTGTTACAAAAAGGCTCTCACTCAGCATAATGCTGGGTAAGCTCCGTACGAGACTTAGCCAGAGCTGGTCTTCCGTTAGAGCCCGTCCAAGTCCTTATCTTTTTAAAAATTTCCAGAGTTCTCGTATAATAAGCGACGCGGAGGTAGAAGCGCAGCCACTATGGGAGTACCCGTGTAAGAGCAGAGGGGAGCCTAGGAAGATAATGGAGATTGACTTCCACGCCTTGAAGCCAGTGTTCACCTCAGATGGAACTTACGATATATCGTGAGTATACAATATTGACTAGCTCTAAGAATTAGCAAGCTGAAGTGGCAGTGGGCCGGCCATATCTCGCGAAGAACCGACGGCCGCTGGGGTAAACGTGTTCTCGAGTGGAGACCGCGTCCATGTGAACAAAAAAAAACTCTCTTTGGAAAGTGTTAATATTGGCGTTTAGTCATGAAATGGTTACTGACCTATAGATTCGAATCAGACTAATATAAAAAAATATATATACATTACATTATTTTGTAACATTTATTTATAATGTAATGTATTTTCTTTTTTCTTTTATTTTAGCCTGATTCTTCCCACTGCTGGGCAATGTATAATATAATAATAATATAATAATGCTGGACACAATTCACACAGCTTTATCTAGCCCCATGGTAAGCAGAGCTTGTGTTATGGGTACTAGACAACTGATATACATAATACAATATATTACATAGATAGATATTTTTTATTATACATAGAAAACGACCAGAACACCCGGAACAAATATCTGCAGATCGTACACACAATTGTTCCGAACCCGCAACCTCCTGCGTCGCAGGCAGACTTTCGCCCACCGCGCCACATCGGTCGTCAAATTTATGTTAATAATATTTTATATTGGCCGTAGTTTTTAAGTATTTTCTATTCTAATGTGGCCTGAAATTATTGAATTATCACTACCTACATAAATAGTATAAAAAAGTCGCTTCTCGCTGTCTCTCTGGCCCTATGTATGCTTAGATCTTTAAACCTACGCAACGGATTTCGATGCGGTTTTTTATAGATAGAGTGATTCAAGAGGAAGGTTTATAAACCATTTGACACATAGATTTCCACGCGGGTGAAGCCGCGGGGCGCAGCAAGTTTTTTTATATTGGCCGTATTTTTTAAGTATTTTCTATTCTAATGTTGCCTGTAATAAATGAATGATTATTAATAAATAACATTAGTCTCATCTCCACAGAGATATGGATACCGGAGTACTTACAGCAGTGAACGGTTTCGCACTGTGGGCGGTCTGGCGGACCGGCGAGGAGCAGAGCACGGGGCCTGTCAGACCCCCGACCATTGGAGGCTGGGTCGAATGGGACCCCCATACGAGGCAGGCGGTCAAAATACTCGTAAGTTAATTTTTTTAATCATAGGACTTTTATTTCGCAAAGTATGCCAGTCCCACCATATCAATGATCGCTCTCAGCGATAAGGCCGCCCTCTATACCTTTATTCTAAGTATTTATTTCTGTATTGTGTGGTATAATAAAGTGTTTTCTATCTATCTATCTATCTACTAAAGTCATTTAAAACGGGATGTTTATTAAATGAGATGTTTCCAATATTTTGGAAAACACAAAAAAATGTAAATATGAACCATCATTATCATCAGCCTATATCAGTCTACTGCTCGACATAGGCCTCCCCCCAATGAGCGCCACAGCGTCCTGTCTTCAGCTTGCCGCATCCAGCATCTACCTGCAGTCTTTCGCAGGTCGTCATCCCACCTGGTCGGCAGGGCGCTATTTGCGCTCTGTCTTCAGACCTGGGGGGAGGCCTTGCGGGAGGCCTATGCCCAGCAGTGGACTAATATAGGCTGATGATTATGATGTTGACGATAGGTCTCGTTTCTGTCCACCACACGCACATAATCTTCACAAACGTTCGTCTATCTGGTAGTAGAATCTCAACTTGAAACTGATACATCATACATTTATTATTCAAATAAGAAAGGTGTATCTGATTTATTCTTCACTTAATTTTTTTTGTCTACTAGTGGAAAAAGAGGATAAAAATTTAGTTTCGGCTAAGTAAACATTTTAACAATTTATGAAATTACTACGTTAACAACGGAAAATGATTTATTATATTAAATAATAATAATAATGCTGGACAGTTCACACAGCATTATCTAGCCCCATGGTAAGCAGAGCTTGTGTTATAGGTACTAGATAACTGATTTACATAATACAATAATACATTACATGAATAGATATTTTTTATTATACATAGAAAACGACCAGACCACTCGGAACAAATATCTGCAGATCGTACACACAATTGTTCCGAGGCGGGAATTGAACCCGCAACCTCCTGCGTCGCAGACGGACCTTCGCCCACCGCGCCACATCGGTCGTCCAATTTGTAGTGGATTAATTTTTACCAATTTATTTATTGGTTTACCAAAATAGGTAATCCAAAATGTGTTAAAAATTTAGGCGTTTATGTTAGTTTAACTAATTCTGATATTTTATCTTTCAGAAAAAAGCTCGTCTTGTGAGCTCATCTGAGAAATGGTGCTGCCAAATAGCGTGCGATCTAGACAAAGGACAGTTTGATGTAAATGTAGACTTACTGCCTGAACAATAACATTTATATTTATATAAAACCTTGAAATATACTGACAAAAGTATTTATTCTGTTTTATTTTTTACTTAGAACCGCTCGACTTCGCACGGGTGTATTATAAATATGAACCTTCCTCTTGAATCACTCTACCTATTGCTGAAAACTGCATTGAAATCAGTTGAGTAGTTTAAAGATCTAAGCGAACAGACAGCGGAGTGTGGGACGACCTTCCACTAGATGGAACGTCGACATTGTAGCGGTCGCAGGGAGTCGTTGGATGGAGGCGGCTCAGGACGGCTATTCGTGGCGTCGTTTTGGGGAGGCCATGTTCAGCAGTGGACTGTATGGGCTGATGAAATGTTAAGATTCACATCGGTTGGCTAAACGGCAGAGCCAAAGACTCGAATATTGGTAACTTCCATTCAGTCCGCTACAGCTAACTACTTTATGTAGCTACCCATCCAAGATTAATAAAATTGCACATAATTTTTAGTTTTCAATTAAGCAACACAATGATTTCATTGATGTTTAATCTTCTTGAATCATTTGAAAGACGTTGATTGAAGAAACGTTAATTTTTAATAGTATAATTAAAGCAATAGCACCTGTAAAAGCTTGCAACCTACTCAATTTATTTTATTACTAATTAACTATTTACGAGTGCTTGCTGCTTGATCAACGAAGATTTGAATTTAATTATATTTAGTGAGTTACTTAACCCGCCAACGGTGACGTCGATCTGACTTACATCTTCGGTGACCCCGGTCCCACGCACCGGGGTTTTCAATGGAAGATTTTTCAAAACCTTTAACTACTGATAAGTTTTTGCGATAATTATAAATTAATTGACATTAAAACAACGATATTTAATTAATTACAACCTCGTTTATTTACTTTTTACATGATTAGACAACTACATAGAACCTATAAATTCATTAACTTACAAGACACAGCTTTTTCAAAATTTTAAAATCACATCTACCAACATTATTTTTGAAATTAGTTCAGACTTTTCAGTTTCTAAACTCGCGGAACTTATAATAAACAAAAAATGGCAACCTACCAACAAAAAATAATTTAAAAAAATCTTTGAATACCACTATTCTTCGCTCCTCGGTCACTTAGCTCCTCTTCGCTGTTCTTCTGTATATCATCTGGTGAAGGATTCGCCGGTTTGATATCACTTCCAGCTTCACTGTCCGAAGATATTGACGGTCGTCATCAAGCAGTTCATGGAAAAGCGATTCTAGACGATGCTGTTCACTTCCCTTTCGTATGATATGCTGTAACAAAGTTTATATTTGGAACAAGATAGAAAAGATAGGGTTGTTGTTTAATTCTTTGTTATTAATAAGTTCCTATGTATTTTAGTACATTTGTTTTTTTAGCATAGCTCTTCCCATAGCTCGCTGAGCGACTTTGAACTGGTGGCACGCAGGTCATAACGGGTAGGACGCACTGGTTGAAAACTTTCGTTTTCAAGCATTGCGGTATGGATGACGAGAAGACTTGGCGTAGTTTCCCAAATGCTGCCCAGCCTAGCTGGATCCGCCTTTTGGCCTCCTTCTCGAAACTGTTTTTACCCAACTGCAGAATTTGCCCAAGGTAAGTGTACTCAACAAGATAGCGTAGGTACTGTGTGTTGGTGTAGGTGTGTGTGTGTGTAGGTAGTGTAGAATCACCCTGTATTGTAAGTGTAAAAGCTGTAAGTCTAGTTGCTTCAATCATCTTTATAGGCGTAAGAAAATGCGACCTCTTCCGTACTGCTTTCAAGGAATTACTTCTTATTCAGAGTACAGTCGGTAACAGAAGCGTTTACAATATTATTCATACATTTTATTGAACGTTTTTTTAAGATTAGTAGCAAATTTTCATTACCTATACATATCTCTTCTTATTAAAAATAAGCGATTTAGAAGAACAATCTCAGTTAGTCGAAATAATTAAATCGTTTATTTGGAAATATGTATAAAGAAATGTTAGATTGTTTATAGTAAATAATCAAAGGTAGGTACTCTATCATTAGGTACAGCAATTTAAACGTAAGTCGTTACATTATGCACATAATAAACATAAAAAAAATAACAAGAAGACAGACAAAGAAAATACCTAGTAAAAAAAATACAGAATTAACACAAAGAAAGGGAATCAAATAAAATCACATAGTTAAAATAAACTGGCCCAAAAAAGAATTCACAAAACAAGTAAAATACAAATTGAAAATTAATACTTAAAACATACAAAATTTAAATTACATTACACAAAAAAGTACAGGGTTGCAGGTATTATTATTATCAAATAATTAAAAAAAATAAAAATAGATAATTAAAAATAAAAATAGGATACAAGGATAATAATGAAAAACCATAGAAGTTTACCTAAAACTCGTACCCGATTTGTTATCTGCTGCTCAGATGGCTCCCCTCAGAATTTGAGAAATAGAAATCAAAATAAACCTACTTCATGTAGGTACCAAAAAAATTTCTTCCGATTTCAAAACTTATCTATTTATTATATGAAACAAATTATCTGTAGAAGTGTACCTACCTACATTTATGGATTTGTTTTTAATCTTCATAAAATCTAGCTTTGTTGCGTTCATAAAATCTACAGCCAATATACTATAACTTTCAATGGGTAGCTAGCAATAATATATAATAATAGCACTTGCTTATATCCCTCATCTGTTGGTAGTCGGGTAAATACATATACCTATAATCATAAGATACTGAGCAAGGTGCTTACAAATCGAATTATCGACATTTTACGATAGAATGGCATAGAACAATTATGTAGGTAGTAGTTACTCATATACTCCGACCAGATGGGACGCCCTCCGACCAGGTGGGATGACGACTTGCGAAAGACAGGCAGAAGAAGATAGGGCGCTATGGCGCTCAATGGGGGAGGCTTATGTCCAGCAGTGAACTGCTATAGGCTGATGATGATGACTCATATACTTATACTAACTAGCAGAGTGAAGGCGTGTAGCTGGTGATTTTATTTTCTCAACATTGCGAGTGGCAGGGTGGGCTGCCGGGAACTACTTGGTTACATAGGACTTAGAACAACACCAGCATCTCTAAGAAACCATACTCTTCTATTTAGAAGAGGATGGTTTCTGAGAGATGCTGGTGTTAAATATCCCATCATCTAATTCGCGTTACAGGCAGAACTCATATATTATATTGTGCTATAAAGGTTTTCAATGCAATGGCAAATGAAGTTGATTTATTTAATACTTCTCCCAGTAACTTCCAGCATATACATATATGTATGTAGTAATCACTTCTTTACTTTATAACTTCACATATTCTAATTTGCTCGTCCACTGTTAATTCTTTTTAATAATATTTTTTACTACTTGCGAAAACTTTTAATTGGCCGTCCTTATATTTATACGTAATTTTTCTTGTTTTGTTATTTTTAGCCGTAAGTTTTCCGATGATAAATAAATATTATGAACTGGTGAAACCCTTGATTAACTCTATTTATAAAAGTACTTAAGCCAATATTCACCAATACAAACCATTGTTGGTTTAATGGTGCACCATTAAACCAACAATGGTTTGTATTGGTGCTCACACTTGTTTGAACTTATAGTTATATTACATAGCGTTCGGATAAAAAAATAATAATAAGTACCTATAATTATACAATCGTGACAAACCACTTGTGCACGAGACAGTCCACAGTACCTACCGCAGTGGCGATCGAAAAACGGCACTGTTTACAATTCCAAGCCGGCACAGTCAGCACGCTTTTTGCGCGCGATTCTCGCAGCCCATTATCACAGGTTAATGCGGCCCGGTAATTAATTATTTATATCTGTACTTGCGCCGGACACGACTTTGGTTACCTGCCTTACTAGGAAATAGGTGGGTAATGTGATACTCTTGCATGCCGTATTACCACAGATTAGGTGATGTTACTTCGGTACACAGACGACAGAATTATCTAGAAAATTCAAAAGTGATTTATAACGGGATATCATGATTAGATTTTTGAGTTTTCCAATATAATAATTTTCCTGATAATAACCAAGATAGTTTCAAAAGTTTTATCTAGATAATTGCTTCGGTTCAATCATTTTAGGACACAAAGTTGCCTGGCAGAAATGGCTCTCAGCGATTAGGCTGTATTTTGTATACTGTGTTTTGTTTATTTCGATACAAGGTCTTTATTTAATTTAAAGTAAGTTTAATAAAGTGTCATTCATTCGAAAAACGCTTCATTTTGAAAAAAACCTGTTTTTACTGCGCAGCGCAGTGAGCGAAGATCTGTCTGCAATGCAATGAAGCAGGTTGGGTGTTCAATTCCCGCCTCAGGACAAATGTTCGTACGATCTGCAGATATTTGTTCCGGGCGTTCTGGTAGTTTTCTATATAATAAAATAAATATCTCTATGTAATGTATTATATATATCAGTTATTTATTAGGTACCCATAACACAAGCTCTGCTTACCTTGGGGCTAGATAATGATGTGTGAAGTGTCCAGCATTATTCATTTATTTTTTAAAAGTGTCTCAATTGGATTCTATCGTGCTAATAAACTACAAAATACACAATTTTTTTATTCAATCGATAAATAAAATGCATTAAAAAATTACATTTTCATGTTTCGCGGGTAAATTCATGAAAATGAACTGTTTTTATCCAAGCTATCTCAATAATATATTTTTGTTTTTTTTGGCAGGCTGACTTGTGATCGCAGTGGTGTTATGATAAAATACACAGAAATCTGCTGCCCTTATTTAATTTAACCTTATCTAGGTATCTCAGTTAGTAACATAAAGGTTAAATACTTGAACCAAAGAATATGAGTCAACCTACTTGTGTCTGAAAAGATATATTAATATAATCACTACGAGATAACCAAACGATAAATCTGCCGACAGCAAAAACACATTCCGTAAATCCACCATTTATAATTTCTGTGTCAATGTATTGCAGTAGGTTGGCTAGGTACTACATACATATTCAGGAATGTTCGTAAATCTATACTAAAATTATAAAGAGGTAAAGTTTGTGAGGTTGTAGGGGGTAATCTCTAGATCAACTGAATTGATTTTGAAAATTATTATATATATATATATATAGCCACGTTATGTGTGAGTGTCATGGGCTATATACATATTTACCCGAAAAATGAAAATACTTTTTCAAGCATAAAGATAATATATTTACTCTCCGTTCATCGTAAAATGTTTTAAAACAAAATCAACCCGCGCGAAGCCGAGACGGGCCTCTAGTCTATAGGTATGTACTAATATTATAAAGAGAAAAGTTTTGATTTTTTGTTTGTTTGTATTGAATAGGCTCCGAAACTACTGGACCGACATATATATTTTAGAAAGACGCGGGAAACAGCTAGTGTACCTATATAATAATACCTATAAATCTCTACAAAAAGTTACGACTTACAACATAGCACACTGCCGCATTTATCATTTATTCTGACATTTCGTAAAAACTAGAAGACGTTTATTTTGTAGCTGATTAGAAAAAAAATCTTGTGTTACTGGCTGTCTGTCTAACGTTTTTAGGGTTCCGTACCCAAAAGGTAAAACGGCCTTATTACTAAGACTCCACTGTCCGTCCATCCATCTATCCATCCAATCCGTCCAAACTTACGCATATAAATATCAGTTTCAGTTTTAATAATTTTATTTCTCTAAAGAACAAAGTTCACTTAAATGAGAATGTATGTATATACAATATACTTAAGCTTTACTATCTTAACTAATTATATTATGCTAGTATTGTTATACATAGGTAGTTATCTAGTAGTTTAAGTTATTTTACAATAATATTTTGTTCCGTATAATTAACAAATTTTGTCATAAATGTTTTAATAATATTGGCGTGATATCTATGGCAACAACAATGTTTTTCTTGTTTCGAACGCTCTTCAACTGTCTTCGCAAAAGATCCCGCAGAACCAAACGTTTCAGCACATGATTCCGCCCGTTATGCCCGAATTGACGACCGATGTGGCGCGGTGGGCGAAGGTCCGCCTACGTCGCAGAAGGTTGCGGGTTCGATTCCCGCCTCGGAACAATTGTGTGTATGATCTGCAGATATTTGTCCCGGGTGCTCTGGTCGTTTTCTATGTATAATAAAAAATATCTATCTATGTAATGTATTGTATTATGTATATCAGTTATCTAGTACCCATAACACAAGCTCTGCTTTCCATGGGGCTAGATAATGCTGTGTGAATTGTCCAGCATTTTCTTTTATTTAATGTTAATTATCGCAAGCCGTTGCTATGGCAACAAGATCCCGCAGAAACTATGTCCCATTATCACGAGCTCTGCTTAGCTTGGGGCTAGATAAGGCTGTGTGAATTTTCCAGCATTATTTAGTAGCTGAACACTTTGTTTTCAATATTTCAATAGATCAAGAGGATCTAAAGTTTTTCATTCCAAAATTCATAGGCAAATTAATTTCAAAGCTTGTTTTTTTTTGTAGAAATACCTCATTTTGTGTCAGGGATGATCCCTGGCACAAAATGAGGTATATCTACAATCTCTGAGGGATCTAAAAGCTTTTCCATTAGCTGAGGTTGTAATCAAACGAAGATCCATCGACAATTAAAAAGAAAATTTCTGCACAAATAATATAAAGAGTTAACATTGCAAACTTATCTGTATGTAGGTACAGGTTATCTCCGGAACTTAAGTTTCGATTAACACTTTGACTGCGATTTTTTTTCGACGATTGCGATCTTTTTTTTAACCTAAAACATTCGTGCTGCCGCTCTACACAGCGGTTGTGTTGCGCCGCACATGCGTTTCGTTCGAAAAATATTACACACAAAGTAGTTTAGTCACAAAGATCTGTATTTTCTCAGCCGCTGCGCTAGTGTGGATTTACGCATATTAGTCACTTGTAGAAAACACATACCGTGTGATTTCAGCACAAACATACCTTTTTACTTAAAAAATATATATAAAACGAATAATATATAATAATATTTTTTTTAATTTATTTTGTATTACAAAGAAAGCTCAGTAATAAAATAGCACTAAATAAACCACAAAGGTCTGTAAAGGAGTGTTATTAGCGAGTCAGCCGAGTAACTCTCACAATATGACAATTATTATAATTAGCTTATTTTCTAAGTGTTGGTGTGATTACGTACTAACAGTTATAAAACTAGGTTCATAATGGCTACTTTTATATCTGTTAGGTAATACATGTCATTATTCCTGTGTGGTGCTTGGTTGTATCCAGGAACCACGCATGCGAAGCCGCGGAAAGCAGCTAGTAATGTAATAAATTGTGCTCAATGAAGCAACAGCACTGAGCTACAACTCCATTAATAAATCATTGTTGCAATGAAATTTAAAATGGCGGCCATTGCGCGCGCATCCATCATCCACGGATGGAATTGACAAATATCTATTGATGTTTCTGATAAAAATATAATTAGATATTGCGGTTTCGCAAAAACGTTTTTTTACCTTTTTGTGCGTTTATTAGAATTCTGCAAGGTTTTCGCGTATATATAATAACGGATCGGTTTTGTATATGATCTATCATCATCAGCCCCTATACCTACGACCCTACGTCCACTGCTGAATATAAGGTTCCCCCAAACGATGCGTTCGACCGCTACTATGTCGTCGGTCCACTAATAGGTCTTCCCACACTCCGTTTCGCCACAGGTTTCGCATTGCATCGCGGTCGCCACTCGAGAACCTTTACTCCCCAACGGTTATCGGTTCTGCGAGCTATATGGCCTGCCCATCGTACTTCAGCCTGCTTAGCCTATAAGCCTATGTCGGTTACTCTTGTTCTTCTACGGATTTCCGTATTCCGGATCCTATACGTAGACAAACTCCGAGCATAGCCCTCTCCATAGCTCGCTGAGCGACTTTGAGCTTATGCTCAAAAGACACCGACCACGTCTGGGACCTGTAACTCCATAAATATTTCTGGGCTGTGTTATCATTATTATTCTATTATCCCTGCCCTTTACTATATAGCTTCTCCACCTTTTTCTATACTTATATTATAAGAGGAAAGATTTCATTTTTTGTTTGTTTTAAAAATGCCTCTAGGTATGTTATTTTAGATAACATACACACTAAAACTCTGCAAAATTTCAGTCCGATCGGTTCAGCAGTAGGTATGGCTGCCAGTTGGCGCACAAATAAAACCTCTCATCTCAAACTTTAACCTTGACAATATCATAGACGATTCAGATAATATTATTATATTAGAGGATTCCATGAGGATTCCGAACATAGGGGCAGGAATGATCTACCTATCTCTTGGATGACTACATATTAATCGTGTAACGAGATTCACATAAACAAGGATCGGAGCCGTAATGAAATAACTACATGATTTTATCAAGTTAGCTAACATTCTGCATTGATAAATGGTTTTTCGTAACGAAAGTTCAGGTTATTGTTTATGCTACTTAGTTTGCTTCTTTCCAGTCCTTCATTATAAATTATCCAACGCTTCGTTTTTAAGAATTAGCAAGCTGAAGTGGCATCAGGCCGGCCATATCTTGCGAAGAACCGATAACCGCTGGGGTAAACGTGTTTTTGATTGTAGATCATGACTGGGTAAAGTGTAGGAAGCCTCCAGGTCCAGCCAGGTAGGTGGGATGACGACCAGCGAAAGATTAGTGTGTGCTTTAAGAAATTTCATACAAATAACATACAGCCGAGTCGCAGAATGTACTCCTTTTTTCTAATTATGTAATTTGAACGACCGATTGTAATACTACGAGTGTATAAGCGATTTGATTGAAGATAGTACAAGTCCCTATGTAATTTTTTCTGTCACGTTTTAATCGACTTCAAGAGGAGGTTATATGTAGGTATTTTTTATGTACTTATGTTAAAAAAATATTTTTCATTATTGTTAGGAGAATGATGCCGAATTGGTCCTAATTTATTCCTGAGGGTTTAGTTTATATTTAGGAATTTGAAGTCGGTTTATAGTTTTTGAAATGACGTCAAATTGTGAACAATCGCTTTCGCTATCGACGCGATTCACTTGTCTATTACCGAGCTCCATAGGGGCCTGGCTGTCTAGCATTTCTGTTGCTTTCCCATCCGAGCTATCGTAGTTTTTACACAAACCAATGAATATTTGAAACACAAAGCAGGGCAATAAAACAAAACTAATTTATTGCTTTGTAATGCTTGTTTTCTAGTGTTTTTCAAGATTATTAAGACTGTTGGAATTTTATGGTATTTCATTTTGAAATATTATCTGGGAAATTGAAATAGCTTTATCTTTTTGTATGGTATTTTCTGCATTTCCAATACGAAGCGCGGAGCGTGGACGTCACCAAGCCACAATAATTTGACATTGTCACGTCAAGCTTTAGGTTTTGTGACAGTTTCCCAAATACACAAAACCCAGAGAAGGCAGTTATTAGGTATCTATATACCTTGTTAGCCGGTGTCATAGATGTCATCAAAACTAAATTAATTTTAAAGCTCTAAAAATGGAGCCATCCATTTTTTTCGATCGTTATGAAAGGGATACTCCAACATAATTAGCGGTGTCGGATTGGCGACATAAATTTAACCTAATAACTAATTACTCAGTCATAAACCAACGCTTGAGTGACGTTATTGCCATAGAAAAGCATTACCTATACCTACTTAAGCAAAGATCGATGACTGACCAAGCTTTTATAATAAGTACGGCCTTAAGAGCCTATTTCAAACTCTTCTGTCGTTCCTAATGCCAAGCAATCTACGTTTATGTTCTATCTTAACTTAGGTACGTATTTTAGAACTCTTCTGTCATTCCTAAGTACAAACATTCAACGTTTATAAATGTAATATTAATAAATTTAAACATTATGTAGGTCACTTTGACAAGTACCTAGGGGAGGGGATGTAAGTGAGACTCAAACATCTCGTCTCCCAAGCCAACCTTCACGACCCTGCTAGATAACGAACTTGGCTCTGGTGAAAATATCAAACCCTCTTCATAATTTTAAAACTCAATGATTTTACAATGATTTTCTATCACTTGACACTGACAGAAAAGTGTCCAACCAGACACAGTTTCCATTACCAAAGAATCATTATCATCGTCATCATCCTACGTCTTAAGTTACGTCGGTACCTATTTTAGACCTGTCCTGTCGTTCCTAAGTCTAAGCTGTGTTCTATCAGTACTACGTATTTGTAAGGGCAAGCTAGGGCTGATACTGTACTGTGTATGCGGATGTTGTACTCTGGACGTGGACATCCCTAAAGGGAAACTGCGTCTGATTACGGCGGGCACTTTCCGCGAACTGAATAACAATCTTTGCCCTTATATGCCGTGTAGGGCTGTCGAAGGTTTGTCCAGTAGAGCTACTGCGAGGGTTTTGTATTTAGTCTTGACGAAAAAACAATTAATGACGGTCTTTTTAGGTGACGATCTTAAAGTAGAATATAAATGAAACATGTAATATAATACAAAAGTAGAGCAAAAATAATCAAAATACATATGTATATAAGTTTTTTGTTATCTGTTGTTGTAGCAGTTGTAGTTCATTAGGTACAGTCCAATGACGATTATCATCATCAGCCTATGATAGTCCACTGCTGGACATAGGCCTCCCCCAATGAGTGCCATCAGCATCTGCCCGCAGTCCTTCGCAGGTCGTCATCCCACCAGGCCGGAAAGCTTCCTACACTACGTTTGCCGAGTCGCGGTCTCCACTCAAGAACATATTTACCCCAGTGGTTGTCGGTTCTTCGTATACGGCCCAACCCTGTTCCTAATCCAAAACTGGCACTGCGGGCTCGTGACCGCTAATAGTTGCAATTTGTCATGTAAACGGTACGACATTGTTAGTTTTTCCGGTCCTCCTTAAGGGGCGAAGGCGTTAAGCTTCGTCCAACGGTTTAATCTAGGCTCTGCCACTTAAACGGGCTTGTATGGAAAAGTAAGCTTAAATCTGGTTGTTTTAGACTTTATTTTTCTTATACGGATTTTTAAACCTATCAATAAATTAAATAAATAATGCTGGACAATCCATAATACAGCATCATCTAGCTCCAAGCTAAGCAGAGCTTGTGTTATGGGTACTAGATGACTGATAAACCTAATACAATACATAACATATTTTTTTAAATACATAGTAAATAACCCAGAATACGCGGAACAAATATTTACAGATGGTAAAAACATTTGTCCTAAGGCGGGAATCGAACCTGCTGCGTCGTAGGCGGACCTTTTCCGCTGCGCCTCATCGGTCGCAAATACCGGAGAAATAAATTAAAATAATAGGTTTTCTGACTAATCTAAACGGCTTCATAACTTGAGCTTAGGTTATTGGGCATAAAAATGAATTCTACATTAGAACGACTACGATAACTAACATAGAGAGCTTTAAACTGTATTTATACCATTAACTAAGAAATTGAAACAGGACTGATTTTCATCACTTTAGCTAAGCAATTTTACTCACTAACACCAAATAACTATGTATAATCGCCTAAGTGTCGGAAGTGAAACGTTTAAAACTTCTGTAGTATTTATTCAACGGCCCAAAGCGCACGTATCTTTGAATAATGCACATCAGTGCATGTCGATGTGACATCACTAGCTGAATGCGAAACAGGCGCATCACTAGAATGGCGACCAAGAGCCGTGTAACGTGTAATGTGATTGTAGATTATCATTTGGTAGATATACCTATAGATATGTACATAGCTCACATAGCTCTGAGAAATTAGCAAGCCGTTGTGGCAGTGGACCGGCCATATCTCGTGAAGAACCGTCAACCGCTGGGGTATACGTGTTCTTTAGTGGAGACCGCGATTCGGTAAACGTAGGACGCCTTCCGACCAGTCTGTGACACACCGGTGGAATGACCTGCGAAAGACTGCAGGGAGATGCTGGATGTGACAAGCTGAAGACAGGGCGCTATGGCGCTCATTAGGGCCTCCCCTAATGAGCGCCATAGCGCCCTGTCTGTCCAACAGTCAAGACCACAGTAACCCCAAATAATTGTGATGGCTATTGAGTCTTTCGTTTATTTGGTATCCTATTATGTATTATTATGTATATGGTTTACATCATCAGTCGTCAATTTGCTTTCCTTCCTCGCATTGGCCAACGAAATACCTTCAAGAGAACGCAAATGCCCCAGCCTCTGTAAATGTCTCAGTAAATGGCATGCCCACTGCCCGTTTCAATCGGCATTCGCTAATAAGAGCGAACCGATGACATGCTATCCGATAAATAGATACTATCGGATTCCTCAGTTGAATTTCTAATGGTTTACCAACCACATTCTTTCACGCGATTGTGTCAAATCAGTGTTTTGTTTTTGAAAGGGCTGTGATGCCCTCGTGGTTTGCGTGTCTTGGGTTTCCTAATAGCTGATCTATGTACATTGTAATGGTTGGAGTCCAGTGTGAAAGGGTGGTAGTAAGTAGAGTGGTGAACTTGCGCGGTTTGTTAACATATTAAAACCTATCTGCACCCTCTGCGGCTTCGCCCACGTGGAAATTTATGTGCCAAATAGTAGTAGCATTAAAATCCGCTACTACAAGATCTAAACATACATAGGGACAGACAGACAGCGGGAAGAGACTTTGTTTTATACTATGATAGTGATAGATAGAGTGATTCAAGAGGAAGGTTTAGATGCTTAATTTGCACCCGTGCAAAGACGGGGCGGGTCGGTAGTCTATACTAATGTTATAAAGAGGAAACGTTTGATGTTTTATTTGTTTGTATTGAATAGGCTCCGAAACTACTGGACCGATTTGAAAAATTCTTTCACCGTTGGGAAGCCTCACTCATCCCCGGTAGGCTATATATTATATTTTAGAAATGTAAAATTCGAATTTAACGCGGTGAAACCGCGGGAAACAGCTAGTGATTTATAAGATAGGAATCTATAGCACTGCTTTGGTTGGAAGACACGCGTGATGGCACTTGTAACACCGCTAATACAAAACAAGAAAATTGGTCTATTTGCCTATTAAGTTTCAAATGAACAAGGTTGAGACGTGTATCTATGCTATCGCATTTCGATGCTCCCCACGCAACCGCTAAGTAGGGCATGGCCTTTTGCAGCTACCTACCTACTTCATAATAGTTTGCAGCCAGATGTATACACAGTTGGGTGGTAGGCCTCCTGAATTTTGTGTCATCCACCACGTTCGGCGATAGCTGAATGCATTGACAGCCATCATAGTTTATCTATGATCCTATGTAAACATGTTCTAAATAAAGATTTTTATTATTTTATTTTTTATAGTAAAAAAAAGTATGTTCATGAAATCCTAGTCCTGTAAACGGTTCCAGCAAGAGTTATCGACATAGCTCAAAGAATTAGCAAGCCGCTGGGGTAAAAGTGTTCATGAGTGGAGACCGCGATTGCGCAAATGTAGTGTAGGATGCCCTCCAGCCAGGTGGGATAACGATTTGCGAAAGACTGAATTTTATTCGATTCTCGATGACTCGATAGAGCGGCAAGCTGAGGACAGGTGCTATGAAACTCATTAAGGGAGGCTTTGTCCAGCTGTGGACTAAAATATAGATTGATGATGATGATAAGTCGGATCAAGGTAGAGTTAAGAGGAAATCCATCCTCCCAGAGATTGTTTTTATTGTGATTATGTTCTGGTGGTGGAATCTTGAATCTGAAGAAATATCGGCATTCTTTTTTTCGTTCTATTTTGTAAAATTTAGCACGCTTGAATAGGCAGGTAATGTAGGTATAGGTACTATGTTGGTGAATGTATGGGATCGAATTTCTTCTCTACTTAAGAAAGGTACCTATTATCTTCAGATTTGGAGTAAACTTTCGCGATATGGTTCTGCTCTGACCCCACCCGATTGACCTTTTAAAACGCCTTGGGCTCATACCATCTGTGTGTGGGAAATTGAAATAGAACCTAATTTATTATTTTGCTATTTTGCTTAAACTAGCGACGCGCTCTATTTCTCCTTTACTATTTATTTCTGGTCTAGATCCTTTACCTATTACGTTTAATATTCATTTATTCTCAAAAAGACAATTGATACAAAGTCACTTACATGAGAACAGGGTTCTTAGGTTAAGTTTATACATAGGTTGTGGTCATTCAATAGCTGGCTCATATTACGTAGGTAAAGACCTAAATTATGTCAGGAATATCTACACTCTGTCTCTGGATGACCATTCCAATTTCTTCTTGATATTAAAAAATAAGAACTATTACACCTGAGCGCAAAAAAATATTTTGTTCACTGTTTTTGAGCAGTCAAGTCAGTTTTTAAGCGAGCGTGGTGCCAAAGTTTTCATTTGGTTAGGTTATTATTATTACAGACTAGCGGACCTTCCCGGCTTTGTACGGTTTTAGTACGGATCCCTCACTTTTTTGAAAATATAATATAGCCTATGTTCACCGGGGATAGCGTAGCTTCCCAACGGTGAAAGAATTTTTCAAATCGGTCCAGTAGTTTCGGAGCCTATTCATTACAAACAAAAAATCAAACCTTTCCTCTTTATAATATTAGTATAGATTATAAATCGAACTGAATTCTAACTCGTTGATATTATAGCGTTAGACGCTAGAATACATACAATATCACACTAATACATATTTCATATCAAAACTAGGTCTCTCGCATCTATTATTTTAACGAACCGCGAAACGACATAATATGTGGGTGAGTGTGTCTTCTTCTATTTACATATAGGAAGGAAAACAACAACCGGCACTCACATATTTCCCCAAAACCCTTCTCATTTAGGTTCCCAAGAAATCGCGGCCAAAAGCTAGCAGCTAAAGTAAATATTTGCTACAGTCTGCCTAGTTGTTTTCCTGTCCAATTGATCTCGAAGCTACGACTGGGTCTAACTAGTGTCGATTGCAATGTACCTTACCAACGCTTGCAGGTAAATGTCCCTCGTTTGCTGTAACTAGGAACAAGACACGGAATGGTTTGGGTTGGACCCTATTTGTTAACAAACTGAAGGTACAGAGATTAAGGCGAAATGACGAAAAAACAGTGGTTGTTTATTGAACCATTCGCTAATATAGTAGTAACTTAACGTAGTGTAGGACCCTCGACCAGGAGGGATGACGACCTGCGAAAGACTGCAGGTAGATGCTGGATTCGGCAAGCTGAAGACTGCTATGGCGCTCATTGGGGGAGGCCTATGTCCAGCAGTGAACTGCTATAGGCTGATGATGATGATGATGACTAGCATAGTATTATATAAAACAAAGTCGCTTCCCGCTGTCTGTCCGTATGTATGCTTAGGTCTTTAAAACTACGCAACGGATTTTGATGCTGTTTTTTTTAAATAGGTATATAGAGTGATTCAAGAAAAAGGTTTATAAACCATTTGACACATAGATTTCCACGACGGCGCGGGGCGCAGAAAAATTAAAATTTATACAACATAATATTCTGGCGTCGAAGAGGTAGGTAAGTAGGTAAGGTAAAAGTAAATAAAACAATTTGATGTTTGTTTGAAAATTGATTGTATTTAATAAACATGACTACATTTTATCGCTATGAATACCTAGTGCTTTAAAAACATAATAAGCTTTGCTGCATACAAAATGCATTGATGCAAACAATTTATTTTTATGTGTTTAGTCTGTTCTCCAAGCAGCGCACATAAGGTTGAAAATTGAGTACGCTTGCCGCATCGACTGAAAAAAAAAAACAACACGTCATCATTAATAGAATAGAAAAGTTTTTAATAGCATACACAAAATACTGAAGGAAAGTACAAACCAAAAAGAAATACATTAAAACACATTAAACGAAATAAAATAAACTGTTGAAATAAAACTAAAAGATAAACAAAAGAAAACAAATTTAAAGATGCCTAAATTAGAGTTAGTGGCGATTCGCCATCGTAGTGATTCGTCATCGCAAAAAAGTAGTGGTGATTTGCCATCACATCACTCAAAATATTTTAATATTCTTAGTGGTGATTTGCCATCATTTTCTTTTATACCGACAAGGTGCAGTCAGCATCATCTTACGAACTTTGGTTATTCTTTTTGGACTTGACTAATCTGCATGAACTTGACAGGGGGTTAAATTGTGTAAGGCTAGTAAGCCATTAGAAACATACAATACAATTACTCTTTATTGCACACCAAATAAAAACAGATACACAAGACAGACAAAAACAAATACAGAATGTGTTGTACAATGGGCGGCCTTGTCGATATGAGCGGTCTCTGCCAGGGAACCTTTAAACAAAACATTACCTATGTTTTGTTTAAAGGTTCCCTGGCAAGGTAGGTACTAAACTAATTGTACAAACATTTGGCATGTAAATACGATAGAACTCACAGTAGCAAAGGTGCCCAGGCTTATGTTGTAGAAGACAGTGCTGATGCTGAGAGGTCTTGAGGCTCTCGTCAGCATGAGGAGTATCGTCCGACGAATCTTCAAACTCGGCTGTTTCTCCCACGTGCAAGTGTAAAGCGAGAGACGAAACGCTTCACTCTTCGAAATAAAGTAAACTATGTTAACCAACAAAGTTACAAGCTATCTACAGAAACAACTTCAAGCTATCTAGGAAAACTAGTTTTATTTGCTAGTTATTTAATATTATTGTATTGGAATTTCTTCTACGTGTTCCCTAATAGGTAAATACTTTAGAAAATTATGGTCTTAGTTTTTTGAGAAACAGTATTATTTAAAAACCAGTGAAATTGCGCGCGGGCCGGTCATCCTATCGCTCTTGCCTCCCTTTCTCGCCTTCGCCGCTCGGCGGCGCGTTCGTTCGTCCTTGTCTCGAAAAAGCGAACTCATTTCGCCTTAATGTCGGCACGTTCAAGGATAAATCGTTTTGCTAACTTGTTAAACAAATAACTATAAAACTCACCCTTTCCATTAGCTTATCACTGAAGTAACAAGGCATCAAAAAATGGAGAGCAGTGCCGAGGAAGAGAATAAAGAACTCATAGTTAACGACATTACGGCGAACATCCTGCAAAAAAATTAAAATATTATTCAGTATTATCTTCACTTACAATTAGCCCGTAATGTCCCACTGTTGGGCAAAGGTCTCGCCCTGATCCCTCCATGCATCACGACTCTGAGCCAGTTGGACCCACGTTCTTTCGAAGCTGTTTTTTATTTGTAAAAATATTTTATAACTATTATTATAGACACTGTACACAAGAAAACCTACCTCGACTACAAGAAATCCGATGAGAGGTAGAACAACCGTGGTAGCTTTCATATTAAATTCATTTAGGAGTGAAAATTTGTTCTGTACTTCATCAACAAATCTAAAAATAAGAACAATAATTATATAAAAGTAATTTATTTCAGAATATGTACCGTGAAAAATAATATCTCGTTACAAATTACTTTTGTGTTAATAACCATGATAGTTTCAAATGTTTTAATAATTATTCACTCGGTAAATAATTAGGAAACATATTGAAAGTTAAAAATTTTAGAATTTAAAGTGCTTTATGAAATAAAATGGAAAAAGTATGTGGTCAGTATGTGGAATTCTCTCCCACAACAAATTCGTGCTAATGCTAACCGCTCACTCTTCATTTTCAAGCATCGTTTTCAAGCATAAAGTCAAAGAGCATTATCTACTTTCATGATTCTGTTGTATTTTATGTATTTATTATATGTATATAATATTATGTAAGTATAGAATTTATTTTTTGCAGTTTAGGTTAGGTATATAGTATTTTATATTAGGTATTGTAATATAGTTTATATTAGTATAATGAATAAGTAAGTTAAAATTTAATCTTTTGTCTATTTCAAATCTTATTTATGCACATCCCCCCCTTCTCTCTTCACTTTGTCTCTCTCTCCCAATAAGGTTTGCTGGAAGAGAACTTTTTTTAGGGTTCAGTTCTCTTTTGTATAATTTTCTAGAATAAGTTTTGTGTTATGTTTTTCGTGCAAGAAGTATAAATAAACACTATTATAACAAAAACCTTCAAAGTCCTTTATTTCCATTAGACTAAAAGGACCTTTATTTTAAATAACACATGTAAAACTGGGGAAAAAGGCGTTTCTGCAGTCATTTTGAAAGGCTCACAGTCCGTCCACTTACCTGTACAATTCCTGTAGTTTTATTATAATCATTTTTAACTCTTCATGCATTTCTTCCACCGTGTTTTCCTTAGATAGTGCTCTAGAAACTCTACTTCCAATTAAATCCAATTGCCCACAAAGATGCGTCGTAAATAATGGTATAAGTGGATCAAACCCAGTGTATATAGTTGCGGCAAAAAAAGCGAACGAAATGCAAAGTGCATAGAACCCCCAAAACACAAGCGCATCATTCTTGTGGTTCTCCATTACCAACGGGAATGTCAAATCAAACATAGGTTTCAATTGGTTCTCTCCGACCCAGAAAGACTGAACGGTTAGTAGGCAGGCCTTTGCCGGAAAGATTAGGCTACCACTAGAAGCGCATACAAACCAACACATGCAAACTAAGCGTCCTTGATCAGCATAGCTTTGTATGGTCTTCTGTTCTTCGGGCAAGAACTGCTTAGCCTGCTCATAATCCTTGTCAACGATCCGAATTAGATCAATGACGGAATACCTGTAGTAGAGCATTACAAATGTCTTCATACTTGTGTTGATGCAAATAATTAGCATTGAAATATTCTTACAGGCTTCTGTGAAGTTCTTTTTTTTTATATCGTGGACGCAAGTGGAGTAAGCAAGAAAGTAAAATGAAGTTATGTTGATGCATACAACGAAGCTGATGTGGATGAGCCAGAGAAAACTTCGGGCGGTGAATGGGTATGTAGCATTGATTCGTAAAGCAATCACAGCGACTTTAAAAATATTTTGAAACTTTATATCAATTTCAGGCATCGTGATAGTAGTCCGGTGCAGTTGGTTTCAAATTGAAGAATGATTTCACAAAAAGGTTGGTGGTTTGAGCTGTGATTTGAATAATGAGGGGTTGGCCTCTGCTATTCTATAACAGGGTTGTGCTTTCACTGTGAAATTATCTACTTATAAAATACTAGCTGAGCCCCGCAGTTTCACCCGCGTGGTGATAGATATTTTGGATAATATAAAATATATCTTATATATGTTATTCTGATATGTAAGCTTTATTATTGTGATAAGTTTATCTATATGCCAAGGTTTTTGTCATTATAGTGTCCCTCACACTCGGGGTTTTAGCGTAGTGTTACATTCATTTTGACGCGGGGTAATATCTCCAAAAAAAAAAAGAAATCTACGATACCCAGAAAAACATTCAGCTTCGACAGGACTTGACGCTACCTCAGTAGAGGAATGCACTACCAATTGCGCTACGAGCTCAAATAACCGTCGATATCAAAAAATTTGGGGTGTTATTTAATTTATCTATATTATTTTTTGTAAGCCTAACAACTAAACGTTATTCTAATTCTAAAGGCCATGAGCTGCATGCAGCTTGGACCTAGCCGCGCTTGCAAAAAACTTGCCAACCATCGTTTTCTAATAACAGCAACATTAGCTATCCAATATCATGAAGCCATCATCAATCAGACATTGAATGACCATTTTATTGTCAAAATGATGAACCCAAGTAGTATTTACCTACATCTGGATTATGACAAGTCCAATTATCACTAATGCTCTGGTTATGCAGTTAACTAGCACAAAGCCTGCGACTTCCATAGCCTTACTTATTTCATACTTTTAGGTTTGACTTATCAAAAAGCTACTATATATATTACCTAGCCTTAGATTGTCTCGTGACTCTACGAAATCCCTTGCCGCGTACCATTTTATTAGCAATAGAGTGGTGCACAATTGGAACCGATTACCAGAAGATATTATACCAGCCACATCAATAAACGCCTTCAAGAATAAACTCGACATTTAACAATAAATAAATAATAATAATAAATAACAAAACTTGCTTTACGCTTTTTATATAATTATTCTGTTATTTCGAATGCTATATGATTTTTTTAGTTTGTTTAGTTTTAGTTGTAGTGTAGGACGCCCTCCGGCCAGGTGGGATGACGACCTGCGAAAGACTGCAGGTAGATGCTGGTTGCGGCAAGCTGAAGACGGGGCGCTATGGCGCTCATTGGGGGAGGCCTATGTCGAGCAGTGGACTGCTATAGGCTGATGATGATGATGATTTTTTTGTTGGGATGGGAGTCCTTAATAAATAAATATAGATGTTGTGTTACCTTGTCCGTGCGCAAAAACCTAAAAATTAACCATTTATCTAACATTTTAGTTGTCATGTTTCGAAACTGTGCGTTACGAAAGCGGTTTATTATGAGACGTTACCACGTTACGATCGATAAATCGACCATTATAGTAGACCATAAAAATAATCATTGTTTATTCCCATTTTCACCATGACGCGATCAAATAGTGTTACTTCTTTGTAAGTATTGCTTAATTTTGGCTGAAACATTTTTTTTGGTTTTGTTGTAGATATTTTATTATTTATTATTATTTTATTTTTGCAATCTTAGGAAAACTTACAGCTAGATAAAGATTAGACACAAGAATATTTAACTTAAGGCCAGTTAGAAGTTTCCACAAATAATAAAATATATAACCATAATTTGCCTTTCGTCTCTTTCAACTTTGTCTAATAATTATGTGTAACTAATAATAATAATTAATGACTGATGGATGATGGATTTTTGACGGCAAAAACTTAAACCATTATTTGCCATTTCGTCAACTTTGACTAATAAGTATGTGTAAAAGTATTAAGAACTAGCGGACCTTCTGCTGCGCACGGTTTTAGTACAGATCCCTAACTTTTTTGAAAATATAATATAACTTATGTTCACCGGGGATAGTGTAGCTTCCCGAGGTGAAAGAATTTTAAAATCGTATCAGTAGTTTCGGACAAACAAACAAAAAAATCAAACCTTTCCTGGTTTGATTTTTTTGTTTGTTTGTAGTATAGACTAATTGATGGATGATGGATTTCTGACAGCAAAAACTGTAAAATGCTGATCCTTGCTAACTTATCATATCATCCAACCGCTACGCGTCTCGGCCCGTGTCGGGACCTCTGCGCCGGCGCCGGTCCTTTGAATGCTTGCCCACCACCGAGGCAAACCCATTAGATGCTATCTACGTGGCTTTAGGTGCCTACTGATTTTAGAGATTATCTGTATTGGCTTTAAACTCCTATGAAATTAAATTTAAGTAACTATCTTTTTTGTAATGTATCTTATTTGGGTTCAAATAAATATAGGTTATTTATTTCTTAAGGTGTTAAAATTGTTAGCAAAATGATTAGCTTGTACGCAACAAGCATCAATCATTTTTAAAACAAAAATCCTTTATTTCTATAGATTTAGAAAATAAGCACTTAGACAAGTCAAAATTATACAATAGTTATTATTAAATAAGGAGATTTTGATTATCTGTTCACTTAAAATTTTGTCCCTTAGTGAGACAAGTGAAAAGAAACCACTTGCACATTCTTTATTATTTATTATTATTTAAAATGTAATGCTCAACTAAAGCTTGCATGTAGTCATATTAAGATAAAATGTTTTAATAAATGGTTCAATAACCAAAAGTATGTACTTAATATACGTAATTCTTAACTCCCTTTTATAAAAGTTTGAAAAAGCGCATTGCTTATAAACGATTGTAAATTTAATTTAATATTATCTAGGAAAAATGTACACTGGATATGTATTAATATTATATTTTGCTATGTTTATAAATAAAGATATTTAAAAATTGAACTTGCACATTCATACATCTTTTATGTGTCTATTACATGTTTGTATGCCTATTTAAATCTAAATATAATGTGATTAGATAGGTACATGTCAATATTCAAGCTATGCACAACATTAAATTACTTACATACTATTGTCGATGCGAAACTGAGCGACATCTGATTATAACGGGTCTTGCAGCTAAAGCCGGGCTGACCGGTGATACGCGGCGTAATGTAACATTGCAGTGAACATGTCATGCTCGCTGCAATGTAACGCCAAGGCGCGCCGCGAGTGAAATCCGTCTCGTTGCTCGTTGCGAGCGCCTTCTTTCCCCGTACTGACTGCACGAACGCTCGCTGTGTAACACGTAACATTACACCCTGTAACGCCCGCCAGAATAGAATGGGACTTGCAGCTAAGGTGTACTTAATGTTAGCTCTAAAACAGCAGAGTTAATTGGTACTATTGTTGCGTTGTTTAACTACCTATTAAAAAACCTTGACCTCAGAGAGTTATATATGATTATTTTCTTCATTAGGGACTTTAACGATTTGTTATATTGTTATGGGTGCAATAAAGTGCTTATTGATCGAATCATTTATTATTTTAAAGACGAGAAGAATCTATAATTAGCAAATCTTTTGTATTACCTATTACATGCATGAGTCAATGGATTAAACTTCTTAATGGTGTGGATTTATTACACAGGTGTTGATTCATTACGTAGTGATTGGTCTCTTCAAATTTAACTCCTAATTCAATCATTGATTTTAATCAAGGATACAATTTAATTTAATTGGTTCCGAAAGGTTCACAAAGACTTTAATTATGTACAAGGTACATGAATATAATGTATCCTACAATAATTAAATATGAGTGTTTCTCAAGAATAAAATTTATAAAAATTACCTGGCTCTCAAAATGTTTCACTTATTTAGTATATAATAATAACTGGCTGACCCGGCGAACCTCGTACCGACCACCTAACAGCCAATCTTTGAAATAGTTACAAAAAACAAACATTTTGTATGGGAAAATGTTTTTTTTTTGTTTTTTTTTTTCAAATACAACAAAAAATACAACATATCTATGTGTCAAATGGTTTATAAACATTCCTCTTGAATCACTATATATAAAAAAAAAACACCTCAAAATCCGTATATCATAGGGACAGACAGACAGCAGGAAACGACTTTGTAGTGTATTATGTAGTGATAATACATAACTAGATGCTCCCGCGGGCGCGGCTGCCTCCGCGTGGAAATTTCTGCGCAATTTTACCATATTTTCTTACAGTTTTAACCTTCCCTGGAGTACGAAAACATTTCAAAACCAAAATCAGCTAAATCGGCCCAGCCGTTCTCGAGTTTTAGCGAGACTAACGAACAGCAATTATATATTAATAAACATTTTTATATGTATAGATAAGAATTTTAAATGCGAAAGTGATTCTACTGTGTCGGTTTTTAGCCTTTTTCTATTGTTTTTTTTAATTTCTCTAAAATATATCTCGCAATAATAAAGGCTAACGAAGTCGCGGGTTACTGGCTAGTTATTTATTAACAAAAGTTTAATTTATAAAGCTTATAATAAAAGTAAAACAGCGGGACACCATTAGTCCATTATTAATATTGCACGCAGCATAGATTAATAAATATCGAGGCTGTGCAATGTAAATGTGCCGTGTGGGATGGGCTTGAGAACCGGGTCAATTCTGTTGGTAACCGGGCCCCGACTCTGGGGGAGGATTCTGATAAATATTCTAGATGAGCTTTGCTGGGAGGCTTTGAAAAACAATATCAAGTCATGATGTTGATTTGTAGCATTGATTCGTTGCGTTAAATTTGTAAGCCCATGGAGGTTACTGTTATAAAATATATGCTCTGTCCCATTTATTTTAATGTTATTTAGTTTAATGTCAAATGGAGTCGCTCTGTTGCTCGTAATAAATATGAAAATTAAATACTGAACTAACCGTATTAATCGATGACCGTTTTCGGGTCCAGATGAAATTATATGCATCTAAGAGAACTTTCACTGTGATTTTTAAGTAGAAATTTGTATTAATAATGTTATAAAAATAGTGTTATTTATTATTTATTGGGGTGCTATCCAGCTTACGCGCGAGCTGAATGAGCTTTCGTTGAAAGTCAGACATGCCATTAGTTCCTACTACGTTCAGCTGGAAACCGGAAGAAAATAAAAAAAAAACAGTCATTATATAATACAATATATCTTAACTAACGCATATAATCTCTTAGGCATATATCTTAGGCATAACGAATTTGATATTAATTAATTAAATAATAATAATAAATAATGCTGGACAACTCACACAGCATTATCTAGCCCCATGGTAAGCAGAGCTTGTGCTACTAGATAACTGGGTACTAGATAACTGATATACATAATACAATACATTACATAGATAGAAATTTTTTATTATACATAGGTAACGACCAGAACACACGGAACAAATATCTGCAGATCGTGCACCCAATTGTTCCGAGACGGGAATCGAACCCGCAACCTCCTGCGTCGCAGGCGGACCTTCGTCCACCGCGCCACATCGGTCGTCTTAAATTGTTTTAAATCATCCCATAACGATTCAAAGAAAATATTATACTTATTGCAAAATGGCTTCTTAGACAAATGGTAAGTAATCGTATATTGTATTGTCTCATTCCAAATAAATCAAAACAGTTATAAGTACTATTTACAGTTATAAGTACTATTTACAGTTATGAGTACTATTTACAGTTATAAGTACTATTTACAGTTATAAGTACTATTTACAGTTTTGAGTACTATTTACAGTTATAAGTCCTATTTACAGTTATAAGTACTATTTACAATTATAAGTACTATTTACAGTTATAAGTACTATTCGATAAACGTTATGTAGGACGCCCTCCGACCAGGTGGGATGACGACCTGCGAAAGACCGCAGGTAGATGCTGGATGCGTCAAGATGAAGACAGGGCGCTATGGCGCTCATTGTAGGAGGCCTATGTCCAGCAGTGGTCTACTATAAGCTGATGATGATGATGATGATAATTACAATTAAACCGTATTTACCGCGTTTTTTTATATATTTTTCTAGTAATATAACTTATACACGGTATCTGCTATATGTATGCAGATAGCAGATACCGTGAGTTTAAATAATCCAAATAGGTCTCCAGAGTCGGGGCCTAGAACCTACTATTGCAACGAATGTTGATAGGAATGTTATGAAGGGCTCAGTTGTAAGGTGTAGGTTGGAATTTCGATGGAATTATCAATTTGCTATTGATACTACATGTAAGTTGAGTATCTGTAGGTTAATCCATAGAATAAAACTGCTTAACAGCTAACAAAGCAGACTGGAATGTTTCATCATCATCAGCCTTTATTGGTCCACTGATGGACATAAATGCCTCCTCTGATGAGATCCATAGCGCCCGCCCTGTCTGCAACCTCCGGCATCTGCTTGCACCTACATTATTTCGGAGGTCGTCATCCCACCATGGTGGACAGTGTTTTTCGTACGCACTGATTAATATTTACTGAGAATATGAAAACTGATATACTGTGTAGATTACTTCGACGACGAGGAGGTTCCGGGTTCGATTCCCGCCTCGGGACATTTGTGTGTCCGATCTGCAGATATTTGTTACGGATGATCTGGTTGTTGTGTATGTATAATATAAAATATCTATCTATGTAATGTATTGTATTAAGTATATCAGTCATCTAGTGTTTCATGTCCAGTCATCCTAAGGTTGCTTGGAAAAGATCGCTCTCAGCGACAAGGCCGCCCATATACTTCCTTTATTCTATTGTTTATTTCTGTATTGTTTTCTGTTTTGTGTGGTATAATAAAGTGTTTTATATGTATATATATCTAGTACCCATAACGCTGGGGCTAGACTGTCCAGCATTATTTATTCAGAGCTGTTACGACACCCGCGGGAAGAGTTGAAGTGCTGGAAATTCTAAGCTGGCACCACGCGGCACAGGAAGAGTTGAGGTGCTAGAAATTCTAAGCTGGCACCACGCGGCACAGGAAGAGTTGAGGTGCTAGAAATTCTAAGCTGGCACCATGCGGCACAATGTCATCTTGCGCTCATTACTTTCTTATATCGATATATAGCCAAATATATAGCTCTAAGAAGTAGCAAACTGAAGTGTTAGTGGGCCGGCCATATCTCGCGAAGAACTGACGGCCGCTGGGAAAACGTGTTCTTGAGTGGAGACCACGACTCGGTAAACGTAGTGTAGGACGCCCTCCGACCAGGTGTGATGACGACCTGCGAAAGACTGCAAGTAGGTGCTGGATGCGTCAAGCTGAAGACAGGGCGCTGTGGTGCTATTTGGGGGAGGGCTTTGTCCAGCTGTGGACTAACATAGGTTTATGATGAGTAGACATAGTGTGCTTTCATCATCAGGTCAAAGCACATTATGTCTGCTAATTGCTTTGGGTTTCCTCCTTTCCACCACTTTTCTGCACTCTCAAGCAAGAGCTCAGTTAATAGCCCTGTCAGATTAAATAACACGGAAATTCAATATAAACCTAACAACTTCATTCCGTAACCAAAAGTGGCGTAAATTATAATAATCAATGTAGCGTGTGCAATCTAAGCCCGCTTTTCTACAAGTTAAATGGATCCAGTTGAATGAGCGATGACGTGTCACAGTGGATAAACATATTAACAGATGGTTGGAGATAGGGTAAACATGGAGTGGCGTGGGATGGTAAGGCATTGGACAAGAAAAGTCAAGATAAAGAACTGCTGAAACGTAGTGTAGGACGCCCTCCGGCCAGGTGGGATGACGACCTGTGAAAGACTGCAGGTACCTAGATGCTGAATGCGGCAAGCTGAAGACAGGGCGCTATGGTGCTCATTGGGGGAGGCCTATGTCCAGCAGTGGACTGCTATAGGCTGATGATGATGATGATGACAAGAACTGCACAGAGAACATGACACCAGGTCAGCTAAATAAGTATCTGCCTAAGCAAAACCTGCCGGGATTTTATTGTTGGTTTTTTTGAAATTTTGAAACATTAAATCTATAACTCTTTAAAACTTTTGAGACTATCATCATTTTTAGTCATTCCTATTTATTGGAAAACTCAAAAATCAAATCATGGTAAATATCCTAATATTTTGAAACATTTAATCTATAAAACTTTTGAGACTATCATTTTTTTTAGTCATTCCTATTTATTGGAAAACTCAAAAATCAAATCATGGTAAATATTCCGTTTTAAATGACTTACTATAAATCTATCTTTAAAATATGTCCCGAATAGCACAATAACTTTTAAAATCATTGGAAAATTGACGAAGTAATAACTTAAATACTCATTTCTGGCGAGTCATCAAGAAATTGCTACTAGAATAGGTATTTTATTCATTTATAAATATTTTTTTTAAAGTTAAAAGAGTAAAGTAAAAGCCTTTTACTTTACTCTTTTTTTGTTTTAGCCAATATTGCACCATTCAACCAACTTTGATTTTAGACGACCGATGTGGCGCGGTGGGCGAAGGTCCGCCTGCGACGCAGGAGGTTGTGGGTTCGATTCCCGCCTCGGAACAAATGTGTGTACGATCTGCAGATATTTGTTTCGGGTGTTCTGGTCGTTTTCTATGTATAATAAAAAATATCTATCTATGTAATGTATTGTAATATGTATATCAGTTATCTAGTACCCATAACACAAGCTCTGCTTACCATGGGGCTAGATAATGCTGTGTGAATTGTCCAGCATTATTTATTTATTTGATTTGTATTGGTGCCTACACTCGTTTTGAACTTAAAATTACATTACATTGCGTTAGGATAAAGATAGTTATTATAGTCACAACTCGACTGAAAAATTCTATGTGTTTTTTCAACAATGCACCTACCTCTTCTCAATACTCAAACTCAAAACTCAAACTCAATAGCATTTATTTCTTTAGGCTTACAAAATAAGCACTTAGACAAGTAAAATTTTATACTATTCATTATTATCAAATAACATTATTTTAATCTTAATGTTCACTTCAATTTTTTGTCCACGAGTGGAAGAAGTGAATACCATTAATTTCGTGTCCAGTGTTACCACCCTCTATAACATGGTTTAAATCCACTTGTTTTTATTATAACTGTGACATCTCAGTCTCTGCTTGTAGGCAATGCGTGGCGATGGCCTGATAGCACGGGATCGACACGGGATACGAAACTGGATTTACTTCCGCAACGGACAGACTGGTTGGCGTCTAGTTTATTTTTTTTATTGCATTGTAGGTAACTGGTAACTGCTGTTGGATGAGCATGGGAACCGGACGCAAATAAATAATCTACTGATGACAACACAAGAGGTAACTACATACATACATTTGCGATTTTTCACGGAATTTGGACTACATTTAAACGAAAGTCACTATTATAATGGGATATTTACCATGATTTTTGATTTTTTTTTAATATTTTATCACAGTTTCACGCGTCATGATCACGGAATAACTGAAGGCACTGCGAGTGAGTTTTTATGACAGACATACCATACCTACCACATACATTTATACGTATGTAGGTTATATGGATATTGTCCTATAGATTGCCTGGATTTAGCACCGCATACATTGATTCAACATTTGGTTGCTCAGATTGATATGGCTAGTTGCATCTGAAGGTTTTCTCCCCGTAAAAGCAGACCGAGTATATTCCTCTAATTTAGGGTATGAAATTACTAATAAATTTATTGGGACTATAGAGCTCCGTCCGGCACTGAAGGCAGGATTGCCTCAGACTAGAAAATTCGAAGGCTGATAACATTATTAAACGATTGTTTTGCATTTTATTTTTATGATTTTCTATGTGTATGGACAATAATAATGTCTGAATAAAGACACTTTTTATTTTATAACCTGCAAATCTCTAATCAAAACTAACAACCATCAACCGGGAAACCACGACAAAGATATACAACCACCAGCCAGTATTCCATCTGTGTGACGGCTAACGTGTGCCATACATTAGTGTGGATCCCTACGGAGTGCTTATTTAGTGGCTCGGGCTTCAGCGGTCATCTGACATTGGATAATGTTGTGGACTCCTTTATTAATTGTGATTAGCTAGAATAGAGTAATGCTTTGGATTCAAATGCGTAGAGTCAAGATATTTTCATTAATTATAGAGATATACAAATCATTCTAGAATTTGACGACCTCAGTGGCATAGTGGGCGAAGGTCAGCCAGCGATGCAGTAGGTTCATCATCATTATAATGCCTATAGTAGTCCTATGCTGGACATAGGCCTCCCCTAATGAGCGCCATAGCGCCCTGTCGTATTAAAAATATATTTGGAAACAACTATATATTTTGCGCAATGACAATAAAACGCTGATTATAAAAGACACCTCGATTACTTAAACTCGGAGGGTATAGAAATAGAAAGTTTTCGCGGAAAACAATGGCTGTGAGGTCTGTAGGTATCTTACAAATATGGTGATAATGACCAAAGTTTGCTGTAGCTATTACATAATTTCAAATCAGATATATTTCCGATAGCTTGAGCTCGATCGTTTATTCTTCGACGTCTCAGTCTCGCGTCTTAAGTATTTATTACGAGATTGCATCTAAAGCAGCTATGAATCTACAGCTATCGTGATCTGCAGTTTCAGCATTGCTATATTGCTTGTCAGAGTAAAGATCACAGCTCGCTTGTCATAAATTCAGCTTTATTTAGTTGGGGTTAGGAACTGACAAAATGTTCATCCAGGTTTATGAAGTTCAAGCATAATAAAATTGTTTGAAATTTATATTTCTGTAAAGGAATTTCTGGTAATTTTTTATACATATTCTATATTGGAATCTGACAAATCACTTTCTATGTCCATATTATATGTCCGGCTATATGAATGTTTTTTATTGTATATTCGTTGATTTCTCCATATATTTTTTATGTACCGATTTTGAAATTTCTTTCGCCATTGTAAAGAAAACGAACCCGTCCGACGACGTGTTCTCCTAAAAAAAATATTGCCGAGCGATCAGTATTTGACTTATATCAGAGTTTTTTTACAAAAAGAAAAAAATATAGGTATACATTTCTGCGGAATTCGAAGATTTTCCAATAAGTAAGTTCTTTTTATAGAAATCTCTGGTCTTTTATCTCCCGCATTAGGTATATTCTAGGAACTACGCTCGGTTTCTAAAATGCCCACCTCAAGTTTCACTATTCCAAAGTAGTCAGTTATAAAATTAGCAGCGAGCTTTCCCAACGCACCGATTTATCCATATACCAGCTAGAAAGAAAGATTCCAAGAAATTCTGATTTGCCACCGATGCGTGATTTTACTCGGAAGATCCAGTTTTATTCACCTTGTTGGGCACGTTTGCAATCACTTTGATTCGTGACGATTTTCTAAAGAAAAAGACGATTTTAGTCCGTTTGTAGTAAGGAATTAGGAATTCCAAGAGCTCTATCTACTCTATCTTCTTGCTTTGCTTTTGTGATAAAAACTCTTGATATCTAAAGTGGATCGACTTTTATGGATTAGGGGTTTTCTAAATAACTTTGAGGTTCCAGTATATGTAAAGCGTTTCTAACTTCAATGGATACTAACCCACGCATGTCTTTGTTCTTTATGGCATATACGAGTACCTATGTAATGTGTGCAAATTCTATAACAATTGGGTAGTTGAATCAAGTCACAAGTGTCTTCAGTTTTTCCACGATAATGGCGCGTGCAATTGTACTGAATATACCTCTTGAATAACTTAAAAAACATCAATAAAGTCGTTAGTTCGTCAAGCCAAGTTCGTCTTTAATAAATTTAGTCAATGTCGGTACTTAATTAACAAAGAAATATTTCTGGACAATTCACACAGCAAAATCTACATACATAGCTCCAAGGTAAGCAAAGCTTGTGTTAGAGTAGATATACATAGGTAGAAAACGACCGGAACACTCGGAACAAATATCTGCAGATCGTACACACAATTATCCCGAGACGGAAATCGAACCCGCAACCTCCTGCGTCGCAGATGGACCTTCGCCCATCGCACCACAGAGATCGTCAATATAGGGATAGGATCGTAATAGGGATAGAATGTGCAGTAGATTCCATAATGGGCTGGCTGGGCGTTGTAGATTTTCCATAATTGCGCGGTGTCAGGCGTACATCAGTGGCCGGGAAATTGTGCGAATTATTGTTTTTGCACGATTTAGCGGAAATTCCCGCCGTATTCCGCTATTGCGATTTACCGTGGGGTTTTGTTGGTGACGGAGACTCGACCGGTTTGTAACTGTTCAAAATGTTGAAGCTGTTATCATGCATGGTACATATGATGATACACTGTTGCAGTTGTTTTTATACGCTGGTCGTTGATAAGGTGTTCAAGATAATTTTATTTATTTATTTTATTATATTGCTTTATTCGGAAGACAAACAGTTTTACATACTTAACAGATAAATTTAAACTTATAACCATATATGTGTCCTATAGCTATAAAGGGTTGCTTTGCTTGCTTGCAGAGGAGAAATAAAATTAAAAAAAACAGCTCAGTCTTATTATAACTTACACATAGGCACATTGAATTAAAATAATAAGACTCCGCTGAACGTCTTGGAATACTAGTCATTTAAAACGGGATATTTACCATGATTTGATTTTTGAGTTATCCAATATTTCAGCACAGTTTCATGCGCCATGATCACGGAGTAACTATGAAGGCGCATGAAACTGTGCCGAAATATTGTAATTAAATGACTTTAGTGTTAATAACCATGTTTCAAAAACGTTTTGGAATAGTCCCCGTAATGTCCAGATGAAACATGACGAGTCCAACTATAAATATAAATATATAAATAATGCTGGACAATTCACACAGCATTATCTATATCGTGATAATGGGACATTGTTTCTGCGGGATCTTGTTGCCATAGCAACGGCTTGCGATAATTAAAATTAAATTAAATAAAATGCTGGACAATTCACACAGCATTATCTAGCCCCATGGTAAGCAGAGCTTGTGTTATGGGTACTAGATAACTGATATACATAATACAATACATTACAAAGATAGATATTTTTTATTATACATAGAAAACGACCAGAACACCCGGAACAAATATCTGCAGATCGTACACCCTATTGTTCCGAGGCGGGAATCGAACCCGCAACCTCCTGCGTCGCAGGCGGACCTTCGCCCACCGCGCCACATCGGTCGTCAAAACTATATATGTAATGTATAAATGATACATATACCTACCCGCGGCTTCGCAGGCGTTGTTTCTATGAGAACATTTAATGATTATTTCTATTCCATGGGAACTGATTTATGGGATAAAGTAGCCTATGTTTTATCCCGGGCCTGAAACTACCTGTATGCAAAATTTCAGCCCGATCCTTACAGTAGTTTTTCGTAAAAGTGTAACAAACATCAATACATATAAAACTTTGGCGTTTCTAATATTGGTAGGACTAGAGTTTCTAATATTAGTAGTGCATATTTTGTAAGCCTAAAAAATGTAGTTTCGAAATCTGAAATATGCGTTATAGAGCTCGTAGAAGTAAGTTTACATCCAAGTTTCTGTGATGTGATGACATGAAAAGTATTTGTTCTCGTCTGCCTAATGCACTGTCTACTTCACACGTTACACGCATTAACTGCTCGACAGCAAACTACACTAATCCTCACCCACAATAAGGTTAACATTCTCGGCAAACACACGTTTGCGGTCAAGTTTCGAGTCGATTGACTGATCAAATAGAAAGGTTATGTGGGCGCGACCTTAGCTCGAGCCCTTTTCAAATGTCTTGTGAAACGCGCGATCTGGTATCGATCATCGATATGGGTCCACACGGGGGCCTTTTTATAGCATATTTTTGTCAATTTATACTAATATTAAAGAGAGGAAAGGTTTGATTTTTTGTTTGTTTGTAATGAATAGGCTCCGACACTACTGGACCGATTTGAAAAATTCTTTCTGGGAAGCTACACTATCCGTGGTGACCATAGGCTATATTATATTTTCAAAAAAGTTAGGGATCCGTACTAAAACCGTGCGAAGCCGGGAAGGTCCGCTAGTTTTCAATAAATTTATTAATACAAAAGTCACTTATAACGAGATATTTACCATGATTAGATATTTGAGTTTTCCAATATGTCGGCACAGTTTCATGCGCCAGTATAACTCAAAAATCAAATCATGGCAAATATCTCGGTATAAGCAAAGAGATTTTACATAATTATAGAGACGTCATACTCATTGTAAAGAAATAAAAACATTGCGATATTTTACTATAGCTACATACCTAGCGTCGACGTTCGAACATACAACGCCGCATGGCATTATCTCTGTCACTCATAAACGTAACGCATTGCTTGTTTCGTTCGTGTTGGTGGCAAAGCGGCAACAGCGCGGCAGTGATTTTAGTTCGAACAGACGAGACGGCATATGTCCTTATCTCTGTCACTCATAAACGCAACGCACGCATTACTTGTCTCGTTCGTGTAGGTGGCAAAGCGGCAACCGCGCGGCATTGATTTTTGAGTAAAATTACATTTATTTTATGATTTTCCATTTTAAACAGTACAAAACAAATAGAAGACATAAAAAGATACATCCTTCTTGCTTTTCACAACCGTCCCATAGTAATATTACACTTTCTAAACGCACAACATGGCATTTTAATATTTTTCATACTCCAAAATCCCGCTTCAACGTACGTCCGCGTCGCGGCCAGGAACAAGACGGACTGAGTTCAATTCAGACACGTACCTGATTTTCATCTTGTTAGGCAGACCTCGGTACAACGTATCTACGTATATATAACATCATTTGGTATAAGGGACTTTTGTGTTAATAACCATGATAGTTTCAAAAGTTTTAAATTTATTAATGCTGAACAATTCACACAGCAGCATCTAGCCCCACCCAAGCTAAGCAGAGCTTCTGTTAGGTATGGGCAGGAGCTGGATGGTAGACGACTTATATTATATACTAGCTGTTCTCGCGGTATCACCCGTGTTAAACTCGAATTTCACTTTATTAGGTGATTTTTTTACACTTACATGATTGGAGTTTTCGTAAGGACCCCTAACTTTTTTGAAAATATAATATAGCCTATGTTCACCGGGGATAGTGTAGCTTCCCAACGGTGAAAGAATTTTTTAGTATGTATTACTACCGATAAAAATAAATAGACCTCTATGGATGTACCAATGTCCATAGTGACCAACGTAAATTTGCGGATCGCTTCTCTAATTGGTTATTTTTATGTTAAATACAGTATCAGTTGGTATCAGTTGCTTAAGTGTTCTTTGAGTGCCCGTGCCCACCTTAGAAGTCAGTTAAGTGAATACCTATAGTTCCGTGATGTGGGGCGCACGAAGAAATCTACAAGAACGGGAGCTTTTCGTATCATTTTCACTTCACATATAAGAGAACATAAGAAATCCATAGAAATATTTGTCCATTTAATACCTACGCTACTCGTTATTAAATGGACAAATATTTTTAAGATTTGCAAATATTCGTTCCGGATGTTCTGAGTATTTTCTATGTAGATATAATAAAAAAATATGTAACTATGTAATCTATTGTATTTATTATATCAGTCATCTAGTACCACACAAGCTCTGCTTAGCATGTCAAAAAGTCAAAAATCATTTATTCTTTAGGCTTACAAAATAAGCACTTAGACAAGTCATATTTTATACATTAAATTATTATGAAATAAAATTATTTTACTGTTCGCTTCCATTTTTTGTCCACTCGTGGAAGAAGTGAAAAAGAAACCACTAGTACATTATATTCATCTCTTATATGTCTAATACATGGTTATTTGCCTATTTAAGTCTAAATATATTAAGCTTAGAGCTGGATGCTGTGTGGAATGTCCAACATTATTCATTTTATCTGTAGTGACGACGTAAGGTGTGTCCTGCTAGCTCCTGGTCCTTACAGTGCACAACCAAACCTATGTTTGGCATGGTTTGCCGAACTCCGACCCTTTGACATTTGCACCAGATATTTCGCCCATTCGACGATATCATTAGCAAAACGTGAATCGTTAGCTAGAATGCGTTCTGTTTATAGTATTGGTATTTTATAGTGCCGCCACATTTTCTGTTGACTTGGCAGCGTCCAACGTTTTCTTTGATATGTATAAGTTAGGTAGGTATTTTGGGGAACCTTTGCCAAGCTATTTATTTATTTTATTTTTTTAATCATATTTATTGTTAAGGACTTTTATTTCGTAAAGTATATGCCAGCTAAATAGTAGGAGGAGGATACCATAGACCACCCAACCGACCGCGTTTCTCTTTAATTTATTCAAGTAAACGATGCAAAAGGGTGCACTGTATAGTATGCCAAATTTATTGTTTCTCCTTTAGGTGGAGGTACTCCTTTATCCGCATTTGGACTCCAGTCGGTCCTTTATGCGTTGTTTGCTAGCATAGCCAGCCAAGCTCCGTCCAGAAGCGCAGAGTCTTCCTGGAGTCTTCACAGGCTTCGCGGAGCGACCTCGGCAAGTTGAGGATTTCTATACGTTGTGCTAATACTCCCTCGCATTCCAGGATTACGTGGGCAGCTGATTCGTCGTTGCTGAGGCATCCTCTGCAGAGAGGGCTGTCCGTCGCTCCGATGGTGAATTAGTGTTTGTTCAGTGGACGGACAGTGTCCTGTCAGTGTTCCCACAAGGACACGTAGGTCCAATCTGTTCAGGTTTAGTAAGCGTTTTTTTGTTTCTCCTTACTATGATGACAGCCATCGCAAAAAAAGACGGCATCATCTTGCCATATTTTATCATCGACTGCACCGAGCTCTTGCAAGTTGGTGGCCCTGTAGAATGGTTCGATTTGGAGCGATGCTTATTGGCTGCCGATGCTTGTTGATGGCATTTCCCGAACTGTAAATCGTGATGGCTTCGCTATAGATTCATAACAGTTAGGAGGCGCCGCACGACTTGATACTTGCGACAGGAAAACATAACTCAACGACAAAGATTTTGAAATTATGATTCTTATGGAACGACGGACTGAGCGGAACTGCACTGCAGCTGAACTGCGCGGCTCGACACGGCCAATTATTCTTTGTATGAGATCGTATCAAGATCTACAGCAATATTAAACCATGCTTTCTGTTTGGTGAGATCGGCCTTAACCTTATCCTGAGTTTGAGCGCTGCGAGGTGCGACACAGTTTTAAACTTATGCGCTTTCCAGTGTTCCGTTGTATCTTAGAGATAATTCTTTGTTAATTTTTAATAATTTTTCAATTTTTACGCCCTGTGCCGCGCCGCGCAGTCCTACTGACGCGTGGTTTGAACCAAGATCAAGCTTGTTTTCCAATACACTTTCGCATTTCTCTGGCAGCTTTTTACGCTTTCTCTATTGCAAAAGTCGAAATAACAAATATGTAGGTAAATTGGATGACATTATTTTTTACATTTTACTCTTCGAAATATCAAGAGACAATTTACTGTCTAACTTCTTGTAAATAAAGTAGAATCCCTTAGTACCAAGAACCATAACTGAGTTATTTTCTTTCACGAAACATAACGCTTTGAAAAAGAACAGAAGAACAGTGAATAAGTTCCTTCTGGGGCTGTAAGGGGGACTCCAACATCTCGTCTCCCAAGTCAACCTAACCTGTACGTAGTACACCCTGATAGATAGAATTACCTAGGCTCTGGTGAAAATATCAAACAATCTTCATAATTTGATGACTCATATTTTACCTGACAAAATTGCCATTAACAAAGAATCATCAAGTTCCTTCTGGGAAGCTTACTCCAACTTCAGCCCCATCTTGAGATTGTGGTCAACCACTTTACCATTATTAATAAAAAAAACGACAACAAGCGAAATTCTTTAGTATCTTTTATCTACTACTAAGTTCCTAATCCTAGCGAAAAAGCATTTTCTCTCGCCGATGAATGAATGGCAACACTGCCCAACAATTTACACTTGAACTTTCCAGCAAACATATAAATCCAATCATACAGAATTATGCATCCTCGCATAAATAAAATGCTTACGACGGAATACTGAACACACGAGATGTGTTCAATAACTAACAGCGTTTATGACAAGTAACAATGACTTTAGGAAATAGAGAGTTAATCTTTACGATGTTAATATAAATTCTGCTGTCCGGGATTTCCCTGTTGGAAGTATCTTTATGAAGCCAAACATCTTAATATTTCACGTAGGTACGAGAACTCTGTACTCGGGTTTAGAATGCTTGATATTTTTTGTCAACAAAGGAATTAAAAGATAATCGATGGTGGAATATATTTGATGATACTGGTATCATTGGAGTAAACTGTAGAAGTTTGATACTATTTTTGATTTGAATGTCAATTATTGTATTCTTTGTTGTCCGAACTCTAACATAAACCTTTTTTGCTGCACGTGCGTTGTTGAAAATTGTATTTCTTTAGTGATGAATAATGTTGTCTGGTTGTTTTCTGTTATCGTTATTAGCTTTTAAATATCTTTGTTGATATAAAATATTTTGTATTCTAGAACCAAGTAGGCTTAGAATTAATAAAATGATTTACCTAAGACAGCAACAACATTCGGCTGTAGATAATTTGGCGTGATGTTGCCACCTGCTGGTAAACTACAGACTTATGTTGCACTTTATTCAGGGTTTAGTAGATCAACCATGGTCCTACTAACTAAGTCCTTTAGACATTAATCGTGGAAGAGCTAAGTCAACAAACAAAATAATGTTTTTTTATGTTTCTTCTTCGATTAATCCGTAAATTGAAGTCCGATTTGATGTTTTTTTTTCTATTGCACAGAGAATAATCACAAATGATTTCGTAATAATGTTATTCACGAAAGATAAGTTTTTTGTCCCGCGTCTACTAAAAACAGTGTAAAAAAATATTAAAGAATTTGAATTCAGATAAAATTTTTGGTGAAAAAATCAAAGCTAATTCACTAAAAGTGGCCTCTTCTAATTTGGCAGCTTATAAAAGCTTCTGCATTTTTTCGATTGCTGCAGTATTGTCGTATTTATGTATTTTAATGTCTGCGAGGGTTACCACCTATAAACCTTTTTTCCTTTTACCTTCGGGTCGGTCGGGCCACTGCAGACAGCCCCCTACCGGCCCAATATAGAAAGTAGGTATCGTTTATTTTTACTTGAATCGCGTACAAAGGCATCGGTGCCTATCCATCGCCCCACATAATTGGTCAGTTGACGTAGGTTTGATGCCAGTCCGGGCTTTTTACCCCTTGATTGCATTACCGGGTAGTCTTTTTGTTCAATTAGCAATGTTTGCCGTCGTTTCACTAATTATCGTCGGGCAAACAGGGTATAACACAATTATAATCATTTGACAGGTCGACTGGCGTGTTTTTACTTCGTTAAATAGCTAATGATATGAAACAAAGGCTAATTATTTCAGGTTAGGTCGATGGCCGTCTGCTCGTGTGCCTTTGGTAGATAATTGGTTTATTTTAGATGGTGAAGATAATTTTGGACCAATAGGTAGTTGTCGATACGTTTTACATACGAGTACTAAGTAAGGTACATAATTGTGTTTGACCGTCCGCCATTTCAATCATGTCTGTAGGTAATTTGTTTCTAGTTAGGATTTAATAAATAAATAAATAATGGTGGACAATTCACACGACAGGAAAGACAGGGCGCTATGGCGCTCATTGGGGGAGGCCTATGTCCAGCTGTGGACTGCTATAGGCTGATGATGATGATGAATTCACACAGCATTATCTAGCCCCTAGATAAGCAGAGCTTTTGTTGTGGGTAGTAGGTGACTGATAACTTAGATAATTATATTATCTATAGAAAATCCAGAACAACGAAACAAATATCTGCAGATCGTACAAATATTCGTCCCGAGGCAGGAATCGAAACCGCAATCTCATGCGTCGCAGGCGGACCTTCGCCCGCTGCGTACCAGTGGTCGACAGTAATGTTGTGTGAATTGTCCAGCATTTTTTTTTCTTGCACTCGCTAGTTTTGTCCAGCATTATTATTATTTTTAGGCCAGGCGCAACTAGGCGAACTACCTAAATGCAAAATTTCAGCCCAATCCGTTTGATAATTTTGGCGTAACGACGTATCAAACATCCATACTTCCAAACTTTCGCATTTATAATTATTAGTGTGATCATAATTATGTACTTTGACCGTTTCAGGCCCTCAAATGGACACCAAATCTTGCGGTATCCATATGGGTACCGCAAGTGGATACCACAAGCTCTATTGCATATTATGCAATAGAATTTATACAATATGGATAATTGCACATTATCCGGTTACGTTTAAGGTATGGCTTCCAATTGCAATACCGAGTATTATTCCTATGGATTAACGATTATTGACTTTATCTGTTAGTTTTAGCTATTAGCATTGCTAGACGGGATCCATTACTCAGGCTCTATGGCGCTCATCAACATTGCCTCACGAAATTTGGATAACGGAAGGCATTCACTTGGATTTTCTACGTAAACTCTAAGTTACGATAAGTACATTATGATATCGAGTTTACTCGACATATTTCTGTAACCGACTGTAGGTACTAATGTTGGTTTATTCGACCGTATCCAGAAAATTAAATACAATCGTGAGTTCGGTTACCAGAAAAATTGACGTCGAGACGTCAATTTTTGTGTTGGGAGATATAGGTGAAATACTCATGAAGGTTTAATCAAACCTGAAGCTATAGCTCTTTTGTTTGTCGGGTACCGGAAGGCCTCTTTCTTTCTATACGAAACTTCGCTTTTGTTTCGTCCGATCGGATCGAAAACAGAAATTCCGTACGAAATCGTGCTGCTTATTCACTTTTGAGAAAATGTATTAGAAAGTCGGAGTTATAAAATTCGTCCGAAAACGGAACTGCGTAAGTACGGGAGAGTAGCTACGTTGAGCGGCCGTATTTGCAACTGCAGATAAAAAGAACTAAAGCCTCCTGTATCGAAAGATCCGTGACGTCAAAGTGGTAAATTGTATGAAAAAACGAAACGCAATCGCGCGGGTTAAGGTTTAGGGTAGGGTTTTAAAAATTTACATACCTACATATTTACGCGGAGTTCTATGCTAGAGATAGATAGTGAACAGAAGAAATGAGGCGAAGATTATATTGGTTACTGGCAGGTTATAGCTAAGGTCGCTGCACCAAATCCCATGGAATGGAAGTTCTCAATATTATGGAGTATCTACCAGAACTTAGGGTTTAAATTCAGACGGCCAATTTTAACTCTCCAAAATACACAATCGATTGTTTTGTTCTTGGTGCAAGTTGTTATTGTACAAATTGGTACTCTAATACGGTGTAGGTATTAGCGACTTAACGTACACCGATTGGCCGAAACGAAACACGAATTTTCTTGTTGGAGTAGGTATTAATAGGCCCGCTGGTGGCATCTGATGATCACAAAGCAGAGTATCTACTTACTTGCTCATTAATTAATCATTTGCGAGAGAAAAGAAAGAGCTGAAAAAAGAAATCAAACCAATCATATGAATCTCTTCGTTTTCTAGCTAGATTGCATAGAATAATAGAAAACAAGGTAATAGGCCTCATTTCCAGAGAATACCCACGATGAACTTTCGCAAGAGGTCTGCGATTAAACGCAGAGATTTCAAAATACCGACGGTATAGTATATACTCTTCTAATGAAACGTTGCACATGATAATCAAGAGATGACCGATACCCGCACGCCATTAGGTAGGTAGGTACCTACCCTCACTTGCACAACTACACGAGTTAATACGGTGAAGATGAATTTACATGAGAATCAGAGGTAGGACGCCCTCTGACCAGGTGGGATGACGACCTGCGAAAGACTGCAGGTAGATGCTGGATGCGTCAAGCTGAAGACAGGGCGCTGTGGCGCTCATTGGGGAGGCCTATGTCCAGCAGTGGACTATCATAGGCTTATGATGATGAGCTATGACCAGATGCTGGACGGCCTAGCTTCAGCCTCCCGATGTATCGGTCTTGGCATGAATTTGGATAAAACCAAACACATAATGTAAGGCCGGTGGTCGTACATGGTCACCTTCTCGAAATTGTTTCCGAACACACATACCTCGGGCAGATTCTGCAGTTAGGTAAAAACAATTTCGAGAACGAGGCCAAAAGGAGGATCCAGCTAGGCTGGGCAGCGTTTGGGAAACTACGTAGTCTTCTCTTCATCCATACAGCAATGCTTGAAAACGAAAGTTTTCAACCAGTGCGTCTTACCCGTTATGACCTACGGAGCTGAGACGTGGACACTCACGATAGGGCTGGTCCACCAGTTCAAAGTCGCTCAGCGAGCTATGGAAAATCGGAGTTTCTCTGAAGGATAGGATTCGCAACGAATACATCCGACAGTGAACCAAGTTATCGACATTATACATATATTAAAAGCAAAATATTTAATAAAACGTTTCCATATTCCATACATACTTGGTTTGGTGCCCTGCTACGCCCCTAGCGGATGGAGAGGAACGACTGTAATTTGAATTTTGTGACGTGTCCAAGAGTCCCTAGGTCCTAGGTTTCTAGTCCTAGGTCTAAAGGAAATAAAGCACTTTGATGTTTGATTATGTTTACGTTTAGCCATCCAATACCTAGTTTCATACGAATTCTTCGTCTTCTTTGTTTCATGTCTTTTGCAAAGTTTCGTTAACTACCTACCACTGATTTGTCAAAATACTGCTTTATTAAAAGACATGAAACAAAAGCTTGCTGAAGATATTAAAAACAGGAATCTTTCGTTAAAATTAAGATTAATTTACAGAGCCGACAAACTCTGGGGTAAACGTGTTCCTCAGTGGACACCACGACTCCGGCCACTTGCGAAAGACTGCAGGAAGATGCTGGATGCGTAAAGCTGAAGACAGGACGCGATGGCACTACTAACACTAGGCTTATAATAAAGATAATATACGTATAAGTGTAAATAGGTAGTATATATATAGTTAAAATACTTTGCTTTGGAAATATGCGACTCCTTCCAATGTACTTTATGAGTTGATTTTCTAGGTTTTCTGTGTAAAACCATTCCCGCCATCCTCAAGAACTACTTTATACTCTTATCTTCAATCGCGATGCAGAAATCTTCAGACAATGGTGCGTCCATCTGAACGGGCAAAAAACGCAAAATGGACAGAAGCGTTTACGGTGAATATCTCAACGGTAATTTGACAAGTAATCGTCTATGGAATGGTATTTTTTGACCTGTGTGTGATCTTATATTTACTTCAATAGTGTCGAACTCTCTACGCATGACCGGTAAGTAGTGAGGTGGAGAGAAAACATGCATTTTATTAGCTCCATAAACATATTTTGAAGGGTCTAAAGGTATTATTCTGAGAAGAGGAGTCATTACATCTCCAACTATCTGCGGTTCGATTATATCACAATAAACGAATAACTGAGATGGTAAACCTAAATGTAGATTCGCTGGACATTTTCCGAGACCTTTTGTTACAAGATTTCTATTAGGTTCATATCCAAGTTGAAGACATAAATTTGGTGATAATGTTAGTGATGTTATTGATTCATCCATAACAGAAACAGATACAAACTTTGATAACTCATCGTAGCGAAACTTAATTTTCTCTCTTATATTATTTAATGCTGATAAAATATGGTTTGTATTATCATAGCTCGTGGCTGGTATATGAGTTTTGTAGTACACTAGCGAGCGTTGTTGATCTTGAGGCATTACCATCCATTTAGTCACGTAAACGACATTTTCATGCTCTTGAACATTAAACATTGTACATGGATATTGGAATTCAACAACACCAACAGACCACGATCCTTCGAGTATTATGGGTTTTGGTAATTTAGTTGAAAAAAGAGTTGTTGTGTTTTCTGGAAAGTATTCCATAGAACTATTGCTAAGTAAAGTTAAATAAAAACTTTCTTTTATCATAGTTGCTTTATACTAGAAGCCAAAATCCAACTATTAAATTTATCTGGATAACCTTTCCACTTCACTAGTACTTGCTTTCTGTTACCAGAGTAGCGAGTGCTTAGGATTTTATCTATTTTGTAACTGGAAGTGGGGTTGTAATCTATTTTTTGCAATTCTCTTTCATAAAAAGTACCTACTATCGATTCATTTTGTAAATCTTTTAATGTATAAACTACCCAGGGTGACCTATCTATTACTGAAGATATAATAAAAATTTCATGGCTCCAATTGGATTCATAACCTTTTTGAAATATATGTTTAAACTTTATAATTCTTACATGATCACCAACATGGAGTTTTGGTAGTGGGGTATCTGAGGTTTGTTTTGCATTATCCTTTTCATACAAATTATTCCAAACAGTCATTATATTATTTGAATTTACCTCACAAGGACACATTTTAATGCTAGAATGGTAACTATGATTATATGCATGTAGTAAGTCTTGTAAAATATCTATGTACCTATATGTATTTTTGTACGTAAAGTAACGCCACATTTTCATCTTTAGTGTCCTTTGAAATCTTTCTACAATACTTGCTTTAATATCGGGATTATTCGTGGTATAATAGTTTATATTTTTGCTCCTAAAGTACTTTTGCACATCTTTTGCAACAAATTCAGTTCCTTTATCAGATTGAATATGTGTTGGAGTGATACTGGCTTCAGTGAATATGCTTTCAAAACATTTTTTTACCGTTTCTGAGTTTTTATTTTTCATTGTTCTAGCATAAGCATATTTAGTAAATACATCGATAACACAAAGAATGTAATTGAAACCATCATTATATTTAGAATAAGTTCTCATGTCACTTAAATCAGCTTGCCAAAGTTCATTTAGATTAGATAATATATACTTATTTCGAGGAAATTTCCTATGGGCTGGTTTATGAAGTGTGTATGTTTCTTGAGCTTGCAACCATTTTTTTACATCTTTTCTAGTCATTTTACCTTTCATAGCTTTTGCTAGTTTTTCAATGCTACCATATCCAGCAGGGTGTGATGCATCGTAATAAATTTTGTTAATTTCTAGTAAGGAGTCCATTTCTCCCAATCTATCTTCTGTTTGACTTTTCTAACGTGTTTATACCTATTACGGGAATTTGCTGTTGGCGTTGAAAACTCCTCTTGTTGTGGTGTGTGTTGTTCAAGATCTTTTAACTGTAGCTGTTTTATAAAATCGCTTCTTTTTGAGTTTCCAATGTAAGCCAATGGTATTTGTATTTCTTTTAATGCAGTTGCAAATTGTTGCCACCCTATTGGATCACTTTTTTTCAGTGGTCTTACCGAATCATTTACTAAGTCTAAAATATTACTTCCATGAATTTCTTTGTTATCAATAGTAACTGTACCAGTATCATTCCACAAAATTTTATCTGGATTCAAAGACACCAAATTTAATAATAACTCACCCTTTCTTGTGTAAGATTTAGGTATTAAACTGAGTATATGTCTAGGGGAGTAAGGAAGATTTTTATTCAAAACGGTATTTTTTTCCTGTTTCTCGTCTTTGTTTGATGTCTGAGTAGCAACTGCATCTATAGTGTTACTGTCTTCGTTTTTATTATCGATTTCAGAGTCTTCTGGTACATTAGAGTTTGAAATTAAAGGTACTTCAACAGGTTGACGTCCTTCTTCAGTAAAATGTAAGTATCTTTGCAAAATTTGTAAGTATAAAATGCACTTTCTTCTTTCTTCCATATTACTTTTTAAAATATTTTGCATTTCAGTGTCTAACCGTGACATAGGATTATCAGTCATATTATTATTTCGTTGATTTATTTTTTCTATTAAACTAGGATCTATAAGTAACATTTTTTTGGTATGTTCCATTTTATGTAAGAGAACCAACCAATGCACTCAAAATCGTTCCCAATATTATTGGTAAAAAAGAGCCCCCTTTTTGAATTATGATATTTTTACGAATTCTGCTAGTACTTTTACGCACAAGTTTGCGAAGTATATTACTATATTTTTTCAACTTTTTTTTTTTCTTCTCTTCAAGAGGTACTTTTCCGTTTAATACGTTATGAACACATTCACAAATGCAATTAATTTCATCCTCATCGCATGATTTTAAAAGTGCTTTTTGATATTTTGGTTTGAGTCTGTGCAGGGCACTCAGTAAATCCATATGCGTCTTTAGACTCCGATGCATTATTTATAAATGATTGGGATTTGCTTGTTCCTAACATATTTAAACTCCTTCAATGGAACATAAACAGTGCAATATGAATCCGAAGGAAATATCTTGGTTTTGATGCGACACATATCATTAGTATTCTGTTTTAGATCTATAACTAAATATCCATGAGCTTCTTTAGTAGCATCTTTATAAGATTCTTCAATAAATTTTACATTATCTGGTGAAACTTGACGTGCTAAGTATCGAATTTGAGTTTTGTCGCGAGGATTTTTAAAATAAATAATATAACTTGAATTTAGAGATATATCTCTTTGACCTTTTCCTTGATGAAATAAATTTTGTGTTATATAGAACACACTCAAATTTCTGTGATGACTTCCCTTTGTGAATATATCTACAATGCGACCATCAGATTCTCTCATCAGATCATCGATGATGACAAGTTGGGCACATTTTCCATCAAACATACTCAAGTCTGGGATACCTTGATGATAATTTACATTTTTTAGGTTATATAACGGTTGCATTTCATCATAACACCAAGTAATTTGAGTAAAATTTGTACTACAAACATCTGTGACATATTTTATAAAGTTTGTTACAAAATTTGATTTTCCGCATCCACTTGGACCAGAAACGATTGCAGTGAATGGATGAATGAAATGAACCATTGTAACACGTGTGGGTAGTAATAGGTACAAAAACGGAATGAAACAAGTTATTTGGAAGCCAAGGAAGAAAGTTTTATTTGTCACAAATCAAATTACTTAACGCAAATTATAATAAAATTAATCTTTTGCTGTGTAAAAAACAAACATATACAAGTAAATACCATACCACCATAATATTACCAAACTATACTATTTTATTATAAAAACTAATTCTATTTTACAGTGTAAAAACAAACAACTTTATACAAGTAAATCAACTACAATAATTATAACAAACTATACACTTTTATCTTAATTTATAATGACCCCACGCTAATGTGTCAACATTATTGGGTAGAATATGTCGTTTCGTATCACTGTACGATAAAGATGTTTTGTTTATTTGCTGGGTAAATATTCTATGTTTTATCGACTTAAATCTAAGCATACTGCTAAACTGAACATTTTTATCGAAGAGGCAAGACTTGTAATTTAACATTTTCATTTTTTTTGTAACACTTTTATTAACACCTTTGGCTTTTGCTACAAATTTATTTTCAACATCCAGAGCATACATTTTAGATCTTAACCCCACAAATTCTTTTAATATTTTGCCATTGTTTTCGTCTTTGAAAAACCCTAACTTTTTTTTATTGATTTTTGGATATCCATAAACATTGTCTGATGGATAATCAGATGTATCAAACCTGAATTCCAAATCTGGTTTTATGTCCTCATAAAAATTGTTTGTAAAAATTTGATATATTAAACTGTCAGTATCGGTGTAAAGTAATTTAATTTGATTTTTAAACTTCGTCAACATGTAATTGTAATGAAAATCATACATAAGAGTTTTTGAAATATCTAATATACAAAACCCTAAGTAAATAGGTTTGTTGTATAGTAACTTTGTTTTCTTTAACTGAATTGCCACTAGATTTTCTGCAAAAATTGATAAGCTGTGGAACTCAGGTTTTGCAATCAAATCTTGTGCACCAAGTGATTTACCACGATTCTCCCAGTGAGTTAATAATTTTACATTTACTCGCTTTTCAATATTTTCCATTGTTTTTCCAAAAACGGCATTGTTCATTAATTTAAAAAAGTCTTTTTCAAAATCTGATTTCGCAGAAGTCCGCAAAAGAGTATTTAAATCTATGTATTTCTTTAACCAAGGAGATTGTTTGAATTTTAATATTTTATAAATTTTTGTTAGTTTTAAACCCATCTTAATACATTGTTTTAAGTTTCTGTAATGTTATCTAAAATTCACCCAACTCTAAGAAACAATGTGTATGCAGCTAATAGATTACCACTTCATGGTAAGACTCCAACTTACATAATTAGCAATTTGGATCCTGACAATAAACCTGGATCGCACTGGATAGCCATACACATCGATAAAAATGGAATTGGTCAGTATTTTGATTCATATGGTCGACCACCTGCTGGCCCCCATACGGCTTTCTTGAAGCGGAATTCGAGACAATGGAATTTTAATAGGTACAGAATACAGCATGATTTTACTTCCTGCTGTGGAGAATATAGTTTAACATACTTATATTACAAGTATTATGGAAATACAATGAACGATTTCATTGAATTATTCGGAAGTAACAAAGTGTATAATGATATTCTCCTCTGTAAATTATTCAAATCATGTTTCAAATGAAAATAATACATTATGTAACATAAGTATGATGATTAAAAAAATTAAAGTAAGTCATACGGGTTTTATTTGTGCATGTATCACCGTCTGTACCTTGCCCCTTAACAAAACCATCATTTGAGTAAAATAAAAAGACAATGAGTAATTAAGACATGTTGAGACAAGTACTTACATAATTAGGAAATTACCCTGCATAATAAAGGACCCACGAAAGTCGTCGAGAAAGGTGATTAGCAATGTAGCGCAAAGGTGATTACTGGATAATTACCCGAAGCTATCTTTGGAACCGTAAGTCGTAGAACAAAATGGATAGCACAGATCGATCGGGCGTGTGCCAAAACATAGGAAAAGACACCAAACTTTTTTTTTTTTTTTTTTTTTTTTTTTTTTTTTTTTTTTTTAGGCTTTGGTACTGAGCCGGTGACCTTTTTTGTGGTCCGGTGACGACCTTTTTTTTAGGAGGTGGTGGGGGTGGTCCAGAACCGGGGAATACTAACTACTGCTTAGATCTTTAAAACTACGCAACAGACTTTGATGCGATTTTTTTAATAGATAGAGTGATTCAGGTACCAGTTGTGGGGGCACATAGCTTATGATATAACAGTGTTAATTTTACCCACATCTCCAAAACTCAGAATAAATATCTCCAGCTCGTCTAAACAATAGTCCGCAGGAATCGAACCCGCAACCTCTCGCGAAGGCAGACCTTCGTCCCCTACGCCACTGAGACCGTCAACTTATAACTGGATAGTCGGCACATTTTATGAGCCCATGATTTAATTTCGCCAAATGACCGTCGATAAACAAGAGGCTATTAGACACAAACCAATTAGAGACTGTCTCGTCTCTAAACCAGGCTCTTGTGGTCAAAACTTCCCTCAATGGACAACAATTCATCATCATCATCATCAGCCTATGATAGTCCACTGCTGGACTTAGGCTTCCCCCAATGAGCGCCATAGCGCCCTGTCTTCAGCTTGACGCATGTGAGGCATCCAGCATCTGCTCGCAGTCCTTCGCAGGTCGTGCAGGTCGTCATACCACCTGGCCGAAGGGCGTACTACACTACGTTTGCCGAGTCGCGGTCTCTACTCAAGAACTCGTTTACCCCATCGGTTGTTGGTTTTTCGTGAGATATGGCCGGCCCACTGTCACTTCAGCTTGCTAATTTTTAGAGCTATGTCGATTACTTTGGTCACAGATAATATAATACATACTGCTTTGGTTCTTTGAGCGGAGGAATAGGAGAAACCAAAATCATCACCTACTGATAAGATAAATAAAAAGTTTTTCGTTAGTAAAAACTTCTGCGTTTTCTTCTGGCTCTATCAGGATTAACAATAGCCGCCAGAGCCTCTGCTAACTAGTGTCGTAACTCCAAACGAGGCGTGTCTCGTAAAGCAGTGACCTCTGACCGCGTCCTCTTCTCCCCTTCATCTTCAGAACCATTACGTAGGTACCGTTTCCAATACCCATAGATATCTACCAATACCCATAGATCTAACAACTTATCTACCAATGGGTATCTAGGTATCGACAGTGAACGACCAAAATGCTGAACAGTGTCTACTTTCAAAGATACAAGTACAAAATTAAAAAAAAATACATATATGGCGCGGTGTGCGATGGTCATCCTGCGGCGCAGGAGATTGCAGGTTCAATTCCCGCCTGGGGACAAAATGTTTATACGATCTGTAGATATTTGTTTCGGGTGCTCTGGTCGTTATCTATGTATAATAAAAAAAATCTATAATGTATTGTATTAAGTATATCCAGTCATCTAATACCCATAACACAAGCTCTGCTTAGCTTGGGGCTAGATGATGATGTGAGGATTGTCCAGCATTATTTATTTAACTCTTCGCATAAGGTGCCACAAAATTAGTAGGTATACTAAAGGGGATGGGGGATCTCGATGTTGTTTTAATTTTATTTTTAATAATGTAATTTATCGATTTTTCTTTAAATGATTAGGTTCTATACGTTTTCTTGGATTATTTACATTTAAAGTAATCCAAGAAAACGTATAGAACCTAAATACTTCCCGGGGCACACAATTTCCTTCGGCTACATATAAAAAGCCTCTCTCAAGATGTGTTTACTAATTTCGGAAGCTGACTGTACCAACAATCAATGTACCGTCATTAGTTACGATCTGATTGTTCTAACTCCAACGATAACACGATTTTCATTATCTATTCGAGATATTGTTTTGTTTTTAGTTATGTTGATTTATCAAGATATCTTTGTGTACTGCCGAGAAAAATACTTAGAAACAGAGAAAATATCATAAAATGTGTGTTTGTAGGATGTGGGACTCATAATGATAAAAAATACTGCAAAAGATCTATCTATGTAATGTATTGTATTATGTATATCAGTTACCTAGTACCCATAACACAAGCTCTGCTTACCATGGGGCTAGATAATGCTGTGTGAATTGTCCAGTATTATTTAATTTTTATTTTATTATGATTATTGTACCTACTTATAGGGAAATGGAAAGATATTATATTTATTTCATTTATTTGTTTTCTGCTTTTGAAACCAAGTGATTAACTGAAAGCTATGAAAAAACCTATTCAGTCCTTGCTTTTCACTTTTATTTAGGTAGACATTAATTTATTATTTATTTATTTATTTTATTTAAGAAGATAGGAGTTTATAGTATAAACCAAAGCACTCACTATCTTATGGGACTATAAAACATTGTTCAAACTTAAATTATATTAAACAGATTTTTTATAATAACATTGAGCTTGTCGTAATGATAGGGCGAAGGCCTATTAAATGTAACTAATAACCATTATCAGAGACCAGGCGAGTAGAGTAGATACCTCATTTAACTGAATGCATACCTACCTATTTTTAATTTGGAATAAAATAAATATACAAATTATTGAAGCTAAAGGAATTTTTTGAAATAATGGAAGGTCTCGATGACGTAATTATCTCTAATCGACCATAGACAACCATCCCCTGCTAGAAGGCCTGATCTAAATATTTCTTCCCTATCATCGAAAAACGGTACATTATCCTACTAATATTATAAACGCGAATGTTTGTGAGGGTATATGTAATTATGTTTGTTGTTCTTTCACACAAAAATTACTAAATAGATTTTGATGAAACTTCGCAATAATATAGCTTATATATCAGACTAACACATAGGCTACAAATTCATAAAGATATATTGTATATTATCCAAAATATCTATCACCATGCGGTTGAAACCGCGGGATGCAGGTAGTACTATATAAAACAACTTCCTACGCTACTAGAATAATGCGTAAATCTCACAATATTTCCCAAGATTACACATTATAACGTCGGTAGTGATAATTCAGAACAATTATTTATTGTTTAGAGTTAATTTCCACCGGCTGTGGTCTGTGGCGAATCGATAACTTGCTGCGGAGATTAACGCAGCGGCGCTGCTGAGTTATGTATTTGGGAGTAACGGTCATTTAATGCACTGGGGTCCACTACACTGCCTCATACCTCACCTGCCGTGTACCTAGTTCGTGGTAGGTGGAGGTAAGTCTATGGATCGCATTCTAGAATATTCTAAAAGTCGTGTGAACGCGTAGAATTGAAATATCGGCGACTTCGCTTGTTTTTAGACCCGTGTCTATACATGGGTCTAAAAACGTAGTTTATCACTATATATAGGTTTTGGATTTGATCAACTACGTATATAGTGATGAATTTTGAATTTTGACTGACATTGGGTTAAATATGTATACAATGGCAGTTTATTTGTAATCGGTTCATAGAAATTGATCATAGAATCATTGAACAGATCGTTTAAAATAGGGCTTGAAAGTTAAAACAAAAATTGCTTTGCATTATGTAGCCGTTAGCAATATAACCACAAAATTTACATATAGAGATAGAAGGCGATCACATATTACCATGGGGCTAGATAATGCTGTGTGAATTGTCCAGCATTATTTATTTATTTATATTTCTATCATCGTTTTCTAAAATTCTGACGGTGTTTTTCCCCCATCACGTGTTGATTTAAAGGGTCTTCAATGCATGAGCAATCAATTGTATCTACTATCGTCTGATGAAGTGTGGTTGTAAATAATTGCAGTAATAACAATTACGAAAATGTCAGTGCATTTTATAATGATCAACACCGGCTGTCACTCAATAAGGCAATTTATCGAGTCAAATACTGTACACTTAAAAAAAGTGTATAAGTCGAGGGTTAACCCTTAGAGTGAAAAAAAAATATCATTTTGTACAATTACTACGAGTACCTACTATCTAAGTGTGTACTTATAAAACAACTTTGAAGAAAAAACGGACAAAAAAATTTTTTACTGCACTATACAATGTTGTGCAGTTATTTTTTTTTTGTCATTTATAAATTATTCCAAAGGACAAAATCATTAACACATTTTACGAATCCCTCGTTAAAAGTCAACTAACATGATGGATTGTAAAAAAAGTCGGAATAAATAAATAAAACATGCATCTATAATAGCAAAAGCAAGTTTAATCCAAAAATGAGTTCTTTCCATAAACCATATTTATTAATATTATTTACAGAAAAATATACGACATTTAATAAAACTTATACATAACAAAAGTTGGTTCAACGTGGAATACCCCTATCCCATTTCGTATTATCACACCCTTTCCGTGGCACCTTGTACTCCCAGCAGTAGGTAAATCCAGTTGATAATGATGATAGGTAAAGCTTAGTTAAAAAACAATACCGCTTCGCACCTTTGCATACTAAAAACAAATAATTACGTGTTATTTTTGAACAAAAACCATTAAAAACCACTATCTTTGATGTTGAAATTTCCAAAAACTAAACTTACCTCACGGCAGTCCATAAAAACGTCTCATTAAGTGGGAAAGGGAAGATAGACCCACAATATTTATTATCTTGATTAGCATATAACATTTTTTGGAAAGTTCGTTTGCATAGTTAAGGTAGTCTTTGTACATCGGCCTGAGTAGCACAGAGCTTACAAAAAACTCCAAACTTTGCATTTCACAAAGCGTTATTTACTCTCAAACTCAAACAATTAATAAAAACGACCTATTTTTTCAGTTTGGAGGGGGTTCCTACTTCACTTTTTTTAAACTAGCTGCGCTTCGTGGCTTCGCTCGCTTCATCCTTCATCTTCTCGCTTCTATGTATCAATTAGTTTATAAACCTTCCTCTATAATCACTATATCTATTAAAAAAAACCGCATCAAGAGAGAGCAATTTCGCAGGGTACTTGAAAAGTTCTGTTTTGGGTGTACTGTTCCGACGTGAAGAACTGCCTTGCTTGGCAAAGGAATGGGCAAGTTTTAAACTTCCATGTGCCTGAGTATCACTACTAGTATAAAACAAAGTAGCTTCTCGCTGTCTGTCTGTCCCCTGTGTATGCTGAGATCTTTAAAACTCGCAACAGATTTTAATGGATTTTTCTAAATATACCGTTTGACACATAGATTTCCACGCGAAGTCGCGGGGCGCAGCTAGTATACAATAAAATTAATCGACGCTACAAACAGGTTCCGTATAAATGTAGAGTTTCTGTTAAAACGTTTAAAATAAAACGGCTCTATAGCTCACCGACGACGGTGGCGGCGCCGGCGCAGTGTCATTACGGAAGAACACTGCATAGCATTAGCATGCGTTATAGGCAGCTGCGCGTGCGCATCTATGTACGCACGAGCGATTTATTAAACACTACAACTTGCTCTTTGTTCCTGTAAAACTACTAACACACTCAGTTCCTTTTGCAGCTTTATTTTTTGGTACTTTACTATGGTTGCATAATTAGTTATCTATATTCTATGGTGGATGTTTCATAATTAAATAAAACGGACATTATGTTAAGGAAAATAAAATATAATCATTACTAAAATTACTGGATATAAATATGTAGGTACTACTTACCTTAGTACCTACATATTTATATTTTACTAAAAACAACCTCGGTCTGCCTTCCACTAGTTGTTCACGCCCAATAGGGTTCACATTGTGATACTAATATACAATGTGTATTGTCGAACCTTGATCAAACGAGATGTGCGAATACACGACATATATTTATCGATAAAAAACAAAAAAAAAATATATGTATAAAAAAAAAAATATCTCAAAAATAAAGCCGATTTCATATTTTTTTTAAAGAAAACTAATTCATCTGGTTTTTTCTTCGTTTCTTTTTGAGTAAACGGTGTATTTTATTTATAGTAGTCTCATTTGAAAGCTAGATAGTCTACCTAGCTAATAAAATAATAAAAAAATACAATTTCGGTACATAAGCCTAGTAAAATCAATATTATTTTCAAAATTTGCAAAAAAAAAAAACGAATTTTATTTTATTTTTGATCTGTAACTTTAAAACTGGGTTGTTGAGGTGTACTTTTTTGCATGTTGTATTAAACTTCATAATTTAATCTACAAATCCTCCAAAAATTATGGGTCTATCTCTTTTTGTTGTTATGTTATTCACCATTGAAAATAGGTATATTGAGTATTGAGTAATTATATAAAAAGAATAATTAAATACAAGCCAAACATTATACGATCAACGTCCTATACTGCAATAAATTTTTAAAAGGTTATTAGATTATTTATAGCAGTCCACTGCTGGACATAGGCCTCCCCCCGTCTTCAGCATGCCGCATCCAGCATCTACCTGCAGTCTGTCGCAGGTCGTCATCCCACCTGGTCGGAGGGAGTCCTACACTACGTTTACCGAGTCGCGGTCTCCACTCAAGAATACGTTTGCCCCAGCGGCCGTCGGTTCTTCGCGAAATGAACATTAATATTACATATAATTTTAATTTTAACCCATGTCTTAACAGATAGAATCCTGGAAATATGAATAGGAAAATGACTAATAAAAACTATCGGAATTTATACAGATCGTTTTCAATTCAATTCAATTCAAATTCTTTATTTTCAGACAACAAAGGTCAAAAAAAAACACACTCACAAAATTACAAAAAAGAAAAAACAATTAACAACGAAGAAAATAAAACGCGCTTCCTAACTACTTGGGGCAAGGTAAAATAAATATAGGTAGAGGCACAGAGATCTGAAGTCTAGATCTTATCAAGCCACCTCATCATTTATTAATGGCATACCTGATCCTCTAATAAATAGTTAAATAACACATAACATGCGTTTACCCCTCACTTTGGTACTGAATCGCAATTATAATACTAATGCACTGTCATTTGCATGCCTTTGAGGAAATAATCGCTTGAAGACAAGTAAAGACTGGCTCATTGATATGCGTGGCGAAGGCCTAGGCAGCTTAGGTTTTATCTAGATAGGTGAATCTCATAGATTAGCTTAGGCGATGCCAGCTAGTTTCTGCCCGCGGTTTCTTACGTATTGTTCGGGGATGAAAGGTAGCCGTGTCCGTCTTCATCACCATGTCGAATTTAATTTAGTTCTGTTTAGCTGTTTACGCGAGTAAAGGTAACAGGTACAAAAAACTCGTCGGTTACTTGATTTTGTGGCTTAGTTGGTAGAGCTTTCCCGTACTGAGGGAAGGACGCGGGTCCAAGTCCCGCCGAAATCGTTTTTTTTTGACATATCATTAAATTTTTTAGATACTCGTAATACCCCGATAGCGAGGGCTTATGCACTCTAATTACAAAAACCTTGGACATAATTACAGTCGCATTTATATTGTTAGTATGTATAGTATATACATATATAATATATATATAATTTGACGTTGCAAGTGTATTGTGTTCTGTACGATCTTTGAAATTTATATTTATTGAGTTTGAGCTTCAGTTTCGCCGTCTCGTATTTCCTGGATAATATAAAAAAAAACTAAGATTAGTTTTGTTCGATTGATAGTCCAAGTTTAGAACTACAACAATGCAAAATTTCAAAACTATCCGTTGAATAGTTTGGACGTGACAAACAACCAAACCAACATCTATAATAATGCTGGACAATCCACACAGCATCGTCTAGCCCCAAGCTAAGAAGAGCTTGTGTTATCGGTACTAGATGGCTGATATACTTAATATATTACATAGATAGATATTTTTTATTGCAGGTTTATTACCTCAATCAATACCCAATGTTTTATTGCTTATATGTGTACAAATCGGCCTTAAAATAAAATAAGAAGAGAAGTCTTATTGCTCCGGCTGTAGTAGGTAGTGGATTAGCTGACTGATAGTGGACTGATATAGGCTGATGATGAATGAGGTAGTGGACTATGGACATTGCTTGAAGTCAGTGGAAGTATCCAATGTACGAAGAACTTGTCTCCCAACTCTCAGGCTCATCTTATGGTCCGGGAGCCAGGTACAAATTTGATCAATTATTTCCTCCCGAGCGAAAATTTGTAAAATGCATTAGGGATTAATATTATGAATACTCGTGACCATCAGCTGCGATTCCGTGGGTGGGTTGGGCAATGGCAGCGACATTATTCCCATGGAATAAGGTTGATATCAGAATTCTGGACTATACCAATTTTAATCTCTGATTTGAACCTTATTCAATGGGAATAATGTCGTCATGTAAGTTGTGCTTGGGAGGGACTTGGAGATAAAAATCTGTCACTGGCTCCCGGACCATTAACACTTTGACTGCGATTTTTTTTCGACGACTGCGATCTTTTTTTTAACCTAAAAAATTCGTGCTGCCGCTCTACACAGCGGTTGTGTTGCACCGCACATGCGTTTCGTACGAAAAATATTACGGCTGTGCTGAGTCACAAAGATCTGTATTTTCTCAGCAGCTGCGCTAGTGTGGATTTACGCATATTATTCACTTGTAGGAAACACATACCGTGTGATTTCAGCACTCAAAGTGTTAAGGTCTGCCTACAGCCAGGTGATCCATCTAGATGGCGTGATGATCTCCGAGATCCCTCGCTTCGGGAGACGAGATAATCATCACCTCTCTACCGACAGCTGTGCAGGATGCTATACGTCTGAACGCTGACTTGGATAGGGTGTGCCAGAAACACTGAAACAAAAAAAATACATTGCAACCAAGACCACATCATTATTAGGTAAGCTATGGGTACAAAAAAGTCCAATTTGATAATTGGTGTCATTAAATTTTAAAGGGAACCAGTAACTTTTTGGCTACGTTCACTATCCGGTGTTTAATTAAACTACGTACCTGGTGCTGTATCAGAATCAGGAGATTCAACAAAGATTTTCAAAACCCTACCTCGCTATATCACTCCGCCACATGAGCTTGAAATCTTACCGAAGGTGACACTGGCATTAGATATGAACTCTAGATATTTTAGCATATTTTAGCACACCTTGTATAACTGGCTGAGGCCCCCGGCATCGCTTCCGTTGAGCACATCCTTTGAGAGCCAGCGCAGTTTATGAGCAAGTAATTGGCAAGGACTAGGAGTATGATCGATGCCACACTTTACCGCAAGCTTAGACTTTGTAACTCGATAGCCGGTAATTTTCTAAAACACATTACTTTCTTACAAACTTATTTCTACACTGTAGCACACCATTCCCACCAACCCATGATTACCTATTTAGGATTTTAGAATGTGTTTAGAATTTTTTGTCAATGTTATGATACTCGTACCTGTAAGATTTATTTATAGAGCTACATATAATCATTAATTCATACACAATGTTAATTGTTTTTGAATAAATAAACTGAAACTGAATCTTGGATTGGCACAAGACTTATGACTGGTCCTGAGCTCGATGTGGCAATTGTGTCTGGTTGGACACTTTTCTGCCAATATCAAGTAAAAAATAATTATAAATTATCGGAGAGAGACTCGTCTCCTAAGCCAAGCAGGCCGAGCAGGGGTGTAAGGGGTGCTCCTGAGCTTTCTGGGATCCAGTTCGTGGATATCGTCTTCCACTTTTCAATCAAAATCAAAATTTTTAGTCCAGCGGTTTTCGGTTCTTCGTGAGATTTGGCCGGCCCACTGCCACTTCAGATGTTATTATATCTATAGAACATTATTAAATAAATAATAATGTTCTATAGATATAATAACATAGTGACAAGTTTTCTAACTGAGGTGAACGAAATCCAGCTATGTCAAGACAGCTAGTAGGTAAGGTAGACTGTATAATTTTTTTTAGGAAAATAATATTGTCTTAGCGTAAAACGTCAAGGAGCTATGGCCCGATAACCTAATTCCTTGAACTAATGCTCCGGCGCACCTACCGAGTGACATTTGTCGTACCATTATCTAGTAAATGACAAATAATTTGGCGCGGAACGGTCGCCCCTGGCTGCGCGTGAGTGCAATTGTACTGGCATTTGTGGCATTTGTAGGATTGAATCATTGTGCCCGATACGGCCTTTTGTACTGACAGTGCCAGAAATGGGACCTGATGGTGCCGAATATGGGACTTGATAGCTGGCCTTATGGGGATATTGTGGAGTTGAAGGCAGAGGTAGGGAATGCGGAATCTTTGGCAATTGCCGCATTTTGATTGTCTCTAGTGGTAAGCTAAAAACAGGGCGCTGTGGCGCTCATTAGGGGAGACCTACATATGTCCAGCAGTACATAACATAGAACGTAGAACAATTGATAAGTACCTATCTACTATACTCCGAATAAAAACTGTTTTTTTATTATACAAAGGGGTTTTAAAGCCAGAGGAATGTTGGTAGAAAATATTTAACGACATTAGTAATCATCGAAGCAAAGCAGAGAAGCTCGAAACAATTTTTGGTTTTGAAGGCTTTCATTCATAATTTCAATACTTTTTCGAAATAATAATTATGCGAGATTATAATGATCTTTGCATTTTAGTGATAACATTGTTTTTTCTGTTACTATTGTAATCAGATTTTGTTAAGTTTTCATTCATAGATGTATTTATATTATTATTTATTTATTGACATAAACTATATTGAATTCTAAATTACCTATTCTAAGTTATTTTAGTAATGATCTCGTAATTCCTCTTCTAACCCTGACTGTACGTACAATCCCGATGCTTATCATAGGCGTCTATATGTCAGTCGTCGAGGCGTGATCACTTCAATTATTCTGATGCACCTTTAGGCCTCGGGCACACTGTTAAATGCAGAGATGCACATTGCATGTACCCTTATAATCAGTCTACATACGTTTGAATCTTTTAGGTACAAACAAAGAGATTTTACATATAGAGACGTCATACTCATTGTAAAGAAATAAAAACATTGCGATATTTTACTATAGCTACATACCTAGCGTCGACGTTCGAACATACAACGCCGCATGGCATTATCTCTGTCACTCATAAACGTAACGCATTGCTTGTTTCGTTCAAAGCGGCAACAGCGCGGCAGTGATTTTAGTTCGAACAGACGAGACGGCATATGTCCTTATCTCTGTCACTCATAAACGCAACGCACGCATTACTTGTCTCGTTCGTGTAGGTAGCAAAGCGGCAACCGCGCGGCATTGATTTTTGAGTAAAATAACATTTATTTTATGATTTTCCATTTTAAACAGTACAAAACAAATAGAAGACATAAAAAGACACATCCTTCTTGCTTTTCACAACCGTCCCATAGTAATATTGCACTTTCTAAACGCACAACATGGCATTTTAATATTTTTCATACTCCAAAATCCCGCTTCAACGTACGTCCGCGTCGCGGCCAGGAGCAAGACGTACTGAGTTCAATTCAGACACGTACCTGATTTTCATCTTGTTAGGCAGACCTCGGTACAACGTATCTACGTATATATAACATCATTGGGTACAAATGGTATATATACGTAATAAATTATTGTAAATCTGTAGGCTTTTTGTCCAGGTGTACTGTAATGTGAGCATTGCCGCCGGCAAACGTTAGTCACATGCGTCAGAAAAGGGGAGAGACATTTACGTTTTGTCAGTTGTTTTTATATACTAGAAAGTGTTAAAGAATTAAGCCGAGGAAAGTTTAGGATCGCACGTGGAAACTTACCAACCCAAATATTAATTCTTTTATGTGAAATTATTGACCTGAGGTAGGTATTTTTGTCATAATTCATGTTAAACGATTACTAGGAAGGTTAAGCACGGATTGATGCTCTAAGAGGATTTTGTGCCCCACTGCCTAAAAACCCAACGTACGTAGCATAATTTTTTTTTTATATTTTGAATCAATCAATTCTTGACTGCGATTTTCAGTGGATTTGGATTTTTCGTAGTGGGGCAAGCACATCGACTAGTAGTCGATGGGCAAGCATCCCCAATCACTATTAATGCAAATATGTGAACTTGACCCTACTTCGAAATTCTTTACTAAGAAGTTAATTTAATTATTTGTTGCAAATAATTTATTCTATGCTTATAATAAAAAATCTATCTATGTAATGTATGTAAATGAGTCATCTAGTACCCATAACATCGACTACGTACCCTAGACACCTAATACAGGGCGAACGATTTAAGACATCACATAAGATAAAGAGATCTTATAAAAATCCACGCCCACTAACGTTCGATCAGTAACGACCAGACCAGTGACCCGTGACAATCTCTGCGCTCGCTTACTCAATGGCTCCTGACGGAGCTCAACTTAATTTGGTTGACCAGTTGAGGTCAACTGTCGAGGTCAACTGTGCATCTCTTTCTTTCATAACCAATTCTGTATTTGCTTTCCCTTTTTCTCTGAGAAGGCGGGGTAAATAGTGCTGTGCCGTAGGCGACATTAAGATGTCGATGGCCGTAGGAAAGATTATGATGAATTATGTAAAAGTCGATTAAAATAATATTTAACGTTACATTGCTACATGGTATTATCTAAAATGTAAGGTACCTAAATGTTAACTCTAATATTTATTTATTTTTCATATAATATTATTCTATTCTACTATAGTATAAAGCTAGATTACCATTGATACTTTTTTTTTTATTAATATACATTATATTATACATTATACATACTATATAAAGCTAGATTACCACTGACTGACTGATCTTCGCCTTGCTGGTGGATGGGAAGGTATGTTTTTTTTACAGAATCGTATAGGGGAGGTAAAAGTCTCCTAGGGAAAATTCCGACTTTTTGACATTTGCCCCCCCAAGACCGCCCCCAGTGGGGGGGCTCCTACATGGAGCCATATTGCTTAATTTTTTTATGGAGGTTGTATAGAGGGGTCGTCGGGGGGGTCGTCGGGGGGTCGTCGGGGGGTCGTCGGGGGGTCGTCGGGGTCACAGCACGACGACCCCCAAGTCCCCCTTACCTAGAACTCGGAGGAGCATTGCGGTGAGCGAAGCGAGCCTTGCCGCCACCCCCCCAATGACCCCCCCTCCTACATAGAGCCATATTACTGAATTTTTTTATGGTTACTAGATGACTGATCAACTTAATACAATACAACACATTAGTTACATAGATAGATATTTTTTATTATACATACATAGAAAATACCTAAAACACCCGAAACAAATAGGTACTTTCAGATCGTAGAAATATTTGACCCCAGGCGGGAATCGAACCCACAACCTCCTGCGTCGCAGACAGCCCTCGCCCGCCGCGCCACATCGGTCGTCAAATCGTCAAAGTAAATATACCTTGTTGCAAGTATCGATTGCTTTCATAGTACTTACCCCATCACTAATAATGGTCATGATTTGTCGTAACCTTGAACGGACCAATGAGCACTCACTTCCCCGCGCCCGCTCACCTCAGTTGGTTGACAGACTTGTTTGCACAGTGAATAAATAGGTATTAGGCGTCTAGGGTACGTAGTCGATGACCCATAACAACTCTGTTTAATTTCGGGGCTAGGTGATGGTGTGTGAATTGTCCAGCATTATTTATTTGTATGGAGGAGGCTTTCACCACTACAAGTGGTACTTCCACAATATTCCACATAATTATCTGTAGTATTGATTTCGTGAATAGAGAAAAATATGAATAAATAATAAATAAATAATTTATTCAAAAATATCTTAGGACTAAAGAGTAACAAAATTCTGATGGAAATAATAATGCGTGTGAATAATTTGTGTGGAAGTAAAATAAAGCTTTTTTTATATTAGCCTGATTCGTCCAACTGCTGATCAAAGGCCAAAAATTCAATTTCTATCTAAAGCTTATTTTATTTATAGATTATAAATATGAACAACCGGCTGTACTGTAGGTATCCAATGTGAAAACAGCCTTACCGTTAGAGTGTGTCAGTGTTCAAGGCGTGATCACTTCAATCTTGCTGATTGGCACTTGGCACCACCTTTAAAGTAAATACCAGAGTCATTGAAACGTTTACACATCTCAAACTTATCGCGAAGCCTAAGGGCAGGGCATTTTAAACGCAGCTTGCAGTAAGCCTTGTAAAATGGAAATAGTTTGGATTCTATTCAAAGTCATTTGTAACGGGATTTTTAAATAAATAATGCTGGACAATTCACACAGCATTATCTAGCCCCATGGTAAGCAATGTAATGTATTGTATTAAGTATATCAGTTATCTAGTGCCCATTAACACAAGTTCTGCTTAGATCGGGGCTAGATGATGCTGTGTGGATTGTCTTTATTTATTTATATTCGTTCTTCTGGTCACCTCAAAGGGTAATACTGAAAATCAGTGTTTTGCTAAAGCAAAGATTTTCGCTGAGTTATTACTTTTTTGACAAGCTGCAGCACACACAATTTTTAAATCTCTACTTTTTAAATCTTATCTATATATATAAAAGAAAGTCGTGTTTGTTACAACACTTATAACTCAAGAACGGCTGAACCGATTTAGCTGAAAATTGGTGGAGAGGTAGCTTAGAATCAGGAGTCTAACATAGGAACATCTCTTTGGTTTATATCATTTAAACCAAAGAGATTTTACATATAGAGACGTCATACTCATTGTAAAGAAATAAAAACGTTGCGATATTTTACTATAGCTACATACCTAGCGTCGACGTTCGAACATACAACGCCGCATGGCATTATCTCTGTCACTCATAAACTTAACGCATTGCTTGTTTCGTTCGTATTGGTGGCAGTGCGGCAACGCCGCGCGGCAATGATTGTCGAGTAAAATAAAATTCACCATTTTACATTTTAACATATTAAACAGTACTTACGTATGAAAAGATACACCCTTTCTGGTTTTTATAGTCCTTGTGTAGTTATTGCACTTTCGGAACACACAACTTGGCATTTTAGAGGTTTATTTAAGTATATTCCGTAAGTAACCTCGTGTTCAACGAACGTGCGCGTCGCGGCCAGGAGCACGACGGACTGAGTTCAATTAGGATACGTACCTGATTTTCGTTTTGTAAGGCAGAGCTCGATACAACGTATCTACGTATATATAACATCATTGATTTAAACCATTTGACAGATAGATTTCCACGGGGGCGAAGCCGCGGGGCGCTGCTAGTTGTTTATATATTATTGCTTACCATTACTACTATTGTGACTTTTGTATCATGTGCTGAAGTGTCAAATAAATGTATTATCTATCTATCTATGTATATTCAAGGTATATGTATTCAATATATGTATTCAAGCAAGCGCTCGTCAATTAATTTTAGTATTAGATACTGATAGTGGTCTATCAGTATCTAATACTAAAATTAATTGACTAGGTATCAGTAATACTTTAATTGATTTAGGTAAACCGGCTACAGTGGGCCTGGCCACCTCACGACCTCACCGAAGCGAGTCCGTCAAGCGAGTCTGGTAGGTGGTCTACCGAACTACAGCTTAGCCATTTCCATGCCCACTTTCTTATGTACAGTCAAGGGCAAAAATTGAACAGGGTCAACTATTAAAAAGCTAGTAATTCAAAGAAAACTTGTTGTTATTTACGAGCACGAGGTGGCACAAAGTTCACAAATTGTGTGTGAAAGTTACACACACTATTTAATCAATCTTTATTTATATTTTTACATCCGACAGAGAACCAAAGTTATTGACATAGCTCTGAGAATTAGTAAGCTGAAGTGGCAGTGGGCCGGCCATATCTCGCGAAGAATCGTAGGCAGCTGGGGCAAACTTGAGTGGAGACCACGGCTCGGTAAACGTAGTGAAGGACGCCCTCTGACCAGGTCGGATGACGACCTGCGAAAGCCTGCAGCTATATATGCTGGATGCGTCAATCTGAAGACAGGGCGCTATGGCGCTCATTGAGGGAGGCCTATGTCCAGCTGTGGAATAATATGTATAGGCTGATGATGATGATGATGATATAAAATTTAAATAATTGGTAGTTCGTAGAACTCCGCGACATAATAAAATGTAATTTCCATTTTCCATAAGCCATTTCCTCAGTCGATTTTATAAATCATTGTGGAAGTTGCATCTTTAATCGTGTCCGGCAGTCTGTTGTAGACTGTCTGTCGTCTTTCAAAATGTCAATTTAATGTGTAATATATATTTTTTTCATTCCACAGGAGTAATAAATGTATTTTCTTTCTTCTTTCTTTCAATTTTTCTCATTGACTGTTATTTTCCGTCTACCTAGTGTCGAAAGTTAACCTCTTGCTCGAAGTGGTCGCGGATAATAGCTGTACGTGCGAGTTGAGGCCCTTATGGGCCTTATCCCAGGGTATCATTGACCCGGGGTGAGCCCTAATGCTGTATTAGTGAATAGATGTTTACATAAGCGGACTTCGATTAAAGCTTAGAGCTTGGTTTCCAGTTCTGGTAGTAGCTTTAAAGGTTTCTTTTTTCATAAGAATAACAGATACTTTGGACATATCGTAAGTTCAAACTTAACACTTCATGGCCGCACGTAATAATAATATTAGATAGACTAGATGGTCCTCTTTACTTCACCTCAAAAAGATTGAGGGGAACAAAAAATATAAAGGAAACTAGCTGCGCCCCGCGGTTTCACCCGCGTTGTGATAGATATTTCGGATAATATATGTAGAATATATCTTTATGAATGATATGTAAGCGAATTTTCATCAAAATCCATTCAGTGGTGCGTGAAAGAGCAACAAACATACTTACATACATCCTCACAAATTTTCGCGTTTATAATATATGTAAGTAGGATAGGAGCTCAATTGTTTTAATTATAAATAACTTATTTGTTTATATTATTTGATTGTAGTAGATTTAAGTAGTTGACTATCTTTGTTATTTCGGGGAGGCCTATGTCCAGGGTCGTTCGTCAACTCACACCATGAATCTTGTCCCAACTGGTGTGAGTTGACGAATCGTAAAAAAAAAACCAGCAGTGGACTGCTATAGGCTGATGATGAACTTTGTTATTTAATTAAATTAGATCAAATTAACTATGTATTAATAATAACGCTATTGGTAACTATACAGGGTGTCACATTTAGATCGGTCAGTAAGGGAAATTCTGAAACTATAAGTCATACGAAGATCTCTTCTTAGGAACCATGTCATCGATATTCGTAAATAGAAAAACTGCGTTCATATAGTAAAAATACTTGTACTCTGCTCGGTAAACAAACCCGGACGCTTTGAAAAATAAAACTTACACTATTTATATTTCGATATTGTGTAGTTCTTAAACAGTAAATGTTACTACGAAACCCTGTTTAAATGTGACACCCTGTATTGTTGGCTATAGTAAATTAGGCAATAAAGTAAGTGATGGTCGGTGGTCGCCATTGTACAATATTAGCCTGGCTCCTGACCACGGTAGTTTATACCTCGGTCGTTATATTTCATGACCTGTCCACACTTCCTTACGATCTTTCCGCAACTAAAGTATCTTAAAAAAAAAAGCCTTAAAATCTACTGCACCGGGATTCGCACACGTTTTTCTGAGATCAAAAGTAATGTTCACTGTTCAAACTATTGAAAATAATCCTAACATTATATGACTTAATAAATACTATCTTGCGGAAAAAGTCAGCTTCACTACTCAGCAGAACCCGCGGGAGTGGCAACAGCATCCTAACCGCGATTGCTGGAAAATTTAACTGTCCGGTAATGCACCAATTGGTCCAAAGGACAAAATCTGTAGTTAATTATAAGTACTAACATCTAGTTATAAGCAAACTAACACCATGTATTATTATCTGAATAAATGAATTTAATTATTAAATACTATACAAACAATAAATCTAATTGCTTTTTTAACAACTTACAACATTCATAGTAATAAATAAGTAAAGATGAGCCAAGTCAACGGCAAAACTAATGTTAGCCTAATTGCTTTTCGACGACCGATATCGATCAGTTGAAGTACCTGTAGATTGTTTGCAACAGTCTGCAGTTAGCTCAATTGCTTCTATTGTAAATACTAATCCCACTTTGTTTATATTTTTGATTGTAACTTTCTTCAATACTTTTTTAAAATTTATTTATTTTATATACATAATTCATTTATTTACCCAAATATATGTACTAACATAAGGATATCTGATGAGACACAAACTAAGCACAAGGCTTGTGTCTTGTTGGGTGTCAGCAGAGCATTAGTTAAGACTAAAACATAACCTAAGTAGGGATATTATTTTATGTAAAAGTTAATCTATCTACTAATATTATAAACAGGAAAGGTTTGATTTTTTGTTTGTTTGTTTGCTTGTTTGTAATGAATAGACTCCGAAACTACTGGACCGATTTGAAAAATTATTTCACCGTCGGGAAGCTACACTATCCGTGGTGAACATAGGCTATATTATATTTTCAAAAAAGTTAGGGATCCGTTCTAAAACGGTGCGAAGCCGGGAAGGTCCGCTAGTTATTGAATAAATTGAAACAAAAAATCCATTTTTATGTAAACTTACCTGTAATATTTTACAACTTAAAAGTAACGTCCAATAGAGAGTGGTAAGTGGCTGTTGACGACACGGACATTCCATTCCATGTAAGCGCTCGTGTAGGAAACGGCCCTAACCGCAATAAACTAAACTCTCGCTTTGTTCGCAAATACCTGACGCTGGCTGTTATTTACGCATTCCTCAGTTACACCATTACCTGCATAACTACTTAGGAATACCTACTAATGCCTACTCCATCAACATCATCAGCAACCTATAATAGGCCGCCCGCAATGACCGCCATAGCGCTCTGTCTTCAGCTTGCTGCATTCAGCATCTGCCTACAGCCTTTCGCAGGTCGTCATCCCATCTGGAAGGTGGGCCTCCACTACGTTTGCCGAGTCGCTGTCTTGAATCAAGAACACGTTTACCCCAAGGTTGTCGGTTCTTTGTGATATATGGCCGGCCCACTGCCACTTCAGCTTGCTAATTCTTTGAGCTATGTCGATCACTTTGGTTCTCTGTCGGATGTATTCGTTACGAATTATATCCGAGCATAGCTCTTTCCATAGCTCGCTGAGCGTCTTTAAACTGGTGGACCAGCCCTATCGTGAGTGTCCACGCTATTTCTGGCTAGTAGCGGTTACGGTAACGGCGGAGCAGGGGGTCATAGGAATCCCTGGGCTACATTAGGCTACCATTCAATTCATTAAAGTTATTTAGTCCTACTAATATTATAAACGCGAAAGTTTGTGAGGATCTATGTACTTAAGTATGTTTGTTGCTCTTTTACGCAAAAAATATAGCTTACATATCAGAATGCCATATAGGCATAAAGATATATTGTATATTATCTAAAATATCTATCACCACGCAGCTGGTTACATTATATATTAGATTTATATAATTTCCGAGGTTCTGACAAGACCTCTGAAGGATGGGTATTTGAAGTCGCTTGCGATACGCTCATCAAAAATGACATTTGTCGTCTGATCAATCTTGGACCCCGTCTTCCTATATTTCCTCAATAATCCCACCTTCTTATTCCCCCAGCAATACGGTCCAAAATCCTTTAAGGACAGTAGACGTTTTACCCAGAATTGAAGAACAAAGCACACGAAAGTTCGTGTTGTAAAACACCAATTTACTTTAATAATAATAATTTACCTTCAAGAGTTTGCCTTTTAAGGTTTCAGTGCTTTTAGGCCATCGCCTCGGGCTTAACCGACCGATGTAATAAATAGGTGTTCTGATAAAAGTGACTTTCTGATAGATACTGAAAATGGCTTTCCTTATTGGGATAATCGGTCCCCACCATCGTCAAGAACCTAGGCACCTAGGTAACGTTGAGTCACAGATTAAACTCGCTGTGCAGGGAACACTATACAAAAACGTTTTTAGATTAGGTAGGAGTACCTACGTTTAACACTTTGAGTGCTGAAATCACACGGTATGTGTTTTCTACAAGTGACTAATATGCGTAAATCCACACTAGCGTAGCGGCTGAGAAAATACAGATCTTTGTGACTCAGCACAGCCGTAATATTTTTCGAACGAAACGCATGTGCGGCGCAACACAACCGCTGTGTAGAGCGGCAGCACGAATTTTTTAGGTTAAAAAAAAGATCGCAGTCGTCGAAAAAAAATCGCAGTCAAAGTGTTTTGTGACGTTTTCGTAAAATGCATTCTAGGTGTTATCAGTTGTAGATTATATCACTTCTTTAAGTATCTACATACCAGTTCTACCGCGGACCTTTTCTGGATTTGACCATTTATTTTTATACGCATCCTTTGTTAATTTGTATAAAATTTTATAAGAAGCTTGAAAGCGTTAAAAAAAGCGCGAAAATTGTCGATTTTTGTCACTAATCGCATCGGATTGAGCCTTATTTTAGATATTTTAAAAAGTTATTCAGAAATTTCTGCATTATTTGTCTAATGACCCTTCTTCTTTAGTGTTTCACTATGTCATTTATTTGAATTCAAACAATAGAAATTAGGAATAAGCAGGTGTGGGTAAAACGGGTAACTTGAATCTAATATTTGGGTTGAACGGAGCAAAATACCTATTGGGTAGAAAAATCTTGGGTCGAACGGGTAAGCACTCAGAATATCAAATTAGTAGCGCAGTAGATCCGGTGATTAAGTGCCCCTACAACCTCACAAACTTTACCTCTTCATAATATTAGTATAGATTTCTTACGTTGAAAACATGCGCTTCTACAAGTTTTAAGTAAAAAATCCAAGGCTTCCACCATGCTTTTACGTTGTAGTTTTGTTAGTCTATGGTTGTAGGTAGGTTATAAGAGACTTATAACAACCAACTTTCATTTTCCAATTTCTTGGAACTTTATGAGGTATGTTCTAGAAAGGAAATGCGTTCTAGGAACCGTACGACGGAAACCCAGGGAATTTTATAAGCGCCCGTAACAGCCGTGGTAGCTTTAATTGTGGTTTCTCTTTCTTACAGCTGAGACTATGAGTTTGCAAAATATGAGACCGTTTATTACCACTAGGTAGATAGATAATACTTTATTGTACACTTAGTAGGTATCTATATAAGAAGTAAAGTAACATAAAAACTTAAAAATCAAGTTACAATTGGCCGTCTTATAGCTCAAGAGCGATCTCTACCCAACCATGGATGGATCGGATCGTGGACAGGACAGAGGAGAGGTAAAAATATGCCGAATACTTGAAAAGTTTTCTTATTACCTGCGCCCCGTGGTTTCACCCGCGTGGTGATAGATGTTTTGGATAATCTATAATATAAAAATGAAACACTGAATGTGTTGCTAAGCGCAAATCTCGAGAGCAGCTGAACCGATTTCAATAATATTTTTTTTAGAATATATCTTGAAGTACGTGGATGGTTCTTACGGAGAGAAAAATGAGGAAAAATTGCCTGAAACAAATGACCACCCGGGCGAAGCCGGGACGAGCCGCTAGTATACAATAAATCTTTATGAATTGCCTATGTGTTATTCTGATATGTATTGTGGAGCTTCATCAAAATCCATTCAGTAGTTTTTGCGTGAAAGAGCAACAAACATCTTCACAAACTTTCGCGTTTAAGGATGTCAATATACATATTCTTTATCTTTTTGTGTAAAAAGTACAATATATTTTGAATATTTATCTTAAAAAGTGCGTCGCGTCTCGGCCTCAGCTGACCCTAGTTCCATTGTAAGTTCAAAAGTTGTCGCAGATATAGCAGAATACAAAAATGTCCATTTAAATATGGGCTATAACTGTAACATTTGCGCATATTGCCGTCATCAGATGGCAGCAAGCTCGCTGGGCACTCGTTTGTAGCTTGTAACCTGATAGCCATTTGATAACTCCTGTTAGCCATATTTTTCAAAATGGAGTATAGGCCCATATTTACTGGACTTTTTAGTGCTGACCAGCGGTACGTAGCGGCGATGTATTAATGTACACAGAGGTGTATGCAGTTTTCGCTTTGGTACTGAATAGTGCCGATGACTTAGAATAACTACTCTGAGGCCGATGAAAACCAGAGCTGCATTGGCTTGGCACCATCGACTAACGTAGTCGATGCTTGGCACCCATGTCAATGAAGCATGTCATGCTTAGCCGGTAGCCTATTAGTGTTCTCGCTGGTAATTTCGTAAGCTTTTTTCTGTTTTTTTATTGTAAATTTTATAAGTTCCTACTTTGTGTTGTTTTTTGTTTTGAAACGCAAACATTTTCTATTCTGAGACGACCGATGTGGCGCGGTGGGTGAAGGTCCGCCTGCGATGCAGGAGGTTGCGGGTTCGATTCCCGCCTCGGAACAAGTGTGTACGATCTGCAGATATTTGTTCCGGGTGTTCTGGTCGTTTTCTATGTATAATAAAAAATATCTATCTATGTAATATATAGTATTATGTATATCAGTTATCTAGTACCCATAACACAAGCTCTGCTTACCATGGGGCTAGATAATGCTGTGTGAATTTTCCAGCATTATTTATTTATTATTTATTCTATTCCAATATGTACCTAGATAGTAATTTATATTGCTCTGTAGGTAGAACTATGTTAACTTCCTACATGGTAATAAAGCAGTAGATATAGCTGAGCACTCGCATTCCTACATAGATATCAACGCTAAACAAAGGCTGAGCTGACCTTCATGCAAGCAGAGTGATGTATTGGTGAGTAACTCGAGGGATGGGACACTATACTGACACGACTGGTGGAATTCGGAGTCCGAATCGGCCGAAAAAGCTAATGCACTCTCGGTGTCGCGTCGTCTATTTATGTATTTATTATAATTAAATAAATAATGCTGGACAATCCACACAGCATCTACTCTCGAAGCACTTTTCTTTGTGCACGCCCGATGCTTTGATGAAAACTTGGAATTGGCGTAGCCATCGTCGCCATGCGTCGGCGCGAGACGCCGGGCCGCCTTCCAGAACCAATTGCGCAGGAGGACGAGCGTGTTCCATTATTTTAAATGTAATTACACTACCGTTTTACGTTTTTCTGTTTACAATTTCGATTATTACGTGGTAATTAACTGTTTATCGATATTATTTAGTTCACCGCTGTCACCATGAAGTAAAACACAAGATGGCCGTCTTACGAGTGATTTATTCACACACAGATATAAGCACCGGTGCACACTACATCTAGTACAATCTACCCCCAAGCTAAGCAGAGCTTGTGTTATGAGTACTAGGCGAGCTTAATACAATACAGAACATCGTTAGATATTTTTTTTTATTCATAGAAATAATCTGGAATACCCGGAACAAATGTTTACAGAACGTATAAATATTTTTCTTGAGGCGAGAATCGAATTCGCAACCTCCTGCGACGCAGGCGGACTTTTGTCCACCAAACCTCATGTAATTTATTATTTATAAGAAAGGCTGTGAAATCCGAATTAAATTAAAAAATAAATTGAATATCCCGGACAATTCACACAGCATTATCTAGCCCCAAATTGCTTGATATAGTTGTTGATGGGAATCCGAAAGCTAGCCACCAACAACTATTTCATCATCCACAATTTTCGGAGTTAATGTTAAGAGTGTACCTTATGTAATTTTATAGTTAGAAATCGTTATTTATCTCAGAATCTGTGAAAGCTACCACCTTCATATTTAGGTAAATGATAATTCGAACTTTTATCTTGGATTCCGTCTTTTCGAAAACACGATTGGTGAAAATTTTCTCGATACTTTTATTTTTTGAAAAATACATGTTTTGCTCACATTTTGCTATTTATCTCAGGAACCACCTAATTTTTTTGTTGGATTTTTGTTTTGTCGAGAAACGTAGTAGAATTTCTTCGTTTTCGTCTTTTTAATTTTTAGATTAGTTGTGTAAATAACTTGTAATTAGGCATAACAGTTTTGGCGCTTACGTCGATAAAAAATACGGAGCACGTCTATCGCTCTGTGCTTCTCACTTACAAGAAAATCATATCTTGTCATTCTGTTCTGAACTGAAGCGAAATTCGAATTTTGGCTGAGGTATGGCACGCTCTTAATTCATTCGGAGTTTCGGAGTAGCTGTCCCATCCCTACCCTGCTGCATATGGAGTATGTCAAGCAGGCGCTGGTTATCTGCTAGTAATGGATCTCTAAGTGGGCAGCACTGTACTGCGGATTTCACAACCTTTTAACTTTTATGACCGAGAGGTTTATGTTATTGTCATTTGCGCCGTTTGATTGGCTTCTGGTCTATCCACTGTCGGTCAGGAAGTACAGTCAGCGTCATACATCATCATCATCAGTCTATGTTAGTCCACCCGTGGACATAGGCCTCCCCAATGAGCGCCATAGCGCCCTGTCTTTAGCTTGCCGCATCCAGCATCTACCTGCAGTCTTTCGCAGGTCGTCATCCCACCTGGTCGGAGGGCATCCTACATTTACCGAGTCGCGGTCTCCACTCAAAGTATAGTAAAGTTACCTATCTAAAAAGACAGAACCCAAAATAATTGTTTTGTTCTGACAGGGTGTTTATGCATTCTGTACCCACTAGGACGACCTACACTTAAGAACAATTAATTACCTGTATTACCTGTATGCATAAAATCACAAGATATGATAATAATTTAATAAATATTGATATGATATCTATCCAGCTATTCAGCTTTAGTTTTTGTCTTATTTACTTGATACCCGAGTTTCTTCAAAAATGGTCGATAGGTATTTTTTGTCAAATTTACTTGTAAAAAAGTATTTTGAAGTAAAGTTGTTCTGATTTAGTATATAGTACGAATTACGTAGGCTATACGCTACGTGTCCATCCAAAGGTTGCCTGGAAGAAATCCCTATTAGCGATAAGGCCGTCCATTGTGCATCTGTATCTTTGTTTGTTTGTTCTTTACTGGTTTTTTCTGTGTTTGATGTACAATAAAGCTTATTTGTATTGTATTGTATTGTATTGTAGGCTACTGATTGATGCCGCTGTCTGTACCTCTTAGTGAAATAGCTACTAAAATGGAAATTGCCTGATTGTCGTGTTTATTTCTGATATGAAGTGAGCTAGTAAAACTCTAAAATGTAAGAATATGTACATAAATTAAGGCGCAACACAACCGCTGTGTAGAGCGGCAGCACGAATGTTTTAGGTAAAAAAAAGATCGCAGTCGTCGAAAAAAAACCGCAGTCAAAGTGTTAAGGTGTTATTATTTGTAAACTTTTGATAAATAATTTTTTTGTATTTTTTTTATATTTAGTATTAATTATGTAAGTTGCCCTGTCGTTTTTATGTTGCCAATTAGCGTAGATTTCTTTTACACTCTCTAATATCTAGTCTCTCGTTACTCCATTTTAATAAGTAAATACGGGTGTAGTACTAAAAATTTGTTACACAATTCTGTATTTTGTAGAATAACCCAGAGAAGTAAAAAGCTCGATAAATCCGTAAAATATAAATAACATATGTACAAAAGGTTTTTCGGTGAGAATCAAAGTTATATGTACCTAGGTACTGATTATACTGATATGTGAATGACTGAATGTACTATGTATATGTACTAGTGGTTACTTTTTCATAGTGGACGACCGATGTGGCGCGGTGGGCGAAGGTCCGCCTGCGACGCAGGAGGTTGCGTGTTCGATTCCCGCCTCGGAACAATAGGGTGTACGATCTGCAGATATTTGTTCCGGGTGTTCTGGTCGTTTTCTATCTACTTATAATAAAAAATATCTATCTATGTAATGTATTGTATTATGTATATCAGTTATCCAGTACCCTTAACACGAGCTCTGCTTACCATGGGGCTAGATAATGCTGCTGTGTGAATTGTCCAGAATTATATTTATTTATTTATAGTAATTGATGGTATAAAAGTTGACTTGTCTACGAGCTTATTTTGTAAGCCTACTGAAATAAAGTTTTATTATTATTATTTATTATAATTAAGAACGATTCCGAATGATCCCAAGAATGTTTACATTTTATTAGGGAGATGTTATTTTGTAAGTACCTTAGTTTATGTTGATTTAAATGTGTGTTCAACTGTTGACTGTACCTGATTTATTAATCAGGTAGATTTTAAGATCTAAGCATATATAGACAGCGGGAAGAGACTTTGTTTTATACTATATAGTGAAGTTCACTTAACACTTTGACTGCTGAAATCACACGGTATGTGTTTTCTACAAGTGACTAATATGCGTAAATCCACACTAGCGCAGCGGCTGAGAAAATACAGATCTTTGTGACTCAGCACAGCTGTAATATTTTTCGAACGAAACGCATGTTCGGCGCAACACAACCGCTGTGTAGAGCGGCAGCACGAATTTTGTAGGTAAAAAAAAGATCGCAGTCGTCGAAAAAAAATCGCAGTCAAAGTGTTAACCAAGTTATGTATGCCTATTATATATGTACATAGAAGTTCAAGTAGCTTAGTCCTGCCTTGCGTGGGTATGTTAAGGAAATATCTACATACCATTATATGACCATGATGCACCACTATGATTATATCATGATGCAATAATGCATCTAGATATTTATAAAGCAACATTCCCATGCAAGTTGGTGTCCGAAACAAATGAAGCTCAGACAAATATCGTTCTGTAAACGTTTGTGCACATGTCGGACCATAAGTTTGAAGTTATAGTAAACAATGCAAGCGTCAGGTTTTAGGGACGGTGCATACCAAAGCACGAAGTATTTTGAAAAGCTTGAGAAATTCATCAGTTTGCGGAATTCCATTCTGATGACAGATTTCTATTCAGCGCGAAATGCACTTGGACATTTGCATGGTACTCTAAAATTCTACTAATATTATAAACGCGAGAGTTTGTATGTAGACAGATAGATAGATAGAAAACACTTTATTATACCACACAAAACTGAAAACAATACAGAATCAAAAAAATAGAATAAAGGAAGACCTTGTCGCTGAGAGAGATCTCTTCCAGGCAACCTTAGGATGTATGGATGTTTTTAATGAGTTTTAATAATATCGTTGAATGTTGTTTTTAATCGACAAGTGTTTTTGCGACTTCGGCTCATCATCAGAATAATTAGAATATAATGAATAATTAGAATGGAGGTTGCGGGTTCGATTACCGCCTCGGAACAATTGTGTGTACGATCTGCAGATATATTGTTTCGGGTGATCTGGTCGTTTTCTATGTATAATAAAAAATATCTATCTATGTAAAGTATTGTATTATGTATTATATCAGTTATCTAGTACCCATAACACAAGCTCTGCTTACCTTGGGGCTAGATAATGCTGTGTGAATTGTCCAGCATAATTTATTTATTTAAAAAAAAATTATAATAATAATAAATTGATTATCGGTAACAACGATTATTACAAGTCACATCATATATTTACTTATGTATTTTGTATTGCATATGGTAAGCTTACCATATGCAATAGGTACAGTTTGCATATGGTAAGGTAATGCTTCGGTATGAAGCCCACCCTTTGTACCTACAAAGGGTGGGCTTCATACCGTAGCATTTTACCTGGCGACCTAAAACGCTCATTAATGCATTTTGCCAGTAGTTTGAACAGTTGCTAGGTATTGCTTCAGTGGACAGTGCACCTAGCAGCATTGCTAAAATAATAAATTATGCATCAGGTCGAATCCGAGATCTCTTGGGACTGTGCCAAGTGACACCAATTTCCTTACCAGAAGCGCCTTCCTTGTATCCAAGTATGATTTCTTGATGGTCCTAGTAAAATCTAAGCATTATTACATGTCAATATATATTCTGTGGATTGTCCGTTACTAACCTCATCCGCAATCATTACGCCATTGTTGAATTTGGTTTTGCTATCACTACGTTTGGCAGCCGGATAAGTAATCGCAGTAGAGGTGTTAAGGATACATAGAACGAAACTGTTGCCTTTGGTAGGTTCCTAGTCGCCTGTTAAGAAATCCACGGGCTGAGTTAGATTGGAGGTGATTTTTAAGGGTTATTCCAGTTTGCCCCCTCGACAAATCCTCTTAAGGGGTGAGAGACTCCATTTTTTCTTTTAAGTTTTGTTGCCACAGTTTTTATAATAACTAGCTGACCCGGCCAACTTCGTACCGCCCAACAGTCAATGTTTGACTGTTACGAAACACACGAATATTTTGTACCTGAAAATGATTTTACATTTATTTTATATCAAAACTAAAATCACGGTAAACATCTCGATTACCTTTAGTATTAATTATTATTTAGGTAGGTAAAGGCTGCCAATAGTATTTTCATTTCTTATCTAACGAAACCTTTTTACTACCTTAGGTACTTACTTGACTTTAGACCTAAAGATTTTTATTATTGTTCGTTATACGCCTTACTTATATAAAAAGCTTGAAGACATTCTATAGGTACAATAGATTCCGACAAAATATTGCAAGCAATACCTAAGCAATATTGGTAAACCGTAGTTTGGTAACATAAGAATATCTTGGAATACCTAATGCAAAGACATTTACGTATGCTAAGCACCCCAGGGACAGGCGAGACGGACTGTTCAATTGAGATGAACCGACAGACTGACAGACTGGCAGATGTAAGAAGCAGGTAACCACTTCCTGCCTGTCGCATTATTTTGAATTACTTAGTATTATCCTGACTTGACTTCTTTGATTTGGCAATATGTTTCTTGCCACTTTTCTGCCAGTGTCCACATAGAAATTTCATAGTCATAGATTGAAGGCAGAATTACTATATGAATGGTAAATTTTGAGAAAGCAATGAGATTTTCTGAGGTCATTTTGCGAGTTCCCCGATGCTCAACTGGGATTGTTCAACTGCGTACACAACTCAATTTGTTCCACATTGCTCAACTCAATAATTAATTGCCAATATACAATACAAAACTAAATAAATAAATAAAATAATGCTGGAGAATTCACACAGCATTATCTAGCCCCATGGTAAGCAGAGCTTGTGTTATGGGTACTAGATAACTGATATACATAATACTGTATTATTACATAGATAGATATTTTTTATGATACATAGAAAACGACCAGAACACTCGGAACAAATATCTGCAGATCGTACACACAATTGTTCCGAGGCGGGAATCGAACCCGCAACCTCCTGCGTCGCAGGCGGACCTTCGCCCACCGCGCCACATCGGTCGTCAAAAACAAAACTAACTACTATATAGAAACCGTATAAACTACTACAATACTTTATCAGATCTAAATAGGTATTCAGGGGAACCCAACATTTTGAGAACCCCTTTACGTGAATACTAAGGATGGATGTTTGTTACTCTTTCACGTAAAACATACTGAATTGATTTTAATGAAACTTTACAATAATGTAGCTTATACAACAGAATAACACATAGGCTACAATTTATAAAGATATATTGTATATTATCCAGAATAATCTATCACCACGCGGGTGAAACCGCGTGGCGCAGCTAGTATCATCATAATAACATCGGCTGACAACTCCAACATGGGTACAGGTAATTTCAGATCAAAGGGCCGAGTTACCGTGAAAATCTAAAATAAACCGCCGCCGTCCGTCCGATCACTAATTTCATTCCTACCACCTTTAAACCAGTTACTTCAAAGGGTTCGCCCATGCCTGGCCTATTTGTACCTATCAGCCGTCCATAGTAGTAGGGGAGCCCACGATGCTAAATGGGGATTTACTTTAGCGTCATAGACCCTATTGGGTTGCAAGCTTAGATTAAAAAATCCTACTAATATTATAAACGCGAAAGTTTGTAGGTATGGATGGATGTTTGTTACTCTTGATCGAGATCGCTCTTGAGCGATAAGACCGCCAAATTGTCACATTTTTGTATGTTATTCTGTCTTGTTTGTTTTATTTTGTAAGTGTGCAATAAAATAATTTTCTATCTATCTATCTATCTCTTTCACGTAAAAACTACTGAATGGATTTTAATGGAACTTTACAATAATATAGCTTATACATCAGAATAACACATAGGCTACAATTTATAAAGATATATTGTATATTATTCAAAATATCTATCACCACGCGGGTGAAACCGCGGGGCGCAGCTAGTGTTATATAATGCATACCATTCATCGGTGGGGGGAGCGGCTATAGATTTTCAAATTATGTAAAAAAATACTGTTGCATAGACATACTTCTGCCACGCATTAGTAAATCCCGAAATCGCCTCTTGGGCTCCCTTACTATACGAGCTGAAGTTCACAAATTGCAATCTAATTTCATACGGGAAGCCTGTACCGCTGTATTGTCAGGACTAGAGGACTTGTTCATTTCTTACGAGGTTAGGAAACAGATTTGAGTCTTTGAGGACTAATGTAAATAATGTTAGGTTTATTTAGAGATAGTTTCATATTCATATTCATTTATTACATACACATATATTGTCATATAATAGCTGTAATAGCTTAGGTGGCATTCAGCATGTACCCTGTAAGGGCGCAGCAATCCATTTATAAATAATAACAATAGTAGTTAGTATTTATAGGTAGGTAACATAGTAATTCGAGCATTTATACAATATTATTCACAATAATCAAAAATACCCATATACTTCGACGACCGATGTGGCGCTGTGGGCGAAGGTCCGCCTGCGACGCAGGAGGTTGCGGGTTCGATTCCCGCCTCGGTACAATTGTGTGTACGATCTGCAGATATTTGTTCCGGGTGTTCTGGTCGTTTTCTATGTATAATAAAAAATATCTATCTATTTAATGTATTGTATTATGTATATCAGTTATCTAGTACCCATAACACAAGCTCTGCTTACCATGGGGCTAGATAATGCTGTGTGAATTGTCCAGCATTATTTATTTATTTACCTACCTTCCTTTTTAATGAAATTATCATTAATAAGGAAGGTAAGTATGTGGGTGATTTGTGTTTGTACTTCACTAGATAGTGTAAAACAAAGTCGCTTCCCGCTGTCTGTCCCTATGTACCTATGCTTCGGATTTTAGATAGATTGATTCAAGAGGACGGTTTGTTAACCATTTGACACATAGATTTCCACGTATGTAGCTGGATTTAAAAAAAATTCGATGACAATAATGTTAGGTTTATTTTGAGAGGGATTTGTGTTTGTACTTAGTATAATATTAGGAATCGATCAATGTTTCGTTCGGTCTAGCCAGAGAAGATTGAATGAATATACATATAATGAATAAACTTTATTGTAATAAAAATGTACATAAATGAAGATCTTATAGGAAGTCTAAATAAAAAAAAATCAGCGCTGCCGTGATTTCAAGGTCCGACTTTGAGTGCTGAAAACGCACGGTATGAGTTTTCTACAAGTGACTAATATGCGTAAATCCACACTAGCGCAGCGGCTGAGAAAATACAGATCTTTGGAACTCAGCAGAGCTGTAATATTTTTCGAACGAAACGCATGTGCGGCGCAACACAACCGCTGTGTAGAGTGGCAGCACGAATTTTTTAGGTAAAAAAAAAGATCGCAGTCGTCGAAAAAAAACCGCAGTCAAAGTATTAAAATTATATATCCACAAAATTTCCAAAAAAATCGTGTATCCCTATTAAAAACATGCATAATCAGGACACGATCTGATTTTAGTTGTAACAGTTTGATAATGAACCTGTGAAGTGAACGTTGTTATTAAATAAATAAATATAAATAATAAGTACCGTAGGAAATCCTTAGTGCTGAAGTATTCTGTATAATATTACCTAATCTAAGAGTACGTAGATATCTAGATCGCTTAACTCCAATTCAGTATTCCTTACTTCGGTATTCGAAACTATCTGAATGAACAAACAGCCTGCATTCGAATGCTTCCTTGATTTGCGATTCAGCTTGCGCTTGCGCATGCTACTCGACAGTTGATAATCGTCATCGGACCAATGATGAAATACCTGCGGACAGATGCGTCTATTGCAAAATACTTACATTATAAAGTGTAGTTTTTTAATGCGCATCCAGCATCTACCTGCAGTCTTTCGCAGGTCGTCATCCCACCTGGTCGGAGGGCGTCCAACACTACGTTTACCGAGTCTCTCCACTCAAGAATACGTTTGCCCCAGCAGCCGTCGGTATATGGTGTCTATAAAATATATTTTTTATAAAATATATGTTTGCTGGTATTGTTATATAAGACACTTTTATGGATTTTAAGAGTACCCGCAAAGTAGCATACTTACAGATCCAGTGGTCTGATGAGTCCTCCTAGTTTGCAACAATTAAAAAAAACTCTCGATCACTGTAACGCGATGGAAACGTAGGGGAAAATAAAACTAAAGATTTTTTTAATTTGTATCTTATATATCTTTGTATAAGAGGGTAATGCTCACCTTTGCCATAATCTCTCTAGTTTAACGATAATGTAAACAATAATATTTGTTGTATCTTATGCAATAAATTATAGATTTATATACCTTTCAGTTATTAAGTACTCATAACACAAGCTCTGCTTAGCTTGGGGCTAGATCATTTGGTGTGAATTGTCCACAATTATTAAGAAATTAAGAAATTCCGCCGGACTTTTACTTATTCACAAATAAATCAGAACTTATCGAGCCCAAACGTCAACTAAACATAGGTCGCGGGTTCGATTCCCGCCTCGGGACAATTGTGTGTACGATCTGCAGATATTTGTTCCGGGTGTTCTGGTCGTTTTCTATGTATAAAAAAAAAATTCTATCTATGTAATGTATTGTATTATGTATATCAGTTATCTAGTACCCATAACACAAGCTCTGCTTACCATGGGGCTAGATAATGCTGTGTGAATTGTCCCGCATTATTTATATTTATCATGATGAAGGTGATGATTCAATCAAGTCCAAGGCATCTGGCCACGTGGGACCAGTTAGATACTATGTCCATAGTTCTAATTATCCTGGAAATAAGGAGTTCATGCCATTCTCCCCCACTTGGGGATGTTGGGGACGATGGCAAAATAATCCCGGTGCCCAAGTGGGAAATCTCTAAGGGGCAACGGGCGAAATTCGATACATCGTAAGTGATTCCTAAGCAAACAAATAACTCTCAAAGAATCGTCGTTCGAAAGAGATAGATCGTCATTTGTTTTTGCAAACAATCAGCAAATATTTCCAGCGCAAGTTGCCCATCTGCAAGTAAAACATCGACGAATAATCGAGATATCGATCGCGATCGATCCACTCGATGCGTGCGCAGTCGACGCGACATTGACAAATTGCAGCGAGTAGCTTTACGGCCGGCTAATTGAGGCTACTCGTATTTTATGTTCTCTTCCACAAAGAATCGTTATCGATTCTTTATCGATTGGATTTTAATCGATGTTTAATTCAGTTGATGCTGATGAATTGGAGCGGGAGATCGTAAATTGGAGAGAGTCGGCGTCACTGGCCCGTGACGCAAACAAAACAGACTTATAAATTTTTATATACCTATATAGTCAGGATTTAGTCATAGAAGGCATTTATTCATATTATCATTTATTGTGATTTTATGCATACAGTAAGTAAGTACACGATGCATAAAACCCCTGTCAGATCGTACAAACATTTGAGGCGGGAATCGAACCCGCAACCTCCTGCGTCGCAGGCGGACCTTCGCCCACCGCGCCACAGAGGTCAACAAAGATATGTTAATTCGTGTCCAAGGAACCGTTTCCGGAACGCAAGTCATTGTCGTAAACGCCCGTTATTCACACAGCAGTAATAGCATAGCTGTTATAGCTGATACGGCTATAACTATAGCCATGTAATGTCACCAAAGTAACGCTATAATGATGTTTTGGCACCGCTTTATTTGAGCACTGTACATACAGTGGGCCGGCGCTGCAAATAGCGGGTACTGTCGGGAATAAAATTGTTACGCAAACTTACTTTTAGGCTGTTGACATTGTAGAATGAAATGAAAATAAAATAAAATGAATTTATTTGTTATTAGACTTACAAAGAACATAATAAACTTAAACTAAGAGGAAACGTGTTGGTAAGTGTGTAAGTCCAATAACAAAATGGCTTTGCCTCAGCATGAGTTGGATGACTAGCATGCTAGCAACCAACGCTGGTCTTCCAACGCTTCTAGAAGGCTATTATATAACTGGACATATTTATGAGAGTTTTTAGTACAAATGAGCACAGTATCTAAACAACAAAATAACGTTTGCTACCGCTGCTGACTTGACGAAGTTGTCTAAGTTTACTGAAAAAATGTAAGAAATCACTCAAAATCGTTCGGAAACTATAAACGTACATATTGGATCGCTGTTACAGGTTATTTCTATCCTGGGAACTGTTTTATGGAATACAGCCTATATTGCAGGCTTATACATCAATGCAAAATTTCAGCTCGATCCGTTCAGTAGTTTCGGCGTGAAGAAGAAATTAACATCCAAAATAAACTTTCGCATTTATAATGTGTTGAAAATTCAAATAATACGTCCAAAAATATCATTTACTAGCGGTCTTTCCCGGCTTCGCACGGTTTTAGTACGGATCCCTAACTTTTTGAAAATATAATATAGCCTATGTTCACCGGGGATAGTGTAGCTTCCCAACGGTGAAATAATTTTTCTAATCGGTCCAGTAGTTTCGGAGCCTATTCATTACAAACAAACAAACAAAAAATCAAACCTTACCTCTTTATAATATTAGTATAGAATATAAAAATAAAAAATAAAGCTATTTCCCAAAAGCTTTTCACACCACCAGTACCTTGCGGCACGCTCGGACATCAACCCGCGCCGCTATCTGGCATCAAAGACGCCGCGCCTTTGGCGGCTGCCGGTGAAAGTACCAGTTTCAAGAAAACCTCACTCACTGGCCAACTGCGTTCGGCAATCAAGCGGACTGCACTGACTAGATCTTCAAGTCCAAGTAGGTACAGGTACTTACTTACTACTGCGTTGTATTCACTACCTAAATGTCTAAATATTGTACATAATGTCCGAAATGGATAAACTGTTGTTACCAAATTGTTATTTAAGGCCTTTCCTATGGATTTTTTTACACAATTTTACAATAAATATTATATTCTTTACAAAATTACAACAAAATTAGGGCTTGGCGGTCATGGCGTTTTATAAATAATCGACCCCACAACTCAGCCCGTTGATGACACTTATATGTAAACTTTTAATAGATGGCGCGATTATCTTCTCCTTTTTCATAAAATTAAGACACGCTGTGACGTCACAAAGCTGTTGATAATGTCAGCCCTACTACCTACTCTAGTTCTTTTCTTTCGCAGTTGTGAAGTACGACTGCAAAATTCAATGTGTTAGTCAACTCTCGTTTTTTTACGAAAGGGCCGTTTTCAGACGAATACTTGTTAAAATACTTATTTTTTCATGTAAATGCCATAATTTCAGTTTCAAGTAAAATATAAAATCATTCCAAATCATCTTCATTATTACAAAGTGAAAAAGCAGCTCAACTTCGTGCGGAATGTCCGTTTTCGTTCGAAACAAAACGAAATTTCGTAATAAAAGTAGGCCTTCATCCAGTACACGAAAAACAAGAGGATTGCGCCGATTGCGACAGGTTTCAGTAATTTATCTAATCGTATATCTCAAGCGTCCCCGTCGTCGTCGCGACGACGGGGACGCTTAAGTTTTTTTTTAAACTTTGGGTAATCATTAAAAAATCAGCGTACATTGTGATGTACGCTGATTTTTTAATTATTATACAGCGGATAAAAAGAAGTATATAGGCTTTCAGTATCGACAGGTTTGTGACGCGACAGTAGCGTGGCTAATTGTATGAAAAAACAGAAGACGTTCGCGTCAGCTTTTAAAAATATAGTCTATGCTTGCCATCCGTCATCGCAGGATGTTGAAATGTGTATAAAATGTATGGAAATTGCTATGAATGATGAAATGGGACGTAAGCATTGATACACATACGTTTCCAAGCAAGTAGTGAGTGTACAAATGGTAATAGCTGGTGCCGGTCAGAAGTTATATTATGTAGTTCTTCGAACAGTCGTTGATTGACGCCGTAGGCCTCCATTATTCAACACCTTGTCGTGCGCCTGCGCACAGTGAATGAAAATTGAGGATTGAGCACGTTTTGAGAAATGGTTATGAATAAATATTTTTAAACTTACGCGATCTGAACACACACTCTCTTACACTCTGTACACTGTCTCACTCTTACTCTCTCTCACGGGATGACGGGTGAGAGTCATCCCGTGACCACGACAGAGTGTAAACCTGTTGAAACGTCGGAAAAAATAGGTAAATAAACGGGATAAATACCCGTTGTATCCATACTTATAATTTATAGTCATGAATGTACTCGTCGGGGACGAGTAAGAGTTACGGACGGAGTCTCAGCCATAAACGAAGAACTCACTGATAAGCCCATCCTCTATACGTATGCATGACATTCACACATTAGAAACAGCTGTAACTCCAAGCTCGTTTACGAATGTCACTCTGCTCTGGAAAGGATATCCACTGAGAACCGGATCATCCTACAATGGATCAAAGGACATAGTGGATCGCTAGGAAATGATGCTGCAGATGAACTGGCACGGAGAGGATCGGCGACAACCACAGAAGGCCCACCGCCGTTCCTACCCCTGCCATTATCTTTATTCCAGATATGGACCAAGCTCAGAACTAGAGATACACAATCATAACGAATGATGGACTAGCCAAATCAATTACAGACAAGCAAGGGCGGCACTCCCATCAACATCACCGAAGCTAACAAAAAGCTTACTAAATCTGAACAGATTGGACCTACGTGTTCTTGTGGGAACACTAACAGGACACTGTCCACTGAACAAACACTTATTCACCATCGGAGCGACGGACAGCCCTCTCTGCAGAGGATGCCTCAGCAACGACGAATCAGCTGCCCACGTAAAAAAACTACTGAATAGATTTTAATGAAACTTTACAATAATATAGCTTATACATCAGAATAACACATAGGCTACAATTTATAAAGATATATTGTATATTATCAAAAATATCTATCACCACGCAGGTTAAACCGCGTGGCGCAGCTAGTGGGATATAAATAGCCTAGAGTTCATGCTAGGGTTAGGGCTACATACAACTATGCAAAATTTCAGCTCCATCCATTCACTGGTTTTAGCGTGAAGAAGTAACAAACATCCATCCGTCCATGCATCCAAACATACGAACTTTCGCATTTATAATATTAGTGTCAGGTGAAATTTGTTACCTTTACCAGAGTCTATGTTTCGAGTACCTATTACCTGGTTAAACGAGATTTAGTTAATTCGAGTCGAGTTAACTTAGCCTTTATAACAGTAATTCATCGAAACAAAATTAATAACGAATGAGTTAGCGAATACAGTTTTTTTGTTAAGGCTTACATCGTAAATACCATTCTATTTATTTATGTAAATTAATTACCATAAGCTTTTGTCGAAATGTTGCCAAGTCATATTTCACACATTTTTATGTTCTATTCGCTGTATAATAATTAAAAAATCAGCGTACATCATGTACGCTGATTTTTTAATGATTATACAGCGGATTAAAATAAGTATAGGCTTTCAGTATCGACAGGTTTGTGACGCGACAGTAGCGTGGCTAATTGTATGAAAAAACAGAAGACGTTCGCGTCAGCTTTTAAAAATATAGTCTATGCTTGCCATCCGTCATCGCAGGATGTTGAAATGTGTATAAAATGTATGGAAATTGCTATGAATGATGAAATGGGACGTAAGCATTGATACACATACGTTTCCAAGCAAGCAGTGAGTGTACAAATGGTAATAGCTGGTGCCGGTCAGAAGTTATATTATGTAGTTCTTCGAACAGTCGTTGATTGACGCCGTAGGCCTCCATTATTCAACACCTTGTCGTGCGCCTGCGCACAGTGAATGAAAATTGAGGATTGAGCACGTTTTGAGAAATGGTTATGAATAAATATTTTTAAACTTACGCGATCTGAACACACACTCTCTTACACTCTGTACACTGTCTCACTCTTACTCTCTCTCACGGGATGACGGGTGAGAGTCATCCCGTGACCACGACAGAGTATAAACCTGTTGAAACGTCGAAAAAATTAGGTAAATAAACGGGATAAATACCCGTTGTATCCATACTTTCCGCCGTTCCTACCCCTGCCATTCTCTTTACTCCAGATATGGACCAAGCTCAGAACTAGAGATACACATAACGAACGATGGACTAGCCAAATCAATTACAGACAAGCAAGGGCGGCACTCCCTTCAACATCACCGAAGCTAACAAAACGCTTACTAAACCTGAACAGATTGGACCTACGTGTCCTTGTGGGAACACTAACAGGACACTGTTCACTGAACAAACACTTATTCACCATCGGAGCGACGGACAGCCCTCAACTTGCCGAGGTCGCTCCGCGAAGCCTGTGAAGACCCCAGGAAGATTCTGCGCTTCTGGACGGAGCTAGGCTGGCTATGAAAAACAAACTACGCATAAAGGACCAACTAAATAAATAAAACAAAATGCGGTACCCCCCCCCCCCCCCCCCCCCCACCTGAACCTGAACCTGACACTGACACATTGACATCCACACTTGTCCATCGTCCGCCATTAACGCTTAAGACACCCCACAGAGTGACTCTGGGGCTCTTACAACCGTACCAAGCGATTAGCGAAAGCACTAAATGTCCAAAAATGACTGGATTTGACATATGCCTTAGATAATATGTGACGTGATCTGTTTCAACGTCAAGATTATTGGGTACACAAATTACACTTTTGTCAAGCGAACGCGATAGTTAGAAATCGAATCGCTTCATAGCGAATGCCGGCCAGTTCTAACATAAATCGAAAAATGAAAAATGTCTTCTTTTGTGGTCAGATATTGCTGAAACGACTGTGTGAATAAAAAACACGGAATCACATTACACGGGTTCAAGTTTCTCATTTCCATGCACTTATTTCTTTGAGCAAATAACTCTCAACAGAAAAATCACAATAAAAACATAATATCTTGCCGGTGTTACCAGCACGTAAACTTTTAAATTTCCGAATAAGTGAGTTTATTAAAAATGTTTGAATCCGGAGGTAGGTAGGAAAAAAAGAAAACGAATACTTACTCTACAAAATACAAACCTACATTACAAACATTATAATAAACTAACAAAGAGATTGTGTGAAAACGATAAGACGCGCAGTTGTTATAAATATAAAAACACATACACTTTTTAACACATTTATGGATATTCTTGTTTGGTTATTGAGTTATTCTCGTAATAACTGTTAGAGGCAACTCGTAATAGAGTTAGTAAGTAATACAAATACAAATTCTTTATTAATAACACCAAGTTACAAGTCACACGTAATAATAATAATAAGGCAATCAATATAATCCAATATTGTCCTTAACTAATATGTATATGTCATAAAAAGTATAATTGATCAATTGTAATATGGAAATTAAATTATAATAAATTTATACAATAGGTAAAGCGTAGAACTCATCTACAGAGTAGAAAGAGCTCTCTAAGAGCCATTTTTTAAATTTACATTTAAATACCATGGTGGAAGCTGCCTTCCTAATAGTATCCGGCAGCCTGTTGTAGACTGAGGAACCCATTATATATACGGACCTCTCCGACTTGCGCAGCTTGTGCGCCGGTGTGACGAGGACGTGAGCGAGCTTGTTACTGCGCTAATATCTAAGACATTCAATACAATCATTAGTGTGGCCAGTCATCTAGGTATTTTTATTGTTATCAGTTCTAGAGTGTGTCCAGAATTAGTAATTTTCCTTTGTTCTTAGATCAATAGATGCGTCATGTTTCAAAATATGTATTTACTTGCATTATCTTCGCTTGATGCATTATCTTACAAGCATTCTGCATGCAACTTTGCTTGCACTGCGAGTAACTAAATTTCGAATCATGGTATTTTTTTACCGTTTTAAATGACTTTTTGGGTCTAATAATACTCCGCTGTCCGTCCGTCTGTCACCAGGCTGTATCTCATGAACCGTGATTAGAACCGTGGTTAGACTAGACAGTTGTAAATTTTCACAGATAATGTGGCTCTGTTGCTATAACTACAAATACTAAAAAACAGATTAAAATAAATATTTATGGGGGTTCCCATACAACAAACGTGATTTTTTCCCGTTTTTTTTAAATATATTTTTAATAAATAAACCCGCCATAATCCACTGCGCAGATATAAAGATCTAAGTTAAATATCCCGTTATATACGACTTTTGCAAAAGTTTCATATCTCAGTAAGTTTGTACAATTCAATAATATACGTACATAGAATTTGCCACAGAGGTCAACTAATTCAACCCAAGCCAAATAAGGCAAGCTAAATACAGCTTCTTGATATCAGATAGGCAAATCAGCTGATTTTGATTTGACTACCATAAACATTGACAGTTGATTATCTACAATCTAAACGTGCTTCCACTTCTAATGTACTGTCAACTCTTGCAACTATCCGGTGGAATCTATTCTGCAAATTGATTGCGTTTTATTATTTTCACGGCTGCAAGGAAATTGCTACCGAGAAAGGGCAGATAAAAAGCGGCTCTTCATTCTGCTTCATTATGGGAGCCTACCAGAGGGTAGGCTCCCATAATCGGTTCTTACGACATCCACTGTCTCAGTTTGAGAAGTCGATTCTAACGCCTGCGACCGCTACGGCAATGTTCCTCGTAAGATGTTTTTTCTTTGCCGACCTAGGCCTAAAACATAATTTTTGAAGTGAACATTTCTTCAGGCGCGTTGAGCTCTTTTTGGGTGAACAAAAATCATGGAACGCGTCATCGCTTTCCTAACTGTGTATATAAATAATAAATAATAATATATAAAATTACTTCGTTTTCACATATGTATATCGGCAGTCCCCAAAGACTTCCTCGCATGTTTTTTTTCTCCGACAACCTAGGTTTTATACATCTAACTTATTTTTTTTCTTTATGAATGAAAATTGTAGGTACGTTCTATATTATCTATCGTTCGGAAGCATGAATAAGGCCTATCCCAGTTTTTTTATATTATATCTTTAATTCTTTATTGTACACACAAAAATACATAAAAATAACTGAACTATATATGATGTACAGTAAAAAGGCGAGCTTATCCCTGAAAAAGAGTTTTCTTCCTGCAAACCTTGGTAGTTATAGGAGAGGCGATGGAAAAGATAGAGGAAAAAAGAGTTTTCGACAAACACGTGAATCTATTTTTCTTACCTCTATTCCAAGCGAGTCGCACAGTTTCAACAGAAATAAATTCCTTACTTCTGCAATAAAAATGTCCCATAAACTGTAATAAAATTATTCAAACGGCTTCAAATTTATTTCAACCCATACATTTCATTAATAATGCCCATCTACTTTTAATAATTAGTTTCGTGAAAATACAACAAAAATAGCTCTACAGACGTCAAGTAAAAGATATTAATTGACTGCAGTGCGTTTAGGGGAATGACAAAAATAAATATCATGTTCCAAAAATATCCAAAAGTGTTTTGACGTGGGCAACACTCCAGGGAAATATGGCGAGTGCTGCCACACCTTGGGTGGCGGAGTGCGGTTATTTATTAACAGGTTAAATTCCTAATTAAACCACGCCCCGTTAATAACTGCGTGTGTGGGTATCATCGGACTATTGTGGGATTTGATTTAATGTTTCTTTAAATTAGCCTTAATTTACTCTACCTTAAGGTTTACTGGAGGAATATTTATTAAGGCTTATTCACAGCTACTAGCTGGACAAAACATTGAAGTGAACAGTAAAATAATTTTATTTGATAATAATTTAATGTATAAAATATGACTTGTCTAAGTGCTTGTTTTGTAAGCCTAAAGAATAAATGATATTGACTTTGACTTTGACTACGGGATATTCGCTACCCAGATAAGAAAAAATATGGCTCGGTATTGCGCGTCATCCGCCGCGCCGCCATGCATTTTGTATGTATCCAATTTTTCGAGCGGCTTTTCCGCTCCGGGTACCGAATACCGCGTAGGTCCTAACTAACATGCGTTTATAGAACCTAAATTTAGATTAGTTCTTTAACCTTTTTACAGCTGATCTCATTCGGGACGAGTAACTCTTTTTCTTTTACTTATTACGACTGCTAGAGTAGGAAGGAATTAAGCTGTAGTGGCCGGCCATATCTCAGTACCGACACCGGCTGGGGTAAACGTGTTCTTGAGTGGGGACCGCGACTCGACAAACGTAGTGTAGTATGCCCTCCAGCCAGGTGGGATGACGACCTGCGAAGGACTGCAGGCAGATTCTGGATGCGGCAAGTTAAAGACAGGGCGCTTTGGCGCTTTTTAGGGGTGACCTATGACCTATGTGTAATTGAGCGTCACCTAGCCAAGCATTAACATCATTGAGTAAAAAAATCATCTATGTAGTAGAAAGTCTTCTTGATAAGATTTTGTTATATGTAATGTTTAAATTTAAAGGAATTTCATACCAATGACTCGTTTTTGCATGGGGCTCATAGCCATATCCATCGCTGACGAGCGGTGTGTTATCGTGCACTTATCTGTACAGTAATTACCGCGAGTATAGCAGTTGTGTCGGTACCTAGTACCTAGGTGGTGGTATTGTACTGTGGCCTCACAAGTTATAGGATAGGCGTGGGGAACATTGAAATGCAGGAACTAACTTTATTATTTATCTTAGAATAAACTATGTTATTAGTAAAAGTCAGTTTACAGGGCAGGTTTTAAGTAGTTTACATAATGTCCTACATTTAAATACAATAATAAAATATATAGTAATTTATTAAAACATAATTTTTTCACATTGATAAATAAATATACTTATTCACTGCTTATTCATTATTCATTCACCTTACGCGGTGGGCTATGGTCCGCCTGCGACGCAGGAGGTTGCGGGTTCGATTCCCGCCTCGGAACAATTGTGTGTACGATCTGCAGATATTTGTTCCGGGTGTTCTGGTTGTTTTCTATGTATAATAAAAAATATCTATCTATGTAATGTATTGTATTATGTATATCAGTTATCTAGTACCCATAATACAAGCTCTGCTTACCATGGGGTTAGATAATGCTGTGTGAATTTGTCCAGCATTATTTATTTATTTTATTCATTATTCATTCACTTTATAGAACGCCGTCAGAACAAGCCAAGATAGTTAAGATAGTTGCTAAAGTATATTAACGTTGCAAGGATAAGTAGCCCTTTCCGAGGCAGCGTAATTATGTCAGAATAACTTATTTGGAGGTTATGAGGCTCTATTCTCGGATATTAACATCCTTGGAACATAAATTACTCTGTTATTGGATAAGATTAAAACTATTATTAAACCTACCGCTATGTTACCTACTATTTACATGAAACTAAGTATCATGGTTAATTTAATCCATACTAATAGTATATAAGCAAAAATAGAAAAAGTAAAATATACCTCGCAACGTTAAACACCAGAACGCTAATGACAGATAACAGATTAGAAGAATTGGAAGAAGCCATAAGACCTATAAAGTGGGATGTTATCGGTCTTTGTGAAGTACGAAGAATAGGAGAAGAAATACGAGAGTATAACGAACACATTTTTTACTTCTACGGCCAAAAGCAAGGTACACACGGAATGGGTTTCCTAGTTAAAAGGTATCTGAAGGACAAAATAATCAGTTTTCAAGGAATATCGGATAGAATTGCAATTCTCAATATAGAATTACCTGAATTTAAACGACCATCAGCAATTATCCAAGTATATGCACCTACAGAACAAGATACGAAAATAGCGAAAGATAAATTCTATAAAAATTTGACAGAAGTAATGCAAGAGACGAATAAAAATATAATCCTGATGGGAGACTTTAATGCTAAGGTAGGAAACAAATCAAATAAAGATGAATTTGTATTAGGAAATTACAGCAGTGGAGAAAGAAATGACAACGGACAGCGACTCATAGACTTTTCATTTGCAAATAATCTTAAAATTCTAAACAGCTTCTACAAAAAAGGAAAGACTAGAAAATGGACATGGATATCTCCAAACGGCAGAGATAGAAACGAAATCGATTTCATGCTGACAAGAGAAAAAAGTTTATTTAGCGACGTCCATGTTGTAAATCAGCTAAATTTTAATACAGATCATAGAATGTTAAGAGGTGTTATACAATGTAAAAAGCATAAGTCAAGAAAATATATGTCCACATCAACCAGAAACACAATGATCACAACACCTATACCAAAAAATAAACTTGAGGAATTGAAGAAGGCTTTAGATGAAATCGAAAGACACAAAACGCTGCAGGAAAAGTATGATTCTATGGAGAAAGCGCTGGTGCACGCAAAATTGGAAACTAAGAAAGTTAGAGAAAGCAAACTTGGCGAAGAAACGATAAAATTAATGAACGAGAGGAACATGATGTTGGAGAAACGAAAAGATAACCGTCAAAATATCGCGAAAATTAGCAAAAACATCCAAGAGTCAATAAAAAAACATAGAAAAGCAACGAGACTAAAGATTTTAAAAGAACAAATAGAAAAAACAGGTGGAATTAAAAAAGGGATAAAGCAACTGAAAGAATACACACAATGGATACCAAACATGAAAAACAAAAATAAGAAGAAACTGACAAACAAAAGATCAACAATATCCAAAATAGCGACAGAATTCTATAAGAGGTTATATACCGAAACTGACAAAAACACATCAACAGACACAGAAATAGACACAGATCAAGAAGAAACGCCTTGTATACTTGAAACCGAAGTAATAAAAGCTATAAAAACACAAAAAAGCGGCAAAGCAACTGGAGACGATAAAATTTCCAACGAAATACTGAAAGCAACTATAAACGTACTATCCAAACCTTTGACGCAACTATTTAACGAAATATTAGTTTCTGAACAAATTCCGACCCAATGGACGAAGTCAACTATTGTCTTGTTACACAAAAAGGGAGATAAAAATGAAATAAATAATTACAGACCCATATGTCTTATGTCCAATCTATACAAAGTGTTTTCTAAAATAATACTTGGCCGAATAATGAAACACCTAGATGATAACCAACCAAGAGAACAGGCGGGTTTTCGCGCCGATTATTCAACTATTGACCATATCCATGTGGTGAATCAGATCATCGAAAAACTAAATGAATACAGCCAACAGTACAATATGGCGTTCGTCGATTACAACAAGGCTTTTGATTCTTTGAGTCATGAATACATCTGGAAGACACTTAGAAGCCAGGGCGTGGAAAGCAAATATATACACATTTTAAAAGAAATATACAAAAACTCCACAGCAAAGGTACAACTTGAACAGCAAGGACAAGAGTTTAGTATACAGAGGGGCGTCAGGCAAGGAGATCCACTTTCTCCAAAACTTTTCACGGCAGTACTGGAGAATGTATTTAGAAATTTAGACTGGGAAGATTTTGGAATAAATATAAATGGAACAAACCTTAACCATCTAAGATTCGCCGACGACATTGTTATATTTGCAGACAGTCCAGATATTCTACAGACTATGTTACAGCAACTAGATGTTGAAAGCCAGAAAGCAGGTTTATCAATGAATCCAACAAAAACTAAAGTGATGACAAATGCAATAAAAGAGAAAATAGAAATCGGAAAAGAGGTTATTGAATATGTTGATGAATATATATATTTGGGACAGCTAATATCAACAAAGGACCAACACTCAAAAGAAATTGATAGAAGAATAAGCAACACCTGGAAACGTTACTGGTCTCTTAAAGAAATAGTTAAAAACGAAACAGTACCAATGTCGGTAAAAAGCAAACTGTATAACATATGCATTTTGCCATGTCTCACTTATGGGTGTCAAACATGGCCTGCTACGAGCAAAACCTGCCAAAAACTTAAGGTTTGCCAGCACAACATGGAGCGAAGCATGTTAAATATACGGCTTTGCGACAGATGGACGACTTCAAAAATAAGGAAAAAAACAAAAGTTACCGATGTTCTACAAAAAATTAAAAATCTCAAATGGAATTGGACCGGCCACACTATCAGAACAAATAAAGGAAAATGGACGAAAGATGTGATGGAATGGTATCCTAGGAATGGAAAAAGAAGAAAGGGACGTCAAATCAAGAGATGGGAAGATGACCTACCAAAAGGATGGAGAAGACTAGCTCGTGACAGAGACGATTGGAAAAAGCTAGGGGAGGCCTATGTCGAAGGACAACCTGACCAACAAACTGGTTGCTGAAGAATTCAGTTAGGTCATAGATGATAGGATCAATAAGATACATACTTTTTAAAATACTTTATTTATCTTTATCATACTTTGGTCAGTGAATAAAGGCTTTTTTTATTTTTATTTTATTTTTTATTTTATTTAATAGTATATATGTACATGCTAAGGGAACTGTCTATGTCCAGCGACTTGTGGGCAAAGACCACCACAGAGTGGAGCCCACCCAACGCTAAGAGGCGACGTGGAAGGCCCAGGATGAGATGGCGCGACGAGCTCGAGGTACATCTTCCATCATGGCCTGTTGCAGCGAGGAGTGGAAGGAGAAAAGGGAGGCCTTTGCCCAGCAGTGGGACGATAATGGCTTAAAATTAATAAATAAAGGAACTCTGTCAGTCTATCAGTGAGACGACCTCAGCAGCGCCGCGGGCAAAGGTCCGCCTGCGATGCAGGGTTCAATTCCCGCTCGGACAATTTTTTGTATGATCTGTAGATCTACGTTCCTCGTGTTCTGGATGTATTTTATGAGTAATAGAAAAATTAGCTCTGTATGTAAGGTTTATTTATTTATTTATAATATATCAGTTATCAAGTAGGTGGTACCCATATCACCAGCTTTGCTTTGCTTGGGCGAGATGATGCTGTGAGGATCGTCCAGCATTATTTATTTAGTAACCTTTCTAATGCCTCTGCAATAGTTTTATATTATGTATTAGGTAGAGATACGAAGTTGCCCTTGGTGGCCACCAAACTCTATTTTTCGCCTCTTTGCCTAAACCTCAACAAGTAAAAGTATTACAGTGGCCTTAAAAAATAGCTTATCAGGTATCACAAACTTCCCAATTACGTTATTGAAATTTCTTTTGGTCAATCAGCCTATGTTAGTCCACTGCTGGACATAGTCCTAATGAGCCTAATGAGCGCCATAGCGCCCTGACTTCAGCTTGACGCAGTCAGCATCTACCTGCAATCTTTCGCAGGTCATCATCCCACCTGGTCGGAGGGCGTCCTACACGTTTACTGAGCCGTGGTCTCCACTCAAGACCACGTTTGCCCTAGCGATTGTCGGTTCTTCGCGTGAACTGGCCGGCCCACTGCCATCTCAACTTGCTAATTCTTAGACTTCATTCTAACACTTCATTGCAACAATAGATTTCTTTGCGGCCCTTGTGGGGGCGCACAGAGAGGGGCCGAGGCTTGGCCTCATTACCCCGGCGGCGTCAACTCGAGGGGTGACGTGGGGTCCTTGGGTTGATGGGAATAATTTTTTCCCCCTTCTCATTGTTTGTTTTTTGGCTGCATTTGGTTTGTTTTTTTGTGTTTTTTTTCTTTGCACTTCAATGCAATATAATATAAAATAGGTGGCGACGCTAGTGTGCCTCGGAGTACCGCCTTAAGAAATTGGCTTCATTATTCTTATTTTGACATTAAAACCACCGGTGTTATGTAGGAGACCATGAAGGTCTACCATACTACCTCTAATACCTACTGTAGCAACCGTTATCGTTATTTCAATCATTCGTATCTAAATCTGTGTGCAATACCATTGTCCAGAGCTTAAATAAATCAAGTTTGCTTCGGTACAGATCTTGTGATCTAGCGTCCGTTATATAACGGAATAAAAAACATGCGGAGCAGTCTTTGGGGACTGCCGATAGAAGTGAAAACTAAGTTAACACTTTGAGTGCTAAAATCACACGGTATGTGTTTTCTACAAGTGACTAATATGCGTAAATCCACACAAGTGCAGCGGCTGAGAAAATACAGATATTTGTGACTCAGCACAGCCGTAATATTTTTCGAACGAAACGCATGTGCGGCGCAACACAACCGCTGTGTAGAGCAGCACGAATTTAGGTTAAAAAAAAGATCGCAGTCGTCGAAAAAAATCGCAGTCAAAGTGTTAAAACAACTAAGTTTATATTTATTTTATATTCATTATTTTATATTTTTTTATTTTTTATATTTATTATTTAGTTTATATTTGTTTATACGGAAGCGTGCGGTGACGCGAGTTTCAAGCTTTTTGTTCAACCAAAAAGAGCTCAACGCGCCTAAAGAAGTTTTCACTTCGTAAAATGCTGGCAATCCGAACAGCACACAGCAATTGACGACCTCAGCTGCGCAGCGGGCGAAAGTCTGTCTGCTATGCAGGGTTCGATTCCGGCCTCGGGACAATTGTTTGTACGATCTGCAGATAGTTGTTCCTTTTGTTCTGGATGTATTCTATGAATAATAAAATTTTAAATATCTGTTAGTAAGGTCAGTCAATATAATATTATCAGTTATCTAGTAAGTACCTACCTACTCATATCTACTTTGCTTAGCTTGGGGCGAGATGATGCTGTGTGGATTGTCCAGCATTATTTATTTATTATCTGGCCGAAAACTAAGCAGAGTTTATGTTTTGGTACTAATTACATAATATAGATCGATATTGAAAGTATTTCCCCAGTGCCATAATTTACGTAGGTACCTATATATTTAGCCATTCGTGTCTTCTGGGAAAAGGTATGTCCTTTTATTATTCTAATAAAAATATATATAAAATATTTATGTGTTTTTTTGTACGATCGTAAAGGACAGCGACCGCTATTGTCGAAAATGTATTTAATTCCACTTAGCACCACCTAAATTAGAGTCCGCTCTGCTCACAATAAAATCAGATTCCATTGTAAATCACGATTGTGAAATTGACTTTACGATTGATATCAAAGGTTAACTTTAAAGCGCACTGCGAAGCAGAATTAATAATATACTACTCGGTCACAATATCTGTGCACCTTGAGTCAGATTTGGTTAATTATTCGATGTTTTGCTTACTATTTATTAATATTTCTCTGTACCATGATTTCAGGTTATGGTTAGAAGCTCGGTCCTATAGAAATCTTACGTAGAGCTGATAAAGATTAAAGACCATAGGAGATGAATGAATGAAAGTTGATTTTATTGCACTAAAAAATTTACAAAATAAAACTAAATATTAACATAAACAGTACTATAATCTACAACCGGCCTTATCGCTGACAGCGACTCCCCGGCAATCTTAGGATGGGGAAAAAGATTAAACTAAAAGACATCTAAAAATGAGGCCAAGAAATCTAAAGATAAGGCCTTCGTGATTTATCAAAAAGTCAGCGTTGTTTCTATGGAAACGGTTTATGGTTATTTCTATCTCATGTGAACTGATTAATGTGATAAGAAGTAGACAGAGTAGTAGGTATATACAATGAGTATATACCTACTACTCTAAGTCTACTCTAACAGTACATACTTACAAATGAAAATTTACATCCTTTCTGCATTTTACAGCCGTCGTAATATAGGTATTGCATTTTTGGAACACACAACTTGGCATTTTAGTGTTTTATTTATATTCCGATAATACAAAGTCGTGCTTCAACGTACGTCTGCGTCGCGGCCAGGAGCAGGACGGACCGAGTTCAATTCAGGCAATTACCTGATTTTCGTCTTGCCACGCAGACCTCGGTACAACGTATTTTATCTACGTATATATATAACGTCATTGGGTATATATGTACATATATGCAAAGTTTCAGCTCGATCCGTTCAGAAGTTTTCAGGCATTCCGTATGACCTCATTTCATTTTTGTCTATTATTGGACAGTTTTCGCTACTTTATAGGTGCAAGACATACTCGTACTATTTACACGAGTGCTTTATAGTGTTAGCTCTTTTTCTCAGTGCAACCAGCAAACGTTAACTCTGCTCAAGCAACGTGTCAAATGTACAATTTATACACTGCTCAAGTGAATGAGTGGGATGTGCCCATGCAATCTGTCCAATAACTTATTTACTTGAATAATACCCAACAAGCCCCAAGTTAATTCATGATAAACTGCTTCTATTGGAACGCGCAATTGATCAGATAGATTAGTTTTCAACAGGTTATGCTTTAACAAATTGGTTATTATTTTGTCAATTTAGAATATCCCTTGGGCATGAGAAAATTAGACCATAAACAACCAAACATTTTTGTAACAAAATAATAGTCATTTTAGAGATACAAAATACTTTATTATACCACACAAAACAGAAAACAATACAGGAATAAACAATAGAAGAAAGGAAGTATAAAGGGCGGCCTTATCGCTGAGAGCGATCTCTTCCAGGCAACCATCATAATCATTCATTTGTTGTTCAAACAATTTAAAACCATCATCACCATTCATTTGTTGTTCAAACAATTTAAAAGGTTGCCTGGAAGAGATCGATTCAAAGCGATAAGGCCGACCATTGTATTGTGGAGATTGTATTGTAATTTACATTGTGTTGAAAATTGTTATATATGTACATAGGTACATACCCCTGGCACAAGACCGCCAGGGGGAAGTCTATTATAGTCAGCAGTGGGTGTTACCTGCTGGTCAAATAGTAATACGTAGTAATAGTAACATGTTATTAATAAGTAAATGACTTAGTAAATTACTATTACGACACTTGATACAAAAATAAATACTAAATAGAAATATGGAGTATCAAATGACGAAAATAGTAGATAAGTAGATTTAATGTTGACGATATCTTTCTAGCCGAATTTCTACCATGGCCCGGCGGCAAAACTGGGTTACTACTGGTAACCCAGTTTTGTCGCTGGGCCAGTCATAATGACGAAAATAGTAGATAAGTAGATTTAATGTTGACGATATCTTTCTAGCCGAATTTCTACCATGGCCCGGCAGCAAAACTGGGTTACTATTGGTAACCCAGTTTTGTCGCCGGGCCATGGTCATAATGACGAAAATTGTAGATAAGTAGATTTAATGTTGACGATATCTTTCTAGCCGAATTTCTACCATGGCCTGGCGGCAATACTGAGTTACTACTGGTAACCCAGTTTTGTCGCCGGGTCATAGTCAGCTAATGTCATGAGCGCATCGCTAGTAACTTACTAGCGATGCACTCAGGACGTTAGCTGAGACATTTGTGCAGAAGTGTGTGCTTTATGGATTACTAGCTGCGCCCCGCGGTTTCGCCCACGTGGTGTTAGATATTTTGGATAATATACAATATATCTTTATGAATTGTAGCCTATGTGTTGTTCTGATATGTAAGCTATATTATTGTGAACTTTCATCAAAATCCATTCAGTAGTTTTTGCGTGATAGAGATACAAACATCCTCACAAACTTCCGCGTTTATAATATTAGTAGGATAAGTTTTTATGGGCAGACATTTCGATCTACCCTCATTTTTTGTCTTTTGCTACGAACGTGTTATTCCGTGATCATGGCGCATGCAACTGTGCCGAAATATTTGATAACTCAAAAATCAAATCATGGTAAATATCCCTTTATTGATAACCATGATAGTCTCAAAAGTTTTATTAGTAGATGTTAAAGAGGGCGAGAAAATCTACGCCACTCGGGTTTGATGACCCTTAAGAAAGTGGAGAAGATAAAGAATCTACAGTAATCAATATTAAAGTACGAATACCAACATAACATAAATTGACAAGTGCCAATGAGTTTTTAGAAATAACTTAGCTGTTCTTAAGTTCACACTATAATATTCCTATAACTTGTAATTTTACAGTCGTCGGTTTATTACAATGCAATGGTCCACCCACCAGCACCGTAATGTGGGCCCACACAGGTTGTAAAACGTCAACACCCAACACACTTTCAATATTCTAAGCCTATAATTTTAGGGTTCCTCAGAACGTGACGACGAAACCATCTGTGATTTTTTTTATCTGAACTGGTTCGGTATTACACTACTCTGTAATATGCATAGTGTAGCGGTATAGTCTATGTCAAATGCTAGAAAATAATAAAACCATTTTAATATATATAAAAAATTCTAACCATGTTTTGACCCATCTATAAAGTTTTAAGGTGCAAACGCACTATGCGCCACAAGAACTGCGAGGCGCGGCACCGCGCGTAAAATTAGACCAACTCACCAAAAAAGCAATATCTCATGCGATTGCTATTGTACTTATGTATTTTATTTAGGTACTAAAATGTGATTGAATTATAATTTTCTGCTCTCTCTCATTCAATAATCAGATTTTTTTTTCTCGCAATAAATAAATATGAATATGATTTCATATAAAATAATTGGCCATATCGCGTCGTGCCTCGTAATTCAGCTGCAGTGCATTTCCGCTTAGTGCATTTGCACCTTTAGCTTATAACTTTAAGAAAGAGAACCCTCGGTAATATACGAAACTTGTTCTTGACCCTAATAATATATTATTGATTTTATCGTGCCTTAAGCTATAAATACATAAATAATTAAACTTTGCGCATAAAAATGTGTGAAATATGACTTGGCAACATTTCGACAAAAGCTTATGGTAATTAATTTACATAAATAAATAGAATGGTATTTACGATGTAAGCCTTAACAACAAAACTGTATTCGCTAACTCATTCGTTATTAATTTTGTTTAGATGAATTACTGTTATAAAGTCTAAGTTAACTCGTCTCGAATTAACTAAATCTCGTTTAACCAGGTAATAGGTACTCGAAACATAGACTCTGGTAAAGGTAACAAATTTCACCTGACACTAATATTATAAATGCGAAAGTTCGTATGTTTGGATGCATGGACGGATGGATGTTTGTTACTTCTTCACGCTTAAACCAGTGAATGGATGGAGCTGAAATTTTGCATAGTTGTATGTAGCCCTAACCCTAGCATGAACTCTAGGCTATTTATATCCCACTAGCTGCGCCACGCGGTTTAACCTGCGTGGTGATAGATATTTTTGATAATATACAATACATCTTTATAAATTGTAGCCTATGTGTCATTCTGATGTATAAGCTATATTATTGTAAAGTTTCATTAAAATCCATTTAGTAGTTTTTTACGTGAAAGATTAACAAACATCCATACATACTAGTAGGATAAATAGATAGATAGAAAACACTTTATTATAGCACACAAAACAGAAAACAATACAGAAATAAACAATAGAATAAAGGAAGTATATGGGCGGCCTTGTCGCTGAGAGCGATCTCTTCTAGGCAACCTTAGATAATAATCAGTGCCCATGAGATAGATATAACCTTGAAACGGTTCCATAGAAACGACGCGTATGAAGCTGCGGGCAGAAACTAGTAAATATATAACAATAATAAAAAAATCCGTTGTTCAGTTCAATGCACCTCTTGTTATTACCAATAAATTCATGTATTAATATTATTTTTGTTTTTCTGTAGGCTTTTTTATTTATGTTTTTTTATACTGTGTACTGTGTTTTTTTGTGAGTGTTTACTGCTTTAACCCATTAACGTCCAAAATGTCAAAATTTCTTGCACGTTTTCAGAGTGATTATTTCCTATGTAATTGGCGTTGAAAAAATTCTTGAACCACATATTCTAATGTAAAATTTCATGCTCTTTCAGAATCCGTTTCCAGAATCATGATAAAACTCACAGGGAAAGAGATATGCTCGATTGAAACATAAAAAACACCTAAATTTTCGAAAAAAAAAATTTTTAGGATTTTTTTTCGAAGTGTTACGGTGAAGATATCACCTTGCGACCGTGATCAAAGGTGATCATGGGAGTTGAAGTTTAACAGGGAATTTTTTTGTTGACCTTGAACCATCGCTTCTTTACAAAATGGCGGAAAAAACGAATTTTTTTTTTTCAATCTTCATCAATTTTTTTCTCAAAATCTATGGTCTTTAGAAAAAAAATTATGGAAACAAAAATGCCTTAGAATCGCTCGAGGAACATTCTTAAATTTTTTCATAATTTTTTGAGACAATTTTTGATTTTCCGGGAAACTTGGGAAATGGAATTTTCAAAAATGTCTCCAAAAATTCTAAAAAAATTTTAGGATGTTTCTCAAGTGATTCTAAGACATTTTTGTTCCCATGAATTTTTTTCTAAAGTCCATAGATTTCGAGAAAAAAATTGATAAATTTGAAAAAATAAAAATTCGTTTCGGCCGCTATGTTCTAAAAACCTATTGGTAAAAAACGATTTCTGTGCAAATTTTCGGAATTTTTTTTTACTCTTAGCGTTACCCAGAGACTACGGCGTGGACGTGGTAAAATTCTGTCTCCTTTGGGGTGCTTGTTTTTCGTGAGTCCCCTTGCCTCTCACGTCACGAATTTTTATTTTTTCAACTTTATCAATTTTTTTCTCGAAATCTATGGACTTTAGAGAAAAATTTTTGATTTTCCGGGAAACTTGGGAAATGGGATTTTCAAAAATGTCTCAAAAAATTTTGAAAAAATTTGACAATATTCCTCAAGCAATTCTAAGGTATTTTTGTTCTTATGAATTTTTTTTTAAAGTCCATAGATTTTGAGAAAAAAATTGATGAAGATTGAAAAAAAAAAATTCGTTTTTTCCGCCATTTTGTAAAGAAGCGATGGTTCAAGGTCAACAAAAAAATTCCCTGTTAAACTTCAACTCCCATGATCACCTTTGATCACGGTCGCAAGGAGATATCTTCACCGTAACACTTCGAAAAAAAATCCTGAAATTTTTTTTTTTCGAAAATTTAGGTGTTTTTTATGTTTCAATCGAGCATATCTCTTTTCCTGTGAGTTTTATCATGATTCTGGCAACGGATTCTAAAAGAGCATGAAATTTTACATTAGAATATGTGGTTCAAGAATTTTTTCAACGCCAATTACATAGGAAATAATCACTCTGAAAACGTGCAAGAAATTTTGACATTTTGGACGTTAATGGGTTAATTGTGTAGCCTGTTTTCTTTGGCCAAATAAAACTTTTCTTATGCTTATTTCTTATTCTGATTATTATTTTCTTTCAAAGCATTTTTACCTTTGATTTGTAATAGGTTCTTTTTTTTTCTCTTAGCTGGACAACACACACCAAAAATTTAGCCCCGAGCTAAGCGAAGTAGTTTGTGTTAAGGATACTAGATGACAGATAAAGATAATATAATATTATATAGATATATATCTTTTATTATACATAGAAAATACCCAGATCAAATAGTTGCAGATCGTACAAACATGTTGTTGTCCCAAGGCGGGAATGAACCTGCAACCTCCTATGTCAGACAGGTGGGCCTTCGTCCACCACGCCACAACAGTCATCCAAGTCGATTGACGACCGATGTGGCGCGATGGGCGAATGTCCGTCTGCGACGCAGGAGGTTGCGGGTTTGATTCTCGTCTCAGAACAATTGTGTGTACGATCTGCAGATATTTGTTTCGGGTGTTCTGGTTGTTTTCTATGTATAATAAAAAATATCTATCTATGTAATGTATTGTATTATGTATATCAGTTATCTAGTACCCATAACACAAGCTCTGCTTACCATGGGGCTAGATAATGCTGTGTGAATTGTCCAGTATTATATATTTATTCAAGTTCTTTCCTAACTTTCTGTTCCAATTAGTTATTAAAAGAGTTCAAACATCTATCCTCACACTTCTGTTCCAATTATAACATATTTTTACGAAAACGAAGTATCGTAACCGGAAACATAAAAATACGCCACAAAATACCTGATCTCCACAACACCTCATTTCGCAGGCCATGCATCATTTTAATATCTACCTGCAGTTCTGTAGTGCTGGAGAAAGAATAGCATTATTACTTTATTGCATCTCCATTCTTTTTGCGGAGAAGCCCACAGCCAATCATAATTTTTGTATTGAACTTGGCTCTCCTTTTTTACATTTATGTTTTGGAGGGATAGCATTATTACTTTATTGCATCTCCATTCTTTTTGCGGGGAAGCCCACAGCCAATCATAATTTTTGTATTGAACTTGGCTCTCCTTTTTTACATTTATGTTTTGGTGGGATAGCATTATTACTTTATTGCATCTCCATTCTTTTTGCGGGGAAGCCCAAAGCCAATCATAAATTTTGTATTGAACTTGGCTCTCCTTTTTTACATTTATGTTTTGGTGGGATAGCATTATTACTTTATTGCATCTCCATTCTTTTTGCGGGGAAGCCCACAGCCAATCATAATTTTTGTATTGAATTTGGCTCTCCTTTTTTACATTTATGTTTTGGTGGGATAGCATTATTACTTTATTGCACTATCTCTACAGAGTAAAACAAAGTCGCTTCCCGCTGTCTGTCCCTATGCCTACATCTTTAAAACTACGAAACAATACAATACAAAAATTCTTTATTGTACACCATAATCAAATCAGTCATTATAAAAATACAGTATATGCGATGAGTACAATGGGCGGCCTTATCGCTTAGAAGCGATTTCTTCCAGGCAACCTTTGGATGGAAAGAATTATATGAATGAAAAGGCAGGGGGTGTACCACAGGTTATCTAAATAAGAACATAACAAGAATACTAAAAAACAAATAATAAATATTACAAATACCAAACTATAATAATATACTACTTAAATACATATTATATTAATAAATAGTAAGTACGTAACGGTTTTGATGCGGTTTTATTAAGTGATTCAAGAGGCAGGTTTATAAACCATTTGACACATAGATTTCGTCGCGGGCGAAGCTGCTGGGCGCAGCTAGTAAATACATAAAAGACGGCCTCTGTGGCGCGGTGGGCGAAGGTCCACGGGTTCGATTCCAGCCTCAGGACAAATGTTTGTACGATCTACAGATCCCGGTTTTCTAGTCGTTTTCTATGTATAATAAAAAATATCTACCAATGTAATATATTGTAATATGTATATCAGTTCTCTAGTACCCATAACTCTGTGTGGATTATCCAGCATTATTGATTATTTCACTGTTGGATGTCTCAATGGAATGTTTGTTCGTATTTATTTTTAAAAGGTATTGAGCGTAATGTAGCAAACATAACGTTGACTCCCACACTACATCGGAAACGACACAGGAAACGAATGATTCGCTTTTGTAATGCACTAATTGTACCACAAGCTATTTATTACGCCTGCACTATCATTATTTAATTAATAAGCTAGAGTTACAATTTTGATTCTTTTGATTTATTTCGTAAATTTAAAAATTACATAAAAATAAATCTCACCAAGAAGGCTTTCTACTCCATAAATGATTATCTCAATGATGTTAATGCTTGGCCAGATGTCGCTTAGTTTCGCACCGACAATAGTATGTAAGTAATTAGTTTTTGTGCATAGCTTTATTTAAATATTGACATGTATCAAATCATATTATATTTAGACTTAAGGGTCCGGTGACCCTCGCTTGCAAAAATCGCTCCGAATATCGCTGTCCCTGTTTAACCCTTGCGCCGCTCCACATGCGTGCGCTATAGCAATATTAGCCGTTCAAAATTTGGTTTGTTCCGTAATACCAAAAATTATGACCGAAAACTTTTTGTATTCTTCACAAAGTATTGTTATTCTGTAACTAGACAATATACGCTATGGTCCTTAATAAATAAAACGTAAGATATTGATGTTTTTAATACGAAACAAATAGCAAGGAAACTTGTCCATTTTCGCATAAAAATGTGCAAAATGAGATTGGCTTTCATTTCATTTTAGGTAAGTATTTTGAAAAAAAAAAAACTATTTTGGAACCTAGATAAATACTATTTTAATACAAATAATGCAATATTATAGTGGAAATATGCTTGAATTAGAAATAATTTTGGTATAACGTTTGTATGAAGAATTCGTCCCTCCGGAGGCCCCTTAAATAGGCAAATAACCATGTATTAGACATATCAGAGATGAACATGCTAGTGGTTTCTTTTCACTTCTTCCACTAGTGGACGAAAAATTGAAGTGAACAGTAAAATAATTTTATTTGATAATAATTTAATGTATAAAATATGACTTGTCTAAGTGCTTATTTTGTAAGCCTAAAGAGTAAATGATTTTTTACTTTTACTTTACTTTACTATTTCGCACTAGTTGTGCCCCGCGGTTTCACCCGCGTGTTGATAGATATTTTGGATAATATAGTATATATCTTTATGAATTGTAGCCTATCTGTTATTCTGATGTGTAAGCTATATTATTGTGAAGTTTCATTAAAATCCATTAGTTTTTACGTGAAATAATGCTGGACAATTCACACATCATTATCTAGCCCCATGGTAAACAGAGCTTGTATTATGGGTACTAGATAACTGATATACATAATACAATACATTACATAGATAGATATTTTTTATTATACATAGAAAACAACCAGAACACCCGAAACAAATATCTGCAGATCGTACACACAATTGTTCCGAGGCAGGAATCGAACCCGCAACCTCCTGCGTCGCAGGCGGACCTTCGCCCACCGCGCCACATCGGTCTTCACTATTTCTAGTTTTTAAAACCACGTCAAAATATTAGTTTAAGTGTAGTGGGATAATGTTTACCAAAATCGACAGTTTGGCTAGAGACCTATACATACTCTAGCCATTCGACTAACTAGCTGCTCAATTGTCAAAGTATCTTAGTAGAAGTACCTTAATACCAATTTAAGATGAAACCAGTCTATCGTTTTCATCTCACAGTGTATCAATTTTCAATTAAGCAAATTAGGAGTGCTAATAAATTCATATCACGTAGGCGTATTATTATGAAGACTCGCCTTATGAATCAAATGTTCCTAAGAATAATGATAATACAGTTGGTTGCAATGCAATTTATTGAACGGGGTAGTAAGCAAGGGAGTACCTTAACCGGTGTAGCTACCGGAAAATGGTCTTATAGGCTATTCATTATATATTTTTAAATTCATCCACATTCACACAGATTTTCAACAAAATGTACAGTTAGCAAGAAAATGGAATTTTACATAAAAATAATTCTTTATATGACAATCGATCCTGTTTCTTAAACTGATTAAACACTTCCATGGGAAAAACTGAGATTAGAATACTAAAAAAGACAAAAAACGCAATTGTATAAAAAATATGGTTGTATTAAGACTATTTTCCGGTGACTAAACCGGTTAAAGTACCTCTCCTAAGATGAGTACTGGTGCTACCACAGGCCCGCTTGTCTTGGAGAACTTTGCAGGGTCAGACCCTCACGAAGACACAGATCCGTTCAGCTAGGTTCAGCTACAAATAGCGAGACGGACATTCGCATTTATAATTATTACAAGATATGCATATCCTATGCAAGGGCTTGTTCATACTCCGTGTCACCCCGAAGTTCGTACTCTAGAACTCTCTACCGAATTACATCTCTGGGTTTTTAATCCGTTTGAGATTATACTAAAAATATGAATGAATCAGAATATGATATGTTTCTAAATTAATCCTATGCAAGTACTTAGAGATTCAGGTTTGGCCGCATGTTATTAATAAATCAGCCGTATATGGGAATAACTGTAAGGTGTCCATGATGGGATTTTATGGGGAGAATAACTGCTGCTAAGAACTCACTTGGTAGTTAGGTAGTGGTAGTGGGTATTGGGTACCGACTTTTCTTGTAATACTGATAAATAGGTATTAACATAAAAGTCATTTACAACGGGTTATATACTATTATCTAATAGATATTTAATGATGTTACTGTTTTAAATATATTATAACATTTTTAATAATATTTAAAAACTTTTGTGTTAATTAATAATCATGTTGGTTTAAAAAAGTACTTACCTACATGTTTTTTGATACCATAAATATTTTTATTATTTTACAAAGAAAATAATCAGAACACCCAGAACAAATAACGGCAGATCTATTATCCCGATTTGGGAATCGAACCCGTAACCTCCTGCGTCGCAGGAGGACCTTCGCCCGCCACGTGTGTGCACAAACGCAGGTGCATTCTCTTTTTCATTATTATTAATTTATTTATTATTAATAATTTATTTATTTCAGGCAACCTTAGTCTAGTAAAGGAAGGAAAATACTTACATAATATACAAAATATATACCTGAATCTAACATAGGTACAGAAAATAGACCTATTTACTAGCGAGAGACAAAGTCGTGTGACTAAACGACTTACGAGTACACCGGGACAGCGGCATAGGGTTTTTAAGGATCCATTGCGTTGGCATTTGGTTACGGAACCCTAAAAAGAGGTACTTGCAACAGTAGCTGCACAAAGATTTATAGATAAATCCCATAACATTCCATCACATGTTATGTACTTATGTAATGGCCAGCAATTTGCAGTTCTGTATGTTTTTCTCTGAAATAGGCAAGAAGCTTATATTTATTGTACTGCGCGTAATAGGGCAAAAACTTTCGCGAGCGGCGCTTTGATCTCTAGGGGAGTAGGTATTGAAAAGATCTTGACAGAGTCCATTCTAAAGACTAGGTTATCATCACCATTAGCCTATGATAGTCCGTTGGACATAGGCTTACCCTAATGAGCGCCATAGCACCCTGTCTTCAACTTGCCGCATCCAGCATCTGCCTGCAGTCTTTTGCAGTTCGTCATCTTACCTGGCCGGAGAGCGTCCTACATTACGTTTGCTTGCTTCAATACCCGCCTCGGGACAAACTTGTACGATCTGCAGGTATTTGTTTCGTGTGTTCTGTTCGATTTCTATGTATGTATTAAATGTATAAAATATATCGATGTACTGATAAATTATGTATGTCTATCAGTTATCTTGTACCTATAACACAAGCTCTGCAAAGCTCTGAAAAGTTTGTAAGTATGGATGGATGTTTGTTACTCTTTCACGTAAAAACTACTGAACGGATCTTGATTAAACTTGGAACATACATAGTATGTGTACTGGAATAACATTATAGGCTACTTTTTATCGTGGTACCACGCGAGCGAAGCCGCGGGCGAAAGCTAGTTATAACATTACTCTGTTTATGAGGACTTGATGACATATCTCTATAACCCAATCTTATAGCATTATTTCAAAGAAGGTCTTTAGTATGAAAGACCACATAATTAAAAACAGTTAGTGTAGTATGGTGTAGCATGACGTCACATCCTCCGAAGAACACATTATTAAGTAATTATATCAGTTAGCAGTGCTATTAAAGTGAATGGCTCAGTCGTTTCGCCGGAAAGAGTGGGATCCATTCCCTTTTTGTACAAATTGATCGTGAGAATGAACTTTTTATTTTTGGATCTAACTAAAATATAATGTATATTTCGAGGAACGTAAATATATTTTACTAGCAGCGCCTCGCGGTTTCACTCGCGTAATTCCCGTTCCCGTGGGAATTCCGGGATAAAATACAGCTTATGTGTTATTCCAGACTTTAATCTATCTCTGTGCCAAATTTCATCCAGATCCTTTCAGTAGTTTTTGCGTGAAAGAGTACCAAATATCCATCCATACTTACAAACTTTCGCGTTTATAATATTAGTAGGATATCTTTATAAATTGTAGCCTATATATGTGTTATTCTTATGTATAAGCTATAATACATATTACTGTAAAGTTTCATTAAAATTCATTCAGTAGTTATTACGTGAAAGAGTACCAAATATCCATCCATACTTACAAACTTTCGCGTTTATTATATTAAGTAGGATAAAGGATGTCACTTGGGTATTTAAAACGGGAACATACCTGCTCGTTTTTGTATTTTAAGATATCTTGAGCGAGTCTAAACAGTATCTTCAGATCTGAAAAGATGAGTTCAATATTGTCCGTTCCATCCATGATAGACCTTCGCAGTTTCTCTATATCAGCCTGCCCGAGCTCTCGCTGTGAGAAGCTCAATATTTCTCGCCAGTCTGTCTCAACCATTATGATAGAAGATAGATATCTTATGTATTAGGTATTGTATTCAGTTTTCGCAAATAATCTGAAAGATCAACACTGAACAATACAACCACACCAAATTATTATCCTGTCTACAAATACAACATCAAAGATAATGTAAACGCTTTACTAAAAAATAATCAAAAAATTGTATGGAACCTCTTTTGTTAGGTCTTACGCTACAACCTAACAAAAGAGTTTCCACACAATAAATATTTAGAAAAAAGGTTATCAGACCTTTGTTGTCAAGGCGTTGCTAGGCAACCACGTTTATTTAGAAAAAATGGCGTATTGATATGCAAGGAATTTTATAGATACATTTTCACACCTTGGGTTACATTATTGGACTTTTAGTAAGGATCCCTTACTTTTTGAAAATATAATATAGCCTATGTTCACCACGGATAGTGTGGCTTCCTAACGGTGATAGAATTTTTCAAATCGGTCCAGTAGTTTCGAATCCTATTCGTTACAAACAAACAAACATACAAACAATAAATCAAACCTTTCCTCTTTATAATATTAGTATAGAAAAAGGTAAGACACCGCTGTCTACTGTAATAGTAATTGTGTTTCTGGCTTCAAAGAAATGTATTTTATTTTTATTTCAGATATTTCATTAGGTAAATTGTCTCTAACTACATTTTCAGTAAAAGTGCCTATCTATACACTGTTTATTGGATTACTTCATTATTTACCTTGTTTTTGGATAATCGGCTATAGATGACATTGGCCCATACGGGAAAGACAGCTGGGGCCACAGAGATCTAACTCCATGTGATGGAACTGGGATCTGCACTGACATCTCGCATGGGATGGGAGTGCATATTATATTTAGATTTAGCTATCTAACCCTGAACATAATGCAAAACAAACTTATTAGACACATAAAGAAAGAAAGAAAATACATTTATTGATTCACAAGTAGGTACAGCTTGCTACTAAATAATAATAATATATAAGTAAACAAGAACAAAGAAATAAATAAAATTAACTACGTATGTATTATATACAAGCAACAAGCGACTCCACAAAGCGAACCAATAGGTCCTGTCTCAGCATAATGTTGCTCTACTTCTCCTTAAGAAGTAGAGCAACGCTGGTTTTCTGACAGAACCATTGGCGCGCGCGTGTCCACACGGGTGGCAGACCACAGATAAGACAAAAATATACACATTAAATTGACATCTTACAACCTAAGATTAACTCTAACTTAGCACTAAACACATGATCATGACTTCACAAGAATAGACAAAAAAAATGTTTTTTTTTTGTTCGTCCAAGCATCTATTGAGATAACACTTACAATCCAGACGCAGAAACCAGCAAGAAGTTGAAACTGACAACAGACATCGCAGAAAATGAAACATTTTACTGTCAGACAGAGAAAAAATGTGATAAAATTACTAAGTGATTTACACATATGTACTAAGTGATTATGACCTTATGAATGTATGGTTTCTTTTTCCCTTCTTCCACTCGTGGAAAAAAAATTGAAGTGAACAGAAAAACAAAAACACTTTATTTCTTATTTGATAATAATTTATGGTATAAAATTTTACTTGTCTAAGTGCTTATTTTTTATGCTTAATGAAATAAATGATTTTGAATTTGAGTTAAGAAAGTTTTATGCTGAATTAACTACTTTCCTATTTAAAATACGTAAATGTGGTGTTCAATGATTAATGAGAAACAATGGACATAGGTACAGATTTTAATAGGGTTTATTTATTAATTCGACCCTGCGGGCGTGTGGATGTTATCAATCGACTCAAATCAAAAGGGTATGCGAGTAATTTGCAAACGTATTATTGTAATTTATAGCTTCATTCTATAAATTATAGGCTGGCAGAATGTTCCGGTGCCGTGGTCGACAACCGACACTTGTTTTTGCACAATTGAAAAAGAAATTCTATAGAACGTAACGTCATGTAGGCAATTTCTTTAGAAATGATGGGTAGCCTATCAGACTTGGCTGATAGCTATCAATTAGTACCTATACTCCGATTCAAAAACCTGGATATTTTTTGTATACAAAGGGGTTACAAAACCCGAGGAATATTGGTGGAAAATATTTAACGACATTCGTATCATCGAAGCTAATCATAGAAGCTAGAAACAGTTTTTGATTTTGAAAAGTTTCATTCATCATTTAATTGCTCTCTCTTTTATTTTTGAATACAAATTTAAATTTATTTCGCTCCTCATGGGAGATTATGTGTTGTTGAAGTTTGTGTTGCAGTTTTTAGTAATGACATTGCTGTCACCTTGTCGTTTTTTTATTGTTATCGATTTTTGTTAAATTTTCATTCATAAATGTCTTTGTTGACATAAAATATCAAGGATTCTAAATCGGAGTATAGTCTCTCGAAGTTTCAATACTTACATGGTAAGTGGTACACTTTTTGTCATGTTAACCGATGACGGGCTTTTATCGCTAGTTGTTTCATCGTGAGTGATGTCTTTTTCGCAAGCAGTTTGGTATTTTGATTCATCAAAGCCTATGATAATCCAGAGCTCGGCATAGGCCTCCCCTAACGAGCCCTGTCTTCAGCTTGAAGCATCCAGCATCTGCCTGCAGTAATTTTTCCGTCTATTGTTGACCTATTTGGATGATCCTTCTGGTTTTGTATACAATTCGGGGTGGTTTAAATTGAATTCGTGAGAGATTACTATTTGTGCCGCAAAATAAAAAAAAAAACAGTGGAGGTGTACTATAAAAGGAATTCGAAGCCGGTTTTTAGTTTTTCAAAGACATTGTACAATGCATATTGTACATTATGTTTTTTCGATCGTATGCTTGTATTTAATACGTATTTGATATATGGATGAAAATGGATGAAAACATAGTAAAAGATTTAGCCCTCAACCACGTTACCTAGCCATACAATATTCAGAAACTTAGTAAATATTCAATGTAAATTTTAATAAAATCCTTTTCAATCGCCTCACGCGCCTCATTTGATGCGCGCTTTTAGCTTATTTTTAAAACGCTGCTTTTGTATTTTCAATTAAAATCCTGTGTTTTTAGGTTCATTTTGAAATAATTGAAAAGGGCGTGTTTAATTTAGTTTGTTAAAGTAGCAGTCTTGGCTTGATTGAAGATTACTACAGTAGTTATAATAATGTAGGTAACAATAAAGATTTTTTTTATGTTCGCGTTATGTTTTTGAGTGCTCCTGTGTGGTTATCTGAAGTCTTGGTCTACGGATCACAACGCAGTACGCTACGGTATGCGGTGCGGGACAGATAATCGTGTAAAAAACGTTTAGGGTTGTGTTTTGTTCCGTGGAAGTCTGTCTGCGTCGGCAGTGAGGAGCAAGCACGGGAAGAGGGGAGTGAGTACCTATTATGCACATTGCATACTCGTCTCGATATCACGCTGCGCTGCGGTTTGGAAATCAAATGACCGCTTCTACCATACAGACAGTCGTTTTGACGTTGCGTCGCGATGTGCCGCATACCGCAGCGTATTGTGTCCAGATCAAAAAACAATTTTGAAAAATAAGGTAACCATGAAAATACTTAGTTATTATTTAGGATAGGTACTTTATGAAGGTGTTAGACCTTCATAAGAGATAATGATCACTACAAAAACACTGCAGGCAGATGCTGGATGCGGCAGGCTGAAGACGGGGCGCTATGGCGCTCATTGGGAGAGATGTCCAGCCGTGGACTAATATAGGCTGATGATGACTACACTAAGACATGGAGCTTGACATGTGGAAATGTGGAGTGGAAATCAAACTCGCTTCCCCATGGCTTCTGTCCCACTATGCATCTGAAACTTACGTTGCAATGTATCTAAGATTTCCAAGCTAAAGCCCCACATTTATCAATATCATCTTGAATGATTTTACAAATTTCAGCTATCACTGAACATAGACCGTTTATCATTCAAACAGGCGTTATTTATAAACGTGGGGCGATCTAAAAAGTCTTAAAATAAATTTAAAATTTTTAGACCTTCGTGATTCATCGTCAGCCACATCGTCACCATTCCTTACCTCCAGCAGTAGACCAATATAGGCGGTTAAGCATATTTGTACATTGCCCACTGGTGGACGCAAGCCTCCTTTTCATAAGCGCCTTATTGGCTTTTATCTCACGGCGACATAATCCCCACGCTGAGCATGCGGGTTGGGGATCGTAGCCCGCCCCGAGGTGGATATGCCTTAGTCGCTCCTTTTGACACCCGCGGGAAGAGTTGGGGTGGTGCAAATTCTAAGCCAGCACCATAATGTTTCGATGATGGCACCATACGCACGGTTCTTTTAAGTTTCAATTATTTATTGCATCAGGTGTTGGTGGTGGTTGGTGGTTGGTGGTGGTTGGTGGTTGGTGGATCATTAATTATTCTATCAAATATATTATGAAAATATGACGAGTGGAAACCCGGTAAAACCATAAAATAAAAGGTGTACCTTCGTACCGTATACCGTATATTCGTATATAAAATTAATCATCTACCTAGGTTTCCGTAGAGCGTCGCTTCAGTGGTGGTACATGTTATGCCCTTCTGCTAAAAATCGGATTCGCAATCAAGACTTAATGCTACGTAAATACGTTGTTAAAATTCTTCACTTGTGGTTTTCAGAAGTTGGGTGTTTTAGGCAGTGGTAAATCCCTTCTTAGACTGACATGAATCCGAACTTAACCCTAAAAAAACCAACGCTAGTCAAAGTACGTTTATAAATAAGCCGGTGGTAGTACAGCTCTCTTGTTAAACCGAGACAATCAATCAGAATCCAGATAGGTAGTTTATCATAACGAGGAGTTTATCTACCTAAACCTTTACTCCGATTCGAAAACTTGGATATTTTTTGTATACAAAGGGGCAAGGGGTTACAAAACCCAAGGAATACCTATTGGTGGTAAATATATATCGACATTGGTATCAACGAAACAAAGCACAGAGAAACAATTTTTCGTTTTGAAAGCTTATCATTAATTATTTAAATTATCTCTCATTCAATCAAATTAAATCATGCAATTCATTTATTGCATGAAATACTTACATATTTAAATACAAATTTAAACACATTTTAGTTTTAGTTTTTAGGATAACCTTGCTCTTACCTTGTTGTTCTCTCATTGTTATCAGTTATTGTAAAATTTTCATTCATAAATTCATTAACACTTTGACTGCTAAAATCACACGGTGTGTGTTTTCTACAAATGACTAATATGCGTAAATCCACACTAGCGCAGCGGCTGAGAAAATACAGATCTTTGTGACTTAGCACAGCCGAAATATTTTTCGAACAAAACGCATGTGCGGGGCAACACAACCGCTGTGTAGAGCGGCAGCACGAATTTTTTAGGTTAAAAAAAAGATCGCAGTCGTCGAAAAAAAATCGCAGTCAAAGTGTTAATAAAAAAAGTCTTTGTTGACATAAAATATGTCGGATTCTATATCGGAGTAAAGACATATCTTCTTTGTTCGTAAATTAGTGACATCTCTAATTAAAAGTTTCGCTTATTTAGAGATGCCGATTGACGACCTCTGTGGCGCGCCACTGTATTTACAACTCGGTCACAATATCTGTGCACCTTGAGCCAAACATTTTGTATGGCTCAAGGTGCACAGATATTGTTGCCGAGTTGTACTTACCTATCATATGTACTGTCCTCATCAGCCTATGTTAGTCCACTGGACATAGGCCTCACCTAATGAGCACCATAGAACCCTGTCTTCAGCTTGACGCATCCAGCGTCTCCCTGCAGTCTTTATTATGTACTGTACTATTCTATAATCCTCCTGTGAAAGACTGCAAGTAGATGCATCATTCATCGTCATAGTGTTCTTGCGTAGAGACCACGACTCGGTAAATGTAGTGAAGGACGCTCTCCGGTCAGGTGGGATGACGACTTGCGAAAGACTGCAGGGAGTTGTTGGATGCTTTAAGCTGATGACAGAGCGCTATGGGGCTCATTAGGGGAGGTCTATGTCTAGCTGTGGACTAACACAGGCTGATGATGATGATGATTCAATAATCAACTAGAAGACGGCTTCATCACAAAATACCATTCCTATCCACTCGTGACGTCAAAGATGGTGGATAAAGCAATAAATAAGGCGATTTGAAATTGTTTCTGCGAAGCGCCCGGCGCCCGCGGCGGCCGAGTGATTTACGAGCGGGCACCGATTCCTGTAATAAGGTGAACAAATAAGGGAGAAATTGACTCAAAACACCTATAAGGCATTACATAGAAGAAGAAGGCTTAATAAATAATGCTGGACAATCCACACAGCATCATCTAGTCCTAAAGCTAAGCCAAAGCTTGTGTTATGGGTACTAGATGACTGATATCATATATGTGTACCTATATAATACATTACATAGATAGATCATATTTTTTATAATACATAGAAAACGACCAGAACACCCGGAAAAAATATCTATTGATCTTACAAACATGTGTCCCGAGGCAACAATCGAACCCTTAACCTCCTGCGTCGCAGGCGGGCCTTCGCCCACTGCGCCACAGAGGTCGTCTTAAAATGATAGTAGAAACAAACGAAGTTTTGCCAAAAAAAAATCTACAAATTAGCCTCAATTTCATATTCGTATACGTGCACTAGTGTGTCAACAACTCACACATACCATTAGTTTTTGGTTACAAAAGCACAAAAATTATTGAATGACACTATCCCTCTGCTGTGACTTCTTCTTCTTTGTGGTAGTCTTCATTGCTGAAAGTCGTGCCCGTCCTGGAAAGCTTTCACGGTAACGCTGATGAACCGCTTCCACACCACTCTGTCTTCGGCCTGTCTCAGGGCTGCAGGCAAAGTGAGTCCCGTTTTTGTCTGTCTGCTGTGACAGTAGCGTGTTTTTCCTCCATGTATAAGAAGGTATCACATTGGTGTTTCCTAATTAATTTTGTGTCGCTCATGTCAGTTCCTTGTGCTTTTTATAAGTACCGTCTCATTTTTCGATCCGCTCAGTAGTTTGGGCGTGAAGAAGTAAATTCAAATTCATTTTATTTGCGGAACATGGGTTACAAGGAAGTTAGATTAAAGCTAGGAGCACAACCATGATCAACTTTATAGCAGATTTGTACATCCATCTATCCATCCATCGAGAATAAAAGTTATCGACATAGCTTTAGAATTAGCAAGCTGAAGTGGCAGTGGGCCGGCCATATAGCGAAGAACCGACGGCCGCTGGGGAAAACGTGTTCTCGAGTGGAGAAGACTCGGTAAACGTAGGTCGTCCTCTGACCAGGTGGGATGACAACCTGCGAAAGACTGCAGGTAGATGCTGCATGCGACAGGCTCAAGACAGGACGCTGTGGCGGTCATTGGGGGAGGCCTATGTCCAGCAGTGGACTAACATTGGCTGATGATGATCAATTCATCGATCAATCAACCAAACTTTAGCGTTTTTAATATAAGTCTGATAAGTATAGAAGTATAAGTAAAATAAGTGGAGTGTCGGTAAACGCAGAAAGCTAGTTCATTATAAAAAAAAACTGTAGCTGGACAATTCACACAGCATTATCTAGCCCCATGGTAAGCAGAGCTTGTGTTATGGGTACTAGATAACTGGTATACATAATACAATACATTAGATAGATTTTTTTATTATACATAGAAAACGACCAGAACACCCGGAACAAATATGTGCAGATCGTGCACACAATTGTTCCGAGGCGGGAATCGAAACCGCAACCTCCTGCTTCGCAGGCGGACCTTCGCCCACCGCGCCACGTCGGTCGTCATCGAAACTATCATGGTTATTAACACTAAACTCATTTAAAACGGGTTATTTACCATGATTTGATTTTCGGAATAACTGAAGGCACTGCGAGTTTTTATGCGGCGGACATACCGATCTACCCTCATTTTTTTGTCTTATGCTACGAACGTTGCCACTACCACCGGTTCACTATTATCTATAAAATGAGTTATTAATTATTATAAACCGCAACACTTACCCATGTGAGTAATTATTGGTCTTCTATTACTGGAAGGTATGCCTCCAGTAATAGAAGACCAATAATTACTCACATGGGTAAGTATTCCGTTTTACGTAGACACTAAACATGTAACTAACACCGGAATTATGAGCAATTATTACTATAAACCTATTATTATACACAATTATTACAACAATTCAATTATTAATAATGAAAGGTCACAAAACGCTGCCTTCAGCATATGGTGAAAACTTACAATTATGGTGCATCTACACTATACATGCTTAAGTTTGGAAGTATAGATGTTTGTAACTTCTTCACGCTAAAACTGCTGAACAGATCGGGTTGGAATTTTGCTTAGATGTAGGTATGTAGTATGTACCTGCAATAATACAGAAAAAAAATAATGATTTAAAATCATTAGAATCAGTACATAAGTATTTAAGCAACATATTACTTTCTTTAAAGTAGATAAAGAAAGATATAATGTGTCACATAGGGGGCCAAAATAGGTCAATTGGTTACTTTTTTTTCTTAAATCAGCTCCAGTCAGTAAGCCTACTTTCATGTACTTTAAAGACACTCTGAAATTCAGCAACCTTTTCCAACCATGGTTTTTGCAGCGAAAACAATTACGTTCCTTTTTGTCTTTGTCATAAAAATTATGAATAATCTAAGAAAAAACAGTTTTAGAAATAATTCTGGAGCTCAATAAAACCTAAACCAATAATAGTCAAATAAAAAATAAAATATATTAACCATAGTATTTACGGCGTGTGTGTGTGAAAGTAATTTCAATAAAAACCCGGACGGGTTTTAAAAAGAACTTTACTAAAAACTCATTAACCTCTAAAACTTTCCATAAAAACAACGCATGCGAAGACGAGAGCAGAAACTAGTAAAATTATAAAGGTTGCCTACAGGTTCGTACATGGCCGTGTTGAAAGGTAAAAATAAACGATTGGAAATTTTCGAACACTATATGTATAAGAAAAGCATTTGTTTTTGTTTTTATCATAGCGGGCTGGTCCACTAGTTCAAAGTTGCTCAGCGAGCTATGGAAAGAGCTATGCTAGGAGTTTCTCTGCAGGATAGGATTCGTAACGAATACATCCGACAGAGAACGAGAGTTATCGACATAGCTCTGAGAATTAGCAAGCTGAAGTGGTAGTGGGCCGGCCATATCTCGCGAAGAACCGACGGCCGCTGGGGCAAACGTGTTCTTGAGTGGAGACCACGACTCGGTAAACGTAGTGTAGGACGCCCTCCGAACAGGTGGGATGACGACCTGCGAAAGACTGCAGGTAGATGCTGGATGCGGCAAGCTGAAGACAGGGTGCTATGGCGCTCATTGGGGAGGCCCATGTCCAGCAGTGGACTACTATAGGCTGATGATGATGTAAATTTAGTGACGTGTCCAGGTCTAAAGCAAATAATATAAAAAAAAAATAAAGCACTTTGATATTGAATCTAAACCAATAAAGGCAGTTAGCAGTCAAGCAAACAACTGGACAAACTTTACCTTCACAGATGTAGATTAGTAATACTTAGCATGCACAGAGGTAGGTGCTTAACGCTCGCACCTGCACGGGCGAAGCCTTAGGCCTTCACGAAAATCAATTTCCGATCAATATTTACAGCTAATGAGTTTTTTAAAGCACTTTTTAGGACCCCTCAGGGTTTTTATTGAAATTACCGACAATAACATGCTGTCGGTGAATTATTATTATAGGTTTAGCTTTTTATTGAGCGTCAGAATTTTTGCAAAAACTGTTTTTATTAAGGTTTTTGTGGGGCTTTTGATTTTTGATACTTTTAACGACAACGACAAAAAGGGACGGAATTGTTTTCGCTGCAAAAACCAAGATTGATTCATATAATTCTTTCCATCCAAAGGTTGCCTGGACGAGATCGCTTCTAAGCGATAAGGCCGCCCATTGTACCTGTCGCATTTAATGTATTTTTGTAATGATTAATTTGATTATGGTGTACAATAAAGAATTTTTGTATTGTAAGATTGAAATAGGTAGTACCTGAGACCTGAACGTATTTTAGTTAAGTTTCAATGGCCATGATGTTGCATCGTCGCGACTACCTACGTGCAACTCAAAGTGGTGCCTCGCCGCAACAAGCGCGAGAACACATCCATTATGCGTCATTCATGGCCATTGAAAGTGTTAACTAAGCGTCGCACCGCAGATGCTGGGCAGCGAATCATATACCTACTTGTACTTAGGTAGATATATACTAAAAGATATATACTAATAATTTCATTGCCCGTGAATTGATTAACGACAATGACGGGTCCACCGACACGCTTTAGTTGGGCAGTGAATAAGTTAATTAGGTGGCTACTTGGAATTAGGCTTACCGAGCTTTGATAATTTATAGTGAGGCAAGATGATGCCGTGTGGATTGTCAAGCATTATTTTTTTATTTGTGTGTTTTTTTATGTTCGTAGATTTCTCCGTCAATTATATGGACCGATTTGGAAAATTCTTTACATAGACCTCCTTTTTCAAAGTCGGTAAAAAAATCACCGTTTTTGATATAATCTCGCTCCATAGTTTTATTATAAAGTTTTAATTTAGTATATTTTGTTAGTAAATATTTTAATGTATTAATGGTAAGAGCGGGGTCTCCTAACACAAGCATATTTTGCTTAAAGGGTGACTCCAGAACCTGTATTTATATCTTTTAAGTTAATGCAAAAAACATTTTAATTATTTTTTATTTATAGTTGCGGGCCAGATCCAATACCGTTCTGGCAATGATAGCGGTGGACTGCCCGTACACCAGGCACTGCTGTGAACGCCACCGCCACCAGCAATCCTTTTAGTTTTTAAGGTTCTCTTGTATACTCAATACTCAATATATTTAGTGTTCATTTAAAACGGGATATTTACCATGATTTGATTTTTGAGTTATCCAATATTTCGGCACAGTTTCATGCGCCATGATCACGGAATAACTGAAGGCACTGCGACTGCGAGTAAGTTTTTATGGGCAGACATGTCGATCTACCCTCATTTTTTGTCTTTTGCTACGAACATTACCACTACCACCGGTTTCATTATTATCGAACGCAGCTCGATCACGACACATTTTAAATGACTTTAGTTTTAAAAGTTTTATATTTATTGTTGTCATCGCATTGGCTTAATACGTAGGTTCTTATGTATATATGAGTATCACAATGTGAACCCTATTGGGCAAGAATTGGGCAAGTATAATTTCTGATATGAGAATATGCTTGAAATAAATACATTTTGTTTATTTTTTATTATTATACAGGGAGATCCAAAAGTTTTTGCACTTTTGAAATTGCCATAAAAATAAACTACACATGGTATATAAACGTTTTTTTTTTTTTTTTACAATTCACACAGCATTATCTAGCCCCATGGTAAGCAGAGCTTGTGTTATGGGTACTAGATAAGTGATATACATAATACAATACATAACATAGATAGATATTTTTTTATTATACATATAAAACGACCAGAACACCAGAATCAAATATCTGCAGATCGTACAAACATTTGTTTCGAGGCGGGAATCGAACCGGCAACCTCCTGCGTCGCAGGCAGACCTTCGCCCACCGCGCCACATCGGTCGTCATACAACGATTGTTTATAAAAGAAAAAATTTGGGAATTTTATTTTTTGAAAATGTAGTACCTTATCGCCTCCTAGATAATGATGCCGGTAGGATCATAACTTCTACGCGTATTTACTTAATACTTGGCACTAGATTTTATTTGCTGCAAACTCGTTAACACAAGCTAGTAATTTTGTGGAAGGGAAGGGTGAACAAGGCGATCCTTCATAAAAATAAAATAAATAAATATATGTAAATAAAGCAGACAATGCACTGCATTCTCTTGCCCACACAGTCCACAGCTGGACATAGGCCTCCCACAATGAGCGCCATAGCGCCCTGTCTTCAGCTTGACGCATCCAGCATCTACCTGCAAACTTTCGCAGGTCGTCATCCCACCTGGTCGGAGAGCGTCCTACACTACGTTTACCGAGTCGTGATAACTGCTATTATACTTGATACAAAACACTACATAGAAAGATGACAGATGACACCTGACATAATAATTAAAATGAATATTCAATTATTATTATTTAAAATTGTACCTTCTAATGATTTTTATGATATTTATGGAATAAAGCTTTTTAAATTTTTTTTACTACATAGAAAGATATGTTTTATAGAACAGAAACATTGTGACGTATTATATGACATATTATTAATAAAATTATCTGTATATCTGAAAATATATGGAAAATATGCATTATACTCGGAACAAACATAATATCTGCAGATCGTACAAATATTTGTCTTCAGACGGGAATCGAACCTGCAACCTCCTGCGTCGCAGGCGGACCTTCGCCCACCGCGCCACAGAGGTCGTCAATTTACTTTGCTTATCTTGTGATCTCTATAGCTTCATCTAGTACACCCTGCCCCACAATCAGAGGGCCCTAGTTTGAGGTACCTATTCATTTACTCAATCAGATCCAGCGGAAACGACAGAGGGCGCTGTAGTATTACAAATTACGGCGAACTAATTACTTTGTTTAGGCGGTGGAACTCTAAATCGGGCAAGACGGAAGGGAGTGGATGGGTTCCGTATGAACTGTTTTTTGTATTGTTTTAAATTTTTGAAACTATCACGGTTATTGACACAAAAGTCATTTATATAGGAATATTATTGATTTTTGTGTTTTCTAATGTCTTTTATGCTGGTTTAGGTTAGAAATATGATACCTGTAGAGAATACTGTTCTTGAGTGGAGACCGCGACTCGGCAAACGTAGGACGCCCTCCAACCAGGTGGGATGAGGATCTGCGAAAGACCGCAGGCAAATGTTGGATACGGCAAGCTAAAGATAAAACGATATGGTGGTCATAAGGGGAGGTCAATGTCCAGCGCTGCACTAATATAGGCTGATGTTGATAGTATATCAGTTATCTAGTCCCAATAACATAAACTCTGCTTACTTAGGGCCTAGATGATGAAGTATGGATTGCATTATAGGTATATTTGAATGAAAAAAAAAACATACATTATGTAAGAAAATACCTAATATTACCTAACAGGTTCTAACTTTGTTTTATTTTATGAAGGGTTATAATGGCGTTTATCTGAAGAAGTCTATGTCCAGCTGTGTACTTGTAAAGGCTCTTTATGTGACGTCATAATATATTCTCGTACATACAAATAATAATTGTGACTTGTTGGTGGCCCACCAAAAGTTTTTCTACTTATACTGGAATTCATATTTATATTATATTGTTTAGTATGGCATGAATGTTGTCTATGTGAAAACTAACCTCTTTTCAAGCTTTAATCTTCACCAATGCAAAGTATCATTAAGCTACTATGTTTTCAAGTTGGTTAAGTAACTGGCAGAAGAGGCAAGTTTATATATCACATAGTATAAAACAAAGTCGCTTTGCGATGTCTGTCTGCCCCTATGTATGCTTAGATCTTTGATATTACGCAACGGATTTTGATGCGGTTTTTTTTTATAGATAGAGTGATTCAAGAGGAAGGTTTATAAACCATCAGACACATATTAATATTGATACTGATTCCTACCTGATTTATATTGTCAGCTTTCCAATGCTGTTCCTCGAAATCGACGTGATAAATACAAAGTCTGCATGCCGAACTCACGCACTGCTTTGATGCGCAAGAGTATCTTCTGCATGGCCCCTTCTATTTACAATAAACTGTCAAAATCACTGAGAGAACTACCTCTCACACTGTTTCGGAGAAAGATAAGAGCCACTTTGGAAGCTAAATGCTACTATACATTAAATGATTTCATGACTGACACACATTTTTTAGATTTAAGCAAATGACATCTCTAGCTTTTCATTATTTATCAGTTTTATTTAAATTTATTAATTATTATATTCGATTTATTTACTATGTGCAAATTTAAATTAAGTGACAATTATTGTAACCAGATTTTGCACGCCAAAAAGGTAGGAATACATTGTGTCTTATTTAAACATACTCCACCTATGTACCCTATTTACATGTATTTGATGCAATAAATATTTACTTTACTTTTCTTTACTTTACATAGATTTCCACGCGAATTATGAGTTAGTTCAAAACTATTTTCTAACTAGCCCACTGAACCCTAATAATATCCCTCTGCCCCAATTAACAAGCTAATAGGCACCTATCACACTGCCCGTTGACGTTAGAACAAGTTTTTTAGAAACCTTGTGTTTTAAGCTTTATTACTATAAATGCCATGCAAGTAATTTGACTTTGTTAATTATAAAGACATTAAAATAGAGTATATTACTAAGTGTATTATTATAACCACTTTTGTACGTAATTGTACAAGTAGAGCAATATTTTAAGTCTTGGAATTAACGTGTTTGTATAGAGCATGTACAGTTCGGAACGCAAGTCTTTCTATCTAGAATCTTCCCGAAAAAAGTTTCCATTGAAGTTATTACTTTAAATTTTATAAAAACGCAGAAAACCACAAACATTTATGTACTGAGACTTTAAGGCTACTTAAAATAAGTATATTTATATATTTCAGTTGGAAAATTGTAGTGTTAGTTGATCGATGTTATCGAGACGTCTTTTTTTGTATAGGATTTGCTTAGTTCCATGTCCAGCCGCTAGAGGCGCTGTACAAAATTCCATAGAAAAATGAGAATTCATGATGAGGTCTCGATACTATTGTCGAACCGTTTTCAGGACTTTGGTTGGGTTGGTCACTGGTAACATTTTGAATATGCACCAAAAAGAATAAAAAGAATTTATTGTTAAACACACACACATGTTGAAAAAGGGAAAACACACAAAAATACAGTAAGCAGGATTTTTATTAAAAGTAAGTCCGTTTTTGGCCATAAGTTTAGATTTTAAGCATGTTTGTAATAATAATTAAGTGCTGTTGTTTTTATTTAATAAATAAAACACTTTTCGCCTCACCAGTCCACCGTCAAGCTACAGCGCATCAATCAAGCACGCCCCCCGCACACGAGACATTTCGTGACACACTGACAGCTCGTGTGCGCTTGCCCTTAGCTCGTGAGCATTGATCAGTGTTATGTTAGCCGATCGCTAAAGGTCTTTTTAATTTGTGTGAAACGTTTATTATTAACTTTTTAAGTTGAATTGCTTGAAGTAAGGAATTTATGGCAGTTATTTTAATTTGCAAGCAGAATTTACGATCAGCCATTTTGGATTTTTAATTGGAAACTGTATTTTTTTGGAGTTGCTTTATACGTTTGTTGTTTGGTAGTGGCGCAAGAACCGACCCCTGCAAGTCAGCCCGTGGGAAGGGCATCAGTTTTCTGTGTATTTTATCATAACACCACTGCGATCACAAGTCAGCGTGCCAAAAAATAAATAAATAAATAATCACACAGCATTATCTAGCCCCATGGTAAGCAGAGCTTGTGTTATGGGTACTAGATAACTGATATACATAATACAATACATTACATAGATAGATATTTTTTATTATACATAGAAAACAACCAGAACCACCGGAACAAATATCTGCAGATCGTACACACAATTGTTCCGAGGCGGGAATCGAACCCACAACCTCCTGCGTCGCAGGCGGACCTTCGCCTACCGCGCCACATCGGTCGTCAAATGAGTGTAATACGTATATCTCATTTCATTGTGACGTCATCATTTAAATCTTGAAAAATTGCAGATATCACAACAGCCTGGCGAGAGTGGGATGAAGGTAGATATTTCATTACGGATTGTCTAGAGAGGAAGTGAGACGGCGAGGGATGCAATGTTCATTAAAGAGGGTCAGTGGGAGATCGCCCCCCTGAATCTTGTAGTCGTCTTTTTAATTTGCTTTTCAATTTCAGGGTTGTGATTTTCCGAGAATAAATTTCTAGATAATTCCTGTAGAAAACCAGTTTTTGCACAACTTCTCAAAATAAATAACAATATTATGTGTAGTTACCTAACCCGCAAATATATCTTCTTAAAAACTCCCAAGTTGGCAAGATTCAATTCAATTGAATTTTCAATTTCTTTATTAAAACATAAGGTATGCAATGATGTTATATATACGTAGATACGTTGTACCGAGGTCTGCCTAACAAGATGAAAATCAGGTACGTGTCTGAATTGAACTCAGTCCGTCTTGCTCCTGGCCGCGACGCGGACGTACGTTGAAGCGGGATTTTGGAGTATGAAAAATATTAAAATACCATGTTGTGCGTTTAGAAAGTGCAATATTACTATGGGACGGTTGTGAAAAGCAAGAAGGATGTGTCTTTTTATGTCTTCTATTTGTTTTGTACTGTTTAAAATGGAAAATCATAAAATAAATGTAATTTTACTCAAAAATCAATGCCGCGCGGTTGCCGCTTTGCCACCTACACGAACGAGACAAGTAATGCGTGCGTTGCGTTTATGAGTGACAGAGATAAGGACATACGCCGTGCGGCGTCTCGTCTGTTCGAACTAAAATCTCTGCCGCGCTGTTGCCGCTTTGCCAACAACACGAACGAAACAAGCAATGCGTTACGTTTATGAGTGACAGAGATAATGCCATGCGGCGTTGTATGTTCGAATGTCGACGCTAGGTATGTATCTATAGTAAAATATCGCAATGTTTTTATTTCTTTACAATGAGTATTACGTCTCTATATGTAAAATCTCTTTGAAGGTATGTATGTACTCGTATAAGCTAGTGTATATTTTATTTAATCATAGCCCTACAACTATTTTATTTAAGTCGATTAGCAAGCATTTTACTTGAACACAAGAACACACACACATTACTTTAGATATATATTTTTAATATACAAAGAAAAAGACCAGAACACCCTGAACAAATATCTGTAGAACGTAAACAAACATTTGTCCCGAGGCGGGAATCAAAACCTCCTGCGTCGTAGGCGGACATTCGCCCACCGCGCCACAGAGGTCGTCCAAAACATCGTAGAAAACATCACTCAAAAAAGCACTTTTCCCATTTTCTCCTAGGAAAACAGTTTTCTAATTTTCCGCGTTTTTCGGACAGCCCTGGATACGGAGACGGCATCGCCGGCAGCATCGTCTTATCAAGGAATTAATTCTAGACTAACGAAGACTGGGGACCGCCCCGCGATTAACACAACCACCCCTTGCGTGAGGAGCTTAGCATTGGTTAGAAGCGGCAGATGGAAAATCACTTATCATGACTTTGCAAAGTTATAAAAAAAAAAACATAAAAACTCGTAGCTAGAAATAGCATTAGTGCACTGCTGGACATAGGCCTCCCTCAATGAGCGCCATAGCGCCCTGTCTTCAGCTTGACGCATCTTCAGCATCTCCCTGCAGTCTTTGGCAGGTCGTCATCCCACCTGACCGGAGGGCGTCCTACACTACGTTTACCGAGTCGTGGTCTCTACTCAAGAACACGATGACGATGAATGATGACGTGTTTGGAAGAAAAGAAAACAATATTCTGGAATTTCAAGCGTTCGTCTCTACTGATTCCTAGCTCTGTAGCCCAAGGTCCGAGCGGGTGGCATATTAAGACGAAGTTGGAAGTAAAAAAAGGCGAAAAAGAGTTTTATATTCTCTCTCGAATGGAAAGAAATAGGAAAAACCTTTCTCATTTAGCCCACCAGTGCGGGCTGGGGTGTCGGCGGGGACAGACCAGCTTAAAGTTTAATTTTAAACTTCGCAGTATGTTAAAACTGAAGGAATCGAAGTGTAAAGTTCTTAGGAAAGTGCTCGGGGAGTTTTGAAGCGTGACGTCAGTGGAAACTTATGGAAGTCCTTTCCTTTAGAGTCAGCTGCGATGAGTTTTTGTGTGACCTCATGGATGCACTGGCTGGGATCGTGACCTGGTCATCAACTGGGCTAAACAGCTAGTTACTGACCAAGGAGGCCATCAAACAAAAGTTTGGGTTGGTCAGTCCTGGACTAGAACAGGAATAGACGGATAAGACAGCTGGATTTCAGTTGAAGGTAATAATTTGATTTTATAAAAGTTTCGAATTTTTATTAGCTACATAACAATGCATCCAGATCCCCATATTCAAACCAACGATCCTATCCATCCACGGTTGTCTGGTAGAGATCTCTTTTGAGCGATAAGACCGCCAAATCGTCACAAATTATAATATTTTTCTGGTTTGTTAATTGTGCAATAAGGAAATTTTTGTGTCTATCTATTATCTCATTATGATAAAGACCTTGTTAACCATGGGAGTCGCAGCGTAAGAATCGACCCACTTACTCAGCCCGTGTGGATGTCGCGACGTTTGACAATTACGTCGAAGAACCGACCACGGAATCCCATCAGAGGAAGGGCTATAGCTTCCTTCTGTGTTACAAACACACAGAAGGAAGCTATAGCACCTTTACTGCGAACCAGAATCAGAAGAACGTTATAGCACGTTTCGTTTTTTAAGTGGACAATATCGTTAGGTATCCATTCTTTTAATTCAAGCGAAATTGGAAACGAATTCAATACAAACTTTGATATACTGTACTGTTTTACATTATTGTGCTCTTCTATTAAAAAACGTAATATTTCTTACTTAGATACTTGAAGACTAGAACCCTGACTTTGGTTTCTTGACAGTAGCAATCAAAACGGGGCATTGAGACCCAGTCCATTTTTGTAGTTAAAAATGGAAGTCTATCTATCTGATCCCCTGGTACTGTCAACTATCCTATCCATCCATGGTTTTGGATAGGACAAATAGAAGTACGTAAAAGTTAGTAGCGTGTTATATTTAATGTATAACTTGTTTTATTTTTTGTCGCTTTGGTGCTGCACTGTAATGACAAAGTAAATATTAAATAAATAAATAAAAATTATATCTAGAAAGCTACCTCAGAGCTATATAAGCCAGTCTTTTCTTCCTATCCAACTGAAGAAATATCCATTTCATTAGCAGATAAACATGGCTGATAATTCCGTACTCGCGCGTGTAAGAGCTTCCAATTAGCGTGTGTTTGTGTACAAAACGTGATGTTTTCTTCACAAGCGTGTTGTTTCAGTGTTTGCTCGTCGGTGTAACGACCTTTTCTGAAAACATGACCTTTGGTTCAGGTTGTTTACTGTACGCTGGTAGATGAGTCATCGATCAAGGTCTTTTGACTGTTATTCTTCTTTTGTGGGGGAAAGCGTAGGTAATAATAAATAATGCTGGACAATCCACACATCATCATCTAGCCAAGCTAAGCAGAGCTTGTGTTATAATATAAATAAATCGATAAACAATGCTCGACAGTCCACACAGCATCAACTAGCTCCAAGCTAAGCAGAGCTTGTTATGGGTACTAAATGACTGATATACTTAATATGAGAGATAAAATACTACATGATATGATAATTTAAGATACTATATGTATATTAATCCGGGCGTTATCTATGTATAATAAAATAATATCAATCTATTATTGATATTATTTTATTATACATAGATAATATCAATCTATTATTGATATTATTTTATTATACACAGGTAACGCCCGGATTAATATATAGTATCTTAAATTATCATATCATGTAGTATTTTATCTCTCAAAAGTATACGTATTATCTATCCACCAAAATAAGAATCAAAAAGAGTTTTTCAAAGCTGATTTTTTTATATATTTTATAAATCATTTCTTACACATATATCTACAGCCCTTACAGGCCTTTGAAAATATGGTAATTACGTATATTCCTAATAAAATACAATTAAAATCTAGAGCGTTAAAGGGATTGCCAAAAGCCGCAAATACGAGTCCCGAAATAAAATATGACCCTCTCCTAAAATCAATAAACTCCCTAAAATTCCACATTCGGGTGGTTTATTAAAAAAGGGCACTTGAAACAATAATCCGGGCTCGGAAGGGTCACATTCTTGCAGAGTACAAAGTACAGTGTACAGGACCTTCGTTATCCATAAAATCTACAAGCGGAAAATTTCATTTCGATAGCGGTGTAGTGTTGCCAGCTGAGCAGTTGTGGTTGGATTCGGATTTTGGGAATATTTTATGTGTTTTACATTTTTAGGATTTTAATGTTCGTTTGCCCACATGGGCGTCTTCTATATAGAAGGCGCATGTAATAAAGAAATCGAAATAAAAATTAATCTATGACCAGGTTAATAATATAAACACTGGAAGAAAGGGAAATCTTCTAGTGATTGTAAACCATAAGAAGAAAAAAAATTAAAAGAAAAACATGTTGTAAACGTTCTTCGTTGCATATTCTCTTTGATTAATAGTTGAATTGAGCTTCCCTGTGATTGTTTGCAACAGTCTGCTAGTTCTAATTTGATTCAATTTTTACTCTAAATTTTCTTTCTTAATAAAGGTTTTCCTATTATAAAACATACTATACAACTTATTATAATATTAAAGGACCAGAAAACCCATATATCATATAATCAATGTTTAAGCATAAATTGCCTGAGAGGGCAACACTGGCCAGCGACGGGTCCTCGCTACCTCACAAAATACCGGCTTAATATGCATTAAGGGTATTTCCGAATTTTCTCCAGTAAAAATGTATGAGACCAACCCGACCATGACGTAATAAGTGGATTATATCACGCCTTTCGCTCTATCGTAGAGCAGTGTCCTTTTCACGCAAATCCTGAAACGCGGGGTCTGGTTGGTAGGGATACAGACTTTTTTGTAAGTACCTTTGTGTATTTCGACATTATTTTGACCACAATCTTGCCAGATGGAATGTGTCAATGTCGCTGACGACGTATCACGAAGGTTTAGAAGTCACCTATGTATTTACAATTGTTTTGAAGATATTCATTCATGTTTTACAGGAACTGAATACGGTTGATATTAAAGTAAATATTATTAAAAATATTTTCATTAAAATTATCCTCACAATCTCATTTTTTTCAACGGTAACAGACATTTTTAACCAACAATAGGTTTATTTTATCTGAAGAATAGATTTTAGATTCGCATAATAAATATTCTTGATAGAATCTCAAATTCCTTGTACAATCCTACACACATTAGGTAATTTATTTTTAAACATGCTATTAATGTAACTCATTTATATTAAACACAAGTTTTAATTACACTACAACATCGTGTAGGCAGATGCGCGTGGGCCAGCATGTGTTAGCATCTTGTTAATAAATTAATGTGAATTACCTTCTAGAACTGTTTTTGGTATGAATATGGTGTTGAAATTTGTAAATGGCATGAAAAGATTAGATAAAATTAAATATTGATTTTATGGGGCACGTGACCGCACCTAGTGGAATTATTTGGGGGAGGCCTTTGCCACTAGTAAGACGAATCAAGTAGGTAATTATAAAATGTAAATTACAATATGTGTACATTTTATTAAAAATAACATAGTAGTCCCGAAAACAAGACTTTCATCACTTCAACATGTAATACATACAAAACAAACTATCCTTTACAATATGTTATTAAAAAATGTACTATCAATGTCTCAATATTAAATTTACGATTTTAAGGAGTTTATAGATACGTGAGTGAATGAGACTTTTGCTGATAAAAATATGGTCGCGTGTGATGATTGCCATTTAAACATTCAAATTTAATCTTTACATTTTTGACAATGTTTATTGCAGCTACCTAAAATTACAATACAATACAAAAATACTTCAATGTAGGTACACCAGATCATTGCAAAAAACTTAAAAAAAGACATTTACATGCGACAAGTACAATGGGTGGCCTATTCGCTAAGAAGCGATCTATTCCAGGCGACCAAAAATTCTAAAATTATGTTTTGTTGTTTATTTTCTATGTTTATATCTTAAGCGCTATTGATAGTAATTAATCTAGTACTTTTTGATTTGACTAAGTGTTTCTTGTGAGCTCATTATATTATTAAATAAATTAAATTGAGTTGTATGGTTAAAAGCCTAAGGCGCAGGTTTTTTTTATTTAGATTAGTTATGGATTAGATTATGACTCTTAATGGGGTAAAGAACTCGCAAATTGCTTTTCATCTTTACGGTTACCATTGTTAAAAGGTGGCTAAGACATTTACATATATACAAGCAGTTGTATATATGAAAATATTGTTAACGCTACTAGAAAATGGGCGAGTTTATATATAAAAGGTCCGCCATCCACACTAACCCAGCATCTACATCTCCGTAGCGGAGACAAAGACAGTGTGAAGTAAGCATATTTTTCTGCAGAGTTCGTTCAGAAATCAATACTTTTCGCTGGATACTGTTTCTATGACTACGGGAACTACTTTGATATTTTGATAATAAACATCTACCTTCTTCTGTTTTATTTAGATCAGACTTTTGCTTTCTTTCCAAAACGAAGTGACGTATACAAGAGTCTTGTAAGGTATAAACTGGTCTAAAGAAAATAAAGCACGCTTTGATATTTGTAAGGTTTACCTAATAAGTGGAGACCATAACAGGCCTCACTGCCTAAATACCTAATATGTCTGCCACTGCCACACCATTAAGTTCCCGAGCGTCGCGTCGTCGTCTAAATGAAATAACAGAAAACACGGGCAGAAGTACATAAAAGCGGGAACATCTGTAGCGAGAACAAATTACGAGAAATAGACAATTTTTATTGTAGACAGACAGATACTGAGAATCTTTATTGTGAAAAGGTGCATTATTTTGTATTTTTATTAGTTTTCTATACAGGGTTATTGGTAATTCATAAGAATAAGAATATATTTATTGTTAAATTGTGTAAAACATCCATAGGAAAGGTGTTAAATAATAATTTGGTAACAACAATTTATCCATTTCGGACATACAATATTTAGACAATTATAAGTACTAACTACTACTAATTGTACAGGTAGGTTTATTTACCTCTTAATTTTAACTTATGGCACGCATGGCAGTACCATAGAATATTCAAGACCAAGTTCGGTCTAGCGAGCCATATTAGAGCTCATGATATAAAAATCCGTGATAATCTAGGGTCGCCGTCATCGAAATCGATGAGGAGGCCTATATATATAATTTTAACTTACTAACTAGTATCAAAAAACTCTTTTATGTTATAGTGCGCACTACTAACTCATTGACACTGCGTGAGCATAGCGGGAGTAGTTTCTTCCCATCTTCGGGAACCATAACACTTTGTGAAGACGTCAGGTCTTAATTCTTAAATTTGATTTTGGTAGTAGATGTAGATACCCTCCTCGATTTCATCATCAGCCTATATTAGTCTACTGCTGGACATAGGCCTCCCCCAATGATAGCCTCCTCCATTTAATAGAGGTTTTTTTAAACTTATAAAAAGGATTTGCCCTGTGTTGTCGGGCTTTAGTAATTCGTTGGGTTGGGTATATAATTGAAAAAATCTATAGTGTTATATCAGGTGGGATGACGACCTGCGAAAGCCTGCAGGTAGATGCTGGATGCGGCAAGCTGAAGACAGGGCGCTGTGGCGCTCATTGGGGGAGGCCTATTTCCAGCAGTGGACTAACCTAGGCTGATGATGATGATTATATTAGCAGGAAATGTAGTAAACTTAGCATTTATACATAATTCATTGTAATGTCTCGTTAGTTCTTATTTAATTTCTATTTTATCTTAAACACTTCGTGAATACCGAAGTCAATTGAAAGAGCCCATAACCCCAAGCTGATTACTTAGGTATCCATTTTCTGATGACCCCTTATAAGGTTAACAGCTCATTGAATTTAAGGTTCTATTAAAATTGATCACCTATAAAATAACTAAGTACTAAAGCCAATGGAATTAAGGTTTTGTTATATCGAACTTATATTATGTGAAAGTTTGGATGGATGTTTAGATGTTTGGATTTTTGTTGCCTCTTCACGCCAAAACTACTGAACGGATCGAGATGAAATTTTGCACAGTTGTAGTTCTAGACCCGGATAGTAGTTGTGGTCTTGAACTACATGTTTTTATCTGGGTAAACGCGTACAATTGTTTATTGTAATTAATTGTAAATGTTACATTACATGAATTTAAAGCTAAGTTGTTAGATTATGCACATAATAAAAAAAAAAACACAAAAAGACAGAAAAAGGAAATACTTTGTTAGGTAATAACAGTTTAAAAAGCAGAATTAACTCGTATAAATTACACGCAGAAAAATATGAACAAAGAAAGGGAATCAAATGAAATCACATACCTACTCGTACCTAAAGTTAAAATAAACTGGCCCATTAAGAATTCACTAAAAGAAAAATACCATAAAAAAAAATCTTACCGATACTTACCGATGCCGCGGGCAGAAACTACTTGCAAATATAAATATTTAACTGATGTGTGTAAACAAGATCGTTAATTATTATAAACCTATGTTTAAGTATTAATGAAGTTTAGTAAACATAGGTAGTTTATTTTTTATTTTATTTTTTTATTTTTTATTGCTATAGAAAGTTCGGATGCCTGTCAAAGGACAGTAAACATTTCTTCTTCCTTGTCGTAGTCTTCATTGCTGAAGGTCGTGCCCGTCCTGGAAAGCTTTCACGGTGACGCTGATGAACCGCTTCCACACCACTCTGTCTTCGGCCTGTCTCAGGGCTGCAGGCAATTTTTATTAAAAATATATAATTTACGAGATGTAAAAATGGGGTCCTTCTTGGTGCCTCTAAGTATATGCAAAAGTTTGTTGCTAGAAGTTCTACATAATATCCCACAATATTTCATAACCGAGAAAACTGCACAGAAAAGTGAACTCTACGAACAAAATTAAACAAAAGTTGAAGTCCAATATTGCAGGAAGCGCTTGTTCAAACTCCTTTGTAATAAGTTAATAAGCTCAGAGGATATCAAACAATTTAGCAGCGAGTATGAAAATGTTTGCTCACTCATTTTATCTGCTCGGTTTTTTCAGCGGGTACCTTTAGCTTGCCTTTTGGGTTATACTGTCGGGAATTGAACAGGAATAGGGAATTCTTCCTCCGACCAGGTGGGATGACGACCTGCCAAAGACTGCAGCTAGATAAACTTCGCTTAGCTCGGGGATAAATTTTTGGTGTGTGTTGTCCAGCTAAAAGAAAATAGAAAGAACGTATTACAAATCAAAGGTAAAAATTCTTTGAAAGTCAGAAGAATAATAATAATAATAATCAGAATAATCAATTCATTGGTACAACAAGAGGTTTGAGGTTGAGTGGAGACCACGACTCGGTAAACGTAGTGTAGGACGCCCTCCGACCAGGTGGGATGACGACCTGCCAAAGACTGCAGCTAGATGCTGGATGCGTTGAGCTGAGGACAAGGACCTATGGAGCTCATTGGGGGAGGCCTATGTCCAAAAGTGGACTAACATAGGTTGACGATGATGATGAGGGAATTCTTTTGGGGCTGGATAGGTTATAACCTACGAAATCTAACAGAATCGTTTTCACCCTTTCTTTTCCATTTCGAAAAAAAAGTCTTACTGCCCCCGCCAGCTTCTGCCGGATAAAAAAGCTAATCAAAAGCTATATGGTAAAAACGCTGAAAGCCTGTACTAGAATTTCAGCCTGATTTACTGTAGATAGAAGTAACAAACGTTACCCATGTTCTACACAGCACCCACCACAGCAGTTGATTGACTTGTCGAAGTGCTTATTTTGTAAGTCTAAAGAAATTAAGTTTATTGAATTGATTACGAAATTATCTTATAATTATGTTATATAGATTCATTCAGCCTCGTGAAAAGGTCTCAGGGACAGACGGACAGAGTTACCGTCGAATTTTTTTTTTTTTTTTTTTTTTTTTTTTTTTTTTTTTTTTTTTTTTTTTTTTTATAATGCTGGACAATTCACACAGCATTATCTAGCCCCATGGTAAGCAAAGCTTGTGTTATGGGTACTAGACAACTGATATACATAATACAATAGGTACATTACATAGATAGATATTTTTTTATTATACATAGAAAACGACCAGAACACCCGAAACAAATATCTGCAGATCGTACACACATTTGTTCCGAGGCGGGAATCGAACCCGCAACCTCCTGCGTCGCAGGTGGACCTTCGCCCACCGCGCTACATCGGTCGTATAGTGCACGCATTATATTAATAATGCGTGCACTACTTGCTTAGCTTTTGCTATAAGTACAGTTTTTTAACTTTGCTGTCAGCCCATTATAATTGTAACCTCTATACAATAAGTTCTGTTTCAAATAGAGATTATTTATATTTTTTTGTACTTTCTTGATCCTAGAGAAAATCCAACCAAAGGATCATTTTTTCTGTAATCCGGCTCGAAGAAACGAAATTCCCGAAAGCTCAATAAAACATACGTTTTCCGCCCCCAAGGCTTACCCCCATTTCCCCCGTTTCCCGATAATACCCCGCCAATAGTGCATGTGTGGGCGGGGTTGCGAATTCTTTACACGGTTCTAAGATATGTGGATATCTTCGCATATGCGTGAGAATGTGGGTAGACAGGGACTGGAGCCGAGAGAGGATAAAAGGCGTGGAAACGTAAGATTAATAATGCTTTGACAAGCTCAAAGCTTTGTCTTTGGTTTTTTTTTTCAAAATCGATGCGAAAGCATAAGCGATATTGCTTATCATAAAACGATATTCTATATTTACTATTATTTTAGTAATCATTATTTATTTAAATTTTATTTTATAGTAAATTTATTGACTGCAAATCATTTTGGTAACTAGGTTTTTTAGTGTTACACTAAAAAAGTTGCCAGAATTATTTTTTAGAAGTACCTAAACAAAACATTGTGAATTACAACCTTAAGACAAAAGTCATACGATCAGCGTAGTATAGGGCCTATGAGCTACTTCACACACAAGTTTTTTTTTACATATTTTTATACGTCTCAACATTATGGCCAAAGTTGTATCACACAGCAAATCCGAAAGTCCAAATAGATATGAATGCTTCAGTCAAACTTTTACAACTTTCATCGTATAATTAGAAACTAGCTAAACTTCTCAGGGAACTCATATTCATTCTAATAAAGTATTTCAACAGTAAAGAGCTGGAAAATATTGAAAACTTCCTTTTGAATGAAGGAGCTCATGTTAGACCGTGGCACTGAAAACTAATAGTTACTGTGAAATGAACCGTGTGGTGTTGGATTTAAGGTTAAATATACTATAGTTTTTGTTATTATAGTGCGTAGGCCCTCGCACTAGGGGTAATCTGTAATAAAATACATAATATTCCCAAAAAGTTTCGATTTTGGCTTGATTTTAACCTGCGGCCATCCTTTGATAGGAAAGTCAAGTCCCTTCGGAATCTAAAATTTTTGGGATATTATTTAATTTCTTAAATATTCTGTAGTTTTGATAGAAGACCGAAATGGAATACTATAGAAACGAAGTGGTTTCAGGAAGTATTAACGAATCTAGGAAAATTCTAAACAGTTCTACAAACTAGTGACCCGTAGTGGTTACATTTCTTCCAAACCAAATCATTCTTGATTGGAACTTGCTGCCTGCTGTTATTTTCCCAGCTACAACCTGTGTCTCTTCAAGACTAGGCCACTTTAGGGCATTGTGATACATCTTTAGCCACATAATTACTTACTACATAATCAGTCAGGTGAGGCTATGCAATATAAAAAAAAATGACAAAATAGTGTGAGGTAGGTTGCTGATAAGAAGATAGAGTATTTACCTACTCGTACTTAATATATAAAAATAAAATAAAAAGTATTTATTTCAAGCAGTACAGTAATTACATAAAACCTTAAAACTAATAGGATTGCTGGAAAGGTGGCGTCCACAGCAGTACCAGGTGTACGGCCAGTCCACCTCCCAGCAGCTAAAAAACTAAGCCTTTTTCAAGAGAAGCTTCTTCCGATTAACTTTACCGCCTTTTCTCCTTATCTAGAGCTTACCATTTAAAGCTAGTCCAAAAATAAAGCTCTACCGTAAGCTTAGACAGTAAGCATGTTCATCCTAACACTAAAAAAGGGAAGCCAGGACAAATGAAACCACCATGCTTCAACTCTTCAAAGTGAAATGTCGTAAACCTCTTAACTACAAAGCACTCTATGCGCTGCTATATTGCAAAAGTTAAAAGCTTCTGAACTTTTATTACAAGACCTGCCTTTGTTCGACGCCGCGCTTTAAGTTTATCTACACGAGACTTGTAAACCCTGTACTTACATCGTTTTTAACCGATGAGAGGAACTTTTTGATGATTCTTTGAGTTTGAGTTTAAGGTTCAGCGAGTCGCTCATCGTTTCATACAAACGTGGAAGGGAGTACTACACTGTTTGATATTTGTTCCTCCTGCCTAATTACAGTGGACTGTATCTTGCTTGGGTAGGGTGCTGGCGAAAAATGAAAGAACTTCTTTACAACTTGAATGGCGCGGCGCGGGTACAAAGCTTGGGTGCGTTACTCGTGAGAACACGTGTCCGACTGAGAAATGTGTCGGTTTATAAATACTTTTTTGTCCCCGCGCCGTGAGGAGCAAATTTTATTCATAGCGTGGTATACATACATAGCTATTGTTTCTTAATCTGTCTATCTTATACAAAGCTATAGGTTATTTATAATACTATCTTAATACTATGTCGTGCACAATATTTATCCAAAAATAAGGATAATATCACTTTAGCTACATTAGTATACACTCAAAAAATATACATAGACTTTGCCGTAGAATGAAATCTATATATAAATAAGTAATGCTGTATAATCAACACTGCAACACCCATCACCAGCCCCAAGCTAAGCAGAGCTTATGCTATGGTACTCGATAACTGATATAAGTACATAATACAAGACGATACATACAGTTTTTGTATTATACATAGAAAACACCCCGAACAGATCTGCAGATCCTACAAAAATGTATCCAGAGGCGGAAATCAAACCCTCATGCGTTGCAGGCGGACCTTCGTCCACCGCGCCACATCGGCCGTTTAGTGACTTAATGTTCTATCTTTGTACAACATACTTTGTAAATCAAACAATAAGCACTAATTATTAAGTTATTTGACAATTAGTGATCTTAACATTTTGATTGCTGAAATCACACGGTATGTGTTTTCTACAAGTGACTAATATGCGTAAATACACACTAGCGCAGCGGCTGAGAAAATTCAGATCTGTGTGACTCAGCACAGCCGTAATATTTTTCGAACGAAACGCATGTGCGGCGCAACACAACCGCTGTGTAGAGCGGCAGCACGACTGTGGCTTAGGTTAAAAAAAAGATCGCAGTCATCGAAAAAAAATCGCAGTCAAAGTGTTAAAAATTATTTTTGGTTTGAAAAACTGGCTGAAAATTGATTCTAATAAGAAAAAAACGCATATTTGAGATTTCAAGGTGGCTTTTAAAGTGATCACTACTGGGACACTACGAAATCCTACCTCAAAAAATTACATACAACTTTTTATTCTTAGTTACATATCATCTCCGAATATTTCTACATTTTTTAAGGCTCACTTCTAACGAGGCCATCTCGCCGCGGGCTGTATTTCCCCAGAGCGTCGCACAATAAGAAATAACTCTCTGTGCGTTCCACGCTTCATAAGTAGCGGGGGTGAGAGGTTTTGATACTTTCATCTTCATCATGATCCACACACAACCCATGGGGTCCCTCTGTTGGGTATAGGCCTCCCTTTACACACTTTGTCCACCCATTTCCCGCGAACATCCTAATAATATTATAAACGCGATAGTTTGTATGTTTCTTACTCTTTTACGCAAAAACGACAGAAAGGATCGGGCTGAAATTTTGTATACAAGTAGTTCCATGGCCGAAATAAAAATAGGTAATTTTTTATCCCATAAAAAGGTTCCCATGGGATATAAAATAAATAATCTTAAAGCTTTTCCATAGAAACAACGTGTGCTAAGCCGCGGGTAGAAACTAGTGAGGTAGGCAAGTTCAACAGCGTGAAGCTTGCGGTAGGCGTAAACCAACTAATTAGGTTATGGTGTTTTGTTTATGCTGCTATAATGTATCTAAAGATCACGAGCTTAGGTTAATATTTTTTTCATTTACAATGGTAAAGTACAAAATGAGCATTCGATGATTGATTTAACCTTAACTCCGCTCGTCTGTAAAAGCACTAAAGTCAGTGCACTGCCATAAACAAACAGATTCCATCAACAAGACACTCCATCTCTGTTTGAATTCAGAACCCATTTGTTTGACCGTTGGAACTCGAATGGCATCATTTACGGTTTCAAATGTGGAATAAACACAGTTTTGGCGCGCTGCCGACACGGGTTGAAAGTTTCGATTCGAATTACAAAACATGATTTGTTTTCCATTTACATTGAAAATTGCGTTTTGTTGCACTGTTTCGGTTGTTTTTATGTCGAGAATCGATTTGTTTTTTTTTCGGATTGTTTGTATGTTATTGTTAGTCTGAGTTCAAGTTAACAAGTGGTAATTTTCCTGTTTATCTACATAAATGACAATGTATTTCATCTCAATGTATCATTGACTTGAAGCTATCATTGCTTTAATGATGACAAATCTTAATGCTGAAATACTTACAACGTTCGATGAAACCTTTGACAATTATTACAATTATCTAAATATTTATATTTTAAATATAAATTTTTTTTCCTTAAATAATTAAAAATTCGAAAGTAATTTTGTCTGTTACCTTTAAAGGCTAAATAGCTGAACTGATGGACATCATAGGCTACTTTTACGTCCAAAAAACGCGTGCGAAGCCAAATGTTGAAGCTAGTAACCGTATAAATATTTGGTTGATAAAATTCTCAAGTATCAAAACTAATAAGCAAGAATACATTAGAAAAAATCCATTTCAGCTGAGCCAGGCGACGCCACGAGTAAGTAGGATTCGGCTGAAAATCCTCGGGAGAGATGGAAAATGGAGGAAAAGAAAGCTGCCAAGTAAATTAAATATAGGTAGGCTATGTATTTACCCACCTCTATGTATTTACTTATATACATATTCGTAGTAAATTATGGTAGATATAGGTTAGGTAGGTAGGATGGGTTTTAACCATGATTGTCTAAAATTTATTTACCTACATAGTCTACTTACACTATAGGTAAAATAGGATGTGCCGATCTAAAATAACTGAGGACCATCATTCTATTGATTATACATATTTCGACTTATAAATATGTTTATAAATAATAAAAAAAATAAAATGGGCGGATTCTGATCCGCCGGCCACGGTCTCAATACATTGGAGTAGGTAAGGCCGCCATCGGATACTTTTTTTTAAGCATTTGGGTACGAGCATTGAATAATACAGCAATAACAAATAGCAACTAGAGACAGCCATGTCCCAGATCAGAATTATGAGAATTGGACTGCGCAAATCTAGTTTGCACGAGCTTATTTGCACGTGTGGCCACTGTACCTTGTTCAATGTTTTTGCACAGTCAACTGTACAAGCAGAACTGTGCAAGTATACTGCAAGATAGAATGCGTATAAGAGCACAAAAGTAAAGAAATTATCATTTACTCTTGTGTTAAAAGTACGCCAATTATACCAGACTCCACCCATCTGACTTCTCTAAAGAAAAGAACCGTAGCAACCGATTCATATTGAATATATGAATATAAATATATATATATGTAAATACTATAAAATAATTTAATTGATAACAATGAATAGTATAAAATATGACCTGTCTAAGTGCTTATTTGTAAGCTTAAAGAAATAAAAACTTTTCATTTTCATTTTCAATAAAAACCCATAAACGCCAGCAAATAGTGCAAAATGTTATTTATAAATAAAGGCGACATCTTGCAAAAAAAGTTGTAAAATCCACAAGTATTGAAAGTGATTTCCTACCGCTAAGTTATTTACAGCGCTTTAAAGCATTTCTGCCTGCAAACATTGGCGCGTCGACTAGCAAATCTCATTACCCGACTGCAAAGAGGTTATTCGCTTTTTGCTGCAACCTCCGTGGCATAAATAAATGTAGGAACCTAACCTATACAAAAAACGCTCACTAAAACAAAAACTCAAAGACTACTGCTATCGATAAGAGATAAATGAATTGACAATAAAAAACTACTTCAAAATTAAAAGGTTAGAATTTTATTTTAATTGATATATTTACACATATGTAATTCATTGTATTATAAAAAATAAAATAATGCTGGACAATCCACACAGCATTATCTAGCCCCATGGTAAGCAAAGCTTGTGTTATGGGTACTAGATAACTGATATACATAATACAATACGTTACATAGATAGATATTTTTTTTTTATTATACAACGACCAGAACACCCGGAACAAATATCTGCAGATCGTACACATAATTGTTCCGAGGCGGGAATCGAACCCGCAACCTCCTGCGTCGCAGGCGGACCTTCGCCCACCGCGCCACATCGGTCGTTATAAAGGTATATCAGTCATCTAGCCATAACACAGAAGCTCTGCTTAGCTTGGGGCTAGATGATGCTGTGTGGATTGTCCAGCATTATTATTTAATCACACAGTTAGGCAAGAACTTAAAATTAGTACATTGTGGGTTGTCACATCATCATCATAAGCCTATATTAGTCCACAGCTGGACATAGGCTTCCCCCAATGAGCGCCATAGCGCCCTGTCTTCAGCGTCAGCATCTACCTGCAGTTTTTCGCAGGTCGTCATCCCACCTGGTCGGAGGGCGTCCTACACTACGTTTACCGAGTCGTGGTCTCCATTCAAGAACACTACGTGGGTTGTTTATAAATTAGGAATTAGCTCAGCTTCAATGCTACGGGTACCAGTAGAACAAATACACGCAGCGCTGATCTTCCGTCGATTTTTACAATCAGTAGCAGGCAGATTAGGTTTCTTTAGGACTGTTAGGCCTAGGAATGACAAGGTACAAAACATAACAAAGTTTAAGGCGGTCCATTCCATTATTATGATTACTATTCAATTATGATTTAAATTAACTTTGGTTTTGTTGATCTTGCGAGGTAACGACTCATCGATGGAACGTACCGTCGAGGTAGTGACCTGTCGAGGTAGAAACCCTTCGAGGTACTGTTCTTTCGAGGTAACGACTCATCGATGGAACGTACCGTAGAGGTAAAGACCTGTCGACGTAGAAACCCTTCGAGGTACTGATCTTTCGAGGTAACGACTCATCGACGGAACGTACCGTCAAGGTAAAGACCTATCGAGTTAGAAACCCTTCGAGGTACTGATCTTTCGAGGTAACGACCCATCGATGACACGTATGTACCGTCGAGGTAGAAACATCGGGGAATTAACATCGAGCTAACGTCATTCGAACTAGAGTACGAGACCCACATTTTAGTGTACGAAGGGGTAACTTTTAGTTGATCTGGCTACAAGAAAATATACAGACAGCAACGTAGATATCATAAATTAACTATTTGTTAGTCGCTTTTTAAATACTCCTTGGGAGGCATCCCTAACGACTTATAAGAAATTCCTTCTTTGACGGCGGCGCCTTAGAAAATTGATTCCAAGTCGCGTGAACAGTACAGGGTGCTTCAATCGTCGTGATCTTTAGTAGGTAGTTTATCGTAGAGAAATAAGTGTTTGTCATTGGTAAGTAATTGGTTTAAATGTACATAATAATTAACAAAATATTTGTTAATATTTTGATAGGAACTAAAGAAGAAACCGCAATTAACATTGGATTATCTCCCAATGTGAAGATGGTAAACATTCACAGGGAGTCTCCGATGGATGGCGGCTGTAGACCGCTATTTGTGTGTCGTGGTCGTTTGTGAGCTGATAAAATAATGATGAAGTAACGAAATAATTGATGATTGCCTCATATTAACGCATAAAACCTCTTCTAAATTTCAGCCACTCAAGTTAACTTGCCAACATTTTTAGATATTAATATGGATCACTTGAGCTACCTGTAGATTTTTTGCAATAGTCTACAGTTAGTTATGTCATCTGTAAGTTATAGTTCTAATTTGTTTCTTTTGTTTGATTGTAATTTTCTTTGTGAATCAATAACACAAATAAATATAATTTTATCTGTGTTAGTTAAGATCTGCCTTAGTTATTGTAAATCAGTCAGTGTCGAATAAACGTCTTATCTATCTATGTATTTTAATAAAATAAAAATACATTATTTGAACCAAGTAGGTCTTAATTTCACGATTCACCCTGTACTAATTCTTCCAAAGTTAATATGTGAGATATTTCACATTTTATTTGCGAGTTTCGTGAAATTAGCTGGCGTATTGGTACTTGCTACTTCTCCCTTCTTTACTTGGTAATTTGTTCGTAACTTCAGAATGGAACACGTGTGACGTGAAGCATGCACATTTACACTTTATTTAAGTTTTGCGGAACAAATGCTAATTCTTCGGTAATACATTTCTTATGGGACTACCCCATCATCTTTACATAGTATAAAACGAAGTTGCTTCCGGTGTCTGTTCGCTTACATCTTTTAAACTACTCAAATGATTTTAATCATCATCAGCCTATAGCAGTCCACTGCTGGACATAGGCCTCCCCCAACGAGCGCCATAACGCCCTGTCTTCAGCTTGCCGCATGCAGCATCTGCCTGCAGTCTTTCGCAGGTCGTCATCCCACCTGGTCGGAGGGCGTCCTACACTACGTTTACCGAGTCGTGGTCTCCACTTGAGAACACGTTTGCCCCAGCGGCCGTCGGTTCTTCGCGAGATATGGCCGGCCCACTGCCACTTCAGCTTGCTAATTCTTAGAGCTATGTCGATAACTTTGGTTCTCTGTCGGATGTATTCGTTACGAATCCTAACCTTCAGAGAAACTCCAAAATAATTACTCCGACTAAATGATTATAATGCAGTCAGTAATATATGAAGTGATTGAAGAGGAAGATTTATAAACTATTGAAGGCGCGGGGCGCAGCTACCCAACAAACATTTCTGTCATATAAGTTCAAGTTACGCGGCTCAAAATGCTATAAACATCGTATTGAAGTAATTTTTGCGTGTAATATGACGTTAGGCCTCTTTAAGTTTATACAACTTGTTGTCGTATATAGACATCGTATAAACTTCTATATGACTGTTTTAATGACAATTATACAACTTTCAGTAGTATAACCAATGCTGAAATCTTAGTAACGTCTATACGACTTTTCACCGGCATTACTCGTGTTAGAGTTGAGAGAACTACTTTTACGTGACGTTCGTGTAGAAGTGATCAATCGTACTCTTATACGACTATAATGTCAATCGTATTAGAGTCGCTAGAACTACTTTTAGGTGACAATTGTATAAGAGTGGTAATTTTCTCTCTTATACTATTTTAAGTAAATATGAACACTTTTATCCTACTCTTTAACGACTAGATGTACTACCATATTTTTGTGATATACAAGTGAACTGTAAAAAAACTGGAGTTGGTTCTGTACAAGGTTTAATTTTGAACTCAGGAGATTTGAGTTCGGTGCAAATTTATAATGTTGCTCAACGCACAGAAATGAGATCCAGTGGTTCTATAACAGTAGAGTCAGAAGAAGATGAAGTAGATTAAATTTTTGATAAATTATGTCTTGGTTATAGTTCCGATTATAAAGTGAAAGCGAAGCCAGTAAAAATGATATACTTTGGGATGATTAAAATTTAAAATCACTCATTCATACTTTGAAATAAAAGAAAAAATGACTATGGGTGGTTTTATTTATTATTAACCAATCAACATTTTATCACATGTAATCATAATCATTCACAGTATTTATTTAATTAATAAGGTAGGTAGATTCTCTCGGTACCATGGGTTAAAACTAATTAAAGTTTAACAATCATAAAAGTTTACTATATACATAGAAACCCCTTTTTCAACAACTGAACCCAAATTTCCTTGGCTTTCCAATATGGCTGACCCAAAAGAAGCGCACATAGTGAAAAGTCGTTAAGAAATTGTATTACGGTCGTGTCATAATCTCTTAAGTCGTATAAAGGCAACTGTTTACACATTCGTAAAATTAGAGTAAAATTACTGCTTAAATCTAAATAATTTATAAGGCGCGTTCATTTTTTCGAGGTTACTAGCGCATATTACTCGATAAAATTAATTTCCCAATTGAACTATTTATTTGAACATGAATTTCGACGATGTACGTAATACGTAATGATAAAATAAAATGGCTTCCTTGCAAGATTAATTCTATCACAGTAAAAATAAATTGTGTCATTTAGTTTCATTCACTATCTCCACTTCACAATAAAATCCCGTAAAAAAAGTCGTAATTAACACTACATAATCGATAAAATGCCGTAAAGCAATGGTAATAAACATCTTAACTCGATTAAAAGTGCATCACACGACATCTATACGGCCACTACAAGACCATATTGCGATTAATACGACTGATACACGACTCTATTATGACACTAACTCGTATAAAATGGGCCCTTTTTGGGTCGTGTTAACGTGATAGCGACGTACCTATTTACTACCAAAGTATAAAACCAAAAGTTAGAATCGGCACGTTGTGGCGACTTATGAAATGTTTGTTGGGTAGTTATCTATCTATAAAAAAAACAATAGAAGAACTTAAATCCGCCGGGTGATTATGTAACTCGCGACCGGTTTGCGACAGGCGTTAATTAAGCAATCAGTGCTGTCAAACGTCAATTTTGTATTAGTTTGACACCAGCTACAACGTCAAAATTGGTCAAAATTTACGTTTGACAGCACTGATTGCTTAATTTACGCCTGTCGCAAACCAGTCGCGAGTTACATAATCACCATACGGTTCACAAATTAACTATCAATCGGCGAAAATACATACATTTGTACAGCCGAACATAGAACCTTCTATCGATTTGTAAGTCATATGCACGTACAGGTCGACGACATTTAGTAAAAAAATATTTATTTAGTCACATAAAGTACGAATAACAAACAACAATAAAATAAAATAAAGGAGACTTGAGCTATGGAAAGAGCTCGGGGTCTCTCTGAAGGATAGGATTCGTTACGAAGTCATCCAACAAAGAATCAAAGTTATCGACATTACTCAAAGAATTTTCAAGCTAAAAGCAGTGGGCCGGCCATATCTCGCGAACAACCGACAACCGCTGGGTTAAACATGTACTAGAGTGTAGACAGCGACTCAGCAAACATAGTGTAGAACGCCCTCCAGCAAGGTGGGATGACGACCTGCGAAAGACTGCAGGCAGATGCTGGATGCGGCAAGTTGAAGACTTCGACGAAACCAAATAGCACTCTATAAAGACGTTTTATATTATTATGTCCGGTACCGCATACCGCAGCGTACTGCGTTGCGATCAAGAGACCAGAGAGCTTTAGGAAATAAAAAAGTCAATACGAAGCAAAACTATATAATATACTAAATGTACACCACTTGAAAAGCTTAGCAATAAAACGCGATGTTTGTGTATGGGCCAATAACCTTATCATTGGTCAAACAAAAATGTATGAAATTCGATCATAGTTTACATAATGAGAGCTAAGCGGAATTCCCTGTTTTTCTACGAATTTTAAACATCGGAATGTGGGGCCACGTAAATGACGATCGTAAAATACTTTTTTACGCGTGGACTGACTCGGAATAATGAACAAAAAGTTCAATAATCCCCGTTGACGGGGATTTTCAACGGGGATTAGTGGAATAAGCCCAAAAAACGAGTGTAATGTTTTCAGGGTCCATGATACTTAAATATTCTAGTTTAAAGTATCAATTATTTATTGCGTCGGTACATGTTGTTACATAGATTTTACAAGCTAGTAGTTTACGATCATCCTATATTGTAAGGTCACTACAATTCATATTAATGAGGTAGATATATAGATAATATACTTTCTGAAGACCTCTGTGGCGCGGCAGCGGGCACACATCTTCGACGCTGTAGTTGATTGTTGCCGATTTTGTATTTCAAGTTTAATCGCTTTTTTCGTGGCTCTGTAACAAAACAACGTGTACCTCTACTTAAAAAATGTATTTACTTCTTTCCAGTGGGCCGTGGAAGATGATTTTTAAATGTCCTCAAATAGGACGTTTATTATATCCATAATAAATAATGCTGGACAATCCACACAGCGTCCACCATCACCTAGCGTCCTAGTCCCAAGCTAAGCAGAGCTTGTGTTATGGGTACTAGATGATACTTCTAGACTAGTCTATTTCAGCTAATTTCATAGTATTATGTCTTATGGCATACTATTGTGGGGGAACGCTGCAGATATAAACACCGTATTTGTGTTGCAGAAGAGGGCTGTTCGTGCGATCTATAATATGGGTCCCAGAGAATCCCTACGTGAAAAATTCAAAGAAATAAACATAATGACTGTACCGTGTCAATATATTTATGAAAACTTGTTGTACACCCATAAAAATATCAATCGGTTCACTAAAAAAAGTGATATACATAATGTAAATACTAGAAATAAGAATAAACTCGCTGTGCACACAACTAGGCTACACAAGATAAATGTATCTTTTAAAGGGCAATGTATACGCTTCTACAACAAAACTCCAAGTGAGTTGCAAAAATTATCAATAAATAAATTTAAAAAAATTGTTAAACATATTCTTTCTAAAAAAGCTTATTACAAAATATCAGATTACTTAGAAGATAAAAAAGCTTGGAACGAGTTTTGCTCCAACTCTAAATCTACCAACTTACAGATAAGCAAATCAAATGTACCTACTAGACACATAAGTTATGAACATACTAGTGGTTTCTTGTCACTTCTTCCACTGGTGGACAAAAAAATGAAGTGAACTATAAAACATGACGTGTCTAAGTGCTTATTTGTAAGCTTAAAGAAATAAAAACTTTTCATTTTCATTTTCATGACTGATATATTTAATACAATCAATCAAAATTACATAGATAGATATTTTTATTATACATATAGATACCACCAGTACACCGTTTTACCCTTTGGATACGGAACCCTAAAATTTAAAGAATTGGATTGAATTTAAAGCCTATGTTCCTCAACAACACCCACACACCAAGTCTCTGTCACCTCATTATAATAAATTCCTATATCCCAATAAGTTAATTAAAATCATTTCTGGCATCAAAATTGAGTTTTCTATCAATTAAAATATATTCTTTGCTCGGTTCGTTACCGTTCTATAATGAGACTTCAATATTATAATGAACCGCATTCATTATTATCTATTCGAATATTATAAATTCAAAGCATGACATACAATGCTTGATGTGCCAGTGTTCCGAGAGAATGGTCTTGTAGAGAAAAGTTAAATAATCATTCCAATTCAAACCATAAATCACACTCTCTCAGTTTAATTTTGATTGACCAACATGTTTCAGATACCTACGGCAATTCTACAACAATATTAAAGAATGTATAAAAGCACTTAAACCGTAACAAAACAAAAAAAAAACAAAACCACAAATCATAAAAAGGAATACTCCAAACAATTACATCGACCATCAATTACGTCACAATAACAAAGTGGCATCGATTTTCCCCGACCTACCGCAAAATCGAATACCCCAAAAATCTAATTACTTTTGCCTTTTGGGTGTAAATTTAGAACGTTCTATTGATTATAGCCGACCTTGTGGAATTAAGTCAAAGAGTGACCCAATTTTACCCAGTCTCCCCTCGCCATTGCCAAGGCTCGCCATTTAGAAGAAAAAGCTCTTTAATGAGACAGCGGAAGTTGGGGAGCTTAAGATTTGTAGAGGAACGAGGTGTTTTGATACTTGAGGATTCATTTGTAATCAATAACACGCTTAAATCAATGATTACTTTTCTATCCTTGAAGGTCAAAGGACATATTAATTGGTTGTATTTTCATTAGTTACAAAATTATGTGGCAAAGTTGAATAGAAAGATGCTAAATAAGCTCGCATTCAATCGCTAAAAGCTACATATAAGATGCTGAATTGCTATTATGCCAGTTAGCTTGACCCTCCGGTATAAACGCTTTGTATGCAACTAAATTATAATTTAATTCATTTCCAACAAATTGTAAGGGTTATTGCAGATTGCTTATCTCAAAACATATAAGAGTAGCGGTAATACCGGATAGCTTTACAAATTATTGCTCTACCGTTGAAAATATCCATATTCATTCAAGTAGTTGGAGCTTTATGAATATTCAGTAAAGTATTAAGATTATGTGTTCCGAGTATAATTAATAAAAAAGAATTAAAACGGAGTTCGAATCAACGGTGGCGTGCCCTGGAGGCCAATGTCCTTTAGACAAGATCGCCCCTTATCGTGCCATCGCACTCTAACCCACAGCTTTGACTCACCACGTCTCTCTCTAATTGGGGATGATATTATCGTGTTACTTATTATCCCACTGGGATATAGTACTTACAAATTCATTTTCAAATCGTACAGTAATTCGTTAATCATTTTATAAGCGTCAAAATTTTTCCAGACAAGAAATTGCTCGTATAAAGGATTTTTTGGCGCAGAAATCTAATTTCTTTACAGATTTTATCTCGCTCTGTTAAACGCGTAATATATTTCAAATGTACTCGGAATTTTCTTTTTTGATATACGACAATCGGGTATCCGATATCGGAGCCGTGAGTTAGCAATAAAAGTAAAGCATGTCGAAAAATATCGTTAAGTAGCACACGCCCCCCCTTAATAACTTCTACGCGAGCGCACTTGGCGCCGTATCGGAGAATTTTCATCTGGATATTTTCCTTTTCCATTGTCGTTATCTGAAAAATATGTTTTTCGTGCCGTACCCCCCTTACCCCACTTTCCCCTCGACAATTCTTCTATAAGGACGTACGCAGTAGACGCGCTACACACGAAATTACGTTTAGTTCCAATTACATAGAGCTCGAAATTATTTCAGCGTGAAAATTGTCGCGCCGAAAAGAAAAATAGTGACACAACCTCCTGCCGAATTCAATCCTTTCAGTAAAGTGTTAGGGTAGAGTTTTGTTTGCGAAGGGTGGAGGGTGGTGGGCGGCATGCGGCCGGAAGGGGGGAGCGGGGCAAATGGACGGAAGAGAAGAAAATAACTTCGCCCTTACACGGACATGCGCAAAAATGCTTCACAATGAAAACGTTGAGTATTTCTGTCATTTGTCCTCATAAAATTTCTCGTCTAAAGAAATTCGCGAGATGTTTTCGTGTACGATTTACGATTGTCGTGGAACTTGAAAGTTTTTAATTTTGTTGTTAAATTCTTTATTCAGTTTTATAATTTATCAAGTGTTTCTTTCTGTAGATTTTTTTTATTCTATGGAAACTTTCTGTGGAAGGACGAGCACCTACTTGGCTATAAAATAAAGCCAAAAAAGCTCGTACATCAATAGAATATAAATCCAATAAAAATTCTCTAACTCCTTGTTTCGGAAGATAGGTAAAATCTCTGCCAAATGTAATGATTATCTACCTAAACTTTTGTTTATTTATTATTCAGCAGCATTATTTATTTATATTATTATTAATGTAAAACCTGTGCTGCTTTTATTACTATTGCTTATCATAAACAAAAAATTACTTTAAAAAAGAGGCCTAATCTCTAAGCAAAAGCCAAAAACCGTTTTGGTGTGTTTTTTTTCTTAAAAACCATATTATGTGTATTATACAATAGGTATTTTTTGTATATGAGGTACATAGAAGACGACCATAATGCTCCTTTGCGTTTCCTCTGCGTTTCACTCAAATCTGGAAACGGACGCGAAAAAGTCAAATAGGTAAATCTTCTACCTATAAGATAAAAATAACCACTTTATTAGTTAGGAGGTTTGAATACCTCAAATATACAAATAAATTATAAAAAAAATTGCAAGGTTTAAAAAGCTCATAATATAATGTATAAATAAATTATTAAAACAACTAACATATACTTCGAGAAGTTCCTTCCAATATCCTTCCAAATAAGTGGTGTAGATAATTATAATTTGTATGTACCAGTTTAACTACATCCGGATTGTTTGCAACAGTCTGCAGTTAGCTCAACTGTTTCAATTGTAAATATTGTTTAATAATAATCATTATTATTAAGTGTTTTGTCCATAACGGTTACCAAAATCTAAAATGTAATTAATAATTAATAATAGGCCATAGAAAAGGAAGAGATCTTATTTTACTTATTCTACGGTCCATAGTAAACCCAATTATATATCAGTATTCTGAATAGTGCGAGTATATTTTTGTAACTCAAAAATATACTCCCGCTATTCACCAGAAATTGGACTCGAAACGTAGTCGCCAGACCCTCTAAAGTTGGATCTAAGAAGAATTACAAATCTCAATCGATCCATCATGGATCGAGTCTATGGATCGATCGTCATCATCATCACATAGGCCTCCCCCAACGAGCGCCACAGCGCCATGTCTTCAGCTTGCTGCATCCAGCATCTACCTGCAGTCTTTCGCAGGTCGTCATCCCACCTGGTCGGAAGGCGATCAAATTCATCCAAAATGTTACTAAATCTCTCTGTCACCATAACCTGTTAACCAACCCTGTCAAGGTTTAATATCCCAGCAAATTCTCTTTGTGGCTTCAAAATTCTTTGGCAACTCGAAAATCAAAGCTACCGAACGAAAAGTTGTTGCCCTTTGAAAGGTACCGTTATTATTTTCTTGAGATCCTCTTTTATGTAAGAGAACGCTTGAAAAGAGGGTGGTAAAGGAAAATATGAGAGAATCTGAATATCGCGTGGTTTTAGGGTTCCGTATGTGGAGGCAAACTCGTAACAATAGATAAGGATTGTCTAGTATAATAACTGAAAGATAACCTTGCTTCATAATAGGAAACTGAATTTGAATAACTTGCTAGAAAAAATTTGAAATTACTGAATTAAAAATGTATTGTAAGTATAAAAAAATGTATCTAAATAAAAATAAACATAGTAGATACAAAAGGCGGCCGTATCGCCGTATTGAGCACGTGTTTGGTCCGGACATTATCTTGAGCATCTATACACATATTTTACTACGTGAAATTACGAAAACATCTTCCTTGATGCAGGGGCCAAATCCAAAAAAGAACTATAATCATATATTCCGATTTAGAAAAACCACATTAAAAGACTTTTCCGATGATTTTTATCTAAGGTGAACGATTGCTAAAACTAAGGAACCCTACAAGACGCTAGGCAACTCGAACTTACCCATACACTTCCCCCGTCTCTTTCTAACCGCCCACGTAAGACAAAGACGGAGGTCGAGTAGCTTTCATGTGAAGAGTCTCCATACAAGGCACTCGTTACATCATGCCTCGAGGCTCCCTCTCGCGGGCATTTTGACAAGTATTTTATGAAAAATGTAACCTTTGACAATGCTTTCGAAATACCTTGTTGTTCGTAATGAGATGGAACTTCTGATGTTGAAAGTTGGAGAGTACAAGACGACCTCTGTGGCGGGGTGGAGGTCCGCCTGCGAGGAGGTTCGATTCCCGCCTCTGGATAAATGTTTGTACGATCTGTAGATACTTTTTCTATGTTCAATAAAAATGCTCTATCTATTTTATGTTATCTAGTAGCCATAACACAAATTTTGTGTTATGGCTACTAGATAACATAATGTAGAAACTATAAGTTGCTTAGCTTGGGTTAGATGATGCTGTGTGATTTGTCAATCAATTATCTATGTATACTAATATTATTAAGAGGAAAGGCTTGATTTTTTGTTTGCAATGAATAGGCTCCGAAACTACTGGACCGATTTGAAAAATTCTTTCAGCGATGGCGTTGGGAAGCTACACTATCCCCGGTGAACACAGGCTATATTATATTTTCAAAAAGGTTAGGGATTCGTACTAACCTTCCCGGTACCAGACCGGGAAGGTCCGTTAGTTTATTATAAGTTTTGTTCCTACTACGAGTATGTATTCTGTTATTTGTTACGGTATTCTAATGTGATAAGCATTATTTCTAAGAAATAGGTAAGGTTATTAAATAAAAGTAAACTAGTTTATGTCCGCGGCTTGGCGTAATAAAATTTGTGGGTAGTTCAAAATAGCTACATTTATTTCAACTTTTGAATAAGGATATTATGTCGGAAAGGGCTTTATTTTGGAGCTTTTTTATTTTCGCCCAAAGTTGGGCGAAAATCAATGCTGAAATGTAATTTGGGTATACAAACATAGATATAAATTGATATTACCCTTAGTTTTGGATGGTAAACGTAGTGTAGGACGCCCTCCGACCAGGTGGGATGAGCACCTGCGAAAGACTGCAGGTAGGTAGATGCTGGATGCGGCAAGCTGAAGACATTGGGGGAGGCTTATGTCCAGCGGTGGACTGCTATAGGCTGATGATGATGATGATGATGAACACTTCCACGTTTGTATGGGACGATCAGCGACCTATTACGTTTATATTTTAATATAGGAATCACTATTTTTTTAATTCTCAACATTTTTCTTACGCTAATGTTTATTTTTAATATACGGTGTATGATTAAGTACGGCTGTAGTAAGTGCTTACAGACTGTTTGACGTATGGAAGCAATAACAGCAAATAATAAACTCCGGAAGAAGGAGCGTTTTCCTCTATGGATGTTAGCATTACTGGATGAGCCGCAGCTAACGAATGATACAATATAATACATTGCAATTCAATGCAATACAAGTGATGGTGGCGTGTTATCCTACTAATATTATAAACGCGAAAGTTTGTGAGGATGAATGTGTGTTTGTTGCTCTTTCACGCAAAAACTTCTGAATAGATTTTGATGTAACTTCATAATAATGTAGCTTACATATCAGAATAACACATAGGCTACAATTCATAAAGATGTATTGTATAATATTATCCAAAATATCTATCATAACGTATATTATGATATTTGATTTTTTCTTCACTTCATTTTTCGTCTACCAGTGGAATAAGCGCCATAGCGCCCATTTCGCCGCGATATTATATTTCTGTTTATTTAAATAATAATTTGGTAATATTTCGTTCATTTTTTTTTAAATCTTTTTTTGCGGCAAGCTGAAGACAGAGCGCTATGACGCTCATTAGGGGAGGTCTATGTCCAGCAGCGAACTATTATAGGTTGATGATTTAATTCATAACATGTTTCAGTGTCGTTTCCAATAACTCATAGATCCACGATTCCTCTCAGAATATTACTCGCGCGTCTCCCTCATTACTAGGCAAATCATTACTGGGTGAAATCGTATGGAATCGGGAGGGATTGTCCCCATACCGCTCTCAACCTTATCTACACGACCATAAACGTGATTTTCCTTTAGCAGAGTGCGCATTATGATTCGTTATGATATGTCATCTAGTGAATGAAAAATATGAGATTTTCCGAGGCCTCCGATATTGCTGAGTGATTTTTAATACGAGAGTTATCGATATACCTATAGGTAGGCAGTTTATAGATATAGGTGTGGTAGAAATACACTAGTTTGGATTGATTGCGCCAAATAACTTTTTGGCTTTCGGTTAGTAAATAAACAGATATTGTGTTTCAGTTATGGAACGTTACACGTGATAACTGCAGATTTTTTTTTACAAAATAGAGGATATGGTATATAAAATAATGATCTCATAAAAGGAAGACATCTGAAAACGATTAATATTTTGAATTTATATATAAATAAATAAATAATGCTGGACAATTCACACAGCATTATCTAGCCTCATGGTAAGCAGAGCTTGTGTTATGGGTACTAGATAACTGATATACATAATACAATATATTACATAGATAGATATTTTTTATTATACATAGAAAACAACCAGAACACCCGGAACAAATATCTGCAGATCGTACACACAATTGTTCTGAGGCGGGAATCGAACCCGCAACCTCTTGCGTCGCAGGCGGACCTTCGCCCACCGCGCCACATCGGTCGTGTCTATCGAATTTCATTGGTACCCTATTCAAATATGTTGGTAACCTCTGGTGTGTATAGGTAATTAGGTAGTTATGTACCAAAAATCTGTTTGCTGTGAAAATGGCGCGTTATGTGTGTGTTGCGGAACCAAAAAACGGGTTTAAAGATTCTCAAATCAAGCTTTACGCTCGGGACTACACTCCTATACATATTTTTCCTGCATTTTTTTCACTATTTTCTTTTCACGCCTGTTACACGTGTGTTTTTTTATCATCTTCATCAACCTAAATAGTCCGCTGCTGGCATCTTCAATGAGCGCCATAGCGACCTGTTTTCAGCTTGACGCATACGGCATCTGCCTGTAGTCTTTCGCAGGTTGTCATCCCACCTCGCCGGGGGGCGTCTTACACTACATTTGCCGAGTCGCGGTCTACACACAAGAACACGTGGGGTAACCTAGCGGTTGTCGGTTTTTCCTGATATAGCCGGCCCACAGCTTCAGCTTGCTAATTCTTAGATCTCGATAAATTTGGTGTTTTCTATCATTGGCTGTAAATACATGTAGGTAAATGGTAAATGTCATTCCCCCCATACCTACATGTCGCATCTTCACCAATCGCAGTACAAGATTGTGAGGAAAAACGCGATTTTTCTCCACACACGCCCACCTACCCCACACGTACTTACCCCACCTTACCCCCTTAATGCGTTCTTATTATTGTCTACCCACAATAAGGTCTTACTACCAAGGGATACAAGGAAAACTACACTGTCTTTGGAGGACTATAGGGTTGATAGTTCCTTGTGTTTTTATTTGGTGAATATATTTTTTTGGAGTTGATTGGAAATTCGGTTCAGCAGTCGATTCCATATTGAATTTGTATCCGTTCACCCGAAGGATAGAGTATGTATGTGCAGGAGTATTTATATAGTACCTAGAGGTATTCTGATTTTCATCTGAAATTGTATTTCAAAAGGAACTTACTTATATCTACCTAGTTCTTTACTAGGATACTTGACGACCACTTTGGCGCGGTGGACGAAGGCCCGCCTGCGACGCAGGGGCTGCAGGTTTGATTCCCATCTCGGTACAAATTAAAGATCTGCAAATATTTGTTCCGGGTGTTCTAGGTATTTTCTATGTATAATAAAAATATCTATGTAATTTATTGTATTATGTATATCAGTTATCTAGTACCCATAACACAAGCTCAGGTTTACCTTGGGGCTAGATAATGCTGATAATAATCTGATATTGAATCCGGCATAATAATGCCGGATTCAATTCACACAGCATTATCAACACAACAGCGTATAAATAAATATATTTATTTATTTATATGAATATTTATACTACTTCACTAACGCATACCGACTTAGATATGCGTTATGACAGCAGGACAAATAAACCATATACCTAAACATTTTATATGTATACTCCGGAACCTTAAAAGTAATAAAACAAAAGTGCTAAAACACCGTCAGAGGTTCGTAACCGGCAAACCACTCAATTAGACGGCAATATTAATATTTCACGTTGTAAACAGTTACGTGTAGCTGCGAACGGCTCTCGACTTCAAGGAAAATGTTGGGAAAGTTCAGATGGAGGTGGTACATTTTATGTCCGGGTTACTGCTGAGGTAATATTTTCGATGAGTAAACAAAAACGTTAAAGCAATATCTAGAACGGCCAACAGTCAAGTCATTTAGATATCACACCAAAAACGGAAAATAAATTGTTAGATTGTTGTGCCCTGACAGGGTTTTTTTTGCACTGTGTACCCACTAAGATACTACACCTAAGAACCTGTTATTTATTATTTTTTTTAAGCCATTATTGTCCCACTGCTGGGCAAAGGCCTCCCTTTTCTCCTTCCACTCCTCGCGATCCAACGCAGCAACAGGCCATGATGGAAGATGTACCTCGAGCTCGTCGCGCAATCTCATCCTGGGCCTTCCACGTCGCCTCTTAGCGTTGGGTGGAAATGGTTCCTAAGGACTTGTATGCATAATAAAATCACAATAAATTATATGAATATGAATAAATATGGAAAAGAGGGCCCAGTTCAGTAGACGTTTTGCTCGATAAAAGAGTTGAGATCTAAGGGGTGCCAAGTTATAGAGCAGTTACGTTAACTATATTCATTTTTTTTTGATAATTTTTTATTTTTGTTATACAAATGATTTTTAAATTCTTAGTCTTAGATATATAATTAGTCATAATTATTGCATGCTAGAATATAGTGAGACATGAATGCATTACCACCTTTATACCATGTTTGACGCAATAAATATGTTTGAATTTGATTCTCGTAAATGCCGCATCCAATAAACTCAACCCCGTTCGTGCATCCCCCGGCATCGATCTCCCTAATGAGCGCTTACGTGCCGAACTTGACCTCCCCTGACCTCGTGCGGTACTTTGAAACCGACTCATCTACTTATTTAATTCGGCTAGGGCTCATTTGCATGATTCTAACCGAGAGTTGTAGCTAAAATCATGAGTTGACCAGACGACAGCCGTTTTCACAAAGAAAAAAAGTGTTTTAAATGTTCAAAGCTTTTGGCTTTTGGGTGATCTTTTCCAAAGCTTGTTTAAAGCCACCCTACATAATAAGTACCTATAAAGATACATTTTAGAATAGATTGTAATAGAAAGACATTTATTTATTGCTTACCATGGGGCTAGATAATGCTGTGTGAATTGTCCAGCATTATTTATTTTATTTTATTTATTTATAACAACACACAAAATAAACACTAAAAATGTATACTTTTGTAAAAGATTTGTTATAAATAAACCGCATGACTATCGACTGATAACTTTGACTCAGCATAACGGTGGCTAAGCTCCAAAAGCGAGGCCAGCGCTAGTCTTCCGTTAGAACTTTTGATGGTGACGTCACGAATAGGCCTACGATGTCAGAAGAATAAAATACTTGAAAAACGAAATTTAAACAATCAAATACCTATACCGTAAAGTTTACAAGTTTTTTTTTTCGTCCATGTTTCGTGTATAATCGGCTGTTCAGCCATAATTAGACGCGGTCTCAGGAAGGATACTAAGGTGCCATTTCCACTTCCAGTGAAAGGCACCATCTCTAGACTTGAAAACTTAAGTTCCTTCGGTAAAGCGCAAGACACATACAGTTTACAAGTAAAAAAAGGTATTCATATAGGTAAATACGGACGCCCTCCGGCCTGGTGGCTTGCCGCATTCAGCATCTACCTGCGAAAGATTGCAGGTAGATGCTGGATGCGGCAAGCTAAGGACAGGGCGCTATGGCGCTCAGGGGGGAGGCCTATGTCTAGCAGTGGACTGCTATAGGCTGATGATATAGGTATTATTAGATAAATACAGGTATTATTTACTTGATTTAAAGAAGCTGACGTCTCAAAATCAAACTCAATTTTATTTCTTTAGGTTTACAAAATAAGCACCTGTATAGTAGGTATAGTTACTGTAGACCTGGATCTCTGACTTCAACGTCAAAAATATGCAAGACTTCATCCACTTATAAAAAAATAATGATAATAAATAAATAACCTACAACTTACCGACAAATTACCTTTATCGATGACCATTTCTCGGAATATTATTTTTCGTTTTTACACAATAATCTTGTTTTTAATGAACGGGTAATTTATCGTATTTAATTATCAACCGATAAGTTTGCTACAGCTGTCTTTTTATAAGTGGCCATTAATAAGTCAAGAAGCATTTTGTGTATTTTTGATTACGGATTCTTAATTAAAATAATTCGAAGATAATTCTATTCTATTCTATTCTAAAATGTGAAAACCTGAATTAACTATGTCGAGTGACGAGTAAGTAATAATTTGCGATGTAGTATTGCTCTTATTTATGGGCATGAGCTGGGGCCGAATTCTGCAAACCAATAAAGAATTAAATAATGCAGGACAATTCACACAGTATTATCAATCGCTAGACTATGACAATAATTGCGTCGCAGAATCGTCCATAGATGGAAGAAACTCTAGATAGTGCTTGCAGTGCTATTTGCACGAGTGCTTGCAGTGCTATTTGCCGAGAGATTGATGGAAGAATGGTTGCAACCTTGACTCTTTTCACACGCGTTCTGTCTGTATTTTCTTTCATAAAAGGCCAAAATGTGTAGGTATTTGAAACGATAGCAGTTTTGCCATAAGTCCTTTTAAAATTTCGAGATTTGTTAACTCATTTAAGCTTACTGTGACCGACTGCAGTACAGTCGGATCATACGGTCAGTGTTGTTCTGTGAATTTGGACATTCCTGATTCTGAAGACGAATAATTGGATACCTGCTACCGCCAATTCGCGTCTGTAACTCCGAGCACATCCAGTCGCCTCGTGACCACGATCACTGTAACGCGATAAAAACGTAGGAAAAAAAACAAAAGATACCCGATAAAATCACCTCTAATATTTTCATTCTAAACTACTATTGTTACTGTTGCTAAACTACTATTGTTACTGTTTCAATACTGTTGACAAGTGCTTGCACGAGTTAGCGGAACTTAAACTTAACTCCACTTTTAAACTTAGCGCTCGAGTTTACTAAGTTGCAACCGGAGTTTTAACTTAAAACTGTAATTATAACTAACTGAGTGCTACTTAGCTAGTTAGTGGCTATTTAAAAGACAGTTACTGCTTCTTACCCTGACATTCCAGCGACTCCACACCTACAATTAGAGCCATGTCTTCGCAGAAAATACTTCACTCGTATTTGTGAGAAATATCCTTAATCATAGGTTTATAATTTTCCTTCTATTGCTTGTAGGCGTAGTTTGCGAAATGAGCTCTTTTCTCAGGCTGAATTTTTATTGTCATTGAAAGTGGGATCGGATTTTTGACAGTTTTATAGAAGACTAGCGGACCTTCCCGGCTTCGCACGGTTTTAGTACGGATCCCTAACTTTTTTGAAAATATAATATAGCCTATGTCCACCGGGGATAGCGTAGCTTCCCAATGGTGAAAGAATTTTTCAAATCGGTCCAGTAGTTTCGGAGCCTATTCATTACAAAAAACAAACAAAAAATCAAACCTTTCCTCTTTATAATATTAGTATAGATAGATAGAATATACTATAAAGCACAAAAGTTGTATCTCGGCTTGCATAATGCTAGATAGCATTGTCTACCTGCTAACCTTTGGGTAGTGTGGACAACAATTTAGTAGGTAGTGCTGGATTACAAAACTTATACCGGTGGCTTTGGCAGATTTTGGCTTGTAATGCCGGATTTGCAACAAATGCGTACCTGTGTTCGGGTCATACACTAACAAACTCTCAGCTTTTATTAAATTACGAAGGGTGGTGATCGCAGGCCATTATGAATGTGAACGGCCTGACTATAAAAACTTGTTTCAGAAACACCAACGTTGGGCATAGGCCTAGCTAGGCATTATCCTCCAAACTTTTGTGCCATTTCAGTTCTGCGCAAATCTCATCCAGGTATCGCGGGCTTGTACATAAAACCTACATAGCTTCGGGAAATGTTACAGAAAACACATTCCTTTTCCTTATAGCAAGTCGAAGTGATCCTAAAGTACCCCTTCGCCACGCCCTTCACGACATGTGTGTCTTTTTTCCCTACTCGCGGATTTTTCACGGTTTTCTCGGCTTATTTGATAGGTGCTCTTATCTCGGGAGTGATTCCACCCTTTGAAGGTAGAAAAATATTCCTTTCGAAAGAGCTTTAAAACCTTCATTATCATACATAATACAAAATGATTTGGCGTGTTTTAAAATACTATAAACCGATGTTAAATTCCTAAATAATGAAAATGGGTTTAACTTAGTTGTAAAAAATAATCGGTTGGCGTGATATTCTGTAATTCGTCCATCAAATTTAAGACCTATAATGATTTTCTCATGGATGCCATTGTCAGACCTGTTTACAGAATATCACGCCAACCGATTCTTTTTTACAACTAAGTTAAACCCATTTTCATTATTTAGGAATATTCCTAAATAATGAAAATGGGTTTAACTTAGTTGTAAAAAATAATCGGTTGGCGTGATATTCTGTTATTCGTCCATCACATTTAAGACCTATAATGATTTTCTCATAGATGCCATTGTCAGAACCGGATCAAATTAAAATGGAACCACACGGGAAGTACCAGCTTTCAAACAAAAATAGAATAATGCTATAATAAATAAAGATAAGCTCTAAATAATTAAAAAGAAGACGATAAAAATACACAATAGAATAATACAGTCATTTTAAACCTTGCCATTTAATACACTTGAAATAAAACTAAAAATATGGCACATGGAGAAACGCTTTTATGAATTTAAGAGGTCATAATATTTTAATTTTATATTTTTACTATTTACTTACAACCGAAAGAATTAGCAAGCTGAAGTGGCAGTGGGCTGGCCATATCTCGCGAAGAACCGACGGCCGCTAGGGCAAACGTGTTCTTGGGTGGAGACCACGACTCGGTAAACGCAGTGTAGGACGCCCTCCGACCAGGTGGGATGACGACCTGCGAAAGACTGCTGGTAGATGCTGGATGCGGTAAGCTGAAGACAGGGTGCTGTGGCGCTCATTGGGGGAGGCCTATGTCCAGGAGTGGACTGCTATAGGCTGATGCTGATGTTGATGACTTACAACCGAAGGTAGAATCTTTTTTAAACTATTATTTGTTTTACATTTTACACTTCTTGAGATGAAGTCCGGCAATGACAAAGACACCCGAGAAACTCATCTGAGAAAGCGCTCCCGGAAGCCGCCCAGCCAAACAAATAGCCTTTCTAATGCCATGTCAATACATTTCAATTTACCACAAAAGACTTCCGTTTACTCACACTCCACTACATTATACCCATCTATTGAGTAATCTATTCAAAGACTGGACTTAAGGTGGTTCGCTTCACATTGGCGAAAATGAGCTTTATTTTCTGCGCTATACAAAAAATAAGACCAGATGGTAAAGGCCGAGGGCCTATCTCCAGCCGCCCCTAATGAGCGCCATAGCACCATGTCTTCAGCTTGCCGCATCCCGTTGTAACCAACTTAAAAAAAAGGAGGTTCTAAATTCGACTGTTTTTTTATTTTTACCTAACTATGTTTGTTAACTTTCAACTTTCGAACCGTTTTTGAATATTCTTATTTATTAAACCAAGTTTTAAATCATTAAGAATTTGAAGTCAGTATATACTGCCGTGCTAAAGATAACCGCCGTAAGCAACATTTTTTTCAATATTGAGTTACTATCATATTCGGAACCGCCGTATCGAGATCTATAAGTTTTACTTTGACAGATTTTCAGGATAAAGGCTCTAAAGGCTATTTTCAATTTAGATAAGCGCAGTAAGTACTGTATTTTTTTTATAATCCTTAGAATTACAGTTGTAAGCGCTCATTCCACGGTTATGCTCTAAACTTCCTAAAATATAGCCCATAGAGTGCTTACCATAAATGCAGTAACGACTTACAATAACATTTTATTAAGCATTACGTATTTTTTTCGACAACTTCTTGCTTATAATAAGCGTTGTATTTGGCCATTGCGGCGGTTAAGATAGGTAGCTGTAACAGCTTATATCTAGTTATTCTTATGATAACCGCCGGATGTACACATACCGCGCTTATTTAAAGGAAACGCACGACTCTTCACAGGGTGAATCCTAGAAATACGCGCCGTAATTATAAGTCACGACGCTTATACTAAGGAAAACTAAGAAAATGAAGTTTTTAATGCTTAAAATGTAAGCCACATCAGTAACTATACGGCTGTTATTTTAGGGCATTGCCAATAAAAATACACATACATTGTCTTTTGCGGCAGTCGGTACGAATTTAACGGGATGAGGGGGAGGGAATGGTTTATTATTATTGCGTAAGCGCTCACCAAATCAGTTGGGCTCGGACCACCGGGAGCGCCACGCGCGTGTTGGGTGTAGCTGTGCTGCAGACATTTGGCGGCAAAAGCAATTTTGGTAAGTACCTACTTAAATTTTAAATTTAGCATTCACTGATTGTCTAGCTAGCAGTTGGTATATTAATTAACGTGCTATCAGCACGTTAAATCTTCCGAGACGAAGATAATTTGTAAACTTTCTATCATCCGATGGAGTTGAAATTTTGCGTACTCTCATTCATATTTTACCAATGAACTCTTCCACGCTGTAGGAAAACTACCTGATCAGCCAGGTTTTTAGTTAAGACTTAAAATAACCGTCTGATTGCGCCTCCGTGAAGGTGGTTGGTTGGTAGCCCATTGTAAATCTGGGTTGCCATTATATGAGGCTCATTTTAATCAGCTTGCAGTTCTTATAACAAGCTGTTTAGAAGTTTCAGACTTTCATTTATACAATTAAACGTTTTTAAATAAAAAACATAATTTCAGGAAAAATGGCGGCATCATCTGCAAGACGTAACAAAATCCTAGCTATGGCCACCGACCAAGGAGTGAAGAATATTTCATCAGAAATGGAGCCTCGTAATAGTGCTAGTAACAGTGATGAGGCAAACACAGGCAGGGATGTATATTTTTTGCTATGCCATGAAGAAGTAGGAATGTCACCTGTTCCTGATCCTGATAACCAAGAAAATTATGAAAATGAACAAAAAATTGATATTTTTCATGACTCCGATGATGATGATGACAGAAAATATATTCCTGAGTCTTCAGATTCAGATGATAACCATATATCCCCTTACTGCAGGGGACGAAAACAACCATCATTAATATTGCAGAATATCAGAGAACAAGCAAGTAGTTCAATGATTGCCGAAGTTTTAGAGCCAGTACCTGGTACAAGTTTGAGTATAATGCGAGAACCAGAAGAAAGCGATCCTAATATGAGAGATCTAACGCCACAAATGAATGACATAAACTCTGACACACTAACACAACCCGAAATTGCCTCCGAAAATAACGTTGAATACTTGCAAGATAATGCAACAGAAACTGTTCACGCAACACACGAATCTACTGAAACAGAAGACAATGGATTAACCAAAAAAGGTGAGCCACGTAAAAGAAAAAAAATTAAAGAATCTGTCAAGGAGAGACTTGAAAAGAAGAAGAAAATTCGAGAAGACAAGACTATATTAAAAGAACCCTGCACAGATTCATGTATAAAGAAATGTTCAACAAAATTCACAGCGCAGGAAAGGCAAGACATACATGACAAATACAATGCTCTGAATTATGAATCGCAAGGACTATTCATTAAATGTAGCATTGATGAAAAGCCAGTTATTCGAAGATCCAAAGTGGCGAATACATACAAGAGAAATACTACTTTCATATACAGTTTAAAAGGCAACGATAATATAAAAAAAGAAGTCTGCAAATGCTTTTTTCTTTCTACTTTAGGATATAAGCCTAATAATGACAGAAGAATTGTTACGGCGATGAAGAAGGCTGTTGACGAACAAAAAACAACTCGAGGTTCCTACAAAAGAACTCTAATAGACAGAGACGCTTTAAAAGAACATATAATGTCATATAATCCTGCAATCTCGCACTACAGGAGGGAACATGCTCCCAAAAAGTTATATCTCCCTAGTGATATAACCATCACAATGATGCATGAGAACTTTTGCGCGAAAAATCCAGACATCAAAGTTTCTCTTGAAGTTTACAGAAAAGTTGTAAGAGATGAGATGAACATATCTTTTGCTCACCTTGGGAATGAAGAGTGTGAACAATGCGAGTATTTTAAGCGACACGACAGTCTACACGTGCAATATCAAGACGACTCCTGCGAAATTTGCAATAATTTCCATATGCAGCATCACCCCAGATATACAGACTCACGCAAAGAGTACGAAGAAGACAGGTTAAAGGCAAAAGAAGACAAAGATGCAATTTACTATTCTGCTGATCTTCAAAAGGTTATCATGTTGCCAAGGATGGACCAATTTAAAACTGCCATTTTCTGCCCGCGGATCATCGCGTTTAACGAAAGCTTCGTCCCTCTTGGTCCAGCAACAGCAGAAAATTTGCCATATGCTGTTGTATGGAATGAAACTATATCCGGCCGTAGCCAAGAAGATTTAATTTCTGCCTTCAAGGTGTTTCTTGAACACAAAAGAGACGTGAAACACGTAGTGCTTTGGCTCGACAACTGCTGTGCCCAGAATAAGAACTGGGCACTGCTATGCTTTCTGGTCGATATTGTTAACAGTGGAGATATTGCAGCTGAGAGCATAACGCTAAAATTCTTTGAACCAGGGCATATCTTTATGTCAGCAGATAGTTTCCACCACCAGGTGGAACTATCTTTGCAAAGAAAAGGAAAAGTTTACGATTTTAACGATTTTGTGGACTCGGTCCAGAAGAGCAACAAAAGGAAAAACATTGTTAAGGTGATGGATATAGCAGATTTCATCTCTTATGAAGACATGTCGTCGCAGCACAAGCTACGCAAAAATGAATCACGAGTTTATTTAAGTAATATAATGGCTGTGAGGGTTGAGAGGGGCCTTTACAAATTAAAATATAAATTTCTTCACAGTGAGAAATTCAAACCAGAACCATTGGATTTTCTACAGATAAAAATTACTAAATTAAATCAATTTCCTCCTATACAGCGCAAACAATTTCCTAGAGGGATAACCCAGGAAAGAAAATCAGCTATTATAGAAAAGCTGGTTCCTCTGATGCCCGAAAATAGGAAAGCTTTTTGGATGAATTTGCCCACCGCATATTCTGCTGAAAACCTGTTGGATGAAAACTAATACCTATAAAAACACCTATAAATACATTTTCCGAGTTGTGTTTTTAGATGTTCCGATTTTTTGAAGGTTTCGTTTTTATTGTTAAAGTGGGTAGTCCTTACTTGTTTTAGAAGGTGTTTTTTTGATTTTTTGTGTTTTAAATGTCCTCCAAAGTACGTAGTAAAGTTTAGTTTTCCAAAGTACAAGACATCGATGTGAAACATTTGTTAAGCATAAAGACGATCTTAGAATAAATAAAAAATAATTTTACTGCATGTGCAATGAAAAATGCTAGTTAATAGGTTTAATTAATATTTTAACAGGTGATTAGTATAAGTTAATGAGACTGTAATAACTAAACAAAGTGATCTCGAAGAGCATTATGAGTGAAAACTATTGACTGTGATTTTCTATGATTGAATAACGTAACTGTTAACTAGTAATTAGATTTTAGGTAACTTTGAATTCCAAATAAACATTTTAGACTGAACAATATTTTGTTTAACTTATTTTCGCTATTCTAACAAACCCTGATGGAATAAATGATAATAAAATTAATAAAGGCTTATAATATACTAAGATTTTCTTCGAATGACTCCTTCACTAACTTGCAACAAGCGCCGTAAGTAGCGTAAGTAGTTTGAGGTAAAAATGTATTTATATTATGAATTCCTTCTTATAACCGTCGTAGGTGACGTGGTTAGCGCGGTTATGCTTAAAATAACAATATTTTCTAATTTTGTTCTTTTTAGCAAAAGCGCAATAAAATGAATTCCATAGCATTAGCGCTCTATGTGTGTTGCTTACAACGCTTATTGCAAGTATTTGTTTTTAAATAACCGTAAGCTTCCTCAGCATAACATGTTTTTTGTTATTTTATTGAAGTAGTCGTTGTTGTAGGAGTATTCTTATCCAGCCTTTAAAAACTACATCATTTTCTCTATAACACAAATGTATCAGAAGTATCAAAAAGTGAATTTTGTAGATTTAAACAACAAAAACAAATTGAAAACTTTAGACGCAATTTTCTCCAAACTAGCACGCATGCACTTGTCGCTCTTATCTTTAGCACGGCAGTATAGTTATTTTCGAACACGCCAAACTATTACCATGTTATTAAAAAGTTGGATTTAATAGTCTTTTTTGAATATTTGCTAATATAATAAAAAATATTAGATTGTTTATAAGTACTACAATTCAAATTACTTCTACTTCAATTTGTATTTTACAAATAGGTCCACCTACACACCCACCGAGTTTGTCTAACCCTCCACCAAACATCCTGTATATTACCAAATTCACCACTATTGCATCAAAGTAGATAACAACTTTTTTACTAGTTTTATTCACCAAAGAATCCAGCAATTCGAACCACCTTAAGGTTTGTCCATAGAACTTAGAAGTGAAATGCACGTGAATAGCTCTTCGGAAATGGCTGTGAGTGGACAGATTTAGCATGCTATTGACAAAATGGTATAGTGGCAATATAGTGGGCAGCTGATTTATGTGAGAAGCGAAAGCTTTGAAGTAGTTCCATTGATGAGGCTTTAATGCTGATAGGTGGAAGATGCCGTGGAACAATAAGGAGTGTTAAAAGGTAGTAAATGTCAATTCTTAAGTAAATGCGAAAGTAACCCGGTCTTCACGACTTGAATGCTGGACGGATCTCTTTGATATTTTGTTTGGAGATGGCTTGAGGAATCAATGGGTCAGAGACACCTACATTTTATTGTAGACTAGGTTCTTCTCGCGGCCTCGCACTCGTTTTTTATATGGAAACGGTAAAAGGTTATTTCTTTACCATGGAAACTGTTTAATGGGATAAAAAGTACCTTGCCTATGTTTGTAGTATCTATTATTGATTTATATTATAAATAAATCATAATAATAGATATAAATTTATACAATATATTTTATATATCTATACGAAACCTCTTTAAAATCAAACCGTCCCAGTTTTTCAAAGGGCTTAACGGGCCCACTTCTCCCACTAGTGGACAAAAAATTGAAGTGAACAGTAAAATAATCTTATTTGATAATCATTTATAGCATAAAGTATGACTTGTCTAAGTGCTTATTTTGTAAGCCTAAAGAAATAAAATCTTAAGAATTTTGCAATAAAGTACAGAAAATTTTTTATCGTTTAAAAACCAAAAGTTAAATATTTGGCTGTTGCTCTCTAGGTACCAAATCTATTTGAACGAATCCCCTTCAACGTTTGGTAATGTTAAAGCACCATATTTCAAGTCTTGAGCCTCACTCGCTTTCAAAGTCTATCGGACAAAGTCGAGAGTACTCCTCGAGTATTCGTTGGTACGTCACTGGGTTCTAGAGAATACGGTGACCGTCATTTACTGTGTTAAACTTCATATTCAGTTATGTATTATGACCTGAATCGCTATTATTATTATTATATTAGCCTGGAGTGTCCCACTGCAGGGAAAAAGTTCTTCCACTCATCTCACAATTCTCCACAATTTTTATTTTTCCATGGTATAAAATGAAGTCGCTTTTGCTGTCTGTTCGCTTCTTTTAAACTTCTCAACGAATTTTATTTTAATGCAGTTTTCAGCAATAGATAAAGTGATTCAAGATGAAGGTTTATATTATGATTTTATTAATCACTCCACACTGCCTCATATTAGTATCTACATTGCACCCGTGCGAAGCCAGGCCGGGTCGCTAGTATACAATACAATACTTTATTGCACACCAAGAAAATACAAAGTACTCAGTTTAATTTATTTATCAGCTAACTAACCCGCATTTCTTTAGTACCTCGAACATGAGCGACCTACCTTGAATACTCCTCAAAAGAGCTTGTTGTTATTTATAATGAATTTTGGAGACTATCTCGATGACATTTATAATGATGATGAAGCTTAAACGACTAAGCATACCGAACTCGAGTATGTTTTAAAGAAATTCTCGAGAAATTTCAGACGAGTTTGAGTAAAGGATTAGTAGAAGAATTATCTAAAGATATCCGGGTGTTACACTATCGTCCGTCAACTAGCGGCCGCTATTTCAAACACCCTCACCTAAGCAGGTTCTCGACTCGCGAGGTGCTCAAGCCGACATGACTCCGACATCTGATCCTAAGATAGTGCATGCTCCCAATTCAGGGACCCTTGAAGACTTCAAGCTTGTGGTGGAAACCATAGACTTGAAGACTTCAAGCTTTTGGTGGAAACCATAGACTTGAAGTTTGAAATATTTTTTTACAATACAATTCTTTTGGTGGAAACCAAAGACCTTCGGCTTGAAATAATTTTTGTATGAATTTTAAATAGATACACTTCTGTAGGCCGCCCATTGTACAACATATATGTATTTGTTTTTTTTTCCTGTCTTGTGTTTCTGTTTTTATTTGGTTTGCAATAAAGAGTAATTGTATTGTATATAGTATTGTAATACAATTCTTTATTAATAACGCCAAGTTACAATTCAATCGCAATAACGTAACCAATATTGTAAACAATAGTGGCCATTACTAGTACGAGTATGTCATATAAATATTAAATTTTAATACCTATATTCCAACCGAATTGGATGTACAAAGTTAGTAAACAAAAGTAGTAGTTAGCAAAGTAAATAATTACCCAATTCGTAGTGAAGTTCTGGGTCTCATGTGTTGAGCTTTTTATCAAACAAAAGCTTACTTAAAAATCGGAAGCCAAATTTAAGTTACTTATGAAGTTATGTTCAACGTTATTTCTAACAACATAATGATAACTCCAAGTAGCTAACTCTAATTAATACCTAAAAAGCTACCGCCCAGAAAACATTGTTCCAAAGCCAACAAAATCCAAAAAAAAATTTAAATATTTTCCACACATTTTCTTCAACAAACAAGCAAGTCTCAGCCGAGATTGGTCATTCCCGATGCGGGGTCACGAACGCGCCTGACTCCGCACTCATCACCCCTTGCACCCCCCGGGGGGTCAGGGGGTCGGGGGGTCGGGTGCGACCCACTTGAGGGGTTTAGACTAATGAACGCGCGAAGGCGGTAAATGCGGTGAAGAGTTAGCAATAACACTGTTTCTAAGTTGAAACAACTATGAAACAACTTTTGAAGCGTTTGAACTTCGCTGACTTATGTTACTACCTATTATTATAGTTTTTACTCACACTTTTTGTTATAAAGAACTTCTTTTTATATTTTCTTTTATTATAATAGATAGCATTGAGGTAGGTAGTCTACTTAACGTAACTTACCTAATTTAAAAACGATGGTCACAGATTGAAATATTTGAGTAGTATGAATTATTTTTTACTAGCAGCGGCACGCGGCTTCGCCCGCTTGGAAATCTATGTGTCTAATGGTTTATAAACCAACCTTTAAATAAATAAATAAATAATGCTGGACAATTCACACAGCATTATCTAGCCCCATGGTAAGCAGAGCTTGTGTTATGGGTACTAGATAACTGATATACCTACATAATACAATACATTACATAGATAGATATTTTTTATTATATATAGAAAACGACCAGAACACCCGAAACAAATATCTGCAGATCGTACACACAATTGTTCCGAGGCGGGAATCGAACCCGCAACCTCCTGCGTCGCAAGCGGACCTTCGCCCACCCCGCCACATCAATCGTCAAATGAATTTTAGTCGTCAAACCTTTTGAAGCACTCTATCTATTAAAAAGCTGCATCAAAATCCGTTCCGTAGTTTTAAAGATCTAAGCATACTTAGGGACAGACGACAGCGGGAAGCGACTTTATTTTATATACTATGTAGCCATACGCTTAGCACATTAATGGATGGTATATCCACCAAGTAGTTAATGCGCTGTGCTTCTCAGACCAAATAACGCATACAGTCTTGGAGAGAAAAACGCAACGAGTAAACTGCTCTTTGTATTTAGGTGTAACGTTATTGAAATCATGTTTCAACTTTCACTTAAAGGTGAGTAAAACCCAAACAACAACAAAGAAGCCCAAAAGAAACAGATTTACCGGATTAGAAAGCGCCTCCGCCGGTTTCCTTAATCCGTGGTATGCCAGGTGGCAAGGGGTAAGGACCAGGCTCCGAGTGCAGAACCTTTTGTGTCTGCCACACGGTGTTTCACGATTTTTCCTCTCATCTCCCGCATTCAACATAATCCGAGAGGCTATAGGATTTGTTGAATGTCATCGCTACATGGGATTTTCGGGGATTTTTTGTTCGCGTTTTTGATGAAATGAAATATTTTGTTTGAATTTTGTTGCTGGTGCTTTATGCAGGAGTTTTTTGTTCTTTGTTTTAGGCGATATTTTTCTGTCTGATGAAATTTTAGATTTCTCATTAATGTAGCAAAGTTGTATTTGCAAAAAAACATACAAGCGAGGACTTAAATAAAACCAAAAATTAGATATTTTTTTTATGAACGTTTAAAAAGTCTAATCACAGAAAAATGAGAGAAAGAAACATCTTTCTTTTATTTTAGTTTTTTTTTGTGATATAATATTAATCAAGAACCAACTAAAATTCAATTTGTTTTCATTCATTTATTTCGGAAACAATTATTACGATGTGTTGGAAATCGTAATTGTACCTATACTAGACTAGCACTATAGAAGTTTGATACAGATAGGAACTTATATAACATTTTTATACAAAAAAAAACTTGTCACAACGATGATGATTCAAAATACCAACAAATTGTAAAATAAAATATCGTCCATTATTCAAAGCATAGAAAAGTAAAAGAAGAGAACTAAAGAAAACTAAATAAAAGTAGGTAAATGACGGAACGAAAACGAAAGCTTCTTAGCTATTTGCTAAAATGCTTTGGAATGCGAGAAAAACCGCAAAGCAAACTTGGATGTTCGAAAGTTAACAGTAAAGTATTTGAGGAAGCATTACTGGGCGACAAACAACGGAATTGCTGCTAGTGCTTGCATTTTTTAAGAGGCGCAATGAGAGGGCTTGGTTGTAAGCGAGACGTTGCATTGATCATACAGTAGCTTTGGTCACATATAATATAAATGAGGAACAATGCAATAGGTTGTTCACAACACACTCATGGCTTTCTATGACAGGGCGTAAGATACTCGTATCTTTGTAAATAATGCTGGACATCCACACATCATCATCTAGCCCCAAGCTAAGCAGAGATTGTGTTATGGGTACTAAATGACTGATATTACACATAATATAATACTATACATAAATATACATGTTTTATTATACATAAAAATAATGAGAACACCCGGAATACATAAATATAAATATTTGCAGATCGTACAAACATTTGCACAATCTGCAGGCTTCTAAGGCGGGAATAGAACCCGCCATCTCCTGCGTTGCAGGCGGAGCTTTGCCTGTGCCACATCGGTCGTCCAAATATGCACCAACGAAGTTGCAAATACAATTTAGTAAAGCTGTGTTGTGTATTTATTGACGCACTCGAATTCTACAATAAAGATGATAATCCTACATTATCATCTGTGTTATTTGATGCTTTTTTTAATATCTATACAACAAAAAAGGTGAAAATAATTTCATTCATGTATGCCTTAACGTGTGCTTGCTAATTGTTTACAATTGATGAGTCATCCAAACCGATAGGTTTAACAATAGTTCACTGTAGTTCTGATGTTTATACAAACATAATGACACGGCGGAAATAACTGATTTTCATAAAGAAAAATAAAGATTTTTTGATAAACCTTTTAAATTTTGAAAGGTCTTTAATAGCCAATTTTGTTTGTAGTTTCTGTCTAACCTCTATATTGTGCCAAAGAAAAGCAAGCAATAGGTCGTTTGTTTCTGCCTACTCCACGGCCAAAGCACATAGACCCCCCAACATACACAGAACAAACGATTCGTGCTTATTCCAAGGGGTCTGGGTTAGGTTGTTGCTGCATAGCGAAATAACTAATGCAGCGAAAAAGACAGGTTGGATGAGAAAATGTGGAATAGAATTCATAGTATGAGTTTATGGAGCCTAGAAGCTTCAAATTCTTGTTGAAACTGTATATACATAAGTTTCAACAATCGCATGTATATTCCATTAGCTTCGTGCTGCATCTAAGATATGCCATCCGAGACAGATTTTCATACATAATATAAATTAATTACCAAGATTTGCCTACGGATAGGAATATCTAAGAGGCTTTATACTATTGTTGAAACTATACATTCTGTACGAGCCAAAATAGCTCATACAGCAGATTACATAAAACAACCAGTCGTAACGAAACCTTTGCCACGCGCCGGTGTGTGCATCATTTTAACTTAACAGTACGTGCGGCTCAGATTACCTAATAACTTTTTAATTTAAATAAATCAATTACTATAAACAGTGGTTTGGTGTTGCTATACCTACAAACTTAACTTAACTATAACTGGAGTGCTCTCAACGAGGAGAAAACCCCAACACATTCCCTAGCATTTTGCTGCATCTAAGTGATGAGAGGACTGATGACATCCGAAACTAACTTTTTTACATAATATAAATGAATTGACAAACTAAGATTTGCCTACGGATAGAAAGAGCCCAGAGGTTTCATATTCTTGTTGAAACTATACAGTCTTCCAGCATCCTGCTGCATCTAAGATATGACATCCGATTCTGGTACCCTCGCTACTAAAGATGGAATTACTGATAGCATACGTCTCGTGATAGTTCAGGAAACCAGTGTAGGAGATATCATATCTCGAGATCTGATTGTTATTCATTTACTGATCATGTATTTGATTCAACGTCGCGTCGTCGTCGCGATTCTCGTGAATTTAGTAAACCTTTTCCATTAATAATAATTAATTAATGATATCAGACCATAGAAAAGTAAGAGATCTTAGGTTAAGTAAGTTTAACTATTCTACGGTCCATAGTAATATACATTAAAACTAGCATACAACATGCTTTAAGTCATTATGCTGACAGCGTGTAGATGACGTAATCAGGGTTATCATTGTGTCGTAGGTCTAGGAAAATATACAAAACGCAGGAGATAAAACTTAGGTATCCTAAGTAACAGGAACTGAATTATGAGATCTTAAACTTTTGTGCATGTATCAGGTTATTATGTGGTATTGATTTTCTTACGACACAGCCTCTGCATACTTTATTGTTAGATTCACTTGGATATAAGATGTAAATATCTTTCAATTTCTACATGTATTATTGAGAATTCTTTATACTTATTCATTAGTATAAATGAATGATGACCCCGTGAACTTCGTATCATCTCAATTGTTTTGCTATTTTTTTCTATAGAAACTAAATATGTACATTGCCTTGACTTGGCTTGTTTTGTTGGGTCGTCATTCAAATATAGGGGGAACGAACAAAACTAAAAAAAATCTAATGGTTCAAGCCATAAGCACAGCACATTTTAAGTTTTAGCGAGGATAACAAACAGCTATTGATTTTAACATATGTATAAAGACAGATAATGTAAAACAATAATAGACGGAAGACCAGCGCTATGGTATGATCTGCTCTACCATAGCACATGCTGAGTGGAGACTGATTTTTGTCAGTCTCTGTCGTCTGTTAATCTAAGTTTAGTTTATAAGAGTCTCTGTTCTGACAAAATAAAAATCTTTTTACTTACTTTTACTTTAAAACATCGAACGAAATTTTAAACTAGCATTATCTCCTCTTGGTAACATAAGTTACAGAATGCCATAGCTTCCATATCTTGTGATCTGATATCTTTAAATATTGTTCTATTGTTTCCTTCATTATGTTATGAGTTATGATATTCTATTGCTACAGATATTTATTATGTTATTAAATTGATTGTCTGGTCCATTGTTTGAGGCAGGCCACTTTAGTAGTATTTTCTAATAGGTGCCAGTCGAACAATGGTGGCTTTTATCACTCTATATTTGCTACTAGGGATAATTTATTTATGAGGAACCAAATAATTCGTTTTGATTTCATTGGCAGATTAGCCTTCGTATAGGTACTTATAGCTTTTCTACACTACTATTATATGTAAGGGGAAAGGTATGATTTTTTGTTAGTTTGTAATGAATAGGCTCCGAAACTACTGGACCGATTTGAAAAATTCTTTCACCGTTGGGAAGCTACACTATCCCCGGTGAACATAGGCTATATTTTATTTTCAAAAAAGTTAGGGATCCTTACTAAAACCGTGCGAAGCCGGGAAGGTCCTCTAGTATATGATATTTGGCTAACATTAATCGATCTATTAACAAAGAAGTTACAGTCATAGAATATTATCAATTAGAACTATACACCAGCCTAATTATAATGTAGAATGTTTGTGAACAAACCGCCCATACTTAACCTAAAATGTACTTTGTTACTGCGTCTATAAATGCAATTTACATTACTAGTATTTATGAAAATTCCTTCAATAAATTCAATAAATATTGCATACAATTTATATCTGCAACTCGACGCTAAGCGAGTTGCTGTTATTTGTATCAAAGGTTGCCTGGAAGAAATCGCTCTTAGTGATAAGGCCGCCCATTGTGCATCTTCTTCTTTGTTTGTTTGTTCTTTACTGTTTTTTTTCTGTGTTTGATGTGCAATAAAGCGTATTTGTATTGTATCATGGTTTGTTTACAAACATTCTCCATCGTCCATATCTCGCGAAGAACCGACAACCGCTAGGGCAAACGTGTTCTTGAGTGGAGACCACGAATTGGTAAACGTAGTGTAGGACGCCCTTCGGCCAGATTGGATGACGTCTTGCGAAGGACTGCGGGCAGATGCTGGATGCGGCAAGCTGAAAACAGGACGCTAGGATAATGGGAGGCCTATGTCCAGCGGTGGACTAACTTATGCTGATGATAATGAATGATGATTGCAAGTAAAACTTTCACACAAATCAACATTTGTGAAGCCACATACTAATTGGCAAGTTGTGTAGGTAACAAAAGCATTTTACCGCTCAATGCTAAATACAAAGTGCACAGGGAAACTGCATAAGCCATTAAGTTTGATGATAATTATTAACTCATTTATTCTCAGATTCATAATCCATAATAAAATAATGCACATACAAATTAAAAATGTCAAAAACAAAATCACACAATAAAATAAAATAAAACTAGAATAATTATAACGTAGAGAAATTAAAAAATAAATAATAAAATACAAATTGAAAACTTACTAACCTAACATTTAGAAGGATGTAGACCCCATTAATATAATGCCAGAGTTTTATTCGTGATTAAAACCAGTCATACAATCATCATCATCATCACCATCATCAGCCTATGTTAGTCCACAGCTGGACAGACTGCTGCACCAGCTTAAAGAAGTAGAGCTTTATAGTTGGTAATTCTGATGGAAAGAAAATATTTAAAAATGGTTTCACTCCTTTTGGGGGTTGCAGATTATTTTGGAACCGCTGTTTACGTATTTATGATAATATATAATAAAATAATGTATGTATATTTGAACACGACCAAAATTTTTCTTCCCAGAATTTAGTTATTATAAATTAGTAACACAAAAATAATACAGATAAGGATAACAAGGTATCTTAAGACCCGAAGATAGAGTGTAATTTCAAATTTATAATTCGACAAATCAACTTAAAACAGCCACAAAACACGCAAGCCCAAAACACCAAAACTCTAACATCGCACACATAAAATACAATAGCGGTCCTAATACATCGCCCTGGCGCACGCCACCTCACAATAAGAAGATAAGGGTTGCTCTCAAGACGCCCTCGCTTCGCCGCCTCCGCATTATCACTGCACAATGCTTCAGCCGAATGAAATGGGGATTTTGGGGATGAAGCAGAAAATGAAAATTGAAATAACGTATTGTGTGCTATGTAGGCAGGTTGAGACTTTGGGCGAGTACGATGGTGCTCGCGCGAGAGCTGTCAAATCGTGTGGTATGGGAGCAACGAAAAGGAGGTGTGTGAAAAAAACTGATAATAAAAACAAAAAGAATGAACCTGTTTGTTTATAAAAGCGGCCAGTATTTGTATCCGCGGCGGTACATTTTATGTTATGCTACATAATTGTAAATAAATAGTACCAAAAATGTTGTAAATAGTTAGTATCATCACGAAACAAGTCCCATAAACGCAGACGAAGTGCTGTAGGCATGGAGACCGAATGAATTTCGCGAATTTTGCGTTGATAAAAATGTAGTTCCACTAATTACTGCGGGATTTTTGTGAAAAGCTCTCTAGTATTTTCTCGCCACTCATATTATGAGGTTTAAATGTACATTTCTAGGCAAAGTAATTTTTTTTATAAAAAGTCAGTTTTAAACTCTCGCGCGGGGACTATAGTATCTACACCAGACAATACTCTTGTAATAAAAATCACGAAGAAAGCTTCAACCCTTGATTTTAATTCGACAGCAGCCCTACTCAAATTACTGCATCCAGACTAAAGGAAGGCAGAACCACACTCAGACCGAGTGAAAAAAACACGACGACGAAAAAATAGGGTTAGGTTCGCACGAAGCGCTTTATGATTATTTTAAAATACCTTATTTCAAAGTACCACGACTCGGTAAACGTAGTGTATGACGCCTTTCGACCAGGTGGGATGACGACCTGCAAAAGACTGCAGGGAGATGCTGGATGCGAAGCTGAAGACTGGGCGCTATGGTGCTCATTAGGGGAGGCCTTTATCCATTATCCAGCAGTAAACTAACATGGGGTAATGATCATGATATACTATACACTATATAAGTACCAACTAAATACACGGGAGTTTTGCCATAATAACCGCACTGGGCATTGATTGGTGATCGTAGTAGATGTCTTGAAAATACACAGAATGAAGCTGCTGTCCTTACTATCGCAAGTTCCCTTAGTCAGTTCTTAAAACTTCATCAGAATTGGAGATTGGGATTGGTCAAGTTAGGCCATGAGTGGAGTACATATACATAGGCACAGTTATAGAATAAATAAATCTATATCATAAATCGCGAGAAAACGTTTACGCAACAGCTCGATGTTGAATATATCAGACCAAAAGCTTATGCGATGAAATTGACAACCCTATCAAACTGACAATCTTCTTTTGAGTCCTGTGTACGAGCTTTTTCACAATTTCGACATGCGACACATACCTCCCCATTTTACAGGGGATCCAGACCACTTCAATTTGTAATTTAGCAAGATGAATATTTAACGCGTTGTGCAGTTTTAAAAAGCCTAAAAAGAGACCTTAAAGCTGACGTGTTTTTGGAACGTGGTCGCTGTTTGAAGCGTTCTTTGCTTTGATATTTTTTAACGCGCGCAAGGCCCCGTTCTGGCCCGCAATTGTACTCGTATATTAAAAGCAATCAGTTGTTGAGAGAATTATCATCAATCGCGGACGGACTACTTTGATTTGGTTTTAGAGGCTGTTATTCTTTTTGTTGTGGCTCTTCATTATCTTAGAACCGTTTCCACAGGAAACTTCTAGGACAAAGTGAGAAAGTCTGAGTAGATTCTATAAAGTACTGTGAAAGATTTCAGTGAGAATGAACAAAATAAGCAATGGTGTACTTAAAGCTTTTGTTGTATTGTCAATGCATCATTTATGGAACCGCCAAATCACCAATTACACTAATTTATTACATACAAACAATGAAACATTTAACAATTAAAATTATTATTTTATACAAGAAAAAATTGGTCATTTGTTTTCTTTATAAACATCACAATACAGCAGACAAACTTACATTAAGTTCTTCTATGCGTCCGCAAATATGTCGCAGTTTAATAAAGTAAAGGCTCTTCCAGACTGCGATATATTTGTAACCCGTTGCGAGAGTTAAGCGAATCCTAAGATACCAGTATTAAAAGGGTGGTACAAATAACATAAACCCTTGCTACTAATGGAATTCCAAATTCAATCAGCACACCTATGAAGATATTCCATATTCCATCACAATGTGGATCATTAGTGCGCACCGGGACTCGAACCCACAATAGCGCTGCGGGAGCTGCATTGTGACGCTCGCTATAAGAGTCGTTTGTTTACTTCTAATGGATTTCGGTTTGAATCGATTACAATGACAGTGTTTGGAAAGTTTCTTCACGAAGTTTTTGATGATATGGCATTGAATGGAATGATCTCTACAAGAAAAACTGTGGCTTCGTAAGATAAACACGGTAATGTAACTTGGTGTTATTAATAAAGAATTTTATTGTATTGTAATGATAATTTTGAGCATGGGGATTGTATGCACCGTTCACATTGACGCCAGAATAACTTCAGCTTCTTAGATAAGACTCTTTGGCTCTACACAGTTTTACCATCATTAATTTTATTTCAATATTGCATTATTATGGCACTCGTAAATATCATGTGTTTTTGGCAGATATCATCAGATTACATCAAAAGGACATCAAAAGGTTTCCTGGAAGATATAGCTACAAAGCGATAACGCCGATCATTGTACTTAGCTTTGTAGCTTTTATGTATTTTTCTTGGTGTGCAATGAAATACCGTTCAATCGAACTGACAACGGCTAACTGACAGATCTAATAATAAGAAAACTCACGAAAACAAATGGCTACACTACAATCTAAAAAGAAAACTCCTTTTGGCTACACTGAATTACATTGAAAGCTGCCACAAAGTACGCTCCTGTTCTTTCCGCAGGGGGTGTAAGGGGGACTCTAACATCTCGTCTCCCAAGCCAACCTATCCTGCATGTGGTACACCCTGCTAGATAACGATCTAGGGTCTGGTGAAAATATCAAACCATATTCATAATTTGATAACTCATTTACCAGCCAAACCAACCAGAAACATTACCACTAAAAATAATTATCATCATGCAAACACTGCAATCTAAAAAGAAAACTCCTTTTGCTACACTGAATTACATGGAAAGCTGTCAAAATTTCAGCTCCCTTCTTACTAAAAGTCGTGTCATTATTTCAGGTAAACTCTATTACATAATCATTTGTCTCATAAACATTTTGCTGTTATTTTATCGTATATAAACTTAGAAACATATGAAGTTTTGTTACATTACTTACAGAAATAGAATGATCTAAGTTTATTAAACGGTCGTCGGCATGTCTCAGTACTACAGGCAAGCTATTTACATCGTCCTCATTCGTCAAGTGCTAGTCGAGTAAAACAATGGAACGTCCAAGGAGGTATGTCAGGATCAGGATGGGAATTCGAACCACTGGCGCCCCCTATTTATAGTTTAGAAGTCGTGTACTTAGTTGCTATCTGACGCTAGCTTCAAAATATTTGCTGTTAGTCTTCGATCTATTAGTTACTAGATTCTTTGCACTCGCTTTTTCGGGATAAAAAGTAGCCCACGTCTTTATCAGGGGGGTATCAGCTAACTCCGGAATATCATCTAACTCCCTGAAAAATTACGCTACGTTTTGTTATATCTCGTATCTTCGTTAGTACCTCTGCTTAGCTAGGGGCTAGATGATGCTGTGTGGATAGTCCAGCATTATTTATTTATGATTAGAGAGGTAACACATGCTAGTGCCTGTAATTTTCCAATATGTTTGAAAAAAAAACTGGTCGCCAGTGTGCTATGATGAAAACGAATCTATGAAAGATAACCTAGAAACTAGAAACTTTATATTTCTTAGAATTAATATAGGTAACATAAAAATGTACGACCTAGACGGGAGTCGAATCCATAACGTTCCGAGAATACGCTTCACCAATTACGCCATCTGTTCAAATAACTGACTAATTGAAAATCTTTGCGACTTCCTACGTCCTCAATATCGTATTGCTCCACCTACAGGGGACAACATTAAAGATATCCAAAGTGCTAAAATTTTCTCTAACAACATCCGGGACAAAAATACATATAATTAATAAATAAATAATTATTCACAATCCACACAGCATCATCCATCCTGAAGCTAAGCAGAGCTTGTGTTATGTGTACTAGATGACTGATTGATATACATATTCCAATGCATTAAATAGTTTTTTTTTATTTTACATAGAAAATCCCAGAAAACAGGAAACGAATATTTGCAAATCGTACAAATATTTGTTCCAAGGCGGGAACCGAACGCGCAACGTCCTGCGTCGCAGGCGGACCTTCGCCCGCCGAGCCACATCGGTCGTCAAATCGTATAAGGACGTACAAGATCGTATCGGACATTATAAAAGTATTTAAAAGGGCTAAGACTTAGTTCGGCGTGCGTAATTGGTCGTAATAATACTCCGGTAGCTCGGATTGTTTCTACGAATGGGGCGGACGTTCAAGAAGGCCCTATTCGAAGACAAACTCCACTTTGTGATGTCTTTCTGATTGTCAGATTGAAATTTTTTGCGTGAGTAAATCTGTCATGGATCCGTCCATCCCCGGTGGAAAATTATGTCACACTCCTACTGACTAAAACCTCACGGTGTTCTCCGGGCACATAATTATGCTAGGGAACGCGGGGACTTTCAACTTTAACCCCTAAGTGACCGAGGGGAGTAGATTCAAAACTAGCGCCGCATGTTCCTGACATGCGGCAAAATGTTGAATCTTGCGAAATCCCTTTTAATACTGGTTTAGGTTTAAAAATTCATCAGCATTTTTTTATCTCGATGGTTCAGCCCTGTGCTCAAACTTTCTTCACTTGCCTATGTTAGAGTTTTAAATATTTTTTAATCTGACTTTGAAATGTCATGATACACAGGAGGGCATAGCATTGGTCGGAATGATTCTCACTTCCTACTAGAGTGGAGTAGCTTTCAATGTGTCAAATAAGAGCCTAGTTACAACTACTCAGACAATACTTTTATTGCACACTTAAATAAAAAAAAATTAGAGGTTAAAAATGAATCACATACGTGACAATTGGCGGTCTTATTGCTCAAGAGCGATCTTTGCCAGACAATCTCGTATGGATAAGAACGTCGGTAATACATAGGGTAAGATCTGAACGTTTAAAAAAAACAATTAAAAAGGTCATTGAAATAATAGCAGCTCCATCTCAAAATAAGCAAAAAAAAAATTTATAAAATGCAGTTTTCTAAAAATTTCTCATGTTCTTCGAATAGGTCCTAGCTAGGCATAGTTGGTACATAATAAGAAGTGTACCTATCTTCTGATTGGGGGCAATTTGTGAACGTTAAGTTGAGAGTTGATCTGTTCTTGAGAGCAGTTATCTTGGAGTAGGGGAGACCTATTGTGTTAGACGCTGCATGCGTCGACACATTTGCACCTTCCAATCTTCCGAGGACATACGTGAGGGCTGGTGCGGCGGTAGGTTTGGTCGAAGATCTGGAGAGGCGTAACTATGTAAGTCTCGACAGAGCCTATACATTTGCTCCCCTTGGAATCAAGAACCTAGGTCCGTAGGGTACCGAGGATCTTCAGGTTTTAAAACAATATCTGAGCGTCTGGTCGAAGCGACGCGTGACCCGAGAGCCGGTGAATATTTGGCAACGCAACGCATTACAATTGTTATACAGCGGGGCAATGCAGCCTGCGTCTTTGTGACGCTTCCGATTCTTATTGATATGAATCAGTTGAGCTAACTGTAGTTAGTTGGCAATAATCTGCAGCTAGCTGAATTAATACTAGTTCTAATTTGTTTCGATTATTTGATTGTAACTTTCTAAAGTTAACAAAGAGGTATTCTGTATCTTGTACACTGACACTTGCGATCTTTGATAGCAAGAATTTATTATCCTAATAATTTGACCCAGACAAGACTTGAACCCGCAACCTTCCACTTAGTATGGGAACACGCTACCAATTGCGCCACAAGATCAAGTACCGGACTAGTTGATTTTGTGGGATATTTAATTAATACCTAGATATTTCCTTAGTTGAGATAAACACTAAAGGCGATATGTCGAGTCGAAGTCGAAAAATATGTTTGAAAATGCTTGGAAAAATGCAAGATTTTTCAGCTTCAGCCACTTTGGTAACTAACTAATTCGTAACCAGCTACGTAAAAGCAATTTTCTTCAATGTTTTGTAATCAGTTACCAATAAACACTTATTTTCCGTTTTATAACCAGCTATGAAAAAAATCTTTTGTTCTCTGTTATGTAACCAGTTCTATCCTCAAAACCTTGACGTTCGTCGACTTGAGTTTGAAAGAAATTTCCAGAGCTTTCAACTTTTCCAAGCAAGACAAAAGAAATAAACCATAAAGGACTTTAAAAACATCTAATTAAATTTCACAATCCAATGACTTGACTCGTCACAACGGCGTTCCCATGACGGTCATCCATGTGTGGCTTCTTCAGTTATCAATCAGGCGAGAGTGACGTTTATGATTGAAGGTTTAAAGTGCGTTTTACTTCGCAGTAGATAAGTGGTACACTGCAGGCCATTTCCCGAAAGCTAGGATCTTATTCGCTATGACAAAACCGTGGATCTCTAGATTTTGCGAAACAGCGTAAAGGTGAAAGATTTCCGCCAAGCACCATTTTTATTAAAGCGATAAAAAATTACAGCTTTGCTTTATTTACTTTCACATGACTAGCTGCGCCCCGCGGCTTCGCCTGCGTGGAAATTTCTGCGCAATTTTACCATGTTTTCTCACCGTTTAAACCTTCCCTGGACTACGACAAACATTTCAAAACCAAAATCAGCTAAATCGGCCCAGTCGTTCTCGAGTTTTAGCGAGACTAACAAACAGCAATAGATTTTTATATATAAAGATTATTGTCATTGTCACTCAAACTGACTTATGTAAACGTTGATGTATGTATTGCTCGGTCGGTTGGTGGTCCAAAATAAAAAGTCCACTAAGCTCTCGCTGCCCACTGACTGAATTATTCAGTTTTCAAAACATTTCTTTTCCAGACATATCAAACATGAGTTCTATCGATCGAAAGTAATTAATGAAGTTCAGTTCAGATCCTAGAGCGAGCGCGTTATAGGTACGGAATCTAGTGAATAAGTGCTGTTGAGGATCTCAAAGGCCTTGTATGGGCCTCGTAATTAATGGTTTGCAGCTCAGAGCAGGCATTTCATGCTCGGATGCATGAGAAGTCGAAGACACTGTTACTTTGTATTACTAAAAGTTGTCAACCTATTTACTGATGCTTTTATGTAGAACGTCGGTTTAGAATATGTTGTGTACTGACTTTTATTTTTAAAACTAGTGGACCTTCCCGGCTTCGCACAGTTTTAGTACGGATCCCTAACTTTTTTTAATATATAATATAGCCTAAAGAAGTATTTTGACGACCGATGTGGCGCGGTGGGCGAAGGTCCGCCTGCGACGCAGGAGGTTGCGGGTTCGATTCCCGCCTCGGAACAACTGTGTGTACGATCTGCAGATATTTGTTTCGGGTGTTCTGGTCGTTTTCTATGTATAATAAAAAATATCTATCTATGTAATATATTGTATTATGTATATCAGTTATCTAGTACCCATAACACAAGCTCTGCTTACCATGGGGCTAGATAATGCTGTGTGAATTGTCCAGCAATATTAAATATAAAAAAAAAAATTAGGACTAGGCACCTATATTGCTTTCTACGTAAATGCGCCCAAGTGAATTTGAAGAAGCGACATTTTATATAGCTGTAAAATTATGGAGATTGACTTTTTTTGAGACCACACGCGAAATGCCATTATTTATGAAACCAAACCTTTTTTGATTCTAATAAAATCGTATTATTAGGCCAATTAGATTAGAATAAAATAGTATTATTGTACGTTTGGGAATTAATTAACTATTCAAACGCTCGTAAATTTGTTTTGAATGGACGTGAAACGTTTTGATTCGTGATAATACATTTAGACGCCATTTTATACAGTTACAAGCTGCGCCCCGCGGTTTCACCCGCGTGGTGATAGATATTTTGGATAATCCTACTAATGTTATACACGCGAAAGTTTGTAAGTATGTATGGATGTTTGTTACTCTTTCACGCAAAAACTAATTAATGGCTTTTGATGAAACTTCACTATAATATAGCTTATAGATCAGAATAACACATAGGCTACAATTTATAAAGATAATATATTGTATATTATCCAAAATATCTATTACCACGCGGGTGAAACCGCGGGGCGCAGCTAGTAGATATACAATATACATATCTTTATGAATTGTAGCCTATATGAGTTATTCTGATATGTAAGCTATATTATTGTGAAGTTTCATCAAAACCCATTCAGTAGTTTTTGCGTGAAAAAGCAACAAAAAATACATACATCCTCACTTTCCCGTTTATAATATTAGTAGGATTGGCAGATATTTTAAAGAGTCTGAATTACTTATTTATGCATCTTAAATTTCTTTGTTGGCTTTCATCATCATTATCAGCCTATAGCAGTCCACTGCTGGACATAGGCCTCCCCCAATGAGCGCCATAGCGCCCTGTCTTCAGCTTCCCGCATCCAGCATCTACCTGCAGTCTTTCGCAGGTCGTCATCCCACTTGGTCGGAGGGCGTACACTACGTTTACCGAGTCGTGGTCTCCACTCAAGAACACATTTGTCCCAGCACATGAGACATGATATGACAGACTTTATAACTTAGTAATTATTAACATTAGACCTTCTAAGACTTACTATCAGCGTGATAACTTCGCCATCAAAATCGATCAGTACACTAAATGACAAAATAAGTGCCACTACAAAAACCAAGGACATAAAATCCCCAAATCAATCTCAACTAAGCCAGTACACAAAAGCGCAATCAAGTGGATAGTTTAAAACCAATAACCGATATTGGTGGCCCTTGAACAATAATCCTTAGAGAGCCCATCCTGCCCTGCTCTACCCTAGTGATTGATCTGAATATGTACTTATACTGTGTGTCCACGGCTTAGGTTAGGCGCTTCGTTGGGCAATTTTGGAGTGCTTTCATCTATTTTCTGTTTCGTATTTCATCTATATGAGTAGGTACTGCTTACCTTAGCTATCAGCTTTTTCCTGTAAATCGAAGGTTTATAGTTCCTGGAAATCTATGTGTCAGATGGTTTATAAACAGTGATCGGAATTAGGCGGGCTAAAATACCTAAAGTTCGAAAAATAACAGAGACCAAATGGAGACGCCTTAGGACTAAATATTTTTTCGTCCCAATTTTTCGTCCGTTTATTTTTTTGTCCCAGAAGTAACAAACATCCATCCAAACTTTCACATTTATAATATTAGTGTGACTAACAAAGTAGGTAAAGGTTAAAAAAACAATTTTATAGTTTTCCCACCATTTATTCATGTTGTACAATCATTGGAATCAACGTTAAAATTATGAAAGTAACCAAATGTTAAGAGACACAGGAGAATATTATTTCAGTTGATGTAGAAATTAGTCAGTTAATCTGAATAGCTAAATGTATCATCACCATCAGGAATGGAGTTTTCTTTGTCATCATCAGATGTATTTTCGTCTGAAGTATTAAAATAAATTATCATGAGTTTTTCCATATTTTCAATCTTTAAACGATTTCTTTTTGTACTTAAGATCCATTTATAGGTAGAAAAGGACCTTTCAACATCAACTGAAGTTATAGGTACATATTTATAGTATGACAAAGATTCATTTTCATTCTCCGATTCTTTTTCTAAATTCTCACAAATATCTCTTAATGCATCTAGATCGGGATTTCTGTCCATAACCTTTTCTAGTTTTATTTTGACTCTTTCAGATGAATACCAGCTTAAAATTATTCTGGTTTCGTCAAATATCTGGAAAGATTCTGTTAACAATAAATTAGACTTTTGTAATCGTTTTAATGAAATTTGAATGATTTTAAAATATTCGTCAATATAATCTAAATCGGTTTTTAAAGTTTCTTTTTCTAGCACAGCTTTAGCGTGCCTGATGGATAAAGCTTCAGAGCTTCTAAGAAGTCTTACAATCGTTTTAATTTGTTCGTAATATTTGGCATAATACGAGACTGCTTCTAGCCATGTACCCCACCTGGTTATGACAGGTTGTGGTGGTAATGGCATGTTCGGAAACCTTTCCTTTAATATTTTTACTCTATTGGGAGCCTATAAAAATATCTTTTTTACATTTGAAATTAACCTATCAACATCCACATATTCTGCCCTTATCTGTTCTGCAACGAGATTAAGAGCGTGTGCTAAACAGGTTACATGCATCATATTCGGCAAATAGTTTTTTAAAATTCTTCCTGCTTTTAACATATATGCTACGCTATCAGAACATAATACTAAAACATCTCCTACTTTGGCTTCATAGGAGTCTCCCCACATATTTTCTAAACATCCAATCACAAATTGAGCTACTGTCTCGCCATTCACCTTTTCTAACATTTTGCAAGCTATTAAAAATGGTTTGTTTGTTACCACATTTAAAGGTTTTACTAGAAAATTTACAATATAACGACCTAAATAATCGGTAGTTTCATCTAGAGAAATCCAAAGTTTTTGATTATGAACATGGTCATAAATTGAAGCAATTTTTTTTTTAAAAACAATATCTAAGTAAACTTTTCTCAATAACGATTCATCGGGAATCGTTTTAACTTTTGTACATTTACAACACATATATTTAAGTAAAAAAGCTTTAAACTCTGGTCGATTTACTCGTGACCAGGGTATGTTACACAATATAAGAAACTGTATTAAATCAAGATAAAATAATTGATTTCGGCGGCCAGCAGTATCTTGGTGTTTCGGCCCGTCAATATGCCTCTTGATATTACTTTTCTTGCATAGAATAGTATTCTCACATTTAGAACAATATATCGTACTGCTAGCGGGGTCGTAGTACAATTCAGGGTGATCTTTAATCCACGACAGTACAATCCCTTCGGTAGGTTTGGTCGCCATTTGATTGCACAATTACTGTAAATAACGAGAAAAAATATACGGTAAGTATCTTTATCCCGGGGTGTCTTCTTAGCGTAAAAAAATGGTTTAATGATAGGTACAATTGCGAGTAAGTAGATATAAAATTTGTGCACAGACTAAAACATAAAGCAATTGTTTAAAATATGATCCACAAGTTGTTGAATAAAATTGTTTGAATTTGGTTAATGTATCGAAAATAGTTTAATCGTTAGAATGTATTAAAATTTGAGTTAAAATCAAAGACTTACCAAGTAGTTTGATTGCCAAAACAAGTAGGTATCAGTGAAGGCTGTGATGTAGTTGCAGTAGCAGTAAATCGAAGTCCGTAAATTCAAGCCAAGGTAGTCATGTGAAGCAGATCCAATAAACGATAAAACAAACACTGGTCAAATAAAAGTTCACGAGTCAGAGATGCGTACACAACGGGGGTAGCTACAGGAGTGAGTGAAGCACGCATGACGACTCTAGGAATGCGAAACACGCCCTCAACCCTATCCATCAACCTTTTTGTCATTGTTTATTGAATAAGTACTTACACTGCAAACCAGTGACAAACAAAAGATAGCAAAATCTAGAAAGAGACAACAAGCTTCGGCTATTCTGGGAAAAGAAAACAATGAGGTGAATCAGTTTTTTACCTGAGCTAATAACAATTAGAAATGTAAGTTATAAAATATTAAACATCTTGCAGTTGGTTAAAAAGATGGTTGGTTGGGTTGGATGGTTAAAAATGATTTGAATTAGTTCGTAATATTATAAAAACATTAATATTAAATATACATGCTAACTGCGAGAAGTATTCCATTTTCGTCCCAATTGGGTCCAATAAAATTATTGTAGTAAGGAAGTCTCCATTTTTTTTTGCCTCTGTTCTTTGAACTTTAGGTATTTTAGCCCACCTAATTCCGATCACTGTTTATAAACCTTCCTCTTGAATCATTCTATTATAAAAAAACAGCATCAAAATCCGTTGCGTAGTTTTAAAGATCTAAGCATACATAGGGATAGACAGACAGCGGGAAGCGACTTTGTTTTATACTATACTAGCTGCGCCACGCGGCTTCGCCCCCGTGGAAATCGATTTGTCAAATGTTTTTTTTTAATATCCTATGTTAGACTCCTGGTTCTAACCTACCTTCTCACCAATTTTCAGCTAAATCGGTTCAGCCGTTCTCGAGTTATAAGTGTTGTAGCAAACACGACTTTCTTTTATATATATAGATAAGATAGATTGTGGTGATGTACAGAGATACAATAAAATAAACAAAAAATTGCTAAGCTTCCGCTCGTCACTTTCTGTTTCCCTCCATATGAAAGGAAATCTAATATAAATAAAAAAATTGTAAACCTGGTCAGAGACAGCCTTCCAGGCTCTATAGTTGATCAAAGTCACAGCATAACGCATAACTGAGATCCTATGTTTATAAATGAAATGAAATGAAATGAAATGAAATGAAAGTTTATTTCCTTAGGCTTACAAATAAGCACTTAGACAAGTCATATATTATACTATTCATTATTATATTGATGTTGATGTTCACTTCAATTTTTTGTCCACCAGTGGAAGAAGTGACAAGAAACCACCAGTATGTTCATAACTTATGTGTCTAGTACATAGATTTGCTTATCTGTAAGTTGTTAGATTTTGAGTTGGAGCAAAACTCGTTCCAAGCTTTTTTATCTTCTAGATAATCTGATATTTTGTAATAAGCCTTTTTACAAAGAATATGCTTCACAATTTTTTTAAATTTATTTATTGATAATTTTTGCAACTCACTTGGAGTTTTGTTGTAGAAGCGTATACATTGCCCTTTAAAAGATGCGCTTATCTTATGTAGTCTAGTTGTGGGAACAGCGAGCTTATTCTTATTTCTAGTATTTACATTATGTATATCGCTTTTTTTACAGTTTACTTTACAAGTTTTCATAAATATATTGACATGGTACTGTCATTATGTTTATTTCTTTGAATTTATTACGTAGGGATTCTCTGGGACCCATATTATAGATCGCACGAACAGCCCTCTTCTGCAACACAAAAACGGTGTTTATATCTGCAGCGTTCCCCCACAATAGTATGCCATAAGACATAATACTATGGAAGTAGCTGAAATAGACTAGTCTAGAAGTATCAACGTCTGTAAGGTGACGGATTTTTTTGACTGCATATGCTGCAGAACTAAGTCTCTTCGATAGCTTATCTATGTGTGGGCCCCATTGAAGTTTACTATCTAAGGTTATTCCTAAGAATACGGTATTGTCTACAATTTCTACCGTTTCTCCTTTTACGTTTACATCAGCCTTAACTTGTTTTACATTAGGTAGAATAAATCTTATACATTTTGTTTTTGTTTCATTAAGCAAAAGATTATTGATACTAAACCAATGGACTACCTTTGAGATTGCAGTATTTACATCGTCGAAATTTGTTTTTTGTCGATTCATTTTAAAAATTAATGAAGTATCATCAGCAAACAATACAATCTCATGATCATTCTTTACAAGATGAGGCAGGTCGTTAATATAAACTAAAAATAGGAAAGGACCCAAGATAGAGCCTTGCGGTACACCCATTGAAACCACAGACCCTTTAGATCGTTTCCCATTAATGTCAACTCTTTGTATCCTATAAGTAGTATATGTATATATATATTTTATGATATATATGTAGTATATTTCTATGTAAGTACTATAAGTATTTTATTTATAATAATCCCATAACTTACAAGCACACAGATCCCCTGGTACTGTCTACGATCCTATCCATCCATGGTTGTCTGGTAGAGATCCAGACAACCATGGATGGTCTTATCGCTCTTGAGCGATAAGACCGCCAATTGTACTTAATTTTTTAGTTTTTACTGTACATAGTTTATAGTTAAAGTGCAATAAAGAATGTTCTATCTATCTATCTATAGTTGATCAATCCCCATGAGTCAATAAACAAATAAGTTCTGTCCCCGGCCGGGGAATAATGGACGTTGAAATGAGACTCGGAGCGTCGCGGCTCCCGTTACTGACATGGAGCTGGTAAAAAGGAGATATGCCTTTTTTAAATCTTACAATAAATTAAATTAATTTTTGAATCATTAGATCATCCTACGGAAACACTGCACTTTACTTTATCAAAAGTAGCCTATGTTTTCATCTGGAGTATAAAATACCCTGGCACCTAATTGCATTCATATTTCCGTTTCTTTTAATTATTCAAGCCGAGCGTAAAGGACTAACAAAAATGTGCACATACTAGAAACTTTCAACATATTCATCATCATCATCATCAGCCTATATTAGTCCACTGCTGGACTGGACATAGGCCTCCCCGAATGAGCGCCATAGCGCCCTGTCTTCAGCTTGACGCATCCAGCATCTACCTGCAGTCTTTCGCAGGTCGTCATCCCACCTGGTCGGAGGGCGTCCTACACTACGTTTACCGAGTCGTGGTCTCCACTCAAGAACACGTTTGCCCCAGCGGCCGTCGGTTCTTCGCGAGATATGGCCGGCCCATTGTCACTTCAGCTTGCTAATTCTCAGAGCTATGTCGATAACTTTGGTTCTCTGTCGGACATATTAAATTGGTGTTGTCTTTCTAATGAGGATTTTTTTTTTAATTCAACCTTTACTGGAGGACAAAGTGAACATTAATATAATGTTATTTGTTAATGTGCTATGACTTGTCTAAATGCTTATAGGTATAAATAAAAACTTTTGAATTTTGAATCCAATTTTTTCGAATTATAATTATTATTTTTAAACATTAATTACGTCATTGAATGAGCGATATACTGCCTCTACGCGACTCCATATTTTTCTTAGTTCTTTGGTAAGAAGCTTACAGAGTGAGCGATAAGGCGCGCCTCCATAGGTTTTAGTTACAGAGTTTTGCTCTTTTTGATTTATACATGTTTATTTGGGTCAGAGAATGTTTGATTAATAACTGAATGGAGATTCAACTATCAATGGTGTAGTGTTACTATTCATAATTTGAATGAGTTCTCATATTCGTTTGGATAAATTTATACCGACATCTACTTCCTAAACAGTGAAAATGAGTTTCGACTATTAACTTCGATACCGCGATCTTTTCTTTCTTCATAACAAAGACTAGAAAATTAAAAAAAATATATTTTGAATAAGTTATTTTTATTTTAGGAAAATCAATGTTTTTGGAACATATTGTGTGTAAAAAAATTTACTTAATCGTTTCTAGAATGGGTAGCTTTGTTTTTGTAAGCAACGGTAGTAAATAGTTATTAGTAGAAGATATTCTTAGACATTGGTATAATGTGAGCAAATCGCAACAATACTCTTTTTTAAATAAATAAATAATGCTGGACAATCCACACAGCATTATCTAGCCCCATGGTAAGCAAAGCTTGTGTTATGGGTACTAGATAACTGATATACATAATACAATACATTACATAGATAGATATTTTTTATCATACATAGAAAACGACCAGAACACCCGGAACAAATATCTGCAGATCGTACACACATTTGTTCCGAGGCGGGAATCGAACCCGCAACCGCTTGCGTCGCAGGCGGACCTTCGCCCACCGCGCCACATCGGTCGTCAAACGTGTTTTGACAGCTTTCATTTACATATCTATTAAAGTTTTTAAAACTTTTAACTTAGCTGTTTCTCTAAACTCTCAAATTGAAGTTTTATTTCGAAAATGCTGTTACCATGTTGTTTTTCAGTTTTTCTTTAGTTTTCTTACAACTTTGTTTACCAATATTATCATGGATTTTAGAACCGAGTCTACCTACACCTAGGTAAACATAACACTTATAGACAGGAAATCGATTACATGCTGTTACCATTTTGCGTTTTGACTTTGTTTTCAGTGTTTTTTTCGTACAGCTTTGTTTACCAAAATGATCTTGGATTCTAGAACCGAGTGTACCTACACCTAAACCTAACAGACTAATTGAAATGGACGGGAAATCGATTACATGCAGCGAGCAGCCCCGTGTGGGGATTATCTCGGATTATGCAGTACAAGTGGGAGTTTCAGACAATTTCTGCGTAGGTTTTCTAGAAATCCAAAAATAAATTGTCTGTAACTCCCTCAGAACATGTCTGTAACTAAATGACGACCGATGTGGCGCGGTGGGCGAAGGTCCGCCTGCGACGCAGGAGGTTGCGGGTTCGATTCCCGCCTCGGAACAATTGTGTGTACGATCTGCAGATATTTGTTCCGGGTGTTCTGGTCGTTTTCTATATATAATAAAAAATATCTATCTATGTAATGTATTGTATTATGTATATCAGTTATCTAGTACCCATAACACAAGCTCTGCTTACCATGGGGCTAGATAATGCTGTGTGAATAGTCCAGCATTATTTATTTATTTATTTATTTATGTCCAGCAGTGGACTGCTATATGATGATGATGATGATGATGATGAAGGAAATACTTACCAAGGTAAAGTGGTTTATAGAAAAGTCTTTCTTTAAAAAATGTGACGACATCTATGGCGCGGTGGACGAAAGTCCGCCTGCGACGCAGGAGTTTGCGAGTTCAATTCTCAGGACAAACGTTTGTACGATTTGTTCAGGGTGTTACGGTCGTTTTCTATGTATACTAAAAAAATCTATGTAATGTATTGTATTATGTATATCAGTTATCTAGTATAACCATAACACAAGCTCTGCTTTCCTTGGGGCTAGAAAATGCGGCAAAAAAAGTTATGTAGATACAACGGTATTAGTATTCTAAATTTTCGTTATAAAGATTTTAAATAAATAAATAACGCTGGACAATCCACTATACATCAATTTTGATATTGATTTATCTGCATATTCCCCGTATACTGCAATCTGTAACCCAATCCCCCCTAGCGTCGCGACTCACCTTTCGCTTTTCAATCATGTCTGTCCGTCGCGTTTACGAAACTCGTCCGGCGGTCATTTTGTCTGACCTTTGCTTATACTGGATTTTAGAATAACCTATGAACCATAAATATGCAGCAGATATCAAATCGTTGCCGCTAAATAAATAAATAATACTGGACCATTCATAGCATTGTCTACTTTCAAGCTAAGCCAGAGTTTGTGTTATGGGTACTAGATAAACTGATATACATACATTAGATACGAGTAGATAGATATTCGGACCTTTACCCACCGCGCTACAGACGTCGTCGTCTTTATATATTATTAGAAAAGCAAAAAGCCAGACTTCAATAAACACTAAGTATTTTTAAATATTTCCTAGTATTCCGGTCCCTTAAGGCACTGAGCCACAGAATAGACAATAGTACTGAGCCCTAATCGACTTTTAAACCATTTTAAATGGCTTTTTCGAAAAATGAAGGACTCAAATCAAAGCTTGCTAGACACAAATTGCGGCCAATTTTGTAAACCCTTTAGATTCATCAAAAACCGCTTATGCTCGAATTGCAATTTAACTGCTGCACAAAGACCTTTGAGGTTATTATTATATTCAGTGCATTGAGAGTCTGTTATTTATATGGCTGCCACAGCGTACGAATCGACCCCACCAACTCAGCCCGAAGATATCGTAGGAGCCGACTAAGGGAAGCACTGAATTGACTAACGAAGAACCAAGAGCCAGAGGAAGGCCAGCAGCTTCCTCCTGTTTATAAACAAGTCCTCAGAGATCATCAGCCTAGCGTGGTGGGTGATAATGACTAAACCCCCCTTTTAAGGGGGAGCTACGTTCAACTGTGGACTTATTATGTGCGGGGAGGAGCTTGTTATTGCAAGACTAAAAATACTTTTGACCGTTCAGTTTAGATGTGGAGAAGTAAAAATATATACATATATCCTTTAATTATTATTATAATTATGTAACAATGTGTTTTGTATGGTGATCGGAGTTTCTCTGAAGGATGGGATTCGTAACGAATATATCCGACAGAGAACCAAGGTTATCGACATAGCTCAAAGAATTAGCAAGCTGAAGTGGCAGTGGGCCGGCTATATGTCGCGAAGAACCGGCAACTGCTGGGGTAAATGTGTTTTTGGGTAGAAAACGCGACTCGGCAAACGTAGTGTAGGACGCCCTCCGGCCAGGTGGAATGACGACCTGAGAAAGACTGCAGGCAGATGCTGGATGTGGCAAGCTGAAGGGTCGCTATAGCGCTCATTAGGGGAGGCATGTCCAGCCGTGAACTAATAGAATAGGTTGATGGTGACCTTATTCTAAAAAAAATATTTAATAGGTAATTTTGTAATTTGGTATCCATCAATCTATTCGAACTTTCGAATTTAGCATTTCATGTTCAACAGTTGACAGAGACAGACGTATGTATTTTATATTATTTGTGATTATAATATAATATTATAAAGAGGAAATGTTTGATTTTTTGTTCGTTTTTAATGAATAGGCTCCGAAACTACTGGATCGATTTAAAAAATTCTTTCACCGTTAGGAAACAACACTATCCCCGGTGAACATAGGCTATATTATATTTTCAAAAAAGTTAGGGATCCGTACTAAAACCGTGCGAAGCCGGGAAGGTCCACTAGTTTTTAGTTTTTAATAGCTTCGTAGACACTAGATACCTTTACTAATGGTCTTCATATTTTTTTGCCAATTACAAAATATACCTACATGATCTTAAAAGAAAAACCATGGAAAAACTGTCAAAGAAAAATGTATATAACTATATTTGTAAAGAATTTCAGTTTTTATTAGGTTTCAGTTACCTATCGAAATACCAAGTCACAGGCTAACTAGTTACAGCTAGTACATTAGATAATTTCTGGTCAGAATTATTAATAATTCTATGTTTCTGGTGAATTTTATTTAGTCAGGGTTCTTGATTCGACTCTATATCTTGCTTTAGATCGTTGATTGACAGAAAGTGATAGATTTAAATTATGAAGTTTTAACACAATTTTTTAATTATTAAGTTAAGAATCGTAGCTGAAAAAAAGGTTTGGATGGAAAAGTCGAAAACATAAAAAGTTACTACGGAACTTTATTTGGACTGGTTAGGAGATAAACATACTAAAAGTCCCCACCCCTGGGAGGTGAGCCCTATGAGAGGGCACAAAGACGGTCCTTTTATACCTATTAAACCACCATCATCATCAACCTATGTGAGTCCACTGCTGGACATAGGCCTCCCTCAATGAGCGCCACAGCGCCCTGTCTTCAACTTGATGCATCCAGCATCTACCTGCAGTCTTTCGCAGGTCGTCATCCCACCTGGTCGGAGGGCGTCGGTATTAAACGATGCGTCATAGTAACATTTGAAAAATTTTACTATGACGCATCGACAAAATGTAATGCAAGACAACAAAATTGTAGAAATTTCAAAAAAATTCTACAATTTTGTTTCCATACATTTTTTACCTATTTCCAATCGTTGTACACATTATGAGTTCATCATCTGTCGAATGATGATTAGAATATTGGTACAAAAGCAGATAAATTGGCATTGCAACATTTTATTTTTTTGGATGGTTAAGCTCAAAATTTCTACAAAAATAAAAAAAAAATAAAAAAATCCTTGTTTTAGTTTTTTGCTTTTATCTCGCAAACGATGCGTCATAGGGTTTTTTGTTGTAGTTGTCGTCCATCTAGGTGTAACCCAGCTATTTTACAAAGACTGTATAATTAACGAAGAGTAATTAAAGCAATCAACCGTACCTTGGAGACAATTTTAATGATATTGTACAAGATAATGAACCAGCAAAAACTACGATACTATTAATATCTATGTTCTGGATTGGTATCGAGGAATTTCTTTGGATAACTAGCTGCCGCCTGTCACTTCGATTGTTACCTCTTCACGCCAATACTACTGAACATCTGTTCAGTAGTTTTGGCAAGCTGACATTTTTGCATGAAGGTAATTCTGCCTGAATTAAACATATGTAGGCAAATTTTTATCATTCATTTGCAGTCGTGTCAACTGCATTAAAACTGCAAATGAACTGCAAATTTGCGGTTGGATTGCAGTTGAAATGCGGTCCGTCTGTCTAGAGCCTAAGTCAGACCAACATTTTTATTAACTTAAGAAGGTTGAAATAAATTGGTTAGATCAGTAACAAGATCATTCGATCTATTAAATCTGATTGGTGGCAGACACGCGCCATGGAATTTATCCTACGAATGGTTTCTAAGACATAAGTTACAATAAAAAAGGTATTAATGATAAATATATGTAATATCCTACTAATATTATAAACGCGAACGTTTGTAAGTATGGATGGATGTTTGTTACTCTTTTACGTAAAAACTACCGAATGGATTTTAATGAAACTTTACAATAATATAGCTTATTCATCAAAATAACATATAGGCTAATTCATAAAGATATATTGTATATTATCCAAAATATCTATCACCAGGCGGGTGAAACCGCGGGGCGCAGCTAGTAATCATATATTTTTAAGAAATATTTTGACGACTGATGTGGCGCGGCAGGTGAGGGTCCGCCTGCGGCGCAGGAGGTTGCGAGTTTGATATCCACCTTGAATATAATATTTTTAATTTGCAAATATTTGTTCCGGGTGGTCTAGGTATTTTTATGTTTCATAAAAAATATATATCCATGTTAATGAATTGTTTGTGTATATCCAGTCATCTAGTGCCCATAACACAAGCTCTGCTTAGCTTGGGACTAGATGACCTGTGTGGATTGTCCAGCAAAAAAAAACAAAGATGTTTTGCAACTACTTTATAGTTCTAACTCAACTGTTCTGAACGAGTGTGAGCACCAATACAAACCAATGTTGGTTTAACGGTGCATTATTTGATAGACTATATATATAATAAAGAAACAAAATATTCTAAAAAATGAAGTCCGAAGGTCGCCATTCCGCTGATATTATAGCCTGATCTGTGGTTTCGTTTCTAGAAAATTCTGTAATATTCCCTAACATCTGCGCATATCATCCAGATCTCAGTCTCCCGAAGGTCGCGATTCCGCTGTCGCCATCGGATAGTTTTGCCTTGTCTCATAAGTTTCTAGAAAATTCTGCAATATTCCCTAACATCTGCGCATATCATCCAGATCTCAGTCTCCCGAAGGTCGCGATTCCGCTGTCGCCATCGGATAGTTTTGCCTTGTCTCATAAGTTTCTAGAAAATTCTGCAATATTCCCTAACATCTGCGCATATCATCCAGATCTCAGTCTCCCGAAGGTCGCGAATCAACTGATGCCACCTGATATTTTTGCTTTTTCTCATTAGTTTTTTTTAGCAAATTCTGCGAACTCCCTAACATTCTCATTATATTTAGATTTAGATTAGATTAAGATAAGCAAATCAAATATATTAGACACTTAAGTGATATTATATGAATATACATACTTACTATTGGTTTCTTTTTCACTTCTTCCACTAGTGGACAAAAAATTTAAGCGAACAGTAAAATAATCTTATTTGATAATTTATTTAAATAGATAAACTAATAATAACTTTTATTCTATAATATTGTTTTCCTATAAAATATGACTTGTCTAAGTGCTTTTTTTGTAAACCTATAGAAATAAAATATTTTGAATTTGAACATCTGCGTATATCATCCAGATCTCAGTGTCCCGAAGGTCGCGATTCCGCTGACGACGCCGACGTTTCTAGAAAATTCTGCAATATTCCCTAACATCTGCGCATATCATCCAGATCTCAGTGTCCCGAAGGTCGCGATTCCGCTGGATGGCGCCGCCTGATGTCATTGCTCATACTCAGGCAATTATACCACCATCGGCCGGGATTAATTGTAAAGGACCACGGACACTTGTCTATAATCATAATCACATTCTATTTTAAATCAACAAAAATATGTCTTTAGGGCAACTCATTCTTATTTCTGAACTAGCGACCCGCCCCGGCTTCGCACGGGTGCAAATGCATGTATTATATACATATAAACCTTCCTCGTGAATCACTTTATCTATTAAAAAAACCTCATCTAATTCTGTTGCGTAGTTTTAAAGATCTAAGCATACATAGGGACAGACAGAGAGTTTTGTATTTTGTATATTTTGAATGATTTGTGTATTTTGAAGACTTTCACTTCTGGATATAGGCCTCCCCAAAGTTCGCCATAATTTCGTAGCTTTTGCTTTGAAAGTAATGCTTTGTTTCTTTTGTTCGCAGATGCAGACGCTATGAAAAGGACTAAACAAATAAAAGACAAGCCTTGCTGAATACATCTTTATGAGAAGGTCGATATAGAGATAGATAGATTATACATAGATAGATAGATATTAATTTAAGTTAAATGATTTGTAAATAAATTATAAGACATAGACATTTACCTGCTTAGATACTGTTTTGCGATGCTTTGTAGCGTGTTAATGAAAGCGGCCAGCATCAAATATCTGTCTTGAAACAGTGTATGACTTGTTTCAGCTGCGCGTAAGGGCAGGCTCGCTTCAAAAGACAAAAATAAAGCGCTTCTTTAAACGTTAATTTAATAGGCATATTGTACATATATATGTATATTATTAATTAAACAATATGTTTTGTTATCAAGCTATCTGTAATACACACTCACAACTGTAATAAATGAGATTCATAATATAAAAATGTATGTTTTTATTTACATTGTCATTTTACTTTTTTTAATAACATATTTTCAACTTAGCGAGCGTTACCTCCATACCTACAGTTATTCTTATACTTCAGAGGTTTCGAAAACTGAACAATGCACAACTGTAAGAGAACGATATTAATGTTTTCTACTATTTCTACCATAAAACCGCGTTACCCTAACCTTTCTACCACGTTATAGGAGCTGAGTTGACAGATGACAACTCATGCTGCTGAGTTGACTAAGGTTGACACTGACAAATAAGTAGGTATTGATAGAATGGGTGTTTTTTTATCGCGTTTATTTTCCTACCTTTTTTTATTGTTTAAATCGCGTGATGTAACTAAATAAATAGGTTCAAACTGAATACCAGCGTTGTTCCGCGCCACACGTGGTTCAGCACTAAGCTGAGTTTGACCCTTTTTGGCCAGCAGGCAAGCACGGTAGCCATTTATTATTGTTTCACTGAAGGTTTATTTTATGTGTATTAGTGTGTACTATTATTATAATGTGTTATAGTAGGTACGAAGCATGTTTATGGAAAATAAATTTACCTTTATCTTTATTTTTGTATTTCGTATCATACAGTTCGAATATCCGAATAAATATTTATTCCGAATTCCTGAATGTCCCATTAGTTCGGATAATCGACGGTCTATATTAGTAATTTGATGAAGTCCACATCATTTGTGTGCGCCGGCCCCATCATTCCATGAAGTGAATTGAACTAATCCATTACAGTGTTGACGACCCCACCGCTGCACTGAGCCAAATGATGCTTGTTACCACCTACAGGCCAGCCTGTGCCACTGTCTACCATCGTAGAGGGAAATTAGCTTCATTGCATATTTAAATATGGTTGGTTTTATGATGATCTCAGTGCTGTAGCCAGTGACGGTCCGTCTGCGATACAGGGGGTAGCAGGTACTGCTTCATCTCTGTGTCATCATCAGCCATCCAATTGAGTTATACCAGAGAAAAATAATACGGCTCAATCCGTCATTGAATACGAAAGCTAATTTTATTTTTTCCATTATAATGTAATGTAATCTATATACAGGGTGGAATTTTGTAATGCCACCTGGAGGGAAAGTACTCTTAATAATGTAGATAGAAAATTGTACTCAAAGAAAACATTCCTTTAATTTTAAAAAGAAAGAAAACTGCATTTAAAGATTTTCGAAAATTCGCTTGCTATACCCGGGAATCGAACCGACTAAAATCTGTAAAAATTACATCCTGTACTTTTATTGCATAGGTCATTAGGGTCAATAATAAGGATGAAATCTCTCTAACAAACTTAATAAATTAAATGAAAGGAAAACTATGAAATCTTAAATTATAAATTGAATGGGTCAAGTTAAGCACTTTACAAAATTCCACCCTGTATATAAAAGAAAGTCGTGTTTGTTACAACACTTATAACTCGAGAACGGCTGAACCGATTTGACTGAAAATTGGTGGAGAGGTAGCTTAGAACCAGGAGTCTAACATAGGATACTTTTTATCATTTAAACTATTTGACACATAGATTTCCACGGGGGCGAAGCCGCGGGGCGCAGCTAGTATAATATAAAAATGAATCGCTGAATGTGTTGCTAAGCGCAAATTTCGAGAGCAGCTGAACCGATTCCGCTGATTCTTTTTTTAGAATATTCCTTGAAGTACGAGGATGGTTCTTAACTTCTTACGGAGAGAAAAAAAAGAGAAAAATTTAAAAAATTACCTGAAACAAATGACCACCCGGGCGAAGTTGGGACGGGCCGCTAGTGCTTAACATAAATTAAATCTTTTGAAACTAACATGGGACTTAGAAAAAGGAGGACGAAATTTTTTTATTTTTTATTACCTCATAATTTTTGACTCGGTGAACCGATTTTGATGATATTTTTTTTATTTGAAAGCTGGTGCTTCCGGTGTGTTCCATTTTAATTTGATCCAGTTTTGACAGTGGCATCTATAAGAAAACCATATAAATCTTCAATTTGCATTAAGTATGTGCGCGACAAATTGAGTTTTAAACCCATTTTCTTTATCAAATAATTTGGAGTCGGTTTATAGATTAAAACACGCCAAATTATTTGTACCCAATCTACCTACTATAGGAGGAAGGTTGGGTAAAATAATATGGATCTGTCTATTAGAGACAGATGCATACTCCAACTGCCACTATTCTACGACAACGTAGTCCTGCGAGGTCTATTTCTGCACCTAATGAGTCTATTAATTGGGAACGTGCAGCGATGAGACATTGTAGTCTACTACCTACTGCTGATGTCTTCGTTGCCGCAAGAATTATTATCATGACGGTCTTGTGCATGATAAATTGTGCTCGGACAATTTCCGGTTGATTGCATCGTACCTACCGGCGCGTATTATGCCTCTTTAGGTAGTTTGAAGTTGATTTTGATTGGTTGGAATTGTATTTATTTTTTGAGAAATATCTATATGTGTAGTCTTATCATCATCATCAGCCAATAATAGTTCGCTGCTGGACATCCTCCCCCAATGAGCGCCACAGCGCCCTGTCTTCAGCTGCAGTCTTTCGTATGTCGTCATCCCACCTAGTCGGAGGGCGTCCTACACTATGTGTAGTCTATAGCTTGATCTTGAATAGTCCTGATATAGCTACAAGATATGGATACGATACATTAATGTATTTACTTGAAAATCATATTGCATTTAGGAACACTTTAATATTACACAAAAAGGAAACTAAAAGCTTAAAAGGTGTGTATAAAAGTAAGGTAAAGGTATCTAATAAGATTTGCTACGCCAACACTAGGCTCATGGAACGTGACGTAGGCACCAGGGAATAATAGTCTGAAGATCTGGTTTTCTAGGGTATCAGAAGAACATCTTTAGTATTAAAGATATCTTTAGTAGCATCATTCGGTTTGCACGAGCCTTTTCCGGATAAAAATAGCCTGTATTATTTATCTTAGTCAAGATAATGTTCATATTTATTCTAGCTTATCGTGAATTTAAGAAAGGCAGGGGTACACCCCCTGCCTTTCATTAATTCACATAATTCTTTCCATCCAAAGGTTGCCTGGAAAAGATCGCTTCTAAGCGATAAGGCCGCCCATTGTACTTGTATCATGTGATGTGTTTTATAATGATCTGTAACTGGTGTACAATGAAGTATTTTTGTATTGTATTGTATTGATAATTGTATGATTTTAGTTACATCCCTTCAGTTGTTTTGTCGTCATAAAATATAAGTATATAATTGATATATATATATTTTATTATTAATAAACATTTCTATATAAATGTTGTGTAGATCAAGCCGTGTGTGAAGGTCAGTGCCGTGTTCCTGCGCTATCAGAACAGGTTCATGCACAGCTGAATGTTGCGAGTAGCCCCACAATGCTGATTTTCAACATGTACTATTGAGGTGATGACGTACGAGACTTTAAAAGCTAGAATTTAAAAGTGAAGGCAACCTGTCTATAAAAGGTAATACAGATTAAAAACTCAAAATCAAATACTTTAGAGATTAAAAACTAAAAGGGTACACGTAATTTTAACCTAAAAGAAAGAAAAAATGTATAAAAACAATAACAGTTCGACACATTCATAGAAAAATCAAAACTCAGCAGAGACATCAAGACTACAAAAAACACTCAAGATAATTGAAAAAATCGACTGGTTTAATTTGATTTAAAGTCATTAGAGTCTCATAACGTCTTAGAAGGTAGAAATCTCCCAAACATCGCGTGGCCAACATATGCGTGATGTAGTTCTTTACGACCTAAATGGCTCCACCTAAAACACTCAAGACAAATAGTCCACTGGGATTTCTTAATGATACGGGCCTGTCTCTTAGTTAAGGCAATTCTGGCCCCTATAATAAGTGACCCGTCACCGCTTGTTCTTAATCTTCGTAATAGCAGTGTGTCGTGTGACCTTACTAAATCCATTTATAGCTCGAAGTGAGCAATTGCTTGTTGAGCTGTGTACACTTGCTTGGAGGAATTGACTCATTTAACTGACTGTGCTCGGTCCTTTGGCTTCACTTGGGTGTCATTAGGTTTCTGACAGTACGCCGTTATTAAAAATGTTTCTGTTGTGTCCAAGTCCGGCTGTCTGTTAGTCCGTCTGTTTGACTTGTTATGAATTTGTATTGAAGAATAGATGTTCGTAATATTGTGTATTATTTTGAAACTTACGCGATCTGAACACATAATTATAATAAGTATATACCTAATACGCGTTCAGATCGCGTAGTTTTCGTATAAGTTTAACTACGAGTATGTATTTAACGGGTTTTTACCGCGTATATTTACCTATTTTTCCGGGGATGACTGACAGATGATGGTCACAAAAATAGGTAAATAAACCGTGACCAAGTGTGTAAACTTGTTAAAACGTCGGGAAAAATTGGTAATTTATCTACAATTTTTTATTCGCGATATAGTCGTTAAATATAACTTATAATTAGACGTTCTTTAATTTATTTATCTTTCTTCTTGCAAACAATTACCAGATTTATGGCTACTTATTACCAAATCAACTACTCGCTGTTTTGTACTTTATAATAAAACCATGCTAGACATTTTCACAAAACAGCTTGTAGACCAAAAGCAGTTAGTAGATTCCTTCATAAAGCAAACTCTTCATGTGAGGCATAATGGCCTCTGGTTGAAAGCGTTATCTGCCCATGGCGATGGAGTGAATGGTTTCTCCACGGATTTGGATATTTATTGACATAATCGGAGTGCTGGGTGGTCCGCGTAGGTGTCGCCAGATTTACCTGATACCTGTTCTACATTATCCACCTCAATCCACTATGCCTGTAGTTTTTAGTAGACGCGTAGTGCCCGAAACATTATAGGGCAGAGGTTTGCCCAGATTTAAGTAAAATATGGTCGTGTGGTCGTTTTCGGAGGATGTCTGCAAAATTTCAGATTGAGGCCTTTCTGATATACTGCACTATGTCTGGACATAGTGCACTACTGGTCCACTGCTAGTACACTTATTCCACTGCTGGCAGTGGACTAACATAGGCGTCCCCTAATGAGCGCCACAGCACCCTGTCCTTTGCTTGCCGCATCCAGCATCTGTCTGCAGTCTTTCACAGTTCGACATCCCCTGGCCGGAGGGCGTCCTACACTACGTTTACCGAGTCGTGGTCACCACTCAAAAACAAGTTTACCCCAGCGGTTGCCTTCCTCACTTCAATTAAACAAGTAAAGGTGCAAAAAGGCGTTGAAACAACAGCAACGAAATGATAAATGCACCATCGATAAAATCAGTGCAAAGAGTGTTACAAGCAAATTACCAAGGCCAGATAATTACTATGCAAAGTACGCAATCATTATTTAGGCCGTAATTATTATTCGTCCGACATATGATATAAAACACTGATGATTGTAGTTGGTAACACCAAGGTTGTTTGTGTCGAGATGTTGCAGTTTGATTTGAACTTTCGGGGCCTGGGATAGGGGTCATACTTGCTCGGTTGCGTTTAGATGAATATTGTTGAGCTTCACAGTAAATCAGCTGGTTCAATCTATAGAATTAGAGTTAACTAGATGTGGAAATCTATGTGTCAAATGTCAATTGGTTTATAGACCTTCCTCTAGAATCACTCTATCTATTAAAAATCCGCATTAAAATCCGTTGTGTAGTTTTAAAGATCTAAGCATACATAAAGCGCACACAAAGCGAACAGACAGACAGCGGGAAGCGACTTTTTTTATACTATGTAGTGATGTTTCAAAGTACCTATTTATGGTTATCGAACCCGCAATCTCCTGCGTCACAGGTGGACCTTCGGCCACAGAGGTCGTCCAGTAAGCAAGGTAGTCATCATCATCATCATCTGCCTATATTAGTCCATAGGCATAGGTCTCCCCCAATGAGCGCCATAGCGCCCCGTCTTCAGCTTGATGCATCCACCATCTATCTGCAGTTTTTTGCTGGTCGTCATCCCACCTGGTCGGAGGGCGTCCTACACTACGTTTACCGAGTCGTGGTCTCCACTCAAGAACACGTTTGCCCCAGCGGCCGTCGTCGGTTTAAGTAAGGTAGTAAACTACATAAAGTGTGCAGTGTAACAGCTGTTCCAAAGAAGCTGGGCTGATTTTAGATTAAAACAATTGCAGGAAGTGCATGTTGATAAGCTAGCTCTCAATTGAGATTGATTAACACTATTTTTGATGCCAGTGTTTTAATTCTGCTATTTCGAGCGTCAATTGCTCTAATTGATGTTGCTGCGTTCAACTACACTGAATCGGCCATTTTGTTTTATTTTTAAATTGTGAGATTAATTGACATTTGCGGTCTCTATTCTCATTAATCAAATGTATAGAAAATACAGAATAACTAACGAAAAAAGTATTTTTGTATTTAACATAGTTCTTTGAGCAATACCATTAGTTTTACTAATTTCTGTTGACAATCTACATTTATTGTGATTTGGTTTTTGTACCAGAAGCTTTAAAAGGAGGAATTTCTTAAAAAGTTATTTACCACACTGTTCTTACTTCCATAACAAACTATCCATTTAATGTGTTCTATTATGTATAACAGACTCATAACTAAATCAGGACCCATAACACAAGCTGTTAACCTTGGGGCTAGATGATGCTGTGTGGATTGTCCAGCATTATTTATTACTAGCGGTTGCGCTCCGCGGTTTTACCCGCGTGGTTAAGATATTTTGGATATTATACAATATATCTTTATCAATATAAGTAACCTATGTGTTATTCCGATATGTCAGCTACTCGTATTATTGTGAAGTTTCATCAAAATCCATTAAGTAGTGCGTAAAAGAGCAACAAACATCCTCACAAACTTACGCCTTTACAATATTAGTAGGTTTTTTTTTAAACATTTTTTAATTATAATGGAAATACTTATGATAGGTGATTTCGCTCTTCCACGTTTTAAATTATGTAAGTGATTTTAAAAGAGCACTCTAAAAATCTATTTATTTATCAAATAAACTCCGTGCAGTACTTTATTATCATTTAAATATTAAAAACAGATCAGGCCCACTACACGTTACTCATTTATATATATATTAGATAGAATAGAAGATAGATAGAATATACTTTATTGCACAAAAAGTTGTACATAGGCGAGCATAATGCTAGATAGCATTCTCTACCTGCTAACCTTTGGGTAGTGTGGACAACAGTTTGGTAGGTAGTGCTATATAATAGAGATAATAAAATATACTACTCATAATGATACTAAGCTACTTATATTAATACTTAAACAGTAATATATATACCTATATAAATAATTAATATATAATTATAATAACGTACCGAATTATTCTTGCGAAAGAAAATAGTTATAGACTCTAGATCTGAACACATTTATCGAGGATATTCGATAAATATATATTCGATCTTTAACTAGGGTAAATAATCGTTTCATTCGCTTTACAAGCCTTACAATTTCAATGAATAATTATAGTAATTTGTACCGATCGAATCGATCGCTATTAATGTATATAACTTCCTTTTTATATGTATATTTTTTATCTTCCTTTAACAGAATGTTGCCACTGTTAACGCTAAGTACGGCTCGTTTATTCAATAATGCTAAATAAGGTTTTATATCTTTTTTACTGCAAGAAGGTTGATTGAAAAATTATGGATTTGACTTTGTGTTGGAACGTCAAGTCAAGAATGCTTCTTGATCTTGATGAGTTAACCGGCAACCCTATACGTTTCTTCTGTTTTGACAATATTGCTAATGGTTGTCGTTCGAAATTTAAATGGTTTGCTATAACGTTCTTAATTTGACTGTTTTAAATTTATTACACTTAAAACTTTTGAAACTATCATGGTTATTAATACTAAAGTCATTTAAAACGGGATATTTACAATGATATGATTTTTGAGTTATCTAATATTTCGGCACAGTTGCATGCGCCATGATCACGGAGTAACATTACATTGGATAACTCAAAAATCAAATCATGGTAAATATCCCGTTTTAAATGACTTTAGTTATTAATTACACTTAAGTTTTTCGTAATGTTTCTGAGTCACTGTTTTCTTTGTATTTCTTTTAATACTACCTAGTTTTGGAAAATCTGTGAATTCTAAGCATTGCTGTTTGATTGACAAAGATTAATTGGGCAATAAACACATAATTGCGTTCCATTAGTAAATTATTTATCGGATAAGTTTGCCAAGCGCGAGTCAGGAACAAATAAAGTAGAGTTCTATTTTTAGATATATTTTTTAGCTTCATACAATACAATACAATACAAAAATGCTTTACTGTACACCTGATGCAGATCTTTACGAAAAAATACATTTCACGTGACAAGTACAATGGGCGGTCTTATCGCTTAGAAGCGATCTCTGCCAGGAAACCAGGAATTCAATTTTAACCTGCTAATATAAAGCGATTTATTTGTTTGGTTTGTTTTTAATTATTTATGATATCCAATAAAACTTTAGAAACTATCATGGTTGTCAACACTTAAGTCATTTAAAACGGGATATTTACCATGGTTTATATTGGAAAGCTCCAAAATCAAATCATGGTAAATATCCCGTTTTAAATGACTTTATGATATCCAGTTTAAGTCATGTAATTTTTCTGCATAATAGTTTGGTACATGGTCAGTAATTTTGAGCTGTTGGCCTTTAAGCCCTACAAGTATTCCAAATTCCCAATAAATAATGCCGCCTAAAATAACCACAAAATAGATCGTTAGGTATCTTAGCATACCAACCAAAACACTCAAACACTTCAGTAAATTACCTGACGTTCTTATAGCTAGAGCGATAGAGTTCAATTTGTAAAAAAGTTAGTTTTTAGTTGGTTTGTTTGTGTTGGCAGTATTGGTAACATAGTAGCGATTAATGCAGTAGGAGTTAATACACACATTTGTCATGTCCACTGCAAATTGGGTGCCAGATCTTTGTATTGGAAATGCGGTGCTATTTTTGGATGCACAAGCGTTGTAAATGTAGGTACTGCCAACATTAAAATGCATGGAATGACTGCCATTGCAATACTTACGCATTCAAGTCGTTCCTACAAAGATACCGTTAGTACAGTCAACGTTAGAATTGTTGTCATCATCAGTTGTCGCATGCAGCCTGCTGTCTTTCGCAAGTCGTCATCCCACTGGTTGAAGGGCATTCTTCACTACGTTTGCCGATTCGCGGTTTCCAGGGGGTTGTCGGTTCTTCGCGATATGGCCGGCCCACTGCCTTCAGCTTGCTAATTCTTTGTAGCTCAAAGAAATCGTGTCGAATGTTTTTTTTTATAGCTCGCTGAGCGACTTTGAACTGTTGCAAATTGTACAAAATCTACATATATTATAGCAATTCATAATCAATCTTTTAGAAAATTTTTTTAGCGATTTGACTTTTTGTTAAATTATTTTATTAATTATTCATATAAACAACCGTTCACAAACTGTACGTACGAATTAATACAAATAATTATACGGATTGGACACGCGACAATCAGCCTCCGGGCGTATGGCAACATTGTTGCACTGTCGTTCTACAACAATAACAATTATTAAATAAGTGTTGCACACGTGTAAGCAGATATCTGTACTCTTAGTATGAGTTTGCAGCTTACGAAAACTATAACTCGCTATTATTATTTATTTATTCATCATCAGCCTATAGCAGTCCACAGCTGGACATAGGCTTCCCCTAATGAGCACCATAGCGCCTTGTCTTCAGCTTGACGCATCAAGCATCTATCTGCCGTCTTTCGCAGGTCCCCATCCCACCTGGTCGGAGGGCGTTCTACACTACGTTTACAGAAATTTATTTATTATGATTTACATAGGTATTAAAAGTACTATTTTAACGGGTATTTCTCGCTTTTATTTACCTATTTTTCCCGACGTTTCAACAGGTTTACACACTGTTGTGGTCACGGGTTGTTTCAAAATATTTATTATAAACCACGGGCAGAAGCTAGTAACTTCTGCCCGTGGTTTTGCACGCGTTGTTTCTATGGAAACGTTTAAAAGTTTATTTTATCTTATAGTTACTTTTGTAGGAAAAAACGTAGCCTTTATTTGGTTTCAGGGTTACAGCTACAACTATGCAAAATTTACGTTTCTTTCTATACATTTACCACCGGATTTTCAGAGATGAATAAGTTGTAGTACCTATAACTACTGTCACGTATATTCTGTTTTGTTATTTTGCTAACTCGTGCTAGTCTTTGACTCGAGATCGAGCCGGCTTGTATATTTACATATTATTTTACTTATGCTTCGATAAAATAGAGACACTAGAAGTATTTTTTCTTGTGATTTTCGTCACCGTGATATGCCAATCTTGATATAAACTCTAAAGGGTTCTATTTATTTTTAGTTACTCTCTAACTGATAAACTTGTCTCCTGGCGGTCGTGGCTTTAGAATCGACCCCTCTAACTCAAGCCGTGGTTGTCGTAAGAGTAAAACCTATCCAAGTAAGGAAAGTAGCATGCTTCGGTGTGTTTTTAACATCTTCACTGCAATCCGATACAATAAATATAAAAAAAACAATAATTAAAAATAAATTCGATTACCAAGTAAGGTGATTGCAAAACTTGGGGAGGGACGTCCAGCACTGGACATGCGGTCATGACGTATATGCTGATAAGGAAATGTGAAAGATGTGATTCTAAATTACCTTTTACAGTTTTGGTCAGTTTTCCTAAACTTACACATAAATTGATTAATTTAAAATCAAATAATAATAATTGAATCGAAATATCACTAGTATACAGGGTTTTTTTTAGAAGGACGTCGAGTCCGAAACCACGAGCGTTAGAGAAGATATAAGGAAACAATAACAGCATATTTTGGTTTTTTCAATCTTTTACCTCTCGCGCCCTTGTCAAAAAACCACCCTGTATAGAATACCGTGGGCCAGCCATATCTCGCGAAGAACCGACGGCCGCTGGGGCAAACGTGTTCTTGTGTGGAGACCACGACTCGGTAAACGTAGTGTAGGACGCCCTCCGAACAGGTGGGATGACGTCCTGCGAAAGACTGCAGGTAGATACTGGATGCGGCAAGCTGAAGACATGGTGCTATGGCGCTCATTGGGGAGGCCTATGTCCAACAGTGGACTGCTATAGGCTGATGATGATGATGATGATAGAATACAGTTCCAGTTATAAAATAATGATAATAAATAATGCTGGACAATTCACACAGCATTATCTAGCCCCATCGTAAGCAGAGCTTGTGTTATGGGTACTAGATAACTGATATACATAATACAATATATTACATAGATAGATATTTTTTATTATACATAGAAAACAACCGGAACAAAAAAAATCTGCAGATCGTGCACACAATAAAATTGTTCCGAGGCGGGAATCCAACTCGCAACCTCCTGCATCGCAGGCGGACCTTCGCCCACAGCGCCACATCGCTCGTCTATACGAGTGTGGAACCCTAAAATGTTAATATTCAACACATGTGCAAGACTATCTTTTGAATTATATTTATCTACCAGTAGCTATACTTATAGAAATCTTATAATTATGCAAAACCGCTTATATTTTCAGTCTCTGTAACATAATGCGTGATAATAGGAAATACTAGGCATACCTACTTATTATTGTAATTTTAATCGGCTCTTAATTATTGTAATTCAATTGCAATTGTTGCAATATGAAACTGCTGCAACGATGTTGTTGTAGGTTTTATTTTAGAAATATATAGATAGGCTAAATACCAGTTTAGGGAGGCCTATGTCCAGCTGTGGACTGTCCATGATGATGAAATACCGGTAGATTTTTGTTATTGTAGTGGCTAAGCCCATTTAGTAGGGTAATTTATAAGAAACTAGCTGTGCCCCGCGGTCTCACCCGCGTTAGATTCAAATTTCTCATTTCTAGGGGTTATAAATATTTTGTCCCATTCAGTAGTTTATCGTGAATTGCGAACATCCTCCTTTCTAGAAATCGGATAAGTTTGTCCTATAACCTATTCCAGAACTTTTTCTACGTGTGCCAAATTTGAAGCAATTCCGTTTAGTAGTTTTTGCGTGAAAGAGCAACATATATCCATATATCGCATAATAATTATAGCCGTAGTCAAAACATTCAAGTTTTTTCAACTATCTCTATGCCAAAAAACAAGACGATTGCTTGTTTTGTTAGGACATGAATGAAGGACGATTTTTCTTGTTAAAATTCGAATATTCCTGTAAATCGGGGGAATGTGTTGTTATTCCAGTACCTAACCTATGTTACTTTTCCTTTCATCTAACTCTATGCCAAAAATCAAGTCAATTGGTTGCTTAGCTAGGGCGGTTCCTGAGGCGGGAATCGAACCTGCAACCACCCGCGCCACAGGCGGACCTTCGCCCACGCCACAGTAGACCCACTACTTAATCTAAACAATCTGGTTGTCAATGCCCAAGCACCAGCACCTACCTTCCATTTAGCCGTTTTTTCTTCGGTAATTTACCTGTCAAAGAAACAAGTGATCTATCGCAGCAGCGTCAACTTTGGACCCATTGTATAGAAGCGATTACTAACCGATAGACCTTCGCTATTAAATGAATTATCCAGTTTTTACTATGAGTTACTGCGCCAGATCAGATTGATAGAACGTTTTCTGTAAGGTGGGGTTCTGATATTAGAACAAAACAAAAAAAACATACTAATATTATAAACGCGAAAGTTTGTATTTATGGATATTTGTTACTCTTTCACGCAAAAACTACTGATCGGGCTGAAATTGCATTGCCATTTTCTTACAGGTAGATCCAGGCCTGTCATAAAACATAGGGTACTTTTATCTCTTACTAGCAGCGCCCCGCGGCTTCGTCCCCGTGGAAATCTATGCGTAAAACGGTTTAAATGTGATAAAAAGAATCCTATGTTAGACTCCTGGTTCTAAGCTACCTCTCCACCAATTTACAGCTAAATCGGTCCAGCCGTTCTCGAGTTATAAGGGTTGTAACAAACACGACTTTCTTTTATATATATAGATATCAGTTCTCATGAGATAGAAATAACCTTAAAGCGTTCCGATAGACACAACGCGTGCGAAGCTGCGGGCAGAAACTAGTCATATACATTAAACTATACTATAAAGGGGTATTTACCATAATTTAATTTTCAAGTTTTTCAGTACTTTGGCACGAATATGTCATATAACTTTATGTTTTGTTTGTAAATTTAGTTTTTGTTAACTTAAAATGTCTTGCTTTTATGTAATATAATTCTTAAAATTTTTGTTTTTGCGTTTGATTGGCCAAGCCCCTCCGCACATGCACCTTCAAGGTTATCCACACATTATGGGACACCCTGTATATTATTGTTTATTTGTATGTCACAATATTTACATGCTGACTGTACATGGAACTGCCGATGGCAAATCACCACGCGAAAAACAATATTTTATTTGACGATGGCGAATCAGAACTCAAAGTATGGAACTAAAGAGTAGCAGAGAAAAGGGTCCGATGGCGAATCGCCACTTACTCGGTATTAATAATAATAATAGTTTTGAATGTTTCAAATACCTAGGCTACAGGATGGCTACAGGTAAGGTAGTTACGGGAATTGCATTATTTTATTTTTAGTTACATTTTATCGACATAGATCTGAGAATTAGCAAGCTGAAGTGGCAGTGGGCCGGCCATATTTCGCGAAGAACCGACGGCCGCCTGGGGCAAACGTGTTCTTGAGTGGAGACCACGACTCGGTAAACGTAGTGTAGGAAGCACTCCGACCAGGTGGGATGACGACCTGCGAAAGACTGCAGGTAGATGCTGGATGCGTCAAGCTGAAGACAGGGCGCTTATTTCTCGCATTAGAGGAGGCCTATGTCCAGCAGTGGACTAAAATAGGCTGATGATGATGATGATGAATTCTAGTGAAAATATTCGCAAAATTTTAAATGGTCGTATTCCTTAAATTCCATTACAAAGTTCACTTCTCAAAACGGCACCTTAACAGCTATTAAACTTGGTAATTGAGAAATATTTTATGATAAAAGCTGTAATTACGCCTCGTGACGAGGAATGTCAGGTTTTGTCCAGCGCTGGCTTCCTGGTGATGGCTCTGATTGATGTGGCAAATGGGACTCATTACATCTTGAGAATAGAGCTAAAATATTTCTAGATGCAATTACACCAAGAAACAAACACAATAAAACTATTGAACTAACATAATTAAGTCCTAAGTGAGACTCTGTTAGGAGAGGCCTATGTCCAGCAATGGACTGCTATAGGACGATGATGATGAAACTCTGTTGCTATGACAACCGGTGGGAATAGTTAGGATTTATGAGAATTATCTAAAAAAAAGGCTAGGTAAAGTCCCATCGAAGTCGATTTTTTTTAAGGATATTATTAAACTTCTTACCTAGTTACTCCTTACCTCCATAAATTCAATATTCAATAGCATTTATTATTTAGGCTTACAATTACAGCACTTAGTCAAGTCATATTTTATACTACAAATTATTATCAAATTAACACTTTGACTGCTGAAATCACACGGTATGTGTTTTCTACAAGTGACTAATATGCGTAAATCCACACTAGCGCAGCGGCTGAGAAAATACAGATCTGTGTGACACAGCACAGTCGTAATATTTTTCGAACGAAACGCATGTGCGGCGCAATACAACCGCTGTGTAGAGCGGTAGCACGAATTTTTTAGGATAAAAAAAAGATCGCAGTCGTCGAAAAAAAATCGCAAAGTGTTAAAATATTTTACTGTTCACGATATTTATTAGTAAAATGAATGTGTGAAAAGTGGCTGGTTTTGCAAGTTTCGATGTGAGTATTTTTCAACTGCTTTGGATGCTGGACAATCCACACAGCATCATCTAGCCCCAAGCTAAGCAGAGCTTGTGTTATGGGTACTAGATGACCGATGTAGGTACTAACTTAATATAATAAACTCCATAGATCGATATTTATAAACATGTACCTACTTGGCTCTGATTGATGTGGCAAATGGGACTCAACATGATGAATATATTCATCATGTTGAGTCCCATTTGCCACATCATCGTGTAATTGCATCTAGATATAGTTTTGCTCTATAGAGCAAAACTATATCTAGATGCAATTACACCAAGAAACAAACACAATGAAACTACAACAAAACTATATAACTCATACAACTAATTAAGTCCTTGCTATAACTGCGTTGCTACAACTCTGTGGGTAAAATAAATTTACAGGTTCCGTATCATTATCTATAAAAACGGAAAAACATAACGTTTCTTGTATGGGCACCCCTGAAATATTTATTTAATTCTGTTGTTTAGTATTTTTTGTTATAAATTTTAATTTCTGATTTGAACCTTATTGCATGGGAATAATGTCGTATCGCTGCCACTACACAACCCACCCACGGAATCGCAGCTGACGGTCACGAGTATTCGTATTATAATTCCTAATGCATTTTACGAATTTTCGCTCGGGAGGAAATAATTGACCAAATTTGTACCTGGCTCCCGGACCGTAAGGTTTTTGGCGTTGAATCGCTTAGGTATACCCGCAAACCAAGCGCCAACAGAAATACTGCGATATTTTTTATCTGTGATTCATGAGATACAGCCTGTTGTCAATCGGACAGACAGATAGACGGACGGACAGTAGAGTCTTTGTAATAGAGTCCCGTTTCACCCTTTGAGTACGGAACCTTTGAAATAGTATTTTATTTAGTACGTCGTCAGTTAGATTAACAGAAGATATTAGAAACTAATTTTTGCTTTTGTCAATCAAATAAAAATATACAAAAATAAACCGCGGCAAAGTTTGGGGTGACGTCAAAAGTGACGCACGGCCTGACGTCACGCGTAACTTTAACTGGTTATATGATTTTTTGTAAAATTAACGAAAGAAGAATTAGCAAGCTAATGTGGCAGTGGGCCGGCCATATTTCGCGAAGAACCGACGGCAGCTGGGGCAAACGTGTTCTTGAGTGGAGACCACGACTCGGTAAACGTAGTGTAGGACGACCTGCGAAAGACTGCAGGTAGATGCTGGATGCGGCAAGATGAAGACAGGGCGCTATGGCGTTCATTAGGGAAGGCCTATGTCCAGCAGTGGACTATCAAAGGCTGATGATGATGATGAACAAAAGAAAAAATAGGTGAACAATTATTTCTTCAGATAATCTAACTGACGGACTAATTATAATTTTTGAGGACTCTAGCCGTTGACAGAAAAAACAAATGCAGGCATAGACGATACTTGACGAGCTCTGTGGCGCGGTGGGCGAAAATCTGCTTGCAAGGAGGAAGTTGCGGGTTCGATTCCCGCCTCGGAGCAATTGTGTGTACGTAGATATTTGTTCCGAGCGTTCTGGTCGTTATCTATATATAATAAAAAATATCTATCTATGTAATCTGTTGTATTAAGTATATCAGTTACCTAGTGTCCATAACACAAGCTCTGCTTACCTTGGGGCTAGATGGTGCTGTGTGGATTGTTCAGCGTTATTTAATTATACTCGAGCCAGATGATAAGTGAAACCGAGGGAAAAAGCTTCTCACCCATAATTTTCTGATGACAGGAGCCCTTGAGGGCAAATGTGAAAGGGCATACTATTATTTCTACGACAAAACCAATCGCCGATAGAAAGCGCCAATTATATTGCATTATTGGTCATCTCTTAGAGAAAACAGAAATATCTACTTATTCTAATAAGTAGATACAAATACAAATACAAAAAATGTATTTACCAAAAGTTTACAAATAATAACACCTTAACTTAATTTATGTACATATTCTTACATTTTAGAGTTGATTGGTTGAGGTGTTGCAGTTAAGAGTGACCCCCGCACTAGGCTAGGCCTGTTTCGCGGGGTTAGCGAGGGAGGCTGCTAGCGAGGGAGGCTGCTATCCAGGACTGGGCCGAAGAACTGGATCTCGCTCGCTATGGCCGGTGGACTATTGACGCCTTACGTCCTGTCTTGGGAGAGTGGCTGCACCGGGAACATGGTGCCCTAACGTTCCGAGTGGTGCAAATACTGACTGGACACGGTTGTTTTGGGCGGTACCTGCACCGCGTTGCTAAAAGAGAGGCAACCCCCGCCTGTCATCACTGCGGTGCCCCCGAGGATACAGCACAGCACACCCTCGAGGAGTGTAGTGCTTGGTTGTCGCAGCGTCAGACGCTCGAAAGTGTAATTGGTCAGGACCTCTCGCTGCCGAGCTTGGTGAATGTCATGCTTGACAGCGAGAGGGCTTGGGAAGCCATAGTCTCCTTCTGTGAAGATGTCATTTCTCAGAAGGAGGCAGCGGAGCGAGTCAGGGAGGAAAGCCCTCAAGCTGAACCGCTCCGTCGGCGGAGGATCGGAAGAAGGCGACGGCAATTCCATAGCCTTCTTCCGCTCGATGGAGACCAGCTGGGTGATGGTGAGAGGAGAACCACCCCAGCATTGCACAGGTCTCCAACGGGGAGGGACGCCTTAACTGCTCCTGGACATGCCTCGCCCTCTCAAGGGGGGATAATAAGAAGGATCCGTCCCAGACGGATGATCACCGACAGGGTAGCGGTCGAATCCACCCGGGAACCCGTAACCCTGTCAAGTGCCAGCGCGCCGACAAACGAATCGTCTGGTGACGAGTGGTTTGATGACGCTCTGGCACTAAGGTGATAGAGGAAGCATCGATGGTTTTTTAGTTGGTATGTCACTATCTGCTAACACTCTGTTAGTAGCTCAGTGGAGAGCCCAACATACCCCTCTAGCCCTCCTCAGGCTAGAGGCAATGCGCAACAGCATTTTCCCATCGTAAAAAAAAAAAAAAAAAGGCCTGTTTCGCGGGGTATCAAAACATTTTCTGTTTGCTGGTAAGGTAAGGAAGTGCACTAACAAAAACTTTAGTAACAATAGAATAAAACTAAAGCTAAATAAAAAGATACTCCTCTTTTTTAGATATTTTTGTTTTTATTTCTGTTTATTCATATCATTTATTGTAATTTCATGCATACAGGTAGTTTCTTAGGTGTAGTCTTAGTGGGGTACACAATGCATAAAAACCCTGTCAGGGCACAACAATTTATGGGTTCTTATCAAATGTTAGCCTAAAATTCTAAACAATCATATTTATAAAATTAGTTAATATAGTAATGTCATGATTAGGTAGATAGACTTAGATAACAACATAGATAGATAATTTAATCTGTAGGTATGTCAGTACACTTTCGGTTTTTTGTTTTAAATTGTCATCGGAGTAAAATTCGTGGATTGAATAATAGCATTTTTGTAGTAGTTAAATTTATTCTTATAAGTAGATATTTCTGTTTTCTTATTGTATTTCTTATTGCTCGGTTAGTATTTCTCGGTTTGTATTTCTTATTGCTCGGTTAGTATTTCACGGTTTGTATTTCTTATTGCTCGGTTAGTATTTCTCGGTTTGTATTTCTTATTGCTCGGTCAGTAAGTCTGGGAAATGTATCAACTGCCTTTTAATTGCTGTACACACATATTTTTTCGGTACAATATTGCTTTTTTGTATGAATAGTTTAGATAATATTGTAATGTGTTTTGTGTGTCTAATAAATTAAAAAAATTAGGATACTATCAACCTAATATTAACGAACTCTGTAGCGCGGTGGGCTAAGTTCCGCCTGCGACGCAGGAGGTTGTGTGTTATTTTCCCGCTTCGGTCTAAAAGTTTGTACTATCTGCAGATAAAAAATAATAATGCTGGACAATCTACACAGCATCATCTAACCCCAAACTAAGCAGATCTTGTGTTATGGGTACAGAAGACTGTTAATACAATAATTAATACAATACATTACATAGATAGATATTTTTTATTAAAGGCGGGTAGTTACGATTTACTTCAATGATAACAAGTTAGTGCCCTCTTCTTATTTAACCCTTTGCATAACCCATTGCACCATTGTTAGACATAAACACAATTTCTAAAGATTTCTCAATGCATGTCAAAGGTTAAAAATACCTGACGCATAATAAGTCGATAGTTACAGGGTGTATCGAACAGCTTAAGGTAATGACCACATTGCAACTTGAGGTGGAGACGGCCACTCGGAAAACGTAGTGTAGGTAGAACTCCTTCCGGCCAGGTGGAATTGACCTGCAAATGACGAAGAATTAGCAAGCAGAATTGGCAGTGGGCCGGCTATATCTCGCGAAGACGGTCGCTGGGGCAAACGTGTTCTTGAGTGGAGACCACGGCTCGGTAAACGTAGTGTAAGGCGCCCTTCAACCAGGTGGGATGACGACCTGCGAAAGACTGCAGGTAGATGCTGGATGCGGCAAGCTGAAGACAGGGCGCTGTGGCGTTCATTGGAGGAGGCCTATGTCCAGCAGTGGACTAATATAGGTTGATGATGATGATGATGATGAAATGACTGTCAGTTCTTCGCGAGATATGGCCGGCCCACTGCCACTTCAGCTTGCTAGTTCTTAGAGCTATGTCGATAACTCTGGTTCTCTGTTTGGTTCTTACTGTGTAGGTTATATTATTTGTATGATTGATTTGTAAAGGATTTATACGTGCTAAATATGCTTAACAGGACAGGAGTTACTGCTATTTATGTTTATGTTGTTTTGAGCACATAAATGTGGTTGGTGAACCTTCTAATAAATAAATAATAATAAACAAACAATGTTTACTTATCAATAAAAATTAACTTTACAGTACACTTGAACTTGAACTTGCATGGACTGAGTTCCCGCATTTCCCGCATTCCGGTACACCTTGTACAGTTGCCATGCCAATTTAAAGGCAGTGTCACATAAACACATAAGTCATCGTTGTCGTCTAATGAGCTTCCATGTGATTGCGATAAGATAAAGGAGTAAGGCGAGGCAGGGTTAAGGATTGATATCCAGCGACAGATATATATCTAAGATTAATTATATCAGTGGGTATCAACTTAACTAGAAATCAATGGTTTATGGAAATCCCAAAACAATTAATATAAGATTTCAAACACCTAAACAATTATTCAGATTTCGTTTTCGCATACCGAAGTCAAGATGACTCATCAGAAGACTTTCCTGTATTGCTCATACTTTTTGATTAGGTCATACACTTCCATCTCAAAAAGCAACCCCTTTTAAGTAAAAGAAGCATAGCGTCTTTACAATCACTACATATGTATGTAGTTTAAAACAAAGTCACTTCCCGCTGTCTGACTGTCCCTATGTATGCTCATATCTTAAAAACTGCGCAATGGATTTTGATGCGGTTTTAATAGATAGAGTGACTCGAGAGGAAGGCTTATAAACCATTTGACAAATAGATTTCCACGTAGGCGAAGCCGCGGGGCGCAGCTAGTATTATATACAACATACGCTGGTTAACCCGGCGAGAATGTGGTACCTACGATCATTTTGACCCTGCTCGTTTTATGTACAGTTTTTTTCCTGTATAAAAATTAGCAAAAAATACTTTAAAAATATTAATTAAACATCAATACAACAGTGTCCTTTTTGCACCAAATCCTGGCCAGGTTAAGACAGCATCATAGCATATCTCGCAGAGCACCACAATCCTAATAATGTATATCCAAGCACAATTAATCACCTAACCACGCCTAGAGCAGCATAGTGGCGAGATGGCGTGACCAAACTTTTTGCACCAGCTCTAGACTCCGACACCTATAGCGATATTGCATCAGGTGTCATCGAGGTAATATAAATGATTCTTTACCTTACAAATTAAAGAACTGGCTCATTTAGCAATTCTTTTTCAGGATCAATGTATTTCTGAGATAAGACTGTACCTACTATATTATTATTCATATGAATTCATTAATTTTTCGATAATTTTCAAATTATTATTGAATTGATTATTGGAATAAATGCATTTTGAATGTATTATAATTTAATTAATAGTCTTATAGAATTTTTATTATAATTTCATGTTATAATTAACTATTATAATGTATACAAACCAATTTATACTTACGTTTAATAAGGATACCTATTTGACGTGTAATAAGTAATTATTTTACAAATAAATGAACTTGAACTTACTAGATTCTGCCCGCGGCTTTGCATGTGTTTTCGGTGATGAAAAGTAGCATAATGTTTTATTCACGACCTCTGCACCGCGCCATAGAGGTCGTCAATAAAACATACAATGTCGGTTGGGCAGGAGGTTACTTTTGGATTCCCGCCTGGGGACAATTGTGTGTACGATCCGCGGATATTTGATCCGGGTGTTTGGTCGTTATCTATGAATAATAAAAAATATCTATGTAATGTATTGTATTACGTATAACATTTATTTGGTATCCAAAATACAAGTTCTAGTTGACTTCGGGGCTAGATAATGTTGTGTGGATTGTCCAGCATTATTTATTTATACAGGTAGTTTAAAAACAAACACACATCTAGCGTCGTCGTTGGTAATAAAATGACATGGGATTCTAATTGCAGCAGAAAAGCAACGCAACACTTGAATAATTCATCAATGTAAAACAACAAAATATTTGTCCAAAACTCCAGTTAAATTCTGTAAAGTAATTAATATACCGTATGATGTATTTTTAATAGCAAGTGTCCATAGCAATTATTCTAATGCACAGCTTAATTCAGCCAAGGTTTTTATCATACAGTACAGTGCAAAATAGTTCTTATTACTTTAGGAATAAAGATGATTGGATGTGAAGAAGAATATGGGTTCCGGGTTTAATTTAGTTTTCTAATTTGGAGTGAGTCGTTTAAGCGAAACAAATGAAGGCAGCTAGGTCATTAGTGTTTTGTTAATTTAGCAAGTTAGCTAGCACCCGTTTTGTATTATGTTTACCTAATATCTATTTTTGTATCAATTGTCGCTCTAGTCTTAAAATTTACTTACGTGTTATTTGTAAGTAAATTTGTATTGTGTGTAAAATTTCCGAACTGGGAATACTTCAGTAGACACATATTTTTCCTCAGAAAAAGTGTTTTTTTTTTTAAATTTATTTTATTTCGTATGTATGTTTTCCCATGTTCTTCTAAACAAGACACGGTGGTAAAGCAAAATAATATTTATTATTAAAAACAAGCAAAATTAGGTTTTCCCTGGGTGTATAATTAAATATATACGCATGCGATGCGTCCAGATTTCGCAACATAATATTATATAACACATCCACATAACAAAACCTATTATATACTTAACGGTTTTATAAAATGTTTGTATAGTCTGAGCGCACGTCACTCTGATTGCTGATCACACCGTATGTGTTTTCTACAAGTGACTTATATGCGTAAATCCACTCTAGCGCAGCGGCTGAGAAAATACAGATCTGTGTGACTCAGCACAGCCGTAATGTTTTTTGAACGAAATGCATGTGCGGCGCAACACAACCGCAGTGTAGAGCGGCAGCACGAATGGCTTAGGTTAAAAAGATCGCAGTCGTCGAAAAAATATCGCAGTCAAAGTGTTAACAGATGAATATAGCTTAAAGCAGAGATAATTATGTTATCTCTGCTTTTGATCCAGCTCCCACCAATCCAGTCTGTACCCTCGTTCCGTGCTGTCCAAATAGGTTTTAATGGATGAAATGAGCTGCGTTCGTCCGTTTGTTTCATTCTAATTACACATTGTTAAGTAATAGGTAATTAAGACGTGCTTGGGATAGAAAAGGAATTTAATTTGATTTAGGAACGTAACTGCGAGATGTACATTTTTCTCTTAGAATAATTATACTCTGAGATTTTTCTAATGCCCGTTACGCGAGGTGTCAAAGCACTTCGTCAACCTTACGTGATTAGATTTAATATTGTTAAAGATAGAATTGTTATAATGTCGGGGTCCCATGTTGCCCAGACTCCCATGAGACTGGTGTTCTCATGGGCTCCATGACATCGCAATACATATACTAATATTGCAATATTACACACATATATGTATATCATAATAAAAGAAATTCTTTGTTAATAACTAGATTTAATTAGATTCTAAGCTAGATTACAATTAGATGATAGAATAAGATTTATAAACATAAAAACATTAAACACATAAAAATTATAAACTGGCATAATACAAGTAAATGAAAATCAGTTTGGTATAAAATTGGCCTTTCCCTAGTGCGCGGCTAAACGGGTCTAGACTCAGCTTAATGTTGCTACTGCCCGAGGACTGTAACAACGGTTTTCAGTCCAGAACCACTGGATGACGTCCGTCACACACACAATCAAAGACACAATATATATGTACGAGTATATAGATTTAAAGTCACTCGAAAGAGCTATGTTCGTAGTTTCTCGGACGGGTAGGGTTCGTAACGAATACATCAAACAGAGAACCATAGTTATCGACAAGCTCAAGTGGCAGTAGGGGTAAACGTGTCCTTTAGTGGAGACTGTGACTCGGCAAACCAAGTGTACCACCTCCAGCCGGGCAGGATGGCGATCTGCGAAAGACTGTAAGCAGATGTTGGATGCAACAAACTGAAGAAAGGGTGCTATGGCCCTCGTGAGTGGAGTCCTATATCCAGCAGTGGACTTATATAGTCTGATGATGAAAATGATGTGTTAAAATGACTCAGGAAGCTGGGGGGGTTGGGCACATCTTCCACCTACGAACGACCCCAAATAACCACCGGTGGGCAACAGAAAACAGTCATTGGTACCGCTAAACTATGAGGTTTCTCACATACTAGTTCCTCCACATAACTTCAGATTACTCCACGTACAAAGTCACTAAAACCAGGGTCTTTATTACCGTTTGGCCATAACTTAACACCTTAAGGGCTTCACTAGGCCTGGCTATCAGGAAGAGACCGCAGGTTGTAACAAAACGCACATTCCTACTCTCATAAACTTATTTATTATCATAGCTGCCTGTATGTGGTGACCCTTCGCACGGTGCCTATGTGGACACAGAGAGTTAAAGGCAGCTGGTACATATTATATATCTATAATAAACCAAAAGCTGCCTAGAAATCAAGGACCGAGGGATCGTAACCCCTCGAATTGACGCCGGGGTAATGAGGCCAAGCCTCGAGGCCCCTCTCTGTGCCCCCACCAGGGCCGGCAAGAAAATCTAGTAGGCAGCTGGTAGAAGTGGCAAAGGAGCCTACATCTATTTTATCAGCCTGGGAGCCCAGGCTTGTAAAATAGAGCTTCTATTGAGAAACATGAGAAACAAATTAATCTAGGCTTTACAATATAGATATAAACTAACCTCATTATATGTATTACTAACCTCATTGTATTACATTATTTTGTTCTATCATCAATCGTTTTTGCAGCGCACCGATGCGCGATGTAAGGAAATTATTGGTATTTTTTTTACACCTTGGGTTGCACTATTGGAATTTTAGTAAGGATCCCTAACTTTTTTGAAAATATAATATAGCCTATATTCACCGGGGATAGTGTAGCTTCACAACAACGCCGAAAGAATTTTTCAAATCGGTCCACTAGTTTCGGAGCTCAATACAAACAAACAAAAAATATAAACTTTCCTCTTTATAATATTAGTACGTATAGATAACCTTTTTGCCATGGTCCGCCATTTTCTCTCTCCTTGTCCTAACTAACAAGAATTCACATCTCTTTATCAGCAGAAGTTCATCTTGTGTGCATGTAGTCAAGCTGTTCTGATACGTCTGTGGCGCATGTGTCAGAGGTCATTATGTGAATGGTGCTAGGTAATAATGTTACTGACACACAGGGATTTATTTCAGAGAGTTATGTTGTTTTATTGGGGACGAAAGTCGTTTTGGAACGGAATACCTTTGCTGAGGATTTGATGCTCATCTACAACATTAGTATAAAGCTAGAGGCTTCAGAAAAGACACTGTATGAGCTCACACGTGACTCAAAACGTCTCGGTGTGAGCTGACCCTAAGAGAAGGCCAATTCCATCAAATATCTACCGGGTTTACTTAAATGGGGAAACGAGAACGACGAACTTGTTTCTTTGATCTGCTAATTTCCTGGATATAAATTGACCAAATACGTCATGAATTATTTTGAAAAAGCTAAAATCGACTTCAAATTCCTTAGTATTTACACTGTTTTTAAGTATTTTATCAATTATATACTTTAAGTCTTTTTAAGTCGTGTGCTGTATTTGTTTACTATAGTTAGATAATTAAGTTTTTTGCTCTATCAGAATAAATATATTTTCATTTTCATTTCAAAAATGACTACTAAACAAATACGTATCCCTCGGGAACAATTTAAAAGTCCTCGGGTTCATTATCTATACAATAGCGAATGAATTTACCAAATCGGTCCTTAATTGACGGAGAAGAAGAAATTGTTGTAAAACTAGGAAAATTTGCTCTTTAATATTAAAAACTGTGAGTCACACACAAGAAAAAAGCTCTGACCCAGTAGTAAGCCATAAACATGTGCACAAAATTAGCAGTGGTGTAAAGTCGCTTAGCAGTCTGTGTTAAACTCTGTGACCACAGATTTGCGGTTACGCTTAGAAATGAGCTGTGGGAAACCTATTTGTGAAGATATTTATTGTATAGCTTTAGGTGGATCTTCCGTACTGATAGTTGTTAGACACTAACTAGCTAACCAAACATAAATATATGTATTCTGTAGTTTGCTTTTTTAGACTGCAGGCAGATGCTGGATGCGGCAAGATGTAGAATGTAGATGTAGGGTTCTATGTCGCTCATTATGGGAAGTAGAAGTCCAGCAGTGGACAGCTCAGAGGCCGATGATGATAATGCTGTCAGTTTTTATCACTATAGCAGATATCTTGATGTGATACCTTTTTAAATGGTCTATATTTTCTGCTTCAACAAAAAAAACATAAAACAAAAGAACTCTTTAATGAGACTATCTTAGGACAGTCCCTTAAAAAAATATTCCGGAGGGATAAGTATTTTGCCCCACAATACAAGTAGGTATAAATAAATAAATAAATAACTAATGCTAGACGATCCACATAGCCTCATCTAGCCGCAAGTTAAGCAGAGTTTCTGTTATGGACACTAGATGATATAATACAATGCATACATAGATAACGACCATAAATACTAAGGAATTCGAATTCGGTTTATACTTTTTTCAAAACATTCAATTTATTGAGTTTTAGAAAGATACATCAGTCAAAGTCAATAGCATTTATTAATTAGGCTTACAAAATAAACACTTATCAAGTCATATTTTATACTATAAATTATTGTCATATAAAATAATTTTACTGTTGACTTAAATTTTTTGTTCACTAGTCTCATAATAGACTTCCATACATTGTCAACGCGTGCATCAGTGGCGATAAGCGGCTAGGTTCACGCATTAGCAGCATTCTTTCAAACTTTTTATGCATTAGGTAAGTGTGAATGTGTTTATCATGCTTAGATATAAATGAGTTTTTTAAATGTAAGATCTAGGATAATAATTTAATATAGATTAGCTTGTATTGTTGTCAGATCGTTCGTTAACTACAGTACCTAGATTATCAATTTATTTTAAATTAAGTGAGAACTATAGTGCTAAGACAAACCTAACATAGGCTTTAAGGCACTACCAACTTATTGATGTAACCTATTTGTATGAATAAATAATCTATCTGTCTATCTATCTAGTGGAAGAAGTGAAAAGGAAACAACTGAAAGTTTCTATCTTGTCTATAACTTTGTATCCCAATCATGTATTCTACTAAAAAATAGGTGTCTTCAAGAAAGAAATCCCAAAACTCCATCGCACGTCCTAAAATCGTAGAGCAGGTAGACGCAGCGCGCATGCGTAAAACACATTACCATACAATGGGGGAATCGTGCGCACGTCGTCGCCTACTGGATGAATAAGTTTTGCTGATTTATCATCAGACGGTAGACGAGAACTGCTTGATGTCTCTTTTAGGCGCGCCCACTGGACCAATATTTAAGGCTGGTTTTATAGTCATGCGCTGCTGGGCAGCGCGCTGTTAACGTTTACTGATAAGCGTTTACTGAACGGCGCTGCCCAAGCGCACGACTTTGAAACGCAACTACTACCCCCCATACATCTCCGAACGCGTGCGCTCCAACGGCTCTGCCGAAACGCATAATAATAAAACCAGCCTAATACTTCACCATTACACTTAACTCCGTAAAATAAATCCACGGCATTATAAAGCTTAACTTACAACCCAGTCAACCCGAGGCAGCCCTACAACAAACTGGTCACAGTTGGCAACATTTAAAATTCTCTGTTTAGCATAATGCACCGATCAATATTCGATGTTTGCTTCGAGACGAGTGAGAGCCACATTTACATGCTGATTGCATCCCGCGCATCCTGAGGCTATGAGAGCAGCGGCGAGCTGAGAGGGGAGCGGAGCGGGCAGCGGAAAGTTACAGAAGATCTGCGTTTTTTGCTGATGACATGCCGCGCTTCTTGAGGCTATGAGAGCAGCGGCGAGCTAAGAGAGGAGCGGAGAGGGCAGCGGAAACTTACAAGAGAGTTGCATATACATGCTGATTGCATCCCGCACATTTTGAGGCTTCTAAACTAGCCATGAGCTGTGAGGATAGTGGAGCGGGCAGCGTAAGCTTACGAGAGAGTCGAATTTACTTTTTAATATGCTGCGAGCATCTGAATAATGAGCGAGACAATAAGAAAAGCAGGATGCGTGAAAATATACAGGAGAAACACATTTAAATGGCCATGAAACCAGAGTACACATAAAATCAAAATAATGTTTGTAACCCACTGGTTACTTCGTCCTTTTAAAAGAGTCGCACTTAACATTTCTATAGAATTAATTCTTCCAATTCTCGCTAGTTTTATAGCCTTTATAAAATTCTTTATTAAGGAACCATAAATGAAGTAGGTAGCACTCTTCTCTACGCCTAGCCTTCTATTGCCGTCGGAGGAACTGTTTCAAGTTTGAAGACGAAGCAGTTAAGTAACTGTAATACTAACGTTTATCTCAAAGAACTACAGACTTTTTGAAGGACGACCGATGTGGCGCGGTGAGCGAAGGTCTGCCTGCAACGCAGGTGGTTGCAGGTTCGATTCTCGCCTCGGAACAGTTGTGTGTACGATCTGCAGATATTTGTTCGGGGTGTTCTGGTCGTTTTCTATGTATAATAAAAATATCTATCTATGTAATGTATTGTATTATGTATAATTATCGGTTATCTAGTACCTATAACACAACCTCTGCTTACCATGGGGCTAGATAATGCTGTGTGAATTGTCTAGCATTATTTATTTATTCATATGAAACAGCCTGTTTTTCTACAGAAGTTCACCAATTTAAGTTTAGTTCACCAAATCAATATGTCTTATTTATTATTTAAACTCGCTTTTGCTTTGGTAGACGTTAATGACCAAAACTACCAATTTAAATAAAAACGATTTGTTAATCTCGTTTCAGTTGATTTTTGAATACTAATTAATTGTCACCTAGAATTAAAGAACAGAGTCTATTGCCCAGGAAATTATAGCCTTAATTTATATATAAATAAATCTAAATGCGTGCTTTGCATTAATGATATCGTCAAAAACGATAAGTTTGAATAATATTTTGTTAATCGTCCATCACAATGTCTAATTTAATTTTGTTTAATTTTGATGAGGCATTTAAGTTGGTTTGATTTTTTACCAATTTAGATAACGCTATCGTTTTTTAACGGTATTCACTATCTGAATCCCGTTAGTTGTCGATTACGTATGCCTACGCATAGATAATTAATTAACCACTTGTTTATCAATTAATAGTTTCTAGTAACGTTTTAAGGTTATTTATATCCAATAGAAACTGATTGTTTGATATCTCATGGTTAGAGATCATCATCAGCCTATAGCAGCCAACTGCTGGACATAGGCCTCCCTCTATGAGCGCCATAGCGCCCTGATTAGAGATAGTTTGTAGTAAAAAATGCTGAACATGTCATCTTAGGGCTCGGAGTGCTTAGAAACACCTTATAGCGCCATCTTTACTCACCGGCATTCGCTATGAAGCGATTCTATTTTTAGAATCGTCATGGCTCAAACGATGGTGAAGTTCGATTGGTAAAAAAAGTAACCTTACAAAAAAAATACCCTTAATACCTTAAATACCCCTTATTTCCATTTCAACGTATTGATTATACCGTAATATTTGAGTACGCAACTCAAATTATCAAAAACTAAATAATAATAATCCTCCACACGCAATAAAAAAAATATTTTCAAATATTTTAGTATTGCCTAGACCGAAACGTAATAGAGACGGGCAAAATAAGCGAATTACACATTGACGTTTGATGTCGGAAACCATAGACTAAGCGCGGTATTTAGCGATCAGACGAATAGACGAGGCGATCGCTACGCGAAGGTTATTTTGTCTACCAATCGAACTTCGCCATCGTTTGAGCCATGACGATTGTAGAAATTGAATCGCTGCATAGCAAATGCCGGTTGGCTAATCCCGCAAGTTCCATAGCAACATTATCTACCAACGAAGTATTATACATAGGTACTAACATACCTATCCGGTTTGGTAATATTTGAAGTAGATATTTGCGAGCCGCCGCCGGAAGGAGGGTCGACGACCTCGTGTGTCAACAAGCCAGTTGTCGAGCTGTCAAAGCGCAGACTGACTGACTGGAGATGGGTTATGTTGGAGGGTGGAGCGGGCATTGCTTGTCTGTGAAAATAGGCAAACAAGAGAATATTTAGTCATCAGTGCAACAAATGTAGCAAATTTTGACCACCGAATTATAAAATGAGAAAACAAAAGGGCACCAGACATACTTCAGCAAAATAGCTCAACCTGCCTGAGGTTGAGCTATTTTGCTGAAGTATGCTGCAAGATTCACACCTGCTGTCTCGCCTGAATAACTATAATATTGCAAACCACTAAGCTCCCCCTCCCCTTAAGGGAACGACGACTCCGGTTGGTCTAAACGATGTAAGCCACTACCCCTTTGAAAATAGTAAGTAGCAATTCCGCGTAAAACCTTCTCTAATAACATTTAACAAAATGCAATTCCCAAGTACCGCCTGCCCTACCTGAAATTGACATGCCATACAATCAGAGAAGGTAAAGAACGAGAACGCGCCCACCAACTTCAAGCTCAAAACTTTAAAAGCACGCTGCTGTCATAGCACATAAATTATTGTAAAAGAAAAACCCACACCAACTACACAATGAAAATCTATCAAAGAAAGTTGTCAACTACATAGTTTCGTCTTTTCACGAGACATGAGAGAGAGTGAAGCAAGAGTGCCAGCAACAACGACAGTGTTGGTACTGCCAGTGAAGTTGACTCTCTTCACTCCTCGCGCAAAATCAAAAAAACTCTCCCTGAAACTCAAACAGAGACCCGCAGTCGAACTATTACAACAAACAGGATTATATTTGGTAATAGGCTAGCTCATGGAGTCCCCAACTCTATCTTCCATTCCTTACACCATACACCCAGCTCGGGGCAGTCAGTGCTGAGACAACATGGACGTTCTCACGAGGCTGTTCCGGTCAGCGAGGACCTGGAAACTCTTGAAAATAGTTCCGATTCCAGTCATATTTCAAATTCTGTTAGTTTTTTCTCAAATTTTCTGTTAGTTTTTAGTAGGTATAATTTTAATTTTATTGATTTATTTTAATTTATTGTAACTTAATTTATTTAATTTTTTAAAGCTTAAGACAGGGCGCTATGCCGCTCATTGGGGGAGGCCTATATCAGCAGTGGACTGCTATAGGCTGATAATGATGATGATGAATTTAATGTAATTTAGGTTCTGCGTATGTGATGTACGAGTACCTATGTATAACTCTCGTTGAATGGACTATATACTGTGCTATGTTTGAAATAAATGTGATTTGATTTAATAGCATAACGAACAGCTAAAAATTGCTAACAACAGAAACATGATGCTAACTTTAGTCTTTAACTCATCAGAACTTAGCTCGGTTTAGTAGAATTTTGGTACAAAACAAACGACAATCAGTGGTTACGCTATCAGGTCTTACGGCGATATAGTTCAAACGCTATGTGCTCCTAGCGTGATAAGATCATATCGAAACATATATCATAGTCAGAAAGCGATTTAGTCATAACTGGTATATAGCTTCTAACCCCTTTTAACAGGATCGTAGAAAATGGCAAAAACATAGCAAAGCCTTTCTCCAGTGAGTCGACAAGTCCTTGGGATTGTGATGAGTTAGAGATCTGAATATGCATCTACCTACATCTACGTCTACATTTGAGTTTTTTCTCCTAATGAGCACCATAGCGCCCTGTCTTCTTGCCGCATACAGCATCAAAAGCATAAAAAACCGCTGAGCTCCGAAGGTGAAGCGTTATATTTCTTTACCGTCATTTTAGCGGCAACAAGTTCAAGATTCCCAGCCTACAATTATCGCCTACTGCGAAATAGTTATTTTGATTGGACCTCTTAGCATAGCTCTGCTCGTTTAAGATCGCTAAGGTGCAAGTTAAGAAAATCCGTCAGACGTGAAATTACGTTCGTGAAAAAATGTTTGTCTTTTGAGAATAGTCACTTTTGAAAAAGTATAATTATAAGATGATGTAGATAGATTCTAACTAATTGACGATGCTCTGACATTCACTCGTTTGATGTTGAATACGTTTCGTGAGACGTTGAGCATAGGTGCGTCTCAGGTGAGACGCAGTACTGTATTTACACCATTCAATAATAATTTTAATTAAATTTGGTTTTGTTGATCTTTCGAGATAACGACCCATCAACGAAACGTATCGTCGAGGTAGAGACATCGAGGTAATGAACATCGAGGTAACGTCATTCGAACTAGAGTACGAGACCCGTTTATAAGCACATGAATATCATCGGTGTGATTAATATAGCGGCCACCGTTTATTGGAAACGTAATTCAAGTAAAAAGTTAAACAGGCGTTTAGTTATAGCCGTTCTAGGCCGTACATCTGTCTGCTACAGTTTCTCTGATTGCTTCGGAATTGGTTTTTATTTAGGTTGGCCATAGACACATGGGTTTTTGTGCTAGACGTTGGAATAGCGTATATTCTTTAAAATTATTATCATGTTATAATATTTGTAGGTACCTGTATTTCAACACAGACACAAAAACAACAAAACGGCAATAACAAATTTGTAGCGCTAATGCGGGAAAGTGTTGTTATAGTTTGACCGAAACCGCTGTACCGCTCCTTAGGAAAGTGCGGCGAGGTGGGGGGCGAGGAAAAAAGAGCAAGAGTACGCGTTGACAGCAGACTAGTATGGCTAGTTAAAAAAAAACCAGCTAAATGATGATGGCTAGTTAAAAAAACCAGCTAAATGTAGATCTCTTTAGACAGAAATTGGATCAAATATCTGTAGGGGATTAGATTGACTCCTTACTATTACTAAGTTTTCACTTGTATATGATAGAGATAGAGAGACATTTATTGGACCAAGTACAGTTACAGCACAGAACAAATAAGGTGAAAAATATATAAATATAAAAATAATTATTATAAGACTTACTTATAATTATAAGTATTGATACAACGGGTATTTATCGCGTTTATTTACCTTTTTCCCCGACGTTTCAACAGGTTTACACTCTGTTGTGGTCACGGGATGACTGGAGTACTGGAGTTACCGCCTCAGCGAAGCGGGGGCTAGTTTATTTGAAACTACTCACTTGGTTTTCGATACTAGTAGGCATGTCCAACTGCACACTTGGACGACAAACTACACTACAAAAGTGTCCGCGACGCACTGAGAGACCATGTTTACGACGAGTACACTTGGCTATAACTGGAAAACCAAGTGAGGGTAGTTTCAAATAAACTAGCCCCCGCTTCGCTGAGGCGATAACTCCAGTACTCCAGCCATCCCGTGACCACGACAGTTTGTAAACCTGTTGAAACGTCGGGAAAAATAGATAAATAAACGCGATAAATACCCGATGTATTAATACTTATAATTATGTGTTCAGATCGCGTAAGTTTAAAAATATTTAAAACTTACTTAATACTTAAAAGTAGGAGGTATACACATAACCTGCCCACCCACCACAGGTAGGAGGTGCATTTTAACTACAAATATGTACAGAGCGAATACATCCGACAGAGAACCAAGGTTATCGACATAGCTCAAAGAATTAGCAAGCTGAAGTGGCAATGGGCGGGCCATATCTCGCGAAGAACCGACGGCCGATGGGGCAAACGTGTTCTTGAGTGGAGACCACGACTTGGTAAACGTAGTGTAGGACGCCCTCCGACCAGGTGGGATGACGACCTGCGAAAGACTGCAGGTAGATGCTGGATGCGGTAAGCTGAAGACAGGGCGCTATGGCGCTCATTGGGGGAGGCCTATGTCCAGCAGTGGACTGCTATAGGCTGATGATGATGATGATGATGAGGTACAGAGCAACAGTCTATAGGTACAACAAATAAATAGTTCAGTAGGCTACTGAGTGTAGGTAGGCTGTATGCAGACCAAAGGGTTCCACCTCAGCCTCATACTACCTCACATTAAAACAAGGGCTTATTATTTCGGCTCTATTATATACCTATGTTCCGCAGCTTACGATGTACTTTACTTGAAAAGGCTTAAGATATCATGCAACATTATCCAGGTGATTGGAATCCATCATCAGCACCAAGCTCAAAGTGGATACCGAGAAATATTATATTTCTCGCCGTCTCTGCTTCTAGTAAAAACGTAATAAGTTTCTCTACGGGCAAATGTGCATTTGCATAGAAAACAGGCTCAACATAAAGTTTCAACGGTTACTTTACATAGACTATTTTCTTTGGATCATCATCATCATCAGCCTATAGCAGTCATCTGCTGGACATAAGCCTCCCCCAGTGAGCGCCATAGCACCCTGTCTTTTCTTTGGAAACCATAGAACAATTTACAGTATAAATACTTTAGACTTAATTCAGTATTACAGTGAGACTTTTGACTTTTGTTCGGAGAGGTCTATGCAGCATTCAGAATGCTGCATAGACCTAAAATTAAAGTATATTGTTCCCTCATGTCCAGTCCATCCTAAGGTTGCCTGGAAGAGCTGCGGTCTCAGCTATAAAGCCGCCCTTTATACTTCCTTTATTCTATTGTTTATTTCTGTATTATTGTTTTCTATTTTGTGTGGTATATAAAGTGTTTTATTTCTATCTATCTTGCCAAAGTTTCTGATAAGTTTGCACGAAAACATATGCTATACTAGCTGCGCCCCGCGGTTTCACCCGCGTGGTGATAGATATTTTGGATAATATACTATATATCTTTATGAATTGTAAGCCTATGTGTTATTCTGATATGTAGCTTACATATCAGAATAACACATAGGCACAATTCATAAAATTATTGTGAAGTTTCATTACAATCCATTCAGTAGTTTTTACGTGAAAGAGTAGCAAACATCCATCCATCCATACTTACAAACTTTGACGTTTATAATATTAGTAGGATACAAGACAAATACCTTTTTTCCGGTACTTATGGGCCCTGTTTCTGTTGTAATTGCGTCCATTCCCAGTAGCACTCTGCCCGAATCGGCAGCAGTCACGCATACGGTCTCCGTAATGCTATCTTTCGTTGCGATTCTTCTTTCTGAGTATTTTTGAAGTACTTTTGACTGTGAGAAAATGAAATTATAAGGAGATTTTTATGAAATGGACCACCATGTTTTTCTGCAAACAGCACTGCTGTATTCAAGTGAGAAGGGTTTATTCCTCTTTTTTATTCTAGAATCCACGCAGCATCATCTAGTCCCTTTTTTTTACGATGGGAAAATGCTGTTGCGCGTTGCCTCTAGCCTGAGGAGGGAGGGGTATGTTGGGCTCTCCACTGAGCTACTAACAGAGTGTTAGCAGATAGTGACATACCAACTAAAAACCCATCAATACTTCCTCTCTCACCTTAGTGCCAGAGCGTCATCAAACCACTCGTCACCAGACGATTCGTTTGACGGCGCGCTGGCACTTGACAGCATCATCTAGCCCCTAGCTAGCAGAGTTTGTATTATGGGTACTAGATGACTGATATACTTAATACAATACATTACATAGATAGGTATTTTTTATTATAGATAGATGACCAGAGCACCCGAAATAAATGTCTGCATAAAAATCGTAGACACATTTGCCCCGTGGTGGGATTCGAGCCTGCAACCTCCTGCGTCGCAGGCGGACCTTTGCCCACCGCACCACAGAGGTCGTCAATTATCATTTGCATCGTATTTGTCGATGGGGGTCTACTGTTGGACAAAGGCCTTCCCTTAAGATCGAGACACGACTGACTGATTCTACTTTACCATCGCCATCCTGAACTTGTTAAAAACTGTGTTTCAGGAACAAGTGGCTTCTCCTACTAATATTTACATATAATTATGTCCAAGCTGATGGGTTATGAACGAAATCAAAGAGTTTATTAGATGAAATCGGATAAGGTTTATTGTAATTGGTTCTACACGTACGGCCATTACAGAGCAAGAGAGAGAGCCTATATAGACAGAGACGACAGTAGTCTAAGCTAATGGCATGATGATGCACTGACATGTGATACTTCTCAACCTGACTTTGACAATGACATAAGGTTATGTTTACCATTCCAACATAAGCAACATAGGTTATATTATAGCTAATCTTAATTCGTACAATAAAGTATTTTTGTACTGTAAGTTGTATTATTTGTGGATTTAGTTAGATAAAGTAAGTGCTTTAGGGCAGCCATGACCTTCTCTTATTTAGTCTAAAGAGCACAATACTAGACAATAAATAATTTCACAATCCCTGGTTATGATTATGCAAATTTCGCGCCAAAACCACCATCCAACAAATCATATCAGACCAATCACGAGACGCCTACGTTCGGGGAGATTAATGAATTATTATTGAAATTGGGACATTGGTTGCTTTGTATCTAATAGAGCAGGAGATAGAGTAGATGGTTATTAACACATCGACTGCGATCTTTTTTTTAACCTAAGCCATTAGTGCTGCCGCTCTACACAGCGGTTGTATTGCGCCGCACATGCGTTTCGTTCGAAAAAACATATTACGGCTGTGCTGAGTCACACAGATCTGTATTTTCTCAGCCGCCGCGCTAGTGTGGAATTACGCATGACATGAGTGTGCGCCCACACATGCGTCACTTGTAGAAAACACATACCGTGTGATTTCAGCAATCAACGTGTTAAGACAAGTAACGCATAGCCTTATATTGTTTTACTCCGTTGATATGGCCGAGTTGTTACGAACGTCCAATGAGATGACATGACATCCAACTTATCACAAAACTGGTTTCTTGGCTTGTGCTTGACTAATCTTACATGTGGACTGATTATACCATAATAATAGAGTATATTATCACTACAAGCCGTATCAGAACCTCATCCAAAGCCTTAGCATTTCTTTAAAAATATGTTTTTTATAAATATTTAGCCTTAAATCATTTTTGCAACCAAAAGGCTCAATCTCACTGTCAGTATTGTCTATTAATAATACTGAACCATTCACATGGAAATATCTTGGCCCAAAGTAAGCAGAGCTTGAGCCTTTCCATGTTGCTCTATAATTTGTAGCATGACGTCACAAAAGTCCGAAGGCTCCTGAACTACAATGTGGGTAGTTCCATGTTTACACGGGTACATTTAGTATACATCACTGTGCTGACACTAATGAGTTGAATAATGACACTATTTCGGGTGGGATGTTTGTGTAGCAAGATTACCGAAAGTCTGTTATTTATTGTTTAGAATAATATTGAGGTATCTTGGGTATCTTGGGATATTTTTTTTAGGGACTTTCTAATGTTATAGCAATAGCAATAAGGCCTGATAAAGGGTCAGCTCAGATCATGACGCGACGCGACGCAAACTTTGATACAAATTATAACTTTATTTACTAAGCAAAAAAAATGCATAAATTGGTGCAAGCGTAGTAGCGGCGCAGCGTGGGCCACGTTTTCGTATAAGATCAATAAAATTTGTACCTTTTTGCGTAGTAAGTAATCTTATATTTTGAATCAAAGTTTGCGTAGCGTCGCGTCGCGTCGCGTATTGGTGTAAGTTGACCCTAAGATGACTGAAAAATAAGTGAGTATACACAGCCAATGTCCAAATCGTGAGTGGACACTCACGATAGGGCTGGTCCACCAGTTCAAAGTCGCTCAGCGAGCTATGGAAAGAGCTATGCTCGGAGTTTCTCTGAAGGATAGGATTCGTAACGAATACATCCGACAGGGAAACCAAGGTTATCGACATAGCTCAAAGAATTAGCAAGCTGAAGTGGCAGTGGGCCGGCCATATCTCGCGAAGAACCGACGGCCGCTGGGGCAAACGTGTTCTTGAGTGGAGACCACGACTCAGTAAACGTAGTGTAGGACGCCCTCTGACCAGGTGGGATGACGACCTGCAAAATACTGCAGGTAGATGCTGGATGCGGTAAGCTGAAGACAGGGCGCTATGGCGCTCACTGGGGGAGGCCTATGTCCAGCAGTGGACTGCTATAGGCTGATGATGATGATGACACAGCCAATGGAAAATGCCTCAACAGTGTCAATTTTATGACGCTTGTATACGTGGACTCATAAACACTGAACGTTTTTTAAGTCCAGCTATTCTTGTTGACTTTACCTAGAGTAAGTCTTATCTGGCTATAGTGGCTCATCTCTAGTACCAAGATACATAAAACTTAATTTAATTTGAACAAGCAAAGCAAAGTCCAAAGTTTCATTGCACATCTCAGAAAGCTATCTATTATGCTGAAAATGTCCACAACCTGTCTTTTAATCTGGAACACAACATTGTAACTGATAATCGGACAGGAACGTTGACAATAATAATTATTATTCTGTCCTTTTCTTAGCAATACATAACATAAGATATAAATCATTCAGTGTCGCAATGCAAACAAATTATTTAATTAGGAAACTAGCAAATTAGTAGGTTAGTAGCAGTTTCGTAGCAGGGCGCGCGCGTTGATGTCTTTCGTATGAATTTTTTTTTATTTTTATTATACTTTGAGAACCATTCATACAAATATCACTTTCATCAAAAAGAGCCAAACAAACAGTAAATACAGTAGACGAAGAACTGACCATCTTGTTTTGCTTACGATAAGAACTCAACAGGGTAAAAAGACGATTACTTTCGAAGGGGCCCAGTTCTATAACAGGCTACCTGAAGACGTTAAAGGTGCTGGAACGTCTGGCGTGTTTAAAACCAAATTGCATAGATATGTACTTGAGGATGTAACGCTACTGGACTAAACATAAAAAGACGGAAAAATAACATAATATTAATACTTAGCTTAAGTTTCTCATGTAAGTAACATGTATGTTGTAAATGAGAAAATATTAATATATTTGAACTGAACTATTGACAACAAAATATTTCACTTCTAAAAAGTAGGTTATATTTCAACCAACTTTTAAAAAGGCGGAGGATCTCAAGTCGGATGCTTCAGAATATAAACCAGAAATATGTAAACAAAGAAGTACCTATTATGTATCTTTGTAATTCAATATCTTTGCCGCTCACTATCCCCTTTTTATAATGAATTCGGCTATTTATTTATTTATTATAATATGAATACACAATCGTCACAAAGACGTGTTTCCAGTAAAATTTGATTTCCGAGGCTAGTATTATTTCTCCCGTAAAACCTACAAAATCAAACCTAAATTTTATTTTATTTTTATTTAGCCTGTTTCGTCCCAATGCTGGGCAAAGGCCTCCCCCAAATCTTTCCACACAGTGCGGTCACGTGCGATCTCCTACCAATCTCCGAGAAAGGCGTTAAGGTCGTTTACAAATTTAAAAATAAAAACCAGTGAAATTGCGCGCGGGCCGGTCATTCCGCCGCTCTTGCCTCCCTTTCTCGCCTTCCCCACGCGGCGTTCGTTCGTCCTTGTCTTGAAAAAGCGAACTCACTTTGCCTAAAGTAGCCATTTTCTGACGCATTTTCATTGAAAAATATGTCAGAAATCGTCACCTGAGACAGAGAGAGATGCGTTTGAGTATTCGGGGATAAGTAAGCTATACTTACCTGTAGATACCACAAAACAAACCTTTAATTTATTGATTAGTAGTAATTTTATTTATTATTTATTATTAAACCAATTAAACGAATTAAAAGAAAACAAAGTTACTTAAAGTTATATACTACTATTAGTCTTAGCTATTGTGTTTTGGAGATTATACGTGTTACCTACAGACGACGATGTCTATAAATATTTATTAGAAAATTTATTAATTTTATCAAGAAGTGAAGACAGGGCGCTATGGCGCTCTTTGGGGGAGGCCTATGTCCAGCAGTGGACTGCTATAGGCTGATGATGATGATGATAATGATCAAGAAGTGTCATGTCGGGTATATTGTATCGAGTAGTTTCCTCGGTTAAAATTAACAATATAATATACTAGCTACGCCCCGCCGTTTCACCCGCGTGGTGATAGATACTCATATTTTGGATAATATACAATATATCTTTATGATTTGTAGCGTATGTGTTATTCTGATAAGTAAGCTATATTATTGTGAAGTTTCATCAAAATACATTCAGTAGTTTTTGCGTGAAAGAGCAACAAACATACATACATCCTCACAAACGTTCGCGTTTATAATATTAGTAGGATGTTACTATATTATCGTAATGTCTTTATTAACAAAGAAAGTTACAATCAAATCATTAAGAAACAAATTAACGAATCGAATTTTTTTTTTACTAGTATTTACAATTGAGGGGTCCTAACTACTTATTGAATATATGCATTAAATTCAAATAAACAATACAAATACATTACTAAATAAACTAATATACATTAATCATGAAATCTACATACTGACATTTTCTATAATATTTGACATACTTACATTAGATTTAACAATTTTTTTTCATAAGCATGATTGATCAATGTTATTTTAAGGTTAAGGAATAAAAGGCTTTTTTATTTTTATTTTTTATTTTATTTTATTTATTTACAATTGAAACAATTGAGCTAACTACAGACTATTTCAAACAATCTACGGTTGCACAACTTATCTATATGGCGTTTTTTATCTTTTAAGGGTAGAGTTTTATTATCTATACTAATATTATAAATAGGAAAGGTTTGATTTTTTATTTTTTGTCAAATGAATAGGCTCCGAAACTACTGGACCGATTTGAAAAATTCTTCCACTATTGAGAAGCTACACTATCCCCGGTGAATATAGGCTATACTATATTTACAAAAAAGTTAGAGATCTTTACTAAAACCGTGCGAAGCCGGGAAGGTCCGCTAGTTATTAATAAAGGTAAGGTTGGTAAGTAGTTACCTTTCAAATACATAGGAATGCACTTCTTGTTTCATCTCTACTCTGCCAAGACGAAAGCCCTACATAATCAACAATCAAGCAAGCGTTTCCACAAACATGACTGCTCTTATCTTAAGTAGAGTACAGTTCACCACAAACCTCACAACCACCCAAAACCTACACGGAATACCCACCTTTATATCATATAACTTTAAGGCCTATTTCTGCGTGAATTGAATTAGGGTTGCGAGCGAAACGGTCTCTGAATAACTTAAAGTCATCGTGTTGTCTAAAATCTTGGTGAATGCCACCGGCACAATAAATTCTTTAATCTAAATGGACAAACAGTTATATAGCCCACGCGTTACGATTACGAAACCTTAGGGTTTTGTTTATTGACGGTGTAAGTGGGCTACTAAGAAACTATGGAAAGTACGTTTAAAGCTCAGTGTTTTATAAAAAAAAAATTGGTTAAACTATGACCAACCTAAAAGGAGCTAGTTTCATCATCATCAGCCTATAGCAGTCCGCTGCTGGACATAGGCCTCCCCAATGAGCGCCATAGCACCCTGTCTTCAGCTTGCCGGATCCAGCATCTACGAGTACCTGCAGTCTTTCGCAGGTCGCGAAAGACGAAAAGGCGCTAGTTTGGGTCTGTTAAATAGCAGGTGCTATTTTAAATATATCTAGGTAGAGGAATAAGGACTTATTTTACAGCGCCACAATAATAATAAAATAAAACATAAAGAATAATGAAAACTTCATTATTATTTACTAGGATAGTTTCAAGATTTAAGGGAAACAAATAATATTTCATATTACCTGTTCTATAGCTGTAAGCTGAAGTTCATCATCAACATCATATCAGTACTACCTATATCAGTCAACTCCTGGACATAGGCCTCCCCCAATGCAGCATCTTTCGCGCGCGTTGCACGTTCCAACGTGCAATCAAATAAACCAATTCGACGACCTCTGTGGCACGGTGGGCGATGGTCCACCTGCAACGCAGGAGGTTGCGGGTTCGATTCCCGCCTCGGGACAATTGTGTGTACGATCTGCAGATATTTGTTCCGGGTGTTATGGTCGTTATCTATGTATAATAAAAATATCTACTTCATTTGATGTAATATATTGTATTACGTATTACAGTCATCTAGTATGTACCCATAACACAAGCTCTGCTTACAATGGGGCTAGATGACGGATTGTCTAACATTTCTTATTATTATTAATTAAATAGTTTTGTTTCGCTGTTACTTTCAGAGTAGACCCTGGTCAGTTTAAATTGAATAATAAACGATTCTTTGTTTGTCAAGCTCATTTGTACCCGTAACACCATATTTGGTAACATTGTATCAGTTTACAGTATTGAGGTAACTTTGTTGCAGGTATACAGCGTGTTCTATGTGTGTTACATGAATGTACTGGTTTGTTTTTCTTTTCCGACAATAGCATGTAAGAAATTCAATGTTGTACCTATAGTTTATTTATTTCCACCGTAGGTACATTATGTTACACTAAGTGTAACATCAAGTCTTGATGTAATTTGTGTCAGTCTCTTTTTTTTCGCAATTGTTTATTTTTCGTTGTAAGTTAATTAAGTTATTTTTATTCAAAACTACTTTGTTTATGTTTTACAATACAATACAATACAAAAATTCTTTATTATTATACACCATAATCAAATTAATCATTACAAAAATATATTAAATGCGACAGGTACAATGGGCGGCCTTATCGCTTAGAAGCGATCTCTTCCAGGCAACCTTTGGATGGAAAGAATTATATGAGTTTAAGAAAGGACAGGGGGTGTACCACAGGTTATCTAAATAAGAATACTAAAAAACAAATAATAAATATTACAAATTCCAAAATAAATAAAACACTACTTAAATACATAAATAAATAAATAGTAAGTACCAAAATTCATTCTTTTCATTCTTTTGGCAGGAAAAACTCCTTGACGTGAGCTTTAAAAACAGGCAAGGATATAGTTTTTCTAATGGACTTTGTTGTATGTTTTGTCCTGCAGCAGCAAATAAATGAATGTCTATGTCGTTAAATACTATAAATTTTAAAAGTTAAATTATTTTTTATTCTATACACATTAACTTTTGACAAAGGAAACACCATAGGGCATTGTGCAAAGACAGACATGCCTTCTTAAGAAATTAAAATAAATTGATTTATAATAATTTGTCACAATAAATAAATATGTATCTACTAACGCATCATCAAACCTATGTTATCGCATTATAGGTATTTAGATTTAGACGACCGATGTGGCGCGGTGGGCGAAGCTCCGCCTGCGACGCAGGAGGTTGCGGGTTCGATTCCCGCCTCGGGACAATTGTGTGTACGATCTGCAGATATTTGTTCCGGGTGTTCTGGTCGTTTTCTATGTATAATAAAAAAATATCTATCTATATAATGTATTGTATTATGTATATCAGTTATCTAGTACCCATAACACAAGCTCTGCTTACCATGGGGCTAGATAATGCTATGTGGATTGTCCAGCATTATTTATTTATTTAGATAACAAATCAAATGTTTTACATACTATGAATGTACCTACTAGTGGTTTATTTTTCACTTCTTCCATCTGTAAACAAATAAATGAAGTGAACAGTAATATTATCTTATTTTATATTATTTAATAGTATTAAATTTAACTTGTCGTAGTGCTTATTTTGTAAGCCTCATCATCATCATCAGCCTATAGCAGTCCACAGCTGGACATAGGCCTCGCCCAATGAGCGCCATAGCGCCCTGTCTTCAGCTTGGCGCATCCAGCATCTACCTGCAGTCTTTCGCAGATCGTCATCCCACCTGGTCGGAGGGCGTCCTACACTACGTTTACCGAATCGTGTTCTCAACTCGAGAACACGTTTGCCTGCAGCGGCTGTCGGTTCTTCGCGAGATATGGTCGGCCCACTGCCACTTCAGCTTGCTAATTCTTAGAGCTATGTCGATAACCTTGGTTCTCTGTCGGATGTATTCGTTACGAATCCTATCCTTCAGAGGAACTCCGAGCATAGCTCTTTCCATAGCTCATTAGTGGGAGACAGTGGGACTTTTATCACCTAATATGAATATTGGTCAAGATGGGACTAAATCAGTTTGGGACACTCTGTACCGTGCTTGGCTGGTGACAACCACTGACCACCCATTTAGTGACAACTGACTCTTGAAAGCAAGGTGGGTGAAACTGTACACATTATAACCAGTTTTGGTTCAAAACTGTTACAATAACCCATTTTAGAGTTAAATGTGTTATAATTACAATAAAAATCATACTGTTTGTGTTGAAAACTGGGCAGAGGTGTTAATTTGCTCCAGATTTAGACATAATCGTGTTTTTGGTCAATTTATCCAAAAATAGTATCAGTTTAATTGAAATATTGTACGCAGTATTTTTATTGTTATCGGGGAGAGGCCTACAATACAATTTTTAGACGAGATAAGTTTCTCTGCTTTTTCTTTCTACAATACCTTTCGGTGCTACTTTATGTATATATTATGTATGTCAAAAGTTTGTATGTGAATATTGTAATATAAATTACTAGCTGCGCCCCGCGGCTTTGCCCGCGTGGAAATCTATGTGTCAAATAATTTATAAACTCTTGAATCACTCTATCTATTACAAAAAAACCGCATCAAAATCCATTGCGTTGTTTTAAAGATCTAAGCTTACATAGGGACAGACAGACATCGGGAAGGCGATTTTGTTTTATACAATGTAGTAAAGTACACAGAACTTGACAACATCATATTATATACACGTGTACCTACAGTAAAATAAATAAATATAAACATATAATTCGCAGGAAGCTCAAGTGGTTACCAATAAGGCTTCGCCGTAATAGTCACATCCTATCTCTTCTCTATAATAGTTTATTTCTCTCTTCTGCACCCCCTTATCTCAAGGAACGTTTTACTTTTCTCCACCATTCTCACGCTCTTTCTCTCCGCTCTTCTGAAACACCCATGCTTCATGTTCCAGTCCACTCTACTTCCTTTTACAACAACTCATTTACCGCCCGTGCTATACAACTTTGGAACACATTACCAGTCACAGTAAGGCGTGCTAAGTCACTACCAATATTCAAGAATATGCTACAGGAACATTATTTGTCCCTATGTCACTGACCACACCCTTCTTTCCCTTTATAAAATTAAGAGTATGTATTTATATAATTGGTTATATGTATTTATATTTATTTTATTTATTTTTAAGTAGGAACGTATTTTCATGCAATATTTTATAAATTAATATAATGCACACAGATCCCCATGTACAATCCAACGATCCTATCCATCCACGGTTGTCTGGTAGAGATCGCTCTTGAGCGATAAGACCGCCAAATTGTCACATTTTTTTTATTTTATTCTGTCTTGTTTGTTTTATTTTGTAAGTGTGCAATAAAATAATTTCCTATCTATCTATCTATAAATAAAATTTAACACCAACTAGCCGGGCTGTGTTGCCGACTTTGGTAAGTACTGAAGACCTACAACCAATCTCTCCAATTTATCTGCCTAAACACAAAATACGTTTCCAATTCTCAATTTATAAATTCTTATTTATATCTTGACAAGTTGACATACAAAAACAATTCAATACCAAACAGAGAAGGGATTACATTTTATATACGACAACTAATAAACATCTGGCGGACATTTTTAAAGCCATAAAAGTCGAAGGCTTGGAATAGTACTAAAGAGATTTATTGTTTTTGTTATCGCTAACGATATCGCTAGAGAATAGACGAAAATACAACTACTTGACGACCTCTGTGGCGCGGTGGGCGAAGGTCCGCCTGCGACGCAGGAGGTTGCGGGTTCGCAACTCGCGATAATTGTGTGTGGATGATGGAGATATTTGTTGCGGATTTTCTGGTCTTTATCTATGTATGTTTAATAAAAAAACATCTATATAATTCATTATATTAAGTATATCAGTCAACTAGTATTTATAACACAAGCTCTGCTTAGCTTGGCCTTGAGGCTAGATGTTGCTGTATGGATTGTCAAGTATTATTTATTTATTTACTAGCGGCCCGTCTCGGCTTCGCCTGGATGGTCATTTGTTGCAGGCAATTTTTAAAGTTTTTAGCTTTTTCTCTCCGTAAGAACCATCCTCGCACTTCAAGGAATATTCTAAAAAAAGAATCAGCGAAATCGGTTCAGCTGCTCTCGAGATTTGCGCTTAGCAACACATTCAGCAATTCATTTTTATATTATAGATAGATTTATACATTTTTCTTCGACGGTGCGGATGGTTAGATAGAGGATCTAATAGTTGGTCATAAAGGTCTGTGAATATTTTCGCTGAAATTTGAATATAAATAATGCTGGACATTTCACACAGCATTATCTAGCCCCATGGTAAGCAGAGCTTGTGTTATGGGTACTAGATAACTGATATACATAATACATTACATAGATAGATATTTTTTATTATACATAGAAAACGACCAGAACATCCGAAACTCGATCTCTCGATCTGCAGATCGTACACACATTTGTTCCAAGGCGGGAATCGAACCCGCAACCTCCTGCGTCGCAGGCGGACCTTCGCCCACCACGCCACATCGGTCGTCTCGATTTAGTTCTGACTTCGAAAAAAGGAAGAGGTTCTATATTTATCATGTTTTCTGCTAGAAAGCACAAAATCGCAGCTAAAGCGCATCGGCTAAAACAGTTTCAAACAAAAAGCTCGTTGAGTTAAAAATTGTTAAACAGTCACTTACTAAGCAATAAGCACTCCACGGTGACTAACTTTAGCCGAAAAAACCTGCAAACATAGTAACAACTAGTGTGACCAGGAATGTGTGTGATTCCAAGGTTGGAAAAGAGTAATAAATAGACCTAGGTACCGTCTAAACCTAGCCCGCACATTTAATTTGTCTCTTTTAATTTATCGACATAGCTTTAAGAATTAGCAAGCTGAAGTGGCAGTGGGCCGGCCATATCTCGCGAAGAACCGACAGCTTCTGAGGCAAACGTGTTCTTGACTGGAGACCACGACTCGGTAAACGTAGTGTAGGATGCCCTCCGGCCAGGTGGGGTGACGACCTGCGAAAGACTGCAGGTAGATGCTGGATGCGGCAAGCTGAAGACAGGGCGCTATGGCGCTCATTGGGGGAGGCCTATGTCCGGCGGTGGACTGCTATAGGCTGATGATGATGATAAATTATTATCGCTTTTGTGTGAATGCGCCCTTACCTTAGGTTACGTTTACACAGCGGATCTGTTTTACTTATTGTATTGCGAGATTTGTTTATGGAAACAAACGGATGCTGTGTGAATGAGCCTGGGCGCATTCACACAGCATCCGTTTTTGACAGACTTAAAAAATGTAGCAAGACGAATGTTCTATGTGCGTCTGTATGTATGTTCGTTGGAAAAACAAATAACAAAGTTGACTGAGGGTGGATCGCATTACGGACGAACTATCCGTTGTTTCGACATATTAGTTTATTTAGGCATTATCCATATAGGCATATTGGCCCATATTAGTTCACTGTTGGACATAGGCCTCCCGTAATGAGCGCCATAGCACCCTGACTTTAGCTTGACGTATCCAGCATCTACCAGCAATTTTTAGTCGTCATCCCACCTAGCTGATCGCATCCTACACTACGTTTGCCACACTTATGTTCATACCTTACCATGTTTCGTGGCATAGCTCTAAGGACGAGACTGATGGTTAGAATTATCGCGTTAGCAACTGGATACCTACTTGTTATGGGGTGACGTAATTTTCGGTCAATGACCCGGCCCCGTTGTTTTAAAGACACGTAACACTTGATAGAACAGGAGCCAAAGCTGGTATTAATATGTTACTCACAAGGATAATTCTGCCTTTTGCCTGCTTTGCGGTTAAAGTGTTGACAGGAACAGCTGTTCTATGGTTAAAACTTAGTTTTAAAATACAGTAAAATACAATGCAATTACTCTTTACTGCGCACCAAATAAAACAGATACACTAGACAGGAAAAAGACAAATACAGAATGTGTTGTATAATGGGTGGCCTTATCGCTTAGAGCAATCTCTGCCAGGCAACCTTAGGATGGACATGAAGTGTTAGAACAAGTCGTATAGACGGTCACCTTGTTATACAGAATAATATTTAATTGAGACAGCCTATTGACATAAGTATAAATACATACATAAATATATAATAAAAATACACATATAAATATACTATGTTACATAAAACTTTTGTGCAATAAAGTATATTCTACCTATTCATCTACCGCACGTCTTTATATACATAAAGACGTGCATAGAAAAAAGTTTTTGAATGACATACGAACACGTTTTCCAATCGCGATCATGGCGCATGAAACTGTGCCGAAATATTGGAAAACTCAAAAATCAAATCATGGTAAATATCCCGTTTTAAATTACTTTAGTATTAATAACCATGATGGTTTCCAAAGTTTGACATACAAACAGTTTTTTATATAAAAACAAAATTTACTTATTTTTAAGTAATTAGGATTTGTAATACGAAGTGTAAAATTTCCTATGAAAGTTTTGATAAGCGCAACCCTAGCTTCTTAAACGTTTTTTATATTTTGTGTATGTTTGTGCATTCTAGGATAATATAGTATTGTACCAGACCAATGTTACTTAAGGTTTTAATAAAGAATTTTTGAAATTGAAATTGAAAGTAATTACTGAGAAAATACGATAAATAACGAAGAACAGTAAGGCCGCGGTCTCTTCCTCTACTCCAGACAGTAATACAAATTAATATCGAACTAATTAATTACTATGTTTCTGATTCCCATGCTCCCCTTATGGTGTTATGGCATTTTTGTCCGTAATGGCTCCTTACGAAATGTTTATGGGGTTTTTGATGGAGTATCTTGTTTTTGGGGGTTATATGAGTTTATTAACCAGTTTTTTTAGCAAAATGTCGGACAAGTGGCTGGGATTGCAAGAAATAGGGCGGTAGTGTCATTAGACTATTTATTATCTAGTACCCATAACACAAGCTTTGCTTACCATGAGGCTAGATAATGTTGTGTGAATTGTCCAGCATTATTTATTTATTTAGTATGTTTTATAATATGATTAGTAACATGTGAATATTTATGTAAAGCTACGCACTAGTAACTATTAGTGTATATATCAGATAATACATAGTATATACGTTTGCGCGAAGTCGAAGCGACAACCAGTCCATCTAAAGACACCCTAACTGTCCCAACCATCATCTTACTTTCTTGCCATCCTGCCCATATCAGAGCTTATTACCATCGCCCTTTAGATTTCATTATTTGGCCCTGATGGGACACTAATAGCCTATTAGGACCACACCACATTGTTAATCGTCCATTCAACTTGAAAAACACGAAATCATTCAATGAATTTTGTGTGGTTCTTCACGTAATTGGCGTTGGGCCGCAAAAAGCGGTCGGCTGTGTATGGTATGCATTGCTGCACCGGTGTCGCTTGAAGACATGTGTCAACTGGCACGAGATGCAGCTTAGTCCATCCTGAAGCTAGCTGGTGACAGGTGGGACACTTTTACCATCAAAGTTATTACGTTTTAGTCTATACTAATATTTTTGTTTGTTTGTTTTGAATAGGCTCCGAAACTAATGGAACGATTTTAAAAAATATTTCACTGTTGGAAAGCTACACGATCTCCGGGTATATAATATAGGCTATACTACTAGTACATTCTCTTTATACCCCTAGAAGTGTGAAATTCGAATTTAACGCGAGTGAAACCGCAGGGAACAGCTATTATTTAATATTTTTAAGCTTACGCGATCTGAACACATAATCGCAGTCATCCCGTGATCGCAACAGTGTGTAAACCTGTTGAAACGTCGGGAAATATTGGTAAAGCAACGCGATAAATACTCGTTAAATAAGTAGATACTAATAATTATGTTTTAGTACTTTCCCACGAATTTGCAATGGCCACCTGACTTCACTGGATTAAATTCTTGGTATATAAACAAATAACTGCCTGGAAGAGATCGCTTCTAAGCGACAAAGCCGCCTATTGTACTTGTCGCATGTAATGTCTTTTTTTATGTAAATAATATTAAGTACAATTACATATTTTTGTATTGTATTGTAAATATACCGCTGGGGTAAACGTGTTCTTGAATGGAGACCACGACCTGGTAAACGTAGTGTAGGACGTCCTCCGGCCAGGTGAGATGAAGACCTGCCAGCAGATGCTGGATGTGTCAAGCTAAAGATAGGGCGCTATGGCACTTATTAGTTTATTAGGGGAGGCATATGTCCAGCTGTGGGCTAACATAGTTTGATGATGATGTTTAACAAACAAATATTATATTGTTGATTTCCAATTGATCGTATTAGAATGGTTTCCCATAAGAGAATCAATGATACTAGTTCCAATTGGCACTGAAATAGAATAACCATGAAATCAATTCCAACTGGTTTATCTGAAATAAATAAATAATATATATAAATAATAATGCTGGACAATTCACAAAACATTATCTAGCCCCATGGTAAGCAGAGCTTGTGTTATGGGTACTAGATAACTGATACACATAATACAATACATTACATAGATTGATATTTTTTATTATATATTTTCTCCACGACCAGAACACCCGAAACAAATATTTGCAGATCGTACACACAATTGTTCCGAGGCGGGAATCGAACCCGGAACCTCCTGCGTCCAATAACCAATTTGACTTTGAGCACAGCTAGTTATCCATATGTAAGATAAAGGATCTTGTATAAAAAAATGAATCGCTGAATGTGTTGCTAAGCGCAAATCTCGAGAGCAGCTGAACCGATTTCGCTAATTAAATTTTTAGAATATTCCTTGAAGTACGAGGATGGTTCTAACGGAGAGAAAAAAGAGAAAAATTTTAAAAATTGCCTGAAATAAATGACCACCCGGGCGAAGCCGGGACGGGCTACTAGTTTTTAATAAAACCTAATTAAAAAATATTACAACCCCCTAAAAGGTTACGGTCTAATTTACAATACAAACCTGTATTAATAAGGTGTCATAGAGTAATAGACTGAACCATCTATTAGCAATATTAGCTTGCCTTCTTAGTTCTTCTTGTAGACGATCAGCAGGTAACGCACGAGAAGGCATCGATTACCATAGACAGGCCATAGATTCACTTACCATAGATCGATTACCGTAGACCATAGAGCTCACGCAGCTAAGCACTTGAATAATAAGTAGGAGGGTCGAAAAAATACCCTACGTTTATGGTCTAAACGACTTTATTGGAGATACTACAATACAATAATGTAATTGTATTAGCGGTATAAATCGAGTGTTTTACTTGACGACCTCTAAGGAGCGGCGGGCTGCAATGCGGTTGCGGTTCGATTCCAGCCTAGGAACAAATGTTTGTACGATCTGCTTATATTTGTTCGGGTGTTCTGGGTATTTTCTATGAATATTAAACATTGATTACATCTATGTAATGCATTGTACTAAATACTAATCAATGTATCAGTCATCGACAGTCAGTACCTATAACACAAGCTCTGCTTAGCTTGGAGCTGTGTGGATTGTCCAGCATTATTTACCTATATGGCTATCGTGATGCATATTCATTTGATGTTAAATAAATTTGTTAAATAAGTGTTATGTTTCATTTAAAAAAGTGAATATCTCAATTTATAATTGAAGTTATTATTAATAGCGATAAAGCGCTGATAGCGATGAGGCCGCTATGAGCGATCTCTGTTTTTTTATGTACAACATATTTTGTATTTGTTTTTTTTTCTGTCTTGTGCTAGGTTTTTATTTGGTGTGCAATAAATTTTATCGTCATCATCATCTTCAGCCTATAGAAGTCCACTGCTGGACATAGGCCTCCCCCAATGAGCGCCACAGCGCCCTGTCTTCAGTTTGCCGCATCCAGCATCTACCTGCAGTAATCCTGTTGTAATCTAATGGTATCGTATAGTATTGTAATATAGTAGATAAAGCCAGCTAGAATAATATAGGTCTCAGTAAAGCCACTTGCCCAACACAACCCCATAACTCTTCATAAATGCCTACCTACAAGGTAGCTTACCTACTCATTACAAGGCTCATCGCACAAGGATCGTATTCTTGGTAACTGTTGCAGTATCAATATTTTCCAATTAAACAAAACTCCAAGTGAGTTGCAAAAATTATCAATAAATAAATTAAAAAAAAATGTTAATCATATTCTTTGTAAAAAAGCTTATTACAAAATATCAGATTACTTAGAAGATAAAAAAGCTTGGAACGAGTTTTGCTCCAACTCAAAATCTACCAACTTACAGATAAGCAAATCAAATGTACTAGACACATAAGTTATGAACATACTAGTGGTTTCTTCTCACTTCTTCCACAGGTGGACAAAAAATTGAAGTGAACTATAAAATAATTTAATTGATAATAATGAATAGTATAAAATATGACCTGTCTTAGTGCTTATTTGCAAGCCTAAAGAAATAATAAACTTTTTCATTGAATCCTTGTTCAAGAGTTAAGCCCCCGTCAGCCAGACACTGATAAACTGCAAATTGTGTGCTCAATTCGCAAATTGCAGTGCCTGATGATTTCCCGAGTAATTATTTGAACTAATGAACTTGTTGAGCAAGATATTGTTTACGGTAATGGGTTAGTTTCATACAATAACTTGGCTCGGTGCAATCTGTAGAGAAATATTACATTGAATAGACATAAATAATAATAATGAAATAATTTTCTTATTCTAATATAAAAATATTAAGGTGCTTTGTTGCATTGGGTGTGCCCGTTAGGATAGATGTACATGTTTATAAATATACTAGCGGACCTTCCCGGCTTCGCACGGTTTTAGTACGGATCCCTAACTTTTTCGAAAATATAATATAGCCTATGTTCACCGCGGATAGTGTAGCTTCACAACGGTGAAAGAATTTTTCAAATCGGTCCAGTAGTTTCGGAGCCTATTCATTACAAACAAAAAATCAAACATTTCCTCTTTATAATATTATTAGTATATAATGTATTAGTATATATAAAATAATAAATAAATATTGGTCGGAAGCGTCTTGGTGACGCTTCCGACAGGTATTGATATGGATCTGTTGAGCTGCATGTACATTTTTTGCAGCAGTCTGCAGTTAGCTAAATTGATTCAATTGTAAATATGGGTTCGAATTTGATTCTATTCTTGAATTATTATTTTTTGTGGTGAATACAAACACAGATACATAACTACAATATTATTTTATTGTACAGGCGTGGTGGACGAATATCTATCATATATTTTATCATCATCCTCTTCATCAACCTATGTTAGTCCACTGCTGGATATAGGCCTCCCCCAATGAGCGCCATAGCGCACTGTCTTCATTTTGACGCATCCAGAATCTGCCTAACTAAGTCCTTCGCAGGTAGTCATTCCACCTGGCCGGAGGGCGTCCTACACTACGTTTACCGAGTCGTGGTCTCCACTCAAGAACACGTTTGCCCCAACGGTTGTCGGTTCTTCGCGAGATAATGGCCGGCCCACTGCCACTTCAGCTTACTAATTCTTAGAGCTATGTCGATATTGGTCTATCTATTTTATGCATTGTATTAAGTATGTATGTCATCAAACTCTGCTTAGCTCCGGGCTTGATGATGCTCTGTGGATTGTCCAGCGTTATTTAATATTTTATTTATAGCAAAGGGGCAATATTATACAAAGATCTCACAAAACTTCTAACAGAGTCACTTTTCTTTGTTAATAAACCAGCACGTAAAGGTAAAATTTATTCGATTTGAGTAGGTTTTCATAACTCAAGATACTTTAAGGCTAGGCAATGCTTTATAGCTTTGTGTAACATCCAGCATTGTGTATTTATATCCCACATTAACATAGGTCAAGTTAAATTAATTGCAGCTTGGTTAACAAGTCAAAGGTGCACCGAACATGACAGTCCTCTAGTGTTGTCACAAATCTTCATAGAACATGACAGCTCACTAGTGTTGTCAGATATCTTCGCGTGTCCCATCACTAGTCAGTGCCAAGTACCAACGGGATTCCGTTAAGCAACATTATTCAGGTCGTGGAAGTGGAAATCGTGGAGGTGGTACTTTTATTCATCCCATGTTTTGATATAAAGTTGAAAACTTTCGTTTTCAAGCATTGCGGTATGGTCATGAAGACTTGACGTAGTTTCCCAAAAGCTGCCCAGCCTAGCTGGATCCTCCATTTGGCCTCCTTATTACATTAAAAAAAATCATATTGAAACATACCTACTAGTCGGCCATATCTCGTAAAGAGCCGACAACCGCTGGGGTAATCGTTTTCCTGACAGGAGACCGCGGTAAGCCATGATTTTTATTTCAGGCTCCATTCCCTGCGAAATTTCAGGTGCTATAATCACGGAATAACTGAGTTATTCCTGATGATCGAATATCCGAGTTATTCCGTGATCATTGCGCATGAAACTGCGCCAAGTATAGCAAAACTCTAAAATCTAATCATGGTAAATATTCCGTTTTTCCCGACTGTAATATTTATAAAAAAATTATGTATATCCTAAATTCCGTGTATATTATTTGCAATGGTACCATCGATGTAATGGAACGACGGCAAGCAATAATTGCCACAGTACCATTGATGGTACTATCTACTGGTACCACGGTGAATGACCATACGAACGTATTTAACTACCTTATCCATTACTTTGTACGTCATCTCCCGAATAACGTTTTGTAGAAACAAGTCGCTCTATACATTATAGCCCAAGTTCACGGGTCTCCGTATTTACGACTGAAGACGGTCAGCGGCCTGTAGTTTTATGTAGAACCACATTTAACTGCATATTACTGCATATACTTAATATTTTTATTGTTGTCATCAAATTGGCTTAATTAGTAGGTTCTTAAGTATAGATTAGTATCACAATGTTAACGCTATTGGGCGTGAACAACTAGTGGAAGGCAGACCGAGGTTGTTTTTGGTAAATACAAATATTATGTAGGTACTTAGGTAAGCAGTACCTACTTGTCTAGTTTTTATTAATGACTAGCTGCGCCCCGCGGTTTCACCCGCGTGGTGATAGATATTTTGGATTATATACAATACTAGCTGCGCCCCGCGGCTTCGCCCCCATGGAAATCTATGTTTCAAATAGTTTAAATGATAAAAAGTATCCTATGTTAGACTCCTGGTTCTAAGCTACCTCTCCACCAATTTTCAGCCAAATCTGTTCAGCCGTTCTCGAGTTATAAGTGTTGTAACAAACACGACTTTCTTTTATATATATAGATTTATAGTATATTTTATTTTCCTTGTCATAATATCAGTTATGAAGGGTGTTATCTTATCAGTGCTTATGTGTCACGATTATTAAAATGTGTATTACAATTTAATATACTTATATTTTAACCGACTTTAAATAGGGGGAGGTTCTCAATTAGACTGTTTTGTTATTCTTTGGGATCTCAGAACTTTCTACTGCGTTTACCGATTTTGATACTTAATTATTTTTTATTTGAAAATAAAAGCAGCTTTCAAATAAAAAAGATTTTCCCTTCCATATTTCAATTTGTTTCAGTTCTAGGCAACCGTGAGAAAACCATATAAGTCTTGTTTAATTCACGCCAACCGATTTCGATGATTTGAACACCCGATACAAATATCTGCATCGTATAAATATGTGTACCAAGGCGGGAACCGAACCGAGACCTCCGTCGCAGGTGGACCTTCGCCCACCGCGCCACCGAGGTTTTCGATAAAGTGGGATATGCATGATATATATACCCATACAAACCCCACAACAGATATCCACAAAAATAGGAATAGCCTTATGAAAAAGTGTGATGTTCACCATAGAAATTACAAAGGACAAGAGCAAGTTACACATCCCATCATTTAGATTACACAAGGTATTCAAATTCAAATTCTTATTTGATAATAATTTATAGTATAACTTCTGATTTGTCCTTAGATAAGACTTGACTTATTATCAAAGATCGGCGATTGGGTGCTATTTTAGACGTTGTCACTAACATGGATATGACTTTCCGGAAATGGAAATTCCATAATCCCGATATTTGAGTGTTTCCCCGTTCCACCCAAGATTTTTCTACCCAATAGGTATTTTGCTCCTTTCGTTTACTTATAAAACTTAAATCCATTGTGCACCAACATTTTTCCGCCAAGGTTAGACTGAATAAAATTCAAATTGTTCTCACTATTAGAACTTGATGTTACTTTCCGCCATATTAAATGTAAACCATTAGGTTGGCCTAGGAACTACTGACAGGAGTGACAGGATGATCAAACTTACCACAATAGATAAGAAAAACAATGCTAGTCCTTACTGTTGTTGATTGGATTATCTATTGTAGGTACAATAAGTCCGCCTACTTGCACATTTCTAGGAATTGCACGTGAATTCGATTTAAAAGAGAGTATACACAGGGAGGTAATAATATTTTATGTAGGTACAAAATTTGAAGTTATTGTAATTTTTTTGACTCATTCGCTTACTTCGGTTTGTCGAGTGCTGTTCAGTTAGCTATCCGTGTGTTTTGTGCCCTTATTTGTTGACCACTGCGCGTTACCTGGATTTTGGATTTCACTGCATAACATGACATTTTTGGCTTGAAAAACGGACTACGAGTATTGCAACTGGACTGGATACCTTTGACATTGATTGGACTTTGTTTGGGTGAGTAGATTTTTTAAATATTGTGTTAAACTAAACAGGATTGCATATTATTTTTTGGTAGATAAAAGTGATATTGTAGCAATTTTTTACGTAATTCCTACCAGCTTACAGTGCGGCAACTTGTTGATATGGACAAGCTGTGAGATTGTAAATTCCATTTCCCTTGGAGTCCTATTAGAAAATATTTGAATTCATATTAGTTTAGTTCTAATTATAGTAAAACTGCTCTTTAGCTATATAGGTAACGTGCTTCAAGTCTCTAATAAACATCCTCTTAAGCTTATTGTATTTCTTTATCTTAAATTTTCCCTGACTCGGCACTTTTGGCTTGATAAAACGGACTTCGATTTGCTGCTTTGATTGGATATTTTACAACAACTTTTGTCACGGTGAGTAAATTAATAGCTAATTAATGTTTTCTATTTTCTGTGCTACTTGTTCTTTTTCTAAATCAATGCACTAGTATTGTTTTTAATCTGAGTCCGAAACAGATATTTTCCAATATTTTATTATATTGCTACTTTACTGTTCTACTTAAATCAACAATTGTTTTACTTTGTTAGGTTAGGTTAACGGTATTTCAAGTGTTAAAGATATAGCTACAATGATACTTATTTTTATTAGGTGTAGCAGATATGGCGAATGTTACGCGACAAACTGTTCTGAAGTGGATAGATGACCACCCAGAGTTAACGTTCGACCCTGCGACAAACTCTATCTATTGCACTAAGTGCAAAATTACTTTCAAAAGTAAAAAATCAATCTTTATGAAGCACCTCAACAGCAAAGTGCATATTGGCAACAAGAAAGTCAAAGAAAACTTTTGTTTTGACTTCATAATTTTTTTTAATACAATGTAACATACCCTGGGCCCAGACCAATAATACTGCTTTCAAAATTAAAAAAAAAAATATTTCTATCCATTTCGTTGTTGTACTTGTGATAGTAATTTAAAGTCTCTACCCAATGAATCCATTTTAAGGAAAACATATTTGGATAAAGTTTTTAATTCCAAATTACATGCAATACATGAAAAAACAAAGAATGAAAAATTATGGATTTCATTGGATGAGACGACAGATTTCCTAGGAAGGAATATGATGCATTTCTTGATAAGACCATTAAGTGAAAATATAGCAAGCAAATCATATTTAATTGCTTCAAAAATAATCGAGAAAGTAGATGGTCACCATGTGAGCCAATTTGTAATTGATTGCCTCGAAACCTTATGGTCAAATTCATTTGAATTTGATATGAAAGTAAACAATGTCCTAATATTATGTACTGATAGTGTTTCATACATGTTGGCTGCTGGAAAAAAAAAATCATTTTTACCAGCCATGAAACATGTGACATGTTTGGCTCATGCACTTCACAGGGTATCAGAAAAAATTAGATTAGAATATGCAGACGTATATATTCTGATATCAAACGTAAAAAAAATATTTTTAAAGGCCCCGAACAGAGTTCGACTCTTTTACAGGATGGGGCACATGGTTGGAGGCAGCATCATACTACGCTAAACATTTCACAGAAATAAAAGATGTAGTTTCACGTTTAAATAGTTCGGAATCTATAGCGATAAGAAATGCAAAAAATATAATGAATAAAGAAGATTTAATAAACGAAATTAAAGAGATAGACGAAAATTACAGTATTGTAAAACATTCTATACTAGAACTAGAAAAAAGTAACTTGTCGATAAGTGAAGCATTTCTTACATTAGATTCCGTACGAGCGGTATTAAACTGGGGTGCATCTGAAAATGCTAAAAGAAAACTTGAAAATGTAATGGCACGGAATCCTGATTTAAATATTCTTCGAGATTATTCTGAAAAACTTGAACAAAGTATTGAATTAGATGACCATGATGTAAAATATTATAAATTCGCCCCACTTACATCTTCAGATGTTGAAAGATCCTTTTCTATATATAAATGGATGTTAAATGTTAAAAGAAATAGATTAGGTGTGGAAAATATAAAAAAAATCATGGTCATTTATTTTAATTCTTTCGAAAGCAGCCAAGCTTCTGATAGTTCGGATGACGAAACACTTTCATCATCGGAAGCTTTGCAGTGACGTTAGATGTAAAGGACGTTTGATACTTCCGGTCCGCAAATTTCGATATTTATTCTAGATTTTCGATAAAAGACTAAGTTCAAAAAAGAAATTGTAATAATATTTTGTAAAACGCCGGCCTAGAACATTGTTTCGCAGCTGCTTAAATCATAGACAGGATATGAAACCTTATAGAATACATCTACATTCATTTCCTAAATGAATGTAGATGTATTCTATATAGTTTCAAATCTTGACTACGGTTAAAGCAGCTGGAAAGCAATGTACTACGCCAGCGTTTTACAAAACATCATTACATTTTGTTTTTCCACTTGCTATTGTTTGCAAAAAACTAGATAAAATTCATACTTCGCGCCCAAGTAAAAAGTTAAATTTTGTTATGTAAACTATTCAACTTGCTGGACATCTCCAGAAGTACACCGAGGTGGATGGTGCGTAGACTACGCATCCACCTCGGTGTACGTTCTATTTCAGACTTTGCTAAGTCCACTACGCAGCGTAGTGGACTTAGCAAAGCCTGAAATAGAACAACTATTCAAATGTTGGGACTTATAAAAATCTACTTCCCATTTTAACCGACTCGGTCAATCTGTAAGGAAAGTAGATTTTTGCTTTATTTTCTTAGCGTTCATTCCATATCCAGAGAAAATTTTGACATTTAGTAGTAAAATGTCAGATTTCAAGCTTTGCTGGATAGTCTTTACCCTAATATTGTAAGGAGAATACTCACCGGAAAAAATATGTTTGTGTGACAAGTATTTAAATATTTTTTTTTCCCGAAATATGCTTTTGGTGAGTACTATCTTATTCTGATATATTTTATATACCTAAGAGATTTTATGTTTTGTTTGTATTTTAAATCAAGAAATATACTCTGTTAATTTATATGAGTGTTTTTTTTAGTAAACAATTATCCTATTCGGAATCTCATCATTCATATTTTTACATCTATTACTTAGGCGATCAACATACTGCGATGCGACGCAACACGCTGCATGTTGCATGAAGAATGCGTGTTCTAACGTTGCTTCTCCGTTTGTATAGAAAACACGCAACATGCAGTGTGCTAACCGCGTTAATACCACATTCGCACTGAAGATATTTTTTTGTAGTATCCTTTCTTTATGTCATAGTCGTATTCGTGATTCCGACATTCATCAATACCCCAGTGATATATGTAATTCCGAGGTTTTCCATTTTTTGGTCATATCCATACTTTTGATGACATCTTTTGATAATAGCACCCAAAAGTCCGATCTCTGCTTATTATATAAGTCAAGTCTTATCTAAGTCGCATATTTTGTAAGTCTAAAGAAATAAAATATATTGCATTTTGAATATTTGTGGCATAACCATCGTGCTACTTGTACCTATGGTACTCTGTGTAGACGACATCAGTGTGTGAATGAGGTTTATGCCTCCACTTCTATATGTTGTTAGATTTGTGCGTTTCCAATTTGAACCCTCACCTAACCTCGCAGCTATTGATGTTAGCTTGTAAAGTTATTAAATTGATAACTTATGTCTGTTTTAATACAATACAATACCTCTTTAGCGCAGCGGACAATGGTCTGCCTGCGACGCAAGAGGTTGCTGGTTCGATTCCCGCCTCGAGACAAATGTTTGCATACGATCTGCAAATTTATGGGCGGGCGTTCTGAGTTATTTATCTCCCGTGTACCTATGTTATCTATGCATATAATGTAATGTAATATGGTAGCTATATCTGTCATCTATGTATACTAGATTCTAGATGTACACAAGCTCTGCTTAGCTTGGGGCTAGATGATGCTGTGTGGATTGTCCAGCATTATTTATTGATTTGTTGTGTCCCTTTGATTGCGGGGAAAAAGCCTCCCGATTCATTAAAAAAACAAAATTAAAGAAAAATAATGTTGTGTTCATCATAGCACTGATAATTATAAACTCGAGAACGATTATAATAAACAAGTAATTGCATTTTGGAAATGGCCAAACCCAAGATTGACTCAAATAAACAAGAAATCGCTATAAATAATGCTGGTTCGTTGAAAATGTTGATCAAAATGTTTCTATTTTGGATTTATAACTGAGAAATAAGTAAATATATACACATTTACTTATTTTAATGGAATATATCTCAATAATTTATTTCAAGAAACGAATACAATATTATTTGGGTAAATATTCACACAGTAACATTTAACTTGGATAATTAAGGATTTTTTGTGTTTATTTTTCTAATTTAATTTTTGTATAAAACATTTGGAATGTTCCCAACTGACCTCTACGCTACCAAAATGTCCACTGCCCATAAAGAGAATGGAATGTAATATTAATAAAATAATAAAGACAGTGTGACGGTATGAATATGAATGTGAAGCTTTCTTTGACTTGTATCAATTAGCACACAATCTGACAGCGCTCAATACAAAAACATTAAATTCATTAAGAGCTTGACTAGTAGCATGCTGTGACATTCTTTGCAAAACAAAAAATTAAGAAAGTAGTAATAACATATTTATTACCTGCTTAATTTTATGTTTTGCTGCGTCAAGTAATTTGGTGGTTACTTACCTAGTTACTTCCCCTTCCTCAATCAACAGCCTATATTGGTCCATTGCTGGACGCAAACCTCCCTCTGATAAGCGCCTTATCAGCTTTTACTGGGGATTACCCCCCCATGAGTTAAAATTATGGGCATTAGCCCATAATCGACTTTGTTTAGCATTAGTAGTATATACATACATACTTCCCACGCTAGGTGCGCGGGTTGGGTCCTAGTTACCGACTACAAAGATATGTTTTTAAATAAAATACGAGTACATTTAAACAAAAAAGTGAATAGAAAACGGATCGCTCATCGTCAGCGTTTATGCTACGAAAGTTTTATGCGACTGCCAACTTCCAGAGACAACTGTTTGGTAAAGTTATTATTTCTTAGAGATATACATATAACTTAATCGATTGCCGACTGTTTACCATAAGAAATTTTAGTGAACAAACAAATATTTTCAATTATATTTTATGTATTGCTCCTCTACGCGGCCATAGATTATGATTATAGATAACACTCGTCAGGTTAAGCGCACCGTCCAATCGAATTAATAGATACGTCATCTTCACGGTTCCAAATTCAAATTAACAATTCGAAAATCGAACCGAAAAAACGTCGTTTTAACGGACCTTTTTTGAAAAAACTCAAGGTGCGGACTTGACGGAGCTATTGGGCACGCACCTGCTTTAGGGCTCACGCACACGACTGGTCACTTGCTATTTATTATAAAACCTTTATGGAGCTTTAAATACATTCGAAACCATAGAAAAATTTGTTGCTGTTAACAGCTGAGAGCTAGTGCAAGGAATTTACATACTCACTAGATGCGCCCCGCGGCTTCGCCCGCGTGTAAATCTATGTGTCAAATGGTTTATAAACCATTGCAGCACAACAAAGCATATAGGGACAGACAGACAGCGGGTAGCGACTTTGTATACTATGTAGTGATATTTAGCGTAACTAGCATATACATTTCTTGTGCTAGTGTAATTAAACAATATGACTATTTTTACCAAATGTATTTTGAAGCACGTTAATACAGTTTTGTCAATCACACCATCATAATATAATCATGCAATTAATATACATTAATATTTCAATTAAATAGCAATTTCCCCAAAAATTTTAAAAGTGAAGCTAAGTTGCTATTATTTATTTTACAGATGCCATTTTGGAGACTTTTCAGTTTAGTTTAGGCAGCTGAAGCTACATAATAGTTTGAACAAGAATTTCACTATGTACTCAACTTATTTCCAGACAAATTAATTATGTTGCGTTTTTAATGATTCTTTTTTGCAATAAATGTATGTTATTTATTTGCATTTGAGAATTCGAAGGGTAGTCTTGGCCGCCACTCGTCTACCCCCAGCCTAAAGCACTCCATTGGAGGTTATGTCCAAATTTATAGGCTGGGCTAACAGGTGCACGTAAGAATACGTATTCCCAAAGTAATTAAAGAGATTGTATCGATGTACGACAAGTGAAGTTATGATTTCGAATGCAGTAGCTTCATCGATAAGGGTAAGCACGTACGGTAATCTCAGTTTATTAATGTTATTTTATTTTTTGGGACCCGCCATTTTGTTTTGGTTCCGAGAAGAACCGCCTTGTAACGTTACCGATTTTCGATCTTTTTATATTTTAAGTTTGTACGAAAGAAGGTTATTATGTAGAAAGTTTTGTTTAGTTATCTTCATTTCATTTGAATCTCCGCTAATTTCAAAGACTTTTTAACTATTTTTTTTCTTTTCTTATCTTTTTTAAATCTGGTTGCATAGCGCATTTATTCATTTAGCTGTGAAGGCCATTTATTAGCTTTTCTGTTGATATGTTAATGTAACTTATTTTGTATTTATTTTAGCTGTAGGCCTTTCTTAAATAAAAAATAAATGTATTCTTTGCCTTTGTTTCATAACTATATTGTATGTTTCATAATTTTTCTAATTTATTCTAATTTATTATTATTCATTTCAATTTAATTTAATTTTAGTTCGTAAGAATTACTAACATTTATTATAAGATCATTACTAACAAATTATGGATCATAGTTAACGGCAACCTTTAAATAAAAATAGTAAGTAAGCAATCCTTTCAATATTGAATTGCCATTATTTGCTAACCCTACTGCAAAGCTCGTTCTACTGACATTGGCCATTGAATGTACAGTTAGCAAATCACTCGTTACGATCTATTCAATAGCGTTGAATGGCCAAACAAATTGTTTTGCACACCATACATGCGCAAAGCTATGGCCGCTTTTCAGCCTCTTTTCAGAGATACTAGTTTAAGAAAATAATGTGCCGGCTGATTGTTTGGACAGAGACCGTACGCACTAGTGATACAACCGTACGGTAATGAACTGCTGTAAAATATCGTTTTTTGATGTTGCTGTAATGTTCTTTTTTAATTCTTCCACTAGTGGACCAAAATTTACAAAAAATCTGTCAATTAACACTTTATTTCTTATTTGATAAAAGGTTATACTTTAAAAGTTTGTTTTGAGCTTATTTTGTAAGGGTAAAGTAATAAAAGTGATTTTTTTATTTCTATGGACTTATTGTATTATATAAAACGTTTCAACGAATTTACTGCCCACCCTCTGCGGTGCTTCTTTAGGGGTGGGCCGCGGCTACTAGACTCGCAAAACTTAATATCCGTGGAAAGTGAAAGTCTTAGCTTACCCCGACAGAACTTTGAACCATCACGTAGCATTTGAACGGCTGTACTTGTATGTACTAATTTTTGCAGATAACGCTCGTTGACGGCACCTTTCCTACAAAAATAATATCGAGCTACTATACAAAACGACGCAACACTCAGATACATTCTTCAAACTTATAACTACCCTACTTTTATTCAGGGTTAAAGAACTACCTGTGACCGCGACGGGGCGGTTTTAAACGCGCGTCGCAAACCCCAGTGCGTAATCAGGCTTTTGTGAGTTTGAAATGACGGTGACCATAATAATAATCGCAGAGTATTAAGACATCTTCATTCATCATAATCATCACCAGCCTGTGTTAGTCCACTGCTGGACATACTGTTTTCAGCTTGACGCATCCAGCATCTACCTGCAGTCTTTTGTAGGTCGTCATCCCACCAGGTCGCGGGCGTGCTATAATACGCTTAGCGAGTAGTGGTCTCCACTCAAGAACACGTTTATCCCAGCGGTTGTCGGTTCTTGGCGAGATATGGCCCACTGCCACTTCAGCGATAAAAAAACGTAAAAACGAAATGTCCACCAGAAGACACATAATATTTTTCCCCATTTTCAACCAATCCTGAAAGTTTGGTCCCTGTTTTTTATGACATCCTGTATATTATACAGATTATATTTAAATCTTAGAATATTTAGCATAACTTTAACTTAAAACTAAGCTCCCTAACTAAGTAATACTAGAAGCATATTAGAAATCATAAGTACCTAGGTAAACGAATAGTTAGAAATTTAGAAACCATGAATGAATCACATTATTATTTGAGTGTAAAGCAACGACCACTATTATTGTTGGTCAAACACACGCCCACGTATGGGACAAACTCCATCAAGTCTTTAGACGCGATTAACGTCTAACTACTATAAAAGCCGACGATCACCAGTCGGTAAGGGGTACGCTGAAAAACAGCGCCGAACGTGCTTTTTTAAGTTTATCGGCATTAAGCTGAGCTTACTCCAATTGCCTGAGAATGTACTTAGTTAATAAAAATGTGAATTGTATGTTATGTAAGTACCTACTTATTAATTATAGATATAAGTTATGTTCTTAGTTTAAGATGTAGTATCTATAAGTAGTTATAAGTTCAGGCAATAAATCATTATTCTATTCTATTCTAGTTAAGTCTTTTTACGTTTTTTTTTATGTAGGTATTATTATTTAGGCTAGTTATTTACCGATCTAGAAGGTGACTCAGGATAATGTGTATTGTTCTAGGGTTGTACCTTAACCACAGTAGATATTATTATAAATAAATTAATTAAAATAAATAATGCTGGACAATTCACACAGCATTATCTAGCCCCATGGTAAGCAGAGCTTGTGTTATGGGTACTAGATAACTGGTATACATAATACAATATATTACATAGATAGATATTTTTTATTATACATAGAAAACGACCAGAACACCCGGAACAAATATCTGCAGATCGTACACACAATTGTTCCGAGGCGGGAATCGAACCCGCAGCCTCCTGCGTCGCAGGCGGACCTTCGCCCACCGCGGCACATCGGTCGTCGAATCTATGTAATCTATGTAAATTGATTGAGAACAGAGTGTTTAGACAAACCTAGCTAATCTATAAGGCACTGTTCACTAAGTTATGTAACCTACTTGTAATTAATAAATGATCCTTCTATTTATTTATTTGACCCAAGACGGGAATCGAACCCGCATCCTCCTGGGTCCCGGGCAGACCTTCACCTACTACGCAACGGAGCGTCCAATCTAAACCAGTGTTAATTAAGCTTAAACTCGCATAAGAAACCTTGTGTTAAAAATATTGTACACATGTTAAACGCATTTGCTTGGATCTCAAACACATCATCGCTGCTTGCGCGCAAATAGCTACGTCAAACAACTTGATCAAATAGCTTGATCAAACAGCTTGATCAAACTATAATATTGAATGGAAGTTAGTCTATGGAAACTTCTGGGTGTGCCTGGTCTATGATTATTATTTTGTAAGTATTAAAAAGGTCAAGTTTACATAAACGAGGTGATTTTTGTACAATAAAATACAATTACTCTTTACTGCACACCAAATAAAAAACAGATACATAAGACAGGAAAAAGACAAATACAGAACGTGTTGTACAATGGGCGGCCTTACCGCTATGAGCGATCTCTGCCAGGCAACCTTTGTAAGTAGGTTTTGATAAAAAAGAAATAAAATATTGGTTGACAAAGTCGGCATGTGGTAGGTACCGGCTTAGATTTTGACAACCTCTTTGGTGTGATGCAGGAGGTTGCGAGATTGATTCCCGCCTCGGGACAATTGTGTGTACGATCTCCGTATATTTATTCTGGGTGTTCTGGTAATTATCTATGTATATAAAAAAATATATCTATGTAATATTGTATTAAATATATCAGTCATCTAGTACCCATAACACAAGCTCTGCTTAGCTTGGGGCTGTTTGTATTGTCCAGCGTTATTCATTATTATTATTACTTATTCATAATTGTAATAGAAAAAGAAATGACAAAACCACGAACCAATCTTCCTAGTGTTATTCGCCTTTAGTAGTGCCTGAGTTTTTGGCAACTGAAAATGTTCAGCTACTTTAGCCGATTGTAAATAAGCAATTTACACAGACTGCGGTAGCAATGCAATGCAATCACAATTGAATTGAACGAGGAAGCATTGAAATATTGTCATTCCGGCTTACCACCACATACAGGGTGTCTGTTTTTAAACGTCATTCTTACAGTATTTCATTCAGCCAAACAGCGAGGTAATGCATGCTTCATGTCCAGTCCATCCTAAGGTTGCCTGGAAGTGATCGCTCTCAGCTATAAGGCAGCTCTTTATACCTTTAATCTAAGTTTTTAATTCTGTATTGTTTTCTGTTTTATGTGGTATAATAAAGTGTTTTCTATCAATCTATATCTATCTAATGCAGCCAGCGTCTTGATCACGCTTTGGGTTGGTATTAATTTGGATCAGATCCTCTAGATTGTTTGCAACAGTCTGCAGTTGGTCTACCCCGACAATTTCATGCATATTTTGTAAGAAGAATATTATGTAGGGTAGTATTTATTTATTTCAGATAATAAAATCCATACTAGCATAGCTGATGATGATGATGACATTAGCAAACAATATAATAATGTAGAAGAATATAGAGGTAATTATGTAGAAGAATATAGAGGTAATTATGTAGAAGAATATAGAGGTAATTATGTAGAAGAATATAGAGGTAATTATGTAGAAGAATATAGAGTTAATTATGTAGAAGAATATAGAGTTAATTATGTAGAAGAATATAGAGGTAATTATGTAAGAATATAACTGGTCGTATTATATGTACATTTAAGACCTAATTGTTACATATATTTTGGAAAATAAACATCTTTAATTCTATTTAATTTCCATACAATATTTAATTTAAGTTCAAAAGCCTAATCCCCCTGTATAAAGAGCGGAATGCCTCGAAAGTTTCTTGGCCCAAAGCGGCATTACTAATTAAATTGATTGTTCCCGATTAGGAATTAATTAACGACTTTATTCAGTACAGTGTACACCTACCCCTAGTATTGTATAAAGTTTAGTATGCCAACAATAATTATACTGAAAATACATATATATAGTAAAGGAAAGTTTGTGCCTTTGTCTAAATGTTTGGACCAAACTACCGTCAGTAATAAACAACTCCTGTCAAGTGATGCTTGCAACTCAACTAGCAATTCATCATCAGCCTATGGTAGTCCACTGCTGGACATAGGCCTGCCCCAATGAGTGCCACAGTGCCCTGTCTTCAGCTTGACGCATCCAGCATCTCATCGCATCCTGTCGCATTCGTCATCCCACCTGGTCGTAGGGTGTCCTACACAACGTTCACCAAATAGTGGTCTCCATTTAAGAACACGTTTACCCCAGCGGTTGTTCTTCGCGAGATATGGCCGGCCCACTGCCACTTCAGCTTGCTAATTCTTAGAGCTATGTCGATAACTTTGGTTCTCTGTTGGATGTATTCGTTACGAATCCTATCCTTCAGAGAAACTCCGAGCATAGCTCTTTCCATAGCTGAGCAACTTTGAACTGGTGGACCAGCCCTATCGTGAGTGTCCACGTCTCAGCTCCCTAGGTCACAACGGGTAGCACTGATTGAAGACTTTCGTTTTCGTTTCGGACTAACATAGGTTGAAGAAGATATAGGTAGGTAAGTATTTTGTTACTGGACTTACACATTTCCTCTTCATCATCAGCCTATAGCAGTCCACAGCTGGACATAGACACATTTGCTCTTAGTTTAAGTTTATTTTGTTCTGTGTAAGACTTATTACAAATAAATTCATTCAAAATTCCAAATTCAAAGAAGATGTCGCTGATGATAGTCAAACGGACTCACGTCTCAGTAAAGCACAACTCATAATAACGTTGACCGGTTAACAGTGTAAATACAGCCTTATTTTTACACTGACGACGCCTTAGGTGCTTACAAATAGGTGTTTTATGTAAAGTGTATAAATTCAGTGAACAGTTAGAAGATATCCAACACTATTTATAGAGAGAGAGAGGACTGCGAGGTACATGGTATTACCGGTTTTAGGTAGTTTGTTGTCTTGTATACACTTAGTTTGATAAATAAATAAATAAATAATGCTGGACAATCCACACAGCATTATCTAGCCCCATGGTAAGCAAAGCTTGTGTTATGGGTACCTTCTAGATAACTGATATACATAATACAATACATTACATAGACAGATATTTTTTATTATACATAGAAAACGACCAGAACACCCGGAACAAATATCTGCAGATCGTACACACAATTGTTCCGAGGCGGGAATCGAACCCGCAACCTCCTGCGTCGCAGGCGGACCTTCGCTCACCGCGCCACATCGGTAATCGAGTTTATACGTGACCTACGTATAAACTACGTAGGTATTATTAATATGGCTTCTGGAGAATACATTTTATCTGTAGCAGAGTTCTACGAATTGCCAATTATTTAAATACAATATATAAAATACTATTATTATAATAATGCTATATATACACTTTACTATTATCTATTATGACGACCTCTGTGGCGCGGTGGGCGAAGGTCCGCCTGCGACGCAGGAGGTTGATTTAAAATAATTTAATTGATAATAATGAATAGTATAAATATGACCTGTCTAAGTGCTTATTTGTAAGCTTAAAGAAATAAAAACTTTTCATTTTCATTTTTCATTTGCGGGTTCGATTATCGCTACGTTTACCGAGTCGCGGTCACCACTCAAGAACACGTTAACCCCAGCGGTGATCGGTTCTTCGCGAGATATGGCCCACTGCCAATTCAGGCCCATGCTAATTCCTATATATCCCTTCCTTTTTTATGCTAAACTATAACCCCCTGAAAGAAATCGGAAACCTAAACTTCAAAATGGCACTTACAATTTAACGGCGCCATTTTATAGTTATACATTTAATGCCGCTTCGAAACACCTGTTTGGGAATAAAGATAGAGTTTTATTATTTCCGCGTCACCGCATTGTGATTCAGCCATAAAATAGTAATAGAATACAACAAGCCAGATAAAAAACAAGTTGTAACTCCCGCTATTCAAAAACTGTCGCCTGTCCTCTGCCTCGCTCTCTCTTGAGACACGCCTAATAGCAAAAATTAGAAAAAAAAACAAAATTCTAAATACTTAGGGCTTACTTAGGCTTACAAAATAAGCACTTAGACAAGTCAAATTTTATATCATAAATTATTATCAAATAAGAAATAGGTAAGGTGTTTTTCACTTCTTTTTTTTCACTATTGGAAGAAGTGAAAAAGAAACCACTAGTACATTCATAATATCTCTGTATATGTCACATTAGATACAATTATGTCAATCCTACTAATATTATAAACACGAAAGTTTGTGAGGGTGTATGTAAGTATGTTTGTTGCTCTTTCACGTTAAAACTATTGAATGGATTTTAATGAAACTTTACTATAATATAGCTTACATATCAGAACAACACATAGGCTACAATTCATAAAGATATATTGTATATTATCTAAAATATCTATCACAACGCGGGTGAAACCGGGGGCGCAGCCAGTATTTATATATAGCTACGCAGCACTCAGGTGTAGTGTGTCAAAAATCGCTGAACAGGACAAATAGTCCTGACGCATTTTCAGGTCTATTGAGGCGTTTAGCGTCGTCTGCATATTTGCAGAGCTCAGAACCTTACGTCGTTACTTTAATTTGCGTTTTTTTATCAAACCAGTCGTTCCACAGTTTATCCATTACAAACCAACTTACAAATTTTATTTGCATAGAGTTTATGTTTATTGTATTGATGTACCTAACATAAACCGTTTTCTCTACAACTTTATCAAGACCTTTAACCCTATAGAAATACGTTTGAAAATCCCACGTATTTGGATTTTAGTAAGAAAATCTATGTTATTAGATAGATTTAGCTGCAGTAAAGATAAAGCGTAAGGCTCGATATCCACTTAATAGTGACCTTTCCCATTCCGTTACCCATTCGATCCCCATTTTATAGCACGCTCGTTTTATAGGTAATTGTGTTTTATAAATAATTCAACAGGTGTATATATACATATCTTAAATCACATAACACATCTAGTATATCTACCGTGAAGCAAGTTTTGCAGTAAAAATAATCTATTAACGATAAACCTGCATGTTATTAGTCTTTGTGCGTCCACTTTAACGCTAATAAATATTTGATGTTAATATCGGTATATACAGTATGTCGGCAGATCGTGTGCCATAATGTGGTAGCTGGGAGTAACTCTGATACTCAAAATGGCGGATTTTTGTTGTATTTTATGTTTAGTAAGTAGTAAGTTTTGACACATGTGAATGACAATAAACTAGAAAAGTTTTAGGGGAAACGGAATATCATAGACACATTTCGTTTTTTTTCAATAACCAAAGTTGAAGTCACAGTTTTTAATTTTATCTTTTCAACACTTTGTTGCCCAATACCCTTAGCCGCTTAATTCATCTAGATCTCTCGTAAATATTGGTTTATTAGCTACACTAGCACTTGGTTCCACCTGCCCCCAGTTACAATATAGCACACGATTGTTAGCAAATGTCTATAAACTATTCAATGTTGTCATTGTTATAACTTTTTGACTCGCTCGCCACTCCTGTCAGACTCTATGCCGCGACCTGTCAGAGGCCGGCATGACTGTCACCGACGATTGTCGATCGGGAACGAGGTGCGGAGTGGCCAGCGCATTGCCATCTCGAGACTCAACCAGTGAGGTCGACCAAGAGGTGTTGGGTTTGTGGTGAATATAGAGGTGTGAGTATTTACCTTGGTAGTATTTTGGCTTTAAACCCTTTGCCATGAGAGGGTAACGTAATTTTGAGATGGACCGTTAGTAGAGAGGTACAACACGATATACCGAACACCCTGTATAATCATAAATATATTTATTGTGAATGCAAGTACTAATCATGATATACGTTATAGGTAATCTATAAAATAGGGACCTCACCTACTTCCTGTATTTATATATAGCTCTCGCAGATAATTTGCCTTGCACGGCCAAGTTGAGCTACATTACCTATACAATGATGCAATAAAAATTAAATATGAAATATGAGCTCTTGTTCACGACACGGTTTCTTCACGGTACGGCTAGAATACCGTACCGTATAGACAACGTACGTACCGTATAGATAACTTCTGTACAGTATAGACAACGTGCGTACAGTATAGACAACGTGCGTACAGTATAGACAACGTGCGTACAGTATAGACAACGTGCGTACAGTATAGACAACGTGTGTACCATATAGACAGACAATGTGTCCTGAAAAAGATGCGGGCTTGTCACGACGAGGTTGGTGATTTTTGTGTTTTTTTTCTTAGTATTCGGCAATAGAATAATTATCCTTTACCTTTACGTGTAAACAATGAACTTACTGTGGTGTTTGCCGAGCGGATTCGATTCCCGCGTTGTGACAAATTATGCTGTTCATTAATGAATTACAAAAACAGTAAAAACACTACCTTTAGATATTGATCCCTGTTCAGCGATTATTGTCGCTGAGTATACATAGGTAATTGTGTCGTTATAATGACATGTTACATACATGTTGACAGACGTCAGCACGCGAGTTTGTCTGCAGAACGAAGACATCACTCCTCACATGGCTCGCACCATAAGCAGAGGCGAGTCAAAGGCGAGATCTATAGCCCATTGTACTGACCTTAGACTAACTTAGGGACGCTAGACTTTACTTAATCATTAGCCTATGTTAGTCAACTGCTATATGAAGATAAATTGTATCTAATATTTTTTTTTAATAACACTGGACATAGGCCTCCCCCAATGAGCGCCACAGCAGCGCCCTGTCTTCAGCTTGACGCTACCTGCAGTCTTTTGCTGGTCGTCATCCCACCTGGTCGGAGGGCGTCTGTTACACTACGTTTACCGAGTTGCCCTAGTGGTTGTCGGTTCTTCGCGGGATTATGGCCGGCCCACTGCTTGCTAATTCTTAGAGCTATGTAGATAACTTTGGTTTTCTGTTGGATATATTTGTTACGGATTCTATCCTCCAGACTTTACCTAGGCTCAGATTAAATAATAAATTCCTATAATATTATAGTCATAATTATAACATTTGTAAAACTATTGTTAGCACGCCAACCCTCTGTAAAAACGTGTGTTTTGGTCGTCAGGTAGCAAATGCCTCGACATTATGTCCACCCTTTGTACCTTAGTACATTAAAGTTTTTAATAAAATAATAATAAATTAAGCCTTGACCAAATGAATGAAAACTCAAACGCATCTCAGATCTAAGCCCGTCTCAAGAGCCATCTTTTAATAGTTTTATGTAGGTATATTATATTGTTTAAGAATATATTTGTATACAAATATACTCTATCAGAAAGAGCTAGGCTATAGATTTCGTCCTAGACCATAGCAACAATCATTATGCAACCAACGACACAAAACTATTAGCTTCCAAATCATTCACGTCATCAAGCCATTACAGACATACAAAATCAATAACACCAACTTATTCGTTCAGGTGGTCAAAAATGGAACTAAATCCGTTCCTTCTAAAATACTCTATGGTTCATACAAAGTATTGAACACTAGCGACACTCCCCACAGATTATACAAAGTTGGTGATGATGTCTCGCGAGTCATACAAAGTGTTATGGCGCTTGAATATCAAACAAATTCAATGGATAATCTCTTTTTCAATATTTATTGTCTATTGTAGTCGAAAGGGTCGGCCTATCATTTCGGACTCGCCTACCCACAAGGAATTTCAAATCATTGTAAAGTTTGTTGAACCCGACATATGCATTTTACCAGCTTAAACTTTTGCCATCAAAGTTTAAAAGTATAACCTCTATTGTAAAGAAATAAGGTTGAAAACGCCTGGCAGATTGTTTTTAAGTGTGTTGGTTGTGTTTGTTGACCAAGACGAAATCTGAGATGGCAAGAGTCGTGATATGTTTTGGAAAAGTTGAGCTTTCCGTGGAACCATCTAGAGATTTCTATTTTATGGAAATGTTTATCTAGCTGCACTTGATAGTGTAGTAGTATGTATAGCGCACTACTGTACTGTCGTTTATGTATAAATATGGATAATCAATCACACTAATAATACATAATAAATGGGAAAGGTTGGATGTTGTTAACTCTTCACGCCAAAGCTACAGAACGGTTTTGCATACAGGTGGTTCTAAGCCTAGAATAAAACACAGTCCAGAAATCAGTTCCAGTGGGATAGAAATAACCTTAAATCGTTTAGAAACAACGCGTGCGAAACCGCGGGCAGAAACAAGTCTTAAATAAATAAATCACACTGTATCTAGCTTCAAGCTAAGCAAAGCTTGTTTTATGTTAAATCAAAAGTTTTTATTTCTTTAGGCTTACAAATAAGCACTTAGACATAGATTACATAGATAGGGATGTTTTAGGTACTATAAATAACCAGATCACCCGGGACAAATATTTACAGATCGTACAAACATTTGTCTAACGGAAAACCTCGCGATCATTCACTACATAATAGAGAAATAATTTTCAAAATCACACGAAAGACGGAGAAATCGACGTACATGTTCATACATGTTCTTGAGTGGAGACCACGACCCGGTAAGCGTAGTGTAGGGTGCCCTCCGACTAGGTAGGATGACGACCTGCGAAGGACCTGCAGGTAGATGCTGAATGCGGCAAGCTGAAGACAGGGCGCTATGGCGGTCATTGGGGGAGGCCTATGTCCAGCTGTAAACTGCTATAGGATGATGACAAAAATTCTACATTCTCGTACAGCCGAACATAAAGCTCTTCTTTTTTGATTTTCCTCGTTTCGTCAGTCAACAAAAAAAAAAATGATCGAATGATTTGTGACACTCACGAATACCTCTGAATCGACCATTTCATCAATTCAATCAATGCCCAATTACCACTTTCAGCTGTTGACAAATGGCGTGTATAAAAAGTTTCCCACCCGTACTAGCCAATTAAATCAGTCTAATAATTCTAAAAACCAGAGTCACCAACAAATAAAACTGAAATCAAGTAGGCAGGCAATCGACCAGGTAATTAATAACACACCGGATGTCCCAGGCTTATTCACTGTCGGTTGCTGTCGTTATTGTAATTGCTTACTTTTATCGCGTCAGCCTGATGATCACATGAGACTGTTGGATATTGGCCATTCTTATTGAATATAATTCCGGCCTGTCTTTTATTTGCCTCATCCGACAACAGCCAGGCTCTTTCGCAGGTTGAATTTCTCACGTCGAAAGCAGCAAAATGTAGTGTACCTACACTACGTTGTGCTAAGTCACTATCTCCACTCGAAAACAGTTTACTTAATTTAATAAGTTTCAACATTTCTTGCCAAACTTTTAGGTTCTCGTTTTGGTCTTAGACTGTAATCTAACTGCTGTATTTTTATAAATAAATAAATAAATATACCTACATATATACATAATACCTCATAGGCACCTACGGTGCGAACATTTTACTTATAAATAATTAAATAAAAAATCGTTGATATCAGGCAAAACACCCTTAACACAAAAAATACAGCTTTACAAATATGCACAAATAAAATTATAAACTTAAGCAATTTGAAAATTGTGACGTGTGCAAGAGTGTTAGCTAGAGTAACTAAAGCTTTGATGTTTGATATTCATGAATGACAGCAATAGCGACAAGCGAACGCGACAGCAACCTTTACAGAATAGACTGCGGATCTGGTAAATGTGAAGTAAACAATAATTTGGTTAATGGTGCGCTTCAAGACAATAGGTTTTGTTTGGTGCGGGTGTGACCATGATAAGATAAGACAGTTAAGATAATATTTTATTTGGCCAAAAACAGCTTTTAGTACAATTTATTAATATTTTACTACTTATTATTTTATAAGTACTATGTAGTAACAAGTTTTACCTACAGTGAATCAATAAATATATTATCTTTTCTTTCTTTCTTTTCTTTAAAGCAGTAAAACACACAGTACACTATATAAAAAATAAGCCTACAGAGAAACAAAAATAATAATAATACATGGCTGGCTTAGCCTGCTGGCCAAAAAGGGTCAAACTCAGCCGTGTGATGGATGATGGAGCTTTATTATATAGAGTTATAATCCAATAATAGAAACAAAATTAAACTAGTATCTATAATTGAAACAATTGAGCTAAATGCAGACTGTTGCAAACGATCTACAGGTAGCTCAACTGATCATTATAACCAGTCGGAAGCGATCCCAAGACGCTGGCTGCATTGCCCCGCTGTATGACAATGCTGATTTTATTTTTTCAGATTTTTAGTAAGTAGTTAAATCAGTATTTTTTCATTAAGTAAATTAATAGTCAATATTTCTACTGTTCCTTTACTTCTCTTTTAGAACATTTCGGCCTACAATCGATCAACGTAAAATGGGTATAATATTCTAATAATGACGTTGACTATTGCATACAAAAATCTTGGAAAAAGGAGCCACAGGAGCCAAAGAGATTTTTTTATTCTTTTATCTTTGGTATACCATACCATAACTAAAAGGGTGACCATCGCAAAAGTGGCGATTCTACCACACACTGCATGATATTCTGACAAAACCGGCTAAGCATGACGTCAAAACTGCTAAAAATATGCCTAAATATAATACTAGCTCCTTCATTGAAACTGATAAAATCGGACTAATGACTATCACGATTTCAAAGGACTTTTTTTTGACAACAATAATGATTCCTAATTTTCTATATCTACTATGGATTCTTGTAGTAATAGTCGACGTCAAAAATTACTGGTGTTAATGAGCTTTTAAATCATTGAAAGTGCAGCAGTTATTTGCGTTAATCGGAAAGCTTAAAGTTTACTTACTACTTTACCAAACTTAGCTTTTCCATTCATGGTCACCCTAGAGCACAAGTTTTTGAATGACAATGCGCGCACTCGACCGCCCACGGCACATCCGGCACATTTGTGCTGGCCGGGACTCGAACCCGCTATAATGGGATTGTAGGCGTGTTGCCCATTGTCCAGAGACGTAACAAATAATGCAATTATCCATGTGTTTCGTACTATTTAAATTTGAACTTTGACCGACAAGTAATATTTTTTCAAAAACAAGAGTTAAACATAGAAGTTTCCTTACGAAAATTAATAAATAGAAGCCTGTTCAATGCACGTTAAAATCGTGGATGAATGAGTCGTGGTCCCCACTCAAAAACACGTTTGCCCCAGCGGCCGCGGCCGTCGGTTCTTCGCGAGATATGGCCGGCCCACTGCCACTTCAGCTTGCTAATTCTTAGAGCTATGTCGATAACTTTGGTTCTCTGATGGATGTATTCCTTACGAATCCTATCCTTCAGAGAAACTCCCAGCATAGCTCTTTCCATAGCTCGCTGAGCGACTTTGAAAAACGATCTAGATAAGGCATTCAAATGTCTTCTTCAGCAACCTAACCATAGAGTGGTAACGTGCAATTATCATGAACGCAGATAATTAGCCGTTGAATAAACGCGTGGTGGTGAACTATCAGATGGTAACGGTGTGTTACTTAGGGAGCAAGACTGGACTGACTATGTTTGTGGACTCACTTGACTTGAATCCTTCACTTGCCACAATATAAGCCTTGCCAAAGAGTTCAACAAAGCAAATATAAAAAACAAAGTAAAGAAAAGGTTTCTTGTTCGCTTCAGCTTGACGCATCCAGCATCTACCTGCAGTCTTTCGCAGGTCGTCATCCCACCTGGACGGAAGGCGTCCTACACTACATTTACCGAGTCGTAGTCTCCACTCAAGAACACGTTTGCCCCAGCGGCCGTCGGTTCTTCGCGAGATATGGCCGGCCCACTGCCACTTCAGCTATAAATAATATTGTGTAAAAATTAGGTAGGTAAAAGTATGATACGCACGTGCAAGAGATAATAAAATGTACTACTACCTAGTACCTACCCACATTCGTAATTACACGTAGCTCACGTACGAATATTCATAATAACGATGGGCTTGGCTCGCGATTATTTCTGAAGTGGGTGGCGTGATTAGATCTTTGCTTCTGGGTACCACTAACTAGCTTCCGGGCACAACTTTCGGAAAACATGCCGAAGAACTGGTGGACCAGCCCTACCGTGAGTGTCCACGTCTCAGCTCCGTAGGTCGGGACCGATAATGCTTGACAATCCACACAGCATTATCTAGCCGCAAGCTAAGGAGAGCTTGTGTTATGGGTAGGTAATTACCTACTAGATGACTGATATACATAATACTATACATTACATACGAGTAGATAGGTATTTTTGAATACATAGATAGCGACCAGAACACTCCGAACAAATATCTGCACATCGTTCACACAATTATCCTGAGGCGGGAATCAAGCCCCCAACCTCCAGCGTCGCAGGCGGACCTTCGCCCACCGGCGTCACAGAGGTCGTCATGATGACCCACTTAGCACCTACCCTTGTTGGCTAGTTGAAAGTCTTTCAGCCAGCTATGGAAATAGGCTATGCACGGAGTTTCTCTGAAGGATTCGTAATGAATAATTATCCAATATTATATCCATCATACCAACTGTGTTTTCAGCCAGTATTTTACATAGCTTTGTTTTAAAAATGCTTAGCACCATCATAATCCTATTAGTATTATAAACGCGAAAGTTTGTGAGGATGTATATAAGTATGTTTGTTGCTCTTTCACGCAAAAACAACTGAATAGATTTTGATGAAACTTCTCTATAATATAGCTTACATATCAGAATAAGACAGAGACTACAATTCATAAAGATATATTGTATACATATTGTCCAAAATATCTATCACCACAAGGGTGAAATTACTTTTCATATGTACCTAGAAAAACTCAGGTGTTGCCTGGTGTTTTCACCACATAATAGCCATAAATTAACTGTAATATATAGTATATTCGTATACATACCTACTTTACATATCCACCTACATATTTTACAGCCAACCACAAAAGCTCTGTGACAGCTTTACTACCAAATCTACATTTAATCTGCTGAATTAATTTCCAAAAATCATAACAGTGTACTATTTCCTATTCATCTGTTACTTTATGAGCCATGTACTATTGTACTATGCGGGATATAGGCCTAGAATAACCAATTAAAACAATTCATTTTGGACATTTGACACGACGATCTTATCTTTATGACTCCATTTTGGAAACAGAGTGTGAATAGACTAATATATTGTTAATTAAATAGTTAATTTTTGGGGCTAGTCAGCGGAAATACTGTTTAGGGGGGAAAAGGTTGAGAGCCCGTTGTAGGGTCTCATACAAACGCAGTATGGTACCATGTTCAAGGGCTTCAAAGTTTACGTTTCACATTAGGTGGCCATAAAGGGAAACTAATCTAATTGGAGTTACCAATCACTAACAGTACTTGTTAGATGTGTGTCAGGTGGCTGAATTTGCTAAACAATACTATAGCACGTCTCCAAATGGTAATGCTTAAATGCAATAGCAATTCAAGGAGTTTTTAAAGATATTTGTGCATTTTTATAAAAATCTACTAACAATTCCACGAATCAAAAGGAAACCGGTCTTTTATAATAAAAACCTTAAATTAAATTATTTATATTGGAAAAACTATGGACTTGAAACAACATATTTAAGTAATAAATAAATAAGAGCAAACCACACAGCATCATCTATTACAAGATCTATTAAATATAATCTTTAAAACTCGAACAAAAACCACGTTTGTATGTAGCGAGCTCGTAACAGTAACAGTGCCAGACCCTCACAGTCAGTTTGTCCGTCTGTCTGAAACAGCTTGTTAATTACAAACGGACACAATACTTTATTTTATTGTTAAGTTGTACTTCCGTTTTCTTTGTTTGGTTTATCAAAAATGGTGCAGGCGATTGCCTTGCTTACCCATAATTAAAGTACAGTCAGCCATAAAATTTAAATATGTACCTGCCCACAGTCAACGCCAAAATTACCTGAACAAGGGCTGGATACCTGCGTTTTTGGCTTTTATAGGTGTGCGAGGCGTTGACGATTATAAAGATGACAATGTTCACCATAATTTGAATCTGTGGTGAGGCGGGCGAAGGTCCTCTTGCGGTTTACCGAGTCGGGGTCACCACTCAATTAATAAAAAATCAATCAAATAATTATCATTCACTATGATCTCGGGCCATAAAGTGACCCGGTCCTTTGGAAGGCTTGCGTGGGGCCGAAGCCAACAGCACAGATGCCCTTTGAGAAGTTAATCTAAAGGCGATGGCTACACAAAGCGGGTATCACCTTCGGGTGCACAATATGATACACCCAAAGATGGTATCCGCCAGGTGTTAATTATCATTATTATTAGTAAAAGCGTGCAAGTATTCTTTACAGCGTGATGCACGCTGCAGAGTGCAGTATAACGCGCAGTAAGAGATCAATCATCCAATAGCGGCTATCAGATGAAATTGTTTGGAATTAGGCGTCGATCCTGCCACTCACATCCTCGTTCGCTCTGCTGATCACCAGTACGGGTTTGATTTTCAGACAAAACACTGTCCGTCCGCTTGTAGAAGGCCAAAAAATCCAATTAGGTATTTTTACAATTATAAATATCCATTCATAGATAGTTATTTATATGTAGATACATTTATTCTGACGGGCACATCCAATCCAATAGAGTACCTTATATTTTAGTCAAGTCTTATCTTATTTCATATTAAAATTAGAAAATTATTATAATACTTTTTTTTTTTTTTTTTTTTTTAATCTATTTCTTTTTGAAGGACTTTATTCGCTTAGCGAATATGCCAGTCCCGTTTTACAATTACACACTATTTACTTTATCTTATAATTTCATACTATATCATTGTGTACAAATCCTTAGCGGCCGTGCACAATGGGGTTTACTTATTATTAGTTTAATTATAATACATGTCTTGATAAAATTCCGAGTAGTTTCTCAAAATCTGCCACCATTTTTATTGATTACGACATCTACACTCTACACGCTGTCGGCGTTAGCATAAAAAGCGTGTTATTAATTTTGTTTTTATATATTTTATGTATGTTTTAAGTTATATTTTAAGTTAGAGCGACCGTGAATAAGTTAAATAAAGATCTGTTACTTTTCTATGGTCTGAAATATATAATTTTTTATTATTTTTATTGTTCTGCAGGAGGCGCTGCTGCCAGACCCTCGGGGGATCCTTCAACACTTCTTTTGACATCCACGAGAACACTGCACTGCTGGACATAGAACAGCTGGGGTGGTGCAAATTCTGAGCCACATGGCACCACTTTACAAAAGCTACTGATGATGATTCTTTGATTATGGCAACTGTGTCTGGTCGGGCATTTTTCTGCCAGCGTCAAGTAATAGAAAATAATTGTTCAATCAATTAGTTATGAAATTATGAATTGTTTTATATTTTCACCAGAGCCTAGTTCGTTATCTAGCAGGGCGTACCACGTGCAGGTTAGGTTGGCTTGGGAGACGAGATGTTGGAGTCTCCCTCACACTGTCCAGGTCACACACCACACGTCCCAGGCTACACAAGATAAATGTATCTTTTAAAGGGCAATGAGTGACTCTAAGTGAGTTGCAAAAATTATCAATAAATAAATTTTAAAAAAATTGTGAAACATATTCTTTGTAAAAAAGCTTATTACAAAATATCAGATTATATAGAAGATAAAAAAGCTTGGAACGAGTTTTGCTCCAACTCAAAATCTACCAACTTACAGATAAGCAAATCAAATGTACTAGACACATAAGTTATGAACATACTAGTGGTTTCTTCTCACTTATTCCACTGGTGGACAAAAAAATGAAGTGAACTATAAAATAATTTTAATTGATAATAATGAATAGTATAAAATATGACCTGTCTATAAGTGCTTATTTGTAAGCTTAAAGAAATAAAAAACTTTTCATTTCATTTCAACCCCACAAAAACTACTGTACAATAGATAGATAGATAATTCTTTATTGCGCACTTAGTTTACAAGAACAATGTAAAACAAAAAACTTTAAAAAACTACATACAATTGGCGGTCTTATAGCTCAAGATCTCTACCAGACAACCAGGGGTGGATAGGATCGTGGAGGGGATCTACAATATCAGTGCGATAGATCTAAAAGACACTAGAGCGTTATACTGCATCCGTCATGATATTGCGATATCTAAATCAGGAAATAGCTCCATCGCGGGTCGCTGCGTCTCCCTACGACATGGCTCTAGCTCTGACACTACTGGATACGGCACGATTATATCACTAGATACATACAATTAGTATAAAACAAAGTCGCTTCCCGCTGTCTGTCTGTCCCTATGTATACCTTTAAAACTACGCAACGGATTTTGGTGCAGTTTTAATAGATAGACCCAACAAATACTCAAACACTCAGCTCAGATTTAAGCCCTACTCAAGTGACGATTTTCTGACAGATTTTCATAAAAAATTGACAAAAAATGGTTATGACGTGCTTAAATTTGAGTTCCGTTTGAGCATTCGGGGGCTATCTATTAAAACCGCATCAAAATCCCTTTCAGATGCGTTTGAGAATTTGGGCGAGAGTGGTTCAAGAGGAAAGTTTATAAACAATTTGAGACATAGATCTCAACGCGGGCGAAGCCGCGGGGCACAGCTAGTACTCAATTATATTTATTGTTGTCTTCACAATGGCTTAATAGGTACCTATAAGATTAAGTACCTATAAGCATGTACTTATAATAAAAAATATTTATGTAGGTACAGGTATGTAATCTACTATATTATATTATGACAGTTATCACAAGCCCTGCTTAGCTTGAGGCTAGATAATGCTGTGTGAATTGTCCAGCATTATTTAATTTATTATTGAAGCTCTTCCATTATCTCTAGATCCAAATCACTCTAGGCCACCATTACACGGTGGCGACCACCGAACTAGCAATATTTACACATTAACGTGTGCCCCATTGTGCGGGTTCCATTTTTGAATTCGTCTGCCCGCCATTGTCCGAAGCGGGCAGCCAACCAAATCGCTTCAATTTTGACAGCTTATCGAAAAAGGTCATGTTCAAAAATCTAAATGTAAGTATAGAATTTAGGTTAAATAGTATTTTATTATAGTATTTAGTAGTATGTATAGAATTTAGCAGTATATATAGTATTTAGTAGTATACTGAATAAGTAAGTTAAAATTTAATCTTCTGTCTATTTATAATTTTATTTATGCACATGTACCCACTTCTCTCTTTACTTTATCTCTCTCTCCCAATAAGGTTTGCTGGAAGAGAACTCTTTTTAGGGTTAAGTTCACCTTTGTATACATTTTCTAGAATAGGTTTTATATATAGTTTAACGTGCAAAAAGTATAAAATAAAAAAATAAATAAAATAAACTAATTTTTAAAGACAATACAGGTTTTTAAATTTCTCAAAACAATACAAACAAGCTTTTTCACCGCTCAAAAACGGTGATTTTGCTGCTCGAAAACAGTGAGCATAATCGTGTTTTGCTCATATTATGTGGAATAATAGTAATTTGTTCTACCAGTGGGTAAATTTATTTTCTGCTGGATCAATCATCAAAGCCAGCGCTTATCAGGGGGAAGCCAATATCCAGCAGTGGACATAGGCCATAGATTGTAGATAAAGGTAGGTATTACATACTTTTTTATTGAATTTCCGTTCATAAAGGATTTGATATTCCACAAAAACCAAATAGTTAGAACTACCTCAATAAAACAAGATGGACGAGCTCTAAACCGACTATTTATTGAAACTTTTGAATAGATAAGTGGTTGATGTTAATGTTATTGTAATGAGCCTAAAAATGACCATGATTACCATCACAATAGCAACCGAAATTGGTTTAATTTTGACAATTCAATCACAATTTGTCAACCTGTATCGTTTTATTCATGGAAACCATGAAGCATATCTCCTAGGATTTACTCTGAAGGATAGGATTCGGAACGAATACATCCGATAGAGAACCAAAGTTATCGATATAGCTCTAAGAATTAGCCAAAGCTGAAGTGGCAGTGGGCCGGTCATATCTCGCGAAGAACCGACAACCGCTGGGGCAAACGTGTTCTTGAGTGACGACCACGACTCGGTTAGCGTCGTAGTGTTCCTACACTACGTTAACCGAGTCGTGGTCTCAACGCGGACGTGGACGCCCTCCGACCAGGTGGGATGACGACCTGCGAAAGACTGCAGGTAGATACTGGATGCGTCAAGCTGAAGACTTGGAGGGGGCTTTGGCACTCATTGGGGGAGGCCTATATCCAGCAGTGGACTAATATAGGCTGATGATAATGATGCTATCTCCTAGGAGATAAAAAAAACAAATCTATTAAAATCTCTGGTGCAATTTTCGGTGAGAAACTTTTAAAAGTCCATTTTTAAAAGTTTTACGATGTCGGAATCTCTTGACCATTTTTATTAAAGCACCTGTTCCCACTTAAAACTATAAAAACTTCAACCAAATACATTAATCATTGTGTTAATGTGTGTTATATTGAAATTAAATCTGACTTTAGTCGTTTAGTTGAAGCCTAGTGAATGCTTCTAGTCTTTGGTCCACGCTAAAGATATTAAAGATAATTTTTACGGGTAACCTTTTGTTTTATTTTCCCCTAAGTATCCATCGCAAGAGGTACGCGATATAAACCCGATAAAGTTAACAAATCGTGAAAGTTTAAAAACTGAGCGTACCTATAACCGATAAAAGTCCATTATTGGACATAGATCTCCCCTAATGAGCGCCATAGCGCGCAGTCTTCAGCTTGACGCATCCAGCATCTCCCTGCAGTCTTTCGCAGGTCATCATCCCACCAGGCTGGAACGCGTCCGTCACGTTTGCAGAGTCGTGGTCTCCACTCAAGAACACGTTTACCCCAGCGGTTGTCGGTTCTTCGCGATATATCGACGTGGTCATCAGTTATTACAATATGCCTGGCATTAGTTAGAAGAAGCCTTTGCCAAAACCGGGGAAATAGATGAAACGGAGGTTGCTGGTGTCTAATTTTACGCATATAAAATATATGAATAAAGGCTTTTATTATATTTATTATGTGCTTCTCATTTCCATAAAGTGACCTGATCCGGTCCCGGTCCGGACCCGGTTGGAGGGCTTGCATGGGCACCGATTCCAGAGGCTTAATAAGAAAAAAATTTGGCGAGGAAAATCTATGTATCTTGATATTATTTTCTATTTCAAGCATGAAATAATGCGTTTCCGCGATAAATTCTATACAAATAATCGAAAAACAATCCATGTAACAGACAAACAAACCTCTGAACTTACTATGATTCGTTAAAACAAAGTGTGTTATAATAAAAATGTCATAAAATATGAATATATATTCGTATAAAGTAGCATAAAACTGTTACAATTTTATGAATTTACTAGACGTCCATTATCGTTAAAAAGTCTTTTAATTGGACATAATAATATTTGGATTGACTATAAACGACAGACTTTTTAATGAGTTCCGGTTTGTAAAACTTATTAAAGAAAACTCCTGTATTACGTTTACAATTTACTTTAAAACATTTTAAGATTTAGTAAATCAAAAGTCAACTCAAATGTCCTCAAAGATTTCAGCTATCAATAACTTTATTTACTAGGCTTAAAAAAATTATAGACCGGTTTTGACAGCTTCTCTGTAAATCTAAGTTTAATTTATAAGAGTCTCTGTTCTGACAAAAAAAAATCTGTTTACTTGACTTTAAATAAGCACTTAGACAAGACAAACTTATAACATAGGCTCTATCCAAGTGCTAGTCAAAATGTATACCATAAATACATTTTTACATAGAACAAAATGAAGTCGCTTCCGCTGTCTGTAGGTGCCCAAAAAATAGGTGCTCAAACGGGAATACTTCGTTCGCTTAGACTCAACGGATTTTAATGCAATTTTCAGCAATAGATAGAGTGATTCATGAGGAAAGTTTATAAACCATTTTGACATATGTATATGTACATATATTTCCACGCGGACGAAGCCGCGCCATTGCATAATTATTTATTATCTACTGTATCCATAGCACAAGCACTGCTTAGCTTGAGATTGGATGATGCTGTTTGGATCGTCCAGCATTATTTATTTATTGATGATGATGACAAGCCTTTGATGCAGCTTTCATTAATTAATTAATTAATTAAAAAGACAGTTACAATGAAAAGAAGATATTAGAAGTAGTATTTACAATTGAAACAATTGCAGACCGTTATAAAAAAAATACAGTAAAGTTAATCTATACTTCTATACTAATATTATAAAGAGGAAAGGTTTGATTTTTTGTTTGTTTGTAATGAATAGGCTCGGAAACTACTGGACATTTGAAAAATTCTTTTACCGTTAGGAAGCTATACTATTCGTGGTGAACATAGGCTATATTATATTTTCAAAAAAATTAGGGATCCATACTAAAATCGTGCGAAGCCGGGAAGGTCCGCTAGAATCTCAATAAATAAATAAATAAATCTTAAGTAAAAGCAAGTGGAGCGGAGATACGTGGCAGGTTCCATACAACCCACATCCGTGGAACAGGTTCTTGGATCAAAACAAACTCGTGGCTGCACCCAGGTTGCAATTCAAAATCAATGTTGTTGATAAACGTGGCAGATGTGTTGGCTGGCGATTTGTTGGTGGAAATTTTCATAGACTGAGGGTTTAAATGCGTATTGGTTTTGCTGCGGAAACTGAAGACATGCAAGTTATGTAAATAAATTATAAATAATAATTGTTTTAAGTAATTATTAAATTTTGAAAAGGGAACTATGTAATGTTTAGTTCTTTTAGTGACCATTTCTTAGAATGCCTTTTGGTTCATTAAACAGAATTCTGGTTTTGACCACTATAAGATGTAGATACCCGAAACTGCGAAGAAATTCTTGTTTTTTTTTTGCTTTATTTCAAAAGTCAGTTCTATAAAACTCGCAAAATCCCACTATTTAAGTAAAAGACTAGTGATAGAAAAAAAAAATATACCTACTAAAAAGTTAAAAAAATCGCCCCCGCTCCCGGTACTTTGAGTTTATTTTGCCCCTTCAGTAAAATAAGAAGAAAATAAATAACATAAATATGACTTTCTAGGTACTTACATCCCAGCTCTAAACGTGTTCTTGAGTGGAGACCACGACTCGGTAAACGTAGTGTAGGACGCCCGCCGACTAGGTGGGATGACGACCTGCCAAAGACTGCAGGTAGACGCTGGATGCGGCAAGCTGAAGTCAGGGCGCTATGGCGCTCATTGGGGGAGGCCTATGTCCAGCAGTGGACTGCTATAGGCTGATGATGATGATGACATCCCAGCTCTTAGCCACGTTTATAAACAACGTGTACTACAGCCGGTTTACGAAAACTACAAAAACATGACGACGAGTCACGCGGCCGAAATCGGACGAAAACAACCCAAATCGGGCGACGACCACTTTCTCGCAATATACATTTAAAGGTCCGACTCATTTTGTTTTAGTAGGTATTGAAGCGCTCACTGGGGAGGCCTATGTCCAGCAGTGGACTGCTATAGGCTGATGATGATGATGTATGTATTGAAGTACCTTTCGATTTGCAATTTGGTTATTCCTATTGGCGGTTGTGGCGGGGTGTAAGAATCGACCCCTACCTCAGAGTGTGGATGACAAAAGTGGTGACAAAGGAAACCTACCATACCTGTATCAGGAGTATGAGTCTAATTGATTTATTCTATATTCGACCCACTACAGGCTTCGGCATTATCTAGTCCGAATCCAGAAAATCTAATTCAATAGGTACTGATTTCATTCTGGTCGGACTCCTATTTGAAGTTTCCAATTGAAGGCATGTCATATCGGGTTGCAACTCTAGACTGTCCAAAATACATAAGAGTGAGAGAGAGGTATAATCAAGCCATTCTCAAGGTACAATTCTTGTAAACAAGTCTAAACACAAAAATCATAAGTCATTTTGCGTGGAATTTGAAAAATAAAGCAGAAAATCATTGTAAATTGTCAAGATACAATAAATAAATAAATAATGCTGGACAATTCACACAGCATTATCTAGCCCCATGGTAAGCAGAGCTTGTGTTATGGGTACTAGATAACTGATATACATAATACAATACATTACATAGATAGACATTTTTTATTATATATAGAAAACGACCAGAACACCCGGAACAAATATCTGCAGATCGTCCACATAATTGTTCCGAGGCGGGAATCGAACCCGCAACCACCTGCGTCACAATGTTTACAAAAAAAAAGTTGAGTTTGGCTGCAGTAAACGTAGCCTAACATTTATATATGAATCTATAATATCAAAATATTGTTACTGTAAAAATAATTAAACCTTCATTTTAATAACTATTTTTATCTCATCAAAAATTGCCAAAGAAAGATCTTCCTATAGCTACTGTCGTATTGTACAGTTCTGAGTTGATCTACTATATAAATAATACCTGCCACAGATAAAAACCTACCAATTGACATGTGGTGCACAAATAATAGCCCGAGGTCCGTGCAGTCTGTAATTTGAGGCCCTTGCGTTTGACAATCGCCTCTGGCCTTCGTTGGGCTTACATCTTTATTCTTAACTAGCGGACCTTCCCGGCTTCGCACGGTTTTAGTACGGATCCCTAACTTCTTTGAAAATATAATATAGCCGATGTTCAACAGGGATAGTGTAGCTTGCCAACGGTGAAAGCATTTTTCAAATCGGTCCAGTAGTTTTGGAGCCTATTCATTACAAAAAAAAAAAACAATCCTTTCCTCTTTATAATATTAGTATTAGTATAGATAATTCTAACTATATTCAGTTACTTCCACATAGATCCTACTAATATTATAAACGCGAAAGTTTGTGAGGATGTTTGTTGATCTTTCACGCAAAAAACTACTGAATGGGTTTTGATGAAACTTCACAATAATATAGCTTACTTATCAGAATAACACATACGCTACAATTCATAAAGATATATTGTCATCATCATCATCATCATCATCAGCATATAGCAGTCCACTGTTGGACATAGGCCTCCCCCAATGAGCGCCATAGCGCCCTGTCTTCAGCTTGCCGCATCCAGCATCTACTTGCAGTCTTTCGCAGGTCGTCATCCCACCTGGTCGGAGGGCGTCCTACACTACGTTTGCCGAGTCGTGGTCTCCACTCAAGAACACGTTTGCCCCATCGGCCGTCGGTTCTGCGCGAGATATGGCCGGCCCACTGCCACTTCAGCTTGCTAATTCTTTGAGCTATGTCGATAACCTTGGTTCTCTGTCGGATGTATTCGTTACGAATCCTATCCTTCAGAGACACTCCGAGCATAGCTCTTTCCATAGCTCGCTGAGCGACTTTGAACTGGTGGACCAGCCCTACCGTGAGTGTCCACGTCTCAGCTCCGTAGGTCATAACAGGTAGGACGCACTGATTGAAAACTTTCGTTTTCAAGCATTGCGGTATGGATGACGTGAAGACTTGACGTAGTTTCCCAAATGCTGCCCAGCCCAGCTGGATCCTCCGTTTGGCCTCCTTCTCGAAACTGTTTTTACCCAACTGCAGAATCTGCCCAAGGTATAAGTGTACTCGGAAACAGTTTCGAGAAGGTGACCATGTAAGATATATTGTATATTATCCAAAATATCTATCATCACGCGGGTGAAACCGCGGGGCGCAGCTAGTATAGTATAATTTTAGTAAATAGGGAAAAATTAAAATAATTTGTGTGGTAGTAAATAAAGCTTTTTTGATTTTATTATATTCGAGCACGTTCGCTAGGAACAATACTTATTTTTGCATGAATTTGAAAATAAATCTAATTATACTCCAGCCAAATTCGATGTGAACAGTTTGTAAGCAAACCACAGAAAAACAACTAAAATTAACAAGCTTGGTGTTGAGTTTCAGATATTATAATAATTGTTAGCATTATACATATATTGAAGTAAAGATTTGTTGACCAGACAGAAAGTTATGTATAAATATAAAAAAATAAATAAAAAGAGATTTATTGTTCCAAAACACTTACAATATTAATAAAAATGCCTACTATTTTTTGACGTAAAAAACTTAATTATTACTTAATATACTAACTCATTTACTTAGGTAGTGTTAGGACCGCCTAGAGCGGTGAAAGCCTCCTCCAAGGTACTCGGTTTTTAGCTTTCTCTATTGTTGCATGTGTTTGAACTATTTAATAGTATTTTTATTTCTTACTAGCTGCGCCCCGCGGCTTCACCCGCGTCGAAATTTCTGCGCAGTTTTACCATGTTTTCTCACCGTTTAAACCTTCCCTGGACTACGACAAACATTTCAAAACCAAAATCAGCTAAATCGGCCCAGTCGTTCACGAGTTTTGGCGGGACTAACGAACAGCAATTGATTTTTATATATAAAGAAGAAGATAAGACGACTATAAAGTTAACCACTTGTATTTTCTGTTTTTTTAATAGTGAAACCTTTTTCTAATTTTATTTCGGCGTAATAGCATAGCGTATAATTACCTATGTGGCGCGGTGGGCGAAGGCCCGCTTGCGACGCAGGAGGTTGCGGGTTCGATTCCCGCCCCGGAACAATTGCGTACGATCTGCAGGTATTTGTTCCGGGTGTTCTGGTTGTTTTCTATGTATAATAAAAAATATCTATCTATGTAATGTATTGTATTATGTATATCAGTTATCTAGTACCTATATCACAAGCTCTGCTTACCATGGGGCTAGATAATGCTGTGTGAATTGACCAGCATTTTTTTTTAATACCTCTTTCTTCGATATGGTTTCCTTTGTATACTATAATTATGAATAATTCCTAGATGGTTTCATTATTTTATTTACCAGGGATTAAGTTTTATCCCCCAAACTTAAAAAACAGTTTAAAATTAAGTCCGTTTTTTTTAACACTAAAATTTCTTACCTTTGTGTAATATAAATATGATACAAAATTACCTACAACAGTTTTATTTGGGTTAGAAGCTTTAACACTTCGAGTGCTGAAATCACACAGTATGTGTTTTCTACAAGTGACTAATATGCATAAATCCACACTAGCGCAGCGGCTGAGAAAATACAGATCTTTGTGACTCAGCACAGCCGTCATATTTTTCGAACGAAACGCATGTGCGGCGCAACACAACCGCTGTGTAGAGCGGCAGCACGAATTTTTTAGGTTAAAAAAAAGATCGCAGTCGTCGAAAAAAAATCGCAGTCAAAGTGTTAAGACTATATATTGATTGGACTAGATAGCAGGTAGGACTAAATCGCTTTCTGACTAAATCTCGATATGACCACATTGACCACATTGCGTTAGGATGAAATAGCTATCCGACTATATTATATCCATACGACCTGTTATCAGCTTGACTTGATATCGATAAGACGTACAAAGGTATCGAAATATCTGAGCTTCTGAAATAAGAATATCAAAAATATGAAACCAAATTAGATTCTCAATTTCTCATAGATTCACTATATGAGTTTCATCATCATCATCATCATCAGCCTATAGCAGTCCACTGCTGGACATAGGCCTCCCCCAATGAGCGCCATAGCGCCCTGTCTTCAGCTTGCCGCATCCAGCATCTACCTGCAGTCTTTCGCAGGTCGTCATCCCACCTGGTCGGAGGGCGTCCTACACTACGTTTGCCGAGTCGTGGTCCCCACTCAAGAACACGTTTGCCCCATCGGCCGTCGGTTCTTCGCGAGATATATGTTTGTATATGTGATATGAGTTTAAGTACAGTCAAAGCAATAAAAAGCTCTTAAAATCTATTTTCAAACAGTTTCTAAAATTATAAAAGTTTTACTGCTGTCACCGATAGTAAACATCACGGATGAAGTCCCTTCCTGCTGTTTTGGATCTTATTTTGGTTATAAATAAATGAATAATAGGTACTGGACAATCCACACAGCAATGTTTACTTGTCTTGCTTAAAAGCTTGAAACTCGAATTTACGCCCTAGGGATTAAAAGTAGTTTTTTTTTTTAATTTATGTCTAAACTCATCAGCGAATACAAGACATTCGTCCTCTTACATAAAGACTTTTTGGTATTCCATTTACAAACAACATAGGTACATATATGGGGGATACTCTTCCCATGTAAATAAAAGAGCGGATTATCACAGCAGTTACAATTAAAACAATGTGATTGCATGGAAATTGGAAAATGTAAAATAATCATGGGGCAATCCAAAATCATACCAAATAGCAGGTCCCCAGGGAGGGGACACTCAATAGTGTTGAACCGATCGATTTATCGATCGGTACAACACTATTGTATTGAGTGTCTTTGAATTATATATGATATAATGCTGGACACAATTCACATAGCATTATCTAGCCCCATGGTAAGCAGAGCTTGTGTTATGGGTACTAGATAACTGATATACATAATACAATACATTACATAGATAGATATTTTTTATTATACATAGAAAACAACCAGAACACCCGGAACAAATATCTGCAGATCGTACACACAATTGTTCCGAGGCGGGAATCGAACCAGCAACCTCCTGCGTCGCAGGCGGACCATCGCCCACCGCGCCACATCGGTCGTCTTCGAACCCGCAACCTCCTGCGTCGCAGACGGACCACCGCCCACGTTCATTTAAAAAAATGGAACTGCATGCGCCTTCTTGGTGATAATTGTTGATTCTTCCTCCGTGGTAGAATGCTTATGTAGGTACTAGGTACTTTGCGTTGACCCTTGAAAACCAATAAAACTTTTATGAAAACCAGCTCAAGCCTGCGATTCGCTGATGACATAGTTCTAATGTAGGTTCCTAAAATACTTGTCTGTTCTTCTGTTATTTTAAATGAAATGAAAAGTTGGTTATTTCCTTAGGCTTACAAAGCAGTAACAACAGCTAATAACTGTGCTGTGTGTGAACCTACATAAAAAAGTCAATCTTTCTACATTGCATCTTCATTGCGTAGGGTAACCCCTCAAAGTTCAGATTATTTAGGGAAGCAACAATTTCAAGCAGATTAAAAAGCCCATAAAAACGTGTCAACAGTTTTTGTGGTAGAGTTAATAACTAAAAGAAAAAGTTGTTGGCAGATGTATTTGGTTTTACTACATTTTAATAACTTTCTTCAGATTATTTACGTGCAGTTAATTAAAGGACATACCTACATTTTAACACTTTGACTGTGGTTTTTTTCGACGACTGCGATCTTTTTTTTAACCTAAAAAATTCGTGCTGCCGCTCTACACAGCGGTTGTGTTGCGCCGCACATGCGTTTCGTTCGAAAAATATTACGGCTGTGCTGAGTCACAAAGATCTGTATTTTCTCATCCGCTGCGCTAGTGTAGATTTACGCATATAAGTCACTTGTAGAAAACACATACCGTGTGATTTCTGCAGTCAAAGTGAAGCGACTTCTGTGGCTCGGTGGGTCGCGGTTTCGATTCCCGCCTCGGTATAACGGTGTATACGATGTGGTAAAAATTGATATGTCTTGTCTATGTACGATTTACAGAGATATTTGTGACATGACAACCGATGTGGCACTGTGGGCGAAAGTCCGCCTGCGACGCAGGAGGTTACGGGGTCGATTTCCACCTCGGAACAATTGTGTGTACGATCTGCAGATATTTGTTCCGAGTGTTCTGGTCGTTTTATAAAATATCTATCTATGTAATGTATTGTATTATGTACATCAGTTATCCACCATAACACAAGCTCTGCTTACCATGGGGCTAGAGCTGTGTGAATTGTCCAGCATTATTTTATTTATAATTTTTTTTTGTTTCGGGTGTTTTGGTCGTTTTCTATGTACATGTACAATATAATAAAAAAATATCTATTAATGTATTATGTTATATGTACCTATATTAGTTATGTTGCTCTTTCACGCAAAAACTACTGAATGGATTTTGATGAAACTCACAATAATATTATAGTATAATTCTCTGTATACCTGGTACCCGCTCTCATTCTAGTAAAGCTTTTTAACTCCAAAAAGATTTTGAAAGATTTTTTGCTCGAAGAAAAATTCTAACTAGAATTTCACCCAAGTCCCGTACACGAAAAACATTTAACCGCATAATGGGTTCTATTAAACTATATAGAATAGAATAGAAAATTCTTTATTGCGCTTTAAATAGAAAACTATGTACAGAAAAAACTTAGAAATAAATTACAATTGGCGGTCTTATTGCTTAAAAGCGAGGGACAACCATGGATGGATAGGATCGTGGACAGTACCAGGGGATAGGATACAGGTACCTACTTTTTTAAATTTGATGAAAAGGTAAAAGTAAGATATTGACACCAAAATAATTACGTCGTTAATTGGTAGACCACCTTCGACCATGGTCACCATGCAGCCAATAAAACTGGCCATACACAATCTAATCTATGCCGAACACAATAAACATAAAACTAAAAAAAAACGGTTTGGTCGTAAGTTGGCACTTTATTACGTAACGCCATTAGGATTCATAGCACAACGCGGATCTCACCAACTGAATAGGACAGCTTGCTCAGTTAATATAATTAAATAATAAATAAAGCTGGACAATTCACACAGCATTATCTAGCCCCATGGTAAGCAGAGCTTGTGTTATGGGTACTAGATAACTGATATACATAATACAATACATTACATAGATAGATATTTTTTATTATACATAGAAAACAACCAGAACACCCGAAACAAATATCTGCAGATCGTACACACATTTGTTCCGAGGCGGGAATCGAACCCGCAACCTCATGCGTCGCAGGCGGACCTTCGCCCACCGCGCCACATCGGTCGTCTCAATATCATCATCATCAGCCTATGTTACTCCACAGCTGGACATAGGCCTCCGCTATGAGCGCCATAGTGACATATCATCAGCTTGCCGCATCCAGCATCTGCCTGCAGTCTTTCGCAGATCATTATTCCACCTGATTTGATATGAGCTTGAATGAACCTAAATTTTTGGTCGTGGCGTTAAAATCGACCCCTACAACTCAGCCAGTGGATTTCTTACTCAATTAAAAACCTACCAGAAGAATAGTACAGCTTGCTTCTTTCTGTGTCTTGTTTACAACTGCTCTGCGAACGATAAGAACCAGGTTTTTAGTTTTTTTTTCAAAACAATCGAATTATTTTGGAAATTCTGATTGGAATCGCAAAAATCTTATAAGAATGCGAATCCCATAGAGTACTGAAGCTGTTTACATCACTAAATAGTATAAAACATAGTCGTTTCCCGCTGTCTGTCTGTCCCTAAGTATGCTTATATCTTTAAAACTACGCAACGGATTTGATACAATGTATAGATACAGTGATTCAAGAGGAAGTGGTATAAACGATTTGTCACATAGATTTCCACGTGAGCGAAGCCACGGGGAATAGCTTAGTTTAACATAAATCTAATAAGTTTATACGATGTTTTGTCTGACATGTAGAAGCAGGAACCCAGCAGGTTCGTTAGTACGACCAACAGGTTACGGAACCCTAAAAATCTGTCGATTTTACAGTTCGCCAAAGATGACACCAGCTGATCTCAGCGAGCTATGATTCCCATGGACAATGTTGGTTGAACCATAAAACCGTTGACATTTCACACGAGTTCAAAAATACCTCAACACGAGGATGTAAAGCAGAAAATATCGTGAACGAATGAGGTGAGAAAAACGTTTTTATGGACGGTTTCGTGGTGACATGAATTTGTAACAGGTAACTTGGGATTAATATAGAATTTATTGATCAATCTCGATGAAAAGGATTGTGTCAAAAAGCTAAGATATGAACAAAAATTTCGTAACTTACCTGCCTACATATCTAAAGAAATTTAATTAGTAAGATATAATTAATTCATTATTACAAAAAGAATTAATAATTATCAATAAGATAAGTTGTAAAATGCGTTCTAATAAACGTTCTTTTTTGTTTTTAATCAAAATTTATTTCAATTCCGTCACTTCGAATATTGGATTAAAATAAATGAATCAATAAAAAAAATGCTAAAATCTCCTTAAAAGTTAAACGAAAGGTCAGTTCCAAAGATGACCTACTCTACAACCTCACAAACTTTAACTCTTTATAAATTAGTATAGATAAATAAAATTCATTTGAATTCCAACACTTCGACCATTCGATTAAAATAAATAAATCAATAAAAAATACGCTAAAATCTCCTTAAAAGTGAAACAAAAGGTCAGTTCCAAAGCCCTCCAGCCCGCATGTCGAGCGCGGTGCACACTGGAGTATTGTTTTAAACTTTTGTTTTACACTTTTTTGTTTTAAACCTTAGAACAATGGGTCTAATTGTTTCTGGCGCCCCGTGAATTCTTTATGCAAATTAATTTTAGTTTTTGTGCTATCGAGTAATGCGGGCGATGTGCACGTGTGCTCTAGGCTTTGTATGGCTTTGGAAGGGTCTTTTTAGTATTTCTTTGTGAATAAAATCAATGAAAATAGTTTTGATTAGTTGCTTTCTCTCTTAGCCTATTGATAGAGAACGCACAGGCGTCATTATGGTAGTACTTAGGTATGCCCATCTCAAAATAATTTTAGAATAACCAAACAAATGCGGGTCAGTCTTTGGAGACTGCCGATAGAAGTGAAAACTAAGTAAATTTATATTTTATTTATACCTACTGGGAAGCGTTGGGTGACGATGACGTCAGTCCATGACTTTTGTTCACCCAGAAATTGCTCAACGCGCATAAAGAATTTTTCACTTCAAAAATACAATTAATTTATGGATTAAAATTTATAGGAAAGAGATTTATCTTAAGTGTCCCTATTGCTACCCCTACAAAAACTAGTACAATAGTTTTGCAGTTCAAAAAGTTATTGTTTCCGCCCGGGATCGAACCGGGGGCCTTGTGCGTGTGAAGCACACGTGATAACCGCTACACTCCGGAAACGTTGATGTCATGCCTGAAATTATACATCATGTATTTTTGATAGTGAATAAAATTTATCACGTCTTATACTATAGTTAGCATATCGGAATAGTATATCTCAAGATTATTTTAGGCATATGGATTATGCTAATTTTACACAATATGAGTGTCCTTACTGTATACTACAGTGGGTGTTATAGATAAGCAGTGGGCTATATGAATATCTACTTCTATGAGTGAATCCCTCACGGAAACTTCCAATGTTTTCGGGTAATGTCCGGAAGCGCTTTTCGTAAGGGGAGTATCTCACTGTAATGTTTGTCTAGGTCTGCTTAGATTTTTGTCAGTACTTCAGGCATTTCATTTCGATTCTATTCAGGATATTATAATCAACATCATAAGCACTACGTCCACCGCTGGACATAGGCCTCCCCACCCACCACCATCCATGGACTCCCTGCGACCGCTACAATATCTTCACGTTATAGGAATATGAATTAATAAAATGGTGACACGCAATTGTAAATTTTTCATGATTCATTCAGACCAGATGGTCAATCATTATAATGAAATACTTATTGCATCAGATCAATTTAACTATAATTACCTAGCTGCGCTCCGCGACTTCGCCCGCGAGGGAACCTATGTATCAAATAGTTTATAAACCTTTCTCTTGAATTTCTCTAGAAAAACCGCATCGAAATCCTTTGCGTGTTTTTAAAGATATACCTATAGGCATACATAGGGATAGACGGACAGCGGGAAGCGACTTTGTTTTATACTATATAGTAATTATATGTGCTGATGTGTCAGATATAACCTTTGGAGAGACTCCATCAAGACTCTTTAGGTAGGGGAAGGAAGTGACCACGTTCTTGTTGATTCATTGAACGCCATTTTGTTAATTACTCTGTCATCCAGTGATTTGTCAGTTACTTTACGTAGGTTTTTCCAAGTATTCATTAAAAATTATGAGTTTAGTCATCGGACCTGAGTCGGGACCAGAAGGTTGATGATAATATCTAGTTAATAAAAACTAGCTACGCCCTGCGGCTTCGCCCGCTTTGAAATTATGAACCTTCCTTTTGAAGCACTTTATCTATTGCTGAAAATTGCTTTTCTACGACTTCGACTACTGAGACGGATGCGACTTCATTTTGTACTATGTTATAATAATGATGAAAGGCAGAGGAAAGGATATACAGAAGAAGCCGCGGGAAGGGACCGGTTAAGTTTATAAGAAAGAAAAATACAAGGTGTCACATAATAATTATTTGTAGGTACTAGTAGAGTAAAGGGGTGTTTCTGGGTCCACTTTTGTTCAACGATTTTTTTAATTTCGTATATTTTTTAAATTGTTGTAGGCGTAGTAGAATTTGAATTATTTTCAGAATATGAACCCTCGTTCGGCTAAGTATATACCAACGTTAATTTACTATATAATATATTACCTGGCACCTTGTATACGCTAAAGTTATTTAAAACGGGATATTTACCATTGAATTTTTGAGTTATTATTAAAAAAAAACCTTGTATACGTTTTTTTTAGCAGGAATAAACAAAAGTGCAGTACACGTTGCAAGATTCTATTTAAATCGAGTTCCTGTTTTTTGTCTCATCCAATCTAACCCTTGTAACGCCATATTTCGTGCCCGACTTGCGTTCGCCTTATTTGCATACGGTTCGTTATAACAACCGGGTTTTTTTTATTTTTTCAACCCACTTTAGACCTACTAGTAAAAAACAATGTAAGGGTAGTTTTTTTCATTAATTGTCATTGGAAATTGCAAAAAAGTCATTGTTTCATTTGCATCTGCTAGTTTTTTTGCAGTTTGAGCTAAATTTTTTGTTTAAAATTTTATTAAAGTTTTTTTATGTCGTTTTTTTGTTAAAATTACTGGTGTGTTTGAAATTTGCATAATAAAATGGAATAATAGTTTGTTAACACTTTGACTGCTGAAATCACACGGTATGCGTTTTCTACAAGTGACTAATATGCGTAAATCCACACTAGCGCAGCGGCTGAGAAAATACAGATCTTTGTGACTCAGCACAGCCGTAATATTTTTCGAACGAAACGCATGTGCGGCGCAACACAACCGCTGTGTAGAGCGGCAGCACGAATTTTTTAGGTTAAAAAAAAGATTGCAGTCGTCGAAAAAAAACCGCAGTCAAAGTGTTAAGCATATTCGATCGTTTGTAGAATATGTTATTATATTATAGCCATAGGACTTGAAAAGCTTTTTGCAATAAAGCCACACCTAATTTAAAGCCATTTCATTTTATTATTTATTATTTATTTTAAGCCATTATTGTCCCACTGCTGGGCAAAGGCCTCCCTTTTCTCCTTCCACTCCTCGCGATCTAACGCTGCAACAGGCCACGATGGAAGATGTACCTCGAGCTCGTCGCTTTTCTTTTCGCATTTCATAGATAAACTAAAATATTATGTCTAATCTAAACCGTAGACCGAGAATGAGATCTATTCATTTATTTATTAACAACATTTTGGAGAAACTTACAGCTAGATTTAAAAATGAGGTACATTATGTAATGTATAATATACCAGGCATGTTCTATATATAGAACATGAGGCATGTTCTATATATAGAACATGCCTGGAAAGACCCAGTGCATGTTTGCTGACGGCTAATTAAAAGTTTCCGCTGATAGATAATTACAAATTTAAAGTTATGATAAGTAGGTTGACGACTTTATGAAGATAGTAAATAGACATAAATATAGAAAAATAATGAAAAAAGAAAACTAATTTAAACAGGTAACATAATGTTGTTACACTTTAAAGAATATAATATGCAATACAAAAATAAATAAATAAATAATGCTGGACAATTCACACAGCATTATCTAGCCCCATGGTAAGCAGAGCTTGTGTTATGGGTACTAGATAACTGATATACATAATACTACAATACATTACATAGATAGATATTTTTTTATACATAGAAAACGACCAGAACACCCGGAACAAATATCTGCAGAGCGTACACACAATTGTTCCGAGGCGGAAATCGAACCCGCAACCTCCTGCGTCGCAGGCGGACCTTCGCCCACCGCGCCACATCGGTCGTCAAATAATTTATTGTATAGCAATACAGATCATTAGAAAAAAATACATTACATGCGACCAGTACAATGGGCGGCCTTATCGCTTAAAAGTGATAAAGCAAAATCATTATTTTTTGTTACTAATTCGATTTGTTTTGCTAGATCGGAGTTTTTCTGTATAGACTGATAATTTGTTGATTAAATAATTTAAGTGATCTCCTCCAGGCAACCTTTGAATGGAAAGAATTATGTGAATTTAAGAAAGGCAGGGGGAACTAATATTATTATGACAAAGGAACTTAAAATTCTCCTAAATTGATACCACTGGTCAAGCACCGGCATTATATGTTGCCCTTCCTCGGTAACTTCCCTACCTACCAGAGAAATACGTCATCTTACCATATATCACCTCTTACATCATCCGCTGGCTGAGTTAGGGGTCGATTCTAACGACACCAACGCCCTTTACAGATAAAAGTTTGTATCATCTGTTTGTGTTGAACTTACGTTTGAATTGTAATTCAAGAAGACAAGTGAAGTCAAGTGAATTTACTTGTATTTTTTGTAGTAGTTCTAGAGTTACAAAGGTGTGTCTACCAGTTGTGTACTTCTCAGTAGTACTTCTGAGTTTCTGACACGGAGGCCTTTCATCTTCAAGAACAGCTCATCCGAGCACCTAAAAGTGGTGATGAGTTTGAAAACCTTCGTTCATAATTTACGACTCCAACAAACTATAAAATAATAACTGTCTAATAATTTATAACTTTGCTTTATGATTGACTAATTTATTTGTGAATAGATAACCAGGACTTAGAAGCAATTTGACCTCTTACCGTGTTATTTATGTGCGTATATAAAGCAAGATGAAATTTTATCGCCTCCTATGATTTATGAACAACTAGCTGCGCCACACGGCTTCGCGTGGAAATCTGTGTGTCAAACTTTTACATGATAGTAGTATAAAAAATGTTGCCGCTTCCGTTGTCTATTCGCTTACATAATTGTACTCAACGGATTTTAATGCAGTTTTCAGCAATTGATAGAGTGATTCAAGAGAAGGCTTATAAACTTTAGACACATAGATTTCTACGCGGGCGAAGCCGCGGGCGCAGTTAGTTATTTCATCATGCATTATATGAGCACATAAATAACATAGGAAGAGGTCAAATTACTTCTAAGTCCTGATTTCTAAACCTTCCTCTTGAATCACTCTATCTATTGCTTAAAACTGCATTAAAATCCGTTGAGTAGTTTAAAAGATCTAAGCGAACAGACAGCGGAAGCGACTTCATTTTAATTTTAAAGTTATTTAGCGTTATATGAAACTAGCGGGCCTTCCGGGCTTCGCACGGTTTAAGTACAGATCCCTAACTTTTTTGCAAAATATAATATAACCTATGTTCACCGGGGATAGTGTAGCTTCCCAACGTTGAAAGAATTTTTCAAATCGGTCCAGTAGTTTCCATTACAAACAAACAAAATATCAAACCTTTCCTCTATATAATATTAGTATAGAAGTATATACTCACAAATTCCTTTTAACACTCCTATCATTTATTATAACGGCTATGTTCCGCAAATCGGTATATAATTATTGGTTTATATATGTAATTCTCACTTGATGTATGTATGTTAAAAGAATCGTCGAATATATTCAAATTTGTGATTAATAGGTATATCAAATTGTGAGACCGTTAGATTTATCATATTTACAGTTTTCTATTAAATGATAAACAGGTGTAAAAAGTTAGATATATACTTAATCTGTTAGATTACCTACCTTAGCGTTTTATCATCTTAAGGGCCGGGCTCCGAAACAATAAATAAATAAAATAAATCATCATCACCATCATCAGCCTTTAGCAATCCACTGCTGGACATAGGCCTCCCCCAATGAGCGCCATAGCGCCCTGTCTTCAGCTTGCCGCATCCAGCATCTACCTGCAGTCTTTCACAGGTCGTCATCCCACCTGGTCGAAGGGCGTCCTACGCTACGTTTACCGAGAAATAGAGTTTAATAAAATAAATAATGCTGGACAATCCACACAGCATCATCTAGCCCCAAGCTAAACCAAAGCTTGTGTTATGGGTACCCATTAGATGACTGATATACATAATACATTAGATAGAAACATAACACATTTATTTGACATTACATAGATGCATTTACTAGATTTTACATCATCATCATTAGCCTATGAGAGTCCACTACTGGACATAGGCCTCCCACAATGAGCGCCATAGCGCCCTGTCTTCAGCTTGACGCATCCAGCATCTACCTGCAGTCTTTCGTGGGTCGTCATCCCAACTGGTCGGAGATTTTACATAGATATTTTTTTTATTGTACATAGAAAACGACCAGAACACCTGGAAGCTCATATATCTGCATTTGTCCATCTGGTATTGTATTAGTACATTATTGTATAACCTATACAATGTGTATTGTCGAACCTTGATCAAACGAGATGTGCGGATACACGACATATATTTATCGACAAAAAACTAAAAATAAAAAATTATATGTTACCTATCTCAAAAATAAAGCCGATTTAATATTTTTTTTAATGAAAACTACTTCATCTGGTTTTTTCTTCGTTTCTTTTTGAGTAAACGGTGTATTTTATTCAAAGTAGCCTCATTTAAAAGCTAGATTGTTTATCTAGCTAATAAAATAAGAAAAAAATACAATTTCGGTACATAAGCCTAGTAAAATCAATATTTTTTTAGAAATTTGCAAAAAAAAAAAAATTTTATTTTATTTTTGATCTGTAACTTTAAAACTGGGTTATTGAGGTGTACTTTTTTGCATGTTATATTAAACTTCATAATTTAATCTACAAATCTTCCAAAAAATATGGGTCTACCTCTTTTTGTTGTCATGTTATTTACCATTTAAAATAGGTATTTTCTGTTTTGTCAAGAGTAAAAAAAACAAAAACTTTATCTTAAACAGCCGTTACTATCCCACTGCTGGGCAAAGACCTCATTCCATTTCTTCCTATCTTGCCTCGTTTTATTTTATAATTTATGTAGATTAAATCAGTTGATATTCCTGTTGATCTTTGTACAAAACAGAAAGTACCTATTTTCAATGGTGAATAACATAACAACAAAAAGAGATAGACCCATATGTTTTGGAGGATTTGTAGATTAAATTATGAAGTTTAATACAACATGCAAAAAAGTACACCTCAATAACCCAGTTTTAAAGTTACAGATCAAAAATAAAATTAAATTTGTTTTTTTTTGCAAATTTCTAAAAAAATATTGATTTTACTAGGCTTATGTACCGAAATTGTATTTTTTTCTTACTTTTTTAGCTAGATAGACAATCTAGCTTTCAAATGAGACTACTTTGAATAAAATACACCGTTTACTCAAAAAGAAACGAAGAAAAAACCAGATGAAATAGTTTTCATTAAAAAAAATATTAAATCGGCTTTATTTTTGAGATAGGTAACATATAATTTTTTATTTTTTGTTTTTTATCGATAAATATATGTCATGTATTCGCACATTTCGTTTGATCAAGGTTCGACAATACACATTGTATAAGACCTACTATTTTTTTTAGTTAAGTAATTAATTCAGGAAAAATTACATGGTTGTAAATAACTATTAGAATGCCATGGTACCCATATGCTTGTAGATTACGATAGCGTAGCTTCTCAAAGACTGCAATACCTTGGGACACCGAGGACGCCTAGGGAGGCATGCACCGGCATCAGCGAGCTGCTGGCCTTCCTGGAGGACATCAGGTTAGACTAGCAGCCCCCCCCTCACCCGACATGCAAAAAGGGCCCACCGGTGGCCAAGTTGCCAGACTTGATACCCGTAAAACTGTGTCGCAAACACCATCGCCCTCCTAATACAGGGTGTTTCATTACACAATTTGATAATAGAAAATAATTTGATTATTTTTTTTTGCCTTCCGGAATAAATTAAATCCCTTGTAGTACAAAAAAGTGCGTTCCTAATTTGAATATCTAAGAATCCCCATTCACACCGTACGCATTACGCATCTTAAAAATTACCATAAGAACATCTCGTGGGAACATTATTCCCGACACTGGCAACATTGTACTTTTCGTTTGAAGTAATACCATGTATGTATATCGATTGATTGCTCGGTTATTTATGTAAATTTTGTAGTTATATTAAAATTTATTCGGAATTATTCTTTATGGAAGTTACCTAGGTACAGTCAGCGTCAAATTTATGTAAGCATCCGAATATATCAATCATATTTAGTTTGATAGCCTTAGTTTATGTAGAGGTATATGTAAGTTTATCATAATGTAGGTATTATGGTATGTATTTGTTTTCTTTTTTAAATCTAAATATCTATGAAAGTGCCACTGTCTATATTGTTCCTTCATATCCAGTCTATCCTAAGGTTGCCTAGAAGAGATCGCTCTCAGCGATAAGGGGGTCACGCGTCGCCGCTTCGATCAGACGCTTTTATTCATTTTATTCATGTTTTTTTTCAAATCATGGTAAATATCCCGTTATAAATGACTTTTGTGTTAATAGCCACGATATTTTTAAAAGTATTATATTATAATATATTATAATATTTCATTATAATATTATAAACACGAAAGTTTGTGAGGATGTTTGTTGCTCTTTCACGCAAATACTACTGAATGGATTTTGATGAAACTTAACAATAATATAGCTTACATAACAGAATAACACATAGGCACAATTCATAAATATATTATTTATTGTATATTTTCCAAAATATATATCACCACGTGGGTGAAAACGCGGGGCACAGCTAGTGAATAATATAAGCTCTTAAGCGATTAGACCGCCAATTGTATCTAGGTTTTTAAGTTTTTATTTTACATTGATCTTTTATACTATAAGTTATTATAATTATTTTGAGCCATTATTGTCCCACTGCTGGGCAAAGGCCTCCCTTTTCTCCTTCCACTCCTCGCGATCCAACGCTGCAACAGGCCATGATGGATGTGCCTCATGCTCGTCACGCCATCACATCCTGGGCCATCACTACGTGTGCAATAACAATTATCTATCCATCCATCTAAGTGTTCACTAAAATGATGCTGCTGACTGTACCCACAACAAGTAGTTCTCAAGAAGCTGTTTGTAATGGAGTAACAATGTCGAGTATTATGTTAATGCGTGTACAAATGAAACGGTGACAGTGCCTGGCGATATCGTGCCGTTTATTTATTGGATTTTACTTCGTAATGTTATGTCTTATTCTTGCTAATATTTTGCCAACGGTACTTATTGTTATTACTTTTTGTTACATTTTGTATAAAACAAAATGTCGTTCCGTTTTATTATACAGGGTGTAACAAAAAGTAAGGACTCAAATTTCTGGGGTGCTAACTTAGATGTGGTAAGTGGGTGCGGGTAGATGCTGGATGCGTCAAGCTGAAGACATGGCGCTATGGCGCTCATTAGGCCTTTGTCCAGCAGTGGACTAACATAGGATGATGATGATGTAGGTACCAAAAACGTATTTTTCCTTCATTTTATGTCAAGCATCTCTCATTCATCCAACAGAGAACCAAAGTTATCGACATAGCTCTAAGAATTAGCAAGCTGAAGTGGCAGTAGGCCGGCCATATCTCGCGAAGAACCGACGGCCGCTGGGGCAAACGTTTTCTTGAGTGGAGACCGCGACTCGGCAAACATAGTGCACCACCACCAGCACCAGCACCACCAACGTGTGTACAGCCATAATCACCCCACAATTGTTTTGAATTACTTACCTTACTTTTAGTTTTGATTATCTTAAACCTATAACCTCCTACACGGTAAAAAAATAGCACGAAACGTCGATTTTATCGATCTTATCGAATATATTTCTTCACATAAAATAAGCATATCAAGCTAAGCCTAAGATATCGTCGGTTAGCGATAGCGTTATTTTTTTTAATCCCGAAAATAAATTAGAATGTATCAAATAAATTGTAATCAACGTGGGAACAAGCATTGATCTGGACAATTTATTTCCGAACGGGAGTTTAATGATGAAACCGGCCCTTGCTACACAATTTTTTGATATCTATGTGTTGCCAGCGACTTTACGTGCATTTTCGGAAGAAAAATTAACCATCTTTAGTTATTTGATTTGGTCGATTCAGATGTAATGATAAAATAAATTGTGAGGAACATAAAAAACGAAGGTTTTCGTTATTATAGTGCGTAAGTCTCAAGAATGTAATATCCCAAAAATTTATATTTAGGGAATTATATGAAAAAAAAATTCAATTCACCCTACTTTCATGCTGCAGATCTAACCTTACCTACAATGAGTATTTACCTACATGTCCCACCCACATGTCACGTACCTACAAAAAGTCGCAAAAAATCCGCGAATTCGCCCCTAAGCGCGCCAAAACACCCCACGCCGATCAATCACTTCTTGCCTCATGATTGGTCACCCCATACCACCAGCGACCAATCAAACATGACCTTCCACATGTGAAAAATCCCTCAATATCTCTATACAACTCTCAGGGTAAAAGAGCTCCATATTTTCTGGTTATCCACACGCGTTATGCAATAAAATTCTCTATTTTCCACGTTTTCCCGCCATTCAGAACGTCACTTGGGATTTGAACCAATCAAATTAAATTTAGCGATTGACGTTCCAACGTTTGAATTGAGAATTGCTCTTGGATTATTGCTATTTGATTTTAAAATGTTTTTTAGAAAACGTAATATTATTGGCAATTGCTGAGGCAATTTTGAGTAATTCTTGCAATATTTGGCTGCCATTTTAAAAGTTTCTGGGAAAACCCTTAGTTGTTAGTATCAGTCATCTGGTACCCATAACACAAGCTCTGCGTTACTTGTGGCTAGATGATGCTGTGTGAATTGTATATATTTATATTTATATATATATTTATTTCCTTATCAATTAGTGCTTACTTTGCGACATAATAATGCTGTGCGAATTAATTGTCTTGGAATTTATTGACTAGATTTCACCCCGGACGGACTTCGCTAACCATTGAAAAATCACATTACAAAGCTTAATAGGGTTAGGTTAGCTTTGTAATGTGATTTTTCAATGGTCACGTTTTGTGTATTACTTTGTGTTAAATAATCTTTTAATTTAAATTTTTCTAACTCCATCGGCCACATTTAGCTTGCTATTACGATATAATATAACTACCGATAGAACTACCAATAAAAATGTAGAAACGTTATTTAAAACATCATCATCAGCCTATGTTAGTCCACTGCTGGATATAGTAATGAGCACCTTAGCGCCCTGTCTTCATCTTGACGAATCCAGCATCTCCCTGCAGTCTTTCGCTGGTCGTCATCCCACCTGGTCGGAGGGCGTCCTACACTAAGTTTACCGAGTCGTGGTCTCCACTCAAGAACACGTTTACCCCATCGGTTGCCTCAATAATAATCACCACTACATTCAAATTCAAATCATTCGCCTGTACATTGTCTGTCGGGTAAAAAATACCCCAACTGACCCAAAGAATTATTATCCGTTTTAATTTGAAAACTAAAACTAGAGAGCACAGATAGCCTATTACGAGGGTAGCGCCCCTTTAATATGCAACCCTTTTGGCCGACTCATTATAACTAGGCTGCATTTACACCGGTATGAGTCGGGTAACGATCGCTGAAGAACAGGAACCAGTGCGAGTGAGTATCGGACGCCTGTATTTAGTTCTCTTCACGTTAATAGGGAAACTACATGGAAACGAATTTTCGTCTTTTTGGCGTTAACAGCCTACATGGCAAACTAAAACTAAAGTTTCTGATTCATTTTCGTGCAACACTTTGATGTCCCTTGCATAAGATATACAGGAGAAAAGTAGAAATTTAGTTTTTTTTTGACGAGAGAGGGGAGTAACTGGTAATTTTTGTATAAAAATTGTTTTGTCTATTCCTGACAGGAAGAAGAAACCTACCCTTTTGGCGTCATATAGTAATAGTACATTCCTGTAATCTCGTAAGTTTACAAGATTGTACAGGTGTGACTATCAGTGGAAACCATAATTCTAATAAAATCATATATCATAGATCCCCAGGTACTGTCCACGATCCTATCCATCCATGGTTGTCCGGTAGAGACCGCTGGCACTCTTGAGCGGTAAGACCGCAAATTGTAATTTATTTTTAAGTTTTTTCTGTACATATTTTTCTATTTAAAGTGCAATAAAGAATTTTCTATCTTTCTATCTATCTATATCTACATATGTATATGTAGGCTCACGCGGCAAATAGACGTCTACTCTGGTCTAACATTGACAAGTGGTTTCGCTCGTTATAATAGTTAACTAAATGTTTAAACTGGAAACTCAACCAATGAGCTTGGAACACGTTTTCAGTGTAAATGCGGCCACAAAGTGCCTACGTGCTCCGGCATCCACCTTTGGTTAGTTTTTTATTCTATTCATATTATTTTACAGTGTGACGTCGGTTAAGGAATTATAGCGTGACTGAGGATAATTGATACTAGTCGCTTATCCGTTCTTAATAGCGAAGGACTAAAATCAGAGCCCTACCTAGATTAAGCACCTATACAACTACTCTCCTGGTACTGTCCACGATCCTATCCATCCATGGTTATCTGGTAGAGATCGCTCTTGAGCGATAAGACTGCCAACTGTAATTTATTTTATATTTTTTCTGTACATAGTTTTCTATTTAGTGCAATAAATAATTTTCTATCTATTTATACATGGTTTGGAACAAAGACATTTTAAATGTCATCGTAAATGCATTTAATTAAATAGCCTCCAAGTATCTTTTAACCCAGAGAGGTGGAAAACTGAGTTTGAAATGATTGAAAGTGTATGGCCTTTGCTCAGAAGTGAATCAGATCCCAGATCCAGATCAATTACACATTATATTGAGCATTTTCTTGGATCTCATCTGACAAGATTTTGCGCGGACGATTTAGTTAATATTTTAAATTTTAATCCGTATTAAAAAAACAGCAAGTATCAAATCCCCTCCTTTACACTACAAACCCCTTTGATGCCTGCATGACGTATCACTCGCATAATAATTCAGTGGGTAATTCTAATAATATCTGGACATACTCTATCACATTGTTTTAGAATAAAGCTGTCGATACACAGCTGCTCACGGGCAAGAAGCGAACGCTTGCTAAGTTCTTTGTCTGAAAGAGATGGCTTCGGGCAATAGGACCTTACTTATTGCACACAGTATTTTATGAGTAGATCTACATAATAGTTCTTAAAGCTTATTAGCGTGGGGCTGATTAACACGGCCCACGCAGTCAGAATATTTGTCAGAACGAACATGTTTTTTTCTCTACCTATAGACAACTGATTTCACTGGATTTGGCAATATGGGTCTACCATAGACTATAATTATTAATATGTAGTTTTTGTTTTGTTGTTGTGTTATGTTTTTAGATTTATAGATATATTTAAGGGTTATTTGTAATCAAGCTTTGTGCCACGCCACCACACCAGGACCTGTCTGAAAATCAGCACCGCTACTAACTTAGGCTTGTAGCGGCATAATGCTGAGAGTCAGCGCCGCTACTAACTTAGGCTTGTAGCGGCATAATGCTGAGAGTCAGCGCCGCTACTAACTTAGGCTTGTAGCGGCATAATGCTGAGAGTCAGCGCCGCTACTAACTTAGGCTTGTAGCGGCATAATGCTGAGAGTCAGCGCCGCTACTAACTTAGGCTTGTAGCGGCATAATGCTGAGAGTCAGCGCCGCTACTAACTCCGGCTTATAGCGGCATAATGCTGAGACAGGGACCTTTTTGGCCCCATAAGTAACACGTTTTTGTTCTTATCTATTTCCTTGTATTTTTTTCTTGTTTTTATATTTTCTTACTATGTAATGTGTCGTGTTATGTGTTATGTATGGTGTCAAAGAAATGTATTTTCTTTCTTCTTTTTTCTTTATTTACGTCTGTCTGTCTGTCCGTCCGCCAAAGGCCTCTTTCTATGTCTTTAGGTGGTATCTATCGCGTTATGGTAACAATTCTATTTTTCAGTATTATTTCCTTTTTATTGCTTGTTGCCAGTCGATAATATACGAACAAGAAGGTTATATTATAAGGTCTTATATATGAGCTTTGTCGCACACGCGATTATGACGCCCAGGTAAGTTAAACACAAAAAACAATATAAAATCTTAGAAAACTAAAAAAAATTAACCGAATTACCTTACATTACGAGTTTTTACAGCGTTCTAGCTGCGTCCGAGACAGACTTGGCTAACGCTGTTGCAGTGACCTTTATCCTAATGTGTCCTACCTTGTGCGTTTCTAGTGCTACAAACGCTGTTGGTAGTCACCTTTAGCCTATACCACCCTATTAAAAACCCGTTGTTTTAGAATAGCCCCGACGTTGCGTTCTAAACGGTTTTATTATTACTTTGTTCGGAAACAATGAACGCGGAATGTCTTTGAAACGATATTATGAATTTAATAATTACGGCATGGTTCTCCATAATAGCTATGAGGACACCTATGATACGAGTTGTGGTCAACAACTAACATCTCAGATATTGACCACGGCTCAATACGGGATATCAGAAAGAAAAGTTCGGATTGTGGATGGTTCGATGGATGTGTGTTTGTACCTTCTTCACTCGAAAACAGCTACTGAACGGTCTTATGGCAAGTCTTACGTAGACTGTAAATTACCTGATTCACAAACAATAAATGAATTATGAAAAAAAATCAGTGTCTATGTGATTGAAAATACCTTTAAACGTTTCTTTATAAACAAAGCGTGCGAAGCCGCGGACAGCAGCGTATCCTGTATAACAAGTAGCCTGAAAATTGCTTGAAAACCTAATTTTACAAAAAACGTGCCCACACGGTTTTTGTAAAAGGTTCTATGATGATATGATCTATGATATAAAGATGATATAACCCTTTTGCTACAACCTTTTTTTCCAGTTTCAGTACTTCTTGGATACAATAATTTGTCACCTGTCATGGCTGTATGTCAAAAAATACGGCGATTTATGTCTGTGAAAGTGTAGAATTTGGTGTAGAAAATCATGAAAAAAATATAAAAAAAATATAAGTCAAAATTATGATCATGTAGCATTCAGAGTGAATTAACTAAAGCATGAAGCAAGAATACTTGCTCACCTATAATCCCAACAATGTCGAAGCACACCCTGATAGCTCCGATTTCGATTCATTCGTTCCTCTTCCCCATATAAAAAACAAACCTGGTAAGTACTACAACAACACGGCTAAGTTGAACCTGCCTCGATGAAACAAGAGGGGTTTTGTTGTATTATCCACGCTTGGGAGGCTGATTGGTGATCTAACATCAAAGTGCTTAATTATCTCTTTTCAGGTTACCATCGCCTCATAAAACATTCATTTGGTTCAAAAGCCAGAAATATTTACTATGACAAAACAAATTGTGTCTACTCCAAAAAGGATTACAATACAGGCTCACCTCTCATAGAACATCAAGCTAACAGTAGCTTAATACGTCAAGTGACAAACAAGTTTTACGAGCATCCCAACAGGGACAGTCCACCGGAAAAGAGGCCTTCAAGACTTTGCGTACTTCGTCAAAAACTCAAACCGCGTTTTTCGGCCATATTCAGACAAACTGCTAGTAACAAGTTAGTAGAGAAGCATCGAGAAAGGAAACTAGCTCACACCAGCAGTCAGCAATGCCAAACATGCCTACGAAAAAGAAAAAAAAAGCCCTATTCAAGGAAAGAAAACGCCATTGTACAACCAGTCTATGCCGTTGAAGCAGGTGTACATTTATCTAAAGTTTACATACCCAATGACGGCCACACAAATACTTACGGTTTTATCTCAACTTCAGACAGTGAGACCCCTGAAAAAGAATTTAAAAAGAATTCAAAATTCAAGAAACAATTCAGGACGGAAATGATGAGGGAACATTGGAATTACAAGCATTCACTAAAACAGAAATATCAGAAACATCCAAACACCCCAACAGACCATAAACGTGCTCAGCAGGTTTTCAATAGCCACCAATCACGGCTAGCGTCATCGATCTCTGATTATTCATACATGGCTAAAATGCCATCTTCCGGTTTTTGGGACTTCCTCTTTGATAAGATACACGCTAAGTACCAAGTTCATAAATGTGAAGTAAAATCATGCTCTTGTGGCGAGTCTGCTATATTGAATACCAAATGTAGTAATCATTGTTGCTGCGACCCGAAAAGTCCATGTTTTAACAGAAGCACTAAATGTAATCAATTTCCGTCACAAATGCACGTACCACAGCAAGACTCATCAGTGTCACAATCTCCTCCATCTGCAGCCTACCATGGAAATAAAAACTCTTATTCATCACTTCAAAAGACAATAGTCAAGTGCAAATGTAAACCACCATCTACGAAAAAACCTAAGTCACAGGGTACTGCACCAAAATCACCAGACGTGTCTCTTACTGGTTCTCTTAGGGAATCTCTCCAAGAATATCCGCTATGTTGTAAATCTCCGCAAAGTCCGCCAAAATGTCCTTTCACTTGTCCTCCAAAATGTGCACCGGATCGTTTGCCGACATGTACTCCTTGTCCTCCAAAATGTGCACCGGTTCGTTTGCCGACATGTACTTCAAAGTCCCCTTCACGTGACACGACGCGTCCAGATAAGGATGACAGCAATCGGTGCCAAGAAGATCATGATGAGATCAAAAAGATGTTGTCCAAGAAATATAATGGTGAAATCCTATGTATACACAATCCACCATGCATCCTTATCAATGGATGCTTAAACTTACCTTCTGCAACAGTTGAACAGCCCACCAACAGTTTCTGGCCAGTCTTGTTTAGAAATATACCTACAAAGAAACATTCCCGCAAAGTTAACAAAGAAAAAAGCTGTCAGTGCGGTCACTCGTGCGAGGTTCAACAAGCTCAGGTGCCGGAAGTCAACAAAGAAGAGAAGATGCAAACTCAGTTCTCCCACACCCCTTGCGATTTCATCAAAAGTTGTGACAAAAAGAAATTACATCAGATTCCAGATAATTCTTGCAACTACGTCCCTATGTGCACGCGTATGTGTAAACGTACTGATTCTGTTATGACCCGATCACCCTGGGGCTCACTGAAAAATTATGTCTGTGACCGCTTTCCAAAGTGCCAAGAACTACCGGTCCCTAGCAAGAGCGATGCCTTATTAGACGGTACTGAGAACTTTGGCGCACAGGCCCAGCAGGACACCAGTCGGGCCTGTCGCCACAGCCCGCCTTGCATCATGGTGCCCAGATGCAGGGGAGGATTCCCTTCGCTGAACAACTACATGCAATACGATGTTATACCGGACTGCAGCCATAGCCCTATTTGTGAAGCCATCCCGGCCTGCTGCAGAAATAATCACAAACAAATGGTTTCTGTTTCATCTCAGTTCCCGCATTCGTGTCGTATAGTCTAGGAGACAAGGTGTTACGCCTATCATTTGAACTAGTTCAGTAACGTTGATCATTTTTTTGTAGCTGTCACCTGTTGGTAGCCCTTGTTGGTAGTAATTATAGTCCCTAATTAATTAGTAAATACGGATATTAGTCCAGTTATTTGGTAGTTGTTTCTGGAAAGTTTGTATATAGGTATATTTTACTTTTGATGTGTTTTTGAAAAGGGTACTGATAATAAAACTTTTTTTATAAGTAATCAAAGCAGCCAAGAAACATCTAGCAACTGCTAGATAGTAGATAGCCGCGTATGCTTTGCTCATTCATAAAAACGTCAATTCTTTGAGCCATTTTAATGAATTGAGTTGCTCAAAGAATTATTGACGTGTAATCGTAAGAGTTGCCGAAGCCTAGTTCGACAATAGGTATTATGAGTGATTTTGAGACACTACTCCGCTACTCCTCTACAGAATACAAAATCCTACTAATATTATTAACGCGAAGGTTTATACGCATGGCCACGGATGTATGGATGTTTGTTACTCCTTCACGCAAAAACTACTTAACGGATCGGGCTGAAATTTTGCATACAGGTAGTTCCAGGCCCAGAATAAAACAGGCTTTATTTCATGAATCAGTTCTCATGGGATCGAAATAATCTTAAAGACACAACACTTGCGGGCAGAAACTAGTTAACTATATTAATGCAAAAAAAAAAAAAAAATTTATAGGTAAAATTTAACTTTTAAAAATTCACTTAATTTCGCTCTAAAATACTACAATATAGTGGCGTCTGTCTATCACATTTGACGACGCTCTTTTTGAGGATAAAAATTATAAGAAGACTGTGTAGAGGATGCTGAGTGAGCTTAAGTTGAGAGTTAGCTGAAGTGTCCATTAAATATTTTTTCAATAATATCTCTTTAGTAACAAAGAAAATTAGAATCAAATAATAGAAACAAATTACGTATAGAACTAGTATTTACAATATTGTCAGGAAACACAGAAAGCACTTATGGTCCGACTTTCTTTAATCAATAGGATTAAAAAAAAAGGTGGCTGAAAGTCGGACCATAGCTGTTTTACTATAAAGACCCCTATGCTATTCTCGTTTCGGATACTCGACTGAATTCGTCTCGACTCGATTCGGATACTCGAATGAATTCGTATCGACTCGTTTCGGACCGTTCGTCAGTGATTCTCGAATAGCCCGTGATTGAACTACTATTACAGAACTCAACGTTGGTTTGCCTCCTAGACTATGCAACTGAAACCGGGAATAAGTATTAGAAGGAAGCAGTTCTATTGGACTATCAATAGGAGATGAAATCAATATATGCAGTGACGCGGGAAAGCAGTCATCCAAATTGACTTATCAATAGAAGATATCGACAAAAGTGTTCTTAAAGTGTGTTGTGACTGTGAACAACATTGATCTAAATTTCAGTGCGCAATAAAATATATGGTTAAGTTAAGTTGTTTTTATGAGGATTATACCAAAAATATTTTCCCAGTATGTTATAATTCGAATAATGCTACATTTTATTTAGGGACCTGGAGTCGTTAGGGTCTACTTTGGATAACGAACGAAGTTTATAGTATATAATTTCACTTCATTATCAGCCTATAGCAGTCCACTGCTGGACATAGGCCTCCCCCAATGAGCGCATTAGCGCCCTGTCTTCAGCTTGGCGCATCCAGCATCTACCTGCTGTCTTTCGCAGGTCGTCATCCTACCTGGTCGGAGGGCGTCCTACACTACGTTTACCGAGTCGTTGTCTCCACTCAAGAACACGTTTGCCCCAGCGCCCGTCAGTTCTTCGCTAGATATGGCCGGCCCACTGCCACTTCAGCTTGCTAATTCTTTGAGCTATGTCGTATAATTTCACTTGTCCATTATTAATTCCTTTGGGCTTAAAAAAACGCACTTTTATTTAGTACGTCTAAAGAAATAAATTATGTATTATGTGATTGGATTTTTTAAATTTTGGAGTAGCTAGCTTTATCAGAACTTATTGGCTGTGTTTGAAACCAGAATTAGATGATTGCTGGGCTAGTTAAGAGCTTCCTTAATTTAGTCAATATTTAAAATCACATAAGCAACTCATCAACAAATATAAACAGCGATTAGTTCTGAATTTCAGAAAATAAGTGTTAATTTTGTATGGGGGAACATGCCCCATGACGTGTTGGAATCCAATTAGCATTGAATGGAGAGAATTATAAATTCTGCATGCGGAATGAATTGAAGATTTTTGGGTTTTTTGACTGCTTAGACATATTTTGTTACTGTGGCTTGGCACTTGCTATTTTTAACCGAATTCAGGAGGAGGTTCTAATTTGGGCGACAGGTACAGGTAATACTATATCTACTGTCTGTATGAATTTTTTAATGTATTTTTGTCGGTTACTCCGTCGATTAAAAACTATTTACTTATTGTATAGAAAAATATCCTTAAAAAGAGATATTAATATTAATTCCGTCTAGCCTAAAAATGATATTTTTGAAAAATAACAACTAGCTTCAACAATTTTTGTGATATCTTCGTGTCTTCTAGTTTATCTAGACAAATTCTACCTGATCTATCAAACACAAACTGACAAACTTACAACTCAGTGTAAAAAAAATATTGCAGTTCAAAAGAACCTGAATTATTTTCTAAAATCGAAAATATCGTAACATGAATAATCCGAGGGAACCCAAACGCGTCCAACAAACACCAAACACCACCCACTTAAAATTCAACCGAAATTATCGGGTAATAACTAGAAAAAACTGGCCTGGAGCGGGCGCTATAAACATTTCTAACTTATAGTTTAGAATTTCCTAATCTTTACGTGGCCGACTCAGGAATTTTATCATTTAAACCGTCTAAATTTAGAAACCAGTTGGACAAAAAACTATGGTCCAAAACGCGTTCAAATTTAACCCCTATTGCCGTACCTTAAACCTGGTATTTCTCTGAGTTTGTGTTAGAATATAGCCTTAGTGATTTCGTAAAGCTACGATCAAAAATTAATGAGTGGAGACCGTTGAACCTGACCAGTTTGGGTTTAGGGTTCCGTAATAAACTAGAATGAAGTTAAAACCAACGGGTAATTTTTAATGAGGATGCAACTAATGTACGCTCTAAAATTTTACGACGTTTTGATGACTACAACTAATTTTAGGATTTAAGTAGGTATGTTACCTACCTAATGTAGATAATATGCTTAAGAGCCTTTATTCCTAAAATGCGCAGAAACAGTACTTTTCAAACCCGTTTATATCATGAACCACTTATCTTATAGTATATGTTATTTACTAATAATTTTAGGAAATTTTAGTGTCCAAATAGTTTGACTATAAAATATTTCGATTAATATAGTATGTACGCGTTCTATCAAGATAACTTGTGAGAGGTTTTCATAATTTCCCTTTCAGCATCAGTTTCGAAGCTCAAAATAATAGAAAATACTGACATATCTAATTAAGAAAAAAATATAACCTACTGATGAGATCCTTGGCTAAAAAGTTACTTAGATAGATGTTTGGTTTTGGTATCCTACTATGAGAAATTAAAATTAAAAAAATGTGAAATATTACGAATATTTCACATTTTTAAATGATGTTTTTACCGATATACCTTATTTAATTTAATATAATAATAGCCTACCAATAAAGTGGAGCATCTTTTTTAAAATCATACATTTAAAATTTTTATGATTTTGTTGCTATTATTTTTCTATAAATATTTAATGAGCGACGTGACCACACTCTAGAAAGCCTCGCGGCGGACTGATTTTCGCGCAGCGTTTTATAGTAGTTTTAAAATATTTATAGAAAAATAATAGCAACAAAATCATAAAAAATTTAAATGTATGATTTTAAAAAAGATGCTCCACTTTATTGGTAGGCTATTATTATATTAAATTAAATAAGGTATATCGGTAAAAACATCATTTAAAAATGTGAAATATTCGTAATATTTCACATTTTTTGAATTTTAATTTCTCATAGTAGGATACCAAAACCAAACATCTTTCTAAGTAAGTTTTTAGCCAAGGATCTCATCAGTAGGTTATATTTTTTTCTTAATTAGATATGTCAGTATTTTCTATTATTTTGAGCTTCGAAACTGATGCTGAAAGGGAAATTATGAAAACCTCTCACAAGTTATCTTGATAGAACGCGTACATACTATATTAATCGAAATATTTTATAGTCAAACTCGTTGGACACTAAAATTTCCTAAAATTATTAGTAAATAACATATACTATAAGATAAGTGGTTCATGATATAAACGGGTTTGAAAAGTACTGTTTCTGCGCATTTTAGGAATAAAGGCTCTTAATGGTATTCGTTCTCATTCCCATGCTACTTTTATTTAGACATTTTACGATCGTCATGTCCATTGTTGTCTATTTATTTAGTTAGTTGCTATGTCCTCACAAAAAAAACTCAATAAAGACCATAGGTTAGTACCTACTATGAAGTTATTATGTGACCATAGGAGAGTCTTAAGTATTATAAAAGTCCGTATATATAAAAGCTTGCTTAGTCATCGAGCTATGCTTGAGTAACGATTTTCAATGCCATTACTCAAGCATTAAATAAATAAATAAATAATGCTGGACAATTCACACAGCATTATCTAGCCCCATGGTAAGCAGAGCTTGTGTTACGGGTACTAGATAACTGATATACATGATACAATACATTACATAGATATGTAGATATTTTTTTATTATAGATAGAAAACAACCAGAACACCTGGAACAAATATCAGATCGTAAACACAATTGTTCCGAGGCGGGAATCGAACCCGCAACCTCCTTCGTCGCAGGCGGACCTTCGCCTACAGCGCCACATCGGTCGTCAAACTATCTAGACACTAGAGTTCTCTTAACAAATACTAGGGTTAAAATTAAAATTAATGCTAGCATCGTTAATGAGCGCGGTAGGCACAGAATAAAATAATACAAATTTGTAAAACCTACCTACAAAAAATTCTTAACTTATGACGTCACGTGTTTACCGCCGAACACCAACTTTCGTTTCAAAACTGGTTCCGCACCACAATTACGAAATACCCGTGTGGGAGGACCAGCATGCCCAGCTAAAGAAGATTTGATCATATTTTATTTATTACGTTGAGATCGGAATTTGTAAATAAGCTGGGGTATAGCGTTGGCTTATTCAAGAAAGTATGGGTTTTAAAATATCAAATGTCTATGTATGTATCTATCGTTGTACAGAATTTAAATAGACTTCATTGGAGGAAATACGATGCGTAGATTTTGTTATAATAAAAATATTTGGAGAAAGATTTAGAGACTAGTGAACCTTCACGGCTTCGTACGGTTTTAGGACGGATCCCTAACTTTTTGAAAATATATAAATAGCCTATGTTCACCGAGGATAGTGTAGCTTCCCAACGGTGAAAGAATTTTTCAAATCGGTCCAGTAATTTCGGAGCCTATTCATTACAAACAAAACAAGCAAACCTTTATAATATTAGTTCATTTTATTCGCTGACATAAGGTTTTTGTCGCACTTTAGTCTACATACATAAGATTTGAATCAGCAGCTACATCTACACCAAGGAGTATTGATCTTGGGCGTGGTTGTGGAATAGTTTTAAAAAATATCCAAATTGCAAACTTACCCAGCATTGGGGTTGCAAAATTTGGTGATCATTAACTATATGAGGAATCCATCTTCATCAACCTATAATATTAGTCCACTGTTGGACATATATGCCTCCACTAAATGAGCGCCATAGTCTTCAGCTTGCCGCATCTAGCATCTGCCTGCAGTGTTTCGACAGTCGTCATCCATTCGACTGTCGACGTACACTACGTTTGCTGAGTCGCGGACTTGAGTGGTCAAGAAGGTAGGTCTACTGATTGAAAAAAATATGCAGACCCCAGGGTTTGTATTTCAACATTTAATTAACTATTTAGTGAAATTGATAAAGTACTTGAAAGGTACATTTCCACGTCCCTGCATATTACCGCGGCTGACTGTCCTAGGCAATTAATATTAAATGAACATGCAACTTAATTCAAAGAAAAAAAAAAGTTTACAAACATCTCACGAAAGAAAAGTATAAATCATATCAATATTGATAAACCGTCGCCTGACCAAGCTCCGTTCGCGGCACATTCCTCTCCGCCACTATGCCGTGACTGCCCGCAATATATTCCTTGTTTGTAAACTGAGCAAAGGAAACTTTCTTGCTAATGAAATCACTTGAGAGTGAGTGACACTCTTCTATTACCTACCTTTTTTTGTTACGTTCAAAGGGTTTTTTATCACGAAGGTTTGAAATGCTAGAGGTAACGTCAAAGTCACATTCCTTTACGGCACCACCGGAGCGGCAGGTTACTACCTGCCGCTGTTCATCATCATTATCAGCCTATGATAGTCCACATAGGCCTCCCCCAATCTTATCCACTCAATTTAGTCGTGACCTCCACTCATGAATACGTTCCCCAGCGGCCGTCGGTTCTTCGCGAGATATGGCCGGCCCACTGCCACTTCAGCTTGCTAATTCTTAGAGCTATGTCGATAACTTTGGTTCTCTGACGGATGTATTCGTTACGAATCTTATCCTCCAGAGAAACTCCGAGCATAGCTCTTTGCATAGCGCGCTGAGCGACTTTGAACTTGTGGACCAGCCCTATCGTAAGTGTCCACGTCTCAGCTCTGTAGGTCCTGCCGCCGTGTGTTCAGACAAACATCATCTTATTTCGTCTGAACATACCAGACACAAAACTTTCGTAGATAAAGACGCTTTCGTGGTATACGAATCTATTAAAAGAAGAAAATCAAATATATTAGTTGCTCGTAAAATTTGTTACGAACCATTTTTACTGCTAACTGGTTTCGCCACTAAAATCACTAATTCTGAAATACGAAGCATAAAAAACCTAGGTTATCGGTGTGACATCTTGAGGTAAGTACCTACTTTTTGTCTTGAGGATCCTGGTAATTCCTGAAGTTCATCAGGCTTTATCTAGAGGATCCTGGTGGCCATACTAGTATTGTTTTATTGTCAATTATTCCACTAATAACAAGAAATTTAAAAGGATTCGACTCCCATGTGGCTAATTTTAAATGATATACACAATTGGGTGTTTCGTTCGGCCAATAGGGTACTCTAATACATCGAAGATATCTCTCGAGGTAGAGATATAGTACTTATTCCAGCAGTGGAGGTCCATAGGTAGAACTGATGATAATCACCCAATGCACACTACATTCTGGACCAAAATTTATTGAACATTGCGTAACCATGTATTTAAGTTTCCATAACATATAAAATTACAAAAATAAAAAAAATAAAAAAATAAATAATTTAATTATTCGACCAGGTGGGATGACGACTTGCGAAGACTTCAGGTAGATGCTGGATGCGGCAAGCTGCAGACAGGGCGCTATGGCGCTCATTGGGGGAGGCCTATGTCCAGCTGTGGACTCATATAGGCTGATGATGAACATCTAAAATTAATGATATCACGAAAATAATTCCCTAGGGACCTATAAAAATAATATGAAATGCATAAAATAATAGCCTCACTATAAATTCGAAAGGTCAACAACCCAATAATCAGTTGAAATATAATAAAAAATGGAATAATCGCCGAAAATACGACATTTACTAAAGTTATACTAATTTTATGATAATGTTCTGCCTCGTAGCTGATGGGCCAATGAAGACGACTGTGCTTCTGTGTCGCCTACCATACCAGTTACCAAACAGGGCGAGACAATTTTTAACTGAAATCGAACAAGGAGGAGGTTCTCAATTAGATTTTTTATGTTTGTTACCTCAGGACTTTCGACTGGGTGAACTGATTTTGATGATTCTTTTTTTATTTGAAAGCAGGTGCTTCCAGTGTGGTCCCATTTCAATTTGGTCCAATTCTTACAATGGCATCCATGAAAAAACCATACAAATCATAAATTTGTATTAAGTTTGTGCACGACAAATGGACAAATAACAAATGCCAACCGATTTCGAGGATTATTTTGTTAAAACTTACCCCCATATCTCCCTGGAACCCTACACTGGTTTTACACACCTAGTTTTACTACATGGGGTGCTGGGGCACCCCATAGTATAATGTCGTGTATTTTTTTACATAGGAACAGTTTTTAAAACTATGTTTTTAATTAGTATTTATTAACAACTGAAATCACAAATAAACTTTAAAATCAAGCTATTCTTATGTATTTGAGCACTTTTGGCACACTTTAATTTAGTGTTCCAAGAAAATTTGAATATTGCACTAGTTGCACTTGGTCTTGGACTTGCAGTCTTTATTGTTTCGATAAAAACCACAACGTCCCTGGGCGTAATGTCCCATAGTATACCTTTGATCCTGCATAAGTTTTATTAGGATTCCGGAAACCATTTCTCTTATATCCCTCCTCAAAAACATGGCTTTTCCAGGCGTTATTCCAAATATTCTTTGATAAGTTTTATTATTTATTTTATTAGAAATTTATTATTTCATCGTCAGATTCATTAGCTATGAGCAAACGATACACCATAGTTTCCTTTTCCTCTTCATATTTCATGCAGATTCCCTATCATATGTTGTTGAACTCATCATCTCCTAATGCCCTGCCAGCAGCCATCCAACATACAAATTACTCAAAATATTAGTAAAATAGAAACGATCTTCGAGCTCTAGATTTTGTTAAAGCATTTTGACAGTATATTTAATTATTCAACATCAAATAAAAAAACAAAATAATGTAATACACATTAGGAAACCATCGTGTTAAACTAAAAAAAATACTTATGATTTTCCTACACTGGGGTTCTGGGGCACCCCGCAAGACACTAGTACACTTCCACATTGTCAGGCCATTGCCGCGTTACTAACCAATCAGGAGCAGGTGACTCTAGAGTAAAATACACGGAAGCATAGACATATCAATTGAACATTAACAAAGTTATTCAAAAAACAAATACTGCTGGGGTGCTCCAGCACCCCTAGTAGTGTTCTAGGGTTAATCATTACCTCAACTTCGATTCAAACTCTACTCAACCTCCAAATGCGTTTCGGTATGCTTGATCGTAAAAAAATCCTTCACTCGAAACAGCCTTCGAGAATTTTTTCATACGAGTGGAATAACGAACTGTCATCTCAAGGTACCTCGATACCTACCTTGAATGCTCCTCGAAATAGTTTGTTGTTATTTACAATGGATTTTGGAGACTATCTCAATTACATTTACGACGATGAAACCTACAATTACCCATCGCGAAGGTATATAAGAGAGGTTGATATATAACCAAATTAACGACTAAGCATATCAAACTCGAGCATGTTTTGGAGGAATGCTCGAAACGCCCTTGAACAAGTTTGAGTGGAGAATTATTTGAGGTAATGACTAAAGATATGGGGGTTAGTTTTAAACCCAATTTGATTTTTCGTAGCCCACGAAAGTCGGCTTATAATTGAATACTACACCTTCTTTATTAGTCGACTTCGAATATAACAGCAGCCACAAACAGTAACAATCTGTTATTATAATAAATATCGTGCGCTTGTTAAAATTAAAAGAAAAAAAATAACAATTGTGAAATGGAATTTATTAAGAGACTTTAAAAAGAGTATCTTTTAAAATTTAGTCATCGATCATTACATGATTTTTTTTCGACGACTGCTGCCGCTCTACACAGCGGTTGTGTTGCGCCGCACATGCGTTTCGTTCGAAAAATATTACGGCTGTGCTGTGCTGAGTCACACAGATCTGTATTTTCTCAGCCGCTGCGCTAGTGTGGATTTACGCATATTAGTCACTTGTAGAAAACACATACCGTGTGATTTCAGCACTCAAAGTGTTAAGCTAATTTTTATAACACAACAGTATTTTTATAGTTTTTAGAGACATCAATTAAGAAACCAGATTCTGAAGTTATTTGCTTCTAGACACAATAATTATCGTTATTTAAATGAGAAAATTCAAAATTGCTATCGGAATGCAAAGCAAAATATATGGTGATTTTCTCTAATAAGAGGGGCTCATTAATAAATTAACAAAAACTAGTTAGTAAGACTACCAGAACATAAATTACAGTGTGGGACAGGTTTAGAATTTGCACCACACCAACTCTTCTTACGGAGACCGTGACTCGGCAAACGTAGTGTAGAACGCCCTCCGGCCAGATGGGATGACGACCTGCGAAGGACTGCGGGCAGATGCTGGATGCGTCAAGCAAGATGAAGACAGTGCGCTATGGCGCTTATTGGGGGAGACCTATGTCCAGCTGTGAACTAACATAGGCTGATGATGGTGAACTCTTCTCGCAGGTGTCGTAAGAGGCGACTAAGGGATATCCATCGGCAGGCGGGCAGCAGCGTCTCCTGCTTAACAATTATCACCGAACTGCGATTCCCAACCCGCATGGCCAGTGTGGGGATTATGGGCATACAATATGATAAAAACCAATAAGATTATAGTCTTGCGTCCAGCTGTGGACCAGTATAGCCTGTAGAATATAGATGTACAGTTAATAAGAACCTAAATTTAATCAATTTATTATTCAAATTATTATTTTTTTATATATTATTTACCATAATCACTCCTCGCGATCCAACGCTGCAACAGGCCATGATGGAAGATGTACCTCGAGCTCGTCGCGCCATCTCATCCTGGGCCTTCCACGTCGCCTCTTAGCGTTGGGTGGGCTCCACTCTGTGGTGGTCTTTGCCCACAAGTCGCTGGGCTTATTCATTTTAGGTAACTATTAATACTCTTCAAAAAGAACTGACATTCCCACGACCATAAAGTGAGAGGTTACAACCTAACAACCTCATCTATATCTATATATATATATAAAAGAAAGTCGTGTTTGTTACAACACTTATAACTCGAGAACGGCTGAACCGATTTAGCTGAAAATTGGTGGAGAGGTAGCTTAGAACCAGGAGTCTAACATAGGATACTTTTTATAATTTAAATTATTTAACACATAAATTTGGACGGGGGCGAAGCCACGGGGCGCAGCTAGTCTTAATATAAACGGTTTTTATATTATTTATCATAATTTCATTAATAACACGTTTTTAACAGATGCGTATTAATAATGCTCTTAATGTAATTTTTTATTAACTGACTGGAAATATGTCATGTGAATCTAGGGAATTAAATTAATGTAAATTATAATATTATACTATAACTACATATTACTACAGTTATCTTTCCATACTAATAATACGCGAAAGTTTGTATGGATGTTTGTTACGCTCACGCTACTGAACGGATCGGGCTGAAATTTGCATACAGGTAGTTCCAGGCCCGGAATAAAACAAAGGCTTTTTTTTCCTATAAATCAGTTTCTATGGGATAGAAGTAACCTTAAAACGTTTCCATAGAAATAACGCGAAGCCGCGGGCAGAAACTAGTAAATACATAATAAGACAAGAAAAGTAATCAAGGCCGTATTTTTTTTAGTTTACATTGAAAAACATATCTGCAGTCCATTATTAAAGCGCTGTATAAGAATTAGCAAGCTGACGGGCAGAGGGCCGGCCATCACGATAAACAAACAACCACTGGGGTAAACGTGTTCTTGAGTGGACACCGCGACTCGGCAAACGTAGTGCGAGTTGAGTAAGACAACAGGCAGAAGCTGGATGCGGCAAGCTGAAGACAGGGCGCTTTCGCGCTCATTAGGGGAGGCCTATGTCTATTAGTGGACTAGCAAGCTTTCTTACTACGTGCTTAGTAGGTGCTGCAACCCCCACAGTCAAGCCAAAATGTCTAGACTTCATTATCGACGATCTATGTGGCGGCGCGGCGGGAAGGATCACCTGCGACGCAGGAGGTTGCGGGTTCGATTCCCGCCCTGGGACAAATGTTTCTACAATCTGCAAATATTTGTTCTGGGTATTTTTGTAATAAAAAATATACAATCTATGTAGTGTATTTATTATGTATACCAATCATCTAGTACCCATAACTGTAATATGGCATCCTCGGTTGTATGGCTAACAACATCTGTAGCCCTATGTACAGGTTCTGGCTCTCTGTGCACCAGAGTGGGAACCGTAAGTAGGTCTATTCCTATTTTAATGTTTACTTTAATTAATTTAATTTATTTATAAATAACCTATGGGTTTATTTCTATGACCTGAAATAAATGACTATTATTATTATTATACACTCATTTATTTAAATTCTCGTATAAAATACATTTTTTACTATAGAAAATACAATAAAATGTTATAAAACTATTCTACAGTAAAAAAATATATCAAAACGGTAGATCACCGACCGCGAAGCTAGGCTCAAGCGGCCGGTGACTAGGGCTGCAGAGTAAGGAACTTCCTGACGATACGTGCCGAGTCCAAGAGTACCGCCTTCTGGATCTGGCCCTTGATCCAATTTATTATTATTATAACACAAGCTCAGCTTAGCTTGGGGATATTATGATGCTGTGTGGATTGTCCAGCATTATTTAGTTAAAACCAGCTGTTTCTTCCATGCAACCTTTAGATGGTAATAAGAATACAGAGTTCCCATGTTGCAAGCTATGTTAACTTTGAGTTTTGTAATACATATTTCCATGATCACGGAGTAACACACATACCCGTATAATATCACAGTTACTCCGTAATCATGGCGCATGAAACTGAGCCGAAATATTTGAAAACTAAAAAATCAAATCATGGTTAATATCCCGTTTTAAATGACTTTGGTGTTAATAACCATGATAGTTTTAAAAGTTTTTTGTTAACTTTAGAACTAAATGTAAGTTCATCATGAGCCTATATCAGTCCACTGCTGGACATAGGCCTCCCCCAATGAGCGCCATTGCGCCCTGTCTTCAGCTTGCCGCATCCAGCATCTACCTGCAGTCTTTCGCAAGTCGTCATCCCACCTGGTCGGAGGGCGTCCTACGTTTACCGAGTCGTGGTCTCCACTCAAGAACACGTTTGCCCAGCGGCCGTCGGTTCTTCGCGAGATATGGCCCGCCCACTGCCACTTCAGCTTGCTAATTCTTTGAGCTATGTCGATAACCTTGGTTCTCTGTAAAATTTAAGTTAATTGTATGATATTGATAACACATGGGGGTATTTTGAAATAGTGACTGAAACAAATTGATACCAAAAGTCCAATCTTCGTATATCTTCTTTGTCTTCAATCGTAAATGAATTTGATCTGTATCTTACTGCTATTACATGAAATGAATATAAATCAATGATCATTAAATGCTTGTTCTGATAAGCAGAATTTGTTGTTATCGTTTAGGTATTTATTACTTGCTAATAATAAAAAATATCTATCTATGTAATGTATGTATTATGTATATCAGTTATCTAGTACTCATAACACAAGCTCTGCTTACCATGGGGCTAGATCAGGGGTTCCCAAACATTTAAGTATCACGCCTCCCTACTGCTTAACTAGATAATGCTGTGTGAATTGTCCAGCATTATTTATTTATACAAAAATATTGGTCTCTTAATAATTTGTACTGACCGAACTTTATCAGTTAGAGCTCTTTTTTATATTTTTACTTGTTTCTGGCCGCGACTTCGTATTCGTTGTTTCTATGGAAATGTTTTAAAGTTACTTCTGTCCCATAGGAATTGATTTATGGCAGCATGATAAAGTATTTCACAAATTTCAATGATTTGATTTTTGAGTTATCCAACTCAGAGTAATAAGACATAGAGTGATAATTTCATAAAACATTCCGCTCTAAGTTGAAGCCAAAAACCAAGCAATGTGTGCGTAAGCGGCACGTCATTACAAGAGCCGACACGCACACAAGTGCACAAATAATGTTGCAAGCTATTAACATTTTCCCCATAAGGTAGGGAAATTGTAACATTTTGTAAGGAGTAAATGATTATCATATTTATCACTTTTCTGTTAGATGATATTTCATTAACAGAAAAATTCCTGTAAATATTATATAGGTACTCTATGGGTGTTTACATACAGGGGAGTGTGAGTATAAAATAAATAAATATTATGGCCGAAACATTTTCATACCTTTGTTGGGATAGCACCCTCTCGTAATTTGCATAAACCACCTTTCGTGATATGCTTGTCATTTTCTTCAAAATTTATAGAACATAATCAGTGTAGTGTATTTCTTTTTTAGTGTATAGTCTTAGTGTATTTAGTTGGCTTGCAAAACTTTTCTTTGCAATTCCGTCTAAGTTTTTCAACCAATCGGGAAGCAACAGTCTATATTATTTTTCGTGTTATTTCGTTATGTTTTTTTTGTTACCCTACATATTTATGTATTATTTTGTTTGACATAATGTCAAAACAACATGAATATTCTTATTAATAAAGAACTGAACTGTAGTCGGATCAGAAGGAAATCTAAGAACGAATATAAAGACATTAATAAAACTAGGGTTCATCGTCTAATGAAACCAATGAATTTTTTATATTTAACGCTCCGACTACATCAACATCCGGACAGTCTGTAACAATCTATTTCCTTGCCCGTGAAAATAAAACAAAAGTTTTTGATTATTTATACCAAGCTTAATAGAACATAGGTACATATTTCACTTAAAAATCCGGGTAAGTTAGTAGGTAACCCTAATTATATCTGGCAAATAAAAGTCCTACAAGTGTAAAGTAGAAATAGATTAAACAAATAAGTACCTATGAGGGAAAATAATTTTTCTAATAGCTAGCAACATTTTTATGTAATGGCGTCTGTCATGTTTACGATTTATTTTTGTGCTTATACCAATGTTTTACTCAAGAATATAAGATGCTAGGTTGTATCTACCCGTGAAATGGAATCTTCTATTGTTTCTGATTATTATGAGAAGAGTTGTTACACCCTTTTACTGCACAATAAGTCATTATAATTAAAAAATTACGGAGCTCTTCCCAGTAGGTCTTGACCTTGAGCACTGACGTGTCGAGCGATGTACGTAGCCTTTAAAGGCTAACTTGAAATTGCGTCACTTCGCGTGCGCCTACTGCGGTTCTAAGCCTAGTTATTCTAAGTTATCCAATATTTCGGCACACACGAAATATTGGATAACTCAAAAATCTTATCATGGTAAATATCCCGTTTTAAATGACTTTAGTGTTGATAACCATGATAGTCTCAAATGTTTTATTATTTCACTAATGTTTTTCCTTGTTTTTCCAGCAAATGCATGATTTGATTTTTGAGTTATCCAATATTTCGGCACACACGAAATATTGGATATCTCAAAAATCAAATCATGGTAAATATCCCGTTTTAAATGACTTTAGTGTTGATAACCATGATAGTCTCAAAAGTTTTATTATTTCACAAATGTTTTTCCATGTTTTTCCAGCAAAATCAAAACTGACATTATGTACAAAAAGATTACCCAAGTAATTAGATTTCAAAAAAATACTACTTCAAAGATTATGTAGTTCATTTGTCAATAACAAAATTACGTCGGTAAAGTCATGGCATTGATTCATCTGTAAATGTAAAAACTCCACATTGATCGACGACCCGAGTCCATTTAACGATAGTATCGAGACGTTATCGAGACGTGTCATTTTTCGATAGGTTTTGGTACAGTAGGGAAGCAGTGGATCCGACTCGCACAAGACCTCTAGGGGTGGCGAGAAAAGGAAGAGGCCTACACTCAGCAGTGGGTGTTACCGGTCGATTAGATGGATAGATTTGGTACAGTGTCTCTATCGTGCGGACAGGAAACTACGGAAATCCCATACAAATATGAAAAATCAAGATCACGTCTCGATACCATCGTCAACCAGACTCAAGGCTCTGCATACTCTATCCAAACTCGATGTAGAATGCTTGTAAACAAACCATCCATACTTAAACTAAAATTCACTCAGTTCCTGCGTCTTTTAAAGTAAAAGGGTTAATGCATTTATTGAATTTTAAGAAAAGTGACAGCTATGATTTTACAATAAGGCTTAAGATTAGTAGGTACTAAGGACTAAAATTACGAGTTTCCACATATAATTATGTACTAAAAAACTTTGGTAAAAATTAATAGTCGACGATAATTCATACAAGACAATACTTGTCGATTTGAAATAATTCCTTCAATAAAAAGGTAGGTATTACTTTTATTTTCTCGTATTTTCCATAAATCAAAATCTCGACGTCAAGCAAGTGAGTTTTAGACATTTGTACCTTGGTTCTTTTTCAAATATTCTACATCAAGTTTTGCTAGTGTAAAGTAAAGTGTTTACCAATTAATGCACATAAAAGAAATGGCAATACGGATAGCAGCAAATGTTACACAATCGAATCGGACCACTTGACTGCAATTACAACAAAGGCAATCGTATTTACTGACCTAATTACATGAATTACACCAGTAATTAATAAATTAGCAACTGCCATGATAAAGGGCTATTAATAAATGTTTCTCGAAAGATCTAGGTAACTATTAAATCATTGTAATATATATTTAATTTAAATGCACTTGGGGTTAATAATACAAGCGCAGAATATAAAATATGTTTATAAATAAGACATGGCACAGTTTCGATATTTTTGTATCTATTTGTATTTCTATACTAATATTATAAAGAGGAAAGTTTTGATTTTTTGTTTGTACGTTTGTATCGAAAAGGATCAGAAACTATTGGAACGATTTGAAAGAATCTTTCACCGTTGAGAAGTTACACTATCCGATGAACACAGGCTATATTCAAATTTAGAAATGTGAAATTTGATTTTTAAAATTAAATAAAGAGACTTTGAAAATTTTTTTACCAATAGAAAGCCATAAATTAAAGGTAGATGACACAACTCATAATAAACTATATAATTTTCTTTAAAATTCCATTTACACTGTGTTGTATGATTTCGATAATAATACTCCCTCGGGAATATATTTTTTTGGACGATCTCGTAATCATTCTCCATACAATAACAAAAGAAGAAATCAAAGCCCGTCTATTGACGGAAGAATTTACGAACATACAAAACATGACAAAACATATATCCTTATACAATCTTTCAAGGTAATTTAAAAATTGGTTAAATATAATTATAACGAATTTATGATTTTAAAATGTAATTTATAATGTATTATATTTTTGAAACTGAAAGAAATGGTAAAAAATATACCTAATACTAAAGTTATTTAAAACGGGATATTTACCATGATCAAATCATGGTAAATATCCCGTTTATTATAATGTAACGTACGTTTTTTTTTACACATTGCATATAATATTTATGTGACCTCTAACTAAAACTTATCAATAAATGAAGTATGAACTAGAACCGCCTCATTATTTTAATTTAGAAGGCGCTTAAAACTTAATACTAATTCTTATAATTATATCAAACTAAAACTGCTTTATTCTTCTGGAAACTCGTAGAAAATTGGCGAACCCAAGAGCACGGTATGAAGTTCCTACAATTCAAAAACACGTAGGAACTCTATACCTCGCTAGTGGCAATCACCGTTTTATCTTCTTCTTTCTTCTAGAAACTTCTTCATCCTTCTAGATACGTCTTCATTCTTCTAGATACCTCTTCATTTTTCTAGATAGTTCTTAATTCTTCTGTTGCTTGTTGGATCTTCAGAATAGGTACAGGTACGTACGTATTGAAGAAAAAAAAGGACTAAGTGCATTCTTTTTCTTCTATACGTACGTCGTACACGTTCCGCGGTATTCTGGTGTCTTCTTTGCTTGAGTTTATTTTATTTTAACGCTGAAAAATTATACAATTTAAATTACATTAATTTAGACATAGCACAGTGTATACAGTCCTTATAACGAAATTTATTACACAGAAACAAAATTACAATTGCTATTTTTTTTTAAACCTACAACTCGGTCACAATATCTGTGCACCTTGAGCCATACAAAATGTTTGGCTCAAGGTGCACAGATATTGTGACCGAGTTGTACCTTCGAATTAATAGAAAACCGTTCAAGAAATCGGTAAAGCCGTTCTCAAAGTTATAGCGTGACCAGGAGAAATAGGGGTTATATATATATATATTATTTATTTATTTTGAGCCATTATTGTCCCACTCCTGGGCAAAGGCCTCCCTTTTCTTCCCTTAACTTCCACTCCTCGCGATCCAACGCTGCAACAGGCTATGATGGAAGATGTACCTCGTGTGATATATAGATAATAATTAAATTAAAATAGACCTTCTTAAAGACTTACAGAAAATATGAACGTTCGTCCAACTCTGCATGAAGGCAGAGGTTGTTTCCAGCTTTCCTGCAATGACCTGCAGCCCCTGCAGGTAATAAGCTAAAAAAAAGCTGCATTAAGCAGAAAAATCTATTAAAGGAATATAAAAGAATTTTACCTTTACTTAATTTTTTATAGTTGGCACCTATATCTCTACAAATGCCACATATAAGAAATCAGACACCTTTACTTAAATTTTTAAATTTGGTATATCACTACAAAAGTTACATCGAAGAAACTAGACACAAACACAATACATAAATTAAACAGTCAGCAAACACAAGAAAGGTACAAATTTCACAACCATACTGACAGGAAAGTTCACAGCGAATAAAATATGTATTTGGTAACGCTTAAAACAATTTACATAACAAAAGCTACAGCAGCTGTTTACAAAAATCTTAGAATTAACATACTCTATCCTCAAGAGTTACCCCTTCAGGTGCCTAAATATTAAACGCGTTTCCTACCTACGTATGCAAAAACTTGGTATGCAAAAATACCTTAGGGTATGCTAATTTCTGTGGGAACCTAAAATTTGCATGAATTCATGTCTTTGCGAACAGTAGCTGTTTTTTTGAGACGTTTTTGGTTTCGTTCCCGAATTGGGGGAAATATTTTATGCAAATTGTGGGAAGATTTGTAACTTATGGTTTTTTGCATACAATCATTTTTAACCCTTCAAGGTTAATACAATTGTATCCAAAAAATACGCGAATAAAGCGGCCGTCCTTGGAAACATGGTATTAATACGATTTTATAAAGTTACTTGAACATTTGGTAGAAAGTGTTTTTTGATCATGTTTTTATACCATAATTGAAATTTAATTAGAATTCTGGTATTATACATTTATAAATATAATTAAATATAAATAAAATAAGTTACCTTTCACTTAACTTAGCCGTACCTCAACGTATTTTAACTTTTTGAACCAAAACTATTCGAGAAGATAATAAAAATTCAATACTTAAATAAAAACACTACATGTACCTGTACCTATGTAGTATTTATATTTCCCAAAAGGCCACATGTTGATAGAGTACATTTTTTAACGTGGCAGAAAGCACTGCACCCTTCGTAATTAGTTCGACAGCGGGTGGTCGCAAACAACATAAATTGAACTTTATTGAATCCCACTCTTTTTTTTTTTTTTATATATTACTCAAATTATTACACTACTACTACTAAACTAACTGCATACACTACTTATACTACACTACTACTACTAAACTAACTACATATACTACTTATACTTACACTACTACTACTAATATTAAAATAAGGTCGCTAGTCTTTGATAAAAGAAACTATAGATGGAAGGACGCGAACAATGGATGTTTTAAAGAAGCTCCAAGATTTCTGTCCTAACCAAATTATGCCTACACCTCACAACCAGCATTTTCTTAGACATACCTATAATAAAGGCTTCTCCAGACAGATGTAAAGGCGTGTGCAGACAAATCCCCCTCATTTAAGGGATTTTCTGTTGAAATTAGTTCGCAAATCCACGGCTTACCTCCCCTACTCGGATGGATTCATAAATAGGAGTTTTCTTGTTATCTTATTGTTTTTTAGGATATGTTTTGTGTAGACTTGGCTTTAAAATATGTTTACGAGTGGTGTCTTAGAGCAGGGGAATGTGATTAGCTTCACTGGCTGTGGCCCGCGGCTTCGGACGCATTATCTATCCTTGTAGCATAGCAGTTGAAAACATAGGTTTGCTACTTTTAACACTTTGACTGCTGAAATCACACGGTATGTGTTTTCTACAAGTGACTAATGTGCGTAAATCCACACTAGCGCAGCGGCTGAGAAAATACAGATCTGTGTGACTCAGCACAGCCGTAATATTTTTCGAACGAAACGCATGTGCGGCGCAACACAACCGCTGTGTAGAGCGGCAGCACGAATTTTTAAGGTTAAAAAAAAGATCGCAGTCGTCGAAAAAAAATCGCAGTCAAAGTGTTAAAGCAAACCTATGTTTTTAACCGACGTCGAAAAAAGTAGGAGGTTCTATGTTCAGCTTTATGTATGTTATTTATGTACCTATGTTTATCGATTTTTCTGTCAATTATGGTGTGAATTTCAAAATCCTTTCGCTACATATGAACAACAATCCCGAGGTAGTCTTAAAAATATTCCCGAGGGATAACGATTTGTCCCGAAAAACTATGGTAATAAGGAATTTGAATTCGTAAGGATTTTCTAAACAATAAAACTATCAGGGGAGGCCTATGTCCAACAGTGGGCTATTATTATGATGATGATGAATACTATCAATGATATCATCGACATTAAAATATGTAGTTAGGTAATATTTTGCAAGTCTACTTTGACCTTACTTGCTTACATAGGTAATGTAAACAGTTAGTGAATTTTGAACCGTGAATAATTAAATACATTTGAAATGTGTATAAAAACGTGAGCAGTAAAATTAACACATTTCTTATGTTTACGTAAACTTTATGTGAAAGTTATCGTTTAATCCATAGGTTCATAAGTACCTTAACAGCTTGATTGAGGCACGCAACGAAACTGCTTCTACACACGATATTGCATAAAAACCTACACAATCATGTGTTGTGGAGAAACTTGTGGAATCTCTCGAATCGAATATAGAAGTCGATTAATGAGAAGATGGTTGCATCTATTACTCCAGAAAATATTCGAGAAATAGTACGCAAGCTATTTTTAAACTTCTATGTTAAAAGAGGTTCTACGTGGCTGTACTTATGGTTTTTTTAGGGATTTCTCCATAATTTATGAACAAATTACTTAGCATGATTATTTATAGTCGACTAAACAATTGTTCCGTAAATGGTTCCATTAAAAGGGTATTCACGAGGAATCTGTATATATCCCGCAAAACTTAAAAACAGTATAAAAATGAGAAACCGAAAAACTGAAGCGAAGTTGAAAAAGCGAAAAACTGACGACTATCTAATCTAGATAGTCGTCAGTTTTTCGCTTTTTCAAAACAATCATCTTATAACTTTTTATATCCACAAAAAGTATATTTCTCTATGATTGGCTGATAAATTATGCATAGAAGTGGTCATAATCACCCCAACACTAAGCACTTACAGTTGCGTGCTTGGAAGCAGTTTGAATGTACCAATGTAGCGCAGAGAATCACCAATAAACAAGTCCTGGCCCACCAGTATACCATGATCCCTGGTGAAGATATTGGTGGAGACATCCAGAGTTCTTCCTTGGATAGATACCACCACCATGAATAAAAGAACCGTGCGCAAAGAAAGATAATGGATGACAATCCACACAGCATCATCTAGCCTTAAGCTAAGCAGAGCTTGTGTTATGGGTACTAGATAACTCATATAAATATATAGATATTTCTGATTGTATGTATATAGAAAACATACGATCACATCTGCAGATCGTATAAAAAATTGTCTCGAGGCGGGAATTGAAAACAATCTCTGCTGCAGGCGGACCTTCGCTACGTCATAAAGGTCGTGAAAGATTCTTTCTACTCTGTAGACGAGTTCTACGCGTTGCCTATCGTGTGAATTTTTGATAATAAATACTATCAATATATTAGTATAAAACAAAGTCGCTTCCCGTTGTCTGATGCTAAGATCTTTAAAACTATGCGAAGGATTTTGATGCGGTTTTTTTAATAGATAGAGTGATTCAAGTGGAAGGTTTATAAACCTTTTGACACATAGACTTCCACGGGCGAAGCTGTTACTTATAAAAAAAACCTTAGAATTAGTTCACACGTCAATACAACTAAATCGACGAGCAGGTAGGTATATAATATGGGTATCACAAAGTATATCTTGTCCAGACATGAAGAAACGGTCCTTATTAAAGAGATAAACGCAGAATCAAGCAGACCTATCTTATTTGGCGACTGTAATGCTTAGTAAAGTAACGTCAAGCGTAAGTAAGACATAGACTCAATTGCCTCAGTAAGGAAACATTTGCATAGGCACTGGTGACATTTGAATTGGCTAACCTAACTGTCTTTGGTACAAAATACGGCGTGATTTAGGACCCGCAAGTTCACATAAAATTTTAACAAACTATATTATATTTATTGAGATATACCTACAATAAAACAGAAGGGGTAGGGGATGGGACCTTCTTCCTAATCAGCAGTGGATGACCCCTCATTTATAGATGATAGCTGATAGCTTCTGCCTGCGATGTCCCACGCCTTTTATTGGGATAAAAATTAACCTAGGTGCAAATCTTTAATAAAAGTGTGAAAAATTTCATGCCCGATCTGTTCAGTAGTTTTGGCGTTTTTTTCGGCTAAACATCTTGACAACACGGCATAAAAGTTCCTTGATAAAATTAGCAGGAAGTAGAATAGAAAGAATTTTAACACGAAAAAGTTAAATTTTATCGTGACTATATATAACAATACGATAAAAAATCGAATCACAAATACTAAAACGAGCTTTCTGATACTGTTTTTGCAGAAATGTATACAGTAAAATTATTGCTACATTTTATTCACATCCATTAGTGAAGCAGTAAAAAATCGGTTGCCAAAAGTGGAGGCAAGCATGCGTGCGTTTATGGCGCGACATTTCCCGTGCGTTCCATATTCAAATTTTATTGCCGCAATTAAAAAATGAAGACTACGCAACGTTTAGCATCTTCTGCCATTTTGAAAGTGTTGCTATAAAAAGTTTAAACGTTTTTTCGTTTCAATATAATTATAGGTAGGATATATTTTATCTAAAAGTTTTATGCTTTTAAAATCATAAGCTGATGCAATATAGAAAATATGTTTTACAATATTGCATCAACTTCTCATATTACAAAAACAACATGGCGTAAAAAATATAAAACAAGTTGTATTACAAAATTAGCAAAGGCTTCTCGAAGCCGTTAATAATAGCCGTTTATTTGAAGAAGGCGTTAAATGGCAACATTATAACGGTCGTTTATGGCGCAATAAAAATGTGAAATGTATCGGCCCTTGGCTCTGCCATAAAATTAAGCAATACAGCCCTGCCCACGACTTTGCTCACATACCAACCTATCTACTTAGTGTAAATTGATACAATGAATTGTATCTTTGAGCTGAGGTACTTAAAGTTTGAGTCATTCTTTAGGTTTTTGTAGCGCAATTTCTTGTTGGCATGTATTTATTATGCGTGTGCAGTGTACTTATAAAAGGCAAGGTAGTTGTATTGCCTCTATAACATAAAATTCTGTGGTAATCAAAATAAATATGATATCATATCAGTAAGTATAAGTACCAACCTAACTATACAGTGAATAATAAAAAATTATTTCGTCAAAACTGATTTTGCGTTTCAATTTCAAGTGGTCCCGAGCGAAAAACTTCACATTTACCTAGTGGGGATGCACTCGCTGGCGGAAATACGCCATTATCATACCCTCGATCACACATAAACACACACACCCTCACATATTCGGGGTCGGACCCCACGAATTACCCTCGGGGGTCATTTTTACCCCATCAGCGCCGTTGCCACCCACTAGACTCATCGAAATATTTGAATTACTTATAACCAATTTCGTAATTCGTATTCGAATTTCGAATATTTTATTCCAATTTTGCGGTCAAACCGGCCAGCTATCGCGGTCTGTGTCATTATCGATGGTATTTTTTGAATATCGAACGCTTGATGTAAATTGCAGCTGATAAAGACAATTGTGGTAGTTATGACTAAATCGATTTATTAAATAGTTTTTGCTGTTGATATTTAAGTGATGGTTTTGGTTTTGAACATTAATTTGGGCAGTTTCGTGAATAGGGAGCGATAACCACACGTTGTGTTTGTTTATTATCAACTTTCGAATTATATAACGCTTCCTACGAAATATTAAACTGACAAAATCAGTTACAATATTTACATTACGAATTCTAGCAGGCTTATGGTAAATATATGTAAATATAATCTTAACAGGAGTGAAATCAAAACAAATACGATTTAATATGAAAGCAACTACAAAATAGGTAAAGTACCTCTTACTTACATCTCAAGTCCGCGTAAAAGCATCTTGTTTGCTGAAGGTTTATCTGCCGTAAATGGAAAGCGAGCAATGAATTTCAAATGGCCATAAAATATGGCGGCCTCTTCGCGCCTACAAATCGATACCCGATGAAATACTACTGGTACCTCGCACATACGCACCATACCGCTAATTTGTTTTGACATTTCGAAACGAACGACCACTTTTCCCGCCTACTAGTTGTGCGTTCCAAATCCAAAGGGGATTCGAAATTCTAATTCGATAAATTCAAAATTCTCGCGTTCGTATTCCAACAGCAAAAAGGCTAAATTCGATTGACCGATGCAAATTCGAAACAGACCTCATTCGTTTTTATTGTTAGACGAGACCGATTGAGTTTTTGCTATTATGCTGGACCCCTTTTCGTTTTTTTTTTGCCCTTTGTAGTTCAAGCGAGCGTTTGAGGGTTATCCCCTAGCGCGTGCCGTGAGATATGAAATAACTTATAATCTTCCCCTTACCGTCTTCTACGACGAAAGTCTAGTAATAATTACAAAATACGTAACACCAGAGTCCCCGGGCACAATGCACAAAGACTTTCTATTGTGTAATGCAACAATAGCATGAGTCACACATGACAGACAGAAAGACAATGCGACGGCCGGGACGGCAGTCTTCTAGGGCCCATATAAGGCCGATATGCATAACGGGTATTGAGGGCACAAAATAAACAAACTAAAATATTTCAAAAACATTCCGTATTTTCGATCTACTAACTGGATTAAAATAAAAATAATTATTATATACAAATCGACAGTCGAGATCTTTATGCTTGCTAGATTGCAGTTGAATAAAAACTTAACAAGAACACTGGCCACAGAATGCAGCGTGAATAAGAAATAAAAAAAAAAACAAAATCAATCGCGTGCTTGAAAAGAGATTCCATCAATCAGACGGCAATGCAAGGAGGAATGTTTCGTTCCAAGTTCAAAATACGCGCGACCTTGCCACGGTCAACTTATGACGGCGTACCCTAGACGAATGTTACTTTTTGTTGACTTTTTGTCTCACTTTTTGCAGGTAAATGAACGTGCAAGCATAGCTAACGATGCATTGCCGCCGAAAATGAATTAAACACAATACAGTGCCACAGAGGGTAACAAACTGTACGCATTCAACAACTTGCCTGTCGTAAAACTTCACCTTATCAAGGTCAATGTAATCAACAGAGAGAATATTGCATCCAGTATCATCTGTCATCGCATACAATTTACAGAAAGGCGCAAATTACAACAATTTATATAGTTTTCAGTTGACGCTAATGTCCTCCGTGTCACATTCAATAAGACACTGTCATATGACAAGCAAAGTGACAAATGACAGCTAATCATTCTATTTCAGAGCTGGTTAGTGCCGTCGAGAAATTTCCTTTATCGTCTGTGTATGTTAAATGACTCACGATTTGTTTTTGTGCGGACGATGATTTTGCTATATTTTTTATGGTGTCCGACGCCCGGCGCAACCTGCATGACCTAACTCTTTGTTGGCCGTCCTTTTTTGCTCGGATAAAATGACGCGAGCTTAAATTTTTCACGATTCGTCGCAAATCGATTAGGAGCAACGATTTAAAACGATTATCGAAATACGAGACGATGGAGAAAAACATGCCCGAGCGCGCTGAAATAAAAAAACAAATATTACGAGTATGGAACGGGGTGGTCGTCGTCGCCAGAAGCGACCGTTCGAAACCTGTTTCGATAAAAACTGTATTCGATTCGAAGTAGGAAAAATATTTATAGTTATTGAAAACTTTAAAATAGGTAGGTAACAATGATTGGTAAATTTTTTAACAAGATAGTTTGGAATTTTCCAAATGGATGTTTTATCTGAAATACGGTAATGGGACCGCAGAAAGGTGCACTAAAGATAAAGTAATAGGGGAGCCACTTAAGCATTAATTATGATAGTGTATCTACCTGTTTCTGAGAAACGTGCTGGATTCCAAATTTAAACAAGCATGAACATTGTGCTATCGTGACGATAGCAGAATGTTCAGTCTACATTGTAAGTAAATCAAAACAAAAACAAAACGTACAAAGCTAAAGAAAATCTAAAAATGACATTAAGTTCAAAACAGTTTCAAATTTCATCAACATTCTAATTGTTAAATATTGTACGTACGTCAGAAAGTACGAAATTTGTTTGTAATAATAACTGTGACGCGCTAAACTCATGATCGAAGTCTATTAAAGTACAAAACAGTACACCTTTTCAGAGTTGAACATAAGAGTAAAAAACAATCGTTTAAGCCAGAATTATAATACCTCTATTTATGGTTTGGCGCAGGGTTTCAAATTCGATAATAACCGGACGTACATTAAACTGTTGATTAGAACGTTTAGCAACGGTGTCAAAATAACACAAATTAAAAGATGAGTCACGTCACGTCACGACCACTTTGTTCCTTCGGCAACATAGGGTTAAATTTCATTTTGAATTTTATAGCTGATATCATGCAAAAGGTTTGATTGAAATTGGAAAAAAGGATGAGTTATGTTGCTGCGACTCTTTCGTCACATATGTAATTGAAAAATTAGGTTGTATAACATATCTTCTTTTGTTGTGTTCTTCTTTTTGAATATTTATTTATACAAAATCATACAACAAAGACAAAAACACCTATTTTCCCTTACAAAAATATTTAAACAATACAAACGTGTCGTCAACCCGTTGTAAATAACGTTCTCAATATTTTAAACAAAGTAGGCTCCCACGGTCTTTTAAAAAATGTTGTTTTTAAAATGAAAAAGATTAAATGGTTTTTTCTGGACCGGTCTATTGAGAGCAGGTGCGGGCTCGGTGCCATACCACATGTAGTCATTCATAATTATTCTTTTATTTGTGTCTTTTAAGACTTTCTTTTAACGATTATTTAGTTTGTCTGTTAGTCTCTAAGGTATTTAAATTTTTCATGGGGCCCATGAATTTATGATGGCATGAAAAAAATTAAATTATTATTGTTATTATTTAAATAAATTGTAGATATTACGTTAACAAAAAAATGAAAATGTTTTTATTACATTTGTTCGTAACAGACAAATTCATGACATACAAAAAAAAACAACATAATACCGTTATTTACATAGAGTTAGTTAGTACCTATTTATTTGAATTAAATGAACAAAAACTCTGCGTTTGTATGTTACGATCTTATGAATTTTTACATTGAAATTCTAAATTGTCATATTTTCCTTGCAATTAAATATTTTTCCACTTTTTCATTGCTGCATCAAAATAAAAAAAAATAAAGCATTTTAATTCTCATCAGCATGCTGACCCACTGCCGGGTATAAATAAACCTCCTTCTTTTAATTCTCCTTGACTCCATATTGTTCCCTACCATCCATAACTCCAGTGATAGCAGGTAGACCATTCACATGATTCTTTGAAACACTTATCGTCATTGCACAAAGTATCATGAGCTTAATCCGACAGAAAATATGTATCATTATCGCTTGAACAGATTCTGAAATGCAAGCCAACTTATCTCTTCAGTTGGTACAGTTGTTAACAGCAAGTATTTATTCGAATCTTAGAGTTATTTTGATGAAACAGTTACACTTTTGTTAACCGCAAGATAGTTCCACTTTTGTTCAGAGAACTAGATAACTTTGTGGTTTTGTAGCTACAAACTTAATAGCACGAGTATAATTTAAAACGAATCAAGAAGTGATTGTTTGTGACAAAAACTAATGAAATGATCAATAATTGAGGGCATCTAGTTTCTATGTTTATTACTAAAATAATTGACGATTATATTGTCTTGATTTAAGTGTTCGAAAAGAAACAAACGTTTGCATTACTAGTTTCTATGGAATTAGTTGTTTCATTGGAAATGTTTTAATGTTATTTATATCCCATGGGAACTGATTTATGGGATAAAAAGTAGCCTAGATACCCAGCTTAGAGCTACACCTATGCAAAATTTCAGCCTGATCCGTTCAGTAGTTTTGGCGTGAATAAGTAACAAACATCCATACTTTCACTTTTATAATATGAGTGTGACGAATGTTACATATAAGTGACATGAAGAAAATATTTTACCAAGAGTAACTGACAATTGAATTACCTACATACATAAAATTAAATTAACTTTTTATTTCAACACAACATAAGGAAATACGTAGGCACGCAAATTAAATTCCTAAACATATTAAATGTCATGGTGTGTCTTTTATTTTATTTATTTACTCTATTTTTAAAATATAACCAGTCAAGCGGTCACATGTCGTCATAAAAATACCAGATGTATCCAAACCAATAAATTAAATAAATAGTCATACATTTAACCCTTCGCGGGTCGAGACGTATGCTATCAAATTAACTTTTATCCTATCCCCAATTTAAAAGTAAAATAAATAGGTTATAACGATTTCCGAGGAAAAAAATTAAAAGGAGTAAAAGATACCTGCACTTAGAGTCGAGAGTGGTCCTGTCAGTCGACGTTCGAGATACGGACTAAGGCTGTGGGACACTGAGCGAGGGCTATATATAGGTTTAAAGATATATTATATATAAGATGCACGATGCTTTCACGGTGCGTTTGTGCATTTCGATGATTCACGATCATTACAGTTCATTAATCTGTGATTAAGAATCAATTTGATAATAATTTATCTATAGTATTAAATTTGACTTGTCTAAGTGTTTATTTTTTAAGCCTATGGAAAAATAAATAAATGATATTGACTTTTGATGACCTCTATGAAGCGGTGGGCGATGGTCTGCCTGCAACGCAAGAGGTTGCGGTTTTGATTCCCGCCTCGGGACAAATGTTTGTACGATTTACAGATGTTTTGGGTATTCTGGTCGTTTCCTATGTATAATAAGCAAAAAAATCTATATATCTATTGCAGTTATCCCATAACACAAGCGCTGCTTACCTTAGCGCTAGATAATGCTGTGTGAATTGTTCAGCATTATTTATGTATTAATCATTGTGAACATCAATGGCAAATTAATAAAATATAAATTATTATATTATAAATTATAAATTATTTTTTTAAAGTTGATTTGTGATTCAGTTGGCCCTAGCAGCAGAGATAGAAAAACCACAAAAGATGTTTTAGTCCCTTCATTAAATGTTTTTTTTTATAAAACTTTCTAGACTGTACATTTTTTCAACTTTTATCTTTTAAATTAAAAAATGTTACTAATCTTATTCCGTACTCACTGTACCCCCGCCCTAACACCACTCGTATCTTAACGATTTCAAAGGATCGTATTTACATTTTTTACTCTAAAAAGTGGAACAAAAAAAGGGTAAAGAATAAATTTTGAGCGCTCACCAAATGTCTTCGAACACCAACAGGTTGCTTCTCTGGTATTTCGTTTTTATCTTCGGGTTTCCGATCTGAAAGGTAAGGGTTGGTTTTAGTCTTTGATGTTTTGTGGTTCGGTAAGGTGATATTGAAATTTGTTGGGCTTAGTTCTCTATGTCCTTCTTATATTACAGCTCCGTTTTTTGGTACAAAAAAACGAGTTTACTGCCCTCTATAACTCTCTCTTTTTACCATAAAATGCTTACCACGGGGCTAGATAATGCTAGGTGAATTGTCTATCATTATTTATTTATTATTTATATGTACATTAGGTATGAGTTGTTTCATCTAATGATAGGTATACTTTGACATTTTCTAAGCAGCATTTTTTCTGATTTTATTAGAAATTTATGTATCAAAATGGTTTATAAACCTTTCTATTGCTGAAAACTGCATATAAATCCATTGAGTAGTTTGAAACATCCAAGCCAACAGACAACGGAAGCGACTTCATTTTATACTATGTAAAGATCCAATAATAGCTAAACTTATGTTATATTCATAATTATGTACCTAAGTAAGGTTTTAAATATAAGTATTACTGACAGCATTAGTGCTGGACAATCGACAGAGCATCAATTAACAGACCTCGTATTATGGGAATTAAATTATCAATATAGAAATTACTATTATACTGTAAAACAGCAGTGTTCAATATTATACGAAAATAAACTCATTTTCCAGACTTAATAAGTCCTCTAAGGAGAAACGTTAATAAATCGAGTCATAAAAATATTTGTATAAGAAATTTCGTAGAACACACAATGCCTTGTTTGCCCACGCTTTAGGAGAACAGACAGACAAACAGACATCAGCGTTAGATAAGTGCAATCCAAGAAGGTACAAGCAAGATAATTTGATAAACTGATGCTAGTTCAAAAATACTAATCTTAATAACTGTCGTTTTACTAAAAACTAATCAAAAATAGTCGAGATAGATAGACCAGACTGAAAAAACGGCCCCTGTTATTGAAATTACCTAACACTTTGACTGCGATTTTTTTTCGACGACTGCGATATTTTTTTTAACCTAAAAAATTCGTGCTGCCGCTCTACACAGCGGTTGTGTTGCGCTGCATATGCTTTTCGTTCGAAAAATATTACGGCTGTGCTGAGTCACACAGATCAGTACTTGTATTATTATATGTGGATTTACGCATATTAGTCACTTGTAGAAAGCACATATCGTGTGATTTCAGCACTCAAAGTGTTAATGATTGTGCTTATTTTGACATTTAATCCCATTATTATCTCTCTGCGAAAGATCAGCGACATCTATTGAGGTCTAAGGTAAAAACTTATTTCTTTTATTTCTTTAATTACTAAAATAAACAGTAAAAACACACATACAGCCGACAATCCATTCATTGAATCCTTTTTTTATGTAGATTATTTATTTATTTATTTATAATAATGAAATAAAATGTTCTAAAACGTGCATACCAAAGAAAAGCATAATGCAAGTAAAGATACCTAGTTTCGGCTATGTAATGTACCTACAATAACATTAGAAAAACAAGAATAATAGAAAAATTGTAGAGTCAAATCATAATTGTTAGCAATTTACACAATATACCTAACAATTAACCTAATAGACATACATATTATATATTATACAACAATCCACGAGTAATTTATGAATAAGCAAGACACGTGTGTCATACAAACTATTTGTTTTGTATGACATTGCAACGTTGTTTATGCAGTTGACAGTGGCGCTAGTGTAGCGAGTATTTCAAACTTTACTTAGGTAATTTTGTAGTAACAAATTTAGTTCCCATTTTGTCCACCCGAAGACATATCGTGGTTGAGTTGTTAATGTTTTACCACGTGTATAGTTAAAATTTTAATGATAATTGACAACTGGATTCTACTGTGTGAACTCGTTTCAATTATGTTTTGAATAAACAAGACCATAATGTCTCTTGAGAACTGTTTAAATAATTATTTTATTAAGTAGAGAAAAAGAGGATCTATTGACCATTTAGCATCATAATTTGTCGGGCCTTATGTCCAAGACGACCTCTGTGGCGCGGTGGGCGAAGGTCCGCCTTCGACACTGGAGGTTGCGGGTTCGATTCCCGCCTCGGGACAAATGTTTGTACAATCTTCAGATATTTGTTCCGGGTGTTCTGGTCGTTTTCTATGTATAATAAAAAATAACTATCTATGTAATGTATTGTATTATGTATAGCAGTGATCTAGTAGGTACCTAACCCATAAGCTCTGCTTAGCTTGGGGCTAGATAATGCTGTGTGAATTGTCCAGCATTATTCGTTATAATCTATGGACAAGTTGATATTAAATCTTATAGAATTTTCTCGGTTATTCCAATTTCACGGTTAGTGAAACGTGTTTTGAAGAATCCAAAAAAAGACGTGAAATTTCCGACAAGAATGGTTCTTACTCTTAACATTTTGACCTTACGTAGTGGAAAAACGCAACAAAGCAACGATGCCGCCAAGATACCGTCATGCACGTCCATTTAACTTGTTTATCGCATTATCATGAAAAAAAAAACCAAAAGAAACCTTTAGAAAGCCGGTGTCGAAATTCTTGAGCAATTTAGGGTTAAAATTACAGGCACAAAAAAGTGTTATTACATTATTACAAGAAGTCATTCGCTATTATTACCCAAAAGTAAAGTACTTATACATAATTTTTGTAATTGTTACAAAATACCATCACACTCGGCACGGCAGTAAGAACAAAACATTGTAATAATAGTTTCTTGTAATGAAATGTATATTTGATAACACATAAGTAGTTATTTTAAACGGCGCCGAATTGTTATTGAAATTTTGAATCTTACTACATACTTTTTGTTTATTTATAATAAACCAGCTGCGCCCCGCGGTTTCACCCGCGTGGTGATAGATATTTTGGATAATATACTATATATCTTTATGAATTGTAGCCTATGTGTTATTCTGATATATAAGCTATATTATTGTGAAGTTTCATTAAAATCCATTTAGTAATTTTTACGTGAAAGAGTAACAAACATCCATCCATCCATCCATACTTACAAACTTTGACGTTTATAATATTAGTAGGATCGAGGCAAGTAAATAATTGAAATGCAAGAAATACCTTTCCCCATTAAAAAAATAGGTAGCCCAAGTTTTTTGATAATTACGGATCATTATATTTTTTCTCTTTTTCATGTATTTTTTTCATTTATTTTCCTGTACAATCCTGAACATAACGCATTTCCAATATCTGCTACCTACTTCTCATGAAAACTATAGCCGCGTATGTTCGCTTTTTGAAAATGTAAAAGCAAGATGGCGACTGGATAGCGAGGGAGCGATTAGCTGACCTGACCACGCCCGCAGCAGCGAGGGTGGCTTGGCGTGACTACACCGAACGATTACTCATTACTTTTACAAAAGTAGTACTGTAAGTACTGGCGACAGCAACGGGTTTTATTACTTTAGGTACTAGTTCAATTTCTATATTATTTTAAATGCTTTTTCATATTTTTTTACTTAATTTCCCTCATATTGTAATTATATGATATTGATCTACAAAAAAATAATATTAAAAGGAAATCTCATCTCCTTTTGATTTTGTTATGGTTTAAAAACAAAACATAATAGCAATAAAAAAAATACGGCTCATTGCTACAACATGTGTAAGGTTCAACAAAGTACAGTACTTACATACAGTTTTTGATATTCTGATCATCTCTTTATTACATAAATTATTACAATTATTATTTAACTTTTTAAACTTTCACAATTGGTTAACATATCAAAGATATTGGGTATCGGGTATTTAACGTAGGGGAAAATGAATCAGAAGGTAGTATCGATAAATACCTCATCTTTAACATAGATAATTAATAGGTATGAAAATCTACCAATCGTGGCTGGCTGGCTTAATAAATAGTATTATTATATTTAATAATCTTGTACTAAATAGTATAAGAACTCACTTGTGAGCTCGACAGTACACAGCTAGTTCATTCCATAAAATGGAGTGCTTCCAACTCTGCTGATGACAGGTTGTAAATAAAATTGGGTCAGTTTCGAGGGGTGATATTGGCCCGTAATTAATTAGGAAACACTTGGTTCTGTTTGCATATTTTTGATTAATTCTGAAGATATCACAATTTTACGATAGTAATGTTTGTATTATATATTGTGACGATTGGTTGGTTCATCATCATCATCATCAGCATCAGCCTATAGCAGTCCACTCCTGGACATAGGCCTCCCCCACTACCTGCAGTCTTTCGCAGATCGTCATCCCACCTGGTCGAAGGGCATCCTACACTACGTTTACCGAGTCCTGGTCTCCACTCAAGAACACGTATATTATACACGTATATTGGTTGGTTCATTTCACCAAAATGTTTTATTTAAGCTTTACATTTTACACATCTTTACAAATAAATAAATAAATGTAAGTTCCGCTAAAACACATGATACATATCTCAGTAAATAATATACAATATACTATGTTACGACCAGAACCAAATAATTAATTGTGAGAAATAACTTTCACCAAGATACCTATCTCCGATTAATTTCATTTAATATTAAAGTTTAATTATAATTACATACCAACCGTAATTGAGATCGAGTTTTTAATTAATAGGTAGTAATTAAAGGCATGGGTGGCCCAGAATTATAACAGCACTAACTAACACGCCTACTGTATCGAAAACGCGACATCTCTTTTTACAACTTGTACTTTTAATTATTAACCCTTAATTGATCACTTACCTACCATAATTTGTAAAAATAATATAAATAAGTAATAATAATAAGTTTTGTCGATAAATAAATAAATAATGCTGGACAATTCACACAGCATTATCTAGCCCCATGGTAAGCAGAGCTTGTGTTATGAGTACTAGATAACTGATATACATTATACAATACATTATATAGATAGATTTTTTTTTTTACTATACCTAGAAAATAATCAGGACATCCAGAAGAAATATCTCGAGATCGTACTGCTTTGCAGGCGGACCTTCGCCCACCGCGCCACAGAGGTCGTCAAAATTGTTTGAAATACCTCTTCCTACAAATCAAATGCCAGAACAATAGGATCATTACGAATAACTCCTTTATTCATTGACATAACTCAATGTATGAAACAGTAAAATATAAAAAAACTAAACACGTAGTAACAACATTACTAACGACGTCGTTAATAATTTACGATATAATGTTAACGAACCAGCTTCATTAACCAAATATGTTATTAGTCACTTCATGACACTAACGTTTGACGACAGCGTGGCTTCTCAAAGACTGCAATACCTTGGGACACCGAGGACGCCTAGGGAGGCATGCACCGGCATCAGCGAGCTGCTGGCCTTCCTGGAGGACATCGGGTGGTTAGACTAGCAACCCCCCCACCCGACACGCAAAAAAGGCCCACCGGCGGCGGCCAAGTTGCGGAAACCAGTCCAGAAACAAGTAACAAGTAAGACACTCACGTTTTGTACTCCATTTTAATATATAAAGTAAAAAACTAGGAAGAGGAAATTTCGACGAAAATTTGTAGAATGTTTTCAATTCGTATACCTTTTTTGCACCTTATTTTCTTGCATTTCCACAGTATGTTTACACATCTTAATGAAATGAAATAAAAGTTTATTTCTTTACATTTACAAATAAGCACTTAGACAGGTCATAGTTTATACTATTCATTATTATATAATATTTATATAATACAGGACTGTCCAGTATTATTTATGTACTAGCTGCGCCCCGCGGTTTCACCCGCGTAGTGATAGATATTTTGGATAATATACTATATATCTTTATGAATTGTAGCCTATGTGTTATTCTGATGTATAAGCTATATTATTGTAAAGTTTCATTAAAATCCATTCTGTAGTTTTTACGTGAAAGAGTAACAAACATCCATCCATACTTACAAACTTTAGCGTTTATAATATTAGTAGGATATGTCCACACAGCATCATCTGGCCCCTTTGCATGCATTACATATCTGCTATGAAATACATAATAACTGAAATGTAGGTAGATGAGAAGTTTTGAGTTCAGAAGATTATTTAGTACATATAATTATGTATAATTTATGTTTGAAACTGAAAAAAGACACATTTTTCCACAAATTAAATTAAGGCATTTTAATGAGTACTTTGCGACTTATTGTTTACTTTCAGTTTTTATTAAACCGGTTCCAATTTTTAGGGTTCCGTATCCAAAGGGTAAAACGGGATCCTATTACTGAGACCGTGATAGTAAGACCGTTGAAATTTTCACAGATTATGTATTTCTGTTGCCGCAATAACAACAAATACTAAAAACAGAATAAAATAAATATTCAAGGAAGCTCCCATACAAAAAACGTGTAAACGTGTTTTATTTTGCTCGTTTTCATAGATAATTGTAGGGAACCCTTCGTGCGCGAGTCCGACTCGCACTTGGCTGGTTTTTTATTTTTATTAAGACAACCAAAATGCCTGAACGTCATTGTTTTCAAATTCCCGTGCGCAATTAGTTCGAATTAACACTTTCAGCTGCTGTCACTTAAGTCATCAAAAGTGCATTGACGCCAATTCTATAATGTGCAAAGCTAATGAGTTCACTTTGAGTAATAACTCAAAGTGAACTCATTAGCTATAATACCAACATATTTTTTCCCTCCGTCTTTCCTGTCTGTCCTGTGGTTTAATTTGGTTGCTTCCTTAATAAACTTTTATTACAAAGACCACCAAAGAGCCGGGTATAGATATATAGATAACACTTTATTACACAAAACAGAAAATAATACAGAGATAATAACTTAGAATAAAGGTATAAAGGGCGGCCTTAGCGCTGAGAGCGATCTCTTCCAGGCAACCTTGGGATGGACTGGACATGAACGAACAATATAGACGTTGGCAATTTAATAAATAATTGGTAACAAATACACTAAATACCTACACTACAAACATTATAATAAACTTACATAGACATAAGATAAGGCTATCAATATTTCATATGGATAAATAATGCTGATGCAGCAGTTTTTTGAAGATAGGGAGTGATTTATTTATTTTTTATTTTTCGGGTATTTTCTTTATTACTTATTTTCTTTCATGGGACGGTAAGTATATATTTTGAACAGGATTAGATCAATAAAACTTCAGAAACTATCATGGTTATTAACACTAAAGTCATTTAAAACGGGATATTTACCATGGTTTGATTTTTTGATGTTGTGTGTCGTGATCGAGCTGCGTTCGAAAATAATGAAACCGGTGGTAGTGGTAACGTTCGTAGCAAAAGACGGAAAATGAGGGTAGATCGTTCTGCTCATAAAAACGCAGAAAAGTCGCAGTGCCTTCAGTGATTTCGTGATCATGGCGCATGAAACTGTGCCGAAATATTGGAAAACTCAAAAATCAAATCATGGTAAATATCCCGTTATAAATGACTTAAAATTAGATCAATAAAGAAAAGGTGTTTTTCAAAAAGTTTCATTAATTCGTTCGCGACTTCTTTTAAAATGTCTTATGTATATCTCAAAATTGGTGGTCGAAGGTCCGCCTGCGACGCAGGAGGTTGCGGGTTCGATTCCCGCCTCGGAACAATTGTGTGTACGATCTGTAGATATTTGTTCCGGGTGTTCTGGTCGTTTTGCTATGTATAATTAAAAATATCTATCTGTGTAATGTATTGTATTATGTATATCAGTCATCTAGTACCCATAACGCAAGCTTTGGCTTAGCTTGGGGCTAGATGATGCTGTGTGGATTGTCCAACATTATTAATAATATTAATATTAATAGGTATAGGTTATAATTATCTATGGATATTAAATAGGATTAAATGGATGTTTTCTCAATTTGTGCGATGCAAAAGTTTCAGGTTTTAAGTTATCCTTTATAAATGTTTGTCTGTGTGGAAATGTATTAACTTCACCGTTGGAAAACTTCACTATCGGTGACATAGGCTATATTATATTTTAGAAATGAGAAATTAGAGTTTGATAGAAAACACTTTATATACCATACAAAACAGAAAAACAATACAGGTATAAGCAATAGAATAAAGGAAGTATAAAGGGCGGCATTATTGCTGAGAGCGATCTCTTCCAGGCGACCTTTGGATGGACTGGACATGAAGAAAACAAAATAGACGGTGGTACTTTTGTAAATATATAGATAAAAAAGAAAACAACAATACTAGTATACTTACTACAACAATACTAGTATACAACAACAATACTAGTATACATTCCAGGCGACCTTTGGATGGACTGGACATGAAGGAACAAAATAGACGGTGGTACTTTAGTAAATATTATAGATAAAAAAAGAAAACAACAATACTAGTATACTTACAACAACAATACTAGTATACATATACTACTATTTTATATTTAACCCAAAACTTACATTACAAATAACCCTTATTGAGTACCGTGTAAAACAGCGTTCCTAACACGAGCCAAGTTGAATCAAATGTACTGTTTTGCATAAGAATAGTGCAACAGCTGTGCAGACATCTGGGCCTTTGGATTTCGAATGTTATTTCAAACATAAAACTTTCTTTTGATATTCAAGAAAGGAGTTTTAGTTTAGAATTTTATTTTCAAACTAGCTAACTGCCGCGGTTTCACCCGCGTTAAATTCAAATTGCACATTTCTTAATTTTAATATAGCCTATGTTCACCACGGATAGTGTAGCTTCCTAACGGTGAAAGATTTTTTTCAATTCGTTCCAGTAGTTTCGGAGCGTATTCAATACAAACAATCAAACCTTTCCTTTTTATAATATTAGTATAGATTTAACCTAAAAAGTTTTACTATATGGGTTCTATAGACTCAAACTTTATTACGTACTTACCTCTGTCCTCATTTTTAGAAGCATATTGTTTATTAAAATAATATTTAACCCTACCTACTAGGTTAACTAACTTATTAATGAGGTTTGTCTGTATATAACAATATCTATGGGTAAGTACTAAGTACATAATTCATAATAGATATACATATATTTATAATACCACGTAGTTGTTGATAATTTATTACGGATTTTCCCAACCGCATTGAAAAAAATAACTATTTAAATTCATTTACATAAAAAATTAAGTACTTGAGACGTGAGCTTAATTGAGTCATACTAGTTCTAGGAAAAACATGTAAATAAGGAAGAATTCCAACAAATATTTTCGTTTTACTTTTTATCTGTTATATTCTTGTTAATAAGAATAACTTGTTTCATTTCAAATAGCTAAGTCGATTTTTTTTCTATATTTGTATTTATTAAACAGCCTTTGCCTTTCTTTTAGATGTGTTTTTGTGCAAAAACAATGCAGTATTAAATATATCAGACTAATATTATAAACGCGAAAGTTTGGAAGTTTGGATGGATGTTTGTTAGGTACTTCTTTACGACTAAACTACTGAACGGTCGGGCTGAAATTTTGTATACAGGAAGTTCTAGGCCTAGAATAAGACTTAGGCTACTTTTTGTCTTATAAATTAGTTCCCACGGGATAGAAATAACCTTCAAACGTTTCCATAGAAACAACGCATGCGAAACCGCAGGCAGAACCTAGTATGATGCGTAGCGTACGAATCAATCTAAATAATAAATGATACTAGTAGTTTTAGAAATAGAATAAAAATTCAAAAATAGAAGAAGCAATTCATTTCATTCAGCAAAACCAAAATCATCAATTTATTTCCCATTGATTAAAATAATTTCCCTGCAGCATCCATATTGATAACCGTTCCTCTTTAAACCATAGGCCATTAGACACGTTTGGCTTAACCCTTATCCAAATTTATGATCCCAACCGTCTTAGACCTTTGAGAACATCAGAATAAAGAATATTATAGCCCAAGCTTCTCACATAAATTACTATCAATGCATGCACACGTATGGGAAGCCGACGAAACAACGGGTTAAGTCTTAATAAATGATCGCATTCAAATAGGGTCGCAAGATATTTGAATCTCAACCCTTTACTGCGACACCTGGTCTACGGGACCCGAAGTCAAAAATTTCCTTTATCGCATTAGCATAATATTTATAATAATCACAATGGGATGCGTATACAAAGTAGCTTAGATTTTTGTAGTTGATTTTAATGCACGGTAGCTATTGCTATTGTCAGTGAGATAAGGGAATGGGACAATGGTTCTTTATGATGGTGGTTTGTAAGATATTCTGTGAATAGACTCAAGTATTTTTAGTTAACGAGGTGGTTCCGAGTGCTTAGCTATTTCGTTTTATGGCGCAAGGAAATTTAGAACGCAATTAACACGCAGAAACTATGAATTCTTGTTGTAAAGTGAGCGGTCGTCATAATCAAACATACGTCTTCAGTAGGTACTAGAATTTAAATGGCTGTTATTCTATCTTGGTTACGCAATTGATACAGAATCAAGACAGAAAAAAGCAATCCACAAATAATTGAAAAAAACGTTGTGAGCAAGTATTTTGAATTATCAGATAATTTAGGAGTTTTTGTAGACATGATGCATTTGATTGCAGCCTTTAAAAGAAAGCTATAATAGTAAATTGAAAAAATAATCAATTACTTTTAATTGCTCACTTTCCAGCATTATATTAACTTCCATCAACATTTTTCTTTAGAAAAGTGGTGCGTGCGTTAATTAGTTTAGATTGGAATCATTGATACTCGTACGTTGCGTCACTGCATTCCCTGATATATCATTACACCACAAAAAACGAACCCATTAAAACCGAAAGTAATACTCTTCAAACATTAAAAGCAGAATATCCCATCGACCCAATTTCAAGACGACAAAAAAGCCCACAATAGACAGCGGGCTTTTGTCTAGAAACCGTCAAATGATACGCATTAGTTTTTTTATCCTTTATTTGTCGCGATATGAATACATTTAAAACAGGAAGGATGTGAAAGTTTGGGGTCTACAAGACGCCGTATGCCGTAAGGGTTAATACAAAGAAGGTGGGTAATAGCTGAAACATTGTGTTATGGAATGAATTATTACGACTGGCCTATAATTTTTAGCTTTTTTATTTTTTGAAAGAGGATGTTCTTTTAGAAATTAATGATCGAGTCAGGTCTTGGAGCCACCCGTTGTGTTCAGTATTGCGAGAGTCATCAATATTAATTATTAATGGGACTAGAAATGAATTGTTTAATTTTAATTTTCTGCATTTCAGACTACATTTCTAATTCATGTAGTCTGGCATAAAATAATATGCTAGGGGTTTTGTTTGATACCTTATTGGGTTAACTTTTTTGACACGGCCTGGTTAGTAAAGTTAGCCCAAAAGCGGATACAAAAGGTCGTAGCAGATCAGAAGTGCTCAGCAACAACGCAGCACAAAAATGTGCATTCAAATATGGTCTTTAACTCGTATAATTTAGGCAAGTTTTAGACTTACGGCATCATCTTTTGTAGATGCAATAATTTAATTGTTTTGTTAAACTAAAAACTGACTTCCAACTCTTTTTATTTTTTTTAACCCTTATTTACTCGCTCATAAAAACATAAGTACTCGCGTAGAAAAAACTACAAAACACATACAAAATCAGACTTTTATTTATGATAAAGATTTAAAAATAAGCGTTGTAAATTCGAAACTCCAATAACTAGAGACGATCAAACAGTCGCTGGGGTGTTAAACACCCCACGCGAGTAATTAAGGGTTAAGGGAAATACACAGGAATAACAGTTTTATATAACCACCTCGGGTAGGTATATTATTTTCTATACAAGAACAAAGAATTTTTCACATCAGTCCCTAATCGACTTAGTAATCGACGACCATGACATAGGAAATGTAAGAAAAAAATATACATACATGTAGCCGATCATAGAACGTCGTATTCTTTGGTTATTCTTCGTTTACAGGGCCAATAGATAGATAGAATGACTTTAAACAATACAATAGGGCCACTCGACATTCAGAGTGACATTATGGTGAAATTTATCTCATCTTATCAAACTGATAACAGTGATAAGTAGCACCTCGTGATCAATCACACTATCTGTACTTTCTTTTGATAACTTATCAATAATTCCATTTGACATTCAACAGTACCTATGTACTACCTACTGATAACTTTTTAAAGAGTATAATACAATGATACGAGTATGAAGGCAGCTTAAACGTTGGAATTTTTTAGGGGTCCGTACTAAAAAGGTGTATTGTAAAATAATAAATAAATGAATGACTAGCCTGAACTAACTGAGGCATTGACTATCTGTCTGCCACAAGCCTCTTCCCCCCGTCTCTATAACTATACGATAGAGCAAATTCAATTTTTCAGAGGATTCGTGTAAGTAGGTAGCTACGCAGTCACGCGTCGTTCGCTTCGTAGAAGGCCAGTAAGAATAAAAAATAATTAAGTGCTACGGAACCCTGAGTACACGAAGCCGACTCTTACTTGCCCGGTTTATTTGAATACCTGCGCTTGATAAATTAGGTATTTACACATTTATAATCAGGTAGATAAATAATTTGTTTTCTTGGCAATAACCCCAAAGGTCAATAAAAGTGATATAATAAAAGTTGTTAGTAAAACAAGCCAGATAACCTGATTTGTTATTTCATAACTTTTTTGCTTTCTGCTAGCATTGATTATATATAAATAATCAAAATCATTGTTTGTCACAATTTGATAAACGTTTAACTACCTAATTATTATTTTTGTCTGACTCTATTTCTACGCTCAATCTTGCCTTAAGAGCCTGGTAAAGAATTCTTACTGAAGAATCAAAAAACTAAGGTTAGGTCAAATAATAAAAATAAACATACCTTAAGTCTAGATTTTTCATCAAAATCCATCGGTGTGAAGTCAAGTTAATACAATCTGAAAAAAGAAATACAACTTTATAGTGTTGCCATATAATAAATAAGTAAGTTATTCAAAAAAGCTTTTAATCAACAGTATCCAACATGCCATCGCCCAATTAAATAAAAGAAAAATGTAATCCGTGCACGACAGATGATTTATTTAAAAAATTATCGCGCAAGGTGTCAACAAATCTTACAGAGCCATCCATCTTTGTCTAACTCGGCTTATCGGGACGATATCAATGTGTCGGCGAGGCCCATACATATTTATTTATGCGCGAAATTTGCATCGACTTTTCAAGGGTTAAAACTGAACGCCTAAAGCTTGTAATCGCGTTCCATGCGTAAACAGAAGTTTGATTTCAAACGGAGAATTATTGAGTTTCAAAAAAAGAACACACACGATTTTTTTGTATCGATTTTGTTTCATGCGTTCAGTTCGTCTGTGTTGCTATGTGAGATTCAGTATTGCTACCCTTACATAGTTTAATTACTATTTTTATGTCCTATCGTTAAAAAAATAACATTATCGTGAATCGCGTCATGTTTGCAATAACAAAGGTCAAAATAAACTTTGTAAAACGAAGTGAACCTTTCACGATCTACAACATTGTTTCCAAAATAAGAACAAAATCGCCTTTTCATGTCTTTCATCAACTTCGACATTTACCAAGAACATGTAAGATTACCCAGTTCTCCTTGAACTAGCAACATTATCTTTGAATTTTATAAGAGTATCAAGTAACCACTTGATTTCTTAGAAAATAAGCATTCACGCGAAAATTGCTCGATAAATCGAAATTGATAGATTAACTTCATTATCCCTGCAGAAAAAAACGACAAAACTGAGCAAAAAAAAAAACATTGGTAGAATAATAAAAAGTGCAACCAAAAAAAAAGAAAGAAGATGAAAAAAGTTAAGGTGATCGCAATTGAGTCACAATAATGTTCGATTTTTGAATGGCGCGGCACTCAAGTAATTGTGTGTATTGTTGAGGTGGGCTGCATGCATTGAGTATGACAGTAATGAATTACTAGCGACTTTATGTTGTGTCAAGCGTGTTTTGACAGCTATACAAGTTTCTATGCTCGTAACTTATTTCGTTTGACTTTACTGGTTGTGGTAATTATTTTTTAAGTAGTTCCGTAAAAACCTTTGTGCAAGTATCTGTGATCATGTTTTTTTCCATTATTCCTATGAAATCGAAGATTTTGTATTCGTTTGCCCCTTTTCAATACTTTTATTTATTCAATGATTTAGAATTATAGGCAACTTGACTGTTTTAAAATGATTTATGTATTGGATATTAATACAAACAAACAAAAGTGGCTGTCTTCAAAAAACCAAGTCATTAATAAGTGTCACAGTCAACCTTGGCCTCAAGAAACGTAATTCCAAACAAGTAATAAATATAAAACGTACATTTTGACAATGCAGTCGACTCAGACGCCATTGTTTAATTGCCTGTCAAACTTAAACCTTTGTGGACAGAAAACATGGGCATTTGAATTTTTTAAGGTTATCATATCACATTAAAAATGAATCATGAATCAAAACATTAAATTGGCGAAGAGTTGTGTGCCTAATTTGTTTGAGATACGGTTCTATGTGAAATATTTTTTTTTTTACATGTTACAATAAATCGGTAAAAAATGCTTTTAAATAAAAAAATAATTCAATCTAACTAGTTTTCTAAATAATTATTATATTCAAGACGAATTTGTAAGCAATGTTACAAATTCGTCTTGAATATAATAATTATTTAGAAAACTAGTTAGATTGAATTATTTTTTTATTTAAAAGCATTTTTTACCGATTTATTGTAACATGTAAAAAAAAAAATATTTCACATAGAACCGTATCTCAAACAAATTAGGCACACAACTCTTCGCCAATTTAATGTTTTGATTCATGATTCATTTTTAATATTTTGATGTCATGCTGTTTTATTTTAGATTTAGAAAAAATTTTGCAAATTTATGGTGTTTTTAACTAGATGACGAACTTAAAATAATAGTGTGTTTATTTGTGTTTGTCAGTGTTTATCAGTCAACGTAACCAAACCCTGCTACAGTGTTCTTCAAGACACTTCAGATAAAAATTGTTCTTCTAATTGTCAACTCTATTAACATGTTATAAGGTTGAATATGTATATTGCGTGGATGATTGGTGGTCTACTCAAGTACAAGACAAACACATAGAAAATCTTGAAAGGCAATAATATTTACACGAAATAGTAGATATGATTTATTATAAGATATTTAATCTCATCACTTACGACTTCATCACCAAGGTGAGAAAGGTTAATTTGATTCGGGACATTAGATTTTATTACCTATCTCTGTTCCGTCACGGTCAACGAATTTTTTTTTTTTAAATGGAATACGTATTAATGAGTGAAATATATCAACCTTCTTGTTTTCACTACCCTACTCAATGTCATCATCATCATCACTGCTGGACATAGATCTCCCCCAATGAGCGCCATAACGCCCTGTCTTCAGCTTGACGCATCCAGCATCTACCTGCAGTCATCCCACCTGGTCGGAGGGAGTCCTACACTACGTTTACCGAGTCGTGGTCTCCACTCAAGAACACGTTTGCCCCATTGATTGTTGGTTCTTCGCGAGATATGGCCGGCCCACTGCCACTTCAGCTTGATAATTCTTGTGTTAAAACTCATTTAGGTAACTCAAATCCCGGTGGGCGTTGCGACCTGCGACACAGTATTTTACTTCTGCAGGTCGCATCACTTCATATTTTGTTATTGGCACCATAAGTATGTTTCTAATAAAGTCTTTTTATGTTATTTTATGTATTAAAATATCACTTGTATCCAGCCTGTGCTGCTGACAGTACGTAGGCAGTTAGCTACCACGCCATTAGCGATTGGTGATCGCAAACCGATATTTTGTGGTCATTTATCGCTGTCTGTCGCATTGGTGCGTAATGTGGTAGATTCGTTGCAATTTTCTACGTACCAGTTATTTTGCTGACTAGGGTGTTATTTAGAAAATACCTTGGGAATATAAATTGAATTGCTTGATGATATGCTTTTGCTGATTTACTACGTATTTTACCAGACAATTTACTAATAATGACATAATTTGTTCCGGCCACTAAGCTTAGAAATCAGGGTAGATCAGATTCTAAACACCATTTTAAAGTACGGGAAAATTCTATCCGTTTTATTTTATGACTAGAAGCTCGATAAAAATTGGTAAGATCTATAATTCCTTAGGAAACAGGCTACATTTGAGCCAGGTAAAAGGTGTCAATATATGGTAGAGGTAGGTAGAATATGTAGGTTAGTATAAAACTTTAAAAAAATATGTTTGATTTAATATTGCAGGTTGCAGTGCAGGAAATACCAATCACAAATCAATGTCTCGTTTTTTAAAAAAACACAACGTGAGTATCACTAATCAGTTGCCATCAAAAAATCAATCAAAATGCAATAAAAACTCGTTAGATCTGTTATTAAAATGCCAGACACAGTTGACCTTGAAAATATAATAATTTGTTTCTAGGTCGAGCTGAGATGCAGTGTGAGTCATCCCTGTTGCTATCTGTCTTAGATTAATAACGCTATAGAAGCGCAGATGTAATCTGAATGCACACGTTTCTGAGAAAAATGCACTGCTGGAAAATACAGAATGCACTAGCTCGCGCCTTTTTACGCGTTGCTTTTATAGAAAAGTTTTAAGGCTATTTCTATCCCCTGGGCAGTTCTATTTAAAGGATAATAAAGTAGTATATGTTTAAGTCCAGGCCTAGATCGACATGTATTCCAAATTTGCCCCATCAGTAAGTGTTAGCATACTAATTAAATTATACACTAAACATGTTTGCTATTGTCTAATCAGAGACATCATGAGATATTATTATTCAATTCGCAGACTTCTTATAAAAATTTAGGTTGCACGTTTTGCGATAATGTTGGTGATGTCTGTGGCCTAAGGCCTAATAAATGAAGTAGAAGGTCTAACATTGTGATCTTTCTATTATTTTTGGCTATTTTATGTCCCGTAAAAAACAATGTACAGCACGTGACCGTACAGAGTACCGGATTTTGGGCATGTCCTTTCCCCAGTAAGTGGGATAAAATGAACTGATGAAAAAAATATACCAAAACCCACCTTGCTATATGACAAAATGTAGTTATAGTTAGGGAAGAGATGGTCTAATGAAAAAATAACCGAATGTGAGGTTTAAAGTTCGGTTCGTACGCACGAGTGTCAGTTCTATGCTCTTCTATTACTTCATGCAGTTTCCTAGTTTGTTAGCTTCACCCACGCTTATTTGCGAATAAACTGAAATAACTATGAATATGTCTTTATTGCATCACCTCCTTACAAGTGTGCTTTACGACTGCAGAACTGCTTTGAAGATCAACTGTGACCTTTTGAATGACTGTGAAGGAGGGTAATGGTTTATTAAATGTCTTTATTGAATACTGTGTCTTTTACTGTTAGTAACTATGTTATTTGGCAAATAGAATGAAGGAGCAAGCTCTGTGGTGTAGCGGGAAGAGGTCCGGCTGCGACGCAGGAGGCTGCGGTTTCGATTTTCGCCTCGGGACAAATTGTTTGTACGATCTGCAGTTCAGGGTGTTTTCAGTGTATAATGAAAACATTAATACAAGCTAGCTTGGGGTTAGATAATGCTGTGTGATTTGTCCATCATTTTTTATTCTTGCTTTGTTTCTATGGAAACTTTATAAAGTTATTTGCCATGGAACAGTTTATGGGATAAAAAAACCTAAAATAGCCTCTGTTTCATTCCAAGCTTAAAGCTACAGAATTTTAGCTCGATCCGTTCAGTAGTTTTACCGCGACGAAGTAACAAATATCCGTCCATCTAAACTTTCGTATTTATAAGATGATGTGATGTGATACCGACCTTTTTTTTAAACAGGAATAAAAGTGTTTTTTTAATTATTTAAAGTAAACATCAAAAACCAGCACAACAAAGTACTAAATCAAGCTGAGCATTAACAATTAAATGCATTTTCTCGTGCGAATTGTAATCTGACTACAAAATGGCTGTCGTCCAAACTGAGTACATAAATAAGTTTCGGACTGAGTTTCAAGTGATGAGTCGGTAATTAAGGAGAATTTACTTACTGTGAAAGTTACATTACATTACTTACATTGCAGTTTTGCAGTAGACTGAAAAATAAAGTATAGGTAGGTACTTAGTTTGTAAATTGCATTACAAAAAATGGTTATTCTGTAGGTAGGTATAGTATTTTATTTATATAGTAAAAAAGTTGTATTTTTGTTGAAATTTAGATTCTTTTGTAAAGAAAATTTACCAGGTACTTCGGTACTTCCGCTGTAGCTATTAATAATTTTATCACCTAATTGTATTTTATATATAATTTTTAATTATTATTAGGTAGTAACTAGTTCAGTTATTTCTATAAATTATAAGTGGAAACTGTCATAAGCTTCATTTCTATGTAATGTTACCTAATAATAATCTTTTTGTTTCACAAAATAGTAATATTTAATGTAAAATAAAATATCGGTAGGCACAAATGCAATGACCGTTCTCAACCTACTTGGTTGTAATAAATGGCGTGTTTTTTTATCTGAACCTAAACCACTATACTTTTTTTATGTTCAAAGGTTTTTTTTATGACTAACAGAAAGATATACTACTACTTGAGGCTTCGTAATAATCAAGTTTTTTGGCACAATATTTCGCATAAAACTACACAAAAAACATTGAACGGTTTGTGATTTTTAAGAACCTACCCTAAGGTGATGGACATGGATGAAAAAAAAACGGATTTTACTATTTTATGGGTTCTACAAGTGCTGTAGATATCAGAGTGCGTGACACACATTAGAATAGACCCTCTAAGTCAACCCTTGCAGAAAGATCTTTAAGTGATCTAAGGGTTGAGTTGGATGGGTATATTCTTAGGCCAAGACTGAGACTGACGCTTTTCAAAACCCTCTTTGAAATAGTTTTGTTCTGTATAATTTTAAGACAGAGAAATAACAGAGTTTGGTAGAGAAACTATCAAACAACCACTATAACTTATAAGTAAACCATGTATTTCACGTGCTACCTCTAGATTATTAATTTGCAACAGTGTGCAGTTACCTCATTTTTTTCTATCAAAATATAAATGTGATGTTTGTAAATATAATATGAAAAAATATCATTTTGTTGGTATAGGACATAACATTATAATATAGGCTAAGGCTGAGCGTAAATAACGCGCACAGTTTTGATGTCAACCATTTTGGCTATTATTTTAAGAAGCGCGTTGAAATCTTTTGTATGGAAATGGAAATACATTATTTTATTTACGAATATTATGATTAAATTATATTTTTAAAATACATCCAAAGATTATTATTTATTTATTTAAATATTAAGCACCGTATTAACAGTAATGAAAGTGCTGACTTTAACTAAATAAAATTTTATTTTACTGACATAATGTGTGTTGTAGTATTTATATATATTAGGTATTTATATATATAGGCTTGTAGGTATTTATATTTAATAAAATATTAATAAGTGACGTAATTAGTAACAAGGTAATATAACGTCCATTGCGACCGATGTGATTCAGCGGTGGAAGTTCCGCCTGCGACGGGTTCGATTCCCGCCTTGGGACAAATCTACAAGTATTTGTTCCGGGTGTTCTGGCTATTTTCTATGTATAATTAAAAATAGTTATCTAAGTAATGTATTTTATCAATTATATCAGTCATCTAGTACCCATAACACAAGCTCTGCTCCGCTTGGGGCGGGATGATGATGTGTGGATTGTCCAGTAGGTATTACTTTTTTATTTGATTAGTATCACTATGATATTAAACTAACTTAGTAGGTACCTACCTTAGTAATCTTACTTTGTATTTTAATATGAAAATTCTCAGCGTGTAAAATTTGCAGCTTAAACGGTGAAAAATATATTTTTTATAAATACAAAGTTAATGCTTTTTATTTACTTTTCGTATATTTGTCCCGTGATAAGGACCCGTATTTTAATCGTGGTAACAAGATAAAAACATGCGACTGGTTGTTATCAACGGTTTGCTGTTGCTGTGCCGTCGGCTGATAGTCTGTTAGGTACTTACAGCGTGAAGTTAAAATGTATTATTTTTAAAACTTTAAATTAATTAATATTAAAAAAAAAATACAGTTTACCTTTGTAAATTTTATTAAATTTAAAGTTTTCCTACAAATGGGTAAAAATTATATAAAAATCTACAAAACTTTATGGCTACGAATGAGTTGTTTCAGTTTCATCATGTTTTTTTTTCAAAACGTCATTTATTTTTCTTAACCACAATTTTCTAATCCACAATTTTAGAAAAATAAATGACGTATCGAAAAAAAACATGATGAAACAGAAACAACTCTTTCGTAGCTATAAAGTTTTGTAAATTTCTATATAATTTTACTGAAAAATTCTAAATTGTTTGTATAAAAAAAGATTTTCTAACTCTTTGACAACCTAGGGTAAAAAAATCAAGTGTTATTAAGCTAAAAGGATTATGTCACGTAACTGTTCATAACTATCATTTATATGTTATAAAAACAGAATTGGTTTCTGTCAGGTGTGGCGGGCAAAAAAACGTGCACAAAAAATTTTGCCCGAGGTTCATTTAATCGGTTTGAAGTTAGATTTATGGAACCACGTCACTATTAAAAACTTAACTAAAATGTATTTTGTAAACTTACCATTTATTTCTTCTTTCAGTGCAGGCGTTTGTTGAGTTTCTTAGTCTTTTGCACCAAAAGTGCATTTTAATTCCATATTATTTCACATTTCACTCAACGTCACTTAGTGGGTTGACACATTCGATAAGTATTTGTTATTTTTGACGATATTTTAAAAATGCGGTTTTTTAAATTTTACCAATTTGCTGGTTATACAGGGTGTCCAATTTCAATTAAGTAGGTATTCTATCATCTGCCATTGGTCACTAGCGATTGATCCTCCATTGGCATACTAAAGGCCTTGGGCCCTTGATTATTTTTTTATTCAGCACTGAATATTATCACAAATTTTTATATTTTTTTTACAAAAACCTTGTAATTTTTTTAAGTTGTCAACTCTTCAGAAGCTACCACGGGAATTGATCACCAAAGTTCTAAGTCTTGTTGGGAACCCGATTCTTATAAGCCCCGGAACCGCTAGAGCGCGCAGACCCCGTGCGAGTTTCAAGAAAAAAAAACAATTGACGATACGTGTTCGCGCGTTGATCGTCGTCACAAGAAGACGCGACGCGAGTGGCCAGAGCGAGCATCGGCCGCGCTCGAACCAACGGATTGTATTGTTGAACCAAGTGCTCGCTCGTCGCGTCGGCGCGCGGGGGCGGAGAGGGGGGAGGGACACACACACATCCACCCCACCGACAACGTACCATCCATTACCAACGTACCTATTTTAAATACGCGACGCGCCAATCTAGCTCCTATGCGTCTCTACTAGGGTTGTGGTACTGCCAAGCGAGATGGGACTAGCGGCGCGCATGTCACTAGAGAGGGGCAACGTGCATCAAGCGTATGTGACCAACTCGATGCAATAGTGTAGTGTCAGACTTTGTAAGTACTGGATGAGATGTCTTGAAATTTTAATAAAGAGTCTCTGTTTCATGCTCTTTCATTTCAGCCTAATAGGGTACTTTACCGAGACATATGGCGAACAGTTGGATCGAGTTTTCTCGTATATGTTTAATTGATATGTTTTTACAGCTCAGTGAATCGCTGCGGGCTATCCTTGCCATCGATGCTCATATTTCTACCTCACATGCTAATAGAAATTGAAACGCATTGTGAATAAAACTTTTGAAACTTCATGGTTACTAACGGAAAAGTTATTTATAACGGGATATTTACCATGATTTAATCATGGATAATTCAAAAATCAATTCTAGTAGTAGACAATAATTTTAACGTACCAACGAATGAATATAAAAAAGAAGAAATCGAAGAAAGATTCGAGGAGGTGAATGACCTTATTTGTATTGTCTCACCAATGTGTATGTATGACGAATAATATGTGAGCGTTGCATTCAGAAAAATAACATTTACACAGTTGACTTTGAATACTACACGACTTGAACAAACACCCACGCAAAAGCCCACGTTCGAAATCCAAATTAAAATTTTCGAATTCTGTTGGACAGAGCGGACTCTCTAACGGGACCAGCCATTTATTTTTAACTGGTTATCTATGTATAATATTTAAAAGAAGGTTTTTAATATGTCCAAGAGATGATTTATTCGACACTTGCGTGTAGAGGCAAACTTATTATAAATTTCGGTTGCCGATTGGTCTCAACGATTAAGGCCTACCAAAGGTTTCTCAATCGTAAATTTAATTAGTATTCTCTTGATGTTTTTTGAAAGTTGACCAAGCAAGAACATTAAAAGTTGTCTGTTTGAGTTAAATATTACCATCAAGAGTGTTATGGCCATGACCGCGTCATGGCTTGAAACAACATATTTAGCTTTAAGTTCAACTCATATATTACTGTTTTTTTTAAATTGTTAAATTAATTTATGAATCAATAAATAATTAATAGATATTTCAGAGATTGTCATTTCACACAACATATTATATAGGTATATATTACTATTGCTATTCGTGCTATGTCTATAGGTCATGACTTATCTGCCCTAAAATAACATAACTACCATGATATCAGTTACTTAATTTCCAATCTATCCAGGATTTACAGATGAGGATTAAGATACGACTTCCTGCGTATTTATGACAGGAAGCACTCGAGCTGCGTATTTATCAAGCCTAGCTTGAATTTAAATTGTCTTATCTACTAAATTATTGCTAACTTTATCCTATTTATTGCGTATATTTTTGCTATCGTGGAAGCTAATTTTACCTATGTCTATCGAGTGACTTATTACGTCGTACGTTTCTCTTCTATCTTCAATCTACCTTGTCGTCATAATTTTATTATTAATGTTAGGAATATTTTTTATTAATATTTGCTCTTAGCTGAATCATAAAATTTAACTCGTATGTTATATACAGGTTTATCTACATTATTTATCGGCAGTAAAACTATATAGGCTATGGAAGATAAGACGATGGAGATAAGTTTGATATTTTATCTAGCGAGAAGCCAAGTGTTGTTTTATGTCTCACCTGACATCTTTAGATAGCCCAACCAACTGTTATAAATGTTATTATATAAACTAGGTATTTCTATGATTATATAATGTGAAAGTATACGATTTTTACGACTTCATTGCCATTTGAAAAGCACTAGGATACTATGAACTTTACTTTTCTTCAAATTTGTATTGTTATTGAAACTTGGCAACTATCTAGCGTTAGTATTTTCTTTGGTTCTTTTTTGAATTCTTATCAGAATATTTTTCTTTTAATGTTGAGTAAGGTTGACTTATTTTATTGACCAACCTGCGCAGACATACCTACGTAGGTACTTATGTCCAATTTCCTCCCGAGCGTCTTGTTTACAGTTTACACAAAAAATTACAATTTTTGTCAAGCAGTTGTTAATTTTCACAGTAGCTTAGTCAACATTAACATTCACTATCCAATTCATTGCGCAAACATCGAAATCCAAATTTGAGGTTATTTGAGCGGGAAAGCGACGAGAAAACTATCGAACAAACACGTCGTAGGTAACTGATTACCGGACACCCTGTATACCTAACAACTCTAGACACTACCACATTCTAAATTTATAAAGGTTGTCACAGTGAGTCGCGTGCACTAACGGTAGGCCGGTTCCTAATCGCAATAATTATCGGTTTATTGTTTAGTAGCGCGGGTGGCGAGCAGTGCACCTCGACACATACTGCCCAACACAACGTCTCTTTCCCCCTTAACTTCCGCACCGGGTTTTTACTTAGGGCGCAGGCGCCCCTGACATTTTTTTCAAACCGCGCCCATGTTTCTGTAATTTCTATCGCACCGCGCAACTTCACGAAAAACAGCTTTTTTCGGATATTTTTTTCGCGACATCTCTTTCTAACGGACACATTCGCTAACTCCCCGTCCCCCTTCTTCTAACGGTTATCGCACGGCACTTTTCTATCGTGACGCTTTTGACATAACGTCCTCTCTGTCTAGTGACGACGAGATGGTTGTGACGGCGATTATTTTACTGTTGCTCATCATATAAAACTCTGTCCAAAAATTTGATTTTCTATTTTCAACCTTATTGCTATGAAATAGAATCTAATCCGCGACGCGTCTAGCGTAGATGCGACTTTACGATCTAAAACTATGAGTGTAAAGTTCCGGCCATTTTTGCGATAAAAAAAATCGCATGCATGCACGTAACCACGCCTTTGTACACGCACATATTGCTGTCTACTTTACTCCTTTTTTATTTTCACTTGCGGTCTCGCTCTGTCACTCACACACACATGCACGCATCAAGTGCCTTGCAAAGCGTACGCCACCTAGTATCGAGTAGCAGAACTTCTTTGGAATTTGGAGCGTGACGAAGTGAAAGCTTTCTCCGAGGGTGGCAGCACTGGAGAAAGGGGTTGATTAGTTCCAGCATCGTCCGCTAACGGCGCCACTTTCAACATTAAACATAACAGAACCCGTACTTATTAGAACCAGGGCCGGTAACATAAACAGCTTTAGAAAATAATTGCAGAGTACTAATGCGGCCAAGAACCAATTATGTCCGAGCAGAACTGGTCTAAGGGCATACGGAATACGGAATTCTACTACTTTAGGATATAATGAAAACAGATTTGCTATATTAGCATTTTATTTGCCAAGTTTGTGTTGTCGCTCACCAGGGGGCGCCGTAAGCCGGTTCTATTGACAACCGGATTATGTAGAGGAAAATAGCTTAGACGTTGATTTAATTTTATTCATTAGATTTATATTGATGTTCTGTAATGCGAATTTTATTAAATGTCCGTTGCAACAATTAGTTTTATTTGCTAAACTCGTTTAAGATAATATATGTCTGAATAAAGAAACTTTTTATTTATTTATTATAGAAAAGACATAAAATTAAGTATATTAATAAGAACTACTCGCACACAATAATTATTATTAAAAAAATATTAACTAAACTAGATAGGTATATAGGATAGGACCTATCAGCAAGTTTTCAAGATGCTGTTCGTACTATTGCGATTTGCAGAGAATATGAATAGCTGTAAATCCATCTACTTAGTACTTTTACCTTATCCGGTGCAGCTACCGGAAAATACTCTCAGGAGACTATCCATATTTTATATAGAAATTATCATCCCCAATGACTTAAAAAAAATGGAAGGGCAGACCCCTTCCATTTTTTTTAAGTTATGAAGTGGACAAGGTCGTCCGGAGGGGGTCCAAAAATGTATTTACCAAGAAAATGGGCATTTTGCACAAAAAGAAATATGCCAATCGATCCTGTTGCTAAAAACTCTTCATTTGCTGTGGTTTGTTTACAAAAATTTCACATAGACTTTAACTGGAGTATAAGTCTTGTGTGTCCTATGCCTAGATTTTTTCTAGACCTAAGGCCAACCGTGATAACGTTGTATTTTTCCTAATAGGTATTTTATACCTACAGCGAACCTACAACCATGCCCTAAGAGGTCTCCAAGTCCATTTACATCAACGCGTTGATGGATGGATACAAGAAACTTTAATTTGTATGTAAACTTGCAGAGGGACGTATTTAGGATGATCTTGGCTGGGCAAGCTGATGCTATATCTTATGTTACAAATATTATTTATCACGAACACGGTCTAGCGTAGTTGGTTGTAGTAGTAACATGTACAGACACGCGTGTTTGTACGAGTATCCAAAAACGGACCACGTCGCGATCGAGACTGATTTTCCTAATAAACACATATCACTCAAAATGGTGCATAAAAGGCGTTCAGACAGTGACAAAAGTAAGTATGTGTTAGCAAAAATGGTAACTATTAAAGTAAGTTTTTGTCAGTGACCCTACCTACCTCCAGGTCTGATTTTTTTTAATTATTTAGTGTCAATAAAATCAAGTATATTTTGAATTCAGGCGGAATAGCAGACGGACCTTACAATCACCCAGACTTAATGTGGTTACCATCGCCCATGGGCACCTACTAGTACGCTGCCAGGAACGGTCAAAACACTTTTCGCCCACCCGAGCCCAAGTCCTGAATACATCCACAACAATCCTAGCTCCTAACTCCTAGAACACATTTACATTCGTTAGCGAACTATGCGGAAAGCAAAGACAACATTTTTTACTTTTAAAATAATGCCGGCCAAGTGTGAGTTACAATGTTACCTCAGAATTCTCGCTAACTAAGTTTCCGAGATTTGCTGGCCGATAGAATCCGGAAAGGCATGTTGGTAGTTGGGTGTAGGGTTCGCAAAAACAATAGAATATAAACTATTGAAAAAAATTGAGTAGTTTTAGAAATCGACAGCGGCCGCTGGGGCAAACGTGTTCTTGAGTGGTGAGTGGAGACCACGACTCAGTAAATGTAGTAAGACGCCCTGGAGTAGGACGCCCTCCGACCAGGTGGGATAACGACCTGCGAAAGACTGCAGGTAGATGCTGGATGCGTCAAGCTGAAGACAGGGCGCTATGGCGCTCATTGGGGAAGGCCTATGTCCAGCAGTGGACTGCTATAGGCTGATGATGATGATGATGATGATGATGATGATAAAAATACGCTGCAACAGTGTAAAATACCTATGGGCGGTTTGTTTACAAACATTTTACATCGAGTTCGGCTAGTTTTGACTTCCTTGCACCTCTATGCCACAAAGGTCGTTTATAATGTTTCTGCTGACCGTCCACTGCAATCTAATCAAGATACGCCCAATTGAGTTATGAAGACTCGCGAGCGAGCCGGAATGCGGACGCTAGTGCGCCCTTAGCGAAATGTGAGATAAAATCTGACCGATGGATGAGAAGCTATTGATTGGTTGGCAGTACTAGAATCATAGACGACCTCTGTGGCACGGTGGGCGAAGGTCTGCCTGCGACGCAGAAGGTCGAGGGTTCGATTCCCGCCACTAGACAAATATGTGTACGATATTTGTTTCGGGTGTTCTGGTCGTTTGCTGTGTGTAATAAAAAATATCTTTGTATTATGTACGAGTATATCAGTTATCTAGTACCCATAACACAAGCTCTCCTTAGCTTGGGGCTAGATGCTGCTGTGAGAATCGTCCAGCATTATTTATTGTTAGTCTCTCTAAAGGATAGGATTCGTAACGAATACATCCGACAGAGAACCAAAGCTATCGACATAGCTCAAAGAATTAGCAAGCTGAAGTGACAGTAGGCCGACTATCTCGCGAAGAATCGACAACCGTTGGGGTAAACGTGTTCATGAGTGGAGACCGCGACTCCGCAAATTTAGTGTAGGACGCCCTCCGGCCAGGTGGGATGCACCTGCGAAGGACTCTGGGTATTGTTTTTCATCATTATCAACCCATAACAGTCCACTGCTGAACATCAGCCTCACCTTATGGGCGACATATCGCCCTGTCATTTAATTTAAGCAGTAGGTATTTCGCAGGTCATCATAGATGCTGGATGCGACAAGCTGAAGACAGGGCTAGCGCCCTGTCTTCCTGGCGCTCTTTGGAGGAGAATGTCCAGCAATGGACTAATATAGTCTGATGATGATTTTTGTCGCAATTGAACAAGTTACATAGGCATAGCAGATGTTTGCAGCAAATTAGGAATAAAGTACGATACTTTATTCCTAATTTGCTGCAAACATCTGCTGCATCATGTGACCCTAATCTGCTATAAAGTGTGTATTTTAAGGCACTCTAACTAATTTGACCCCGTCTACCACAGTGCAATAATGAACGGTTAAACTGCAGTAGTGCAATATGCATGAACTCGATAATTACTAAGTCAAGAGGTTCAATGAAATAAAATTCAGAATATTTAACTCTATGAGAAGATAAAAGAGGTTGTCTGGAAGAGATATCTCTTGACCGATAAGACCGCCAATTGTAACTACCTAATTTTAAAGTTATTATTGTACATAGCTTGCAGATAAAAGTGCATGTACTTTCTATATATTTCTATCTAAAGAGAGCTGTTTGTGGATGTCTTGCCCAGCACAGAGACTGTTTGAGCACCCAGGTTCAGTCATCACTTGGAGAACGACACTAAATGCGATTGATCTAGTTGTTTACTCAACAAAGAGTATGCCAAAGCGAGGCTAACGACTAACGAGGTCCGAAATATATTGATTAAGAAACCTGCAGCCACAGAGAAGCTCCCCCTTTTTCAAAGTCGATTAAAGTAATACGAGTAATTACAAGAATAACTTCGCAGGCGCACTCGGTGCGTTTTTTTATTTTTCATATCTTTAAAGGGGGTTTACTGTAAAAAACCTAACTATCATACATAACTATCATATCATTCTTCCTGTTTCAACTGCTAAACTTGCTTACTTACTATTTGATATCATCATTATTACAAGATCTTCTCATAGGCCTCACGAAGTTTGCGCCGTCCACCACGTTCTTGATAAGTCTCATCCACAGCCTATATTGATCCACTGCTGGACGCCGTCCTCCTTTAACAACGCCTAGTGGCTTTTATATTATGGAGGATAATGCCTATAATCCCCAGGCTGGGTATGCTGGTTGGGGATCGCAGTTCGGTGGTAAATAGTTCTGCACTCCGCGCTGCTGCCCGCATCACCCCGGTGGATATCCCTTAGTCGCCTCTTACGACACCCGCGGGAAGAGTTTATTATTATTTATTTATTTTGGCCATTATTGTCCCACTGCTGGGCAAAGGCCTCCCTTTTCTCCTTACACTCCTCGCGATCCAGAAGAAGAAGAGTTAAAATTAGAAGGGAAGAGTTGGGGTGGTGCAAAGTCTAAGCCGGCACCACACGGCCAGTTTGTCGTATCGTATTGATATTATGTCTGTTAATATCAAATGTTGCTTTAACACTTTGACTACGATTTTTTTTCGAAGACTGCGATCTTGGTTTTAACCTAAAAATTTCGTGCTGCCGCTCTACACAGCGGTTGTGTTGCGCCGCACATGCGATTCGTTCGAAAAATATTACGGCTGTGCTGAGTCACAAAGATCTGTATTTTCTCAGCCGCTGCGCTAGTGTGGATTTACGCATATGAGTCACTTGTAGAAAACACATACCGTGTGATTTCAGCAGTCAAAGTGTTAACAAAGACATTTTCCCTAACAAAGCCCTGCATGTGATTCACTTACGTCTTTGATTCATTGTATACAAAGACAGGTATTGACTTCATCATTGTGACGATGGTCATATCTACCTACTTCACTACATAGTATAAAACAAAGTCGCTTCCGCTGTCTGTCTATCCCTATGTATGCGTAGATCTTTAAAACTGCGCATCGGATTTTGATGCGTTTTTTTTTTAAATGATAAAGTGATTCAAGATGAAGGTTTATAAACCATTTGACACCTAGATTTCAACGCGGGCGAAGCCGCGGTGCGCAGCTAGATATGGATGGATGGATGTTTTTTACCTCTTCACGCCAAAACTACAGAACGGATAAGGCTGAAATTTCCCATACAGATAGTTCTTGGCCTAGAATAAAACCTAGGCTATCTAGGCCTATATAAATCAGTTTCCATGGTATAAGAATAACCTTAAAACATAGAAAGAACTCGTGCAAAGCCACGGGCATGAACTTATCAATACAAATACGCTTTATTGCACATAAAACACAGAAAAAAACAGTAAAGAACAAACAAACAAAGATACAGATGCACAATGGGCGGGCTTATTGCTAAGAGCGATCTCTTCCAGCCAACCTTTGGATGGATTTTAAAGCACTCTAACTAAATTTCCTCATCTACAATGCATAAAATTAACGGTTAAACTGCAGTAGTGTAATAAATAAGCAAGATCGGGATAACTAATAAAATAAGTCAATCACAAAAACCTACACAGCCAGATTGTTGCATCTATACTAGAGAAGCAACAAAAACCTACACAGCCAGATTGTTGCATCTATACTAGAGAAGCAACAAAAACCTACACAGCCAGATTGTTGCATCTATACTAGAGAAGCAACAAAAACCTACACAGCCAGATTGTTGCATCTATACTAGAGAAGCAACAAAAACCTACACAGCCAGATTGTTGCATCTATACTAGAGAAGCAACAAAAACCTACACAGCCAGATTGTTGCATCTATACTAGAGAAGCAACAAAAACCTACACAGCCAGATTGTTGCATCTATACTAGAGAAGCAACAAAAACCTACACAGCCAGATTGTGGCATCTATACTAGAGAAGCAACAAAAACCTACACAGCCAGATTGTTGCATCTATACTAGAGAAGCAACAAAAACCTACACAGCCAGATTGTTGCATCTATACTAGAGAAGCAACAAAAACCTACACAGCCAGATTGTTGCATCTATACTAGAGAAGCAACAAAAACCTACACAGCCAGATTGTTGCATCTATACTAGAGAAGCAACAAAAACCTACACAGCCAGATTGTTGCATCTATACTAGAGAAGCAACAAAAACCTACAACAGCTAGATCGTTGCATCTACATTTGTATACTAGGTCTGAAAAGACTTTTTGTGAGGGCTAGACGTTACCTATATAAAACCCTCACAGCCTACGTTTTATTGGTTCCTACAATGTTTATGGATTTATGTAAAAATAAAAACACACGTTTCACAATAAATGGCCGATGCAGTATTACCAACTTTTATTTACATCTTTCTCCTACAAAAAGTGTTGCCGTATATAATACTACAATAAATCAAGTTTTCTGTCGTGCCCACTTTTGTTATAGAAAAATATAAAACAATATACCTAAAACAATTTTCTTGATGACCCTTTGTTATGGCAATTGTGTCTGGTTGGCCATGGACACGTTTCTGCCAATAAGTATTAAAGTAATGGAAAATAATTTTAAAATCAATGAATTATTAAATTATGAAGACTGTTTGATATTTTCATCAGAGTCTAGTTCGTTATCTAGCAGGGTGTAGGTACCACGTGCAAGTTAGGTTGGCTTGGGAGACGAGATGTTTGATTCCTCCTTACACCTCCAAATCTTTTCTTTCGTTCTTTGATAATATCCAATTTTGCTTTCAACAAAGACATTTCCGTAACTGTTCAATTGTTTAAAGGCCCTGCCTTTGATTCGTTCGTCTATGATTCATCGTACACAATGACAGATATTGACTTACCGTCTACCAACTTATCCATTCTGTCATGCTATAGGTTAGGTATTCATATAGGTATCTTGCAATGTGTATTGGACAAAGGCATGTTGTAGTAAGAAGGGCTTTGTTTTGCATAATTATTTCGCATTGTAATTTAAACAAAGGAATTGTGAATTTCCTTGCTTTCTGTGTTTAGGGGTCGACTACACTAGCGAGATATTTGCAACGAGTGGCGAGAAGTATCGGTCTTCCAGTGGGTTCTAATTCTTCTAGGGAATTGCTTTACTGTGAAAATGGTAATGAGGACAGAATGGTTAAAAAAAAGCTGGACGATCCACACATTATCAAAAGTAGCCTGTATTTTATTCCATTCCCAGAACTAACTGAACACAAATTTCAGCCCATTCCGTTCAGTATTTTTGGCGTGGAGAGGTAACAATCATCCATACATCCAAACTTTTGCATTTATAAAATTAGTATGATGTGATAACAATCTTATCGAAGGCCAGCAAAACAAAATCTCGTAACAAATTTTCAATTTCAAATTTTATAACAAACTCAGGTACCTACATATTAGGTACCAGATTTTGTTTTAGATTAGGTATCCATAAGCAGTAAACTGCTTAAAGTAAAGGTACGCGATATAGCCCGATAAATAATCTTAATAATCATCAGTAAATTCGAGAACATAAAGTAGCTACCAAACAGCAATAACTTAACCTTAAGTCTTTACTTAAGTACAACAAAGTTAAGTTTAAGGGCTCGTTCTGCACACGAGTTATACTTTGATCACGAAGACAGATTTGTACTATTACGAATTCCAATTGGTCATCAGAACTAGCATGGAAATATGGACTTTATTCTGGTTTGGATAGGGTGTGAGTTTGATTGACGTAGTTGATTTAGGGTACAGTTAGACAGAAAGCGGTTACGGTTACCGATCACACACTATTACATTCATTTATTATTAGGTACCTCTACCGTAGATTTCAGATTTCTAAAATCTATGGTTTTTCAACTCTGCTTAGATGATGCTGTGGTGGATTGTCTCACAATATTCATCATTTATTTGTACTATAAATTATGATCAAATATGACATAAGGGACTATGTCTATCTAAAATTAAAATAAATAAATAAATAATGCTCGACAATTCACACAGCATTATCTAGCCCCATGGTAAGCAGAGCTTGTGTTATTGGTACTAGATAACTGATATACATAATACAATACATTACATAGATAGATATTTTTTATTATACATAGAAAACGACCAGAACACCCGAAACAAATATCTGCAGATCGTACACACATTTGTTCATCTATAGTGTTCCAATGGATAAAATCTCCCTTTTTCTATTTTAATGCAATTTTTTTATATCCTTATAATAGCGAAACGCTAATACATTCAGCTATGCCTACTAATAGCTTTACTTTGATTACTGAGAAAAAAATTTTGCTTGCGTTAGGGGCCGTTCAAGTATTACGTAAGCACTATGGAGGTGGGGGGTCTTTGTTTTGCTTATTTTGTATGACATGGGGCGTAGGGGAGTCTAGATGATGATTACGTCATCGGTAGTTATTTACTTTTTTACACGAATGGATGGCAACCCTCACATTGTCTATGCTTGAAAACTAAACGCATTTTCGGGGATTCCCGCAAATAATGCATACGTTGCAATTGTAATATAAAAAAAATACATTTATATAGAAAAATGTTTACGTAAGCATGGGGTAAGAGCTTTGCTTACTTTTGCTGACAAGGGGGATGGGGGGGGGGGTAAATAATTGTAATAAATCTGCTTACGTAATATTTGAACGGCCCCTTAGTATTTTTACTAGATAGATAACTTTTATACTCATAACTTAGGTATTAATATTCTAAATCCAATTCCAATCAAAGATGCATATTTGAAATCCAGTGCATCAGCCGGCGTTGTTTGGCTCCCGGTAACTGGTTTCTGTGTAAATGCTGCCAGGCTTACATTTATCACATTCGTCAGAGTATGGTGACGGGAGTCAGTACCATTCAAGGTTAGAGCGAAGCACGAGCGAGAGCCTGCTTACAGTGTAATAGCAATTTATATATTTATTTACTAAGTTATAAAGAAAATGAAGTTAGTACACACAAAATTAAATGTTATAAGTATTTTCAAAAAAAACATAGATTTTTTATTGCACTCACAAGGATAGGTACATCATAAGTAGGTACATAAAATTAATGAATTAGCAAGCTGAAGTGGCAGTGGGCCGACCATATCTCGCGAAGAACCGCCGGTCGCTGGAGCAAACGTGTTATTGAGTGGAAACTACGACTCGGTAAACGTAGTGTAGGACGCCCTCCGAACAGGTGGGATGACGACCTGCGAAAGACTGCAGGAAGATGCTGGATGCGGCAAGCTGAAGACAGTGCGCTATGGCGCTCATTGGGTGAGGCATAAGTCCAGCAGTGGACTGCTATAGCCTGATGATGATGAGGTACATAAAAGTTAACAAATAATCGACGTCATGCGTTTTTATAGATACAGAACTACTCGTACTTGGCCGGTTTTTATTTATAACTTCGATTACGTATTTTCAAGGTATCCTAGTACTCTGAGTTTGTAAGTAGTACTGAATTAAATTACGCCTACAGGTCGGCTCGTTTGAGTTTATCTGGTCGCGATTAGTCTCGGCCTAATGCCTAGTCTCCTTCCTACACTAGGCCCTTCAAGGTCTGTGCTGATACAGGGTGATGCCAATTGCTCACAGATTTATTGTTGAAATTGTTGATTAGTTTAATAGTTTATCAGTTAAAGACATTCATTATATAACAGAAAATATATAATTTCGAAAATATCTATCGGCCGTGAAGCTATTATGCGGAGGACTGACGGAAAACAGTGCAGGTTTGGAAAATTTCTACGTTTTACACATTTTTTGGTTTGTGCCAGCAACGCATATGGCGCGTTGCTGGCACAAACCAAAAAATGTGTATAAAAATGTCTATCTGTACTTAGAATTTTTTAAGTAATGTAATTTTTTAAGTAATTGATTAATCAATAACATTTATTTAAAACCCCAAAAGTAAAACAAAAAAAGGAGTGGGTCATAATGAAAAGTAATAAAAAACTTTTTACTAAAACTCCTACGATATCGTTAAAAACTATAACCATGGCTATCCACTGCGGTAAAAAAAAATCGCGGCGCGTTTGCCAATATTTATCTTTTGTTTTAGATGTAATGTTATGCCGCGTGCGTACAGACATACAGACTGGGAAAAGTGGCGACTTCTCTTATCCGAGGCCAAAACACACCTGGGTCGCTGAGCCATACAAGTAAGTACAGTCGACGACCGATATGGCGCGGTGGAAGGTCCGCTTGCGACGCAGGAGGTTGCGGGTTCGATTCCCGCCTCGGAACAATTGTATGTACGATCTGCAGATATTTGTTCCGGGTGTTCTGGTCGTTTTCTATATATAATAAAAATATCTATCTATGTAATGTATTGTATTATATATATCAGTTATCTAGTACCCATAACACAAGCTCTGCTTACCATGGGGCTAGATAATGCCGTGTGAATTGTCCAGCTTATTTATTTTATTATTTACCTAAGTCTGAGCCTAAGTGTCGCAGATGTCAGTATGACCATACCCATTTCTCCGTGTATATCGGTAGATCTTTCTTAATAATAATTATAATTAGGTAAGATATCAATAAAATTAATTTCTATAAACTTTGAGACACGAATACAAAAGATAAACTGAAACATCTCGTTATTTGTCAATTAATTTCAGCAACACAACTTGTCGAATCGAATCACACTATATCTAAACAAAACTAATTCATAAAGTTGTTATAATTAATTGGCTCTGGTAACAATAATTACGGGCAGTCGTTGTTATACAATTATTAGCTAACATTTACTATTAACGCTGATTGAATTATAATAGGTTATAAATCGTAGGAAACCTTAGGTACTTACTATTGCTAGGCACATAGCTAGACCATAAGAAGTAGGTAAGTAAATGGCTTAGAAACGTGCAAATTTTAAGTTACAGACTCTGTAAAACCATATACAGAGTATATATGTAGGCCTGTTCGTGACGTCACCTGTACGGGCTCTAACGGAAGACCAGCGCTGGCTAAGTCTCTTACGGAGCTTAGCCAGCATTATGCTGAGTTAGAGCCCTTTTGTAACAACTCTCTACATGTACCTATTCTATAAGTGTGTCTTTTTTATGTTAATTTAAGTTGTTATGAATAAATGTCTTTCTATACTATTCTATTCTATTCTATACCCAGCCCAGGCCTTTTAACATACTACAGCATACACAGACATCTTACCCATATTTATTTTAATGTAATAATTGTTTGTTTTTCTTATTTTAGTCAACTATTTCATGTTTAATGTTTTCTTTTGTACTAATTGTTGTATTTTCTATGTCTATGCCTGAAGTCGTTAATAAATAATTTATCTACATATCTATATTCAAATAATCATTTATTTCGTAGTTTTCATGAAATACACGTCATATTCGTATCGGCTACAGATACGAATATAAATACAAATGCTCACTATGCTAGCACCACCCTTTGTTTAGTACGTAACATGTAGATAACGGAGCTGGTTCACTTTTGGAAATAAGTTTATTTAAGTCTAGAAAGTCATTAATTAAATGTTACTGTTAGTTATAAATAGGAGAGAAAAAATCTTAGAATCTGTACTAGAAACAGTTTTGTATACAAACGTTTTTCAAGTCAATAGATCTTCGTTTGATTACAATCTCATCTGATAGAAAGTGAAGATGTGGCCGACAAAGATCTAGATTCTAGAAGATTCCAATTAGATCTTGAAAGGCCCGTTTGTTCGACTACCTATGCCATGAGGTGCCGGCTTCTTTGCACCACCCCAACTCTTCCCGCGGGTGTCTAGAGAGGCGACTACGGGATATCCACCGGGGGGCGCCGACTGCACAACTATTTACCACCGAACTGCGATCCCCAACCCGCATGCCCAGCGTAGGGATTATAGACACACTAGATAAAGGACAATATGGCGCTTATTAGGGGAAGCCCTATGTCCAGCAGTGAACCAATATAGTTTGTTGAGGTTAGGATAAGGTGAGGTTCAACTGTAAAAAGGAAGACGATCTGCGAAGGACTGCAGGCAGATGCTGCATGCGTCAAGCTGAAGACAGGGCGCTATGACACTCATTGGGGATGGCCTATGTCCAGCAGTGGACTAACATAGGCCGATGATGATGATGAAATCTTCTAGAGCCGATTTTGAATTCCAATTTTTGTCGTCTACCATATTTCTTGGCGCTCATTGGGAGAGGCAGTCCTTCGTCTATGTCCAGCAGTGGACTGCTATAGGCTGATGATGATGATGATATTTATTAATTCTAATCAAAGGTCCTAATGGATAAACAACTAATATGCCACCTTCTCTAAAGGCCCACCGGTATCGCAATATTAAAACAATAACGCAAGTGATGCAAAAATGGGCAATCCACGCAGCCCCACCTAGCCCTAAGCTAGTAAATTGTGTTATCGGTGGGTGTATGCCTTTAGGGAAGGCTGTTACCTTCTCTAAAGGCATACACCCACCATGTCTCAGTAACCTTGCAGTCGTTTGCATTGCAAATGTCCGCGGGCCTAGTTTGACAACAAGACTGACGAAGTAAGCTTGAACTACGAGCTTGTTACTGGTAATTTCATACAAACGGGTTTTTAAATGAAAAATTATTAAAGTCTGTAGTTAGCCTTCTGGCCACGTGGTCCTACTGCCTTTGTCCTAACGATCGGACCATATGAACTTTTTTTTCTAGCTGCATTGTGTCAATTGTAAATAGTAGTTCTAATTTGTTTTCAATTTGATCGTAGTTCGCATTATTATAAACGAGAAAGATATATATATTATACAAATACTATGCTTGGCTTACATCAAGTTAGCTTTGAATCTATGATTATCCTACTATAGTTTTTGCTCTTCTAAATAAGTAAATACCTAACTACTTCTTATTCCCGTCTAGTAGTGCAATCAGATTTTCTCGTGATTCCAATTAAATGTAAAACAAATGTATGCATGGAATGCCAAAAAAACGAAGTATTGCATCATTGTCCCTTCCTATTGTATTCAGTTATTTTTTTTGTTTTTTTTTGTTTTATAGTTTATCTTTTAGGTTAGTAGCTTTGTATTGCATGCAATGTATATAGTTTGTATACTTTTTTATTTTTTATTTCTTGTTTTTGATACTTCTCCATCTGTTTGTTTGTGATGTACCAACTCTTAGTTTGCTTATATGTATCTTTTTCTCCATCCCTAGGTTGCCTGGGAGAAATCACTGTCAGTGATAAGGCCGCCTATTGTGTTATTTTATAGTTTTAAGTACAATAAAGATTTCATTCATTCATTCATTTATTCATTGTCTAAGACTCACTGCTAGGATAAACTCTTTATCAATGTTTAATAATCTATTTATTTATTATTTTATACTTTTTGCACGATAAACTATTTACAAAACTTATTCTAGAAAATTAATACAAAGGCGAACTTAACCCTTAAAAGAGTTATCTTCCAGCAAACCTTATTGGGAGTGAGAGACAAAGTGAAGAGAGAAGTGTAGTAAGTATATGTGCATAATTTTTTTTTACAGAAGATTAAATTTTAACTTATTCAATATAGGTACTACTAAATACTTTATTATCGTTTGTGTATCATAATTATATGTGACAACATCAATTGCAGGTCCATTTATTTTATTTATTTATTTATACTTCTTTCACGAAAATCATAACACAAAACTTATTCTAGAAAATTTATACAAAGGTGAACTTAACCCTAAAAAGAGTTCTCTTCCAGCAAACCTAATTGAGAGAGAGAGACATAGTGAAGAGAGAAGTGGGTGCATGTGCATAAATGAAATTAGAAATATACAAAAGATTATGACATTATGAGATCGTAGATCTATACAAATTTCGTATTCAAATAGTGATTTTCAGTCATTTTGATGATACCGTGAGATCTATCTCTTATATTTTAGTATAATTAATAAGAACCTCAAGTCCCCGGACAAAACAGCGTTTGTAGTAAAACGGCTTTGTCCAATACCCCAGCCTTTGTCAATAGCTTTCAGTGTATTAAAATGCCGAACCATTTGGGGTAAGAATTTGGGCCGGTATTTGAAAGCTTGTTAGGTCGGATTTGGTCAGTTTATTTGATCATTATCGTTTAATATTGTCTGCCTTAATCTGGGTTTATTAAGATACAACAATTGCCTTAAATGGCCTTGCATTTTATCATCGAATTTACTTATATCTTTCCTATTTATGATAAATTATGGTTACGACGTGTTCTCGTGGAGACCACGACTCGGTAAACGTAGTGTAGGACGCCCTCCAACCAGGTGGGATGACGACCTGCGAAGACAGGGCGCTATGGCGCTCATTGGGGGAGTTCTATGTCCAGCAGTGAACTGCTACTGATGATGATGATCAGGTCGTCATCCCACCTGGTCGGAGGGCGTCCTACACTACGTTACGTACACTCAAGAACACGTTTGCCCCAGCGGCCGTCGGTTCTTCGTGATAACCAACGCCAACGGTACGAATAAGGGGACCATACACACACTGGCGCTATGGCATTCATTAGGGGAGGCCTATGTCCAGCAGTGGACTACTATAGGCTGATGATGATGATAACATACATGCATGCATATGCACATAAGACTAGTACACAAGCATTGTATTTACGACCAAATCAGAAGTCGGTCTAGTTAAGGGCCGCTTTGACCGCAATAACTTGATTACGCTTGACAGCAAAGTTAAGGGCCGGTTTGTAGAGATCTGTGTGTGATAGTGTGACAATGTTGAGTCTTTACGTTTAAACCATGGGTTTGCTCATAGGGCCGCTTGCTAGAAATTAGATCTTAAATCTATGGGAAAACATCACTTGGCACAAAAACTAACTTCAATATAACTAATTCGAAGGTCCGCCTGCGACGCAACCGGTTGCGGGTTCGATTCCCGCCTCGGGACAAATGTTTGAGGAGTAGGTAATAGTAGAGGTAATAGTCTGCAGATATTTGTTCCGGGTGTTCTGGTCGTTATAAGTATACCAGTTATTTATTATATCTGCCAACGACTACTTGGGCGCGCGCCGCCGCCCCGCCATGCTGGAGGTGCCCACTTTTAGGACCAACCTACTTAAGTTTGCCCCTATGTCACTCGCTATATATTTACTCAATGTTCTGTCCAAAAACAGCGTAGATATATTTTACGAAAACCTGCCGAAAGCCATGAAAAAGGTACAAAATGTTATTGAAACAATATTGAAACAAAATTATAAATTAATTAGTATTTTGTGTATGTACAAAAATATGTAATTATTAGTATAAGTAGTTATAACATCGCCTTAGGGCTTAATAAAAAAAACCTGTAATGATGTTATTATCTCAATAAATAAATAAATATATTGTATTAAGTAGTATATCAGTCATCTAGTACCTATAACACAAGCTTTTCTTACCTTGGGGCTAGATGATGCTGTGTGGATTGTCCAGCATTATTATAATGTTGAATTATATATATAATTTGACAGCACTCAAAATTATGCTATTTTATTTCAGTAGGTACAAGGAAATGACTAAATCTTCCGTCATTCACCTGGTTTACTTATAAGTACCCAAAAAAAACTCAGCGCATACTTTCGGGCGATTGTGAAATGTGTTTTGCAATGCGCAACCTCTGTAGCGTAACGGGTGAAGATCCGCCGATTTTGCAGGTTCTATTCCCGCCTCGCGACTAATAATTGTACGATCTTTTTTTTCTGGGAGTTCATCTCAGTATTCTCTATCCTACTAATATTATAAACGTGAAAGTTTGTGAGGATGTATGTCATGTATGTTTGTTGCTCTTTCACGTAAAAACTACTGAATATATTTAGATGAAACTTCACAATATTATAGCTAAAATTATCAGAATAACACTTAGGCTTACAATTCATAAATATATATTGTATATTATCCAAAATATCTATCACCACGCGGGTGAAACCTCGGGGCGCAGCTAGTATATTATAATAAATTGCAAATTGTTGTATTTAGTATATCAGTTGTATTTAGTATAACACAAGCGCTGCTTGTTGTTAAGAGAAGATGATACTGAATTATTTATTTACTATGTAATAATGTAGGTACATTTTTAAACCTTGTTCTCAAACAAGCTAAACTCAGTTAAATATTTGGTGAATTCGGTCCTTGCCTAGACGTTAACTGCCTGTTGATGATGTGATGATGTAGATGACTCAGCCTTAGGTATTCAGTGTGCTTGCAATTAATATTAGCATTCCGAGTGGTATGCGATGTCACTAACTAGGTACCTACTACCTAACAGGTACCTATCTGAGTATATTTCCGGTTATAGTCTAGCTTTGTTGAATGCAATGATTATTATTATTTATCTTTACTAATATTATAAAGAGGAAAGGTTTGATTTTTTGTTTGTTTGTAATGAATAGGCTCCGAAACTACTGGACCGATGTGAAAAAATATTTCACCGTTGGAAAGCTACACTATCCGGAGCGAACATAGGCTATATTATATTTTCAAATAAGCTAGGGATCCGTACTAAAACCGTGTGAAGCCGGGAAGGTCCGCTAGTTATCAAAATCATACTATTAGGACCCTTTTTTTTATTCAATATTTTAAAAATTACCCTATAAAGACCAGAGACTTTGCCCAGCAGTGAGACATCACCATCATCATCAGCCTATGTAGTCCACTGCTGGACATATGCCTCCCCCCTAATGATTGGGACAGCAGTGGGACACATCAACACATGAGACTTAAGTATTGTAATTGTAATAAATATTATTATTAGATAACTTTTTTGCTTCACTAGAGCCAGGTATTTGTTTCATTCAATAGAATAGCAAGTCAAGCAAACGTTTACTGTCCTTACAAAATATAGGTAATTATTTATTTTGTCTACATTATTATCCCATTTAAATGGTCGCTCAAGACAATGGATCGCATGATTGCAAACATGATTGCCATTAATGGCTCGAAAACCACGTTTCTAAGGAAGATACAGTATTTTCTAAAAACTGGATCCGATAGACGGGTTTCTACACAGACCTACCTAGGTATGTATCTACGTAGGTACATTGTATGTCTAGGTTTAAGGAAAATTCCTATTTTCCTTATGGAGTAGGTAGCAAGGTACCTACTCCACGTGTTAACGTTTAGTACTTAATTATTTAATTAGACGTACTATAGGAAGATTCTTTAATGATTTGAGGACAAAAGTTGAAAAAATGTTGTGTGTAGAAATTATATTAAGTATAAAAACGCTTTAATGTACACCGGTAGTAGGTACCTACAAATATTTAAATTAAAAAAAAACAACTAAATTACATAATTTAAAAAAAAAAATGTAAATATTATCTCTATTAATAGTTATTATTTGTTTCCATTATTTGATTGTTCCTTTTTTTTTTAATAAAGTTGTCTTCAAAAATTGTACGACTATAAATAAAAATAAAATAAGTTATGCAATGTTTCCGCACGTTTACCACTTGCTAAATAAGGTGTCTAAGGTTGCGCCACAAGCTGCAATGTAAGGCGGAAAAAGCAGGAACTAAGTTGCGAAATCGTACTCACCAACCCGTTGATAGATGGCGCTAGAAGCTTGCATTCGGGATCTGAAAAGAGGTTTGAATTAAGTTACTAATTAGAATAGACGTTACTTTAATAAGCCGTTATAACGTTAATCTTGGTAACTTTTATATTGACGTTAATTATAAAAATAATATTTTTTTCCACCAAACATTTCGCCGTTTTTCGTTGTTTTTTATTTTTCTTATGTTCATCTTAATTTCAGTTCTCGTTTGTATTACGCACCTTCCTAAACTTTTATGATTGTGTACCTAGGAACATTTAAGTTTAATAGTTTATAGTTAATTTTTAAGTGATACTGTTTGTTATCCCTAAGAAAGAAAAATAAAAACATACCTACATTTATGTTAAATATTCTCTTAGTTATTTTATTACTTTGGCTAGGTTTAATGACTTAACTAAATTACACTGAAGCGCTTAGGTACTAAATCTTGACACATTCAGCATTCAACAGAGTTTTTTTTAAATTCTAATATGACCACCGAATTTTAATACTACAGCCATTCTCCCTTCCCTAATACCCGAATCTTATAAGAAACGTCAGCTGTCAAACTATCAGGGGTGGGACGACCCCCTCCGCTCGAGGGCGTCAACTACCTGGGGTGATCCGGGGGTTCGTACGAGGTCAACAGTATTTTTCGGAAATCGAAATTATGGGGTCGACATTTTGTGATAGTTTTTTTTGCGTTAATTATACAGTTTTGGAGTAAAGTAGGGTGTTTTGCGGTTAATTATGTTTTTTATGAAAGTTTTCCGGTTTTTTATAAGTGCGTTTTTTTTAGTTGCCGATATAATACATACAGGGTGATTTTCAAAGGTTTATTTTTCTATTTTTTTATTGACGATAGACCTTCGTTTGACGACAATCTCACCTGATGGAAAATGGCAATGTGGACGACGCGCGCCGATGTATCACGAAGGTCTAGAAGGTACCTACTCTTATCTAGGCTACGACCCATGTTGTAACTGGCCGAAAAACTTAAAAAAACAGTAAAACTTTAAAAACTTAGCCACTAGAATAACTGTAGCGGGTACCGAGTCAGTAAGTGTATGGTCTTCAACTAAGTTACTTTTTTAATACCAGGTATTTTGCAAAGGTTTTTTTTTCAGCAGTGTGTGAAGATATTAATTTCATTATTAAATTACTTCAATGAAAAGTGTTTAAATGTATATTCATTAAGAATATGATCCAAGTTTATTACAAAAGGTGTTATGAATCCATTCAAGGCCAATAAATTACTAATATTACGAGTATATATGTATGGTAAATTGTAAAGTAAGATAGACCAGTCCATCCATAAGGGTTCTATTGTTTTTTAGAATGCGTCCAATCATTTATTGATATGGTTTCTCTATTTTTTTAGAAAACCGATGTGGCGCGGTGGGCGAAGGTCCGCTTGCGACGCAGGAGGTTGAGGGTTCGATTCCCGCCTCGGAACAATTGTGTGTACGATCTGAAGATATTTTTTCCGGATGTTCTGTTTGTTTTCTATATATAATAAAAAATATCTATCTATGTAATGTATTGTATTACGTATATCAGTTATCTAGTAGGTACCCATAACACAAGCTCTGCTTACCATGGGGCTAGATAATGCTGTGTGAATTGTCCAGCATTATTTTATTTATTTTTTGAAATTTTATTTGCAGAAAAGAACTTTTACATTGTAGAAAAGAAATATTTTCATACTAAGTACTACTAGGTAATTAGTATGAAAATATTTTATGATTTCTAAGCTTACTTTACAATGGTTAACAAAGCATTCAAGGTAGGTTTTTTTCTTACCTAATTTTGACTGACTGGTCAATCGATTCAGCTTTTCTTGATTGACTGTATTCTGAATAATCGCAGAAGAATAAGCCGTGAGCTGGATTTCTATGAGCACTGACAAAGGTGAACTTAGCAAGTCAGTGTTGACTTGCTAAGTTGCCAGCAGTAGTAGGTATCTCACTTATTATGTCAAGCTTCTATTGTATTGAAGAAACCGTTTATTTTTCCCATCTCTAGTCTATAACGTAAATACTTTATCTACGCCTATTCATTGTCGGTCACGTGTAGCGTTTTATAAATAATTAAAATATACAACAAGAGTAATAAAATATTTATTATACATATTTATTAATCAATAAATGACTGAGAAGCTAAGCGCATGCCAGGCATAGTTTGTAAATCCGTGTAGTGCAGACCTGTGTTACCTGTGTCATCATCATCATCAGCCTATAGCAGTCCACTGCTGGACATAGGCGTCCCTCAATGAGCGCCATAGCGCCCTTTCTTCAGCTTGCCGCATCCAGCATCTACCTGCAGTCTTTCGCAGGTCGTCATCCCACCTGGTCGGAGGGTGACACTACGTTTATCGAGTCGTGGTCTCCACTCAAGAACACGTGTTATCTGTGTGTGTGTGTGATTAATTGTGTGTACGTACATAATATATAAATAGGTTACTTTAAAAGCCCGGTCATTTTTTTTGCTATTCCATTATTGCTTTTCTTGTGTTTGTTGTACCAAATAAACATAAATAAAAAAACATAAATAAAAATACATATAATTAAAAATAATTATGCGCGCTAAAATTATGTAAATGCCATGAATATTCATTAACACTTTGAGTGCTGAAATCACACGGTATGTGTTTTTTACAAGTGACTAATATGCGTATATCCACACTAGCGCAGCGGCTGAGAAAATACAGATCTTGTGACTCAGCACGGCTGTAATATTTTTCGAACGAAACGCATGTGCGGCGCAACTCAACCGCTGTGTAGAGCGGCAGCACTAATTTTTTAGGTTAAGAAAAAGATCGCAGTCGTCGAAAAAAAATCGCAGTCAAAGTGTTAAAGGAAACATTAGAAGATCAAGAATCAAATACAGGGTTACTTTTGTTATAAGTGACGATTCAAGTCTTAATACGGACGTTTTCTAAAACATCTAAAATTAAAACATCAACTTCAATAAAACTCCATTTTTTCTACCCCACCCTCACATGGGGTAGGACCGGTAGCCGCTGTCCCCTCATTGGCCAGGGGAGGGTTTGGGTAAAATATAGATTACATGCTTTTAAATTCACGTTTTTTATTTGTCTTTATTGGGGTACGATTCGTGTGTGGGACGAATTGACGTTTTTATGATAGGAGGTAATTTATTTATTTTACAATACAATACAATACAATATAACTTTATTGCACCATCAATACAAAAAAAAAAAAAAAAAAAAAAATACTAAAGGATCTTAATACTAATTATAACTAGTGGCACAATCGGCGGCCTTATCGCTAAAAGCGATCTCTTCCAGGCAACCTTTGGATGGATAGGATCGGTACGTTTTAAAGATGACGGTGGCGTAATTATCAAGATTTATCTTAGGTATATATTTTATTTACGAACAAAATCCACAGCTCTTAATTATAAATTAACTTATCTTATAACTATCACTAACAGCCAATAAACGGATTTACATTAATATTATTAAGACAAATAAGGACATCACCAAAAGTGCCATTATAGAGGCCAAGAAGAATATAATAAATGAATAACAACTTAAAGACATAATATAAGGAAAAGAAAAATTTTAGCTTAAAATTTGGCACTCATGCAAAACAAAATAGGTATCAGGAAAATTTTTTGATTGCTTGTGACATGCTCATTATGTGACGTCTAGAAAACTTAGCAGGGGAGTCATTAATTAAAATAATTGAATTTAATAACGTAAGCTTTTTGGTATAATACTCTACAAGACAAAATTATGATATATCGTAAGGCAAGTGATATCAAATCAACAACGTCATAGGAGGTTGCGGGTTCGATTGACGACCGATGTGGCGCAGTGGGCGAAGGTCCGCCTGCGACGCAGGAGGTTGCGGGTTCGATTCCCGCCTCGGAACAAATGTGTGTACGATCTGCAGATATTTGTTTCGGGTGTTCTGGTCGTTTTCTATGTATAATAAAAAATATCTATCTATGTAATATATTGTATTATGTATATCAGTTATCTAGTACCCATAACACAAGCTCTGCTTACCATGGGGCTAGATAATGCTGTGTGAATTGTCCAGCATTATTTATTTATTTATTTTTTAACAACAAAAAACTCGCTACGACTGTTTTGCCAAGAACGCTACGAATGAGAACGAGAAGAGTCCATTATTAGCTGCTCTTTTGAAGATGTTGAAATTTGGGCATATCCAAAGATTTTATTTAAAAAAAAAACATTAGAAATACAAACTTCAATGTCCTTTATTTCCTTTAGAACTTAGGACTCTTGGGCACGTCACAAATTTAAAATAGCATCAGTAAAACTAGGCAAAATGTTTACAACCCCTGAAAATCTTTTCCCAATAAAAAAGCCCTGTTTATCTCTCATCCAGGTACACTTTCTAACAATAGTTCATTTTGTTATGCAAAAATCTACCGGTAACCCAATATGCAAATGCTGTACCTATTCCGATGCAAATTTTCACTTTGAATAGAATGATTTAGGATGTTGATGGGGTCGATGGGATCAGTACGGTTATTGATTTTTCGAGTGATTTATTGGCTTATAGTGTTCGATTTTTACAAGCAAACATAAAACTTCCAAATTATCAGATATTTTTAGGGTAAGCAAAACTGTAGAAACCGACACATTTTCGCTAGGTGTACCAGCCGTGATGATCGCAGCGTCAGAATCGACCCTTCCAACTTACCTCATGAATGTCGTACAAGGAGACCTTTGCTAACACAAGTCACTCACAAATGATAGAATTATCACTATGGAAACCGTAGATTTTCACGACGACAAACACGTGTGTTAACAAAGACCTAATAAAGGAAAATCATAAAGGGCAGCTTATTTTTGTGTATTTTTAACACCTTTACTGCGCCCACCAATCTATCTGGGATTAGTGATTGCAGGTAAGGCGTATGTCTATGTCTAACGTTAGAAAGATAGATTAGATCTTTCCACCACTGGACAAACGCCTACATCAAATACAAATTGGCAACTAAATAATAATGCAGTCCCAAGTTAAAAACGTCTTCTTTTCTGTCTTCTCAAAAGATTTCTTAAGAAACGCTATTAATAACCGTAACATACTTATCAACTTCACTTTTTCTCAGAACCGTTTTAACCCTTCAACGTCACTGGGGTCTTAACGACCCGCAACAATCAACCCTCGCTAACGAACGCATACAATCGGTATGCAAATATAAATCACGAAGTCAGGCCCACAATGCTTCATTCAATCTCAGGTGCCCGTCTGTCACAATGGTTAATAAAAAACGATTTCTCATTATTGTAAGAAGTAGGTAGGTATTCTATTAATATGCGTGCGAATTTTCCTGTAATAAGATTGCAAGAGTTTTTATCGTGCGATATTTTTATATTTTTATGTGGGTTGTAGGTTTGTTAGTTTGTTATGCTAGGATGGAAAACAGTTTATTTTATCACAGGGAACAGAACACCATACAGAAATAAACAATAGAAAAAAGGAAGTATAATAGGCGGCTTTATTGCTGAGAAAGATCTCTTCCAGGCAACCTTAGGGGGGACTGGACATGAAGGAACAATATATACGATACATAAATAATAATAGATATGGACTGGGAATATTAATGATTGGTACTTGGATTTATCCATGTTATGTTAACTTCTTATTACCTGACTAATTAAGTTTGCATTATACATTAACTTACTAACGTATTTCTGAATTACATAAGAGAATATAAAATGTACCAATTAAATAAGAAGATGGAGGATAATGAAAAAAATGTTTAACTTTTTTCAAATCAAGCGTTGAATACAAACTATAACTGTCATGGTTATTAAAACAAAAGTCATTTATAACGAGATATTCGTTAACGATAACGTTTTATTGACCTAGATATAAGATTTGATGATTTCCTTAGTATGTTTTGGATGTAAAAAACCTAAAATATTAAAATTATCTAGAGCAAGCCAAGACGCAGTGAGAAACTAGCCCCTAAATTATGCAACGACAGTTGGTTAGCTGTATCTATCGTTACTTAGCATAGAATATGGATAAATATGCATGCAACGTTATTTTTAGACCACATGTGGCTTATAGAACAGTTAATTGGTTATTTTTAATTCGATTTGCGTGAATGAATATGCATTTACATCAGTTATTTTAACAGAATAGTAGAGTCTGATGATAATGGGGCTATTAGTCATTAGTTAGAAATACTTAACAGTAAATAATCGTTTTAATGTGCGTGTGTTTAGGATTATGATGTGAATAAATCACTCTACGGGGCGTTCTTGAGTGGAGACCACGACTCGGCAAACGTAGTGTAGGACGCCCTCCGACCAGGTGGGATGACGACCTGCGAAAGACTGCAGGTAGATGCTGGATGCGGCAAGCTGAAGACAGGGCGCTATGGCGCTCATTGGGGGAGGCCTATGTCCAGCAGTGGACTGCTATAGGCTGATGATGATGACGGGGCGTTCTATTAGATATTCACTAATGAGATAAAGACAGCAATCAGTCTAACATAGAAATACCTTCAATCCCTCATTCATAGACAATTGCACATTCATCTTGACAGGAGAATTTATTATCAGAACCATATGTATATTAAATTAATTTCAATTGAACTGTGACATCAATGAAATAATGATTTCATTATTTTAATAACAAATAATTTTCCTCAAAACACATAGATGGGCCAAAAATAGAAAGAGTTTTGTTTGGCTTGAGTGTAATAATTTCCATACAGTATTTCGTGATATGGACTATGCTGCTTTTACTATTCGTTTAGTTTAATTCGTACTTGTAATTTAGTTATTTTCTATCAGAAAAACATATTATCTTGATAAAGCTCCTGCTGATAACATTAATCGATGCATTGTGAAAGTACCTTGTATTTTTTGTAGTTAAATTCTGTATAACTATGTTGTATCAGTCTCACTTTTGTATCTGAAATAAAAAATAAATCATAACGTACTAAGGTACCTACTTAATAAAATGCAAAGCACGGTACTCTTCAAACACCCCAATATAATAATCTTCGCACAATTCTATAGATAATCCAAAGACCCAAACCTCTCAAAAGCTTTCGAAGATTCCCACTATCAATTTCACACACTACAATAATTGTTACTCGTACCGTGCATAAATCACTAAGACATGTTTAACCCTTCACTTTCTACGCAGGTGGATGGGGTCCAATCGACCCCATGACATCCGGACATCAAGAATAGGGTTAACAGACAATGATGGTAAAAACTGCCATCCTTTTGTTGAATAAATCTCAGGTGGTAGTTTTTTTAAGATCACACATGTTTCGAGAAAGTGAAACGGTTTGGGGCGATGTTTACACGCAATTTTGATTTTTTGTTAAAATTAGTTCAAGGGTTTTAAGTGAGGTTTTTTACGTTCACTTTCTTTCGTAAAGGACCTAGGACTAAGACAAAATAAAATCGATTTTTACTTGAGAGATATTTGTAAATAAAGTTGTATTGAATCGCAGATTTTCGAAGGTGTCTTTTACTTATAATGTTCCTATTATGGCTTTATTATGTATAAATTAATCATCATCATCATCAGCCTTTATCAGTCCACTGCTGGACATAGGCCTCCCCCAATGAGCGCCATAGCGCCCTGTCTTCTTCTGTAAATTAATCAAAGTGAGAGAATTGCGACGAAAAACGGAAATATTTTTCGTGATGCGGTCTGGCCATCAAACACACAGTCCATCCTAAGGTTGGCTGGAAGAGGTCACTCTCAGCGATAAGGCCACCCTTTTACTTCCTCTATTCTAAGTATTTATTTCTGTATTGTTTTCTGTTCTGTGTAGTATAAACATGACACAATGTTTTCTATCTATCCATCTGGCCATAATCGCCACGCCATGACAGTTTTTGATAAGTATCTATTAATAGATAGATATTCTTTATTCATAAAATTATATTAAAAAAATATATTATGTTAAATTTAATTATTTAGACTAAGGGCTGTTGATTTTCTTGAAACAATAAAAATTAAAAATAAAATAAAAATAAAACTGTTTGATAAAAACTTATATCTAAAACAGTTTGATAAAAACTTATATCTAAAACAGTTTGGTATAAACTAAAAAGAATTGGCGGCCTTATCGCTTTAAGCGTCTAAATCTAATTTATAGTCTAAGCTTTAAGGCCGCCAATTATAACTGGATTTCCTTATAACCTAGAAGTTCTAGGTAATAGGAAAATCCACTTATAAGAAATGTTGCCAGGCTGCGATCGCAAATACTACCTATTTGTGACCGCAGTTGCCAGGTCTAGTAACAAAAATACTGTAGGTCATCTAATTACAAGAAGGAATAATACCATATTGGTCCCAATTACGTACTCGCAAAAGGCGTGGCCATTGAGGTCAGTTCGCATAAAAATGTGCATATTGCATTTAAAAAGTTAATTATAGTAAATACATTAACTTCAATGCAAACTAAGGTAATTGATCGATTAGTTTTATGCTCTTGCATTATTCAACGTTATTTTATAACCTATTAGCGACCCGCCCCGGCTTCGCACGGGTGCAAATGCATGTATTATAAAAATATTCCTCTTGAATCATTCTATCTATTTCAAAAAACCGCATCAAAATCCGTTGCGTAGTTTTAAAGAGCATACATAGTTGGACAGATATACAGCGGGAAGCGACGTTGTTTTATACTATGTAGTGACTAGTTCCAGCCCGCTGCTTAGCTCACTTTGTTACTATGGATATATTTAAATGTTTTCCAGAGGAATTGATTCATTAGATGAAAATTAAATGTATTAAGTATGTGTTATTCGTGTGTGTTCAATTTCAGTCCGATTTATGATATGAAGAGGTAAATAAACACCCAAACATTTATAAATCAAAACTTACCTAAAAATTACACTCTAGCTAAATTATTATAATGTAAATATAATAGAATAATGACTTATTGCCTGAACTTATAACTACATAATATCATCATCATCATCAGCCTATGTTAGTCCACTGCTGGACATAGGTATCCCCTTATGATTATGAGTGCCTCAGTCAGCGCCCTGTATTCAGCTTGACGCATCCAGCATCTACCTGCAGTCATTCGCAGTTCGCCATCCCAACTGGTCAGAGGGTCGTCGTACACTAAGTTTACCGAGTGGTGGTCTCCACTCAAGAACAAGTTTGCCCCAGAGCGGCTGTCGGTTTTTACATAATACCTATTACTAAAACATAACTTAAGGTTCTACAAATCTATAAGTAGATTAGATACATAACATACAAATTAGAAATTATAAATATCAATTAATAAATAACTAACTGTGAAAGTTTCCCCAAAGTATCACCGTGAAAGGCTTTCCATTACAAACTATTCATTTGCTAACCTAACACCTCTTTGCTACAAACTATGTAGGTATTTATTTGCTAACCTAACCTCTTTGCTACAAACTATGTAGGTATTTATTTGCTAACCTAACCTCTTTGCTACAAACTATGTAGGTATTTATTTGCTAACCTAACCTCTTTGCTTTTCAGAAGCCCATTTAGAAAATGGAAACATCCTCGCAGACAGAGGTATAGATTAAAAATAACTATCTCGCTCCGACTCGTGCCAAATCGTAAACATGCCGAATTGTGTTTTATGCCGAGCGTTTCCGAATATTGCCGAAAACTAACGATCTTGGCAGCTATTGAAGAAGTTTTGTGTTATTTTGTTTATTTGATTGATTTAAAAAAGTTTTGTTTTCGCATTGCCAAAAATATTCATCATCAAACTAATACTAATCCACTGCTGGACATAGGCCTCTAATGAGCACTTTAGCGCCTTGTCTTCATAAAGCCGGATTTTCACCATCCGAGTATACTCGGACCAAGTGCGTTTGGATGACTATTCGGACGCTACTCGTAGCGTGTAAACACGTGTCCGAGCGCTCTCGGATAGCGGCATCCGAACAGAGTGAACTCGGACTCGGTCCTGTTTTATAGGTTCACACGGATTATTTAATGAAAATAAAATGGCGTCGTATAGTGAAAACCCTGTTAGGAAATATCAAAAAATATCATGAGACGCCTGGTTGCTGGACGGAGCTAGCTCAGAGGTCCGAGCCTAGTTAGATAGACCGGACGCCGTCGTAATCAGAGTGCACTGGGATTCGAAATTACCACATAACACAGCCTCCAAGTGGGATGACGACCTGCGAAATACTGCAGGTAGATGCTGGATGCGGCAAACTGAATACAGGGCGCTATGGCGCTCATTGGGGGAGGTCTATATCCAGCAGTGGACTGCTATAGGCTCATGATGATGATGACATAACACAGAGTTTTGTCCGAGTAGGTATCCAAGTGCACTCGAAGTAGACTCTGATCGTGTCAACGCAGCTTTACGAAGCCGGAAGACCGTGCCTATAGCCATCTAGTTGCCGAGTCTAAAATATTAGGTACCCCTATACCTTTCAAACCTGACTTCCCTTTCACGAAAACAAACCTTAGAATTCTGAACATTTAGCTAAAAGTTGAGCGCGTATCTCCAGGATATCCGACGTTAGGGATAAATTCCCGACTTTAGGGGCAACTTCCCGATTTTAAGGGAGAAATGCCAATGTTCTGTAAAACGTAAGTTATCAAAAGGTATATTTCAGTTCGTGTATTTTCGGCTGCGATCGGAAATCCTGTCCAGACGATGGATATCTAGACTATAGAGGAATTCTGGGGCTAGGGGAGAAATAAACAGAGAGGGGGCTTAGTTATTATATTACTTCGACCTCTGTGGCGCGGTGGACGAAGTTCCGCCTCGATGCAGGAGGTTGCGGTTCGATTCCCGCCTCAGAACAATTGTGTGTACGATCTGCAGTTCCGGGTGTTCTGGTTGACGACTCAGTAAACGTAATGTAGGACGCCCTCTGACCAGGTTTGATGACGACCTGCGAAAGACTGCAGGGCAATGCTGGAAGCGTCTAGCGAAAGACGTTGGGCGCTCATTAGGGGAGGCCTATGACCAGTAGTGGACTAACATATGCTGATGATGACGATGAGTAATTGTTGCCTGGCTTTTTATTAAGATTTACAACAGGTACCACCAATCGATGACTCTTCATTGTACATAGGCACCGTTTCCCTACAGTACCTACCTACGCATGTCACAAACCACAAAATAGGTAGTTAAGTATATAAAACCATCGAGTACTTATCGTTTCTATATACATAAATCAGTATGCTTCATCGTAAGTAGGTCTACAAATCAGTATATATCATGATAGGTATACAAATCAGTGTATTTCCATATCACATGACTAACAAAGCACACGCGGACAAATGTATCCGTGACACGGCAGCGCTGGTATTGTGCTGCGTTTAGACGGGTTAGTCACTATTATTCTAGTGGCTTCATATATGTACGTGAGGCTAGTAAATTGTTATTGTAACCGTGTCGTCGTCGATTCTTGTGGTAGAGATGAAGCATGAATCTCCAAACGCTGCAGCGCTGTGCGTTTGTTTTATAGTCGTGTATTCGTTTTATAATCCATGAAATTCAACTTTGAACCTACATAGTTATTGTATTTAAGAAATAGAAAGTCGAGACTTTCACCATCAGAATAGTGCGATAATGAGAAAAGGGATTATCTTCGAGCCAGAAGTAGGTATAGTTGATAACTTGTTCACACATCAAAATCCACATTAGTTTGATGTAGTTTTCTATTGTTTCAGATATTTTCACCTCTACAGAGAACTACATATTTTCAGCTAGTAAAGCTGAACTAGAAAATCTTCCAAGACTTCCTAGTAAAGTACCTAGTCATATTGTGGAACGAGCAATAAGCGCCTTGCCAGTGCTAGTTAGTGACTATTGTCCCAGTAACTATCCCGTTCAAACGCTCCTCACAAGCGCTTACAAATCGAAGTTACATTCGACTGCCATGCACGATACGAGTTCCTACTTATAAAAGCTCTTAGGTTATGTATGGAAAATAAATCCTTATGAAAATGACTGTGAGTCACACAAGGAAATGACTATAGTTTATTAATCCGGTCTTCACTACATAGTATAAAACAATGTCGCTTGTCTGTCCCTATGCTTAGATCTTTAAAACTACGCAACGGATTTTGATACGGTTTTAAATAGATAGAGTGATTCAAGAGTAAGGTTTTTGACACATTATATTTCCACGCGGGGGAAGCCGCGGGCCGCAGCTAGTGTATTGATATAATATTGTTAACCAACTAAATATAAAAGAGGAGGCGGTTCTATGTTCGGTGGTAAGATCGTTTTTTTATGTATGATCGTCGATTTCTCCGTCAATTATGAACCGATTTGGAAAATTCTTTCGCTGTTGTATAGAGAATGATTCTGAGATGGTTTCATACATTTCTGAAATATCCCATACATCTTATTTTCGGAGTATTTGTATTTGTCCCGATAAATTAAAAACAAACAGTGTAAATACTAAGGAACTTTAATTCGGTAATAAATAATTTGATTATTTGGTTTGTATTATTCGAAGACCTCTGTGGCGCGGTGGGCGAAGTCCGCCTGCGACGCAGAAGGTTGCGGGTTTGCTTCCCGCCTCGGGACGATTGTGATATGTGTACGATCTACTGACATTTGTTCGTTTCTGGTCGGTCTGGTCGCGGATCTTCGCCCACCACGCCGCCATAGAGGTCGTGTTACTTAAGACACTCTTCTTAAGTCTAAACTAACTTTACATACTCGTAACTACAAAACCGTAACAAAAGTAAGGAAGAATAAATAATACCTTGACATGGTGTGCTCTCCCGGGTACTATCGCGAAAAACACGCACACACGCACACTGAACAAGGTTGGTGTAGATACGATTGTTCATGTGTGTCTGTTTAGGGATGTCACTGAAGTGTCAAAAAAATTTACCTAAAACCTAAAATATTAGGCAAAAAATCGATTAAACTTAGACTTCAAAGTTTATCCTACGATAATACAGTGAAGCTTATTTATAAAGCTTTTTTGAATCAAGTAAATTATAATCACTATTCTAGTAAGAATAGTGTTCAATTTAGTTTTACTCAACGTAAGTTATGTACTTTAATATTATATAACACGAACAACATAACTAAACTAAATACTTTTAACATAAGTGATTTTTTTGTTTAATAATTTAAGCACTCTTGTTGCCTGAAACACGGGATTACCTCATCATCATCATCATCAGCCTATATCAGTCCACTGCTGGACATAGGCCTCCCCCAGTGAGCGCCATTGCGCCCTGTCTTCAGCTTGCCGCATCCAGCAGTCTCTCGCAAGTCGTTATCCCACCTGGTCGGAGGGCTACGTTTACAGAGTCGTGGTCTCCACTCAAGAACACTTTTGCCCCAGCGGACGTCGGTTCTTCGCGAAATATGGCCGGCCCACTGCCACTTCTGATTCAGCTTGCTAATTCTTTACTAGATTACTTAGTTCAGGCTAAATTGTTATACTTAGCTATATTTCTTTTACTGAGTGCAATTTTTTTGTCTAGCTAGTACCTAGCTACGATTTTTAATGAATACTTTTTTTGGGCTTGATAATGTAGTGTGAATTGTCCGGTATTATTATGTAATTTGTCTTTTAATATATATAATAGTATTTAACAACATCAAGTGTAACATTGTGTACCTACGGTGGAAATAAATAAACTGATAAACTGATATTAATATTTAAAGTTTTCTTTACTTTTCTTCCCGAGTTTTCCTTTAGCCCATCCCTATGATCGAAGCCTTTCTGTATGCGTGTGTGCGTGCCTTCTTCTGGCTGATCTGTGTTTCTGCATGTAGTTGTGTATCCGCATGAATAACCCTTTTGTTAAGGTGCAGTCTCTTTTTACCAATTACTTTAGAAAAAAATATCATTGATAGAATCTTCAAAGAGAACGAAGATAAATCACTTTCATATGATTATCTTTTTTGATGACCTCTGTGGCGGGGCAGGCTAAGATCCGATCACGACGCAGGAGGTTGCGGGTTTAATTCCACCCTCGGGACAAATGTTTGTACGATCTGCAGATATTTGTTACGTTGCACTAGATTTTTTTTTGTATTATAAAAAAATCTTATTACCTATGTATTGTATTGTTTTATGTATATGTACCTATCAGTCATATAATAGTACCCACACAAACTTTGCTTAACTTGGGGCTAGATAATGCTGTATGGATTGTCCAGCATTTTTTTATACTTATATTTAAAATATAAATAACTAATGAAATAATGATAAATCGGGTTGGTTCCGCTATGCACGAGTCCCGCTTTGCTCGGATTCTAAAATACCTAAATAAAAGTGCCGCTATGCTCGGAATTGTATGTTGCTGCTTCTTGATGGAATTCCATAGTAATAATTAAAATAAATACTCTCTTACTAGTTCAACTTTTGCGCGTGACAATTGTGCAAGGTTTGATGTGCAAAGTTTTATAAAAATTTGATTAGTGGTTTTAGTAATAACCGCGCAAATTGCGAGCAAAAACAAACTGTCCAAAGAAAAGCTTTTCAAGGGAAACTGAATTCTGTTGTTAGTACCAAATTCTTACCAACCAAACATGACATCCCGAGCCAATTTGCACCGCCTTAAATGCCATTTCTATCCGTTCAGTAGTGTGCGTAAAGGTAACTCGTGCGAGCATTAGTGTGATTTCTATTCAATCTTCTTACGTTCCATTTCCGAACGACATTTGACTCTCTCTACCTCATACGAGGCTTACTTCCCTCTCTTTCCCTCCTAACGGGCTTAGAACCTTGTGATATATTGTATTGGATGGAAATTTCGTTTGAAAATGGAATTTCTTTCTGATTCGGTACCTGACGTGAGCCAAGGAGGTTCGATCAGGCTGCGGCTTCCTTATTCTATTACATTTAGAATATGTTTGATTTTACGAAGAAATTCTTAGGCGTGGCTTGTGGTTAGTAAACAGGATATTAGTCTGGAAAACCGTAGCAGAAGCTTCAGTCTAGATGCACATTATTTATATTCATCAGAGGGATTGGTTTTTCATTTACTTGCTATTGAAGACGACCGATGTCGAGTGAAGGTCCGCGGAGGTTGCGGGTTCGCAACCCCTTGAGACAAATGTTTGTAAGATCTGCAAACATTTGTTCCGGGTGTTCCGGGTGTTTATACCTATAATAAAAAGATATATTTTTATGTAATTTATTCTATTGATTATCTAGTACCCATAACACATGCTTTGCTTAGCTTGCGGCTAGGTGATGCTGTGTGCATTGTCCAGCATTATTTATTTCATCATCATCATCAACCTTTTAATAGTCCACTGGTGGACATAGGCCTCGCATAATGAGCGCCATAGTGCCCTGTCTTCAGCTTGCCGCATCCAGCATCTACCTTCAGTCCTTCGCAGGTCGTCATCCCACCTGCCGGAGGGCGTCATACACTACGTTTGCCGAGTCGATGCAGCTATTCCTTTTGTTACCACTTAGCAGTTTTTTAGAACTTTAAGTTATAATTACCTATAACACAAAGAAAACCTTTATAAGACAATAAGTAGGTACTTAAAAGTATATTTGCATACATTATTGTGTGGCATTTGAACTCTTTAAGGCACCGCGCAAACGAGCCACCGACCACAGCCACTGGTGGCCAGCGACAGCCACTTAACATACTTTTTCATATATTTTGTATAGACGCGCCGCATTACGTGTAGCCGGTGGCGGCCACTCGCTTCTGACACTGTTACAAATGTGGTGGTAGCGCGCGACAGCCACCGATGGCTGTGGTCGGTGGTCCATTTTGTGCGGAGCCTAAGAACAACAATGTCCCTAGAAGTATTTTAGCTACAACCTTAGATATTTGTACGAAAACAATAATATACTTCTGTCATGTCATGTCATGTCATGTCACATCATTAGTAACAGAAACCACTCATGTAAGGAAAAGAATATCTCGAGTCAACCCTTTGGGTATTCCTCGAAATTGGAATATTTTATTTTAGATTTTTATTATGCTTCCTTGAAACCTTCTTCATTCATGTTGGCTTTCGATCTGGATTGAGTTCTATTGCGTTGCAGTAACATTCAAATTCGTTATACAAGCGTCATTGACGACATCTGTGGCGTATCGGGCAATGTGCCATGCCACTTGAGATGTTGTTGGGTCCGATTCTCGTCGCAGGACAAATATTTGCATGGTTTTCGAATTGTCATGGGTCGATTTGTCTATTTATATATATATTTCTGGACTTATAGACTAAATCATAGTTTAGAATCACTGGACCACGATTTTAAAGGGGCCAGAAATGTGATAAGATAACGCAAGTAATCAACAGTGAATAAATAGTACGCAACAGAACGTAAACTGTAATTATGACTTCGGAAAAAGTAGACGCACTTATCTTTTATTAGAGGATTCCCATTTTTTCAGTTTTTATGTGGTCGTAAACCCCCGAATTTAGAGGAATCTAAAAAAAATAGGTACCTATCACAAAAAAAAAAAAAATCAGCGGGTCTTGAACGCGCGTCATTCTCTCGGTACGGAAATGCGCTTACCTACCAACTACGCCACGAGATCGAAAACATTTGGTCGTCAGCGAGCACTTATCCGCTGCATTTGGTAGGTATTGAATTTCCAATTTTTTTTGTGGTCAAACATTGTCTACAAACATTTGTTTGACTTTTGTTATGACTTGGTTTTGAGCAAAGAATTCTAACTAATATTATAAATGCGGAAGTATGTTCGTTTGTTCGTCCTTCCTTCACGCTCTAACTAAGCAACAAATCGACCTGTTTTGGCTTAGAGGAAATTGAAAAGATGGAGTGTAACATAGGCTACTTTTTGTCCTACAAATCAGTTTCCATGGGATAAAAATAACCTCCAAACGTTTTCATAGAAACAGCGTGCGAAGCCGCGTGCAGAAACTAGTAGGTATTATAATGACGTATGTGGCGCGGTGGGTGAAGGTCCGCCTGCGACGCAGGAGGTTGCGGCTCGGAACAATTGTGTGTACGATCTGCAAATATTTGTTCCGGGTGTTCTGGTCGTTTTCTATGTGTAGTACCAGAACAGTGACAGCACCAGAAACAAGCTATTCCTCCATCTGTGGTCCTATTTTCTATTCGGCTCCCAAGGTAACCCTTCTGAGGGTGGCAGAGACATTCTATAGGTGAGGGTGGCATCCGCCCCCTCCCACCCCCTACCCCAGAGGATTTAGTATTGTATGTACAGGGACTCCTTTGTAGGGGAAACTCTTCGTTATTTTCCTTTCCTAAAAATTGGGCTTATCTATAGGGAAAACTAGGAGACCGAATGGATTTGGTGAATTCATGTAGGACTAGTTTGTGTCTGCGGCTTTGTACTTGTACGTACGTGATAGGTATTTTGGATAATATACAATATATTTTATAAATTGTAGTTTATGTGTTATTCTGATGTATAAGCTATATTATTGTAAAGTTTCATTAAAATCCATTCAGTAGTTTTTACGTGAAAGAGTAACAAACATCTATGCATACTCACAAACTTTCGCGTTTATAATATTAGTAGGATTAGTATTGATGTATCATTTACAGCTGTTTTCATAGGGCAACATCTATTACGTATCGTCTTTGAAGACTCAAAAAAGGACTTTGTTTGCTCACAATAGATTTTTGAGGGATTACCTTGTGTTCGGTGTAAGGGTCTTGTTTATCCGGACTTGAAAAAGTTTGCATTTCTGTGTTTATTTTGTATCGGCTAACATAGAGCAGGACACCTTTTGGGTTGGATGACGACGGTCTGTGAAAGACTGCAGGCATATGCTGGATGCGTCAAGCTGAAGACAGGGCGCTATGGCCGCTCATTGGGGGAGGCTTATGTCCAGAGGGTTGATACAGGCTAAAGATAATGATCTAGTCTAGTATAATGTAAGTCATCTAGTACCCATAACACAAGCTAGCTTTGGGCTAGATGTTGTTGTGTGGATTGTCCGACGTTATTTATGTATTTATATTATATATAAATAAAATAAAATAAATAAATAATGCACGTAAGAACACCCGGAACAAATATCTGCAGAGAATATAATATAATATATATATTTATTATATCAAAATCAAATCAAATAGAATATTTCTTTTACTTAATCTAATACATTTCAGTGGTATGGGACCCTTCTTTAAATAATATAATATCTGTGCTAGAGGGTCTCGCTCTGCAGCTCGAGATAATTAAGTATAATGAACAATTGAATAGTTACTTAAACACGTAACATTTAACACTTCGAGTGCTGAAATCACACGGTATGTGTTTTCTACAAGTGACTAATATGCGTAAATCCACACTAGCGCAGCGGCTGAGAAAATACAGATCTTTGTGACTCAGCACAGCCGTAATATTTTTCGAACGAAACGCATATGCGGCGCAACACAACCGCTGTGTAGAGCGGCAGCACGAATTTTTTAGGTTAAAAAAAAAAGATCGCAGTCGTCGAAAAAAAATCGCAGTCAAAGTGTTAATCATCAAACAGAAATTGGACGTACATATTTCCTACAAAACCCTAAGAAGAAACTACTAAAGCCGAGATGGTTCAAATATCGCTATTCCGCCATTATTCCCTGCAATTTGGTCCGGATCGTAATATCATTGTTAATACCCATTTATTGCCAGCCAATAATGTTGAACACGGCAATATTGTAATGTTATTGCTATTGCTGGATATTGTTTTTATTGCTTACCTATTGCTTTGGTTAAAGCTTCCGTGTGGTTAATGTTACTTTAATACACGTTTGATAGGTATAAGTCACGTAGATAGATATTGGGATTGAAAATGATGTGCAGCTTAGATCATAAAATAATCAAGGCTTCCGCGAGGTTAATGTTTTCTATACTTTAATACTCGTTTGATAGGTATAAGTCGCGTAGATCAATATAGGGATTGAAAGTGAGTATATTATATTCATTTAATTAAGCGGCGCAACATGATAGTGGCCGTCATTCTCAATCCCGAACTTTATCTCACCTCACTTCAACAGCCTATATTTCCAAAAATCTGAAAAATTCTTGTTTTGTCATCGCATAAGCCCACACACGTCCACTGCTGGACCTAGGCCTCCTCTATACTACTTTCATCCATCGACTCCTTACAGCAATACCATGTCATCGCTTCATCGAGTAGATTGCTTGGTATTCTTAGTCCCGTCGTTTATCAGGCAATTTTCTGTTTTTTCTCTCCGTAAGAACCATCCTCGTACTTCAAGGAATATTCTAAAAAAAGAATTAGCGAAATCGGGTCAGCTGCTCTCGATATTTGCGCTTAGCAACACATTCAGCGATTCATTTTTATATTATATAAAGATAATTTGTTATACGGGCCTAATAAGAACAAATTTCAAATGTAACACTACATTAACAAGTGGTTGGTTAAGCTCCTCAACAGACATTGAACCGACACCTTCAAAACAATTATTATTGCCCCAGATATGACACAATAACCTCATTCACCCCCACCTCCCCACTCTCATTACGCCAGGGGCTAATAGCCCCGACCTACCCCAAATTAAGGGCAAGACAAGGCGGGAAAATAAATGAGAGTTTGAGAAACGGGGTGCAAAGTCTGAGACGAAGACGGTAAGTAATGGCTGGATAGGTTTATGCAGTAAAGGTTTCACAGTTTTATAATTATAATATTTTAGTATACTTTTTACCTGGATAGTTACATAATTATAGAGAAAAGAGACGTGTTAATGTTAAGGAATTCGTGAAGCTGTAGATTTTTTCTAAAATCGAATGCACCCTACCTAACCTAACTTAATAATACAATAACTTAAAATATAATAATAATAATAGCATTTATATTCAGATAACAGAGATACAAAATATTTTTTTTGATTGCTGTTTATTAAGAAAGTACAGCAGTGCCTGTATAGCGAGCCATCAATCTTGTCCGCTATCATTCTCAGGAAAAAAAACATTCAGGTTAATTAACAGTGTTTGAATGCATAACTAGTTTTTTGAATGAAACGTTCTGTTCTCCAGTGTTCCAAATAAAAACTATGAAACTACAACAGAATCTTGTCTGTCCCACTTCTAAAACAAGTCCCAACTACCCCTGAAAGTACAAACTTTGCCGACACTCTCACTGCTACTGCATACCACCATCCAAGGCGGTATAATTAAACCTCTCATGAATGGGAGCGAGCGAGAAGGAACCAACAGAGCGGGATAGAGTCGTCTGCAACGTAATCAGTTTGTAAACGCAAATTATGTGGGGGTGTGGGGCGAGAATTAACGCTTTTACAAGGTCACTGAGTTTAAATTGCGAACGCTTTGGGTTATTGTTGCAGGTTACAGCTGTTGAAAACGTCGATAATATACTGCTTCCGTTTCCTTTGGAGGTAAGCTAGGTCCTTTGGCGGGTTTCTTTCGTCTCTTTACAAAGGTCTCAGAGTAAAAGCAAACTTTATGGATAAGAAAATTGTGCAATTGTTTTTTCTTATACCTGTTTACAAGTTACTTAAGTGGAAGTAACTTATACTTAAAAATATGTTCATATTTGTCAATAGATCCCTTTGCATCTGTAAGTACCTATAACAAAACCTTGAAATAATTTTGTAGTTCCCTAAAATATTTGATCACGGATCACTTTGACTTAGAGCAGCCACCAAATTTTCACATTGTAGGTACCTATGCCAGTATTTTATAATATGTAATACTAACTTAAAACTCGGTCACAATATCTGTGCACCTTGAGCCAAACATTTTGTATGGCTCAAGGTGCACAGATATTGTGACCGAGTTGTATATCATTAGTAAATTCTTAGATGAATTAACAAAAAAATTACATTCACAATATCAAAATTTTATGTTATTGTGCTCATTTGAACTTCATCTCAGTCCAAGTTTCTCGAATCTCAAGAATTTCAGTCATCATAAATCAACATAATCAGCAATTCAAGCATCCCTTTCTCCTCCACAAACGAACCCGCGTGTTCTTTTAATAAACCAATAAAAAAACTTGCCAAAAGACTTTTACGCTCCGACAACGTTCTCGAACAAACCTTCAAATTACAAATGGAAACAGAAAACGACAAAGGAAAAAATCGAACGCCGCGAAAATTTGAAGAATCATTTCTTTTTTTTTTATTCCGCCTTTTTTCAGCCTGTCAATCATTTGTCTCTGGCACAGCGGATCGCTATTTTCTTTGTTGATGGATGGGATTCGCTTTTCTCGGAAACGGTTTGGGGTGGAGCGTACGGGTAGTGCGTAGTTCATATTTCAAAAACGTTCCATTATTTTGCGCGGGGGAAATGATGAAGTTTGCTATTCGAATTTGGAACTCAATTTCGTAAAGAAGATTTTATTTTCAACCTATTTTGTTTTGCAGAATCTTGGATCCATGGTAATTTTTTTTTTTTTTATAAACAATTTTCAATCAGTGCAAACCTACATAATATACGAGTAAATACCTACATAGATTAGGTGGATTTCTGTATAAAGGAACTCTACATTTTCTCAGTTACCCTAAATAGACGTAAGATGAGCATTTGAGCTTGTATACTAAGTAATATCTTACATGGCAATACCAATCAATCCTTCCAAACACAAAACTGTATTTCCATACTAAAATCGAAATGTCTGATACATAATAAATACGACAGGCCAGGGATGTACCCAGGACTTTTACTTAGGCGCAAAATTACCTACACTCTGTATAATGAAGGAAATGTAGTTATAAGAAACAAAAGAACTATCTACAATTAGAACAGTTGAGCTAACGCTGACTGTTACAAACAATCTCGGGGTAGCTCAACCGATCAATAGCACCTAACAACCTATTCAAAATGTTACGTCTTTATACTTGGTACTAGAATCCTAATATTGTTTGTAACAAAGGTTGTAGAAACCCTTAGAATTATCGCTGGAAAATATTTTACGATAGGATTCAATCAAATCGTTTTTCGAGTTTGAAACTATTTTTCATTCATTATTTCATTCGGATCTCGTCCATTATCAATAGATTTCGATAATGGAATACGCATTTTCCCTCCGCATGTTGCTCTAGGTAGGTACTTTTCGTTTCTTTACAATAAATTGTGTCAAAATAATATGCCATCGTATTTTTTTCTTATTATTTTACCCCTATTTCTCCCCTTGATCCACCCCTGCCGGGGGCCAGGCATGTAGATCGACCTCATGCTAATTCTGCTTTCTTACATTACCTATTCCGCACCGACCTCTGTATTTGGTTAAGGATTTACATAGAACTCATACGAAGAATTCATGTTTTCTCAGACAATTTTGTTTGAAATGCTTGCATGTTAGTATTTCGAGGTATCGAGTTTCATGTAAATTTTCTATAATATCAGACGTACGGGATTGATATTTGAGAATGTAAGTAATTCAACACAATTTATCTTTTCCAATTGTTCACTTACCAAGGAGTACCTACCTATACATAAATATATATATATCCTTCTTCAATTTGGTAATATTGACTTTCAAGAATAAAAAGACACATTTAGCTTTGGGTTCATTTGTGTAGTATTTTTTAGATGGGCCGGTCATATCTCCGTAAAAGCGATGACCGCTGGAGTGATCTTATGTGGAGACCAGGACTCGGTAAACGTATTGTAGGACACCACCCGACTCGGTTGGGTGACGATCAGAAACTGTGAAGACTGCACATGCTAGATGCGTCAAGCTGAAGACAGGGTGCTATGACCTTCATTGTGCAAAAGTGTCCCGACTGTCCAGCCACAGACTACTAAAGGCTAGGCAGACTATTATATAGGATTGAAGCTGTATGTCTAAATAAGATAGACCGAATCTTTGTTATGACTATATTATATACTAAATTGTGTTTATCGAAAACAGCTTATGTTTCTACCTGACTGAGGATCAAAGATTTCAACATTACGATAGTGCAGTAAGCTTAAGATTTCTTCGTGTCTTCGTTCTTGAAATTAAATAAAACCTTTTTGTACGAACCTACTGATAACTGAGTATGAAAGATTCTACATCATCATGACAGTAGGTAAGTTTGACACTGACACCTCGTTATCACAGTACAAAGTTGCTACCTCATTTATAAAGTCGATTATGATTCTGGATTTAGGTAGGTATCTACGTATCTACCATTGCGCTACCCACATAGCTGCCCACCTTTGAATTTAAAGATGTAAGTAGTTTATTGTAATGTCATAGCTTATATTTACGTCAAGATGAATCATTCATATCATACTTGGGGTTACAATATACAATAGGTATGAGTAGAGCGAAGATAAATTATATTTAGATTCACAGTCGGGTATAAATAACATTAAGTATAAAGATAAAGACCTTTTTACAGAATAGATAATAATGCCACGTCTGCTATAGTTCGTAATTCACACAAGTAGGTAAGATATCGAAGGAGGTTATACCTCATTGATTCGCATTATGATGCTTTACCTAACTAAATCGTTCCAGACTCAAACCTAACCCAACTATACTAACAACCTCCTCGCTAGATGGTAGTGTCACGTCCCACGCCGCAAGTCACGTGTTCGGAATTCAAAATCGAAGGGAGTTTTTAAACCTCTTTGGTGCGAGTAGCGACTCTTTAGCAAATATAACAGGATTGTGACTAGAAAGGCAATTGTGCAGTTCGAATAAAGAATTTTAGTCTTTGCTTACATTCGGCATTTATTCTGGTGGGGTAAAGTTACTATAGGAGTATTACATATTTTACTTTGATGTTCCAGCAAATTTTTGTTGCATGTATTACTTTGTTTGCTTTCTCATATCCCCTCTTCGTCATTGTAACTATTTCTTATAACGAACGATGTGGTACGGTAGGCGAAGGTCCGCCTGCGACACAGGAGGTTGCGGGTTCGATTCCCGCCTCGTGACAAATGTTTGTACGATCTGCAGATAAGGTGTAAGATATGCGTGAGAAAAACTACCAGAACACCCGAAGGTGTACTGGTCGTTTTTCTATGTTTAGTATAAATCTCTGCTTAGGCAGATAATGCATTATCCAGCATTATGTATATATAAAAAAGATACCTATGTATACGTAAATATAACTAAAAGAACTAAACAACTAAAACATCCTTTATTTGAGAACCAGTTCCACCCAGCATCCTGAAACCTTTTTATTTCTCAAATCCACAGTTTGTTAAAGTTTTTTAATATCTCAAAGCCGTATAACCATCCAACCGCACTCAAAACACAGCAAAATCATAACATGGCTGAGCACACGATACATTTCTTCATATCCGTTGTACCCGATGAAAAATGCGCAAAGAGTTGACTTACCTACTCCATCCCGAGCTACCACCAAAGGGGGAACAACTACAAATCCACCGCATCCGTATTCTAACTCAATACGCGAAACTTTTAGATATTATATAGATTGATAGTGGTTTCTTTCTCACTTCTTCCACTAGTGGACAAAAAATTGAAGTGAACAGTAAAATAATTTTATTTGATAATAATTTGATGTATAAAATATGACTTGTCTAAGTGCTTATTTTATAAGCCTAAAGAATAATTAATGTTTTTGACTTTGACTTGACTTTGACTTTGATAGAAAACAGTTTATTATACCACACAAAACAGGAAACTTAATCAAAATACAGGAATAAACAATAGAATAAAGGAAGTATAAAGGGCAGCCTTATCGCTGAGAGAGATCCCTTCCAGGCAACCTTTAGATGAACCTTTCATTTATTTTAGTTTATTTATTTGATAATATATTTACTTTGTCTTTACAGTTTTACACCAAAGTGACAGAGAAATAAAAAAAGTTAAATATAATATACACTAACTAAAAACTAACATTCATAGACCAACACGCTACTAACTACAACTTAATACTAAGCTTTAAATAAACCTATTTACATATTTCTATGTGTCCTATCCAAAAAATTTAAAACCACATCCATGAATTTGGCAACTTACGCGGTAATATGCGTTTTGAACCAGCAAAGATAAACGCAGAATATACCTACCTGAAATACCGAGCGCGTTATGAAACCCCGCGTTAGGGTATCCTTAGCGAATACGAGCTTGAGAGAGACAAACTTACACGCCAGAAAGAGAGAGAACCCCGAAAAGATGGATGATATACACAATGTCACTGGCTGAAATTGTATATTTTATATTCGGTATAAAAAGCTTCCATAACATACGATATTAAAAAGACCGCGCCATTTTCTGAATACTAGTTATATTGTGAGGAATTTAATCTTGACGTGGAGAGCTAAAGTAAAGGATTATTGGAATGTGGCGGGTTTGCGAAATTCTGTTATATTTTTTGGTTGGAAGTCTGTCCTGGAGTATAATATGGGGTATAATGAGGAACAGGATTATATTAAATGTTTTGATTTGCATGGATATAGGGCTGAATGCTTTAGCCATGAATTTTGAGATCCGGACGTAGGTAAGACAGTCATTCTGGAAGAATATGGAAGGTTGAAAGTTTTGTGGTGGTGAAAAAGCATAAAGCTGGATTATTCGGGTAATCTACTACTACCCGGATAATCCAGCATTAACCTACCTTCCTATTTTTCTGAATTCTTTTTGCTGCTTATCAGCATCATCATCAGCCTATAGCAGTTCACTGCTGGACATAGGCCTCCCCCAATGAGCGCCATAGCGCCCTGTCTTCAGCTTGACGCATCCAGCATCTACCAGCAGTCTTTCGCAGGTCGTCATCTCACCTGGTCGGAGGGCGTCCTACAATACGTTTACCGAGTCGTGGTCTCTACTCAAGAACAAGTTTGCCCCAGCGGCCGTCGGTTCTTCGTGAGATATGGCCGGCCCACGGCTAATACTTATCGTAAAACCAAATTTAGGAAGTCTTATATTATAACTGCGAATGTTTTGATGTGTAGATGGATGGATGTTTGTTAGCCCTTCACGAAAAAATTACTGAACAGATCGGACTGAAATTTTGCATAATGTTAGTTTACCAGACTCGGAATAAAACATACTTTTTATCCCATAACTGAGTTCACAAACGAATGTAAATAAACATAAAACGTTTCCATAACGCGTGCGAAGCTGCGAGCACGAGCTATTTATCTATATATATAAAAGAAAGTCGTGTTTGTTACAACACTTATAACTCAAGAACGGCTGAACCGATTTGATTGAAAATTGGTGAGAAGGTAGGTTAGAACCAGGAGTCTAACATAGGATATTAAAAAAACCATTTGACAAATCGATTTCCACGGGGGCGAAGCCGCGGGGCGCAGCTAGTTTCAAATAAATAAGTCCTGAAATAATAATTACTTGAGCTTATTAGTTATTTTTTGATAAAAATTTAAGGTATAAAATTTGGCTGTTCTTATCATCGGGGGTTTGATGCCCATAATCCCCACGCTGGGCATGGGGGTTGAGGATCGCAGTTAACCCGCCCCCCGAAACATAAAATTTGACTTGTCTGAGCTCTTGTTTTGTAAGGAATAAAAGATTTTGAATGAACTAGGTAACTTAAATACAAATAAATAAAGCTGGACAATTCACACAGCATTATCTAGCCCCATGGTAAGCAGAGCTTGTGTTATGGGTACTAGATAACTGATATACATAATACAATACATTACATATATAGATATTTTTTATTATACATAGAAAACGACCAGAACACCCGAAACAAATATCTGCAGATCGTACACACATTTGTTCCGAGGCGGGAATCGAACCCGCAACCTCCTGCGTCGCAGGCGGACCTTCGTCCACCGCGCCACATCGGTCGTCAAGTCAAAAGTCAAATGTTAGTTTAGTTTAAATGATAATACAACAAGCAAAGCCAAGGTATAGGAAGCTTACCTAAGAGTGTATATCTGAAGATAACAAAGAACAAGTTATTACATTTACTCAATACAGATTACAGGTTCTATACGCCATAACAAAACCCCTTTAGATAAGTTTACATCATTTTTTCGCCATAAAAGCTAAGCTCTTGAGATAAGCAATATAGAGCGGTTTCACGGAGTATCTCAAAATGGCGGATAGATGACGAACTAAGATGGCTATTTCAGATAAGAGGTATGGCTGTATCGCTTTTTAAGTGACCTACTTTATTTCGAAGATTGTTTCCTAGGTATATACTTATATAGGTTTGACGACCGAAGTGGCGCGGTGGGTGAAGGTCCGCCTGCGACGCAGGAGGTTCGATTCCCGCCTCGGAACAATTGTGTGTACGATCTGTAAATATTTATTCCGGGTGTTCTGGTCGTTTTCTATGTATAGTAAAAATATCTATCTATGTAATGTATTGTATTATGTAAATCAGTTATCTAGTACCCATAACGCAAGCTTTGCTTACCTTGGGGCTAGATAATGCTGTGTGAATTGTCCAACATTATTTATTTATTTATTATTATTTATATACTTATAGCTATCTGTAGGTATTTTATGTATGTCCCAATTAAATATTGTTCTTATATAGAACAATATTTAATTAGGACATACGCGCCACCGTCTATACTTGTTCTAACACTTCATGTCCATCCAAAGGTTGCCTGGCAGAGATCGCTCATAGCGATAAGGCCGCCAATTGTACAATATATTTTGTATTTGTTTTTATCTTTTCCTGTCTTGTGTATCGGTTATTTGGTGTGCAATAAAGTATAATTGTATTGTAGTGTATAAGTCAGTCGACATATACATCATCATCATCATCATCAGCCTATATCAGTCCACTGCTGGACATAGGCCTCCCCCAATGAGCGCCATAGCGCCCTGTCTTCAGCTTGCCGCATCCAGCATCTACCTGCAGTCTTTCGCGTTTCTTCGCGAAATATGGCCGGCCCACTGCCACTTCAGCTTGCTAATTCTTTGAGCTATGTTGATAATCTTGGTTCTCTGTCGGATGTATTCGTTACGAATCCTATCCTTCAGAGAAACTGCGAGCATAGCTCTTTCCATAGCTCGCTGAGCGACTTTGAACTGGTGGACCAGCCCTATCGTGAGTGTCCACGACATATACAATACAATACAATACAATACAAAAATACTTTATTGTTCACCAGATACATATCATTATAAAAGACATCATATGCGACAAGTACAATGGGCGGCCTTATCGCTTAGAAGCGATGTCTTCCAGGCAACCTTTGGATGGAAAGAATTATGTGGAAAATGCTGCATAATTCTTTTTGAGCACCATTTTTATTTTAAAAAAAACATCATTTCATGTCCTGATAGACTGGAAAAAAGGTAATAAAAGTAAAGTGGCACAACCCTGGAATGGATAATTCATAGAGGCATTATCATTACTTTCCAAATATTCCAAATTCAAACTTGGGAACTCTACCCACCGTATGATTCATTCACAATAAGTTTTCCTCGCAAGTGTACGTTCATAAATCGTATACCGGCCTGTCATCTGCATGCCTAGTAGCACATACGTTATAGGGGGCGGTTTTTGTTGAGTTTTATATGTTGGTACCATTGTGGTGTGGATACAATTTCGTTGATATTGGATGGGGATGGGATTCCGTTTTGAATTTAGAAATAATTGCCAATGTTACCAACATTGACTGAGAAGAGTCTATAGTGTCCTTAAATTACTACTTATTTCTTTTCAATTTGTGATGCAATCTAGAATCACGCTAATTTAGTGTCTTCTAATAAATAAATAAATAAATAATAAATAATGCTGGACAATTCACACAGCATTATTTAATTTTATTAATTTTTATTTTATTTATGCACATATACCCACTTCTCTCTTTACTTTATCTCTCTCTCCCAATAAGGTTTGCTGGAAGAGAACTCTTTTTAGGGTTAAGTTCACCTTTGTATTAATTTTCTAGGTTTTATATATAGTTTATCGTGCAAAAAGTATAAAATAAAAATAAAAAATAAAACACATTATCTAGCCCCATGGTAAGCAGAGCTTGTGTTATGGGTACTAGATAACTGATATACATAATACAATACATTACATATATAGATATTTTTTATTATACATAGAAAACAACCAGAACACCCGGAACAAATATCTGCAGATCGTACACACAATTGTTCCAAGGCGGGAATCGAACTCGCAACCTCCTGCGTCGCAGGCGGACCTTCGCCCACCGCGCCACATCGGTCGTCAGAAACAATTTCAGAAACGAAGTCAACTCGAGCGATATTATTAAAACTGGAATGTTTTCATTTTGCTCTTAATTCAGGTTTTTCCTTTTTACGCCAAAACTACTAATCGAATCGGGCTAAAATCTTTGTAGGAGATAGTTCTAGATTTTAGGTCTGAATATCATATCACGAAACCGCGTAAGAAGCCGCGGGCAAAAGCTTGTTAAATATAAATCCACACGCCATGCGCCAGGAAGTTACGCCACTGTTCCACGGTAATAGAGCACCAATCGCGCCATTATGATGCAAATACGCCAATTAGAAGCGTGCCCAACCACCGGGTCCTGGGATCACATCTGCTCTAACCTTTTCATATTCTAATGGGCGCGCACCTTTACAATGCTGAGGTGAGTGACATTTTTATAACAAGAACCTTATATCTCACTGGCAAACTGGTTGGGGCAAACGTGTTCTTGGGTGGAGACCACGACTCGGTAAACGTAGTGTAGGACGCCCTCTGACCTGGGAAAGACTGCAAGTAGATGCTGGATGCGTCAAGCTAAAGACAGAGTGCTGTGGCGCTCATTGGGGGAGGCCTATGTCTAAAATGTCTCTATAATTAAAAACCTGTCTGTAACCAATATGTCTGTGTTATCATAACCTGTCTGTACTTAATAAGTCTCTGTAATCATAACCTGTCTGTAAACTAATAAGTCTGTATAATCATTACTAAGTATATTAGTTTTGTGCTGTTATTGAGCTTGATCAATAACTGTTTCTCTTTATCTTTGGAACCGCCAGTTTGTAAGGCTCTAAGACACAGACATAAGAGTTAAAAACAGTTATCTTAGACTTAGGTCACTACACATAAAGTCAAGGGTAGGTAAAGTATTTATTAAATGAGTAGGTACTTACTACAGCTATAAATTGTGCTTCATATTTTGTAATTCGAATGGGGTAATCTCAAACACGGAATTTATACCACCATAATAAAACCAACCGTCATTACCACCATTCTTTATTCAAAAGCGGAAACGCCACATTTTCACGTACATTCTGGCAGCACTCCAGTGCGAGGGAGATAGACAGATAGTTTGCGCATAAAATAAAGATCAATCAGAGGGAGATGACAAGCGTTTATTGGTTCCACCGCAATGTGTCCAGCGCTCGCCAACATTGATGTTATTTTTCTTGGCACGAAGCTTTATTTTCTACACCATATTTTTCTATGCAAGTGGCATTGTAATAACTTTGTTGGGTGGCGTGGTTATAGTTTTATATGATGAAGTGGGTACTTATTTCCTATCTACAAGAATACAGTAGAAACACAGATAGAGTAAGGACACACTAGCATACTTGGATACACTAAGTTAGATAGATCTCTTTCATGAATGCATATAATTCGTTCATAGCATATTATATGTTCAAAAAAAAGCTGTGGCGATAGTCTTTTCTTTTTTTCCTAACATTATCCACACTGACATCACATATCCAGTCCTCAAGGCCTTAGAAAGAACAAAAGGGGATCGCGGTATAAGGCCCATGCCATTGAAATGCTAATAATTGATAACCTAAAAGACTCATCACAGGCTAGGTATTAGAAAATAAAGTTAACAAAGAGTGAAGTCGTATAATTTGGGAAAAAAGATAGAAAAAGAGAAAAGCTTCGAATTTCTAGAATTTTCTATCGTGAAACTGAATCTTTGTACCGCAACCCTTTGTTGAATTCTTGGAAGAGAACAAAACTCGAAACATACGGTGGAGTTACAAAGGAGGCTAGATCAATACTTCGCTTTACGCCGCACATGTGTCATATGGAGCTGTTGCGAACAGAGGATCTATAGAGACTTCAGTTAAACGAAATAATAATGTTAAACTTTAGTTGCGGTCTATAATTATGGTAAAACGTCAAATTTATACACGTAATTATCGTGTCAACTCCTTTTAAGCAGGAAAATAGGAGAATATAACCGTATAAGATTCTTACATGTTGTTCACTGACTTAATGATACAAAACATAATTTCACGAAAAAAGTACTAATTTACTTAATTTTGTATGGTGTCGTAGGAAGGATTATGCGAGTGAGGTAATGGAGAGTGCACCTGTGTTTATGCACACACTTGGGCACTCAAATATGTACTGAGTAGGCTGCGTATCTGGCTAGAATCCGTTGAGACTGATACGAACGAATGACTGAGACGAATATTCGGCTAAGCTAGCCTAAGCACTCGATGATTGGTTCAATGGTTCATTTATTGGTAAAATGTGGCATCACACTACTATGGATTGTTTTCAGGAAGATTCAGCGAAGAAATTCTTGCAAAAAAAAATTATGTCTAAATATAATCGCCTCTCCATACCACGCGTCGTATTTCGTGATAGATAATGTGTTACTCGCATATGCCGAAACATGTTTTGTCAAATGCCAGCCAGGCAACGAGGAAAACACTTTTATTCCTACTATTCTCCCTACATAAGGATTCCAATTTTTCCACACAAGAATATTATTTTTGCGATGTTACGTTACGTAAACTTTTTATCCTCATTGGTCGTAGTTAATTCTGTTTTTTGTTATATTCGAGGCTTTTAAGGGTATTCTTGTTTTAGATACATAGAAATGTTAAGATAATCAAATGGTTTTCTGGTTTTTAGGTGTGTTTTATGGTGAATCTAGAGAAAGAAAAGGTCGATCACCCCTTTTTGGGTTCCATAGAAAAAAGTAAAAAAAAAAAATATATACAATGTGTTTTGTCGAACCTTGATCAAACGAGATGTGCGAATACACGACATATATTTATCGATAAAAAACAAAAAATAAAAAATTATATGTTACCTATCTCAAAAATAAAGCCGATTTAATATTTTTTTTAATGAAAACTTTTTAAAAATCTGGTTTTTTCTTCGTTTCTTTTTGAGTAAACGGTGTATTTTATTCAAAGTAGTCTCATTTGAAAGCTAGATAGTTTACCTAGCTAAAGAAAAAAAATCAATTTCGGTACATAAGCTTAGTAAAATCAATATTTTTTTAGAAATTTGAAAAAAAAAACGATTTTTATTTTATTTTTGATCTGTAACTTTAAAACTGGGTTATTGAGGTGTACTTTTTTGCATGTTGTATTAAACTTCATAATTTAATCTACAAATCCTCCAAAAATTATGGGTCTATCTCTTTTCATTGTCATGTTATTCACCATTTAAAATAGGTACTTTCTGCCTTGTAAAAAGATCAACAGGAATATCAACTGATTTAATCTACATAAATTATAAAATAAAACGAGGCAAGATAGGAAGAAATGGAATGAGGTCTTTGCCCAGCAGTGGGATAGTAACGGCTGTTTAAGATAAAGTTTTTGTTTTTTTACTCTTGATAAAACAGAAAGTACCTCTTTTAAATGGTGATTAACATGACAACAAAAAGAGATAGGCCCATAATTTTTGGATGATTTGTAGACTAAATTGTGGAGTTTAATACAACATGCAAAAAAGTACACCACAATAACCCAGTTTTCAGTTTTCGTTTCACAGATCAAAAATAAAATAAAAATCGTACTTTTTTTGCAAATTTTTTAAAAAATATTGATTTTACTAGGCTTATGTACCAAAATTGAATTTTTTTCTTATTTTCTTAGCCAGGTAGACTATCTAGCTTTCAAATGAGACTACTTTGAATAAAATACACCGTTTACTCAAAAAGAAACGGAGAAAAAAGCAGATGAAGTAGTTTTCATTAAAAAAATAATTAAATCGGCTTTATTTTTGAGATAGGTAACATATAATTTTTTATTTTTTGATTTTTATCGATAAATATATGTCGTGTATCTGCAAATCTCGTTTGATCAAGGTTCGACAAAACACATTGTATATAAAATTTTAAGAGGAAAGTATTCGATTATTATAATTATTATAATAATCAAATACTTTCCTTTTAATATTAGGGACACCCTGTATAAAAAATCTTCAAATCCTTTGTCAAATCCTTTGTGATCTTGCTTACAAGGCAAGGGACTAAACTAGGGACCTGTTCAAACAATGTTCATTACCGAACCATGTCTATCTCTTCTTGGAAATTTTGTTTCTTTACATACATTATTATTATAAGAACTATTTAACGGTTCTTTGTCGTGGTCACGGGATGACTGTGTCTGTGATAGTGTGTAAACCTGTAGAAACGTCGGGAAAATAAATACCCGTTAATTAGTACTTATAATTAAGTGTTCAGATCGCGTAAGTTTTTTACTATCTTTGTCTATAGAAGACTTTTTAACAGAACTTGACAAAAAAAAATTTGACTTCGACGGAATTTGAACCTTGAAGGAGGGTTGCGGATTTTTTAGAAATTACCCCACCGGTGTGAGGCTAACGCGCTATAATAGCAAAAACTTTAATTTTCTTTTTGTAAGTAAACGAAAATACACTAGACTTTTCATGCCTAGGTATCTACTGCTACATAATATTTGACCTGCCAAACGCTGCGCTTCTAACCAAACCCAACGAACCGCCAGACAAAATATATTGTGAAACTTTTTGCCTCTTGGAGTGGTTTCGGAACTTCGCTGTCATAAGTTGAGCATCCGAATATTTTATTGTTATTTATATCCGAACTTTTTTAAAACCGCTGTGTTAGTTCAAGTTTTGAATAAATAAAGGGGAATCTTGGGAATATCTGAAAATTCCGAATTTTAAATGTTTAGAAACTTGCTTGAACCTAAGATTTTTTTAATTTCCTAAAACATATTATATCTTCTGCAGTAAAATATCGACATACCTTTCAACAATAGTGACCCAATAACACATTTTTGAATGTAGAACATTTTTGAATGTCGAATCGAACCATTGACAATAAATTATCAGGACAAAAGAAGCAGTGGCATCCCTTTTAAACATCGAACCATCCTTGTAGTGCCACTCAAAGGATTAGTTCGATCTATATTCAAAATCGTTACAATTGATTGGTTTATTTAAATAGTACTTTATTGGCTGGATGGGTCTAATGACCTGTGAGGATTTATGGAGGCCATTTATAAGCATGGCGCGTTCCAAATATAAAATCATAGGCATGCTTCATCATAAATCCCGTTTGAAGTTTTTCCTCTTTCGTATGAGTCTATAATATTTTTCCAAAAACTTACGAAAAAAGTAGGTAAAATTGCCGTTATAAAATAGTAAAGCCGATTTAAAATTCAATCGCTAAAACAACGAACTTAAACACGTCCCTAAAGAAATCGAAAGCGAGAACGTTTCACAAGAAAAACTTAAGAAAAACACGTACCCTGCGAAACCTTAAAAGATAAAATGAACGTAAAAAAGAACCACTTCAGAGAAAGTGCATTAAAAATGAGTGAGGGAAAGCGGGAAAGAGCTAGGATTTCCTAGCGCGTCGTCCCTCTCTACCGCTTCTAAGAAAATGGCTTTATGAATGAAAATTACTTTTTTCTCACACCATTTACACAGTTCAGGGGCGTTAGTTTTGTTGGTCGTTTCTTGAGAAATACTTACTTAAGTAGGTGAAAGAAAGTCAACCGAGTTTTTCACGAGCTTTTGTTTAGTTAGCTGTTTTCTTCGAAGTCATTTGAGTTACGTTTTAAAAAACTTTATGTAGGTACCTAAGTACCTATGTTTTTACTTTAACAATTAACAACTAACAAAGAAAATTACAATTAGAGTACACACACAAATTAGAACTAGTACTTACAATTGACACAGTTGTGGTAAATTCAGATACCTAGTTGCAAATAAACTAGAGGTAGCTCTAGTGATCTAGGCATTTGTAATATCAATGGCGCATATTCCTTGAGTTTTAAAATTGCATGTTGTGTTTTCGATCCGTATCTACGTCTTCCTACCGACAATTTATAGTCATTTATTATTTTTATTTCCGCGGCCATTTCTCTGATAAAAATATGTTTATACGCAGAGACCTGTATAATTACTACCGTCATAAAAAAACATCGTTTCTCGATCCATGTCATACATCGCCAACGCTAGATCCCCTGCCGATAAAAAAAACATTCTTTGTCTATGCCACTATAAAATTTAACCGACATTTTTAAACATCGAAATAATACGCATAAATTTATCTATCCATACATTAATAGAAAGGGTTTAATAGCCTATAAATCAGCATTTTAAACAATGCTTAGTCAAATTTAAAATTGTACCGATACAATGGGATCGGCAGAATTCGCCATTCAATAGACAAGTTTTTTTTGTTGGCATAGAGCCGTGAAATGTTTGTTTTGTTGGTAGCGTGTAGTGGTTTTTTGGCAGTTTTTTTTTTGTGAAATATGATCGATACGTCGATGATTGCGTATAATAGGTTTGTGCGTGAAGTTTGTTTTGTAAATATTTGAGGAAACTTGAAGTATTTGCGTAAGAGGTTGCGGTATTGTTGTTATGTTTTAGTCCTTGTTTTGTTTATTTTGACTTCTATATAATGAACTACTACAATGTTATTACTTTTTTTTTAAATATCCTATATAAATAAAAGTCAATAAGGAGAACTTTGCGCCTACATTAAAAATGTAGTCAATAGAAACCGTTGCCAAATAATAAAAAAGTATGTACTTACCAACTGAGAATTCTGATTTTTAAAACATGTGGTAGAACATGCTAAAATTAATAATAGAACAGATACGATCACGTTTCTTACAATCAATAGTTATTAATATTCAACCACAATGCGACCAACGAACCGGTAGTCTCATCTTTTGTAATAGACAACCCTTCCGGTATCAAACTAAAAAAAATGAATAAGGGGCCATTTGGACCCATTCATTCTATCTGCCGTCTCACGGGTTATCTTTACCTTTTCATGTGATCTTAGTTTTTGTTATTGCCTTTTTTATTTATGATCTTTTTGTAAGCGAAAGTCGTAAATGTTTTGGTCAGTTTTCGAATATAAAAGTCATTATGTTTATAACGCGTTTATAGTTAACCTTTGATGGCCATAAAAGAAATGTCTTCTTTTGATATGTATCTCTGATTAACATATTTATGTTTTTTTATCAACAAGAGATAAATCTTAACTGACGCGATGACGTTCAACATAGTGGTGTACCATATAAATGTCAAATAAAAAAGGTAACAGGGAATTTCAAAATTATATTCTCAATATTTTTAGAAAGCGAACACTAAAATATTGTTAATGCTCTATATTTTCACATTACAGTGCAAGGCGATGCAACGGACAGACAGTCATACCACAACATTATACGCAATACCATGACTGCATTTCATCATCATCATCATCATCAGCCTATAGCAGTCCACCGCTGGACATAGGCCTCTCCCAATGAGCGCCATAGCGCCCTGTCTTCAGCTTGCCGCATCCAGTATCTACCTGCACTGACTGCATTTGCCTTATTATAATTACGATCTGTAACATTAACTTAATTTTTCTTACATTTTAACCTACCGTTGCGTACCAGCCCCGAAATCAACACACAAACCTACATAATCCTTATTAATAAGCCCAATTCATCAGCCCTGGAAGTCGTTAACATAACAAAAGAGATTCCCCTTCAAAAAATAAATAATAAACTAAAAATTATATGCAAATTCACGAACCATAAGTTTCTATAGAACCCTTTACCGGTGAGGGGTTAAATGTAATATATGCAGAGATAGGTCATAGAACATGTTTGGCCTCATTCAAAATATTACTTCTAAAGTGTATGGTCGTGTTGTGAGTGTGATTTCTGTGTTTTTGAACGGTACGTTCTGCTTTAACTGTGGACCTTATTATGAAATGTATGTGAGGTTGATTCCTACTATATGACTAGTGTGTTATGTCCTCTATCATGCTGTACCAGTCAAATATGACCTAAGCGAGACAACATGAGGGAGGCTGTCATCATGCTATCTCGCTTAGACTAATATTTAAATATGATCTTGGCGAAACAGCATGCGAGAGGTGGACATTTTCAATCCCAATCTTTATCTAAACGACTTATAACATAATTGATTGATATTATCAGAAGCCAAATGACAACCAAGTAGGTAGAGGTACTATACCTATTCAGTTTTTATTAAGAATCATTTGGCGGAGAAAACTTGAAGACATATCTAAACCAGAGACAATTTTTATCGTACTGACTAGGTAAATATTTAGTTCTATATTATATTCTATCGAAAATCCATTCTTAACTTCTGAATATAACGAGGTTGTACTCAGTCGAATTTGAACCCTAAAACCTAGTTATAATAACTAAATTCAAAGACTTAACATACATCCCTCTCGGTCGAGGTGAAAATGCTTTTCAGCTATGACATCTACCATAATTACCTATAAGCATTTACTGGGACTAGAAATATACGTACAAGCAAAATATTAAAACGCCAATACAAAAATAACACAATTCCAATTAGTGATGTACGTTTCATCCCAGAATCGATAACTATCTCTCGATTTGTGAAGCTAATAGTGTTGTCTCTTCTACAGAATTATCGATAATTAAGACGTCAAGATAGACATCTTTATGGTAACAGTTAATTCAGTTAGGGCTTTTGTGAGTGTCAATTAAAATAAACGTTTCACGCCTTACGAAATATTGTTATTGGAAAACATTCTTATGTTGGATTCCAATACGTCGGTATAACTGCTAAGAATACCAATGGGTAAGAATTTCACATTGCATTCAAAAAAATTTCTTCGTACTCTTACTACTCTACTTCGTACCTAAATATTTTTTGCTGTCTTATCGTTGATTATCTGGTTAAGTTGCGTTTTTTTTATTTCATTTGCATACTGATAATAATGCCAGCTTCTGGGCGCGGCGTCACACGCACTTTTTTGGGATATAATCTATCTCCCTGCTAAATTCCATGAGATCTGTTGAGCCGTTTCGTCGTAAAAAGGTAACAGAATGTCAGACTGAAAGACAGAATTATTTTCAAATTGATTATCTTAGCATTGATATGTCGCAGGAAATTTTTAAAAAACTCTATCTTTACAAAATAAACAAGTGCCTCTACGCAGCGAACCAATAGGTCCTGTATCAGTATAATGTTGCTTGATATCATCACTAAGGCGGTTTAGTAATTCCCGGAAAAAGCTAAAATGATAAAGTTTAGTTTACTGACGTAGATGTTTTTAACAAAATTTCCATGTCTGTGCTGATTTCACTGTCTTCTCTGGTAGGTAGATAATACGCTTGTTTGGTATGGCTAAACAATAAAGCTAATGGAAAATTGTAACTAGATATATTTGTCAATACATTTCCAACGCCATAACACTTATGTATTAGAAAATATGTCCAAATTGCAAATTTACCATCACACAAGCCTATACCACCTAGTCAATTATGAACTTTACGATATAGACGATAGAGAAGAATATCGAATAGCAAGAATTGGGTTAATATGTTTTTTTCTTTGGAAAATTTGTCCCTATACTGTTTGATCGATTGACAAGTTGAGGGTGGGGTTTTCGGTAGTGATATTACCTACCCCAAATTCTATATCAAAGTGTTTTAGTTTTATTCGATAGCTTTGGCTTAAGCTTTGTGATATTGGAAGAAAATGAACACGTTCAACTAGATCTGATTTGAAGATTGTTGAAAAATTTATAATTATCTGTATTTCTGTTTTTGAGTTTAGAATTCAAACGATATTTCTCAAGTCATCGAAATATTTACGAAATAATTTTGTAATACTTAAGCCTTTACTTTTTACTGCTTTTTTTTACTGAAAACCTTTTCAAACTTACTAAGCTCGAGAGCTTAGTTTTAAATCTTCTTCTTTTAATCTATTTAATATATTTATCTACTTCTGAAGATAAAATCCATACCCAACTACATTACACAACAATAAATCATTTCCCCGATCTGGTCTCTCGTTCAGATTCAAAAACATTTTTAACATAAACAAGTTTATCAAATCTATCAGGGCGAGGCCTATCGTGTACCATTTCCATACAATTAACGGCACAAATGACCCAAAAGCACGAAAAACCAAAACGTTTCTATCAAACCATAAACAACAACAAAATTAACAAGCCCAAATTACGAAAAAAAAGGTTTCAAATTAAATGGCGCAATTTAGCCTAATATATTGTAATAACTCCGTTACCATAGACAATTTGACTCGTAAAAATCAACAACTGTTCTATTAACAGATATAATCTGAATAAGGGTTTCGAATTTGTATATTCAAATTTAAAAAAATCCTCCTTGTTATTTTTCTGTTGTAAGTTATCTTATCATTATAATACTTATCACCTCTGAGAATTTTCAAAATTTTAATTTCGTTTGAGCAAAAATCTCTAACAAATTATATGCATAGGAAATACTTACCTATTTGTAGTACCTACGCACGCTAGTCGCTAAATATAATATTCTTATTAGCAATTTGTTTATAAGTTCTCATTTTAAGTGATTTTTCGTTATTCGCTAGTGAATAAAGTTTCTTAAACCATCAACTACATTCGACATTACGCTTTTCTATACCCACTATTTATAAGTGAGACGAGAGAAGACGTAAGTATTTTGGATTTTATAATATGTAATTTAAGATGAAACAAAAATTCTCGAATTACTAGTAGATTCTAAAAGAACCATGCAATAATTGTAAACCTAATTATTGTATTTTTGTTCTGACTAAGGTACCCTATGTACCTACCTCTTTCTGTCTATATTTTGTTTTGTTCTGTTTTTTAGTTATAAACTATTTTAAGTAGAATAATATTGTATATATGGATCTCGTGTCTGGAAATAAAGAATTTATTATTATCTTATTAGGTCGGTAGTTCTATAAAATCCCTAACCCCTCTACGCAACATTGTATTGTATCCAAACAACACAAAGCCTCAGAACCTAGCTCACAATAACTTACTAGAAAATACAAATACCCACTCGAAAGACAAAAAGTATATAATCGACGGGTAGCGATCATAGCCGATTACCAAGTTCTTTATTAGGCATCTTTTAACAGAAACAGCGAAATAAAATTTAACGACCGACGTTAAAATGAATACGACTACGCATCCCCATTTGGTCATGCCATAAATTAAGTAGCAATGTAAAAAATCAAGAAGGCTTTCAAAATTAACCAACTCTTATTGCGAGGCCGGAGAGACTATAATCATTTGAGTTTTATCGAGATACAATTTTTGCGGACGCGACTTTAAGTGGCGAAATGTCGGTAATTGTTTTAGTGGTCATTTAGTGGTTGTCGGCTGTCGTTATGTAGCTAATTAGGTATATGGTCGTTTAGTTTTGAACAAAACTGTAGATAAGAACGTAATTTAATGTAAATTTATTGCTCTTTGGTCTGGATAAAAGATTAAGGCGACGGCTGATTAGGTGAACCAAATTGCATCATACAATTATTATAATGAATTATAAATCTGAAACTCAGTCATTGGTGTAGTGTAGAAAATAGCTTTTTTTACATTGAGTTGTCTGACGATTTTTTCTTTTTGAATCTGAACATAAGACTTACATAGATATGTTCAGAGTATCGCTTCACAAAAATTAAAATTTTGTAAAAGAAAGTCGCGTCTTGGAATAGTTTTAAACATAGCAATGTTTATTCAACAATTAGTATGGACATCGTTTCGGAACATAAAACCATTTAAAATTAAAAAAAGGCTATAATTCGCGTAAATAGATATTTTTGGCCGGTTTTAAAAAGAACAGTTCATTCAGTTAAGTACGTATTTACTGGTTTGAAAGTTTACCAACTAGGCACCAAAATTTGTAGTAATTAACACTTTGACTGCGATCTTTTTTTTAACCTAAAAAATTCGTGCTGCCGCTCTACACAGCGGTTGTGTTGCGCCGCACATGCGTTTCGTTCGAAAAATATTACGGCTGTGCCGAGGCACAAAAATCTGTATTTTCTCAGCCGCTGCGCTAGTGTGGATTTACGCATATTAGTCACTTGTAGAAAACACATACCGTGTGATTTCAGCACTCAAAGTGTTAAGTAGGTATTTTTCTATTTCATTTCAACTCTTTGGAATGTCTTAAGACTCAAAAATCAAATCAAATGGTAAATATCCCGTTTTAAATGACTTTAGTGTTAATAACCATGATCGTTTCAGAAGTTTGTTTGGAATTACTTATTGCTTATTTGTGTAACTTTTCTTATATATAGATATTTAGAATAGAATAGAATATAATTATATTTATTTAATACAATATGACTAACACAGAAATAACATAATAAAATAAACAAACTAACTAGGTAAGTATTTATTTTGACGACCGATGTGGCGCGGTGGACGAAGGTCCGCCTGCGACGCAGGAGGTTGCGGGTTCGATTCCCGCCTCGGAACAATTGTACGATCTGCAGATATTTGTTCCGGGTGTTCTGGTCGTTTTCTATATATAATAAAAAATATTCATATATGTAATGTATTGTATTATGTATATCAGTTATCTAGTACCCATAACACAAGCTCTGCTTACCATGGAGCTAGATAATGCTGTGTGAATTGTCCCAGCATTATTTATTTTATTTATTTAACAAATTAAAGTCTGTTACTTTACTACAGATTTTCTAATAATTTTAGATAGATAGATAGATAGAAAATTATTTTATTGCACACTTACAAAATAAAACAAACAAGACAGAATAAAATACAAAAAATGTGACAATTTGGCGGTCTTATCGCTCAAGAGCGATCTCTACCAGACAACCGTGAGCGATCTCTACCAGACAACCGTGAATGACACTTTAAATGACATAGGTACATAAAATGTACTAATTCCTTTTTCTTTTGTTCAAAACTTACGCATTGTATTGAAATAAAAATTTTCACTTTAATTTATTCTATTTAAATTATAATTAATTATAATATTTTTACGAGATAACTTTGTCGAGGTTATACAACGTGCAATACACGAAAAAGGTAAGTTCCTATATCAAAAAAACCTAGAACAATTTCCGTAAAAGGCTACATTTGACAGATCAAAAAATCACAACGGAACGTTTTTACAAAGGCGTTTTATCGATTTGTCCCTACCCTACACCCACACATGCATATAGAGGGTCGCAAGGTAGGGTGGTACCAACTATCGTAGAACGTATAGGTACATAATGTCGTTCACCCCATCAATACTATAATGTATGGAGATTCGTATTATTTTGTGATGGGTTTTACGTTGTATCGGAAATTTTATGTTGGTTGGTACGCTTTTACAGGTATAGCTTGCGTGATGGAGTATGTATGATTTTGTAAAGTTTATGTATGGTTCGGGGACCTTAACAACCTATTGATAAAGCAATGTTGGTAAGTGAGTGAATAGGATATGGAAAACCTGATAGTCGAAAGTCAAATCAAGAATTTATTTTAAATTATAAACGATACTTAAATTTATCTACAATATTGAAAAAAACTTGCGGAAAAATGTCTAGGATACGTTATTTTATTTTACTGATATAAATAATTATTTTGATACTAGCAGTTACTTTCCTAAATTTTAAAAAAGCCTATTTACTTTTAAATGTTGGTTCAATTCTCCTTTGATACCTAACCCCAAATAAAAACTCCAAACACCAAACCTTATTGCATCGTATTATAAACTTTGAAAAGACAACAAGAAAAAGGTGTTCCAAACTCAAAATCTCCATTTAATTCATCGACAATAAAGACCGGAAGTAAGTACCAACATTCGCCTCATAAAAATTCGAATTATAAACTCGTTCTAAATGACATCGTCACGCCACCGTATTCCGCCCACTGACAGAGTTGTTAGAGTTGTCAATCTACTGACATTCTTATCAACCAGTCTTGACGAATGTGACAGGGTCGATGCTTCGCTGTCATAATTAATTAGCTGGGACCAGAATTAATTGGTTTTTAAAATAAAATAAAATGATGTAAGTATTCGATCTATCACAAGTCATTTATTCTATTAGGATTGGATATTAGAAATTCTGGTTTTAATGTTAATTTACTCAATTCTAATTGATTTTAAAGTGGCGGTAAATAAAGTTTGATTTAGGTTTTAACATAGCTAGATTTCGAAAGTTACATAATGGCTTTTAAATAGAACTTTATATAAGTCTTCTTACCTTTAATCTGCATCAGCTTAAGTTTCTGAAATTTTTGCGCGGCGCGGAAATAAGATTTTTTATCACTAAACAAAAAATAAAAGAGAACGTCTTCTAAAAAATAACTAAACCCGCCAACCAATTTCGACTACCAACAAAAAGAAATAAAATTCAAATTTGGAATACGGAGACGGTTCCCGAAGGAAAATCGAGAAAATCGTCATCTCCATGCGACGTACGGCGAACGAATGTCCCGCTCAAACTACGCTACAATTTCCTCCGCGAAAACCGAATCTACTGCGCTGGGTAAGTATAGGGAAGGGTGGTTTTTCCTTCGAATTTCATAAGTATCTACCTTTCTTTATATCTAAGCGCAAGAACTACGCTCACCCCTTGAGAATACCTCGTGAGACTCGATCGCGCGTCGCCGTCCGGGAGCTAAACGTATCCGCCCCCGCCGAAAGAACACCAAATTCGAATCTATTCCAATTGGAATACGACTGCTATAAGAATGGGGAGGGAATAGTGATGTCACGTTTTTATTTTATCGATAATTCTAGTCAGGCAACGGTAACATAGATAAAATGTATTGGGTGGTGAGTAGAAATATATTTATGTATGTAGATTCGTGTGTTCGAGAGTAAGATATGGTGTGGGCTTCGCTCCACGTATGACTGTAGCGCGTATATCTATGTCAGTGTAAGAACGTGCTGCGTCTGAAATGTGAATTTTGATACGTAGATATTCCACCAATTTGTCACAATAAGATGTAACGTATCGGGTAACGCAATTTCGTAAAATTTTTCCTTGTACCTTTACCCTTTTGCAAGAATGTTATAATGAAAAAACAACGTTGAGATGATATTAGAAGACCTTTATAAAGTTCAATAGAACTAATGGGCGGAAAATGATTAACCATCCGACGTGTTAATTTTTACGCCCAAAGTGTAATCGCTCTTGTGTAAAATTATCCGCTGAAATAAGTTTTACGGTTAAGCGATAAAGGGATAGGAAAATTCGGTTCAAAGTGACACATCATCGGAAAATCAGATCGAGGTCTGATAAAATTGAAACTTGGGCGCGGGTTGAACGCTTCGATAAAGACAGTGCAATGACACACATTTTGTAATTCGAATGTCTTAAAATAAATGCGAAATGATTCTGCCAGCAACAAGTCCCATTCATTCACGGGCAAGGGAGAGGGCAATTCAATTAGAAAGGGAAAGAGAGGAATTTAAAAAGTGAACGCCCGGAAAGTTAGGCGGGAAAGCTCCGTGCTAATAACCTGTTGCTTCCGCAGCTAAATTAAATGTTAGAGCTGACCAAAACTTCATCGACTATCGATACTATCAACTTGTTCCTCCAGGACTATTCCGTCTATGCCCAAATGGTCCAATGTCCAAAGACTCATTTACTACTCATTTAAAATTAAAATTTCAGGGTACCTATAAATTAGACAAGGTTTCTAACCACAATAACAGGGAAAGCCAGGTCAAACGAAATTCATTTGTTGAATTATTCGATTAAGCTTTTTTACTCAGAAGTCAGTGCAGATAAAGATTTTCATATTAGATATAGATTTTCTCTTCAAAACAACAAATACACCTCCATTACACAAAGACACCCTTTGCATCTTATCGATTTTATCCATTTCATTTTGATATTGAAGAGTCAATATCCGAAATTGAGGACATTTATCATTTCACTATTTTTATGAGATGCTACGAAGGGAGGCGCGAGCTATGAGCTATCTTGAAATATCGATAGAAAAGAGTACACCCCTACGCTACTTTTCTCGTAAAATGAAAAGGAAAGAGTTACACGAAAACTTACCAGTAAGAAAGGGACAAAAGAAAGAGCCGCGACGAGATAAGTGTTCTAATTTATACTCAAATTGCGAACGTCGTCATGAAAACCACGTGCGAAAGAAGTTCCTAGTTCCTGAACGATATAAAAACTCTATCAAGGCTAAACTATTTTGATCTCTATTGCTGCACAAAAGAGTTTTTATTCATAAAATGGGGTTCACCAAGAAATAATATCTTAAAATTTTCATTTTTGAAATCTGAACGCGGCGTCGTCTGCTCCCTTCGCCAAGAAGGTTTGAATCTTAAGTTGTTAAGAACATGGTTGTTTTTCTAGTGAGATTGGATCGCAAATTAATACATCAGATTTTAAAAGAAAGCCTTGCATACTAACTAGGGCTGTGTCAAGGTTAAATTGGCGCGGAACTTTATTAGTGGGTTACTGGGTTAACTGCTACTTTTAGGGGTTGATTTGGGGTGCGAAAATTAGCAATAATTTGTTCGCGAATGCTTTTGTAGATTTGGTTTGTTAAGACGAGAAAGATTTCGGTATAAATGGGACTATCAGAACCGCGTAGAGTCTTTGAATGAGGCAAAATATTCTAAATTTTTGACAGTACCTAGTTATTGACTCTAAATTTCCTTCGTTTTGAATGATTACGTAGAATTGTAGAGACATTATGGATAATGAACGTTGATCTATTAATGAAACTAATTAAAATACTCTTAATTATTTATGTACTTTAGGAACATAATTATGCTGGCAAAGTTATGAACAAAAATAGCTAAACACTTTCCTATAGCCTTTTATTTACATTATTATTATCCAAAAATATAGATTATTTGGACCGTTTCTATGTATATTTAACCAATAAGACGTTGTAGTTAAAAAAAAATAAGCGACCTCTATTCATTTATTTATTCATTTTAAAGGTACACCACATTGTGCCTATATAATAAACTACATAGATGCGCCCCGCGGCTTCGCCCGCGTTGAAATCTACCTATGTGTCAAATGGTTTATAAACCTTCCGTGGGAAGCGGCGACTTTGTTTTAGATTATGTACTATGTAGTATATAAGCATGAGACAAGTTCTAATATACATATTTGCTTGTAAAAGGTGGACTCTATTGATCTTCAATCAGTGGATAAGTCAGCACCTACCTACATCTCGAAATATTGAACCTATAGGTACACAAAACCCATCTTCACCCGGAGAAGGAAAACCCTTCCGAGGGTTTCACCCTTTGTACCCGGCGGCTGAGACACGTGTCAAAAATGCAGTTATAACATCTCGTTGGGCATGGCGGGAATTTTAAGTTTTCTCGGTTCTTGTATTTTGTTGTCTATTCAATAAGAAGAATAGATATAAAGAATTTTTCTTCTTTATATCTATAAGAATAGAAAAAATAAAGTAGCACGTTTATATGCATATATACCAAAACACCTCAATATGAAAACCTTCTTTGGTGTTAGAAGGTTAGTCAACGAATCTATTTAGAAATAGAAATCTTTTTTTTGATTCTTCAGCAGTGCAAAAATAATAACTATTGAGCATACAATTTTAATGGTGACCGACAATTCTAGAATATTTTTGTTTCTTTCACGGTAGTGAAACGTAATGAGCTTCGATGTTTAATTATGAACTAAAACTATTTGTATTTCGAATTATTAGAACCATTTTTCAAATAGCCTTACCCAGGTAAGCTAGATTCCTTAGAGACTTTTATACCTAAGCAGGTTCGCTCGCACCCATTCAAAATTCGAATTCAAATAGCATTCGAACATCGAATAGGCATAAATTTTGTCTCCGTTCGATGAACTAAACTAAATTTTCCAATAGTGACGCAAGATGGCGGCTAAGCTGCATGTGTGGGTGCTTGTTATCCAGTCAGTCTTTCTCGCATATTTCCCATTCGTTTTGACAGGCGGCGAGGGGAATAGAAACAGGGTTGTAAGTCGCATTACCAAGCTTTAAAATTTACAAAAAGCTCAGAAATTTAGAAATACATTTTTATTCGAGGAACGTCTTTCCAAAGTATATTTTCATGTGTATTATACCCGTAGAGTTGCCAATATTTAACTCAACGAATGCCATAAGAAGGAACGTGTCAAGCGGCTATAAAAAAAATGCGAGTTAGATATAGTAGTAATAAATAATAAAAAATAGACGCTTAGCGAGCTATGGTCAGAGCTATGCTCGGCTCGGAGTTTCTCTGTAGGATATGATTCGTAACGAATACATTCGACGAAACTTCAAAGAAAAGAAATATTCGGGGCCTGAAACTACTTGTGTGCAATATTTCAGCCCGATACGTTTAGTAGTTTTTTCCTACGTAAAAGAGTAACAAACAAACATACCTCCATACATAGAAACTTTCGCGTTTATAATACCTATTAGTAGGAAGTAGGATCATTAGCTCCATGCTCAGAAAAAAAAACTATATTTTTATACCATCTCGCTAACCGAAAATTCCCGAAATAGCACCTACCGCCTTCAATTCCAGCCTCCGCTCCCCTATCGACCTCTCAAGGGTTGCTTGTTAGACGACAATCATGCACCGCTACAACATGTGGATGGAATTATTTACCTACTGAAATGTAGTACGAAATAATAATGCAAGCCTCTAAAGAGTTTCTCATGCAAGTTATGCAGGTTCTTTTAGGAGGTATGCAACCTCCTTGCAATTAGGAATTTGCGGTTTGAGTTTGGCTGTTAAAAGTTTTGCTTATTCGTAACTGACAGGTGAAGTCCGATTTGATAAGGATTTTATAGATTGTTTGGTAAAATATTGATTATTTAATATCATCACCAGCCTATGTTAGTCCACTGCTGGACATAGGCCTCCTCCAATGAGCGCCACCTCGCACCTTGTCTTCAGCTTGACGCATCCAGCATCTACGAGTAACTGCAGTCTTTCGCAGGTCGTCATCCCACCTGGCCGGAGGGCGTCCTACACTACGTTTACCGAGTCGTGGTCTCCACTCAAGAACACGTTTGCCCCGCGGTTGTCGGTTCTTCGCGAGATATGACCGGCCCACTGCCATTTCAGCTTGCTAATTTAGAGCTATGTCGATAACTTTAGTACAATAAGTGTTCAACATTATCTTCTTCACCGTAGTTTCCATTGATTGTGGAAACCTTCAATCGTTTCCATCCAAACAGTGCTTCGCCCAATTAACTTTGGAAGTGTATAGTAAAAATAATTTGTCTGTCGATTTAACACGACGCTTATTTTCGGGTAGCCCGCCAAAAGAGTAGAGTCACAGAAAAAATGTATCGTTGAAACAGTAGGAAAAGCTGTGCGTCACGGGCTAAGTTGAAGGGTTCGATTCTTACGGCTTCTTATTTAGGTATAGTAACTAGCTCTCTAGAGCGAAACCAAGGGTCCAAAGTATTCACTCAGCAGCTTGGCAGAAGCCACCTGACGAAGCTTAAAACGCACGACGGGAGGACCGTATTGTCGAAGCCGGAGATCTCCGCCGAGATAGAGGATTTCTATGGCCGATTATACGCTGCACATGCCCCTCGATACCAACGAGATGACCAAGATTGCCAGATTGATGACTCGGCAAACGTAGTGTAGGACGCTCTCCGCCCAGGTGGGATGACGACCCGCGAAAGACTGCAAGTAGATGCTGGTTGCGTCAAGCTGAAGACAGGGCGAAACGATGTTCGAAACATTAGGCATACTTACATATCCCTAGTGTTTACTTGTAAGAAAAATCACAGCAATTATTTTGTTCTCATCATTCTTCATCGACTAGGTACCTATATTTTTGCTGTGCCACGAAAAAGAGTGGAATCGAGTCGCGACTGAAACAAATGCTCGGGATCCGTTACTTGGACTAGTAAGGGGAAAATATCGATGCTTATTTCGATGATTTTAAACTGAGAAAGAGGTGCATAGTACCTATTTGAATATTCAGCTGGCTAAAGCTTAGGCGTTCGTAAAAGTGATGGTAGGTTGCGTATCCATTATATTTCTCTGCGTCGGTGATTTTCAATTACTTTACTTATGATAATATGTGCTGTAAGATTAAATTAATTAATTTCTCTAATTGTTTCTATATACAGCATAATCTTTAAAACGGTTTCCTTAATAATAAACATTAATACAAAACAAAGATATCATCAAAACTATATAATTTATAACTATTATTTATTGTATGATAAAATGCCATTGGAACTAGGCTATAACTTTTTATAAAGAAAAATATCTTCATAAAACATAAAAGACAGACATTTCAACCAGTCTAGTAATCTACCATTACCATAGAACATCTGATGGGTATCAAGAATTTATAGCAAACAGTACTCGACTGTATTTAGCTTTATTTAACTTATTTTATTACCTTTTATATACATATTTAACAACTAACGTATGATGGGCGGTTTTATGACTAATAAGTGATCGTGCTATCATGCAATGTTATAGTAGATAGAATGCTATTCTTAGCACATTTAAATTCAAAACTTCATCAATTCAATAAACATAAAAACGGAGGTTATGTGCTGTGTAACATTTTATTACTGCAAATAAGTCAGCTGTTTTTATAATTGTTTATTTTAATTGTGAAGATCTAACCGTCTTTTGCATGGCGTTTAAAGTATCTGTAGTATCTGTTATCTTCTAAATGGCTGAGGAAATGCTGCTTGATGAAAGTATGAAAGGACACAACTGGCTCCTTTTGAATTTGGAATCAGGAAAATAGTAGTCGATAATGTTGTCGTTGCGTTGATTACGAGTCGATGAAAACACTTCCGGTTGTCCCATCACTAGTCAGATCGCGTTGAAGCGTGGAATTTCAGGGCCACTATAAATGTGTACAGTTTTGTTCCTGACAGGGCACCATCAATTACGTACTACGAATGGAACAAGCCATTTGTTCTTATTTATGACTAGCACTTAGATAGGGGTTACTTACTTAGGGGTTACCTAGTGGATTGGGAAATGAGTGATGGATTGATAACGCGAAAGAAAAGTAACAGATAAACAATCGAAATATCAATCAGACTTGGGGTGTAAGGGAAACATCTCGTCTCCCAAGCCAACCTAACCTACACGTGGTGCACCCTGCTAGATAACGAACTAGACTCTGGTGAAAATATGAAACAATCTTCTTAATTTAATAACTCTTTTCCATTAGGTTCTTGACACTAGCAGAAAAGTGTCCAACCAGACACAGTTGCCATTAACAAAGAATCATCATCATCAATCAGACTTCGTTTTAGACATTTTGGCTCCCGTAACTGAGGCTCTGTTTTCTGGTAGAATAGATGCTTTGTGAAATTTTTAGGTTAGTAAATTAATTATTTTCTCTAAGGATATTCTAAAGGTACTGCTCTTCTTTTATATCCATTCATAAACATTAATTTGCCATACTAATGATGGGTCAATGGGTCAATTAATACTACCCATTATAAAATGACCCAAATAAGATCCAATTGAATACATCATACCAGAGATGCTATTGACCACATAATTATTGACTCAAGAATCTTTTGTATAGTTCAATTCCCATTTAATACCAAAACCTATTGAATATCAAGGGTCATGCAAACCCTCATAACCTAAGAAATCTTAAATTCGAGGCACTTGTGAATTTTTCTCATTTTGTTCGTTTTATTAGGATATACGTAGGGAATTTCATAGAATACGGGAACCAGTGACATGGAAAAATGAATATTATTAAAATACGCCGGCATACAGAGTTGCTAGTGCTAGTGGTGGCCGGGCAGCTATCGATATCGATGATGGAGCTTTCAGCTGAAATCGTCAAAGTTTAAACCGTGAGAATGTTCCTACTTTTTTTAAAGTCTACATTTAGTCATTATTAGCAAAGAAAACAATCAAATAAAATAAAAAATAGTACCAGTATTTCCAATTGAAACAATAATGGAAATAAAAACATTACCCATTATCTGGTTCATTGATAATTTTGTTTTATCAGCTTTATGTTGAATAAAAGTCATCCTTGTAACCCTAAAAGCTCAAGGGTCAAATTATTCCTACATAATCCTTCCAATATTGTAATGTAAAGTATGTATGAAGTATAGTAGTATCATTTATCTAGTACCCATAACACAAGCTATGTTTAGCTTTGGGACTAGATGATGCTGTGTGGACTTATCCAGCATTATTTATTTATCTAAAATAGTATTTCAAATGCACCTTTTGTACTACAAGATTTTTACCTATAGACCTATTCTGTAAAAAAATATTTACCGTGGAACTCTACAATCCATGCAAAGTTACTCTATATATCGATATTTCAACTTATTTGTCCCATCACAAGTTGAACTCACACACACAAACTCGTGCTTATTCCATCGAATGTCACATTCATAGGTAAAAATTCAACATCTAGATATGACGTTACCCTTTCTTTATCAAATACTTGCACACGCACGCACGTAACAAGATTTCCAGCGTAGCAACACGAACTAACACAAGTGTAAAAACTTTTGTAGCGAATTGACGTTACATTTTCGACTTTATGGCTTCTAAATAGAAGCGAACGTAAAAACTTGGGGAAACAATTCGAAAAATTCCTATTCAAAACCATCCTTAGTAGCTTGGGGTAGAGTTTGAAATAAAACATCACCGCATCCGACCTTATTGAAATTATCGATAGAAATTTTCACAACACTATTTCAGATAAAAGTGTTCCTTATTCATATTAAGTTTAGGTTGTTTTTGAACTAACAGAAATGCAGAATGTTTTGATCGCGTGGGTGAACTCGCGTGGCGACGTTAGTGTCCGAATGGGGTTGTAAGTTTTTGGTCGACTGCGCATCAATTTCGCGCATTTCCAACATGGCGGACCTTAGTCGATCGCGCCATTTTTGTTCAATTTTTCGTTCCGGCCTCGGAAATGTGGCTAGATTTGTGGGAAATTTACATTTTAAAACGTTGTATGGTGGTATTATATGTGAAAAAAAAACTTAAAAACGTTAGGTATGAGTGAAGGAGTTTGTGGTAGTCTTATTTCATATATTTCGTCAGTTTTGATGAACTTCTTAGTCGATTTTTAACCCTTTAACACCCGTCATCTTCCAATTTAGTCATATTCTGGGATAAATTAATTTTTAATTCTGTAGATTGTTAGCTCAATTGTAAATACTAATTCTAATTTGTTTATTCTATTATTTGATTGTAAGTTTATTTAAATTACCGATTTACCTTTTTTTATCTGTGAATAAAGCTTTAATAAATAATACAAAATGTATTTTTGTTTCAGATTTCATTACTACCCGGAAGGAGCTAAGTATAATTGTATCACTTCACACACTTTAAATAATATTTAAAAAATAGAACGAACGAACGTTCAAAATTAATTTTCAAACGGTTCTCACTCAGATTCTTAATTCAAATAATAACCACATGCAAACCAACAAAGAATCAAAGAAAGTTGCCAGTTAAATTATTAAATTACAACTTGCTTTGTGAACTTATTTGAATAAATTAATGTAACAATAGATATTCAAATGCGTTCCCAAGGAATTCGATACATTGGTCTTTAGAAAGGGTTACCCTTGCAGGTAGCAAGATGGCAGATGATTATTACAAGTTATTGCTGTAACCTGACCTCTATAACATTAAAATAATGATTTATTATCTGCTCATAATGATACTTTTTACAGGTATGAACCTAAAGAACTTGCAACATTGCCAGTGACAAAAATTGGCGCCAAGTTCCATAAGAAGCTGATGTGAGTGAACATTTTGGAGCGTAATATGCAATTTTTTATATGTTTAGTAATATTAAATAGTTATGTTCATGTTGCTAGTGATTATTTATTATGCTTAATTAATCAACTGTCAACCCTTTTTATTTTTATTTTAACAAATATTTTGCAGTAGGTATCCATCAGAAGTCTTTACCTATATCTTTACATAGTATAAAATGAAGTCGCTTCCGCTGTCTACTGTTTTAATGCAATTTTCTGCAATGGATAGAGTGATTTAAGAGGAAGGTTTATAAACTATAAATTTGACACATAGATTTCCACACGGGCGAAGCCGCGGGACGCAGCTATTTTTACATATTTTTTTGTGCGTGTAAGTTTGCAACTAATAAAATAAAATGGTAAGTTAAACCATTGAAAACTGAAGAAATAACTGTGACAACAAACTATTAATCCATTAAAACTATAAAAAAGCTTTTCTAACTACTCGAGGACATTATTAAACGTTTTCGCTTTCATCCAAACGCAATCCCCAACTTTCGATCTTTTTCTATTTCCTTCCGACGCATCTGTGCGACAAAAAATGACACGGCACAAAGAATATTCTAATTTCGAATTACAACGGACATTTTGAAAAGAAAAAAATAATAAAGGTTGAATGAAGGGTTAACTTTTTGCTCGATGGATGAAAACGAACACTTTTTCTATTATGCTAATGAAGGCGACATTTGCATAGACTTTAAAAAGAAAAAAAATCACGCACATCTGTCGTTAGTTCCGGTTCCGGGTTCGATGTTTGAATGTTGTTGAGGAATAACTCGATTTCATTATGCAGTACAAAGAGTTATTTTGTTTTTACTACAAGATTTTTACCGTATTTTACATAAAAATTACTACAAATATCTTACGCATTTCTATGAGTTGTTCTTGTTAAGTAATTTACATCTGTTAGAAATGTTCTCCTTTTGTTTTTTGTTTATTTCTTTAGGCTTACAAATAAGCACTTAGACAGGTCATATTTTATACCATTTATTATTATAATAACATTATTTTGATGTTCACTTCATTGATTTTGACAACAATGTTCAACTATCTATCTACTACTAAACTACTAGTTTCTACCTGCGGCTTTGCACGCGTTTTTTCTATGGAAAAGTTTAAGCTTTTTCTATCCCATGGGAATTGATTTATGGAACAAAACGTAAAGTTTTTTATTCCAGGCCTGGAACTACGTGTATTCGAAATTTCAGCCTAATTTGTTCAGTAGTTTTGGCCTGAAGTGATAACAAATATCCAAACTATCAGATTTATAATATTTATAAGTATGTAGGGTGATTATATTTTGTAATAATATCTGTATGAAATATTAACCTATGACAAATAAACAATGTTAGAAAAGACATGTTGAATATAATTATTTTTAGCCTTTAAAAAGTCCTTTGATAGTTATCTGCAAGGAAATGCGTAAAGATAACTATACAGATAATAAAATACATCACTATGGTCAATTATACCCCTTCAAGACTGAATTATCATCGGAAGTTACCCGACCATCAACGGGTTAACAGAAAACAATTTCAACTTTATCCCCCTTACTTTAAGGTTGCTTTTATTCGCTATATCCGCAGTTTATTTATAAAATTCACTTTGATGCGATAAAAATATAAAAAATGGAAATGTTAAGTTGTTTTATTTCTAATCCCGTGGGCGATTTAACCCTGTACCTAATGTTTTATGTTATCTTCGCTATAAATATGCCGCGGGGTAAAAACGACCGGTGGTGCATCGTAGGTGTTAAATGCGATCATTATTTGCTGATATTACGTTTTTACAACGTTTTAGTAATTTATTGTAACTTGAGGCGACTTGGGTATTCTTGTTTTGACGTTATGGGAGGTAGTAGATACACTCAGCGGTATAATCTATTTCATCATGAAATATCGAGTGAAATATTATTGAAGTACAGTCGGCAGCACGAAGATCTTAAAATAAATAATAAGAAGAAGCTTTAAATAAATAATTCTGGACAATTAAAACATTATCTAGCGCCAATAAGAAGAGCTTTTGTTATGGGCACTATTATGACTGATATACATACAAAACATTACATAAATATATTTTTTTATTATGCAAAGATAACACCCGAGACAAATATGCAGATCGTACACATAATTGTACCGAGGTGGGAATCGAACCCGCAACCACCTGCGCCACAGAGGTCGTCAGAGATAACTGATATAGGTACGGGTCTTCGGCCATACTGCAGAAGACATTTTGTTGGTATGTCGTCTCTCATCATTTCTATATGAAGCATTAAAGCCCACTGCAGGTAGATGCTGGATTCGTCAAGTTGAATACAGGGCGCTGCCACAGCGCTGTGGCGCTCATTGGGGGAGGCCTATGTGCAGCAGTGGACTAACATAGGCTGATGATGATATACGTAAAGCATTTGTTGCGCCATCATTAAGTTGCTCGTCTGCTCTGCGTTCATGGCGCGATGGCGGGTGGAAAAGCAGTAGATAACATTAGACTATTATAATAAATAAATAAAATTATTAATTATTAATAATTATGGACTAAAGTATAAAATATGTAATATAAAGTAATAAAATAAGTAAAACTACGAAAAAAGTGATCACTTTGATTTTGACGACCGATGTGGCGCGGTGGGCGAAGGTCCGCCTGCGACGCTGAAGGTTGCGGGTTCGATTCCCGCCTCGGAACAATTGTGTGTACGATCTGCAGATATTTGTTCTGGGTGTTCTGGTCGTTTTATATGTATAATAAAAAATATCTATCTATGTAATGTATTGTATTATGTATATCAGTTATCTAGTACCCATAACACAAGCTCTGCTTACCATGGGGCTAGATAATGCTGTGTGAATTGTCCAGCATTTTTTTTTTCACTTCTATATTTAGGCAGAGAAGCGACCAAGAAACCTTTACCTTGTTAGGTTGTTAGTTTTCGAGCAAAACTCGTCTCAACCTTTTTTATCGTCTAGTCTAGATAACCTGATATTTTGTAGTAGGGGAGCGGGGGGCTAGTTGTAACAATTTTTAGTTTTTTTGATGGGGAAGTCAAGATAACAAATATTCTAATAATGAAGTTATTTTATAGTAAAGGAAAAATATCCATTTATCCATAAGAATGATAATTGGGCTGGATTTCATAATGATTACTTCAAAAAAAAAAATATTGCAAACATAGTCGCTTGTTACAACATACCCCGTTCTTGGGGCAAGTTGTAACTGGTGTGGGGCAAATAGTAACAACATAATTAAAACAACATATTTATAAAATTTCAGGCATTTATTGTTTGGTAAACAGCTTCTGGGGTCCCCAGTGATAGCCTTGGATTTCGTTCCATGAATTTTTTAAACCAATCTGTGCCTGCCATACTATTCTCGTGCCAAGAAGGCGGGATATTTTTATTACCAATAGCCACAGCGCACTGGTAAGCCAACTTCTTCACTTCTGATGGCAGCAATCCGAAGTAGATATCTGAACATTTAAGAAAATACGAGGAAATTTTCTCCTCTTCCTCTGGTGCAAATACTAATCTTGGTTTGGTGTATCCAACAGAAAGAGGCTCGCCCTTTTCTTTTTTCTTAATGTATCTATATAGTGACACATGACAAAGGTCAAATATTTTTGCAGCTTGCCGAATTTTGGTACCATTTTCGGAAACTTCCCTTGCAGCTTGTTCGTAAACCTCTTTCGACTTAGCAGCCCTTCCCGATACTCGCTTGTAATTTCTCATCCTAAAACACAGAAAAAAAAGTTCTGCAATATGTAGGGATTTGCCCAGCTGTGGGATATTGTATAATTAGGTATTTAAAAAACCATTTTAAATGTGAATAACGACAAGCATAGGTACACACTTACGTTTAAAAACATGAAGGGGCAAGTTGTAACATGTTACAACGTGCCCCGAGATGTCGTTACAACTTGCCTCATGGCAATATTTTGGACATTTTTGTTTATTGAAAAAAAATGGTATAATTTATCCAAAAGAAAATACTAACTTAAGATAGCTTAATATTTTGACTACATAAATCAATGGAAACTCACTTCAAAAAAACAATGCAGTAACCTAGAATCAATCTTTACGAACTTAAGTTTTTTACGTTACCTGGCAAAAATGGAGCACCTGCACACGACCACTCACTGCGCACTCCCGCACGATACTGACTGTGTTCACGTCGTAGGCCACCGTATAAGGACTTGATTAGCGCAAATTCCAACACAAAATATTCGATACCTGCTGAGTAATTAAGCTGTTAATACTTGCCCCCGTTACAACAAGCCCCCCGCTCCCCTAAGCCTTTTTACAAAAGATATTTTTGACAATTTGTTTGAATTTAATCGCTGACAAATCGCCAGTTTGTTTAGGCTTTAGCGAAAACTAGTCGTCTAGGGAGTGAAGATATCTTCAAAGTCACAGGGAAATGAAATGGATCTATGCTGACGTGTTTGCCCAGGGCATAACGTCTTAAGGCCTATGTCCAGCAGTGGACTATTATAGGTTGACAATGAGGCAGACAAGAGGCAGGCAGGAGCGAAAGAAGCCCTATATCTACTCAGCAGTGGGTAAGCTCAAGCTAGCTCGATGTTGATAACCTACCTACCTTGAAAATAATTATCAAAAACGGATGAGTCGTTCCGATACAAACGTATGTAGAACTTAAGAGACTTTATTTAGCTCATGATGTAATTCATAAGGTACTAAGGGTTTATTCTGCCCTATACCTTTAGGTGCGCGATGTAGGGAATCATCAGAATCAGGGGCGTATCATCAGAATAGGGCCCTAGCTTTAATTAGTAGAATGTATTCAATATTGCTTATTTATCTTTTGTCAAAAGATAAGAAAACACAAAATACCCGATAAATAATCTTTATTAGACACTAGCTGCGCCCCGCGGCTTCACCCGCATGGTGATAGATATTTTGGATAATATACTATAATGTATATCTTTATGAATTGTAGCCTATGTGTTGTTCTGATATGTAAGCTATATTATTGTGAAGTTTCATTAAAATCCATTCAGTAGTTTAGTAGGTACGTGAAAGAGCAACAAACATCCATCCATTCATACTTACAAACATTGACGTTTATAATATTAGTAGGATTTAACAGGATTCGTATTCATTGAATAGAGAACCAAAGTTATCGACATAGCTCTAAGAAGATTTTAGATTAGCAAGCTGAAGTGGCAGTGGGCCGGCCATATATCACATAGGAGCGGCAATCGCTGGGCTAAACGTTTTCTTGGCTGGAGACCACGACTTAGCAAACGTAGTGTAGGACGCCCTCAGGCCAGATGGGATGACGACCTACGATAGACTGCAGGCAGATGCTGGATGCGTCAAACTGAAGACAGGGCGCTATAGCGCTCATTATACATATAGGGGAGGAATATGTCCAGCTGTGGACTATTATAGGTTGATGATATTGATGAGATATTTAATGCAAAATTTCAACCCGATCTGTGCAGTAGTTTTGTCGTAAACAAGTATAACAAACATCCATCCATCCATCTAAGCGAAAGCTAGCAAGCTGAACTACTCCGCTAGTCCACAATTAGTCCACGAGTGATCGTGGAGACTCACCCTTACTAAATGAATTTAAATAGAAGGCAGGCTCTAAAATCTTATTAGAACAGGGTGTTTCATAGATTAGAGACCACACCCCCTTAAATTCTTATGGGCATAGAAATGGAAAATGAATCGGAATCTGTTTAGTTTTTGTCCAGCCTAGTCTTGTTCAGTTAAAGCATATCATCATCATCATCATCAGCCTATATTAGTCCACAGCTGGACATATGCCTCCCCCAATGAGCGCCATGTCTTCAGCGCCCTGTCTTCAGCTTGACGCATCCAGCATCTACCTGCAGTCTTTCGCAGGTCGTCATCCCACCTGGTCGGAGGGCGTCCTACGCTACGTTTACCGAGTCGTGGTCTCCACTCAAGAACACGTTTGCCCCAGCGGCTGTCGGTTCTTCGCGAGATATGGCCGGCCCACTGCCACTTCAGCTTTCTAATTCTCAGAAAAAGCGTATAGTGGGTTTTATATTGTTAATATATATGTAGTATAGACTATTTATTTATTTAGACAGGTTATACAAATGATATGAGATTATCAATGTTGCACCATTAAACAATTGAAAAATGAATTGAATTGAAACCTCAATAATTTTGTGTTAAAGGTACTATTAGTGAGTGTATCTAACTCATACATTTTTACTTTTACATTACAATTTTTCCGAATTTTCAATTGTTGTAATTTTTTTGAAATACAACACAAACAACAAATAGGAACTAGTATTTACAATTCAGCGAATTGCAGACTGTTGCAAACAATATAAAGGTAGGTAAGTAAGTGGTCCTTATCAGTACCAGTGGGCGCGCGTCCCCGCGACGCTGGCTGCATTGCCCCACTGTATGGCAATGCTGATGCGCTGCGCCAGATACTCACCAGCTCTCGGATCACGCGGCGCTTCGACCAGGCAGATTATCATTGTTTGTTAGTTTTCATCGAAATGCAACCAATGAGCAGCGAAAATCTTAAGAGAAATGCGTGACGCACTCACGAATAGACACATCTGAGCCCTGACTCCGGTTGATGATATCGAGACTTCTCCTTTTTCTATCCTTCCGGGACATGGCTTCACACATGACAGAATGTTATGGGATTTACAGCGCCTCTATCTTGCGGATAGGGAACTACGCAAATCCCAGTGTGTTAGTTTCAGTGTGTTATCTTATCATACCAATGGCACAAGTCGTTATAACTACCACAACATAACAAAAACGTTTAAAAAATACAATTTTATTCTATTAAGTTTTTGAAATTCCACTATCTAGAAGTTATTATTTCGTTTTCGTTTCGTTCCTGAGTGGAAAGGTTTGATTTTAAAGGTCTGTAGCGACATCTCTCGGCTTGTTTAAAGGTTGTTGAAGGGGTGGGTTTTATTAATTATGATTCGTTACTACTAACGCCCTCTGATGGATGAGAGAATAAAACTGTTTAAAGTTTCCAACAAGATTATTTAATTCTCTTTAATTTTCATACATAAGATACATTTTTTAAAAGAAAAAACAAATTGTCTGTTATTCTTTTTTATATTTTTTATTGCCAGCCAGGCTTTATGTTAAAATTTAAATAGGTATTCATGCCAATATTAAAAACCGGTAAAAATATAGATGAGTTCCTTTCTACTAACAACCTACCTACATTAAATTGACAACAATAAACATATATTTTACAGCCACATCCTGTGTATATCTGAACTTATTTTGATTTATTATTTTACTTCAATTTCACTTCCCTTCAACACTTTTTCTAATAAGACTACTAGCGACACCTAGCGTCGAGTAGTAGCACTTCTCTCACAGGATACCAGATTACTAAGTACTTACTATGGAAAAGCTATGTCGGTAAAGCAGCACAGGTATCGTGAAGTTTGAAAATTAAAAGCCAACAAACTTTTTGTTAAAAGTTTTTTTTTTTACTTTTGGGATAAAGAAAGAAGTTTGCGTATCGAAAGAGTTTTTACCTTGCCATGATTAGTCGATGCACACTAATAAATACGGTTCAAGTAAAGTGATTATTTTTAGTTTCATAATATTTTTTCAAACGATTTACCTGTTTCTGGCACTGTGTATCCCAACTAGCTAAGTATAAAATCCGAACAGCACAAGTAGCATGGGTCGATTAAATGTTACGAGTGGACGCTATAAACTAGACAGTAACATTTAAAATAATTTAACTTTTAAACTTTCGCGATTTGTTAACATACTAAAGATATTTAACAACCAAAGGAAAAACCAATACAATGTTATTTAGATTTCAATATTATAGGTATTTCTAATTTTTCTTCTTAATTGTGAATACTAGATGTAATTGTTTTATTCTGTTATTGTCATCATTAGGATCAGTCTATGTTTAAGTCCACTACAAATAGACATGGTATTAAGTGTTACTGTTAAATATCCCTAAGATAGATAAATTAATTAATTATTACTGGGCATAAAGTTCCTCCCATAATTTACTCCACAGACTTTTATTGACTGCTGGCTTCTGCCCGCGGCTTTTCTCACGTTTTCGATCCGTATAAAGTTCACCCAGCGATAATAATCATCATCATCATCATCAGCCTAATAATAGTCCACAGCTGGACATAGGCCTCCCCCAATGAGCGCCACAGCGCCCTGTCTTCAGCTTGCCGCATCCAGCATCTACCTGCAGTCTTTCGCAGGTCGTCATCCCGTCATCCATGTAGTGGTACAAAAATCAAACTTAACTCAAATAAAACGTTAGATTCTATCATGTTCATTATCACAAAAATGTGTTCTTCCAACATAAATAAGATTCGTAGTTATTCTATTCCCGCTTTCATCAGTAATGAGTAAAGTACCTAATTTATATTAAAAACTCAAAAATCATTATTTCTATCTCTCATAGTGTAATGAATCACATCACCTTACACTAATATTATTAACACTTTGAGTGCTGAAATCACACGGTATGTGTTTTCTACAAGTGACTAATATGCATAAATCCACACTAGCGCAGCGGCTGAGAAAATACAGATCTGTGTGACTCAGCACAGCCGTAATATTTTCCGAACGAAACGCATGTGCGGCGCAACACAACCGCTGTGTAGAGCGGCAGTACGAATTGTTTAGGTTAAAAAAAAGATCGCAGTCGTCGAAAAAAAATCGCAGTCGAAGTGTTAATGCGAAAGTTCGGATGGATGGAAGGCAGTTTGTTATCACGCCAAAACTACTTACTAAACGGACTGAATTTTTTTTTTAATTACATACAAGTAGTTCTAGGTCTAATAGTAAAAAAGTAAAAAGATTTCTATTTTGTCAGAACGGAGACTCTTATAAATTAAACTTAGATTAAACAGAAGACAGGAACTGACAAAATCTGTCTCCACTCAGCATGTGCTATGGTAGAGCAGATCGTACCATAGCGCTGGTCTTCCGTGAAATAACACATAGGATACTTTCTATAACATAAATCATCATCCCATGTGATAGAAATATCCTTTAACACTTTGAGTGCTGAAATCACACGGTATGTGTTTTCTACAAGTGACTAATATGCGTAAATCCACACTAGCGCAGCGGCTGAGAAAATACAGATCTGTGTGACTCAGCTCAGCCGTAATATTTTCCGAACGAAACGCATGTGCGGCGCAACACAACCGCTGTGTAGAGCGGCAGCACGAATTTTTTAGGTTAAAAAAAAGATCGCAGTCGTCGAAAAAAAATCGCAGTCAAAGTGTTAAATGTTTCCATAGAAACAACGCATGCGAATTAGTCCGCAGAAACCCTAGTTTCTGTATTTATGTATATTACCTATACCTAATATAAATAATGCTGGAAAATTCACACAGCATCACCTAGCCTCAAGCTAAGCAGAGCTTGTGTTATGGGTACCAGATGACTGATATACATAATACAATACATAAAAAATACATTTTAATATTAGTAATCTATACTAATACTATAAAGAGGTAAAGTTTGTAGGGAGTAATCTCTGGATCTACTGCACCAATTTAGATAATTCGTTTACTAATAGAAAGCTACGTTATTTGTGAATGTCATGAACGAAAAGTCTTCATTTTTCGTGCATAAAGTTACTTACATTTACTCTACATCATCATCATCATCAGCCTATAGCAGTCCACTGCAGGACATAGGCCTCCCCCAATGAGCGCCATAGCGCCCTGTCTTTAGCTTGCCGCATCCAGCATCTACTTGCAGTCTTTCGCAGGTCGTCATCCCACCTGGTCGGAGGGCGTCCTACGTTTACCGAGTCGTGGTATCCACTCAAGAACACGTTTGCCCCAGCTTGCTAATTCTTTGAGCTATAATATGTTCATGCTATACATTGTCATTTACTCTTCGTTCATCGCAAAATATTTACGAACCAAATGGCCACCTGGGCGAAGCCGGGACGGGCCGCTAGTATTTCAATATAATGCACATTCCAAAGTGGCATTTTACGAGTTCTAAAACACTCCAAAGTTCGTTGTACACCATAAAATATAATATTTCATTCCACATCGCGTGCCGGCTTCGATTAAATAAAAAATATGGCGTTTTGTCATGACGAAATGAATCTAACCCCCGCCACCCTGTATATTAAATTGTATGGGGGATGGAATCGAAGAGATTGCTGATTCCTTATGTGCTGAGGGATGGAAATAGGACGAGGCTTACCTACAGCCTTACAGTACTACAGAGTAAGTAACTAAATCAGATTAGAATTAGTAATTCAGTTGGGTTAACTGTACATTACATTATTTAGCAAGCTGAAGTGGCAGTGGACCGGCCATATCTCGCGAAGAACCGACGGCCGCTGGGGAAAACGTGTTCTTGAGTGGAAACCGCGACTCGGTAAACGCAGTGTAGGACGCCCTCCGACCAGGTGGGATGACGACCTGCGAAAGACTGCAGGTAGATGCTGGATGCGGCAAGCTGAAGACAGGGCGCTATGGCGCTCATTGGGGGAGGCCTATGTCCAGCAGTGGACTGATATAGGCTGATGATGATAAAGAACTGTATATTGATTGCAACAGTCTGCGGTCAGCTTAATTGTTAATCTAGTTTGTTTATATCATCATCATCAGCCTATGTAAGTCCACCGCTGGACATAAGCCTCCCCCAATGAGAGCCATAACGCCCTGTCTTCAGCTTGACGCACCCAGCATCTCCCTACAGTCTTTCGCAGGTATTCGCAGGGTGTCAGGTGGGATGCACTACGTTTACCGAGTCGTAGTCTCCACCCAAGAAACGTTTACCCCAGCGATTGTCGGTTGGTGTTTACACTACAAAAATAGGATTAACTTAACCATATTATTTAAACTAGAATTTAAATATGGTTAAGTTAATTATTTTTCTGTGTAGAGCTTTGTGATCTATACACTAGCGAAACTTGATGTAGAATATTTGTAAACAAACGACTCATAGTTCACCTAGAATTGACTCTGTTGCCGCGTCATTTTGTACCCAATTAACATTAATAGTCGATTTGAGATCCTTCCTTCAATATATTGCTTACAAATTATATTTGAAACTCGACGCTATGTGAGTTTTAGTTAGTTGTGTCGGGGTTTGTTTACAAACATTCTACATCGAGTTTGGCTAGTGTATATATGTACGTGTATGTGTGGTCTCAGATCGGTGATTTAGTTATTGTATTGCTAGTATGTAAGTACCTTAATTTGAATGAATCTACTAGTAAATAATACATTATGTACCAATAAAATGACTACATGACTATCTGTTAAAAATCGACCTACATTGTGTGGAGTTTTAACAGATAGTCATAAAATACATAGAATACATGACTATCTGTTAAAAATACATAGAATACATGACTATCTGTTAAAAATACATAGAATACATGACTATCTGTTAAAAATACATAGAATACATGACTATCTGTTAAAAATACATAGAATACATGACTATCTGTTAAAAATACATAGAATACATGACTATCTGTTAAAAATACATAGAATACATGACTATCTGTTAAAAATCCACACAATGTAGGTCGATTTTTAACAGATAGTCATGTATTATTTTTATTGGTTATGTGAATTACAAATCTAATACCTATTTTAGTTCTAAGAAAGCGGTTATTTTCTTATTTCAAAAAGCTCATAATTCCCTTTACCAATAACCCCGTATAATATGTTCTTGTATTTATTATTTCTCTAAAGGAAATATGGTCTCAGCTTTCATTTGATTAATTCGCTACATTATCTGCGCTGTCAATAAATCGTTTAGCGATCGTGGCCGTCCCTGAGGTCGCTAATGCCGGCCAATTATCAATTAGCGAGGAATTGCTCTTGTCTACGGGGATATCAGTGCAGAGCTGATACAACGAGCAATTAATAGAATAAGAATATTTTATTTGCAACTCATAAAAACAAATACTTAATTATGTTCTCGTCGTTTTCTATGAATAATAAAAAAATATCTATCAATGTAATAATGTACATATTGTATTATACATAATGTACACATCAGACATCTAGTACCCATAACACAAGCTCTGCTTTGCTTGTCAAGTAATTGCAGATCGTACACACATTTGACCCAAGGTGGGAATCGAACCCGCAACCTCTTGCTTCGCAGGCGGACCTTCGTCCGCCGCAACATCGGTTGTCTTTATCTTTAACAATTAAAAATGAATCAATGAGTCACGATAAATTATCGTGACTCATTGGTTCATTTTCGTTATGTAAGTGCATCACTTATTATTTATTTATTTTTAGCCATTATTATCCCACTGCTGGGCAAAGGCCTCCCTTTTCTCCTTCCACTCCTCGCGATCTAACGCTGCAACAGACCATGATGGAAGATGGCACATCTTCCATCATAGCCTGTTCCAGCGAGCTCGTCGCGCCATCTCATCCTGGGCCTTCCACGTCGCCTCTTAGCGTTGGGTGGGCTCACTCTGTGGTGGTCTTTGCCCACAAGTCGCTAGACATATGGCAGACTTATACTATTAACATAATAGTATGAGACAGTATGAGTTATACACTTATATTATTATTATTAATTCTTTATAAATAATTTGTAAATTCACAAATGGTTTTTTAGTACTTTAGTTTATTTGCTTTACTTAGTTGTTTAAGAGGAGCCTAGCTAGTTAGGCATCCTAGTTGCATATTTTTTATATTCTATGTATGTAACTCATATGTGGATAGCGTTGTGGGCTACATTTTGAATATCGCTCAACTTTACATTGTACCTAAAGTACTAACACAAATGTATAATAATTAATATGTTACTTAAATGAGTCGTTTGTTATTCCTCAATAAATACATTAGAATAAGTCCTGGTTGTATCAACTCTATAAGTTCCAGTCCCTAAGGTTTGAGTAATGCTAATAATTCTCTGGAGCGTGATCGAGAGTTATTTTAAATTATTTGATTTCGCCAATCACGACGCGGAGATTCATTTGGTTTACGATTGGCCGATTTAAATTTCGAACAGATTTTAAATTACCCACCTCTACTTATGTCTGGGTTTTTATAAAGCCGGGTGCATGTCATCATCATTATCAGCCTATGTTAGTCCACAGCTGGACATAGGCCTCCCCTAATGAGCGCTATATCGCCCTGTCTTCAGCTTGACGCATCCAGCATTTAATGACTCTTAGTCATTAAATAAAATAAATAAATAAATAAATAATACTGGACAATCCACACAGCATTATCTAGCCCCATGGTAAGCAGAGCTTGTGTTATGGGTACTAGATAACTGATATACATAATACAATACATTAGATAGATAGATATTTTTTATTATACATAGAAAACGACCAGAACACCCGAAACAAATATCTGCAGATCGTACACACATTTGTTCCGAGGCGGGAATCGAACCCGCAACCTCCTGCGTCGCAGGCGGACCTTCGCCCACCGCGCCACATCGGTCGTCAAAAATGTGGATAAATAAATAATGCATTATTAAGCATGATTTATTTATCCACACAACATCATCTAGCCCCAAGCTAAGCAGAGCTTGTGTTATGGATACTAGATAACTGATATATTTAATACAATACCCTTATATCAATAGATATTTTTATTATAAATAGAAAATATCCAGAACACCCTGAACCCGTCCCGAGACGGGAATCGAACCCGCATAGTTAGAGTCAATGAATCTGGCCCGATTCAAACAAATTATTTTTTACATATATAAATTGTTGTTGATTTGTATTTTGATCTTGAAAATTCGCCTTCAAGACGACCAATAGCAAATTTACGCAAAACGCAACGCAACTTATGCTAAGCACACATTAAATCCCCCCACGGTGGTTTCCCCACAATTTATTCTTTTCCCCATCCCCTAATCCGGTTATTAATGGTATTTTACCCCCCTTTGTGTCAGATGTGGTATCTACTTATTGGTAGAGTGATAAGAGGCTTTTTACTAGTTCAGTAGGGATTCTATGACTCCATAGACGTTAGTCTATGGAGTCATATTATATCAGACTTATATAATGTATTTCCGACTTTTTGTCGGACGTCAAATCGTCTCAGGGCTCAAAACCGCGAATTTGACAGGATGATCGTATTCGTTGGATATGAGTCATTTTGATATAATTCTAGGGTTAAAATATTGTATATAAAATTTTATATTGAATAATTAGTGTCTATATTGTGGAAAAATATACTTTACGGATCGAGATGAAATTTTGCAGAGATATAGATATCACGATATTTATATCTCTGCAAAATATATACATTTATAGCGACGAAAGATGTGGCACGGTGGGCGAAGGTCCGCCTGAGACGCAGGAGGTTGCGGGTTCGATTCCCGCCTGTTCCGGGTGTTCTGGTCGTTTTCTAAGTATAATAAAAAAAAATATCAAAAAATATCTATCTATGTAATGTATTGTATAATGTATATCAGTTATCTAGTACCCATAACACAAGCTCTGCTTACCATGGGGCTAGATAATGCTGTGTGAATTGTCCAGCATTATTTATAGATCTAATCTAGAATAACGTGTTTGTGCTATAAAAACTTATATAATATATTATATGCTAAAACGCGAGCGAAGTTGCGGGCTAGTAGTAGTTATTACTATTTGTAAGTAACAACAAAAAAGAAAAAAAAACGTTTTCAGTTCAGGAATGTGTCATTTACTACCAACCTACTATAATATTTAATTTTGAAATTAGAACTCCACAAGTACCAACCAAATGAAAATACGTCGCTTGAAGGGGACTGTTACGTCTCATATAAAATTTATTTCGAATAACAACCAATTTCGACCCGCCCCGCGTTATTAGGAAAATATTTAATACAATCCTGCGCCGCCAAGCCGAAATAACCTTTATAATAGAACAATAAAGATTATTTTGGCAGTAAAGATTTAGAGAAACAAAAAATAATTCCGACTGACTACCCAACAACATTGCGTTTTATTGAAATTATATAAAAAGTATTTTCAGATATAAAGGTTATGTTACACTGCGGGACAAAAACATGCCAATTTAAAACAAACAGTAAAACCATGTGGATTTACTCTTTTGGTGGGACTCATCATTACCTATCATCAGCCTATGATAGTCCACAGCTGGACATGGGCCTTCCCTAATGAGCGCCATAGCACCCTGTCTTCAGCTTGGCGCATCCAGCATCTGCCTGCAGTCTTTCGCAGGTCGTCATCCTACCTGGTCGGAGAGCGTCTTACACTACGTTTACCGAGTATCTACTCAAGTGTGACAACTTTGGTCGATAATTAAAAAACCTAAAGCACCATCTAAGTAGGTACTATGTAATCTTAATCTAGTAAGTTTTACAATACAATACGAAAATGATTTATTGTACAATATAATCAAATTATTGCAAAAATACAATACAATACAATATAACTTTACTGCACCATCAATACAAAAAAATTATGTTAAAAATAACAAAGGATCTTAATACTAACTAAATCTAGTTGCACAATCGGCGGCCTTATCGCTAAAAGCTATTTCTTCCAGGCAACCTTTGGATGGATAGGATCGGTACGTATTAAAGCTCACGGTGGCGTAATTATAAAAAAAATTATATATAAAATAATTAATATTTAAAGACATTACATGCGACAAAGTACAATGGCGGCAATGTTTTATTACTAGTTTAGGCTACAGGATTAAGGTAGAGTAAACTTTATTTTAAATATCTAACTGGTGATTTATAAAGCAAACGGCAAACGTAGTGTAGGACGCCCTCCGGCCAGGTAGGATGACGACCTGCAAAAGACTGCAGGCAGATGCTGGATGCGGCTAGCTGAAGACAGGGCTTTATGGCGCTCATTAGAGGAGGCCTATGTCCAGCAGTGGACTATTATAGATGATGATTTACAAAGCTCGTAAGTCCAGTAACTAGTTAAACTCGAAAAATGCTCACATTTCCTTTGAGGTGACATTTGACAAGTTCGTAATTAGACGAGCTGAACACGCGATGGTTTAGAAGTTGTTACAAAAATATTTATAGTTGGAAAGTATTGTAGGCTCTGTAGTTTCCTTTTTTATATGTAATATGAAAAACATACCTCTACTCCTCTACTACTTTGAGATTTCGTTTAGTTATTACTGGCTGCTGCTAAGCTGTTCCTGGCGGTTGCACCCGCGTAAAATTTCGAAGACGTAGCCTATGTTACTTCCCGTCATTTCAACTGTCGTTATGCCAAAAATCAAGTCGGTTTGTAGCTTTCTTAGGCCGTGAAGGAAAGACAAACAAACACTTTATAATATAAATTTTTCACTTCAATCTTTTTAAGATAAAGTAAAGACGCGAACAAGAAACCTTTACCATGTTCGGTTAATAGTTTTCGAGTTGGAGCAAAACTCATCCCAAGCTTTTTTATCATCTAGATAAACTGATAATTTAGTAGTAAGCTTTTTTACAAAGGATTATTATTTGACAATTGGTTTGAATTTATTTATTGATAATTTTTTTACATCCATCCAAATTTTGACATTTATAATATAAGTGTTAGATTGATAACAGTTTTGTTGCAAAATAATTTTATTTACAGTCATTATTTTAAACCGCTTATTATTTTTAAATGATAAGATGCTCTTATTAAATGTTATTTTATTTGTAAGTAATTATAATATAACAATTACTTGTTATGTGTTGTTGTTTCCAAAAAACACCTGAAAGTATTTAAAAGAGAAGATTGACGAAAGAATTTCCTTATTTAATTAAAAAACAACATAGCCTGAAACCGTACACGGAAGAAAGCCAAAATCAGCCCTGGGCTAAATTATAATAAGATGTCACTGCCAAAGCTCCCTCGAAACTGTATCTTACAATAATGCTCCAAATTACGTACCGTTTTAATTGGGTCTAATCGACTAAGGGTATTTTCTAATGCGATGATAGGGCGCGAACGCCTCTGGTGTAATTTTAATTTGACAGTTCGGTTACTTAATGAGTGTATTAATTTTGACGGCTCTGTGTTTTAGAGTTTTACGAGTGTGAAAATTATGGGTCGATTTTTTTGTCCCGCAGTAATTATGGGGTAGTGAAATTAGGTATAATTATGAAATTATTAGGTTTACTCTAAAGTTATTTAGCTTTTATGCATTCATCATCCATCATCATTATCAGCCTATAGCGTCCACTGCTGGACATAGGCCTCCCCCAATGAGTGCCATAGCGCCCTGTCTTCAGCTTGACGCATCCAGCATCTACCTGCAGTCTTTCGCAAGTCGTCATCCCACTTGGAGTCGGAGGGCGTCCTACACTACGTTCACCATGTCGTGGTCCCCACTCAAGAACACGTTTGCCCCAGCCGGTCACTAGCTTGCCAATTCTTAGAGCTATGTCGATAACTTTGGTTTTATGCATTAAAAGGATTTAAATACCATATTTTTTAAAACAGCAGTTTAAAAGCCTCGCCTAGCCTCAAAGCGCTCGGAAAACATAATAAAACTCGTTGGAAATAAAATGCATTCAATACGGACCTTTTTTCTGCGAAACATGCGTTAATTCGTTCTTATTTTAAACAGCAGCGAACTCATTCGAACTAAGAACTGTCTACACTCGCGGAACTCAAAATCAGAATTTGCGATCGGAGATTATTTGAATTTCGAATCGCGAATTCACGTGATCGATTAGACTGAAGGAGCTAAGGCTCGATACAAACGAGTGACTCGCTTCCAAATACTTGTCAAAAGAGATCGCTCATAGCGATAAGGCCGTCCATTGTACAACATATTCTGTATTTGTTTTTTTTCTCTTGTCTTGTGTATCTGTTTTTATTTGGTCTGCAATAAAGAGTAATTGTATTTTAGTGTTGGTAAAACTTTTGCCACGGCCATTTTTATTAAAACCTCGTTTTGCCTGACAGGTTGTTGAGGGTGGGTCGATCTAAGTGACGCGACAAGCCGTAAGAAGAGTGAAAATAATTTCTGTCCTGCCTACCCCCTGCGAGGCAGTTAGCACGCATCCAATACTTAGCGCGACTTCTTGCACAGTATACTCAGGGGCATAGACAAAACATAACATTACCTATAAATCGTTTCAAGAAAAAAAATTATGTAGTATGTGTTAAATGAAATATGTATACTTTGCTCCCGGTACAGATACAGCACTTTTTTTCATTATTGTTATGCAAAAGTGTATCTACTTATGTTTAATAAAGAAACAATATCAGTTGTACGTATTATTTTGCACTCATATTGTTTTTCAGGTAGGCTAAGCCTATATGATTTCCTATGAAAAAACCTCTGTTTTTGGTAAACCGGTAGAAAATGTCTCGTCATTAAACTTTGCAATGAGGTTTTCAATAAACCACGAGCTAAAGAGTTTTATTACGTGTTCTCCAAATCTATTCATGGAATCCATATAACATTATTTTATAATGTGAAAAGAGAAAAACTGAACACGTTAAATACAGCCAAATGTAGCACCAAAACCTTTATAAAAGCTAACAATCAAAACCCACCCTGAAACCTGAAAAGTGTATCAACAAAAAATCTCAGATAAATCTGCAGCCCCCGCATATACTCCTAAACAGGGGAGGGCGGGAGGGGCGGGAGGTACAAAATGTATTCGCGACATTCGGCAGCCATTACTTCCACCCTCGCCCTCCTGTTTACTAAAAATGCGTTCAATTTTATATGCGGGCTTATGTACGTGTGTGTACGCAGCTTTATTCTTGCGAGAGGTTTGCACGGGGTGATTTTTATTGAAAATTGATTACTGAACTATATAGCTTCCCATGTACATATATTTTATTCACAGAGTTCTTGCAAAAAGACTTCACGTAATTATTTATTTAGGTAAACACCAATTTTTCCTCAGTTATTTGAACATTTTATTACTGTGTCGATCATTGAAAATAGTGTAAACTCTTAAGATAGGATAAGTAATGCTATTTCAAGAATGATATTCCAAGTATAGTCTTCTAAAATAGGCCCTGATTTAAAATTATTATTGCCAACATTCTATTATAAAATTAAAACTAGACAACTGTCTAAAGCAACCAGTTTAAAATTAATTTGTTACTTGAAAGTTAGACGATTTTGTCGAAAGCTAAAAAAAACACCCCGTGTAATCGCTGCATTACTCAAACAGAAATAACAAGCCTTCTTTATTTGAATGAATAAAAGCTCCGTAGTGTTTACTGGATTAGCTCGCTTCAAAGCAAACTTTTAAACGATCGAAGAACATTTGAAAACAGAACGTTTCCTTTCCATGTTGCCAACATGAGGAAACGTTTTGCAATATTTTTTTGTATCAACATGTTTCTCGAGAATTAGCAAGCTGAAGTGGCAGTGGGCGGCCATATCTCGCGAAGAACCGACGGCCGCTGGGGCAAACTTTTTCTTGAGTGGAGAACACGACTTGGTAAACGTAGTGTAGGACCCCGACCAGGTGGGATGACGACCTGCGAAAGACTGCAGGTAGATGCTGCATGCGGCAAGCTGAAGACAGAGGGCTATAGCGCTTGGGGGAGGCCTATGTCCAGCAGTGGACTGCTAGAGGCTGATGATGATGATGAACCTGTTTTCTATACTGTGGACTTTTATTTAAAGACTTTATACTACAAAGGCACCTACATACATAGGTGTAGGTCTGAAGAGAAAATGTCTATAAAGTTATTTAGTACAAAGTAAAATTATTTATGCTACCTGAGTCACTTTGTTCCCACCGAATTATATCAGAATTCAATTAATTTAGTAGATATTATTGATTTAGTTTGGTGGAGACCGCGACCCGACAAACGTAGTGTAGGACGCCCTCCGGCCAGGTGGGATGACGAAGGACTGCAGGCAGATGCTGGATGCAGCAAGCTGAAGACAGAGCGCTATGGCGCTCATTAGGGGAGGCCTATGTCCAGCAGTGGGCTACTATAGGTTGATGATGATGACTAGCTATTTGTTCCATATTACTTTTGATACACTCATACTTTCTATAGGTACACTATTTACTGAGATTCCTACAAATTTAAAATAGGTGAGTCATTTTGTTCCCACCGAATTATATCAGAATTCAATTAATTTAGTAGGTATTTGTTCCATAATACTTTCGACACACATAAACAACACTTAAAATTTGAGTTTTCACCAACACGTCTTACACAAATCACTATCTGTCACTTAATGCGAGTTAACCCTTCACGCCGCAACTTGTTTTCTATCTTATTTTAATAAATTCCTGTTTTTGTGCGTATTACTGTCGCGGACAAATTGCAGACGGCCGCAGCGTCTGCTTATAAATATTCTGGCGGTTTAATAAAGGGTAACGACGATTCGGAAACTTTTTTTATTTTATTGCATTTCTTCTTTTTAAGTTTTGCAAATGAGTCTCTGTTTGTGAGTTTTGAAGGTTGACAGATTTCTTTTGCATCTGTGATGAAATTTATTCGAATTGTTGTGTAAAAAGAAGGTTTTGTCTGTAATAAGTATTTATTAACAAAGAAAATTACAAATAGAAAAAGGAATTGATCTAGTAATTACAATTGAAGGAGATCTATGACTCATAATTCGTTCTGACGTGAATTTTTAATAACAACATTGCATAATTATTTTTCTAAAAGAACATAAAAAACCATTTATGTTCCTACTTAAATATATGTAGCCATTAAGCTATTTACATGACCATGAAAGATCATGGTCCAGTAAATCTATCTATTTAATAGTCTATATAGTATATATCTATATTCTAGTCTATTTAATTGGACTTGAAATTAATAAAACATTCAGGCAAAATAATAATTCTAATTTAAATTTTAAAACAACAAGAACCTATATTACTCCAGAAACATCTGTTGCGTTATATTTCAAGGGATTACAAACTAAACTCAACAAAAAACCCATTTACATCTCAAATAGCTACAGTTATAATTCTTCATTGTACCTAAAAATAATCATGGTTCAAACAAAGCGACAAAAGAAAAACGTTAAGAAAAAATATGCAAATTATTTAGTAATTTCGCAGTGGTTTCTAAAGGGTTAAATCGTTAACCGTATCCAATCACTTTTTGTTTTTTTTTTAACAATTATTTCTACATTTATGTGTTGTGTTATATTTTGACAGATGTGTCCTTCCTCTTTTAATGGGGGTTTTGTCAAAAAAGTACGTCTGTAATGAGGTCTTTTTGCAGTTGGTCAAGGTGTTCTTATTTTGAAATTGATGCCGATTTTATGTTGTTTTAAAACAATGCTGATTGACACTGACCGGAAGTTTTACGATTAAAATTATTTTTATTTATATCCAATTAGCCGTAAAGACTGCAATGTGCGTATGTTCGTATTTAATTCTACAGTTTTCAATGACTCATGACAGTTTGACTGACTGTCAGTCATTGCATGTTTTTTTCATAAATGATAACAAACTTTTACTTACCTACTGTCTCAAAAAATTTACATACACGCATGTAGTTTCAATGTATATCTTTGATCTTTTTGCACATTATTACAAGATACTGGATCCATTAGGAACATAATTTGCATAAAGATAACAAAAATAATAGGAACATTACTTAACATAATGTTTGTCTTCAAAAAATTACCATTGAACTCATCTCCACTTCATTCGAACGTAACCGATATCCCTGAGAGCGTTCCATATTCAAATTAAGAGAAAAAAAAACTCGCCATTCATAGACAATTTTGTTGTTTTTTTGTCTCAAACTTCAAAAAGTGGGACACGCATATCATTAATGCCCTTTTATTTTTTTTTATCCAAAACCGGTAAGGATATGAATAATAGTAAATCATTAGTTGTAGTTTTGAAAGTAGAACGCAGCTGGATCTTTTTTATTGAGGTTTTTTTGTAGAAATAACAATTTTACTGCGTTTTGACTGTGGAGTCAAAAGGTATAAATCCTGAATAAATGATCCTGTTATAATAATAAGAAAATAAATCTGAAAGCTGACTTGTCAGTAAGAATTGAATTAATTTAATAAAAGCGTATCATCATACCTTATCTTTTTATTAGAAAAACCTATTTTAAAAGAGTGTAATAAAATAATAAGAACTGAATAAATGCTAGTTAAGAACCCATATTTAAAATAATTAAAGCCATCAACATTTTTTATGCCTATGGATTAAATAATTGCAATCAAGAAACTTTCACACTAATAAACTTGCAAAAAGCTTTAATTATTCAGCTCAATGTCCTAATAGTAAGAAAGCCACCCCATTTCCCACCAAGAACCGGTAGCAATATAAGTTTCCAAGCCATCTGCCGACTAATTGCCTAACAAGTGTGCAATGTGCATAAATTCAGAAATAAAGTATGGAAAAAACGACATTATTTTTACGTCTTTTGGCCGAGTACTACTGTATATCAACTCCTTGCTTGAAACCTGTCGCCCCGATCACAAGGTGTGAAATTTGCAATTTAAAAAAAGTATCATTCGAACGCGTTCGAAATTTAAACCTACCGCATCTGGCAATACAACAAAACGCCAGTTCAGAAGTTGTGCAGTTACGCCTTTTGATAGTCGAGTAGTTTATGCAAAATAGGTAACCCATTTCTTAACTTGCCCTATAATTACAGTTTTGCATATTATTTGAAGAATAAATATTTATAAGGAAGTGAAATTTAAGAAGTTTTTATTAAAACTAGTTCTTAATAAAGTGCGTCCGTTATTTTGCATGAAATTACATTTTGTTATAGTGTCGTGTATGTTAATTTATTAATTTTGCAGCTCTGCTGATTAAATTTCACGTGAAGATGGCCCGAGGCGGTTCTTCCCACGTTATGTTTAAATTTTTGCGTTACTTGGATTATTATTTTGTTAAATTTCGCAACAGGGTGTTAGTTTTCGTATATTTGCGCTATAAGTAGGAAGGTGTTATAGTACTTAATTTTTCAACTGTTTACAAACATTTGGTAGAGTCGTGGTATAAAATGTTTTATAAAAAAAGTAACATCTAAATAAATTAGGTAGGTATTATTGCAGACACCTTAAAAGCTAAATTATTGTATTGAAGTCAAAAGGCATCAAGTTATAAGTGTTTTTAGTGTTCTAAAAATAAAAACAATAACATTTTTGCGATCTACGCGATCGAAGTTTTTGAGGTAAGTAAGAATTCTCGAGATGGATTTTTGATTTCCCATAATCTAATATATCTGGAAGTGTGCTATTTGCAGGTCGAATGTTTATGAAATGGACCTAATTTTTTGTTCTGGGTGTTTTCGTCTTATAATGAAAAATATATTATCGATGTAATGTATTATATTAAGTATATATCAGTCATCTAGTACCCATAACATAAGCTCTGCTTGGCTTTGGGCTAGATGATGCTGCGTGGATTGTCCAGCATTATTTATTTATATAATAGACCATGTTCCTATGTTCATTGTGTAGGTAGAAATTAATTAAATAATTCAGAGCTATAATAGTAATAAACCTTTTTATTTCTTAAACTTGGAACTCTTTTTATTGACAATAAATAGCTACATATTTAATATCCTAGTCATATCAAATCACATTAGTAAATAAATTAAATACGTTTTTATTGATAGCCCCTTCTTTCAACAAAGAATCGATACGCTAATCGAGACTGAATGAACCACTTGACTCCTGTTTGAATAAAGAATCGATTCAAGCGCCTCCCTACTATTGTGCACTATCGATTCTATTGTGGGCAATCGATTTACAATTGCTATTGTAGTACATATTCGGTTTGAGGTGATGATTTATAAATTGATGTTGATTGGTTTGCGTCGAATTTTCTTACGTTATTGTAACCTAACAAATATTGCTGACAACTTTGAGCTAATGATGATTACTTCATTAGTACTTGCGTAAAAATATTTCTAATTATATTTCTATTGAGTTCGTTAAATAAGATCATGATATAAAATAAGACTATGTGTCAAGCTTAAAGCTGCATATTACCAACAATTCTGAACAAAAAAAAAAACTAAAATTTACATGCGATACAGATAAAAATTTTAAATAGATTTTGAATACTTATTGATGGAAAAACGATCTTAAGGAAATCAAAAGTTCTCGTGATCCGATTAGTGGAACTAGGTGGTCTAAGAAAACGTCAGTTTCTATAGTCCGATAAGTTAATCGAACCAACCGAAAAAAAAGTTCATGTGGTCCGATCGGCAGGACAAAGGCAGTAGGACCACGTAGCCAGAGGGAAGACCACAAGAGCCTAGGACCTAATCCTTGAAATCGTGTTTAAAAATAACTTGATTTTTGGTTGATTATGTAAATTTTTTGTTTATCTGTTTGAAAATAATTATAAAGTCAATTATATTACATATTTCTTGATTTTCTGGGGCCGTACAGAGAGCTACTATATAAACCGATAGTCAAATCAAGCATGGGCGGCCCTGTTTACTTTGGTTGAAGCCAATTCCTAATATATTATAAGATGTGATGTGCCGAAATATTGGAAAACTCAAAAATCAAATCATGGTAAATATCCCGTTTTAAATGACTTTAATATTATAAGAATTCATCAAAATCAAATAACATAACAAAAACATACGGAAAATCAATAAAGCTATTAGCAACCATTTTTTTGTCTATAGATAGACCTTTGTTTGGCAACAATCACACCTTGGAACCGATGGAAAGTGTCGTTGTGGCCGACGACATTTTAGTTTTGTTCCTTGTTATATTTGGCCACCTTACGCACCACGGAAGACCAGCGCTGTGGTGTGATCTGCTCTACCATAGCACATGCTGAGTGGAGACGATTTTGTCAGTTCTCTGTTAATCTAAGTTTAATTTATAAGAGTACATATGTACCTATACTATCTTTTCTGAAAAAATAAACATCTTTTTACTTTTACTTTTTTACTTACGATGTATTACTAAGGTCTTCACTCTTGCTATGAAGAGACAAGGGTTTTAACTGGCTGGAAAAACAGGAGTAGGCAGCCAGCTCTACAAAGATTGATGGGAGTAGGTACCTCCACCTAAACCTAACATGTAGGTATGTTAGGTTTAGGTGGAGGTACCTACTCCCATGTAGATTAGGCCACCTTACGCACCACGGAAGACCAGCGCTGTGGTGTGATCTGCTCTACCATAGCACATGCTGAGTGGAGACCGATTTTGTCAGTTCTCTGTTAACCTAAGTTTAATTTATAAGAGTACATAATGTACCTATACTATCTTTTCTGAAAAAATAAACATGTTTTTACTTTTACTTTTTTACTTACGATGTATTACTAAGGTCTTCACACTTGCTATGAAGAGACAAGGGTTTTAACTGGCTGGAAAAACAGGAGTAGGCAGCCAGCTCTACAAAGATTGATGGGAGTAGGTACCTCCACCTAAACCTAACATGTAGGTATGTTAGGTTTAGGTGGAGGTACCTACTCCCACTTCCGCATTTGGACTCATTCGGTCCCAATGCGAGTTTATGATACTTACAGAGAAATATCCCAGAACACATACTATACCTAACTATACATAGTATATAAATATATGTCCCGCGGCGGGAATTGAACTCTGTGTTACACCCAACCTCTTGTATTACAAGGCGGTATTTATGTAATGGACATAAAATGTTGCAATAGATTAACAAGAATAGGTAATTTCATATTTTATTTCATTATAGGTACGTTCTCCACAAATTGTAAACCTGCGTATCTAATAATAACGTCAGAATTATGACAGAATTATAAAATTTAATACACCATTTAATTTTATTACCCTCCGCCTTAAAATGAGAACATAATGACATTTTAAGGCTCACCTTTGACAGTTGAAGAGATGTCATTTAGTTTAGTGGACATAAATTAAAGAAAGGTGTAGGTAATCGTGCTTTGTCTTATTATTATACTACCTAGCAATAAAATAAAATAAATAAATATGTATTTTTTTTATATTCAAAATAACTTAGGACTAAATGGATTACAGAGTCAATTATCTTATGTTGTTCATCATCATCATCCGTCTATAGTAGTCCACTGCTGCTCTGCACATAGGCCTCCCCTAAAGAGCGCCATGGCGGCGCCTTATCTTCAGCTTGCCGCATCCAGCATCTGCCTGTGTCTGTGCTCTGTTGTCATTCCACCTGGCCGGAGGACGTCCACTACGTTGCGTTTGCCGAGTCGCGGTCTCCACTCAAGAACACATTTACCCCAGCGGTTATGTTCTATGTGGTCTATAGGAACTAGGTTAAGTTAACCTGTATCTCTGGCAGAAAGTGCTTAAAACGTAACTATTACTTAATCAAATCAATCAGTAGATATAGGTACCTACCTACAGTAAGCAAAAAAACAAAGCAACAACGGTGCAAATAGTAAAATAACTAATAAGCATCCATACTAAACTTATAAAAAAATTCAAAAGTATAGTTTTGATGGATGTTTGGATGCTTATGTCTGTCTGTCACCTCTTAACGGCTGAATGAGAGATAATCAGAGACCTGAGAGATCTCAATGAAATTAGGCAGGGAGGAAATGATATCCCGTAACTACTTCATAGTGAACCAATAAACAAATGTATGAATGAATGAATGAATGTACCTACACTTTATTTCACTATACAAAATAACAAAATAAAACCTTACATATTATATCTAAATATTAACAAACCGTACAATAGGCGGCCTTATCGCTGATAGCGATTTCTCCCAGGCAACCTTAAAAAAACCTTACAAAAAAACCTACAAACGTTCTTTCTTTCGTTCTTTCTTTCCTGGGGACGAACATAGGCTTCTTAAAAACCGGTGGTGCGATAAAAATATGTAAATCTGTTGGTAGGTTGAGACTGAGATGTATCCGTGAGTGTATCACTAATTTTTACTAGCACTATTAAATTAAAACAAATTACACTAGTAATAAATACCAAAGCTTGAATGGATGGATAACGTAGGTTTGAGAATGTTATTTTTAAGGTCTAGTATACAACCTAGTTTATACCTATTGGACCTTCAAGGTTGTAGGTTCTATGACGTACACATAAATCAGATAGATTACATATGGGACCTAAGTAGGTACTCAGATAGATTTAGGTAAGTAATAGATACCTTTCTATCAAATTTTATATAGGTACCATTCACATACAGCTCGTAAAATGTAGCTTTACTTTTCTACCTAATTAGTATGTCGGTAACCAATTATTTACACCAAGATCAAAACACAATGTATACCTACCTAATAACGTCGGATATCCCTATTGATGAAGGGATGTTCGTTCATCAAAAGAAACCTTACAAAATACTATAAGTAGGTACTTTGGAAAAATTGCCTACCGTTTCCACTTGAGTCGTCAATTATTATATACCCCTGTAATCAAAGATGACTCGCTTTGCGCGCCAACCAAGCATGTACACAAGACATCCAAGATACCGGCCTCACGTAAAAAAAAAGAAAATTAGTCTATGCCCAAGCCCGTACAATTATTTGAAAACAGAATGTACAAAAGAAATGAAAAAAAATATAAGCTTTGTTATCGAAATTGGAAAACGTATATCCGTACCTAAAGAAGTTTGGTTGGGGTGCATTTTTCGCACACAAAAAACACCCTACGTATGAGAGATCACCCCCGGCTTGCCCCATCCACTCGCATTTCATAAACAGATTTTTTTCTTTGCGTGTGAGTGAGATGCCGCTATAAATTTTGGCGTTTGGAAGGACGTGTGCGAAAGAGAGCGGCGTAAATAAAAAGTTCGGTCGGATAAAGAAAGCTCAGGTACAGATAAGGGTGTGGAGGGAAGAAAAAAAGGGATATGATGGAATGGCTGCCTCCCCCTGGGTGGGGTCTCGAGTTCGCGCGTCTGCCACTAGATGGGGGTGTTGCAAACTTTCTTTTTTATTGAATTTCGGTGAGTTTTTGGCATAATGATGATGGATTGTACTGTGGCTTACGCTGATAAGTTTTTGGGCAAATTCCCCGCGTATAATGTGTTTTCCGAGTTTTTAAATTAGGTGGGAGTGATGCTATGCCAATGTTATGGCTTCAATCTATGGGTACATTAGTAGATAAAGCTCTTTTCTCTGACTCATTGTTGTAGACAGAGTTTTTTTTTCGTCGTGTTTTCTTTCGCTAGTAGAACATCGTGCATTCCACTCCTTACCTCAGAGCTTTTTCTTACAGTTTGCTACAAAGGTGTGAATTTTCTAAAATTAGGAAAAAATCAAACAAGAAATCTAATTAAACACTATGGATTTAGCAACAAGATGTCATCGACGCGTTCCATTTGCTTATAGGATTTGCTTAGTTCCGTGAAAGCACGCTAGAAGCGCTGTAGGTATCAAACTTCATACAAAAATGGAATGTCTCGACTCTTGCACTATCCAGAAACAAATCTCAGGTTGTAGAACTCAGAAGTATACAACCTTCTTTCGTCTTCATTTTTTATAATGATAACACACAGAACGAATTGTAGTAGAATAGAAAATCGTCCTACCCATGGGTATAATACCAAAATCAAACTATAATATTAATAGGTATTAATCCACTAACTCAACTACTAGCGAGATACACACTGCTCAAAACCGAGTTATCTGCCAGAATTCTGAGTTCGAGGCTCGGTTTTGAGGCCACAAGACGCAGGAATAAGTTAATCGGTTGAGGGTTAATCGAATAAAAACTGTCGTAGTTTGACTATATTATTCCAAATGTGAAATTTTGATAATGCCCAAAGCAGATTTTAAAGCTTAACTACGTTTCAAATTCGGTTTGAAGATTCTTTATTTCTCAGAACATACCTACATTAATTTCACATAATATAAGAAAAACAAAACTTGTATTTAGTAACCTACTTATAAATACGTACTCACATCTCCTTACAATTTTAGTAGATACGAGTGAATTAATTGTAATTAAAAAAAAACATAATAACTTGACACTACTCTCTCTGACTTTGCTGAACTTTTTGATGACAGAATTGATTTCCTAATTAGAACCCCGAGGGGTTCCTTGGTTTCATCCCTTTAATGAGACAGGTTCCGTCTGCGAAGGTATTGAGACTATGGCATGTTTTTTAACCAGAGGGCTTTTAGTTGTGTAGCAAAAATCCGTTTGACATGTTTCAAAATGTAAAAAATCTTAGCTTGGGGCTCTAGCCTACACACACACAACAAACTAGGACAATTCACACAACATAAATATTGTGTGTCAACATATTGCCCTAGTTTTTTGTGTGTGTGTCTGTGTATCTATTAATCCACTGCTGGACATAGGCTTCCGCTAATCAGCGCCATAGCGCCCTGTCTTCAGCTTGGCGCATTCTGCATCTCCCTGCATTATTTCCCAGGTCGTCATCCTACCTGGCCGGAGGATGTCCTACACTACGTTTGCCGAGTTTGGTCTCCACTCAAGAACACACTTACCGCAGCGGTTGTCGGTTCTTCGCGAGATATGGCCGGCCCACTGCCACATCAGCTTGCTAATTCATACGTCTCCATAAGACTGACTTTAGCTTACATACCTACGTAAACGTACCTACCTAACCTACTACGTGCACATAATGCCATTGCTAAGCCTTAAAAGAGCAATCTATAATACTTATCAATAATAATTATATAAATTCAAAAGTTATTCTGTCTGTTGTCTTTTCGCACCGAAACAGCTGAAAGAATCTTAATGAAATTTGGTAGGGCAGATGAACAGTCGGACATAGGCTACTGGAAAAGCACATACGAAGTCATAGGCCGAAGCTAGTATATAAAAAATATTTTTCGAGCCGTAAGTCTTCACTTAATTTTAATAAGCACAAGCAGAATTAGAATCTTCCAATCCAATAAGAGAGAAATCAAACAAGATTTAAAAATAAACTAATATTCGAGTGGCAAACAGCCGAACCTCTCACAAATATCCAATTTGGGCTTCGTATAAGCAATAAATAAGAGGAAAAGGCTTTCCAGACTGGATGGGAAAGGAAAAAGGGAGGAATAAGTAAAAAAGGCAGGGATCGAAGTCTTTCGGCCGACGGTTCCAATAATCCGAGCGTCTGTCCGCCGACTAATGTGATCGTAGCCTAATGAAAAACGAGAGAGCTGCATTTATAGACGGGTCTTTGCTTGAATTAAATAAATAGAAAACACTAATTATACCACACAAAACAGAAAACAAGATATAAACAATAGAACAAAGCAAATATAAAGGGTGGCCTTAGCGCTGAGAGCGATCTCTTTAATTTATTTAAATTAATTTATTGAATCTGCCAATTGTAACTTTATTATTAGGATTTTTTTGTAGGTTTTGTAGGGACTTTCTTATTGTTATTATTTTTGCACTCTTAGTATGTGTGCAATAAAGTATTTCAAAGTAAAGTATTATTTATCTATCTATTAAATCAGACAACATTTAGCTCCATTTTTTATTAGTGAGCTGTCTTAAAATCTATGTTAAAATACAATGAAAGTACAATATTATACATAAAAATTAGAAAGGAAGCTTTAAAGACTTTTACTCGTTCAAGCTATCTCAATCAAGTAATGTCCACTCAGTTACTCTCCTGAGCAAACTCTGTTTAACAAATGAGCGGGGCCTTGAATAATAATAAGTCAGAATTAGAATTAGTATGTAGGTACTTGGCAAATGAAGGGCAATGAAGGCAGTTATAAAAGAGCCATGATTCGATCTCGAAAAATTGCTATTTAGAATAACATCGAATCAAAAGCCAAATAGCATTACTTCTAATAAGAATAAAATAAATAAATAATGCTGGACAATCCACACAGCATTATCTAGCCCCATGGAATATGCAGCTATATCTAAAATTAATTTTAAAACAAGCTCTTAAATCGGACTATAGATACGAGCATCGAACTCGGCGAATGTAAAAAGAAATCCTGAAATGGGTTTACGTTGGTAACGAAATCAACATAAATTTAGACGAAATTAAAAATAAGCTTATGTCTGGACAACATAATAACCTTGACTACCATTTTGAGAAACCTCTCTTTCAGAAATCATAAATAAATAACTTTTATTTCTTTAAGCTAACAAAATAAGCACATACAAGTGAAATTTGAAAACATTAATTATTATCAACAAAGAAACTAGGTTGTGAATAATGTTAGGTCTACTCGGACAAAGCCGCGGGCAACAGCTAGTAAGACATAAATTTTAGTTGGCTTTCTCATAACTTACATTTTTGTCCACTGTCGTAATTAATTCTTAAATAATTGCATTGCTATGCGACATTTTAGTCGCTTTATTAGATATAATGATACCTACCTAAAATTAAAATGGACAATCAATGTAGCGAGGTGGGTTCGACTCCCGCCTCGGCCACAAATATTTGTTCGATGTTCAAATATTGGTTCCGATATTCTGAGTATTTTCTATGTATAATAAAAAATATCTATCTATGTAATGTATAAAGTATATCAGACATTTAGTACCCATAACACAAGCTCTGCTTAGCTTGGAGCTAGATGATGCTGTGTTGATTGTCGAGCATTATTATTAAGTAAAACAAAGTAAAACTCCGAGGGAAAATACATAACTAAAAATTTGTACAAACAAAATCCACCGACTTAAAAAACAAGACCTTGAAAACTTTCATTGACACCTCTTGATTTCGATTCATTACGATCTTCTAAGAAAATTCATTCACACTTCATCTCTCTCCCTCTTAAGGGGGTCTAATTGGAAAACTCTGCTTTCTCTGTCTAGTATGACGTCATAGAGAGGTCTTCTCCGATTCTCTCATTAAATAAACACAGTGCAAATGGATTCAGTAGGATAACTTTAAATTCGCAAAAATCTTTCAAAGTTTTTGGAAGCCTTTCCTGCATCAAGGGTTTACGATGTATCATAATTTGATAATAATATAAAGAATAAAAAAATGCTGGATAATTCACACAGCATATACTAGTCCCTAACTAAGCAGATTTTTTTTTACTCGTAGGTACTAGATAAATACTCATGCTAAAGTAGAAAAAAATTATATCATAATAACTTTTGAATAGGAATTAACACCTACCCTACCCCCACTCTGTATCGACACCGAACTGTGCTCAGCTACTGGTTTGCTTACAACCATTTAGACCACGACGGGTAGGAAGGTAGGTAACTTACCCCCTATGTACCCGTAAGTAACGGGTCTGATACCCGTGCTCAATTTTTACCCGTAAGGTCAACAGGTAAGGTAAAGTAACTAGTTGTACGATGCGACCGGTACGTGAATTTATCCGTGTTCAACAAATTCGATATTTGGGATAGGATAAAATAGAATTAATTTATTTGTTATACGACTTACACAGAACATAATAAACTTAAACTAAGAGGAAACGTAACGAGTGAAACGTTGGTAAGTGTGTAAGTAAGTCCAGTAACAAAATGGTTTTGCCTCAGCATGAGTTGGATGACTAGACTGACTGAATTTTGTCAGAACAGAACAGAGACTCTCATAAACTAAACTTAGATTAACAGACGACAGAGACTGACAAAAATCGGTCTCCACTCAGCATGTGCTATGGTAGAGCAGATCGTACCATAGCGCTGGTCTTCCGTGGAGACCGTGGTGCGCAGGGTGAAGGGCAAACAAAGCAACTTGTTGGCAGTTAATATTCTTCCAACTTTTATGTTTATTGCACAGTGATCTTACTGGAAACCAAACTGTTTCGTTATGTTAGTATTTAATTTGATGATTGCTTGTTTATTTGTTTAGATAAATACTTTGCCTTCTGTATTTATTGCACTGTGCCCAGTTTTAATTCGCAGCCCGCCCAACCCCGACGTTCTTCATTATCTTATTACTTAGCAAACTTTGTACAAGGTGACTTTTCAGTCTTGATACTTTTGAAAGTTCCTTATTTAATATTTAGTTTCTAGGTAGAAATTAAAGTTAGACTTTTATGACTGGACTTTTTCTGATAAAGAAATGTGGTCTTGGGTGGAAAGGCGGCGATAGCGTTATGTCGTGAACGCGCGAGGCATATAGCCGCCTCGCGAGGTCACGACATAACGCTATTCTAGGTATAAAAATGACAGATGTAACAATTGATTATGTCAGTTGGCCTTACATATTATTTTTTAGCATGGAGTGCATTTAGTTTTAACGTACTAGTTTCCCTAAACTAAAGGGGTATTTTGACAATATCGCTACACTTGGCAAGCGGATAGGTGGCGTTGGAAAATGCACAATAGACATTTACACATTTATTTAATTAGAACGGCGATATCACCGATTACACCAATTAATTATAATTATATACAAACAATGAAACATTATTATAATGAGAGAATAAAATTAAAATATTAGAGTAATTTTTTTTTTTTTTACAAGACAGCAACATCGGCAAAGTGTAGAAGCACTTCACTAAAGTAGTTAAGTAATTGAGTAATTAGCATAAAAAAAAAAGTCGGTCTTCTATCGTTCTCACAATACAGATGACAAAGGCACATTTAATTCTTCTATTCGTCCGCAAATAAGTCACAGTCTGGAAAAGCCTCTGGTAGGCAGAAGTTAATCAATTAATTCAGAGCTACATCTAATAAACCATTATTTTACGATTTATTTATTAAGAGGGTCCTTGCAGCGTCTCAAAGTATCAAACCGCCTACATCCCAGTCTCCATCTTAAGACGTTGTTAATGGTTCTCACCTTGACCAGCTGTGACCTCTCACCCACTTGCTCCCAGGTCACTGGCACTCGGTCAGGAACAGATGGAAAGTAAACTCAACTTTTGTTTCTGGAATGTTCTATCTTCATGATTAGGAACCACCGTATTTCCAAGAAAACGTTCTATCTATCTTTCATCGTATGGTTTTTTCTATCATTTATCGTTCTATCTTTTGCCCTCCGGCCAGGTGGGATGATGAATTGCGAAGGACTGCAGGCAGATGCTGGATGCGGCAAGCTGAAGACAGGGCGCTATGGCGCTCATTGGGGGAGGCCTATGTCCAGCAGTGGACTGCTATAGGCTGATGATGATGATGATGATGAGTTGCTACTGAAACGATGTCTGTAGCAAAAGCTAGTTAGCACCCGCCCCCAATAACATAGTTAATAGGCCATATCTCGCGAAGAACCGACGGCCGCTGCTGGGGCAAACGTGTTCTTGAGTGGAGACCACGACTCGGTAAACGTAGTGTAGAACGCCCTCCGAACAGGTGGGATGACGACCTGCGAAAGACTGCAGGTAGATGCTGGATGCGGCAAGCTGAAGACAGGGCGTTATGGCGCTCATTGGGGGAGGCCTATGTCCAGCAGTGGACTGCTATAGGCTGATGATGATGATGATTGGTTACTTAAACGATGTCTGTAGCAAAAGCTAGTTAGCACCCGCCCCCAATAAATCCAAAATAGATCTAAAAAGAAGAACGTAGCCTCTCCGTGCACGCCCGTCGGCAAAGTTCAAAGCGCCGCGAAGCCGTCGGCTCCTTTCATCCGTCGGGCGGCGCCTTTGATGTCACTGTTCGTTGGGTATTTGCCATTTTTTGACCCAATTACTATAAACCAAAGAGGTTTTGGTTTTGTTTCATTGTGTTGATCTATTTTTGCTCTTAAGTGTGAAACTATTGCGAGAATTCTTATATCGATTCTACTTATGCCAACATCTTATAAGAATTTGAGTTTATTTTTTAAATAGCATTCTTGTACTCTAGACAGTTCTATTTCCGTTGGTAATTTAATATTAAATAGAATTTTGTGTTTTGAGTCGATACAGTCACCGACAGTTACAGATGGACATTGTCAACATTGTTAACCTAAAAACATATGTATAACCCTCTTAACACTTTGACTGCGATTTTTTTTCGACGACTGCGATCTTTTTTTTAATCTAAAAAATTCGTGCTGCCGCTCTACACCGCGGTTGTGTTGCGCTGCACATGCGTTTCGTTCGAAAAATATTACGGCTGTGCTGAGTCACAAAGATCTGTATTTTCTCAGCCGCTCCGCTAATGTGGATTTACGCATATTAGTCATTTGTAGAAAACACATACCGTGTGATTTCAGCAGTCAAAGTGTTAAAAAATATATTTCCATACAATGGAAAATGCTAAATTCTTGGTTATTTTTACTTTTTTCTTTTAATTATTAGGTACTCATTGACCTACTGCTGATGCAAAAGCATCTCTTTTTATTTGTTATGTATATTTTCTTTATTGAGGAAAAAAAAACAATTGTACAATGCATTGTAAAACTATCTTCTGCCCGCGGCTTCGCAAGCGTATTTCGGTAGGTACGTAGCTTATTATCTATGTTAGGCTAATGCTCTAAATGTACATAATAATGAATATATTGTTTTATATATTATAATTGAGAATTATTAAATTATATTTGACGACCCCTGTGGCGCGTTGGACGAAGATTCGCCTGCGATGCAGTACAAACATTTGTCCCGAGGCGGGAATCAAACCCGCAACCTCCTGCGTCGCAGGCGGACCTTCGCTCTACCTACCTATGACTAAGTAAGTTTTGTAATAGTCCAAGAAACCCTATTTCCCTACTTGCCAAAAAGCATCATTAAACCAAACAGTCTCTATCTCACATAATTTAAAATCAATTTTCCCGTAATGACATTATCTTGGAGAATCGTACTTTGCCGGGGAAGTCTCAATATCGACGTAAGGAGGGTAGTAATATATCTCCACACCACCCGGCGTAAAACTCCTTTGTGAGTTGGGGTGTGCATCCAGCTGGAGCTATACGATGCTATGTTCAGGCTGCTTTACCTACACTACATATGTACATCATTAGAAAAGAAACTTACTCGCAGTGCCTTCAGTTATTCCGTGATCAAAACGTATTACTGTGCCGAAATATTGGGAAATTCAAAAATCATAGAAATCATAGTAAATATCATTGTATAATTGACTTTTGTGTTAATAACTTAGTATGATAGTTTCAAAAAGCTTTTCACATCATCAGGTTGAGAGACCTCTCAATCAAATCAATCAAATCAAATCGTTTATTTGCAAGAATACAAAATTATACAATGTCAGATCTTATAGGAACTAATTTAGTAAATGTATTCAGCCTGCATGCAGGCGTGCATATGTTATGCGAGTCATATTATTATAATTATACATATATTAAATTAATTATATTAGTCATTATAAGTAACAATTTAAATCTCTAGATATTCGTTCACAGTATAAAAACATTTTTCAAGTAGCCATCCTCTTAACTTTTTCCTAAATATATTTCCATTTAATTCTTTTAATTCGACGCGATAGTACCAACATGTAGGTTACTTTGTAAATAGGTGTAACCTTGAAGGGCTTATTATTGTCTTTAGTAAAGGCGTTACCCCGACTCACACTAGCGCCGCCGCCGCCGCCGATTTGAAAAATTTCAATAAAATGGTTTGGGGTTTTCTTATAACGCTATTTTACACATCATCACTCAGTTTTTGTATTGGCTAATCCGTAGAGAACAATGTTCAATGACCGCTTAGGTGTGTTATGGGGCGTAATGTTACGTGGTACATTACGCCCCATAAAGCGAACGCTCGCTGTAGAACGTTCGTGCAGTCAGTACGGGAAAAGAAGGCACTCCTAGCGAGCAACGTGACAGACGGTTACATAATCATGCTCGCTGCAAATGGTACATTTCACCCCATAGTGCACTGGTCTGTACCCGGCTTTAGCTGACGCTATTACAACGCCATGCTACGCTATTTTTACAAATCTCCGCTCCACTTCAGTGGAAGACAGCCCTTATAGAAGAATGTTGCCCCACCCTTTGTCTGCTAGATACAGTGGCGTTCACACACGAATGCTTCCCTTTTTAATCCGGAGCTATTTCTTTGGAGTAACGCTCCTTAAGGAGGGGTGCTTCTTCTTACAGAGTTTTTATTATACAGAGTTATACAGATTATACGGTTTTTGTTATTTATCTTTGTTATTTTTTACCTGCATAAGACAACTCTTCAACAGCCTTCATCGGTCCTCTGATGGCAGGCCTTCCCTAGAAAAGTGCCTTAGGTACTGGCTTTTATCTCAATGGGGATAATGCCCATGACATACCTTTTCGATACTTTAATATGGTCAAGGTAAAGTAAAATTCTAGGTCATATTAACGAATAAGGGAAACAAATTGAATTGGAGATCATTATCTAGTCCCAAAATAAGATGATCTCGTCTTTTGGGTACTAGATATAATAGTAGATCACACGTAACATAATATATAATGTATATTACTATACCTACATTGAAAAACCGGAACAAAATAAATATATGTAATATGTTGTTTATCGTACAAATATGTCCCAAATAGTCCCAATCGAACCCGCAGCCACCTACATCGTAGGGATACCTTCGCCCGCTCCGCCACCGAGGTCGTCGTATACTATAAACTTTTTTAAGATAATCTGAGCCCTGACTCCGCTAGCCCTTAACAGTCTTTTTTTCCTTGTTACACTGAACACGGCGCTTCTATATTAATGTTCCTTTAAGGCATCGGAAATAATGTTCCTCGTTTTATTTCAATACTTACTAGGTAGGTACTTACGTAGGTACTTGCATTTTATATCTAGACCAAATTCTACCCTTTGCTAAGCATATTGGTAGATTGAAAGCTGGCAACATTCGCGTGCTTTCCAATAAGAAAACATATAATTTGTTAATTTGTAGTTTTATTTATGCTTTACTATTTTCTGCCCGCGCCTTCGCACGCACTGTTTCTATGGAAACGTTTAAAGGGTATTTTTATCCCATGGGAACTGATTTATGGGTTAAAAAGTAACCTTTGCTTTATTCCCGGCCTCGAACTATCTGTATGCACGCCAAAACTACTGATCCGTTCACGTTGAAATGTTGCACAGATATAGTTCTAAACCTGGAATCAAATCAAACATGGGCTACTTTTTATCCCATTAAACAGTTCTTCTGAGATAGAAATAACTTTTAAACGGCTCCATTGACACAACGCGTGCAAAGCCGCGGGCACAAACTTATGTATGCAAGCTTCTAAAAGTAAATGTACGACGGACGATGGTTCAGCTCCAAAGCCTGCTACTGACCGGTGGTGTTAGGTACGAGGGTTATGTTGCCATCTTATTCTAGCAGCAGGCGGATTCTAGAGGTCATAGGTACTGGGAGAATGTCGATGATAAATAAATAAATAATGCTGGACAATCCACTCAGCATCATCTAGCCCCAAGGTAAAAGCAGAGCTTGTGTTATGGGAACTATATGACTGATATACTTAATAGAATACATTACATTGATAGATAATTTTTATTATACATAGATAACGACCAGAACACCCGGAATATCTGCAGATCGTACACACAAATTTCCCGAGGCGGGAATCGAACTCGCAACCTCTTGCGTCGCAGGCACAAGACCTTCGCCCACCGTACCACAGTGGTCATCCATATTACCTTAAAGGTTTCCATCTCATTTTAGCAGCAGGCGAATTCTATAGGTCATAGGCACTGGGAGAATCCTCGACCACCCGAGGTCACTCCGCGAAGCAGGCACAAGACCTTCGCCCACCGTGCCACAATGGTCATCCATATTACCTTAAAGGTTTCCATCTTATTTTAGCAGCAGGCGAATTCTATAGGTCATAGGCACTGGGAGAATCCTCGACCACCCGAGGTCACTCCGCGAAGCCTGTGAAGATCCCAGGAGGATTCTGCGCTTCTGGACGGAGTTAGGCTGGTTAAACTAGCAAACACACTACGCACTACGCACAAAGGACCAATCGGAGTCTAAGTGCGGAAACAGGAGTACACTGACCATACCATTGGGAGAATGCCAATGAAAGTGATGTTTCTTCAGAAAATCACCTAAAAATAATTCTCTCACATAAAGTTGAGCGCGAAGCAAACATTATCCCAACGGGAGGCAGAGACTCAAGGGGTAAGAACTCCCCCTTCCTTTGGTGATAAATTCTCCAAATACGAATCATAAATATTGTCACCCACTAATGTACAAGGAAAACCGTATTTTTAAGGAGGACGTGTTTTTTCGCGCTATTTACTCAGATTGATATACGTTTTTATTTTTGTTTTGTCATTTTGAAGACAAGGTGGGCTTATACAGAATTCAGGAAGTCTGACGAATATTATGTCCAGTGACATCCTTCCTTATTATGTTATTTGTTTAAAGATAAAGATTATTTTGTTTGCCAAAAACATGTGTCGTATTTGCTTGTTTTTGCATGTTCGTCTGAACGTCATTTATTTTGCCAAATACCTACAACAAACACCCAATAGCGAACACATATAACCATGTGAAGTGCCACCATTAGATTTGATTGTTTGTGTAAGCAATGAAAGATAATATTTAGGTATCTATATGATAATTTAGCTTAGGACTTGGATTCCAAAAATCGAAGAATAGGTCTTCTTGATAAAAGACGAAAACCAAAGCTATCGACATAGCTCAAAGAATTAGCAAGCTGAAGTGGCAGTCGGCCGGCCATATCACATATCACGGGTAAACTTGTTCTTGAGTGGAGACCGCAACTCGGCAAACATAGTGTAGGACTTCCTCCGGCCAAGTGGAATGACGATCTGCAAAGGACTGCAGGTAGATGCTGGATGCGGCAAGCTGAAAACGCTCAGTAGGGGAGGCCTTCACCAGTGGAATACTGATAAAAAACGGTTTTTAAAAACGAATATCTATTATCTAACCTCCCTAAAAGTAATTTTTTCTAAGAGGACTTTTTGTTTTCAATTGGGCTATATCCATTTAAATGAAACATTTTCTTAAAACACATTACAAACACCACGTTTTACTAAACTTAAACAAACACCAAGAAAATAAAAACATAGTGTTCGCTATTTAAAATACTTCCTTTCGAGAATGAAAACGCCGGAAGTGGGGTACCGGACGCGAACCGGAAGTGCCCTACGTTAAGGACACGTCACATAAATCTGGTTTATTGCCAACTACCCGCAATTCTTACTAAATATACCTAAAGATATAGCCCTCACACGAGAGCTTGTGACCTCTTTGTGTAAAATGTAAAAACTCATACGAGCTTGTATACACAAGCGGTTAGTGAAGGGCAAAGAAAGTGAAACAAAATACCTGATACTGCTGGTCTAATCATACATGGTCGTGAGTGTATCACTCATACAATTGTCACCGCTATACGTTCTTCATCATCATCAGCATATAGCAATCCACTGCTGGACATAGGCTTCCCCCAATGAGCACCATAGCGCCCTGTCTTCAGCTTCACGCATCCAGCATCTACCTGCAGTCTTTCGCAGGTCGTCATCCCACCTGGTCGGAGGGCGTCGTACACTACGTTTACCGAGTAGTGGTCTCTACTCAAGAACACGTTTCCCCCAGCCGTTGTCGGTTCTTCGCGAGATATGGCCGGCCCACTGCCACTTCAGCTTGCTAATTCTTAGAGCTATATAAATGACTTTGGTTCTCTGTCGGATATCAATAATACGCTCACATTATACCTACATATAATCTGAGGGTCTGGTCGAAGCGACGCGTGACCCAAGAGCTGGTGACGTTTCCAATTGGTATTGATGTGGTATTGATGACAGAAATACAGAAATAGAAATACAAGAATACAGAATTGAGCTACCTGTAGATTGTTTGCAATAGTCTGCAATTAGCTCTATTGTTTCAAGTGTAAATACTAGTTCTAATTTGTTTCTATTATTTAATTGTAACCTTCTTTGCTCATAAAGAGTCTAATTAATTGCTGGACATTTTATTAAGAATCAAGTTCAAGTCGTAAAAAACCGTCATCGTGATCAGATCACAAACACTGTAATGCTTCCGAATTGTCGGAAGTCATAGCCCTCCACTGTTGGTAGTTGGATAGGAAATGCTAATTAGTCCATCAGATTATCAGGTATTGGCCACGTATTTTTTCTTTTGACAATTATACAAAAATTATGAAGATATAGCCAGTTAAGACGAAATGAGTTCGCCTTTTCGAGACAAGGACGAACAAACGCCGCGCGGGGAAGGCGAGAAAGGGAGGCAAGAGCGGCAGAAGGCCAGCGCGCAATTTCACTGCTTTTTATTTTTAAATTTATCATTGCTCTAAAATAATACTGTTTCTCAAAAAACTAAAACCATAATTTTCTAAAGTATTTATTAGGGAATACCTAGCAAATAAAACTTTGTTTTTCCGTAGAGATATCTCTGTAAAAATTAAGATTTAGAGGAAACTTTGCCATTTTTTTCTATCGAGTCAAGTTTAGTCAATCGTGTTTCGGCTCCCATAACTTACTAACTAATATCCTAAACTATTGATCCTCATCAAAATATATTCGAAAAATAGGTAGGTATTTTGTTCCCGTTTTGGGACTCATTTCACCTTAAAGTTCCGCGTGACGTCACGTCGTGCGAGACCTTTTTAGCACGGCATGACGTCACGAGTCAAACGTCACTCCCAAACGTTGACGCACTTTATTTTTGTAATTGTTCGTTTGATTAACAAAAGAAAAAAAAAATTCCAATCATCTAACTTACGGACTAAAATAGAATAGACTAGAGACTAAAGTAGGTACAGGTACTAAAGTCATTTAAAACAGGATATTTACCATGATAGATTTTCAATTTTTGAGTTGTTTTTGGATAACTTAAAAATCAAATCATGGTAAATATGACTTTAGTGTAACCATGATAGTCTCAAAAGTTTTAGTACCATCGACTACGTAGTCGATGGGTAGTACTGTTTTTTTAGCCAATAGGTACACCTTTGTACCCTTTTGTCCTGAAGAGTTAGATAAATAAACCTTTGGTAAAGGTAAAAGACTATTATAATTACTTTTTAATCAAACAAACCCCTCGCCAATCATCAAATAAAATAAAGGCCATTTCACACAACGTTCTATTACGGTCTAATTGAACAAGCACAAACTTTCAAAGAAAATTCAGTCAAATTGTTCGCAACTCTTGTCTATGTCACAGCGTAAAGTAAATAGCTGGGTCACCCTTTTTTTATCTTCCTCAGTGTGAGCTAATAACTTTTTACTTTTCCTATAATTATTATAATCATATATTGTTATAATCATTATTGATTTATAGTTTCTGCCCGTGGCTTCCGTCGCGTTGTTTCAATGTAAATGTTCTATAGTTATTTCCATCACATGAGAAACTCATGATCTACTAGGACTGGGACTCTATGGGATTTTTATGTTTTATGAGTTTTTTCCCAGACTACCTGTATCCAAAATTCAACCCGATCAGTACAGTAAATTTGAAAAAAAAACATCGAACCATCTAAACATCCAACCAAACCTTACACTTATATGATAATAATATTATTTCCATTATGGATGTGAAATGCCATAGAAGAGCTATCTTCAGACCACATTAAGTTCTTTAGGGTTCAAAAAGGAACCAATACAGTTTTGCATAAATCTTGACTCAAAGTAGGGATCACTATTTTTTTCTAGTCTAGCTCATAATGGTGTGGGGTGAAAAAGAATGAACGGCAAAATAGAATAGAATAGTTTATTTGTAACTCAATAAAACAAAAACATAAAACAAACATGATTAAAAAAATAAAGGACAAAACAGATTTTTTTAATTGAGTCACAAAACGGACTCTATCTCAGCATGAGTTCATTTCACTCGTTCATTTACTAGCTGTCTACAAATCCCTGTGGCCGGTACAAACCGGCGACTAAAGGCATTAACGGTAATCAGTCGCAGACTAATCACTAATTACGGAGACAAATGCAATCTTTACGTGAATTGAAACAAAAAGAAATGTTCCGGGCGTTTTAATGGGCGGGGGAGCTGCGAAGAATGCGTAGAGAAGGCATTCAGTCGAATGCAAATAACTTTATTTCTTTAGGCTTACAATATGCCTAAGCACTTAGACATATTGTAAGCTAAAATATCAAATAATTAATATCAATGAATAGGAACCGAATGGTACATTTAAAAAAATATCACAAATGGCAAAGTCTATCACAACGACGACCTCTGTAGCGCAGCGGGTGAGGTTAGGGTTCCATACCCAAATGGTAAAACGGGACCTTATTACTAAGACTCCGCTGTCCGTCTGTCACCAGGCATCTCATGAACCGTGATAGTTTGACAGTTGAAAATTTCACAGCTGATACATTACAGTTGCCGCTATGACAACAAATACTAAAATACATAATAAAATAAATATTTAAGGGGGTTCTCACACAACAAACATGATTTTCTTGCCGTTTTAAAGATACGGAACCCTTCGTACGCAAGTCCGACTTGCACTTGGCCAAGTTTTTCATTTTATTTAAAACTAGCTGCGCCCCGCGGTTTCACCCGCTTGGTGATAGATATTTTGGATAAAATACTATATATCTTTATGAATTCTAGCCTATGTGTTATTCTGATATGTAAGCTATATTATTGTGAAGTTTCATTAAAATCCATTCAGTAGTTTTTACGTGAAAGAGTAACAAACATCCATCCATCCATACTTACAAACTTTGACGTTTATAATATTAGTAGGATAATGCCACATCCACCTCTTCCTAACTCCGACCGACGAAATCGTTAAACCTCTCGGCGTCGTCGCTTATAACCGAATTATAAAAGTCTGTAGCACCTGTTGAGGTGCTAATTAATTCAATAAGACGTCCCTGAGGGTCCGGGATGCAGCAGCGAAGGGATGCTGAAGTCGATTTGACTAACTCGGGAATCGGGATGCATTCCTTCTTTCATTAAGAAAACCAAATAACGGCCGATAGAGAGATAAGGATATGCAGAATAATTTGGCGTGTTATAAAATCTAAGCCGACTTCGAATTACTCGTGAAAATGGGTTTAAATAAATAAATAATGCCGGACTATTCACACAGCATTATCTAGCCTTAAGTTAAGCAGAGCTTTTGTTATGGGTACTAGACAACTGATTAACGTCATAAAAAACATTACATCGATATATAATATATTTTTTATTATAAAAAAGAAGACCCTAACGCCTTCCTCAGAGATTGGTTGGAGATCGCGCGTGACCGCACTGAGTGGAAAGATTTGGGGGAGGCCTTTCCCCAGCTGTGGGACGAAACAGGCTTAATAAAATAAAAAAGACGATTTTAATTATATTATGAAGAATAAATATTTGCAGATCGTACAAACTTTGTCCCGAGGCGGGAATCGAACCCGCAACCTCCTGTGCAGGTAGACCTACGCCCACCGCGCCATAGATGGTCGCCAAATAGATATATTGGATAAAGATATAGAATAATTGGGTGTGTTTTAAAAATATATTAGTGATAACCGACGGCCGCTGGTGCAAACGTGTTCTTGAGTGGAGACCACGACTCGGTAAACGTATTGTCGGACGCCCTCCGACCAGGTGGAATGACGACCTGCGAAAGACTGCAGGTAGATGCTGGATGCGGCAAGCTGGAGACAGGGCGCTATGGCGCTCATTGGGGGAGGCCTATGTCCAGCTGTGGACTGCTATAGGCTGATGATGATTAGTGATAATGGGTCAGACGTTTCATGTAAACAAAGAATATGTATTCTTTGTAAAGAATATGTATTCTTTGTTTACATGAAACGTCATTATTTTAAGAATGTTACCATAACCAAAATAAAAATGGTGCCGTGTAAAGACATCTCCGCCAAGCTGTAAGCCTTTTTGCAAAGCAAAGGTTTTGACACTTTTAGAACTCACTAGGAATTTAGTTGTTGATGAAAAAGTGTAGGTACTGATGGGTTAATATAAATGTTGTAGGCAGATGCTTACCAATTTTATAAATTACCCAACTTTCTACAATACATGCTATTACACAAAATAAAGGCGATGTTGGAGACAAATTTAAGGCAGGTGTCCGTGGTCATTAAATACTCTTTATGGCTCGTTTCGATCGACTATCGCGGACGACATCTTGTTAGGGTGGGTTGGTGTCCGGTCAAAGTATTGTGATGAAAGGAAAGCCGTAAATGGAAGCATTTGTCCGGCTTTTTTGGATACTGGTGTTGGCTAGCTAAGTTTTGTAGTGCGGCCAGTGCTCTCTTTGATTACCTCTAGTTGCTTTAATATCACTAGCACAATCGAAATTAAAAACTGCTTAAGTATGATCTTGATTTAAAATAAAACTTTAGAAACTATCATGGTTATTAACACTAAAGTCATTTAAAACTGGATATTTACCATGAATAGATTTTTGAGTTATCCAATATTTCGGTACAGTTCTGTTTACTCGCAGTCGCAGTGCCTTCAGTTATTCCGTGATCATGGCGCATGAAACTGTGCCGAAATATTGGATAACTCAAAAATCAAATCATGGTAAATATCCCGTTTTAAATGACTTTTGATTTACAATGTTTTGTAAAATTATGAGTAGTTAAATATGTTTAGTTGTTGTTGTGTTATGTTTAGTTGCTGTTATAGTAAATTATGTTTTGTGAAAGTATGAAACTTTATCATTATCAACCTATAATAGTCAACTGAGGGACATAGGCCTCCCCTAATTAGTATCATAGCGCCCTGTATTCAGCTTGCCGCATCTAGTATTATCTATATGCAGTCTTTCGCAGGTCGTCATCCCACCTAGCCGGAGGTCGTCTACGTTTGTCTAGTCGCGGTCTCCATTATACAACACGTTTCCTCCAGCGCATATTTTCGCGCGACATGACCTTAAACTTCAATCTTATTGAAAAGGTTATCTAAAGGTGAGATGGCATTTTAAAGCTTTTACACGAGTTCTTGAGAGAAAGTACTACGTAATTAGTTTTAGTGTTGCAATAAAAAAACCAATTCCAATAAATTCGCAACATTATCCGGCTTTTAGCCCCACACTTCCGGCGCCATATTGTTTTAAATTTATTACAGTAATTAGGTACCTACGTCACGTTGTTACAGGGTCAATTTAATTTGATATTTTACGAAATTGACTGTTTTTGTCGCCTTTACAATCCAATAAGGTTATTGCATCCAACTTTTTTCGTCATTTATTATTTAGATTAGGACTTTTGGCCAGGCCTGACAAGACATGTTCTAAAAATAAAAAAAAATTGGTGTTTCAGTGATTTTGGTAACAAATTACGATAAAAAATATTCGCGAACACGTTGTCCAATAATCATTCCTAAAAAGGAAAGCTTGGTTTAGTTAGACCTCAGATTATTTTATCATTTTAGTAAATTTTGTTTGAAATATTTAATTTGTTCATAAAGTTAATTATATTATTTATCTCATATTTTTTTATTGCTATGTCAACATTCTGATTTAATTATACTTGCTTGTGTATCATCATCACCATATAAATATTCCACTGCTGGACATAGGCCTCCCCTCATGAGCGCCGTAGCGCCATGTCTTCAGCTTGCCGAATTCAGCATCTGTATGCAGTCTTTCTCAAGTCATCGTTCCACCTGGCCGGAGGGCATCCTACACTACGTTTGCCGAGTCGCGGTCTCCACTCAAGAACACGTTTACCCCAGCGGCTTTTGTATACACATTACATATAACGTACAGTGGCGTTCATCGTTAGGACCCCCCTGGCTGGTCCCAAGTCTCGCTCTCACATCAGTTTTGTTTTGATATGATTAAATTTGTTGTTTTAGATAAAACAGCTTGCTATCTTCGTTTTACCGCAAGATTCTAGTATCAATAAAGGTATTTCTGTAATTCAATCGAATTCATGCGTAACAGGGGGTAACCTAACGATGATCGCCACTGTACGAGTAGCTACCGTATTTTTTTGCTATAAGTATATCATCGTCATCATCAGCCTACGGCAGTCCACTGCTGGCTGGACATAGGCCTCCCCCAATGAGCGCTCATAGCGCCCTGTCTTCAGTTTGCCGCATCCTGCGTCTACCTGCAATCTTTCGCAGGTCGTCCTCCCACCTGGTTGGAGGGCGTCCTACACTACGTGTACCGAGTCGTGGTCCCCACTCAAGAACGCGTTTGTCCCAGCGGCCGTCGGTTCTTCGCGAGAAATGGCCGGCCCACTGCCACTTCAGCTTGCTAATTCTTACTATAAGTATATCGAAGCACTGAAATTCTTCAATAATTAAAATAAAAAATAAAAAAAGTTTATCGTACCTAACTCATCACGCGTATGCGCAAAAAAAGTGTAGCAAAAAACAGAAAAGTGCTATTTTCATCATTGCGTGTCCACGAGTCTGCACTTTAATGACATTTCGTTACAATTATGCTGTCACATTAAACCTTCACTTGTTTTATCATTAAAGTACAGTAATTATTGATAATTATGTGAAACATTGTTGTTTCTTGTCAGATCTGTTACCATGCTCCGTGCATATCAATATCATTAGTTATAATTATTTGTAGTCATGGTAACCCTGACCATTTTGGACCATAATTGAGATATCGGATACAAAAAAAACTATAGTACCTAAAGTATTATAACTTAATACTTTGGGTCGTTCGTCAACTCACACCATAAATCTTGTCCCAACTGGTGTGAGTTGACGAATCGTAAAAAAGCTATACTCTTCATTCTGCAACTCACACCACCTTTTGTTTCTATTGAATTTATGCGTTGGGTACAGTCACCAAAAAAGCGAACTGTAGTATCAAATAATAATTATTGCTCTATTATCGTCATTGTTTATAAACTTCGTTGTTTTTAAAACAGATTACTACCGCATGTCAGACGTAAGATTTATAACCCTTTAACTTAACTGATAAATATATAATATTTTTTTAACGATTCGTCAACTCACACAAGTTGGGACAAGATTCATGGTGTGAGTTGACGAACGACTCAATACTTTAGGTACTTTTTACATTAATTAAGCACGTAAACCAACTTTTTTATTTCTTTTTCACCCTAAATGATTTAGACACTACTTACTTACTTGGCGATAATATCTTAATTAATTTCATTGCTATCTGCACACTGTCGTAATTCTTACAACAAATACTTTATGACGGCAAAAAGGTGTAGTACACTAAGTAGATACACTTCTACAACTTTATTAAAACTAAACTTCAGAAGATTTTCATCTTAATCGCTAATAAACTCGGGTCGAGTTTATTAACGATTAAGATGTTGTGTTCATGTCCGGGTTCAAATCCCAGATCGCATTAGATTATTGCAAAAATGTGCATTGATATTATGACCTTCAACGAATTAACTTAACGATTAATTTTACAGTTTAAAAAGGGCTTCCTACAAGCTTCAAACGTATGACCCGCAAGCTGTCTGTCATCTAATGTCGTCAATATGAAATTCATCTTAATATTACGAGTTTAAGGCCTATATTTAAATACACATTTTTGTGCTGTTATGATAGCGGTGCGCCCTTGCTCTGCGACAACCTTTGAGTTAGTTTTTAGTTTAGTATTCGGGCGGCTAAGTATTACTACACCTTTTTGCATCTCATTGTTAATGCAACACATTATCGTAATCACAAAACGAGATCGATTACACGATTGCCCAGTTTTTACCAAAACACGATCGTTCCAAGTCGATTAATTACTTTTAAGCATAAATATTAAATAAATAACTCAGAAAATAACCCTTATAACAAGGGATATAGAGCTGAAAAATACTTGTAATACCTCCAAATTTATAAACCTAAATGACCCCTATATTAAGCTATATAAAGTTGAAAAAACGTTCAAGTAATCTCAAAAGTGCGACACTAAAATGACCCTTAAGTCAAGGAAGATTGTACAAATTTATGTTAATATATTCGCAGTGAAAGCGTTAACTGGGCTTTTGGCTTAAGTTCACCTGCGTTAGTTATTATGATAACCTACCAATTTGGTAACCCACCTACCCCTGAATTGCTTAAATTAAAAACCATAAGTTTACAAATAAATGGCGTTGATTAAAAATTTGAAAATAAAGACATACATTGTGCCTTGTTTCAGGGTTATACGATTAAGTATGTACAATTAACTGACGAAAATTGAATATGTATATCTAGCCTATTTTGGCTCTTAGTTTTTTTTACAAACTAAGAGCCAAAATAGGCTAGGATTTTAATCGAGCAGTTTTTAATTATTGTAAACCGTGTAGCGGTGTTTCGCACCAAATTAAACAAAGCCGACAAAAAAGAAAAGGTACCTACCTAATATAAAGAACAGTTCAGTTCAGTTATTTATTGATAAGAATATTCGCTGAGCTATTACCTTTTTGACAGGCTGCAGCACGCACACAATTTTTTAAATCTCCACTTTTAATTGTTTTATACTATTACTTATTGTTTACTATTACTTTTACTATTGTTACCCTACATCATGTGCTGCAGTGTCGAATAAATGCTTTATCTATCTATCTATCTATCTTATATGTCAAACATAATCAAAGAAAAACGATAATAATTATCGATGTACAAATATGTAGTCGAGAAAACTGCGTCTCGTGGTTTATTTCGACTAAATGCATTCACAATAACAACTGTCATTTTTTTATATCAATACCTAACTAGATTTTTGATCAGAATCCAGAATCCAACTCGAAAACTAACAACCGAACAAGGTAAAGGTTTCTTGCTCGCTTCTTTACTTTACCTTAAAAAGATTTAATTGATCAAACCATCAAAAAATCACTTTATTTCCTAATTTTATTAAGTACTTACCTAATTTTAATTTTGTGACGTGTCCAAGAGTCAGAGAAATAAAGCACTTTGATGTTTGTATACCGAAAAAGTATAATGAGATAACATCTGTATATAATTGCACACAAAACAAATAACAAACAAAATAAAAATTACAAAATGTGTCGGTATTGCCGGTGTTATTGCTCGAGAGCGATTTTTACCAGACAACCGTCGGTGAATTGAATGGATTGAATTTTATCATTATTCATCATCAGTCTATTGCAATCCACTGCTGGACATAGGCCTCCCCCAATGAGCGCCATAGCGCCATGTCTTCAGTTTGCCGCATCCAGCATCTACCTGCAGTCTTTCGCAGGTCGTCATCACACCTGGTCGGAGGGCGTCCTACACTACGTTTACCGAGTCGTAGTCTCCACTCAAGAACACGTTTGCCCCAGCGGCCGTCGTCGGTTCGAGCATAGCTCTTACCATAGCTCGCTGAGCGATTATCATTATTATGTAGCTAATAATACAAAATTCCAATTATTTATCAAATTTTACATGCAAATGAAAGATATGTAGGTACCTACTATTAAGTCTTTAAATTTATTAACTTGTGAGTACCAACTCGTACGTAAGTAGGTACATCCTTAATATCATTAAATATCTCATAAAAAATAAATAATGTATCTTATTAAAACACCTAACTTATAAAATCTTACAACACTTCCTAACTACAAAGTAAAACTCAATAAAATATTCCATCCACTAAATTTATGACACTTAAAAACCACCAATTTCAAAAAATGATACCATAACCATAAATTAAAATCAAACGATGCTTTCAAAGTGAGCAGATAATTAATGAAAATTAAGGGTCAATAGGGTCTTGAACCATTAACAGCTTGTTAAGACAATGGTGCTTAAGTATGGTCGTAAAAGACCAATTAAATATTTTTTGTAATTAACGCCATCTGTTGATATGTGGAGCGAAGCGACGCGACTTGACGTGAGCGATGTGGCCTTGCTGTTTGGATTTTTCTGTAACAAGGTAGAAAAAGATTGGTTAATAATAAAATTAAAACAATCAAAGAATATAAATAAATAAGACCTAGTAACAATTGAGCTAACTGCAGTCTGTTGCTTACAATCTACAGGTAGTTCAACTCTAATGAGTTGAACTACTTGTAGATCAACTCATCAGAGTCAACTTATAATAGTCCACTGGTCAGCTTCTTCAACTTGCCGCATGCAGCATCTGCCTGCAGGTCTTCGCAGGTCGTCATCCCACCTGGCCGGAGGGTGTCCTACACTACATTTGTCGAGTCGCGGTCACCACTCAAGAACATGTTTATCCCGGCGGTAGTCGGTTCTATGAGAGATATGGCCAGCCCGCTGCCAGTATACAGTAGTACCAGTGGTAGTTCAACTGATCCATGTCAATAAGTACTAGTTCGAAGCGTCCCCAAGACGCTGGATGCATACCGAGCTGATGAATACGGCAAGCGACAAGCTGAAGACAGGGCGCTATAGCGCTCATTAAGAGACGGCTATGTTCAGCAGTGGACTAATTAAGGGACGCCTATGTCCAGCTGTCCAGCATTGGATTAAACTGATGATGATACCTGGTGTAGACATATTATTAATTTGATGTTCCCGAGACCTATTTTTATTATAGTTTGCAGCAGTCTACATCTAGCTCAACATTTTAAATTTTTTCAATAATTAATAATTTGTTTCAAGACAGAAACAAACAGAAAAGAATAAACAAACAAAGATACAGATGCACAATAGGCTGTCTTAGCGCTAAGAGCGATTTCTTCTAGGCAACCTTCGGATGGACACGTAGACATTATTGCAAAAAATTAAATTTAACATTCCTAGAAGCAATTTCCAAGTTTCCTGCAATTACCGAGATAAGTAAATACAAAGTCTATTTAAAAAGCTAAATTATTATTTAGCTTTTTATTTTTCCTTTCTATTACCTAATTACACAAAGCTAGTAAAATATCGAAATAAGTTAAACGGCCCGGCCATCCTACTAATATTATAAACGTCAAAGTTTGTAAGTATGGATGGATGTTACTCTTTCACGTAAAACTACTGAATGGATTTTAATGAAACTTAACAATAATGTAGATAGATAGACAATACTTTTATTGCACACTTAAAAATAAAACAAAACAAGATAAAAAAAAATAATACAAGATATGTGTAATTTTTTTTTATATAGCTTATACATCAGAATAACACATAGGCTACAATTCATAAAGATATTGTATATTATCAAAAATATCCATCACCACGCGAGTGAAACCGTGGGGCGCAGCTAGTAATAAATATAGTTTTTAACAAAGCGTTATCAACATCGCTAGTTGTCTGGTAGAAACGATTTTACACTCGTAAATTTCTTCCCGCCATATAACCACTAAACTATACGCATAATTTTTCATGACACCGGTCACAGTGAAAATTGAAACAGCTGGTGCATTATAGTGACTTAGTCAACGGCACAATGAACATTTCAATACAATTCGTGGTTTTAGAGATTTTATTGGGGTATTTCTTTTGTTTTTGTGCTATAATTTACTAACTCCGGTATTTACAGAGAGATGATTACCATAGAAAAGTTGAGTAAACATAATTATGGATAAATTTACAGTTAGGTACTCATAACTTAACAGGACATTCTGGCACAACTAACATTAAATAAATAAATAATGCTGGACAATTCACACAGCATTATCTAGCCCCAAGCTAAGCAAAAGCTTGTGTACATAATACAATACATTACATAGATGGATATTTTTTTTATTATAAGTACATAGAAAACGACCAGAACACCCGGAACAAATATCTGCAGATCGTGCACACAATTGTTCCGAGGCGGGAATCGAACCCGCAACCTTCTGCGTCGCAGGCGGACCTTCGCCCACCGTGCCACATCGGTCGTCGAATTCTTTAAAGGAATTCGTAACAACTATCTAGCATGTAGAGTAAGATATTTTTATACAAATAAACAACTAAACTTTACTTTACTAAAAAAAAAAAATTAATTACACTAATCCCTAAATACTAAATTGTCTACAAGGCGGTTTGAATGCTACATTTCCTTTGATTTATTTTGAAACTAGCTTCTGCACACGGCCTCGCTCGCGTACGTTTGGTATAATAAACAGCCGATTTATTTAAGTTAGGTCATGTTCTAAATACCCCGGGACACTACAAAATATTCTTCCTTGTAAGTACTTCGAAATACTTTAATAATAAGTTTAAACGAATGTTGTGTCGCGTACTTATATGATACGTCGAGGGGCGTACTGTCATACTTTTGACAGTTTGTACTTTGGACGCCCATATAGGAGTACTGTCCATCATCGTGTTAAATGAAAACGAAAAGTTTTTATTTCTTTAAGCTTACAAATAAGCACTTAGACACGTCATATTTTATAGTTCACTTAAATTTTTTGTCCACCAGTGTAAGAAGTGACAAGAAACCACTAGTATGTTCATAACTTATGTGTGTTATGACTTACCCAGCTATTTCGTCTTGGCTATACCCAAACCCTTGTAACCTAAACCAGCTTACGTTTCGTTTAATTTACATTTAAGTTTATCAGTCCATCTTGTGGGTAATTGTGAGCAGTTGATTGCTAACCGTTGTACTTATCTGATTGGCTGACTGTACACGCAACTGGTTGAGTGTACCCACAGGAAGTAGTTAAGGCTGGTTAAATTTTAGTTTCATTGTGCTTAGATTTCTTTAAAAATGTTGTTGGTTTATATTTAAAAAATAGATAGGACGCGGAGAGGGCGCTACAGTGCTCATTAGGGGAGGCCTATGTCCAGCAGTGGACTGTTATAGGTTGTTGATGATGATAATGCTATAAAGAAATGTTGATATTATTTTACTCATTTTCTTAAGATATCCATACCCACTTACATAATTAATCAACATCATCAGCCTATAGCAGTCCACTGCTGGACATAGGCCTGCATAATTGGTTATCGTTTAAATCTCAATCCAATCGAAGAGATTGAATTTAGAGAAAAACCAAATAAGTTTTATTATATAAAATACAAAATAAATAAAATAAAAAATAATTTCCTTCAAATTTGTGTTATATTTTGATTTGGGAACATTTAATAAAGTCAAAAAGATCAAATGATTTAGATTAGGTACAGCATACATTTGAAGAAATAAACGTACATCTAGTTTATGTCTTATCATCATCAGCCTAAATCAGTCCACTGCTGGACATAGGCCTCCCCCAATGAGCGCCATAGCGCCCTGTCTTCAGCTTGCCGCATCCAGCATCTACCTGCAGTCTTTCGCAGGTCGTCATCCCACCTGGTCGGAGGGCGTCCTACACTACGTTGTCTTATCATAGTAAGTTATCATAACTCCCTTGAAAAGTAGTCAGACAATATTGTATGATCAAATTCGACCTTTCAATTCAAACCCAGAGTGGGCCATAGAGTCCATCATAAATTTAAAAAATAATTACTTTCAAAGTTCTAAGTCTTAACCATTTTCAATTAAAAATTAATCTCTACAATCACAGTGTTATAATTGCCGTAATTTATAATATTTAAAAATTCGTGTTCTAAATAAGCAATAAAAATAAAAATATGTTATTTTAAGTCGCCATTAATACTCACGTTTATATTTTATGAGTTTTTTTACGAGCTTTTCAAGTAATTATGAATGGGACACGATATAAAATTAATGTGTTTGACCATTGGGTCGCAGCAAACGAGCAACTTTTTTTCTCTTATTGGCCGTAAGTTCGATTATTAAGTTTAAAATTATTTAGATTAAGGGCTGTTGATTTGTTGAAACAATAAAATAAACTTTATTCATCGAGAATAAGTAGGTAGTCCTTCATTGGATCGAAATCTAGACTATGAGATAGGTGCAATAGTAATGGAAGTAACCGACAGTTTTTTTTTTGGTCGACTTGCGGGAAACTCGTCAAGCTGCGGGCAAATGGTGATTTCTCATGGCCGAGCTCAAGTTACACTTCGGGTTGATATCGATCTTTATTTTTCTATCTCTCTCTATCTTTTTATCCCAAAAAACAGTTCCAATGGGATAGATACTCGTATAACCTTTAACGTTTCAAATAACGCGTGCGAAGCCGCGGGCAGAAACTAATCCAAAATATTAACAACAATAGAAGATATTGAAGTGAACAGTAAAATAATTTATAGTATAAAATATGACTTGTCTATGTACTTATTTTGTAAGCCTAAAGAATAAATGACTTTGACAATACAGAAGAAAGTAGGTTGAGCATAGTCATGATAATATTTATCTCTCTGTGAATCCATAATCGTAAGATATAGAGCAACTTTTGGTACGCCATGAAAAGTTGTTCGTTTGCGCCCACCCAAACTAAAAACTTACTTTGGGTCAGCGTTGCTTTATAAATAAGAATGACGTTATTTCATAATTTTACTAGATTGTGATTAATCTGTGACCTTTTTTGTTGAAAACCTTGAGCTCTAGTCGGTCAATGGGCGGTAATCTGACTTTCCAAGATTGCCCGTTCAAATCCAATCCAGTCGCGGATTATTTAAAACTAATAGAACGATGAGAGGTCGCTTGGGAGAAATCGCTTTCAGCGATAATTTTTTGATGATTTTTTTTCTTATTTTGCCTGTGTTACGTGTTTTCTAGTAAGTAGGTACTTTTTTGTTTGTTGTGCTAGTGTCTAATATGTAAATAATTTTCTTTCGAAGCCGCCTTTTACACTATTTTGTATATTCTTCTTTTGATTTTTAGTACAATAAAGATTCACTCATTAAAAGTTATGTAAATTAAACTTTTAAGTTAAAAAATTAAAAGTTAAGTACGAGTATATGACGTTTTAGCCAGCAAATGGTCTAGCTGTAAGTTTTCCTAAAATTCGTAAAAAATGCTTTATTGCAAAATGGATAAACTAACTCTAGTTTTTCTTACGGTTTCACTTACCTGGTACCTATATTGATAAAACAAAGCTAAGGCTTACCTTACTACATTTACTTAATCTATACTTAAGTAAGTATTCATATGTTAGAGATGAAGAATGAATCAACACTTTTGCTACTTATCTGAAAATGTAGGCCTCAGTTGTATTAAAATAAACTAGAATAAAGCAGAACAAAATCATACTCAAACAAACTCTTAGAAGTTATTAGAATTCGTTCTAATAAGAATCCTAAAAACCAATATATCCCAGTAATCAACGAATTCCGCTAAGAAGCAAACTACAATAACACACGCCGTATAAAAATGGCCACCACACATTTCGAAAAATCAATTTATCCTTAAAAACGCATCATATTTTCTGTTGCCACCCCACGATACAAGCGATAGAGTAAAGGAGACAGAAGATGCAATTGTGTTAGGTACGACAGGGATGTAAGATAAACAAAAAATACGCAGGAAAAAACATGGTCGCGAAAAACCGTAGGGGTAGGTAGGGGTTGATTCGAGTACCACATTAGAGAACCCTACAGTTTGAGAAATGAGTTATAACCACCCCCGTTTTATGAGCATATTTGAAGATTTCGCAAGAATGTTGTGTGATATTGCAGTTTTGGAGATTTTGAATTTCGAATTCATTGTTTTACGTTCCTTTTCCTAAAGTAATATGTTAGTTAGGAAGAAATTGGTGTCCGTTCCATTTTTTTAAATAATGTGTTTGCAATACTTTATGACGAAGTAGGTGCCTCTAAATACATTGGTTTACAAAAATAAGTATTAACCACACAAAACAGAAAACAATACAGGAATAAACAATAGAATAAAGGAAGTAAAGGGCGGCCTTATCTTCTTAGAGCGATCTCTTCCAGGCAGCCTTAGGATGGACTATGAGGCAACCTTAGGATGACTAATAGACGGTGGGTCTATTTTGTTCCTTCATGTCCAGTCCATCCTAAGGTTGCCTGGAAGAGATCGCTATACTAAATAAATATATATGTAGATAAAAAAGAATACAAATACCTACACTACATACCATAATACATTTCCTACATTACAACAAATTTCAATGTTTGACAGTTACGAAACCCATGAACATTATTTATGGGAAAATGCTTTTTCTTTTATTCAATTTTCCAATGTTTTTGATAGTTATTCTGCTTCGGGACGGAGATAAATAAACAAAGAAAAAACCATGGATATCGGTTCAGCTGTTCTATATACCACCGTCTATATCGTTCCTCCATGACCAGTAAAAGATGTCCTAAGAAACGATGGCTCTAAGCGATAAGGCTTTATTCGAAGTATTTATTTCTGTATTCTTTCTTGTCTTGTTTCCTATATAACCTATTGTTTATTGAGGCCAAGCTTAGAGCATAGTAGACTTAAAGGATGGATATATTTTGTCAAGAAAATAGAGTTAAACAGAAGAGTATAGGATATATTTTGTGTCAGTATATCTTCTGTTTAACTCTATTTTCTTGACAAAATATATCCATCCTTTAAGTCTGCTATGCTCTAAGCTTGGCCTCAATAAACAATAGGTATTTTTCCTTCGTTGAGGCGCGTAGAACTTAAATGTTTCTCGGTTGTCTCCGCAAACAACGCCCAAGGGCGCCTCTTATTGATTAGCACAAATTATGGGGAAGATCACCCCGCTAACGAACCGAAACTTCGATTTTACGGAATTTGACACGATGACACAGATTTTGGAATGGGGTTGATGATCTTTACATACGGATATAGCATAATCCCGTGATTTCGTTTACGTTTTACTGGGACATCACTTCATCACATAGTATAAAACAAAGTCGCTTCCCGCTGTCTGTCCGTCCCTATGTATGCTTAGATCTCTAATACTACGCAACGGTTTCTTCGTTCGGTTTTTGAAATAAAAATAATAATAAATAATCCTGGAAAATCCAATTTAATTTAGCCTTAAGCTAAGCAGAACTTGTTTGCAGAACACCCGGAACAAATATTTGCAGATCGTACAAACATTTATCCCAAGTTGGACATAGGCCTTTCCATGCCATTTTCATGAAAATAACGCGAACAAAGACGCGGGCAGAAACTACTTGTTCATAATTTAATTAGTAATTAATCAATAGCAGAAATCAATAACATTTATTGCTTTAGGCTTAAAATTAAATTTATAAAACAAATTTTAAAATAAATTATGATCAAATAAATAGTAAAATTTGTAACCAAATGTATGTATTTGAACAGAGGGTGGAAATGTTCTTTTAAAATTCTTTACAAGACACATTTTTACTTTGTACTAAATACAAAAGAACCCAACATCATTATTAGCTATCGCATTCTTCAAATCCCGGGATAATCTTGACAAACCTTACGGCATCTAATGACGTGATTATCCCACTTGAATCCCAACCTTAAGTCATTCCTTTAGGATACAGTTTCGTCTATCCTGTGTCCTTTCCCTTGGTACTCACAGATATTTGTCATGGCTGCTAATTGCCTGTTATATTGCTAAGAAAAGGACTTGACAATGAGGCTCTGGTTGTCAAATTATGACTTGATAGAGAATGGAAATCACTGGACAATACTCGCAAGGGACTGAAGCAAAACAAAAGGTACATCAAAGAGAAGGTAGATTACCCTACAGTACGTTTGCAACATGGTTTTCATTTCATTAGTATATTTTTAATTGTTGTTTATGATGTTGAGTGAATTAATATTGTTTTAAATCATTTATTTAGTGTATACTCAATTATATATTAAGCATGCCACCCTGTAAACAAATTATAATAAAATAATATTAATAGGTTGGCTGGGAGAAATCGCTGTCACTAGGTTGTCTGGGAGAAATCGCTGTCAGCGATAAGGCCGCCTATTGTATTTTTAATGTGTTATATCTAAAAATAACACATTAAAAGTACAATAGGCGGCGGCGGTATATAAGGTGTTATTTTATAGTTTTCAGTACAATAAAGTGTTTAATTCGTTAATTATGTATATATGTATATTTGACCTAATTCTGCGATCATTGTCGTTGACCATCCAACTCTGTCAGGGTAGCTTTTTAACTCGGAATCTTGAACTACATCATTTTTCCATTGTTTTGTTGCATTCGTCAATATAGGCAGGTTGACATTGATGCCTGATAATTATGCAAATAGAGCGTGTAAATTCCAAGGGTTCTCTGGCTAGCTGCAGGGGTTTGGATTCCTTCGCTTTTTGCGGAACCCTAATGAGCTATTGGAACAATGTTGGAACTGGTTTATTTTTTATTGGTACGATTGTATTTTTAGGTCTTAGTAATGAATTCGCTTGAAGAATAGTCAAGTAGTAAACCAAGTACACATATAAAATACACTTTAAAAAGTGTTTTTGTTTCAGAAACTACTTGAAGGTAAGCTTGCTAAGCGCTTCGTTTGCTAAAAAAAAACTATCATCTGTTATCGCTTCGCACTCTGTTTATATATTAGTTATTATCTGTTTTTTTCTATATTTTGTTATGAGTTGAATCCCATATTGGAATGCCCAATTTTGTGTTGTGCGGCAGTGGTGTGGGATATGTATTCAACGACCTTAACACTTTGACTGCGATTTTTTTTCGACGACTGCGTTCTTTTTTTTAACCTAAAAAATTCGTGCTGCCGCTCTACACAGCGGTTGTGTTGCGCCGCACATGCGTTTCGTTCGAAAAATATTACGGCTGTGCTGAGTCACAAAGATCTGTATTTTCTCAGCCGCTGCGCTAGTGTGGATTTACGCATATTAATCACTTGTAGAAAACACATACCGTGTGATTTCAGCACTCAAAGTGTTAAGCAAGTCGAGACTTACCATATCTCGGCAAATATAATATTTTGATGCTCTTTTTGAATTAAGTCCCTGTATGCAGCCAAAATAGGAAAAAATCTCAATTTGATGAATTATGCATATTATATTATTGTTTTCGATAATTTGGCAAGCTAAATCACAATCATTCACAATTAAATATCCAATTGAGATTTTTTCTATATTTTGTCAAACTAAGTTTCAATCATGCACAATAAACCAACATACAAACACATAACCTTAAACTCAAATAAAATACATCCACAAAGAAGGAAAAAGTAATGCAAAGGAATGCGTACTATCTCAAAATTGATCTGGTACTTCCCAATGAAAAAGCGACCTTACACCTTCGTTCTTTAGAGAGAATTTCCCGAAATTTTCCAGCAAGTAAATTGGTTTTTCTTGGCAGACGATTTTGAACCAAGCTTTCCTTGTTTTTAGAGTGGATATTCCCTTGTAGCAGCGCCCTCGTATACTCACATAAGTTAAGGCAAAGTAATACGGATGACGATGCGAAGTTAGTGGAAAGAAAGGGAGGGGGGGTTAACGAGGGGGGTATAACACCCCCTCCCCCTGTTTCGGGTTTTCAATAGATGTTTGAGTCCCCCGTACGATTTAAAAGGTAGACATAGACAGGTGTATGTGCAAATAGGACTTTTTTGCTCCTTTTAGGTTTTTTTTTTGTTTTCCGCGAATTTTTCTGGAGAAAATGTTTGAGGTTTAGAAAAAGGTTGCGGGATGAGTATGTTTGGGTCTGTCTGGAGTTTTGTTTGAGAATCGAGTTTTTATGAGTCAGTTCATTTATTGTGAATTTTTGTCAGAGTCAGGTTCACGGCTTTTTCTTGCCTTATGCGGAAGTTTGGATTCAATAAATATACTTATTTAATATTTTACGATCACTTTGTTTCCTAGTTCTACATATTAGATATGATTCTACATTACATCTAAGCATGATATGTTTATCATGCTTAAATATAAATGAATTTTTTAAATGTAAGATCTAGGATAATAATTTAATATGTAGATTAGCTTGTATTGTTGTCAGATCGTTCGTTAACTTCAGTACCTAGATTATCAATTTATTTTAAATTAAGTGAGAACTATAGTGCTAAGACAAACCTAACATAGGCTTTAAGGCACTACCAACTTATTGATGTAACCTATTTGTATGAATAAATAATCTATCTATCTATCTATATGTATTTTCAATTTTATGTCCTGACAGGCTATAGCTTTGTAAAAGCACTGTTAGGTACAGTAAAACACGCATTCGAGTTTTAAAAATAAGATAAATAAAATTACTATGTATAAAAACTACTATACAGTACTTTTAAAGTAGGTGTTAGTGCTTATATTAAAGTACATATATTTATCTTTAGTTCGTAAAACATAACCTAAGAAAAACATCGATGTAAAATAAGCTTCTATGTGAAAGTTGTTTTTTTTATCAATGTTAGGTTTATAATTTTTAATCTTCGCAGAAATCTATCTAGTTACCTATTAACTTAAAAAAACAAAATGGATTCGTGCTATATCAAAATATAAAAGTTCAATTAATATCTATAATAATATTATAAAGAGGAAAGGTTTGATTTTTTTGTTTGTTTGTAATGAATAGGCTCCGAAACTACTGGATCGATTTGAAAAATTCTTTCACTGTTGGGAAGCTACACTATCCGCGGTGAACATAGGCTATATTATATTTTCAAAAAAGTTAGGGTTACTAAAACCGTGCGAAGCCGGGAAGGTCCGCTAGTCAAAATATAAAAGTTCAATTAATATAAAAAATAAACAAGCGTGTTGTAAACATCCCCGAAAAGCAATATCTTGAAGAATTTTACGTAATCCGACTTCCCGAGCACCTGACATGTAGTTATGTAGGTATAGGCCCTTAGGGTGCGTTCATAGCGGGATTATTCAGGGAAATCTTGTACAAAAATCAAAATATTCCAAATATTTAATTGGATGATGAAATGAATTTTAAAATATATATTATTCTTATTTCAAAATGACATTCCTATATAAATAAATTTATATATATGATTGTTTAGAATTTTAGCTAACATCTAACAAGAAAGAACCCAAAAATTGTTGTGCCCTGACAGGGTTTTTATGCATTGTGTACCTACCCACTAAGACACTACACTTAACAAACTACCTGTATGCATGAAATCACAATAAATTATATGAATATGAATATGAATTTTAGGTTTTATTGTAATTTAGTTATTTGTCAATAAAATTTACCTGTATTTTAAAATGTTATTTCATTTAAGCATGTTGATTTTTTCAGGATACAATATCGACTTTTAGGTCAAAGATTTTTCAATACCCGCATTTCTTGTATACCTTGTGCTATATGTTTAGCTTATTACCTGAAGTAAGGTTATTTCTGTCGTTACGTAATTTAATCATTTTACTTTTGAACCTCGGAAAACAAGCATTAAATAAACACGAGAAAAACACGTAAATAGTAACCGGCGGGTGATTATGTAACTCGCGACCGGTTTGCGACAGGCGCAAGCAATCAGTGCTGTCAAACGTTAATTTTGTATTAGTTTGACACAACGTCAAAATTGGTCAAAATTGGCGTTTGACAGCACTGATTGCTTAATTTACGCCTGTCGCAAATTGGTCGCGACTTACATAATCACCATACCGATGTGTTCTCACCGCGTAAGTCTAAATTTCTTTTTTTATATCTCTCGCATGGAGTCTAAAACCCTGACCGCCTCCTTATTCTTGCCGGCTAAGCCTCCATTTACATTTCTTTATGTGTCGTGTTTTACAAGAAGGTCGAATACCTTTTCCGATTATTTTTTTATTTCTCAAGCAAGGAGTCTAAAACCCTGACCGCCTCCTTATTCTTGCCGGCTAAGCTTCCATTTACATACATATGAGGCAGACGGCCCGGCCACCCTCTTTGTTCCTCCAATACTTTCTGAACGCTTTTATGTTGGTGCCTACACTTTTGGAGGCTTTTTTGTATTTTTCCGGGTGAAGGATTTTGTAGATGGGATAGGATTTTCCTATACATAAATGCCCATGTGTATATATATTCATGTTAGCTAAAGCCTGAAGCCCTGAAGAAGAAAAAATGTTGTTATGTTTGATTATATTGAGCCCGTAGGTTAAACTTATTAAAATGAATGAATCCGCAAAGCCGGTCGGTCATAATCATATGTTCATAATATGACTTATCAATCATAATAGTCATAAATTCATAATACAACTATTTTCGCCAACGAGAGAACAATTTGTTATGTCTATCTAGATAGGTAACAATTTCGTATACCAACTGAGTCGCTACGCTATCTGGTCTTTTGGCGATTTAGTCCAAAAGCAATGTATTTGACCACCGATGTGGCGTGGTTGGCGAAGGTCCGCCTGCGACGCAGGAGGTTGCGGGTTCGATTCCCGCCTCGGAACAATTGTGTGTACGATCTGCAGATATTTGTTCCGGGTGTTCTGGTCGTTTTCTATGTATAATAAAAAAAATCTATCTATGTAATGTATTGTATTATGTATATCAGTTATCTAGTACCCATAACACAAGCTCTGCTTACCTTGGGGCTAGATAATGCTGTGTGGATTGTCCAGCATTATTTATTATTATTATTTATTATAAATGTAACCTTAACGCGATGTAGTCATATCGAGATTTAGTCTTAAAGCGATCTAGTCATGCCTGCTGTCTAGTCGTATTGAGATGTAGTCCTAAAGCTTCTAACCGCCTACATCTTGGAGATTAAAACTTTTGAAAGTATCATGGTTAACACCAAAGTTATTTATAACAGGATATTTATCATGATTAGATTTTTGGGTTTTCCAATATTTCGGCACTGTTTCGCCAGAAGCACGTAAAAAAAACTTTTTATTTTTCAGTGTTATTCCGTGATCGTGGCGCATAAAACTGTGCTGATAGATAAGAAAACTAAAACGTTTCCAGACAGTCAATTCAACAATTGGGCATTTCCAGAAGTGGTGATTATAAGAACTGGGCATTTGTTAAAGTGTATGTTTCAAGAAAGTAGTCATTTTCAGAAATGATTGTTTTTCAAAGTGAGCATTGCTATAAATGGGTAATAATAGTAGTAGACATTTTATGTAGAGGTAATTTTATGAAGTGGTAATTTGTGGTCTTAAACAGCCGAAACGATCCAATCAAATAACGTTATAAATGAATCTTGTACTGACATTTCCATAATCTTAGTACCTATCTTACTAAATATAGCGTAAATAAAATACGGAGAACACAGTAATATCTGAGATGTATTATATCGCATGAGGCGCCTTGCGAGAAGCATTTTTCAAGGCGCAATCCTCCCTCGCCTTTCTGGGCGTATTAATGTTTGGCTCAAGTTAAAAGCTTATTTTTAACAAAGAAAATCACAATCTAATAATAGATTCAAATTAGGACTGGTATTAACGATTGAAACAATATCAACTTTTAATAATATCTAAAATTCTTAGAAATTATAAGTAGGCAAGTCCTCATTTTCTTTTTTAGTTATTAGACCTTCGTTTGACTAGAATGTTTCATTTGAAAGTGATGGTCGACGATCACCTGCCCTATTCACTCTAGTCTCGAAGAGACCTGAGTTGTAATTGAACGGGAAAACAGCAGCTGGGAGCGTGTTCCAATCCCCAGCGGTACAAATGAAGGTGGAGGAAAGTCGCGAAAAACGTCAGGTCGAAGTGAGGAGCCATTTTTGAAAAATCGCTGAAGTAAGTACCTGGGCCCGCCCTCATGGTCTCGAAGTTCGTTTTTCTCCCGTTCCTTGGCAGTTTTGATGCATCGCAATATTTTCGTGTCAGGAACATGCCGTGATGCTGTGATATATTGGCTTTCTGCTTATTATACACATTTTTTGATGCTTTTGGGGGGAATCAAGGGGATCCGTACCGTGGTGACCTCTCGAAATCATCCCGCGGATTTAGTAAGAGTCTGTCATTAAATAAATAAATAAATAATGCTGGACAATGTGCATCATCTAGCCCCAAGCTAAGCAGAGCTTGTGTCATGGGTACGTAGGTACCCATGACACAAGCTCTGCTTAGCTTGATGACTGATATACATAACACATTACATAGATAGATATTTTATTATAAATAGAAAACGACCAGTACACCCAGAACAAATATCTGCAGATCATACAAACATTTGTATGTTGTATTACTAGTGTAGTAAAAAGAGAAGTAGGTAGGTATTTTGTTTGAAAATTCGTTCAACATTCACAAAAACATTTCACATTTATTGAATTGTTATGAAAAAAATATTTATATATATTTTATTTTATCATTGTAAAAATAAATGTACAGCCGAATATAGAACATCCTCCTCTTTTGTTTTTCGTCGGTTAAAAATAGGAAGGATAACAATGCTAACGATAGCAAGATTATGTTAGACTTGCATTTCGATGATATTCATATTCATAATTATCACGTTACTTATACGTTATAGGTATTCATAATTATCACGACAAATCAAATTACAAGTTTAATATACCTTACGGATCCGGCCAACCACCAAACCTACCCCTGGTGGTGGGCCGAAAAGGTAGGGTGGTATTCCCAAAAAAAGTCCTGTCCTGTCCTAATAGGTACCACAATATGTACCCACAACTACTAGGGTACCATAAACATGAAGGAACTACATATGTAGGTACTACATTTGAATTAAAACTCGCTGTGCCCACAACTAGGCTACACAAGATAAATGTATCTTTTAAAGGGTGTATACGCTTCTACAACAAAACTCCAAGTGAGTTGCAAAAATTATCAATATTTTTTTTTTTTTAATTGTGAAACATATTCTTTGTAAAAAAGCTTATTACAAAATATCAGATTGCCTAGAAGATAAAAAAGCTTGGAACGAGTTTTTCTCAAACTCAAAATCTACCAACTTACAGATAAGCAAATCAAATGTACTAGACACATAAGTTATGAACATACTAGTGGTTTCTTCTCACTTCTTCCACTGGTGGACAAAAAATTGAAGTGAACTTTAAAATAATTTAATTGATAATAATGAATAGTATAAAATATTACCTGTCTAAGTACTTATTTGTAAGCTTAAAGAAATAAAAACTTTTCATTTTCATTAGCAAATCTCTAATCAATTCTGTGTACCTCCAATCAACCTTTGCTCTCCTGGTACTTTGAATGTTCTATCATAGTATAGGTGTTTGTCTAGGTAGATCAGTACGGAGATCAATAAGTGAGTCTGGGAAAATAAGTCTTAATTTGTATCGAAAATCATGTAGATATTCCGCGAAAGTTATATTTGATTAAGTTGAAATTAAGGTTTATTTTAGGCATTTCTGAAAATCTAATTTTGATTATTAATTTTGTACTATTACTCTAAACGTCTGATAATTGCAGACAGTCAGTCTCATTACTTTATATATAATCTTCTTACTACCCCCTCCCTCTAGGGATTACTATCCCTTACGGGGATATAAAAAATATTTCTTCAAAAATAGATCTGGACTAATATGAAGCAAATTGCTTTCGTCGTAAATTCAAAGAATTTTCCATTTCAATTTTCATGAATTTTATTTATTTCTTTAACATTATAATATTTGGGATTTTTTTGCATGAAAACTAAGTTATACCTACTCAGTTTGAATAAACACAAAAAAATTACTTAGAACGGTGCGTTTATGTAAGGCAGATTTATCAAAAGGTAGAGCAATGACTTTATTAGAACTATAATACTTTATGAAGAACTAGCTGCGCCCCGCGGTTTCACCCGTGTGGTGATAGATATTTTGGATAATATACTATATATCTTTATGAATTGTAGCCTATGTGTTATTCTGATATGTAAGCTATATTATTGTGAAGTTTAATTAAAATCCATTCAGTAGTTTTTACGTATGAAAGTCTTTTACGTGAAAGAGTAACAAACATCCATCCATCCATCCATACTTACAAACTTTGTTTATAATATTAGTAGGATAGTAGCTATTTTTCTGAATAAACTAAAAGTACCAATGACAACAAGACAAAGGATAACACAAAGAAACCGTTTTCCAAAGATAGAAAATACCCCACGAAAAAAACATAATTTACTTACATCCAAGACATTACGGCCTAACAAGACACAATGGCAATGTGAACCACCCTCTGTAAATCCAGAAAATATCGACCCTTCTCTACAGCTTAATCTAAAGAAAAGTGTAGAAAAGTCAGGGGTCAAAGTAAAATGGCGGCCACCCACAACGTCACTAGACTAGTGATTGATGACGTAGGCGGGGCAAATCCAATCATTATCTGTGATGCATTGCTGGTACATCACTAGCGGGATCGAATTTTGAAATTAGATTTCGAATTTGGGCGAATATGGAATTTTCAAGCGGATGTTTAAATATTTTGTTATAATAACTTGCCTTATATGTAATATAAACGAGGTTTTTATTATTATAGCACGTAGCCCTAGCACTCTAAGAAATTAAATAATATCTACCCCAAAAAAATGGATCACATTGCCATTGCTATATATTATTATCGATATGGTTAGAGCGTCCTACAGGGACGCTATCTAAGGAGAAGTTCGCAAGTTCAAGTCCCGTCCCGATTTTGGGATATTATTTAATTTCTTTTATGTAAACTGCCTAGCAACACAAATCCTAGTTAGGAAATATACACTCTTCAGATATTTTTCAAATGGTTAACACACAACACAATGGTTTTTTGAAGTATCGCTATAAGCTTGGTACTATAAAAAAATAACATACCTGGACTACCATTATTTTTTGTTCCATTATTTTGTCTCCATTTGATTTTATTTCGTTTTCATTTAAAAAGAAAACTAATCGTATTTCCCTTTTAAAATCACAGTTTCACACGCACTCGCAAAGACTTCCAAATTCAAACTGGATCCCGGAAAAAAAATCACATTCGCAACGTTCTGCATTTAAAAATGAATACATTAACCCTTGAATAATTAAAAATATGCGTGTGTTCAAAATAATCACGAAGATTTAACCCTTCAAAGCTCGAATGCAAATTAGCGGATGTGACGATCGCGACCGGTCTAAAAGACCCAGGTGTGTATTATTTTGAAGCTAGTCGTGGGAATTAAAAATTCAGAGGAATATTATTTGTCACCTTTGCTACGCAGATGAGATTAAAACCTGGTGGGTTTTACGTTCATGATAATTAGCTAGGAACCATGTACGATAATTATAATATTGTTAAACAGATAGTGGATTTGGGCTTTGATAAACAAGTACATAATTATTTATTTGATGATTAGTAAGTAGAAATATAAAAATATAGATAATAAAGGCGTGTATACCTTTAATATATATTTTGATGCGTTTATTTGCTACATTTAGATTTATTTTGCTACAGCGCATTTACTAACCAATTCAAACCTGTCCGCTAAATAAGCTTTCAAACATAAAAGATCGCGTCACTCATTTAGTATTTCATTCCTTTCTAAAGTTCGAAGTTCAAACAAGTCAAAGAGCATAGAGCACAATAATTACTTTTTGTCTACTTCCTCCTTACAAACGGAAGTTCATACAAAGAACACCTGTCTGCGCGGGGACATTTGAATTTGAATGGAACGAGGAAGGATTGGGTTTTGTGTCTTAGAAAATGAAGAACATTGTTTTATAAACAAGACATAAAAGTAGATATCGACCGAGCTAAGTTAGTACATTTTTTATATATGAAGGTTGCATTTTGTAGGTATAACCAATACTTTGAGATAGAGTTAAAACTATGTATATATAGTTGATGGTTCGAAAAGTAACGTGAAATATTTAACGATAAAAATCTTAGCATGCTTTAGCACGTAATAAATTTTGTTGCACATCAAACTAAGTTGGTTCTTTTAAGTATTCATATCGCTAAATTGCAACAAAGTCAAGAGTCATCAATAAAATATTCCATGGAAGTCTATTTTATCGGCAAATCAATAAATTTGCATATAACTGGTGATGTTGACACAGCTTTCCATAACATTCAACCCCATCGATAAGACAAGATTCTCACAAGTCTTTCTCACGAATGTTCCTAAAAAATGCCTGTTAGACACTGGCCGTAAAGAAATTTGAATATCGAAGGGGTGGACTATTCTTCCAAGTGTCAAAATTGCTCTTCCTGTTCCGGCCGCGCCTGATTTGAATATCGAAGATGCATGGGATCTATTTTGCATGTCTATGATGAGTTCGGAGCATAGAGGTTTTTTAACTTTTCACACAGCAGCACAATGAGAGTTTTGTCGGAAAGATTTTGCCGAATTCATAATGAGATCAATATTTTCGTTCTGTTGTCGTATTTGGAGTTTTATGGTCGTGTAATGTATTCTGGTCTTTGTGTAGAAGTGATAGATGTTTTTGTAAGATGCATATTTTATTATAAAACCGGGGCTATCTACATATCTTTAAAGTTTTTTTTCATCCGCAGTTGTTAAGTACCTAAATGAAGAATCCAAATTATTGCTACCACGCTAAAAAACCAGATGACTGTAGTAACAGAGTTAGTCGTAGTCTTTGATGTGTGCAATGTGTATTTTAAAAGAATTTATTAGTCAATAATTTTATTTTTAAATAACTAAAAATGATTTCTTATCCGACACTTCATTACAGTTAGGCAACATTTAAAAACAGAAGATTAATTGTCTATTACAATAACAATAGACAAGAATGATAGAGTTGGACATAAACAAACAATAGTCATCTCGAACAATTCACAGATAATAAAATAGGGTTTGAATAAATTAATTCTAAACAAAAAGTATTGATGTTTATAGATTTTTTGACAGTGTTTTATTGACTGTTTTATTATGTGCACTTGAATTTTAATGAGGTTAATGATTATTTTATGTAACTCTACCTCCTTTGCCTACATTATTTCACCTTTTCGTACTAAAATTAAAAATGTTAATCTGTTACCATTTTCACAAGTAAACGACTTAACGAAAAAGTTGAGAGAAAAAAAAATTCTCTCATTCTTTCTCTCCTTTTTTCATGAAAAACGATTACTTACAATCTGCTAGATGAGCCGCAGCTAGTTCTACCTCAACTAGGCACATTATTTAAAAACTAAAATATTACTTAGTATGTTCTTGTAGCAAACAATAAAGGATAAGTCTAAGAGTTCTTTGAAGTTTATCCTCGGAATAAATTGTCCCGCTACGGAACATTGTAGGCGGGTTAATCGTTCGTGAATAAGTGCTGAAATATTGTCTCCTGCTTTTGTTTAAATGAGACGTCTTTTTCTACCTTTACTAAGTAGTGAATAGGTACTTTTTGCAGCATTTTATATCAGCAAGCTTTTTAAAAAAAATTCGGTCCACGCTCTTTCGAATTTGATATTCGAGAAAGTCATTCCAAATTCAAACGAAACCATCGTTTTTTTTTGAAATAAATAAATTTTTCGACTGCGCATTTCATTTCTCCGTCTCTCCAGAAAGTTCTATTCTAATTTCAAACCAATATCGAAGTTTTCTTCAGTTATTTTACTCGTACTGCGTAGTTCCAATTTAAAAGGTCATCGCCCGGGTCAATCTATTTTAAAAACATTCGAAACAGATTACCGACCTCTTCCAACATTGTTTTGTTTCATCCTTTCAGAGACAAACAATGCAACGAAAATCAAGCTCAACTTCCGCAGCACACATCCGTACCAAATTAGCATAAATTAAGAGACAAAAGGCAAACCGTCATAATTTTTATATTTAATTTTTTACAACAAGTACCGGTTTTTGTCTATTGTCAAATCGTATAAAATATTTAAATTGAGAACAAAATCGTTGGGACGAAACAAAAAGCGTACCTTTTTGTCAAGCCGTGTGTGTGTTTCCACTATTATATTTTATGATATTTTGAACTCTAAAGTTTACATCGAAGGTTGATATTAGCTTGTGGTGGCTGTAAGGTGTTAAATTAGTAACAACATTTTGCTGAGTGCCAGGTTGCAGGGTTATGAAGATTTTATTCATTTTAGTTGGTTTTGAAAAGGACAAAACAAAAGTTCTTGTACGCTCATACACAATAAGGCTAATTTCTACCGCAAGCTAATTTTTTAAGGCTGTTTTGCTGTGATATCAAAGTTTTTAAAAACCTGGATGTAAATTGAGAAATACTTATATTTTGAATGTACCTAGGTATCTATAACTCATATTATTTTATTTTCATAGTTCATTGGCTGCATTTTGATTACTAATAAAAAACAAATTAAATGGAATCAATGAGCGTGAGTGGATCACTTATACTATTAAGTATACAACAAAATACAACAAAAAATTTATGAGTGATACACTCACAAACACAAACATCTGAATCAACCAGCTGAAAAAAATTCAGGTAAGCAGTAGATCCAACCACAACCTAAAAAAGATGTTCCAAAGACAACAGACAATCTTATATATGATTCAAACTAAAAAGGTGTTCCAAAGACAACATAGTACAATCTTTTTTCGTTCGAACTAAAAAAAGTGTTCCAAAGCCAACAAACAATCTTATGATTCACCAAAAACTATGACAATTTTGGCACAACTCATCAAATATAACCCTTTGTTGCGCAAACGCAGAAACACCGGTCCGTCGCGAATCGCGTTCAAACATGGAGTGTACGGAACCAATCGCGGAATCACAATAAGATGCTAATCTTCACACCTTTCTGCAATTAACATAATATCTGCATGAGAACTTTTTGGGTGATTCTAATCCTTCTTTTGTATGCATGGTTTGTTGACTCTACCATACCGAATCTGAACTCTACCAGAATGTTCTGAATATCCTTCCTACTAATAATATAAACGCGACAGTTTGTATGTATGGATGTTTGTTACTATATCACGCAAAAAAAACGGATCGGGCTATAATTTTGCATACAGGTAGTTCCAGGCCCGGAATAAAACACTACGCTATATTTTATTCTATAAATCAGTTCCCATGGGATAGAAATCACCTTAAAACGTTTCCATAGAAACAATGCATGCGAAGCCGCGGGCAGAAACTAGTACTTTCATGATACTCTTTCTATGCACCAAATATATAAACTGTGAACGCCAATCACAATAGGAAGGTTATATTTGGTTATTGAACGTCTGTTCCATAGAGAAATTAGTCGCTGATATAGTCTGTTCTTTTTTTAAATGGAAATAGAAGTGCTTTGTTTCATATCTTATTCAAAAATAGAACGAACACTCAATGTTCGCCAAACGTTCATATGTTAGGGCACTGACTGAAAACCATTCAACTTTTTGAAGCGCCCTTTCTTACAAACCACCAAAACATCGCAAAGTTGAACACAAGCCTTCAAAAATCTCAAAAAAAATAAAAACACTCCTCACAGCCGCTACCTGGGAGTGTGTGGTGGAAAAATCAATACGAAGCGTGTCGTGAGCGTGATGCCGACGAAAAACTACTGGGGGGCGCCCCCCGGGGGATTTCTTCCCACCCCCGGCTTAGGGGGCAAAAAGATTCCCGCTTTTTTCCCCGTTCCGTTTTTTGTCGTGTTTTGTATCTACAAAGTAAAGTAGGCTTTAGGCTGACGGATTGCGTTTGAATTTCGAATGCGTTTGTTGGTGATATGTGAGCGATTGTCGCGATTTCGTGTGGAGGGATTTTGAGCTGTATGTGTTTGAAGTAGAGTTGTGTTTTGTATGGGAATGGGCTTCAAAAGTATGGTTTCAGAATTAGGGTCGGCATACGCGGATGCCTAATGACTTCTTACGTATGATTTCTATGTCATGTTGCGTGAACGATGCAAGTTGACGTTTGAAGACATTTTGTATTCGGTTCGCGGAATTCCGAATTTGAATTTGGAATTGGAGGCGAGAACGTTTTGTATGTGTTCGAAATTTAATATTTACGGGCATTTTGTTCGCTCGGGAATTGAAACAAATACAAACTTATTTCTTCCTTACGGTAAAATTATGCTTTTGGTCGTCTGAAAATATTTTTAACACTTTGATTGCTGAAATCACACTGTATGTGTTTTCTACAAGTGACTAATATGCGTAAATCTACACTAGCGCAGCGGCTGAGAAAATACAGATCTGTGTGACTCAGCAATGCCGTAATATTTTTCGAACGAAACGCATGTGCGGCGCAACACAACTACTGTGTAAAGCGGCAGCACGAATTTTTTAGGTTAAAAAAAAGATCGCAGTCGTCGAAAAAAAATCGCATTCAAAGTGTTAAGAATTTTCTTGCATGCTTGGTTATTCTTAAAAATTGTCCTATTCTTAGATCGTTTTTTTTTTCAAGATATCCATTATTCCTTGTCTTTACTGCATAGATGGTGTGTAGTATAAAAATAGGCCGTAACATATTTTATTAAGGAGAAAATCAATAACAATTTATTTCTTATTTAATAATATACTATGGTAAAAAATTTGACTTGTCTTAGCGCTTATTTGGTGCTTTTTATTTATTTGGCTCTCAGAGTTAGCAGGCTGAAAGGGCGATGGGCAGGACATATAGCTCGCAGAACCGATCACCGTTGGGGCGTAAAGGTTCTCGAGTGTCGACCGCGATGCAATGCGAAACGGAGTGTGGGAAGACCTCCCACTTGATGGACCGACGACATTGTAGCGGTCGCAGGGTGTCGATGGATGGAGGTGGCTCAGGACCGCTATTCTTTGCGTCGTTTTGGGGAGGCCTATCTCCAGCAGTGGACGTATATATACTGGCTGATGATGGTACAGTGCTTAGTGCTTAGTAGCACTTTAGTGCTTAAAGTGCTTATTTCGTAACCCAAAAGAAATAAAGTTATTGACTTAAGTTATGACTTCATACCTGAGCATATACATACTAACTAACTGTAGAGTCTGTAGATAACCAAACGATGGGCAATATAGATAATGGTCAGCACCTAACTAATATACGTAAATCATTTGTATATTAGATAATATCTGTATACAGCCACAGCATTGTAAGGCTAATGTTAATTTATGCTACAGATCACACATCAACAGATATACTAGTGGTGAGAATTCTAGGGTCACAGGAAAAAATAAACAGCTGGGAACATAGAAATACAATTTATTGATAAAACCAATTTACAAAAATTTTAAAACGTTTGAAACAATCACGGTTATTAACAAAAAAGTCATTTATAACATTATTTTTGTTTTATGTTGTGTTTTATAATAATTCGGCTTATTTTCATGAACCGTGATCACGAAATAACTAAAGGCACTGCGAGTACGTTTCTATTGGCATGAAACTATATAAGCAATATGGAAATCTCAAAAATAAAATAATAATAATTTGGTTTTAGTTAATATCCCGTTATAAATGACTTTTATGTCAAATTTTATAAATATAAATTCCACTCGCCAAGCCAATGTCTGACTTAAGTCTTTTTTTAAAACAAGACTGGCATTAGACGTTACAGTAAATAAAAAAATATCTATAAAGACTATCGTAATTTCACAAATTCATCGACCCGGCTCACATTCATGGAATCATTTCTTTCCAACTGACTTTTCCGTAATGGATGCGTCAAGCCGAAGACAAGGCGCTGTGGCGCTCAATAGGGGAGGCCTATGACCATCTGTGGACTAAAATAGGCTGATTATGATGACTTTTCCGTAGTAACCCAGCCATCATACCTCTTACCTGTGTCTCTGCCTAGTGAGAATACCTCTGATTACCCATTCAATTACTTCATTGTTCGCGTACAAATAATGTTGCGTAAGGTCTCACGGACAGCAGAAAAATTACGACTAAAACGAGAGAAATCTGTCAAGCTTTTTTTGTACTAGCTGTCTGTAAAAAGCTATCTTGACATTTTAAAGATTAATTGACCGGTTAGCTGCGCCCCGCGGCATCGCCCGCGTGGAAATCCATGTGTCAATTTTTAAACCTTCCGGTAAATACGACAATAAACCTTCCTCAACTATGCACCTCTCTGTTTGAAACTTCATATACCCTAGATTGGGTTACATAGTTTCTTCGTTATAATTATAATAACTGTTTGTAATTTTGTTTTTTTTATAGAGCTTTATAGTCTGGACATAAATATTTTGAATTAAAAATAATATATAAAATTATAATATAATTTTATTTGTTAGATAGTTTTTCTGTGAAAAAATCAGAAGTTTTTTAATATGTAAATCTTTTTATAATATTGACGAAGCTATTGCTGATGAATTTTATATGTAATCGTACATTATTATATTGTATATGACTTTTCCCGATTGTACGTGATTGTATCAAAAAGGAATAAATAAATGAACTGAACTGAACTGACAGAGAGATAAGAAATTTATTTGATACTAAAACACACACATACTGTTAACATAGAGTTACAAAAGTACAATAGGTTTAACTATTAAAACTAGCAATTTATAAAGGTAAATATGTGTGTGCTGCAGTACATGTAGACGTATGTACTGCAGCACACACATATTGTAACTTGGTGTTATTAATAAAGAATTTGTATTTGTATTTGTATTTGTATTTGTATTTGTATTTGTATGCTATATTTATCAGTATCAGTATTGAAAAACGGACATCCTCGACAATACGGACATAGTGAGAAGGCTCAAAAGAACAAAACCTTTTGAGTTAGTGTAGTGATAATTAGTGTATGTGCAGAAGTGCTATCTTAAAGAACACATGAACAAAGTGTCTTCACCTTAAGTATAGAGAGAATAAGAAAAGTGCCAATGGACACGTTCTTAGTAATATGTTGTTATAAAAATAAGTTAGAACTAAATTACCCATTAGCCAATTCTATGGCTAGATTGTAATTATACTCTAGTGTATTTAACATTTATATACCTAAGTATAATAGATAATAAATAAAAAAAAAAAAAGTATTGAAAAAATAAGTAGGAATTACCTAATTAAAAAGTTGTAGTAGCACTTAGTTATCTAACAGAATATAAAACAATTCAATGGCTTCTTTTGATTAAAGATATGTCTTTCTTCACCGTAACGAAAGCAATTAACTCACGCTTCTGAAATGTGGAAGATAATAATACTTCTCTGCTATCGGTACCTATAGATATGGATCTCTTCACGGTAGCGAGTCTGGACAAAGGTTTGTGCTAACTGTACTTGTGGTCTGACCATCGAAGTAAGTCGCTTCACAACTGGCTTAACATAAGTTAGAGGACGCTGTTAGTCGGCCGACCGTCGTCGACAAATTGTCAAAAATCTGTCAGCTGTCTAAAAATGCATAAGGTACTCTTAATAATATATATAAAATAAAATTTTCAATAATAAGTTGCAAACAAACTGTCAGCTGCCTAAAATAGGCATACTTTAAATAAATAAATAAAAATCTTTATTGCTGAAAAAATGTGTAAATTACATGAAGTTCTCAAATAACTAACAATCATTATGTAATTGACGGTATTTTTATTATACGTTTAATAAATTTACAGTCGCGTTATAAAATATATTTTTGAATATTTAATAAAAAAAAATATTAAAAGTAAATGAAACTTCATTCTAGAATACCTTACGGCGCGGCCCTCGTTTCAGCGTTTCTTCTGCATACCAATCCCTCGTTGTTTCTTTTCTATTTACAAAACTGATGTTTTAAAATAATCATAATTAAATAATATGTTTAATTATGCGATAGTAACCTACGGTGGAATAAATAAATTATAACGCTGTTATGGCCATCTGCGGTCAACAGCATGCTTTCGAAATTAAAATACATTTGTTTAGTATAAGTAACAGTGAAAATCATGATATGTAAAAAACACAGACATCTGGCATCGACTTTTTGTATTAAAAGTCAAATAAAATTGAATTGAAACTTCTTTCTCCTCTATTTCATAGATCTCATAAGTCATAAACAAAATGTTAACCTTGTTATGATCACTTGTGTTGCTAATCTCATTCTGCACCTGATTCATCTGAGCCTAGGCTTTTGCGGTCAAATTGCCACAGGGCATTTCAATAAATTATCATAATCATCACATTACCGTAGGTATTTACCATTTACCTACCAAGGAGGTAAGTTAAGTAATAAATCTGCCCAGGGCGTTAAGGTTAATATGAACATGGGTACCTAGCAACCATTTTGACTATACACTAGAATCATTACCGACTAGCTTCTGCCAACGGTTCCAACGCATTCTTTTGGGATGAAAAGTAGCCTATATCATAATAGAGGCCAAGAACTACCTCTATGCTAAATTTCAGCCTGATCCATTCAGCAGTTTTAGCGTGAAGAGAAAATTTAGATGTATGGATGGATGTTTGTTACTTCATTACGCCAAAACTACTAAACGGATCGGGCTGAAATTTTGCATACAGCTAGCTCTAAGCCTAAAAAACATAGGCTAATGCAGTTCCCATTGGATAGAAATTTCCTTTGAACGTTTCCATAAAAACAAAGCGTGTAACGCCGCGGGCAGAAACTAGTTAAATTAAACTGAGTTCAAACACTTAAAAAAAAATTGAAATAATATAAGATCAACGTTACGTAAACTCGTGCGCATAGTAACTAAAATAAAAATATCGATCGAGCAAAAAACATCCCTTCTACAAAGGGGTTGGACTGTTGCAAGAAAGAGATGGAAAATAAAAAGCTCGTATAATATTTAGGCTGTTAGAGTGGGATGGATGTATTTTTGTTTTTATGATGCGTTTTATGAATTTTTAAGAGTCAGCGCACACGGGACACTATTTTAATAATAGATTTTACTAATAAAATATTAGATATTATCCAGGGGTAAACTTTGAAATCTGCAAAGTTATTTTAAACCATAATCAAGCTAAAAAGATAACTTTCAATAAAGAAAGTTATAATATAATACCTTATAGAAACCAATTTTATTAGAACTCGTATTTACAATTGAAACGATTGAGATAAAGTGTAATATTAACACTTTCACTGTTCTTTCGTCAAAACATACAAGCACGTTTAGAAAATCAGTCTTATCTATCGTAGTTATAATTCTAACAGAAATGTCAATGTCAAGACTAGATTGTTTTCTGTTTTGTGTCCCAAAAAAGTAAATAAAATTAATAAATAAATTAATAAATAATGCTGGACAATCCACACAGCATTATCTAGCCCCATGGTAAGCAAAGCTTGTGTTATGGGTACTAGATAACTGATATACATAATACAATACATTACATAGATAGATATTTTTTATTATACATAGAAAACGTCCAGAACACCCGGAACAAATATCTGCAGATCGTACACACAATTGTTCCGAGGCGGGAATCGAACCCGCAACCGCTTGCGTCGCAGGCGGACCTTCGCCCACCGCGCCACATCGGTCGTATTATTATAGTACATCTCCTCACGTAGCAGTCTTGTAATTATGTTTATTCTTGTTGGGTGGCTTATGTGATTTACCTCACGATGTATTTTATACCTAGATAGCTAGGTAATATTAACACTTTGAGTGCTGAAATCACACGGTACCTATGTGTTTTCTACAAGTGACTAATATGCGTAAATCCACACTAGCGCAGCGGCTAAGAAAATACAGATCTTTGTGACTCAGCACAGCCGTAATATTTTTCGAACGAAACGCATGTGCGGCGCAACACAACCGCTGTGTAGAGCGGCAGCACGAATTTTTTAGGTTAAAAAAAAGATCGCAGTCGTCGAAAGAAAATCAAAGTCATCGGTCAAAGTGTTAAGCTTTTCACGCACACCTATGGTCTCTTTAGTTAGACACACAAATAAGAAAATGGACCGAATTTCGTATTTTTAATAGTATTCGATTTAGTTTTACAAGTTAGACCAAAATCGATAACCTTTTATAGATTAAGAAAAAGCTCTAGTTTTAAATAATTTTAACACGTCATAGTCATTAGGGTAAGGAAGGTATATTATATTCTAGTGTTGTCGGTAATTGAACTGATAACTAATAAATACCAATTAAACTAAAAGTCTAATTAGAACTTAAAATTAGTAGAATTTATTTTAAAAAGTCTTATTGGACTCTACCAAGTACATCCGTCTTCATAAAGGATCAAGAAATTAGTATAGATGTTCAAAAGCAACGAATAAGAGGTATGTTTGCAATTTGGAGACAAAATGAGACACTTTACTTCTATAGTCACGTACGCAGCGGTTTTACAGAGATTACATACAAAATGAATTTGTTTTCTGAATCTAGACCAAGTAACGCCATCTGTTATTTTAATTTTAAAATGTTATTTCCAAGTTCTGAAAAAAGTATTATGAAGAATATTTTGCTCGATTAAATAGCTCCCTGAAATGAGTTATTTTTTTATTCTGTCATTTACGTATATTTTAGCAATATAATAAACTATAGATTACTTAACCGTTTACAATACCTTATACGCATAACGGCATCTAGCGGAGAGTAGCAAAACTAAGAATCGTCTGCTTTACCGACAACCCAATGCCACCCCACCCTCCTTTCTAATCAATACACGATGAAGTTTGTCTATGTGTGTGTGACGAAAAGCGCTCCAAATTCAAAAGTTCTGTCGCGGGCTTTTGATTTTTTCTTTGACTTTATTTTTTATTTAGGGATTCACTCTTTGCGTGCGCTATGTTAAAATTCGTCTATCTCTATAGAAAAGTTTATGCATACTTAGTTACAAAAAATTGTACCGAGGTTGTTAAAATTTTAGATATTAAAAATATTTAATGAAAATATTGATTTAATGACGTCTTACTTTTTATTCACAGTGCGTAACTTTAAAGTTTACTCAATAAGCGACTAAGTTCCGAATTCCTATTAACTTGTACTACTTTACCACTCTAGATACTTTTATTTTCGAAGGGAAATGTTGTAAGAAAACATTTTTTTTTGCGGTATGTAAGTGCCGTCTTCAATAGTGATCAAAATACACAGGTTTTTTTCTTTATTCTGAAATTGAATGCTGCTTATCAAGGCTTCCAATACATTTTCAAAAACATCTACATAATAAAGGCTTCTTGGTTTTGTGCAAGACCACCAACCATTTTAATTTTAAGACAAAAGGTTTTAAAAAGCCGGAACCGTATTCGTAAAAATAAATTTATGGTATGAACACACAGTAGGTAGTTGAATGAAAAAAAAACTGTAAAGATATGATTTTTCATTAAATTAAGAATACATACTTAATTATATAAGAATTTAGATTGTAACTAATTATAAATGAATTATGAATTACTAAAGTCATTTAAAACGGGTAGCAAAAGACAAAATGTCATGTTCGTAGCAAAAGACAAAAAATGAGGGTAGATCGGTATGTCTGCCCATAGAAACTTACTCGCAGTCGCAGTGCCTTCAGTTATTCCGTGATCATGGCGCATGAAACTGTGCCGAAATATTGGATAACTCAAAAATCAAATCATGGTAAATATCCCGTTTTAAATGACTTTAAATGACAATAGTTTTTCAAAATACTAAATTCAAAAAAAGTTTTATTTCTTTAGGCTTACAAATAAGCACTTAGTCAAGTCATATTTTATACTATTCATTATTATCAAATAAAAATATTTTAAATGTTTTAATGTTCACTTCAATTTTTTGTCCACCAGTGGAAAATTTGCGAAGTAAAATACTAGGTAGGGCTTGGGTAGTGGCTTTTTATTCGTTTATTGGCTATTTCAGGATTTGTTTTTTTTTTAATTCTAATACATAAGTATATTAGTAGAGCTGAATATTTATTTTCCTGGTCTCTGACATTACTGAGGTCTATATAATTAATCCAATATGGACCCGCATAGCGAAAGATAGAATAGAGTGGAAATCTTTAGAGGAGGCCTATGTCGAAAGACAAGCTGAAATACAGAAACGACCGTTTACCGATACTTAATTTATGTAAAAAGATAAGTAACTGTTATAAAGTAAGCATATTTGTAAGAAAACTGTAAAAACATTGTAAAAATTAGTTCAGCAATAAAGGCTATTTTATTTTATTTATTTTATATAATGAATTATATTATATCTTTTGGTTAAGCTCGCCTTTAAACATGTTTTTTTATATGTTAACTTTTATATATGATTATTGTGTAAAGAATATGAATATGCACAATTTGTCACCAATTAAAATTTAAAAAAATATTCAATTACATTGTATTATTACAATTCGAAAAGCGCGTAAGTGCCTAATAATGAAGTCGGTTAAACGGCACTAAGTTTACCGTTTACTACTTTTTCCCAAGGAAACAGAAACCTGGCAATTTATAGGTCTTTGTTCACAAGCCATAAAACTTGTTAGATGCGACGCACACGGGCGACTTTCCACGCTGCATCTGGCTAAAAGTGCTGGTGCACACAAATATGACGTTCAAGTTCACTAGAGCCCAGAGTTATACGAGTAGAGATTTTTGCATCTCTATCTAAAGTTTAGAAAATCAAACTATTACGAGAGACATTACAAAATGCTTATAATATTAGGTGGGTATAGAAAATTGACCAATAACATTTTTGATATTTCCTTTGTTCAACATAATAATAACGTAAAATTGGTGGCGGAACTAATTTGCCTTAAGAAATTAGCAAGCTGAAGTAAAGTAAAAGTAAAAATATGATTATTTGGCCAGAACAGAGACGAATAACATAGGTACAATGTATTAAGTTAAAAATTTTCAGTGGCTAGTATACTCCCAACTAAAAGTGGCAAGTGGATAGTGGTCGCCACTATAAGTGGCCCGTCTGTGTCCCAAAAGGGGTTAGATTAGGTTGTTAGACCAAATGCTAGGCAGATGTTAGTTCAAACTGTCCATCGACATAGAGGAAGTATCGTTTTCTTCCGACAGGTTTATAGGAAGTCTTTGACCCTGGAGTGGACGTACTCAGGTAGAGGGGTGTTGTGGTCGGTGGGGAAGACAGCAAGTCAATTTACATCATTCAGTAAGTGGCATGTTCAATATGTTCATGCAATTTTGTACTTGAAAACGACATCATTAATAAAATCACACTAATATTATAAATGTGAAAGTTGGGATGGATGTTTGTAACTTTTTATTACTACTCTAAAACAAATAAACGGAATGTTGTAGACTCTAATAAAACATAGCATACATTATTTTAAAAAAATTTGAAAATTGCATAAGCATAATATTGAATACTAGTTTTTACCCGTGGCTTCTCAGGCGTTGTTTATATGGAAACTTGTAAAAATAATTTCTATCCTTTACTATACTTATAACTTTCACACGTTTCCCCCACATTGGGTCTTTTTCTATGCTGCTGCTTGTCTTTTGGGGCTAGATGATGAAAATGATGTTGAGTGAATTTTCCAGCACTTTTTATTTATTGAGTTTTAATTGTCAAGCCCACAATTTCAGTCCTTAGTCCGTCCACCTAAGTATCTATAACTAACTAGTTCTAATCTATATTTAGTATAACCGTATCACAAGGTGCACGGGCATATGCGGTTAACGCGGCGATTAATTAGCTGGTTCGATTCCTATTATGGATATTGCGTTTTGTTTAGTTTATCATGAATGATAGATTATTTTATGTAATGAATGACATTACCAATGGGACTTTGTCAATGTATTTTTTTATGGTTATTAGTAGTTTTTGTAATTATTTAATGGTGATTTTATGTTTAAAGCGTTATCACCCTACAATAAAATTGATTAATGCATTAAGTAATAACTTTTATTATTATTCCTCCGACCAGGTGGGATAATACCTGCGAAGGACTGCAGGTAGATGCTGGATGCGGCAAGCTGAAGACAGGGCGCTATGGCGCTCATTGGGGGAGGCCTATGTCCAGCAGTGGACTAATATAGGCTGATGATGATGATGATTATTATTATTATTTATTTATAACTTTACCAAGCACACTTTTAATTGAACAACAATTCACTTGATCCTCGTGTGATTTTAGTCACTCTTTCGGCCATTTGAAACAAAGTCTGTAGGCACACTTATTTGTACGCTGTTTATTCTAGTGAAACACGATATTAATAATAATAACACTTATGAATCATCCGACAGAGAACCAAAGTTATCGACATAGCTCTAAGAATTAGCAAGCTGAAGTGGCAGTGGGCCGGCCATATCTCGCGAAGAACCGACGGCCGCTGGGGCAAACGTGTTCTTGAGTGGAGACTACGACTCGTTAAACGTAGTGTAGGACGCCCTCCGATCAGGTGGTATGACGACCTGCGAAAGACTGCAGGTAGATGCTGGATACGTCAAGCTGAAGACAGCGCAATGGCGCTCATTGGGGGAGGCCGATGTCCAGCAGTGGATAGTTTTTTAAAACACGCCACATTATTTTAGTCAACTTAGTTGTTACACACAACATATTGTTATGTAGGTACGTACTGTATATAATTGTTTTATTTTGTGTATATATGTGTCGGAAGTTGCAAATAAAGACTATCTATCTGTTTCAAACATAGGTGTATACAAACCAGTTTTTATCTGCATCTATCCTGCTATAAGCTGTAATAGCTGGTTGGTTTACACGACCATATTTTTTATAGTCCTATTTATGCGCCCTCTATTAGATAAGGAGTAATAGAGCCCTATCCGTTGCGAAAGGCCTAGGATGAGCTAGCTATGATATGTAGATGGGACATGCTAGTCTTACTAAGGCATGTCCCATCTAGGTACACGTTTTAGAAAAAACAAACCGTGTACCCTACCTACCAAAAAGGCACGTAGAGACTATATACGCCACCGTCTATACCTATACTATAGCTACGTGTCCATCCAAAGGTTGCCTGGAAGAAATCGCTCTTAGCGATAAGGCCGCCCATTGTTCATCTGTATCTTTGTTTGTTTGTTCTTTACTGTTTTTTTCCGTGTTTGATGTGCAATAAAGTGTATCTAAGTTATCGACATAGCTCTGAGAATTAGCAAGCTGAAGTGGCAGTGGGACGGCCATTTCTCGCGAAGAACCGACGGCCGCTGGGGCAAATGTGTTCTTGAGTGGAGACCACGACTCGGTAAACGTAGTGTAGGACGCCCTCCGACCAGGTGGGATGACGACCTGCCAAAGACTGCAGGTAGATGCTGGATGCGTCAAGCTAAAGACAGGGCGCTATGGCGCTTATTGGGGGAGGTCTATGTCCAGCATTGGAATACGAGTAATATAGGCTGATGATGATGATGATGATGATAATGTATGGTAGGGGAGGCATGCCCCAATGAGCGCCATACGCTTATTGGGGGAGGCCTATGTCCAGCAATGGACTTATTATAGGCTGATGATGATGATGATGAAAGCGTATGTGTATTGTAGAGACCTGCGACCTCAGTTCAGTTCGGACAAGGTCGCCACGTCACAAACGTCACAAATAAATGGCGGCCCAACACGCGCCACCATACATATCAGCTCATAACTTGTCCACTGCTGAACATGTATATCTTAGAATTATTTAAGGAATAAGTAAAACTTCAGGTGTAAGACCTCCAGCTCACAAACTCGTATCAATAGGTTATAACTTTTTTAACCAACTTTGAAAAAATAAGAGGATATTATGTTCGACTGTATATAAGTTCGTCAATTTCTCCGTCATTAATGGACCGATTTGGGTGAACTTTTGCAGAATAAATTCCGAAACGAATCCATAAAAAGAGTTTTCCCGAAAACATGTCAAAACTAACGGATTCAAAGTCGGGTTTCAGTTTTCCAAAACAATATTCTATATATACATATATAAAAATGTGTATTTGTTATTGTCAGAAGAAGGTTCTTGTGAAAAAATTAAAAAAAATTGCGCGGAAAATTAGAAAATTTAAGAATACTCAACCACCATATTAAATTATTTCTAATGTAACCATAGCGCTTTTACAATTCAAACTTTTTTGATGTAACCTTATGGCGTTTGACATAACATTGACAGAATGCTCAATATTCATAGTTAAGACAGGACAACGTCTGTCAGGTCCATTAGTTTGTTATAAAAACTATCGTTTGACGAATACATTATGAATTTAAGTGGATTAACTAAGAACCTAGTTTGTGTTGTGAGAACTTGGTTTAAATGTCCCTTCTGCCCAAATTTGCCTACTCTACTCTTTGCCCTAGTCTTAAGTTTAGACCTGCCGTTAGAAACCTAGCCCTTTTATAAGGGCTGAGGTAAACTTGTTATCTTGACCTAACCCTTCATGTTAAGTACGTACATCGTTTATGATATAATTGGTACTAAAGTTATTCCACTCTCTTATTTGCTGTTTGATAGTTCGACTGTCAATCAAAATGTCCGAATGCTTTATCGATTCGATTTTTTATGCGAATTGATTTTGTTTATGAAGAAGTTGTAATCGATTCTGTTATTGTTGCTCAACATTTTGTATGATGTTACAGACTCTTTATGCGTCTAAAATTACTTTATTTTTGGAATCACCTATTTACCTATTCGAATAATATATTCGCACCAAGAATCTACCGTCAAATTTCCTTCCAACGAAGAGATTATAATTTGGAAATGATCGGTAAATATAAAAAGTAATCCGTAATAAGATGTAGAGTCTTATAAAAAGTAAACTTACTTTCGTAAGTGACTTTACGAAAGAGTTTCTCAGTTCCAATATCCAAAGATAAAAAACTTTTATGACGTAGTTTTTATATCTGTCATTCAAATAAACATCACCCCTTGACATTCGAGATGTACATCAGTTGAAAAATATAATTCTAAATAGATTTTGATCAATCGCAAAAAACTACGAAAAAAAAAACGCTTTTTATCCAGTCTGAAATTCGTTACACTGCACTTACATTGAAATAAAGTTCTAAATCAAAAAGTTGTAAAGGACGGTAGTCAAATTTCCTTTTGTTTTTTGCCAGTGACATAAATAAGGGGTCATAGAGTTGCATAGTTTTTTTTTAAATAAAACACTAGGGTATTGCCAGTGTCAATGAGTTTTTTGTAACATTTGAATTTAAATTAAGAAGCCTATTGTCGTTTTTTTTTTTAATTACGATTCGAGTCATTTTTCATGCATCGCTTGCAATCTGATTTACCTGCCAGTTGTTTTGTTTTTTTTTTATTAACAGGGAAATTTTTGAGTTAAATTAAAATATTAATTTTAGTTTCACAATGTGCCGGAACCGGTGATGCAATGACATTATTCTCTATATTTTATTGTTGAGTTTTACTCACATAGTTTTTTGTTACAATTACTTTTTTGCATGTTCATTATGCAGACGTGGAAGGCCCTGGATGAGATGGCGCGACGAGCTCGAGGCACATCTTCCATCGTGGCCTGCTGCAGCGTTGGATCGCGAGCAGTGGAAGGAGAAAAGGGAGGCCTTTGCCCAGCAGTGGGACAATGATGGCTAATAATAAATAAATGATTATACAGAGTGTTTCCCAAAAAGCCGAATGACGAAAAGGTATAAAACTAAATCGATAAGTGACGTAACTATTAATAATGTATCATTAATATGTTGAATGTTCACAACCTTTTCATATTTTTCATTTATTCTTGGTATTAAAAGCTTATATAACATTTTAATAAAATAAGTCATAATAATAATTTATCATACATTATGTTGAATGGTCACAACCTCTTAATTTTTTTCATTTATTATAAAAAATAAAGTGAAATTTATTATTCTAGTTCTTAATAGCTTATATAAAAAAATTCTAAAAATAAATCCACGGCTAAATCCCCTTTTATCGAATCTATGGCCATAACTTAACGATTGTTTTCACCCTACAGAAGGAACTGTAAATGGTAGAAAGTTCTAGGCATACAATACATACCTAGGCATATTATATACATTAGCTATTGATTGTCGCTCTGCAATTACATGGCAAAATTGCTAAGTCGTTGCTATAAATCGTATTAAATTGACGTTATGATTGCTCCTAGCCACCGTCATTTAATGTCACAGGCAATTTAGGACAGCCTGTATATTGCGAAGGATATTTTTTTTTAAAATAAACGGCTTATACTCAATAAGTCTTGGTACATCCAGTTGCGTCAAACTGAAGACAGGGACTGTCCAGCAGTGGACTAACATAGGCTGATGATGGTGATAATGATGAAAATATCCAGTTTTGATGCTCATTTTTTTTTAAATTTCTGTTTTTTGCGTCAACTGCGTGCAAGACCGTTCTCTAAAGCCGTCTATATATTACACCGTAACGCCGCCGTTTAGTAATTAACGTACAGGCGTTTCAAAATATGTTATTAGAAAACATTCCACAAAAGTAATCTAAATAGAAATGATAACAATTTTTACAACATATTTGTTAGACCTACACACGCGCGCTCGTCTGCTTGCTGAGAGGGCTACTTAGTACCAACCTTTAGTACCAAAATTGATGAGGAGGCCTTTATTTATACTAACATTAGTGCATTCATTCATTTTAAAATAGTATTTAACGACATCAAGTGTAACATTGTGTACCTACGGTGGAAATAAATAAACTAAACAAAACTAAAAAAAAAAACATTTTTTTGGTCTCTATAATATATGATAGCTAGGACTAAGTAGTCTTATATTTCTGTAACTAAGTTTGTTTGTGTGTAAATAATTTTCTTCTTATGAGTGTAACTAATAAGAAGATGACTAGCTGTTCTAGTTTAGCTGTGGCATCTAGTTATGCTAATACACTGGTGGCAAAGTGATATAACTCACATAAATACGGACCGAGAATCGAGGAGTTATGGTCGCTATATAAGTTTATTTCAATTTTATCGCCATTTTAATGTTTTCTGCCGCTGTTTCGACACCTGGTTAGGATTGTGACACGGCGACGGTTCAATTTATATTGTGAAGGTGCAGTGATAATTCAAATATTTTTTCACTTAGGTTCTCATCATCATCATCATCATCAGCCTATAGCAGTCCATTGCACTGCCCCCCCCCCCCAATTAGCGCCAGGATGACAATCTGCTGAAGACTGAAGACTGCAGGTAGATGCTGGATGCGTCAAGCTGAAGACAGGGCGCTGTGGCACTCATTAGGGAAGGCCTATGTCCAGCAGTGGACTGATATAGGCTGATGATGATTTGTCTCGCCGTTTGTTAATCCTTTTGAAATCTACAGTTACAGCGTGGAAGTCATGGTTTATGGTTTTGTTATTTTACCATCACTCTATCTATTGCGGTAAACTGCATTAAAATCCGTTGAGTAGTTTAAAAGATCTAAGCGAACAGACAGCGGAAGCGACTTCATTTAACCATGTAAAGATACAACAGCTATAAAAAAATATCAAAAGGGTCTTTTCTGTTATCAAAAGACAAAATCTAGTTTGGTGGGAAATACAGTGACATTCGAAATATTTTTTATTTGTCTCTGATTTAATGAAATTTGCATACGTCGTTGGGTTATTTAAATCTATAGTAATAAGTGCATAAATTATCAAATGTCTTGAAGGGAAGAGGAAGCCATAATTAAAAAATGGTGGTGTTATTTTAACTACAGGGTTGTCACAGGGTTCAAATTATTTTAATTATGAATGGATTAAATATTGTGTATTAATGATAAAATTGTTCAAATAACTCTCTTGAATATAATTAAGAATCTTGCTCAAATTGTACAACATGACTTGCCTTGTGTATAACTTCCAAATGGTGAATTCAAAATTAAAATAAATACAAACCATATTCTTTTTTATTAATAATAAGAATTTACATGTAAATTGAACTAAGCATATAATAAAGAGTGAAACAGCTTTTCTAATAATAAATATTTCTTTACTGCCATGATTCCTCTTCTCTAATCTCAAATGGAAAGCGAGGAAATTTATTTTGTGCCGGGGCTGACCGAGACAGACATAAACCTACTCATTATAATAAAGGCAAACGTTTATTAAAATGTGAACTTCTAAGATAAGACGACCGATGTGGCGCGGTGGGCGAAGGTCCACCTGCGACGCAGGAGGTTGCGGTTTCGATTCCCGCCTCGGAACAATTGTGTGTACGATCTGCAGATATTTGTTCCGGGTGTTCTAGTTGTTTTTCTATGTATAATAAAAAATCTATCTATGTTATATATTGTATTATGTATATCAGTTATCTAGTACCCATAACACAAGCTCTGCTTACCATGGGTCTAGATAATGCTGTGTGAATTGTCCAGCATTATAAAAATAAAAATATAAGATATTCCGTCGATGATCTTTTTATTCCCAGAGAATAACATAAAGGCTGGCGAAGCCGCGGACAGAAACTAGTAAATACATAATTTTCTCAATCTTGAGACAGCCCTATCCCTTACCAACGAACACTTCACTTACATCTCACTTCGCCATTCTAATGATAATTCAAACCTGTTCCAAACAATCTTTCATTTTTTTGTTTTAGTCCCAATTTTTGGGGTCACATAATTGTGTCAACGACGCCATTGTTGCATTTGCAACCATAAACAAAAGAAGCGAGTTACACGTTGCAACTATAGACAATAGACGAAGGGTAGTTCGAATTTCGAATCCAGTTCTGGCTGTCATTGTCTTGAAAGGTGCAAATTCAGATGAGTTCTAAATATGAAAATTAGTTTTTTGTTAACCGTTCGCGCATGGGAACTGCTGACCCTATTTTTCGGACGTTACGATTGCATTGTTTTTTTTTTTGCACGTACGCAATATTTTTGTTTTATTCTACCGGTTGGTTTGGTGGCAGATGGCCGTTTTCTCTTTCTGGTTTATTGTCTAGTTTGGTTACGCATCAGTATGGGGTTTTGAAATGAAAACATGGCGATTTTGGAACTTATTATCAAACGATATTATTTGCTCTAAGCACTATAATCAATTTAATCTCGTACTACATAGAAATACCAGTATTTCTCTCTAGAATAACACAGTTTAAGTATGTAAAGCTTATGTAAAATCTACCTCCCTACAAAGATACCATGTATAATTCCTAAGTTCAAAGAGACAAAGCACATAAGTGCAAAAAATACATAAAAAGAATTTGTATGTTAATAAATCTAATAATACGAGATAACAAGCAGGGGGGAGTCCATTTTGATTTAAGAAAAAACCAATTGGATGGGGGTGTTGGGACAGTTGCGTTCATAAAGCTTTCGAATAAAATAAATAGATAGTCATTATCTATTACTGTCAAGTACTCATTATTGAATATAAATGCTAGTAGGTACATACTCGATTCTTAATATCAAATAAATAATAATAAATAATGCTGGACCATCCACACAGTATCATCTAGCCCCAAGTGAAGTAGAGTTAGGAGCTAATTGACTTGACTGATGACTTAAAAAAAAACTTTTGCTATTTATTTAATTCTTTTAATTAATAATCAATAATTAAACTAAGACTTCATCATGCTATGAACAAAATTCCCTAAAATTCCCGGATATTTGATAAATGAAGAAAAGATGGACTCTCTGCAAATGGTTAGAAAGCGAAGGATCGCGTGCGACGCAGTTGTGGGTTCGATTCCCGATCTGCAAATATATGTTCCATCGGTGTTTCAGGTATTTACTAAGTATTATCAAAAATATTTTTCTGTAATGATTATATTAATTATATCAGCCATCTTTCGTAAGTTTCATACCCACAAGCTCTGTTTAGCTTAGGGCTTGATGATACTATGCGGATTGTCCAGCATCATTTAATTATTTTATTTCATAAAAGTAAAATTCATTGTTGATTGTAAAAAATAGATCTAAGCTGACGATCTATATATCTATCGTCTTTCGTATACTCAGTGGGTAGATACAGACCTAGCAGCCTCGTAAAAAAAGTGGTCGCTAAAAGCTGAATAGAAAACGCAATAAAAAAGAAACACTAGATAGAGAAAAATTTTTTTATTGATTCACTATGAAGGAGGTACAATTTGTTATTATAAATTGTTATTAATTTGGAATTATAATTTTGTTTATTATAAAATACTAGCGGACCTTCCCGGCTTCGCACGGTTTTATCAAACCTTTCCTCTTTATAATATTACTATAGAATACGAACATAACGAAAAACAAATTAATACTTTTGTTTTCGCCTGTACCTTGTTACGTCCCCATCGGTCTTGATGAAAAGTTCATTTTCTTTGCCCTCGCTACAACGTGCAGGGTGATTTACATAGTGTGCTCTGTTCACGCTCCAGAAGACGGTTTCATCAGCGTTACAGGACGGAGGATGTTGGCAAATGAGACTCGTGTGAGAAAAAGAATGTTCATATTTATATCATTTATGGCTTTTTTTGCTGGGGCAAACGTGTTCTTGAGTGGAGACCACGATTCGGTAAACGTAGTGTAGAACGCCCTCCGACCACGTGCGATGACGACCTGCGAAAGACTGCAGGTAGATGCTGGATGCGTCAGTTGAAGACAGGGCGCTATGGCGCTCATTGGGGGAGGCCTATGTCCAGCATTGGACTAATATAGGCTGATGATGATTTGTTAACTTAATTGTATATAGGTACTTCATATTTATATAATTAATTGAATTTAAATATTGAATAAGGATAAGTTTTCAAAATAATAAAACGATCGCAAATTAATCAGAAATAGTGAGATTATGTCAATTTTATCTTTGTCTAGGTAGGTCATGTTAAAGCTTTGATTGCAGAAAACACACGGTATGTGTTTTCTACAAGTGACTAATATGCGTAAATCTACACTAGCGCAGCGGCTGAGAAAATACAGATCTTTGTGACTCAGCACAGCCGTAATATTTTTCGAACGAAACGCATGTGCGGCGCAACACAGCCGCTGTGTAGAGCGGCAGCACGAATTTTTTAGGTAAAAAAAAGATCGCAGTCGTCGAAAAAAAATCGCAGTCAAAGTGTTAAAGCTTTGTCATCAAATAGGTTGAATTAAGAATGGTTAAAGAAATTATTTTGCTATTTCTTGTGACTACTTAGCTTTTTTCCGGGGAAAAAAGCTATAGATTTTTTACTCCAGAACTTCATTGCAAACTTTCAGACCGATCCGTTTATTAATTTTGTAGTGAAGAAGTCATCAGTGACTTTTGATTACCTAGTGAAAACGTATACAAAAACGTAACTATACATACAAACTTTCACATTTTATTCTTGCTGAGGATGGTGTTTTTTGAACGTAGGTATAATAAAGTTAATTGAGAATAGTTTATTTTTATCTAAGTATGAGAAAGGACTTTAAAATTATTTCGGAGCAAGAGCTAGATTTTGACGAAACCCGAAACAAATATCTGCAGATCGTACCAACATTTGTCCCGAGGCGGGAATCGAACCCGCAACCTCCTGCATCACAGGCGGAGCTACGCCCACTGCGTTACAGAGGTCATCAGTATTTAAAGATTTATTTCTTTCTTTCTTTACTATTATACTATTACTATTATTAAAACTGCCGACCTCTGGTTAGTCTTTACTAAAGCCGCTGGCAAAAGCTAGTCAACAATATACCAAACCAGAGTTTTATTCCCTGCACATACATACAGCAACAATGTAGGGGGTGTTGCACCCTCGCCTCGGTCCCGCGATTTACTTTTTGTGACCCCCATCAAATATGGTGGTCGGCGAAAATCGATAGCGCGCCAGCCAAGTTTTATTGCAAATTATTTTTTAATTACAGTGGAATGATTTGGATTTCGTGGCGTTGGTTAACCTGGTTTGAACAACACAATATTAAAACTTCTGAAACTATCATGGTTATCAACACTAAAGTCATTTAAAACGGGATATTTACCATGATTTGATTTTTGAGTTATCCAATATTTAGGCACAGTTTCATGCGTGATCACGGAATAACTGAAGTATATACCTGCATTTTTAGGGTCATATTTATTACCAATAGTTACCTAACTATTTCCTATGCCCATCTCAAAAAAGGCCCTTTTATTATAAGGAAAGGCCGTAAATGAAACTTTTCCCCTAAATCCAGTTCAATCACGTGAAAATGACGGCATTTCGCAAACTGCCTCACAATTTTAATTTTATGTGAGTTTCCTTTAATATCTTATCTGTGAGAGACAAGGGGCCCAACGGGAATAATGTCAAAAATTGTTTTAAATGACCTTTCTTCGCTTTTATCTAAATCTTACGGTTTAGCTGGGGATGTCAGTTTATTGCTCTTTTTTGAAGTTGGTAGGTAATTTATAGTAAGTGGACGACCCCCGTTGCACAGCGGGAGCTCCACCTGCGACGCTGAAGGTTGCGGGTTAGATTTCTATCTTGGGACATATGTTTGCAAAGTCGACAGATATTTGTTCCGGGTGGTCTGGTGTTTTCTGTGTAATAAAGTAAAATATATCTGTATATTTATTACATAATATCTATGGCTATATATGGGATAGAAATCTATCTCATAAATCAGTTCCCATGGATAGAAATAACCTATAAACGTTTCCATTGAAACAATACGTGCGAAGACGTGAACAGAAACTAGTAATGTACTTGTTTACAAAAATACCAGTTAGTTTATTCTCAATTTACTGCAAAATTGCGTCGTCTCAAACTATTTAAAAACTTACATTAAAAAAATATAAAAATGTTAAATGAAACCTTCTTTCATATTCCATCTTTCTCTCAAGCAGAGCATTTTCTTCCGTAGAAGATAAAAAGTTATTATTTTTTCATTAAAAAGCCATATTCGTACACTTTTAAGATTACGAAAATGCCATTTGCTTATTATTTACATTTATTATTGAGGCTTTGAAAAAAAACGGAATCGGGAGGGTCTTGATTGAAGGTACAGACAGAAAAAACAAAAATAAATATGTACTTAATACTTACTTTAAACTAAATACTTACTTTGAAATTCATACAAAAAATTGTTTTTATTTAAACGCCCGATAGCCAGCATATGATATATTTTTAACCATATATCGCGGGGTACGGATATATGGTTAAAAATATTACATTTAACATGGTAAACATTGTTTTTTTTTATGGTCTTCGTTTGACCACAATCTCACCTGATGTAAAGTGAAGATGTGGCCGATAATGTATCATGAAGTTTTAGAAGTCCAGAAGATATACTCTTGTCTTGAAGAGACCCAAGTTTTTAATTGATTGGAAAAACAGCACCAAGAAGCGAGTGCCAAACCCCAGCGGTATGAAAAATGAAGGTGGTGGTAAATGAAAGGTAGCATTTTGCTAAAGATACTGAATAATAAATACTATATCTATATATATAAAAGAAAGTCGTGTTTGTTACAACACTTATAACTCGAGAACGGCTGGACCGATTTGACTGAAAATTGGTGAGAAGGTAGGTTAGAACCAGGAGTCTAACATCTATATATATAAAAGTAAGTCGTGTTTGTTACAACACTTATAACTCGAGAACGGCTAGACCGATTTGACTGAAAATTGGTGAGAAGGTAGGTTAGAACCAGGAGTCTAACATAGGATATTAAAAAAACCATTTGACAAATAGAAGCCGCGGGGCGCAGCTAGTATTTAATTAATTTAATTACCGGTTAAGTTATTAAGATTATGTTAGCTTCTAGATTAAATATAATCCTGAGAATCAAAACTAAATGAGAACAAAATATATACAAATTTCTATGTTTTTGCCAACCGTACATTTCTTAAGACGAAAATGATTTGGCTAAACAGCCGACTTGGGGTCCAAAAGGGCATTACTTTTCCCAATTTGCTGTTGCAATTATGGAAATCATTGGGGGAGAGGGAATGTGACATTTTGAACATTTAATTTCGAGCGTGTAGATACTTACTTTTTCAAATCTATACTAATATTATAAGGGTTTGATTTTTTGTTTGTTTGTAACGAATAGGCTCCAAAACTACTGGACCGATTTGAAAAATTCTTTCACCGTTGGTAAGCTACACGTTCCCTGGTGAACATAGGCTATATTATATTTTCAAAACAGTTAGGGATCCTTACTAAAACTTCAATAATGTAACCCAAGGTGTAAAAAAAATTACCTTAAAAATTCCTATACCCGTGCGAAGCCGGGACGGTCCGCTAGTAGGAACATAAACATTGATAGCTCTATCTTTATGTCTATATAAGTTTATTATAATGTTTATAATGTACATAGGTATTATGATATGTAGTGTAAGTATTATATATATCTACTAAAGTACCACCGTCTATTTTGTTCCTTCATATCCAGTCCATCCAAAGGTTGCCTGGAAGAGATCGCTCTCAGCGATAAGGCCGCCCTTTATACTTCCTCTATTCTATTGTTTATTCCTGTATTGTTTTCTGTGTTATAATAAAGTGTTTTCTATCTATCTATGTATAAACAGGTGCACATTAATACATTTGTATATAATTTGCTAGGTTCCGGCAGCGACTAGCACATGTTTGATATATTATATATAAAAATGCCAGTATAATGTTATTCCAGGTCTAGGTTAACTATTGACGACCTCTGTGGCGCAGCGGGCGAAGGTCCTCCTGAGACGCAGGACGGGTTCGATTCCCGTCTCGGAACAAATATTTTTACGGTCTACAGATAATTTAACATATGGTTTCTATGTATTATTTAAGAAAATATCAATGCATTATTTATTTATTTATTAAACATTTTAGCCCAATCCGTTCAGTAGTTTTTGCGTAAAGAGGATTTAATCCAAACACCTAAATACGCATTTAATTTTAATATTAATGAGATTTTTTTTTAAAGTTATATGCTATATTTTTTGTTATATTTATTATACCTACATATCAATTATTCGTAGGCATAATTAAGAAACTAAACGACTAAATCTGTTCACGTCTCGTATATTTTCGAAGCGTTTTCAAAACATTTAAAACACATGGGGACACTTCACGCTAAAATAATAATAAACAATACCGACTTAAATGATTTACGTACACAAGATAAAATAAAAAATACAATCAATTATTTGGAGAACCAATCGACGGGTCAATTTGCAAGTTAAAAAAACGAAGGTAACAAATAAACCCATAACAAATCAATAAGTTTAACATAACAAAAACACAATTGACTCGTGCCAAATCAATTTACGAATCAACACCTCAATTGATCTATTGGATCTTGAAAAAAAGTAATAAAGGACCCTAAGAAAAAAATACAAAGGAAAAAATACCTGACCTAAAAGGGTTAAGATACTTAGCATTTTTTTTTGCTGTCCCAATTTTTTTGTGAATTATGATCCTGCGTGTGAACTGAATTTAAATTATTTGCCACTTAACTCGCTCACGGTAGATAGAGTTTGAATTCGATGTTTTTGATACTTCGCTTTTTTGGGTATTTTTTATACATAAAGAAAAACGTGTGACTGTTAATAAGTACGGTTTATAGTTTCTGCAAGTATTTTTTGTGAAGGCTTACTAAGAAAACATTTAATTACATTTAATTAATACGGAATAAATAAAGTCGTGAAAGTTATCGTTTAATAGAATATCTTTTAACTTCTCACATTTGAATACCATATTCTGCAAAACCTTAGACAACTTAAACCCTAGAAAAAATCATGAAAAAAATTGAAGCCTGAAACTTTTTTTAGAAAATAATAAAAAAGAACTTGATGTATTTGTTTTATATTTCATTCCTAACCTTTGTACCTGGAAACTCCAGTCTTCAATATATTTTAAGGCAGCCCATTAAATGAGTCATGAGCCGATTTAAACACATCTATGTAATATATTGTATTACGTATATTAATTGTCTAGTACCCATAATACTCAAAACTAAAAATGCGAAGTTGTGGGCCAAACGCAATGGCTTCAAAAATATATAATAAAATATCCGATAAACTAAAAGACGAGGAAAAGGATAAAACATTTCAAATAAAATTGAAACAATATCTTATAAATAAATGCTATTATGATTTAAATGAATTTATTAATGACAAATGACAATTATTAAAATACATATAAAAAAATACTTATGTCATTGACTTAAATAAAACTATGTGATTGAATTTAAATTTTCCGCTATCTCTTTCTCTCTTATCTATTGAACTGAGCTTTTTAGAAACCCGGCTCACCTGCATTCACATTACATACATATTGCCACACCCTGCTTGGGTACCATTGTGTTTCTTACACATTACCTAGATACTAAGACCTATAAATGTACACAATGATGCAATAAAATAAATATGAAATACAAGCTCTAGCTTGGAACTAGAAAATGCTGTGTGGATTGTCCACTGTCCAGCACTATTTTTTTCAATATGTTTACATCTTATCTTCACTAGTATAAAAAGAAGTCGCTTCCGCTGTCTGTTCGCTTAGATCTTTTAAACTCAATGGATTTTAATGCAATTTTCCGCAATAGATAGAGTGATTCAAGAGGAAGATTTATAAGGCAAAGCCCTGCAGCGCAGCAAGTTTTTTGTAAAAGAATACCCAAAATATATTCCTTCAAGGTAAAACCTCCCATCATTTCACAATTAATCATTCCAAAAACTCCAACTTCCAAGTCCCCGTCAATATCCCCACAAATTAACGAACGCATCAAGTAAACGTGCTCACTAATTAATTTCCACGGAAAAATTGAATTAAGGGGTGCAAATTTTTGACGAAACTTAAATAAAAATGCAGATAGGTAGAACTTTGCTAACCAGGGGGTGTTGCCCCCTCTTTGAAGTTCGTAGGTACCTACGCAAGCGTACCTACTTAGGGGTGAAAAATAAGACTCCCTCTAAATAAGATATCTACGGAATTGAAATTGTTGATGCGTATATTTTTTGGGTGCCTCAGGGGTTTCGAACTCGTTGAGATTTTTGGTGAAGTTTTATTTATATGATTTTAACTACGCTGTTTTCACTTTTAAACTGAACTAAAGCTGCGAATCAATGCAGTTCGTATTTGATAAAAAATTTAAAATGATTGCTGTGGAGATGTTCTAATACAGAAAATGAAACTGCAGAAACAAATAGCATTTAATATTGGTATGTGTGGTAGGAACCAAAATTATTAACATAGCTCTGAGAATTAGCAAGCTGAAGTGGCAGTGGGCCGGCCATATCTCGCGAAGAACCGACGGCCGCTGGGGCAAACGTGTTCTTGAGTGGAGGCCACGACTCGGTAAACGTAGTGTAGGACGCCCTCCGACCAGGTGGGATGACAACCTGCGCAAGACTGCAGGTAGATGCTGGATGCGGCAAGCTGAAGACAGGGCGCTATGGCGCTCATTGGGGGAGGCCTATGTCCAGGATTGGAATACAAATAATATAGGATGATGATGATGATAATGTATGGTAGGGGAGGCATATGTCCAGCAGTGGACTCCTATAGGCTGATGATGATGTATGGTATAAGATCGTCTAATGAGTCTCCAAGGTAAGGTACTTCAAAGATTCCATTAGGATTTTTATTAAACTTAATGAGTCTAGTCAATGAGTCAAAGATACTACTCACTTATGTATGCATCATAAAAGACATCGATATTGATATATTATATAAATAAGATATCATTAAAATATTGCCTCTTAAATTGTTTATAATTAATATTGCTCGGAGACCGTATAAATATTGCCGGAAAGGAAAAAGAAAAACACATAATAATTAAAAGTTTTCAAAAGTGGTTAATGAAAAAACGCTTACTAATTAAAACCGGTATTAATTGGATCTCAACTTATTAAATGAATTATGCAGCTTTTCTGGAAGTTTCACTCCGTTTTAGGGTTCAGTTAAAATGCACGAAATCTTTTCTTAAACTGTGTCGTGTCACTCGTGACTCTTTTAGTTTTGAAAAAACTAAGAACCGGCTTCGAATTCCTTAGTTTTTACCTGATTTTTTTAATTTTTGCGGGAATATCCCTCCGTTTTACTATTCAGTTGTAAAAACAAATACTTTTACATAATCGATTTATTCATTTTCGAGCTTATATACAATATTTTAATTGTAAATAACAATTATACTAGTTCTAATTTGTTTTTATAATTGCATAGTAATTTTCTTTATTAATAGAGATATGTATTTTTTGTAAAACATTACTATAACTTTCTCAAACTATATGTTGGCAAGTAAATTTAATATTATATATAAATATAAATATGACCTGTATAAATATAAATATGACCTGTCTAAGTGCTTATTTGTAAGCTTAAAGAAATAAAAACTTTTCAATTTCATTTTCATTTTCATTTTTCATATAATTAAAAATAAATATTACCATATTTATTTTTTAATATCAAATTTTTCATTTATTTATTTGTTTTCTTTTATGTTTTTAAATTTAAATCATGCTTAGTTACAAAATTGTAATATACAATTAGTATTATAATTATTATATAACTATTTTTAATGAAAATTTGACATGTAAAGTAAATTGATTTAACCAATTAATTGTATTTCTGGCTCGCCGCAATGCAACACTAGAAGTCGATACAGGCGAATTCTTAGAGCCCTTTTAAAATAACAAAACTAAATATACGGAACCCATGATCAAAAACAAACAGACTTTATTCTTGTACAATAAAAATATTCCCGCGGTTGGCAGTACCGCGGTAATGCTGCAGTACTTTTTTTTCTTCTTAAAGATGAATGAAACTGGTTTCTGGCTTAGAATTGCAGACTTGTTCTTACTATGAAATAATGAGCTTAATTTTAATCTTAAAGATCAAGTTTGGTGAAGCGGTTGGTTGGTTAAATAATTTGTGTTTCGTGAGAAACGTGTGGACGAAATGTTTACTGCAAGTTTTGGATTAGATATGTGTATATATTATTTCGAGTGTTTCTTTGTGGTTGGCCGACACAGTTAATTACTTCCAAGCAGCAAAGCAGCTAAATTTGTGTATCAGTATCAAAATATTTAGTAGTCTTATGAAGGTTTTTTATTATTCTTCTTTTTTAGGTTATCTTAGCAAAGAGTTTGAATTAGTTTGAGTGTAAATTAGGTACATTTTGATGGTCTTCGCAGTCTCAATTGAAAAAAAGTAAAAACGCGAAGACTAAGCCGGGTTTTTTAAAGTTTTAATTGAATCACTGGTTTAGATGTGAGATAATAAGTAAAAACTTTTTGTGATAACTCACATATATTTTGTATGAAAGCTCGAAAAATAAGTGATAAAAGGTAAGAAGTGTCCGTAGTTATTTTGGAGTGAGGTTTATTGTTAATGTCAATTTTAGTTTAATTAATTAACGAAAACAAACAAATTAAAGCAAATCGTGGCTAACTCAATTTTAAAATAAATCTGAGTTGAATATAGGTATTAGAATTGATCCATAAAGATAAGGTTGATGTATATACATTAAAATAGGTACCTCATTCTTCTTCCAAAAACCACCCTCAGTAAATAACCTCCTAAGTACCAATTCCATAAATAAATACATCTAAAATATACCGCCGTCACTCAGATTAGGGGTCCGTAATGAAAAAAAGAATGAACGCAAAAAATTTAGGGTACGGCCCTCCCTCACGACTTTTTGGGCACCCCACGGGCTTATCGGTACATGGTATTGATTTTGGAGGGTAGGACAATATCGTGATTGAAATTTTGGGTAGGTATTAAATAGGTGCAGCAGTTGTATATATAATATATTTAGTATATAGCGTCGAGCTGTTGGTTGGTTGAATTGTTATGCTCACAATAGGTTTATGTACCTTTAATAAAATCTGGGTTCCGTTGTGTCTGTACGTTTCATGCCTTCACTGCCCAGCCTCCGCGGTGCGACATGCGAAATGACAAGACAAAGACATGCGATAGTCGCGTCGCAGCTCCACAAGACAGAAGAGGACAATGTGCATCATGGGCCATCAAAGTGTTAGTGGTTAGTCCCACGGGAACTGGTTTACGTGCTTAAAAATTGAACCTATATTTGCAAAATTTCAGCACGATCTGTTCAGTAGTTTTAGCGTGAAGAAGTAACATACACCCAACCATCTATCCGACGGCCATATCTCGCGAAGAACTGACGGCCGCTGGGGCAAACGTGCGTGGAGACCACGACTCGGCAAACGTAGTGTAGGACGCCCTCCGACCAGGTGGGACGACCACCTGCGAAAGACAGCAGGTAGATGCTGGATGCGGTAAGCTGAAGACAGGGCTATAGAATATCCAAGTTTTTATTAGTGTGATTGCATAATTGTTGAAAAATGGAACAGTGAAAACTCTTTCGAATAGGTAAAGATATGAAAAGTGACTAACAGATATAAAAAAAGAAATTCTGATCCCACGGAGATTTTATATGATTGTTATTAAGGCGCAATCAAGTCTAAAATTTCCTCCAGAAAAAGTACTAGAATATAATGCGGTTTCTTAGGTCTCGGCAAGGCCCTAATTAATGTTATTGTTTTTTTACAAGTAATTTATTTATTGAGACAAAATCCTAAACAGTTGACTAACTGTTTTGCGTTATGTACTATTATTATTATTGATTTTTGCTCTATTTCCAAAATATGTAAATTTTGTACGCCTAATGGGAGATCACAGTGCCCTTAATTTTAAGTCTGAACATCCCTGTAATACCTGTGTATCACAAATAAATAAATGAACTATGTCATTTCCACTTAGTCGGCAGATAAGCTACCAAGCAAATAACGTTTTTAACGTCCGTTCTAATTTTATTTAACGACAATCACAGTAACTCACCGACGGGTTTACAACTGGGCAGACCCCAATGGCTTTCAATTTAACCTTACCTTTTACCTCTACAACCTTACCTCTACAATTTAACCTTACCTTTTACCTCTACAACCTTACCTCTACAATTTAACCTTACCTTTTACCTCTACAACCTTACCTCTACAATTTAACCTTACCTTTTACCTCTACAACCTTACCTCTACAATTTAACCTTACCTTTTACCTCTACAACCTTACCTCTACAATTTAACCTTACCTTTTACCTCTACAACCTTACCTCTACAATTTAACCTTATATCTTTAAGTGTTTCAAGTGCGGTTTTTTTTTGTAAAATAAACATTTTATTTCGAACAAAAATTTGCTTATAATCAAGCTATTCTTAAGGTACAATTTTTGTTAACAGCTCACAGCTTTCCGAAATTATCTTTTTTGGCGTCGATTATGGAATATAATTTTTGTAATTATGCACTTTAGGTTAATCTTATTTATACAAAAAATGTGATTGAGGTGCAAACAGAGAACGATAACTAATATAAAAATGAAAAATTTAAGATGATTGGATATTCAGATGTTTGGATGTTTGTTACATCTTCACGCCAAAACTACTGATCGGATAGTGGTACAAAAAAAAAGTTAAGATTAACCCTCTGGATTGAAACAGGAATGGTACTCGCATGGAAAAATATGTGCGAAGCCGCGAGCAGAAATATCTAATAATATGACGGAAATTAGGGAAAACCTTTTCAGGCTGGGCTTAGATTATAAATAAACAAAATAACATAATAAAACATATCTAAAGAATAACATACAATCTTATAATATAAAAATAAATAGCTGAATGTCTTGCTAAGCTGAAATCTCGAGAGCAGCTGAACCGATTTCGCTTATTCCTATTTTAGAATATTCCTTGAAGTACGAAGATGGTTCTTACGGAGAGAAAAAAAGAGAACAATTTAAAAAATTGCCTGAAACTAATGACCACCCGGGCGAAGCCGGGACGGGCTAGTACTCAAATAAAAGAGTCTAAAAAACCCACTTTTATTACGCCAAACCACAGCCGCATTTCCTGATAAAAATTACAATATACCGCCATAACTTTGTAAAAGCAAACGACGTCTAGTAACGCGATGCTACGCCTACATACACTGACCAATAACCTTGTATCGAGGTAATTATGAAAGTATTCGCCACGCCCTCGGTAGTTAATTATTGTTCGGATTTTATTAAAGTTTTAATAAGCCGACTCTTTAATAGGCGTCATGGCTACTTCACGGTTTCTAAGCATTGAGTTCATAAATTTTATGCCAAAAGGCTATTTATTCCAGCGAAGTAAGCGCTTTTGTGATTATTAGAATCATGTAAGACACAGACATTAGTATACGTACTAACTAAAGTCATTTAAAACGGGATATTTACCATGATTTGTTTTTTTAGTTTTCCAATATTTCGACACAGTTTCATGCGCCATGATCATGGTAAATATCCCGTTATAAATGACTTTAGTGTTATCCATGATACATTCAAAAGTTTTACAGACATTAGTGTTTAAAATTATGAAAAAAAGATATACATATATTACTTAAGAATGTATTCTAGACAAAGTCGCAAGAAGAGAGTCGAAGAATCAAGAGAATGAACTTCAATCGATAGAAATAAATCCAATATTAAATAATTGTACCAATATTTTGTCCCTGATGTCTACGCAGCTATGAACTATTTTGTTGTAAAACAAATTTTCTTGCCTCTAAAGCTACCAGTATCTTTCGAAGTCATATTTTTATAAACCGTGAAAACCCATGCTTCGGCATATAGTAGATATATTTTATTTTATAGTTTAATGTATTCTATAACATGTGTTAGTACCTACCTCATCTGACTATATTTTAGATTAACCTTCTCTAATTACTTTTTGGGCGTAGAGCCGTTCTAATAACATAAAAAAAACAATAATAATACAATTTTTTTCCTATCGAAATAAAGTTTTTTTTTCTTTCGAGTTTTTTTTTTCATTACCAATTTCAAAATCATTTCCAAAAGTTTTGTCAAAATCCTCTCCCTGTATTACAAAAAAAAAATCTGACTACAAATGAAGCCTACCCCTTGATAATTATGCCTAAAATTAATTCCTTCACCTTGATTACAAACCGTAGGTACCTACCTAAAATACCAACCCTCACTGCACCGTCAAAATAATTTCATCATTTTTTCCATTTCATCACAAAATCGACAGGCGGGGGTGTTAAGGGGTGCAAAGATGGCTGCCGCTCTTAACACCCCATTTTTATTCTTGCCTCCCCATTTTTATCCTTGCCGCCCCCGCCGCCTTTTGTGAATAGAGGAGCGAAGGGTCACTTGAATCAGTACTAGGTTCCTATAAAATTTTAAAAGTTAGCCCAAACTTTCTATACCTCAAGAAATTAAATGTTGTAATTTTACTAGGCTATTGCCCGCGGCTACGGACGTGTTTTCCAAGAAAAAGCAGCTACTTAATTATGTTTTTCCAAGATCACGAACTAAATACACGATAAAATTTTAAAATTCTCTGTTCATTTAGTTTGTGAAGAAATAACAATTATGTATCGTTTTATCCATACAAACTTTTGTAATTAAATATTTATAAATGTTATAAGTGTGACATGATTGAAAGAAATACCTAACATTTTTCATTCAAAATCGAAATTGAGAAAAAAAATTAAAAACAGACTTACTAGCTTCATATGTTATATCAAATAGAAAATCAGACTTCGTTACTAGCTATGAAATAGTAACCCTGTCCCATCTAGCCCCCGTCTCCCCTACCTGCTATTATCTATTCTTCGGCAGTACTTCACGGCATGTGTAATTGGGCCGTGCTGGTAAGAGGAGATCGGAAAGGGTGCAAACTTTTTTACGGGTTTGTTTCAAGCGGGAACTTGATAATTAGAACTTTTTGCTTTTACTCGTTGCTTCTTTTTAGACGAAATATTTATCATTGAAAACTGTTAACGCATTCGCGTAACGACCTCTATGCAGAAGATGCTGGAGGTTGCGGGTTCGATTCCCGCCTCGATAATGAAATGAAAATAGATTTATTCTGATAGAGCTAAAATTTAATTATCTAACTATAGTAATCAAACAAATACAGCAAATTACTTAAAAAGACTTTAAATAATTAATAATATACATTGATTTAAACAAAACGGACATGTCTAAAATGAATTTTGTGTAGATCAAGCCGTACCTATGTAATGGTCAGTGCCTTGTTCCTGCGGTACAGATGTTTGTACGATCTGCAGATATTTGTTTCAGGTGTTCTGGTCGTCCTATGTACTACAGTAAAAAATATCTATCTATTTAATGTATTGTATTATGTTATCAGTCATCAAGTACCCATAACAAGCTGTGCTAGCTTGGAGCTAGATGACATGGATTTTCCAGCATTATTTATTTATTTATACAATGCCCAGACTCAAAATGTTAGAGTTACATCCCAACACTAATTGCCAACCTGATGTTGTCCTTTCAGAGATTACATTAGAATCATGGGCACTCTAAGAGCTACGAATAAAGCCCATGCCAGTCTCACCGCCGAGCTTGGGCAGTGAATGTATTAACTACGCCTACGTATCATTATCATTTAGCCTTTCGATCATACCTGTTTAATTCTAGTCCGTAAATTTGTCGTATGAAATCTCAAGAAATGTCGTCTTGTCGGCATTTGTCGCACGAATTATCTCGATTGGAGTCAGACAGACGTTCAAATACTATGAAGAACTTAATCTAGGCTGTCAGACATTTTATTTTACTGACTGTTTGTCCGATTATGAGAAGTTGGTTTCTGAACTCTGCTTACTGGAGCGAGTTAGAACCAAGCGAGTGACTTAACTAAATTCTTGAGATGAAATAGACAGGTTTAATTTACACCATAATATTAATTAATTTATGTGTAGCAATCTACTGAAAATCCCTCTTTACGAATAGAAAAGTAGTAATAAGAATTAAATTAATTATTTGCATTATTATGATTTATTTATAAAAATACAGCAGTTTAGCTTACAGTCTAACACCAAAACATTAGTGTTTTGGTGTTAGACTGTAAGCTAACTCCAAAGCACTAATTAAAGGAGTTGAGTAGGTAATGTAATAAATTTTCCATGGCAAAAGCGTTATTACTCAAGCATTTATCAATTACTGTGCAATCTTTCCTAATACAGTCCTTAGACTTGCACAGGACTAAGAAACACAGTGGATTGACAAGGGCTAGTGGTTGTTTATTATTGTCCTAGAAAGCGTCGTCATCAACAATGCACCACAGATGCATTTGCATCCACGAAGGGTGGTATGTAATATTTTTTTATTTTTATTTTATTTAGCCTGTTTCGTCCCACTGCTGGGCAAAGGCCTCCCCCAAATCTTTATAATGTAATATTATATAATGTAACATTATATAATATGTAATATTATATAATGTTATTAATTTGTAAGTGTTTTATACTATCTATTGACGATTTTTTTATGATAAACTTTTGTAAATATTTAGTTATTGCACGTCATTCTCTCTCAAATATTTTTGCATAGATACAGACTATCGGTCAAGTATGTTGATTCAGAAAATGAATATACATTTTACCTTACACAATATGCACATGTTTTTGGCAAATAAAAAAATCTTTATCTTTAAAGCTTATAGCTAGCTATCAAACTAAATTCTCATGACAATCTTCGAGTAACACTTACAAAAGCTTAATAAATCTAGAGCACTGTTTACATGCCAGCTCTACTAGCTTCATATACAATCCCATAGCACGCGTATGAACGAGGCACAAGACCGCGGTAAGGTTTCGGGGTAAGCTGCACCCCTCGGGGTGGGGAAGACACACCCCTTTGCTCGCTGTGAAGTACTGCAGGGGATTGCGTGTAGAGATTGTTAGTTTGTAAGTCTGTTGGCTTTAATTGCGTTGTCGGGGAATTCATGTTTTGTGTGTTTATGGATACTTAGTGTTTTATTTTAATAAGTGTCTATTAATAATTCAAAATGTAATTATGTTGTGATTCATATGTTTCTTGTTGTTTTTTGAACGTATGCATTATATATCGTGACTTGTAAATCGTGTTTAGTAATTTTGCTATTTATTGTATGCGACAATTTTTGTACATAAGTGAAAAAGTGTGGTCTTATACATTTTAATTTCACGTTTTTTTATTTTTTGCATACACCTAGTAACTACATGAAAATTACCTACGTAGGCTCTACTACAGAAAATTTACTAATAACGGTAAATTTTTACCGATTTCAGATTTTAAAAAGGAAATTTAATAATTTGAGCATTCAAAATAAGCATTTCGACGTCAAAATAAATACCAAATTTAAATAAATTAGTATCAAATAAGAATGATGAGAATTAAGGTGTTTTTGATTCCACCCACAAATCCAACCAAACAACTGGCGGGGCAGTCAACGCCGCTGAACCGCACCCCGAGCTCATCCCCTGCGCCCCCGCGCCATTTCTTTCTCTTATTTCCCGCTTTTTTTCGGTAGCCATTTTTATCTCGCATGCGCACAACTGGCCTTAGAATCAAGTACCATCGATTTATTCGATACTAGAGAAGTAAATAAACCATAGGGGGGTGATTTTTGTTTTTTTTAATGCATTTTTAAGGGCTATGATTGGGGGTGTGTGAACTCCTTGTTCATTAATGGTAATTAGAGTTTGGAAAGAGGTTTTGGTTTTTCTGTTTGGAATCGTTTTTTTTTATTCGAATATCGAAGAACCTTCTTATTACGGACGGGGAGTTTGAGAGTTTTTGGCGACTTAGGTCTATCAGGAATAACGAATAGGTTTAAAAATGACTAGAACGTGATATTGTCAAGAAAGAAAATTGGAGACAGAACCAGGTTTTAATATGCAGCTATGAAGATATATTTGACTGAACAAGTAAAAATATATTATAAGATTCGCTCATTGGGGGAGGCCTATGTCCAGCAGTGGACTGCTATAGGCTGGTGATGATATTATTGATGAAGATATATTTGACTGAACAAGTAAAAAGTTAGCGTAGAGAAAATGGTTCATATTAGAATTCGATAGCGGATGACGGACAAATGAAATTTAGATTTTTTGTGATTTTATCAGTATCATAAAATATTTTAAACTAAGATTTCTTCGATTTTTTTATACCTTTGTTTACAAAACGTATCTACGATTCTAAAACGGAATAGAGGTCTATAAATAAATAATGCTGGACAATCCATACAGCATCATCTAGCCCCAAGCTAAGCAGAGCTCGTGTTATGGGCACTAGATGACTGATAATATACAATGTTTCTGGCCTATCCATTAGCTTTTTTTTAGCTTTTTTACCATACTGGAAGAAAAAATCTTATATAGACGTTGAAAACCAGGTTCAGCTATATCTGGGTTCCGATGTCCCTCAATTCCAGTGACGTCATCTATCAATTTCCGCCCGTCTACGTCACTACCGGTGTAATAAAGGACAGAACCGGTCCGGACCGGATATTGCCCGCTGCAGTACATTCATTCTTAATTCAAAAAGGGAAGTATTTTCAACGATATACATTTTTGAAAAACTCTAGAAAATTTGTTCAAAAATGTATATATCATATCGTTAATTAAAAACTGTTTATCAAAAAAACTAATATAAAAAAAAAATTGTTTATATTAAAGAACTGTAGATATCTAACTGTAGTGAGAAAACTTTAAAGATACGATTAACAGATATTATAAAGGTACGTTGCTCTTTCAAAACTAAAGATTTTAGTTTGAGGTAAGGTTCTGATCCTCATCCTTCGGCTGTCCAAGCGGTACAGCATGAAGGTCATCCAGGTCTATGCACCGACCTCGGCACACTTGGATGATGAAGTGGAGGATATGTATGAAGACATATCCAAAGCCTTACATAACACCACTAAGGCCCACTTCAACGTTGTTATGGGGGACTTTAACGGCAAGGTGGGAACCCAGACTGGCAACGAATCCTAAATAGGCCCGCATGGTTATGGGGTCAGGAACCACAGGGGGCAAATGCTTGTCAACTTCCTTGAGGAGGGGCTGTTCTTGAAGAACTCTTTTCTTAAGAAACAGCCTCAAAGAAGTGGACATGGCAAAGTCGGAGGGCGTTATACACTATGTTTACCGAGTCGTCGTCTCCACTCAAGAACACGTTTACCCCAGCGGCCGTCGGTTCTTCGCGAGATATGGCCGGCCCACTGCCACTTCAGCTTGCTAATTCTTAGAGCTATGTCGATAACTTTGGTTCTCTGTTGGATGTATTCGTTACGAATCCTAGATAGATAGATAGATACTATATAGGTATACATATAACAGGTAGATGAAATAAATAAATAAATAATGCTAGTCGCCGATAAAGTCATCGAAGCGTGCTGTAAGGTAGATACATACTTCTGCGTCAACCTAAGGTCCTTTACACCGACGACTGCGTAATTACCAACTCATAGGATATAAAAGGACGAAATACAACACCTTTTGGATTGCTAACTGTAACGTATTCTTTATATTTCGGGACACGACGTGGAAAAGTTTCTCCTCTTTGAGGATCAAGGACTCAGAGGTGCTTATTATGGTCACGTATTGGTTCAAAGAATATAGGCCCGTATTAAGAAAGCTTGGCCTACCATAGATCTATGCTTGAGTGACGTTTATGCTATAGAAAAGCTTTACTCAAGCATAAATCGGTATAACTGAGCAAGCTCTGCATCCAGCATCTGCCTGCAGTCCTTCGCAGGTCGTCACTCGTCATCCCCCTGGTCGGAGGGCGTCCTACACTACGTTTCGCGATCTCCATTACCTACTGTTAGAGATACCAAAAAATAGGACATGATAACTCTAACTTCATACAACATAATTGTATAGCAATAAAAACCACGGATTACACGTACGGTATTGCTAAGGTATAAATATAGGAAATTAACTAGCTCTTGCACGTACCTTCGCTTCTTAATAACATTGTACTTTGTACACCTACCAATAATTACTAAAAGAATTTAATTTAACCTTTACAGCGTCTGAAATAAGGACTCTTATCCTAAGATAGGTCCTCTACATGTCTCCGAATAATCCTGAAAGTCAAAATCTGGTGGCATTACCCTCGACGCCCATTCAAAAAGAAAGTGTACCCTCTCCGACGAGATCCTTGTGCGCCCACTCTTCGTTATTAATGAGAGGTTGCACTGCGATATACCAATCTTGGTATTTGAGTACCTACAGTCATATAATAATCAAAATCACTTTATTGCATGAAAAATGGTATAACTTAGATATAGACATATCATTTATTTGCTTTTTTTTGTACACACAATATAAATTAATAATTTTGAACTACTACAGCTGTTTTGGCAAATAGTTCAAGCCTTAATTCAACCCTCATTGGTCGAAGGACATTTGCGCAGTCTCAATCCAAAGCTCCGGCAAGCCGAAGGCAGATGCTGGATGCGGCAAACTGAAGACAGCGCGCTATGGCGCTCATTAGAGGAGGCTTAGGTATATCATAGAGACAAAGATATAGCATATATCCAGTACTGGAATAATATAATGCTGATGATGATGGTGAAAGCTAATTAGGTTATAATATATCTTTTTCTCCATCTCTGGTTGCCTAGAAGAAATAGCTTTAAGCGATAGTGCCGCCTATTGTACTGTTATTATGTAAGATTTAGATATAAAGTGTTATTTTGTTATTTTGGGTACAATAAAGTGTTCATTCATTCATTCAAAGCTATACGCAAACTCCCACTTCCAAATAACGAAAGGCACTTTCAAGAACGATTCAGGTCGTGATTGTTGATTCTGACAGTAATTAATATATAAGAACTATTTGAGTTTTAATAATAAGACCTCATTTATATTTCTTGCCATGGACATACATATTCTGGACAGTTAAAGGCTTACACTTTGGCGTATCTTAAACTCCGTAATTTATTCATTTCATTATATACTACTTATACGATACTTTGCAGAAATTGATTTTACGTTTCGAAATATAAATACCTAAACAATATCAAGTATCAAGACTCTTAATACCAAGACACAGACACCCTGTATACGGGTTTTTCTTGTTTCTTTTTGGCAAGACCACCCCATATAAAAGGCTAAGTGTGCAGAAAGGTGGCTGTATATAGAAGTAAACAGAGTTATATGTGTTTTCTTATATGTATTTGCATATTTCAGAAGTACCCATAGGAAATGGACGAAGTAATTTTGTAAATAATAATTAATAGTTTCATGCTCTGATTTTTGTGTGATTGGTTTGGTACAGAGGTTAGCAGGTAGAGAATGCTATATAGCATTATTCTCGCCTATTTGCAACTTTTATGCAATCACTACATAATACAAAATAAAGTCGCTTCCTCCTGTCTGTCTGTCCCTATGCATGCTTAGATCTTTAAAACTACGCAACGGATTTTGATGCATATTTTTAAATAGATAGACTGATTCGAGAGCAAAGTTTATAAACCATTTGACACATAGATTTCCACGTGGGCGAAGCCGCGGGGAGCAGCTAGTAAAGTATATTCTATCTAACTATACGATAAGCTGCTAGAAAATGGAGTACCTAGTCTACACAAAGTGATCTACTTGATCACGTTTATATGGGTCTTGGACGCTTAAACTACAAAGGGGTAAAGCACCCTACATGGACCTACAAAGACTTGTAAAGACTAAGGGATCTCAAGAAGTCCTTAAGGACTAGATTGGCTCGTATAATATTCTCAAACGATGCCTTCTTCTAGGGCTTTAGCTCATCGTTCAGTTTGTAAAGATTCGGTAGTGTCATCGTTTCAACAGGTATCTATGACCCTCTATCCAAAAATGTTCTAAAAAAAAGATTTTTATTATTAAACGAAGATGCCTTTACGGTGGAAGCGAGAAAAAAAGGATTTTTGATAGTTGTCAAAAAAATCAAAGTGAGCTGAAGTGTCAGTGGGCCGGCCATATCTCGCGTAGAAACGACAACCACTGGTGTAAACGTGTTCTTGAGTGGAGACTACGACTCGGCAAACGTAGTGTAATAGGACGCCCTCCGGCCAAGTGGGATGATGACCTGCGAAAAACTGCGCTGGATGCGTCAAGCTGAGACAGGGCGCTATGGCGCTCATTGGGGGAGGCTCATGTCCAGTAGTTGACTAACATAGACTGATGATGATGAATCAAAGTGACTACTATCCTGGGAACATAGAAAATGGTGTACGATTGATAGCAAACCACTTATTCGCCAGTTTTATTTCTTGTATAAAAAGCCCAAATAAATGAGTATCTCTCGCTTAATAACTTTTTGTTCACTAACTTTGAAACTCAAACTCACTTGCAAAATATTTTTTTATAAAAAGTATTTTATACCATTTTAACGCATAATTTATGTGAATAATTATTGAAGGCATTAAATTAAAACATTATTTAACATGACCACAAAAAGGAACATGACACCTAGGCGTAATATGCGTTAACAGCACCTGCTTTTTGCGTAATTAGTCAAATTCTGACCACCACTGCATGTAGTACCTACCTACTACATATAGTACCTACCTACTACATGTAGTACCTACCTACTACATGTAGTAACTACTACCTGTGGTACCTACTACCTGTGGTACCTACTATCTGTAGAACCTACTACCTGTAGAACCTACTACCTGTAGTACCTACTACCTGTAGTACCTACTACATGTAGTACCTACTACCTGTATACTGTTTAACTGCTGCATCAGCATTATTTATCCATGAAACGATTGACAGCCTTATCTTATGTCTTATCATCCGTCTATGTAAGTCAATTAAGTTACAATTGGCGGACTTCTTGCTAAAGAGCGATTGCTACCAGACATAGATATAATAGAAAAAACTTTGTCACACAAAACAGAATTAAATAGGTACTTAGAATAAAGGATGATTACCTACACAGTACATTTTTGTAAAGAAACAATAACTGAGTTTTTGTCCATCAGAGAGGGATTTTAGTTTTAGGGATTTAGGGCAGGATGTCGGGACCTCATCATATCATTATAAGTATTAATACAACGGGTATTTATCGAGTTTATTTACCTATTTTTCCCGACGTTTCAACAGGTTTACACACTGTCGTGGTCACGGGATGACAGTGTGTAAACCTGTTGAAACGTCGGGAAAAATAGGTAAATAAACGCGATAAATACCCGTTGTATTAATACTTATAATTATGTGTTCAGATCGCGTAAGTTTAAAAATACTCATCATATCAATGTAAATAAATAAACGGCTATAATATAATCAGAACTCGAGATTATATAGCCGTTTATTTTAGAACAATAGTTTTTAAAGCACAGCTAAAAGACCTTTGCATGATAATTATCTTCTATACAATAAAGTTGCAAAAAGCTTTATCATGCAAGAATAATTCACTAAAACATCCATTCAAATAAGGTCCAGGTGTCCAAATAATCTAACAAAAACTATGAAAAGACCTTCATAACTGACCCTTTATAGAGCACGACCTAAAAAACACCAAAGCGTACTTTCAACCCTCTATTCCTCATACAAAATGTAGAAGGTGACCCTTCCAATGTGGATAGTATGAAAGGGTCACATTATGACCCTTCGGCAAGGGCTAGGCCTTTGTTCCATTACTCCGGTCAGGTAAAACAGCTGTCGTTTTTAATACACTATTATGACCTTATTAAGATAAAAAACTTGAATGAGAGATTTTAACTGGGAATCTCTAAAACTGATTTACATGATTATATACTACATGAACGAATTATTTTTTATGATATTCATATATTTATTCGTTTTGAGTCTTCGACAAGTTAATTAATTGCATACAATAGTTGAACATGAACTCTTCGTCGTCTTCGTAAAATAAATTAAATTTAAAAATCGCCAGATTGGCGATGACCAACGCCATCTAGTCGAAAACTTACTAAGCAAAACATCCCCAGTTTTCTATACTGCCAATGGTACAAGAAGCTTGTTTTGCCGGGCGCTTGAATGTAGTTTAATACTATTAACATAGATGGCGCTGACGCTAAAATTTGTTCCTAACTAGTGAATAAATGATTTATGTAATTTTAACAAAATACTACACCTCAAACACATCGGGCTCATTAATTTTAGCCATGAATTCTATACCTCGATCATAACCTTTCTTTATCCCCTTTAGCCCTAGACCGTACGGATAAAGATTCGACGTTGCCATGTGAAAAATCCCCGTCTTATTGAAATCCGTCTTTGGGCCCATCAAATTCGTGACCACAGGTTCGGTAGAGCAGTTTCTATCTCGTGCCTCCTGTATAGTATTACATTTGATACCAATAAACAAATCAGGATACGAAACTGACGCAAACCAAGCGCTCCAAGATCGTATATGACTGCAGAAGCTTCCACAGGGGTAGAAATTTACGATGTCGTAAATTTGGTACTCTCCGCCGTTCAGATAGAAGTTGACATGGCCAACTGCTCCCGCGAAGCCGAAGATGTCGCTGTTTGTGTGGATGATGTCGACCTTATCAGCGTCTGAAGCGTCGATCCTGTCTTCGGGGCCTAGGTTCCTGAAGCAAGGACCTGCGGGGTCTAGACCCGTCAGCCTTGATACTTTCGTACCTGTAAAAAAAAAGGGTTAATTGCAGTTATTTTATGTAGTGCAAATCTCTTATTGGCCGTAATGTATGGGCTGTTGATTTTGATGAAACAATAAAATAAAAAAACTAAACCTATAACAATCAATTATTGAATGTTGAAAATGATGCCTTTCTTTGGTATCAGTCATTGTGAGATTAAGTCGCACCGATATCAGACATTTTGGGATTAAGTTCTTATGGACCGGAAGCATAATACTTGTATTATTTTACAAATGCGTTATATTGATCATTATGCGTCAAAAGGGAATTGAATAATTGAAGAGAACCTATCGGATTGTTCGCTCTGTATCAGAAGGTCTATAAAGGAAAATTACGTAGTTTGCAAAACGTCGGCATATTAAAACGTCTATATGGTGGCAATGTCTTGAGCGGCAAAACGACTTACTAGTAAAACGTCCAAAATGTAAAATTGTCAACCATTCACCATAATAATAATAATGGGAATAAAAATAGTTATCAATCATAAAATAAATTTTGACTTTTGTTCTTCATTGGTTAAACCAATGAAGAAGAAAAGACAAAATTTATTTGATTATCTTTTCTTATAATACTTTAATCATTTAAAGTTATCAATGATTTCTGTGGGCCGATCCCGGCGGCACTGCAATGCCGGGCCGACCCGTGACGGGTAGGGATCCGCAAAAAGTATCGATACCTGAGTATACTCGATGCTTTGGTTACGATACCGAGTAATTTAGTAGTCGATACTATTTAATACGATACTGAGTAAGAATCGATACTTTTCACCGTACTCGATACTTTTTCATTGTATCCATCCCTATTACCGTTCTTCTTGACTATTGTTTATGGACTCTGGCTAATGCTGCTACTATACTAGGGGAAGTCCCCGTCCTAAATCACGGAATTATACCGAAACTTCGAAAGTGTAATGTAAGTAACATAGAGTACATGATGCCTCCTCCAAAATCTTAGATTGATGACAAAGTTCTTGCCTGTCTTAATGTGTGCTGGTCGCTATTCCGAACAGGCGGTAGAGTTGAGGTTTCAAAACGATCCTCTAAAATTGACGACCGATGTGGCGCGGTGGGCAAAGGTCCACCTGCGACGCAGGAGGTTGCGGGTTCGATTCCCGCCTCGGAACAATTGTGTGTACGATCTGCAGATATTTGTTTCGGGTGTTCTGGTCGTTGTCTATGTATAATAAAAAATATCTATCTATGTAATGTATTGTATTATGTATATCAGTTATCTAGTACTCATAACACAAGCTCTGCTTACCATGGGGCTAGATAATGCCGTGTGAATTGTCCAGCATTATTTATTTATTTATTTATTAAAATGTTACTGACTTAACGAATTGTGATTTTCTGATTTTGATACCGAGATTTTATGAGGAGTATTATGCACTCTATATTACATACCTTCTCGAAGTGACCTAGGATATTTTTTACATTCTCGCTCTCATTATTTCATTACATTCATTCATCTTATTCGTATACCAACGTTACGTATGTATGTATACTAACAAATTAAATAAAATTCTTGCTAGTCTAAGTTAGTTATACTTGTGTGTGGTTTATTTGCAAAACAAAAGATGCCCCCGACGAAAGGCACAAGCGATGTTTGGAAGTGTTTTAATAAAAAGTATGGGAATACAGCAACATGCAAAATCTGTTTCAAGACATTTAAGACGAGTGGAAATACATCGAACTTGATAAAACACCTAAAAACTCACCCTGAAAGGTAAGTTTGTAAAGAGCTAAGCTAAACCATACTTACACTGAATCATTATTTTTATTATTGACAAGCTTCATAGCTTGGTAGTGACCCTGCCTTCTGCTTGCGCTGTAGGCTGTGGGTTCGATTCCCACTCAGGACAAGCATTGTGTATGAGGAATATCGAGAAGATAACGCACTACCGACCCAGACAAAGACGAGATGAGTTTATATCTCGCAAATCCAGTGTTTCCGTTGAAATCAAACCCATTCCAGCAGTGGGAAGACATGAAAACTGTGTTCCCAGGGATTTATAATCTTGCTATTCGTTTTCTCATAATACCAGGGACGTCAATTCCGGCGGAGCGTCTATTTTCTAAAGCTGGATCCCTGATCACGGAGACTCGAAACCGAGTGCTGGGCTCGAGGGTCAGTAAACTACAATTTTTGTCTGATTGCACGGGAGATGACTTAGGATTGTTATAAACTTAGAATATTACTCTGAGGTTATAAACATAATTTTAATTAAATAAACCACTTTCAAGTACTATTTTTCGTGTTTTCGCTAGTTTTCATTCACGCTTAATCAAAAATTAAAAAGTACTCGATACTTTTGATACGAGTACGATACCGGTATCGATTATCTTTGTTGCGATACTACTCATGAGTATAGTATCGATACATTTGTTTCGATACCATATCCCTAGTGACGGGAGTGGAGCGAGCCCCGAACATCCCGTCGCTTGACAAAAATCAGTTTAATATACTGGTCCCTCAGTGAGGGAACTTTCAGATATTAAGCTGAAAAGAACAGATACTACTCTTTGATCTTAACCAATAGGCCGAGAAGCGATACAGCAGCAACTGTATGGGACGCTAGTCATTTACAGCCGTGCGTTCTCGTCAGCGCGATCTAGAGCTCGTTCACTTTTACTAGTGACATCTAGTTAGGCGCGGCCCGGATTTGTTTGGATGACGTCACTGCGATGTGACGTCACCGCGATGCGACGTCGCATCGGTCGTCAGTGTGTCGACTCCAGTTGAGTTATTCCACTGACCACTGCACTGGTTCGAAATCGTCATCGGTTTACAATAATGATGAATGCATTTTCTGCTTTCAGATTTTACATCGGGAATATCGGTGGTATTCTGTAAAGAATTAAGTTCGCCTGTAGTGTATTCGCATAATGGAGAATAAGATGACGTCATCGGAGAGATATCGGTCTCTAGCATCTAGATCAAAAGATATGCTGATCCAGTTCCCCCCAGAACTTCATCCTACTATCCTACTAATATAATAAATGTGAAACTCAGTGTGAATGTTTGTATATCCTTCACTATATAACTTATTTAGAAGAAATTTGGTATTAAGATAGCTTTCAAAAATCGCTCCGAATATCGCTGTCCCTATTTAACCCTTGTAGAGGTGAGTCCGGTATACAATATCTAACTAAATAACTGTTGGCTTGGTTCAAAAATATCTAGCGTTATTGAAAGGTTCGCGTACCGCTGCTAGATAATAACTGTACGAAGCGAGCATTGCGCTCACCGCTCACCCGACCATAACTTATCATAACTAAACCAACCTTCAATAACTATCATATATTCTAGGCACGCTAGCTACCATACACCCAGGTGATTTAATTAGAAATATCTAATACTTGTTGGCATCCCTGTCTCGCCCAACCAACCATAGCCAATCCAACTCGCCGCTCGCACATTCAGCCCTCAAAACCCATTGATCTGCTATTCAGTTGCATCTAGACTAACTAGACGTCAAATGAGTACACTAATGCATGGAGAAGTTGACCTGCCGGGTGAACGTCAATTTTGACCAATGTTGACGTTGTAGTTGGTGTCAAACTAATACAAAATTGACGTTTGACAGCACTGATTGCTTAATTTACGCCTGTCGCAAACTGGTCGCGAGTTACATAATCACCCGGCGGATTGTTATAATACCCAAAAAAAGGATTCAATGGGGGAATGGGATCAATGGGTTTTGAGGGTTGAATGTGAGAGCGGCGAGTTGGAGTCATAAAATATTATAGTGGAAATATGCTTGAATTAGAAATAATTTTGGTATTACGTTTGTATGGAGAATTCGTCCTCCGCTGGCTCTTAAGAGCATATTTCTTGCAATAAATGAAATGAAATGTTACCTGTCAAACGTTTAAAATATTTCCCGATGAAGCTAACTCCTTGCCCGCCATGGCTGATGCCGACCAGTTCCACCTTCTTGGGGTCGAGGCCGTACGTGGTGAGCTGCACCAGCATCTCTGCTGCCCTTAGTCCTATTGGACGGAGTAGTCTGGCTGCCCTGGGGGAAACAAAAGGTATAAGAAAATGTTACATAGGTACATACACATCACACCTTTTTAAACTTTCGCAGTTTGTTAAACCATTTGTCAGTTAATTTCACCAATTGCGTGAAATTAACTGACAAATGGTTTAACAAACTGCGAAAGTTTAAAAAGGTGTGATGTGTATGTACCTATGTAACATTTTCTTATACCTTTTGTTTCCCCCAGGGCAGCCAGACTACTCCGTGGTGATTTATGAAGAAAACAATTATTCTTGAATAAACAAGTTTGTATTCTAAATTCTAATGGATATTAGAAATGATTGACTGAAAAATCGTTCGATTTTTTAGTTCTCAAAACGGCACAAAAATTCGGTTATTCCTGGGAAATTGAGAACATTCCCAAGAAACTAAACAAAAACAAAACTTCTGTACTAGTTTCTGCCCACGACTTCGCACACGTTTCGATGACAGACTCGTGGTCACACCGTTTTGCTACACCAGTGTGACTACGAGTAATTTATTTTACTCACGTTTTAAGGTTGTCTATCCCATGGAAACTGATTTATGTGATACAAACCCTATGTTTGTCAGGAACTACCTACCTAACTATCTGTACCTACGCAAAATTTCACAGCCGTTCAGTAATTTTTGCGACAACAGTAACAAACATCCATACATACAAGCTTTCGCGTTTATAATAGAACTTGCTGCGCCCCGCGGTTCGCCCGCGTGGAAATCTATGTGTCAAATGGTTTACAAACCTTCATTTTGAATCACTCTATCTATTTAAAAAACCGCATCAAAACCCGTTACGTGGTTGTAAAGATCTAAGCATACATAGGGACAGACAGACACCGGGAAGCGACTTTGTTTTATACTGTAGTGAAGTAGGATACCCTGACCGTAAAATCAATAGGTACTTACACTGGATACGGATATGTCATAAAGTGGAAATACTCCATCATCAGAACATTATAATCAAGACTAGCGTACAGAGCGCCCATAGACGGCGTCATGGCGTTCACATTGGAAGAGTCAAGGTATCCGTTCTGGAAGACGAGCGTCTTCTTGCGGAAGTCCAAGTTTTTGGCGAGGATCTTCATCTGGTGGTAGTTGTACTGAGTGCGGTTGGCAGTGAGGAAGTGACCTTTCTGGAGATGCGTGAAGTGAAGGTTTTTCAGGCTTCTTCTGGATATCCTGGCTTCTTTCGTGGATCCTGGACCTGCAAAACAATGAATAATAATACATTATTTAATTTCAGACCATAGAGAAGTAAGGAAAGCCCAGGATGAGATGGCGTGACGAGCTCGAGGCACATCTTCCATCATGGCCTGTTGCAGCGTTGGATCGCAAGGAGTGGAAGGAGAAAAGGGAGGCCTTTGCCCAGCAGTGACATAAATGGCTAAAATAAAATAAAAAATAATAATAGAGAAGTAAGAGATCTTATTTAACTTATTATACGGTCGGAGGCGGGAATTGAAACAGCTACCTCCTGCGTCGCAGGCGGACCTTCGCCCACTGCGCCACAGAGGTCGTCAACAATAAAATTATAATCTATTTTATTTTGTTCATAAACTAAAAAATAAGAAATTTTAAAGTGATATAATGCAAAGTAATAAATACCTACGTCATAGATGCCCTGCGACCAGGTGGGATGACGACCTGCGAAAGACTGCAGGTAGATGCTGGATGCGTCAAGCTGAAGACAGGGCGCTATGGCGCTCATTGGGGGAGGCCTATGTCCAGCAGTGGACTAACATAGGTTGATGATGATAATGATGATGATGAAATGTGGGTACTTGAGTCCGTAGAAATCGACTAGTCACCCGACTAGTCGATTTCTACGGAAATTTACGACGTACGGGACTCGAACCCGAAATCTTACACTCAGTACGGAAACGGACTATATACCCATATAGTCCGTTTCCGTACTGAGTGTAAGATTGCGGGTTCGAGTCCCGTACGTCGTAAATTTAAAAAAAACCAATGGGTTTCTTTCACCAAGTAGTTATAGCTACTTACAGTCCCTTAAATATCCATTGCTCCGCCCTTCCACTTCTCTCGTTGTCTCAATTGTAACAACTAATTTAAGAAAGGCAGCGATTATTAAACCGAATAAAATTTTAGAAAACATTTTAATCGACTTTTAAATAAATATTTTGTATAATTCTTAAGGGCGGGCGAGGTCGGCCAAGAAAGCGCTGGCGAGACGACCTTAACGCCTTCCTCGGAGATTGGTGGGAGATCGCACGTGACCTCACTGAGTGGAAAGATTTGGGGGAGGCCTTTGCCCAGCAGTGGGACGAAACAGGCTAAATAAAAAAAAACTTAAGAAAAACGCAATAAAGGTGCAAATAATTATAGTGTGGTCTTCTAGGGAGGTTTGAGCTAAAGACCCACAACTTTATACAGCAGAGTATATTTATATCAATTTTAATGACATAGTAACTCAAGTGATTTAAAATATTTTATTAAATACATTCATATTTTACTCAGCCTAATTAACCTAGCGACATCATTATGTACATATACATATTATCATTATGTTATGATTTTAGTACCTACGATCAACGTAACTACTATAATTGTATATTATAGCTTAACACTTTGAGTGCTGAAATCACACGGTATGTGTTTTCTACAAGTGACTAATATGCGTAAATCCACACTAGCGCAGCGGCTGAGAAAATACAGATCTTTGTGACTCAGCCGTAATATTTTTCGAACGAAACGCATGTGCGGCGGAACACAACCGCTGTGTAGAGCGGTAGCACGAATTTTTTAGGTTAAAAAAAAAGATCGCAGTCGTCGAAAAAAAATCGCAGTCAAATTGTTAAAAGTCATTTAAAACGGGGTATTTACCATGATTTGATTATTGAGTTTCCAATATTTCGGCACAGTTTCATGCGCAATGATCACGGAATAACTGAAGGCACTGCGAGTAAGTTTTTATTGGCAGATATACCCATCTACCCTCATTTTTTGTCTTCTGCTACGAACGTTACCACTACCACCGGTTTAGATAGATAACACATTTATTTGACACTGCAGCACATAATACAAAGGTCACAATAGGAAAGGCATAACAAAACATAGATAAACGCACCTCCTGCGACGCAGGAGGTTGCGGGTTCGATTCCCGCCTCGGGACAATTGTGTGTACGATCTGCAGATATTTGTGTTCTTGTCGTTTTCTATATATAATAAAAAATATCTATCTATGTAATGTATTGTATTATGTATATCAGTTATCTGGTGGTACCCATAACAAGCTCTGGAGCTCTCTAGCTTGGAGCTAGCTAATGCTGTGTGAATTGTCCAGCATTATTTAAGTATTTAGTTATAGTAATAGTAAACAATAAGTAATAGTATAAACAATTTAAAAAGCTATTGCCTGTCAAAAAGGCAATAGCTCAGCGAAAAGCTTTGCTCAAAGAGCAAAACACAGATTTTCAGTATTATCCTTTGAAGTTTCATTATCGAACGCAACTCGATCACGACACACAACACTGACGGTATCAAAACGCGACGCGGTTCGTACATCACTTCTTCGGTTTCGCACATTCTCACAACAGGGTTCCAGATTCCAAATAATAATAAAAATATATAAAATAATTAATAAATAATGCTGGATAGTCCATAATCTTATGTGAATAACCATGAAAGTTTCAAAAGCTATCTGGCTTCCTAAATAAATCGTTGGGATACCTATAGAGTTATTAATGCACTCATTCGTCCACTGCTGAACATGGATCCCCCAAACAAGGGGCATAACTAGTTTCTGCCCTTGGCTTCACACGCGTTGTTTCTATGGAAACGTTTTAAGGTTATTTCTATTCCATTGGAGCTAATTTATGGGATTAAAAGTAACCTAAGTTTTATCCCTAGCCTGTATCTACCTGTTTGCAATTTTATAAAATTTCAGCCTGATTCGTTCAGTAGTTTTTGCGTGAAAGAGTAACAAACATTCATACATAAAAACCTTCGCGTTTATAATATTAATAGGGTCACCACGATTGGTAGGCGGTTTGATGACGTCAGGACCTATAGGTATAAAAATGTATAGAAGGAAGCAGCAGCTCTTTGTCTGGTAGGTTCCCTTATACTGACCCCCACTCTTACGACGACATCGAGGACGGGCTAAGTTGAAAGGGTCGATTCTTACGCGCCATGGCCTTGTGTGATATTAATATTTATGTAAGTATCATAGTGTTCATTGTTAGATGCCGCCACACAAAACGCATACTATGTAAAAGAAATGCGCCCTTATGGTAACCACCAGACTTTTTTTGCCTTGATCTAGCTAGTGCATGCAAAAAAAAAATTCTATAGAAAAATAAAATATTTATTTGTGTTTCATATAAAATAATACAACCTAAGAACTAATAATAATAAAGATAACAAATTAGGAACGAATAAAAGAATTAAAATACGAGAACACAGAAAGGCTACCGACTCAGCATTAAATGCTACATTGACATAAGCCAGTGTAGCGCTGGTTTTCAGCGGCGCCAGGATGCTGAGTGCAGCACACAACACATCCCTAATAATGACAATTTAACACGCAAATCACAAATTAAAACACTAATAACAACGATATAACGACGACCGATGTGGCGCGGTGGGCGAAGGTCCAAATAAAGAACAAAAGAACAAACATCTTATTAAAAAAATAACCTAAGCTTGATCTTAATCTTGAACTTTAGTATTGTATACGTGCTTACTTTGTACTGTTATGAGCGGTGTTGTGCAAGGTAATACGATGTCACCGGCACTTTTTGTAATCTATGTATATGCCTATGTGGTGACTAAATAATGAATATTCATAGTTCAGATGTATTTAAAACTTTGGATTTTCTATATTTAAATACGCATAATTATTAGGAATCTACGCTTGTTGTAAGCAAGTACCTACATGACAAAAAATATTGTCGTCTAATTCATGGAAATGTATACCGACTTCCTTATTCCTTAGGATTTAAGATGTAAGTAGGTTTGTTAAGCTACATATACAATGTGTATTGTCGAACCTTGATCAAACGAGATGTGCGAATACACGACATATATTTATCGATAAAAAACAAAAAATAAAAAATTATATGTTACCTATCTCAAAAATAAAGCCGATTTAATATTTTGTTTAATGAAAACAACTTCATCTGGTTATTTCTTCGTTTCTTTTTGAGTAAACGGTGTATTTTATTCAAAGTAGCCTCATTTGAAAGCTAGATAGTTTACCTAGCTAAGAAAATAAGAAAAATATACAATTTCGGTACATAAGCCTAGTAAAATCAATATTTTTTTAGAAATTTGCAAAAAAAAAACAAATTTTATTTTATTTTTGATCTGTAACTTTAAAACTGGGTTATTGAGGTGTACTTTTTTGCATGTTGTATTAAACTTCATAATTTAATCTACAAATAGTCCAAAAAATATTGGTCTATCTCTGTTTGTGTACTTTTTTGCATGTTGTATTAAACTTCATAATTTAATCTACAAATCCTCCAAAACATATGGCTCTATCTCTTTTCGTTGTTATGTTATTCATCATTGAAAATAGGTACTTTCTGTTTTGTACAAAGATCAACAGGAATATCAACTGATTTAATCTACATAAATTATAAATAAAACGAGGCAAGATAGGAAGAAATGGAATGAGGTCTTTGCCCAGCAGTGGGATAGTAACGGCTGTTTAAGATAAAGTTTTTGTTTTTTTTACTCATGACAAAACAGAAAGTACCTATTTTAAATGGTAAATAACATGACAACAAAAAGAGATAGACCAATATTTTTTGGACTATTTGTAGATTAAATTATGAAGTTTAATATAACATGCAAAAAAGTACACCTCAATAACCCAGTTTTAAAGTTACAGATCAAAAATAAAATAAAATTTGTTTTTTTTTGCAAATTTCTAAAAAATATTGATTTTACTAGGCTTATGTACCGAAATTGTATATTTTCTTATTTTCTTAGCTAGATAAACAATCTAGCTTTCAAATGAGGCTACTTTGAATAAAATACACCGTTTACTCAAAAAGAAACGAAGAAAAAACCAGATGAAGTAGTTTTCATTAAAAAAAATATTAAATCGGCTTTATTTTTGAGACAGGTAACATATAATTTTTTATTTTTAGTTTTTTATCGATAAATATATGTCGTGTATCCGCACATCTCGTTTGATCAAGGTTCGACAATACACATTGTATAGTTTTTAACAATCTGCGTCCAATGGTAACAAACACAAACATGTTTACATCTTGGCGATACCCTGAGGCAAACTAGTGCTGCCACCTATTTTATCTTATTATTAAAACTGACTGCGATTTTTTTTCGACGACTGCGTTCTTTTTTTTAACCTAAAAAATTCGTGCTGCCGCTCTACACAGCGGTTGTGTTGCGCCGCACATGCGTTTCGTTCGAAAAATATTACGGCTGTGCTGAGTCACAAAGATCTGTATTTTCTCAGCCACTGCGCTAGTGTTGATTTACGCATATTAGTCACTTGTAGAAAACACATACCGTGTGATTTCAGCAATCAAAGTGTTGAGTTGAATAAAGGAAATATCAAGTGGGGATTTTGTGATACATATTATAAGCTTTTTTTAATGTCTTTGTAATCGTTTTATTTTGTATAGTTAGAGATATATAAAGTTGCCCTTGGTGACCACCAAACTCTATTTTAGTATTTCTACCTATTAACTATACAAAATAAAACTATTATAACAGCATTAGCACAATGATTATATTAAATTTTTCCTTTGTTCAACGTAATAATAGTAGACGACCGATGTGGCGCGGTGGGCGAAGGCCAGCCTGCGACGCAGGAGGTTGCGGGTTCGATTCCCACCTCGGAACAAGCTAGATAATGCTGTGTGTATTGTCCAGCATTATTATTATTTAAATAATAAGATAATCTAGGTGGCGGCGCTAGTGTGCCTTATTTTATTTTACTGGTAGTATTACAATTATCGGGAACTAAGATATACGTCAACAGATGAATGAAAGTACAAGGTAACAAATAATAGACAATTTTAAACCACCATCACATTTTCTTTATTCATATCATTCAGAAAATCTGTAAACATATCATAATCTTTTTGAGCGCCTTTCATTCCCAAATAATACGGATAATAATTCAAAGTCTGTAAGTGAAATATACCAGGCTTACTGAAATTCGTTTTCGGGCCCAAAAGGTTAGTAACCAGTGGTCTATTAAAACAGTTCCTATCTCTAGCGTCCTGTACCGTATCACATTGAACTGCTATAAACTTATCAGGGTTCTGCATAGCAGCTATCCACAGCTGGAAGGACCTGACATGACTGCAGAGGTCTGTGCAAGGAAGCTCTGCAATATCAGCCGCCTGGAACTCTCCACCGTTGACGTAAAAGTTAACATGCCCCACAGCTCCTGCGAAACCGTACCCGTCGTTGTTTGTATGGATTATATCAACCCTGTCGGCGTCTGATGCATCTATTCTGAGCTCAGGGCCAAGCCTCCTGAAGCAAGGCCCTGCAGGATCCAAAGCGGTGATTCTGGATATCTTTTGCCCAGTGATCCGCTGGTAATTCTTTCCTATGAAGCTGATGCCTTGGCCCCCGAGGCTGATGCCAATGATCTCTAACTTCTTTGGGTCGAGGCCGTACTTGGTGAGCTCTGCTAGCATTTCCGCGGTCCTTTCACCGACAGCTCTGAGAAGTCTGGCAGCCCTGTTAAATATAGTAATACATAAGTATCTTAGTTACTAAATACAATAGGATACTATGAAGGTTGAAACTTAATGGTTACAAGACTAGTGAGCCATTATTTGTGTACCCTTATTTTTTAAATAAAAAAAGTGTACACAGAGATAACTAATAAATATGTACATAATGCTGGACTATCCACCAGCATCATCTAGCCCCAAGATAAGCAAGCTTGTGTTATGGGCACTAGATAAACGTAATATAATAAATTACATAGATAGATATTTTTATTATACATAGATAATGGCCAAAACCCCGGAACAAATGTCTCCAGATCGTACTCACAGTTGTCCCGAGGCGGGAATCGAAGGCGGACCTACCTACGCCCACCGCGCCTCAGAAATCGTCATTGACCCAAAGAAGAGAAAGAGACTAGTCAACAGTTGTTTAAATAAGTTAAGGACCAGATACTTACAAGGGATACATAAAAGCTGAGAAATGTACATACTCCAAGAGCAATACATTGTGTCCTATTCTCGTATATATACTTCCCATGGCCGGCGACACAGGAAACATACGAGAACTGTCCAAATACCCATTCATGTAGATCGTGGTAGTCTTTGTAAAGTCAAGTTCTTTAGCCAGTTTCTTCATGTTGAAGTAGTTATATTCGGTTCTGTTTGCGGTGAGGAAGCTGCCGGGGTAGAGATGGATGAAAGAGAGATGGCGGACGGTGCGTCTTGATATTTTCGCTGGTTTCGTGGATCCAGGGCCTGGAAAATGGAACAGGAAATAAATATAAAGCTGGGTGTTACGAAGAATCCTCTAGCCTAAATAAAGCAAGCAGAACTTGTGTTGCTATGTACCATCGACTTCATTTACTACCAACAAAAGGTATAATAACACAGCCCGTATTTTTGTCTCTGCATAGCTACCAGTACCACCCTATTTGTACAAATGTAAAGGCTCATTTTAAAGCTAAAATATAATATGTAAAGCCACATCTTTATCTTTATAAAGCTATTGACTATATCGATAAAATTCAGTGAATCGTTATCATGAAACTTTAATGATTGATAATGATTGCGGCAGCGTGGAATCTTGCCAAATCGTTGGCAAGAACAAGGGCTAAGCAACGCTTGTATTTATTACTCTGACCTTTAACAAAATAAATGAAAAGTAAAATATACTTTACTGCATATAATTCAAATAGCTTCTAATGATATCCCTCATCAAGGGGAACATTGATGTTCTTTCAACACGAGATCTAAGTGACTTATCTATCTGTCAATAGGAGTAAGTATGTGATGGTCCCCTTGGGCAATGTTGCAGACATGATCGGTGAAATGCAACTCTGCCCAACCATCTAGGAATATTATATAGAAATCTCGCTCTTTATAATGGAAATTGTAATACTTACAAACTGATATATATCCAAAGGGGAACCCCTCGACATCTCTTGAAGTTTCAATGGCCGATAGTATATTTACCAAAGCCGCCAAACACAAACCAAGCACAAGATTGGAGCCCATTGTGATACCCTAGACTAATTACTCTGTTGTCTATGGTGATACTAAATAATATTGTGCTAATGATATTCTGCCAAAATTTCAAATTTCGCTGAAATAATTAACTATAACTTATATTTGATTATATATAATACTACATATAACTTAATATTTACATTTTCTACAACGTATGTATAGTTCGCTAGACAAATAAACAATGGGGTCTTACTAAATTATTCAGGTTTATTTTGTGCGGCATTAATGGTGTTATGTCTTTGCATAATTAATCTTACTCCTTTGACCTTATATAACCTTCATTATTTCACTAACGTCTGCCCGTGACTTCAAACCCATTTCCAGGGTTACTTCTGTATTTCTGTAAAGCCGGTAATGTTAATTCAGACCAACAATGCCAATGCACGAACCTATGCGAAATTTCAGTTCTATCGTGTTCACAAGCGTAACGTGTTCTTGAGTGGAGACCACGACTCGGTAAACGTAGTGTAGGACGCCATCCGACCAGGGGGGATGACGACCTGCGAAAGACTGCAGGGAGATGCTGGATGCGTCAAGCTGAAGATAGGGCGCTATGGCACTCATGAGGGGCGGCCTATGTCCAGCAGGGAACTAAAGGAGCGTTCAAGTATTGCCATAATTTTTGGAGATTTTTGAACCCTCCCCCATGTAAAGCGATAAATTTTTACCTAAGAATCACAATTATGTGGCGTAAAACACCGTTTAATTATAAAAGAAAACAATGTTTCGTAAATCGTAGCCCAACCCCCTTCCCCCATATCTTTTAAAAAGACACTATAACTTTTCTATAAATACCCTTGTGAACAGACTTTTATGTTCACATTTTTAACGCGTTCTTTTTAGGAATGAATGAAATACAATGATGCTGTATGATCATGTATTGATGCTTGTGCATTTCATCGCACGCGTTTTCAAGTACGCAATGCTTGTGTCGCTCATTGGGGGAGGCCTATGTCCAGCAGTGGACTAATATAGGCTGATGATGATGAATGCTTGTGTCCGTCTTCGGGTTATCACTTACCTCTCTGCCAAATTTCATTAAAATTCTTTCAGCCGTTTAAGCGTGAAAGGGTAACAAACAGACAGATTAACTTTCTTATATTATTTGTTTTTACGGAAGTATGATTACTGCAACAAAATATTTTACACAATGTTGTTAAGCTTCCTATTTTTTCTTGAGTATAGGTAGTCACTTTTAGAAGTTAAAATTATACATTAAGCTGTACCTACCTATATAAAAACTGCTTGTTTTTATGATTGATTCTAGAAAAATTCTATTTTATATTTGTTCTAGCTGCGCCCCGCGGCTTCACCCGTGGAAATCTGTGTATCAAATTGTAAATAAAACTTCATCTTGAATCATTCTATCTATTAAAAAAACCGCATCAAAATCCGTTGCGTAGTTTTAAAGCTCGACAGACAAGACAGCGAGAAACGGCTTTGTTTTATACTATGTAGTGATTTAAGATAGCTTCTTTGTACACAGTGCGCAGTCATACCTTGGCTTCTTTGTCCTCCGCCCAATTGGGATGACGACCTGCGAAAAAGTGCTGGCAGATGCTGGATGCGGCAAGCTGAAGACAGGGCGCTCTGACTCTCATTATGGAAGCCCTATGCCCAGCGTTTAACTAGAATAGGCTGATAATGTTGATGATGACCTAGGCTTATATTTTGCACGCGATTTTATTACATCATGTTCATAATTACCAAGTTCAGAGGCCAAGTTACATTTTAATATCTCGTAAAACCTGATAGCGCTTAGCCAAGTTCAAGTTCAAGCCACGGCAACAACTTATTGCAGTTCAGCGAGCAAATCGTGGTCCTTATTTTATTTAGTCCTTTCAAAATAATAATAATCAAAAAATAGGTTATTATATAGTATTTTATGTTTAGTAGTAGTGTGTAGTATATAAGATAAAGATTAAATTTTAACCTAAGTAGGTACTTATTCAATGTTACATAACATTTCCTAATGGCCCAGGCTCTAAAACGGAAATGCGTGGAAATGTCCGAAGCGGAGTCGAGAAGAAACGTTTTTCGGGTCTCAAGATGTTTCCGCATCTATCATCATCATCACCAGCCTATAGCAGTCCACTGCTGAACATAGGCCTCCCCCAATGAGCGCCATAGCGCCCTGTCGCATCCAGCATCTACCTGTAGTCTTTCGCAGGTCGTCATCCCACCTGGTCGGAGGGCGTCCTACTAGGACGCCCTTGGAGGAGGCCTATGTCCAGCTGTGGACTAATATAGGCTGATGATAATGATTGGATAAGTGGGTTAAAATTTAATATTTTCTTATATTTTGGAATAAAATATAGGCTGCTTTTTATCCATACATCAGTTCCCATGGAATAGAAGTAATCTTTAAACGTTTCCATTGAAATGTGCCCTCCGACCAGGTGTGATGACGGCCTGCGAAAGACTGCAGGTAGATGCTGGATGCGGCAAGCTGAAGACAGGGCGCTATGGCGCTCATTGGGGGAGGCCTATGCCCATGGGACTATCATGGCTGATGATGATGAGGGAAACGGGACGTGCAAAGCTACGGGTAGTAAATAGTATTTAGTATTTCAACCCAAAGACATTCACTAATGGATATAGGCCTCCCCAAGGGTCGTCCTTCGACCGTCGTCGTCGACCTTCAACAGGTCAGCAGTCCACACTGTGCCTTCCGGTACGTGGTCGCCGCTCGAAACTCATTTTAAGTTTGTACTTACATTTACCTCATTATACCTAAATAATGAGGTAAGTAAAATTAAAACCGACTCGGCCCGAATGAAAAAACAAGAATTTTACTATTCGTACTTACACTTCTACTAAATTATTACCTAATAATGTTGGATAATCCAGACAGCATGATTTTGGTCTAGCCCCAAGCTAAGCAGAGCTTGTGTTATAGGTACTTGACGACTGATATATTTTATACAGTATCTATAATACATATTTATGATAATTTTTTATTATACATAGATAACGACCAGAACACATGGAACAATCTGCAGATCGTACACACAATTGTCTTGAAGCAGGAATCGAGCCCGCAACCTCCTGCGTCGCAGGCGGACCTTCGCCCACTGCGCCACAGAGGTCTGTCTATCTCTAATCTGTTATAGTGGTAGAAGATACTGTCTAAAATAAGGGATATTGAAATAAACACAGATTATTATCAATATGATTGTAATACGACCGATGTGGCGCGGTGGGCGAAGGTCCGCCTGCGACGCGGGAGGTTGCGGGTTCGATTCCCGCCTCGAAACAAAGGTGTGTACGATCTGCAGATATTTGTTCCGGGTGTTCTGGTCGTTTTCTATGTATAATAAAAAATATCTGTCTATGTAATGTATTGTATTATGTATATCAGTTATCTAGTACCCATAACACAAGCTCTGCTTACCATGGGGCTAGATAATGCTGTGTGAATTGTCCAGCATTATATATATATATATATATATAATAATCATATCTAAAGTCTAATCTTAGGTAGGTATATCTATTAAAATCATCTGTTATTCATCTTTTTCAAATATCCCTCAAAATATGAAATTATTAATATAATACCGTCTAATATCGCATAGAAAAAATACAGCTATATTTTTTTTATGAATAAGTAATTAATTAATTTCCTTCCAAATTGTACTTGACACATAAGTTATGAACATACTAGTGGTTACTTTATCACTTCTTCCACTGGTTGACAAAAAATTGAAGTGAACGTGTTAATTGATAATAATGAAGTATAAAATACGGCCTGTTCTTATAATTTGTAAGCCTAAAGAAATAAAAAACTTTTCATTTTCATTTATCTACAACAGTTTGATGGTTGTTAATGTCATTTTAATTTGTACACATTATACTCGTAATAAAAAAGACTCATACTGTATAAATATAATAAATAAATAATGCTGGACAATCCAAACAGCATTATCTAGCCCCACGGTAAGCAAAGCTTGTGTTATGGGTACTAGATAACTGATATACATAATACAATACATTACATAGATAGATATTTTTTATTATACATAGAAAACGACCAGAACACCCGGAACAAATATCTGCAGATCGTACACACAATTGTTCCGAGGCGGGAATCGTACCCGCCCACCGCGCCACATCGGTCGTCGTATAACAAGTTTTTAACTTAGTTACCCAAATTACTAGGTCTACTGTATGTACCAAAACCTCTACAAAGACTTTAAAAAAAATACAGCTATCTCATTTGAATTTGTGCATATTATAATAGATATAATTGTATAACAGGTTTAGAACTAAGAACAAGGTATTAAAACTGAAACTGCATAGTTTATTAGGTTTACTGTACCTACTGTTACTGTAAAGACCTTCAGAATTTGTTTAAATTACCGGCCCGTCCCGGTTTCTACTTATTATAATAATGTAAATTTAATTTTAGAACTAGGCTGCAAGAACTCCATTTTAACAAAGACAACAAGATTTTTACACTTTATAAGAACTCCATTTTAACAAAGACAAGATTTTCACACTTAATGCTCGTAAAACGCATTTTATGTCATGTAGCTCAAACGGATAGAAAATGATTATAGCATAGCCCTGTTAGCTAAAAAAGGTAAAGGTTTTACCAAATTCAAACAGATCGAACGAAATCTCTTAGTGCGAGCCTCCTTGGTCAACATTGGAAATGTTACCAAGGAGGCTTGCACTAAGAGGATTATATACTATACATACATATTTTGAGGATCAAAATACAAACTCATTGCTTCCTTGACAATAATGAACATTGCTCCCAAAGGAATCATGAGATTGTATTTCGAACTTCAAAACATGTATCGTGTGAAATTATTGTTAACAAATAGATCCGTACAACGAGATCTTCTTCAAAAATCGAAGTAACCTTTGTTCAGAATGCGGAATAAAAAACGAACGCTTCACAAGTCACAGCACGTTACCAAACTTTATATAATTTGTTGAAGGTTTGTTTATCATAGGGCGTAAGTCCTCACACGCCCCCGAGTGTGAGTGTGAGGATCTCTAAGAAATTAAATAATATCTAATACTAATACGCCCGGTTTTAATAAAACCTTATTTACCATTTCAGCGACTAAATAGTAAAAAAATTAGATAATATCCCAAAAAATATATTTAAAGAAGTATAAGTACTTATCTCCTTGTGTATAAGACTGTCTTCGTCTTGGGCGTGATTAAATTCCTCAGGTACAGGTCTCAGGACTGGTACTTCAGGATTCTGTATTCCAGAATCCTGAGGTGTTTTAATGACACCTGTGACGTAAGAGACTGCTTTACACTCTTGGTTCATCATTTATTTTTAAATTTATTTTAATTATTTTCTTTGATACCTATTCATTGAAGTTGTTTAAATGAAACTTGTTTTATACTATGTTTTTATGCTTTACTTGTAGTTTTCTTTGTTAATAAACTTATTTATTAGTTAATCAATAAATTATTATTTTATCATAATGATTATTGAATGTCTTACGTTTAACTTGGCTGATTTGTATCAAAGAACCACACCATTATTAGCCTCAAACAGTCTAGGTTTCACACTCAATTGTCTCTCTTACGCTAACGTGTCAAAGTCTTAAGTCACTTTACAAACACTTTATATCGGGTCCATCGACCCATTGAGAAAATTGCAAATTATGGATATAAACCATACCATATCCATAGCGTCCAGTATCAATACTATTATCTCATTCTCATAGTACTATTCTTCACTATGCTCTTCATCAAAGATGAGAAAAACTCATTCTCCTTCCTCAGTCCTTTCTCCCCCAACGCATAAGGGTAGTTATTGTCCGTCGCCAGAAAGAAAATCCCTTCCTTACTGCGATCAGATCTTAGACCAAGGAGGTTTGTGACCCGCGGAGTCCTATCATAGCAGTTCTTTTCTCTTGCATCCTGCACGGAGTCGCATTGCATTCCGATGAACGATTTTTGATTCTGCAAAGAGGCGACCCATAATGTAAAGGCTCTTATATGGCTGCAGAGGACATTGCACGGCATCCAGATGAAGTCTCCTGGTTGGTATTCGCCGCCATTGACGTAGAAGTTGACGTGGCCAACGGGAGCGGCCATTCCGAAGCCATCGATGTTGGTGCTGATGATGTCGACGAAATCTGCGTCGCTTTGGTCGATCCTGGAATGTTAGAGGTTGCTTTTAGTATCAGGGTGATCTACGTGATTGATGTATCGAACTCAGGGAGAAAGGTTTTCTTATCTCAAGTGGAACAAGAAAAAAACGTTGAAGAAAATCTGCTTTTCTTCAAATCTGTTTTCCTCCTAAAAGGGGGAAAACCGGAACAAGAAAATCAGGTGGAGGGCGAATTATAGATATAAAAATCCAGGTTTCCCCTTGAAAATTTTGTCTTAAGGGGAAATGGAATTACAATAATCGATGAGGGGGAAAAATGGAATTTATTTTTATTGGATTTCTATTGAAGATGTCAGTACCAAATCATGCTGTTTGGAACAAGGTAACTAGGGGGAATGGATATTATGCTTTATCAAGACTTTGAAGTTTAGTTCACGTTTAGTTTCAACGTCTTCAAAATCCTTTAACCTTTTAGAAAGCGATTGTGTTGTAGCTCGTATTTAAAAGTATAAGAACCCATTTAAGCCACATGTATTGGTAGTACCAGTCCTATAAGCTTTATTAAGATTAAACGGATCGCTTCACTTCCCATACAAATGTAGAAGAGTAACTACTGCACTGTTTGATCTTGACTATCCAAAATTAAGGATAATATCAATTTATCTCATCATTGTCTATGTTTGTATGCCTACACCCAAATATTTATAAAAAGTAGGTATACATATGAAAAATACAAGCTTCTAAACTTTCATATTTTGACACTCATTTTAACACAACTTAAAAAAACTCTAAAATAAAGCCAGTTCTAACATAGTTTAGTTATTCAAAAGTTAAAATTAATTAATTTTGCAAAGATACACTTAATTCTTTATTCGTCTCCTGGTTTTAAGCTACCTCCCACAAATTTTCAGCCAAATCGGTTCAGCCGTTCTTGAGTTATAAATAGTGAAACTAACACGACTTTTTTTATATTATATAGATTGAACAACGATTTCTTACCTGTCTTCAGGCCCAAGATTCCTGAAGCAAGGTCCCGCGGGATCCAACCCCGTGATCCTTCCAATCTTCGTCCCCGTAATCCTCTGGTAGTGCTTGCCGATGAAGCTGATTGTCTGTCCTCCGAGGCTGAGCCCCACCAACTCCAGCCTCTTCGGGTCCAGGCCTGATGATGTGAGGTTTGATAGCATCTCTGCAGCGTGCTTGCCGACAGTTCTTGTGAATAGAGATGCTCTGAAAAATAACATGTTATATGCTCAGAGTATTATAAGGTTATATGTAATAAATAATATACGTAATAAGTTCTTTCATAAAAATCAAATCATGGTAAATATACATACCGTTATAAACGACTGTTGAGTCACATTCCCCAGGAAACTTATTAGTTCTGATGAGGTCTCAATCTCAAACTCAAAATATTTTATTTCTTTAGGCTTACAAAATAAGCACTTAGACAAGTCATACTTTATACGTAGGTACTATAAATTGTTATAAAATAAGATTATTTTACTGTTCACTTCAATTTTTTGTCCACTAGTGGAAGAAGTAAAAAAGAAACCACTAGTACGTTCACATCTCTATGTGTCTAATACATGGTTATTTGCCTATGTAAGTCTAAATATAATATAATGAGATGCATGTCAATATTTAAGTAAAGCTATGCACAACATCTAATTACTTACATACTAATGTCAAGTATCAACATCATTGAGGTTATCAACCTATGTCGATTTATCTACTTACAATGGATACTGCATGGTGGTAAACTTGTTGGTATCAAGCAGGAGGACGTTGTAGCCAAGTCCTTTGTAAACGGGTGCTATGCTGCTGGCCACGAAGAAGTTTGGGCTGTCCAGGAAACCTCCCACGTAGACCATGGTCTTCTTCTTCCAGTTAATAAACGAGTCTTTGGAGAGTTCTTTCATCTGAAATTTATGAGAGGTTGTTTTATTACATGTGATTGGAATGACTGTTTACGTCGTATTCCAACTTCTATCACCAGCTCTGACAGCCAGGCGGCACTCCTAGCGTTGGACTCGAAGGTCATCACGTCCAAGCTAGTTGAGGACTGTCTGTCACGACTTAACGTTCTGGGCTCGAATAACAGAGTCCTCTTAAGATGGGTTCCGGGGCACGCAGGAATCAACGGCAATGAGTGTGCCGACGAACTTGCGCGCTCCGGAGCAAAGGGGACTCAGCTGGGACCCGAGCCGTTCTGTGGCATACCCAAAAGCTTGGCGCACAGAACACTCCTGGGATCCTGCCTCGAGGAATCGCACAAGCTTTGGAGAAACTCCTCGGGCATGGATCATTCAAAATCTCTGATAAAAGCCTTCGATAGTCGGTATACCAACCGAATCCTAGCGCTAAGCAGAGGTAACCTTCGCATCATGACAAGAGCCCTAACTGGACACTGTCGCCTTAACAAGCACATGTTCAAACTAGGGCTAAGCGACACACAATCCTGCAGATTCTGTGAGGAGGCGGATGAAACGCCCCTCCATCTGCTAAGTGAGTGTGGAGCACTGATGCACAAACGCAGCATCCATCTGGGCAAGCATTTGCATAGCCCAGACGAGCTGAAAGACATCACCCCGAAGAAAATCCTACAGTTCCTAGCAGCTGCAAGGGTTAGTGGCGAACTATAAACGCCACGGCTTCGGGACTGATGTAAAAGTGGCGATCACAATAGGCCTATCATGGCCGCCGTGACACGAAAGCCACCCCAAAGCAAATAAAAAAAATCACCAGCGCAAAATCCATACTATCTATCTATCTATGTATTTTTGTGTAATATAATCTGATGTATGTAGTTTTTTACTATTGCATATAACATGTGACCTGTAACCAAAAATTATCAATAAATGAACTATGAACGTCGGATGTATTCATTACGAATCCTATCCTTCAGAGAAACTCCGAGCAAATAGCGCCTACCTGATAGTAATTATACTTCTTCCGCTTTGCTATGCCGTTAGGGCCCGGCCCTTGGACCGTGAAGGTCAGCTCTCGCAGGGTCTTCTTCGTGATGACGGGTTCCTTGTCTGATGAGGGGCCTGGAATTAAAAAAAAACAATGTTTTTTTATGATGACCTCTGTGGCGCGGCGGGCGAAGGTCCGCGACGCAGGAGGTTGCGGGTTCGATTCCCGTCTCGGAACAATAGTGTGTTCGATCTGCAGATATTTGTTACGGGTGTTCTGGTCGTTTTCAATGTATAATAAAAAATATCTATGTAATGTATTGTATTATATATGTACATACGTTATCTAGTACCCATAACACAAGCTCTGCTTACCATGGGGCTAAATAATGCTGTGTGAGTGGTCCAGCATTATTTATTTTATTGTTGTTATAGCGACAAGAGAAATATCTCTTTGGTAACAAAGAAAGTTACAATCAAATAATATAAACAAACTAGCTGCGCCCCGCGGCTTCGCCCGCGTGGAATTCTATGTGTCAATTGATTTATAAACCTTCCTCTTAAATCACACTCATCATCAACCTATAATTAGTTCACTGCTGGACATATGCCTCTCCTAAAGCGGATTGGATGCGGCAAGCTGAAGACAGGGCGCTATGGCGCTCATTAGGGAGGCATATGTCCAGCAGTGGACTGCTATAGGCTGATGATGATGATGTGTTGATTCTTATATTAACGCGATAATGACTTAACACCAAAATCGTCACGGTCTTTTTTGTCAAGTCGGACCTTTACAAATACACCCAATATTTGCACCAGCAAGGCTGAAGGAAGTGGAAATCTGGTATCGTAAATAAACATTTGCAAAGTGAACTTTAAGGTAACTGTACTAAGGTCGATCAATACAAAGATAAGTTTCTTAAGACCACCAATGTTTACTTAGCTAATTTGGTTCCTGGCAGTGTAGGTACTGCTAAACTGACAAAAACAAGTAAGGTAAAAACAACAAAATAAGATAAAAACTAACTCCAAAGAGGAACAGGTTAACTTAGTCACAGTTAAAACACAGCCTTATCCAAGTCTTATCCGTGGAACTTTACCGTGGATTAAGGCTCATCCAGGCATTAGCAAACATTAGCTTTTTTTTCTATTATTTATATTTCACAATAATTGCATCTTAATCTAAAGCTAACTTAAACGGTTATCCCGTTTGACCGTCAGCTGATTAGTCTCTATTAATTAAAACATTTCAATAAAAACAAATATGTACTCGTATCTACCATAAGGGAAATATATATAAAAGAGAAAAATATATACAAGAAAAAAAAAAAAAAAAAAAAAAAGAAAGTGATTTATGTTTAATAAATAATTTGTTGTGTGTTTCTGTTATGAGTGTGTGTGTGTGTGTGTGTGTGGGTGTTGTTATTATTATTGAAAGTAATAATACCAATTACTAGTAAAAATCTTGTATGATGTCAAAAATGATGTTGCATTTATAGCAACAGTTTTTATGGATTTTAAGAGTAACCGCAAACTAGCGTACTTACAGATCCAGTGGTCTGATGAGTCCTACTAGTTTGCAACATAAAAAAAAAAAAAAAAAAAAAAAACTCGTTTCTACCTAATTAAAAAGCAGGCCCTACAAGTAAAAGCGGTACAATGATCGACTGTCCGGTGCGCGACCAAAAATACAATACCTACGCTCTGTTACCAGCGAATGGAGCGAACTGATAACACTATACAGGGTAACTAAATAGGACAAGTTTTAAGTAATTTAAAGTTATAGTGAATAGTAGAAGTATTTTTAATTTTTAATTTAAAGTTTTCGTCGTTAATATTGGATGAAATTTTAAAAGGAATTTCGTTAATTAAATTAGGTATAAGATATCTGTTCGTACGTTTGCCGTAATAGTTATAAATTCTAGGTATAACAAGTTTATGTTGGGTTTTTTGTCTTGTAGAAAGTTTATGAGTAATTTTTATTTGAAAGTCTTTGTTTGGAAATTGTTCTATCAAAAAGTTAATTTGAATTTTTTGATGAATCGGTAATATTTTGCCGTATTTGTATATTCCAGTAATATTGTCATCTTTATATAGGTTTATTTTAATTTTATTAAGTTAAGCTGCGGGGATGAAGCTTTTGATAAATTATTGGATTTAAACATCAACAAACAAACCGCTTTAATTCCCTGAAACATTACAGACCTTACTCTGGACACGTCACTTTGACGTCACTGATTATGAGAAAACAGAAACTGTCTTCGAATCCCTTAGTTATAAAATGTTTTAGGTTTTGCGAGATAAAGACATATCCCTCGAGAATATTTTTTAAAGGAGAATATTTATTTACTACTACGGTATCATCCTCTATACAACTGCAAAAGAATATCCAAATAACACTTTTAAAACTATCATAGTCACTTATAACGGGATATTTACCATGATTTGATTTTTGAGTTTTCGGTAGATCGGTATGTGTGCCCATAAAAACTTACTCGCAGTGCCTTCAGTTATTCCGTGATCATGGCGCATGAAACTGTGCCGAAATATTGGAAAACTCAAAAATCAAATCATGGTAAATATCCTGTTAATAACCAAATCGGCCCATAAATGACGGAAAAATCGAGGAACATACAAAAATAGTAGTATATTTTTACACAAGGGATCACAAAACTTCAATATAGGAGGTTACGACTGGTAACCTCTCCATCGTAACTTACGAGGTTGCTATACAATATGGAGTTGTAATGGGTGGTTTTGGCCCGGGTAAAAACATAACTTTTCACTTCGATTGCGAAAGAAAAAGCAATCAAAACTAACCTTCATATTGTACATTTTTTTTACTTCTCTAGTTCACACACAGGTCACATTTTATACTATTCATTATTATCAATTAATTGTCATAAGTCTCATGATTTTGACCGCAACAAATAGTAAAATAGCAATAATAATATCAATACAAATAGTAATAATAATAGGTATAATATATTAATTATTTTAATTATTTCTTTGCCGTTCTGTTCCATTTGCATAAAATAATGAAAAAAGCCACATTTAGTTAAATTTTTAGTAAACAAAACATTTCAGTGATTTCGCACTACTAAAAACTTGTAGGTATTCGTTACACTCAACTACCTACGCATTCTACCACAAGAAAGAGTCACACGAACATCCAAGAATCACCAAGAAGGCGCATTCAGTCAGTTCCATTTTCAAAAATGAATTCAAACGAATTGTATGTTCGTTGTAAAAAAAATTACATACAGCTGACCATAAAACCTCTTCCTTAAAAAAGAAAGATTCCTTGACGTTTGGCAATGACTTTGACTGTTGGTAAACATTTTTAAATTGGAACAAATAATTCTCACGATTCTTCCGGGGTGTAAGAGGGACTCCAATATCTCGTCTCCCAAGCCAACCTAACCTGCACGAGGTACACCCTGCTAGATAACGAACTAGGCTCTGGTGAAACTATCAAACCCTCTTCATAATTTGACAACTCATTAATTTTACAAAATTATTTTCCATTACTTGACTTGAATAAAAGAAGTCACGTCAAGTCATTACTTGACACTGGCAGAAAAGCGTCCAAATTCATCATCATCATCATCACGATTCTTCTGGAACGGCGCGGATTAGTGTTTGAGATAAACAAAGCTTAGAATAACTAGGCAGCTGTCTTATTACTCTGAGAAACAAAGGATGTCATTCAACGAATTCTAAAATTGATAAAAATTGTCTCTCTCTTAACATGTTAAGTACGACTTGGAAATAAATGTTTATTTAGGGTCATACTTAGTTCCGTTTGGAAGGTTCCGTAGGTATACCAAAAAAAGCATTAAGTTATAAATAATTTGCATGGTCTCGGCTTTAAAAATATAAAAATACTGCCATTTTCCCTGTTAAACAAAATGTTAATAATGTGCATGCCGGAAATTACAATAAAACGTAAGTACCCTCTATAAATAGGTCATGACTGCTGAAGGAAAATATTTACTAAAAATATTAAAACCAAAATAAGACTAAAATAAACTACCTACCTACTTGCATTATCTGACCTTCCATCGGCAAAGCCGACTGCTATTATACATACGAGAGTACCTACATTGAAAGAAACTGTGCCGTGTAAAACAAAGATAAATACAAGTAAATAATGCTGGATAATCCACAAAGCATTTATGGGACAAAGCAAGGGGGAACTAGAATAGAATACATAAATGACGACCGATGTGGCGCGGTGGGCGAAGGTCCGCCTGCGACGCAGGAGGTTGCGGTTTCGATTCCCGCCTCGGAACAATTGCGTACGATCTGCAGATATTTGTTCCGGGTGTTCTGGTTGTATTCTATGTATGATAAGAAATATCTATCTATGTAATGTATTGTTATTATGTATATCAGTTATCTAGTACCCATAACACAAGCTCTGCTTACCATGGGGCTAGATAATGCTGTGTGAATTGTCCAGCATTATTTATTTATTTATATAAGTACTCCGATTTAGAATCCAAGATATTTTTGAATGAAAAGTTAACAGTAACTGATAACAATAACAGAAAACAAAGAGGTAACAGCAAGGTTATCTTTAAAAACTAAAACACAAACTACAACAATGCATAATCTCACATGTGGAGTAGAAAAATGTTTAAATGAATTCGAAAACTAAAGATTATATGAATAAAACGATGAATGAAGCTTTCAAAAACAAAAATAGTTACGAGCTTTAAAATAGGCTCCGAAACTACTGGACCGATTTGAATTTTTTTTTCATTGTTGTTGCTGGGAAGCTACACTATCCGCGGTGAACATCAGGCTATATTAAAATTTAGAAATGTGAAATTTGAGTTTCACGCGGGTGAAACCGCGTGAAACAGCTAGTAATAGATACATTTGAATCATTGTTTTCTGCCTTTAGGCATGCAATCTTTTTATTTTAATTCAATACAATTTAGAAAAATAACTAACGCAAATTATCCTTAGATTATATTCACACAAGCCATTATTTTTTTGTTAGCCTTAAAATTAATTTACCTTGTATAAACATGGTAAACATGTACAAAAAAAATAATGTTTTCAATCAAATTTTATCTTAAAAATATCTATACAAAACATGTGCCTGTCTGAAACTCTAAAAACCGTGATGTCATTGGATTATTCAATACTAGCTGCGCCCCCCGGCTTCGCCCGCGTGGAAATCTATGTTTCAAATGGCTTATAAAAAAATCCTCTTGAATCACTCTAAAACCGCATCAAAATCCGTTGCGTAGTTTTAAAGATCTACATAGGGACAGACAGACAGTGGAATACTTTATTTTACACTTAATAGCAGGACAATTCACACTCCACGGAAGACCAGCGCTATGGTACGATCTGCTCTACCATAGCACATGCTGAGTGGAGACCGATTTTGTCAGTTTCTGTCTTCTGTTAATCTAAGTTTAATTTAAAAGAGTCTTTGTTTTGACAAAATAAAAATCTTTTTACTTTTACGCCATCTAGCCCCAAGTTAAGTCTTAAAGTTCTTCGACATGATTCCTGTATCCTCAGAATACAAAAACACAAAGAAGTCGCAATAATACCGGTCTTATATCTGCTTATAAAAAAACTTCTAAATAAACACAAGTCGTCAATTAGTATATCTCAAAAATATGTAAACATACGTTCTTATATAAAATACTAGATGCGCCCCGCGGCTTTGCCCTCCGAAATCTATGTTTCAAATAGTTTATAAACCATCCTCTTGAATCATTCTATCTATTTAAAAAAAACACAGCAAAATCTGTTGCGTAGTTTTAAAGATAGGGACATACATAGAAACAGACAGACAGTGGGAAGCGACTTTGTTCTATACTAAGAGCCTGTCCAGATGGAGCGTATTTAAATTTAAATTTAAATTTTTTGCAATGAAACATTGACAAAGCAATTCCAAATAAAATCATTTTTCTAAATAAAACAAATAGAAGTTCTTATTAAATTTATGGATACATTGATTGATTTAGTATATCACAAAAAGATGTAGACATACCTATGTAGAAAAAAATATGTCGTAAAATATGTAGACATATAAACATGAATCAACCAATTATTTATCATCATGACTACGGATGACGGTTATAAAAAGGGAAAAATAATAAATAATAAAAAAAATGGAGCTTTCCATACAAAAAGTCACTAGTTTTGGGTTCCGTTAATATAGGTGCGCTATTGAACTGGTCAAGAACGAGTTATGAATTTAACTTGTTTTTTGTTTATTTATTTATTCTCTTTAGGTATTTGTTACTTTGGCCTTCTGGTTCCTGCTTGACTGGAAGCTTTAAAGGGAGTAGGTATGGTATTACTTCTAGGTAAAAAAAATATGCTGGACAATCCACACAGCTAGCCCCAATCTAGGCAAAGCTTGTGTTAAGTTAATTGTTTTATTATACATAGAAAATCCGGAACAAATATTTGCAGATCGTACCAATATTTGTCCCAAGGCGGGAATCGAACCCTTCGAAGGCAAACCTTATTCGCCGCGCCCCAGAGATCGTCCACCTTAATTTGCTTCAAAGGTCTTTTGCTTTAGTATTTTATTTATCCATCAAAGAAAATAAACTTAATGCTTTATATTTCGAGTCTCAATCCATTCGATTAATATTAAAAAAAATCTGTTGTTTATGTTCGAATTTAATTTCTGAATGTTTGCTCTTTACGTTTGCGCTTTTGCATTGAAAGTAATGAAGTTTATTTACTAATTGTCTTGTAAAACTTAAAACACAGTGCAACATTAATATTATTAATGCGAAAGTTTGTATGTTTAAATGAATGGATGGATGTTTGTTACTTCTTCTCGCCAAAATTATGTAAACTATACAGGTTGCTGCAAATTTTGCTAACAGGTAGTTCTAGGCATGTAATAAAACATACTATATACTATGCTACTTTTTATTCCTTTTTATATTATTATTTATTATTTTATTTATTTATTATTTTATATATTATTATTTATTTTATATTATTATTATTATTTTTTATACTTTTTATTTATATTATTTATTTTACAGTTCTCATGGAATAGAAATAACCTATAAACGATTCCATAGAAACAATGCGAAGCCGTGGGCAGAAACTAGTAGTAAAATAAATATGTATAAACAATAGGGTAAAGGAGGGTAAGTCGCCTCAATGTTTATGTTTTTCTATGACGATACGTACATATGTACCTAAATACTACTTCTTATCATTATCATCATCATCATCAACCTATGTTAGTCCACTGCTGGACATAGGCCTCCCCAATGAGCGCCATAGCGCCCTGTCTTCAGCTTGACGCATCCAGCATCTAGCTGCAGTCTTTCGCAGGTCGTCATCCCACCTGGCCGGAGGGCGTCCTACACTACGTTTACCGAGTCGTGGTCTCAAGTCAAGAACACGTTTGCCCCAGCGCAGCGGCCGTCGGTTCTTCGCGAGATTTCTTATAAATACTTATAATTGTAATTTTCTTTGTTAATAGACTTAGTTTTTACTTACAATCACTAAGGTAGCCGACTGGGAAACCTTCCATGGCCTTTGAGCTGGTCATTGAATTCACGACATTCGTTGAACATATTATTACTGAGACCGCCACTAATGTTTTTGCAATCATTTTGAAAAAAAAAACTTTTTTTTAAACACTTTATTTCGTAATTTCAATATTTTCAGTAAAGTTTAAATATTTTTTAGTGTTATTTTTTTGTTATTATTGTTCTTTTCAATTTGATACCAAATACTTAAAAAAAAAATATTACCAAGTTTCAAAACACACTTTTTAATAACTATGTAATGTATTTTTAAAAGGTTATTTTAAAAGATATAATACACTTATTTTAATTAAACTCAGTATTAAAATTAACTAGGTTAATTTTCGTAAATTTTAATATTTTCACGTTGCAAAATATTGCGAAATCTTTCGGGAAACGTACAACCCGGCTCAATGTCAATAGCCAATGAGATAATGATAGCCGTTGCAAAAGGTTAAAATATGTATAGCAGAACGAGAATGCTCAGAATAGCCGGTTAACTATACCTATATATACGATGAGATACCTAAGTATATACTATATAACCTGTGTTACCTATTTTTCATTCAGTAAACCTAAAGTTAGTAATAAAACGAGTATTTCGGTCCGAACTGAGATCTCGCAAACGGACAATAATAAATACAATGATCCGAGAGCTAAGTATCTGGCGCAGCGCATCAGCATTGCATACAGCGGGGCAATGCAGCCAGCGTCATCGTGGGGACGCGCGCCCACTGGTATTTAATCAGTTGAGTATGGATCATTTATATGGATCCATATTTAAGTGGCTCATTTTGTCCATGTCCACGGTTATGGACAAAATGAGAATCAAGTTCTGATCAAGCTTTATGTAACCTCATAATTTAATGTGATTGTGATTGTGTTTTATACGTTTAATAAATAAAATAAAATAAAATCCTCTAAAATAGTTAAAGAATAGTAAACTCCTGACACACACACCTGTTTATTTATTTATTTAAGTCTCAATAAAGCGCTCTCTCAACTCAGTTCTGTATACAGGGTGTAAACAAAAAGTAAGGACCAAACTTTAAAAATAATAATAATAATAAAAAAAAGGCTACGATGCATCTGGCACAAGGCAGTGAGACAAGGCAATAATGCATGTGTTTGGTAACCTACGCATCGCGAGTAAAAGTAGCAAGCACTGCACGTACGTTCATAAAACCCAAACGGATTGGGCAACTTGAGATCTTCTCTAACTTAGTTCGCTCGATCATTTTAATTGTAACGTATTTTCCTTGTTTTTTTCAAGAGTATAAAATCTTTTTGTCTGCTTGAATTATTGAAATAATTGTACCTATTTTATTAGGCGGCAAGTTATTATTTTTAAGCCCGATAATAAATAGCATAAACTTAATTATTAAATGTCTTTACATTGTTTAACTAATTATTTAGAATTCTCCTGATATTGTGTGGAGGGTATTCAGAGCCTAGTAATATTCCTAAAGTTTACTTACAAATATTTGTTTATACCGGGAAATCTTTAATAGTTAAAAAAAAAGTAAAAAAAGTCTTTATTTAGAAACATATTTACTTAGGTGCTACGACAAAAATATGAAGCGATGCGACCTGCAGAAGTAAAATACTGTGTTGCAAGTCGCAAAATAATATAGTAATACTAGCTGCGCCCTGCGGCCTCGCCTTAGTGGAAATCTATTTTTCAAATAGTTTATAAACCTTCCTCTTAAATCACTCTATCTATTTTAAAAAACCGCATAAAAATCCGTTGTGTAGTTTTAAAGATCTAAGCATACATAGGGACAGACAGACAGCGGGAAGCGACTTAGTTTTATATTATGTAGTGATCTTTTTTTTGTACGTTCGCAAAGACAAAAAATATGAATTTATTTAAAAACATAATTTGCAAAAGACAAAAAACATTTTTTTCCGTTTTATGATAAAATTATATATTTAACAAACTTGCAAAATTGGCTATTAATGACGTGCTCTGTTTCTTTATTGCTCTATTGTTTGCATTTATTCGAACGAATCAGAGTTTCGCAATTATAGTATTAGCAATTTTTATAATAATATAATATAATAATGCTGGACAATTTACACAGCATTATCTAGCCCCATGGTAAGCAGAGCTTGTGTTATGGGTACTAGATAACTAATGCACATAATACAAAATACATTACATAGATAGATATTTTTTATTATACATAGAAAACGACCAGAATACCCGGAACAAATATCTGCAGATCGTACACACAATTGTTCCGAGGCGGGAATCGAACCCGCAACGTCCTGCGTCGCAAGCGGACCGGACCCCATCGCGCCACATCGGTCGTCAATAAAAATTACAGGTCGTCGTAAATATTACAGAGATGTTGTTTTAAAAAGGAATTTTTAAAAATATAGAAGACAGGTTCTTGCGAATCTATTTTAAGAGGGCAATAAATGCATTAAGACAAAATGCCAGTGTGCTATGAAGTACCGCCCACATCTCTTGTGTTTGTTTGTTTTGTTTCAATATTATGGTTTTTGTAAAAAATAATAATTATCTTAATGTTTCATATAAGTGAAAACTTCTTTAGGCGCGTTGAGCACTTGGGTGAACAAAAATCATCGAAAACACTAATTTTCATTTTTAAGTATTTAAGAAAAAAAAACCTGTGCAGCTAGAAATATTTTGTAATGCGCGATGGCAAGGCCTATTGTTCACGTTTGTTTCCAGAAAAAATACATTCGTCTTTATTGAATTTGTAGCCGTAGTGCCCAATGACGACAACAAAGGAATCAAATTTTGTACTTAAGAAAAAACTAAATAAATCCTTGACTGCGGTAGATAGATTTTTTTTATATTTTTTCCTGATTGGCCGTGGTACCCCGCACAAGTAACATGGTTATCCATTAATTACCGGACACCCTGTGTAATGTGTACTTTTGATTGAACCAAAAGTGTGAAATTCGCGTTATCGTCCCGCACGCTTCCCAGCATAAATAAAATATAAAATATCTTAGTTTTCATGTCTATCAGCAGTCCCCAAAAACTGCGCCGCATTTTTTTCACTAAACAACTTACTAAACAATTTTTTTTTTATTTGGACCATGCGACGAAGTTTATTGTTATTCAGATATTATAAAACTTGAAAGGTGACAAGTGACAACTTGGTTAATCCTACGGTGTTCTTGATAGTAGACCGCGACTGGGAAATCCCAACAACGAACAGAAAGTGATGAAATAAATAAATAATAAATAATGCTGGACAATTCACACAGCATTATCTAGCCCCATGGTAAGCAGAACTTGTGTTATGCGGGTACTAGATAACTGATATACATAATACAATACATTACATAGATAGATTTTTTTTATTATACATAGAAAACGACCAGAACACCCGAAACAAATATCTGCAGATCGTACACACATTTGTTCCGAGGCGGGAATCGAACCCGCAACCTCATGCGTCGCAGGCGGACCTTCGCCCACCGCGCCACTTCGTTCGTCGAGGAAAGTGTAACACATAACTTATTCTTGTTCACCCTATTATCAAAAATACTTAAAGTAGTGTATTTTTTTTTTGTAACCAGTTCTTTTGGTGTTTATTTGTTTTTCATATATGACCAGAACTGTCATATTTGATTGGTAATTTATATTTAAGAGTTGTTTTATATCACACCCAAAAAAAATTGACAAATCTGGTTTTTTGACGTCAACTGACAGAATTTAAAGCCTCAAAGTACGATTTGATTGCTAATAACAGTTTTTTATCAGAGAAAAAACATGGAAAATATTGAAACAATTATGTTTTTCGACCTACGACGACCTTAATGGCACAGCGGGCGAAGCGAAGGTCCGCGTAGGACGCAAAAGCCTTCTTTTGTTTGAAAACAAATGTTTTTATATTAAAATCTGCAGGTATCTGCGGGCGTTTTCTAAGTAAGGACCATACTTTAAATAACACCGGCCAAGTGAGAGTTGCGCTCGCGCACGAGAGGTTCCATAAATCTAAAAAAACGGCAAAAAAAAATATGCCTGTTGTATGTATGTAGGAGTAAGTAAATATTTATTTTATTCTTTTTTTAGGATTTGCTGGTGATAACAACAGTAAAAACATCATCTGTGAATTTCAACTGTCTAACTATCACAGTTCATGAGAATCAGCCTGGTGACAGACGGACGGACGGACGGCGCGGCGCAGCGGCGGCGGTGCGGCGGCGGGGCGGCGGAGTCTTAGTAATAGGTTCCCGTCCCGTTTTACTTTTTGGATACGGAACCCTAAAAAACACCCAGTTACCTGCAACAGACAGTACGGTGCTACTACATACCATTTATTTTTATTTGGTATATGCACGACTGGGGTACCGCTGGGGTAAACATGATCTCGAGGTCGAGTGGAGACCGCGACTCGGCAAACGTAGCGGGCCCCCGGCCAGGTGAGATGACGATCTGCAGGATGCGACAAGTTCATAACAGGGCTATATGGCTCTCATTAGGGCAGGCCTATGTCCAACAGTGGACTAATATAGGTTGATGATCATGATACTCGTAAGTTACATTTGCCATTTTGCGGATCTGTCAGCTTAAGAGTGTATAATACCTCAAACTGCTAATTTTCAACTCCGCCGGATGTCCATATCGTCTAAACTACTGAATATTTAACTTTGAAATTGATATATGGTAAAGTTCAGGACTTAATCTATCGATCATATGTTTCGAAAACACGATTCCATAAAATTTTCTCGATAGAAAAAAATCGCAAAGTAACCTCTAAATTTTTACTAAAACCTAAATTTCTCAATAAATACAGAAGTTCAGATCTTGACAATAAGCGTGGTAATAAAATTAAGTATAAATAAAAATGTTATATGTTCCGGTTTTTCAAATAATGTCCTAATTAATAGGTAATAAGCTAAAACTTGATTTTTGAACTTGCGTTGCAATGCCCTGTCCCGCTCTTATGAACGTAAAATCATATGTCTAGCCTTTTCACACAAAGTTGAGGTTGTATGGGCCCTTTGGACTTAAAAACCTGATGTTATTTACACGTGCTGCCTTAATTAGGTTTTTTTGGGATTGCAGAATAACAAAATAGCGTGTTTTTAATAAATTGTATTTAAATTTTATGTATGCAAATCTGGACTGTAGAATACGTTTAATAAGATGTCTTTTTCTATGTTCAGAAATAAATTATCTTTATATATAAAAATCAATTGCTGTTTGTTAGTCTCGCTAAAACTCGAGAACGGCTGGGCCGATTTAGCTGATTTTGGTTTTGAAATGTTTGTCGTAGTCCAGGGAAGGTTTAAACGGTGAGAAAACATGGTAAAATTGCGCAGAAATTTCCACGCAGGCGAAGCCGCGGGGCGCAGCTAGTTATTATTAAAAAGGTTTTGATTTTTATCGAACTTTGACATAGTACACGTATGTAAGGAAGATGATTAACCTCTAGATGGAGTTTCCATGTAATAGTATTTAAAATAGTATAAAAATTATACGTATGTATAATAATAATAACTCAATATATCTAACTTTTTTTATCACGGAAAAACGCGTGTAACGTGTAAGCAAGTAGCAATAATATAATACAACAACATAAATAATTCATCATCATCATCATCAGCCTATTGCAGTCCACTGCTGGACATAGGCCTCCCCCAATGAGCGCCATAGCGCCCTGTCTGAAGGCTTGCCGCATCCAGCATCTACCTGCAGTACTGCAGGTAGATGCTGGGATGACGACCTGCGAAAGACGTCTTTCGCAGGTCGTCATCCCACCTGGTCGGAGGGCGTCCTACACTACGTTTACCAAGTCGTGGTCTCTAGTCAAGAACACGTTTACCCCAGCGGCCGTCCGTTCTTCGCGTGATATGGCCGGCCCACTGCCACTTCAGCTTGCTAATTCTTTGAGCTATGTCGATAACCTTGGTTCTCTGTCGGATGACATCAATGACATAATGTTCATATTTATTCATTGTATTTATTCAATTGAATATTCTGATTCCCAAAAAACGTCATTCAGACGCCTGAATAAAATAAATAAAATGCTAAAAAATGTTCAGCAACAATTAAAAATCGATTAACATGAAAAATTTAATCCGTAAAGCGACATGACTATTTGATAGTCAGTCTTAACACTTTGATTGCTGAAATCACACGGTATGTGTTTTCTACAAGTGACTAATATGCGTAAATCCACACTAGCGCAGCGGCTGAGAAAATACAGATCTGTGTGACTCAGCACAGCCGTAATATTTTTCGAACGAAACGCATGTGCGGCGCAACACAACCGCTGTGTAGAGCGGCAGCGCGAATTTTTTAGGTTAAAAAAAAGATCGCAGTCGTCGAAAAAAAATCGCTGTCAAAGTGTTAACTACCAAACAGCAAGTAAGAGAGTGGAATAACAGTAGTATAGGTAACAGTAAAACATAATGTCATCAAGAAGGCTTACTACTCCATCAATTATTATCTCAATGATGTTAATGCTTGGCCAGATGTCGCTCAGTTTCGCACCGACAATAGTATAGTAAGTAATTTGTTGTTGTGCCTAGCTTTACTTAAATATTGACATGTATCGAATCATATAATATATAGACTTACATAGGCTAATAACCATGTATTAGACATATAAGAGATATGAACATGCTAGTGGTTTCTTTTTCACTTCTTCCACTAGTGGACAAAAAATTTATGTGAACATTAAAATAATCTTATTTGATAATATTTTATAGTGTAAAGTACCTATGACTTGTCTAAGTGCTTATATTGTAAGCCTAAAGTTTAGGCTTAAATCAATAAATAATGCTGGACAATTCACACAGCATTATCTAGCCCCATGGTAAGCAGAGCTTGTGTTATGGGTACTAGATAACTGATATACATAATACAATACATTACATAGATAGATATTTTTTATTATACGTAGAAAAAGACCAGAACACCCGGAACAAATATCTGCAGATCGTACACACAACTACTCCGAGGCGGGAATCGAACCCGCAACCTCCTGCGTCGCAGGCGGACCTTCGCCCACCGCGCCACATCGGTCGTCATTCGTCGGCTTACAAAATAAGGATAAAATCTTTTGAATTATTTGAATTTTATATTTTTCTAAGTTCTTCGTTTGGGCTGTTTACTCGAAAACTAAAAGTTTTCGTATCCTTACATTTGGCGCCTTCCGCTTCCGTACTTCCGGCCCTACCGGATATAAAGGAACTACTTTGTACTTGTACAACAGCAATGCAATAGTTGAATACGACAAATACACTTATTCATCTCGAACACCGCCGCAAGGTTGCTTGCCTCTCGATTTTTTAAATCGACTTCATAAAAGTAAGAGATTTTCATTTCGACTGTATTTTTTTTTTATCTTTGTTACCTCATATATTTCGACTGTCCTACGCTTGTTACATAGAAACTATGCACCTAATCTGCAACCCAGGAATGCAGCATGCCACTGCATTTGTTGTCCATCCAGTATAATTGTCATTCTCCGAGTACTTACTTTGCCGACTCAGCGATGACGTCTTTCCCTCAGCGTGCCTGCCTTCGATCGCGGTCACGACATTCTACACCTGGTACTTGCATCGACCAAGCGTAGCTTCATTACTTTATTTTAGAATAATTATCTTACGATCTTTGTAAAAGTTTTAATAAATAGTTTAAAAGTTTTGGTTTTTTTTAAAACCGTCGCCGGTGGCTTCCGTAATTGGCGCAGGCGGTAGGATACGTCGAAGCAGTGCGTATTCGTCCAGGAAATTCCCAAAATCGGTTCCAGACGAACAGACCCCTGTTTGAGCTTTCAAGTCTTCATCGGCGTATCTTGAATCTACGGGCACACGGGCGGCGGCGCACTTGACAATCAGTGTAAGAAGATACCAAAATATGTGAGTACTTTGAAACTTTCTTTGAAGTGTTGCCTCCTTTCCCACCATTTTCCACCCAAGAAGCACGGAGGAGAAATCTGCCTCCTCTAGGCAAAATCGTAGGGAAAGCGAAGTAGATAATTTTAGAAATTTAGACAGTAGTTATATGGAAGATAGCGATAGTAGTGTTAATTTTTCTGATAATAACGTTAGTGTAGTAGTTAACGAAACCGACGAAATGGCGAACGAAACAGACAACATTTATAAGGCCCTCCGCATGGTCCCGGAATTCGACGGGAACCCGAACATCCTCACCAGATTCATAAGAATCTGTGACCAACTGGTTACGCAATTTATCTGTAATGATCCGGGGCACGAGTTAGCAAACTTATGCCTAATGAATGGTATTCTGAATAAGATAACAGGCCCAGCATCCCGGACCATCAATGCCAATGGCATTCCTGACAATTGGTTAGGTATCAGGAACGCCCTAATTAATAATTTCGCGGACCAGAGGGACGAGAGCGCCCTCTATAATGACCTGTCATTATTAACGCAGGGAAATGACTCTCCACAGGAATTTTACGACAAATGCCAAACCCTTTTCAGTACAATAATGACGTATGTCACACTGCATGAGATTGTGCCTACTACCGTGGAGGCAAAACGTGATTTGTACCGTAAACTTACTATGCAGTCTTACGTACGAGGTTTGAAAGAACCTCTCGGGTCCCGTATACGGTGTATGAGACCCCCTACTATAGAAAAGGCTTTGGAATTTGTACAGGAGGAATTGAATGTAATGTATTTACAAAATAGAAATGAGCCCAGCCGGAATCCAGCGACGCAGACATCATCTAAGGTACCGTACCTAGCACCTAATAATTTCAGCGTACCAAAAGGGTTTAATTTTGGTGTTCAAAAGCCTATGCCCATGCAGCCGCAACCGCAGATGCACCCGCAGCCGCAACCGCAGCATTGGCGTCCAGCTTTTCAGTTTCATCCCCCACAGCGCATGCCATTACAGCCCTCGCGTACGCAGCAGATGTTCCGAGCACCCCCTCCGAACTATAACGCACAGAATAGTGGATTCAGGTTTGCCCCTAGGAATGCACCCCCTCAACATCAAGGACCGAAGCCTATGAGCGGTGTTAGTCATTTCGTGACGAAAGCCCTTCCCCCTACTATCCAGGGACATGACTGGCGTAAATTTGGTAATCCTCCCCCGACTAATTACTTTAAGTCTAGGGAAATGAACTACAATGAGGTAGGTGACTACCCTGACTATTACTACCCTGAGTACTACTACCCTGACAGTGACTATCCAGAGACTGACTATGGTAACTTCTACGGCTACCAGAGCGTTCCGGAATATTACTGCGACCAACAGGACGACCCTCAGACTACTGACAACACGAGCTCAATGGCTATTGAGCCCGCGCAACTGCCTTCCGAACAGAAGGATCAGGATTTTCCTTCGGGTCGTTCCAACAGAGAACTAAAATAGAATTAAATCTGCAGTCAAAAAAAGAGTTGCGGTTCATTCAAATATCGAACCCCCCTCTTAAATTGCTCATTGACACCGGTGCCAATCAATCTTTCATTAGCCCTGAAGCAACATGTAATTTCTTTTCACATGTTCCAAAGGATTTTGATCCTTTCGAGGTCACGAACTCACGTGTCACTAGTACCCATGACTACTCGATCACTATACCGCACTTTGCAGAATTCGGCGATCAATCCAATATAAAGCTTTTCATCTACAAGTTTCATAACTACTTTGATGGATTGATAGGCCTAGATCTATTGGAGAACTGTAAGATAGATCTGAAGAATAATGTACTAATAACCGAGTTAGCTAGAATACCATTGTCTCGTTATCAGTGTAGGAGAGTAAATCGTGAGGAAATGATTCCTGCCAATTCAGCTAGACTGGTTAACATCCCGATCGAACATCCTGACGGTGACATATTTGTGACTGAACAATTAATGTGTAACTGCCTTATACATGAATGTATTACTACCGTGACTGACAAGACAGGAATAGTTGAGGTAGAGAACATGACTAACGAAGACATCGTTATTTCGTTTAAGGACTCGACAACGCGAGTAGAAGTTTGTAACATAGAGCAGACTGAGATCGAACAGGACCCCACTCGAGTTAAGAAGGTTTTACAGAATCTAAGGACTAAACATCTCAACGTCGAAGAGCGAGCTAATTTAGAGACCCTGTGTGGACGGTTTGCCGACGTATTTTACATAGAGGGAGAGACGCTGACTTTCACTAATAAAATTAAACACAGTATTAGGACGACAGACGAATTACCGGTCTTTACCAAGAGTTATAGGTACCCTTATGTACATCGCGAGGAAGTTAGGAGCCAGATTACTAAGATGCTAGATCAAGGAATCATCCGACCATCTGACTCAGCCTGGAGCTCACCTATCTGGGTAGTTCCAAAGAAAGCTGACGCTTCTGGTAAGCAGAAGTGGAGACTAGTAGTAGATTTCCGCAAACTAAATGAGAAGACCATAGACGATAAATATCCCATACCTAACATAACGGACGTTTTAGACAAATTAGGTAGATGTCAATATTTCACCACATTAGATCTTGCCTCTGGGTTTTATCAGGTAGAGATGAACCCTAACGACATTGAGAAAACAGCTTTCAACGTCGAGCACGGCCATTTTGAATTTATGAGAATGCCAATGGGCTTAAAAAATTCACCATCCACCTTTCAGAGGGTAATGGATAATGTCCTCAGAGGACTGCAAAACGAAATATGCCTTGTCTATCTCGACGATATAATCGTCTTTAGTACATCCTTGCAAGAGCACATGATAAACCTAGAGAAAGTCTTCACTAGGTTACGAGAGTCCAACTTTAAGATCCAAATGGATAAATCGGAATTTTTACAGTTAGAGACAGCTTACCTTGGCCATATAATAGGTAGAGACGGTATAAAGCCTAATCCAGACAAAATCATTGCCATTCAAAAGTATCCTTTGCCTAAAACTAGTAAGGAAATCAAGCAATTCTTAGGACTTTTAGGGTACTACAGGAAGTTCATCCCTGATTTTGCCCGTATCACCAAACCTATGACTAGGTGCCTTAAGAAAACGAATAAGATCACTCTTGACGCTAACTACGTGGACTGCTTTGAGACCTGTAAGCGACTACTGACTAATGACCCGATACTCCAATACCCTGACTTTACCAAGGACTTTATTTTGACGACTGACGCTTCAAATGTGGCACTAGGAGCCATACTTTCTCAAGGACCTGTCGGTTCAGACAAACCGATTTGTTACGCGTCTCGGACTTTGAACGATAATGAGCTTAACTACTCAACTATCGAGAAAGAGCTTCTAGCGATAGTATGGGCCACTAAGTACTTCCGGCCATACTTATTTGGGCGTAAATTCACGGTTTTAAGTGATCATAAGCCTTTACAGTGGGCTATGAACATGAAAGAACCTAATTCTAAGATCACACGATGGAAGCTAAAGTTAAGCGAGTACGATTTTCATGTCAAACACAAACCGGGAAAGAAGAATACTAATGCAGATGCCTTATCCCGAGTAGAGATCAATAATGAAGAGCTTGAATCTTTCATCTCAGAAATCGATTCATTAGTAGCCCATCATTCTCAATCTCAACATTCAAACTCTGATACTGCCACAGCACATACTTCTGCTGAAGATCCCATACTCGAAGTCCCAATAACAGACGATCCGGTTAATAAATTCCATAGACAAATCTTTTTCACAATCGTAGGAGACATAAAACGACGTACTACAGCGACGAAACCCTTTGACACACATACTCGCACCTATATACAAGTATCACAATCCACCTTAGAAGACGATGTAGTTAACGCCATCAAAGAATACGTGAACCCCAAGATTAAGACCGCTTTAAAAATTACACCCCCTTTAGGTATGTATGCTATCATCCCTATCATACAAAAGCACTTTAAAAGCTCTTCTATGAATTTAGTTTTAGCAAAAACTGAACTAGAGGATGTAAAGGAGTACCTAAAACAACAGGAGATAATAAAGCACTATCACGATGGAAAGACAAACCATAGAGGCATTAATGAATGTTATTTGGCTTTATCTCGGCGATATTACTGGCCGAAGATGAAGGATGAGATAACTAAGTACATAAACATATGTACAGTTTGTGGTCAAAGTAAATACGATAGGAACCCTATTAAACCTCAATTTAATATCGTACCCCCAGCTTCTAAACCATTCGAAATAGTGCACATGGACCTCTTTACAGCACAGACAGAAAAGTACTTGACCTTTGTAGACTCTTTCTCTAAGTATGGTCAAGCTTACCACCTAAGAGATGGTACAGCAGTTAGTATCATACAAGGACTTTTAACTTTCTGTACACATCACGGACTTCCCTTGACTTTAGTGACAGACAATGGGACAGAATTCACCAACCAACTGTTTACTGAGTTTACACGACTACATAAGGTAAATCATCATAGAACTTTACCTAACTCACCGAATGATAACGGGATTGTAGAGCGTTTCCATTCGACGCTGTTAGAGCATTTGAGAATCCTTAAGATTAAAAATAAAAATGAACCAATCATCAACCAAATGCCTTATGCAATATTAGGTTACAACAGTTCGATTCACAGCTTTACCAAGTGTAGACCCCATGACATAGTGAGAGGACATTTTGACCCTAGGGACCCTCTTGACATTGACTTGACTGAACACCTTATGCAACAGTATATCCTGACACATCGAGATCAAATGAAGACAGTTTATGAGGCAATCAACCAGATTACTACTGCTGACCGCACGACATTGATGACTAATAGGAATAAAAATCGAGAACCCGAAGTACGATATGAACCAGGCCAGCAGGTGTTTATCAAAAATCCTTTTGCTGCTAGGCAAAAGTTAGCACCACGGTTTACCCAGGATAAAGTTTTAGCTGACCTCCCAATTCACATTTATACTTCTAAAAAAAAGGGACCCGTAGCCAAAAATCGTCTCAAGCGAGTACCTAAGAAGCCCAAATTGTTACAGGATTCGACTATTACTGATACTGCATCTGACAACGGCACTGGAGATAAGACTGGAGAGGTCTAGAGCCTAATCGCGTCAAAAGAGGTCTAATTGATGGTCTAGGATCTATAATTAAAAGCGTTACTGGTAACTTGGATCATTCAGATGCGGCTCGTTATGATAACGCCATTAAAATATTAGAAAGTAATGAACATAAGATGTTATCTGAGTTCAATGACCATATTAGCCTTAATAAAAATTGGATGACCCAATGCACCCAGATAATTGCGAGTATTGCAGAAAACCAGGAGAAGATAAATAGGACATTAGGATTAATTTTAGATAGTAATGCTTATGCCGAGACAAGTCTCCTTAAATACGCAAAACTTGCGCAGCTTTTAGCCATCATCAGTGAAAACACAGATGATTTATCTTTAGAATTAAATAGGATAGAAAATATGTTAGCTTTTGTACGTGCATCGAGCACACATCATAGCATGTTAGCAATAGATAACTTAGAAAGTATGTTAAATAAGCTTAAGTCTATCTATAGTAATAGTGAGGTACTTGAAGATGACTCACGTGAGTATTATAACATCATAAAACCAGGCTCATATTTTGTAGGGAAACGACTAGTTATAATATTTAAATTCCCAATAGTTTCTCCAAGTAGCTTTGATTTTTACAAACTTTCCATTGTCCCGAACAAACTTAACCAAACCCTTATTCCCTCACATCCCTTCCTGGCAACCGACGGGAAAGCTTTCATGTACATGGAGGCTGAATGCCCGAAGTTCAATCGACATCATCTCTGCGAAGAAGGCATCAACCACCAGCCCAAGGATCACCCCGATTGTATCCAGAATCTCATCATTCATCAATCCCTGGACCCATCCTGCCAGCCAACCAGAATCACTCTCACGAAGGAAGCCATGGAGCAGTTAGACGACCGACACTACACCCTTATCTTTCCTCGACCTACTAGAACGAGACTACAATGCGGACGTCAAGAATTCATAACTCTATACGGAAGTTATCTCGCCACTATCCCACTTAAATGTTCTCTACGCACGAACGAGTTCCTCATTATTAACACCAATGACCAAATAAAGGGACAGCCGCTGAAGATAACAGAGATCCCAAGAAACTTCACCATCGAAGAAAACCACAGCATCCCTCATCTCAAATTGACTACCACCAATCTCAATGGACTTCATCACATAGAAGACAAGATTTTATTACAGCGCCCATTAGATCTAAAACCAATAGACGGTACATTTTATCATACGACTCTACCACTCTACACGTCACTATTCGGTGCAGCTGTACTTGTTATAATCATCGTCGTACGACGTTACAGAAAACGTTCCAAGCTAACGATCGAGAATCCATCGAACGAGAAAGGACATACTCCGGAGCACACATACGCAGTTCCTGACAGATCGACACACCGGGAGGCTGTTCCAGCAACATTTTCGCTCAATGTTCTCAAATAGTTGCTGCTCTGAGGATGGAGGTGTTACATAGAAACTATGCACCTAATCTGCAACCCAGGAATGCAGCATGCCACTGCATTTGTTGTCCATCCAGTATAATTGTCATTCTCCGAGTACTTACTTTGCCGACTCAGCGATGACGTCTTTCCCTCAGCGTGCCTGCCTTCGATCGCGGTCACGACATTCTACACCTGGTACTTGCATCGACCAAGCGTAGCTTCATTACTTTATTTTAGAATAATTATCTTACGATCTTTGTAAAAGTTTTAATAAATAGTTTAAAAGTTTTGGTTTTTTTTAAAACCGTCGCCGGTGGCTTCCGTAATTCGCTGCTCAGATAAATGGAGCAAAACAATAATAAACTGGTATCCGAGAGACAAAAAGAGGAAACGCGTGAGACAATATAAAAGATGGGAGGACGAAATAAGAGAGACTGCAGGACAGACTTGGTCTAGAACTGCACGAGCAAGGGAGGATTGGAAGAAGTTGGAAGAGGCCTTTCCCAAAACCGGGCAAACAGATGCAATAGGGGTTGCCGATGTCTAATTTTAAGCATATTTGTAAAACTAGTTTATTAAGTATCTGAATAAAGGCTTTTATTTATTTATTTTATATTTCGACTGATTTGAAAGCTGGTGGTATGTCTGTCTGGTTTTCTTTGCACAATGTCCTATGGTGTTTCTTTTGTCAACAGTGTGTTATAATAAAAATGTAATTTATCTTTCAAAATAGTATTTAACGACATCAAGTGTAACATTGTGTACCTACGGTGGAAATAAATAAACTGGTAAACTAAACTGGTGCTTCCCGTATGGTCCCATTTCAGTTTGGTCCAATGGTATCTAACTATGAGAAAACCGTATGTCTTAAATTTGAACTAAGTATATGCGAGACAAATGTATCGCGTGCCACTGAATTGACGAATAACTCAATATCACGACAACCGATTTGGATGATTCTTTTTTTAAACTAAGTATTAAACCTATTTTCATTATTTGGGAATTTAAAGTAAGTTTATTTTTAAAACACGCCAAATGTTTATTATAGGTGATCTGGAGAGCGCTCACAGAAACTTCATAACTTGATATAAGCCTTCTACGCCAGGAAATGCAGACCAACGCAACGCATTGTTTATTCTATGCCTGTATTTTGTCCAAATATCCAAATAAATGTTTTTTTTTTTCTATTCTATTCTGTTCAATTCTATTCTATTGCATTCTATTCTATTCTATTAATTACCACCTTTATCAATTAACTGACACTACGTGAACTGCAGGTATTTCATACCATCATGCACTTAACTTAGTCCTCTAAGTTAATATAAATTAAAAAGTTACCTTCGTAAACAGGCTTCCGGCGACACAGGCTTGCCTCGTGCGGGGGCTGCCAGTAATGTGTACATAACTCCCAAGTGAAATGGCAAATAAATCATTTTATAAGTCTAAATTTGAGAATTAAGTAGGTAAAGTCAATAATGACAAAACCATGTTTTATAATTTATTTATTAGAATCATTTAAAAAGCTAATTATAGGAACTTACTTTTAGACATGTTCGTATTGGTGAAGTATATGACACTACCTATTCTAATGTCCTTGTATCAAGACCTAGACTTGTATTAACACTTTGAGTGCTGAAATCACACGGTATGTGTTTTCTACAAGTGACTAATATGCGTAAATCCACACTAGCGCAGCGGCTGAGAAAATACAGATCTGTGTGACTCAGCACAGCCGTAATATTTTTCGAACGAAACGCATGTGCGGCGCAACACAACCGCTGTGTAGAGCGGCAGCACGAATTTTTTAGGTTAAAAAAAAGATCGCAGTCGTCGAAAAAAGTATCGCAGTCAAAGTGTTAAGACCGACCATTACTATTTATTCTATTTATTCGGTCATTATATAGGCTTTTTCTGAAAATAAACACGAAAACCATCAACGTCAATTGTCCAAAAATATTTTCTTTTTTGTTGTATATACCACGACACCATACTCACAAAATGGCAGATGCAGCATCCGGGCTGGCTGACCTTTTGGAGTTTTAACAGAACAGGATTTACTAGTCTCATTGGAATTTCCACTGGAGCCTGCCTTTGTCTAGAAATCGTCAAGCGCGAGTACGATACTGTCAAGCGTCTTTGATGTCTCGTGCTTAATTTTTTCTCTTGATTTTAGAGATAATGAGAGCGAAAATCACTTGATAGAATTGAACTTCGTGCATCTCATTACTTATTAGCTCTAGCTGCGCCTCTCGGCTTCGCCCGTGAGTCAAATCCTACTAATATTATAAACGCGAAAGATTGTGAGGATGTACCTATGTTTGTTGCTCTTTCACGCAAATACTACTACTAACACGAATGGATATGAAACTTCACAATAATATAGCTTACATATCAGAATAATACATAGGCTGCAATTCATAAAGATATATTGTATATTATCCAAAATATCTATCACCATGCGGGTGATACCGCGGGGCGTATACATAATACATTAAACATACAATGTATATAATATAAGTGTATTTGTAAATAACTGTTATTGAATAAATAAATCTAATCTAATCTTGATATTTTTACTATACATAGAAAACACACAGAACATCCGGAACAATGAATATCTGTAGATTGTACAAACATTATGTCGCGAGGCGGAAATGGAAACCGCAACCTCCTGCGTCGCACGCGGACCGTCCGCGTCGTGCTCATCGGTCGTCGAATGTTGTACGCATGTATTTTCTTATAACTATTCTACAATTTTCAATTCTTTTCCATAAAAAAATGTAAGTCCCCATATTTTATCAAGTCGACAGATCATGTTCTGTCAGGACCTGTCAGGATATTCAGGATTCAGGAGGAAGCCGCGAAGTAAAAAGAGACTGAGGATTTCCGATTTCAGAGCTAGGCCATAAGCTCTTTAATTTATAATAAACTAGCTGCGCAACGCGGCTTCGCTCGCGTAGAAATCTGTGTCAAATGGTTTATAAACCTTCCTCTTGAATCACTATCTATTTAAAAAAAAACTGAATCAAAATATGTTGCGTAGTTTTAAAGATCTAAGCATACATAGGGACAGACAGACAACGGGAAGCGACTTTGTTTCATACTATGTACTGATAATCGATTGTATACAATGATTGTGGTTTTTGTAGTTAATAAGCACTATTGAATACTATTGAGAAACATTTAAAATGGGTTTAATACAAAAAAAAAATACCGAGATACCCTAATAATGAAACTTCATAGTCGTGCACATACCAAACAGAAAATAAATAGTCATATTTCTTCAAATTATTCTTTCATTTACACCCCTGAGTCGAGTGGAAATTAAGTTTTGCCCAAGAATGTTAAATCTCCAAATAATCTCTATTTCGCGACTTAGCAAAAGTACTAGCACGCCCTCCCGCCGCGCCGCCAGGTGGGAAGACGACCTGCGAAGGACTGCAGGCAGATGTTGGATGCGAAGACAGGGTGCTATGGCGCTCATTGGGGGAGATCTATGTCCAGCAGTGGATTAACATAGGCTGATGACTATGATGAATCTCAATTTATTATTATTCTTCGACGGTCTATAGACTATAAAAAAAATATTTTACAAAATTAGACCAAGGTTTTGCCTGTTCATTTTGTCAGAGCAACCAATATCATACTTTTAAAAAATATCAAAAGACGTTCAGAAATCGAATACATTTTCTTATTGGTCGCGTTCGCAACGCCATCTTACAGCAACCTCCGAAACTGCAACAAATGCTAAGGTTGCTAACTGCTATCGCTTTTATAGGTTACTGCTCCATTGTGTAGTAATAGATGTAGCTAATAAATGGCGCTGGCGGTCTTATATTTGATTGACTTCACAGTTAAGTGGGTATTTTGTCTTGATACAGGTATTTACTTAATTATAAGGTTATTATAAGGTTTCGTACAGGGTGAAAACGGGACCCTACCGGGGATCTCTACCAGACAACCATGGATGAATAGGATCGTGAACAGTACCAGGGGATATCCGTCGCGTACGCAACGCCATCTTACCATCACCTCCAAAACTGCAACAAATGCTAAGGTTGTTAAATACTGTATGTAGCTAAAGTTTAGAGATCACTGCTCTATTGTGTAGTAATAGAAGTGGCTAATAGGTGGCGCTAGCACTCTTATGCTTGAGTTTACTGGTCAGCGGTACTTACTTTTTAGGGATCTCTATCAGACAACCATGGATGGATAGGATCGTGGACAGTAACCAGAGGATCTGTGTGCTTGTAGGTTTTATAATTATAGAAATATACTACACACATTATCATAAGATACACAGGTAGGTATGCGTTAGTGACAGCAGGACAAATAGTGCTCCTTTGAAAGGTTGGTTGGACTTTGCACGCCTCACCGAAACTGGCAATTTGTTAACCCTTAATTACTCGCGTGGGGTGTTTAACACCCCAGAGACTGTTTGATCGTCTCTAGTTATTGGAGTTTCGAATTTACAACGCTAATTTTTTAATCTTAATTATAAATAAAAGTCTGATTCTGTATGTATTTGGTAGTTTTTTTCTAATTCTTAAATTGGGGTAGAAAGCACGCCACGCGAGTACTTATGTATGTATTTATGCGCGAGTACCTAACTAAGGGTTAACAAGATGCAAGATGTCAACAGAGGTCGAAATAAATAAAAATGTATTGTATTGAAAAAACTAAAAACGGACTTCTAAAACCTAATTATTTACATCGTTTCTAAGCTTTCGGAACAAATACTTATCCTTCGGGAACATTTTTATGGAACCACTATGGATCATTCTCCATACAATAGCGAAATATTTCCGTTATAATCGTAGATACAAAAAAAATACATGAAGCCGATCATATGACCTCTTATTCTTTTGTTTTTCGTTTCATCGGGTAAAAAGAATAGGATCGCTTAGCTATGATAATGGAGCTTAGGTAATATTTGCACTTTCAAATATCAATGAATATCAAAGTGCTTTATTTCCTTTACACTTACCATACTACTCAATAGCGATACTATAATAAGTCATTGAGACAGCAAAGAAAATTTAATAGAATACCAAACAAGCGAAGGACTCAAGAGCTATCACAAACGTACGGCGTCATTGTTGTGGAATTTGGCCCCAGGACTCTTGGACACGTCACAATATTCAGGGCCGGATTTACGGAACGGGGCGACTGCCCCGGGCCTCCGCAAAAGTGGGGCCCCCACAAGAAAAGAGACTTCGGAAAAAAATCTGATTAGTAGACCACTTTTCCATTGATATTTTGTTTTGCCTTTACGTAGGTAAAGGTAGACGTTTCGATTCTTATTCTTCGTAATTGGAAAATAGTTTGGGGCCAGGGGGCCTCCACTCCTTTGTTGCCCCGAGGCCTCCATACCTCTCAATCCGGCACTGACAATATTTATATTAGATATTTGGTTCTACGTAAAATACAATACAATATAATAGTTAACTCTTTATTGCACACCAATTACATAAAAGATACACAAGACAGGAAAATAAAAAAAGAAATACAAAATATACGTAAGTAAGACGTATAACTTTTACGCTAGGTTTGTTATTCCTAGAAAAAAACTAAAGTTACTATTAGTTACTTTTTTTTAGAATTTATGTGAGAATTTTATTAAATGCATCACATCACACTAATATTATAAAGTTTGGATCTTAGGATGTATGTATGTTTGTTACCTGTTCACGCCAAAACTACTGAACAGATCAGGCCGAAATTTTGCATACAGGTCAGTCCTAGAAATACATACCGACATAGCCTTATTAGGTATCCCATAAATTGTTCATATAGAAATAACCTTTAAAAGTTTCCATAGAAACAAAGCGTGCGAAGCCGCAAGCAGAAACTAATTATAATATAATATTTGACCTCCGTGGCCCAGCAGGCGAAGGTCCATCTATAACGCAGTAGGTTGTGGATTCGATTTCTGCCGCCGCGGGACAAATGTTTGTACGATCTGCATATATTTCGCAAGTCCCAAAAATGTTCATCGGTCACTTGATTTCGTGGCTCAGCTGAGAGCATGCCGTACTTGAGGGTAAGGTCGCGGGTTCAAGTCCCGTCAAAATCGATTTTTGGGATATTATTTAATTTCTTAGATTGTTTCGGCTCTACGTTATTTCTATGTAAGGATTATTGAAGAAGAGATATATAAGAAGGATGTATTGCCTACATTTAAAAAATATTTCTATAAAGATAGCGTTAAAAATTATCTAATATGTATCCATAAAACAATTTCTGTTTTACTTGAGGCTAGGTGATGCTGTATGGATTGTCCAGCATTACTGTGACATAGGTAATAATTGCTACACTACACTATTGTGCACCTTTCCTATTGGAAAGGGTATGAATGAATACAAGAGAAATACAATCTTGTAGGTAAATATTAAGTGCCCATTAAAATTGGTTGACTGACGTTAGATTCATTGACTACTAGACTAGAGCCATGATGGATCTTTATATAGTATTTAATACCCCCGGGATAATTATAAGCGGTAATTATACTATTCATGCCTACGTAGGTACAGGTATCTAAATGTATATTAGCTCATCAACACCAAAATTACTCGAAGACCGAAAATCCTACGCACTATCCAAAAGGCAAATACCTACAACGTCGCGAATCATGGCGCGTCACAGCTCCGCAATAGTTACTATAGCCGCAGAGCCTTAATTTCCTTTATTTCCCATTTCGGTCTCCCCCCACAAACTAAGAAAATGGCCGCCAGTGATCTGTCAGTGTAAGCGCGGCAAAGAACGCAAGCGCACGACGGCGTTCGATATACAACGTTCGAAAATTGAAGTAGTACGGACTAAGGAGTTCCTAGTGTTTGTTTTGAATCTCGAATTGATTTTGAGTGTGACAAGTTTAGTGAGGTGAACTTATCGATGAGTTTGTTGTCGATGATTTGCCTGTGTTGTTTTCATTGTTGAGTGTAGCAGCTGTCAAAACAAAAATAATCAAGGTGAGCCGATTGATTTTGCGAAACCTTTGTTTTTATTTTATGGCGGTTTTAATGTTGTCATCAATGTTTTTATTGTTTTTGTTTTGCAATGAAGGTTATTAAAAGAAGCTATAAACAGTTATCTATTGCAAAAGTAACAATCGGTACTTACGCCGAGCCTTTTACTTTTGCGTTTTAAGATAGGGCTTCTACAGATAATTTGTATCAAAGTAAACCTAGTCTAGAAGTCTTCCGCTAGATAGGGATTTTTCAAAATTTACTTTATGCTAGTATTTATGATTAAACCTGCGTTAAAAATTTACTACTTAAAGAACTTTCCAGGACAAGGAAATATTGTTTTCTAGAGCAACGATTATCGCCTTTTTTATATCCCATAGACTTTACAGAACGAGAAAACAGAAACAAAACTCCATTATTTTCTACTGCAAATATTCGCTGATCTCTAAAACAAACAATCGTATTTTTCCCGAAAGATGCGCAAGAGCATACAAAACGATCGTTCAGAACTTTATGTCGCAGTAAATTGTTTCAAACAGTGTGTGGGTGTGTGTTTACGAGTAATAGAACATTGTAGTACTTTCAAAGGTGTTTTTAATGAAACACTCATTAATGTATTTAGGTCATGGATAGTTTTCATGAAACAAAGTAAAGATGCCGCAGTGTTTTGAAACTAGTGAATAAATTACGAACTGTGGGTTTGATAGCTAGTTTTGATTTAATAGATATTCCAAGAAGTAAATCTAAATTAAATCTCTTTTGATTTTAGCCCAACAGTGCATGCTTTCATGTCACTATAAGCATCCCAAGTTACTGTGACTCAATGGTAGATGAGATGAGTCAAGGAATAATGATTATTATTTAAAAAAAACCTATATCGGCAGCGCCTTGAAACGAAAAACTCTAAACCTACTTCAAATTCCTAAATAATGAAAATGGGTTTAAAACTTAGTGTTAAAAAATAATCATCGATATCGGTTGGCGTGATATTGAGTTATTCGTCCATTTGTCGCGCAAATACTTAATGAAAATTTAAGACATTGTATGGTTTTCTCATGGATGCGATTATCAGAACTAGACCATATTGAAATGTTTGGTCCCATTCCAGCTTTCAATTAAAAAAAGAATCATCAAAATCGGTTCACCCAGTCAAAATTTCTGGGGTAACAAACATCAAAAACAAAACAGGGAACCACCTCCTTTTTTAAGTCGTCTAAAAAATAAAATCAATGTAGTTATACCTATTTTCAAATCAAAGTAAGTAAGCTGACGGTCTAAGTTAAGTTATCAGTGAAGTTACCGACTCCTAACAGGTGCTAACCAGGTGGTGACCGTTCGGTAGTCGAACCGGCGACCCATGACCAACCACCGGTCACCGTTGTCTTACCGTTTTGTCTGATTTGCAGTTATTGTTTCAACATTGTTGTTTTTTAACAATCGTACTTTACCGTGGCATCTTAAGTAGGTACCTTTTGCGGTCGATAACCATTGCTATCTCGCGAAGAACCGACAACCACTGGGGCAAACGTGTTCTTAAGTGGAGACCACGAATCGGTAAACGTTGTGTAGGACGCCCTCCGATCAGGATGACGACCTGGCTGACCAGGCTGCGAAAGACTGCAGGTAGATACTGGATGCGTCAAGCTGAAGACAGGGCGCTATGGCGCTCATTAGGGGAGGCCTATGTCCAGCCTTGGACTAACATAGGCTGATAATGATGACGATGAACCATTTGTGAAAACAAGTAAACGCAATTTCTAGGATTGTTTGACTTCCATGGATTGTATTTCAAATTATATCGATAGTGAACCTCATTAGCCTATGAGATAAAAACTCTTTTTTGATTACTTATATTTATATCGATAAACAAAATAGTTATGGTTCATGCACATCGCTATGCATTCCATCAATATTCACCATATTCAAATATAGAATCCTCTTAGCCGGATTTAATTAGAATGAACATTTGAATAACTTATTTTAATGTGAACTAAATTTAGTGCTCATCGATCGATGACGTCATAACCTTCAGCTGACGAACAACCTTCAGATGACCAGAGATAATTTACACCGAAATAAATTGGCCTACTCCAAATGAAATGCAGTTGAAGATTATGCAGTTTTGATCATTATTTGCAACTAACGATCCGCCCCGGCTTCGCACGGATGCAAATGCATGTAATTATTTACATATAAACCTTCCTCTTGAATGACTCTATCTATTAAAGAACCGCATCAAAATTCGTTGCGTAGTTTTAAAGGTCTAAACATACATAGGGACAGACAGCAGGATCGGGAAGCGACTTTGTATTCGAAATCAAAAAAGACTTCGAAAATAAGGATTTCATACGCAAAAGCAAGAAGTTTACCAGTTTAATTTTAGATCAATAAAAAAACATCATTTACCTACAAAACATATTAATCTTGTTAGTTTTAAATATGATTTAAAAGAACATAAATCTTACTTCGCCATTGGCATAAAGCATCACCTAAATTGTGCCACAAAAAAACTAAAAAAAAACAAATGTCAGGGCTACCGCTTGCTTGTCCCAATAATCTGAATATTTTACTGCATTCCTAATTGATTATACACCTAAGTACGATTCAATAAAGCTTATTTTTCTTAGTAATATCCAAGTCGCAGAGTAAGTCGAAAACCAGTAGGTTTTATAACAGCTTCTTATGGTCACGTATGAGCTCATAGCTTGTGCAATACTTTCGCTGTTACATCTGAGGGCGGCTACCGGTTTTTCTGGACTTTTATAACCTACTGTCCAGATCTTTTGTATCGTGATCAAGATTTTTTTTACTGGAATTTATAACTTAGTATTAGTCTAGAAGGGTGGGAGGGAAACATTTTTGGATTCGAATAACAACCGCTGGGGTAAATGTGTTCTTGAGTAGACCGCGACTCGATAAATGTAGTGTAGGACGCCCTCCGGTTTGGTTTGATGACGACCTGTGAAAGACTGCAAGCAGATTCTGGATGCGGCAAGCTGAAGACAGGATGTTATGGCGCTCATTAGGAGGCCTATTTCCAGCAGTGTATATATGTAGTTGATGATGATGTAATGGCATTTACTAAAAAAACCTTTAATCAATACATGACAATTCAACTCGGATCAAATATCTACTGCTTCCTTTTTTATAATACGTCATCCACGTATTTATTTTCTTTGACATTTTTTAATCTGTCAGCTCGATAAATATCGATATTTTCGTTCCTATAGATTCACATCACTATTCTTTATAGCGCGAGCAAATATATTGAGAATCTGATAATAAATTAGTTAATAAATAATAATAAATAGTCTAAGAACTTATTACCTACATTATTTTATTCAGTCAAAGAAAATAAATACGTGGATGGAACATAATTTGTGATAACTCGCCTAGACAATGAAAAACAATAATGTATGGATAAGAATCGCACTATTTCTAAGCATGTGTGAAAATATGCGTGTAGTCTCTTTGTTAGATTCTTGTTGCGTTCCCATCGCGTGGCTTACCAATGCAATTATTGTACGTTTTTGGAGTTCCATACACATTAGGTGATAGCGGAACCCTTTCTTACCTATCAGGTTTTAGGAGAAGAAGGTTTAGAAGGATAGGAGGCACAAAGAGATATAGCCATTAAAGCGACAAATACTTTTGACAGTTTTCTGTGAAAATATGTCAGAAAATCGTCACTTGTGATTGGCTTAAATCTGAGGTGCGTACATGTATGTTTTGTTTCTCTAAATCTATCTAAATCTAAATTTCAATTTATTTATTTCCACACGTTACACTTGATGTCGTTAAATACTATAAATTTTAAAAGATAATATTACATTTTTATTCAATCACACACTAACTTTTGACAAAGAAAACACACCATAAGGCATTGTGCAAAGAAAAGCATACAGACAGGCCTTCTTAAAAAAAAAAAAAAAATTCATAATTATTTGTCACAATTATTTAGGATGAGATGGCGCGACGAGCTCGAGGTACATCTTCCATCGTGGCCTGTTGCAGCGAGGAGTGGAAGGAGAAAAGGGAGGCCTTTGCCCAGCAGTGGGACAATAATGGCTTAAAATAAATAATAATAATAATAAATAATTTGTCACAATAAGGCAGATATTAAATCAATAATAAGGAATAATAAATTAGATAAAATGTGAAAGTAATCTGCTGTATAAGGGCATTGTCAAACTACCTACACCTAAAAATATTGTACAAAATTAAATAATATACAAAGAAAATACAATGAAATAATGTCAGGAAGATGATTAATTTCAAATTTACATTTAAATGATGATTTAAATTAATGGTGCTGTATAGGGGCAATATAATACAATTTAGATACATATCCTACTAATAATTATAAACGCGAAAGTTTGTGAGGATGTATGTAAGTATGTTTGTTGCTCTTTCACGCAAAACTACTGAATGGATTTTGATGAAACTACACAATAATATAACTTACATATCAGAGTAACACATAGGCTACAATTCATAAAGATATATCGTATATTAATAATATGTATATTGTAAATTATCCAAAATATGTATCACCACGCCGGTGAAACAGCGGGGCGCAGCTAGTTTTGACGACCGATGTGGCGCGGTGGGCGAAGGTCCGCCTGCGACGCAGGAGGTTGCGGGTTCGATTCCCGCCTCGGAACAATTGTGTGTACGATCTGCATATATTTGTTCCGGGTGTTCTGGTCGTTTCCTATGTATAATAAAAAATATCTATCTATGTAACGTATTGTATTATGTATATCAGTTATCTAGTACCCATAACACAAGCTCTGCTTACCATGGGGCTAGATAATGCTGTGTGAATTGTCCAGCATTATTTTATTTTTTATTAAAAGTTATCAATATGTGAAACTAAGCACAATATTGAATTTCTTACATACGATTGTCGTCGGTGCAAAACTTAGCATCTTGCCTAAGCCTTAAAATAATAACCTAAATCACTTCAAGATTTAAAAGACCTAGGTATCTGATATCTTCAAAATTTAAGCATACCTATGAGGAAAAAACTTAAAAGGAAGCTTTAAATTCAAAGAAGTGTTAATTCCGCAATGAAGCTCTAACTGCTCTGAACCAATTAAACGAATACCGATTTATTTATTTCTATTTATTTGGTACAGTTACAGTATTTAATAAACAGCTAGGTCACTTAACATTTTGACTGCGATTTTTTTTCGACGACTGCGATCTTTTTTTTAACCTACAAAATTCGTGCTGCCGCTCTACACAGCGGTTGTGTTGCGCCGCACATGCGTTTCGTTCGAAAAATATTACAGCTGTGCTGAGTCACAAGATCTGTATTTTCTCAGCCGCTGCGCTAGTGTGGATTTACGCATATTAGTCACTTGTAGAAAACACATACCGTGTGATTTCAGCAGTCAAAGTGTTAAATACGTAATGGAAGTTACAGAATAGATTAGAAGGAACAAACAGATCCGCTGATTGGTTTGGGCTTTAACAAATTACTTGTAGAAGAGCAGGGAATATAATTATCGCGAATTTATCCTTTTTTATTTTCTAAAAAAAAAACATAGACAAAAGCCCTTGCTTTTATACAACAAAATGTATACCCCACAGCAATTATATCTATAGTAATACTATAATATAAAAAGGAAAAGTTTGATTTTTTGTTTGTTTGTATTGAATAGGCTCTGAAACTACTAGACAGATTTGAAAAATTGTTTCACTATTGGGAAGATATTAAAATTATATATTACTTATATTAAAACTATATAGAAATTTAGACATGTGAAATTTGAATTTAACGCGAGTGAAATTGTGTGAAACAGCTAGTTTATTATAACTTCATTCTAGTATGTATCTCCTCAGAAAGTTGCAAAGACATAAAACTTTAATTTCCCCATAAGGCTTTTACTAGACCTACTAGGTATCAAATGATCTAGCTGTTCATCAATCGACTGTAACAATCGATAAAAATAAGAGCTCAATCGATAACTGTAAATCTACCGCAAGCGATCACACTTTAATATATACCAATATTTTTTGTAACATCGTAAAATGATTATTTTTTGTCTTGTTACAACTTTTTGCAGTGTTCATTAGTGTTTCCACAAATCATTTGTAGATTCTTTACGCATCTTAGTTGTTTTGAAACTTATAGCTGCATAATGCTGGACAACTCACACAGCATTATCTAGCCCCATGGTAAGCAGAGCTTGTGTTATGGGTACTAGATAACTGATATACATAATACAATACATTACATAGATAGATATTTTTTGAAAACGATCAGAACACCCGAAACAAATATCTGCAGATCGTACACACAACTGCTCCGAGGCGGGAATCGAACCCGCAACCTTCTGCGTCGCAGGAGGAATATTTTTTTATGTTGTCTGAAATCAAATATTTTTATTAATATTATTAACTTGAGTTATTATAACGGGATATTAACCATGATTTGATCTTTTGTGCAATATTCAATAAAATCATGGTAAATATCCCGTTTTAAATGACTTTAGTATTAATAACCATGATAGTTTTAAAAGTTGTATTATTTACTTTTACTGCAACTGTTCGAAATACCTTATAGCCTTGGTTAAAACTATAAAGCACTCCTCTAAAACATATATATCTCAAAACACATTTTAAAAAATAGCAAATGTTTTGAACAAATGGCAAGCCGGTGCCCTGAAACGATGATTAAAACAATAGATAACCTTTTTCTATGGGCCTTAACACATTGACTGCGATTTTTATTCGACGACTGCGATCTTTTAACCTAAAAAATTCGTGCTGCCGCTCTACACAGCGGTTGTGTTGCGCCGCACATGCGTTTCGTTTGAAAAATATTATGGCTGTGCTGCGTCACAAAGATCTGTATTTTCTCAGCCGCGGCGCTAGTGTGGATTTACACATACCGTGTGATTTCATCACTCAAAGTGTTAAAACATCTGGGGAGCTAAACCCAAATTATGGGTATTTTACTCACAAAATTCAAAAATACTAATCAATCTTCATTTGTTATTCATAGCGTAATGTATATTTTTAAATCCAAAGAGAGCACAAATATCCTGGTATATATTCAATTAATATCTTTAGTTTTTATAACCGTACTATGTCTATGTAAGTCTATTATAATATGTGTATGTAGGTATGTAGTGTAAGTATTCGTTTTCTTCTTTTCTTTTTCCAATTATTTATTAAAGTGCCGCCGTCTTTATTGTTCCTTCATGTCCAGTCCATCCTAAAGTTGCCTGGAAGAGATCGCTCTTAGCAATAAGGCCGCCCTTTATACCTTAATCTAAGTTTTTATTTCTGCATTGTTTTCTGTTTTGTGTGGTGTAATAAAGTGTTTTCTATCTCCTATCTATATAACCGTGTTTTAATTTAACATTCAGATGCAAGATTTGTCCCACACAAACCATCGGCAAGTAGAATAAGAGCTTGTAAAAAGCTTCAAGACCCTAAATTTTAAGCTGCAGTAGTATTAACTAGGACATTATAATTAAACTCAAGGTTAATGTTAAGGTTATAAACTCAGTTAAATATTATTTGACACGTATTACGTGTAACGGCTCGTATGGTTTCCCACGACAATTAGTTATGGTTTTAAACGAGGATAGTAGGTAAACCGTAGTAACTTAAAGGTTTAGGTTTGAGCGATAAGACGTCTGTCTTATCGCTCAAACCTAAACCTTTAAGTCTTAAGACTTTAAGACTAATTGTCATTATATTTCGTAATTTTTCTATCTATCTGTCTATCAATAAATAATGTTCTATGCGAATTGATATAATATCAAAAAAACACAGCCGAACGAACATAGAAACTGTTTATCTTTGTTTTTCATCAGTTAAAATACTTACCTACTTACTAATTTTTGTCTCGAGCGAGCAAGTACATCTAAGTGGCCTCCAACAATCAAAGGCGCCATTTTGTAAAATAGGTATTAGGTATAGTACAAAAACTATAAAATCAAGCCATGAACATCAAAGCTGGTCGAGCAGTTGGTCAATGTTACATGATCGATGCAAATCATTTCCAATTTTAGCGCCGTGACATCATATCCACTCGCAAACTGGTTGTCTGGTTGTTTGTGGGTTGCATCTCATTTCACGGAAACCAGTCCGCCCTGTTAGGTAAATTTTACCATTTAGAGGCAGAAAACAGGTAAAAGAACTTGATAAAATTAGGAGTATTACAGGGATAATAATCTGTGACGAAACAGAAAATAGAAGTATAAACAATTACGGTAGTAGGAAAAGTCGCGGGTTCAAGTCCCGCCGAAATCTAATTTTATGAGATATTATTTCATTTCTTGGAACTACGGTAGTATTAATACATGGTGTCCCCCGGCTGCTGAATAAATGCAACTCCCAAAATGGGTAAAACTAAATCAATGATCTTATGAAATTTCGCTTCCCACAAGTGAGAATCGTGCGTAATTCTTCAAATTTTATGATCATGGAACATGATACAGGTCATGAAAACAGTTAGCACAAATTTTAAATACCTATGGTTACAAATACAGTGTTCTTCAGCGCAGCAAAGCGGCGATTATTCAGGTCATATTTTTTCTCGAAGAGCAAATAATGATGTTCAGTATTGTCAGTCCCCAGAGGTGTCCAAAACGACATAAGTACCAACAATTAGAATGGTTTGTCTTAATTATTAAAGTTAAGATACTGATACCCCGTTGCAGTGTTTGAGAAAATAAACAAAAACTTTTGTATACCTACAAATCGGTGCTGGGCGTAACAGCAATTATGGAACAGTGCTGACAATCAGCGCTTCCAAGACCAGCGCTATGGTATGATCTGCTCTACCATAGCACATGCTGAGTGAAGACCGATTTTGTCATTCTCTGTTAATTTATACGAGTATGTATACCCCAAAATGGGTTTCCCTATTTGTCTCTGTTCTGACAAAAAAAAAACTCCTTTTTTTACGAAAACGATGCAGGCATGCTATCAGATTTCCAAGAATCATGTAAGCACATATCTGTGCTGTTCAATCTGTTCATATAAAGACTCTGAATGTTAAATGTATGTACAATGACCCTATAACTATGACCTTGATTATATAATATGTGTATGTATAAACTTTGTGTATGTGAAGATAATCATTCAATAATTTAATTTAATGTGATACTTTTTCTTTTTTCTCTTGTAGTTAATATAATTTATTTTTAAGTTTCCGCACACAATGTATTTTGTTTTATGGAATAAATAAATATGAATATATATATGAAATATATGAGAATACATTATATAGGTACATATTTTATATCTGTGTATACACTTGAAGTAAACAAGACTTGGACAAAAGCCAGTCCTCTGTGTACTGAAGATGACGTCAGCGGACTTAGAAACATGAATGAACGTAGGTAGGTATTACCTTTGCCTGTTATACTATCTTGAGGAAAACGGAGATAAACAAACACGTTTTCTAGTAGAAACTTGAAGAATAAACATAGTAAAGTAAATAAATATAGGTAGGACTGACGAGTTCGAAAACTTGGGATTTTTCTCTTATTAGGGGAAATGTTTCTAGGAGCGCGTTGATGTCTTTTGTATTAATTATTTGATAGTTTTGAATAAAGCTAAAAACCGACTTCGAATCCCTTAGTTTAAATTTTTTTTAGTTTTGTGGGATAAATACTAATCCCTCAGAATTTAAATTCTCCACATCAAAATCATCCTCTATACAATTACAAAATAATCATCCGAATCCGAAAAAAGAAAAGGCCGAGGATATTACTCGGCCTTTTTCAAAGCCGGTTAAAAATAGACAAATACTCTCTAATCCGTCAATATATTAAAGCGAACCCGCAACCTCCTGCGTCTCAATCGGATCTTCGCCCGACGCGTCATATAGGTCGTCGAATAATGCCATGCAAGCACAAAGTATCTCAAATATTATACAAAATAAGAGTCCATACGTTATTTTAATTACTCGGCTGCCCCATAAAGTTAATGTTTTCCACTGCACGTAGTTTATTACTTTGCTTTATGGTTGAGATGGGTTTTATATCTGAAGGTCGAAGGTACAAATTACGATCTTGCATTGACTTTCTGAAAAACATGTTCTGTTTTGATGACCAGTGGCAACAGGCAGTCCGGTGACGCAGGAGGTAATTTTGACGTTTTTGACACAAGTTTTCTTTAAACGTTTTTACATAAATGTAATTATCATGCATTTTTTAGTTTTTAGCACTGTTTCTTCTTATTTTTTTCTTTATTGTAAATATTATTGCTATATGTTTAACTATACAAGTGTTGTAACCCATAAAGAAAGCTTGCTATCTTGAGACGGACACTGGCAGAATTGCGTCAATCCAGACGCAGAGCCATCTAGGAAGAAGTTGAAGTTACATTAAACGTCAAAGTAAACCGAAGATTCGGCTACCTGAACTAATAAGTGACATAACCTTCCTACCGAGTTATTAAAGAAATTAATTTGATTCTAAGGCATAATATTGTATAAATTTATCCCATTACTATATTACTAGCTATGAATACTAGTTATTATTATTATTATTAATTTATAAATATATTACTACACCCTTACAGAGTAACATGTACCTACCTCTAAGCTAATATGAATACGAAGCTGCCTTATTGTCCGATTTTTATCTGTTCGTGAACACTAAGAGCCTTAAGGGGCCTTCTGAGGGACGAATTCTTCATACAAACGTAATACCAAAATTATTTCTAATTCAAGCATATTTCCACTATAATATTGCATTATTTGTATAAAATAGTATTTATCTAGGTTCCCAAATAGTAATTTTTCAAAATACTTACCTAAAATGAAATGAAAGCCAATCTCATTTTGCACATTTTTTTTGCGAAAATGGTCAAGTTTTCTTGCTATTTTTTTCGTATTAAAAACATCAATATCGTACGTTTTATTTATTAAGGAACATAGCTTATATTGTCTTGTTACAGAATAACAATACTTTGTGAAGAATACAAAAAGTTTTCAGTCATAATTTTTGGTATTACGGAACAAACCAAATTTTGAACGGCTAATATTGCTATCGCAAGGGTTAAACAGGGACAGCGATATTCGGAGCGATTTTTGCAAGTGAGGGTCGCCGGACCCTTAAGAAATTGCGTTTTATTTTATTATTTTATTTATTTTTCTTTCTTAGGGATAACCAACAGCATCACTTTAATATTAACTATAAACTTAAATAAATGTAATTCTAGAAGTGAACCAGCCCCGTTATCCACTTATTACTTGTACAAGGGGTGGTGTTAGTGAGCATTTGCAACAATGTAATTCACATTAAGTACAATCTAAAATACATGTAGCATCATGTATTTTCATGTAGCATGTAGTATCAGTTGACAATATCAGGTTGAGGGCTGTCTTATACAAAGCTGTTAGCGTTTAAAAAGCTTCGTGGAAACGGGCGCAATTTTATGTTTATAATTTCGACTTTATTACAGTTTTCGTTTAATTATTGTGAGATTACAAAGCATGAGATCCGTAGGTGGGTGGGACATCTGTTCAGGAATAATAAGGAATGTAGTAAACAAGTTATTTCTGGTTTATTGTTCAGCGTTTTATGGGTAAACGAGAATTTTCCACGTTCAATTACCCCATAGATCTTTGTGAGGACTTTTGTAAAGATGCAAAGACTTAGTTCCTAAAATTCACGAGTTCAGTTTATGTGAATACAAAATGTATAAACACGTTAATAAATGAAAATAAAATGATTTTATTTCAGATAACTTAAATGTTCCATAATTTGTTAGTAAAATTAAACACTAAGAACTTATTACTAGGGTTAGTTATACCTAATACTAGAAATTAAAACTAAATTAAATTAAATCACTCTCCCCATGAAACATTTCCACAGGGGAGAGGTGATTCTACCTGCTATAGTGTTTAGGATGGTGTTGGGGCTGACGCGTACCCTGCGCATCAGGGATGCGGTCTTTTTACGGAGGATGGCAGCAAAGCCATCCGTCTGATATTCCGCAAACATTCCCGATGCACTGCAAAATCGAGGCAGTCCCAACATCATCCTAAACACATTGTTGTACTGTACACGTAGGGTCTCCTGCCAGCGCCTGTTTGGTGTAGCTGATCCATAGGTTCCCAGTGTAGAAACCCTGGCAGTAGGCTGTAAAAACACGTTAATGCAGAACTCTTGTAATTACATATTGTTAAAAAAAAACGCATACTAACAACCAACGCTGGCTGGTTTAGATAACTTTGCAAAGCAAAGCTATACTCAATTGGAAACAGCGGCTTTATTCTTAGTACTAGCTGTGCCCCGCAGCTTCGCCCGCGCGGAAATATATGTGTCAAATGATATATAAGCCTCATCTTAAATCAATCTATCTATTAAAATCGCATCAAAATCCGTTGCGTAGTTTTAAAGATCTAAGCATACATAGGGACAGACAGACAGCGGGAAGCGACTTTGTTTTATACTATATAGTGAAGATGATGTTACCACTTGTTAATGTCTTCATAATATATTCTATGCTATCCAAGTTTCCTCCGTTTCAATGACAAACCTTGGCATACTTTAGGAGTCACAAATCGCTTGACAATCATTATCGAACGATTATCGACATGACTATCATGTTGTTCACGGAAGTGTGTACTTGTTATTGGCATAGGTGCTGCCCACGACTTTTCTTGTTTGTAGCTAGACAATAAAATGTTACACTTCGACCATGTGACTTGTGTGGCGTGGAGGGTAAAGGTTCTGCGATCGGTTGCGGGTTTGATTCCCGCCTCGGAACAATTGCGTGTACGATCTGCAGGTGTTCTGGTCATTTTGTATGTATAACAAAATATATATATATCTATGTAATGTTAGTATATCAGTCATCTAGTACCCATAACACAAGCTCTGCTTAGCTTGGGGCTAGATGATGCTGTGTGGATTGTCCAGCATTATTTATTGATTCATTTTCATTTATTTATTTTGTTCACGAAAGCGTCAACTTATTGGTATAGTTACTGCTCACGACTTCGCTTGTTTTGTATACAATACAATAATACTTTATTGTTACACCAGATAAAGATCATTACAAAAAAAACATTACATTCGACAAGTACAATGGGCGGCCTTTTCGCTTAAAAGCGATCTCTTCCAGGCAAACTTTGGATGGAAAGAATTATGTGAATTTATGAAAGGCTGGATGTGTACCAAAGAGCCTAAATAACATAACATGAATACTTAAAAACAAATCTCTTATATATATAAAAATCAATTGCTGTTCGTTAGTCTCGCTAAAACTCGAGAACGGGCCGATTTTGCTGATTTTGGTTTTGAAATGTTTGTCGTAGTCCAGGGAAGGTTTAAACGGTAAAATTGCACAGAAATTTCCACGCGGGCAAAGCCGCGGGGCGTAGCTATAATAAATAAATGTATCTTAAATTTCTACAGCCTATGGTTTTTGATGAGTTCGCAAGCAGAGCATGATTGGCCAACACGCCGGCCCTTGTACGGACATCATTGTCACAGCGGTCTTGACACGAAGACTTATCTGCATCTTACGTCAGATGGAGCCTCTATTTGTAGACGTGGCTTTATAAAGTAAGCCTACAGTGCGCGGCGTGAGTTGGCACTTTTGACATATGTCTACAGTGTAGGTCGTGAGTTGGCACTTTTGACAAATATCTTCCATAATATGTAAATACTTTATCTAGAGTTGATGGAACCTAGTTTTATTGTCACTTGACGCATTGACGGGCGAGGTAATGGAGCTTACAGACTAACGCGGCGCTTAATGCGTAGTAAATAAAGTCGTCAATTGCGTAGTAAATAAAGATCAAGAAGTATCACTAAATCAAACAATATCTTTAAAAAATGCGCGCAACGTTGCGTCGCATAGCGTCTTGGTGTGAAATGACCCTAACAGTCATGGTAACTACCTACAGTAAATATTAAACCGTGTAGGATGCAGTTCACCCACACCACACCTTCGGCCTTGTGATCGGAATACCAACACCTTACGTGGTTCAGCAAGTAAATGTTGTAAAATCGGTGACGTTCAAATTCAAATCAATATGAATTCTGTGACAATGACCTTTTTGCCATTCGTTTTGAGTCAGGACAACTATTTCTTGTAACCAGATTTTTTTTATTTACTGTGCGTATTTATATCAAATTAGCATCATCATTGTCAACCTATAGGAGTCTACAGCTGGACATAGACCTCCCGTAATGAGCGCCATAGCGCCCTGTCTTCAACTAGCCGCATCCAGCATCTACCTGCAGTCCGTCGCAGGTCGTCCTGGCCGGAGGACAACCTACACTACGTGACTCGGACGCCCTACAAACACTTTGTTACGGGTTAAAAAACTAACAAGCTAGGTTATATACATGAACGCCACGCGATGCCGCGACGAATATGCAAATAGTATCCAACAAAACACTTCGACCAGGTGGGATGACGACCTGCGAAAGACTGCAGGTAGATGCTAGCTGTGGCAAGCTGAAGACGGGGTGATATGGCGCTCATTGGGGGAGGCCTATGTCCAGCAGTGGACTGCTATAGGCTGATGATGATGGTCCAAACTCTTGGTTCGCGAGTAGCTCGCGGCTTGTGTGGAGAAACTCTACAGACTGTCAACACATTCTATATATGTACATATATTTAAGGAGAAGCTTTATTAGTCCTTCCTATATAATAAATAATAATATATCAATAATATTATGTCTGAATAAAGAAACGACTTATTTTTATTTTATTTATAGATTGTCAACAAAGTCTTTACAAAATCTCTACATCAATGTATCTAACCCGTACCCACAGAGCACTAATGATGGCCTATTGACGAGCCCAAAAGCACCTGATTGGTCTGATTGACATAACCGGTCGGTGACATTACCAGGTGACCTCCAGGACTGGCAGACTGGTTTGAGGAGTCCGGTGGACTAGGTGTTAAGATGAAGCGATTTACAGTCTTCAAAGTAAGAGGTATGATGGGAGAATCGCTATTAAAGTCATACTAATACATAAATAAATAATGCTGGACAATTCACACAGCATTATCTAGCCCCGCGTACTAGATAAGTGATATATATATAATAACAACACATTACATAGATAGATATTTTTTAATATACATAGAAAACAACCAGAACACAATAATCTTTCTTTTTGTGTGTGTGTGTGATTATTGAAAGTAATAATACCATTTACTAGTAAAATTCCTTGTATGATGTTAAAAATGATGTTGCATTTATAGCAACAGTTTTTATGGATTTTAAGAGTAACCGCAAACTAGCGTACTTACAGATCCAGTGGTCTGATGAGTCCTACTAGTTTGCAACAAAAAAAAACACAATAATCTTTTCCATCCTTATCTTTACATAGTATAAAATGAAGTCTAAACTTAAACTATTCAACGGAGTTAAATCAACACTCTCCACTCCCCCTCCCAATGTAATAATTAATAACATTCTGCGAAACTACAACAAAGCTAGCAATTCTACATTTTCTGATTTATAATTTTGCATTTTGTTTTAATTCCAGGTAAGCAAACAAATAAATAACAGCGAACCTGCCAAACTTACAAACAAGTAAGCATATATTAGTAAACGAGCGAGGCATCCGACACATCAATGGGCCTTGATTTTATTTCCTAAAGGTCTAAAATAAAGAGATCCAACATTCTTGTTTCGCGGGTTGCAGGCACTGTGGCCACATTGTGGTTAATGCTAAAAAAATCGTTACTGTAGTATTGTGTGTTAAACTCACACTCACAAATATACATTTGTTCGCTCGAAACATTAGATTTTGTAGACTGAAAACAACATTTAAGGTTTTTATGTGACCACAATCACAAGTCATAAAAGGTTTCAAATAAATAAATAAATAATGCTGGACAATTCACACAGCATCATCTAGCCCCAGGCTAAGCAGAGCTTGTGTTATGGGTACTAGATGACTGATATAGATAATACAATACATTACATAGATAGATATATATTTTATTATACATAGAAAACAACCAGAACACCCGGAACAATTATCTGCAGATCGAACACACAATTGTTCCGAGGCGGGAATCGAACCCGCAACCTCCTGCCTCGCAGGCGGACCTTCTCCCACCGCGTCACATCGGTCGTCTAATGGTTGCTACTTGAAACTTAAAACCATCGTACAGTAATTAATAATTTACATTTACCTTAGAACTCAAGAAATGTCAGAGAAACATCCTTCCATTTATTGAGTTCTAAGGTATTTATGGTTTTTTCCTTTCTTGGAAAACGTCGCGGAAGAACTCTTTGGTACAAAGGTAAAGCTCTGAAACCGCCATAGTTTCTAACGTGGACCACAAACCCACTTACGTTTTTCACGCGAGAGTGAAAGATCCATTAACAGAGACAACATTTAAAGCAACGCGTAAAGGGCAAGATTCTCTGTCTAGATTAATGTACAAGCCTGCCCTTAAGAAAATGTCAGATTACTGGCCATCAAACATTTTGCAACTCTTTTGACGCAAGCTTTAATCGATTTTGCAATTCTTTGTTTAAGAGTATGAATATGGATTTTTTTGTTGCAAAACATAAAGGTTAAGCGCTTCAGCCGGTTTACAGTGTTATTTTTATTCGTAAACTAGTTGCGCCTCGCGGCTTCGCCCGCGTTGAAATATCTGCGCAATTTTACCATATTTTCACACCGTTTAAACCTTCTCTGGACAAACATTTCAAAACCAAAATCAGCTGCATCGGCCCTGCCGTTCTCGAGTTCGAGCGAGAAATACGAACAGCAATTGATTTTATGTAAATAGATAACAAGAAGAACCAAAACGTTTAATTAAAAAGATTCAGACATGTTTTTTGTTTCGAGGTTTCGATTGACTAATGACATTGTTAGATAAATAAAAACATCAAGTGCGAGTCGTCATCGCGCATTGAGGGTTCCGTATAAGATCCTTGTTTCTGGCCAAATATCATAATTCTGGGTCAACGGGAAGTAGGTAGTAGGTGTAGATCTTGATCCTTTACTACTTATTAGCTTAAATTAGAATACATTATTTACAAGTTTAGTTATAACTTGCTTCTTGTCAATTGTCATGATTCTAGGTCACTGGGAAGTGCCATAGGTGTTATCGTACATGTGATTCCCTAAGAAATTTCAAAATATTCGGACATAAACTGTAACTTCTAATGCGTTTACTTTGAAGTTTTTTTACATAGCACGGCACCAAGAGGATACGGGCCTGAGTATTTGATGTTAATTTGATATTGATACCTCCCCGAGCTCCTGAAAAAAGGGGCTGGTCAGATGGATTCCGTTTTTCCTTTTAAGGTCCGAACCCTAAAAACTACATTCCAACATTTCCAACTTCTCGACAGAGGTATATCTAAAACTAGCCTTTATAAGATACAACTTAACACTAACATAAAATTTAACGTGTTCACCAAAACGGGCCCTAAGTATGTAAACGGAACGTATAAGCACGTTTAACGTGTAACGGAACGTCATCTAACAACCCTCTGTTATGTCGCGATTTGTTTAACTTACTATATGTCACTTACCGTAACTGGGATGATCTTAGGCCGATAATGTGTGGTGCATGCGAGAAGATATTGCGAATTATCGGTAGTAAAGACTTATTGCTTCAATTGTACTAAAGTAATTATAATTTGCTACAAAAACATTGGGCCGAATGTGGAGCTAAAAAGTAGGACGAACAAAGATTTTTTGAAATAAAATATATTATGGGCCGACTACGGCATATAATGTGGGACGAAAGCAGATATTTTCATGTGGGCCGAAATTCCTAGGGACGAGTCTGGCATAAATCGATTTAACAGTGTAGTTACTACGCTAGTTAACACATCACGTAACGCACGTTATCTGCTAAATAGCACGAGACTAGATAGACTAGACGCGTTTTCACGCGTTATTCACGATATAATTATCGTGATAAGGTGATAACTTGCGTTATTTGCTAAATATTACACGCTATAAAATAGACAGACGATGTGCGCTTGTGGTATCGCTAGATAGATAGATAAATAAATATATGAATAGCGTAGTGTAAACTGATGTCTATGGTAGAGTAGGTAAAAATTACGTCCCACGTCATCGAATGCGTACTCACTCTCAATTTCCCTATTAATCAAATTTAATACAACATTAATATAATAACGTGTTCTTGAGTGGAGACCACGACTCGGTAAACGTAGTGTAGGACGCCCTCCGACCAGGTGGGATGACGACCTGCGAAAGACTGCAGTTAGATGCTGGATGCGCCGAGCTGAAGACAGAGCGCTATGGCGCTCATTGGGGGAGGCCTATGTCCAGCAGTGGACCGCAATAGGCTGATGATGATCATCATCATCATCAGCCTATAGCAGTCCACTTCTGGACATAGAGGAGGCTGATGATGAATACAATATGGTGATAATTTGCAATAAAAAAAACATGGCTCACGTCACGATCTACGCACTTGTTCACCTCCAGCTCCCTGAAGCCAACGAGATCAAGCCTGGGCAGTGAATGCGTTAAACGCTGCTTCCTCTAACTTGCACTTTACACATAACGGCGCTTCACACGGCCAATGCAGTAGATATTACACGCTATAGACAGGCTGATGTGCGGTTGTGGTGTCGCTTGATAGATCACTCGTTTGTATACACTATGGCACATATTACCTTCTACTCACTTAATGGTTGGTTTTTGTGAAAAAGTTAAGAGAGGGAAACCACCATACCGTACATTTTCATATGATACCTATCAATAAATAATGCTCAGCATCATCTAGCCCTAAGGTAAGCAGAGCTTGTGTTATGATAACTGATATACATTACATATAGATATTTTTAATTATACATAGAAAAAACCCAGAGCACCTGGAACAAATATCTGCTGATAGTACAATCATTTTGACGACCGATGTGGCGCGGTGGGCGAAGGTCCGCCTGCGACGCAGGAGGTTGCGGGTTCGATTCCCGCCTCGGAACAAATGTGTGTACGATCTGCAGATATTTGTTTCGGGTGTTCTGGTCGTTTACTATGTATAATAAAAAATGTCTATCTATGTAATGTATTGTATTATGTATATCAGTTATCTAGTACCCATAACACAAGCTCTGCTTACCATGGGGTTAGATAATGCTGTGTGAATTGTCCAGCATTATTATTATTATTATTATTATTTGAGGTGGGAATCGACCCTCCTGTGACGCCTGCCATCGACCATCGTTATGCCTAAGAGGTCCTTTGCTTTCATTCTAGTCCTTACTGCTCGGCTTTATTTTACTATAGTTTTATTTGAGGGTTTAATTTCCCATCCATCAAAAAGCATAGCTTTCCCCCCTCATTGTATCTTTCTCTATGTTAATTGTATGTGTGTGTTATTAGTACCAAATAAACGTTTCATCCATCCATCCATCCCCCTAAAGTAGGCTTTGCAACTATTTGACAGAAACAAAAAATCAATTAGTTAAATAATGTGTGGTTTAATATGTGTGCTTACCATGGGGCTAGATAATGTTGTGTGAATTGTCCAGCATTATTTATTAATTTATTTTGTATGAAAGATATACTTGAGTACATTTCAGAAAAGGTTTTTTTTTCATTTACGTACAGTGAAGTTACAAGGCTTTGGTTAACAAAAGCTGTAAGCTAGCTTAAGCAGTTTGTTAAAAACCAGGCTAATAACGGAACCATAAGACTTGGCAATTAATTAACTACTGATTACCAACACAAATTGTGCTGATCGATCTGGAATGTGTGAATTAAGATGCATGTCAGTGTTGTGACCGGATAAACAAAGTCGCAGTATTGTACATGTTATAAGCACAGAAGAAAGAAGTTGGCCACGCGTGAAAGTTTGGAGTCTATTGGTAGAAATACTGGCTGGGGAAACGTGTTCTTGAGTGGAGACCGCGACTTGGTAAACGTAGTGTAGGACGCCCTCCGACCAGGTGGGATGACGACTTGCAAAAGACTGCAGGTAGATGCTGGATGCGGCAAGTTGAAGGCAGGGCGCTATGGCACTCATTGGGGGAGGCCTATGTCCAGCAGTGGACTAATATAGGCTGATGATGATGATGATCAAGTAACTTTCTAGTAAATATTTTGAACTAACGCGATCTGAACACATAATTATAAGTATTGATACAACGGGTATTTATCGCGTTTATTCACCTATTTTTCCCGACGTTTCAACAGGTTTACACACTGTCGTGCTCACGGGATGACTGGAGTGGAGTTACCGCCTCACTTGGTTTTCGATACTAGTAGGCATGTCCAGCTGCACACTTGGACGACATACTACACTAATGTCCTGTTTAAACGACGGGTAAATAACTTTCTAGTGTCAGAAATGGGAGATAGCATAGGTATATTCAAACTATGAACCTACTTCAGAACGCCCTAACCACAAATCGTTCAATTTCGAAGCTCAATATTGGTATTAAATGCAAAACAAACGCATATAAATGTAAATTGAAGCCGTTACCCTATTGAATTAGGTACCTAGGAGGAATTCCGCATTGTTTTAGACTTTAGAGCCTAGATAGATTTCTAAAATAGAGCCCTAGATATTTAGTACAAAAAGATATTTCTATGATCTATTTTAATTTTACGAATTTGTATTTTACTAAGTGTGTTTTAAAGTCATCTTTTGAATCTACGGAGAAAAAATATAATATTGCATTTATTGACTTACTCATTGGGGGAGGCCTATGTCCAGCAGTGGACTGCTATAGGCTGATGATGATGATGACTTACTACGTACTTACTACGTAGCTACATAGTTGACTTACTACGTAGCTACGTAGTAAGTACGTATAAATGCAAAACAGGGCAGAAACTAGCTCCTGCCCTGTTACTAGTAACAGTGATCTACGCGTAGATAATGTTACTAGGTTCTGCCCGCGGCTTCGCAAGCGTTTTTTGTATTTATAAAAAGTAGCCTTAAGGGTATTCCAGGTCCTAATCTTTATGTGAACAATTTCGGTCCGATCTATTCAGCAGCTTTAGCGTTGTCTTTGGTCAAACAACGGCACAAACTTTCGCTTTTTATAATATTACTAGCGACCCGCCCTGGCTTCGCACGTGCAAATGCATGTATTATATACTTACATGAAAACTTTTATCTTGAATTACTCTTTCTATTAAAAAAAACCGCATGAAAATCCGTTGCGTAGTTTTAAAGATCTAAGCATACATAGGTACAGACAGAAAGCGGGAACCGACTTTGTTTTATACTATGTAGTGACTCGTAGCAGGTTATGATTATTACGCGGATACCTTGTAGTAATTGTAAATGCGAAAGTTTGGATGGATATTGGATGGGTATGGTTAGATAGATGTACATATGTTCCCTCTACGCCAAGATAACTGAACCGGGCAGATTTTTTTAATACATGTAGGTAGGCTTAGAATAACATTAACTTTTAGAATTTATAAAGGCAGAATAGACTTGCTTTTAGTACTTGCAAGGAGCCAATGAACGAAATATACCGATGAGAAATCTCCATTTACCCAGTTTTTCTACACTAATTCTAAATTCATATCCGCTTTAATCTAAGTCTGGTTAGACAATGCACGGCAATGTGTGTTTTAAGATCTCTATGCCTGGTTAAACATTTAGGTCGCTTTTCGGATGTAGGTTATTGTATCTTAGAGACGTTCGCAGAGGACTAGAGCTTAGAAAAGGAAAGTAGTTGTTGATGCTAGGTTAAGTGTTAAGGAGGGTTTATACTGGTTCTCCGAATTCTAGAGTAAGCAGGACTTGTGTTGCAGGAACCAGGTGGCTTCTATGCTAATTGAATACAAACTTTTTGATCAAATATTTGAATAGGTATCAAACAATCATTTGCTCCATCGGAGGGCGTTCTTGAGTGGAGACCACGACTCGGTAAACGTTTTTGTTTACCGAGTCGTAGTCTCCACTCAAGAACACGTCGTGAAAGGTGGGAAGACGACCTGCGAAAGAATGCAGGTAGATGCTGGATGCGTCAAGCTGAAGACGGGGCGCTGTGGCGCTCATTAGGGGAGGCCTATGTCCAGCAGTGGACTAATATAGGCTGATGATGATGATGATGATGATTTGCCCATCCGTCGGCAATCGAACCCGCAACCTTACGGTATTTTGGATCATTAAATGGGTAATATAACTATTCAGACGACGACGACCGATGTGGCGCGGTGGGCGAAGGTCCGACGCAGGAGGTTGCGGGTTCGATTCCCGCCTCGGAACAATTGCGTGTACGATCTGCAGATATTTGTTTCGGGTGTTATGGTCGTTTTCTATGTATAATAAAAAATATCTATGTATGTAATGTATTGTATTATGTGTATCAGTTATCTAGTACCCATAACACAAGCTCTGCTTACCATGGGGCTAGATAATGCTGTGTGAATTGTCCAGCATTATTTATTCAGATGTAAAAATGTCCCTATTAGTATACATGTACCTACCTACTGCCTTTGTATATAAATAAATGCCTGCTTGGGATATACTGAATTTTCACTACTCTACCATTTTGTTACGACATTTAATTTTGTAGGGATTTACAAGTTAAAAACTCCAGCAAAACTAAATGTAATCTCTTTTTTAAAATATTAAAAACAACCTCATTCATTGAATCCGGCAAAAACTTATGATTGAAATGATATCTCGCCATAATCAACGCACATTTAACTACATCAACAGTTTAACAACTTGCTATTCAGTTTACGGTTAACACAGCTCATAAACATGTTAGCTGGTTCAATAAATACTGAGCATAGTAAAATAAAATAATAAAAAAAAAAAATAGTATTTATTTCAAGCATTTACACTCATATTAAAAATAAACAAGATAATCTTAAAAACTAAAAGAATTGCTGGGAAGGTGGCGCTCACAACAGTGCCTGGTGTACGGGCAGTCCACTCTCCCAGCTATCATTACGAGAACGGTATTGGAGCTGGCCCGCAACCTGCGCACCAGGGAGGCGGCGCGCTTGCGCATGGTGGTATGATAGTACTTGTATTTATTCCTGAATCTCTAAATTCATCACCAAGCCAATTTTTACTGGACTTACATGCACGAATACGTTTCCTCTTAGTTTAAGTTTATTATGCTCTATGTAAGTCTTTTAACAAAAAAAATCATTTCATTTAAATTTTTTTTCATTTTCGTTTCATGTTTTCATTTTCATTTCATTTCATTTTCACCATAATTCGTCTCAGGAATATTTGTTTACATGAAAAGTACCTACTTACGAGTACAATACTTTATTTACATACTAGTATGTGGTCGCGGCTTCGAATGCGTTATTTTATTTTATTAAAAGTTTTTTTATTTTCTAAAAATGAGTTAACTACGGCAATGATCATTTTTCCCTGTACCCATCAATTCGTAAATTCAAAAATACAATAGCATATAATCAGAACTAAGAAAGATCTTGTACAGAAGTGATACAGCTGTAGTAAATAAGCTGCGACTACAGTTCTGTGGGAATGTACTGTCACGGCCTTTACTCGAGTTCAAGTTAAACTATTTCGGTTATCCGCGATCTGTGGCTCAGATCGGAACTGGGCCATGACTGATATTAGTCAGTAGTACCGACTTACGAATTATGAGACTAACAATAAAAGTTTTCGACTATCATAGTTATTAAATGAGACCTTTTATAAGACTCAAGCCCGAATACTCAGAGGCAATTTAGATTTAAGCCCGTCTCAAATCGTGATTTTTTGACTATTTCCAATTAAATACATAATTTCAAAAGTTCGTCACTTGAGAAGTGATTAAACCAAGTTGTGTATGAGTATTCGGTCCATATAGGTAAATTTCTTATAATGATTACTTACATTTTGTTGAATTTGTTGAGTACTAAATACTATTAAGTATTATTATATAGTATATATTAGTATAAGTAATAAGTTAAAATTTAATATTTTGTCTATTTCTTATTTTATTTATGCACTTGTACCCACTTCTCTCTTCACTTGGTCTCTCTCTCCCAATAAGGTTTGCTGGAAGAGAACTCTTTTTAGGGTTAAGTTCGCCTTTGTTTAAATTTTATAGAATTAGTTTTGTGTTATGTTTTTCGTGCAAAAAGTATAAATAAATAAATTAATTAATTAATTAAGCTATATAAAAATAGGTTACTATTTTAATAGTATTTTTTTTAGATTTTTCGTGATGCGGGATCTTGCCATGTGTGTGCATAGCCATAGAGATCACCCATCCAAGGACCGACCGCGTCCGACGTTGCTTAACTTCATATTATATTCTTTGTAAAAATACTTAATTACAAAATATCAGATTATCTAGAAGATAAAAAAGCTTGGAACGAGTTTTGCTCCAACTCAAAATCTACCAACTTACAGATAAGCAAATCAAATGTACTAGACACATAAGTTATGAACATACTAGTGGTTTCTTTTGACAAAAAATTGAAGAGAACTTTAAAATAATGTCAATTGATAATAATGAATAGTCTAAAATATGACCTGTCTAAGCGGTTATTTGTAAGCCTAAAGAAATAAAAAAAAACATTTTCATACAGTTCTCGGTCTTTGGTCATTGGACCCCTTAATTATCAAATTTATTAAATTTTTACTATTTGTTATTCTAGTGGCAAAAGACATACATATTCTGTGAAAATTGCAAATGTCCTTCTACGGTTCATGAGGTCACGTTTTCACCCTTTTGGGTAAGGAACCCTAAAATCAATTTTATACTAAACTTATAAGCGATCTCATCCATCGGATACTATATAACTAAAAAATCTTGTTTTAAACAACCACAAATTAATAAACGCCACATTAAATTGTTTTCGAAACCGATATTTAAATAACTATAAACGAATCCGAAGCTAAATAAACATTGTCAGATGCTATAGACCTTTTAATAAATTATTTAAACCTGTTGTGGAAGATGCTAGATAATATTTACATTTTAAATACAAAATAGAAGAGTTAAATTATCCTTTAAGCGGATGGACACGCTAATTAAAAAGTAAGGGTTTGATCACACTCCATTTTAATGTTTTTATAATTTTGGACTTTAACTTTAGCGACTTTAAAGTTAAATCTGAGTTTTCTTGTGTTATTTATTTATTATATATATTATTTATTCACATGTACACTGTTTTGACGGGCACACCCAATACAACAGAGTACCTTTTGATTTTTTTTTTAATCTTTTAAAAAGCTATCATAGCTTTAATAGATTAAATTAATAAAAACAGAGAGCTGATTATAGATTTTCACGTATATTACAATACATATAGCTAACAATAATGTGAACATAAGTTAACTAAAGCTCAATTGAAAATGGCAAATATGGCAAAATCATATAGGGATATAAATGACTTGGTGTTCACAAAACTACAGGAACAATGTATGCCCAAGTAGATAATAAAATAAGAACAGTAATATTTGATAAGAATAATGTATGTAGAAAACCGCACAGAACTACTGGGAATAACTCAAATTAACTGCATAAAATATTTATAGTAAACTAGCTGCGCGCTATGGCTTCGCCAGCATGGAAATCTATGTGTCAAATGGTTTATAAACCTTCCTCTTGAATCACTCTATCTAATAAAACTGCATCGAAATCCGTAGCGTAGTTTTAAAGTTCTAAGCATACATAGGGACAGACAGACAGCGGGAAGCGACTTTGTTTTATACCTATACTATGTAGTGATAAATAACCTCCAATGTAACTACAGCCTTACGTCTATCAACATAGACATGTAATAAAAAGTAAGTGTATGTTTTCTATGCATACCACCCAAGCAGCTGTCACTTTGACAACTCAACTGTTAAACGTCAGAACTGATGTGATATGACGCTTTACTGCCTAATGGAGGAATACATTAAATTAACAGTGTTTTTAATTATGGTTTTTGTTATTTTTTAGAGATGTTGGTACTCAAAAGTCAAAAGTAAAAAATCATTTATTTCCTTAGGCTTACAAAATAAGCACTTACACAAGTCATATTTTATACATTAAATTATTATCAAATAAAATTATTTTACTGTTCACTTCAATTTTTTGTCCACTAGTGGAAGAAGTGAAAAAGAAACCACTAGCATGTTCATCTCTTATATGTCTAATACATGGTTATTTGCCTGTTTAAGTCTAAATATAATATGATTCGACTAGTATTTATCTTGTCTGTATGATTGAGTTTATGGGGATTATGGGCATCAACCCCCCCATGGATAGATACGCCAACAAATGGCGCTCATTAGGGAAGGCCTATGTCCAGCAGTGGACTGCTATAGGCTGATGATGATGATTGAGTTTGTAAGGAAGGGATTGAAAAAGACAATTCACTGTAAAACCTTTATTTGATTAAATATAGTTTTATACAACTTTAGCTATAAATGAAGACATCAAAGAATAGGTAGAATACTATAGGTTACATGGAAACATATCTAAATATTACTACTAGGTACATATTAAAAAAATAACAACGCAACAAGGCGAGTGTTTTTTAAATTAACTTTTGCTAATAATTTTATCAATTGACACGCTACCAAAACCTATATTATTGATAAGAATAGTAATTATAATTTTTGGTAACGCACTTAGCAGCAGCATTTAGGTTCAGTTTGTTTGTTGCTAGTAGCATAGGCGCAAGGAATGCAAGCACATCCTTCTTTGTCACAGCCATTGTTGCTATCACACCTGCAATTGTCACAGGTTTCTCCTTGATTATTCTTGCATATGCATACGCAAGAGTTTGCATTCCCTTGACACTTGCAGTTTTTAGAACAGACTTTTTCAGCACAGGAGTTAGCGTTGAAAACAGCTTGTTCATCTACACAAGAACACTTGCATTTTTTATCGCAATTTTGACAGCAGTTTGGTTTCTCGGGTTGACCCTTGAAAAAGTCTTCTTTAGGAACACAAACGCATCCTTTCTTATTGCAAATATTGTTGTTATCGCATTTGCAATCATCGCAGCAAGTAGTTTCTCCTTGCTTATTCTTGCATATGCAAACGCAAGAGTTTCCATTTCCTCGGCACTTGCAGTTTCCAGCATAGAATTTTCTAGCACAGTTGTAAGCCTTAATAGCAGCTTCTTGATCTACACAACAACACTTGCATTTTGGATCGCAATTTACACAGCAGTTCGGTTTCTCGGGCTGATCCTTGGAAGATTCTTCTTTAGGAACACAAACGCATCCTTTCTTATCGCAGATATTGTTGGTATCGCATTTGCAATCATCGCAGCAAGTAGTTTTTCCTTGCTTATTCTTGCATATGCAAACGCAAGAGCTAGCATTTGCCTTACACTTGCAGTTATTACCACAAGCCTCTCGAGCACATTTGTAAGCCTTGATAGCAGCTTCTTGATCAACACAAGAACACTCGCATTTTGCATTGCAATTTTCACAGCAGGTTGGTTTCTCGGGTTGGGTGTCTTCTTTAGGAACACAAACACATCCTTTCTTATCGCAAATATTGTTGGTATCGCATTTGCAATCATCGCAGCAAGTAGATTCTCCTTGCTTATTCTTGCATATGCAAACGCAAGAGCTAACATTTCCCTTACACTTGCAGTTATTACCACAAGCCTTTCGAGCACAGTTGTAAGCCTTGATAGTAGCTTCTTGATCCATACAAGAACACTTGCATTTTGCATCGCAATTTTCACAGCAGTTTGGTTTCTCGGGTAGATCCTTGGAAGAGTCTTCTTTAGGAACACAAACGCAACCTTTCTTATCGCAAATATTGTTGTTATCGCACTTGCAATCATCGCAGCAAACATCTTCCCCTTGCTTATTCTTGCATATGCAAACGCAAGAGTTTCCATTTCCTCGACACTTGCAGTTTCCAAGACATATTTTTCTAGCACCGAAGACAGCGTTGAAATCAGCTTTTTGATTTACGCAAGAACACATACATTTTGCATCACAATTTTTACAGCAGTTGGGTTTTTCTGATTTGCAAGCAGATTCCTTGTCACACTTGTAGGTTTTCGTTATTGATGCTTTGGTACACGGCATTTTGGTTTTCTGTGAAATACAATTAATATTTTAACAAGGGACGTGAAAAGATAGGTCGTTTATTTCAATAAGAATGGACACTACTGGTTTAAAATAAGGAAAATAGTATTTGTATACACAAGGAAAATTTATTGATTTATTATAAATTATTTTTAGCCATCACTGCCCTGGGTTTGCCCAGGCCTTCCTGTTCTCCGAACCTAAATTTATTTTACCGTTTGGGGAGGGATTTAGTAGTGGACGCTACTGATGATTAAAATTTTATTATAAAAGGTGCAATGAGCAAAAAAGTCGACCTAAGACCAATTCCAATGAAATACAGATGGTACTAGTTCGGGATGGATTCATATAGTTATTGCATATTAACCTGTGTCAAATAAATAATTAAACTATAAACTAATAACACTTAATGTTAGAATACGCTTTGCTTGAATTAAATAAATCAAAAAACTAGGAATAGTACAGAAATCCTGCTCTACCACATTTAAAAGTCTATTTATAAACAAAAGCACCCACTTCCTTATCAGAATATACACTTACCTAGAATACAATACAGTTGATAGGTATAATTACTCGACCGAACAATCGTCACTGATTACCAACACAGAACTAATACCCCTCTGATAACAGCGAATTGTTATATACAACTGCGTCTGTCGTGTGCAAAAGGACTAATCATTACTCGTGTGCAAAAGCAGTATTCAAGTGACTGAGTGCAAAACAGTGCCGTGTGGATAGGGGATAAGAGTCGAATACAGGGTGTGTCGACGCGACGGAGTGCAAAACAGTGCCGTGTGGATAGGGGATAAATAATGGTCTAATACAGAATGTTTCATAATGATTGATCTAGCTTTTACCTACGAGTAGGGGGCATCAAAACGGTTCAGTGCAATAATTCTATGTAAACTATATTCTATAATATTTTAAAGAGGTAAAGTTTGTGAATTTGTGAGATTGTAGGTGTAATCTCATATCAGTTTTATACAAATGCATCTGTCGTGTCGTGTGCAAAAGGACTTTGTTTATAATGCGTGCGCGTACAGTAGTGTGCAAGTGACCGAGTGCAAAACAGTGCCGTGTGGATAGGGGGATAAGGGTCGAATATAGGGTGTGTCTGTGTTTAGTAAATTCCCTTGCTATACTTAAATTTTCTTAGCAATATTCTCCAATTAATGAGTGAATTTTTCATCTTACTTTTAATTTGAAAAATTGGAGTTTTTTCATCATAACAGGAATATTCTTGGGATTTAAAGTTGAAAATCCGCCTCGGTATTCTGTGATTGGTGTATAACTTGTCATGGCGGATTGCTTATTTTGTAGTTTTATTTTATCAAAATAATAATTAAACTTGATAAAAAAAAAAATAGTAATCTATGTCTCAGTTCAATCTATTGGAATTATATTCAGTAAATACATAATTTAGATTTTTAATAATTGTCAACATCCCTACTGTCTGACCATGAAAAAAATTGGTTTAAAACTTATTTGTAAAAAAAAAGTTATTTGTATGGCATAGTGCCGCGTGAAACCAGGATAATTCTGGTTATTTAGTATGGAAACAACATATTTATTATGAATTCGCTGTTTCCTTCCTCATTAGAATTTACATTTAATGTTTTTTTTATTATAAATAAACTTGACACAGGAATAACTAATGTACATAATTATGTATGATAATGTGTTATATCATGTGCTGCAGTGTCTAATAAATGCATTATGGTATTCCACAAGGCTCAATAGTTGGCCTACTAATGTTTCTAATCTACATAAATAATATAAATTCAATAGGACTAACAGGCCATCTAACCCTCTATGCAGACGACACTTGCCTCTTTTATTTCGACAAAAATATCCACAACATTATCAATGACGCCCAAAAAGATCTTAACACTATCAATGAATGGTTTAAATACAACTTGTTAACAATTAATACGTCTAAAACCTCATTCATGATCTTTTGTGCAAAAAACAAGCCGGTATCTGATTTTAAGCCACTATCGATAAACAATGACATAATTAAGCAATCGCATCTAGAAAAATACTTAGGATTATGGATAGACGATAAACTGTCATGGAAATCACACATCGAAGAAGTAAAACAAAAACTTACGTCATTGCTAGGAGCTTTGCATAAGGTTGCAAAATGCATTCCTGCTAAAGTCAGAAATACAGTATATAATTCTTTAGCGAAATCCCACCTAGAGTACCTTATTGAAATATGGGGATCAGCAGCTGAAACACATGTTAAACCCCTTCAAAGAGTCCAAAACAAAATTATTAAAGTTTTATATCACTATTCATATCATACGCCCACAAAAGAATTATATAAAAAAACAAAAATACTAAATTTAAAGCAACTATATATTTTTAACACATGTCTTCTAATAAAAAATATCACTTCAAAGTCTATACAATCAAATCTAAGCCTAGAATTAAAAGAAAGTAAATACAGTTTTAGAAATAAAATTAAACTAAAATTACCCAACACACGCACGAACTACGGAAAAAAGACGATTCTTTCAGAGGGAGCACGTATTTTTAATAATTTACCAAATACCTTAAAAGAATGTGATAGCATTAATATGTATAAAAATATGTTGAAAGCACATGTCTACTCAATAGAATAATCTAACTACATATGTACATAATTATAAATTACCACTAATATATACATACAATATAATTAGTTATGATAACTAATCTAGGTTAAGCCTCAGAGCCCAGGAGTTATACTTACTTAACTTATATTTAGTACACATATTACTGTTTAAGTTTATCTCATTTTAAGTGAACTGTAATGTTTTTATGAGAAAATAAAGTTCTTTAAACCTATATATCTAATGATATTTGGTTTTTGCGTTGAACGATACAAATCAATTGAACAGTAAAATAATTTTATTTGATAATAAATTAATGTATAAAATATGACTTTAGACAAGTCATATTTTATACATTAAATTATTATGCGAGTGCTTTTTTTGTAAGCCTAAAGAAATAAATGATTTTTTACTTTTTACTTTACTTTTTTTACTTCACTCTCTGGTGCAATAACAGAAACTTATTTATCAATGATAAATTTTTTTTCCTTGCGTATAATAAATTTATTTCGTTACGTAAAAAAATGGTCTTTCATTAATTCTAAATTTTTACAAGTTTCTTATATTTTTACGTGCAAATACTGTAACTGTAAGATACTTTTAAGGAATATGTTTACCAAGGAAATGACACCATGACGTTTCTAGCAGCTTCTCGAACCTGCCTGATGTTATGACGATGCTTTGCGTCATGGTAGGTAATCATGACGTCATCATGACTCATCCAGTGATGATTGGTAAAAGTGATAAAAGTCGGAACAGTAGTTATATACATATATACTAGCCAAACTTGATATGGAATGTTTGTAAACCAGGCAGGACACAAAACTATAACGCGCTTGCTTGTAAGCAATATTTATAGAGTAAGGATCTCAAATCGATAATCGATAGTCTGTTGCGTGTCTTTTACACGCAATTCAATATAATTCAATATGAATTGCGTGTAAAAGACACGCAACAGACTTAGTGTGGTGGAGTATGGGTGGTTTGTTTACCAACATTCTACATCAAGTTTGGCTAGTGTATGCATATAACCTACTATTTTATCAACACCCCTCGGCTGATCCAGAATGGTAGCGAAGGTTGTGTATGTTGTCCGTAACTCGCTCACTAAAATCATCATCATCATCATCATCGGCCTATGATAGATAGTCCACTGCTGGACATAGTCCTCCCCCAATGAGCGCCATAGCGCCCTGTCTTCAGCTTGACGCATCCAGCATCTACCTGCAGTCTTTTGCAGGTCGTCATCCCACCTGGTCGGAGGGCATCCTACACTACGTTTACCGAGTCGTGGACTCCACTCAAGAAAACTAAAATCAGCTTGAGTAATGATTTTCTATGGCAGAAGCGTTAATCAAGCATAGGTCGATAACTATATTATGATAGTTTCATAATTCGTGCTTCAGGCACACAAAAGCATTTTATTGTCACACTAGCTGCGCCCCGCGGCTTCACCGGCGTAGAAATCTATGTGTCAAATGGTTTATAAACATACCTCTTGAATCGCTCTACCTATTTTAAAAAACCGCAACAAAGTCCGTTGCGTAGTTTTAAAGATCTAAGCATACATAGGGACGGACAGACAGCGGGAAGCGACTTTGTTTTATGCTATGTAGTGATGCTCTTCATTAAATTTTGTCTTCGCCTGTACCTACTAACTTACACTTCAAGTTTGTCGCCAACAACAAATTATTAAGAAACATTTCAACTAATTTCGCAACCAAACACAGCGAAAGACATTTAAATTCATTTAATTACAAGTTCTAAATGGGTACCAAACATTGACATTTAGAGAACTAAACACATAATTTATTTAGATCCAATCTCCTTGGTCTAGTTTAAATTCAAATGGTCTTGATATTTTCGTCACATTTAACGTGAACCAAGAACCCACACCTTTCTTAGCCGTTTGCGGCGAAGGAACGAGTTGTAGATACCTACTTAGATTTATATTTTTAACCGACTTTGAAAGGCCTAAGCCTATTTTTTTTTTTTTGTTCTATATTTTTTTTTTGGGGACTTTGAATCATTTTAATGACTATGTCAGTCCCGTTAACAATAAACTGGAACTAAAAAAACTAAATTATATCTAAAACTAACCTAAATCATTTATTTGCCGCATCACTCAGTGGTGTGGCTAATATAATTTGGATAAAACCAATATCCATTAGGTTCATACTGTACACGTCTCTAAGCTCTGCTCTCATGGACTCGCTCCGCTCACACTCCTCTAGAAGATGCTAGTACATCTTCTAGGACGCCACATGTGTCACAATTGGGCGAGAAGCCTATAGATCTATTTGGGTTCTGTAAGTTCAAAGTCGGCTTAGATTTTTGACGTGGAACAGCTTTGATGTCATTCCGTTGTAATGGCGGTAGGTAGGAGTAGTAATTAATACGACTGTAGTAGGTTAAATACTGAATATTTATTGAGTTAAAACATGCCTTTTTATACTAAAATTCTATCTCTAATTTGAATTTAATAATTCCTTATTTTTGTAACATAAAATGATATTCTATTTTCTCATCTCAAGATTCTCCGTAAGTAATCCGATATGTTTGACATTTAATAAAATATAATTCTATTTTTCCTTATCTCTAAAGTAGGTCATTGAGTGACGTGGTACATTAGGTATGTACCTACACTACACCGTATCAGCATGGTCTATGCCAAATCGCCCTCTTTTTAGTCTGTCCAAACTAGTTTTGCCATAGTCCATAGAGAAATAATGAACTATTTTGTTAATCGGTTTATAGATTTTTATTTCTCATAAAACAAAAATGTTCACTTTTATGTATAACAGAGCTTATAATGAGATACAATACCTAAATTTTAAAATTAATGCTTAATCTAAATATTACACCCCTGGAGGTGTAAAATTTAGATTTCTAAATATTACACCCCTGGAGGTGTAATATTTAGATTTCTTATTTATTATTTAGATATTTTTTTTCTTTCTATATGTAGTAATTAGGTATGTATATCTATGTTTTTATAAACTTTATTGATGCTTTCTTAAAGTTAATATATTATATACATAGATGTTTAGGTAGGCTATATTTTTTTTTTAATTTTGTTTTGAACGTGCTTATTCTAGCACATTCCCATTAATCTTAGGTAATTTAATTTCAATTAAATATTGTCCGCCCATAATTAATAGACAAACTGTTCTAGCTAGATCATCAAGAGCTTGTCCACAGTTCCAACATCCTACTAATATTATAAACGCGAAAGTTTGTAAGTATGGATGTTTGTTACTCTTTCACGCAAAAATTACTGAATGGATTTTGATGAAACTTCACAATCATATAAGCTTACATATCAGAATAACACATAGGCTACAATTCATAAATATATATTGTATATTATCCAAAATATCAATCACCACTTGGGTGAAACCGCGGGTCGCAGCTAGTTAAACATATTTCATTTTAAATTGCATTTGTGTGGGGCTGAAGTTAGCTGTAAAATTTGTTATGGCCGAAAGTAGCCTGGCGACTCTTGCGCATGTTGTTCCGCGGAAATATAATTGATTTACCATGTTTCTTGTTAAAATAATACAGACAGATTGGGTACCTGCCTTGGAGATTTCTCTCAGTTACTGCAGGGCAAAGATCGCTTTCATGTGAAACTGGTTGCAAGTCGGCCATGATATTTTATTAGATATGTTTAGAATTTGTTTACATACTAATTAGTTACTACTAATAAGCTATTAATTCGGTTATGAATAAATAAATAATGCTGGACAATTCATACAATATTATCTAGCCCCATGGTAAGCAGAGCTTGAGTTATGGGTACTAGATAACTGATATACATAATACAATATTATAACATATATAGATATTTTTTATTATACATAAATAACTATAAATACATTAATAGCTAGGTACATACATACTTCTTCAGGATTAGTACAGTCGACGAGAAAGATTTGAGTACGGTCAAAATCGTATCTAGCTAGTGTATCAGGTGCCTATGATAATATATTATCATAGGCACCTGATACACTACACAACCGGACACTACTTATAAGTAGTGTCCGGTTGGATAATCCACACAGTATCATCTAGCACCAATCTGGACAGATAATGTTTTATGGGTACTAAATAGCTGTTATACATAATAATTAATACATAGATAGATAGAATAATTTTAATTGATAATAATGAAAAGTATAAAATATGACCTGTCTAAGTACTTATTTGTAAGCTTAAAGAAATAAAAACTTTTCATTTTCATACATTTTCATTTTTAGATATATACTTTTTATTATTCATACAAAACAGCCAGCCATCCGGAAAAAAAACTCTATAAATACCCGTCAATAGTATTCATAATTATGGGAAATAGTATTTAGTTAGAGTTTCAAGTTTTAATTAGTATGCTGTAAATTTTCAGACGATAACGGTAAACTTGTACATAAATTTGTACATTTTGTTCTGAAATAAGTTATGCACCCGACTGTACCTCTAATCTACATGGGTGGCAGGTTTGAATCCTTAAGCGATGCACTTGTGTTACGGTAAAAAGAGAAAATAGACTTTTGGAGAAAGTGCTGGTCGTTTCCAGTGCGCATGCAAATAAGTGACGCAATGCAGATTCGCAACAGGTACTTTACGAAATCCGTAGTTTTTTCGATAGCTCACAAATATTGGAGCGATTGTTTTACATTTAACGCGTCTGATGTTATACTATTCAGGACATCCTGGCACAAGTATATTTACATACTTAAAAGGATGTCCTAACAACTGTCTAGCATGTAAGATACTTTTTTCTACAAATAAACAATTTTCAACTATATTGTATTTTGTTGTTCCATTATATTAAGATTCATTTTCCATTATATTAGATATGTCTATTAATAATAAAATATATATATAAATCAATGCATATTATCAATTATATATTTTAAGTCTTTTTAAGTCGTGTGCTGTATTTGTTTACTATAGTTAGATAATTAAGTTTTTTGCTCCATCAGAATAAATATGTTTTCATTTCATTTCAAGATTTGATACTATATTAAATAAATAATCATTACTTGGCAGGCGCACTGGTGATCGCAGTGTGGTGTTAAATATTCACAGCTTACGACACCTACGGGAAGAGTTGGGTTGGTGCAAATTCGAAGCCGGCATCACACAAAACGGTATATCATAAATTCATAACAAATGCAGTGAATCGTGAGGAGTGCAAGAAGTAAAGAACAGCCTTTGCCACGCTATGGATGCATAAAAACACTAAAAAAGTAAATACGTACTATCTAATAAGTCGCTTCCCGCTATCTGTCTGACCTATGTAAGCTTAGATCTTTCAAACTACGCTACGGATTTTGATGCCGTTTTTTTTTTAAATAGATAGAGTTATTCAAGTTGAAGGTTTATAAACTATACTTGAAATATAGATTTCCACGAGGGCGAAGCCAGTTGCAGATTAAAGTAGATAAAGGTCAGTGATATATTACCAGAATAAAAAAAACATAAAACAGCTCATACAAACATTCCAACCATCCACTTAGCGCCACAAGAGCCAGAATCAAGCAATTACAGCAAAAACGACACAATTTAACTGTTAAACACTGTAATGATCCCTGGAAATAATACCCCTGGTATGTTACCCTGGTCACTTTTAATTAAGCTCGCTTAAGTCCTTATACGGCGCCTAAGTCAACGTAGCTCAAGAATTACTCAACTATAAAGAGATGACGTTTGTATATTTTTTGTTTCATAGTTTTAGTTGTTTAGTTGGATCGCGAGGAGTGGAAGGAGAAAAGGGAGGCCTTTGCCCAGCAGTGGGACAATAATGTCTTAAAATAAAATAAAAAATAAGTTTTAAAAAGCCTTAAATATTTAATTAAAGTTTTTGATATTTATTTAATAGCTGATCTTGATATATTTGACATGATACACACTAAAATAATTATTTAAAACTATGGTTTCGTTACTAGATACATACTTCGTTACCCATATTACTATAAAAAATGTTTTAGAGTACATACATTTTTGACGACTTAAAAACTGGCAAGGTTATCCACGGTCTATCCAGTTTCAAGCGTTTCCTATTACGGGATGTTTCGCAAAGTGCCCGGAAGGACGCTTGCTATGCGACATAGCGCACGTCGCGTCGCTGTAAAAGTGTGAAATTATTGAAGGCGTACTTCCCGGTTAAGTAATTAGAATTGTATATTATAGTTAGCTATTATCGGAATCACTTAATGCTTGGGGAAGTGGTAAAATGGTGATTAAAGTTAGAAAAACTAGATATATAGATTAAATAGCCGGTAGTGGCAGCGACAGGCATAATGTATGTAATACTAGCTGCGCCCCGCGGCTTCTCCCGCGTGGCGATAGATATTTTGGATTATATACAATAATATCTTTATGAATTGCACCCTATGTGTTATTCTGATATGTAAGGTAAAATCTCATTGATGTAAGCTATTTTATTGTGAAGTTTCATCAAAATCCATTCAGTCGTTTTTGCGTGAAAGAGCAACAAACATACTTACATACATCCTCACAAACTTTCGCGTTCATAATATTAGTAGGTAGTAACGCTAGAGTATGATCGGACGCCGGGTGAAGAATTCGGCTAATATTTTTTTCATACGGTCGTGCTTGACCCGTGTCCGACTTATCTTACGACTAACATAGGCCGCGATGATGATGAGTTATGAACCAGCCAATAAAATCAGAGTTTCGACAACCGATGTGGCGCAACGGGCAAAGGTCCGCGTTCGACGCAACTGAAAAAGCTGTCTATTACTAGACTAAAGCCGTATACAGAAAGAAAGCTGGAAACTTATAAGCGGTTACCGGCGCTTGACAGCGCTGGTAACCCGCGCAGGAAAATATATGAACGCGCGCCGATAAGCACTAAACGGTGCCGACAAGTTCCGACAAGCTTCAACACGCGCTGGTCAGCGCTGGGCGCTGCCATTTAAAATTAACACTTTGACTGCGATTTTTTTTCGACGACTGCGATCTTATTTTTAACCTAAAAAATTCGTGCTGCCGCTCTACACAGCGGTTGTGTTGCGCCGCACATGCGTTTCGTTCGAAAAATATTACAGCTCTGCTGAGTCACAAAGATCTGTATTTTCTCAGCCGCTGCGCTAGTGTGGATTTACATATTTGTCACTTGTAGAAAACACAAACCGTGTGATTTCAGCAGTCAAAGTGTTAATAAACAACTGCGACAACACGTGCAATTACGACAGGCATATTTATTTTGATAAATATTAAAATGGATAGTGACGTGTTGATATCCTTAGTCTTCAGTAAGCAACCTGTGTGGGACAAATTGGATAAAAGACATTTTGCTTGGTCTGCTTCAACCTGCTTCCTTTGTGTAGAACGGACCAGCGCTGTCAAGCGCCGGTAAGCGCTTATAAGTTTCCAGCTTTCTTTCTGTATACGGCTTTACTATTAACTGAGCTATTAATGTTACCTAGACTGTACGTAGGTAGATAAATGAATGGGTAGCATGTTGGTATAACCTCATGAGCCAAAGATGGCATCGTAAGGCCGCGCGGGTGTCGAGGCCAAAGCACCTACTCGCGGTTACTAATGTGTTTGCATGTTAATAATCTAAATATATAAAAATCAATTGCTGTTCGTTAGTCTCGCTAAAACTCGAGATCGGCTAGGCTGATATAGCTGATTTTGGTTTTGAAATGTTTGTCGTAGTCCAGGGGAGGGTTTAAATGGTGATAAATTTGGTAAAATTGCGCAGAGATTTCCACGCGGGCGAAGCCGCGGGGCGCAGCTAGTAGTATATAATATCTATTTCATTACACAGTATAAAAGAAAGTTGCTTCCCACTGTCTGTCTGTCCCTAGTATGCTTAGATCTTTAAAACTACGCAACGGATTTTGATGCGGTCTTTTTTTATACTTAGATAGAGTGATTCAAGATGAAGGTTTATAAACTATTTGATAAATAGATTTCCACGCGGGCGAAGCCACGTGGCGCAACTAGTACAGTATATACAGTATAGTATCTACATATATAATACAGTATAGTATAGATAAATGATTATCCAGTGTTTCATGCGATGTTTCTCAAGGTTTGGGTTTAATCGGAGCGTTATCTTAAACTTTAGGATGTATTACAGACTAAAGTTAGGTAAGGACCTAGGAGTACTAGGAGTAAGACCTAGGACCTAGTAAACCTAAGGAGTTATCTTAAACTTTAGGATGTATTACACACTAAAGTTAGGTCCTTACCTAGGTCTTGCTCCTAGTACCTACTCCTAGGTCCTTACCTAGGAGTACTAACTAAATTAAACTTTAGGATGTTTTACACACTAAAGTTAAAAGGTCTTGCTCCTAGTACTCCTAGGTCCTTACCTAGGAGTACTAGGAGCAAGACCTAGGACCTAGTAACCCTAAGGAGTTATCTTAAACTATAAGGTGTATTACACCCTAAAGTTTAAGGTAACTCTCTAGATCGATATGCCTATTATTGATCAAGTATTTGAACAAACACACCGAGGGAGTCAAAGAAATTGGATCAAATAAATAAATATTACATATATAAATAATGCTGAACAATCCGCACAGGTTATCGACATAGCTCAAAGAATTAGCAAGCTGAAGTGCCAGTGGGCCGGCCATATCTCCGTCAGAACCGACGGCCGCGCTGGGGCAAACGTGTTCTTGAGTGGTGTCCACGACTCGGTAAACGTAGTGTAGGACCCCCTCCGACCAGGTGGGATGACGACCTGCGAAAAACTGCAAGTAGATGCTGGATGCGGCAAGCTGAGGACAGGGCGCTATGGCGCTCATTGGGGGAGGCCTATGTCCAGCAGTGGACTGCTATAGGCTGATGATGATGATGATGATGATGATGATGATGATGAATCCGCACAGCATCATCTTACTCCCAAGCTAAGCAGAACTTGTTTTATGGTTACTAAGATGATTGATATACTTAAGTACTTTTTTCTGCGTCTACTTTCTTACTCAAGAATCCCGCTATTATCTATCCTACTAATATCCTTAATAATAAATATGATTAAAAAAAAAAAAAACCTACTAATATTACAAACGCAAAAGTTTGTAAGTATGGATGGATGGATGTTTGTTACTCTTTCACGTAAAAACTACTGAATGGATTTTAATAAAACTTTATATTAATACAATATAATTATACATCAGAATACCACATAGGCTACAATTTATAAAGATATATTGTATATTATCCAAAATATCTATCACCACGCGGGTGTAACCGCGGGGCGCAGCTAGTTAATAATATTTTTATCATATCTTAAATTTATTTAATTAATTAGATAAGAAGTCCAGAAATTTACTTATCTTCGAAATTTACTTATCTTCGAAATTTACTTATCTTCGAAATTTACTTGTCTTCGGATTATGTACTAAATATCTCTTTATCTTTGTTCACAGGTAATAAAAAACGTCTGAGTCATGCAGAAGATTACAAGTACCTATCTAAAATGAATGAATTAATTAATTAACACTTTATTGCACTTAAAACTATAAAATAACACGTTATATCTAAATATTACACATAAAAAGCACAATAGGCGGCCTTATCGCTGACAGCGATTTCTCCCAGGCAACCTAAACTACATAAATAAAGGTAATATTGGTTAATTTACTTATAATATATGATAATATACATACATACAAATGTATGACGCATCAATCGATTTGTCTTTTGTTTTTTTGTTTGGGCTACAGGAACAATTTTTTTAACTAATGCCTTTCTAAGTTGACTTTTATTTATTTATTTCTTTTGTTTATTTTAGACCGGAAAATGGGTTTGTGTCCACGGATCCCGGGATCAGATTTAATTGGCCATTGATACCGCGGGATCCGTTTCCAAAATTATTTGAAGTAATTTTTTGTAGCCTTGGATACCGGGATCAGTGGATAAAAATATTTAATCATTTTTCATTGGAAACCGATCCCGGTATCGGTGGATAAAACTTGGCGGTATCAGTGGCCAATTAAATCTGATCCCGGGATCCGTGGACACAAACCCGGAAAAATACGAGTTAGTTCCATGTCGCCTGAAATTACTCGTATTCTGGTTTGTGCCACTTCTTAACGATGTTACCAGCAACTTTTAAGCCTATTTGACTTTTTTTTTTTTTTTACTAAGCGTCGGTACAGTCACGTAAAATATAAATAAGATAAATAAATAAATAATGCTGGACAATTCACACAGCATCATCTTTCCCCAAGCTAAGCAGAGCTTGTGTTATGGGTACTAGATGACTGATATACATAATACAATACAATACATAGATAGATATATTTTACTTTACTAAAAAACGACCAGAACATTCGGAACATGCAGATCGTACACACAATTGTTCCGAGGCGGGAATCGGACCCGCAACCTCCTGCGTCGCAGGCGGACCTTCGCCCACCGCGCCACATCGGCTGTCGATGCTTGATGCTTTACTACTTTCAACCGAAATTACTATTAACTTTTCGTAGCCATGTGACAAAAAACACGGACCTAATATAGGCCTAATTAGAGACAACTTATTTAGTTCGTTTAACTTTAGTTTATAGGCCTAAAATAGAGACTTATTTGGTTCGTTTAACTGATTTAGTTTAAAACTTAATGAATCGGGCCCTAGAACATTTGCAGTCGTAGATCGTTGGCCGCACACAACATCTTTCATCTTTCACAAGATTACACAAGGTTTTTTTCTGTAATCTCAGTGAATCGTGTCAGTATTGCACCAAATTGGTCGGCCATAGAGCACGGAATGTACAGGGTGATCTCACTTTCATCGGGCGAGCAGTAACCTCACGAGCTGACCTGATGGGCCGATCGGTTGCACAAGAACACGCCTTATAGGGCAGGGCGGGTTTCTAATCCCATGACCTTGGGGTCTGGGACATCCTGTATATAAATAATGGGCATTATGATAAAGATGTCAATGAATAATTATCTTGTTCACTAACAAACTCTCATGACAAGAAGTAAAAAGGTCTTGAGTTTTCTATTAGGCATATCTTTTCACTGAAACCTTAATACCTACTGTATTAAGGTTTCTTTTTATCTTCCACTCCCCTATATAAAGGTTTTAGTGAAAAAACCTACACTATTTTAAGATAAGAAATTATTTCATTCCTTCGACTTCAATAATGTACGCAATGTATGACGATGCCACGTCATTATCGTCTATTGTGCCGTAGATCGAGAAGAAACCCCATGCTTGGCCTGCCATGAAAAGTGAAGATGTTTATTTTTTAATTAAAATTAAAAAATAATTAAAAAATAAATAAATTAATTAAATAATGCGGGACAATTCACACAGCATCATCTAGCCCCATGGTAAGCAGAGCTTGTGTTATGGGTACTAGATAACTGATATACATAATACAATACATTACATAGATAGATATTTTTTATTATACATAGAAAACGACCAGAACACCCGGAACAATTATCTGCAGATCGTACACACAATTGTTTCGAGGCGGGAATGGAACCCGCGGCCTCCTGCGTCGCAGGCGGACCTTCGCCCACCGCGCCACATCGGTCGTCAAATTAAATGTGTATTATAAAACTTCCTCTTGAATCACTTTATCTATTAAAAAAAACCGCATCATCAAAATCCGTTGCGTAGAGACCTAAGCATATGGACAGATATACAGCGGGAAACGAATTTGTTTAATACTATGTATGTAGTAGTAATAAAGTATTTTCCATCTATCTTTTTATATTCAAGTAAGTAGGTACCTAGTAGTAATCAGTCACTTCAAATAATCACAGTATCATCAAACAACGATTAAGACCATGACAACCAGAAACGACCGCGAGATCGGTTTGAAAGTGCGATATCGCATTTCGCGGTAAATCAGCGATCTACATGACTCAATCACTCGCACATTACGGCAAATCAGTGTGTTGTACAGGGAAATGAGAATGGCTAGGTCACTTCCATCATTCTAACAGGTCAAGCATGAAGGTTGTTTCTAGGGTAAAATAGACAATAATGTCACTGCATCTTCATATATTGCGAACATTTGAAGTTAAAGGAATTAATTTAATATAATTAACGCATTCGATAAAAAGCAAGATCGACGTAAAGCGGATTCGCGTGTGGCGCCTTTACAAGAATCGACGTTTCGGGAAGCAATCAACGACATCGCATCGTCATACATTACGTGCATTGTTGAAGTTTAAAGAATGAATTTTATATAATTTACGCATTCGATGAACAAGTGACGTAATATTTATCTCCGTGCGGTCAGCACGCAAGCTATGAAACGGCCTGTCATCGTAGAGTCTGTTGAAATCCGAACTGTGTTGAGATAATGAAATTTACTGAATTCACTGAATAAGTTTTCACTTGCTGCAATTAGAGTATATAGATAATTTGAATTATTAAAAATGTAGATTAATACTTCTCCTTTGTATTTTACACAAACAAGCTTTTGTGAGCACTTCACCAGCTGTTTGTGAACGCTGTGCCAATCTGCGCAATGCTTATCAGATGCTGGTTCACTTTCAACATGCGCGCACGCAGGTATTCTCAGGAGCTGATTTGCACAACGGCGGATGTTTCTCTCCTAGAGAAATATGGCGGAAATTATAAAATAATATAGCTCCTAGCGAACTACTAACAATATCATCATCATCATCATCATCAGCCTATAGCAGTCCACTGCTGGACATAGGCCTCCCCCAAAGAGCGCCATAGCGCCCTGTCTTCAGCTTGCCGCATCCAGCATCTACCTGCAGTCTTTCGCAGGTCGTCATCCCACCTGGTCGGAGGGCGTCCTACACTACGTTTACCGAGTCGTGGTCTCCACTCAAGAACACGTTTGCCCCATCGGCCGTCGGTTCTTCGCGAGATATGGCCGGCCCACTGCCACTTCAGCTTGCTAATTCTTTGAGCTATGTCGATAACCTTGGTTCTCTGTCGGATGTATTCGTTACGAATCCTATCCTTCAGAGAAACTCCGAGCATAGCTCTTTCCATAGCGCATATACTAACAATATATAATAAGCTTATTTTATATCTCCCCAGTGATTATTAATTATTTTACAACGGTGTAAATATGATAGGTGTCGAAATAATAAGATTTATGCAGTGTTTCCCTCTCAATACCAGCTGGAGTTTACAAGAAAGAAAAATCTATTTAATAAGGATAATGCTGTAAGCGCTGAGCGCAAAAGAAGACATAAATTCAGTCAAAGCAAATACGCTTTGACTGAAACCAGACGAATAATTCCAAAAGTACCTGAATTGAATATCTTCAAATAACGTAGACAAGCTGGTATATTGTAGGTAGGTAAGCTGGTCAAAAAGTTCAGACTACAAGTTAGTATAGGTATAACATAAGTAAACAAAGAAAACAATTATCTATTGCTAATTTTCAAAGCAACCAAGTGGTGTAACACCTCGGAAGAACGCGTAACGAGTTAACGCGTTGAATATTCATATCTGACAGCTGATTATCCAACACCTGGAAATGTAGGTAAATGCAAGATGTACGCAAATATATCGAAGGAATACAACACTTTGGACGACCTCTGTGGCGCGGTGGGTCCACCTGCGACAGGAGGTTCAATTCCTGCCTCGGGACAATTTGTATACTATGTCCGGAAAAATAGCACCCAAACAGAATGCATAACATTCTACGACTGATGTGACGCGGCGGGCCACGGTCTATTTCGACTCCGGAGGTTAGGTTTAGGATAAATGTTTGTACGTTTCCGCATTATATCTGTTCCTGTTGTTCTGGGTTTTTCTATGTTATGTATGGTACCTATTATGTATATCAAAGGTTACCTGGCAGAGGTCGCTCTAAGCGATAAGGTCGCCCATTGTACATCACATTCAGTATTTGTCTTTTTCCTATCTAGTGTATCTGTTTTATTTGGTGTACAATAAAGAGTAATTGTATTGTATTGTATATTGTATCAGTTATCTAGTCCCCATAACACAACCTAAATATGCTAAGCTTGGGGCTAGATGATGCTGTGCAATAATTATTAGTACCACGTCGTCGTCAGAAACGTTTGGCGCTCGTATTTCTTGTATCAACTACCATCATCAATTCAGTATCTAATACTCAACAGCCTATATTGGCCCACTGCTGGACGCAGGCCAGTGCCCTTTTGGCTTTTATCTCATGATAGGGAAATGCCCATAATCCCCTCGCTGGGCATACGGGTCGGGGATCGCAGTTCGGTGGTAAATTGTTCTGCAGGAGGCGCTGCTGCCTGCCCCCCGGTGAGTGTACCTTAGTCGCCTCTTACTAAACCCGCGGGAAGAGTTCGGGTGTCAGTCAGTCAGTCAGAAAGGAGCCCCCAGCCGACGATTAGGTTCAGGTTCAGGTGGGGGTACTCCATTTCCCGCATTTGGACTCCAGTTGGTCCTTTATACGTAGTAGAGAGTTGGGGTGATGCAAATTCTAAGCACCACACGACACTAACTCATAAATATAATTAATTCAACAATACATATATTTTCTTTCAAACCACAAATAAAATCTAACCATTGTTGCGTTGCGCAAATGCAGTAAAAGGCAAAGCAATTCAAGTTATCGTATCTAGGCAATACCGCAAATCAGATCAACGTAATAAACGCCTACGCCTCGGGCTGAAGGAGGTTTCAAATGGTTCCAACTGTTCCAATGTGTCAGCCTGAGGTTAGGAGGTAATTTGACCAGTTGGCCAGATTCTGGCCTTGGGGAGAACAGGGCAGCTAATCGCTTCACTATGACAATGGTATCAGAGAATGACAAATCTCCCTTTGAAAACCGAACCGGACGTACCAATAGAGCTGATGATTTAATTCCTATATTAATTAATTCTATAAATATTACCAATCTAACGAAAGCGACCCTTAAAATTATTGTGTCTAAGCCAATCGTTTCACTATGACAATGGCAACACCATTGTCATAGTGACAGGCGCCTTAGGACATACATTATGTTTGTACAATCTGCAGATGGGATAATTATAAAGATTGTTTGATATTCTTTCATCTAATTTTCCTACTGAGGGTTCTGCGCCGATTCCATTGTAAAAAGTAAAAGTAAAGATTTTTATTTTGTCAGAACAGAACAGAGACTCTTTTAAACTAAACTTAGATTAACAGACGACAGAGACTGACAAAAATCGGTCTCCACTCAGCATGTGCTATGGTAGAGCAGATCGTACCATAGCGCTGGTCTTCCGTGGTCATAGTAAAGCGATTGCATTTTCATAGTAAAGCGATTGGTTAGCAGAATTGGGCCTCAGTTTGTTGGCTTAGGGGAGGACAATTTTGGCCTGATATGTTGCCATTTAGTTCGTTTGGCCTTGAGGTCTCCTACTTTGGACGATAAGGTTACATGTTGTAAACAAGTTTGTGTAGGTTGTATGAATGTTTGAATGTAGCTTTTTAATTGGACGTTATTGAAAACCACAAATACGGAACTCTAAAAATAACAGGTACTTAAACGGGGTCCACGCATTTATTTTCTTTGACGTAATCTGTCATCTTGATAAGCTCCCGTTCTACTGCCTATATTATTCGTGCCGATAGATTCGCATCAATATTCTTAAAAAGAAGTCTATGAAATATTGGATTTATTATATTATGTAATTAATTGGCTATTTATTTTTGAAACCACACCTTGAGAACTTGAGTTTATAGCTATATAACATCTACCCGAAGCATTTTTATTAGTATTCAATTAATAAAAAGTACAAGGCGTAAGTCATGGTTTACGCTCGAGGCAAAAAAAAATATCATATATCTGGAATATTCACGAAAAAATTAAGAGAATAGAATAAGAACAGATTTTCTTATGAGACTTCTGAAACGGTCAACGCTTAGAGTTATTTTTTTATATGAATTATTTAAATTTTCTTCCGATATTTGAGTAAATACAAAATGATTGCGCGGCAAGACGAAATCAGAGTTGTACAAGATAACATTGTAGTAACGAAACGTGAACGCGCCCTATATCGCACAGTGCGGTTATGGTAATGCGATACAATCCCGCTGCTGTCGCGTATTGAGGAAATCGAAAGTGCATGCGGCCAACTTCAGCTGTGTTCTGTCAATTAGATTTAAATCAGGAATTTAAGGTTGACATATTTTGTAAGCCTTAAAATCGGGTTTAATATTACTTACCTATATAATGTACGTATATTTCTTCAAATCTGCAGTTTGCGTTTGCAAAAATATTGAGGCCATAAGGTCCATTTTACAACTTCACTCCTTAGCGGAACTATATTCAACAGCGGCCATTTCATTATTCTAAATTTTTATGCATCAGTGACTCCCTTTAAATATACTTACAACTTTACTGCTATGCATAATTTTGTTGTTTGTGTGTCTTGTTTTTGTTACAAATTTTTTAATTAATTAAGTTTAGGTTATGATAAGACTGACATACTTTGCAAAGTAAAAGGCCTTAATAATAACAATGATTAAAAAATAAGAAACTTCACTTCATTATATTTAGGAACAGAAATAAATTATCATACCTAGTACTCATATTTTAACTAATTTGACAGTAAATAATCATAGCATTTGTAAAAGTGTCTTAACCGTACGTAATAGAGTATTTACTTAGATAGATAGATAGTTTGACAACTGCAGCACATGTTACAAAGGTCACAATAGAAAAGGCACATCATAGAATAACACAGATAAATTAGAGAACAATTAGTAATAGTACCTAGTAGTATACAATAAGTAAAAGTACATATAAACAATTAAAAAAGAAGAGATTTAAAAATTGTGTGTAGCACACACACAATTTTTAAATCTCTTCTTTTTTAATTGCAGCCCGTCAAAAAGGCAATAACTCAGCGAAAAGATTTGCTCGAGGAGCAAAACACTGATTTTCAGTATTGCCCTTTGAGGCGACCAGAAGAACGAAACACTGACAAAATAAACGATGCGTGATTGCATAATATTAAAAATTAATAATTTAGGTTCAACCAAATGAATTACTGTGCAGTGTTAGCGCGGACAAAAACTGATAGGTATGGCTTGGGTTATTGTTATGTGGCGGTATACTTACAGTATTTCATCATTTGAATATGGCACTCATATTTCATAACCGATCTGTCCAAACACGCATAACATTACACACAAAAGCAAAAACAAATAGAACAGTGAAAGTGGTCGGATCATTATGCTCTGTGGTCATTTATTGACATGTAAATACTGTTACAAGACCACAAAGTAGGTAGATACATGCCACGCCATTGTTTAACGTTACACGAAAACTTCCTTACTGTAAGCATTTTAAAGTTAGTACTAGTTGGCTCTTAAAAATTTACGTTCCATGGCGTAAGGACTTATTTAACACAAATTGCACATAAATAACTTAACTCGTAATATACGGGTTTATTACTTAACTAAGAAATACATCTTTAATTTGTGTACAGTTACTCGTTATAACACCTAAGTGTTTAATATACCTATTTGAAACTTCTAAATATAAATAAATAAATAATGCTGGACAATTCACACAGCATTATCTAGCCTGCAGCATGGTAAGCAGAGCTTATGTTATGGGTACTAGATAAATGATATACATAATACAATACATTACATAGATATATGTTTTTTATTATACATAGAAAACGACCAGAACACCCGAAACAAATATCTGCAGATCGTACACACATTTGTTCCGAGGCGGGAATCGAACCCGCAACCTCCTGCGTCGCAGGTGGACCTTCGCCCACCGCGCCACATCGCATCGGTCGTCGAAATATAACTGTGACTTAATAATTTTTGTGGGATTGCTCCTACATAAATTATTTCTACAAGTATTTTGTCACATTATTGAATTTTTTTACGATAATACAATGTTATGTCATATATCAAAGCAGAAGAAATTAAATTTGAATTGCCTTGTTACTTACATTGTATAAGTAATAAGTTAATAACTGAGTACTTATTTTGTGATGTGGGTGGTTGACATAATTATTATGATTGTAAAGTAGTTCCATTCAAAAGGAATAAAGTTTCTCATTCAATTATTCAAATTACGTAATACAACAGACAAAAAATAAATCGCGCACATAATTCAGGCAGAATGTTTGAATGGACCGTGACAAACAGACGTGCTTTGTCGTGTAGATACATTGTACATCATTACAATGTTGGTACGTTGATGCAAGAATGTAGCTGGGTATGTAACAAGGCTGTCTTCATTTGTTTCTTGGAGATTCATTTTCATTTGCTATCATTATCGTCATCGCCAACTGACGGATATCTTTCGCTTTATCCAGGCTTTTCTAACATTAAAATAGCTAAATGTTGAACTCTTGAAACAGAAATTGAAAATGTTATTGATTTCCGATGTGACGCGGAGGGCGAAGGTCCGCCTGCGACGCAGGAGGTTGCGGGTTCGATTCCCGCCTCGAAACAATTGTGTGTACGATCTGCAGATATTTGTTCCAGGTGTTCTGGTCGTTTTCTATATATAATAAAAATCTTTGTAATATATTGTATTATGTATATCAGATATCTAGTACCCATAACACAAGATCTGCTTACCATGGGGCTAGATAATGCTGTGTGAACTGTCCAGCATTATTTATTTATTTAAAAATAAAAAAAAATAATTTGTAAGTATTACTATAATATTGTCGATTTTTTCGATGATAAACTAAATGTTACGTTATTGCAACGTCATTCTCACTTGTCTTTTGTTTTATTGCTGTTTTCCAAGTATTTTAAACTGTTTGTGCCTTAATACACGAAAATAACATAAATAAATAGATCTATGTGCGTTCACTTAGGATTCGTAACGAATACATGCGACAGAGAACCAAAGTTCTCCACATAGCTCTAAGAATTAGCACGCTGAAGTGGCAGTGTTCCGGCCATATCTCGCGAAGAACCGACAACCGTAAACGTGCTTTTGTATGGACACCACCACTCGGTAAACGTAGTGTAGGACGCCCTGCGACCAGCTGGGATAACGACCTGCGAAAGTCTGCAGGTAGATGCTGGATGCGCTAAGCTGAAGACAGGGCGCTGTGGCGGTCATTGGGGAAGGTCTATGTCCAGTAGTGGACGAACATAGGCTGCTGATGATGATGTGCGCCGTGTCACCTACCTGACGTATAACGAATCTCCATTACGCTCCGACATCCTCAACTCACGTCCATATCATAAAAACCCGCACTCTCTCCATTTAACTGCAAAAACTCAATTGATTTGGACATCAAGTCTGAAAAAGTATAATAGGAAAGAAAGTAAGTGCAAGTATCATGTCCGGAGTTCAGATGAAAAATCAATTTTGGTAGAAATTGAAAGTATAAACGTTTTGGAATGCTTACTCATTCCTTATTGATGAATGTTTCCCATGATTTTTTGCTGTTTAAGTTTCACTCTTTATCGTGTAACAATATTATAGGCATGCTTGAAAGTTTTTCAATCAGTGCGTTCTACCTGTCATGACCTACGGAGCTGAGACGTGGACACTCACGGTAGGCCATGATAATGGAATAACTGAAGGCACTCAAAAAAACTCACTCAAAACGGACAACTCAAAAATCAAATCATGGTAAATATCCCGTTATAAGGTGTTAATAAAACAACCATGATAGTTTCAAAAGTTCTACTCACGGTAAGGTTGGTTTGGTCCCACCAGTTCAAAGTCGCTCAGCGAGCTATGGAAAGAGCTATGCTCGGAGTTTCACTGAAGGATAGGATTCGTAACGAATACATCCGACAGAGAACCAAAGTTATCGATATAGCTTTAAGAATTAGCAAGCTGAAGTGGCAGTAAGCCGTGGTAATAATTATTTATAGGTACATACATATATAAATAAATAGTAAAATAAACAGAGCTTGTGATTATGGGCACTAGATATATAATATATATATAATACAATACTTTTCTTAGATAGATATTTTTTACTATACATAAAAAAGGTAGTGTAGGACGCCCTCCGACCAGGTGGGATGACGACCTGCGAAAGACTGCAGGTAGATGCTGGATGCGTCATGCTGAAGACAGGGCGCTGTGGCACTTATTGGGGGAGGCCTATGTTAGTGGACTATCATAGGCTGATGATGATAAAAAAACGTCCAGAACAAACAATGAATTGTCCAGCATTATTTATTTATTATTCATAACAACTGCTGAAAAGTCTTGATTAAAGATAACAATAATCAGCAAACGCAATTACTTCTGGAAAATGTCCGCTTCCTCCATTTTCCACATTTATCGTCACATCCGGTTCCTCAGTCTGTGTAATGCTCACCAAAGCATGGCAGGATGATGCAACAGAAATGCGTACGACAGTAAAAGGTAATTTGCAACATGCACGCAATTTGTGTGGAGTTAGCAAAAGACTTATTTACTCCTAAAATAGGGGTTCTTCAATCAACAGCCTTTACCAGATACAGGCCTTTAATAAGTGCCTTTTGCATCAGTCTATTATTGTATTTATTGTCTTTATAAGGAAAAGGGTTTTTTTCTAATTGTACATATTTATGCAACAACAAATAATCGCATTTGATATAATTGATTTGATTTGATTCTAGTAATAGTCCACCGTTAGACTTAGCTAGCTAGGCTTCCCGTAATGAGCGCCATAGGCGCCCTGTCTTCAACTTGCCGCATACAGCATCTTCAGTCTTTCGCAAGTCGTCATCACACCTGGCCAGGAGCGTCCTACGATACATCGAATCGCGGTCCCCACTCAAGAACACGTTTAACCCAGGTTGTCGGTTCTTCGCAATATATGGCCGGGCCACTGCCACTTCAGCTTGTTAATTCTAAAAGCCTTTCTAAAAGCCTTATTGAGTCTCATCACATGGGAATAACGTCATAATCTCAACGCTGGGCATACAAGTTGGGCATCGAAGTTTGGTGGTGGATTGTCCTAGAGGAAGCGCTACTTCCCTAAGTCGCTTCTTAATTATGACACCCAGCGGAAGATTTGCTAATAATATCCTATGTGATTTTCTTAGTATTATTATTAGGTTTTTTTTGTAACTTTGTTTTAAGTTGGTAAATAAAAAACAAAAAAATAATACCTGGCGTGCAAATTCTATTAGACTTAATTAGCCTCATGCAAATATGGACGAGAATCCGCTTGGGACGCAAAAGATTGCGGGTAAGATTCCCGGCGCGAGACAGTACTTACATAACATTTTCTACAAATACTGTACAATTTTGCTCTTATAACAAATACAGTTATAAAACAGTAAATATTGTTGTTTTTTTGAAAAAAAGCCATTGCATTGATTCTATTTTTTTTTTTGACGACCGATGTGGCGCGGTGGGCAAAGGTCCGCCTGCGACGCAAGAGGTTGCGCGTTCGATTCCCGCCTCGGAACAATTGTGTGTACGATCTGCAGATATTTGTTCCGGGTGTTCTAGTCGTTTTCTATGTATAATAAAAAAATATCTATCTATGTAATGTATTGTATTATGTATATCAGTTATCTAGTACCCATAACACAAGCTCTGCTTACCATGGGGCTAGATAATGATGTGTGAATTGTCCAGCATTATTTATTATTTATTTATTTATTTTATTTACAATTTCCATGATTATTGTAAAACTGTTTACAGCCGTTAAATGGCTAAACTGTATTTGCGATGTATGCGATTAGGTGCGCTTGCGTGTTGTGGAGCTATTACACCAATTATCATTATCGAGTGCGCTGTTGTTAAAAACTTATGTTATCCGATTGTATCGGCCTTCAATACAACAAAATAAATAACATTTTAGAACAGAGCAACAGGTATTTGAAGTTCTATAAGACCTTGCGGATTATGTCGGGTATTACATTCGGGAAAGTGGATACTTATACACTAGCCAAACTCGATGTGAAATATTTGTAAACAAATCACAGTACAAAAACTAAAACTACCAACTAACACTAGTTTGGGGTCGAGTTTCCAATATCAATAAAATAATAAAATTATTGCGTATAAAAAGACGCAGCAAGAGTGAATTTTAAGGTTAAGTATGGCCGGTTTGTACATACATACATACATTGTACCTACATAGAATTTGGCTGAAATATAGGTACCAGGTATAGGTAAAAGAACTGTAACCAAACGCTAAAAATTTTGTGTAGTATTGAAAACTGTAACCAAACGCTGAAATTTTCATATAGTATTGAAAACTGTAACCAAACGCTGCAAATTTCATATAGTATTGAAAACTGTAACCAAACGCTGCCAATTTCATATAGTATTGAAAACTGTAACCAAACGCCGCAAATTTTCATATAGTATTGAAAACTGTAACCAAACGCTGCCAATTTCATATAGTATTGAAAACTGTAACCAAACGCCGCAAATTTTCATATAGTATTGAAAACTGTAACCAAACGCTGCCAATTTCATATAGTATTGAAAACTGTAACCAAACGCTGCCAATTTCATATAGTATTGAAAACTGTAACCAAACGCCGCAAATTTTATATATGTAGTATTTTTATTTTATTTTCATATCTTTATTTATTGATTGATGGAGTTTTGTCACAAAGTGACTATGTCACTCCGATATGAGATACGTAGTATTGAAAACTGTAACCAAACGCTGCAAATTTTGTGTAGTAGTTAGTTTACTTAATCTGCTAAGCACATAATAAAGACTATAGGCCTGGTTTGGTGTTCTGTGTTTATCCTAGGCCTAGTATATATACTAGGGCTTATATACACTTAGATAAACACGGAACACCAAACCTAACCCTATTCCCATAATAGTATTCAAGAACCTCTCCGCATTCCATCCCACATTCATAATTCAAGGCTCGTCGACTTCCCCTGTCCGTCCGTATGTTCGGAATTATTCCATCGAGATTATTCCACCGTTAGAATTAATTCTGAAATGTTAACATGGATTTAATTTTGTTATTTGAATGTTTGCTATTTTAACGGGAAAAATCATTTGATTCCAGTTTGTATGAACGTTAGTAACTAATAATATGCATGGATTCGCGATCAATTATGATTTTTTTGGTGTGGACTAGGTAAAGTTTTACAAATTGCAGAAAAGTTGGGGTTATTCGTCATTTTTTTAACGAAAATCTGAAAAGCCAAGTCAGGCTAGGCTTCAATATATCGACATCCAAGTTATAAGAAGAAATGATATTTTAAGTTGTAATAAAATGTTTTATATTACAAATAAATAACTTGGCACCCACTTAGATCTCACTTATTTAGTCGTTGAAGTCAACAACCAAGGCATATCATAATATTGATGACGATATAAAAGAACTGAACCCTTATTCAACAGAAAGTTATATATTTATCGAGCATTGTTGTAACTCGGTTGAAGACTACCTTTATTTTAAGATTTGACGTAGCGAGTTTCTATTTCTACTAACAATTTATTTATATTTGCGCTTATTTGATTTAATTCACGACATCTAATTTAATTTTACTGATTTTTATATACACATGCCTGTATTTGGGCGAGATATGCAGCATCATCATCATCATCATCAGCCTATAGCAGTCCACTGCTGGACATAGGCCTCCCCCAAAGAGCGCCATAGCGCCCTGTCTTCAGCTTGCCGCATCCAGCATCTACCTGCAGTCTTTCGCAGGTCGTCATCCCACCTGGTCGGAGGGCGTCCTACACTACGTTTACCGAGTCGTGGTCTCCACTCAAGAACACGTTTGCCCCATCGGCCGTCGGTTCTTCGCGAGATATGGCCGGCCCACTGCCACTTCAGCTTGCTAATTCTTTGAGCTATGTCGATAACCTTGGTTCTCTGTCGGATGTATTCGTTACGAATCCTATCCTTCAGAGAAACTCCGAGCATAGCTCTTTCCATAGCTCGCTGAGCGACTTTGAACTGGTGGACCAGCCCTATCGTGAGTGTCCACGTCTCAGCTCCGTAGGTCATAACGGGTAGGACGCACTGATTGAAAACTTTCGTTTTCAAGCATTGCGGTATGGATGACGTGAAGACTTGACGTAGTTTCCCAAATGCTGCCCAGCCTAGCTGGATCCTCCTTTTGGCCTCCTTCTCGAAACTGTTTTTACCCAACTGCAGAATCTGCCCAAGGTAAGTGTACTCGGAAACAGTTTCGAGAAGGTGACCATGTACGACCACCGGCCTTGGATCAATGTGACCATTGATCATGACTTTGGTTTTATCCAAATTCATGCCAAGACCGATACATCGGGAGGCTGAAGCTAGGCCGTCCAGCATCTGGTTCAGTTCCTCAAGCGACTCCGCCATTAAGACTATGTCATCAGCGAATCGCAGGTGTGAGATGTACTCGCCGTTTATATTAATGCCCTTTCCTTTCCAGTCCAGCAACCTAAACATATCTTCCAATGCGCACGTGAACAGTTTCGGGGATATGACATCCCCCTGCCTCACTCCATATGCAGCTCTACTGTGTTATTCCACTAATGTATTATGTATTACTGATTTATTGTACTATTGACGACCGAATGTGGCGCGGTGGGCGAAGGTCCGCCTGCGACGCAGGAGGTTGCGGGTTCGATTCCCGCCTCGGAACAATTGTGTGTACGATCTGCAGATATTTGTTCCAGGTGATCTTGTCGTTTTCTATGTATAATAAAAAATATCTATCTATGTAATATATTGTATTATGTATATCAGTTATCTAGTACCCATAACACAAGCTCTGGCTTACCATGGGGCTAGAATGCTGTGTGAATTGTCCAGCATAATTTATTTATTGTCTCTCATTTCACATTTATGTTTTTGATGGGATATTATTAGAACTTTTTGCACAAAACTTATTAAATTTATAAAATCAAAAATCCCTTCTTACAGCTAATCTATGTGGTAAAAGGTCCCCACCACCAAATTTCAGCTTTCTAACTTCAGCGGTTTGGGTGGACATTGTTACTAGAAAATCTTTCGTTCTTTTACATATTAACATGTACCTATAGTAGTGTAGCAAAACCGTGTCCAAATGACCAAGAAAAATGTCAATACAATGTTCTTCTTAACAGTCATACGAAAATTGACATTGTTTGACCATCCTTCCGGTTTGGAACCAGATACTTCCTTCCTACTGTATTGGTGATAATTAACGCTAAACTAATTCTGTAAAACCTTGCAACACTGGTATTTATTAGCATGTTTGACGACCTCTGTGGCGCTGTGGGCGAGGGTCCGCCTGCGACGCAGGAAGTTGCGGGTTCGATTCCCGCCTCGGGACAATGTGTGTACGATCTGCAGATTGAGATGCAGATGCAGTTCCGGGTGTTCTGGCCGTTATCTATGTACATATAATAAAAAATATCTTTCTATTTAATGTGTCGTATTATGTATATCAGTCATCTAGTACCCATAGCACAAGCTCGGGTTAGCTTGGGGCTAGTTGACGCTGTGTGGATTATACAGCATTATTTATTTATTTTTGATAATGGTTTCGCTGTCGTTTTGGTGAATTACTAGTGGTCAAAAGGTCCATTCAAAACTGTTAATACTCGCTTCCGCTTCCGCTCTCACTGCTCACCATCAACCCACCCTAAGGCTATGTGCAGACGGAAGTTAGTCTAGGTGTCGAGGATGCGGTCGTAACTCAAGAATAGAACCTAGACCAGTCGGTGTCTATTACATTACAAAGTATAGACTGTCATTAACACTCGGTTAGGCATTTTACACATTACACGATTTATTTATCAGAACAATCAAGCATAAACGTCAATTAATCATAACAATCAAGCATAAACGTCAATTTTCGTTTTTAACACTTTCATCGCCTATAACACACATTGCAAACATTATAATAAACTTACATAGACCTAAGATAAAGCTGTCAATCTTTTCATATAGATAAATAATTCTGATGCAGCAGTTTTTTGAAGATGGGAGTTATTTTGCACGTCTGATGTCCAGAGGTAGTGTAATGTGTTTTTTTTAACTTACACTTTGATTTCGTAAGCATTTTAACCCTTAACTCTCTCACTACGCCCATCGGCTATGAAAGTCATAAATCGGCAACCGACAGGCTCCGATCCAGTGCAAATAATGTAGGAGAGCAATTTGCCATTATGTACATAACGATAAATATAATGTATATATACATATAACTCTATGTATATAATGCGATCGTGCGGCACGTGACTTCGTACTGATATTGTTGCGGTATACGATTTGGTGGGTAGTTAAAGTAGTGCACCTCGTTTGATATTTCATATGTATAAATAATAATAAATAATAATGCTAGACAGTCGACTCAGAGAACCAAAGTTATCGACATAGCTCTAAGAAATAGCAAGCTGAAGTGGCAGTGGGCCGGCCGGCCATATCTCGCGGAGAACCGACGGCCGCTGTGGCAAACTTGTTCTTGAGGGGAGACACAACACAGGTAAACGTAGTGTAGGACGCCCTCCGGATGACGACCTGCGAAAGACTGCAGATAAAGGCTGGATGCGGCAAGCTGAAGACAGGGCGCTATGGCGCTCATTGGGGGAGGCATATGTCCAGCCGTGGACTGCTATAGGCTGATGATGATGGTGATGATTACCCTTTGAGGCGACCTGAAGAACGAAACACGAACAAAATAAATAATGTATCGTCATCTTGCATAGGGCCTAACATTTTGGGCCTTCAGCTTGCTAATTCTTAGAGCTATGTCGATAACTTTGGTTCTCAAAGAGTAGTACTGAAAATCTGTGTTTTTCTCCTCGAGCAAAGCTTTTTTGCTGAGGTTGCCTTTTGACTGGCTGCAGCGCTCACACAATTTTTACACATCTGTATTTTTCAACATCTGTATTTTTACACATCTGTATTTTTAGACATCTGTATTTTTCAACATCTGTATTTTTACACATCTGTATTTTTACACATCTGTATTTTTACACATCTGTATTTTTACACATCTGTATTTTTACACATCTGTATTTTTACACATCTATACTTTTACACATCTGTATTTTTACACATCTGTATTTTTACACATCTGTATTTTTACACATCTGTATTTTTACACATCTGTATTTTTACACATCTGTATTTTTACACATCTGTATTTTTACACATCTATACTTTTACACATCTGTATTTTTACACATCTGTATTTTTACACATCTGTATTTTTACACATCTGTATTTTTCCCCTGATCCTTGCTAACATACCTATGTATAAAACATAAATAGTTAGTTAAGAATGTGCATCTAATTAATTAGAAATCCTTAAATGCGAACCAAAAGATAATATATTTATGAATCACTTGAAAACTTTACTACTACAAAAATGCTATTTATATTTATTTAAAGGAAAACCAGAAGCTTATATATAACACAATAAAAAGTTCATAAATACTAGAAAGCTTATTGAAGGTTTTCACGGATAAATAACAGAATAATATAATAAGAAGAGACTGTGAAAATAAAGTGAATTGGTACATATAGCATCTATAAAGTTAAATCAGATAATTATCTTTAGGTTACGAAATTAACAATAATGTTTACTAAAAAAACCTATCACCAACATTATCATTATTGGTGCCAAAAAAAATATTATTCCAGTTTCTATAGTCCGATTAGTTAATCGAACCAACAGGAAATCAAAAGTTCTCGTGATCCGATTAGTGGGACTACGTGGTTTAAGAAAACGTCAGTTTCTATAGTCCGATTAGTTAATCGAACCAACCGGAAAAAAAGTTCATGTAGTCCGATCGGCAGGACAAAGGCAGTAGGACCACGCAGCCAGAGGGCAATCCACGAATTTTTCTCCGATGACAATTTAAAACAAAAAATCGAAAGTGTACTAACTGACATACCTACAGATTAAATAAGTCTATCTACCTAATCACGATATGAACCATGCAATATTAACTAATTTTTTAATATGATTGTTTAGAATTTTAGGCTAACATTTGATAAGAACCCATAAATTGTTGTGCCCTGACAGGGTTTTTATGCATTGTGTACCTACCCACTAAGACTACACCTAAGAAACTACCTGTATGCATGAAATTACAATAAATGATATGAATAAATAAATAATGCTGGACAATTCACACAGCATTATCTAGCCCCAAGGTAAGCAGAAAATATCTGCAGATCGTACACGCATTTGTTCCGAGGCGGGAACCGGATGGCGGGATCGAACCCGCAACCTCCTGCGTCGCAGGCGGACCTTCGCCCACCGCGCCACATCGGTCGTCAATGAATAATATTTAATCTACAATAACTCTATTAGGCCTGCCAAGTCATGTTCCCACGAAATATAATAACGGTGACTATAAAAAAGTATAAAAGTAAGTATCTGATAGTTATCTTGTATTCTACTGCTCCGGTAGCGAAGTTCTTTGTTTTACAAGTTATTTTGACCTTGAGGTAGTTAAACGTTAATGTAGTTTTATCCTGTTCATTTAGATATGATATTTATTTCACGTTTGGTATTTATTTTGTTATAAATATGCTGTAGTTTTACTAATTTTTAACCGACTTTAAAAAAGGAGAGTGTTCTCAATTCGAGATGGTGAACCGATTAGGATGATTCTTTTTTGATTTGAAAGCTGGTGGTTTCCGTGTGGTCTCATTTCAATTTAGTCCAGTTCTATTTTCATTATTTAGGAATTTAAATTCGGTTTATAGTTTTTTAAAACACGTCAAATTATATTACATTTTAAACACAACTGTCAAATGGACTCTGATCGGATGTTTGTGTCATACAATGCAGTTTTTGTCACTAAACGACAATTTTTCTAATATATAAATTCTCCGAATTTTTTCCTTTAGCTAGGAGTATACTTACTTAGTTATAAGCTTCAAATTCTCATCACTCTCCGAACATTAATAAATTAATAATTAATGTATTTATTTTATTCTTTATTTATTTAGAAATTTTCTTATAAATCAGCATTTTTTATAATGTAAATTAAGTATCGCAGGTCGTCATCCCACCTGATCGGAGGACGTCCTACAGAGTTCATAGTAGACAATTACAATTTGAGTTTAATATACAGACAGATAGGACAGAGTGATGATAGCACTATAAAGAACCCACTACGAGCGTTTATTCAAAACTGATTCTTAACAAAGATAAAAGCGCGGTAAAAGACAGGTGTGAAGTTGCTAACATGACAACCGTCCCGCGCAAAAACAAGCACAAAACCCGAGAATTCTCACTTATATAAATACCTAGCTATATTAAATCCTATCTTTATTTTCCTTTCCACCTTTAAAGGACCTTCTTCTCTATTTTTAAGGTAGTAAGGTTTATTATTGGTTGTATTAGATAAGGTTAGATAGGGCGTTGTGAAGGCATGCGCCAGAGCAGGTGAATCGTGCAAAAACGCAATGAGATCACCGTTGTCATTACGGCGGTAAGGATTTGAGATTGTGTGCTATTGACGCTATGCTTTGATTGCGATATTTTTAGACTGCATATTATGCGTAATCTGTTTGAATAAGGAGATTTTTTTTAAATATTATATTTATTATCAAAATTAACATGCAAAATAAGCATGGATTTGCTATCAAACCGTCTGGTCGAAGCGACGCGTGACCCGAGAGTTGGTGAGCATCCTGGCGCAGCGCATCAGCATTGCCATAACTGACGGAAAAGTCAACTATAATATACTCATCTGTTATTTCTTTCATCAAAGGTAAAATGTCAAAATGTAGCATTCTGTGACTACACCGTGGTCACAGTGAAGGGATTAGTTTAGCAGAATGGGATCCTGCTCAGAGACTTACGGTCACTCCGTAAATAATATACATTTATCTTGTGTAGCCAAAAGTAGGTTATCTCTACTTTTGGCTACACAAGATAAATGTATATTTTAAAGGGAAACAATGTATGTATACGCTTCTACAACAAAACTCCAAGTGAGTTACAAAAATTATCAATTAATAAATTCAAACAAATTGTCAAACATATCCTTTGTAAAAAAGGCTTATTACAATATATCAGATTATTAATCAATCAATATATTCAATATATTCAATCAATATATTATTTATAAAAAAGCTTGGGACAAGTTTTGCTCCAACTAAAAACAACCTAACAAGGTAAAGGTTTCTTGTTCGCTTCTTTATTTTACCTTAAATAGATTGAAAAGAATCAAAGTGATTACTTTATTTCTTAATTTTACTTGTGTAATTTACTTAGAAGATAAAAAAGCTTGGAACGAGTTTTGCTCCAACTCAAAATCTACCAACTTACAGATAAGCAAATCAAATGTACTAGACACATAAGTTATGAACATACTAGTGGTTTCTTCTCACTTCTTCCACTGGTGGACAAAAAATTGAAGTGAACTATAAAATAATTTAAATGATAATAATGAATAGTATAAAATATGACCTGTCTAAGTGCTTATTTGTAAGCTTAAAGAAATAAAACTTTACATTTTCATTTTTATTTCATGTCAAGAGTCCTGCAAGGGTTAAAAGACATAAAGCACTTTGTTTTTTGACACAATATTTGATATTTGAAGCCAAAATCACTGACAAGATTATGTCTGAAAATGTTCGTAAAATGATTTCGCCAGATAAATGTGTTCTTGAAATTAAGCTTAGCCTTGAACTCAAATAACTTTAACTTGAGACCTTTTTAACGGCTGTTATAAAGCGGCTGCCGCTTCCACGATGCACGACTCGATAGCTGATGGCAGATAAGCACGAGGTTGAGGTCTCAATGAAGATCTTCTTGATACTACATACTTTTTGATGCTCATAGATTATCACTTTGAATCTACCGAGGATGAATGTTTTTTTTTTCATAGATGTCTCAAATATTATTGAATAAGTCAGCCGTATAAATTACATTTACATAAATCTATGGTACATACGAATATTATAAAGCTGGAATAATTATATATAAATAATGCTGGACAATCCACACAGCATCATCTAGCCCCAAGCTTTGCTAGCTTGTGTTAAGGTTCAAATTCACAATATGACGAATAAACATAATAAAATACATTACATAGATAGAATTTTTATTATACATTGAAAACGACCAGAACACCCGGAACAAATATCTGCATATCGTACAAACATTTGCCCTCCGACCAGGTGGGATGACGACCTGCGAAGGACTGCAGGTAGATGCTGGATGCGTCATGCTGAAGACAGGGCGCTATGGCGCTCATTGGGGGAGGCCTATGTCCAGCTGTGGTCTAACGTAGTAGGTTAATGATAATGATGAATATTGGTACTTTCTATGTATTTATTTATGTATTTAAGTATTATATTATTTAGTTTGGTATTTGTAACAGTTATTTATTATTTATTTTTTGTATTCATGTTATGTTCATATTTGATAATCTTGGTACACCCCCTGCCTTTCTTAAATTCACATAATTCTTTCCATCCAAAGGTTGCCTGGAAGAGATCGCTTCTAAGCGATAAGGCCACCCATTGTACTTGTCGTATGTAATATCTTTTTTAAATTATCTGTATCTGGTGTACAATAATTAATTTTTGTATTGTATTGTATTGTATTGTATGATGATGATATTTTCTCCAAGACCAAAGCATCCTATCATTCCTATTTATCAGGCACAATGTCGCAGCTGCGTATAACTAAGCGCGTCTGTCCGTCTGTCTGTCCTACAGACATTCCATCTGTTATTGAGGCAACTGGTTTTACTGTTATTTGCGAGAATCAACTATGAGAGGCGCAGTTTTGATTTTTCTTTGGATAATAAGCCGATCTTGGATATTGAGAATATGAAAACTACTAGCTGCGCCCCGCGGTTTAGATATTTTGGATAATATAAAATATATATTTATGAATTGTAGCATATGTGTTATTCTGATATGACAATCTATATTATTGTGAAGTTTCATCAAAATCCATTCAGTAGTTTTTGCGTGAAAGAGCAACAAACATCCTCACAAACTTTCGCGTTCATAATATTAGTAGGATGTGTTATAAATGAAGATATTTTATTTGCCAAAACATGTGTTATGTAAGGTAACAAGTAAATACATAAATCAACTTGCTTGACCGTCCGTCGGTATGTACAAATATATGACGTGCAATGACTTAACATTGTGTTATGTAAAACATTATTAACGATATTTAATCGAAACAAATTAGAACTAGCACCTATTTACAATTGAAACAATTTAGCTATACTTCGATTTATAATCCAAGATATTTTATGTCAACATAGTTTTCATTCACACAACATTTTTGAATGAAAAGTTAACAATAACAGAAAAAAATGAGGTTATCTTCAAAAACTAAAACACCTTCAACAATGCATAATCTCACATGTGAAGTAAAATGTTAAAATTAATTTGAAAACTAAAGATTATAATGAATAAAACGATGAATGAAAGCTTTCAAAAACAAAAATGGTTTCAAGCTTCTATGCTTAGCTTGGATGATACCAATGTCGTTAAATATTTTCCACCAATATTCCATGTGTTTTGTAATTCCTTTGTTTACAAAAAATATCCAGGTTTTTTGAATCGGAGTATAACTGCAGACTTTTCGCAAACAATCTACAGGCAGCTAACTAATCCATATCAATAGCAGTCGGCGCGCGTCCCCGCGACGCGACGCTGGCTGCATTGCCCCGCTGTATGGCAATGCTGATGCGCTGCGCTAGATACTCACCAGCTCTCGGGTCACGCGTCGCTTCGACTACATGTTTTTGACTATAAACTTTACGGCCATCATTTATAGCATACACAATTATATCCACGTGGAACTGGAAGGGCATACTTCCTGCTCAGGAGTGCAGGTGGAACGGAACTGCGCTGTCAACTTCAAACGGACTTGGCACACATTTCAAACGTGTTGTACACAAACGTGTGTAATCTCCATAATATTAAAACTATTGAAACTATCATGGTTATTAATACTAAAGTCATTTAAAACGGGATATTTACCACGATTAGATTTTTGAGTTATCCAATATTTCGGCACAGTTTCGTGCGCCATGATCACAGAATAACTGAAGGCACTGCGAGTAAGTTTCTATGGGTAGACATACCGATGTCAATGTCATGTCATTAATTGAATCAAGATTTAGGCCAACTACGACTTAGTCCAATCGAGACCTAGTCCATTCAATACCTAGTCTTATCAAGGTGTCGTCATAAAGCTTCTAACCCGTAAGAATGCACCACTGTTAGATAATAATAGAAAATATTTCCAAATTGTTTTTTATATATACAAACCCCTTCACTAGAAGCTACCGCACCGTAGGTGCTCAATGGGGAATAGAATCCAATTTTATTTCTTGTTCCCATTTGAGCACCACGTTAATATATTGATTGGTGCTCAAATGGGAATACCTTTGGTGCTCAATGCATAGGTGCCCAAAAAATAGGTGCTCAAACGGGAATACTTCATTTTAATGACTTTACTCCATAATATTGATGACAATTGGAGGTAAAGTAGGATTGAGTAAGTATGAATAATGATAGTGGTTGGCCAGATGTCGCTTGATTCTTCAACTGAGTGAGGCAGTTGTACTGTCAACTAAATAAATATTGTCTTTGTTAAGTGAATTCTTTACTTTTTTATTGTTTGCAATGAAATGCATAGTTGAAAATGAAAAGAAATAGCTATATTTTACTATTACTTTAGTTTGAGTACTCCTGTGAAAATTGTAATATTTTGTTGTGTTAAAATAATCCACACAGCATCATCTAGCCCCAAGCTAAGCAGATCTTGTATTATGGGTACTAGATGACTGATATACATAATACAATATAGATATATATTTGTTATTATTATACATAGATAACGACCAAACGACCGGAACACTCGGAAAAAAATTCTGCAGATCGTATGTATACACAATTGTCCCGAGGCGGGAATCGAACCCGCAACCTCCTGCGTCGCAGGAGGACCTTCACACACTGCGTCAAAGAACAGAGGTCGTCAAAAAAAAGTTTTATGGGAAGGTTTAAACTATGGGAATAGTTTAGCACCGTAGTATTTATTCCATATGTAAGAAGGCCATTATTTGTTATTTTTTTTATTTCTGGTCAATTCATACAGCATTATCTAGCCACATGGTAAGCAGAGCTTGTATTATGGGTACTAAATACTTATATACATAATACAATATATTACATAGATAGTTTAATAATGAATATAGCTCCATAAATTTACCCAATAAATATCATAGTATATATAATTAAATGTTGAGACAATAAATTCTAGCGAGGCCTGCAATTACAAAGCATAATATTATCAAGCCACCAGTACTAGATAAGTACAGTCAGTTAAAGATAGCTCTAATCTTAAACAAAATATTATGATTCTAGGTCAACGGTAAGTACCGTTAAGATATTGATCACTTACAAGTACCAATAAATAAAGTATGAATTTAAAGTAAAGTAAAATCTTTATTTTAGTCATAAAGAAAAAACTACGACATGTAACTACGCAAATCCCATGCAAAAATTATACATAGGTAACGATGACGTATCGATCCAGCCGTACACTACGTAAGCTGAGTCCCGGTCTCCACTCAAGAACACGTTTGCCAAGGGTTGCCGGTACTTCGCGAGATATGGCCGGCCCACTGCCACTTCAGCGTGCAATAATATACCTAAATGGATTATTTTATGAGTATATTAAATAATGTGGACAATAAACTGAATCCTTATCAAACCCATTCAGATTGCTCGTCTATGAATGACTATTACTTTAACAACCCAATAAAACGAACATTTACCGTTATTGTTAAGATATCTTTGGGGCCGACTGTACCAGTTAGGTTGGTCGTTAGGCTAGTTCCAGATCTAGGTCTAATCTGAGCCTTGATCGTATCTTCGGGCGGTGAAGGTCTGATGGAGTAAGAGCCTGCGACCGCCAGACCTTCCTCATTTTATAAAAGCTGAGAGTTTGTCAGCGTATGCCCACAACACAGGTATTTATGAAGTTTGGGTAATAGAGGCTAAGGCAAAAAAAATAAAAAATATTGGCTTGCAAAGTTGCTGAATTTGCACCAAAAACCTCTGTGGCGCGGCGGGCGAAGTTCGGCCTAGGAGGTTGCGGGTTCGATTCCCGCCTCGGGACAAATATTTATACGATTTGAAGATATTTGTTCCGGGTGCTCTGGTCGTTTACTACATACAGGGTTATTGGTAATTCGACGTATTCCCGTTAGGAGGTGGGGGTGACTATTTGCGATAATTTTCACGATGATGATGATGATGTTGATGTTGCACTTTTCACTTATTTTGAAAAAAGCTAAAAATCATGATAACTTAAAAATGGTTCACTTTTGCATGATGCACATGGGGGTGAAAATTATCGCAAATAGTCACCCCTATCACCTCCTAACGGGAATACGTCGAATTACCAATAACCCTGTATAGTAAAAAAATATACATCTATGTAATCTATTGTAATATACATCTATGTAATATATACATAACACAAGGTCTGCTTCCGTTTAGCTTGGGGCTAGATGATGATTGTCCAGCATTATTTATTATTATTAATAAAATGACGAAGGTCTGACGGTCGCAGGCTCTTAGCCACTGCAGAATTATACATACCTAAAATCTAAAATCAAATCCCTTAGACGAATTCTTAGTAATAAAAATAGGTACCGTTTAAAATATTTCAACAATAAATTTCTTTCCGGCCCTGGTGCGGGCACAGAGAGGGGCCTCGAGGCTTGGCCTCATTACCCCGGCGTCAACTCGAGGGGTGGCGACCCCTCGGTCCTTGGGTTTTGTGGGAATATCTCTTTTTCCCCCTTCTCAATGTTTTTTTCTTTTTGTGCTGCGTTTGGTTTATATAATTTTTTTTTGTTTGTTTGTTTTTTTTTCCTTTTTATTACTTTCCTTTCTATTCCATTAAAATATTTCTTTAATAATGTAATTAATTATATCTAAGGCTGCTTTAAAATATGTATTTTTATGGGATAGATAGAAAAACTTTATGGAAATAAAAATTTATGAAATATAATAGCAATTTCTTTTTTTTTTGACGACTGATATGGCGCGGTGGGCGAAGGTTGCAACCCGCGACCTCCTGCGTCGCAGACGGACCTTTGGACGATTCCCGCTTCGGAACAATTGTGTGTACGATCTGCAGATATTTGTTCCGGGTGTTCTAGTCGTTTTCTATGTATAATAAAAAAATATCTATGTAATGTATTTTTTTTTTTTTTTTTTTTTATTAGCTTTGGGGTGGCTTTCGTATCACTGCGGCCATGATAGGCCTATTGTGATCGCCACTTTTACATCAGTCCCGAAGCCGTGGCGTTCATAGTTCGCCACTAACCCTTGCAGCTGCTAGGAACTGTAGGATTTTCTTCGGGGTGATGTCTTTCAGCTCGTCTGGGCTATGCAAATGCTTGCCCAGATGGATGCTGCGTTTGTGCATAAGTGCTCCACACTCACTTAGCAGATGGAGGGGCGTTTCATCCGCCTCCTCACAGAATCTGCAGGATTGTGTGTCGCTTAGCCCTAGTTTGAACATGTGCTTGTTAAGGCGACAGTGTCCAGTTAGGGCTCTTGTCATGATGCGAAGGTTACCTCTGCTTAGCGCTAGGATTCGGTTGGTATACCGACTATCGAAGGCTTTTATCAGAGATTTTGAATGATCCATGCCCGAGGAGTTTCTCCAAAGCTTGTGCGATTCCTCGAGGCAGGATCCCAGGAGTGTTCTGTGCGCCAAGCTTTTGGGTATGCCACAGAACGGCTCGGGTCCCAGCTGAGTCCCCTTGGCTCCGGAGCGCGCAAGTTCGTCGGCACACTCATTGCCGTTGATTCCTGCGTGCCCCGGTATATATGTATTATGTATGTAATGTATTGTATTATGTATATCAGTTATCTAGTACCCATAACACAAGCTCGGCTTACCTTCGGGCTAGATAATGCTGCGTGGATTGTCCAGCATTATATATTTTATTTATATATATCGTGGTGCGCGTTGATATCTTTTGTGTGAGAATTTGAACAAGTTTTTAAAAATAACCCAATTTTTTTTATTAGCTATTCAACTTTATATATATAAAACGCCAATCAAATTATAGAAACCAAATAGAACTAGTATTCTTGTGTTACAATTGAAACGATTCAGCTAACTGCAGACTGTTGCAAACAATCTACGGGTAACTCGACTGATCCATATCGATATCACGCTGTGTAAATAAATACCTAATAAATTATTTTTTTCTAACAATATTATTTTTTTGTTTCAGGTTTTTGCTGAATCTGCTGGTATTTGGATCTAAGGTAAATTTTTCAATTTTTTTTCTCTTTGTTCATACCAAATCTTACTTAGGAGTAAACGAGCTATGAAAGTCTTATGCTTTGTTTGTTTCATAACTTTTTTTTGTAACCAATCAAATGAAAAGTGAAATGAAATGAAATGAAATGAAATGAAAGTTTATTTAATTAAGTGTATAACGTGAGCTAGTTTCAACGTTTTCTTGAATGGAGACCACGATTCGGTTAACGTAGTGTAAGACGCCCTCCGGCTAGATGGGATAACGACCTGCAAAAAAACTGCAGGGAGATGCGTCAAGCTGCGCAAGCGTTTATTAGGAAGCCTATGTCCAGCAGTGGACTAACATAGGCTGATGATGGTGATGACAACACATCACAGTCAAAACAAAATGTAGTCTTAAAGATTCAAACCCACAAGAATGACGTCTCAATTAAAAATAACTTATTTCTAAAATTAAATCTATCGACTAATCACCACATCGATACATAATCTTTTGTGTCGGCACATCACTAAGCTCGCATCACCTCTATCTGAATAGTGTTGTTACATTTCTTTTATGCTAGGCAATTATCGATGAAATGCGTATCGACTATCGAGTTTTATTTTGTCGTGTCAATTAGATTGTAATACAGTTTTTTGTTGCTTATTGAATGATCATGCTATAGAAAAGGTTCATTGTATAGCTTTGTAATTAAAATGACGAAGTCGTTTCGTTTGTTGTGGGCTTTATGTTTTTTTTTACGTCCGTTGTGTTATTTCTCCTTTTCTGACGTCACGGGACGTCTCACGCGTCAGAAAATAAGATAAGAATTCTGATTTGAACCTTAATCCATGGGAATAATGTCGTCATCGCTGCCACTGCCCAACCCACCTGACCCCGCTGACGGTCACGAGTATTCATAATATTAATCATTTGATAACTGCTGAGTGGAGACCACGACTCGGTAAACGTAGTGTAGGACGCCCAGCTAGGTGGTATGTTGATCTGCGAAAGACTGAAGGTAGATGCTGGATGCGGCAAGCTGAAGACAGGGCGCTATGACACACCATTGGGAGGCCTATGTCAAGCAGTGGACTAATTTAGGCCGCTCATAATGATAATATTAGTACTACGAAGGGAAGTGCATACAGTCTGTTGATTTATAGATGTACATGTGTTCTTGGGTGTATTGCTCATACTATTTAAGTGTAACACAAAGCGTGTTCTTCAAAACTTGATCAAACGAAATGTGCCGGTATTAGAAAAAATATTGTATGGTTTCACCCTACATTTGCTGTTTTGCGCACGCGGCGATTTAGGTACTCCGTGTCGCACGCGCGCGATGCAATTTACTTACATTTATAATATTTTAACATCAGTACGTGACCTACTACCGCGAGAGTGACATTTAAGGAAAGATTTGCCACCTTTACCGAACTCTGTCATTTAACTTACTTAATAAACTTTATCTTTGTGACTCGTGTGTTTAGTTTACGTGCTCAACTAACTGAACTACTACGTTACCAACGGTAACAATACAAAGTGAGGTGCTATAGGTAAACTGCCTACAACTACATCTCTACACATGTAAGGGTCTTCAATTAGGTCCTTACAAATATTATCGATGAAATGCGGAAAAAAGGTTTTTTTTTGGCGAAAACAAGGCGTTTTTATTTCAAATTCAATGAAAATCTGAGTTTCTATGATAATATATTCTCTCTCTTCTTCTTGATTCGAATAAAAACAAAAGTAAAAATAATGATCTACAGCGAAAATAGTACGAGTGATACATTCACGAATCCATCTGAACTGAATCGTTCTCCAGAAGTGTAATAAAAACAGTTTATTAGAAAATACTCAGTTATTGTATCGATAGTTTAACTTAACCTCGGTGAGCGAACCAAAGGGCCGCTTGCACCAAACGGACCGGATCGTAACGGGCAGATTTAGCTGCCCTGCGGTTTGTAATCCGCGACAATGTCGACATTTTAATGAGTCTTTAACATTTTTATGTTTTTTTACCGTTTGCAATGTAAATTGGCACGGTTGTCCGCGGTTGTCTGGTAGAGATCGCTCTTGAGCGATAAGACCGCCATGGATAATTGTAAGTAGGTATTGATACAACGGGTATTTATCGCGTTTATTTAATACGACGTGTTTGTGTGAATAAATGCGATAAATATTGTATCGTCATCATCAACCCTATGTTAGTCCACTGCTGGACATAGGCCTCCCCCAAACAAAATTTGATTTTCCCCGTTGTATCAATACTTAAGTTTACTTACTTAGTTACTTACTTTTAGTTTACTATAATAAACACAGATCCCCCATGTACAATCCATCGATCCTATCCATCCACGGTTGTCTGGTAGAGATCGTTCTTGAGCGATACGACCGCCAAATTGTCACATGTTTTGTATTTTGTTTGTTTTATTTTGTAAGTGTGCAATAAAAGAATTTTCTATCTATCTACCTATCTAAATTATAAATCACGTGTTCAGATCGCGTAAGTTTAAAAATATTAAGAATGATGGATGAAGAGATCGCTTCTAAGCGATAAGGCCGCCCATTTTACTTGTCACATGTAATGTCTTTCATAATTATCTGTATCTGGTGTACAATAAAGTATTTTTGTATTGTATTGTATTGTCACGATCCGGTCTCGATACCATCGAATGAACTCAGGGCTCTGAAGTTGGAAACCCCGAGGATTCCGCTAGTTTGTAAATAATGGTGATTGTAAGGTGTGTTGCCAGCGATCGATAATGGCTGCCTCCAGTTAGCTCAAATTAAACCGAACCGTTATCTGATTCAATGCGGCAAACATCTGCAAATCACTTACAAACCTGCTAGAGTTTTTATTTTACGAATTGATTTCGCTAACAAGTTAAAAATATCTCAATACCTAATGTGGATTGATTATATCCTATTTTTAATTATATATTTATTAGCCGCTCGAATAATAATAATAAATAATGCTGGATAATTCACACAGCATTATCTAGCCCCATGGTAAGCAGAGCTTGTGTCATGGGTACTAGATAACTGATATACATAATACAATACATTACATAGATAGATATTTTTATTATACATAGAAAACGACCAGAACACCCGGATCAAATATCTGCAGATCGTACACACAATTGTTCCAAGGCGGGAATCGAACCCGCAACCTTTTGCGTCGCAGTTGGACCTTCGCCCACCGCGCCACATCGGTCGAATGTAGAATACTTGAACTGTTTGAATTTATTTTAGCATTTCTTATTTTGACGCTGTGTTAAGACGCTCGCAATATTACCGCCGTCGAAACGCACGCCCATAGAGCTAATCCCTTTGAATAACGTTACTAGATTCCCTTAGAAATAACATAATTTACAAAGGTTCATTCAAGGCAACCGTTTTAAATCAATGAATAATTGTACTCAGGCCCGTTAATTGCTCGCTCCGATAATTTATATTGTACACAGACTTTAGAATGGTTTGTAAAGGTAAGGCTGCACATTTCGTGATGAAATTACAGTCATTTGTAGTTGCAGAAATAAATAATTTTGGATAATCCACACAGTATCACCTAGACGTAAATTAAGCAGAGCTTTTGTTATGGGTACTAGATGACTGATATACTCGTACTGAAAATAAATAAATAATAAAAAACAGTTTATTTCAGGCACAGAATAAAACCCAAACTTCTAATTCAACAAAAAAACTTCTAATACAATACATAGAGAGATGTTTTTATTATACAAAGACAATTCCCAGAACCTGGCGCCTGGAACCTGGAACCTGGCGCCTGGAACCTGGAACCTGGCGCCGCTGAAAACCAGCGCTGCACTGACTTGTGTCAATGTAGCATTTAATGCTGAGCCGGTAGCCTTTCTGTGTTCTCGTATTTTAATTCTTTTATTCGTTCCTAATTTGTTTTCTTTATTATTATTAGTTCTTAAGTTGTAATATTTTATAAGAAACACAGATAAATAATTTCTATTCTATTTCTAGAACACCCGAAACAAATATTCGCAGGTCGTAAAAATAAGCGGGAAATTTAAAAGCTTTATATTCCGAATTTGTATTAGATACATAATAATGCACACAGATCCCTATGTCTAATCCATCCGAACCCACTGGTTGAGGTAGAGATCGATCTTGAGCGATAAGACCGCCAATTGTTACTTAGTGTTTCAGTTTTTTTTGTACATAGTTTCTTATATAACGTTAAGCTCTTGAGCGATAAGACCGCCAAATTGTCTCATGTTTTTATTCTGTCTTGTTTGTTTTATTTTTAAGTGTGGAATAAAATAATTATATATTTATCTTTAGTTTGCAATAAAGAAATTTCTATCTATTTATTTATGTATATAGGTAGGTAGGAAAACCTAAGAAGTACCTTCGTTAAAGTCACTTAAGTATTTCAGATTATCGCTTCACTCGCCACCAAACTCGCTGTCCGGGTTCCCACGAGTGGAATGCGGAGGCGTTTTCACACTCTAACTAAATGAACTCTAATGAATTCGTACATTAATCTAAAGGTCTAATAAAGTCGGTTGATACTCAGTTTTTGAAACGCATCGGACATTGCTTAGTTAATGTTAAATGCTTTACGGAATTGACGACTTGATTTTGACTTCTGATTAAGTTTTTAATATCTTGTTGATTATCTCGTAGATAACATTATTATAGGTAATATTAGCTCTAGTACTTCAGTCATCCCGTGACCAAGACAGTGTGTAAACCTGTTGAAACGTCGGGAAAATAAGGTAAATAAACGCAATACCTACTTGTTGAATATATACCTAATTATGTGCTCAGATCCGTAAGATTCCAGTAGATAACCTACATGTAAAAATGCGTATTAAGTACCTACCTACTTGGTTTTTAGATTTGAAGTTGAAACTGCGACGCAGTATTGGCAACCAAAGCTATCGATATAGCTCAAAGAATTAGCAAGCTGAAGTGGCAGAGAGCCGGCCTTATATCACGAAGAACCGACTACCGCTGGGGTAAACGTGTTCCTGAGTGGAGACCGCGACTCGGCAAACGTAGTACCTATAGGACGCCCTCCGGTCAGGATACCTGCGAAAGACGGCAGACAGATGCTACCAAATGGCTTTTTTGTAGTGTCATTACAACAAACACAGCTTTAAATAGGTTCACGCATTTCGATTCAATAAATCATACAAGAAGTGCCGCAAAAACGCTTTATTTATGTAAACCGAGCATCGAGCGTTGTTTATTGAAAGGCAGGATAATCATCGACCACAAATTGGTCGAACATTATCTAAGTATGCAGTACTAACCAGGTACATGTTCCTATGACAAGCCTTTCATACGGTATTTTGTTCTCTTTGGAAGAAAATACGTATAAAGCCATGCATGCATCTCCGATAAATCGATACAATATCGATAAAAGGAACATGCCTACCAATTAAAATCGAGAGACACCTGTCTCGCTAATGGCTTATTTCAGTTGGCAACACCACCCTAGTCGCGGAAGCTAGCGTTTCATGTTGGCAGCACTTGTTCTAGTTAATTAGCCCCTTATCGGAGTGGGCACGGACTGTTATTCCATGTTTAAACGAAGAAGTGATAGGAGAATCGGATGTTCCATTTATGATTTTGAATTTGGAGTCCGTTCAACTTTGATTTTTTTTTACCTCGGAGAACAATGAACTGTTCCATTTATGATTTTGAATTGAATTTTTAAGTTTGAACTTTTCGGTCGACGGAAGTCGTCAAAGAAGAAATAAGAGACAGATGAACCTTTTTTAGAAATTATCAACAGCATTTTTTTACCTACCATACCAGTCACGCAAGTTAGGAATGTGCCCTACCTAAAGGCCTAATAAGAAGGGATATTGATTCCCAGAACCATAATAATACAGAACTCCCTCGGGATATAATCTGAGCTCGTTTAATTCAGTTCTAAATAATTTTGTATTGCTGAAGGCTATGCTTACCGAGAACAGTGTTTAGTTCCTATTCGACTTGGGTGGTAGAGGTCATTGTAACTGGACTTATCTTAAGGAAATTGGTTTTCTGAAAATCTAACAACTCAATTGTGTTTGAAAAGATATTTTTTATAAACTTTCAACAAAATTTTACTAGGTAAGTATTTTTGATCTCCTCCGATATAACATTAAGTAAATAGGAAGGTCATCATCATTATCAGCCTATGTTAGTCCACAGCTGGACATAGGCCTCCCCTTATGAAAGCCATAGCGCCCTGTCTTCAGCTTGACGCATCCAGCATCTGCCTGGAGTCTTTCACAGGTCGTCATCCCACCTAGTCGTGGTCTCCACTCAAGAACACGTTTACCGCAGCGGTTGTCGGTTCTTCGCTAGATATGGCCGGCCCGCTGCTACTTCAGCTCGCTAATTCCTAGAGCTATGTCGATAAGTTTAGTTCTCTGTCGGATGTATTCGTTACGAATCCTATCCTTCAGAGAAACTCCGAGCATAGCTCTTTCCATAGCTCGCTCAGCGACTTTGAAAGGAGGTAGGTAGGTACTTCTATTATTATATATGAGGAAGTTAATAAAATACGTCATTATCCGTAAACAAGTGATCTTTATACGAATCGTAATATCCTCGTCTGGTTTATTTCTGTTTCGATTGTTGTTGAGATTTTACCCTTCTAGTTATATTAGCCAAGTCGATCACAAAACGAAAATATTGCAAGGATATTTGAGAAAAACCGGAACGTGAAGTTGCAAAATAGTCCTCAAACCCGAGGAATAAAGTTAAAAATAAGGTTTTCGAGTAAAAAAAAATTATTTTAATTACAGGCAGGTTTATTTGGGTAAGGAGCTTTAGGACTACCTACATATTGATTTGACTAGATAGCATTTAGGACTTAATCGCTTTCTGACTAAATCTCGGTATGACCATATCGCGTTAGGACTAGATAGCGTTTGGACTAGATCGCCATAAGGTCTGATAGCGTAACGACTATATTGTCGTTTGTTTTATAAAATACAGCTATGTAGGCAGTTTAACACTTTGACTGCGGTTTTTTTCGACGACTGCGATCTTTTATTTAACCTAAAAAATTCGTGCTGCCGCTCTACACAGCGGTTGTGTTGCGCCGCACATGCGTTTCGTTCGAAAAATATTACGGCTGTGCTGAGTCACAAATATCTGTATTTTCTCAGCCGCTGCGTGGATTACACATATTAGTCACTTGTAGAAAACACATACCGTGTGATTTCAGCAGTCAAACTGTTAAGTTTCGATCGGTATTGAGATTATAATAAGCCAAATCCATCACTTACTTTGTTGATAACTTTAGCCACAAAAACCGTTGCTCTACGATCGTTTACCACATTCTATCAATCGAGTTTGTATCGAGTTTCGTAAAGTTCAGGGCCGCCGCCGCAAAATATCCGGCTCGCATAGAACAAGCGAAATCGAGAGTACACGGTAGTAAAATCTTGATTGTACTGCACAGTTAGCGGGTATTGGTGCGGCATTTATTGGTTTTTGTAAATTGCCTAACGCGCCAGATTATGTAACGTCGATAATAAGTGTCGGTGACTTATTCGTGAAACGCTAATATATTCGTATCCGTACCCTCCTAAACCAACCAACCAACAACCCTAACCAACTAATTAGCTATTTGTATATGTAAGATAGTCAATATTTAAATATTATTATAATGTGTCACTAAATTATCAGAAATATTATTAATTATAATGAAAGATAATTATGAATTTACAATGGTCGTGTAAAATGCTATTTTTAGTTTCTAGGTTTTATTTTACTAGCTTTAAATATTGAGCCAATTGAAGTAAATGACATTACACGATGAAGAGCTTAGGGACAAACAATGAATGATTACATTAAGGATAGGATGTAGGAGGAAATTGCAAAAAGCTCTTTTTTCTTGTCACAGAAGCTTTATCATTATCACGGTCATAGGGTCGAATTGCTTAGCCATGCATGCCATATCATTGTTCTAGAACTGTAATGGAATGGTAGTTTTAAAAATGTTGATTGTAGAATGGATAATATTCGAAATTCGAAACATTACATGCAATTTAGCAGGTTGATTCGATAGGATCTATGAGCTAGTGAAGGGCGTAATATGCTAGGGATGTGAATGTATCGATTGGACTTCAATCAAGACTGATCTTAGTTTATAGAGTCACTATTATTTTTTATATGATTGATTTTTTTAACAAGGAAGCTTGCTATTTTTTTATTTTGGATTTGTAGGTACGAATCCTGGCACATAAGGCTTGAGTTGCATAAGGGAAAACGTCTTCTGTTATTTATTATGAAGTTTATAAAAAAATATATTTAAACCTTTATTATAATATAACATACATACACATATAAATAAATAATCAAAGATAAAACCGGCCACTTTGAAAATCCAATTAAGTTTCAAAATACATATTAATTTATGCATTTGTTAGTTAGGTTTTAAATTTCTTTCACTGAATTCTTCGCACTGAAAGCACTTTTACGTAATGGAATAAATTCCATGATTTGTAGTGGGTAGGATTTTGAGTTGTTCTATTGTAGACCCATGTTAAAATGCTTTAGTCCTACATGCGATGTTATTTTTTTTCTGAATCGATCTACAAGACAACAAGACTGAGACTATATTTTAAAGTTTTCCCAACACTAATGATCGAGTACCACTGAAAATTACGTCACTATCGATGGCAACGATCGACATACCATTGTTCAGTGTGCATAAAGCTATTTATTGTTACAAACCAATGTAAGCTTTATTGCCAAACCAATTAGACCTTGATTTACCTGGTGCGCCACAAGGTCGTTTCTACTTGATTTCATTTACCTGCTTTGTCTACGTAGGAATGTGTCCTATTCTATTTTCAAATGAGGTTCTTGTAAAAAGTTTTGTTAGGTTAACCAAATATTTTGCTTATAGGTCATATAGGTAGGTCGGTTTAGATTGGTAGAGTTTTTGCACAATCGTGGTAAGGTATCTCTACAATCGAACTACAAAAAATCGAAACTATTGTTTGAATTTTTCTCATAATTACGATCAATTTGATAATGTCTGTCACAAAACGGCTTTTGTTCTAATTTCAACCTGGATTAATGAACGTTATATCGATTGATAAAATCGGTTTATGATCGAATGATATTTCAATTCTTAGTGAAAGTATTCGATAGATGATATCGATTTAAGTAGCCATTGTTCTGAGCAATAAAATGAGCCTATTAAAATGATTTCTAACTGATTTTTTTTTTACAGGTCACGTCTGGCAACAAGGAAAACAAACTGGCACGCAACAAAACGAAAATGAAAACCAAATCGGCCCGCGCGCGCTTATAACGTTCGAATTTTGAAAATGAACATTGCCAAAGACTAAAATGGCGCACAAAGTAAAGAACAACCACTACGTCGCGACGCACCGGTCTGGTATCGACTCTCCTTCGTCGGGCGCCTACTTGCATAGAGCATCGTCAAGAGATGAGAATGACAGTCATAGAGCACCCTCAGAGAGGACGGTTTCAGAATATACGGTAAGGAAAATGTCTTATTTAAATCGTCGACCTCTGAGGTGCGTTGGGCGAAGGCCCGCCTGTGACGCAGAAGGTTGCGGGTTCGATTCCCGCCTCGGGACAATTATGTATACGATCTGCACTCTGCAGATATTTGTTCCGATTGTTCTGGACGTTATTTATGTACTTATAATAAAAAATATCTATGTATGTAATGTATTGTATTACTAGTACCCATAACACAAGCTCTGCTTAGCTTGGGGCTAGATGATGCTGTGTGGATTGTGCATCATTATTTATTTTATCAACTTAAATTCCTTCTTTAGTTTTTCCTCGTGAAAGAAACAGCTTTGTTTACTCTCCAAAACGTAACTCATTCCATCTGTTTCTAAAATTGTTTATAAGTAACCGGCATATTACAGAGATTAATGCAGGCAATAAAAGTCCAAGGTTGTAATGAGAGCATTTTCTAAAATATGACCGTTACAAACTTACACACAGATACACTTCAATCCATATTTTAGAAAATCCATGGTTAAATAAATAAGGCTAACAATAGACGAGCAACCAAACCATACCTTTGGGTGTGGTTTGGTTAGGGTTGCTCGTTTTTTTATAACTACCTACGTATGTTTAGAATTTCTTAGAAACTCGTGAAAGGTAATAACTAATAAGTAATATATGACACTAAAGAGTCGAGTCATAAGTAAACCTTGTTAATTTCTACTTCACTTTTCTCTTAAGCTTTCCATAAACTCTTACAAATTACCCACAAACCGTAAATATTTTACCATTACAGCTTCAGATAAATCATCATTTATCCTAAGCTGTCCGCAAACTGCCAATGCGCAGGCGTAAAATTGCGAGCGTGACTACCTCACTCAAGTTAACTGTTGACGTTAAACCATTTCCTTACACATCTTCTGTACTTACCTGTCACTGTCAACAGCTTTCATTTACCCGTCTATTCCCCGCCTTAAACACGCCGCACTGCAGTATGGTAGCTTGGTTAGTAGATGAAAAAAGTTTGAATATTGTTTATAATAATCGTAAATGTATCATCCAAAGGTTGCCTGGAAGAGATCGCTTCTAAGCGATAAGGCCGCCCATTGTACCTGTCGCATATAATTTATTTTTGTAATGATTAATTTGATTATGGTGTACAATAAAGAATTTTTGTATTGTATTGTATTACATTGTAAATGTAACATCACAGTCATTTACAGCTAAGTCGTTAAATTAAGCACATAAAATTAACACAATAATAAAAAATAATAAAAAAAAGAACATACAATAAGGCAGGTATTACCTACACCTACTAACAGTAAAAACAGAATTAACACAAAGAAAGGGAATCAAATAAAATGACATACCTACCTTAAATTGAGATACGAGTAATAAGGATATGTACCAGACCGACCACACTGCAATAGCTAGCTATGTTAATCGTCTGAATGTACTGAACTGAGACGATGTCAGTTAGTTTTCGGATTTTAAACTCAAATGTCTGCTGTACGCAATGGGCAAATGTGTGGGGCTAGCATGTATGGCCAACGCGTCTATTCCCAGTCGCCGTCACCATCTCCGCCACTACTGTGACCACCAGTGGTGGCGACTAAGAATTGTATTTCTCGATTGCCACCAGTGATGGCAGAGATGGCAGCAGTCAAGAATAGAGTTGAGAAACTACCTTTTAAAGGTTTATGAAAACTTAATTCTCGAAGAGTTTTGCCTAATAAACAAAATCGTAGCTTTATTTCGAGGAGCACGTATCCCTAAGGTAGGTATTTTTTTAACATTGGCGTAATGATCATTCTGCATCGCGAAGCGCACCATATTCCGATGTGTGCACGAAAACCTCACACTATGGAATTGGCCGATCTCTACACGTTCGCCTAACGTCCTATCCCAAAAGCATCACCGAACTTCATTCCGGCCCTGGTGGGGGCTCAGAGAGGGGCCTCGAGGCTAAGCCTCATTACCCCGGGGGCGGCGGCGTCCACTTAAGGGGTGACGAACCCTCGGTCCTTGAGTTGGTGGCAAAGCTCTTTTTGCCACATATTCTTTTTTTTTAGGCTGCGTTTGGTTTTTTTATATGGCCCAATTTGGAGAGCGGGTATAAGCCATGCGCCTAGCACTACTACACACAACTATCATCTCGAAGCAACCAGTCAACCAAGCCGCCTACCACCCTGCAGTGCGGCCGTTAAACAGCGCTCGCCCACGCAGATTACAAGCAGATGGAATGATTTATTTTGGCCATTTATCAAATATTTCCTCGGTACGTCTCGGTATCAATTAAAATTGTAGCAAAACATTTACGCGAACAATTTATAAATAGGAAGTTTAATATCTACAGTTGGAATGTTACAGAGGAAGTTACTGATAAGTAAATATTCTTTTAAAAGTATAAAATAACAATAAAATAATATTTAGTACTCAAAGAGGAAATCGCTGCTCTAGCTTATAGTTTTTTTTTATGAGATGTCACATCTTTCCGAATTTGCATATTCCTCTCTCGCCTCTTTTCTATTTTCGAATTTACCTGCCAGCTGTTATTTCAAGCCTACTTTGACAAAATCAATACCAAAGAGTTTAAACTGCAACTCAGACACTTTTCTCTATGCTTTCTGCTTCTTTCTCTTTCTTTCTTTCAAGCCGAAGACAGGGCGCTATGGCGCTCATTAGGAGAGGCCTATGTCCACCAGTGGACTGCTATAGGCTGATGATGATGTTGATGCTTTCTGCTTGCTTACATAGTTATTTTATTCTCTTTGACTTGCATTCTGATGCTTTCCCTTGTAATGTTTTCATGTCTAACGAAACAGGTATTTTCTGAAATAGCCTATGTGTTGTGTTTTGGGTTCGCTTGACTGGTTGATTTATGCTCACTTATTCCAAATTTGAAAACATAACGGTAAGAAAGTTTAAACAAACATCGGTTAATTGGTTCTAGAATAGAATAGAGCAATTTTGCTTCAACATTGGACTACGTATGGTAAATGTGTATGGTGCGCAAATATTACTCCGGGTCAAAAAGCCAAAAATATATATTAAACTATAATTTATAGTAGAAAATATGACTTGTCTAAGCGCTTATTTTGTAAGCCTAAAGAATAAATGCTATTGACTTTGACTAAATAAAACTAGTGAATTATTCCTTACTTATAAAAACATTATGAGCTAAAAGCTACTTCGTTACAATGAAAATCACTTAAATACGATGGCTTTAGACAAGATCATCTAAACTGTAGAAAGAGAAGTGGATCCTATCCATCCACAGTTGTCTGGTAGAAGTCGCCCTTGAGCGATAAGACCTCCAAATTGTCACATATTATAAAGAGGAAAGGTTTGATTTTTTGTTTGTTTCTTTATTGTTATTTTATTTTCAAAATTTTGGGAAAACCTTCAGCTACGTCTTAAAAATAGTTATTTTCTTAGTACATGCCGGTAAATACCATAACTGTATTGAATAGGCTCCGAAACAACTGGACTGATTTTTAAAATTCTTTCGCCGTTCGGAAGCTACACTATCCCCGGGTGACATAGGCTATATTATATTTTAGAAATGTGAAATTCTAATTTAACACGGGTGAAACCACGGGAAACAGCTAGTATTTTATTAAATAATTGTCTTTCTATTTATCTATTACCTACCTAAATCAATCTTCTTTCTCGCTCAGACAATGGACGAGCGAACGCGGTCACCATCCGGTGACCACAGAAGCGACCAGAGGAATGGCGACCATCGGAACGGACGGCGACCACAGAATGGCTCGGGTCGAAACGACTCCGGGTCTGAGGTCTACGTGACCAGCGCTGCTTACAGACCACCTTCGGAGATCAGGTACCTACATAATCAATTCAATTTAATTAATTTATTCCACCATGTAGAGATATTTCTTTAAAAAAAAGGACAGAAAGTCATATTGACGTGTCGTTGACGACCTCTGTGGCACAGTGGGCGAAGGTCCACCTGCGTCACTAGAGGTTTCGGGTTCTATTCCCGCCTTAGGACAAATGTTTGTACGATCTGCAGATATTTGTCGATATCTTTGTATAATAAAAATAATATTAGTAATATCTTGTATTATGTATATCAGTCATCTAGTACCTACCCATAACACAAGCTCTGCTTGGGGCTAGATGTGAATTGTCCAACATTATTTATTTATTTATTTATATTATTGACATAAAAGGCAGAGTCATGTACTCCGCAATAAACTGACCCAGCCATTTTGTAAATACTACTTACTTAAGCACTAAAGTTTAATAGACCTTCTAAGTTACTCCTATTGATCATAATATCTAAGGTTCATTCTAAAGGTAGACCGGCTTAGCCAAAGTGGATTGTATTTTGCAGTCTTCCATTCACACGGTCCCATCTCGATAGCCTGGCAGTACAGGGTGAACTAGAGCATTTGCGATTTTTACATTTTCCATATACTTTATCCGTCGTGGCCTGTTGCAGCGTTTGATCGCGAAGAATGTAAGGAGAAAAGGCAGATCTTTGCCCAGCAGTGAGACAACAATAGCTAATAAATCCCTTCGTTACCTAAAATCTCCAAAACTAGCTAACAGATCAGATGAAATTGGGTGTACATTTAGAACGTAGCGTAACTTATATATATAAACGATAATAGGTAACTTGTTATACCGAATACGTGCGTAGCCGCGGGTAAAAACTAGTCCTCTTATAGATTTGCTTTCTTTTAAATTTGTCAAAACAATAAAAAATTATATGAAAGCTACAGCCAACAAAATATCTAAAGATTCTTTATTCTCACATCTATAATACCCTTTACTGCCCAAGATATATGTAGATCCTATGAGGTAATTATAAGCCTATTATTATAATTATATGTATATTTCTATAACCATACAAACTCCTCACACTAACATGAACAGCACTTCTGGCGCACCCTTCCCACCACCTCTCCAGCCCAGACACAAACACATACACCTATATAATACCTTTACTGCCCATTAGGTAAGTTATACAAACTCATCAAACTAAAATGCACAGCGCTTCTGGTACACCCTTCCCACCACCTCGCCAGCCCAGACACAAACACACCTATATAATACCTTTACTGCCCATTAGGTAGGTTATACAAACTCCTCACACGAAGCTCTAAATCTTACTCTACGGTAAACTCTCGCTGAACCCGTTAATTGAACCAATAGGGCTGTCTCTTATATATTTTTGAGAAAAATATCAAATATCAAGTCTATTCTTCTAAAACAAAGGGAAAAATAAAATGCGTTGCGATCAGATGTGAAAATAATATGTCACAGGTACGTCCACGGATTTAAATACAAACGTGTGTGTGCTGCCTGTGTATATTATGTGTATTATTTATTTATTTATTGAGATAATAACACCATAACCGGTTTTATGTGTATTTTACACAATTATTGTACACAATATATCATAATTTCAAAATTGGGGTCAAAATTTTCGCGAAGCCGCTGTATTAAGTACGGCGGCATACCCACTGGTGGGAAGCAACATTTGAAATGGTTGCTATTCAGTGAAAAAGAAGCTCTGGGCACTTTTCACAAACACAATCGTTGATAATTTTATCTAGTTTCTTGGAATCTCGGGATATGCAACAATTTCGGGGGGACACCCTGTATAGGAGAGGAAGGGGGCAATGCGGGGACCCAAAATTGCACACCCGAAAGTTATAAATATAAGAAAGTAAACTGCTAAATTTGCAAATCAAATTTTTCTGTTCAAATAATAACAAATTACTTCCTGTTCAGTTGGCAACCCTACTTCCAGATGGTTCGATCTAGCCGAGTCCCAAAGGTTAGGTTGTTTAGTGAGCATCCGTTAAATCCATCCCCTAATTCGAGAGTACGGAGCGCGGATACGGATTGGCCTGGATACCAGCAGACGGGCGACTTTCAGGCAACTAATCATCATCATCACCAGCCTATAGCAGTCGACTGCGGACATAGGCCTCCTCCAATGAGCGCCATAGCACCCTGTCTTCAGCTTGCCGCATCCGCATCTACCTGCAGTCTTTCGCAGGTCGTCATCCCGCCTGGCCGGAGGGCTTATCACTAACTTATCATAAAGTCGTACAACCTTTATGACAACTTTAGTTGACACCTTTTTTATAACAATAAAGATAATTATTTCTTTGTCGATTTGGTGCTGCAGTGTAATGACAATGTAAATATATTTTATAATAAATAAATAAATAACTATTAGTTAGAGAACAGAGATAATGCACATTATCGTTTTTAATGGCTTACCCAATAAAAATTGTATCTTTGTAATTAATAATTATAATGTTGGTGAGCTCCAAATCTCACATTTAATTATCATGAATGGAATATAATATTGTGTACCTATCATTGATTTCGAAATTTATTTCATTATTTATTGGAACGGCAATTCCCAATTACACTAATTAATTAATTATGATTTATTATATTAACAATTAAAACACCCAAAACTAACATAAAATCAAATAATAAATTACGAGTATATCGTTTAATTAAATAAATTAAAATTGAAATATCATATTTTAATGTCACATTGCATTGACGAAATTATTTAAATAACTTTCTGTGACAAAACATTTTTCTTCTTTTTCTCTGTGTCTTGGACAGTCCGTCCAACATTGTTTATTATTTTCAGGCAAATAGCTCACAACTTAACGTCTATCAGATCGTGTCAGCTATTTGTTCTAAAATTGCCCGTTTGCAACAGATCCTTTAGCACCAAACGTAAGATTGATAGTAAATTACCCATAGAGATGCAACGGGGCTTGACTCATGACTCATTTAATGTAATGTTCCAGCATTTGTATAATCTAGGACTGGATGATATACTGACACAATATACTGGGCTTTGCTTTGATTATTATGAGTTAGAAGTCGCGTAAATAAAGATTAGGATTGAAAACGACCGCCTATCTCATGCTGTCCCGCTTAGATCAAATTTGATCTAAAATTATTTGAGCACGACGACGCGACGGCATAAAAGAGATTTATGCGAACTTATATCTATAAAAGGTAAAAGCAAAGATTTTACTTCATCATCATCATCGTCAGCCTATATTAGTCCACTGCTGGACATAGGCCTCCCCCAATGAGCGCCATAAGATTTTACTTACTTACCTAAAATATAGATAGATAGAAAACATTTTATTATAACCACACAAAACAGGAAACACAAATATTAATACTTAGAATAGAGGAAGTATAAAGGGCGACTTTATCGTTGAGAGTGATCTCTTACAGGCAACCTTAGGATGGACTGGACATGAAGGAACAATACAGACGTTAGCACTTTAATAAATTTAAGTATAGATAAAAAAGATAACGAATACATTACATACCATACTGCATCAGCATAAATAATGCTGATGCAGCAGTTTTTTAAAGATTGGGACTGACAATGCCCATAAACTGCTGCATTATTATTTTTTACTTTATTATTATAAATTTGGACATTATTATTAATTCTAGGACCTTTAAAAATTTATATTTATATTCTTTTTGTAAATTATGTGTTTTTCACTGTTTTATCTGTTTTTTTATTGTTATTTTTTTTTTTATATATATATAAAATATTTATTGAATACGACTTCATGTAAAGATCTGATTGATAGTATAGATCAGTAGTTCCCAAAGTGGTCCAGGTGGACCCCCAGGGGTCCACGGGAGACTCGACGGGGGTCTACGTTGGCGTGACAAAAAATTGGGGGTTCACAATTCGTAAGCGGGGGTCCACGAAAATGTATCTGCTATCGATAGTGAAGAACTAAAATGTTGGCTTGACTTCACCTATCAATGTAGGCAGATAATATTTTAGGAAGCTCGGCGACTGTTACTTTTGCCTTTGGCCAACTTTACTTTTTTGACATCCACTTACAGCGCAATCAATTAATTAATTAACCAACCAATTCTCACTTTTTTCGAAAACTATTAATTCGTGGTTGGAACTCAGCTGCAACGCAATTCCCATAGTTAGATCTAAACTTCACATTTTTTGTCGAATTTTGGGAATATGGTAGAAATGTAGCTGCAGGGGGTCCACCGAAACCAGCAAAATTTTGAAAGTGGTCTATGAGGAAAAAAGGTCTGAGAACCTCTGGTATAGATAGATAGATAGATGAAACGTTTATTTGGTACTAATAACACACATACATACATTAACATGTAAATAGGTTTATTTTAAGTTTAATATTAAGTGGTAGTTAGTAGTGTGTAGAATGTTAGTTTTTTGGTTTGTGTTTTAAGTTTAAGTTTTTTTTTGTTATATTTCTTTGTCGCTTTGGTGTCCAACTGTAAAGGCATCGTAAATAGTTTATCAATAAATAAAAAAATAAATAAATAAAAAAAACATAGAGAGAGATACAATATTAAACTAAAGTACAATAACACAATTAAAACGAGCAATTAAAATGGCTACTAAAGTACTTACTTATTTAGTATACTTTTAGTGTTTGCTTACCCAAAGAAAAAGGTAAGTTTTTCATCAGGTAGAAGAAAAAATATCGTGTCATTCCTAAATCCCCGTAAAATTCCCAACGCTGGTAACTTAATTTCTGACCATGACTCTGACAGATTCCTTTGACAGACGCCGCTTTGTTCTCTATTTGTCTCTTTCCCGTTTGGTTTCTCACATTATTTTTTATCCCGCCTAATTCTCTCCAATTTTCTACAATTTCTTATCCACTTCTGTCCCATTTACGTGACGTAATCAACCCGTATTAAGTAACTGTACGCTTTAAAGAGTTAAATTTATTTTTTTGTTGCCTCAAGGAATCAAAATGTCACGGGAAAGACATTATGATGAGGAGAAAGTATAATTATTTTGGAGTTGATGGGTGTTTTTATTAAAAGTAAAAAATAGGTAAAGTATTTATTCTATGCCACAAAATTAAAAGTACAGAATAGACCTCTGTGGCGCGGTAGGCGAAGGTCCGCCTGCGACGCAGAAGAAGGGTTCGATTCCTGCCACACGGGCGACCTCTGTGGCGCGGTGGGCAAAGGTCCGCCTGCGATGGCAGGGTTCGATTGTTGCCACGGGACAAATGTTTATAGGATCTGCAGATAATTTGTTAAGGGTGTTCTGGATTTTTTCTATGTATTAAACTAGCTGCACCCCGCGGCTCCGCCCTCGTGAAATCTATGTGTCAAATGGTTTAAATAAATTATAAAAAGTATCTTATATCCTATATCCGTCTCCTGATTCTAAGCTACCTGCCCACCAATTTTCAGCCAAATCGGTTCAGCCGTTCTTGATTAATAAATAGTGCAACTAACACGACTTTCTTTTATATATACATAGCTAATATCTAGGTCCATTACCGACTGAGAAATGGATGAACATACAAATAAGAAAAAATATACATACACCGGAACCTAGAAACTCCTCCTTTTCTCGAAGTCTGATAAAAAAGCGTGAATAAATAAATTTATTATGAAACTCAATTACCAACTTAATTAAGTGGTGCCTACAAACAAATGTAATAATCCCAACAAATGGCTGTTGCCCAACCGTGAGTGATGATCTTGTTAGATCACGACTGGCCATTGATCTATATCACTGGCAGCCAAGGTCGTGTCGGGTTGCGTAATGATCTTTGACTGTCATTAATTGGTTTAGTCTGGTTAAGTCGGGCCCCGACTATGAGAAAGTTTAAACCACGAATACTCAAATAGAACTCAGATTTAAGCACGTCCCAAGTGTCGAATTTTGATAGATTTTCATTGAAAACATTCATTTTCAGTATTGAGGGAATAAACTCAGATTAAGGCGCGTTTCAAGTCGCCAAAAACTCGTCGAAAATTCAACTCTTCAGAAATCTAAGTTACGTCCCGGAATACTAAATTATTAGTTAGTTTATCCTCATTTAATCGCTCATCATGACTTCAGTGACAGATTTTTATTGAAAACTGTCAAAAAACTCTACTTGAGAGATTATCATAATACTAGTTTCTGCCCGAGCCTTCGTTTTAAAAAAACGTTATTAAAGAAACGTTTAAGATTATTTCTATCCTATTCGAACTGATGTGTGGGATAATAAGGATATGTTTTATGCCTATGTTTTATTCTTGGCCCAGAACTACCTTTATGCAAAATTTCAGCCCGATCCGTTCAGTAGTTTTTGCGTGAAAGAGTAACAAACATCCATACATACATACAAACTTTCATGTTTATAATATTAATAGGATTGCCAAATAAGTGATTTACGGATCTATAGATATATATTATACGAGCTGCGCCCCGCGGTTTCTACCGCGTGGTGATAGATATTTTGGATAATATACTATAATGTATATCTTTATGAATTGTAGCCTATGTGTTATTCTGATATGTAAGCTATATTATTGTGAAGTTTCATTAAAATCCATTCAGTAATTTTTACGTGAAAGAGTAACAAACATCCATCCACCCATACTTACAAACTTTGACGTTTATAATATTAGTAGGATATATCATAAAATCATCTTCACCATAACATTTACGGAACTGGGGCAAGTAAATTACCGGCCATCTTCCAAGTTATGTACTTCCAAAGTACCTCTACCAAAGATGACTGTCATCATGAATCGACACTGTCCCCTTTACATCCAGCCTCCTATCCTATTAGAGAACCACAGAATTATTGTGAATGGTTCAGTACCGAGACGGTAATTATTCTGTTTATCGTCAACGTCGACGTTTATTTGAAACTAGTAGATGCCTGTGACTTTTGTTGGGTTTCTATGAAACCAAAGTCGGCGGACGATGGTCCGGCTGCGACTCGCTGGTCGCGGATTCGATTCCCGCCTAGGGAGGCGAAAACGAATATAAATACATTATTGTATGCTATACGTTTTACTTTTATATTAAGTCAATATAAATAATAAAAATAAAACAGGGCGCTATGGCGCTCATTGGGGGGGCTATGTCCAGCAGTGAACTAATATAAGCTGATGATGATGATGATGATGAAATAATAAAAATATATTGTTGATTTATATTGATTACCGTTTTTTACCTGTAACTTGGAGTTATCAATAAATTATTCGTAATTGTAGGTCTACCTACATTTGTCCCGACAAATGTTTGTACGATCTGCAGATATTTGTTCTGTGTGTTCAGGGTTTTCTATGTATAAAAAAATATCTGCCTATGTTATGTAGTGTATTGTATATCAGTTATCTTGTACACATAACACAAGCTCTGCTTAGCTTGGGGCTAGCTAGATAATGCTTTGTGAATTGTCCAGCATTATTTATTTAATTAATACATAGCAATAAATCCTTTCGGTCCGTACGCTACGATTCCGATACAGTGAACGCACTAAGTTTTCCTGCCTTTTCTTAAATTCATATAATTATTTCCATCCAAAGGTTGCCTGGAAGAGATCGCTTCTAAGCGATAAGGCCGCCCATTGTACCTGTCGCATATAATGTATTTTTGTAATGATTATTTGATTATGGTGTACAATAAAGAATTTTTTGACGACCGATGTGGCGCTGTGGGCGAAGGTCCGCCTGCGACGCAGAAGGTTGCGGGTTCGATTCCCGCCTCGAAAAAATTGTGTGTACGATCTGCAGATATTTGTTCCGGGTGTTCTGGTCGTTTTCTATGTATAATAAAAAAATATCTATCTATTGTAATGTATTGTATTATGTATATCAGCCATCTAGTACCCATAACACAAGCTCTGCTTAGCTTGGGGCTAGATGATGCTGTGTGAATTGTCCAGCATTATTTATTTATTTATTCCTCAAATCTTCACTACAAAGGATAACAAATTTCCTTTACAGTCAGACAGAGAGTCAATACAACTTTAGTATTATTTAAACCTGACATTTTACCATGTGAACTGTGACAAGTGAAAACGTCTTCACCGTGACAGCGGATTAGACTCCCCTCGGAACCTTATTCCTTGTGCTATAGGGTTCAAAATTACTACAAATAAACTAAAGAGGAAAGATGTCGTGAAGTTAAAATACTTAAAGCTGCGGTTGAGTTTTGAACTGTTTTCGAAGAAGATAAGGTTGAAAATAAGTTTTGTTTGTGATTTTAGAACTTTGAGAAAACATAATCTAATAGAGACATAACTTATACAAAATTATTACTACGTAGAAACTTAAAAGTATGTATGTCTGTATGTTTCTCCTTTTCACGACTAGTTGAACGGATCTGACGGTTGAAATTTAGCCTTGTTTAACCGACTTCGAGAAAGGAGGAGATTATATGTTCAGCTGTATGTTTTTTTACGTATGTTCGTCGATTTCTCCGTCAATTATGGACAAATTTTGAAAATTCTTTCGTTATTGTTATAGAGAATGATAAAACGCAAAACTTAAAAACAGTGTAAAATTAAGGAGTTTTTAGTTTTTTTTTTTAAACAAACAAATTAGTCATTTGCCCAATAATGTCGCCAACTTATCAAGGTATAGAAAAAAACCCTGAGATGAATTTTCTTTCATCTAAGACTTCCTACCCAGGAAATGACATCCAGCTTTTCTATTAAGGCACGTGCGAAACCGAAGGCAAATCTAGTATGACAATAAAATGTAAATGCCTTGCTTTATCCAACACTGACAGAGTACCAAACAGTAAACGTTTTAGTTCCTTATGTCAGGGGAATAGGGTTGATAATAGAATCGTGTGTTTTGGAACCAGAGTACCATGCAGTAAACGTTATAGTTCCTATTTCAACGGAATAGGGTTGATAATAGAGTCGTGCGTCTTGGACCTGTACAGCATGACGGATTTGTCACGAGCACCAGATTCCAGGGTCAAGTGCGTGTAATTGTGGGATTCTCGTGCTTTACCTAATTATTTGTGAAGCTTTGGCCCGTGAAAGTGTTTTTATAGACTTCATAGTAGGTATGTATGTACAGGTACCTTTAAAATATGTCAAAGACCCGTAAAATAAAAAACCTCATCGTCATCATCATCAGCCTACGTTAGTCCTCTGCTGGACATAGGCCTCCCTCAATGAGCGCCATAGTAAGCGCTCTGTCTTTAGCTTGACGCATCCAGCAGCTGCCTGCAGTCATCCCACCTGGCCGGAGGGCGTCCTAAAATCTTAGTTACTGTATAATTTTAGGTAAAATAATCAATAGGACCGTAGCATTTAAATCTAACGCATTTAAACACGTAAATTTATGATTTAACTTAACCTATCCGTAACTGAAATGAACTTGTTAGTGACTCAAAGTAAAACAACAACAACAAAGTTTTCATATTAATATTATAAACGTCAAAGTTTGTAAGTATGCATGGATGGATGTTTGTTACTCTTTCACGTAAAAACTACTGAATGGATTTTAATGAAACTTCACAATAATATAGCTTACATATCAGAATAACAGATATGCTACAATTCATAAATATATATAGTATATTATCCATATACAATACACACAGTCTTGTACAATAACAAAACTTAATAATTGTAAGGGGAAGCACTCACTACCAAACCACAAGTTATTCTCAGAATAACTTATATTGGTAGTGAGAGCCCTAAATAAGTGTCATGTACTTTTAATGCAATAAAGAATTTTTAATTTAAAAAAAAAAAAAAAAAATGTTTGTTACTCTTTCACGTAAAAACTACTGAATGGATTTTAATGAAAGTTCACAATAATATAGCTTACATATCAGAATAACAGATATGCTACAATTCATAAATATATATAGTATATTATCCAAAATATCTATCACAACGCGGTAGAAACCGCGGGGCGCAGCTAGTAGTCAATAATTCCCGAACTGAATAGACACGAAAGATACCTAAGTTTCTTCCTACCTAAATTTCATTGATACTAATAAACTACTAATAGCATAGCATATTCTAAATCCTTAAAGAGTTGTCAACCGTAAATGTAATCCTAACAAATATTTACTCTAAATAAGATGTCCAGTCGATAAAAAAATAATACAGAACCAAAAAACATTTGTACCTCTCGTAAGGCCTACCATAGAAATTGGTCACGGAATAGGAAATCAGTTCGAGTCTTTTTGCTAGAAAAACTCCAAAAAGTTTGACCGTGACGACATTGGAATTGTGGGAAAATGTACTAGTTTTCGATTTCAGTTGACATATATTGTACCGAGGTCAACTCTGAAACCCGAAACACGCACTTGCTGATGACAGATCGGGTGGGCTTAATGCCGAGACATTTTCTACCTGCCGACCAGAAAACGACATGTTTTATATAGAGGGTTGGCGTATTATATTATGTGGTTTCAGAAATATAAGTAATAGTATCCATTTATCCAAACATCTAAACATTCGCATGTTTAATATTCGTGTGGTTTTTTTGTTCCAGTCGGCAGTCTCGAGCCCCTCGAAGTGTTTACTCGTACAGAAGTGCAGTGGCGCCCTCTGTCGCCTCTACGCACAGGTCAAAGGTCTCCAGAAAAGTGAGTTCTATTGAAAAATCAATAATTATAATAATTGATTTTATTCAATTGGCTATGTATACATAGAACATATTATTTTATTATATTTTAATTAATCTTATATATACTTACACTAATGACTTGACTAAAATCTTTTAGTACCTAACAAAAACATCACAGATTTTTTTTAATTAAGCCATCATCGAGTGGAACACATTGCACATTGAGATGAGAACCTCGTCAGAGCTTATGTAGAAATAGAAATACAAAATATTTATATATTTGCGGGTTCGATTCTCGCAAAAACCGAAGACCACTAGTGCGCCACGTGATCTTCGGTTTCTTGCTTTGGAGCCGTTGGAATCGGATGGAAATAAATGAAGTACTATAAGTACTAAAACTATTTGTCCGGATCGGCGTGGTTTTATACGACCACATAAGGAATTACCAAATACGACGCGACGGAGCCGAGAGAAGTCAGCTAGTCACATCTTCCTTACATAAATATAAAAAAAAACATGTTTCTTTAACGAAACATCTGTGTAATTCCAGGCTGGTGTAAAAGTAGACGCGATGGCGGCGCCCAACCCGTTCTGCCCCAACGTGAAGGGCATGTGCTGCCTCATGCTGCTGTTGAACCTGGGGCTGATCCTGGTGACCCTGGGCTTCGTGATCGTGCTGCAGTTCTTCGAACCGCTGTTTGTCTGGTAAGAGTCACATTCAGCCGAGAGACTTCCATAGTTGGGCATAAGCCTCCCTCAAAGATTGTATACATAATACCAATGGAATGGTTGACCCTGGGTTTCGTGATCGTGCTGCAGTTCTTCGATCCGCTGTTCGTCTGGTAAGTAAGACGAGAGACGTCCACAGTTGGGCATAAACTCCCTCAAAGATGCGCCCTGAGTTCACAATGGATAAATTCATACTCTCGACTCTCACTTCAAACATATTCGTCTACCACCGAAGAAGCACAGAATATTTTTAGAGTAGTACGTAACTGAAGTCAGATTCAAAGCAAAAAAGCTAAGCTTCCACAGACGGATAGATAGCTCAGACATCTTCTTTGCTTTTGCGTTAGGGGTTAAAAATGTTCTCCTGTTCTTAGCTAACACGTTAGTAAACCTGGTTGGCTACAAGAAGCTTGCACCTACAATTTTCTTGTGTTAGACATACTACGTAATTGAATTCAGATTCTATGCAAAAAAGCTAACCACGCTTCTATAGACGAAGATAACTTAAACACACGCTTTGCTTTTAACACCCCTATTTCGCGTTAGCCACTTGAACGTCCGGGCGGCGACTGACATGACTGACATGCATAAGATCCGCCTAAAAAAATGTAGCGTTGACCGTTCACGATAGTAAACTTGGCTACAAGAAGCCTGCACCTAAAGTTTTATTACGTTCGTTTTCTTTGTAAATAACCAGGAAGCAAGAACTATACCAGCACAATTTTAATGGTCTCAACTCTCAAGTCACAAGGCGTGAAAACGGAACACGCATTTGTATGATACAATGGATATATTCATATTCATACAACTTGTAGATCCCACATTGTGTTGGGGACATTAAAAATCACTTAACTTACACATTATTGAAGTTAACGGGACGAATCGTTACTCTTTTGATTCGAATGACGTTGTGGCTTACTTTCCATTTTTCACTTGATTCATTTTTGAAAGTAGATTAAGGTATTTCTTGGACAGACTTTAGTTACGTCTATGAAGGTAACCCAGTAGTCTTTTCAATAAGGCGAATTGTTTACAACAAGCCGACGACAGAGCAGTGGAACAGCAGTGGAATAGTATGGGCTGATGATGATGATTAAGCGTTTTCTTAGGTGTGTAGAGATAAGCTTACCTACTTTATAATATATCTCTATATGTATATATAAATGAACCCCTATTTCTCCTGCGCTATAGAACGGCTTTACCGATTTAATTCATATTTTTTTTTAATATTTTCTAATACATTGTAGAAGGTTCTGACATAGGTAGCTGCGCCGCGGGGCGCAGCTACTCGTAGTATTCAATAAATAAGGTGAAGTAATAATTCCAGTCTTTGGCCAGTTTAACTACGCTGGTATTTTTCGCATTTGTTAAATTGCCTCATAAATTACTGTAAGATGGAAACAATTATCATTTACCTACTGTTATTTAGTAATCGAATACTTACTATGTTTTTTCTTTTCAGGATACTAGGCATAGTCTTCCTAATATTCGGCTTCATAACCCTCGTCGGCAGCCTCATCTACTGCGTGGTTCTCTGCAGAGAAAACCCTTACCCTCGCTACCCTGACGACTTCTACTGGACCCACCACTGGTCCAAGACCATAGGACCCTCGGAGATCCACTACAGCGCCAGCGAGAAACCATACAGGAACGGACACGACAGATATAATAATAAGTATAACGGGAAGTACTCGGACAGGGAAAGTGTTAAGGGTTATTCGGATAGAGAGAGCAAGCTGAGTCGTTATTGAGGTTGTTAGGATCCTGTTGGTTTTGCGTCAGTTTTTGATGGTTTGTTCTGAATCGGTAAACTGGTTAGTTTCAAGAGTAGATAAGCACCCAAGACACTAAAACCCGTATTAAGCTTGCCCAGTCATGGATTTAATGCTTAAGTGAGGATTTTCTATGGCAGAAGCGGATAACAACATAATTTCATAATACGGGCCTAAGCGTCTGGGAAACGATAAGCTGAAATAATATAAAAATAGGCCTGCGACCACTTTATAAAGCTTTGACGAAGTTTTGAGCCACCCTGTTAATTATCTATTGTTCGAATAGTTAATTTATCTGATATGATGGTCGATTTACAGCAAATCTTTGTTGTAACTCGATCATAACTCTATTCTTAACAGGGTGAAATTATACGAAACATTTATACCAGATATTATATAAAATTTAGAAAACTTATTCTTTTGATACCAAGTTTATAAATGAAAATTTAACGATTAACTTCGATTTACGAGTTAGTAGATAATGTAGGCACATAAAATAAGTTAACATTATAACAATTAATTAACAAATGTAAATAAATATTGTAAATAACAGCACTCCGATATAAATGCCATATTATTTTATAGTTATGGAGTGTCCGTTAATATTAAAATTAATATTATTAAGTTGTAATTTGTTAGTTATAGTATGTTACCTTTTACTTAAATTTTAATGTCATATTAATAAGATTTTAACAAGGTTATCTTATGAAAGCTGCAAAACACACATACCTATACATTAATACAATATAAAATAAATATTTCTTAAAAAGGTAATTCATGTTAGAAGTTGAAATTCCATAATTTAGTTGACATTTCGAGAAGACCATCATTTGTTAATGAATTTGATTTGATTATTATTGTAGTAGGTATGAGGCGAGTCTCATTTTAGAGTTGTATACCTACGTTAATTTAAATTAACTCACCTAAATGTTATATTACAACACGATAGAAATGCCTTATGTTACTGAGTGATAATTATTTCTAATAAAAATATAAATACTATAACCTGGTTTCATTTTGCCTATTCATTTTTCTTTCAGACTGCTATGCAAATATTTCAGTGAATATTCATAACCAGCAAACTGCCCCGTCTTCAGTTCAAATAGTATATATTTATATAATCATACTTCTCCTAATTGTGAGCTTTGTGGAGTTATTGAAGATGGACATAATCATCGACACAGATTCAGGTTTTCAGACGATGATTGCATACATTTAGGCTTCGCCTACCGACGAGTTCGCGCCTTTATTTAATTATTATATTACTATTATACGTACACTCATTTATTTAAATTCTCGTATAAAATACATTTTACTATAGAAAATACAATAAAATATTATAATACTATTCTACAGTAAAAATATATCAAAACGGTAGATCACCAACCGCGAAGCTAGGCTCAAGCGGCCGGTGACTAGGACTGCAGAGAAAGGAACTTCCTGACGATACGTGCCGAGTCCAAGAGTACCGCCTTCTGGATCTGGCCATTGATCCAACTTCCTAGCGAGAGTCTCTTCAGATGTTGATCGAGGCTCTTCGCTATTACGCCGTTAACCGAAACGACTATCGGGACTATGGTCGCTGAATCTACATCCCACAATCAAGATATTTGCTAAGTTTATCTTTATATTTATATATATTATATATGTATATCTATTATACGTTATTATTATATTATCTATAATAATAATTATATTATTTTCCTACCTACACATATCCTAATAGAGTCAAGAACAAACATTATCAGAGCGTGTTTAAGCGAATGGTGTGAAAGCAAAAAAACAGTTTTCCATTTTAGATCGTTTATTTCATAAAAAATAATTATCTCAAATTCTAAATCATTAACATTTACAATACAATGAACCTAAAAAGGTCTCCGGAAATGTATGAAATAATAATTCATCTACATTCTGTAAGAGAAAATGGAATGATGACCTGTGCTGAAAAATACTGTACATAGAATAGTTTTTTAACAGAATCGTTGAGTATAGAAAACCCTTAGAACCAGATCTTAAGGCTATCCAACACAAGGATTAAAATTATCCTGAATAAGCACACAAAAATACTGTTTTATAATTATAATGAATGTACACAAGATTAAATTAATAAATGAATTAGTAGAAAAGAATAGCACAGTGTGCAAGATGTCAATAAATACTGTAACAGCTAATGGACTATCTCTACGAGTGTCCCGCGACAATATCATTAGTATTAAATATAAAAAAAAAACATCATAATAATAATGCTGGACAATTCACACAGCATTATCTAGCCCCATGGTAAGCAGAGCTTGTGTTATGGGTACTAGATAACTGATATACATAATACAATATATTACATACATAGATAGATATATTTTTTATTATACATAGAGAACGACCAGAACACCCGGAACAAATATCTGCAGATCGTACACACAATTGTTCCGAGGCGGGAATCGAACCCGCAACCTCCTGCATCGCAGGCGGACCTTCGCCCACCGCGCCACATCGGTCGTCAATGTGCAAGTTATGTGTTTTAAATAAGATTATAGTAAAGTAAAGGAAAGTAACACTCGTAAAGTGGTCCCTAAATAATTGACGATTGTAATGAATAAGTCGGAAACAAATAATGGAAATAGAAAGATAGGATACTAAATTAATTAAATATTTACAATTTAAGTCCAAAAATCTTATCGCGAACGATTGAGAAACTTTGTGCTTATTTTTTAAAGGACTTTTTCTATATTTATTCAACTATCATTATCACTAGTTGTAAATACCAAATACATTACGTATTCTAAAGAGTCAAGTTATTAAAATCTTGTCAAAATGTCACATATAAAAATAAATTTTATTTAAAGATTTGAATTTCGGATAGAACTCGAGGCTTCTTGAAGACGTCATTCGCCAATAATTGGTTCTGTGAAAAGAAAAAAAATTACAACTTGTTCTATTAATATAGCTTATTTAGTATCACTATAGAACACACAATATTTATGGCGAGAGAGAGAGAGAGAGAGAAGAGGCCATCATTGTTAAAAGTTCCAACAATATTTTGCATAAAAAAATCTTATTTCCCCTATAAATATTAATCAGTTATGAAAACAACAACAAATACTACTACAGTTCAACAACACCATGCTTTTATAAATAGCTTGTAGTATAAATGCTCTAGGCCTTCAATTTGAGTCACTCGTAACAATATCTAAATATCGTCTTCAGCTAAACGTTTAGCTGCAGACCTTGTAAATAACCTTATAACTAAAACCAATACACATTTATGGCTGAAACCATAAACGTCATAAGCCCTAGGAATCGCTGGATTCATGAAGAAGAAGGAAACCTATCTCCGCGATCTCGTCTTGTGTCCGAGGCCAAGACCCACTGCGTCGCTGAGTCAAAGGATAACTCATAAGTCAGAGAATCAGATTATAAAGCCTGATTTCACAAAATACTGTCTTCTTAATTCTGTAATCTGACTTCTCAAGTTCGTTCGACGCGGACTCTTAAGGCTGTCTGCGCAATACCTACTCTAGGCAGAATATGGCAAATATTCTGCCAAACTGTAGGTAAACACAGAAACTGTAGGTAACACAGATCGCCCTCCCACCAGGCCGGAGTCTTGCACTACGTTTGGTGATCGGTCTACATCAAGAACACATATGTAGGTACATAATTACAGAATTCTACTTACCAGAGATTATTTTCCACTCGCTGTCCCCACAAGTCCTAATCGCTATCAGATCCGTCACTAAAGTTGTACTTCTTTTGTGGCCGGGCGCGCGCGGTCGGCCGCGCGACCACGGGGCTAGCGTCGATCTCGTCATCGGATTCTGAGTCAGAGTTCTTCTTTTTGGCCTTCTTTTTGGGGTTTACCTTGTTCTTCTTGTCCTGGGGAATAGAGATTGGATATAAAACACACTCATACTAATTATATTTAAATATAAGGTAGATACGTAGGTACACAGTAGCTACATAATATAAAACAAAGCCGCCTCCCGCTATCTGTCTATCCCTATGTATGCCAAGATCTTTCAAACTACGCATCAGATTTTGATGCGCTTTTTTTATATAGATACAGTGATTCAAGAGGAAGGTTTATTAACCATTTGACACATAGATTTCCACGAAGGCGATGCTGTAGGGCGCAGCTAAGTACAAGTTTTGTTTTTGTTTTTCGAAATAAAGAATCTTTAAACCGATATATGTTAGTGGAGGTAAAATATTTTGATATTTGACCTATGACCAGGTGGGATGACGACCAGCGAAAGACTGCAGGTAGATGTGAATGCGTCAAGTCAAAGACAGGGCGCTATGGCACTCATTAGGGGGGGAGGTCTATATCAAGCAGTTGACTAACTTAGGCTTATATCCTTACCCTTATAGGGTAAGGACATATAAAGAGGCAGGTTCCCTGTGCAGACAAACCGGTAAGGGTAGGTTAGGTTAGTTTAGTTTATAATAATGCGCTCACGCATAAACAGGTTGGGACTTGTCGGTACCGACTACCTGGACAGGGTCATACGGGCTAGAACGATTGAAGCCATGATAAAGACAAATTGACCTGTTTTTTATGTAGCGTATCCTGCACCCACAAGTCCCTGCTTCTTTATATTCTCAAGCCGCGTATCCAGTACGCGCTCCTGGCGCGCGTGCCCTGAATGACTTCGCTGAGAGTGCGTTCCGCGGAAAGCGTTCCAAATATTGAAACTATATCAACTAAGCGCGCCTGGCGCGTGGCTACTGTTCCAGTGTTTGATCGTTTAATATGCAGGCCAGTCCTAAACGAGCGAAACGCAACAAACACACAAAATACTATTGCGTCCATCTCAACTGGCGCGCGCGCCACTACTGAGTTACCTTTGATTGTTACGCTGTTAAAAAACGACACCAATTGGAACGGCCCGCTCCACGTTCGTGCGTTCCAATGAACACATTGGTGCGCGTTCCAAAATGATATCCATTTCGCGCGGCCGGAACGCGCGCCAATGATCGTCTTCTTGGAGCGCAAATCGATACGCGGCTTCACCCTAACATAGGATGACATATTTACCTTTTTACTATCAAATATGCTATCATCATCATCGCTGTCCAGGTTCAGGACCGCTTTGATCGGCCGTTTCTTCGGCTTGGCCTCCTCCTTGTCAACATTCATGAGCTTCCGCTTCGGCGCTGGTTTCTTCTTCGGCGGAGTTTTGACCGGCGAAGGCGCCGCGGGTTCCTCGTCAGATGAAAGGACTACGGAGTAGTGATTGTTTGTTGATGGATTTTCTTTTTCGGTTTCTTCTCTCAGGGAGTCAAAGAGGCAGTCTGAAAATAAATTTATCATTTATAATCGATTTGTATGTAGGTACATACTATGTCCTGTCCGCGAATTTATTTAATATTTGGTTTAGTGTGTTCTACAGTTATAAGTATAGTTAGTTTAAGATGTAGGTAGAGGGAAGGATAAAGAACGAATCAAACCCACGAGTGATCCTTTGACAATTCATTGCTAATAAGTAATAATTTGATGAAACAGATAGATATGCGAATTTGTCTTTCTCTATAGTCTCTATAGTAGCTGTAGTTGTCTAGGCTAGTTCTCTATAGTATAGTATTTTACCTTCCTCTACTATGTCCAGCAGTGGACTGCTATAGGCTGATGATGATGATATACTATACTATAGAGAAGGGTAAAATACAGCGACGTTGAGACCTCTCTATAGTAAAGACAAAAAGATTGAAGATCTGCCCAAATAATTTAATACCTGAATTCGTGGGTTCCGCGGGTTTATTGTTCTGCGCCTTCTTCTTAACCTTGAAGCCCTCCTCCTCATCACTGTCGGACAGAGCGCGGGGTCTCTCCACGTCGCTGTCCACCTTATTGTCGTGCAGTTCTAGCTCGGAGCCGGACTCAGATTCTGACTCGCCGTCTTTGTATTTTTGTACCTGGAACCCAGAAATACATTTTAGGCAAGAAGAAAAATATTAGATAATAAAATTAGTAATTAAAATTAATAAATAATCATCAAAAAAATTTACATAATCTCACTATTTCTGATCTGATATTCTTTTCCGATCGTTTTTATTAGATTAAAAACTTATTCTTATCCAATACAATTATTTAATTGAACTACTTATTTCAAAATGACATTCCTATATTAATTAATTTAATAAATATGATTGTATATAATTAAGCTAACATCAACCCAAAAATTGTAATGCCTTGACAGGGTTTTTATGCATTGTGTACCTATCCACTAAGATACTACACCTAAGAAACAGGTAGCATGCATGAAATCACAATAAATTATATGAATGAATGAATAAAATGAAGTAATGTAGGGGAAATTGCACCCGCAACATCGGATCCTAGGTCGTCAATTCGTCATTCAAAAAAATATATATTTTTGGTTTCTTAGGGCTTCATATTAAACAAAATTAATTTTCGCATTTATAATATTAGTTAGTGTATTATATCCTACAAATATTATAAACGCGAAAGTTTGTAAGTATGGATGGATGGATGGGGATGGAGGGATGGATGTTTGTTACTCTTTCACGTAAAAACTACTGAATGGATTTTATGAAACTTAACAATAATATAGCTTATACATCAGAATAACACATAGGCTACAATTTATAAAGATATATTGTATATTATCCAAAATATCTATCACCACGTGAGTGAAACCGTGGGGCGCAGCTAGTAGATAATATTTATGAGTTAGATAGTGTGATAAAAGGTCGAGGTCACTCCGCGAAGCCTGTTAAGATCCCAGGAAGATTCTGTGCTTCTGGGCGGAATTAGGCTGGTTAGACTAGCAGAACACACCACGCACAATGGACCAATCTGAGTCTAAGTGCGGATATAGGAGTACACACACCATACCATACCATAACCAGAGGAGATAAAATGTTTTTCTCCAAAAAGGAGCTGATATTTCAAAAGAAACTGTACCTGTATCTCCTCTGGTTATAGGTGCCCCCTACAGTCCCAATGTACGGTCCGTACACCACGTATAGTAACTAAGCTGGGATATATTAGAAGAACTGGGAGATACATTTTAACTGATTTATTTAACGATAAACTGTAGTTACTAATGAGATGATAGTGAGACGCCTGTGTCGATTGACAGGTGATCGCGAACTGAATATAAAGTATTGCTGATTGATGATTTCAAGCTAAAGACAGGGCGCTATGGCGCTCATTGGGGGAGGCCTATGTCCAGCAGTGGACTGCTATAGGCTAATGATGATGATGACTCGCGTAAACGCGAGGCATTTATTAGGGCAATGTACATGTACAATGTGCGTGCTCTTACACCCAGTTAAAAAAGACTGTATAGATAATATTTATGAGTAAGACAGTGTGATGATGGTACTTACTTTGGTAGCTGCCCGCCTGGACCCCGACCGGTCTTTCGGCGCAGGCGCGTCCATCATCTCCACGTCAGACCCGGAGAGGTCTCCAGATTCACTGCCGCTGAAGTTCATCTTCTTCTGTAAATAAAACACTTTGTATTAGACTTACTACTAAGAGATCGCTTCGAAGCGATGATAAGGCCGCGCATTGTACTTGTCGCACGTAATGTATTTTTGAAATGGTATCTGGTGTACAATGAAGTATTTTTGTATTGTATTGTACTAAGAAACGGTGGCGGCGAAAGAATCCACCCCCTTCAACCAACAAGTTAGCCCGCAAATATTGTAAGAGGCGACTAAAGAAACCAGAGGAAGCGCTCTTACTGTATTCTTTGTATGTTTAAGACCTCTACTGCATTCACCAATCGACTTCCAAAGCGTCGTGTTTTTTTTTTATGCTGGACAATCCACACAGCATCTAACCCCAAGCTAAGCAGAGTTTGTGTTATGGGTACTAGATGACTGATATACTTAATACAATAGATTACATAGATAGATATTTTTTATTATATAGGTACATAGATAACGTCCAGAACATCTGGAACTGTAGGTCGTACAAACACATAGGCGGGATCCAAAACCAGCAATCTCCTGCATCGCAATCGAACCTTCGCTAGCTGCGCCAGTTTGACATCAATTAAATCAAAATACTTCATTTAAAACAAAGATATCAATAAACAAACTGGTACCTTCTTAGGTTCCTTCTTGAAGACAAGTTTCGTCTGTTTCATTCCGTCCTTGTCTTTCTCCTCTTTGACTGGTTTCTCAGCCTTCTCCTTCTTAACGCGGCCCTTCGCTTTCTTCTCTTGGCTTCCCGGACTCACGCCGGTGGGGTCATCCTGAAAATGATACGAAAGTAGGGTGAATAAGATTTATATTTGTTTAGCCTACTACATTATACAGGGCTGCATATAGTCTCAAGCTTAAGATTTGTAATGCAAGCACACAATTGGCACAGACAAGTGAATTTCACACTCCGTTCATGATAGATTATTTTTAAGTTCGTAGATTGACAGTACAATCCATTTAAATTAAGTACACAAACGATCTCCGCTGATGTTAATCAGTTGAGTGTGAAAGGTTGAATGTTTTGCCTGTTCTGGCGTAAAGCGACTAATAATACGTAATACGCGACGCATTTTCCGTCAGATATGTACCGAATCTAAACAAATACTTACAGGGTCGTACTCCTTCTTTAAATCTTTCCTCGTCTTAGCCTTCTCAGCGGCCTGTATCCTCTTTATCAGGTCTTCGGATATCTTCGGCTCCACGCGGCGGCCGTTGCTCGACGGAATGATCTCGAATAATGACTTGCGGTTTTTGTTCTTGCCTGCATTCTAGAAGAGAAGTGAAGATGTTAGTAGATTAAGCTGAACGCGTAGGTATCCGCGTCGCAGGAGCCGCACTCGATTTTAGGCTGGTTTTATTGTTACGCGTTTCGGCAGCGCCGTTGGAGCGCGCGCGTTCGGGGATGTATAGGGGTGGTAGTTGCGTTTCAAAGTCGCGCGCTTGTGCAGCGACGTTCAGTAACCGCTTATCAGTGAACGTTAACAGCGCACTGCCCAGCGGCGCGTCCAGCGGCGTGACTATAAAACCAGCCACACTGAAATGCGGCGCGTACGGCGCGGATAGGTGCCAGATTTTGTATACTATTTCATATAAGGATTTAGAAATGCGATATGATGACTGCGAATGCGGCTCTTGCGGCGCGGACGCGTTCTGATTATGTGTAGTGTAGTGCTGCGGGAAATTTGAAACATATTCATTCAAAATAATAATAATCAGTAAACCATACCTTTTTCTTCATATTTTCCATCTAAGTAAGCATGTAGATAAAATGGGGGTTATGAATAATAATTTGACAAAATAATAAATAAAAACATTTGTAGATCTAGAAAGGATTACCCCTTTCTAGTCTAGAGTATCATTTTATAAACGAAAGCAAATTAAAGCACCTGTCTTCAACGAAACTAGGTTTAATAAAAATAAACACATTGAGCGCCATAGTTAGGCGGCAGTTCCCCTCTGACATTGTTGCCTGAACAAAAGATCTAAGGGAGGAATGACAATGATTGCTTACGTCACGGCCCAGTCGCCATATATTCCAACAAAACATGGAAGTTGGGAAACATTATAATCAATTACAAAATTACATAGAAATGTTTTATTCATCATTTTGTTCGTTAGATATACAAAGTAGATTTTTTACTTAAGTAATTAAAAACAGTCAAACATTGAGATAAATAATAATTGGTTTACTGGTAAAACTGGTACAGTTAATTAAATACAGCGCCGATGACGTAGGCTTGTGTCACCTACTTAACCGTTGTGTCATACCTGGCGAAGTATATTATTATACCATGGTGTAACGACTAAAAACGAATCTCAAGAATAAATTGTGTAGTTTGTTTATGTTAGACGATATAGTGTTTGATTATTGAAATAACAGCCTAGTATCAAAACCAAACACGAAGTAACTTTATAAAAAATATTGTGTAAAAAGTAATTCTGTTTTTGCCGTAAGTTTTGATAATTAGCATGTTTGTATTTATTAAGGGCTGTGGATTTTGTATCATACATAAATAACAAAATAAAACTAACCATAAACTTGGAGCTCTTCTTGTTGACAGCATTTTCCTCGTCCCGTTCCTTCTTCTCGACCTCGTCTAGTTTGATCAGAAGGGCGTCCAGGTCTTCGCGCCATAACATCGACGATGTTTTCGCTCTGAAGATATTAATCACATTTATTAGTCTGTAGTCTGTGCACTACACATATCACTACATAGTCATGTCACACGATCCAACTATCCTATCCATCCACGGTTGTCTGGTAGAGATTGCTCTTGAGCGATAAGACCGCCAAATTGTCACTTATTTTGTATTTTTATCTTGTTTGTTTTGTTTTAAGTGTGCAATAAAAGAATTACCTATCTATCTACAAAGTATAAAACCAAGTCGCTTCCCGCTGTCTGTCTGTCCATATGTATGCTTAGATCTTTAAAACTACGTAACGCATTTTGATGCGGTTTTTTTTAATAGATAGTGATTAAAGAGGAAGGTTTATAAACCATTTGACACAGATATCCACTTTACCACCACGATTTATTGAAGGATCTCAAATGTCGATTATGTCGAGTTATCTAAATTGGGTATAAGGACGCGTACAGATTGAATTTAAGGTTAAGTATGGGCGGTTTGTTTAGACACATTCTAGACAAAGGGTTGGCTTCGAGTTTGGCTACTAGACCTTAGTCTACAAATGTTTATTCCTTACTTACAGAGGGACCAGAAAATAGCTAAGTTAGAAAGAAAAGCTAGTTTCCTGTCCCTCTGTTTGTTCTAGAACATCATCATCAGCCTATAGTAGTTCACTGGACATAGGCCTCCCGTAATGAGCGCCATAGCGCCCTGTCTTCAGCTTGCCGCATCCAGCATCTGCCTGCAGTCCTTCGCAGGTCGTCATCCCACCTGGCCGATGTTCTATGATGCTCTAGAAATGTCTGCTACTTACTTCAAGGCGGTCAGCTCAGCTAGTTTCTGATCCCGCTGTTTCAGCAGTTCGTCTTTCTTCTCTTTAGTTAACATCCACATGGACATTCCGAGCAGGTAGTTGAACTTCTTCACTTCTTTTAGGTTCTGGAACGCTTTGTCTGGAAGAGAGAGATAGATTTAGTTTCAATTGTATATCATCTTTCAATATTTTATGCCTAAATGAATAAGAAACGGGATTTAGAACTGGAATTTGGAACTAAAGCTGGCCATGGTAATGCTTTAGCACCGTTGTCGCAAGGGACATAGATGTGGGCTTTTCACATCTAGTTTGTTTGTCGACTCAAAGCGATGTCCACTTGTGTTAGTAGATTTATTATTCACGTGTATTTTTGTCTGTATATGTGTTACCTAGTCTTAAGTATTCTTATATTCCTGACACAAGACACAAAGTGTCTAATAAATAATTTTCTTTATATTATACACAACCCATACATACTAAGGACAGTTTTATAGACAGCTGAACATTATAGAACAACTAACCTGGATCAACTGGTTTCCCCTTCTCAGCCTCTGGTTCTGGTTCGTCCTCAGAGTCCACTTCCTCCTCCTCCACCGCAGTCAGACCTTGGATCTTGCTGGCTTTCTTCTTCCATTCCGAGATAGGGTCCGGGGCGTAGCCTGGAAATTAAAACGTGATAATATTGATACCGAAGGCCACTTTTGGGCACGGCGACGTTAAGTTTAAATTGTATCAATAAAATATTTCATCTGCTAGAAACATTTTATTGATAATAGGTGTTCTTTAGTGGAAATCACGACTCGGTAAACGTAGTGTAGGACTACGTTTACCGAGGTACGCAGGTAGATGCTGGATACGTCAAGCTGAAGACGCTATGGCGCTCATTAGATGTCCAGCAGTGGACTAACATAGGCTGATGATGATCATTCGGACTAGGCGTAACATCAGCGGAGATCGTTTGTGTACAGGCCGTTCGAACTGACTAGACTGGTAATGTGGCAGGTCTAATTTGACCGAATGGACGCGACCGATGATACGCTCGCCGCATTTTCAGATATGTACCGTATAATTCTACCTACCTCTCTTGATGAGCTCCTCCACCATAGCCTTCCTCTTCTTGTTCTCGACCACGAGTCCCTTGTCGCACTTCTCTAGTATGAACCGCGCCTTGTTGGAGAGCTGGTCCGCCTCCGCCTGCAGCTGACCCTCGAGGAAGTCCTTGCGCCGGTTGTAGTACTTTATACGGAGCTCGTAGAATTCACGGAGGATCTCTTCCACTTTGTCGTATCTGGAAATAGAATATAACTTTATTACAATACGAAATAAGGAACGTAATACTAACTATGTATATCTAGTGGCACAATCGGTGGCCTTATCGCTAACAGCGATTTCTTCCAAACAACCTTTGTATGGATAGGATCGGTACGTATTAAAGCTGACGGTGGCGTAATAATAAGATCGTTGGAAGATCGATCGAAAATATAAGATCGTTGAAATTGTAAGAAAATCAGAATTCAGGTCGATTTGATTCTGTATTTCGAGTTCGAGGATTTTGAGGGCATCATGGTCTACTCTACAGAGCTGAGACGTGGACACTCACTGCAGGGCTGGTCCACCAGTTCAAAGTCGCTCAGCGAGCTACGGAAAGCAGTTTCTCTAGGAGTCGCAACAAATATATCCGACAAAGGATTATAATACGTTTTGTAAGTTTTGTGGTCCGATCAGATTAAGGTACAGTACTTACTTGTGCAAACAGCAGTTATGGTCGAACGCGTTCATGCAAGTGAGCGATATCGTGGTCTGCAGCTTGAAGACTTTGTGTATCCCTTCGGCTTCAACCTCTGCCAACTTGCCGGGAAGAAGAGACACCACGAAACGTACTGTAGTGTCTGTGTTGTACTCCTAAAACAAATAAATAATATCAGGTACTTCTTAAAACCGCCATTTTTCTGAACAGAACGATAATAACTGACGGCAGACAGTTCGGCAGCCGAGATTTGCGGTGGTCGCCTACGTTTATAATTGCCCACTGAGATTTGGAATTAGTTGCGTTTTAACTTTTAGTAATAACAAGAATTTTGATATTTTTTGTTTTTCGGTTTTTGTACAACATGTGTGTATAACTATGAAAAAAATATTTAATTCTATTATTTTCTTATTAGTCACAGAATTTGAAGTGAGACAAGCACACAATCGTGCTCGGCCTGTCTCAGGGTATCTCGGCGAGTGTACTACCGCTAAAAATGCTATAAGGATTTTTCACTTACTCTGTACTCAGATATAACCGGCTTCACTTTATCAGTCCCCAAAAGCGGTTCCAGCACATTCTCCTTATAATTCTGCGTCCACGCGCCGACCGGAAGCTCCGTAATCTCGACCTTATCTCCGGGCAAGACGGCCGCCTCGCCGGATATGACGTACTTATCCCCGAACCCTTCGACTGTTCCGCGGAAGTTTTTGTACCAGGGGTGCATCATTTTCGGCTCTTCGCCGTCTAGAAGACGACTGTGGAAGAAAAGGGGTGTTAAATTGTCAATTTAAATATAAAAAAGTACTCTATTGCATTGGGTGTGCGTGTTATGATAGGTGTACTTGTTTGTAAATAAATAAATAAATTTCTAACTACCTTATAAAGCATTCTACCGCTTTCCACTTTATGTTCACACGCAACTTGAAGATGCTGAAAATGTATTCAAGGATTCTGCTAGACTCACCGTAAGTTCTGCACAATATCCCGAGGATTGTACTGCGGTATCTTGGTGGACCAGCCAGTCCCGATGCCCTCGGCTCCATTCACCAGCACCATGGGTATTATGGGCAGGTAGTAGATGGGCTCGATCTTTTGGTTGTCTTCAAATTCATGCTGAGGATGAGATTTTTTTTTTATTTAAGTGACTTCACTTCTTTGATATTGACAATATGTGTCTGGTTGGTGGTGGTGGAAAATGTATTTTTTTTTTAACTTACGCGATCTGAACACATAATTATAAGTCTAATACAATAACACACATAAATTTATAATACAACGGGTATTTACCGTGTTTTTTACCAGGTTGAAACGTAGGGTAAATTTCCCCGCGAGTGAGGTTTTTTAGAAAACGGTAAAAAATCTGCGAAAAAATCTATAACCATGCCGTTAAAATATCATAACAACTTTCTTATCAATTGGTTTTTTACTCTCTTTGGAATAACTTAGTGCCGTAAGGTAGCGAAGAAGGAATATTGGTCCCTCCTTCCCTCCCAACACTGTCGACACTACGTCTGTGGTAGAAATCGTAAGAGCCAACTAAGGCAACCTACCAGAGGAAGAGCACCTTCAGAGTATGTTTAACACCTACACTGCTATCATCAATCCGCCTGCCAAGCATTATTATGGCAAAACCCCCATTGTTGGTTGAGGGGAGTTACGTTTAGCAGTGGATGAGTTATGAATAAGTTAAATCGATGCTTGATGGCGCTGTGCAAAATAAACATTTTTTACAGCGCCATCTTGTATTCGAGCTCAAAGACTTTAGACACCTAACTTACCACAAGCAACGGGTCATCATGAGGATGGAATATCAACCGTGTCAGCGGCGACATAAGAGTGAAAATGTAACGAGGGGACGCAGAGTCCTTGCCTCCACTCAATCTGGTACCGAACTGACCGCGCGGTTCAAGGAGGTTGATGTTGTTGGAACCCACGTAGTTTTGCGCCAAGTTTACTATTGTCATGGCTAGGGACTGCTCACCTGTAAGTTAAAATGTACTTTGAAGTAGTTTGAATAAGAAATAAAGTCTTATGAATCATAAGAATTCTTTGAAATATAAGTGTTAGTAGCTACTGGTTTCGTCATTAGATTGCGCCTCAAGGAAATGTAATTAACATTGTGTTCACAGTTGTGCATTTACAGTCTAGGAAATACAAATCTCTAGAGGTCAAATTCAGTTGCGTCAGTAACTTTTGAGAACATTATTATTATTGCATTATTATTATATTATTTATTTCATCATAATATGGTAAATCAAATTTGTCAGAATTTATTGACTATAATTTTAGACACACAATATGTACCTATTTAGGGTGTTGCAATGGCGGCCAGATAAATAGCAGCAAGCTACCCCCTTGCTGCTATGAATGCATAGAAATGTTTTAAGATAGATATCTGTGGGGCGGGCTACACTGTAGCGTCTTTTCCGTGAACAACTTTGCAAACCATTTGTATACTAACTTCGGCTTGTAGCGGCATAATGCTTAGACAGGGATTATTGGCCATAAGGGGCCAATAAGGTCACACACACTATTTGTATCTGTATGTTTTATTTACTTTTATCATTTATCTTTTTTGTTTGTAGACTTACCTATTAATGTAATGTGTCATGTTATGTGTTAGGTATAGTTTAAAATTAATGTATTTTCTTTCTTTCTTCTTTTTATACTATATAGAATAATAATACATACCGTGATGATAAGCAGAATGTTCCGCCACCGAACCAGCCAACTGGGCCACTTTGACCTCCCGTTTGTCGTTACGCTTGATGCACGTAAAGATCACCTTACGCTGGCCCGGTTTGAGACCGTCTATCATGGACGGGATTGACCTACAAGAAAATACTATTTTAGTTCTAGAAAAATTAATACTTCTTGCAAAATATAGAAGTGAAGAAAATTTCAATATTATGGGTTTGGATTACTCATAAAAAGACTAAGGACAGAATTAAGACTACAAAAGACACAATGGCCATTTAGATTTTATCAATATTTTTAAGTTTAGTCTTACCTCACATTGTCACCATTAGAGAAGAGAACTAGCTCCAAATTAACGAAATCCGAATATGTGACTGCTTTGGTTTCCTTTGTGTACAAATATCTCTCCGGCAGACCTATTTCCTTCCTTCTCTTAACTTCATCCATGTGGCTCGTCAGCCATTCCTTACGCTGATCAGCCCCTTTTTTGGAAAATGCCAGTTCAATATGATGGTCGTCCGTCGGTCCTCCATACTTGAACTTTATCCTGTGCCTCTCCATATTCTGGAAATATTCTTTAGCCTCCTTAGATGTGGAGGTACCCAAACCTTTGTAGTATTTGATGTTGTATGTGTGGTGGTTTTCGGTATCCTTCTTCCATTCTTCAAATTCAGGTAGGGAGTAGAAAGAGATTTCCTTATCTTTTTTAGTAGCTTTGACAATGGGTGTGATGAACTCCTCCAAGAATGGTAGCTTCAGGAGTTCTGGCCAGTTGTGATGAATAAAGTTAATGATGAGCCCTTTTATGTGAGAACCGTCTTGATCCTGATCAGCCATTATCATCACTTTTCCATATCGGAGTGATTTCAAGTCATCAACGCATAGATACTTCTTTTTGTACTGTAGACCGAGAATCTTGATGAGATTGTTTATTTCGACGTTTTCTAACACCTGTTTGTGTGACGCATCTCTGACGTTTAGCGGCTTACCTTTGAGGGGGAAGACGCCATAGTGGTCTCTGCCTACCACGCTCAAGCCCGACACAGCCAAAGTCTTGGCTGAGTCTCCCTCAGTCAAGATGAGGGTACAAAGATGAGCGTTCTTGGTACCAGCGTCGTTAGCATCTTCCAATTTCGGTATACCCTTCAACTTACTCTGTTTCTTCCCTGATGCTTTTACCAGCTCAGTTTGGGCCTTGAACTTTGCCCATGTGAGCACAGACTCAACTAATCCAGACTTGCTGACAGCCGTTATGAATTTCTCAGAGAGATTGCATTTCGATCCAAAGCTCTTGGCTTGGAGTGTCATGTTTTCTTTGGTCTGGGAGTCAAAGGTCGGATTTACAATCAGACAGTTAATAAACACCCACATGTGATTCTTAACCTGAAATGGTTTAATATTCACACCACCCTTGTTCTTCTTCTTCAATACTTCAATGATGCTTTTTACAACACTGTCAGAAACGGAGTCAACATGTTTACCACCTTTTGTGGTAGCAATAGAGTTCACAAATGAAACTTGCTGAAAGCCTCTGTCGGATAAGGTAAGAGCTACCTCCCATCTGTCACTTACTTTCTCATAGACAACCTTCAAAGGTTGTCCATTTTCGTCCTCTTTACCTTTTATGTATAAATCTACATAGTCCTTAAACTTATTTATCTTAAGTCGTTCACCGTTTAAATAAACCTTAACACCTGGGGAGGATGCTGCGACATCATACGCTCTGCGAGACATAAGACACACAATGTCATCTTCCAATTTCTCCATCTTAAACTTAGCTAAATCAGGGCTGAATGTCACTTTTGTAAAATCATCATCTTTGCCAGATTCCTTAACCTTAGGTTCAGAAGCCTTTGTCATGTTAGAGCCCCATGTCTGTTTGAAGTGTTTCTTGTACTGTTTGGAAGCGGTCTCAACAGTGAACTTTGTTGAGAATATGTTGCACAGTTTGGCACCATAACCATTTCTGCCTCCTGTCACTTTCTCTTCCTCATCGTTGTAGTTGGATGATGTCAATAGGTGTCCAAAGATCATAGTTGGGACATACATTTTCTCATCCTTGTGCATAACGACAGGGATACCGCATCCATTATTGTAAACAGAAATGGTGTTTGTCTCTTGGTTGATGTCAATTCTGATGACATCCATTTTAGCGTCTCTTTGCTTGTTGTCTGCTGCGTTCACTAATATTTCATCATATATTTTGTACAAACCTGAAATGCATAAATATTGACAGTGCATAACTGTTCACTATAATTTGTATAGAAATAGATGGTACGCCATGTAAAATATTTTTCAAAAAAATCGTAAAGATAAAGATAAAGAAGCAATAACTATTTGGGAAAAAAGGTTGTATCAGTTCTATGGGGACTACATGATGCGGTGTCCTGATTGTGTTCAATGTGTGTGAGCATAAGAAATGTTTCATTATATTCTTTACCTGGTACAAAAGTCAATTCTCGCTGCGTCATGCACTCCTTAGATTTGTCAAAGACCCACATGTTCTCAGTAGCTCTCTCAACAGACCCAATGTAAGTGTCGGGTCTCAGGAGGATGTGCTCCAGTTGCGATTTCTTTTGGTATATCTTCTCGATGGACCCTTTCTTGGATGTGGGCGCAGCATCACCATTCTGGGTAGCCCCGCTACCCATTTTGTTAAACATAGCCTGAAAATGAAAGATTGATTATTTTCAGTGTAATTGCAGAATGCTGCACAAACAAGAGAAAAGCTCTTTTGACAACCGATGTGCCAGAAGGATGAGGGTTTAATCCCGCCTTGGGACAAATGTTAGTGCCATCTTCAAATATGTTGTTCCGGGTGTTCTAGGTATTTTCTATGAATAATAAAGAAGATATATCTATGTCTGATAAGTATTGTATTATGTCAGTCAGCTCAGATCTATAACACAAGCTCTACTTCACTTGGGGCTGGATGATAATGTGTGCTTTGTCCAGCATTATTTATTTATACCTATAGATTCAAATGGATTGGTTAGGTAGTAGAAAATAGTTTTTTTTATACAAAGGCGGTTGGTTCAGATGATAATTAAATTGGTCGTCACAACGACAATGTCGATAAAACACGTTAGAGTGATCAACAGTTTCGTGGAGCATTTTTACCACGTTATAAGCAGTTTATTGAAACAAATAAAATTACAACGAAGACATGGAGACCACCGAATTCGCTTTTTAAAAAAACATACTTCGCAATACCTTGAAATGTCAAATCGGGATTGTAGAAAATTAGCAAATAACATGCCTAGCAAAAGTACAGATCAATCAAATCATCATCTCGAACGAAACAAGGAACCATGGGAAATATTGAGGATGATTGTTGCCCAGACCGTTACATACAAGCGAAGCGGCCAAAAAGCCGCCAAACGCAAGAGATTCTTACCTTGATATCTGCCATCTTGGTGGTGCTAAACAAACGTTTGCGGTCAACGCAATGCACCGTTTGTCTAATCCACAATACAGCACAGTAATTAATCGTGCAACTTCGCGTAAAACGGCATTTTTCTAATAAATATCGTAAATAATACAACCACGAGAAATGACGAGACGCCAAGATTAACCATAGACAAATAGACAATATGAGATTTTGAATATTTCTTAGGGCGATAACAAATTAACAACTAACCCGACCGATCTCAAAGTCAATGACGCCGACACAACCAAGTGAATAACTAGATAACTAACCCAATGAGGAGTTATTGATACGCGAATAATGTAACTTGTAACAAATTGTTTGAACGAGGCGTTTTCATTTATTCAATACTATGCTGCTTAGGCTATTTGAGAAAATAGTCTTCTCTCAATCTATTAAGGAAATAATTCTTACGTTACCTGTTGTCTTATAAATATGTATAATAAAAAAAAAAGCTAAATTTTACATATATTTCTTCAAAGCCGCTATTTGCTATGAAAACTTATTTGAATAAGATAATGGCGACTCAGAAACGTTAATCACTGTCATGGCAAAGAGAATAAAATAAGTGCTTTATCACTCTCAGCGATAAGGCCGCCCTTTATATCTATATTCTTAAAGTTAAGTCTAAGTTTTTATCTCTGTATTGTTTTCTGTTTTGTGTGGTATAACAAAGTGTTATGCGATTGGCGGCCATCTTGGTGACGTAGTCGACGTCGCACCGTCAGTACCGTTCGCAAGGTCAGCCCGCGCTTACGTGCTTACGCGCATCGAGTACTTGTTATAGCTTTTTGTTTTTGTTATTCTGTTTTATTGTTATTTTTGAGTTTTGTTACCTGTTACCCGTTAAAATGAGTAAGAAATTAATTAACAGTCGTGCTCGTGAAATGATAATTAAAGTGGACAATTATTTTTTAAAAGAGAAAGAAGACTCTAAGTTAGATATCCAAAATATAAACTGTGCCTTAAAAAGTGCTTCGAACACTACTGAGGACATTTTAATGTCGAAGCAACTAGTAATAGACATTTTGAATATTTTGCAAAATTCTACCAAAGTTTTTTTGATATCTGTACTTTTTTGCGACGGATGACGTCACGCAGCTGTTATTGTGACAAGGTTCCATCGCAATATCAACTTGCGGGGCTAGTAGCTCTATGATTTTAGAGATCAACAGTAAACTTACTTTCTAAAAGTTTGAGAACTTTTAGAAAGTACAAACAAATAAGTTTGTAATGATGCCCCACACGAGCATTTACTACTTAATATTGATATTTTCGACTCATACTTAGACCCCGCGATCTCGTTAGACCATTTTTTTATCACAAAGATGTGCGAAGATGCGTACTGGCTATTCTGGATGGCATGGAGCAGAGATGTGTGCTGGCTGGCTAAAGCTGAGTGGAGACGAGATGCGTGAATATCGATGTTCTTTAAACACATCTCTTCCTCTCTCGCCTCCGCTCCACTTTGATGGAGTCTGGGCCTGAAACGAATATCGGTCCCTGTCTTGAACTGTTACACTATATCACACTGATTGACCTTCTTAGGTACCGATGATATATGAAATCGTCTGTAACCGCTACTCTTTGTCTATGGTAGAATTCAAATTTGACAATCAGCTGAGTGCTGTCATTGTCAATCATCTTATTTTTATTTTTCTAACCTCAAAAAAGGAAGACTAGTACAACTGTACTGGCTAAAAACTGTAATAAAATCTAAAATGTCGATACTCGTATGTGCATCAGCAATTCTACGAAGAGCTGCTGCGCTCCGTTACCCATTCCAATGTAAAACCTGTGTGAATACCATCAAAAGTGTCTCTTTCAGTTCGGTCACAACAAGAACAGTTCACGATGTAAACGCAAATGTTCTAAGAGATGTTATCCTGTTCAAATACGAGAATCCAAGATTTTTCAAGTACATGAATGTTTTCGCCGTAGTTCAGTATATGTTTTGGACGTACCTGGGCGTATTTGCGTTCACTTCACTCAAAGATGCACCCGTCGATAGATCCACCATTGACGAGAGCACTCCATGGTTTAGGAGGATAAATCTCGGTGAAAATAAATACAGGAACACTCTGGGCGCTCTGTCTGTTGTTATAGGTATGTTGTGACTACACATCTAAACTCTCAGAGTACTAAGACATAGAGTGATAATTTCACAAAACATTCCGCTCTAAGTTGAAGCCAAAAACCAAGCAATGTGTGCGTAAGCGGCACGTCATTACAAGAGCCGACACGCACACAAGTGCACAAATAATGTTGCAAGCTATTAACATTTTCCCCATAAGGTAGGGAAATTGTAACATTTTGTAAGGAGTAAATGATTATCATATTTATCACTTTTCTGTTAGATGATATTTCATTAACAGAAAAATTCCTGTAAATATTATATACTCTATGGGTGTTTACATACAGGGGAGTGTTGAGTTAGCGAATTAGTTAAATAGATAGAAATAAATATTATGGCCGAACCATTCTCATACCTTTGTTGGGATAGCACCCTCTCGTAATTTGCATAAACCACCTTTCGTGATATGCTTGTCATTTTCTTAAAAATGTATAGAACATAATCAGTGTAGTGTATTTCTTTTTTAGTGTATACACTTAGTGTATTTAGTTGGCTTGCAAAACTTTTCTTTGCAATTCCGTCTAAGTTTTTCAAACAATCGGGAAGCAACAGTCTATATTATTTTTCGTGTTATTTCGTTATGTTTTTTTTTGTTACCCTACATATGTATGTATTATTTTGTTTGACATAATGTCAAAACAACATGAATATTCTTATTAATAAAGAACTGAACTGAAGTTGGATCAGAAGGAAATCTAAGAACGAACGACATTAATAAAACTAGGGTTCATCGTCTAATGAAACCAATGAAATTTTTATATTTAACGCTCCGACTACATCAACATCCGGACAGTCTGTAACAATCTATTTCCTTGCCCGTGAAAATAAAACAAAAGTTTTTGATTATTTATACCAAGCTTAATAGAACATAGGTACATATTTCACTTAAAAATCCGGGTAAGTTAGTTGGTAACCCTAATTATATCTGGCAAATAAAAGTCCTACAAGTGTAAAGTAGAAATAGATTAAACAAATAAGTATCTATGGGGGAAAATAATTTTTCTAATAGCTAGCAACATTTTTATGTAATGGCGTCTGTCATGTTTACGATTTATTTTTGTGCTTATACCAATGTTTTACTCAAGAATATAAGATACCAGGTTGTATTTACCCGTGAAATGGAATCTTCTATTGTTTCCGATTATTATGAGAAGAGTTGTTACACCCTTTTACTGCACAATAAGTCATTATTGTTAAAATATTACAGAGCTCTTCCCAGTAGGTCTTGACCTTGAGCACTGACGTGTCGAGCGATGTACGTAGCCTTTAAAGGCTAACTTGAAATTGCGTCACTTCGCGTGCGCCTACTGCGGTTCTAAGCCTAGTTATTCTAAGTCTAAACTACGATTTTACTTAAAATGTACGCAGATTAACATCATAAAATCTACGAAGACATAAAATACAAATCAATATTAAGTTGTTTTGCCCTATTGTATAGTTATATAGTTCACTTGTAAATTGTAACAATAATTATGTCTGAATAAAGAAACTTTTTATTTCTTTAAATTTTATATAGTAATAAAAATATTTTATTATTATCTTACAGGCACAGGATCCCTGGCAATGATTTGGATGTACACACTCCGCTCAGTTCGCTTCCTTATCCTCAACAAAGGGGGGAAGAAGATCAGCTTCGTCACTTACACACCTTTTGGACAGAACCGCATAACAACAGTACCAATAGAGAACATCTGTTGTAAAGAGTCAAGGAACATTGCGAAGGTTCAGCTACCATTGAAAGTAAAAGACAACATGATGCATTACATGCTAGATATGAGAGGAGAGTTCAAGAATCCCATTTTGTTTGATTGTACTGCTGGGCTATCTCGGAAGTTGTAATTTAAGGGATATAATGTGGTATGTTATGTAAATAGTATGTTCTAGCAATAATTTAAAATTGTATGTTGAGATTATAGATCTTACAGCTTAAACTTGCGCACTTCATTCACTTCAGTTTTGATAGAAATACGAATTAATACTGGAACTTTTTTATAAAACAGCTTGTACTTACTAGCATTCCATGCGCAAATTTCACTTATTCTTTCTGTACTATTCTTGTTTTTGTGTAACTCTGTACTGAGACTAGATTTTGGGCAAGCTAGTTCTAATCTAATACTTAGTTCAGCGATGGCTACTTTTAACTGTTTTCTAAACAGTAGGGAATGTTAATAAAACAAGAAAAATATTTTAATTTATCAGAAAAATCTTTATTATTTAACTAGATTAACGGAAAGTTTAGTCTCTTGAAAAGAAATAAAGTAAAATCAAATAACAAAGAATAATTTTTATTTTCTATTTACAATCCTGATTTATAGTTTATTACAGATACAAATAATAAATAAAAACGCATTTTCAATAACATTTGCATCTAAATAAACCAGTAACATAATCAAAATAAAAGTCTTTCCACAAAAATGAAGACACTAAACTAAAAATAATGAGAAACATTAAATTAGAAGCAACCATTTATTGGCAAGTTTGGAAATGAGCTAGCTTTTTTCTCTATACAATTTATTCACATTCATGTGCTTCAACCTCCTTGCCAATGAATCGCCGCTGTTCCTTAAAACTAACCACCTAATATTTCTAATTCTACAAATGCTTTAACTGGCTTGCATATACAAGCTACTGAACATCGACAAGTGATCTCAAGGGTCTTTAATCTTGGACATGAAGACAAAAACAATAAAACCTGGCAGTATTACTATAAACTTGAATTTCCTTCAAACAAGACTGCACTTTTGGTGTTAACTGTACAAATAATACATATTTTTGTAATAGGTACTTATTTGCTAAAGATCATAAGGCTTGCTGCACACTAGTGCAAGTCATTACAAAAATTAATGTCCTATGTTGTCTATACCAAAGAAAATTAAGTACAACGATAAATTCTTATTAGAAAATCATAAATATGTATGTACTTACTACAATAAGTTATGTGTTAAGGCTCTGTGTAGACACAGGAAGCTGTGCTTATGTTTATTTCTTATTATTTTGAATAATTAATTACATCAAGCCATCACAGGAGAATAAGAATAATTAAATAACATGCATTGTTTCACACTGCATTGCAGTTACACTTTCATCCATTGTACATTCACACCCTACATTTTATATTTTCATTTTATACTTTCATCACAAATATTGTTTTGGTTAATTTTAGTTCGTGAATCTGATTTTAGGTTTAATTTTGATAAATAATTGTAAAATTCGTGATAATTAAGTAAGTAATCTTATTAAGAAAAAAAAAACTAAATAAAAATTAAGTATAACCTTGTAACTCAAAATTTTTACAAAGTCTTTGTTAATTTCGTTATCACACTATACCACTTAAAGTAATAAGTACATTTGAAATGCATTTTGAACTTTAATGTTATTGTTGAAAATTTGATTTATCATGGTTTCATGAAACTACATAATACATAGTCATGTCATACTATATCATATCCAGAGAAAATGCACTGTTTTGTGTTTTTTACAACATATTATTTTGCATAGTTTTTACAAAATATTATATATACCTATTATTGCAGGAAAAGAGAAGATAAGTTTTTTTGTAAGAAAGAACATTCATACGCTTTTGATATCATCCATCAGTCTATTAATATATTTTCAGTCTGCCAAAATTAACAAAAATAAAAATTAAACACCTACTGATCAAAGCTGAAAAAACTTTTAAAATATTTACATTTTTACAATCACTACAATGACAATGAAACATATTTTCTGCCTTTTTTAAGAAAATACATATATATTTATTTATACGTCAAGGAATAACGATTTATTTAGAATAAAATTTTAGTCACAACAAATGTAATTTAAATAAGTAATGTTTAGCGATTATTTTTGGAACGTGACATTTATTTATTAATATCGATTTTAATACTAATCTAGTAAGTTAATTACCTCAAGACTATTTCTTTTTATCTATAAATATCGAATTTGAACTGACAAAAACTACTTTCACCCTTGTTTCTTTTATCGTCATCTAAACATTCCAAAAATATCATGAGTCCCACACACATCAATATTTTACAAAACTATATTCTGAATCTGTTTCTCGAAAGTACCATTTCGTTCCGTCAATGCTTTAAGCACTATATTTCACTCCATCCATATTAACTGCTGGATCAGAAATATTAAAGCAGGTACTGATCACAATTCATGCCCACCAGAAATTCGTGACCCAGCAGAATTCAATATCATCCGTTACGTTAAATGTGGGATAATAGGCTATTTGACAAAATTGAAAATATGCTACAAATTGTGGTCATCCTATCAGATAATAGCCTAAACAAACATTTTTCGCTTTATTTCAAATAAATTATGTATATTTTTTTGCAAATTACACGAAACAAAATGTAATAATTTATTGAATTTTATCTGTGACGAGAACGCCCTGTTGTTGGTTACAACTCTGGTGACGTCACATGCAAGTAAACATACATACCTCGACCGATTGTTGTTCGCGTTTTGCGTTTTCTGGGTGTTAAATTCAATGTGTGAGTTATTTCTGAAGCATTTTCTGTCAAATTTTGATAAATATTATAACTAGTGGCATAAATATTCGTCCATCTTGTTCGTTGTTTACTTGCGTGTGACGTCACACGTGTCACATGATCAGCAACATCGTTTTTGGCGCGGTTTGGAAAATTTAAACTTTAACATTAATTTTTATAAATAATACAGTAAATATTAATGTTGTGTGTTTATTATGTAATAAAGAATAATTTAAAACGATTTCCAAAATTTGTCAAATCGCCTACTTGTTTCTATGAAGTGCGCCGTGACAAAGTTTGGTCGTGCATTTTCTTCACATTCACTCGCAAAAGAAGCGAGACAAAACAGTCGCGAAAATATTTCGCAGCTCGCTTGTTATGTCACCAGATATTATCTTTTACATTTAAGACTTATGGGTCTTATAGTGACCACATTGTCATTCGTTGATTAATGTTCGATCAATGAAAGAATTGGTCTCTCGTCGATTGACGGTCTATTATTTTGTATACCAGACAATGTAACGTGGTTACATTTAAATAAGCGGAAAACCCAAAGCCATGTCCTCAAACCTTTTGACCTTGCAATTGTGTTTTTAACACATGTGTTTTACCAGTCTATTCTGGTATGAAATTAAGTACATTGTGTTCGTAATGGCCGTCCGTCATCTATAATTTTGTCATAGCTTTGTATAGAAACTTTGTCATTGTTATATTCACTGAAGGTTGATATAACAATATATCTCTTGATTTTGTGGTCATCTTAGGTTCTCATTGTTCTCTTCTCGATTCACGTCACGTGTCATCAAGCTAATTACACCACTAACTCACACAGTTGGAGATATCGTATCGAGTAGTACTGTCATGAAACGCCGCCGCTTTGATTTTGTTTAAAGGGCTGCTTGCTTCTGAATTGTAAAGAAAAACATGGCAATTCTACAGCGTAAAGGTGAAATATTTTTACTTGTAGCCTTCCAACATTCCGACGTTTAGAGATCCAACATTTTTACATACAAATGACCAACATCCTGACATATAGTAATCTGGCATTATGCATAGAATAATAATCCAATATTCCGGCAATCAGCGGTCCATTCTAGCATATTAACGGTCAATCATAACGGTCCAACAATTTGACACATAACGTCCAACATTCTGACATATAACGGTCCAATGCATATTGTAACGATCTAATCCGGCATATTATAGCGGTCCAACAGTCTGACAGTAATGCGTTATATAATGATCCAATATCCCGGCATACAGTACAACAATCACCGTCCAACAATCTGGCATAACGGTCCAACAACCTCACATAAACGATCCAACATACTGACAACGTGTTCAATATGTCCAGCGCCGCTGTCAGTCGGAGAGGCGCCTGTCGCGCGCTATGTCGTCGTCGATGGGACCGATGCTGTCTACTTCGTCCACTTCCTCGAGATTCTTTGTGTTGGGATTGCAGAGCCTGGAAAGAACAAGTTACTTATTAAATATCTTTTAGTTTAGACAAGTTTTTACTGCTTAGGAATCAGAGGAGTTATAATTATTGTATCTGTAATTTGTACCTGTGTCTAAATATATAAAAAAGAATTTAAAAAGAATAAAATAATTTATTTATAGCGACACAATAATAAACAGTTACAAAAAAAGGATGGTTATATTCCCCGAAAAAAATCTTGGGACAGCTCCAGGGAGATTCTTCTAAAAGATCACACAAAAACACAACAAACAGGTCGTCATTGTCATAGTTTAGTTGACGATTTCACCTATAAAGAAAGCTTACGATGCTACCATGAGACGGACATTGGCAGAATTGCGTCAATCCAGACGCAGAGCCATCTAGCAAGAAGTTAAACTAAACTTTCGCAATTATAATACCTACAAGAGCGATTCCGCGCTATTCTACTTTCGTCCTACTTCCATCCAGATTTTAAGTTAATAATGAACAATAGCTCAGTTTAACCAACCGGTTCAGAACTCAGTTTGTACATGTACCTAAATACCCACCTGCATTTGCAACAAACGATGCAGGGCGCAGCGAGAAGCAGCAGCGGACTGGCCACCAGCAACAGCAAGCCGAATCCGGCGAAGATGCCGACCACCTGGAAAAACAAGAACCGTATATAAACATGCGGTAGTCTCAAGAATGGTATTGATCGAATAGATTGATTGATTAGTCAATTTGGAGAATGCACGGAGCATTCTCCAAAGAATTGATATCCATTGAGATCCATTCCGTAGTGAAATTCGATCCACACCATCCATAATCTCGCTACCTATATGGTTTCGGTGTGTAGGGACTCCTAGTCTCAATGCCGCCGTGACATTCAGATCATCATTAGCCCTCGTCCACGACTCCGTACACGGCTGAACGAACATGGCTCCCGTAAGGGGGCAGTTTTGCCAATATCGTCACGCTTGGCAAGCGGATTTGTGATCGCAGTAGAGGTGTTAAAAATACACAGAAGGAAGCTAATGCCTTTTCTATGATTAGATTTGCTTAGTGCCGACTGTTCCTTACGACATTCACAGGTTGCATTGGGTTGGTGTGGTGGTGTCTATTCTTACGCCGCGCCGCGACCACAACAAAAGAGGTTTTACCTGAGCGCGATGCCACAGTACAGAAGCGCGGGAATGTCCCAGCTTGTTCTTGCAGGGACCTTTGTCGTAGTGTCGGAGGAGGAAGTCGTCCTGAAACAACACAACATCATCGTTAGTCAAAATTAATTTTCAATATTTATGTGGTCTAAGGGGCCTCAGACACCCGGAATGTCTTTCTAAATTCAGAATCTGATTTCCCGCACCTCTAATCAGGAACAGTCTAATCATATTTTATTTAAAGTCTTATCATAATGATACATATTTCAGCCAGTAAACTATCCCTGTGCAAGCGCAGTTAATTATGGTATTATTTGTTTTAGCTTTTCTCCTATCAAGTCTCACTAATCTATCAATAATATAATCTATAAAGATTGTTATTATATGTATAATAGTAAGTACTAGTTATTTTAAAAATGAAATTTATAGTAAATTTTATAATAATAATAATTCTGGAAAATTTACACATTAAGCTGCAATAAATATTTATAAACTTCTGCGGGCCGAGTACCTACTTTATTAATAGTCTTGAAAAATAGGTAAATAATGCGGTAAATACCCATTACATAGTAATCTAACCGCAAGCTTAAGCAGAGTTATTATTTCTTGTTTTAATTTAATTTTAGCCTTAACACTTTGATTGCTGAAATCACACGGTATGTGTTTTCTACAAGTGACTAATATGCGTTAATCCACACTAGCGCAGCGGCTGAGAAAATACAGATCTTTGTGACTCAGCACAGCCGTAATATTTTTCGAACGAAACGCATGTGCGGCGCAACACAACCGCTGTGTAGAGCGGCAGCACGAATTTTTTAGGTTAAAAGAAAGATCGCAGTCGTCGAAAAAAAATCGCAGTCAAAGTGTTAAAAGAATCAGAAAGCAAATTATTTTATGTTTCATAATAACGGATTAATTCAGATTTATGTTGATTGACTCAAGACAGCATTTCGCATTCACATTTACAACAGTTACTTAATCTAATTCTCTGAATAACACAGTTACATTTTAAATAAGCAAGCTTTATAATAATTAATTCGTAAATCGTTGCAAAAAAGTTTGACAAGAACTCGATTCCTAGCGAATCAACTCGTGCGCATAAATAATGTCCGATGTTTATGGCCAGTAATAATAGAGATCAAATAGGACAGGTACCTACCGACATAAATTTCGTTTATTTTATTTTATGTGAGAATATCTGTTATTCAATCAGTTTAAATTGGCACTCCTTGAGATATTTGATTATTGGTAATAAAAGTTTGGGACGAGTTTTGCTTCAACTGCTAAAACTAACAAGGTAAAGGTTTTTTTGTTCGCTTCTTTACTTTACCTTAAAGAGATTGAAGAATGAACAAAACATCAAAGCGATCATTTTATTACCTAGTTTTACTTTTTTTGAATTTGGTGATATGTTTATCCAAGAGTTAGGTCTAAATAATAATAATAAGGAAATAAAGCACTCTGATAATTATTCAATATATTTGTCAGCACTAAGCATTGTAGGAAAGAGCAAAAATCGATTGCAAATTTTTACAAAAAATCAAGAACAAGAAAGTGATTCTCAGTTTAAATCTGGGGGCCATGTTTATCAACATTGTACCTTGATTTTGGCCTGAGTATAGGCTCCACGTGTGCGAAACCCCGTGTAGGTTTTAAATCAGAAGCTAATTTGTCAAAACGCACGACCTTGGTCTTAGTTTTCCTCTCTTTTTTGTCGTGACTCGAAATAATACAAGTACTCAATTACCTAAGACGGCTGCAATAAAATTTTACGACAGAGATTCCGCGTAGGTTAGGCGCAAACGCCTTTCTATATAGACTAGAAGTGGCTTCGTGACTAGATGAGGGCCATAGTCGAGGGGTTAGAGAAAGCCTCTTAGACCGGTCTAGTGCTCCCAAGGATTGGCATTTACTTGCGCAGGCTTTTTAGAAAATCTCTATGTCGAGAAAATCCAAAGACCTATTTCTATAGCCTTGGAAACTTAAATCTCCATTCAAGCATTAAGCAGCTTCGCTCAGGCAGATCGGAGCGATACAAACACAGAAATAAATAGATTTATCTACCACCAAAATAAAGTAAAAACAGAATTGAGTTTATTTCGATTTCAAGTAAAATAAATGGATTATTTAAGTATTTAACTTTTACGAACTCTTCCGTACCAAGTTGCGAGATAGAACTATCGACTATCTCTGTCGTATAAATATCTATCTATGTAATTTATTGTTTTTGGCCGCTGGGGCAAGCGTGTTCTTGAGTGGAGACCACGACTCGGTAAACGTAGTGTAGGACGACCAGGTGGGGTGACGACCTGCGAAAGACTACAAGCAGATGCTGGATGCGTCAAGCTGAAGACAGGGCGCTATGGCGCTCATTGGGGGAGGCCTATGTCCAGCAGTGGACTGCTATAGGCTGATGATGAAGATGATGAATCTATTGTATTAGGAATATCAGTCATCTAGTACCCATAACACAAGCTCTGCTTACCATGGGGCTAGACGAAGCTGTGTGGATTATCCAGCATTATTTATTTATTAGAACTCCCACAAAATGCGTAGTAGATGATAAAGCAACGACCTCTGCCATTGTTGAAGCTGAGCTCCAGAAAGCGTGACGACATTAGCGACACTGGATACGATTTGCATCACAAATCGTAAATGCGCGCTGGTAACATTATCTACATCTACTGTGGTAAAAGTGGTACCACAGAATTGTATAGAGGTACTCGTACGTTACACGGGATCCCTCGTTTCTACTAACAATAACAAACAATACTTTGGAACCACTGACCTAATTCTAATTATAACCTCCGTACTTATACAATGGGATTGAGGACGACGTCGTCGTCGCCTCAAGCTGTCCTGTATAGTTCGAATCCTATCTGAGAGATGAACTCATTCTGAATCCCTATCTTTAGGTATGCAGGTTATGTATATCTATGTATCTACAGACAGTCGACGACAAAATAACGGAATCAGAATGGTCATAAAACTAATATCGATATCTAGGTTTATTAGAGGCGTAAAAGTTAATTTTTTATTTTTTTATGTATATATACACAAAAAATACTTTTCCGCTAGATTTATTCATTGTAGAACAAAAAGAAGTATTAAGCAAAAAAAAAATCTCGCTGCTAAGCGAAACGATCTACCTTAATATCTTCTAGCATGGACGCGACTGAAGCCACGGGCAGAACCACCTATCATTTGAATGCAAATATGAATTAGTTAAAATCCGGCAGCGCCAGTATTTAGGTGAACATCGCCATTTTCTAAATTCGCTAACGAATTCAACTTTTATGAATAGTAAATGTATTAATTAGAGATGTGCTAGATTTCTGCAATTACTAGACGTATGTAGGTATAGGTAGAATGGTAGTATGCATGGACAATCTAGAGAACCGTGAAAGATTGACTGTCCTAGATTTCTCAATGAGCTTACCTCACACTAAAGTTTTTTTATAAGTAAATAAGAAATGATGCTGGACAATTCACACAGCTTATCTAGCCCCCAAGCTAAGCAGAGCTTTGTGTTATGGGTATGTACTAGGTACTAGATAACTGATATAGGTACTTAATTTAATAAAAAATATCTTAGAGGTAGATACTTTTTACGATACATTCAGAAAACATTCAGAACACCCGGACCAATTATCCGCACTGGGATTGTGTCTAGGGTAAAATAACGAAAAACTACGTCACTTTGTTATCGAATGTTGCACTATGTATTTTTTCTCTATTCTACCCTAGACAACAAACCCCGTGCTAAGCTTACTGATCGTACAAACATTTGCCCCTTGGCGGGACTAGAGACCTACACCGATGACGTGGACATATATAGACACTTGAGCATTTTGCGTCGGAAAGAAGGATACTCACATCAAGCGAAGCGAGGCAGTACCAGCAGAAGACATGCTTGCATCTCTTGCACATCATCTGCGCGCATCCCTCGTCCTTTTCGATGGGTACCCGGCACATCGGACACAGTTTGATCAGCTCTGAGTCCGCGAGGAGGGGAGCGCCGGCGCCAGAATTGGAGGCGGAAGCGGCTGCCGCTTCGCAGGTCATACCGTCGTGCCACTGGGGAAGAGAATAAATAACATTAATGCAACGCCTTCTCTTAGTTCAAAACTATAGAAATTTGTGACGTGCCCAAGAGTCCTGCTAGGTCTTAAGGAAATAAAGCACTTTGAAGTTTGATACAGCTTACTAGGATATGCTTCAACGTAAGCCCAGGTCTGTATTCACGCGCACTCACTGAGTATGACAGTACTGGAAACACACATCAGCATATACATAAATAAATATTGCTGGACAATTTACACAGCTTTATCTAGCCCCGTTATGGGTACTAGATAACTGATATACATAATACAATACATTACATTGATATTATATATTTAGCTGTAGGGTATGAAGGCCGATACTCGGCGTCGAGTTGTAGATTATGATGGATGACAATACGCAACATATTATTGCACTGCAGGGACTTACTTGACTTAGATATTGGAGAACATTCTAAATAACAATAACTCTATGACTGAGCAAACTTTCATAATACGAGACTAAGAAACGCAATATGAAACTATGATTAGTCATCGATCTATGCTTGAGTAACGCTTCTGCATGGACGAATAAAATAAATAGACCTCCAAGGTCCATTCATCCGACCGAGAATCGATTACTAGTTATCTGGTAGGGCGCGAGATGGCGCTACGTGTAGCAATTCGTTAAAATTAATCAATCTGCCCGTTTATTTTACCGCAACAGCGCCACCTATAAAATGGTCTTTGCAGCTTTTCAAGAGTCTATGTCAATGATATACTTCCATCTAATAAAATTTTATAGATGGTGCTAATGTCGATTGCTACATGATTGATACGTTGCCAGATAGCATTTTTCCCGGCTGAACGACGACGACGCGACGCGACCCGGCGGTGACGCGACGTTGCCGTTCTGCTGTGTTCTGCACTGGTTTTACTAAAAATATTATTTACGTACTCTCACGTACCTCGCATCAGTATTGCCATACAATAAAAATCCCCCTAATTTTGGGTTAATATATAATATTTTTTTACGAACGTTTTGACTTTAATTAATAAATTTTATTCATGTTTTTCCTACAGCACACACATTATGCATAAAGCTCGAAACAATTTTCAATAAGTACTTGATTTAGCACGTTTCTTGGTCGATTGGATTGGATGGACATTTTTTTCTAAAATAATTCGGTATTTTTGACATAACGACGCAGAACCGCTTCAAAACTAATAATTGCTAGAAATTTGATTAATTAAGGCTAATGTCCTGATGGAATGTTTGATTAGTGAATTGTAACATTTTCATGGTGTTGTAAACCAAATTCAAAACAATTGACGGGTGGTCGTATAATTTTTTGAACATCGTTAGAATATTGTAATGATCCTTCTATTTCGATAGCAGAGTTATCGGCTCCGTGGCTCAGTTGATTAACACACTGAATTATTCCTACAAAGAATACTGGAAAGCGACTGTTGGTTCGAACCTCTAATTCTCATGCTTTTGCATAAGTAACTTTTTGTTAAAATCTTTTTATTGCTTTTTGCATAAAATCAAATCATGGTAAATATCCCGTTTTAAATGACTTTATCTTTTTGTTATTAAAATTTTTGAAGGAATATTTATACCAGATACAGATACCTTTCGAATTTTATGATATAAATATATATATTTTATAAAATAATTCGGTATTTTTGACATGACGACGCATAACCGCTTCAAAACTAATAATTGCTAGAAATTTGATTCAGGCTAATGTCCTGATGGAATGTTTGATAATTACGTAATTTTTTATGGTGTTGTAAACCAAATTCAAAACAATTGAAAACATACTCTTGGTTTTAAACAGTTAATCAAGCTTATTGTTTAACATTGATTTTCTTATTTGTAAATAGTTATTAATTTATAAGGTTAATTTAGAATACTAAGGAGATAACATTTTAAGTGTTTTCAATGCTTTGTAAAATTAAAAGACAAATTGTTGTTTGAACTGCGCGCCACGTAGTGGAGGTGACGCATGTTCAAACAACAACTATTAACGATTTAACTACTTTGTAAACATAAATAATAGATGAGAAATAAGCTTATAAATGACGTTAATATTTACTACATCAAAATTGATTTTTAAATGTTTTCTCAAACATTCTCTCGTCGTCAAAAACCACGTGGTGCGAACCACGTGGTTTTTGAAATAAAACCGCATTGTGCGGCGGGCGAAACCCATTACTTTTTAGTGTGTGGTGTTTCTTCATTTGCTATGAGTGATCCTAGAGTGAGTGGTAACGTTGGCCTTGCTGGCACCAGCTTTGCTGGCACCAGCTCTGCTGGTGGTAGTTTGGCCGACGTCATACATTCAAAAAATCCTATTAGGCAGGGTACTTCGACAGACATCTTTATAAGTCATGTTCCATAAAATTTTAAAGGTATCATATTCCTTCAAAAATTTTAATAACAAAAAGTTATTTATGCAAAAAGCATGTGATGTGGAGGTTCGAACCAGCAGTAGTCATATTCCATTATTTATTGTTGTTACATACCAGTGTCTTAAACAACTGAGCCATGGAGCCAATATAGGTGCTGTCGGAATAGAAGGATGATTTCAATATTCTAACGATGCTCAAAAGATCCGTCAAGTTGGTAAAAATGTGACAAACACGGTAGACAAATAATCACTGATTTTAATGATGATTGTATGATGTTTTCAGTGTATTTTCGTAATGTTCTGTTATTATATGCTTGTTCTCGATCTTCACATGCATAAGTAATTTACGTTTATGGTGTTTATCATCTTATTCACTTGATTTGCACTGTTTATTGTTGTTCACAGATCGTCCTTGTTGTTTTTGTAATCACTGTTTTCTAGCTCTAATTTGTAATGTTTCGTTGAGATAATGTTATGCCATATGCTTAGTACGTTTTACTTTAATTTTCACTGGTTTAATCACTGTTTTATCCGGATTACAATTTTAAATAAATTTTATTCGTAGGGTGTACGTTGACCTTACGAGCGCAGCGCCCTCTTGCAAATAAGCTAAAGTAAATAAAACGAGAAAACCTGCGGCATAATAGATAGGTATGCTTAGGGTATCTAATTGGACAGAAAGGGCCTGTTTTATATAAGTTATTGTTTTCATACACACTTCAAATAGCTAATCATAAAATTAATGTTATCATACAAACTTTTCATTTGCACGCCATCTACCTATTAAACGATGCTTTATCTTGTACATTATGCCACGCCATCTATCACTATTCTTTAGAGACTAGTCTACCAGGACGATTATCTATTAATAAAACAAAATTTGAATATATCAACCGGTAAGTATCAAAAACTTATTTAAAAAAATCTATAAAAGAATTGTTACGATTATCAAATGACTCCTATTCATTTACCGAGTTTAATCGTGGAATATAACGATTTTCGTGATAAGGATCAATGCCATCTAGTATTAACCAGAATTTTGGAGGAACGCAACTTTGAATGGGCTCTGGCTATCTAGTGTTTCCTTCATCTATGGCTTCTGCCATAAAAAATCATTACTCAAACATAGACGACTCCGGCTAGCTTTCATAATAAGGGTCAAGCGGCTCTAGATTCATTCTATGGATTTTGATACAGCTGCGAAGAAAAAAAGTAGAATACCTATTATGTGTGTAGTTTTTTTTGTAAAGATCACTGAAGCAAAACGTGATGTTCGACGTTCACTCGCGTAGGTATGTTAACGTAATGCCATTGTTTTACTTGCAGTAACCATCTATTTTTACGTACTTATATTCATATGCTTGGTAAAACCGAACGTGAGGTGGCAAGGCAAGGGTTAATACTCGTATTTGAATACAATGGAGAGCAAGAACGATAAATTGACCGGTTAATTACAATCTCCGGGAAATCAAATTCGACATCTTATTTCGGAAGATGTTAGCGAAATTTCTATAATTCTGTCATGCATGATTTTTACGAAATTTGCGTTAAATTTAAGGATTAGAGGTCAAAGTCAATAGCATTTATTCTTTAGGCTTACAAAATAAGCACTTAGACAAGTCATATTTTATATTATAAATTATTATCTATCAAATAAAATTATTTTACTGTTCACTTCAATTTTTTGTCCACAAGTGGAAGAAGTGAAAAAGAAACCACTAGCATGTTCATCTCTTATATGTCTAATACATGGTTATTTGCTATATACATACATATATGTATATTGGTAAACGTTTAAAATATATATTACACAATTTTGGAGTTCTACCCAGACCTTGGTAACGGCAAATTTATGTCTACAAGGCGACCATAAATTTCAAAATAGTACCTTACCTACCTAGAATTAAAGTTTTGTAAAAATGTATCCAAATACTGGTTACGGAGGTACTCACAAATAACTTGCGAAACCGGTATGTATATACGAGTACAATTTACATTCATTAGCGTTAATCAGTTTACTTTTGATTTGCATTGTAATATACGGTGTTCGTATAAAGGCATGTTTATATTAGGATTTCACGACTGAAAGCATAAAATTTGTACCAAATTACTGAATTTCTTTGCAGAGGCTCCTGCGTTTACGATGCTCTTCCCAGATTGTCTCATGAAAATTCATATGGGTTTACTTGCCTACCTTCCTCCGAGATGTAGTAAAGTCAAAGGATCCTTTGGCTTTATCATTTGCTCGTAATAAAACGAAAAAGAATAAGATTCTGGATATAGTTCTAGTGTTTAGAAGCTGAAAGTTCACGGAAAATTCTTACATCTATGGGTACTAATATTATAAAGAGGGAAGGTTTGATTTTTTGTTTGTTTGTTTGTAATGAATAGGCTCCGAAACTACTGGACCGATTTGAAATATTATTTCCCCGTTGGGAACCTACACTATCCCCGGTGAACATAGGCTATATTTTATTTTCAAAAAAGTTAGGGATCCGTACTAAAACCGTGCGAAGCCGGGAAGGGCCGCTAGTAATCTATAAGCTCTAAAAAGTGCAGGATATTTTTCTTACAGCTGCAAAGGTAGATAAATTAAATGATGAATTCTTTGTATGTATTTTCCGTTTAAAAAAGAAGATCTGTTAGACATGTATGTATGTATTCAGTCTTGTCTGGGAGAACCCCGGAGCGACCGGGCTATTATATTAGACTTCTCTGATAGTATAGAAGTTTTAAAGGGATGTGATGTGGAAGTTTAGTTTTTAAACTGTTGTTTTATTTTTTTGTCTATTAAAGTTTTTCTGCATTTACTTTCCCACTATTTTTGTGTGTGTGTCCGCTACAAATATAAATTATTCTTTAAAATGAATTCTCTCAAAATCCGACTTCGTTATTCCATTCTATCATTGTCTTTCGATTTCGTCTTTCCGTTAGACCTACCAGCTTTTGGTTATATTTTACGTATTTTTATATAATTCACAAACATGTGAATATAGCCTTACAGTTTGGGGCTAATTTAATGTCAGGGTGGACATTTCGCGAGTGTTACCCAACTGCGTATCAGAAATTGATACGGGTTGCGTGATATAAGCCTAAATATGTAGCGATTTCTAATTTTATTCCGAAGATAAAATCAACTCTAATTAGATATGATAATATTTGAGTTATTTTAATAAAGAGTGTTTAAAGCCTTCACGCCTGTAGTTACCAAATCACAGCGGAAAAAATGCAATGATTGACGGATTATGAGAGAAATATAGAAAACTAGTTTTTGCACGCGGCTTCGGACGCGCTTTTCAAGTAGCCTATGTCCGACTCCGTCCCCGGAATACCGTTTGCACGTTCATTCTAAATTAAACTTTATTTATTTCGCATCAAGATGCAAATTGGCACAAGCGTGGTCGTGGTGTCGGGGGGAGTTTTCGTATTATGTCAATATTTTTTTTTTACTTTTTACGTACTAAATAAAGTTTAATTTAGAATCAAAGTACGCGCAGCATCGTTTCGCGTCGCTTCTCGGTGTCAGCTGATCCTAGGCGTAAACAGTTAAGTCAGAAAGACATAATTACTTAGAGTATGGATTACCTACTTAGATAGGGTTGAAGAATTTCCCAAAAGAATACGTATACAAAGTACATATATGAGTAATGCTAGACCTAGATTCTTCCCGCGGCTGCGCATGCGTTGTTTCGTTGGAAACGTTTAATTACGGATGGGTGGGAATGGTGACCTGAATTTTTGCATGGGTGTAGCTCTAAACATGGAAATAAACAAAGGCTACCCATAAATCAGTTCCCATGGGATATAAATAACCTTTAACCGCATAGTGTTTCTATGCGGTACGCGAGCGGTTTCCGCCGGGAGAAACTAGTAAGTCGACCGATGTGGCGCGGTGGGCGAAGGTCCGCCTGCGACGCAGGACGTTGCGGGTTCGATTCCCGCCTCGGAACAATTGTGTGTACGATCTGCAGATATTTGTTCCGGGTGTTCTGGTCGTTTTCTATGTACTTATAATAAAAAATATCTATCTATGTAATGTATTGTATTATGTATATCAGTTATCTAGTACCCATAACACAAGCTCTGCTTACCATGGGACTAGATAATGCTGTGTGAATTGTCCAGCATTTTTATATTTTTTTTTTAGTTCTGTCATAAAGGTGTGAAATCTTTTTTCACGGCTTTAAGCCTATGGTAGAGCTACAGTAATGTTGCAAAAAACAACATTTAATGAACAACGTTTAGCGTTGAATCCAGACAATAATTATAGTTGCTTAGCATGGTGTCGCAAAACATGATAATAGTATGTTAGAATTATGTCAGTTATTAGTGTCGTTAGCGTCGCGTTGTTTACTTCATCGCGAAACTTTTAAGTTAATACAATATTAGTCATTCGATTTTATTGTGACTTCAAAGTCTTCATCGTCAGCCTAGGCCACTGCAGATAATATGCCGAAAGAGCGCCATAGCGCCTTGGGTTCAGCTTGCCACAACCAGCATCTGACAGCAGTCTTTTGACACAGGCGGAATAAGACATAGATGACTGATATACCTAATAAATACAACATTAAAATAGATAGATTTTTATGTATATACTAATATTATAAAGAGGAAAGGTTTGATTTTTTGTTTGTAATGAATAGGCTCCGAAACTACTGGACCGATTTGAAAAATTCTTTCACCGTTGGGAAGCTACACTATCCCCGGTGAACATATGCTATATTATATTTTCAAAAAAGTTAGGGATCCGTACTAAAACCGTGCGAAGCCGGGAAGGTCCGCTAGTATTAAATATACATAGAAACCTTCACCTGCTGCGACACAGAGCACATCCACAATGACAGATAAAACTGACATTATTGCATAAGCAGCGTTTAGTTAGGATTAGGACACCTAACCACAATATCTCCCTCATTTTCTCAAAAGCTCTTATCTCTAATATATGGGAATATGACCCCTTTCCTTAGCAACACAAGGTATATTTTCATGTATGCCGAAACGTTAAATTCTGCAGCATATTCCAGACCACGCCGGCATACCGGCATAGTTCCAATAAGTTAAGTACACATGAATATTCCAAAGGGTAGGGTTAAGAACCTGGCGACACCTAACGACCCGTGACGATATTCGAGCGTTGCTCTTCAGAAGGTCATTAAATTAATGTATTACAGGGTTTAATGTTTTTAACCAAAACTGTAAGCTAACTACAAAATCCTGCATCTTAACACTGGTTTTTAAGTTTAGAGGCCTACGTCCAGCTGCGGACTATTATAGGTGGAAATCTATGTGTCATAGTTTATAAACCTTCCTCTTATCACCCTATCTATTTCCGAAAACCGCATTAAAAGTTCAAAAGATCTAAATAAGCGAACTAATGATGATGATGATGCTGAGAAAGAGCGAATAGTATTGTCAGGATATGGAGATACATAATCGAATAATGCTCAGGTAATTTTCTTTATTTGTGTTTTCCCTGACATCAAACATCATAAATATAACAGAAATTCCATAAAGCGAAAACGAGTATCGAACAAATCATCAAGGAAAACTTGTCTCTAATAAACGACTATGTAGGGTTAGATTATAATATAATAATTGAATGAAATCATCGAGATTTTCCGCACGTCCAGAAATACAATTAACCTTAGATCGAATTGGAATTTCCCTTCATAACATATTTTGCAAGAACAATTCGAAGAATCTTCAATATGCTTATGTACTTTTCGATACGATCTTGGCAGCATCCCAATTTAGTATTTAATATCAGTATTAACACCTGAATTGCCCTACCTACATACTATTTGCAAGTCTGAGTTCATACCTAATTTTAAAATAATGTTGATTGGAATTCCCCAAAATTTCCTTGTCTTTTTAGACGTTCTCTGTTTTCGTTGAGGCAAAAAATTGGTATTTGCAGCGTCAAAACAATAAACACCACCATTACTTTTAAATGCCCGAACAGATTCTGAGGTACCTAATGGGGTATCATAAAGTTTTGGTTTCTTGATCACCACGCAGTACGCTGCGTTTTGTCACGTCGTCGTCGGCTGTCCATGCGCAGAAGCAGTCATTAAAGGTCAGTTTATATCTACAGTTGCCGATTTTAGCTTCGCAACGCGGTTATGTGTTTTAGCCCATAGAAGGAGCCAGACGCGTGCCTTGGCAGACAAAAAAGTATTATACTGTGTGTATAAACGTATTTACATCTACAGTGCATACACCGACAGACACCGGCCGTGCTGGCGGAATGAATATTTAGTTTGCGCGGAGTCCGACAACCACTGTGCCGGTAGTAGATGTAATCGGACCTTTATTCTGTAATCTGTGATATCACGCTGTGGTGTGATAATCAAATGACCGCTTCTCCGCCTAACAGTACGTACGCTGTGTAGTGTGGTGATCAAGAGACTAAAGCTTAAAGCTGAACGCGCCCCTGTCCATGCCGCAGGAGTCGTACTCGATTTTACAGAAATGCGCAGCGTTCGGCGCGGATAGGTGCGCGATGTTGCATACTATTTTTTTCATATACAGAATTAGAAAATGCGATCACTGCGGCAAGTGCGGCACCTGCGGTGCGGACAAGTGCGCGTTTAGCTTTAGATAACAATCCATAAGTCAACACGATTGACACTGCCGCCTTACGTTTTTTGAAAAGGCAGGATTGTTTTTTAATTTTTGTCTAATAAGCTTTTTTTTTTATTTTTGAGATCATTGCTATAAAATTCTGACTATCTAGCACGTTATGAACAACCTTAATGTCTTTTTAACAGGCGCTAGTGTGAAGAAAAAGCGTGTATCACGAACAAAGCGGGAGCTAAGATAAGAGGGCGTTGTGAAACGCCAGAGCACACTGATGTAGTGCATTGTTCAGGGGGTCTCGACTCGACCCAGTTCGGTGTAGATGTGAAAACATGTCTTTGTACATCAGACTTCGTTGTACCAGCCAGTGCTGCCAGTGGTGCAGCCAGGGGCTTAGACTTTTTCACTTGCCGGTCGACTCGCGTATTTGGAAACTGCGTAAAACGAAACGTAAAGGAGCGTAAAGGATACTTAACTTCTTTGTATTATGGAGTGTACATACTAAAGACGACGTAGACAATGCGTATAGTGTGTCATATGAAATGCTCGAATAATGCTAGTGATTTTGAGATAGAAGGTTTAATTTGTATTTACTTTTCTTTATATTTCAAAAAACCTATTATACACACACTAAAAACCAGAGGGTTGTCTAGTGTGTGCGTTACAGCGAAATGTTATAAGATATAGTTGAGTAGAGCAGGAAAAGCTTGTACAAAAACACTTAATGTGCAAGCAGCGAAGAAAAAGATAGAAATTGGATAAGTGCTCGCTGTGTGCAAGAGAGCCTTGCCGGTGGTCTTAACTCTCACACGGGACTATATTTCATTCAAATGGTTGAAATATGGCGCCTTTGTGCTGGTGTGAACTGATTGGTTCATGTTGTACAATAGTGGGAAATCGGCATTGAATGAAATGCCATTCGAACCGGATGTGATGGCATAAGAAAATGTATTGGGAAATGCGGCTCATTTCATACAAGAGCGGAAGTTTCATAACATTCATAAATTCATCTTTAACTCGACTTTTCCGTTCTTCGAAAACAAATGAAACACGCTTTCTTGGACGTGTTCGTTTACGATTTAAGAATAAGCGCAAGTAATGGGGTGTTTTATGTCCGATTACGAATAACTTCCAAAGATTTTCCGGTACAAAAAGTGCTTCTTTTTAATAGTATATCATTTTTATTCTGTGCATTTTTACCTAATCTATGCAAAATTTCACTATGCAAATGTCCGATTCGTTCCGTAGTTTTGGCGTTGTTCGCTTTTGCAATTATGATTTTTGTAGAATGTATTAATGTCCTTTAAAACTAAATTTAGCTTCGTAATCCAGATTCGGGCTCAAAAACTATTAAAATGGAATGTCCCTGTGGTCGGATACAGAACGGTATACACAATAACATATCTACTACTTTTGTCTTTATATTTATTGTAGGATCTTCATTTCAATATATTAATCGTTGTTATCATATTAGCTTAATAGGTAGTATCACAATGTGAACCCTATTGGGCGTAAACAAGAAGTGGAAGGCAGATATGGAAGGTAGGTTGTTTTTGGTTAACTCGAATATAAGACAATCCATAAGCACGAAAATAGCATAAACTACGACTCAAAATTTGCACAGTATTTCTTCGTACACCAAACAACAAAACAAACAGTAGCCTTAGTAAACTCAACCATAAACGCAGTGTAGCATAGAGTGAAACCAAGCATACTGTAAGAGAGCGTGCCAGTCGTCACTTGCATGAATAGATCTAGGTGACCTGCTGGAACAATGCATGCTAGGAAAGCTGTTGCAGCCAGATAAAATGTTCTTTCATGTGAGATTCTCACGCCTCGAGGGGCAATAACGGAGGGACAAAGGTTTTCGGGACGGCAATAAAGGAAAAGGTCCAGCCATTGGTCACTATTTAGTTCTAAAAAAGGCGCAAAAGGTAGTAAAATGTTGGCTTAACGACTTGAAGGCCGGTTTCGACCAAATCGGAGAGGATATGTATGAAAATAATCAAGAACAATGGTAGAAAGAATGAAAGTTATTGGTTCACATCACAAGATATCACAGAAGGAAAAATATAAAAACAAATAACATATAAAACTTTAGTTGAGCAACACGCAGGTAGAAAATAACGAGATTATTTTGGTTACTTTTACACATTATCCTCGCCTTTCTGCCTCTCTTTGTTCCGTTGAAAATCGCTCGTTAATATCAAACGAAAAGGGACGATTTCGGTCAAGAGCGAATCTATCCTAGATCTAGCTCCCACGCAAATCGCAATCTATTTCAAATTGTAACAATTCAAATTGCTATGTTTAGAGTTCGTATAGCGTCACTTATTTTCAGCGATTGGTTCAATGTAATTAGACTCATAACTACAACTTGTCGTAGCTAAAGTGAAGTAAAAACAGCGAGAATTTATCCCTACGTTATTTTTAAAGGGCATGTCAGTAAAAGGTCAACTATAAATAAAACGCGGGTATAATCAGGTAGAGTATGGAGATCGCTATAGCCCTAGCGCACTCAGCGGATTGTAAAATAGACAAGGGAAACCTATGCTTTCAAACTGCACAGCGAAGTACCTATAGTTAAGTACCTAGAGCTGTAGCTTTTACTGTTTTCAGAAATACTGAATAGGGATAGCTAGTATCCATATAAAGCCTGAAACTCTTTTGTTTATCCTGTTACCTACGCATCATCAGCATCATTGTATCCACCGTATAAGTCCACCTGGTGAACATAGGCCTCCGCCAAACGACGTCGCAAATTGCGTGCAAGTAACTAGTACCCAGGTACTCGTATCATCAAACTACACCCAAATCAGATTCTAATCGTAAGCTAGAAAATATTTAAGAGTGAATTATCTAGAATCGAACTGAATCAAATAAAATAGCTTTAAGTAGTTCCATTACGGTCTTTTTATTGTATACTAGCGGACCTTCCCGGCTTCGCACGGTTGTAGTACGGATCCCTAACTTTTTGAAAATTTAATATATGCCTATGTTCACCGCGGATAGTGTAGCTTCCCAACGGTGAAAGAATTTTTCAAATCGGTCCAGTAGTTTCGGAGCCTATTCGATACAAACAAACAAACAAAAAATCAAACCATTCCTCTTTATAATATTAGAGCATAGAAGTATAGATTCTATTATCTCATCCGTGAAAACCTTCAATAACCTTTATAGTATTAATCAATTTATAGTCTGTTATTTACAAGCCTCTGGTTTTCCTTCAAATAAATATAATATAAGAATCACTTGTAAAAGGGATTTATGATTGAATTCTAACTAAAACTGTTTTGATTAGTAAGATATCATCCAATCCAACTGTCAAGAATAGATCCTATTGCTATTCCGCGATTCAAAGAACCCTTAAGTTTGTCACAAACAACTTCAGTTCTTGGAGCATGAGAATTACTTGAAACTTTGTAGGGAGTTTTAAGTGATAAGGCGGCCGCCAATTCCATGGCATTTATCTAGAATATAATAAAATTAAGTACGACCTGTTTGATACGACGCCGAAATACAAATATTATCTATCTATCCATCTATAATACTCGTATACTACCTAACTTACGGGAAAAACTCATTATTTAGTTAGAGCCTTGTCTATGTTACTAAATAATGAGTTTTACCCGTCAGAATAGTGAATATTCATAATTACTATTTATTTTATATCTAAGTTAAGTAGTAGGTATATTATAAATATTTGATTTGTATATTTAGTTAGGTATTTGTAACATTTATTTATTATTTGTCTTTAAGTATTCGCTATGTTATGTTCATATTTATTTTTGCTTACGTTTGGTACACCCCCTGCCTTTCTTAAATTCACATAATTCTTTCCATCCAAAGATTGCCTGGTAGAGATAGCATCTGAGCGAAAAGGCCATCCATTATACTTGTCGCATGTAATATATTTTTTTTTGTAGTGATCTGCATCTGGTGTACAAACAATAAAGTATCTTTGTATTGTATTGTTACTGGTAATTGTTGCGTGAAACCTCTTTCTTATTGATTTTTCGTGAAATTTTCACTACTTCGTGTAACTATGAATAAAATACAAAACTATACCACAGTACACATATAGAAACTATACCCCCTTTGAAGTTGTCCGTGGATATTATTCGGCAGTTCACAATAATTTAACGATGTTTCGTGGAACGGTAGCATTAACTTTCATGCGTTCTTTGTTAATAGTTTAATTGTTTTGTGAAACTTAACTGAACTTTCAAATTGTTTTGTAACGGTGCAAGCTGAACGATGCTTGGTGATTGTTTTTTGAAGCGTTGACGGGGACAAAGGGAAAGCGTTGGTTTTTTTACTTAAAGAATGTCGCTACAGTTTTAGTTTTCTGTTAATTTTGTAATTTTATATGTGTGTGGACAATGGCTGAAAAAAGAAACTTTTTATTTTATTTATTTAATTCTGAGCTGAGTATAGTATAATATAAAGGATATATGTTGTGTGTGCTTGATTCATTGAACTTCAAAACTCTGTCTGACGATAGGTCCTCCAGCACACCTATACTTGGTGTAGAATGTTTCTTTCCAAACATCAAAGCCTTCTGCACGCGCTAGTCGATTCGTCCTGGGCAGACTCCTTTTGAGGCCCTCACGGCCACGGCATGTCTAAGGCCCAATCGACACCGGGATGGCTGCAGTCGGCAGGGACGCGGCGAGCACTTTCAGTGTCAAATAATTTTACAATTTATCTACATACACACCGAGACCAATATCGCACAAAAATTGCGAATCGCGGCACCACTTCGCTTGCGGCCGCTGCCGTCCAGGTGTGAACTTAGCCAAGTCTCTGGTTGTCATGTGACTCACCTCCTGGTTGCACTGTGAGCAGAACTCGTGCCGGCAGGTGGGGCAGTGGGCAGGCGAGGCGGCCCGCACCGCCACCACGGTCTCGCAGCCGACGCGCGGGCAGAACGCTCGTCCAGCATCCATCGCCACTTCTGTTGAACCAAGAAAAGAGGGATAAGAAATGTGGTTTATGATATAAAATGAATAAATAATGCTGGACAATCCACACAGCATCATCTAGTCGCAAGCTAAGCAGAGCTTGTGTAATGGGTACTAGATGACTGATATTACTACATACATCACTACATAGTATAAAACAAAGTCGTTTTCTGTCTTTCTGTCCAACTGTGTTTTCTGTCTTTCTTCGCAACGTATTTTGATGCGGTTTTTTTATAGATAGAATGATTCAAGAGGAAGGTTTATAAACCATTTGACACATAGATTTACACGCGGTCGAAGCCGCGGAGCGCATCTAGTTATACAATAAATTACATAGATAGATATTTTTATTATACATAGATAACGACCAGAACACCCGGAACAAATATCTGCAGATCGTACACACAAATTGTCTCTCGCAACCTCCTACGTCATAGGCGGACCTTCGCTCACCGCGCCACAGAGGTCTTCGATATTGAAGATCGGTTGGCAACAGAAGTGTGTTACCGTCATCACGCATGATTTCATATTAACTGAGCCATAAGAGAACGTAAGATTGATTCGATTCACAAATGGCCTTAAGTTATTGTGTTAGTTAGAGCAACAAGCTGAGTACAGCAGGACCTGTTAGATCCACACACGCGCTTATCTGTACGTAAAAAATACGTGTTAGTACGCACAAAAGGAACCAAACCAAAATATTTTGGAAAACTCACAAAGGCCGGTTGACTTTTAAATTGAATTAATCACCAGCACACCACTCTAAAAGAAATTGTGAAACTTTCGGATGGCCTAACGACAACACAATAAATACCTTGACTTTAGATCGGGTCATGACAGAACAACACTGACCTACAGGTCACACCAGATAAACTCGACTCGACTGGACTCATTCGGAGCATCGTCATACAAACGTAGTTTGTATCTATATATTCACTTGTAGTACCTACTTATAAAAATAAAGACAATTTTTCTAGTGAATATAACACATATTATGACATTGCATACAGCGTAACAATCTTTCAGAAATATCACTCTCTGTCTGACTTATACCATACCTTAATACCATACCATGATATTATTTATCTAATATATCTTATTTATATCACTACATAGTATAAAACAAAGTCGCTTCCCGCTGTCTGGCTGTCCCTATTATAAACTTAGATCTTTAAAACTATGCAACGGATTTTGATACGGTTTGTAGTTATTGTAGTTTTTGTAGGAGTGATTCAAGAGAAAGGTTTATAAACCTTTTTTTTTTACACAAATATTCTCGGGGCGAAGCCGCGGGGCGCATCTAGTATCTAATAATATTTTACTACCCGGGAATTTGTCATCAAAACTAGGTTTATACGAAACTTGTAATAACTTTCTTGCGGAAATATTTTCCACCAGCGATAACTTAACTCTTTATCTCGTGGTGTCGCTTTCGCAAAGGGACCACGTCGTACACTTAAAAACACGACAATGCAACACGTTTTAGGGTTCCGTATTCAAAGTTTGTCCGTTTGTAAGTCACAATACACTTTCTCGCTCAAATAATTCCGGACATCCACACATCATCATCTAGCCTCTAGCAAAGCAAATAAAATACATAAATAAATAAATAATGCTGGACAATCCATCGACAGTGTCATCTAGCTCCAAGCTAAGCAAAGTTGGTTTCCCTTTGTACTATCCAGACCGAGTCTTTGATTTATACCGGATCCTTGTAATCGATATCTAGTAATCGATTATTAGATCGATCTGAATGCATTTTGATGAATGTTGCGTGTCGAAGATTGATCATAATTTCAGTTGAATTGAAGCGTATCGATTCAATTATACTTAACATTGCAAGGTTCAGTTTACCTTGACGAGTATACAACGAGTTATTGGTTCATTGTTGACTTGCGCACGAGTTCATTTGATCATTTTATTTGTACGCTAAGCCTTTTCCATATTATAAAACGTATTATTTTTTCGTATATACATATTTTCCATATCATATACGATATTATAGAATATAGAAATTATAGGTGTCAAAGGAACTGCTCTTAAAATGTTCGAATCCTACCTGTCGAATAGATTTCAAGTTGTTAACATAGAACATACCCAAAGTCAAACAGAGCCCATTACTTGTGGAGTCCCTCAAGGATCTATTTTAGGACCTCTCCTGTTTTTAATCTATATTAATAATGCACATCATTACTTTGTATGCGGACGATACATGTTTGTTCTATTTTGGTGCTTCAATTCATACCATGCTGTCTCATGCTCAAAAAGATCTCAACAAACTCTTCTCCTGGTTCCAACACAATCTTCTTACAATAAATATTTCTAAAACTTGCTACATTATTTTTAAAGCCAAAAACAAACCAATACCTTATTATGACCCTCCCAAAATAAACAATGTTGAACTAAAGGAAAAGAACAGTGAAAAATATTTAGGTTTACACTTGGATAGCTCTTTGACGTGGAATACACACATCACACACATTAAATCGAAACTTTCATCGCTAACTGGTTCAGTAAAAAATGTCATGCATTGTGTTCCGCGTCAAATACGCTATACTATCTATAACAGCCTTGTCAAACCACATTTGCTATATTTGATAGAGCTGTGGGGCAGTGCTGTAAAATCAAAATTAGCAAAACTTCAAATATCACAAAATAAACTTATCAAACTCCTTTTCAATATTCCTTACTTAACTTCCACAGAAACAGTTTATAAGGAAACAAAAATAATGAACATTAAACAGTTATACAAATATACAACATGCATCCTAGTCCGTAAAATACTAAATAATAAAATTCACACAAATTTAACATACACAAAAATAGGAGAAATAAGCAAACGTAGTTCACGTCGTGCCAGCTTTATCGTTCTTCCGAAAACTCGGACTAACTATGGCAAAAAAACGATACTATGTGAAGGCGCACAGCTTTACAATACTTTACCCTCCCAAATTAAAAGTGTAAGCTCATTTAATGTGTTCAAACTCAAATTAGCTCAACATATCATAAATAATAAGTCACTTCTTATTAAGTGAACACATCAAATGAGCCAGCTATTGAATGACCACAACCTATGTATAACCTTAACCTAAGAATCCTGTTCTCATGTAAGTGACTTTAAATTGTCTTTTTGAGAATAAATGAATATTAAACGTATATACGATATCATGATGGATTTTGAGAGACTACTCCGAAATGTTTTTAGACATCTACAGAATACCAAAAAATCCTACTAATATTATAAACGCGACAGTTTATATGTATAGATGTTTGTTACACTTTCACGCAAAAAACTACCGAACGGATAGGGCTGAAATTTTGCATACAGGTAGTGCCAGGCCCGGAATAAACCAAAGGCTACTTTTTATCCCGTAAATCAGTTCCCATGGGATTATTTCCCACAAGCTGAACTCAGGGTACCATGGCGCTCGTTACGGAAGTCTTATGAGCATCAGTTGACCGATATAGACTAATGATGATGATGCTTGCCATAATCCCTGTGCGGGTAAGGGTAAAGGGATCGCAATTCGGTGGTGTGTCTCTTGTTATGTTAAATAGTTATTGTATTGTTTCATTACTTTGTTACACTTTACACACAATATGCTAGAGTTTGTACAAACGTATAGTATCTCGTTGCCTTGAATACTAGGTCCATTACTATTCAATGTTCTATTCACAAGGAAGTTCCCAACCGAAATGTAAAGGGACAACCTTGGTAGGACAAGAAATAATGATTTCCTTGAATGAATATGAAAGGAGCAGACAAGAACCAACTAGTTATTTCAACCAGCTGTTACAAACTCGAAATTCAGTCAGACTGGACTTATTTTGGTACTATTCGAGATAATTTATAAATAGTTTGTCATGGCTTTAAAATAAAGAACGACAAAAATAGACATAAGATAAGTACCTATAAGAACTGTTACAATATTTAAGTTTATTTCGGTTTTTAATTATGTAGAACCTGACCTTTGCCCAGCAGTGTAACAACATAGGTTAGCACAAAAGGAATTTATAACGGAATATTTACCATGATTTGATTTTTGTGTTTTTCAATATTTCGGCACAGTTTCGTGCGCCATGATCACGGAATAAACTCAAAAATCAAATCATGGTAAATATCCCGTTATAAATGACTTTTGTGTTAATAACCATGATAATTTCAAAAGTTTTATTATAAGTGAGATATATAAAAATACTTAGATATTAGTGAGAGGTTAAAACAGAGTAGGTATTCGGGGGGCCTTTGTTCCTACTTGTACCCAGATATGTATATGAGAGGTGGGTGCCTCTGACTTCCCAAGTATCAAATGAAAATGAAAAGGACAATCGGTAATGGGATTATAATATAGAAAATACCCAAAACAAATATTTGCAGATCGTACAAACATTTGTCCCAAGACGGGAATGCCGCAACCCCTTCGTCTCCGGCGGACCTTCGCCCGCTGTGCCACAGTACTGTGTACCGAATGTAGTCGTCAACTACTACTTTCGGTTTGTAGAAAATAGAAATTAGTTACTTTCGGTTCTTTCATCAAAAAACTGATTCAATTCACCTTTACCTTCGGAATAGATTAAAGAAGTGAACCGAAACGTAAAGGGCCAACCTTCACAGCATTACTTCCGTTTCCTCTGATATATATAGTTTATGATATCGTAAGATTAGATATTGCTATGCTATTATGACGTAAATTAATGTTTATAATTATGACAAACTAACTTTATGAAAAGGATAAAAAAACTGACTTTATAATAAGGAAAAAAATTACTAGACAAGTAGGTACTACTTACCTTACACTCATATTTTTACCAAAAACCACCTCGGTCTGCCTTCCTTGTAGTTAATGCCCAATAGGGTTCATATTGTGATACTCACCTATATGTACTATACTTAATCATCTACATCATCATCTGCTGACAACAATAACTACATACATAATATATTGATTTCCTAGTATCCTAGTCGAACTCCGGCCACGAGCGTATCAATGGAGATTTGCCATGAGCGCACATATTTTAGTGCGCAAGTGCATACGCAAACACAAGTGCACTCTCTATTCCCTTACTCTCATAACCCGATAAGACGGCAGACAAACACCACAGGTGAGAGGTTAGGCGCAGAACCAACCGCTTAACGTGCTTTCCGAGGCACGGGCGATAGATAAAACATGAAGGAAGTCGCGGCCAGAAACTAGAATAGTATTCGTACATACTAGTTTATGGCATACAGTAACTGTTTGATATTCTGCTAAGGTCGGACACTGATTTATGTAATAAGGTAATTACGGGCTTCTGGCTTAGATCCAGCATAATGGGTGATTTGTAGAGCAGTAACATTGAAATGTAACCAATGAGTATCAGATGACTAATATACGAATTTAAGTACAGAAATACATTTTATTGATAACCCAATTTACATGTAATTTTTTTATACTGATAGTTAACTACAAAATCGTATTAAAATTACAAAATAAGTAAGGAGATAACAATTAATATAATTAAAGTTCTAGTAATTCGTTTACAGAATAGAAATTCTGCTCGATAAGCTAACGTGTAAATCTTAATTTAAAGCAAGGTAGACTGCCATCAGATGTTATAGATTCTGGTAATTGAATACAAAATAACTGAATAAAACGAAAACGTGTCCAAACGAACCTTTCCTAGTGTATGGCGGAACCTTAGCTCAGTGCGCCACGTCACGTGACTCGTCAATTCTATAAATAACTTCCAGGTCTTTAATCTATTCAAACTGCTGGATGGATCCCAATGCTAGGCAAAGTTTTTCATTCCCGGAAGGATTTCTATACACGCCAGTCCAGGGTGTTAGTTGACCCGTTCGAGATCTAAAGTACAGCTAAATAAAATATTTACAGCTGAGGTATCTAAAGTACAGCTAAATAAAACATGTACAGTTAAGGTATCCTTTCCCGCAGTCCAAAAAAGGCACCCTAACAGCACAATTACAAGTTTTCCCAAGAAAACGAACCGTACGGTCAAACGGGTCGAGCGAGACTCGAGCTGATCGTCACAGATGAGGTAACAGAGCCCTGTGATTATTCACTCAAATGAATTAATAAACCAGTGCGCTGGATTGGGCTATAAATAGAAGTGTATGGACGCTGTCGTATCAATCAATCTAGATCATAGCGGTAGATTTATGTGAAGTGAGCGAAGATGATAACAAAGCGTACATCAACTAGCTTCTGACCCCGGTTTCACTCTTCGACATCAAAAGTAGCAGTAGTTGGAATGTGTTTTTAAAGATTATCAGCGGCGGCGCCCCGCGGTTTCGCCCGCGTTGGAATCTATGTGTCAAATGGATTATAAAACTTCCTCTTCATTCTATCTATTTAAAAAAAACCGCATCAGAATCCGTTGTAGTTTTAAAGATCTAAGCATACATAGGGACAGACATACAGCGGGAAGCGATTTTGTTTTATACTATGTAGTGAATTGGGTATTTGTCGCGAATCTTTTGTTTTATTTTTCCCTCCGTTTCAATTGCGTTACAGCGATCGTGATCACAGGGCACTGGATGTACTCGAAAACCTAGGAGTGTATCTCCTAGGTCTTCGAGTACATCCAGTGCCGTGATTTTACGGCTTGTGATTGTGATTTGACCGAGAATTTACGGCAGTATCCAGAACTACCCTCAATTCGCCTTCAGATTCAGTTTTTTATATTTTGGATCTATGTCAAAGCAAATCTATGGTTACAAAATTTAGCCAGATCAGTAGTTTTGGCGTTATTCAAACACAACAAAACTATACAGTTTTCATTATGACAGCAAGACCTATAACAGAAAATGGCCATGAAGCAAGAACATATAAAGAAGCACTGTAAGAGCTTAAGATTATTGCAGAGGCAGGAAATTGCGCAACGTGTATGGATATTGGATATTGAAGTTTTGGAGAAAGGAAAATACTTTAGAAGCAGACAATATCAGTTCATTTGATTACATTATTAAATAGCCAGACACAGATTGGAGTCGAAAGCTTTCAGATACCAGACGACCAGAGACCGACGTGATAAAAGCATCTTTCATTAAAGCTTTAACTTAATAACGTACAAATGACAAATTATTTGTCTCAATGTAGAAAATGGAATCCATCGTTATAGAAACTATACTTCAAACGAACACATAGCTCTAAAACGAGGCATCAGTGACAAAGACCCAACGAAACGGCTGAATGAATATGGAAATAGAATTCCGGCGCAGAGGTTCCGCAAAGGAATAACAAGGGGAGGAAATTGCCTGAACTTTCCCGCGCCAAAGGAAACTTGGAACCCATACCACCCACACTATCTCGCAGCAATTTGAGATCCGCACTGGATAGGACCGGGTAAAACCGGGTAGCAACATCTGGGGTACTGCGGCTGAAATGAGGGAAGATCGGGAGATACTTCGTTTGTAAACAATTAGTTACGGATCAGTATACGGAACTTTGGAGCTTTGAAACTGATTATCCGTTCTGTGGCAATTCTATTTTTGTTTGCGAACGTTTTCGGCTTTCAACCGCCGAGTCTAAATATAACTTAAGGGGTCGCTGTTGGTTGACAATATCGCCAGATGAAAACTGAAATAAAATCACGGCTTTATCAATACATACAACGATAAAATAGAAGATCTTCTAGCACAAGAGAGTATACTGATTTGGAACTTTTCAGTGGAGTAGTGTTGTAAAATGATAATAATATTACAGCTGTATTACCCATAAGATATGAACATTAATATAAGCAAGCATTCCAAAATAACGTGGCGGAATCAAATATCCCATGTGAAACTAAGTGGAACAAACCATAACTACACCACTCTTCATGTCCACATCATCATGATCTAGACAAGCGAGTAAGCACTTCAACTTATTGGTATATAGGCTTTATACCGTCCGATTACGGTGCTATTTCCCCTGATGATGAAAGGTATACCTGGGCTGTAGCAATTTCAGAGCTTAAAGCCGTTATGTAAGGTGCAGTTTCGCTCGGTGATTGAGGGTATTCGGAGAGCAATGAAGGGGCGAATCGGAGCGTGATATGAAGTTGATTCTGTACATACACCGGCAGAATAACGGCTCGGGTTTCATATCGACGTTATCCTAGATTGATGCTTATTCGTTGGGATCTCGTGTTATGGTTTTGTTTTGAATGTCAGACTGTGCTCACGACAACGTCCTTGCGTACTCAGATAATGTTCAGTATATTAACAATAATTTATTGGTTGATAAATTTACACGTCAATTAATAATTCTCATTTTATTATTTATGTTATATTACTGGTGTTAATGTAATTAATTAATTCTATTTTCCAGTAATGATGAAAATTTATAATCATTGATGTTTATGGCTCAGCGATAACATGTACCTAATACCTACGTTATGGCCTCCAATAAAGACAAATCGCATAATAAATTGTACATATTTATGCTGGGTTTATTAACACTTTCATGGACCAATCAAGGCACACCCCTCCAGGAGACGCTAGACGCACCGCCGCCGGCTGAGCAGTAAATGTGTTAAGAATTAAGTTTGACTAAGGCTGTTTCGTAAGCTGTCTATCACCAAGTCCTGGTCCGGTTCTTCAGGGCGTTGGGCTGATTAGGACCTCATTAGGAAGGAGGAAAATGGACAATTCATCATCTCCCATGCGAGATGTCAGTGCAGATTCATGTTCTAGTACTAACCATGGTTCAGCCGGAACTTGAGATGCTTCTCCAGGACCGTCGGCGGCACCAGCGCTGAGATCTCGTCGAGGCCGAGCGCGGCACCCTTGCTGCACCGCATGTCGGGGCAGGATACCTCGTACGCGCCGTTCACCACCTCGAACTCTACGTATTCTCGCATACACTGTAACAAGAGAGATAGGGCTTTAGGCTCAGAGCTTTTGTAATTTGATATTTAATTAACGTACTAACCATGGTTCGTATATGATCGATTTATTATTTATTAGACTATTCTTTATTATCTTCTAGTTTCTGCCCGCGTCTTCGGATCTATAGGATGTCATGGGAACTGATTTATGGGATAAAAGTACCGTATATTTTATTTTAGGCCTGGAACTACCTGTATGCAGCATTTCAGAATGATCCGTTCAGTAGTATTGGCGTGAATAGGTAACAATCATCCACACATTCGGATTTATAATATTAGTGTGATGACCCCCTTATTAATTAAACCCCTCAAATTTGTGATAAATATGATTCCACCTATAACAAAAAGCCCGCCATAGCGTTTAATAGTGCCAAACTGTATAAAATCGAGTTAACGATAGAAATAGTTATTGGAACTGTTTTCAAAAATGCTTAATGCAAAAACAGTTCTAATAGATATTCCCGGTAATTTTTGCACCGTAATCTATTTACGTGTTGTCGAAAACTGCCTTCAATAAGTCATCTTCCCCTAGGGGCCTAGATGATAAGGTCTTGTTGACTTGTTGTTGTAGGATTGAGCCAATTCTGCCCACCTCGGGCAAACTTGGCGCCAATGTTGGCTAAATCATTTATTCAGGCACGTTGAATAACCTTGGTGAGTGGCGCCAAACTGAACACGAACTCTAATGGACGTATTTAATTTTTTTTGTGATTTGAATGAATGGATATAATAATAATATGTTGGTTACTTCTTCACGCTAATACTACTGAATAGATTCATGCACTTAAAACTGGGCCTAACTCGACATACTCGTACAATGTCTATTAACAATCCAACTTCAATATCTGAATATTTACTTTCTTGAGCATCAGTTTTTCAGTACTTGTCGATTTGAGCTTTACCAACAATGCATGATATTAATGATCTACTATCAAACCAGCAGCAAAAAAATTGGATAGGTATGTGAGTTGTTTACAAACATTGTTTCTTGCGGCTTGAGTGTTCCTGATTGAGAAATAACAATAGGCTACACGGTTGTATTGTTAATCGAAGGCTACACGGCTACGTTTTTCCCAGATAAGGAGTACCTACCTTTACCGGAAAAAACGCATGGGTAGGGTACCAATACGCAGGAAGCACATAATATTTTGATGCGATGCCTAAAAATATATAAATCAAACGCTCGATCGATGAACTCATCATCATTGCTTCGCCTCAATTACTAAATCCATTTCATACAGTTTTTTAGAATGTCCAAGGTATTTTGATTAGTCTAGATTTTATTATTCGGCACCGAAATATGACACTAGACTATCCACATCAAAACAGGTTTTGTAATCAAAACCAAGTTTATAGGTATTCTAATATTCAGATTATCACCAAAGGTCAGCCAGGTCAAATCGACGTGTTATGTATGACTAGAGAATCTTTACAAGGTATTCTGCCCTAACCATCTGTCTGTAAATTGCTACAAGAGAATAAACCTTATACAAGGTCAGATATTACTGCCTGCGGTTAAAGATCATCAAAAAAGCCAAGGTGAGCTGGTTAAACAGTTATTGCTCTCAGGTAACTAGATTACTGAGGTCCTTTTTACGGCTGAGTAGCCGAAAGTTCATTGCCTTGTGAAATCAAAAGGATTACATAGTGGCCAAGATGGAGTGGGGGCAGTCAGCGTAGCGAATGTTCACGTCTAGAGAACACACGAATAAAACAATGTATGGCGACCATGAACCACCGGTTCAAAGTCAACATGTCGGCTCTTATAATTTCCCGTAAAAGACCATAGGGTCATTGTGATAGGGTAAAAGGAAAAGGCTAAAGTCAAGTGGTTTATTTCAAGGCAGGATATCACCAGGACTCGATTAAAGGTTAAAAGTAATTTTAATATGTACAACAATTAACGAAATGACTGCTGTACACTAGCATATTTTTTCTCTACCAGTCATATACAACTAAAAATGGTCCTACACCAAAAAAACCTTTGGAAGATTGAGCCACTTTCATTTCCTATGATGCACGTGCTAGTCTGCAGCTCTAGCAGGTCTCTTGAGCGCCCTAGCGGGTCTCACCGCCAAGGCAGGGCAGTGAATGCGCTAAGACATTTCAGTAGTTGACTGTCACAATTATCCAAAGGAAACATAAGATGCCAGTTTGAAGGTCAGCATTTATTTTTTCCTCTTCCCCGCCCGAAGATACGGTCCGGGTCCGTATAAATAGGGACCAGCTGATAATAACATAAACATTGGAAATAACCCTCGGGTTTTTATTATTATACTTCTGAGTAATAAATGAGCTCGGTTCTATTTCCGTCGGATTGAGCAAGATTATTTCGATGTGAAATCGTCTGGCTCGAAATTAAAATGAAAATTATACTTGTACAGATCATTCATTATTTTGTCCTAGATTAAGTAAGTCAAGTAGTTAGATCAGTTGTACATATATTTTTGTTACGTTGTTCGAATATGGCTAAAAGCAGAGACATACAAAAACCGTGGTTCTTTTGAATAAATACATATGTAGTATATGTAATTTATATTTCCATATTCTAGAGTAATTTCTATAGATAAAAAAGTTCTTTTTGTACTTTATGCAAAAGAAATCATGTGCACCACAAGGCCAATAGGTAATTCTCATATCCAACAACCTTAAGCAGTGTAAGCATTATTCTAGCGCTAGTTCACAGTAAAGCTATATAGTGAAAGTAAATTGAGCTTGGGAACGGTCTTGCGGGTAATTCTAGTGCTTCCATTGTGAGGCAAATTGCCGCGATGGTGGTACAACTTCTGCAATGAGTTTTCCAAGTTTAGATGGCTAGATTGCTGTTCTCGAGGAAAGTATAATTTTAGTCTTACTTAAAATAATTCGTCCACAACTATTCGACTAGTAACAACTCGTCAAAAACAATATGCAGATTGTACATTAACACAAAATGGAATATGATCGAAATGGATAGGTTAGGTTAAGACATGCTTTAGTCAAATAGTTTTACACGAGTTGTTACAAGTCGAATTGTTTCATAGATGAATTATTTAAGTCGAATTGTTTTAGTCGAATTTGACGCAAATGATCAAAATCCACTGTAAGGGCCAAACCCAACAATTTGTAACTTAGAAGCAGTGATTGATGATAGTTATGAATAAGTAGTTATTAATAGCTTGACTTTAAAAAGACACAAAACAGAACAGTAACAAAGAGAAAGATCAAAAGAAATTAAACTTAAAAGAAACTGGGTACGTTATGAAATGAGGAGAATGCAAAGGATACACAGAATGCAATATTATTTTCGAAGTAACTTTGAAGTTCAATATTAATATTACCATTAAACCAATAAACAGATGACGTGATTAAACACTTAGTACCTGTAACTATCACTTCTTAAGTAGTTTACACTGACATGTAACATCTCACCGTTAAGAGCGTTTATTCCTAAAATACGCGGAAATTGTACTTTTCAAACCCGTTTATATCATGAACCACTTATCTTATAGTATATATTATTTACTAATAATTTTAGGAAATTTTAGTGTCCGAATAGTTTGACTATAAAATATTTCGATTAATATAGTATGTACGCGTTCTATCAAGATAACTTGTGAGAGGTTTTCATAATTTCCCTTTCAGCATCAGTTTCGAAGCTCAAAATAATAGAAAATACTGACATATCTAATTAAGAAAAAAATATAACCTACTGATGAGATCCTTGGCTAAAAATTAAATTAGATAGATGTTTGGTTTTGGTATCCTACTATGAGAAATTAAAATTCAAAAAATGTGAAATATTCGTAATATTTCACAGTTTTAAATGATGTTTTTACCGATATACCTTATTTAATTTAATATAATAATAGCCGAACAATAAAGTGGAGCATCTTTTTTAAAATCATACATTTAAAATTTTTATGATTTTGTTGCTATTATTTTTCTCACCTACCTATTAATAAATATACACACCGTGGTCCTTCACACAATAATAATAATCAGTACAATGTTATTAAATTGCAAACTACGGTTGACAATGTAGCTACGGCTGAATACGATGCAATCCTATTGAATAATGAAAATGAGAGAAAAATCTACCTGAAGTTAACACTGAAATAACCTTTGTACAATCATTGAAAAGATTGGGATGTAGTATACACAAATATATACATTATAAGTAGATGCCTGAAGTATGAATGAGAATAAATGAGAATAACTAACAAAGGCATTACAAAACTGTATACGAAGGACTTTATCATGGTATTAGCGCAAATTGTAGCCATTACGAATTTGAGATTCTCAATGTTGATTTGAACTATAGCCAGCACGCAAACTCTACTGTGGAATTTAATGCTAGGAAATATACGCATCGTATCATAATATCTTCAACTCCGTTGATATGATGAAGATGATAAAAATGGAGATACGTGTATGAGAAGTCAAATAATTCAATATCGTATCATAAAGATTTAAAATATTAGACATTTTTATTATTAAATCTTTTAGTAGTTAATAGTCATAGTTAATAGTCGGCTTTTTCTAGACTAAAAAAGACATTAACAAAACACTAGATCCGGAACATGGCCAAAACCAAAACTGCTAGCCATTATTAGAAGACATTTGGAATATTCATGCTGGTCCAGCGAAAGTTACCGTCGTTTTCCTTGAACCACCTTTGTATGAAAGGTTTTAACCATATTTACATCCGGGATAAGATGTGGTATCCCCATGATCGAACTTCCGCATACTCTTGTTGATATTTTTTAACCCACTTCGGAAAAAGGAGACGTCTTTCTACGTTCGGTTGTACGTAGTTATGTTTTTTTATGTATGATCATAGATTTCTCCGTCAGTTATGGACGCATCTACAACTGTTTTTAATAATTATTTTGCTGACCTATAGAAAATTATCCCGAGTAGGTCCCAAAAATCCAAGGAATTTGTAATTTCATGTATTCGGGAAAACTTAAAAACAGTACTTATAAAATTAAGGAATACGAATGCGGTTTTTAGTTTAACTATTAAATAATGTTCTGCATTAGGTCAATCAAAAAAGAGAATATTTCGGTCTACCTATGTCTTGGTTGCTATGCTACAGAGCCATATTTACGTAAATACGGCACGCGATCTAATACCCCATGGGTAAATGTTTGTGCTTCCGCCACAGCGCCTTATTACAATCAGAATTATGTAAACAGAGCAGAGAAGATCCGCTTTAGATCGTAGCAAGAGTAAATCTCAAGGAAAAAGGACCGGGATCATTAACTACTATTATTACTACTACTACTAGTCTCTGCCTGCTTCCTTGGACACGTAGCCTATAGGTACGTACTAACCGTTTATTCAGTTTTTAGATCTACAACTAATCTGCTTCAACTATGAATAATTTCAGTTGGGAAGTCTATAATTTTGTCGTGTCATGTACTTCACCAGTTAATAGACTACGATTGAAATACCACTGAAGAAAAATTAATAAATTAATAAATTTATTTATATTTTTTATGAAATGATACTTAGATATCTAGACAAGATCCAAAAGTTCTTTTTATTTAAGCACTATTTTCTGTCTCAGACGATTTTATAAGTCCCAAAAGCGTGACCTCTTTTGGAATATCTAGTCTGAACGTTGTTTGATATATCTCGTAAGATTTGTCAGATAGCCCGATAGGTAATATTGATATCACTCGATCAAATGGGACGTTAAATCGATTCGAACTCATCGATCATACGAGTGCCGTGTGTCAATACACTTTCAACTTAATTAACATAGAGGTAGAGGTTAATATATTTGTGGGCGTTTAGTGATTTATACATTAGCTTGATGGTCGGAGATCGGAATGCCAAGGATTACCCGATGCGGTAAAGTTAGGTTCCAGAAGATCGAAAATATAATGCTGGACAATCCACACAGCATCATCTATTCCCAAAATAAACAAAGCTTGTGCTATGGGTATCTGACAAGTGACAGGTGATAAACTTAAGGATTTTGTTATTACAGTGCGTATATAAACCCTCACACTCATATTACACTTAAACAAAAAGTACTCCCAATATCGTAATGGTGGCACTTCACATGGCTATTTGTGTTCGCTATTGGGTGTTTGTTGTATTTGGCTAAATATATGACGTTCAGACGAACCTGCAAAAAGAGGCAAATACGACCATCCACACATGGCACTCAAATAACAAACACACAAACATTTGGCAGCAGACTGAGCAGAACGCAAGGTGCCAATATGGCCATTGTGTAGATGGCTTATTGCGTATTTGACTGCTTTGATGTGCCTCGAGAAACCGACAAGCGCACGGTAACGCGTATTTGGTATTGGCCTTATTTGTCAAATAGGCAAATAAGGCGAACACTTTGTTAAATAAACTGTCCACACATGGTAATTGTCTGCCAAATATGCCAAATACACAAATACAAAAGCCATGTGAAGTGCCACCATAATATTTTTTTGCTATATGAATTGATTTACGTACTAATGTACATTCATAGATATTTTATTATTACACAAAACATCCAGAACACCCGCAAGAAATTAATATCAGGAGATCGTGCACACATTTGACCCGAGGCGGGAATCGAAGCCAACCTGTATCGTAGTAGGATCTTCGCTCGCTGCGCTTATGCGATCGTAAAATTGTCAAAAGTACTTTCGTTATTAAGACTCCAAATTAAATCCCTCACGAGAGCGTAGCTTTTCGTGAACAAATTAAACTTGGGGTGATGTGCAATGTCCTTTCCTGGAAATACGACTGCGTGGTTTTATGTTATTTGACCCGTTTGAAAAGTGACAGCTGTGACCTACTTTTCTATTTTTAGGAGTTTTGAATACGACACCAAAAAGCGATAGCTAGAAAATAACTTTTCCTTTCATGCCGAGCATCACTTTCCTTTCATTCGTATTTTCTTAGGCACGCATTCAATACACTTACATCATAAATGCGAACGTTTGGATGTTTGTAACATCTTCACGCCAAAATTACTGAACGGATCAGGCTGAAATTTTCGTAGGTGTAGTTCTAGACCTGCATTGACATAAAGGGTTCTTTTTATCCCCGGAAAAAAGCGTGTAGAGCCGCGGGCACAAGCGTTAACTAAAGAGCCACGAGTAATTTCAAGGTCATGGTTAACTTATAACAGTTACTCGTATAATCTCAAAGCTCAAGGCAAGGCTTTCAACTTTGTATTAAATATAAAAGAAAACTATTAAAACCCCGCTTTTTCCACTTATTTCGTAAAATGAATAACAAAATATAGCTAAAGACCATATAGAAGCTCTGACAAGTATTTTGATACCTCATTCATCAAAATAGCTTCAGCCGTTTGGATCATTTGAGGCTATAAAGAGTGTCTACATAATACAGCTCATTTCAAATAACCTTATCGAAACACTCTATAAACATTACTTGCTCGTAAGTAAAAACAGACAATATGCGTTCACATAAGCTTAAAGCTATAATATTATTTCCTAGCAAAATTTTATATAAAATAGCAAGAGCAGTTTAGTACAAAAGTTCTTTTATTCACATTCACAAAGAACTTTTGGTTCACAGTTTCGTGAATTTGAAATAAGTTTTTAGCAGAAATTTTGCGAATGCATAACGGAACGGAAAAACCTTGCCGAATTTTCTCGGAAACAGAAAAGTATTTGTTTGAGAAAAGCGAAGTTGGTATTGTTTTTATTTGAGTAACTACAGTTTTCAGGTTTGCTTCTAGGATGATAAGGCGTCAATGCAAAACTATAACAAATATTCATTATGTATGAATTCGTATGTATATAGATACATAATATTGCGTTAACTACGAACCTATTTTGTGTAAAAGAACACCAGGATTTCATACCTTTACGAGAGAGTTCTTGGGGTGTTAGTCCACAGCTGGACATAGACCTCCCCTAATGAATGCCATAGTGCCCTGTCTTCAGCATGCTGCATCCGGCATCTGCCTGCAGTCTTTAGCAGATCGTCATCCCTCCTGGCCTGGAGGGAGTTTGTCGAGTCGCGGTCTCCACTCAAGAACACGTTTACCCACAAGTTAACCCTAGTGGTTGTCGGTCCGTCGCGAGATATGGCCGGCCCACGGCCAATTCAGCTGCTAATTCTTTGAGATATGTCGATAACTGTGGTTCTCTGTCGGATGTATTCGTTACGAATCCTTCAGAGAAACTCCGAGCATAGTTCTTTCCATAATTCACTGAGCGAGTTTGACCTGGTGGACCAGCTCTACCGAGAGTATTCAGGTCTCAGCTCCGTATGTCATAACAGTTAGGAAGCTGATTGAAAACTTTCGTTGTATAAATGAAGAGAAGACTCGACGTAGTTTCCCAAACGCTGCCCACCCTATATAGTCTATAAGATTGCAAAACTATCAACTGTATTACAGCCCTGAACTGAGCGCCATGCTGACTATTATTAAACAAAACGATCATAATAAAGCTATTAACAATTACCTTTTTGTAAGTGTACTTAATCACAAGAGGCATGCTACATGCTATCCTTCATAGATCGTCTTGAGATAATACGCTGAAGGTAAAAATGAATAAACAAAAACTATAAAGCTGCTGTCCCACCGTTGCATACGCTGGTTACAGCCACGCAGCGCATTTTAGCTGAATTAATTATTATGAATTCATCATCAGCATCTTAGTCCACTGCTGGACGTAGGCCTCCCGCCTCCCCCAATGAGCGCCATAGCGCCCTGTCTTCATGCATCCAGCATCTACCTGCAGTCTTTCGCAGGTCGTCATCCCACCTGGTCGGAGGGCGTCCTACGCTACGTTTACGAGTTGTGGTCTCCACTCAATACGTTTTACTCCTACACTACGTTTAGGTATACCGTTTATACTATTAATTATCGGATATCGCTTAAATCCCGATACGCGAATAATAAACTCTACTAATAAACAATATTTATTTTGTCAATAAATTGCTTAAGTTCGGAAAGTTTTGATAATTAGGGTTCCGTACTTAAAGGGTAAAACGGGACCCTATTACTAAGACTCCGCTGTTCGTCCGTCGTCTGTCTGTCACCAGGCTGTATTTCATGAATAGTTTGACGGTTGAAATTTTCACAGATGATGTATTTCAGTTGCCGCTATAACATTAAATACTAAAAATCACACTAAAATAAATATTTAAGGGGGCTCCCATACAACAAACGTGATTTTTTCCCTCGTTTTTATAGGTACGGAACCAATGCGCGAGTCAGACTCGCATTTAGCCGGTTTTATTATTCAGTCTTCGTTAACATCAAATATCTTAAACTAAGAACAGACAGAACCTCAGCTTGTCGCCGCCGCCGCCGAGTTAATAATCAGTTTATCACGCGGCATGTACTTGTTTTTTGTCACATAATTAGATATAAATTATAATCATTAGGAATGTCATGAAATATCCATTACCCTAACGATGTCAGGGCTATGTAATAAAATGTGTTTTAGTGTTTTAACTTACGTAACCTGGTTTATAAACATTGTGAGTTATTGAGCGTTTATTACCTTATTATATAGCATAGCATATCGCTCGCTAGCAAACGCTCAAAAACAAATTACCTATCGTTTAAAAATTCAATTTAATTTTTTCTCTGAAACGCTACAGTACTCGTCATCAGAATCATCACAACGCCTGATGATACAGAATGACCATAATATTGACAAGACAAGAAAGTCCCACCTTTACCATAGTTATTCTGTGCCATTATACTACATATTGTGACTGCATGACGTCACAAATCTGTATTCTCTGATTGGTGATCAACGTATGATGGATGGCGGATCACTGTATTTTGTAGTTTTATTTTATCAAAATAATAATTAATCTTGATTAAAATAAAATATTAATACATGTGCATAATATCATTTTGGTGATTTTGAGTTACTATCATCTTTCTTATCTAAAAAACGAATAGTGTGGTCTAAAAAAAAATCACGTTGAATTTTTTCTTGCGCGGAAACTAATACTTTTTCAAAATATAGTAGCCTAAGTTACTCGCTACAACATCAGCTATCTGCCAAGTGAAAGTTCCGTGAAAATCGGTCCAGCCGTATCGGATATTAGCTCAAACAAACAGACATATACACAGACAAAAAAATAAGCGTCAGTCATTTAGTAAACAGCTGTTATTTTGACATTGCAAACAGACACATCAATTTTATTTATTTGAACCTACAATTATTATCAAGGTTGGTAAACAAATAACGAGCGTGTTATCTTTTGTCTGCAATGCATTATCACGCAGTTACGTCACGTTCACATCACACTAGATAAGAGTTTGAAAACAAACCTGGAACCCGATTCTCTTAACTAATCGATTTACTATGATAATGCTTAGCTTGGGACTAGATGATTCTGTGTGGATCGTCCAGCGTTATTTATTTATTTCGACGACCGATGTGGCGCGGTGGGCGAAGGTCCGCCTGCGACGCAGGAGGTTGCGGGTTCGATTCCCGCCTCGGAACAATTGTGTGTACGATCTGCAGATATTTGTTCTGGGTGTTCTGGTCGTTTTCTATAATAAAAAATATCTATCTATGTAATGTATTGTATTATGTATATCAGTTACCTAGTACCCATAACACAAGCTCTGCTTACCATGGGGCTAGATAATGCTGTGTGAATTGTCCAGCATTATTTATTTATTATTATTTATTTTATTTAATGATATCGTAGCAGAATCGTCACTTAAGATCCTAAATCAACCCTGAAATAATCCCCATCAACTTCCTTCTCAACTTCAACACCAGAAAAGTACGACCGCACTGAGCGGAACTGCACTGCAGCGGAACTACGGTGCACGACGCGTCATCAAATTTATTCTTCCAATCAAAATTATTCTTTATGACGTCGTATGAGATAGATCATTACGCGTCAGTAGAACTGCGCGGCTTTTTGGTGAGTTGGTCACATTTTACGCGCAGTTCCACTGATGCGTAGTTCGTTTGCACCTTTAAATGAATAAAACTCATAGCACGCCAACCCTCTCATTTTAAACATGAATTTCCTGGTCGACAGGAAGAAAATGCCTCGGCATTAAGCCTACCCTTTGAATAGTAGTGCAATAAAGTTTTTAAATAATAAATAAATAAACTCTAGCAAGATAGTGCGTCCGGTGCTATTTGTACTTAACATTATTTTTTATTATTCACATTCTATTTTTATTTGTATTCTTGTTGATTTTATTTATATTAGTGCGTTTTTGTTTGTTTGTATAGCGGTAGTGAGTAGGTATTCAGTCCGTAACGCCAACAAGTTACTTTGACGGAAGACCAGCGTTGGTTGCTAGCATGCTAGTCATCCAACTCATGCTGAGGCAAAGCCATTTTGTTACTGGACTTACACGATTACCGACACATTTAGTTTAACTTTAAGTTTAAGTTTATTATGTTCTTTAACAAATAAATTCATTTCATTTTCATTTCATTTTAACCTTGACATTTTTGACACGCGTCCCTCCCTCTGAAGGTGAACGCGCACCTGTTCGCGCCGGAAACGCACTCGCCGCAGTCATTGCATTTTCGAAATCTTTATAAAATAGTATGCAACATCGCGCACCTATCCGAGCCGAACGCGCCGAATTTCAGTAAAATCGAGTGCGGCTCCTGCGGCGTGGATCTGTGCGCTTTCAGCTTATATCTCCCTTTTTCTTTTATCTAAGACTTAACGCCCCGCGGTTTCTCACGCGTGGAAATCTATGTGTCAAATAATAAAACCCCCCTCTTGAGTCACTTTATCTATTAAAAAAAACTGCATCAAACTCCGTTGTATAGTTTTAAAGATCTAAGCATGCAAAGGGACAGACAGGCAGCTAGAGACTTCGTTTTATACTATGTAGTGGTAAGAACTCAGTGTCATTCTGTGACGATACCATTGTCATAGTGCAGCGATTAGTTTAGCAGATCAGAGCCACTGAGCATCTGTGGTCGAGTGACAGGATCGTCTTATAAACCACCAAGTTTAACTCCATGCTCTTGAGACACGCAATGCCATTGTGATCTGCAATCTCGTCAGGCGATAAAGTTATTTACAAGACTTATGCCGCTTGGATTCAGTACATCATTATTTCAAGGTACTACTAGGTACGGGTGTACGGACATTATTTCAACACTTTGTTTGTAAGCTTTAGATCAGTTCTTTTAGAGCTATGATTCATTATAAACAACAATTAAATAAAATAAACGAAACAGAACTAGTATCTAGACCTGGATCAACGTACAGACTTTTCATCCCGGAAAACTCGTGCGAAGCTACGAGCAGAAACTATTGGTAAAGATGAAGTTCATTTTTATCGACGAGGCCCCCAGACTTAATTCTTAATTACTCTACTTTCCTCTGTTTGTATCATAAGGTGACTGTATATATGTATAAATCAATAACATACAAACAAACATTCCCACGCCTAAAAAAACATGTTTTACTGTTAATTTCCTGTCGTAAAAGTTGTTAATCTAATCTATGTCGATTGAGTTCTCGAAAGTCGCGAATTATAATGAAGTTGGCATCAGATGATGAAATATTCAACTTTAGTGCTAATAAACATTTCAAACCAGCGTGGTTAATGACGACCTCTGTGACACAGCGGTACATACTCTAAGGTTTGCTGGTAGAAAACGCTTCTTGACGGTTAAGCTCGCCTAGGTACCTATATGTACATAACCAAAATAATTAAGTTCATGTTATGTATTATCGTGTATATCAAAGAATTACAGAAAAACATGATTTTTTAGAAAAAACGGGATTTTTAGTATTTTTTTATAATTCACTATAGTTACATGCACCAACATCCCGGAATTTTAATAATCAATATTGCTCCTCAATAACAGTTTATTATACAGGGCGTCTCGTAATGAGTGTTCCTTTAATCTTTTATATTAATTATTAATCTTTTATAGTCATAATCTCGATCATTTCTTATACTAGGGTCCTACTAATTTCTCCAAGTTTAAAATGAGTATAAGATGTCCCAATCGGGTCAAGTTTCTATATATTATATTTTTTTGGTTTCCATATGGCCTAGCCCGTGCCGATTATCGACCTTCAAGATTGTCTAATCATTATCTGTATAACACTTAGGGTGCCCAAGACGCACACATGCCTCTATCTACTTGCCAGCCTGAGCAGTGAAAGCCTTCTGCATCAAAACCTTCCTAACCCGCCACGCATGCGCTCCGAACTAAACCAGATTCAGATACTTGATGCACTTAATGACAGAACCAGCAAGTGTTCATGTGAGAGAAAAAGAGGAGTTGCACAAGGCTGTTTAATGTCAAGGGGGCTGCGTGTTGTTGAGTTGATTTCTGGTATCTGAGCCTACTTTTGACTTCTTTGTTGACATCTCGGGGCGAGATTATAAAAAACAGCTTAAGCAATTGTTGCATAAGCTTTTTTATGTATAAGAAATCATATTAAAGATTTATTTATTTATATATTTATCGGGTATTTATCGCGTACCTTGGGTTTAATTTCCCCCTACGTTTCCAACGCGATAGAGCAATAGTGGTCAAGGAACGATTGGATGTATTTGGCCGAGAAAATCTAGCATAATATATGAAGAAAGAAAGAAGTAAGAAAAGAAATTTATTTTCAACTACAACCAATCACACAGACAAAAACTTTGCCGATTTGATAACTGATTATCTAAGTTTCAAAGAGGAAAAGCTAACAATGGACTATATTAAGAAACATCAAGCACAAACTTCCTCTCCCATAACTATTTTATACTTGTACTAGCTGTGCCCCGCGGCATCGCTCGCGAGGAAATCTATGTGTCAAATGGTTTATAAACATTCATCTTGAATTACTCTATCTATTAAAAAAAACCGCATCAAAATCCGTTGCGTAGTTTTAAAGACCTAAACAAACATAGGGACAGACAGCGGGAAGCGACTTTGTTTTATACTATGTATGTAGTGATACAGACATAAGAAGCATATCCGGTATTCTCACTTCGCCTGTAGCATTATGCAAAAGGCGAAGGTTCCGCGAGCCTGTTTGTCGGCGGCTTCCGAGTCGCGTGCCCCTCGCTAGCCATTCTCAGAATCACCGGGTAACCGTCAGTAAACACTATTATTAATGTTCTTTACTTGCTACCGGGTGATGTTAACATAATCCCCTCGCTGGGCATGCGAACCCCAACATGCCCAGCGAGGGGATTATGGGCACTGGGTGTACAATGTTAGTGTATGTATACTTTATTGCACTATTTTTTTAACGGATAGATGGAACAGACAGATATAATATTCTATCTATGTATATATTCCATCTATCCTTTCTTAACCCTTAATTACTCGCGTGGGGTGTTTAACACCCCAGCGACTGTTTGATCGTGTCTAGTTATTGGAGTTTCGAATTTACAACGCTTATTTTTAAATCTTTATCATAAATAAAAGTCTGATTGTGTATGTAAATCATAAATAAAATTCTGATTTTGTATGTATTTGGTAGTTTTTTCTACGCGAGTACTTATGTATGTTTTTATGCGCGAGTAACTAAGGGTTAAATGTTCTTACGTGGGTATTATGGAAGTCAGCTCTCTAATTTCTAAGCCGTAAATCTCTGAACATACGTTATACGATGTAAATTGACCCAATACCTTTATTGTATCCGCGACTAATTATTATTCACTTATTTCAGAATATAAAAATCCATACAATATAATTTTACGCAAACTTAAAACCATACACTAATGGAACACTCTGTATAAAAAATATCGTAAGTATAATACGAATGGAAAGGGGAAAGAAACATGTTAAAGTACCCACTTAATTATTTAAAATGACCATAGCTCCTTAGTTACTGCACAATGTATAAATATACATATATTGTTTAATGGTTTTTAAAATGAGTGTACAATGAAAAGAAGTAAATTATGTTGCGAGTGTTTCCGCTGAAGGAATAAATTCGTAAATCAATTATGAATAATTTTGTGATGATAATATAATGGACTGTAATTTCGAAGTGTTTTTATCGGCGCTCTCATAGTGTATGTAATGCGTAAGGTAAATTTTTAAATTCGAGTTCTCAGAATGTAAGTAATTGATAAATTTCCGACGACCTCTGTGGTGCGGTGGGCGAAGGTGTGGCGAAGGTCCGCCTGCGACGCAGGAGCCCCAAGCTAATATTGTTTATTGTAAATAATCATATAATGTAACATTACAGCAATTTAAAAGTAAGTCGTTACGTTATGCTAAGCAGAGCTTGTGTTATGGGTACTAGATGACTGATAAACTTAATATATTACATAGACAGATCTTTTCCAAAAACTCAACCCGCCACATCGGTCGTCGATTCGTCGCACGTACATACATATGTTGCTCGCCAGACCGGAGTTCTTTGCATGTCCCGTACACCGCCGTCTTGCTCTTTTATCAGCAAGAAAAACTAAACATTGATTGTGAGATTTGATAAAGAGATTTTTTTTAATTAATTAGCTGACCCTAGTACCTTATTGGCTCTATAAAGCCAATGATATTTTGTAACAGGCTGAATCTATGTATGTATTTTTATTTTATTTTGCCATGGCGTAACCTGCTGCTGGGCTGGTTTTTATATTTTTTATTTTATTTATTTCCTAATTTAAAATAATGTTATAACACTAATAAAACCACAAAGGTTTGTATGCAAGTGTTATAAGCGAGTTAGCTGAGTAACTACCACATAGGTTGAGTTCCTTCTACATACTCTTCGCGATCTAACGATGTTCAGGCCAGGTGACCGGAAATTTGAATATCAATAACTCAAAGTCCATGACTTTCTCATAAATCATGTTTAAAATAGAAGTTTCAATATATAAAAATTGAATAAACAACCGACCGCCATTAACGAAACCGGTTCAACCTAAGAGCTGTTTCACCGCTCTGTAAATAGAGAAAAGTTGCTTTACATACAACCCGTCTTGTTTATAAAATTCTATGTTCGTATTTGAATTTCATGTTCCAGCTCAAGGTAAATGTCACCTATACAAATTATTAAAAAAGGAGTTACTTAGCGAAAGTTTGTGTATGGTTAAAAACACAATAGGGGCAAATATTACCTGCAGGCTTGGCTAATTAATTTAGACAAAAAAACAGAAACACCCGATTTGTAGAATAAAACCCTAGCCTAGGCTGTATATGCTACTGGTGTTGCTTTAGGCTATTTTGTTTTCAGCTCCTTTGCATACGAAGCCGCGGTCAAAAGCTGGTTCAACAAATTACTTTACCAGAAACAGTTGAGTAAGAAGAATGTTAAATTGATAAAGGTGTGTTGTCAATGAATAGCTAGAAAGTTGTGACACGATATCGGTTTACAAATCAATCATGATACGATTAGGGAAAGTTACATTAGGCGTTTCGCAAAAAAAAACATTGTCACCACGTAACTAATTAATGTCACCGGGAAACAGATTCTAGATAGCTAACCAAATAAAGAAACATGTTATATAAGATAGTTTTTATGCCAGCAGCGCCAACAAATTTTATATAGATATTTATCAAATTTATTCGTAGAGATACACAGAAAAAACCCGCTGGATAATAATGCTCTATACCCAATTTTTCAGTAGCAAGTAATAGGAAAATATAATTATGATCAATAACTAAGTAAAGAATGGGAAAATATATCGTCGATACTTAGGGAATTACAAGTTGTTGATTTTCCTTTGCAGATTTCTTTGATGCTTCTTTAACTTTAAGATACTTACCTGGTAAATCTTGATATAAACAAAAATCCAAAACACATACATATATGTATGTACACTTCGTTATGTTAATAAAATATTCAACGATAATTTAGAATGACCTTAGGGTTCGACATGTTTCTACGGTCCATAAACTATTACCATAAAAAAATTAAGAGCAAAGATTTCATGCCACGTGATACGTTAGCATAACCGGGCCCAAAACGTGAACACACAAGACCGAAAATACAGAAAGGTAACAAAAATTTATATAAACAGTCGACCTTGACATTACATGCAAACTAGAGGAGGCGATGAGAACAACTTTTTTAAACAAAATATCGTAAACGACAAAAACATTTCAGTCAATGCACTGGTGAAAAAAGATGACCTTAATTATGTATGGTTTAGGAAATTCATTTTCATAATAAATAAATGACGTTTCAGTCAATGAACTGGAGGTGAAGGAGGACAGCTTTTTAATGGCAAAGGATACAAGTATAAGACAGATTCATGATCAATTTATTATGTATTTTAGTGTATTCGATAAAATGCTTGAGCTTGAAAAAGGATTCTAGACTTCGCAGGTTTCTGCAGGTCCTTTAGAATCCTTTCAAAGTTTCAAAGTACCAGGGAGGCATGTGAACGTAGGAGGTGCTTTACCGTTTGCGATTCGGTGCGTAAGTACTTGCAGCTCTATATACGGCTAAACAAACTGCATGACGTAATTTTCAATGCTGAGTGCGGCACGCGGACGTGACCGGTTGTGCAAGTACGTACTTACGCCATTGCAGAATGAAACCCACTCAAGTTTATGTGCTCCTGGTAGCTGAGAACAAACCAAGGCGTCGAGTAATTGAGAAATTATTTAGAAGAGGTTACATGCAGCAATTTACCTTATATTCCTATTTTACATTTTGCTCTGGAGTTTTACGTAACGTACAATAGGTACACATTGGATTCGTACCACATGGTAAACCTACTTTTATAACTTTAATAAAAATATTTTCTATTCATATATAGATTTCATCAACGTTGAATAATTCCAGTTCGTAAACATTTCGAATTTTTGATACACATCAGACATAAAACTTACGAACCCTGTAATTAAAGCAAATGAGATTTTTATAAGACCAACTTAGCTTAGATAAATTGTGAAAACTTAATGATGAAACTTTGTTTCATTTAATGCATTCTGTATTTTTTAACAATTTGAATATACATGACTTTGCTGAGGATAAAAATGTATGTATCAAGGAAAACGTAACATATATTTTATGAGGGAAAAAAACAAATATGTAGATAAGGTACTTGTGGACGAGGAGTTACGTACAATTGTTAACAATGCAAATGACACCTTGTTATCACAAACATAATGTAATTAATGACGATCTCACACTGGGAGTAATTTATAAGAAATTTTCTATCTATTGATATGCTTGGAACGAAGACATGTTTAAATGTACCTACCACCTAATAAGGATATTTTCATTATAACGATGAACAACCTGTTGGACGTCACTACAAAACCATTAAAAAGTTCCTTTACTGTTAAAACGTAGAAGCAATACGAAGAATATCATATAATAACAAACAAATTGGGTAAAATATAAACATGTTAATAAACAGGTATCCGATCTTTGACATATCGATACTCCTAGCCGCCAAACAAACCAACCGACATATATCACGATTACCCTATTAGAAGAAGAAGTCAACAAGATGAATTCACTAAACAAACAGAATAAAACAAATTGAATAAAACACATAAACCATAAACTAGCATTAGATGATTACTGACAAACTAAGCGGTATTTATACAGTGACGTCAATTTGCATGTCAAGTAAACGGACACTGATTGTGTTGATTAAGTACCTAAACTTAATCGTTAGGCGAATAGAATGGTAGATTGTCAGACCGATAATGGTAAGAATAGAATTGTAGAGTTTAATAACAGATAAATAGTGATGATATGGTAAACGACGTTAAAAGCATTTTGCCTGTATAAATTAATATGATTATGCGACATAAACTGAATGCTGTATGTGTCTTTGGTCGTGAAATACCACGAACGAATTGATAAACACTAATACACATGAAAATTTAATACAAAACAAATATCATTCAATGAATAGATTGAACTTGTTGTAGCTAAGTAAATCGCAAACGACTTCACGACATTTTTGAATCGCCGAAGCAGAAACATAAGACCACCAGTGGAATACAAAATTCTTTAGCAATCTCAGGCACAGAGAATCGTAAAAATAAGACGTCAAACCCAATTTAGGGCTAAACGATGATTTGTAACCAGAACGCGTCACGTCAGGCAATCCTTGTGCTTTAGCCTATGAATACGAAACGCAGAATAAAGTGGATCAGATTTGTCAATTAGATGTAGATTGGTTAGCAAACAAGACATATTAGGCGAAATATTCAGTTTCAATAAAGAACATAATAATATGCATAACACATTAATCAGAGGAAACTACAGTCAGTTCGAACAAAAATGAAAGTTCCATAACACGAAGGCAACCAAAAACAAATGCTAGATATACATACGAGTATGCTTCGTTTTCGCTAAATCTCAATGTAACCATGTTGCTAGGATACAAAGACTGTAATTTTACAGAATCATGTGATGTCAGTGATTTCAGGCTTCACGTCACTGCAAACCTTCACGGCACATAACATAAATAGTACATAATGTACATAGATACAAGTTTGGATCGTATTACCCAGCATATACTCGTACATTATATACTGTCGCGGGCGCTCAACTGTGACCAACTGTCAGGGACAGCTGCTTTACGACTGCGGTTACGAAAGATGCAGATACTATTAAGATAGGTATAGGTTCCACTTCAAAACTACTACTCACACGTGGAATGTAAACAAATGACTTACCGAAACATTAATGCGTTGGTGGATATTTTGGTATATGATTTTCATGCAGCTATCGTGATAAGAACCTCAGACAAAGACGATTAAATATCAACGCAATGGGTTTAGAAATTGGTATTGCGCGTACGTAAGGTTGAGATGCATGACAAAGAAAAATTCTCCATGAACTAGATTCAAGCCTAGAAGACGAGTGATGATGGCAAATTGAAAATTTTCGTAAAACAATTAATATCGTCAGGAGGTTTACAATGATCAATAATTGTAAAACAGATAAACATGATATGCTTGTAAATTTAAAGCGTATAATTTAGAGACGTAGGACAAGACCTTTCCCAATCTATTAGATTCAATCAGTCATAATGAAGATGGTACTTTAGAAATATGAAAATTTCATAAACAGGTTCATAATATGAGATATTAAAATGATTCATAGATCCAGTCGACAGATAACTTCTACAAAACGCGTGTATATTTCCAAGTAGGAATAAACAAGTTGTAGTACACCATTAAAAACTTGATTTGACAATTAAAGTCTGGTAGTTTTGTCTAGATTATGGCAAAGGAGTGGCGTTGAGAGGATTTCCTTATGCCTACTTGTCAGTTGTGGCAAATTAGTAGTACAGGCTCAGTATAAGTATATACAGTACGAAAACTAGGAACAAACACTCGAAACGGCACACTCACACAAACATGCACATCGACACGGCTTCTGGGTGATTCTCGGGGATGCTCAGTAGCGGTTGTCGCGTCTAGGCGTGCGGTCGCGTGAAAGTGAAAAATGACCCGCTACAGATATTGCGTTGCATACGGCTGTATGAACTCGGCTTCATCAAAACCGGAGCTGTCGTATTTTAAACTTCCTGCTGATTTTGAAAGGTAAGAATAATTTATTATTATGATTGTTATAGAATAATGAGTCCGTGTGATCGATCATACATAATGAATTCGTGAACTTATATGTAAATCAAGAATGGCGGCGGTTTTGAGGATGTTTAAAGTCAATTGACGACCGATGTGGCGCGGTGGACGAAGGTCCGCCTGCGACGCAGGAGGTTGCGGGTTCGATTCCCGCCTCGGAACAATTGTGTGTACGATCTGCAGATATTTGTTCCGGGTGTTCTGGTCGTTTTCTATGTATAATAAAAAAATATCTATCTATGTAATATATTGTATTATGTATATCAGTTATCTAGTACCCATAACACAAGCTCTGCTTACCATGGGGCTAGATAATGCTGTGTGAATTGTCCAGCATTATTTATTTATTTTACGGCAATTATACGGCAACCTCGCGGCACTGATTTTTGAGTAAATATAACATCATTGTTTAAACTAGATTGTAGACTTTCAAAATGTAAATATAAGATGGCGGCTGCAATCAATTATGAAATTTTCAAAGTTCAAAGTCTTTATTTGTAAACATGGGTCACAAAGATGGAAGAGTAGTAAATAGTAAGCACCATACATGTTTTGCCTAAATATAGGGCATGCAAATAAAGTCAGTACAAGAGTCTAGTTAAGAACAAATTAAGTTACATATTTATGCATTGAGAATATTAAATTACAAATATATTAATAATTAAATTAGTAAAATAATAATTAATTAGTACATTCAATTCACTCATTTATCAATATTTATGTTCGTATTTAATAAAAAGTCATTTATGTTATAATAACATTTTGATGTCAGTACTTTATAAAGTTTGTTCTTAAATAATGTCATTGGTAGCAACTTTATGGTTTTGGGCAGTTTTTTATAATTTTTGGCGCCATGCCCCAAAAACTTTTTTTTAGTAATGCGGTTTTACCCCTAGTAGGACACAGGCGGGTCTGGTCGCGTCTACTGTGTGTATTGATTGGCTTTTCAAACAGATTATTGTTGTTTTTAACAAAAACAGCCATTTCATAGATGATGCGTACCTGATCCTTCGGCTGTCCAAGCGGTACAGCATGAAGGTCATCCAGGTCTATGCACCGACCTCGGCACACTTGGATGATGAAGTGGAGGATATGTATGAAGACATATCCAAAGCCTTACATAACACCACTAAGGCCCACTTCAACGTTGTTATGGGGGACTTTAACGGCAAGGTGGGAACCCAGACTGGCAACGAATCCCGAATAGGCCCGCATGGTTATGGGGTCAGAAATCACAGGGGGCAAATGCTTGTCAACTTCCTTGAGAAGGAGGGGCTGTTCTTGATGAACTCTTTCTTTAAGAAACAGCCTCAAAGGAAGTGGACATGGCAAAGCCCCGACACTGTGACTAAAAATGAGATCGACTTCATCATGACGGATAGCAAGCACATATTCAGAGATGTCTCAGTGATCAACAGGTTCAATACCGGATCTGATCACCGACTCCTCCGAGGCTCTCTGAATATCAACTTGAAGCTTGAAAGAAACCGTCTGATGAAGTCCACGCTCCGACCTGACCCAATCCAAATCATGGCGGGCACCGAGAAGTTTCAGCAGCTTCTCGGGAATAGATTTGTTGCCTTGGAACCCACTGATGACGCTGACGAGACCCTACACAATCTGGTTGAAACGTTGAGGGATGAGGGCATCAAATTCTGTCGAAAGCAGCGTACTGGCAAGAAGTCCAAACTCTCGGATGAGACTCTTGGGCTGATGACAAAAAGACGGGAGACCACCCAAGCGACTTTGTCAGAGAGGTCAGACCTGAACAAGCGGATTGCGAAGATGGTACGGCACGACCTTCGGAGCTTCAACACGCGCCTCTATCAAGAGGCGATAGAGCGAAACCGAGGGTCCAAAGTATTCACTCAGCAGCTTGGCAGGAGCCACCTGACAAAGCTTAAAACGCACGACGGTAGGACCGTATTGTCAAAGCCGGAGATATCCGCCGAGATAGAGGATTTCTATGGCCGATTATACGCTGCACATGCCCCTCGTTACCGACGAGATGACCAAGATTCCAGAGCCACCCTGACACGCCACTATACCGACGAACTGCCTGAAATCAGTCAAGACGAGATCGTGTTAGCTCTAAGGCAGCTTAAAAATGGAAAAGCCCCCGGCGAGGACGGTATTACTTCAGAGCTTCTTAAAGCCGGAGGAGCCCCTGTAATACAGGAGCTACGTAACCTCTTTAATACCGTCCTTGACAGTGGGAGAACTCCAAAGGCGTGGAGCGGGAGTTTGGTGGTGCTCTTTTTTAAGAAGGGAGATAAAACCCTTCTTAAGAATTACAGACCCATCTCACTCTTGAGCCACGTCTATAAGCTGTTCTCACGAGTGGTCACGAACCGTCTCGCCAGGAGACTCGACGAGTTCCAGCCACCGGAACAGGCTGGGTTCCGCGGAGGATATGGCACCATAGACCACATACACACAGTGAGGCAGATTATACAGAAGTCCGAAGAGTATAATCAGCCCCTGTGTCTGGCTTTTGTGGACTATGAGAAGGCATTTGACTCCGTCGAAACCTAAGCTGTTCTGGATTCCTTACAGCGATGCCAAGTAGACTATCGTTATATCCAGGTGCTGAGTTGTCTCTACGAGGCCGCCACCATGAGTGTCCAAGTACAGGGTCAGCAGTCTAAACCCATCCAATTGCGCAGAGGAGTGAGGCAGGGGGATGTCATATCCCCGAAACTGTTCACGTGCGCATTGGAAGATATGTTTAGGTTGCTGGACTGGAAAGGAAAGGGCATTAATATAAACGGCGAGTACATCTCACACCTGCGATTCGCTGATGACATAGTCTTAATGGCGGAGTCGCTTGAGGAACTGAACCAGATGCTGGACGGCCTAGCTTCAGCCTCCCGATGTATCGGTCTTGGCATGAATTTGGATAAAACCAAAGTCATGATCAATGGTCACATTGATCCAAGGCCGGTGGTCGTACATGGTCACCTTCTCGAAACTGTTTCCGAGTACACTTACCTTGGGCAGATTCTGCAGTTGGGTAAAAACAGTTTCGAGAAGGAGGCCAAAAGGAGGATCCAGCTGGGCTGGGCAGCATTTGGGAAACTACGTCAAGTCTTCACGTCATCCATACCGCAATGCTTGAAAACGTAAGTTTTCAATCAGTGCGTCCTACCCGTTATGACCTACGGAGCTGAGACGTGGACACTCACGATAGGGCTGGTCCACCAGTTCAAAGTCGCTCAGCGAGCTATGGAAAGAGCTATGCTCGGAGTTTCTCTGAAGGATAGGATTCGTAACGAATACATCCGACAGAGAACCAAGGTTATCGACATAGCTCAAAGAATTAGCAAGCTGAAGTGGCAGTGGGCCGGCCATATCTCGCGAAGAACCGACGGCCGATGGGGCAAACGTGTTCTTGAGTGGAGACCACGACTCGGTAAACGTAGTGTAGGACGACCTCCGACCAGGTGGGATGACGACCTGCGAAAGACTGCAGGTAGATGCTGGATGCGGCAAGCTGAAGACAGGGCGCTATGGCGCTCTTTGGGGGAGGCCTATGTCCAGCAGTGGACTGCTATAGGCTGATGATGATGATGATGAGAGTGCCGGAACTGTTAATATATTTGAAGATATAAAATAGGGTCTACAGCTATCGGTGGTTTTCAGGCCATACATTGCTCTTATGCACCGCTTCTACGCCTTAAAGATTGTTTCCCTTTCAGTACAGTTTCCAAAAAAAATAATTCCGTAACGCAATTTAGAAGCGACATAGCTGTGATAAACTGTTTTCAGTGCATCTAGACCAACTACTTTCCTGAGTTTGTAAAGCATATATGCAAATTTACTAAGTGCCTTACATACCTCTTTAGCTTGTATGTTCCAGTTTAGTTGTCTGTCAATTACAAGACCTAGAAATTTTGTACATGTCGTATTGTCTAGTTTTTGTATATCGTTTTAATTTGGGGTATAGGCATACGTTAAGAAAAATGCATAGTTTTTGTTTTAGTCAGGTTTACATTTAAATTATTATTATCAAGCCAGTCTATTATATTACGTAAAGTGTCATTAATTTCAGTTTCATATGTATCAAAGGATTTAAATTTTACTATGGCAGTACTGTCATCAGCGAATAGGACCATAGGATGTTTGGTGATTTGGGGTAGATCGTTGATGTAGATTAAGAATAGTAATGGTCCCAATACACTACCCTGCGGAACACCAAACTTGAGTGTTCTTCCATTAGACCTATACCTAATTTCTTCCTTAGTTTTCGTACATATTCTTGTTACTTCTGTGTATTGCGTTCTATTTTCGAGGTATGATCGTAGAAGGTTATGTGCATTCCCTCTTATTCCGTATCGAAAGAGTTTCTCCAGGAGTATTCCGTGATCTACATAATCGAACGCCTTTGTCATGTCCATATATATGGCACATATAGGCGTCCGTTCATCTACTCCTCTTATTATTTCAGTTAAAAATTTAAAAATAGCTAAATTTATCGACTTTCCTCTTCTAAATCCGTTCTGCTCATTTGCTAGTACATCATGTTTCTCCAAGAATGAATTTAGTGCATTAAATATTACTTTTTCATATATTTTGGAGAAAGCGGATGAAAGCGCTATCGGGCGATAGTTAGCTATGCCATTTTTTTCTCCCTTCTTCTTATAAATGGGTTTGACTATAATAGGTTTGAGGCGCTCTGGGAAAACGCCATCAGATAACCCAAGATTAATAATGTAGCTTAGGTGGGGAGATATATAGTTACTGACTAGTTTTATTACTGCAATAGAAAAGTCATCGTAGCCAGTGCTTTTTTTATTTTTTAGAGATTTGATTATCTTGTCAATTTCTTGGGGGATAGTAGGGGGTATAAAGATTGAGTTGGCTGTTGAATTTATTATTTTATTATTATATAACGATTTATTTTCACTTGGTTTTATTTGATCAATGAATTAATTATTAAATATAGTTGCTATGTCTAGTGGTTTAGTATAATTAATATTGTCAAATGTTATGTCAGTTATATTTTCATGAGGTATGTTTTGTTTAGTCTTATTGATAATTTGCCAGACAGTTTTTGATTTATTTATAGAATTTTTGATATTATGATTATTTTGTGACAATATTGTTAATTTAATAATTTTTAGTCTGGTAGAGTATTTTTTTAAGTTTAGTTTATTTGAAATACTAGATCGTCGTCGATACGCCCACAGAAGCTCCCTTTTTCGAATTTTGCGTCATGGGTATCGTTTTTATGGTTTTTGAGGGTGCTGAAGCCGATACTTCTGACAAAATGTGTATCCAAGATGGCGGCTGCTATAAATTATCATTTTTTCCGTCATGGGTGTCATTTTCATGGTTTTCGAGGGTGCTGAAGCCGATACTATTGTCAAAATATGAATCCAAGATGGCGGCTGCTATAAATTATAATTTTTTCCGTCATGGGTGTCATTTTCATGGTTTTCGAGGGTGCTGAAACCGATACTGCTGTCAAAATGTGAATCCAAGATGGCGGCTGCTATAAATTATCATTTTTTCCATCATGGGTGTCATTTTCATGGTTTTCGAGGGTGCTGAAGCCGATACTATTGTCAAAATATGAATCCAAGATGGCGGCTGCCATAAATTATCAACTCGCATTTTGAAACGCGGTACGGTTCGCATCCGCTCATGAGCGTTGCGCGCGCGCTGCCGGCGCTACAATGTCTGCGTGCGCCCGCTCCGACGAGCTCACGAAACGTTTACGTCCAACCGCGGCTCACACGCGACGCCATTCGATTACCTATTTAAATTGTATTTGTAAGCAAATACTTTATTAACAAAAAAAAATTAACACACTGGTCATCAAAAAAATCGGCCCACCCTCTTTTTTCACTATTTTTTTTTATAACTTCGGAGATGAGTGGTTTTGAATTGTTTTTTTTATTACAAGGGTTTGTTATGATGTTTGACATCTGTCTACCATAAATTACGGCCTACTTGAGGGTACTTAACAAACTTTTTAACGCTTACACTGATTAGTGTCGATTTCATTGTTTACGTCGAGATTCAGTTGAACCCAATTCCCTTTGTGAAACGGAACATTTAAACAGTGCGCTCGATAATTAACGCTATCTTTATTCACTAAGGCTGTAGTTTTGCAAGATTTCATCTGAAATTATGGACACTACTGAGGCAGAGGCAGCCCAAGTTGTAGCCTTGCTGCAACAAGGCTTCAGTCAACGTGTTGTGGCGCGAAGATTGAATCTCAGTCGATCTGCGGTTAGAAGAGTTTATCAGAGGTTTCTGGAGACTGGAGAGTATCGAAGAAGATCAGGATCTGGAAGACAAAGGGTCACATCTGAACGAGATGACCGCTTTATTGTGACTTCAGCTTTAAGAAATCGGCACCTTTCTGGGGTTGATCTTCAGCGACGCTTACAAGAAGTGCGGGGTGTGGCTATAAGTGACAGTACAGTGAGAAGGAGACTCCGTGAACAAGATTTAAGACCTCACAAGCCAGCAACGGGACCACAACTGACCGCAGCTCATCGACAAGCAAGAGTACAATTTGCGCGAAATCACCTGAACTGGACTATGGACCAATGGGCGTCAGTTCTTTTTAGTGATGAAAGCCGAATGACGTTATACGGTTCAGACGGGCGCCGTAACGTCATGAGACGGCCAGGTGAGCGTTATGCCCAATGCTGCATGAGCGAAACAGTCAGTTATGGTGGAGGCTCTGTAATGTTTTGGGGTGGGATTTCTTTGACAGCGCGCACGGAGCTGGTATTCATCAGGAGGGGTTCACTAACTGCTGTACGTTACATAACAGAGATCTTAGAAGATCACGTGATGCCCTTTGCGGGTTATATCGGAGAACACTTCCAGTTAATGCAAGACAACGCACGGCCACACGTAGCGCGCATCGTGACTCAGTACCTGGAAGAGGTCGGTATACAGGTTATGCAGTGGCCAGCAAGGAGTCCTGACCTCAACCCTATAGAACACATTTGGGACACCCTAAAACAAAAGGTTAGAGCTCGAAATCCCGCCCCTACCACCTTAGGAGAACTGGAAACCGCCATCAAAGAAGAATTGGAGAGAGTACCTCAAGGAGCCATTGCAGTTTTGATAAGGTCTTTAAAAAGGAGAATGCAGGCTACAATTAAAGCAAGAGGAGGAAATACCAAATATTGATTTCAAGAATTCATCGGCTTAAGTGCAAAGGGTGTAAAATTACAGCTTGTTCAATATAAACCTAAAAATTGGGTAAAATTAAAGATTTTCCATTTTTCCTCATAATGTGCAAGTTTTCAAAAATGTATACATAATTTTCAGTTTAAAATGTTATAAAAATAAACAATTTTAAATAAAAAATATTATTCAAAAACAACTTGTTTCATTCACAATTAAAAAAACGAATATTCCGGCAAAAGTACAGGTGGGCCGATTTTTATGATGACCAGTGTAGTTAGAGCTAATATTTACAATAGAAACAATTGACCTAACTGCAGACTGTTGTAAACAATCTACAGGTAGCTCAATTGATCCATATCAATACCAGTCGGAATCGTCCCCAAGACGCTGGCTGCATTGCCACGCTGTATGGCAATGCTGGCTGATGCGCTGCGCAACATACTCGCCAGATATCGGGTCACGCGTCGCTTCGACCAGACGAAGATATTATTATTATTATACCAGACCACATTTGTATGCTAGTTATTTCAATTCCATTTATTGATCACTACAGAAAAAAGATGTCTTAATAAAAAATATATATCAAAAACAAGAAAAGTGACAACCCTAGTGCTATAATGGAGCGTAGGTATTTATTTCATCAACTAGGCTTAGTTTCCATACTGTTCTATATGTGTACTGTGGTACAGGTATGTTCCTTTTCCTTGTAGGCAGTCGCAGACAAAATGAAAATGAAAATAAAAAGTTTTTATTTCTTTAAGCTTACAAAATAAGCACTTAGACAGGTCATATATTATCAATGAAATTATTTTACAGTTCACTTAAATTTTTTGTCCACCAGTGGAAGAAGTGAGAAGAAACCACTAGTATGTTCATAACTTATGTGTCACATTTGATTTGCTTATCTGTAAGTTGGTAGATTTTGAGTTGGAGCAAAACTCGTTCAAGCAAAGCATCAGAATGTGGTGCTATTAGGCAGGTCAGGTACCGTACCTGCAACCTATGTAGGTACTCATAGGTAGTAAGAGTTTTTAGACTAGATAGAAAATGCTTTTATAGCACACCTAATATCCAATAAATTCTTAAAAATTAAGTTGCAGTTGGTGGTCTTATCGCTCAAGAGCGATCTCTACCAGACAGCCATGGATGGATAGGATCGTGGACCGTACCAGGGGATCTGTGTGCTTGTAGTTTATAATCTTCTAATAATATAATGAATCGCTGAATGTGTTGCTAAGCGCAAATCTCGAGAGCAGCTGAACCGATTTCGCTAATTATTATTTTAGAATATTTCTTGAAGTACGAGGATGGTTCTTACGGAGAGAAAAAAGAGAAAAATTTTAAAAATTGCCTGAAATAAATGACCACCCGGGCGAAGCCGGGACGGGCCGCTAGTTAGGTATAAATAAAATAATTATAATACCAATGTGCCAGAAAATGGATAAGAAACCCAAAGGGAATAAATCCGTGCAAGGATTTTAAATTGATATTTGGATTTGACTTTTTAATTAAATTACTTAGATTTCGCATTGTACGTATATTATTTTGTATTACTAATTCCGATTAGTATTGATAAGGAATAGTTGATTATTACCCCTAGATTGTCTGCAGTTAGTTATCTCATCTGTTTCGATTTTAAATACTAGTTCCAATTTGTTTTTATTATTGATATCAGGGATTGATATTATAATTATTATTGGATTATAATTTTCTTTGCTATTTTTTTATCGTATTTCTTCATCTCGTATTTAGCAAAAACTGATAGTTAAACTTCTAATTTTCTGATTAAAAAACTCTTTAAACTGGCATTTTCTTCGAAGTTCTTCGTGTGATACTCGTGGTAGTTAATGCACCTATTACACCCATTTCCATTATGTATGAATCATATACAAAACAATTGTACCTTAAAGAGGCTTCTGACTCAGACCGCACTATTCTTATGGTAGGTAATTATTTCGCTTAAATTCACGATTAAAAACGATTACTAACCGTTTATTTACATTGTAGAAATAACATTACAAGATCTTTTCATGCATGTAATTCAAGGACAGTTGGATGAACGGAAAAATCCATAATAAAACTTAACGTCAATTGAAACGGTCTGCTGATAAATCATTCGAGTCTAGAACTATCGGAAAAACGTTTGTAGTACATTTATTTTTTATCAGCCTATACTGGCCAACAGCTGGACAAGTCCCAAGCTGTCCTCCCTTCCCTTTTTCCACCCTTCTCTATAGAGAAACGAACTAGACGCATACTTAGAAAATTGAATCTCCGTGGCCCAAAATAGAATAAGAAAATTATTACCTACAGTAATAGAATAAGAAAATTATTTAGTTATTTTTATTTGGCTACTTACCGTGACAGTTGTATATGTTTATCATTGAAAATGTCATGATATCCACCTTAGATCATATCAACATTATCATCCTATGTTAGTCCACGGCTGGACAATGGCTGATGATAGGAAGGTCTAGATACTATTTATATGATCTAGGGAGGCTTAGATCATATAAATAATATCAAATGTGATCTGGAACAGCACGACATTTTCAATCACAATCTTCATGTACACGACTTATACCTTACCTACCCTCACTTTATTTACAAACGCATCATCTACATCTACATAGTTCATACTATATCAAGGTGCGAATTCTTGGGTCACGTGTCCCGACATCCTAATTGGAGCTTATCACGACTCGTCACACCGGTTATACGTATAGATACAGTGGATTAACATCGACGCTAAACTAGATTAGCGATAAGTAGATTAGAGTTGGTTCAAGTGCGGCTTAAGGCTGAATGAACGTTTCAAGGTAATGAAATGAAAGTGAAAAAATACTGAATATTTCACACAGCATCATCGATTCATCGCAGCTCAAAGTACATATGTTATAGTTATGTACTAGTCTCGAGAATTAGTAAGCTGAAGTTGTAGTGGGCAGGTCATGTAGCTTGCAGAAATGATAACTGCTGGGGTGTAAAGGTTCTCGAGTGGCGGCCGCGATGCAACGCGAAAGGGAGTGTGGTGAGACTATCCACTCGATGGACCGACGACATCGTAGCGGTCGCAGGGAGTCGATGGATGGTGGCGGCTCTGGACAGCTCTTTCTGGCTTCGTATGGACGCCTACGGACGACCAGACAAACATAATTCTGCGACATTCATCGAACCTGCCACGCTCTGCGTCTCAGACGGACCTACGCTCACAGCGCCAAAGAAGTCGTCAGGAGCTATCATCGCGGACATATCGTCTTTTTGATTGAGTACGGTAAACGGTTCAAAATAACCAAATTAACGAGGCAATGTATGAATTCCTTTAAACATAAATTAAAAAAAGGAAACCTAAACAGAGCATGAAGTGTTCGCTGTGCTCAAAATATTTCAATATTGTAGCGAGAGGAAATTACTATAACAAGAAACTATGAAAATATTAGATACCTTCATAAGTCGTCATTAAATAACAATATATGCTCATAAACCTTCAGTTATGTGTTTTGTCGTAAAACTGCAACATCAACAAATTATTCTTGAATTCCATCGATAATGATGTTTACCACGTAAGTATTGATGGAATGTGTGTGTTAATTCGCAGGAGAGAAATAATTGTAACATCAGAGCTTTCATTGACTGCCATTTGTAATGCCAAAATGTACAATTGTACCGTCTAGTAAGTATGCTATTATGTAGAAGTAATTAGATTTTATGTTAATTTAATTACTAGGCCTTATTCGCTTTAGCGGACAAACTTTGTAAATAAATGATTAAAACAAATATGCTAAGAAAATCTAATAATATCGAGATGTTTGTAGGTGCCAATAACATTCCAATGGTACAATGTAATTAATGTGTATATACTCGTATGTGTAATGTAATTATATTGAGAATCGTGCTGATTGAAGGTGACGTTGGAATTCTACTGGACGATGCTATGTTTGTTTATCTGTAGAGTCAATCGTACTTCAGCACCATAATGCACGCAAGCGTGCCCATAAAAGTAGTAATTGCCATTTCAAATCACCACAGAGATTTGTTCAAAGGCATTAAAAATACCCGAATTGTGAAACATCAAAATCCATTCAGTGATATTACAGAACGGCAGATGAAGACAGAGTTATAAGTACAACAGTCATTTATAACGGGATATTTACAATGATTCGATTTTTAGTTTTCCAATATTTCGGCACAGTTTCCAGCGCCATGATCACGGGTCCTCTGAATGCTTCACATTCAATATGACCCTAATTTCTGAATCGAGTAAAAGCTTCAGTAAATACAAATAACAATGCAATATAAATCGCAGCCCCATACAAACAAGGCTAGAACACTACAAGGCCATTAGGTATGCTTTCTCTCTTTGTTATTTATAACAGACTTTCAAATAGAAAATTATGTGATTATTTACCGATGGATATGGCGGTATTTGTAGAGGCTGACGAATTGGATGATCAGATAGTATAAGCAGGCGACCGTATTCCATTTCCGCAAGAAAATCGAGCGAGTTGTATCAAAGGGTAAAAATTATGAAGAACGTATATTGGATAATAGCTTTATAAAAATAGATTTTTCATTTCGCACAGCTTTACCGATCCGGTACTTAGATATGTAATCTAGCGTAGCCCAAAGCAAGCATCATAGAATAATCATCATTCTTCTAAATATACTTTTATTACCTAAGATCGATGTAACATCACAACAACTGAAGTAATTATTCTAAGTTCTGTCACTGAAAAGATTTCGCAGAATTAGACCAGAAGCTTCGCAGATTACCCATAACAATCACGTTTTTTTTTTTTTACTTTCAAATATTATTTTACAAAATAGATGCAGGAGGCCGATAGCATAGCGCCCTAAAATTTTTACTGTTTTGTGGGCCAGGCTAATCATTTAGTTCGTTAGACAAAAAAGAGTTCACATACTAAAGCTTTTAAGGGGCCTAGCACGGACCCACTTTACTTTTCACAGTCCATTCATTCAGGTGTATGAGCTTGTAAAGTGTGCCACCAATGTGGAGCGCAGGTAGCCTAGATTTGAAGATTGCCTGACCTCTTTCGATATGGTAAAGTACAATTAGAAAACATATTGCCTATACTGGTGGTTTGGGATAACAGATAAGATGGATATGTACATATACGTAAAAAAGCCCAGCCATATATTAGGTTCATTATTATAATCAAGTAGTCTCTACTCTGATGATTATGACTGTCTTCCGTACCAAACATTTCAGTTCTTTCCCAATAATTACGGAAAGATGAATATATTTTCCCTCTCGATTGCAAAAAGATATACATTAAGGATTATAATGGCAAAGGGCAATACATTAACTTGAAAGTTCCAAGGAACCCAAAAATGATGCCCAACAAATGCAATAAAATGAAGTACTAATCAAATTTCTCCCGCAAATTGAAAGCAACAAGGCGTATAATTTAATATAATTTGCGAGGAAAAAGATATTGTTTCATTAGCAGTTTGGAGAAGCATAAGGAGGACATGGTTTCTCGCTATAATGAATTCTCTTATTTAAATGCAAATGGCCGGAGAACAGTGAATCGAATTGGACAAGAAATCTTTGCACTGTAAGTTCAGAATGCTCGAAGACAGTTGGCGTGAAGCTTTCTTCGGTTATAATTATTTCTTCGAATGAACACGACACCAATACTAAGAAACTTAGGCGTGATGACTAGGACCTATTCCGGCGGCTGACAGGAGATAGCACCGGACATAGAGCAGTGATGACTTGATGAGGAATGGTAGGCAGAACGTTTTCGGATAGAAAGTATCTAGAATCCTAAAAATCAGGTCGATGACGATGATGACTAAGGACCTAATCATGGTGAGATTTCTGAGCTAAGTTATATAAGCTAAGGTTTAAAGACCAGGGTGGGATCTTTTACAGAAGAAAGCATATAGCCAAGATTAACAACAAGACGGCTCTGACCGTCATCTCTCCGGGTACAAATGGGTGCTGATGATGACGGATGACCCCGCTGAAACTGGGCCAGTGCAAAAGCCCTGTTATGAAAGCAACAGTGCTATTTCGGTATATGGAACCTGACCTAGATTGGAAGGGCGCTGAACTTCCGTGACCTATCTCCAAGGTAGAAACTGTTTGTTACAGTCATACCTGCACAAAGAGAATTGAATATCGTTGAAAATTTAAAATACAATTGCGTTTTAGAATATTCTTTTGGGATATGTTGAAATTTAATAGTTACTTCAGTTTGTGAAGGTTTTTTTTGATGCAAACTTTAAGCCTGTAATTGATGCCTTTCTCAGATCAGACCTAAGTGAGACTCTTTTCCCAACACTAGGTCAAGATGGCCTGTATAGTGGGGAAGTATATCAAACGGTAATTTATATTTGACATCCACATTCAATAAGCAAAAGTTACTATTCGACTGACTGTAAATTTCAGTACCTACTCGTTGAATTAAGTGAGAAGATAGAAATTTTAAAGGCAATCTAAGTCGAAGTTAGTCGTAGTCGAGTGCCGAGTGACCCGATTGAACTCTTCAATTTAACTTCCTTCCTGCCGTGATGAAAAATAATGTTGCATATTCCAGTCCATTGATATTCAACACGGTAGGATTTTCGTTTTAATGGAATTACTTATTTCAGTTCAGGACCAGTGTGGGTTATTGCTCGTTCATATTCTTAGCTCAGTTTTATTTTATACTAGCGGACCTTCCCGGCTTCGCAAGGTACGGATCCCATTTTTTTTTAATATAATTTTTAAATATTTTATATATATATAGCCTATGTTCACCGGGGATAGTGTATCCCAACGGTGAAAGAATGTTTCTAATCGGTCCAGTAGTTTCGGAGCCTAATCATTACAAACAAACAAACAAACAAAAAAATCAAACTACTTTATAATATAAGTATAAAGTATAGATAGTATAGACAACCATATAATACCTACCTACCTCTTTTCCACCCAATAGTCTATCAACATAATTTGCTTTAGACTCTTGTATCGCCGGTATATCACACGTCCTGCTCCGGTACTTCAAAGAGTTTAGGCATGGATAGGCAGATTAAACTTCCATATGAGATGCCAGTTCAGATCCCATTTTGGATCAGAACTGTCAAAAAGCCGCTATCCCGCCCAGCCTAAATGCGCCTTTTGAGGGTGTCTCCATCGACGACTTCATATTTATTGACTCAGCAATGAGGACAGTTGACCCTTACACTCGATGCGCTAACCGCATTCAATATCCAGCAGTAACAGCTGACACGAGCGACATGCCTGAATAATTCAGTATTCCGAGCTGAATGAATATTGCATTAGTTAGAGGTATCGACGGTGCTAGACAGCTCACTAGAGGGGGGAGCGTTTGCATCGAACGAGATGGGGAATAAGGGAGGTACTTTTAGAACAGGAAAATATACTAGCTAGAGGTACTAAGTACTTTATCGCTATTGTCTACGTCTCAGTACAGTAATAAGGTTTGTTATAATAATGCAAAAATGACTTTATCAGTCTAATTGTCACCTTTTCCTGGCTAAATCTTATTGATACAGAATCAAAAAATCGAATTTATGAAGTTTTGCGAAGAAAAATAGGTACTAATACTTACCCCACTATAATCAAAATTTTATTTCATACATTAGCGAAAGTTTTATTTCAAATCGGTCCTAAAAATGATAGAGTAATAAACGACGAGCATACGTTTGTACATTAAAAAAGCATACATACAGCCGAACATAGAACCTCCTCCTTTTTATAACTCGTTTAAAATTAGTCAAGAAGATTCAGATGTATTTTTTGATTCCTTCAGATGCCTTTCATTAATGGAAACGCGTAAATGAAGACAGATGTAGAGCCTAGCATAGTAATTTATAAGGAAAGGCATCTGATAAACAGCATTGTTCTAAGGTGACTGACTACATGCATAGGTCTGTACTATAACATTGGACGTTCATAACGAATACATTGCGGTATTGATGTGGGCCAAGCCAAACCACAAACAATGGTACATTCGACTAGAAATACTTACAATCACAATTGCGGTTTTGTCATATAAATAAAAATGTTTTTACCCGGTTATAAGGCAACGTTCTCACGATATTTCTCGAATGCCAAAAGAGTTCAAAGACTTTGTAGCTTTGGAAAGAGAAGTATATTTTTATTGAGCCTTCTGTTCTGTCCTTTTATGCAGCTGTTATTTTCAAGTTATTTTAAGTGTTGCTTAAATAACTTGGCTGCTAAAAAAGGGTCGTTAAAGGGTCAACGACCGGTCGTAGGTAACGAAACCGGACTTGAACGAAATGTAAACTTGTCTTTTGCCAATACCGATACAGATTTTAAATGTGACGCAAATTAAATAAAAATATAAGCACACACATAATACGTCATATAATCCTCATACCTACGTCCACTGCTGTCTCCCCAATCGAGGGGATGTTTTGAGTACGTAGTATATACCTACAAAGCGTCCCTCGAATGCCCACAATCCTCAAATGGGCTAGATCATGACAAGACATGAAAAATGACGAGAACCTCTTTCTCAATGGCCGCCATTTCGATTCGCCATTTTGTTTTTCAACGTCATACATATCTCTAAAAGTATTTAAAAATGGTACCTACCTAATTCTTTCGTTTCACTCTTGGCAATGTTATCTAAAGTAATTTAAAAAAATGAAATTAAAATGCAAAACTATTGATAAAAATTATAGTGAAACTTGAAAAACCTCTATTTTTAACACCATGATGACACCAAACGCGTTGGGTGGCGAAATGGCGATGCCCGATGGCAAAACGGAATCCTGATAGTTTGTTAAGTCCCCGTACACGCCATTATCTAAAAAATATCAAGCCCGATACATACGTAGAGCCACAATGATGCAAATATTCCAGACTTATATAAATGAATACTCATCTACAATTAAATGCAAAATAAACCTCAAAATATCAACTGATCCTTTCTCTTTCAGGAAACATAATTAAAAAACAATTAAAAATTCTGCCGCGTCCGTAATTCTTTTACTTTGAAGTCTTCTCAAAGCAAAAGTGTTTTTAATGTTCGTATTAAGCGCGTTTTATTCGCGTACTAGCAAATTTTTATCAAAAGGAATCTTGAATGAAGATTATTTTTGTCCTGTAGTTGTTATTGGCACTCTGCGAAGTAGGATTTTGAGAGTTGGAGATTGGCTTTTCCCGAATGGACACTGAGAGTAGAAGTACTTTTGAGAAGTTAAGCTATTTATTTAGAAAAGCCTGGAGTCTGATCGAAGAAAATATGTAGTAGATATACCTATACTGCCGGGTTGAGCCGGCTTAGAATTTGCACCATCCTTACTCCTCCCGCGTCATTGGAGGCGACTAAGGGATATCCACCGCGGGGCAGGCAGCAGCACCTCCTGCATATAAATTTACAACCGAACTACGATCAACAAACCGTATGCCTAGCGTGTGGATTATGGGATATGCCCCAACCCAATAAGGCACTCATAAGGGGAAGGCCTGCGACCAGTAGTGGACTAATATGGGCTGTTGAGGTTGAAAGCTCAAGGGTTGAATCTGGTCAATATCACTAATATTTTCAGCAAGTTTGGATATTTTCAATTATTACCTACCACCATTTTTAAATTCGTCTACAGTGTTTGATCTCTGTCAGTCTTCCTGGCAATTAATATTCCCATCTATTGATAGAATCTAACCGCTTTTCTCGTCATCTCTTTTAACTTCGTTCTGTTTTTTAATATTATCTTTCCTCTTCGCAGTACGTAACCTTCAAGGTCCTGGGAAACATTACTGTCTTTTCTATTAGTTAGATCATTGTTTACAAAATTCTTCTAATAAACACAATGCACTACTTTTGCGTCTGGTAACTGGAAGTCAATAGCCTAGCTTTCACGCGCCATATTTAAGAATAAAACGTACTCGGAAACATCCCACGCAAAATACTGATATAAATGACAAATGACTTCATATAGTTAAAACATTTGTCAACTAGCCAAGTAACCTTGATGACCAAACACGTTCAAACAGCATCCATAAGAGATGTCATACCCATCAAGTTCTAGGTTAACATTCTGGTTGACATCCAAGTCCGAAGGTCAACTACGTCACAATTACAGGTCAACCTGTAATTGTGACGTAGTTGAATCTTATCGAAGCTCTAGTCTACGTCCGATCGCCTGATAAGGTATGGAAATCAAATGATAACAATTATCTAGTGATGGTTTTACCAGGCGATCAATATATTACGGTCATTGAAAGTACCACTCTGTAGCTTAAGTCAGCGTTTGAAACAAAGTACTGAGATGACTGAGATGACTCGTTTAAAAATATGCACAAAATAGTTTACTAAGTGTACTGTACTGTACAGTTATTATAGTTTTCATCGAAAAAGGTTATTATAATATTTGTTCTTGAAAAAGAAAGAATGGAGATGCTACTCCATAACAGAAGCTGAGACATTGAATTAAAGTTCAATAAATACCTCATACAAAGTCAGATTCTCAGACGAACATTCTTGACATTGAAGTAATATTCCAGTCGATTAATGAGTGATAAGGAGTCACTTTGGAGCGGACGTATTTAGCACCATGACATGAGTCATACTAATTCTTGACACAGATAACAGTGTTTGTAAACAAAGTCATGGGCCTTAAATTGGGAACTTTAGAGCTTCTTTTGTTCATGACTCAGATTCACAATAGTGTATTGGCTATCACCAATCCATCGTCTGCCAAGCGTGGTGCTGGTGATTATGCCAAAACCCTCTTGTTTGGGAGGGCACGTTTCGCTATGGACGTATATGCAATCATCAGGGGTGATTGCTAACTTCCATGCTCGCAGGCGCTAATAAATCCCATGCCGCACAAAAATAGAACGTCCCGTTGAATAGACGGTAATATAGATTAACCATACTCGGGCTCGAGAAAATAAATTAACCTAATGAGTAGCAGTCGATCTCAGCGAATCGACGCTTCTAGCTAGTTGAAGAGACAAGTGTAAGTTCAGCACAAAACAAACAAAATAAAAAACACAACTGGCCATCAGCAATAGATTCCTGTTTCAACGAGGACGATAGAGAGTGCCTCATTTGCAAATGCCACAAAAAGAAGCGTTGAGGAGATACAATAAAAGACAGGTTTTTGTGAATCAGAAAACATGTTCCACTTCGTAAAAGCAAACAAACACAGATTTACAATTTTCTCGAAACCTAACAGAACAACCTCTGTCGACTAACCTCGATACCAAAACAGCGTTAAATAAATCACTTACAGTTAAACTACCATTGGGCGACCCACAATGCTTACGTGTTTACTAACACAGATATTGGTGCCAAAATTGCACCATTATTTGTGTGATGAGTTATGGGCACTAGCGGCTTTGGTTGTTGAACTCATGAACGTGAAATGAGTCAAGTGGATTCAAGCCAAAGAATGCATGCAATGAACCTTCTTTGTTCGTTTTTGTTGCACATTGATGATCAGATACTAACAAATTGAGTGTATCTGTAGAGTAGAAAGGCATTTTTCCACAAAAGACGATACGGTGTCAAAATGGATTATCTTGACCTTGGCATGTAAGCTAGACTTTATTTATAGTTTTTACATATTTTACCGAAAAACCTCGCTTTTATGAAAAACTGAAAGACTAAAGGCGTAAAAGACCGACCTAGCACAAAAGCTAAGTAAGCGATCTCCATCGACAAAAATGTGCATTGAAATATGGGGTAAAACTTGTTATATTAAGAAGCATGTAGTGACAAAATGGCTTCGCACAAGCTTCTACGAGCTGTCTGTCATCTGATGCCGTCAATATGATGGGCATCTAATTATTACGAGTTAAAGCCTATAGTTAAATGCCAATTTTTGTGCTGAGCATAGCGGTGCATGGGCCAATTTGCGACAACATCTATAGCTATCTATAGATTACCTTTATCGAGATCTGTGCTACCGTGATGATATCTCAACTATTAAGATCACCAGATTTCATATCTCTTTAACAATTTGACTGGAAATCCTATTAGGTGAGAGAATCTATGACTATTCTGAAGTGCTAGCAGACCCATGCACGTGTCCGTTCTAAAATTGAGGCAACTGCAGACATAGATTAATTAGAGCCAGTGATTCATGGCGAGTAATTACCACAGGTCGCTACATCCTATGATTAGACGGCTGAAGGGTTAGGCCATAGTCGTCGATCTGCTTACGCCCATTTATAATATAAAAAAATCGGGAACAGACCCTCTCGTTCACATGTTACATGTCATGATGACATAGCATAATGTATACATGGCTTATCTCCTCTCCGCTTCGACATATCGTTGCTCAGAGTCAGAACCTACAGAATAGAATCACCGGCTAGGCTTCTTTGGTTTGTTGAAAACGGGTCCTGTTTTCGCTAGTTAGATAATATATTATTTACGGTAAATTTAGGATCATAAATCTAGGATCTAAAGGACTCTGACAACTTTACAGCTCCCGTAAGTCATAGCCATCGAATACACATCCAATGTGCACGATGGTCATAGAATAATAAGCTATGGCGTAGGTAACCTTGCTTCAGCATCATGGGCCACTGGAAGATGACGCTGAAACCAGCGTGACTCATCTAATCACTTCTGGTCATTTTGTCATAGTGTCCTGATTTATATTTTATGTCTGTTTATTTCGCGTTTCATTTTATTTTTCTCTGTCAAATTTGTGCAATTTTTAATTAATTATATGTATATGATAAGCTTTTCAGACTGGCTTAAACAAATTCCGCGTTGATAGATATGGTCAGACCATTATACGACATCGTGATGACATGGTAACACGACATTGTAATCTTTCTATCCAAGGTAAACGAATGCCACGTGGGTCAATATGCTTGCCAATCACGCGTCTGTTTTATTTAAATCAATAACATCATTGTTAGTCGGAAGAGGTCCGCTGAAGTTGTTCAGACTAACTGACTGGAGTTGACTCCATGACATCATACTTAGAACCAAAGAATAACCCTATCGTGTGGCCCATCAGAAAATTTCAAGCAATCTTAAAGATCGAACCAGATTCATATTCAAGGGTAAATTGTAACAGTGACTGTTGATGACAGTTACCAGGAGCAAATACTTGCATTGCAGATCATAAAAATATTGGCCCGGATCGAATCGGACGGTCGCTAACTTTCTAGGGCTCAAGCCACCTCAAGCGAACCCCAACACACACGAAGTAAATATTTCGATTACAGGGGTACTGATTCATCTCCATCAAAAGAAGTTCACCGATTCATCTACGCTTTTATGCTACACGAACCATAAAGCATTATTAAAAATATTGATCACTATTATCTGCCCGCGGCTTCGCACGTTGCTTCAATGGAATCTGATTTATGGGATAAAAAGTAGCCTATGTTTTATTCCGGGCCTGGAAATACCTGTATGCAAAATTTTTGCCCAATCCGTGATTTGTGATTTTACGTGAAAGATTAACAAACTTCCATACATACAAACGTTCGCGTTTATAATATTAATAAGATTACAAGCATAGTAGTGTAGTCTACATACAACGCAAACTCTACCCACCCCAACTGATCAACATAATTTGACCAGTCATTTTCCGTGCAATACCACCACTTCAATTTGCAAATTAAACACGACATATCAGTAAGTACAGTTTTTTGCGAGCATCAAAGGCGTTGGCGCCCACATTTATCGTATGTAGGTAGGTAGTCATTGGACTAACTAATTGGGACGGGCCCACATAGCCTGCCTGCAGCCAATTACGGTAATGAGCCTGACGTAGCATGCGATCAACCCAAACAGTAAACATCTGATAGGAAACCGTGTTAATTTGTTGCTAATGTTGTCAGTCGGTGGAACGTGGGTTGATATTGGTGTTTGCAAAACAAATATGGCTAAATCCCATCCATCCATCTATCTAAACTCCAAGGTATACTATGTAGAACTTGTCAGTCATCCTAGTGCAGCGAGCACTTATCCAATGGACAAGTGCTCGCTGTACGGCAGGCACAAGATAAAGAACTATTTTTAAATTTTTAACTATTATTAAAGTTACTAGTTGTTCCACAAAAGTAAAGTTTAATATTCATTTATTCTCAAAAAGAAAATTTATAGAAAGTCACTTATATGAGCACAGGGTTCTTAGGTTAAGTATAAATAGATGCATAGGTTGTGGTCGTTCAATAGCTGACTCATTTTGGTTCAAATTAGAATACTGAAATATGCGAATTTTAATTTCTGATTTGAACATTAATAATGTCGTCTTCGCTGCCACTGCCCAACCCACCCACGGAATTGCAGCTGACGAGTATTCATAATATTAATCCCTAAATGCATTTTACGAATTTTCGCTCGAGAGGAAATAATTGACCAGATTTGTACCTGGCTCCCGGACCATTTGATGTGTTCACTTAATAAGAAGTAAGTAGTAAGACTCACCCTCGTACAGAACATGCAGCCGCAGCCAGCGAGCACCGTGACCTTCTCCACGGTGTGCTCCTCCAGGCACAGCTTGCAGTGGACGGGCGCGGCGGGCACGAAGCCTCCGGCAGCGCCGTCTAGGGAATACCTGCAATGAGGAGGCACTTGAAGACATTGCAGGTGAACTTTGTTCATGTAAGCCTATGAATTCAAGTTCATCTGCTTAGCTGCTACGCCCTCGTGGAATTCTATCTTTCAAATTGTTTATACACCTTCCCCTTGAATCACTATCTATTAAAAACAGCATCAAAATCCGTTGCGTAGTTGTCGATGGGACAGACTAGATACGGGTATTGGCTATATTTGCAGGACATTCTCATGCACAAGTATGGACGCAAACACAGGAATACCGACAAAACCGGGGAGAGGTCAGGCGCAGTGCCCCCCACACGTATTAAAATAATGGTTAACATACCTGGAGCCACCAGCACCGGCCAGCGACAGCAGCGAGGAACATCTCGAGCAGACGGACGGCGCCCGCAGCCTGTTGTGAGGCCTGATGGGCTCCGAAACCTTCTCTCGGTCCGTTAGGGCGAGTACTGTCGAGCATTTTCTAAGTCCTGCAACGAACAAATAGTGGTTCAGTTTTCGGGTACTCATACTCTTCAAAACGAGAGTGGATAGGCAGATGTAGCACGAAGACCAGTAGAGTTTACGAGTTATTTAAGGTTCAGATCTTGGTGCAAAATCTGAAGCTCGATTGTCACTAAACAACTTAGAGTGATATTATGGTCAAACGAATGGATGGTCCACCAATTCTAAAATACATTTGAACTAATATTTTGGAGTCCTTAAAGATGGCTTCCATTATCGCAAATCATCTCTTTTCTACTCAATTATTGAATTTTGTTTAATGAGGTGCATTTTAAAACCCTTGCAGAAATTATACGACAACTTTGAAGATAAGTTATAGGAATATAGGAAATATCATATCAAGAAATGAAAGTGAATCAATAAAGAATGAAGTCGAAAGACTTCAACATCAAAACTCATACCGAAGAAGTGACGGTAGTGACCCAAAACTCAATACCAAAAATGCGTCGAAATCATTTATATTCCATGAGAGAAATGATGCATCTGACATGATGGATGGTGTAATAAAGGTTGTCAGAATCAGAAAGCGAAGAATTACAATTGGCGCAATGCGAATTCATACGTACAATATTTTGTACATCCATTTGTTTATTTTATTTGATTACTCCAATGTGGAACAGATGGATAGGATCCGTCTCTTCAGACGTATCAGATACGAAATAAACTTGTACCGGCAACAATTCAATCCACTTAAATCGTCCATCATTTTCGACATGATAGAGGGATCCAAATGTACTGCATCATCAATAAAGCCCTTGGCATCAATTTTCCTTTCATGCTTTGAGGAGGATGTCTTAAGGACGAAACTTTCCAATTGAATACAATAAGTGAAAGCTGTGAAAGGAAACTTAAATTGTGTAATTTTATGATAAATAAATATCAATAAACACTCAGGTGGTTATTAGGATATTTATTTATCATAAAATTATGGAATGGCGTGATAATTTGATTAGTTAGATTATGAGGTTACGAAAACGAAATATGAAGTTATTGAAGTGGGCAGTAGGGTTGAAGATTGTTATGCCCAGCAGTGGGAAAATGTGAATTAACTGACAGAGATTAACACTTCTTTTGCCCACGATACACGGTTCCAGCAGTGCTAGTAGATGCGACGCGCAGGTCGCATCGACATGCGTCCATTGGCGGAAAAAAGCGATTTAAATATCAACACTTTAAATGCCCACGACACACGCGTGGTTCTAGACTACTAATTGTAGCAGGCGCTGGGCAGTGAAAGCGTTAACACTAAGCTATGTAGAGCGCACTCCTGCGAGTGGACGCAGGACAGTACAAGTGATAATACTAAGCTAAATACATAATATGTAGGGCACATTCCTGCGCATGAGCCCTACGAGGTTGCGAAGTATTGCTCTGCTCTAGGCGATAGTAATACCACCACTTGTGAGATAGGCCATCTGCTATGTATCATCAATTATAAAAAAAAGAAACAAGTGCTGGTTATCGGAATAGAGATGATTAAATGCACCGTTTATTAATAGACCTTGATTCTTGTTTTGCTTTCAGTAAAATGGGAACGTGAGTCACCTTGATTGTGTTGTGTGTTGGTAATGCAATACAGATAGTTAAAATTAACGAAAACGAAAATACCCGTCTACAACGTAGCAAGAGGCAAGACGCAGTTTAAAGTGTTTTTTTTTTATTATTTAGCCTGATTCGTCCCACTGCTAGGCAAAGGCCTCCCCCTAATCTTTCCACTTAGTGCGGTCACTGAAAGGAAAGATTAGGGAGGAGGGATTAAGTCACTTAAGTGTATTATTACAATAAAAAAAACTCAACGGCGCGTTTAGTGTTTTATTTCTTTACAGGACACTTTGAAACGTAAAATTCCTTATATAAAAATCTATCTTCTCTAGATTCTCTAAATTCTTACTCCTGAATTCATATCCATCCTTTTACCATGTACCAAGATACATTTTGATCCAATTTTGGGCGCAACGCACTATTTACATTTACCTCACCCTGTTTTCTTGATCCCAGATCTTTTCTTAAACAACATCTTTTGATCTGGATTACCTTGTTTTGTGATCTCAATCTCAACAACGTAACAAGGTAAAGCTTTCTCTTAAAAGATAGAAGTGTACAAAAATCTAAGTGATCACCGTATTTCGTAGTTTTACTTATGTACCTAATTAGAATATTGTGACACAAAATGATTTAAAATGTACAACAAATAAAGCACTTTGATGTTTATTTGTTGTTTTATTTAGGGGGTTGTTGTTATTCGGAAATAACAATAATTTGCAACTTCTAGAATGTACTTTAGGACAATTAAAGATGTCATCGTGATGCCACATCACAAACACAGACATAACTATCAGATCACTGCTGGACATAGACCTCCTTTTATATGCGCCTTATTACTTCCTATCAAAGCCATAACGCCTACACTGGGCATGCGGGTTAGGGATCGCAGTTCGGTGACGATGCCGCCCACCTTCTGCTGAAAATCTCTCAGTCTCTTACGACATTGAAAGACAAGAGTTGGGGTAGTGCAAACTCTAAGCCACACGGCATCAAGGTGGACGAGTATCTCGAGCGAGTCTACCGCATGCATTATCGTATATTGCTGACAATTCAGGTTCGGTTCAGACAAGTTCTAGAGTGACTGTTATGCCCTAGGTGCAAACGCACCGAACGACCCCAAATTGTGCAGGTTTTCCTAAGCAGCGCTAGTCGACGAATTACATTTGTTTGCGTGTCGTCTCGCTCTTTTGTAAGATAGAGAGAAACCAGTTTCAGTCTTGATTTTTAAGCGAGTAAGCTTTTCCTCAACCATATCTGCGATAGAATTAGGCACCAAGTGACTACAGCCAACTATACATTGGTGTTAGAGTTTGTCATTATCACGTAAATTTTAAACCCTTGGGTTGGGTTATGAAATCACCCAAACCCTAACGCAATACTCTAACACACACTATACTAAAAAACCCGAATACAAAATCCATAAGACTAAACCCGAATACAAGAAAGTGCTAGGTAACTAAGTTCTGGTGGAGATTGGTGGTGCCTCTAATCTCAAGCATTCCATACTAGGCTCTACTGCCACCGACACAAGACACACCAAGACAATAAATATAGATTCTTTATTTTTTGAATAAATTGATCTATTTGAATCTATCTTGTGTTGTGTGTTATACCTAAAATAGTTTGTTAATAACGATTTGATTTTGATCTAAATACAATAAGAGAGTGACCCGCCTCCTGATTTATGTAACTCGCGACCGGTTTGCGACAGGCGTAAATTTAGCAATCAGTGCTGTCAAACGCCAATTTTGACCAATTTTGACGTTGTAGCTGGTGTCAAACTAATACAAAATTGACGTTTGACAGCACTGATTGCTTAATTTACGCCTGTCGCAAACCGGTCACGAGTTATATAATCACCCGGCGGGTTCCTGTGGTGCTTCTAGAACATTCCATGCAAGGCCCTTGTGCTAGTGCATTGAACTTTGAATATAATATAGACTGCATAATAGCAGACTAGAATTTAATTACACAGAAACGATATCAATTCCGCCAGTCCGGCAGGCATGCCAGGCCGCGCATTTACCGCTAATTAGGTACTGTATTTGTCCGCTTCTACGAGTAGTTATTGAAATAGCACTACCGTGAAATAAAGCTTAGAATTTTTTGTGTAAAATAATTCATTCTTGACACTTCACTACAAAACATAGTATGAAAGAAAGTCGCTTCCCGCTGTCTGTCTCTCCCTATGTATGCTTAGATCTTTAAAACTACGCAACGGATTTTGATGCAGTTTTTTTAATAGATAGATATTAAATCTGTAACTAATTGGCTACTTTTATCCCATAAATCAGTTGTCAAGGAATCGTCTTAATCAATCTTAAAAAGATTCCAAGACCTATTACATACATATAACTATAAAAGTAACACTGTCTCGGGACCAAACACCTGAACAGATTTAAAGGAAAGGCAAGGAAATAGATAGATTTGGGTATAGGTTGTATCCTGGGACGGACCGTAGGCTACTTTTACCTAAGAAAAATGCGTTAACAGTCTTAATTAATTCTGAAAAACGCCAAAATTAAGTAAAAATAACCGAGCAAGTAATTAAAATTACTACCGTACAAGGTTAAATCTCATTCACTTTAGTTGAGCTGAAACATTGAAAGCAAACAAGGGGTTAACTAATTGGCAATCTAAATCCGTGAAATTTTATAAGGGTTGGGCAGATTCGCAGCAAGGCTGAGGCCATAAATCTACAAAATATAGAGCTTATATTAATTAGAAACAAGAATACAGCGTATTAAAGAAAAGTGTAAAATACTGGACGAGTTTTGAATCGGCAAGATAGAAGAAGTTAAATTATCACTACATTATAGTATAAAACAAAGTCGCTTCCCGCTGTCTGTGTGGCCCTATGTATGCTTAGATCTTTAAAACTACGCAACGGATTTTGATGCGGTTATTTTAATAGATAGTGATGCAATAGGAAGGTTTATAAACTACTAGCTGCGCCCTGCGGCTTCGCCCCCGTTAAATCTATGTGTCAAGTATGTTAGACTCCTGGTTCTAAGCTACCTCTCTACCAATTTTCAGCTAAATCGGTTCAGCCGTTCTTGAGTTATAAGTGTTGTAACAAACACGACTTTCTTTTATATATATAGATTTGACACATAGATTTCGACGCGGGCGAAGCCGCGGGGTGCAGCTAATAATGTATATTTATCCTATAGCTATCGTCTCCTACGCTGACACCGTCACTTTGACTGAATGGAGGAAAATTCTTCTTACATTGCCTCTGCGTTACTGAAAGTCGGCGGTCTTCCTCTTATTTTTCCATAGCCAGGACTAGCCTAAACAAATCTTGTAGGAAGTTTGGGATGAGGTAAAACCATTGAGGCGTAGACTAGTCCATAGCCCCAGGAATAGCTGGATTGACAAAGAGGAAAGCCGATCTCAGCAAAGTCGACGCTATTAGCGAGACGCAGCTCAGAATCAAGACGCCACGAGAAATCTTGAGTTTAAGGCTTAGATCGATATTCAGTCGCTGCTGGGGTCATTGGATAATTACGATGATGATAATGATGATAAAGTTGCCCTGACGGCCAGTCTCAACAGAGACGCAGCCATGTGCGCAGATATTTTTATAATAGTGATAAGACCTTCGTTGAGCCACAATCTCACTTGATTGTAAGTGACGGATGTGGCTGAAGATGTATCACTAAGGTTTAGAAGACATCTATTCACATAATTAAAGTGCACATAGTATGATGATGATGCGGATAAAGAATTTGAAATAAATGCCTGGAATTTTGAAAATTAACATGTTTTCCGAAGACCGGTTCGAGATTGGACGCCAAGTCGTTAAGCTCGGACTGGTTTTGGAGTTTTAGTCGACAAAAGTCACTATTACCATTTTTTCTTACCTTGAATGATATTCAGATCAAATACAAAACTTATCAGGGGCGTTTTCCAAAAGAGCGGAACATAAAATCTACCAATGGAGTCTAGATAAAAAATATGTGGTGATAATCAACACAGTAAATGCATTTGAGGCTACATTACAGAGCCCCGAGTCCATCTGACGATAGTATCGAGACGTGATCGTGACGTCGCATTAACCGACTTCAAAAACGGAGGAGTATCTCAATTCGACTGTTTTTTTTATGTTTGTTACCTCCGAACTTTCGACGAAATTAATGAATGTCTATTCCTATGTATGGGGGCAGCTCAGAACAACTATTTATGGCGTCATTTGGGGACACTTATTCAGCAGAGGACAATGGTTCGCTGATTTGCTGCTGATGATGACGATGGCATCCTGTCGGCGACCCTGGACGGTAGCGATCCAATTTCTGGCATAATAACTTATTTATGTACAGTTACCCTATTACGGGAACACTCGGGTTACTAATGCAGTATTCAGGATGATCCGGATATCAATAATGGACGGGAGAAAAAAGTGCTTATATTTTTTTTTTGCAATGGCTTACTATATGAATTACAAACCTATCTAAAAATCAATCAATAAAGGACCTAGATTTGCAAAATTGCACATCTGTTGATAGTCCTATTTTAATATCATATTAAACTGAACTGTAACGTCTCCGTTTACTTACAAGGGTCATAATTAGTCAAAATGTTTTATTATAAAGCGTCGCCTTTCTTCAACGTTTCGCCGACACACTTCGTCATAATTCTGTAAAAATATATCAAGAGGACCGCTGCTGCGCCGGATACACTGTTTTTCTTTTGTTTTTTTTTGTGTCACAGTAGGCAAGTTTTCTTAGACTTAATTTTGCACGCCCCAAAGAAGCAGAATATATCAGATAAGCCATAAGATCTTTTGTTCACCTACTCCAAAATAAACGATTATGGTTGGGGGTGGTTTTTATAGGAAACAGCAGCCAAATAAATTAATAACCATTCAGAACCTTCTCTACGTGCCTTTGTCACTGAACTTGCTTGCTATATTCCGTTATGGAAATTGTATCATATTAAACCGATGGTCAGGTGCTCACTTCCTTATGTTATTACGTTTAATAACCGTTTATCGACCTGTGCCACCTAGGCTGCGGCCTCGCACAATGCTGATCTGCTTAATGCGAATCCGGAAATAAATGCTCGACTTTTCACTCATCACCTGGTCCAAAATATGGAGCTCGTGTTACGGGACCCTGGTGACTGTTAAACTACTTCATCTTTGACGGCCGATGTGACGCGGCGGGTGTAGGTCCGCCTTCGGTTGGGAGATACGGGTTCGATTACAGCCTTGGGACAATGTTTGTACGATCTACTAATATTTGGTCCGGGTGATCTGGGTATTTTCTATGTTTAATGAAAAAATCTATCTACGTAGGTAATTTGTTAAAAAAAGAAATGCTGGACAATACACACAGCATTATCAAAATATATATACATATGTAATGTAATCTATTAAATATATCAATCATCTAGTAACCATAACACAAGATCTGCTTAACTTGGGGTCCAGCATTATTTATTTATTTACTTCATTTAATTTGTGAAATACGGAACAATTATTTGCAGATCAAAAGCATCCAGGAATTCCAGAGCTTTTAAAGCTCTGGAATTCCTGGATGCTTTTGATCTGACCCCAACTGTCTTCGTCTTAAGCGAAAATAAACCTATTGCGCCACAGGCTTAAGCCCTTCATAGACGATCAGATCGAAGGTTATCCACTGGGTTCTACAGCAGGTTGTCTTACCTTCAAGTAGAGGCTGCGGCTGCGACAGCACAGAGTCCCTGGACGCAGCCCTCCGCACAGGTTTAGCTGGCCGCGCTAAGGACTTGAGCCCTCCACTGAGGATCAGCTCTAGGGCTCGTCTGCCGCCAGGCCCCGTGCCGGTTCCCACCTGGTGACAAGGAGAAAGTCTTTAATTATTTATTGTACACACAAAATAATCATCATCATCATCCTATAGCAGTCCACTGCAGGACATAGGCCTCCCCTAATGAGCGCCATAGCGCCCTGTCTTCAGCTTGCCGCATCCAGCATCTACCTGCAGTCTTTTGCAGGTCGACATCCCACCTGGTCGGAGGGAGTCCTACACTACGTTTACCGAGGTATGGTCTCCACAAAAGAATACATAGAAATAACTTAAATAAACAGGATATGTACATAGGCGAGCTTAACCCTGGCAAAGTGTTTTACGTCATACGATAGTCTCATTAACCAGTGAATCGGGGCTTTAAATTAACAAATATGCTGATATCAAATATCAATATCAAAGTGCTTTATTTCCTTAACACTTTGAGTGCTGAAATCACATGGTATGTGTTTTCTACAAGTGACTAATATGCGTAAATCCACACTAGCGCAGCGGCTGAGAAAATACAGATCTTTGTGACTCAGCACAGCCGTAATATTTTTCGAACGAAACGCATGTGCGGCGCAACACAACCGCTTTGTAGAGCGGCAGCACGAAATTTTTAGGATAAAAAAAAGATCGCAGTCGTCGAAAAAAAATCGCAGTCAAAGTGTTAAGACCTTACAGGAGTTTTGGACACGTCACAAAATACAAATTACGAGAACATAAGTAAAACTAGGAAGTGATGAGTAGGAATGACGTCAGGTAAAACTATAAATCTACTGGTTAAATATGTAGTTAGTGATCTGTCGTGGTAGACATTAAGCTGAGTTAAAGCCTTTTTGCAACAACTCTCTACATGTACCTATTTCTATAAGTGTGTTATTTGTTAATATAGGTTTATTTTATTTTAAATGTACAAAGATCATTCTAAAATTTATATACGTATTTTATTTTAAATAATATTGTTTACTTAGTACATACAGTTTTAGTTTCTGTTGAATTGGTTCCTCACTATATTAGGCCACCTTGCGCACCACGGTCTCCACGGAAGACCAGCGCTATGGTACGATCTGCTCTACCATAGCACATGCTGAGTGGAGACCGATTTTTGTCAGTCTCTGTCGTCTGTTAATCTAAGTTTAGTTTATAAGAGTCTCTGTTCTGTTCTGTTCTGACAAAATAAAAATCTTTTTACTTTTTTTACTTTAATATGAATAAATGTCTTTCTATTCTATTCTTTCATTAATAAGTAGATAGTAAAGGTGGGTAGCAACTATGGTAGGAAGACTCAAAACTCAAAGTGCTTTACTTCCTTTGGACTTTTCATGCCTCTTGGACATGGTTATATTATCTATCACTGAGGCATTTTTTATACCCATAACACGTGAGCGAAGCCGGAAGCTAGTACTGATTGAAAAGAAATCCAGAGTCATAAACAATTATAACCAAATCACTTTAATTTAAACCAATTAATCGCAGAGAAACCACACATGCTATAAAACTTTGATAAATACCAATCAAATATTTGACTGAACTAGTTTCCACCAAAATTTGACATATACCAATATGTAATTATGCACAATGAACATAAAATTGAATAGCCACAAATAGCATGGTGAGCTGCCTGTAGGCGTAATAATGGACAATGTGATATCAAGATAATCAATCAGTTAAATAATGGGCCGTTATCGATAATTCGCTAATTATACGATAGGTCTAATGATGAGAACCGGTGTGTAGATTGGTCAGATTTTAATATAGATTTCCAGTTAATTACGAGAATATAGATTTTACCTTTTTTGGGCTAAGTTAAAATTATATGCTTGTCTATGAAAGTTATTTATAAATAGATAGAATATACAACTAATTATCCACAAAAATTGTACATAATGCAAGATAACATTCTCTACCTACTACCCCTGGGTAGTGTGGATAACAATATATTAGATATAATGGTTATTTTTTTAGAGGTACATATATGTTGGAGATGCCAACCAAAAACCGATACCACAGTATAATATACATATGGACCAATCCATATGTTTTGGTGTCTTCAAGCTAGTGGTTCAAGAGACCGAGCCAAAGGGATGTTCATGCGGATTCATAACTGCGAGCGTGTGATATGAACAGCCAATCCGCGTTCAGCGTGCGCGCGGCCCGCGTAATAGGAAAAGCATTATGCACCTATGTATATAAAATCATTGTTTGCGGGTAGTCCGCAAGCGAACCAGATCGAACGATTAGAAAAAAAAACCTTCGAACACTGCCCCTTGATGTATTTCCGACCAGTTCCTCATCCGTTGGTAATAAACGTGCAAATATTCGACCGCCAAGGCGCCGTGGTGTTGCCGACTGGAAACAAAGGTCACGCCTACTATTATTGGTAAGTATTGAAGTGCACAATGGCATGCAAGTAGCCGGATATGGTCTAGACTTGTTTATCAATGGGATGATAACAGGAAGATTTACGGGTACCATGTTACATTATGCCAAGCCGGAAGGGGGTGATTCTGGACTGCGAGGGGTTCAACTTTTGTTCTACGATTCTTTTAGATCTTTACATAGTATAAAATGAAGTCGCTTCTGCTGTCTGTTCGCTTAGATCTTTTAATCTCAACGGATTTTAATGCAGTTCGGCAATAGATATTGATTCAAGAGGAAAGTTTATAAACGCGATTCAACGCGCGCGAAGCCGTGGGGCGCAGCTAGCGTGGAATAATTTTTACTTGACTTTTTAAAGTCTCTTTTGATCGGGACACGAGTAAATGTCCTTTCTAATTTTATGAACTGTGCTTTCCTTGTATTTTAACATAGATTTTAAGACAGCTCACTAACAAAAAAAGGACCTACTTAATAGTAATGTTGTGTAATTAAATCAATTATATTTTTTTTCTTCCATTTATATACATACTTTAATGTTTACGTTTAGTTTATGTATAGGATTCGCATTTTGCACTGCAGATAAAATCCACTGTTTTTAGAGCTCTCCTATTCTTCGTTGTATTATCATCACCATCAGCGATCGTTTTGTGATGCAAGCCATTCTACAAACGGGCTGATTCTAAGATCCGTCGGCGACATATACAACTGGCCGACACCGCAAACCAACAGTCTGCAAGACGCTATATCGAACCGCAGCTATGTAAGTACTTGAGTATGTCAACATGCTTTACAATACAAGGTGACAAGCGACGAATCACAATGCGCTGACGTAGGTCTATAAGTAGCGAGAATGTTTTATTTACGACATGAAGGATTTGTTTGTTTACATGTCAGTCAAGCGTGAATAACAGCTTTAAGTGGTCAGTTTTATTTTTTAGATGTTATTATTAGGGTTCCGTACGTAAGATACCACGTGGCGGACACGGAGATGATTAGATATGCTTATTTCTATCGACCCCAATTATATTATTTTCATCCGCATTGCGAAATGCGTCCTCAAAAATCGACCTTTACGTTGGTGTAGTGAAAAGTTCGTACCGATATTTCGGTTTTCGTTCGCTTAGAGTACAATCCTTCCATTCCCATGGTCCTGCAAACCTTGCGGTTAGACGGAACGAAACTGTGAGAAATGAGCCACTCAAGACTACAAATCATATGCACTCACAGACTTCATTGCTTTGAGCCGGAGGGCGGCCTACACTGAGTCGCGGTCTCCACTCAAGAACACTTTTATCCCAGCAGCGGTTGTAGTTCTTGGCGAGATATGGCCGGCCCACTGCCACTTTAGCTTGCTAATTTTCCATAGATCAATCCCCCTGATCTTAAATATAGCAAGTTGTCAAAGTTTTATATATAACAATCCGATGAATGGTAAAGGAACGAAGGACAACCAGTACGGAACCCGTGGAGAGTCGCACTTGGCCGGTTTATTACTTAGTCCGTTTGATGATTAACGAAAAGGTCGATAAAAATTAAAAAGAAAAACTGTTTACGGCCCAAAAATAAAACTCTTGACTTTGAATTTAATAAACCAGGAAGTCGGAGTAGTAAACTTCAGATGCCTAACGAGGCTGTTATATTTTGTTATGTGCAAGCTCTGTTAGTTAGATAATGTATATGTATAATAATAACATATAAAAACCTAGTTTCTGCCCGCGGCTTCCCTCGCGTTGTTTCTATGGAAACGTTTTTAAGTTATTTTTATCTCGAGAACTTATGGGAAAAAATAAATTATGTTTTATGCGAGGCCTAGAATGTATGCAAAATTTCAGCCTGGGCCATTAAGTCGTTTTGGCGTGAAGAAGTAACAACAAACACGCCCATTCATCCAAACATCCAAACTTTTGCATTTGCAAGTGTCATTAATAATTAGCAAACGCGAATATAATTCTAATCAGGGGAGACTAGTTTACAATTATTATTATTATCTGTTGCCGTAGAGGAAAAGCTGTGACTATGACACAATTTAACACTTTGATTGCTGAAATCACACGGTATGTGTTTTCTACAAGTGACTAATATGCGTAAATCCACACTAGCGCAGCGGCTGAGAAAATACAGATCTGTGAGACTCAGCACAGCCGTAATATTTTTCGAACGAATCGCATATGCGGCGCTGGCGCAACACAACCGCTGTGTAGAGCGGCAGCACGAATGGCTTAGGTCAAAAAAAGATCGAAGTCGTCGAAAAAAAATCGCAGTCAACGTGTTAACGCTTTTATGGCCGAAGGAGATGCAGAGCACATGCCTACATGCAGTTTCTTGCAGCATGAAGCTGTGAATGCGTCAAATAGTTTTTGATAATGGTCAACCAGCTAAAACTTTACGGAAAAAGGTGAATATAATGCGACAAATTGTAAACGTTAAGTAAATTGTTTTATAGACAACGACTGAAATAAAAAGACATGACTTGGCTGAATTCAATCAGGTATTGTTCCTCATTAGATATTCCCGTAGCTGCTTACTGATTCCAAGTTGCGCAGTACTTGAGGCTTCGCCGGCGATTTGTGACTTTTTATTATTCAGACCCGACGCGCATTTACATACATATCGATCCAATAACAAAACTACGCGTGTTATAAATATATCGCAAGGTATTATCCTATTGCATAACAGGTTCGATTACACGGGATATGTGGAGTAAATCAAACTAAGTTTGTACATATTCTTACATATTCGTTCTTAGCTTTTATATTATACCTCTGTAAATTAGTATAATTGGCCTAAGGTCGTCGTTCTGATTACATTAATAAATAAATAAATATGTATGGATGTTTGTTACTCTTTCACGCACAAACTACTGAACGGATCGGGCTGAAATTTTGCATACAGGTAGGTCCAGGCCCGGAATAAAACATAGGAAGCCGCAGGCAGAAACTAGTAAATAAATAACATAATCCAGACAGCATCATCTAGCCCCAAAAACTAAGTTTTTATGGGATACGAGATGCGCCCCGCGGCTTCGCCCGCGTGGAAATCTATTATGGTTAATAAACTATCCTTTTGAATCACTATCTATAAAAAAAACTGCATCAAAATACGTTACGTACTTTTAAAGATGCATACGCATACATAGGGAAAGACAAACAGCGGGAAGCGACTTTGTTTTATACACGTTTTATCAGCGCTAACAAATAAGTCATTTAGTACATAAAGCGCAAGTTCCTACAGGAATGTAGCTTTACCTAATCATAATGACAATAAAGATAACTTAACAGCAACCTTGACTTACAGATAAGTAATGGAAACAGAAATACGCAAGATATGAATAATTCAACTAGAAAATGAACAACACCGTCGCAACTTCTTGTTCGAGAAACAGTTACGACTTATGATATGAGTCTGGGAGCTCTTGTTCCCGTCACGTTTTTTTTACGGCAAGCAAAAACTTTTTAAAAACAAGCTTTTACAATCATCCAATCACCAATGTTTCGAAAGACAAATCCAACAAACACGAACTCGACGGGGTTATATCGTTTCGTTTAGCAGTTGCTGTTGCTATGACCACCTTCTGTCTCCATCATCAGACCAGCTCAATGGTATCGTAAAATTGCATTGTCACCTTACTTACTTAAGTTTGCCAAATTTCAGCTCATTCGGTTGAGGATAACTGGTCTAAAATTCAGTTGCAAGCTAACAGTGCCCACACAAACGAACAGTGCAAGTAGAATAAAAGCTTGTAAGAAATCAGCACTAATCCCACTTTAACCTTTAACTGGTGACGTGGGGCCTCACAGGCCCGAGAGCACTAATAAAACGTATTTTCACCTCTTTCCCCTCGCGTCCCGGGTTTATGCGTCTCAGTAGCTTCGAGTTTGGTTGCACCCATGCCGTGGATAGGGATAATAGTGTCGGCGGGAGAAAATTCGGTGAGTTATACGCAATTAAAGTTTTACTGAGGCCTCTCAGGCCCTACGTCACCACTTACGTTACTTTTTTTTTCAGAGTTGTTAAGTTGTTATTTGTGATTTATAATGGAGTGTACCTGAAAACATAAAGGATGAATGATACAGAACCACCTAGAAAAAGGCGTAGAGTACTGGAGCAGAGAAATACAGAACAAAGTACTAGTATCGTTTTTTCGAATAATACGAGAGCTAATTTTGATATGTCTTGTTTTTAAATAATAGTGATAGTTAGAATACACATAATTGTTTTATTTCATACCTAAATATCCATATTAACACAAATACGTAGGCTACAGTCATTCATTTATGTATAGCTAGAATTATACGTATATACATCCGAGGCCTGTCAGGCCCTACGTCGCCACTTACGTTACACAAATGCCACGTCACCAGTTAAAGGTTAAAAACCAAAATAAATATACAAACAAACTTTAAAAAAAAAATCTGTTGCGCTTTGTAACGCACGGCGGATATGCCAGGCCTAATATAGTGTTGTAATCGCCATAAAAACAATAAATAAATAAATAATGCTGGACAATCCACACAGTCTAGACTAGACCCAAGTTAAGCAGAGCTTGTGTTATGGGTAGTAGATGACTGATATATGTACTTAATACAATAGATTACATAGATAGATATTTTTTTATTATGAATATAACGACCAGAACAACCGTAGCAAGCATCTGCAGAACACATAATTGTTCCGAGGCGGGAATCGAACCCGCAACCTCCTGCGTCGCAGGCGGACCTTCGCCCACAGCGCCACAGAGGTCGTCAATACTTAGCTCTCTCCTTTACCTAAACATAGCTTTTTCCTAAATGACACACTTTAAAAAAGACCAACAGAGTTGTGTACTTTGATATCGTTTCTAAGAGTGACTCATTTATAATATTTGCTGTAAATGAGCACTGCATTTGACTCATTCATTGCTCTACGAGTATCATCGATAAAACACGACATTCTTTCGAAGTTTTTCTACCAGACTCTCTATGCGGAATATGGCTTATTTGTTTTTGCAAAGTTTCGTTTCAACAAATTTGGTGATTTTGTCCACATCCAGGAAGATGTTTATTGGAAAGAGACGCTACAAAGGTAATTAAATAACAATAACACCTTGAATGACACATTATTGAGGACAATCAATAAGTCATACCTATTGTTTACGCGTCGGGTCAATGACATAAGCACACTACAATAGTACAGAAGTAATAAGGAATTTGTATACAATAACGTGTTCTCGAATGGAGACGACTCGATAAACGTAGTGAAGGGCGCCCTCCGACCAGGTGGGATGACGACCTGCGAAAGACTGCAGGTAGATGCTAAATGCAATCTGAAGACAGGGCGCTAAGGCGCTCATTAGGGGAGGCCTATGTCCAGCAGTGGATAGGCTGATGATGATGATGATACAATTCCATCTTTATCTGGACTCCAGCCAGGTTTGTAGAATTTAGTTTTTAGGGTTCCGTACCCAAAGGGTAAAACGGGACCCTATTACTAAGACTCCGCTGGCTGTCCGTCTGTCTGTCACCAGGCTGTATATCATAAACTGTGATAGTTAGTTAGACAGTTTAATTTTTCACAGATGATGTATTTCTGTTGCCGCTATAACAACAAATACCAAATAAATAATAATAAATAAATAAATAATGCTGGACAATCCACACAGCATTATGGTAAGCAAAGCTTGTGTTATGGGTACTAGATAACTGATATACATAATACAATACATTACATAGATAGATATTTTTTTATTATACATAGAAAACGACCAGAACACCCGGAACAAGTATCTGCAGATCGTACACACAATTGTTCCGAGGCGGGAATCGAACCGATTCCCGCCTCGGAACGTCTGCGTCGCAGGCGGACCATCGCCCAACGCGCCACATCGGTCGTCTAACTAAAAAAACAGAGTAAAATATATTATGTATATTTAAGGGGTACGGATCATTAATTTTATCTTTTAAATACATAAAAACGTAAGGATTCGCGAATATAAACTTTTAATGACTTTTATAGACTGCTTTTATTAAATTATGCGTTTGATTAATGGTCTAATTAGTGTTTTATTTCCTTACCTAAATCTGCCCTTGATACACCAAGGCAGTTTGAAGATGAAAATTTTATTACTTAAATTATTCCAACTTCCGGTTTGATTTTCATGGGTTTGATCAAAATTAATCGAAAACCTTAACACTTTGACTGCGATATTTTTTCGACGACTGCGGTCTTTTTTAACCTAAAAAATTCGTGCTGCCGCTCTACACAGCGGTTGTGTTGCGCCGCACATGCGTTTCGTTCGAAAAATATTACGGCTGTGCTGAGTCACTAAGATCTGTATTTTCTCAGCCGCTGCGCTAGTGTGGATTTACGCATATTAGTCACTTGTAGAAAACACATACCGTGTGATTTCAGCAGTCAAAGTGTTAAGTTTTTATTACCTATTTTAATCACGCTAATGTTATAAATGAGACAGTTTGGATTTTTGTGACCTCTTCACGCTAAAACTACTTAACGGGTAGGGCTGAAATTTACATACTAGTCTAGTCCTGGACTAAAAAATAAGCTACTTTTAATCCCATGCATAGATACAACCTAAATCAACGCGTGTAGAGCCGCAGGCAGAAACTAGTTTGTTTATACAATACTTCCAAAATATTGACTTTAAAACAAAGGACAGTAGAGTGAGAAAATGCAAGGGAGGCAAATCACAGGCTCTTAAAAGACAATCCATAGATTCTTCCAACCGAAAACCGCTGGGGTAAACATGTTCTTGAGTGGAGACCGCGACTCGGCAAACGCAGTGTAGGACGCCCTCCGGCCAGGTGGGATGACGACCTGCGAAGCACTGCAGGCAAATGCTGGATGCGGCAAGCTGAAGATAGGGCGCTTTAGCGCTCATTAGGGGAGGCCTATGTCCAGCAATGGACTACTATAGCTGGATGATGATGATGAGAATCTTCCAAATGTAGTTGAATCGAAATACAAGTGTGTTATGTGTAAACAAACAGTATAAGTATCACAGTGGTGCAAAACAAACGGTTCCACTGATCCATTAGCACTTTTTATTCCATTTCTACAGCTCTGTTCGTTTGCCAAGCACTTTGTTGAGTAAATTCCGACAGATTTTATTGATCCGGGCTCAGATTCTGACAATATATTAAACATGTTCAAATTCAGAATATATGTTACGATGTATGTCATATCTTAAAATTAAATGACATCCGGTTTTATTCCAAGTACCTACTTAAAATTGGCAAGCAAATATCTGATTCTAAGACAAATCCAATATGAAATTCGGCGACCAGCCTTAACGAAAAAACTTTTGAAAAAGTCATTTAAAACGGGATATTTACCATGAAACTGTGCAGAAATATTGGATATCCTGATATAGATCAAATCATGGTAAATATCCCGTTTTAAATGACTTTAGCCTTAACGAAGACTAGCAATGTACGCAGGACATATAAGTGCACAAGTGTGTGAGCCAACACAGGTGCACTCTCTATTCCCTCACTCTGGCTATATGTATACTGTGCTCTGCCGTCCCTTCGTTTAAGAGTAGGTATTACGACTGTTTTAGTTGCAAGAAGTAGGTGGCACATGGTGTTAAAATAGGCTCTAAGTCTATTCTAAATAGAGTCTATCATGATATCTAGTAGCTCTATAGTAGATGATAGTAGTCGGGAACTTTGTCGTGTCGTGACGTCGTATCGTTCCGAATAAATAATAACAGCTCCAAATCAGAGCCTTGAACTTTTTATATGGAATTGAGACAAGAATTCTCTGATTATATTGAATTCTTTGAGATCAAACCTTGAGCCTTTTGTTCACAAATGTTTTTCTATCGAAAAAGTTGTTGTTCAGCACAGTTCGCTTTGTTGGCTCCTGTAAGAAAGAATGTAAGTTTGATACTTTGACAGATACCTAGACTAAATCATAGAGGTTTTTTTTGCTGGATTCGTTGGCATCAGGATACTAAATCAAATATATCCTTAGGTATGTGGCTACATTTGGGTGTAAGCCAACAGTAACAATAACATCCAGAACTGGTCTCTACTTTTAGTAAGAACAAATCGCCTTTTCGTTCTTCTCTTTTCATTCACTTGTAAATTAGACAAAGCAAATCGCAATAGAAGTGTACAATTACAAACATTTGAAAGAACTAGAGACTTAGAAAACCTTTTGACGGCGCAATATCTCAATATCCGAGAATTTTCTATGAATAATAAAAATTATCTAGGTAATATATTGTATTAAGTCATCTAATACCCATAACACAAGCTCTGCTTATCTTGGGGCTAGATGATGCTGTGTGAATTGTCCAGCATTATTTATTTTATATCGTACTCAAAATATCCATATGCATTTAACAACAGATTTTACGTTCGTCTATTTAACGGTTTCATAACGCACAGTCTTCGACTACCTTGGGCGCGCGGATCATCATCATCATCAGCCTATGTTAGTCCACTGCTGAACACAGGCCTCCCGTAATGTGTCTGTGTGTGTATGGTGGACACGTCAGCTAAGATGGGCAGTAAATGCTTTAAACTGTAAACCAATCGTCCAACCTTGATACGATCACGGCTTATTGCTTAGAGATAGATCAAGCAACCTTGGACTTTGGCCCGGGTTAGTCTTGACAGTTTTCACGTTTTTATTTTGGTAAAATAAGTAAATCCTCTCTCTCTCTCTCTAACGGGCTTGGAACAAGCCTGCAAGCCTGCCAAGAAGACGTCCTTGCTGTACCGTAACCTTCGAGGAGCCTTGACTGATGGCCTACTTTACTGATAATTACGGAACGTGGAACATTATGGCTTATTATATGGAGGTTTCTATGCTTTTTGAATTTGAACTATGTTTTGGTAACGTTACGGATCAATTCTGTATGTTAGCAGTCGCGGCAAAATAGCAAGTCAATGATTTATGATATTAGAACTCTGGACCTTCTTAAGGCAGAATAAAGACGGGTTTTACTAAAATATTCAAAGTGTGACAAGTGTAGTCTTGAAAAAACAAAATCGTATTTGAATTGCCTTATATTTTTAAGTTTTGCTGGACAAATAGTGAGTACTCAATTCCTTTGAGAATTAAATCTTATGAGTAAAAGACCATGCAAAGCATAAGCTAACTCATTGGTCTAGCTAGCGGTTTCATGTTTAACCGCTAATATATCCTGGGTTCAAATCCCGGGTCCGCCTTAATAAGGTTATTGGGGGTTTTTCTAGTGTTATTAGGAATGTGCGCGATGTTGCCTATTATTTCATATAAAGGCTTAGAAAATGCGATGACTGCGGCGAGTGCAAACCCTGCGGCGGGGACAGATGCACCTTCAGCTTAATTGCTTTTTACCTATTTATAAAGTTAGAAGTGCTAAATGTTCATTATTCATAACGCCACTCGGAAAACAACCTTTTCGCATTGATAAGTAGGGAGGAATGACGTCACTGAGACGTGAATAAAGTTACCTTGATACCATAAAAATAAAACAGCTAATTTTAATTAATAACTGGTATCAACCAACTTTTGTAAATATTGTGACGTAGACACGTTACGCACATTTTATAATCCAATATAATCATAATGATTAAACAAAACCAAAAATAGCTTCTGTGTATCATGTCATTAGGTCTATTATTATCTTGACCTTTTATTTTAGATGTTGCGAGAATAGATATAGTGGATGAAACTTGAAGGAGTGAGCTGAGAAGACCTATAAAATGCTCGTATGTATAGATGAGATATTCTAGGTATTCTGATATGAATAGACTAGGCTATAGGCAGAAGGGTGTTAATTTCGTTGGCCGTTTCCCGTGGTCCCACTATTTTGTCCCGTTTCGGGGTTTGAGATTATTTTTTACTATCTGCCCCGGCGACTTCGCCCTCGTGGAAATCCATGTTTCAAATGGTTTATAAACCTTCCTCTCGAATCACTCTATCTATTAAAAAACCGCATCAATTTCCGTGGCGTAGTTTTAACGATCTAAGCATAGATAGGGACAGACAGACAGCAGCGGGAAGCGACTTTGTTTTATAATATGTAGTGATTTGGAACAATATGGGAACTAGAAGAGGGGGACCTACAAGGTAACTTTCTTAGGAAATATCAGCTTTTTATCAATCAACAAGCGTAAATGAGTACCTCCTAATCTAAATTTATTCGCTCTTCACATTTTAATTAATAAAAACCTAAAAAATTGTTCCGAGACTATATATAAATGAAGTAGGCTCTGGAAAGTTCTAATACAGCTTTGCCCTTTCGAGGCCGCGCCTTACCCGTCCCAACTAAGATAAATCTTATTTATCGTTGACGCGGAGCTTTCTGAACAACTTGCAGGCTATAAATTAGAGTTCTTGTGTTTGTTTAAAGGCTGTGCAAATATCCTACAGCTTAGGGTGCTTAGTCTTGAGAACAATTCAAATCTCGCTCTTATACAAACTACTTTTAACACTTTGACTGCAGTTCTTTTTCGACGACTGCGATCTTTTTTTTAACCTAAAAAATTCGTGCTTCCGCTCTACACAGCGGTTGTGTTGCGCCGCACATGTGTTTCGTTCGAAAAATATTACGGCTGTGCCGAGTCACAAAGATCTGTATTTTCTCAGCCGCTGCGCTAGTGTAGATTTACGCATATTAGTCACTTGTAGAAAACACATACCGTGTGATGTCAGCAGTCAAAGTGTTAAGAAAGAAATAGACATGAAATGAAGACGCTTGGCCTTGCCACCAAGTTGCTTCGGTCGCGTCACCAACTGACACCTTTCCTTTCGGATCTCGTAAGCAAAAATCGTTTTATAGAAGGATCATCGAAACAATGGATCGGTGGTCGTCTGTCGTTTCATGCGATCTTTGTTATTAGTTTTTCCAAGGGTAGACCTTCCTTCACTTCCAATATCAATTTTCTTCTGTCTGCCCCTATGTATGCTTAGATCTTCAAAACTACGCAACAGATTTTGATGCTGTTTTTTTTAATAGATAGAGTGATTCATGAGGAACGTTTTTAAACCATTTGACACAAAGATTATACACATAGACACCGCTGAGCTGCATTGGCACTTGTGTCAATGTAGCATTTAATGCTGAGCCGGTAGCCATTTTGTGTTCTCATATTTAAATTCTTTTATTAGTTCGTAATTTGTATTATTTTATAAGAAACGCAAATACTTAAATATTTTCTATTTCTATAGATTTTCACGCTGACGAATCCGCGGGGCGCAGCTAGTTTACAAATAAAATAAAACTCAAACGGGTTCCACCTGAAAACCAGCGCTACCTTGCATTAATGTGAGGTAGCATTAAGCTGAGGTGGAACCCTTTGGTCTGCACCGTTGCAGCATAGAGCCTACCTACACTCAGTAGCTTACGGAACCATTATTAAACCATAGGTTGGTTGTGCACTTGTGGCAGCGGTTAAAATACACCTACCACTTCCACCCACTACAGGTATGTACATACGTCATACCAATACATTTCTAAGTATTTTGTCATAATATTATCTATTTAATTAATCACGCTAACTAAGCTTTTAACAGGAATACACATTTTAAGGGGACAACGACACGTAAAATTTTTACGACCCGTTGTCCCCGTCACCGAATCTACATTACGGGGACAACGGGAAAGAAATTTAAACACGTCCCGCTGTACCCGTGATTTACCCATGGCGTACGGGGACAACGGGAATACACGCATAAATCGTCTGTAATAATAACTTGTTACAAAGTAGTAATTATTATACAGACTTATTACTAATAAGTATTAGTATTATAATAATTACTAATTTTGTTCTCTGTTTGATCAATAAATGTTTCTCTGTCTGTCTCTCAATTAAATCCTAAAAACAATATTATAACAGCGTATTTTTGTTTGTTATTTGATCAATTTCGTTTCTTAATATTGCAGCCAGGCGGATCATTTCTACTGAATCGTGCGCTAGAATAGCATTCAAGAGTGTCCAACTCTACAAAATTAGTTAATACTCTTTTCAAGATCGAATTGCGAAACAAGTTTCAAGTGGATTTCTTGTTATTCTGTCAACAACAAACTAAAAGCCGTCTAAATTGGTCTCAGTGCGTCAAAATCTTGGATTATTTTTATTATGTTCGGAGCAAGGTCATTCGGTTGATAGGTGTGGCGGAGGAAAATATTATGCTTTGAGTTTTGCTTTTTGACCGACTTTGGAAAAGGAGTAGGTTTTATGTTCGGCTGAGTGGATGTTTTTTTAAGTATGTTCGTCGATTTCTCTGTTATTTATGGACCGATATTGATGATTCTTTTGAAAATGTATAGAGAATGAATACCCCCCTGAGATAAAAGCCGATAATACGCTTATCAGGGGAGGGGGGAGGCCTGCGTCCAGCAGAAGACCAATATAAGTTGTTGAGGAAAGGATAATCCTGAGGGGGTTTCATAGCCATTTAATTCCCGAGGGATTAGTACATCGAATCCCTTAGTTTTAAGAGCGGGATAAATTGCTCTCGATTCGAAGTCGGCTTTTAGTTTTCGGAACATTAAAATTTCTCATATTATATACCTAGTAACGCGAAGTGATACTTTTTTATACGAGGCTAGATTCTACTAAGTATTGAAAAATTATTTTTACTAAAAAATATTCACCATTTCAGTGTTATCTTAAGAAAAACCACTGTTATTTATTAATACTATATTGTGCAAAGAGAGGGAAGCTTATGAGTGAAAGAGTAAGCCAACTTCTAAATTACGTTCCGTACCTAGCACGGATATCACATCGAAAAGGCGGTAGTGAGTAGTCCGTCCGTAACGCCAACAAGTTGCTTTGCCGGAAGACCAGCGCATAGGGGTATTTCACTAATCTAGCTGGCCAAAAGTCAAAATAATAAAGTTTAAAAAAAAAGCTTCTTCATTCGCTAACAACGGCACAACTTCCTTGGAATGGGAACATTCCAAGGAAGTTGTGCCGTTGTTAACACTAGGCCGCCGCCCCAGCCTTCACCCGTTGCGCGTTACCCAATAAATGAAGCCGAAACTTGATCGTTGAACCTGGTGTACGTGTCTGTTCTCGGTGACTTTGCGAAAGCATTAACTTTGCGAGTTAATTTAAAGTTTCCTATGTATATTATCTGTCATAGTTAGGATATTCAATAGCTAACTAAAACCAAAAAGCTGTTACAAACATTATCGACATCATAATTTTGCTCTCCTTCACTTACGTACACAGACGTGAATATACATAGATGAGCCCTATCATAGTATCATCTATATATACAGTCGCACATAATATATACTCTAGCTAGCTTAGTAGTGTATATGTATGTAGGTCGTACCTGGAACTGGCACGAAGCCAGGCCGGGTGCAAACGTTGATAGATTTCGAGGCAAGCTGTTACAGCCTCTTTTGACAAATTGCCTTTTATATCGAGGCAAATGAATTTTGTAAGGTACTTAGTTTTAAATGAGAAACTAGATATTATTTAACACTAACTTCCGCTCACGGCATCGCACGCGCAAAAAATAAATAGTCGGTATAATATTCCCGGTCTAGAAATAGAACTTAAGAGTTTCTTGTTTTTTAATCTAAATATCTATTAAAGTGCCACCGTCTACATTTTTCTTGCAGAGGTAGTTCCAGGCCCGGAATAAAACATAGGCTACTTTTATAGTTTAGTAGTTTTAAGGTAAATAAAAATATTTTCTTTCTTTTCTTTCTTTCATACTTTTTATACCATAAATCAGTTCCTATGGGATACAAATAACTTTAAAAACGTTTCCTTATAAACGACGCGTGCCAAGCCGCGGAAAGAAACTAGTCCTCTATAAAACCAAAAGGGTTGTTTTTTAGCAGCAAAACCTTACCTTACGACGTCTCTCGCTGGGCATCGTCAAACAAGTGATAATATACAATTGATCACTTCACTGATTACTCAAATCACTTTCACTAACTCATTTAACATTTTCACTTGTAACATTGTAAAAACAATGATCAGGAAATGTCAAACACGCTTCATTGGAGTTATTCGAAGAGATATCGTATTATAATCGATTAAACACAAAGCAATCGAACGATAAATCTATCAGCTGCACGCACTATCTATGACGTCACTTGCATAATGTCGTCATTATCACTGTTTCACATTCGAATATCAAAAGATCTACGATTGGACGAAGGACAATAATTATTACTTGCATAGGATATGCCGCTTATGAATCGTATCTAATTTGGTTTTGATTTCCCGTTCGATTTTCTCGTTTCGTATACGCGTATTTTTTAATTTGAATTTCGAAGATTCTTCGATTCGATGTTTCGGAAATGACTGTAACGTTTCAAATAAAGAATACCGTTTTCAAGCACGCGTTGATTTTCGTAGAGTTTTTTTAATGTTTTTTAATTTGTAAACAAAACAACTCAAAACAAACAACAATGTAACACCAGCGGTTTGCGCGTGCGTTAGCAACAAAGCTAGATCACTGAGTGTCGCGTTCCAGGGTTTCCTTATTACAGCAAAAACGCCGGGGATAAAAGTGAATAAAACACGTAATTAGTTTGGTTGGAGTCGCGTTGCTTTCCGTATCCGCATTTAGTTCTTCCTTATTTGATGAGTCGAGCGAGATGTCGTCTTTATTTTATTAAGTAACAGTTTTTTCTAATTGTACCTACATATTTATGTCTGACGACCGATGTGGCGCGGTGGGCGAAGGTCCGCCTGCGACGCAGGAGGTTGCGGGTTCGATTCCCGCCTCGGAACAAATGTGTGTACGATCTGCAGATATTTGTTTCGGATGTTCTGGTCGTTTTCTATGTATAATAAAAAATATCTATCTATATAATGTATTGTATTATGTATATCAGTTATCTAGTACCCATAACACAAGCTCTGCTTACCATGGGGCTAGATAATGTTATGTGAATTGTCCAGCATTATTTATTTATTTATGTTTTACCACAAATAAACGTATTTGATTTGATTAAGATACGATCAAGTTATACGTCTAGTTCTTTTTTCGAATCTATTTCAAAACTGTTTATGCGCCTTAGACCTAGTTCTTTTTTCAAAACTGTGTTCGAATTATAAAGTAATAGTTAAGCTACTAAATCATTTTTCTTATTTCAAAACTGTATTGTATTGTTAACGAATCGAATATATTTTTGGACTATCCGTTTTAATTTTACATAAACCAATATTTGTAAATTATTGAGTTTCTAGATTAGGAGCATACGTAATATTTTGAACACCAAATACATATATGTACCTTTCAAAACTCATAACCATAAAAGCCATACAATACTAAGCCAAAAGAAAGTGAACGAACTACTTTTACTTTTAATGCGGCTGGCGACTTCCAAATAAGACAAAGAACGTGCTCTACTGTGTATGAACTTATTTAATATATGTTTGTGTACGAGTATTAGGATTAATATTATTGTTATTTTTTTTTAGAATTTGATTCGGTTCTCGTTTGCTCCTTTACGCAAGCTTCAATAAACGATCCCTGTGATATTGTTAAATTTTATAGATTCTGCAAACCACAAAACCAGTTGATCACCCCTGACCACAACCCCTATTGATCTATTCAATCAAATAACATTCGAGTAGATATTGCTTCAACAGTAACTTCATATAAAACGGTTATTCGTTTAACAAGCGAGTTCATAAATAAAATTCTACACACCACCTAGTTGATCACCCCTGACCACAACTATGTACCAATAATACACATAACAAAATTATCCTTCAGCTGTCTATCGAAAAGGGTAACTTATTTTGGCTCATAATAGAATTTAAAAAAAAACTAAAGACACTGATCGGTTGACCACCCCGGACCGCAACCACTACTAATCTACTCTAAGCCATATCCCCACAACTTAAGATTGTTATTCCTTCAACTGTCATGTATCTTCATATACATAGGTAAGTTATTCTCTGTTTACGCCAACAATACCATCTCAATGACATGCCGTTGCGAAAACACGGCTGTTTGTTTGCACAGTTGTTATGTATTTAGAACGAGGAGTTATTGAATTCCAAGTGGTGGTGACTTGCGCCGGGACGTATCAGGGACGAGCAGCAGATTTTGTGTGAAAATTTGATCTAAACATCCTAAGGTTGCACTTCTATGATAGTGACAATCGAAGATAATAATAATTATTGTTTTAAATTTTTAATAAAATTAAGATAATATTAAATAATCCCAAAAATTGTCTTGATGGGAAAATTGTGATGATTTCGACGGGACTTGAACCCGCGATATTCCCCTCAGTACAGGACAGGGACGCTCTCACTAGCTGAACCACGCTAGTGACCGACGGAATCGAAAATCGTCGGACTTCCTACGACCTTAGAGCCGTTATTGCGTTAGCGCATGAAATGAAATGAAATGAAATGAAATGAAATGAAATGAAAGTTTATTTCCTTAGGCTTACAAATAAGCACTTAGACAAGTCATATTTTATACTATTCATTATTATATTGATGTTCACTTCAATTTTTTGTCCACCAGTGGAAGAAGTGAGAAGAAACCACCAGTATGTTCATAACTTATGTGTCTAGTACATAGATTTGCTTATCTGTAAGTTGTTAGATTTTGAGTTGGAGCAAAACTCGTTCCAAGCTTTTTTATCTTCTAGATAATCTGATATTTTGTAATAAGCATGTCGCGGGTTCAAGTCCCTCCGATCGATAATAATGGGATATTATTTTATTTCTTAGAGATTACCCCGAGTGCGCTCGTAGGGCTTAGGTAAGGCTTACGCACTATAGTAACAAAAACCTCAGAATTCCAGTTATTTATCGTATTCTTATAACACGGTGCGTTTACAATAATCTCTCATCGTCCTTTACGCCTCGGAAACGCTACGGTTTGGAATGATGACCCTCAAGCCAGCCCTGGCATGTTTTCACCGTTTCAAATTCTCTCGCTTTTATTAAAAGTTGAAGGTAAACAATTGTAAGGAACAGGAAGAGACCAATCCGCGATAAGATACGAGAAAAGCAAGCGAAATAATGTTTGCTAACGATCGTTAACTGTGCCAACAGCTTTGAAACAAAAATCCACAAATTTCAAAATGGCGGCGTCATAAAACCACCATATTAGATTAATCATTGACTTTTCCTGTTGCTCAGTTGCGAATCTATTAAGTAATGTCTTACGGAAAAAAATACCATAAATCTAGCAAAAGATTTAATTTCATCACTTACGTACCTATTGGTTTGATTGTTGACTTCTCCTGTCTCCAAGATGGCCTAATGCAAATCTATCGGTGCCTTACAAAAAAATACCATTAGTAAAGCAAAATCTTCAATTTCGTCACTGCGTTTTAAATTCATTCAAAAACAGCTACCAGCCAACAAGGGTTTTCGCAAGGCTCACCTTGGATTTAAGAAACTTAAATGAGTCCTTCCATTTAGCGCATTGTACTGTACATTGCATCATGTAAGCGTGACGAGCGAGGTACTAATGAAGATGAAAAGACGCGAAAATTAACAAAGTGAATTTATAAATAACAGATCCACGAAATAGCAAATTATATAATATTAAAAAACTAAAGTTCATTGATTTTGTATTCAAAGAAACATTTTAATTAAAGCATAACAGATCGGTGACATAATGTAGATGACACATTTCTAGGATTACGTAAATAATCTAGATAAGTCAGAAGATCCCTATCCTAACCTTGATCATGACCTGTAACAAGGTACGTTATGTGTGCTTTTACGATGGCACAATAATTAATAGCAATAATTGAATTACATAATAAATTATCGTCCACTCTATCGAGGTTGCAAATTCTCCTATGTACAAATATATCTATCTTATTAGAAACTTACCTTTTCGCTATCATTAGGTAGGGTGCCATAGCCGCACCAGCTAGTAGCAGCTTTGAGACCTGGCTCTTCCTTGCCAGCGAGCAGGCCACTGCCCCAGCGTACCAGGCCTTCAGCCACCGCAGCGACGCTCGGCGTGATCGGACTACTGTTGGGCGAGCTAGGCGTCGGCGCAGACTTCTCCGCTACAGGCGGCAACGTCGGCCGGGCACATCCCGTCCTCCTCTCATAAATCCTCTTCAAAGGCTCATCGGTTATCTCAGTCTCTAGTAATCCCTTCTTATCGTTCCCCCGTTTGATGTCCCGTTTCGTCTCCTTCTCTATCCGCTTCTCGGAGTCTTTCCGCTTTGCGCTGTCGTTGGAATCCTGACGACATAGTAGAGCCTTTTTGAGGCTCTCGCTCGAGTCTTGTTTAGCCAGCTGGGATTTTTTGTCGTCTTTAGACTTCTTGTCAGATAGGAGAGCGCGTTTGAGACTGTCGGTCGAGTCTTGTTTGTTGATAATTTTGCGAGGGCATTCCGTGTTTAGGGAGTCTGTGGTTTTGGAGATCAGGAGTTTGGGGTAGTCGTAGGTTGTATGTTCGGTGGAGGGAGGGTTGAGTTCGAGGGAGCGGCGGTTCTTGCGCTTGTCAGCAGGAGCGATCTGCGCTTTGACCGGGAGCAGCCGCCTGGGGAGCAGGCTGCGGTGATCAGCGAGGGGCGACTCCGGACGCAACATGGCTGGCGGCTTCACTGTACTGCCGCAGGTCTGATGTCGCCTGGAACAAAGAAACAGATGTTTTATATTGTGAACTACATACATAATATACCTCAATCATTTTTTTCCATAATTCAACAAGTAAAACTTGGTCAAGTCAATTGCTACAAAATATAATATAGGTATACGAACTAGTTTCGTTTATAACACGTAGAAGTAAGGGACTCTCAGACCTCTTTCCCCAATTAAATTCTCTATTAAAAATACCGGCATAATTTGATAGTTTCATATCACATATTTACGTCTATGCTTAGAAACTACCATAGGAAATAGCAACGCTCATTCATAGATCACGAATAACGAGTCATGAGGTTCTGATACTCGAAGATGATCTGCGTGACCTGATTGAACATCAGTTACGTGACACGGGGATACGTCAGGGTAGAGGTTATCGGGAGAATTCAGTCGACTGTCAGGTTAGTGGAGTGGTTTAATGTGTCAGTGTAATAATAATGCAGTTTAAGTAACTACATGTAAAGAAAAACAATTTTAAGTTGATTATGTGGGCGTGTGTGTGTACTCGAAACCACATCTCGAAACAGAGTAAAAAGTAAACAAAGAACACGTCACGTCTTGTTTCAAATGTCTTGATCTGCGCACTTGTCCCCGCCGCAGGAGCCGCACTCGATTTTACTGAAATGCGGCGCGTTTGGCGCGGATAGCTGAGCGATGTTGCACACCGCTCAGCTATCCGCGCCAACTCTATCTATACTAATATTATAAAGAGGATTTTTGAGGTTTGATTTTTTGTTTGTTTGTTTGTATTGAATCCCACCAAAACATAAATGTAAAAAAGGAGAGCCAAGTTCAATACAAAAATTAAGATTGGCTGTGGGCTTCCCCGCAAAAAGAATGGAGATATAAATGAGTGCCAGTCAAATCTATGTAGGTTAGATTTGACTTTGCCAGTTTTCATTACATCAGTTATTTTATAAAGTTGTTCAACGTTTTAATTCTGATAAAAACTGGCCAAGTCAAATCTAACCTACATAGATTTGACTGGCACTCATTTATATCTCCATTCTTTTTGCGGGGAAGCCCACAGCCAATCTTAATTTTTGTATTGAACTTGGCTCTCCTTTTTTACATTTATGTTTTGGTGGGATATCATTACTTTTTGTAAAGAAAACTAGGCAGGTATTGAGATTTAATGTTTTTTCTTGCAAAAAAAAATGGTTTTTTTTTGTATGGGGACACCACTTGTAGGGGCTCGTCGAAGGTGTAAGACTTCAACTAGGGCTGGTCGGGAGTGATGATCAAGTAAAACAGCTCGTGTCGATTTATTGTACCGAATACACACAACTACGCACTTATTACAAAGTCACTGCACTGTTCACTGTTTTCTTTCCTTTACTTTCCTTAATACTTGCTCACTTGTAAAATAAGAACTAACTAAACTTGCAAACAAACTGGGCTTGTATACCTTCGCTGAGCTAAACTAGAAAAATCTACGATTTTCCGGGCCATACCTATCTCTTTATATATTCCAGAACATTTCTGATTTCCCTTTCTATCCTTTCTATTCGTTCGAAAACAGGTACATAGCTAGGTAGGTACATGTATACGGGCCGGTCCCTAACAACTACACTGTATTCTATGGCGCAATCGGAGACGTTAGTACCTACTATTGCTTATTCTATGCAATGCTTCGACATAGGTACATAACTAGGTAGGTATTATACGGGCCGGTCCCTAAAAACTCCACTGTATTCTATGGCGCAATCAGAGACGTAGTACTATTGCTTATTCTTTGCAATGCGAATCTATTTTTAATTTAAACCTTATTCCATTGACATAAGGTCGTCGTCGCTAAAATCACTAATTTTTGACTTTTTTTGATTTTTTGATTTTTTCCTACGCTTACACACAATTACCGAGCTGGATTCCAAATTTCATCCTTCTAGGTCATCTGGAAGTAGGTTAGATTTAGGTACTATATATATGTCAGTCAGTCAGTGTGAATTTTAACGACTTTTTAACCTTCATATCTCTATAACCGTTTGAGCTAGCCTCATGAAATTTGGGCTTCTACATGTCCTTATGGATATAATTAAACAGACGTAGTTTTATGTGTTTACGTTAAAGAGGTTTTGAGTTATAGAAGGGTCAAAAGTGGCACCAAGTGGTTCGTGTAATGATACACTCGGCGCGTTCCTTTGCTTGAACTTGGCTTGAACACGCTGCCGCGTGTTCTGATAGGCTCCGAAACTACTGGACCGATTTGAAAAATTCTTTCACTGTTGGGAAGCGACACTATCCCCGGTGAGCATAGGCTATAATTATATTTTCAAAAAATTTAGGGCCTTACTAAAACTCCAATAATGTAACCCAAGGTGTAAAAACTTCACCTAATAAACTGAAATTAGAGTTTAACGCGGTGAAACCGCGGGAAACAGCTAGTTTCATATAAAGCATTAGAAAATGCGGTGACTGCGGCGAGTGCGGCACCTGCGTCGGGGACAGGTACGTATTCAGCATAATATTTCTTAGACATAAGCGTGATTATGACGATAAAGTTTGTTTATCGCTGTTTTTTGGGTAATTTTGAGCAAAATATCGGTGAAACTTGTTTGTCGCATGAGCCATTTTCAAGTCGTCCATTAATCTTGACTTTGACAACCCTTTGACCTGCGCTCGTAAGCAAACGGGTTTTGTTTTATATTTCTTGTGACACAAAAGATAAGATATCTCTTAGAAACAGTCAAGCTTTTACAATGCTTCGTAGAAACGAAATAATGGACAAAAAATATACAATTAACGGAGTAGGGACTTTATTTGTCTCACTTGTGGGCATAATTGGGTAGTGTTAGTTGAAAATGGGACTCGGATACACAGATACAAAGCAAGGGCCTCTGGCTACATGAATAGCGAGACCATTTCTACATGGTTTCTATAGCTCTCTATTACTTTCTGCTACGTTGATTGAACAAGAGTTCCCTTAGCTGATTCTTTCATTTATTCTCTGTCATCTCGTAGAATTGGTCTAGAGTCAAACCATTGACGCTGGCGTTCCGCATAGACAATAGGAGCATTGCAAGATCAATAAGGAGGATCTACGTACAGGACTTCTTAACTTCACTGCGATTGGAAATTAGACTGTTAATCCATCAATTTAATTCCGACATAATAATTATAATATATACACAATGAAAAATCATAAGAAAAGAATTTTATATCACAGATACAACTACTCGTGCCCACTTAAGTACCAACTTCCAACAGCAGTTCTGTGTTATCAATAACACCTATGACGTACCCAATAACATTGAACCATTTATCAAGTAAAATTGTGATTTACGACCTACGGAACTGATGTCAGAATGCCACGGCAGCGGCTTTCGGTGCTAATTGGATGCCAGCGGAGTGCAAAATAAGACGTTATCAGTGGTGAAGTTCAGCAAACACTGATAAGTGAGTTTTAGCTTCTTTCAAAACAATCCGAGAAATAGACGTCGGCGTCGATAATTCGGTGCCCGGTATTTTAAATTTTTGTGGTCATACAATCAGATCTTAGTGACTATGCGAGTTTAAATTACTTATGGCCACAGTATGAACCTACCCGTTTAATTAATATATTTTTAACTAGTTTCTGCCCGCGGTTTCGCATTTGTTGTTTCCATGGAAATATTTTAATGTTGCATCTGTAGCATGGGAACTGATTAATGAGATAAACAGTTTGCCGATGTTTTAACCCAGGCCTAGAGCTACCTGTACCTATAAAAACACTCAGCCCGATCCGTTCAGTAGTTTTGGTGTGAAGAAGTAATCACACCAACTACAAAATTTAAAAAATCTATCAAAGAAAGTAACGCCTGAATATATAGGTTGTCTCAGAATGTTTTTTCTGTTTTTATTTGAGTGTTACGCGTCAAAGAAAAATAGCACGGGGCGTGGAGTGGTCTTTATCGCTTTGCGGACTTTTTAAGTTTAACTTAATTCATCTCTGCTTTCATGAAACGTTACCAGTCGAATTGTACAAAGTCTGCAAGAGTAGCTAAGCTGTAGAGCAAGCCAGCGTAAAAGCAACGATATTAACTGCGCTAAATACTCAAGTCACCACTCGTGACTGTTTGATTATCAATTATGCAATAATAACCACATTGTTCTTGGACAATAGATATACCTAAGTAGAAACAAAACAGTATAACATCGTGCACCGCTGAGATAAGACACGGAATGCGTTGTTATTTTGCCTGAATGATTTATACTTTGTCATTGATATGCATGTCTCTAGTATTTCGTAATGTGCCTGACATAGAAGAGACTTGATATAATTCGTATTTATTTCGTTCTTGTCTAATTGTTTTATATATTTTGCTGGCGCAATAAAGTTACTAATAATATGATTTGTTTAATTTATTGAAAAACGGGGACCGATTTGGGTTTTACTTGTGATTTTTAATAAATTAGCTTTTTTATGACCACTTGCCTACCACTATACTCCGATTTAAAATCTTTTGAAAGCTCGCAAAAACGAAAATTGTTCGAGCTTCTATGCTTAGCTTCGATGATACCAATGTCGTTAAATATTTTCCACCAAAACCCCTTTGTATACAAAATATATATCCAGGTTTTTGAATCGGAGTATAGCTTCTGGCCACGGCTTTAGACCAGTGAGCGAAGCCGAGGGCAGAACCACGGCTCCACTCACGTGGTTCTAGATATCACAGGACTCGAGAATAAGGTAGCTAGTGAACCTAATTATTTGCTAGATTAATGATGACATGCTTATCAGCTGTTTCTCTGAAGTTGACGGACGTATTGCAGTGTATCTTGGGGCACGTTCTAGGTATTTGATAGTAAATAGTTTCATTAAATTTAATATTACACAAGAAACACTATCTTAAATAATTGTGTTCAAACATCGATCAAGCTATCTAGGTATGTATGAATGATCGAAGAAATCGAATCATTTTCATTGATTGTGATTTCCCTACCTGAAATTGGACAAAAAGGACATGCGAAGAAAGATGTGTTTTAAAGGGTGACCACCTCTTTTTGTGCTCTTTCTCTCTTCTTCTTTGTGGCGTAGTGTGAAAAGGTTCGCTTGAAGCTTTGGTTTTGGTTGGTCACCACGGAGTGAGCTGCGTACCTAAATCTAAAATCTAGCTTGTTTCTCAATATTTCCACCTTATTCGCACCACACTACAATAGTGTTTTCAAGCCGCCATTATTTCTATTTCCGTCGGTAATTTTACACACGTCAGTAACTATTTCTAATGCTATTTGTAAACGACTAAATGCTTTGCTCCAATTGTTTAATGATACCTAGATCAAAGCATGATTGGAGTAGACACGTGGGAATCAAGGTCTTGGATCTAGGGTACGCTGTCCAGGGTAGGTTTTCGATTCACAATGTGCTGCGATTCAGATATTTCTCGCTATACTACAATTATAGTATCCAATTTTATGTCAACAAAGGCAAAATCTCCTGCAATAACTTAGTGCCCGCAGAGACTGGCCGCGCCGCGCCGCCTCGTAGCCAAAAATCTGAAATCTAAACCTGAAATTCAACTCTTCGGCTCGAAGGACATAACCTCAGACATAACGGTTACCTACTCATTGATGCTAAGTCAGTAATTCACTTGACGCTGCCACGCTCAATGCAAAACCAATTAAATAATGAATAGGCAAAGTGGCTTTCTTCAAACATTGCCCGAGATTTGAACAAAGAAACCAAGTTTCGCATACGAAACAATGGTCAATTAAGACGAGAAACTGTGACAATGGCCCGGCCATTAAGTATTAATTAACGAAATACTTTGAGAAACCGACCATCGGCGGGTTTCGACACGGTATTTCGCCAATTAGTTGTTTTGGGAAATTTACGCAATTTAATAGTTAGTAATTGGTGAAGTTTGACGATTGGTCGGTTTTACATAAGTTTTGCAGGCTTGGAGGCAGAATAATTAAATTTCTGTTTTGCTAGAGTTGTCTTCGTTGTAACATCCCTTTCACGGAGCTTTCACGGACGCTGGTGAAGTGCTTCCACACTACTCTCGTTTTCGGCCTGTGGGGCTGCAGGTAAAGTGACTCCCGTTATTTCCTTAATTTGGTCAGACCAGCAGGATGGTGAGCCTCCTATTGATCTTTTCCCCGCTATCTTACAACCTAAAACACGACATAACGAACTAACATTTGTTATGTTGTCCACGGTATGCGCAACATTCTCCACACCACATCTCAAAAGCCTCGATCTTTATTCGGGAAACCCTAATAAGTGAGCCCTACATCTACATCTCTTCATACATCAAAACTTAATTTCTTAGGCTCTAAGTCTAGCTAGACAGTCGGACTGCATTTCAACTGCAAACCAACCGTGTCAACTGCATTCAAACTGCAACTGAACTGCAATTTGCGGTTCGATTGCAGTTGAAATGCGGTCCGTCTGTCTAGAGCCAGGGTTGAGAAAGACCAACATTGATACCTACTTTTCTTCTAATTAATTACTATTTTCATTGCCTATGACGCTCATCTCAATGTTCCAACTAATGGAGCTACTACGGTCGGGAGAGTTACGTCCTTTCGGGTTGCATCCAAGGCTGGGCAGTGAATACGTTAAACTTTTGAACCAGGGTTATCCAGAAATAAACCGACTAATGAGTGCTCAGGGATAACATTTTCAAGGCCTACTTAAAGCTCGCCTACCTGTAATCTGCGACGCTTCATGACCTATTTAACGGCGCGTGACGTCAGAGCAGTGACGTCATTCGGTCAGGAGCAGGATTGGAACTGGGTGAGCGAAGCCAGGTGGCCGATATATTACGCTTACTACGATCCATACTATTTTAGAACTCGTTTAGAGGACACGGGCTTTTAGAGAGATAAATATTAGCTACGAGTATTTTACTTGTATATTAGTACCAATATGATATTTTGTAGGTGCCAGAATTACCTATAAAATAAATAAATAATGCTGGACAATCTACACAGTATATTCTAGCCCCAACCTAAGCAAAGCTTGTGTTATGGGTAGTGGGTACTAGATGATGACTGATATACATAATACTCGTACAATACATTACGTAGATTGATATATGTATATTAAACGGTTATACCTAGTAGGTACTTAATTACCTATACATTTATTATAATAATATTTTCCGTGGTTCGCCAGGTCCAGGTGGACTTGTTCCTTTTCATATTTGTATACATAATAATAAACAATATCGAATTCAAATAATTAAACATATTTTTTAAGCTTTGCTAAACAAATACTTCTGACATACCTACTACGTAAAGCCGATCACAAAACCTCCTTTTTGTGAAGTCGGCTAAAAATAGCCGCGTACATTCAAATGTTGCTTCAATCCGTTGCTGTGTAAATATTTGTATCCATGTTTGTTAAGCCGTCTCGCATGCTTGCGAGCAGCGTGTGACGTCAGCGGTTTGAGCTTCAGGGGGCCTACTCGGAAAACTAAAACCGAAGTTTCTGATTCGTTTTTGTACCACCAGCAACCGACTTTTATGTCACTTGCATAAGATAGGGTTTGCACTTTGCACGAAAGCTTATCAATAACTTCGATTTTCGTTTTAGAGTGCCTACCAGTTCAACGTCGCTCAGCGATCTATGGAAAGAGCTATGCTCGGGGTTTCTCTAAAGGATAGGATTCGTAACGAAATCGAATACATCCGACAGACCAAAATTATCGACATAGCTCAAAGAATTAGCAAGCTGAAGTGGCAGTGGGCCGGCCATAATCTCGTGAAGAACCGGCAACCGCAAGGGTGTAGGGAAGCCAGGTGGGATGACGACGAAGATCTGAAGACAGGGCGCTATCGCGCACATCAGCGGAGGCCTATGTCCAGTAGTGGCCTAACATAGGCTGATGATGATGAGTGCGTACTACTCCCGCCGTATAGTACTTTTTTGCGAGCGCTGTAGCAATAGGAAGCAGTAGGTGTTATTGGTAACCCCCTTGTCCGGGGGAGGCATTTGGTGATATTGAAATGGAACTGGAACCCAGAGCGGAGCTGAGCTGATTCTGCTTTGGTTGGTGGGATGGGAATAGATAGTTTATAGTTTGCTTGCGGGCACGTTGCGCGCCATTTTGGAATAGGATAATTATAGGATTTCGCGTTTATAGGAGCAGGATAGAGCATACCTTTTTGGAAAGGCGCAGAACACCCGGAACAAATATCTGCATCGTACACATTGTCCCGCGGCGGGAATCGAACCCGCAATCTCCTGCGTCGCATGTGGACCTTCGCCCAACGCGCCACAGAGGTCGAATCGTATTAAGAAACTGGCTTAGTGGAAACAAATAATTAATAATAATAATAACCTACAAATTAAACAAGACATTCTTTTGTTTTGTGTTTGTTCTGTCTAGTCTAGATTTACTCAGAACTACCGAGAACTGCGAAAGGTTCAAACTATATGAATCCTGATTGCAATCTGACAACAAAAGAGTTCAAAAACCTATGTCCAGAGTGTAAAATAAGAGTGCAATTTTCTGAGAGATAGTGATAAAACTGAAAAAGATATCCCACCAAAACATAAATGTAAAAAAGGAGAGCCAAGATCAATACAAAAATTAAGATTGGCTGTGGGCTTCCCCGCAAAAAGAATGGAGATATAAATGAGTGCCAAGTCAAATCTATGTAGGTTAGATTTGACTTTGCCAGTTTTCATTACATCAGTTATTTTATAAAGTTATTCAACGTTTTAATTCTGATAAAAACTGGCCAAGTCAAATCTAACCTACATAGATTTGACTTGGCACTCATTTATATCTCCATTCTTTTTGCGGGGAAGCCCACAGCCAATCTTAATTTTTGTATTGATCTTGGCTCTCCTTTTTTACATTTATGTTTTGGTGGGATATCATTACTTTTTGTAAAGAAAACTAGGCAGGTATTGAGATTTAATGTTTTTTCTTGCAAAAAAAAATGTTTTTTTTTTTGTATGGGGACACCACTTGTAGGGGCTCGTCGAAGGTCTTCAACTAGGGCTGGCTGGTCGGGAGTGATGATCAAGTAAAACAGCTCGTGTCGGTTTATTGTACCGAATACACACAACTACGCACTTATTACAAAGTCACTGCACTGTTCACTGTTTTCTTTCCTTTACTTTCCTTAACACTTGCTCACTTGTAAAATAAGAACTAACTAAACTTGCAAACAAACTGGGCTTGTATACCTTCGCTGAGCTAAACTAGAAAAATCTACGATTTTCCGGGCCACACCTATCTCTTTATATATTCCAGAACATTTCTGATTTCCCTTTCTATCCTTTCTATTCGTTCGAAAACAGGTACATAGCTAGGTAGGTACATGTATACGGGCTGGTCCCTAACAACTACACTGTATTCTATGGCGCAATCGGAGACGTTAGTACCTGCTTATTCTATGCAATGCTTCGACATAGGTACATAACTAGGTAGGTATTATACGGGCCGGTCCCTAAAAACTCCACTGTATTCTATGGCGCAATCGGAGACGTAGTACTATTGCTTATTCTTTGCAATGCGAATCTATTTTTAATTTAAACCTTATTCCATTGACATAAGGTCGTCGTCGCTAAAATCACAAATTTTTGACTTTTTTTTATTTTTTGATTTTTTCCTACGCTTACACACAATTACCGAGCTGGATTCCAAATTTCATCCTTCTAGGTCATCTGGAAGTAGGTTAGATTTAGGTACTATATATATGTCAGTCAGTCAGTGTGAATTTTAACGACTTTTTAACCTTCATATCTCTATAACCGTTTGAGCTAGCCTCATGAAATTTGGGCTTCTACATGTCCTTATGGATATAATTAAACAGACGTAGTTTTATGTGTTTACGTTAAAGAGGTTTTGAGTTATAGAAGGGTCAAAAGTGGCACCAAGTGGTTCGTGTAATGATACACTCGGCGCGTTCCTTTGCTTGAACTTGGCTTGAACACGCTGCCGCGTGTTCTGATAAACGGAACAGCGAGCATTTCTGCTCTGCTCGTAAAACTAAATTAAAGTGAAAGGGATACCAGCTTCGGCAACGTCCACAATTTGTAGCGAAAATGCAGCGCAGATGGGTTTAAAACTAAGTATCTACTGTTTTAACGTAGCTCTAAGAATTAGCAAGCTGAAGTGGCAGTGGGCCATATCTCGCGAAGAACCGACGGCCACTGGGGCAAACGTGTTCTTGAGTGGAGACCACGACTCGGTAAACGTATTGTAGGACGTCCTCTGACCAGGTGGGGTGACGATCTGCGAAAGACTGCAGGTAGATGCTGGATGCGGCAAGCTGAAGACAGGGCGCTATGGCGCTCATTGGGGGAGGCCTATGTCCAGCAGTGGACTGCTGTAGGCTGATAATGATGATGATTATCTACTGTTTCATAAATATTTAACTTTTAAACAATAATTTTTAAAACTCCTAGTGTGATGCAAAAAAGTTTCACAATTTGTTTGAATTTTTTTACGTCAGTAAAATAATTCAAACAAACTGTGAAGACAGCGTCCTGTGCAAAACGGCTTACTATAAAATATCAGAGTATCTAGAGTATCACAGCTGACCTCTGATGAAAACAGATTGGAGAACGGGTTTTGCTAAAAAACTCGAAAAAAATTAACAGGCTAAAGATTTCTTCGTCGCTTATTACTTTAGTCTACATACCAGTCATAGAAAACCAAAATATCACTTTATTTCTGTCATTGTTTAAATTTAAGAATTTGACCTTTTATAAGTAACATTTATTGTATTGTAGGAAACTTGATTCCTTTGATTGATTGTAAGTGAACCTGAGAGCATATTACTGCTGCCGACTGTACTAATACCAATGGAATTCTATGCGACAAAACAATGGCGTTTAATTACTATACGATGGATGTTTCCGTTGCAGAAGAGGATATGCTTGCATAACTGATAATAGCTTTGTTTGCTTACATAACTGCTTTCACTGAGGTGTTGAATGTACTCTGTACTCGGTTCTAGACTACAATATATTTCTTGTGAACAAAGAGATGAATTCAAACATAAGAAAAAACAACTGTTTAGGTACAAAAAAACATAATTATTATTTACGACTACAATAATGCTTAATTGTTTTTTTGACACTTAGAAGTATCTAATAAGAAGACGTAATTACTCTTATATGCTGCATTTTTCTAAAATACGAAATAATCCTTACCATTATAACCAGATGCTGGACGACATAAAGGCTGTCACACCCTGAAACAAGAAGAAAATATTTATAAACTACCTATGTGAATATGTATTATTTTTGAAATTATTATATATTTTCAATTGGTATTGCAAGAGAACTCTTTTCAAGCTCACCTTCGCCATAATCTCTTTAGTTTTAGTTTTTAAATTATTATATATATTTTATCTAGTGCAATAAAAGATAACGAATCAGGTTTTTGTCAGTCATTCAGTCATAGTTATAAATGTTATAATATAACTCAAGCCATTCGCAATATTAATGTTTGCAAACATGTCAGCTCTCAATCAGTTATCTGGTACCCATAACACAAGCTCTGCTTAGCTTAGGGCTAGATGATGCTGTGTGGATCACAGAACAGTGTGGATTGTCCAGCATTTTATTATTATTTCACTTCATATATTTAAATTCTCGCTATAAAATTCATTTTTTACTATAGAAAATATACCTACATAATATTATTAAACTATTGTACAGTACAAAATATATCAGAACGGTAGATCACCGACCGCGAAGCTAGGCTCAAGCGGCCGGTGACTAGGGCTGCAGAGAGAGGAACTTCCTGACGATGCGTGCCGAGTCTAGGAGTACCGCCTTTTGGTTCTGGCCCCTGATCGAACTTCCTAGCGAGAGTCTCTTCAGATTTTGATCGAGGCTCTTCGTTATTACGCCGTTAACCGAAACCACTATCTGGACGATGGTCGCTGAATCTACATGCTGACATCCCCGTTAGCCAAGTCAAGATATTTGCTACGTTTCATTATTATTCACTCATTTATTTAAAATTCCCGTAGAAAATATTTTTTTTACTATTTAAAATACAATAAAATATTATAAAACTATTCTACAGTGAAAAATATATCAACATTATTATGATTACATAATCCATCCTTCGTGAATGTAAGGGCTGATCATGACGGTATACCGTAAACTCTTTATTGAACCAATAGATCGATCTAGTAGAAATGGATGCCATTGCCCGATAGTAGAACTCCAAGAGGTTAAAGCATAGTTCAATGCACTGTTTCGGTAAGAGTTGGACATAAAAAGTCCATCGGTAGATTGAAGTCGAGTTCTAGTAACGAATGTGATGCCGGTTGCCAAGTTTTACGATGTTTTTCAATTTGGTCTAGTCGAGTTTGCTGGTGACTGGATGGATTTAGTATCTTTATGTGAGCTACTTTTGGACTCAGGTACTAAGCAACGAGTCGCTTAACGTTACATCTACTGATATTATAAAGAAGTAAATTTTGTGAGGTTGTAAGGGGGATCTCCTCTCTGGATCTACTGAACCAATTTTCGAAAATTATTTTACTAATAGAACGCATTATTGTACTCGTATAAGCAATATTTATTGAAGAAAGTAGGAAGGTATCTCAAATCGACTTGTATCTAAATTACCTACGTATAGAATGACGTGGCAACCGAGTAAATTTTAGGTCAAGTATGGGCGGTTTGTTTACAAACATTCTAGTTAGAGTTTGGCTACAATATAGATAGAGTATAACAATATACAATATAGAGACATTGTAGCGGTCGCAGGGGCAGAGGCGGCTCAGAACCGCTATTCATGGCGTCGTTTGGGGGAGGCCTATGTCCAGCAGTGGACGAATACGGGTTTATGACAATGATGTAATGTGAAGAGCACAAAATATAGAGATATGTGGCAGAGCCATCGGAACGTCTACCAAACAATCTTCCGTAGAAGTAAATCTTACGGTAGTTTGGATTGTATGTACATATCAGTGTATCAATATTGTTGGCAACCAACTGTGTTTTGTCAACTTGTCGACGACGGCGCGGCGGCCCACCAGCTTTGTAGAAGACTCCACGTAGACTCCCAAGGGCTCCTTTCCTGTTATACGGATTTCTGCCCGCTTACGGATCTGAAGGTCTACTTTGAAAAACGAACGCAGTTAATGACGTCGATCGCATGGATCGAACAACCTTACCACCAAGTATCTTCGGGCGCGTCACTAACTGACACCTTTCGTTTCGGATCTTTAGGAAATACCTAAATGTCAGATTTATTTTTAAAGCAAGGTCACGAAAGAAAGGACCGGCGTCCTTCGATTTGTGCGATCCGACGTCATTCGTCAACTTTGTTCTTTTTTCAAAGTAGACCTTCCGCGTGCGTGTGAGCCACGTGATAGGAATATCATATAGGTTATGAAATTATAGGCTTCAGGCACAGTATGCATATGGACTTCAGGTGTCCCGCACGCATACTAGATCCGCATGCGGCCAGAAATAAGCCTTAGACAGGAAAAGGGCCTTAGTTATTATTTATCTGTTTATATACCAGACCGAAAATCACTACATAATATGTAGTACATATTATGCTTCCCGCTATCGATCAGACCCTATGTATGCTTAGATCTTTAAAACTACGTAACGGATTATGATGCAGTTTTTACCATGCTTTTATTAGCTTCACCTGTATGTATTTGTTTGTTTGTAACAGGCTCTTCTGGACTCGATTTTGACCCACTTTGAACGGTCAGATTGCATTTAAACTTAGTGAACTTATTAATAACCGATGACAATACAATAATTAGAACAAAAAAATTTAAAATAAATAAAAGATTAAAAAAATAAAAAACCACGCTTTTATAAATAAACCGAACTAAAAATTAGAAAATAATTCAAATGATGGATAAGAGTGATAAATAAATGATCTCTTATCTTTATAAAATAAATTATTTTAATGTAAAAAAGCGTAGGGTGCTTTCTGAAAATATTTCTTCAATATCGCTATTCCTATCAGTATGTATGCGCTGTTGGCAAGAGAACGCAAATCCATGTAACCACCTTACGCTTTTTTACATTAAAATAATTTCTTTTATTTATCACTCTTATCCATAATTTGAATTATTAAAAAAAATATTTTCTACTTTTTAGTTCGGTTTATTTATAAAAGCGTGTTTTTTTGTTTTTTTTTTAACTATTATTTATTTAAATAGATAGAGTGATTCACGCAGGCGAAGCCGCGGGACTTGGTTAGTCAACTATAATCTTGAATTGTGAACAAATTTTTTTTTTTTTTTTTTTTCAAAATTTTGGGAAAACTTACAGCTAGGTCTTAAAAATAGTTACTTTCTAAATACATGCCGGTAAATACCAGAGCATGTGTACTGAAGGCCAATTAAAAAGTTTCCGCAGATATGTACTTAAATAGACTAATAAATGACGAACAGTAAAAGTAGACGACTTAAATAAAATTAGAACAAAAATGAAATACACAACACAAGACGATATTAAATTTAGTTATTTTAAAAAGAATTCATCGCTAAGCAAGCGTTTAAGCTTACTTGCATACTTACAAACAAACAGTCTCTATGTAGGTAACTACCTAGGTATAAGGCTATGATTTGAAGTAGAGAAGAACCTACATATTTTAAGATTTATTTATGTAGGTTACATTATTAAGATGGAAGTCTGTCTAGTAATAATAACAATAAAAGACGGCGCTTATCGCCCAATCGGTTACGTTGTTGGCGCGAAAGTGGCCGGCGCAGGCGCCTATACGGTGAAAGCGATCGCGGAAGCATTGCTTATGCTAGCTGATATCCTGCTTGACTGGTGCTAGGTCTAAGGGTACCAGGCGTACCTTGGACAATACTACCTTGATTAGACGATATCATCAAACAAGGTTTAGATTGGAAGGGTACATATCACTACATAGTATAAAACAAAGTCGCTTCCCGCTGTCGTCGGTCTGTCCCTAATCCCTATGTATGCTTAGATCGTTACAGCGGACTTTGATGAGGTTTTTTAATAGATAGCGTGATTCAAGAGGAAGGTTTATAAACCATTTGGCAAATAAATTTCCAAGCGGGCGAAGCCGCGGAGCGCAGCTAGTTACATGATAATAGGTATTTGACGGATATTTGACACAGATACAACTTTGTCCTTAGGTGGGACACAAATCGAGGACCCCAGAGGATCCGAACTTATAGCAATGGATGTGGATGATCCAGAAGATTCAGAATATTTCAAGGTAGGCAACCCTGAGGCACACGGTTGACGAACATCAGGTTAATGCAGTACTGATATTCTATGTAGTAATCAGGTACATCAAGAAATTGAACAGATTCAATCCTATGAGATTGAAATAGCTAAACAACTTCGTCAAATTGACACCTATTTTCAGATGTGGCAGAAACTGTTAGAAGTGACATAAATTGTCTGATTTTACAGAAAACAGAAACTGTCACAAATTCAAGATAATCATGGAGACTGTTCTTACGAGAATTGACAACAAATGTCAAAATGAGGATCAAATGTCAACACTTAAAGGGCCATAGCTTGGAAACTACTTATGCTAGACTTTCAGATCCTTCCTCAAATGAAAGGTAAGAACAAGACCTACATTGATGACGGCTTTAAGCCGAAAAACCAAGACTTTATGGTTTACCAGGACTTTATGGTCTTATGGAAATAAAAATTATTACCAGACACAAAAAAGAAAGATTTGTTTTTAGAGAGATGTTTAAGTGAGTAAGTAGGAAGTTCCATTGTCCCACCCTATAGTGTTCTGATTCCTCTGCACAAGGCCCGTATTATTAAAGCTTGCTCAGTCATAGATTTAAGGTTGAGGTATATTTATGCCATACAGCGTTAATCAAGTATATCAATGACTAGCGGAACTTCCCGGCTTCGCACGGTTTTGGATCCCTAATTTTTTTTAAATATAATATAGCCTATGTTCACAGGGGATAGTGTAGCTTCCCAACGGTGAAATAATTTTTCTAATCGGTCCAGTAGTTTCGGTGCCTATTCATTACAAACAAACAAAAAATCAAACCTTTCCTCTTTATAATATTAGTATAGATTGAGCAAGCTTTCAATCTATAAACTAGCCATACTGTATGAAAATTTTTATATAAACCTTCTATGTAACTACATAGTTTGACTGTAGCATTGATGGATACATAATATTATATGGTTTATTTGGTTCACAAACAATATCAAACATAGACTTAATGACAAACCTAACATAGTCTTTAAGGCACTGTTTACTTAGTTATGTAACCTACTAAAAATTTATAAATGATTATATCTACTTAAAGTAGGTAGGTATCGGTATGAACACAGTAACATTATTTCCATTATATCGTAGCAACAGTAAAAAAAAATTATATATAACAAAAGTACACTGAATAAAACTAAAATTTAAATGAGTACATACAAATAGCTAGTTTCAAGTTAGGGTACCCAGATAGATTTGAACCTACCTACTTGTGGACAGGTGTTGCTTTTTGAAGGGGAAAATAAAGTTACTTGAATGTATAGCAAATTCCAAGTTCTGCTTAGTTTGGGACTACTTAAATGTTTATCATATTCTTCTTAATTGTAACTTGCACATGAGTAACTTTATTAATCTTGATAAGGAAGTTACAAATACATACTTTTTTGGGGTTGAAAAACTCAGTACTTTTAAACTTCTACTTACAAGGTATATACACTAAATTGATGAGGTCACTGACCCAATACAGGAAGCGTGATTTTGAAAACAGCCTAGACTACCAACATATTATTATAATATTATCTATATTACTAATGATAAATATTTGCAGAGGTCAAATATAGTATCAGAAGGCAAGACAACCTTTATCAAGTCAAGAACGTTAGAATAGATAAGTAACATTGTAATGTTTTATTAGTACCAAATACAGAATGTTATCAAGATGGCTTGAACAAGGAAAGCTGCAGAGAACAGCACGGAGAATGTTGTCTTACCGGCTGTGAGTCGCAACCAATCCAAAGAGCCTGCATAACGAGGAAACACTGTGCACTTCACACCTACGAAGGTAACAAACACGATACGAACGCAGTCTAATCACGACAACATCATAACACAACGATAGCACTATCAAGCTCCCACCACAACACAAATCACAGCAAACCCTGCGGATATTTTTCACACAACGTACACAAATAAAACTCCGAGCAAACGGCTTGCGAAACGATATGTCAACTATTCTACCTACGTGAAATTATTGCCCGTGGAAAAACACTATCTAACGCGTCATAATTATAGATTTATCGTGCACTGGACTAAGTCAACCCGAGAAATGTTTGTATTTGAATAAATATTACGGTATCCGTCGTCAAATTATTATGAGCAAGTAACGGAAGGCAGGATACGTACATCTACAACGCGGGCCCATCGAAAACTGGAAAAGTGGAAAACCAATTGCCACATTTTCCAGTATTGCCAGGTAAAAAAACACAGCTGACGAACATGACATTTAAATCCAAGTGACATTGACTGTAGTTAATGTATTCTCGGTAATTCTCTTTGGTAGGTATATGGTAGAATAACCGAGCATCAGGCTTGCTAGATCTTATAGTGAAAATTCTACCAACTTTATTGAATCTAAAGCTTCAAAATCATCTTTTTTTTTTGATAAAAATAGTTTAATGCCAAATAGAGCCTTACTATGAGAGACTAAACATCATATATGACAATGTTTAAAAGTAATATCTGAGCGACCGACGATATCCCACGACACATCTCGACTCCAAGGGGAGCAAATGCAAATCTATGGTCAAACCCGCCCGCATGCACTTTCACTTGGTTCTTTTTTAGGTTTCTGTTGTCAACAAGGAAGCTCCCTCTTAGGTACACATTTTTTTAATAAATTTTAAAATATTTATAAAACTGAAACATCACTAATCTAATTTATTTTGAACAACGAGATTCCCTAAATCCAAACAAAGGTATTTTCTTTCCGCCGCCATGTCCATTTGTCTGTATGCAGCTTACCTCAGACACCTAGACAGTATAGAAAGCTGCAATTGGGTATGGCATGGGTATAAATTATTACTCACGCTGATGAATTCGTAGAATAAAATCCAGAAATTTTCGTGTAATTATCTAAATGGTGCATTATTTTGTCCAACTTATTGAAGGTAATCTTTGGGCAGCTCGGTCAAAATATTTTGAGCATGGGAAAACCCATTTTCTGAGTTAGAAAATTCTACTAAAGGTTGACGAAAAAATTACCTATTATAATACAGCTTCTATTATCAAAATTCCCTGGGTCCCCGTACGTATAAAAAATACGTTAAAATGGTACTCATTTATTTTAGTTGGCGACACTGTTGGAATCTTAATAGTATTTAGTGTAGTTGTTAAAACATAGGTGTCGCTGTCGCTATCAAACTAGATAACATAGAGGTGCATGCATTTACTGGCGTTGTCGATAGAAGGCACATAGGCTATTAATAAATAGGTTTGGGAAGGCATTAAATTTTAAATACTATAATTTAAGGATCACATTTTATTATCTTTAAAATCTAGCTTGATATTTGTATTTAGCAGTTGTGTTATTGTTGTACCTACAGAAAAAAAAAATTAAGCACAAGAGCTAATATGTTATTTTGACTATAGGTACAAAAGTTTATAATTAGTATCTACCTACATATTTAGTACTAACTTTTAATAAACATGGGAGGCGTCATGTCTAAGAACAAAAAATCTACCGATACGCTCGACCTTCGCGCTACAAAGTTAACAATATTTTTTTTTACAAAAAGAATAGTAAAAATGTATGAATAAAATTAAAATTACAAGCAATATTTACATAGTGTGATACAAATAAATATTAAAGAAACTTAAACAACTATGGTATCACTTTCATATCTACAGCAGCAATGTATAACATTGCAGGGTTTCAGTCAAACAAAATAAAATTTAAACAGGTAAAGTCGAATTAGCTAGTTAGGTACTTTTCCATCAGACATAATTCAATAAAAACAGTCCGCTCACAGAGGCAATTCTGGCTAATACCTTTTTACCATTACACCATTACGGACTAAGAGAGAAAAACAAAGATTTCTCAATAATGTAGGTAAACTAGGTTTATCTCCCAAGCTAGTCTTTTCAATTTTTGCTGATGAGCATTATACTTCCAGGTAAACTGAAAGGTCCAATGCGAGATCTCACATCAATCGCCCTTACAGCAAAGTAGTATTTAAACCCAGACATGAATTGAGTCAACGTGCATGCCATAGGTAAAGGCAGTGCCTTTATATCGCCTATTTTCTTCCATAGCGCCGTACTGGGCGGTGCAGGAGTTTCCTGATAAGCATATAGCTGGAAGCTTGCTACTTCTTCATAAGAATCTGTTTCATAACCCTCGAATTTCCAGGATATAACAATGCCATTATCAACCTTTGATAGTTTTAGATCTGGAGCGGGCGGTAAGGCTTTCCACGCAGGCGGTTGGTACTGCTTCATTGCGTCTGGTAGAGGTGCTGGATGACGGATCGACGTGGTCACTTGATTCATCCGCACCCCTTGCATTCTTACTACTGATGGATGGATAACCGGTGGTCGAGATCTCGGCGCTGAAATAATAGACAAATCATTAAATGATAGTTGTAAAACTTTAACCATGATAGTTTGTAAGGAAACTAACATTAGTCGGGGTATTTCTAATTTTCTAAGCGAATGAAATCGCGGGCGGGTCAGCTAGTGGTAGATAAAAATGCACTTACTGGAAGCAAAATTCTTGCTGGGAGGTCTTGGGGCATTAGAACAAATTGGAATGTAGACTTTCCTAGGACTCTCCCGGGCACTGTTGTTGCTGGTATTAGGTGTGAACTGCGGCCGGTTTTTAGGCATCAGGTTGTGCGATGGTACTAATCTAACTGGAGGCGTTGGATTCTTTGTAATGATCTTCGAGGGTGGTTCGTCGTCGGTTAAATCAACAGTTACTGAAGACGACGGCGGTGACGTTGTTTTATTGTGCGGTCTCTTTTCGGGTCTTTGAGGGGTCACATTTTTTACAGTTACTTTCGCGTTGGTGACTGGTGTAGCAGGGGGTTTCAGTGTGGGCGAGCTAGCAGGAACTAATCTTGGAACTGGTATGCTGGCTTGTGGTTTCGGCTGGTTCTTAGGACTTTGTGAGGTTCGAGCGGGCCGCGCTGGCGTCACCGGCGGCGGCGGTGGTGTTGGTTGCGTTACTGGTACGATCGGTTTCCTCTTTTGCAAGCACTTTTCCCCAGTCAAAACCACTTGCATACCAACAGACCTCGTTATTTTCATAGGCATCATTGGGTTGGGATTGCGCTTCTTCTGCTCTTCTTGAACAGTTTTGACGACTACTTGGAGGTCCCTGTTTTGTTTGGTGAGTGCCATAGTCTTTTTTCTCAAGTCTTCTAATGTCTGAGTCATCGTCTTCATTTTACTTTTTATTTCGTTCAAGTTGCTCTTGTCAACGACACTTTCTACAAGTTTTAGAATGCAAAAATCTTCCAATTCATTTCTCGTCATATCCGCTAGGTTTTTGGTCACTGATTGTAAAAATGTCTTTGTTATTATCGACCTTGGTTCTTCACTGGTCTTCGTAGGTATTATCTCGTCTTCTTTAGGCTGACTGACGGCTTCATCTGTAGTTGGTTTACCTGAAGAAAAAAAAAACTAGTAAATAAAACATGCGTTAGTTACAATTGGTATCCTAAGCATCCTACAAATTAATAATTTCTTACCTTCTTCAACAGTACGTGGCACTTCCGATTTTGCAGTACTATTTTGATTTTCAATATCAAAATTAGTTTTATCGTTAGTATTATCAACTTGAGGTTTGATTTGAGCCTCATTAAGTTCTAGTTTGGGTTCTTGTGAGTTTGTATCTTCAATAAACATTATATCATCATCATCATCCAGATTAATGCACTTGCTGTCTTCGGCTGCTTTCTTCAGTTCTTCATCGACTTTCTCATTCTTTGATTCAATAGATTTTTCAAATGGTTCATCTTCATCGTCAGACAAAATGTCCATTGTATTTGACAATTTGCATACCATTGGAAGTTTCTTTTCTGGGATTTTCAGCGAGGGTTTTTCTTTTGTTTCTTCTGGGGCTACTGAACAAATAGCAATTACTGGTTTATCTTGATTTGTATCGTTTTCACTTTCATCCATAGAAATTACTTCAGGACTATATGCTTCTTTCACGCCACTATTAATCAGATTAAGTTGTTCTACGTTTGTTCCATTTTTATCAGTAAGACAAACCACAGCATCTTGCTCCGTAGGGACTTCTTCATTTGATTTAGTTTCAGTACTGATTTCTTTTGTATTAACCTCAGAAACTAAGGTTGAAACCACTGTAGGTAATTCTTCTTCGACGTCGTCGATATCACACTTAACAATGACTTTTGGTTTTTGTTCAACCACAACAACGTCTAGATTTACAGCTAGAGCGTCATCTGTTTTAGTTTCAATGTTAATTTTATTTGTCTCAACATCAGTTCGTAATGCTGATTTCTCTACTGACATTTCTTTAGCAACGTTAATATCCATTACAACTTTGTCATTTTGATTTAGTTTAACTTCTTTAAATAGAATTTCAGTTCCAGCCTCCGAGGTTTCCATTTTACGTTCCTTACTAGGGTCAGCTGATCCTACGTCATTTTCTGCACCACTTTTATCTTCATTGCCGTTCTTAATTGAGTCATGGTCGGACATTATTTCCGCTGCATTAAGATGCTTTTCTAAGGTACACACTACCGTATCATCGACATCCATTGCGTGATTTTTAAGCATTTCATCATTCTCATCTAGTTTTATCTCGTGATTTCTTTCTTTTGCTGTATCGTAATCTATGGTTTCTTTTTGGTCAGTTTTCTCAAAAGGGGTAAGTGGTATATTGGAAGCTTTCTCTTGCTTTTGTTTATCTATTTTATCCTTGTCAACGTTCGCTGATATGTTATCACTGATTTTTATTAGATCTACCATAGATTCATTACCACTAGACATTTCAGAAATTCCATTGTTTTCAGTATTGGATTTAAGATCGTCTCTGGTAGCTGGATCTATTTGTTTGTCGTCGATATCCATGGTTTCATTCTGTTTAGTTTCCTTCAAGAGTTCTTCAAGTGGTAAGTTAGATGCTTTCTCTACACTTGGTTTATCAATGATAACAGGGACGTCGTCTTTAACTACATCAATAATAGATTCGTTTTCTTTAGAAACTTCAGATATTCCTTTGCTTTTAGCATTGATAATAGGACTATCTTTGCAAGATAATTGTTCAGTTTCATTTGTGACTAATTCATCATTGGCTTCCTTTTTAAGTAAACTATTAGCTCTGTTTTCTTCAATTAACTTCAAGGATATGTCTTTTGATGTACTCTCCTGGACGATTTCTTTATTTATTTCCTTTGAAATTGAAGATTTAAGACTCACGTCTTCTTCTATGGATGCATCATTTTCTAACTGTTGCAGCTGTGAAGATATATTGATTTCTTTTTCAACCGCCTCTGAGTTTGGTGAAAAAGCTGAAACTGGACTTGCGGTTACGTTATCGCCTATTAAAATAATATCTGTCGGTGTATTTTCGCCGGTTTTCTTTGTTTTATTTAATGCAAGCATTTCAGAAGAAATTTCGTCCACACTACTTTTGGTTTTTGTTACTTTGAGATCATATGTAAGCATTATCTCTTCCTTATTTTCTAAGTTTTTTTCTAATATTTTTATATCACCAGCAGAGATTTTACAGTCCATGTTGGATACAGAGTTTCCATTGCTCTGGCCATTTGTTTCAATTTTATTTTCTACTACATCTTGGTCATTGTCTGTTTTTTCATCTATTTCAGCTCCTTTTATTTTTACAATGCCGTTTATATTTGGAATTGCTTGATTCATTCCGTTTACTGTTTTAACATTATCATTTGCAGGTGTATTTTCATTTTGAGAAACGTTGTTTGAGCATTTAACAGTATCCAAGGTCAGATTGGTAGTTTGTAACGACTCTCCAATCGTTGACATCTTTTTATTTATATCTATTACAGCAAGATCATTAATGTCAATTAATTGCATCATATATCTGTGCCAACCAATATGGCGGTGAAGGCGGCATCAAATCTGAAAAGAAAAGAAAAACATTTAGCAACCCAAATCCTATAGTCTAGTAGTAGGTCTAGGTATATCCTTTTCGTTGACTTAGAATCAAGAAATGAGATTAAAGTCTTTCACACACACCACACACAGCTGTAACTCCTGTTGCCTGGACTCTTATGAGACTGCATCGGTTTCAGTCCGGGCATTTATGTGCGAGTTACTCACAACACACAAGCATGGTATGAGTAGCTCTTGTTGCCCGGACTCCTATATAAGACCTCAGTCAGGAGCACCTCAGTCACTCACACATACACACAATAAAATATATTAATTAATTCATTCATTCATCATCATCACCTTCATTCATTCATTTGTTTGATGATAAGAAATCAATCGCATTTACCTACAGGTTACCGTAGGATGGCTGTTCGTGATAATACTGTACATTTTTACTAAATAATTTCATTTCCTATAAATACCCAAATTCGATATTTTTTATCGATATAAATAAATCGCGTCACAATCACAACTCTAGGGCTTGCCTCAGTTCGACTCGATCGCGCACGCATTACAACAAAACAACTAGTTAGTATGGCAGCTGCCGCCATGCCATATTCACGTGTGGTAACATGGACTGGACGTCCCTGGAACTTTCTCGGTTATAAAATACCTACTTATTAAATAAATATTTATTTCAGTAGGTAAGTTATCCAGCATGTCCAAAGACGTTTGGGGCGTATCGACGTTGATATAAATTATCTAAATAAATAGGTAGTTTCGACTACCTAATCTTCCTAGGTATCTATCTAGGTATATTATCTAGCCCCAAACTAACCTAAGCTTTATCTGTTTATATAATGTGTGATTCTTGTAATTCTATGTAGGTAATAGATACGGTGCTACCAGGGTGTTCAATTAGCGACGACGACGTTATAATATATAAATAAATAAATACAATAAAATAAAATCTCTTTATATCGGATATCCATGCCACTAACCAAATATGGATCATATTTGGTTAGTAAACACACAAAAATATAATGAGGGTTAGTAGAATTTTAAATTAAATTATAATATAATTAATTAAGTTATAATATAACATAAGCATGCCCCTTTCCCAGAGTGATCCCTATAAGAAAGATATACTTGCCGGGATCACTCTGCGAACATGCAGACATGCCCACAGCGGGGATTATAACTACAATATTTTACTAAGTGTTAAATAATAAATTATATTAATAATAAAAATACTATTTATCTATCCGTTATTTACGCCGGCTTTTTAAGGAATCCATCCAGCATTCGGCTAGCCACCGTCTGCCACTCTTAACATTATGATTGACTTGTTTATGGCAGACGTCCGTCCGTAATCTCCCCTATAGCCCGATTACCCAGTCCATCCATCCATCACAATAGCCTGGTTTTATTTCTTTCATTTTTCTTTGCAATAGTCTCTCACACCTGGCGGATACCATCTTTGGGTGTATCATATTGTGCACCCGAGGATGATACCCGCTATGTGTAGCCATCGCATTAAGATTAACTTTCTCAAAGGGCCTCTGTGCTGATGGCTTCGGCCCCACGCAAGCCTTCTAAAGGACCGGGTCATATGGCCCGAGATCATGGTAATAAAATACTGATAAATAACTTAATGAACAAATACGAATTTAAAATGTATACCTACTGTGTTATTTGGATGGAAAGAAAGCAAAAAAAACAACGCGGTTGTTTTTTTCTCAATAATTTATACTTTTTAGTTAGGTACCTCTACCTCCTCTTTTTAGTCATCTTAACATGACGTGTTTTTGGCCGGCGGCTAGTCTCAAGTTTTAAATAAATATATAATAATATTATGTCAAAAGTATTATAATAATATATAATTATAATACTTTTGACTGTTTTTTATAGTATTCGTGAACGCAGGTTTTGAGGATCGAAAATAAAGAACCATCTTGCGCATTTGGGTAAAAATAAACACATGCATATACTTAGAAACAAACGAAACAGGCATATACATAGAAATGTTGACACATCGTTTATCTTTGCAGAAACAGCGCCATCTAGCGCTATTTCGCAGAACCACTTTGACAGAGCAGCATACCTACCACTTTTCTTTTTACTTTTGTAACAATGAAATAGAACCAGTGAGCTGTAAAAAAATATTGCGTAAAAAACGGAATTTGGAATGACTGAACACAATTTATAGATATCTTGAGAATAACCTAGGAAAAGATTTTAATGTTATTTATATTATTTACGAACGTAAAAAAATACTTCCATGGTACCTAACGAAAATATTTTTTTATCTTCCTGGCAGCTGTCAATGCAGCTAACAAACAAGTTCAAGTAGGTATATCATACATAGTTGTATTATTCACAAATTTTTTCTATTTATAGCTGTCAACTTTACAGTTGACAGTGGTCGACAAAATGCAAACCATCAAAGAAGTTTCACAAAAAAGTTTTTTTTATCAATAACATTTTTTTAGAAAAGAACAATATTTTTTTAGTCTATGTGCTTTTCATAATTAATCCGCGATATAACATTTTAAAAAAATTACCTTACTCGGCGCTTTTTTTATACAGTGACGTGTCCCTGAATAGAATGCAACCCCAAATGGGGGTTAAACTAGATCAAAAATGATCGAAAAAAAAATTTAAAAACGAATCAAACAAAATATTTTTAATTATAAGTAAGTCACAAACGAGTGGCTATCGTGATTTAAAATATTAATTTTTTCATGGCCCAACTACAGCGCCATCTTTTATAAATCTTAGGAACTTCATGATCTCGTAAGCAACGCTTGCTAAAATGAGGTTATCGATTCGACTCATGGACAGCATTTCCACGTACAATAATTGTTATTATTTATGTGAATATCTTTAATTATCATATTATATCGGCTTTATTACAGCGAGTGTTGTCGGCACGTGCATTTTGTTGTATTGTTGTATGAGTAAGCAAAATGTACGACGTAATAAGACGTAAGCCCCTAGCGACATTGTCGGCGGAGGTGGCGGCGGCGCGGGGCGGGGCGGGGCGGGGCGGCAGCGCGATGACAACGATCACGCTCAATCCATTTTCTACCACCTGTGTGTGTGTGTATGTGTGTGTTGTGTATCGATATCGAACTCATTTATTGTTAGCGGTTCGCTTAGCTCGACTGGCTTATCGCAGACTCGCTCTATTAGGTTATTTTCCGTTATTTTAATAAATTTGACTTAGTAGGTAAATTTTTATTATACTTCCATTTTTTGTTTCAAATGTGGATTAAATTGTACATTACATTCATGCCTATACCTACCTGATATCATCGGCCAAAATAGGTAGGTATTAGGATCAGTATAGTACCCTTTTTTCACATGTATGCACATTTTTTGCACCAAGTTTTCTATAAATAAATTTATTGAACTGAATTCAAGAAATTTATTACTCAAAAGACCAAAAGTCACTTAAATGAGAATGTGTAAACAATATTCTGAAGCTTTCTTAACTAATTAATATATTATGCTAAAATTTTACTATTTAAATGGTAAAAATAATAATGAATTTGAATTTTTCGAAAAAACTAAAAATGGACTTTAACTTCCTTAATTTTTCTGCCTATGGTTTTTCGTCGTTCCCAATGGAAAAAAATAATTAAAATAATACATTTTCCAAATCGTTCACCATAATTGACGTAAAAACAGATCAACGAACCTACTTACATAAAAAATACAAACAGCTAAATATAGAATCTCCTTTTTCGTTTCGTCGGTTAAAAAACCGTAGGTAGGTACCGAAGACAAAAAAGCCCTATTCATAATCATGATAACAAGATCAATAAGGTTTGCTGGAAGAGAATTCTTTTTAGGGTTAAGCTCGCCTTTGTCATTTATTTTCTAGCATAATGTTTTGTATACTTATGTATATTTTATCGTTAAAGAAATAATAAATAAAAAAGATCATTGTGGTACCCATCAAGAATAAATGTATAAACAATGCTGGACTTAACAATTCACAGCATTATCTATCCCCAAGCTAAGCAGAGCTTGGGGCGATGAACATGAGAAAGATAACGAATTTAGAATAAACAGAGATATTCTCTACAAAGTAACATGATTTTACAGAACAGCAATGCACCAAAACACAACATTGCATTGCACGAAGAATACAAAAACAAAATGGCCGCAGCACGAACACGAAACATGAACAGCTAACCGGAATAGCTAAACACCGGCAAGGGCTGGTTACCATCGAGAAGCAGGCGAAGCGCTAGAAAGAATCACTCTATCGCGCTCTGACCGAGCGAACGCGAGTAAAGAGCGAAAGAGATATGTAGCAGCACTCCGCTCCGCCTTAGCGAGGTGAAGTGGAAGTTGGCCGAGTATTGAGCGCTGACGTCGAAAGAACGCGCTTTGACATTGACGTAGCTGGGTCGTGAATTGAAAATATGCAAAAATTTATGACTCCTAGTTTAAAAGATTTGATGCATCAAATCTAAAATGGAGAACCATCAATATGACAAAAGAACATAAAAAAAAGCATAACCTTGAAATGGCTTTTTTTTTTGCAATGAAATAAGAATTTATAACGAATAATAAAAACATAACCACAAAATTATGAATTTATGTTTTTTTTGGGAAATATAAAAAAATCATTAATAAGAACAGTCAACAACAAAAATACCTATGGCTGGTAGGTAGACCTTACCGAAAATTTAAAACAACCAGAAATGAAAAAAAAATCCTCAAGGAGCATATTCTTCATGTAGATCAGGGTTTAATCAATACCTATCATAGACTAGGTAAGTACCTAAGCAGGTAGGTTTTCCTGTCGAATTTATTTTACCTATGTAAGTACCTAGGTACCTTTTTAGCTTTCTGATTACTATCGACAAACCTTAAACAAAGATTTCATGAAAAAGTAAATTTTTTAGGCTTACAAATGAACAATAATTTTATACTATTATCAAACAAGACTATTAACAAACAAATTAAACAAACTATTAACAAATTATTATCAAACAAGAAATAAGATGTGTAAAGGAATAAGGTGTTTTTGATTTTATCTTCATTTCAATTTTTATTCCGATCAAAGTACTCTTAGAATAACTAGGTCTAATTACTCTAAGAAAATACCTATGTCAACGTTACAGAAAATAAAACAAGTTTGAGTAGCAAATCTAACTACCTACCTGTCAAAATAATTATTACCTATACCTATGTCAACTTACGTAGAAAAATAACAAAGTCAAGCCAAACATAACCTAAAAACGTTTTGGAAGTGACTGTACCTAACCTACCTACTTACGTACTGACGAAGGCATCATTCAACATAATAAATAGCATCTAGGTACTTAAATAGGTACGTATGTAAGGTATTAATAGTTACTTCTACATAAACAGTAAAATATTCTTAAAAAAAAACACAAAAAAAAACAAACACTGGACTACCAAACCAACCTACTTTAAATTACAAATAAGTCAATCAACAAAGGGTAGACGGAATCTCACCTAATTTCACGTTCGAGTCGTATACAGCAGAAGAAGAACAATAAAGAAGATAACAAAACTGTCCACATACGGGCGTTTAGCAACACGGTTAAATTCACACTGACAAGAGATGAAGAGAGAAGAAAATGGCCGCCGCGAAGCTAGACATGCCAGTGGCCGGAATTGGAACTAAATTATAACAGAGTAGCCCGTCCGCAGAGACTAGCCCGCCGACCGAGAAAATAACGCTACTCACGGAGCGAGCGAGTGAGATAACGGGCTAGCGCACACGAGGAAAAGGGAAGGTCGCATCGAGTTTGTAGCGTTGCGCGTGTAATCTCTAGAGCGCTCATTACTCTGTGAATTATGTACTCGTAACTGGGGTCACGTTGCGCCATCGCTCGTTCTCTTGCCTTCTATTTTACTTCTGATTCTGTGAGCTAACAGTTGTGTGTATTTTTTTACAACAAATCCTATAAATAAACAAATAAAAATAGTACAGATCAACGAGTTTGACACATTGATTTATTTTTAGATTTCGTTCGACATGAAGACAAGAAAATACATACCTAACCTACAATACCTAACAATTTAATCAAAGAATTTGATGCTGGAGAAGATTTTAGTTCTGAAGATGAAAAGCATGAAAGCGACAGCATTCGTGAAATCGTGATAAGTACCTAATTGCATAGCCTAATTGTTCATAGTGAGATAAAGTACTTTGACCATAAACTACTTAATCTTGAAGTACCTACAAAACTGGCAAAAAGCTGAAACTACGTACGTTTCTTTGCAAAGCAAAATGAGAGCGCGCGGCGTTGCCGCTCATACGTAAAATCGCGATGCCCTAACCACTCCGCTCGCTGAAGTTGTTTCTCTATCCGACGAGAACCGAACGTGGCCGAATGAGTCCGATAGGGGATTTCTTTCTATTCTACGTCACAATGCCGTCTTCATCATCACAAAAATCATCAAAAACAAATAAGTACCTAGTATTACTTATTCTGAAACAGTTTTCAATTATTATGGTTTAAAAAAATGATAGGAGTGGGAAAGTGGTGGGTCGCTTAGCAAAACAAGTAAGATAGGCGCTATCAAGTTTTGGACAAATTACTTTCAAATTTGATTTTGCTAGTGGGTTGATTCATTATGATCGGCAATAGGTACAGTAGGGCAGAGATTAAGAATTCAAATCTGCCTAACTACAATGTACGGTACAATGTAACCCAATGCCTAAGCTGCCGTCAGCACTTAGCCAGTGGCCGGAATTGGAACTAATAATGTTATTATTAGCGTAAAGCTATGACTAAACAAAATAAAAATACTTTCAACAGAAACAAAATGTTTCACAGCCCTAGTTCATAGTTTTACATTGCTGCCCAACCTTGCAAAATTTGAAGAATCCACTCACTCAAGCCGCAATGGAAGCCAAACAATTCGATTTGTACATATAGCTAGGGATACCGGGGTGCGAGAAGTGTGGATCCGAAACGGCTCGGTTATTTAACGGAACCCTAAAGCTAGCAGATGTAATCATAGTGATAAAAGTGTTACGTTACGATGTGATATAGCAATAGCATCATACATACACATGAATTGCAATTCATAAATGATTAGGCACCTAAAATGGACGGCCAATAAAACAGAAATCTGAACCTTGAAAATGTTTAAGGTCAACAAAAAAGTGAATTGTGTGGTCTTGTCAAACGAGAAAGGTTCAATGTAAAAATGGATGCTATCCTACTTATTTACGCGAATTTATTTTATTAATGATAAAGTCAGACTGTAGCCAATGTCACTTGGAAGATAAAGCAGCATCATAATGAACAAGAAGAAAAAAAACACAGAAACTGACAGTAATGTAAAGTCCCAATGGAACAAAATCCGTATGAGACATAAATATATTATACGAGAGAACGAGTAAGAACGTCATGCGCATAAAACGAGAACGAAAGGGACAGAACGCGTTCCGCGCAAAGGTTACAGAAATGGCGGACGACGATCGACCTCTGCAATGACGTCTCCACTTCATAATAAGAAGTTTTCTAAATGTCAAAAAAAAAAGTTCTCTCAGACTGAAAGATTGAGATTGAGTTGGGGTCCGTCAAATTAAAATGACCCTACATAGACCGTACGTAGTTTACAACAAAACATGATAAACCAACTCCAAACCCAATGACTTTTTCTATTCTTCCGCGAAAAGATCCCTGCCGTTGAGTAGCTTGTTTCTGTTTTTAAACGCCTGACATAAAATGATTATTTTTAAAATTCATAAGCACAAATTGCCCCTAACGATAGTGTATAATTGTACAATCCCTTTACTGGGCAACGGGAAAGTACCTGTATTAGGGCTTGCTACCGGTACCAATAATATCGGTACTATTACTATAGCGATAATTATGCTAATTTCATTTCGATACTTTGAAGTATCTATACTTTGCCAAAAGTACCGGTACTCAAAGCAGTTCTCGCGACGTTGCCTGTAGACCCTGTAGTAGGGCTGTGTAGTGTACATTTTGGTTTTGTACATTTCAGGGCGGTCGATCATCAACCCGCATACCTACATACCCGATTTTGGGAATATGGCACTACTTAACCTAGCCTGATGATATACTTAGTACCTCTAGCCAATGAGGCGGTTATCATGGGAGATCTATGTCATCATCACTCATTCATCATCACTAAAACTACTACCTATTATAGGCTGATGACGTGTATGTAATGTAAGGAAAGTTTGCCGGAGAAAGCAAACGAAAAGCATCTTTTTTTATTTTATTATTATACCTTACCCACCAGGTTGATTGTCCCACAAAATAGGACATTATTTCGAACTGAGAAAGAACTTTCAGACAGCAGCGAAGGGATAGGGAACTTGGCAATAATTGCCACGTTGCTTTGATAGGCAACTTGGCAATAATTGCAAAGTTGCCTAGTTTAATTATTAGACTCTGCTCGAACAGAAGTGACTCATACATACATACTAATGGGACTAGATAGGGACGAGCAAAATTTGCTAGGTATAAAAACTTGAATATGTGGATTTTATTTGATTTGAAATATAATGCTGGGCAATTCACATATCATCATCCAGCCCCAAGCTAATACAGAGCTACAACCAGCTTACATTCATAATAAAGATATTTTTTGTCTGACACATAAATAGTTTCATTGTCCCGCTCCCCCCCCCTCGTGAAATTTCGTGATTTTCCCCATTAAATGATATTTATTTATCCATTGTTGTTTGCAACTTGTTCTCTGTTCTTCAGAAGACGAATGGAATGCCAACAAATTTTAAGGGTAAAAGTAACAACTGTTATTTTTATAAGCAAGGTAGAATCCATTCCATTCGAGAAGCATCGTAAATTCGTAATAGTAATTGATTAAAATGTCTAAGCCCGGTTAAGAACTCGCTCAATGAAAAAAAAAATGTATCTTCATATCACACGGCGAATGGAATGAAAAGAAGCATTGTAATCGTGAATTAAATAAGTACCTATAATATATATTTTTATTCACGATAACGATGCTTCTTTTATGAAATGGATTCTACCTTGTTTATAAAAATAATAGAAAAATTGTTGGCATTCCATTCGTCTTCTGAAGAACAGTGAACAAGTTGGAAACAACAATGGATAAATTTAATTTAATGGGGAAAATCATGAAATTTCACGAAAGGGGAGCGGGCGCGGCGTAGTAGTGAGATATCAAGTTTTTTTTTTATTGATTGGGCGAGTTCTTAACCGGATCTAGACATTTTAATCACGATTACGATGCTGCATTATCCCGAATTAAATTAAATATCTAATTAATAGGAACCTATTCAAGAATGTATCTGTATTTAGAGACAACAAATTTCTATAGGTAGATAGGTTGTTTGTAGGTATCTACAAAAATATACCTAGATACACAGATTTTGGGTAGAGGGAATCTAAAATCTCACCACGTATCACCATTGGGGGTTTTAAAAAAAAATACTAGCAGACATCACGTAGAGAATGAAGTTCGGACCCCTTTTAAAAGACATCAAGAAGAAACTGATGATGATGGATGATGGAACTCTTCCTATTCTTAATCGTTCTAGCCAACTTGGACCGTGACGCTATCGCATATCGTCAGAGTTGGCCACAATATCGTGTAGGAAGAGCGGCAACATCGTACTCGCGCGGACGAGTTCACAGTGGGCGCGACGTTGCCAGATCGCTAGGAATGGAATGGATTCTACCTTGTTTATAAAAATTGCCGTTGTTACTTTTACATTGAAAATTGGTTGGCATTCGTCTTCTGAAGAACAGTGAACATTACTATTGACAAGAAATAACTGAAACACAGTTGTGAACAACTTTGGGTCAAAAATTTGATGGTTCCGTAGGTACAACTAAATCGGTTTGCTAAACTAGGTATTGATCTGCGAAAAGTGCGTACCTAATTTTAAACTGAATCTAGATCAAAAGAAAAGTAAGTTGACGAATGACCATTTTGTTTGACGATTTAAATTATGAAAAGGTGAAGGACGAAAACGCACCGACTGCCATAGGTATCTGAGGAACCCTGATAAAAAATAACCTGCAAAATAAACAAGTCTCCCAAATCAACTCACCCGTCTCCAATAAAGCGCGAAGAAGTTGGTTTTACTTCCAGAAGTAGAAATCGCTACAGCTCGCCTCTAGAAGTTTCTCGAACGACGGCAGGTTACCGAATGCGCGTCGGTCGGTCAATCAACCAACCGGCGGCGGCGGCGATGAGATCGGAGAACGTTCAGCCAGTTCGCCATTTTGTTTCGCTTAGCTCGTGAGCTCGACTGAGATGGCATAATCGCGTTGTCTCATTCAAGCGCATTGAAACTTGTATGTCGATATTTCGCTTTATTCAGACGACTGTTCTGACCTACTTCTGCACCACTCTTTACTGTCTGCTGTACAACGAACATAAGCAGAATTATGCGGAATTAAATAAGGTAGTGGACACAACTGAATCAATGATTCTAAACTTCCTTGATTAGGTAAATATAAACATTATTGTTTATTTTTGACCTAGATTTCATTTGATGTCTTTTTGACGCGCATAAATTATATACTGTTTTCAAAATTTAGACACTGACACTTGACGGTAGGGCATGTAACGTTTTTATTGCGTGTTGGTCTCAAATGTGTCAATTTATTATTTTGTTTTGTGGCCACTTTTCTGTAACCTAGCTTTTGATTTTCTCTTCGTTAGTACCTACCATAATAGTTATTCTGTGCCTTCGACGGTGGGTACTTTCCAACTGCTGCATTCTGTCTGTTTTTAGATTCGGTAGTTAGGTAGGTACCTACACAAAACCTACCATCGATATAGGTAAATGTAGGTACTACGTGTACATACATACGAGGGTGGATTGAAAAGTAGGTATTCGGCCTAACCAAGAAAATAAACACATAGGTACCTACCTACTAAATCAGTTGTATTTTTATTTTTCTGCATAATCAAAATCAAGTTCAATAGGTACGTACACCTTTGCAACTCCCCTTCAAAGCATTTAGACCGTTGAAAAAAAAATATTCTGTCTTAGAGTCAAAATATGGGTCCACTGCTGCTATGACCTCGTCGTTTGTCGAAAATCTTTGACCTCCCAAGTGTTTATTTAGGTTAGGGAACAGAAAGAAGTCTGATGGTGCCAGATCAGGTCAATAAGGCGGATGCGGTAACAGTTCAAAGCCACTTTTGTGGATTTCAGAGTAGATTTTTGTTCAACTGAAAGCAGTCGCGGAATCTACCTCTCGGAAGACACCTTGTGGATACCCAACTCGTTGACCATAATGTTTTGAATTCGTTCATAAGATTTGCCTATAATTTAGGCTATTTCTCTAATTTTTTCGGTGCGATCTCATTATTCAATCATGTACTTTTTTAATGTTTTCGTCAGTAGGTAGTTAACTTCCAGAGAGGGGATCATCTTTAACGCTCTCTCTACCACTCATTAATTATGCTATCCTCAGAGTAATAATAAGACATACAACTCGGTCACAATATTACCAGATTGTGACCTAGTAGTGATAATTTCACAAAACATTCCGCTCTAAGTTGAAGCCAAAAAACAAGCAATGTGTGCGTAAGCGGCACGTCATTACATTAGCCTTTATTTTTATTACAAACTCTAAAACATGCAACAGATTCTAATAATTAGATTAGATACCAATATATTATCAAAACTAATTAGCAGCAGAACAGAGCAACATAGAAAAGCAATATCAACTTTATTTTGTAATTTAGTAGTGTTAGTATCGCCACCTAGTAGCAAAAGGAATCGACTCCTTTTGAGCACGCTGTATATAAGTTTGAACATGAAAGTTCTAGATGTCGCTAGCATAGTAGATGAGTATATTTCTGGATTACTTACCAATCTTATTTCTGTCAAAATCATATTAATTGTCAATGTCAGCATTGTCAACCAAACCATGCACAAAACAGCTGTTTTCTGTTTATTTTTGGATGTTTGATTGATTTGTGAAAACAATCGGAAAATAGAATGCTATACATATAATTTCCCAGTTTTTGCAATTATATCAAATAGAAAAAAATATATCTCGGCAAGATTTAGCATAATGTGGCCTTTCGCGTTACTTCCTTCATTTCGTTGCCTGGTAAGAATATCCCGAAAATTTTAAAACTTTTGAAACTATCATGGTTATTAACAGATGTCATTTAAAACGGGATATTTACAGTGATGAGATAAATATTGAAATACTAAAAAATCTAAATTTTATATATTTTTTTCGTTTTAAATGATCTTGGTGTCCCGAAAATTTTATTTACGTACTCACAATTTCTAGGTTATTTTTCAAAGTTTCTTGATGCATTCTCTTTTTAGAACTGTTCAAGCCTTAGTTATCGGTTACTAGCACCAACAATAAGACCGTACAGCGGTGGATTGGAAAATAAATACACAGACGCAGAAAAGGAGAAGATTATACAGTTCATAAATGAAGCGGATTCTAATGTAATATCTAAGTAAGTTGGCACTTGGCACGGTTTGTTTTTTCTTTTTCGTTAGAGTTATGTGTCTGTCACCGAGTAGTTTGTGTAGAACTGTGGTTCTAAATCACCATCCGGCTCCCAGTGCTTCAAGGAGCTAGTAAGGCCAGATTAGGTCGGACATATTATTAGGTTTAGAAGGGAACAATGTACAATACACTCCCATGCATGATTGACATCTTCATGGAGGATCTTTACTGACATGTAGATCCTTATTCCCCTCGTAGAATTATAATAAGCAGTTTCTGGTCCTCCGTGGATCCAACCTTAACCACCTGAAATGTCTGAGCTAACCAACACATCACTTCAAACTGTAAAGGTCAAGGGATTTTAAGATGTTAGAACTCTTGGTCTTAACAGCAAATATGAAAAACAAATCCAATGCCAGCCATTATAAAAAAGGTACTGACCTCTTCATTTAGTAATAAAAATAATATGTCCTGTTACTTCAGAATTTCAGATACTCGTAATAAGTTTGAACAACACTAGAAACAACATTTGATCTTTAAGACTAAATTAAGTTACTTACTAGCACAGTATTCTCTCTGCGATAAGTTAAGAATGATCCAGTTTCTTTTAAAACCTCTTGATTATTATTATATCCAGGATTTCAATTAAAACACATTTTTGTGATTAAGACTTGTATTGCAGCTAGGGAGCTGAATAGCAGAAGTGAGGGTACGTTGTAAAAACGATATGACAATCAGTTATACAGCTACCTACATAAATCCACATTATGTAATCAACAAAGTAGAATAGATTGCACAAATGATAACATGACAATTATTAATCAAGAATCAATACTTAACATATTCATAGACAAAATATCCAACTATTGGATTATCTTAAGTACTTATAATGTAAGGTGCCTATTAGAAATAAATAATATTGATACCTAATAATGCTGAACAAATGTTAACCTATTTATTGTTTCACAGATATGAAATAACCAAAGCAAGGTTAAAAAACTTCTCCACATGGAAAAGCAACAAGGGAACCATACAAACTCTATCAGATATGCATTTAGTGGATGGGTTCTCTGAAAGGATAGCTAAGAAGCTCTTCGATAGTATATTGAATGGTCCTGTGGATATCGATCCAAAGATATCAAATCGTATAAAGGGTCAAATTTTACAACCTACTCTTAGTACATCTGATATAAAGGTATGAGGTTGGAAACTATACATAGTTTGTCTCTCCATCTTCTGGGGTGATTCTAAAAAGTTTTATTCAAGCCTAGGTTGCTGACTATTTTGTATTAAGCTTGTAAACAAACTGCCCACGTTGTTTCGTTGGAATATTTTAAAGGTTATTTCTATCTAGATAAAACGTTATAACATTATAATTATAATGTAAAAAAATACATTTATAATTGAAAAATGTTTACGTAAGCATGGGGGGAGGGGGTAAGAGCTTTGCTTACTTTTGCTGACAAGGGGGATGGGGGGGTGAATAATTGTAATAAATCTGCTTACGTAATATTTGAACGGCCTCTTACTGAATGCAAAATTTCAGCCCAATTCGCTCTGTAGCTTTGGCGTAAACAGCTTACAAACATCCATACATTCGAACATCCTAACTTTCGCATTTATAATATTAGAGGAAACATTTATAATATTGTACTATTTGCCCATGTGGTGGGTATATGTTTCGTTTTCCCTGAGCGGTATAGCATGAGGTACCATGGCGTTTATCAATAGGTAACGTAATAGGTAATATGTATTATAATGAGATTAATGTTGGTTTTTACATCATCAGTCTATAGCAGTCCACTGCTGGACATAGGCCTCCCACAATGAGCGCCATAGCGCCCTGTCTTCAGCTTGTCGCATCCAGCATCTACCTGCAGTCTTTCGCAGGTCGTCATCCCACCTGGTCGGAGGGTGTCACTACGTTTACCGAGTCGTGGTCTCCACTCAAGAACACGTTTGCCCGATAACCTTGGTTTTTACATATTGCATATGACCTGACCTGTAACAAATGTTATCAATAAATGAAATATGAACTAACACCCCTGCAGGTTCCAAGTCTTGTAATAACAAGCTGTATTTTTGAAATGTTATATTACAGAACTGCAAAACAATACTAACGGTGTATACATCAGTCAGCAATGTGTGCTGGACGTTGATAGACAAGGAGACCTATGAAGTACTGGAGTGGCAGTACTATGGCATCGACTACCCGGAAGCTAAGAAGCTACAGATCACAGACATTTTGGATATTGTGAGTATAGATATATAATTTTAATATTTATTTATTTATTGAGATATTAACATCATTACAGGCTTTTATATTCAGCCCTAAGGTGACGTTATATCTACTTATAATAATACTAACTTATTGATGGGATCTAATGAACATACATTGACCTGACTTGAACCTTAAGCCAACTTAGACTTCAAATCCCGTCCCGTAACCACAAAAAAAACCTTAAAAGGTTTGTTATGACTACATAGTATAAAAACGTCCACTCTCGGTCTGTTCCTATGTATGTATGCTTAGATCTTTAAAACTACGCAACGGATTTTGATGCGGTTTTTGTGACTCAAGAGAAGGGTTTATGAACCATTTGACACATAAATTTCCACGCGAGCGAAGCTAGTTATAGGTTTACATAATGATAATGATGACTGTTACTAATCTTTTACAGTCCTGGAGTGTAACCAACAAACTGCCCAAAGCGGACATCTACGTGATGAAAGCGGAAGCGACAACCCTACGAGCGGCCGGCAGCGACCCCAACAACCCTAAGGTTATAGCGGTCAACCTGCAGCAGGCACAGATGGTTGCCATGATGGTTGCGCTTATCAATTCACGGGACAGCAGAGTAGAGTAAGTCACTAATAAATAAACAATAAATAAAAGAAAATAAAAAAGCCATTTATTCCATAACCCTAGTAGTAACAGTAGAAGTGCATAATGATTAGTATGTAAAAAATAAGGAAAATAATCTATAGAAGCAATTATTAATTGCTTCTATAGATATTCCTTATTTATGAGTAAGTCACTACATATTAGTATAAAACAAAGTCGCTTCCCGCTGTCTGTCTGTACTATGTAAGCTTAGATCTTTAAAACTACGCCACGGATTTTGATGCGGTTCTTTTAAATAGATAGAGATTCAAGAGGAAGGTTTATAAACCATTTGACACAGAGATTTCCACGCGGGCAAAGCCGCGGGGCGCAGCTAGTAGATAATATAAATAATACTGGGCACTTCACGCAGCGTCATTTAGCCCAAAATTAAGCAGAGCTTGTTATCGGTACTAGACAACTGATATACCTACTAAATACATTTTATAACATAGATTATTACTGCGGTAAGCTGAAGACAGGGCGCTATGGCGCTCATTGGTGGAGGCCTATGTCTAGCAATGGACTGCTATAGGCTGATGATGATGATGATGAAGCTGAAGACAAAGCGCTAGGAAGTTATTAGGGGAGGCCTATATCCGGCAATGGGCTAGCGAAGGCTGATGATAACCCAGAATTCATGAAGTTTCAAGACAATGAATGAATGAATTAACACTTTATTGCACTTAAAACTATAAAATAACACCTTAAGACAATGTTCATTAACATAAACTTATTTAGTTTAACAAGTGTGGGGTAAGTTAAATAAAACTCCGACCTTTCAAGTACAAAATAGTGTAACTCATTTACAATTCCTTTAAAATTTAATTTCCCTAACGTACACTAGATGGCGTCGTAAAATCGCACTTATTTGCACTAATTATCCTAAATTTTATTTATTTCAGCGATGAAAATGAAGAACAGTCGAACACGAGTGACCGAGTGAACCACCGAGTGAACCACAAAGTATACTTCCTTAGACCTTCATTACCTTACAGGTATTATTTATTATTTATTTTAAGCCATTATTGTCCCACTGCTGGGTAAAGGCCTCCCTTTTCTCCTTCCACTCCTGTCGCGTTCTGTCTAAGGAAACGTTTAAAGAATCATTTATATTCCATAGGAACTGATTTTTGGGTTAAAAAACCTATTTATTATTCCAGATCTAGTCCAACGAGTACATGAATGCAAAATTTTTGCCCGATCCGTTAAGTAGTTTTGGCGTGAAGAAGTAACAAACATCCATCCATCCATTTTATCCATTAAAAATAAAATAAAGATTGCTGGACAATCTACACAGCATCATCTAGCTCCAAGCTAAGCAGAGCTTGTGTTATGGGTACTAGATGACTGATATACTTAATACAATAAATTAAATAGGTAGATATTTTTCATTATACATAAATAAAGACCAGAACACCCGTACAAATCTCTACAGATTGTACACACAATTGTCCCGAGGTATCAAACCCGCAATCTCTTGCATCGCAGGCGGACCTTCGCCCACCAATAGATTTCTTTCCGGCCCTGGTGGGGGCACAGAGAGGGGCCTCGAGGCTTGGCCTCATTACCCCGGCGGCAACTCGAGGGGTGACGACCCCTCGGTCCTTGGGTTTTTTGGGAATATCTTTTTTTCCCCTTCTCAATGTTTTTTTTTTTGACAGCCTTCGGTTATAATCTTTTTTTTCTTTTATGTATATATTTTTTTTGTTCTTCGTCCACCGCACCACGGAGGTCGTCATCCATAAGTGTGATAATAATTTAATCATCTACATTTTCTTTAATTACAGACTCTACGGAACCTTAGTAGGCAACGAGAAAGTATCAACCGACCAAACTGTGGACATGCTACTACAAAATCAGGATCTAACCTCCAAGGAATCTTGTAAAGTGTCTGAAGAACTGATCAGCATGTTCAGAGCGCAAAATGACTTGAAGAAAGATATGCTCGGGCACTGCTTTTTACTAAGTCTTACGTTTATGGACCTTTGTATTTATAAGAATGAGAAGAGAATAGCTACGCTACTGAAAAAAGGTGGACTGTGATGTAAGTATAGTATATATTTTTTAATAAATGTATTTTTGATTGGATTTCTATGGTATTATTTAGCGACCAATGCAGAAGACGGGTTGAACTACAAATATTTTTAAACTTACGCGATCTAAACACGTAATTATAAGTAATGATACAACGGGTAAAATAGGTAAATATACGCGATAAATACCCGTTGTATCAATACTTATAATTAGGGGTTGAACTATATACACTAGTCAAACTCGATGTAGAATGTTTGTAGTATATTATGCTGCTTGGAGCGCTCTAGGCTAGAATATGCCGATAATAGGCCGATGTGGCGCGGTGGGCGAAAGTCCGCCTGCGACGCAGAAGGTTGCGGGTTCGATTCCCGCCTCGGAACAATTGTTTGTACGATCTGCAGATATTTGTTCCGGCTGTTCTGGTCGTTTTCTAGGTATAATAAAAAATATCTATTTATGTAATGTATTATGTATAACAGTTATCTCAGTACCCATAACACAAGCTCTGCTTACCATCATCATCATCATCAGCCTATATCAGTCCACTGCTGGACATAGGCCTCCCTCAATGAGCGCCTTAGCGCCCTGTCTTCAGCTTGCCGCATCTAGCATCTACCTGCAGTCTTTCGCAAGTCGTCATCCCACCTGGTCGGAGGGCGTCCTACACTACGCTTACCGAGTCGCGGTCTCCACTCAAGAACACGTTTGCCCCAGCGGCTATTGGTTTTAATTATTAGTAGGATTTAATTTAAAAAATATCCGTCAAAATAGAAAAGCCAGATGCATTTCTTGTCCTCAAATGGCCGGGATTTGAATCTACGACTTTCGGGAAATAAGTTGAGGTGTCTCCCAGTAGACCGATATTGAAAAGCTTGATTTGAATTTATTTCTGACTGAAACTTGCACTGAAAATCTAACTTGTGTCAAAAGTGAGGGATCAAAAATGTAGCGCTGTCCGTTTTCTTCCTGTATATCGTTATGTAAGTCTTGGTGGCTAGGTCTTGAAGCTAGGACTTGGTGTTGCCAGCTGTAGGTTACTATGTTGATTTAAACGGGAGTAAATAAAACTGCGTGGTATTGCTTCAGTTGGACTAAAAAGTGTTTATTTGATAAAATACAACGAGCTTACTTTTTACAACATTTTACTTCTATTAATGACAAAAAAACAAACAAAACCCTTAATTCAATAATAATATACATAAATACGATGGTATCAACTTCAAACGTATAAGTAACTAACGTAAATGCAAAACTAGGCAAGAATTACAAATTCAATTAAAATATAACTCTAAAATAAAGGTAAATTATATTAAAAAAACTAAAATATATAATTAAACGTTCTAAAAAGTACATCGAGAAGGTCTAATTGAAAAATTCTCTAGATCACACATACACTTTTGACCTAACGAAACTTGAATTTTGTATTTAATACTGATATTTTTTGGAAGAACTATTAAATATTTACAAATTTTTAAATATTATGCCAACGTTTTAATTTTTATCGCCTGGATGTCTGTGATCGCAACCAACCGGAATTTTACAAACAAAAAGCTATTTTAAAAAGAAAGTCATAGTAATCTGTTGTTTAGTGTTGTGTAAAAAGTTAGATCTTGTATTCTGGGAAAGTATTATAGTCTATTTCAGTGTAATCTGTAAGTACGAAAATATACTCTATTGTAATAACATGTGGGCTGATATTGTGGTGAAGCTACTGCTACTATTATGTATATCATACTATTGTAAAGTATATTCAGGAACTTTGTATTGTGGAATTCGAATTTGAGATTTTTATTAATTTTTATAATTCAGTTTCATTCTCAAATAACGAATCTTAGTCTATTGCTTTGCTGTGAACATAACTATTTAAAATCTGTTTAACCCTTGCAATGAAAACTGTCAGTTTTATAACTCTATATCTGTACATATAATTATTATAAATTAGAAAAACAGCGGTTCACCACAACACCAGTAGATAACTCTGAAACCTAACAACATTATAAAATTACCAGTCTATTGATGTATATTACATTAAATATGTACAATTAATGTTTTATCAGCACCAATGTTTAAGAAAATTAATATGCAATAGCTACATCGCCCATCGAGCTTCTTTAAAAAAGAAAATTCATGTATATAATTATTGTAACTGTATAAAATCTGTATATAATATTGTATAATCTGTATAACTATTGTACTATTGTATGAGTATACGAAAACTGTATTGTGTATGGTTTAAATAACTGTTGTAGCAAAAATAAGCTGATGGGCGAGGCAGCTCTGACCGACACAAAACCTTCGCATACAATAAAATCTGTAAAAAAAACTCAATCCAGATTACAAGATCATTAATCTAATATGTTATCTTTTATAAAAAATGTAACAACTCTTATTTTAGTGGGGAAATGTAACAAGTCTGTATTGTTGATATAAAACATTTTATCTGTTGTTTGTTAGACAGCGCGGTTGGCGAGTGTGGCAGTGACTAACTGTAGGTATATCTAGTTAAAAAGAAATATGTAGGCCATTACATGTTGGCTACCAATTATTTTATACTCTATATTAAACATCTATGAGATTAAAATAAGAAAGATATATTTATTAAATAAATTATAAGAGATTTCGCCAAAAACTTAGTGTTATTGCACTAGGACTGCACTAACTGCAGGTTGATTAATTTTATTATAAAAAACATAATTATATGAAAACTAAAAATTATAAAACGTCGTAACTACGGCAAAATGGAAGACGTTGAAATAATTCGTAGCCAACGTTCTATCGTGTTCTAACAAACTAAATATCTAAGCTCTTTAATATGCAGATGATTATAAGGAATTTCTGTTAACTATGAACATGCTATTTATTTTTAAACAGTGCGAACAGTGTGTCGGACGCTATCAGGTACCAAATTTATTATAAAAACAGGTAAGGCGCAAGAGTAATTAAAATGTATATATAAGGTATATGCACTGCCAAAATCCCAATATAAATTACCCCAGACGCAATATTAAATTATGCATTTAAAAATCCATCTGTCGCTCTGTGAAAAGAATATAGCATGTTAATACCAGAAAAACAGTCCGTATTAATGCTTAATTTCAACTATTTAGAAATACCGATATGATTATAAAGAAGCGGTATAAATAATAAAGTTACAACTAGATACATGTCCAATTTGAGTATTTTTATCAGAGTTATACCAAAACGGTATTATGAAAAACATTTATTTGCAAATATGTACATATGTATAGAACATATGCATTATATTTGCTCAAAAACACTACAAAGTTTTCTGTTTTTTTTTAAGAATTGTTGTAATTTGAAACATATAATTTGAATCTTATTAATAACTCTGAAATAATACATTTTCGAATTTAATGAGATCACAAATAAATGCATTAATCGAAAAGGAATCAGTGAACAAAATGTTGTGATACATTTTTGAATAGATATCACTTAATGCTAATAGGCTTTTGACACAACTAGCAAAAATACTAGAGAATGCTTGTAAATCTGAAAATTGTACTTTTTTTGAGTTTTACAGAAATAATATAAAGTAGGTACTCGCCATTCACTAAATGGTTTGGTAGATCGGAAAGTTAGAAAGTGGAATTTTCTGAGTTTTCCTTTGTATTTAGTAGGATAAGGATTGTGATTTGACAAGTTTTTTTGCTAGCAAGTGCAACTGAGCCCGGAGTACCGCAATGTATGTTTCACTTACACTGCTGAGCATTGTATTACATACAATTGACGTTGGTTCACGTTATGCAAAGGATACATTGCAATCTTATTCTCTCCTTTAATATAACAACTTAAAATTATCGAAAAATTGGCAAAGATTCAGAGAAAACTACGTATATACTTATACCGAAATATGATTGCACTATTTTGCAACGGATATTGGGTTACTTGGGTTCTAATTTTTTTGTCCTTAAGTCATGAAATTTGCGGTGCCATCTATGGTGGCGACGGGCAGCTCACGCAATATCTACCAAATTAGGAGCGTCCAAAGATCTATTTGTACATTTTGAATTTATCCTTAATTTTGTAAAACGTCCAGAAATTTCAGTAATCACCAAAATTTTACTTTGAAACTATTGCAAGTGAATGTGGAATTTGATTCCACTATAAAATAAAAAAAAGTGCAAACTAATGTCGTTTTAACTTATTCTACTGGTAGACAGCAAGGATCACACATAAAATAAAGTACATGGTACGTATAACAGAGGTTAGGAACGCGTATTAAATCTAATCTTAGCGAACTGGGCCCGGCAGTGCGAACGAAACGCGTAAAAACTCATCTTTACTTTTGGATGGTGCCTCTATGGAACGTTCTGTTCTGGGTTACGTTGAAACCAATATCTCACATATTTCCCTGTTCTGAGTGAAAAACTATGGAGTTAAATCTATAGCTGAACAGAACACCGTAACATTCTAAATTTAAATGCGTTCTCTCGTGTGTAGTTCGTACGTAGGCCCTTGCAAAACAAAATCATGGATTGTCGACAAAAATTGGACGGCAAGATCAAATTTTCAAAGATATGTCCAATTTCCAATACAGCTGGTTACTACTCGATAAAATAATTAAAAAATAGGTATGAGAAAAGCAAACCGTGCTCTCTTAAAATAATGATACATCGTACACGTTATGGTAAAACTAAAACGTCTAACTTTAGTGTAGGTAATACATAGAATAATTGAGCAAACTTAACAAAACGTGAGCAATTCAAACGGAACAGGAGTTGACTTTATAAATTTTCACGTCTAAAATTTATCAATAATTTGGAATCTCAAAACTGTAGTGGAAGATGAAACGGTAACATTTGTCAATATTATAATAGACGAGTTAATGGGACACTGCCTATTTCCAATGATATGTTCTTATTTACAAATCTCGCTGAATAGATGGTTAACACAAACTGACAGAAGATAATTATCTGCGACACATGTCAGGAAATACATATATTTCGTTAAAAATTGAAATGCAACATCAATTTGTGTTTCGGTAACATCTAGCAATGCGATGAAGTACCTTAATTACTTAGATCATTCGCGATCTAATACAAATATTATATTAAGACTATTCCACATTTATTTTTAATAATAATGTCTGTAATAAATGTATAAAATATCATCTGTAATATCTGTATACTTAATCACCTTTGTTATATTTAAAATTAAATCCATTTGTATCGGTATAAAAATCTAATAAGTATAGGTAAATCTGAGGTTAATATTCGGCTATGGCACTGTCTTGTATGTCTTGTATTCAAACTTTGTACTGCCGTAGCGCCGCTCCCGCCCGCTCTAGAAAAATTCATCATTCCTGTATAAAAATACTTATTTACTATTTATTGTATAAGGCTGCGTTTGTGGTATATTGAAAAGTATAAACTGAAACCTAGACTATTGTTGTGTGGCGGGCGAAGGCGGCGCGCGGCCGGGAGGACCTACTTGGAAGATAAATTATCTTCATAATCGTGTTTTTGACTGTAAACCTCCGAAAGTTTGATAGGAAAATCAATCAGTAACATAAAACATTTCCGGATGTCGCGTCTGCTGTGCTCGGAAGACCTGCCCAACAGACCCGCTCACAAATTTAGTATAAACTGCCCAATGAGTAAATTCTAAAACCATACAGAACACAATTAAACTAAATATTGCATCTTCGCATCATGGTAAATCATATGGTATCCAAGTATAAAGTGACTCCCACGATTCCAATCACGTTATCAATAACATCTTTATGTGGTAGGAAAACGAAACCATTACAATATAGTAAAATAAGCTATATGTCATCTATACATACAAACAGAGATGATAAAACGCTTCAAAAGTTCGGCGGAGTGCGCCGACGCCGGGTTTATAGTCTGGAAGACTCGCCATGTTGGAACCAGGTGGATATATCACATATATACCTGTTCTATGAAGTCTACTGGCTGGAAGGGATGCGGACGAGCGGCTCAGGCGCACTCCACCGATTTACAAATTGAAATATATCTTTATCTTTCTAATGTCTAATGTATTTCGCGATGAATGATCGAATTGCTTGGTAATTCGACAGACTAAGCTAACAAGATTACACTGGCATACCTCATTCCCTGGATCAAACTTGAAGCCAACTTTCCCCGACGATTTAAAGTCACTAATCTCACTCACCATTAAGTTTAATTTTACATTTATCGATTCAGTCGAAAGCAAACGCCCTCTGACGGACGCTGCGGTTAAATTTTGAAAAATTTAGGAACATAAGATAAATTTTAAATTTTGGCAATTTCAAGTGAGCACACAAAGCGAAATCATACAAAATCAAATCATTCACTCGATCCATAATGGTCGATTGGTTCATTTTTACCGCTAAACGAGCGATAGACCTAACCTACCTTACTATCACAGTTCTTTCTGTCAGTCTGACCCTTCCCTAAACGCGTCTCATACCGTGTCCTTCGTAACTGGTAACAACCTAAACTAGGCCAACTATAAAGCAGCTGGTAGAAAAATTGGAAACTACACTATTTGGCACCTACGTATCGTGTTAAAACACATCTCTGTAATCTCGAACAGTTAAAACTGCAATGTAGCACTAAGAAACAAAGTTGATGGCAACAGGTAACCTACGTTTTTGGTCTGCATCCTTGCTACTTCTCCGTTTTTCAAAGGTTCTCTCAATCTCTTGTTCTCTGCCTTAAAAGCTTAACACGTAAAGTCTTATGATACCTAATTTGAGCATCATACTTTCCCTCCCTCAGCTTGCCAGATTTCATCTCTCTTACACGTAAATTAAATTAAATTAATAAATCTACACAATAATGTATATTTAAGTATTAAAATGGGCGCAATAACGCACCGAAAACATTCATCGCGAAATATTGTTACCTGGTAAAAGTTCAATTCTTAATTTTAAATCTTAACGAATTTCAATTCTAATCTCTCCGGTCCGATCCGAGAACCGTCAATTCACCGAGAATCCTAACTCTTACGGTAACTTAATAATTACGGGGCAAAACGATGACCGCCCCGTCGCGTCTGGCGGGTTACCGGACGAACCGTTCGCGACAGACTGCGGGGAATTAGGTATGTACAGATCGAAGCTCATTCTACAGCGATCCGATTAACATTACTCGTATGGGGGTCGTATACAGGTGTGCACGGACAGCGCTCAGTAGAGGCGTTCGGCGTAGAGGTCGTGGTGCAGCGCTGGCGGCGGGGGCGCGGGCCAGCGCGGCGGGGGCGCGGGTCACTGCGCCGGCAGGCACGCGCCCCCCACGCTCGGCTTGAACTCCGCGCCTGCCGGGAACTGCTGGAAAGGCGGCGCGTAGCACTGCGGGAAGTACAGCTCCGGCTTCACCACGGCCGAGGCGGGTGGCAGCGGCCGCGGCGTCGCCTTGCCGTCCGCGCGCCGCGCCTTCGCCGCGTGCGGGTTCATGTGGTTATCGATGTGTTTCTTCACCTCGGGCTCCGTGGCGAAGCGCCGCCGGCAGTTGGGCATGGGGCAGCAGAAGGGGCGGTCACCCTGGTGCGTGCGCGTGTGCTGGTCCAGGATCGCCTTCTGGCGGAAGTCTTTGCCGCATTGCGCGCACTTGTACGGCTTTTCGCCGGTGTGGATCCGCAGGTGCTGGTTGAGGATCGTGCGCTGCCGGAAGAAGCGCGGACAGTACACGCACCCGTAGGGCTTCTCGTTAGTGTGGATGCGCAGGTGCTGCGTTAGATGCGACTGCTGGCGGAAGCGCTTACCGCACTCGGGGCAGGGGTAGGGGCGCGACTCGATGTGGATGCAGCCGTGCTGCAGCAGCGTCGACTTCTGCTTAAACTCCTTCTGGCAGATGGGGCAGCGCACGTAGAGCGGCATGGCGCGCGCGCCGCCCAGTACGTCGGGCAGCTTGCCGCCCTTGAGGTACTGCAGGCTCAGCCCGCCCGTGAACACGCCGTGGTTCAGCCCCTTGGTGTCCTTGAAGTAGGCGGGGTACTGCGCCACGTCCCCCGGAGAGAAGCACGCGCCGCGCTGCTCGCCGTTCTCGTCGCCGTACTGCGAGAGAATCTCCTCCTTGTTCTCGTCCGGCGGGTAGGGCACGTCCTGCGGCCACAGCGTCGGCGTCGTCCCGTTCTTGAAGATGAGGTGCGGCGACACGTCTGCAATCAGAACGCACGGTCAGAGGGGGTCGGTGCGCGGATAAAGGAGGTACGACGAGTGGTTAATGTCGGGGATCGGATGCGGGATCGTCCGGCGGTCGGTTGCGCGTCTCGCGGGAGCCCAGCGCCAGGCGGGCGACGAGGGGACCGAGAATTTGAACGAAAGGAAGGCCAATGGATGCGAGACCGAATCTACCGTGCGGGGGGCGGCTCGGGGCGCGGGCGGCGCCGGCGGCGAACGGCGGCGCCGCGCGCGCCCCGCGGGGTGGGGCATATATGTGTGAATAGCGCTCGCCTTGGTGTGTGCGGACGTGCTGGTTCAGGATGGCCTTCTGGCGGAAATGTTTGCCGCACTCGCCGCACGTATATGGCTTCTCACCGGAATGGATGCGCAGGTGCTGGTTGAGGATGGCGCGCTGGCGGAAGGAGCGCGGGCAGTACACGCAGGCGTAGGGCTTCTCGTTGGCGTGGATGCGCAGGTGCTGCGTGAGGTGCGACTGCTGCCGGAACCGCTTGCCGCACTCGGGGCAGCCGTATGGCCGCGAGTCCGTGTGGATGCGCTCGTGCTGCAGCAACGTCGACTTCTGCTTGAAGTCTTTGCCGCACGTCAGGCATTTGAACAGGCGCAGCTCTGCGTTCGGATTGTGCTTTCGTGGCTTGGCCGGTTCCGGCTGCACGATATCGGGCAAGTGTCGCAGGTCGGGCGTCGCGTATTGGTCTAGCGGTGCCTCTAGCGAGAGCACGCCACCGTTCTGTTTGAGATAATGCAGGGGGAACCCTCCGGTACCGAGCATGTGGCCCGTGGGCCTCGTCTCCTTGAAGTATGGAGTATACTGCTGCTGTAAGTCCGGTTGTGGGACGAAGCAGGGGGTTCTGTCCAGGTGGTCCTGGCTCTGAGGCGGTTGGTTCTGGAGCTGTTGCTCGACTGTCATGTGCTCGGGGGAGGTTTGCTGTTGTTGTTGCTGCTGTTGAACTTGTTGTTGGACTTGCTGCTGTACTTGTTGCTGCGCTTGTTGTTGCGCTTGTTGCTGGGCTAGTTGTTGGGCTTCGTCCGCCCCGGTCTGGTCCTGGGGCGGCGGTGGCGGGTAGGGTGAGGGTGCCGGGGACGCCAGCTGCGGCTCGGGCTGCGGAGAGGGCCCGCTCGGGCTTTGGTGCTGCATGGGCTGGTAGCCGCCGTCGAGCACCGCGCCGCCCCACTGCGTGCCGGGGGGCGCGCGTTCCACGCCATCTTTGTATAGCACGTACGGGGTTGACGTATCTGGAAAGAGAAAAATCTGTTAGGCTCCCTCAAGGTCATCGTGCTTATATTTTAAAGGACTTTGGGAATGACAACGTCTTGCTTGACTTAGAAATGGTGTCTAGTTAAGTTCCAAACTTTTGTGGGTGAAGCTTAACTAGATGTCGCTGCTAAAAGTGCGCGAGCGCTAGATCGCGCTAACGAAGTGTTTCGGGTTCTGATAGGGGTGATAAATCTACGTATAGGTACGTACAATATTTCTTTAAATTTAGTTTAGATTTAGCAATACACAAAACTCGTAAATCTTTACTATCGTACACTGAACTTATCATGTCTAATAATGCCATTACGATACGAAGCCGTCTAGCGCCGAAATAAATCGTCTACCAATAGTTCTTTCGGCGCGACCGTCTCGCGTGTTAGGACTACCCTCAACCAGTGCACGATCGCGTGCGGCGCGCCATTCACAACACTTTGTGGATACAGTTGGAAGGAATGGAGATTAATAAAACGTCACATTTCGTCTGGGGTTTCGTGGTTACTGTTTCTATGTAGATTTGTGAAGGTTTTTGGCTGTACAGTTCCGATTTTAAAGTTTGTGTTTGGGTGAAAGAATACTAGGTATTTTGTAGAGTTGTCCTTTTGTAATAAATCAGTGGTTGCCAAACGTTATTACTTGCATATATTGCGGCAATCTCCGAGCCTGCCTGTTTTTAACCTATCTTCTCAATTATTGAGAAGATAGGTTAAAAACATGGATTTATGGATTTATGGATGACACTAATTATTAGTGTCATCTGTATTATATAAAGCTAAATATCAGGGAAAGTTAAGTCGTAGTTTTCTGATGCTTTATAAAATACACGACGACGGTAAGATACAAATCATGCTATGTTGTAGGTTAGAACTTAAAACAAATCTAAAGTACATTGAAAAGCGAGAACCATCATCATTAGTACAAAAGGAGCCAAATGATTAGTTTCTAATGATTTACTTTCTCGCATTTAGTTTGTGGCACTCGGCGGGAAATGCATCCATTTTCTTTTCCCGCCAAAAGGGAAATGCAAATGGCGAACAATCATGGCCGCGAAACTGTTGTAACGAGTTTGTTATTAAATGTTGTTGTTATAAGAAAGTTTTATTGCAGCTAGATGAATTTTCAAACTCAAGGATTGAAGATGTCCTTTGAACTTTTACGAAGACTTGAATGAGTTTTGATAATCTACATAAAACTATAAATAACATGACAGGAAAAAAACATCTATCATATGGTTTTCCAAAAGCCTAATTAGAACTTTTCTAATAACCAAAGGTTCTTAAATAAAACATTCAAATCAATCATAACGGTCGTTAGAATCTCGTTATAGATTTTCAACTCAAACAATGTTTTTTTAACTCGGTAATAGGCGGAGACGTATTCATCAAAAAAAAACTCGCCTCCATCCATCTTGGTCGGGCATCGTTAATAACTCGAGAGATCGACTAAACGTTGATAAAACGCTACTATCCTTCTATCTTGCCACAATCTGTTTTGGTATCTTGACTTTAGAACATGGACCTAGTTTTTTTAAACTTTGTCTAGTCTGTTGCATGGTTCGCGGAACATAAATATTCAAATAACCCTCGACAACAGAGGTCAATAATTAATAGTAGGTCTCAAAATAACAAAAAAAACGGCTGTTATTATTAGCTTGTTTTCATAAATTATGCCCGAATTTGAAAGGATGTTTTATCGCAATAAATAACGCTTGATTTTAACTAAATAATTAAATAAAGAAATGTGCAAGACATTTACAACCAATAAAGAGGTCTGAAATCGGAAAACGACACATTTTGTCAACAGACAGTAAGAGTTTCGCCGATACAATATCAGTGACCCACCCAGTAGGTAGGTCTCCACCTACGTAAATCCTTTCATGTACGACACAGACAAAGATTTATTACCCAATAACATCTGCTTATAATCGAGATAAAATAATGCAAAGGAAATGCCCGGGATGATTTGACAGTTCAACCCTGCGCTACTTCAGTCTGGTTTGGATTAAAATGAGCGCTTTGTTTTTGCTCCAAAGAGTTTTAACTAAAATATTCGTGACATTCAAAATTTGTATTTTTTAAATGATCGAGTTACTTATTTCTGTAAGAGATGTCGCTATTGACCTAGTACAAAAAGTATTGTGTAAAATTGTTTAAACATTTATATTTGAAGAGTATCTGTTTATTAGATAACGAGCAATTTTTGACACAATTTCCCAAGTCCAAACAAATTGCTATACTTGCTGAAAGGTGGCTCAGCAGAAAATTATGCGATAAACTCCACAGTTTTATAAATCCATCAACGATAAACATGTGATATGATATGAAGTTTCCATCTAAAAACTTAATCATCTAATTTATATTCTGAGCTTTAATGACGTTCTCGCCCAACTGGCCACATGTGGGGTGTCATTTTGAATTAACGTTTTTTATTTAACCCTTTTGAATTATATGACGTATGTCTATGGGAATGTACGCTTTCTAACCTGACGTATTTATTCTCACTGCATGTACTTAAGGGTTAATGCACGTGCAACGTTTTCATGAGAAAGTCATGAAGGATTTTTTTATTTCCGGTACAAGTGTACTGTGACAGATTTATATTACCTTCTGTTATTACAGGGCGTATGAGAAAATTATGGATAGGTACGAGTACATTAAATATCCTATTGGCCGTTCGAGCCGGATACAAAAATATTTCACATAAGTTATGAAAGCTTTTTGTTCAAGATACTTCGGTAGGTATATTTGTAAGAGACAGACCTAATAGTTTAGAGATTATTAAGAGTGTTAAGACGGGTAAAAAGCTTTAAGACTACATCTTGATTTGACTAGATAGCAGTTAGGACTACATAGCTTTTGGACTAAATAGCCTATAATAGGCCTGATAGCCTAAAGATTACATTGACCAGTATAATTAATTTAAAAAAAATCTGGGTAGATGATATAAAAAATTCAGTTCAGTTCATTTATTCAGAAACAATTTATATTGTGTAAGAATTAATACTTATAGCTACAAATACTCTTAAGTACCTAATTATTGACTGAGTTTTCTCTAGGTGAACGGATCCGCTGGCAGAAGCTAGTATTCTAAAAAGATGGAAATGCTAGTAGTTATAAAAGTTTGAATATAATTTAAGCCACAGCGAAAGTCGCGCCAGTTTTTCATATTAGAACGCGTAAAACCATCAATTTTTAAGAAGCTAAGCACACAACGAACCACAATCATACATAATTGTCCGAAATTCTTCGGGACAACCACAAAAAATCATGTAGATTATCTTACCCGTTCGATTTTAGTCATACAAAGTTGTTTATTCGACTGATTTAAGGTGTTTTAGGTCTTGTGGCTTTGAGATATGGTTGTGAATGTGTAGTGGAGTCGTGTATAGATAGATGCAAGTCGGTGGCCGGACGGGTGACGGCTCCGGCCATCCGTGAAGCGTGTACGGTGCGCAAGCGCAGGGTTCTTGGCTTCTTTTGATACTTTACAAAAAGCAATTGTCTACTAATCTATTAATGGTTTTATTTATGCTTAAATTTTCCAATAGGTTAAAGCTAGTATGTCCGTGTTAGGAATCAAAGCTTTTCGGCGATAATTTTATATGTAATGTTTGTAATGTTTTGTTTTCTATATGGACCTTTGTTGTCTGGAAATAAAGAATTTGAATTGAATTGATAAGACCACCAATTGTAATATATCGTTAGATTGTTTCTGTCAGAAATTGTGTATGTGCATGGATTTTGTCTATATTTTTCTTCTTCCATTATTCTAAAATTGGGTGATTATTAGTTTGATTCAAAGATATTTAAATTTATTAGTTCTTCCTCATTATGCCGAGCTGACAGATTTTACAAATACCAAGTCACTATTCCCGTTCTAGACACAAAATTTTGGTAAAAAGGTAAAAAAAAACCAAATGTTTATCGAAACCTATAATACCGAATATTAGGTTTCAATATAAAGAATATTATTCCAATAGAAATAAATAAATAAGTAAATTGTTCGCTTTAGCGAATCATCTTGATATCACCTCAATGTCCACTACCTCCCCAAACACCTTTCACATTTTACTGCTTAAAAAAGATAACTCCTTATTCTGCCATCGCTACGTCGTCGCAGGATCTTGAGGGGCGGGCCTGCTGGACCAGTTCTGCGCCTGCGCAACTTGATTCAACCACCCTACTAACTTATATTCTGCCTGAGTTTTTGTAGCGACGCTCTAGGATTCACTGTCTTGTAACTTGTATTGTAAGAAGCCTTACACACAGAGACGGTAAGCAGAGTTTGTGTTATGGGTAGATAGAGATAGAGATAGAGAGAGAGTGAGAGACTAGATAACTGATGTACATAATATAATATACATATGTTCATTACATAGATGACAATTAGTTACAATACATTACATGTTTTTATTATAAGCGCCACAGAGGTCGTCAATGGAATGGAAGGAATGGTTAGTTTACTCTGGGCAGCAACGGTGGCCGATTAAGACATATTTTTTTGTTCATTTTAATTTTGGAGGAAATTCGGCCAGCCCCTGTCAGCAGTTTTTTTTATCATATAGATATATACAGTTCAGTTTCTATCATAGAACACGGTGAATGAAGTATTCTATATAGTAGATTGAATAACCTGCCATTTTTATAAAATATAAGACAGAAAAAGTTGATTCACGTCCCCCGTGATTCAAAAATGTGCGTACGTAAGTATCTACATAAGGTAATATACTTTTAAATAAAGCAGAAGTTATAGACATTGGCGAGCTTTAAACAAAATCTTTGTAATTAATCCGTAACTAAAAAAATATTTTTTCCCATGGGTTAAAAACACCCTTAAACGTTTCCATAGAAACAACGCGTGTAAAGCCGCGAGCAGAAACTAGTTAGCAATATACATTTGATAAAACCCTGTCTGTTTAGGTATTCATCCAAGGTTATTTATTTATTGAGAGACATCATTACAGGTTTTTTATTAAGCCCTAAGACGATGTTATATTAACTTATTTATTGGATCTAATGAACATACAACAACTAAAGTTATTTTATACACATACAAAGTTATTTTAACGGCCGCAGTTAGCTGTGTGACTCACTCGTACTGATCGACAATGAAAACAGCGGGTTAGTCATAAGCTTTGTGCCTGAGAGTTGAGGATTCTGGGCAAGTCATTGTGCGTCAAACATCTTCTAATTAGTTGTCTTTGACCAGGGATATTCTCTATGGGCGAGAAATTATGTCGTGATGATAGCGACTTGGAGCCAGATATAGGTATCACTACATAGTATAAAACTAAGTCGCTTCCCGCTGTCTGTCTGTCCCTATGTATGCTTAGATCTTTGAAACTACGCAATGGATTATGATGCGGTTTTTTTAAAGATAGATTCAAGAGGGAGGTTTATTAACTATTTGACACATAGATTCCTACGCGGGCGAAGGCGCGGGTCGCATCTAGTACTACCGTTATAATTTGTTAATACAATACAATACAATACAATTATTCTTTATTGCACACCATAAAAACAGATACACTGGACAGGAAAAAGACAAATAAAGAATGTGTTGTACAATGAACGGCCTTATCGCTTAAAGCGATCTCTGCCAGGAAACCTTTGGATGGACATGAAGTATTAGAACAAGTATAGACGGTGTCGTGTTATATAGAATAATATTAATCTTTTACAATTTTTTGAACGCAATAAAAGGTTTTTTGCTTAATATATTTATCTGTAAAAGATGCTTATCATTTGGGCATGAACAGTATAGTTGTCAAGCCTTCTAGATGGATAATTATTTTATTGCACATTTTAAAATAAGACTAACAAGATAGAATAAAATTCAAAATATGTGACAATTTACCAATAGACCGCCGGCTGGAGCTCTACCAGACTACGGGGACCTACATATTAAAAGCCTAAAGTTTATGTACTTGCTTAGGTACCAATCTAAACAACAAGCCGTTATTAAGATAAGTTTCTCAAGTTTAGTATGTAGACTTTGAAGTTCAAGCACTGTTATGAAGCAAATAGTGGCTTTACAAGCATTAAACGGCCATAACCTTACCGTGAGTTGATTCATAGAGGAAACCGGTTAGATTGTGTTAGGTTAGATCAGTGATGCTCCGGTGAACTAGATAACAACAACAATGCCCTAAATACGTCTTTAAAACAAAAGAGCATTGACCATGTGTTTGAAAAACATTGCTACGTTTTTGTGTAAGATTTGAAATACCACGTAATTGCTGTAACCTGAATAAAATGTAAACAATAAGTGTTTGCAAGTTCAACAACTGCAAAACGTGAGTCTGAGAAAGTAATTGCTTTTGTACAAAGTCCGTATCGACCTGAGGTTTAAAGAGCACGCATTTAAACCTTCCAAATGAACGCGGAAAGTGAATGAAGACGTTAAAAAACCGACAAGTGTCATTGCACGCGCAAAAAGTTGACAACGAACATTCAAAAACTTCTTTGAACTTGGTGCATCAGAGAGTTTCCTCTCGCACGCTTTTCATCGCTCCGTCAGTATGATTCACGGGATCGTCGCTGCTTTGGCAAAGTGCAGTGAGCGCAAAGTGCATGTGGATACGAAAGTGACATGTCGTTTTTGCGAGAAGGGCCGCCCGCCACGTCTGGCATTGGGATGTGTATCTCCACGACATCGGTACCGGTTGTACGCACACGCGACTGCCCCGCGTCGCGACAATTTATTTCGGTTCGGGGCAATGCACTTAGCACGCAGCCCTGAGATCTGCGACGAGCAAGCGAGAGTAAACATGAAGGGAAAAAGCACAGCAAATCAAGGGTAGAATTAGTTGACGTGGCATGAAGGGCACTTGTGCTGCACTGGGCTGGTCTGGGTTGATGAGCTTCCCGCCGCAGGCGATCTCTGAGAGAACACAGAGCTTGTGGCCCCCGTCACGGGAACCCGACACCTATTCATCAACCGAAACAACGCTTCACTCAACGCATAATTTGAAACTGTACGACATTTAACAAACTGCACGTTTTGTGCTTTACATTTTCAGAATAAATACAATAAATCTTGTAAATGGTTTCGGGTGTAATTAATGGCGTGCGCGCATACTCGCACTAAAGAATGGCAAAAGCAATAAAAGTTTAATAGGCACAGTTTAGCACGGCACACGTTTTAAAGTGGGTTTTGTCCAGGAAGTGCACGGTTAATTACAAGTTCAATGTTATTCGATTTTAATTTAAATATTTAGAACATAACAGAAGCATTGTGGAGGAATGCGCTAATGGCCATTGCCATGCGCGGCGATCTGTCAGCTGTCAAGTGGATTCGCGCCATAAGTGACGTTTCACAAATCTTCGAAATGGCGCGTTGTAATTAAAGGCGTGCAATAACTGGGCATAGCCAAGGCATAAAGCAAAGGGAGCGGTGACGCAGAGTGCTATTTCGAGCACACGCCCCTCGACAAATGCTAACGGCCTCTAGGACTCTCCAGCACTTCTGCACTCTGCATGCTCGCGCTGTCCATTTACAACTGTACCTACTCAACTTTGCATTTATTAGCCAACTCTCTAGCTTGTCTATTATAGAATCATCCTATGTTAAACATCAAAAAGATTTGTGGTAGAGTAGGGTAGGGTAGGTAAGTGTCTTGAATTAGAAATCGAAATTGCGAGTCTTCTGAACTGAAACAGCTTTGGACAGAGATTTACCTCTTGCTTTTTTCGAAGTCTAAGCAAGATTTACTTCGGTTTGTAGCGCTGAAACTTACTACTACATTGTGGGGAGGACCCCACAATGTATTAAAGGACTGTAAGTTAAATATGGTGGTCCTCCACCAACAAAAAACTCGCTAGTAGATAATATCAATCACAAAATTTCTCTTTTGGTAGGTATTTTTAGCGGCTGCAAACCGATTTTAAATATTTCCCATCATGGTAGAGACATCATTTACAACATGCGTAAAGTAACAAAACGTGAGTGGCTAGCCCTACGTCATCAGCTGACAATAGCTGGCTTTAAAATAGAACGGACATGACGATTCTCCAAAGCATAAATAGTAAAAATAAGACTGATCTTCAGTCGTTAAATAAGTGCTATATAAAGGCATTAGATTTTTTCTGGCAAAGAGAAAATCGTAGAGTTGTGCTTAGAACATTTTGGTCCATTTTATATTTACTATTGATGATTCTTTTCTATTACAGATTAAGCACGCGATAGGACTTATTTCATCATCATCATCATCAGCCTATGACAGTCCACTGCTGGACATAGGCCTCCCCCAATGAGCGCCATAGCGCCCTGTCTTTGGCTTGACGCATCCAGCATCTACCTGCAGTCTTTCGCAGGTTGTCATCCCACCTGGTCGGAGGTCGTCCTACACTACGTTTACCGAGTCGTGGTCTCCACTCGATAACACGTTAGCCCCAGCGGCCGTCGGTTCTTCACGAGATATGGCCGGACCACTCCACTTCAGCTTACACTATGTTATAGGACTTGTTTCATTTATATTAAATGACAGCTATTAAATTAAACTAATAAGTATGAATCTAGATACAAACATGAACCTCATTACATCATCGTTTGCAAAGGTGAGACAATGTCAGGTACAACCAAATCATATATCTACAGGCAGGTATTCTATACGGTAGGTACCTAAATACCAAGCTAAAATGTCAACTGCCTATGTGAGTATTTAAAATTCTTGAGTTATAAAAAAAATCATCATCATCATCATCATGTAGTCCACTACTGGACATAAGCCTCCCCTAATGAGCACCATAGCGTCCTGTCTTCATCTTGCCGCATCCAGCATCTGCCTGCAGTCCTTCGCGTAAAAAAAATGTATGAAGCTACATTTGTAGAGTACAAAATTAAAATCACTGAAGGAATGGGTTAACCTACCGGGTTTAAATTGAACGAGGAAATTCGTAAAAGAACAAGATTTACCGCTTACAACAAGACTAGGCAGTTCTAAAGATCAAGGACGTACTCGTAGGTTCGGCTGTATGACTTGACGTGAGTCTCGAATCATCATGTCATCAAGTTTACTCAAGAAAACTGTTGTGTAGTTAATTTTACGAATACCTAATCCAAAACATTCATTTTCTAAACTTTGGCACTCTTGAACTTTAGCGAAGGTTCAGTGCGCTTAAAAAAAATTTTTGTTAAAATGTTTAGTGCTTTTTTTGATCTTAGGTTGTATATTATAATATATGTATATTACTGCTCACAACAAGACTAGGTAGCTCTAAAGATTAAGGACATAGGTTTTGTATGACTTGACGTGAGGCTCGAATCATCATGTCATCAAGTTTACTCAAGGAAACTGTTGCTTTGTGATTTTCTTAACTTTGGCACTTTTTTAGCGTACCTACGTTTCAATGTCTTTTCACACGTCCCAGTTTGCTGAAATACGCGGCTGCTGAAGAGTATGGGCATGTCCGTTATTTTTCACTTTTAATCTGCAAACATTTCACTGCCGTGAACCCGGGAACTTTAGATTTAGAATTATGAAATGAAATAAAACCTTTTAGAAGAAAATCGGAACAAGCCTTGCCCGTCAGCGACGCGAACCTAGGCACTCGATTAGGATTCCATTTCAATTTTCCAGGTACATCAAATTCCATCCAGAATTTGGTGAAATTTGGAGCAAGATTTTTTTTTTAAATTTGTAAATATCTTTATTTATAAACATAACAAAATATAATAGTAATACATATCCAGTGTACATTTTTCCTAGATAATATTAACTTAAATTTACAATCGTTTATTTTATGCGGTTTTTCAAACTTTTATACTAGAATTACGTATAATACATACCTTTGGATTACCTACATACATTTGGGTGCAAGATTGCAAACTTACTTATTCTTGAAAACAGTTACAAAGGTTCCAACTAATGGTTGTCTACAAAGAGTAACTTGTATTGGAAACCCAAAATACTAAGACATGTACATACATACGTTTCTTGGTAAGTAACTTTAATATTATACAACCAAATGAATCATGCCCGCCTCAAAGTCAGGGTCGTATTCTAAGAAGGATACAGATTTATTAACATTTAATTATACGCTCGGACAGTGTTGAAGGATTATTAAAATCGAAGTTTATGATTTTGTATGCGTGGGTGTGGATGAGATGGACATTGCATGTGTCAATAGGAAGTCCTTTCTGACATGTTCATTTCAGGAGGTAAAATTAATCACTACATAGTATAAAACAAAGTCGCTTCCCGCGCTGTCTTGTCTGTATATATGCAAAGGTCATTAAAACTACGCAACGAAATTTGATGCGTTTTTTTTAATAGAAGTGATTAAAAAAAAAAATTTTAAACTAATATAAATATAGATTTTCACGCGAGCGAAGCCACGGGGCGTAGCTAGTTGAATACATGTAGTTTTAGAAACAAATACAGTTGAGAAACTAAGTTTTCTTTTAACGCTTCACTGGTAAAAAACACTCTTTTACAAAAAAAAATGTAATATTAATATTTTTTTGTCAATCTTTTGTAGACCTCCAGAAATTATAATACTTCTAGGAAAAGTAGATTAAGTTTGCTCTAGGTCCCCCATATATCTATTATAATAATTTGGCCGGTGATCACTGAGCTAAACTTAAATGACTCTACTTACATTATTCATCATTATTCATTATCATTTATTTTCTCGCTTTGTTATCTAATCCTGAAGTAGCTTTTTGAATGATAAAATAAGTTTTATCTAAGATTTATCTAGTAGAAATAAGATTAATTTCTTTTCCATTCACATCCGCAGCGAGGATAAATCAGGAAGCGCGGACGGATAGGCGATTATGAACATCTATGACTGTCTCGTCTATTTCTAGAACTCATCTGTGCAATGCCGGTACACTCAGGTCTCTATATCTTATTTGAGTATAAAATTACGACGTTGTCATTATTATTGACGACCGATGTGGCGCGGTGGGCGAAGGTCCGCCTGCGACGCAGAAGGTTGCGGGTTCGATTCCCGCCTCGGGACAAATGTGTGTACGATCTGCAGATATTTGTTCCGGGTGTTCTGGTCGTTTTTCTATGTATAATAAAAAATATACCATGGGGCTAGATAATGCTGTGTGGATTGTCCAGCATTATTATTATTATTCATAAAAATGTATCTCACTCACATAACAATTTTTTTTTTACTTTCTTGTTTTGAATTTAATGAATAAATAATGGCGGACTATTTACACATATTTTTTGTTGTGTTTTTATTTGATTCCCTTTCTTTCTTAGACTTTACTGAGTGTAATTTATACGTATTAATTCTTTTTACTGTTACCTAAGGTACCTACGTATTTTCTTTTTCTGTCTTTATTGAGATTTTTATTATGTGCGTAATGTAACGACTTGCTGTAAATTGCTGTAATGTTATGTACATAAATAATAATAATAAATAATGCCGGACAATTCACACAGCATTATCTAGCCCCATGGTAAGCAGAGCTTGTGTTATGGGTACTAGATAACCGATATACATAATACAATACATTACATAGATAGATATTTTTTATTATACATAGAAAACAACCAGAACACCCGGAACAAATATCTGCAGATCGTACACACAATTGCTCCGAGGCGGGAATCGAACCCGCAACCTCCTGCGTCGCAGGCGGACCTTCGCCCACCGCGCCACATCGGTCGTCAAAAGTACATATTATGTATGATTATTTACAATAAACAATTTATAATAAGTAATCAAAACTTATAAGAAACATACGTATCTTATAAGCACAGCATATTTTATATATATTTCAAGATACTAAGCCGAATCAAGCCTCATTCAATAAATCTAGCCATTTTTCATTTCATAGACATATCATTGGCTACACATAACTTAAACCTACAACAAAAACAAAAAAAACGTCATCTACCTTTCAAAATCCACGTTTTTACCCAACTCCTACAAAACAAGCTCTAGCTTACTTACCCACCGTGAAGGGCGGAGCAGCCTTCAAGTGTGTCTTGTGCCTAAGGTAAGGACTCTTTAGTTTTCAAGTTATTAAAGCCGAATCAAACCTAATTCAATTAATCCAGCCATTTTTCATTTCATAGACACATCATTACTTATACTGGCCTAAAAACACATAACTTATACCTACAAACAAAAAACGTCATTTACCTTTCCCAAAGCACGTTCTTACCCAACTCCTACAAACAAGCTCTATCTTACTTACCCACCGTGTAGGGCGGAGGAGCCTTCAAGTGTGTCTCGTGCCTAAGGGCTCTATTTTTACCGGATTATGCACTGCTTGCTAGCGACTGACGCGACACGGCACACTTAATTAAATCTTAAGCACGTAACGATGGGAATATGCCTCAGAATTAAAATCATGCGGGTGGCTGAGGTGAGCCTTTTGTAATCTAAGGCGTTGATTATGCAGGTACTTGCGGAGGTTGTACAAATGCTTTACCCTGTTCATGCTTTTAATCATCATCATCAGCATATAGCAGTCCAGTGCTGGACGTAGGCCTCCCCCAATGAGCGCCACAGCACCCTGTCTTCAGCTTGCCGCATCCAGCATCTACCTGCAGTCTTTCGCAGGTCGTCATCCCACCTGGTCGGAGGGCGTCCTACACTACGTTTGCTGAGTCGTGGTCTCCTCTCAAGAACACGTTTGCCCCAGAGGCCGTCGGTTCTTCGCGAGATATGGTTAGCCTGTTACTATAGATAGTGTCCATTTGACACGTTGAAAATGTCACCAGGGCCTTAATTCTAATAAAAATAATTAATCAATAAAGTTTCATTCGTCTAAGAATGACAAATTTTGACATTTTACCTTTGACAAAAGAAACTATAGAAGGAGGACGTATTGCTATGAAATATTTTCACCAGCTTCAAAACATAAGTGAATTTATAGGAAAAAAACTTGGGAGAGATACTTGAAAATCAAATACATAGGTAAATGAGAATATTTATTAATGAATAGTAGGTATATAAATCTATTTACTCAAGTAAGTAGGTAGAAGGTATTTCAGTTCAGTGTCTAGTCAGGCGTAAACACTCGTAAGTAACAAGATATTCAACTTTTTAGCAAATAAAAAAATCTTTACGAAGAACGTCGTATTTTTACGATGAACGTCGTTTTTTACGAAGAACAACGATACAACAAATCTCTTTAGTTAGTTGTCAATGGAATGCTTGCGTGTCCAATAGATTTTATCTTGACCAATTAAAGACACGTTAGGGAAATCAAGTTTAAAGTAAGTATCTCATACCGGGAGCTTAATGTTAAGAGTGAGACTGACGTAACAGCCATAGGGTTCCGTCAACAAAACTAAGGGTTCTAGAAGGCATTCATAATAATAATAGGTACCTGTATTATAGTGAGCAAAACCAGCATTAACTACTATTTACTAAAATGCGAACGTTTTTCAAATAATTAATCAAAAAGCAATGTGTAAAATGCGATTCAATTTATTGAAAATTTAATTTTAAATATTTTAATAAAAGAACATAAAATTAAACTACTTACCTATTTGAATCTTTTCGGGATACGCAATTATTAATATTAACTTCTTTATATAAAAATGTACCTACTTACGTCCATGAAAAGTATTGTTTAGTCTTAACTAGTGCTCTCCTGACACCCAAGACACAAGCCTTGTGCTTAGTTTGGGTCTCACTAAAAATCCTTATGCAAGTATATTTTTGGTAAATATATGAATTATAAGGTAAATACTTATTTCAAAACCCTAAGGTTAGGGTTCACGGTAGGTAAGTATCCGTGAAACCACGGAACCCCAATGATAATGTTTTATTTAAATAAACAATTTACGCTAATTCCAAAGCTCGCGTGTTACCTGGCAGCCATTAAGTTAAAAAGTAAAAGTAATAAATAAGGAGCTGGATCAATGAACTTATTTTGCAACAAAAAGGAGGCTCACGCGATTCCCGAGACTTTTGTACAATTTATGTTGTTGACTGTACCGGGAGTAATAATTTGTGAGTAACATTTCTTTTCGTTATTTTCAAATACCTACAGAGGTTCCCTCCCAGTACTGATTACATACCACTTACCAATATATACAAATAGGTAATAAAATATGGTATTTCTTTAGCTCAGTATGAACATTAAAAAAAAAAATGCTAGGTAATCCACACAACATCATCTAGCTCCAAGCTAAGCAGAGCTTGTGTTATGGTACTAGATAACTGATATACTTAAAACAATATATTACAAAGATAGATATTTTTATTATACATCGAAAATACCCAGAACAGTCCCCACCTATTTGATGTTTCCAATCACATTATGTAGGTACGAAGCCTCAATAACACACACAATTCTATAAAAACCTCGATATCTACCTTTAAGCTTTTGTCAAAACCTGCGGTAAGAAATTAAGATAAAGTTTTCTATTAAAAGACGTTACAAACTCTTTACACGTTGATCTTAATGTTTTTCAGATTTTTCTAAACGTAAAAACATTTCCCATATGAAACTCAGCTGCATTTTCATAAAAATTCCTCAACTTACCTTCCAACCCTTAAGAATATTCAAACATACGTCCGCGACATCTTCAACCCGCCAAAACAGTAAAAAAGTTTACCGTCTAAAGAATAGAGAGGTCGCTTCAAGCACCTAGTCATTAGAACCCCATTTAGTTTGAACCTTACTGCGTTGAGTTAAAGGCTATAAGAGTTGCAGATTTAGGGTAAGGAGTGAACGAACCCTGAAAGACTGAAGAAGTTTGACACGCCATCTTTTCTTTACTTTTTGCTGGTTTGAGTTTGGAACGATACTTTTACGGGAAATTCTATTTTTCAAATTGTTTCACGAAAGCGAGTTGCTAGATTGAAGATAATCGCTTGTAGTTTTTATATTTTTGTTTTTCTATTATCGATTAGGTAAATTTGATTTACTTGGTACCTACTAAGAATACCAATAAAAAAATAAATAATGATGGATAATCCACACAGCATCATCTAGCCCCAATATAAGCAGAGCTTATGTTATGGGTAGATACTAGTTGCGTTGTGACCAATTAGAAAACTTTTTGGCTGTGACGAATTGTTATATACATAAACAAATTACATAGATATGTTTTTATTACAAACAGAAAATGACCAGAAAACTCGGAACATATATCTGCAGATCGTACAAACATTTGACCCGAGGCGGGAATCGAACCCGCAACCTCCTGCGTCGTAGTTTAGGTGGACCTTCGCCCACAGCGCCACAGAGGTCGTCTATAAATATCAATAAATTTACAATAGGTACAATAAAAAAATAGGTGAGCCTTACTCTAACGTGAAACAATAACTGAAATCAAGTGAAATTGTAACAAAAACATGAACTCAACGAACAGCTTAAAGATCCTAACTAAACAAATTAAAAGGGTAACCGACTTATGCAAACTATGACGTCACAGTTCATAAACATAATATCAGGTGTGAGGACTGCGCCGACACCTCATTGTGGAAATAGCTGCCCGCACTGAAATTACGCTAGGGTTGCGACCTACACAAACACTTTTCTTTAAACATAATTTTTAAACGTCACTTTTTGAAATTTCAGACTTGTCCAACTTGGACAGTACGTCCAGTAATTTTAGTAAGGCCTAAGGGAAATAAATCACTTTGAATTTAAAAATGTGAAATCAATATTTGAGTAATTATAGGTATCTACACATTATTGGTGTCTCTCGTTGAATCTACTAAGGATTTTACGAAATATTTATCAGTTTAGATTGAGAATTTTTACGCTATACTCATCCATTTATCATCACGCCATATCCATCTTGGTACCGATATCCGTTTTTAATTAGTAAACTTAAAAAAAAACGAAAAATAATATTTTTTTAAGGAACATGTTTTTAAAATATTGGTATGTAATATAATGTACGCAAATAAAACGAAAAAGTCAATTTAATCACGTTTTTCATTGTTTAAATTGAGTGCATTCAATACCTTTTATATTTTATGTGAACTAAATATAGATCCTTGACATTTTCACCTAGAACTTCGCCTCAAACTAACATACACAGCTTAACATGCATTAAGAATAAAACCAGCTAACTTGACAACCCTGATAATCATAGAACAAGTTACAACTCTCGCTTTCAGGATGCAGAGTCCTTCTAACTTTACAATGTCAGAGCTTTATACGGAACTTGGAGAAAGTACACCCTGTATATTTATAACGTGTACTTTGTAAAGTTTCGTTAAATGTATTATTCGATAGATTGTTTTTATATTTTTTATTTACTATTTTTTATATTAAGGCAAACTTTGGTGAACAAAATTAAGTAACTTAACAACATTTTGTTGTAGTAACAACATTTAAGTTATCTTACTATTTCAGATGAGTACTAATGGGTGGGTTTGGCCCGAGTAAAAACAATTATTTTCACCTCGATTGCGAGAAAATAAGACACTAAAAACTAACCTTCATATTACTTCCTACAGATTAAATTAGTAAGTCTATCAACCTAATCATATAATTCCTATATGACATTCCTAATTTTATAAATAATAAAATTGTTTAGAATGTTAGGCGGCTAACATTTGATAAGAACCCATAAATTGTTGTGCCCTGACAGGGTTTTTATGCATTGTGTACCTACCCACTAAGACTACACCTAAGAAACTACCTGTATGCATGAAATTACAATAAATGATATGAATATGAAACTGAGTTTAATTTTGAATAATTTTTATCCCATGATAAAAAATTTTCAACATTTCAGCTCGATCCGTTCAGTAGTTTTAGCGTGAAAAAGTAACAGACATCCATCCACCTCATCATCATCATCAGCCTAGGTATAGCAGTCCACTGCTGGACATAGGCCTCCCCCAATGAGCGCTATAGCGTCCTGTCATCCATCTAAACTTTCGCATTAATAATACTAATGTGATACCAAAGCATTTCTAAGTTTAAACAAAAAGCTTCAGTGGCTAACCAGTTATTAAGTTACAAGACATTCATCACTCAGACATGCACCTGTTTAGAGCAGGTACTGAGTAACCCAATAGTTAGGTAAGTGATAGATGTTGTGGACAGTTTGAATCGATCCATTCGCTGGATCCAGTGGCTGGTGCGCTGGACTCGGTACTTGCGTCTACTGTGCTGGTCAAGAAATAGGCTTTACATAGAAAATCTATAGCGGTTCTGACACTATATTTATTTAAAATCTCGTTTTAAAAAACTCATGTAAAATGTTAAACTACAGTAATAAATATGATGATGAAATTCAAGGAAGTGATTTTTTACTATCTAGTAGTGATAGTAAAAAATAGCTCGCAGAGTATCTATGTATATGATTATGACCTACTTGTATGTTTTTGTGCCGTTTTAGTGATTTTTTTCTCGATTATACATAATTTGAAGATAAATACATTTTTGAGAAAAGTTTTATTTAATGTCAGATTTGTACGCTGATTAAATACTTATTAATTTATATCTATTAAGCTCTGCTTACTTTGGGGACTAGAATTTAATTTATTTGGATTATTCGTGAAATGTCCAGAATTCGTTTGTAAAGTGTTTCAGAGCATTGATCACACGACTAAAGCTCTACTGGATTAAGGTAAACAGATCATAAAAACATAATAATCTAATACATATAATCCATGCGTAATGAAGTGCTTGCTGTCAAATTTGACAGCTACATGACAAGCCGATGCAGCGTTACGTATTAATGTGCACAACTGTACTTTCTAGTGTGAGAATGGCTTTATGATGGTTTAGGAATGGTCAAGGAAATTTGTATAAATATAATTACCTAACAAATAATAATAATGTTTATACATAGTTATATATCTTCATGTCTAATATGTAGCAAGACAGACTCAGTTAGTTTTCCAATGTTTTTTTTTGTCTGTGTATTAAAATAATAACTCTACCCGAGATTCCCAGCTGTTTTTATAGTTAAGGTGAAGGTAAGTCCCAAAACCCCCACGTTTTGACTGTATGGAAAATTAACTTAAGGGCAAAAACATTTAATTATTTATTATTAAAATCTGTCCAGAATTGATAGAGGAATCGACGAACATACATAAAAAAAATTCATACAGCGAAACATATAGTTTTTATACTTAAATAACACTGTCGTCATTTGAACTCAATACGAGTACCTATAACAATAGTCATACCCCGCAGCTCCTGAAATTTCATCTTGTTCATAATTAACATTATCAAATAGGTACTTAATTTGTCCACCGAATGTCCGTCCATCACAGGAGCAATAAAAGCTTATTTGCTTTTGTCCTGTACCAACGGCGCCATTTTTCAATTATGCCAAATGTATATCCCGTATAAATCATTTATGTTTATATAATGTACAGGGGAGGCAGGGGAAAATGTAAGCTACCCGTGTTTAATTTGTGAGCGGAAGCGAATTGTAATATACAGGGTGCTACGTTACATGTGTTATAGCCCAAAGGGAGTGATTTTGAACTACGAGAAGATCAACTTGTGTATGAAAAAATTGAAATTCGATAATTTTAACGAAAAAAAAAAAGATTTTTCTAGCTATTTGTGTACTTAACACGAACTTTTGAATTATTTAACATTATAATGTATTTCACAAATGTTTTTTGCTGGTTTATGTAGAAAAACTAGTGTAATCCTTTGAAATTAAAAAAAAAATAACAATGATGAAAAAATTGAGATAAATCATATTTTTTTTCACAAAACGCTAAAAAATGTTTTAATTCAAAAAACGTGGAACAGAAAAATGATCCCCTCCCTCGGCGATGTCCAAAAATCAGCCCCTTTCGGCTTAGTACAGATTCTGATGTTTCGTGACACCGTATAGCTTATCCAATATCTGCATGGCAGAATGGGATGCATGCCTCTCGCCAATAAAAAAAAATGCAACGTTGAAAAGATTTTATGCGTTCGAATATTTTTATGACAGACTGAAATGGAGCGCTATTCAATTTCGAAATGTACCTAGGTATTTTATGATTCGCAATGGATATTAATGCTTTATAGCGAAATGAACGTTAAAGTAGGGGTAAGTAGGCAGTTAGGCGAACACGGACGTAAAGTTCTGTATAAGCATCATTCGTTGCAGCTTCTACGTGGCCAAACAAATACTAGCGTATCTAGGACATAAACATAGTCAAAGTCATAATCATTTTTCCTCTAGGCTTAGAAAATAAGACTTAGACAAGTCATATTTTAAATGTACATTAAATTATTATCAAATGATATAATTATTTTACTGTTCACTTCATTTTTTTGTCCACTAGTGGGAGAAGTCAAAAAGAAACCACTAGCATGTTCATCTCTTATATGTCTAATACATGGTTATTTGCCTATTTAAGTCTAAATATAGTATGATTCGATACATGTCAATATTTAAGTAAAGCTATGCACAACAACAAATTACTTACATGCTATTGTAGGTGCGAAACTGAGCGACATCTGGCCAAGCATTAACATCATTGAGATAATCATTTATGGAGTAGAAAGCCTTCTTGATAAGATTTATTTTATGTAATTTTTAAATTTACGAATAGGGAGCTCAGTTGCTTCAGATGGAAGCTTATTATAGAAGCGCACGCTATTGCCCATAAATAATAGGAAGGACAAAACATAGGTAACTGAAAACTGACAAGGTTATAGAACTAGTAACTCAATAATGGAACGTTTTGTTGATAAGATGTTTTGTTAATTTTAATGTGTTTATGGAATTTCGTTGCTGTCTGTATTAGATGTCTATTATAACTTCTGAAATCTCTATATAGTATAAAACTAAGTCGCTTCCCGCTGTCTGTCTGTCCCTATGTATGCTTAGATCTTTAAAACTACGCAACGGATTGTGATGCGGTTTTTTAAATAGATAAAGTGATTTAAGAGGAAGGTTTATAAACTTTATAAGATAGATAGATTTCAGCACGGGCGAAGCTGCGGGGCGCAGCTAGTTTTCAATAAACTAAATTTAATGCAAAAAAGAATGGAAATCTTTAAGTATTTAATAACAGGTAATAGTGGAATGGTATTAAGTTATAGGCATATTCTCTCTTAAGTTTCATTTGACAGAAAAATTCTTAGATCTGATATTCTTTAAGCCCACAAAGCGTTTGAAAGCCATCATAGTGAATTTAAATTGAAAACTAAAAACGAAAACTAATCGAAATCAAAATTCAAACACATTCGAAACGGAGGACGCATAGAGTCATACTATGCGTCCTTCATCTATGAACCTATACCTCCGTGCTTCAGATCTCTTTTTAAACGGATTATTATATATTTTAACAACCTGCCTATTCAAACTTCTTTTTTCAAAAGCAAATAGTTCTGAACCGTAGACCTTTTCGAGTTTCAAGCGTTCTACCTTCGAAATTCAAATTGTACTCTAGATGGCCAGTGCCACGTTAATTCCATCGATCATTACTCCCGCTGCAATCCACCAATCGTGAAAAATAAAAACAGTGGGCAACCCCACCCCATCCCCCGTCTAGGGGGTTGTGATTTTTCGAGCGTCACTCTCGATTACGGCTCTCTTTTATGCACGTAGGTATATGGCAATGCGGAACTTGATATTACTGTGTGATGATTAACAGAACATGGAAGTACTCTTTTGCGGTACACAAAAGAGCCTACCCATTTTATTTTAAGTAATTAAGGGTTTTTAATTAGGCACACAATCCCACAAATATCTCGCGAAGAACTGACAACCGCTGGGGTAAACGTGTTCTTGAGCGAAGACCGCGACTCGGCAAACGTAGTATAGGACGCCCTCCGGCCAAGTGTGATGACGACCTGCGAAAGACTGCAGGCAGATTCTGGATGCGTCAAGCTGAAGACGGCGCTATGGCGCTCATTGGGGGAGGCCTATGTCCATTGTCCAGCAGTGGACTAATAAAGATTGATGATGATGACACATATCACTAAATCGTTTTCTCCTTTTTCTGCTCTATAATTTAATTAAGTAATTCAATTTATTTACTCAGATAATAATTATTGAATCTATTGTGTTAGTTTGCTTATAACTAGAGGTTTAGTACTTAAAATTTATAACAGATTTTGCCTTCTGGACTAATTTGTAAATTACAGGACAGTTAAACTTTTCAGCAATCGCGGTTAGGATGCTGGTGCTGCTCCCGCGGGTTCTGCTGAGTTCTTCGGGTTCGAGCGGATTCTGCTATATCTAAAAAATATGTAGGTACCTTCTACATATTTTTTAGATGGGTACCTAAACCTAATTCTCTGTTAGGTACCTTACTCATCAAAAGCTGCTACGATTAACATGAAAGAGTACATATAGGGCTCTTTTAAATTTGAATGTACCTAACCAGTCGTGTTAGTTGGTCATAATAACAATAAAAGTTTGAACTTCGAACGGATGTTTGTCCCAAGGGGTCAGTTTCAACTACTTCACCTACATTATCCATCCATAAATAACATAATTGATTTATCTCACCCTTTGTTACGCCAACATTCTGCAGAGGCGAGCTCTAGCAAAGCCCACTCGCATGCTAACTCCGTGCAAAAATGCAACGCGACCAACACAACCCGACCCCTACCCCCCTGAAAACAAAACAAAACCACGGCTCATCCTACTCTGGTCGGAGGGTAGCCAGATAACGAATGCGCGCTCCTGTCATGTATCAAGTTTTAAAATTCGAACGCGCAATTGTTTTGAATTCGATTCGAAATTGGAACAATGTCAATGTTCGAGTATTTCGTAAAATATTGTTTGGCTATAAATTGTTTATTGAAATATTTTTAATGAACTTGAATAGATTTATGACAAGCGATAGTAGAATAAAAACTACACTTAGATATGCTAGGCTTTTCATGCGTAAAGTAATCGACTATAAAGATTTTTACCCACAAAAATAAAAACCTACGATCAGACTTATTGAGAAGTAGAACGACTAACGAATCAACGTATAACCTAGCTAAAATATTTTTGTTTCGAGTCTTTTTGCATGAAATACGTAGGTCCTTTTATAAAACTACCGCCGTAAAACATTTTGCAGACTTTTAGAAATTTTCGAGAGACTTTTAGTTTTTACTACCGTCTTTCAAAAGCTTGCCTACTTGAAATATTCAGCAGGGTTTAACGAAGTCTTAATTATAATTTTAAGACCTTTTAATAGGGCAATACGTAGTTCCTAGGTACGTCAAGAAAAGAAGTGAGGGAAGTGTTTTTTTTTATCCAAAATGGAAGCTAAAAAATACTGACTTATCTAAAAGTTACAAAGTTAGGATTTTCCTAATTTTAGCTTACAAAAATATCAATAAAGATTTGCTTTAGTTCCTCGTTCTTTATAAAGCTGTTACTGGCAACAAAGAAAAAAAAAAAGATCCATTTTTAAAAACCAAGAAAAAGAAAAGGTTAAAAAGATGTAGGCTGATTAGATCACGTTTCAGCGAGTTACAGATAAACGGTTCTAAATTCAAACGTAAGTACAGTCACGAGCGGAAAGATACAGAAGGTGGACTCCCGAGGCAAAGTTTTCCTACACACACCCTCGCTGGGAGAGAAAAAAAGTAAAAAAGAAAATAGGCAAGAGAAACTGTGTTATGAGGTAAGAAGCGAGGCCATGGGCACGGCAATAAAACGATGGCTGAGTAAGGTCGGCGGCAGACGGAGATTTTTTTGGTTTATTTTTTGAGCGGGAAATCTTCGGCCGTTGGCCTACTGAGAGTATTGTTGCTTATTGAATGGAGGGGTAGTTTTGCTGTTTGATTTTGGAATTAGCGGACTTTGAACTTTCTTTTCTATCTCATTCTTATTTTTATATGGTTCAGTGTCATAGTGGTAGATGGAGTTTTATTTTGCGTAATGTGGATCAAAAGGAGGTGAAGGGCGGTCTTTGGTCTTAATTTTCGTTGTAAAACTTATTCTGTACGTATTCAGTGCTTTTAAGTTCTGTGAGACGACTGCCCTTACTTTGACATGGATAACATTTTTGAACGAATTAAAACGTGGCTAACGCGAAGTAGGTAATTATTGTAACCAGATATGTTTTGAATTTTGTTTTTTTTTTGTTTTTGAACAACTTGAATAAAGTTCTTTCAACTATTTGACTTTGAAGAATTATAACTTTTAAAAAGTTTTCTTTGTCCAAGATGGCACAAACCTCGTAGTTTCTCTGTTTTTTTTGCATCTATTCAAATTCCTTCTACTTAAACAACTGATTTATTTTATACCTGTTTTTTTTATTTATGTCACGTAATTTATCTCCTTATATACAATCTATGTGATTATTGAATTAATTGCATGCTACAAATAAAAAAAAGGATTTTTTTAAATTTATGTAACGTATTTTATCTACTGATTAAAAGCAATGTGTTAATTTAATTAATTGCATGCCACAAATTAAAAAAAAAGGAACCGGCTTACGATGCCACTTGCGTCACTCGACGATTTCTAGGTTAGGCCAGTCTAGGCGATCTAACATATGTCTGCATCATCTATCACTTCCAATTGGATCATCAAAACTGGTCCAGCCTTGTATGATTAACAGAGCGCTAATTTACAGGTGAAAGGTGCAGTGAAAGTGTTTTTTTTTCTAAACTGAATAGATTCGACTTGACCACTGTCTCTGCACTTTCTTTATGGCAAAAAATGCACTCCGTTTTGTAAAAAAAGGTTGTATTTGGGACAGGCTGCCTTTTGAAGACATTTTAGAAAAAGGTTTTTTAAAAATAGTTCTTAAGTCTTTGTATTTGTAACATTAAGTAATAATTCGCATATACTGGTAGAGTGTTGGCGGTTGTTCGTGAATGGATTGTATTTTAAATAGTTTTTCATGTTTTCATCTCTATTATAGACAGTTGATTATCATCTATAAGCTACTTAAGGTCTTATCAACCTCAAATTTTGGTAAACGTCGTTTTGGGAATACTTGGCAAAGTTTCTGTTTATGTTTTTAAAAGATATTGTTAGACAAAGTTTGAATGTTTGTGCCTTGGCTTTCACAAGAGTTCGTAGGCGGCGAGAAGCTCAAAGCACCCATGTATTGACTTATGATCGGGGCAAAGCCCTAAAACAAGCATTATAGCACACAACTGCACCGCGCCAAACAGCCCCACCCCTCGCGATTCGGCGTTTTTATATTTTTGCACATTCAAAAAAAGCACGCGGCAGACAAAGATGGACTGATGACGAGATCCGTTGAACAATGCCGAGCAAGCGGGACAGAGCCACTTCTGTCATGGCGAAATAAAAATGTGCAAACCGTTCCTTTTTTAAAATGTGATGTTTTTTTACGTTAGTCTGCGTTCGCAATTAGTGTTGTGCCGCTGTCGTATCGAGCATTAGGAGTATGCAAATGGGCAGCATATTATACTCACGCTCGATCGGATTTCTAAAGCTTTTATGGCTCATTCAATAACATTATTGGATGGGTCTGTAAAGAGATCGCGGACTCCATTCAGACGGCGAAGGTCGTGGCTTGATGGAATTAAGGAGACTTTCAATACCTATCCTTTTAGCCATACTTAGAGCTTTACGCTCGTTTCCTCGTCCTTTCTTAATTTTACCGCAATCCTTTTAAGAGTTCGCGTTATGGCGGTCCCTCGTACAATCGAACAAAGGGCAAGCTTTAAACTTTGTGCGCGAAGCTAAATAAAACATCGATGAAATCTAACGGCCATTTGATATGTCTGTATTTGTCTATGGCATGTTTTCCGTAGCACTGTCATCCGCATTCGAGAATAAAAATAAAACTGAAGCATATTGCGTAAGCCTTCCAGGTGCATTCTAATCAAAAGCTGGGACACGATGGAACGTCTGCAAATTTTAATACGGGAAAAAACGTTGGCAACCCTGTGTTCGCGTGTGTGCGTGTACACACACACAGAGGGTTCGCCGTGTCGGTGCATGCTTTACGCGCGGAAAAAAGTGCTGCGTTATTGATTTTTCTGTACAGCCAGGGGGGAGGGTGGTAGAGACCGCCCGCGGCCTGAAAAACCGTCTGCTGAAAAAAACCGAGACGAAAAGGCACCCCACCCTTTTTAATTGGTAACGTAGTGTCAATAGGGCTAATCCCGGTAGTAATGGCAGCTTTTGTTTCGCGGGCTGCATTTTCAGTGTTGCCATACGACTCTTCAAGTTTGAAGTTTGAGGGTCGCGAGAGCTCATTAATTTTTATGATTAAAAATCCAGTTTTTTTCCTATTTTGGCAATTTAAACCCGTTTAGTGTAACGTATGCATTAGAGTACTTTAGGCTTGTTTTTTGCTCTTATAACTGGTTTTCTGTAAGTGCCCATTGAGATTAATGTGGGTTTTATACCCTCTAGCCAACCTGCCGAAATTTATACAAAAATAAATTAGGCTTATGTGATAAACGTTTAATTCTATAAACTTTACTTTTCACCACTATTAAAACATAGTACTAATTTTTAAGTAATTTTGTCTGTATTCTCTAAGAGCTTAAGGAGTTAACATATAGGTACATTCAGCACCGCTTCCATATAGCACAAAAATAAGCAGTCAATTATGGGCTTAAGATTCGTAATGTTAAGATACATTTTCAAGTAACAAAATGGATTACCGCAAGCTTCAAGCGAGTTGTCATCGAGGAGTCTGTTATCTAAATGCTGTCTGTTTAAAAGAACTGAACTGTTTAAATACATGGTATTACTATTTAAATCCCATATTTAAATGCACATTTTTGTGCTGTGCGGCAGTGTTGCGTGCCCAATCTTCGACCACCTTTAAACATATTTTTTATCTTTTAGTAAGAACGAATTGATCTTACCCGAAGAAAAAGCCGATATTCCCAGCAAAATATCTTAAAATGGCAAACCCTGACCTCTACAAGTGGTCCAATTGTCTCGCCGGATGTGACGTCACGTACGCACTTCCGCCGCTAATTGCCTCCGTCTGCGCCTCTGCGGACATCCCTCGGATAGCATTACAATATCTGAGAGCGTTATGCGTAATTATTTGAATTTGGATCGTTTGGTTTGAATTAAGATAATAATGTTTTTTGATTTTTTTGAATTTTTGATTTGCTTTTTTTAATGATTTTGTTTGAATATGGATCAGAAAACGGATGTTATAATAAGTTTAACATGATGTCTAACGAAAAATCGAAAACAGTGTTTTTATGTCTCCCAAACAATAAACAATTTGTTTATTAAGCCTTGGTTTGGTCTTTCAGGTTTATATTTTTTAAGATTTCGAATTTAAATCGAATTTAAGAGAGCTATTTTAGGCTTATCACAAAATCCCCAATAAAATGTTTGATATATTTCCTTTGTTCAACTTAATAATAAGATTGAATAGGTGGCGGCATTAGTTAACCTCGGGGTATCGCCTTAAGTAATTTTAGGTAAAATAAAAAAAAAAACTTTATTAAAAATATGCTGCCGCCATTTTCTATCATAATCATCATCAGCCTATATTCAGCCATCATCGGCCTATGTCCACTGCTGGACATAGGCCACCCCCAAAGAGCGCCATAGCGCCCTGTCTTCGGCTTGACGCATCCAGCATATACCTGCAGTCTATCGCATTTTCAATTATAATTTGCACGAACCACGAACACTAGAAACGTCAACTGAAATGCATTTTGTATAAGCCCACAGCATCACCTTGAATTCAATTATGCAATGCAATGCGTCGGATGCATTGAACCCGTCTGGCTTGAATTGAAGTCAAGTGGCCTGCGTTGTACGTCAGACGGTCAATGTCGTAGTTACTTTGCCAGGGTTATATAAAACTGACACTAGCGAATCTATAAAGAATATCCTACTAATATTATAAACGCGAAAGTTTGTGAGGATGTATGTAAGTATGTTTGTTTCTCTTTCACGCAAAAACTACTCAATGCGTTTTGATGAAACTTCACAATAATATAGCTTACATATCAGAATAACACATAGGTTACGATTCATAAAGATATATTTTATATTATCCAAAATATCTATTAACACGCGGGTGAAACCGCGGGGCGCAGCTAGTATAATATTAATAATGTAGGACTATTCACATAGCTCTAGCCCCCAAGTTAAGCAGAGCAATTATGGGTGCTAGATGACTGTTTGCCTAGTTTGCCTACTGTTTTGTGTTTTTTTTGTTTTTTGTTAATTTGCCATTGGCCAATAGGTATAAAAGTAATAACTTCTTTAACATTTCTTTTTTACGAAAACATTGTCTTACACAGGGACGTGAGATTTTTTTTGACGACATACATTTTAAAATATTTAGGCCAATTAATAATAATATATTTATATTATTAAGGATACCTATTATTTGTTTTTTGGTGTGAAAGTCAACAGCGCAAAGTGTTCAGCATTCCTTACAGTTAACACTTACCATATTGATGAGTTCCTAGAAAAAGAAAATTATCATCAAATCTAATGCAATTAGAAAAATCATAGACAAAATAATACATCATATTAATACTATAAAATGTGAATGATGTAGGTATGTATGACGATGATTCTTTGTTAATAGCAATTGTATCTGATTGGGTACTTTTCTGCCAGTGTCAAGTAATCCTACTAATATTATAAACGCGAAAGTTAGTAAGTATGGATGGAAGGATGTTTGTTACTCTTTCACGCAAAAAGTACTGAATGGATTTTGATGAAACTTCACAATAATATAGCTTACATATCAGAATAACACATAGGCTACAATTCATAAACATATATTGTATATTATCCAAAATATCTATCACAACGCGGGTAAAACCGCAGGGCGCAGCTAGTGGAAAATAATCGTAAAATAAATGAGTTATCGAATTATGAAGATTGTTTGATGTTTTCACCAGAGCCTTGTTCGTTATCTAGCAAGGTGTACCACGTGCTGGTTAGCTTGGCTTGGGAGACGAGATGTTGGAGTCCTCCATATTATGGATGGACAAAAATGCGTTATGGAATTTTGATATCATATTCCTTGTTAAACCTGTATGAACCTGTATATGGTCAAATATTAATGTATCTTTATCTTTAGACGAATTTATATATTCTTTTTAATTAACTTAAGCGGAGTCAGAAGAATAGGTTTTTGAATTTTACATAATATTTTCATTTTCATAGTTTTAGATCTTTGTCCCAACAACAACTTTGTTACAAGCTAAGCTGAAAGCAACAATTTGCTATAAATATTTTAGTAAAAAATTAACTTATATATAAAAAAAATATATATTGTAAAATAAACTTGAAATAATGCTGTCAGCCCTAGCCCTCTTACATTAACACGCCCTTATACTTGCAATCAACTAAGTATCGGTTCTAGCATCATAGAGCTTTTTAGTAAACAAAGGGGTAACAAAACCAAAGAATACTATTGGTGGAAAATATTTTACAAAACTGGTCATAGCGACAGTTTTTATCATCGAAGCATATCGCCGAAACGAGTTTTGGTTTTCAAAGCTTTCATTCATCTATTATTTCTTCTAGTCCGTTATCGAACAAGAAAACAAAATATTTTGATTTGATAAAACATTTTTTTTTAATAATTACGATATCGGTTTATAACAATTAAAACACGTTTAATAATTGCAGCAGACAATACACGCCTGGCCAATTTGACAAGCCCATCAACACAAGGGTCTATCTACGAGGGTTGTCTATGGTCAGAGGGTGTCTATGGTCACGGGCGCTCTATTTGTCTATGATTAACATAGGGACAGAGATCACAACATATGTAGGACGGTCAGTCAGACGGTTTGATGGTCAGGGTTAGAATGGGGTAATTGGATGAATTCGAATTGGATGATTCTTTTGTATTTCTTGATGGTGTTTTGATTAAATCATTGTCAGTTTTTTTGTGTGAAGCATTTTTGAAACATGGCTTGGCTTTTTTTTATGTATTGGGCAAACATCTTGGCGGGTGCGGCGTAAGAATTAACCCCTTCAACTGTTTTGCAACAACAGAATTGGGAAATTCTGCCCCTTGAAAATATCAAAAAGAAATCTACGTGGATAGGTAAAAGACTTTATCAAATCATTCAAATGCACATTCGCCGAACAACATTTTGCAGTTTTGTTACTCCTGTTGGCGATATAACGGTAGGTCATAATTTTATGTCTTAAATCTAGACAAGTCTAAGCTAATTTATGTTAATTATGATCGTTAATCTCAAATAAATAATTAATCAACATCCTCTAAATTAGGTATTAGATGCAGACTTTATCAATCATGAGGAAGATTCAGATTTAATTAATAATAAGAAGCGATCAAACAAACAGGTAGTTTTTTAAAAATAGCATGATTTTTTTTTATTGCATGATATTAATAATAACCAAGCTATTTACACAAAAATACTATATTAAATTATTTTATTGTTTAAAAAAGTATTTTTGTGTAAATAGTTTGGTTCTTATAGTGCGTAAGCCACTTGGGGTAAAATCTAAGAAATTTAATAATATCCCAAAAAACGATTTTTCAGCCCGATCCGTTCAGTAGTTTAGTCGTGATGAAGTAACATACATCCATCCATCCATAAAAAACTATCGCATTTATAATATACTAGCTGTACCACGCGGTTTCACCCATTCTATCATCAATGAAAAATGTAGCCTATGTCACCCGAGGATAGTGTAGGTTCCCAACACTGAAAGATTTTTTTAAATCAGTCCCGTAGTTTCGGAGCCTGTTCAATGCAAACAAACAAAGAAAAAGTATAGAAGTGTGTTGCGTCCCTTCGGGTAGTGCGTACCACCCTTGAACTTGGCTTGTCCTTGCGCGGGTCAGTGCCTGTGAGTGCGAGTGTGCGTCTCTGAGGGAAGTTAATGTATTGTTGGGTAGGTATTTACGTATTTAGGTCATTCAGTGTCGCTTTTATGAAGGTATTAAGATTTTAATGCAATTTGTGTATGACAATTTTTTTATTTTTTATTTTGATTTATGAAAAGTACCTATAGGCCTGTTGTAAAATGTAGTCGTACCGTAGTGAGGCTATCTCGTGAGATAAAAGTCTGAAACTGCTTTAGTGATAAGTTCTTTGAATGTATCACATATCAGTTTCTCAGATAACCTAAAATAATTATTTCCCTTCTCTTGCTCAAAAAGCGTGTCATTATATGAGTAAAGTAACTTAGCGGGCATAAAATTAGAGTTTAAATCCCTAGAGCTGAAAATTATTGAATTAAAATATATTTTTTAATGTCTAGTAGAAAACATTCATCCTCTTACATAGACTCGACTTTCTGTTGTTCCATCAACAAAGAAGATTTTTTTTAATGTAACTGAAAGCGCGCCTTTTTTTAATTGTTGCGTGTTTATAAGAAGATTGATTCTACTCGTGGTGTAATTTATTTTGAAAACGGAACTGAAAGTGCGCCATCTTTTTAATTGTTGGATAAATAAATAAATACCTAATGCTGGACAATCCACACAGCATTATTTAGCCCCATGGTAAGCTTGTGTTGTGGGTACTAGATAACTGATATACATAATACAATACATTACATAGATAGATATTTTTTATCATACATAGAAAACGACCAGAACACCCGGAAAAAATATCTGCAGATCGTACACACAATTGTTCCGAGGCGGGAATCGAACCCGCAACCTCCTGCGTCGCAGGCGGACCTTCGCCCACCGCGTCACATCGGTCGTCAAATTTTTGTAATGTGTGAATGTTTATAAGAAGGGTGATTCTACCTCCATGGTAGAATGCGTACTGTGCGTTGCGCGTAACAGAGACATAAAAAAATTGGTATTAACGCGCAATCTCCTTTTGTTTACTACAAATTGAATAACCAAGTTCACCTTGAACGTGGCTTACTCGTTTTTTAATATATTGTGAATGTCATGGCAACTTTTAACGACAGACGTTTTGTTACACGTAAGACAGTGAGCAAAGTCCTGTAGGTACTGTCCTGTAATACCCTATGCTACCATGTACTGTGTTAATGTTGATTCTGTTGCTACTACTGATAAAACTTAAGATGGGAGTAAAAATGACCGAACAACACGGAGGTTCTTCGCAGACTGAACTTTTTTATATAAAAATGCTAATAAATAAATAATGCTGACAATCAACACACCATCATCTATCTTAGCCCCAAGCTAAGCGGAGCTTGTGTTATGGGTACTAGATGACTGATATACTTAATACAATACATTACATATACTTTCTTTGCAAACTTAAATTACTTTTATTAACATTTCAATCTTCAACCCACTTTCATTGACTAGGCTCAGGTCAATAGAGTTCAATTTGGGTTGTTCGCCTACAAGGCTAAGGCTACGAAGTTCAAGGGTACGGGGTGCGACCCTTACGCAATGTTGATATCAGGGAACTACTTCAGTTTTAAGGATATCTTGGTATTTTATTAAAAATTAGTTTCCGCCCTCGGCTTCGCACGCGTATTTCTATTTGTTTGTTTTTGAATCTTTATTGGATTTTGTCACAAAGTGCTGTGCCCCGCGGCTTTGCCTGCGTAGAAATCTATGTGTCGAATAGTTTGTAAACCTTCCTCTTGAATCACATCTATCTATTTAAAACCACATCAAAAACCGTTGCGTTGTTTTAAAGATCTAAGCATACATAGGGAAGGGACAGACAGATAGCGGGAAGCGACTTTGTTTAAAACTACCTATGTAGTAATAACATATAAACAAGTGAAACGTATGTCATGATGATTTTTGGGAGAATTTACTTTTCCAGTATCTCAACTAAAAGAACAACAAGTCCTGTTTTTGTAGACTAAGTCTAGTGTTGCCATGCAGTTTTTCCCGCTGTGCAAATATTTCACTGAGAAACTTTATCGCAGCAAATTATCCGCAAAAATGATTTCCAACTCATTACCTCCATTACCAAGTTTCATTCACCTCAGATAAGGCCTAGGATATGGTTCCTAAACAATCCGTTATCCGTTTACCAACAGCCTTATCGCTGCCGTAAAACCGTATCAACGGCCGGACGTATGAATATTGTTTATAAACATATGCACGGGATAAGTTACCATACAGAAATAACGCTTATGAAGTGATTACGTACTAAAATGTTTGATTTTCAAGTAGGCACAAAGTTTTTGAAACTACGGGGGTTGCCCCACCGTAAAAGACCGCGATTATTATATTATATATATGAGTTATCTACGGATTTTTTTGATAATTTATAGACATCCAAAAATTTTAACTCTTCTGAACAGATCTTTCCAAGAGGGTTATTTGTAACATTATTATCGTGAGATAGATAATTCTTTATTGCACACTTAGTATAAAAGATCAATGTAAAATAAAAATTTAAAAAACTATATACAATTGGCGGTCTTATCGTTCAAGAGCGATCTCTACCAGACAACCATGAATGGATAGGATCGTGGACAGTACCAGGGGATCTGTGTGAAATTCTAGTATAAAAAATCCTGTGTTTGTATTCGCTTGTCTTATAAAAAACTAACCTTCGTCAAAATCCAAAAACGGTCGCAATTTTATCCGATTTACCACAGCCGTGTTTTATTCTAGCAACCTATTTTGTCTTGCAGTCCACTTACGTTGTCTACTACGGTTAAATCAACCATACTGCACTTTGCAATATTCACTAACCGTACCTTATCTACTGCAGTCTCCTGTCTTGTGGTCTCGCGTAAAACTCGTGCGTTGTGCGTAGGCCTACGCCGTAGAGGCGCTACGAACTTTGAACTATGACTGCGTAGCAGGTCTACGAGGGCTCTACGAATCTTTCATAATATTTAATAATTATTTTACCAATAAAAAGCCACGTTAAATTGTAAGTGTCATAGGCCCGAAAAATTCAAATACTTTTCGTGCATATAGATACATACAGTTACTATACGTTCATCGCAAAATGCTTAGCTTGGGGCTAGATAATGCTTTGTGAATTGCCCAGCATTATTTATTTATATTCATTGATTCGAAGATGTCGAAAAGTTTTGAATGAATGAATAAATTCCTTTTGAAAACAGTGAAAAATTCGTTACCAGATAAATATGAAACATACATGTATAAAGCTAAGGAGGAGTATAGATTTAAATGACTTTGTGCCTCTCAACACCAAATTGTGATATACTCGTACATATGATTGAATAAAGCCACGTTCCACGTAAGTAGGTATGATCGCTATGTTAAAAAGCTACGTTGTATCCACCGAAAACGTCGCCATAAGACGATGATAATAATGATGAGCGTTGAGATTGATCAAGGCAGTGGACCGTTGCTGCACGGCTCTGATAATCAGGTGCGATGTCACGCTCCGCACTCCCCAATTGTTCTGTCTACCTACCACAATTATGTACACTCGACGCACTAAATAAACCTGTTCACCACAATAGGTTTTAACCTTAACCTATTTCATTTAGTGTTTTATTTTATAGTTTATGTAAAAAACTTGTATTGTGAGGTTTTTTTAACTTTTTAAAGAATGCTTCTTCCACTAGTGGACAAAAAATTGAAGTGTACATTAAAATAATATAAAGTATGACTTGTCTAAGTGCTTATTTTGTAAGCCTAAAGAAATTAAAATATTTTGACTTTGACTTTGAAGTATCCACAACTGAATTTAATAAAATCTTCTTTTACTAAATTTACTAAGCTGACTGTACAATAAAAAGCTCGCACCATTTCATTGGCTGATTTGATCAATAACGGTGGTACTAAACACCTTGGCGGCGGTACCTACTTTTTGTAGATCTTTAAAACTACCTACCTACTAACTTACTTGCTTAAAATAGAAAGGAACAGGAAAACAATATAAAAAAACGAAGTACTAAACTAAGTTAATATCGATTAAGGTGGATCGTCAAAATTACTTATTGGATAATCACCAGCTAACTTAACGGTTAAGGTTGCTTTAGGTGTAAGATCCCTAGCATTGCCCGGAGAAATTCGTGAGGTTTTTGTCAGTAGGAGTCTGACATAATCTTCCACCGGGGATGGAAGATATCCATGATGGATTTCCTCACAATAAAAAAATAAATAAAAAAGGTGCAAACTACTAAACGCGTAAACTCGCAAAATAAAAGTATTATTAACTAACCTTCCTACAAAATCTCTCATGGTTGTTGATTAACCCAAAAGTCATTTATCACGGGATATTTATGATATGAGTTTTGAGTTTTCCAATAAACAGTGCTGAAATGTTGAAAAATCCAGATATCAAATAATTTTTCATTTTTGTGTACCTATAAGAAATTACACACGCGTGGAAAAAATAAATAACTTCCTTATAATCAGGTTATAATTTTTATTCGTTAATTCTATCTTTACATTAATAAACAATCTTACACAACATGTGACTTACTGATTACTTCAAGATTTATTTATACCTGATTATTTTTATATCAATTTACTTTCGTTCTCTTGACGTAAATAGAATTTTTGATAGTCATTTGTACAAATATATATGCAATAAAAATGAGCCAACAAATTAAAATGGCAAGTTTCTTTGGTTTGATATTTGGTCCTATACAAAGGCAGCCAATCTCAGATCTCAATATAATATTAGATAGCTTTAGGAATAGTGAATCATGCGCAAGTGAGTCAGCATTTTTTGCCCTACATTTAATTGAGCGTGTAGTGTTGCCGACTTGATAGCTTTTCCCAAAAATAAAGAATGAAACATATCCTAAATATTATAAAATACAAAAAGTGTTTCTTTTTTTAATAAGTTACCATCATTTTAAAGATAGTAGAACATTCTTAGGACGGTTGCATAATACAAATACTATAAAATACAAAAATGCACTATATCATTACGAAAAAAGACATTACATGCGATAAGTACAATGGGCGGTCTTAGCGCTTAGAAGCGATCTTTTGCAGGCAACCTTTGAATGGAAAGTTGATTCTTATTTTCTTAGTAATAAAGTACCCCTTACAAAAAAATAAAACAAGAGATATAAAGCTTTTTCGTGGCGTGTAAAATGTAGATATCTACCTATATAAAACCAGCAATTCGGTCAAATATTCTTTTACAACGTCATCACTGATGACGCTGCCAATCAGGAAAACCAAGATTTCGAGTTGGAAATACCAAGTCAAAAGCGCTACCTAATCTGTGGGCCTTGTAACTGTCAGCTATTCTGTGTCCAAGTCGAGAAGAAAATGATCTTTTTGTCGAGTTCATTGACTAATATGTAACACCGGACATTCCTAAATACCTTGGAACACAGCTCTTATGTTACCCGCCACTTCGTAACGAAATTATCTGACATAGAACAAAAGTTATCGACATAGCTCAAAGAATTAGCAAGCTGAAGTGGCACTGGGCCAGTCACATATCGCGAAGAACCGAAATCCACTGAACGTGTTCTTGAGTGGAGACCACGACTTGGCTAATGTATTGTAGGACGCCCTCCGGCCAGGTGGGATGACGATCTGCAAAAGACTGCAGGCAGATGCTGGATGCGGCAAGCTGAAGACAGGACGCTATGGCGCTAATTAGGGGAGGCCTATGTCCAGCAGTGGACTTACATAGGCTAATGATGATGTAAAGTGTGAGTCATCATCATCAACCTATAAAAATCCATGGCGCCCTGTCTTCGGCTTGCCGCATCCAGCATCTACCTGCAGTCTTTCGCAGGTCGTCATCCCACCTGGTCGCAGGGCGTCCTACACTACGTTTACCGACATATATTTTTTATTATTAAACAATGAAAAAACCCAAAACACCCGGAACAATTATCTTCAGATCTTTATATTCACCACAAGGCGGGAATCGAAACCGCAACCTCCTGCTTCGCAGGCAGACCTATCTATGTGCGCTGTGCCACTGATTTCGTCAAACGTGACGACTTTGTACAACTTATCTTAAAGTCTCATAGAGTCTCTAGCTCCCTAACTACAGAAGGATTCTATGAGACTTTACTACTAGAGACCTCTAGCTAGAGCAATATCATTGATGGAAGACACCAGCAAATTTCATAAGCTTATTTGTAAACCAGAAATTGCAAGAACGGTCTGGTGTTTTCAAGTTTTTTGAGACTTTTGTCGTTTAGTCGTTTGACAACCATCTTTTTCTACCTATTGTCCAAAGATAAAGGATGAAGATAGTAACCTTACATACATAAAATTTATAAGTATACTTACTAATCATTACCTAACAAGCGTATGCATTTTCTGAATCAACATGCTTGACCGTTAGTCGGTATGAAAAAATATTTGAGAGAATGACGTGCAATAACTTAACGTTTACTAAAGTTGAGTTGTTTTGAAATGAATAAGTCAGACTAGGTCGCCTGGGAGAAATCGCCGTCAGCGATAAGGCCGCCTATTGTACTTTTAATATGTAATGTTTAGATATAAGGTGTTATTTTATAGTTTTAAATGCAATAAAGAGTTCATTCATTCATTCATTCAGATGGGGACTTACCCCATCGTTTTTAAAAAGTCTCAAGACTTCTAAATAGATATATAGATGATTAAGATTAATTCATGAACAATATTTACAATTGTATTTTAATATTTATTAGGTATCTTTAAATAGACTTAATAAAAGATTCATACATTAAGTTTTTTAGTTTATAAAATCTAAATAATACTTTCACAATTAGAGGTAGCTTACAAAGTCAGAAATTTTAAGATCTAATGAGTACAAGCACTTTTCTAACAAAAGCTTTTTCAATTTGGTTTTAAAATAAATATTAGGACTATCAATGCTCTATAAGGCAATTAACAGACAGGCGGCTAAATAACTTAAGTTATTTAACTTAAGTTATTTAAGTTAATAACTTAAGTTATTTAATTTTTATTGCCTTATAGAAGCATGGCAGTAGGTACTAAGCTGTTAACATCTTAGTACCTAGTTAGTGCCATGCTTCACAACGTTAAATCTAGGCTGTCAAGGAGTGTCGAGATTCTTCCTTCTTGTACTAATCAGAATGAACCTAATTAGTAATTATATGATGTTATGTGAAAGTGGGCGAATAATGAACGTTTTACTGTCGTTTAATTATAATTAAATATTTTTGGTATTTTTATAACAACACCAATAAAATGCGCTATTTAAAGAGATACAGCCTCTTCGGAAAAGGCTATAAAATAATTAAAGATCTTGTTTGTCTCGTCTGCAGGACACGACTTTGACCTTTAAAGTCCATTTACACTAGTTCCTGTGCACGGCTTCGCATGCGATTTTCGCACAAAACCATATAATATAGTGGTAGAGTCATATCGTGGTAAATATCCCGTTACTAACTATTGTGTTAATAACCATGCTAGTTTCAAAATAGAAGTATGCTATTATTATCTCATTTATTCTCAAATTTAAAATACATAATAATGCACATACAAGTTAAAAAAAATGCTTTGGGAATGGGTAAAAGTCTAACTTCCACCAACCAATCGAGCTAAAATCTATGCAAAATTTCAGCTAGCTTAGTTTGGCGTGAAGGAGTAGAAACAGCAAAACTTTCGCCTTTAAATTAATAGAATTTAATACATTAAATTTGTCCACATTCCATATTTTTGTTTAATAATTCCAAAATCCATAAAGCTCTTTATAACGTGCATTTTTACTAAACTAATAATTAATCGTTTTATTAAACTTATTTGTTACTCCCGATATTTTTGCTTCCACGCAAGTCCAATAACGTATTTAGAGCTTGTAACATTATTTGAACAAAATTATAAAATTGGCTCAAAACACACGCACATATTTCGCACGATAAAAAAACAATCTTAGGCAATATGATTGTATAGATTTTTTTTTTAATTTGAACCACCTCATCTGTTCCCGCGGGTGTCGTAAGAGGCGACTAAGGGATATCCACCGGGGGGCCGGCAGCAGCGCCTCCTGCAGAACAATTTATCACCGAACTGCGATCCCCAAACAGCTTGTCCAGCGTGGGATTATGGACATTACCCCCCCACGAGATAAAAGACAATAAGGCGCTTAACAAGGGGAGGCCTGCGTCCAGCTGTGGACCAATAAATGCTGTTGAGGTTAAATAATGTTTCAAATGTCTTAATTTATTAGTTTCAATTAGAAAGTTCTTCCATGTTGTACAGCATAGCCATATGCTGGCCCTGTCTTGGCGAGACTTAACTCGCTTTGGCTTTCAAATTGCCAAAAATAACGTTTGATGACTTCTGCATTTTACGGACGAATTAAAAATAGATTAGATTATAAAGTACATAATTAATAGAGTAACCATTGTGTCTTTGGCAATAAGTTCAAAGTAACCCAGCGTAGTCTATTTCTAGAGAAAACAAAAAGGCCCATAGTCGCATAGACTGCACATATTTGTCTATGCAAGCGACCTTGACCTTAAGATGCACTGTATTAGCATATAAACGCACAGAGCGCTGAGACGATAATCGCGCGAACTGGTTTCTGAGCGCGACTGGTTTCAGTACAGTGCCCCGCACAAGTGTCTTGTTCTTTTTGTACTGTCGGGCAGGTCAGGATCTAGGTTTCGGTGTAGTTTGTGTTGTTTTTTATAGTTTTAAGTAGTTTGAATGTACGTTTTTTTATTTTGAAACAGTTTAATTTCGTCTTTAAACGTCTATGTAAAGATAAATAGATATTGTTGTTTTGAATACTATTGTTTAACTAGTGCCCGCAGCTTTGAACGCGATGTTTCTGTGGGAATGTCTTCAGGTAATTTCTGGAATGAAAAATAGCTTAGGTTTTATTCAAGGCCTAGGACTACCTTTTTGCAGAAATTCAAAAAGTTAGTCCTAGGCCTTGAAGTAAGGCTTAGTTTTGGGGTGAAGAGGTAACAAACATCCATCCAAACTTTTGTATTTATAATATTAGTGTTAAAATGTCTGATGTTAGAGCTGTTTCTTATATTAGAGACCAAAATAAGCATTTATATGCGAGCTTATTATAAATTGACATCATTATACGGTGGTTGAGAAACGTGACTAAAAATTACATCGGACTTAAGCGATCAGGGATTTTTAGTAAATTGTAGTTGACTTGTAAAGTGAGAGATTTAAAAAAATATTTGCAATTAGGTAACTCAATCCATCACACAAGAGCTATAAAACGTGCTATACCGTCTTTAAAAAACGCAATGCCACGATAAAAATAAAGCTAAAAATCCCGAGTAGCCTTATAATTTTTATGGCCTGTGACTTTTATAGCCGACTGTACCGTCCGCGAAGGGCGTGCATGTCGAATAATATTCGAACATTAAAATTATATTGCTTTTTTAATTTATTTTCGTTTTGTATTTGGTTTAATATGCAGTTTTTATTTATACAGTGATTTTTTATGTTCTTTTGAATGCGGAATTCCAAAAAAATCGGATACAGACTACTTTAAAAAAGCATGCCCTAGATGGTTGCTCTTTAATCGAATACATATTAATTTAATACAAAAAATAATTCATCAAAAATCACAATCATAAATCAATATAACAATAGTTCTATGTACTTACTAATGTTACAATATTACCTATATTGTAACATCCTAGATAATGAACTCTATTGTAATGTCAATCATTGAAACTGTATTGAAAAATTCTGTGTCAAAGTTATTCCTTTGCGTCGCGGATGAAAACTCTTTTTTAAAATGTACGCCTTCGCTTACAGTTTTTGCAGTATCTTTGTATCAGCGTCGAGTGTGTGAATGGACCGAATTACTTACTTACAAGGTCACGTAAACCATTTGAATGATAGAATGCAGACTACAAAAAATATTAATTTAAGAAGTGCGTTATTCTTTACTGCTACTATTTCCTTCAGAAACTATCAGCCTTGACGACCGATGTGGCGCGGCGAGCGATAGTCTGCGACGCAGGAGGTTGCGGGCTCGATTCCCGACTTGGGAATAATTTTTATATTTGTTTATATATAATAAAAAATGTCTATCCACGTAATGTATTATATCAAGTAGAACAGTCATCTAGCACCTATAACGCAAGCTCTGCTTAGCTTGGGGCTAGATGATGCTGAGTGCATTATCCTTAATTATTTATTTATTATTATTAATAAAGTGATAATAGTGATTTAATTACCTACATTTTTGCAGGAGTTTTGACACGTCTTGTAAGTTACTTATTAGTTATTAAGTTATCACGTTTAAAGAGAAAGTAAGATTGTGTTAGTTAATAAGTCTTGTAGGTACTTACAGTATAGACTAGGTAACTACCAACCATTTATTATAAATAATCAGTTGAGAATAATCTTCAAATAAAATATAAGTATAATATAGAAATAAAAATCTAATATTGCAAATGTTAAAATTTCTATTGGACGAATTGAATCTTAAAGGTTTTATTTATATTTTCATGTAAATTATAATTAATGTAGAAATGCAAATACGAGTAATATTTATCTCTCTTTTCGCCTTTTTTACTGAGAGTGATGCTGACAGAATATATTTTTGTGATGTATTTACTAAAATTAAATATTATTTAAATAAATCAGTAGCAATAAAATGAATTAATGAGTACTCATTCATTAATTATTATAAAGTACCTGATAAAATTACCTGCGGTTGCCAGCCGGCGCGGCGGCGGCGGCGGCATCGCCGGCAACAGATAATAATGTAAAAAACTATTAAATATAGAAATAGAAATAATAATTAATATAGTTTTTTTAACATGTAATATTTTCCAATATATAATATTTAGTCGCCCACTTTTTAAAATTGTTCCTCTTTATTTTTAATATTTTAAATTAAGAATCCAGATTGAATATACGTTACAAGATTAATAAATATTAAAAAGTATTTATTTCTCAATGACTAGGTACTTACCTTTCCCGCCTCTTTTCTATTGAACATTTATTCTTTTTAGATCAAAGTATGATATGGATATCTAAGTTGTAGTTTATGGAGTTATTTGATGGGTTATTTAAAACCTTTAATATTAAATGACAACGTACACCTGAAAAAAGCTCTTAAAAGCTTCACATACAAGAAAAAAATACTTAATTTTTTAAAAGTATAACTTACCGGTGTGGCAATAATCTTCCAAGTAGTGCCTGGCCGCCCGCTGCACGATGGAGTAGTATAGACTCACAGAAGAAGCCAGCGCCATCTTCTCTTCTCTTCTTTCTTCTCCTAGTCTGTCGCTAACAGTTTGTTACAAAATCAATGTTTGTCAAAACCAAAACATAATAACCGAACAACTCAAATAACCGGTAAATAAAAAAAATCTAGTTTGAACTGCGTTTATGTGTTTTTGTTTGCCGGAAAATATAGTTTTTGTATGTCGAAAAGTGTGAATGTTCCATTTTTAATTGTCCAAAAGTCACAATTTTGTGTACATGTCGCGTTGTCCGCCGTCCAAAACTCTACGCGAAATGAAACACGTAAGTAAAATAATATAAAATGTTTGGGGCGAGCGGCGCGCGCCGCGGTTCCGACGTGACTGTTCGCTAGCGGACTTTTTTTGTTCCCGCGCGATCAGAGGATGGGCTCAAATAAGTTCGGATTAACAGATTTTTACCGGATATTTTATTGTATTGATACTCTGTTTATCGGTAGCCATTGTTTTGTAAAGTAGCTGGATTTATTTTAGTAGAGTGCAGCCTTTTTTTTGCTATTAAATGCTGTATTTTATCTCAATTGCCTACTAAATTTTAACAAAGCTTTCGCACTTAAGGGCTTAAAAGCTTTAAATGATAGTAAAAATAGGTTTTGTTTTTAATAAGAATCTGAAAACATTTTCGCAAACTCCAATTAGATTCAAATTGGCATATATTTTCACATTTTCCTCTTCAATAAAGATTTTTGTCATTTCCATTAGATAAAAAGAAAAACAAAAATGGCGGCCGGTGAGAAAACGCGGGAAAATAAGTTTCCCGCCGAGACGGAGCTCGAGACATGCGTATACGTAACGCAATGTTTACCAAAGGTTTTTTACTCTTTTCAACTCTTTATCTTCGCTACTCTTCTTTTCGTGTTTTTGTGTCAACACTTTTTTGTTTCTACCGTTCATATTTGTTGCTGTTGGATGGTTTATTGAAATAATCATTCAAGCGGCAAAGTGAAAAACTGCTAATTAGATGCAATAAACCTGTCACTATGCAAATCATTATAAATGCATGAATAACAAGGTTGCTAATTAAAAGTTTCCGATGACGGTATCAAGTTTAAAGACAGCTCTTCGATTATGACAAGATTATCGCTCGCTAACATAATCGGGTGCACCGACGCAATTATGACGAAACCCTTTTTAAAAACGATTCGCGTAAAATAAAGAAAAAATGAGAAAAATGTTCATCAACGCGACACGACACTCTCCCCGCGCCCCGCTCGCTCCCTCCGCCCGGGGCAGCGGGTGGTGAGCGAGGGAGACAGCAGTAGCAAGCATGCATCCGTCTCATCGCTGCATCTCGCGCCACCAAGTTTTCACATGAAAACTACCCGCCGCGCGCAGCTTCCACATTCAAATAAACGTTCGAACTTCCACGACGAACCGAACCAAAACGAATCTTATCTCCACAGCTGAAGGAATTAAATCGATATGGTCCGTAACGGGATAAAAGGATGCTTGTTCTGAAACTGGAAGTTCGGCCTCTTGCAAGTGTGAGCCACGCACACACGCGAGCTAAGCTAAGTTTAGCCCTTATACGGATATACTGCACTCACGCACACATAGAAAACTTCCTTGTAGCTGTCGATGTAGAGGTGTTTTGTGAGTGTGTAAGTGCAAAAGTTCGTATACAAGTTTTCGATGGACTTTCTTTGTGTCGGTGATTTTTTTCGCGGAGCGCGCGCTTGTGTGCGGGTCAGTGTGATTTTTTCAAGTTTTTATTACGCACACTAGTGCGTTTGTGTTTGTATTGGGTTTGTATGTGTGGGGGTGGACGCCCGTTCTTTGTGCCCGGGGATTGTAAAAAATGTCGTATTGGATTCTAGCTTTGCTAATGAATGATAGATACCAGAGTAGGTACATGCATACATTCGCCTCTAAAATGATGTGGGATTTGAATTTTGCGACTGTTTTATTGTTCATGCATTTTATGTTCAGCCATCTTTGATTTCGAGTACCTAGCCGGGCTTGGAATGTGGTTTTGTGTTTTTTATTTGTATTGAGTATCTTGTAGAATCGCGTAGATTTTTGGTGCCTAATAAAGATATCAACGCGCTCCACAAACTACTCTTATTTATTTATTTATAAAAATACAGCAGTTAGCTTACAGTCTAACACCAAAACACTAACTACTAGACTTAAAAAAGACAGAAAAATCAATAAAAAAACAAAATTACTAATAGGTAGGTAGGTATTGAACAGGTAAAAAACAGATAATTTATTTAAAACTAAGGTATGATCTTAAACTTAAGTAGATATGGCTAAAACTATCATTAAATATGTCCACATGTTGGAACTGTTGTTGATCACTAACTATTTCAAACTTTGAACTGAATTTGCGATTCTACAAGAAGTTGAAATTGATGTAAATTAAACCCCTTTTTAGACTTATCTATGCTATTTTACTAGTAATAACTATGTAACCTTCTTACGTTTCCATATACACAACGCGTGCGCAGCCGCGAGCAGTTACTAGTTAGACTCTAAAGTCTAAATAAATGCTCTAAAGACCGTTTATCGAAGTAGAGACCTTCTGTTGTTGATAATAAAATATCTCTATCTTTAATTCATTAATTTCTTTATTAAAATCTATTTAGTTCAATATTTCTCAACTATTCTAAGATAACCAGCCTGAAATGATTCCGTGAATTTTTGACTAGCACGGATACCTAGACCAATTCAAGAAAATTCAAGTCCTTTTGGAATTTGCATAGTGAAATATTATGGTAGAGTCAGCAACACGGATTACATAAAATATAAACTTAGATCGAACTTCTTATCGAACCTACATCATTATCAGGGGGTTTGATTCAGTTGCTGAACAATTTACTTACCTAATTCCTATTTATAATCTTATTGCCTGAAATTGAATAATTTTTTTGTCAAACCTATGCGATTTTATTCAGCTGACTCTCAGCTAATAACACATCTATACAAGCCTTTGTGGTTTCCTTCGTGCTATTTTAAAGCTTTTACAACAATATCTTTAAGTTGGTAAATAAATTAAAAAAAAAAAAAAACAGCTATAAACATAACATTAAGTAAGGGTTTTGTCATTATAGTGCGTAAACAAACCTGTATTATTCGTATGTACACTGCGGGTAAAATTATGATCAAAGTGGTAGAACTCAGTCACTGAGGAATCAATTAATAGATGATTTCAATTTGAATCTCGCAGAATTAGGTTTAGTTCAAATTTTACTCTCCACCCCATTGTGCACGGCCGCTAAGGCTTTGTACACAATGATATATGATATTATAAGATAAGGTAAATAGTGTGTAATTGTAAAACGGGACTGGCATATTCGCTAAGCGAATAAAGTCCTTCCCGTTTAAAAAGTAAAAAAAAAAAAGTGGTTGAAAAAAAAATTGTCAGGCCTTCTTTATGGTAGCTACATTTTCATATTCATATTAATTTATTTATTACATACACATACATTGTCACATAATTTTAGCTTAGGTGTTATTAGCATATTTAGAGGTAGGGGTACATGTACCCTGTAAATATGCAGTAATTTTGAAGGCATTTGCCCTCTCCAAAAAGTTAAAAGCGAGATTTTTTAGTGTCAGTTAATTATTTGTTTCTTATTCTGATCTACGTCAAACAAATAAAAAAAATCATTTACTAAAAACATGTTGAACAAATTACACAGCATCAAGCTCCAAGTTAAGCAGAGCTTGTGCCAGTTAACTTCTACAGTACTAGATAGCTGATATAAAATAAACGACAATTAGCCATTTCTTATTGTTAAGAAAGGTTAATAATATAAATAAAAAATAGTTATTACTTAGTACTTTCTGCCCGCAGCTTCGCACGCGTTGTTTTTATGTAACCGTATATAATTTATTCTATCCTATAGGAACTATTTTATGTGATAATCTATACTAATAATATAAAGAGGAAAGGTTTGATTTTTTGTTTGTTTGTTTGTATTGAATAGGCTCCGAAACTACTGGACCGATTTGAAAAATTATTTCATTGGGAAGCTACACTATCCCCAGTGAACAGGCTATATCATATTTTCAAAAAAGTTAGGGATCCTTACTAAAACACCAATAATGTAGCCCAAGATGTAAAAATATCACCTAATAAAGTGGAATTCGAGTTGAACGCGGGTGAAACCGTGGGGAACAGCTAGTATGTGATAAAAAGTAGCCTAGTTTGAATCCAGGCTTAGAGCTATATCTGTGCAAAGTTTCGAATATTTTTTTTTAAATTTCAGTCTGATCCGTTCAGTAGTTTTGACGTGAAGAAGTAACAAACCATACATCCATCTAAACATACAAACTTTCGCATTTATCATATTAATGTGATAAGGTTTCAGTTCAGTTCATTTATTTATTCCTTTTTCATACAATCCCGTACACTCGGAAAAGTCATATACAATAGCATGATTATATATAATATATATATGATTCATTACATATAAAATTCATCAGCAATAGCTTCGTCAATATTAGACAAAGATTGATTTATTTTTATTTATTTATTTATTTAACAAAATCCACAGTCCTTATTCTAGACAAACTTAAAATACTATGTTTTCCTACGACCAATGACGGATTTACATTTTATACATGGATATTTTTAAACAGACAGTCAAATAGCAAGTTTAAATGTTAAAAATCAAAACAAAAGTACTATTATATCAAGGCAGATTATAAACTCAAAGAAAATGAAAATAAGCACTTTATTAACACAAGATACATAAATAAGCAATGTTTTTAATTTACTTATGTATTAAAAAACTTCTGATTTTTTCACAAAAATCTTAAAATGTTTATGGTGGATATCAACTTTTGTTACTTAAAATTGATAATTCAAATGGCAAAAATCCACCATTAAAGAGAGATTAGATTCAAGAGCCAACATACCTCTTAGAGATCCACTCTGTCTAATAATATGCATTAGAATATGTTTTAATCTTCAGTTCTATTAGGTGTGACTGAGACAGAGATAAATCAAGACTAAAATGGTTGATGAGTGAAAGAGACGGAATATGTTGAAAAAACTAAAGGGGTCAGTAACTGGATCGAGAGTACGGTAGCTGTTGAGTGTGGTACGGACGCTGATGGGAGTGGAAATTTAGAAAAAATAATTATGAATTCGGAAAGTGAATTCATTTATTAATAACACTGGAATCTGTTACAAAAAAATACAAAGGAAAATTTTATATGCATTAAGTACTATTTAGGCATTAGGTATAGTTATTCTGTGACTAAGGCCAGGTGGGATGACGACCTGCGAAAGACTACAGGTAGATGCTGGATGAGTCAAGTTGAAGACAGGGCGCTATGGCGCTCATTGGGGGAGGCCTATGTCCAGCTGTGGACTAACATAGGTTGATGATGTATGATAATGTAAGGCCCGTATTTCTCTACCCAGGAATTGATCTAGGTTTGAGTAACAATTTTGTGTAGCATAAGCGTTAGGGTCTATTACCATAGTAAGTGTTCTAACATATGACAGCATAGTTAAAAGAGAATACAAAAACTTCGTAAAAAAAATCCACAATCACCAGTGTTTATACCAGTACCTCCTTAAAGTACCACATCCACATGTAAACACCGAGATCAGACTCAGACGATTGAGGAAAACGCCACTAGTGTGGATAAGACTTAAGGTGTACGGCGTTTAGGGCAGCTCCTCTTGGAAACTAACCCACATACACAACACAAAATAAATAAATTTAAAAAAAAATAAACCTTTTATTCTTTGCAGTGAATTTGACAGATATTACTCAAATGTTTTAAAGTCTCAGTTAGTATCTATTTATATTTTATGTTAGTAGTTAATTTAAGTATTATCACAGAAGTTAAACTTATATACTATTATTGTTTACTTAGTTATCTGCAAGAACCCCTCTGCGGGTATAGGCCTCCTCCAAAGCTAGCCAGTCTTCTCTAGATTGAGCTATTTGAATCCAGTCGGGGCCAGCTATTTTTTTGAGCTCATCTTCCCATCTAGCTAAAGGCTTACTAACCCCCATACCTTTAGATAGTTCTTCAACCAATCCTTCACTCCAACTCGTCTGAAGTGCCGTGAGCATTCCTTCGAAATATACTAGAGTTCGGTATGGTTAGTCAATAATAATTTGATTAAATATAAACTCTACTCAATAAGGTTGAATCGAATCTCTTATATACCTTCGCGACGGGTTATCGTAGGCTTCATCCATCTAAACATCCAAACTTTAGCATTTACATTATTTGCGTGATAAAATGCCCCGCATTTATGCAAGTCTAGGCCCGTACCCGAAAAACGAAATAGAAGTTTCTGATTCGTAAACGTTTATCTAGTGCAAGCGACATAAGAGTTAGTTTTGCACGAAAACGAAACGAAAACACCGATTTTCCTTTACCGAGTAGATCCCAAATGTTGAGACCGACCGAAATTCGTCTAGAAGTGCATCATCATTAGCATGCAGATCGTAGAGAGGGGTTTATTTCTTTAGATTCTTCTCTACTTTCATGGTTTCGGATTTACCCATCCATCGATCTCAATAAGCTACCACTTAAATTAATAAGGCAAGTAATAAATCATTTATTTATCTTTAAATATCCTTGTATAGGATATTTTATACTGATGATTAAAGTAGACACTCGAAGTTTCTGGTTTTCGACGGGAAAACCGTCACAACCTTTATAATCGAGAAAATTCTTCATAAATCTTAACCACGGATATATAAACCAAGGAAACGTATAAAGTGTATATCCACACAATTCTACCTTCACACTAAGCGATATAATTACGTCATCAGCGCTCCCAAAAAGCGCAATTACCGTCGCCGCGTCAATTAGCTCATCTAGAGACTGCGCGTAGCTCACCTGTTACTTTGATGTGCTAGACGACATCCGTGGCTTTGCTTCTTAAGTGGGTACTTCTTTGCTTTTAATCCAGTAGATGCCTTTGGGGGATGCCTTTGCCTTGTGGGTTGGGGGAGGCCTATGTCCAGATATGGACTATCAAAGGCTGATAATGGTGAGATGCCTTTGATGGCCTCGACGATGTAGATACGTCGCGGAAGCCATTGAAGCCATTGGCGTCATCAGATGCCTCTAAAATTACAGAAAAAATCACTACAAAACAAAAATACGAGAGTTTGAGAAACGTTAAGATGTGTCGTGTGTTACAAAAGCAAAATTATAGCAGGTCTTCAGATAATATTAGTGAATATATCACTCATACAATGTTCGCCTCTCATTGCTTCATTTTGATTTGTTTTATATTCGTAATGAAAAAGCAGGGAGAATATTTACTTATTTATTTCTTAAATTTGCAAAGTCTCTTTGAAAAGATCGTCTGTAAGCTGTAAGACCGTCGGATCGTTTTTAAGCTGTAAACCTAACCCAACCTTTAATAAATACATTTAATAAAAAAGGTAGGTAACGTTTTTTTAACAAATTAAATAATATCCCAAAAAATCGATTTAGGAGGGATTTGAACCCGCCGCCGTCGCACTATATTTACGCGCGTTATAATATACCAGCGGACCTTCCCGGATTCGCACGGTTTTAGTACGGATCCCTAACTTTTTTGAAAATATAATATAGCCTATGTTCACCGGGGATAGTGTAGCTTCCCAACGGTGAAATAATATTTCTAACCGGTCCAGTAGTTTCGGAGCCTATTCATTACAAACAAACAAACAAACCTTTCCTCTTTATAATATTAGTATAGATAGAGATACCTATGTATTTAAGTTTTAAAGGCGACTTGTTTGTTCGAACTTATGTAGGTACATATTGTTTTTAAAAGTTGCAATATACCTGACTTTAATTGGCGGTATTGTGTTTAAACATTGCAATATACGTAGATGAAACGAATAATGCGTGGAACGTATTAAAACAAGTTCTCGTAGTAGAGGATTCAACTAGTGAAGCAGGCACGGCAGGGTTGGTAGGCCGCGGCCGTAGAAACGGAAAGTGGCCTCAAGGACGACCGCTCTGCCTCGGACTTTGAGCCGCTAGGCACAAGAAACAGCGGGCTACGTTTACGGAGTTTGCGGAGCTTTTGAAAGAAATAATCACAACGTCGCTTCCCGCTGTCTGTCTGTCTGTCCCTATGTATGCTTAGATCTTTAAAACTACGCAACGGATTTTGACGCGGTTTTTTTAAATAGATAGAGTGATTGACTATTGATAGTTGATTGAAGAAACGGAAAGTGGCCTCAAGGATGACCGCTCTGCTCGGACTTTGAGCTGCTAGGCAGACAACGCAGCGGGGTTCGTCTTTTGAAACAATATTATATAATTACTATCACTACATATGTAGTATAAAACAACGCTTCCCGCTGTCTGTCTGCCTGTCCCTATGTACGCTTAGTTCTTTAACACTACGCAACGGATTTTGACGCGGTTTTTCTAAATAGCTAGAGTGATTCAATATAAAAGTTTATAAACTATTTGACACATAGATTTCCACGCGGGCAAAGCCGCGGAGCGCAGCTTGTTGAAAATAAAAAGCTATTCGACGACCTCTGTGGTGCGGTGGGCAAAGGTGCGCTTTTACTTTGTACTACAAAAAAGCGGATAGCAGTAGGAAACAGAAAAAAATAACTTATAAAAAAATAAAATATACTAATACGCCAACCATTGTCGCTTATTATTTGGACCTCACCCTAAGATTTAGTCGGTCTATAGGCTGCATGTTCGAAGGACTCGTTGTGTACCTACGGGTGTAGCACAGGCTTTATTTAGATCGAGGTCTAGTCTTAGGGATTCTTTAGTTCTCTGTAGATTGTCATGGTCGGATTGAGCTTTAGATTTTATTTATTTTAACTTTGATGATTTGTTTAGGATATTGTTTTCTTAACATTCGTAATTCTATAATAGAACCTGTATTGTATATATGATTTTTATTTTTAAGGCGTTTTAAATGCAATAAGTAATACATTCATTCATTTATTGTTTAAGATTAGCTTTTTTTATTATTATGTCTCTCATTTACCATGATCTCGGGCCATAAAGTGACCCGGTCCTTTGGAAGGCTTGCGTGGGGCCGAAGCCAACAGCACAGAGGCCCTTTGAGAAGTTAATCTAAAGGCGATGGTTACACATAGCGGGTATCATCATCGGGTGCACAATATGATACACCCAAAGATGGTATCCGCCAGGTGTAAAGACTATTGCAAAGAAAAATGAAAGAAATAAAACCAGGCTATTGTGATGGATGGATGGACTGGGTAATCGGGCTATAGGGGAGATTGTGGACGTCTGCCATAAACAAGTCAATCATAATGTTAAGATAAGTGGCAGACGGTGGCTTGCCGAATACTGCATGGGTTCCTTAAAAAGCCGGAGTAAATGAAAGAAAAGGAGTAAATTACCGGAGAGGAACAACATCGGCGCAAACGACTGAGGGGTGTCGAGAGGTGCGGCCCCGATTTCACCATCACGAAGACTGCTCGTGAGCGGGTTTCCTCGCTATTAGGCCATTAGACACTTCCACCCCCGAGTCTACATCCTAAGATGCATCTCTCGCGACTCCACTCAGACCGGCCAATGAAGGCAAGCAAGAGGTGGGTTATTATTATTATTATTATGTAGGTACCTATTAGAATGTCCAAAATACAAAAAAAGCAGAAAATTCTCCTAAGGGATGTTTTTTTTATCCCATGGTGGATATTCAGGAAATTTTGAAAAATATAGGATGGAAAATAGAGAGTTGGAGTTGGAAGTTGATTTCTCAGATTTTTGCAAGAAGAGCTTAATTGAATGTTCAAATCACATAATTGTGTTGTGCTGCGTGGTAGACTAAAGGTTGTCGCAAATCAGACGCGCAATGCTGCGTCTGATCTGCGACAACCTTTAGTCAACTTTTCTACTGATGGGTGATGATTACTATAATATAACTAAAGAGCATAGCATATGTAAGCATGTAAAGCTTTTTATGCATTAGCTTTCACTACAAAAAGGTAGTAAGTACTTGCAGCTAATGGCATAATATTCAAATTGGTATTTTATGGATGTAGTACGTACAGTCAACGAGAAAAATAGCAGAATCGTGTTATCCGTCCAAAAGGGGTTCATTAAGGATTTGTACACGAGTTTTTAAGTTTAAGTACGTGTTCTTGGGTGGAGACCACGACTCGGCAAACGTAGTGTAGAACGCCCTGCGACCAGGTGGGATGACGACCTGCGAATAACTGCAGGGAGAAGCTGTAGACAGGGCGCTCATTCGGGGAGGCCTATGTCCAGCAGGGGACTAACATAGGCTGATGATGACGATGAGTTATTGGCGATCAAAGATCAAAACCATAAATTACTAGACTTCATTCAGAAAGTAATTATATCTTATCCTTTCCCAATCGGTATCCTCACTCCTGAGTCCTTAGTATGGGTTGTGCATTAGTTTACGATGACGGAAAAAGTTTTCGTTTCCTTCCTTACATCCGACGCCTTGCAGCGCCTCTAGCGGATAGAGAGGAACTATTTTTTCGTATTTGACAGCAATTTAATGCTTTCATATAATAATAAATAATAATCATAAATAATGCTGGACAATTCACACAGCATTATCTGGCCCCATGGTAAGCAGAGCTTGTGTTATGGGTACTAGATAACAGTAACTGATATACATATTACAATATATTAAATAGATAGATATTTTTTTATTATACATAGAAAACGACCAGAACACCCGGAACAAATATCTGCGGATCGTACACACAATTGTTCCGAGGCGGAATCGAACCCGCAACCTCCTGCGTCGCAGGCAGACCTTCGCCCACCGCGCCACAGAGGTCGTCATGATGGTCGTATGATATTGATTTTAGTTGTTTTGACAAATTGGACGTAGGCTTTTGACAAATTTGACCACAAATTTATTATTTAGTACCTACTACTTCAGTTAATTTTACAAACTATGAGTGGAAACTGTCGTTAGTAGGTATTATTTGCTCTATGTCTGTGACTCTATTGTTACCTAAATATATTGTTAACCTATTGTTTACCAAATAAAATAAAAATAAATAAATATAAATACATGTCGTAAAATTATACGGCATGTATTATTACTTATGGCTCATTATTTGTTGTACGTGTAAGCTAGATTGAAGTTAGAGTCTACCAAGCTCATGAAAACTGTTTTCGTGTTCGTATTTTGCACACTCATACTAAGTATCCTTCTTACCACAACCATCCATCTTCTTCACCGACTAGACTTCGCATTAGCCAGACGTTCGAACATTATCCTTCGTCCCTCTCCCACCAACGCTTAGACAAAGCTTTTGTATATCTATCTTTATCATTGCCGAAGTGATTCAGCGGAATCGGGCGAAAGAATGTATGTTCAATTGTTTTTAAAGGAGTGTAGACCTCATTGTGTTGTTTTTAGAGTTTGCTTTTGCTTGTTATGGATTGGAGAATTAAATTTCCGAAGCAAGTAAAGTGTTACAATCTTTTTCTTGGGCAGTTCTTGCAATGCTTGAAATTGGATGGTGTTATTCATTTGACGCGTTTTGATGGAGTTATTAAGTATTTGGTTTCATCGCGCATAATGCTTTCAATTTCATGTTCTGTTGGTTTTCTTTTGTTTTGGGATAATGTCCTTTCTAAACAGGCATTGTTATTTAAAAAAATGATACAAATGTAAGCTTTGTAAGTTTGAATGAAGAATGTAAACAGCGAATAAACTAGTCAAACTCGTTATTAATCATTTCGTTTAGGTTTATTTTCTTGTGCAATGTAGGTACATAATTGACGACCGATGTGACGTAACGGACGATGGTCCGCCTGTAATCCTGTATCGTAGTAGGTTGCGGGTTCAATTCCTGGTTTGGAACAATACAATTTGCATGTATTTGTCCCGGATGTTCTGGGTATTTTCTATGTTCATAATAAAAAATATATATATATAAATATATAATATATATATAAATATATAATATATATATAAATATATAATATATATATAAATATATAATATATATATAAATATATAAGCTATTATAATACGTATCAGTTATCTATATAGTACCTACTCATAAGTCATATCATACATAACACAAGCTCGGCTTAGCTTGGGGCTAGACAATGCTGTGTGAATTATCCAGCAATATATATTTATTTACTTTAAAAATTAAAAACTAAAACATTGATTATGCAAGAATTAAGTAGGTATATCAGTTATGTAGTTAGGGTCGTTCAAATATTACGTAAGCAGATTTATTACAATTATTTACCCCCCCATCCCCCTTGTCAGCAAAAGTAAGCAAAGCTCTTACCCCCTCCCCCCATGCTTACGTAAACATTTTTCAAATATAAATGTATTTTCTTATATTATAATTACAATGTTATAATTATTATCATTTCATTTTCATTTTTAAAAATAAGAATTTGGTAATTCCCCTAATCGGTTCTAAAGCGAGTGCCTATACGTATGCATTATTTGCGGGAATCCCCGAAAATGCGTTCCGTTTTCAAACATAGACAATGTGAGGGTTGCCATTCGTGTAAAAAAGTAAATAAATACCGATGACGTAATCATCATCTACATAGACTCCCTTACCCCCCATGCCATCCAAAATAAGCAAAACAAAGACCCCCCACCCCCCATAGTGCTTACGTAATACTTGAACGGCCCCTTACCTATAACACTAGTAGGCTTAGCTTGGGGCTAGATGATGCTGTATCGGATGTGTGGATTGTCCAGCAATGTTTATTTATTTAGGTATGTACTTATAAATAAAGACTTAATAACATTGATTATGCAAGAAGTAGTTCTACTTTTCCACCCATTAAAAGTCCCATCATCCTCAATAGAGCCCATTAATCTATACTTTCAATTTGTACTAACCTAGGGTAAGATAACTATAGTAAAGGGTAGAGCCACTGCAATCCATCTCCTTCACGACCCGGTGACCGCGGGGTGCGTCTGCAAGCGACGAGCGGAAGCGGTAGCGGGGTCATACGCTTACAGGTTCATAAAGGCTTTACATTCTGGAAAAAACGTTTCTGTCATCGATTTAACTAACAGAATAACAGAAACGTTTACTTTCTACGTATACGTAGATCAAAACAATGTTCACTGGACTAAAAACTAGCCGACCACTACGAAAGACGGCTGGCTGAAGCTGGTTGTGGCGAGCTAAAAGCAAGCTCTGTAGTGCTCATTAGGGAGAGATTAGAAGTAGCCTAGCTTAGACTGATGATTGATTTATTGTATTGATTTCAAAGTAAGTTGATACCACTCCACTTTTCGCTTGCACTCGTGTTACTACGCCTTTATGAGATGTGTACGCTCTGGACTAGAATATAGAGCAACTCTCATTGCACCGCCAAGCTGCATGATATAGGCGCTGTTCGTCGCTACGGATGGCTTATGTTAGTCTGGGCTTATGGAGCAAACGGATCATCTTAAACATGCTCGCGCCAATAATTTTTAAAGTCTTAAGAAATTTGTACGTAATTGCAGCTTCAATGTGAGTCAACTTAACCGTTTATCCAAGTAAACACTTTCGCCCAAATACTCTCAGATTTAACCAAGACTTAAAGTCACCATTTTTTGACAGTCTTCAATGAAAATCTGTCAGAAAAACGTCACCTGAGACGCGCTTAAATCTGAGTTGCGTTTGAGTATTCGGGCGTCTGTGTTTCGTTGATGTTTACCCGCTAGTCGCTGTGACTGGCACCACAAGCTCGCAGCATGATGCATTAATCCCTGTTCGCCGCGACGGATGCCTAATATATGGTCTGCTCTGATGCGGTCACACGGATCATTTTAAACTTGATCTTGACTCACGGCCTGTTATGCTACGCCTTGTTGTGGACTCTTTTGGCGTAGTGGAACGCAAAGAGCAACTTTTAAAGTCTACTTCGATCACCAACTTCATATCAATAGCAAATACTTCAACTACTATATTAGTCCACTGCTGGACATATGACTGCCCTAATTAATGCCTTATTGGCTCGCTGTAACGCGATGAAAACGTAGAGCAAAATATGCATAGCAGAAAGTACGCGATAAATACCCGAGAAATGTCTTTTTTATTTTTTGATTAATTTTCTTGTTTTTTTTTTATAAAAAGGGCTCTTTATTTTAACCAAAGATTCTAGTTTCAAAATTGTTCTGTATTCATATAAATTAAAAAAAAAATACTTTAAACAAAACGGCTGGGTCAGCGAACAGCTAATGCGATTGTACAATGAACCCTTAAATTTGATTGCCGGTCATTTGCTATGAAACTACGGTAAAACAATCTACGAATCAAATGTCGTTTTGGAGTCTATATTACTTACTTAACACAACAAACTAAAGTAGATAAAAAACTTCTAATTTAGCAGATTTATGGCAATTCTTACAATATTTGAATGAATGAATGAATGAATGAACTCTTTATTGTACTTAAAACTATAAAATAACACCTTATATCTAAACATTACATATTAAAAGTACAATAGGCGGCCTTATCGCTGACAGCGATTTCTCCCAGGCAACCTATATTTCTTATTTGCTACCGAATATACAAAAAAACCGATATATTTTCTCACGCATTGATGATACCTATTGTGTGAAAATGTCAAGCAATTTTGTTATACTATGTCCATGCGTCAATTTCCGTAGGTTTCTATCACGCCAGCCTTTGTACTGCATTTATGGCCAATTACTTAAAAGTCAGGTTTTCGTAAATCTTCATTATTTATTAGCAAATTAATCTGTGATAGGTCGCGAGGACGATTTGTCCTTTTGGCTTTATAATTAATCCGGGCTAATCTGGCTAATCCGGTTTCTTAGTCAAATTGTCAATAATGGATTTTAAAGATACATCAAAATGATGCATCTGATAGATTTCCAAAAGAACACAAACTTTTTTATAGTGTTTAGCATCATCATCAGCCTATAGCAGTCCACGGCTGGTCATAGGCCTCCACCAATGAGCGCCATAGCGCCCTGTCTTCAGCTTGCCGCATCCAGCATCTACCTGCAGTCTTTCGCAGGTCGTCATCCCACCTGGTCGGAGTGCGTCCTACACTACGTTTACCGAGTCGTGGTCTCCAGTCAAGAACACGTTTGCCTCCGCGGCCGTCGGTTCTTCGCGAGATATGGCCGGCCCACTGCCACTTCAGATTGCTAATTAGTGTTAAACAGTGTTTTATGCAGAAGCGCTTAAAGAATCTTAAAGAAGACTCAAAAAAGTGTCTTCACCTTAAGTATAAGACACATTAAGAAAAGTGCCTTGGACACGTTCTTAGCATAGGTACCTATGCTGTTATAAAAATAAGTTATAATATATGTATATTAACACTTTGACTGCGATTTTTTTTCGACGTCTGCGATCTTTTTTTTAACCTAAAAAATTCGTGCTGCCGCTCTACACAGCGGTTGTGTTGCGCCGCACATGCGTTTCGTTCGAAAAATATTACAGCTCTGCTGAGTCACAAAGATCTGTATTTTCTCAGCCGCTGCGCTAGTGTGGATTTACGCATATTAGTCACTTGTAGAAAACACATACCGTGTGATTTCAGCACTTAAAGTGTTAAGTATATAGATAGATATATTTTAACTTATTTGTACCTATATATCTTGTTTTATGTTTAGCCGTAAGTTTTCCGAAAATTAAATAAATAAATAAAATTATCCATTAGCCAAAGATAGATAATACTTCATTGTACACTTAGGATATTGGAATTATGAACTAGGTAACATAAACATTTTAAAAACAAGGCACAATTATCAATATGTATTTGTTAGTATGTCCCAACTAAATATTATTCTATATAACACGCCACCGTCTATACTTGTTCTAACTCTTCATGTCCATCCAAAGGTTGCCTGGCAGAGATCTCTTTAAGCGATAAGGCCGTCCATTGTACAACACATTCTTTATTTGTCTTTTTCCTGTCTAGTGTATCTGTTTTTATGGTGTGCAATAAAGAATATTTGTATTGTATTGTAATTGATGGTGTTACGCTCAAGAGCGATATTTACCAGACTAAATTATACTATAGCTACTTGTCCATCTAAAGGTTGCCTGGAAGAAATCGCTCTTACCGATAAGGCCGCCCATTGTGCATCTGTATCTTTGTTTGTTTGTTCGTTACTGTTTTTTTCTGTGTTTGATGTGCAATAAAGCGTATTTGTATTGTATTGTAAATTCGGTTCCTTTGGATTTTTCGTTCGTTCGATTCAGTAGGATAGATGTGCACTCAGCTTTAGATGTTAATATAGTTAGACATAGGTGCATTAAAGGTCAGGGCAGAGAGGACACCAGTCGGGTTATTCCACTTTCATTATCATAAGCGTATTCTAAGATTCAATTGTCATAAATCACCACACTAAAGCGAAAACATATACATAGGAGATGACGTATGCAGTTTATCAATACAATAAATAAATAAATAATGCTGGACAATTCACACAGCATTATCTAGCCCCATGGTAAGCAGAGCTTGTGTTATGGGTACTAGATAACTGATATACATAATACAGTACATTACATAGATAGATATTTTTTATTATACATAGAAAACGACCAGAACATCCGGAACAAATATCTGCAGATCGTACACACAATTGTTCCGAGGCGGGAATCGAACCCGCAAACTCCTGCGTCGCAGGCGGACCTTCGCCCACCGCGCCACATCGGTCGTCATATATACAATTGCGGACCTTCCCGGCTTCGCACGGTTTTAATACGGATACCTAACTTTTTTGAAAATATAATATAGCCTATGTTCACCGCGGATAGTGTAGCTTCCTAACGGTGAAAGAATTTTTCAAATCGGTCCAGTAGTTTCGGAGCTTATTCATTACAAACAAACAAACAAAAAAATCAAACCTTTCCTCTTTATTATATCTATTAGTACAGATAGTATAAAACAAAGTCGCTTCCCGCTGTCTGTCTTCATGTATGCTTAGATCTTTAAAATTTTGCAACGGATTTTGATGCAATTTTTTTAATAGATAGAGTAATTCAAGGGGACGGTTCATAAATAATTTGTTTTATTTATTTAAGAAACAAAATCCACAGCCTTTAAAACTAATATTAACATACTTAATTACTAAACTTAAGGCCAATAAAGGTTTTATTTGACACATCGATTTTTACGCGGGCGAAGCCGCGGTGCGCAGCTGGTTTTTTGTATTTACTTATATTAGAATACCGGATTGTCAAGTACATATTTATTTATATCAAGAGTTTGGATTTTTTTCTCTGTAAGTTAATTACTAGATGATGGACTTGAACGTGAAGTGATAAAATCCGGAATATTTATTTTTATAGAAGAACCTTTAATATTATTTGTTTCTTTTAGAGGTTGAAAAGAAAGAGGTTTGAAACCATCTTTACAGTTTAAATTAGGATATTTTTTAATACCAATCGCTTCCTAGACCATACTCTTCGTCTTTCATTCCAGAACATCTACTTAGAGCTATTAGATATTATATGATTCTGCACGTTTTATTTCGTATTAGTTTCTGCCCGCGGCTTCGTTTATAATATTAGTAGGTATATTTTTATAATTTAACAGTCCTACCACAATGAAACACCCTGTGTTAATGGTAGAGAAAGGTTTTATTATTTCCCCGCTCGCGTCGCTTCCACGCCGGCGCTTTGCTGATGAAATGGATAGAAAAAAGTTTGACCTATTTCTCGAGTTTTTGTGAGAGAATACGAGGTACTTGCCTGTTGTTCATATTGATATTTCTAGATATTTTCATGTTACATAGACTATCTCAATATGTTTCAATTCATTTGAAATACATTTACGTATCTACCATAAACTAAACACGTGTGGGTTCTTATTTATTTATTATTGAGATAATAACATCATTACAGTTTTTTATTAAGCCCTAAGGCGATGTTATTACTACTTATACTAATAATTACATATTTTTGTACATACACACAATACTAATTAATTTATAATTTAGTTTCAATAACATTTTGTACCTTTTCATGGCTTTCGGCAGGTTTTCGTAAAATATATCTACGCTGTTTTTCGACAGAACATTGCGTAAATATATAGCGAGTGACATAGGGGCAAACTTAAGTAGGTTGGTCCTAAAAGTGGGCACCTCCAGCATGGCGGGGCGGCGGCGCCATGGCCATGGCTTATGGAAGACCAGCGCTGACTAGGTCTCTTACGGAGCTTAGCCAGCACTATGCTGAGTTATAGGCATGTTCGCTGATGCACTGGTTCCGGATTTTTTCTTTATTATCAGATCTCGTATTGCGTCATTTTGGGCCAATATTAGACGATCTAACAATGGCATCCTCAGTTGTATTGTATGGCTAACAACATATTTACTTGGCCCTATGTACAGGTTCTGGCTTTCTGTGCATCAGAGTGGGAACCGTAAGTACGTCTGTTTCTATTTTTTGTTTAATTTATTTATGAATAACCTATGGGTTTCTTTTCACTTGACCTGAAATAAATTACTATTATGATTGTAGCTAACAACTTTATCTCTATACTATGTCTATAGACATATAGTATATGTATATATCTATCTCTGGAATTTTAGGGCTCTAAATATAAATCAATTAAATTGGTATACCAAGGTTATCGACATACACAGCTCAAAGATTTAGCATGCTGAAGTGGCAGTGGGCCGGCCATATCTCGCGAAGAACCGACGGCCGTTGCAGGCAAACGTGTTCTCGAGTGGAGACCACGACTCGGTAAACGTAGTGTAGGACGCCCTCCGACCAGGTGACCTGCGAAAGACTGCAGGTAGATGCTGGATGGGGCAAGCTGAAGACAGGGCGCTATGGCGCTCATTGGGGGAGGCCCATGTCCAGCAGTGGACTGCTATAGGCTGATGATGATGATGTACCTAGGTTCATTTGTCCCTTTATTAATTCTGTGACATAATTTCATTTCAGTTATTTCAGTCGTGAAAATCAAATATGAATTTAAATTTAAATGCTGCGGTTTTGCCGATGCCGGACATGAGCTGCAATTAAAATATCAATTACTTTTATTAAAGACTTCTTTATTTACGGAATGCGTTCACTCATCCATTACGGGTGATCGTTTTGAGTTTGCCGCGGGATGCGAATTTCGATGTGTTTTTTTAGTTTTTTTCTGCGTTCTGCAATGAATAAAGCTAGTGGAAAAGTAATTTGCCGCAAATCGTTGACCATTTTCTATTTACATAAGAAAAAAATTACTTTCTATTCACTGATATTATCGGAGCAATTTGGAATATAAGAGATTTGTAGACTAACATTTTCAAATACCTACTCCCGTATGGTGATTTTGTAACTCGCGACCGGTTTGCGACAGGCGTAAAGTGCTGTCAAACGCCAATTTTGACCAATTTTGACGTTGTAGCTGATGTCAAACTAATACAAAATTGACGTTTGACTTATTATTTACGCCTGTCGTAAACCGGTCGCGAGTTACATAATCACCCGGCCGAAATACAATTGGATCGAACTTGATTTTATCATGAGTTCATGGATTTTGTTAACGATTTGCTACAAATTAGTATTCCGTAAGTTTTATTACTTGTAGAAAGCAGAATCAAATTACACAACAGAAAAAATGCGCCAAACCGAAACGATCACCCTTAATTATAAATAAATAAATAATGCTGGACAATCCACACAGCATTATCTAGCCCCATGGTAAGCAAAGCTTGTGTTATGGGTACTAGATAAGATAACTGATATACATAATACAATACATTACATAGATAGATATTTTTTATTATACATAGAAAACGACCAGAACACCCGGAACAAATATCTGCAGATCGTACACACAATTGTTCCGAGGCGGGAATCGTACCTGCAACCTCCTGCGTCGCAGGCGGACCTTCGCCCACCGCGCCACATCGGTCGTCCAACTATCACCATTTTGTTTATTACTATTACTATTGCACGTGGCTTTGCTTACATACTACTAACACTCATTACCTCCTCATTAGAGGGCCTACTCGAAAAACAACAAACGAAGTTTCTGATTAGTCTTCGTGCAAAACTGACTCTTATGTCCTTTTTATAAGGATGCGATAGAACAAAAACGAAACAGACACTTCGGTTTAGTTTTGACGAGTAGGTATACACACTCACTTCCACTGCTGGGCAAGCCTCTCCCAAACGAGAGGGGTTTTATCATAATCGGCCAGTCGTAACGGACATAAAATATTATAGTGCACAAGTGTGTGGGCAAACACAGGTGCACTTAAATAATCTGATGGGACGGACACGACCTGAAAAAATTATTGGCTGGTAAACCGTCGCAGTCATAACACAAACGTATCAAAAGCGTAGGTTACGTACAAAGTGTACAAACACACGGACAAATTATACCAATTCACTATTGAGTCCGCCATGTTGATTTTTCGGATTAAACGCAATGCAGTGTCTGACTATTTTGTGTTTTAGGGTTCCCTACGCTTCCGGTTATGATGGAATCTATGAGTTAAATAAAAGTTTTATTTTACTATACTTACTACTTTTTAAACTTTCGCGTTTACCATGGCGACATAATCGCGTGCGCGACAAAGGTTGTTTATTATTATATATTTATAAATTTTAAATAAATATTGGATTGTCCCGCATTACTTATATATTTATTCCGGTTCAGGCAGAATGGCAGCTAAAATATGCCATGGATGTCAATAGACTTTAGCCATGTCCTTTAACTTCCTTATTACTTATTGTATTCTATTGTTCCTACTTTGTAAACCCATCTCTGTAAATAAATATCTTTTATTATTTTTTTATTATTATTTGCAAATCCAAATTCCAGGATATTTCAAACAGAACCCATCCCAAAGGGCTCTTACACGATTTTTTTCGTCAATGATTGGACTTCCACAAATAAAGCAAATGACGACCGATTGAATTCGCGATGAGCTTTTACCAATTTATTCCCGAAGCCCGTAGCGCATACGACCTTATTCCCGAAGCCCGCAGCGCATAGGACCTTATTCCGCTGGAGCGTGGATAAGCGTAATGCGAACATTTGATTGTACTTGTACAGGTTTGTTTAATAGTCATCATTATCATCATCAACCTATGTTAGTCCACTGCTGGACATAGACCTCCCCCAATGAGCGCCATAGCGCCCTGTCTTCAGCTTGCCGCATCCAGCATCTACCTGCAGTCTTTCGCAGGTCGTCATCCCACCTGGATTTCTTTATATTGTACTAGCTGCGCCCCGCGGTTTCACCCGCGTAGTGATAGATATTTCGGATAATATACTATATATCTTTATGAATTGTAGCCTATGTGTTAATCTGATGTATAAGCTATATTATTGTAAAGTTTCATTAAAATCCATTCAGTAGTTTTTACGTGAAAGAGTAACAAACATCCATCCATCCATCCATCCATCCATACTTACAAACTTTCGCGTTTATAATATTAGTAGGATTTAAATAGGACCATCCAACATGAGATCACTAACAGAATAATAGACATTTAAGTTTCCTAGTAGGATATCCTGAAAAAAGAAATGACTCAAGAAATCTATACCTGAGGATTTTCTTGTCCATCTTGTAAAAAACTCTCAGCTAATTACAAGCTTTTTTCAAAAACTAATAACAGTAAGTCATTGTCAAAGTAAAGCCTGCAAAAAGTGCAGTAAAAAGGTGTAAAATGTAGGTGCAAGTAGTTTTTCTGTTGAAGTGAGTCTACTTTTTTACGCAAACTTGTGTCATCCGTCTTCGGGCGACGCATGGCGGAACTTACAGACAGATCGGTACACTGCGGGACAAGGAAATAGGCACTGTATGTTAAAATGCAACATTTTTTTACACCAAACAGTCCACAGATGCAGACCTGGCAATACCTTCAACCTATCTATTAATAATTTATCCTGTAATCAATAATTTATTAATTTCTTGAATGTATAAATGTGTAGTGTACTTAGAAGTTAGTACCTAGTGTTATTATACTATATATTATATGAACTACTACTACTATTGTACTCCATGTATAATAAATGTATTGTATCGCTTATTGTGAGTATTCGTTATTTAAATTATACATCTTAACACCACTATACATCATCATCATCAGCTTATATCAGTCCTTAGCTGGACATAGGCCTCCCCCAATGAGCGCCATAGCGCCCAGTCTTTAGCTTGCCCGCAGTCCTTCGCAGGTCGTCATCCCACCTAGCCGGAGGGCGTCCTACACTAAGTTTGCCGCGGTTTCCATTCAAGAACACGTTTACCCCAGTACGGTATATTAAAATGCAAGATTTATGTACGTTTTTTTTGTCCACAGATAAACTTATTTATTTACAAAATTTTTGAATTATGCAACTTTATATAACATAATAAAACCAATTGCAAACCTAAACAGAATTTCAGACCTACTCTAACATAAATGACAATAGAGATTGACAGGGAAAAAGTTCATACCTGACAAAGTATTTTTGGCATTTAATTGTTCATTAATAAAAGCCTCAGAGCCCAGGAGTTATACGTACTTAACTTATATTTAGTTCAGATTAATACTGTTTAAGTTTATCTCATTTAAGTGAACTGTAATGTTTTTATGAGAAAATAAAGTTCTTTAAACCTATTAATCTTTAGAATTATCGTTAAACAGAAAGTGATTTTATTCTAATGGTCAAGCGTTTGGCCACCGTCTAACTTAAATAGGTTTTTCAATGGCGATTTTTGGTAGTTTGACAGATAACTTAAAAAGCTCGTGGTAATGTTAAAAGCAAGTCACCATTATTTTTAACCGACTTCAAAATAGGTGGAGGTTCTCAATTCGACTGTATTTTTTTAATGTTTGTTACCTCAGAACTTTCGACTAGGTGAACCGATTTTGATGTTTTTTTGTTTATTTGAAAGCTGGTTCTTTTTAATACACGCCAAATTATTAGATTGAATATTGTACTCTACGTTATCTCGGCCCGCAGTGTAACGACGCCCGCCACCGAAGGCCGCTAATTTATGGAAAACCTCCAGAGACGGGACTAAACTTCAGCGTACATACATCCGCACCCGACTTCACTCACGTATTCCTATGGGAACTACAGTCTATTCATCGGTTCTTGAGGATTACTATGAAAAACAACTATCTGCTGGTAGATAAATAAATTATGTTTTATAAAGCTAAAAATACAATACAGAATACAATACAATATTTCTTTATTGCCCCATAATCAATACAAAAAATTACAATAATAATGGATCTTAATACTAAAAAAGTCACACTAAGGCACAATCGGCGGCCTTATCGCTAACAGCGATTTCTTACAAGCAACCTTACTTTAAAATACTCGTATGTAGAGGTATAATAATATTGTTTTGAAAAACTAAAAACTGACTACGTACCCCTTTATTTTGCTTTTTAACCTTTAAGAGATAATATAATATAACTGAATACTTTTTTTGTATGTGACCACTTTGGAATCATTCTTTAAATAAATATATAAATAAAAAAAAATATATTTATCGAATTTTTTAAATTGGCCAACAATTGACGGAGAAGTCGACGAACACACATAAAGCCCAACATAGAGCCTCCTCCTTTTTCGAAGTCGTTTAAAAATAGCTAAAGGTCTTGTCTCGTATCTTGTTTAGCCCACAGCCCGCTCAGGGTAGAGCCCTTCCAATCATTTTGCCAACATTTTGCAAATATCCGGGGGTATATTGAAAACCAGAGCGCCGCATGTCTTGGTACGCAGCACAATGCCGAATAAACTCCCTTTGCCTATTATAAGAAATTTATTTTTGTGTTTAATATTAGTTTAGGTTAAGAAATGAAAAGGCAATAAATGACTTTATTATTATTATTAAATATAAAATAACATAATTTCGAGGTGTGGTTGGAAACCTTCTAGTGACACGTCAGTAATAATGGAAGTCACCTCGACCGCGACCTACCTCAACGTCGCAAAAAACAAACTAGTTCTAGATCGACTGTTTTGTTTCATTTTTATTGACTAAAATAAATGAAATCACCTCATGAGACTCATCATTATTCACAGTCCTTCACGATCCATAAAGATTCATTTATATAAAAAACAAAACATTTTAAAAACAAGCTTGTATACCTACTTAAATTCTACCGATATAGTTACGCTAAGGTTACTTTCTTATCGTTTTGTATTTGTATAATCAAAACATAGAAAGTTACAATGAAATAATATAAATAAATAAAAAAAAATAATGGAGAATTCACACAGCATTATCTAGCCCCAATATACATAGGTAGAAACAAATTAGAACTAGTATTTAGAATTAAAACAATTGAGCTAACTGCAGACTGTTGCAAACCATCTACTGATCAACATCAATACCAGTCGGCGCGCGTCCTCAAGACGCTGGCAGCATTGCTCCGCTGCTGTATGACAATGCTGATGCCCTGCGCCAGATACTCACCAGCTCTCGGGTCTCGCGTTGCGTCGCTTCGACTAGACTTTCAGATAAAGAAACATTACATCTATTCATAAAAGTATGACTGTACAATAGACACGTCAACATAATAACGTTGGCAGTGGGCCGGCCATATCTCGAAGAACCGACGACGGCCGCTAGGGCAAACGTGTTCTTGAGTGAAGACCACGACTCGGTAAACGTAGTGTAGGACGCCCTCCGACCAGGTGGGATGACAACCTGCGAAAGACTGCAGCTAAATAGATGCGGGATGCGTCAAGTTGAAGACATGGCGCTATGGCGCTCATTGGGGGAGGCCTATGTCCAGCTGTGGACTATCATAGGCTGATGATGATGATGAATAACGTTGAGTAGTTGAATTTTGAATTGGGAATACAAATCTAACGAACCCAAACAGCTACTCGCAGCTTCTGTTTCAGTGTGAATGCTAGACAATTTGATAATGTAGCTACTCGTAAATGTCAACACCATCTCGGTGATTTACGATCAATAAAATATCTACAAATTTGTTAAAAACCAAGAATGATATTTATTTAAATAGACATTTATTTATTCAAACTTGATAGAAGCTCATGGTTTACCTACACCATAATCCTTACTATCGGGTTATTTCGGTTCTCCCCCTTGACAAAATATCCCCCTTGAGAAGGAAAAGTGGAATCGCGAAAATCTCAATTCCAGTTTTCCCCATCACAGATTTTTCTAATTCCATTTTTATTTGTATATATATTTTTATTTATTTGAAGGAAAAACAGAGGCTTATAAATAATAGACTAACGAATTGATTAATACTAAAAAACTTATTTAAGGTTTGTATGCGTCATGGAAGTGTTAATAATCTCTATGCCTTTTCCTGTAAAGACAGAGATCAGTTCAAAGATATTTATTTCTCATTTACAACATACATGTTATTTATATGAGAAACTTAAGCTAATTATTATTATATTATTAATATTATGTTATAAGGCATCAGCGAGCTGCTGGTCTTCCTGGAGGACATCGGGTGGTTAGACTATCAACCCCCCCACCCGACACGCAAAAAAGGCCCACCGGCGGCCAAGTTGCGGAAACCAGTCCAGAAACAAGTAACAAGTAATATTATGTTATTTTTCCGTCTTTTTATATTTAGTCCAGATCTCTACCTAGTATCTATCTTCATATGAGTCTTAAAGTACTTACAATATATAATATTATGTAGGTAGGTACTGTAGCCTGTAGGTAAATAACTTCAAAACCGGAAAGCGAGCTCGTTTTCAGAAATTGAAAGTGATATACGAGTACTACTCGATTATAAAGCGGTTAAAGTTTGTTTACCCACACCGCACCGCACCGCCGCCGACGCCGCTGCCATTCACCAACTTGCAGCAAATGCTAAACTCTGCTGCAGGGGCGCTACTCAGAAAGCATGAGGAGATAATTTACGTCCGTAACGTTTTATAATGCGGATGCTTTCCATTCATAAAAGAACTACGGGAAAACGGTAAATTGATTTGTACAAATTTAAAAACAACTAACATAATTATAACTAAGAATTTATCATAAAATGTTGCATTTGAATAAAAACATCATCATCATCAGCCTTTAGCAGGCCACAGCTGGACATAGGCCTCCTCCAATGAGCGCCATAGCGCCCTGGTCGCCTAGACCATGATTCGACTAGTACGACCATTATTTATGGTACCTACTAGGTATAGATTGGACGCGGGAATACCCGGTTCCGAACTTCGGACATCATTTCAGTTTCGCGGTAGTGCCGCTACAATCACTGTAAAGTTTAACGTATTGCCTTGGTAATGAACGCGCGAAGGTCGCTGCAGTTCTCTGAATATTAAACGTATACCTACTATACCTATAAATAACTACTCGTGTGACGTAAATGAGAAATAACTTGAGACTAGGCAGTTAAAGGTTTTTGCTATCGACGATCTCGCGTGGTGGCGCGATCGCGATCGGCGTACGTACGATATGCAGATCCAGGTGTTCTGGTCGTTATCTATGTACATATAATAAAAAATATCTATCTATGTAATCTACTAAATTAAGTATCTATCTGTCATCTAGTACTTATTATGATTTATGTCAGATTCGTCCCTAGGAATTTCGGCCCACATGAAAAAATCTGCTTTCGTCCTACATTATGCTGATGGCAGTCTATCGTGTTTTAAAATATGACTTAAACGTTGGCTTGTCGAGCAGAATTTCTATTCTGTAGACGAACTATTACAACTGTAAACCATTCTATGACATTATTTTTATTTATTCGACTTAATATGATTTATTTTATTTGAATTTATACAAAATGTAAACGAATTTTTGACTTGTAAAGTGGTTTTATGAATAAATTGTATTTATATTTCTATATTTCTGTATTTCATTATATGCCGTATTCGTAACATTATTGTCCAACATTATTTATGTATAGTGCGTAAGCCTCACACTGGGGCTAATTTATTTGGGATATTATTAAATTTACTAGGCTGTTTGTTAGCAGACTGAATCTCCAATCTAAGTAGTAAGTACATACAATACTCACTTTTAAACACTTCTTGCACATAGCTGCTTTAATTACTTACCTAGATCTGACGTCAGTATTTTATTAGCAAGGGCTAACGCCAGATTTAATAAAAACATGTGATCTAGATAATGTGTTATTCGTTATTTTTTAATATTATAGATAACATCCAGAACACCCGGAACAAATATCTGACCATCGAACACACATTTATCCCGAGGCGGGAATCGAACCCTCCTGCGTCGGAGGCAGTCCTTCGCCCACCGTGTCGTCAGACTGTCAAACTATACCTTGAGATGATGCAACATTGATCTTTGAAAACGCAGCCTACACCTAGGTACTATCAATAATAAGTTCCATAAGAAGCTCATAGAATTAGCAAGTTGAAGTGGCAGTGGAGCGGCCATATCTCGCAAAGAACCGACGGCCGCCGCTGGGGCTAACGTGTTCTTGAGTGGAGACCACGACTCGGTAAACGCAGTGTAGGACGCCCTCCGACCAGGTGGGATGACGACCTGCGAAAAACTGCCAGGTAGATGCTGGATGCGTCAAGCTGAAGACAGGACGCTGTGGCGCTCATTAGGGAAGGCCTATGTACGGCAGAGGACTAACTTAGGCTGATGATGATGATATAACTAGGTATATGATGCAGAAGCCTTAAGGAAAAGGGGTTCCTTAAGATGTGATGAGTCACGGCTCACAGCGTAAGGTTGTGTTGGGGAAATTCAGAGAAATGTAGCAAAGAAACTGGTCAATATATGACTCATCCTGTAGGATTCCAAGGGAGGCTGCCCATTAAACATACTGCATTAAATACCACGATCATGACCAGGGAATCCAATCCAAAATTAAAGTCGAGAACCCGCATGCCTGCGGGATTAAGGTCAATATTATTTTGTTTCAATGGTTCATTGATTGGTAAAGTAGTTTTGTCAGGATTATGTATTTTATCTTTACTTCTACAAACTTTTTACACTAAGTTAAATGACTATTTTCATGTAAGTGACTGTCTCTTTTTTGAGACTAAATATCTTTAAACCTTATTATTTTCCATAGAAATTCTATAGAAGAGTCACGAGTTCTACGAGAAAGTTGTGGAATCAGTGTTGGGGGGTTTTATAAATAATTAGAAGGTCGTCTGAGGTCTTTCTTCTAAGATAAGTTTTCTGAATCCCATGCACGTGCGGGATTCCGTATGCGGAATCATCATCAGCTTATAGCAGTCTACTGCTGGACATAGGCCTCTCCCCAAAGAGCGCCATAGCGCCCTGTCTTCAGCTTGGAGCATCCAGCATCTACCTGCAGTCTTTCGCAGGTCGTTATCCTACCTGGTCGGAGTGCGGCTTACACTACGTTTACGAGTCGTGGTCTCCACTCAAAAACACGTTTGCCCCAGCGGTTGTCGGTTCTTTGCGAGGTAAGGCCGGCCCACTGCCACTTCAGCTTTCAGTATGCGGGATACTCATGAGTAATCCCGCAAAAAAGGTGCGGGATTGGATTCCCTACTCATGACCATATAAGACAGGTAAGGAAAGTCATTGATATTGTGATTCTTAGGAAATATGGTTTGGTTCATGGGCTGATTCACAATAGATTGCTATCGTCATTGTACTATTGTAATTTTACTTGTGTGTGTTTCATCTTATTATCTTAGGCATGGTGACTGATTTTCAGAAACTATTCGAAAATGTTTTTAAGACATCTACTGAATACAGAAATAAAACATATTTCTGCAAACAAATATTAAGTTACTAGAAAAATTGAGGTTTCGAACATAAAATTTCGATTTCGCTAAATTAATTGTACCTTAAAATAGACATTCATACGCCCCTGGGGTATATGTTATACCTACTTGTCGATAAGACATTACATACCAAAATTTTAACATTATTTACAAAATATGCACTAGCTCTCGGCAAAAGTAATATAGGACGCCCTCCGCCCAGGTTGGATGACGACCTGCGAAAGACTGCCGGTAGATGCTGGATGCGTCAAGCTGAAGACAGGGCGCTATGGCGCTCATTGGGGGAGGCTTATGTCCAGCAGTGGACTAATATAGGCTGATGATGAAATGACTTTAGTGTTAATAACCATGATAGTTTCAAAGTAAAGTACGCTCGTTGAAGTGTGTGTTAGTTTGACGACCGAAGTGGCGCGGTGGGCGAAACTCCGCCTGCGACGCAGGAGGTTGCGGGTTCGATTCCCGCCTCGGAACAATTGTGTGTACGATCTGCAGATATTTGTTCCGGGTGTTCTGGTCGTTTTCTATGTATAATAAAAAATATCTATCTATGTAATGTATTGTATTATGTATATCAGTTATCTAGTACCCATAACACAAGCTCTGCTTACCATGGGGCTAGATAATGCTGTGTGAATTGTCCAGCATTATTTATTTTTATTTATTGTTGTTCAAAATTATAAAAAATGTACACCTGTCATTATTTGACACAACCAAGTGACAAAATGGCCTTATTTTGTAAAAGATTAATGTGAGAATAATCGCCGTAAGACGCCATGTGACATTAATGATGGTGCAAGATCACGAGGAATTTGGGATAAGTACGTGTCGGCTAAGGTTGAGTAAAGCTCGAGTAGACAGGGTTCCGTAGAGGTGTTTTTAACCCCCGACGCAAAAACGACGGGTTGTGATAAGTTTGACGTGCCTGTGTGTGTGTGTGTATCGTAGCTTCTGAACGGATGAACAGAAATAGCAAACTTTTCTATTGAAACAACGTGCGAAGCCGCGGGTATAAACTATGTAGTTATCTATGACTCTCAGCTAATAATACTTCTATCTATACCTTTGTGGTTTCCTTCGTGTAATTTTTAAACTTTTTTATGTAACATTATTTTTAAATTGGTCAATTAATAAAACAATTTAAAAAAGTTATTCATAATGAATGTAAGCGGGTTAACTACGAACCTGATTTGTTTTGGAAGAACACCAACGTTTCATCCCTTAACGAGGGACTTCATCATGGTGAGTGCGAATAATTCATTCCGTACATTTATTATGAATTCTTCAAACACTATTATTTACACACCATCCTCTAGCCTAGTGTGTCTAGCCTAGTCTGTCGTTAAACCTTACTCAGGCCCCTGATACCCAATATCAGTGGCCTGAGTAAGGTTTAACGACGGTGCATGATCGTGACTTCTCATTTTTCGTTTTCGAATTGACGTCATCAAACATAATACGGGGGATACATTTATTTCTATGGGATTTGGTACAGCGCCTCTATCATGCGGACATGGAACTACGCAAATTTCTCGTCTCGGAACTATGGTCAAACCGATCTCAGCGCTCTAATGACTAAAGTAAGGTAATAATTGCCTTAAATGTTTACGGGTCATCAAAAATCAAATAATAACTTTCAGGGAATGTCGTACCTTTACACGCGAAGTTAAGTTAGAAGCGTTTTTGTCTAGAAAATTCTTTAATTAAGTTGGTTGGTACATCCTTTACTAAAATGGGTAAAACTTTTACTTAACTAAAAAAAAGTATCCTAAGAATAGGAATAACACTCATTTTACGATAAAGTTTTCTGAGTTTTCTCTTGTTCAGTGTTTTCTTAATTCTATACAGAACCCCAATACCCACTTGTTGAAGGAAAAGGGCTTAGGGGCTCGTTAAGGGTTAACGTCCTTTTTTGTAACCCTAAATGACCCTTGTCTTCACACTTGGTATGGACAAACAGAAGGCAGCACAAACTATGGGAATATTTTGAAGAAATACAAAAATATATAATATCGTTAGGTGAGTAAGATAATATTTGATTGAACGACACGAGCATTGTATTGTTTTTATTTATTTATTATTTTAAAAATATATTAGATTGGATTAGAACAAATTAGATAACAATAAAACAACATTCTAATAATTAAGACTAAATCAGTTGCTGTATCCACACACTGGAGCAACAATCAAATGTATTAGACACATAAGTTATATGAACATGCTAGTGGTTTCTTTTTCACGTCTTCCACTCGCGGACAAAAAATTTAAGTGAACATTAAAATTAAAATAATGTTATTTGATAATAATGAATAGTATAAAATTTGACTTGTCTAAGTGCTTATTTTGTAAGCCTAAAGCAATAAATGCTATTAACTTTTATCTTGACTTTGACAACACGTTGGACAAAGGGTGTCCATATCGGGGACATTAATATACCCTGCCACAGTTTGTAGGATGCTTTGTGACTGCTCATCAGGGATGCTGTTTTCTTCCGAATGACGGCGTGAAAGCCGTCAGTTCGTGTTGTATTCGTTAGTTTAAATAACCTTTCTTTGGTATCAATAAAGCATTTAAATTTATTCCATAAAGTAAATTCAATAAGTCCTGAAGAAACTAGCTTAGAACAAATTACGAAAGTACCAGGGCTGCATGAGCGCACAGGCAGTGTGTAAGATTGATGTGGCCGCGGAAGATGGATGGCGCTAGGTATTGTGGAGGGAATTCTAAGATTCGTCGAGAATATCGATAGAAAGGAAGAAAAGTCTTTCTAAAAATGAAAAGTCGTTCTATCTATCTATCAAAAGTCATGGACTAAATTGACTAAAAAAAAGGCAAACGTAGTGTAGGACGCCCTCCGGCCAGGTGGGATGACCTGCGAAGGACTGCAGGCAGATGCTGGATGCGGCAAGCTGAATACAGGGCGCTGCTGTGGCGCTCATTAGGGGAGGTGTATGTCCAGCAGTGGACTACCAATAGACGGATGATGATGAAATTATTTCAAATCAAAATCTAGATGACAATGTTTGCTAAGAGATTCAGAAAATTGTAGAAAAATGGCAAACAGAGACAAGAAAATATCGTGAGATAAGTTGTATGTAACCGTGTTACTTATTTGATTTGAATTAGGAACGTTCAAGTTCAACTTTTCAAAATCAGAACTTTATCATAGTTTTTAAATAAGCGTGCCTGCCTGGCCTGCGTTGTTCGATTTCGAAAATGGAAGATCACTGAACGCTTCCCAGGATTACATACACTATTTATATTATAATAACTCAAGAACGGCTAAACCGATTTGGCTGAAAATTGGTGGGGAGGTAGCTTAGAACCATGAGACGGATATAGAATAAATGTTTTTCATATTTTTTTTCATGTTAATGTTTTTTTTAACTATCAAAAATTAACTGTTCGGCGGCGGTACGTTCGCCGGGTCATCATCATTATCACCCTATAGCAATCCACTGCTGGACATAGGCCTCCCCCAATGAGCGCCATAGCGCCCTATCTTCAGCTTGCCGCATCCAGCATACCTGCAGTCTTTCGCAGGTCGTCATCCCACCTACATACACCTGGTCGCAGGGCGTCCTACACTACGTTTACCGAATCGTGGTCTCCACTCAAGAATATGTTTGCCCCAGCAGTTGTCGGTTCTTCGAGATTTCGGTTCGAGATATGGCCGGCCCACTGCCACTTCAGCTTGCTAATTCTTTGAGCTATATCGCCTGGTCAGCAAAATATAAAATTACTTAGGTATATTTTCACTTCTATCGGCAGTCCAAAGACTGCCCCGCATATTTCTCATTATTTTGACATAATTAAAGTATTGCATACCACCCTCATTTATTTAAATAGACAACTGCATCGCGAAACACAACACGTAATTACCAAGAAGACGGTAATGGCCGTCAAGACAATACGCTGACACCCGGACAAAGAGCAGCAAGCGAAGACAATACAAGTTCCAGAAGGTTCCACTAGTTTTTTTTACAAGCTGAAAAGACCTTTTGCTTTTTCGGCAGATTGGTCTAAGTTTGTTTTATTTTGGATTTTAATTGGAGGTTTTTTTTTGTGCAATTACTTGTTATTCATAAGGTTTTGTTGATGGTGTCGTCGGGAAGATGAAATCTTCGAGGGGTGGGTTTGATTCCGGATAAAGAATTACTAAGATTATTCAACTTAAGATTATTCATATTTTGCTAATTATACTATTTCATTTAGTAGGTGATCGGGTAAATCAAACGCAGTAGATATGCATTTTAGCTGCGCTTATAATTGAATGGGTAATTAGTTAATTAATCGCGATTACCCTAACCGATGGACCTATGGAAAGAGCTATGCTCGGAGTTTCTCTGAAGGATAGGATTCGTAACGAATACATCCGACAGAGAACAATTGTGTGTACGATCTGCAGATATTTGTTCCGGGTGTTCTGGTCGTTTTCTATGTATAATAAAAAATATCTATCTATGTAATATATTGTATTATGTATATCAGTTATCTAGTACCCATAACACAAGCTCTGCTTACCATGGGGCTAGATAATGCTGTGTGAATTGTCCAGCATTATTTATTTATAAATAAAAATAAAGTAGAAAGTAGTAAAGTAGTGAACCAAAGTTGTCGACATAGCTCTGAGAATTAGCAAGCTGAAGTGGCAGTGGGCCGACCATATCTCCGCTGGGACAAACGTGTTCTTGAGTGGAGACCACGACTCGGTAAACGTAGTGTAGGACGCTTTCCGATCAGGTGGGATGACGACTTGCGAAAGACTGCAGTCCACAGCTGGACATAGGCCTCCCCCTATGAGCGTCATAGCGCTCTGTCTTCAGCTTGCCGCATCCAGCATCTCCCTGCAGTCTTTGCAGGTCGTCATCCCACCTGGTTGGAGGGCGTCCTACACTACCATGCTCGTAATAATTGTTTATTTATTATATATAATCGACCTTAAAGCTGTGACGATAAACTCGAAGTTAGCTTAGCACTTGAGAGTTGAGCTCGCAGCCGTAGGAAAAGTTTTAAGCATTGCATGCCATATCAAAGTGCAAGAGCCAAGAAGATGATTCTTATATTACTGGATATGATCCTAACGTTTTGTAGCCCACTAAATGACCTCAGTCGGTACTTTTTTATTATTTGATATATTGGTATAGGTAGGTTCTTATAGATTATATAATTGTAATTGACGACCGATGTGGCGCGGTGGGCGAAGGTCCGCCTGCGACGCAGGAGGTTGCGGGTTCGGTTCCCGCCTCGGAACAATTGTGTATACGATCTGCAGATATTTGTTTCGGGTGTTTTGGTCGTTTTCTATGTATAATAAAAAATATGTATCTATTTAATGTATTGTATTATGTATAATCAGTTCTCTAGTACCCATAACACAAGCTCTGCTTACCATGGGGCTAGATAATGCTGTGTGGATTGTCCAGCATTACTTATTTATTTATTTATAAGTATGTTTTATTATGGTTAAGGAATAAAAGGCTATTAAAGTTTTTTCTTTGCAAAAATGTAAAGACTTTTCAAAGGAACAGCAATTCAATTTATGTTTTTTGTTGTTTATTCGTTTCCCGCTCGCCTATCACGCATACTAATTGATTCATTTTCTTTTGTATATAATTCGTTATTAGAATGAACGGCGAAAGTAGTATAATGGTCAATTCAGATGAATTTGCGAGTGTTGAGATACATCTAAATGAAAAAATACATCTGAATTAGAGTATTGGCGAGCGGCGTAAATTCATCTGAATTGACCATATACTACTTTCGCCGTCCATGAGGTCCATTTTGCGGCAAACTAACACAACAAAACATAAATATATTTGGTTGTGTTGTTAGTTTGCCGCTGGCTCCTGCACTAGACTGAAGTCCGGATATTGTCTGCGGAGATTGTTTTAGATAGCACTTGTACTTGTTACCTGCTGTTTTATTCTGAATTCGCTATCGTAAGTAGTTCTTTCACCATTTCTTATTTTATTGCCATATTTATTTTGTTGTTTTCTTTCTAGTAGAACAGAAGATCTCCTAAACCAAGTATGGTTTAGGAAGTTCTATTATTAATGTGGAGGCTTAATTTAACCAGCGACTAGCATTAACGCATTCACTACCCACCCTACGACGACCACTGCGGTGGCGGCGGCTGGTGTGCGAAGGTCTACGACGCAGGAGGGTTCGATTCCCGCCTCGAGCCAATTGTGTGTAGGATGTGTAGATATAATGTTCCGGATGTTCTGGTCAGTACACACATAACACTAACTCTGCTTAGCTTGGGGCTCGATAGAGCTGTGTGGATTGTCCAACATTATTTATTTATTATTTACTAGTACTGCAAAACTACACTGACTCCATGGGTTGGTACGTACATCATACTTATTCATCGGATTATGAGATTACTTTAATTTAAATTGAATCCTATCCTACACAGTGACGAACATACAAAACATACTAGTGGTTTCATTTCGCTTCTTCCACTGGTGAACAAAAAATTGAAGTGAACTATATAATAATTTAATTGATAATAATGAATAGTACAAAATATGACCTGTCTAAGTGCTTATTTGTAAGCTAAAAGAAATAAAAACTTTTCATTTTCCTACTAATATTATAAAAACGTAAGTTTGTATGTTTGTTACTCTCTCACGCAAAAACTATAGAACAGAACGGGTTGAAATTTTGCGTCCATATAAAACATAATAAAACATGGACTATTTTATCCCATAAATCAGTTCCCATGGGATGGAAATAACCTTAAAACGTTTCCATAAAAACAACGCGTACAAAGCCGCGGGCTGAAACTAGTTTCTTAGAATTTCGACAAATAAATATCGACATCTAAAATTAGTTTAATTTCCAACTACATAACAATATTTCACGTTTTTTTGTAAATATTATTACAACAATATTAATCAATTATAGTGCTGTTCTGTACATGCCTGTGATCAAACATCCATAAGTAGCTGAACAACAATGTGTTTCAAAATAAAACTCGCAAGTAACAACGCGCTGAATAGATCGTCCGGGCGCGCCGCCAATATTCTTACATTGATGCCAGTATTGGCAGTTGATGGATTTTTATGGCCAAGTCACATTTGCAGTTCGAGAACTTTATAGATTATCGATTTGGATAAAACGACGAAAACAACTTGTCATAACTTGTTATTGTACATCTTATTGTCTAGTTATTTTATGTTAATATTTGAACGCAGCGAACATTTTCGCTGTTGGTATTCAAAATGGAGCCTAAATGTATATACATTTAACCACAAAAAGTACGAATGTAAGGCGAAAACTTTATAAGGGAATCTCACTGATGGCCATAAATCATCACCATCAACCTATAATAGTCCACTGTTGGACATAGGCTTACCCTAATGAGCGCCATAGGGCAACCTGAAGACAGGTCATAAATACAGTAATTGATTATCTTGCTAAATATTTAGCTACATAGGTTTTGTGTCATTTCTAATATGAGATGTACCTACTACTGGAAATAAATACTTTTTATTTTTATTTTATTTATTTATAGGTACTGAATGAGATAGCCCATTTCCGTTGTTAGTTAACAAATATTATACGTACCTATTTTGTTAAAATCGCAAAAATTCCGAAATAAAAAATGGCAAAACCTCCACCATAACATAAAAGCCAACTTTCCACCTCCAGCTACCGACGCATCAACAATGCATCGCACAAAAACTCGAAAAATGGCGGAGAAAAACTTTATCCTGTCAAAAAATAGTAACAGGAATAATTATCGCGAACATTGCATTAATCAAATTCCGCGCACAGTGGTATCGAGGGGGCAAGGGGGGGTTCCCCCTAGGGGGGCGAATGCGGGCTCGCTGTGAAAAAACGCTGGAAATGACCGGTGCACAGGGGTAGCGGCTTCCTCTTTTTTGTTTATCGATCGCGATTTCGGTGTGTTTTATGACGTAACCAATTTACGCACCAATAACTAAGCAGAATAAGAAAGCTTTACTTTGTAACTGTAATACGAAAGCTAATAGATGACCTAGTATAGTGGTAATAGTGGATAAATAGATAGTCTAGAACGTTTAAACTAGTGCTTTTACATCGAATATTTTCAATATCAATCTAAGCGAACATTGTTCTTTTGAATAAATAAATTCGTTAAACTGAAACATGCCAACAAAAATACGACGGCTGACAAATATAGGTATTTAATTACTATAAGTTATCTACTCATAGCTACAATAACACAATATCTACTTAACTTTTAGCATCATCATTACACATAATTCTAATTACAAAGCATCATCTAGCCGTGTCATTAGCATTATTTATCTATCCAGCATCATTATATATAATATAATATAATGCTGGACAATCCACACAGCATTATCTAGCCCCATGGTAAGCAGAGCTTGTGTTATAGGTACTAGATAACTGATATACATAATACAATACATTACATAGATAGTTTTTTTTTACTATACATAGAAAACGACCAGAACACCCGGAATAAATATCTGCAGATCGTACACACAATTGTTCCGAGGCGGGAATCGAACCCGCAACCTCCTGCGTCGCAGGCGGACCTTCGCCCACCGCGCCACATCAGTCGTCGTTATAATTCCTTTATCACACTATTTGATAATTAACATCATCATTATCATCAAGCTATGTTAGTTCACTGCTGGAACCCTAGCGTAGGCCTCCCCCAATGAGCGCCATAGCGCCCTGTCTTCAGCTTGACGCATCCAATATCTGCCCGCAGTCCTTCGCAGGTCGTCATCCCACACTCAGCAAACGTAGTGTATGGCCAGAGGGCGTCATACACTACGTTTGCTGAGTCGCGAAAATGCTAATTAACATATCTGATTAAAACGCTTAATACTATCCCTCGACATATCCCCAGATATCTGCCACCCTCTGCCATCCTTGTCCAGTGCAGTACCTATATAGCGCTGCAAAAAATGCCGCCCACCCCCTCCCGTGGGAGGTCCGGCCCTGCATTCATTAATTGCTAATTTACAGATCGCGAGATGTATGGGCCATCACGGATATGCATGACGTCATTGTACTTTTATAATGGAGTTTTTGAACGGCTCTTTCATAGTCCAGGGGTAATCAAGTTTTTAGTCGGAAAATGAGTTTTTGGTGAGTGCTATCAATTTTCGCGAAGATGTTTGTGAATAATAAAGATATTGAGCAGGTAAGTAATAAGGTTTTGTTATAATAGTGCGCCCTCTAATCGATCTCAGCGATAAGGCCGCCCTTTATACCTAAGTTTTTATTTCTGTATTGTTTTCTGTTTTGTGTGGTATAATAAAGTGTTTTCTGTCTATCGATCTATCGACCAGTGCTGTCATCTATCTCATCATCAGGACACAAATTAATGGCCACTGCTAAGAAGCCTTCCCCAAGCAAGGGAGTTTTACCTGTGGGACTGAGTTGGAGGGTCAATTTTTACGCCGCGACTGCCACAGCATTCTTGAGTGAATCACTCATACTATTGCCGTTCATTGGCGACCTTTTGATTGATAATAAAAAATAATCATGAGCGTCTAAAGTACTTAGTTTATGTGACAACAACAGAATCGACCAACAGGTAACCGAAGACATAGGAAAAAATATTAAAAAGTAGGTATACACCCTGCGGAACATAATGTACTACACACACGACGAAATCATTTATTTGTTCATGGATGCTCCACTCTCGTGTCCACTAATTGACGCGGCCGACGGGGCGGCGGCATCCTCTGTCACAAGGGTAGGTAGGTGCTCAGCTGATGTCATTGGAATAACATTGGCAATCAATTATTAATATAGCTTCGGCTACTTAGTCGGGAATTTTTAGTAGGTACTATAAATCTAGGTAGGTGAGTGAAGTCGCTGGCAAAAGATAGTAAAAAAATAAACGTTTATACGTCCAGTAGATTATGTAAACCAGTGGTTATCCATTATTAACATATCTTACACTAGCGGACCTCCCGGCTTCGCACGGTTTTAGTACGGATCCCTTACTTTTTTGAAAATACATATAATATATAGCCTTTGTTCACTGGGAATAGTGTAGCTTCCCAACGGCGAAAGAATTTTTTAAATCGGTCAAGTAGTTACGGAGCCTATTCATTACAAACAAACAAAAAATCATCTTTTTAATATTAGTATAGATAGATGTAGGTTTGATTTAATTTTTTAAATATTTCTACTAAAAATCCCCGTGTCAGTAAGCTTACTGACCCGGGGATTTTTAGTAGAAATATTTAACGAACTAAATATAATATATTAATAAATAATTTCTTGGTTATGCATAAAAATAATTGAATAGTTAAGTCGAAAGTGAAGTAGTTAGTTAGTTGCCATTCTATTAAATTAAGTATTCAATTCTATCATAGATCTATTTAAAAATTAACCTTATTTGATAAAAATTCAGTAAAATTCATAATGATGTGCGGAAATGCGATGTCACGAGCTGTGTGGGCGAGAGCTTAGTTTTTTTTAAATTTGCATCGAATTATGAGGGAGTAGAAAATTTTAAATTTTGAGTGTCAAATTATCTTACCCTTTTATCTTATAATTTAAGTTAACTTAATTTTGCACTTGAGTTGTTCAGGTTATTATGAAATGAATCGTTTACTTATTGTCTTAGACCAATAAATAGTTATACATAATTAGAATTACGTTTTCTTTTTTTTGTTAGTACGTAAGTGTAAATAATTTTTCCACCATTGCCCTGTTCAACTGTAAAGTTGATAATAACTTCGGGCATGATCAAATCACCCTATATTTTTGTACTCTCACTGTTAGGGTTGCCAACAAAAAGCGAAATGTCTTAATAAGACGATAAAAATTTAAGATGACCTGCTGCATTTTGAAACATAAAACAAGCAGTTCTTATAAATATCTAAGTAATATTGCTAGAGTGCTTGAATATTTTTTTAAGTAGGTTAGGTAAAATAATAAAGTATTAAGTAGGTATAGTTTTTATTAGATGAGATAGAATATACAACCGAATATTTTCAAAGCTGCAAAGAGATATCAAATTGCAGGTTATTTTTACATTAAGTATAAATAAATAAATAATGGAAAATCCATACATCATCTAGCCCCAAGCTAAGCAGAGCTTGTGTTATGGGTATTCGATGACTGTTATCAATAATGCAATACATAGCTAGATATTTTATATTATTATATTTACATATTTTTTATTATACATAGAAGAACCCTAAGTTTATTTATTTATTTATACTTTTTGCACGAAAATCATAACACAAAACTTATTCTAGAAAATTTATACAAAGGCGAACTTAACTATAAAAAGAGTTCTCTTCCAACAAACCTTATTGGGAGAGAGAGACAAAGTGAAGAGAGAAGTGGGTACATGTGCATAAATAAAATTGGAAATAGACAAAAGGTTAAATTTTAACTTACCAAGTTATTTTAAAGTTCCCGACAGCTCGGGTAAAGACACAACTGGCAACCCTACTCTAAGGGTTCGCAGTTGCCGTAACAAGGTGCGCTGCTAAATTATGAACTGAATTGAGTTGCCTAGGTCAACGCTTCTAGCTCGTAAATGGGTCAGTTTTTTAAACATGTTAAACTATAATAACTTTAGTTAACATTTGCGGAAATTTTATAATGCAATTATAGGCCTCAAACAATGAGCGCCACCGTGCCCTGTCTTCAGCTTGACGCATCCAGCATGTCCCTGCAGTCTTTCGCAGTTCATCATCCCACCTGATCGGAGGGCGTCCTACACTACGTTTACCGAGTCGTGGTCTCCACTCAAGAACACGTTTACCCCAGGGGTTGTTGGTTCTTCGCAAGATATGGCCAGCCCACTGCCCCTTCAGCTACGTAATTCATTTTCGGCCTGAGCAAATCACAGTTCTTTTTATAAAATTCGTTAATAAGTCTGATATGAAACGAAATAAATCAGAAATGGCGGAAACATTCAGATAATGCACATAAAAATGCAGGAATATCTGCATGTATAATTATTGTCGTTTCAAGGGTGGGGGTAGACTGACGGATCGATGCCGCATCGGAGGCACGCGTGTGCTAAATAAACGAAACACGGGGTGGGGAAAAAATCGCCACGTCAAAATGGACGGAGCTGTTGGCGGGGCGGCGAGGATTGGTGGTTGGACGTTGGAATGAAAACGGGGATGACGAAAAATTCAGGATATATTTTTTCTTCTTATTTATATCAAAAGTTGACGACCTCTATGGCGAGGTTGGCGAGGGTCGTCTGCGACGTAGAAGGTCTTGATGCCCGCCTCGGGACAAATGTGTCCGCGATGCGGTGAGGATTTGACTTCGATAATTGAGATGAAAGGGACGACGAAAAATTCAGCATATAATTTTTTCTACATACCTACAATATTAAGTCCCAGGTAAAAAGAAGTCATTATTTGTAATATCAGTCCGAAGAAGAATCAACCATCTGTCCATCGAAACTTTGTTATTGATCAATTAGATACAAAGTTTATAAAGTTGATAATTTACTGACAAGTTTCAACCTTAATTCTTGTAAAAACTGTTAGTTGCAATATTCTACATCACCTTCTTTCAGCCTGAATTCAGTAGCTATAAAACCGAATTTTAAAATAAATTTTACTTCTAATTTATTAAACTTGCAACTTCTAAAGAATCATCACTAGAGCGTTACTGAATAGCAAAGAAAATATAAGCAATTTTAATGTTTGTGATAACGGAATTTATATGTGTGTTTTTAAAATAAATAGGTATGTAGTTTCTTTACTCAGACATATTATTGTCGTTTAAGCCAATAACGGACTTTGTAGCTTTAAAATAAATATTAAGTTTCTTTATTCAGGCATATTATTGTTGTTTTAGCGTTTAAGCCTGCGATACCAATACTCTGTACCCAAACAACAGAGTTGCAACCGTCACCGTACAGTCTGCCAGTCCAGGGGGGGAACCCCCTTAAAAAAATTGCACCTTTCCCCCTCCCACAGAGGGTTGGGTTGGGACCCAACTTTGACGCGACCGCCTAATTGATGAACGCTTGTGATCCTATTAGAAATTGATTTGTTTGATTCGGATTCGAGTAAGGTTAGACGGACTGTGGTTGTATGTGGGTTGCGTTTGGTAGGTTTTAGAAGAAACTAGATTCTGGCCGCGGCTTCGCACGCGCTGTTACTATGGAAACATCCCATGGGAACTGATTTATTGGATAAACAGTAATTTATATTTGATTCCAGGCTTAGGGCTATTCAAAGTTTGTGTGATAGTTATACATTTTTGTTTCTACCTTACCAGAGAATCACGCTAATATTATGAATGCGAAAGTTTGGATGTTTGTTACTTCTTCATGCCAAAACTACTGATTTGATCAGGCTGAAATTTAGGATAATTATTGTTGGAATCAAACATAGATAATTAAACAAACATAGATAATTAGCTGCGCCCCGCGGTTTCACCCGCGTGGTGATAGATAATTTGGAAAATATACAATATATCTTTAATAAATTGTAGCCTATGTGTTATTCTGATATGTAAGCTATATATTAATGTGAAGTTTCATCAAATTCCATTCAGTAGTTTTTGCGTGAAAGAGCAACAAACATCCTCACAAACTTTCGCGTTTATAATATTAGTAGGATTGTTTTATTGCGCACTTAAAAATAAAACAAACAAGATAAAAAAAATACAAAATATGCAACAATGTGGTGGTCTTATCGCTCTAGAGCGATCTCTACCAGACATCTTTAGTATAATAATACTAACGGAAGTTTACCTCCCAAGTGACGGAGCCAGCAGATGGCCCACTTCTTGTAACGTAGTAAACTCACTGAGTACCATAATAAAATAAATACAAATGAAATCTGGTATTGTTAATGCAATAGCAAGATCAAAGTTACTGAAAACATGAACAATTGCTTTACAGACACAAAACAAGAACGATCGATACAGGGTGTACCACATTCTCTTACAGTTCTATTTACGACCTAATTCACGGTTCAGAATGAACGCCATGTATAAGGCGTTACACGCATTATTGTGACTATGAGTTTTGTAGTTCTGAAGCGAGATAAATTGTAATATTTATAAAATAAATTTACATCTTATTTCACACTCGTACAAATACACCCTTTTTAATGTAAAAAAGGGTGTATTTCATACTCACTACGAGAGTGAAATAAGATTCATTTATTAAAAAATAATAATAAGAGGATGTGTGTATCTCAGAATGTGCAGGATCCGAAATGAAGAATTTTTTTACTGCATTAATTTAATAAACTGTTCTTGCGATATCTACTGAAAAAGCTATCAAAAATGTCGATACTGTTTTCCACCAAAGAAACAATTCAGTATAATTTTCAAAAGCGCCACCTGTAACTTTACAGGCTATACCAATACGAGGCAGAAAGCAAATAATACCAGAGCATCAATTCAAAGTCAAAGTCAATAGCATTTATTTCTTTAGGCTTACAAAATAAGCACACAACAGGCATATTTTATACTATAAATTATTATCAAATTCGGATTCAGAGAACATTATTATACAGTAGCAAGTTGCCCATTAGACAATTCTATGGCTGGATTGTAAATACGGCTATTTTGGTGTCCGAACAAGTTGACTAGTTAGAAGTTTAGAGTGCGAACGGGAACGAAAAATGTATCCAATTCGATGGTCACCCTATCTGTCCATAAATTCGTCATTGGCGTTGCGCCAGCGCTTCAGACCAGCATTAAGATATATTATGTTTTCACACATTATACTTATGGGCACTGAAAACAATGGTCGAGTGAGTTCTTTATTGCATACGACGGCTTTTAGTAGAGTTCACCTTCTTGACTGTACATACATTTGACAGACTGCGAAAATATACACCGCATAATTTAATAGTCTACATAGCGGAAATACAGAAATACAATTTATTGGTAAAATTAATTTACATGTAATTTTTTCATAATAATAGTTAAAATTATAATACAAATATAATATAATAATAATAAATAATAATAGCGCTACTGATTGCATAAACATAACAAAAATCGGCACGCGAAAGTCGTCGATAAGCGATTAGTTGCATAGGACTTTTCAAAAGTCCGCACTCCGTCACATTGAATATTGCAAAAGTCGGCAAAGTACAAAATTCGGCACTCGGAGCCGAAATCGTATAGAGGACTTCTGGTAGAGCTGTGGGATACGAGACATACTGAGACACCCTGTATCTTCGATTCAGGCAAAAAAAAAAAATATGCTAGACGCTGTTTTCTATTTGCAACTGTACCTATTTGCTAAATGCTGTCGCCTGTCTGTCTGTTTGTCTGTCAGTGACAGGCTCTTATCACTGTAACTATGTAGCGTAGCGAGCCTTATTTTTCACAGAATTTGTAAAATCGAACCCGCAACTTGTGCCTTTGCCCACACTCCACAATGCCGTTCATTTCAGTATCTTGGTTCGCATTAACTTGTCAAAGCCAACAGTACCTAAGTATAGAAATAGAGTAATTAGATCAATCGTTAAGTCTATATTTCCACTCGTGTTAATATACAGCGGGAATCGACATCATCGTACATCAAATAAATTTGTCTGTACATAAATAATATCTACTTTTGATCCGTCAAGTGAGAGCATTTTATACTATGCGGTGGATTTTTTGCTTAGTCGACAACATAAATAGCCTAACAAATCTTTCACTAGCGTTTTAATGTGGATAGGATAGGTGTATATAATGTTTTTGGAAAAAAATGTTCAGCTATTTTTGCAACTGCATGCTATCCTATTCTAAAATTAATAATATTATATTTTTCGCTTTCCTTAATTTTTTTCATCAGATTTCCTGTTCGTTATAAACAAGTGTTCCTATAAGGCAAAGCCACACTGAACCCTAATTCTAACACCGTTACATTGAGCGACTGTTATACCTCATTTGATGATTCGTCCCGGTGCCTACTACTTTAATTTAAGTATTGATGTAGAAAATACCTCTTTCGAACTATGAACAGTCAACGACGAAAATCGCTGCACAGTTTTGGACCCCAGTCAGTAGTTATTTGCACCTGAGGCTGCCAGAGCGTTATCTGGTGATTCCACATTTATTATTTTCGGACAGCGACTAAACTAAGGATTATAATATTTTCTAATTGTCTATTATTTGATTGTATTATTTTTCTACATTTTTATTGGAGTTTTGTGTGAATGGTTCCCCTAAATCGTCTATTGATTTTTACCGAAGTTTTTTTTAGTAAATATTTGTGTATGTGGAAACTTGTAATTAGTTCTCCATCAGCCATGTACCTACATATGTCCTTATAGTAATTGTAGCTGTAAATTTTCTAAAAATCGTTAAATTAAATAGATATATGCAACAGTGCATGCCCACCAACTTTTGTCAAATGTCGATGTCCAACAATATTTGTCGTAAGCTGTCCCTAAATTTGCTTAATAAAGAAGAATAGATTTGGCAAGACACCACTTAATGTTTTACATTAAGTGGTGTCTTGCCAAATCTATTCTTTAGAAAATTCATTTTACTACTTCATTTACAACTTTATTATACTTTGCTTACCAAAAGTTATAAAAAGGATTCTTATACTTAAACGTAATTAAAATTCGGAATTAATATAAATATTTTTTAATATTAATTCATAAACGATAATAATAATAGAGAAACGTGATTAAATTACATTGATGAATGACTAATATAATTTTTGGATCAATATAAACTTAATTAAAAACGTCCATATAGACAAGGTTACCCAATATACCAATAGGTGGTCTAATTACAAGTCTAGAACTTAGTTAGAGCAAGGTGTCGAAACTAAGAAGTGAAATAGGTCTACAGTATACATTACTTTGTTTTGTTTATTACTTTGTTTTGTTTTTAAGACCTTTTTTGAATAAATAAATATTATTATTATTATATAATTCAAGCATCGCCAAAGAAAAAACCACATGGTGTCGTGATTCTGCTTAGCGGTCGGACCCCAGTAGTTATTGGCACCCGAGCCTGGCAGAGCGCCATCTGTTGATGAATTTATGTGCGTGCGACTCCCGCCGGAAAATACGGAATACTAGCCCAGCACTGGATTTAAAATACTGAGTTTTTTCGGTGATTATTTCCTTGTGAAATAACTAGTTTGAGTGCCCGCGGCTTCGCACGCCTTGTTTCCGACCTACTGATAAGTTTTTTAAGCCAGAGAAGCAAATTCTTACTTAAATTTATGAACAGTTTATTTTTTATTTAAATAACTTCCACAATAACATATGTTTAATATTTAGACGCTAGGGCTGGTCCACCAGTTCAAATTCGCTCAGCGAGCTATGCTCATAGTTTCTCTGAAGGATAGGATTCGTAACGAATACATCCGACAGACAACCAAAGTTATCGACATAGCTCTAAGAATTAGCAAGATGAAGTGTCAGTGGGCCGGCCATATCTCGCGAAGAACCGACGGCCGCTGGGTCAAATGTGTTCTTGAGTGGAGACCACGACTCGGTAAACGTAGTGTAGGACGCACTCCGACCAGGTGGGATGACGACCTGCGAAAGACTGTAGGTAGATGCTGGATGTGGCAAGCTGAAGACAGGGCGCTATGGCGCTCATTGGGTGCGGTGAGGACTATGTCCGGCATTGGACTGCTATAGGCTGATGGTAATGATGATGAATATTTAGATATAAGGTGTTATTAAAGTGTTCATTCATTCAATAACATCAAGAGCTGCAATGCTGACCGCGCTGTGATGGCGGCGCGGCGGCGGCGCGGCGCGGCGGCGGCGGGGCGCGGCGCTTCGAGCCTTACTGATCTCGTCAGACACTCCATAGAAAGAAATAAATAAATATTTTTATTTACCTTAAAACTACCATAAATAACAAACTTAAAACTCCTTACAAATTCTTGTGCGTAGGTAGCAGTGTTCAATTCATGGAAAATATCATCAGCCTATAGCACCCCACTGCTGGAACTGCCTCCTGCCACTCCTCGCCAGTCTATGATGAGTTATTTCTTAAATCCGCTCTTTCAGCTGAGGTGCGGCGGCGGCGTGGCTCTTTACGAGATGGAAGGCTGACTGATGATGATGTTGATGATCCCTCAATAGATGTACAAGCTCTGGCCACACATCCAGATATAAATATAAAACAGTCCTTAATAGCGCGTAAGTCATAGCGCACACTATAAATCCGTCAGTGGGACTGGCGCACTGCCAATGCACTGAACTTAGCGCCCCGAGCTTAAAAATATCATTATGTACTTGACTATTGCTCTGGCTTTTGGCTTTTGTTCGAAAAACTACTTTAGCATGTCCCTCAAAGTCACTATTAGATTTTTACTGGTAATTTGTGTGTATCGAAAAGTTTGTATGTATGGAAGTTTGTTACACTTTCACGCAAAAGCTACAGAATGGATCAGGCTGAAATTTTGCATACTCTTAGTTCCAGGCCGGGAATAAAACATAGACAACTTTTTATCCTATGAGATAGAAATAAAATAACCTTGAATGTTTAGTAGAAACAAACCTATTTATCTCTAAATGGGAGTAGGTCTCAAAAAGTAGGGTTCTAGGTTCTGTTGTCACCTATTCGGTACAGAACCCTAAAAGCGATACGCAGCGACGCGGGCGGCGGCGCCACGGTGGAACGAAAACGTACGGTAGTGGACTTAGGGGTGTGTTGGAACAAAACTTTTATTTTTAATAATATTATGATTGATATGGATTCTTCGCATCAATACAAACACAAACTTCTCTATTCAAATTTCTGATAAATTAAGTATTTTCATAGTTATAGCGATCTTAAGGTTTTTTTTGTATGGGGCAAGAGCCAAATTGCTTACTACGCGCATGCCTTACGGTGCCTCAGAGATTTGTGTATTGATTACTATAGTAATAGTGACGAGCTACAAAAAGAGCCTACAGCCAGACTGCGAAAACTTGCGCTTTGATTTTTTAATTTTTTCCTATTGGATTTTAGGGGTATGTTGGAACAAAACTTTTATTTTTAGTAATGTTATAATTGATTCGGATACTTCTTATCAATACAAACACAAACTTCTCTATTCAAATTTCTGATTCATAAAGTATTTTCATAGTTATAGCGATCTTAAGTTTTTTTTTCCTAGTGGATTTTTTGGTATTTATTTATGTATATTAAATAAAAGAAGGATGGATAAAAACTATTCTAAATTAATTACAATGAGCGCACAATTGGTACTCGTTAGCTGTTGTTTACCTTTAAACAGGTCATGCACAGGTAGTAAGTAGGTATCCACACCACCCTAATGACGTCACTTGTTTTGGTCAACATTATTTGAAAACAATAGATGCAAGATCAAGTTAGATTTATGGCAGGTAGAAATTAAGTCCATTGCTTACTTAGTAAAATTCTCTCAGATCGTGATTACATTTCGTAAGATACGCACTACTCACCCACATAGTATATCGGCATAATGTCTGAAAGTTCGGTCAAAATGGTTGGTGATTTGGTGACAAATTTAGATTTGTTTGTGAAATTAAAGGAAAGTGGCTCCGAAAATGCTTCTGTATTATATGACGTAATAATATCGAGAATAAAAACTAAATTAACTGACGAAAATATTAAAAATTTAAAACGGTTTTGTTCAAGATACTGCTCTAACCTAAATAGGAGAACAGTGCCTATAGGAAAGAAGAAATATTTAGAACTAAAAATAGTGATTGGTTGGATGCAGAGGTTTTGTGGCCTGATTTTATCATGAGTACTTCAGCGGTAAGTACTCCTGATATAATTGATCATGAAACCTCTATGCCCAGTACATCTAATCAACCCGCAACACCTTCGAAAGTAAGCATAGGAACGTATACTAACATAAGTCCAAGAAAACCTTTTTGTGAATTACAACATAAACAAAAAAAGAGACGTGCGGAAAATATTGAAAACACTTCATCTTTGGATGAAATATCTTAAGTTTTTCTTACGAAGCTAAAAGCTAATGGTCGCGAAGATCTTGCCTACATAGTAGAACGATTGCTTAAAAATCCTCAAGAAGAAAAAACAGTTACAGAAATAATGAAAAAAAAAAACTGATAAACCGTTTTTATTTAATTCAGATGAGGCTTTAGGGTTGATGGTATCGCTCAAATTATCTAAATGGCAATACAACTCATAAAGAAAAAGCATAGAGGAAAAAAATTTACACATATTTCCTTCGTATTATAGTGTCCAAAATGCGAAAAAGTCATGTTATCCACCTGAAGAGGAGATAACAGTAACAGACACCACTGTTCAAATAAAACCGCAAGCACTTTTAGACTTGACAGTAAATAGGTTACTAAAAACAATAACAGTGGATGACGATTGCAAAGAAATTAAATTAATCAGTAAATGGGGTTTTGATGGCGCTTCTAACCAAGCCACATACAAACAAAAAATTGAATTAGATAGTGACGAAAATGCTGATGATTCTAGCATATTTATGGGTAGTTTGGTACCTATCAAGTTAGTTTCTGGGGAAAATACAATTTGGGAGAACGATTCCCCTAATTCAACTTATTTGTGTCGACCATTATTTTTCAAATTTGTAAAAGAAAATAAAGCAACAATAACAAACGAAATGGCTTCAATAGAATCTGAAATTAATAACCTACAGGACACAGAAGTAAATGGTATTAAAGTTTCCCATTCATTACTCCTGACTATGATAGACGGAAAAATTACGACTATTTTGAGCGAAACATCAACACAACGATGTGATATATGTAAAGCTTCGCCCAAAGAATTGAACGAATTAGATGTCATCACTCAAAAAACTATTGATACAGATTTGTATAAATACGGTCTATCGACATTACATATGTGGATACGTATGATGGAGTGTATCCTTCATATAGCATATAGATTAGATTTCAAAACCTGGACTGTTAAAGGAGAACATAAAACTCTTATGGAAGTAAAAAAAAGAGCATTCAAGACTCTTTCAAAACCCGATTAGGATTGTTGGTAGACGTAGTAAAGCAGGGCCACGGTACAACTAATGATGGCAATACAGCAAGACGATTTTTCGCAGACTATAAAACATCTACTTCAATAACTGGAGTAGATGAAAAATTGATTAAAAGATTCGCAACTATTTTACAGGTGCTTTCTTCGGGGAAAACTATAAACACGTTAAAATTCAAAGAATTTGCTGAAAACACAATGAAACTATACGTTGAATTGTATAAATGGTACTACATGCCATCAAGCGTACATAAAGTTCTTGCTCATGGATCAGAGATAATAGCCAATTTTGGACTCATTCCAATTGGAACATTATCTGAGGAAGCTTCCGAGTCCAGAAACAAAGATTTTAGACGGTTCAGGTTAAATCGTTCGCAAAAATGTAGTAGAAAAGCGACTAATCAAGACATTTTAAACAATTTGCTAATCAGTTCAGACCCATACATCTCATCCAAACGTATAAAATTACAAAGAAAACACAAAGAACTGTCAGATGATGCAAAAGAATTGCTAGTATTGTCAGCAGCTGACGATAAAATAGATAAAGAGAATATAGAGTTTGTCGATATAAACTCGAAATCAATGGACATCGATGGAATCGAATCTGAGTCTGATGTCGAGTTATTTTAGTTTCTGAACATTTCTTTATTTGTCACCTATCTAGATTATTTTGAATTAAGGGTTATTATATTAATCTCGAGCAATCTCACTTATTACCGTTTTAACCATTAAAAATAAAGATTTTTCGAAATTAATATAACGTACTGTTCAATTAGTGGATTAGGCCTACTGGGGATACCACACCAAAAAAACGCGCCTAGTTCTCTACCTCAAGGGTGGTGTGGAATAGAGAAATAAAAAAAAAAACTTATCTCGTCACTATTACTATATTAATCCATACACGAATCTCTGAAAATCTCCATAAGGTTTGCGCGTAATAAGCCAATTTGGCTCTTACCCCATACAAAGAAAAACTTAAGATCGCTATAACTACGAAAATACTTTATTAGTCAAAAATATGAATAGAAAACTTTGTGTTTGTATTGATGCGAAGTATCCATATCAATCATAACATTATTAAAAATAAAAGTTTTGTTCCAACATACCCAATAATCCAATAAAAAAAAAAAAAAAACAAAAGCGCAAGTTTTCGCAGTCTGGCTGTAGGCCCTTTTTGTAGCTCGTCACTATTACTATAGTAATCAATACACAAATCTCTGAGGCACCGTAAGGCATGCGCGTAGTAAGCCAATTTGGCTCTTGCCCCATACAAAAAAAACCTTAAGATCGCTATAACTATGAAAATACTTAATTTATCAGAAATTTGAATAGAAAAGTTTGTGTTTGTATTGATGCGAAGAATCCATATCAATCATAATATTATTAAAAATAAAAGTTTTGTTCCAACATACCCCTAAGTCCACTACCGTACGTTTTCGTTCCACTGTGGGCGGCGGCGCGCGGCTGCGTCGTCGTTTAGGTACACCAAAAATATCTCCTCTTTGGAATGGTAACCCTAGTCAGTTACTAATTTGTTGTACGATTAGCAATACTTTATGCATGAGTTTGGGCATTGCTCACTATAGGAACTCTGGCTTATTCATTTATAGCCACACGAAAGACCGAGATTATTTCCAAAATAACGTACCTATGACTTTCAATAATGTCTGCGTGTGGCTTCATAAATTTCCAGCGCATAATTATTTGCACAGAGCTCCGCGTAATTACTGACAATCGTAAATCAAAAGTGCGTAAACGTCAGCTGAAGCGCACGCGCAGAATCAAACGCTAGAGAATAAACCAATCATAGAACGCCGTTTTAATGGCGTATGCGTCGATTGTTTATAAGATAATTACTGATCATCTTTTCTCGGTTGGGTGATTGACGTTGGTCTACCAAACATGCTTAATACTTTCATGGTTCAAGACGCATCGGTCAGTGTCATCATGTGGCGGCGGCGGCGGGCCAGCAAGGCGGCGGCGGGGCGGCGCGGCGCGCTCCTGGATGGGCAGTGAATGCGATAAGCCGCCGGCGCCGATGACGCATGCTGATTATTTCGTCTATTCTATTTTTATTATTTATTTTTTCTTAAATAATATAAAATAAAGTTAAACGGAACATCGGAGCAAAATATCTTCATCATAATCTTCAAACGGTGGACTAAGTATCTTGAGAATTATTTAATCCATAAAAAATGACAACTTCAATCAATTAAGATTTTAAGGACTTTCGCTCTCGTTGATTCTCTTACCGCTGCGTGAAATAGAAGAAAACGTTGCCCATAAATATGATGGTAAAACCCAGCCCAAATTCTAAATATCTCTATTGTCTAGAATTACAAAAACTAGATCGCAGTTAAACCTTTCAGTCTGCTCGCCACCGTGTAAGTAACTGTGCTAAACCTACTCGCGAATTAATGACCGTGCGCTAAATATTACCATGCTAGTTGGTGTACGGGTCTGGCTTGATTCTGCCTTTGTTTTTGCAGCTACGACCAGAACACCCGGAACAAGTATCTGCAGATCGTACACACAATTGTTCCGAGGTGGGAATCGAACCCGTAACCTACTGCGTCGCAGGCGGACCTTCGCCCACCGCGCCACATCGGTCGTCAATGATATGATATTATATAAAAGTTTTAAGTAACTTTTAGTTTTGTATTGTTCTTTAGGTTAGTCAGCGATAGATTTTCATGACCAAGTCCCTTCCAAGCAAAACTTCGTAATATGCATTAGGGATAAATATTATGAATACTCGTGACCGTCAGCTGCGACTCCGTGGTTGGGTTGGGCAGTGGCACCGGATTTCCCATGGAATAAGGTTTAAATCAGAATTCTGGAATATGCTTATTTTAATTTCTGATTTGAACCTTATTCCATGGGAATAATGTCGTCATCGCTGCTGCATTCGGAGGTTAATCAAATCATACATGCAAGTTTTTGCCAGTTCTTAAAAAATATATGAACGCAAATGGATGAAAGCGATAGCCTTGAGTAGAATCATTTGTAGTTTTGTTTTAAAGTTCGGTATCCTGAAATTTGCTCATTAGGATGGTTTTCAGCAACAATGAATCAGACAAACTTGAGGTTCAGTAGCGAATGGACATTAGGTTGATTCAGATATATCCGTGAGTAAATCACTCATTTACTATTTTGGTTTCTCATTGGCTGCATTTTGATAAAGTCTGAAGAAAAATAAAGCACTTTGATGTCTGATGTTGACAAAAATCATGGACAACCATAAACTGTATGTACATCAATGTATGTTTTGTTGTAATAAAGGTGTAAATAAATGAATTTGGATTGTTTTTGTTCTGTTATAATTCGCTACATGCGCAAATTTAATTTATTTACATTATATTAAATCGCAGTAAAGTTATCGACATAGTTCTGAGAGTTAGCAAGCTGAAGTGGCAGTGGGCCGGCCATATCTCGCGAAGAATCGACGACGGCCGCTGGGGCAAACGTGTTCTTTAGTGGAGACCACGACTCGGTAAACGTAGTGTAGGACGCCCTCCGACCAGGTGGCTTATGTCCTTATAGGCTGATGATGATGATATAAGATCGCATCTTCTTGCCTCAGTCCGTTCGATAATTATGAAAATTACCGTACTAAACTCCCGTTAAATGTATCTACCTACATTCAGGTTTCCTAGATAATGAATTCTAGACTAGTCTCCTTTATAACAAAAATAATAAAACTGCGTGCATCCTGCACAAACCGGCTCACTTACAGTTGGCACTACTAACCTACGTCACTTTAAACAACATAATATATAATTTTAAATTATACATACATTGCCGTGTCTCGGTCTCACTGATACACTGACTAAGTTAGTCATTACTTTTTTGCGACCTAACTAGTAGTGTAAAACCGGGCCAGTAACCGAAGAGGTTATTATTAGTCTAGTTATTGTCAAGGTTAGAAAAATTTATGAAAACTTGAGTACTTACAATATATTCCTAATTCAGTTGCGAACAAAATTTTGGTTGATGTAGGAAAAAAAATATTCGTGGTTGTCGCAGTTCTTTGTGGTTTTAACAGATTTCAAAAAAGAAGGTTCTCAATTCACCTTTTTTTAAATTGGAAGGCACAATTTGAGATAGTCAAGAAAGTGCTGTAATGCATTGTATTATGTATATCAGTCATCTAGTACCTATAACTCAAGCTCTGACTCTTAGCTTGGAGGTAGACGATGCTGTGTTAATTCTCCAGCATAATTTATTATTGATTTCGATAATAATATCGTACATATACCTCATCTTATCTCTTTAATATAAAAATGAATAGCTGAATGTGTTGCTAAGCGCAAATCTCGAGAGCAGCTGAACCGATTTCACTAATTCTCTTTTTAGAATATTCCTTGAAGTACGAGGATGGTTCTTACGGAGAGAAAGATTAAAAAAATTACCTGAAACAAATGACCACCCGGGCGAAGCCGGGATGGGCCGCTAGATTTGAATAAAGTTGACTGAAAGTTCACAGAGGTTTAAGAACATTTACCCCCATATCTTTAGTCATTACCTCAAATAATTCTCCACTCAAACTTGTTCAAGGGCGTTTCGAGCATTCCTCCAAAACATGCTCGAGTTTGGTATGCTTAGTCGTTAATTTGGTTATATATCAACCTCTCTTATATACCTTCGCGATGGGTAATTGTAGGTTTCATCGTCGTAAATGTAATTGAGATAGTCTCCAAAATCCATTTTAAATAACAACAAACTATTTCGAGGAGCATTCAAGGTAGGTAGCGAGGTACCTTGAGATGACAGTTCGTTATTCCACTCGTATGAAAAAATTCTCGAAGGCTGTTTCGAGTGAATGATTTTTTTACGATCAAGCATACCGAAACGAATTTGGAGGTTGAGTAGAGTTTGAATCGAAGTCGAGGTAATGACTAAAGATATGGGGGTAAGTATATACATACATATATTAGAACTATTTGACGGGGTGACAAATTACTTTTTAATATACTTTTTATTCGCATGGTGTTGGCTTAAATTAAATTAAGTTAATCAAGTGATAATATAGGTATTAGCCTATTATTATGTTTTTTTGCCAATGGCTTTTTAAGTGTTCTTATTACTACAAGTTTTTTTTTAATTTCATTACGTATGCCTGTTTGTGACGTCACCTGTACGGGCTCTAACGGAAGACCAGCGCTGGCGAAGTCTCTCACGGAGCTTAGCCAGCATTATGCTGAGTTAGAGCCCTTTTGTAACAACTCTCTACATGTACCTATTCTATAAGTGTGTCTATTTTTTGTAAATTGAAGTTGTTATGAATAAATGTCTTTCTATTTCTATTTCTAAATAAAAACAAGTTCGCCATGAAACCAATAATTACAAAACTAAGACGTGACTTATTAGAACTGAATGTTTGAAACAAATTTTAACGGTTTTCCGTTGTGAACAATCGAAAACTTTTTCAGTGACAAATTGTTGCCTAAATAATGATTCTAGTCGAAATCAAAACTTATTTCCTTTCTAAAGTCATTTAAAACGGGATATTTACCATGTTTTGATTTTTGAGTTTTCCAATATTTCGGCACAGTTTCATGCGCCATGATCACGGATCGATCGGATCGCTGTGCCTTCAGTTATTCCGTGATAACAACGGAAAACCATTAAAATTTGTTTCAATCAGTCACATATAAATTCAGTTCTAATAAGTCATGTCTTAGTTTTGTAATTATTGGTTTTATGGCGAACTTGCTACACTAAAGTCATTTAAAACGGGATATTTAATCCCGTTTTAAATGACTTTAGTGTTAATAACCATGTTAGTTTCAGACTTACCTTACCTTGGGCAGATTCTGCAGTTGGGTAAAAACAGTTTCGAGAAGGAGGCCAAAAGGAGGATCCAGCTGGGCTGGGCAGCATTTGGGAAACTACGTCGAGTCTTCTCGTCATCCATACCGCAATGCTTGAAAACGAAAGTTTTCAACCAGTGCGTCCTACCCGTTATGACCTACGGAGCTGAGACGTGGACACTCACGATAGGGCTGGTCCACCAGTTCAAAGTCGCTCAGCGAGCTATGGAAAGAGCTATGCTCGGAGTTTCTCTGAAGGATAGGATTCGCAACGAATACATCCGACAGAGAACCAAGGTTATCGACATAGCTCAAAGAATTAGCAAGCTGAAGTGGCAGTGGGCCGGCCATATTTCACGAAGAACCGACGGCCGCTGGGGCAAACGTGTTCTTGAGTGGAGACCACGACTCGGTAAACGTAGTGTAGGACGTCCTCCGACCAGGTGGGATCACGACTTGCGAAAGACTGCAGGTAGATGCTGGATGCGGCAAGCTGAAGACAGGGCGCAATGGCGCTCATCGGGGGAGGCCTATGTCCAGCAGTGGACTGATATAGGCTGATGATGATGATGATAGTTTCAGAAGTTTTATTTCCTTTCTATATAACACTACTTACTCTAATCGTAAGCCTCGCAGGGTCTAGTGATCATAGTGGTTTCGGCAGAATATCAGCGCCTATCTACTCCTGACTAGTAAGGCTTTATGCTGAGTCGAGACCTTTCTGCTTCTGTAACACACATTAGCCTCTCTTTTTGATATTTTGTGCAATTGTTTTTTTCTTTATAAGTTAATTAAGTTATTTCATTTACAATGTAATGCCTACCTACTTTGTTTATGTTTTGTACTGCAGCAGCAAATAAATGAATGTCTATTGTATTCTTTCAATAAATGCAACGCACAACTAGATATATTTTTTCATCTCCAAACTGCAGGAAGCGCAGCTGCGTGCTGGCGTAGATTTATGACCCCATGCACAATACCTACCATCGCTCTTGGAACGCGATTCTTCACGGGTTTTATTTATTTTCTGGAAAATTGGGAAAAGCACGAAAATTAAACGGAACAAGCTTCACGGCTTCCTATCTAATACAACGCACACATTTACCGCCTTTAAAGAAAGAAAGAAAGAAAGAAATTTCTTTCTTTAATTCACACAATTCTTTCCATCCAAAGGCTGCCTGGAAGAGATCGCTTCTAAGCGATAAGGCCGCCCATTGTACTTGTCACATGTAATATCTTTCATAATCTTCTGTATCTGGTGTACAATAAAGTATTTTTGTATTGTATTGTATTGAAAGAAAGAAAATACATAAATACGACACATTACACTAGGTTGCCTGGGAGTAATCGCTGTCAGCGATAAGGCCGCCTATTGTACGTTTAATGTGTAATATTTAGATATAAGATGTTATTTTATAGTTTTAAGTGCAATAAAGTGTTCATTCATTCATTACATAATAAAAATGTATATACAAACAAAAAAATATATAAGGAAACAGATAAAACATACAGAAACATACCTTTATGGAAGTAAGTTCTGCAATTAAGCTAAAACGCTTGCTTAAATGTTTTTTTTAGGATAACTTCATTTGTGAACATGTGTGTCTTTTACTCGAAAGGCCATTGGTATAATATCAGTTATCTAGTACCCATAACACAAGCTCTGCTTAGCTTGGAGCTATATGATGCTGTGTGGATTGTCTTGCATTATTTCATCACCATAGGCCTCCCCCAATGAGCGCCATAGCGCCCTGTCTTCAGCTTGCGGCAACCAGCACCTACCTGCAGTCTTTCGCAGGTCGTCATCCCACCCTGGTCGGAGGGCGTCCTACACTATGTTTACCGAGTCGTGGTCATTCAGCATCAGTTCGTGGTCAGCATTATTTATTTATTTATAAATCACATACACGGAAACGCTTAGTCAAGTGAAAGTTCAAACCCTATGCATATCTACTCGTATCTAATAACTAACTGTTCATTCCTTTTCTTAGAGAGCACGATTATTATTGACGACCGATGTGGCGCGGTGGGCGAAGGTCCGCCTGCGACGCAGGAGGTTGCGGGTTCTATTCCCGCCTCGGAACAATTGTGTGTACGATCTGCAGATATTTGTTCCGGGTGTTTTGGTCGTTTTCTATGTATAATAAAAAATATCTATCTATGTAATGTATTGTATTATGTATATCAGTTATCTAGTACCCATAACTCAAGCTCTGCTTACCATGGGGCTAGATAATGCTGTGTGAATTGTCCAGCATTTTTTTTTTGTTAGGGATCATCATTATTTCGAATTCTAATTTTAAATAGCTACCTACATCTAAAATTCTAAATTTAAATTATCATAAAATCATAACTTCAGACAACAACGTCCAAATTTGTTATTATATTTGACATTAATAGACTTCCGATGGACGATTCGCGATCGCGTGAAGTTGCTCAGATTTTCATGATTGATGTTCATTCATTCAATGAAAAATAACCCATAAAATAACCCTAACTAAAGCTTAATTCAGCTTTCACTAATAAACACCAGCTAAAATACCATAACTGAAATGAAAAGTCCGCAGAACTTTGAGCTTTAAGCTTCCTGTTTTAGGAGTGAAAATCGGATGAACTAGTCACGAATAAGTGGTTCGTGGTCAGTTAAGTATGGAGAATGCTTCCGCTAATAGAATTTTAATGAAGTACAGTCAGTTGTGCCTGTCATGCCCATCTCCTTACGTGACGCGTGCGTGCAGTGCCCGTACGGTTGGCAAAACAAATTGGAGCATTTATAATACTTAGTTGACCTTCGTTGGTCCTTGGCCCTTGGAGATAGATAGATAGATAATTATTTTATTGCACACTTAAAAATAAAACAAACAAGACAGAATAAAATACAAAATATGTGACAATTTGGCGGTCTTATCGCTCAAGAGTGATCTCTACCAGACAACCGTGGGCGATCTCTATCAGACAACGGTGAGCGATTTCTACCAGACAACCGTGACAGATGAAAAGATCCTTCCTACTAATAATATAAACGCGAAAGTTTGTATGTCTGGATGTTTAGTACTCTTTCACGCAAAAACTCCTGCACGGAGCGGGCTGAAATTTAGCTAGCAGACAGGTAGTTCTACGCCCGGAAATATATTATGTAGGTGTTTTGTTCTAAAATATATGTAGGTGTTTTGTTCCAAAATATCTTCGTCTTCTCTCTCTGTTTCTACATTTGTGACACGGCCCATCACAATCCGTTTATTGGTTGGCAGCTAAACTGTAAAAACTTCCCAAACCAACAGGAATTTTGATTCAACAATTCAATGATAAGATAAGTAATAAAAATAAAGATAAGTCACAATACATTTTAAACTTATAGCTAATTAACAGCAACCTTAGCTTCAGTACCTATCGCACCACAAAATATATTTTTATCAGCCAAAGCTTCGTCAATTGTATAATAACTCTTATTCAACAGAATTCTTTTAATAAATACAAATAGATCAAATGTCAGGTTTGTTTCTAAATATTATATATGTTCATTTGTACTGAAGAGCTTAGCTTTTTATGCCAACGGTCCCTGAGTAGCCATCTATATTTGCCGAATCTCTCCATCGTAGATGTTAATAATTAAGGAGTACAGTTAGAGATGCTGCGATAGTCGACCTGCTGATAAAAGCATATCTACATTGTGTTTGATAACAGTTGCACGAACTGGGAAATAACATTTTCTGACATCGGAAAGGAAATTGTCTGTCCTAACTGTGCCCCGCGGCTTCACCCGCGTGGAAATCTATGTGCCAAATGGTTTATAAACCTTCCTCTTGAATCAGTGTATCAATAACAAAAAATCACATAAAAATCCGTTGCGTTGTTTTAAAGATCTAAGCATACATAGGGACAGACCATCGACATCGATGGGACAGACAGACAGCGGGAAGCGACTTTATTTTATACTATATGTATAGTGATTTAATATTGAATTGTGTATACATACGAAGGTGCTAAAATGCTTCTGATTTTTTCTATGTAAGTAATATAGGCACCTACAGAAGGTTAGATTGAAGGCACTTACACAGTTGGCAACCTGCACGATTCAGCTTCCGGCAAAGAGCGTGACGGTACAGATTATACAGCAGTTAGTATGGTGTGTTATTTGAGTTAAAGGTGGGTGTCCATCAGAAGATTTTTTTTTGTGTTAGAATGTAAGTTAAAAAAATAATTACTTTTCATCCTATCCACCCACGGTTGTTTGGTAGAGATCTCTATTCAGCGATAAGATGTTTGTTTTATTATGTATTGTCTATCTTAATATTATAATAAGGAAATACACTGTTCATACACCATAAGTATAATATAATTTATTATACCTACCTTGTTCCGAGGCGGGAATCGAACCCGCAACCTTCTGCGTCGCAGGCGGACCTTCGCCCACCGCGCCACATCGGTCGTCAAATTGTCGAAGTGTTTGACGTATCCAAATGTACGTTACGTAGACTGTTACGGTTTTAAGGAAATAAAACACGTTACATTTAGATTTTTCTCAACTGAGAAATATACACATAAGCAGGTAGGTATAAAACTTTTAAAATTTTGTGATTTTGCAACAATTTAACCTAAAGAAACTAGGGTACTACTACTAAATAATCTTTATACCCATTAAAGATTTATTACCTACGTACTTATAATTTTCTTGTATTATATCAGCTTTCAACTTCATCATAAAAGAATACCTATAATAGAAACTCTATATTCGTCAACTAGCTTACCTTTAATAATATAATTCAGTGGTCCACAAGGCTCCATCCAAAGCTACCGGTAAATACCAACCATTTCACATCAGCCGGCGCAAGCGCCGTGACCGCCGAATATGTTCCATCCCGAATAACTAATCGATTCCATCTCGATTGAGATGCTGAATTGTTGACCATCGATCGAGAAATGGGTTATTGACACGTGAGAACGATGAGGGAAGTGGAGCCTAACAAAGAGATAAGGTTTATTTTTTATTTGTTGTTTGTAGAGCATTTACAAGTTATGATACCTATAGGTACTAGATAAGCTCCACGGCTTTGTCGGCTTGGAAATCGATGTGTTAAATGGTTTATAGACCTTCAAAATATAGAAATGCGTAGTTTAAAGATCTAAGCATTTATATAGGGACAAACAGACAGCGGAAAGTGACTTTGTTTCATATGTAGGGATTATACATAGGCGTACATAGGTTTAAAATGACAGTAGACACAAAATATGAGGTGTGCCAAAATAAATTGACAAATTATTCTCAATTTCCTATTCGTATAGGGGGCACTTACTTATGTGTGTAAAAAGTCAAAGCACTGGAGATATTATGCTTGCCAAATTACATAGATTAGTTTTGGTAACAAAATCAGAAACAGCTCTTGAGAAGCCTGCAAGGCTCTCATAGCGACAGCACATGACTTGAGGAAAGCTTTCCTCGATGTAGAAACCGGAAGAAAGAACTCTAGTTCGATTCCTGCCCGCATTCAACAACGTAGACAACGTTGAGTCGAATGTTGATGACCACCTGATGAACAAAATCAAGAACACACTATCCCTCTGCTATGACAGCAGCATATATTTTCTCTATGAGGTTATTGGTTTCAGCCAAGGAATAGAGGTGAATGGTGAATCTATGCAAACCCAGCTTTGTAGATAAAAGATTGAAGAAGAAAATTTACCAAACCTATCAAATTTACCTGCCATAACCAACGATAAAAATGCTGCGGCGGCCCCAGTTCCGTACTGAGTAAAAGGTTGCAGGTTCAAGTCCCGTCTGGGCCGTATATAATTATTAAATTCTTAGATTTTCCCGAAGTTGGTGCATGCACTAGGTACAAAAAAACTAAAAATGCTTAATATTTTCTAACAAAATGTAGAATACTTTTTATAGTTCGCTGCAACTTATTATCTATCTTACCTACTCAGTAGGTAATTATCATCTGATAACTACCAGCAATCAACAAATCATCACTTAGCTCGAAAATCAATAAAAAATGCTCCAAAATCAACTAAAAGAACCCAATCAATCGAAAATAATGAATTAATGGTAGCCTTTCTAATAGACGCGTCAAAAGTGATTTCACACGATAGTCGGTTGATTTCTTGTTCCGCCTGAAATGTTCGTAGGTAGATTTCACATGATAGACGGTTGATTTCTTGTTCCTAAAATGTTCGTAGGTAGAATTAAGACAAAGTTAGTGGTTGATAGGTACAGTTAGGTAAACAGTACACTTAATGATGATTATTCTTTTGATTTTAAACGTAATTCCTTGAAGTCCGTTATGTCCGAAGCAGTCACACTGCATTTCTTTTCGGCCCATTTGACGAACTCTATTTTTATGTACCTACTTGTCCTGTTATATTATTTTTAAATAAATAAATAGATATTCTTCTTCTAGTGTGTTATTTCATTATTTTTCTAGTGTGTTATTTAATTTTGTCTTGTAGTTATTAAGATGGTAAAATAATTCAATGCACTAGGCATACCGAATTGGAGATATCTGTAATACTAAAGTCATTTAAAACGGGATATTTACCATGATTAGATTTTTGAGTTACCAATATTTCGGCACAGTTTCATGCGCCATGATCACGGAATAACTCCCGTTTTAAATTACTTTAGTGTAAATAACCATGATAGTTTTAAAGATATCTGTAATGTTATGATCTCATGTAAATAAATAAATAATTTGAATTTGAATCCCGTCGAAGCTCAAGTTCTATTGGTATCATTATAATTAGAGACAGACGTCGCTGTAGACAGATCGCGTGCTAGTAAGTGCTACCGAGCAGGTGTACGCCAGGGGGCGATTGTTTGACCACTTTTATTCATCTAATCTATTCACGTGGTCACGGAAAGCACATCATCGTAGATAGATAGAAAACATTTTATTTTGCCACACTATACAAAAATAAACATTGTAATTAAAGAATTAAAAAGGCCTTATCGCTGAGAGCGATCCCTTCCAGACTACTTTAGGATGGACTGGACATGATGAACGATATAGTATAGACGGTGGCACTTTAATAAATATGTATATAGATAACAAATAAAACCAAATCACTATATACCATCATAATACCTACATTACAATAATTATAAGAAACTTACATAGACATAAGATAAAGCTATCATCATCATCAATATAGTAGTCATAGTAGTCCACAGCTGGACATAGGCCTCCAATAATGAGGGCCATAGAGCCCTGTCTTCAGCTTGCCGCATCCAGCATCTGCCTGCAGTCTTTAGCAGTAATGATGACTTGACTTTTGAACGTTTTGATGGTAGCATAAAGTTAAAAGGAATAAAGTATTTAGAAAGTGAAATTACCTAACTAAACCAGTTTAACTGCAGGGTGTGGCAAATACCTAGGCATCCTAATGTCAGGTCTTAAAATGAGTTATGAAGTTTCATAACCATAATTACATGTGTAAAGTCTAAGCTAGGTTACATAGTGTTTATCTTTATTTATAGCTTATTTACACACATATAATATCAATTACAATGAACGACAATAGTTGCTGAGCTACTTTCCAATATTGCTTATCGGGACATGAGCTGTGGTGAACGATTTTTTGAAATATGCTTACGTTCAGTCATTTTCTTTTTTATGTGTACTAAAACTGAACGTATACAATGTGTATTGTCGAACCTTGATCAAACGAGATGTGCGGATACACGACATATATTTATCGATAAAAAACAAAAAATAAAAAATTATATGTTACTTATTTCAAAAACAAAGCCGATTTAATTATTATTTAAATTAAAACTACTTCATCTGGTTTTTTATTCGTTTCTTTTTGAGTAAACGGTGTATATTATTCAAAGTAGTCTCATTTAAAAGCTAGATAGTCTACCTAGCTAAGAAAATAATAAAAAATACTATTTCGGTACATAAGCCTAGTAAAATTAATTTTTTTTTAGAAATTTGCAAAAAAAAAACGATTTTTATTTTATTTTTGATCTGTCACTTTAAAACTGGGTTATTGAGGTGTACTTTTTTGCATGTTGTATTAAACTCCATAATTTAGACTACAAATCTTCCAAAAATCATCAATCTTCCAACATCTCGTTTGATCAAGGTTCGACAATACACATTGTATTAAAACAAAAGTACATAATGTAAACTGTACTGTATGTACTAAAATACTATCTCTACTAGACTTTTTGCCTAATTGGGAAAGTGTTCACAACAATAATTTCCTAAAAAGATTAAAAACAGTTATAAACTTATTAGAACAGAAATTTCTATCGATAACGGTCACAAAGCATTTAAGCATGCCATTATAAAGCAACGGGTTTTGAGAACTAAAACCAAGCCAACAAAAGGTAGCACTGATAAAAAGTAAAAAAAAAACAAAGTTAAAGAGATATTGGGTTTTGAGATGGCAAATAGAGATGGGCTCAACCGGTTTTTTAAACGGCTTTTAACGATCAATAAGTATCAACATGTTACAAAATACAAATTAAATATATTAAGTTAAATAAAAGCTGGAAATATGCATGATCTACTAAGAATTGGAGTAGTCTGAAGTAGGCAATAATTAAATTATCTTCAGTTGGATAAGTCCTTAGCGTATGTCTGAATGCTGTTTACTAAACAGTTAATTTTAAATATATAAAAAAGGCACTTTAAAAACTACTTACCTTCTTAATAGCTTAACAAGCAGGTAGAATCAACCCCTGCGCAAATGTTTCATGGGGAGCGTCAATAATTTCGTTTTAATTTTTAGTATTAGGTATAACTAACCCTAGTAATATGCTCTCAATATACCTATTTAGAGTATCCGAAATAAAATGGTTTTTTTAAATTTATTATTGAAAAGTAAAAAAAAATACATTGTTCAGATAATAGGGATCTATGTTTCCTAGATGCGAATACCACAGGAATCCAAGCCGAGAAGTTTATTTCGCAACCGGCTTTCCTACCTTTCCCTTCTATACATCACTACGACAAGCCAAAAAACATCAGGCGCCTCGGCAAAAAGCCCGCAACTGATTTAAGAAGTTCACTAATCGATAAAAACCTTCGAATCGATATCTAATCGAGTCAACAACGTGCGTGACGCACGCGCGTGCAATCGATCGGCGCGTGGCGTGCGCGACTCGATCTTAGGGAAATCGATTTCTGGTTTGGCAGAAACTGACCTTTGAAGACACTCGATGGTACTTACTACCAACTTTTTTAAAATTGTTTTATAAATTGTCTAAGAAAATATTTTAAAAATTGATGGGTCCCACGCCCACCCAATTTGCAGTAATGTGAAACTGGAAAAACATACATTTGTCCAGATGGAATCCACTGATCCGTTTTAAAGATATGTCATAAAGTATTCACTAATTTCGGTTTCTTCCCAGTACTAAAAATCGTTAGGTACCTGACGAGGCAGGCCTATGTCCAGCTGTGGACTGCTATAGGCTGATGATGATGATGATGACCTCAGAGGTTGAAACTTCACGAATAACAAACAACAAAACTCTTCCACTCAAATCAGGCAACAACTTATAGTTTACTAGCTGCGCCCCGCGGTTTTTGGATAGATATTTTGGATATATACTATATATCTTTATGAAATGTAGCATATGTGTTATTCTGATATGTAAGCTATTGTAAAGTTTCATTAAAATCCATTCAGTAGTTTTTACGTGAAAGAGTAACAAACATCCATCCATACTTACAAACTTTGACGTTTATAATATTAGTGAGATTAAAATTTTCGTGGTATAATAAAGTGTTCTATCTATCTACATCATCAGCCTATAGTCCACTGCTGGACATAGGCCTCCCCCAAATCTATCTATCTAATCCCTCTATCTACCTAACTTCTACAAAAATACCTCACTTGAGATCACGTGTCCTACCGTAGGTCAAAAGGGGCAATTCAGGCTCAAGGGGGGAGGGTATTGCGGGTTAAACAGACCCCCGCACACGACTCTGTTATTCTTCGCTTACCGAGCCCAATATTTTCTCTGCCTAAAAAAACAAGAGAAGTTTTAGAGTGTTTTTATAGCGCGACGCGACGCTGTCTCATTTGCCATCTCTGTGCATGTCTGAAATATGTAAGTATTAACATTTATGTAAGTACCTACCTATTCTCCTTATTATTCTACGTCTCATAATTAGGTTATTCGAGAAAGTTTTATCTAGAATTAATCCTACTAATATTATAAACGTCTTTGTAAGTAAGGATGGATGTTTGTTACTCTTTCACGTAAAAACTACTGAATGGATTTTAATGAAACTTCACAGTATAGCTTACATATCAGAATAACACATAGGCTACAATTCATAATGATATATAGTATATTATCCAAATATCTATCACCTCGCGGGTGAAACCGAGGGGAGCAGCTAGTATCAAATATGTATTATATCAAATTGTGCTTTATTTATTTTAGACCTCACAAAATTCTAATTGCATAAGTAAAACTAGGGAATAAGATATTTTTTTGTTCACTTCAATCTTTTTAAGCTAAAGTAAAAAAGCGAATAAGAAACCTTTACCTTGTAAGGTTGTTAGTTTTCGAGTTGGACCTAAACTTTTCCCAAGTTTTATTATCATCTAGCCATTTAATCTGATATTTTGTAGTAGATAAGCCTTTTTACAAAGGATATGTTTGACAATTTGTTTAGATTTATTTATTGAATGAGATGAAACTTCCCTTGTGCTTTGACGTTCCTATGCACCAGTTGACTATACAAACAAATTATGTAGTTCAAATTAAAAAACCTTTATTTCTTGAGACTTACATAATAAGCACTTAAACAAGTAATTTTGTTTACCAGAAATTATTATCAAAAAAGAAATAAGGTGGTACCAATTAAGCCAAGAAATCAAGTAACCGACGTGACGCGCGACGAGTCGAAAATCTTTAGGAGGGGAAGGATGTGGGTTCAAGTCCCGGCGAAATCGATTTTTTTGAGGATATTATATAATTTCTCAGAGTTTAAGTACTGTTTCAGCTTCTAAATCCATTCACACTAATATTATAAACGCGAAAGGTTGGATGTTTAGATGGATGAAAGGTTGTTACTTCTTCACAACAAAACTAGGTACAGCACGGATCGGGCTGGATTGCATACAGGTAGTTCTACTTCTAGTCCTGAAATCAAACATAGGCTACTATTATCCCAAAAAACATTTCCCATAGGATAGAAATCCTCTCCGTTTCTATAGAAAGAACACATGCGAAGCCGCGGGCAGAAACTAGTAATAGTATACTTCTTAATAAGAATACATTTTATAGATACCTCAGAATCTCTCATTTAGCAGAGTGTCAACGTCTATGGACACCCAGTTTAGTTAGACAGAATAGACAAACGAATGCTAGGGTTGTCCCTAGAGTTTTTCATATATTATGATAACGAAAAGGGTCGAGGTCTATAGGTACTAGTGCTTACATGTATATTTGTTAAGCAAAGTTATAATAATAATGCTGGAAAATCCACACAGCATCATCTAGCCACAAACTAAGCAGAGCTTGTGTTATGGACACTAGATGACTGATATACTTAATACAGTATAAATGTAGATAACGACGACCAGAAAACCCGTAGCGAATATCTGCAGATCGTACAAACATTTGTCTATAGTGAAGCCTAAAATACTCGTTTAAAATAATTATGACAAAACTTAAAGTGGTAGCAACAAGCAAGTGGGAGCATAGATACATTTAAAAAATTTAATAATGTAATTGCTTCTACTTATTTAAGTTTAACAAGCGGTTTGTTTTCCATCTAAATAAAAATAAAATTAATTAATAAAAAAAAATGTATTTCCCGCCGAAATACATTTTTTTTTATTAATTAATTTTAGACCGACGACGACCCCCCAAACCCTCGCGAGCGTGTGGTTACTTACATTAATGTTAAAAAAAAGTCTCATCGATAGCGTATATTTGGTATAAATCAACATCTTGTATACTTAGGTATCTAAAATTTACTTTTCTAGTAAGTAATATCACATTGTAGACAACATGACAACCAATTTTTTAAATCCTCGTCATTTCTCGCATGTACCGACCCTATGGTCTGCTGTTTTTTCATTTACGAATATTTTCGTAAGCGCACGATATTTTTTCTGTGTGTTTTTCCACTGGCAAGATAAACTACGCTCCATCAAAAATGTGGGTGTATTTTTTCTTTTCGAAAATATGTTTAAATTTTAGGTTATTTTGGTTTTAGGTTAGGAACTGTTTAAACAAAGTATGCTGTGGTTTTTAGAGGCTGCAGAACATTAAAAGAATAGGGCCTTTATAAATTTTAGGGTACCTAACGTAAGCAACGAACCTAATAAGTGTTTTGTACGCAGCTTCCCAAACATTATCATAGTTAGAAAGAAAGAAAGAAAGAAAATACATTTATTGATTCACAAGTAGGTACCTACAGCTTGTTACTAAATAATAATAATCTATAAGGTAAACAAGAACATAAAGAAATAAATAAAATTAACTACGTATGTATTATATAAAAGCAACAAGCGACTCCACAAAGCGAACCAATAGGTCCTGTCTCAGCATAATGTTGCTCTACTTCTCCATAAGAAGTAGAGCAACGCTGGTTTTCTGACAGAATCATTATATATACATTTATATATTATATATACATAGTTTGAGTTTCAGTCTTGAATGCGGATCAAAATATGCGCCTACTGGATTGGAGTGGAGGGATCGGAGTGAAGAGGTCCTGATTATGTAGGTCATTGAATAAATAAGCAAATACAGTCCACAATCGAAAAACGCTATATTCAATTCAATTTATTTAATTAGAACGGTCATACAAAAAACCAATTACACTAACTTATTCAAATCAAGTAATCATTAAAATATCAAATAAAAAACTATAAATATAATTCAGTTTTAAAAAGACAATTTTTTTTTATATCTCCTGACGAAGATTTTCTAAACATGTAATTACCTACGGTAGGTACCTACTAGTGAGTATTTAGAAATTTACTTATAAAAAATGGTAAGCCTTTCAGTTAATAATATGGCCAGTTAAATATGGAGATAATTAGTGTTCAGGCAATATTGAAACAATTCAGCGTTCAGGGCCTTTCGTTGCTGACTAGGAAAGTTACCTAAAATAAAAGTTTGTTTGCATAAAGTAAGTACAAAAAACTGTAAACTTTCGAATAGCCCTTTTACTCGAGACAAAACGAATCGATTTTCTGTGGTCCCTCAGTTTCGAACTAGAAAATAAAACTCGATCATAATTAATGAGCAGTTGTAAAATAAAAATAAAACTAATTTGCCAAACAATAAGCGGAATTAACCTGATACCGTCCAAATATTTTCACACGAAACCGTCGTTGTAAAACCAATGGTACTCAAGATAAGATATCTAAACATAAATCGTTAATAATAATAAAAAAAAATCTGTATGTCATCTAACTGCGCCCCGCGGTTTCACTCGGGTGGTGATAGATATTTTGGATAGTATACAATATATCTTTATGAATTGTAGCCTATGTGTTATTCTGATATGTAAGCTATATTATTGGAAGTTTCATCAAAATCCATTCAGTTGGTTTGTCGTGAAAGAGCAACAAACATCCTCACAAACTTTCGCGGTTATAATATTAGTAGGATATATCTGTAGGTATAATGACCTTTACGAAATCGACCAAAAGGCCTGTCAAATCCAGTCGCCCATAGACAATACCCTCATCTCCGTGATGCTACTACATAGTTCTGCCATGGCTGAGTGGCTGCGCCCGCGCATTCGACTCGCCGCGCCCGCCGGTAATCACTGGAGTAATTACTTTGGAGATTGCAGACTATACAGACGGGTACCAGGGTTGGAAAAAAACTGTTTTTTTTTATATTTTATAAAACAAACAGTTCAAAATGTTTAAAACAAGTGTTTTTTTTTTACTTATCAATTATAGTGAATAATAAAATAATCCACTTCTAAACTATTTCTTAATTCATATTAGTAAAAATTAACAAAACGATAAATATTTACTTTTGTTACATATCTAAGTACCTCTAACCTAATTATTAAAAATTATTATTAATCAATACAAAACACTTTACATACACGTTGTATGTAGTGTTGTAGGTAGGTACTAGAGAGAGAACGGGGAATAGGTACCGTACCCACCAATCCAGTGAATTACTTTCTTTCGACGGCCGACATAGGGACTTTCCCTGCGGGACTTTACTGGCGGGGAGTTACCTATGCAGTGTATAAATACCACAGCCTGTCTGTGGTATTTATACACATTCATTTGCAATAAAAGGTAGTTTTAAACCCTGTTTTTTTCTTAATAAAAAACATAGTTTTATTTCAAACTGTTTTAAACACGTGTTTTAATACAACTTGTATTAATTATGCCAACCCTGCCGGCTACTGACTGGTGTTGCGGCACGTAATGTGACGTGTTTCACAGCGAGCGTTCGTCCAGCAAAATTTCAGCGCGATCCGTTCAGTAGTTATTGCGTGAAAGAGTAACAAACATCCACACATACAAACTGTCGCGTATTTATAATGTGAATAGGATTCTCAATGCGAATGGTACATTACGCCCCGTCAGTACCCGGCTTAATATCTTTAAAAAGGCAATAGCTTATTTAGTTTGTTATTTATTATATGTTATAACTATCTATTAAATGCCTAATTTGCTGTAACATATTATAATATAAAATTAAGTAGGATAAATATACATATTTATCCTACTTAATATTATAAACATGAAAGTTTGTATGTATGGATGGATGTTTGTTACTCTTTCACGCAAAAACTCGTTCAGTAGTTTTTGCGTGAACGAGTAACAAACATCGGGCTGAAATTTTGCATACAGCTAGTTCTGGGCCCAGAATAAAACATGGACTCCTTATTATCCCAGAAATCAGTTCCCATAGGATATAAATAATCTTAAACTTATCGATAGAAACAACGCGTGCGAAGCCGCGGGCAGAAACTAGTATTTAATAATAAATATATTTTTTATGTTATGCTACCTTCTTCCTTCTCATTGCTTTAATGTGCGCATCTTCAGCAACACCGTGAAGCCACGAGGAAGATCAGAATGAAATAACTTTCCGAAGAAGGCTTGTGTTAATGACAGATTGCACACATTTTAGATAATGCTGTGTGAATTGTCCAGCTTTAATATTATTTTATTTATTTTCGATACTTTTTCGATCTCACTCAGGGCATACTAGGACCTTTTTTTTTGTCGACGGTCAATGCAATATGATTGCACACAGAAATGTATTAATAAAAATTAAATTAAATCGTCATTTAATAATCAAAATCAATGAAATCAATAATAAAATGGCCAGGGTATATCAATCAGTTTAAATATTTGGTAGTACCAACAAAGTTACCCACACTTATCAAGTCCTTATGTCCGGATCACAGATCTCGAGTAAAAGCTGTCCATAGTAATTTAGGTACTGACGGACGTACAGGCCGACATTCTTTATTAACCCTTCCCTTCCATAATCTTACGGGAACATATAGCAAGGCTCACACATTTTGATACTTTATCTCAATCGTTGTTATATCAGAGTACTTATAAGAGTGGCGCGTTGAAGTCTTTTGTATGAAAAATTTAGGTTTTGTTTTGTTTGGTCAGTACAAATATTTCAGATATTTTTGTCGTTGTTTGTTGTGAAAAATAATAAATAATTATGTTCGGTTTCATTATTTGATTTTGGAGTTAATTAATATATATTATTTTTATCTATATTATACTGGACAATTAAAAATCAACACAGCATCATCCAGCCTCAAGCTAAGCAGAGCTTGTGTTATGTATATGGTATTAGATATACTTGATCTAATACACGTAGAAAATTAAATTGGACTAATAACCCAACAACACTACGTCATACGTGCAAGCAGCATAAACCAATTTGCTCAGGTAAGACGGAGCATTTGAATAACAAGACGGTAGCTCGCGCAAGCCCGGCGCGTCAGTTATCACGAGTTTATTTGCACGTGTGACCACACTGACCACTGTACCGTGTTCCGTCTTTTTGCACAGTCTATAACTACACAAATTGAACTGCGCAAGTAAAACGGAGCGTGTGGCTAGGCTGGTGTGAGGGCTGTATAACAAAGGTATCTTAACGAAATCGTCAATTTGCTTGAAACAAGTTAATACTTATTAATTGTTTAGTCTAAAATTAAAATTGGCATTGCAATTTAAACTTTAAACTTTTGATCTAGGTTAATGACAAGCAGTTCTAACGGTTTAATTTTTACACGGAGTAATACAAAAATATGGTATGATTACTTTCACATTACTACAGCCATTAATACAATATTATTATTTATTTAATAACGTCAATTTCCAAGTCAAACGGTAAATAAGGTAAGCAATATAGTATACAATATTGTCCTTAAATAATATAATAGTAGAAAAAATAATTTATTTTCAATCTTATTATAGACAACGCAACGCATAGAACTCTTCTACAGAGTAGTAAGAGCTATCTAGAAGCCATTTCTTTAATTTATTTTTGAAAACCATGGTGGAAGAGGCGTCATAATATTCAAGTATCAAGACATGTAAGACCCCAGCGTCCGGTTTCAAGATGGATAGAGCACCTGTTCGAGCCCGGGGCGATTCGGCAACAATCGGAGGACTTCGGTCATCTTCGTCTTAACCCTTAAACACCCACTCCGTAAGACGACGCACTAAAGTTGAGTATAAGTTCGTTTTTATGTAAATTTGTGATGTCAGGGGTGCGTGGGAAAGATTTGAGATTGATATCTGAATTTTATTAACACTTTGCATGTGGTGGTTTTTTAAATAGTGTTGTTTTGTTTTTGGTAGTTCCACCTGAAAATGTTATACTTTACTTTATGTGATACTAGAACTTCAACTTTAAAGTTTGGACTAACTTAGACAACTAAGCGTAGATACTAAAAAAGGATATTTTGTAAGTAAGGACATACATTAGAGTAAGAACTAAGTTAAATTAGTACTAGTATTTACAATTCAAAGAACTGAGCCAACTGCAGACTGTTGCAAACAAACTAGGTAGTAGGTACTTACAGATATTAAAAATTAAATCGACCCTATTCGATTATCCTTCCCTACTAATAATAAAATAAAACAGTGAATATTGTAACGTTATGGAGACTGGTTGTGCTTGTGCAAGTCAACGCCAAAACTATTGATTGGATCGAGCTGAGAGGTATAAAACAAAGGTTTTATCCCGAAAAAATGCATGTGAATCCACGGGCAGAAGCGAGTGATACCTAGATTAAATAAATGATATAAAACAGACTTTTTCATGCATAGTCTTGATTTACCGCAATTGATATTCTATTCTTGACACTACAGCCCAATCCAAAAAATAACACATTTGAGAGGCCACTACTGGAGACCAACCTAATGTAGTGAAAAACCAAAGCGCTGTATATAGGCATAACTTCTCTGAGCTGCTCGTCTATAACTAAGTAATAATAAGAAGCTAACCTAGCATATCTTTTTTCCGTATTTTTTGCCAATATGTATTTTATTATAATTTTTATGGCTCTTAATTACTGGACACTGACCTATTGACACTAGAAGAAAAGATGACGGAAACAAAAACAAAAGTGTCTGTATCGAATGCATGTATTTGATACAGACACATGTGTATTTATTTAGATGCAACTTGCTTGGAAACAGAAACCATGAGGAATTTTTGACCTTTACAACAATGACAGTGATATTGTTAGATACCTGACCCGACTATACAGGGTGTTACAAAATCTATATTTTGATATTTAACTAATAAATAACTTTAAACATAATAACTTATATATAATAATATATATCAATATTAGCATTGAGTTACTTCAAATAAGCACGTGTGCATGCAAGTGGCAATATAAAAATAATACAAAGCGAGTAACATAATACTTAATTTTTTATTGGATTGCATTAGGTAATAAAAAAAACAGTACCTATCTAGTTTTCTACAAAACAAGTTGAAAAACGTTATAAAAAAAAGAAGACAACACATGCCTATATAATTAAATACATCTACCATGTCAAGCAAAAAACAGGGTATCTACCTACTTACTTCAAAATAGTATGTTCTAGTTTTGCTTCTTATCAAGTTGACAAGTGCATTAACAAAAAGAATAAAGATGGCGCCGAACGGTACCAGCGCTCGCTTCCTATAAATAGTTTTACAACTTTCGATCTCGACGACCACATTCTCGCGAGTAATACAATTTATTTTGTTCAACAAAGTGATTGTTTTGTCTATATTTATTTGTTTTGCTTCTGGACAGGTATTTAAATACAAAATATATTATAATGAGATATTTAAAATGATTTTGTTTTATAGTTTTCCAATATTTCGGCACAGTTTTATGATCCATGATCACGGAATAACTCAAGGTGTTTAAATAGTACCTAGTCAAGCTTATCTTATTTTGCACTTCTGCCCGCGGTTTCGCTCGCGTTTATTGGGATTTAAAAGCTTAGCTTTAGTAATTTTATCTTAACAATTCATTTATTGTTTTATAATTATTTTACAGTGTATCTTTGGATTTGGATCTGAAGACAAGTTTTTAACAAGGTTCAAGTTTTCATCTAATGCAGTTTTTAATTATAAATAGTCAAGTCATAAAATTAAGACTAGCAGGTCTTAATTTTATGCAGGTAGATTTCTTGACTTTATTGTGGAACTACCATTTAAATCAGTGTCTCCTTCTCAAAAAGCATCACCCTTTATCTACCAAACCCTTTCTTCGAACATGTTTTATTTTTTCTTTTTTACGATCAATCCTTTTTCTTTTTTTTCTGGCCATTAGCTTTTTTTATTCGTCTTCGTTTTTTGTGGGGATCCCAAATTAATATAATGTTTTTTGTGTGGATCGCATCGTAACTGGTTTGGTAAGATATTTTGTGGGAAAGGGTAATGAAAGTGTTTTTTTGTTAAAATCTTATAGATTGACTTTCGATTTCGCTGCATAGTTTTTTGTAGTTTTAGTTTATTATGTTTTAGGAGTGTGTTTTCAAACTTAAATTCGTCGAGTTAATACAAGATCTTTCAATTTGTTATTTTACATTCAAAGACAAGTTTGTGCCTAGTTCGTTTTTAGACCTTCAATAAGTACCTAAGTACTTTCGAACTAACTTCATATTACAATAATAATAATGCTAGACAATTCACACAGCATTATCAAGCCCCATGGTAAGCAGAGCTTGTGTTATGGGTACTAGATAACTGATATACATAATACAATACATTACATAGATAGATATTTTTTATTATATATAGAAAACGACCAGAACACCCGGAACAAATATCTGCAGATCGTACATATAATTGTTCCAAGGCGGGAATCGAAACCTCCTGCGTCGCAGGCGGACCTTCGCCCACCGCGCCACATAGGTCGTCTTATTATCTTATATTTTTATTTAAGTGGTAGACACTTTTTACGAATTATAAAATAATATGTATGCTTAAGTTACATGAGCAAACCTGTGCGCAACACCAGGTAATAAAAAAAAATAAAAAAGCTTTACCAACTCTCTTAAGAGGTGATACTTCAAGTAGCTGTCTCCAAATCCCATTGTGGTCCCAAATCTTGCAATCTTTTCGCGAAATCTACTATTTTTTCTTTTTTTTATCCGGAACGATCCTTTATCCATGAATCTCGCCAAAACGCCAGACGCAACGCATAAATCCTTATTTAAATATACCCTCTATGGACCCAGCCACTCTACGTCCTAAAGGGTTAACTAATTCCACTGGAAATTCAGCCTTATATCGTGTGAATTAGGACCTAATCCAGCTTAGATCGGATTAGGTCTTCCACATCTGAAAACGAAGCGAAATTGCTGCGCTGTATTGTGAATTAGAGCTTGATAGCTGTTGTATAGGGTTTGTTTTCGTGTGAGGTGTGTTGGTAGGGTTTTTATAGCAATAAATAAAGGAATATCGAAGTTGCCTGTGTCAACAACGCATTGCATTCTTCAGTACGGCACACATGGACGGCTTCCGATGTGTGCGTGAGGACACAAATACTTATTGGTAAATGTTGACTTGGGAACAAGGTTCATTATGCACCGTGGAGATTCCTTGGGTCAATAAATTATTGAGATTGTTGTTGAGTCATCAAAATGATGTAAGGTAGGTGCGCTAAACGCTTTTTATTTTGTAGAGGTCATTCACCATATCATGGAATTTTTTTCTGCATTTATTTTAATGGTTTCCGGTATTCTTGTTTTTGGTGGTAGAGTCTGCGGGCAATTTAAACTGGTTTAAGATATACTTACTACTGCTATACTTTCCTAACTATAATATAATTATCCTAAACTCCCCTGACTAAAGAGGATGCCGGTGTTTTTTCCCTTAGTAAGGGACACCCTTAGTAAGGGACTCCCTTACTAAGGGAAAAAACAGCGGCATCCTTGAATTCAGAGCAAATCTCTTGATAGCAGTTACAATTAATTACCTAATATATCATCATCATCATCATCAGCCTATATTAGTCCACTGCTGGACATAGGCCTCCCCCAATGAGCGCCATAGCGCCCTGTCTTCAGCTTGACGCATCCAGCATCTACCTGTAGTCTTACGCAGGTCATCATCCCACCTGGTCGAAAGGCGTTCAACACTACGTTTACCGAGTCGTGGTCTCCACAAGCGTAATATTTAAATTATTCTAATTTGAGAAAAAAACCATTTCTTCAATTGGCTTGTTCTTCCTGAGTTCTAATCTAGTCCTCAAACAAAACACTGACAAATATCTGTTTACATAACGCAAAGGAATACGACCCATCTCAACTTGCTACCACTGTCTTGTCCACTTGAACAAAACACGCGCAAAACAGCAACTTTAAATGTTCGTAGAGCAGCTCTACCAAAATCTTAAATCTCCACGGTTTTATTCTGCTAGAACCCCATGTCCATGGTATAAGTTTTTCAGGCTTAAGATTCTTGTAGTCGCAATAGTCTTGAGTCGTCTCAATTGCTTCCCTGTTCGTCTTGACCTTGAGTCTTGCTGACCTGTTCCGCGAATCGACGCGCCCGCACTTCTCCGTAAACTTTACAGGCAACACTGAACTTTGGAGCCATTTGTACTCTGGCTTAGGGAGGAGAAATAAGTCCTGTGGCTTGTGGCCTCAAATTTATCTTGGCCTCCGATATAAATAGCTATAAATAAAAATAAATAATTCTGCACAATTCATACAGCATTATCTTAGCCCCAAGCTAAGCAGAACTTGTGTTAACTGATATACATAATTCAATACATTTAATTACATAAGTAGATATTTGAAAACGACTAGAACACCCTGAACAAATATCTGCAGATATTACAAACATTAGTCCCGAGGCGGGAATAGAACCCGCTACCTCCTGCGTCGCAGGCGGAACTTCACCCACCGCGCCATGGAAGTCGTCAAGGCTTAATAAGGCTTCTGGAAGCAGCTTGCTATCTGACCTGTCTATATACAATGCACCTAGAGTCATCATCAACCTATAATAGTCCACTGCTGGATATAGGCCTCCCATAATGAGCGCCATAGCGCCCTGTCTTCATCTTGCCGCATCCAGCATCTATCTGCAGCCTTTCGCAGGTCGTCATCCCGCCTGGCCATAGGGCGTCCTAGTTTTCCGAATCTGCACTCAAGAACACGTTTACCCTAGCGATATTTTTCGTTTATATTATAATATAGTATAGTATTAACGAAAAAAATATACTGCCTGATGATTTGCAGAAATTAGCTGGCAATACCAAAACAAATTGATGTTTCCTTAAAAAGTCAAACACCTCTATATAATTTTCCTTACCTTTCCAATCAATCTTAATTTCTTCGAGCGGCGATGAACTTTGCGAAGGGCGATGTTCTTCTCTGGCGTTGGCATTTTATGAAACAAGAATTTTATAGTAACGACAGATGAAACGTAGAATTTAAATCTAGGGATAACCTATTTTAACTAGAAAAAAATGCTCTTGGATTATTGCTATACAGTTTTTCTTTTAGCGGTAGTCTACCCATAAGTATAACCTATATCTACATAAATAAAGTTACGAGCATAATAAAATATTAGAAACAAATTAGGAGTTATATTTACAGTTGAAACAACTGAGCTAAATATAGACTGTTCCAAACAATCTACAGATAGTACTTTAAGTTCTGTTCCTTGATAGGTATTCGTATTTTGCTTAATTCTTCTTGATTTCATAAATTTTATAAAGCCTTAACTATTTAATTCTCTATTACTAGAAAATATTATTTTTTTTATTAACAATTCGTCTTCTCAAAAAAGTTTTCTAATTGGTCACAACGCAAAAAAACATAAACATTTGTTACAATCTGTGGAGGCTTGCATATCTGTACTCCAGCCAAGCCCAAGAAATTATATTTGTAAACATGGCCCTAATTGCGGATTTTTTGTTGCGTGTTGTTTACTAACATTGGATCTTGAGAATGGCTTCAGTATAAGTAAACCGAGGTCTACATCCAGCTGATGCTGGGCTGGCTAGGATATGGTTAACCGAGTCGCATTAGAAATTTATATCTATTCTATAATAAAAAATATATATCTATGTAATCGATTGTATTAAGTATATCAGTCATCTACGAGTAGTACCCATAACACAAGCTCTGCTTAACTTGGGGCTCGATGATGCTGTGTAGATTGTCCAACATTATTTATTTATTATGTATTGATTTTGCTACACAAATAAGGTAATGGCAGAACAGAGCTAGGAGCATTCCTCTGATCTGTTACCGCATGAGAGGAAAAACCTTGAATCTGCCTCTTCCTTCATGCAGTTTTCAAAATATCAATTGTATTTTGTGGTCGATTTGCCAATTTAACATATTTTTTGACGACCGACTTGGCGCCGTGGGCGAAGGTCCGCCTGCGACGCAGGAGGTTGCGGGTTCGATTCCCGCCTCGGAACAATTGTGTGTACGATCTGCAGATATTTGTTCCGGGTGTTCTGGTCGTTTTCTATGTATAATAAAAAATATCTATCTATGTAATATATAGTATTATGTATATCAGTTATCTAGTACCCATAACACAAGCTCTGCTTACCATGGGGCTAGATAATGATGTGTGAATTGTCCAGCATTATTTATTTATATATTTTATTTCGTGATCCTTTGAAACCAACGGGATTAAATATCATGTAATTAGATTTTTGAGCTTTTCAATATTTCTGCACAGTTTCATGCGCCAAGATCACAGAATAACTGAAGTCACTGCCAGTTAGTATTTCCTAGGCATACCGATCTATCATCATTTTTGGTCTTTTGACTCAAATGTTACTACTATTTATTTACCCAAGCCACAAGGCCTTGTCTTCATCATCCATGCTTAGCCTGCAGATTTTTTCACATTGATCTACATATCTTACGGTTTAACAAAGTGGAAACAGCCTTGGGTGACAATCAACCAAGATCTTGGAAAACATCGCAGCAGGCTATTTTAGGCATACTCCAGTTGCCCCCTTAAGGTAGTATTTACCTACTGCTTTGTTTTTTTGCAAGCCAAGAACCCCTCTGCAGGTAAAGGCCTCCTCCAAAGCTAGCCAGTCTTCTCTAGATTGAGCTGTTTGAATCCAGTCGGGGCCAGCTGTTTTTTTGAGCTCATCTTCCCATCTAGCTAAAGGTCTACCTCTCTTCCTTTTGCCTAACCATGTGGTCATCCAGCTAGGCAATGGCCTTCCCCAAATTACCTCCTCTCGATGCGGTCATTACTTTCCTAAACCTATAGAAATAAATAGATAATTGACCATTTTGGCTAACACGTCAATCGTGATTCTTTGCAGCTTCTCTGCAAAGTCCAACACACCTACACACATACCTAAAGGACCACAGCCACCGACTTCACGCATTTAGTCATCGTACCAAGAAAAAAGTAAAAATAAACTCATCTTGTCTCAAGGTTAAGTCTTGAACGTGACGGAGTCATAAAAAACAACGAGAGCGACAAAGAAGGGGTTAAAACCGCCTTCGTCCTTTGAAAAGGGAAAGTGGTATTTACAGCATGGGTAAGAGTGAGATATAAAAGTCCGAAGGGCAGAGAGAGATGGTCGGTTGATATGTGGGGGGGTTTGAGAGGGACGGAAGAGGAACCGGTTAATTTTGAAGGGCTCGCGACTGGTCCAGGCTGCAGGACTTTGCTTTATGATTATGTTTATCGATATCGAACGATTTTATTTAAATTACATTTTGTTACGATTTACTAAGTTATTTTTGGGGTGATTGAGTTATGTTGAGGATTTAAATGACTGTTGAAATGATACCTTCATGTCTCCTTGTACAAAGAAAGTCTCCCTGTCAATTTTTCCAAGCTACCTTTCCAAACTTATTTATTTTTCTAAAATTAGTGATGTACCTACAATATACCTATAATATGATATATGTTTTGTATGCATGATTCAAAATACATTAATAATGTATGCTCTTGTCTGCTTAGATGGCTGTTTTCTACGCAACATTGAGATGAATAAAAATTTACGACATTGGTACTTACTAGGTAAAATAGCTCTATACCCAAAAGTGACTACTGATATTGTTATCATTGGTAGTTATTCAGGTAGCAAGAACTTTTCACATCAAACATTTTATTTTTGATTTCATATTTTTTTCTTAAAATTTACTCATCATCATCAACCTTTATTAGTCCACTGCTGGACATAGGCCTCCCCTAATTAGTGCTATAGCGCCCTGTCTTCAGCTTGCCGCATCTAGCATCAGCATGCTATAATTATATATAGTATAGTTTTATAATTGAATGCTATAATTACTATAATACTTATAATATAGCACGGACTGTCTGACTCTACCACTACAAGAAAACCCCTCAAAACAGAAGAAAAAGACCTACGAATCAAAACATCTGTAGACCCCATAATATAGCCAAAAAAGACCAAACAAACTCTAATAGCTGGTACACTTACCTCATTCACAAAAGGACCAGTTACCAATAACATAACGTGGAACAAAAAGTACGAGGAGCGGTCCTGGCCGTCAATGGGAGTCCACAGGGTTTCCTAAAGGCGGGCTCTTGGATATAGCGGCAGTAATATTATGTTTAGATAGATAGAAAACACTTTATTATATCACAGAAAACAATACAGAAATAAAAACTTACAATAAAGGTATAAATAAAGGGCGGCCTTATCGCTGATAGCGATCTCTTCCAGGCAACCTTAGGATGGACTGGACATAAAGGCACAATATGGTATAAGGTGGTACTTTAATAAATAATTAGTAATAAAAACAATAACCTATTTGGGCTTCCGCACTGTTGGGTGCTATGAAATGTGACATAACACCTCATGTAGCCCATATAGGGCCGCCTCTCTGGGCAAAGGCGTTTTGGCTGGAAAAGATGCAGAATTGGTGGGTGACAAATGTGTATTAAGGTGACAATAACGGCTTACAGAAGCATATTATATAACATTATGTATTGTTGTTTGTGCCGACCATGCGTGTGGTGGAAACATGGCAAAACTATTATGATGGTGAAGCGTTTCTACAGATATGGAATAAAATGGGAGAAAATATTATTTGCGTTTCTAAATATCAAACAATACAAAAATCACATCATCATCATCATCAGCCTATGATAGTCCACTGGAAATAAGCCTCCCCCAATGAGCGCCATAGCGCCCTTGTCTTCAGCTTGACGCATCCAGCATCTGCCCTCAGTCCATCGCAGGTCGTCATCCCATCTGGCCTGAGTGCGTACTACGTTTGCCGAGTATCAAGAACACTTTTACCCCAGCGGTTGTCGGTTCTTCGTGAGATATGGCCGGCCCACTGCCACTTCAGCTTGCTAATTCTTTGAGCTAAATTCAACAGGGCAAGGGGGCACAGATAATAAAATAGAGTAGAAAATAGCTAAGACCACCTTCGGGATTGATCTTTATCATGCATGATTTCAGTCAAAAGACGAGACTATGGACACAAAAATTATATTTCTTTATGAATGGGATTTATACGTCTGGAAAATTTTATAAAATATAATTATTATCAGAAAGTGACCCTCTAATTCTTGGATTTTCCTGTTCGCATCTACCTATCAAATGTAGCCAAAGTATGGTTAAACCAGCGGTCGTCACATAAAGCCACCGCATTCTCGAAGCCATTGTCGCGGCGCAAACCGGGAAAACGATAAAAACGACGCTCCATATTCGTGAAATGATTAAAAAGAAGAAGAATAAAAGAAAAGGATGGAGCGGCACGTACCGACTCGGTTTAAAAAGAAAACTATTCCGAGCGTGAATGAAAAACGCGACCGGGTAGCCGTTACTTTATTATTTTTATTTTTGAGTCTTATTTTCTTATTATTATGTTATTTTATTTTTTATAGTATGTAGGTCAGGGGCGGCTTCTTAATTGTGGCTTGTGTGTAGGTACTGCCGATGTTTGGTTAACAAACATTATTTGATCTTTAGTGTTACTAAAGATTATTTATCGGTATTTATCGCGTAGGTATACCTTTTGTAATTTTTTCTCCTGCGTTTCCCATTTTCCATTAAACAAACGGCACGCGATAAATAAACTTTTTAAAACTTTAGTTATTTCTTTAGATATTCTTCTTCAATAAAAGCTTCTAAGTAAGTCTGGTCGAAGCGACGCGTGACCCGAGAGCTGGTGAGTATCTGACGCAGCGCATTAGTATTGCCGTTTTTATGAAATTTTTATCTATTTTTATGAAATTGTCTTGAAAACGCCGCCGACTGGTATCGATATGGATCAGTTGAGCTACCTGTTGATTGTTTGCAACAGTCTGCAGTTAGGTTAATCGTTTCAATTCCATATAGGTATTCCACTAGTAACGGTAGGGCTGGTCCACCAGTTCAAGGTTGCTCAGCGAGCTATGGAAAGAGCTATGCTCGGAGTTTCTCTGAAGGATAGAATTCGAAATGAATACATCCGACAGAGAACCAAAGTTATCGTCATAGCTCTAAAAGTTAGCAAGCTGAAGTGACAAGTGGACAGTGGGGTACTAGATGACTGATATACCTACATACATAATACAATACATTACCTACATCGATATATATTTTTTATTATACATAGAAAAGGACCAGAACACCCGGAAAAAATATCTGCAGATCGTACAAACACTTGTCCGGTGTCAGGCGGGAATCGAACCCTCCTGCGTCGCAGGCGGACCTTCTCGCCCACCGCACCCCAGAGATCGTCAACATACGTTACATAGGTACTACCTACTCATTGCCATTTTTGTCTGAAAACCTAACATGCCAGTTATTATGATTATTGTGTGCAAGGTCGCATGTTTTGTTATGTCTGACAAGCTGTAGGTAATTATGGTGCGTTGAACTGAGAGTACATAAATAGCAATGGACGATTTTTAGTAATTAATTGGTATAAAACACGATCAAAAACATAAACATTTTGCTTGTAATTTGTAATGGGCCTTATTATATTCCTTCGCGAAATTCTGAAAGTGATTGCCTTTTTGAAATAACGTGAAAGAGACTGCTTAGGTTAGATTTGAAAAAAGAGAGAAGTTAATAGCGTACAGTCAACTACCAAAATGGCTGATCATCATCATTATCATCAGCCTATAGCAGTCCACTGCTGGACATAGGCCTCCCCCAATGAGCGTCATAGCGCCCTGTCTTCAGCTTGCCGCATCCAGCAGTGGATGACCTGCAGTCTTTCGCAGGTCGTCATCCTACCTGGTCGAAGGGCGTCCTACACTACGTTTACCGAGTTGTGGTCTCCAATTTTCGCTAGGGTGGAAATAATAAAAAATCAATTGACCAAATTTGTCCCTGGATGCCCAGAGCATACCTTTCTAGACAATTAGACTAGGTCCAGCCAGACCGCAGACGGACAAACATTCTGACTTCAGGAACCAATCATGTCGACCGCAACAGCTAGAAAGTGTTGTCCCGGTGGCAATAACGTCGTAACAAGACGGCGATGTTTTTCAACTCTTTTTGCTTACGTTCGGACCCAATTTTACACTTTGCGCTTAGCGCCTTGGTAAGGGGGGAGAGGATTGGTGTTTGTGATATTATTTTTTTATGAAATTGCCTTTTTTTAGGCTAATAGCAACCTGGGCCTCGTCAAGACAAGAGTGAATAGGGTATATTGTGATACGATGGCACGAAGAAGACCCCTATTCAATAGGGGTCTTCTTCGTGGTAGATCGTCGTTCACATGGTTGCTTTGCTTTCCTTCAGGTGAGATTGTGGTCGAACAAAGGCCTATGGTTTGTGAAAAAAAACTTTTGTTTGTTTGATGTCATTTTGACGTCTTGCGAGACGACATGGTTCTTAATTCAAGCTGTGGTTTTCCAAGAGTTGGAGATCGATAAATTCGAATTTAATGATTATATGCGAAAAAGTAAATAACTAAGAACGGAGCTAGGTAGGTATATGTATAAATAAGTTAATGTAAATATTATGTTTTATAAGCGTACCTATACAACCAATATCTCTCTATTTTCTAGCTAGTTCAGTAATATCTGACCCTTATTACAAGCTCTGCTTGCTTTCTAGGGCTAGATGGCGCTAAAAAAAACGTGAACATTTTCACTATTACAATTATTACTTTTTTTGTTAATATTCTAGGTGACTCAAAGGCCTATTCGACGCTTTCCAACTACAGTGCGGTCAAATCAGTGCTTTTTGCCGAAGAATCCTCAACAAAAACAGCGTGTAATGACGATCCACCGTTAGCCCGCGCCCAGTCGCGGGTTCGGCTCCCGGGACGTGACCAATTACAACAGGCATTTTAATATGAAACTCATAATAATTGTTTGGAAGCTTTTACTTGTGTTGATTAGAACTTCTTTATAAAGAGTGTTTTTTTTTCTGTCTGACAAACTGTAGCTAATTATGGTGCGTTGAACTGAGAGTATATAAATAGTAGCGATGGATTTTTAGTAATTAATTGATATGATATAACAATAAATTACTTAAAATCTTTTAAACATTTATTCTTGTAATTTGTAATGGGCCTTAAGATATTCCGTTCGCGCATTCCATTCTGAAACTGTAAAAAAGAAATTTATGACCATAATCGCTGAATACTCCGATTTAGAATCCTAGATATTTTATGTCAACAAAGTCATTTATTATTTTCCTCGAGTTTTGTATACAAAAACCCCTTTATATACAAAAAATATCCAGGTTTTCGAATCGGAGTATAGGTACCTACCTACATGAATTAATATTTCAAAAACTCAATATCATTGTTTGGAAACTTTTACTTATGTTGATTAGAACGCCTTACATAAAGTGTGGAGGATTTTTTTATTGCTTTTGTTTGAGTTATCTTTGTAGCTAGGTATGATTTATATTGCAATGCCCTTGCAGGGTGCATGTTGGACTTCTGTTATATTATTTTACGACCTCTTTGTACACATGTAAGCTATAAAACATTGAGTATTGAGAATAATCAGAATAATCAATTTATTTGTATCAAAATAGTACAAGTCAAATTTGAGAATTGATAAACGACTAGAATGAGATATATTATGTAATCGGATCCCAGTGTGGTGATTATGTAACTGGCGACCGGTTTGCGACAGGCGTAAATTAAGAAATCAGTGCTGTCAAACGTCAATTTTGACCAATTTTGACGTTGTAGCTGGTGTCAAACTAATACAAAATTGACGTTTGACAGCACTGATTGCTTAATTTACGCCTGTCGCAAACCGGTCGCGAGTTACATAATCACCCGGCCGATCTATTGTAATGTAATGCAAACTTCCCTCTCAAGCAGCTCTTAGGTTCTCAACGTTCTCATGATGGTTTTCATCTCTAAATATTTTTTCAGGTAAGGTTACCTATCTGCAGTGGCGGATTTACACATTTGCCGCCAGTAGGCTTTTTTTGTGTGTGGATCTCATAACATTTAGAACATAATATTGTTCTTTTTTCTGTAAGATAAGAAATATGTTTATGGCAAATTTGCCGCCCCTACAATATGCCGCCCTAGGATCCAGCCTACTCAGCCTGCTGGTAAATCCGCCACTGCCTAATAATAAACAATCCCGCAGTACTTAACCCTAACTTAATTTTCTTGTTGTTGATTTTAACACAATATAAATAACTTGCCGATTGGGTTACCATTTCTTCTATAAATATTGTTAACAATTAATATCTTTATCTTGACACCAGGAATTGCAATTTCAATTTTTGTTATTGGATGTATGAATGTTTTAAACTTTTTACCGCCAAAAAGGCATCTGAAGCCGCGGGAAGAAACAAGTCCAAATCACTATTAGGCAACAAAATCACTGAGGTAAATAATCTCGTCTCTGGGACTCAAACCTGGTTCCGAGAACGTCTGTAGGTCGAATACCCAACATTCTAGACGCCCATAAAAACAAAGGTCATTTTGACCCTAAAGCCTAAGTTACGGCGACAGCCGTGTAGGTTGTAAGATTGTTTTTTAAGACATTTAAAATATTCTAACTGGTAGGTAAATATAGGAGCGAGGATTTTTGAATGTGGACCCAAGGTTTTTAACGCTTTCAATGCCCAGAGTCCGCGTCTTAGAGGCGAGCGGAGACCGGGCGGGGTGCTTTGCTTTCGGTAATGGAGGTACGTCTCGCGTCTGTATGATCAAATGAGCGTGCGTGGTTTATCCTTTTCTACTTAGGTAGGTAGGTAGTGGATACCTTACCTACCTAAGTATATGTAGTACGGTTCCATTTAGCTTATAAAGTTTAATAAGTCTCATAAAACACAGACTTTGACATTAGATTTTATAAGGGAAGGTAACGCTAACTGCAAAGTGCAAACATAAATTCCTTCTACACCAGCCTATGTCCCACGTCCGTGTAGATTGCGTTTTGTTATTTTCCTTTTAAAAGCCTAAAACCATCGCAAAAATTATAGCTCAGCACATTTTTGGCGCACAGACAGGGGTAAAGTGCGGCAGTTGCCATGGCAACCATGTCGTTGTTTTGCCAATCGCACCGTGTCTATTCATCCTCCTTTTATTTTTTTTACCTACGGGAATATAGGCACCGCGGTGGTGCAGCCGACAGTGTAGGTATATGTACAGTAAGTGTACCATACCTATATATGTAGATGGACCTTTACAGGTTTATTTGTGTTACTGTTAAGTGTTTAACACAAGAGTTTGCATAGTTAAGTAGAAGAGTTGCCCTATATTAACGCTAGAATGACAGCTGTTAGCCATTTAGCGCTCTGTGCAGAAATGAACATTATGATGTTTGTTCTAGAATTTAAAATGTTTTTTTCTAGTCCCCGAAAGATAGGCCAGAAAAAGTAATGAAATTTAGACATTCGAAACTTAACGTGGAGATTTTCGATAACCTCAGAGAGCGTAGTAATATAGACGAAAGATTCCTAGAATTAGGTCTTAATATTATGGCTAGTCCAGCCTTAAGCAAGGCATTGCCTGCCATCCATGCCATTTTGTTTGTTTACACTACTATACTACACTAAAAAACATAAGAATATTAAAAACCTAATAGGAACCTACCTTATTAGAGTAGGAAGGTTGGTGGGTAGTCCTAAATAATATTATAACGACTGCGAGTGAATGAAAAATAGAATAGAGTTTATACTTTGGGACACTAGTATAGAGATCATTTTACTTCAAACATTTTCATTGCCATGAAGTTGTCGAGGTACATTTTGTACGCTGATCTGTGTTAAAAAAACAATTGGTCTTGAATGAATCACTCTTTGATACTTTCTTACCCAAGAAACATGAAAAATTTGTATCATTACTTTGCAATAATTTATATCGACAATAAAACCCTGTTAACTGTGCATTTATTTTAGAATATGTTATATTAATATAATAAATGTATAACTCATAAGGTGTATTTGTCTTATGCACACTACTTGCATCGGAACCGAACGTGCACCGAACCACAGATCTGCCACTGTCATCTGGCAAATCCAATTAATAACCTTTCAGCCACCTTGAAGTTAGCAACAAAATCGAATTGTTCGCGAACAGTGTTTCGCAATAAATTTTTCTATTGGAAATTATTAGCAATAGCAAAATGCTATCAAGCCTCCGATCTGGAGTTCAAAGCCTGGTGGGTTCCCACAAATTGAGTGATAAACAATTCCTGTGTTAAAACACATTACATAATACCGCTTTGACGTTTCTGATACACCATCGTGATTTGGTTTGTTTTCCAACTTTCAGTGGCGTGTATCCTCAAGAAGTCTTCAAACATCATCTGCTCTACAACATGATACTAACTTTGTTCACCGAGACACGCCACAGGACAACTCTAGCATCCCTTTTGAGTTCTCGGAGCCTAACAAAAAGGTACAGCGTTCATTTGTTTTGATTTGAAATTTGACATTCTTCTGTCGATCTTCTTTTATTTTCGCTTCATATTTCCGAAGTTAACTAATTTAAAGAACGTTTATTGTGTTGAAGATAGAACCTAGGTACATAGGTTATTTTATTGTAAAAATTATCACAACTGATAGTGATTTCTCTTTTCAGAGAATAGATGCCCTCCTAGCAATATACCCCGAAGGCCACAAGCGTGGGGCCATGATCCCACTGCTAGACCTTGCTCAGCGCCAGGCCGGTGGCTGGTTGCCTATCTCGGCAATGCACAAGGTAGCAGAGATACTGGAACTACCCCGGATGAGAGTTTATGAAGTAGCCACATTCTATACTATGTTTATCAGGTAATCGAGTTTATTAAAAACACTTAATAACATGATAGATGAAAAATGTGAGGCAATTACTAAACTCTGTTTAATATAGACACCGTTGCAATAGGCTGGTAATCTATTAACAAATAAATATATTACTTTTCTCTTTTATTTGTGGCACTTATATATAAGAAAAAAAACATTAAGTGCAAGAAGAGAGCTAGCGATCAATAGCAGATGAATGGATAACCAAAGCTAAGAACAGATTACTTTGAAGAGACAGAAATAAAGAATGTAAACCATCACACATAATAATTTGTGGTTATAATCTCATCCATAAAAGATGAGATTATAACCACAAATTATTATGTAGAATACAAAATACTTGAAGTGTAGTGTAACTATTGCAAATTAGCTATTTTAGAATTCTGCTAGACCAAATAAATTTCTTTGAAGTTTTGAAGCAAGTCTCCTTATCATGCTATTCTGTGAAATTGAAATGTACCTGGATTGCTCTTACAAATTCAAATAGTTTATAAATCTTCCTCTTGAATCACTCTATCTATTAAAAAAAACCGCATCAAAATCCGTTGCATAGTTTTAAAGGTCTAAGCATACATAGGGACTGACAAACAGCGGGAAGCGACTGTTTTATTTATACTATGTAGTGATTACTCCTATTTGTACCATTACAGACGTCCAATTGGCAAGTACCATGTCCAAGTATGCACAACAACCCCGTGCTGGCTCCGTGGTTCGGATGCTGTCCTGCAGAAAATCATTGAAGAGACTGGCTGCAGTGTTGGAGGAAACAGCCCTTGTGGAAAGTTCTCTGTGTCCGAGGTATGTTAAATAATGATATGGTATACTATTATATTATTAAAGGACAATGTTCTATACTATATTTAAAAATTTAATGAATAGGTATAGACGTAAAGAAAAATAAAAATATAGGCTGTGAAACGGAATCGCATAAATAAGATATACATGCTTAAGCTTTATGAGCTTTGTGTGAATTCTGAGCTGGCAAAGCCCTAGCGCTGCTTATCATATTATAGTCAAAAAAAAATCTTTATTCTAATAACTAGCTTGTATTTCTGTGACCAGTCTTTTGAAATCTTATGTACTATATGATAAAATCAATAACACATTATTTCTTATTCTATAAATATGTATTTGCAGGTTGAATGTCTGGGCGCCTGTGTGAATGCACCCATGGTACAAGTAAACGACGATTATTATGTAAGTTTACTTTCAATGCTATATTTCCACTGGGGCAAATGGTGTTCTTGATCACGACGTAGTGTAGGACGCCCTCCGACCAGATGGGATGACAACCTGCGAAATACTGCAGGTAGATGCTGGATGCGTCAAGCTGAAGACAGGGCGCTTATTAGGGGAGGCCTATGTTCAGTGGACTAACATAGGCTGATGATGATATTTTGACCAACACCAAGATGAAAAAAACTACAATAATGCAAATTGTGCAATGGACCGCCGATCTAGTAACTATCGCGCGAAATCGATATTTGTAGAGATCTTTAGAGGAGGCCTATGTCCAGCTATGGACGGTAAAGTTAACATAAAGATCTTTTATCATAAACAAAGTGTGTTTATAAGATATTACAAACAGGTAGTTAGGTATCAAACAAGTTTTACTGATTTCGGTGTACAAATTAAGAGAAATGGCATGCAATGTGTCTGTTTCTAAAATAATAATTGTATTAATAGAAGTAATGTCCAAAATATATTGATCACGACGTCGTTTACAACGAATTAGACTATTAATTTTCAAAGAAATTTGCACACGCCCATATGCTGTCATTGTCTTGTGGTTGAAGTATGTGTGAATTGTCCCCAAACATAATTAATTTACAAAACTCATATTTCAGGAGGACCTTACGATTGAAGACACAAAAGAAATAATTGACAAGTTAAAGAAAGACGAAAAACCTAAACCAGGACCAAGGTACTATATACTATATCACACTACCTATTGTGATTCGATGGATTTTTGAATGTTTGTTACTGAGCTTCACGAAAAAACGCTTTATTTGTTGTTCATATTGGTCGCATTATAAATAATTAATAAAAGAACCGTTCGTAGCCACGGTAAGAAAATAGTTTATAAATGATCCTTCTAATTTTATAATATTAGAAGGATCATTTACATCGCATTATTTGTACCTTTATAAAGGCGATTGTTTGCCCGAAGACAACGCCAAAACAACTGAAATGATCAAGCTGAAATTTAGCACACGAAGTGCGGACTCGGAATAACATTATTTTATTCCAAAAAATGCATGCAAAGCCGCGGGTAGATTTCTAGTCTAATATAAAAGTGTTTTGTAAATTTATCTTTGTTGTATGTTTATTATATCACACAGCTGATTTGTGAATTTGACACCCTTTTTAATAAAGGCCGTAGTCTGAAGGCATAAATAATATATCTATGTATTTTATCACAGGAGTGGCCGTTTTGCAGCGGAGCCCCTTGGAGGCCTAACTTCCCTAACAGAGGAACCTACAGGACCAGGCTTTGGCCTTCAAGACGCCCTCAAATGATAAACATCACTCATTTGTTATTTATAAATAGTAATTTAATAAATCACGTTAGATCAAGTATTTGTAATCATTTGCTAAATAAGGAAAAAAGGGAAATTATTTTTACTCCCTAGCATTCCAAACAGGCACTTCACTGCATGGATTATGCAATGAAGTGCCTGTTTTGTAATAACAGTGATTAGAAAAATATGTAAACGACGACGACGTTAGAAGTTAAATACTATGCCGTATTCTTGGGAATACATAACCATAGAACTTCACATAATACCTACCAACTAGTAAGCGGCGGGGTTGATTTTCTCCGTCCACGCTACTGTTAGATGGATGATGCGTAATCTGAAACGGACATTGGTAAAATGGCTAAAAAAATTTAATGTGTCAAAGTCTACGCAGCACCATTAAAGAAGTTGGAGAATCATAATAAATAAACCGAGAAATTTTTACGTACGTACGGGTCACACAGCCAGCCTATCTATTCTCTCTCGGTGTTTTTGTATTATGTCTTTGGTGTTTCTCTGCGTTTTTATTTTGCGAGCATGAAACGAACAAGAACAATACTGGTTTACAACATATTGTTCGACTAGGAATATTTAAATTAGCACAAAGGATAATAATAATACGATCTAGTCTTGGGAGTGCACACATACCTATTGTATTTCCTACCAACAACAATCAGAATGGAAGGAGCCCAATGGTACACGTTAACACGTAAGAAGGATTTCGGAACGAACGTTGGTATTTACGAAATAAACTTGACGGTCCCTCGCTTCAATAGACTGCTGAAAACTCATGCCATGACTCGGGATTTCCGCACTAAATCAAGTATTATTCAAGTGCCAGACACTCCATTTAAAATTAAGTTGTCCTTTTTAGGACGGAGAAATGAATTGATGGAGATATACTTCATATCAAAAACTGAAGTTTTACTCAAATCTCAATTGAATCTGAAATTGGGAGATTATTGCGAAGCCTTTCTAACAAAGAACTACTATAAAGTCATTGCTAACAAATGGGGGTATGTTAATGGGCTTAAGGACCCTGGCTTCAGGGCGGATACAACAAATGATACCCTCTGCCTTCACTTCAGATTTAGGGTCTGTTTAAAACCTGAGCCCGTCGAAATGCCAACGCCTCAGCTAAGCGATGATTTTCAGGTCCTTCTAACAGAGGGCACCTATTCAGATGTAATTTTAAAATCTGTCAGTGGAGACAGCTTCAATGTACATAAGAACATTTTGTCCATACGCAGCTGTGTACTGAAAGCCCATTTTGACCATGATTTAGAAGAAAGTCGAACAAACACTGTTGAAACTAGCTTTGAAACTGAAGTGTTACGGGATGTCTTGATTTTCTTGTACACGGACACTTCTCCACGCGTTGACAGAGAGCCAGGGAAACTATTAGCTGCAGCAGATTATTATCAAATACAGGGACTGAAAAACATCTGTGAAAATGCTCTTATCAAGAAGTTGAATGTAGAAAACGCCATAGAGACTTTGCAACTCGCTGAAATGTACAATGCAAAGAATTTAAAGCTGCAAATATTCGATTTTATAAAATATGAAGGAGCTAAAGCTATCATCAAAACTGAAGGATGGAAAAACAATACATCTGTAGAATTAGTCAAAAAGATTTATGAATATATAATGTCTGATGTGAGCATGAATGCACTATCAATTGCTTACAGTCAATTATGAATTTTAATGTTAATATGCATCCAAATGTCAGCAACCAATTAATGTTAGCCACATGTGGGTTAACGTAAAAGCTTTCGAGTTTTATATGAAGTGGATGTGGAAAGGAAACTTAATATTATTATTGTCTAAAGATTCGAGGTGCGAAATTCATGTAGACTTGTGTGTATATATACCGTTTGGTTCAAAAGTTTGCGTGAATAATGCATTGAAAATGTATAATTACACCATGTTTGTATAAAACAATAAGATAACTAATTTTTAAATCTGTATCATATTCTTTTTGTAAGAATGAAGTTATTGGTTTTCCTAAGTAGATCTCATTTACCTACTGGCAATAAGGCTTTAAATTTTGTATAATTACCAACTGTCATACAATTCTGTTATCATAGAGGAACGGTTGGGTTCTTTTTCTAATCTAATATTAGAATTAGATTAACCTAGTTATGTTGCACAGCTGGATGCAAAAGGCAGGACAGACACAAAGGGACTGCTATGATTATAATGAAGAAGTTATATTGTAGTGCCCCAACAGGGTTCATGTTTGGTACTTTAATTTTATATATAAGAAATATTTATTTGACAACATGAAACAACCAAAATGATTCTGATTTAACTATAACCTGCATACTTTATACAGGGTGTTCTGCACAATGTTTGTCGTATAGATATAAACTGGGGGTAGGTGGAATCTAGTGTAATAGCTTGACAGCTTTATTAAACCTTAAAAACCTCTCAGAATATTTCTTTATTTTTTCTGAAATTTGAGCTATTAAGTGCTGTAACTTAAAGCCAAGCTGTTCCACCTACCCCCAGTTTCACAGACGTTGTGCTGAACACCCTGTAGAATACGCTTGAGAATGAGGACATCTCGAGGACTCCTGCTGTCCTGCTTGGTTTTCATCTGAGCATAACAGATGGATGTCCTTGTCAATCGTATTCTTTAAGTTTGTGGTATAGTTACTATAATATAATTTAAGGTAGAAGCCTCTGATTGGCAATATTGATATAGAGCTATTTGTATAGTGGCAATTGTGATTTTGGGGCCATTCAAGAATTAGGTATGTTACCAGAATTTTGGTCAATTTGGACTAATAACCCTTTCGCTCATCTCTCTTAGCGTTAAGGCCGTTGGCATCCATTGTGCATCTGTATCTTTGCTTATTTGTTTTTACTGTTTTTTTTCTCAGTCTTGATGTGCAAAATAGCTTAGGTACTAGGTACCTATTTGTTGTACTGTGATTTTTTGTTAAATGGTTGCTAACTGAATCGCCATCCAAACCCCCATGTCATCAAAAATAAGCAAAGATCATTGGTGCTTTCGTAATACTTGAATGGCCCATTTGGTAAGAAAAAAATATTATGTAAATAGGTATTTCACTGCTTATTATTCATAAGTTAAAAGCCAGTAGATATATTTTTCTTTGTAATAATCATGAAGAAATACATATAGTATATATATTAAACCTTTAAATATTTACATTTTGTTTCAGTTTTTATCCTAAAGTGAATGAGATAATTATTTGCTTAATACAATTCTTCAGAATCATATAAAAAATAATAGTAAATAAATATTAATGCTGTACAATCCACATAGCGTCATCTAGCCCCAAGCTAAGCAGAACTTGTGTTATGGGAACCTACTAGATGACTGTTGAACTTAATACAGCACAGAAAAATATTTGTATTTTACATATAAAATACCCAGAACATCTGGAACAAATATTTGCAGATTAAACAAACATTGGCCCCAAGATGAAATTCGAACCCGCAACCTCCTGCGTTGCAGGTGACCTTATAAAAGAAGCCTACATATTCATTATTATTTACACAGCAATATATCTCTACTTTTTGTCCTAGTAAAACATCACATTATTCCCATGGGAGATTCACGGGAATATTCATATTTACTTCAGTAATAATCGCTCTCCTTCACTTCTCTCATAATAATCATAACAGAAAAATAATGAACGAAGGTAGTAAAATTGTTTACACATACCTAATTACCTACCCCACTAGACGCCTAGACGGCGCTGCTGTTTGAAGCCTAAAACGCGCTATGGTTCGGGAGCCAATTTTCATGACCAAGTCCCTCCCACCCAAGCAAAACTTCGTAATATCATAACATAAATGAAGGAACAATTGTTTTTATTCGTCCATGGTAATATGCATTAGGGATTAATTATGAATAGGTGTCACAGCCCAACCCACCCACGGAATCTCAGCTGACGCTCACGAATATTCATAATATTAATCCCGCATTTTACTAATTTTCGCTCGGGAGGAAATAATTGACCAAATTGGTACCTGGCGGCGGCGGCGCGGGCGGGCCGGAGGACGTCCTACACTACGTAGTGGCCTCAGAATACAGAAAGTCGTATTCTGAGGTAGTGGCAATCGGCATACGTTGTGTAGGACGTCCTCCGGCCAGGTAGGATGACGACCTGCGAAGGACTGCAGGCATAATATGCTGGATGCGGCAAGCTGAAGACAGGGCGCTATGGCGCTCATTAGGGGAGGCCTATGTCCAGCAGTGGACTGCTATAGGCTGATGATGAACTGGCTCCCGGACCATAGTTAACCAGCGCGCATCATCATAATAATTTATGTAATATAGTACTTGAGGTACCTCTACTACTTTTTTCTAACTTAAGATGGAGGTTCTCAATTCATTAAAAACTACTGAGCGGGAAAATACCTTTTTATTCCCTTAGTAATGTGAAATTCGAATTAAACGCGAGTGAAACCGCGGAGAACAGCTATAAATATTCTACATAGAAATGAATGAACCTACCTACCTATAAGTCACAGTTGCTGAGTACGTAATCGTTTGATAAGATTGTGAAATAGTTAGGTACCAAAGAAAGCGATAGGTATCTAATCTACACGTACCTACCTAGGTACATTACCTATATCAGTATGTTTTGATTTGAATGCATGACCGACGCTTCGCGAACGTCTTATTTTTTTTGCTGTGTGTGCAGTGCACTGTGCAGGTACGGTACCTACTTATTACTAAGTAAGGTACAATAACCTACGTGTAAAGATTCGTAAAAAATATGGAGGTTAAATGTAGGTACCTAGGTACATATATTTATGTTAACTTTGTGGACTTGTGATTGTGATTAGGTACATACATAGTACCTTCTCTTCTAATAACTTAGAAAAGTGTGTGCTAAGTGCGAGTATGAGGGAAAAGACACGTGTGATTTAAAAGATGTTTAGACGTAATTACAAAAATGGTGCAGACAGAAACCAGGATTATACAGCAGTGCTCCTCTGGGATAACCGAGATGACACGAAACCAGAGATGGAAATCAAACATGTGAGTACCTAGATACCAGCAATATAGGTAGGTACGTAAACTACTTAAGTAGGAAACAACTACAAGGCTGTAAGGTAGGCCTTCGTCTTTCTACATAGTCACACTAAGGCGAAAGGAGCGAAAGTACAGTCAACGTCAAATTGATATGAGCGTCTAAAGTTGTCAAAATGATCTGAAACCTAAGTAATTTGATAATTATACGCAGTTCGAATCGTCATATTGTTTTGTTCTAAGCACCGAATGTGTTCAAAATTATCTTACTACTCATTGTTTCATATTTATATGAGCAGTCAGAATGTTCTAAATTCTCTTAGCAAACAAAGCTCTCATAGTAGTATGCCAACTTATAATTGCTAAGATAATTTTGAACACCTTGGGTGCTTACAACAGATGATTCGATCTACGTGCATCAAAATGCTTTCATGTTTTTCAGATAATTTTGACTAGGTACCTACTCTAGACGCTCATGTCAATTTGACATGAGCGTTTGACTGTACCTACCTACGGTATGGATGGATGGGTCGTCTGGGTCAGATGGTTTATTGTTGTTAACGCTAAAAAACCTAACAAGGTGAGCTACAAGAACAGAAGACGAAGATTTTTTCATGTACCTAATATTGTGTAGGTCTAAATCTATTTTAATCTAAGGTACTTTTTATCGGGAAAATACGCGGACAGAAGCTATGGTATTAACTTAGATAGTACCTATACCTACCTACTAGTTGAGTCGTCGTAAGAGAAGTCTACTACGAGTTGAATGGTCATGTCTTTCATTGTAATAATATAATATTTATAGGATCACAAATGAAGCAAAGTAAAAAGTTCTATAAAAATAGCCCCCTGCCCCAGTAGGTAGGTAACTACATTTCTAATCTGCTAACATAACTAACATACATTGTTATTTTCTCACTCTGATTCCCTCTATTGACTTATGTTAGAGTGAGAAGTGAGAAATAACCCTTTTCTTCCCTAACTTGGTATATGGAAGAGAGAAGACAGGCGGAGACCGATCGATCGATCGGTCTTCAAATACAGGTCTAAAAACTCTAGAAATGGTTTTTGATCATAGTTTTTCCTAGTTTTTGGTACTTATTGCGTCATCTAGTAGCAGAATGAAGAACTAACGCCTTCGATTTCGTCTACTGACATCCTAGATGGCTGACACATTACTGTGTTTATCATTTTAATATGTCACTGTTAATTTCAAAGGTTCTGTCAACGTCTTGTCTACAAAACAAAAATTGATTCAGATTTTTGATGCGTCAGTCGGTGAAATTTCGTTGGAGCGCTGTGTCGTCTTTCCGTGCGTGAAAAATGTCTTTCGAGGCCTAAATAAAAACGGCAGGTGTTGAACAATGAAAAGCAGCCCCTCTCGTAAATATGAGAACTTTTCCAGCGACCATCAGGGCAAAGAGACGGATAAACATTCCTTAGACAGCCAAGACACGGCCAGTCTGGTAAGTCGTATACCTTCGATATTGATTTTGTTTGTGTACTAGACGATCTAACTATTGATTAGGCCAGTTCTTTCTTGCGCCTTATGAATAACAGTTTGATTTTATTGTACGTTTTTTGTATTAACGCCCTTTATTCTCAATAACTCAATACATATCAATGCAAGTGTGGGTTCCGTCTGGGAATCCCGGATTCGAGACCTTATAGCATGCGCGTTTCAGTGGCCTACTTATGTTTTCTAGACAAAGAACGCTAGGATGCTAGAATCTTTTGAAAAAAGTGAAATCCTTCGCCTACCCATAGTTGGCCCCCCTGTGCCAAATCACTTTCATTAGCATTCATCTCGCGTACTTTCTCTGCTACTATACAAGATGTTATAAAAAACGCAAGTCTTGCAATTATTTATACAAACATTCACTATCATTTCAGTGTCATGAATCAGCTTTATTTTCTTTCATAAATAAACAACTGATATATTGAAACCATAGTAGTATTAAATAGAAAAGAAAAAGAGGCTCATACAATGTACGGCCTCTATAATCAATTGGCACCTTTTCTATTATCCTATATTGCTTTTTTATTGCCTGGAAACAATTCATCCTAATTTAATATTATACATACCATGACAGAATTTGACAGAAATAACAAATTAGTAAGCATCCATTAATTTATTTCTACAATGACCTCTGTGGTAGTCGAACCTGAGGGAATCGAACCTGCAACCTGTGTTGTGACACAGGAGGTTGCAGGTTCGATTCCCTCAGGTAAAATGTTTGTACAATCTGCAGATACTTATATGTTCCGGTAGTTCTGGTTGCCTCAGCTTACCTACCAGTCTCCATTGGTCCATTGCTGGATGCAGGCTTTCCCTTGATAAATGCCTTATTGACTTAAGGTAATGCCCGTAATCCCCATGCAGTACCAGATTTATTTGATTTACTCATATCTTGTAATTGAAGTCCCGATTTAAGTAAAACAAATAAAGTTGATTTAAAAAAAATGTGATTAGATAATATGATTTAAATCAAGTTATTTGTGCTTGACCGAAGGAACTAAAGTATTCAAGTCTAGAGATGCCTTTCACTGGAAATGGCACCTGAGTATCCCACCCGAGACCGCGTCTAATTATGGCTGAACAGCTGATTGTAGACAAAAAAAGGATTTAAAAAAAAAACTATCCTGTAATGATATTTTTTAGAAACAATAAAGATTATCAGTTTTCTTGATAAATTTAAAAATAAATTCTTTATTTCTTTTCACAAAGGCTCTCATTAGACCTTCTAAATACCTAATGTTAATAGGTATTACTCCACTACAGTAAATACCTACTGCTATTGTTTCATTAACTTGCAAGTGTTTTACTGATGTCAAATGTGTTTATGCTTGAAAAAAAAACAACTTTAATACCTGCTATTATTTATCTGTTGCTGTACACAGCAAATAGGGCATATATCCCGCTTAATTAATCACTTCACCATAATATTTTAATTTTAACTTGTATTTATATTTCACTAGCGGACCTTCCCGGCTTCGCACGGTTTTAGTACGGATCCCTAACTTTTTTGAAAATATAATATAGCCTATGTTCACCGGGGATAGTGTAGCTTCCCAACAGTGAAATAATTTTTCTAATCGGTCCAGTAGTTTCGCAGCCTATTCGTTACAAACAAACAAACAAAAAAATAAATCCTTTCCTCTTTATAATATTAGTATAGATTAAATCATCATTATCATCAGCCTATAGCAGTCCACTGCTGGACATAGGCCTCCCCCAATGAGCGCCATAGCGCCCTGTCTTCAGCTTGCCGCATCCATCATCTACCTGCAGTCTTTCGCAGAAACTAGAATTGAAACTAGAACTGAAATTAGAATTCTAATTTAATTTTTGTATGTTGTTGTTGTATGTACCTAAGGTTTATTTGTATATAATTATAGTTAATTCATGTAATTGGTGATTTCGCCGTTCTAATTAATAATTAAATTAATGTCTTACTGCCCTAAATAACAATGGTTTGGCCTCAGAATGACACCTTTTGGCATTTTACCTTTGATGAAAGATAGATGGAGTCGAAAGTGTCAGCAACCATTCTATCAATTACATACTATATAAGTACATACTATCGAGCTATAGTTTCTTTGAGAATGAGAATATTTTGTTTGTAACTCAATTAATAAATAAAAAACAAACATGATTTAAAAAAAAAGACAATGCAGACAAATTTTTGCAAACTCTCATCAATGTACCATTCTCTGATGTTGCCAGTATTATATATAATCTCAGTAAATAATTAATGCTGGACAAATTCTTACAGCTTTATCTAGCCCCAAGCTAAGCAGAGCTTGTGTTATGGGTACTAGATAGCTGATATACATCAGACAATACATTATATACATAGATATTTTTATTATACATAGAAACCAACAACCAGAATACTCTGAAAACATATCTGCAGATCGTACAAGCATTTGTCTCGATGAGGGAATCAAACCCGTCGACCTTCGCCCACCGCGTCACAGAGGTCGTCAAAGTAGTAAAGAGATGGTTACTAGAATTCAGCACTAGGCAAGCTGATGAGCCAAAAGCTGATGCTAACACCCTAGTGTTATGATGCTCATTAGAGTAACTCTATGTCCAGCTGTGGACTAATATATCTAGTGATAATGATTAGATAAATGCAGAGATAAGTATTTTACCTACATTTTGTAACAATAGTGATTTCGGTGGGTATTTTTAAATTGAAACTTGGCTCAAATCCACAAAATAGTTTCAAAGGATGGATCTTATGCATTTTAATTTTAAATACTCAGGTAATAATGTGGCGTTAAGTTTTTTGCTTATCTTTGATATAAAGTTTTTATTCCTAATTAATTACTTAATTACCTTACTAACCTAATATTAAAACTTAATCTTACTTTCGTGAAACTCGTCTCTGATATTATTTCCCTTCGCCCTAATCCATTTTTATAGAATCCGAGCGCTTTAAATATGCATGGTTAATTCTGGCGGCGCCTAAAGCAATATTGTTTTACTAAGCTTCTAGGCTAAGGGTTTTTGTTCGAAGTATATTTGTAATTATAAGTATTGTTACAACGGGTATTTATCGCGCTTATTTACCTTTTTCCCCGACGTTTCAACAGGTTTACACTGTCGTGGTCACGGGATGACTGGAGTACTAGAGTTACCGCCTCAGCGAAACGGGCGCTAGTTTATTTGAAACTACCCTCATTTGATTTTCAATAGTTGGAATGTCCATCTACACACTCGGCAGTGCGTCGCGGACACTGTTAGTGTTGTGTGTCGCGTAAGTTTAAAAAATATTTAAGTATATTTGTGTCCTAGAGAAAACGGAGCGTAAAATTCCGCTGTAACCTCACTGTGAAATGAAATCAAATTAAAATATACTTTATTCGGATAAGGGACATAATATATAGGAATATATAGGGAATAATTTCATTTAGAAAAATATATATATTTATTTATTATTCTAAAGGAAAATATAAAACTGAAATATCTGACTATAGTAAACAAACACAATACAGACAGATGACTCAATAAAATTATATGGGTTCCCTTTCATGGATGTTAATTATGTATAATATGTTTATTCCTGGCCTGGAAGTTGGCTTGCACGCAAAAACTACTGAACGGAGCGGGCTGAAATTGCATACAGGTAGTTCCAGACCCGGAATATCACATAGGCTACCGTTTAGTTTTTACCCCATAAATCAGTTCTAACGTTTCCATAGAGACAACGCGTGCGAAGCCGCGGGCAGACTAGTAATAAATAAATAATGCTGGACAATTCACACGGCATTATCTAGCCCCAAGCTAAGCAGAGCTTGTGTCATGGGTACTTTATCTGATATCTATCTACATAATATATTTCTAATATACATCGAAATGTACTGTCTCATTGTATCTGAGGTGTACCTAAGTATCTTGTATTCATGGTTTCTGAAGTTAGATGCTTAAAGATTTAAAATGTCAAAAGGTCTGGCTGAAAATCCGTTATTTTGCTTCTTTAGCAAAATATTACGCTGAGCCCAGGCCTTTTAACATATTGCAGTACACACATGCATCTTAAGAAGTCGAGAGGTTGAGAAGTTGTTCATCATCTTATCTAAATGTTCATCCAAGAACCATCATCCAAAACTCTCTAGAACTAGAACTCTCTCTAGCCACCAAGATGGTGGATAGAGAGAGTGATTAGTCGAATAGATAGCATAATTATCTATGTGACTAGTACAGTACCAATTTCTATTAACTTCTGCGCATGGTTTTAACATGTGAGTAAAGAACCCTAGCCACGGCAGCGGCAGTCAATTTATTACTTAATTGCGCGCTCGCTGTGTTCATGACTGCGCGTCTCTCAATCTACGACATATTTGAAATGAATAATGTGAGTGAGTCATATTTCTATCGCTATTATTTGTACTGTATTGGGAAATTATTCCGAGGTGGTCCCATGAGCATTTTATGTCCTGGGGTTTTAAGTTTAAATTATACTAGCTGCGCCCCGCGGTTTCACCCGCGTGGTGATAGATATTTTGGATAATATACAATATATCTTTATAAATTGTGGCCTATGTGTTATTCTGATGTATAAGCTATATTATTGTAAAGTTTCATTAAAATCCATTCAGTACTTTTTACGTGAAAGAGAAGTGTCAAAATGTAATAGCCAAAAAGATGTAATTGTACATTTAATCTTTACATACTACTCACGCTGTCTTGTTCGCTTAGATCTGCGTTGATGAAGACATACATAGATAAATCATGGGGTTTTTTGCAAAGTTAGCTCTATCATATTTAAGGCTGAGCGCATAATGGAGTCACGACAGTTTTGAGACAGACTTTCCTCACATAGACAAGTCTGCCTTAAAACGAAAACAAAACTGTTATGTCTACGACAGGTCGCACGCCTAAAACGAAACTGTTTTGTCTATTACGACATCGCGCACCGTCTGCGTCAATTCTTTTTCAGTATCAAAATGGACTTCATCGATACTGTTGTATTAACACTTTGACTGCGATTTTGTTTCGACGACTGCGATCTTTTTTTTAACCTAAAAAATTTGTGCTGCCGCTCTATACAGCGGTTGTGCTGCGCCGCACATGCGTTTCGTTCGAAAAATATTACGGCTGTGCTGAGTCACATAGATCTGTATTTTCTCAGCCGCTGCGCTAGTGTGGATTTACGCATATTAGTCACTTGTAGAAAACACATACCGTGTGATTTCAGCAATGAAAGTGTAAGCGTCCTAGTTACGCGTTCCCTTGCAAAACGACGCAGACGTAAATATTGGGTGCATGCATCCCTTATATAGTGAAAGACTGATAAAAGGAAAATTTTATACACTGGTTTATAAATTAAGACAACACCCCATGACTGTTTTGTCTTTGATGTGCGCGCCCGCATACATACAAAAGGGAAGCCGACAATCGTTACTTAATCTTGTCGCCGTGCAGTAGACAATTTTGTCTATGAGACGTTTTGTTTGAAGTTTGCGCATCTTCATAAATTTTGTAAAGCAATAAGTCTGTCTTAAAACTGTAGTTTTTTTTTCTTAAATATTTAAAAATGAAAATTTGTGTATTCGATATTTTATGATAAAGTTTGAGCACGTTAGGTATAAAAACGTATGGAGACCTGGGTGGCCCATAGCTTAAGAAACATGCCTACTTAATGAAGTTTTTTAAATGATAGTTAACAATTTTTTTTTATTGTCAAATTATCGAGTTATTGCTATCTATCCTTCTCTATCCTTATTTTTCTTATAACAGAATATGTTATAAAGTAGGAAATTTGTTTCGGAAATTTGTGGCTGTGTATTAATGGGGTGGTTGGGGTGTTATTTATAATTGAAACTACAATTTAAAATATGCTGTTTTATAACAAATGTTCATATTGAAAATTATTTCAAATGATTTACCTGGCCTTTTATCGGATCTGTCCATAATTGACAAACGAACATAAAAAACATACCTACAGCCGAACTCTTAACTCTCTATGGCTGTAACATGTATTTTGTGAAGCTGAATTAAATAAATTGAATTGAATTGAATAGAACATTCTCCGTTTTTCGAAGTCGGTTTTAAAGTACCAGGTATACATGGGTGAAGAAGAGTTTTTGTCACATTCGGTCGAGGATAAATATTGATTACTTTTTTATTCAAACCCGTGTTGTTCTGTACCCGTGTATGACATTGTATACGCTTGCTTTGAGATTGTCTATACTAATATTGTAAAGAGGATAGGTTTGAATTTTGGTTTGTTTGTATTGAATAGGCTCCGAAACTACTGGACCGATTTGAAAAATTATTTCACCATTGGGAAGCTACCCTACCCCCGGTGAACATAGGCTATATTATATTTTCAAAAAAGTTAGGGATCCTTACTGAAACTCCTATAATGTAACCCAAGGTGTAAAAAGATCACCTAATAAAGTGATAGAAATTCGAGGTTATCGCCGGCGAAACCGCGGGGAACAGCTAGTAAACTGTAAAGTGAGATTGCACTTTAAGTAATAAGGATTTACCGATTTCATAATTGAGAATTCGGGAGTACCTATTCTCAATTCTGTTTTATATTTATTTACCTATCTATCTACTTAAATAAATAATAGATCAGAATTGATCCATCTGTATCTGAGAAAACTGGAAGCATTGTACATCTATGTATAAGCAGAGACAAACATACGAACAATCTCTCACGCTAAACGCCTTCTTTCCTTCCGTCGAGGATTAAAAAATACCAGGCCAGCATAAGTAACATGGAGTTATTGTTGCAGCATTCGGGCGAGGGCGGGCGGCGGCCCAATCCGGGCGCCGGCGACATGTGGATCAGCGCTGTGGAGAGTTCTATACTCTCGTGGGAGGAGGTGAGTGCTGCAGTTTTCTTACCTTTTATTATTTATGAATGACCAGTTGGTTTACAAAATTATTCAGACTTAAATAAAAAAGAATTGACGCTATAAAGCTGAAAGGTCCTTTCATTTTAAAAACTGCTTAGAATACCAATTGCTTAAAGCAAATATTCTGAGTAGTCATCACTACATGGTTTAAAACAAAGTCGCTTCCCGCTGTCTGTCTGTCCCTATGTATGTTTAGATCTTTTAAACTACGCAACGGATTTTGATGCGTTTTTTTTTTAAATAGTGATTCAAGACGAAGGTTTATAAACCATTTGACACATGACACATACGAGTAGATTTTAACTCGGGCGAAGCCGCGGGGCGCATCTAGTTGGTAAATATATAAAAGTCATTAAAATAATATGATGTTGTTTTTAATTACATAATCTAATCTACGTAAATGCCAAACGAACACTACATTCACATGTAAAGGCCATAGATGAGACTTAAAAATAATCATAACAGCTTTTAAACATAAACAAAAATTCTGGTTAATCTGCATTGGAAAGGCAGCATGGCTATAAATATCTTTATTTATAGCTTTTTATTACAGCGAGTTTTAAAGCTTTTACACAGAAAGCGAAGCTTTTATGTGAATTGTAGGTAGGTAAGCGAACTTGCTGAAATCCTAGACAGGGTCTTGATTGTCAAGGAAAGAATGAAGAAACAGGTCTTCGTGGCAAAGAAGCCAGGCATTAATTATTATTTATTTATTAAGATAGATAACAACATCATTACAGGATTTTTGGGTTCAGTCGGTTCAAATTTTTTGACGCGGTCGTTTTTAGAGGATGGCTATATTATTCTCTAAGCGGTCGTTTTATGAATGTTTTGCTTCCGCACACTATGTCAGAGATACGAGTAGAATACATTTAGGCCTCGCCTACCGAGGAGTTCGAGCTGTTGACTTGTTTACCCTTAACATAAACACGCTGCTACTTGTTCGGTCAAATTCAGAAATAATAATATAGCATAGCATAGTCCGGTCATAGGGACAACATCAACGTTTAAATCAAATCAAATAATTTATTTGCTGTAGGTACAAAAGCTCTTTATAATAATAATATTTCCAATACATTCTGCCTCGTTGAGGCAGAATGTATTGGAAATGTTAGGCTTTATAAAGTAAATAATGTCAGCAATAGTTATAAAAATACGTTTTCTGTGTAAATGCGTCCGTGAGTTATTGCAATGGCTGAAACTGTGAAAGGAAGCCAGCATTCGGGAAATGTTGGTGTGTTTCATACCAGAAGTCATTTGAATTCTTTTTTAGGATTCCGTACCGGAATCCTAAAGACTCAGCTGTCTGTCCGTTCGTCTGTCACCAGGCTGTAATCTCATGAACTGTGAAAGTTAGACTGTTGACACTTTCACAGATGATGTATTTGTGTTGCCGCTATGACAACAAATAAAGAACAGAATAAAATAAATATTTAAGTGGGCTCCCATACAACAAACGTGATTTTTTTTGCTCGTTTTATAGATAATGGTACGGAACCCTTCAAGCGCGAGTCTGATTCGCACTTGGCCGGTTTTTATTTTAAAGCTGTTCTGTGAATTAACATTTCTTTTGGGATTTTTGTATCGGATGCAATTCTAGCTATTTTACAAGCTTTTATTCTACTTGCCCTGATAGTTTGTGACACAACTTGCAACTAAATTTTGGACCAGTTATCCTCAACTGATTGTGCTGAAATTTTGCAAGCTTATGTTAGTTTAGTGACAATACATTGTTATGGTGCTATCGAGCTGGTCTGATGATGGAGACTGAAGGTTTTTAATATGTGTGAGACAAATTTTGAAACTTAATTTTAGACCATTATAGACCAGACCAGAATAAACAATAAACAAAACAATCAAATCTCGTTACATATATATATTTTTTTACTATATTAAATACAATTAAATATGATAAAGCTATATTAAAAGTATTATTATTCAGGAGTCGATGAATGGAGGCTGCTCAGGACCGCTATTTTTGGCGTCGCGTCGTCGTATACGGAAGGCCTATGTCCAACCATTGACGTGTAGATGCTGATAATGATGATGATGATTAATAGAAGATATGTATACGTGTGATATACAAACAAGACAATTCTGTATATTGAACAGAATTGACTTATATATAGTCCAATTAGCAATAATTGAAATGCCAACGGTCTGGCTATAACAGCCATTATGCTGGCTGCCTACCCAAGGCCACTGGCTAACGATTTCCATAATTAAGAGCTCTCAATGAAAGGGGAAGACCTTTTCAACGAAACCCCGGCTGAATAGGTCCAATGTCAAGTGTATTCCAAACTCTGCAGAGGTTCGTAGGAATATTTTAATAGAGCCACTTTACCTGATTGATTATTTGTTAGCTTGGATGGAGCTCGCCTGGAATTTTATCGGTTAGTAAAATGATCAATAAAATAAATAATGCTGGACAATTCACATCGTCTAGCCCTAGGCTAACCAGAGCTGGTTTAGACTAGGTCAAGAAATGATATTTGCATCTATTCTCCAGCCATATTCAATAAATAAAAATAATAATAAATAAATAAATGATATCGGGCAATTCACACCGCATTATCTTCAATGTAAAATGTCTGTAAATAACATTCAACACAAAAATACAAAATTCTATTTTACGGCGTAATGTTCATAAAAAATTTGCATTGTAGGAAAGAGTTGAAATTGACTAGTAGTTCAAATTCTGAATCAAAATCGACACAAGAAAGTGTTTTTAGGTTAAGTATAGGAGCTATGTTTACAAACATTGTATGTTCAGTTTGGCCAGAGTATAGTGGCTACACTGCAGTATCTAACCTACTTTACTGAAGCCGGTACCGTTGACCCAGTTCTGCCCTTCAATTAATTTCTAAAGCCGATGGCTTTGTTCAATTATCCTTTGAAACGTGACTGTTTGTAACCATGGTCTATGTCAGGTGCGCGGTATTGATTGTCTGATAGTAAGTCAATTCATTAAAATGTGCATACTAACAATAAAATAAAATATCAAATAAAATACAAATTCTCTATGTACTCAATATGGCAAAATAAGTTCAATTCGATGTACAGTGAATTAATAAATAATACAATCACTAAATAGTATAAAACAAAGTCGCTTCCCGCTGTCTGTCTGTCCCTATGTATGCTTAGATCTTTAAAACTACGCAACGGATTTTGATGTGGTCTTTTTAAGAGAAAGGTTTATAAACCATTTGACACATAGATTTCCACGCGGGCGAAGCCGCGGGGCGCAGCTAGTAAGTAATAAAATAATTCACTTTATTCAGCCTATACTAGTCCACAGCTGGACACAGGCCTAATGATTAGCGCTAAATTAGCTAGTGATATCTCGTATCTCTGGGGCTGAGCAGGTGCTTGCACAGATAAGTGCTACGTAAAATGAATTTAATATACGTGACTAAACTCTGAAGAGTTGAATATTTTAGCACGTCTTGCTAGGGACGAATACAAGTCTTTTAAAACATAATCTTTATCACTACATAGTAAAAAACAAGGTCGCTTCCCGCTCTCTGTCTGTCCCTAAGTATGCTTAGATCTTAAAATCCATCAGGAAAGGCAGCAGTGTCCTTACCAGTTTTTTAAAGCTCGCGTTGAATATTGGTATTTATTATTTATTTATTATTATTAACTCCTTTATTTCAGAAACATATTCCATAAAACAATACAATCAAATTAAAATCAAATTAAAATAAAAACTTAAAATATAACTACTTAAAATGAACTAAGTATTACTAAGTAGTATATTATAAATATTTTATATATACATATATATATATACATATTTTACATTGATTTATCTTTAAATATTCATGTTATGTTCATATTTATTCTAGTTCTATCCTTGGTACACCCACTGCCTTTCTTTGATTCACATAATTCTTTACATCCAAAGGTTGCCTGGAAGAGATCGCTTCTAAGCGATAAGGCCGCCCATTGTACTTGTCACATGTAATCATAATCTTCTGTATCTGGTGTACAATAAAGTATTTTTGCATTGTATTGTATTGTTTAAAACTACGCAACGGATTTTGATGCGGTTTTCTTAATAGATAGAGTGATTCAAGAGGAAGGTATAAACCATTGGACACATATATTTCCAAGTGGGCGAAGCCGTGGGGCGCAGCTAGTAATAACATAAACCTACAAAAAATCTAGTAAAAAAACCAAATTCTCCTAAATCTTAATTCTCAAGTTGGATAGGAACTCTCAGTATTTCTCTCAGTGGGCTCTCGCAGACAATGCCTCTACATCTCGCAAAGTGCTTCACTTTTACATTGTCTGGAGATTCTCACTCAACCCCGTCTTAGAAGACCGTATTAAATATGTACGAAAAATTTTTGTATGCATGTTTTTTAAGCCGTGAAATAAAGCATTTATATTTATAACATGTGTTCTTAGCTTTTATATTATACCTCTGTAATTAGTATAATTGGCCTAAGGTCGTTCTGATTACATTAATAAATAAATAAATGAAAGCACTATCTATCTATTTATATATCGGTATCGTCAGCTTACTGTAAGAACTGATGGCAAGAAGTCACTACTATGTTAAATAATTATTAACGCGATAAACACCCATTATAATAATTATGTGTTCTGATCGCGTAAGCTTAGAAATATTTACGTGTAATATACACAGATGAATTCGTCTCGTTTTGATAAAACAAACTATTATGTAGCTTTTTAAACTTGAACGTTATGGTTTAGTGACAAGACTTCGTTTTTGGTATATCTGGTTCTTTAAAATTCATTCATAGATTTATACAGAGAAAATATACACAATTCCTATTTATATTTTGATACTAAACTCATTATGTGTCACTACACTATCATCATTTTTTCCTCGCGATTAAGATTCTGGGTTTTCCTATTTATATGTTGTCCGTACAATTAAAGTAATTAATTTTAATTTATTGCTTCAGTAACTTAATTATCTTTTGTTTACTTTCCGCCAAGGTTGACTTGGAAGCGGTGATAATTCCATAACTGATCGTGATTTGTCACACGGTTAAAAGCCCTAGGCTAGGTGCATAACATGCACGTACTTTGTCAAGCGATAAGAAACAATGCATGTAGCTATTAAATAATTGCTGCAGCCTGAACCTCAGCAACAGTAATTAAAAGGCAAGATTAAAGTCATTTAAAACGGGATATTTACCATAATTTGATTTTTGAGTTATCAAATATTTACGGCACAGTTTCATGCGCCATGATCACGGAATAACTGAAGGCTCTGCGACTAAGTCTAATCTGTGCCGAAATATTGAATAACACAAATCTAATCATGGTAAATATCCCGTTTTAAATGACTCTAGTGTTAATAACTATGATAGTTTCAATAGTTTTATTAAAAGGCAAGATGTTTATTTGATACAAATACGCTTAACTGCAAAACTAATGTGCCGATGCGAATGATATCTGGCAATTACAATATACAGAAATAATCTACAGTATCATATTGAGCGGAGACGCTAAATGAGCGCTTCTTATTTCTATTTTTCGGCCTTCAAGCTTGGTCATCATTGCAGCCCTTGCTGTCCGCGCTACGTATAGTAAAAAATATCTATATATGTAATAAAATAATTTAAAAATAAGTTTATTTCAGGCAAAAAACCCTGTGATATGGGTTTTTTTGCCTGAAATAAACTTATTTATAAATTATTTTACAAAAAATACAGTTTTAAAAATATGCACAAATAAAATGTTAATAAAACAATGTATTGTATTATGTATATTAGTGGTCTAGTACCCAGAACACAAGGTCTGCTTACCATGGGGCTAGATGATGGGCTGTGGATCGTTCAGCATTATTTATTTTGTATTTGTATGAATGACCATGTTCTTCAATTCGAATAGGGCACGGTTTTCAGAGTCCTATCCATGAAATATACAGAGTAAACTCTCATACAATACCTACTACAGAGGTTTTCCGCAGCGTTATAACGCTTAACTTAACACTTTACTGCACTTGTGGTTTAGTCGACCCTTATACAGGGTGTTTCATTCTTAGAAGATCAAACGTCAAAGTCTTAGGAGGCTCGACCTGCATTGTCTGTCTCTGTCTAGATCTTTTATGTTTAAATTTAAGCTTTCTCTCGTAAAAATTACTCTGAAAAAAATTCGACCGAGAAGGGTCGTAAAATTCTACAGTGCTGCGTAACAAATAAATAAGCTTTAAGACCCTTACATAAAATATTATTTTTATCGGCCGACCTTCTTTCGACTGAGATGTATCTAATGTACCTATATCAACTTTATTCGTAAAATACGTCTGCACTGCATGCCGCATTGTGCTCTATCAGTACACTTTCGCCCGAGTCATCGGGCGAATGAAGGTCCGCCTGCGACGCAGGAGGTCGCAGGATGAGGGTTCGATTCCCACCTTGGGACAAAGTATTTTAGTTAAAATACACTGAACACTCGAGTGATCAGTGTATTTTTATGTACAATAAAAAATATCTAACTATGTATTATATTGTACTAGATGTGCCCTGCGACTTCGCCCGCGTGGTGTGTCAAATGGTTTATAAACCTTCATCTTGAATCACTCTATCTATTAAAAAAAAACCATATCAAAATGCGTAGTTTTAAAAATCTAAGCATACATATGGACAGACAGACAGCTTGAAACGACTATGTTTTATACTATGTAGTTATTATGTATATCAGTCATCTAGTACCCATAAAACAAACTGCTTAGCTTGGGGCTAAATGATGCTGTGTGGATTATCCAACATCATTTATTTTACTTCATTAGGGGAGGCCTATGTCCAGCTGTGGACTACTATAGGTAGGTGTATGTATATGCAGAGGTATGATGATGATGATGATGATGTGATCAAAATCTAAGTCACTAAAGTATTGATTCTTCCACCAGGTTGCCGACCGCCTTAGCGTGGACCTCCGCCGAGGCTTGTCATGGCGCGAGGCCAACGACCGCATGAACTTCGTGGGCCCCAACGAGTTCACGGTCAAGGAGGAGGATCCGCTGTGGAAGAAGTACATGGAGCAGTTCCAGAACCCGCTCATCATGTTACTGCTCGGTAAGTCTTACACTACAACTGCGGCCGACTCATGACGAGAGCCTACGAGGGTTAAACAGACGGCTCTTACCCCGCTGGGCAGTGCGCTGTTAAAGTTTACTGAACGGCGCTGCATACATCCGAACGCGCGCGCTCCAACGGCGCTGCCGAAACGCGTAACAATAAAACCAGCCTTAAACACTCCACTTACACGTCCACTGCCGGACTTAGGCCTCCCCCATACGACGCCACATGTATCAGTCCTAAGCCGCCGCCATTTATCGACTCCGCTCGTATAATCGAAGGAGACAATAAACGCATCTTTACAACAAAATTCAATTTCGTTTGTAATTTAATCTTTATCTTATCTAGAATACTTAGCGTTGATTTTAGTCACAATAGATATGACAACTGCACGATTCTGATTATGACACTGTCTGTCAATGAAGATTGCGAACTAGCAAACTGACCAGCAGGGCTTGCTGTTATTCAGAATTACTTAGAATATGTTTTATAAAATTAAACTAGTCTAATAGTGACGAGCTCGAGGCACTTCTTCCATCATGGCGTGTTGCAGCGTTGGATCGACAATAATGGCTAAAAATAAATAATAATAATAAAGTAGTCTAAGTAACCCGTTATAACCTGCCCGTTGTGAAAGTCCTGTCAAAATCGGTCCAGCCAGATTAGTCAAACCAAACGGACAGTCCAACAGACAGATAAAAACAAAACATCGCCTCCGTTACAGTAGTACAACTAAGAAGTGCAACTGGTAGTACAAATGACACCTTTGTATCTCTAGTACTACCAGTAGTACTTCAAATTTGGTAATTTAGAAAAAGGACAATATTCAAGTTCTTGCCTAATTTCACTAAGATAGATATAGCCGCTTAGAAAGGTAACAAACTAGACTGTTAATTAATGGATGGATTAGTGGGATTATCTAGTCAACACGACACAAATTCTTTATTTCTAATTCTACGTGTATCTAAGGCGCTACGCAGACAGGGCAACTATTATGGCAACTCGCAACTAGCTGGTTACATATGTATATGTAACCAGCTAGATCCCACAACTAGACTACATAAGATAAGTGCATCTTTTAAAGGGCAATGTATACGCTTCTACAACAAAACTCCAAGTGAGTTGCAAAAATTATCAAAAATTAATTTTAAAAAATTGTGAAGCATATTCTTTGTAAAAAGGCTTATCACAAAATATCAGATTATCTAGAAGATAAAAAAGCTTGGAACGAGTTTTGCTCCAACTCAAAATCTACCAACTTACAGATAAGCAAATCATATGTACTAGACACATAAGTTATGAACATACTAGTGGTTTCTTCTCACTTCTTCCACTGGTGGACAAAAAATTGAAGTGAACATCAATATAATAATGAATAGTATAAAATATGACATGTCTAAGTGCTTATTTGTAAGCCTAAAGAAATAAACTTTCATTTCATTCCATTTCATATGTATATAATTTGAAGTATTTAAAAAACTATAAACTTACTTCAAATTCCTTAATAGTTAAAAATGGGTTTAGAAGAAACACTTTTAATATATATTATATTAGGTTATACTTATACACGGTGTACCTAACACCACCAAAACATAGAGTTTAAATAAATAAATACAAAATACAAATACCACGACAGAGCGATCAAATTTTTCAAGTGGCGATAACTAGTTATAATTCTAGTCTAATTTAGTTTGATATGATGAGTGATTGAGTGTAATTTTTCCATGGGGTCTATTCATTATTATTCTTTATACAATAGCGAAATAATAAAAAAAATCGTTCCATAATTGACGGAGAAATATACGAACATAATTGAAAAAAGTACACACAACCGATCAAAGAACCCCCCCCCCCCTGAAGTTGGTTGTAAAAAATAAATTTTATAACAACAAAGAATTTGGTACGAAAAATATTAACGGTTGCTACGTCTGCATAGCGCCTAACAGGGTAATACATACCTACGTGTTCCATACTAGTTGGTGTTTGCTGGTTGCTTTCCAATACTCAGGTCAATGTCCTAGATAGTGTGTCATGTATTTTTTATCTTAAATACCTGTTTGACACCTTTTCTTTTGAGGTGGCTGATAAAACTATACGCCTAGGTAAAAATAAGGTAATTTTAATGGTATGGTATTTTACTTCTGGCCTCAATTCAAATTAGTAAAGTAAAAGCAAATCGATTTATGTACTATTTGTTTACTGTCCCACTGCTGGGCAAAGGCCTCCCTTTTCTCCTTCCACTCCTCGCGATCCAACGCTGCAACAGGCCATGATGGAAGATGTGCCTCAAGCTCGTCACGCCATCTCATCCTGGGCCTTCCACGTCGCCTCTTAGCGTTGGGTGGGCTCACTCTGTGGAGGCCCACAAGTCGCTGGATATACGGCAGACGTGTCCGGCCCAGTTCCACTTCAGGCTTCCGGCTGTCTGACCTATGTACAAAACTAATAAATTGACACTGGTTTTTTGTTTGATCAACAAATTTGTCTCAATCCAATAACGAAGTAATCCAAAACTGTTCCTATTCGACACCACTTTAATATCGTGAAACGCAGTTAAGTATTATTAAAATGGAAGCTTACTCACAACATAATAATTTATTTCATAGCTCACTCGTCCTTGTGTTTCTATTCAATAAATCGATAAGGTTCGCACCGTAATTGCTTTGCCTTCCTATTTATTAATTTATCAAATGTTTTCAGTCGACACAACCTTCGAAGTATAGTTTGAAAATAATGATGGACAATCCACACGACATCATCAGCGGTTTCGGTCAAACTATAGCCCCAAGATAAGCAGAGTTATGTTAGTTACTTGTGTTATGGGCACTAGATGACTGGTATACTTAATACAATACATTACATGGATATATATATTTTTATTATACATAGGTTAACGTAGTGTAGGACGCCCTCCGACCAGGTGGGATGACGACCTGCGAAAGACTGCAGGTAGATGCTGGATGCGTCAAGCCGAAGACAGGGCGCTATGGCGCTCATTGGGGGAGGCCTATGTCCAGCTGTGGACTAATATAGACTGATGATGATGATGATTATACATAGATAACGACCAAAGAGGCCGTCACATTATTAGATATTGATTGAAATAAAAAATCTCTAGGCTATTTTTTATCTCAGAAACAAAAGGTGCGAAGCTGCAGACAGAAACTAATAAATAATAATGCAGAAACAAACTAAGATTTATCTATTAACTGCTAGCCACCTGCAAACGTATCGGATAGAAGAGCGCTCATTCGGAATGCACGCCCGATTAGTCAACGTATTGTGAAAACTGATAAAAGCATCGGAAAATGCTTGAACATTGCATTTGTATGGTTCTAGAATTCTTGTTGTTTCGCTATCTATTCTCTACTATTTATAGACTACTTATTATGCACGTTTGAAGTATAAACAACATCAAAGTGACTTTGATACATCCGACAGAGAAACAAACTTATCGACGAATTTTAACAATTAGCAAGCTGAAGCGGTAGTGGACCGGTTATATCTCGCGAAGAACTGACAACCGCTGGCTGGGGTAAACGTGTTCTTGAGTAGAGACTACGACGCGGTAGACGTAGTGTAGGACACCCTCCGACCAGGTGAGATGACGACCTGCGAAAGACTGCGGGGAGAGATGCTGGATGGGTCAAGCTGAAGACCCCTGTCTTCAGCTTGACGCATCCTCCCCTAAGGGGCCTATGTCCAGCTATGGCTAACATAGGCTGGTGAAGACTGGTGCATCCCCCAGTCTTCACCAGCTTATGTTAGCCACTTTACTTCCTAGTTTTACTTATTTAATTTGTGTTTTGTGACGTGTCCAAGAGTTATCAATTATATACTTTAAGTCATTTTAAGTCGTGTGCTGTATTTGTTTACTATAATATAATTCAATAATTAAGATTTTTGCTCTATCAGAATAAATATATTTTCATTTCATTTAAGAGTCCTGCAAGTTTGCAAGGAAATTAAGCACTTTAATATTTAAATGTTTGTAAACTTGGCCCCTATACTGAACCTAAAACTCACTTTCTTGCTGTTGAAATGAAATGAAAGTTTATTTCTTTAGGCTTACAAATAAGCACTTAGACAAGTCATATTTTATACTATTCATTATTATATTGATGTTCAATTTTTGTCCACCAGTGGAAGAAGTGAGAAGAAACCACTAGTATGTTCATAACTTATGTGTCTAGTACATAATGATTTGCTTATCTGTAAGTTGTTAGATTTTGAGTTGGAGCAAAACTCGTTCCAAGCTTTTTTATCTTCTATATAATCTGATATTTTGTGATAAGCGTTTTTACAAAGAATATGCTTCACAATTTTTTTAAATTTATTTATTGATAATTTTTGCAACTCACTTGGAGTTTTGTTGTAGAAGCGTTGATTTTCTCAAGTCGACGAGAAGTGCGAATTCTGCACGAATTGGTCGATTAAAGTTCTTTCGTACAATGCATAATGCTGACAATTTATTTTTGATGCTCGACGCCAAAAAGATAATTTCGCATTTTTATGTTGTCAGTTGTTTACAAACATTTTATTTTGAGAATGGGCAGAGTATAGTAACAACTATATCGAGATATACATAATTAGTTATGTCGAATTAAGTAAGAAGCAAGCTTTTGATGTTAATTACACTACTCATATTATAAATGCGTTCTGGTGGAGGGATGAATAGATGTTTGTTACTTCACGCCAAAATTACTGAACGGATCGAGCCGAAATTCAACAGGAGCATACTAGGAATAATACATAGGCTACTTTTAACACCTTATTCCACAAATTAGTTCCCATGGGATAGAAACACCCTATGTTTCCATAGAAACAACGTGTGCGAAGCCGTGGGCAGAAACTAGTACGTAATATTTTGAGTAATGATCTATTTATTTACTATAGTACTTATCATGTCCCTGGCAATCACTCAGTCCGAGAAGGTCAATACTACGGTAGTTTACACTTTCCGACGCTCTGTTTCTCAAATATACAGTTGAGTTATCAAACTTGACGAATGTTGTATAAACATCTTCTTAGACCGAGTCTAGGAACTCTTTGATAGCTTACCTATTCACCGATACCATTGTTATTCAGTGTGCATCGTAACATCTGTACTAAGTCTGGACTCTGAGAAGATCAACTTGTACGAAAGCTTTTTTGATTTTCTAACGGGGAGGTGAGCTATACGAAACACATACCTATACAATGCACATATGTAGAGTCGGGATTACGCCCACATGGGCAAATAGAGGAAGGAATATGCAACCATGCGCAAAAAAAATGTGTTTCGACATTAACAATTTACATATATATTTTTAAACTTACGCGATCTTATCACATAATTTATAAGTAGGATACGCTCCATGCTCAAGAAAAAAATTTGTTTCTACATAAACGTTTGCAGAAATATTTTAAAACTGAAGCGATCTTTGCACATAATAATAAGTAGTATTTAACGAGTTTTTATTGTGTTTATTTTCCCTATGTTTCCCGAACGTATTCGAACGCTCTATGTTTCCCAAATATACAGCTGAGTTATCAAACTTGACGAGTGTTTTGCAAATCGCATCGGTCATTGTCACGGCGGCTGTAGGTATAGGTACCTAACACAGGTACCCAAGGAATCAAGTTTTGCTTGTTTTTTCTGCGGCCACGCTTCGCTAATTGCAGAACAGCTTATTTACGGCATTGTGTTGTTTATTTATTAACAAAGATGGTTACAATCGAGTAATAGTAACAAATTAGAACTATTATTTACTATTGAAATGATTGAGCTAACTGCAGACTGTTGCGAACAATCTACAGGTAACTTAACTCAACCCTATCGATACCAGTCGGCGCGCGTGAAGCTGGCTGCATTGCCCAGCTGTATGACAATGCTGATGCGTTGCGCCAGATACTCACCAGCTCTCGGGTCACGCGTCGCTTCTACCTGATGCTCAGATATTTTTTTGAAACCCCCCGCGAACCTAGGGTCTCGACTCCTCTGACACTCGGGGAGCAAATGCAAATGCATAGGCTCTGTCGAGACCTGCGTAACTACATGTTTTTTTTTTTTGCTGTCAATGCTACGAGGGTATCATAACACTGTCATTATAAATGCGAAAAATTTAATGTATTGATTGATTGACGAATGACAGGAATTTTTAAATGAAATGATTTTTTAAATGTTAAATCTTTTTTATTATTAGTCATATTTATTGCATGCTAGAATATAGTGAGTGCATTATTATTTACAAAGGGGCCTCCGGAGGGACGAATTCTTCATACAAACGTAATACCAAAATTATTTCTAATTCAGGCATATTTCCACTATAATATTGCATTATTTGTATTAAAATAGTATTTATCTAGGTTCCTAAATAGTTTTTTTTTTTAAATACTTACCTAAAATGAAATGAAAGCCAATCTCATTTTGCTCATTTTTATGCGAAAATGGACAAGTTTTCTTGCTATTTGTTTCGTATTAAAAACATCAATATCTTACGTTTTATTTATTAAGGAACATAGCTTATATTGTCTAGTTACAGAATAACAATACTTAGTGAAGAATACAAAAAGTTTTCAGTAATAATTTTTGGTATTACGGAACAAACCAAATTTTGAACGGCTAATATTGCTATCGCGCACGCTTGTGGCGCGGCGCAAGTCTTAAACAGGGACAGCGATATTCGGAGTGATTTTTGCAAGCGAAGGTCGCCGGACCTTTAAACCACCTTTATACCGTGTTGATGCAATAAATATATTTGAATTTGAAAATTTGATTGATGTTCGTTTAAGACTACTGAACGGATTGGGCTGAAACATTGCATAAATGAAATGATAGTTTATTTCTTTAGACAGGTCATATTTTATACTATTCATTATTATAATATTAACATTATTATGATGTTCACTTAAATTTTTTGTCCACCAGTGGAAGAAGTGAGAAAAAACCACTAGTATGTTCATAACTTATGTGTCTAGTACATATGATTTGCTTATCTGTAAGTTATTAGATTTTGAGTTGGAGCAAAACTCGTTCCAAGCTTTTTTATATTCTAGATAATCTGATATTTTGTAATAAGCCTTTTTACAGAGAATGTGTTTCACATTTTTTTTTTAAATTTATTTATTGATAACTTTTGCAACTCACTTGGAGTTTTGTTGTAGAAGTACATATACATACCTGATGCAGGCTGACTGAGTGTTGTAGTGTATGTATATTAACTTTAATGCAGCCGTAGAAAAACTAGAAGTTAAAATATCGTAGGTAGTTAAGGTATTTAGAGGCAATATAAAATGAAACTGCGGGAATTAAAAAGCAAAAAACTCAAACAACTTCAATTAACTTCATTGTAGTCTACGGCTCTACATTGTACGCTGAAATTCAAAACGTTTATAGCTTTTCATAAAAATATACGTAAATTGTCTTCAACAGTGTAGAAGATATTAAAAGTATTTTTTTTTCTCTGTAGTCTGTAATATAAATTGATAAAATAAAAAGTTACAATGTCTGATTAAATCATCATCATCATCAGCCTATATTAGTCCACTGCTGCACCTAGGCCTCCCCCAATGAGCGCCATAGCGCCCTGTCTTCGGCTTGACGCATCCAGCATCTACCTGCAGTCTGTTGTATCGATTCATGGGGGGTTGATGCCCATAATCCCCACGCTGGGCATGCGGGTTGGGCATCGCAGTATAGGGAGTGTGCTGCAAGGGACGCTGCTGCCCGCCCCCCGGTGTATGTCCCTTAGTCGCCTCCTTCCTACGACACCCACGGGAAGAGTTAAATACTGTCCATTAATTACACACAAATAAAACGTTAAAGAACAGTAATAAAACGTTCTCGTTTTATAGGATATACCAGGCCAAGTCGATGTTGGATGTTTGTAAAGAAACCACGACACTAAAAACTAAAATTGACTTGCTTGGCTTGTTCCAGATAAAATTGTAAGCAATATTTATCAATGGAAAGTTCTCATTCCGACTAGTTAGTGTAAACTGTGTGTAAAAATACTACAAACATTCTACATCGAGGTATACAATGTGTCTGGTTTACCGGTGTCGGAGACTTTGGGGGTGGGGTGAAATACGGTAAATTTTATCGACAAATCAATATCCCTATTTTTTTGTTCTCTCTCCATGATAAAATGGCAGCCATTTTGTTTTCTTTTGCCTCGAAGCACGGGTGCTTGTACTGATTAAGCTGTAGCTACCCATGTAGGGGTCCTAGAAAGACGATATTTGTAGTATTTCACCCCCCCCAAAGTCTCCGACACCGGTAACCAGACACATTGTATAGTCTCTGCCTGCGTTTTTGCTCTAGTGTGAGCCGGTATAAAGTAGCCCATAGTAGTCATGACTGCTATGGGCTGGTAATGTAGCCGATCAGGGCAGTAACAAACAAACAAACAAGAAACGAACCATTAATGTAGGTACTTCTAAAGGCTGGTCCTAAATCTAGTCTGCGTGAGGGCCAACCGAAACCTTCAATTGTAAAAGAAATGTATTTTATGTTAATAATGTCAAGAGTAAATAAAAAATGTTGTAAATTGGTAAACCTTAATCAATCAATGGAATTTTTAATGGAAAACCTTATACATTGTGTAAAGTAGATTATAGTGAGTCGCATTAAATCTAGGGTATGTACATATGTTTTGATGGTTTACATAAGTCAACTGGTACTATTCTGAAATAATATTTCACTAATGGGGCAAACGTGTTCTTGGGTGACGACAGCGACTCGGCAAACGTAGTGTAGGATGCCCTCCGGCCCGTGGGATGACAATCTGTGAAAGACTGCAGTTAGATGCTTAACGCGGCAAGCTAAAGACGAGGACGCTAAGGCACGGCCTTCCATATGCCTTCCCATATATTAACCTACAGCTGGACATTATTCCTTTAAACTGTAATCTTATTCAAAAATTTCACTTTATTTTCGTGTCTGTGTTTAATTTTAAGAATTAGACCTTTTATAATACTACATGTATTGTATTGATGGAAATAAACAGTTTTTGGTTTAATTTGATTTGAATAGACTTTTACCTAAGTACCACGTGAACAAAACCACCGACTGAAATAATTAAGAAACCACCAATGACCTGAAGGTTAAGCGCAGGTCAACACAGAAGGTTAAGAGTGCCATTCAACTTTCAATTCAGTTAGTCTTAAATGAGTTTGTTGAGGTGACACGGTATATTGGATAGGTGACATCGCGAAAGTTTTCGGAGGTGACACAGAGAATTGATTCTCGGATAAGATAATCTTAATAGTATGAACAATAAATGAACTGTTCACACGAAGGGTAACGTATTTTCAAGCCAAGCTACCTAACGCTATAACAACAAGACACGGACTCCAAAAGTCATATATAACGGGATATTTACCATGATTTAATTTTTGATTTTTTCAATATTTCGTCAGTTTCATGCGCCAGGATCACGGAACAACTGAAGACACTACAATCAAATATACAAACAAAAACAAATCATGGTAAATATCCCGTTATAAATGACTTTTGAGTTAATAACCATAGTAATAGTTTATTTGTAATAGTTTCAAAAGTTTTACGCGAACTCCGTTTGACCACATTTGGTTGACACAGGCTGACACAATCTAAACTATGACTACTACATACCTATAAACAATTTTGTATATCAAAACAAGCTCGTTAAATTTATTATCAATACATATTTTCAGTCACATGAGTTTTCTGCCTAATGATTATAATCATCTGCCATCATTATGGTCTGTTATGGAATAGATGTTAGATGATTATCTAACATGTACGTTTTCATTCAATGAAAACATATAAGATTGTTCCTATGTTGTCATGTTAAAGCAGTCTGTTCATTATTCTACAAATACACCTAACCTTTTTGGGAGGCCTATCTAGACATAGACAGATATACTTCATCAAGGTCTCACAAACGCCACAAATGCCATGAGTGCTTGCAGTGATGTGGGCATATTTTGTTTGAGATGATGATGCTGATTACAGGTATTAGGACTTTTTAATTAAAATGATTGGTTAAAATCAGAGTTAATTTACCGTATCGCACGCGAGATGATTACACGGATACATGGTACTAGGTAGGTAATTACGATTGTGTACATACGATCGTGTTTCAATATTCCAATCAGGATTATAATCGTCGACACAGAGATTTCTGTTTCTTCAGAGTGAAATTTATTTATTTATTGAGATAATAACATCATAACAGGTTTTTTTATTAAGCCCTAAGATGTCACGCTTGGAACGAATGAGATATTTTAATGCATGGTTACACTGTTTAGCTATGTTATAATAACTTTCGTGGTGTATCAAACGTTTTTCCACCATGAAGTTACAGCGTAACTAAAGGTTGCGTTTCATCGTAATGCGATGAGAATGGAGACACGATATCTCGGGTCTCTGGTACGAATACGAGGTCTTTTGTCTTACGCCATCGTCTCGCATATGAAAAAAGCTTGAAATCAAGTATGGTATATTTCTCCGGTCTTGGTCTCCGGTAGAAATTATCAAACCCAATCAGTTCCACTCGATTTTCATTGTTAAACGATCCTACATATTTCCAGTATTCGACATGTTTCAGCGCTCAGCTACGTTGCTTAGCTCTGGTGGAAAATAATTTTAAGAGCGCGACGACCTCTGTGGCGGAACTGGCGAAGGTCCATCTGCGGTGTAAGAGGCTGCGGGTTCGATTCCTGCCTTGGGACAAATATTTGTACCATCTGCTAATATTTGTTTCGGGTGTTCTGGGTTAAATAAAACATATTATCTTTGTATATAATTGAGTGTATTAAGTATGTTTATATCAGTTACCTAGTACCCATAACATAAGTTCCTTTTTGTTTGGGGCTAGATGATGTTGTGTGAATTATCCAACATACAACCTCTTTGCCTCATCACAAATTTGACAGATGTCAAGTATGACATGTACAATCAAACTAATCCCCTACCTTTCCACCTCCACAGGTTCAGCACTGGTCAGCGTTTGTATGCGGCAGTACGACGATGCGATCTCCATCACCGTGGCCATCATCATCGTGGTAACCGTCGCATTCGTTCAGGAGTACCGATCTGAGAAGTCGCTTGAAGAACTTAATAAGCTGGTCCCGCCATCTTGTAACTGGTGAGTGCCGCCATTTTGTACAATGATAAATAAGAAACTGAATGCTGTCCATCGATAGTTAACCCTAGGGGGTTAAGTTTGACTTAAAAATTCTATTTAAACGGAAACGGTAATAGAACTAGAGATGGCAAAGTGCAGCATAATCTTAATGGTAAACTATATACATATGCTATTTCCAATAGCAAAGTGCAGCATAAAAAAATTCCATAAAGTATAGACTTTAAGGAAATAAATCTAAAAAATATTTAATTACGAGACTTGAAAGTTGTTCGGGGCATTACCTCTGTTTTTTTTTAGAAGAAGAAGCCTTTTATTTATAGCAACAATACAAACAGAGATATATACAGGAAACACTGCTAACAACTAGTACCTATGCTAGATCTAATAAATCATATTACATATTGACACTTTGTGTGCTGCCACTTATTGCAGAAAAATAAATAGTAAGGTGCCAAAATCAAGAGCTATCAATCATGAGCAGTCAAGCAATCACAAAAAATCATATCATACAGTAGTATGATATTGATATGTGATTGCTTGACAAACTTACCAACTTTGCTTACTTTGAATTTAAAGTATCTACAGTCAGTAGATTGTAGATGCTTTGCCGTAAAATGATTCTCGAATTATGCATGATCGTCCCCACTGGCATAGGAGTTATCATTTTGCATCAGTGTAATGCATTTGCAAAATTCTTTCATACTTAGCATTTAAAAAGTTTTTAACCCCCGACAAAACGACGGGGTGTAAGTTTGTACGTGTCTATGTGTGTGTGTATGTATGTCAATGGCATCGTAGCTCCCGAACGGAGGAGCCGACTTTGATTTTGTATTTTTTTGTTTGAAAGGTGAATTAGTCGGTTTTCATGAAAATTTATACAAAATGTCCGCCGCTACAAAATCGCGTTAAACACGAACCCCGTGTTTAATTTTAATGTTATTTAAATTGTTAGAGATGGATTTTATTTGGCGTAGAAACGTTCGTAGCGATTTGACAGACTACGCATATTAAATTTGTGCCAACCATCGAATAAATTGCAAAATGTATCTTTATTACCTCGATTGGTTGATTGCTGTGTCTTCCGACCATGGATTGATTCGTCATGCAAGCACTGGCAGTCTACATGCAGCAACATTATTTCTGCTTTTGACGTAAGCATACGTCATGCGTGGAAAATAGTTAAGTAGGTATTTATGGGCTCTTGGTTGAAAACAATACATTGTGTTTGTTTTTGTCAACAAGAAACGTCAGTTTAATCTCTGAACTTAAACTTCTACCAGCGTATATCAACCGGCTCACTTCCCCACCACTGACACTTTTATTTCACAAGCCCAAGCTCATGTATATACCAATATAATAAGATATAACCATAACGATCTGCAAATACCTTTTCTGGGTGTTCTGGGGTATTTTCTAAGTATAATTAAAAATTGTGGACGTAATGTATTAAATATATCAGTCATCTAGTACCCATAACACAAGCTATGCTTAGCTTGAGGCTAGATGGTGCTGTGTGGAATGTCCAGCATTATTTTATTATTATTCCAGCCTCCGAGAAGGCGCCCTCGAACATTTCCTAGCCCGCAACCTAGTTCCCGGCGATATAGTCCACCTGAACGTCGGCGACAGAGTGCCGGCAGATCTCCGCCTCTTCGAGTCTACCGACCTGGCGATCGACGAGAGTTCCTTCACGGGCGAGACGGAACCAGCCGTGAAGAATGTCCAGCCGAACAAGGCTAACGCGGGAAGGGTTAATAAGGACAATATCGCGTTTATGGGGACGCTTGTGCGCTGCGGGAATGCCAAGGTTAGTAAGGTTAATTTAGACATAGACATTCATTTATTTGCTTGCAGTACAAAACAAAAACAAAATAATAAAATATATAGGCGTCTTCGATTTCGATGACGGCGACCCTAAAGATTACGGATTCCTCTTTCATGAGCTCGAATATGGCTCGCTAGACCTAACTTGGTTAGAAAAGACCTATGCCCTTCTACACGTGTACACACAGTTTACGTTACAAATGGCTTTTTAAACCATCAGTCGAAAGCTATCACTGAAAATGGTTCTCTTATTTTCTGGGTTCACCTGCACGCCTCATCTCTCTTTTATTTACAATAATATTCTACTAAGATTTTACCAGAAAGCAATTGCCAACCCTTACAGCACTATTTCCTTCAACGAATATTTAACCAACGCTCAATTTATATCTCCTTTCAGGGCATTGTCGTCAGCACCGGCGAGCGTTCAGAATTCGGCGACATCTTCCGCATGATGCAGGCTGAAGAGGCTCCGAAGACCCCTCTCCAGAAGTCCATGGACACTCTTGGAGCTCAGCTGTCTTTGTATTCCTTCTGCATCATTGGCTTCATCATGGTGACGGGCTGGCTGCAAGGGAAGGCTTTGCAAGACATGTTTACTATTGGAGTCAGTTTGGCGGTCGCGGCTATTCCTGAAGGTAAAGAAAGAAGAAAGAATACATTTATTTGACACCTATCAAATAAATAAATATATGTGTTATGTACACATATATTTATTTATTTGATAATATATTTACATTGTCATTACAGTGCGACACCAAATCGACAATGAAATAAAAAAAAGTTAAACATAAAAGCTGTAATTATTCAAGTATATATAAAGTCTAATAATATAAAATCCAGCATTATTTAATTTATTTACTTAATACTACATTACATACAAGGTATGTACCGAAATTGTGTTTTGCCAATTAAATTATGGAATTCATAAAATATGAATTATCGTGGGAAGAGCTTTCGTAAAATCTGTACAGCAAAGGAAAATATGAAGTATATATATATATATATAAAGTAATCTATATATATAAAAGAAAGTCGTGTTTGTTACAACACTTATAACTCGAGAACGGCTGAACAGATTTAGCTGAAAATTGGTGGAGAGGTAGCTTAGAACCAGGAGTCTAACATAGGATACTTTTTATCATTTAAACTATTTGACACATAGATTTCCACGGGGGCGAAGCCGCGGGGCGCAGCTAGTAGTAATATAAAGTTAAATCACGTCGCGGATGAAAATTGATTCTGTCTGTAAGCTATCGCCCATTCTTGGGATATAAGATTTGACATAATAATATGTCATGTCTTCGTTTTGATGGTTGATTTTCAAGCTTTCATTATTATCATAAGTAGCTGGATTTTACCCACCACTTAGAATATCCACCATAAAGCCAAAAATCACTCTTTGAATAACAGAAAAACACATTACTAGATCTTGTAGTGTAAAAAATGTGTCTTGAATCACTACAATAAACTTTTTCCTATCATGATTACTTTTCATGTATTTTAAAATGATTATTCGTTGTCAGGTTTGCCCATCGTAGTAACGGTGACGTTAGCGCTCGGGGTGATGCGGATGGCCAAGCGGAATGCGATCGTCAAGAAACTACCGACCGTCGAGACTCTGGGCTGCGTCAACGTCATCTGCAGTGATAAGACAGGTAATTACAACAGTTAAAGTTAACAAAAAACCCTGACATTTTGATACAGTAAGTAAGTGCCAAAAGAATGAATATTGGTACTTCATCCTCATCAGCCTATAGCAGTCCTCTGCTGGTCATAGGCCTCCCCCAATGAGCGCCATAGCGCCCTGTCTTCAGCTTGCCGCATCCAGCATCTACCTGCTATTATCTATTGGTACTTACTATTTATTTATTTAAGTAGTGTATTATTTAGTTTGGTATTTGTAATATTTATTATTTGTTTTTTAGTATTCTTGTTATGTTCTTATTTAGATAACCTGTGGTACACCCCCTGCCTTTTCTTAAATTCATATAATTCTTTCCATCGAAAGGTTGCCTGGAAGAGATCGCTTCTAAGCGATAAGGCCGCCCATGTACTTGTCGCATATAATGTATTTTTGCAATGATTATATGTATTCTATGTAATTTATTGTATTGTATTGTAAGTAAATAATTTATTTCTCACATAAAATACACACATACAATTGGCTTAATCATAACAAATACAAAATTTAAATATAACATAAGTATTAAAAGTAAGTAACTAAAAATGCGTGTGTGTGATATGTTATCGCATTAACTGCCCAGCCTCTGCAGATTGACGTCCATGTGCCTACCTGGGCAATGAAAGTGTTAAAGTATATTGACAAACAAGTCCATTAATCATTAAGTTAACAAAGTTGACTCATTCACAATATTCAATCTATCTCTGATTTCTATTGGTAGTTGAATTTTGATATTTATTTAGTAAAAAAATCTCCAAATTTGGTAATAGCTTTAACGATTCGGAGGGTTTTGAGAATAGCCCTTAAAAGCCCTTGTCGAGGTCCATAGACAAAAGCTAATATTTTCTTTTTATGTCTTCGAAAAGTGGGTATTCTTTTGTTTTGCCATTCAGTTCTACATAATTTATTATTTGTTTTATTTATTATTTATGTATGTAGTTCTTGACTACCTTTAAACAAAATGTATCAAGAAGTCCAAAGCAATTTCAAAGCGTGATATAAAATCAGTCGTAATTTAAAATATATTTTCAGGAACCCTCACAAAGAACGAAATGACAGTAACCACGATATCAACTTCCGGCGGCCATATTGCGGAGGTCACCGGAACCGGATACAACGCTTGCGGCGACATACAACTCCGAGCGTACAAGGGAAGAGACTTGGATGTGGCTCTTATGGGAGTTAATACTATGCTGGAGGTAAGATATCAATTAGTTTTAATAAATACAAAATTCATATATTTGTCGATACAAAAAGATCTTATACAGTTTACTGATGGTCTCCGCACTAGGTTCGATTATTTGGGGGTGTGCTAGAATTCTACATTAATATCCAAAAGCCAATTCTACATCGTTTAATTTATTTCGCTATCTTTTCAGATCGGCGTACTGTGCAATAACGCGGTGATTCGCGACGACACTCTGTACGGCCAGCCGACAGAGGGCGCTATACTAGCGTGCGCTATGAAGAACAACATACACGACATACGGGACCATTATACTAGGCTGCATGAGATTCCTTTCAGGTAAATATTTTATATTAACGCGATCTGAACACATCATTATTATTATTAGGCGACCGATGTGGCGCGGTGGGCGAAGGTCCGCCTGCGACGCTGGAGGTTGCGGGTTCGATTCCCGATCTCGGAACAATTGTGTGTACGATCTGCAGATATTCCGGGTGTTCTGGTCGTTTTCTATGTACAATAAAAATATCTTTCTATGTATATCAGTTATCTAATACCCATAACACATGCTCAGCTTACCATGGGGCTAGATAATGCTGTGTGAATTGTCCAGCATTATTTATTTATTATTATTAGTTAATTATAAACACATTAATACAACGGGTATTTATCGGTGTGTTATCCCGTGAGCACGACAGTGTGTAAACCTGTGGAAACGTCGGTAAATATATGCGATAAATACGCGTTGTATTAGTCTTTCAGGTACTATTCATTCCGAGCGTTGAGTTCAACTTCTTTATTTCCCTTACACATTACAGGAAGACTTAAAGAAGAAAACTTTTGTATTCAACTTGAACCAAGCTTTTGTATCGTCTAGATAATCTAGATATTTTGTAGTAAGCCTTTTTACAAGGACATGTTTGGCTATAATTGATTTATTAATAATTTTTGCTCACTCAAACTCACTTGGAATTTTGGTGTAGAAACATAATATACATTGCCCTTTAAAAGATACATTTATCATGCATAGCCTAGTTGTGGGTTTTATTCTTATTTCTACTAATTAAATTTTGTATATCTCAAGTTTTAGGGAATCGATTGAACTTTTCATTAATATGTTGTCACTACATACATTCTATAAACTTTAGAGACTAAACCTTGTTGAATGCATTTTCATAACCTACCTTTTCCCCCCTCAGCTCCGAAACAAAAATGATGGTAGTAAAATGCGTACCGAAATTCGGCGACACGTCGAAAGAGGAGTTTTTCGTGAAAGGAGCCATCGAGACGATTCTACCGCTCTGTACTACATACATCGACAGCGAGGGGAACTACACCGCTATGTCCAAACAGAAGCAAAACGAGTTCATTTCTGAGGCCTATAATATTGGACGAATGGGTGAGTCTAAGGGTTATGCTATTAAGCCACATTACAGCTTTTAACTCTTACAGGGAATAAAAATACAACAAATAAATAAATTACTCTAGATAAAACCGGCCAGGTACGAGTCGGACTCGCGCACGAAGGGTTCCGTACGATCACTATCACTACATAGTATTAAACAAAGTCGCTTCTTGTCTGTCTGTCCCTATATATGCTTAGATCTTATAACTATGCAACGGATTTTGATGCGGTTTTTTTAAATTGATGCAAGGAGGTTTATATGTATATAATATAATACATGCATTTGCAACCGTGCCAAGCCGGGGTGGGTCGCTAGTTATCTATAAAAACGGCAAAAAATCATGTCTGTTGTATGGTAGCCCCCTTATACATATATATATTTTTTAATTTAACTAGGTTTTTATTTATATTTTAAAAGTCTCGTCAGCGTACTAAATATAAAATTACCATAATATAGTAGCAGGTTAGTGATAGTGTTATTGTGTGTTGTCCCCAGGTCTCCGTATAATAGCGTTGGCCCGCGGGCGCGCCCTAGACGCGCTGTCGTACACGGGCGCGTGCGGCGTGTGCGACCCGCCGCGCGCCGGCGTGCAGGCCGCCGTGGCCACGCTGCGCCGTGCCCACGTCTCCGTCAAGATGCTGACGGGCGACGCGCGTCCCACCGCGCTCGCTGTCGGTAAGTCTCAGGGTATAAAGCTGGGGTAAGGGTAGGCTAAAACCGGCAGGCTGGTTTTATAGTCACGCCATTTCGGCACAGTTTCATGCGCCATCATCACGGAATAACTGAAGGCACTGCGAGTTAAAGTGACTTAGTTAAATTAAGACTTTAGTGTTAATAATAACCATGTTATTTTTAAAGTTTTATTGAAAGTATCTTCTCTAATTCCAGCGCAAATGGTCGGCCTGGACGTCCTGCACTCAACATCACTCTCAGGCGAACAGCTGGACTCGTTGTCAGACGAAGAGCTGGACCGAACCATCGACACGGTGACTGTGTTCTACCGCGTCACACCCAAACACAAGTTGGCTATCGTGAAGAGTCTGCAGCGGCTGGGCAATATCGTCGGCATGACAGGTAATGGCTGAGCAATATTGTTGGCTATGGCTAGGTAATATTGTAGGTGATAGCTGAGCAATATTGTTGGCTATGGCTAGGTAATATTGTAGGTGATAGCTGGGCAATATTGTTGGCTATGGCTAGGCAATATTGTAGGTGATAGCTGACTAATATTGTTGGCTATAGCTGAACAAAATGGTAGGTAATGGCTGGGAAAGACGGAGTAATTTCGAACTGGACCAAAAAATTGACACATACAAAGTGTTCCGCATCATACAAAAAGTTTGTTTATTCAGTCAGACATTGTCCATAAATTATACGGTAAGCACCCTGTGCTACGTCGGTCACTTTGGATCTTCGACGGACTCTATAATTCGAAAACTTCCAAAAAAAAAACAATCCTTTAGTTTTACAAAATAAGCACTTAGACACATCATACCTTAAATTTTATACTGGCTATCAAAGAAATAAGAAATAACTATATACACGAAATAACTTATACATTTCGGATGACTTCGACTTTGTACGTTTGAAACGCCTCTAAATTACCTCTGTTTTTGCAGGTGACGGCGTAAACGACGGCGTGGCGTTGAAACGGGCTGACATCGGTATTGCCATGGGCAACGGGACTGACGTGTGCAAGGAAGCTTCGGATATGATTCTGGTTAACAATGACTTCGCTACTATCATGTAAGAAACTCATTTAAGACTTTTTATATATTTGCAAAAAAAAATAATTGCCATTTAACTCATGAAAGAAGTACCCTGTGTAAGTAAGTAAGCCTGTGTCGCGGAAAGCCTGGTAGAGATTTATAACATATACAGGGCAAACAAACGAAAGTAATATACCTCGTATGATAAATCTATAGGTGTATGTACTTGTCTCGTGTATAATATATGGAGAGGTAATTATTCCAGATATTTTTTTCTTAAAAATGTTGTATCTACCCAAACAAAATTTGCGTGAAAGAACGTCATCGAAACATGTGTCTAAGTTTATTTCTTAAAAATGTGATGGTTTGTCGGATTGTCTCCCAAATTTAACATAAAAACTTATTTATTTCAGCGCCGCAATCGAAGAAGGGAAATGCATATTCTACAATATTCGCAACTTCGTACGTTTCCAACTGTCGACGTCAATCGCCGCTCTCTCTCTAATCGCTCTCGCCACTCTCATCGGAATCCCGAACCCACTGAACGCTATGCAAATTCTATGGATCAATATCATAATGGACGGTGAGTTATAAGATCATATTATAGTCAATAAGGTAGATATTACAACTCTCCCCCGAATCGCCTTTATCAGAATCACAAAACCACTGAACGCTATGCATTTTCTATGGATCAATATCATAAAGGACGGTAAGTTGTTGACAATAGGGTAGATATTCCAATTGTCAACGTCAATCAAGTCAAAAAGCATCTTTCTCTTACCGCTCTCGGCATTCACATCGGAATCAGGAACTCACGCTGAACGCTATATAGATTCTATGTATTAATTATCAAAATGGATGGTAAGCTGTAGTATAAAAAATAAATAAATAAATAAGTAGTCAATAAGGTAGAATTACAACTGTCTCTGTCTAATCATCGGAATACTGAATATTTGTTAAGCTATTAAAAGCTCAATAAAGTTAAGTGACCGCTTTGGTCTAGTGGTCGTCGTACTAATAACGTGATTCCCCTCTTTCGGTAATGCTGGTTATCCATAGACCGACGACGTCTGTGACCATGCTGTTCTCGCATCTCTACTCTACTTAATCATCACATAGCCACATTGACTAATGGACATATGCCCCTCTTCATAAATCGCCACAATAACCGACGTCGCGTTGCCTTCAGCGGTTTTGATAGTACGTGTTGACTAGAAACGTTATGACCCCAAGTTTTAAGGTCCGCGACTTTATGTGCTCTGCCCACCTCTTAAATATGTTTTGTTATTTTGTTCCTCAGGACCCCCAGCGCAGTCTCTCGGCGTGGAGCCAGTAGACCGCGAGGTGGTGGAGCGGCGGGCGCGCGTCGGAGCGCCGCGCCGCATCCTCTCCCGCGGGCTGCTGCTCAACGTGCTGCTGTCCGCCGCCATCATCATAGCGGGCACCCTGTGGCTCTTCAACAGAGAGGTATAACAACAATAACTGTTAGAGCCAGTAGACCGCGAGGTGAACCCTCAACTTCTAGGAAACACTTCACTTCGCTCGCATATCACATATTTATCATGTCAGTATGCAACACGGCTCGCTTCGCTCGCAACACTAAAGTAGGTACCATGTCAATAGAAAGAAATAAAGAAAATACATTTATTTGAAACCATACATAGCACGACACATTACATTAATATTCAATTATACAAACAAGAAACATTTATATGAAGAAAGTAAAATAAAACTAACAGATACAAATAATGTTTTACATAAGGGGCCAAAAAGGTCCCTGTCTAAGCATTACGCCACTACAAGCCGTTAGTAGCGGCGATTCAGACACATAAACGAAGACACTAGTAGGTAAGTGGAAGGTTACAAGAAAAAACGAAGATAAGCACCATTAAATCGCAAATAGTAACAAAGCTATCTCTTGAAGGTACTGGTAAAGGCTGTTGATGATGACACTGCTAGGTCGGAACCTAGCGGTGTTTTATGGGAATTATTTGTTTAATTTATCGTCTTTTTCCAGATGTCAGACAACAAGATAACCCCCCGCGACACCACGATGACATTCACGTGCTTCGTGCTGTTTGACATGTTCAACGCGCTCTCGTGCCGCTCGCAGACCAAGTCAATATTCCAGATAGGATTCTTTACTAACAAGTAAGGACATACACCTACATTATGGCGGTTAAACTTTTGAAACATTTGAACTGTGCTGAAATATTAAACAATTGTTATATATTTATTCTAGCTGCGCCCCGCGGCTTCGCTCGCTTGGTAATCTATGTGTCAAATGGTTTATAAACCTTCCTCTTGACACCCTCTACCTTCCCTTCTTTCTTTATCTTCCTCTTCCTCTATCTATTTAAAAAAACCGCATCAAAATCCGTTGCGTAGTTTTAAAGATCTAAGCATACATAGGGAAGCGACTTTGTTTTATACTATGTAGTGACGTTGTACCGATGTTCCCAGGATGTTCCTAACCGCTGTGACCCTCAGCCTGGTGGGACAGATGCTGGTCATCTACTTCCCGCCGCTGCAGCGCGTGTTCCAGACCGAGGCACTTACTATTCAAGGTACGTCAATATAATTATGTAGTGCTGGCTGCGCCCCGTGGTTTCGCCCGCTTGGAAATTTCTGCGCAATTTTAGCATATTTTATCACAGTTGAAACGTTCCCTGGACTACGATAAACATTTCAAAGCCAATATCAGCCATCTCGGCACAGCCGTTCTCGAGTTTTAGCGAGACAAACGAACAGCAAAACTGTTTATACAATACAATACAAAAATTCTTTATTGTACACCATAATCAAATTAATCATTACAAAAATACATTAAATGTCACGACAGGTACAATGGGCGGCCTTATCGCTTAGAAGCGATCTCTTCCAGGCAACCTTTGGATGGAAAGAATTATATGAATTTAAGAAAAGGCAGGGGTTGTACCACAGGTTATCTAAATAAGAATACTAAAAAACAAATAATAAATATTATAAATTCCAAAATAAATAATACACTACTTAAATACATAAATAAATAAATAGTAAGTACCAATATTCATTCTTTTCATTCTTTTGGCAGGAAAAATTCCTTGACGTGAGCTTTAAAAACAGGCAAGGATATAGTTTTTCTAAAGGACTCTGGTGTTTATATTCAGTAAATAAATAAATAAATAAAAGTTATGAACATCAGTGTCATATAATAAACAGACAAATACATATAAATAAATAATACGTAATAGCTGTCTGCAAAGGACATAATTTTTTGCTGCTATCTTTATTTTTTGTGTGTGTAAAGTGTGACCCTTCCTAGGATACCTATGTATAAAACTAACATATTAGATATGTGCATCTAATGTAATTTCCTATGTCTTTTGCTGTAATAAACAATTATTTACTTTACTTTATATGTTTTAGAAGGGTTAAACTAAGCTAACAACCGACAACCGTTAACTAAACGACAACCGTTGGGTAAACGTGTTCTTGAGTGGAGACTGCGACTCGGCAAACGTAGTGTAGGACGCCCTCCGGCCAGGTGGGATGACGACCTGCGAAGTACTGCAGGCAGACGCTTTATACGTCAAGTTGAAGACAGTGCTATGGCGCTCATTAGGGGAGGCCTATGTCCAGCTGTGGACTAACATAGGTTGATGATGATGAAACTAAGCTATTTTCTTTTCCAGATCTGATATTCCTGGTATGCCTGACGTCAAGCGTGTTCATCGTAAGCGAGATCAAGAAACTCATCGAGCGCACCCTCAAGAAGCGCGCCTTCGGAAACAAGTTCTCTGCGAAAGCCCACGACGCAATGGACTTCGTATGACCCAAACTCGACTCGAAGGCCCAGTAAGCTCGAGTCACTTTGACAGCTGTCACCATGACAGCCCGCCAAAACATGACCACCCTCCATATTGTGAAACAGACACGAGTGTAGTGAACGCAATCGATTTTCCTATTCGTTGTTAGTTTATTTATTTTTTTATTTTTACTTTTTTTATTGGTAAGTGTCTAGTGAATTGTGACGGATGATAATGAATCAAGACAGGACTTGAATTTAAATCGAATGCATTTTTAGATTGGCTTTTGATATTCTTTGTGAGGCTGTATTGAATTTATTGTTTGATAGTGCTGTAGGCGAACAAAGCTGTTTATTTTGCAAGATTTTATAGGTTTTGTTTTAGTAAATTTATGAATATCATGTAGAGATTAATAAATAGATCGATGCTGTAAAAAGCTACAGATAGAAATGTTACCATTCCATTGTTAAAAGTATTATCGACATTAATAAAAATAATCAAATTTAAAGTTTGTAAGTAGTTTCTTTGAGCTTAGCTGTGCTTTTCAACTATGGAGCTTCGTTTGTATTGCACAAGGTATGTTATTTATTAAACACCCCATAGGATATTAGCTAAATTAAAAAAGTAATGTTGTCTAACAACAAAAATAAACAAATAAACCAATGTTTAGTTAGAAGCCTTTGTGTCATCGAGAAAAATCTGTACTTTTAAAACTACACCTTATTATAACCGTTGTAAAATAGAAATTAGGCTGATCTATCTAAAGTATTAAATCAAGATCTGTTTGTAACTAAATTTCCATTATCAACCTTAGTATCTTATAAATAAGATTTAATAAATTTCATAACTATGTAGATATTAAATTCATATTTATAGTGTGTATAATGACTCTTGCTGAAAATCAACTTTTTACATTATTTAAATCATTGCCATTTATCTAATAACTTTTAGTAGCTATGAGACATTTTGTCTTATTTCGAAATACTTACAATCAAATCAATGTTCAAGCGGTCATTGTGATTAGTTGACTAAAATAATTTCGCAGACTCTTGGTCGATTGCAATTTAGGTTTTCTACGTGTAAAGAAAACGTCATCAGTACGCTAAAGCGCCCTCTCGTGGCTTATGGTAAATTCATCACTGATCAATAACGTGGTAATGCTACTGACCATTACCGTTAACGTTATTACATTACCGTAACGTTAATACTGATTAACGTTTGGGAAATTAGCTGTTAAAATATCATTTGTCAAGACAAACCTGTGGTGATAACTATAGGAATATAAACTGCAATTTTAAATAATGTCATTTACTGCAATACAATAGGGTAGTTCCTGGGAAAAAGAATATCATTCTATTTAGTCTGTCAGTTCGATTATCAGAAGATATTAGACGCGTATATTGTCTTTTGTAATTTAAACAAATAATTTCCAAAATAAAGCGCGTCAAAGTTTGCAAGTGGGGGCTAGTCGACGTTAGTAGACGTTACGGCGTGCTATAATGCTTTTTTTTTAGCCTGATTCGTCCTACTGGCAAAGGGCATTTGTTTCCAAAATAAATGTTTTCTTAAAAATTCTTATATTTTTTTCCATCCAAAGGTTGCCTGGAAGAGATAGGCCGCCCATTGTACTTGTCGCATGTAAAGTATTTTTTTGTAATGATCTGCATTTGGTGTACAATAAAGCATTTTTGTATTGTATTTCAGAAAGACATATTTTTGGTTTAATTGTCAAAAGATAAAATACGTGTCTAGTAGTAGTCCTGATATCAGTAAGTCCTTATGATAATCTAACAGACAGACAATATTTTCTTTACCACCCTAGCTTATTTAAGGTAACGCTTGTATATTCGGCATTTAATGTATTAAAAGTAGCTTCGTTTCTCTATTAATAAATATATAAGATTTCCAGTTGGTTATATCTAATTGTGGACCAGATTTGATCGGAACTAAGTATATATATATATATATGTATATATATAACTTGTGAAATAAATACTTGAAAATAAAATGGTTATAAAAATGACCTCTGTCGCCCAGTGAGCGAAGGGCCGCCTGAGATTCAGGTGGTGGGTTAGATCTCCGCCGCGAGACAAATGTATGATCTACAAATATTTGTTCCGTGTCTGGGTGCTTTCTTCGTATATTAATTATATGTACGTATTTATAAAAAAAAGTAGTGTCATTTGAGCCCCGAATTCGGTTTGCGTAGGATAGAGGCGTTGTCTTGACTTGACTTCTTTTATTTGGCTATATTATATATGTCTGGTTTGCCACTTTTATGCCAGTCCAGTTCATAGAAATATCATAGTCATGGAATGGAGGCGGAATTACAATAATAAATAGGTAATATAAGTAAAAAACCAATACCAAATCTCGTTGAAAAATCAGACGTCGCGATAACGTTTCGATACTATCGTCAAACCAAACTCAGGGCTTTGATTTCCACAACAATTTGCTTAGGTTCGGGCTCGATGATACTGTGAAAAAGAACTTTAATATTATAACATATTCTTACCTAAATCACTGAAGTAGTCGAATCTTTCAGCACCGCCATCTCCAAAGTATTACTGTAATTAGTTGAGTGTGTTGGCTGTGATAATAACAAACACCATCCAAAATAGCTATAATCACGCACTACGAGACATCACTTGTGTTAGAAAAATCGCGCCGTTTTAATTATGATGAATATTGTTTATCGTTTCACTACTGAATTATATAGGAATAAAATAGGAAAGGTTTCGCCGTTTATAAAAATCATACGATAATCGAACGATATATGGGCCGTTTTGTAAAATTAATTTATAATTATATTATTAATAATTTATTAATTATATTTTTAATTAATTTATTAATTATATTATTAATAAATTGTTAATTATATTATTAATAAATTATTAATTATATTATTCATTACATTATTAATAATTTACTAATTAAATTTTAATTAATTATATTATTAATAAATTATTAATTATATTATTAATTACATTATTAATAATTTACTAATTAAATTTTAATTAATTATATTATTAATAACATTTTAATTATTTATATTATTAGTTAAATTTTAATTATCTATATTATTAATAATTTATTAATAAAATTTTAATAAATTTATTAATAAAATTTTAATTAATGTATTAATTAAATTTTAATAAAATTTTAATTATATTATTAATAATTAAAACTCGGGCTGAACAGCCCTTTGATTTAAATTTTGTAAGAAAAACTCTGACTGAAGAGTTTTAATTAATAAAATACGATACAGCAGCGCCTTTATTTCAATTGCATGGTAAATGGGTATTATGCTTTTTGGAATTACTCCCATTAGTGATTTCCCTAAACGTTGCATGTCTCTAGTTTCTATCTCGTTACATCTAAACTGTCTCATAACTGAGTTTATAGTGATATATTATCGCGTTGACTATAAACGGTGAAATCTAACCTTTTCCCTTCGATCTTAGGGACTCGCTTCACAAGCGATTGTATCGCGCGTGAAAGTATTTTGAAACGCAGAGAAACTTCCGGCCGTTGTGGGTGCGTAAAAATAAGTACCTATGAATAATAGAGAATTTTTAATAAACTAGAAGTTATCAGAATGTGGTCTAATTTGATTGGTGCTTGATTGTCTGTATATTCTATTGTATTATCTTAACTAATTATATAAATAGTGTAAATCAACGTTGTATTTGCTTAGTATTTTTCACTTCTTGATATTTGATGCGAATTATAGAATTATTTATTACTCATTCATTTTAGATGACTTCTCGAATGGGAAAGTCATTTGTAACGGGATATTTACCATAATATGAGTTTTTGAGCTTTCCAATATTTATTGAATGTAATTAAATTATTGCGAACCCGTGCAAAGTCAGGGCGTTTTGCTAGTTTAATATGTAAATGGCAAATAAAAACAAGAACTGCACATCACTATTTCAAGTAAAATGCACTTTTCATAAATAATAAATTTAATACTAGAAAACATTTCTCTCCTTTAGTTAGTGACTTAGCAAGGCAAGTTGGCAAATTATGTTTTGTTTAAGGGCTATAATTCGATGTTAAAGTTATTATGTGTTAGTCAATTTGTCTGTTTGTGTTAGTTGAAATTGTAAGCTAAAATTATGTCTGTATTACTATCAAATTAGTTGAAAAATATTAACACTTTGAGTGCTGAAATCACACGGTATGTGTTTTCTACAAGTGACTAATATGCGTAAATCCACACTAGCGCAGCGGCTGAGAAAATACAGATCTTTGTGACTCAGCACAGCCGTAATATTTTTCGAACGAAACGCATGTGCGGCGCAACACAACCGCTGTGTAGAGCGGCAGCACGAATTTTTTAGGTTAAAAAAAAGATCGCAGTCGTCGAAAAAAGTCGCAGTCAAAGTGTTAATGTCCATTCTCATCATATTTTATTGTGGTTTGAAGTTTGTGTCGTCTAATTAATGTCATTAAAATTAAATCATTGTATGAAATGTTGTGATGTACCAGTCATATCTTTTGATTCATTGTGTATTGAATCTTGTGTGAATCGACTTTATTAGTGATTGTAATGACGTCATAAAATATATTTTCCCCTTAAATTTTTGCGTTAACAGAAGAAAATGCAATAAAAAACATCAATGCAAGAGCTTTGACGTGAAATATTAAGTTTAAACTATCAAAGCAAAATTTTACTAATTCTGTTGAAATGTATGCTAAAGTAGGTAGTACCTAAGCGTAATAAGTTTTCATACGTTTCGTCCACTAAAGTACGAAAGTTATACATGATCGTACGAAAGTCACACTTAGCAGTACGAAAGTAAATTTACAATCGAAGTTTAACTTTCTTGTTTTCATGTATGTGTCAATATGTAGCATTTTGAAAATTCTTAAAAGTACGAAAGTCACACTTAATAGTACGAAAGTCATTCCACATTATTACAATCACTAGTAAAGTCATTTAGTTGTAAGAATTTTGATGTTTACATATTATTGGAACGTAGGGATTGACTCTCTGTAGAATAAGATACATTGGGCATTAAAAAGTAGACCCTATTTACGCCACTTAAAGTCTTATTTTCTTAAAATAATCACTGCAGTTATCTGAGATTATTTTTAAGGAGTTAAAACTTTCTTCAGGCAGTAGAAAGTTAAAAGTTATTCGAATTGTATCATTTAATGAAATTGATCAAAATATTCGTAGTGTTTTATAAACTTGATTGGGGATGCGAAAGATTACTTGAACGGCTGAGCCGGTTTTGAGAAAACTTTTGCATTTACAGTCGGTATTTTGTATTCTAAATACATCTCTACTGTTTTCAACTCTATGTTAGATGGAATAAAGTATAGAATCGTAAAGTTTCTAATTCTTAAAATTGAAAAATCATACTTGCCCTTCAACAACGCTTACATATTTTATATTGAAAATGAATAATTAACATAATTATAATATGTATACCTAATCAATCCACCATAACAACTTGCAAAAAAATTACAAAATAAACTAAAATGATTTCTTAAGTTATGAGAAATTAAATAGAAATATTTTCTAGTGTCCAATAGCTTCAAATAACTGTAAACTGACTAAATAGAAACCATAGACATTACAACAGAATAGGGCTGATTCTGTTAAACTTATCGCTGCACTATGACAATGGTATTCACATCTTTACATCCCATCGGTTGCTATTGTGGTCAAACGAAGGTCTATTGACTATAAAAAAAGTAACAGAATGGTATTCTACCTTAGATGAAAGAAAGTATAGATGGAAAATTGCGCGTCTAAGTTGAAATGAGAGTCGAAATTGAAATCAATCTCATTATGCAAATAACAACGCGCGCACTATCTAGATTCCTTCATCTTCCAGCTATCCTATTAGTTTTAAGATCCTCTTGTGTAATTTTTCTGACATGAGCTGTATCTACTGCTTGAAATACATTATTTTTATTTTTTTATTTAATGATTTAAACGTGACGATTCTTCGACGATATGTACCATTATTGTAGTAAAGCGATAGGTTAGCAGAGTTGGGCCCCTGGTCATGTAAAGAATAATCAAATAACTAAGTACGTAGGGGATGATTTTGTTATAAATTAATGATTTTAGTAGGGCAAAGATACCCTTAAATTAATACGAAGAAAATAAAAATTCAAGGCCAATAATTACTATTTATAATGCCTGGACTAAAATGCCGTTAAATTGCAATAACCATTGTTCAAAATTTAGCAACAGAATCAGACCCTATGTGCTATATAGATACCTACTAAATCAAGTGAATGTAATGCGATCAAACCAAAGTCTTTTATCTTGCAAATAAAATAGTCTGAGTAAAGCATATTTTATTATTTAATAAGAAATAAGATAAAGTATTTTTATAGGTTCACAACATAAAAGAAAATACTATGATAACAGAGAATCAAAGAGAAACCACAATGTGAGGTGGTACCCTAGCGTGGAGCGCGTCGCTGGCTATTTCCTTCTAAAACCCTCAAAGAATCACTGACATCGTGAATCACAGTTTTTTAAAGTCGGAAACAATGATGCAATAAACTAAATATTTCATTTTCGAGTTTGGCTAGTGTTGTGTGTGAGGAATGTTGGCGAACAAACCACGACACAAAACCTAAAACTCGCTTGGCGTTGTGATTCAGATGTAAGAGCTATTATTATTGTTATTGAAGTAAAGATCACAAAGCTTTAAGTAGGTAATGTAAATTCTGTAAGAATAGACGCGGCAAGAGATCGTATTTCAAGTAAAGTATGGGCGGTAACCGCCGACATCGTAGCGGCCGCAGGGAGTCGATGTATGGAGGCCAAATGGAGGCGACCAAAATTTGTGGCGACTTCTGGATCTATGTCCAGCTGTTGACGCGTATGGCGTGTAATCATTATGATGGGCGGTTTGTTTAAAAACACTTGGTTAACTGCTATCGAAGTTTAGTTTTGTAAAAAGTGTTGCTTTAGTCAATTATGCATTGAGCAAAGCAGCTAACTTTGCTCGCTAAAATCCTTCAGTAGGTACCTATCTACCTAATTGCTATTGAAATTTATTCAGTATTATTTATTCAGAGTAATCATAACAATTGAAGATTGTGTTATGCACCGACTTCAGATCATTTCCCTCCGAAGTAAATAGGAAATCTTCGCGGTACCTTGTTTCACTGTAATTGCATGTCAGATAGCGAAGTTCTGAGAAACAAAACAAAACAGATAAGTTTGCCCACTTTGCCCAGTGTCAAAATGGCGACCGTGCGCATCGGTCGTGTGTTAGTCTTGCAATTATTATTCCTGGTGCACTGCTACAGCCAGGAGTACAGGATACCTTCTGTGAGGATACAGGCGTTCAGACCAAAGGGATTCCGAGCGTCTATTGATGGTAAGTCAAGTCTGACTAAGTTTATATAGTTTTGTTTTACTTAAGTTTGTAAGTTATCGAGTGTTATTTTTCGAGAAACAGGTGGGTTAAAAGAAAATGTTATTCTTTAGTTTTAGTTGAAGAAATTTTTTTGTTAATATTTTCTTATTTGGCAGGATAGAAAGGTTGAACTTGAAGCAACAAGAAATATTTACTCTCAAGCATTTTAAGTTCACGGCCAAAGGTTATGATAATGTATTCGCAAAGTTATTTACAAGTCCAGGGTCTAGGGTATAGTATGTTATGTTTAACTTCTCTATCCGAGTCTCTGGGGCGCTCTATCTCGCACACAAGTGCCTATCAAAATTTTATCCATAGGCTCTTAGGTACCTAGGAACTTATTTATATACCTACATAAATAAAAGACAATACAATGATAATATATTTGAAATTAGATTAAAAGGTCCTCTGAATTGGGTTATAATCCTGTAAGAATACCTACTAGCCGCATATTTTTAAATAAATAAACAGAGATGCTCTTGAAAAAATGCTACTACGAACTAAATGATTTTCTATTTGTACATAAGGTAACTTGTTATTGACATTTTTAAATTAATAATTTTACATAAGTACCTTTCATACCACATTATTAAATTAGTATCGTCTAAATTATCTGGCAAAGGTACGGTAGATACATATTGTACCTATGTATTCTCTAACAATTTTATTATAGTCAAAAAGTTCTGTCAAATTTGATAATTAAATAAATTAAATGAAATGAAATCCAAACCCGTATCTTCTTTGAACTTGTATCGGGTTTTGGTTATATTTTTCCTCGAAGCAAGACGTGCGGTCACTCGCCTTGCTTATTCATTCCTTACGATAAATATTGACCTCCGTGTCTCATCTCAACTGATGTCAAGACCAAGACGTCAACGATCGACATCACGAGTCATTTACTCATAGTTTCGCGATAAACGAAAAAAGTCCCGAACACTTGTTTTTTATGATTGCAAATTAGTTGTTAGTTAGAAATCTACCGGGTAAAACTGACGATCTGACTACCTAAGTCAGTGTGGGGAAACCAAAAAACCCAGATAAAATTGCTCACTCGCATGTAAAATGGGTAAATTCTAGTTTGAAGAGGGACAAGAAAAGAATGAAATGATGAACCTGTCTGATTCAAAATATGGATTAGCTTCTGTGATTAGCTCTGATGATAGGTACCTACTACCATAGATGAAGGAAACAAATTTTATTCGTCCATGCTACTACCAATGTCGTAAAATATTTTCCACCAATATTTCATTGCTTTTGTAACCCTTTGTATATAAAATTGTAGAATTCTAAATATACTCTTAAATAAACATGAGGCTAAGGAAAAATGGCTAAAATCCTTCATTTCTTACATATATATATAATAGAAACTTAATATTATTTTATTTTTGAGTCGTTAGTGGCTCACTGCACTGCTCTTGGTTTTTACTTACGTTTTGTAAATTTTTTGTCCTTACAAAAACCAGAAAGTTATTTCTTGCTTTTAGGCCTGGATAGAGGAAGCTACGTCTAAGCTTGTAGGGGTAGGACGCAACTCAGCATTAAGTAACCTCTCTACAAACAAAGGTTCCAGATTTTTTATCTCGAGACATGCTTCATTCAGATAATTCTTTCCATCCAAAGGTTGCATGAAAGAGATCGCTTCTAAGCGATGATAAGGCCGCCCATTGTACTTGTCGCATCTAATATCTTTTTGTAAAGATCTGCATAATTATGGCGTATACAATAAATAATTTTTGTATCGTATTGTACATGCTGTACATAGATCTAAAAGTATAGTTGTGTACCTATTGTAGAAATCAAGCATGCTCTTTACCTACCTATCAACAGTCTCACCAGCGCAAGCTTCGTCTTTTTCAGACGCTCCCAACCTGGCCCTATTCGCCTTCCAAGGCAACATCAACCGAGCCATCGGTTCTTCAGAAGTCGGCGACATCTCCGGCGAGGTGACTGCGGCTACCAATGGCCGATGGGTGGTGGAAAACCAGAATGTAGTGCTGAAGACTGGGGACGTCATCAAGTATGACGTGTTCGCTGCTGTCAAGAGTAAAGGATATGTGGCAGATGGGCTGAGCTTTACTGTCACTGGTGAGTTCAGAAATCATAACTTATCAACACCTTGGGTGCTTACAACAATATGATGATTCGAACCGCGTATATCAAATTGCTTTCATGTTTTAAAGATCATTCTGACTAGGTACTCTAGACGCTCATATCAAGTACCTTTCTTCAAACCTCCTTTTCTTGGATGGATGTCATTCCACATCACCAGAAGTTTTATTTTTCTTGTTTGTATACTTTTTTATTATGTAATGTGTTGTGTTTTGTGTTATGTAATGTGTCAAATAATGTATTTTCTTTCTTTCTTCTCAGAACTAGAAGATTACGGCTCAACACCTGGTCCTGCCCCTCACCCCGACTGCCGCCCCACCCAGACCCTGGTCCGGGGTGGCACCGCCTGCGCTGGACAGGTCATCTTCGAGGATGCCTTCGACTCCTTGCGGGAGAGCGTCTGGCAGATCGAGCAGTATATCCCTACTGCCTCGAGTGGGATTTATCCGGTAAGAAACCGGTGCATCCTCTCACACCGAAGTTAACTTGTGTAGAGTAACTTGGGCAGGACTCAACGTAAAACGTTGAGTTCTGCCGTACTCAAGCACGCTGTGTTTTTCTACCGTAATGTAGCACTAAATAGGTACCTACACCTAATTCTTATATTTTCACATTACACTTAATTGTTATATTTTCATATTAGACAAATAATAGGCATGGAGGTGACAAATCAATCAAGTAATGGGGAGCTCAAGGCACCTGCGGGTTTTAAGGGCTGTTAAAAGGTTGGTAAAAATTTCCCGCAAAAAAGAGCCACTTTACTTACCGCTCTTACTATCACATATTAATTAATTTTAATGAGGTAAACCACGACGTTACACTGACGACCTTTTACGGAAAGCTTTTCCTATCACAACCAAAAACATCATCTCTAGCTTCAATCATTCAAATACCACTAAACTTAATAAAACCTCCGTGGCGCGACGCGACGGGTGAACTGTGAAGGTTCGCCTGCAACGCAGGAGGTGGTGGGTTCCATTCCCGCCTTAAGACAAATGTTTCTGCAAATAAATATCCGGGTATTCTGGGTGTTTCCTATGTATACCTAATGAAACATAATATCTATCTATCATGGTAATATACCTATGATACTAGTACCCATAACACAAGCTCTGCCTAGCTCGGGTGCTGGTAATGTGGATCGACTGATGACGTGATGCTATGTGGATTGTCCAGCATTATTTTATAAAATAGAAAACCTCCTTTCAGGAATACCCATTCAACTCGTACCAGCGCCTCGCCTCGCAGCCCACAGTAGCCGTCAGTAACGGTCAGCTCCGCATCACGCCTGTGCTGCAGCAGACCCTGCCAGGGTTCAGCAACGAGAGCATCTACTCCGGGACTTTGAACCTTTTCAGTGGGTAAGGTGAATCATTATATTTAACTAGTACAAGTGTCTCGCCTCGCAGCACACAATAGCAATCAGTAACCGCCGTAAGGTGAACTGGACAGCATGTTACTTAACCTTGAACCTTCCTTGCTGGGTAAGGTGCATAAAATTGTATGGGTATAAAGTTTTGCTCCTATGTTATGGTTAGATTCTCTTTTCAACATGGGGTCTCATGTCTTTCCATGTTTTGATTTGAGTTTGAAACTCTGGGTCAGTCAGTGGTATAGCAGCTTTTCAACGGAAGCACCGGTTCAGATTTGGTTGTTATTTGTATGACGGGGGACTTTATCTGGAATTTCTTAACATTGTTTGAAAAAAATCGACCAGTCATCAGCCGTTCTAATATTTTGATATTAGGGTGCGCACTCATCTTCCGGTATCGGAGGATCCGCACTAATGGTATCAAACGGATTTAAGTATTCTTTGTGTAAACACTTGCGTGGACTGATCCGCACCGCACGGAGCAAATACATCGGCGGCTGTTCGATGCGGTCAGTGCGGATCATCCTATGCCGGCAGGTGAACGCGCACCCAAAGTAATCTTATCGTCAGCAATTTTATAATGTCGTAAAATTTACCCTCGCTCTCAAATTTTTATCAAGACCGCGTAACTTCTTCTATACTGCTCTAAAAGTCTTCTTTTCTCTTTCTTTTCCCCAGCTGCACCGTGCCAGCAGAAGCCTGCACGGCCACAGCATCAGGCGCCGACATCATCCCACCAGTGGTCAGTGGCAGGGTCACCAGCAAAGGGTTCGCCTTTACCTACGGAACTGTGGAGATCAGAGCCAAGCTACCTCAAGGAGACTGGCTTTATCCAGGTGAATGAAGGCTTGTTATATAATTTTAAACCGACTTCAAAAAAGGAGGAGGTTCTCAATTCGACTGCATTTGTATATATTATGTTTGTTATGTACCTTATAATTTTCGCCTGGGTGAACCGATTTTGATGATTCTTCATTTCGAAATTTGATTCGAAAGCTGGTGGTTCCCGTTTGGGCCCATTTCAATTTGGTCCAGTTCTGACCATGGCATCCATGAGAAAACCATATATGATGTGCGCGACAAATGGCCGAATAACTCAATATCACGCCAACCGATTTCTATGACTTTAAAAGTTTTAAACCCATTTTCATTATTTAGGAATTTGAAGTTATTATAGTTTTTTAAAACACACCGAATAATTTTTTTTACTAAGATCCCATAAAGATATTCGTATACTAAAGGAACGGCTAAACTTGAGGGTCCTACGACATCAATTATTATGAAGCATACGCTCGGAACAGAAGAGTCAAATATAACATTGCCCTACTCCTACAATGTTAGGATTATTATATAGCGCGGAAAAAGCTTGGAAAATTAGTCTTTACAGACTAACAGTCTACGAAGTAGATCCCATCCCATCTATAAAATGTAAATCCGTTATTGGTCGTAAGAAAAACAGTATTTTTAGTTTGTTTAGAAAAAGGACTATTAAATCAATAAATAAAAAATTTCGGCAAGGAACCTACTTGAACCCTTTTGAGATTATGTAATCGTAAAATGTAACAAATTTCCGCAGAAATTCTATTGGAACCGTTCCTGAAGAAGTACGGCAGTCAGGGCTACGCATCCGGAGTGCTGAAGATAGCGTCTGCCAGAGGAAACAGTGAACTGAACGCGGGCACCGCCGACTATTCTAACAGAGTGAGTCTTCTTCACTGACTACCCTTCTAATGTTTCTATGCTTTCTGCGGGGTGAAATTGGCCCTTATTTTATTTATTCATTTATTTATTGCAAGAAATATGGTCTTTATACAAGATCCTTTTAAACATTAGAATAGGTAGTGTATTTCATGAAAGCTACGAAATAAATAATAAATAATATATATAATAAATGATTATTGATTATTATTGATTATTGGTAGTGTCACATACTCCACCAAAACAAATTGGCTTGGAAACATTTTTAAAAGGTAGATCGGGCTGAATTTTTCCAACATGTAGTTCCAGGCCCACAATAAAACAAAGGCTACTTTTTTATCCTATAGGTAAATCAGTTCCCATGGGATAGAATAACTTTAAAACGTTTCGATAGAAAAAACGCATGCAAAGCCGCGGGCAGAAACTAGGTTATATAAAAATAGATAGAATATACTTTATTGCACAAAATTTGTACATAGGCGAGCATAATGCTAAGTAGCTAAAGGTAGGTTCTAGGTTCCTATCTAATTTATATTTTAAATGATTTAATTTTTTTTTATCTAGCCAGTTTTATCCCACTGCTGGGCAAAGGCCTCCCCCAAATTTTAATTAATAATAAGTATAAAATATGAATATGTGAATAATGTTCATAACCTATGTAGGTACCTACTTCATTCTCAACAATATTTCTTTTGCTATTGAAATGAGAGTTCTTGTTCTTTCAAGCGGATTCTAAGCAACTTGGTTGTTCTATCAGTGTTTTGTATCTCGCAATGCAGGGAGCATATGTTTTATTAAATAATAATTTAACATTAATATTGCTGGACATTGGACAATCCACATAGCATCATCTAGTCCCAAGCTAAGCAGAGCTTGTGTTATAGGTACTCGACGACTGATATACATCATAAAATACAACACATTATATAAATAAATATTTTTATGATACCTATATATACCCAGAACACTTTGTAAAAACTCAAACACTCTTCAGGTCCTGTACGGAGGTCCAATCATGGACTTCCAATGCCACGATACCCTGCTGGCGAGGAAAGTCAGGGGCGACGGCAAGCGCTGGGGAGATGACTTCCACACTTACTCTTTACGGTGGGCTCCAGGTAAAGATATGCTTACAATATTTATGTATTCACAATTTACTTACAGAATAATATATTGTGTACATTCATACATTCCAAAACGTCAGACATTATCATCTCATCGAGCATTTTCTATTGACACTGTTGGTGTTCAGCTGATTTTGTTACATATTTTCGTCAGAATGGTCAGTGGGCAACCAGCAATATATTAAAACCTGTAATATATACGCTCCCGCTGCCACCGTCAACACACTCTTACTCCTATACAAATTTGATTCACCAGAAGTTAAAACTCACTCGACTCCAATAATTTTCTACTGTTTACTTATCTTTATCATGTCTTCCAGATCGCATAACCCTCTCAGTAGACGGTGAGGAATGGGCCCGCGTGGATCCAGCAGCCAGCGGTCTGGCGGGCCGGCTGCCCCGGGAGTGCAGCCAGGTCCCACGGACCCTGCTCGCTATGGGCTCCAGGATAGCGCCGTTTGATGAACACGTGAGTGTTACTGTAGCATGTCACCGTGAGACCGTATCGAGCGAGCGAGACCGCTCAGTAGACAGCAAAAGTCTAAGAATTTCTAATGTACTGCTCAATCAGTAATAAAGCGCGTATCTCAGCCACCTAGAGACCTATTTTTTATCTGGCCTAAAATAAGAAGAATACAGAAGATTCATTTACTTATCTAAAGGGCCGCTGCTGTGCTGTTGGCTTCGGCTCCACGTTGTACATACTGTTATTATAAAAACATAAGTAATTCTGTGTATCTGTCTGTTCTACTTCTTCTTCTACCTCTTTACACCTAAACGGTTGAATGCACCCTAATGAAATTTAGCAGGCAGGTAGATAGTATCCTGTGGCTTCCCCGGGATACAGTTTACGCTATTACGGTATAAAAGGTAGCCTATGTACAGTACAGTCCATGGCCTTGCATAGGCCTGCATAGGTTACCCGCATACCTAACTTTATAGTTATCTTTCTTTTTCTGTCTTCAGTTCTACCTAACCCTGGGCGTCGCAGCCGGCAGCGTCACGGAGTTCCCCGACGGAGTAACGACGGGCTCTGGTCGGCCGAAGCCCTGGTCCAACCGTTCAAGGAAGGCTGCTCTGTTCTTCTGGCAGGACTTGGCTGCATGGGAGCAAACCTGGCAGAGACCAGAGCTGGCGGTTGATTATATTAAAGTTACTGCGCTGTGTTCGAGTCGTTTCATTATATCTAACGCCCGAATACTCAGATTTAGGGTTCTCAAATAACTTTTTTGACAGATTTATTGATTATCTTTGTAAACGTTTAAAAATTGCAATTTGAGACGTGCTTAAATGTGTTTATTCGGGTGTAATGTAATAGGTCCGATAGTCAAAGTTATCGACAGCTCAAAGAATTAGCAAGTTGAAGTGGCCCCTGTTCTTGAGTGGAGACAGGACTCGCAAACGTAGTGAAGGACGTCCTCCGGCCATGTGGGATGACGACCTGCAAAAGACTGCAGGCAGATGCTGAATGCGGCAAGCTGAAGACAGGGCGCTTGGCGCTCATTGGGAGAGGCCTATGTCCAGCAATCAACATCGGACTGATGATGATGATTGCTAGAATTGTCTAACAGCGCGAAATTGCAAATCTATACGTAACTTCACGTCTAGTTAAGCTTATTTCAATTCAATTGTAGAAACAATTTGTACACTAATGACCTATTTACGAATTGTTCCCTTATTGCCGATTCCTTATTACCTACGTTAACAGTCTAGCATTGATGAGGAAGTTCCTCAGGAGCAAGTGGCTGATGATGAAAAATTCAATAAAACAAAAACTCTTCTTAAAAAACGTTTATTTGCCGACGATGAGATCAGAACCAGGGTCAGTTTATCTGAAAAGACAAAAACGTGCATGCGTAAGATTTAACTGACAGACAGCGGGAAGCGACTTTGTTTTATACTATGTAGTGATACTAGGTACTCCTTACACTTACCTTACAACGCAAACACCCTCACATAATCTACTTTAAGCGAGCTGGTATCATCGAACCAGGTATTGAACCATTGGTCTTTGGCCTCCCAGAAGTTTAGCATGGCCTTCGTGGCCTTGTTCTTCCACGGTTTGTTGGGACTGTCCGGGAAGTCATTGATGCCGCCTATCCTGATGCCGATTGATATGTAGAACTGAAATGATAAACAAGGTAGTTAAAGGTATTTTCTATCAAAGGCTTATGAGATTACTAGTTTCTGCCCGCTTCGCACACGTTGTTTCTATGGAAAGATTTAGAATAGAATATAAAGAATAAATAGAATAACATTATTGCACCATCCATAGAAAAAATAATTTGGCAAGGAATTTAATATCTACTATCTAGTGGCACAATCGGAAGATTAAACTTTTAAGGGTTATTTCTATCACATCGGTACGTGATTTATACGATAAAACGTTGCCTATATTTTATTCTATGTTTTTCTATTTTTTCTGACCAAAATGGCCATGTGTAAGTCAGAGGTGTATTGGAATGACCAGGACTAAATAGCGAACTATGTAGTATTTATGTCCCAAATAACTACTGCCGAGTAAGGAAACATGATCTGTTGCCCGCGTTATATCTTCCTCTATCTTTTTCCGCCCTACTCTGGGCCGTATATTTAACCTATTAACGGCGAGCAGAGCGAGCCCAGAAGCACAGTGGGAAAGAGCGTAAAGCCTGTAGGGCCAGCAAGGCTATTTTTAACACTCAGAAATTAGCGTAATAACACGACTTACGTTATGTTTTAAAAAGCGTGGTAGCCTTGCAGGTGTGTGTGCTACTAGCTTCAGTCTGCAGCGGCAGCAGCACAAAAATGTGTATTAAAATTAGGCTTTAACTCGTAACATTTAGGTAGCTGTATTTTTTATTCGTGTCAGATGACAATCAGCTCTCGGACTACTTGTTTGAATATATTGTGGAAAGGCACTTTTTCACTGTAAAACGTTTCTAAAGTTGGCAAGTTTAAGTGCGAATATTTGTGCTGAGCGGTATTGGATTAATGTGCGCAGAGCATTACCAGTTCATCGAAGGGCGCCATGACACTGCCCTTCAGCCAGTGCAGTGCCGAGGGCACATTGTTAGCTGTGCCCTCCTGGTAGAACCCTTCGCCAGGGGACACGTTGCCGTAGCTCTCTCCATCGACAGACAGGCTGATCCCATCTGTAAAGGAAGTAGAAGACTCGTGTTTTTATGAATAAAAGAACACGAAAGACCAGAACTGTTTCATTCATTGTGTTGACGACTTTTGTGGCGCGGTAGGCGGAGGTCCTGCGACGCAGGAGGTTGCGGGTTCGATTCCCGCCTCGGGACAAATGTTTGTACGACTCTGGTAGTTATTTATGTATAATAGAAAAAAATTCCATCTATGTAGTTATTGTATTATGCAGGATATTAAGTATATCAGACATCTACTAACCATAACGCAAGCTTTGCTTAGCTTGGGGCTAGATGATGCTGTGTGGATTGTCTAGCATTATTTTTTTTTTTTTTTTTTTTTTTAATCTATTTCGTTTTGAAGGACTTTATTCGCTTAGCGAATATGCCAGTCCCGTTTTACAATTACACACTATTTACCTTATCTTATAATATCATATATCATTGTGTACAAAGCCTTAGCGGCCGTGCACAATGGGGTGGAGAGTAAAATTTGAACTAAACCTAATTCTGCGAGATTCAAATTGAAATCATCTATTAATTGATTCCTCAGTGACTGAGTCCGAACACATTCCACCAAGAGATGGTGAATGTCTTCTATGACACCGCACGAAGTGCAATTAGCGGAGTCAACCTTCCTCATGAGGTGGTTGAACTTATTTAGTGGAATATGTCCGGACCGCAGCCTGTGAGCTATAACAACCAGGTGACGCTTCAATCCGCTGTTCACCCACCAGGGGACACGAGGAGGTTCACTCTGAATAATTTTGTACCATATACCCTTCGTACAAGATGTTTTGCTAAATAATTCTTTCCACTTTTCGAAAACCTTATATCTGTATTCTAACATAACCTCTGTATACTCCGGAACGATGTACACTTCAGCCCCGATGTCAACAGCCTGTTTTGCAAGCAGGTCAGCCTCCTCGTTTCCCCTTACTCCTACATGGGAAGGAACCCATTGCAATCTCAGTTGCACGTCATTGTCTAAAAGAAATAAAGCTTTCTTTAGGATCGAGTAAGCTACCGAAGCACCTCGGATCCCCGAGGCGCATCGAGCTATATGCTGTAAAGAACTCCGGCTATCTGACAGAATGACCACCTTCTTATAGCCTACAGCAGTGACATATGACAGTGCTTCTGAGATTGCAAATAGCTCCACCGACATGATTGTGTTACCTGACGAACTAATACGGTAAGTTTCCTTCACATTGCGACTGGGATCGTAAAAAGCAGCACCTGTACCGCTTTCCATTTTAGATCCATCTGTGTAGATTTTATGATGGTCTTTATATATTATATTTAACATAATAAAAGTATAACATCTAAGCTCTGTATCGTGATACTGTTTTTTCGCTTTATCAATGCCGTCAATCTCTACTTTAATAAAATCAAATTTAATATTAGACATCCAAATATGTAAGGAAAACATTTCTAAAGGGTTGCAGTGTTTCATTACCTCTTTTTGAGTTTGTTCAAAAATTGAATTTAGTAAAGGCTTCTTTTTCCTGGTCCAATAAGTAGATAGACATAAACATTTTAATTCCTCTAGAAACTCAATGGTAGTATTTTTCGTTATTGACTGGGCTTTAAGACAATATTTAGTGGCAAGATATTCTCGCCTTAACTGCAATGGGTATAAACAAAGTTCGCATTCCATAGCGTGGATAGGTGTAGTTCTTATAAAGCCGCCTATTATGCGCATCGCTGTGTTTTGAACCTTATCTAGTTTCGTCAAGTGTGTCTTCGCCGCGGTATCGTATAAAAAGCATCCAAAGTCTATTCTACTACGTATCAACGCTATATATAAACGACGTAGGTGCTTAGGGTGTAAGCCCCACGAAGCCCCCGCTAGAATCTTCAAAATATTTAACATTTTAACTGTTTTTTCTTGTGTCTCATTAATATGTTTTCGAAATAGTAAGGATTTATCTAGCCAGATGCCTAGATATTTAACAACTTGTACAGATTTTATAATATTATTATTTGAACTTAAAAAAACCTCATCTATTCCTCTACCCTTTCTAAAGCTGCAACATTGAGTTTTTATCGATGATATCTCTAAGCCTAATTGTCTCAAAGAACTTACGACCGAGTTCAACGCATTTTGAACGTTAGCCTCATTGAGACATGAATCTTTATTTTGTGAATAGAAAACAAAGTCGTCTGCATACTGTAACATATTTACATTATTAAAAGTAATTTTCGAAATTTCGTAGGTTGCTATATTAAACAAAAGAGGCGAAATCGGGTCCCCCTGTGCTAAGCCTCTGTTTGTCCATCTAATCATGCTACGATTGGTACCATCATCATCATCCAAAATTTTTAAACATCTATTACTTAGAAACTTCCACAAATATTTACATGATAGTGACCCAATTTGAAGTTTATCCAATATTAAGACCAGTTCTTCAGGCAAAATATTGAGCTGTGTGAACCTAGCAACTGACTTTGAGATATTCATGATTTTTTGATCCTATTCGATTGTACCGGGTTTGTACCCGATTGTACCGGCAAAATTTTCGTTTGTACCCTAAGGGTGTAAAAGTTATGGGGAGGGGGAGGTTTTCCAATAGTGGTTTTTGACCGAAGTGGGTAAAGTGAGTAATTTGATATCAAAGTTAAATATTTTATAGCACTTAGCCACAGATTTCGTAAGACCTTAAAATTGTCAATATATTCAACGTATAACAATTCGTTTTAAGGCTGAAAACAAACGGGTAAAATCAAAAAACATTGACTTGAAACAACGAAACTGTTAAAAAGTAGCCGATTTTTGGAAATTCACTTAGTTTCTTCAGAAAATGTAAGCAAAGGTTCTACATAGGCACAGATGCTGATAGGTATTGAATTAATTAACATGATTTGAGTGTAATTTGGAGGGTACAAACGGGTACAAACGAAAAACTTTGACTTGAAATAACGAAATCGTTAAAAAGTTGCCGTTCTTTAGATATTGCAAAAGTTTCTTGAGTAAATCATAAGAAAAGTACAAGAAAAGCACAGATAATGATAGGTATTGAATCAAGTAACAAGATTTAAGCAAAATCTGGACGGTACAAACGGGTACAAACAAAACACATTGACTTGAAATGTCAAAATCGTTAAAAAGTTGCCAATTTTTGGATATTGACCTAGTTTCTTGAGAAAAAGTAAGCTGAGGTTCTACAAAGGCACATATAATGATAGCTACTAAATCAACTGACATGATTTGAGTCAAATTTGGAGGGTACAAACGGGTACAAACGAAAAACTTTGACTTGAAACAACGAAATCGTTGAAAAGTTGCCGTTCTTTAGATATTGCAAAAGTTTCTTGAGTAAATCATAAGAAAAGTACAAGAAAAGCACAGATAATGATAGGTGTTGAATCAAGTAACAAGATTTAAGCAAAATCTGGACGGTACAAACGGGTACAAACGAAAAACTTTGACTTGAAACAACAAAATCGTTAAAAAGTTGCCGTTCTTTAGATATTGCAAAAGTTTCTTAAGTAAATCATAAGAAAAGTACAAGAAAAGCACAGATAATGATAGGTATTGAATCAAGTAACAAGATTTAAGCAAAATCTGGACGGTACAAACGGGTACAAACAAAACACATTGACTTGAAATGTCAAAATCGTTAAAAAGTTGCCAATTTTTGGATATTGACCTAGTTTCTTGAGAAAAAGTAAGCTGAGGTTCTACAAAGGCACATATAATGATAGCTACTAAATCAACTGACATGATTTGAGTCAAATCTGGAGGGTACAAACGGGTACAAACGAAAAACTTTGACTTGAAACAACAAAATCGTTAAAAAGTTGCCGTTCTTTAGATATTGCAAAAATTTCTTAAGTAAATCATAAGAAAAGTATAAGAAAAGCACAGATAATGATAGGTATTGAATCAAGTAACAAGATTTAAGCAAAATCTGGACGGTACAAACGGGTACAAACAAAACACATTGACTTGAAATATCAAAATCGTTAAAAAGTTGCCGATTTTTGGATATTGACATAGTTTCTTGAGAAAAAGTAAGCTGAGGTTCTACAAAGGCACATATAATGATAGCTACTAAATCAACTGACATGATTTGAGTCAAATCTGGAGGGTACAAACGGGTACAAACGAAAAACTTTGACTTGAAACAACAAAATCGTTAAAAAGTTGCCGTTCTTTAGATATTGCAAAAGTTTCTTAAGTAAATCATAAGAAAAGTACAAGAAAAGCACAGATAATGATAGGTATTGAATCAAGTAACAAGATTTAAGCAAAATCTGGACGGTACAAACGGGTACAAACAAAAAAACATTGAACCTCAGCTTACTTTTTCTCAAGAAACCATGTCAATATCCAAAAATCGGCAACTTTTTAACGATTTTGATATTTCAAGTCAATGTGTTTTGTTTGTACCCGTTTGTACCGTCCAGATTTTGCTTAAATCTTGTTACTTGATTCAATACCTATCATTATCTGTGCTTTTCTTGTACTTTTCTTATGATTTACTCAAGAAACTTTTGCAATATCTAAAGAACGGCAACTTTTCAACGATTTCGTTGTTTCAAGTCAAAGTTTTTCGTTTGTACCCTCCAAATTTGACTCAAATCATGTCAGTTGATTTAGAAGCTATCATTATATGTGCCTTTGTAGAACCTCAGCTTACTTTTTCTCAAGAAACTAGGTCAATATCCAAAAATTGGCAACTTTTTAACGATTTTGACATTTCAAGTCAATGTGTTTTGTTTGTACCCGTTTGTACCGTCCAGATTTTGCTTAAATCTTGTTACTTGATTCAATACCTATCATTATCTGTGCTTTTCTTGTACTTTTCTTATGATTTACTGAAGAAACTTTTGCAATATCTAAAGAACGGCAACTTTTTAACGATTTTGTTGTTTCAAGTCAAAGTTTTTCGTTTGTACCCGTTTGTACCCTCCAGATTTGACTCAAATCATGTGAGTTGATTTAGTAGCTATCATTATATGTGCCTTTGTAGAACCTCAGCTTACTTTTTCTCAAGAAACTATGTCAATATCCAAAAATCGGCAACTTTTTAACGATTTTGATATTTCAAGTCAATGTGTTTTGTTTGTACCCGTTTGTACCGTCCAGATTTTGCTTAAATCTTGTTACTTGATTCAATACCTATCATTATCTGTGCTTTTCTTATACTTTTCTTATGATTTACTTAAGAAACTTTTGCAATATCTAAAGAACGGCAACTTTTTAACGATTTTGTTGTTTCAAGTCAAAGTTTTTCGTTTGTACCCGTTTGTACCCTCCAGATTTGACTCAAATCATGTCAGTTGATTTAGTAGCTATCATTATATGTGCCTTTGTAGAACCTCAGCTTACTTTTTCTCAAGAAACTATGTCAATATCCAAAAATCGGCAACTTTTTAACGATTTTGATATTTCAAGTCAATGTGTTTTGTTTGTACCCGTTTGTACCGTCCAGATTTTGCTTAAATCTTGTTACTTGATTCAATACCTATCATTATCTGTGCTTTTCTTATACTTTTCTTATGATTTACTTAAGAAATTTTTGCAATATCTAAAGAACGGCAACTTTTTAACGATTTTGTTGTTTCAAGTCAAAGTTTTTCGTTTGTACCCGTTTGTACCCTCCAGATTTGACTCAAATCATGTCAGTTGATTTAGTAGCTATCATTATATGTGCCTTTGTAGAACCTCAGCTTACTTTTTCTCAAGAAACTAGGTCAATATCCAAAAATTGGCAACTTTTTAACGATTTTGACATTTCAAGTCAATGTGTTTTGTTTGTACCCGTTTGTACCGTCCAGATTTTGCTTAAATCTTGTTACTTGATTCAATACCTATCATTATCTGTGCTTTTCTTGTACTTTTCTTATGATTTACTGAAGAAACTTTTGCAATATCTAAAGAACGGCAACTTTTTAACGATTTTGTTGTTTCAAGTCAAAGTTTTTCGTTTGTACCCGTTTGTACCCTCCAGATTTGACTCAAATCATGTGAGTTGATTTAGTAGCTATCATTATATGTGCCTTTGTAGAACCTCAGCTTACTTTTTCTCAAGAAACTATGTCAATATCCAAAAATCGGCAACTTTTTAACGATTTTGATATTTCAAGTCAATGTGTTTTGTTTGTACCCGTTTGTACCGTCCAGATTTTGCTTAAATCTTGTTACTTGATTCAATACCTATCATTATCTGTGCTTTTCTTATACTTTTCTTATGATTTACTTAAGAAACTTTTGCAATATCTAAAGAACGGCAACTTTTTAACGATTTTGTTGTTTCAAGTCAAAGTTTTTCGTTTGTACCCGTTTGTACCCTCCAGATTTGACTCAAATCATGTCAGTTGATTTAGTAGCTATCATTATATGTGCCTTTGTAGAACCTCAGCTTACTTTTTCTCAAGAAACTATGTCAATATCCAAAAATCGGCAACTTTTTAACGATTTGGATATTTCAAGTCAATGTGTTTTGTTTGTACCCGTTTGTACCGTCCAGATTTTGCTTAAATCTTGTTACTTGATTCAACACCTATCATTATCTGTGCTTTTCTTGTACTTTTCTTATGATTTACTTAAGAAACTTTTGCAATATCTAAAGAACGGCAACTTTTTAACGATTTCGTTGTTTCAAGTCAAAGTTTTTCGTTTGTACCCGTTTGTACCCCCCAAATTTGACTCAAATCATGTCAGTTGATTTAGTAGCTATCATTATATGTGCCTTTGTAGAACCTCAGCTTACTTTTTCTCAAGAAACTAGGTCAATATCCAAAAATTGGCAACTTTTTAACGATTTTGACATTTCAAGTCAAAGTTTTTCGTTTGTACCCGTTTGTACCCTCCAGATTTGACTCAAATCATGTCAGTTGATTTAGCAGCTATCATTATATGTGCCTTTGTAGAACCTCAGCTTACTTTTTCTCAAGAAACTATGTCAATATCCAAAAATCGGCAACTTTTTAACGATTTTGATATTTCAAGTCAATGTGTTTTGTTTGTACCCGTTTGTACCGTCCAGATTTTGCTTAAATCTTGTTACTTGATTCAATACCTATCATTATCTGTGCTTTTCTTGTAGTTTTCTTATGATTTACTTAAGAAACTTTTGCAATATCTAAAGAACGGCAACTTTTTAACGATTTCGTTGTTTCAAGTCAAAGTTTTTCGTTTGTACCCGTTTGTACCCTCCAAATTACACTCAAATCATGTTAATTAATTCAATACCTATCAGCATCTGTGCCTATGTAGAACCTTTGCTTACATTTTCTGAAGAAACTAAGTGAATTTCCAAAAATCGGCTACTTTTTAACAGTTTCGTTGTTTCAAGTCAAGGTTTTTTGTTTTTACCCGTTTGTTTTCAGCCTTAAAACGAATTGTTATACGTTGAATATATTGACAATTTTAAGGTCTTACAAAATCTGTGGCTAAGTGCTATAAAATATTTAACTTTGATATCAAATTACTCACTTTACCCACTTCGGTCAAAAACCACTATTGGAAAACCTCCCCCTCCCCATAACTTTTACACCCTTAGGGTACAAACGAAAATTTTGCCGGTACAATCGGGTACAAACCCGGTACAATCGAATAGGATCAAAAAATCATGAATATCTCAAAGTCAGTTGCTAGGTTCACACAGCTAAAATATTGTTGTACGCATTTTCTACATCCAAAAATACCGCCAGCGTGGATGCGCCCTGAGAAAATCCTATCTGTATTTGTGTAACAAGCCTGGTTAAGCAGTCTATACATGACTGACATTTTCGAAATCCTGACGTCACCGGGGCTAGGATTTGATTGTGTTCCACAAACCACTCAATTCGATTACCTAACATTTTATGAAAGATTTTACAAATACAAGAAATTAATGATATTGGTCGAAATTTAGGACAACTATTAGGGTCATTATTAGGTTTAGGTATTGGAATAATTTGAATATTACGCCATTGTATAGGTACCGTAGAATGTTTAAACACTAAATTTAAAATGTTAAGTAGATACAACTTACCTACATAGGGCAAAAAATAAATCATTGAATAGGTAATTTTATCCTCACCGGGAGCAGTATCTTTTCTTTTTAAACACCTTTGTAACTCTTCATAAGAAAACTCCTTATCTAATAGCTCATTATTCGATGTGAACAATGGAGTGGGGGGGACAACACTATCAGGCGCCAAACTGCATAAAAGTTCATCTTTCTTATCAGTAGGAGCGGTAACACGCTGTGTACGAATACCTTTTACCCAGCGCATTCTGCGCCACATATCTGCTGAGTTTGTGTTTTGGTCTATTGTTCCGCAAAACGACTGCCAGTGCGCAGTTCGAGCTCGCCTATGAATACGCTGTGCTTCTGTTATTTTAGCATTGAGGATATCGAGATTGCTCGGTGTAGGGTTACGCCTAAATAACTTTAGGGCTAAACGACGTTGAGCAATAGCTGAAGAAATTTCCGCGCACCAATAGGGTTTAGGTTGGAATTTTAGTGTAGGATCTAAACATGTCTTAATCATAGGAATACTTTGTTTCGCCGCGTCGTTGATTTTATCTATGAATGAGTCATAAGAAGCTTGTAAATTCGATTCATAAATACGATCATTAAAGCAATCTTGTAGGGCTTCTTGATATAATGACCAATCAGCTTTTTTCATATTACGACGCGTGACAGAACTGCGCGAACCCTGATAACAAAGTGAATATTTTAATATAAGGTGATCACTACCTAAGTTTTCGCGAGTTACATGCCAATTGAAGTATACCGCTATGTCCGAGGTCACGAAAGTAATGTCTGGGGATGATTCTTGTAGGTGTCCATTCACTAATTTAACCCTTGTAAAGTCCCCGCTATTAACAGATACCAAATTATGTTCTATAGAAGCGTCATATAGTTGCAATCCTCGAGTATCTGTTTTGGATGACCAATTGGAATGATGTCCATTGAAGTCACCTGCGACTATTGACTTTCGAGTAAAATTTGAAAAAACACTCTCCCAGTCGCATTGTGAAGTTCTTATCGACGAAGGACAATAAACCGATGCTACATAATCTAAATACCTACAATTTAAAATGTTTAAACATATTATCTCAATACCTGTATTTGTATAGTTAATGTTATGCAATTGCGTTTTAATTGATTTATGGGTTATGATTGCTACGCCCCCATATGAATCTAACCTATCTTTTCTATATATATTATAATTATTTATACGACAACAAATTTCTTCATTAAGCCATGTCTCACTAACTATACAAATACCTATTTTTTCCTGAGACAATAGTGCTTCCAATTCAAGTTTTTTAGGCATCAGACTCTGTGCATTCCATTGCGCAATGTTAATAAACTGCGCAACGGAAGGCACAGGGCCCGATGCCCTGGGAGTTCGGTTGTTGCTGATGCTGGTGTTATCCATCATGGAACAGGCTAATGAGTTTACTAAGAGCCTCTCTATTACTCATTGTCTTAACAATAAGTGCCATAACCTCCTCCAGAACAAATTGTATAACAATACGAACTTTACCTTCTATGCTTTCTTTTGATCTGAAAATGTTTTTAGCTTTACCTAATATTCTACTGATATAACCTTGATCACTATTTTTCTCTTCTATTGCTTCCTCGTTCTTCCCCAAATCACTTTTCTTTTGTTTAGTCTTACTACCTCTGTTTTTCCTTCTTTTCTTATTTTTCGTTTTCTTACTCTGTATATTTTCTTCACAACTATCTTCTTTGGAGTCGTTATCACTTTCTTCTATACTATCACCGCAGTCCTGTGGTTCTTGATTTCGTACTTCTCTTTGCATCAATTTCGCACCCAAACTTTGGCTGTATGACAAACCGGGTCTCGTAAATTCATAAGTCATTGGTTGGACACCAAACTGGAATACTTTCTCTATCCTTGATTCATCTCTCTTCTTTTCAATGTATTTCGACACAGCGTTTTTATAGGTACTATTATCTTTACTCATAATGGTCCTTATGTCTCTTTCTTTTAGGAATACTGGGCATGACTTATCAAAAGCCATGTGTTCTCCCTTACAATTGATGCATTTGAATTGAGTCACTTCACAGTTAGCATGATTCTTGCCACACTTGGGACATAAGACTTTCTTAGTTGGGCACGATCGTGTTAGGTGACCAAACTTCCAGCACGCAGAGCATTGCGTAACTGGAAAGGTGAACGGCTCTACTTTAAATCTACAGCCGTATCCATAAATATACTCCGGCAGCACTGGTCCTTTAAATGCGAATCGTACAGTCTCACTCAATACCCAATCTCCACTCACTGACGCTCTTTTCAAGCGCTTCACTGCGACGATATCAACGTCACATTTGAAGGCCTCCATCATCTCTTCCTCCGTAGTCTCCATCTCCAAATTCCTCACCACTCCGTAGGTCGTGCCCACCTCGCTTGTCAGGTTACAGCGTAGTCCAGCAGACGAAAAGCTGTTGTTCCTAAGTAACACGTCAGCATCCTCTCTATTTTCAAATAAAATGTGTGCCTTATACGGGCTTTTATATTTAATGTATTTAACATTATTAATGTTCTCCGCTTTTAAAATCTTCGCCAATCCTATCTGCTTAGGCAACAATTGATAAGAGGCAAGGCAAACCTCAAAGCATTGTGGTCCGCTATGTTGTTTGTTATCGGATGACTCACGTAACAAACGCAATCGGTTCGACCCATTCATCGTTTTATTCTTCGATCCATTTCGCACTACAGTGAAACCTTCGTCCTCAATTTCATTATCAAGCCCATTTGAAAAGTCATTCCTTGCCTTCAATCTTTTCGACGCTCGCTGACCACTAATAATCGGCGAGATGTTGCCCGCGCGGCCTGCGGCCGGCGCCGGCTCTGCATGAATTTGCACCACACTCTCCAAATCCATCACATCACCATCCATAGTCTGATCGACCATTAAAATCCCAAATTGGTTATTGCTGGACGAAGGTCGAGGATCGACCCCGTCCATCGTTAAATAGTTCTCACGATAAAGTTATATAGTGTAACGCGGCGCTGTTTAACTAAAATGCACGTGCAATCCACACAACGCACCGCGCGCAACTGATTATTTATTTATTGTACAGCTCAAAGAGTTCCAAGTGGAAGAAGACTTGTTTTGGATATATAACTATAGGTACTTAGGTAAACTGGGGTATATATAACTATAGGCACTTAGGTAAACTGATTACCATTCTCCCAAATCCGAACATGGATACAGCTCAGAACCAGAGAAACGCATACCGAGAGATGGTCAAGCCTACAGGAGTGCCGCCAATCCAGAGCGGCACTCCCAGCTGCTTCACCAAGACTAACCAAACACTTATTGTGCCTGACGAGATCAGACCTACGCGTCCTAGTGGGAACACTCGCAGGACACTGCCCACTAAACAAACACCTCTTCACCATCGGAGCAACAGACAGCCCTCTATGCAGAGGATGCCTGAGCGACGAAGAATCAGCTGCCCACGTAGTCCTGGAATGCGGGGGAGTAACAGCGCAACGACTAGAAATCCTCACCCGAGGTCACTCCGCGAAGCCTGTGAAGATCCCAGGAGTATTCTGCGCTTCTGGACGGAGTCAGGCTGGTTAAACTAGCAAACACACCAAGCACAAAGGACCAATCCGAGTCTAAGTGCGGAAATAGGAGTACAACTACCATACTATACCATTAGGTAAACTGACCTGGTCTCCATTCCAGGGAATAGTTGTGGAAGTCCTTGCTCCATGTATCGTATCCTATTTTCTCCTTCAGATATGCGGACCTGCAAAACAGAACAGCAGCTGTCATGTTCTGGAAGACTTAACAACGTAATGGATACGATAGACTTATTTCGCTGGTCGTCCAAACAAACCATTTTGTAATTAAAATGTGAAAGTTTGTTTTAACGAATATTATTTATATCTACCCTAATGGCCTGATAGTTAGATAGAAAATTATTTATTGCACTTTAAAATATAGAAAACTATGTTCAGAAAAAACTTAAAAATTAATTACAATTTGCGGTCTTATCGCTCAAGAGCGATCTCTACCAGACAACCATGATAGATATAAATAAAGGCCCCATCTTAATAAGGTTCAGGAAGGAAATTTCGTTGAATACCTAACATTCGAATTCCTTTATTTCTTTATACTTACAAAATAATAAATAGTATTTTTGATTTTCTGTTCCCTTCAATTTTTCGTTTACTAGTGAAAGAAGTTATAAATGTACTATAGTACATTCATATAATGTATCTCTTATGTGTCTAATACATTATTGTTCGCCACCCGCGGGAAGAGTTAGGGTGGTGCAAATTCTAAACGGGAACCACATGTCACAGCAGATGGGTTCCTACCTAAAGGGATCTTGTGGTGCCAGGATAGGACCTCCGTACAGTTTCTTGGCGAACTCCTGGTTTCCCTTGACACAGGCGATCCGCAACAACCCCGACGCGTAGTTGTTGATGCCATACACATTGTCCCGGGGTTCTAGCTGGATTTCTGGAAGAAATAAATTAGCGTGAAGTCCGTACAAGAACTACTGCACTATATACAATCCTTAAATTGAAGCTAACGGGCTTGGTTGTTAAACTAGGCATACATATCAGTAGGCAGGTTCATTGAACGTGAGTGGGTTAACTACGAACTATATTCGTGTTTGAAGTACACCAAACCTTCATCCTTTAATACGGCTTTCTTTAGGAAGAGTCGCGCCTGCTTCGTCAAAATACTATAGCTTTTGTAGATACCTGCCTAAAGTTTGTTGCTTACCGGCAAGTTGCTTCTCAGCACAAAAATGTGCAGGATGAAACTTTGGTGTTCTTCCAACACAGACAAGGTTCGTAGTTAACCAACTTACGTTCAATGGAGAGCCTACTGATATCTATGCCGCTAGGTATTGGATTAATGTGAAAAGCTTTAGGTACTTGGTTAACTGACCAGGTATAATCCAGTCCCCGAGCGGCATCCTAGCTCGAACCTCGATCCTGCCGTACTTGAAGGCAAACCGCTTCTTGGTGGTGACCTTGGAGGTGATGATGGGTGGCAGTATCTGTGGACCTGAAGCCTCGCGGGAGCACTCCGTAGTGCCGACCATTCCGGTGCATCTGAGAGCAAAGCTTTTTATTATAATTTGATTGTTTTGAAAAAACAATAAACCGACTTGGAATCGTTTAATTTTATATCTAAGTACTGTTTTTTAAGTTTGCGGGACAAATACCTACTAATAATCCCTCGCGATAATATTTTTGTGAGACCATCTTAAAATCATTTTGTATACTAAATCAAAAAAATTATGCAAAATGGGGGGGGGGGGAATGGCGGTCTGCTAGAAATTATACACAAGCCAGACCCAAGATTAGAAACCTTCTTACGGCTAAGTATAATTCCTTTCTTATTTTTATTCCTTGAGTGATTTAAAAAAAACATTGACATCTCCCGCCTTTTCCACCGAATGCCAAGTAATGTCAGAAACCATCGATAACAATTAGAACGGGTGGTGATTCGCTACGGTCACAGGTCTTTGAATCGTTGCTATTATATCCTCTTTGTTTGAAACTTACGTAGTTATTATCAAAGAGAATATAAAGTATTACTACATGTATTATCTTTGGTTTGAACCAAACGACCCAATAAGAAGTTTGTTATTCTTACACGTATAAAAAAAGTTACTCTATGATTCTTACATAGTTATTGTATTATCTTTGCTTGTTGTTTTCTATTTATAATTTATTTCGACTTTCATATCTAAATTCGTTGATGCTTTATAATTTTTTTTGATGATTCCAAATAAATAAAAAACCGTCGCAAGTCCTAAGACATGTTGACAATTGAAAACCAGGCAAACATCGCAGCAAACAATGAAAACGAGGCACGAAGAGCGGCTCTTCTGGCTATGTTTCTCAGCTGTTATTCTTGCTAACCTTGCGGTAATCACCAAATAAATTATCTTATATATAAAAATCAATTGATGTTCGTCAGTCTCGCTAAAACTCGAGAACGGTTGGGACGATTTAGCTGATTTTTGTTTTGAAATGTTTGTCGTAGTCCAGGGAAGGTTCAAACGGTAAAATTGCGCAGAAATTTCCATGCGGGCGAAGTCGCGGGGTGCAGCTAGTTTAAAATAAAACCTTGCGGTAAGATCCAGCGCCTGTTGGACGTAGTCCTCCCCATACTTGGACTCCAGTTTTATAGGCTTGATGCTGAGGCGGCCGTCCTTGACGCGAAGGTTCCGGTCGTTCAGGTAGACGTTGAAGGGATAGTCCTGGAAATATGAATTGATTATATTAATATTGTTCTTGTTTATTATTGTTTATTTATTTCCACCATGTTACTGGATGTCGTTAAGTTCTATTAATTGTAAAAGTTAAATTACATGTTTATTCTATAACACCGTAACTTTTGACATAGGAAACACCATAGGGGATTGTGCAAAGAAAAGGAGACAGACGGAGAGAAAATAAAAAGATTTATAATAATTTAAAATAATTTATTTATTTACATTTTGTTGTCAGTAACGGTCAGTGAGGAGAGCCCTAAGGCCCCACTCCTAGGGCTCTCCTGGTGTACCTCTCCGGGCAGAAAGAAGGTCCAGTTTTTTAGTTTTTTGCTTACATCTCGTAAAAAATGCGTCATAGGTAATTTTGTCAGATATTACAAAATAAAAGCTAATTAATTCCTCTACAACTGTGGTTTCATAATTATTTTTCCTATTTTCAACCGTTATCTAGGCTCCGACATTTAAACGAAGGTGAACTTTGGTCATAGGTATAAATAAAAGTTGAATTTTAGGTAATGTCAATTCAGCAACTGTGCTGGAAGAGATTGCTCTCAGCGATAAGGCCTCTCTGTATACTTCCATAAAATTTTTATGTGGTTTAATAAAGATAGAGTTTTCTATCTTTGCTATTCGATATCTGCCAAAGCCACTATGACCCTTAGTTCAAAATCGGATCGTTCCTACCTGTGTTGGGGGGCATACGCTGACAAACTGTCAGCTTGTATAAAATGACGATGGCCTTGCAGTCGCAGGCGCTTAGTGCAACTTTTTTCCTAGGCCTCGCGAACATTCTCCTGTTCAAAATGTATATTTAGTATCTATAATATATATATATTACTATCATTTACAGGTCACTCTTCGGACATAATGCTGGCGATCAAAAGCTCTGAAACTAACTTTAGAAAATAAAAGAGATTGCTGATGACCTAAATTATTTAAAGAGTAGGTAAATTGTCCTACCAGAGTGAAGTATCTTTTTCATATTCAATTGTTATAAAAAACCTCAGTATTCACCTATACATATATATAACTATATTATATATACCAAACAGTCAGCGTATGCCCCCCAACACAGGTAGGAACTACCTGTGTTGAGGGGCATACGCTGACAAACTGTCAGCTTGTATAAAATGACGAAGGCCTTGCAGTCGCAGGCGCTTAGTGCAACTTGTTTCCTAGGCCTCGAGAACATTCTCCTGTTCAAAATATATATTTAGTATCTATAATACTAAACAGGAGAATATAATACTTCGGATCATGCTGGCGATCAAAAGCTCTGAAACTAACTTTAGAAAATAAAAGATGACCAAAATTATGTAAAGAGTAAATTGTCCTGACAGAGTGAAGAATCTTTTTTATATTCAATTGCTATACAATACCGTAGTATTCATCTATACATGTAATCACTTTTCTATATATATATATATAGAAAAGTGATTCTTTAATTATGAACAGAAGGTTCCAGTCTTGACCCCGAATACTTACGCATCGCAACTCAGATTTACAGTCTCAAATTTTTTGAAAGTTAAGCATCATTCATAAATAAAATAATTTTTTTATGAGTCCTGTGCTCGAAATAAACAATGTTTTTTTTTAAATCAACATCGAATGGAATGGGTTTGTGATACAAACCCATTCCATTCGATGTTGATGAATAAAACCTCCACCTCTGCATATTGACGCCCTCCGGCCAGGTGAGATGATGACTTGCGTGCGAAGAATGCAGGCAGTTGCTGGAGGCGGCAAGCTGAAGACAGGGCGTTATGGCGCTCATTGGGGGAGGCCTATGTCCAGCTGAGGACTACTTTATAGGTTGATGGTGATGATAGATCAGAAAGTTCTTACCGGTTCCCCTGGGAACATGATCTCCGGCTTCCAAACCCCTCCTTTATCCAGATCAGAGTTGAAGTTGTCTTCAAACAGGAGTTGCCCCTTGCACACAAAGCCTGGAACTGACACCTTGGAGTCTGATAGCTCGCATGGAAACCTCCCGGAGGTGACCTGGCTTGGACTTGGACTGGGCTGGTCTTGTTGGGGCTGTTGGTCTGATGATGGAGCAGGTCCAGGTTGAAGTGTGTTGCCAGTATTGTCTACATAGCCTGGAAATTTTAACAAATGTTAAAATTGACTCTATAATTAGGTTGCAAAAAACTCCCCGCCCCTTCCATTCCTATAGCTCATCCTTTACCGTACATGCCATAAAACTGGAATGCCCTACCCATTTCGATTCGACAAGCTAAGTCTCTCCCTATATCCAAACATATGGTCTATGAACATTTCCTTAACTCAACATCAAACTGTTAATTTATATACATCCTACCTATATTATATATTTATGTGTATTTTTTATTTATATTATATATGTATTTATGTTTGTATTTATACTTATAGCTATCAATAGGTATTTGTTAGTACCTATATCCCAATTAAATATTATTCTATATAACACGCCACCGTCTATACTTGTTCTAACATTTCATGTCCATCCAAAGGTTGCCCGGCAGAGATCGCTTTAAGCGATAAGGCCGCCCATTGTACAACACATTCTTTATTTGTGTTATTCCTGTCCAGTGTATCTGTTTTTATGGTGTGCAATAAAGATAAATTGTATTGTATTGTATTGTTGCAATAATTATTCAAAAATTGTATTTGGTATTTATCAATTTTACATATGTTCCAAATTAAACATTTTCCTACTTTTATATGATAAAGTTCTAGTTAAGATATGGTTACGATTCATTCTTTCGCAAATAAACAAAGGAATTAATTTGAAAAGAGAGATTATCGAATAAAGACTTTCGATATCGTTGTTCAAATTAGGAATTGACCGAACTGCCCAGGAAGGAGATTTGCGAGCGTGAGTTGTCTTCTACAGGTACATTTGTTTTGGGCGGGCATTGCAGTTATTCAGGGGACACCCTGCATACTAGCAACGAGACTTATGTAACCTACCTATCAATTACCCACTGCGGACCCACCTTACCCCTGGCTATATGTATACACTTCTACAACAAAACTCCAAGTGAGTTGCAAAAATTATATCCATAAATAAATTTAAACATATTCTTTATAAAAAGGCTTATTAAAAATATCAGATTATCTAGCCGATAAAAAAGCTTGGGATGAGTTTTGCTTCAACTCTAAAACTAACTAACTAACAAGGTAAAGGTTTCTTGTTCGCTTCTTTACTTTACCTTTAAATGATTGAAGTGAACAAAGAATCAAAGTGTCCACTTTATTTCCTATAGTTTTACTTATATAATTTGAATTTTGTGACGTGTACAAGATTCCTGGAAGGTCTAAAGCACTTTGATATTTGATAGCCCTGGAGGTATGGTAGGATGAAACCATACCACTATAGTAGTATTGGGACCTACTATAAGTAGGATAACATTAGCGAGAAAGAAGTACATCACACCTGTGACAGTCCAGACCCCGTTATCCTGGCGATACCCCAGCCCGTTCTTGATAGCATACGTCCAGAAGTACACCTTGTCGCCTATCTTCAGCTCCGCACTGGGGTCCTTGAAGGTCCAGCGTCCGTTCTTTGCCTTGGTGATGTCTCTGGACCAATGACCGGCTTCCAAGCCTTCCATCTCTTCGTTGAGCTTGCCGTGGAAGGCGAAGAGGGAATAGCCATCATCTGGATTGTTATTGAGAATTAGCAGGTAGGTCTAAGACCAAGACCTTACATGTCATCATCAAGTCTGAAGTCGTCGTTTAGCTATTCAATTTAATACTTTTATTTCTGACATCAATAAAGTTATGCCACAAAAACAATTAAAGTGTCCATATTCGAGCTTAAAAATGAAATAAAATACTATGACTTGGAAAGCCTAATGCTGGACCTAATGCTGACCCAAAGTTTTTTTTATAGCAATTTTAAACAAAATGTTAAATACACTACAATTAAGCCAGAGAATTGGCTAATGGGTAATTTCGTTTTAACAAATTTTTAAGAACGTGTCCATGGGCACTTTTCTTATTGTCTATACACACTTTGTTCATGTGTTCTTTAAGATAGCACTTCTGCACATACTCTAATTATCACTACACTAACTTAAAAGGTTTCGTTCTTTTGAGCCTTCTCACCATGTCCGTGTTGTCGAGGAGCTGGATCGTCTCGACGTTCACATGATGATGAAGCCTTTATTCGTGAGCCTCTGCGTATTTTTTTACGAAGATGATCCTATAGATTTGTCGTCATAATCAGCCTATAGCAGTCCACAGCTGGACATAGGCCTCCCCCAATGAGCGCCATAGCGCCCTAGCTTGCCGCATCCGTTTTTTGTCATCTAAAGTGTTCTATCTGAAGAGGCAATCTCTGGGGATCTCAGTCTGACCCACGAGCAGTGAAAAGAACCGGAATATTTTTATCTTGCGTATCTACTAAACCTATGATGTACCTACCTACTATAGACTAATTAATCTGTGTTTTTGTTAACAACTTACAAGAGTTAGGTACAAGGTCAATCACATAACTCGTGGGTCTAGAACAGGTTCCTCACTCACCCAACGTCATGCAATTAGGAAATACCCATCTATCGTGCGGTTGTGTTGATCAATCAAACATTGCCATTTACAAAAAAAATTGGTATCATACACAGTTAGCAAATTAACGAGGTTATCAGCCGAAAAATTGCATCTAATGGTTGGTAAAAATTACTTAAGGGGCCTCCGGAGGGACGAATTCTTCATACAAACGTAATACCAAAATTATTTCTAATTCAAGCATATTTCCACTATAATATTGCATTATTTATATTTAAATAGTATTTATCTAGGTTCCCAAATAGTTTTTTTTTTCAAAATACTTACCTAAAATGAAATGAAAGCCAATCTCATTTTGCACATTTTTATGCGAAAATGGACAAGTTTTCTTGCTATTTGTTTCGTATTAAAAACATCAATATCTTACGTTTTATTTATTAAGGAACATAGCTTATATTGTCTAGTTACAGAATAACAATACTTTGTGAGGAATACAAAAAAAATTCAGTCATAATTTTTGGTATTACGGAACAAACCAAATTTTGAACGGCTAATATTGCTATCGCGCACGCATGGGGCGCGGCGCAAGGGTTAAACAGGGACAGCGATATTCGGAGCGATTTTTGCAAGCGAGGGTCGCCGGACCCTTAACTGGTCAGCAAGTAATGTGAGGTTGGGCAGCCTAATAAGTATTTCTGCAGAAATAATATTACTAGTATTTTAGTAATTTAATAAATGAGTAGTAATGCAGTAGTGAATCATAAGTTGGATTTTATAAAATTTTACCCGCAACCAAATCAATTTTGATTTGCTAAACTTAAGAAACCAACCTATTATACTTTTATGTACTTAACCTAGGTATTTATGGTAATGAACTCCTCCTTAACAGCTTGTCCAAATATAAATAATATTTAAAGTGTGTATTTGGAGTGTTTAGATTCGAGTGTAGTGAACCGACCCAACTGGTTCAGTTGGGTATCACTACACTCGAATCTACACTCGGATTTTTTACATGGCAACGTCTGTCAGCATCAGGGCTCATTCATATTAAGTATCTACTAAGTAATTTTAATTTCTTTTTATTTTTATATAATTTTGAATATACACACTTTAATTGTTTTTGTATCATAACTTTATTGATGTCTGAAACGTATTGAAATCAATTCAGTTCGACATTGATAGGGACACTGGTATCAGTGACCCTACCTCTGATCTTTAAGACCTTATCCTCATATTATTAATATTATTAACTACGACACGTAAACAAGGAAAATAAAACTGGTGCAGTTGTTTACATAAAACAATTCAGCAATGACCTACCTGGTATTGAAACACGAAGGCCTTTGGGGTAAATGGCCTCCAACTTAGCCGGAGGTAGTTCATACGCACTCACTAAACATAACAAAACACAAAAGAAAATTTGACGAAAACACATATTGATGTCTCTGTCTATCACTGCAGGCTAAAGCGAGATGACATGCCTCTCATAAGACTGCTCGCGAAGGTATTTGAATATGGACTGAAGAGAATCTGAGGTCTTGGCCTGTGGTGTATAATTGCCTCTTTAGGGTTCCTTGCGATTCTACAAGCACTAGAAACTATCAAACATTTAAAAAATATATAAACACAGGTTTTATTACTATCAATATACATTTCGTTACTTAGGTTGGTGTGATTATAAATTATAGGTCTTTTAACAATGTTTTCAATAAGCTGTTAAAGCAATTATTATGTAGGTATGTTAATGAGGTGAGCACCTCGATTATAAACTTGTTTCTAGGTACTATACTTCGATTTAGAAATCAAGATATTTCATGTGATCAAAGATATCTAAGAATTAAAACTCAACAATAACAGAAAACAACAAGGCAACAGCAAGGTTATCACTAAAAACTCAAAATTTAACAATGCATAATCTCACATGTGCAGTGAAAAATTTTAATTCGAAAACGATCGAGAGATCCATGAAAGGTTTCATAACCTAATGTAGATATTGTTCTAAGCGTCTGTGTTTGCTTCGATGATACCAATGTCGTTAAATATTTTCCACCGAGTTTCAACGTCTTTGTGTACAAAAAATGTCAAGGTTTTTGAATCGGAGTAAAAGTACTTTGGAGGTCTTATTAATGGAGAAAGCATTTAGATTCTCTTCATCTACGTATTTAATGTAGCTAAAAAATAACGATGCTTTTTTGCTGAAGAATTCTTGGATAACTGTCATTTCATCATTTCTTTGCAATTTTCCTTAACGTCCAGAACGTTAGAAATCAGAGGCAAATATATAAGTGCGGAACCCAATAATAATTTCCTGCTTTACCACCAACCAGTTACCAAAAAAGTCGTGTAAATATTACCTATAAGGAAAATCTTGAACCGTTCTATTGGCATAGCTTGTTATGTCAGCAAATCAATATGTACCCACATATTCGAGGAAATAGGCACCGGTTCATTATCTGGTAGAAAAAGTTTCCTCTGTAAATTCACTATTCTTATGATGATTCTGATAAATCCCGACGATGATTTTACTTATGTCTGCTAACTACCTAGTTGGTATCCTTCGTACGTTCGATGAGATTTTTTTTTTGTCTTTTGTCAAATCACCTCATAGCAAATCATTTATTCGCTGGAATGCAGGTACCTACAACAACGTTTGTTTTCGGGTCTTTATGCTCGGTTTACATTATTCCAGTCCAGTGATCTAGCGAGATTCCAGTCCAGTGCTGGGCTGGATCTGTAACGTCTACATTATTCCAGTTATTTAGAAGCCGTTGAAGTGTGAACACTACAGTGACAATGATTTCAAGAAAAGATCAGTTACGAAAATGTTTCAAACGTGTTTCAAATTTCCATACCAATGCACAGATTTTGCAAAGCAGTTTGGCGCATAGCTTTGTTTTGATAATGTTCTGATGTTATATCCCATAAACACGGATTTTCTCTGTATATAGTGACAAACTTTACAGTTTCGTCTTCAGATAACTTCTTCACCATTGTTAAATCTTTTTTCTTCGCAAAAAAAGTCCGCAAAAACAACCAACACGTGTGTACTTCGTCAGCACTGGAATGGCACTGGATTGGCCGTCTACATTATTCCAGTTGCACTGGATTGATCGCACTGGATTCAAAAGTAGACCGCGAATCCAGTTACTGGACTGGAATGCTTACTGGATTCAGTTCATTCCAGTGCCGGTTTACATTTTTCCAGTAAGCAATCCAGTACTGGACTGGATCGCTGGACTGGAATAATGTAAACCGGCCATTATCATCAGCATCTGCCTATCTCATGATACAAGCTCTGCTTCGCTTGGGGCTAGATGTTGAGGCGTGGATTATCCAGCAATATTTATTACTAACGGACCTTCCCGGCTTCGCACGGTTTTAGTAATCCGCTGGCCCGAACTTTTTGAAAATATTATATAGGTAGCCTATGTTCACCGGGGATAGTGTAGCTTCCCAACGGTGAAAGAATTTTTAAATCGGAGTTTCGGAGCCTATTCATTACAAACAAACAAACCAAAAATCAAACCTTTCTTCTTTATAACATTATTAGATTATACTTATAATGGCAAAGTGGCAGCCCTATGACAATGAATATTTACACAGAAACACAAGAGGTCAAATACGCTTGATATATCATCATCGTCATCATCATCATCATCAGCCTATAGCAGTCCACTGCTGGACATAGGCCTCCCCCAATGAGCGCCATAGCGCCCTGTCTTCAGCTTGCCGCATCCAGCATCTACCTGCAGTCTTTCGCAGGTCGTCATCCCACCTGGGTCGGAAGGCGTCCTACACTACGTTTACCGAGTCGTGGTATCCACTCAAGAACACGTTTGCCCCATCGGCCGTCGGTTCTTCGCGAGATATGGTCGGCCCACTGCCACTTCAGCTTGCTAATTCTTTGAGCTATGTCGATAACCTTGGTTCTCTGTCGGATGTATTCGTTACGAATCCTATCCTTCAGAGAAACTCCGAGCATAGCTCGATATAATAACTAAATATAATTTAAGTCTAGTCTACTTATACAGAATGATACAAACAAACGTTACCTAGAGGGGAAGTACCCGAAATATTCAAGCATTTTGTATTCAGCAATGCCAATTTGATTCATAAGAAGTAGGTATTCTTTTATTTTTAAACAAGACGAACTACATTCACAGAATTTTTAAAAATGTCTCGCCTTAACCTGTTCTTGAGCCCACTAAAAAAAAAAATACCCTGTATTTTGATGACACTGGCTGGTAGAGTCAATCATAATATTTATTTTAATTTGATTGTATTGTTTTATGGAATATGTTTCTGAAATAAATGAGTTAATAAAAAAAAAATAAAAAAATAAAAAATAATGGACCTAAAGCCTGCGACCGCCAGAGCTACGTCATTTTATTAAAGCTGAGAGTTTGTCAGCGTATGCCCACAACACAGGTACAGGAACACAGGTAGGAACGATCACCAATTATGAAGTTTAGGTCGGTTGTTATTAGGCTTTGGTTTGGCTTGCAAAGTTGCTGAATTTGCAACAAAAAATCGTAATATTATAAAGGTAATGCTAAACAAACCAATTCGGTTTCCCACGACGGAACTTTACTCGCTCTGCCAAATCCACACAGTCTGCCAGCTTTTCATTTTCCAAACCCTACTCAGAAAACACACTCAGTTGTTCTACGATCCAAATCTAACCCTCAACGCAGATCTGACAAGGTCTGTACCACTGAACAGGGCCGCACAGTAACAGCTAGTCGTCACTATTATTATATAAACTCCGTACTCTACAACAAAGCCAACAAACAAATTAATATATACCCTCTACCCCGCTACAAACTTAAATTAGTATGCCGCCAGTGGCTCTTATCTCTAAGTCATATGAATCTACTGAAGCTCTTATGATTCGTAACTCATAATCATTTTTTTTTTCACTTTACCAACCTATCCCTTGTTCCTAAATCACCTTCAGAGTATTTTGATATTTTTACCTATTATCTATAGTATCACAATAATGTACACTTGCCCAAAAACTTGCATGCATGTTTTAGTTTTAAACTCTACTGTTGTTATTATTACTCAGTCTTTTTCAATATCTCTTGCTATTTCGTGTTTATTACTTAGTTTAAAGTTCTGTATCTACTAAAGAACATACAATTAAGGAACTCTGTAACCCTGTATTCGGAGGAGGGCGTTAATGCTCGCGACACAGTTATATAACTAGTGCGTGTATTATCGTTTTCACACAAGTTATATATTTCCCTTGTATTTATGTTCCAAATAAAGATTATTTTGATATTTTTTTTAGATAGTGGCTTTGGCTTGCCAGACGCCTTCAAATTTTCATAAAATGAAGGTGAACTCGTCATAGGATAAGAGCTAATTTTGTATTATGTTACTTTGGGACCTACCAAACAAATGGTGTTTTCTAGAACGCTAGACCTTTTGCAAAGTGCCTTTGCCCTGCCATTATTATCATCAGCCTATAGTAGTCCACTGCTGGACATAGGCCTCCCCCAATGAGCGCCATAGCACCCAAAGACAGGGGTTTTCAGCTTGTCGCATCCAGCATCTACCTGCAGTCTTTCGCAGGTCGTCATCTCACCCGTCGCCCTGCCCTGCCAGACGGTTAGAAATTCTACCGTAGGTACTAGTGCTTGGTAATAAACCTTAAATTCACTTTTGTGTAATGCTCCATTTTTGGTATTTTCTTCACGATAGTATTAGAAATCAAGAACTTTTATTGCCAGACACACCTGCAGACGCTTTAAACCTTGATAATATGTACCTAAAGAATGTTCGTCATCTACATCTATACCAATATTATAAAGAGGAAAGGTTTGATTTTTTGTTTGTTTGTTTGTATGTTTGTTTGTAACGAATAGGCTCCGAAACTACTGGACCGATTTGAAAAATTCTATCACCTAAATATCCGTGGTGAACATAAGCTATATTATATTTTAGAAAAAGTAAGGGATCCTTACTAAAACTCCAATAATGTAACCCAAGGTGTGAAAAATGTACCTTAAAAATTCCAATGCCCGTGCGAAGCCGAGACGGTCCGCTAGTGGTTTATAAGCTGAATTTTCATTACGGATGTAAGCGGATTAACTACAAAACTCATTTGTAAATAGGAAGAGTCAAAAAACTCTTTTATTATTATTTATAGAAAAAGGTAGGTATAGCTATTTTTTGAATAAAATGTCTTATCTACATTACACTTGACTGTATACTCTGACGATTTGAAAGGGTGACAATTAGAAAGAGCGACTATTTGAAAATCTGACTATTTGAAAGTCTGACCTCATGAAAATAAAGTATTTTTTTATTATACTATTTTTTGTTGCTAAGTTTTGATATCATCTCAGGTTCTACCTGTTATTCGATAGTAACAAGTAAATAAAAAAATCTACTACAAAAATATCACAATTTAATCTCTTATCACAACCTTACTCCATATTCCCTAATGACTCTTACAATGCATATACTCTCACAGAGTCCACCTTCAGATTCCCATTTTCGTACCAGGTCGGGAACCAGTCATCCTTCGCGTTGTAGAAAGAGACAGCTGCCTTGCTGCCCTTGTTTCTCCAGGGCTTGTCAGTCTCATCAGGGAAGTCGTGGATGCCTCCTACTCGAAGACCAAGGGATATGAAGAACTGGAAAAATCACAGCGTTTTATGGGATTTTACCTTATACAGAGAAGTGGTCGCAGCCTAATAACATGGCCCGTATGGTGATCGGTTTGCGACAGGCGTAAATTAAGCAATCAGTGTTGTCAAACGTTAATTTTATATTAGTTTGACACCAGCTACAACGTCAAAATTGACGTTTGACAGCACTGATTGCTTAATTTACGCCTGTCGCAAACCGGTCGCGAGTTACACAATCACCATGCCGATCTTCTTCTAAATTCGAACCTGGACATCATAAAAAGCTAATCAGGGAATTAATGAGGTTTCAGTGGTTTGACGTTCCATGTCTCGAAGCAAGGCATAGAAGAGAGATTTGTTCTCTATCTAGAATTATTTCAAACTTTTTTACCGACTTCGAAAAAGGTGGTTCTATGTATATCTATATGTACCTATGTTTTTTATGTACATGCTTAATTCCATCGATTTCTAAGCATTATTTCGTCCATGTGAAAAATATTAAAACTGAGGGATTCGAAGCCGGTTTTTGAATTTTTCAAAACCATCAAATTATGGCGTTACATCTCCGCTGGTTGGATAGAATAAAATACTAACTCAGAGTTTTTAGATCCCTCAAACAGACGTGCCTTACTACTACTTATACCAGTCCATATAAAGTGGGTTTATATGGTCTGGTATAAAGGTCACGGAGTCTGTTTGAGGGATTTGGAAACTCTGTTCACTCGCTACGCTCACGACTCTTTTCTACCTCCTTGCTTAGCTCGCTCGGGATTATGATACGAACAAGTATATTTAATACTACTACTACTAGCGGCCCTTTCCGGCTTCGTACGGGTATTTTTTTTATGTGAAGTTTTGAAAATATAATAAAGCCTACGTCACTCAGGGACAGTGTAGCTTCCCAACGGTAGAATAATTTTTCAAATCCGCCGGAGCCTATTTCAATGCAAATAAACAAAAAAATAAATATTTCCTCTTTATAATATTAGAATAGAAAAGCAACGTTACCATCTGATCCAAGGGCGCCATCACGGATCCTTTCAGCCAGTTCCCGGAGTGAGGGACCGCGTGGTCCCGCGCGCTGGCGTGGAAGCCTTCTCCGGGAGACACTGCTCCGTACTGCTCTCCATCCACCAGGAATTGGAGACCATCTGGAAAAGAACAAGTGATAGGAAATATGTAGTCTATGACAGCAGCGAGTTTTTTTAATCTCAGGCCTTTTTCAACTCTAGTCAAGTTTTATGTCAGTAGTAGTATAAGTGTGATGAAATTTCGTAAGCTCTCGGGGCGTTTTTACAACATAATATTATTTAATTTTCTATGGTATTTTTTCTCACTTCCGCACCCATGTTCATGGTCCATCGAATGCAATGTTAATAAAAGTTTGGCGAAGAATACTTCATGAAATCATGGGACCTTATCAATAAATGAAATTAATCATATGATCTACCCGCAAGAGAATTAATTTAATTAATTAATCAATTTAATTACTTGGGACTTCTCCTAACCTCTGACTTGAAAGACGATTGAGACATTGAGAGGGAACGGAGGGCGCTGTCTATAAAGAGCGATAGCCCGCAGGTTCGCTCGCTGCTCTAGAGAGGTAAAAATTACGCTTTTTAAAGCCTCTTGATCTAGTTTCTATAGGTGCGCAATCTGTAGGTGAAACATATGCAAAAACGGTGCAGCGTAAATAAATAATTTATTTAAATTTAATGTATATCCTTCTCAAAAACACAATTTAACTAACCTGGCTTCCAAACCACCGTATAATTATGGAAGTCCCTATTCCAGTTCTCAATCCCTATCTTCTCCTTCATCAGCAGGCTCCTGTAGGGCTCGGTGTCAGTCAGCACAGGTCCTGCGTACAGCTTCTTGGCGTAGGCGTCGTTTCCTTTGGCGAAGGCCACGCGGATGAGGCCGGACTCGTAGCGACGGGAGCCGTAGATGTTGTCTTGGGGTTCTAGGTTTATTTCTGGAAAATAATAAATAAAAAGTTATTTCAGACATGTCGTGGTCCGTACTACTTGTAAGTATAATATTTTAAATATGTATTTATTTATGAAACACTTTTTCTCCGTTAATGTCTCTTTGATTGTTGTTCAATAATGTATAGGAAGATTATCAACCTCGCGCAATTTGCTAGACTAATAAAGACTTCAATTGGAAGTCTGTACAGCCAGTGGTTTGGGCTAGGTAGTTGTAGTTTGTAGAAAACTCAGCGTTGTTTTAATCCCATAAATCAGTAAGTAAGTAAGTAAGTAAATAATTTATTTGACACATGAAACACACACATACAATTAATCAGCTTAATAACAAAAGTACAAAATTAAAACAGAACATGATTATCAAAAGTAATTACTAAGAAATGCGTGTGTGTAGCAGTGCCAAAAAGGTAATAGCTCAGTGGTAATATTGCTCTATGAGCAAACACTGATTTTCAGCTATCACCTTCAAGATGCAAGACAAAGCGAGCCCAGCGACACACGTCTGTCAGTAAATATAACTACCTACCTACTGTCTATAACGATAACCAAGAATTAAATATAAGAAGACATCTATTACACTACATATGCACCTACAAATAACGATAACCTATTTAACCTACGAACTACAAAAGCAACCTAAGATGGGTGGAACTCTCCATCAGTAGTTTTCTATAATAACATTAATAACCCTTGTTCAGTCTAAGGTCAACTTCAACTTGAACTTCTTCCTAGATGGCTCTGCGTCTGGATTGACGCAATTTTGCCAGTGTCCGCCTCATGATAGCATCGCAAGCTTTATAAGGGAAGGTAACTTACATGTATAGTACAAAATATAGAAAAAATATTTACAATAAAGAAAAACATTAACCGTGAATCAACAAAATGTACTACAAAACTACAAACAAGAAACTAAGAAAAAGCAGTGCTAAAATATCTTACTAAAAACTGCATGATATACATAAAAGCACTAGGGAAAAAGGTATACTAATCAGTCTAAGGTCTCTTCAAAATGTTTACGCGGTCGTTTTAGGAATGTAATGAATCATCGATCAGTCTCGTTTTGTATTTGTTTGACAACGTCAATTTAAAAGTCATAGACTATTAGGTATACCTACTCGGAAACCCCTCTTTTTATCGGTTTCGATTGACAAACCAACGAGGATAGTATTTGCGACTTGATTTAGCACCCTCTTGACTTGACAATCATACCTGGTATAAGCCAGCTTCCTGCAGGCAGCTTGGCTCTGACTACGATCTTCCCGAACTTGAAACCGAACTTGTGTTTCGTGGTCACTTTGCCCGTCATCACAGGAGGCAGGATGTACGCTCCATCAGCCTGACGCTTGCATTCTGTCGTGTCTATGGCGCCTGTGCATCTAGAGTACAGAATGGTACTTATGATTATGATACTTCGAGTATAAGGATGGCTTTTGAGATGGGAGTTTACAGTACACTTTTTAAAGTAATGAGGCTTATTAAAAAAAAGAAAAACCTATGTATATACCTACTTGAAATTCAATACATGACAAGGATCTTTCGCCGAAGATAAAAGTTGTGTTTGAGTGTCATTACAATCTGCGGAGTGTTTCCCTGCATGAACCATTTTAATTTCAAATGAAAGCGCCGTCTAGTCTGGTTGAACTACATTTTGACCTTTAGAACAGTCAGGTTTTTGGTAATGCAAAATTAACCGCCTTATTAGTAAAAACCTGCAATGGTTAACTCAAGCCATGATTAAAAAAAAAAAAAACATTTCAGAAGATAAATAAGTACATAAAAGGCACTGTGGCCCATAGACGATAAGAGTGCAGTCCGAATATTGAGATGACCTCGTTAAAATAGCCGGGAGAAAGGATGAGGCTCGCACAGGACCTGACGAATCACGACAGAGATGAGTTCTATAAGTAGCAGTGGTTATTCAATACGTGATGAATTGATATAAAGATGCAGAGGAACTACGAGTATAGTACAGCTTCAGAGCGTACCGCGGCTTACAAACCTTACAAAAGCCTAATTTCCTGTAGCGACTCAACGGCTGCACCCTGCGTTTGTAAGGTTTTTGGTACTATATTTTGAATGTTGCAAACCGACTCTGAATAATATCATCCAGCCATCAAGGATTTTGTCTTGCGTTACGGCAAAAGTGCCGAGCTGCGGCATAAAAATTCACAGCGACGTCTACAAATTATAACCTAAGACCACATAATCGTATTTAAATCTACTAAATAGTATACTTAATTCACCCAGGAATTAACCCAGGTGAATTTAGTCAACGGCGTCTATTTTTAATCAGCCTTTGATGACATGTAACAACCGAATTGAATGATTGACAAGACCTGTCCACAAACAAAAGAACATCAACGTTAAATCACACAATGGAGAACAAATCTAAACCCTAGTAGGTAGATCTATCTATCAAGTGTTCGTATGTGGTTACCTGTTAGTAAGATCCAGGCTCTCGTGGATGAAACCCTCGTGTTTGTACTCCTCCAGCAGAACTGGAGAGATGACCAGTGAGCCGGTCTCGAACTTCATCGTGCCTTCGCTCATGTACACGTTGAAAGGATAGTCCTAAAATCAAGGAATAGGTACATATATCAGAAATCAAGAATACTCGTATGCGTGTTATAGAACGGCTGACTGACCAAAAATTGGAACTAAGACCAAGATTGGAATTATTTTTAACCGAATTCAAAGACAGGAGGAGGTTCTATGTTCTGCTACAATGCTACAGTATTTCTTTAGATGTTTGTTCGTCGATCTCACCGACATTGTGGATCGTTTATGATAAATATTTTTGTTGAGTGCTTTTTATGAGTCTAATAAACGGTTCATATTTGATTACCTACTTATTTCATTGGGATCAATAACATGGGTTAACTTACAGGTTCTTCTGGAAACTTGCTCTCTGCCCGCCAATTCGTCAGGTCCTTCAACGTCTTCTTATTAAACTCTTCGCTGAAGACCAGCGCTCCCTTGCAGACAGAATTGACACCGCTGACGACAGTCAGCGAGACTTTGCAGTTCGGTGCAGGTGTGGGTTTGGGGGTTGCCGGTCGTTTGGTTGCCTTGGTTGTGGTTGTGGTGGTGGGTGTGGTTGCTTGAGGAGGGTTTTCGACGTCCACTGGGTTTCCTGCTTCGTCGACGTATTCTGGAAATCATAACATAAAACATTAAAGTGCTTTATTTCCTTTAGACCTAAAAGGACTATTGGACACGTCACTAATTTCAAATTCAATTGAGTGGTTAGGGGAAGTGTTGAAAGCATCATTATATTAATTTCAATACGTAATAGTTTTAGTTTCATCTAGATATGTAAGTAGTTGAGTGATTTTTGTTTTGATAACAAACTTCCTGACAGATTATTAACATTAAGTTTGTTAATAATCTGTCAGCATGTTTAACTTATGTAAGTAGGTAGGTACATGGAACTTGATGACAACCGCTAAGCTCTGCTTAGCTTGGTGTATGTGACTTCTTTGTCTTTCCTTAATCTCTTAAATTAGGTAGGTATTTAAATTTAAAGAATTCAAGGCAACTCGTACAAGAAGCAAATGAATATTAATATATATATATAATATGATATTTACCAGTAACCGTCCACTCTCCATTATCTTGTCGATACCCCAGCCCGTTCTTGATGACGTAAGTCCAAAAATAGATCTTGTCTCCTATCTTCAGCTCCGCATTCCGATCCCTGAAGGTCCACTGTCCGTTCTTGGCCTTGGTAATGTCTCTCGCCCACTGTCCGGCTTCTAGACCTTCCATTTCTACGTTCAGGTTGCCGTGGAAGGCCATAAGGGAGAAACTGTCATCTGAAAGTTTAAAATTATATGAGATTTTTTCGTTAATAGATGTTAAAGTGTCTATACATCTACCAAGCATTGCTGTCATTTGGCACTTGCATTATCCTACCCTACTTATATGTACCTTATACTTGTGTAAATACTAGCTAGGTTTGGAAAAAAAAGAAAAAAAAAACGTTTTCTACTTAGTCTTCGATGTAAGTAAATCTTATGTTATAAACGTTAAAGTTTGTGCTGTTGTTGTAAAGAAGAGTTTGTACTAAACCAACACCAAAACGACTGAACGAATAGTGCAGTTTGCACATATCCGAACATAAAATACCTATCAAAATAGGCCTTTTTAATTCTAAAAAACGCGTGCAAAGCTGCGGGCAGCTTATGAAGTTTCTTTATCATTTTTGAATTGCTGGTCAGAGGCACAGTCAAGAGGTCTAACTCAGGTAATAATAGAAACCAACTTTGTTGCTTTTTTGCAAGCAGTAGTACATGTAGATGAAATATATTAAAACCAGTCTGTGGTCCGCGATAGTTCGTTGGCATCTGCAGTGTCATGGACCTTAGAGGCGATGACCAGCCAAGAACCGTTTAAATGTAATCCGGTTAAATGGCGATAAAAATATTTGGATCCCAATATAATACTAACAGGTAACAACCTTTAGGTAGATAGAAAACACTTTATTATAGGTACCACATAGATACAGGAAACAATAGAGACAGAAATGCTTAGAATAGATGAAATATAAAGGGCGGTCTTATCGCTGTGTGGTGATGCAAAGAACTGGCGCGATGTTCATTTGATCTAATAAGATCAAAGCCTGAGCCTAGCGCATTTGTTTACCTATAGTCAATAATAAAATTGACTATAGGTACACAAATGCGCTAAACTCTGTTAGTAGCTCAGTGGAGAGCCCAACATACCCCTCTAGCCCTCCTCAAGCTAGAGGCAATGCGCAAACAGCATTTTCCCACGTAAAAAAAAAGTTACCTTCTTATAAGCACTGCATGCAGTTTGAAACTTTTTTTATACCATTTTTCAAGTTCACCATTTCCATAATTGCCTCAAAGTCTTTCACGGTTTTTAGGTAGAAACATACCTGCTTACCAAACTTATGTAAAAAACATAGCAATCGAAGTACGTAACTTTTTTCTTAAGTGAGTAAAATTTGTCGGCGATTTACGGCAAATTACTATAATACATATTCGATTCGGCTAGTTTTATGCCCTTTATGACGACACTAAAAAGTATTAAACTCAAAAAAATTATAATCCCGCGTCAACTCGAAACGACCAAGGAATCCCACAGCAAAACATAGCAATCTTTGTGATTGCTATGTTTTTTACATATATATATTAATAACAATATTAATATAAAAAGCCAGAATATGAATGCCAGTAAGTTAAACTTGAAAGCCTGTTTTAGATTTTTCTTATTTTTCCTTAATATTTGCATTTAATATAGCTGTGGGATTCCTTGGTCGTTTCGAGTTGACGCGGGATTATAATTTTTTTGAGTTTAATACTTTTTAGTGTCGTCATAAAGGGCATAAAACTAGCCGAATCGAATATGTATTATAGTAATTTGCCGTAAATCGCCGACAAATTTTACTCACTTAAGAAAAAAGTTACGTACTTCGATTTAGCACTTGTTATAAAATCGGTGCAGCCGTTTTGAGACTAGCAGGAACAAACAGACAGATGGACAAAAATATAAAAAACCGTCTTTTTGATATGCAAGTACCTTAATACACTTTTATAGTCATTGTTTTTTTTGGTATTGAAAGAGAAAAATAAGGCAATTAGAGATTATTCCTCTTATTGTGTGATTTATGATATCAATAATATTTTATTTATAAATGTGGGTTGGGTAAATTCTTTCGTTATTTACGTAAATATAATACAGGTGGATTTAATGTCCGTCTCGCAGTGTTGGACGGGGAAAAGTTTTTATAAAGTACTACAAAAGTTTTGATCCTATTATAGTTTTTGATCAGTAGATACAAGAAACAAGATCGATGGGAATATTTTTTTTGGTGTATAGTGCCCATGTTTTTATTAACTGTATAATTTGTTAAAATTCAGAGATTGGAGATGAAAATCTCAAAAAAATATGAATAGACTACTAAGATCATGTTCCTGTAGGTAAATCGATTAAGTTACATCCTGTACTGCCCCTTCAAAAAAAATCCACCCTGTATACTTTTATTATTAATTTATGTACCTACCTACCTATTGTACCTATAAGTATAATGATAAGTGGGATTTCCCAATCTGAAGAATGTAATCAGAATAAGTCAAAGGTTCATATCGTTTGACCCTCGGTAAAAATAGAAGAATAAATGATAGCTATTAGTTATCAACCAGTTTAGATAATCGACAATGTTCAATAATTTTTGCAAGACTACATTTAATTTTTTAAATGTAGTCTTGCAAAAATTATTGAAATCTCTCTTAATCTCTACGAAAAGTAAAGACGAAGTAAAAAATATGATTTTGAAACCAAAAGACTGTTTTGCTGAAAGTATTTATTAATAAGTATTATTAATTAAATAGTATTACTATTCTAGTTAAGAAACTACGGTGTCAACATTTAAAGATGCTGGTCGAAATATATTTTCCTGTATTTTGGTCTACCAAGGTGGATCGCGGTCAGTCAGGTGTCGAATAATGTGTTTGCTATAATTAAAAAATGAAGTAAAGACGAAGTAAAAAATATGATTTTGAAACCAAAAGATTGTTTTGCCGAAGAATAGATATATTATTTATTGAGGTAGACCTCAATAAATAGTAGTACTATTCTAGTTAAGAAACTACGGTGTCAACATTTAAAGATGCTGGTGGAAATATCTTTTCCTGTATTTTGGTCTACCAAGGTGGACCGCGGTCAGTCAGGTGTCGAATAATATGTTTGCTATAATTAAAAAACGAATTACACAACTAGTCACTGACCATTCGAGGTATAAGAAAGAGACGCCAACATTCTTCTAGTACTACCTATATAATTGAGTTACTTTAGTTTAGATTTACATCAACAGAATTGGCACCGAAGGACAGTGGAGTAAAATAGCTATGTCTGATAATTTCACAATAAAATGGGTGAAAACAAAAATTTTCGCAGACGGTAGGATTCGAACCTACGCTCCCAGAGGGAATCTGATTTCTAGTCAGACGCCTTAACCGCTCGGCCACGTCTGCTTCTGATAAGATGCTCGAAATTATAGAATCAGCGATGTGAGCTTTCTAGTAGCGATTTTATTAGTCGAATTTTGACGTCGCCATTACGTCATAATATCAGTTAACATTGCGTAGCTTTTGTTTTGATATAATTATGTGAGTTATTTCCAACGTTTCGTGTTGTGCTCCAATAACAGATAAGATAAATAGAGGAAAACTTGATTTCCTCTAGATATTGCTCTTTGGAAAACATTGTTTACAAAGCTGTGTATAATTACCGGTTCTAAAATCACAATCCTAATTTTATTACATACTTTTAAAAGCTAAAAGTTTAGTGCCAAAGATAACAAATAACTAGGAAGGAATCAACGTACTCGTAGATAGTAGGTACCTACTTTGTTAGTAAAAACTTCGAGCAGGCACACATAATATGCAGATACGTACATATGCCCATAGTTCTACATCTAGAATAATAAAAAGGCAGATATTTTTCCAAAACCACGCATGTGAAGCCACGTACAAAAGCTAGTAAGTTTACCATAAAATTTAAAATTATTTTTGTAAAAATGTTTTGTTCTCCATTTTCAACTCTTGATAAGGGTTTGATTTGAGAGGCTTGGGTTTTATTTTAAAATGTCAGAACAAAATGTTTCCGAATTTATTTAATGTCCCATCCCAATACATACAAGTTTTACGATTCTTCTGCAGTCAGCAAACAGGTCAAACCACAAACCAGTCAATGTGTTTTATTTTGCATTTGGGTTAAGATTTCTTAGATTATTTAATAATTCTTAACCTGAATGCAAAATTGCCTCAATGGCGCGGAAGCTTATACATTTTTATCTACTTACCTACGTCAGTTTTCCTAAAATCCGCGCAACGTCAATATAGGATGGACCGGGATGTAAGGGGGTATCCAACATCTCGTCTCCCAAGCCAACCTAACCTGCACGTTGTACACCCTGCTAGATATCGAACTAGGCTCTGGTGAAAATATCAAACAATCTTCATAATTTGATAACTCAGATGACTTGACTTCTTTATTTGGCAATACGTGTCTCGTCTCGATACCTCTGATAAATATTATTTTCCATTACTTACTTGACACTGGCAGAAAAGTGTCCAACACATATGTATTGCCATTAACAAAGAATCATTATAGAATGGACCCATCTCAAAGTAAAATGTCCGATCGTGTTTAAGACAGTTCGAATTCCAATAGCCAAGTCCACATAACGCTGATAACGCGCGTTACGTTATGTGTTAACACGTCGATTGCTGAAATCACACCGTATGTGTTTTCTACAAGTTATTAATATGCGTAAATCATATGTTTTTCAATATATTTTTAAAAAAGAGCACCGCAGTTGAAGTGCTGTCGAAGCATGGTAGCCCCACAGCTATCTGCAAGCTGCTGGATGATGTGGGATGCGACTAAGGACAGAGCGTTATGTCGCTGTTCATTAGCGGAGAACGCCGTCCAACAGTGGACTATGACTGACGGTTGCGAGGTCCCGTGCCATTCAGACCGCGCGCTGATTGTGTTAAGGTTTTTTCTTTAACACAATCAACCAAAAACTGCAGCGAATCGAAACTTAGGCTAGTTTCAGGCATCGTTATGATCGATGCCTGAAATTAGCCTAACAGGTAAAATAGTCGCAGCAAAGTCACATGAGAAGATTTGTTGGTACCTACCTATGCCTTGCGAGATTTATTATTGTTTATTATAAATCATAATTGTAACATTACAAACATTTTAAAATTAATTTGTTACTTATGTAAATTATAAAAATAAAGAAAATGAAAATCACAAAAAGGCAGACAAAGAAGTATTTTCTTTGTCTGTCTTAATAGTAAAATTAAAATTAAACAGAATTAGCAAAGAGAAAGGGAATCAAATAAAATCACATAATTAAAATAAACTTATGAATGAATTATTTGTTTTGTCCTGTTTATTTTATTTTTAAACTATTTATTTTGTGATATTATTTTGAGTGTTGTTACTATTTACTTATAATAATTCTCATATTTTTGTGAGAGTATTTTTTACTTCATTACCTACCTAATTGAAGAATTTTAATCGTACTTAATATAAATTTATTCGCTTAAGAAAATTACTAAAGGCCTTTACTGCTGGGCTAAGGTCTCTTTGTCAAATAAATAAACAAATAAATTTTAAAAATAACCGAATGCTGTAGGTAGGTGATACTGTTCTGTGCATAAAAGAATAATTTTCAAAGTCTTAATTGTGAAAACTTTTGTTTTTTTTTAAACCCACATTTGTCATACAAAAATCAAATCAAAAAATCAAAATAATCTTTATATGGAACATAAATACAAGGGAAATAGATAACTTGTGTGAAAACGATAATACACGCACTAGTTATATAACTGTGTCGCGTGCATTAACGCCCTACGCTAGGGTTACAGAGTTCCTTAATTGTATGTTCTTTAGTAGATACAGAACCTTAAACTAGGTATTAAACACAATAATGTTTGTCAAATGCGGGCAAAAGTTTTCAAGCTTTTACCCGCTGCTTTACTCTGAAGCTTTCACTCGCTACCGCTATACACTGACTACACACCCGAGTTTAATCAAAACCAGATTAAAGAAGTTTCCCTCGGCTAAACACCTGATAGTCTGAAACTACTGGATAGGACACTTGAAGCTAAGACGGAACAATTTGCAAGAGACGTGAACCAGTTTAGTATAAACTAACTGTAAATAGAACTAACTGAATTGAATTCTAATGGAATCGGAATCACCTAAGGATAATGTCGGCGGGTTATTTTGTATTTATATACAACATTAGTCTGTAATACGCCGTCTATACCTATACTATAGCTACGTGTCCATCCAAAGGTTGCCTGGATGAAATTGCTCTTAGCGATAAGGCCGCTCATTGTGCATCTGTATCTTTGTTTGTTTGTTCTTTACTTATTTGATTACGAATAAAAAACAAAAGAAAATTAATCTTTAGCGGTGAAAATAATACGAGTGAGACACTCAAGAATACCACCAGACCAAGCCAGTTGACGCATAGGAAAAATTCAATGAATCACATCATACAATTTCGTAGAATAATTATAATGTTGGTAGCAGTTTCAGTATCGGGTCGGGTCGTCTAAGAGACTAATAAGGTTTACATTTTTGAGAGTGTAATGAGATAATGACGTAATCAAAAAATGTTATATATAAAGTTACGTTCAACACGTGCAATACGTGCATTTCTATAAAGGTAAAAATACATTGTTTTCTTCATAATTTCAGTAAGATTTAGACACGTGCTACAAAAATCAGTTTTTTTTTTTTTTTTTTATTTATTTAAACGCACAAAACATAAAGTAATCACAAAATATACAGAATTTGAATAATAAAGGGTTTAGAACGTGATCATTTCACAAATTATGTGCATACTGAGAATCGTATCAAATCATTAAAAAATCTTTAGTAATTCTACCGGCATTTCAATGCCTTGAACTTAACAAAAATAAGTTATCTTACCTACTTAATACAAAATCTTTGACTTATTAAGATTTTACTTAAGTACCTTCGCCTTATTTTAAATCATATAAAACTAAGGCACTTACTTACCGTAAACAGAACACTTGAGTAGCTAGAGCTACAAAAAAAAAAAAATTGCAACAAAAACTTATTGTATATGGTACAATTGTGAAAACTGTGTAGCAAAGCCTTACCTTTGACGGTCACTCGCAAGCCTTTAGGCCAGATAGCCTCCAGCTTCGCCTCGGGAACCGTGTAAGCACTGGCGCCACAGCACACCGCTATTAACACTAGAGTTGAAGTTAACATGGTGACGTCCGTCCTCCGTCACGGTCGGAACTCGACTGACGCGTTGTTTACGTCTCGTATCTTGAACTGCTCATGCGCATCGGAATCTGAACGAAAGAAGGTATAGAGATGGCATGAGGATATTCAGAAATTGTCATTTGTGTTTTTAGGTCTGGAATTGGTCTTGAACGGTTTATAATTATCAAAATATGATAAAACCTAATGCCTTAATGATTTAAAAAAATGCCCTGATGTAGGTATTTATGCGCTGCTACGGCCGCATATAATTTAGAGAGCACCTAATTGAAGTAAGGGCCTTGTAATTTTTACGGACTACAAAGAAGGAATAGGAACCCAGAATTTCGACTGGATGAACCGATTTTGATGTTTTATTTTATTTGAAAGCTGGTAATTCTCATGTGGTCCCATTAGGTACAATTTGGTGAATTCTGACAGTGGCATCTATGAGAAAACCATATTATTATAAGTCTTAAATTTGCATTAAGTAGGTGCGCGACAAATGGACGAATAACTCATCATCATCATCAGCCTATAACAGTCCACTGCTGGACATAGGCCTCCCCTAATGAGCGCCACTGCGAGCGAACTGTTTGTTATCCGAAAAAAAATAACGTATAGCATAAAATCAGGTCGTCGTATAGGTAAACGTAGTATAGGACGCCCTCCGACCAGGTGGGATGACGACCTGCGAAAGACTGCAGGTAGATGCTGGATGCGGCAAGCTGAAGACAGGGCGCTATGGCGCTCATTGGGTGAGGCCTATGTCCAGCAGAGGACTGCTATAGGCTGATGATGATTCATTTTTATGTTATTGCATCATTGCACACATTTGTAGGTCTGAGTATGTTACTCACTTGACTCCCAAAAGCCTACGGAATGTTATAAGTGTGTGCAGTCCTCACACATTCGACATTATCTCCTACATTCGAGTCCTTTACCCATCGACTACGTAGTCGATGCCTTTACCAATAAATGCCGTACTCTCAAGTCTAGTCGAGATCAAACCCTAAATCCATCAGAAACACCCCTTTCCAACAGATCTCTACTAACGATTTGGATTTCAAACGATCACAATGGATCCTTTACTTTGTCTGTAGCGTCGCGCGTCGCGGTCATAGCGCCTGGCCTCTAAGAGTTAGCAATACGAATGTAGCGGACGGAGATTTGCTATTTTAGTTTTCTTCTCATACCAAAAACTTCGACTAAGCGAGTCCTCTGCCTGGACATGAGCCTCCCTGATAAGCTTCTTATTGATTTTATTATAAGGGGCAGGTTTTATGATCCCTAATGCTATCCCTATCCCTGGGCTAACGGTTGGGGATGCAGTTCAGACACTAGTGATGTTTTTTCCTTAGGTCATATTCTAATAAACAGCTCACGAAACTTACGAGAATGTATTAAAACACATCAATGTTGACCTAACAGACATATTGTATATGTACGAGCTTAGAATAACTAGGCATAGAACCGCAGTAGGCGCACGCGAAGTGACGCAATTTCAAGTTAGCCTTTAAAGGCTACGTACATCGTCTTATTACTCTGAGTGTACGAGTACATTTGTATATGCCTCAGGTACTACTTATAATTGTAATTTTATGTATCAGTTTTTATGTTTCATTTGTTCTAATATATAGGTATTGTAATTAATTAGTGTAATTGGTTGTAATATGGGTAATCGTGCTAGTTAATAATTAAATAAATAAATTATGTAAAAACACAACTGAAGATTAATTATAAGAAAAGGTGGTTATTATGAGAACTGATGAGGACTGATCATTAGTTTTTCGATCTCAGGCATAGCATAGGTAACTTATCTTCCGTTAAAATACGTTGGACGTTTCCTGAAGGGCCCTAGCTTATCCTTCAGATGTACCCTTTCCTATACCCAGCTCAAAACACAGACGTCTGACGTTTCTCCATTTCATCCGATAGGGGCGTCTCGGGTTGCATTGGGAGAAATTTGTAGCTTAGACATAAAACTAATCCTTGGAAATTGTTATAAATGTCTTATCTATTTGACGACCGATGTGGCGCGGTGGGCGAAGGTCCGCCTGCGACGCAGGAGGTTGCGGGTTCGATTCCCGCCTCGGAACAATTGTGTGTATGATCTGCAGATATTTGTTCCGGGTGTTCTGGTCGTTTTCTATGTATAATAAAAAATATCTATATATGTAATGTATTGTATTATGTATATCAGTTATCTAGTACCCATAACATAAGCTTTGCTTACCATGGGGCTAGATAATGCTGTGTGGATCGTCCAGCATTATTTATTTATTTATCTATAGATAGTTAAGTAGCAGATATTTGTTCCGGCTATTTTGGGTTTTTCTATGTAGATATAATTGTTAAAAAGCCGGCAAGTTATTGCACTTTTCCACCTACCCCTTGTTTCTATATGAAAAACGTTTTGCTGAACACCCTTTAATATCTTTCTCTGCTTAGCTTGGGGCTAGATAATGCTGTGTGGATTGAGTTTCCATTTAGCCCCTCGGAATGATAAATAAAATTAATTCGAAGCTATTCGTACAGAAACAATATTTAACTAAATCAAATTAATAGTTCTGGAGAATCCATACCGCATTATCTAGCCCCAAGCTAAGCAGAGCTTGTGTTGTGGGTACTAGATAAATAAATAAAATAAATAAATAATGCCGGACAATTCACACATCATTATCTAGCCCCATGGTAAGCAGAGTTTATGTTATGGGTACTAGATAACTGATATACATAATACAATACATTACATAGATAGATATTTTTTATTATACATTTTATTTTACGACCAGAACACTCGGAACAAATATATGCATATCGTACACACAATTGTTCCGAGGCAGGAATCGAACCCGCAACCTTCTGCGTCGCAGGCGGACCTTCGCCCACCGCGCCACATCGGTCGTCATAGGTAACGGTAAACTTACCACAATAAAGTTAGCTTAGTAAAATAACATTTTAATCTGAACTAGGTAATTTTTGTGTTTCAGATTGTAAAAATCTTGTACCTTAAAAACAATTGTTGAAAAGAAATGTTTTGGAGCGAAAGGGTCGTTATCGCAGGTGAAAAAGTCGCGGGTATTTTTATTGTTTAAAACATACGAAGCTCATACATTAAATACACTTGACTCAAATTAATTCTCCTTGAAGATCCCAAGTCGCCAGAAAATTACAGAGATGATTGCGCAGTGAAACATATTTTAGCTAACAAACTCGTAGTAGGCATTAGTAACGATTTCTTACAGTATCTATCACACCAAATTGAAAAACGCATTATTTTAAATTCTTAATTTTTATCTTTGCATTATGTACTATTATTATTATTGATTTTTGCTCTATTTCCAAAATATGTAACTTTTGTACGCCTAATGGCAGATCACAGTGCTCTTAATTTTAAGTCTGAATATCCCTGTAATACCTGTGTATCACAAATAAATAAATGAAATGAAATGAACCAATTTATAATTGCGAAAGTTTGTATGGATGAATTTTTGTTCATTTTTCACGCTAAAACTACTTAATCGAGCTGAAATCTTGCATCGATGTAGCCCTAAGCTATATCAAATCATCAAGAATCAAACATAGGTTACTTTTATCCCATGAATCAGTTCCCATCCAATAGTGTAGAAATAACATAAGAAAACCTCAATAAAAACAATGCGTATCAAGTGCGGGTAGAAACTTGTTTCATTTAGGTACCTTTCAGTAATCCTCGACACGTCCTCCACTGGCCCCATAAAGTACAGAAGTAAATACGAGTACCTAATTCGTTTGAATAGCGACTTCAAAATTCCTAAATAGTGATAATGGGTTTGGAAGAAGTAGGTACCGATAGCACAATCTAATTTTCAGTCAAACTACCTGTGGATTGTATGCAATAGTCTCCATTTAGCTCAAGTGTTTCAATTGTAAATTCTAGTTCTAATTTGTACCTTGTAACTTGCTTTGTTGGTCAAGTTTTGGTATGTAGTATGTTGAGTTGGGCGTGTATGTATGTAGTGTCAGTGGGTCGGCCATCTCGCGAAGAACCGACAACAGCTGCAGCGTTGGGGCAAACGAGTTCTTGAGTGGAGACCACCACTCGGTAAATGTAGTGTAGGACGCCCTCCGACCAGGTGGGATGACAACCTTCGAAAGACTGCAGGTAGATGCTGGATGCGTCAAGCTGAAGACGGCGCTGCTCGGCTCATTGCTCATTGACTAAAATAGGCTGATGATGATGTATGGATGTTTTCTTTGTTGATAAAGTTTTTTATAGTAGTATGTATGTAAGGATGTTACTAAGCTACAGCATGACTTCCCTGTGCCCTCCTCGTTATAGCGCGTTGAACACCCTGTGACGTGCACCAGGCTGTATAATATCATTATTGATAATCAGAATGGCGCCTCACATACTCGTGTTTAACGCTTGAAAGCGCTCAAAATTACGAGCTTTTTGGCGTTTTATATGAAGATAATTGAAATACACAGAGATAATTGAAAGGCGCGAGCAGCGTCCGGCATAATTGCTATCGTATATGATAATAGGGTGGAATTTTGTAATGCCATCTGGAGAGAAAGTACTCCTAATACTACAGTATTAAGAGTATATAAAAAAAATTACTCAAAGAAAGCATTCCTTATTTATGAAAATAAAGAAAACAGCATTTAAAGATTTTTGTAAATTCACTTGCCCAGGAATCGAACCGATTAAAATCTGTAAAAATGACACCCTGTACTTTTATTGCATAGGTCGATAGCGTCAAATCGCTCAGGTTAATGTATTTTTTTTTTAAATTTGACCCGCACTCATGATTCATGCATGAGTATGAGTCGTCTTGACTGACCGCCTAGAACTTTCGGATAGGTCTTCACTTACTTTTTACTATAGTTATATACATAGTTTACTTTATTGTAGGTATGTATGTATAATTAAGTGATCAAACCTACAGCTACAAAATGCTGATCTACTCTCTATAGTGGTCCCTAAGTGAAGCCATAGAACAATACGTGCGTGTATATGGCAGCCAAATTGAATGTAAACGAGGCGACCGATAATTGCTAAAGAACAACAGTTGTGTTTGCAACACTGTAACGTAACATATCGAAATCATTCGAAAGAGAACCGAACCTATCGACATAGCTCAAAGAATTATTAGCAGGCTGAAGTGGTAGTGAGCCGGCCATATATCACGAAGAATCGAAAACCGCTAAACGTTGGGAAAAAAATGGGTTGGATAACGCTGGGGTAAACTTGTTCTTGAGAACACATTTACCCCAGCGTTTATCTACTTAAGTAGAGACCGCGACTCGGCTAATGTAGTGTGGCATTGCCTGAGAAAGATGCTGGATTCAGCAAGCTAAAGACAATTTTTGTTCAGCTATTTTTTCGTGAAAGAGTATTAAACATCCGTACAAGAGAATTTTCGCGTTAAAATATTAATAGGATGTAAACACTTTCTCGTACAAAATCAAATATACATAATCTGTGTCAAAAAAAAAGATAACGTTTTGTATCAATGTTCGATGATATTTTTGTTAAAAACACATTGTTATAAAATGTTGTAAATTTGCCCGCCCTACCGCCGCGCCGCCGCCTGCCGCCCGCCCCCGAACATTCAAGCTCTGTGTTAATTTGATACGCGTACAAACATTTGTTTTTGTGTCGCGCACATTTGTTTACTTTGTGTTACTGACGGACAGGGTAAAATAGCTTCATTGTCCATTTTACAGTTTTTTAAACTCTTTTATATGGCTTCACTTGCGAACACTGCCGAAAAGGGTTTTTGTTAACTTATCAATACGATAGGAGTACTTAGTACAAACTAACAAATACAAATAATTTAAAGACTACGATAAATCACCAATCTGTTGCCTTGAAATAAAACACGTATAAATTAAAAACTGCTCGGGGTTTCTCTGAAGGATAGGATTCGTAACAAATACATCCGACAGAGAACCAAAGTTATCGACATACTAGCTCTTAGAATTAGCATGAATTAGCAAGCTGAAGTGGCAGTGGACCGGCCGTAACTCGCCAAGAACCGACGACGGCCGCTCGGGCAAACGTGTTCTTGAGTGGAGATCACGACTCGGTAAGCGTAGTATAGGACGCCCTCCGACCATGTGGGATGACGACCTGCCAAACGCTTATGGCTAGCGATAATTTAATAGGTAACCACTAGTCTAACCCTTCGGCTGAAAACCTTGAGTCTTCCAATATTTCGGCACAGTTGAATGCGTCATGATCACTGAATAACTGAAGGCACTGCGAGCAAGTTTTTGCTGATGCTAATTACCCATATTAGTTGGTTTCATTAGCTTCGCTTCGTAATTTTCAGAGTAAAATCAAAATGCCAAAGATTTTCGATAAGCAATGTTTAATAATTAAATCTGATTTCTGAAGCCACTAATCGGATTTTCTAATATATAGATTAATTATAGTCTAGATGCCCCTTGAGAGCTAGTCAAGAACATATTGCAGCCCTGGTGAATACCTTATTATACAGGACTAGCCGGCTAAAGCAATTAGCTACCCTCTTTGATGCTTGCTTGCACAAGCCGAAAGCAGGTCGTGCTTGGCTTGACTGCCTCGCATAATCCTCCCCGAACACAAAGGCTTAATCATACACAGGTACCGAAACCTAGGGAGTTATATTAATATATATCACAATCACTACATAGTATAAAACAAAGTCGCTTCCCGCTGTCTGTCTGTCCCTATGCATGCTTAGATCTTTAAAACTACGCAACGGATTTTGATGCGGTTTTTTAATAGATTAATTTTAGAGTGATTCAAGAGGAAGTTATATGTGTACATATAATACATGCATTTGCACCGGTGCGGTGAGAAGCCGGGGCGGATCGTTAGTAGGTATAATATAAAGCTAAGTTCCTCGCCGCGTCGCTCTTTTGGTTTGAACGCAATAAACTTAACAGTTTCACTGTCCACAGATCGTATATGGGCTGTTTGCAGAAAGTACTACCAGTGTATGTATACCGCCCAGCGGGACCAAGCTCTGCTCACAAAGGCTTGCGAAGAATAACTTATATTTCATTTGGACTTAAGAACGTTCCATTTTGAATAAAACTTTTGAAAATGTATGGTCTTTAACACTTAATTGTTCAATTTTGATTATAACACCTCTAAACTTACGAGCAATCTACTCTCTGATGCTTGACAGTTAACCTGTTGTGAAAAGATTTTTTATTTTCTCTATTCTATTCCATGTCGTTCCATTCCATTCCATTCTATATATCATTTTCACCAACTGATCCAAAACGACAGTTGAATCCATTGAGCTTTTGCTTGCGTAAAGTACATTTTTAGTGCTGAAATCACACGGTATGTGTTTTCTACAAGTGACTAATATGCGTAAATCCACACTAGCGCAGCGGCTGAGAAAATACAGATCTTTGTGACTCGTAATATTTTTCGAACGAAACGCATGTGCGGCGCAACACAACCGCTGTGTAGAGCGGCAGCACGAGTTAAAAAAAAGATCGCAGTCGTCGAAAAAAAAACGCAGTCAAATTGTTAAATATGACGATTATTATTGAATATGTCCAATTCTTGTCTACTGGGAACTTTCTAGGCGTGCGCCGTCACGTACCTACTCAGAATAATAACAAATAAATAATAATAAATGTTTATTTCGATAACTTATAGATCAATCAAAACATGATTCGGTTAGTTTGAACAGGAACTTTTATACCGTTCTCCAACACGTGCGAAGTCGGGCAGAATGCTAGTACAGAATAAGCTATCAGCTTATTGTCCTTATATTGTACCAAGTACCTTGATATTAATATCTACCGAGACAATACCTTGGATCCACATCGTCCGCGTTTGTAGGTCAGATCTCTGAAATGGAATGAGTTATCTGGATGTCTTTGCGAGGAGGTGGAGTAAATTTTACCCTTCTTGGTTCTATGAAAGGTACTCAAAACTAAATAATTTTATAGCAAACATGTTGTACAGGGGATCTTAAAGATCAAGAGTTTCAAACATGCACCCTGCTATGGCATGACAATATTTGAATAAATAAAATAAAATAAATAATGCTGGACAATCCACACAGCATTATCTAGCCCCATGGTAAACAAAGCTTTTGTTATGGGTACTAGATAACTGATATACATAATACAATACATTACATAGATAGATATTTTTTATTATACATAGAAAACGACCAGAACACCCAAAAGGCCACAGAATAGGTGGCTCACACTTCCTACTATAATATTATAAACGTCAAAGTTTGTAAGTATGGATGGATGGATGTTTGTTACTCTTTCACGTAAAAACTACCAAATGGATTTTAATGAAACTTCACAATAATATAGCTTACATATCAGAATAACACATAGGCTACAATTCATAAAGATATATAGTATATTATCTAAAATATCTATCACCACGCGAGTAAAACCGCGGGGCGCAGCTAATATAATATAACGAAGTGAAACACACGGGCCCAAAAATTTTACTGACGCAGGCCAGTAAATGTAAAAGTTACAGGCTAAAATTTACCGTAAGTTTTAGCCACTGTTGGTGTATAGGTAGTTGGTGGTCGAAAGTTTTAACAAATTCGGCACAACGCGCAACATGTTTAAAATAAGTTACTTATTACTGCTTTTTGTAATCGATCAAAGTTTTTTTTGGGCGTTACTAGTATACTGCTTACTGCTTTCTGCAATCGATCAAAGTTGTTTTTGGGCGTTACTAGTATACTGCTTACTGCTTTCTGCAATCGATCAAAATTGTTTTTGGGCGTTACTAGTATACTGCTTACTGCTTTCTGCAATCGATCAAAGTTGTTTTTGGGCGTTACTAGTATACTGCTTACTGCTTTCTGCAATCGATCAAAGTTGTTTTTGGGCGTTACTAGTATACTGCTTACTGCTTTCTGCAATCGATCAAAGTTGTTTTTGGGCGTTACTAGTATACTGCTTACTGCTTTCTGCAATCGATCAAAGTTGTTTTTGGGCGTTACTAGTATACTGCTTACTGCTTTCTGCAATCGATCAAAGTTGTTTTTGGGCGTTACTAGTATACTGCTTACTGCTTTCTGCAATCGATCAAAGTTGTTTTTGGGCGTTACTAGTATACTGCTTACTGCTTTCTGCAATCGATCAAAGTTGTTTTTGGGCGTTACTAGTATACTGCTTACTGCTTTCTGCAATCGATCAATGTTGTTTTTGGGCGTTACTAGTATACTGCTTACTGCTTTCTGCAATCGATCAAAGTTGTTTTTGGGCGTTACTAGTATACTGCTTACTGCTTTCTGCAATCGATCAAAGTTGTTTTTGGGCGTTACTAGTATACTGCTTACTGCTTTCTGCAATCGATCAAAGTTGTTTTTGGGCGTTACTAGTATACTGCTTACTGCTTTCTGCAATCGATCAATGTTGTTTTTGGGCGTTACTAGTATACTGCTTACTGATTTCTGCAATCGATCAAAGTTGTTTTTGGGCGTTACTAGCATACGAGTAAAATTCGAATTTTGTAGAGGCAAAGGCCGCCCTACTTGCTCTATTTTTGTTTTTACTACTTATAAGGTAGAAGCTATTTTAATTCTGAGACAGGGGTAAAAAATATATAAATCAATAACACTGGACATGTTTCACACAAACATACACATACGAGTACATATATCATCATCTGGCCTCAAAGTAAGCAGAGTTTTATAAATATTTTCTCATGATGATAATTTATCAAATAATTTGTAGTAATTTATCTCCCGGAAGCCAATAAACAAGACGAGTAATAATGAAGACAATTTTTACGACATTTTGTGGCCACTCCAATTTATCATCAGGCGTTTTCCCGCACAATTTACTCCTTGTTTTGCCTCATTTATCTCAACTGAACAACTACCGGAAGTTTGCTGCCAAAATAAGTTTTTCGAGGTTTTTGATGTCATTTCCGTTAAAATATGAAGGTTTGGTAATCCAAACCTTAAACCAAAACACATTAATGTAAACACATAGTGTGCTATTTTAAAAAGTTTATTCTAAGATTGTACTAATAAAAATCAACTATAAGTAGGTAGGCAAAGATGAAAAACACGCTGCTGTTACAGCAGAGGGATAGTATCATTCAACAATATCGTCGCTGTTGACGGAAAATTAGATAAGCTATTAACTGTTTTATTACGACAAAAATGGCTTAATTATTCAATTTTCCATCTACAGCGACGATATTCTTGATTCTCTAACCAAAAACTAATCTACATACATATCTGTGAGTTGGCAAGCATAATAACTTCAGTGCTTTCACACATACATTTGTGCACGTACGAATATGAAATTAAGACTAATTTGTTGAAATTTTTTGGCAACACCTGGTTGCGTCTATGTACTTTCATTTGAAGCTTTCTTCTATACTAATATTATAAAGAGGAAAGTTTTCATTTTTTGTTTGTTTGTTTGTAATGAATATGCTCCGAAACTAATGGACCGATTTGAAAAATTCTTTCACCGTTCTGAAGCAACAATATCCCCGGTGAACATAGGCTATATTATATTTTTTAAGAAAGTTAGGGATCCGTACCAAAACCGTGCGAAGCCGGGAAGGTCCGCTAGTCTATGATACGAGTAAGTAGGTATGTTATTACTCATATTTATTATATACGGCGAGTACAGGGATTGTTGTCTAGGGCAGAATGGAGAAAAATTACGACACTTTGTCATCATTGTCTGAGCGTCTGGTCGAAGCGCCGTGTGACCCGAGAGCTGGCGAGTATCTGGCGTAGCGCAGTGCATCAGCCAGCATTGCATACAGCGGGCAATGCAGCCAGCGCTTCGGGGACGCGCGCCAACTGGTAATGAATGATACCTGTAGATCAGCAGATGGGCAATAGTCTGCAGTTTTCTCGATTGTTTTATTTGTAAATATATTACTACTCGAATTGTAATCAAATCATTTGTTTGCTGAACACATTATTATAGGTACAAGTCAGGTCTCATAACTAGAGTGGTGTCACATGTGTTCGACACGTAAGCACGTGTGCAAATATTAATATAATATTACAGTTAAATATTATCGCAGTGATTCAAGTATATTAGTTCTAATTTGTTTCTAATATATATTAGATTCTAATTTATTACTGTTAAAAATACATTTATTGAAAGTTGATTAACGAAACCTTTTATGATTGCCAACGTAATATACAACGTAATCATTCTAGTCTATCTTATTTTACAAACTCTCGTATTTGACTGTGTCATTCGGTGAAAATTAGGAGCTCCTTTCATATGAAAATTTGCTATGTTATTTTATATTTAAATCACGAAATATGAGCGTCTATTTAGTGATCAAATTAAACGTAAGCCCAGGATAACTTGGAGATAAATTTTAAGAGCATCATTAAGGTATTAGAAAATCTATTAGCCGTCTTATGGAAAGCTTCTAAAGTATATTTCTAAACGCGTTGGAGTAATCTGGTAGGAACCTTCTTCATTAGAAATTCATATAAAAGTAGCAGATGAACCTCATGCGGTGGCAACCATTTTTAAAGTAAAGTTAATTTGTTTCTTGAGAAAGAAACAATGTTATATGGAAGATCCATATGGATAAAATGGTATTTTGTATTGCATTGTCGTCTGTATTAAGGCATAGGTATAATCGTTTTATTTAAAATTATATTAATATTAGGCCTGGCAGTCGTTAAAGCGTGATCTTGTAGTGTGATGTTTAAACTAGTCAGTGATAAATTTATTTCAACCTTTAAATAGAGTAAAATTAATAGTACCATCGCCATTTAATGAACAAAACCAGACATTCTCCGATCATAAATCCCGCGGTCTAATCAAAATGATCACTATTTTACTTCTATTTTATTCTCCACAATGAAACTGAATGGCCAATAAAAGTCCGCGTGAATTCAACGAAACAGACTGAGATAATGTAAACGAATGCTAAAACTGTTGAACGGGGAAAAACTCCGCTTTCTATCAGCAAAATGAACACAGAAGCTTCAATTTATTTCACGACAAGACGATCAAAGTTTGCTAATTAAACGGAGTACCCAAGTCGAACAATGAACCTGCAAGTTTCCAACTTTCAATACTGATGGGTCACCTACTTATCCCGTTAAATATCACGCTTCAAGTGCTCCCAAATAACGCATATTATCTAAATTAGTGGCTTTTAGAAAGAGCAGTTACTGTGCTCCCGTAATGCAACAAGTCGGTCGGGCGCGGGCAGGGCGGGCGGGCGCCAGTCAGTACCGTCGCGACCATGGCCACGGACGGACGCACGAAGCGCTCGCAGTCGATATGCGCGCCCGCCTCCGCGAGTATGGAGGCATTGGCGGCCCCCTTGGAGACGACGCCGGCACCGCGTCGCCGTCCCGCCGCGCGCTCGCAGTCCGCGAGGATCACCGGCGGCCGCTCCGTCCGCCAGCGCAGGCAACAGCAGCAGCAGCAGCTGGATAGAGAGACCAGAACGAGATACAGTAGCGAGCCTCGCTTGGCAGAGGCGGAGACTCCTCCGCAAGTGCGGCGGCAGGCGTCCGCCCGCCGCCGCCCGCCACCAGGCCAGCACAACCAGCCGCGCCGCTCCAACGCCTTCCTCGACGTGCCGCGCCAGCCAGCGCACCAGCCCGAGGAGGAACCCGACGAGGACTCCTACAGGCTGCGCTCCTTCAACACCACACAGAAAGGAGGTCAGTGCTGTACATTGCCCTCGCTGGACATCTTTTTATATCGGAATGTTGGCACGACGCCGGATAAGTGTTCCCTTCACATGCTGGATACGGAAAGCGCCAGTATTCCAAAAAACCGGGTTAGGATGAGATCGTTAAATTATTTCTGTGTTGTGAATCACGACGTTAATAAGGGAAGTGAGCGAACGGAGCTGTGAAAGTTTTTACGGTAAATTGGAGCTTAATTCCAGGGACTTTCTTGTATTTTTTTATTCAACTTAAAGCTCGTTGTACTCCTGAACCTCTTAATTAGTATATAATGAAGGTCTTCTCTACCGAGATCTAAAGCGTATCTTGCTACCATTGTCCCCATTGAAAATGTCAGTTCAATTCAAGTCGACGTGAAGCGTTTTCCGATAAACAAAGTTGGATCAAGATAGAGAGACAATAGCTGTTTAGCTTAATGCATTTGAATACGGTGTCGATATTGTCCCTGCACAAACAGACATGCACTGCTGAGATCGGCGATCTATTTACGCGGATAGTATTCTAACGTTGGCAGGGAATGGGGAATTTATTTTAGAAATGAGTGCAACCACCGACCATGTTGTTTTCTTACAGAGAAAACATATGATACAACATGTGATATTGCGTTCATTGTAGCTACGTACGAGTATTGTTGTTTACACAATAATTGTCTTAGGAGAGTGTTTACGGCTCGCAACTTAGTCCTGTCGTATTGCACTTAATATAAAACTTTTACAGGGAATATTAATTGAATAAGAAAAAAGAAAAATAACAATACAAGTTTAAAAGGAATTGAAGTGGCCAATACGGCCAGTAATAAAAAATAATAATGAAATAAAAAACACGACGATCTAATTTTTATTTCAATTGTCACGCACAGCGATTTAGCGTTTCTAACGAAATCTAATCTACGAATATCCAAAAGTTATGTGGATTATAGAAACGTACATGAAACAAAACTCTTTGGTTTTTTAATGTAAGTATTTATGTATATATTTAGGGTAATCGAGTAAATAGACAGAAAATAATGTTGAAGTGCGACCACAAGCTATCTAGATTAAAATTATGTTACTTATCAAACATTATCTTTTTATCTATCGCTTCGACAATAAATAGGTAAACAGCAGGGAAGAGTAAACCTTATAAACGTCAACGATAAAACGTCAACATTTTGGATTTGATAACTGAAAGTTCTGACATACTATTAGCTATGAACTGCCCTTTGATCCCATCTTAGTGAAAGTACTCATTCAATATCTTTGTCCAACGTACATTTGATCAAAGAAGTCGGATGGCTTCATCCAATTTACTAGCAACACCGATATTCGATCAAAGATTTGGCTACTAGTTTATGCCCGCGGCTTCACGTTCGTTATTTCTATGAAAACATTAACAGGTTTTTTTTCAATAGAAACTGAACTGTTATAGGTTAAAAAGTAGCCTATGTCAAGACAACACCTAAGCAAATTTTCAACTTGATTTAGTGAGAAGTTTTGGCCTCAAGAAATAATAAATATCCATATATTAGTGACTAGCGGATCTTCCCGGCTTCGCACGGTTTGAGTACGGATCCTGAAAATATAATACCGAAATGAAAATATAACCTATGTTCACCGGGGATAATGTAGCTTCCCAACGGTGAAAGAATTTTTCAAATCGGTCCAGTAGTTTCGGAGCCTATTCATTACAAACAAACAAAAAATCAAACCTTTCCTCTTTATAATATTAGTATAGCTAGTGTAATAGTATTGCTATGATTGATGTGACTTCATTTGAACTGAACTACGCAAATGGAATTGTAGACAAAGATATTGCTAGAGTGGAATGAGTCCCTCGCATAGTGGTTTTATTCTTTCTGGTCTTAGTTCTATCGATCGTCTAGATCACGTCTGAGTGTGGTTGAACTTAGTTTTTGGTGAATTACCCATAAACCCTTATCTGATATTCCTTCCAATCGTACCAACCAAGGGATTCTCCTAAACCTTTATAATTCGTACCGCTTAGATTTGGAACTTTCTGCCTGCTTTTATTTGACTGGCCAACTACCTGAGTTTCTTCAAGATAAGAGTGAATATGTGTCTTCTAGACCTTAGTAGCCTTAGAAGTGGCGTTCATTGGGGGAGGCCTATGTTCAGCAGTGGACTGCTATAGGCTGATGATGATGATGAGCCCTTAGTGATGTAAAATAAATGACGATGTGTAATTTATTGTTGTTCGTCGGATACAGCGTCACTTACCTGTCTAACTTGGTCAAATTAAAGACTACTCGATAAAAAAAAGAATTCAGCCCAAAGTTATAATAGTACGTTACTAGTACGAATATTAAAATATGACTTTGGACTCATTGTAATCAGCAGTCAACTCTTACAAAAACTATTAAGCTTATTGCTTTTGAGCTTTAGAATGTACTCGGGGGTTTTAATTTGTACATCACCGAAGCTTGAAGAAATTTGAGAAATTTAAATAAAATTCAACCTTATGACCTTTGGTAAGTGTACATAAAATAAAGTCTCATTTCTAACAGAACACAGTCTCAGTAAGCTAGTATTTAGACGAGAAGATTGGACAATAATCCCTGTGAATTCCATTTGCTATTTTGTAGCTCGATTTCTTCAGAATACCGTGATTGACAATTATGATACGATGTGGTAGGTAGGTTCCTTCGAATAGAAATCCTGTTTAAGATGTCAAAGATGTCTACATACGTTCTAATTAACAAAGGAAGCCATGTGTTGTATTTTTTTTGATACGGGGGACTGTATAAAAGACCAAATTACGCAAAACCACTTAAAAATCAGTGCGTCCTACCCGGTATGACCTACGGAGCTGAGACGTGGACACTCACGATAGGGCTGGTCCACCAGTTCAAGGTCGCTCAGCGAGCTATGGAAAGAGCTATGCTCGGAGTTTCTCTTTCTCGAAATGAATACATCCGACAGAGAACCAAAGTTATGGATATTGCTCAAAGAATTAGCAAGCTGAAGTGGCAGTGGACAGGCCATATCTCGCGAAGAACCGTCAACCGTTGGGGAAAACGTGTTCTTGAGTGGAGACCGCGAACGGCAAACGTAGTGTAGGACGCCTTCCGGCCAGGTGGGATGACGACCTGCGAAAGAATGCAGGCAGATGCTGGATGCGTCAAGCTGAAGACAGGGCGCTATGGCGCTTATTGGGGAAGGCCTATGTCTAGCTGTGGACTAACATAGGTGGATGATGATGATGATGACTTAAAAAAGTGTCAGGGATGACTACTAACTGGACGGGTCCCAAAAGAATGTGCTTTGTTTTTCTTCCGTAAACTTTGAAGCCGTACGAAAAGACAATCTTGAAGTTACTCCACGTTAATCCAAGTTCAAAAGCTTTAGAAAACTCTGGAAGTTATTATAACAATATGTTTTAATTGGACATAATTCAAGTTCAAAGTTAAAGATAAGGTAAGGTAATTTCGGCTGTGAATGTTGATTAGAGTCACGTAGATTCGCAGTTACACGACAAATAAGGGCCTTTTTAAACGCAATAGAGCGGAAAGTTTTTGCCTGCGGCTTTGCACGCATTGTTTTCATGGAGGCGTATAAATAAAGATTATTTCTATGCCCGGGGAAAATATTAATATTTTTAAACTTACGCAATATGAACACATTATTATAAGACTAAAGTCAAGATAATGCTGTGTGAATAGTCCAGCATTATTTATTTATATTTAGTTTCAAAAGTTGTACATAATTACAGGTACTAATTTAACGGGTATTAATAATAATATGTTATTCAACGGGTACACGCGATATATACCCGTCAAATTAGTGTTTATAATTAGGGGAATTGGTTAATGGTACGATATAAACTAGCTTGTGTTATTCCAGTTCTAGTAAATGCAAAATGTCACACCATTCTGTTCAGTAACACGTGATGAAGTTATAAACATATGTCATTTGTAGTAGTGATGTGATACTGTGATGTTATTATACGCATGTGTTCTTGAGTGGAGACTGCGACTCGGCAAACGTAGTGTGGGACGCCTTTCGGCCAGGTGGGATGATGACCTGCGAAAGACTGCAGGCAGATGGTGGATGCGGCAAGCTAAAGACAGGGTGCTATGGCGCTCATTAGGGGAGGCCTATGTCCAGCAGTGGACTACTATAGTTTGATGATGATGATAATATACGCAGCTAGGTTCATACCTACCGTAGGGCGCATTCAGAAATCATCCGTGTAACAGCATACGTTTTTTTTCGAGATGACGTACATAATAATGTAGTTGTAGGAGCGAGTTCACACACCCGACAGTATTCCGGATCCATCAAACGATTGTTCCCAGTAGCGAAGGATTAATAAAAAACGATCCTGTAAAAACGGATCCGCTGTGAATGCGCCTTTACTCGAAACATACGTAGAATTTATGATTCAGCTATGTTGCTTTACAAAACTGTAGAGTTAGCGCATTAGTAGTAGAATGTCTACGACATTTTTCGTAGGCCTTGTTTTCGTAGAAGGTCTACGAAACCTCGTAGACCTTCTACGAAACCACAGAACAAGGTCTACGAAAAAGGTAAAACTCTGAAAGTAATTAGCTTTGTCTCCTTATGATAGAAACTTTTCTTCAATGTGTGCTAATCTTTTCAGTGTGTTTGACCTAATTTACAAACACCCTCGCAATACAGACCATCTGTTTGTTAGTCATCATCATCATCAGCCTATAGCAGTCCACTGCTGGACATAGGCCTCCCCCAATGAGCGCCATAGCGCCCTGTCTTCAGCTTGCCGCATTCAGCATCTACCTGCAGTCTTTCGCAGGTCGTCATCCCACCTGGTCGGAGTGCGTCCACTACGTTTACCGTGGTCTCCACTCAAGAAAACGTTTGCCCCAGCGGTCGTCGGTTCTTCGCGAGATATGTCCGGCCCACTGCCACTTCAGCTTGCTAATTCTTAGAGCTATGTCGATAAGTTTGGTTCTCCGTCGGATGTATTCGTTACGACTCTTATCCTTCAGAGAAACTCCGAGCATTTACAAACACACACTCGCAAACGCAGACTCTACATGACAATCTGTTTGTTAGTAGCACAGATTTTATATCCATACCTATTTACCAACTTTGGTGTTTTTAAGACCTCATAAAATACAATTCGACAACTGCGTTGTTGTTTTGTTGGGCCTTTTTGGTAACGAGACAGCAACAAAAAACATTACATTTGATTGCGGTTTTTACAACCTTTTTACGACAGGAGCCAGTTCAAGTCAAGACCCTTTTATTCTAGAACCTATTGCTTTTATTACGTTTTGACTTTCCGATTTTTTTACTAAATGTACTTACTTGAATATTATTTTCATCATCAACCTATGTTAGTAGGTAATCTAATCAGAGGGCGTCCTACACCACGTTTACCGAGTTGTGGACGCCACCATTAATTATTTTATGACTTTTACCTATCTATGCCCTTGAAACATCCTTGATATGACTTTTTAGATGTTCTAACCCTAAGAACTGGTCAATATGAAAGTTCTATAAAATATAATTTACTTGTTTCTGCCCCCGGCTTCACACGCCTTGTGTATGGACCGTTTTTGGGTTATTTCTATGCCATGGGAACTGTTTCATGGGATAAAAGTGAGGATAAAAGTATATAAAACCGTACAAAGTATGAGCCAAGTATAAGTAGCCCTTGTTTGATTGCTTGAATAGAAACTACAATAACGTGCAAAATTTCAGCTTGATCCGTGTAGTTTTGGCGTGAAGAAGTAACAAACATCCATCTATCTGAACATCCAAACTTTGCATTTATAATATTAGTGTGATATTATAAAATTAAGACGAATTAAATGTAAGCAGAAAATATTATAAACCACGAACATATTTTATGAATTCTCAACGCTTCGTAGGTAACCAATTCAATGAATAATTGAGTTGATCAATGAGTTTTGTATTCAACAAGTTTAGAAATAAGAGCTATTTTACCTCAAGGCAGTGTTTTAAAGTTAGATAAGAAATTTTGAAACTCGCTTTATTGTTCTAAACTGATAAATTGAATAAATTTCTCGTATTCGATATAACTTTTGGAGATTTATTTGCTTTTGGAGAGCTATTAATTAATTTGTTGCAAAGAGCAGTCTTCGTAATATATGTATCTATATTACTTAATTAATATTACCTTGTCCAATGTCCATGGATAAATTGATTGAGTTTCTAACTGACACCTGTCAAAACGTAAAGAGGTAGGTTCACCTTCTTTGTTCGGTGTGTTTTGTTTTTAGATCGATTTCCTAAGTAATCAAACTTGCCCTTAAAGTAGTAGTTATTGCGCCTATATCCTTACCATAAAAAAACAGATATTATACTTTAATAATAATAATATCTCAAGCGACCCTCGCTAGGAAGTTGGATCAAGGTCCAGATCCAAAAGGTACTTCTGGACTCGGCACGCATCGTCAAAAGTTCCTTTCTCTGCAGCCCTAGTCTCCTAGCGAGCGGTCGGTGATCTACCGTTTTGATATAATTTTACTGCGGAATAGTTTTATAATATTTTCTTTAGTTAAAAATGTATTTTTTTACAAAAAATTAATAAGTTGAAATAATATCTTCTATAATATAAAATGAATCGCTGAATTTGTTGCTAAGCGCAAATCTCGAGAGCAGCTGAACCGATTTCGCTAATTCTTTTTTTAGAATATTTCTTGAAGCACGAGGATGGTTCTTACGGAGAGAAAAAAGAGAAAAATTTAAAAAATTGCCTGTAACAAATGACCACCCGGGCGAAGCCGGGACGGGCCGCTAGTTGTCTATAAATTTCTTAACCTAAACTAAAATTAAACACGATAAAATATCCAATAACAGTAAACTTTTAATAACATTGGCATTAACATGAAACAATGGGCGGTCTTATCACTTAGAAGCGATTTCTGGTTTGAAGAAATCACCCATTGAATAGACTAATCTTTGGAATCTTCTCTCTATTATTTTATGTGGTTCAGACCAATACCTATAAAAAGGTAGACTACAAAAGGTAGGTTCTACATAACAGTTCAAAGAAAAACAATTCCTATTTCGAGCTGCTAGCGGTACATAATCGTATGTACAAGATTTGTATGAACATATTAAAGCGATGTTAAGATCGTGATCCGAACACCATTTCTATGGCATAGTTAGGAAGATCGAGGAGTCGTCTAATTGGGTCTTGAACTATGGAAGACACGATCAAACTTTGCTGGAACTTTGGCTTGAGATTTAATGTTATTATAAACGCCCCTTTTCACGTTTATATATATAACTCATCTCGTCATCTATGACCTTTATATCTACAAAGGATTCATAGTAAACTAGTTTTAAGGTATATATTACTATAGACAGTAGAATAAGTTAAATTAGATATGTTACTTTTCTATGGTCTGAAATAAATGATTTATTATTATAGTTTATATCCCACTTATATAATAAACGAGAAAGTTTGTATGTATGGATGTTTGTTACTCTTTCACGCAAAAGCTAATGAATGGATCGGGCTGCATACAGGTAGTTCCAGGCCCGGAATAAAACAAAGGCTACTTTTTATCCTATAAATCAGTTCCCATAGGATAGAAATAAAGATAAAACGTTTCCATAGAAACAACGCGTGCGAAGCCGCGAACAGGAACTAGTTAATAATAAACGGAGAAATCGGTGAACATACAATAACACTTGTACAACCGAACTTACCAACGACTCGGTAAATGTAGTGTAGGACGCCCTCCGACCAGGTGGGATGACGACCTGCGAAAGACTGCGGGTAGATGCTGGATATGGCAAGCTGAAGACAGGGCGTTATGGCGCTCATTGGGGGAGGCTTTTGTCCAGCAGTGGACTAAGGCTGATATGAACCGAACTTAAACCTTCTTCTGTTTTGAAGTCGGTTGAAAAAGATTTTCTAAAATGATTGAATGATTTTAGGGATCAATAATTTAAACAATTTTATTTGAATCTCGCAAAATAAAGATCAAAGTTTACTTTCCACCTTATTGTGCGAGGCAGCTAAGGTCTTATACACAATGGTATATGATATTATCAGATACAAAAAATAGTTTGTGTCTGTATAACGGGACTGGCATATTCACTAAGCGAATAAAGTCCTTAAAAAAACAAAAAGTCAAAACAGAAAATCTGTCTACCTACGCTTTCGACCATTTTAATTTTTTCTGCCTACTACAACGCTTTCTGAACCAACGTTAGTGTCGTGTAATCCAAAACCTGTGCCCAAAAGATAACAGATAACTCTATTCTACAAAAGTTATCTCTAATTTCAACAAGCTGAGTCAGGACCTGTTAAACCTACACACACGTGCTTATCTGCTTGCTGTGAGGGCTACTTAATACTATATATATCAGTCCACTGCTGGAAGTAAAGTAAGTAAAGTAAAAAATCATTTATTTCTTTAGGCTTACAAAATAAGCACTTAGACAAGTCATATTTTATGTATAAATTATTATCAAATAAAATTATTTTACTGTTCACTTCAATTTTTTGTCCACTAGTGGAAGAAGTTAAAAGAAACCACTAGCATGTTCATCTCTTATATGTCTAATACATGGTTATTTGCCTATTTAAGTCTAAATATAATATGATTCGATACATGTCAATATTTAAGTAAAGCTATGAACAACACAAAAACTTACATACTATTGTCGGTGCGAAACTGACATAGGCCTCCCCCAATGAGCGCCATAGCGCCCTGTCTTCAGCTTGCCCCATCCAGCATCTACCTGCAGTCTTTCGCAGGTCGTCATCCCACCTGGTCGGAGGGCGTCCTACACTACGTTTACCGAGTCGTGGTCTCCACTCAAGAACACGTTTGCCCCAGCGGCCGTCGGTTCTTCGCGAGATATGGCCGGCCCACTGCCACTTCCGCTTGCTAATTCTTTGAGCTATGTCGATAACCTTGGTTCTCTGTCGGATGTCCAATGGTTACCTACATTTTTATTCACTTTTTTTTATTGTCTTTATTACGTGTTGTGTCTAGTACTAAGTAAAACTTTTGAAACTATCATGGTTATTAATACTAAAGTCATTTAAAACGGGATATTTACGATGATTTGATTTTTGAGTTATCCAATATTTCGGCACAGTTTCATGCGCCATGATCACGGAGTAACTAAAGGCACTGCTACTCCGTGATCATGGCGCATGAAACTGTGCCGAAATATTGGATAACTCAAAAATCAAATCATGGTAAATATCCCGTTTTAAATGACTTTAGTAGTACTAAGTAGTCCTATATTCGTATAACTAAGTTTGTTTGTGTGTTGTGTCTACTAAATAATTTTCTTTCTTTAAAATTGTTTAACAGCAATTTCCCTTACATAAGAATGTACCAACAGGGGTGCCAAAACTCATTAATTTATTTTTTCGTCGCCTCCAAAACCCATGTGAAAGCAAATTTATTACTTGAGATTTAAATTCAGGGTAAATTTTCGTATAAAAACATTTTCCCGGAGTCTGGTCGTGTAAACATTTTTCTAATTCAGCAGAGATGTTGTGAAGTGAAAACATAGGTATCGCTGATGGATTCGGCACATCGGTAACATCAAAGGTTACTTGTGGTACTGTTTCTAGGAAAACATTAAATTGAAGCTACGTACGATAGGTATCTAGGTATATTTTCATGGCGTTGATGTACTAAGATTAATTTTCTGCCCGCAGCTTTGCACGCGCTGTTTTTTATATAAATGTACAAATAAATAAATAAATAATGCTGGACAATCCACACAGCATCATATCAACATCATCATCGCTCCAAGCTAAGCAGAGCTTGTGTTTTGGGTACTAGATGACTTACACTTGTACAATACATTATCAATAATACATAGATATTCTTTTTATTATACATAGATAACGACCAGATCACCCGGAGCACATGTCTGCAGATCAGGTTATTTTCTGACCATTAAAAGTTTGTAAAGGAATTTGAGGTCCCGGATAACTTTTAATAGGTATTTTTGGGCCCATTTATCTAACTGAGTGGGCTTAAGATATTTATTTACTTCTCAAAAGATTAATAATCACTGGTGAGAAACGAGGGGGAGGCTATTATTGGGGGAGGCCTATGTCCAGCAGTCGACTGATATAGGCTGATGATGATGATGAAAAGTTTTTAGTGTCTGTAGGTACAGCAGCCATTTTTACTTACGAAACTGTTAAGTTTATACTTCACTACATAGTATAAAACAAAGTCGCTTCCCGCTGTCTGTCCTTATGTATGCTTAGATCTTTGAAACTACGCAACGGATTTTGGTGTCAAGAGGAAGGTTTATAAACCATTTGACACAGATTTCCACGCCGGCTAAGCCGCGGGGTGCAGCTAGTGGTGGATAAATCGATTTTTTACAAGTATCTGTCGATTTTCTAAATTATCAGTTTATCTTTTTAATATTATCTTAAAGCAATACATAAACTAAGTACCTAACATTTTATATACATTTATCAATTTAATTTAAGTATCTGAGCAGATACTGTTACTGATGTTGCTCAACCAGTTTCCAATCCCTATCTACCCTCTAAGGCTGTACCTTTATACCCTCTTAACAATGCCGTGTTCACACGAGCGAATGTTAGAGAACAAATGCGAACAAACTGTTCAATTCTATGAGATATCCAGGGTATTGGTAAAGCCAATAGTTTATCAGGTTTGATTGCTACCTGTCAGTTTTGGCATAAGTATTCATAAAACTATTTGTGGTTGACCCTTTTAAAACTAGAGTCGGGTATAGAAAATTTTCAACTAATAGAAATTTTTTTTTGACGCCCTTGGAACTTCATTCATGTAATCGTAGCATTTAGAGACAATGCTATAGCTTACACACTGGGCATGCGGGTTGGGGATCGCAGTTTGGTGATAAATTGTTCTACAGGAGGTGCTGCTGCCCACCGCCCGGTGGATATTCCTCAGTCGCCTCTTACGACATCTGAGGTAAAACAGTTGGGGTGCTGCAAATTCCATTTCGGCACCACATGACGGGTGAAAAGCGTGACCTGGTAAATGACCTCATTTATGAAGCGTCATTATTTTAAATGATGCCCCGGAGTACCCATACCTACATGAGATAATAACTCGCCCGTTGTGCTTTTTAGAGAAATGACTAGTCATTCGCGAGTGAGGAAGCACCATTACAAAATACCCTCTCATAAGTAGATCCCGGTTGCCATTAGCATATTTTATGTTTCCGGAATCCGGCGGAAATGAGGCGCAATATTGCTTTTAAGGTTCTTCCAATCGGCTGAAAGCCACTGTCGTGTAATTATGAATTTCATTAGGAAGGAGAGTTGCGATGGACCGACGGACAAACTGAGAGCCATGTTAAAATATACACTTAGTAGTTCTATTGTCTGGACCTTCATCGCTATGTGGTCAATTTCTATAGAAAATAAAAAAAATATGATAGCAAGCGGTTTTAACACCTTATATTTTTATAGTAAAATAAGAGAGAGCCATATTAAAATTTACACTTAGTAGTTGAAAATTGTCTGTACCAATTAGTGAAATTCATCGCTATGTGGTCAATTTCTGTTAAAAAGAAAAAAAACTAAGGTAGCAAGCGGTCTTAAAACTGTATTTACCATTGAAAAAACATTTTAAATTTATTAATAAATTATTTTAAATTATAATATATAATTAAATTATTTTAAATTATAAGAGTAAAATAATAAAAAATCTTATATTTCTTTTTCAATTTTTTTCTTTCTCTTTCGTTGAAATGGATACATTGATTTGGCGAGTTCCCATAGTAAATGTTACCTGGTAGAATCTACCCTCTGAAAGATCAATAACTCTTCTTAGTTTATGAAACACAGAACAGCAAATATCGACTCAACAAATTCATTTCATCATTAATAATATTAGGACTTTATCTAATAAATCAAAACTCGAATGAGAAAAGTTTGTACCAATCAGAACAATTTAATTGGCAACAGATTGTAACAGAGTTACATACAGAAAGACAATCAGAAATAAACTTGAGAAAGAATGTAATAAAAAGGATTTTGGGGGTTTGCCTCCAGCGATACCCGAAAATTGTAAAGCTAACTAATCCGACAGGGTGTTCCAGGAACGACCTAGTTCTACAGGGTGTTCCGGGCCCCGACTATTAAACGATAATAGTGTGTGTGAGCCATCAAATTGCATCAATTTTGACCAAAATTTAATACTGGTATTTTTTCAGTCACAATGACTTTTGGTAAGCATGTGTGGGGCCGAAGCCGTGTGCTAGCACAGAGGCACATTATTGTGAGTTGTTATTGTGCAGGTGACATTAAACAACAATCAGAGAAGCGCATGGTAGCGTGACGTCACACTTCGCGAAACGCCGCCATGTTGTAGCTGTCATTTTTGTTTAAAGTGAACATGTTGTTTCGCGAATACATAAACAATCTCACTAAACACTCAAATTCAACAATATTCGCACACGGTGTCAGAAAAAAACAAGAAATGCAACATGGTAACGTAACTGCATTAATTTCAAACAAAGACTAAATTCCAAAAAGGGTTCCGTGACACAAGTTTATTCATCGAAAGAAGATTGTAAGTGTTTAGTTTATTGCTAAAGTACCCAATTAACGAAAACCAAAACATACGATAAACTGCAGTTAACATTATAAGCAATCAGAGACAAAAATATAGGTGGGTGGTTATTTGTACCTTGGTTCTATGGTATATGGTCATCATCAGCCTATATTAGTCCACTGTTAGACATAGGCCTCCCCAATGAGTGCCATAGCGTCCTGTGAAATATGACTGACCCACTGCCACTTCAGCTTGCTAATTCTCAAAGCTATGTCGATAACTTATGGTATATAAATAGTATCGTCGCGGAATCGCTAAAAAACGCGTATTGGTTTTTTAAGGGTACATAGCGATTCTGGACGATTCAATGTAACAGTGAAGCCGATCCCTTGTCGTTTTTGTCCAGTCATCATCAGAACTTTTTACCGTTAACTGGAAGGTCCAACTTTACCGTTTGCTGCCAAAACTATGTTCAGCTAGATCGAGTTCTAATTCCTAATACCTATTGTGTATTTGTGTGTGAACTCGGTTTAGCGCTTGAACCTTTATGTCGTAAAATAAGCAAGTAAGCTCAAACGCTTGCTTAACGATGAATTCTTTTTAAAATAACTTAATTTTATATCGTTTTGTGTTGTGTGTTTCTTCTTTACTTTCACTGTTCGTTATTTGTTATTCTATTTACGTACATATCTGCGGAAACTTGGTAATTGGCCCTCAGCACACATGAGCTGGTATTTACTGGCATGTACTAAGTAAATAACTATTTTGAGACCTAGCTGTAAGTTGTCCAAAAAATTTGAAAATAAATAAAATAAAATGCGCTGAACTCGTTTATGAGTTTTTCTTTTATAAATAAATAAATAATTCCGGACAATCCACACAGCATTATCTAGCCACATGGTAAGCAGAGCTTGTGTTATGGGTATTAGATAACTGATATACATAATAACAATACATTACATAGGTAGTTTTTTTGAATATACATAGAAAACGACCAGAACACCCGGAACAAATATCTGCAGATCGTACACACAATTATTCCGAGGCGGGAATCGAACCCAACCCTTTTATTTAACGCGATCAATTGCAACATGGTCGCGTTATATGAAACGTAGAAATTGAACCATAAAGCTACTTAACTTCTTTGATAATAAAGTATTTTTACTACACACATAGTAAAACAAATTGTCATACGTACAATACGAATTATTACCTCATTTAACTGATGTTGATGGTATAGAGCCTAAAAAAGTAATCTAACTTCTTAACTTTATCTTGCTATAAAACAAAGACCATCTGTTTGTCAGTTTCCTGTACACAAAGGACTGTAAAACGAAACGTAGGGATGTAAAATTAGTGTAGGTACTCGTCTCATTTGCAGTCCTTTCTACCGAATGAGGCGTGGGTTATTGAAAGAAAGAAAAGAAAGTAGAAAGAAAATACATTTATTTGACACCATACATAACACATTACATAATAAGAAAGTATACAAATAAGATAAAAATTATAAGGATTATTGCTTTCCAGTGTTTCTTTATAACTGACACTGTTTGTTTACCTCCAAGCAACAAAAGGCTTAAAGTAATTTGGATAAATGAGTACAAAAAGAAGTACTCGCCTGGTCTCCTATATGAAATAGCAATTAGTCTCGAGTTCCTATACCTAAGGAACTTTTCTCCTAGTACTCTAGAGCGTTCTGGTAGCTCATAAACTGCTTTGATAAGCTTGGTAAAAAGCAAGGATCGAGTCGGTTTTTGATATTTTTCAATTAATCACTTGTGTTAATATATTCAGGCGGAAATTTGTGAAAATCCATCGCAAAATATTAGTCTTAAAATATTAAGAAACAATTTTGCGTAAAACTGGACTATCACGCTATCGTTTTTTACGCGCAGTTTTTTATTTAAAGAGATTAGGCTAATATTTTTATCATTTGTCGTTAAATCCATATTTTTTGCAATGAAATAAATTTCTGGTGCATTTTCAATGCATAGTGAAAGCTTCTTGGCAGCGTTTACAGGAAATATCACCCAAGGCGGGAGTAACTTCTAACTGTCAAAATGTGGTTCCGAACTTGGAAAAATAAATTAAACTGGAATATAAGAAATGCGAGACCACGGACGGAAACAAACTGTGCGCGATCAGAATGGCAATCCCATTCTGATCGCGCACAGTTTGTTTCCGTATATTCCATACATTCTTTAATTCTTTATTGTACACACAAAATCATACATAGAAATAACTTAAGTAGGTAACAAGATATGTACATAGGCGTGCCCCGTCAAACTAACCAATAGAACCATTTCAAACTGAAACAAAAGAAATCGAAATTTATGACGACGTTCTATGTCAGCTTCAACTTCTTGCTTCTTGGCTCTGCGTCCACTTTGACGTAAAGGTTCAACCTTAAATTAAGACATAAGCGTATTGCTTTAAAAAAAATAACGGACCAATTCGTCGCACGCGGACTATTATAACCTGCGTATATAGACTTCATTACGTCATGTCTCATGCGGATTTCGAATCCGATCTCAGCGGGACAGCGTGACAGAAGACGTAATTCTATAGGTATGTATATTATAGGTATGTATATGCTATGACTTAATATATGTAAACCCTTTATATTCATCCATATTCTAAATTGAGAAATTCAACGAGTTTAGAACGCGAACATTTCGCTTCTGGACTCGCTTTTAAAAGGATTGGTCAATGGTCATCCTCGACACCCTCTCACAAGACAAAAGGGAAATTCACGATGACTTGGAATCCGGAAACAATGCCAGCCCTTGTCCGAACCCAAATATTCACGATCCCTTCTAATGGCGATAATGTTTGAAAAGTTGCATTGTAATAAAGCTAGCTGATCCCTTTTGCACTTGTGAATTTAATTTAAATCATAAAACCCGGGATAGGAAGAAGTCTTTTTCATTTAAGATATATGCTACTACTATCCATACATACTAAGTCTGATGTATGGATGTCTACGTTATCTAGTGTTACTCTTTCACGCTATGAAATTTGAATGCATACAGGTAGTTCTAGGCCCGGAATGAATCATAGACAACTTTTTATTCCATAAATCAGTTCCCATGGGATAGAAATAACCTTAACACTTTGACTGCTGAAATCACACGGTATGTGTTTTCTACAAGTGACTAATATGCGTGAATCCACACTAGCGCAGCGGCTGAGAAAATACAGATCTTTGTGACTCAGCACAGTCGTAATATTTCTCGAACGAAACGCATGTGCGGCGCAACACAACCGCTATGTAGAGCGGCAGCACGAATTTTTTAGGTTAAAAAAAGATCGAAGCCGTCGAAAAAACCGCAGTCAAAGTGTTAAAACATTTCAATAGAAACAACGCGTGCGAAGATTGTTGCTGAATTAATTAGTGACATTTATTGTGTATTTTAGTGATTTGTATATTCACGTGCCTGTATTCGGGCGAGATATGCAGCTCTACTGTGTTATTCCACCAATATATTATGTACCATGTCTTATGTGAATAAATATTACTCATTACTGAAGTCGGGGAAAGAAACCAGTGCTAAAGATATATTTTACTCCACGCGGCCGCACTGCAGCATGGTGATAGAATGAGTCTTCTAGATTGATGGGTTTTTATGCGCGTGGTTTCTAAAGCCGGGTTCTGACCGTTGCGTTGTTTCGGAGCGGTACCATTCACAGCGAACATGAAACGTAACGTCGCTCGTGTGATTCAATCCGTCTCTATAACGTTACACGCTTGCTGTGAATGACATTACGCCTCGTAACGCTGGGCTGTACCCGGCTTAAGCTGTTGAAGTTCTGATGATGACTAATAACTTGACTTCTTTTATTTGCCAATACGTGTCTAATTTGCCACTAAAAGTACTGCACGACTGGGAATCAAACCCGGGCTGATGACTAAAGGCAATTGTGTCTGATTGGACACTTTTCTGTCAGTGTCAGGTAATGTAAAATTATTGTAAACTAGCTGCGCCCCGCGGCTTCGCCCCCGTGGAAATTGATGTGTCAAAAGGTTTCATTAAATGATAAGAAGTATCCTATGTTAGACTCCTGGTTCTAAGCTACCTTCTCACCAATTTTCAGTCAAATCGGTTCAGCCGTTCTCGAGTTATAAGTGTTGTAACAAACACGACTTTCTTTTATATATATAGATTATCTGAGTTTTCAAATTATGAATATTGCTGTCTGTTCGAATCGCTACATAGCTATTTGACACTTGTTTAATATCTGTCAGAAGTCTGTTTTCGGATTTTGACAGATGAAAGGAGCTTGCTGCCATGCAACGCAAAAAAATACCTTAAAAATAGGCTTTGCGACTCGTAATATTTGGATGCATTTCATATTGACGGCAATGACAGACAGCTCGCGGGTTTGAAGCTCGGAAGCCATGTTGTCACTGTAAAATGTATTTAAAACTAACGATTTTAAGCCTATATTTGAATGCATAATTTTATGCTGCGTTATTGTAGCGGCGGTGTTAGATTAGGAGAGTTAATTTATGTATTTCAAAAAAGTTAAATCATTAAGAAAACTATTTTATTTATTAAATTTGGGAGTTGGGATTCTCCTCTGACTGGGGGCTCCTTTCGGCTGGGGGCCCGTCGCATTTTGCCCTCTTGCCACCCTGCAGTTACGTCACTGCCACGCGCCTAGCTACCATTGAATCAATTCGCCATGACCTTAGTATAATATGATAATATAATTCGTAGTTAGATTCGCACCCGAAACCAAAATATACAAATTCTATCACAGGTTCATACAATTTGTAAATTGAACGTCGAGAAATTTCAATTCATGAATAATGGACCCCATTTAATCATAAATTGGAGTCCTGAAACCCGAAATTATGCTACGAAGGTATACAGGGTGACACAGATTTACTGGCACGACACCGCATTTTCTCCCGTATCCCGAAAGTATGCTACGGGTACAGATTTACTGCAGCAATTAGTTTCTTTAAAATACCTGGGTATGATGCGAATAGCATATATTATTTATTTATTAGGTACTTTGTTAGGTACGTAGAAAAACCTAAAAAACTGTGCAATAATAAGGAATTAGAAGTCGGTTAAAAGTATTTTCGAAACAATCATATTATATATGTAGAATCATGTCAGGCATGTTGTGTGGCGAGACTCGGAGACTTGGCAAAAGTAGTTGATTTCGTGACACCAACAATGGTTTCAATATTGCCTACTACTGCTATAATTTTACAACACTTAAAATTATTATCATTATTTTTATTTCGACCATTACTATAAGACATGCATGCGGATTTCGGCAACATTTCAGCAAACTGTCGACGAAACCCAGGGGCGGTGCACCGACCATCGCCGGGCTGTGTCGACGGGTAGATGTGAAGTAACCGACATATCGCCAAAATACAACGCGTCCCGTGCTATGTCGGCGACTTTGGTCTATAGACTCCTTTACATAACACATTACATTTGTATCCCTCTTAACAATACCTGTAACGGAGGCGTTGATATTCCACCACGAGAGCAACAAATATCGAAATGTCAGTTGCAAAGGAAGAGCTGTCATGGCCGTGCACAATGCTGTTAAGGGAACGTGTTTAGAAAGTTTAAATGTCAAGAACTGGGAGTAGCTGGAATAAGTTGATTGTTACTTTAATATTAAGAAAACTTAGATGACATGTAGACATTATTCGACATATTTTGAACACGCATAATGTCCCATGTCATTATGCATGTTTAAAAATATATGTAACATAGTTGTATTCTATAAAAATTAAAAGAAAAGCAATTTAAATAATAAAACCTATTGACTTTTATTCCAATAACAAAACGACATATTACAAATTGCATTTAGTCCTTTATGTAGGTAATATCAATTTCCTAATGATGTTTAAAAATAAAAAGTTGTTTGAAATATCAAATTATTCTCGCAGTTAATTTCTTTTTATTAGTTCCTAATTAGACTTGACTCGGTAAACGTAGTGTAGGACGCCCTCCGACCAGGTAGGATGACGACCTGCGAAATACTGCAGGTAGATGCTGGATGCGTCAAGCTGAAGACAGGGCGCTATGGCGCTCATTGGGGGAGGCCTATGTCCAACAGTGGACTATCATAGGCTGATGATGATCATGATGAATTAGTATTATATTATATTTCGAAACGCAAATTAATATTTTCTATTCTATTCTAAATAATCCTCTTCTAAAAACTGGACGTGAACAAGCTTCAGCCACTACGTTTAGCCACCATAGACTAAAATCGTTTATCGTTTTGTAGATCAAAGCATTGGCCCATAGACAGCCCATTGCCCAACTCTCGGGCACCACTCGAGGACGCCTGCGCCCACACAATGACGTCATAAATACAAACGTTACTAACCATTTCATTTGGTCACTTGACCTTTTTTGTATGGAGAGCTTTGTGATATACGAAACGATAAAATTGGTATCGTTATTGCGATTATCTATTTACCTTTAAAAGATTGAAGCGAACATTAAAGTCAAAGCGATCACTTTATTTCCTAGTTTTACTTACCTATGAAATTTGAATTTATTATTATTCCACTCATTTAATTATTATTATTATTTTAAGCCATTATTGTCCCACTGCTGGGCAAAGGCCTCCCTTTTCTCCTTCCACTCCTCGCGATCCAACGCTGCAACAGGCCACGATGGAAGATGTACCTCGAGCTCGTCGCGCCATCTCATCCTGGGCCTTCCACGTCGCCTCTTAGCGTTGGGTGGACTCCACTCTGTGGTGGTCTTTGCCCACAAGTCGCTGGACATACGGCCAACGTGTCCGGCCCAGTTCCACTTCAGGCTTCCGGCTGAATTTGAATTTGGTAGTGCTTTATTTCCATTAGACCTTACAGGACATACCTGTAAGGTCTAATGGAAATAAAGCACTTTGATATTTTATATGTAAATAACTAGTTCTATAATAATTGCCTAGATTTGTTGTACCTTTCCAACTGAAAAAGAAGAAGTCTTAAAATGGTAGTAAAAACAAACGAGGTGCAGTCTAAAATATGACCAACTAGCGGACCTTCCCGGCTTCGCACGGTTTTAGTACGGATCCCTAACTTTTTTGAAAATATAATATAGCCTATGTTCACCGGGGATAGTGTAGCTTCCCAACGGTGAACGAATTTTTCAAATCTGTCCAGTCGTTTCGGAGCCTATTCATTACAAACAAACAAACAAAAAATCAAACCTTTCCTCTTTATAATATTAGTATAGAAGATAACAAAAGATATGGAAATCTATGCACAACATTGAACTTTCGACAATAAATACAGATTTTCAGTTAGGTTCAAGTTGTTTACGTATGAAGCGTCAAGGATGACGAAATTTCGCACAAACCTGAACTTTTTCACGGTCAAACAAAGCTCCACTCGTGTTTATCCGCACTTTTGTTTTCATAAACAATCGCGCCCAGAAAAATACGGGGAAAAAATAGTCTCGCGTGAGGTTGGCGTCGGGTAAGCAGGTGACAAATAGCAGTCAGTCACAGTAAGAACACTTTTAACCCTCGGCATGCCTGGTGGTAAAATGTTATATGGTATGCCTGGTGGGTCTGTGGGACCCGGATTTAATAAAATAAACTTTGGGGTAGATGCTGTGTACAATTATCCTAATTTATTGTTTTTTATTGAAACTTGCTTTAATTTTTTTTACTTATCTCCCTTAAATATAAATATTTAAGGGAGATAAGTAAAAAAAAATTAAATTAAATGTCCTTATTTATAAAAACTGTTATTAAACATTTATACTCTTTTCAACGTCAAATTAAACTACTATGATTACAAACATGCAAAATCAATTTAAAACAAATGAGATCGAGATTAGGCACTTCTATAAACTTATAGCTTATAGTAAAATCTCTAGTCCTCCTCACTTAAAACATCGTTTTCTAGAGCCTCATTTTGAAAGCAGTTTGCACTTAAAAATGTTACACCACGTGCCTGGTGGGGCCCGGACTGTGAAATCTAGTGGTTGGCGTCAAGGGGTTCACAATGGTCAGCTACTGAGAGCGGTAAAGCGCGAAATTCTAATTCGGATACAATACAATGGTTTTTCTGCGTTGGTGGGTCTGAGGGACCCTACCAGGCATGCCGAGGGTTAATCTAGCTAGACGCATTAAATTGTCATACTTCTTTACAATAGGGTATTACAATCATTTTTGAAAAGTGTCTTAAATAGATTATGTAAGTAGTGCTAATGAATATAAACACTAAAAAAGACAGCATCTTTATTCAATCGATAAGTGCCAAAAATGCATTTTCAAGTTTAGCGCGTAATTTAACGAAAACGCTGGACGCCATTTTGCAATGTGGTCATGATGTGGAGGAGGGCGTTAATGCACGCGACACAGTTATATAACTAGTGCGTGTATTATCGTTTTCACACAAGTTATCTATTTCCCTTGTATTTAAGTTCCAAATAAAAAAAAATTTTTGATTTTTTTTTTAAATTCTGTATCAACACACCTAAATCTGAGAGCGGCTCCGAGCGGAGTTCATCTCTATGGTTCAAAGATTTTAACTGACGTTTCGGCAAGTATACACGTCAGGAGATGTCTTGAGAATACTGGAGTATTCCATAGCAGAGAGGAATACTCCAGTATCTATACTATTTGAACCTCCACCACCTACTGTAGTTAACTGTACTGTGGCAGACACCACATTTCTACCGCGTCGTGTTATGCCAGATACTCGCCCGCGTTATATCAATATCGCGAAATTAATGATTCTGCTGAAAACTTACTGACTTTATACATACCTATACTAAAATTGGAACACTCTGTTTATAATCTGTACGATATTACAAACAGACTGTTCCAATTTTAGTGAAGCAAACGTAGAAACGAATATTTTAATCAAATCTGTACTCTCGATCTACCTCTATTTAGCTATTTTGGACATATCGCCAGGCAACCAGACAACCTCGGGCCAAGCAACCTGACAACCTCGAAAAACTAGTGATAATGGGCAAGATAGAGGGGAAGAACCAAGAGGACGGTCACCAACCCGCTGGTCTGATCAAATTAGTGCAATAACGGGACTCACATTGCCTGCAGCCCTGAAACAGGCCGAAGACAGAGTGGTGTGGAAGCGGTTCATCAGCGTGAAAGCTTTCCAGGACGGGCACGACCTTCAGCAATGAAGACTACGACAAAGAAGAAGATACTCTCGATCAATCCATTCAAACTAACAACCTAACAAGGCAAAGGTTCGCTTTACCTTTAAAATATTGAAGTGAACAATCAAAGGGATCTCTATATTTTCTAGTTTTACTTATGTAATTTGAATTTTAGGACGTGTCCAAGAGTCCTGCCTGTAAGGTCATATGAAAACACTTTGATGAAATAAAACACTTTGATATTTGACATCTCTAAGGTTCAATTTCAGCGTTTATTAAAAGCTATACTTAGTTTCAGCTCGAATGACAGGTGAGTTAATAATAACGGCACCAAGAACAGACCCAGACATTTTGTAATTAAAATATTATTTTATTAATCTCGGGTGAAACTTTAGAAGCGATATTTTAATAATCTCTTAGCGGAATCCTCGTCTAGCAATCTTTAATCCCTAGACGAATCCCTCCCCTTAGTCTCTGATTTAAAGTCGACTTGAGAGACTTTTCATTAAACATTTCTGGACCTGAAGATAACCAATGATATTTTAATTTGGCCAAACTGGCTGAATATTAATGCCTAAAACTACTGAAACTGCCGCGTTTCAACTTTCACATTTATAATAATTAGTACACTCGCTTGCTTAGTATTGTATAAGTAGTTTAGTATTATTATGAGAAGTATATTTATTAAGTAAAAATAAGTTCTATAATCTAGCACTACCTACTAAAGTAGAGAATGCTATCTAGCATTATGCTCACCTATGTATGTACAACTTTTGTGCAATAAAGTATATTCTATTCAATCTATAGGAGTGAGAATCCAGGAAAATAAAAAGACGGTGTAGGAAGTGGTCAACTTTGAAAGTGGTCAAGTTAGGAAGTGGACAATGTCGTCCGGAGGGATCTATCTATCTATCTTTAAAAATAATGAACGGTTTTCGTTTCTTTACAGACCTGAGCATTAAGCATAGAACAACCGAAACGAAATATTATTTCGTAGAAAACGCACATTCCGCGGTCGCCAGATATTTGCAACTGGAACGGTTCATTTCTTTGGAATGATCAGGTTTCTAAAGAAACGAAAACCATTCGTTATTTTTGAAGTAGGCTAACAAGAAAATGACATCAATTTCGCTTTTATAAAGACAAGATTTAGCAGCAGGATAACAGACATTGAAGATGATCAATCAATCAGTGGTTTAACCAACAGGAAATTGTCATGATTGGAATTTGAAATGATCAGGGTTTGGGAAATCGGTAAAGCAATGAAAATCTGAAAAATGAAAGGGTTGTTTGGGATTCTTGTCCACTTTTAAACTCGGAACAAACACTTGGGGTGCTCACGCAGTACATTACCCCTGCGTCTGCGTATGGGGGCGATCAAGACTGGTCAGTTTACCTATACTGATATTATAAAGAGGAAAAGTTTGATTTTTTATTTGTTTGTATTGAATAGGCTCGGAAACTACTGGACCGATTTGAAAAATTATTTCACCGTTGAGAAGTTACTCTATCCCCGGTGAGCCCCCATAGGCTAGGTATATTATATTTTAGAAATATGAAATTCAAATTTAACGAGGGTGAAACCGCGGGAAACAGCTAAGTGTTTTAAAAAGAGGAAGTGTCGTTAAGAGACTGTTTAGAGTGTGCTGGAAGTGAATCATAAAAAGAAGAGAATCCTACGACCTTATGTTTCAATATAATTTTTATTTTATTTTATAGGTATAATTGGTTATGGCTATACATAATTATAATTTATGTTTATCCATCGAGATCATGTAGGCTTCTAACGATATAATAAAGAAACAAACGTACCTGCATGCGTGAACCCTGAAAACATTAAGTACACTCCTTTGTGAGCAGTCGTCATGAAACATGGTAGGTGTGTCAATTTTGCAATTTATAATAAACTAGCGGACCTTCCCGGCTTCGCACGGTTTTAGTACGGATCCCTAACTTTATTGAGAATATAATATATGGGTAGTGGATACTGTAGCTTCCCAACGGTGAAATAATTTTTCAAATCGGTCCAGTAGTTTCGGAGCCTATTCATTACAAACAAACAAAAAAATCAAACCTTTCCTCTTTAAAATATTAGTATAGACTAGATTCTGCCCGCGGTTTCGCACGCCTTGTTTCTATGCAAACGTTTTAAGGTTATTTCTATCCCACAGGAACAGGAATTTATGGAATAAAAAGTAGCCTATGTTTTATACCAAGCCGGGAACTAACTGTATGCAGACTTTCAGCCCGTCAGTAGTTTTGTCGTATATAAGAGCTAACATAACTATAATATTGTAATAATAATAATATTGTTGGACAATTCACACAGCATTATCTAGCCCCATGATAAGCAGAGCTTGTGTTATGGGTACTAGATAACTTATATACATAGATAGATATTTTTTATTATACATCAGGGCACGCGGCAGCGTGACCAAGCCAAGTTCAAGCAAAGGAACGCGCCGAGTGTATCATTACACGAACCACTTGGTGCCACTTTTGACCCTTCTATAATTCAAAACCTCTTTAACGTAAACACATAAAACTACGTGTGTTGAATTATATCCATAAGGACATGTAGAAGCCCAAATTTCATGAAGCTAGCTCAAACGGTTACAAAGATATGAAGGTCGAAAAGTCGTAAAAATTCACATTGACTGACTGACATACATATAGTACCTAATTCTAACCTACTTCCAGATGACCTAGAAGGATGAAATTTGGAATCCAGCTCGGTAATTGTGTGTAAGCGTAGGAAAAAATCAAAAAATAAAAAAAAGACAAAAAATAAGTGATGTTAGCGACGACGACCTTATGTCAATGAAATAAGGTTTAAATTCGAATAGAATCCGCATTGCATAGAATAAGCAATAGTACTAACGTCTCCGATTGCGCAATAGAATACAGTGTAGTTGTTAGGGACCGGCAAATAATAGATTCTGTTTTCGAAGTAACTACATATTTTTACTACCTCACACTAGATGTCACTAGTGTAGGGGACGTACTAAGAATTATTTTATTCACAAAATTCATTTTCCAGCAAAAATAACTGTTTTGGTTAATTGTTGTCGGTTGGTTGCCCTATCATTTTCTATGGTTGCAAAATGCTTAAAACGAATACCTATATATTTTTCAGCTATTGATTTAATCAGAAGAATAATATGATTATCAGTATTATCAGCAAGAACAAATATTCGTATATTTCGTCGGAGTCCAGTCTTGTCTATTAGTTTTTGTGATCCATTGCTGTCTTACATTATCTTGAGATGGAAATCTAGAACATACACAATTTAAAATTGCATTAATAGGTGGGCTTCAATTTCATTAAATTTACTAAACAACTACTATTATAGTAGTTGTCTCACGGAGGGAAAGTACTTTCAATATAGAATATTTATTATAAAACATTCCATAGGTGCATTCCATACATGCTATGTTTCAACATAGCCGTGGGACATTCAGTAAAATAATTGGATTCTAAATACGGCCCTGGCCCTGTTTTTCTTTATAAGTTAATGGTTGACGATAGATGGCGGCTTTTTTAAAAATGACTATAAAAACTAAAAAATTAAAATTTTGGCGACTAAAAAGTCTTTAGGAACTTAAGTTGAAGTAATTTCAGTACATATGATTATTAAAATATAATAACACTGAGCCCTATGTACCTATAAATGTTTATTTCCCATGATACAAAGTATCGCCATCTATTGTCAAGTAGAATTATATTTGGAAACGCCGAGTCGCAATGGAAATGTTCGAGAACTTTTAAAATATGATGCGGTATTCAGAAAAATCCAAAAAGAATTATATTAGTCAGTTGTGTAGTTGAACAAATTTCAGTACATTTGATTATTAAAATATATTATTACTGAGCCCTACGTAGGTTTATTTCCCATGATACAAAGTGTCGCCATCTATTGTCAAGTAGAATTATATTTGGAAACGCCGAGTCAATACCTGCCTAGTTTTCTTTACAAAAAGTAATGATATCCCACCAAAAACATAAATGTAAAATAGGAGAGCCAAGTTCAATGCAAAAATTATGATTGGCTGTGGAAGCCCACAGCCAATCATAATTTTTGCATTGAACTTGGCTCTCCTATTTTACATTTGACTTGGCCAGTTTTTATCAGAATTAAAACGTTGAATAACTTTATAAAATGACTGATGTAATGAAAACTGGCCAAGTCAAATCTAACCTACATAGATTTGACTTGGCACTCATTCAGATATCAATTCTTTTTGCCGCGAAGCCCACAGCCAATCATAATTTTTGCATTGAACTTGGCTCTCCTATTTTACATTTATGTTTTTGGTGGGATAGAAAACGACCAGAACACCCGGAACCAATATCTGCAGATCGTACACACAATTGTTCCGAGGCGGGAATCGAACCCGCAACCTCCTGCGTCGCAGGCGGACCTTCGCCCACCGCGCCACATTGGTCGTCAAACTATCCAAAAAAAATGTCGCGTTTATAATATTAGTATAATAAATCTATAATTCTGGACACAAGGCATCATCTAGCCCCAAGCTAAGCTTGTGTTATAGGGTACTAGATGATTATTCTTATTCGTCATAATTATACTTTATATTATATAAAATATTTGTCTATGTAGACAAATATATTTACTATACATAAAAAATAACTAGAGCACCAAAATATTTGCTGATTGTAGCAAAATTTGTCCTAAAGCGGGAATCAAACACGCAACCTCCCTGAACCTCCGGACCTTCGCCTACCGCGCCACTTGGGTCGTCAAGATGGCCATATCTTTAGATAACCACATATGTATGTATTTCTTCAAATTAATACGTTTATTTCGAAATATAAAATTAACAAAAAAATAAAAAATTAACTAAAGCAATTAACTGAAGCTTTCTCAAAATAACTCCATTAAAATTTGATGTGATGGTTTATGCGGTTTTACTGCTTTGCACACCACTTCGCTAGTATTTCAATAATTATTTCAGTATCAAGCTATTAAAGTTATTTTATGTGACATTTTGTATGTGAAATTATTATAGCACTCCGGATTCGTGGGAAAGACCCATTTGTGGGATATTGTGTTCTCATACTGGTGACTTTGAATAAACTGATTTTCGAAATTTAATGTAAATTATATTTTGAAGTTTCTTTATGTGAAAAGTGTGGTGTTTTGGGTATTTTCTATCATCATCATCAGCCTACGTTAGTCCACTGCTGGACATAGGCCTCCCCAATGAGCGCCACAGCCAGCACCCTGTCTTCAGTTTGATGCATCCAGCATCTACCTGCAGTCTTTCGCAGGTTGTCATCCCACCTGGTTGGAGGGCGTCCTACTCTACGTTTACCGAGTCGTCGTCTCCACTCAAGAGCACGTTTGCCCCAGCGTCCGTCAGTTCTTCGCGAGATAGGGCCGGCCCACTGCCACTTCAGCTTGGTAATTCTCAGAGCTATGTCGATAACTTTGGTTTTCTCATTTTCTATGTATAATTAAAAATATCTATGTTGTTTATTGTATTAAGTATATCCGTAATCTAGCACCCATGCTAGATTACTAGATGATGCTGTGTGAATTTTCCAACATTATTGGTTTTTTTTCTGTCCCAGTTAAAACACTTCCTTTATAAAGGGTTATCAGTCTTACCGCCTACCTAATACAGGGTGTGCGTGTGACGTATTGTAGAGCGGATAAAAGCGATATATCAAGAGACACTTGACTCCGCTCTCTCCTTTGGCCCGATGTGGGATGAAACAGGTCAAATATAGGGCACGATCGAGGGGAGCAAAATCCCGTATCTATAGTCTCTATAGCTAGCTATTTCCCATTGTGTTGCCAACGTTGTCGTCGTGGAAAGTTTTAGGAACAAACTCCATCGTATGTATATTTGGGTTAGGTTAGTACGGACTAGATTGCATAAAGTCGATAAAAGCAAAAGACCTTAGTTCTATAAGATCTTGGTAGCTAAATGTCTATTGTGCAAACGTCTTAATAGTAGAATGCCTGGGCTTAAGATTGCACTTAGTTCTATAACATTTTGTTTGTATGACGCCCAAATATCAGAATGTCCCTGTAGCAAAACGGCAACGTATACAGAACGTACTGACGTATACGTACATTTGACGTCAAATTAATTTGCTAGCTGTAAAGCGACCGTAGAAGGCGTAACCAATGGTCTACGAAATGTAAATTCTGTTTGAAAATCTACAAGCTCTTGAAGGATAATGTATGAGTTAGAGAACTTGACTCTGCTTAGGGTTCACCTACACGGGCCAGCGTGTCGTCGCGAGATAAAGATAAATATTTTTTAATTTGCTAAAACATGTGTTATGCAAGGTAACTAGTAAATACATTTTATGAATCAAAATGCTTGACCGTTAGTCGGCATGCATAAATCTTTAATTTTATTTAAATGTGTACAACTCGGTCACAATATCTGTGCACCTTGAGCCATACAAAATGTTTGGCTCAAGGTGCACAGATATTGCGACCGAGTTGTAACTGTGTTTTTTCTATCGACCTGGTCTGAAATAAATGATTTATATTTTATTATTTATTTATTATATATCAGCGAAAATACATTTAAAAAATCTACCTACAGACGTAATTAGAACCTCGGTTTAAAAGTGGCACAGCAAGACACCATCATGGAATGATCATCATCTATCTTAGTCCACAGCTGGACAAAGGTCTCCCCCAATGATCACTAGCGATGAAAACGCCCATGGAGGCGCTTTCACAGTAAATTTTCCCTCTCCATTAACATCAATAATAAACGAGATTCCCTACGCTCCTGTTTGGAATAAAGAGAATATTCCTAATGTTAGGAGAAAAAGGGTTTGCGGTCTCGTATGAAGTTAAATGAGATATTAAAAGACGGGGAAGTTTTCCGCTGGATTTAACATCATATTCACAGGGTTCGTTTTAAATTAATTTGTACCTTGTACAAAGCTAGGGTTTATCAATTGGAGCTGTATAAACGCTTTGAACGTTGTTATAATGACTTTGATAAGGACAAGAGATAAAGTAAGTAGACCTCCCCATACGGGCTTAGAGAGTGTTAAAATTTAAAGTCCTATCTATATATATCTGTATCTATACTATTATTATATAGAGGTAAAGATAATGAGTTTGTGAGGTTTTAGGGAGATAATTTTGAAAAATATTTTTCTAATAGAAAGACTATTTTGTGAGTGTCATATCATTTGTAGGGGGTAATCTCTGGATATACTGAAACAAATTTATAATTCTTTTACCGATAGAAAGCCACGTAATTTGAGAGTGTCATAGGCTATATATTAACCCGAAAAATTAAAAGACTTTTTCAAAACAATCTAATCATTGAAGGTTACTAAAACTTCATGAAAAGAGGAAAACCTTGACCCAATTTGCAATTAAAATTGTTGGTTCTGTAGATGAAAAGAAAAGGTAAGGTAGCTACGTTAATTCTTTATCACTGACTCTACCTAATTACATACGAGAACAATTCATCGCGGTCTCAAGACCTAAGCTACGAGTAACATCCGATTTTCACGCGAATTCAGAGTGGCGAGAATATTACGCAATACCAAAACAAATGAAAGCATCTACCTGCGAAAGACTGCAGCTTGATGCTGGATGCGGCAAGTTGAAGACAGGGCGCTATGGCGCTCATTGGGTGAGGCATATGTCCAGCAGTGGACTGCTATAGGCTGGTGATGATAATGATGAAAACAAATGAAGCTTTCTTTTACTATCGCTGACTTATCAACATTGTAAAAACCAACATATCACGTAAATCCAATCGAAAACTTACGCCATAATACAAGAATTTGGAGTATGAAACGAGTATGTCCTCAATAAAACTTTTGAAACTATTATGGTTATTAACACTAAAATCATTTAAAACGATATACAGGGTTATTGGTAATTTGACGTATTCCCGTTAGGAGGTGATAGGGGTGACTATTTGCGATAATTTTCATCCCCATGTGCTTCGTGCAAAAGTGAACCATTTTTAAGTTATCATGATTTTTAGCTTTTTTCAAAATAAGTCAAAAGTGCAACATCAAAAATGTATTTAAAAAAAACTGTCTATTTAAATCAATTTTTTTCTTCTGATTTATAAAAACGAATAAACACTGGTTATTTATCAATATTAAAACAACAATTATCGCTCCAAATTTAAAAATGCGAGATGAATAACGATATTATTTCATTATTCATTGAAATTTTTTTCCACTAAAATGCCTTAAAAATTAAAAAAAACGTTATGAAACTTGGCTTGCAGATTATTTCAAAAACATAACGGTTTTTTTAGCTCTCCAATAATGCATAACAACTATGAACTTATTTCAAAGAAACTGAAAAAAACATCGTTACAAAGGGAGCAGGCGGAAATTCGTATACGAACTAAACCTAAGGTCGTTCTATAAAAATTACTCAAAAATGAAATCATGGTAAATATCCCGTTTTAAATGACTTTAGAGATAATAATATTTTTTTATGATTCGTCAACTCACACCAGTTGGGACATGATTCATGGTGTGAGTTGACGAACGACTCGTCCTCGTAGCCAAATTTTGGCCACGGCCGCCAGTCTCAACGAAGATTAACCACAAGTAGTGCACAAATGTGTGCGCAAACGGGGGTGCATTCTCAATTTATTGTATAGTATGATTGAGTTTTAAAACTATGCTTTACGAGTACTAATATCCCTCTCAGCACCCGGAAAGGGCACTGCAAAGAGCTAAAAGTATGAAAGGAAACGAAAACTTTTAGAGTTTCCGTAAACTATGCAAAGCTCATCATAAGGCTTCAGCCATAGGTTAACGAAAGGGTAAAGTACCTCCACGTCTTTATGATTAATTGTCTCCTAGCCTCGCTTTCCGCTGGGAATGTCGTCCGCTAAACGAGAAGGTAAAATATGGGCAATGTGGAAAAGTACTTAGCTATGCTTTTGTTTTGAAATTGACTTGTTGGAGTCAGACATCTTGTGAATTTCCCTTTACACGTAGTTTCATGGAAAAAATGCTTTAGCTATGATTTAATTTAATGGAAATTGAATTTGAATTGAGTAGCTGTAAGTAGGTAGACTAAGAATACTAAAATTTAGTTGGAGAGGAGATATTTCTGCTACTAACAAATGGTGGATCACAGTTAACTGCAATAAAAGTAAATTTTTGAAAAACCCGGTAGGCCTCGGTACCTACACCACGGAGCTAGGGTCTCAATGCGCACCCCTAGCTTCTAAACGTTTTTTTTAATTTGTATATGTTTGTGCATTCTACGATTAAATTTACACTACTATTATACCAGATCAGTTATTTAAGATTTAATAAATAATTTTTGCATTTGAAATTAAAAACTTTTAGCTTTCTTTGACTGCGGTTTTTTTTCGACGACTGCGATCTTTTTTTTTACCTAAAAAATTCGTGCTGCCACTCTACACAGCGGTTGTGTTGCGCCGCACATGCGTTTCGTTCGAAAAATATTACAGCTCTGCTGAGTCACAAAGATCTGTATTTTCTCAGCCGCTGCACTAGTGTGGATTTACGCATATTAGTCACTTGTAGAAAACTCATACCGTGCGTTTTCAGCACTCAAAGTGTTAAGTTTTGTATTGTTTTTTTTCTTTCTGTTGCACAATTAAGTGGTATCTTTATATCTTCTTACAGATGAAAAGATGGTGTTTAACTTCGATTTATTTTTATCCATGTGGGAATATGTCTGTTGTCGCAAAGAAACGTTTTATCTAACTACCTATCTACATTGACAAAGTTCTATCTCAAGCTATAAACGCGCAGAAATTCTAGAATATAAAGATAATTTTCTTTCACAAAGTTCCATCCCAATCTTATAGCGCGTAGATATAAATAGACTGGTATCAATAGATCAATTTTGACCCTTGACCCAACAGTTACTGTCCATTTTAATTTAAAAAAGTGGGCAAGTTGATTCTTTGAGCCGTCAGCAGTTTGAACTGTGGATTACAAAGTTACTTTCGAAAAGTTACTCGGAAATGTTCTTAGTCAGAGTGAAATATAAGTAGGTACCTATAGATTTCACAGTTGGCACACTAGTGTAGTGCGACTAGAAGTAAGAACAAAGGAAACTTATTTTAGTGATGTGCTTACTTTGTAGCTTTGTAGGTTAGAAACACCTAGCAGGGCCAAAACTATCTGCCTTGAAAATGCAATTTATTTGGTATTCAACGTACCTGTGTTGCATTATTAATTTATCTAGAAATTATTAAGTTATGATCGGATACCAAATTTATAACTGTTTCTACCTACATCGAAATAATAGTTATTTGTTCAACAAGTGGTCAAAAGAATTTTTGTTGAATGTGCCGTTGGACTTAAAATGCACGAAATAAGAAACATTTGCGTTCACCAAAGACAATACATTAACTACGCCTTCACCTTACAACATTTTGAATTCAAATTACTTATTGTTGAATAATATACTTTATTTTCTATGTGAGCAAAACCCGATTTTGCTCAGCTGTTGCTGTTGCTGTTTCAGCAGCGAAGTTCTCGTTTTCAAGCGGCAGTGGTGAAACAATATTTGCATTAACGTTGCCAAGTCTCAATCTTCACAATTATTTAGGTACCTAGTTATTTCTCTATCTGGCTTTAATTGACCAAGTTTATTCCTCCAGAGCTCCAGCCGTCACTAGTTGAAAGTCCCCCTCAACTTTTCTGTTTGCGTCTGGTACTACAATTAGGTCCGGAACTGCGCATCGCAGACTAACTTTCAACTTTGCTTTGAATTTTGTTCACCTTTTCTAATTAATTTACTTTTTTCTAACGACAGAAGCAACTGTTATTGATTTACTGTTTGGTATAGTTCAATTGTTAATATTCTGGAAACAAAGCACAGAATAAATGGTACTAGGCTAAACCTAAAAACTGTAGACCTAGAAATTGTGATAAAGAATTGATAAAAGTTGCAATTTTTATGCTTGAAAAAGAATCTCAACGTCTTAATTATAAATTAGTGACAAATCGCACATGTTTGTTGCTAATAAATGGATTAAGAAGAAGACACTTATATTCAGGGTTGCGAAAATAAAATATTATTTTTTGTTACCTTGCAACCTATGTATATGGGTGAAAACCTACATGAAATCAAGTACTGTCACGGTGTCATTTATAGACTTTGTCTCGCAATAAAAAATGTCGAAAATCTGAGTTGTTACCTTCAGAGTGAAACTCAAGAGTGTGGTAGAATTGGTCCCACCTCAGAAAGCAATAAATTCAGAGAGCTTACGGATTTGCTTGTGGTCGTAAAACAGCGTGTATTTCGCGGTAAACGAACCGAATTGAAATAGATTATTCAGAATATTTGATTGTCGCTTGATCGTGAGCGATTCGCGTTTCATTTACATGTTCACATTTATACGTAAGTCGTGATTTTGGGCTTGTGTTCGTTAAGAAATAAACATGATTAGTGAAACTTTGAAATTAAATGGCAGGCACTAAATCCAATCTTTCAATGCTTGCTTACAGTTGCAATGTTTGCTTATTTTGTGTAAGTAATGTTGAAATTGGATTATTAGCAATAGATGACGTATTTGTTTTTGAGGTTGCCATAGATACGGCTTGTAGATAAAGTATGGGATTGGAAAATGCAAAACAGCACGCTGTCTACGAATCGTGAGAGATTACGTCATCCTCAATCCATGTCTTGAAGACCGTGGTTATACTGCCAAAAGCCACTAGGAACCGGCAATAATATCCATGAACTTAAACCTTATTGTATGTGAGACATGCTAACTTCAAGTTGCCAATTCCTCTGCCAACTACAAGTTTTGTAAAGTCGAATCGGCCCAAGCGTAATGTCTTTGTGAAACAGACAATTTATGGTGTAACGGGCCTTCCAGAAGTAAGTACACATATTTTATTTTAGGGCACCGGAAATGATGAAATATTTAGTAGGTACTCTGTTTCTCATGGATTCTAGTTCAGTCTCGACTTATCCACTTTTTCTTTAAAAGCTTTTAGAGCTTTCAAAGTTTATTGAACTCTTGGCTGTACGCACCTAGAAGCAAAAGGAATAAAATTTAAGTAATTAAAACTTCCGACTTGGTCCGAATAAAACTGTGATAATTCGTGCACGCTTGCTATCAAAAATATTTATGCACCGTGGTGCATTTGAAGATTATTATACGGCATATTAAACAAAACAGAAAAACAATGCTGGACAATACACGCCGCATTACTAGCCCCAAGCAAAGCAGAGCTTCGGTAAACGTAGTTTAGGACGCCCTCCGACCAGGTGGGATGACGACCTGCGAAAGACTGCAGGTGCTGGATGCGGCAAGCTGAAGACAGGGCGCTATGGCGATTATTGGGGGAGGCCTATGTCCAACAGTGGACTGCTATAGGCTTATAATGATGATGAAGCAGAGCCTGTGTTACGGGTAATAGATAACTGGTATACATACATAATACAATACATTACATAGATATAATTTTGTATTATACATAGATAACGACCAGAACTCTGCGGTTCATACAAACATTTGTCTCGAGGCAGGAATCGAATCCGCAACCTCCCTTTGCCCAGCGCACCACAGAGGATGGTAGGAGTACGTAACGGGATGAAAGTTGGTTTCAACACAAATAGGTTCGTAGTTAACCCACTTAAACCCGTAATGTATTCTTCAAACTACGATAGCTTACACAGATGATAATATATTTTTTATCGTCTCAATAATGAGAGCGGTACGAAGATAAGATTTCAAAAGAGAGAAAATTACTCCAATAAACGCTGCTGGGCGCCTGAAGCGAAACCACTCGAGTTACAGACTTTACACATAGGTGAGATTTGAACGGTTGGTTTAATAACAAATAAAGAAAATAAATGCTGGTCATTCTATACAACATCATTTAGTCCTGTTTGTTTGATTTGTTAATGTTAGACTGTTGGTATTTTGTTAGTTTATTTTATATAATATAAATCTCTTATTGGCCGTAAGTTAGATTATTAATGTTTAAATTATTTAGATTAAGGGCTGTTGATTTTGTTGAAACAATAAAAATAAAATAAAATAAGTCCTAAAGGAAGCAGATCTCGTGAAAATGGTACTAGTAAACTGATATACTTAATTCAAATTTATTTATTTTGGCTATTCACCATAATTGTTGTACACCTACGCTATACATAATACATACTATGTTCTCTACCATGTGGATCATTCTGGGAAAGGGACATGCCTTTGTCATATTAAAATTCATTTAGGTTTCCAATTGTTATATTTTCTTTAATTTAAGATTCTACTAACCCTCTATAATTTTATTTTTGTGTGCTAACTAACCAAATGGATCCATAGAAATCCGAAGTAAAGAGATTTTTTTTATTGTACACATAAACGACTAGAGCACCCTGAAAAAATATCTGCAGAGGAAGGAAATCCAACCCGCAACCTTCTGTGTCGCAGGCGGACCTTCGCCCACCGCGCCACAGAGGTCATCAAATATAAATAATGAAGATACCTAGCTGTGTAGTCCACAGCTGCTTTCCGAACGCAATTTCAATGAAATGTTCCTTAATTAGATTTCATGGGTGTCACATAAAGTGTGCGCTAAACGATCATTATTAACTGTAGGCTATGTACCAGAGATAATAAGATCACGATTTATGTAATCGAGAACCAATGGCGTCTTATACGAAAAAGGCTAGAATGGCAGACACTATGTAATTATTTTTGGCCCGAGGAGGTGGTCTTTCGGCGTTATCGCCAACCGCGTTCCAACGGAAACGATACCACTGACCCTACCAATTAAATATGGTACCATATAATATACATATAACTTAAAATCACACAGTTCCCCTGGTACTGTCCACGATCCTATCCATCCATGGTTGTCTGGTAGAGATCGCTCTTGAGCGATAAGACCGCCAATTGTATATAGTTTGTTTTAAGTTTTTTTTATTACATAGGGAAGTAGTGCTCTAGATTGAAAAATAATTCTTCTTTTTCTTTGCTGTTCACACGCCTTACTCCAATTTCATCATAACCAATTTCATAATTCTCCCACTTATCATTACTTACTCAGTTCATAATTTTCTTATTTCATCATACACTTGCTGCGCCCCTATGCTTCACCCGCGTGGAAATCGATGTGTCAAATGGTTTATAAACCTTCCTCTTGAATCACTCTACCTATGTAAAAAAACGAATCAAAATCCGTTGCGTAGTTTCAAAGATCTAAGCATACATAGGGACAGACAGACAGCGGGAAGCGACTTTGTTTTATGTAGTGATAGGCTAAAACGTAACTAAAGAGCAATTTTTCCTATTTATAAATAGACGGACTACATCATGAATGCTCTTCTTAATTTACAGAGCGTTGTAAGATGTATGGCTTCCTCTATTGCTTGGATCGGCTACGGGCGATCTCTTTTCATCAGATTCAATTTTGTTGCTATGGGTAAAGTATTTTAGAGCGGTAATTAAAAAAAGTGCGTGTCGGACTTGCGCACGACGGTTCCGTAACATTATCTATAAGAACGAGCAAAAACATCATGTTTGTTGTGTGGGAGCCCGCTTTAATATTTATTTTATTCTGTTTTTTTAGTATTTGTTGTTATCGTCAACAGAAATACATAATCTGTGAAAACCACTGTCAATTTAAACTGTCTGTGTGTGTGTTCATGAGATACGGCCTGGTGACAGGCGGACGGACGGGCAGATGGACGGACAACGGAGTCTTACTAATAGGGTGCCGTTTTACCCTTTAGGTACGGAACCCTAAAAAACTCCAGACAATTCCTTTCTTTAGCAAAAAGTCTATCAGAATACGCAATAAACATGGCCACATTTTAGAAAGACAAAGGTATGTATTAGCTGAATTAAAATCTATTGAGTCTGGCTACTGTAGCAGAATGGTCTTTGTAAATTTTTGGTGATATTTTGGCGAAGGTCGAAAACGTTACCTAATTTTGTAGCTATATTTTATAGCATTTTACTCGTAGCAGCAGGGAGGCACTCTCTTTTCTTTTGTCTATCACGCGACAAGAGCTTTTGGTTTCCAGAGCGGTTCACAAGTAATTTACCCGTATAACGGAATATTTCCGGGATTTTTAGTTTTCTATTATTTATTATATTTTTCCGAAATATTGGAAAACTCTAAAATAAAAGCATGGTAAATATGCCGTTATAAATGACTTTTACCCCAGAGGTTCTCGTTTCTTTGTGATATATCTGCCGACTGTCACTTGCTAATAATTTGAGCTTCGGTAACTTTTTTTCTCTGTCTCTCGGCAAACGTAGTAGTGCAGGACGCTCTCCGATCCAGTGCGATGATAACATGCTGAATGTGGCAAGCTGACGACAGCTACGCTATGCCTCCCCTAATGATGCTATGGCGCTCATTAACACGTCGATTGCTGAAATCACACCGTATGTGTTTTCTACAATTGACTAATATGCGTAAATCCATACTAGCGCAGCGGCTGAGAAAATACAGATCTGTGTGACTCAGCACAGCCGTAATATTTTTCGAACGAAACGCATGTGCGGCGCAACACAACCGCTGTGTAGAGCGGCAGCACGAATGGCTTAGGTTAAAAAAAAGATCGCAGTCGAAAAAAGATTGCCGCAGTCGAAGTGGCCGTTCTCCAACTATGGACTATTATAGGTTGATGATGTATGATGTTGATGATGTCAATGACTTTAGTATTAATAACCCTGATAGTTTTTAACTTTCATCCAGAGTGGTTGCTGATTAAATTATTTGCATACACAGAAAATACTTTCAGTTAAATGTTTAATGCTTTTAGTGCTTTTAATACCACACTTATGGCATTCAGTCTATTTATGAAATGCCTAGATAGAGCTATGCTCGGAGTTTCTCTGAAGGATAGGATTCGTAACGAATACATCCGACAGAGAACCAAGGTTATCGACATAGCTCTAAGAATTATCAAGCTGAAGTGGCAGTGGGCCGGCCATATTTCGCGAAGAACCGACGGCCGCTGGGGCAAACGTGTTCTTGAGTAGAGACCCCGACTCGGTAAACCTAGTGTAGGACGCCCTCCGACCAGGTGGGATGACGACCTGCGAAAGACTGCAGGTAGATGCTGGATGCGGCAAGCTGAAGACAGGCGCTATGGCGCTCATTGGGGAGGCCTATGTCCAGCAGTGGACTGATATAGGCTGATGATGATGAAATGCCTGTACTCTATTTTTAAAAACCATCGTAGCGGTGATATAGAAACATAACTAGCTTAAAGCTTTTATTTTATTTGCAAGTATTTCTTCGCACGTAAAAACATACTTTATTACATTAAATAAACAGCCCGGTTTTTTCACTTTGTATCTTGAACCATCAACATAAAGACTTATTTCTAGACAGATTTTTCCTAAGAGAGCAAGAAAACCCTATAATCGTATTCATTGAAATCGCGTCTCATAACGAATCATTCAAGTATGAATGAGCCTTAAGCACACATATAAAAGAAAACCATGAAAGCATATGTAAGTACGTAAGACTTGGCATATTTTTTTCTATTCACTTTAAATTTAGGGCTAAAGATGGGTAAAATGCGGAAGGATCAACGAATTCAATTACCACCGTGTGAACAAGGTCCGAATATGTGAAAAAAGGGCAAAGTGAGCACGGGCTAGCTGGCAGGGAGACACGTAGGGTTGCCAGCTGTGTAAATAATACGATATATATCTGTACTAGCGTACATTACTTCCTCTTTATGTCTCGTCTTTTAAAAGAATGTCCTACTTGACTTCGAAATAGGTAAAGACATTTATTACGAAGTCAAACTAAGACGAAGTTGTTGAGAATACTGATTGTAGTGAAACACAGTAGGGCTTAATTATAAGTATTGATACAACGGGTATTTATCGAGATTATTTACCTAATTTTCACGACGTTTCAAAAGAAGACTTTATAATTATGTGTACAGATCGCGTAAGTACGGTAGGGCTTGCACATCCGTAACCTTTACATAACCTTATTGTGATTAGACCTTGTAAATATAAATAAATAAAAAGAAATGATTATGTAGGTTCTTCCGTTTTTTGTTCTTATAATTCAATGTCTAGCTATACATAAATAGTAACGTATCTTAAATCACCCTATATTTATATTTAGATAATATGTAGCTCCTAGTGGTTTCTCCTTCACTTCTTCTACCAGTGTACAAAAAATTTAAGTGAAGAGAAAAACAAAAACGCCTTAATTCATAATTGATAATATAATTATTTGTACTATAGTATATAATTTGACTTGTCTAAGTACTTATTTTTGGAAGCCTAAAATTTTTTTTTCAATCTTTACTCAAGTGGCTTGTTCAGGTAACAGTGCCACCATTTTATTTTGTTCCACTAATTGGATCTAATCGACTGAATCTTACTTTAAAACTCTAAAACTCTAACTTTTCAAACTCTGATTCGTTAAAAATCATCGTCGTTGTCAATTGAACAATTATGTCTGTAGCACTGTAAAAGTCCGCAGTGTTTTCAATTTATTGGAAACTCCTCGACTTCACTGGTTTATTGGAAAACGATTCAAACATTTTATTTAATTGTAACTGGTAGGCAAAGTTTTTTATTTCAAGGTACAGTTTTGTTAGGTCTAATTGATTCGATAAATTAACAAATTAGGTGCCGACTACCTTCTGTTTACCAAACTGTTAATAATTTGTATTATCTGCACTTCTGCCGCAGGCTCCACCCTGCGGTGCACCTGCGTAACCTGTGACAAAGGTTTTTTACAAACCTAACACAGGGACCAGTCTCGCACAATGTTGTTCATATAGTTATACGTACTATTCTAGTTTTAAACCTAAGCTCATTGTGAAGAGAATAAAAGATTTTATTATTATTTATTTGTTTACTGTCTCTCGTGTAGGTATATATCAGTAGGTAGCAGGTAGGGTAGGTACGGTAGTAGGTTTATATTCTGTTTTATTTTCCCATCCTTAGAACGCGATGTAACGCGATAGAAACGCAGGGGAAACCAAAACAAAAGGTACGCGATAAATACTCGATAAATTAATACTTTAATGTCTTTATTCTTTGACCAGCTGTTTCCGGCGGTTTCACTCGCGTTAAATTCAAATTTCACATTTTAATATAGCATTTGTTCACCGCGGATAGTGTAGCTTCCCAGCGGTGAAAGAATTTTGAAATCGGTCCATTAGTATCGGAGCCTATTCGATACAAACAAACAAAAAATCAAACCGTTCCCCTTTATAATATTAGAATAGATATAGCTAAAACATATAAGCTTATAGGTTGCTGCTTGATTTAATAGGTTCTTTCCGGAGATACAGGTGGTATTTCCTTATAAAAACCTAGTAAAATCAAGCAGTAAGCTTGTACGAGACCAATTTAGCGTCTTCTACAAATTTTCCTCCATTACCCCCTCACGATCCAACACAGCAAACACCTGTACAATTTCGACTGCTTACGTCGTCGCCTGAATTCATTACGAAGATGTCGCAAAAATCTTTCTTCTGTACAGTCACCTAAACCTTTTGTTTACACAACTACAGAAATACAATTACATGACAATTACATACAATGAAATGACAATTACATACAATGACATGACAATTACATACAATGACATGACTATGACATTTATTCATATGAGTAGTTATAATACAAATTGTATTTTACCAAGGATCATTAAAAAAATTAATCTCCGACGCAAAAACGTAGGGGTGTTTGTTGGTGTTTTGACTTGTCTGTATGTGGTATCGTAGCTCCGGAACAAACAAACCGATTTTGTATTTGTTTTGTTTGATAGGTGAATAGTGTTCTTAGCTATGTTTAATAAACATCGGTCCATGATGGCCGCCGCCACAAAATAGCGTGACGGTTTTTTTTAGTTTAATTTTAATGTTATTTAAGTTATTTGAATGATAGTTACGCAGCTAGTTACGCAGCTAGCCGTAAACTAAGTAAATAAAAATTTTAATTATGTTAGACACTCCATACACCATCATCTAGCTCAAACTAAGTAAGTTATGTAACTCAGTTTTAGATTACCAAATAATTTGATAAAGTTACATAATTCGGCATGAAAAAAACTTGGAATTTTGACAAGTCATTATCTTTTAGAGATTTGATCAAGTATTTACCTAAGCTATGAAGTTATTCATAGAATCAGATTACCAAACTTTCTCGTACCCTTTGATAAAAAGTTTCTCACGTTTACTAACGGAAAATAACGTTATCCCGTTTATTTTACTTTAACTGAACCTACTTAGTAATCAAAATCGCCCTAGGGGTCGCCAAATTGAGCCGCCGACTGTACATGAGGCATCCTTTTCAGGACACCTCGTGAATACAAATCGAGGAGACTCTCATCCCGTTGAGGCTGGTGTTGACTGAAACAGGGAATGAGAATTCGTGATTTTAGAGAAAGCAGAGGAAAAACACACTGCTGCAAAAATTTAATCACAATGAGGGTGTCAACTATTTTCTTGATTTTGTAATCAAAAACTAATCTATGCATCAGTTAACAAGCAAATAACTTCAGCGGTTTGACAGACACAAGCAAGTATAGAAGATTGAGACCCATTTGTCGATATTTTTCTGACAACACCTCGTTTGTGTCTACTATCATTCAAAGCCTTCTTCTAATAGGGAAAGAATGTTATCAAAAAACAAAAGAAACGACCTTCGTTCGCGATCGCATATAATATGAGTAATATTATTAACTTTAGTAAACTAACAGCTGTTTTTCTGAAATAGAGGGCATCTCTTTCTCTACACTATACGAACTGAGCGAGATTTCGGACCCAGAAAGAAGCGCGTTCGCTGTGTAAAACCACTCTTCATTCGTCTTAGGCCTGATTTAAACGTTGTTAATAAACAACGTTTAAATCAGGCCTAAGACGAGTCATAGTAAAAAAAAAAACACAATATTTTACTTTGTTTACAAACGATAAACTATTTTTAACCAATAAACAAAATAGAAAGGTAACGTCTAATATCATAAATATTCCTCGTTTCATACAGTTTCACAACGGTCTATAAATCAACATAATTTATCGTAAAAAAATGTACACAAAGGAATGTAAACAGAATCTGACTTATTATTTCGCGAAAGGGTAAATCAATGATAGATCGAACATTACAAAAACCTTTCAGAAGGTTCGGAAAGGGTAAATACTACGAGTAATATTTATAAAGATACTAGTCGTTGCCCGTGGATTTTTACGCGTATTTGGCAATTGCGATTTCCGGATCCGTTCAGTAATAAAGTACCTACTTTATGCTACTAACAAAAAATATCATAAAAGAAACGTTCAATTATATTTTTTTGTTAAACTGCTATACCAGCGGTTGTTCTTGTACATACATTATAGTTTTTACAAGACATCTACGTAAGAGTTGAAAAAAGAGATTCATTTAACCGATATGCGTCTATATTAGACATGCAAGAAGACAGGGTATTGGTACCTTATTTTAAACCTTTTTTAAATTATGCGCCATGTTGTACAAATCACTAGCCCGCGGCTTCGCAAGCGTTTTTTTGAATAATAAGCCCAGTTAAAATGTTATTTCAGAACCTCATGCCTGCAAAATTTCAGTCCGAACCATTCCGTAGTTATGGCGTTGTCTTCGTTAAACATCTTCACAACAAATTGAGCATATACATAACTAGGAAGTTCTCACATATCTAGGTCCTCATCCGTACCTCCGTTTCACTAGTTCTGCAAGGCTAACTAAGCTAATAAAGTGTGACAAGGTGTTATTTTCTTTAAGACAGAAAATAATAACGTCTTTTCATGCGTTATTTACGCGTAATAAAACTGATAACGCACGTTCCGTTATGTGCTAAATAGCGTGATAGCCTTGCAGGATTGTAATCGACTCGCTGCCCAGCAAACCTACCTACCTATACTCAATACTTAATGCTTTATTGCTTACATGTGTATAAATAGGTCATAAAAAAAAACACTATTTATAACTCAAGAACGGCTGAACCGATTTAGCTGAAAATTGTTGGGGCGATAGTTTAAAACCAGGAGACGCACATATGATACTTTTATCATTTAAATCATTTGACACATAGATTTCAACGGGGGCGACGCCGCGGGGTGCAGCTTGTAATATATATAAAAAACAACATGCAACCTGCAAGGGCATAGTTTGAAGATCTAAGCGACCACCATTCCAGTCACGGATTTCTTACGATATTCCTGGAGCCATCCTCCCATTATCAAAAAGGTTGTCTCCGATTCTAACAATAATAAATAAATAAACACTTTATTTATAAACACATAGAACTCAAAGCTCGGAATCAAAGGGAACCAACGAATTCGCAAACATTAAAAGAAAAATCACATTCCTACCGTATCTTGGAAGGGTATAACGTTTTGTTATATAGGCGTTTTGTGCATTTTATGTACAAAACGAAATCTGATGAATGTGTTAAAGTTAGTTAGTCAGTTTGTTTTTATGGATAGGTACAATAAATGCTGTAAATTCACTAGTTTTAATTGTAAGTCTATCAAACGGTCTATAGATAGTGTAAGAGATATCTGTAGGTTATCCGACATAATAGCACTCCAAGAGACTTGGCTACTTCCCCATGACATTCCAATGCTAGGCACCATCCACAACGACTTTGAATACTTCGGAAAGTCTGCCGTGGATACAAGCGCGGGTCTGTTGGTGGGCAGGCCGTATGGGGGGGTGGCCATTCTCTGGAGGAAAGGTCTGTATGAGTCTGTCTCGGTAATAAACTGTAGCAGCCCTCGTCTGGCTGCCATAAAGGCCTCGACAGGTGACCGCTCCTTCATAATAATATCCGTTTATATGCCGACGGACTCACTCGATAACTTACCTGCTTTTACTGAAGTTCTGGGCGAAATTAGTGCTATAGAAGCAAGTAATGATGTTGAGAGCATTTATATATTAGGGGATTTTAATGCTCACCCTCATGAACGGTTTTTTAAGGAGTTGGACAGTTTCTGCTCGGATCAGTCGTGGATCTGTGCTGATGTGGAAAAATTGGGACTTACCTCTAATAGTTACACCTTTATTAGTGAAGCACACGGATGTAGAAGGTGGTTAGACCACTGTGTCGTTTCCACATCGGCATGGCACACGATTGTGAATGTAGGTATTGACGAGGGTATATATGTGTCGGACCATCTACCATTATATATCAAGTGTAACCTAGTCGCAGTAAGACCTAAATTAAAGACGAATGACGCGCCTCCGAGCAGTGTCATATGGGGTGATAGGAGTGTCGAGCAGACGGACAGGTACCATGACCTATGTAATAAAAGGCTGATGGATTTTCATCTTCCCCAAAAACTTGAAAAGTGCGATTACGGGTCATGCTGCTCGGCCGATCATAGACTAACGCTGGACAATATGTACAGTAACATTGTGTCTATTATGTGTGAGGCGGCGGTGCAGACGAAGCAGGGTGGGGGTGGTAGGAAGGGACGAGGCAAAGTATTATGTGGGTGGAATAAACACGTGCAGGCGGCCCACCGGGAGGCCAGACTTGAATTTGAAACCTGGGTGCTTCATAATCGGCCATCTTCAGGCGATATTTATGAGGCAATGTCGAAGACGCGTAAAATCTTCAAAAGTCGTCTGAGATGGTGCCAGAACAACCAGGATCAGATAACTATGGACAAATTAGCAACAGAACGAGCTTCCAAGGATTTCGCTAAGTTTTGGAAGTCCACTGGTAAATTGAGTTCAAGGCCTGGCCTCCCGGTGAGTGTAGGGGGGATGAGTGAGCCGAGGGACATAGCACAACTGTTCATGGAACAGTTTAAGGTGCAGTCTCCTCTCGGCCCATCGGCTGGATTGCCCGATGTTGAGTGCGGCTGTCGGGGTGATGAGCCTCCGGTTAAAGTCTCTGAAACGCAGGTGAAAACCGTCATCAGAAAAATGACTAGAGGCAAGTCACCTGGTCACGACGGGCTCAGTATCGAGCATTTAAAATACGCGGGGTCTCACTTGCCGAGGGTACTGTCCATGTTTTACTCGATGTGTATGAGTCACTCATACTTGCCGGCGGACTTAATGAGAACTACCGTAGTCCCGATAGTTAAAAACAGGACAGGGGATATCTCGGACAAGGGAAACTACCGACCGATCTCTCTTGCCACCACCATCGCCAAGGTACTGGACAGCGTGCTTGATTCTTACCTCCACGAGTGCCTGAATATACAGGACGCGCAGTTTGGGTTTCGACCCAGACTATCTACTGAAAGCGCAATTTTAGGGCTCAAGCACACGGTCCAGTATTATACTGAACGTAGGACGCCGGTGTACGCCTGTTTCCTCGACCTCTCCAAGGCCTTTGATCTTGTGTCATATGACCTACTCTGGAGGAAGCTGAGGGACAGGGGTGTACCGGCGGGAATACTAAAACTGTTCCAGTATTGGTATGAAAACCAACGGAACTGTATTAAGTGGGGCAACGTGTTCTCGGAGGCGTACAGGCTGGAGTGTGGTGTAAGGCAGGGGGGGCGAACTTCTCCAAAGCTCTTCAACCTGTACGTCAACGACCTCATAGCCGAGCTCAGCAGCATGCGTGTCGGGTGCCGCGTGGATGGTGTTAGTGTAAATAACATCAGCTACGCGGACGACATGGTGCTGCTGGGCCCGACTGCGGGATCTATCGAGGAGATGTTGAGGGTATGCAGTTCCTATGCTGCTTCGCACGGCCTCACATATAATGTAAAAAAGTGTGAATACATGGTCTTTGGGACCGCCGGTGGGACTCCGGGTGACGCGCGTGGCTTGGCTCTAAACGGTGTCAAGATCAAGCGTGTGACTCAGTTTAAGTACTTAGGGCATGTCCTCACCGACGATCTTAAGGACAATGTAGACATAGAAAGGGAGCGTAGGGCTCTGGCGGTTCGGGGTAATATGCTGGCCCGTAGATTTGCCCGGTGCTCTGACGAAGTCAAAGTTACACTCTTCAAGGCGTACTGTCAGAGCCTGTACACGGGTAATCTATGGGTTAACTACACTCGAAAATCGCTGGACGCCCTACGCGTCCAGTATAATAATACCTTTAGGATGCTGTTGAGACTCCCTCGTTTTTGTAGTGCCTCAGGGATGTTTGCTCAGAATCGAACTGACGGCTTTCACGCCGTCATTCGGAAGAAAACAGCATCCCTGATGAGCAGGACTAGGGCGAGTCACAACAGCATCCTACAAACTGTGGCCGGACGTATGTCCCCTATATGGACACATTTTGTCCAACGTGTTGCTCCAGCGTGTGGATACAGCAGCTCGTGATTTGCCCGTCTTAATTATTGTTTAGTTTATTGCGAGATAATTTGTATACTTTGGAATTTAATTTTGTATAATTTTATTTGTGAAACTAATCTAATTTAATTTTAATCCCATTCTTATTTATACACATTTTTAATTTAATACTATTTTATCTTATGCAATGTATTAATGTTTTATTATGATTTAATTAATGTTATAATGTTTATTTGAATGTATACTATGGATTTTATTATCTGAGTTAAATAAATACAATACAATACAATAACAAAATCAATGGCAACAGCTGTTGGGCTCGTAAAATGGCAGATTCCCTGCGTAAGAACCTACCAACAATATTGAAATGTAGGAAAGCTATAAAAATGGCTTCGCAATGCGCTGTACTCACTTATACCTAAGCTATAACATGATAATCCGTTCTTTGCTAGAGATGGGGAAGTGTGGTCTTTCACATTTTAGTTGGATGTTTTAAAAAGATACATATAATAAATAAATAAATAAATAATGCTGGACTATTCACACAGCATTATCTAGCCCTATGGTAAGCAGAGCTTGTCTTATGGGTACTAGATAACTGATACACATAATACAATATATTACATAGATAGATATTTTTTATTATACATAGAAAACGACCAGAACACCCGGAACAAATATCTGCAGATCGTACACACAATTGTTCCGAGGCGGGAATCAAACCCGCAACCTCCTGCGTCAATATAATAGTGTATAATATCAACCATAATTTCAAAAGAAGCTCAAGGTATGTTTATATGTTTTTAACTGAATGGCGCCGTTTTGTAAGACATGTAGGTATGTATAGACTTACTACAGCAATTAGATTTAATTCATGGTGGTTTTAATGTTGTTGTTTTTTATGATGAAAATACGCTAGGTTTGTTTGCTTATTTTTACCTCTGTCTCAAGAATCTAACAAGAACGCCTCAACAAAACAAGCAAAATATGTGGGACAGCGACGCGAGTATCTTTCTTCGGAAACTACATAATAATCATGACAAAATAATATATGTACCTAGGTAATTGTATTAACATAATAAATCATAAGACACAGATATAGAAACGACCGACGAAATGTTTCTATGTATGAATCTTATCATTGTGATTTAGTCTCTACAAAATATTTTACTTACGACTACTTACTACTACCCATTACAATAAAATTGTACGACAAGCTTATGCCTGGACATTTTCGGCCATATTTCGATAGATAAGCGTTGCTTTATCAACATTTAAGCATCCCCTGACCACAATTTCAGCGTAAAATAACCAGGTTATCGACAAACTAAGCTGCGTTATCGCATCCCTACCGCTTTGAGTGGGTTTTTGCACGTCCATTAGCAGAATGGGCATTGTTCAGTGGGCCGACAATAGCCCTTGTGTGGACACGGTTGGAACTAGCCCTGGTGGTAGGCGACTTCCCTTTTGTACCTACCCGATTTTTGACCGACTTCGAAATACGGAGGAGGTTCTATGTCCGACTGTATTTATGCTTCTTTTGTGTAGTAAGTTAGTCTATGATAATCAATAAATACATAATAATAATGAATAATTCTGGACAATTCACACAGCATTATATAACCTCAAGCTAAGCAGAGCTTTGTGTTATGGGTACAAGAGAACTGATATACATAATACAATACATAACGTGGATTGATATGTTTTATTTTATATAGAAAAAGTCCAAAACAACCCAAAGATATATCTGCGAATCGTACAAAAATTTGCCCCGACTGGGAATCGACCCGCAACCTACTGCGTCGCAGGCGGACCTTCGCCCACTACGCCACAGAGAAAACCTTTACATTTAAAAATGAGAGGTATTTACATAACCCATTGTTGAATTCATCAGTTTCTCAAAGTTTTAAGTTAATCCATTAATTACTTTGTAAGGCACAAACAATATTAATATAATGTGGCTTTTTCTTCCTACGTTATTTTTATGAAGCTAAAATTCGATGCGAGTGGTGTGAATTATGTATAAAAAAATATTTATGGCGAACAAAAGTAAATAAAAAACATGTAGTACAGAAAAGGTCCCTTTCTACATTATTCTCTCATGAATGCTAAAAATATGGTCGCTGAAAAAATTTATGAATAAAATACGTAAAAAAACCATGTCCGAGAATTTCCGTTTATTGGCCTGCAATAGACGAGCCATAAAAACGTTGATTTTGTCGTAAATATTTTTATTGCTATCTTCAAAGAGTCTTTAGGAATACAGAGATTTTAGATATTATTCATAGCTACGTTAAATATTTTGTGAAGCTGTTTATATTCATGAGTTTTCCCATAAAATAAGACAATTGTATATAAAGGTCGATCAAGACAAAATAGCTAATTTGTTTACGCTACCTCTACATTGTTTGCAACAGTCTGCAGTTAACTCGACGTTTTCAATTCTAAATAGTTGGTCTATTTTGTTTCTGTTTCTATTCATAAAGGTGGATCAAGACAAAATAGCTAATTTGTTTACGCTACCTCTACATTGTTTGCAACAGTCTGCAGTTAACTCGACGTTTTCAATTTTAAATAGTTGTTCTAATTTGTTTCTGTTTCCATTTATAAATTGTTTTTTTCTTTGAAAAAATATATACCTGAATTTTTAGAATGCAAGTATTCCCAAAATATTGTAAATAAATCAACAAATTGTTTCATGAAAACAAACAGATTTTGTTCTGTGTTTTTAATTAGGAGTCCTCGTTAATTAACAAAAACAATGGGCATTATTTTGGAGCACATCTCAATAAATCTGAATATTCAACGCAGTTCCAAATCAGTCATTACACTTGCAAATATAGGGTTCCAATTATTCCAATGTCTTTTTTTATTAACGATCAAGTTTATTCTGATGACAGATATTGAGAGCGGGTTGATGAAATTTATCTTCATTATTTAAAATCTATACATATAAAATGCTTTGTCCTGAATGACTGACGGATCAACGCACAGCCTAAACCGCTGATCGTAGAGACCTGAAACTTGGAGGGTGTTTTCTTTGTATGACATAGGCATCCGATAAGAAAGGATTTTCCGAAATTCTACCCCTAAGGGGGTGAAAAACGGTGGCAAAGTTTGTGTAGTACAACGTGATTTGATCCAATCTACTTCAAATTTTGCATAAACATTTTTAACAGATTTTTTTTTTGACGACCGATGTGGCGCGGTGGGCGAAGGTCCGCCTGCGACGCAGGAGGTTGCGCCTCGGAACAATTGTGTGTATCTGCAGATATTTGTTCCGGGTGTTCTGGTCGTTTTCTATTTATTATAAAAAATATCTATCTATGTAATGTATTGTATTATGTATATCAGTCATCTAGTACCCATAACACAAGCTCTGCTTAGCTTGGGGCTAGATGATGCTGTGTGAATTGTCCAGCATTATTTATTTATATAATTGATGCGAGTTTTCACGCGGGCAAAGCCGCGGGGCGTAGCTCAAAGATAAATAAAAAGATTCTTGACGATAAATGACTAAAAGGCAAGGGTCGCAAAGTGAAATATCACGAGGTATTTATACAAAATTATAATGGAAGTGATTTTTGGCGGAGTCGGGAGTGAGTTTCGTCTATAAACAAGACTTTGTTGATCGTCTAAGGTTCCGCTTTTAAAATAAAAAAATAAAGTTATTTGACTTCAGATAACAGGGATTATTTATTTATTTAATACAAGGAAAACCAGCAGCACATACAGTAAATTAGAGAAAAAAGAAAAAACAGAAGGCTATTAAGAGGTTTTCACGACTAAGAAGGAAAGTGTGAACAAGCAAATAAAACAGATAACCTACAAGATTACAATCAACTTAGTACATAGAAGTAGAATAATAATTATAATAAAAGATCCATCATTTGTTAGTAAATATAATAAAAGCTTATTATATGCTTATATTACCAGGGTTATTTATACCTAATACTAGAAATGAAACGTCTCTCCCCATGAAACATTTCCACAGAGAGAGAGGTGATTCTACCAGGTTCGTGGGTTAGGCTCCCGGAGTTACCTGTTATTGTTTTTAGCATGGTGTTGGGGCTGTCGCGTACTCTGCGCATCAGGGATGCACTATTTTTACGGAGGATGGCAGCAAAGTCATTCCTCTCGTATTCCGCAAACATTCCCGATGCACTGAAAAATCGAGGCAGTCCCAACATCAACCTAAATATACTATTGTACTGTAAACTTTTGTTATCGCAGGTCAATATACAGTTCGGTTCGCTGAGCTGAACTCATCATCATCATCAGCCTATGATATTCCACTGCTGGACATAGGCCTCCCTCCAGGAGTTTTGAGCTGACTTAGGTACTTACTATTATGATTTTGATTTAGATCGTTTATACAAATAAATGGTTCGTGTTTTCCATGAAAACTGTAAATTTCTAAAGTAGGTATTACAAAGAAAATGACCACGAAACAACGCAGGAAATAAATCATCAATTCTACGTTTAAAACAAGTTTCTGTACCTGATTTACTTATATTTAGACCGTTACAGATACCGATCACACCACATTACAAGACTATTAACAACTAGTTTCTACCCACGGCTTCGCACGCAGTGTTTCTATGGAAATGTTTTAAGGTTATTTCTATCCCAAGGGAACTGATTTATAAAAGTAGAGGAATAAAAGTAGCCTATGTTTTATTCCAGGCATAGAGACACCTGTATGCATTCAGCCCGATCTGTTCAATTGTTTTGGCGTGAAGTAATTACAATCATCCAACCATCCATCCATCTAAACATCCAAACTTTCGCATTTATAACACTTGTTTCTGTCAGCAGCAACGCGTGGAAGCGTTGTTTCTATGGAAACGGTTTAAATTTATTTCTATGCCAAGGAAACTGATTTGTTGGATTGATTCTAAGCTTAGGGCTACGTCTATGCAAAATTTCGGTGCCGTACGATCAGTTCAGTTCAGTTCTTTATTAATAAGAATATTCTTCATAAGATCAGAAGTATAAGCGTGAAGAAGTAACAATCATCCATACATACAAACATCCAAACATTAAAAAATAGTGTGATTTTAAATTTTTTCTTTGCTGCGAATCCCTAACATAAACGACTGGTCGAACTAAACACAGTGCTTACTATTTCGGTTCCCCGCGTAACACAAATACTGCAATATAATAATGCTAATATTTCGCAAAGTCTAGAAATAGCAGTAGGCCAACTTCGTTTATAACCACATCAATGAATGTTTACGTTGCTGCGTAATATTTGGCGTGATGTTATGTACTAGAGGAGAATATATAATCATCATCATCATCAGCCTATAGCAGTCAACTGCTGGACATATGCCTCCCCCAATGAGCGCCATAGCGCCCTGTCTTCAGCTTGCCGCATCCAGCATCTACCTGCAGTCTTTCGCAGATCGTCATCCCACCCTGGTCGGAGGGCGTTCTACACTACGTTTTAGAATATATAATAATGGTAATAAATGGGTAAAAAATATAAGGGGGGGGGTAAATTATAGAAATTATGAGTAAACTAAAGAAATCTGCAGTTCTACTGAAATCGTAACCAATCTGTAACTATATTTTAAGTAGTTATATCATGAAATAAATACAAAATACAAACTGTTTAATATAAAAAGGATACTTAACAATATTGAAATTAAATTAAATTAAAAACCTATCATGTACCGGTTTCAGCCCGCGGCTTTGGATGTGTTTTTTTTTTTATAGAAAGAAATAGCTTTTCCCTTTCCCGGGATGCAAATATCATCTCTCCAAACTGGCTTCTACTGTCTGTTCGACAAACTGTAAACTACGCAACAATGTATAGAGTAATTCCAGAAGAAGGGTTATAAACCATTTGACACGGATTTCCACGCGGGCGAAGCCGCGGGCGCTATTATTATATAAAAAACAATCATGAAACTCAATATCGTGCCTACTCAATAACTTACGTAGCATATTGCTACGAATATGCTACGAAAATAAACCCGTAGACCTCTCGTAGACCCTTTACGAAGGTACGTCACACATTGCACCATTTGGTGTCAATTCAGACGACTCAAAAACTAAAATAATTGGACACCACTAATAATGATGCCGTATAAATCTGATATTTAATTTTCGCTCGATTGTAATATCGCAATAAATCTATGAAAATTTTATGTATATGCACAGAAATAAGCAAAACAAACATGTATTAGACACATATGTGTGGTGGTTTCTTTTACTTCTTCCACAAGTGGACAAAAATGTATGAGAAAAGAAAATCCTAAACACCTTATTACTTATTTAATAATTAATTAATGGCATAAAATGTTACTTTTCTAATGTTGTGTGCTTATTTTGAACTCCTAAAGAAATAAAGTTTTTGAAAACTAAAATCTGATTGGAATGAAAAGAATGGCAATATTTATTGCTTCTTAATCTATAAATTATTTTTGTTAAAATAAATATTATGACGCCCTTTCTGGATTGAAATGAAAAGGATAGCTTAGAGTTTTTATATTGTCAACTAGCGGACCGTCCCGGCTTCGCACGGCTATTGAAATTTTTATGGTAATTGTTTACACCTTGGGTTACATTATTGGAATTTTAGTAAGGATCCTTGATTTTTTTGAAAATATAATATGTATAGCCTATGTTCACCCGGGGATAGTGTAGCTTCCCAACGGTGAAATAATTTTTCAAATCGTTCCAGTAGTTTCGGAACCTATTCATTACAAACAAACAAACAAAATCAAACCTTTCCTCTTTATAATATTAGTATAGAAATGAACAACCATAAGCTACGAAAATAAAACCATAGACCTTTCATAGAACTTCGACAAAGGCTGCAACGCTACGTCACACGTAATCTAAGCGTCGTAGTAAGAAAAAATCAATAACTCCATGACGTCATCTGTTATCGATTCCTACGTCATACAATGCGTAGGCCTACATATCTCAGACCCTTTACATGATGCTACAGTTCATTACGTCATGTCACTTTGTACGTCACTGTTCGGTAAATATCAAACCCTTTCATAAGGCTATTTTTACCCGACTCTAAAGGAGAGGTTTCGGAGTTGGCACTGTATGAACGGAGCCAGGTTTATTTGTTTTACGTAGCACCTAACAAAGAAGTCAGAGCTAAAAAAACAGATTTTTTTATATTGTGGGTTAGTTTGATAAGGGTCGTCGAAGATGCTAAAACAGTAGATGGCTAAAACAGTAGTCTAGGTACAAACTTCAGAAGGCCTAGACTTAAACCTACGAGGAGAAAACTCAGTTCCCGAAGAACCCGGGTCACTTTATGGCCTCTCGGGCCATAACGTCTCAGACCTAGGTATAGTGGAAATGAGAAACACATAATATTAATAATGCTGGACAATTCAAACAGCATCATCTAGACCCAAGCTTAGCAGAGCTTGTGTTATGGGTACTAGATAACTGGTATACATAATACAATACATCACATAGATAGATGTTTGGATGAAGGTCCACCGTGCCACAGAGGTCGTCATACAGACATACATACATAAACTGCCAACCTCATAACTCTCGTCTTTTGGTAGTCGGGTCAATAAACAATACTAGTGCCACCATATCGTTTGAAAATATCTATAATTATAAAAAAAACCACTTGAGAATCTTAATTATAAACAAAACAATTTGCTTAATAGTCCAGCCGGCCCCAGTTATAAACTGACCCGAGAGCTGATTCACTATAGATAGCTGTTGTTATTGTTAACATCAACTAAATAGAATGTTTCTTGATAGAAATTTACCTTATGAGAGCAATGGCGACAAGCAGCAAAAGGTGACAGCAACTGTTAGAGATGGCTCTGTTTTTAATTGCCGTCACTTTTTACGTTCACTTACTATAAATAGGATAACAAATTATGTCGTTAAATACAAAAGTCGGTATTTTAACGGGATATGAAATTATATTATAGAGATAATAATAATTAAATTTTAATGATATTATTATTTGATTTAAAAAAAACGGGCAGTCTTTGGGGACTCTGGAAAGAAAATAAAACAAAGTAATTTTAATTTATACTGTACATACAAAAAGTATTCATATACATAATACACAGTTAGGAAAGCGTTCGGTGACTACGACGCGAGTTTCATGATTTTTATTCACCCAAAAAGCGCTCAACGCGCCTAAAGAAGTTTCATATTCATATCATTTATTGTAATTTCATACATACAGGTAGTTTCTTAGGTGTAGTCTTAGTGGGTAGGTACACAATGCATAAAAACCCTGTCAGGGCACAACAATTTATGGGTTCTTATCAAATGTTAGCCTAAAATTCTAAACAATCATATTTATAAAATTAGTTAATATAGTAATGTCATGATTAGCTAGATAGACTTACTAATTTAATCTGTAGGTAGACTTACTAATTTAATCTGTAGGTATGGTACGAAAAACCAAAAGTGTACTAGCTGACAAGCTAGTACACTTTTGGTTTTTTGTTTTAAATTGTCAGTTTTCACTTCAAAAATATCGAGTCTGACCAAAAAACGCGCTAAGCAATCGCGACAGTAAATTATCGTGAATAAGCCCATTTCGTCCACCGGTCCCTGTTGTCTCGTTTATTTTTAAGCTGACAAAGTATTCGAGTTGTGAGTAAATTACACGTGGACTAGGTTACGGGCTTGTTTCGGGCAGTTGATGAATATTAAAATGGCGCACAGGTTTTTTAACGTCCAAGGTTTTTTTTATGAATACGATAGAATAAAATAATCAAACATCAAAAATCAAAGCGCTTTATTTCCTTTCCTGTATAACGTTATTGCACCATTAATACAGAAAAATAAATAATAATAAAGGAACTTAATACTAGCTCTTACCTAGGGGCTTACGAAGGGGCCTAGAATTAGATTTTTTTTTTAGATATATCTAGTGGCACACGATGTCGTTTTACAAGGGTCGTCTATGTTTTTCGAGTGTTTCTACGGGTAATGTTCATTCTTCATACCTAACACAGGACTTTGTGTCCCTGTTTAAAATATTTCACTGGTCAGCATTGTAATACATTTATCCTTGGATAATAATAAAGTATTTGTATTGTATTCTACATCAGACAAATTTCTGTCTAGGGAAATCTTTGAAACTATCATGGTTTTTAACACAAAAAAATACCCCGGTGAAAAAAGTCAAAAGTGATCAAGTCATAATATACATAGGTATGTATTAGCCTATTATTATCTATATCTTTGTTTTTATCAATAGCTTTTTAAGTGTTCTTATTACTACAATTATTATGTTTTTTTTTTATTTCATTGTGTAGGCCTGTTCGTGACGTCACCTGTACGGGCTCTAATGGAAGACCAGCGCTGGCTAAGTCTCTCACGGAGCTTAGCCAGCATTATGCTGAGTTAGAGCCCTTTTGTAACAACTCTCTACATGTACCTATTCTATAAGTGTGTCTTTTTTTGTTAATTTATGTTGTTATGAATAAATGTCTTTCTATTTCTATTTCTAAAATGACTTGCCTTGCATTTCCACATTAAAAGGCTCTAGTGGCCCGGGCAGAGTATGTGTCAACTAATTATAAAAATCTTATCCAATCCTCTAAAAAGCTAGTACCTAGGATGAAGAACCTTTTTTACCTGACTCGCTTCCTGTAGAGTGCCAGACTATCCACGCACTGCACCTCGTTACCGTACCACACGTGACGTAGATCACGTAGACACGTCACATGATTTACGTGTCACGCTCGAGCACGCGGTTTGCGAATTAATCGCGGTTTTAGCGCTGAAAGGGTAATCTCTGATGAATTAGTAGATACAGCGGCCATTTTGGATTCTAAGAGTCGACCAATTTAATTATAAAATATAAGTGAAAACTGTGAAGCTTCTGTTTAACCCTAAATGATTTTTATAAATGAATAAAACCACGTTACCTCAACCTTACACGTCAACAACTTCAACTTCTTATTTTTACGGCTCGCTGTGTTCATGTTGCAAGTCTGTCAGTGTCCATGTAAAAGGCTGCTTTAGCACAGTACACATATGGAATACTGAGCCTAAAGTTTAGCACCATAGACTAATTTTTTCGTTCATGTTTAGCACATTGTAATTTTACTTACATTCTAGTTTATCTCTCTCTCTGATCTCTAATCTGTTTATTATTTTTATTTTACTATTAATTTTATTTTGTTTGTTTAGAGCATCTCTCTTTCCTTGTCCGTGATGTGACTAAATAAAAAAGGTACAAACTGAAAATCAGCGTTGTTCCGCGCCATGCGTGGTTCAGCACATAGCTGAGTTTGACCCTTTTTGGTCAGCAGGTGTATTATTATTATTGTTTCGCTGCAGTTTTATTTAATTTAATTTTTATGTTTGTTGTGTTTTACTGTTTTAATGTGTTGTTTTGTCAAACCTGTTTTTTTTTTTGACCAAATAAAATTATTTTCTTTCTTTCTTTCTTTCTTTAACCACAACTGTTCTACCTATTTAAGTTAAATAAGCTGTTTGTTTTCCCAAATAATTATTATTTATTTTATTTTAAGCCATTATTGTCCCACTGCTGGGCAAAGGCCTCCCTTTTCTCCTTCCAATCCTCGCGATCCAACGCTGCAACAGGCCACGATGGAAGATGTACCTCGAGCTCGTCGCGCCATCCCATCCTGGGACTTCCACGTCGCCTCTTAGCGTTGGATGGGCTCCACTCTGTGGTGGTCTTTGCCCACAAGTCACTGGACATACGGCAGACGTGTCCGGACCAGTTCCACTTCTACTTTCCAAATAAATAAAAAAAAAAAAAAAAAAACTTGACGTGTCTTTAAAAGACAAAACGTAGAGTTTTGTCTTTTAAAGACCCGTCAAGTTTTTTTTTTTTTTTTTTTATTTATTTGGAACTCAGTGTTTATTAATTTCATTTCAGTTCATTTATTCCACCGCAAGTACATATTGATAAACATGATAAGTATTTGTGTTTAAATTAAGTGAGAACTATAGTGCTAAGACAAACCTAACATAGGCTTTAAGGCACTGCTAACTTAATGATGTAACCTATTTGTATGAATAAATAATCTATCTATCTATGTACATACTTACGGTGACTCGTCACCTGATGGAGGACACTTGATGTCGTCATAATCGAATTTACTATCATACATATTACTCTCAGTCATATCACTTACTCATACATCTTATATCACTTACTCATTATTACATAATATAACACAAGTTTTTGTCAAAAAAAAACTTGACGGGTCTTTAAAAGACAAAACTCTACGTTTTGTCTTTTAAAGACACGTCAAGTTTTTTTTTTTTTTTTTTATTTATTTGGAACTCAGTGTTTATTAATTTCATTTCAGTTCATTTATTCCACCGCAAGTACATATTGATAAACATGATAAGTATTTGTGTTTAAATTAAGTGAGAACTATAGTGCTAAGACAAACCTAACATAGGCTTTAAGGCACTGCTAACTTAATGATGTAACCTATTTGTATGAATAAATAATCTATCTATCTATGTACATACTTACGGTGACTCGTCACCTGATGGAGGACACTTGATGTCGTCATAATCGAATTTACTATCATACATATTACTCTCAGTCATATCACTTACTCATACATCTTATATCACTTACTCATTATTACATAATATAACACAAGTTTTTGTATATGTAGGAACCACCACAAGGAATTTTATGGAGTAGTGGAGAGGAGATAAAACAAACGGACAAAATAGTTACCTAATCCTATTTAAGCACAAAAAAATATAAACAAATGAAAATTAAGTAATGATTGGCTGTGAAGGGGCCTAGAATTAATAATAATGTCAAATTTTTTTAATTAAAATACATGTCCAGGAATGTCATAATAATGCAGCTGTATAAAACATTGACTGCGATCTTTTTTCGACGACTGCGATCTTTTTTTTAACCTAAGCCATTCGTGCTGCCGCTCTACACAGCGGTTGTGTTGCGCCGCACATGCGTTTCGTTCGAAAAACATTACGGCTGTGCTGAGTCACACAGGTCTGTATTTTCTCAGCCGCTGCGCTAGAGTGGATTACGCATATAAGTAACTTGTAGAAAACAATTACGGTGTGATTTCAGCAATCAAAGTGACGACCTCTGTAGCGCGGAGGGCGAAGGTCCGCCTAAGACGCAGGAGGTTTCGGGTTCGATTATGCCTCGAGACAAATATCTTTACGATCTGCAGATATTGTTCAGGGTGTTGCGGTCGTTTTCTATGTATTATAATAAAAATCTAAAACAGTACGTTTCGTTTCGTTCGTGTTAAGGTTCGTAGTTAATCCGCTTATATCCGTAATAAAGAATTCCCTGTAGATAATCCTATTTTATCCATTTCGATAAAAAGATGCCTCGTTGTGGGAAATCCGCTCAGTGGACCAGAAATATGGGGTAGGACCGGTAAGGGTTTAAATGTCAAGGTGTCGCTGCCACGGAGATATGAGCCTTTGGACGTTGGATTTGAGTTTAAATTTCTAAAAACAGTATGAATTTCAAAAGAAGGTCGATTTTGTGGAGAAGTGAGTCACCGCCATGCGGTGGAAGCATGCATAGCCAAATATTGAGCCTGAAATTTTGTTACTTATTGATAAAATTATAACGTACTCAATAAAAGTACTTATTTAATTAATGTACTAAATAAAGAAACAGTCGCTCCGTAGCGTTTGAGGCGTAAGAATCGACTCCCGTAAAGCCCGCGCAAGTAGTAACAGGAACTTGCCAAAGGACGGGCAGCAACTTCTTTCAGGATATTTTTAACACATCTACTGCGATCACCAATCCGCCTGCCAAACGTTAAAACAAAAGAGACGAGGTTCGATGTTAGACTGTAGTATTTTTTTTGTATGGTTATACATATTTCCGTCTTTTATCGACCGATTAGGAAAATTATTTCGCTATCTTTCGCTGAGCTAGCCTAGCCTGCTAGTCGTCAAATGAAAGGACGACCGATGTGCCGCGGTGGGCGAAGGTCCGCCTGCGACGCAGGAGGTTGCGGGTTCAATTTCCGCCTCGGAACAATTGTGTGTACGATCTGCAGATATTTGTCCCGGGTGTTCTGGTCGTTTTCTATGTATCATAAAAAATATATGTAATGTATTGTATATCAGTTATCGAGTAACACAAGCTCTGCTTACCACGGGACTATATAATGTTGTGTGAATTGTCCAGCATTATTTATTTATTTATTTTTCATAAACCTATTCCTATTGTCCAGAGGTTCGTTCGTCCCTGTTTTTTGTGTCGGGAGTCAGCACGAGTGAGTTGAAATTGAATTTGACGTGACACCCATCGGCAGAGATGACGAAAGGCTTTTTTAGAAAAAGTTTCGCTTTGAACATGCGGGTCGCATTTACAGGACAACCATTTTGTTTTTTTGAAAAACGAATTGTTGCCATGGATATTGGAGAGTGTATGAATATTTTGCAAAAAACCATGGATATTGGATAGTGTACTGATTGGTTTTTGTTTCAACAACATGTAGTTTTAAATATTTGGCTGTACTCTTGTTTTAGCGAGGTATTTTGTGTTTATTTATTTAGAAAGAATATACATAAGACTTATGTACTATAACACTCTTTAAACTCGTATGGGTTTGACCCAAATGTTACGTGTACATAACTTTGTACGTAGATATAAGAAAAGCTCTCAAAATAGCTTATGATCTAACGGTTAGTATAGTACTGAGTCTAACCCCCATATCTTTAGTCATTACCTCAACTTCGATTCAAACTCTACTGCGTTCGCTCCAAATGCGTTTCGGTATGCTTTATCGTAAAAAAATCCTTCACTCGAAACAGCCTTCGAGAATTTTTTCATACGAGTGGAATAACGAACTGTCATCTCAAGGTACCTCGCTACCTACCTTGAATGCTCCTCGAAATAGTTTGTTGTTATTTACAATGGATTTTGGAGACTATCTCAATTACATTTACGACGATGAAACCTACAATTACCCATCGCGAAGGTATATAAGAGAGGTTGATATATAACCAAATTAACGACTAAGCATACCAAACTCGAGCATGTTTTGGAGGAATGCTCGAAACGCCCTTGAACAGGTTTGAGTGGAGAATTATTTGAGGTAATGACTAAAGATATGGGGGATAGTCATGGTGTTTAGGTATGATTTTCATTCAATTTAAAATTTCTTTATCAGGTGTTACAGTATGAATGCTAGTGTACATTTTATTTCATCATCATCATCAGCCTATAGCAGTCCACTGCTGGACATAGGCCTCCCCCAATGAGCGCCATAGCGCCCTGTCTTCAGCTTGCCGCATCCAGCATCTACCTGCAGTATTTCGCAGGTCGTCATCCCACCTGGTCGGAGGGCGTCCTACACTACGTTTACCGAGTCGTGGTACCAAGAACACGTTTGCCCCATCGGCCGTCGGTTCTTCGCGAGATATGGCCGGCCCACTGCCACTTCAGCTTGCCAATTCTTTGAGCATTTACATTACATTTTATTTAATCCACGCATTTTACTTGAACACGAAAACTTATAGCATGTTGTTAATTTAAATAAACAAAGGCGAATTCTATACGCAGCATATTATTCGATAGATAAACTTTCATGAAACAACCTGTCCAATTATTGGCCATCAACAAAACAAACAACATTATTGTAATAATGGCTATAATGTATGTAATATTAAATGTTGTTTTTTTTTATGTTATCCCGATCAATAGTTATCGAGGCCCATTATATTCGGACATCTAGTAAGGGTTACGCAGTAATTCAATTGGTAACTAGACTCTAGGTGGATTGTTAGTAATGCCTTCATAATACAGAATGTACAGGGTGCCACAAACAAGGTTACTAAGCCGAAAGGCGTTCTTTTAAAATATTATTCGAATTTGGACGCGTTTACCGATTCCCGCCTCGGAATAATTGTGTGTACGATCTGCAGATATTTGTTCCGGGTGTTCTAGTCGTTATATATGTATAATAAAAAATATATATCTATGTAATGTATTATTTTTTTTTTTTTTTTTTTTTATTTATTTAAACGCACAAAACATAAAATAATCACAAAATATACAGAATTTGAATAATAAAGGGTTTAGAACTTGATCATTTCACAAATTATGTGCATACTGAGAATCATAAGAACAAAACGTGTAGAGCAAAACGTATGATAGAAAAGCTTGAAATAGAAAAAAAAAAACAATAAACCGGATTGGTACCTAAATCTAAATATAAGTAAACTTACATGTGTTCATGCACCCACGTACAATTACACATCATTATAAGCTTAGGATCAGGAAACTTAATCTAATTTAACTGATTTTAAAGTTCGGGTAAACTGGCTCAATTTGGGAACAAAAATGTCAAGGACAGTGTTATCCTTAGATAAATCATTGTATTGACGGGCCATTCTAGTTAGGGGGTTGTAAAATGAAATATTGTTTTTAAAAGTCAACAAAGCAAAGAGGTTGGTTTTATTGGACCTGCGAGCACTAAATCGTGTATTATAATAAATCTCTGATAGCAGCTTGGGGGAATCAATGATTGAATGTATAATTTTATATAAATAAATAAGATCGAGATGAACGCGCCTGGTTTCCAAGGACTGGACATTGAATTTAGATAGTCTAACTTCGTAATTTAGACTAGAACGACCAGGATGCATTCTGTAGCATAACAGACGTAGACATTTTCTTTGCACCCTTTCAATTTCGTGACTATGAACTTTATAGTTCGGCGACCATATAGGACTACCATATTCGAGAACGCTTCTTACAAGGGCAAAGAAAAGGTATAGTAGACTATGGGGCTTTTTAAAACCTTTAGTTGATCTGAGGACAAACCCTAATAGTTTATTAGCTTTAGAAGTAATATTTTGGTAATGAGGCCGAAAAGAAAGCTTATCATCAAAGTAAATTCCCAAGTCTTTAGCTACAGACGAACGATTCAAGACATGGCCGTTAATGTAATAGTCGTAAATAATCTTATTGCATTTATTCGTGAATGTTATTGTAAAACATTTACTGACGTTTAAGAACATGCGATTACTAATACACCATCGAGACAACGTATCAAGATCATTTTGTAGACTCTCACAATCACTTGTGTTAGTGATAGTATGAAATATCTTTAAATCATCCGCATATAGGAGACAATTGCAAGAAAGACGCTGAATCAAATCATTAATAAATATCACAAATAGTAGAGGTCCTAAATGGGATCCCTGGGGAACACCAGAGGTCACTTCTACAGGCGATGAAACAAAGCCTTTCAACGCCACCAGCTGACTTCTTTTATCTAAGTAAGAACACAACCAACGAAATAAGCTTCCGTGGACGCCGTAAAGTGACAGTTTGTGACAAAGTAGAGCGTGATCAACCTTGTCAAAAGCTTTTGAAAAATCGTTATAAATCGAATCGACTTGACCACCTTTCGCGAAGGACTGACAAAGGTAATGTTTGTATACTAAAAGGTTGCTTACCGTTGATCTGTTTCTAACAAAGCCATGTTGATGTTCTGAAATTGCAGGTTTTATGTGATTGTAGAGATGGCCATACACAAGAGATTCAAATAATTTAGCAAAGCAGGACAATATACTTATTGGACGGTAGTTCTCACAGCGCGATTTATCGCCGCATTTAAAAATTGGAATGATGTGTGCTGTTTTCCAGCGCGTAGGAAAAATACCAACTGATAGGGATTTATTAAATATTAGAAAAAGAGGGACTGCTAGTTCTTCAGCGCAACTCTTAACAAATGATGGCGGGATCAAATCAGGACCTGGGCCTTTATTTTTGTCTAACTGCTTGATTTTAAGCAAAATATCTACTTCACAGATATAAACGCTAGACAAAGTGCTAGACAATCCATCGATATCTTGGAAATCGCTACTGTCTATTTGGCTAGAGTTACTCTCAAACACCGAGCTAAAGTAGGTAGAAAACATTTGACAAACATCGTTACCACTGGATGACGAAATGCCATTAAATGACATCGTTTGTGGTATTGAGACGTGGCCTTTCCTGTTATTAACGAATCTCCAAAATGATTTTATATTTGTCTGGATAGCTTCTTCAGTCGATATCAGATAATTTTTGTAGCATTCATTGGCCAGTGATTTGCATCTTTCTCGGAGAAGTGAAAACGTATCATAGTCTCTAGGGTTACCAAATTTTTTAAAAAGCTTATGGAATTTATTTTTTTCTTCGTTACATTTAATTAGCGGCTTGCTATACCAAATTGGATATGATGATTTTTTTAAACAAATTAACGGTGTGTGTCTCCTAATTATTGTGAAAAGAATATCGTAAAAAATGTCGGTGCACTTGTCCACGTCAGAGGAACTTAGTGTAGTTTGCCAATCAATCGACTTAAGTTCTGATTTAATTTCTAATAAGTTGCATTTTAAAAAGTTGAGAATCCTAGCATTACGGCACTTTAGTCCTTTGTGAGCGTGTATTATTGGTATGTTGATCAAAATAGCGGGATGATGTTGGTCTTCGCGGCTCATGGCAGAAGTCACGTCAACTGCAATCGACTCTATCGTTGAAAGAACTAGATCTAATATACGGCCGTTAGTATTAGTGATATTATTAAATTGCTTTAAATTACAAAGAGTTAATAATTCGTGTAAGAGAGTACTTTTTTTGCTCATTAAATTTATATCTGTAGTCTGTATATTTGAGTGTATAAAATCAGGGGTATTAAAATCTCCAACTAAAATGTAATTATCATAAGGAAAATCGTTTAAAATTATTCTTTGGCAGTTAGAGTAAAATTCTTCTATTTTTGATATATTTAAGTCAGGAGGAAGGTAACAAACGCATATGTTCAATCTAGGGGCACCCTTAGACTCAGGCAAGATGGATAACCAGATGTCCTCCATGTTGCTGTCCCAAGAATCCTGTCGGATAACTTGGTATTTTTTGAGCACCGCTAATAAAACGCCACCACCTTCACGTTTGACAGAGCAGCTTTCTTCGCGGTCCCTTCGGAATATATTATAGCGACGGTCAACTACTTCTGCGTCAAAAACGCTGCTGTTTAGATTTGTTTCTGTCAGGCAAATGACATCAAAGTTAGAGTTGAGAATATTTAATTGAAATTGAGCCAGTTTACTTCGAAATCTATTAACATTTTGATAATAAACAGTAATCATTAGTACAATCAGTACAGTAATATAGGTAAAATAAATTAATAATCTAGATAACAAATACAAAGTAGCAGGAAAACTATGAACTACTCAGATTTTAGTTTGCTTAAAGTTTCTGAGTTTTTAACTAAAATAGCAGGACTCTTCTCGTCCTTGCGTATGTAAATTTGACCATAACGTACCCAATTAAACTTATAATTAGTGTCTTTACAAAATTTTCGGGTGAGGCTATACAGTTCTTTAGTTTCAATGGAGAGGTGTTCTGCCAAAAAAACTCTTGAGGTAGCGCCTACGAAACCCATGTGAGCAAGACACAGATTATTGCTAGAGTGAGTTTTGTTGAAGCGCGTGACAGCAGAGAGGACTGTGTCACGTAGACGTTGCGACGACAGAGTCACTAGTATGTTCCGCGGTCTCTTGGAGTCCTTGTTCATTTTCGCCACTCGGCGGCATGTTCGAATGTCACTGTCAGAGACTACGACCTGTAATGTCTCGCAGAGACTTTTAAATAATGTATTGAATTAAGTATATCAATCATCTAGTACCCATAACTCAAGCTCTGTTTGCCTTGGGGCTAGATAAATTATATTTTAGTACTTGATTGATTGAGACTCGCTAGGAAGATCAGGGGCCAGATCCAAAAGGCAGTACTCCTGGACTCTGCACGCATCGCCAGGAAGTTCCTCTCTCTGCAGCCCTAGTCACCGGACGCCTAGCTTCGCGATCGGTGATCAACCGTTTTAATATATTTTTTACGGAAGAGTTTTATAATGTTTAATTGTAAAAGAAAATATTTTCTGCGGGAATTTGAATAAATGAAGTAAATTAATAATTTATTTTCTATTCAGAAATAACCATAGAAACAACGCGTTCGAAGCCGCTGGCAGAAACTAGTTTAAAATATTAGTGTGGATGAATTTGTATGCTTGCTTATTTACTCGCGTTACCCGCTCCGGTGAGCCCGCCATGATTCCATGGGATCCCCCACATCTGTGATCCCCTCGCCATGTTTTCATCTTATTTATGGAACCAAATATCACTTACTAGCTACGCCCCGCGACTTCGCCCTCGTGGAAATCTGTGTTTCAAATAGTTTATAAACCTTATAAACCTCTTTAATCATAGGCCATAGGCCTCCCCTAATGGCCATCCCCCAATGGCCCTCCCCCAAAAGGGGGAGGGCCATTAGGCCGTCTTCAGCTTGCCGCATCCAGCATCTGTCTGCAGTCCTTCGCAGGTCGTCATCCTACCAGCCGTAGGGCGTCCCACACTAAGTTTGCAGTTTCGCGGTCACCACTCAAGAACACGTTTACCCCAGCGGTAATCAGTTCTTCGCGAGATATGGCCAAAGGAATTACTCTATCTATTAAAAAAAACCTCATCAACATCCGTTCCGTACTTTTAAAGATCTAAGCATATCTACATAGGGACAGACAGACAACGGGAATCGACTTTGTTTTATACTATGTAGTGAAAGGTTTGCTGAGGTTAGGATATTGAATTTCTGGGACATTTGGTTGGACATTCTTTTGTTATGATTAGAAGTATAACGAAAAAGTTTTAAGTGAGTTTGTGTCTGCAATCCCTCGCTTTTATGTTGTGGTACAAATAATGGACGCGTGTCTTCTTTTTGTCCATTTGTCGTTTCAATTCCGAAGTTACTCATGAAATTCAGGAAATAATATAGTCATGAAAGATAATTTTATCTGCCCAATAATAACACAAATAAAAATATTACACACTAACTACACAGTGCATTTAAAAATAAATAAAATAAACCTACATATATGTATACAATACAATTAATAGCTACCGTGCTAGCCTGTTGGCCAAAAAGGGTCAAACTCAGTTCTGTGCTGAACCTGAATGTTTAGTCTATACCTTTAATCTATGTCGTATATTATACATTTTAACAGTTGTTAGTGAAATTTTCCGTAATAAAGGAGCGCACATTCAGCAAAACCCTGTTCGCAGTGTACAATGTGGGCTCTATTTATATTCTAAAGTCCTATTGCGATCCTTATTTAACACAATTAAACTCCATGCTGTTTCCGTTAAACACATTTTCAAACAGCTGGCAACACTGTGATATATAAATAGTAAATACAACTCTACCACAATACACTTAGAGATCAATAAAGCACAATGCTATTTGCCCGGATCCAGTCGGATTGTTTACCAAATAACCGGATTGCTTCCGACTGGCACGCGAGCTTACTTGGAAATGGTGAAGCTTTCATTACGTTAAGTCCTTTTTATTTACAGTTGCTGGAAACATTTACAGTAGAAGGTGGTAGGTTCTTATAAAGTCTCAACGATTTATGTGGCGCGGTGGGCGAAGATCCGCCTGCGACGAAGGAAGTTGCGGGTTCGGAAAAAAATGTTGTACGATCTGCAGATATTAGTTAGTTTTCTATGTATAATAACAAATACATATCTATGTAATGTTATGTATTACGTAAATTCGTTATCTATAGTAATCATAGGCCAAGCTCTGCTTAGTTTTGGGCTAGATAACGCTCTGTGGGTTGTCCAACATTATTTATTTCATTATTGGTGTACGCACTAACTATATCGTTGAACGTTTATTATGTTTGGATGTATGAAAGTTTGTTTGCGGAGCTGCGGGCAAAAACTAGTTTACAAATAACAAGATACCTACTCCTGGTTTCTAATTAGAAAAGTCAGTATTAAAATAACGAAGCTTTTGATCCCGGACGTAGGATATCCTGTAGATTTATTTAGTTAGATCCAGTTTGAATCGGCTTACTCGCGTAAACTAACTTTGTCTACAATTCGTACGGTTCGGTGGCTGGAAGGACAGGGATGAACTGAGGATGAATTATTTAGGGGCAAATTTTCTAGATATTTATTTTATTTATTTTATTTATTTTATTTATTTTATTTATTTTATTTATTTTATTTATTTTATTTATTTTATTTATTTTATTTATTTTATTTATTTTATTTATTTTATTTATTTTATTTATTTTATTTATTTTATTTATTTTATTTATTTTATTTATTTTATTTATTTTATTTATTTTATTTATTTTATTTATTTTATTTATTTTATTTATTTTATTTATTTTATTTATTTTATTTATTTTATTTATTTTATTTATTTTATTTATTTTGTTTATTTTATTCTTTTTGCACGTTAAACTATATATAAAACCTATTCTAGAAAATTTATACAAAGGTGAACTTAACCCTAAAAAGAGTTCTCTTCCAGCAAACCTTATTGGGAGAGAGAGATAAAGTAAAGATATCATGATTTCTACCCCTTACCATCTATATTTTTAAGACGGTCCTTACCTGACTGTCCAAAAAATATAGTTAGTAAAATTAGCACCTACTAGAATATCAGATGTTGGATTCAAATCTAAATGCCATTTTTACAGCAGAATTCGATATACAAAATAAAAAAAATATTGCATTATGTATGTATATTAGTCACCTAGTGCCGATAACACAAGCTCTGGTTATCTTGGGGCTAGATGATGTTGTGTGGATTGTCCAGCATTATTTATTTATCAATGGTCCTCTGCTTGTGAATCAAATAAACCATCTACTTATCTATCATATATAACCACAGCTTATCTGGATAAGCAAAATGGCTGGATGCCCATAGTGACTATTAAATAATGGTAATTAGTTGTCATTATGGTAGTTAGTTGTCACTATGGGCATCCCGCCATGTCCCGAGTAAAAGACGGTATTGCCCCCGTATCTTGCCTCCTTAGTCCATCCACTCCAGGTAGAAACGCTCACAAATACCACAGCTTATCCAGTAGGTAGCCAGTCACCACGAGCACGCCGCCATGTCCCAATTAGAGGACGGTATTCGACCACAAGTTGTACAATCTAACTGTAAATACCTACATATGTATGTCTGACGAGATTCATTTAGGTAAACGAGTCATCATCATCATCATCGGCCTATGTTAGTCCACAGCTGGACACAGGCCTCCTAATGAACGTGTGCGGTACATGTTATACATCTTTCATCAGTTTAGATTATCTATTATTGCCTTATATAAAGAAATAGCAGCGAGCTATGGAAATAGCTATGGGAGTCTCTATGAAGGATAGGATTCGTAACGAATACATCCAACAGAGAACCAAAGTTATCGACATAGTTGAATTAGCAAGCTGAAGTGGTAGGTACTGGGCCGGCCATATCTCGCGAAGAACCGACAACCGCTGGGGTAAACTTGTTCTTGAGACCACGACTCGATTTATAGAAACTGCGAGCAAATCTCTTTCCATAGTTCGCTGAGCGACATCGAACTAGTGAATCAGCCCTACCGTGAGTGTCCATGTCTCAGCTCCGTAGATCATAACGGGTAGGACGCACTGGTTGAAAACTTGCCATCATCAGCCCAAACTGCCTATCAATCAAGAACACGAATTGGAAACATGCTTTTTTATTTAGTAAACTGTTGTACGACGTACAGTTTTGTTGTAGAGATTTTACCTTTTTACGGTTAACAGTAAAACAGAAAAAATTCCCAACAATATATTTTTTTATCTTACTGTTTGTAATCTCTAATCGTACCTCCTTTTGTTGCAGGTACGTTTACATCAAAGCGGCTATCAAATTAAGGAGACGTATAATTTTGACAACCACTAAGGTAAGCGAGATGAGATAAAAATTCAACAAATTGATACCTACTTACATAAACAGCCTGTAGGTAGAAATTTAACAAGTTTTTCACATGGGAATTATACGTGATGTTTTATGATTTTAAGGTGGATCGTTTCGTGATGGCACAAGTTAAATTTTTTTTTGTGGTTTGCATTTTGATTTCCTTCTACAAGTACTTAATAAAACTATCGGAAAAGTAATTTGCCACAAATCGTAAACCCTTTTTATGAACACGGTAAAACCAACTTCCAAGTAGTCAAGTCAAGTGAAGTATTTTAGGAACATTTGGGAATATAAAATATGTTGATTTTTCCCAAATTATTTTTCCAAATGCCTCAAAAATACTAGCTAATCGAAGTTAGTTTTTTCATATGTTAATAGAAAATGGTTTCTAATTTGCGACAAATAACTTTTCCGCTGCTTTATTCCTTGCAAGAAGCAGGAAAAAAATAAAACCACTTTAAAAAATGTATCCCTTGCCAACACGAGGCGGTCAACCTAATGTTAGCTCTGGATTGAATAGAGTGCAAGTACATAATTACTTTTTAGAATGATTCTTTCAGACGTCTTTGAAAAATAATTGCAATTGAAAGAAAAGTTAGGTCTCAACACAATATTGAAAAAATTAAAACAAACCGGCCCCCTGATTATGTAACTGCGACCGGTTTGCGACAGGCAAAAATTAAGCAATCAGTGCTGTCAAAAGCCAATTTTGTATTAGATGACACCAGGTACTACGTCACCCAGCAATCGAGCACTAGGTTTCCCTCTGCCGGACAATCGGTGAACTAAAAATTGCTTGCTAAAATTGCGGTCGCGGTCGCGTCGCTGTTGCTGTTGCTTTTACATAATCAGCCTGCCGATTTGGTTTCAGTTTTTACACAAATGGTCCGAAAATTTTGATAAAATGCCTAGTACATGCAAATAGCTGAGAACCAAATCATATAAGGTAGATGTTACAAGTATTTGAAACCTCATTTATAAGAAACAAAAAAAAAGATGGCGCCTCAGTTTGCTTGAATCAAAATCGTAGACGGTAAAGAAATGCAGGATAAACGCTTCCTTATTTAGTTCTTGCTAATAGCAATTAGTTAAACTAACTACGGAGGGACGTTAGCAATTTCAAGCCAAATTGAGATTATAATTATTTCCTCGGTGAAATGGCATTTCTGGTGTAGTGTAAGTTTAGGGGTGAGATGAGAGCTAATTTGTATTTTGTTGCATTTTTTTAGAGAACATTCTTGCTGGGGTTTGGAAATCTGGGCATACTTAGAGAAAATGTAAATGTGTAAAATCCATTTTCCCGGGGCCAAATTCAGATAACCAATTGCATTACTATGACAATGGGATGCTCGCAGAATAGTCCATATATGAAATAAACTCTAAATAGTGCGTACGGTGCTATTTGCACGGAAAGTAAAAGTAAGAAAGTAGATTAGTTTGAAACTGTTTATCCGTAGTTTTTTCATTAAAGCTAATACCAAAAAGTGTTATTCTGAAACTATTTTCACTATATCATTAATATACATCGTTATGGTGAAGCGTTATGGATTTAGTGGAATTCTGCCTCTGCCTGTAAGAGGAAGAGCTTAAATATAAAATATAAGTAACGCTGGAAAAGGGATTGACTAAATAGTGTCATCGATAAAGATTTGAGACTATTAAAGGTGCCAAGCAGTAATTGCGTATTTTTTTAACCTTTGTGCACATCGCATTGACCTTTAATTTTCATAAAATATTTCTCTCGTAGATAAAAGTAGGTTAAAAACAGGTATTTAGTGCAAGAAAGTATAGATTAGGTAGGTGTTATAAACATATTTAGGCCTGATTATTAACTCCGCAGACAAATTAATATGTTACAGGCGAATATTTTATCGATGTGACACCATAAAAGAAATATATTACAATACAATACAAAAATTCTTTATTGTACACCATAATCAAATCATTACAAAAATACCAATATTAAATCGTATATTCCTCAGATTTAACTTGAAATTTGAACCTTCGCCACTGTGTGGTCTCTGTATTTATACCGCTGGTTCAAAAACACGTTCACACAGCCCTGTTTTGTCAGTGTTCCGCGTCCCTATTCTGGCTCATTGGTTCGAGCCATCCCTGAGGCAAATGGACTGTGAACACTCTGTCGAGACAATTAATTCACACTAGAAAATTAAGCAGAGTAAAAACAAAACGAAAAAAAAGCGGGATAGTCTTTGGGTACTGCCGATAGAAGTGAAAACTAAGCAATTTTATATTTTATTTATACCGGGAAAACCATAAAGTACACATAATTACATATATACACAGTTAGGAAAGCGTTCGGTGTCGATAACGCTATTTTTGTTCACCTAAAAAGTGCTCATCGCGCATAAAGAAGTGTTCACTTCAATAGTAAAAACTTCTTAAGAACGGATACATGACAGCTACTGTATTTGTCTTGATAAATGCAGTCTTGTAAAATGTTTTTTTTTTTAATCGTTCCAGATCTATTCAAAACTCAACTTTCACGAACTTACAAACTTTCAGGTCTTTATTCCAAGTTTTTGTCTTCGTAGTCACGAATGATAGTGCCGCCGACGTGATGCTCTGCTTTCTCACAGACGTAGGTAAAGGACGATCATCTACTAATAGTATTTTTTTTTAAATATCGAAAACCGATTCTGTTCTTTCCCTTATCATCTATAAACTCACAAGGAGATATCATTTTTATAACGACCTCATCCTTTTTTCATAATTATGGTGTTCGTAATTCGATGCCTTGCACCACACCATCTATTCTCGCAGTTGTCGTAAGAGGCGACTAAGGGATATCCACCGGGGGGCAGGCAGCGCCTCCTGCAGAACAACTTACCATCATTCCCAAGCCACATGTCCAGCGTGGAGATTATGGACATTACCCCCATAAGATAAAGATAATAAGGCGCTTATTATGGTTAAGCCTGCGTTCAGCATTGGACCAATATTTGAGGTTGAGGTTCGTAATACTAAACTTTTCTGAATTTGAAAGACAAAAATATCGTCCCGTTTCGTTCAGTCGGAAAGAGGCGCCAAAGATTTCATCAACGTGGCCAAGACGCCATTCACTATTTTTATACATATATTTTATACATTTCATATAAACCCTTCGTAAAGATATTTTCTAAAGAAATACTCGTAGTTTCACCATTCGCATAAACAACATTTGTTTCACATCAAAGTCGAAGTTTCCAATTTTAAATCAACCGATTCGAACACGACCGTGCCGAAAATAGCCGAACGCAACCGACGTGCGCCGAAAATAGCCGAACGCACGCTGACTACGTAATTGTTGACCCTATTACCAAATGGTTAAGGGGAGGGATAACCATCTCACCGATTGTTGATTTAACTGATTACATTTTTCTTTACCTTATTTAATGAAAAAATAATTGTAATTTATTAGTCATTCAAAGCAAAAAAACAACTATAGTTAATGGTGCGGGATCAATTCCCGTCCACGTCATAATTTAACTTTTATTTTAAACTATCTTAAATTAGAATGATTATGCCAATTTTTATCAAGAGAAAACTACTGAACGGATGGGGCTGAAATTTAGCGTAGGGGAAGCAGGGGGAATGCCGATCACTTAAGGAAAAAAGGCTATAACTTTTTTAAAAATTGGTTTATTTTAGAAAAAAATTCAAGAAACGTTAGTTAAACTATTTAGTAATCAACATGCATTACAACCTATTATCTATTTCTCTTATAAAATTAGTAGGAACACGTACAAAAAAATATAGGTTTGACCGTCATTTCCCCTGAGCACGGGTAATACCGGTCATGCAAAGGGGTAATGGCGATCAAAAGTTATTGCTTAATTGAAACAATCCAGATACATTTTTACTTATAATAATGTGTAAAAATTATGGAGATCCACCTTACTTTGGCATATTAATAGGCTACTATGATAATCAAGCATAAACAAAGTCAATATCATTCATATCATCATTGCTATCATCGTTGCAAAGGTTAGGATGATTTTCTACATCCTCCGATGAACTTTCTTGAAAAACTTTGCGTTTATAAGATTTCTTTCTTGTCATATTTTTATCAGATTTCATTTTAGCCTTCGTTTAGTCAGTTTTCTCAGCTCCTTTAGTTTTTACTATTTTCTTAGCTGCTCGTCTTTTAGACAACCCCCTTTCAATCAAAGCTTTGGCATGCAATAAGTCTTCTTCACTCCCAGCCGCTTTAGCGGTCCCTAGTTCTTTTGCGATTTCTAGGCATATCTGTCGACAAAATAATGAAACATGACTTTCGGGTAATGGTGGTCACTTGACCGGTATAACCCCAAACGACAGTTTTGTAATCTAGTTGAATTTTACCAAAACACAGATACAATTATTTAAAAGTGTTTACGATATCGTTTAATTTAATGTTTTTTAACAAAGAAAATGAATTACAACATTGAGTTACTGAAATAAATCTGTACTTACCGATTGTCGCACTCAGCCAAAAATTAGATCATAGCGGCCCGAAACAAACAAACGTGTCTCTCTCTCGGGTGCAGCAAGCTGATTGAACAAACTTGTCACTACTTGCTTTTGCGTCTCGCCCCCCGCCCTTCAGCCCGCGTACCGCTTTTCTATGCACCGCATTTTGTTAGTTATTAGGGTGACCGCCATTACCCACTGACCGGTATAACCCCTGCTTACCCTACAGGTAGTTGCAGGCCCGGAATAAAACATAAGCTACTTTCTTGCTATCCGATAAATCATTTCCCATGGGATAGAAATAAACTTAAAACGTTTCCATAGAAACAACGCATAGAAACAACACAACACCGTGAGCAGAAACTAGTCCTTTATAAAAATCCATTGCATTGGATGACCGTGGAATCTCATGCCTCTATTGAGGGGCCTCAACGTGTGTTGAGGCCCTCAATAGAAAATAGTACAACTATCGGCCACGCTTCGCCTTAATTGCTATTTAGAGATGACGTGCCGGACCCTTTTAGCCGATAGTAAAATGATTCGCGACGCGAATTAGAACCGCGTTACCGCGAAGTGAAAATGTGGGAAATTTTAGTGCATTCACAATAACTGCTCCAAGAAATGTTTCAGCTGTGCTGTAAGCTCTGGCCGGCGTGGCTAATGTTAACATTAAGTCAGAGAGTTGTGCCAAAGTTTGTGGAATTTGGGTATTAAAAAACTATAAACCAACTCCTAAATAATGAAAATGGGCTTAAACCTTAGGTTTTAAAAGAAGAATCATCGAATTCGAAAATGGGCTTAGTTTAAAAAAAAGAATAATCGAAATCCGTTGGCGTGATATTGAGTTATTCGTCCATTTTTCGCGCACATATGCAAATTTAAGACTTATATGGTTTTAGCGTAGATGCGTTTGTCAGAACTGAACCAAATTAAAATGGGACCAAACGAGAAGCACCAGCTTTCAAATAAAATAAGAATCATCAAAATCGGTTCACCCAGTCGAATATTCTAAGTAACAAACATAAAAAACAGCCGTATTGACACCCTCCTTCTTTTTTGAAGTCGGTAACAAAACGTGGAACTACGCTACTCATTGGAACAGTTACGCAGTTACTCCGATCTGCCGCGTGGTTTTTCGCAAAAACCATCCATCCCGTATTGACATTTGAAAGCCATTTGAATGGTCTTCAATTTTAAATTGTATAGATTAGATATGGACATTGAAATAGCCTTCAATACCATTGAAATGGCTATGAAAAGTATTTTTATGTGTATAATAAAAATATCTATCAATGTAATGTGTCACTACCCATACCGGAAGCTCAGCTTGGGGCTAGATGATGCTGTGTGGATTGCCCAGCATTATAATAAATAAAAAAAACATTCTCGTGCGTTTATTAAATTCGCGAATGAATTGGATAAAGGCGATAGTTACTAAAACGTGCGTCACCAAAGCGCCTAATATAATAACATAAATTATAATAATAATAAATATTACTACGTAACTTTTATTCAACAAAAGCGCAGTCTGCCTACATCTTAAGTTAATACAATAATAGATCAATAGAAAATTCTTTATTGCACTTTGAATAGAAACAATGTACAATAAAAACTTAAAAATTATTTAAAATTGGCGGTCGTATCGCTCAAGAGCTACTATATAACACGTTTTAATATGTAGCTAAACAATGAAGAGCAAGAGCTATGGCGCTCATTGGGGAGGCCTAAGTCTAGCAGTGGACTAATATAGGCTGATGATGATAATGATGATGAAACAATGGAGATTGGCCTACATATTATTCAAAACGTATTAGTCGGTAATCTACATACCGTCTTACTCGCTTAGTCTTAAGACGCTTGATCAGGGTCTTGACAAAGCAAACTTCCTAAATGTTACTTGACTTGACAGCTACTCGTAGCTGTGACGTCATTATCCCTGGTATATAGATATCATTTTTTTAAATAAAATATATTATGGGCCGAATACGGCATATAATGTGGGACGAAAGCAGATTTTTTCATGTGGGCCGAAATTCCTAGGGACGAATCTGACATAAATCAGATATCAGTACTGATGAGGACCTTTAAATAGAGAATAGACAATTATAAAGAGAGAATTCAATTTCACTCGTGTTCCTAGGTCAATTTGACTTAATGCGGATAATTCAACGTCACAAATAAATACGCAAACAGAAAACCATACCTTTTGCATACCCATTTACCTATTTCCAAAAGGAGTGCCTAATAATGTAACGGGTTTAGAATAAGGACCAATTTGAAAAACAACAGGCCAAATACGTCACATGATCCATTCTCAAGTCTCCGTTAAAAAAATACTATATCGTTACGTTACTACGGGAGGAAGCAGATATCAAGTTAAAAAGGAAGCTTTATCGTTAGGCGAACATTCTCTTATGGACTGTAAAAACCCCCTGTCCCTGACAATGCAGTTAAATAATGACTTAAGTACTTTTTTATTATCTTTATGGACCAAAAACCTATAGAGGGAAAACCTATTATACTGTTAACTCTATTCGTGAGTCTGACTTGCACTTGATGTTTTATTTTAAAGAAATTACCACAATACTAATTTATACTATAATAAAAAATATCTATCTATGTAATGTATTGTATTATGTATATCAGTTATCTAGTACCCATAACACAAGCTCTGCTTACCATGGGGCTAGATAATGCTGTGTGAATTGTCCAGCATTATTTATTTATTTATTTATTATTATTATACTTCACTAGCTGCGCCCCGCGGCTTCGCCCGCGTCGAAATCTATGTGTTAAATAGTTTATAAACATTCCTCTTGAATCACTCTATCTATTAAAGAAAACCGTTTCAAAATCCGTAGCGTAATTTGAAAGATCTAAGCATACATAGGAACTGACAGATAGCGGGAAGCGACTTTGTTTTATACTATGTATACAACATACAGTATAATAATAATAAATAAATAAATAATGCTGGACAATTCACACAACATTATCTAGCTCCGTGGTAAGCAGAGCTTGTGTTATGGGTACTAGATAACTGATATAAATAATACAATATATTACATAGATAGATATTTTTTTATTATACATAGAAAACGACCAGAACACCCGGAACAAATATCTGCAGATCGTACACACAATTGTTCCGAGGCGGGAATCGAACCCGCAACCTCCTGCGTCGCAGGCGGACCTTCGCCCACCGCGCCACATCGGTCGTTAGTATAATGATGATAACCATATTACAACCCAAATGCAGGACTATACAATCACCACGTAGAATAAATACTAAATGAATGTTTTAATATCGCCCCAACACCACCTCTCGCCCGAGTCGAGCTGACAGCGAAACAAATGACTCCAGAGAATGGCACGGAAACGTCAAGCAAGCTGCGGGAATAATGTTTCAACTTGCAAAGTGACACCCTTCAACTTATAGCATTATGTTTTGTCAATGGAGTATTATCATTATTCATCCATGGTTGTCTGGTAGAGATCGCTCCTGAGCGATAAGACCGCCAATTGTATCTAGTTTTTTAAGTTTTTATTTTACATTGATTTTTTATACTAAGTGTGCAATAAAGAATTATCTATATATTTATCTATTATCCTGTTAATGTGGGTTGTAAGGGAAACTCTAACATCTCGTCTCAAACACAATTGAATCCATTTTAGTTTTTTCATAAGGTAATAGAAACTGGTTTTCCGATTCGTTTCACGTTCCGCTAGTTTTATTCTACAGAAAGCAAAGAAATTTTAAAACAAAACAAAATAATTCTAGGTATTGATACAACGGGTATTTACCGCGTTTATTTACCTATGTTTCCTGACGTTGAACCTGACCTGATGAAACTTCCGCTACGCGATAAATACCCGTTGTAGCAATACTAATAATTATTGTGTTCAAATCGAGCAAGTTTAAAATATATAAAACGAAATAATATCGCGCCGACGCAAAACGATCAACCTGAATGGCAAATATTTAAATCGCCTAAATATCTTTAAAACTTATTATCCCATAAAAGTTGGTAACAATAAATCCTCGCCAATTTTAATAAAACATCTCCTAAATTACAAGTTCTGAATTGCAACAATTCATAACCTTAACTTATTACATTTCAAAAGAACAGTTCTTAGAGAAAAGCTGCCATATTGTACATTTTCTCGAGCGTTTTAGGGGTCCTCAATGAAATGATGAAAACGGATCTCATACTTTATCGTTTATCTATCCAAGCTCTACTTGAATAACTTCCAAAAATAACTCACGAAATAACTTACAAAACGTTGACTATACCTTTATTTATTTAATTCCAGATGTTAAATCAAATTTAAAATAAAATTCTATATAGATCCAATTTGGAACAAAGTCGGTTTGAATTAATAATTATTATCAATTAATTATCAACGAATTATAATTCGGTAAATGTATTTACGCTATTTTATAATTATCAAATCGTTTGTAATTCTGAGGTGCAAACGATACTGTCAAGAAGTCATCGTGAAGTCTCGTATTTTTTGGGATTTGCGTTGTTCCACGTCCACACGCTAGAGGCGCTGTATCAAATTCCATGGAAAAATAAGACGTCACGATGACTTCTCGATACTGTCGATAAACCAAACTCTGGGCATTGATATAGCACTCACGATTACCCTAACAATCAGCCTTAAGGGTCCGGAGACGATCGCTCCCAAGTTCAATTCGAGGCGCTTGCAAAAATCGCTCCGAATATCGCTGTCCCTGTTTAACCCTTGCGCCCCGCCCCATGCGTGCGCAATAGCAATAAAGCCGTTCAAAATTTGGTATGAATTTGGTTGTGTTCCGTAATACCAAAAATTATGATTGAAAACTTTTTGTATTGTTCACATAGTGTTGTTATTCTGTTACAATATAGGCTATGTTCCTTAATAAGCAACGCGTAAGATATTGTTGTTTTTAATACGAAACAAATAGGACGAAAACTTGTCCATTTTCGAATAAAAATGTGCAAAATGCAATTGGCTTTAAAAAAAACTATCCAGGAACCTAGATAATTACTATTCAATTATAAATCATAAAATATTATAGTGGAAATATGCTTTAATTAGAAATAATTTTGGTATCACGTTTGTATGGGGAGTTCGTCCTCCGCTGGCCTCTTAATCTTCACAATCAATGTGTTTACTTGCGCCTCCTTTTTAAATTCATGCGAAACCTACTTCAGTCAAATTCATTCACGTACGGAACCCCAATATTTCACAGTTCGACACGCCTTTTCCATTTAATCTTCGCCTCAGATTTCTCGACGGCACAAGACGGCAGGTCTATAGAGATATAATACTTTCATTATTAAACTCAGCGTTATTGAAGATCAAGGCTATGCAATTTAAAGTCTTTTTGTATACCGTTGTAAGTAATTAAATCATCATCATCAACCTATAGTAGTCCACAGCTGGACATAGGCCTTCCCCAATGAGCGCCATAGCGTCCTGTCTTCAGTTTGTCGCATCCAGCATCTGCCTGCAGTCCTTCGCAGGTCTCTATCCCACCTGGCCGGAGGGCGTAGGAATTTAATAAAAAGTAAGAATTAAGATGTTTTAGAGAGAATAAACTTATCGTCACTATGGTAAAACTCGTTCCAATAATTTTGCAAAATCCATTTATTGTATTTGTGTTATTCCAGGCCCAGATGTATGTACATCGATGCAATATTTCAGCTCGATCTGTTCAGTAGTTTAAAGAGAAGAAGTAACAAACTGAAAATGTAAAGAAATTATGTCAATAAATAAAAATTTTACTTTTACTTTAGACATCCATCCATCCAATCTTACATAGACAGAAAATAGTGCATGCTTTGTTTTTAATAAAGAATACTAAACACCGACTTGGACTTTGATTTGAATTTCGTAATATTATATTTATATATTTTTTGTAATAATTTTATAACAAAACACTGGTTTTGCTGAAAATACAAGCAAAAAACATTTGTGACGCGTGGAATAAAATATATTTGTAAGTAACTTAAAAACCTCTTTTAAACACTTATTGTCACTCTTTGTAATCACAGTCAAAATATCAAAGTCGACCAATATCCAAGTCGAGCAACCACAACCACAAGCACAAACATTCTCACTTTCAAATGAAACAGACAAAATAAAAAACTCTCACTACATCCATAGTCATACGTTTGGTCATACAACATTATCCATGCAACCGCGTAAATAACAAAGAGTTTACCAGCATTTTGCATAAACAAATGGCGATTTCATTCCGTACAAGTTTTAACAAGAAAAACAACCAGTGCATTATGCAATTTAAAGTTTTTCAAACTGTCCAACTGCTCTGAAGTTAAATGAAATCGACCAAACAAAGGCACAGGGTAACTTTCCACAAGTTAAAACCTTGGAGAACGAACACAGCTCTATTTGACAAGTTAGGACCTGTAATGGCCAGCAGCATGAAGACAACAAATTAATAACTACACTGCGAAATAAATCGGGCTATCGTGGCGCGGTGGTGATTATTATCAAACTGATCACTGCTGAGCAAAGGCCTATCGATGGCATACAAATCATGGTGTGTTTTTAGACCCTTTACGACGCAGCTTTGTAGACCCTCTAAGTCGTAGATTTCTTGTCGATCTACGTCGTAGATTTTCAGACTGTCTACAACATAGCTTCGTAGACCCTCTACGTCGTAGCTCTGTAGACCCTCTATGTCGTAGCTTTGTAGACCCCCTACGTCGTAGCTTTCTTGTCCATCTACGTCGTAGATTTTTAGACCGTCTACGACATAGCTTCGTACACTATACACTGTACAATAATTTCGAGATCCTTGACTCATATTAGCCTTCACGCGCTTTTTAACAGAATAAAAAGTGGCCAGATAAAGAACGACATCTACACAAATCAGTACGAACTTCAAAAAATTTTACCTTAGCCCTAATATAACATTTTTTTAACTTTATGCACACATTATAAAACACTTTTAAATATAAGAAGACTAGCAATCCGCCCCGGCTTCACACGGGTGCAAATGCATGTATTATATACATATAAACCTTCCTCTTGAATCACTCTATTAAAAAGCGTAGTTTTAAAGATTTAAGCATACATAGGGACAGACAGGCAGCGGTAAGCGACTTTGTTTTATACTATATAGTGATTATGCCCGGTGATGAGAAACCATGCCTGACGGTATCTTCCCTTCTCTATTCTCTGTTTAGCCTTGTCTATTGTAGCATGCATTTTATTCCTATCAAGACTCTCCAAGCACCGCAGTGCTTCGATAGCGCAAGCTCTTAAAAAAACCAACAAAAAAGGTGATCAGAATCGCTTTTTGCTGTATTTTTTCCGTCACGTAGTAAATTTTTCCAGTAACTTTATTCTTACAAGTTAAAAAGAAAAGTTGGCTTCTTCACTCAACTTTATTTCGGCTTGTAACCCTTTATATCCTACGGACGTGCTTCTGAAGTTTCACAGGGAATATTCAGTCTCAACGGGAAAATGTAGTGTTTAATGCCATTTGGGGGTGTCAATAAGCAAATTGCGCACCTGGGTTTCTGAGAAATACAGGGACGTAAAAATGTGCTTGGAAAATTATGTAAAACCATTTTCATGTACAAGGAAACACATAAATTGTAACGTAACAGGTTACTTACCTACCTACTTTATTTATATTCATTTATTTTATTCACTTCAACTCGATTACGAATAAATCTTCTAAATTAGTGATGTGTAATAATCGATGAAGTATCGTGTTCTATATTTCTGACTAAAGTAGGACTTATACCTATATACGTATAACTAGCGGCTGCCGGCCGGTGGGGCTTTTATATCCAACTAGCTGCGCCCCGCGGTTTCACCCGCGTGGTGATAGATATTTTCGATAATATACAATATATCTTTATGAATTATATATAGCCTATTTGTTATTCTGATAAAATTAAGCTATATTATTGTGAAGTTTCATCAAAATCCATTCAGTAACTTTTGCGTGAAAGAGCAACAAACATCAAATCAAAAACATCCTTACAAACTTTCGCGTTTATAATACAAGTAGGATGTTTTATGTAATAGTTTATGTTTGCTTCCAAGCTTAGAGCTACATCTATTAAAACGTCAGCCTGATCCGTTCACCAGATTTGATGTGAATGAAGAATTAACAAACATCCAAACATTCGGATTTATAATATTACCTTAATTCTAAAGATTCCTGGTGATAGGCTCAAAACCAATATTGCGAGAAAAAATCTGCAGTTCAATTTTACCAAAAAAAAACCATCGACTAAATCCATCTAGATTTTATAGTTTATTTCAAGTTACGTCAGTTTTCAATTCAATTTAGTTTCAAGCAGTCCATTCAGAAGTCATTTAATAATCCGAGTGGTCAATATTAGTTCTACCCCTTTCCTTTTGTTTGAAGTTAGTTTCAACTCAGTTGAAGATCGGAAAGCCCTAGCCAAAGTCTAGAGAGAACCTACCGAGCTAAGAAAGATTGGTTTACAGAAAAGCTCTTTATTTTTCTTTATTTCAAAGGAATATTCTTAATTCCTCAAGTAAATTATATAACCATAAAAAAGGAATTTAATTGGTTACTGTCAAATTATCAAGTTTGGTTTATATAGATTACAAGTCAAATATGATTTAGTTATGAAATAAAATAATCTTTAATATAAAAATTGAATCGCTGAATGTACGCGCAAATCTCGAGAGCAGCTGAACCGATTTCGCTAATTCTTTTTTTAGAATATTCCTTGAAGTACGAGGATGGTTCTTAAGTAGAGAAAAAAGAGAAAAATTTGAAAAAAATTCCTGAAACAAATGATCACCCGGGCGGGCCGCTAGTAAACAATAAATATTAAAGAAACTAACAATTGCCGAAATATGACGCACGTTTTCAAATCTTGCGTCTGGACTGGTATTTACCTAAAAACCATTCACATGGGCGCGTGTTAACGAGCGACAGCGCGCGTTTCTTGCAGATATCATGAATTTAACTTAAGTGATTTCATCAGCATGGAATGAACTTGCATAATTTGTACTGGCAGTTTTTAGATTAAAATATACTTTACCTCTATACAAAATTCTATAATAATTTGTAATTTCTGTTCAAAGGAAACGGACGGCATATTTCCATTAGTTTCACACCCATTCGCTATTTGAATTCAGTTAGGTACGTAATATTTTCATACCTTCAGACAGTCCACTCTAACACTATTCTATTCCCACTTCTCTGCACCCTGAGTACCATGTGGTCACAGCAAAGTGCACCAGCTGATTCGATTATAATCTGCCTTAACAGACTGCCTGCACCGCTCGGCTACACAATGGCTAGCAAGTTGCATTACTGTGTTAACTTTACTATGTCCAGTGCAGCTTTTGTTTTTATTGCGCTGAAAGGAGGTTGTATTTTATACTTTGAAAATGGAACAGTGTTGTGTGGATTTAACGAAACAGTTTTTCACAAAAGGAGGTTTTTAATTCAAAGTGTTACGCAACCTATTTGAATCTTTTCGTACTGTTTTGTATTTAGATTGTCAGCAAAGAGTTTTTATGCACATCGCGTAGTGTTTATGAGTACCACATCTTATTTTATTAACCTATGCAAACAACGTGAAGCAATAAAAGCTGCAAGGGCCCGATCATGAAATTTAATCATTTACGACAGCATTCATTAGACAGCCTCATTACATTTTTTTTTATTATTTGATTTAATTAATTAATTCGAACGGCACATTCACCAATTACACTAATTATTTATAGTTACAAACAAAACATTAGAAATCAGTACGTATAAAAATTAAAATAAAAAAAATTAATATTTAAATGATTATTTTACATATGAGAAAGGCAGTGCCTCTCACAATAAATCAAACAAACTGACAATATTTTTTAAATTAGTTTTGTTCTTTTAATTACACTAATCAATAAGACCACTTATTAAACCTAAGCATACCTATCTCCATCGACAAAAGTAACTTAATCTACTAAGTAAACTTTAACAGTTTAATTTTCTACTTAACCCGTGAGGACCCTATCGTAAAAACCAACTAGAGTAAAAGGTAGAACCTTTTACATTAATACCCCTTTTAGGCATTCGTGTGACCTTGATCCACGAAGTCAGATTAAAGGTTAAATATTTGCTCGGAAAAGTAATAATGCGATGGTTATCGGAGTAACTACTTTGGACGCGGATAAGAAATAATTAAAAAAATAATTTAGGTTAAATTTTATCAAAGCGTCTATTTTATGTGATTTTATTTGATTCGCTTTCTTTGTGTTAACTCTGTTTAATTTTAATTTTATTACTAAGTATTTTCTTTGTCTGTCTTTTTGTGATTTTTATTTTCTTTATTTTTATTATGTGCATAATGTAACGACATAGTTTTGAATTGCTGTAATGATACATATATGATAATTTACAAGAAACAATAAACAATAGCTATTAGTTGCAGTGTGTATCTAGCATAACACATCAGCATTGCCATCAGCAGTGCAATGCATGCAGTCAGCGTCTTGGGGACGCTTCCGGTCAGTATATAGTATACAGATATAAATCAGCGACCTACCTACCTCAAGACTGTTTGCAACAGTCTAGAGGTAGGTAGCAGTCCGACACGATTGATTTAGTGATCTTGCGTGGATTATCTATCACTACATAGTACAAAATAAAGTCGCTATCCGTTGTCTGTCTGTCCTTATGTATGCTTAGATGTATAAAACTACGCAGCGGATTTTAATGTGTTTTTTTAATAGATAGAGTGATTCAAGGGGAAGGTTTATAAGCCATTTGATAAATAGATTGCAACGCGGGCGATGCCGCGGGGCGCAGCTAGTATAAAATAACCGATGTAATATGACAAGATACTAAGTTTCAAAACAGACACTATAGATAGATACTAAATACTTTCAAGTATTCGTAGAAGAATTCTTGTAAGATACGAACTATTCTTCTTTCTTTTGTGTTGAGTTTTCTTGGCAAATTCTGCAGTTGAATAGTTTGAGCGAATATGCACTGTATCTATGTTATGTTATCTATAGATAGATAGAAAAAAAACTTTATTATAACACGCAAAACATAAAACAATACAGAAATAAAAACTTAGAATGAAGGTATAATAAATAGGCAAATAACCATGTATTAGACATATAAGAGATGAACATACTACTGGTTTATTTTTAACTTCTTCCACTAGTGGACAAAAAATTGAAGTGAACAGTAATATAATTTTATATGATAATAATTTAATGTATAAAATATGACTTGTCTAAGTGCTTATTTTGTAAGCCTAAAGAAATAAATGATTTTTTACTTTGACTTTGTATAAAGGGCGGCGTTATCGCTGAGAGCGATCTCTTCCAGGCAAACTTGGGGGTGAACTAGACATGAAGGAATAATATAGACGGTGGCACTTTAATAAATAATTGGTAACAAAAAATAAAACAAATACATTACAAACATGTTATTCCAAGCATAGAATTGCTAACCTAAGCTATCCAGGCCAGTGTTTTGTTATTTGTGAGTTTACGAACAAAATATTTAGAATATTTTCGCTTTATTTTCATTTCTCTTTATTCGGTATTCGAGGACTTGGCGTGGACGATTGAAAGCTTTATACACACTGTGGGAAACTGTAGTATACATAAAAGTAAACATTTGCAGCGAAATTGGTAAGTAATAATCTTTACATAGTATAAAATGAAGTCGCTTCCGCTGTCTGTTCTCTTAGATCTTTTAAACTACTCAATGGATTTTAATGCCGTTTTCAGCAATAGATAGAGTGATTCAAGAGGAAGGATTATAAACTATTTGATACATAGATTTCCACGCGGGCGAAGCCGCGGGGCGCAGTTTTAGTATATATCCCTGACGTTGCCAAGCTATTCAATTACAACGAAACTTTAAGTAACAATGTAGTAAGTATCAATGTCCAGTCACTCCGCGTGAATGTGCACACTCCTTAAGTCCATACGACTTAAGGAGTGCGCACATTAATCCACACAGCATAAAAATATGCATTCTACTATGTGTTTAAGCTCGTTATCTTTAGATACATTTTACAGTAACAAAAAGTGTTCCGCGATACCGTCAATATAAAAAAACATCTAATTGCTAGTTGAAGCCTAATTTGAATGCACAGTTTTTTGCTGCGCTAGCACAAAAACATATACAAAGTCGTCACTCCATGTGATTTTTAGTACTCGTTAGGTCTGTTCAACTTAAAAAGTGCGCACATTCATAGCGGCAGTGCTTGCCAGGTGTGCGACAACCTTAAAGTGGAAACTTTAAACAGTCCACCGCTAAGTCTGCTATCAGTGGACGGATCAAAGCGACCGCTCCACGTCCCCGCCCAACGCTTCCGCCCAGCGCTTCCGCCCAGAGACCAGGGCGGCTAGCTTGGGCGAGATTAAATAGTCTTACATCGTATAGGAATATCTATAGTCTATTCTCAGTTATTAAGTAGGTTGTACTATGTTTACGTTTTTGAAGGAGCTTTTGCTACATTTCGCCTTTTTTGTTGTTGTTTAGAACTAAGTTAACTTTTGTAACAAAAAATATTAAATCTAACGTCCAAGTTAGAGATTATTTTATTATTATATATTATACTGCGATCACAAATTCTATCTAGATTTCGGGTCACATACAAAATCTAAGTTAAAAGCAGTCTCAGTAAATAAGAGCACGACCCGACATCTAGATAGTATTTGAGATCGCAGATATTATTATATAATATATTGTTAATTCAGTAAATTCAGTAAATTCAATTTATTCACCATAACATTATCACTAATATTGGCATGTCAATTAAATACTACAGTACAATGAATACTCTTAGATTAAATTTAATCCTAAATTACAATAATATAAGTATACAACAATAATAACTTATCGCAAGTTGACAAATGGCTAAGTTAAAAACTCGTTAATGCTATAAAATGGGTTACATACTAAAATATTCTTTATTTTTGCTTTAAATTCCTGAAAAGGAAGTAGTGGTATCTAGTGGTAACTTGTTATATAAATCAAGCTTTAGGGTTGAACCCTGGTTATGAGTTTTTACCAGTCTAGTAGTAGGTACGTGTAACTTGTTTCTTATAGATCCTTACAAAAATCTAGTAAATCAGAGATATATCATCATCATCAGCCTATAGCAGTCCACTGCTGGACATAGGCCTCCCCCAAAGAGCGCCATAGCGCCCTGTCTTCAGCTTGCCGCATCCAGCATCTACCTGCAGTCTTTCGCAGGTCGTCATCCCACCTGGTCGGAGGGCGATATATAGATAGATATATTTATTTATTGATACTAATTTGTTACATTTTGTTTATAGTATATTAAATCCTAACATAGGTTTATCTAGACACTAGAGTTCTCTAAACAATAATAAGGTTAAAAATTTAAATTAAAGTATAACAAATATAATATACAAAAATACAAATATCCTACGAAATATAACTTTTTTTTGTGTAATCAGAATCAATCGTTTATTTGCAGAACACAATAATTGCATGTCAAGATCTGAAAGCTATGTAATGTCAATGTATTCGACCCGCAAGCAGGTGTGCAAATATTAAACATGTCTTTAACTATACAATATAATTAATTCATTTTCTTAAAATTTAAGTATTCGTTTCATCATCATCATCATCATCAGCCTATAGCAGTCCACTGCTGGACATAGGCCTCCCCCAATGAGCGCCATAGCGCCCTGTCTTCAGCTTGCCGCATCCAGCATCTACCTGCAGTCTTTCGCAGGTCGTCATCCCACCTGGTCGGAGGGCGTCCTACACTACGTTTACCGAGTCGTGGTCTCCACTCAAGAACACGTTTGTCCCATCGGCCGTCGGTTCTTCGCGAGATATGGCCGGCCCACTGCCACTTCAACTTGCTAATTCTTTGAGCTATGTCGATAACCTTGGTTCTCTGTCGGATGTATTCGTTGCGAATCCTATCCTTCAGAGAAACTCCGAGCATAGCTCTTTCCATAGCTCGCTGAGCGACTTTGAACTGTTGGACCAGCCCTATCGTGAGTGTCCACGTCTCAGCTCCGTAGGTCATAACGGGTAGGACGCACTGGTTGAAAACTTTCGTTTTCAAGCATTGCGGTATGGATGACGAGAAGACTTGACGTAGTTTCGAGAAGTATTCGTTTACACTATAAAAACAATTTGAAAGTAACCAAATATCTAACTTTTTCTTAAATAAGTTTCCATTCAAATCCTTCAATTCTTCTGGTAGTTTTTTATAAATACTTATGCACATATTAAAAACATTTCTACTGTTAATATCCTGTTTGTAGAGCAAGTTCTGAAACTTATCAGAGTTCTATAGTTTCTATATTAAATGTATAAGTGTGCTTTTAAACCGTTAAGGGTAAGCCCTTATTTGTTAGCCGATAAAACCACCTAAGCCACAGTCTTAACACTCCCTAAAACTTCATACTATAGGTACCTCAAATAACCCAACGCAAAACTTAATTTAGCTAAACTTAACTTTGTTCCGTTGGGATACAGTCGAGTTTGGCAAGTTGTATTGTCCAGAGAACAAATTGGTCATAAAACTAGTTTAGTAGACCTCAAAAAGAATTTATTAGGCTGATACGAAGTTAAGGCTCGTTTTTTCCAGACCCTTTAACTGCGATTAACGCTCATAACCTTGATTTACAGGTTCAACTGACAGATTGATAAGTGACCACATTGTTTATTGTTTTTGTAAATTTCAGCTGTTCTAGAGTTATAAGCTTTCGAACAAACCCGACTTTGTTTTATACATATGTATGAATTTTAAGATTATGTTCTTTGAGAATATAAAGAATATTTAAACCGAGTTCCGCATGGTGATTATGTAACTCGCGACCGGTTTGCGACAGGCGTAAATTAAGCAATCAGTGCTGTCAAACGCCAACTTTGACCGATTTTGACGTTGTAGCTGGTGTCAAACTAATACAAAATTGACGTTTGACAGCACTGATTGCTTAATTTACGCCTGTCGCAAATCGGTCGCGAGTTACATAATCACCCGGCCGGTTCGTTATATTCCATAAAACTAAGTACAGTTAGTTTACTCTCAGCACAAAATAAAGCCACGTGGGAGAGGTGACCCTACCAGCTATAGTTTGTAGGGTGGTGTTGGGGCTTTCACGTACTCCGCGCCTATTTCATCATCCTCATTTCTTTTATTCTATGTCAGTTCATTCATTCGTTCCTTATCATTATCAAAATTTGCTATTTAATGCGAATATAAGCGAATTAAACATCATTTTATTTAAAAATCAAAACGAATCTTCATTGAAGTACTCCTGACTCCTCATCCAGATAGGAACAGATGTTTAGACTGTACATAAACTAGGTGCGCCCTGCGGCTTCGCCCGCGTGAAATCTATGTGTCAAATTTATAAAGCTTCGTCTTGAATCACTCTATCTATTAAAAAAAACCGCATCAAAATCCGTTGAGTAGTTTTAAAGATCTAAGCATACATAGGGACAGACAGACAGCGGGAAGCGACTTTATTTTATACTATGTACTGATTGTAAATGTACCTTACTACTTAAACTAATTACAACGCACATATTCTAGCTAGTTATACATATTTTTACACTTACCTACTGCTTACGCAAAGCCTCCAGTGGCCACTTAGTGTAGCTGACCCATAGGTTCCCGGTATAGATGCTTTATATAGCTTTATACATGTGGTATTTATTATGGGAATTTTGGGATTCTTTTCCAAAAGCTCACTTTTCCCAACGGTCCCTCACGGAGCGACTATAACATTTTAGTATCGTCATCGCTGGCTGTTTATGAGAGGCCTTTTGGGATCTTGAGTGTATAGGGTGAGCCAGAATATGCTGACATTTCAGACTTAGCATACTGAGTGGCGTATTTTAGGTTGGAATTATTAGCTCTGGGAATGGGCTAAAATATTGGCTGCAACGGAAGCCAACAGCGTAATATCAAAAACACTTCATATCCAACGTTTAAACTGAAACTTTACCTATCGATGAAGAAACTTTTTGAGCTTTTGAGGTTAGACATTTTGTTTTGAGATAAAACATTTTTTTTTATTTTATTACGTCTTTTAGGATTCATTCTAGCCTATATGCTGTTAAGTTGTTATTTATGTTATTCTGGGTTTAGGACTACTTTTGGGCAAGATTCCAGCTGAATCCGTTGAGTAGTTTTGGCGAGAAGAGAAGACAACTATCCATCATTTCATCCATCCGTCCATCCATTCATACAAACTTTCGCTCTTATAATATTGAATAATAAAATAAAGTGTGGTTTCAAGTCACCCTATATGTGTCACCCTATGAATAATATACCAACGTACTTAGGTACCGAAGATACGATGAAATATTAGAGCGGCCGACGACGGTCCAGTGTTTCTTTATGTTGGTCGATGAAAGTATGTACAGAAAATGAACCACCATGGACAAAGTACCCAAACCCTTGGGTTCTGTCCATCCAATTTCAAGTTATCAGTCAGTTTCATTGTGTCTCTATCGTACGACAAAGAGGGGTATAGCTTTGTCTCGTTTCTACGTTTTTGACCATGCATAAATTCAATTTCTTTGCAAATTGATTGAGAGTTTTATCTTATTTTCAGAAAATCTCTGATTTTTTAGTTAATATAATATCCATGCAAATTTTATTGTTAGCTTTCGCCTTTTAGATGATTTAATCGACGTGGTTGTAACGGTAGCAGGACATTGATAGACAGAGGCAGCTAGTGGACAAAAATTGAAGTGAACAATAAAATAATTTTAATTTTGTTTGATAATAATTTATATATAAAATATGACTTGTCTAAGTCCTTATTTTGTAAGCCTAAAGAAATAAATGATTTTTTACTTTTTACTTTTAGCTCAAGACCGCTATTTATGGCGCCGTGTATGGAAGGCCTTAGTCCAACTGTGGACGTTGTGGGCTTGTATGATGATCACAGATTATTTTCCAACCGTTTTGGACCACTTCATACACATAGGAACTACATAAATATAAAACACAATATATAACCGAAATGACTTCTCAGAAGTTCGCAACATTCCGTCCTATTTTAAAACATCCCTACGTCAGACAAAATAATATTTATGATTTCATAAACGTATCAGTGAGATAATTTTAAAAAGGGTCACACCTACGCAATGCCTTATTATATTATTTACTAGCTGCGCCCCGCGGTTTCACCCGCGTGGTGATAGATATTCCGGATATTATACAATATATCTTTATAAATTGTAGCCTATGTGTTATTCTGATGTATAAGCTATATTATTGTAAGGTTTCATTAAAATCCATTCAGTAGTTTTTATGTGAAAGAGTAACAAACATCCATCCATCCTTACAAACTTTCGCGTTTATAATATTATTGTTAAAGCATTAAGCAGATGACAATATTATTGTAGTTCTATTAATAACGAAATTATGTCTCCTTCCAAGTAGTCTATAATTTGGTAGAAATATTTATACACTAGCGACCCGCCCCGGCTTTGCACGGGTGCAAATAAATAAATAATGCTGGACAACTCCCACAGCATTATCTAGCCCCATGGTAAGCAGAGCTTGTGTTATGGGTACTAGATAACTGATAAACATAATACAATACATTACATAGATAGATATTTTTTATTATACAAAGAAAACGACCAGAACACCCGGAACAAATATCTGCAGATCGTACACACAATTGTTCCGAGTAAATGTATGTATTATATACATAAACCTTCCTCTTGAATCATCACTCTATCTATTAATAAACCCCGCATCAAAATCCGTTGCGCAGTTTTAAAGATCTAAGCATACATAAGGAATCGACAGACAACAGGAAGCGACTTTGTTTTACTCCGTGATCATGGCGCATGAAACTGTGCCGAAATATTGGATATCTCAAAAATAAAATCATGGTAAATATCCCGTTTTAAATGACTTTAGTGTTAATAACCATGATAGTTTCAAAAGTTTTAACTATATATTTTTTTGACATCTCAAAATAGGCATTAACTGAACATACCTATCTCAAAAAAATATGTATAGCTACCATTTTCCGGTAGCTACGGCAAAGGAATTAGAAATTAGAACACGCGGCAGCGTGTTCAAGCCAAGTTCAAGCAAAGGAACGCACCGAGTGTATCATTACACGAACCACTTGGTGACACTTTTGACCCTTCTATTATTTTTTATACGGGACAGTTAGGGGAGGTCCTCTTCATCATCATCCTCATCAACCTATGCTAGGACATAGGCCTCCCCCAATGAGCGCCATAGCGCCTTGTCTTCAGCTTGCCGCATCCAGCATCTACCAACAGTCTTTCGCAGGCTGTTTTCCACCTGGTCGGAGAGCGTCCTACACTACGGCTACCGAGTCGTGGTCTCCCACACACACGGAGGCCCTACTGTCCAAAACATGTATCCTGTTTTTTTTATCAGCCTGATTCGTCCCACTGGGCAAAGGCAAAGGGCATAATGAAAAAAAACAGAATTATTAAATCAAATTCATCTGGTTTTTGGTTCTATTTTAAACTTTAATAGAACATTTAGAAGTAATATTTATAAATGTATCTTGCATCCGCGAGTGTTTGCTATATCGAGATTGAGTGCTCTTGAAAAATCTCAAACATTCATGTTAATCTTAACCTTCTCTCAGGCCGTATGAATAATATTTATAAATGTTATAAATATTATTATTTATAACATTGTAGGTGCGGTCACGCCGTCAGAATCGACCCCTTCATCTCTTACTCAGCCAGTAGATGACGTAAGAGCCAAAAATGGTATATATACCATAGTGGGCTCTTACACACATATTATCCATCCACTATTATCAATTATTATCATAATAAATAATTCCGGACAATTCACACAGCATCATCTAGCCCCAAGCCCCCAAGTTAAGCAGAGCTCGTGTTATGGGTATTAGATGACTGATATTATATAATGTATAATACAAAACATAGATAGATATTTTTTAGTATACATAAAAAACACCCAGAACACCTGTCACAAATATTTGCAGATCGTACAGATATTTGTCCCAAGGCGGGAATCGAACGCGCCACAGAGGTGGCGTGTTGGGACGCACCTAGATACAAAACGTTTTGAATAATAAATAACTGAGATAGCTTTATCAACGTAGAATAAATAATATATATTACTTCAGACCATTCATCATGTCTCTGACGTACCCTGATAGTAACGAAAGAGCGTATACATAATAATTTCGATATCAATCTAACTCATCGTGGAGCTTGCTTTGATATCAAAATTATTGCTAGAATCAGCTGAAGAGATGATAACCACAGGTAACGCCTATGCCGACGACCGATGTGGCGCGGTGGGCGAAGGTCCGCTTGCGACGCAGGAGGTTGCGGGTTCGATTCCCGCCTCGGAACAATTGTGTGTACGATCTGCAGATATTTGTTCCTGGTGTTCTGGGCGTTATCTATGTATAATAAAAAATATCTATCTATGTAATCTAATGTATTATGTATATCAGTTATCTAGTACCCATAACACAAGCTCTGCTTACCATAGGGCTACATAATGCTGTGTGAATTGTGTCCAGCATTATTATTATTATGTCCAGTAGTGGGCTGAGAAAGGCTATTGAAGTGATGTGGTTGAGCGAATATAGACTGTAAAAAAAAATTTTTAAACGACTTAAAAAAATAGAAGGATGTGTTCTATGTTAGGCTGTACGGATGTTTTTTTTTTTTACTTTTTAAATTTAGGTTCGTCGGTCAATTAAGGACTGAGTGTAAATCTGTTTTGAGAATTCTTTCGATATTGTATGGAGAAAGATGCCCAGGTGGTGTAAAAAAAATATTGACGAGGAGTTGGTCTTACAAAACTTAAAAAACAGCCTAAGACAGCCTTTAAAGTCGGTTTTTAGTTTATTCAAAGCAATCAAATAATACATGAACAACATTATGCTGCTTCTTATGTGGAATTTCCAATAATCCGGTTATTACTCCTCCAAGAAACAATTTTCTGAAAATTTAATATAGAAAATTGGAAAAACCGCTATCCTAAGACACGGTAGCTAGAATATTCGATGGAAATTCTGAGCCACCTGAAAACGGTCTAAAATTTATCAAATTTCACATCTAAGGGCTCTCAGTGGTTCAGCAAATGCGGGTCATAGATAAGGGTTGGTTCAAAATCGCTCAGCGAGCTATGGAAAGAGCTATGCTCGGAGTTTCTCTGAAGGATAGGATTCGTAACGAATACATCTGATAGAGGACCAAATTTATCGACATAGCTCTAAGAATTAGCAAGCTGAAGTGGCAGTGGGCCGGCCATATCTCGCGAAGAACCGACGGCCGCTGGGGTTTGCCCCAGTGTTCACGAGTGGAGACCACGACTCGGTAAGCGCAGTGTAGGACGCCCGCCGACCAGGTGGGATGACAACCTGCGAAGGACTGCAGGTAGATGCTGAAGACTGGCGGCTATGGCGCTTATTGGGGGAGGCCTATGTCCAGCAGTGGACTGCTATAGGCTGATATGATGATGAGATAAGGGTTGAGCCTCACTTGCGCATAACGAGCTATTTTTCTTTAAAAACTGTTGAATATCCGATCCTGACGTCAACAGTTTAGTCTTAAAAAGGACAGACAAACGCATTAAAGGTGGACATCCGAATTTTAACAAAATATATTTACACCACAGTTGCTCAAACTTTCAAGATAAATATTTCAAGTTTAAAATGTAACATTGTATCAATTGAGGGCAGGATGCCCAAAAATGTGAGTAAAGGTACAAATTTGTTCAAGTTTAATAGAAAGTTCAATAAGTGTCTCACAAGGGTCGAGTTTTTTAAATATTTTTTGGGTCTTGCTCCTCCACACAAGCACCTTCAAGGTTATACATTCATTAAATGACACCCTGTGAATAAAAATGACACAAAAAAACAAATTATTGGCAATTAATAAAGAAATATACTTAAATCATCACACGAAAGACCAGCGTAACCATAGTAGATGCTGAGTCGCAAATTTGACAATATTTTCCATATTTGTGACTTCTCATATTGTTTCATTGTCACTACACATGAAGTTTAAAACAAAGTGGCTTCCCGCTGACTGTCTGCTAACTACCCAACAGATTTTGATGCGGTTTTTTTAAATAGTTACAGTAATTCACATGGAAGGCTTATAAACCATTTGACACATAGATTTCCACGCGGACAAAGCCGCGGAGCGCAGCTAGTGTTCAATAAGTTTAATTAATTCTGTTCACTTCAAAAGCTCAAGTCGACTGTCGATGCCAATAAAGCAATCTACAAGGCAATGTCTTTGGTTTACTTCACCATTGGCCTGTAAGCACTGACTCACCACTGACGTCAATGGCCAGATGTTTACCAATAGCCCTTCGTTCTAAATGCGGCGGCTGCTGCTGTAGTTAGAGCGAGCACGGTAGATTTGTGTACACGATAGAATTCCAAAAAGCATAGTGCTTTTAACACATATCAGCTAATTAATAAGTATTTATCTTGATTATTATTATCCTACATATAGTAGTCCACTGCTGGACATAGGCCTCCACTAATGAGCGCCATAGCGACCTGTCTTCAGCTTGACGCATCCAGCAGTCTTTTGCAGGTCGTCATTCCGCCTGGTCGCAGAGCGTTCTACACTACGTTTGCCAGGAAACCAGGGATGAAACCTATGGATGGAAAATCTGCAAAAGGTCCACGCCACACAAGTCTTCGTATGGCGTGGATGTTCTGTGGATTGTCAAAATCTTTTTACTTTCGTATCTGTGCGTGATAAGAGCCCTAAGTTCGTTTGAGTTGGTTTGCATCAATCGAGACGTCTCATTGTCATCTAGATTAAGATCGAGACGTTAACGAGACGTCTCATTGTCGTCTAGATTTAGATCGAGATGTTAACGAGACGTCTCATTGTCGTCTCTGCCCGATAGAGGCGCTGCAGCGCAGTACCAAAACGTTTAGAAAAAATGAGGCTTTTACTTCCTGTTATGCTCTTTGAACAGAAAAGCTTGCTTATTATTACGGTAAGGTATAAAGTTATGTAGCTGCTTGGTAATCATAAAATCCAAGATGGCCGTCCAAAATACTGACTCTACAGGCCTTTGCTGGACGCACAGACAGACAGAATAGACGGCGCGGTGCGGTGAGGTTACGTCACGATAATGTCTCGATGCCATGCCATCGTCAAACCAACTAGGGTTGTTACCAAGAGACTATTAATTAAATTTAATAAAGAGATATTGTCCCCACGCTGAATCTTACCTGTTTCTTCGTTACCTTACTATTTGTCCCAAACGACGAGGTACTAACCCATTATTTTTTATTGTTATGACGTCACAAAAACCAACCGAAGGGAGTCTATGTACGTTATAAGGTTTCAACATCTTTGCTATTTTGGGTAATTAATTAATGAAGACTTAGAAGGATAATATCATTATTAAAAGTAATTCTTGATAATGACAATTGAAACAAACCAATTTCTCATTCGACGAGCTCTGTAGCGTAGTGGGCGACGACGGTCTGCCTGCGATGCAGGTTGCGGGTTCAATTCCCGCCTCGGGACAAATGTTGTTTGTACGAACTGCAGATATTTGTTCCGGGTGTCTGGATGTTTTCTATGTTAATAAAAAACATCTATCTATGTAATGTATTATGTATATCAGTTACCTGGTACCCATAACACAAGTTCTGCTTAGATTGGGACTAGATGATACAGTGTGGATTGTCTAGCATAATTTATTTATATATATATAATTACAGATAACAAAGTCGATTATACCTCATTCTTTTTTGAAATTGGTTAATTATTTAATATCAGCCATCAAGCTAAAGGTAGCATTACCCACCCGTAAGGTTATACTTTCTTGGTAGCTAGATAATGCTGTGTTAAATGTCCTCCACACATTTTTTTATAAAAAATAATTCTTATTCAGACAACATCGTCTAACCCCACGCCATAGCCAAGCTAAGCCTAATAAATAGTATCAAGTAAAGGTACACAAAATCATCAGCCTATAGCAGTCCACAGCTGGAGATAGGCCTCCCCCAATGAGCGCCCCAAAGGTGCACATAAAGTGAAATAAATACCATCATCGCTCGGTCTATGTAGCCTATACACAGAAGTACTAAGAACTTGTTTAAATAGTTGCTAATTGTACTGGAACCGAAATAAACTTTCAATGGGTTTATAAGCACGCACAGAAAGCATTACGACTGTAGTACTTACCTAGGTGGCTTACACGTGGCAGAATTGTACCTATAACTACATTACATATACTTATAGCTGGTTTACACTTTGTTAAGTATCAAGTGCGAGTGACAAGTGCAAGTGTTAATTGATTAGTAAAAACAGCGAAAAACTTAACAGCGTATGCGTTTACACGCTGATTGCATTATTTATTTATTTATTATTACATATGATGATAATATAATGTCAATACAATAGGTAGGTGAAAAGATACAATTTCATGGTAATAATTGCATTTCAATTTAGATTGTATTTAGTTGCTAGTAGATTATTATTTACTTTACTGTGATACATTTCTATGAATCTTTAATTATTAAAGCAGGCATGTCTGTCTGCTTTTTCTTTAACACAATCCCTTATGGTGTTTCCTATGCCAGTGGAAATAAATAAATAAATAAATAATGCTGGACAATTCACACAGCATTATCTATCCCCATGGTAAGCAGAGCTTGTGTTATGGGTACTAGATAACTGATATACATAATACAATATATTACATAGATAGATATTTTTTATTATACATAGAAAACGACCAGAACACCCGGTACAAATATCTGCAGATCGTACACACAATTGTTCCGAGGCGGGAATCGAACCCGCAACCTCCTGCGTCGCAGGCAGACCTTCGCCCACCGCGCCACATCGGTCGTCAAATGAATAAACAATAAACGATGTATGTATACTTGACGACCTCTGTGGCGCGGTGGGCGGGGAGGCCCGCCTGCGACGCACGAGGTTGATCGGATTCCCGCTTCGAGACAAATGTTTGTATGATCTGTAAAAAATATCTATCTATGTACTGTATTGTATTATCTATCTATTTAATGTATCAGTCATCTAGTACCCATAACACAAACTCGGCTTAGCTAACTAGGTATACAGTCATATAAAAATCCCTGCAAAACAAAAAAATCCACACAGTATATAGCCCCAAGCTAAGCAGGCCTTGTTACTAGATTACTGGTATAATAAATACAATAGGTAATTAGAAAAAGGTGGCCAGGGGCAATTTCGTATTTCTGCCTAAACTATACAAAGTAAACTTCTACATAAGACAAAACACATAGATAGCGGCGTGTATCGCCATAAGAAATACGAGATTTTTTATTAATAAGATATAATATTATACGCCAAAAATACTGAACAGATCAAGCTGAAACTTTGCGTAGGTCTACTATTTTTACCATAAATAACTTCGCATTGGAGAGACTCTTTTTTATCCAGGAAATAGAGCGTGCAAAGCCGCGGCCAAAACTAGTGAAAGCATTAAAAAGCTTATCCTATGAATTGAGATTCCCTTTAGATGTTTATTAATATGCACCCCGTGGCTTCGCCCGCTTGGAAATAGGTGCTAAAGTCAAATGGTTTATAAACCTTCCTCTTGAATTCCTCTATCTATTAAAAAAAACCGCATCAAACTCCCTTGCGTAGTTTTAAAGATCTAAGCAATGTTACATAGGGAATGACAGACAGCGGGAAGGGATTTTGTTTTATTCTACATATGTAGTGAAGAATCCTACAAGTACACACATTCCCAGGCTTATTTTGGTCGCAGTCTCCTCTCCCGGAAACGATATTAATTCTCTCAAACGGTGACGTAGGTAAATGCTGCGAGCTTTATGTGATTCACTCAGGCTGTAACTCGACGGGTGAATTACGACTCATATGAATATACAGGGTGTTGATAAATCTATACTAATATTATAAAGAGGAAAGGTTAGATTTTTTGTTTGTTTCTAATGAATAGGCTCCGAAACTTCTGGACCGATTTGAAAAATTATTTACCGTTGGGAAGCTGCTATCCGCGGTGAACATAGGCTTATATTATATTTTCAAAAAAGTTAGGGATCCGTAGTTTCCGCCCAGACAAGCTGAAAGACATCACCCCGAAGAAAATCCTACAGTTCCTAGCAGCTGCAAGGGTTAGTGGCGAACTATGAACGCCACGGCTTCGGGACTGATGTAAAAGTGGCGATCAAAATAGGCCTATCATGGCCGCAGTGATACGAAAGCCACCCCAAAGCTAATAAAAAAAAAAAAAAAAAAAAATAGGGATCCGTACTAAAACCTTGCGAAGCCGGGAAGGTCCGCTAGTGTTAAAAACAGCCAAAATCTTCCGAGAACGTGTCGTTGGTTATTATATTAACAATGATCGACATGGCCGCTCGAGTATTTTTGTGTTTTAGCAATTTTGCTCGACACATTAACACTTTGACTGCGATTTTTTTTTCGACGTCTGCGATCTTTTTTTAACCTAAAAAATTCGTGCTGCCGCTCTACACAGCGGTTGTGTTGCGCCACACATGCGTTTCGTTCGAAAAATATTGCGGCTGTGCTGAGTCACACAGATCTGTATTTTCTCAGCCGCTGCGCTAGTGTGGATTTACGCATATTAGTCACTTGTAGAAAACACATACCGTGTGATTTCAGCAGTCAAAGTGTTAAGCCCTGTTTCTACGTATTTTCCTACAGAGCAAAATGCCTAAACGCTTTTTTCCTAAAGGTTCGTAGGCCTAAGTATAACGTGTATAAAGATAAAGAGTTCTATATGTATTTATTCAAAACAATGTAAACAATGAGTAGTGAACAAAACAAACAAAATCCTACTAATATTATAAACGCGAAAGTTTGTAAGTATGGATGGATGGATGTTTGTTACTCTTTCAAGTAAAAACTACTGAATGGATTTTAATGAAACTTCACAATAATATAGCTTACATATCAAAACAACTACAATTCATAAAGATATATAGTATTATCCAAAATATTTATACCCACGCGGGTGAAACCGCGCGGCGCAGCTAGTAATTAATAAAAACACAATAACCAAAATAATTGAATAAAAATATAAATAAGCAAAATAACTTACTCGCAGTGCCTTCAGTTATTCTGTGATCATGGCGCATGAATCTGTGCCGAAATATTGGAAAACTTCATAATCAAATCATTAGGAAAATATATATAATAAATTCCGTTATAAATGACTTTTGTGTTAATAACCATGATATTCTCAAAGTTTTAATAACTTAAATAGCTCATATAAGTTCTAATATACCCGTTCAAAAATGTTGCATCAAATCTCCCAGTAAGTTTCAACCATCTAGAATTTTCCACGTTCACAGTTCACTGCCGTTTGAAAACTGTCTGCGTCCATTTAGTGCTGAAAGAACATGTGACCTACAGCCCGCCTCGACTGCGACACACAGCGATGAATATGAATCATACGAACCAGAAACATATAAAGCTTTAAAATATGACATTTAACACTTTGACTGCTAAAATCACACGGTATGTGTTTTCTACAAGTGACTAATATGCGTAAATCCACACTAGCGCAGCGGCTGAGAAAATACAGATCTTTGTGACTCAGCACAGCCGTAATATTTTTCGAACGAAACGCATGTGCGGCGCAACACAACCGTTGTGTAGAGCGGCGGCACGAATTTTTTAGGTTAAAAAAAAGATCGCAGTCGTCGAAAAAAAATCGCAGTCAAAGTGTTAAAGTACTTTACAATACGTGCACTATGTACGTATGTAAGTAATATATTATTGTGGCTTTTGCCCGCGGCTTCGTACGCGTTATCATAGATTAAATTTCCTTAGAATATAAAGAATTCATGTATTCGTGATGAGTGACTCATATCTACTATTTACGTTGATTATTATTTGAATTTTGATTACGAACAAAAAACAAAAGAAAATGAACCTTGAACTGCAAAAATATCCCAGATTTGCTGAAATTCGCTTCGCATCGTTTGCTTGATTTTTTTTACAAATTGCTACCAATACAAAATATCAATCTTAGAAAGAAAGTATTTAATGACAGCAATTCACAATTTCAGTTTGAAACAAGGCACGTGCCGTGAATCGTGGCGGTCGAGGCGTAAGAATCGACCCCTGAAACTCAACCCGTGGGTAATTAATGTAGTAAGAGCCGAGTAAGAGAACCTACCAGAAGAAGTACAGGGCCTTCTATATATTGTTTAACACCTTCACTGCGATCCCCAATCTGCCAGCCAAGCGTTATACCAAAACCCCCATTGTTTGGTGGATTCGCGTTCAGCCGTGAACATATTATGTCGAGACGAGAAACCCTTCCTGAACAAGAGCATCGTTCAACCGTTTAGTCGTGAAGTTAACAGACAGACCAAATTACCCTCGCATTTTTTATATAAATATGGATTCAGCGTTGTGTTTAAATTCAATGAGCACAACATGAGTTCATCCATGCCATTGATTTATTCGAAATATTCGTTTCATTTATGTTAATATTTGTTTTACAAAATACAGCTTAAATACGTCACTGACAGTAATATCAATGACTCAAAGTCCTTTATACATGTATAATAAAAATAAAGCAATTTACAGACCTTTGCAGCTTTACAATCACACGATTATTTTAACCCTCTGCAGCTGAGGTGAAAATAATGTTAACATTCTACTGATGTGGTGTCTATTAGGCGTCAACTGAACTAGCGTGAATTACCATTACATAAAAGTTTATTTAAAAATAACTATTTATATTATTTTTTAACGGTTTATAAACTTATAAAATCAATAAATATCTATTAGAATAAAACAATACATTAGTTATTATAGAATCAGTTTTGAGATCAATTTCTTAGAATTTTAAAAAAATTAGGCAAAATATGTTTTTTAACAATTCTCCCTCTTGGCTGCGAATGTTGCATGAGGAGGAACTTTAAAATGAGGCCTACAGTCTGGCTTTTTTATCTGGCTTCAACTTTGTCCGAGATTCATCATTATCATCATCATCAGCCTATGTTAATCCGCTGCTGGATATAAAATATGCCTCCCTAATGAGCGCCATAACGCCCTGTAGTCGGCTTGATGCATCCGCCTTTACCTGCAGAGATTACTCGGATGTATTTCGAAGCATCCTGTATAAGCTTATACTCCATCCGGGCCAGTTGGTTCATTCCCGTCTATTACGGACTTGGACATAAAACTCTTATCATGCACTTGTTGGTTTACGTTGATGGCGTAGTAAAGCTTTACTATGGCTTGGTGACAGAGAAGATGTTGAAGTGCCAAGTGGATTTATTTACTAGTGTAAACAAGAAAATTGATTTGGTGTTTTGTTAGGTACCAACGTACAGTGGCGTGCATTTTTCCAAGTCAAAAAGAAATATTATTCCTTTTTTTATAATTTAAAATCCAACTTGTGATCTAATGATGACCCACACTGTACCTCTTTAAAGTACTTGCGTCTCGTCGAGAGTTGAAACGCCAAAAAGGGGTTAACATGTCGAAAAACTTTTAGGTCCTTATCAGGTATACTGATTTAGCTTTTATGTACAGAATTGTTGATGTTAGACTTGGAGGCCATGGAGTGGAATATACTCCCATGCCTTCTACAAATATTAATAAAGTCCTACATCACATCATCCTCATTCCGTTAACTGGCAAGCCTCCCTTACATTGATTTTAGGGAAATTGGACCATTGCCCAGTACTTAAGGATTATGTTTTTCACACTACTACGTTTCTTGGTCGTTTAAAATGTCCATATCTTATAAATAGCCAGTACTTTACTGGCTATTAATATAGCATTTTATGTTCACACGCCTGACATTCCATGCCATAAATATTAACACTTCTTACCTAGGTATCTAAAGCGTGTAGGCAGTGTAGTGTACATTTACCTACACCAGTAGGAATTCCTTGCCGCTACATTTTTGGGACTGATTTAGTTAGTTCCAGGCTTGTCTAGCCTGGAACTAACTAAATCAGTCCCAGCAGGAATTCCTTGCCGCTACTTTTTTGGGACTGATTTAGTTAGTACCAGGCTTGTCTAGCCTGGAACTAACTAAATCAGTCCCAGTAGGAATTCCTTGCCGCTACATTTTTGGGACTGATTTAGTTAGTTCCAGGCTTTTCTAGCCTGGAACTAACTAAATCAGTCCCATTACCGAAGTCGGATAGACTGCGGTAACCGTTTTCCATTCCGTTTACGTTGCTGTTACCATGGACCTAAATAATGCCAGCATTATTTAGGTTCATGGCTGTAACCTTGCTGTTTTCTGTTTTAACAATAACAGTTATCATTCAAAAATGTCTTTGTTGACTTAAAATATCTTGAATACTAAGTCGGAGTAAAGATTAGGTAGTAAAGGAATAGAACCATACCCATAGGCCATAAATTACCAAAATGTTAGTTCCATCGATCCACAATTTCTGAAATATTAAATAACATGAAATAATATAACGTTGCAATGTTAACAATTTTTAGTGACAACTTTTATTTTGTTAAGTTCGTATTTCTTTTATCGTTTTCTCTACTGCCATTCGTGCCGTAGGATATTCAAGACCAAGTTCGGTCTAGCGAGCCATATTAGAGCTCATGATAGAAAAATTCCGTGATTACCTAGGGTCGCCGTCATCGAAATCGATGAGGAGGCCCTTAGAGGAGGCCTATATATATATTTCTTTTATGCTAGTAATAGGTTGTAACTACTTCACAGTGAATCAATAATAATAATAATAATAATGCTGGACAACTCACACAGCATTATCTAGCCCCATGGTAAGCAGAGCTTGTGTTATGGGTACTAGATAACTGATATACATAATACAATACATTTCAATAAATTAATGTTATTTCTTTCTTTACTTGATAATATAGTTGTGTTGTAGACTCGTTGATGACATGCACTGTTGTATGATTGTTATAGTTCGCATAGGGACCATGATGACACATTTAATCGCGAAGAGGGTAATATGGGAAGGAAAGCCTTTGGTCTGCAGTGGAACAGCGATGGCTAGACCTAGTATACCTATTTAAGTAGCTAGAATGACAGTAGGTAAAATTAATAAATAATACCTTTTAAATTTCCTATCCGAAATAAATATACTGCAGCTGCATTTTATAATATCAAAAGCTGTTGATTGAAGCACCAGGGTTCAGGGCACAGCTGCAAATATCTATCTCAGAAATGTGGAATGCCGGCGGGCGCGAGTTCGTTCCGATAATCATTTCCGTACAAGAATTGTATTAGAATAGCGCTGCAGATAAATAATACTTACTCAGATTACCTAACCTAAATAATAATACCCTACCCGCAGATAATATATACGCTGTCTAGGGAAATAATAATAGGTGAGTTTATATAATACAAATACAAAATACAAATACAAAAAATTTATTTACCAAAAGTTTACAAATAATAACACCTTAACCTAATAGATGTACATATTCTTACATTTATTTAGAGTTGATTGATTGAGGTGTTGCAGTTAACAGTGACGCCCGCACTAGGCTAGGCCTGTTTCGCGGGGTATCAAAACATTTTCTGTTTGCTGGTAAGGTAAGGAAGTGCACTAACAAAAACATTAATAACAATAGAATAAAACTAAAGCTAAATAAAACAAGTGCCAATGGCCATATATGATGAGAAGGCCTATATATATGTATATATAGGCCTCCTCATCGATTTCGATGACGGCGACCCTAGATAATCACGGATTTTTTTCTATCATGAGCTCTAATATGGCTCGCTAGACCGAACTTGGTCTTGAATATCCTACTGCACGCATGGCAGTAGAGTTGGCCCGATGAGTTATATGTGAGTTTATACGACGACTGTTTTAAAGCTGTTATACACTATCTGGGTACACGATACTGATAAATATAAGTGAAAACCGTGAAAGGGAATTTTATCACTTATCGATGGAACAAATGTGCGCTTTTATTTTCCTCTGTACAGTATTCTTGCTAACTACCCACATAATTATGATTATTTGCTCGTACCAAACTACTACAATAGATTATAAAGCTTATTATGTTTCTCACCGCTGTTTATTAATCTTTTGAGAAGTAAATGAATATCTAAAACCTAATAAAAGTCTTTATAAAAGCAACAAGTAATAACCAACCAACCGCGCAAGTACCAACCGCGTCGCGTTCTGATACCGCCAGTGTTGTGTGTCGAGATCGCAACGTTTGTAGCAAAAGGCAGCAAATGAGGGTAGATCGGTATGTCTGCCCATAAAAACTAAATCGCAGTGCCTTCAGTTATTCCGTGATCATGGCGCATGAAACTGTGCCGATAATTATATTGGAAAACTCAAAAATCATATCATGTTAAATAATCCCGTTTTAAATGACTTTAGAAGTAAATCTGAACCTCTTTGTTCCAGGCATAGTAAACCGAGGGGACTCGTTTCGCCGCCGGCGCTCCCGGTCCGGCAGCTTAGCCCCGGCCTCCCCCGCGCAGTCAGCCCCCGAGCCGACGGAGCGGAGGCCCGTGGCGCTCCACAGGGTGGCCATGGTTGGAGCGCCCGGGGTCGGCAAGACGGCGTTAGTCAGCCAGTTCCAGACTAGTGAATGTATCAACGCGTATGATAAGGAGAGAGGTATGTCGAGAAAAACTATGTGTGTCTAAAATATAATCATCAATGCACGTCGCTGGACCAAGAGTCGAGGTGGTGGCGACGCATTCTTCACTATCACTACATAGTGTCTGTCTGTCCCTATGTATGCTTAGATCTTTAAAACTACGCAACGGATTTTAATGCGGTTTTTTTATAGATAGAGTATTTCAAGAGGATTGTTTATAAACCATTTGACACATGCATAGATTACCACGCGGGTGAAGCAGCGGGGCGCAGCTAGTCATTAATAAATGCACGATCCTGACTCAATTAAGATTGAGGTGGTATCGTCGTTAAGGCGCGGACACAAAAGAGAAGCGCCCAAGTAACATTTTCTTTAAAATAAATGGCAGTGCACTTATATACAATATGTATGTACTACACCGTACAGATAAAAAAGATATGTAGATCTCGAGGAAAATCTCGTAGGCTTAGATTCCGTTAAGTTTAAGTTATTTTGTTACATTAATTGTTTTCTTATTCTTGTTGTATTAACACTTTGACTGCGATATTTTTTCGACGACTGCGATCTTTTTTTTAACCTAAAAAATTCGTGCTGCTGCTCTACACAGCGGTTCTGTTGCGCCGCACATGCGTTTCGTTCGAAAAATATTACGGCTGTGCTGAGTCACAAAGATCTGTATTTTCTCAGCCGCTGCGCTAGTGTGGATTTACGCATATTAGTCACTTGTAGAAAACACATACCGTGTGATTTCAGCACTCAAAGTGTTAAGCACTATTGTAAACTAGAATTACGGGGGTGACATGCCATGTTTGGCAAAACCCTCATGAACCAAATAAAAGATTAAAAAAAAAGAGTTCAAATGTGTCAAACCACAGAATGCATCAGAGCAATCAAGTGTTCGCATCGTCGACTTGTGGCCTTACTGTCGCCGCGCCCTGACAATATTGATGAAAATGTTTTACAATATAAAGCAACTAAATATTGTAAGCCGCGTTGCAGCATCACATGCTGTAGTCAAAGGGGATTTTAATTATCTGTAGCGGATGTATTAATAGTACAGGTTAATTGGTTTTCAGTGCGCAACCAGAACTGGAAAATCTTTCATACTTTATTATAGAAGTTGAAAAGGTGTATTTTCATCATCATATGATAGTCCACTGCTGGACATAGGCCTCCCCCAATGAGAACCATAGCACCCTGTCTTCAGTTTGACGCATCCAGCATCTACCTGCAGTCTTTCGCAAGTCGTCATCCTACCTGGTCAGAGAGCGTTCTACACTATGCTTACCGAGTCGTGGTCTCCACTCAAGAACACGTTTGCCCCAGCGGCCGTCGGTTCTTCGCGAGATATGACCGGCCCATACTTTATTATAGAAATTGAAAAGGTGTATTTTACGGGGAAGACAAATCCAGGGATATTATTTGATACCTACGTTAATTCGGTATCTACGTTATGGAAAGAATAGGAAATAAATTGGTAGAAAAAAAACAGGACTATAAAAAAACTATTTAAAATTATGACCACTAAATGTACTAAAACTAGTGTTTAACAATCACAATGCCCATGAAGTATCCTTACAGCTATATTATTTGAAATATGGAGTCGCCCACATTTTCTCAAGACACTTAAAGTAACCATTTAAAAGTAATTTTAAAGGTCTCTTGCACGACATCGAACAAGAGAAAAAAACTTTTAACGGCCTAAGTGTGGTGAAAAAAACAACCGTTGTTTTTTTTATGATTCAACGACTAGGTATGTATATGAAAAAGGGCTGTAAACAAAAGAAATATTGTGAAAAATAGTCCGTTACTAATTAATTTACCATCATTAATGGAACCAACAATCCAAAAACCCATAATTCATCCCAAACCCCAATAATATTAGAAACATATGGATATTAGCAAAAAAAAAAGGTATTTTTCCGAATATATTTTGCAAAACATCAGCTTGAAAATATATTTGCGTCCCTGCTCATTTGTCAAACCTTTGCTCCCAATTCATTACGAATGTGATGTTTGTTTACGTATTTTCGTTCAGGAGCCTAATTCTGTTAACAAACCGCTTTATTATGATAATGGAATCGAAATAATCGTCACGTAGAAACCTTAAGGCCTACACACACGGGCAGCTTCGAGCAGTTGCATATTTTTCGAGCTGTAAAGCTGATCAAGCTGAAGCCTGAAGCAGTCAGGCTGCTTCAGGCAGTCCGTGGATGGTCATCGACTGCTACAAGCTTCGGCTGTATAGTGAACTACAGAATTCTACGTACATAAACGAATCACGGGCGAACGGCTCGAGCAGCCTGTTTATGCCCGCCTTTTAAATAGTTTACGATGAAACACCCCGTGTATATTCCGTGTGTCTGTAAATAGCAGACTGTAGTTCGCGCGGTGTTATTTGCATTGAGATATTGAAAAATATTTTCAGCTCTGACACTTCTGACGGGCTTCCCTCCATCTGTAGTTTATCAATAATTATTTTCCATTACTAGACACTGGCAGAAAAGTGTCCACACACAGTTGCCATTAAGAAATAATTATCATCATCAGGTGTTAGTTCAGTAACAGTGAATACCATTGTCATAGCGATTCGTATAGAAGAATAGAGCTCAAGGTATATTTTTTCCAAAGCCTCTGGTAATGGAAATTGTGTTTTATTTGCATTAAATCTAATAAGGTATACTTCAGGAAGATTTGAGTTTCGGTCTCTCTGTGTTAGGGAATGGATCCATTATCTTATTTCTGCTTCCGACTTTACGTAATGAACGCGAATGGTATTTTTTTTTTTTTGCCTTTTAAAGTGCCACTTTATATTTTACGTCGTCATTGTATGCATGAGCCTTTATGCATGAAGCAGTGTGTTATGGTGCAAACATATTATCGACATAGCTATAAGAATTAGCAAGCTGAAGTGGCAGTGGGCCGGCCATATCTCGCGAAGAACCGACGGCCGGGGCAAACATGTTCTTGCGCGGAGACCACGACTCGGTAAACGTAGTGTAGGACGCCCTCCGACCAGGTGGGATGACGACCTGCGAAAGACTGCAGGTAGATGCTGGATGCGGTAAGCTGAAGACAGAGCGCTATGGCGCTCATTGGGGAGGCCTATGTCCAGCAGTGGACTGCTATAGGATAATGATGAAACATATTATAGCCACTCTCTTTGCAGTTTTAAGAACGATAGATACCAACCACATAACAAACTTTCGTATCCCTTGTGCAATATTTTTTAGTTTTGTTATGGTGCAAACATATCTACTACTCTAGCCACCTTGAACTTTGTCAACTAGTGGAAGAACCGAAAAAGAAACCACTAGTACATTAATATATCACTTAAATGTGTCTAATGCATTGAATTTCTTACATACTACGAAACTTAGTGACATATGGCCAAGCATTAACATCACTGGTGTAAACATCTATGGAGTTTTTAAACACAGCGCCATCTAGGACGCTCATGTGGCACTACGTTCTTATCTTGCTTAGATCGATCACTCCTTATGTAGTTCGGACAACCGCCGAGGCGGCGCTGTTGCACGGACTATATAAGGAGGCATGGACGGTGGCGCTGGCCTCTTCTTTCAAACGAATCTTGTATACACAAACGTCACATTGTCTGAATAAATCTTCTTTCTGTTATAGCTGGCTGGCTTTAATTCCCTGCATTTTACAGGAGCTGAAAGCCTTTTTGATAAGATTTTGTTTTATGTAATGTTACAATGGATACCAACCACATAACCTTTTGTATCCCCGTTTAAAAGGTCCAGTATATTTGATCGACGGGTCCAGCAATGGGCACCTAAATTGATCGCACGCTGTGCTCTGAAGAAATATGATTATCCCTTCTTATCACACAGTGGCTGTGTCGCCTTCATGCCATTTAACTAAGGCCCTGTTGAGAGTGTCTCTGCGGTGACGTCACCTCGGACGCGACTAAATTCGTACCTACACTACAGAAATTCTCAAGATACAAGATACAATGTTTGCAAACAACTAAAAATACGAAAATCCTAAATTTTTCATATTGGCATCGAGATTGAACAGATACAACAGATATAATCATATATATGTATATATTTCTATAGCCTTCTTTTCCATTTGCATATTATTAAAATAAGTAAATACTTATTTTCGCTTGAAGACATTTTCAATTAAATAAGCCACGTTCGCATTCAGTTCAATTATTTGTAAATACATAAAAAAACTGAATTTTCGCTTATACCAACCTTTTTATGTCTTCGTTACGCGCAACCGCAACACAAAGTAACCCCCCATTCTACTACGGAGGAAGAATCACTCTTCTTATCCAAGAAGGCGCTATCAGTTCCATTTTCAAAAATAAATTTGCGTCAATTCTAGCTTCTCGCTCGCGAGACTCGCGACTTTTTATTGAAAACCAATCTGACCCCTTGATGGCCTGGCGTGCCCTTGACCCGGACAGCCGTTTTAGCGTGAAAAGGTGTCGGACAGACAGAGATACTTTACTATATGGATGGCTAATAGTTATTTATTTTTAATCAAAAGTCGTGTCCGACAGTTCATCTCTAGCGTAATGTGTAACAAAAGGACGCTATTAAGGCTCTCCAGTGAGAAATGCTCCCCTGGGGAGTGGGGCCATAAACATTGCGAGTTTAATCTGCAATAAGCGTCTCAGAGTGGTGCAGTCAAGGACTGCGGTAGCGGTTGATAGTATGGCGGTTATCTAGTTCATTAAATATTTTCATTTTCTTTAATCTATTTTTTCTGTCTAGTGTAAGAAACTATAATAACTAGCTCGAACACACATGAATGTCGATTTGATAAGCCAGGCCTTGAAGTACCCGTAAAGCTTTATTTCGATTCACATAGCGAGCGCGGGAGCTGAAGCGGTCTTTTATAGATTTTAACGGAAGGTTTGCCGACCACGCCTTATTACCTCAGTTATAGTAATAGAAATTATTTATTTGCGTGTCAAAATATTAAACAATACAAAGTAGCTTTAATACGTACGATCCTGTCCATCCAAAGGTTGCCTGGAAGAAATCGCTTTTAGCGATAAGGCCGCCGATTGTGCCACTAGATTTAGTTAGTATTAAGATCCTTTATTTTTATTATTTTCTTTGTATTTGATGGTGCAATAAAGCTATATTGTATTGTATTGCAAGTAGACACTAATTAGCAGTGATTAACGGCGACAACACGAGTACATAGGCTACCGGCTCAAAATTATATACTCTATTGACGCGGTTGCACAACACAAATCACCAATAACAACAATTTAACAAAATATAATAATTAGGTTTAAATATAGTTGATTTACACACAAAGTAGCTTATAAATAGGTGAATAATAATACATTTATTAAAGTTAAAGTCCACTGTCCACCAGTAACACAGCCTACCAGATACCTTCCCCTAACGCTTGTTTTGCAGCCACACACGATAGTGATGCCTCATGTCGTGAACAGCGGAAAATTCAATCAGCATCCCGCCGACGGGCGACCCATATCGACGCGCCATTGCTTTTCTTAGAGTAATCTTGTTTCAACGGAATCATTGACACATCGGAATCGACTTCCTTAAATTATTTATATGGATTCTGAAATCTGTCACAGCACTTTCGACTGTCTAAAATTAAACCATATTTAACCCTTAGTTACTCGCACATAGAAACATACATAAGTACTCGCGTAGAAAAAACTACCAAATACATACAAAATCAGACTTTTATTTATGATTTACAAACATAATTAGACTTTTATTTATGATTAAGATTTAAAAATAAGCGTTGTAAATTCGAAACTCCAATAACTAGACACGATCAAACAGTCGCTGGGGTGTTAAACACCCCACGCGAGTAATTAAGGGTTAAGGCGTGTTTAAACGTAAATCGTCGTAAAACGCAGTTTTGTGGTAATGCTTTTGTTAAACACGCGTTCAACAGATGCCTAACTTTGTTGTAGTACATTTGTTAGACTTTTATGAGGTTCACGCACAAACATCACAGGAAAAACAGAAACAATACTTTAGGTTTTTGTTATTATATATGCCCTCGCAGTCGTGATAATCTCTAAGAAATTAAATAATTAATATATATATAAATAAATAAAATAAATAATGCTGGACAATTCACACAGCATTATCTAGCCCCATGGTAAGCAGAGCTTGTGTTATGGGTACTAGATATCTGATATACATAATACAATACATTACATAGATAGATATTTTTTATTATACATAGAAAACGACCAGAACACCCGGAACAAATATCTGCAGATCGTACACACAATTGTTCCGAGGCGGGAATCGAACCCGCAACCTCCTGCGTCGCAGGCGGACCTTCGCCCACCGCGCCACATCGGTCGTCAAATAAAAACAAACAAACACAAACTAACAAAATATATATTAATATTCACGCGCTTATTAGGCGAGACCTAGATACAGCTACTGAGGTACAGCTGTGGCACAGTACACATTATACTGAGGCTGTGGACTGCTATATATTGTAGTCTGGTATTGCTGTTGTTGGTACCTTGGATTGATCATACAAAGCGCCAAATCTTTCAAAGTCATTTATTGCATGAAATACATGTTATTAAAGTTCTTATAAGTAACTAGCGGACCTTCCCGGCTTCGCACGGTTTTAGTACTTGATGACTAGATGTCTTGAAAATATAATATAGGTAGCCTACGGGGATAGTGTAGTTTCCCAACCAAAGTTTCGGTGCCTATTCATTACAAACAAACAAAAAATCAAACCTTTCCTATTTATAATAACTTTTTCGTAAAATTCCCGCCATGAAGTTACAATTTCAAAGAGTAAACAAGGCAGAGAGGCGACATATCGACCGATCGCGTGATAAATTGCCTTCGTGTCGCGTTCCCATTAATCCTTTACTATTTGAACTCTCACGATTCGGTTTTCCCGATTTTTATATCGCTTACAGTGAAGTCATTTAAAACGAGATATTTACCATGATTTGATTTTTGAGTTTTCCAATATTTCCTTGTGCCTTCAGTTATTCCGTGATCATGGCGCATGAAACTGTGTCGAAATATTGGATAACTCAAAAATCATGGTAAATATCTCGTTCTAAATGACTTTAGTGTTAATAACCATGATAGTTTCTAAAGTTTTATCGCTTCCAGTGAACTCTAGTTCTGGGTACACCTACGGGCTGTTTCTGCTTCGTAAGGTTTTCATATGGATTCTCATATAAGGTGTTTGTTTTCTAGACGAGGAACGGGTAAAGCAGCTTTAGAGATTTTAATAATATATGAGATAATACCTACTAGTTTCTGCCCGCGACTTCGCACGTGTTGTTTCTATTGGAATTTTAGATAATCAGGAATACTTTTAAGGTTATTTCTATCCTATGGAAATGATTAATAGTATAATATGTAGCCGTTGTTCGATTTCAATCATTTAAGCCCGATCCGAGGTAGTTTTATCGCGAAGAAGTGACAAACATCTAGCCATAGATCCAAACATCCAAAGTTCCACATTAATCAATTATTTATAAAAAAAATACATGTACCCAAATGAAGATCATTAAATAAAAGACATAATATTAGTGTGATGAATTTCTCTTTTGTATTATGTAACTATGTGAAATACGTATATTTTATTGGTCTTACCTATTAGGTATTACCCCATTACCGCCACAACCGGCGGGAGAAGCTAGCTTTATATACATTTTAAAGAAAGCTATTTACCTATAGATTACCATCATACAGGAATTACATTATTACATTCTCCTAAAGCGTTTAACCTAGTCGCTACAAGCAAATGTGCATAATTACCCTGCCAACTACACGTACGCTTCAGGACAATAGTAAGTGTACACTTCAGTACAATAGTAGTGGCTACGTGACAGCTTATGCCGACGTGTCAGCTGATTGGGTGCTGACGCGTTCCCGATTGGTCAGCGAATTCATGCTAGCCACGACAATGGTGATTAATAATTGGGTTGATTATTATTAATTGGTGTTGTAGTCGTGATGGCTAATTATTAGCGATATCTAATATTATAAACGCGAAAGTTTGCAAGGACTTTTGTTGCTCTTCCACGCAAAAACGCTATTGAATGGATTTTGATGAAACTTCGGAATAATATAGCTTACATTATAGAATAACACATAGGCTACAATTCATAAAGATATATTGTATATTATCCAAAATATATATCACCACGCGGGTGAAACCGCGGGGCGCAGCTAGTGTTAATGTGATTCGGGCTAAGTGTATGTCAGTTAATTTAAGTTTTGAGTGTTAAGACAAAAACACATTCAAAAAGATGCTATGTTTAAGATATTAATGTAAACACCTTTTGAATGTAGGTGCGTAATCTTTGGTTCTTGTTTGAATATGAGAGCTCACCTACGTTTTGCTCTGAGAACCCCCTACTCTGTATTCTTCAAGCATTTCTATTGGCTTTGCTATTTACCAATACACAAGCAAATTGAATAATGAAAATAAAAACATCCGTTCCATACCACAACTATAGTTAAATAATATCCCAAAAAATCGGACTTGAACCTTTATTATATATTAAACTCATTGAAATAAAAAAATATATGAATATCCTAGATATAAAATCTATGATTTCACTCTTCAATAGTCAATACTCAATGGTTTATTGCTTACGTGTACAAATAGTTCTTAAATAATATATAAAAACCAAACATGCACCCTGCAAGAGCATCGCAACGTAAATTTTAAGTTAAATGCTAGGTATATACGAGTACTTCTCATATTGTTAAGCAAAGATTTTTGTAACAAAACACAGCTAGCAATAACAAGCCCAAATTTAATTAAAAAGGTGCAAAGATGCTAGCATACATTAGTAAAGTTAAACCCCGTGAAACTCGAAATGAAATATTGTTTTACAGTTTCAAAGAGAGCAATTAGCGAATGCAGCTATGAAAACTCCTACAATTACGCGACAGTTGGTAGTAGGCTACGAATTTCGCGAAATTTGGGACGAAAATAAAATTGCATACAGTTTTCCCGGGTTTTCGCTTTCGAACTTTACAAGAGGTAATTGGATTGCGTTGGTAACTCGGTGTATGAATGTTTTATGCCACGTACTACGTTATTGATTATTTTGGACCATTTTCTGTGAAAGTTTCAGTTCATTTGTGCGTTCGTTTGCGAATATATTCTAAGAAAACAGTTACGAGTTAGTTGGTCATCATCATCATCAGCCAATAGCAGTCTACTGCTGGACATACGCCTCCCCCAATGAGCGCCACCTGCAGTCTTTCGCAGGTCGTCATCCCATCTGGTGGACGGAGGACGAGTTAAGTAAAAGTTTACAAATTGAATAGATTTTTGTATTACCTACTAGCATAATATAGGTTTTATGCATTTCAGTCATACAAATTAATTATTGAACTCAATGTAATTTGTCACATGTATTTTATTTATAATTACGTTGACTTATAAATTATTGAATTCAATGTAATTTGTCACATGTATTTTATTTATAATTACGTTGACTTATAAATTATTGAATTCAATGTAATTTGTCACATGTATTGTATTTATAATTACGTTGACTCGGCTCTTAATTTGATTCGGAGGTACAAAATTAGATGATAAGAATGATAAGAGAAAATAAAATTCTAATAATAAAAAGAGACATCCGCAGTTATTCGGGTATTTTGCAAAAATAAGGAGATCTTACGCGAAAGTTTTAATGGAGTAACTAAAGCGGGAAAATGTGATATTGTTCATGTTCAAGCGAGAGCGAAACTTAGCCCGTTCCAACGAAAGTTTTTACTTTGAAATGAACACTGTACCGTGTGAAATTGAACATACATATGTTCAAGGTGGTAGTTACAAAAGTTCTTGATTGAGAACTTTTGTAACTACCACCTTGAACATAGCTATAGTAAACTAGTTTCAGCCCGCGGCTTCGCACGCGTCGACATTTATTTATTAAATTCTATGGAAAAGATGATGCGACTGCGGAAAATATCATAAGCTGCGGGAAATTAATTGAAGATAATTTCGATTATAGTGTCTTATTTTATTTGATGTAAGTATTTTATTCACGTTTTCTCTAATATATTATAAATCCTCACTAAACTAAAAATCATATGTAACACGAACTTAATTATAACAAGAATCATTTGTGTGATTTGAGTTTTGAACATGAAGAAAATATAAATTATAAATAAATAATGGTGGACAATTCACACAGCATTATCTAGCCCCATGGTAAGCAGAGCTTGTGTTATGGGTACTAGATAACTGATATACATAATACAATAAAAAAATAAGACACTAAACAAGTCGATAATATCTTTGATTTAGGTATTTGTAAGGATACCAATTATATTCGAACCAGTTCAACGACCTTTAATAAACGTATACCAGTATAATTTGAATAATGCTTTTCATGAGTTATGCAAACAACATCAGCGACATGCGATAGGGCCTATTATTTATGGAACTCTAGTTTACCTGCCTATCTGCAGTCAATAAAATGTAATGGAATGTCATAACCAGGGTGCATTGACCCGATATCATGTGGGGTAGATATTATCTACTCGTGGTATGATAGGTTGGTATTACCTAATACCAACCTATTAACCGACGGCCGCTGGGGCAAACGTCTTCTTGAGTGGAGACCACGACTCGGTAAACGTAGTGTAGGACGCCCTCCGACCAGGTCAGGCCCTGCGAAAGACTGCATTTAGATGCTGGATGCATCAAGCTGAAGACAAGGCGCTATGGCACTCATTGGGGGAGGCCTATGTCCAGCAGTGGACTATCATAGGCTGACGATGATGATGAACGACGTAGAGGGTCTACAAAGCTACGACGTAGTGGGTCTACGAAGCTACGACGTAAAGGGTCAACAAAGCTACGACGTAGAAGGTCTACAAAGATACGACGTAGAGGATCTACAAAGCTACCACGTAGAAGGTCTACAAAGATACGACGTAGAGGGTCTACAAAGCTACGACGTAGAAGGTCTAAAAAGATACGACGTAGAGGGTCTACAAACACACCATGGTTTGTGTGTCAACGATAGGCCTTTGCTCAGCATTAATCAGTTTAATAATAATTACCACGCCTACGGCTACGATAGCCCGATTTATTTCGCAGTGAAGTTATTGATTTGTTGTCTTCATGCAGCTGGCTATTCCAGGTCCTAACTTGTCAAATAGAGCTGTGTTCGTTCTCCAAGGTTTTAACTTGTGGAAAGTTACGCTGTGCCTTTGTTTGGTCGATTTCATTTAACTTTAGAGCAGTTGGAAACTTTAAATTGCATAATGCACTGGTTGTTTTTCTTGTTAAAACTTGTACGGAATGAAATCGCCATTTGTTTATGCAAAATGCTGGTGAAGTATACTAATGTGTTTATTTTTTGTTATTTACGCGGTTGCATGGATAATGTCGTATGGATACTACATCCATAGTTTTTTATTATGTCTTTTTCATTCGAAAGTGAGAATGTTTGTGGTTGTGGTTGCCCGACTTTGATATTTTGACTGTGATTCCAAAGAGTGACAATAAGTGTTTAAAAAAAGTTACCTACAAAAATATTTTATTCCACGCGTCACAAATTTTGGTTTTTTGCATGTATCTTCAACAAAACCAGTGTTTTGTTATAAAATTATTACAAATAATAATATAAATATAACATTACGGAATTCAAATCAAAGTCCAAGTCGATGTGTCCAAGACTGCAGGTAGATACTGGATGCGTCAAGCTGAAGACAGGGCGCTATGGCGCTCATTGGGGAGGCCCATGTCCAGCAGTGGACTATTAAAATGATGATGATGATAAACGAGCGGGGTAGCGTCATAACTCTTACATTAATTTCATGAAGTATAGATACCGATATATCGCAATTCATACTTTTAATATTCATATTATAATTAAATCTCGTTTTTTTGTTTATATCTACGGGGTTATATCTTACTAGCTGCGCCCCGCGGTTTCACCCGCGTGGTGTTAGATATTTTGGATAATACGTATATACAATATACATATCTTTATAAATTGTAGCCTATTTGTTATTCTGATGTATATAAGCTATATTATTGTAAAGTTTCATTAAAATCCATTCAGTAGTTTTTACGTGAAAGAGTGACAAACATCCATCCATCCATACTTTCAAACTTTCGCGTTTATAATATTAGTAGGATATCTATTACACAGGTTATTATTTACACCATAAATATTAACAAGGATATTAATTATACTTCATAAATGATTGGTAATTAAGTTCCACGGAGGAGTAAATTGGCAAATTATTATTATAACAAGTAATTACTGTGTCGTACAACATTTAAGGGCAATATCACTTATATAGCTCAAAGAATTAGCAAGCTGAAGTGGCAGTGGGCCGGCCATATCTCGCGAAGAACCGACGGCCGCTGGGGCAAACTTGTTCTTGAGTGGAGACCACGACTCGGTAAACGTAGTGTAGGACGCCCTCCGACCAGGTGGGATGACGACCTGCGAAAGACTGCAGGTAGATGCTGGATGCGTCAAGCTGAAGACAGGGCGCTATGGCGCTCATTGGGGGAGGCCTATGTCCAGCAGTGGACTGCTATAGGCTGATGATGATGATGCTGATGATGATCACTTATATTACACCAATATCACTTATAATATAGGTGATATCGCTTTGTAATTACTTTATTACGGACTAAATTAATACTTATTTGAAGCTAAATTTAATTGGAGGCGAGCCGACTCACGCTGTGATGAAACCTCATCATCAAATAAACCTATTTGCCTCGTTTATTAAAATAAGCGTAATATATAGTTATAAAAAAGGTTTTGTTACTTAAATAAATAAATATAATGCTGGACAATTCACACAGCATCATCTAGCCCGAAGCTAAGCAGAGCTTGGGATAAGACTGCCCTGTCAGGCTATTCGCCTGACAGGGCAGTCTTGTTCTTCGCGGCTGTTCTTCCGCTAGTCTAGGTCTAACTAGACGTGAATAAGTATGATTTCAAAACGAAAGTTTTCAACCAGTGCGTCCAACCCGTTATGACCTACGGAGCTGAGACGTGGACACTCACGATAGGGCTGGTCCACCAGTTCAAAGTCGCTCAGCGAGCTATGGAAAGAGCTATGCTCGGAGTTTCTTTGAAGGATAGGATTCGTAACGAATATATCCGACAGAGAACCAAAGTTATCAATATAGCTCTGAGTTAGCAAGCTGAAGTGGCAGTGGGCCGGCCATATCTCGCGAAGAATCGACGGCCGCTGGGGCAAACGTGATCTTGAGTGGAGACCACGACTCGGTAAACGTAGTGTAGGACGCCTCCGATCATCATCATCATCTCATATAGTAGTCCACTGCTGCACATATGCCTTCCCCAATGAGCGCCATAGCGCCCTGTCTTCAGCTTACCGCATCCAGCATCTACCTGCAGTCTTTCGCAGGTCGTCATCCCACCTCGTCAGAGGGCGTCCTACACTACGTTTACCGAGTCGTGGTCTCTACTCAAGAACACGTCTGCCCCAATAGCCGTCGGTTCTTCGCGAGATATGGCCGGCCCACTGCCACTTCAGCTTGCTAATTCTCAGAGCTATGTTGATAACTTTGGTTCTCTATCAGATGTATTCGTTACGAATCCTATCCTTCAAAGAAACTCCGAGCATAGCCCTTTCCATAGCGTCCCACACAATGCCTCCCCAGCTTCACTTCGACCATACGCTCTGATAGATGAATAACAGAAAGGTGCCTGACAAATGCCTTTTAATTTCTAGATGCTGACGGGTCAGAGCAGAAAGTGTCAATATTGCTGAACGGCGAAGAATCGGAACTATACTTCGTCAACTGCACAAGTACAAAGGTAAGTTCTTTTTTTTTGGCTAAATCACATCGATGTTTGTTTAAACTGACTTCGAAAAAAGAGGAGTAGACCAAAGTAGACCAATGGCCGACAATTATGTTCATACAGACGAACCGTCTGTATGAACATATGTCGGCCATTGGTCAATTTATAGACCTATAATTATTTCGCTTTTGTATAATCCCGAAGTCGTTCCATAAAAATATTATTCCCGTGGGATAGAGTATTTGTCCCACGAAACTTATAGACGGTGTAAAATTATGTAAGTCAAATCAAATCGTTATTTAGTTTTTTTTTTAAACCATTAAGGCGAAATGAGTTCGCTTTTTCGAGACAAGGACGAACGAACACCGCGCGGGGAAGGCGAGAAAGGGAAGCAAGAGCCGCGGAATGACCGGCCCGCGCGCAATTTCACTGATTTTTATTTTTAAATTAGTAATTGCTCTAAAATAATACTGTTTCTCAAAAAACTAAAATATAATTTTTTAGGGAACACGTAGAAGAAATTTCATTACAATATTAAATAACTAGCAAATAAAACTGGTTTTTCCGTAGACATATCTCTAAAAATGAAGATTTAGAGGAAACAACTCTTACGAGAGAAGCCGTAAACAGAAGCTAGTTGGTTAATATGTCTATACATACATATATTATGTCTAGGCAGCCATCTTCAAGGACATTACAAGGGCCAAGGTCAAAAGGGTGCCTTTCTATCAGATATTGGCTACGTAGCGTCAGAACGTGACTAGGCCGGGCAATAGGACCCTTGTCTCTTTAAAATCAGCCCTTTTTATTAGGTTTATCTTGACGTTTTCCACCGCTTGGCTATAATATGTACCTATATAAATAGTACTATTCTCTGTTAGAAAACCACACAACAGCACTCACGTCCTCTTTACATTGTATAAAATTGTTAATGTGGAAACTCTGTTAACAGCGTAACCATGGATTAATTGGATCAAATTTTCGTTATGGTATAAATTTTTGGGGAAACTACTACTGATATTGCATTTTTTTAAATATCAAGAGCGATGCACAAGGACCATATTTAGTCTGAAAGTAACAACACAAAATTGTTATTCGCAACGTTGGCAACTCCAAGTTATTCTATACATATGTATGTTATCTATGTATATATATGTTATTCTCAAGTCTATAAGATAATTGCATTGTGCGTTGTTTCGGAGGCAAGAGTGGTGTCCTCCTGCTTATCAATAATAATAAGACTATGTTTACGGCAGGCGTCCGTAATCTCCCCTATAGCCCGATTACCCAGTCCATCCATCCATCACAATAGCCTGGTTTTATTTCTTTAATTTTTCTTTGCAATAGTCTCTACACCTGGCGGATACCATCTTTGTGTATTCTTTGGGTATCGTATTGTGCACCCGAGGATGCTACCCGCTGTGTGTAGCCATCGCCTTTAGATTAACTCTCTCAAAGGGCCTCTGTGCTGTTGGCTTCGGTCCCACGCAAGCCTTCCAAAGGACCGGTCACTTTATAGCCCGAGATCATGGTAATGAGATACATAATAATAATAATACCTAGTCACCGGCGGCCGCTTGAGCCTAGCTTCGCGGTCGGTGATCTACCGTTTTGATATATTTTTTACTGTAGAATAGGTTGATAATACTTTATTGTAATATTACAATACAATACAATACAATATACCTTTATTGCACCATCAAATATAAAGAAAATAATAAAAATAGGATCTTAATACTAACTAAATCTAGTGGCACAATCGGCGGCCTTATCGCTAAAAGCGATCTCTTCCAGGCAACCTTTGGATGGATAGGATCGGTACGTATTAAAGCTGACGGTGGCGTAATTATTTAGGATAATCTATAATATAAAAATGAATCGCAAAATGTGTTGGTAAGCGCATAACTCAACAACGCCTGGACCAATTTGGCCAAATCTTTTTTTAAAATGTTCGTTGAAGTTCAAGGATGGTTTTTACGGCGAGAAAAAAGAGAAAAATTTAAAAAATTGCCTGATACAAATGACCACCCGGGCGAAGCCGGGACGGGCCGCTAGTTATATATAAAAATAGAGCACAAATATACATAAAGCAGGAACAATTAACATAGAAAATAAAAATAAAAGTCAACTTATCAAGAGTGGGAGTGGTGTTGATGAACCATACTTTTGAAGATAGGAAGGGATTTCGCTTGACTGATAGAAACGGGAAGGGCGTTCCAGAGTATTATATATTTTCTATAGTAAAAAATGTATTTTCTACGAATTTTTAATAAATGAGTGAATAATAATAATTTATTTGATCACAAATACATGCATACATAGTAACCCCAATCAATCTTTCTCTTTCTCCCTCAGGAAGAAATAGAACGCTCGGAGCCACCTGACGCCTTCGTAGTCATATACTCCGTGGTGGATAAGGCATCCTTCCAGAAGGCGGAACAGGAGCTGGCAAGACTGCTGGATTGCGAGATGCTGCGAGCTCGTCCAGCGGTGCTGGTGGCCAACAAGATTGACCTGGCTAGGAGTCGCGCCGTCTCCACACAAGGTATAGAAAATAATAGAAAAATCACTTATTTTGACACAGGTCCAAAATACAGGCATAGAATAAACAAACGGAAAACATAGCAGTTTATCATGGGGGTAAGTGACACAAACGGGTGATATAAAAAAAAAGACTACCTCCGAAATCGGGGTTGGCTCAGCGTGTGCTGAACATTTTATATTCAGTGCTGTTTTTCAGCCATTGACCTTAAATACTAATTGAAGTTACGGACGATGTAGATAGCGTAGTGGATCGTTCTAGGGCTTTCGAGAAAGCTTTGAGAAGGTGTAATAGTCGAGCCTAGATTTTGGTGGAATGTGTTTGCGGTGGTTGGGGTTTGATTCTGGCTGCTCTTTCCGAGCAGTCAAAATATATGTTTTGTTAAATTTGCGTGTTATAGCTGAAATAACTAGCAAGTAAACTAGAACAAGAAAACATTTACTTTACCTTGGTTTAAGTTAGTACTTAAACTAAGGTAAAATAAATGTTTTCGACGAGCGAAACGAGCCACGAATTAATGTGTGTTTTCTTTAGTGAGGTGTACAATGGAGGTTATCAGACCAGTCTTATTAGGCATGGTAAAAACACTTTAGTATTTATATATTTGCGTCCCCCAAAATAATAAATTACCCTATCTACATCTCAGAAAACAAAAACTTAAAAAATAAGGCTGTAAATTACCAAAACATTTTGTATCTTCCTAAAGCTGCCAGCTCAGTCTCTCGAAGTGACACAAAAGCCCTACGAAAGTACCAATCAGGCTATACCGGACCTTTCCCTAATAAGTGGGAGATTTATCCTCATCCGGGCATTGATTTCCCGAGTGACGGGGAGATGAGTTTCTGAGGGTTTTATTATTAAGAAATAATTTATTATAAAATATCTGCCTTCTTCAAAGATCCTACCAATAATTAATGAAGAGACAGGACAGGAGTCAACGAAAATGATATTTTTATATACGGGGTGGTTTAAATAAACTAAATATGATTTATTTATTAATCGTGGGCATGACTCCTTTAACGACTTTTCTCTAACTCTCGTGGTTTTGGACTTGGCCAACACCGGCCTTCTATAAAAACCACCCTGTATATACTAGCCGAAACAATAGGAAACAATAGAATCTACAATAGGGATTACCTACCAAGTACCAAAATGTATTTGGTACCACTCTAGGCAAGAAAAAAGAAGTATTTCAAAAGTTCGGATATAAACTTCCTCGATTCCTCTTAGGAATTATCTTTTTGTTTTTTCCATACTTCACAGGCCAGCTAAAAAAGCACTAAAAGCAAAGAGAGGTTATTAGCTTCGCTTTCAGTTTTTTTTTTTAATTAGCGATTACCAATAATGCTAAGGCAGGGGCCATTTTGTGGCTATTGGGCTTACAATTTGTGTTGTTTTGGAATTGTAGAAAGTGTCTAGGTCTGTTTACAAAAAGAAATCAATTTAATTCTTATTCTTCCAAATTACTAAAAAAAACTGTATTTTCTTTCAGACGGAAAATGCTTAGCCTGCACCTACAAATCCAAGTTCATCGAGGTATCAGTAGGCATTAACCACAACGTCGACGAGCTTCTAGTGGGCATCCTGCACCAGATCCGACTCAAGAAGCAGCAATACTCCTCGGAAGGAGGCAGGGAGTCCTCACCCGCACACTGGTACAAATCAAGAGGAGTCGTCAGAGCCAGTATGAAAGCTAGGCAAATGTTTACATGGATCTTCGGCAAGGAGGATTCTAAATTCAAAAACTGTGAGAACCTTCATGTTCTGTGAGTGGAAAGCGACGGGCCTGTTTTTGTGTGAGGACATGGACCTTGCAGGCCCGTGGTCGTGCTAGCCTCAAAGAAGGTTCGAGATAAAGGAGGTTTGATTCTGTAAAGGTCCTGAAGTATTTATTTTATTATAAATGGAATGCAGCGTACTTAATATAAAAGTAAAATAATGAAATTCGCGCGAGGAGTGGCAACATCACTAATTCTGTCGTTGTTGTTTCGCATTCAGTCTCAAAGTGTAGGATTGTGGTGTCCTGATGATGTCCCGTAAAGAAACGAAACTAGTTCACGACTAACATACTTATCTGAGATGGTTTTACTAGTAATTGTTACTAAATATTTACACCCCATATTTTGCGATGTATTCGGCGAATAACGCCTGAATCCAATATTTATCATCAAGTTCAACAACGCTTTTTTGAGATGATTTGTAAACATACATACGCGACAGAAGTAAAATACATTTCGTAATTAAATTGGGTATAAAGCATGTGATAATGGGAGAGCAAATCATAACTCAAACACCAAAAAAACTCCTTGTCTTCACTAAAGAGCGAAGTGCTTCGTGAAAACACTGGAAAGTTATACAAACGAGTGTATAATTTGTTTTGTATTCATCCATATTTTTGTATCTTTAGTTATTTATTGTAGAATCTAGATATTTTAAGAGTAGGTAGGAATCTATTTTAAATTTTCGTATGTATACCAAGTTATTATGTATGATTGAAACGTTAAATAGGTAAAGTAATATTTATAAATTTATGTTAAACCAAATTAATATGCATGTAGTTTAATTGTAAAATATTATTTCATTTGTAGCTAACGTGCCAAAATGAGAGAATTTAAATGTAGTTCTAGCTAATAAGTTTGAAAAAGTAATTTTCTTGAAGATAATTTGACTAAAATTACCAAAAGCTTGTTCTTTTTGTTCTAGTTTTCAGCAATTTAGTTTTGTAAAACCTGTGAAATAAAATTATATATTTCTAGATAAAATAATCAGTTGAAGTTCAAAATAATAATAACATATTGTATTAAACTTGGACCATACATAAAAGTAATCAATATAAATTATTGAATACCATCTTTAATTATTTAAATTACCTATTTATAACCTATCTTGTTGATAAAATAGAAACGTAAGATTTTAAAGTTATCAAATGCAATAATATACACCAATTTTCGATGTAATGATATCGTTGTACTGTAGATGTAATTAACCATGTGTTTAAATAATATATCAATTTAATATTAGAAATATACGGGGTACATATTGAATGAATAGATAATTAGGTATAGTAAATAATCATACCCATTTTTACAAAATGCCTGGTCTGAGATCATTTAGATGTGGATCAGACCTTAGACCATTTAGAAATACTTATATTGTTGAAACTTCTTAGTAACAGAGGTCAATGTTTCATCAGATTAACAAAAAAACGCTTCTTTTAAAAGTAAATATTTTGTCAGATCGCTGATGAATATCAAACCTCAAAGTCAGTAGGTACGACAGAACCTTAATTGGATTGCTAGAAGTGAATCTCACAAATAAAGAGAACCAATTATCGACCAATCATTTTTTTAACACTTGGACTGCGATTTTTTTTCGACGACTGCGATCTTTTTTTTAACCTTGGTTGTGTTGCGCCGCACATGCGTTTCGTTCGAAAAATATTACGGCTGTGCTGAGTCACAAAGATCTGTATTTTCTCAGCCGCTGCGCTAGTGTGGATTTACGCATATTAGTCACTTGTAGAAAACACACACCGTGTGATTTCAGCAGTCAAAGTGTTAAAAGGGCCATCCCATAGAATGTTATGAGACCTACAAAAATATATTTTAGATATGTTAGAAGCTTAGTTATTCCGTTCACGCTTTTATTTGCGAGTAAACTTGATGTCCATCAATAATCTTCACCCTTGGGTCCACAAAAGTCCTTCCACAGCTATTCCTTCGACATCATATACTAATATACCTATGTATTTTTAAATTAAATGCTATTTAAAGAATATCCAAACTTTTTATATCCTAACAATCTTTATTATACTTCATAATAAATAAAAATACATGGGAAACGAATATTTATTCCCAATTATACTACCAATATCAAAATTAATATATTCATATCAGTAAACATATAAATTTACATACAAGTAGGTTTATTGTAAATATTAGAAATACCTACACAAAAGCCAATGCAATGGATTTGAAAAAAATATTTGATGTCCCTGTGTATCGTTCTTCTAGAAGTTTATAGCTTCTTGTTTTAATTCTGCATGTATAAATAACTATAAATAACTTTATTACCTACATTAATAAAAAATAGTCACAATTGATGCGTTATTATGAGAAAAACTAGTATTTTCACAAGAAAATATCAGTATTTTCGTACTTGGTGTCAGAATGTCAACAAAAAAACAAAGAATATCAAAGCTTTTTATCATTGGTCAATCAAACCTAAGTTACACAATAATAGTGATAAAAAAACTTTGATTCTTCAAATATATGACTGACCCTATTATTTGTATCCTGTCATGTTTTTACTTCTCTACCTTATTTACCTAATTAGTATTTAAATCAGTGCCTTTTTATTAATAAAAACATGTTAAACCCATGTCTGTTAATTACTTAACGTTTTAATAAGTATTCCTAGTCATAATAAATATATTTAAATCGTACATGTAAGTTTATTATATCCCTGAATCATAATTTTAATACTATGTTTTAATAGCTGATAATTGAACCTTAGTAATTACGGAAATAAATACATATTTTTAGTTATATTATACGAAAATTTTGTAAAGTTTGAAAGCTTTCCTTCGGTTTCATTTGTTGGAATTACCTACATACAATACAATGCAGTACAGTGCGTCAAATTGATATGAGCATCTAGAGTAGTCAAAATGATCTAAACATGAAAGAAAATTGATTTACGCAGTTCGAATCATCATATTGTTGTAAGCACTCAAAGTGTTCAAAATATCTTACTACTCATTGTTTCATATTTATGTAAGCAGTCAGGATGTTCAAAGGCATACTATCTTTGATGATTCGAACTGTGTACGAGTATATCTAAATGCTTTTATGTTTTTCAGATCAATTTGACTACTTTAGACGCTCATATCAATTTGACGCTGACTGTACGATATAAATCCAGAAAAATAACGTTATTTCATGTATTGGACAAGTATTTTCAATAAAATACTGTAATAATCGTTACCAAAAGGGTATTCAAGTGAAATTGAAGTTATTGTAAAAAGTAGCCATTGTTTATTGTAAATAAATCTATTGACAATAAAGCTGATTGATTTCTTGCGAACCATACTGATTTATTCCCCTCGGAAGAACATATCTCTCTTGCTAGATTCTTATCATGCATTAAATGCTAGTATACTCCTAAATAATCTAACTATCTAGCGAAAGTAAGTATTTATTTAAACTAAAACAAACACTATTTAAAGTAGAAATAGAAGATATTGCGTTTCATATAAAATAATACAAATTAAGAACTAATATAAAGCTAAAGAATGGCTAAAGATAACAAATTAGGAACTAGAAGAAATTAAATACGTGAACACAGAATGGCTACCGATTCAGCATAAAATTCTACATTGACGCAAGTGCCAAAGCAGCGCTGGTTTTCAAGTATGAATTAGGTTCCATGCCGAATCGAACACGCTTCAACAATGAAGTCTAGGAATATATGGAATTGGAACAAATTACTACTTTATAATAGTTCTGACGTCAAGGATAAGTGTGCGAATAGTGGGCGTTTTTCCATTAGCCGGCACTGAAGTCCGTGTCCGTACTGTACCACTCACCGGGCCTAAACCGGCATCGACACCGGTGGCGGCGCAGTGGAAAAACGAAGCCCCGGATACTGTGTCCCCGGCGCGGTGCCAGGCCGGCTAATGGAAAAACGCCCAGTAGATTTCGAAAAAACCTCAAATTTAAAGATATAAGTTATTGTTCGATCTGTAGGTAGGTTAATACAGATTGCACAAATTAAATTAAAAGATAGGTAGGTACAGAATAGGAAAAAGATTACACATTACAAATAAGATTTAAATACACTTTTTAAAAATTAATAATATTACGAAATAGGCCAATTTTCCAAAACAAAACTATGTAGTTTATTTATTTATGTAATCAGAACGGCCCTAGGCTAATTATACTAATTGCAGAGGTAGTATCTTTAGTTTTAAAGGTATCAATGGAACTAACATTTTTCAAAGTTTCAGGTAGTTTGGAACTAAAATTAAAATACATTTAAACCCGATTGCCGTAATGGTATTAAATATTACCTAAAACTGATAGCATAAGGAAACAATGTTAGGAGCAAATGTTATCGTAATAAAATTATAAAGACAAAACATACATTTACAAAAACACTTTTATCACAAAAGGTCACGAGCCCGTGAACTTGTCGCAATCAAATTGACTGATTTACAACGGAAAAAGACATACTAGTTTTTGCTCGTGGCTTCGAACGTTTTGTTTCTATAGAAACGTTTTAAGATTATTTATATCCCATGAGAACTGATTTACGAGATAAAAATTAGCCTATGTTTATTTCAGGGCCTAACTATCTGTATGCAAAATTTTAGCCCGATCCGTTCAGTCATTTTTGCGTGAAGAGTAACAAACATCCATACATACAAACTTTCGTGTTTATAATATTAATAGGATAGTTGCCGAGTTCATGGAAAAGCAAAAACAAGAAGTGTTTATTTATTAGAGGTAAAGTTTTTTTACTAATTACTCCCACACCTACGACATAACCCGTTAAGCCACTAAAATTAAAAAAACGATAAATGAATTTCACATCTCAGTTTATTTATTTATATATTAAAGAAGATAGGAGTTATTCACTGAATTCCTGAACGTTTATCCATGACGTTTATTACAATAACATGTAGTATATTGAGACCCGCCACAAAATCCTCCGATAAACTTCGGGTTTTTGATGCACTCTTGATAGCAGTCTGCGTTTTTCATGCGGTTATTTCTGTCACAGCTACCAGTTACTTCTATTTGTGACGCGCCCATGAGGCCAACAGACAGGACGATGAGGCAGAGACACAGCATAAACTTGGTGGACAACATTTCTTTAGCTTGTAATAAGTCCTTATCTGTGGAGGAAAACAACTCATATAAAATCTGTAGATCTTACTCGAGTAATGGCTAATTCCCACCGTTTCACCCGCCTTAAATTCTAATTTCACATTTCTAAAATATAATATAGCCTATGTTCACCGGGGATAGTGTAGCATTGGTGAAATAATTTTTCAAATCGGTCCAGTAGTTTCGGAGCCAATACAATAATAACAAACAAAAAAATCAAACCTTTACTGAAATGAAAGTTTATTTCTTTAGGCTTACAAATAAGCAGTTAGACAAGTCATATTTTATACTATTCATTATTATAGAATAACGTTAGGTATTTTGATGTTCACTTCAATTTTTGTCCACCAGTGGAAGAAGTAAGAAGAAACCACTAGTATGTTCATAACTTATGTGTCTAGTACATATGATTTACTGCTACTTATAATATTATTCCTACTCTTTATAATATTAGTATAAATCAGTCTCTTCAATTGGGTGTTGGTGTTCTATACACAATAAAGTTCGTATTAAGGTAACCTGTATTTCATGTTAGATTTTTGCGATAAATAGGTACATTTGCAATGGGTACCTAACTCCATTCGCTGGTAACCGAGCGTAGGTATTGTAATGTTGCCCGCGCGCCGGACAGTCGATCATTGTACGCTTTGACTCCCAGATGCTACCCAACCTACCTTCGTACATTCGGTTAGTGACGCGAAGGAATAACATTATTTTTAGTTAGAAAATGTACGAGTCTACTTAGGTATCTACCTACTTAACTAGATACATATTTGTTTTTATTGAAATGTTATGATAATAGAGACTAATTAGCTTACGGACAAACGGAATAACCGTTTAAGTTAACTTTTAGATTAAGATTTGATATTGTGAAATATAAATAAACAAAAAAAACCTATTTAAAAATATATCAAATATTTTTTTATAATTTTTTTGAGGTAAGTAATATAATTTTTTTGACTGTCCGATTTTTATTTAGACTCAACAATGGAACAATTTTAACGGAACCTTACTGGCAGATACCTGACTCATGTTTGATGTTAATACGGTTAACGGACACCACTTTTATTTTATACAAAAACTTGTTTCTGCTCGCAGCTTCGTACGCTTTTTTTATATATAACGTTTGAAGGTTATTTCTATCCCGTGGGAACTTTTTTATGGGATAAAAGTACCCTATGTTTGATTCCAGGCATATATAGCTCTATCTGTTAGATAGATAGATAGATAACACTTTATTACACCACACAATAACAGAAAATAATACAGAGATAAAAACTTAGAATAAAGGTATAAAGGGCGGCCTTATAGCGATCTCTTCCAGGCAACCTTGGGATGGACTGGACATGAACGAACAATATAGACGGTGGCACTTTAATAAATAATTCATAACAAATATACTAAATACCTACATAACAAACATTATAATAAACTTACATAGACATAAGATAAGGCTATCAATATTTTATATGGATAAATAATATTGATGCAGCAGTTTTTTGAAGATAGGGAGTGATTTTGCACATCTGATGTCCAGAGGGAGAGCATTCCATAGACGGGTAGCTGTTCAACATTTCAGCCCGATCCATTCAGTACGTTTGGCGTGAACAAGTAATCGTATTTATAATATTAGTGTAATTAGGTTTAGGCAAAAAAAAAACTTAACCTGAGATCTGAATCGAACCCGCAACCTCCTGCGTCACAGGCGGCCCTTCGCCCACCTCGCCACAGAGGTCATCGAGAGGTCGATCTATCACTTGTGTATCTAATATAGGTATATTTTTTAACTTTGACTTCGAAAAAAGGAGAGCTTCTATTTTCGCATCCATGTTATATGCAGGTATTTTCGCGGATTTTTTGATTGACGATGATCTCGAGAAGGACCCAAAAAAAAAATCTTTAAGTTAATAGTGGATATTTAGTACATGTCGCGTAAAATTTCAAAAATTAAAGAATTGGATGGCGGTTCTTAGTTAGATTATTCAATACAACCAAATAAAAATCTTGATATCACTTGATACACCGGACAAAATAAGGATAGTTAACATAGGTACGTGTCGCAAAACCTTTTTCAACATAATACTAATACTATTATTAAATATACGAAACTTTGGATGTTTAGGGGATGGATGAATGTTTGTTACTTCTTCAGGCCAAAACTATCGAATCGGGCTGACATTTTGCATACAGACAGGTTTTTCTGGATAACATAGTTATTAACGCAAAAGGTAGGTAGTTCTAGGCCAGGAATAAAACAGAGAATATTTCACTTTTATCCGATAACTCGAATCAGATCCCATGGGTGGGATAGACATATCTTTAAGACTTTCCCATCGAAATGACGCGCGCAGAAACTAGTTACACTAAACAAATTCAAATGACCCTCTTCGTGGATGTTGATTCGATTCTATGCTCTATTTTAACAAAATAGTCGGGACCAAGAGTCCAGCTTATAAGGACGCTTTAAGACATTACCAAAAGTTTTGGAGCAATTCTTCCAGTCTGTGACCAATGAAAAAAGAATACCCGTTGATCAAAATATATTCAAATGAATTTTGACGCATTTTTTTTTAAAGAAAACGCACCATAAGTTGTTAAATCGTGACTTACTTAAGTTGTAGACGCGAAGTGGGCAGCAGAGTTAGACTGTGTCCAAGAAGATCCCGTCGTCGTTTTTATATAAAAGTTATAGGTACCTACTTCTTGGTCTTATCACTTTGGTTATTTTTTTGTAGCTGTAGCTTATCTATTTGAGGTTTTTTTATGTATACCTAGGAGACTATCCATAGTTTTAAAAATACTTAATTTTTTCTTAGATGGCTGTTATACTTAATATTAAATAAATAAAATCATTTTATTTCAGATTAATGTGATCCATATTTTGTTAGTAAAATTAAACATATTAAGAACTTATAATATTGTAGTACTTAATAAATTTTTTTTTATACATAGAAAAACGAACAGAACACCCGGAAGAAATATCTGCAGATCGTACAAACATTTGTCTCGAGACGGGAATCGAACCCGCAGGCGGACCTTCGCCCAACGCGCCACAGTGTGAAAGTTTTAAATTTTCGACGTTTATCTTATGGGTTTATCCTGCTATAATAATTAATAATAATATTAAAAACGCGAAAGTTTTTGAGAATGTTTGTTGTTCTTTCACGCAAAAACTACTGAATGGATTTTGGTGAAACTTCGCAATAATATAGCTTACATATCAGAATAACACATAGGTTACAATTCATAAAGATATACCTATTGTACATATATTATCCAAAATATCTATCACCAAGCGGGTGAAACTGCGGGGCGCAGCTAGTCTGTAATATTTTCTGATGTTTTCATATCAAATAGTATGTTATTTAGTTCACATCACAATCGATGTTTATTTTTCTTTGGCTGTCTTGGGTGTCACTGCGGCCATGGTAGGCCTATTGTGGGTGTATAACCGTAGAGCTAGTACTTACTTGATAAATACGTCAATTCCTAGTTTCATATCAGTGATATGTTATGCTATGAGTTTACGACCTATGGCTGATAAACTCATAACCTGCCTATGATAATTACTCAATGTATTAAAAAGCTTGCTAAAATTAAGTCGTATTGGTAAAGAATTAAAGAAAGAAAATATTTTTATTTACCTAAAAACTACTATACACAACAAACTTAAACTACACAAATTATTACTACCTATATTACAAATTATTGTGCGTAGCAGTGTTCATGGCAAATATGGCCTTCACTCAGCATTGTGCTGGGTGCCCACTAATGTGTCCACCCAGCGCTGATTTTCAGTGAAGACCAGAGGGATCGTGTCAATTAAAAGAACATTACGTTCAAATCCGGTTATCCGGTTCAGAATCTGTGTTTTTTACACAACACTGCTGTTTTTGTTACAAAATCGCCATGTCCGTAAATGTTGAATATTTGCATAGACAGGGGACACTTACAAACACAAAATGTCAGAAAAAATTATGTCCTAACGTGTCACGATTCTGATATATTCACATTAATAAATTTCATTGGAATTATCTGTGAATATTTCAGAAACATGACGCTATATGACATTCTTTATTTATATAAATTGATCCAAATATATTACATATGTACATGCGACGCCATTTTGAAAAAACAGTGAAAACAATGTGGTAGCCAATGTTGGGGCATCCATACAAAAATCTTTTAAGCCCTTTGTTTTTCACTTTGAACCTTTCGGTTATCCCCGCCCAATCTACGTTCCAAACACTGGGTCTCCTGTTGGGCAAGTATCAGGTCGTCTAAAAAAGCAGCTGGTCTAAGTAAAAATTGGTCTAAAGCTCAGATGGTCTAGTTAGCAAGTGGTCTAATAAGCAGCTGGTCTAAGTAGTTGCCCAGACTCTTAAGAGACTGGTGCCTCAGACAGAAGACCGCACACACACATACACATACACAAAGACTTACAAACCATACTATGTTTCATGTAAATTTGTAATATTCCTCGAAAAAAACATATGTACAGTTATAATTAAGTTAACTTTTAAATATTAGTTACTAATTTTAATTTATTTAGAAGTCTAGGAGATGGGTGTTGATATTACCACAAAGCTTGTAAAGCTTCGGTAGTGTCACCGTTTCAATAGGTACCTATGATCCTCTATGTAAACCCATTCTAAATAAAGATTTTTATTTTTAAAATACTGGAAGAACTACAGACTATGTTATGTCCGGAGGTATTCCACGCACCATAGGGCAGTTCCCTTGGATCGTTATGAATTGCACGCGAGCGCTACAATGCAGTTCGGCCACTCCTGCTATTTATACATGCATGATAAACTCTAACCAGGGCTTGGAATAGCGGTATTTTCAAGTACCGGTACGTCTGACCTTGATGTGGTACCGATACCATCAATGGTATCGATATAAATTTTACCGATACTTTTTTAGAACCGATACTTGTAAGTACCGGTACTTCATTAGTATCGCTACTAAAATATCGGTATTTTCAATAATTATCGGTATAATTAACGTTATTGTGCGCGGAAAATATCGATACCAACAAAGATGGCAAGCACGCGCGAGCGCCCCTGCCTGGTTGGTACGCTAGCACTGGAGAGCTGGCAACGTCGCGAGAACCGCTTTGAGTTCCGGTACTTTTGGCAAAGTATCGATACTTCAAAGTATAGATACATGAATGTATCGAAATGAAAATAGCCAACCGCTATAGTACCGTTATTATTGGTACCGGTAGCAAGCCCTGACTCTAGCAGATAAGGGATCCTAGGGTTAGGCCCTTTCGATAAAACCGTTGAGACGTTGTGTTCCTAGCAGTCTTGTGGTAACTCAGCTCTTTAGCCTGCCGTTCTTTTGGTGTCATCCTAAAGGTACGTAAGCTGCACTTGAAAAGGTCCCCCAGAAACGGTTTTGCCTGCGCCTGACCTCTCCACGGTCGTGTCGGTCTGCTGTCCCATCGGATTATGAGAGTGAGATATACTGATGTACATGTCCCCATACATCGCAAAGTAGTTTTGTAAGCATAAGTTCGAGATGACTGCCAGTTCAGCTTGCTAATTCTTAGAGTAGAGCTATATCAATAACTTTGGTTCTCTGTCGGATGTACATATTTAATACGAAACTCCGAGCATATTTATTTGTTAATAAAGATATATTTTGTTTTGTCTACAGCTACCCAAAAAACTTTAAAAGGCTGAAGAAAATGGGGTCCAAAGTGCACACAACGTTAGCTCTGTGCTTGTTCCTGTTCGTCGCCGCCTCCGCCTACGTCCACTTCGATAGTGCTTCGCTAGTGGCTTTGGACAAAGACTCGTTCTGCAGTGTCATGACTAATTACATGTGCAAACTTAAGGGGAATCCTTTCCATATTCCCAACATGATTAAACTACCAAATGATAAGTTTTTCACTCTTTATAATGCGTACTTATTATTGGATAAGACTGAACGAGAAAAACTTGCAAATGGCTCTTCGTAAATATTTTCTACATTATTATTATCGTCTATGGCATTTATATCCACGAATAATGGTTTATATTGTTAATTTTTACATTATGTACGTTATCAGCGATAGCTGATATAAAATAGATGGGAGTTATTATGAGGAGAAGGTGGTAACGTGGCCTATCTCTTTGTTGTTGATCCCTTAAAAAAATAATTGTATGAGAAACCAAATTGATCGGAGGAACGAACGCTATGATCTCAAATCTCACGGCAAAAACAGCTTTTTTCATTTGTTCAGGATCCCAAGTTATTCTTTTCTTATCAAGGGGGGCCAATATATTATCTGCAGAGGCCACCTTACCACCTTCTCCTCTAAACTTCATCTCTATCTATAATATAAAAATGAATCGCTGAATGTGTTGCTAAGGGCAAATCTCGAGAGCAGCTGAACCGATTTCGCTAATATTTTTTTTAGAATATTCCTTCAAGTATGGTTCTTACGGAGGGAAAAAAGAGCAAAATTGCCTGAAACAAATGACCAACCGAGCGAAGCCGGGACGGGTCGCTAATCTATAGATATAAAAGAAAGTCGTGTTTGTTACAACACTTATAACTCGAGAACGGCTGAACCGATTTATCTGAAAATTGGTGGAGAGGTAGCTTAGAACCAGGAGTCTGACATAGGATACTTTTTATCATTTTAACCATTTGACTTGACACATAGATTTAACGGGGGCGAAGCCGCGGGGCGCAGCTAGTTATTAAATAAAGATATATTTTAGTACATAGTCTAAGATTTTACTAACTTATGGATCCAAGTGTAATCTCAATATTAAAGCATTATTAAATGACTTTGGAAATGAATATCTTTAAAAAGTTTTTTTATTAGCCTGGCCTGTCTGCTTTGGACTACGTTAAGGTTTAAGCGATCAAGTAAGGCGGAAACGACTGGTTTGTTAATGTTGAATTTATACCTATCGACTGCCTATCGATACCAGAGGTCACAACAACAATGTTATGCTCACAGATTACAGAGGAGGTAGGTATTGTAAAGCTTATTATTAACACTTTGACTGCGATTTTTTTCGACGACTGCGATCTTTTTTTTAACCTAAAAAATTCGTGCTGCCGCTCTACACAGCGGTTGTGTTGCGCCGCACATGCGTTTCGTTCGAAAAATATTACGGCTGTGCTGAGTCACAAAGATCTGTATTTTCTCAGCCGCTGCGCTAGTGTGGATTTACGCATATTAGTCACTTGTAGAAAACACATACCGTTTGATTTCAGCACTCAAAGTGTTAAGTGGCTAATTAATAAAAATTATGACGAATTAGAAAATTTTGTACAAAGGCTGAGAATGTAGATGAATAACTTGTGGTTGAATGAATGGTGATTTGTTTATTTTATATGACTTTAAATTATATTTTTGTCTAGTTTGTAATTGAGATAATATCCTATCTTTGAATCTTTTTGAATTAAGTTAATGTACATCACTGGCGAGAGCGGAGTCCTCAAACACAAGCAAATGTTTGCTTAAGGGGCCTCCGGAGGGACGAATTCTTCATACAAACGTAATACCAAAATGATTTCCAATTCAAGCATATTTCCACTATAATATTGTATTATTTGTATTTGAATAGTATTAATCTAGGTTCCTAAATAGATTTTTTTTCAAAATACTTACCTAAAATTAAATGAAAGCCAATCGCATTTTGCACATTTTTATGCGAAATAGGACAAGTTTTCTTGCTATTTGTTTCGTATTAAAAACATCAGTATCTTACGTTTTATTTACTAAGGAACATAGCTTATATTGTCTAGTTACGTAATAACAATACTTTGTGAAGAATTCAAAAAGTTTTCAGTCATAATTTTTGGTATTACGGAACAAACCAAAATTTGAACGGCTAATATTGCTATCGCGCACGCATGAGGCGCGGCGCAAGGGTTAAACAGTGACAGCGATATTCGGAGCGATTTTTGCAAGAGAAGGTCGTCGGACCCTTAAATGGAGGCACCCAAATCAATTTATGTTGGTATAAACGTTTTTAAGTCTTTTAAAGGCTTCTCTGTAATCTGTGGGACACGCATTGTTGTTGTGACCTCTGGTATCGATAGGCAGTCGGTATACCAGTAAATTCGACAATAACAACCCGGACTTACTGGATTTTATCTACACGAGACAAGAAATATTCACATATCGAAGTCTGGACAAACAATAATGGGGAATCTTAGTTGAACGGCCAGGCCAATACACACTTTGGCACACTGAGCCATAGGTTACTACTAACCTTAACCTTCACATACATACGTACGTTCATCATGCATTTTTCGATATGAATTCAATATACTAGCTCGTAAATAGGTTTCTATTATGTAGGTATGTATGAGAACCGACGGCCGCTGGGGCAAAAGTGTTCTTGAGTGGATACCACGTCTCGGTAAACGTAGTGTAGGACACCCTCTTATTAAATGGACTCGGGCGCTGGTTAGGGCCTGCCGTGGAATTACACTAAAAGCACCCATCCTATAACTCACATTTTAAAGCCATTTCAATGGCCATATAACGACCGATGTGGCGTGGTGGGCGAAGGTCCGCCTGCGACGCAGAAGGTTGCGGGTTCGATTCCCGCCTCGGAACTTATTATTATTTATATGAACCCTTTTAATGGCCTTCGCCTTAAAATTGAAAACTAGGGAGGCTATTCAAAAGGCATTCAAATGTTAATTTAGGATGGATGGTTTTAGCGTTAACACGCGTGAGGCAAGGGAATAAAGCACATTATGCCTTATCCGTATCACAGTCATCATCATCATCAGCCTATGATAGACCACTGCTGGACATAGGCCTCCCCCAATGATCGCCATAGCGCCCTGTCTTCAGCTTGATGCATCCAGCATCTACCTGCATCTACCTGCCTGTCACAGGTCGTCATCCCACCTGGTCGGAGGGCGTTCTACATTAAGTTTACCGAGTCGTGGTCGTGGCCGGCCCACTGCCACTTCAGCTTGCTAATTCTTAGAGCTATGTCGATAACTTTGGTTCTCTGTCGGATGCATTCGTTACGAATCTTATCCTTCAGAGAAACTCCGAGCGTATCAGAGTGGAATTATAAAACACTAGCTGCGCCCCGCGGTTTCACCCGCTTGGTAATAGATATTTTGGATAATATACAATATATTTTTATGAATTGTATTATTCTGATGTTTAAGCTATATTATTGAAAAAGTTTCATTAAAATCCATTCAGTAGTTTTTTCGTGAAAGAGTAACAAACATCTATCCATACTTACAAACTTTCGCGTTTATAATATTAGTAGGATATGCTATGAAGTCAACATCAACCTATTATTGTCCACAGCCGGACATAGGCCTCCCCTAATGAGCGCCACACAGTGTTCCATATGACCAAAAAAATTTCCCTATGCTGTTTTCAGCATTAATCGATCAACGAATGCATTTTAAATGCAAGAGTAGAACACCCACGTGTCTATTGCCAATACTTTTTTTTATAAAAAATAATGAACTTTAGGTGACCTCGACCTAGAAAAATCTTTAAAAAATTCTGTAAACGTCAATGTCCAAGATATTTTTTTGAGATAAATTTAATCTCACGAAGTATTTTTAGGCGCATTTTTTACAGTTTTTATTTTTTGAAAATCACTTCTGTATAACGAGTAATCGTATTTTTTTCAGTTTTTCGATTTAATTTTTTTTCTCCCTAAAAACTCAAAAGTGCGGCTTGTGAATAGCATAGAAAGATTGGTTTTAACAAGGTTTATTACTAGTAAAAATACCTCGTTTCAACATTGCGGCTTTTAGGAGAAATTGAATTTCAAAATATGGTGTTAGGGTTGTCACCCAACTTGACCTTTCATTTTATTCAGTTTGGATTTTTTTTTGGGTGCCAAGTTAAATCAGTCTTGAAATTTATTTAATAACCATATAATATTTTATAACAACTTAAAATATATGTAAAATATCATTTCTTCTCATAACTTAGGATGACATATTGAAGCCTGAGGTCTGACTTGGCTAGTTCTCATATACGAATTTTTTATTAAGTACCTACTAAAATAGTCATGGAACAGCCCTATGTTCGATGGCTAGTTTCTACCGGTAAGCCAAATTTTCTGAAGAATAAAATAAGAACTTGCGGCTTTAGAACTTGCGAAGGCTATAATATTTTTTTATTATAATTCGAACATGAAAACTAGCCAAGTCAGACCTTGGGCTTCAAATATTATCCTAACTTATCAGAATAAATTATTTATAAAATATTGTATGTTGTTCCCACGCACCCATTTAAAGCTCACTTCTTTTGTAGTTGAAGTCAAAAACCAAGGCATATATCACAATATTGAACTTGGCTCTCATTTTACTTTTATGTTTTTTGTTGGGATTGCTTAAGCTAAAACTCCGTGCTGATACATGATATAGTAATACAGGATTATAGGTAACTAATCAATAACCTCTTAAAGGCGACTTGGGTACATCCAGACTAACAACTTTTGTTCTATGACTTTTGCCAAAATGGAATACATCACAAGATTTTTTTTTTTTAGTTTTTTTGGGAAATTCAATAATTGTTAGCTCTATGTTTCGTTAATACCTACGTTTCATTTATACGATTCTGGCATAGCGTAAGTGTGTGCAGTCAACTGAGTGCTACGCAATCGCCCTCCCGGCTGAGTAACGTGCTACGAGTACATACTACATAGCGTTGACCGCGTAGCAGAAAGAATATCAAAAAGTATCAACCCTCCTACCTAGGTTAGTGTTTCAAAGGTCCTAGAATCTTTAGGTACATGTTTGTACATTGAATCCAAAATTCCTTCATACTTATCCAGGCTTAGGACTGGCTACATTAAAAAATAAAAAAGTAAATAAGATGAACATAATTTGTAATCAATCGCATCAAAAGAAGCGCGCGGTCGAACGTTTAGTATGTCTACCGATCGCGTAGATGTACCTATAACCTACATACTCGTAGGTCGGTAGGTATGCCGCAAGCGCGCTTTGAAGATAAATTAATTGTAAACTATTTTTTAATGTACGAGTATTTTAAAAAAGGAATCAGTCTATTTACAATAAATTAACTACGAGTATTAAAAATTCACAAACCTTTTTACAAATTATCACCTCTCAAACTCAAGTCATGGGGGTGACGATAACTATCACGTGCAAAGCGTTCAAAATAATCACCGCCACAACCCACACACAGTACACATCTGAAAGTTAATTGTTCTTGAACCCTGGATAGTTCCTGGGGGTTCATTTTGATTTGGTCGAATTTCCAGGTTATTTTGAAAACTAGTGCTTCCCGACTTTCTAATGCACCACCTTTGTACACCATGGCTTGAATGAAAACACAAATAAAAATCCAGTGGCGTAATATCCGGCGAACGAGGAGGCCAGGCGACGCGACAGGTCCGCCGCGGCCTATCCATTCGGCCCGGGTATTCATGGTTGAGGTATTCACGCACTTCGTCTCGCGAACTCACGGCAAGCTTCAGATACATTATCACCACACCTAGCATACACACGCACCATTTTGGTGTATTCAATGTTAGTGTATCGATCGATACGCCATTGTGAATCAATCGCGTCACATAATCACAAAGACAATACAGAGCGGCGCGGCGCGGGCGGCGGCGGCACGGCGCAACGGCTCGCGCGCAGCGAACATTGCAACTGTCGTGCGTATCGTGAACTAGGTCAAGGGCAAGTACCCGCCCCCGCTCGTCTCACCGCAACCCCTTTCTCTGTACAACCGACCGACACAAGAAAGTAAGAGCATAGAAGATTAGAACTGGAAATTTACTTATAAATTTTTTGTAAGGAAAAAAATCATTGAATTAGATAAAGTCATAGAACAAAAGTTCTTAGTCTGGATGTACCCAAGTCACCTTTAAGAGGTTATTGATTAGTTACCTATAACCCTGTATATTATATTATTTTGTCATATGTATATATATATAGACATAGGTTATATGAAAATACAAGTGGTTTCTTTTTCACTTCTTCCACTAGTTGACAAAAAATTGAAGTGAACATTAAAATTAAAATAATGTAATTTGATAATAATTAAAAGTATTAAATTTGACTTGTCTTAGTGCTTATTTTGTAAGCATAAAGAAAAAAAATTGAATTGAATTTTAATTATAGAGTCACACACAACTAAAAATTTACCTTTTAGCGACAACCCTCTATTGTATAATTTGACCTTAGAACTTCACTTATATAGTTTTATCATATAGCACTATTATATATTATATTGTTTTATCATAAAGAGTGAGTAATAACTCACAACTAAAAATTGACCTTTTAGCGACAACCCTATTTTGTATAATTTGACCTTAGAATATAATTGCATATTTCTCCTAAAGGCCGCAATAGTGCGGTCTGGTATTTTTACCACTGATAAGCCTTGTTAAGAGCAATCTTTCTATGCTAGTCACAAGCCGCACTTTTGCGTTTTTAGGGAGAAAAAAAATAAAATATAAAATCTGAAAAAAAAAAAATTACTCAGTATCCAGAGGTTATTTAAAAAAACTAAAAATTGGAAAAAATGCTCCTAAGCATCTATTATCAGATTATATTTATCTCATAAAAATATCTTGGACATTGACGTTTACAGAATTTTTTCAAAAATTTTCATCGTCAAGGTCACCTAAAGTTCATGATTTTTTATAAAAAAAAGTATTGGCAATAGACACGTGGGTGTTCTACTCTTGCATTTAAAATGCTTTCGTTGATCGATTAATGCTAAAAACAGCATAGGGAAATTTTTTTGGTCATATGGAACACTGTGCGCCATAGCGTCGTGTCTTCAGCTTGCCGCATCCAACATCTGCCTACAGCCGGAGGGCGTCCTGCTCTATGTTTGCCGAATCACGGTCTCCACTCAAGAACACGATAGTACATACATAGTGCTCATTAGGGGAGGTCTATGTCCAGCTGTGGACATAGGCTGATGCTGTTGATGGTGATGAACCTACATCTAATCTATATAAATAAACGGTCTTGAATGCGACCCTGAGTGACGCCTATCATTGTGACACGACGACGTATGAAATAAAACTAATCCTAGACAATCAATAACAATGGTTATACATACATGTACTTTAATTAATTTACCTTGGAGAAGGCCAGTTTTGTAAAGGTTCACTGCCACTCGCAAAACAATGAAAAATGCGAAACCCATTGTCTTGGTTTTAGTTTAAATCGGGATGATAGGCCTCCAGGAATTATTAGTGATGTGGTAGCTCGGCCCTAAGGGACGTTGGGGCAGGCCTAAAACTGGTCTCAAAAAAGTTTAGGAAAAAAGTTGGAAAAATTATTAAATAAAAATGGAGACAGTTCCATCTTATTGGGAATTCAAAGGAGAAGGTAAATAATTGTATTTTTGAACATAATCATTTTAATATTGTGCGATTAAATAAACTATACTCAATCCATTGTCAAGGTACAATTTTTGTAAACAAGTAATCAACGGATGTTCGGAAACAATAAAGCGAAGCAATTAAACAAAAAAAAGTGTGTAGTATCTTTTTACTCGTACCTATATTCTCTTAACTTCAATTATGGGCCATTGGGCAAAGCTTTTGGTCCTTTCTTATTAAACAGACTTGACATTTTGTTATCATTATAATAAAATCGAGGGCTGTGCTCCTACCACCAATTTTCTCTAACGTGGTTTCGGACTTTGCCATCATCCCTTTTTAAAAAACCACCCTGAATGTGTAACAATAAACCCCCTTTTCTTCTGCTGACGCTATAACCTGAGAACAGCTTTACCTTATTTATTGATTTCATTCATCTAATGTTTTCTAATACTTCGTAGAAGGTAGGTTCGATATTACAAAAAATTAAGAAAATTGCGCAGAAATTTACACGCCGTGGGGCGCAGCTAGTATCTATTAAAGATGAGTATTTTCTTTACTTTCAGAGGAGTACACCGACCAAAAATTTCTAATGAGAACGCCCTTCCCTGTAGCCGTAATCTTAGCCCTTTACCTTTGGTTCGTGCTACGAATGGGCCCAGAATTAATGAAGCACAGAAAACCGTTTCAGCTGAACAAAATCATAGCTGTGTACAATGTTCTGCAGGTCCTTCTGTCCTGTTATATCTTTCAAGCGGTAAGTAAACTATTATTTTAACGCATTCACTGCCCTGAGAATTAGCAAGCTGAAGTGGCAGTGGGCCGGCCATATCTCGCGAAGTACCGACGGCCGCTGGGGCAAACGTGTTCTTGAGTGACCACGACTCGGTAAACGTAGTGCAGGACACCCTCCGACCAGGTGGGATGACGACCTGCGAAAGACTGCAGGTAGATGCTGGATGCGTCAGGCTGAAGACAGGGCGCTATGGCGCTCATTAGGGGAGGCTTATGTCCAGCAGTGGACTGACATAGGCTGCTGATGATGATGATGCTGATTCACTGCCCAGCTTCAGCGTTGCAACCCTTTGGGTTCGCGCCGCTAGGTGGCACAAAGAAATTTCAGCAATATGTAAAGGATAGACAGACAAAATGACGAAATGAATCAAATAACGAAAGCAGGTAATACGTACGAGACAATGACGACCGATGTGGCGCGGTGGGCGATGGTCCACCTGCGACGCAGGATGTTGCGGGTTCGATTCCCGCCTCGGAACAATTGTGTGTACGATCTGCAGATATTTGTTCCGGGTGTTCTGGTCGTTTTCTATGTATAATAAAAAATATCTATCTATGTAATGTATTGTATTATGTATATCAGTTATCTAGTACCCATAACACAAGCTCTGCTTACCATGGGGCTAGATGATGCTGTGTGAATTGTCCAGCATTATTTATTTATTTATTTAAATGATTGACGGTCAGGGCATTAACAAGGCACCTATAACGTTTGTGGTTTTGATAATGAACCTTGATGAACTGATTAACAAATACTTTGTTAAAGTAGGTAAGTAAGTACGTATAGCATGTAATTCCTATATGTACTTATAGTAAAGTAAGTACCTACCAATCTTAACAAATAAACTAGGCACTGGTAGTGTTTTATGAATTTTTTCGACGACCTCTGTGGCGCGGTGGGCGAAAGTGCGCAAGAGGTTGTGGGTTCGATTCCCGCCTCGGGACAAATGTTTGTACGATCTGCAGATATTTGTTCCGGGTTTTCTGGTCGTTATCTATATGGAGGTATAATAAAACAATATCTATCTACATATGTAATGTATTGTATTATGTATATCAGTTATCTCGTAACCATAACACAAGCTCTGCTTAGCTTGGGGCTAGATAATGCTGTGTAATAAATAATAATGCTGGACAATTGTGTCCGAATTGTGTATAGGCTCCCATCCCATAAAGAGTCCCCATTTTGTTGCAGACTTCAATAGGAACTGATTTGTTGATTCGTGTAGATAAAATTAGCTGAAGATAGGGCGCTATGGCGCTCATTATTCATATTAATTTTTATTTATTTATTGCATTCACATACTTTTAGCTTAGGTGCTAGCTTAGAGGTAGGTACATAATAATGTATAACCCTGTAAGGGTGCAGAATTTTTTCTAATCTATTTAAAGCTACAAACATAGTAATAGGATAATCATTCGGGTCGGGGAGGCCTATGTCCAGCGGTGGACATAGGCCTCTCGCGTGGAGCGGTCGCTAGTTTTCAGATTGCAAGTAGTACCATAGTGGGAAATTCTGATCGAAATAATCTACATATTTAGAGCGGAAAGAAATAGTTTGAAGGGGGGCCCTTCAAACTATGGATCTTCTGCGACAGGTGTGGACTGTGTCCTGTGTAAGTCGACGTGGTAGGCGGCGGCGGTGCCTAGACCATTATCAATCACTACAAAGTCTGAAAAATAAATAGTGACTTGCTCCACTTGCCATGTTATTACTTGTTTTTCATATCGTAGAATTTTCTGTCGAATAAAGTCTTAAGGGGACTCCGGAATGCCATGTATGGCGCACCGTCTATAAGATTTCTCTAAAGTGCATCTAATATAAGTGATCAAAAATATCACATTACCTAAACAAATAACTGATCTTCAAAAGTTTATATTTCATTTTAAAATAGTTTATGTAGTTTTGTAATAAAACACTGGAGAATAACACTTTAAAACAGCACAGGGTTTTAGACTTTACAGAAAATATAGTAACTTCAAGTGAATTTAAAATACTACAATAACTGCTTCATCATAATATCTTTCTTATAAATATTCGTAATTTTTGTAGAATTATATACAAAAAGAATAAAACCCAAAAAACACGATTTTGTAAGACGTTTTGCGAAATTATTCGATCCTAGTAAATATTTTGCCACAACAAATTCAACCTTATTGATACAATATCCCTTCCTATATAACTCAAAATCGCTTCAAATAACGTCAGACGGAGGCTGGATGCCTTCTCGGACGGACGTCAGGTCATGTCACTTTTTTGCATTTGACAGCTGGTGTCGTCGCTCGAATTACGATGTTTGACAATTTTTGTTTTTCAGTTCCTATGGTCTTTATACCATTGAAATAGAGTTAGTTTTGACATGCACGAGCGCCAACTGTATTTGTTTTGCAAATGTCAGTAAACGTAGAGTTACTCATAAAAGTTTATTAATTAGAAGTTACCTACCTATAGTAAAGCTGTAAATGACGTCAACAAATTCAAACAAAAATAAATTGACATGTGGAGTTAACAATATTTACTTAAGAAATTCTCTCTCTATCTAAAAGTTTTTTAAAATTTATATTTTTCGTTAAGGTACTTAGTTAATCTTTATATAATCTTTTCAAACAAAAATGAATAGCTTCATGTGTTGCTAATCGCAAAACTCAAGAATGGCTGGAACTTTTTAGGTAATGAAATCCGAGGAAGGTTTTCACGACGGCAAACATTTTGAAAATTGCCTTTCGAGGCAATTTCGTATATACCTAACCACACAAACAGAAGAAGAGTTTTAAAAAAATATCGACATGCCAAGTGTATTAGCATGTTTTTTTAGCACCCCCTGCCCCGCCGTTACCGTGGCCGCTATCATGGCCAGGAATAGCGAGGCGGCCGGGAACTGGCCATCTCTTCTTGACTGTATTCTTATGTGGTCAATGCCCATAATCCCCACGGTGGGCATGCGGGTTGGGGATCGCAGTTTGTTGGTTCGGTTTGTTTTCTGGGGACGCTGCTGACCGTCCCCCGGTGTAAGCCCCTTAGTCTCCTCTTACGACACCCACGGGAAGAGTTGGGTGATACTATTCTAGGCATTCTGTTCAAAATATTGAAAAACTCAAAAATCAAATCATGGTAAATTTCCCGTTAATAGGTGATATAAGTGATTTTTTACAGTATCCTTGGTCCTTCTTTAAATAATAAATTAATTATTAGACAATTTTAAAATTATAAAAGCTACAAGAAAAAACTTAGAGACACTCTACCTACAATGTACGTAGTATGTCATACGATGAAACAGAAAATTATCTGACTTTTCTAACGTAGGCTACTAATTGTAAGCAATTTTATTATAAAAACTACTTACGTACTTAGCGTACTTATGTAGACTTACTTATGCAAAGTACGCTAAAGCAGTGTTTATAATAAAGGTGCTTACAATTAGTAGCCTACTTTAGATAGATTTGATAATTTGTTTATTGTCAGCTAGCATGCACTTTCTTTGCATGAAAAACAGGTTTTTAGCCAGTTCAGGTAAAAACATTATCAAGCATTATCTTATTCCTATACAATGCAATATTTTTTCCAATAATATGTAGAAACAAAATCTACCTCTTTATAATCATATAGAATCGAATGCACTTTAAAACAAACCCGGAGATGACATTATTACCTATTTTATGTGCTTCTCATTTCGAAGAATATTTAAAAGATCATTTATAAGCTACCTACCTGATATTAAGCTACATACGGTTTAATTTAGGTACCTAGGATATCGGGCAAATATTAGTATTACATTAGAAATTAATAATGATTGTAACTTAAATTTGCTTGTAATTTTGTAACATAGAATAAATAACTTTTTCATGACTTTAGTAGGTACCTAACATCAACCAAAAGAACTAAAGTTTGCCTATTCTATAACAGACAAAATTTGCACAAGTCTATGTAAAAAATAAGCGCCGTCTGTCGACCACTTTTGGTAAAATTGACATGCAATCTGACAGTCTTAGTTATTCACGGGATCCCCTTAAGAGGGCGCTATGGTCATTTTGTATAACGGATACGCATAGGATTTTTTGGACGACCGATGTGGCGCGGTCGGCGATGGTCCGCCTGCGACGCTGAAGGTTGCGGGTTCGATTCCCACCTCGAAACAATTGTGTGTACGATCTGCAGATATTTGTTCCGGGTGCTCTGGTCGTTTTCTATGTATTATAAAAAAAATATCTATCTATGTAATGTATTATATTATGTATATCAGTTATCTGGTACCCATAATACAAGCTCTGCTTACCATGGGGCTAGGTAATACTGTGTGGATTGTCCAGCATTATTATTATTAGTTATTTCGCGTTCATAAGAGCAGCGGGGCCCTTACGCCGTTTTAAAAACGATGGCTCTTTTTTTTAAAACGGCGTAAGCGTAAATATTTCACATTTACAAGGAAACTACACAACTAATGAAGAAACTGGTCCTAGGAAAATTATTATTATAGGTTAAATGATTATGATAATGTAAATAAAATTTAGTGAGACTGGCTTGTTTTTGTCGAATTTATATCTATCGATACCAGAGGTCACAACAACACTGCGTATCTTACAGATTAGAATAGAATACAAATACGTATTTTCATTTCAAAATATAAAATAAATCAAATTAGGTACTACCGCTATGGCGCTCATTGGGGGAGGCCTATGTCCAGCATTGGACTGCTATAGGCTGATGAAGATGATGACTATCTACTAAAAACTAATTCACGGCGAGAACAAATATAGGCTATCGGCTCAGCATTAAATGCTTCATTGGCACGGGTGTCAATGCAGCGCTGGTTTTCTACAGCGCCAGATACAAAGTGCAGCGATTACAGAGAATGTAATCGCTGCACTTTGTATCTGGCGCTGTAGAACTCGGTTATCGCTAACGTAGTCCGTGCTTCCTCTTCCGTGCAGTTTCCCTCAGTCTACCAGCTGTAGTTATCGCTGGACCGGGAATCTTGAGAACCCATGAGACGCCAACGGTACAGCTGGAATGAATTGGCTGATTTTTAAGGAAAATGCAATATTTATTCTTCACTGTTTAAAAAATACAAACCAGCCTACCTAGACCAGTCTAGGTAGGCTGGTTTGTTTGTGTTCAAACACACATGGCATCCAAGAAATAATAGTCGCCTTGTTGGTTATGCTATGAATTACCCTGAAGAAAATATTGTTGATAAAAGGACAAAGACTAAAAATAGTAGTCTTCACTCAAACGTGATTCCATGACATGACAACCTGCCACCGGATGATGAACTTGGTGTTTTTTCTATTTGCAGGGCTTTCAATTTCACTATAGATTCGGATTGTGGAGTTCTACATGCAATATCAAAAACCCAGATGTTGAGCATTCGGTAAGCGGAACAATATTTGATAAGTAGATAGATAGATAGATCATTTATTAATACAAATAGGTTACATAACTTCGTTATTAGTGCCTTAAAGTCTATGTTAGGTTTGACTAAGCAATAGTTCTCACTTAATTTAAAAAATAAAGGGGATGACGACCTGCGAAAGACTGCAGGCAGATGCTGGATGCGGCAAGCTGAAGACAGGGCGCTATGGCGTTCATTGGGGGAGGCCTATGTCCAACAGTGGACTGCTATATGCTGATGATGATGATGACTATAGTTAACATACGATCACAACAAGTAAAAGTTAACCTGTATTAATAATACATGGTAATAATCCTAGATCTTACATTTAAAAAACTCATTTATGCTTATGCATGATAAACACACTCACTCTTACCTAATGCATAAAATGTTCTAAGAAAGGAATTAGCGTAAGTAATAATTTAATAGCTTGGTCACTGCGACACACGTACGAGTAGGTCACACACTTAATCAAAGGTTGCCTGAGTTTGCTCCGTAGATAACTTGACATGATTTTTAATGGGGATATGAAGGTTAGAAGATAATTTTACTAAAACACGAATATGATAAAGTCGGTGATGGATGAGAAATAAGAAATCGAACTATTTTGGGAATTATTTCATTTCTGAAAATTGAAGAAATCTTTATCATCAATCATTTAGTCGCTTCCCGCTGTCTGTCTGTCCCTATGTATACTTAGATCTTTGAAACTGCGGATTTTGATGCAGTTTTTTAAATAGATAGAGTGAAGACCTGCGAAAGACTGCAGGTAGATGCTGGATGCGGCAAGCTGAAAACAGGGCGCTATGGCGCTCATTGGGGGAGGCCTATGTTCAGCAGTGGACTGCTCCTATAGGCTGATGATGAGAGTGATTCAAGAGGAAGGTTTATAAACCATTTGACACATAGATTTCCACGCGTGCGAAGCCGCGGGGAGTATTTAATACATTTCTAATTTCAGGTTATGGATGCTGGCCATATATACTTCGTAGCCAAAGTAATCGAGCTGTTAGACACAGTTTTCTTCGTTCTCCGGAAGAAAGACCGTCAAATCACCTTCCTTCACGTATACCACCATACCATCATGGTGGTCTGCACTTGGTCAACGACTAAATATATAAAAAACGACTGTTCTGTGTTCATTGCGGCGATTAACTCGTTGGTACATGTTGTTATGTATTCCTACTACGCGTTGTCGGTGTTCCCCTCTCTGACGAAGTATCTATGGTGGAAGAAGTACATCACTGTTATGCAATTGGTGAGTTTTTTATTTTATTTTAGTAGTTACATTCAGCCTACATCCCTGGTGTAAGGGTTATCATTTTTCCCTCATAGAGCTAGATAATTAGTCCCTGTTACAATCGTTTGTCTATTCAGGAACTTGCACTGGAAAATAAAACCATTACCTATAGATAGATAGATAGAAAACACTTAATTATACCACATAAAACAGAAAATAAGACAGAAACAATTTAACAAAATAAATAAATAATGCTGGACATTCCTTCATGTCCAGCCTATCTATACCATCCATCCTAAGGTTGCCTGGAAGAGCTCGCTCTCATAAGGCCGCCTTTTATCAGGTCGTTTTCTATGTATAATAAAAAATATCTATCTATGTAATGTATTGTATTATGTATATCAGTTATCTAGTAGGTACCCATAATAGCTCTGCTTACCATGGGGCTAGATAATGCTGTGTGAATTGTCCATCATTATTTATTTATTATTTATTTTATACTTAGGTACTCTATTCTAAGTAATGTCATTTGTATTAAGTATAATATTATCAGTCATCTACCCATAACACAAGCTCTGCTTACCTTGCTGCCAGATGATACTGTGTGAATTTTATTGTCCAGCATTACTTATTTGTTTATTTTTTATGTTTCAGGTCCAATTCGTCATGATGTTCATACACGTGGTGATAACACACGCAGTGTCCGAGTGCAGGCCATCCTACTATCTCCTAACAAACGTTTGTTTCAACACAGTATTCTTTATGTATCTTTTCGGCAAGTTTTATATTAATTCTTACACCAAAACTAACACTCATAATAACCCTGTTCAAACAATTCCAAGTGTCAGCAAACATAATGAGAAGTTGAGTAAGTTTATCAGTCAGCATAGATTCGCTGGATAAATGATAATTACCCATAATGGGTAAATAATACAATATGTTTAATTAAGTATTATTACGGTTATTGGTTATTCACTGACTAGAGTTCCCTTCTTTAGAGTTACAAAATAAGCACGTAGTCAAATTTCATACTTAAAATTATTATCAAATAAGAAATAAGGACACTCACGATAGGGCTGGTCCACCAGTTCAAAGTCGCTCAGCGAGCTATGGAAAGAGCTATGCTCGGAGATTCTTTGAAGGATAGGAACCAGAGTTATAGACAGCTCTGAGAATTAGCAAGCTGAAGTGGCAGTGGGCCGGTCATATCTCGCGAAGAACCGATGGCCGCTGGGGTAAACGTGTTCTTGAGTGGAGACCACGACTCGGTAAACGTGTGACACCCTCCGACCAGCTGGGATGACGACCTGCGAAAGACTGAAGTTAGATGCTGGATGCGTCAAGCTGAAGACAGAGCGCTATGGTGCTCATTGGGGGAGGCCTATGTCCAGCAGTGGACTAATATAGGCTGATGATGATGAAGAAATAAGGTGCTTTTGATTTTCTGTTCAGTTCAATGTTTTATCCACTTGTGGAAGAACTGAAAAAGAAATCTATATCAATGTTTCTAATGCATGTTTGTTTTGCTTATTGAAATACATATAATGTGATTTTAGATCCATGTCTATATACATATATATGTGTAAAGCACAGCATTGAATTTCTTACAAAGAAACTGAGCGACATCTGGCCAAGCATTAACATCATTGATAATTATAATGAAATGAAATGAAAGTTTATTTCTTTAGGCTTACAAATAAGCACTTATACAGGTCATATTTTATACTATTCATTATTATATAATAACATTATTTTGATGTTCACTTCAATTTTTGTCCACCAGTGGAAGAAGTGAGAAGAAACCACTAGTATGTTCATAACTTATGTGTCTAGTACATATGATTTGCTTATCTGTAAGTTGTTAGATTTTGAGTTGGAGCAAAACTCGTTCCAAGCTTTCATCTATGCCTCTATGGAGTAGAATGCCTTCGTTTAAATTTACGAAACTAAACCTAAAAACTGCTCTGCCCTGAATTAACAGTCGTCGTGAAAGTGGGATACATCAATCTAAAATGATTTATTAGATTACGTACAATTGTGTTTTACGGTGATTTACCAAAAAAAAGAATTTCTTAGATTTATGTTATTGATCATCATCATCAGCCTATATTAGTCCACTGCTGGACATAAGCCTCCACCAATGAGCGCCATAGCGCCCTGTCTTCAACTTGACGCATATGTTATTATAATGACATATACTTAACAATTTTTTTGTTAAGCCGAAAGCCGTAAGCCCTTGCGCACTATAGGTAAATAACAAAAATACGATATAATTAAAAGAAAAACGATTTCAATGGGACTTGACCTTCTCCTTAAGGGAAGGATTAATTTCTTTAAGAATTTCTTAATTCCTTTTTTTTTAATACCTGGCCCATCTTCCATCTTCACTAACGTGTTCAAGATGGGCAGAACTTGCAGTTCACGCAATGTCAGGGAATTACCAATAGCCCTGTATTGAATAATGAATTTATGTAAGTTACTAGTAGGTACCATACCTGGTGAAGATTACTTTATACATTTTTAGATTAGTTTTAAGTCTTGTATGTGTATAATAAAAACTATTTTTGTACAAGATCTAAGTCGTTTTACTGTTGTCTCCATCTCCATCTGACATACTTGATGCGTATATATTATTTAGGTATTATTGTGAAAATCAGATTCTACCTATCCACAATTTCAGAATATAGTGCATTATTATGTATAATAAAAAATATATTGTATTATGTATATCAGTTATCTAGTACCCATAACACAAGCTCTGCTTACCATGGGGCTAGATAATGCTGTGTGAATTGTCCAGCATTATTTATTTATTTATTATTATTGTGGTACATGTAACTCTGCCGAAATATTATAAATAGGTATTAAACATTTGATTAGATGGAAGTTTGTTATTCACGCCACGACTGCCTGGCCTTCATTGAACGAATCGAGCTGAAATTTTGCATAAATGTAGCTTGAAGCCTAGAATCATACTAACTTTTATCCCATAAATCAGTGGACTAGTATTATTAAACTCGTATCTGTCATGGAATAAAAATAACATATAAACGTTTCAATACAAAGAACGCGTGCAAAGCGGGCAGTAATTCGCCGCGGGGGGGTGCAGCTAGTAATAAGATAATTCCGCGTGGAAACCTATATGTCAAATGGTTTATAATCCTTCCTCTTGAATCACTATCTATTTATAAAAACCGCATCAAAATCCGTTGCGTAGTTTTAAATATCTAAACATACTGTACAGACACAGACAGACCGTGGGGAACGATTTTGTTTTATACTATGTAGTAGGTAGTGATAGTGATTACTACTTACATAATATGAAGTAAGAATGTACCCAAGACCTGTAACTATATTGCCAACAATTAATCTGAATCTGATGCATATTTAGTGCCATCCACTAGTGACTATTGGATAATTCATTAAATGAATTCAGCCCAGCATAATCCAATCATTGTCGTGTCAGTGAGCTTCAATTACATATGAATGCGAATTCAATTGAATTTTGGTAGAATTGCATTCGATTGTGGCAGATGACGTGTGAAGATTATCGGTTCCTATTGAGCGACCTCCATTGATGAGTACCTAAGGGTGCCTTCCCACCAATTAGCCAAGCTGTGGCCGTTTTAAATAAAAAATATAGGTACCTAACCTTCCTTTTATGCAGTCGGGTAAAAACAATGCATATATCAATTTTAGAAGCTTGGATGGTACGAGTAGGTAAGGATGATAAGAAAACAAACGTAAGTATTAGGTAGGTACTATGGATCGGCCCCAAAATATATTTTGGTACCTAAAATATGGTCATCATCATCATCATCAGCCTATAGCAGTCCACTGCTGGACGTAGGCCTCCCCCAATGAGCGCCATAGCGCCCTGTCTTCAGCTTGCCGCATCCAGCATCTACCTGCAGTCTTTCGCAGGTTGTCATCCCACCTGGTCGGAGGGCGTCCTACACTACGTTTGCCGAGTCGTGGTCTCCACTCAAGAACACGTTTGCCCCATCGGCCGTCGGTTCTTCGCGAGATATGGCCGGCCCACTGCCACTTCAGCTTGCTAATTCTTTGAGCTATGTCGATAACCTTGGTTCTCTGTCGGATGTATTCGTTACGAATCCTATCCTTCAGAGAAACTCCGAGCATAGCTCTTTCCATAGCTCGCTGAGCGACATTGAACTGGTGGACCAGCCCTATCGTGAGTGTCCACGTCTCAGCTCCGTAGGTCATAACGGGTAGGACGCACTGATTGAAAACTTTCGTTTTCAAGCATTGCGGTATGGATGACGTGAAGACTTGACGTAGTTTCCCAAATGCTGCCCAGCCCAGCTGGATCCTCCGTTTGGCCTCCTTCTAAATATGGTAAGTACCTATATTTATTGGGATAATCAAGATTTTCCCAAATGCTCCCAAAATAGGGAATATAAATTGTATTTTGTTGCATATTCTTTATTAATCAAACGTCATGAGCACGTATAGTAGGTACCAACGCCCATTTACTTATAATAATTATGCTCAGGACAGGTACAGTGTTTGTGTAGTGGCATGTGATGGGGGAGGGGCCTATGCCCAGATGTGGACGTGTGAGCTGATATGATGATACCGCAGGCAACGCATATCTCTACTTACATCTCTAGTGGACAGGCGCCCTAAACCTTTACCTAACATAAGGTAGATATTTATTCGGATTGTTCACCGGGAATAGTGTAGCTTCCCAACGGTGAAAGATTTTTTTCAAATCGGTCCAGTAGTTTCGGAGCCTATTCAATACAAACAAACAAACAAAAAATCAAACCTTTCCTCTTTATTAGTAGTTAGTATAGATGTCATCGTAGATAAGGCATTGTTTCAAACAAAGAAAATTGCAATCCAATAAATTGAAACTAGTATTCACAATTGATGAATTGACACAATAGAGCTAACTGCATACTGTTGTAAATAATCTACAGGTACATAGTTCAACTGATAAAATTAGTAGGCTTTTCGCCTCACTAGATTTTGCTACGAAATATTCCTACAGGATCCTATACCTCTATAGGAAACGTTTTTTTGCGATTTTTTACTTTTTAAGTAGGTAGGTATATATATATGTATATAGGTACCTAGTCCGACCTCAGTTGGTCCGGGAGAATCTTTTGATTTTGATGATGATATAGATCAGAGGTTCCCAGACCTTTTTTCCTCATAGACCACTTTCAAAAGTTTGCTGGTTTCGGTAGACCCCCTGCAGCTACATTTCTACCATATTCCCAAAATTTGACAAAAAATGTGAAGTTTAGATGGACGCAAAGCTGCAACGCAATTCCCATAGTTAGGAATTGCGTTGCAGCTGAGTTCTAACCACGAATTAATAGTTTTCGAAAAAAGTGAGAATTGATTGGTTAATTAATTAATTGATTGCGCTGTAAGTGGATGTCAAAAAAGTAAAGTTGGCCAAAGGCAAAAGTAACAGTCGCCGAGCTTCCTAAAATATTATCTGCCTACATTGATAGGTGAAGTCAAGCCAACATTTTAGTTCTTCACTATCGATAGCAGATACATTTTCGTGGACCCCCGCTTACGAATTGTGAACCACCAATTTTTTGTCACGCCAACGTAGACCCCCGTCGAGTCTCCCGTGGACCCCTGGGGGTCCACCTGGACCACTTTGGGAACTACTGATATAGATAGTAGTAGGTACCTAAATCAACAATCGATGAGCATTAAAAAAAGTTCACGTAACATGCCCATTTTCTTGTTAACTGTACATTTTATTTTAATCTGTGATTCAAGATGAAAATATCTTAAAAAATTATGGAACTGGTAAAATCTCCTAACATCATTACTTCTTGCTGCTGGCCTGTCCGAAAAATCCATTCTGTATATCAAGAATCGATTGATAACTAACCAATATCAGTCGGCTACAATCCCACTAACTACGCCGGACAAAGCAAACGATAATGACCTGCAAGATCAACGGCACTAACAATTCTGAATAATGAATATTAAAATAGACCTATTTATAAGATCATAGAGTTCATGATTTTTGACCTCTGTGGCGCGGTGGGTGAAGGTCCGCCTGCGACGCAGTAGGTTGCGGATTCGATTCCCGCCCTGGGACAATTGTGTGTACAATCTTGAGATATTTTTTCCGGGTATTCTGGTCGTTATCTATGTATAATAAAAATATCTATATGTAATTAAGCATACATACCAGTCAGTCATCTAGTACCTATAACACTATCTCTGCTTAGCTTGGGGCTAGATGATGCTGTGTGGATGGTCCAGCATTATTTATGATTCTGATTCATGATTGGGTTGATTATGTACCTATCCATCAGCCTATACTAGTCCACTGCTGGACATAAGCATCCCTGTTACTGTCGGCGACCTGAATTTATACGGTCCAATCTTGGCCAACCGATCACTTTCTTCAGCAGTCATCAAATGCCCAACTCTACTTAACACATTCCACCTCTTTCTCGTAGTCCTAGTAGGACCACGAGGGAGACCAGTTTCTGTTCATATGACATATTAGAACTGTAATTTATTTATACTACCTGTATATAATTATCCCTATCCCTCGACAACTTTCTTTGAAACATTCTTCACTGTACAAGTCTTTGGAATGCTCTTCCTCTGGATATTCGTTTATCATTACGAATATCCAGAGGGAGAGCATTCCAAAGTCACTGCCATCGCTGCGAGTAGCAAATAACATTTATATCTATTACCATGGACACAGATAATATAATACATACTGTATGCCATGGATAATAATATATCTATTACAATGGATATAAGAAAAATTCTGTATTTTAGGTAGGTACCCTGTTTCCGACATCATTCACAGACCTTCGTTCGGCGTCGGATTTCCGATATATACATTTCGTACTAACTCAAAAAAAATTATATAAGAAATACTCTTGTATTTTTTATAAATATTGTTTCTAGAGTTAGTAGTTAGTGGAGTAGTTAGACGTACAATGCATCTGATAATTATTTTTCGATGTCGCAAAGAGTATTTTGGATTTTTGTCCTGTTGTAAGATAAATAAATAAATAATGCTGGACAATTCACACAGCATTATCTAGCCCCATGGTAAGCAGAGCTTGTGTTATGGATACTAGATAACTGATATACATAATACAATACATTACTTAGATAGTTTTTTTTTATTATACATAGAAAACAACCAGAACACCCGAAACAAATATCTGCAGATCGTACACACATTTTTTCCGAGGCGGGAATCGAACCCGCAACCTACTGAGTCGCAGGCTGACCTTCGCCCACCGCGCCACATCGGTCGTCGAGATGTTTACAATACAAACATTGTATGTGGCTTGAGTATACGTGTGTATGTCATTAAACAGGCTTCTGCTGGCGGCTTCACACGCGCTATCTCCAATTACACTTGAATTTTGAATGATGGACATTGGCAGAATTGTGTAAAATAGTTGCCACCATAAAAAGAAGAAAAACTAAATAATTCTAATATCTATGTTATTCCAAGTCTAGAATAACTAATATAAGTTAAGTAGAGCTGTATTCAATAAAGATAATAAGTTAAAAAACTATTTAATAATCTAAAATAACTAAAAAACTATATAACTAAGATTAACATTATTGTTTTTGTTTCTTTGAGCTCTTCAAAGCCTTTCCTTTAGGTTTCAATCGGTTGCTAAGGATCCTCTGTCTTTCTTCCTCTTGAGCTTTATGTAAGTTCTGGTATCTCTCTTTAGCAAAGTCAAGCTCTCCGCAGAGTTCTACTATTCGGGAGGCAAAGTTGCGCTGCTCTATTAGACGTAGCTTTTGCTTGTGCTGGAAAATATAAAATTAAATTAAAACTTATTTAAGTACTATATTTTAATTATTAAGGGACATAGATTATATATATATGTATTAAATGCAATATCACATGTAGTTATGAGTATTTATTATGTTAACTTGGTTTATTTGCATATTACCTCTGCACACAGCTTTACTTATGTGGTGTGTTACCCATTAAAAAAAAGGCTACTTTGGAAAAATATTTCCATCTATTTGTTGAAAGAATTTTCTGACATTAATCTGATGAGTTCTTATGGATATTAGCCCTCCTACGCACAAACTTTAACATTACCTCTTGAACCTACCTGTACTATTCTAGATTGCACAGTTTAAGGGTACCAGTGCTAGGCTGCTTAACAGTTAACTAATTTAACACCTGCTGGCTTATGTCAAGGTGATAAAATATAGGTTTTGATGTCGTCTACTATACAGGAACTAAAATAAAACCTTACCAATAAAGGTGTAGGCCTTCCATCCAAAAATGTATAATCAGGTGCATTGGTTAGGACTCCCTCAGCAGTCTTGTGGCGGCTGAGACCTCGTTCCAGACGATATTGCTTTGTTTCAAGGACCGGGGTGCCGCTGAATGATCGAGAGATCACTGAAAATCAGAAAAATAGGATTCAGACCCGTTCAGATTACTTCGCGGTATATTTTCCAAATGTAGCAAGTACTAACAGCTAACTCGTGAAAGACATAATGTGCTCCTTAGAATAGTATTCATATTTGGTTTAGTTCTACGAAAATAAGGAAAATATGCAATTATATTTCGAAAACAAAGAAGTTAGTTGAGTGCTTGCTTTGGTTATTATTTTATTTGATGTATTTGAGGTTATGTTATGATGACATATGACATATAATTTTCTTTATGACGTATGACGTTGAATGTCGCATTATTTTAACAGCCAAGCACACAAACCAAGGAAAAAACAATGCCACGCCACGATATTACAGTGCATAGGCTTCTTTATTATTGTCTATGAAAACTGAACTATGTAAATGAAAACGATATTTTTTTGCGACATATGATTGGTCGCTGTAACTTGATATCCTTTGTTTATCCAATCAAATCTTTAATTCTCTAAACACCTACGGTCTGTCTCCAGCAATAATAAACGAAAGACGAAAATGAGAATCGATCTATTTTAACCAAAGAGAAAGAGAAATTTATCTACGGAAAAACTGACAGTGCGTGCCGCCCACTTCTCTGTCGATTTGTGTTTTCATTTTCAATCGCAAATTAATGTCTTAGTACCAAGTTATTGTAACTCTTCATCAATTCAGTTGTGCTATAGAGTGTACGAGTCGGATTAGGTAAGTTAATATGTAAAATCCAAATCGTTGGAAAGAATGTTCATTAATTGTGTGTTATTGTATTATCTTTGCACTGTGTATCGATCCTAAATAGTTTCGCCATACGTCTGGTACATTCTACGTTTACTTCTCGGAGCCGAAGGCTATTTAACTTGCACTTATTTCTGCATTGTGTGTAGCTTTACTTGTACGAGTATCAAGCTAATATACCTGTAATTAGTTTCATCTGAATTTGTCGATTTCTAAATTGGTTCCGGTTAAAAGTCATCCACTGTAAGATAAAACCTTTCTCGTCATGAAAACCTATAAAGTGCCTGACTCTAAAATGTTTGTTAAGTAGACATGCCATGATTGCACAAGAATTTTGAAATGTTACAGCAATTAAACGAGACCAAAAACCATAATTTATGTGCATAAAAACTAACAGAAAAATCTGGTCTCTGAATTTACATATCATTGTAATATGTGTATTATAATTATCAGTTGTTGATAGTGAGTTCACAATGACTAATTCTGATAAAATCAATGTAGGTAGGTATTTAAACAATGTAATATAACATTTAATAGGTAATTAATCTTTGTTTTTCTATTTCAGTTGATTCACCTGTAAGTGCCGAAGATTATTTCAAAACGGCTTCTGAAAAGATAAACTTTAAAGAACAGCCAAACTACAACACCATGTGTACGTATACATTTGAATTTTGTACTAAAACACTGTTTTCTTTCTAACAGTTTACGGCAGGATGTGGCAGAATCCAGGAGTATATCCCGGAGGTCATTATTATTGAATTACTAATATGTTACACAAATGTTCATCATAAAAGACTTGTAGAAAACTCTTAGCATGAAAACATAATCTTACTGTCGAGGCGCCTTCTGTGCCCGCCAAAAGTCCAGTAATGCTGTCATGGCCATCTGCATTTTTGCAACAGCATAATTAGTCAATTCCAAAAAAATTACATGAAAAACACCATTTGCTAGAGGCAGAGGATTGTAGTATTGAGATGAATTTCCTCTCATTTATTATGTAGGTACTTGGTTCTCTAATTGTAGATATTCATTATATTTAACCAATGGTATTTATTACACATGTATGACAAAAGTGGGCCTTTCAGGCCTATCATGATTCATTCACCAGGTTAAAACTATCACATTTAATAAAGACATACAAGGTAAATGCCCTGTTAAAAATGAGTTTAATATTATATTTAGTTAGTGGTTCATTAAATTGATACATCACTGGATAAAACCCAAAAATGTACATTCTATAATATGGAAAATACATTCTATTATATCTAACTGCCACTATCAATAAGGGGAAAAATTAAGAAATAGCCTAGAATTATACCACAACCCTACTATAATATTATAAACGCGAAAGTTTGTAAGTATGGACGGATGGATGGATGTTTGTTACTTTTTCACATAAAAGCTACTGAATGGATTTTAATGAAACTTTACAATGTTATAGTTTATACATCAGAATAACACATAGGCAACAATTTATAAAGATATTTTGTAGTATATTATCCAAAATATTGATCACCACGCGGGTGAAACCGCGGGGCGCAGCTAGTACTCAATAAAAGTCTTTTATTGTGAACATTGACATTGCACCTTTAAATGTCCACCGTTCAGACCACACTGCACTCAGAATCATTACTTAAATAACTTCAGTCTCTGTGTACACATACACAAACAAGCACTTAACACAAGATTATTAAGCATAATTTACATAAAGTTTTCCCTTAGGTTACAAGAGCCGATAAGGTGTTTGATAGGGTTTGTGTGATAGGAAGGCCTAAGTCCAGCTGTGGGCTGGCATAGCTCATAGCGGGTATTGTTGTTGATTCCCTTATTAATCCCGATAGCATTATACAATGTCTACAAATATTGTATCTTTAGTTTGGCCTGACATTAAATATAACAAAAACATATCAATATTTATCAGTAAGAGAGTACCTAGATATAATTTACGAAATTTTTAAAACTATTATGATTATTAATGTGATTGAGTTGCATTCGTAATGGTACCAGTGGTAGTGGTAACATTCATAGTAGAAGACGAAGAATGAGGGTAGATCGGTATACCTCCCAAGAAAAACTAACACACTGAGACTTCAGTTATTCCGTGGTCATGGCGCATGAAACTGCCGAAATATTCTATAGCTCAAAATCAAATTCTGTAAATATGCCGTTACATAAACATTACACTCCTTTTCATTTCAAATAAAATGGAGTACATTATTTTTAGAACATGTTAACAACTACATGCAATAGTCATTGAATGATAAAGACTGGTGACTAATCATTGTTAAAATCTAGATAATAAACAGTGCAAATAAACCCTTATCTAGCGCAACAACATAACCAATGTGTCCAATACCACTATAGTGGTATTGGAAGTCCTTTTCCCTGCAGAGTGACGACACAGACTAAATATTATAATCATCATCAGCAGCCTATATAAGTCCACTGCTGGACATAGGCCTCTCCCAATGAGCGCCATAGCGCCCTGTCTACAGCTTGACGAATCCAGCATCTACCTGCAGTCTTTCGCAGCTCGTCATGCCACCTGGTCGGAGGGCGACCTACACTACGTTTACCGAGTCGTGGTCTCCACTCAGAACACGTTTGCCCCAGCGGCCGTCGGTTCTTCGCGAGATATGGCCGGCCCACTGCCACTTCAGCTTGCTAATTCTCAGAGCTATGTCGATAACTTTGGTTCTCTGCCGGATGTATACGTATTTACTTACATATCATAATAACACAGGCATAGACCATAAAGCTAGCTATTCATAAAGACATATTGTATATTATCCAAAATATCTATCACCACGCGGGTGAAACTGCGGGGCGCAGCTAGTAATTGTATATATATGACACCAAATGAAAAAATATAATTTACCTTGTTAGATTGTGGCAGGTACCTCATTAAATTATACCTAGTACATACCAACGCTGATGGATGACTGATGTGATGATGACACATTGTGAAATAGATTCTTCAAACCAGTAACTGCTGTATGACGCGCTTTATGACGACTTCTTGTACTTCCTACCCCCTATATACTAGTCAAATTCGACGTAGAATGTTTGTAAATAAACCGCCCGTACTTGACCTAAACTTCACTGTTGCCGCGTTTATACGCAATTTATATTACTTGTCGAATTGAGATCTTTCCTTCAACAAATATTGCTTACAATTATACATATCTGGTCGAGTTCCAGATATGTAAGCAATATTTGACGCCAAGCAAGTGAGTTTTAGTTATTTGTGTCTTGGTTTGTCAACAAACATTCTACATCGAATTTGGCTAGTGTGTAGTTATAATGCACTCGAACAGTTATAATATGAATGAGTCACAATATCATAAACGTCAAGAGTCAAGAGCCGACGCAAATTGCATAATATGCTCACAAACTGGTTCTTACGTTAATATCTTTACATATTATAAAATGAAGTCGCTTCCGTTGTCTGTTCATTCGTTTCGATCTTTTAAATTACTCAACGGATTTTAATGCAGTTTCAGCAATAAATAGAGTGATTCAAGAGGCTTAAAAATCATTTGACGCACAAAATAATTGTTTAAAATTATCTATATTTGGAACAAATGCAAGGAAAATAAACAACTTGTGTGAAAACGATGATACACGCAGTAGTTATATGTAACTGTGTCGCGAGCATTAAAGCCCGAGTACAGGGTTACAGATTTCCTTGATTGTAAGTACTTACATCGCCGAGTCTTCTCGTCATCCATACCGCAATGCTTGAAAACGAAATTTTTCAACCAGTGCGTCCTACCCGTCATGGCCTACGGAGCTGAGACGTGGACACTAACGATATAGGGCTGGTCCACCAGTTCAAAGTGGCTCAGCGAGCGATAGAAAGAGCTATGCTCGGAATTTCTCTGAAGGATAGGATTCGTAACGAATACATCCGACAGAGAACCAAAGTTATCGACATAGCTCTAAGAATTAGCAAGTTGAAGTGGCAGTGGGCCGGCCAAATCTCGCGAAGAACCTACAACCGCTGGGCCAAACTTGTTCTTGAGTGAAGACGCCCTCCGGCCAGGTGGGATGACGACCTGCGAAGGTCTGCAGGCAGAGGCTGGATGTATCAAGCTGAAGACAGGGCGCTATGGTGCTCATTAGGTGAGGCCTATGTCCAGTTGTGGATAGAGGTTTTAAACACCAAATAGTAAAAGGTGCTAAAAAGACAGTGAGTTAACGGCAGTGCTTAAAACTAAAATATGTTGTTTGACCTCTGCCTCGTTACAAAGAGTGTTTAACGTCTTTCTCTCTAAGTATCGATTACAATTATTATTGGCGTTTTGCCAAGACGGAGAGTTTTACTTCCCTTTCTAATAAAGGGGCATCCATTAATTATGTGGGGTAATTATAGCGATTTTTCGACCCCCTCTCCCCTTGGTGAGATTTCGGACGACCTAATAAAATTATAAATAAAAATAAAAGTCGTTACTATTATTATAATGAGGTAAAGGTTGTGAGGTTGTAGGGCTCTCTGGATTTTCCCAATATGTGAGTGTCATAGGCTATATGTACATAATGTACATATATTAAAAGACCTTTTGTGCATAATGATTAATGATACATTTACTCTACGTTCATCGCAGAATGTTTATGAAACAAACGTCCACCCGGGCGAAGCCGGGACGGGCCGCTAGTGTGAAAATAAAACCACTCGTTCATTTTACGCAGAATATTCTTTTCTAATGGTAGAAAAAAACCTACTGGTAGAATCAATCAAGTCATTGCGCTGAAAGTAAAAGTCTGTCTTGGCAGGACGCCAACAATAATTGTGATCGATACGTAGAGAAAGACTGCCACCAACGCAATAAGCCTTCAGCGGTATGTGTGGCTTACCGACACGCGCCAGAATTCTGGAATATGCGAATTTTAATTTCTGATTCGAACCTTATTCCATGGGAAATGGGAATAATGTCGTCATCGCTGCCACTGCTCAACCCAACCACGGAATTGCAGATGACGGTCACGAGTATTCACTAAACCCTAATGCATTTTACGAATTTTCGCTCGGGAGGAAATAATTGACCAAATTTGTACCTGGCTCCCGGACAACGTAAAATTATCAGCCTCAACGTACAACTTTGACGTATGTAGTATGTATGAAAACTACTGTTTACGACAGACGTTTTTTTTAATTACATAAAATGTGATGCCACCTAAATAATATTTCGTAGATATTAACTTAATAGGCCGATACATGAAATGATAGGTAAGTAGATAGGTACTTAATGTGAGTTGAGTGCTAACTAATGTTGAATTTTTTAATTATCACCTTCTTCGGGTAACTTTAAAATGTGTAAAAACTTCGGGCTACGACAGATTTTTTATTTTTTATTTAATTGTAATTGTACAATCGAACAATTTTTGAAGAACAGATGCCTAAGTACTGCTCAATTTAAACTAAACTACCTTGGGCCGTGTCTTTTGCTCACCAGAAACCTGAATAAGACTAAGCATAGCATTAGTTTACAATCCTATTAGGTACTACCTACTTATAGCTATCATTGCATTTATCGGCCTGATAAGTGATAGGTGGCAATCTACGAAATACTACAAGCATCGGGCTTAGAATCAGCCCCACTTCGAGTGGCTGAGTAGACCTATGTAGTATAGGGAGAGGCTATAATATAACTATCAGTGATAAAAAAAAACAGAACCTAACCAAAAGCACAGATTAATGTTACCTACTTCGCTACAAACAAATTTAAGATCGTTCAAAACAATAAATTAATCAAACTGTGAAATAGTGTATTACATAAACAATCATAATTATTATAACATATGTTGTAATTATGCTCGTAATACAGTCAGTCAAACTCAACGATGACCCTAAATGGGAATATCAAGGTCTCAAAAAACCTGTCCGACAGGTTGTTGACAAAACATCTACCGCTATAAATTCGGTAAACTTTATGTGTGTCACCTACTAGGCAATACGCCAAAACCATTCTCTAGCTAGCTATTGAATAAAACTAGATTGCCAACTACATAACTAAGTACTTCCTTCCTAGGAGCAAAATTGTTTCCTACGTAGATTCTCAAAAAGATTTTCGTATTCTGTGTATTCATTCACGAAATTCGATCAAAACAATATTACCGTAAGGTTCAAGTCTAGAAATGAAATGTTTGTGTCTTTTACCTAGATTTAGCACCAGAACACGTGAATTTTCGTACATACGAACGTAAAGGCCCTTCAAATAACTCCTTGAATATTATTGAAAGTCCCAGAAAGGAAAGAGTCTTATGTAAAGCTCCCGATAGTGAAATTCGTAAAGTTGCTTTATTATGATACTTAGTCGCTCCGCTCCGATTTTGTAACACGGTTATTCCCCGACTATCGACCGTAGACTTTTAGTATAAACATTCGCATCACTACACGCACATTTTCACACACTTCCATTACACATTTACATACCAGCCCACCAGCACAGTCCACCAATGACGCCTCTACTAACACGCGATTTTGTACTCACCACGCTTAACTTAACGCTGAAATTTGTGCGATATGAAAGAAACACCAACTTTTTAAGGATGTTAGTCTAGACGTGAGGGGGGAATGTCTGTTGTGTTTGCTACTACACAGCAGCAGTCAGTCGAGAGTGGGGGCCTTTGTTTCACTTGTGTTTGTTGTTTTGTCTGAATCTTGTGAAAGTAAAGTTTCAATGGATTGCAGTGTTCAGTTATAGTTACGTAAGACTTGAGTTTTGTGATTGCGGACTTTATTTACAAGGTGCAATGTCTACAGGTGTGGTTGTCGTGTCCTTTTTTCTGGTTGTATTTACATATATTCTACTGAATAACTTGTTCCTGAAGTTAGATGAATTCCTATAACTTAGTATACTGGACACTCTAGAGTGGTTTTTTGCCTTTCTACCAGTCAGGCGTTTGCTACGATAATTTATAATGTCGATAAAATATCTGATGATGACTGCAAAAGATATTTCTGTCTTGTTTTTTCTTATAGCATCGCACATTGACGCTAATAGCGAAGTGCGTTACGTTAGCAATTTGTGAAGGCTGAGCAAACCTACGAAACTCATTTCCACCTACGTATTATGTGCCAGCTAAACATATGAATCTTTTTTGTTGCTAGCTTCATTTTAAACCAAAAGGAATTTAATATTAAGCCTGAATTCTTCAAAGTTTGAAGATGGCTATTTTATTACTAGTTCAAACTAATCCAATTGCTAGCCCTAAAACACTCTGATTTTGTAAACTAGAGAAATATGAGCCTTATGATGGAAATTACGCTCAGCTCATCATCGTCATGGAAAAATCAACACAAATACTCCTTCTCAACGCAATTTTACACCTAACTTCAGGAAGGTAATAAATTTGTAGAAATATTATTTCAACTAATTTGTGTTGTCTATGCAAAGTTCAAATGATATTTCTATAAATCACAGAATTATCTATCCTCTGTTGTAAGTGATTGTTTTTGTACTTATGCAGGTATGTACCTCCTGTATTCTGTCATGTGTCCGTTGTTATGCTATACCTATATGTATATACCCAAAATTTTTGCATTCTTTTACCGCCTAAGCAACGCCTTTATGCTTCTGCCAAACCAGCGCGTCAAATACTTGGGACGCGAAGCAGCAGTTTCCTTAAACTTATATGTATAAATCTCCCACTCACTGTTATAATACGGCAATGTATAATATATACTGCCGTATCATAAGAGTAACATAATACCCTCCTTAGATAAAGCAACTGTTGTTCTTTGTAATACAAGGAGCATACACTTTCCAGTTACTGTTATTAAATGACCATAGTGTTTAATTCGCACTTGCAGTCAACAGTTATTTTACCGCGGATAAGAGGTCTTATCCACGGAAGGTTCCATTGACCACAATCTCAACTGATTGCCGTAAAACGAAGATCTAAAGGAAACTTTTACTTTCCTACCATTTTCGTAAAATATATTTATGAAAATCAGTCAACGAATCATTTTGATGATGATAACGATGACACGTCACAAGACCTGCTGAAATCTAATTTGCGTTAGTATTCAGATGTTAGCCTACTCGGCTTGTTTCATTCTCTGAAACTCTGTCATCAATCAGTGTCAAGTGGTAATCAGCCAAAATTGTATGAGATAAGACGGTCTTCATATTCTACCTGTTAATAGTTATGGCCTTCCCACCTTCGCTCGTCTAGCATAAAGTGCAATCAACTTTTCTGTGCAGGTATAATAATTCGAACGAAGGTTTTGTAAAATAACTCTAAAGGCATGAACACACACATCCAACACAGCTACATAAAAATTAGCATTCCATTAGGAGCCTTAACTCACATGACACAATGGCTTCCCACAAGCTTCAAACGAGTAGCTCGCGAGCTGTTTGTTATCTGATGCCGTTAATATAAAATGCATCTAAATATTACGAGTTAAAAACCACATTTGAATGCCTATTTTTGTGTTGTTCGGTAGCGGTTGTTGGACGTGTGAGCGTCAACCTTTAAGCCGTATAGTAGGATGTCAGGTGGCTAGGGTTGCTTTGATCGAGTGTAGATTCGATAACGGCGCTTGTCTAGCCCCCGAACACTGAAACACAACTCACAAATCGCGATTTCTGATAATTATCGTTAACAATGAAATTCTATAATAATCAATAAAAGATTTTGTTTGAGTATTTGAAGCCCCCACCGCGCCGCCGCGCCGCCGCCCCTTGCGGCCTTGGCCTTAGTAAAAAATTACTCTTCGCTACTGAACAGAATAGTTGATGGTACTACGCGATTCCCACGGCATGAATGGATCAGGCATGCGTGTTTTATGTTTATTTTCTTTGTTTGTAAACTCACGCTCCTTTACTCGAATTTGAATGCGTATTCTTGGTGCGGATTCTACCATTTATATAGGTACTATATAGGCGTATAACGCTTTCAGTCCGTCTCTGTAGTTATAAATGACATTATTTGCGTGAACGAAGCTTTCAAACTCGAGTAAAAGCAAGCTTACCTACTTCAATTCATTAAAATTTACTATTGCGATCTCCAGATCAAAATCAAGGTGGATACCCACAGCAAGGTGGCTATCCCCCACAAGGAGGGTATCCCCCACCAGGTGGTTACCCGCAGGGCGCCTACCCCGCGCAGCCTGGGTACCCCCAGGCTGGGTATGGACAGCCGGGGTACCCGCAAGCGGGGTATCCGCCGCCGCCGCAGCCAGGCTTCCAGGGGTATGGTGGCGCTGGATATGGTGAGGTAAGTAAAACGAAGAAAAAAAATCATTCTATCAAGAACTGAAAGTCAAAAGTGGTTCATATCGCTATGAATTCACAGAAAGGCTGATAAAAAGCGCAATTTGCAATTTCTATGTACCTTACCTACCTAACTCAATTTTGGCTCATATGTGGGTTGGTTCCTTATTGCAGAACTAGGTCCAATTTAAAAAAACTAGGCAATCCGAATTATGTGCCGGGTCTGCCTGTGATTCAGAAGGGTTCGATGTCTGCGGAACAAGTGTATGATCTGTAGATATTTATTTCGGGTCTGAGTGTTTTGTAAGCAGTCAGTCATCTAAATAGTTCCTATAACAAATGCTCTGCTTATTTTACGGTTTGAAGATGATAAATTTGGATTTTTTTTTAAATGTTCTCAAACGGCTGTAACTTTTGACTGCGTCCACTTAGAAGGTTGATTTATATCACGGCTCGAAGAGGTTACAGACCTGAGTATTTAATGTTAGTTTAGTCATCTCGATACCTCCCCTCCACACGTTCCTGAGAAAAAAGGGTTGACAGATGGACGACAAAGTGATTCTATATAAGTTCCTTTATTCCTTGTGGAGTACATATGGAACCCTAAAAACAAATTAAATTAAATTACTGCAGCGCTAAGGTCATTTCTCCTTTACCACGTATAGGTACGTTAAGGTGTATTGAATGTACGGTACGTAGTAATCAATAATTACGGGTCAAGGGCAATAGATTCTATAGATTAGTTGCTACTGTATGTTTTCTTGCTGATTCATGTAAAATACACGAATTTACAAGTATGAATAGATAATTATGCTGTAAATTCTATAGAAGGACAATCATACGAACTTTCGGTTTTTTCTGGTTGGTTTTTCGTTGCGTTTCTATGTGTTTGTACCTACGTGGTTATCAGGGAGTCTTTACTACCGAAGCATTGAGAATTTGATAAAATATTTTATCAAAAAACTCGACTGAATTCCGGCAGTTTTTAGCTATATATCGTATTTCTTTTCCCCTTATTTTGTCACAAATAAGAGAAAGAGCGGCAAGTCGGGTTTTCTTTATTTCAATTCATTTATTAAAGTAAATTAAAATAAAAAAGTATTGATTGCAGCAAAATACAGGAAATTACATAATATTGAAGCATTAAATTTTCTAGCGTTATCTTTTAGCGAACGCCAACGAATTTTTTTTATTCAATATAATAACAGGAACTCGTGGTACTGCAATCTAGTCACCCCAGACATAACGTCATCAAACATGCATGCTTGGAGATACGCAATGTGTTTATTATTGCAATAAGTGTGAGTCAATGGCTTTAATGGCTATCATGGGAATACCCTCGCTATGGCGATGCATACTGCTAGCCTGAGACTAGCTGTGAGTACCTTCCTACGTATTTATAAAGTACTTACTTCTGCGCTCGGCTTAGCAAGCGTTTTTACGTTATAATAATATGGCGTGTTTTAAAAAACTATAAACCAACTTCAAATTCCTAAATAATGAAAATGAGTTAATATTTAATTTTAAAAAAGAATCGTAGAATAGAAATTCCTTTGGCTTGATATTGAGTTATTCGTCCGGCATCCGATGAACTTGCCATGGGCTTCGAACGGTATATTACGCTACTTCACACCTTAACGCACTATACATAGGTAGGTAGAGTTGAGAGTATCCCTAAAAACATACATGAATCATTCAAAATACGTAAGCACCAAAACACCCTACCCATACCGAACTTAATCTTCCAGCAAAATTCAACTATAACCCTTTACATTCAAAGCTCAAAATACAACCGCATCTGTTATCAACACAGATAAAAATGATAACTTTATATTTTATCAGTTTGCTTTTCACTAGTGTAATATAACGTAGACTTGTGTGGTGTATCATGTCTCAGGTAATTCTATATTTAGGTAGTATCTAGTGAAAACCTGTTTATTTAAGAAATTAGTGTCTCTACAGGTATCTGATAATAGATTTTTTTATAATTTACGATCAAGTAAACAGCAATGATGATCCATATCGCCAAATATAACCTCGAAATCGCAGCATTTTTGTATATCTTTAAACTATATCTGGATGTTTGTTACTTCTTCACGTCAAAACGACTGAACGGGTCAGGCCTTAATTTTGCATATAGCTAGTTACGCCTGGAATTAAACATAGCTCCTTTTATCCCATAGATCAGTTCCCATGGGAGATGAGAACTCCTTAAAATGATTCCATAAAAACAACGTGTGCGAAGCCTCGGGCAGAAACTAGTAAATAAATAATGCAGGACAATCCAAACAGTATCAGTTAGCGTCGAGCTAAGCAGCTGAGCTTTAGTTATAGGAACTAGATAGTTACATTCATTAACATTCTAGCGGAACCAGATTCAGCAGCGGCAATCTCATTATGAGTTAGAGCCCTTTTGTAACAACTCTCTACATGTACCTATTCTATAAGTGTGTCTTTTTTCTGTTATTTTAAGTTGTTATGAATAAATGTCTTTCTATTCTATTATAAAACTTTAATGCATCGGTGACTCCCTTTAAAAATAGTTACAATTTATGTTTTTATTTTGTTTTGTTTGTTAGTTATAAGTTTAGGTTATGATAGGTCTGGCATACTTTACGAAGTAAAAGTCCTTAACAATAAATATGATTTAAAAAAAACTAGATAGTTATACACACAATAACAACAGACCTCTGTTTGAATGTGAATAACGAAGGCAGCCCTCGTGGATCGATGCATGCAGAGCGAATCAGTCTAACCTTAATATATTTTATTATTCTTTCCAGCCAGCGGGCTACGCCCCGCCGAGCAGCGGCGTCGGCGAAGATGGCGAGGTCAAGGGGTTCGATTTCACTGAGCAGAGCATTCGAAGATCCTTTATTAGGAAGGTAAGACATTTGTTACCAGCCAACACAATAATAACATAAACAAGGACCAAAGATCGATATAGCGTAGGTTTAGCAAACTGAAGTGGCAATGGGCCGTTCATATCTTTCGAACTGAGAACCGACCAACCATTAATATGACATGACATCCCAAAGGAAACCTAGCTCTTCCCTGTTCAAAATCAATGCATATGTTATGGGCATGAAATCCCATAGAGCTAGGTTCTCTATGGGATTTCATGCCCATAAAATATGCTCCTCTTCGTTCAAAATTGACGCATCAGTTAGTTGTTATTAAGATATGACATTCCTTATAGAACCTAGCTCATCTCCGTTAAAAATCGACGCATCGATTACTTGTTATTAATATGACATCCTTTATAGAACCTAGCTTCTTTAAAAATCGACGCATCTGTTAGTTTTTATTAGTGCATGAAATCCCATAGGGAAACCTAGTTCCACTCCGTTAAAAGTTAAACACATCTTAATAGTGGTTTCCATTTTTTTGGAAAGCTTACCATTGATTTATTTCCTTCATTCCAGGTGTACTCAATCCTCATGTGCCAACTCCTGGTGACTCTCGGCTTCATCGTGCTCTTCGTTTACCATGAGAAGACCAGGCTATGGGCCCGGAGCAATGGTTGGCTTTTGTAAGTAAATGGACACCAAAATCGAGTCATTATCTAAGAATGAATGAGTTTCACTTAATTGCACTTAAAACATAATAAAATAACACCTTATATCTAAATATTACACATTAATACAATAGGCGGCCTTATCGCTGACAGCGATTTCTCCCAGGCAACCTAAGTGGCAGTACTGTAATGTAATTGTAATATGTCTTGTTGATAATACCAGTCAAAAAAATCTAAAGAAAAACTACATTTAATCTCTAGGGCGTACACTCGAGTTTTACGTCCTCTAAGGTACGATTGAATGGCACACTTTTGAGCAAGAGAAGTTTTTTTTTATATGGGATGCACAAATCAGAAGTTTTAAGGTACACACTATTAACTACACTTAATACAGAAGTAATATGACGTGAAAGATATTTCTGGCTTGCTGTATGTAGATGTAGGTACATAACTAAGCAGAGCTTTGTACCTCGCACTAGGTCTTTGTAGAGCCTGTGTGACAAGGTTACAGAGATTTGCTTTGAACTCTCTCAGCAGCATTTTAAAGAAGGTAATATGTGTTAAACACAGCGCCATCTAAGACGCTCGTGTGGCACTACGTTCTCATCTTAGATCGATCGCTCCTTGTGTGGTTCGGACAACCGCCGATGCGGCGCTGTTGTACGGACTATATAAGGAGGCACAAACGGTGGCGCTGGCCTCTTTCCTCTTCCAACCAAACCACTTGTATAGGCAAACGTCATTGTCTAAATAAAAATTATTTCTGTTATAGCTGGCTGGCTTTGATTCCCTGCAATTTTACAATATGAAACAATATTAACTATTAATTTGCTACCACTGCAAACTACTACATAACTACTATTAATTTTGGCGACGACGAGAAAATCCCGTGTCAATGAAGCATGCATAGCCTTTAATGCTGAGTCGGAAGCCTATAATCATAATCACTATATTGCATTAACAATGGTATTATAAAGTCTAAGGCTTCAAATTAGTTCTATGTGAACAAATTTTAAGCCTAAGACCGTTCATTCAATGACGACCGATGTGGCGCGGTGGGCGAAGGTCCGCCTGCGACGCAGGAGGTTGCTGGTTCGATTCCCGCCTCGGAACAATTGTGTGTACGATCTGCAGATATTTGTTCCGGGTGTTCTGGTAATTTTCTATGTATAATAAAAAATATCTATCTATGTCATGTATTGTATTATGTATATCGAGTTATCTAGTACCCATAACACAAGCTCTGCTTACCATGGTGCTAGATAATGCTGTGTGAATTGTCCAGCATTATTTATTTATTATTTATTCACCGTTAATTTGGAATTCAATAGACACAAAATATAAATTATAGTAAGCAGAACATAAAATACGTTTGAAATTTAATTAAAAATTATTTAAAATGAGTTAATCTTTAAATGTCAACTATTAACGATATATTTGTTCTCCTTCTGTTAATTTCGTAAGCTTCGTACTATTTCATAATTGAATTGTATATTTTTTTTTAAGTTCCTACTTTGTATTGTTATATTTTGAAGCGCAAATAAACATTTTCTATTTTTTATTAATTAATATTAACTGTTATTTTTCGTATCTTCCAGCTGGGTAGCATTCGTGCTAGTATTCGTCTGTCTGATTGCAATGGCTTGCTGTGAGAACGTTCGTCGCACGGCGCCGACCAACTTCATATTCCTCGGGATATTCACTGTGGCCGAGAGCTTCCTGCTAGGGCTGACTTCTAGTGTCTATGATTCCTCAGCGGTAAGTCATAGAACCATAGAGAACCGAAAGATAGATAGTTATCTAAGGCCACGGGATATTATAGTCCTTGGGATATTCACTGTGGCCGAGAGCTTCCTGCTAGGGCTGACTTCTAGTGTCTATGATTCCTCAGCGGTAAGTCATACAACCATAGAGAAGAGACAGACAGACAACCAACTGCATTTCATATCCTTGGGATGTTGAATGAACAAGAACACAGAATAAGTACTGCTAAGGACACTACCATAATAAAAAAAACTGTTTACTAGTAACTTATATGTGGAAAACAATTAAATCTCTAGCTCAACTAGCTTCTGCTAAGAATCTTTCATAGACCATTATCACCTTGAATTCTATGGAGATAGTAAGAGCTATGCTCGGGGTCTCTGTGAAGGATAGGATTCGTAACGAAATCATCCGACAGAGAACCAAAGCTATCGACATAGCTCAAATAATTAGCAAGTTGAAATGGCAGTGGGCCGGCCATACGGTAAAAGTGTTCTTGAGTGGAGACCGCGACTCGGAAAACGTAGTGTAGGACGCCTTTCGGCCAGGTGGCAGGACGACTTGCGAAGGACTGCAGGCAGATGCTCGATGCGGCAAGCTTAGCATAGGCCTATGTCCAGCCATGGACTACTAGAGGTTATATTTATTTATTTACAAAATGTTGGGAAAACTTACAGCTACATCTTAAAAATAGTTATTTACTTAGTACCTGCCAGTAAGGAAGTAATGATGATGATGAATAAACTACAAACCTTGTTATTGTTTGTTGGTCAAACTATGACTGTTTTATAGTAAAACAACTACCATTTTACACCAGAAGACATATCAGCGACATCAATAAACGCCTTCAAGAATAAAGTCAACAACTGGTTACGAGACAAAAATAACAAACTAAAAAAAGTTACGCAATTAATAAATGCAACACTGTGTGATATAGACACATCAGCCTACATATAAATAAATAATGTAATATAAATAATGCTGGACAGTCCACACAGCATCATCTAGCCCCAAGGTAAGCAGAGCTTGTGTTATGGGTACTAGATAACTGATATACTTAATACAATAGATTACATAGATAGATATTTTTTAATTATACATAGATAACGACCAGAACACACGGAACATCTGCAGATCGTACACACAATTGTTCCGAGGCGGGAATCGAACGCGCAGACCTTTGCCCACCGCGCCACATCGGTCGTCACATGCTGCTCGTCTATTAACAATAAATAAATAAATATTGTATTTCTCAGGTAATGATGGCGGTGGGTATAACAGCAGCTGTGTGCCTCGGCCTGACTCTGTTCGCCTTCCAAACCAAATGGGACTTCACTATGATGGGCGGGATCCTGGTCTGCCTCGTCGTCGTACTTTTTATCTTTGGTAATTATACGCTCATTGACATATTTTATTTATTTATTGATTTATGCATCATACAAAAAACATGTGCCGCGATACTTTAAGTCGACCGAAAATGCGTTGACGGAAACGGAACAGACCCTGTACGGTCGATGCACTAACGCATCATCGGTTCAGTGTGAAAGGTTGAATGTTTTCTATACTAATATTATAAAGAGGAAAAATGAAATGTTTGATTTTTTGTTTGTTTGTAATGAATAGGCTCCAAAACGAATAGACCGATTTGAAAAATTTTTTCACCGTTGGGAAGCTACACTATCCGCGGTGAACATAGGCTATATTATATTTTCAAAAAAGGGATCCGTACTAAAACCGTGCGAAGCCGGGAAGGTCCGCTAGTATTATATATTTGTCTGGCATTACGCGACCGATAAAAACACGATGCATTTTCCGTCAGAAATGTACCGTCGTCCCTTATAACCATTTAACGAAACTTGCCTGGTAGAGATCTTATCACTCTTGAGCGGTAAGACCGCCAATTGTAATTAATTTTTAAGTTTTTACTGTACATAGTTTACTATTTAAAGTCCAATAAAGAATTTTCTATGTTTGTCTATATGTCTCTATATTTTCCAGGAATCGTCGCAATGATCGTCCGCAACAACATCCTCACCCTGGTTTACGCGTCTCTGGGAGCCCTGCTCTTCTCGTTCTACCTTGTCTATGACACGCAGCTCATGATGGGCGGCAAGCACAAGTACAGCATCTCTCCTGAAGAGTACATCTTCGCCGCTCTGAACCTGTACCTCGACATTATCAACATCTTCTTGTACATTCTCACCATTATTGGCGCATCGAGGGATTAGTAAGCTGGCGCAGTCGGTAGGATTTTTAATTTTCAGTCTGTGAAGGTACAACGTTTTTTTTTTTCTTTTTACGACAAATAAATCCGCATACTAAATTATTGGCGTGAATGTAAAAGTCACTCTTTTACAGTCTGCAAAGTTGCACATACAAACAAATAGTACAAATCTTTTTGATGGAGTAGTTTTCTTTTTACGACCAGAAATGTATAGGTTTTGTCGCATACTGAATTATTGGCGTAAATAGAAACTTCTAGCATCCATTAAATATATAGACCTCCAATTGAGCCTAGAATTTAAGTGTTGATATTGTCTTAATTTCGATCAATAAACTCGACCTTCCTATCTACTTTTTCTTGATACAAATACCTATTATTTTATTATATCTTTATGTTCATCACAAAATTATTTAACTTCTCACAGACTGCAGTATTGTGAGTGTGATAAAGTGTTATTTCGTTTGCATATTCGAACGCGGACCGCGTAATGATATCTAGCTTTACTTGTCTTACTTTGCACTCAAAAATGCATCTTATGTCGCTGCATTAACGTTTACTGTTATAATGTAGATATAGAGTGCGCCACTGGTACTCCTATGTGTATACATACACCAGTTCGTGTACTGGTTTATTAAATATTATTGCTAAGGTAAATAAATCCTTGTTGTGTCAGCCTTACGGTTCAAATGTTAAGTCTGATTGAATGTGATTGCGTTCTAGTATATAACTCGGAAATTATTCGAAATGTATGATTAGCATTCCTTTTTTTCTAAAATATACTTAATGACTACCGCATTAGTATTCCTTCTAAAAGTATTTATGTAATATGATTATTTCGAATTGTTAATAAAAAATGGATTTAAATTCTGTCAATAAGTTGCGAGAATGGGTGATGCGCATTTAGTGCGAATGGGAAACCGTAAAATGTATTAAAGGCCGTTACCATTATATTATTATCCAAAGATAACGGAGTCTGCTATACGAGTTTGAGCTTCACATCTCACAAATTAAAGCATATATTCGATTTTTTTAATTGTTAGACACTAGATGTTCCACTGATGTTAAGTTAGCTGCAGAAAGGACCATAACCTCACCGGTATAGGTATATTTTTAAAAGCTGGCACCATCCACCTTCTCTATTTCATATGCTGGAGACATAGTTTTGTACCTTTAGCGTCGATAATTGTATGAAAAAACAAGTCACGCGCGCTTTATTTACGTATAGCATGATCATCCTATCATTAGGCAGTCTAATGTAGGCTGATGATGATGGTTTTGTTTAAGCTAGAGCAGAGAAAAATGTCAATATGTAAATAAAGTTATTAATTTTTAATTATTAACACATTTAATGATATTTTTGCCTATTCTACCCTAGGCCAATCACTTTAGATCATGATTAGTTGATGCTAATCCCAATATAGTTTATGTCGAGATGTTTCTGTGGCCAACTTAACATGGTAAAAAACATTGATGCAAAGTGTAATGTTAATTACAAGCTAAATTGTAATAATGTATAGCATGTTCCATAGCTAAGTAGCCCTGAGTGCTTGTCCATTTCTCATGATCATCTGTTCGTTGTTGTATCTACTTAGAATTTTAATAGTCAAAAATCTGTAGGTCTTAAATCTATATGACGTCTTCTAGTCTCGAAATAACTCATTATGTTCACATAAACAACTTTTTCTTGCACTTTATTTAATATTTCTTATCACGTCCTATAAAAACATTAAAATATATTTACCAGAACTGGTACGGACTTAAAGCTAAAGTTATTTGAGATAGGTGTTTGTAAGTATATATCTCTATATGTATATCTTTCTTCTATTTATATTGGACCTACAGATTCATATAATGTAGTATTTATATGATTAGATTAGATATTATAAGTATTTTGTTATTTTTCTTTAATAATAAATGTAACTAATGATATTTATTGTTGTTTTATTTGTTTAAAATTGTATATGATATACTTTTAATTAATTAAAGCGTTTTTATTATCTAAAAACGTACCCAAAGAATAAAAAAGCCTAACTCTATATATATATATACACATTATAAGAGCAGAGTTCTATGATAGGACTGGCATACTTTGCAAAGCAAAAGACCTTAATAATAAATATGATTGGCCTATAGCCAGATCCAAAAGGCGGCCCTAGTCACCGGCAGCTTGAGCCTAGCGAGCGGTCGGTGAACTACCGTTTGATATTTTTTACTGAAGAATAGTTTCATAATATTTTATTGTATTTTCTATAGTAGAAAAATATTTTATAACGAGAATTTGAATAAATGATGTATAATATGATAAATAAAAGACCAAGACTTCATTTGAAAATAGTATCACGACGTCTTATTTCCCCATAGATTTTGGTACAGCCTCTATCGTGCGAACAGGGAACTACGCAAATCCAATACAAATAAAGAGACATCGGAGTGTCACGATCACGCCTCGATACTATCGTCGAATGGACTAAGTCTAACTCTGGTTGCGCGGCCGCGCGTTTAATTTAAAGCATTCACTGCCCGGTCTTGGCGGTACGACCCGCAGGGACGAGGCCGCCTCATCCACCTCCAGATGTACATATGCGAGACGTGTTAATGTTTCAAAACCAAAGTTAAGAAAATATTTATATATCAGATTGTAATAAGCTCCAGAGACTCTTGCAGGGTTACCTATATTGCAAAATTCTCAACGTCCTAACCTATCAAATCTTATCATTAGTATATACTTTTCATTTCAAACATATTTCAGTTAGTTCTGAGCCTAGAATAAAAAAAACATTTTATTCCATAAATCAGTTCCCACAGAAATACCCGTCAACAAAGCGCGCGAAGCCGCGGGCAGAAACCAGTTCACAAAGAAAATTAAAAATATATAACTTAGACTAACCATTATCGCACCAATCGCCTTAGATAAGATAATTACCACCTATTAATGTGACTGTTTAAAGGTTAATCGGACCTACAACTCATTAGACCTTATCACAGTATTTACAACTTCAATACTAAGTGCAGTGCTCTCTAGCCCTTCGATGCAATAAAATGTGTTGTGCTATATTGTTTGCGGCGTTAGCAGTATTACTGCTAATATACAAATATGCATACAAAGAACGGAAGCCTATTTTTGGAGTGTATCAACAACCTGGGAAGTGGTATTACCTGAAATATGTTCTCTTCGCTGGATTATATTATTTTAGAAAGGTAAGTTGAAAATGTATTCATAGATGATTCATTATTAACGTTTTTTGTTAGTATAGTGCGTAGGCTCTCGCACTCGGGGCTATCTCTAAGAAATTAAATCATATCCCAAAAAAAATCGATGGGGATTAATGGCCGCAGTCTTTAGTACTCAACATTTGAATAAATAAGAGAATTTGATGATTTGAATAGTTGCTGAATTGGTTAATAGAGTTTCTGAATAGTATCTGGGGAAAATTCTCAAAAATACTGTAGGTACAACTAGAAAGACTACAGAATTTTTGATTTTATCAGTACCTACCTATTGATTGATTTATTGTAATACAAAAATAATTAACTTCGTTAATAATACTAACATCGGCATACTTAACATCTAAGGTCCGTATTATGAAAACTTGCTCAGTCATCAATCTATGCTTGAGTAACGATTTTCTATGGCATAAACGTCACTCAAGCATAAATCTATAGCAGATCAAGCTTTTTTATGCACACACTCATACAGGGCGCTATGGCGCGTATTAGGGGAGGCCTTTGTTCAGCCGTGGACTAATAATAGACTGATGATCATTTATTTATTTACTTACAAACATACACATCTAGTATTTTAACGGGCACTCCCAATGCAACAGATTACCTTTTTATATTTAATATTAAATTTAATTTGATATGATTCTGCCTGTTCCAGTTATCTCATAAGAACTCGACAGCGGGTAAGGCCGGGCGAGCGGGGCAGGGTGTGAAGGCTATAGCTGACCACGCTGAGATGGAACGGGCGCAGACATTCAGCGAACATGCGAAGGTATCTAGATTTTATTTTATGAATTAGGTATAGAAGATACACAAAACATTAATAATAATAAATAAATAATAATAATAATAAATAAAGCTGGACAATTCACACAGCATTATCTAGCTACGAGTACATTAACCGCGGGGAACAGCTAGTACTTTTAAATAATGTTTGTTTTGTTTTTATTGATTGAGTTACAAATAAAATGTTTTCATACAGATGAATGTGCCAGCTTAGAACGTTATGGAAGACATGACGAGTTTTTTTTTATACATAAGGACTTCATTTATCGTAATCGGTTTAGTCATTTTGTTGTTTGGAGGTTAGGTTATTAAGAAAGTCAAAAGTCAATAGCATTTATTTCTTTAGACTTACAAAATAAGCACTTAGACAAGTTATATTTAACACTATAAATATTATTATCAAACAAAATTATTTTACTGCTCACTTCAATTTTTTGTCCACTAGTGAAAGAAGTGAAAAAGAAACCACTAGTATGTCAAGTTCATCTCTTATAAATATGACTAATAATAATTAATAAAATTAATAAAATAAAAAATAAAATAAAATAAATAATACATGGTTATTTGCTTATTTAAGTCTAAATATAATATGATTCGATACATGTCAATATTTAAGTAAAGCTATGCACAACAACAAATTACTTACATACTATTGTCGACTATTTGACTATTAAGGCTGCCCGCCAACCGTAAAGAAACACGCATAAACGTAACCTAGCGAGTAAATAAGATGAATGTAGTCCAACTATCAACTTCTGATCACCTTAAAACATTGATATCAACTTGCACATCCATCACGGACAAAATGTTTTGTGACGATAAAATCAATACCCGTTATTTCTCTATGATTGAAACTTAATTGAAATCTGAAAAGTAAATCTGATATTTCTAGCCGTATCTATGTATAATAAAAAATATATATCTAAGTAATCTATGCTAAAGTACGAGTAAGTATATCAGTCAACTAGTTCCCATAACACAAGCTCTGCTTAGCTTGGGACTAGATGATGCTGTGTGAATTGTCCAGCATTATGTATCTATCTATGATTCACCACAGGCGTTCGATGCAGTGTTCTTCATATCGTCAAAGCAGAGCGATGGTCAAGATAAGGGGATCTACGTCATCGCAGGCTGCGAGCGACGGCCCATGGGAATATGCAATGGACTCTTTTATATCGGGGTAAGTTACTATACTAAAGCAGCTGAAGTGGCAGTGGGCCGGTCAAATCTCGCGACGAACTGAGAACCACGCTGAGGTAAACATGTTGAGTGAATTCAAGAACACGTTCTTGAATTCACTCAAGAACGTGCGGCTGAGTGCTGATGCTTCCCGTGTGGTCCCATTTGGTTCCCTATTTGGCCCATTTCTGATAATGGCATCCATGAGAAAACCATATAAGTCTTAAAGTACGGAAGGATATTTAACACTTTGACTGCGATTTTTTTTCGACGACTGCGATCTTTTTTTTAACCTAATAAATTCGTGCTGCCGCTCTACACAGCGATTGTGTTGCGCCGTACATGCGTTTCGTTCGAAAAATATTACGGCTGTGCTGAGTCACAAAGATCTGTATTTTCTCAGCCGCTGCGCTAGTGTGGATTTACGCATATTAGTCACTTGTAGAAAACACATACCGTGAGATTTCAGCAGTCAAAGTGTGAGGTTTGAAGTCGGTTTGTAGTTTTTTAAAACACGTCAAATTATTGATAATCTGTCTGTATGAGAACCAATCATCATAGTCATCCTTAAGAGCTGCGATGATTATTATGATAAAAATATGTATAATGTCTAAATTAGTAGTAATGAACATTATCACACCTGCATGTAGAAAATATCCGTCAGGTGTTTAATCGATAAGATTAAGTACTAGGTAAGTATGTTGTTACACACGCTATTATAATAACAAACGCCTCTATAACAAGCTTCGTTGGCGTGATATTGAGTTATTCGTCCATTTGTCGCACTTACCAAATGCAAATTGAAGACTTATATGGTTTTCTCATGGATGCCATTGCCAGAACTGAACCAAATTGAAACCACACGGGAAGTAAGAAAGAAAATACATCTATTGATTCACTGAAGTATGTACAACTTGTAACAAATAGCAGCTTTCAAATAAAAAAAACATCAAAATCGCTTCACCCAGTCAATAAAAATGAAAAAATACAGTCGAATTGAGAACCTCCTCCTTTTTAACCAATTTCAAAGAAGGAGGAGGCTCTCAATTCGACTATTTTTTGTAGGAGTATGGAGATGTGGCGCGATTGTCGAAGGTCCGCCTGCGACGCAGAAAGGTTGCGGGTTCGATTCCCGCCTCGGAACAATAGTGTGCACGATCTGCAGATATTTGTTCCGGGTGTTCTGGTCGTTTTCTATGTATAATAAAAAATATATATCTATGTAACGTAGTGTATTATGTATATCAGTTATCTGGTACCCATAACACTAGCTCTGCTTATCTTGGGGCTAGATAATGCTGTGTGAATTGTCCAGCTTTATTTATCTATATACTTTTCTCCAGTTACCAGGCAAAGGTCTGCTCTGCAGTAAGAAAATCCCCGATACCCTTCTATTCGGGGCTGAAGCGAACCAGTTCGGAGCCGAGGGCCTGAAGATCACACCCATAGAGCCCATGAAGCGATGGGCGGTGTCTTATAAAGGACAGATGTGGTACGTGAAAGGATTCTCCATTAATTATTTCCTTTATTATTTACTAGCTACGCCCGGCGGCTGCGCCCGCGTGGAAATCTATGTGTCAAATAGTTTATAAACCTTCCTCTTGAATCACTCTATCTATTAAAAACTTTTACCGAGTCGTGATCTCTACCCAAGAATGTAGTATTTGAGACCACGACTAAACGTAGTGTAGGACGCCCTGCGACCAGGTCGGATGACGACCTGCGAAAGACTGCTGGTAGATGCTGGATACGTCAATATGAAGACGGCGCTGTGTCGCTCATTGGGGAGGCCTATCCAGCCGTGGACGTAACATAGGCTGATGATGATTGAACCCTAATGTATTCATAACAATGAGCCAGGTACCAAAACGACCCTGGCAAGCTGGTGGAGGTAGACTTCCACGGCGAATGGAAGGCCAGCACCAAGCACTTCGACTTCGACACGGAACTGCACCCTGCAGCCATCATCAGGTCCATCGCCAGGGAGAAGTGGAGCAGGGCTTACTTCAAGGGGCTGAAAACGTGAGTAAAATATAATAAAATAGGTGTCTAACACCTATTTTATTGGTTTTTTTAAACCGACCACGCAGCAGATATCCATTTTAGCTGCGCTTGCAGTTGAATGCGTATTTGTTCGTGGTTACCTAAATTAACTCAGTTCGCGATTGACCGCCTTCGTCGCGGGTTCAAATCATTACCACCATTTAACCATCTCATATAATTTTACCATAAGTTGGCGGCAGTATTTAATTACCAGTTTAGTGTCATGTGATTATAGTCCGTACCATACCTGACCAGTGACCTTCCTTGACCACTAACCAAACACCATACCACTTACCAATCTCAAAGGGCTGTTTGGGGATCAACCAGCACCATCTACCACAACCTCCAGACCCTCTTTTCATAGTGATTACCACTCTTAGCTAAATTGGTCTGGTCAGGTATAGTAATTATCTCATCTCATGTTTATTTTTAATTTTTGTAGATTTATGTGACTTTTTAATTATTATTGTGTACTTTTAAGTTTATATGGACCCATTTAGTCTGAAATAAAGATCATCATTATTATTATTAAATACTATTTTCGATGGACGTAATTTTTCGAAATATAGAAATTCTGAGTTTTGTTTTTTTTTTCATTTTTTATTTTACTCTCCTACTGGGTAAATAAATAAATAAAATCACATTACTTCAGTCAGCCCCGTTTTGATACACAGTCAATAAAACATAAACAGAAAATATTAAAAAAAAAAACTACACACACTTGAATACTAACAGACAATATGAAACTTTGTCCTGCCTTCCTACAAGGTCTTTCAACTTCTTCATCCCGAAAATAGGCCACTTAGGTGAATTTAGTAGTGCTTTCCTTGATAATTTTATTGTAATTGGATAGTTGCTCCGGGAATCGAACTAGCAACTCTAATTGTTTATCACTATCGTTGCAGAGCCCATCAATCGCACTACGAACAGTTTGGAAACCTGAAGTGCAAGTTTAAGATCGAGAATGAAACCTTCGAGTACACCCTGCCTTCTTTCAGAGACCACAGTTTTGGTAAGCATCATCAAGGTCATCATTTTTTATTTTACATTGTTCTAGTATCTAAGCATTATCTATCTATCTATCATCATCATTCATTCATCATTGTATGCTTGAGTAACGCATATACTATTACAGTAGAGACTCGATTAACCGGACTAATTGCTGTCGTAAGTGTTTCGGATAATCGAAAATCCCGATAATTGAATGTATGAAGAAATGTGGAATTGTGGAGAAAATTTATTTATTTATTTATGTACTTACGTATTATACATAAAATTAGACAATAAGAACATGTGACTTAGCATTCGCGCAAACTAATATTGTTACTCGCTCTTTACTAGTTTTATATCCTGGAGCAGAATTATTTCGCTGAGAATCTAAATATTTTGACGGTAATGATTTCCAATGTAATCCGGTTTCACCAGTGCTATAAAGAAAATCCATGTCATAGTCATTTTCGTCCAATTCCTTCCTAAAATCAAGAAGTTGCTGCATCTAGGTACATCTGCTGACATTTTTTCTCCTTGTATTATAAATTATAAAGCTAAAAAACTGGCTCGTGGACATTCTATAACTACGATTATATGAGTTAGTATTTATAGTAAGTAAGTTCTTAAATTATGCGTAATCTAGATTAACTGTATTTTAAAATTTAATTCTATTTTTTTATTAGAAATAATGATAATGATTTATAAATTGTGACGTATTATTTGACATATTATTAATAAAATATTTATCTGTTAATTCCATGACGAGTTTTCCACAAATAACAAAAAATAACTGAGGTCCGGAAATTTTATCCACGATAAAAAATACATAAAGCTTATTTTTGAAATCACGTGCAAAGTCGCAGGCCGAAGCCAGTAAATGATCATTATTTCCAGGCACTAAACGAGACTGGAGCCTGATGCACCGGTACGCGTTCCACCACATCTTCCTGGAGAACGGCAGCAGCATCAGCGTTGGAGTTATCTGCCAGCCCACCACGGCTTCTGTGTGAGTCACTGAGTATTATGTTCAAGTAAGCTTAATGGGAGGGCCATTATATGATAGTGGGTGGCCTCCTCCGTTTTCGGAAAAATCCACTAAAACAATTCGTCTCAACAATTAGACCAAAATAATTCGTCTAGCATTAGCTAGTTGATGTGGCAGTGGACCGGCCATATAATATCAAGAACCGACAACCGCTGGAGTAAACGTTTTCTTGAGTGGAGACTGCGACTCGGCAAACGTAGTGTAGGACGCCCTCCGACCAGGTGGGATGACGACCTGCGAAATACTGCAGGTAGATGCTGGATGCGTCAACCTGAAGACAGGTCGCTATGGCGCTCATTAGGGGAGGCCTATGTCCAGCAGGTCGTCTAGAAAACAATTCGGTTTTTTTTTAAATAATATAATTACTTTCAGCTTTATATGGAAACGCTTAGGCTACCCGCACACAGACTTGCCTCGTGCGGGGGCCGCCAATAATGTGTACTGTACATATGTATATCTAAGTAAATGGCTAATAATAATTTTGTATTATTTTCAGCTTCGAAGCCGGAGTGCTAGCCCTCCCCAACGGCGCCCTCCTGCCGATCCAGGCAGTGGATCTAAAGCTGTACCAACACGGAGAGAATGGCGGTGCACCGAGGGACTACGCGTTTACGTTCCAAGCGGGGGATGAAACTTATGCGGTGCAGGTAAGATACCAAACATACTACTAACATTATAAATAAAGTTTGTATGTATGGATGCTTATTACCAGGGCTTGGATACCATCATTGCAATCGATATAAATTTTACCAATACTTTTTTAGAACCGATACTTGTAAGTACCGGTACTTCATTGGTATCGGTACTAAAATATCGGTATTTTCAATAATTACCGGTATTATGCGCGTAAAATATCGATACCGACAATTTGGGCAAGCGCTCCCCGGTCGGTACCGTTAGCACTGGAGAGCTGCTTGATACTTCAAAGTATCGGAACGAAAATAGCATAATTACCACTATAGTACCGATATTATTAAACATATCTATCTATGTAATGTATTGTATTAAATATATCAGGCATCTAGTGCCCATAACACAAGCTCTGCTTAGCTTGGGGCTAGGTGATGCTGTGTGGATTGTCCAGCATTATTTTATTTATTATTGGTACCGGTAGCAAGCCCTGCTTGTTACTCTTTCACGCAAAAACTACTGAACGGATCGGGCTGAAATTGTATACAAATAGTTCCAGTGCCGGAATAAAACAAAGGCTATTTTTTATTAAGACATTTATCTATTTAGAATTTTAGACAATGCTGAATAGTCCGACATTCTTTTTATTGTTATAAAAAAAATAGTCCAGATCTTCCTTTAATTATTTTCTCTTGTCATCAGGTACTAGTAGAATATGAGTCGGTTCACTACGTATCGGACAAATGGGAAGCCAGAATGGTGGAGCGATTCTGTAAGTTCGTAGTCAACAATGTAAACGGACGAGGCGTTTCGGAGTTCCATTACAGACATACAGACGGACGGCCCGATAGTGTGGGGACCAATGATCCGGAGTGGTTTAAGAAGATGTGTCTTAATAAGTAGGAAATAGTGGTAAATGTGAGCCAAAATTATAATAGAAGGTTAAAGAACAACGGTTTTAAGATGTTAGGGACAGATTGTATTGTAAGCATCAAGTTAACACAGCATTAATGAGAAAATGTGTTGTGAGTATGGCCCCTAAAATTTTTAATAAGATACCTAAACAGTTGAAAGAGCTAAATGGTGTACTTTTTATAAAAAATTAAAAATGTAGTTAATTTGTAAATGTTACTATTACTGACGATTTTTTTAAATGATAAATTTTCAAATTCATTATGAGGCCTTTGCCCAGGAGTGGGACGAAACAGGCTAAATAAAAAAAATCTAATTATCATTAGAAAAAATGTAATGATAATTTTTAAATTCATGTTAAATTTGTTTTTTAAAATTCATGTTAAATTTGTGCTCGTCATTCTCTCAAATATTTTTGCATACCGACTAACGGCCAAGCATGTTGATCCACGAAATGTATATTACCTTTACCCTTACAAACACATGTCTTTGGCAAATAAAAAATCTTTGTCTTTCTCTTAGCTCTCAGCATATGAAAATTAATCCTGAGTCTAAAAATCTGGCATTGATTCCCAAAATAACAGGTTTTTTGCTTCTTAATTATAAAAAAAACGGAATAATAGTTAAATTATTATAGTTTAATTACCCATAACACAAGCTCTGCTTACCATGGGGGCTATAGATAATGCTGTGTGAATTGTCCAGCATTTATTTATTATTATAATTACCTAGTACTTGTACGTTACCACGCACGTACACATGCGGAGCGTTTTGGGACCACTACTATTTTTATTTATTTATACATATTACTTACACTATTTTATTTATTTTTATCTATATATCTTAATCATCATCATAATTTCATCATGCCCAGCAGTGGGACAATAATGGCTTAAAATAAATAAATAATAATAATATATCTTAAGTGAATAAATTCATAAAACTACAGTGCAAAGTGCAATTATATTTTTGTAAAGTTTGTAAATAAAATCGTTTATAACCACTCTGAGTTTTAGTTATACCTACATAGAAAATTGAAATTGAAAATTGTTTATTTGTATAAAAATATGTTATTTTACATGCTAGACAGTTGTTAGGACATCCTAGGTTGCCTGGGAGAAATCGCTGTCAGCGATAAGGCCGCCTATTGTACTTTTAATATGTAATGTTTAGATATAAGGTGATATTTTATAGTTTTAAGTGCAATAAAGAGTTCATTCATTCATTCATTCCTTTTAAGTATGTAAGTGTAGTTGTGCCAGGATGTCCTGCTCTTCCTTACAAATACATGGATTTAACAAAAAAACTAAATTAAATATAATTTTTTAAATACATTACCTACTAATATTGTTTACAATCGACCTCGACTTCAAAACAAGGAATCTTAATAACAACAAACCCAGGATAGGATTGTCATTATAAAATTAGGACAAAAATGACTCAAGTATCAATTTACTACCTATTTTTATATATTAGTATATTGATAACAGAATCGATTACAACTTCTTCATAAACAAAATCGTCGTAAAAATCGCATCTGTTAAGCATTAGGACATGACTATTTGATTATACATCAAAAATAAATTATTTCTGGAATAATAGGTAGGTGTGTATTGTAATGAATCATTAACTCCCATGTCCTTCACAGTCGTGCATATACTTTACTTTTTTTTATACTCGTATCAATATCTTATATAATATATTAACTTTACTTATATCAAGTACCTATATAAGTAAAGTTCGCAATCGAACAAGAACCACCTATAAATTGTTGTGCCCTGACAGGGTTATTGTATGCATTGTGTACCTACTAAGATATTACACCTAATAACTGTTACCTGTATGCATGAAATCACAATAAATGCTATGAATATACAAAACAAAAAATAAATCCGTGATCCACTAGTTACTCTTCCTCGATACACAATATCGTTGCCACCCGACCTTGGTGGGATTCGTCCCTGCCTTTCCCTGCTCCAATTATACTAATCGAATCGACTGGACAGAATGGAATAATTGCCCACGCGCATCCCACGGGAATAAAGGGCGAACTTTATTTTCAGATTGGTAACAGTTATTTTTTTAAGAGCATTTGCTAATCCAGAGGTTTCTAATATTTTCGGGGTCCGAGAGGTCTCTGAATACAAAGTCAAGTTATTTTAGTAATTACGTATCTTAATAAATATACGTATATATCTATATATAGGTACATATACATATTTATTCATCATCAGCCGCCTATGTTAGTGCCCTGCTGGACATAGGCCTCCCGTAATGAGCGCCATAGCGCCCTGTCATATTTATTAACTGGGAAAGGCAATCAAATATTAGAAACTTAAATAGCTTACTCTAAGTATAATCAGCCCCGTTTTCCACGAATTGCAAGAAAATATAATAGGGAATAAATAAATTGCTGCGCACAGGGTACATGTACCTACCTCTAAGCTAAAATTATGTGACAATGTACACATGTGTACATACACTAAATAAATGAATAGAATAGAAATACGTTTATTTATAACCACATATTATGTATAAAAAACACACTTATAGAGGTATAGGTACATGTATAAGGCTGTTGGGCTCTACTTCAAAAGAAAAAACAAACAAAACTCAAACTCAGCTCCAATGATAGATGATTTTAGCATCACCCTGTGCATACCGGTAGAGTCTAGGGTCCAGTCAATAGGTTCGAGCGTTGTTTGCATACCTAGCTGTCAGTTAGAAAAGGACGTTTGCTTCGATGCCACGAGAACACTGACTCAGGATTTACCTTGACAACTAGCTTTGGCAAGGTGGTTAGAGTAAGTAAAGTTTCATAAATACTTATTTTTCTACTACACGGCCGGCTATATCTCGCGTATACCCACAACTACTGGGGTAAACGTGTTCTTGGGTGGGGACTAGGACTTGGCAAACGTAGTGTCGGACGCCCTGCGACCAGGTTGGATGACGAACTGCGAAAAACTGCAGGTAGATGCTGGAAGCGTATTAGATGCAAAAGGCATAAAAATCTCAAATTAATCGTAATATCCCTAAAAAAAGCTAAGACCCACCTGCTACTGAATTTGAATTTGTAAAATAATGTGGCCAAATTAGCAAGCAAGATTGTTTAATTTTAAGATTTTAGAGGTTCCAATTATTAAATGTTCAAAGCCGTAAACAATAATTTGCCAAATTCGTCTTCAAATGAGTGTAATTAATATTTTGTTCTACAAAACTTATGAACTCATTTACACAGGTATTCAATGAAGTAACAGATATCAAACTACCCGCAAGATGTCCGCCATGGATTTCGACGCCATTTTGGAAGACGTTGGGCCATTCGGACGGTACCAGAAGCTAGTGATCTACTTCATGTTGCTTCCCGCGGTAATTCCTTGCGGGTTCCATGCGTACGCGCAGCTCTTTATGGGAGCTAGTGTGAATCACTGGTGCCGAGTGCCTGAGCTAGATTTGATGGATCAGGGGATGGTGAAGAATTTGAGGTGAGCTTTTATTTTAACCTTCCGACGCCGTTTGTAACAAGGTTTCTAAGCTCGTGCGCTTTGCGGAGTAATTTTGAGGCAACTAACAACTAAACAACAGAGGGTGGTAAGCTAAGAAAAAGAACTTGTTTGGCCTCAACTGTCTATTAATGTACTGACAGTCATCGTCTGACATTTTGTTATGTATCAATAACAGCTCATAAGATAAAATTTGGCGTGTTTAAAAAAACTGTAAGTAGGGTAGGGTGGTAGCCAGTGAACCACCAAAAGTTTAGAGAGCTGTAACTTTTTTCCTGTAAGACATTATAAGTTCCTTTTTGCTCTTGGCCAAGAAAATTTCAATCACTTTCAAAATGTAGTTGTGTTTTCAGCTTTTACCTGAAAGATACTTGACAATGAGACTTTTAAAAAAATATGGGAAATGGCTCATTGTGTACCCCTAGGGGTACACAGTGAACTGGGGGGCTGGTATTCAGTGAACCGTGAGGTACACAATGAACCTTTGTAATCAGAATAATCAGAATAATCAATTTATTGGTAAAAAACGAATATTACAAGTCACATAATAATTACAAATTAAAGTTAATTAAATAATTAGACAATAATCAAATAACTGATAATTAGATTATAATAAATGTATTATAACTAAGTAATAATATAACTGATAATTAGATTATAATAAATGTATTATAACTTGTCTTACCATATCATGATTTAAGCCTAGAAGGATAACAAAACGGCAATTGGGTTCTTTAATAATTATTTATTAATCAAATGTTTAAAATTATCTTAAATGAGGACTTTGGTAATCAGTCTTAATAAATGAGGAAAAAAATTACAATAAAGTCAGCATGCATTGCACTTAAATTCTATTAGATACACATTACAACAATAAGAACACAATCATAATAATTAAGTAGGCAAAGTTAGGTAATTATTACCTGTACTAGGAACTATTCAACCTGTATAATATTTTCGCTCACGAAGAGTTATTTTTAAGACTTCGGTCTTAATTAATTAGCTTAAAAACAAAATCACGTTAAATAAAATTCGACATAAAAGTTAATAACATAACATTTTCAAATTATGATATTGCAATTTCCAAATCAACTTAAACCTAAACTTTTGTTTGATAGAGATCTATTGTCCCATAATTAATAGCGCAAATTCAGCTGTGACATATCAACGAAAAATTTATAGATAGTTTGTTGGCGAGCTGTGCTACCACTAATTTTAGGACGTGGTAGAATATATTTTATATCAGCTTTGTGAACGCCTGCTGTGTCTGGTTCCTTTGGAACCGAAAATAACTGCTTGGCTTTGCTTTTCAGTTTGAGATAAGACACGTAATAGTCACAGTCTTGGCTCTCCAGTTCTTCCAGAACTTCGCCAACGTAAAAGACGGTAGTTTTTTTTGATGCAAAAGCTACAATAACAAAATCTTTGGGGCGAGGATTGCGAGTCAAGGGCGGAAAATCATTGTTCAAAATGATCTCTTCATCTTCAGACTCATTTACGAACTCTTCTCCTCCAGAAGATGAGCCACTGCAGTTGAAAAATCCTTCTTCGTCCGATTATATTGACGTTTCCTGCTTTCGTTTCTTCTTGAATAAATCCTTTTTTACCACCTGCACAATTTTTTGGCTTGTCTTCTTTTTCTTCTTTTCAACTAATGCTTCTTTTTCTGGAGTGTCTGTGGCCACCATACTTTTTCCAGCTTTTCTTTTAAAATTGGTTTTTCGAGGTATTGCTTTCAATGGTGGTCGAAAAAGCTTCGGTGAAATAAAATTTTCTGTAGTTTTAGAAGTTCGGCCCACGCCGGAAGTGGATGGCATATTGAAATTCTCTAAATTTATTTCGCTGTCTGCGTCTCTACCAGGTGTTAAGTGGTATTCTTCAGTCATCGATACTATTGCAGCTGTCTGTGGTTGTGTGTTCTCTTCATTCCCGTCACTGATGCATAAAATTGATGGTGATTGACGATTCGTCTGAAGCAAAGATTCGTCTGTGGGTTCTTTAGCGTTATCTTCAGCATCTGCTTCATCAATATCTGGTGCACCTCTAGGCAGAAGTTCACCTTCGAGATCATGCATGTTGTCTTCAGCATCTGTGTCATCATCAACATCCGGTGCGGCTCTGTCTGTAACTTCGCTGGGCATAAAATCACTATCTGTGAAGATTTGATCATCAAACGGGAATATACCACACTTTTTGAAAGCATTAGTAATGTTGATTGGAGTCATGGCTCTCATATATGCTACACCAACGCATTCTGCGATATTATAGATAGTCAGGGGTGTTCCTGGATGGCGTGTTAACCACGAGTCTACAGCGGAATTATAGAAAGCCTTGAATGGACCATTTAGGCCAACATCCAAGGGCTGCATCCTAGCTGTGGTGTGAGGGTGAAGTGTGAGTACTGTCACTCCAGCAGCTTTTGCCAGATCGAGTGCTTCAATGGAAAGATGGCTTTCGTGATTATCTAATATCAGTAATGCAGGATTCTCCTTCGACGCAGAAGAATACTGGATGAAATGCTTCATCACTTCAATAAATAGATCAGCATTCATCCATCCACTCGGAGTAGCTAATCCTAATGTTCCTGAAGGTGCCCCATACAGCATAATATGTGGCTTAAAGTTTTTCCTTGGAAAAACCATCGCTGGTGGTAACGCCTGGCCTAATGCGTTTACGATGCAGCATGTGGTAACCAGTACTCCACGCTCGCCACTTGTAACCTGGCAGACGTTGCGTCCTTTGGCTGCAAGCACTTTACTTGGTCGCTGCACTGTAGTTGTAGCAGTTTCATCCAAATTAAATACTCTGCTCCCATTGGAAAATGATGGATGACGGCTTAGAACCTCTTTAAGGTTATTGAAGAACTTGGCAACGTTAACTCTATTGAACGCTGTTGCTCTAGCCAAGCTGCAAGCCTCTGGTTTCTTGACTGATAGTTCTGGGTGTCTTACACGGAAACCTCTTAACCAATCCTTGCCGGCCATATTTTCCCTCTTCCAGTTTTCGGGCATTGATATATTATTAATTGTTGCCATTTGGTAAGCGATACGTCTGCAGTCTTTAGATGTTACCCCATAAAACTTACTAGCACACTCAATTATATAATCATAGAGACTGTTTTCCTGCTCTTCGGTGAAGATTTTTTTTACATCGTAATGTGGCTCCAATCGTGCAGAAGGGTTTGAGATATACTTTAGGACGTATCTACGTAGCGTCGGATATGGAACCTCTGATTCTTTGGCAGCCTTTCTAAGGCTTAGTTTTCCTTGGATATGCAAGTCAATTCCTTTCTTTATTTCAGCTGTCGTGAGAGTGCCCTTCTTACGGTTAACTCTGCCCTTAGTATTTCGACCCATGCTGCAACATTTTATAAAATTTATATTATCACAAGTAAAGTGGTACCTTATGAATCAATGGTAGTACACAGTGAACCATGGTTCATTGAGTGCACCAAAAAAATGATTCACCGTGTACCATACCCCTTTTGAAATATTTAAAACTTTTCCACAGCTAACAGGAACACGATTTGGTTACATAAATGAATCTAAACCGTGCCTGTTAAACTACTTTATAGATCAAAACAACGCAACAGATACTGGGATTATAAAAATTTGAGTAAAGAGAAAAATAAACTCACATTTTATTCTAACTTTTTGCGCGCGAAAACAGAAATCTCCTCTTAGCTCGCGCGTTCCGGGCGCTAGTCCGCCGACGACTGGAGGAGACAGGTTGGTGCGGGAGGGCGGTTCAAACATGTAATAGGCACGAGCTGGCAACGTCGCATTTAGGCTGTTGGCCCTGTGGTTCACTGAGTGCACTTGGTTCACTGGCTACCACCCTACCCTAAACCAACTTCAAATTTCCTATATAATGAAAATGGGTTTAAACCAAGTTTAAACTGGTTTAAACATAAGTTAAAAGAAAGAATCATCAACATCAGTTGACGTGATATCGAGTTATTCGTCCATTTGTCGCGCACATGCAAATTTAAGACCCGGTTCACCCAGACGAAAGTTCCGGAGGTAAAAATCATTTTTTTTAAAACAGTCGAAATGAGAATATCCTCCTGTTTTTGAAGTCGGTTAAAAATAGAGATCATGTTACCTTGCCGCCTTATATCTGTAAACCTCCTATATCATTTCATCTTCTTTATTCCCCCGCCGTCTTATAACATATTACTTTTACCCCCACAGTATTCCAATGGAGCTAAAGAACGGTGTCCTTCAATACTCCCAATGCACAATGTACAATCTGAACTACAGTGAAGTTGCCAAGAACTACCAGAGTGTGAACGTAGAGGGCGCGGAGGTCGTCCCTTGCAAGCACGGCTGGACTTATGATCGTGAGATTTATACGAGCACTGTGGTTACTGAGGTAAGAGAGAGATATACAATCGAATTGAGGCCTATAGAACATTAAATCTAGGGACTTGATTTGAGAATAGAGGGGATAAAGATACCTTTGACGACCGATGTGGCGCGGTGGGCGAAGGTCCGCTTGCGACGCAGTAGGTTGCGGGTTCGATTCCCGCCTCGGAACAATTGTGTGTACGATCTGAAGATATTTGTTCCGGGTGTTCTAGTCGTTTTCTATATATAATAAAAAATATCTATCTATGAAATGTATTGTATTATGTATATCAGTTATCTAGTACCCATAACACAAGCTCTGCTTACCATAGGGCTAGATAATGATGTATGAATTGTCTAGCATTATTTATTTATTATTTTACCTGTGTAGGTACTTCTACGGCTTATCAATCAGAACACTAACTTTTAGTTTAGCTTTTCGAAATTGGTTTTGGTTTCGTTGATAATGGTAAGAGGGTGGTGATTTATTTTTTTAGCCAGAGTTATAACTGGGCTAGCAATAAATTATAAATGATTATGTTATGTATGACGTACATTTTAATAGTGATTTACATTTTACTTGTGTTAGTTACACTATTTATAACTCAAGAACGGCTGAAAATTGGTGGTAGCTTAGAACCAGGAGACGGACATAGGATATTTTTAGAATACTTTCTTAGCTAGTTAGTAATAAACTAGCGATCATCAGGGGGACCATGTCCAGCAGTGTCCTAACATAGGCTGATGATGATGATGATCATAGACTACTATGCTTCCAAAGGCTTAGTGGAACATAGTAAGTTGTAGGTACCTACTCCATCTATCCTAACTCTATGATTTAGCCTATTTCAAAGCAAGGCGGGCGACATTAGTCGCCCCCACGTCTTTCTATGATTACACCAATCATAGAAACACTCAAACGACTGCCAAAACTGTATTTTAATCTATCTCTCTTTGCTCCACAGTGGGACCTAGTCTGTGACAAAGACTTCCTGCCAACCCTTGGCCTGGTTCTCCTGGCTGTGGGAGGAATCATAGGAAACTACATCTTCGGCTATCTCCAAGACACCATTGGTAGAAAGCCTTCGTTCTTCATCTACCTCTTTATCGAATGTATATTCGGAGTTGCTACTGCGTTCGCTCAGAACTACGTGATATGGGCGATGTATCGAGTTGGAGTAGGGTTCACTGTACCGGCGATAATGACTACCCCTTATGTTTTGGGTAAGATGATTTTAATTTCTAACCAGCAAAGCAAAAACACAATAGGGCTTGTACGGGGTCGTTCTGATTGAATCCCGTTTAGTTGGGTAACCAATCCTCGGTACACAACACACACACACACACGGTGAATAAAACTAGAGACCATCAGAACTTCAGACCTAGTAGATGAATGTATTTAAGTTGTATCAGTACAAGCAATTCTAAGATCAAATCCAAGTTTAGGGAAGATAATCCTGGGGAGTCCTCTTATGGAGTACTCCCCAGGACTCCCCAAATAATCTTAAACTGGCTTTTTGAGTCCTCTTAATACTCAAAAAGCCAGTTTAAGATTTTTTTAACTTGTTTTTTTTGAAACTGTTTAATCTCCTTTCGTTAATTGTTTACAATAATCTGCGCTCTATACCCTAGCCATAGAGCTGGTAGGCCCCGGCTGCCGCACCCTCTGTACAATCCTCTCCAACATCACCTACTCTTTTGGCATCAGACCACTCACCGGAGCAGCCTATATCCTGACTCCCTATATTGCGATAGACACCGTCTCTCTAATCTGAACCCTATCTCCCTGCCATAGAGCTGAGAGGCTTCGGATGACCCATAGCTGCCGCGCGAGATCTAGCCTCTTGAGTGCAAAAGTTCTAGAAACTTCTCATCCTACAGATTTCAATGACTGTTACAGCCATAGAGCTGGTAGGTCCCGGCTGCCGCACCCTCTGTACAATCCTCTCCAACATCGCCTACTCCCTCGGCCTCATACTCCTGGCCGGAGCAGCCTACCTCCTGCGAGACTGGCGCCACCTCGCTCTGGCGACAACGCTACCGTTCGTCTGCTTCTTCTTGTATCTGTGGCCCATGCCGGAGAGCCCGCGCTGGTTGTTGGCCAGGGGGCAGTTCGATGAGGCTGAGGTTATACTGAAGAATATGGCTAGGTGAGTCACTATAGTCATTACATTACTACAGTGCTTGAGAGAGTTCTTGCAAGTCACCTGCGGTATAGATACGAGCGGCGACAGAAGCGTGAAAAAAAACTGAAGCTATCGCTCCGAAAGGCACGAGGGCCGCCACTAGTGTTTTTAGGTAATTGCAGACAAGACAACAATTTGTCCATAGACAAAATGAAAAACAAACAAGCTAAAATAGTAACGATAAAAAACGTATTCTATCCTTCCACAGAATCAACGGCAAATCCCTTCCAGCAAACTATATGGTCAGCCTTCACCGCAAATACCAAACCGACAAGCAGAACCAAGACATCGCCAAAGCAAAGACCCGCAAATACGGCATCTTAGACCTCTTCAAAACCCCCAACTTACGGAAGAAAACCATCATCATCACCTTCATCTGGTTCACAAACACCAGTGTATACGTCGGCTTGTCGTACTACGCGCCTGTTTTGGGTGGCGATGAGTTCCTCAACTTCTTTTTGGCTGGGATTGTCGAGTTGCCGACGTACTTGTTTCTGTGGCCGTCGATGGAGCGGCTTGGGAGAAGATGGACGCTTTGTATGAGCATGGTGGTGGGAGGGATCGCTTGCTTGACCACGTTCCTGGTTCAGCATGGTGAGTTAATGACAGTCACTTGTTTTAGAGCCCCGAGTTCGGTTTGACGATAGTAGCAAAATAGCAAAATATTACGCTGAGCCAAGGCCTTTTTGACATACTGCAGGACACACAGACATCTTACCCATATTTTTTTTGTTTAAGTCAAGTGTGTTTTATTTTTTTTGGTTTTCCTGTGTATGTACTGTATAATTGTTGTATTTTATATGTGTGTCTGAAGTTATTAAAGAATTTATCTATCTATCTAGTAGGTTTCGCATCGAAACGTCATCGTGACGTCTCATTTTCTGTTTCTCAGTTTCTTCTCATTTTCTTGGTACTCGCTAAGAGCTTTATCACACTGGCAATTTGCGAGCGATTTCCACTCGACTAACTCCGACTAAATTTACAAACCGCCAGCGTAGAAGGCTCGCTCACGATGTATCTGGCTTAAATAAACATAGGTAGCCTATGCCACTCAGGGATCAATGTAGCCACTTATAAGTGAAATAGAACCTAGGCTACATACCTAAATCTTATCGTAAAATTAACATATAATCTCCCATTCCAGAGAGCCACATAACCTTAGCGCTATACTGCGTGGGTAAGATGGGAATCTCGTCATCGTTCGTGGTGCTGCCTCTCATGGCGTCGGAGCTGTACCCCACGGTGGTGCGCGGCCTGGGGATGAGCTTCAGCTCTGTGCTCGGCATGCTGGGACCTATATTTATACCGCTGGTCAACTACTTGGTAAGAAAATCTATATATTCATATTATTTTTATTATTACTTATGTTAACTACTTTAAAGTTCACATTAAAGAAGCAAGACGAACATCGAGACACATGTTTGAGTGTTACATTTACATGGTACAGAGCACGACTAGACTAGTTAGCCTATCAAAGAGCAGCGTAGGCGCAGTCCTCACTTCGAAGTATCTTAGTGAAGAACATATTTTGACATGCGCAAGAGTCGAGACGGGCTATCGCGCATGCTAGTTACCTATTTATTACACTATTTATAACTCAGATTAGCTGAACCGATTTGGCTGAAAATTGGTGGGGAGGTAGCTTAGAACTAGGAGACATAGGATACTTTTTATCACGTTTTGATAGACATATGTAGATTGGGTTTGAAAGGAAACTAGTAAATAAATAAATAATGCTGGACAATTCCCACAGCATTATCTAGCGCCAAAGTAAGCTGAGCTTGTGTACTAGATAACTGATATATTCTCTTGTCTATGTATTATGATACAAAACATTGTATGGTTATTTTTTATTATACATAAAAAAATGTCCACAACTCCCTGAACAAATATCTGTAGATCATACAAACATTTGTCCAGAGGCAGGAATCGAACCCGCCATCTGCTATGTCGCAGGCAGACCTTCGCCCACCGCGCCAGAGATCGTCAAATAATACATTGAAGCGTTACTTTGCGGAAATCAATTGCAAAATATAGGGATGTAAAAATATTTAGTGCCTCCTACCAATTCCGCGGAAAACCTCCTCTGATAAGATCCAACAAAATGCATTCTCGTGCACCGCCTGCCTTCCCGCAAACAGACATGCCATGCTATCAATCAGAAAAGGTAAAAAACAAACTTGGGCCGTTAAATATTTAAAAAAATATTTAACAGACTATTCGCACCGCATCGTCTAAGCAGAGCTTGCGTTGTGTGTGTGTGTGTGTGTATCGTGTGGTGTTAGATAACTGTCATACCTTATACAATCCATTACATATGTAGATAGATTTTTGTATTATATCTACATAAAAACACATGGAACACCCGTTCAAGTAACCTAATCTATGTAGGGCAAGCACGGAGATAGTTGTGTATGGTAGAATAAAGAAAAATTATGTCACCTTGTCATCGAATGCGTAAATTATATGAAATTTATTCTTTCAACTTTAATAATGTACACAATGTATGACGATGCGACAGACTAGATATTATTAGACAATCTTGTCTTCTTTAGACGACCTTCTCTTGTTTAACCTAGCACCTAATCTCACAAAACTTTCCCACCCCAGGGTTCCGACATAATGGTTCTCCCACTAATCATCATGGGGGCTTTGCTCGTCGCCGGAGGAATCGCCAGCTTACTCCTGCCAGAGACCTTGAACCAGCATCTACCACAGACCTTAGAAGATGGAGAGAAGATGGGCCTAGATACAGAATTCTGTTGTAGCCCCCCTGTGAAAGATGTTCTGGTGAAGAAAACTGTAAAATTGGTAGAGAAAAATGGATGCGGTTCAAATTGCACACCGCTTTGCACCTGTCAGATGGTTAATGTCGCGTTAGTTGATAATGTTTCGGTTTCCGTGGATAAGGATTGTGAGAAGGTGGAGTTTATTATTTCTAAGAGCCAGATTTAGTGATAGAGGTACCAAATATATTATTTGCTATGACTATTTCGTTGTTTAATTTACGGACACCATGAATTAGGTGTAGTTGCCGGCAAATATCTTGTCCTGTGACGGGCAGTGAGGATGGGAAGTTTGCCCAGGTACCTACACTCCCGGATCTATTTGAATTGAACAAAAATCAGTGTACACTTTATTTTCTTGTTTTAGGTAGGTACTCAGTTTTACCATGTAATTAGAATTTTGTGACGTGTGCAAGAGTCCTGTTAGGTCTAAAGGAAATAAAACACGTTGATATTGATGTATGTAGGTACCTAAGCAAAAATATTCAACAAAAAAAAATACATTAACTCTACTTAAATATTCAATAAATAATCGATATTCGAGAAGGTAGCCCCCAGCCCACACCTGATTCTCGGTATACGCCGCCGCTGCTGCCGCCCACCAAAATGGATGCAATTATGCCTATTCTAGGATTTATGCATACCCGAAATTAAAAACAACAAATTTTTAATGTCGCACCAACACAAAACGGTCATCGACAAGGATCGAAGGCTCTTGCATCGTATTGTATAGTTATTTTATTCGTCCAAGATTTGGACAATTTTACATATTGATTATTGTGTCATTCTCTGTCAGTTATCTGTCATGTCAACTGTCAAGTCAAACGAAAACGATCAATCAATAATTTTTGGGTGATCGGCCTGCCTGTATTTTCAGGAATGTGAAATAAATTAAATACCGAAATACTACAGGAAGAAAATGGCATTATCGTTTTTACGAACGAACGTCATAAGCCGACATGTAAAAAGACAGATCTATCAAAGTACACGTAACTCTGGATACGTCGTACTGTAAGTATCACCATTTCATGTGATAAAACTCTAGATATCTTAGTTTTTTCATAAAGATCTCCTACTATCAATAGTATAACCTCATTCATTATGAATATATAATTGAAAATTACAATATTGAATAAAAACAACCTAAAATGTATTATCCTAAGTACCCCTAGATTCATTGCCGTTTGCATAAACTTCCCTTCATGATGGCCAGAATAAATGTTAGTGAACGAAATCCTACTCTTACCATAAAATGAAAACATCAAGTGCTTCGATCTGCATCCATGGGCCACCAGATTTCAAATAGATATTTGAAAAAAATCTTTAATATTAATTCATAAATTGTATTCAGAATTCCAGAAATTGGCGAAGATGTAGACCAAAATGGTCTCCTGGCAGACAATGGACTGCCAGAATTCAGCGACATTTCCATTGAGAAATGTATCGCAACAATCAGCAAGCAAAGCATGGAGTATGAGAATGGAGTGGGACAGATAGCTCAGTGCTGCCCAAACAGTAAGAATGCATTTGTCGAAGTATTTCAACCACTCGAGAAACTTGACACACAGCTGGAACTCACATGGGGAGTAGCTAAAGCTCTCTATCTAGGTAACAGCACACTGATGCCTACCAAGTCATACATCCAGATCCATGAGCGAGCACACAAAGCAAGATCTACTAAATTCAACACCCCTGAGATCTTTCATGCAGCTGTCAATGAAAAGAATCGCCTCAAGAAACTCTCAGATGAAGAACAGAGGTTGTTAGATAAATACATTTTGGAAGGTAAGCTGAATGGCATTGATGTGAAGGGCATCAAAAAGGACAGGCTGGCCAATATCCTCAATTCTTTGCAAAAAGATAGGCAGATATTTAGGGAGAAAGTGAATGTGGCGAATAAAGTTTTTACAAGCACCATTGATGATGGCAGTGTTTTAAAGGAATGTCCTGAATCTCTTGTCAAGGCCATGGCTGCACCTAATGATCCCAACCGGGGTCCATGGAAGGTAACCTTGCAGCCTCACATCTATGAACCATTTATGCAGTACTGCCCCGACAGAGAGCTGCGCTGGAATGCCTGGCAGGCTTACACGCAGCGCTGCTCCAACTATGTGAACAAGGAATTAGAAACAGGGTCGAACATGGCGAACATTCGCGACTACCGCCATGAGCAAGCCAACATCTTAGGCTATGAAACCTATGTGGATATGAGCATGGAAACCAAGATGGCGGGTTCTCTTGAAAATGTCAACAATGTTTTTGGCAGCTTACTCATAAGTGCTAGGTCTATGCAAGATGCTGAAATAGAACTGCTGCAAAGATTCGCTCAGGAGCGAGGCTTCAGCTCCACCTTGGAGCACTGGGACATATCCTACTGGCAGAGGAAACAAAAATGGTCTCTGTATGGTTTCGATGAAAACAAAATTAGGGAGTACTTCCCTCTACCCAAAGTAATGAACAGTCTCTTCCACCTGTGCAGTCAACTCTTTAAAATAGACATTATCGAAAAAGCTGGAGTTCACACATGGCACAAAGATGTTAAGTTTTACGACGTTTTTGACGATTCCAGTAACTCTCCCATCGCTGGGTTCTACTTCGATCCTTACGCTAGACACGACCAGAAAATCCGAGTTTACGATGACGCTGGCTGGCATATTGCTATGCGCAACAGATGCGCAACCACGGCAACCAATCCATTGTCAGCTTTGATCTTCAACTTCCTAGCTCCGGTTGAAGGGAAACCATCTCTGCTATCGTTTAAAGAAGTCTGCTTTCTATTCCAAAGGTTCGGTCATTCTCTGCGCCACTTGCTGACGAAAGCGAACTATGCTGAAGTGGCTGGTCTTTCCAACGTCGAATGGGACGCAGCAGAGGTTTGCGGGCAAGTCATGACTCACTGGCTTTACGACCCCCAAACAATCCGAAGTATCAGCGGACATTTCAGTACAGATGAACCATTGCCAGAAGATATTGTGAAAAACCTGCAAAACATCAGGAGCCACATGGCAGGCTATGACTTATGCAAGGAGCTGTACCTAGCGAAACTGGACTTAGATTTGCATTCAAGGAAAGAGTTCTGGAGGGATATTGTACGAGAGCTCTGGCCAAAGTACCACGCCCTGCCATTTAATAAATACGACTCACACCCACTTTCCTTCACGCAGATTATGTCCGAGGAATGGGGGGCGGCGTATTTCTGCCATTTATGGTCGAAGATGATCGCAGCAGACATTTATAGCGCATTTGAGGAGGCGAGAAAAGACAATGTGGATGTTCTAACTGTTGGTAAGAGGTACCGTGACACTTTCTTAGCAGTGGGTGGTAGCTGTCACCCCAGCGAAGTGTTCAGAAGGTTCCGGGGAAGGGACCCGTCGCCGCACGCGCTACTAAAGAACCTTGGACTACCGAAGGCGGTAAAAGAGTTACAAGAATGAGAAATGTATATTTAACTATTCCTATTTAATTATAATGTTCTGTAAAATGAGGTAGATTCTCGCTTTAATCAAAGAACTATGGAATTCTTAAGACATTTTATTTAAGTGCTTAGAAGTAGGTGTTGTTCTCAAAACAAATGTTATATTACAAAAAAATAAGAAGCCTTTTGGGACTATTTATAAATAAATTAATGTATGAACTGAATGAAGCATTAACCAACATACCCAGTCCTTTTCAAGCAATCAAAGCTACACAATATAACAACCACTATTATCACTTCACAAATACGTACTATTAAATACTATCAAGGCTGTTCGACCTTTCTCATTCAGAATCGGGATTCTGCTCCCAAGCGCGTTCCATATCATAGATATCCTTCTTAATATACTCATCATCAGGTAGCAGCTTTAATGCTGCCTTCATCTCTTCAATGCCTTTGTTTAGAAAGCCACAACGAGCTAAGGCTGCCCCTCGACGAGCTATGCATTTGGCGCGGCTGCGGCGGTTGCCTTCGCAGGCCGGCTTCAGCAGGTCTAGGGCTGCGGAGCAGTCTTCCATCTGAAAATTTTAATTTTGATGTCTTAGGATGCGAATTATGTAGATTCACTTAGTATTTTGGTATTTTAGCACTAGCTTGTTAAGGTCAAGGCAGAAGTGAACCTAGAACCGCAATTTTTTTTCTTTTATCCTGCCATTGTTGCTACAGAGTTGTTCCACCTACAGAACATGGGAAACATTGTTCCTTTGAAGTTAGCCTCTTGCTCTTGTTGCCCAGTCGGGTAAAAATAAGTGGTTTCGCTTAAGGTTCGGCTTATTTTTGCGCATTTACCTATGTTCCTTGACTTATGTTTATGTTCTTACTTCTTTGATACTGCGGTTAATTCTGTTGATTTTAGGAATTTATTATTTCTTATTCAGAATGGGAGATTTATTAATAAATAATTGAAAGTTCCTAATGATTGAATCCATTAAGAAAGCCTATTGAGTACCTACCTAAGTCAAGTCTATGTAGGAGAAAGTAACTTTTAATCAACATGGCTATGCAGGCTTATTGATTCAATATACATGACCAAAAACACTTACGCATTTATTGAAATTCCCCAACGCAAAATGCGTGGCGGAACGGTTATTGTACAAACTCGGCAGTTTGTTGGACAGAGTGATGCCGTGAGAATAAGCACTGACGGCCCCGAGGTAGTTCCCGGCGCGGAAGAACTCGTCTCCTTTCTCCTTGCACCACTGAGGGTCCTGCTCCTCTGGGCGCAAGTCCTCAGACATGAAGCCTGGAAGAAGGATTCTATTTAAATGATGAGAAAAATTGGGTTGGGTCCTACGAAAATTTTAGTTGTGCGCGAACAACCCTAAACTGACTTTGTTGTATAAATGCAGTTCTAGGGCAGGTCTGGTTATAATTATTAAGATCCACTGCTGAGCAAAGGCCTCCCTATTCCACTTCCACTCCTCTCGGACTCTAGCTTAAAACGTGGAATATGGTACCCCACCTACCAATAGATAACTTTAGCATATTTTTATCGAATTAACTAAATAATTCTGGACAATTCAATCAGCATTATCTAACCTCAAGCTAAGCAGAGTTTGTGTACTAGATAACTTATAAAACTTTTGAAAATATCATGGTTATTAATACTAAAGTCATTTAAAACGGGATATTTACCTTGATTTGATTTTTGAGTTATCCAATATTTCTAATAAACTGTGCCGAAATATTGGATAACTCAAAAATCAAATCATTGTAAATATCCCGTTTTAAGTGACTTTAGTAGATAACTTATATACATACATAATACAATACATTACATAGATAGATATTTTTTATTATACTACATAACACCTGGAACTAATATCTACAGATCGTACAAACATTTTGTCCCGAGGCGGGAATCGAACCCGCAACCGAGGTAGGTACTGTGTCCCTGGCGGACCTTCGCCCACTGCGCCACAGAAGTCGTCACTTGAACTCGTGCGAAATCCTAAATAATAAAACCTACCAGTAGCCCTCCTCGCCAGAGTAATATTCTTCAGCCAGGCTTGCTCCTCAGCAGCATGAGATTCCCTGCTGGGCGTCGGGAACGTTCTCGGAGTATGGGACACCTCCACCTGACCAGCGTTCCTTAACCTCGGGAGCACTCTCTTCTTTACTTCCTCTTTCTTCTTCTCAACATACTCTGATCTGATGGGAATATTAATGATCTTCTTCTTGTTTTTATCAGGTTTCGTTGCTAGCATTGCCTTGTACATTTCTTTCTCAGTTGTTGGTATTTTCTTTGGGGTTTTCTCTGGAGCCTTTGTTATTTTGAGAGCAGAATCTTTATTTTCTTGATCACTATCTGAGTCCTCGTTTTCTGGTTTACAATAAGACTTTTCCTTTTCTAGTTCACGAAGGTATTCTTCCTGCTCTAGCTCAGCAATCCTTACGTTATCATCTTTTAGTTCAACAATCTCTACTCCTGATTCTTGTTTCCCTTGATATGGTTTTATAGCTCCATTGTTTACGTTGTTCTCATTTAGGTTTAGTCTCCAATCTTCTAAAGCGTCCATGGCGTTTTTAGTTTCTTGTGATTTTCGAGAATCCATCAAGGAGTGATGTTGCGAGTCTATTTCCATCGCTCGCTGTACCGTAAACCTATCTAACTGTGTCTTCTTAATTCTCCTATCTTCTTTTGCCTGTTGCGATTCTTCTATGGACTTATCTTGGATCTCTTTCCTAAGTTTCATTTTCTCCGGTTTGCTCAGTTCTTTTTCTAATGCTGCCCATTCTATGTTTTCTCTTTTGGATAGGTTAAGAGTTAGAAGGTTGTCTGTGACGATGCACTGGCTTTTCGCGTTATCCACATCATGCAGGAGGAAAGCTTCGAAGAGGAATGGAATGAAGTGTGCCTTCACGTAGCAGTCGGTGGTGAACAAGTCCACCTTCTCGCGCTTCACTGCTTTCATGGGGATTCTGATATGCACGGTGTTGTCCGTTTGAGTCCACGTGAAATCCTTCACTAAGAGCGGCATATTTACTCACTAAACTTGTTTCTATAAATACTTTTACGTTAATAATAAATGTTCATTGAAATTCTGAATTTCACGAGATTGACCGCAAGATTTTGCCAACAAATATCAAAGAGAATAGGTACAGTGGCAATAATAAGTTGGCAGTTCTTCCCGTGTCATAACAAATAAACAATGTCCGTTGCCATGGTATCTTATTTATTGCCCGTGGCTTGCGGGTTGCAAGCCACGGGCAGCAAATCTACTCCCAATGAAGTATTCAGGCTGGATACCACATAAAGTTACAATTCATTCTATACCTAGGCACTTAATCGTATTTTGGAATGCACCGTCATTGATGATAATATCTCATCACGAGGTAAGAAGCCACACTGAAATTTGCGCAAATTCACTTCACACAAAATTTGTTGCAAATTGTACACGCAGCAGACAGGCATGCATTTTAGAAGCACTTGCAATCGACCGCGTATTTACTCGCGATTGGGTACCTAACCTACCTAAACGCGAGCAAATACGCATTTAATGGTCTGTTTACCCGAACAGCGACCTAACTAGGTTAGGTATAATATAAAACCTCGTTTTACTTTCTCAAAACAAACAAGCTGTACGTACCTACACCTACTGTAGTACCTACTACCTACGTACATTGAGCTTATAATAAAGTAACAATCTAACCCTAATTTTAGTGTGGATGGCATGGGATTTTAAAATTATTGATTCTTGGGAGAGCAATTCAGCTTATCGCCGTATTACCTATAATATTCATAAAACTCAATTATGCCTTTTACTACCATCAGTCGCTCTATAGCGCGCGCGAGAGACGCCGGCCGGTGTCGCCCGGCTAAATGTAACTCATGTTTTTAATTATCTTTACCTACCTATTTATCTAAACGGGCATTAATTTATTTACTTTATTCCGAGATAACTGGGTGATAACAGTGAAACAGTTTTACGTATATACCTATACGACCTAGGTATATTGTTCAATTAGTGATACAAAATGGCTCCTCGAGTGCAAACAGGTATAAATTTCCTTTAAATTTATTTTTGTTAGTAGCCTTGAGACTGCGTTTGCTGGAGTGACTAACTGCGCATACGCATGACCGCTTGATGTTGTTTACAAGCTACTATTTATTCGTACTTTTAAGGTTTAAATTGAATTTCATAATAACCGGTGCAGTGCAGACTAAGGGTTCATTAAGCTTTATAGTACCTACTTGTAGGTAAGGTCCTCTCGGTCACCACAATTGTGTTCGTGTTGTTATGCATACTACCTATGCCCCATTTATCAAATAAATAGTTTAGTAGGTAGGTACCTACTTAATTCAGAAATGTATAAGTCGCTACCTACCTAATACAAGATTTGTGTTTATGACCCTTATTTAAAACATACAATCAGGGACGAATAAATTACTCGTCCCTGCATACAATCAATTACCTACTTAGTGGGAAAGTTACTATAATTAACACAAAACAACAGTGTTGTTAAGGATTTGGTAGATGTATTTAGGTAATTTAAACTAACTTAGTAGTCACAGTACCTACCTATAAGCACAGGTTCTAAGTAGATAGATAGATATCACATTTATTTGACACTGCAGCACATGATACAAAGGTCACAATAAGAAAGAAAGGCTTAGAAGTACTTAGAAGGTTGCCTACTTAGGACGACGAAAACCCAACTCTGACACCCAAACTTCTACCTGCCGTTCTCAGTTCTAGGCGATGTCTCTCCCTCTAAACTGGGCAGAACGCTCACCCACGAGCATCTGGCCATGGATTTCTCGCACTTCTACAGCCCCCCGCCCCCTCAGCTCTCAGACCGGTTTAGCGGAGACCTGGGGCTGGGGAATGTGGGGTATCTGCGGCAGTACCCGTACAGCTGGAGATGTAACTTGGATCTGAGGGACGAGCGGGCGCGCGCGGCTGTGGCCAATGATGTGGTGGCCTATGGGAAGTTTGGAGGAGGTTTGTATTTCATCCATCTAGCTTAGTAGGTGTGTTCCTAACTACTTTAAACATGTAAACTTTCAAATCGTTGGTTGGTGGAGTGAAACTTAATGCTTTCGTAGGCAAGTGACCATTCATTTGTTTTCCATCACTTAAATACCTACATCAGATTTTCTGCTGGGTAAGGCATCGATCAATCAAGACACTCACAACCACAACCAATGATTTGTAAAATCTCACTGCACACAACCACTCAATCTTACCAAAAAGCAAAACCTCTAGGACGGCCCTATTAAACAGTTACCTACACTGCTCAATCAAACATTCTAAGGTTATTTAAAAGATTCGTTTTTTTTTCACACAGTTTAATGCGCCATGATCACGGGGCATAACGGTTAGGTATTCCATGATCGGTGCATGAGCGGACAAGCTCACCACCTTACCACGTACTCTCGCGAAGTCGGGGAAGTTAACTCGCTTAATGGGACCGGACGGTGTACATCAGTTTTCCTGAAATTGTTAGGAAGGCAACTAGCCTGACAGCCTTGGCTCACTGACAATAGCTTTTACAGCTATGAGGAGTTCCTAGAATATAAATGTGACTAAATGTACCTAATTAGATAAACTCTCATATAATTCTCCATTCATTGTTCATTTTTTTATTTCTATTGTAGTATGTATAATTTTATTTTATTTTATTTGTTGACTTTATTTTTTTTAATTATTTTTATTTTTATTATTTAATGCTGGACAATTCACACAGCATTATCTAGCCAGCCCCATGGTAAGCAGAGCTTGTGTTATGGGTACTAGATAACTGATATACATAATACAATATATTACTTATATTACATAGATAGATATTTTTTATTATACATAGAAAACGAGCAGAACACCCGGAACAAATATCTGCAGATCGTACACACAATTGTTCCGAGGCGGGAATCGAACCCGCAACCTCCTGCGTCGCAGGCGGACCTTCGTCCACCGCGCCACTTCGGTCGTCAACTTAGTATGGTGACTTTACCTTAGTAAGTTTAAAATTGCTACGTATCTGTAGCCAAAACGAATGAGACGTGTATTTCATGAAAGTTACGAAATAAATGATTGACTATCATGAAACTGTGCCGAAATATTGAACAACTCAAAAAACCGTTTTAAATGACTAGTGTTTAATAACCACGATTATTTCAAAAGTTTCATTCAAAAATTCTTCAACAGGCACAATCGTCGAGAACTCAACCGAGGGTCTCCAACGCGACCTTGCCTTCTGCCAAGAGGTCTCCAAGACCTCCGGGGTCCACATCGTAGCGGGCACCGGACATTACATCGCGGATATGCAGAAGTCTCTGTCGGGGACTGTGGAGGATATCTACAGTCATATGAGGACGGAGTTGACTGAAGGATGCGTGGACTTTGGGGAGGTGAAGGCAGGGTTTATGGGGGAGATTGCTAGCGTCTGGCCCTTGGCAGGTGAGGGTAGAATCCTACTGATATTATCAAAGCAGAGCGTCCTACAATCTTGTTGAAATTTTTATTAATTATTAATACAACGGGTATAGTTATGGGTCAGATCGCGTAAGTTGATAAATATTTAGTGTTGAAAATGTGTTTCTGAAACTCACTTATTGAAACAATTGTTACCTGTCTAAGTGCTTATATATGTATGACCTGTAAAAGTGCTTATTTGTAAGCTTAAAGAAATAAAAACTTTTCATTTTCAATTGCAATCTTGATCCTTGTCACACGTGTCTTGAGGTTACTTAGTCCTATTTACCTAGTCGGTGGTTCGTGGTTCCCAACAGAATCAAGCCTAATTATTCAGTTTTATATACAAGGGCTTCAGCCCTTCACCGCCCAGCTTTTCAAGTAGCCTATGTGCGTCCTCGGGATATTCTTTGCCGGAACAGACAAACAGAGAGTTACAATACTTTCGCTTTTATACATTGAGCATAGACCTCTATGTATAAAAATGTTATAATATCACCTACTTAGTAGATAAATATGGATATTTCACCCTTTAATTCACTTTTAATTCACTGTCCCGAAGCAAAATATAATTATGTAATGTGCAAACATTTGTCATTCGCGGGAATCGAACTGACAACAATCCCGCAACCACTTACATCTCAAACGGACCTTCACCGTAATAAGACGCCTAATCGTATTACTAAATTCATGTTCAAATAAAAGTCCCACCTATTTGTTTCAGAGTTCGAGCGGCGTGCCATAAAAGCCGCTGGTGTGGTCCAGGAGTCTCTGGGCTGTGGCGTCAGCTTCCATCCTCACCGCGACGTGAGGGCTCCCTTCGAGATCATGAGGCTGTATTTAGAAAGTGGTGGACGCGCGGACAAGGCTGTCATGTCGCATTTAGACCGTAAGTCAAAACTTTCATATCTAGTGGTCGAGGCTGGGAAGTCGGCAGTGAATGCCATGATGCCAAAGATAATAATAAAACCACTCCATTAATGAGTCTATCTCTCTCTGAGGCCCGTATATATAACGAAAGCTTGGCGACTCATTCGACTCATCACGACAAAAACGAAGTTATCGACTTTATTACTAAGCTTATGATTATATATCTAACCCATAACTTCCATATTTGAAGAGCTACAAATTAGTAAATTTTATCAAAATGTAGAGCTCATCGAGACGAACTCATCTGTGCAACTGTGTATTTACATTTTTTTTAAGCCGACGACGACGAATTGCTTCAACCAATCCGCATTCCGGGTGCTTTAGTAAGATATACATAGGTAGGTTAGGTAGATATGCTGACTGACACTTATTCCTAGCATCTCCGACCGACTTACCACTACGCCGCCGAGGCCGTCAAATAATCCCTTACATTTTCCTTCCAGGAACCCTCCTACAAAACGAGAAGCTTCTAGAATTCGCAGCCCTAGGCAGCTACTGCCAATTCGACCTATTCGGCGTAGAAGTGTCGTACTACCAACTGCACGAACCGACAGACATGCCGTCCGACAGCCAACGGATCGAGAAGATTAGGCTGTTGGTAGACGAGGGGAGGGAGGATAAAGTGCTCATGTCTCATGACATACACACGAAGCATCGACTAGTAAGTGGAAGCCAACTAGCAAATAAAAATAAGGTTACTTATGACACTCAATTACACCCAAATTACTCCTAATATTGTGTATAATTCTTTTTATTCGTCAATGTCAATATTTCATTATTGACATTGACGACCTCTGTGGCGCGTTGGGCGAAGGTCCGCCTGCAATGCAGGAGGTTGCAGTTTCGATTCTCGCCTCGGGATAAATGTTTGTACGATCTACAGATATTTATTTCGGGTGTTCTGGTCGTTTTCTATGTATAATAAAAATATGTATCTATGTAATGTATTATATCTGGTACCCATAACATAAGCTCTGCTTAGCTTGGGGCTAGACGATGCTTTGTGGATATTTAATATGTATTGTGTATTTATATTCTGTTGGTAATTCTAAATAAATAATTATAATGTTATGTTAATATATTGTTAGGTGTGTAAAAAGCACCATTAAACATATACATACATACATTAACTATTCTAAACGAATATTTCATTGTTCCAGATCGATTTCGGCGGCCATGGTTACTCTCACATAATCAACAACGTTCTGCCCAGAATGAAAACGAAAGGGTTCTCGCAAGAAATCATCGACAAAATAACAATAACAAACCCCGCGACTTGGCTTACTATTGACAAAGCTTTCTAAACACTTCTTGATGAACTTTTAGAAATCGTCAATCATCAAAAATACGGACAATTTATATGGTAGGTCTGAACATAGGCTCTGCGAACTTTTGCGCATGCACACTCGTGAAGGAAACTGTTATTACCAGATAAACAAATATACGTTCAGAAAATATTTAATTCAGTGAAAAAGTACAAATAAAATAAAGAATTATCAAATCACAAACGCAGGTAGATATTTTATGCATAGAGGAAAAACAAGCGACTGTCAGCAGACAATATAAACAGTCACAGTTATTCCTAACTTTATAAGCAAAAAAATAACTGTTCTATTGAGTTACATAGATGGTATGGTTGTCTTAATTTTGTAACCAAAAACTAATCTATGTGTGAGTTGACAAGCATATAACTACAGTGCTTTGACACACACAAGTGCACGTATACGAATAGGAAATTGAGACTAATTTGACGATTTTTTTTGGCAACACATCATTTGTGTCTACTATCATTCTGAGCCTTTTTCTTCTATGGTTTTAAGTTAATTTTAATAACGATATTCTTGATGATAATTGTTTTATTCAGTGGCTGTTATCATGTTAAGATAATTTTGATTTATTAATATATAAATAAATACCTATCTACGATCATATATTCAGTACAAGTCTAGTGTAAATAATTGATTAGATAAGAGAGATATTCACTAACTATATTTAAATTACATAGAGGTATGCCATTGATGTTATGATGATGACGGGGTATACAATCTATACTCCGATTTAGAATCAAATATATTTTCTGTCAACAAAGACATTTATGAATGAAAACTTTAACAGCAACTCCAAACTAAAACACAAACCCAACGCATATATCATACGTGTAAAAAAAAACTTAAGCTTTTTTTTTGTAGCAAAAAATGTTAAATTAAATATTTAATGAAAGCTGTCAAACCCAAAAATTGTTTCGAGCTTCTGTGCTGTTAGCGACGACGACATTATGTCAATGAAATAGGGTTTAAATTGGGAAATAAAATTAATTGATTTGATTCAATGATACCAATGTCGTTAAATATTTTCCACCAATATTCCTTGGGTTAAACCCTTTTGTATACAAAAAACATGCCGGTTTTTAAATCTTAGTATAACTATAACATACATGTACCGTGATCTGAATAAAAAGATATAGTAATTTATAAATACGTTTTTATTTTTATTTGAAATATAAACAGTCACAGTTATTCCTAACTTTATAAGCAAAAAAAATAACTGTTCTATTGAGTTACATAGATGGTATTTATTTTTACATGATGCTGATGAAATAAAAATAATTAATAATTATCATTATATAAAATATGATGATAATTTTAAATTATTATTATTTATATACCAGGATACCACCATCGTATGGGCCTAATTCCAACAGTGGATGTGTATCGGTTAATAATATGATTTTTTATGCTTATATCTGACCTAGTAAATTTTGCGCTCATTGGGGGAGGCCTATGTCTAGCAGTGAACTGCTAGACTGATGATGATCATGATGAAATTTTGACGAAAAACACAAAAAAAGATTTTCTAATTTTATAAAATAGTTTTGTTAATTGATAAATCTATCCCTATCCTATCTAAAGGTAATAAAGACATTTCAATACCTAATCTGTACACTCGCAAGCGGACTTTACCGACGACTTTTTTTTACTTCTATCAAGTACATAGTTTTCAGAGGTGCTCTAGACTCTTTTTATAATTAAGATTGTGTCGTGTTAGCGCGAGATTCAAGTTACATATTGGGTTTTTAATTTTTTCCTGCTTTCTGAATATAAGTAGTGGAAAAGTAATTTCCAGCATATTGTTCATTATTTCCTATGAACCTAAGATAAACCAGATTCGATTTAATTGTATTTTGGGAGCATTTAAATTCAGAACGCTAGAAACATAAAAATCACAACAAAAATGGAATCTTGCGTCAACACTATACAATAAGCCATATATAGGCGACTATCTCGAATTCGATAAGTTAGATAACACAATCATGTAAGTTACACATTCAGACTTTTGTTTATTGATATTTGTCTAGAGATCTTGTTTACACAGACCTAAAGTGGCAACACTAGTAGCTCTATATTCTGTACTAGCGGACCTTCCCGGCTTCGCACGGTTTTAGTATCCCTAGCTTTTTTGAAAATATAATATAGCCTATGTTCACCGGGGATAGTGTAACTTCCCAACGGTAAATTTATCAAATCGGTCCAGTAGTTTCGGAGCCTGTTCATTACAAACGAACAAACAAAAAATCAAACCTTTCCTCTTTATAATATTAGGATAGATATTGTCTGTTGTATGGAAAATTCATTTTAACTAGAGCAAGAAGTAAAATCAAAGGTCTTCTAGTTATATGTACTATGAGGACATTGAATGTCTTTTTATGTGCTTTTTGCCAAGCTTTACAATAAATGTACTCCCATGAAAAGACACCAAAAACAAAGAAGATCATTTAAAACGAGATATTTACCATGATTTGATTTTTGAGTTATCCAATATTTCGGCACAAAAACGGTGACGTTGCTGTTGTGGTGGTGAAAAACATATAAAAATTATAATCATATTTATTTAAATAAGATTGTTTATTATTTTTTTATATATGTACATAGAATATAGTAGGAGCTGGGTTGTCATGTCTAAATAAACACGATCTACACAACTTTCATGCCAAATGAAAGTGGCGTAGACCGTGCCTCATGTACAAAGCCATTTCTAAAAGTTCAAATTGTTTTTGACATTGAAAATTTCGCGTATTTGTATGGTTTGATAACGCACTAATCGTCATCACATTTTGGCTATTCAAATATCCTTACGCAAGATAACCTAAATATATTTAGCTAGCCTAATCACGAAGGATTCTTGTGCATACCTTTAAGTGTTGAGTTCTGGAATCCCTACACAAATCATCAATAGACAAACACCACACTTAATTATAAGTATTGATACAACGGGTATTTATCGCGTTTATTTACGTAGTGCGTCGCGGACACTGTTAGTGTTGTGTGTCGTCAAAGTGTGCAGATGGACATGCCTAGTATCGAAAACCAAGTGAGGGTAGTTACAAATAAACTAGCCCCCGCTTCGCAGAGTATACGAGTGGTTTCTTTTTCACTTTTTCCACTAGTCGATAAAAAATTGAAGTGAACAGTAAAACAGTAAAATAATCTTATATAATATTAATTTATGGTATATAGTATTACATTTGACTTGTCTAGAGTGCTTATTTTGTAAGCCTAAAGAAATAAATTATTTTGAGTTTGAGTGGCGGTAACTCCAGTACTCCAGTCATCCCGTGACCACGACACTATGGAAACCTGTTGAAACGTCGTGAAAAATAGGTAAATACACGCGATAAATACCCGTTGTATCAATACTTACGTGTTTAGATCAGGTAAGTTTAAAAATATTTAAACACCACACTATCACTGCACTTTCACTAGTCATCCAAGTCAAGGTTCTCCAGCTCCTCGTCAAGTTCCTCATCGAGGAAGAGGTTCTCGTTGATGGGCACGGTCGCGGGATCCTCGCCCTCCGCTGACGGCTCGGAGGGGGCTTCGGGCGGGAAGTCGTTGACGAGATGCGAATGCCGGTCCGACTGGGCTTTCGTACCTGTGTCATCCACCTGGAATGTTAGAGAGTACTCATTTAAGTATTAGGTTTTTTTTTGGGGCCGGGAAGAGATCGCTTCTAAGCGATAAGGCCGCCCATTGTACTTGTCGCATGTAATGTATTTTTTTAATGATTCGATTATGGTGTGCAATAAATAATTTTTTTCAACCTCCTGCGTCGCAGGCGGACCTTTGCCCACCGCGCCACATCGGTCGTCATTAGCCAGTAACTAACTACTCACCTCCGTAGCCTCGATCCCGATATCATCCAGCTGTAGCTCCCGGTACTGGTCCGCGTCTTCGTCCCTCTCGTACGTCGCCAGGTCCACCGCCTCGTCCCCCTCATCATCATCATCTTCGGCCGCGAGCGCGGGGTCGAACGAGAACATCTCTCGTCCGGAGAGGCCGACCGCACGTCCAGCTTTGTAGTCCGTGCGCCGTTGGTCTTCGGCTTTCGTTGTTGCTTCCTGGAATTGTTGGTGGTGGTTCAAATTATTATTTGTTTCTCATTTTCTAATAAAAGAGGTCAATATTGTCTATAGATCCTAATGAATATTATGTACACAACATTTTGTTACGCCTTTTGTGAATGAAAAATAAATGTTATTATTTAAATTAACTTAAGCCATGTAGTAGCCCGGTCTTTTGGGAGGTATGCGTCGGGACGAAGCCAACAGCATAGAGATTAAATTATCAAGTTAATATTGTGATATTAGTGATAGTATTCGTCTAACTCGTTTTGTACATTACATCAGTCTGATAGGCTTCCGTGAATCTTAATTATTTATGATTTTTTCCAAATACTGACTACTATAGTTTCTTACAGACCTGTTTCTCCTTTATCTTCTTTTTCTTCCACGCCAAGAAGGTTTCCAGCGTGATCTTGGTCTGATTCGGCCCGAGCGCCGCTCGCTCCCTCTCGATCAAGTCCACTGAAAGGAGAGAAGGCTTTATTAACTTAAAAACTCAGAGTAAAGTTATACAAAACAATCAAGTATGGATAAAAAAAGTAACGCAAAGCTTGTGTTTATTGGTAGGTCATCAATGGTCGTCAACATTTCGACCTTAAAGAATCGAACTTAGGTTCTTTCTTCTGGTTTCAACGTCGAGGGAGACGTTACTTAAGTCTTGAGCTACTGCTCTGAGAGTCCTGCAGGCCTCTCAAGAGCTGTTCAGTAGTCGATTGGCTGTGATTGTCTTATTGAGTTGGATCGGAGTTTACTGGTAGATTATATCCGCTGAAGCGCTTCATTGCATTTTATTGCCAAATATTTCCAAAAACGATATCTTTGCTTTTTGTAGATGTAGAGGTAATACGTTTTGGGCGCTCAAAGGACAGTCAAACAACAAAGGTATTTTTAAATAAAAAAGCTTAATAGCTAAATAAAATAATACTAAATTTAACGAAATAGGTACTGGTAAATAGCTTAATTATATTAATTTATCATAATGAATTGATAGCCAGGTAAAGTTCCCCAAACTCATTAATAAAAGAAATAAAACCTTACCTAGTGATATCTCGTTCTTTTTCTCCTCCATTTTCTTCTTGTCTCGCTTCAACACGAAGCCGGGCGGCAGCGCGTGTCGGTAGATGCACTTCCCTCCGGACGGACACTCCCAGAACCAACCGTATTTGGAACGTTCCACCGCTTCTAGGAAATGTTTGCAGATCTGTGGAGGCGATGGTTAATTGAATATAAATAGACATCATCATCATCATCAGCTTATAGTAGTCCACTGCTGGACATAGGCCAATAAGCGCCATAACGCCCTGTCTTCAGCTTGCATCTACCTGCAGTCTTTCGCAGGTCGGCATCCCACCTGGTCGGAGTGCGTCCTATACTATGTTTACCGAGTCTTGGTCCCCACTCAAGAACACGTTTGTCTTGACGGTTCGGTTCGATATGGCCGGCCCACTGCCACTTCAGCTTGCTAATTCTTGGAGCATTGAATACTAATAAACCCTTTTGTTTATTATTTTGATGGAGCCAAATTAGAGTATTATACACACGGACTTTAAGTTTACAACATTGAAAAATAGGTAGTCCAGATATGGTTTATTTTCAACTGTTTTAATATTTTAAACTACGATTGCTTACTTTATTTCTTATTTTTTATGGTGCATCCACATAGCCCAGTGTCATTTCCGGCGGCTAAGTCACAAATTGCCGACGACGGCTTGGTCACAAATTGCCGACGCTTGGTCACAAATTACCGACGACTTGGTCACAAATTGCCGACGGCTTGGTTACAAATTGCTGGTGGCTTGGTCACAACCAAAGACGCCAAAGGAGCCGTCAGCTCGGCACACAAAGCCGGCAGCAAGGGTTCCGACTCGTGCCTCCATATAGATGCACCATAAGAATCATTCTACTTACAATATCAGTAGTGGGCTGCGACTTCTCATCAGCATGTTTTTTCTCCACCACCTCTTTGAGCTTGTCCTCATCCCAGTTGTCCATGGTGTCTTCCTCGCCGTCTCTCATGTCCACGTACAAGGACCGTTTCTCAGCCTGTGGAATTATAATTATAGCTTCTGGGTAATGTGTCTATATCACAGTGTTGAATTTATTAATTGCATTACTTTTTTGTTTTTTTGGTCTCATAACCAGTTGTCGAGTATATTCTGAAGGTGAAGGATTGATGTGACTCATATAATGTCTTCTGGTAAAAAAAATACAATTCATACAAATGTTTGTCCAGTGTCGCAATGGGACCTACGCGTATTTATTAGTAGAAAAGTCAGGTCTGGTCAATGTCCAGCAGTGGATAGTATGGGCTGATATGATGATGATGAAGGTCATCAAAAGAAACTAATAAGGACTATGGTAGCAACACCAACTATGTATGTTTTCCTGGTCAATTACAACTTGGATCTCTTCAAGATAGGAGTGATCAGGTGAGATTGTGGTGGTGGTTAAAAAGGGGCCTGTGCAGTTTGACTATAACTTGTCGGCATTAAATTTCTCAGCTGCTTGGTTAAGAATTAAAAAAAAGGGAAAAGATAATATATCTGCAGGTTCATAGGTTCATTCATGGTGTATTGATGACTATCATTGACATTCAATGAATATCATCATTGTCATGTCGAGGCTTACAAAATATTATGTTTCCAAAGATTTAATCTCACCTTCCTCTCTATAGTCAAGTCATGGGAGAATTTGCAGCGGTCTCCTTTCGTACACTGGCCCTGTTTGAAGAACGCACACACCACTGATTTTGGGTCCGTACCTGAAATATCACGAATACTTTGAGAATTCTATTAATTTATAATTGTGTATTTTTTTAAAAGTAAGGTAAGGTTTACCTTATTTTTGTTAAAATAGACAACTAGTAAACTCTAGTTTATTGGCATTATACACTACTTTTATTTATTATCACAAATATTTCATCACAATTAAAGTACTACTGCTCTGTAGTTATGGATATCAAAGATATATTCCATAATCTTGGCTTATGGAGTATAGTTAGTATGATTTAGTCAGCTGGCTTACCCTTTTCAACCTTCTGAACCTGCACTGGTTTGAAAAGTAGCGCCATTTCTTTCTGTTCCTTCAATTTATCTTCCTTCAGCTTCTTTTTATCATCCATCGGCTTAGCAGGGTGGATGCCACCGCTCTTCACTTGTTTTTCTACATGTTGAATGAACTTCTGCTGTTTTGCACCTTTCTTATTCTTTAGACCAAAGGTTTTGTCCTGGGAAAGAATTTGATTATATGAGTTAAGTAGTTTATGTGCTGCGATGATTTAAGGTACCTATATTGTTGCCTTGAAACCAGGCTTATTAACATAGACATAAATTGATAAAGTATGGGAGACAGACAGAAGGCACTTGATTCCTTGAGAGCTTTATTCCATACATGTTCAGGGAAACATGTACGGCTGCTAAATTGAAAAATGATGAACTTACCTCGATAACCTTTTCCTTTTTCTTTTGCTCAGTTTTCTTGCTAGTCCCCGCAGCGGGCGCTTTTTTCGGCGGCATGGTTAGTTTTTTCGTGAACTCTCACTACACGGAATAGTTTACGTCATATGAAACTAACAATGGCCCTATTTTTTCAGACCTACTTGGAAGAATATGAAGATTTCCCACAGTTCTAGTTTTATTTTCTGGACATAATATCAGAAAATCAGATGTCCACGTTCGATCGAATCGAATTGACGAGAAATGGAAATTTGTGATGTGTTTCAGAGAAAAATTTACAAAGTTACAAACATGCCATGATCAAAGCATAATAAACTCATAAACTCTGCTTGTTCTTTCTCACCCGTAATTTTGTTCTCTACTCTATTGCTGTTTCATCGTGTTTATGCTTATGCTCATATGCTGCAAAAAAACGACCTATTATTTCTTGCATTTTGGTTGTGTCAAGTCAATGTGTTGCCAATGTCACAGGTATTATATTCTTTAGCACAACATCAAACATGACAGCTGATTTCGTTCGCGTGACATTTTTGATAGTTTTTGATTTTCTTTCAGTCACCTTTGGAATTTCGTGAATTAGTGTCGGTTTCTCGGTGATTTTCCACTACTTTTTATGAACGTAATGTTGATTCTTGAATCAAATAAATGTTTATATAGCCATGGCGATTGGTGATCCATGTGAACTGGTGCTTCATTCACAAAAATAAAGTGTTCGGCTTCTTACTACCAAAACAATGGATATCGTGGACATAGAAGAATGCCAGCCCGACCCCGTCGCGGTCGCGAGAAAGAAGACTCTTTGGGCTAAAATTAACAACAAGACCACGTACAACTATTTAATAAACATCGTAGTTTCGATACTATTGCTGACATGTCTCGTGCTCGTGTTGTATTTTTTCAAGGAATACCTAAAGATAATATTACACTGGGTGGACGCACAGGATCCGTGGATAATATTTTTGTTGTTTATGGGATTGTTTCTGATCGTGAGTTTCCCAGTGACGATAGGGTACTTGTTGTTGATAATCACGAGTGGATATTTGTTTGGTATCGTGAAGGGGTTGGGTACCGTGCTGGTGAGTGCCAATTTCGGCGTGGCGGTGGCTCATTTCACGATGAAAGCTCTCCGGAACTACCTGCCCATTGGCTGGCTGCTGAAGAACGACACTGCCCGGGCACTGCTCAAAGTGATCTCAGGCCCTCAGGCCTTCAAAATCGTCTTTTTTGCAAGACTGACGCCACTGCCGTTTGGACTGCAGAATACTATATTTGCTGTAAGTACCAGTTCCTAAGTTATAAATGAATAGAGAATGTTTAGAATGCTTTTAGATATAGATTCCATCTAGTACTCTATAACCTGATGTGAGTTAAGTAAATGGCAGTCATTTATTTTGTTCTTAGGATATTTATTAGAGAAAAAACCCTTTCTCGACTAATCTCTTATTTCTATGCAACATTTATCTGTATATATGTTGCATAGAAATAATATAGGTATGGTGATTGTGGCATTTCATACTTGAAGGTTAAGTAATTATTAGCATATATCAAGTTAAACTATATTTTTCCATACTTTCCATGCTGATAAAATTAAACTCTCATTAAACCTTATCAGCATGGAATGAAAAGCACATTTCTTCGAAATTTCCATACAAATGTCATTAAGATAAGAACATTAACGTTCTCCTTTACGTCTACAGACAAAGGTGAAGGCTAAAGGTTTTGTTTCGTACATTATTCCAGTACCAAGGCCAGGCAAATACATACCACTGACAGTCTGAGGCTTTACTTCACATACCTACTTGGGTAATTTTAGCTCGGTTGTGTTTTTAAGGCTCAAAGGAAATACCAAATTTTAGTTAGGAAAGCAAAGTTCAATAACTGAACTATTTGGGATATTTTTAGAACTCTTTAGTAGCCTAAAATATCATGATAAAAGCAGTAGGATGTAAAAGTAGGTGTAAAAGATAAAATAGCTTTATAGATAGTTATGTTAGTATAGATACTTAGATAGTTAAATGTGTCTTGTAAAGACGTCATACAGAAGGGATGACAGGTAAAATGGTGGTTTTTATAAAACACTTGCATGCAAAATGCGCTCTGCTGGACTCGCGTTAATTATTTCATGGCCAACAAACTTAAAAAGTCCGCCAAGCGATTGAGACCACTTCCCACCCCCTGCTGTTTGTTGTGGGCGTAATACTCAAATAAAAAACGAAAAACATTATAAGACATCCTATATGGGTACATGCAGGAGATAGATATCTTATACTTTTAATATGGTTTATTGAGTTATTAAATAAAGATAGAGTGCTGAGTGTAGCCATTAAAATATTATATCCTTCAGACATCAGATCAGACACATGGCTCATGACATCAGCCAAGGAATCATTTTATGACCCATTTAATAGTTCTGAGCAAACTATAAATATTGACTATCCATATAAGTATACTTACCTATTATAGCAAACTATTATATCCTACCTATCCGAGGTATCATAAACATCTAATTAGAAACATGCACCTTATGGCTAACTTGAGATGTAGGTAACCGGGGTAACCTACATTTGAGAAGGCTAGGAAAAAACTTGCACCATTACAAAAATATTATCAATCACCTGTCACCCATAAATTTTTGACTTAACAGTACTTAAATCTTTCATTCGAGTCTGTTTTTGATAATTTACATTGACATAAAATCCTAGCATACTTAATAACGACTTAGTTCTCGCAAACATGCTATTAATTATTTTTCTTCTACCATTCGCTTCAGTGGAATCCGGCCTTAACCTACAAAGTACCAAGTGATATAATTAATCATTCGCCACACCATCACCAGCTGTGATAAACTAATGTGATTAACGAATGCGTCAATCTAGTCAATTGCCCGGCAGCCCCGGCAGGTCATATAGCGCATCAGCGCTTTATCTATTTTCATGCTCTATGACCATTGTAATCACTGTAATGAGTCCCAGTTTCACCGTAATTGTAAAAAAAACTACTAAATAAAATAAACACACAGGTTGAATGTTTCCTAGTACTACTGACATTCCTACCTAGACCTGTATTAAGCTTGAATAAATAAATAAATAATAACGAAGAATGCGGATAAAGATCTGGGCAAGACTGATTAAAGAAATCGTAATTCAATTACTCAATAAATCGGTAATATTTATTCACATAAGACATGGTACATAATAAATAAATATAAAAATATAATAAATAACAGTGGTGGAATAACACAGTAGAGCTGCATATCTCGCCCGAAACAGGCACTTGAATTCAGGACCTTATCTGTCATGTAAGGAAAGAAAAAATGTGTATTTATATTATAATAAAAATCGCAGCGAACCAAGTCACGGGTTTTACCGTAACTTTGTAAATAAACGTCATGAGCTCGGTAACAGGCTTTTATCATAATGACCTATTCAGTTAATTGACCCCCTCGCTTAGCGAATTATCGCTCGCAATCATCCTTCAAATTGAAGCTGGCTTTTAACATGGTTATTAATTTTCACCTTATAAGTACTTATACACTAGCCAAACTCGATGAAATTCATTTTTAAGCAAACCGCCCATACTTAACCTAAAATACACTCTGTTGCCGCGTCTTTTTATACGCAATTTTCATTTCGTGTTCTTGATTGGTGACCACCACGGCTCGGTAAACGTAATGTAGGATGCCCTCCGACCAGGTGGAGTGACGACCTGCGAACGACAGCAGGTAGATGCTGGATGCGTCAAGCTGAAGACAGGACGCTATAGCGCTCAATCAATTTGAGATCTCTCTTTAAATGTTTCTTACGATTTAAATATCTGAAACTTCCAAGACATTCGTTTTAAGTATTTGTGTCGTCGTTTGTTTACAAACATTTCTAAAGTTTGGCTAGTGTAGGTTGTAGAGTTGCGAGGACACATAGCGCTGATAAATGTTTTGTTTCAAAACATTTCAAAAGAATTCGTAGAGATATTGATGACAAAATTGGAGGAAAAGTATAAAGAAAACTCCCCACGGAAGACGCGACACAGTTTTTATGACTTATTCTTTCAATCCTTAGTTAGATTTGTATCTCTATTTAACTAGCTACTCTTTCTCCTACTGCTATAGAATAGCATATTTTCATTTAACAGCAAATTCAAAGCCAAACTGTTTTTTTTCGTATGGACTATTATTACCTACTTGCTTTCGCCCGCGGCTTCGCTCGCGTTTGTACCACGGTAAGTAGCCTATATGTAATTCCAGTACACATACTAGGTATGTTCCAAGTTTCATCAAGATCCGTTCAGTAGTTTTTACGTGAAAGAGTGACAAACATCCGTCCATCCATCCATCCATACTTACAAACTTTCGCGTTTATAATATTAGTAGGATAGTAGGATGTGTGTGATGCTGTTGACCGCAGATGGCCATGACAGCGTTACCGGACATTATCATGGCATAACATAGTTAGAGCGTCCCCGTACATAGCCTTACTTAAGTCTTTTGATGTCCTTTATAAAGGTTACTTTCAATGCTTGAAGGACACTACTTTTGCTACTTGTTTATAATATGCGTGGAGACGGCCATTGTTCTGTATCGGAAGTAGAACAATATGAGGTAGGTGCGTTTCGCTTTCATGGCGCGTGTCTTCTGGCTGTTGAGAATATTGCTGCAATTAAAGCGTGCCCGGACTTCCGTCGTCGTCGATTGCCCTAGATGTGCCAATTATCCTCATTTAAGCAGTCATGAGATGGGAATGGAAGGTAAGACAAACCTCAAATGCTTTATTTCCAACTAGTTTCTGCTTGCGGCTTCGCACGCTTTGGTCCTATGGGGTGATTTCTATCCTATGGGAGCTGTATCTTTGTATTTTTATTTATTTTATGATATTTATTGCTATATTGTTCTCCATTTGACTCTTAAATTTCGACGCGGGCAAAGCCGCGGGGCACAGCTAGTGTATTATAAAGTAGATATAATCTAAGTATATAAAATGCTTTGACCTTAATGACTGACTGACGCATGACGGATCAACACACAGCCTAAACCGCTGATCGTAGAGACCTGAAACTTGGAGGTTGTTTTCTTTGTATGACATAGGCATTGAAGGATTTTCTGAAATTCTACCCCTGAGGGGGGAATACGGGGGCTAAGTTAGTATGGGACAAACTTGGTCCAATCTACTTAAAATTTCTATAACAGAATTGATGGAAGACGAGTTTCCACGCGGGCAAAGCCGCGGGGCGCAGCTCGTTAGGTATATGATACGATGAGGGCATTCGCACGTACCACGACATTCCGGCGGGAGAAATGCGACGTTTGGCCCAGTTTCCCGACTGTCAAGGCGCCTCGGTGTTTATGTTTTGGCAAATAATGCGAAGGTCTTCGACTATTGCAGGATAAATTGTTAATATTTTGTAAACAGAGAATAGGGAATTCCTTACCGGTACTTGTGAGTCGGCGAGTAAGTTACATGTTTTGTTTACATGACTCATCATCATCTACCTATAGTAGTTCACTGGACATAGGGAACTACTGCCCTTTATGAGCGCCATAGCGCCCTGTCTTTAGCTTGCCGCATCCAGCATCTGCCTGCAGTCCTTCCCAAGTCGTCATCCCACCAGACCGGAGGGCGTCCTACGTTTGCCGAGCTACCGTCTCCACTCAAGAACACATTTACCCCAGCAGCGGTAAACGTGTTCTCTGGTCGGTTTTCCGTGATACATGGCCGGCCCACTGCCACTTCAACTTGCTAATTATTTTGACTATTGTATAATGATTGTATACCAAAGCGAGTCAAATAGCCAGACAATTCTAATCGAATTATCAACCTGAATTCGTTTACGTACTATTGGGCCAATTCTGGCAAAACGATCGATGCACTTCTATGACATCTTGATATTCCAAGCGATGTCAAAGATGGCGGGCGATTATTCAAAGATAGATATCATTGTAAGGCGGTTAGTTTAGGTAGCAGAATAGAGCTCCTGGACCTTCCTCCAAAAATTGGAAAAGAAAATTGGAAAAGAAAAACTAGGCTATTATTTTCCCAGAAAAACGCATGCGAAGCCATCTGCTGATTTCATTGGGTACACTTATCACATTTACTTTCATATCGAGCATTGTTATAATCAGGTCATCATCAAACCAATGATTTTCTCGTCTCCGTTCGTCAGTGGCTTATTACAACCGTAAAATGATAGTAAATTGTAGCTACCTAAGACAAACAGGCTTGTGGTTGATTTCTAATTGACCACAAATTGACTAGAATTGTCATTTCAAACTGAACGCGCACGTTTTGATAGTTTAAAGGTAAAAATACATAGCTTATTCTACATTTACTTACATCAAGTGCACTCTTATTTACGGAGACGGCTTTTAGCTTTGATTTTGTATGTGACCCGAAATCTAGATACCTATAGTATTTGTGATCGCAGTTCGCACGGTAACACGCGTTCTTCTGAGTGTATCGTTCTGTATCTTCAAATATTGATAGTCCTATGACATCATAGAACTGCGGAGATAAAATCTCCTTATCTTTTACATAATGTGCATTGTCAGCTTATCTGAAGGTTGTCTAGATAAAAACGCTTCCCGATCGATAGGCACTTGAACGTCTTCAACAGGCTTCGCTTTCAAATATCTTGACTGTGACAGTGAAAGTCTTTGTTGTTTTTCGAAAGGTCGGCCTCCTGAGCAAGAACTGCCAAAACATCGTTTAATTAATATATACACCAGTCAATCTCGATGTGATGTTTGTAAAGAAACCACGACACGCTTGGCGTTGAGTTTCAGATGAATTTGTTAGCAATATTTATTGAAGTAACGTACTCAAAACGACAAATAATGTTAAAATAATTGCGTATTAATAAACGCGGCACCAGAGTGAATTAGCTTATGTTATGCGTATAGGTGGTTTGTTTACAAACATTCTACATCCAATTTGGCTGGAATTTAATTATTTATTTCCGAACACCATCAGCTAGAATAATGTCTTTAGAGCTATGAATTATAACAGAGAGCTAATAAAATACACCGATATAAGCTATTTATGTAGACTTTAAAAAAATTTTAAACGCGTTTTGTTAAAATATTAAAGATGTTTAATTTTCCCCTACGTTTCCATCACGTTACAGCGATCGTTGTCACGGGGCGACTGACAAAAGGTACGCGATAAATACCCGATTAATTAATCTTTAATATATAAATAAAAATAGAGTAAAATGTCACACAATACGTAAATGCTCTCTCCTAGTAATACATAGTTGCGTGTTACACGGCCCGACCCGGCATGTGTAATTAGACCTTTTGCTGAAACGAAATGGAAATAAACGACGGTAAGTAAATACCCGTGAATATCTGGTTAAATTTTAATGAGTCTTTTATGGCCCTAAAATAACTCGGTTCTTATTTTTTTGCTTTCGTATACAGGGTATACCTTGTATTTTCTGATGCCCTGGATTTCCTGCCCTGCTACCACGCGAGTGAGCCACAGGGCAGTAGCTAGTGGATATACTAAATCCCGAATAATAATAGGATAGTCGACCTATCAATCTGTAGATAAGAAGACTAGCAAACGAGCATTCTTATCACGAGCAAGAGTTAACGACTGTGATAACAGATAGTGAACGCTCGTGTAAACGGACTTTATCGTTTTTGCGAGTTACAATCTTACAATAGCATATAGATACTTACAAAAACATATTTATTTTAGGGGCAAAAATTTGTTAACCAATCGCTTTACTATGACATATCGTAACAGAAAAACACATTTCATCTTTACTAATATTCATCATCATCATCATCATCAGCATATAGCAGTCCGCTGCTGGACATAGGCCTCCCCAAATGAGCGCCATAGCGCCCTGTCTTCAGCTTGCCGCATCCAGCATCTACCTGCAGTCTTTCGCAGGTCGTCATCGCACCTGGTCGCAGGGCATCCTACACTACGTTTACCGAGTCGTAGTCTCCACTCAAGAACACGTTTGCCCCAGCGGCCGTCGGTTCTTCGCGAGATATGGCCGGCCCACTGCCACTTCAGCTTGCTAATTCTTTGAGCTATGTCGATAACCTTGGTTCTTTGTCGGATGTATTCGTTGCGAATCCTATCCTTCAGAGAAACTCCGAGCATAGCTCTTTCCATAGCTGGCTGAGCGATTTTGAACTGGTGGACCAGCCCTATCGTGATCTTATACTAATATTATGATGAGGTAAACTTTGTGAGTTTTTGAGGTTGTAGGAGGTAATCTCTGTATATACTGAACTATTTAGAAAATACTCGACCAATAGAAAGCCACGTTATTTGTGAGTGACAAAGGCTTTTATATATTAACCCGGAAAATTTAAATACTCGACTACGATACCATTGAAAGCGATTGCTTAGCAGGATTGGCCTCCAGTAACTTTGTGTTCGTTTTAAATGACATCCAACTGTGTTAGTTAGAGGAAAGTTACTTCTGCTGGATGCCTCTGAGGCTCAGGCTTGGAAAACGCTACAGCTGGCGCGGTGACTTGAATTGGCCCCATAAAGATGAGGCTGGAAACACCGAACCAAAATTAAGTGACGAGAATTAGGAGAGGCCTTAGGATTGAAAATTACGCTGAATGCTCCCATCAACGAGGACATCCTGACATCTTTTATTGCTGGGTACCTACCAGGTATACCCCATTCTCATGTAGCCTAGCCCAACAGCCGCAAACAAAACGAAGAGCAGGTCTTTCTATAGCCCTGAAGGGCAGTAAACCCTTTGTCGTTTCTTGGTAGTGCGCCAAACGCATCGTATTAAAACTTTATCGCGTGATCCGAGCGGTGAGTCCTTGCTTTATTTTTATGAGGAGGATGCATAGTTTTGCCAAATTTTAAGTGCAGTGGATGTTTTTGATCCTGGGGACGTAAACGGGAATGGCAGAATGCAGAAAGACACTGGCGACGCAATAGCAGTATCTTGATATGAACCATTGGGTACGCTATTAGTCCTGTCTGTATATCTCATTAATTATATTAACCCTACGGACTTTCAATTTCCGTTGAGATCAATGTATTGATTAGGAATCCTAAATTTCAGGGTGAAATATGGTCACTCTTGTTTGCGCACGAGGTATCTGATCTGGTTAAAAAAATTCCACCAAAAACATAAATGTAAAAAAGGAGAGCCAAGTTTAATACAAAAATTATGATTGGCTGTGGGCTTCCCCGCAAAAAGAATGGAGATCTAAATGAGTGCCAAGTCAAATCTATGTAGGTCTAGGTCATCTGGGAGTAGGTTAGATTTAGGTACTACATGTATGTCAGTCAGTCAGTGCTAAAATTTACGACTTTTTGACCTTCATATCTTTATAACCGTTTGAGCTAGCTTCATCAAATTGATTGGGCTTCTACATGTCCTTATGGATATAATTAAACACACGTAGTTTTACGTGTTTACGTTAAAGAGGTTTTGAGTTATAGAAGGGTCAAAAGTGGCACCAAGTGGTTCGTGTAATGATTCACTCGGCGCGTTCCTTTGCTTGAACTTGGCTTGGACACGCTGCCGCGTGTCCTAATATGAAACGATTTAATTTGAGATCGACATTGGAAAGTTTGCTGATTTAGCCTAATACATTGGAATTCACAATCCTTCGATCACCTACATCAGTTTAACACTTCTTAGAAATAACTTCGGATTAAGATTAAGAGAACGCCCTAGACCGTGATTGCATGCAATCGATGCAATCTAATTAGGATAAGTCAGTCCGGTCATAACCGGATAAATCTGAACCTTCTTATCTTATCAGTTATTCACGGTCTGTGCAGTTGTGTAGGGAGTTGATTCGGCTCAAGGTAGGAGTTGTTTTCCCACGGCAGCGAAAGGAAATCTTAACAATGAGACGAAACTTGTAATTTTTGTTTATGTTTCCTTGGTTGTACGACCGAATATTGTATGGAAGAATATCCAGCCCATCGGATTCCGCTTTGGCAATGGCCCCTGCCTTCTTCCATTTATTCCATTTTTTTTTTCTATTGGAATTGTATTGTGTCATAAAACTTTTCCATGACTAAAACTGTAACAAAGGACGTATTGAGACTAGGTCCATACAATGTGTTCTCTATTTATCAGATTAATCAATCTAATGATAGGTGTTCTGTCTGCCATGCCATTGCAACCCATCAAGTAATCACGCTATGTAACTAGCTGGTTAGCTGCAAACAGTACACCGTCGTCGATGTATTGACTAGTCTCTGGGTTATTCCTCTTATCATCCGTTTCATTTAAACTGTGAACTGCTATAGCCCTCCATATCTCATTTCTTTGGTCAGTTTGACTTTGGTCAGTTCACAGCCCTGTCAGGTTGACGACACAGTCTGGTTGACGATTGGTTCGAGACGAGATTGTGACATTTAATTTTGGATAATATTTGCGTAGTTCCCAGTAAAAAAAAATGTATGTAATGTTTGCGTTGGCCAATTTGCTGTCAATAAATACTTTGCATGGAACTTATTTTATTGTTGATATTATTCAAGTAATCCTATTTGACATAGCTAAATGGAAATAAAATCGAACTCAGTTTTGCATGCACCTTACCATTCGCTTAGAGTCTTAAGTTAATGGTAAGGTGCATGCAAAACTGTTTGCATTAATACATTCTTAGGTGCAAGCAAAAATATATTTCGAAAAGAAGTAGAGGACAATAATTTTAGGAAGTACGGCCTCAACAACCTTTGAGCAGTCGTTTAAAAAGTATTTAACCCATTTACTCTTTAAAATCCACTATCGCAGTCTGTGCTTTTGGTCTCACGCCGACTGGCAGTGCTAATCCCAAAATAATACTACCGTTAAACGGAGGCGTTTATTGGTACAACACGTGATATTTGCTCGCACATTCACGGTGTTCACATTTACACTGCTGCTCTAGGTTCCGTTCCGTAGGAACCATCTGAAACGAAGTGAAATAGATCTTTTCTGCGATATTATATCAAAAAAATTATATCATATAAAATACCTAAAGCGTATATCCTTATTGATTATATCATATATTTCCTGTAAATAAATATAGACTGGAAGGATTGTCTGTTTTCCGCCCTATTTCTGGACGGGTTTAATCGTTGCTATTTTTAAGCTATTGGGATATGTTCCTTGGTCATACGATTGATTTATTAGAATTGTCAATGGGTTAGAAAATTAATAAACGCTGTTTTTTTTAACAATGTAAGAGAAGCTGGTTTTATTAACGAAGTTCTTATAATTTCTAGTTATTTTATTTTATAATTATGCATTTCGCGAGCACAAACAGGTTTTAGATGGATTGAATTAGTAGCTGGCTGTACCTTTTCTTCTTATTGTTACATTTATGGATTAAATATTCTTATTCATGTGGACCATGAATAAGAATATTTAACAGCACGGATGGCAAGAGCTATTTCACACTCATCATCATCAGCATCAGCCTATGTTAGTCCACTGCTGGACATAGGCTTCCCTTAATGAGCGCCATAGCGGCACCAAAAAGTTTGATTTTGAGCTAACCGTATAAGTATGCCAACTTAGAGTGAGGGCGCTACCTCTGCTTTGTTTACATCGGCTCCGTAATTTTGTTCGAATTAAAAATATTTTTAGTGAGCATTTACCAGTGAGACTTATTGAATAAGGTTAAGAAAGTGACAACCTTTTTATAAAACAATCAGTTATGCAGTGTAATTAAGGAACAAGTGATAAAAGATCAAAAAAATAGTGCCAACGGATTCGATTGACATTTCAAACTTTAACAAGAAACAAATACAAGACGTAAGTGCTTGCATATAAAAAGAACTACATTACTACCCAGTGATATCAACAATATTTCCAACATCTTCTCACAGTGATAACATAATATGCTAACCTCAAAATATAACTGATATTTGCAACTCATACTATCACCTACACAATCTACGAACGTGTAACGCCATCTATTGAGCATCGGTGAATACCACTACACAGAAGAAACCGAAGGCTAAATTTCGCACTTACGTCAACAACCAGCTTGGTGTGCTCGGAGGAGCTCTGCCTTCCGATCTAAAGTACCGAGTTCGTGTCCCACTGAGCGAGTACTTTTTGCAATTAAAAAAGCTACATTACTCATCTACAATGAACAGTCTCCTAGAAAACATAACATTTAGAAGGAAAAAAACTAAATCTGAATCAACCAGCCATAACGAGAGCGAATTATACCAAGATACATCGGACATGACATCAAATAGCTTACCTGAGATGTCAGATGATGATAATAATGACAACATGATAAAGCAAAAAAATAGAATTGAAGCCTTAGAATTAGAACTTAAAAGCGCTCATTCAGAAATTGATCGCCTGATAATTGAAAATGGTAACCTAAGAAAATCAAACGAAGAACTTATCAAGAAAAATACATTATTTAAGAAAATCACGAGCAGCCCAGTAAAACCTAAGACACCAAAGTTAACACCAAAATCACAAAAAACTAAAAATATAATTGTTAACTCTCAACCCCAAACAAAACATTCCAAGAAACTTAATGAGATACCAATAAAATTAGGATGGGAAAAACCAGAGAAACCATCACGAAGGATATGCTTGTTAAGCTCACACAAACACAATAATATTCTAGATAATGCAGAAAATAATTTTAAAAATTATAAAGAAATGTGTCATTATCTTATGACAAACAGTAATGTAAAAGAACTCATTAAAGACCTGAACGTAAAAATCTCCGACTTCTCTATGAATGACTACTGCATTATTCTACTGGGTGAAGAAGATTTCAAGACGACAAAAGATTGTTTTGAAATAATATCTTACATAAGGGAAAGCCTTCAAACTGTCAAGCATACGAATATAATTATCTGCCTCCCAAGTTATAAATACGGAAAACATACAAACGTGTTTAATTGGAGAGTGGAAAATTTTAATAATCTTCTATACCTGGACGCGAATACACATGAATACGCATACATTTTTGACAGCAACAGAAATTTAAGATACGACCACAGCATGTTTCACAGAAAATACGGAACATTAAATAATTTTGGTGTCTCCGTCCTGTTCAAAAATCTACAAAAGTATATTGAAGAGCTACACTATTACAAAATTAATGCCGAAACTGAAAAGGAAAAATTACCAAATGAAAAAGAAAATCAGGATTTTTTTCGTGACTCAATATCTCCAAATTCTACACCAAAATATTGCAGGCTTAATCAATAAAGCGGACATCCTGACAGTGAGCCTAGATGATCTTAGAGATAATAATATAAATATAGATGTGCTATGTATAAGTGAACATTTTATGATGTCTGGCTATGAAACTTATTTAAGTATTCCTAACTATGTTTTAGCTACATCCTATTGTAGAGTTAACAGTAAGAGAGGCGGTTCCTGTATAATTGTAAAAAATGGACTCCAATATAGGGAGCTTAATGAAATCAAGAATTTTTCCTTAATTAATGTTTTTGAATGTTGTGCAATCGAAATAGTAAACCACAAAATTGTAATTATATGTTTATATCGCACCCCAAATTATGGAAACTTAAATTTATTTCTTAACAAATTAGAACTATTATTACAACATTTAAATAAAAAGAAGTATGTAAGTATTATTATTGCAGGAGACTATAATATTGACATCTTGAAAAGTAACCCTGTTACTTCTGATTTTATTTGTTTATTGTTAAATTATAATATGAGACTAGAGCTAAAACAACCAACGCGTCTTAAAAGTGGAACATGTATTGACAACTTTGCCCATAATTGTACACAACCTTGTCAAACTAAAATTATTGAACTTGCCTTATCTGACCACACGGCACAGTTACTTCTATTTCCTGTGAAAAAAACTATAAAAATAAATTATTGGCGAAAAACACAAAGAGACTATAGCAATGACAATATTTTGAAATTTAAAATGTGCCTAAAAAACTATAGTTTTTCAGATATATATAGTAATGTTGACTCAAACCTTGCGTATGACACATTTCTTAAAAACTTTAGGTTTTTTTATGATTTGTGCTTCCCCTACATAAAAGCGACAATCAGGGTTGAAAATAAACCCAAATGGATCTCAAAAGGGATTAAAACTTGCAGTAAAAATAAAAGACAATTGCTATGGACATCAAGGCTAAAACCCACGGAACTAAATAAAACTAAATTTCATAACTATTCAAAAAAACTCAAAAAAATCATTAAACTTACTCAACAGGCACAAAATAATTATAAAATAAAAACATCAGTAAATAAATCCAAAACCGCTTGGCAGATAATTAACAAAACTCGACAAAATCTGCCAAAAGAAAATATTTCAAAGATTAAAGTAAATGATGAATATATTTTGCATCCGTATCAAATAGCGAACTCTTTTAATGATTATTTTATTGATAAGATCGAACCAATTAGTGAATATGGTAATAAAATCACCGATTCTATAATTCCTAGAAAAAACTCTATGTTTTTGGCACCATCTATACCTAACGATATATTCAAAATAATAAAATCATTAAAAAATACCAACAGTGTGGGTTACGACGAAATTTCAACTAAAATAATAAAATCAGTCAATTCGTATATATGCACCCACTTATCTCACATCTTAAATCTATGTATATTGGAGGGTAAGTTTCCTGAACAACTAAAATTATCAATTGTTAAACCTCTTTTTAAGAAAGATAACCGAGAATTGATGTCAAATTATAGACCCATAGCACTTGTCTCTATCATATCCAAAATATTCGAAAAATACTTACATGGCGAAATAAATTCATATCTTGAAAAAAATAATCTGTACTGTAAAGAGCAAAAAGGTTTTAGGAAGAATAAAAATATAAACATGGCTATTTTTGACTTTTTAAAGAACATTATGTTAAACGTTGACAAAAGAACGCCAGTCTGTGCTATCTACTGCGACATGACACAAGCATTTGACTATGTGGATCACAATATACTGAGTCAGAAACTTGAAGCTATCGGTATTAGAGGAAATGTACTGTCTCTAGTACAATGTTACCTCACAGATAGAAAACAGATTACCAAAATAAGTAAAATCAATTTTGAATCAAAATGTCAAGAAACCCATACATCCTCAGAACGTAATCTAGTCTACGGAGTACCACAGGGCAGTGTATTAAGCCCGCTGTTATTCTTAATCTACATTAATGACTTGCCTAGAGTGACATGCCAACCAATGACCCTATTTGCGGACGACAGTACCTTAACTGTAGCTTGTAGAGACCATGCTTCATATGAAAATGACATTAATAAATCTTTAACATCTGTTATTTCATGGCTTAGTAATAATAATTTAAAAATTAATCTCAAGAAAACGAACATAATGCATTTTAATCAAAGATCTAATAATTTATCAGAAATTGACATACATTTTAGTGATCATTCCATTGCCGAAGTAGAGACGGCTAAGTTTCTAGGGCTAATAATTGACAAAAGACTCAACTGGAAAAGTCACATCGAAAGTTTATGCAAAAGAATGAGTAGTGTAGCTTATGCTCTACATAAACTAAGCTACACAATTAACACCGATGGTCTTCTAGCCGCATATTATGGATTAGCTGAATCTTTGCTCTGTTACGGGATTATTTTTTGGGGGAATAGCACCGACCACGACCGGGTTTTCAAAACGCAAAAACGTTGCCTGAGAGCAATGTTTAACTTAGTTTCTGTTGACACTTGTAAGCCCTACTTTGTTAAGTATAAAATTCTTACTCTACCAGCCCTGTATATTTTAAATATAGCTATGTTTGTGAAAAATAACCTTCATTTATTTAAGAGTTTCTCCGACGGCGTGGTACGTAACCGACGCAACAATACCATTAATAGACTTTGTACGCACCCATCACAAACTGCCCTAATACGAAAAAGTGTGTTAGGTATGGCACCCAAAATATATAATCATGCCGTTAAATGTTTAGACAAAAATAATTCTGATAATTCAAATGTATTTAAAAATAGACTTAAGAATGTACTCATAGAGAAATGTTATTATAGCGTTAATGATTTTCTACTTGACAAATTTTGATTTTATATACCCACCAATTAGAATGTATAATTAATTTTAAGTTTATCTGATAATTTTTAATATAATTGAATAGATACCTTATTTAGAAAAGACATATCACATTAGTGACAAATCTGCAGTGTGCCCTCTCCTATTTGCACGCCTGTAGTGGCAAAACATGTAGCTCATATATAATATTTTAACATAATTGCATGCTCACACCATGTTAATACTCATGTTTTAAGCAAATAAATGATTCTTATTCTTATTCTTATTCTTATTCTTAGACACCAATTTCTTTGATACGACTCGGACAGTCAACAAATCTGTTCCCACTCTGGTAGGAACAGATTTGTGTTTGAATATACCTACGATATAACTTTAAAAACCATCGAGCTCTTCTGGGTTCTACAAATAGCAGCCGGGAAAGCGATCTAATAAACAACCGAATATAAATTGACCTTTGACATTACATTGTCTACCTGAGATATCCCCGTAAAGGTCATGTATGGTAGGCGGTAGCACGTATGTATCAAACATGTAAAGCTCTTGTATTTGTGCTTATAATATATGTAAATGTCAAAGTTTAGAGGCAGATGGGGGCAAAATTCAAAATTCAAAGTGCTTTATTTCCTTTAGACCTTCAGGACTCTTGGACACGTCACAAGATTCAAATTACATAAGTAAAACTAGGAAATAAAGTGTTCACTTTGATTTTTTGTTCAATCTTTTTAAGTTAAGTAAAGAAGAACCATTTCTGCAATAAAAATATTTTCCACCAATATTTCTTTGATTTTGTTTCCAGAAATATGTAACATTCTGAAACCGCAAAGATATATTTTCCCTTCAATATCGTGCGTGACATTGTATCGTGTAAACCGTGTATTGCAGTTCAATTTTATTCTCATCACGCTGTCTTCGCCATTCATCACACAGCGAAAGCTAAGGGGTAAATAATAGGTAAAGCTACCTTTGGCCTATGTCATGCTCCGTGGTTATGTGACCTTGTGTTATACGGAGGATAAGACCTTTCTTAAGCCGGGTACAACTGAACGGGTTGTTCAAAATCAAAATTATCTTATTTTGGAACATAAATACAAGGGGAAATAAATAACTTGTGTGAAAACGGTATTATCGTTTTCACACAGTAGTTATCGCCGCAAGCATTAACGCCCTCCGAATACAAGGTTACAAAGTTCCTTAATTGTAAGTTCTTTAGTAGATGCAGAACCTTTAACTAGGTATTAAACACAAATGTTGCGAGCTTAATGCAGGTATGACCTTGTGTTATACGGATGAGGATAAGATTTTTCTTAAGCCTGTAGTAATGTATAAATATTTACCTACGCGATCTGAACACATAATTATAAGTACTATTAAACCCCCCTTCATAGTGACGTAGCTCCAGCACTCCAGTCATCCCGTGACCACGACAGTGTTTTCAGAAGAAACCTGTTGAAACGTCGGGAAAAATTGTTTGATAAACGCGAGAAATATCCATAAATAGTACATTATAAACTCGTATGTTTATTCCCCATATTTTTGGAATCTACAGATTCGAATCACTAATTTGAAAAAGAAACAAGAATACCTATACTGAAATATTGCATTTTCATTCAGTCAAAGAAAATAAACGCGTGGACGGGGTAAAATTCAGTGTTGAACAGTGCGACTGAGCGACGCCGCCCGTCGCCATTTAATCTTGAGCTTTATTACCTCCCGTAATAACGTTTATGTCTCCAATGAGGCCAATAAACATATCATTGGGAAAGCAAACATGAAACATCAAAGTAAATGCTAGAACTGTCAATGTGAAACTCAAAACAACATAATGAATAATATTGTAACTGGAAATTTATCATCATGTTAAGATAGTAAAGACGTTTAAAAATTTTGGACGTAATATCGATTTACCAGTTCCTTTACCTACCAAATCTTATACCTAATGTAATTTTTTATCGTCTCTGCTTTTACACTTTCTAGCTTTCAAATGGCTTTGAAGAAAAAACACTGCTAACTAAGAATTTCATTTGAAAAAACTAATTTAGCGCCTCGTTTTCTGGGATAGCTAACTTAACCAACTATTCAATTTATTCGAGGATATAGTGTATCTCCCAGTCAACAGATATGGGTAGGTATATAACCTTAATTCTTTACATATGAAGACTTTTCTATAAACTCTCGTGGTTTCGGATTTCGCCATCCACTCCCATCTCAAAAAAGCCACCCTGTAGATATGTAGATAGAAAGCACTATAGGTACATATTAAAGCATATACTACGCAAAACAGAAAACAATACAGATATAAATACACAGAAAAGAACAAGTATAAATGGCGGTCGTATCGCTGACAGCGATCTCTTTCAGGCAACCTTAGGATGGACTGGACATGAAAGAACAATATAGACGGTCTAGGACAAGTGGTGACGCGGCTGGAGGCTAGTTACCTATAATTTTATGTGATTTTAATTCTCGCTAGTCGCCGTGTCACAGAAAATTATATTACCTAATAGATCATGCCCTGACCTAGGTATACGACCTCGTATTGCATGGTGACACATCAATCATCTAGATCTAGATATAAGTAATAGGATCGTGAAAGGCTCAAGTTCCTGCCCTGACCTCGTTGAACTTATTATGTGATTGCGAAGGCAATTGACTGTATGGTACAATTTACAGACAGACAATCTCCTAATTCGTCTTAGTTTTCCTGAGAAAGGACAAATCTCCGTGAATACTTGTTTGATAGATAGATAAAACGTTTATTTGGTACTAATAACACACACATACAATTAACATAGAAAAATGAGAAGTAAGATCAAAATTTTATTTTCTTGGATGTTCTTTGTTTGGATGATGTTGCATTGATTCGGACCGTTATTGAGTTGTGAATTACGTGTACGTAAGGTACTTCTTTTGACGCGTTCAGTGCCAGTTGCCGGGCTTCAGCAGCGGTGCGACCTGGGACCAATCGCTTCATCTATAACTATAACGTATTATTCCAAAAAAGTTTTCCACCTTGATAAATCACCCTTAATAGGGAAAACTGGAATGGAAAAAAAAGCTTTTTCTAATGCCATTTTTCATTAAAAATGAAAATTTTGATGTTACTTCTCATTTGAGCCAGAAGTTACAAGCCCAGTAGTTTCCGAGATATATCAATTTCAATTTTGACAGCTGTCATCATAACTTAAGATTTTTATCTTACTCCTCATTTGAGCCATCGATATGGTATCGTCACAGAATTACCAAGTAGAATCCTTAGATTAAATATTTTAAAAATTTACCGCTGAACTGATCTGCAGTTATTTTATTACCTTTACTTACTTTCACGTCTTTTTTTATTTTTATTGTTTCAACAAAGTTCTCTTCTTAATAATTTAAACCTTAATAACCTAACATACGACCAATAAGAGTTTTAGGTACACTACATTATATAAAATAAACTAACAAAATACCAACAGTCTAACATTAAACAAATTAACAAAAGACAACTTACGAGTACATAAATTATAAGACAGATACAGTTAATTAGAAAAAAGATTTTGTACGTCTTTCAGCTCAACCTTTTGAACAAATAATTTCAAGAAATCCTTGGCGTTACCATAATACTCTACTTTGTAGAACAATGAGAATAATATAAACCTACAATTTATAAGCAGTTTCGTAAACAGCGTACTTTATGAGCATGCCGCGCTTGATGCCGTGCGTAGTAAAACAAATCCATGACGTAGGTGCCTTATTATGGAGGGATTTTATGAGGATAGTGAGCGACTGGTGCCAGTGCTCCTTGCATTAAAGCTTCCAAGGCGCATAAACAAGTATTATAGCAGTGATCTTTTCTATGCAAACTCCAAGATGTTTTCATGATAATCCAATCAATTCTGCCTTTATGTATACCTGTGCCACTCCTAACAATGCCCTAGGTATAGATTTATATATTATTTTTAGCCATTATTTTCCCACTGCTGGGCAAAGGCCTCCCTTTTCTCCTTCCACTCCTCGCGATCCAACGCTGCAACAGGCCATGACGGAAGATGAATACCTAATCCCACCAAAACATAAATGTAAAAAAGGAGAGCCAAGTTCAATACAAAAAGAATGGAGATATAAATGAGTGCCAAGTCAAATCTACATATGTAGGTTAGATTTGACTTGGCCAGTTTTCTTTACATCAGTAATTTTATAAAGTTATTCAACGTTTTAATTCTGATAAAAACTGGCCAAGTCAAATCTAACCTACATAGATTTTACTAGACATAGGTACATAGCTAGGTAGGTATTATACGGGCCGGTCCCTAAAAACTACACTGTACTCTATGGCGCAATCGGAGACGTAGTATTATTCTATGCAATGCGGATCTATTTCAATTTAAACCTTATTCCATTGACATAAGGTCGTCGTCGCTAACATCACTTATTTTTTGACTTTTTTTTATTTTTTCCTACGTTTACACACAATTACCGAGCTGGATTCCAAATTTCATCCTTCTAGGTCATCTGGAAGTAGGTTAGATTTAGGTACTATATATACTATACTATATCAGTCAGTCAGTGTGAATTTTTACGACTTTTTGACCTTCAGTTTGAGCTAGCTTCATGAAATTTGGGCTTCTACATGTCTACATGTATGTTCTACATATAATTAAACACACGTAGTTTTATGTGTTTACGTTAAAGAGGTTTTGAGAAGGGTCAAAAGTGGCACCAAGTGGTTCGTGTAATGATACACTCGGCGCGTTCCTTTGCTTGAACTTGGCTTGAACACGCTGCAGCGTGTTCTAAGTGTCCGCCATATATATAGCCCTTTAGGTTGAAAATCTCGTCAGATGGATAGCGTCGTCTAGTCTATCCTCCTAGCTTCGTCCCATCCCTTTTTATACAGTTACTGGCGCTAGCAATAGTGCCAGTCCAGTTCACTCTACTTATCGAAAGCTTACCGCACTGCTTACCTTTATGCTCAATGTAATTCAGTGCTAATCTGATTCGCGTGTTTTGGTTCCACTTCCGTCAACCTTCAGTGGTTTCCCTCAGCCAACCTCTTAAGTTTTTACCTTTCAACTGTATCAAGTTTATCATTTACTAGATTCTGACCGCGGCTTCGCACGCGTTGTGGACACGAATAAAAGCTATTTCTATCCCATGGGATAAAATCTAGCTTCTGTTGTATTCAAGGCCTAGAACTACCTGGATGCAAGCGGCAAGGCAAGAAGAGGTAAATGAAATACAACATTAGCATTAATATAATTTTAGTGCGGTGGTTTAGGTTCGATAAATAGATAGATATTTATAAATAGGTTGCTGGTATACCCTCGTGAATGCATTATAAGCTCTAGGAAACTTCGTATCGATGTTGCATTGTGTTGCATTTTTGATGGCCGAAAGGCTTTTGCTCTCTCAAATAGAATATCTACGTTATGAAATTCAATTTTGTGACTGCGAATTGATATCGCTATATCTTCTGGGAGAAACGAATGCTTTGAGAACTTTAGAAGATTTTGAGTTTTGGATCAAAAAGTAGCTCGCAAAGTTCCATGTTATTTTGTACCTATGTTCAGTCCAATTCAGTGTCCTGTTGTGTCCATATAAAAATCCTTTTTTTTTTCATATTCATAGACTCGTTCGACGTTTTTTTTGCTCTGAATCCGCAGTGATAATATCGGCCTAACAATAATTTAAAAAAATAACCATATCAAAATCGTACGTGCGCGTATTTATTGCCACATTTTAGTTTGCAATTTTAATTAACTCGAGCGATTTAAAATCCTAAAACGATGATCTGTCTCGTAGGTGTAGTATTTTTTTATTATTGGACATTTTTACTTATGGACATTGATTTTGAACATTTTGTTTTTACATTAGTCGTTCAACTTCAAATCGTATAAATCACTATGTATCACTCGGGAGAAAGTGAAAACCCTACCTTTTGTGTTTTAAGGCAAATGTCACACTCGATAGGAATTAGCCACTTTCTCGCGTAGGTGTACAATACTATTCTCAACATAGATAACCGCCTTGGAAATTGACCTCATTGCAGAATGAGGGGCTATGATGAAGCAGTTATAACCGGCTCGGAAATGAGGGGTCCACACTTCACACCTCAATCAGTACCACAATCAGAGTTGCGACTTACCACAGATGAAGTCAAGCGGGGAACAAATTGTACAGAATTTACGAAAACTAATTTCTGTCCAAGGCTTCGCACGCGTTGTATGTATGGAAACGTTAAAAGGTTACGAGTGTACATGCCTATCTAGTTTAGGTTTTAGTTGTAGCTACGCATGTGTTAGGTACCTAAACCTACCTATATAGTGTAATTACGTTGGCCATAACCACGCTTGTAACAACTAGAGCTTGACTCATGGTCACTTTGCACAATTAACACTTTGACTGCGATTTTTTTTCGACGACTGCGATCTTTTTTAACAAATTCGTTCTACACAGCGATTGTGTTGCGCCGCACATGCGTTTCGTTCGAAAAATATTACGGCTGTGCTGAGTCACAAAGATCTGTATTTTCTCAGCCGCTGCGCTAGTGTGGATTTACGCATATTAGTCACTTGTAGAAAACACATACCGATTTCAGCACTCAAAGTGTTAAGGCAGGCAGGCTAATTTGACTCATATCTTACCATGAGGCAATTTACTGAAGTTGAGCTTTAGACGCAATTCAGAAGGTTAACTGAAAATATTACCCTCAGGTATTTAAAACAAATTGCTTTATTTAATTCTCTACTTCATCATCATCAGCCTATGTTCGTCCACTGCTGGACATAGGCCTCCCTAATGAACGCCATAGCGCCACAGATAGCGCCCTGTCATGGCTTGACGCATACAGCATCTGCAGTCTTTTGCAGGTCGTAATTACACCTGGTAAAAGGACGTCCTACACTATGTTCACCAAGTCGTGGTCTCCATCTCCACTCAAGAACACGCTTACCTCAGCCTTTATTCTCTACTAACTTACCTATAACGTGTTCAAAATAATTGTGGACATCGCGCCATACAAAATGTTAGGCGCGAGATCCAAAGATATTTTGTCCGGACTGTTGTAACGTCAGTACTGTACCTGTACTTAATCTAAGCATTTTATAGGGTTTTATAGGTAAATAATAATTTATATTTTATAATGGCGCTCTTTGGGGGAGGCCTATGTCCAGCAGTGGACTGCTATAGGCTGATGATGATGATATTTTATATATTAAATATGACTTGTCTAAGTGCTTTTTTTGTAAGCCTAAAGAAATAAATGATTTTTTGCTTTTGCTTTGCTTTTCTTTTAATACTTTTGCACAATTACAATATTAAACACAAAATTAAATTACTTTTCCGTGCATAAAAATACATTTACTCAACGTTCATCGCAAAATGTTTACCAAACAAATGTCCACCCAGACGAAGCCGGGACGGGCCGCTAGTGCCTATATAAGCTGAAATAGCTTATGCTAGCTAGTTAAGCCATTAACAACGTAAGCGAAGTCACGAGCAGAAGCTAGTAGAAAAGTATGTGTGTGGTCCGAGACTACGATGGAACTTCTTTAAAAATGACTTGGAGAAATAATAGGATAATTACCGTGGCTCTTGGCCAAATACCTCGCATACTCTTGAAACATCGTTATCAAACCCATGTCGTGTTAGATTAATGCGGGCAGTTTATTAGGTAAAAGAGTATGCCTGCTGCGTAACCTGTTCGAAAAATGGCTATATTGCCAATATGAGTTATACTGTAAAAACAATAAAAAAGCTATTTATTCTACAACTAATATTTCAATACAATGTTAAAGTTCGATTAATTTAAAGGTAGGTAGTTTCTTTACGTTTCTAATGTTCTGTATGGCGTAACACAGAGAGAGAAGTTCTGAAATGTTTACTGTTATTCATTGTTTTAGTATTCAATCTGTATTCTTTTTATCTGTGCAACAGTTTTTTTGTTGATGCCACAGTTTTACTCTTGTGCTTAATAACTATTGGTTTTCGTGAAAACATTAGGATGATACAAAATTAGGGTTTATTTACACATTAACTATATTATTATTTAACACCATCCCGCGAGAGTGACACTTATGGAAAGATTTGCCAACTTTACCTAACCATTTCATTCATTCATTTATTTATTTTCTGAACACCCGGAACAAACCCTATCATTAGAACTGAATCAACCATGAATCAACTTTACTTTCGTGATTTGTGTGTACACTACTAACTGTACGAAATTTTACTACGTTACCAACGGTAACACTACAAAGTGAGGTGTTATAGGTAAACTACCTACAACTACCACCTCTTCATGTAAAGGCCTTCACTTAGGTCCTTACATGTTTATTTACCTTTTTCTCAAGCTATCTCCTATTGTTGTAGGTAAGCGACGTCCGTGGCTGCGGCTACCACCTGGCGACGATGCTGGGTCTGTTCCCGGCGCAGCTGATCCACGTGTACGTCGGCTCCACGCTCAGGAACATGCACGAGGTGCTGCATGAGAGCCATGTCACGGGGTACATCGTGTTTGCGTTACAGGTAACTACTGCCCACAGGGTTCCATCATACATCTTGACAAATCTTTCACTGTACAAGCTACCCGTCTATGGAATGCTCTCCCTCTGGCGACATCAGACGTGCAAAATCTCTTCTTCAAAAACTGCTGCATCAGCATTATTTATCCTCATGAAAAGATTGATAGCCTTATCTTATGTCTAAGTAAGTTTATTACTATGTTTGTAATGTAGGTATAAGTAGTGTAAGTATTTGTTTTCTTTTTTTTATCTATAAATTCGCTATCATCCTAAGGTTGCCTGGAAGAGATCTCTCGGCGATAAGGCCGTCCTTTATACTTCCTTATTCTATTGTTTATTTCTGTATTATTTTCTGTTTTGTGTGGTATAATAAAGCGTTTTCTATCTATCTATCTTGACAGTCTGATACTCCACACACACAGCTACCCTAATGCGAACACTGATCTTGGCCTGGTATCACTCTGGGACTGCCTTGTTCCATCAGTTATAGTCCTAGCAACTTGTACAAAATTGTTCTGTCGTGTTCGATGTACTAACCATCATACATCGAACAGTTTTGTGCGTCTCTGCCAAAAAAGTGGTCACTAACCGTCATACATGGAACAATTATGTGCGTTTCTGCTAACTAAGTGGTCACTAACCATCATACATCGAACAATTATGTGCGTTTCTGCTATCAAAGTGGTCACTTACCATCATACATCGAACAATTATGTGCGTTTCTGCTAACAAAGTGGTCACTAACCATCATACATCGAACAATTATGTGCGTTTCTGCTATCAAAGTGGTCACTTACCATCATACATCGAACAATTATGTGCGTTTCTGCTAACAAAGTGGTCACTAACCATCATACATCGAACAATTATGTGCGTTTCTGCTATCAAAGTGGTGGGTGACACATCAGTGCAAATCGTGCAATCTAACGCTTGTTTAATAGCGCGTTATCTTGCCAAGATTGGGCTGCAGTCCTTCCTGACACTTGCCGCATTAGCCTTGATGTGTGGCGTTATGTTTTCCACGCAGCCGCTGCATATTGCTGTAGTCAGCCAGCAGTAAGAGTAGAGCGCAGAGAGAGGAATACGCAATCAGTGTTCTGACCCGATTTTGATTCACATCTCTAAGAAGATTTCATGGCTTGGACATAGACACCAAAAAAATCTAATTTATAAAAAAAACAGCTATAATTACAAAACAAACAGTTATAGAGCCCTTTTGATGCTTTGAGGAAATAGAGAGTCCCAGAGTACAAAACATGGCAATACAGACAGAAGTGGCTAATCCTACTACTATTATAAACGCGAACATTTTTATGTATAGATGTTTGTTACTCATTCAAGCAAAAACTACTCAGAGGTTCGGGCTTAAATTTTTCGTACAGGTAGTTCTAGACCCGGAATAAAACATACTTTTTATTCCATAAATCAGTTCCCATGGGATAGAAATACCCTTTAAACATTTCCATAGAAACAACGCGTGCAAAGCCGCGGGCAGAAACTATTAATAGATAAAATACAGTGGGTAAAGTATTCTACGCTGTACCTAAACTCGCTCTAGATAACGCAGACATTACATTCCCTTTTAATTCCATACGTGTAAATGGGTGCGCTTATCTGTTTCATATGAAGTCATGATGATTTGTCTCTATCGGTCAATGATAATAGTTTTACATATCAAGGTCCGTGGACGATATTTATTTTACTTAATCTGATAAATCTCCAATGATATATACATATAGTAGGTTATCATAGAACCTTCGCTGTAAAGGCCACTCGGCTATGGAACAGTCTTCCCATTGAATATCGCGAGGCATCCTCGATAAATGTCTTCAGATCTAGAGTCTATAACTATTTTCTTTCGCAAGAATAATTCGGTACGTAATTATAATTATATATTAATTATTTATATAGGTATATATATTACTGTTTAAGTATAATATAAGTAGCTTAGTATCATTATGAGTAGTATATTTTATTATCTCTATTATATAGCACTCCTACCAAACTGTTGCCCACACTACCCAAAGGTTAGCAGGTAGAGAATGCTATCTAGCATTATGCTCGCCTATGTACAACTTTTTGTGCAATAAAGTATATTCTATCTATCTAATTATTTACCCTATTTACTTCACTCTATCTAATAATATAAGAGTGTTGTGTTTAGGACCGCATTTAAATATTTTCGGTCCATTTAAGGTTCTTGTTCCATTAGGTTTTGCCAATTCTTTAGGAGAAGCCTATGTCCAGCAGTGGACTATTATAGGTTGATGATAATGATTATGATGCCAATTTTGGGAACAGCACTAGAACGCGCTATTTGCTTTATTGCAGCGCTATTTGTCATTATTTCAGTCGCTGTGCGCCGGACACTCGAACCTTATCGTGGATATTGCGAACTATTATCCCCTCCATAATCAGGCTGATTTTATGTGGCAATAAATACGCAAGCTACACAATGACTTATTCATCTTTTAATTATGCTCCAGCCAAATTCAAAAGACATCATAAAGTGTAAAAACGGACAGGCTTCATAGGTACTTAATTTAAAAGTTACTAGAGAGTCTGAGATGTTTTTGGACATCTACTGAATACAAAATTAATAATATTTCTGCAAACAAAATGAATTCTGATGGAAAAATTTTGCATTGTAAAATGCAATTTCTATTTCTCTCTAAAAACACTAGCGCTTATCTATGAGACTGACCGTCAACGATGCACGAACTTTTGATGACACATAATGACCATAATATTGTCAAGAGAAGAAAGTCAATCCTTTACCATATTTATAATCTGTGCCATTACATGACGTATAGTGACGGCATGACGTCACCAATCAGAATTCTCTGATTGGTGTTCAATGTGTCATGGCGGATTGCTGTATTTTGTTATTTTATTTTTACAAAACAATAATAAGTCTTGACCAAAATAAAAAATATAGCTAATACGTGTTTTGTAATGTACGGCTAGTATCATTCCGTAGGTATATACATAGTTTGGAGACTTTAAGTTCGCAAAATCGAAGCCATAAAGAGTTTTTTCTGTAAGCTAAGTTCAAGGACAAGCATTGTGTCTTCATGAAGCTTTTAATTTAGTTTTTATTTTTAAAATACATGTACTTACTGAAATACTAAATAATTACTTACCTACCTACTTAAAAATATTTACTCATTGGCTATGCCTACTTTCATGGAAATCGCGCAGAACTAATCAATAATAATCAATAAACATTTATTTCGTAAATTTAATGAATAACACGTCACATTCGTCAGTCCTAGATCAAACATTAGAAAAATTAAAAAGACATTTCACCCACGAACTTGAATTCACAAGTACCGTCGTCATATTGCGCCACAGATAGAGAGTAACATATCTCTAGAAGTCCAGGATCCCACCAAAAACATAAATGTAAAAAAGGAGAGCCAAGTTCAATACAAAAATTATGATTGTTGCGCCACAGATAGAGAGCAACATCTCTCTAGAAGTTCAGGATACTGCGAAAAAATCTGGCAGAATATTGCGTAGGTTGACGCATTAAAAGCGTACACATTCCAAGATGTTTTATGTGTTTTATAAACAGTCTTAGCACTCGGATGGCTTCGATAAACACAAAAATCGTTTAACGATGCCAGAATAAACAAACTAACGTGACGGCGTCAACTGGAAAATGCGAAAATATAAATCAACTGTAATGTCTTTATCGTAGCCGGAATTTTACTTGGATGTCGATATCAAATCAAATCATTTATTTGTAGATATGAGAATGTAGAGGCTACTTTTACTTATTATGCGGTCTATTTTAGAAACATTAATCTTATTATGTAGAACAGGTATCACGTGTTTTGTTTTATTCACCTACATTGTATTGTATGCAATGCGTACGTCTGCAGGGAATTTACCTTGCTTGGGTGGGTAGGTTAGGTGTGTACGTGTTGGTAAATAATATTCTGCTAGCTTTTACCCCTGGCTTCGCACAGAAATAGCATAAGACCCTAATACGGGACAGAGGTTTTTTGTTGTTATTACATCGTCAATTTATTTAATACGGGATTACGCCCGCGGCTTCGCACGCCTTTTTTTAAATCAAAAGTAGCCTATAAAGTCATTCTTGGTACTGATTTTTATGTATGCAAAATTTCAGACCGATCCATTCAGTAGTTTTGAGTTTACTTTGGCCAAACATCAACCCCGTCGTCGGGGCGCTACAAGATACTCGTAGCTATTGGGTATTTAGTGAGTTATTCATCTGTTAAATATGCTCCAGCCAAATTTCAAGATATCATATTTTTAGATACTTGTAGCTATTGGGTATTTAGTGAGTTGAGTACCTATATCTACGTCAAACACATGCGACCTCACGACGACCAAACGAAGCAATTACATAATAGACAGCGAAGTCGGTCGCGGTGAAATATTATAATTTGTCTAACGTGAATTTCTCTTAATTCCAGATCCTAGTCGGCGTAACCCTCATGGTGTGGGTAGTCCAAAAGGCCCGCAAAGAACTGACGATCGCCATAATGGCGGCGGAACTCGGCCGCGAGACGATATCCGACTCCAGCAGCTCTTCCAACAGCTAGCCCACAGCGCGCGCGTCCGATGTGGACAGCGTGTGCATTAGCTAGGGCCATCTCCCGGGATGTCTCCGTCCCACAGACTACCAAGAAACTTACGTCTAGCGAGTCTTGCGTCTAGCGAAGCAAATTTGACAAAGTGACTGGACAAGTCACAATGGTCAAAGTGATTGATGAAAAGAAGACGTGTTGTGGTTTGAGTGATTAACTGAAGAAGTGCGCGATGACAAAAATATTTAACTTATGGACGTGCAGGATGACGTAGGTACCTGGTACATTTACCTAAGTAAAACTTAAAGGTGCAATACAATAGTTAGCAATGAACAACTGAAGTTCTACGCCTAATATTCTTAAATCTAGGACTAGGAAAAGTCTGGATTCTAGGCTATTGGCTTATATAGAACACATTTGGCGTATCTAGGCCCTCTAGATATACGAGTATACTACTAATTTACAAAGTAACGACAAAATGCTCTAGAAATACAAAATGTTAAGTAAAAGTGGTTGCAAGGAACTTATTTAAGGACGCGATGTAGGAATAATGATCCTTTGGTTATTCGACGAAAGTGACAGATAATTACGCTAGTTACGTTATGATCTACATGAAAGAAAGTTCTGGAAACTTTCGAATGAAAGTTTTACTTTTAAAGTGATATTAGTTCATTACTATCTGCTATCATAAAATACTATTTAGATGTAGTCGGGTCGGCAAAAAATCCGTCTCCGTAAATAAGAGCGCACTTGTAATGTGAGCTCTTATTTTGTTCAGTTCGATTGAAACACAGCCAACGTAAACACGTGTCACAATGCCGCAATGTGTATTCAAAAGTTACAAAAAATAAAATATATTATTATGTTAGTTTAAAGCTACAAATATAACTTATTCTACATTTACTTACCTCAAGTGCACTCTTATTTACGAAGACGGCTTTTAGCTTTGATTTTGTATGTGACCCGAAATCTAGATAGGTAGTATATGTGATCGCAGATTACTACAGAAAACGAAATAAACGCTGACAGGCGCACCAGTATATTAAGGCTGTGACTAACATAAGTGTGCAACTGATGAAACACCCGTTGAAACATTTAGATTACACGGAGATCCGATTGTTAAGCAAATTTCGCTCATATGCTCATTGTTTAGTTTGATCATAAAGCTGAAATACCCTATAAAGATTTGCAAAATTTTTAAATACACCTACAGCAATTGGAGTAATATTATAATGCCACGTCGTGTGTGAATTTATTATAAATAAATAATTCTGGGCAATCCATACAGCATCATCTAGCCACAAGATAAATATTTGTACAATCTGCAGATATTTCTTTCGGGTGTTCTGGTCGTTTTCTATGTAAAAATATATATCTATGTAATGTTTTCAGTTTAGTAATGTTTATTATGCTTATATCAGACATCTACCTCTAGTACCCATAACACAAGCTCTGCTTAGCTCGGGGCCAGCAGGTTGTGTGGATTGTCCAACATTAGTAATAATAATAACATGGCCGCTTTTAAATGATTCCGGCTCTAAGAACCATTTTATCACTTTTACGTTTGGTAAAAGTCGTATACTTAATCTTGATTATTTACGGGTTATATTCATACAAAAATATAAAGCGATAGAATGTCTATCAGAATGTTGTTACATTAAGATAGCCGTTACAGCTACTTTGCGGTTAGCCGTCAAAACCAGGCAAATATTGGAAAGCGAACCGCCTTCACAAAAAATGTACATACCCTAATATTCAGCTCAAATAAAAAGACTTATAAGGTTCGCTTTTAATTTATAAACTGTCATAAATAAAGCATAGTCGGGTCCTAACAGGCACCAGTAACTTTAACATCCTCACGAACACCCCACATAAAAGCGCTTTACTAGCTCACGCAAAAGTTCGTGTTCACGGTCGTTTATTAAAATAGCAACACTTAAAACGGTAGAGGTAAATTACCAACCCGATGCCTATTAGTCTGTGTGAACGGTGCGAAACGACGCGACGCGAGCATATTAGTTCTGTCAATCATTTATTCACTTACATCCTGACATGTTTATGCAAACGGTCAAACTATACTATCGGGGTTTCTTCAATGGAATATTAAAATATTAATAAACCTATATTTAAACTAGCCAAACTCGATGTGGAATGTTTGTAAACGAACCACGACACAAAAAACTAAAACTCACTTTTTTTGGGTCCAATTTCAGATATAATTGTGATCAATATTTATTGAATGAAGATTCTTAAATTGGCAAATCATGTGTATTAGGCCACCTTGCGCACCACGGTCTCCACTAAAGACCAGCGCTATGGTACGATCTGCTCTACCATAGCACATGCTGAGTGGAAACCGATTTTGTCAGTTTCTGTACTATGTTAATCTAAGTTTTATTTAAACGAGTCTCTATTCTGACAAATTAAAAATATTTTTACTTTACTTTACTAAATTGCGTGAATTAGGAAGGGGCGAATTTTAGATTAAGTTTAGGCGGTTTATTTACAAACATTCTACACCGAGTTTGGCACACTGACCAAAAATCTGACTCGAAGGATCAATTATTAATTTGATCATAAAATAATTTAGATCCAGGTGTATATTTATTTAAATCGTGTACCCATTATATTTCATTATACTTATAAAAAACAGTTTTATAATTCTTGGGTTTAATTTTGCCTCCCTAAACGTATGTGGGTAATTTAATTACTACAGTTGTGGTATATTTAGACATTACAAAATACCATATTCAGTACATTTGTGATTAATTGCGATATTAATCTTGTATTTTTCCTTCTGTCTTGTGTTTGATAATTATAATTTTATTCTGTAATTTCATATAATACATACACGCCAAACGTCTATAAGTCATGCATCAAACCGTTTACGAAAAACAAAAACATTTTACGAAGAATTTATGAGAATTGGAAGCGATCCAAAGTGCGTTTCGGCTCATAAAAATGTATGTATGTATGGATATGGGTCGGATTACCCAGAACTGCCTCAGCGTATCTTTACCTACTTACCCGTCTTCCAGACAAAATCGTCTAGACGAGATTTTTTATTGTTACCTCATATGAGTTACATGTCGTGAGAAAGTTCATAATTGAATTAAATATCTAACTAAAGCTATAGGTACTAACTAGCAATTTTTTTTACTTTTATCATGAAAAAAAATAAAGATTTAAAAGGTATATACTAAAATGACGCTCTTTATTTATAAACGTAATTTTTTTAAATTGTGTAATCTAATTTTATATTGTACCTACTGCCTTTTTGTATATCAATTGTTGCTGTAGATTCAAATAATAATCTAATCCGCATAGCGTCATAAATAATCGAAGGGATATCTGATTTATAAACAACTAGCTGCGCTCTGCGGTTTCGCCCGCGTGGTGATTGATATTTTGGATAATATACAATATATCTTTATTAATTGTAGCCTATGTGTTATTCTGATATGTAAGCTATATTATTGTTAAGTTTCATCAAAATCTAGAGTAGTTTTTGGGTGAAAGAGCAACAAACATCCTCACAAACTTTCGCGTTTATAATATTAGTAGGAGGTATTTGCATTGAACACTGATTATTGAGCCGCGATAAAACAGAACCAAATAATAAATTAAGGACACGTTAAATATACGATAAATTTAACAAAATTATGAAATATATTCAGTTTTGACTCAATAAAGTAGATATCTAACATTTATCAAACTAGCTAGATAATTAACTTCCAATTTCTTACCTAAAATATGTTAGGGATAATGTAAATAGGCGTAGATTTTTTAATATGTAGAATAAATTATTTTCAATCGCTGAATTTGCGTTCAAAATTATTATGAAATGGTTTGTAATTCGAATTTCGAATGGTGGTATTTAACGTGGCCAAAATAGATAGAAAAGAGATTCAATTTCGTATTTTCATTATATTATAAAATGTAATAATTCCTTCAAAAATTTTTCGTTGAACTAACAACCTAGTTATTGAGCCGTTTTTCCCTTTTTCCTCTGAATATAGGCCAATCCCATTAATAACATTTTGGGTGCCTACCTACTGTTATTAAACTAGGACATTATGTATGATGTTTGTTCTTGTTATTTTATCAATTGCGTGAATCTGGTAGCGTGTCTATAAGTTTATTTCCTCTACAATTTGCGACAACAACGCTTAATTATAACTTTCCATGTTTGTTCCTACATTTACGTAAAATGTTCACCTCAAATATTAAAACAATTTGTTCAAATTGCTACTCCTGTCTAATCGATATTTATTGTCTCTATAAGTTGTGACTGCATGAACTCTTTGGATGCCAATTTATTTATTTATTAATTAATAATTTCTGCATTTATAATGGACTTTAAAAGTTCTGACTTCAATCAAAGGTCTAAAATAGTGATGTTAATGGAATAGGCTAGTTGACTCTTTTTTACAGTAGGTCTTAAATTATAATTTTGTGTCAGATTAGAGGAAAAAAATGATTTTGAAGAGCCTAGAAAACTGCAAAACTTTATATTAAAAGGCGAAAACGCTTTCAGCCATATTACTCTATAAATTAACTACATATGCTGGGACGTTTAACAGGTCGTAATCAAACAATTAACATTAAACAAGCTATCAACAATGTAAAAATCTATTCACTCTACATCGAATTTCACTCCTACTGACATTGACATGAAATTTGCTTAGAATCCTAGAACAACATGGCCGACAGCGTTTTCAAAATTCTAAATTAAAAAAAAAACTATTTTTAAATTCATTTAACATTGTACGCGCCATATTTGACATGAGTCAAGTAGCCTATTACACTATAATAGTTTCATTATAAATATATATGTATAGTGAAAACTATGTGATGTGTAATATGTATGTACAATAAGATACTACAGAATGAACGTTATAGTTATTTTTATATGTGTATTACAAATACAAACTTAGTTCCGGGTTTAAATAGTTTTTGAAATTATATAATTCTATTATAATTAAGAACTACAATTATAAATACATATTCACAACTAAATACAAGTGTATATATATGTTATTTTTGTTTTTTCATTTTTTTTATGTAGACTTTTCACAATAATGTTATTTATAGTAAACGAGGAATGTGTAAAATAGCTCTTCCTTTTTCTGTCCTAAAGACTGACTTCTCAATGTCTAAATATTTCCAGTAAAGTTGTCTAGATTTTAAAAGTAACTTATGTAAAATAATTTTTCTCAAAATAATATTGTCATAATAAGAGTTATTTTATTATGTTATATTATCCATTACTTACCTATATATTGTTAATTTTACCCATTATTATAAAACCTCTTCGATGATTTTCCAATAGCCAGTTGCTATTATTTCTTATTAAATTATTTCTACCTACATGGTGTGTGCCATTTAAATATGAAATGAAAAAAGCATCTGTATTGTGTTTTTACAATCTTTGTTTTCACTCAAATTAATTGTTTTTCGTTGTGCCAAATTAATTTTCTTAAATATTTACTCAATTTTGTATACCTACCTACCTAACCACTTAAGGTTTATCTTGTAAATGTCAAAATGTCAATAAATCATCTCCTCGGTTGGACTTAAATGACTGTACCTGTACCTACCTAGCTCATATTTATATTCATAGTTACAGCGCCTTCTATGTTTTTAAATTAATTTGGTTTTCGTGTTTTAAAGTATGTACTAACAGACAATCGAACATGTTGCGATCGCACCACCGCAATGTACGCCGTACGGTGCGCTCTGTGTATCGACATCTTACCCCAGGGTAAGATGTCGATGGCTCTGGCAACAGACGACCGCACAGTCCAGACGTCTCGTTTCTACGAACCAACCGCACACATTATGCATACTTAGGCAGTTATTTCTAACCCATAGGAATTGACTTATGGGATAAAAAGTAACCTTTGGTTTATTCCAGGCCTAGAACTACATGTATGCAAATTTCAGCCCGATCCGTTAGTACTTTTGGCGTGAACAACCCTCCATCCATCCATCTAAACATCGCATTTATAATATTACTATGATGTGCGGTGCACCGTTCGCCAATAATATGAATGTGCGGCGCACCATTCCTCACACGATCGAATAGTCGCGGTGCGGAGCGCACCATGTTCGATCATCTGTTAGTAGGTATAGGTACTATTACAAAACCTGACATTTCTTACTCGAAATTAAAATAGGTACTTACCTGTAAACCTATGTTTATGAATTCATTGTTGCATTTACTGTTAACGAATTTATTTTGTGTTTAATCCGTTGTTATTGATTGTTGAGTGTGTTTCTGTTATTGTAAGTAGGTAGATGCTACGTTTAACAGTTGGGAGTATTCAAAATAAATAATAAAAAGCTGTCTATATTACTTTGTATTTTAATGGGAATACCTATCCTTCCTTCCGGACTCTGAAATTAATGTAGTGGAGATGTACAGTACATTACATAGGTGCTACCTAGTTCCAATGTAGACAGCGTCACAGATAATATAATACATACAGTAACAGCGTGTAAATAAGTAGGTACTATGCGGTCATTGTGGGAGCTTTGGATAATGCCTTTCTGTCCCGTGCCGCTAACTTAAGGACGCCATTATTAGGCTGAGACGTTGAGGAACATTTAGAGGGCGAGCCGGGCAGTAGGGGAGATGTAGGTAATTGGGATCACTTAGGCGGTAACAAGTATTACATACCTACCTCAACTAGATTTTGGTCAATTTGGACCCCCCTTAGAGCTCGTTCCCACTTGTCGTCTGTCGGTCGAGACTACGCTCGGAAAAAATCTATTATATTCGGATCTTGCTCGCCTAAGAGTCAGTATAGAGCTGTTCACATTTTGTCGTATGTCGAGATTCGGTCTCGACATACGACAAAATGTGAACAGCAAAATGAGACCCTTTCCCCGCTACCCTCTGTGCGTCCGCGCGTTCATCGCTGCGATCAATAACGACAAAAGATGCGATCAAAGACAATCGATTATTAACCGCTAGAGTGAACAGAAGCTCCGACATCCGAATAATATACAGACTCGATTGACGACAAGTGGGAACGAGCTCTTACCCCTTGCTAACAAAAGTAATTAAAGACCCTTCGCTTCCGATAATCATCATTCATTGGGTTGTGAAATCACATCAAATCCTAATACCGAACAACTACCAGAATATTATAAACCTTAGAATAATGTTACTATTATTACGAGTATAGGTACCTATTCGTGTTACTAACTACATACAATACGTATAGTTATTCTTTGCCAATATCTATCTATCTGCCGTGCTAAGGAAAGATTGGTCAAGAAGTAGCTTGTGGCCGGGCTAGTTATGGATTTTAATTTTACAGAAACCTCATCTAAAACGTTTTATCTTTACTTTTTCTCTGAAAAGTAGAACAGCAGCCAGTAGGGCTGCCACGCTATTTAACACTTAACGTAACGTGCGTTATCAGCGTTATTACGCTAATTTTAGCGCGGATAACGCGTGTTAAGGCGCATTTTAACGGGAAAAACGCCTTTTCACGATTCACTAGTTATTTGCGTTGAAAAGCGTGGTAGCCTCCCAGGTACTAGTAGCAGCACACAACGTCAATCGGACCTCATATAGAGTGGTAGCTGGTAGCCAAGCCACCATAGAAGTAGCCACTGACATTGTTTTTGAACGAAAAAAATAACGACTTTTTCGATGTAGTTTCTGAACGCATTTTCTCTTCTGTCATTTTCGGTAAAACATGGCGGAGGACGAAGATGGTGTTTCTGACAAAAAATCACCCCAAAATTCAAGCAATGGGGGCCCTCCGCAAGACAACGACCAAAATGCATCGAAGCCGGACCTCGGCATCGAAGAGACCAAATACAACGCCACCGAGAACGACGAGACTTCACCGACGGAGGCCTCGAGCTCGTCCTCAAGTGAGTGTTTTACGTTGTTTTTTGTCACAAATATAGAGGAATTCCTGAGCGATCGTTCGTTTCGTTTGCAGAAAACGGCGGCGCGGTAAGGAAGGAATACAATCAGTTCTCATTCCGTCACTTCCTGAAGCGGGACCTGTCTCTGCCGGGCAACTCGACGTACGAAAACACCGGCGCCCGACCCAAAGTTTACGCCAGCACGGCTGCGCACTCGCCCGCGCGCTCACCCCCTCGCGACGCTGACCCGCGGCGCGACAAGTCGCGCGACTCGCTGCCCAAGGACCGCATCGACCTTGCCTCTTCGGGCAGCTCCGTAGAGATCCCTTTTAGTGTGCTCGACAACTCGGACTCCAAGCACAACTTCTACTCGGAAGCGTCCGACTCGCCCTTCTACCATCGCCCCAACCTAGCCTCCGAGCCCCTCGGCATGCCTTCTCTCCCTGATTTCGTTCAAGATCACATTCTAGTCGAGCAAGCCTATCTGAACCCTAACGGGCCTATATCTGTAGACTTAGATAATTTACCAGACTTTACATTCAATACCAGCTTCAATGCTGGCTCATCATCTTCCCTGGGGCGCAGGAATAATGCTAGTTATGGAGGGCAGGATTATGACTATGATAGCTACATGGGTGCAGCGGCAGCAAGCGATGTGCGGCCCGATGTGAGGGATATTCCTCTAGACTTGCCTCTCGGGGCCGAGGGGGCTGCGGCAGCTGCCATTCCATTGGACTTACCTCCACACCTGAATCTGGACCTCACTGAATCTGTGAATCCTGCTGATAGAAGGAACAACTCTCCCAGGAACACCTTCCCATTGGATCTGCCACCAAACGCAGGTAATTCAAGAACCATTCTTTGAACTCCTATTATAATCATGGTAACATACAGTATTTCTTTCCTAAGAATCTACTATTCATGTCAAACATCTTTGAATAAATCTTAAAAATAAACTCAAAATATGAATATTATAAACTAGCCCAAAAGGTGTGTTGGTCAAAAGATCAAATATCTGTGCATGTGGGAATAAAACTAAAGCTATTTAAGTAAAAGAAGTTAAGTTTAGATATTGATTAGTGACCTTACTTTATAGTCAGTGGCTATTGTTTTCCAATTCACAGAATTACTTAATTCATAATAAATAATTAACTACCATTTAATTACCACATGCTTCGGGTAATGCAAGTAATCTTTGCTTAAATTACAGTATGTATATTGTGATCATAATAACTAGTTTTACTTGAATAGGATATGTATTTTCATTTATTTGATGATACATTATTAAGAATCCCTTTAATTCTAAGATTAATGATTACTGATGACTGTAATTCTTAGTTCAGCAATGAATATAATATTGTTTCTATTAGATTTATTATTCATTATGTTGATTCTTTCATACATTCTGTTCATACATCAATAACATGTTTCTTTAGGCTAACAAAATAAGCTCATAAGCAAGGGACACTGATGAAATCAACCACTTCAGGTAATCTATGTGGTTGAGTGGGTCATAAAGTCATAATTTAGTATAGAATTTGTTTTTTTTTACCATTTAGGTTACAATTTGACTTGTCTATGAGCTTAGTAAGCCTAAAAAAATAAAACATTATTTATAGACGTTGATTTTTGCTGTTGTAAAGCTTGAACTCCAACTTCATGATTTTCTAGGCATGGTACGAATGCCTGACTTCTTGCCGACCATGCACCCAGGCAGGACATCTCCGGAGCCGGAGCACCAGGACATTCAGCTGCAGCAGATCATGTCGGAATTGGAACGGACCAGGTCAGTATTTTATGAAGTTAATTGGTTTTCCTAAGGTGAAGTTAATTGGTGTTCCTAAAGCTGGTTTTATAGTCACTACGCTGGACGCGCCGCTGGGCAGCGCGCTGTTAATGTTTACTGATAAGCGTTTACTGAACGGCGGCGCTACACAAGCGCGACTTTGTAACGCAACAACTACCCCCATACATCTCCGTACGCGAAACGCGTAACAATAAAACCAGCCTAAAATTCAATGCAATTGCTGTTGTCGTTCGGTGCGTTCGCGCATAGAGATTCACTGTCATAGCAAGAAATGCTCACAGAACCTAACCAAAGGCTGCCTGTATAGTCTAAAAATAAATGGAAAAAGCTGGGCATGATGAAGATTAAATACATATGTTCGAGCTCCCATTTTACTAAGAATTATAAAATGTATAATTGGGATATTTTTAGGAAACTACCATGCATGTGAAAGGAGAAATTGACAGATTGATTTTCAGACTGTTTCTCTTCATAGTATTTCTTCACCACATTGGTCTTTCACAAATGTCATATCATATTGATTTTTTTTTGCGCTAAAGTAATGTCGTAGTGGTCTTTTTGTCATAGTAAATTTTAACAGAGATTTATATTTATTTATAAATAATTAATACTGGACAATTCACACAGCATTATCTAGCCCCATGTTAAGCAGAGTTTGTGTTATGGGTACTAGATAACTGATATACATAATACAATATATTACATAGATATATATTTTTTATTATACATAGAAAACTACCAGAAAACCCGGAATAAATATCTGCAGATCGTACACACAATGGTTCCGAGGCGGGAATCGAACCCGCAACCTCCTGCGTCGCAAGCGGACCTTCGCTCACCGCGCCACATCGGTCGTCAATTCGTAATGTATGGAGAAAGATCCCGAAGCGGTCCCATAAAAAAAATATTCGTACTTGTCTCAAAAAACTTTTAAAACAGTGTAAATACTAGAGTCTGAACTAAAATAAAAGTTAAATTAATTAATGCATGCTATCAACCACAGATCTGAACTATTCACGGAACGTAGCCGCCGCTGCCGTTTCGAAGAGGAACTAGAGATATACCGCCAAGAGGAGGTGCGCCTGAGAGCCGAGCTGGCGAAGGCGAGAGCGAGCGAGACGCAAGCGCGCGACGCGCTCAGCGACCTGCGCCAGAGAGAGAGGGAGTATACCGGCCAGTTGGATGCTGCTGCGGATAGAGTGGAGGGGAATCTTGTAGATGCCGCTGTAAGTTACACTAATATTATGTTTCTGCCCGTGGCTTCGCACGCGTTTCTATGGAAAGGTTCAAAGGTTGTTTCTATCCCATGGGAACTGATTTATGGGATAAGATGCGTTTGTTTTATATTATTCGTGGTCTAGACTTACATCTATGCAAAATGTAACATCACAGTTGCTGGAAAACTCGCAGAGCATCATCTAGCCCCAAGCTAAGCAGAGCTTGTGTTATGGGTACCAGATAACTGATATACATAATACAATACATTACATAGATAGATACTTTTTTATTTTTCAGGGTGGGCCATACATTTTTGCACATTTGAAACACGAATAAAAATAAAACTACTAATATTATTTTGTTGATGATTTATTTAACGTAATAAACATTTATTGCAATTTATTTTTTAAAAATGACATCGTCGAGGTGTGTCCCGTCTCGTCGCTGGCACTCCTGCAACCGACTACGTAACACATGCTACAAGGAATCGCGGCTATCTCCTCATGGATGTTTTCTTTCAATTGGCATATGGTCGTTGGTTTATTGTGGTACACTCGACTCTTCAGATATCCCCACAAGAAAAAATCGCAAGGTGTAAGGTCTGGGCTTCTTAGAGGCCATGGGATATCACCTCTGCGAGAAATCAATTTGTTAGGAAACATTTCTTTGACCACCGGTAAAGTAACTTTTGACGTATGGCATGTTGCTCCATCTTGTTGCATCCAAGTCCTGCTGTTGTATCGTTGTCGATCCTGTTTGCTCGAACTTCTTGACCCAAGCTTTAATTAAATTAACACTTGGAAACTCACTTATACGGCGTAATCCGTATTCAACTCTAAATAGGCGTCGTACAGTAACGTAGGAGTTGTTGTTTTTGTAAATTTTTTTAGACAAAAAGCACGCTGTTCGCCCGTGAAGCGCTCCATCGTGAATAAAATTGCATGAAGCGGCTCATCATTCCCCGCACCCCGCGCGCCCCTCCCTCTAACGGTTTTCGAGAAATCAAGTTTTGCTATTTGCAAAAATTTATGGCCCAACCTTTACATAGAAAACGACCAGAACACCCGAAACAAATATCTGCAGATCATATATTTTTCCCTCGAATCCGCAACTTCCTGTGTCGCAGGTGGACCTTCGCCCAACGCGCCACAGAGGTCGTCAAACCAATTCATGTAGTTTGGTTCCCTGACAGTGAAAGGTTTCCGTGGCATTTATTTGTATGTTTGTACTACTTGTCTAAGTGCTTATTTTGTAAGCCTAAAGAAATAAAATACATTTTGAATTTTGTTTGTTACAGACCCGAGCGTCGGAAGCTGAGGCGACTATAGCAAAATTAAGGAACCAAATCAAAATATTAAAGGTAAGATACTGATGGGGTCAATAAACTATAGTTATGTCATTCTGATCACTAATTAGGCAAGCAAGGTGGTCAGGGCTTTTGGTGCAGGGTGTTTCTTTTACAAAAGTATAAAATGGGGAATAAATAGTTATAAAGATCTAAGCATACATAGGGACAGACAGACAGCGGGAAGCGTCTGTTTTATACTATGTAGTGATGTGAAATTTCTGATGTGTCCATGATTCCTGAAATGTGTAAAGCACTAAGTTTTTATCGCATATTCATGACAACAAATTAACAGCATTTCTTATGGCTAAGAGATTCAGTGAATCAGTTACTAATGTGTCATTTTGTTTGTAGGAGGAATTGAGCTGTTCGCAAGCTTTAAACCGTTCGCTGCGATCGACGCAGAGCGCCGCATCGACGGACCTTAGACGTGCCACCACAAGGGCTGAAACCTCACTCAGGTACTTACGGGCGAAGCCGCGGGGCGCAGCTAGTTGTATATAAATGTATACCATTCATTATTAAACGAAGGGTCTCCAATCTACAAGTATCGAAAATAATCTTGTTTCTCAACACCAAGAAAATTACAAGTAATTTCAATTTTAATACATATTGTTGGATTATAGAACTAGAAGACTCTATAAAAGCGTTTGACGAGTCCTTCAGACAGTTCTACCTATTGTACATTATACTAAATAAACTATTGCTATACCAGATAAACATTTTTCTAATAATTTTTCAAATTATTCATCACAAAATTTATAATTAAATCACGAAAACACAAAATTATAGTTACTTGGCAAAGACTCCCTCAGATCTAAGGCTGCTTTGTCTAGTTACAAAAACGCAGTAGAAGCTCCTGTATAAATAAAATAGTTTGCTCTTTGATTGCGTACATACCTACTTGTAATAAACCTTTCAGGGTGAAAGATAATGACACCTTGTCTTCTGACTAAGTTTGCTTGTATTACACCGGCTTCCCACGGTGCGTGATATTGCGGACGCACGCGCACCAGCCCGCACTACGCACCGTGGGAAGGGTCTCGTCCGTGGTCGTAGAGGACGTCTGTGGCGGTGCGCCGGTATCCGTCGCGAGGCGGTAACTTAAAAGGTGCGGTGCGGCGCCTCGTTTCACTCGCGTGAACGCGTTCTCTTTCACTTTGCATTTTGAAATGAAGTTATCAAAAGATCTACACAGACCGCACGCACCGTGGGAAGAGCCCTGTCTGCGTGCGTTGCCGTCCGTGATCGTCGACTGTGCGTGATGATCCGCAGAATCGCGGACCGTGGGAAGCCAGCTTTAGACAGACACGAGGGCTCGATCCTCTGTATACTTAAACACTAAAATCATTTATTTTCTTAAAGTGATGAACTGTCCTCTAGAAGCTTTATTTGACGTTTCAGGGAGCTGCTAGCCGGCGTGGAGCAACTGAAATCCCTGGGGCTTAGCCTCGAGCCCACATGATCCGCGCCGCCGCCGCCGGTACGTACCTATGTAGCCTCTCAACCCAAAGATCTGGACTAGGACAGTTTAGCACTAGGATACCCTTGAAGATTAGCGGACGATCAGCACTCAAGAAGCAACCTTAGTATTCCTTACCTTAGGTTTAAGATATGTTTTCATTCAAATGTATTTTAGGCTGGTTTTATAGTCGCCGCTGGACGCGCCGCTGGGCAGCGCGCTGTTAACTTTTACAGATAAGCGCATACTGAACGGCGCTGCACAAGCGCGCGACTATGAAACGCAACTACTACCCTCATACATCTCCGAACGCGCGCACTCCAACGGCGCTGCCCAAACGCGTAACAATAAAACCAGCCTTATGGTCATTATGTTTTAATTTTTTGTTTAATAAACATTAATCTATAAATAGCACGAATATAACCTAATTTAACAGACAAAAAATAATGTCATTTCGACGATATGTAAGGAAGGGGCAACAACATATTTAATGATGTCTAATTAATTTAGTTTTTGTGATATCTGTAATGGCTCCACGAGGCTACTATCGCTAAGTTTTATTCGCTTAGCTCAGTTAGCTCAATCACTGCGCAGCCTCAGCAGTGCTGACAGACGAGTTCGCCATGAGCATTGAAAGTGTTAGGCTTCTGTTCTACGTATGCGTTGTGGCATGGCGCGTCCATGTTGGGGTTTGAGCGTTTGCAGCAGTAAATAATTGAATTGAAATAAGCGAATGTCTTGTTCCGTGGAAATCCAAGCTCAAGCGACAGTAGCCAATGTGCCAGCCTATGGCTGTTGAAATTTCGCCCAAAAATCATATAAATTGATGACCTTTATTTCGAAATGGTCGGTGATTTGTATTTCACATCAATCTATCTTTGAAGCTATACCTATCAAAAACTTTCTCAATCGATCCATGTTAGATCTATTGAGCAATGCATTGTATTTTGTTGACATGTAAAATTCCACTGTATTTTATCTCGAAAACTTATAGTTAATTAAGAAGGTACTGGTTATTCGTTAACTGATCTGAGCATCTGAGCTGAAAGAGTTCTAGACTAAAATGTCCTTGGAGGAGTTTGAAAGCACTAATATTTGAATATTTTTTAAATAGTAGGTTATTATTCCCGACAAAAGACTTGTGTAAAGACATAATTGACACCACTCAGCAATCCCCAAACACGAACGGAACAACTGTACAATGAATCTCATATGAGGACCAGAAATGTCATTGAAAGATGTTCGGATTCCTGTCAAAAGGAAACTATATCACGATTCCGAATCCAAGATATTTTTTGTCAACAAAGACATTATTGAAAACTTATAATAACAGAAAACAACGAGCAAGGTAATCACGAAAAACTAAAACACAAACTTCAACAATGCATAATCTTACATGTGCAGTGAAAAATGTTTAAACTTTGAATTCGAAAACGAACCAGATATCAATTAAATTATGCTTTCAAAACCGAAAATTGTTTCGAGCTTCTGTTTTTTGTTTTGATGATACCAATGTCATTTAATATTTTACACCAATATTCCTTGGGTATTGTAACAAAAAATATCCAGTAAATCTGTTTTGAGATCAGTGATTTTTTCATTTAAGGTTTTTTCGTTTTGAGAATTATTATGCTTGACGGCACCAGTTACTGAACGCCTCAAACGTAAAATGTTTTGGGACAACTTTGCGTAAGTGCAAAGGGTGCAAAGTGGTATTTTTCGCCAGTTCATCCAGCTTTGTGCAGTAGTTGCAAAGTAAGTGGTTTGTGCATTCTGTTTTCTCTACGACTATACCATTATATGGATTAGCAACGAGTATACTTTTGTAGGTACTAGAATCTCCATCAGCGATTAACTGAGAATGTACACCATGCATCTCTATGGTGCTTTTAAAGCCTTCTGTTATTGCAAGAGCCTCCATTCCACTTGAGAGACCACTGTAGTTTTTAAAACAAATGTGATCTGGGCAAGAAATATTGCGATTCGCTGTTCTGGCATAGATCATGCAATACTTATTTTTTACTGCCATATACAGGACTTTGTTCTATATCCAATAATTACAGCAGCACCTGATAAGGATGTATAGTTTTTCTATAGGATGTTTTAGACCAGCACTTGTCTGCCACTATCGTGATCATTTGGCACGGAACACCACCGTGAACTTTTTTCAGGGGTATATAATAATAGAAAAACAAAACGTATGCATGCTGGTACTTAGTATTGTATCAATATGTTTTAAAACACTCATACATATCAGTGGTTTCTTCCACCATCCCATCTTCAATATGTAATATTTTAATTGTCTCAACGGGAAGGACATCAGGACACATTACTGGTTGAACAACTGGAAAAAATAATTGATTAAATTCTGGTAAAAATAAAAGAAAGGTAAAGCTCAATGACAGAAAGTTGAAAGTATACATAAGTTTTTATTAATTAATTACATCACAACCTACTTGTAATATTATCACTGTCATGGATTTTAACGAATTGAACCCATACGTGTGCATAGGATTTTTCCTTTGCTAGGAGTTAAGTTCTTGATAAAAGTGCCTTGAGATCAGCATTCAGATGGTCGTTCACGAAGACTCGATTGGTGGCATCCTTGAAGCCCACGTCCACAGCTGTAAGGCCCTTGGTCATCCTTGCCGCTGCCATGAACAGCCTTGACGTGTACCTATTTAGGAAACTGACGACTATTGCCTTCTCCTTGGAATTGTACAGAGGTATTCTGTATACATAGTTAAATTGTGACTTACCCCCATATCTTGAGTCATTACCTCGACCTCGATTCAAACTCTACTCAACCTCCAAATGCGTTTCGGTATGCTTGATCGTAAAAAAATCTTTCACTCGAAACAGCCTTCGAAAATTTTCTCATACGACTGGAATATCGAACTGTCATCTCCAGGTACCTCGCTACCTACCTTGAATGCTCCTCAAAATAGTTTGTTGTTATTTACAATAGATTTTGAATATACCGTCTCAGCAAATACTCGGTTGTGCACATACTATTATCACTGCTGGAAATCAACAATAGTGACAACAATCGTGGGTTACCTTTGACACCGATATTGCAAGTGCTAATCGCTCTTGAGATTTTACGCAACTGGTAATTTTCAGGTGGGCTTTCCTTTCTTGCTTCTGTGTTTCTGTGTCTAGTTTACAAAACAATGGATAAATTATTATTCCAGTTTTTGAGATAGTTTGCCGCGACTTACATAAAATTTCCCAGTCCGTAGTATCAAAGACGGTAGCACTTATTTCGAATAGATTGGCTTTGAAATCAGGACAATATATTAAATTTCTAAAATCAAATGAAAGAATAGACGTTAAAAGAAAATTTCACCGTATTGCAGGGTTTCCAGGAGTAATTGGGTGTGTTGATTGCACGCATATCCCAATAAAAAATAATTCCAGAGAAAGTGGTGAAGTCTTTCGAAACAGAAAAGGCTGGTTTTCCATTAATGTTCAAATAGTTTGTGGGTCTGGAATGGAAATTTATGATATTGTTGTTCGATGGCCTGGATCTGACCATGATTCGCGCATTTTCAGCAATAGCAGGTGCTGTTTAAGATTCCAAGAAGGTGATCTGGCTGGAAGCGGCATTCAAGTGGGGGACGGAGGGTATGCACAGACTGCCTTTATGTACACTCCAGTGCCAAACCCTCAAACAGACCCACAAAACCGATATAACCGAGCACACATATTATCATTAACAAGGAACATAATTGAACGTGTAAATGGTGTATTAAAAAGACTTACTAGAAAATTACAGCATAGCACACCAAATACCTGCAATATAATTGTTTCTTGTGCAGCTGTCCTGCATAACATATGCTTAAGAACTAATGAACCTATACTGGAGCCTGAAGTAGAGATGTCCCCATTTCTAATGCTCAAGACACAAAGAGGCAGTATTATACGTTTATAATTTGAATTGTAGACATTCTAAATTCTCTGTAATATCGCTATAAAGTTGGAAAATGGTCTAATAAAAACGTTTCTTTATTTCTAATTCTTTTTCTGGTAACTCTCTCTTGGCCCTGTTGCAGCGGAGCAATTCTTCAGGAGTTTCTTTCTCAGCCTTTTCTTTCAAATATGATCAAAGCAAACTCGCTACCAAATACGTCTGCTCCGCTGCCATCAGCATAATTGCTATAAGAGGAACTATTCGAAATACAGAAAAAGGAAAGGCTTTTCTTTTTTCTGTATTTCGAATAGTTCCTCTTCTCTTTTTTATTTTTTTTCGTATGCCTGCTGCCTTACTTGGAATTCTTCCTCAACTACTCTTGACCGCACATTTCTTGGTCCTGAAATTAAAAACTGTTTGAGACCTAATGGTACTTACATATATCGCCATTCTACAAAAGGGCTGATTCTACAATCCAGCAGCGACACATATGTATGTACAATATTTAGAATCATTTATTCAGTTCTTACACAGATCTTATGTAAAAAAAGTATAGTACCAAACATGTATTACTAAACTTTTATACTGTGGGGTATTTTTAATAAAACTTACCTCGAAATGGGGCTGCACCAAAGTCAGTTTGCTGGGACACTGGACGTCGTCGCGGTGGAGTCTCACGACGTGCAGGTGGTGTGGTATCACTTCGTGGTGGGGGTGGTGTATCACGTCGTGGTGGGGGTGGTGTATCACGTCGTGGTGGGGATGGTGTGTCAAGTCGTGGTGGGGGTGGTGGAGAGTCACGACGACGTGGTGGGATACCCAAATACTGCGATTCAGATGTTTCCATCATTTTCACCACTACAGCATCTAAATTCATGAATAAAATTTTAATAACATGAATACCAAAAAGTCATCATCGCCAAGGTGTAGTGCAGTTGCAAATATCTAGGTAAGTGCAAAGGGTGGCTGGTATTTTTCGCCAGTTCATCCAGCTTTGTGCAGTAGTTGCAAAGTAAGTGGTTTGTGCATTCTGTTTTCTCTACGACTATACCATTATATGGATTAGCAACGAGTATACTTTTGTAGGTACTAAAATCTCCATCAGCGATTAACTGAGAATGTACACCATGCATCTCTATGGTGCTTTTAAAGCCTTCTGCTATTGCAAGAGCCTCCATTCCACTTGAGAGACCACTGTAGTTTTTAAAACAAATGTGATCTGGGCAAGAAATATTGCGATTCGCTGTTCTGGCATAGATCATGCAATACTTATTTTTAACTGCCATATACAGGACTTTGTTCTATATCCAATAATTACAGCAGCACCTGATAAGGATGTATAGTTTTTTCTATAGGATGTTTTAGACCAGCACTTGTCTGCCACTATCGTGATCATTTGGCACGGAACACCACCGTGAACTTTTTTCAGGGGTATATAATAATAGAAAATACAAAACGTATGCATGCTGGTACTTAGTATTGTATCAATATGTTTATTCTGGTAAAAATAAAAGAAAGGTAAAGCTCAATGATAGAAAGTTGAAAATATACATAAGTATTACATCACAACCTACTTGTAATATTATCACTGTCATTACGTGCATCTAATCCAGATATATTGGAGCATATTGCCTGCATTTCATCTTCCACATCATTGATATCGGGGGCAGTAGAAGGTCCGCCACCTGTTCTATACAACTCCTGTCTGTGGACAGTCATCTTTTTCTTCGTTAATTTTTTTACGCCTTCGTACTTTTAATTTTAAAGTTTTAGCCGTACGAACTGCGGTTTCACTAGATGCAGCATTAAATGTTGTTGCAATTTTGGTCCAAGCATCATCTTTGTTGGTCACGGCGCGTCGGTTATCTTGTTTGCGATTACTGACCGATATTTGGTCACTAGTTCGGTCAGTAAACGTACTTCCGAACTACTGAAATTTGTAGCACGTTCACGTTTCTTAGATAATTCCATTTTCTTCGATAAAATGATAAATAACACGGTTTGTTTGAACTGTAAACAAGCAAGCGACAACAGGTTATGTTTTGCAATCAACGTCAAATACAGTTTTTTTGCTATTTTCTCGCGGTGGCGGCGCCGTGGTGTTTGCGTAGCTCCGACATTTAGGCCGTGCGCTGCGTTAAGCGGGTGCACGGCGCGGGCATCCGACGCGGGCATCCGTCGCGGGCATCCGCGTCGTGCTCCGTCGCGGACAAATAGCCCGTCGCGGGTATCCGCAACGACCTCCCGCTAAACGCAGCGCCGCCAGTACAATTTTAGACGTGCGGGTGTACAGTCGATTCATAATGGATTATTTGTTGATATACTACCTAGCCAAAAGACGACGTAGACAACAGCGGCAGCCAATCAGCCCATATGTCTCGTCCAGATTGTTGTGTGGAGAATTTGTAACCAAGTTTACGCTATTAAGAGAAGATGAGAGGAGATTTTTTAAGTATTTTAAAATGTCAACGTCTACATTTGATGAATTATTTTCGAAACTTGAACCATATTTGAAACATAGTGCTAATACTCTTAAAGTAAGAAGTGTATCAATTATATTACCAATAGAGAGGTTGGCAATAACGGCAAGGTAAGTAAATAAAATGTTTTTCTTGATATAAAATATTTTTATTTTGTCAGTCAAGATCACGCATGTATACAACCAAATCAGTTATTGGACTTATCATAATCATAAGTAACAGTAAAATCACAGTGATTGGATTTATCACTTATTATAATTAACAATATTTTAATCTACAATTACTTTAATGAGAACTAAGTATAACAATTTGGTAGTGTAGGTACATACGTAAAGTAAATCAAAATCACAGTCATTGTAATTATCATAATTAACAATATTATAAGGCTACTTCCAATCTTTGTCTTTCTTCAAATAGAGTATAAATGCAGTAAATAATTGATAATAGGATTAATGTTCTGCTTGAGTGTCATTTGTCACTACGATGTTCGATAAATCCTCCAATGTAATAACATTTTCTCTTTCAATTTCAATTAATAAGTTTAATACCTTTGATCGAAACAATAATTTTTGATATGTAGACAATTTTTTTACGTTTGGCATAATAGATTTAAAAAATGACAAGTCTTCATCATTTTCTTCGTCCTTTTTGTGTTGTATGGATTGTAATAATTGTATTTCAAAAGGAGTCGGCGACGACGCCTTTTTACGCTTTGATTGTTTTTGCGTTTCTCTGCTTGCTGTGTCATTTTCATTTCCAGATGTACTGGTCTCAGGTATTAACACCTCACTAGTGTCAACTATTGGGTGTTGGGACAATTCAAGTGTACTTGTATGACCCGAAGAGTCGTCCTGAGAATTTTCCAAAGATTCTTGTCCTTCTACTCTTTTGTTAGAGTCCAGAAAAGTCATAATATTATAATAGCTGTACCCTTTTCCTTTTTTAGCACCAGAACCAGACTTAAGTTTCTTGTTACTAGCTTTGACTTTCGTATAGCAATCTCTCGCGGTTTTCCAACGCGCTTGTATTTTTTTTTCTGAAAAATGAAAAATAATACATACTTAAAAATTAATTTTGTATTTTTCACAGGTACTTAGTAAGTGGACATACTTTCGTGGATATGCACTTGGCGTACCATGCGGGACAATCTACCATCCGAAAAATTGTTAATGATGTCTGTCAAATTATATGGCAAAGACTGAAAGAAGAATGTATACCAGTATTTACACGTATGCGATGGGAAGATATAGCAGAAGGCTTTTTAAGCAACACAAATTTTCCTAACTGTTTAGGTGCTGTAGATGGAAAACATATACGGATTATAAGACCACCTCACAGCGGATCACTTTACTACAATTACAAACATTACTATTCCATTGTCTTGCTTGCAATGTGTAACGCAAACTATGAATTCACCTACATAAATGTTGGAATACAAGGTAAAGAATCTGACTCTTCAGTTTTCACCAACAGCACTTTATTTCAACAGATGCAGGATGAGCTATTAGATATTCCTCCTCCAAAATCATTGCCAGTGCTACAAAATAATAAACCAACCAATACTGCAGCTACCACACCAGTGCCATACGTCATAGTTGGGGATGAAGCGTTTGGACTGTCTACACATCTTATGCGACCATATGCGCGGGCTATTGCAATGGATCATAGAAAGAAAATATTTAATTATAGATTGTCAAGAGCTAGACGTTACATTGAATCAACCTTTGGAATAATGGCCAATAAGTTTCGAATACTTCATCGTCCACTTAACGTTTCTAGAGAACATGCCATTTGTTTCATAAAAGCAATTTGTATAATGCATAATTTTGTACGAAAAAGAGACGGACTCGGTAATATCAGCGATGTTGTCATAACACCCCGCCATATCCGCGATATCACAAATGGATTTGGGCTAGTTCAAAGAAACTCGTATACAATACGAGATCAGTTCGCTGATTACTTTGCCACAAACGGTAAGATATCGTGGCAAGATCGCTGTATTTATTGATTATTTACTTAAGTTAAAAAAAATTTGCTCGTGAAGAGGTCACAATACAATAGTTAAATAACAATTAACATAAGTAAATACAAAATGTTTACTAAGCCTAAAGGTGGGTACAGACTATGTAACATATTACCTACATGTTATTTTAACATGTTTTATATCATTCAGTGTCCACATTATCTGAAACTTGTTATATAGCAATGTCGTATAACATGTTATGTTATATAGTCTGTACCCACCTTAATAAATGAAAGAAGTAAATAAGTATGTAGTAAATAAATTTATAAAGTCATAATAAAAAGTAAGAATTTACCTGTTGACTTTTTTTCTGTGTCACTGAAGTCCTCATAATTTTCGTATAATTCTTTACAAATCTCGAGCCATGCAGCTTGACGCGCATCCCTGTCTTTATACAAGTTGTTAGACAAATCCCATAAAGCGGGGCGACATTGCACTTCTAAAATAACACGTTCCGTATCAATATCACTCATGTTTATCAACTTGATTGTACAAGCACGGCGCGTGCGACACGGATAACGCAGCGGCGCTCACTGATTTTCTAGAAACATCTCCGCTCGCGTGCTCCGTCGCACGGACACGCGAGCGTACCCCCGTCGCCCGCGCCGCGTGTGACGGGCGTTCCGCCTTAAGGATCGAGCACATTATGTCGGGCCGCAGCGGGGCGGAGCGGGCCGCAGCGCAGTGCAAAATGCTTACCTAGCACATAATGACGGGCCGGGTCGCAGTACATTGACGGATTTTGAGAACAGTGTACTGTCAGAATTGGTGTGCAACTGTACGTTATAGGAGTAATTGTGTTCTGTGGATATGGATAGCTCTGACGAAGAACTTTCTTTTTTTTGCTTGTTGTTAGAAGAAGAAAAAAATGAACAGCATAAACAAGTTCGTCAAAAAAGAAAACGTAAAATATGGATACATCCAATTTGTTCGAAGAGAAAGGTATTCGGCGAATACCATCATCTTTTTCCCGATCTTTTAGCAGACAAAGACAAATTTTGGGGATATTTTCGTATGACTCCTGATCGCTATTTTCAATTACTTGAAGTAATAAAGGAGGATCTGCATAAAAAAACAACAACCTTTCGTGAGCCTATAGGACCAGAAGAACGGCTTGTAGTGTGTTTGAGGTAAGTGTTATTATATCATACCTAGTGCTTTTGATGTTTCCCTCGGGAATCTCTTAAGCAATCGAGATTAAAGGTAGCCTTTGTTTTTTTCCATGTCAAGGGCTACATTCATGCCAAATTCCATCTAAATCCGTTCAGCCGTTTTCGCGTGATTGAGTAACAAATAGGGTTGGAGTTAGTATCGTGCGGCACCAATACGGGGGTAAGCGGGGTGGTAGGGAAAGGGCGGGGGGAGAGGGGTAGAGTATCCTCCGAAAGTTTGGCGGTGAGGAAACTCTTAGTTCGGGAGAAATATATATTTTTTTATTACACCAACCTACAAAAGCCTGCCAGAATCGAATTTTAGGCTTATATACTTGATAATACAAAAAGAATTAGGTGCGAGGAGCGAAGCGACGAGCGTATTAGGTCGACATGAACCACCGCGCTCGAGCCGAGCGAGCGAAGCGAGCGTGCCGCGGCAGCGGCCGGCGAAGTGCCAGAAACGAATTATGAGCGTATATACTTTGTCACTTCTCATCCTACAAAAATCACTAAAAACACGAATTTGGGGTTAAGATAGTCATATCAGCAGGCTTTTGTAGGTTGATGTAATAAAAAAATATATATTTCTCCCGAACTAAGAGTTTCCTCACTGCCAAACTTTCAGAGAATACTCTACCCCCCCCCCTACCATCCCGGTTACCCCCAAATTCGTGCCGCACGATACTCAATTTTACCCAACAAATATTCAAACATAGAAACATCCACACTTTCACATTTATAATATTAGTAGGATTATCTGACACACATGGTCCTGCACTTATGACTAAATATTAATATTTGAACTGTAAGTATATTTATATATCTATAGCGTATAAGAAAGTAAAACCATTATCATTATTAATATTATTATATTCAATATAACAAGTATCACAAAATCACAGAACAAAAACCTTTAATCAACATCTTCTATTTCTCTTCTTTGGCCTCTTATTTGCCCATCTCAAAATACCATTCATTGGTTATCTTTTTTTTGTTGAATAGACTTTAAAAAAGCGTTTAATGCGTTTTCATCTAGACTAATCTCTTCCTCTGTGTAAATATTATTTGGATTCACAACGTTTGTTGAATTTGGTGTTGTTATTTCGTTTAGAGGTTGCTCGTTTGAATTAATAAGGATTAGGGGCGGAGCGCTCTCTTGAGATACGTTTAAAACATATTGTTGTTTAGACTTGTCCAAAACCTTCTCCTCTGCATCGGTAACTATTTTAAAAACTTCACGTTTCACACGAATTTGTACATCTTCCGGAAAATTTGAAACAGTTTCCCCCAAGTTCTTGAAAAAGTCAACTATTTTGTCCGATTTATTCTTTTTAGCACTGTATTTTTTTTCTAAATACTCTTGTAATAGCGAGTGTGTTGGTGAAAGCTGTGGTGGAGTATCTAAACTTTTGGAATTTCTTTTGTAAGGACGAGGTGAAATGCTTTGTGAAGTACCAGCACTTGAACCAGGACTATCACGGCTACGAGAATCATCCTCATCACCTGAGTCTTGGGAAGTATTATTTGGTGGAAAATTAGAAAAAGTTTCATCCTCGTTTCTAATATAGGGGTTAAGGAAAGACAATAAATCTTCATATTTTGGTTTCTTCATATTTGTGGCAGCTTGTCCACTTTTGGTTTTCCTTAACTTTTTAGCGCGTCTGTAATTATCTCTTATTCGTCTCCATCTATCTCTGCAAGTTTTAGCTGTGGAAGAAAATATATAAGTATTAGTAAAGTTTAAACATAAAGCATAATAAATAGGCTGATGATGATGATATATATATGTATTTGTGTATTTATATCAGTTGTCTGACACAAACTTTGCTTAGTTAGTTTGGGGTCGGATAGCTGTATATGTGAGATGTCCCACATTTATTTATTTCTTGTTTCAGATATTTGGCGACAGGAAATTCAATGAAGTCATTAGCCACTACTTTTCGACTTGGTGAATCAACTGTCAGACAAATTATTTACGAGGCATGTACAGCCATATTTAAGAAACTATCACCTAATGTCATGCCCGTGCCAACAGAAGTAGACTGGAAACGTAAAGAACAGCGTTTTAGAAGGCAATGGAATTTTCCAAATTGCATTGGGGCACTGGATGGAAAGCATGTTATTATTGAAGCACCTCCGAACAGTGGTTCCCTTTATTTTTCATACAAAAAAACGTTTACTATAGTTTTATTAGCCTTAGTCGATGCGGACTACCGTTTTACAGTCATCGATGTTGGTGCCTTGGGTAAAAATTCTGATAGCCAAATACTCAATAACTCTAATTTTGGCAAAGCTTTAATCGATGGTCAATTAAATTTGCCTGCTGATCGTTTAATACCGGGTACAGACTTAAAGTTACCACATGTCATTGTTGGAGACGAAGCTTTCCCTTTAACCAGACATTTGATGAGACCATATCCAGCAAATCAGTCGACAAATGACGAAGACAAAAAAGCTTTTAATTATAGGCTGAGTAGAGCTAGGCGTGTGAGCGAAAATGCTTTTGGTCTATTAGTGAAAAAGTTTAGAGTATACGAAAGACGTTTTTCGTTATTGCCGAAACATGTTAATGTTATTATATTAGCCACTTGTTGTTTGCACAATTTACTGCGAAACGACATTTGCTACTGGTCCGAAGAGGAAGCTCAGAGAAATGTGATAACAGAAGCTATAACAGATTTGCCATATATTGGAGGCCATGCAGCATTAGACGCAATGTGTGTCCGTGACCAATTTAAAAGATACTTCGTATCTCTAACTGGTACCGTTGGCTGGCAATCGAGGGTTATAAGAAGAGGTTTGCGAAGAAACTAATCTGTTGAGATTTCAAATAAATCACCTCAGGGTGATTTATTTGAAATCTGTCTAAAAAGGTAAGTACGTCGTAAGTAATCACATTTTTCTTATTTTGTAACCTAAGAAATAAATACTTGTCAGTGATACTTACCAGATTCTTTCATTATGTCCCCTATTTCCTTCCAAATATTATCTCTTCTTTGTTGATCATCGTAATGAGGATCTTGCAAATCATAAAGTTCTTTGTATCCTTGAACTAAATTAATCAAAAGTTCTTCATCCATTTTTGTAAATACTACACCACAGGTAGGTACACGCAAATCACAAAAAAAACGCAAATAAATCAATATGAACACGTGCGCGCGTGCACACCAATCCGCTTGCTATAGCACACTGTTGACGGGGTGCAGCGGGGCGGGGCGGGTCGCATTGCACGGACGCAAATCCGCCTCGCAATAATGCGAGCCGCTGCGGCCCGACACAGTGTGCGATAATTCATACATATTGTATTAAAGCAATTCAAGCGGATTTTTGCGATCCGCCCCGACACGCTGCGGCCCGGCATAATGTGCTCGATCCTTTACGCAGCGCTGCTCTATGAATTTACATGAAACATCACGCCGCGCGGGTGCCCGCGCCGTGTACCCGCTTAACGCAGCGCACGGCCTTAGGGCTATGTAGTCGATTTTGCCGGGCGTGTGCGTGGTTAACAAGTTGAATACCTACAGTATCTGTGCATTTCGCTTGCACACAGATAGTGTGAAGGTGGCTAGGATAAACCACTGATAGTTATTCTCTAGTTAATACACGATTGAAAAATTTAAAATAGTAATAATAATATTCGAAACGGTTTACACAATCTTGTTTAAATCACTTATTGATTACTAAGACGCGCGACGAGTCATTTTTTCGTGCGTGAATTTTAACGAATTAAATCGGTTATTTAAGAAAGAGAACATGTCAGTGAACCCAAATTTTTCAAGAGCCACAAAAATCTAAATAACTCACAGTTTAATGGTGTATTATGGTTTTTTTTAATTACACATGTTAAATTATCGCAATAAAAGTATTTTCAGGTGTTTTTTTTATCTAATATATTCATGACTGTGCTTGATAAGCGTTTAAAAGTCGTTGACATGTTCGCTTTCTAACTCAAACGGGCAAAAGGTGAAAAAAAACAGCAAAGTATTCATTAGAAACCACTTTAATCGCCATCGTTATCATTAATATCGTTAATATTGGGCCAGTTTTCAACAATATTCATGAAAAAGTCCTTGTGTGTATATGGGATGTACTGCAAAGTACGTCTAAGGTCATCTATTTTTTTGATGTTGATGGGTAAAGGACTATTGTACGCTTTTTCCACTGGCATCTCTGGTATAACTGACCGATTCTTTCGCAGATCGAATGTGTTTACTCGCCCAATGCTTTGGATAAACGGGCGAGTTATGACACAGCCTTTCTGGGCCGAAGAATACTCGAACTCCAAAAAGTGGGACACCAGAAAGTGCTGTTTTTCGTTTCGGGGAACCTGTCGACTTTGAGTTTGAGGAATTTTTCTCATAGTACTTCGTCCACCAACTCTTGAAATCCAAGATGTCTTCCGTTTTGACCATGGAAACCGTAAACTTCTTATGTGCGCTGCAGATGAGCTGGCAGATTTCCATCGGAAGATAGTACCGGTCCCTCCTTTTGAGCAGTTTCTTTACGGTTCCAAAAGACCGGTCATTCTTATGTGCAACATATTAATTTATATTTGGATATGTATAATTGCGGGAGCTCTTTTGCCAACGTCGGCCATCCCATAATTTTGCAACATATTCATTTATTGTTGAATATGTATAATTGCGGGAGCACTTTTGCCAACGTCGGCCATCCCATAATTTTGCAACATATTCATTTATTGTTGAATATGTATAATTGCGGGAGCTCTTTTGCCAACGTCGGCCATCCCATAATTTTGCAACATATTCATTTATTGTTGAATATGTATAATTGCGGGAGCTCTTTTGCCAACGTCGGCCATCCCATAATTTTGCAACATATTCATTTATAGTTGAATATGTATAGTTGCGGGAGCTCCGTATCGCTCTCCCGGTCTCCTGTAGACTCTCCGTCGACGGTCGCTGCCATGCAGGCACATCCTAGTCTCGTCCGCGAACAAAACTCGGCTCCATTGCTGTATATCCCAATCTAAGTGATCACGAGCAAACTGAAGTCGGGCTTGTCGGTGGGCTGTAGACAATTTGGGTCCCGTTGCTGGCCTTTTTGGGGTCAAGTTAGCTTCTTTCGAGTCTTCGCCTCACTGTCCACTCGCTGACAGTTCTCCCTCGAACTTCTCTGAGCTCCCGCTGGACGTCAACGCCGGTTAGACGTCGATTTCGGAGAGAAGTGCTGACAATAAATCGGTCATCTCTCGCCGAAGTGCATCGCTGTCGTCCAGATCCTGGTCTTCGGACTAAGTTTCCAGTCTCTCTAAACCTCTTGTATACTTTGGGAACACAGGACTGGCTCAGATGAAGCTGTCGAGCGATAGTACGCTGAGAGAACCCTTGCTGGATTAGGGTGACGATTTGAGCGGCTTCTATTGGTGTGGTTTCCATTTTCTTGTAATTCCAGTATTTTGAGTGACGTGATATATTGGACTGATGACAAAATTGTATAAATTCCCAGTTTTTATAGGGATTCAGGAGTTTGAAAATATGGATGTTTCGTTCCAAAAATCTATGTCTATTGTTTTCACGTTCCATGATATTTTTTTTTTTTTTATATTGTCTAGTATACTTATATAAATGTTAAATACACTAGAGTATAATTACAATCTAGCCATAGAATTGGCTAATGGGTAATTTAGTTCTAACTTATTTTTATAACAACATAGTAATATGTTGTTTATAAAAATAAGTAAGAACGTGTCCATTGGCACTTTTCTTATTGTCTCTATACTTAACCCTGGATCCCTACACTGTTTTTACCAGACTGATTTTGCTACATGGGGTGCTGGAGAACCCCAAAGTTTAATGTAGTATATTTTTTTGAAATAATAACAGGTATTAAAAATATATTTTTTATTAGTACTAATTAGGAACTGAGATCACAAATCAACCTTAAAATCTAGCTATTCTAATTAATTTGAGCACTTTTGGCATACTTTCATTTGGTGTTCCAAGCAAATTGGAATTTTGCACTTGTTGCATTTAGTCTTTGACTTGCGGTCTTTATTTCTTGGACAGAAACCACAACGTCCCTGGGTGTGCTGTCCAATAGTTGATCTTTGATCGAGCATGGGTTTTTTTAGGATCCCGGAAACCAGTTCTCGTATATCCCTCCTCAAAGTTGGCTTTTGCAGACGTTCTTCCAAATGTTCGTTGATGAGCTCATAGCCCAATTTTTTTAAAAAAGTGCGGCGAAATTTTATGTCTGGCTTATTATTTGCCTTCGAAAATTTGAAAAGGACCCAGGAGTTTATCCCCACACCATTCAAAAGCCCATAAAATATGCTCATAGGCCAACGTCTACTTTTTCGTTGGACAGAATATTTTTTCGCCATTGCATCAAAAACATCTACACCTCCTTTGGTTTTATTATAGTAATGTATTATTTCAGGTAGCTCAACTTCATTGCTTTTGTCTGGAGAGTCGTGAAGAGTCGACAACATGATGACGACTTTTTTCTGGGTTGATTTTGGAGGGCAGTAGGACATAAGCATGAGTGGTCCATCATATGCAAACATAGCCGAGTTTTTCTCCCGATTACGCAGTTCCAAAAAAAGCTCCGGTATTTCGCCTTTATTCTTTCGTGTGGTTCCGACCATTGTCAAATCTTTTGAAAGTAAATTTTTGGCTAATGGGACGCTGGTGAACCAATTGTCCATGGTAATATTGCGGCGAGTTCCATATATTGATGTTGCGAGTTCGGTAACATAGTACTCGGGTATCGATACATTTGGGGGTGGAGATGTTTGGCCCACATAAACAATTGCTTTCATCATATAAGCTGTTTTGGAATCGCACATCATCAAAATTTTGATGCCATACTTATCCGGTTTGGAAGGTATGTACATTTTAAACGCGCATCGCCCCCGAAATGATAGAAGTTGTTCGTCGATGGTGCAGCAATCAGATGGTGAGTACAAGTCTTCACAGGTTTCCACGATTTTATCAAAAACTTCACGAATTGGAGCTAAGCGATCATTTGTGCGACGTTCCTCACGAGTTTGTTTGTCATCAAACCGTAGGCAGTTTGTTAAAAATTCAAATCGACATCGGCTCATTATAGCTCTGTAAACTGGTAATCCTGTATATCTATCAAACATTTCGCTGGTATTCATATCATTCATCTTGAAGACTCCAGCTAAGTAATAAAGTCCAATTAAAGCTTTTAGTTCGTTCAATGTAAGTGGCTTTACAAACGATGGTAACGAAGATCCAGTAGCTACTTCTTCGTCTTCACCCTCTTGATAACCTTTGTAGTTTTTATGCTGTATTTCAATCTCGGCATTAGTATGACTGACTATTTTGCACAGTAACTCGTCAGTAAAGTATAGAGACCAACTCTGTATTGGCGTAGTTATGTCTTTTGATAGACCTTTGTTGCCCATAACATGAAGGATAATGTTGCGTTGTGCGATTCGACGCCTAGTTGGCTGTTCGCCACTCCATTTATACCTGTTATTCTTCCCTTTTCCATAAAGAGCTCTAGGCACTTCAAGAACCTTTAGTTTTCCTTCTCTTCTCAAATTTTGAGATAATTCTTGCAAATTTATGTCATCATCACTAGATTCGTCGTTTTCTGCGTTTATATCTGAATTTGAAACCGCAACAATATTGTTATCTGCATCAATAAGATCATAGTTACCCGCGTCAGCTAGGCGAAAATCTTCTATAATCCCATCTGGTTCATCGTCAGTTTCTTCGGCTATTAGCAAACGATTCATCACAGATTCTTCTTCCTCTTCATCTTCAGATTCCCTATCCAATATGTTGTTTATCTCCTCCTCTCCTAATCCTCTGCCAGCAGCCATCTACAAACAAATCAATCAAAATATTAATTCAACTAAATTCTAAGGTTGCCTGGAAGAGATCGCTCACAGTAATAAGGCCACCGATTGTACATATATTATGGTAAGAGTATTTCATGATTCAACATCAAATAAAAATACAAAACAATGCCATAAACATAAGAAAAACATAATGTAAAACTATAAAAAATACTTACGATTTTCCTACACTGGGGTGATAGGGCACCCCACACACGTCCACACGTCCACACTGTACGGCCGTTGCCGCGTTACTGACCAATCAGGAGCAGGTGACTATAGAGTAAAATACGCGGGAGCATAAACCTGTCAATTTAAAATAAAAAAAGTTATTTGTAAAACAAATACTGCTGGGGTGCTCCAGCACCCCTAGTAGTGTTCTAGGGTTAAGGTGAAGACACTTTGTTCATGTGTTCTTTAGGATAGCACTTCTGCACATACGCTAATTATCACTACACTAACTCAAAAGGTTTTGTTCTTTTGAGCCTTCTCACTATGTCCGTGTTGTCGAGGAGCTGGATCGCCTCGACGTTCACATGATGATGAAGCCTTTGTTCGTGAGCCTCTGCGTATTTTTTTATGACTGTGTCGACAAATTCAATGTTTAGGTCCATCGGGACCTAAACATTGAATTTGTCGACACAGTACTACTGTACTTACTAGTAAAAGATGTACTGGCTGATTGGGAGAAATTCCACTTTAGCAGTACACAATAAACTCCTTTTATATAAACAAGTCCTTATGCCAATTTGGACTTATGGTATACAGCTCTGGGGCTGCACCAAAAAGACAAACGTAGCAATCATACAAAGATTCCAGAACAAAGTACTCAGGTCAATTGTTAATTCTCCTTGGTACGTAAGAAATGACGATATTCATCGGAATATCGTCACATCTTTTTGTAGCGAATCTCTAGCTATGACATATGATGAACATTTTTTTCGCTATGATATTGAAAGAGTTTGAAAGCTAATAAAATTATCTTTAAAATAATATACCACAACCTACAGTTTATTGCATGAAAACTGTAAAATATTGTCTGCCAAAACCAGCGATGAAGTGATTCCAGTTTATAGCTCGCAAGTGTAGTACAGTTGGTCGTATAAGTACAGTGTGTCACCATGATCAGCCTTTTAAGCATACAACTATCCATTGGACTATAATATTACAAGAATAATACAAATTTCGTAAATAAAGACAACAAAAATACTATCATCGTTTAAATATATTAAATTCATACATGCATATTAATATTTAAAAAATGCTATTATCTTGGTATTATACATTATTAACTTACAATGACTATGCGTTGATCTTCATCAACAATTTCTTATTTCTATATTATGACAAAAATTATATGATAAGCGACTACGATGACGATAAAGTAGACGATTATTTAAAAGAAATTTATTGAAAAATTAATACAACATCATACATATTTCTGTGATATTTTTTAATTATCGTCATCAGAGCATTCGCTGTTATTATCACTCTCACATTCAGTAGAGTCACCTATCAAGTAATCGTTCTCGTTAGTGCTGCCAGAAATGACAGTGTTATTGGTATGGAAGGTGGGACAATTAATTGCAATACCTATTTAGGGAATGTGGTTAATTTCTTTAGCGGTACTTCTCTGAGAGTGTTGATTACATGATCGGACGTAATCAAAAGCATTCTTAATAGATCTGTATTTGTGGCAATACGTGACCGTTTTCTAGTGTGTCGCTCGCAGAATCTGCGACAGTCCTTGTTTCTAGCCTCTTGGCCTTCTTCTGAAAGCTGCCCAATTGGAACAATGCAAGATTTAATTACTTCCGTACTATGCACTAAAACCTTATGAACAGTAACGGGCATATTGTACCACGAATACAGATCTTAATATATATAATTTGCGTGTTTCTTTACAAAAATTCTCTAGCTCTACACAATTTATATCATATCCCGATGACAAAGTACGTAATATAACATGAATTTTTTTAATTAACCTTAAATCTAAACCTGTAATTTCACTGCTCAGTTCAGCATTCATGAAAAACCTACGAGCTGTGTTTCCGTCATTTGTGTTACCGTAACCAGGTTTTGGTTTGTCTACAAGTGTTTTTCAATTTGTGGGTTGCGACCCCTTGTCGCGAAGCCTTCCTAAGAGGGTCGCGAAGCTTTATTCGGGTGATCGACGGCAAAAGAGAAATGACAAGGTTCTACCACTACAATAAAAATACAATATCAGTGGGAAGAATGTGCTTGTTTATTATTCAAAAAATTCTCAAAGCGTGGTGCTATTTTAGAAACGTTTATGATTAAATCATTTTCTAGTAGTAGTCTGTTTCTCTTTTTAGTTTTAATGTCCATCATTGAGGAGAATGTTAGTTCGCACAAGTATGAGGTGGCAAATGGCACTAATGATTTTAGAGCTTCCCTTGCCAGCTCTGGATATTCTTGTTTTCTTTTCATCCAAAACACGTCAATACTTTGCGAATTATATTCCATTTTCAGCACGCCACCGCCGTCAGAAGCTAAATCTACAAGTTTTTCCTTCAGATTTATAGCGAGATCTGCCAATTCTATTGACTTATAAAAGAAAGGGACCGAAATCCACGTACGCCCATTGTCAGCTTCAGAGTGCAAGTCTGGAAAGTATGTTAATAATTTATCTTGCAAATTATGTAAGCTCTGTATCATAGAAGGAATGTGAGCCTTTACTACAAGTGTTTGGGTTGTTGCATTATCATCAACAGTCTTCTGAACACACGGAAAAGACTCAAATATATTGTTTTGCAGAGAAGATGACCACAAACGAAGTTTTACATGAAATGCTTTCACTTTATCTTTAGCTGTTCAGATATTTTCTTTTTAACAACTTAAACAAAAGCCTCCAAGGGAGAGGCTTTTGTTTAAGTTGTTAAGATGGCTAAAAAGATCTGCCAGAAATGCTAACTTCCAAGTGCCATACAGGGTCAGATAGATGATTAGCATATTCAGATTTAGAATCTTGTAAGAACATTAACAGTTCAGCTTTTAGTTCTAGAACTCTTGTCAATACCTTTTCTTTGGAAAGCCACCTGACCTCTGTGTGATAAAGGAGATTGTGATGAAGCGAACCCATGTCTTCACAAATAATTCTGAACAGCCGGGTTTGTAAGGCTTTACCTTTGATAGAGTTCACAATTTTTATTACCTCCGTAAACACGTCATTTAAATCAGACGGTAAAACTTTAGCTGCTAGAGCTTGACGATGAAGAAAACAATGTGTCCATGATGCATTTGGCATTATTGATTTTAATCTCGCAACGAGTCCGCTTTTTTTGCCAGTCATGGCTTTCGCTCCATCGCTGCAAATAGCGATACATTTTTTCCAATCAATGTCGTAGTTACAAGTGCTGTCTAAACATATCGTACAAACACTGGCTAGAAGTATTTGCAGGAAGTGCATTGCAAAACAAAATTTCTTCTGTGATATTGAGCACAATCGGAAACATCTGTAGATTCGTCGAACTGCAAAGCAAAATGTGGACTCTTCTTTAAAATTTTCGATTATTTGATCTCGAATATCATTGGCCATATCGTTTATTCTGCGTGTAATAGTATTATCAGAAAGCTGTATGCTTTTTAACTTGTTTACCTTCTGCTTGCTGAACATAATTTCGATCAGCTGGCAAAATAAGATTTTCTGCAATTGTCGAGTTGCTAAAGCAGGGAAACCGCACGCTTCCCTGCTTTATCAACTCGATATGCGACTTTGTAGCTAGCTAATAATGCTGAGTCGTTTACGCTGGTTTACACCTAAAACAAATAAAACTATATAATATATAAAAATAAATACATGATTAACAAATAAAAAGCGCACAAGCCTTGCACACGAACATTGAGTTGCAATTAATTTCAGCAGTATGCAAACACTAAAAAAATAAAGATATTGGATAAATGGGGTATTCCTCGAAGCGCATCCATATTGAGGCGCAATTCTACTGAGTATGCAAGAATCTGCAGATAGTGCTGATGGCTGATACTTGTACCTAAATTATCTTTTTTTGTTTTGGTTTAGTGTAAAAATAAATACCATTTTTTATGTATACACATATTATCTATTCATTAATAATATGTGTACACTTATGCTAATTAAAACAACACTTAAACTAATCAAAAGCGATCTAAGCTAAACACTTGTCTAATTTTTTTACATAGGTATGTTGTAGATTATAATTGTGTTATGTTTTGGAAAGACACAAAGAGAGCGGGAAAAATACGCAGACCATGTAAATCTTTGTATGTAGTTGCAACAGTGAAGCGACCACAGCATACATTTTCATATTTTGTATTCATTGTAGTACTGAAAAAGAACGGTAGATTATTATTCATTTTCTGGCAACGGCACTACCAGCCGCACTACTAGTAGTGTCGTTGCCAAATGAACGACACTACCGCGCCTATTTGGATCAAATTGTACAGTCAACACAAGTAAATAGCAACAGCTATCTTAAGAAATGTAACTCTTTATTTTTATAACTAAATAAAAGCAAACTTATGACGAACCACAATGAGGAAAAAAATTAAATCATACTTCGATAAAAAAAATTGTACTACCTTAAATTATAAGTGACTGACTGTAACTGTATCTCCTTATCTGAGTTTATCAAGTGCATGGCCTAAGGTTATCTCATTGTTTAACAGTTGCATTTGCACATGTAAGATAAAATCGTCGCTAGAGATAACTCTTTTAGTTCTTCTAGTTTTACTATTTTGAAGTTTTATGTCTGTGGTTTTCTGAAACTTTTGTAAAATGTTAAGTAAGCGTAACAGATTTACAGTATTTTTGTTTAGACACTTATTCAATTTAGAATTCCAGCCTTCGGAGATGTTGTTAGTACGATGATGTTCTCCAAATACACATAGCATGTTACTGAAATATGGTTTCATCCAAAACCTCTCAATATAATTTATGAATTTTGACATATCCATATTGATACTTTCCAACTTAATGTACTCCCATCCTTCTTTAATAAGTGGCTGTGGAGTCAATGGCAGTGCAGCCGTAAGCGAGATAATTCTTTTTTCTGCCTTACATTTTGTGTAGCCCAAGAGTTTTGCCCTCTTCCAGATACTTTTCGACCAGTGATAAAAACAGCCTTTAACTAGAATGTCTTTGTAAATTTCCGTCAAAGCATTTATTGGTGCTATTTCATAATCGCAATGCACTTTTGTGGGCGTAAACTCCGGTAGCTGTGATTTGATTAAGCTAAATAAAATTAAATAACTAGAAGTCTTTTTATCCGTCATTAAAGCAAAAAATAAAGGTCTCACTTTGTTTGAATTGATAGAGCTACCAACATCGCCGTGAATTATGTAAATCTGAACAAACGGATGCGGGCAGCTGCTAAAAGTTCCATCCATAAAGATATCTTTTATATTTCAATTTTCTTACGTGCATCCGCATCCAACCAGCAAAACACTATGATTCGATTACCGTTATCATAGTAGTCAGCTAAGATTGACTCACGAAATTTCAATGGCACTACAACGCTTTCTACATCTGTGTATGTGCTTCTAGGGACATCATTTGCTTTGTGTCGAGCACCATAAAGGACACGGGAAACACTAGGAAACGGAGGTAGCTTGATTACAAACGGATGAGCGCCGCTATTTTGAACTTGTGATAGTTTGTCGTCGTATATTTGAGTAACTGGTATGTCCGTATTTCGTGTTCTCTCCTTTAAGTCAACAATTTCCCTTAAAACTAAGTTTTTCGAAATATCTGGATTGCAGGAATGCTCTTTTCTTTTTTGGATACTGTTGCCCTGAAGACGTGAAAAGTTTGAAATTCATACTTAATTTGGTTAGAAGATAGGTAACGTGGTGTAACTAACATACAAGCAGACTGTACATACTGGATAGCTATATTTTAAACAATGTCGTTTGCCGGTATATGTAAATTGTAAACTTAATATTTTAATAATTTAAAATGTTGAGAAAAAAGTCGGCTTGCATGGTAGTTTCATCCTTGATAATAACATAAAACATTGCTGTACATACCTTGACCGTAACTGTTCCTAAACATTTTCCTTTTTTATAATTCGAGCACCTCCAAATAGATGCACCATTTTTATATTTCTTCAGTATATGATACTTGTGTTTGCCCAAAAGTAACGCAGTTCCACCATTTGTTGGTAAATATTGTAAATCTAATTCACTTTCTAACTGATCAACTTCCGACATTTTACATTTAAATGTTACGTAGGTATATGAAGATAGAATGAAGATAATGTGAGTAAATAGTCTCGCAATTAATTTTACCATTGAAAGTCAAAACAAATTATTGTAAATGTCATTTGATCATTGTGTCATTTTTAGTTTCGTAAGAATAAAATAAATTCTGAAAAGAGGTTGATCATAAGTTAGAACTTTGAGTTAATCTCTTTGGTCTCAGTACTAACGAAAGACATAATGAGATCTCTATGCGTAAGGTATAATTACTTACTTTACTTAATATTACTAAACTTCAATCCAATCCTGGTAGTACGGCTGATAGTGTCGTTGTTGACTGTACAATTTGATCCAAATAGGCGCGGTAGTGTCGTTCATTTGGCAACGACACTACTGGTAGTGCGGCTGGTAGTGTCGTTGCCAGAAAATCTTATTATTAGGTATTAGTAGGTAGACCTATACAACAAAGAGTGGGTTCTCCTTACTGAGGACCGAGATGAGTGGAAGAAGGGGAGGGAGGCCTTTGCTCTGCAGTGGGACTACTGCGGGCTAATATAATAATAATAATAAAAATTAGTAGGTACTAGTTTATGCTTGTAAAAGTGTGAAACTATCTAAGCAACTAAAGTAGAATCCGGATATAACGACCTTCAAGGGACCGGCGATACTATGTCGTACTAACCGGACGACGCACAAAACGGACGGATTATTTCTTAAGTACATAACTTAACTTGTACATACATAACTTACGAATACTTACATATTATTATAATATATAATATAATTTTGGTTTTCCTATTTAGTTAAATAAAACATTTCATAGAAATCACAAATGCTTTATTTTGATAGTTCTTAAACATCAAAAATTACAAACAAAGGTACATAATGTACTGTAATACAAATATGTATGTAAATAAAATACACAATCACTACAGACATAGCTCTGTGTTACTAACGTAAAAAGTCTGTTATTTGAGTTTGTTTTTGACAAATTTTTGTTCGGTAGTAAGAACTTCGTACGGCATTGTGAATTCGTGACATCATTGTTTTCATAAGATCATCATCAAAGTTAGTTTGAACAAATACACTGAGTGTTTCTGCAGCTTTCAACGCCTCAGACACACTCAAAGTCGGATGAATCTCCTCTGGTTCGCTATCATCACCGTCGCTATCTTTGCTATTCATGTCGTTGGCGATGATATTTTCCACAATGTTTTCATCAGACTGTTCTTCATAAGTGGCGACAGCATCATCGACAAACGCGTATTGTTCAAAGTCCTCATTTGTTATGGGTAACTGATGCCCATTAATAGCCCTTGCCCAAACACTCAGCGGTACGTCGTCTTCTTCGTTAAAATCATCTGCGTTTGAAGTTATGGTACATTCTACGTTGCTTCGGACAAAACCAGCGTGTTTGTAACAGTTAAAAATCGTGCCTTGCTTGAGTTGGGTCCAGGCATCTTGAATCATTAGTATACCATCAAGAACAGTAATCTTTGGGTACTCAAAACTAGTGCTTCGGCAGCCATCTAGAAGCTGGATCATTTTCAGGACAAGGTTTTTACGAAAATGTGTTTTCAAAGCTCAAATAATCCCTTGATCCATGGGTTGCAACACTGATGTCGTGTTCGGAGGTAGAAATACCAGAGTTATGCTTTTTAAGTCTGCTATGTGGGGATGTGCAGGACAGTTGTCAACTAATAGCAGGATTTTCTTGTTCTTTTTTGTAAGTTCACGATCCCAAGCACGAACCCATTTAGTAAAAATGTCAGCAGTCATCCAGGCTCTTCGATTGCTTTCATAATCCACTGGCAAATGTCGTACATTTTTAAAACATCTGGGGCGTTGAGATTTTTCGATTACGAGAAGTTTTTTTTTAACTGTACCACTCATGTTGGCTGCCACCATGACAGTTATTCTGACCTTTGATAATTTTCCTCCTTTACATTTTTCACCTCTAAATTTCAACGTCTTGTCCGGGGTTAATTTATAAAATAGCCCGGTCTCATCTGCATTAAAAATTTCATCATTTGAGCATGTAAAGTAGGCCAAACTTTTTCTAGCCAATCGGTTACATCACTTTGTTGAACTGACAAAGATTCGCCAGCAATCTTACCACTAACGATGTTGTGTCTTACTTTAAAACGGCTCATGGAACACGTGAAACTTTGCATGTCTAACTGTCTAGCAAAAAAGTTTGCTTTCTCTTGTAGCAAGGGTCCATTAACAGGTATTCCCCGGTCGCGCTGAAGTTTGAACCACTGTAACAATGCCTTATCCACCTGCTCATGAGTAGACGTCCTTACACGTTTGCATTTCAAAACATTGGCATTAAATAGCGGCTCAATCTTATCTTTATTCTTTTTTATTGTGGATATTGTAGAATGAGAAACGCCAAACTCCTTTGCGATGGTTGCATTTGATTCACCGGCTTCCAATCGATGTAATATTGCACTTTTTTCTTCAATTGTAAAACACTTTCGCTTCACTGAACTCATTTTGTCGAGCTTTATGAACTTGTCATAACAGGTGACAAACACGAACTGTGATTTACGCGCGCCAATAAGGAGGTGAAGCGCGCGGAGCGGGTGTGCGAGTGCATAGGTAAACAAAACATTGCGCGTGCGTGTGTCGTTTTAACCGGACGTATTATCATAAATAATGGTCGCTATAAGCAGTTGGTCGCTTAAACCGGAGTCGCACTAATCGGTTATATTTTCTTAGTACCTATCTACGAAACCTAACTTGAGTAAAGATTATCGTCGCTAAAACCGATTAGTTGTTATAAGCTAAGTCGTTATATATGAATTCTACTGTACATGGTATTATGGCCTCTCCGTACTTGTTTGCGATAAAAAATGGAGTAGGTATTGAGTACAGGTTCATATAGAATAGAATAGTAGTTGCATTTCTTACCAATCTCCACTCTTTGTTCGTGTTTTGTTTTCCCGTTTTTGACGGCGAGTCTGAGCTAATACCATTTCTTTATGAGATCGTTCCACTTCCTTCGAGATAGCTCTAGGATAAGATAAGGCATTCTAGAATAATGCCTAGCGCCAAATATCGGTGGTAGTCGAGGTACATAGTCAAGGAGGGCCTTAATTTGTTTCAGCAGTACCATTTATCCATTGATTTTGTGTGAGAAATCACGAAAAATCAAACATAAATAACAAAATGTTTTCTTTCTTGAATACGAGTAACTTTGACATGAGTTGCTGTTTTATATTCGACCGGGGAGCGGACTACGGGACATGCGTAATGAAAGACGGCTTACTGCACACTGGTTTATTAGCTTGTCGCGAGGCGCGGTGCAACCGTGCCTACGCGTTTAGGTACTACAGATATAGACTTATATATCTAACACTTTTCCCCCTCTGAGGAAATAAACATATTTATAAAGATAACATGAGAAATTTAAAGGTATTTCTTATAATCTACGATTGGCCTATTTCTAAGAGTGCGCTTAGCAATACCGCTTTCTGCTTGACCCCAGTTTTGTCTGCTTCTGCCTCGCCGACTCCGTGGGCGATAAACCATTGTTGAAGCCTGCCTTTGTACAGCTTCCAGTCCTGGGTTAGGTGGTCAAAACTGGCAATAGCTCCCAGCGAGGAATTGGTACCGAACATCACTTTTTATTTTTAAAATGTGGGTAACTCGTCGTCAATGTTTTATATTCGACCGGGAGCGGACTACGGGACATGCGTAATGAAAGACGGCTTACTGCACACTGGTTTATTAGCTTGTCGCGAGGCGCGGTGCAACCGTGCCTACGCGTTTAGGTACTACAGATATAGACTTATATATCTAACAGTTGCTATATATAAAACAGTGCTTCCACCAAAATAAAAAATGTACCAAAATAGTAGATAGTTATGAGGCAGTGCAGGCATTTTTTAAAACTATGTTAAGTAGGCAAATTCAGCTGCACTAGGCAAAGTGCCAGCTTTTACGGAACTTAACAAGATTCAGGCTCAATACATGGTAAAATTTATTACTTGTTTTAATATTTTATCGTCTTTGGTAGTAGCATGAGTTTGAGTAACATATTTGAATAACATATTTATTCAGGGAGTACATAGTAAAAATAAATGTTTTCAAATAATGATATAGCATGCAAATTAAAATAAATTAAATTAAAATACAGTTAAAATAATATGGCATAGAGATCAAAGCCACGTCCAGTTTATTAAGTGTGTGAGTTGTGGGTGTTTGTGAGGGTGTGTGTGTGTGCGTGTGAGAGAGAGAGAGATCGTGTGTTTGTTTTAAGTACCATCCGAAGACGTGCGTATGAATACACAAGGAACAATCGAGGACATTTTCAAACCGAGGACTTTATCGACGGTCCTCGCACAGGCAGGTATTTGGCCCTAAAAGTTGAGTCATACTATCACATTTACCAAGTTGGTAAATATTTTTTGCGTTTAATAGTATTATTAAAGTATTTCGTTCTATATTTCGTTGTATATTTAGGTATAATAGTATAAAAAAAAGTCAAACATTATTCTTAACAAATTTTATTTTTAATTTTCATTATCTCCGGAGTCATTATCGATACTTATATTGCATATATCATTTCCTCTAAAAGATTCATGATATCCGCTGAAAGAGGACTCTTTGTTTTAGGTTTTGCGTTCCTCATTCCCGTCAGCAAGGGGTCTGATGTCAAGAAGCAACCTATTTAAAACGTCGTGTGTTGCAGGCTACTCTCGAAAATTTTCGGGCGTAGTTTAGCCGAAATGCTCGGATGTGTTTATTGCGGGCTTCTGCTGCTTCCTCAGACAGTTGCCCGATTGGCAGAATCGCCTCCTTTATCACGGCTGCCCCATGACGCAACGTTATTTATTTATTATTTATTTATGTAATGTCGGTGTCATTGGGTGAAAATTGTACAAAGAAACGTACAATTCAGCAGTTTCTTTGCAGTAAATTTCGAACTTTTCAATGTTAATCTTATCCCGCAGCACATGGTGTCTAAAATGACTTTTAATCGGTACATTAAATTCTGGTCGATCCCAGTTATTTCTGCAGATTTTACGAATTCTTCGAAAAATCGCCGGCTGGTATTCCCGTCATTCGTGTTTCCAAAGTTAGCCTTTGGAATATCTACTAATAATCCGAGTTCTTCACGGAACTTGTTTTGGATTTCTTTTTTTCGTGTCTCCACTAGTTCCTTCTCTTCGGCAGTCAGGCGAGCCCTCCACTTCATGACCGGTAATTTATAAGCTACATGCAGAATGCTCTCAAAAAATCTTATTCGAGCGTGTAGCAAAGACAGACCAAATCGCATGTTGTCCGTATTGCAGGGCCTTTCTTTTGTAAGGTCGTCGTTGAAATCGGAAGATGTGGCGCCACGCCACATATGTAACATCTCATGGTTGACTTGGTATGTGTTGCTACGTTACATACCTTACCGTCCACCATGGTAAAAACTATTTTATGTTTCACGGATATATCATCGATCTGGGTCTTGTTCAATTCTTTTATTTCATTTTCAACGTACTCGATCTCCTCATTAGTCACGTCAGTGGTTTCTTTCACAAATCGTATACGTATTGGTCTACAATATCGTGGTGATGACGGAGTCGGGTTTTGCCGTATAATTTTTTTTCCGTTCCATAGACTAGTTGGAGTGGAACGACAGAACTTTGAAAAATGTTGGTGTCGGAATCAGTCTCATTTTCAAATTTAATTTTATATTGAATCTGCTGAGATCCGTCACAACCCCATTTGCTGATGAGCAGAAAGGTCTGCTTTTCAGATTCAGTCAGTTGCTCCAGGACCTCCTCACCAAGATGCAATAATAATCGCTTGATGGTGTGATCCATTAAACTTTGTACCCTTACTTCGGCACAGGTCTCAGTTATGCTGTGGATTTCGGGGTAACATTCTTTCTTCAACTTCTTTAGAATCGAATAGCAGGGGTAAAAGCCTGGATTCGTGTCTCGAACCACTTCGTATTGGGCCTGGGTAAGCCCCGCTTCAACAAACATAAACAGGGAACGAACGTGTGCCAATTTCGTTGAGTCTTCTTTTTCTTATTGAGCGGTTTTCATCGCTACTGCATATTTTTTTGCTTTTCGGGGGCTTCTGGTAAGGACCTTTACGATTTTTGATGCTTCGACTTCGCCAGTCTTTCGCAATTTCATTTGTGTTGCGTATGCCAGCTCATCTAAGTCAGATGTTCGAAGCTCTTCAGTTTTTCGCCTTTTACTCCTTTCACATAAGTCTGAGAACGTCTTTTGAGGTCTACTTGGACTTAATCCTATAACAAAAGATAAACCGTTAATCACTGATAATATTCCTTGTAAGAACGAAACAAAAAAAAGGGTTAAGGTCTCACGTAAATAGGTACCTGCTTTTGGTAGCAATATGTTGCCCTTGAGCCATTCTTTATTGGTTTCTAGGAATCTGGCATTGATATTGCTGGCAGCTGACCATTTCTGCTTGAATTGGTGACGTATAATCGACAACTTATGTTTTGCATCGACAATGTTTGGGTCATCTTCAGAGTATTGATGGAGAAGTTCTGACTCCATAAATTCCAACTTTTCGTTGAAAGTTGACGCATTGGAGCGTTCCATGATAGTTAGTAAATCGTTTCTATTTAATACTCTCATTCCAGAAGAGCCTGGAAATAAAATAAACCAATTATCATTAAAAAACATAACATGTGGTTTTTAGGGCCTATACAAAAAAGAAATTGCCAAAAATAGAGGTGTGGTTTGGAGTGACTGTTTTACGCATTTTAGAATACTGTAGAGTCTATTCTAAAACAAACCATATAAATTTTTACTTAGAAATGCTGAGAAATACTTTAAAACGCTTAATTAATTTTAAAAATAGGTATTTTATTTGACTTTTTAAGGGTTAGTTACACAGACGTAGCACAGACAGGTATTTGGCCCTAAAAGTTGGTCAAAATACATCGGTTGCGTTCGCGAAACGGTTTGGCGCCAATTTTTAAAAATGAAACTCACGCTCGTATCAAGTCGGTTGTAAAGGGATACACCCCCTATACATTAATTTTACTTTTGATGTATGAACCGAGGTCTTTTGTGTTAACTTTAACACAAAGGTCCTCGGTTATGTAGCTTTTCCAGCAGAATGTGTGATAGTCCTCGGTTTGATAGCTTTTCTAAACAGTGTGTATCTATATAGTCCTCGTTCTGACAGTTTTCTAGGTGTGTAAGCAACGAGTGTCGTACCATCAAAATATGGGACGATGCGGATATTTACATTTAATTGGAACTTTTAAAAATCGAGGTAAGGTAGCTCTAGCCTAGAGGCTATAGACTGCCTCCTCATCACTTGTGCAAATGCTACAATTTGCACAAGGGATGAGGAGGCAGTCTGTGTGTTTAGAATATATACTGCAGTAGGTATATATTGGTACCTCTCTTCCTCGTTTACCTCGTATTTGAAAACTAACAAAGGTTCGGCTTATGGCTTGCTCAAATTCTGATAAAGTTCCAGAAATACTTTTATCAACATTTTCATCAGCTGTTAGTTTATTAGCGTAAACTTCAACCGGTATTCTTTCAACTTCCCCCGCTCTCTTCTCCTGTTAAACAGCAACGTTTGTGCTTGAACTACTTTTGCCAAATTGGACCAATTATAAATGGTCACTTCTGCCTTTTTTAATAGTGATACGTATTCTTCTCTTCTGTTTGTAAGATAGGTATTGAGCAATTTTATATCTTCTGTTAGTGGCAGTCTATCTAGCATATTCCATTTATTACGGTGTATAGTTGTTAACGCTCCAGATGAAATATTTGTTGATCATTCGTTTTCACACAGTTTGATAAAATTTTCAGCCAATTCTCTTTTAAGCGGCAGGTTATTTATCAGAGATTCTGAAATTATAATGTTTGCGCACTTTTTTAGAGAATGACCGATTTTTAATGCAAGGCTCGGCGTTCCATATTTACCACACTCCGGGTTATATGAGGAAACCTTCCGAACAGCCTCAATAACTTTAGGAAAGAATATCGGGTTAATACATTCAGTAGCATTATGTATGGCTGGGTAAATTTTTCGTATTTCTATCAAAAATCTTGCCATTTCTCTAATTTTTTGACTTATGTAGTGATTTAAATGAGGATCTTGGTCATGCTTGGTCATCAGTTTAGAACCTAATTTGAGAATCAAAAAAAAATTCTTCAGGTTGAACTGTGTCAACAGTAAAGCCTTAACAGAAGCTATAGACAGTCTATTTCTCTCCTTTGTCCACTGCGCACCCATTAATGAAAACACCTGTTCAACGTTTGCATTTTGTGCCTGAATGGCAAACACAAAACAGCAAATTTTATTCAGTTCTTCCAGTCTTTCACAACTCCCATTTCATTTCCCATTGTTTAACGGGCATCATTTCAAAAAAGTCATTGCTTTGCTGCCTTAAAAAAGAATTTAATGCAGTAATTTCATCAAAAAGCTTAACGTCATTTAAACATACTCCGTAGCCATTCAAAAACTGCAAAGAAGAAACAACTTTCTCGTAATCAACATCAGCGCCTTTCAGTATCATCCAGTGAATTCGTCTAGCGGGTGTAACCATTTGTCTAAGTATTCAAGGCAAGTCATGTAGGCATTTTTCACGTCTTTCATAAATGTTTCTTTGGCGTCTTCGGTATAATTCGACAGCAATTCTCGCACTTTTAATAGAACAAACGTAGCCGCTTTCAAAGTTTCAGAGGTCGAATTTAATATTCCTAGAATGTCACAGCAATGCTTAATACTCATACAATAAATAAGTACATGATAATTATTATTGATGACACCACGAAAACTACAAAAGAATAACGAATCTAGATAATGTGGGGAGTTTTATTGTTATGGCAGGCAGCCCTAAAATTACCTGTCAAATACGCAACGCGGGCTCTAACTTTGGAAAACGGTACTGTAGGCCCGTTATTGTCTCGTTCTTCTTCACAAGCACATTTGACCTTCAGGATAATATCCCTGCCAGCACTTTTAATCACTTTAGGCATAGCGATGGCGATTATTTACTTTGAAAACGAATAAAAACACGGAACACAACACCCACTCTTGATACCTCACATAAACGTCAAGATGGCGGCATACGATTAGTTCCGAAATCGGCCGCGCGCAGAGTTATCTTGCGGGCACTCTAGAAGCTTATTTCTTTTTTAAACTTATTAATTATTATACAGTCGTGCACTGAGGACGCGGCAATATCGCGCCGCAAGTGCCAATCTGTATCGCGGAATCGCATGGATCTTATACTATTATATTTAAGCGTTTATTTAGGTTCGTATTCGGGTTATATGGGGTTTCAACATGCTTCCTAAGAATAATTCGCATTACAAACAACTGTCTAACAGTCAGAGTAGGGAAGTCTTTGTAGAGCTGAGTAGTCGAGAAGCGGAATGGTCTATTCAACATGACCTTAACACGGTCTCTGCCATGTAGGTCACCGGTGACCGAACCCTGTCCTGTATCATACCGCCGCGTAGGGCACCGATGACCTCAGAGCAGACCTATTTTAGAAACAAATTTGTGAGCCGTAGGACACGTTAGTCGTACATTTCTCTATAGTAAGTGACCGGCGCGGTGCTGTAGAGCAATCCTTCAATACGGTTTTTACCTATTCACATCTATGTGAAAAATATTATCAAAAATTCAAAGGGGTGAAAATAAAAGAACAATTCAATGACGGTGTTTATTTACTATCAAAAATATAATTAAATTAAATAATCAGTTTTACGTTTTAGTTGTTTTTTAGCTTAACATGTTCTCTGCCAGTTGTTGCAAAAAACTTATGCATAGCGATGAGTTTTATTGAAACACAATAGACATAAATATGGCTTACTAGGACATTCACGGCAATATGTTACAACTTTCTTTACCTTATTCTTGGCAGCTCTTGATCCGAAAGTTTTTGCACAATCCTTATAGCATTCCACACAGTATCGTCTCATCTTTCTGGCCGGTCCGTCTTTTTTTAGCAATTCATGCCTCAATCTTTTTGGCCTCTCAACTCTACCAACATCAGTTTCATCTTTCTCTGAATCGACAAGGTACTCTACAAGATTTCGTCTGAACTGCACGATACTTGATTTTGTATTCTTGTTTTCTGTATACATAACCCATGAATTGACTAAGGCAGTATTCAAAATAAGTTCGATAGCCAGCTTTTTGTACCATTTGATTGTTTTGCGGAGTGCCGATGAATAAGAGGTCATCTGGTCATTCATATCAACGGCGCTTTTTGCCTTATTGTAGGCTAAAATCATTTTCGGCTTTCGGACAGTTCTGCTTATTTTTTATAACCGTTGCCATCCCCTTGGAATGTTTTGTAGAAAGCATCAACACATCACGCTCATCTTTCTATTTGAGCACACATATTCCACGCTTATTTTCCATTGCTATGGATTCCCCTGGTTTCAATTTGGCGTCCACCACGTTCTTCGGCAATCCTCTTCTATTTTTTCTCAGAGTCCCAACCAGGTGTGTGTCTTTATCGAGTAGTTCATTGGCTAGATCAATGCTTGTGTACCAGTTGTCTGTTGCAAGTGTGTGACCCAAGTGGAGTATGTGGTCACCAAGAGACATTACTACCATTGTAGGTGTTGTGTTGGTAGTTTCGTGATTTTTGCCGGCATATAACTCCAGTTTGTAGCCAGGTGTAGCCAGGTATGGTGCAGAGTTTGAAAAGTTTCATGCCATACTTGTGTCTTTTACTTTTATTATACTGCCTAAATATAATGAGACCTCTATAAGGAATCGACTCTCATTAACACATGGATCAGGCTGTGGAATTTGCCACTTGTAACATAATAGTGGCATAGCAACTTTTACGTTACGGTGATGTAAAAGTAACTTAAAAGTGTCCTAAAGCTAATGACATCCTGATGAATTTGATTTATATTTAACTCATCATCATTATCATCACCATCTTAGCCGGTAGACATCCACTGCCGGGCTAAGCTCCACAAATTCCTTTTTACTGCTACCACCTACATACTTCTTTCCTACCAATATAAAAATATTAAATTTAACAGTAACAATAAAGTAAATGCATTTTTATTTCTTTAGATATTTATTTATATCAATTAAATCGAACATAGCCGCGCTAAATAATTTAACGCCTATAAGTTATACATATAAAACCAAATTTCTTTGTAAGCATGACATATATACAAACAAATCTTGACGATAAATAAAACTAGAAACAAATTTAACGTGGCAGGCATATACAGCAACATTTCTTAATAAAATCAAAAAGGAAATATAAAATGTTATTTTATTATATCAATTAATATTATTACAGTGGACACTTGGACAATTATTATATTAATTCTTTATAAAATTAATATTATTAATTCTGTGTCCAAGTGCCCACTATAATAATATTATTTTGTTTAATATTAATTAATTAAAGTACACACGGTCAAAATCATCACTCGAGTGGTAATCTTTACATTCTTGAAGATTGTGTCAAAATTACTCGCTTAACAATTGAATCAGTAGGGACAACGTCAACGTCTAACTTTTTGTTGACCACAAATTTAAGTTCAGGTTTATTCACAGTTTTCAGGAAACTTATTTTATAAAGAGTTTTTGTAATAAATCCCACATAGTATTTCCATGTCTTTCTTTAAAAATATCGAACTATTACACTATCTTTTATAGCAAAAGGCTGGTATGTCTGGTTCATTAGTGGTTGTATATTTTTATTTTCAACGGTATTTTTGTCTTCGTATTCTCCGACATGTTCCTCTCTTTTTTTAACCTTATGAGACATCTCTAAATGTTTTTTCTCATACAATTTCTCTTTCCATTCATCCAGCATGTAATTTCCTGATAGTTGTTTTCTCGTGTTACGAAGTAGTATGTAGTGTGAAGTAGATGGAACATTCTCTTTTTCTGTTTTATAGGTGTTTTGTTTATCTAATATTTATAACGATTGCTTAAGATCTGAAGTTTTTGTATTTTCTAGTTTATGTTTAACTTTTTACAGAGTCGTGACACTTTGGTAACATTGATTTTATCTCATTTTGCTTTGTCTGTGAATCTCACTGTCTTTTTCTTCATTCTGTTTTTTGACAGTAGTTTCACTTGACACTATGGCCGAATTTTTATTTTTTATTATAGTTTCAGACAGCACATATATTTTTTTATTTGGTTCAATTTGTTTTTGTTTCTGTATTAGATTCTGATCACCTTTAGTAGATTTAAAAACACCAGTTTTTTCGTCGAGCTCTTCTTAACTCACTTCATCTTCAGAATCCGTATTAAAATTTAAAGACATATCAGACATAATATTATAAGGTGTATCGTCACTTTCTGCGTATTCAATATCGTCTGAATTAGAATTAGGGTCTTCACGTGAGAACTTTCGGAATTGCCTCTAGCTAGGCCCAAGCAATTTTCTCTTCATTGGTAACCGTAACCACTTGGGTTCGTGGCTTAGGCCCCCAGTGGTCGACGCACCTGTGGTCGACGCCCCCGGTCAGTTTAATTTAATCCGAAGATTTTTTTATCAAATGTACTGGCAGGCATAAAAGGCATAAGCTTTTAATATATTATATCATAACCATAGAGTTGATAAATATCAAACGCCAATATGTCCATGATAAGTGCAACGGACTATTTGCAGTTTTAGTGTTTGTCAGTGCCACCAACGATATTCTTATAGGATTATGATTTAATTAGAAACATCTAGTGATAAAATGTTGTTGGCAACATTTAATTATAACAAAAATTTAAAGAATAAGCCAAAATTATCAAAACAATCTTGGACATATTAGATTTTGAACTAAACCAAAGGACATACTGCATTTTGAAAAAAAAAACTATAAGTGGACATATTTGAATTTGATTCGCAATATTATTGTCTGACGTCATCATTGACTAGAAGCATAGGGTTGGTAATTTACGAAAAAAACATCGATAACTGTAATAAAATCACATTATATTTTTAAGAAGTATAATCAGACACAATACAACAGTAATTCACGTTAGTTAGGCACTTTAGGCTTTAAAAATCACACACCATTATAGAAAAATATTTACACAAAATCAATCATTTCCTCATTTTCTGCATCTCCAGGATCCACAACACTTTCATCATCATTATCAGCTGTCTCATTGTTGTTTCCTCTAGTAAAAATATTTTTATAATATGTTAGTTTCTCATAGTTCTGCCATTAATTACCATAATGTTTGTTGAGTAGATTATTTACGTCAGCCAATTTAGATGATTTTACCAGAACTCCGGCTGGTATTGAAACGAGTACCGTGTCTTTTAGTTTCTTTCCTCGTTTTATCAACGATTTATCTTGACATAGGTCGTTTCTATATGAAACTTCTCCGCGAACACGAACATTATCGGGATTTGTTTTTTTTAATATAATTCTTTTACATTTGCTTATTTGAAAATGCCAAGATTGTGTTACCTTTCGATACATCTTTGCTTCCGTTTTTCCAGTCGTAGATAGGCACTTCGGTTGCCAATCTGTGAATTGTTGCGTGTTCTTTAATAATGGTTTCGTATTCACTTGGCATTATGATGTCTTCTTTTTTCTTAATGACTCTTTCAACTAAGGCGAATACTCTGTCAGCAGGTAGGAAAGAATGTCCTGTTACAGGAAACACCATTTCAATATCTTTGATGGTGGTGTTTGTTCCAAGAAGCCATTTCATAATCATGCATATAATTATGGAGTTCTTGTTCTGTCCGCCACAGCCGTCTGAAACCAGCCTTATCTTGTTGACGCCAGTTAAGTCTATTGTATTCATACAATGATACAAAGCCGAGCAGATCTCATTGGAGCCTTTAGCTGCCTCGTCCTCTGTCCAAACATACGCATGGGTGTTATGCGGCGACAAGGCTGCGTGTGAAGTGCCTGTTACCACTGTAAAATTGTATAAATACAGTTGCCTAGAGTAATATGTGGCTTGATCTGGTATTTTAGGCAGTGGAAGATTTTTTTCACAGTCAAATGATATTATAAGCATACCAGGTACCTCTTCTTGTAACATTTTGTAAAACTGTTTAGCATGAAGTTTGTGTATTCTGTGCTGTGTCATAACATAAGTTCTTGTTTTCTGGCTGGTGAATTTTCAATTTTAATTCGCTCAATTAGTTGGAGGCAGACGGAACACACATCTGTCCGCGGGCTTCCAAATCCGATGTTAAATCGCGTATTAAATATATTTCTGAAAAAGCCTTCCTTGACTCCGAATTCCGGTAAAGCCTGGTCGTTATACATTACAAACATTTTTTTTATGTTAAGGTCAGGATGTATGGTATTGTCGCACTTTTATTTGTTCCCTACAGTAGTGTGATTCTAATGGTTTGAAACTTTTTATATATTTTTGTACGGCTTCTACTTTGGCAGCAAAAGCAAATTGTTTTCTGTTACCTCCTCTTGATTCTTTGGCTATGCCACCAGTTTCGTAATGCCTTTTCGCTATTCCGTTGATTCTAGATTGCTTTAATCGTGAGGCCAGTAGAAAAGTCTTTTTACATACAGGTACTAAATCCTTAGTACAATGATTGGGGATGTAAAATTTTACATCGGATTTTTTGTCCCTTTCCTTGGTCGACGACGTTTGATTTTTGTGGCAACAATGTATTTTAGCACGTAATTATCATGTTCAATTTTGGAACAGTTTTCATAAAGTCTTTTATGAAAATAAAATAAATCTCTACTTGTCAGCGACCTACAATTCATAGATTTTTTATTATGTTTGCAGTGTGGCTTTTTCGGCAAACCTGTTGCCGAGTACCTGAAAAATACATTAATTTTATAATTAAATACATTAATACTATTCTTAAATTAATTTTTTTAAAGAAATTCTGTCTCTTTGTCACCTTTTCACGCCTAATCGGCTGAAATTGCTAGGATATACCTACGCTAGTTTTTATCTCAGAAAAAAGCAAGCGAAACCGCGTGCAGAAGTAAGTTTTAAAATAAAATCAAGTAATACATACGCAAAACGGAATTTGTATCATGCGCCAAAATAATTATCATCGTACCGAAGGGTGCCAAAGAATAATAATAATACCTACGTTAATTCAAATAAGTCTAACAATGTTAAAAAAGCAACAAAAGTTTGGGTATATTTTCCTTCATAAATAGAAAGAAAACAGAGATTTTTATCGTAGGCCAGAATATCATAGTAAATGAGGGCCCATCCCTACGGTCATAGAAAGTAAGTTTATCTGCATGGAATCATGGCAGGAAGAAACTTTTACTTACAGTTTCCGCTTCTTTTCCGCTTTCTTCTGTTTTGTTTTTATGTTACTCCTTTTCCTAGCTTTGTCAGGTTCTACAATTTTCATATTAGGCTCCATTTTCTTAGTTTAAACTAATTATTTTCAATTCAAAACAATCGCACGGCACCAACCTTGATCACAATAAATGAAAACAATGGCCGCCATAATGGCCGACCCATTGATTTGATTGGTTCATTTGGACGTATTTGACTTTGATAAAAATGTGTAGTAGGACTTGTTAGATTTTGAAACAAATTAGACTTTCTGAAGCTTATTTTCATATTAAAATCGTGGACATATTAGGTAATGGATAACATCACGAAGTAGATACATTTCTAACCTTTAATTTGGTTTTAAATTGTCAATTTTGACCGGAAGTGGACATATTGGCGTTTGATATTTATCAACTCCTATTCTTATTAGAAATGTTTTTATTTTGTACTAACTACTTTTAAAATAAGTTGAAACTACTGAACGGATTTTGATGAAATTTGGTATACAGACAGGGTATGAGCTGACTTGGGTGATAGGGACTTTTATCCCGATTAAATGCTCCCTTGGGAATATTCCACGCGGGAAACACCGCGGTTTTTCAGTAGTTTCAGCGTGATTTTTCATGTTGTAAACTTCAATCCAGAATTTTTCCGTTTGATCTGTACTCGTCCACAAAGTTCGATGTAGTGAATTCCATTCTTGGACAGTGTAAGCTACGTTACCACAGACAGACTTAAAAGACTTCGCCAAATTTGTTATGTCTGGTTTAACTTGGCTTGTCGCATTCTTAGGGTTCATCAGTTTGCAACTTTCCAATATTTTCATGTTGTTAGGTAATCTCTTTTGTATTTACTTGGAAATTTCCACCAACAAGTCTGCATCGCTTCCTTACATCTTTTAAATCCTCTTCTCTAATGCCTTGTGACTGTTCATTAAACATGTATCCAAAATTCATGTAGCTGGGGTCCATGGTGTGTTTTTCAAATTGAAAGTCGGATAAACATTGTTTAGTTGTTTTTTCCAGTTGTGTTGGTGGCACTAATACTGTTAGATAAGTGTATATTAAATTGTTAATTTCTTCTAACAACTTTAACTCGACTAGCATGAGGTGTAAAAAAGTTGCATCAAGCATGAGGCAGGGTATAATATACCCTTATGTTGATGTGCTATAATTTTGTTATTATGGTAATTTTTTTAAACTTTATTGATTATACTATTTAATTCAATGTATTTTGATGTTAAAAATAATAAAACAAGTTCATAATTATACAATTATCATCGTTTATTCTCGTTTTTCGTAAACTAAGTAATATTAACAACAAATCTTTATAGACTTACATTAACATAGATTTAAACAAAAAATCTTTATTCTTTGGAATGTAATCAACTTAAAATTAAAAGATAATGAGATCCTCCTCGTTAAATACTAATTATTAAATTGTTTTTCAATAAAAATTATGACTAATCGCTACCGTTGAGATCAGTGCAATTTTCGCAAGTGAATTTTGCATATTGTAAACATATTGGCTTGTTACAAGCTTTGCAAGAGTATTTAGTTTTTCTGTCCTTCTTGTAAGGACAGTCCTGACATCTGACGTATTGTCCTGGAACATTCACAGCTCTGGGTGAGGGCTCACCGAGCTGTTTTTCGATGCGCTGGCGGATGTAAGTTGGTATATTTTTTTTTAGATTTTCTTGCATTCAGATGTTCGTAAATCATGGATAAACCCAAATTACGAATAAATTCAGTTCTCTTGATGTTCACGTTTTTGTTTGCTCGATATATGATGCAAGCATTGATAGCTGCCATGTTCAGAACACCATAGAACAAAGTCATAGGCCATCGTTTACTGTTGCGACTGCAATTATAGCTGGCACTTAATTCGACCACGTCAACGCCAGCTTTGGTGGAGTTGTAAAATGTTATTATGTCAGGTTTTTTTTCTCGCTTGTGGATTCATCTATTGCATCATCGTGGTGCATAGTGGACGTCACAACAACCACTTTGTTCTTCTTTGGCGCATCAGAAACAAGTGTGACATCTTTTTGAAACCCAAAGAGCGAACTGTTGGGTTCTCTGTTAGTCCTAATGAAAGATTCAGGGATCTGTCGTGTAAATATTTCTTTATATGTGCATATATTTCTTTATATTCAGACTGTCTTTTGGTGCTGTTAAAAAACCAGTTATGACACTCTCTAATTAGAAAATCTAAGAGCCGAGGGAGTGTTTTTAATGCATATTCAGCAGCTAGGTGGAGAGAGTGACATACGCATTTGATTGTAACCAATTCGGGGTTTTGTTCTTGCAAAATGGAGGAGAACGAATGGTTTTGTCCTACCATAACATTTGCACCATCCACACCTATCCCCAAAAGTTTGTCTATAGCTAGACCATCAGCAATCAGCTGTGTTTTAAATGTATTGGTCAGTGAGGTTGCATCTGCTGCATCAATTTCTATGAGCCTGTATAACTGCGTAATAATTTTATTTTGCTTTTGGCTAAAAAATGTTGTTATCATGCACATCATTTTCTTGGTATCAACTGCTGTCGATTCGTCAATTATAATTGAATAATGGCTATCTCCTACCTCTTCTAACAGTTCTTGAAGGAAACAGGGAGCAATGACATTTTTTATTAACGCAGTACATTTGGTCCTATGCAACTTCATATCCTGCAAAATAGCCGAAGCAGGATCTAAATCTTTTATTAGTACTCCTAAATGATCAACCGCCTTCATACTGGAATGTTCTGCTCTGCTCATCTTCTCATATTTTTAGCTCTGCTATCTTTCGTGTTTCTTTTATAGGTAGCTTAAAGTGATCACTCATTTTACTTGATTATTTATTTAATTAATTAACACGGTATTATAAACCAATTACATTAATTAATAGAAAACAAAATTACATTTTATATTACATAGTAGGGTAGGGTGGTAGCCAGTGAACCACCAAAAGTTTAGAGAGCTGTAACTTTTTTCCTGTAAGACATTATAAGTTCTTTTTTGCTCTTGGCCAAGAAAATTTCAATCACTTTCAAAATGTAGTTGTGTTTTCAGCTTTTACCTGAAAGATACTTGACAATGAGACTTTTAAAAAAATATGGGAAATGGCTCATTGTGTACCCCTAGGGGTACACAGTGAACTGGGGGGCTGGTATTCAGTGAACCGTGAGGTACACAATGAACCTTTGTCTTACCATATCATGATTTAAGCCTAGAAGGATAACAAAACGGCAATTGGGTTCTTTAATAATTATTTATTAATCAAATGTTTAAAATTATCTTAAATGAGGACTTTGGTAATCAGTCTTAATAAATGAGGAAAAAAATTACAATAAAGTCAGCATGCATTGCACTTAAATTCTATTAGATACACATTACAACAATAAGAACACAATCATAATAATTAAGTAGGCAAAGTTAGGTAATTATTACCTGTACTAGGAACTATTCAACCTGTATAATATTTTCGCTCACGAAGAGTTATTTTTAAGACTTCGGTCTTAATTAATTAGCTTAAAAACAAAATCACGTTAAATAAAATTCGACATAAAAGTTAATAACATAACATTTTCAAATTATGATATTGCAATTTCCAAATCAACTTAAACCTAAACTTTTGTTTGATAGAGATCTATTGTCCCATAATTAATAGCGCAAATTCAGCTGTGACATATCAACGAAAAATTTATAGATAGTTTGTTGGCGAGCTGTGCTACCACTAATTTTAGGACGTGGTAGAATATATTTTATATCAGCATTGTGAACGCCTGCTGTGTCTGGTTCCTTTGGAACCGAAAATAACTGCTTGGCTTTGCTTTTCAGTTTGAGATAAGACACGTAATAGTCACAGTCTTGGCTCTCCAGTTCTTCTAGAACTTCGCCAACGTAAAAGACGGTAGTTTTTTTTGATGCAAAAGCTACAATAACAAAATCTTTGGGGCGAGGATTGCGAGTCAAGGGCGGAAAATCATTGTTCAAAATGATCTCTTCATCTTCAGACTCATTTACGAACTCTTCTCCTCCAGAAGATGAGCCACTGCAGTTGAAAAATCCTTCTTCGTCCGATGATATTGACGTTTCCTGCTTTCGTTTCTTCTTGAATAAATCCTTTTTTACCACCTGCACAATTTTTTGGCTTGTCTTCTTTTTCTTCTTTTCAACTAATGCTTCTTTTTCTGGAGTGTCTGTGGCCACCATACTTTTTCCAGCTTTTCTTTTAAAATTGGTTTTTCGAGGTATTGCTTTCAATGGTGGTCGAAAAAGCTTCGGTGAAATAAAATTTTCTGTAGTTTTAGAAGTTCGGCCCACGCCGGAAGTGGATGGCATATTGAAATTCTCTAAATTTATTTCGCTGTCTGCGTCTCTACCAGGTGTTAAGTGGTATTCTTCAGTCATCGATACTATTGCAGCTGTCTGTGGTTGTGTGTTCTCTTCATTCCCGTCACTGATGCATAAAATTGATGGTGATTGACGATTCGTCTGAAGCAAAGATTCGTCTGTGGGTTCTTTAGCGTTATCTTCAGCATCTGCTTCATCAATATCTGGTGCACCTCTAGGCAGAAGTTCACCTTCGAGATCATGCATGTTGTCTTCAGCATCTGTGTCATCATCAACATCCGGTGCGGCTCTGTCTGTAACTTCGCTGGGCATAAAATCACTATCTGTGAAGATTTGATCATCAAACGGGAATATACCACACTTTTTGAAAGCATTAGTAATGTTGATTGGAGTCATGGCTCTCATATATGCTACACCAACGCATTCTGCGATATTATAGATAGTCAGGGGTGTTCCTGGATGGCGTGTTAACCACGAGTCTACAGCGGAATTATAGAAAGCCTTGAATGGACCATTTAGGCCAACATCCAAGGGCTGCATCCTAGCTGTGGTGTGAGGGTGAAGTGTGAGTACTGTCACTCCAGCAGCTTTTGCCAGATCGAGTGCTTCAATGGAAAGATGGCTTTCGTGATTATCTAATATCAGTAATGCAGGATTCTCCTTCGACGCAGAAGAATACTGGATGAAATGCTTCATCACTTCAATAAATAGATCAGCATTCATCCATCCACTCGGAGTAGCTAATCCTAATGTTCCTGAAGGTGCCCCATACAGCATATGTGGCTTAAAGTTTTTCCTTGGAAAAACCATCGCTGGTGGTAACGCCTGGCCTAATGCGTTTACGATGCAGCATGTGGTAACCAGTACTCCACGCTCGCCACTTGTAACCTGGCAGACGTTGCGTCCTTTGGCTGCAAGCACTTTACTTGGTCGCTGCACTGTAGTTGTAGCAGTTTCATCCAAATTAAATACTCTGCTCCCATTGGAAAATGATGGATGACGGCTTAGAACCTCTTTAAGGTTATTGAAGAACTTGGCAACGTTAACTCTATTGAACGCTGTTGCTCTAGCCAAGCTGCAAGCCTCTGGTTTCTTGACTGATAGTTCTGGGTGTCTTACACGGAAACCTCTTAACCAATCCTTGCCGGCCATATTTTCCCTCTTCCAGTTTTCGGGCATTGATATATTATTAATTGTTGCCATTTGGTAAGCGATACGTCTGCAGTCTTTAGATGTTACCCCATAAAACTTACTAGCACACTCAATTATATAATCATAGAGACTGTTTTCCTGCTCTTCGGTGAAGATTTTTTTTACATCGTAATGTGGCTCCAATCGTGCAGAAGGGTTTGAGATATACTTTAGGACGTATCTACGTAGCGTCGGATATGGAACCTCTGATTCTTTGGCAGCCTTTCTAAGGCTTAGTTTTCCTTGGATATGCAAGTCAATTCCTTTCTTTATTTCAGCTGTCGTGAGAGTGCCCTTCTTACGGTTAACTCTGCCCTTAGTATTTCGACCCATGCTGCAACATTTTATAAAATTTATATTATCACAAGTAAAGTGGTACCTTATGAATCAATGGTAGTACACAGTGAACCATGGTTCATTGAGTGCACCAAAAAAATGATTCACCGTGTACCATACCCCTTTTGAAATATTTAAAACTTTTCCACAGCTAACAGGAACACGATTTGGTTACAAAAATGAATCTAAACCGTGCCTGTTAAACTACTTTATAGATCAAAACAACGCAACAGATACTGGGATTATAAAAATTTGAGTAAAGAGAAAAATAAACTCACATTTTATTCTAACTTTTTGCGCGCGAAAACAGAAATCTCCTCTTAGCTCGCGCGTTCCGGGCGCTAGTCCGCCGACGACTGGAGGAGACAGGTTGGTGCGAGAGGGCGGTTCAAACATGTAATAGGCACGAGCTGGCAACGTCGCATTTAGGCTGTTGGCCCTGTGGTTCACTGAGTGCACTTGGTTCACTGGCTACCACCCTACCCTACAATAGTTATCATTACATATTAATTCATAAACACATAGAAAATTGTAATTAATTATGACGTTCACAAAATAAAAAACACGCTCTCAATAATTTAGTCCACCTATCAGCGAACAAGTCAACATCGGGGATGTCGTCCAGGAGAGCGTTGAGTTCGCTGAGTACTCGAGGGATGGGCGACATGGACCGCGCTGCGGTACGGGACTGCGGCACGGCCAGTAACCTATGTTTCCGACCCCGGCAGTAATTATTCGGAACGTAGAGTCGACAGAGCTCGTCACTCAAATTCGGAGCGTCAATTTTTCCGTGGAGGATCTTGCAGATTGTGGCCATTTGGTCATAGGCACGTCGTACCTCTAACGAGTTATAGCCTAAGCATCCCAACAAGAACTTGGTGGGATAAAGATAAGGGTAGTAGCCAAAGCATCGCATGTGATGAGAGGAACCGCAAGAATTTTTTCTGCACCTTCTCAAGCATGAGGGTATAGGTAACCTCATGCGGGTTCCACACACAAGCGCCGCTCTCCAACTTGCTCCTAACAAGTGCCGAAAAAAGAAGGCGAACAACATGATCGCTCTCGAAGTCACGGGCATTTCTGAGGACGAACCCAAGACGCCTGAACGACTCCTTGGCCAAGGAACGGATATGGTCATGGAATGTGAGCTTTCGGTCGAATGTGACACCCAAGTCTCTCATGGTTCTGTTTATTGATTCGTTGTTTATGTTATAATCAAAGTGAATTGGGTGCAACATTCGGCCAAAAGTCATGACGTAACATTTACTCGGATTGAATTCCATTTTGTTAATAACGCTCGAAGATGGCGTCGACATCGTGTTGTAGGGCCCGACAGTCTGCTTCTGACTTAATCTCTAGATAGAGTTTTAAGTCATCCGCATACAGCAGGCTCTTAGCATACGACACAACAGCTGGGAGGTCGTTAACCATTATAAGGAACAGCAAAGGACCCATTATAGATCCCTGGCTGACCCCGGAACGCGTGTGATAGGGTTGAGACTCATAGGGACCAAGTCTGACAAACTGCTTACGATCTCGAAGGTAATCCGCGAGGAGCCGGAGAAGACCCGGGGCGAAGCCTATAGCACTTAATTTCGTCAGCAGAATGTCATTGTTGACCCTATCAAACGCCTTCCGGAAATCAAAATAAAGGACATCAACCTGAACACACCGATCCATGCTGGCAGAAACGAAGTTAACGAGGGTCAGCAAGTTTGTATTAACGGAACGCATGCTTCTAAAACCATGCTGTTCACTGCATAGATACCCGTTTACTTTGATTGTCCAACGATAACAGACCGTTTTATAGACTGTTCATGTTTTTTTGTCTTTGAATGCTCAACCAAATCTTTTTTATGAGCTTTTAGTTCATATTTGCAGGCTTTACACCACGCTTTAGTGTTTTCACCAATGCAAGCTTTTAGCCAACCTGAAAATAGGGAAAACAAATAAAGTGGTAACCCCATAAAAAACAAAAAAAGTGGCAAAGCAGAAAGCCACACAGGACAGACAGACCATGAAACGTACGTCTTGTACCAACACCTACAATGAACAAACACCACTCAATAACTAGGAACTCAATTAGTACATTCCAGTCATCGATTTATCTAGTAGGTATACAAAGTAGATGCAGGATTATGAATAAAATGGCATTGAAAACACGACTGCGAATATGCTTCTACACAGAAATTGTACAGAAAAATAGGCGCGGCGGCGGGCTAATGGCTCCCTGCGACGCAGAAAGTTGCGGGTTCGATTCCCACCCGGTACAATATTCCATTATAAGTAAGGTACGGGGAGGCTATTGCAACTAAAAATAAAAATACGACAAGTTGGAACTGGTGTAACATCATCTGTAGGAAAAATAGTGTTAAAATGATTATTGTATTAAGTTACACATACATCAATGAATTCTCTTGATATACTAAACAAATCAAACGTACATTTAATTCAGCGTCAATTAATTATTTTTCCAATAATACCCAAATTAGTTGCAATAACCCCTTGCCGGGGTAAATGTAGCTAATAGTTGTGGATATGATTTACATTCGAATTTAACACTTCAAATGGTGTAAGCTTGGCATATCAAATAACTATTTTCTTATTATGGACCTTACATCATCAGAAGATGGTTTAATTTACCGTGAAAATTCCTCAAAAACTTTGAGGGGCTAATGCAATATTTTTATAGACAATAGTGATGGGGCATGACAAGATGGAGGTTTATCGATAAACTTCACAATGTTTCCCTTTTGTATAGAGTTTCTTAAACTTTGGCAGCTAGTGCTCTCCGATACGAAAAACTATCGATTTAATTATAAATAAATAAATAAATATTGGCGGACATTTTCACACAGTGCCATCTAGCCCCAAACTAAGTAGAACTTGTACTAAGGAAACCAGATGGTTGATATACTACTTAAATAATGAAAAGGTAGTGTCTGATAATGCAACTGATTCAATAAATTAACCTGCTTTAATGTCCTTGTCTGTAGCTTAGCTCTAAATAAAATGATGAAGGTATGTGCACACAAAAGTAAAGACAAAATTTCTGAGTTACATTTTATTATGGCACGAGAACTTTGCTAAATTAGTAGTGTAGAAGATGAAATTAAAACACTACGTACAATTTAAAGTTTATTAGCGAGGGGTATAATACGCTGGTGTTGCCTCTATTTGTACCAACGATTCGTAGTCCTCATTTTGAAGCTCAAATACATTTTCAGGATTATCTAAGAAGTGCCACGTCATTTGGGAAACGTCCTATCCTCGCATCCTGGATAAATCCAACGCCCAATAACGTTCTCGCTTCTCGGGCTTCCGGGAAAACGATAAACGTCGTCGTCTCTACACATCGGTAACAAATACTAACCGGTACTCGTACGGTCAGCACTTCGCATTGGGTCTTCACACCATCAGCCAGTGTGACCAGCATTTGCTGTTTTCCGAACTCATATCCCATTTGGCATAAACATTTGTACAGCGCGTACGATGCTACGCTGGTTTTCGCACACGTGTCGATGTATGCGTTTCCGACAATCCTACCGATTCCGAACAAAACAGTAGGTCTAGCTCGCACATCGGCTTTTACATTTAGAGAGCAAAATCCAATGTCCGGTTGTTCTTCCTTTGCTGGTACTTTTGTACAAGTACCACATTTTGATCGCACCACACCCGAGGTACCGCAACCATAACACGCAAACTTTGGTCGCGAAGGTGAGGGTGCTTGAGTACCTGTGTTTGTTGGAGCTGGCTTGTTAGCAGAAATTGCAGAAGCATCCTTTTTCTCCTTCTTTTTACAGGTCTCGATGGTGTGACCAGGGAACCTACAATAGGTACCGGTGTAGGTGTCTTACTTGGCCCTGCTACGGGAATCACATCTTCCATTGGTTGTTCACATTGTAGACTAATATGTTCTGTCACAATATCATTATCTTCAATTACTTCGTCTATTTCAATATTTTCTACGCTCCTGCCAGCGACAACTTCAATTTTCTTTTTTTTATTGTATTGTCTGTTAGGGGCCGAACCATACCTCATTTCCTTTAGCATATTCAAGACTGTATCATCAATTGCACCTTTGAAATTTGTGTCTTCTGTAGATTCGAAGGATGGCAGTCTCTCAAGAATTTTTTGTTTATTGATTGGGCGAATACCACATTTTTCAAAACCAGATATGATGTTTTGAGATGCAGTGGGCTCTATTTTGTCCATAAGTTTTTTCAACAATGATGGAAACACGTTTTTCGGAATTGTAGGTAGAATGCGACCATCAGTTTTTTTCCAATTAAGAATTAAATCCCTCCAAGCCATCTTTAACGGCCTGAAAAATGCTACGTCAAGTGGTTGGGTAAGGTGTGTTGAGTTGCTGGGCAAAAAAATGAATCGGACACCGACATTTTTACATTCTGCAACTAAGTCTATCGACAGATGAGAGGCGAGGTTGTCACCTATTAAAAATTTGTCTCCAGTTTTGTTGCTGAAGTAAGGTAGGACGATACTTCTCACCCAGTCTTCGAAAATAGCGCCGTCAAACCAACCAGATTTCGTACAGTTGTACCTGCACCCATTAGGTCCATTTTTTCTCCACGTGTCATACATATTCTGCGCCTTGTAAACCACGTACGGGCTCAATATCGTGCCATCTGCTGCAGCCGCCATCATAATTGACGTCGCCCCTTTTGTGTGGTTCATGACCCGTTCTGGGTATTTGACGCTTCTCTTAACCAGAACTCTTTTTCTGCCAGGGTCGTCAGTGAGGTTGGTTTCATCATAATTGACTATATTTTCTGACGGCACGCCTTGTAGTGAGATTTCCAACTCGTCAAAATAACTTTCTATGATCTCTGGGGACACAGCTGCTCTTGATCGTTTAATGTTTTGGCTTAATCTCAAGCTTATCTTCTTGTCATGACGCCGGAGAAAAGATTTGACGTATTCAACACCTGGCATGTTGTTTTTAAATTTTTTGATAACAATGCCCAACTTATCAAGATACCCTTTAATTACAAGCCTGAGGTCAATTGGTTCTAATGGGTATCCCCACTCCGAACAGGTGTTTATATATTTGATTAGGTAATCCTCTTCATTTTGGCTAAGAGAAGGTTGACCGCCCTGTGGCTTTACAATAAAAGTGTTGTGTCGGTGTAGGACAGATTTTGGAATACCATAGATTCTCTGTATGTCTACTAATGATTTATTAGTTGTATTATATTCCTTGAGGGCGTCGTTTATTACTTTCGGGTCATATTTTTTATAATTCTTCTTTTGGCTGGGCTTATATTTTCGTGGCATTGTGCCTGCAAAAAGCAAAAGTCCCTAAGTACCTAAATAAATAAGCCTAACCAAACCACCCATCATTAGGTAATAACGAATAATAATATTATTATAGACAAATACTAGCGATATTGGTGAGTGACACCCCTGTCCCTATCCATGCTTTAGTGTCCCTTTTCATACAACCACGTCCTTAGTTTGTAGGACTCTCGTCCCTATTCACCCCACAGACATCCCGATAATATCCTGTAGGCGTCTCTATTACCCTCTTTTTTTGCAAAATTTACCGGCACTCATAAATTTTCGATTTAAACTAAAATTAAACAAGAAAATTGTAGTAACATACTTGATTTGGATGGAGAACACACTAACTTTTGTTACTCAGCACGATTCATTTAATAGAAATCACTTTTTCCTGCTTGTTTTTCAAAGTTTTTGAGGGACAAAATCACGTCCTGCTGAACGGCGAACTTCAGATGTATTTTTTTCTGACTTGTGACCATCTTCACGTCAAAAAAGTGTTACCAGTATAAAAATTCAATATTCTACTATAAAACTCATAAAAAATCAGACGATTATCGGTAGATTTCTGATAGTGTTTCCTCTTCAATTTTGTTCATCGATTTTATCCCTATTGACCCCTGCATCCCTATTGACCCCGTTTTACGGTACATCGCTTCTTTTTGAAGGTACCCTTGTCTGACTCTCTTTGAATCCCCTTCTCTGTTTCAGTCGCTGGTTCCTGAGTAGCATGCTTTTCCGTGATAAGTTGCTCTACTGCCCTAGCCGTCCTGAGGAGATCATCAAAGGTTCCGATCACCTCTCTGGGCATCTTGACCCTTACCTTGTATCTCAACTGACCAAAGATCATGTCGATCTGTTGAGATTCAGCGTGGGCTTCTGGTAGTTGGGAGAAGAGAGTTCTCTTTTTCGCTACGAAAACTTCTGTCAATTCATCTTCGCCTTGCTTAATGCACACGATGTTTTGGTACAGTTGGTACGCAGGTCTCTTCGGCGCAAAAGCGTGTCTAACTCTTGCTTCAAAGTCTACCCATGTATTTACCTGGGGTTTGATACCGTTCCACCATACAGCTGCTTCATCTTTGAGTATAAGCGGGATGCTCCTGATTGCGTCATCATCAGAGATCTGTTCAACGTCCTTGAAAACTTTGGTCGCTGCGAGAAAAGTTTCTACTGTCTCGGTGTCCCTTGTACCATCAAACATCAACTTACAGTTGGCGAACGAACCACGTTTCTGGTTTCCAACTATAGTGAGAAGTCTCTCAAACTGTTCTACGGACAAACTCATGTTATCTGTGTCACGTTCTTTTTTACTCTTCTTGTTCTTGGGCTAGTTTTCCGGGCCTTCACGTTGAGCGCCAGTTTGTAGTAGATGAAATTAAAACACTACGTACAATTTAAAGTTTATTCCCGGTTTTACAAAACAAGTCCAAGTAATACACTAACACAAGCGAGAAAATTCGTAGGTACATTCCCGGCAAGTACGTCCGTAGCAAGTACGCGACGTTACAAGTGAGGGATGCGTCACCCGCGAGAAGGGAGGGGGAAGGCGTCTAGGCTAGTGCGGCTCTTCCGATGCGCGGATGGAGCGGAGCGCCAGCGAAGAGCGGTGCTTGTTCGCCTTTTATATGCGAGCAGTGGGGCGGCCGCGGCCGGCGCGGTGCGCGGCGGGTCGTAGTGTGCGTCCGTGTAATCGCGAGTGGGGAGGAGCGCGGTGACTCACACGCTGCTGGCGCGCGCGTCGTAATGTTACAGTAGTTATTTATTAACAACAGATAGTAAGTCTACACCTACAAGTACACTTTTATATCATAACTAGGTACACATAACCACAAATACTGTTGTTAATCACTTATAATTAAATATAATATACCTCCAGTAAAACCGGATGAAAAATTATACATAAGTACTTGGGCCTACTTACTCAAGTTTAATTTCCAAAATACAAAATTACATAGCTAATTAGGTTCAATACGACACTGCCTATATATTTGGTGTTTTATTGCAAATTGAAATCAGTAAAATCGAAATCGAATATTAACTGTCCACGTCGAGCAACCTTTGGTTCAGGCAAAATTTTAAGTATGTCGTCATAATGTTTAATGACGCAAATATCATCTATGGTCGGGTAAGTAAATGTGGTACCCCTCTCAGATTTTAAGTTTTTAACTTTTCGTACGAATTTGACTGTTGGGCAATTTGTTTCATCCACTGATAATACTTTGCCTACAAAATGTTTGACGCTCTTTTTTGCAGAGAATCTGACCACAACCCAGTCACCTTTTTTTAGTTTTTTATTTTCGTGGGTAAAATATTGAATCTCATTCAATCCAAACGAAATATCTGGAAAGACATTTCTTTTTCTTCTTGTCGGTAAATGCATTCAGCTTCAATTCCATTCTCTTCTTGATCCTGAAGGCATTCAGCTATGTAAGAATCAAATGTTTCGAAATCTGAACTGTCATCTAATTCAAAAGTATTATTTGACGATACTGAACTCGAATCACTATCAAATCGTTTCCTTCTTCGCTTTATAGTTGCACGCCCTTGGGTAGTTTTTTGTTTTTTAAAGCTTTGCTTTAATGTCGATTTCTGTACTGTTACGGCGCCAAAAATGATCACCCTTCTTCAATTTAGCATTTGTAAGAACCTTTGGATTAGAAACTCTGTTTTTTCTCAGGGTACCACAAGAATGAGTCCGCAATGTTAGAAGTTTCCTGCTCAGCTCAACATCATTGTAGCAATTATCCATGTATAAGTGATGACCTTTCATCAGATATGGATTTAGCAACTTCATTACAATCTGTTCAGTTTTCTTTGTAGTTTCATCCGAGCTTTCTTGTTCTTTATATACTGTCGAAAGTCGAGTCTACCTCTGAACAGGACCAGGGACTCGTCTAAGGATAGTTCCTTGTATGGTCCGTAGACTCTGCGGAAGTTGTTCGATAACGCATCAATAAAACCAGTAACTTTGTTCTCGCGTTTTGCGCCAACTTCACCGACATATAGGCTTCACCTACACATCTTAAAATTTGTTCGAACCTTCGTTGAGACACGGTGTACGAAAAATACGGATGGTAATATAACGCATTCGAATAGGAAAACAGGGATCTAATCGTTGGAATGCTACATTGACCTTGCAAGAGACATAAACCAAGAAAGGCTAGCATTTCCTCCCGTAAAGTTGGCCAAAGGCAAAAGTAACCGAGCTTCCTAAAATATTATCTGCCTACATTGATAGGTGAAGTCAAGCCAACATTTTAGTTCTTCACTATCGATAGCAGATACATTTTCGTGGCTTACGAATTGTGAACCCCCAATTTTTTGTCACGCCAACGTAGACCCCCGTCGAGTCTCCCGTGGACCCCTTGGGGTCCACCTGGACCACTTTGGGAACTACTGAACTAGACGAAAGATAGTCGCGTTAGATGACATTAAACTAATATAGTCATCTGGATTTAAAATGTTTTCTATTCGTCTAATTTTTTTTTCGGTTAGCGCAAAAACTCTGTCAGGAGGTATAAAGCTGTGGCCGGTTACTGGAAAAATTATCTCAACTTTAGAAATATCATACTGCGTGTCGTGTAGCCATTTACAAACCTTCCCAATTAATGTCGAGTTCTTATTCTGGCCACCACAGCCATCGGCCATAAGTCTGACGATTTTTTTTTCCTTCCATATTCATGAAAGGTAAATGCCGACTGACGGTAACGAATGACGCGCGCGCAGGCATAGTAAAACAAAATGGCTGCCACTGGACGCACGATACATTTAGCTTGTTAGGTAAACATTTTGTTTTGTGATAGCGGCCATTTCACAAACTGATTTTTGGCCAGCTTTTAGGTTCAAATACCCGTATGTGAGACGTACAGACAGCGAAGAGATCCTATAAAGGTTACTTTATCCGTTGTACTAAAAATAGCCAAAAAAAAACAGGTATTTTGTATGGGAGCCCCCTTTAAATTTAATATTTATTTAATTTTAATTATTTGTTGTAAGAGACCTTTTACGGTTCATGAAATGCACACGGCCGCTGACAGACAGACGGCGCGGCGGCGGCGGAGGCTGAGGAAATAGGGTCACATTTTCACCCTTCGGGTACGGAACCCTTAAAAGTATTAAATAAAAATAAATGATCATAAATTGAAAGATTTTAAAGTGTACTTACAATCTTGCAAACTGAGAAGTTCATATAGAGTGGTGTCCTTTTTGTGAGCACGATTTCTCTTCTTGGCCAGTTTATAAACTTTTTCTTTTAAAGGAGGAACACTCTCAGAAATATCTGTATATATGCCAGCATATAACTCTTCAAAGTCCATTTCCAGCTGAAAACAAATTAATAATTTTAGACTGAAAATAACTTCAATATAACTGTGAGGTTTCCATAAACTAGTATTTACAATTAAAGATTTTGACATTGAAACAGTTAAGCTAACTGAATCAATCCTTTAGCTATGATAAGATTTCCTATTTTTTGCGTTTTCCATACTTACATAATTTATATTTTTAATTGGCGTAATATTAGCTCCAATGCGATAGGTATCATTAATGGTGTCTTGGTTTAAAAGGATGCCAACGAATTCAATTTCACCCTGTATATAACAATCTTTGTATATCATCACACCATTGTGGATATTAAATTATTGAATAGAATATGGTACATGTTCAATAATAGTGCTTTCAAGCGACTCAGGTATTCTGTAAGTAGCACCTAGTGTATTTAGTTAATTTAATTGTAAGGTTTTGGAAAAACTCTTGACATGTTCTCATGAATTCAACAATCAGTTAAATTCAACAAATCTTTGCAAGAAACTTGCAAGTTCAAGTATACTTACCTTGTAACATTTTCTAAATGAACCGGCCCACATAATTTATGCAAAACATATTTTAATAAATCAGCTTCATTTACATTACATATAGTATTTTTAAATTATAAAGTACACTCTATAGATCTTTTTTGTAATAGCTATATATATGTAGTTTGTTGTTCTAATAAAAAAGTCTAATTTGGAATAGAAAATTGAGACTTTTAATGAAGATGAAAGTTAATAAGAAAACTTATACTAGTGTTAAATGCATGTAAGTTTCAATATGTGACTGTCTAAGAAATCAAACGAACTATGCGAAGTTCGATTGACACGTTAGATTCGAAGATATAATATGATTATCATTCGCCCGAAATATTATTAAATGTAACACAAAAATTGTTAAATTATTTTGATTTGATTTCTCAAAATTCTTGTTATGTGAAGTAACATAATTACAATGTGGGTCTGGTTGAGTCTTAGGAGAGTCTGCGTCGTATCGGACCCAATTTCAAATTATAGTAGGTACCTATCGAAAAGAATATGTTTTCTATTGTAAAAAGTATAGTTTAGTAGGATCTCCTGTACATTTATCAGCCAGTGTACACTGACTGATAAATTAATTAAGTATACAGGATTACCTTACCTGTGTATTCATCACTTTGAACTCGAGGGAGCTAAGAACAAATCTGTAAATTTATAACCTTCAAATATGGAGAAAACTATCTTTCAAACATTAGATGTATTGTATTATGTTTGTAATAAATTGTATATAAAATGTATATCTGTAAATAATTGGTAATAAGTGTGTCGGTTTAATGGCAGTGTGAACGGTACATTATTCGATGATTATGAGGGTTGTATTATTTCTAGTTCGGGTAATTGTACTATCCACGGAGAATAGTATAGATTCGATCCCTCTGTTTTATTATTCAAATAATCATTTAAACTTATTTCGGGAATTAAAAACGACATTAAGTTGGTCACTGTTGTAGGGGCATGTTATATTTCTAATTGTCTGTCTTTAAGAAGAATTCTGGCAAATTTTACTAAAGCGCCTTAATTTTGTAGTGGTTTTTGCTAAATTCCTACTAGCTTTTACCATTTTGTTAATACATATCTACTTACTACACATACATACTAGACATAGTACCCTACACGAGCAAAACCATGGCCAGAACTAGGTATACATAATTATCTTGTGGTGTCAAATAGAAATACAGTAGTAATAGATTTTCGATATATATACCCGTGTTACCTCAATAGGTGAAGTTGTTTTGAGCTGAATTGAACCTAATCTAGTTGTAATTAAAGTCGTCGCCTGTTCGCTTGAAAAGCCAGTTGAGATTTAGGAGTACACAAAATTTGTGGAAAATGTGTTACTGTCACTTTCTGTCCCAGAAAAGGTATATGTGGCGTGGCGTACCAACATATCGACGGAAAGCTGGAATGCGTAACGTTAGTGATCTGATTCCACGCCTTACTGTGGTCGATATTGCCTCGCCATTGTAACGTTCAAAGATTGTCAAAATTTCACAAATAACTCTTTCTCATTGCTAATTTATCACATCAGCAAATACCTAGTTTTTGTTACTGGTGATAGAACAATCATGCATATTATATCATACAAAATATTATATATAACGCATATATCGTTCATAACATTGCATTTGGTAATTGGAATGAATTAAATACAAGACAATCAATTGGTGGTTTTAAAACTTCTTTGTTTTAAGATTCATTGTTCGATTAGGTAATAATAACGCGCATAAATGCAGAGGCCTTATTGGTACGTTCGCTTGTAGATTATAATTTAACACGTCTGTGATATGGAAACAAAATGTTCTGTATCAAATTGTACAGCTCAGTTAGACTCAACACAGAGCACAAGAAAAAATATTGAAATTGCGCCGATATGTATGAATTAAAAAAAGCAATATTATTTTCCAGTGGACTGTGTTGAGCATTACGCACGATGCTGTAAAAGCTAACGTTCATGTATATTGTTTTAAAAAGCAACGCGATTAACATGAGCTTATGGAATTTATTGTGAGCAATAAAGTATTAAGTCAGTTTTCGATGTAATCGTATTATGTTTGTGTTCAAGCAGTGCGTCTACAAGGAGATCAACCTTCTATTCTTTGTCTTGAAATTATTTTGTATTTATGGTGTTTAGTCTTATTAAGTAGCATACAAGTGTCGCTTCCGCTTTCACTGCCCAGCCTTAGCGGTGCGCGGGTCGCGCCGCGGCTATATGCAGTACTAGAAACACATGAGTGTGTTGGGCAATGGAAGTGTTGCGCCACAGTCTTCACCGCAGTGTTATTCAGATGTACAAATACCCGGAAGGATGTTAGATTGACTTCTCTGTAGATGCACGCTGATGATGGTCAATGTAAATTTTATTACCACGACTTTTTATTTATGTATGTACGAAAATGAAGTGTAATTTAATGGAAGCTTGAAAATAAATAAACTTTTTCCATATAAGTGTTTTATTTGATCAAGGAATAAGACAACTATCATTAATAAATACTAATTATATCTTATCGATATGTTACAATTAAAATAATAATAATATTTAGCAAAGTAAATATAGTAAGTAGTACAAATATAATAATAACCTTGCAGGTACATAATTGTATGTTAATACAATGAGATTACATAATGTAATGAGCCAAATTTATATTGAGCTATTAGTATTTTATATACAAATTCAGCTTTAGGAATGTGTTTCATTTAATTTGTGCGTATGGCTGAGAGTTTTCAAGAGTGAGCTCTCAGTCCATACGTACAGTAAACTATACTACATAGTATAAACAGCATAATAACAGCATCATAAAATGTTCAACAAAGGTCTAACAGGATAAACAGGCCAACAGCATGATCATTGCCGGTCTAATTACCGGCAATGATCATGCTGTTGGCCTGTTTATCGTAGAAAAGACAATATCAAATCTTCATTGAATGTGTAAAATGTTTAAAATTAATTCCTACTATTTGAGTACATACATACATATTGTACGATTTTTTCTACATTCCAGCCTAGAAGGTCAAAAAACTTGTCCAAAGGCCCTTTATCAGTTTACTAAACCCTACACCAACGTAGAACAGGATTGCTAACTGCCTGAACGCACAGTAACAAGGCATAAAATCAATTCTTCAGAACATGGTGTTCCCAAGGCTCATCAGTTGTTGAGATCATAGAACTGGTCCCAGGGCTCGGGGCAGTGCAGGAAGTACTTCCTGTTGGCCGCTATGAACCGCAGCTTGTACTGCTCCGGGGAGACCACGGTGGGCTGCCCGGAGCCAAGGTTCTTCTTCACCAGGTGCTCTAGCTTCTTGTCCCACGTGAAGGTTCGGATGTAGTCTAGAAGGCAAGAGAGAACAATTAATAATGTTGGACAATCCCGTAGGACAATCCACACCACTCATCTGGCTAAACAGAGCTTTTGTTATGGGTACTAGATGACTGATATACGTAATATAATAGATTACATAGATAGATTTTATTATACATAGATAACGACCAGAACACCCGGAACAAATGTCTGCAGATCATTCACACAATTGTCCCGAGGCGGGAATCGAACCCGCAACATCCTGCGTCGCAGGCGGACCTTCGCCCACCGCGCCTCAGAGAGTCGAATACTTAGAGGAGCTTTCTAATGACATAGCGATTTATTTTTATTTTAGTGGCTTTATGTTGGTGGTTGTTTGTTATAGGATGCGGTGTGTTGGGACCGCTGTGGGTGGTATACATAATACGTGGGCAACATCTGGATGCAGATATATTCACAGCAAAGTTGTCAAACGTTTAATAAACTGAAACAGGAAATTCTTTCACATTTGAATACAATAGTGCTACATTCCTCCCAAGCCTTAGCCTTCCCATACAAATAGGAACTATAGATCTAAGGTAGTTGTATTTCTTTAATAGAGTGCAAAACTAGTCACTCGGGGGTTCGAACCCGTAGCCCCTGAACATCAATCACACGCTCGCCGCTCGACCACCGCGCCGCAGCCTTCCCGTCGAATCTCACCGATAACTCCAAGCACGAGGTCGTGTTCGCCCAAGGCCAGCAGCAGCGAGTAGTCCATGACTCCGTGCGCCGCCAGGAAGCTGGTGTCGCGTTCCATGCTGGCCCACAGCACGCGCGCGCTGTGCCCGCGCACGTATAGAGGCCGCTCCCATCGCACTGGAATAACACACTTGAGGTTTGATAAAGTCGAGATCATTTGCATAACATTGTTATTAAGATGTTACAGACACGTGGGTATCAAACATGTTTTACCGATTATGGTGTACAAATTGTGAAGATATGGCATGTGTCTCTGTTGCTAAACTTTTCTTCGAAGCAAGAAAATTTTAGCTGTTTTTATGTGAAAAGTAATTGTTGTTAACGTTATTCTATCTTTTAAAATAATTACTAAAAAGGTTATTGTATGATTTTATTATTTAAAATTAAGTAGGTTATTAAAATACTTACGCATGAGCAGGTTCTCATCCATTAGCACAGGCTGCAACAAGGCAGGGTCGCGCGGCGCCAAGCGATGCCGCGACGATCCCTTCAGGTCGAAGCGCGTGTGAGCGGGACAGCTATACCACACGTTCTCTAACACGAGCACGCCGTCTCCCGCTCCCCCCACGCTGAACACGCCGAGGATGCGAGCTACACATATAAATACAGCAAATGTGAGCGGGACAGCTATACCACACGTTCTCTAGCACGAGCACGCCGTCTCCCGCTCCCCCCACGCTGAACACGCCGAGGATGCGAACTACATATAATAAATACATTATATAAAGGCACTTACATGAGAACAGGGTTCTTAGGTTAAGTATACATAGGTTGTGGTCGTTCAATAGCTGACACATTTAATATGTTCACTTAATAAGAAGTGAATTATCATTTTATTTAGATATACATACATAGTAGGTTCTTACCCAACAAGCTCGGTAGGTTGGTCTGCCGACACGAGGTGACGTAGTTGAAGTAATGGGGAGCAAACTCTAAGAACTGTTGCCACTCCGGCTTCGTCATCTCTTTCAGGACGTATCTGTCATCTGTAATAGAAAAGATAGCCTTTAGTTCTGGTATTAAGTTAAAGGTGCAGTTCCAAGATGGACCGCAGGCTGCAAGCGACACTACTCGTTTCTATGCATATCTATGAAATTGATTCAAAGCGCGGCGACATACACCGTGGCCTGCGGCTGCCATATGTGGTGTGTACCTTTAGTCTTGCAGAAGGTGGACCCGGACTTGCCCCCACGCGTGGCCCACGGCACGTTAATATTTGATTAATCGGAATTGGCTTTACTTTTAGAAACAAGGGTATTAGATACTTGTCGACGTCACGAAACACCCAGATAGAACTGTCATAATGTACCATATGTTGTATGTACCGTACCTTTAGTCTTGCAGAAGGTGGACCCGGACTTGCCCCCCCGCGTGGCCCACGGCACGCAGTGCGCCAGCGAACGGATGAAGCCTTCCTCTATCGAACACAGCTTCTCTGAAATTGTAGGTAAAAATTAAATGATTAAATTATATTTTGTGCCTAGAATAAGTCGTGAGACTATAGGTACTAGCCACCTTCCGAAATAATGCCGCAGCAGGCTGCATGTTTGAAACACTTATCTTTAAGATCCCCCATGTACAACATGTTTGCAATAAAGATATTTAGTATTGAGGTATTTTATGGTGCGTAAGCCCTCGTACTCTGGGTTAATCTCCAAGAAATTAAATAATATCCCAAAGATAACATCAAGAACTCAAGAGTTTGTAGGAAACCTCAAAGCTTTTCAACTCGGCAGTTACTTGATTTCGTGGTCCGGTATGGTGTAATCACCATACCGGACCACGAAATCAAGTAACTGTCAAACGCCAATTTTGACCAATTTTGACGTTGTAGCTGGTGTCAAACTAATACAAAATTGGCATTTGACAGCACTAATTGCTTATTTTACGCCTGTCGCAAACCGGTCGCGAGTTACATAATCACCCGGCCGGAGCCAGGACAAATTTGGTCAATTATTTCCTCCTGAGCGAAAATTCGTAAAATGCATCAGGGATTCAAATCAGAATTCTGGAATATGCGAATTTGAATTTCTGATTTTAAATCAGTAAATACCTAGCACTGTAGATATCTCTTTGCAACAACAGAATGTAGGCACTTACACTAAATGTCAATAGTTGGAACTTAGAAATGGGGTTACCTCATTGTTTTAGTTATAGATTGGGTTATTCCATGGAAATAATGTCGTCATCGCTGCCACTGCCCCAACCCGCCCACGGAGTCGCAGCTGACGGGCACGAGTTTTCATAATATTAATCCCGAATGCATATTACGAAGTTTTGCTTGGGAGGGACTTGGTCATGAAAATCTGTCGCTGGCTCCTGGACCATAGCTTTATAAGCTGTATACTCACTGTCGTCGTCACAGCTACACTCGTAGTCCTTCTCTAAGGGCGCTATGACGGCGTGACGTAGCGCCTGGAACTGCGCCGCGTAGTACACACGGCAAACTAGTCCATCCTGATATAATATAACGTTACTTTTACTTTGGATTCAGAGTATTATAATAATAATAATAGTCATCCGGCCGCTTGAGCCTAGCTTCGCGGTCGGTGATCTACCGTTTTGATATACAGGGCGTCCCACAGCCATGCCACAATATTGTAGATAGAACATTTTACTGAAAGAAGACTTCATTTTGATTTTTAAAACAATTTAAACTGCATTCATAGATTTTTGAATAATCGCCTGTCTGAACCGGGAATCGAACCCGCCAAATTGTAAAAAAATCACACCTATAGAATGTACAATAGAGAAAAATTACGTTACTTTCTCATCGAATGCGTAAATCATATAAAATTCCTTCCTTCAACTTCAATAACGCACGCAATGTATGACGATGCGACGTCATGATTGTCTTCTACCCTAGAGAACAATCCCTAGCTGACCCAAGCACGTGTATTGTCGTATATTGTTCAACTGTAGGCTGCTGTTGATCAATATATACACGTCAAGTTGATCAACAACGTTAGCTACAAGAATACAATGTAACTTCCTTTAATAATAAACGTTTTTAAACTTACACGATCAGAACACATTACAAGTAATATTTTAGCGAGTATTTATCGCGTTTATTTACCTAAACGACAGTGTGTAAACCTGTTGAAACGTCGGGAAAAATAGATAAATAAACGCGAGAAATACCCGTTAAAATAGTACTCGTTCACCTTTAGTAAAACCTCGACATGTTCATTAGATTTCGCTTTCGCCTTTTCCCCGTCGGTTTTATCCTTGCTAGCGTCAGTTTCTTCTTGCTCGGATTGGGTGCTGCAAACAGTACGAATATCGACTTCTTATATGTTTTTATAAGTATAAAGAAAAACATTAAATCTGGCATTTGACAATATAATGCCGTGCTGTAGGAAGATAATAGTCAATAAAAAAACACTACTATGTACTATTTGTTGTGACCGGCCTGCGTCTCGCTGCTGTGTCGCAATCTCCGAGTAATCTGGATTTATGTGACTCTTATAATATAAATTATGTGTACAACTAGAGTCTGCGCAAAAAGAGAAGTCTCGTGGCGAAACGGTGAACTAACATATTAACGCAACAAAAGTAGTATATTGGCACACGCGCGCCCTCCATTCCTAAGAGACTTCTCTTTTTGCTCAGACTCTAGTTCATGGCGAGCAGGCAAAACACTTTAAGTTCATTTGATGTTTTTTTTTGTATAAATTTGGTTGTTAATAAACTAGATATAAATTTAGTTTAAGCATATAGTATCATAAGTGAAAATTGTTAAGCTTTAGTTATACCACAAATGTTTCTACTTAACATTTACAAGCTGTTAGTTTTAAGAATATAATAAATAAATGGCTGGTAGTGATTGATGATATTTACACTCGGTAAACGTAGTGTAAGACGCCCTCCGACCAGGTGGGATGCCGACCTGCGAAAGACTGCAGATAGATGGTGGATGCGGCAAGCAGCAGGGTGCTATGGCGCTCATTGGGGGAGGCCTATGTCCAGCAGTGGACTGCTATAGGCTGATGATGATGATACTTGCCTGTGTCGCTGCAGGGGGGCGCGCGGCGGTAGGTGGGGGAGGCGAGCGCGGCCGCGATCACAGACCCCTCTCGGTGGCGCGCACCACCACGGGCACTAGCCCTCCGCAGACTATCATGATACTTGCCTGTGTCGCTGCATGGGGGGCGCGCGGCGGTAGGTAGGCGATGCGAGCGCGGCCGCGATCACAGACCCCGTCTCGGTGGCGCGCACCACCACGGGCACTAGCCCTCCGCAGACTATCATGATACTTGCCTGTGTCGCTGCATGGGGGGCGCGCGGCGGTAGGTAGGCGATGCGAGCGCGGCCGCGATCACAGACCCCGTCTCGGTGGCGCGCACCACCACGGGCACTAGCCCTCCGCAGACTATCATGATACTTGCCTGTGTCGCTGCATGGGGGGCGCGCGGCGGTAGGTAGGCGATGCGAGCGCGGCCGCGATCACAGACCCCGTCTCGGTGGCGCGCACCACCACGAGCACTAGCCCTCCGCAGACTATCATGATACTTGCCTGTGTCGCTGCATGGGGGGCGCGCGGCGGTAGGTAGGCGATGCGAGCGCGGCCGCGATCACAGACCCCGTCTCGGTGGCGCGCACCACCACGGGCACTAGCCCTCCGCAGACTATCATGATACTTGCCTGTGTCGCTGCATGGGGGGCGCGCGGCGGTAGGTAGGCGATGCGAGCGCGGCCGCGATCACAGACCCCGTCTCGGTGGCGCGCACCACCACGAGCACTAGCCCTCCGCAGACTATCATGATACTTGCCTGTGTCGCTGCATGGGGGGCGCGCGGCGGTAGGTAGGCGATGCGAGCGCGGCCGCGATCACAGACCCCGTCTCGGTGGCGCGCACCACCACGGGCACCAGCCCTCCGCAGACTATCATACCGGCCTGGACATAACAAAAAGTACTTGAAAAGGATTGGGGGTTGTGTTAGATGGTGCTGGTTGTTCCCCAAACAGCCCTTGTGTGCGTGACTAACGCACTAATTGCCGATGTTAGCGTTCAATTCAAAATTGACACTAGACACTAGGGTTGTCTTAACTTAAGACAACCCTAGTGTCTATATTTAAACCTGTTAGGAATTAAGACGTTATCAACGGTAAACTGTAACCATAAATAAATAATGTATCTATATAATGACCGCGATGTGACCGCCCCTTACTACAAAGAAGCTGATAATATACAAGTAGGATTGTTAGGTTCGATTACGAAGCACCTGTACAAAGAAGCTGATTATGTGTCATCAGGTCAGTTAGGTTTCATTCAGGGACAATATAACGGCCCTGAAGCGACCGCCCCCCATACAAAGATAGGTTTTTTAGGTCTCATTTAGAAACAACCCAACGGCCACGAAGCGATCGTCTGAACCTGCATAGTACATAATGTTATAGTACGTTTAATAGGTTTCATTTAGAAATAATCTAACGTCTTCCTCTTACACGATGTCATTACGTGAATTTTCGTGTTTTGTATTATGAGAGAAACGAACTTAAACGAAATGACGAATGTTGAAATTAAACGAACTTAAATTCATTATTGTAACTAAGTGTTAGTTATTTTGTCATGCGACCATACGTCGTTTAACCGACCTGGTTAGCAGATTGGTTGCTGGACAGGAGCTGGGAGAGTATCTGTCTAATTGTCTTCTTATCGCCCTTTTCTTCATCTTCTTCTATGCCTGAAAATTATGAAAGACTAGTAAATATTAATGATTTTTTAAATTATTTACCCAATACCAGGTTATTTACCGTTGGGAGTCTATATGTAGTGCTCTACCTATATTTAAATTTAAAACCCGAAGGCTAGTTTGATTCATCTTTATAAAGGTACTTTCTTCTGTACTAATTGTTTTTTTTTTATTTTCAATCTGTTTAATATTTCTTGTTTACAGAATAATGTATATTCTTGTTTCATGTTAATGTTATTATTTACCTGAATGATCCTTTTCATCTTTAGAACTGTTATCGGGTGAAAACACATACGTCGTGCCTAAAATAATGAATTATGATTAATTTATGAAACATCTCTTTGCATTCGTATTAATAATAATTTTTGTTAATATTATTACTATGTAGTTCAGTTATGACGACCGATGTAGCGCGATGGGCGAAGGTCAGCTTGCGACGCAGAAGGTTGCGGGTTCGATTCCCGCCTTGGAACAATTGTGTGTACGATCTGCAGATATTTGTTTCGGGTGTTCTGGTCGTTTTTTATATATAATAAAAATATCTATCCATGTAATGTTATTGTATTATGTATATCAGTTATCTAGTACCCATAACACAAGCTCTGCTTACATGGGGCTAGATAATGCTGTGTGAATTGTCCAGCATTTATTTTATTATTATTTTTTATTATAGGTAGTTATATTTACGAGCTACGAGTGGAAACTGTAGTTAGCTTTATTTGCTCTAAGTCTATGTTCTCTTTATACCTAAATATAAGTTTTAGTATCCCAAATAAATAAAATAAAACATGTATATTATTTTGTTAGCCAATACTTTACCTTATTTATTAATTATTAATGTGAATTTTTTTGGTAGTGGTATATTGTCTTACCAGTGTCGCTGTAGCTCGCTTCGCCTGAAGATTCGTCTAGATCTGATTTTTCTTCAACTGCAAGTATTGAAAAATTACATGGATTAACTTTTGATTTCGGCGGGACTTGAACCCACGACCTTAGCTCAGTACAGGATCGGTCTAAGCAACTAAGCCAAAATCCAAGTTACGGACGTGTCGAAAATCTTTGAGACTTGCTACGACAGTAGCGCCGTTAGCTCCATCTACAGGGGAAACATTGCAGTTTATCCAATCCTGTTCAAAGACTAAAGTAACATTTTATTCGTTGACGAGAGGTGTCGCCGGTGCTCAATTCAAAGATTTTTGTTATTATAGTACGTCAGCCCTTGCACTTGGGGTAATCGCTAAGAAATTAAATTATAATTACGAGTAACTAAAGTCTGTAATTTATCGACATAGCTCTGAGAATTAGCAAGCTGAAGTGGCAGTGGGCCGGCCATATCTCGCGACGGCCGCTGGGGTAAACGTGTTTTTGGAGACCACGACTCGGTAAACGTATTGTAGGACGCCCTCCAACCAGGTGGGATGACGACCTGCGAAAGACTGCAGGTAGATGCTGGATGCGTCAAGCTGAAGACGGGGCGCTATGGCGCTCATTGGGGGAGGCCTATGTCCAGCAGTGGACTAATATAGGCTGATGATGATGATGAAAGTCTGTAATTGAGCTGTGAGAAGTCTACCTTTTAAGTCAACGTAATCTATGGTAATCTGATTGTAATGTACAGGCCCTTATGCTGTCATATTTTGACACTCGCATGGGAATATCAAAAAAACCCTAGGTGCGTGTGTCCGACTCGCGCTTGACCTTTTATTAGTCCAGTCAGCGTCAAATTGGTATGTGTCTAGTCTAGAGTAGTCAAAATGATCTGAAAAACATGGAAGCAATAATCAAAAAGCAAAATATCTTACTACGCATTGTTTCATATTTATATGAGCAGTCAGGGTGTTCAAAATAATCTAAGCAAACCAAGCTCTCAAAGGTAGTATGCAAACTCATAATTGCTAAGATGATGAGTAGATATTTTAAACACATTGAATGCTTACAACAATATGATGATACAAACTGCGTATGTCAAAATGTTTCCATGTTTTTCAGTTCATTTTGACTACTCTAGACGCTCATATAAATTTGACGCTGACTGTAAATATCTCACCAGTAGCCTCCGGCTGCGGCTTGGCCTTCGCTGGCGGACTGGACCACTTGTCCTGCGCCTCCCGCAACATCTTCTCGCCGGATATTATACCGTCCGATATGCTCCATAGACTTCGGACGATCGCTGGAAATTATAACAATACTATTATGGTTAAAGGTTGGCTGGCAGAGATCGCTCATAGCGATCAGGCCGCCCATTGTACAATATTATCTGTATTTGTCTTTTCCTGTCGTGTGTATCTGTTTTATTTGGTGTGCAATAAAGGTTAATTGTCTTGTATCATATTTTAAACCATAAGTAGTGCAACCTTTTTGTTAAATAAGTCCTACTATTATTTATATTAATCAGGCCAACTACTGAACGGATCGGACTGAAATCTTTCATAGGTTTTAACCCATAAATTAGTTCCCATGGGGTACAAATAACCGTGATTAGCAACCCTTTTTAAATACAAGTATTTTAGCGTGCAGCCAGCGTCTTGGGGACGGCTCCGTTTTTTCTGTACGTGTTTATTAAAAAGTAAAACATACCATCAGTGGTAGAGTCGTGTAGCGCGGGCGCGGTAAGGGCCACGTGGATCTGGTCCATGTGGTGTTTGAACGCTGCGTGTTCCTTGTCCGCGTCGCCGTTGGCCACGTTGCTGAATGTCTCGTGGCCTGAAACCAACAAAACTATTATTTTATGTAATATTCTAAAAAACTACGACCGTGATTTTTTTCTCGTTTTTGCTCGATACGGCAACTTTGCGCTTCACAGAAAATTTAGTCATATATTCACTTTAAATGTAATACCAACAATACACATAAAAACAAACCTTTGAGCATGATATCGTTGAGCTGCGCTATGAGTGAGTCCCTCATCTGCGCCGGGTCGTGCTGCGTGGCTATCACGGCGGGCGGCAGCACTATGTCGTACATAGCGATCTTACTGTACCTGAAGAACAAAATAAAACCATTCATTCTAGCCTTGCAATAAATGGTCTCCCATTAATGTCCATCCTTCTTTAAATGGAACATCCCAGCCTCTGCCAACGACGAGACGAATAAATAAACATGGTGTCAGAAGTGGGATGTTTCCGTGACGAATAAATAAACAACCTGAAGCAGGCAGTGGTGAGTCCGCATTGGAAGGCGTGCAGTGCCGCGTGCAGCGGGTGGGGGCAGGGCGCGCGGGGGGGCAGCGGGCGCGCGGCGGCGGCGCGGCCTCGTACGTACTGCGCGAGGGACAGCCGCAGGGAGCGGGGGGAGAGCGCGGCGCCGCGGCTCGTCCACGGACACTGCTCGCAGCGCCACCAAAACATCACCTGACACGAACAGATACATCACTTCAAGCATTTGCTCTAACAATAGCGACATTTACACACCCAAGAGATCACTTCTCTTCAAGCCATACCGCGGCAGAAGCGAGACAAGACACGAGACGCAAGACAAGACCGCGAGACAGATCTCTACCAAGACCACCGGAAATGGAGATCGTGTCACAGTCGGTGTGTATATCCTATATGTTTTTTAAATGTACCTAAAGTGTCGTGTTAAACAAATTATTTCATTTTATTTTTTTAGTCAAATTGGAGAATAATGATTAGTTATCTCACCTGTTTATTGGGTTCCTCCTTCGGCTTGTCGACGTTGCTGTGTCCGATAGTGTTGCATGTTATTGTTATGCAAACATCGCCGTGCACAAACCTGAAAACAAATCCGAAGGTTATTTAGTTCAAAAGGCATTTAGTTTTGCATTGTTTAAATTAATAATAACATACACAGACTCGGCGTAACCGACCCAAGCGTGACAGATAAAAGAGATATATGAACGTAGGTACTCGTGGTTTCTTTTTCACTTCTTCCACTAGTGGACAAAAAATTAAAGTGAACAGTAAAATAATCTTATTTGATAATAATGTATAGTGTAAAGTATGGCTTGTCCAAGAGCTTTTGAGTTTGAGTGACAGTACAGTCACTCACAGTTCAAAACGTTTTTGCACACTTGCTGACCTGTGAGAGCCAAGAAGTTTACACTTTAGAAATAAGCTTATAGTACGGGTTTTCCAGCTGGTTTAAATACAGACAAACCTGCGAACATGCTGGTTCATAGGCACGGGACAGGAAGTTGGGTTGCACTTGCAATCCGCGTTGAAACAGTACTTCTGCAGAAACGCGCCCAGCGATATGTCGTGCCGACCGTACATCTCCATCGTTACTATCCTGTGAAGATTATAAAATATTATTTGAATTTGGAAAATATTTATTTGTGTTTCGAGATATAAAATAATACAAATTAGAAACTAATAAAAAGCGGTCGTCTTTATATTTGTTCCTAATTTGTAGGTATTATGTGTGTGTGGCGCGGTGGGCGAAGGTCCGCCTGCGACGCTAGAGCTTGCGGGTTCGGTTCCCGCCTCGGAACAATTGTGTGCAGATATTTGTTCTGGTCGTTATCTATGTATAATTAAAATATCTATCTATGTAATGTATTGTATTAAGTATATCAGTCATCTAGTACCCATAACACGAGCTCTGCTTAACTTGGGGCTAGATGATGCTGTGTGGATTGTCAAGCATTATTTATTTAACTTAGACTCACACAGAAGTCAGGTCTGTTAGGAGACTTCTGGGTGAAGCTGTATAGCAGCACATTCAGCTTCTGATGGTTCCCTGGCGCGAAGGGGTCCGGGGCCTCCTCGGAGGGGGCCCGCTCGGGGGGCCACAAAGACTAGTTTGTGTACTAAGACTTACCATGGGTTCACACAGAAGTCAGGTCTGTTAGGAGACTTCTGACTGAAGCTGTATAACAGCACGTTCAGTTTCTGATGGTTCTCTGGCGCGAAGGGGTCCAGGACCTCCTCAGCGGGGGCCCGCTCGGGGGCGGCCGCGGGCGCCTGCTTGCGGATCACTGACGGCTTGTACTGGGGGCAGGAAGCTGGAAGTAAATAAACTGCGATCACAAATACTATCTAGATTTTAGGTCACATACAAAATCAAAGCTAAAAGCCGTCTTCGTATACTATAGGCTGATGAGCTCTCTACATCTTAAACTAACTATACTTATAACTGTAGAACACTACAGATATGATGATTTTTCGTAGTGCAAGACTCCCTCCGGCCAGGTGGGATGACGACCTGCGAAAGACTGCAGGCAGATGCTGGATGCGGCAAGCGGGTGACTCTCTATGGCGCTAATAAGGTGGGTCTATGTCCAGCGGTTGACTATGATGACGTGGCATTGTATGGGATATGCCTATTTCTGTGACGTGTAGAGAGATAGAAAAACATTTATCGATCAAGCAATGGGTATGGATTGTATAGGTTGATTATGGTGATGACTAGTGCAGGTTTGATGTCCAGCGATGGACCAGTATGGGCTGATGAGTTACGTGTGTGTTTGTAAGGCTGCAGCCTACAGCCCGTGGCGCGGTAGCTGGCCAGCGCGGCTCTCTGCGCCGGGTCGTCTGCTGTCGACCGGAGAGACATCTTCACGAATGGATGCACTTCCTGAAATCATAGTCTTTATTTACCACTACATAGTATTAAATAAAGTTCCGCTTCCCGTTGTCTGTCTGTCCCTATGTACCCTATGTTTGCAGTTTTTTAATAGATAAAGTGATTCAAGAGGAAGGTTTATAAACCATTTGACTAATAAATTTCCACGCGGGGCGCAGCAAGTTATCTATATATATATAAAAATTTACCCCTTTTTCTCCTAGTCACGCTATATCTCGAGAAAGCCTTCACCGATTTCATTCATCTCTTTTTAAAATGTTTTCTAATACTTCGTAGAAGGTTCTTATACCATTAGAAAAAATTGAAAAAATAGCTATTTTTCAAATTTCCACACGGCCGTGGGGCGCAGCGAGTTACAAATAATACTGTCGCGGAGTTGAAGCTGTAAACTAATCTCTAAAACCGACCAAATAAGGTTTACCTGAGATCTGAGCGGCAGTACTGGCGACATCGGCGTCTGCTTCCTATGCAGCCGCGGAGTGAGAGGCTGGGGCGTGGTTGCCGCGGGCGGGCGCAGCAGCGGGGCGTGGTAGTTGTAAAGTGAACTCTAAAGCCTACGACATAAGGTTCACCTGAGATCTGAGCGGCAGTACTGGCGACATCGGCGTCTGCTTCCTATGCAGCCGCGGAGTGAGAGGCTGGGGCGTGGTTGCCGCGGGCGGGCGCAGCAGCGGGGCGTGGTAGTTGTAAAGTGAACTCTAAAGCCTACGACATAAGGTTCACCTGAGATCTGAGCGGCAGTACTGGCGACATCGGCGTCTGCTTCCTATGCAGCCGCGGAGTGAGAGGCTGGGGCGTGGTTGCCGCGGGCGGGCGCAGCAGCGGGGCGTGGTAGTTGTAAAGTGAACTCTAAAGCCTACGACATAAGGTTCACCTGAGATCTGAGCGGCAGTACTGGCGACATCGGCGTCTGCTTCCTATGCAGCCGCGGAGTGAGAGGCTGGGGCGTGGTTGCCGCGGGCGGGCGCAGCAGCGGGGCGTGGTAGTTGTAAAGTGAACTCTAAAGCCTACGACATAAGGTTCACCTGAGATCTGAGCGGCAGTACTGGCGACATCGGCGTCTGCTTCCTATGCAGCCGCGGAGTGAGAGGCTGGGGCGTGGTTGCCGCGGGCGGGCGCAGCAGCGGGGCGTGGTAGTTGTAAAGTGAACTCTAAAGCCTACGACATAAGGTTCACCTGAGATCTGAGCGGCAGTACTGGCGACATCGGCGTCTGCTTCCTATGCAGCCGCGGAGTGAGGGGCTGGGGCGTGGTTGCCGCGGGCGGGCGCAGCAGCGGGGAGTGGAAGTTGGAGCGGAGAGGGCAGCGCCGGCCCGCTTCCGTCTCTAAGTACGGAGCGGGGATCAGTACGCTGGGAGACATTGAGAGGACTACGTCGTCAGTGCACCATCTGGGAATATCAGAGGTAATATTTGTGGTGTTATACAATATTATAGTGATCACAATATGCTCATAGCCGCCGTGTCATTAGCAAATAGAAAAGAGACATCTTCGGAATACAAATTAATCATATTTCCGCAATTTTAATATCGCTAGAATACTCGTGGCGTCTGTCTATGACGTCACTAATGCACGAAGCAACATCTGATGGTAGAGGGGTGAACATAATATTGTCAAGAGAAGGCCAGACCTTTACCGTAGTTATTTTGTCGCCATTACGCCACACCCAGTATTTATTTATTCTTCTTGAACGATAAAACATGTACAAAACATTATTCTAGAAAATTTATAACAAAGGCGAACTTAACCCTAAAAAGAGTTCTTGTTCTTATTGGGAGACAAAGTGAAGGTGCATTATGTGTATATTGTGCACGGTATGTGTATAAATAATTTAAAATAGACAAAATATATATATTCAACCTGTCATTCTGCGCATCAGCTTGTAACATCGCCTCTTCCTTCGGTAAGAACACATCATCATCTGACATTGTCGACCTCAGAGGATCGCTGAAGTCTTTGATAGGGACCCCACAGCTGAGGTTCTCAGTCCTTCTTGTGTACGACTTGGGTCTTTTCAACGGGTCTTCGAGACTGTCGTCCTTTTCGCGGTACTCTATGGTACTGTCGCTTTCGCCTTTATTGTCTTTGGTTTCTGTTTTCGCGGTTTTGTATTGGTTTGCTTTGTTCTGTGAAGGTTCTTTAGTATTTTTTTCATTATTATCAGTTTTTAGATTAGTCTCATCATTATTTGTGCTAGATTCTTCATAATTTTCATAAGTTTTGTTTATTTTATTGCCAGTATCAGCGTCTTTCTTATCAAAGATATCATTATTATCAGCGCTCAAGTTCTCGAACACTCTGGCAACATCATTTCTATCTATTTCTTTGAAGACGTCGTTGTTTTCTGCGTTTTTATCATCGTTAGCATCGTCGTCGAATGTACCAGGAGTTGGCAACACTGCTTCGATGTCCGTTAGGAATGCCTTCTCGAGCTTCCAGTTGTAGCATGCTGAAAAAGAATTTGTTGAGCTACAGTCAACATTTAAGAATGGGAATGGTGTTTGCCGCCGAAGAACAGTACCTTATAAATGTGCCGATACGATCGACTCGCTCGTCACAACCCAATTTGATGGAGACGTAGTCAAGTGACGTCATAATCTAGTTTGCTATTGTTCTTATATGAATCTTCTAAAAATGGTATATTTTTTTCGGTAGTTGTAGTTTAATAGTAGAATGCACCGTTTGGGCTGCGCGCAGCCTTCTAGCACCATCAGGGTCTTGTAACCGATGCCGTTTGAACTTTATCTTTAGTTTAATAAGGTTGTGTGTTACCTAGCAGCATGAACTTAACGATCTTCTTGAGTCTGACCAGCTCGTGCGTGGTTCCCCCGCGCAGTAGAATGCAACACGCCAGCTGCGGCTGTGCGCAGCCTTCTAGCACCATCAGGGTCTTGGAACCGACTGAAAAAAGATAATATTTCAATGACTAGTAAACACACCTTTGTAAATAGCACCACGATCCACGGCCACCATTTAGACGTCCAAACAATCAGCCTTTAGCGACTGATTGGTTACTGAGGCAAAATAGAATAGAATAAAAAAAAATTATAACAACATTAATTAACAAACGACACCTTATAGAATAGGTACATGTATAGAGTTGTTATAAAAAGGCTCTAACTCAGCATGATGCAGAGAGCAAAAGAAGCTTGGTTTGCGAGATGGGGTCGACTGATGAAGTATTAAAGTTAGTACTGGGGTCGACGATATCGAATGCGATGCGAGGCGTTAGAAGCGACAGGCGTAGGGCCGTGGTGGTTGACATAAACATCGGGAGGTTTGTATGGGTTACATACCTCCCAAAGTTAAAAGGCAGCCGACCACCAGTTATTAATGTAATTCATTGTCTAAATACACAGCAGGAAGCTTCTGCCTTTCTTCTTGTTACTTTAGATTAGACTTTTACGGGACTCACAGGACAGATGGAGCGGCCAATTCTTACTCCGAGACGGGAACGGCGAACGACTGTGGGAATATCATCTAGCAACACGTTAGACTCACAGTTCTTAACATAGAAGTTATCAGCCGTCCCCAGCCTCGGCATCCCGATCCTCGCGTCGATGGAGGCCAGTAGGTCGGCCCTGGTGGCGCGCGCGGCGCGGCGCAGCGCACGCGGCCGCACGCCGAGCGCGAGTGCGGCGCGCGCGCGCAGCAGCCCCGCGCACACCGCGCCCCCCGCACCGCCGCCCACCAGCACCACCCCCGCGCGGAGGGCGGTGATGCGCGCCGCGCAACGGACTAGGTACTCGTGCTCCTGGAGGAAGGAAGTTTGATTTTAGACGGAAGGGAGAAAAAGTATGCTTTGTCCCGCTCTTACGAACGCGGAATCCTATGCCTGCACCGGACTAGGTACTCGTGCTCCTGGAGAAATGAAGTTTGATTTAAGAGGGGAGGTAGGGGAGGGAGATAGATGTATGCTTTATCCCGCGCTCTTATGAACACGGGACCCTATGTCTATCATTATTTATATTCCCTAACCCTCATCTTACAGGGGAGAGGTGCACATACAAGTTCTTGATATGATGAAGTTCGTTCATCCCAGATACAAGACCGCGAGAGATCTACTGGGAGAGATCTCTCTTGCGCGATAAGACAACCAACATGTGTACTAAGCCGAAGGGGACTATCTTAGTTTATAATGCTATCTAAAGTTCTATTCAGTGACCGAACTACTAGAATAGTAAATTTATAATTGATTGTGTTTCTGTAATTAACCAACTGTTTAATTAATTTATTAATTTTTCATTTATATTTTCAACTAGCTGCGACCCGCGGCTTCGCCCGCGTGGAAAGCAATTTTACCATATTTTCTCGACAACGTTTAAACTTTAAACCTTCCCTGGACTACGCCAAACATTTCAAAACCAAAATCAGCTAAATCGGCCCAGCCGTTCTCGAGTTTTAGCGAGACAACAGAACAGCAATAGATTTTTATATATAAAGATTTATAGTACGCTTACTGATTTTACAATACTATTTGTATGAAAATTTGACATGTAAATTGATTTTAACCAATAAATTGTATTTATGTATTTCAGTTCCTTCTTCCCAGGTACACCAGGCCTTTACTGGGAGAGATCTCTCTTGCGTGATAAGACCGCCAATATGTATACTAAGCAGAGGGCTTACTTACCTGCAGCAGCACAGGTTCCAGCGAGGTGAGTTTCCCTTCCACGCGCTGGTAGGCGATGGAACCGTCCAGCAGAAGGATGCTGGGGTTGCTGATCTGAACCGGCATGCCTCTGGAAGGACATTCAACTTTATTCATAGATTAAGTATATATATATATATATATATATATATTCATAGGTAGTGTCGTGCTGGTCATGTATGCGTCGTAATACTACAGAACATGGAAACTACAATGAGCTTGATCGAAATCAAACGAAATGTGATCTCTACTATATGTAGGTATTCTCTGTTCCAATACTTATTTAAATAAATACGTATATAATAAAGCTGGACAATCCACACAGCATCATCTAGCCCCAAGTTAAGCAGAGCTTGTGTTATGGGTACTAGATAACTGATATACATAATACAATATGTTACATAGATAGATATTTTTTTATTATACACTAGAGGACCGTCCCGGCTTCGCACGGGTATAGGGATTTTTATAGGTTTGTCTCTCATTATAATTTATAGTCGATGAATCAAGGCTTTGCTGATCATCAATAAACGCCTGAAAGCGTGGGCGGCATCATTTCTTGCGTTCTGAAGTTCCGATCCATAATGTTACTCATTTTAACCGCTGATTTCGCCCGCTTTATTCAGTTTCAAAAAAGGGGTACAACCTAACAAAAGAGTTTCCATACAGTAAATTGTTATCAAACCTTTGTTGTCAAAAGAGCGTTGCTAGGCAACCACGTTTATTTAGAAAAAATGGCGTATTGATATGCAAGGAATTTTTCATTTTTCACACCTTGGGTTACATTATTGGAGTTTTAGTAAGGATCCCTTACTTTTTTGAAAATATAATATAGCCTATGTTCACCACGGATATTTAGGCTTCCTAACGGTGATAGAATCTCAAAATTTTCAAATCAGTCCAGTAGTTTCAGAGCCTATTCGTTACAAACAAACAAAAAATCAAACCTTTCCTCTTTATAATATTAGTATAGATTATAGGTATAGATAACGACCAGAACACCCGGAACAAATATCTGCTGATCGTACACATAATTGACCCGAGGCGGGAATAGAACCCGCAACCTATATGATGCTGTGTGGATTGTCCAGCATTATTATTATACTAGCTGCGCCCCGTGGCACAGTGTTCCATATGACCAAAAAAATTTCCCTATGCTGTTTTCAGCATTAATCGATCAACGAATGCATTTTAAATGCAAGAGTAGAACACCCACGTGTCTATTGCCAATACTTTTTTTTATAAAAAATAATGAACTTTAGGTGACCTCGACCTAGAAAAATCTTTAAAAAATTCTGTAAACGTCAATATCCAAGATATTTTTTTGAGATAAATTTAATCTCACGAAGTATTTTTAGGCGCATTTTTTACAGTTTTTATTTTTTGAAAATCACTTCTGTATAACGAGTAATCGTATTTTTTTCAGTTTTTCGATTTTATTTTTTTTCTCCCTAAAAACTCAAAAGTGCGGCTTGTGAATAGCATAGAAAGATTGGTTTTAACAAGGTTTATTACTAGTAAAAATACCTCGTTTCAACATTACGGCTTTTAGGAGAAATTGAATTTCAAAATATGGTGTTAGGGTTGTCACCCAACTTGACCTTTCATTTTATTCAGTTTGGATTTTTTTTTTGGTGCCAAGTTCAATCAGTCTTGAAATTTATTTATGACACCATATAATATTTTATAACAACTTAAAATATATGTAAAATATCATTTCTTCTCATAACTTAGGATAACATATTGAAGCCTGAGGTCTGACTTGGCTAGTTCTCATATACAAATTTTTTATTAAGTACCTACTAAAATAGTCATGGAACATTATAATATTTTTTTATTATAATTCGAACATGAAAACTAGCCAAGTCAGACCTTGGGTTTCAAATATTATCCTAACTTATCAGAAGAAATTATTTATAAAATATTTTATGTTGTTATAAATAAATTTCAGGACTGACCATTGAACTTCGCACACATTTAAAGCTCACTTCTTTTGTTGTTGAAGTCAAAAACCAAGGCATATATCACAATATTGAACTTGGCTCTCATTTTACTTTTATGTTTTTTGTTGGGATTGCTTAAGCTAAAACTCCGTGCTGATACATGATATAGTAATACAGGGTTATAGGTAACTAATCAATAACCTCTTAAGGCGAGGTAGTTCAGAACTTTGGGCTTTTTAGCCCCGCCCATTGAGCGCGCGACGTATTTATTTACGCGTCCGGCGGGGAAGGCCGTCAGGCCGCGCGCCACTTGACCGCTTACGATATCTTTGTGCCACAGTATAGAAAAACAAGTAGTAGGTAAGGTATGTATGTTATGTTCTTACTCCAGGTAGGTAATAATGATAATATTATTAGCAGTATTTGCATTCGTTATTATGTGTAGATATAGAGGGAGAAAAGTGATTTTGAATACATAGATTTGAAGCGCGTCTAGGGTGAGGGGGTCTTGGGGGTCATCGGGGGGGTGTCACAGCACCCAGTGTTGTGAGCCCCCTCTTCCCGCGGTCGAAGCGTGGCTCGCTTCGCTCGCCGCGATGCTCTTTGTGCCACAGTATAGAAAAACAAGTAGTAGGTAAGGTATGTATGTTATGTTCTTACTCCAGGTAGGTAATAATGATAATATTATTAGCAGTATTTGCATTCGTTATTATGTGTAGATATACAGGGAGAAAAGTGATTTTGAATACATAGATTTGAAGCGCGTCTAGGGTGAGGGGGTCTTGGGAGTCATCGGGGGGGTGTCACAGCACCCAGTGTTGTGAGCCCCCTCTTCCCGCGGTCGAAGCGTGGCTCGCTTCGCTCGCCGCGATGCTCCACCCGAAAAAAAAGTTCTAAAATAGGCTGATTTTCGGTTTTTCCTTAAAAAAGGGGGTCTGGGGGGCACAAGGGGGCAAATTTTTTTTTCGTTTAAAACTATTTGTCTTCCTTTACATGTCTGTGAAAAAATAATTCTTCCAAGTTTAACAGTTTTGGAGATACAAAAGGGGGGTCGAGAAAAGGGTTCTAAGGGGGGTTAAATTTTTTTTCTTCCAACATTAAAAAAAACTCTCTTTATGATTCCGCAATCAGAACCCCTCTATCGCGACGGCATCTGGTAGTACACTCAAAAGGGGGGTACTGTGGGGGCAGGGGGGTCAAAATTTTCTATGTATTCAAAATCACTTGTCTCCCTCTATACAACCCCTATAAAAAAATTAAGCAATATGTCTCTGCTGAGAAGCGCGTCTAGGGTGAGGGGGTCTTGGGGGTCATCGGGGGGGTGTCACAGCTCCCAGTGTTGTGAGCCCCCTCTTCCCGCGGTCGTAGTGGGGCTCGCTTCGCTCGCCGCGATGCTCCACCCGTAAAAAAAGGTCTAAAATAGGCTGATTTTCAGTTTTTCCTTAAAAAAGGGGGTCTGGGGGGCACAAAGGGGGAAAATTTTTTTTTCATACAAAACCATTTGTCTTCCTCTACATGGCTGTGAAAAAATAATTCTTCCAAGTTTATCCGTTTTGGAGATACAAAAGGGGGGTCGAGAAAAGGGTTCTAAGGGGGGTTCAATTTTTTTTTTTCTTCCAAATTAAAAAAAACACTCTTTATGATTCCGCAATCAGAACCCCTCTATCGCTTCTGCATCTGGTAGTACACTCAAAAGGGGGGTACTGGGGGGGCAGGGGGTCAAAATTTTCTAAATCACTTGTCTCCCTCTATACAACCCCTATAAAAAAATTAAGCATTATGTCCGTGCTTAGGAGCCCCCCCAGTGGGGGGTCTTGTGGGGGTAAATCTCAAAAAGTCGGAATTTTTCGTAGGAGACTTAGCTCCCCTATTCGAATCCGTAAAAAAACATACCTCCCGATCCACCATCAAGGAGAACAAGTATGTCAATCAGTGTGTATTTTTTTACTGTGGCGCGTCTACACAGTGTTTGTAAGTAATAAATGTTTGGAACTTTACGGTATTGTAGGAAATCATTTATATCGTATATGGGTATATTACCTTCATTACATTCTTACGTAAGTGAGTGACAAAGAAGCTATTTATTTGTGTATTGCCTACATGTCAACAATTATACAAAATAATTAAACAATAAGTGTATCTACTCCATTTTTCGAGTATCAATTTTCTATGTTGTGTCTTGGATTTCACTTTCCTTCTATTATTTTTATTGCTCTGCACCAATGTGAAACACAGGGGAGTGGGGGGATTTTCGGGAGACAAACGGCGTGCGTCCAACCTCGAAGACGTCTCGACGGGCACTGGCCGGCCGGCGTGAGCGCCCGAATAGTAGATTTTGATAGTTTTCTTTCTCAGAGATTAATAATAACTGATTTTAAAAAAATACTTTACAGCTTTTTAGTAAACCATAAACCCTATCTTTTGATATAACTTTGAAATGATTCCAAGAAAAAACCTCTGAGTAAAAGTTGTTTGAAATTTCGATTAGTGTCATCTTTGCGATTTTTTTTTATCGAGAAAATGATTTTTATTCACGTTTCTATCTTTACAATTTTTTAGAGTATATGTTCAATTTTTATAAAATATATTTATTTCGTTCTTCATTTACATTTTGGTAGAGATACAGTTGTTTAAAAAACCTAAAATTGGAACTACCTCGCCTTAAAGGCGACTTGGGTACATCCAGACTAACAACTTTTGTTCTATGACTTTATCTAATTCAATGATATTTTTTTCCTTACAAAAAAATTATAAGTAAATTTCCAGTTCTAATCTTCTATGCTCTTTGTAGGCACGCGTATGTGTGTCGGTCGGTTGTACAGAGAAAGGGGTTGCGGTGAGACGAGCGGGGGCGGGTACTTGCCCTTGACCTAGTTCACGATACGCACGACAGTTGCAATGTTCGCTGCGCGCGAGCCGTTGCGCCGTGCCACCGCCGCCCGCGCCGCGCCGCCCTGTAATGTCTTTGTGATTATGTGACGCGATTGATTCACAATGGCGTATCGATCGATACACTAACATTGAATACACCAAAATGGTACAGTATATATATATATATATAGACATAGGTTATATGAAAATACAAGTGGTTTCTTTTCACTTCTTCCACTAGTTGCCAAAAAATTGAAGTGAACATTAAAATTAAAATTACGTAATTGATTATAATTAAAAGTATAAAATTTGACTTGTCTTAGTGCTTATTTTGTAAGCATAAAGAAAAAAAAATTAATTGAATTTTAATTATAGAGTCACACACAACCAAAAATTTACCTTTTAGCGACAACCCTCTATTGTATAATTTGACCTTAGAACTTCACTTATATAGTTTTATCATATAGCACTATTATATATTATATTGTTTTATCGTAAAGAGTGAGTAATAACTCACAACTAAAAATTGACCTTTTAGCGACAACCCTATTCTGTATAATTTGACCTTAGAATATAATTGCATATTTCTCCTAAAGGCCGCAATAGTGCGGTCTGGTATTTTTACCACTGATAAGCCTTGTTAAGAGCAATCTTTCTATGCTAGTCACAAGCCGCACTTTTGAGTTTTTAGGGAGAAAAAAAATAAAACATAAAATCTGAAAAAATAATAATTACTCAGTATCCAGAGGTTATTTAAAAAAAATAAAAATTGGAAAAAATGCTCCTAAGCATCTATTATCAGATTATATTTATCTCATAAAAATATCTTGAACATTGACGTTTACAGAATTTTTTCAAAAATTTTCATCGTCATGGTCACCTAAAGTTCATGATTTTTTATAAAAAAAAGTATTGGCAATAGACACGTGGGTGTTCTACTCTTGCATTTAAAATGCATTCGTTGATCGATTAATGCTAAAAACAGCATAGGGAAATTTTTTTGGTCATATGGAACACTGTGCGTGGTTTCACCCGCGTGGTGATAGATATTTTGCATAATATACAATATATCTTTAGGTATAAATTGTAGCCTATGTCTTATTCCGATGAATAAGCTATATTATTGTAAAGTTTCATTAAAATCCATTCAGTAGTTTTTACGTGAAAGAGTAACAAACAAACATCCATCCATCCATACTTACAAACTTTCGCTTTTATAATATTAGTAGGATTAGTATCTCTATATCTCTAATGCCTAACCGAGTGACACGACACGTACCTGTGTGCGACATTCTTGGTGAGCACGACTCCCCGAATGAGGCAGGAATCCTTGGGCGTCCCCCCGGGAACCTTCTTCACTTGCACATAGTTCCGCACGTCGATGTCGTTGCTGAGAGGATCTGGAGACAAACAAACCAGGATCGGTATGAAATTTCAATTCAATTCATTTATTTCAGCTTCACATGTAGGTACATGTTATTTATATTTATGTATGTTAGATTAGGCTGGTTTCATTGTTACGCGTATTGTATTCGGCAGCGCCGTTGGAGCGCGCGCGTTCGGATGTATGGGGTAGTATTTGCGTTTCAAAGTCGCGCGCTTGTGCAGCGCCGTTCAGTAAACGCTTATCAGTAAACGTTGACAGCGCGCTGCCCAGCGGCGCGTCCAGCGGCGACTATAATAATAATAATAAATAATTTATTCCAGACCATAGAAAAGTAACAGATCTTATTTAACTTTTTCTACGGTCCTACCTTAAAACTAGCATACATCAAATATTAAAAAGACTAAATTAATAACACGCTTTTTATGATAACGCCGACAGCGTGTAGATGTCGTAATCAGGGTGTCAGTGTGTGATGTTGGTGCAGGGCGAGGGCGGTGCAGCGGTGTCCCCTTGCAGGCGGCCAGACTATAAGGACCCGCCGCGGTATATATTTTATATGTCCGTAGTTTTTAAGTATTTTCCATCCTGTACTAGACTAATGTTACCTGAAATAAATGAATTGAGTTTAAATGTTACAGCCATAGTTCTAAGAAAGAACTAAAATAATTTAAACATAAAAATATTGTAAGTGGTAGGGACGCATCCTGCGTTTACAGACGCATGGCATTATGTGTGTGCGTCCACTTCTTCACGCATTACGCGAAGCTGTTATGAACGTTTTTACAAGAACGTGAAAGAAACGCTACCCAAAAGTCAATAGATGTATTTTTCCGCAAGAAAACATGTAATAGATACGGGGAATCCAACTTTCGGGGAATTCAACTTAATGGTCCGGATTGCATACTGCACTGCATAGTGTTCCGTATGTATTCCAGTAATCCGTGTTATGATTGAGTGAAATAATCAAATTAAATATTATTATTATTATTTATCACATTAAATAATAAGATAACCATTCTTCATCATCTATTTAGTTGATGTAACCAAACTATTTAATATGTTTTTATTAATAATAACCACTCAGACAGCGACAACACCCCACGCTCCCCCGAAGGGAAGTGAACGATCATCGATGGCTGAAGGTAAACTACCTCCGCCTATCTCACGCTCAGGGCGCCGCGCCACGTCTCCTCATCGTGGTTTGAGCTGGTCTCACATATTGTGGTAACCTGAGGAAGAGCTTACTATAGAAATGATCCTATGAAGTAAGGTCTTAACAATTGAAACCGGCCTCGGTGGAGTCATTCACAGCCGTGCGTTCTCGTCAGCGCGATCTAGAGCTCGGTCACTTTTACTAGCGACATCTAGTTAAGCGCGGGCCCGTATTGGTTTGGGTGACGTCATCGTGACGCACAGTCGCTGTCTTCGCGTCGCGTCGTCGCGGCCTTGACCGTTATTTTGATTCCGTTGTTGGTGGGACAGATTATTAGTAGTAAAGATATGTAGTTTACTCTGAACTTATGAACATTGATAAATTATTAAATAGGTACAAAAATCTATATGAGAAAAGTTCTATAACTTATTCAACTTATTTTAAGTGGTCTATAAAAAGTACTTTCGGCTTTTTGAAATGGGAGTTTAAAAAAAAAACTATATTATATATTTGAAATAATTGTGCATAGTACCGTCTGTTTTCTTAGTTGTAACCTTTTTTCTCCTAAACTATCAATCATAAGATTTTTTTACTGTCAACACCATATTAAATAAAAGAATACCAAGGACATGTTTGGCTCATTTCTTCAAACTAATTTCTTAATCATTTTTTTACGTATTCGGTAAACACTTAAGTGGACACAGGTTCTTTTTACTTGCCGACGATCTTATCACAAAATTCACGAAAGTCTAGTCTGAAGATACTCTTGCGACTAAACCAGAAAAAAGGTTTAAAATATAAAAAAATAACATGGAGGTAAGTGACACAAATAAAATAAAAAAGCCTTTTATTCCTTAACCTTAAATAACATTGATCAATCATGCTTATAAAAAAAATTGGTAAATCTAGGTATGTATGTCAATTATTATAGAAAATGTAGGTATATAGATTTAATTGATTGTTTATTTAATATTGTATTTGAAAAGTGTATTGTTTCGATTGATTTTAATGCTAATATTTAATAAGTAGTTAGGACCCCTCTCGGATAAAGGTCTCCTCCAGTTCTGTCCAGTGCGATCTTCAGCGACGCTTGTCTTATTTTGTGTTTTCACATATTTTATTTCATCTGACCATCTTGCTAGGTGTCTACCAATGCTTCTTTTGCCCTTAGGACCTTTCCATGAGGTGACTAAAGTGGCCCTACTGACCTTTCTTTTGGCATTCTATCTACGTGTCCGCCCCAAAAAATAGATGACACAAAAGGGTAGAGTTATTATAGTGCGTAAGTTCTCGCATTCAGAGTCACTTCTGAGAAATTAAATAATATCCTAAAAAATTTCAAAATATCTATTTTAAAAATACTTATGAGAGACAACATAATCATCTACGAACTATGTACAGTATTCTGTAGTCAATAGACTACCGACAAATTATAACAAAAATTGTAACAAAGCAGATATTTTTCACAGAGCGGCAAGATTTAGCAATGAAATAATTAAAGTAATGGAGGAAGATGCTAGTGTACTCAAATTAAACACATACATGATTTGATATTAATTGAGTACTTGGTTCAATTTATCTAGGTTATTATTATGTTTTGTCAGTACAGACAGCAATACCCCGTTATGCGCGGTTTCGCTTTTACGCGAATTTCAAATTTCACGCATTACGCGAAGCTGTTATGAACGTTTTTTACAAGAACGTGAAAGAAACGCTACCCAAAATACAATAGATGTATTTTTCCGCAAGAAAAACATGTAATAGATACGGGGAATTCAACTTAATGGTCCGGATTGCATACTACATAGTGTTCCGTATGTATTTACAGGAATACGTGTTATGATTGAGTGAAATCATCAAATTAAATAATATTATTATTTATCACATTAAATAATAAGATAACCATTCTTCATCATCTATCTAGTTGATGTAACCAAACTATTTAATATGTTATTATTAATAAAACCACTCAGACAGCGACAACACCCCACGCTCCCCCGAAGGGAAGTGAACGATCATCGATGGCTGAAGGTAAACTACCTCCGCCTATCTCACGCTCAGGGCGCCGCGCCACGTTTCCTCATCGTGGTTTGAGCTGGTCTCACATATTGTGGTAACCTGAGGAAGAGCTTACTATAGAAATGATCCTATGAAGTAAGGTCTTAACAAATGAAACCGGCCTCGGTGGAGTCATTCACAGCCGTGCGTTCTCGTCAGCGCGATCTAGAGCTCGGTCACTTTTACTAGCGACATCTAGTTAAGCGCCGGCCCGTATTGGTTTGGGTGACGTCATCGTGACGCGCAGTCGCTGTCTTCGCGTCGCGTCGTCGCGGCCTTGACCGTTATTTTGATTCCGTTGTTAGTGGGAAAGATTATTAGTAGTAGTAGATTATATGTAGTTTACTCTGAACTTATGAACATTTATAAATTTTTAAATAGGTACAAAAATCTATATGAGAAGAGTTCTATAACTTATTTTAAGTGGTCTATAAAAAGTATATTCGGCTTTTTGAAATGGGAGTTTAAAAAAAAAAACTATATTATATATTTGAAATAATTGTGCATAGTACCGTCTGTTTTCTTAGTTGTAACCTTTTTTCTCCTAAACTATCAATCATAAGATTTTTTTACTGTCAACACCATATTAAATAAAAGAATACCAAGGACATGTTTGGCTCATTTTTTCAAACTAATTTCCTGATAAAAAAAATTACGTATTCGGTACTCGTTCATCGCGTGAGTTTCCCTCTGCGGGTCTAAAATTCAGTGCGGGGCGAGACAAGCAACATCATTGGCATATAGCCACCCCTTAACAGAAGGCCTCCTGGCGTCATCCTTTTTCAATTCAATTAAAAAAGGATGACAAATTTTAGAAAAATAAATATACCGTTTTGTAGTAGAAACGCGCGTTTCAATGGTATTTATAATTTTACTCGTTTTCTAAAATTTTACTCGTTAGGCGACATGTTTGAATATATGAAGCCTTCGACATCAAAATAACTTTGGTTTACGTTGTCATAGTAATGTAAATTGTTTTTAATATCTAACATTTTATTCTAGCCCCAAGCTAGTTAAACATGTTTTCATGGTCTCGATTCCACAAACTTTACACGTATTTAAATGCAAAGTTGAACCTCGACTTACGCGAATTTGATTTACGCGGCTATCGATTGGTCCGACCGATCGCGTAAGTCCGGGGTATTACTGTATTTGAATTAGACTCACCAGGTTCAATAATATCCGCGGCTTGCACACACAGCGGGTAGAGAGCGTCGAGCCAGGAGGCCGACAGCGAGGCGCGCGCGAGCCATTGCCTCATGAGGAGCCTCAGGTGTTCCGAGCCCCACGACGATATGGCTTTGCATTCGGTTTTTGTTGACGCTTCTGCGGAGTACATTTCGGGGATGAGTTGATAGGATCATTAATTAAATTTTTTTTAGGGCGCCGTATGTTTACAACGGAGCCCTTAAAAGGTAAAAAAGTATTTTTAATTGTAATTCCCGTAAAAAAGTCCCTATTATTTTATTTGATCACTTCGTTGTCCGTCTATCTGCCGGTCTGTTAAGACGCTTTTTATCAGTTGAAAATAATATTAAACACTAGTTCTTCTGCAATCCTTTGAAGCTGTAAACAAGAAAGAACAAGCTTCTAACTCAACAAACAAAATATAGGCACGGTAGTTTATGCCACATATTGTGACACTTGCAGGGGGCAATCTACCCTATGGTTAGGTCCTATAGGGTACTTCCTGTAAATCGCTAACCTGTAGTTAATAAGAAAAATATATTTTGATTCTCGTTATGAACGATCTACATTCAAACAAGTTTGAACGAATCCTGCAAGAAAAATAAAACATGTGGCAATGCATTGGCAGTTGTGGGTCTACAAGAGCTATAATAATTTTAATTTAAATATTGAAATACACATGTACATTACATTATCTATATACTATAGACATTTAAAAATTATAAATAGCAAGAGTTCACGTTCACAAACAAAAAAAAGTAGGGAAATAATACAATTTTTAGGATTTATTAATTTCGGTTTAGTAGGTAGTTTTTTTCGTACATTTATTCATTTATATGCAATTAAAAGCAATTGCTATTATAATAGGTTAATAATAGAAACACGTATTCGCAGTAAAAGAAAACTCTCAGTGACCTAATTTTACCATATGATTGTTCAAAACTACAAATACCTTCAACAGATGGCACCACTGGCGGCTGTTCCTCACTCAGGGACGGTTTCGCCTCTGAAAAAACATCACGTTAGTTCTACAATTTATAACTAGATGTCACCACAGGAAAGATTAGAAGGCGCTTACAAAGCGTTCGCACTCGGTAATGGGTTCGTGTCGAAATAATGTTTCCAGTACGTTATTAAGTCTACTTAAGAAACAATATTTATCTTGAAAGGGTGCCTGTGTCGGACGAATTCGTTTGACCAGGACCTACGAAAAATATATACAATACCATAATTATCAACCGCTGAGTTTGAGTGAGTGTTAAGATTAATTTCTGAAGATCCCTCAGAAATTAATTAATATCATAACTCACTGAGGTTGACCATTAGATTAATCAATCAAATGGTTAGGTCAATCATCATAATTCATAGTCAACGTAATATAAAACACAAATAAACGTTTGTTTGTTTTTGGAGGAGGACATTATTGGTTGGGTTACCTACTTTTTAAAATTATGAAATGAAATGAAAGTTTATTTCTTTAGGCTTACAAATAAGCACTTAGACAGGTCATATTTTATACTATTCGTTATTATATAATAACATTATTTTGATGTTCACTTAAATTTTTTGTCCACTAGTGGAACAAGTGAGAAGATACCACTAGGTATTTTCATACCTTATGTGTCTAGTACATATGATTTGCTTATCAGTAAGTTGTTAGATTTTCAGTTGGAGCAAAACTCGTTCCAAGCTTTTTTATCTTCTAGATAATCTGATATTTTGTAATAAGCCTTTTTGCAAAGAATAAGTTTCACAATTTTTTAAATTTATCTTATAATATAAAAATGAATCGCAAAATGTGTTGGTAAGCGCATAACTCAACAACGCCTGGACCAATTTGGCCAAATCTTTTTTTAAAATGTTCGTTGAAGTTCAAGGATGGTTTTTACGGCGAGAAAAATTAGAATTATTGCTGGAAAAACCCTAAAAATAGCCCTTTTCTTTTTCCCATACAAGAACTGCCACATTACAAATCTTTTTGACAGGACGAAGTCTGTCGGGTCAGCTAGTTTAAAATAAATGTGTAATTTTTTAGCATTTGAATAAAACAGAATTCAGGCGTCAAGGAATCAAGGCTCGCCTTACTTGCAAAAATACCGTGTACATACGGTATTTGCAAGTTAGTTAAACAAATATTTAAGGTTTTTTAAAAAAAAACCAGTTTAGAGGATTAAAAAATAATAAACTCGCAAGTACGCGCGTAGGTGCGTCGACACGCAACATGCAGATTAGGGTGGTCCAAGCCCCCATAGTAAAAAAAAAATTATCAAATTTTGGTGTCGCCACCCCCTTGATTTGTTACACCTACCATTCCTATTATGTGTGAAAAATTTCGGCTCCCTATCATATATACAAGGGGGTGCTCATTGAATTAGAAGTTTCTGACAAAAGTTCAGGATTTTAAGAAAAACACGTAATTTAAGGTTTATTAATATTCCAAGTATTTTAATCAAATAAGTATAAATAGTATTTAAAAGTGAAACAAAATTTGGTAACGAAGCAATAAATAACATAATATTAGTCGCAATCTTTCAAAACTATGTTTGTTAACTCCTTTTTGGATGAATCAGTAGAAACGATTTTTCTGTTTTGTTCAACGATGTGAAGTAAAAATTGCTTTTCTTCCTCATTCTTAGTGAGTATCGTGTTGTAATCTTCAAATAGTTTAACGCCTCTCTCTGCTGTATCATTAACAACACGCAAATTTTTGACGCAGCTTTTACCTTGAAGGTAATCAACCCAAGTCTCAGGAGGTAATTGCAAGAAAGAGTCCTTGATATCAAGAACTGAGAGCGTTTCAACGTTCTTTGTGTTGCAAAAGCTTCTAATGTAACCTCTGACGTAAGCTTAGCAGAAACTCCTCGTACTGAACGATTACCGTTATCAGAATTTAATTTTTTGACAATGGCCTGTTTCTCACCATCAGACAACTTGTCAGAAAACAAGGCAAATGCAACAAGCTCCTCTGACAAATACCATAAGTGACGCTGTAAGACACCCCTAGCTGCTATACCGATTTCGGAATCAATGGCTTCGTACAATTTTAAGCTCTTCCAAAGTAGTAAGTCATTTACTGGTGCATCTGCTGCCAAAGGCGCTTCGATCCAAATTTTGGTGTAGATGAGCACACCAAAACTAACAAATCGAACAATTTGTTTTTCTTCTCTCTTGGTTAGTTTAAATGCTTGTAAATTATTTCGAAAGAGAAAAATCTTCAAAGCATACAGCAATTTCGCCATCGAACGAGCATGATGAATCGGACCTGGAGCGCGCCAATGTATCTTCGCAGGTGGTTTGTTCAAAACAATCATGGTAAGCTGTATTAGCTCTTCGTAATCATCACGAACTTGATGCTTTCCAGATAGAGCAGTTGTAAGACTCTCAAGAGTATTCTGAAGCTGCAATCAGGTTCTAATTCTTGATTCGACACAGTCGACACCACCGAAGATGGAGCATTACTTTTAGCAGCCATTTCTCTCAACTCTTCGGATCTTTGTTTCCGTTTTAAAGAACGTTCTTTGACCTTTTTATAGTTTCTTGTCGATTGATGTCATAATCATCTTACGTTCTTCTCGTTGGTCGATGAGAAACGCTCTGTCTTCCGCAATTTTTATCACATTCATAGCACTTGCATGGGCAATATCAAAAAGAGAATATTTATTTACAAAAGAACTCGACATTCTTTTGTAAATAAATATTCTCTTTTTCTTTGTGATTCAGAATTTCTTCCTCTATTTTTCTTCAAAAGCAGCCAGTTCTTATGAATCTTAATCAGTTTAACAATGCAGTGATTTTCTTGTCTGGACGGAATACTCGATTTGTTCCATACTTCTTTAAGTTCTTGAATAAGAACTACATGCGCGGAATCTTTCACATTTTTGGAATCTTTCAATATGTGGTGATATCGGAGTAAAACTTGCCGAAGAGTAGGGAGTTGGTTAAGCCTCATCAAAGGCTCAACATCTCGAACCCCAAGTAGAAAAATTGCGTCTTTTTTGCGAGTAGTTGAACAAATTTTGTTGCACTGATTCACTTCACAGTCTACTAAATATGTATCAAAACTGTTTTAATTTGTCTCTAAAACTCTTTAAAAGTTAATTTTAATATACATTTACTAGCTTAGCACATGACACTGTCCTCTAACAAAAAGTAAAAATTAAGCACTTTACACAAAAAATTCAAAAACAGCACTCGATTGAGCACCCCTTTCTACTTGAGCTATCTCGCTGAAATTTTACTATGTTATTACTATTACTACGTGTAACAAATTGGCATTTTTTTTTTATTTTTCATTTGGCCACCCGCCAAATGAAAAATAAAAAAAAAATTTTTTTGGACCACCCTAATGCAGATGTGTTATTATTATTATTAATGATTATTAACTCATTTATTGTCAGATTCACAATCCATATACAAACTTAAAAATAAAAACAAACAAAATTAAAAAATAAATGTCACAAAATAAATCACACATAAAATCAAATAAAATTAAATAAAAATAGAATAATGTAACTTAGGGAAATTAATAATAATAAATAATAAAATGTTATGTACATGCGAATTTATTATTATTTTTTAATACCCTAATCTGGATAAATATTAAAAAACCTTAAATATTATTTTTTCATTAATGGTTATCTTTTGCATTAGAACATTGTGGTCTCATTTAACGGATATCACCTCCCCACAACCTTCTAGCAGAAATACTTAGGTCGACTAAACAGGGTTACTGGTTATTCGGTGGGTGTGACGACCTCTGTGGCGTGGTGGGCGAACGTCCGCCTGCGACGCAGGAGGTTGCGGGTTCGATTCCCGCCTCGGGACAATTGTGTGTACGATTTGCAGATATTTGTACCGGGTGTTTTGGTCGTTTTCCATGTATAATAAAAAAATATCTATGTATGTAATGTATCGTATTATGTATATCAATTATCTGGCACCCATAACACAAGCTCTGCTTAGCTTGGGGCTAGATAATGCTGTGTGAATTGTCCAGCATTATTTATTTATTATACCAGAAACTGACCTGTTTTATGGTTCCTGGTCAAACGCGCGGAGCTCTCGCCCAGATTCAAGTCCAGGCAATAGGAAGACACGCTTTCAACCAGCCTGTTTGGTTCTTCAGCTGGAAAAGTTATTGTTTTTAGTTATATAAATATTATATGACATTAAATAACGGGATATTTATCTAATGATTTGATTTATGAGTTTTCCAATATTTCGGCACAGATTCATGCGCCATGATCACGGAATAACTGAAGGCACTGCCTGTAAGTTTTTATTGGCAGACATACCGATCTACACACTATTAAAATATACTCTATTACTTTAATTAAACTAATCCAATGTGATATGATAGTATGAAAAAACGATAAAATTTCGAATCCCTTATTTCAATTGTTTTTTTAGTTTTGCTGGACAAATAAATAAAATGATAACTGTATGTTTTTAGTAACAATATACATACTTATATTATTATATATTTTGTAATAATATGATACTTTACGCGTGACTTTGGGTAGAGGGGGGGTCGTTTTAATACAAAATACAAAACCTCACCACGCATCACCTTTTTAAGAGGCCAGCGGAGGACGAATTCCCCATACAAACGTAATACCAAATTGATTTTTAATAAAGCATCTTTCCACTATAATATTTTATGATTTATATTTGAATAGTATTTATCTAGGTTCCTGGATAGTTTTTTTTTCAATTACGTACCTAAAATTCAATGTTCTTAAGCCAATCGCATTTTGCACATTTTTGTGCGAAAATAGACAAGTTTTCTTCCTATCTGTTTCGTATTAGAAACAACAATATCTTACGCGTTGTTTATTAAGGAACATACCTTATATTGTCTGACAGAATAACAATACTATGTGAAGAATACAAAAAGTTTTCAGTCATAATTTTAAGTATTACGGAACACAACCAAATTTTGAACGGCTAATATTGCTATCGTGCACGCATGGGGCGGGTCGCAAGGGTTAAACAGGGACAGCGATATTCAGAGCGATTATTGCAAGCGCCTCGAATTGAAGTTGGGAGCGAGCGTCGCCGGACCCTTAAGCCCTGTTCAAAAAGTTGGTAAAAATCACGTGACTAACGCATACACTGCCCAACTTCGGTCGTGTGCCCCTCAGTCACGACATGCAATTATTACCCTGGCATTATAACTTTTTATCCAATGTATTGAGATTATTTTATCTTGAAATTATATTTGATTGGACAATGCCCCTTCACAGCAGATATATATTTTGGACATTTCTTGATATTTATTCTAATTGTAATTCTTATACCTATTTGTATTTGATTGTAGGCTAGATACATACATATATTTATTTTAGTTTATATTGACAATGCCCTTATACAGCTGCCTGTACTTTTCAAAATTCAAATGTTTTTAGTTTCTTTAGGCTTACAAAAAAATAAGCGAGTATTATCGACGAGTATTATCTAATTACATAATTTTAAATGTTCACTTAAATTTTTTGTCCAATTATTATGATATTCTTGACATGTATTCTATTATTTGTGTATTATATTTACCTTATTTATTATTTGTTTTATTGTGATAAATTACTGTGAATATTTTTATTTAATTTTTAAAGAAGGCATGTCTGTCTGCGTTTTCTTTGCCCAATCCCCTATGATGTTTCCTATGTCAAAATTATGCATCCTGATCAGGAAGTCTAATTTTCAACATGCCTAGGAAGTAACATGCCTAAAATGTAAAAAAAGTATAATAAAATTGTGATATCACTTTTAAAATGTATATAACTTAACGACATCAAGTGTAACATGTGTACCTACACGGTGGAAATAAATAATTTAATTTAAAAAAAGTCCCCGCGCCCCTTAGTTCTTACGTTCATCCTCGACAGCTTCATTTTCCTTTACCACCACCACCGGCCGGTAGAGGGCGTAGTCAACGAAATGTGGCAGCTCCGTCACGCACTCCATGTACCCAGAGTTCAGCAGGTTCTGGCAGACTGAGGTGGCTTGTACCCTGAACAAATAAAGAAGGGGATTGAGGAACTTACCAAATTGTATTATACTCGTACCTCTAGTCATAGGAGAGAGGGGAATAACATTTAGTGTAGTGTAAGGTTTGACACGTCTTTCGCCGTTTTATATTTTTAACCGTAAAAAAGCTTCAAGGTTCTCGATTCGACAGTTTTTTTTACTATCTTCATTTTATATAAAAATTCTGTTTTTATTTTAATTTTTCTTGTATTTTTTAAAACTTATTTTCTATGATATGATCGAGTCTGTTTTTGAAGCTGTTCACAGAGGGAGCTGTTACTACTCCTTCAGGGAACCCATTCCAATTGTGCACCACTCGGTTGCTCAGGAAGTTATGAGCAATGTTTGTGTTTGATGGTGTACGAGTTACTCTGAGACTATGGCCCCGAGCTGGTTTAAACGGCACCATTATGTACTTAATTAAATATGTACTTAAATATACGTGAAGAACCTCTTTTTGTTGTTGGTGTTATCCGTGATCCATTGAAGAATGTCCGCGCCGCGCCAAACCCCGTTGTAACGCACCAGGCGGTATCTGAAATAAAATATAGTAATTATTTATTCAAAAAAGGTCTTAAAAACAAAATAAAGTAATGTATTATCATCATCATCAGCCTATGCTAGTCCACGGCTGGACATAGGCCTTCCCCAATGAGCGCTATAGCGCCCTGATGAAGACAGGGTCCTATGGCGCTTGACGCATCCAGCATTTACCCAGCGGTTGTCGGTTCTTCGCGAGATATGATCGACCCACTGCCACTTTAGCTTGCTTATTTTTTGAGCTATGTCAATAACTTAGGTTCTCTGTCAGATATGCATTTTATTACGAATATTATATCCAACTCTCTACTCCTACGATAGCTCTTTCCATAGCTCGCTGAGCAACTTTGAACTGGTGGATCAGCCCTACCGTGAGTGTTCACGTCACAGCTCCGTAGGTCAATTTCAAGCATTGTGGTATGGATGACGAGAAGACTCGGCGTAGTTTCCCAAACTAACAAAGAACTTATAAATGAAATGAAATGAAAGTTTATTTCTTTAGGCTTACAAATAAGCACTTAGACAGGTCATATTTTATACTACATACTCGGGTCTATTTCAATATTTCTTTGATTTGTACTTACCTACTACTACTCTTTGTTTACACAAAATATCTACAATTCTAGAAACGAGACAAGAAGTGGACCAATGAGTAACTAGCAATGAAAATATTTATAATGATTTCAGTGGGCATCATAATGATATATATGTATTGTCGTGAATTCTACCTTATTTAATTTCTAGCAGTTTATTGTTGAATACAGAGTGAGTTATTCAACTTACGATATCAAATGCCATATTTTTCTTAGAGACCTGAAAAAATACAGGTTCTTAGGTTTTTCTTGGTAATTAAAATAAATCCCGGTGAAGGAACGTTAAGGCAACTTTTTCTTTTTTCGTGCCTAAAAAGTGCCGTCAAAATGACGTTTTAACTGACTTAAAAATATGGGTTCTCAGTTCAGTTGTATTTTTTTTATGTTACTGGATATATATATATTTTTTTGATTATTACTAAATGGTCCGAAAAAGTAATGTAAGGTTTGGTTTAGAAGTTATTAAGATATGATAAAATATAGTGTGAGCTTCGAGTTTGTTTTGAAGTCGATTTTTGTTTGTTAATATTATAAGGTTAATATAGAAACAATGTAGTTTTATAGCGACTAAGTTCACATTGTTTGTTTATTTATTTCCACCGTAGCTACACATGTTACACTTGATGTCGTTAAGTTCTATACATTTGAAAAGTTATATTGCAATTTTATTATATAAAACACAAAAATGTTGACAAAGCACCCAAGGGGATTGTGCATAGAAAACGCAGAGAGATATACCTCCTTTAAAAATTAAATAAAAGTTAAATAGACGTAACATCATCATCATCAGCCTATAGCAGTCCATTGCTGGACATAGGCCTCCCAATGAGCGCCATAGCGCCATGTCTTCAGCTTGCCGCATTCAACATTTACCTGCAGTCTTTCGCAGGTCGTCATCCCACCTGGTCGGCGGGCGTCCTACACTACGATTACCGAGTCGTGGTCTCCACTCAAGAACACGTTTGCCCCAGCGACGAATAGACGTAACAGTGTTGTTCGATTACCTATGTTGTTGTGTCGGCAGCGTGTAAGAGAGCTGTCGGAACACGTCCTGTAGCGTCTCTTTGGGCGAGGCCCTCACTTCGGACCTTTCTTCTTGGTCGCGGGCGAACACGAAGTTGTCCGTTTTGGAAGTTTGTTCTTTGTTGTCAGGGAATTTGACCTGAAACAGAATGTAGTGAAATTAAATTAATCTCACCAAATCACAAGTCAAAACCTGAAATGGTATTATATATAACTAGTTTTGCATTATTTTAATGACCATTTTTTTTACAGTCAAAATTAACTAGTCTCATTTCGGGAACTGCTGGACTAGCCCTACCATGAGTCTCAGCTCCGTAGGTTATCACAGGTAGGGGCACTGATTACAAGCATTGTGTGTGGTATGAATGACAGATGAGAAGACTCAGCGTAGTTTCCCAAAACCCTAGTTTTTATGTATTTGGGTTGCGCCCCGGTGCGACGCTCAGGGACCCGCAAGCGGCGGCCCGCCTGACGCTATTGGACATGTCTCTTTCTTGGGCAATGAAAGAGTTAACAGTAGACAAGACAATTACAAAATATGTATTGTCTTTGAATCACTTCCGCCACGGCGCGCGAGCGCCATTTCTATTTTAAAACACAGCTAATATACTTGTTTTATATCTCAAATAGCGTAAAATTTATTTTTAAATCCAATATATAGGACGCGGGCAAAGCCGCGGGGAGCATTTAGTGCCAAAAAAAACAGGAAAACTATGTGTGAAATGGTTTATCAACCTTCCTCGTGAATCACTCTATCTATTAAAAAACCTACATCAAAATCCGACTTTAAAGATCGAAGCATAAATAGGGACAGAGAGCGGGAAGCAACTTTGTTTGGTACTATATTTTATACTATACTATTTATTTTCTATATTGTAATTTTCTTTGTCTTATGCTGTAATAAATACTTAATTTACTTTATGTAGGACACGCTTTCCACAAAGGGGCGATCTTACCTGCAAATTCTCTTGCAAAGACCTGAGATCCGGTGATATCTCTCCGTTGAGATCCACATTCTCATTCAAGTAGCTGAGCACCACGTTGCAGCAATAGTTGCACACGCGGAGACCGCCCGCGCAGCCGAAGATGTGTCCTGGAACAGTAGATAATGGTATGATTTAATACAGCAGCCTCTGAGTCTAAAGTCAGGTCAGACTGGAAATGGAAGATAATAATTAATAACCCTATGAATTTTGTAATATTAATGAGCATTATTTTTGACTGTGCTGTCCCATTTGCTACTAGGTCATGTTGCTAATAGGATGTTATGCTAAAATGCCGTTTTGGTTTTGGGGTGTTCTGGCAATCTGCTTAAATGTCCTCTTGATACTAAACAATATCAGTTAGGTTTATTCCAATTGCAAGGTTAAGGGATCAACAAAAGGACAGACAAACATTAAATTTAAAGGCCAGACACACAAAAAGGAGTCAGACATATTTCTTGTACAGTACATTTGTTGTGTATTTTTGTTTTTATTTAGTTTTTTTATAAGATTTTTTTTAGATACTCTTTTTGTAATGTCTCTTTTATAATTTTTTTTCAGTGATTAAACTGCATTTGTTATAATATATTTAATACTAATTCAGTTATATTACGAGCTACGACTAGAAAATGTAGTTAGCTTTACTTGCTCTAAGTCTATGTTTTATTTTTACATAAATATGAGTGTTTAGGTTCCTAAATAAATAAAATATTACCTGGTACCCGTTGGCTACAGCAGCGGCTACAGAAGATCTGCCCGCAGACCCGGCAGTGGTGTCTCCTCCTCAGGGTGCTGAACCGAGCCGCGCACTCGTAGCACTCGCGAGATATATCGTCCGGCATCCAGTACCGTGCTAGCTCCGTGTCAGAGTATTTTGTGCCTCCCTAGAAAGTATGGTTAATATTATATTAAAAAATTAAATAAAAAATATCAAAATTAATTTTTTTTTTAGATAATTATAAATTTTTGGATAATTGTAACTTGTAATTTCAAAGAGCATGTAGATACCTAGGTCTTAACACAAAGATATAATTTCTATATGCTACAAAATTAATTAAACAAAGCTTGAAATCAGAGTTACTGGGATTTGTTAATAACTTGGTTCTTATAAGATTCTGTAAGAACTCACTCCCGATCCCAAAGCGATCAAACTGGTGATCCTCCTCACGACATTTGGGAGACTGCGGCCTTCGTACGGCTCCTGCGCATAGTTCGCCACATCAGACTCTATAGACTCTTCTGTCTTCTGTTCTGCAGCAGAACCTTCTCTCTTCTCATCTTCAGAGCCCTTGGCTTGATCACCTTCAGCTTCGGAGGGCGTAAACAGAGGGAGTTTCCACAACTTGTTTAAAAACGTTGAGACACCGCTCTGAGTAGCCTCGGCCTCGAAACGAGGGAACTCTGTGAGCTGAGAAGTATCGTACTTCTCCATTATACGCTCGCCCCGCGCCGCCGCTTCGTTTCGTTTGGTTTATCGTAATGAGTCGAAGAAACAACAACATTCGATCACACAATAACGTCAATAACACAACAAAACAAAACAATTTGGAAAATATTTGTGAAACGTCATTTCGATCAGCTGTTTTCTTTCACCGTCTATGTCAACTGCTATGAATATGTCATCATCTGTAATTTTCCAATCAGTCAAAGTCAACCCAGCATTTACTTACCTACCATTTTATTTAGTTTACTTTTGTGTGCGGCGCCAAAACATAAAAGAAGTTGAAGTTACTTTTGTGTTTCTGGCAAATTTTTGATAGATCTTCTAAGATTTTGTGTTTTGATTATCTCGTAAAATGGGTGATATCACGTTCGAAACAGCAGCATACGCAAAAATAATCCTTCATGCTGCGAAATACCCTCACTGTGCTGTGAACGGCGTACTTCTAGCTGATGGACGCAAGATCCGCGACGGGTCCAAGAATCAACATGATCTTTACATAGTGGATTCTATTCCTCTGTTTCATCACAGCCACTACGTTAGTCCGATGGCTGAGATTGCTTTGACCCAGGTGAGGCACTTTCTAACCTGCATGGAATATTGTCATAGAAGTGTAGTGTATTGGATTCTGTGGTCAGAATTTCATATTCTCATTGGAAACCCTTAAGTCCTACCTATCCATTCATAGCAAAAATCAAAACAATTTATTCTTAATTCACAATGGTTTCCATCCAACAAAGGCGACAATTCCCAGTGAGGTCCTACCTAGGCAATTTAATCTAAAAGATAAATGGCACTAAAACCAACCCATCTTATTTTCAGATAGACACCACAGCTCAAGCAGAGAACAAAGTTATAGTGGGCTACTATGCAGCCTGTGAAAACTTCAAAGACAATACTATTGATAAATGTCCTGGACAGAAAATTGCAGAAAAAATTGCTGAATTTTTCCCCTCTGCCTTATTTGCTGTGGTAAGAGAAAGTGGTCATTAAGCTAAATTATAAAACTAGCTACTCTGGTCTGGATCCTATAGTATGAATTATTCCACTCTGCCCCACCAAGGTGCCAGTATAGCTTTGCTTAGTTTAGAACTAGATAATGCAAAAAATATCCACCATTCTTAACTAGCATTTAGTCATTCCTACACAAAGGGTTTAAAGATTTTGACCTATGACAGGTTTCTGAGATAGGTATTAACAAAAGGTAGGTATTAAAAAAAAACAAAGGAGCTATCCATTACAAAAATCTTCAAACCCTTTCCAGTGTTGTTTTATAAAAAACAATACTTGTTTTCCTATTTATCTTATAAGTTTGAGAGTTAAGCCATGTCATAAGGTTTGGAGATAAAGTGTTTTTTTATTGCAGGTTGACAATAAAAAAATGGTGCAGCATTTGGACTCAACTGCACTTAAGCTACATAGATATTGTGATGGGAAGTGGAAGCCGAATGAATCTGATGATATTAAATTCCGTGAGTGTTATCATATCTTGAAATACTGCTAAGTTCATTTACAAGTAACATTACTACTGTCAACATAATTATAAGTATTGATACAACGGGTATTAATCACGTTTATTTACCTATTTTCCCAATGTTTCAACAGGTTTACACTCTGTCGTGGTCACGGGATGACCACCGTAAATAAATACCCGTTGTATCAATACTTATAATTATGTGTTCAGATCGCGTAAGTTTAAAAATATTTATTACTACCGTCCCACTGCAAAACTCTTTATGAATGTGAATGATTTCTCTTCCAGCAATCCAATACGTCCTGGAGACTGTATCGCACCTCTTGCAGCGCGGAGTAGCTCGAGATCTGGTTGACTTTGACAACTATCTGGATGACCAGACCCTGGATTGGAGCAACCAGGGCATTGAGAAGATTATTGCCAGTATTAATGCTAGTATAAGCACGGACTAGTACTCTACTCCAGAAAATACTATGTAACGGGTACTTCTAAGAACATATTCATGAATATATATTCACAGTAAAGGTTAGCATGATATCAATTCTTTGTGTGTATGTTTATTCAAAGTTGTTTAAAAAAACTTTTTAATAACAAAATATGTATAATCAAAGAATAGACACAAATTACAACTACAAACAGTTGAGCTAACTGCAGACTGTTAAATAAATAATGCTGGACATTTTGCACAGAATCATCTAGCCTTAAGCTAAGCAGAGCTTGTGTTATCTTGTTGTAAACAATCTAGAGATAGCTCAACTGATCCATATTAATACTAATATAATAATATAAAAGTTTTAAGTGGATTAAGAAAAACATGATTTTCATGAAATCATGGATGTTTAAAATTTTAAAACATTATTTTTGACTTTATTCCCTAGTTAAGTTACTGTGTTATTAAAAGAAATATATGAAATGTTTAAATTATTTACAGTAGTTTACAGTTGCATATTGAGGTGTAGCAATGAAACGAAGATTCAGAGCCAACTGCCGGTATGCATTTTATTACTAGTGCGAGTGTTGATATCGCCTAGGTCTCCCGCTTTGCTTTGGAACCTGCTGCTTTTGAAGGCGCCTTTACCTTTCAAAAGATCTGGGATTCTGAAAGTAAACAATTGTAAAACATTTATAAGAAAAGTAAGTAAGAATAATCTCTTAAAATCCTCCCTTACTGATATCATTTTACGATACTATTGCCTATTAAGGTAATTACCTACAGCAACTGCCATTTTACGGACTTGCTGCTTACTCGGACAGAAGAATTTGGGACGCACTGTCCCACTTATCATTTGTTGATTTTAATATTTTTGCTACTGTTGACTCTGACACCATCAAATTATTAATTATCATTCTGACGCATAATGACCAACACGCTTTTTGACTAATTTTAAATTAATTTAAGCAAGTAGGTACCTAAACATGTGATAAAGCTAATGAAATCGCTTTGCGAGCGTGTGGTGAATTTCATTAATGTTAAAAATAACAGTCGCGTATATTTGGTATAAATCAATATATAAATGCCACATAAATTCTGTAACTCTCGATGTGTGTCTTTGTTTGTAAAGAGATCTGTAATGATTATGAACCAGACCGCCGCATAAGTGTGAGATTTAAATTTGAAGTATTCTTTCTTTCTGTGGGTCGATCCCGGCGGCACTGCAATGCCGGGCCGACCCGTGACGGGAGTGGAGCGAGCCCCGAACATCCCGTCGCTTTATAAAAATCAGTTTAATATACTGGTCCCTCAGTGAGGGAACTTTCAGATATTAAGCTGAAAAGAACAGATACTACACTTTGATCTTAGCCAAAAGGCCGAGAAGCGATACATGATAAACTGTAGGGGACGGTAGCCATTCACAGCCGTGCGTTCTCGTCAGCGCGATCTAGAGCTCGTTCACTTTTACTAGCGACATCTAGTTAGACGCGGCCCGGATTTGTTTGGGTGACGTCACTGCAATGTGACGTCGTCTATACTTGGATACCTTCGTCAATTTTACATTAAACATACCTATAGATATACAAAGAAAATTAGGTAAGCCTAACAATAAATCAAGCACATAAAACAAATAAGATGTGTACACATTTCAAAACAAAAACCTAAGTAAATTAATAATTAAAACATTTGACATTAACTTACACGTGTCAAGAATAAATATATATAAAAATATAAATAATAGAGCGAATAAATATCATCCGTGCGCTGTCCTACAGCGGACGGATGATATTTATTCGCTCTCAGTTGGAACATCATCATCATCAGCGCAGATATAGTAAGTCCACAGCTCTGAGACATAGGCCTCCCCAATGAGCGCCACAGCTGCAGCGCCCTGTCTCCAGCATCTACCTGCGTAAGAACAACACTTTTATTTTATTGTGAGCGTAAACACTGGCGCAGAACGCCCCTTCACACTTCGACCGTGACGAGACCCGGGTTATAGAATCCTAGTTATATTTTGTAAGCAAAGGGGTTCCTAAACCCGATGAAGTATTATTATATTTATGTAGTTACTAAAGTACTAAACAAAAGGAATCGCTCCGTATCAGGTCTATCAAGGAAAATGACGTAGTTTGCAGAACGTCGGCATATTAAAACGTCTATATGGTGGCAATGTCTTGAGCGGCAAAACGACTTACTAGTAAAACGTCCAAAATGTAAAATTGACATGATTATATATAAAAAATCTTTGTATGGTCGTCTAATTCGCAGTGAGACTATATCTGTGACTGACTAGGTATATCGCGTTATGTCTTAACGTCATCTATACTAATATTATAAAGAGGAAAGTTTTTATTTTTTGTTTGTAATGTAAGTAATGAATATGTTCCGAAACTACTGGACCGATTTGAAAAATTCGTTATGAAGCTATACTATCCCCGGTGAACATAGGCTATATTATATTTTCGAAAATGTTAGGGATCCGTAATAAAACCGTGCGAAGCCAGGAAGTTCCGCTAGTTATGAATAATAATAAATACCTGTGCGAAGCCGGGCAGGACCTTTGGATGGAGTTCTTTGGATTGGTAATTCATAGCCCCAGAATACCCTTCCGGGACATGGCTACGGTGAATAGCAACTGCCTGCATGTGTGCTCGCTGCCTTGGGAAAAGCATGAAATGGACTTTGGGTGTAAATAAAATTGTATGTAATCATATGTAATGAAATGAACCAGACCGGCCTCAGGTATGGCTCTACCATACCACATCCGCTTACGTGACGTTAGGATTGGACTGAATTTTGTCCAAATCTTGTATGTTTTCATTGCGCTCCGTATCAGAAGGTCTATCAAGGAAAATGACGTAGTTTGCAGAACGTCGGCATATTAAAACGTCTATATGGTGGCAATGTCTTGAGCGGTAAAACGACTTACTAGTAAAACGTCCAAAATGTAAAATTGACACGATTATGAAGTACAGGTATCAACATTGTATTTGCTCTTTTCCGAAAAGTACTTAGTATGGGGCGGAAATAATATTTTACACGTATGAGGATTTAAGTACTACTTGAGATTAATATTCCTTTGTGATACTGGCTGGCCACTTCAAATTTTACAGTATGAACGAAATGTTGACATATTGATGACAACTGCGTCAACATATTAATTATTGGAGATTTCTTCTACGGGACGCTTGTGTTTTGCCTAAGAATGGAAGAAATTGATAATCCATTTATTTTCATAACAAGTCAAAAAGGAAAATTAGTACTTTTGCACGATGGATACCGATACAACCACAATGTTAATAATAAAAGTGGAACAAGCCTGTGGAGATGTGCTAAACGGGATGAGTGTAGTGTTTCGTTGCATTAAATGCTAATAAAACTGAAATTATTAGAGGGGGTATAGGACATTCGTGTAAAAAAAACCCAGATAAAATGAAAATGACCGTATAATGGACATATTATGTAAAAAGGAAGCGTGCGAGAAGTTTACTCCAATTCCAAAAATTTTTGAAAAAAAATTTCGTGATTCAAATCAATGTTTCAGACCGAGTTTCGAGTCAAAAAAGATACTTTATATAGAACAAGGAGCAATATCTTGAAAGTACAAAAGACAGTTTTCATGCGTCAATGAAATTGACGACCGATGTGTCGCGGTGGACGAAGGTCCGCCTGCGACGCAGGAGGTTGCGGGTTCGATTCCCGCCTCGGAACAATTGTGTGTACGATCTGCAGATATTTGTTCCGGGTGTTCTGGTCGTTTTCTATGTATAATAAAAAATATCTATCTATGTAATGTATTGTATTATGTATATCAGTTATCTAGTACCCATAACACAAGCTCTGCTTACCATGGGGCTAGATAATGCTGTGTGAATTGTCCAGCATTATTTTTTATTTTTTTATAAATTGAGATTCCAATATTGCTGGCCAAAGATTTTCTAGTCTGTGTTGATGGCACAGAGAACGACAAAATATTTCTGTTTTTCACTAAACTCTGCCAAGAATTTATGAAAAAACTGCCGGATAAGGCTGCATTCTTTTTCGGAGATGGAACTTTTAAGGTGCCTTTACCGTTTTCTCAGCTGTACTCAATGCACGTAGAGAGTTGCTCGGAAACAACCAAATTGGTACCCATTTTGTATGCGTTGTTACCCGATAAAAAACAATCGACATATGAGAGACTTTTTGCTCTCGTCAAACATCATTTTGGACTTGACATAAAATATTTTAAGTGTGACTATGAGACTGCACAGATTAACGCATTCCGTTTAACATTTCCCGAAGAAAAATTTAGTGGTTGATATTATCACTTCAATAACGCCGTATGGCCAACGTCACGAAAATTAAAAGTTTCTGATTTCAATAGTGGAAGGACAATAACAAGAATGTTATTTAATTTACCGTTGCTGCCAGCTGCAAACATTAGTGAAGTATGATCCCAAATCCATGATGATGCCGAACGCATGGAGAATGATAATGTTTCGCAATTTATCAATTACTTTCACAAACAATGGATTAAAGATATGAGATCGGATGAGATTAGTTGTTTTGGGCAAAGACATCGTACTAATAATGCTTTGGAAGGATGGAACAGAAGGTTCAATGCCAGAGTAGGTCGAAAAAGGGCATTACCTTTATTTATTCACGCATTGCGAAAAGAAGCAAAATGGCAGGACCTTAAAAATTACACGCGCTTTATTTGATGGGCAAAGACGTAAAAAAAATGATATTATTTTTGATAAAAAATACAAGAGAGAAACCGATAAACTAAATAACCTTATAAAACTGATTATCGTTGGAGATTAATTTTGGTAATAAATATTTAAAATTATTTTCTGTTTTTGTTCTTGAGTTCTTCTAACGTTTTATATCGTTGACAATTTTACATTTTGGACTTTTTACTAGTAAGTCGTTTTGCCGCTCAAGACCCTTCCGGGTCATGGCTGCACACATGACAGAATGTCCAAATTGTTCGATTACCTATGTGCTAGATAATATGAGAGTCAAAATGCACAACAGACATATAATACTAGACGTTTTAATATGCCGACGTTCCTGCAAACTACGTCATTTTCCTTGATAGACCTTCTGATACGGAGCGTTTCATTGTCTGATAAACTGATTAAAGAATTTAAATTGAAATATCAAATCAATTCAATGAATTATTAAATGATTGATTGATATGATCCATACTATATGTAACCACTCAGACAGCGACAGCACCCCACGCTCCCCCGAAGGGAAGTGAACGATCATCGATGGCTGAAGGTAAACTACCTCCGCCTATCTCACGCTCAGGGCGCCGCGCCACGTCTCCTCATCGTGGTTTGAGCTGGTCTCACATATTGTGGTAACCTGAGGAAGAGCTTACTATAGAAATGATCCTATGAAGTAAGGTCTTAACGTTAGAAACCGGCCTCGGTGGAGTCATTCACAACCGTGCGTTCTCGTCAGCGCGATCTAGAGCTCGATCACTTTTACTAGCGACATCTAGTTAAGCGCGGGCCCGTATTGGTTTGAGTGACGTCACGTGACGTCAAGCTATGCCGTGTTAAGGTCATCGATCCGGGATGTACCGCGTGTGACGTAAAGCTTCTGCCCGCGGCTACGCAGTCGTATCTTCGGCATAATAATTACGTTAGTTTTAATGTTCGTCAAATTTCATCTTATCATCATCATCATCATCAGCCTATATTAGACATAGGCCTCCCCCATTGGGCGCCATAGCGCCCTGTCTTCAGCTTGCCGCATCCAGCTTCTACCTGCAGTCTTTCGCAGGTCGTCATCCCACCTGGTCGGAGGGCGTCCTACACTACGTTTACCGAGTCGTGGTCTCCACTCAAGAACACGTTTGCCTCAGCGGCCGTCCGTTCTTCGCGTGATATGGCCGGCCCACTGCCACTTCAGCTTGCTAATTCTCAGAGCTATGTCATTAACTTTGGTTCTCTGTCGGATGTATTCGTTGCGAATCCTATCCTTCAGAGAAACTCCGAGCATAGCTCTTTCCATAGCTCGCTGAGCGACTTTGAACTGGTGGACCAGCCCTATCGTGAGTGTCCACGTCTCAGCTCCGTCTTTATCTTATAAGAATAAATCAATAATGTAAGACAATCCACACATTATCAACTAGCCTCCGAGCTTGTGTTATGATATGGGTACGGTAAGGTACTAGATTACTGATATACTTTACATTATTATACCTACCTATCATAATAGGTACAGGTCGATTTTTTATGAAAACTAATGTAATGTCAATGTACCTACATACAATTATACAAAATGTCCAGAACGCCCGGGACAATATTCATTGTATGTTTAAAATGTACAATTTGAAAGGAATTAATGTCGCATGTACATACTTCAAAAAGCTAGAAAAATCATTTTTCATTTCAAAGATTTTCCTTATGAAATCTTAAAAAAAAAACAATTTATTGTGAATTTATTCCCTATAGTTAAGTTACTAAGTTATTAAAAAAAAATTACAGCCTATTGTAGTCCACTGCTGGACGCAGGCCTGATAAGCCGCTTATCGGCTTTTATCTCACGGGAGTAGTGCCTATAATCCCCACGCTGGGCATGCGGGTTGGGGATTGCAGTTCGGTGGTAATTGTCCTGCAATAGGCGCTGCTGCTCGCCCCTGGTGGATCTCCCTTAGTGGCCTCTTACGACACCCGCGGGAAGAGTTGCGGTGGTGCAAATTCTAAGCCGGCACCATACGGTTCAGAAAAGGCAAAAGATATTTGAATATGTTTAAATTATTTAATACTAATGAGTACTATTATACAGTTGCATATTATAATTTATTAAAGTATTCTTCGACGAGTTTCTTGCATTTGTTGATACCGCCTAAGTCTCCCGCTTTGCCTTGGAACCTGCCGTGTTTGAAGGCGCCTTTACCTTTCAGGAGGTCTGTTATTCTGAAACAAAACGATAAAATTGTAGCATAAATTGTAATCTATACTAATATTATAAAGTGGAAATGTTTTATTGTTTATTTGTTTGTATTGAATAGGCTCCGAAACTACTGGACCGATTTGAAAAATTCTTTCACCGTTGGGAAGCTACAGTATCCCCGATGAACATAGGCTATATTATATTTTTTAAGTTAGGGATCCTTACTAAAACTCCAATAATGTAACCCAAGGTGTAAAAAATCACAAAATAATGTGGAAACGGCGGGGAACAGCTAGTCAAGCATAAAAAATATCGAAAATGAAAATAAAATCGCGAAAAGTAAGCATAATTTCATTGAATTCTTGTTAATAAAACAAACTAACTGGGCCCAAATTCCACTAAATTAATTACTTCACCACGTCAATGGCATCGTCTAAAATGTGACATTGTGGCATTTTCCCTTTGATTAAAGAACTGTAGTTTCTTTTATTAGCAAGCGTCTGTAGACAAGTTGCCTTCACACTTAAATTCTAGCTTTTAAAGTCTCGTACGTCATCATCACAATGGTACACCACTCGCAACATTCAGCTGAGCATGAACCTGTTCTGATAGCGCAGCAACACGGCACTGACCATCACACACGGCTTGATCTACACTAAATTAATTTAGATATGTCTATTAATAATAAAATATATACATAAATCAATGCATATTATCAATTATATACTTTAAGTCTTTTTAAGTCGTGTGCTGTATTCGTTTACTATAGTTAGATAATTAAGTTTTTTGCTCTATCAGAATAAATATATTTTCATTTCATTTCATTTAATTTTCATTTCAAGCACAGGGATTGTTGTCTCGGGTAGAATAGAGAAAAATTACGCCCATATCGAATGCGTAAATTATTTAAAATCAATTCCTTAAACTTCAGTAATGAATCCTTTCATCATCGTCATCATCAGCCTATATCAGTCCACTGCTGGATATAGGCCTCCCCCAATGAGCGCCATAGCGCCCTGTCTTCAGCTTGCCGCATCCAGCGTCTACCTGCAATATTTCGCAGGTCGTCATCCCACCTGGCCGGAGGACATCCTACACTACGTTTACGTGTTCTCCACTCAAGAACACGTTTGCCCCAGCGGCCGTCCATCCTGAATCCTTTAATTTTATTGATTTGTTAATAGAGCAGCCGATGTATCTATATCTTGCAGGAATCCTCCTTGGATTCCTAGTAGTATCGTAACATTCTACGCAACTTACTGCGTGCCCAAAGCCGCGCAATGTTCTTCGGGGCCGGATATCAGAATCTGTCCTTCCTTAGGTTTGTCTGCATCTCCCGAGGCCAGGAACACAAACATGCCTTCATTCTCTAAACCCTGAAATTAGAGAAAAGTATTTAGTAAAACATTCGAACGTAAGAACCAAAGATCTAAGAATTAGCAAGCTGAAGTGGCAGTGGGCCGGCCATATCTCGCGAACAACCGACAACCGCTGGGGTAAACGTGTTCTTGAGTGGAGACCACGACTCGGTAAACGTAGTGTAGGACGCGTGGGATGATGACGAATTTTTAATTTAATTCTGTTTAAATATAACTTTAGCGACGTCTGAATTGAAACCCGTTGTTATTTAATCTCACCCTGAGTATAAGCCTGTTGAATTCCGGAGTGGCTTCCTTCTTGCACATGAACACGTACTTAGGTCTCGGCTCCGTCCCCTTCACGTTAGCTATCTCGTACTGCGCCAGCTCCGAGAGTACGTTCTGCAGGTTCTTGTTGGTCGCTTTCATGTTCTTCTGGAGTTTCTTCACCAGCTCCTCGTGTTGGGACGCCTGGGACCTATGATTAGAATGGAGTGAGCATGTGTATGGTAACCGCTACCTACCACATAGATAGATAGATAGATACATTTTTTTATTAGAGACTTCAGAGTTCAGACAAACACTTACAAAATACAACAATAAAATTATACAGTACAGGAAAACAAACAATATTGAATGTTGAAACAAAGTTGACCAAACGAAACAAACGATGATAAAATTAGAACATGGGTAAGATGTCTGTATGTGCTGCAGTATGTCAGAAAGTCCTGGGCTCAGCTTAATATTTTGTTACAGAAGCAAAAGCACTGATGACACATTGACACTTATTCTTTAATCTTGTTCAATATTTGTTGTATAGTTTGACAATGTGGACGACCGATGTGGCGCGGTGGGCGAAGGTCCGCCTGCGACGCAGGAGGTAGCGGGTTCGATTCCCGCCTCGGAACAATTGTGTGTACGATCTACAGATATTTGTTCCGGGTGTTCTGGTCGTTTTCTATGTATAATAAAAAAAATATCTATCTATATAATATATTGTATTATGTATATCAGTTATCTAGTACCCATAACACAAGCTCTGCTTACCATGGGGCTAGATAATGCTGAGAAGGCATGTCTGTCTGCTTTTCTCTGCACAATGCCCTATGGTGTTCCCTATGTCAAAAGTTAGTGTATTATAGAAAAAACTTAAAAATTATGGTATTTAACGACATCAAATGTAACATGTCATTGTGTACCTACGGTGGACATAAATAAACAACAAGCAGCTGATTGTCAGCCAGACCTATTAAGAGCAAACAGAACGAGTTTTAATTCAATCTGTACCTAGCTACTAAATGTGTCTGTTATGGAGTAATAATAGATAGATAGAATATACTTTATTGCACAAAAAGCGAGCATAATGCTAGATAGCATTCTCTACCTGCTAACCTTTGGGTAGTGTAGACAACAGTTTGGTAGGTAGTGCTATATAATAGAGATAATAAAATATACTACTCATAATGATACTAAGCTACTTATATTATACTTAAACAGTAATATATATACATATATAAATAATTAATATATGATTATAATTACGTACCGAATTATTCTTGCGAAAGAAAATAGTTATAGATTCTAGATCTGAAGACATTTACCGAGGATGCCTCGCGATATTCAATGGCATGTTCCATAGCCGAATAATGAAGTCATCACTTACATATAATGCATACAGATCACCATGTCCAATCCAACGATCCTATCCATCCACGGTTGTCTGGTAGAGATCGCTCTTGAGCGATAAGACCGCCAAATTGTCACATATTTTGTATTTTATTCTGTCTTGTTTGTTTTATTTTTAAGTGTGCAATAAAAGAATATTCTATCTATCTATCTATAATGTGGCGTTTCCCATCTCCTTATCACTACATAGTATAACAAAGTCCCTGCCCGCCGTCTGTCTGTCCCTATGTATGCTTAGATCTTTAAAACTACGCAATGGATTTTGATGTGGTTTTTTGTAATAGTGATTCAAGAGGAAGGTTTATAAACCATTTGACACATTGTAGATTTCCGCTCGGGCGCGGGTGATAAAATACATTAATTACTCACCCTAGCAAAGCAGTCATGGCTTTCTCCCTGTCGAGCATGAGTTGGAAGGTGTTGATGACGCGGTTGCCAACGAGGAACTTCAGTAGCGTCTTCCCTTTCTTACCGGGCTCGGTGCCCAGCAGTTTTATTTGCTGCAGCTGGCTGTAGACAAACATTATATTTTATTTTTATTTGTTATTTCGTGTTTGAATAAGTACTACTACATTTATCAAATTTTCAGCCCGATCTGTTTACACTTCGACTGCTGAAATCACACCGTATGTGTTTTCTACAAGTGACTAATATGCGTAAATCCACACTAGCGCAGCGGCTGAGAAAATACAGATCTGTGTGACTCAGCACAGCTGTAATGTTTTTCGAACGAATCTCATGTGCGGCGCAACACAACCGCTGTGTAGAGCGGCAGCACGAATGGCTTAGGTTAAAAAAAAGATCGCAGTCGTCGTAAAAAGTTCGCAGTCAAAGTGTTAAGCAAGGAGAGTAAGGACTTGTGAAAATGGTTTTTAGGGTTCTATACTCAAGGGGTCAAATGTATTACTAAGACTCCGCTGTTCGTTTGTCACCAGGCTGTATCTCATGATGTAGATTGATAGTTAGATGATTGAAATTTTCACAGATGATGTATTTATGTTGCCTATATCACATCAAATACTAAAAAACAGAATAAAATTAATATTTAAGGGGACTCTCATACAACAAACGTGATTTTTTCGCTCGTTTTTGCTCAATATTGATAACGGCAACAGATAGACGCTTGAAATATTCACAGAATATTTAGTAATATATTTACTTTCAAAATAAATAATTAAAAACAAATAAAAATATTTACAGCCCCCTGTAAATATATATACAGCAGGCAACAGATAGACGCTTGAAATATTCACAGAATATTTAGTAATATATTTACTTTCAAAATAAATAATTAAAAACAAATAAAAATATTTACAGCCCCCTGTAAATATATATACAGCAGACATGATTTTTTTTTTGCCGTTTTTATAGATAATGGTACGGAACCCTTCGTGCGAGAGTCGACTCGCCTTGGCCAGGTATTCTAATTACCTTCAACTTCAACTTCTTCCTAGATGGCTCTGCGTCTGGATTGACGCAATTTTGCCAATGTCCATTGTCCGTCTCATGATAGCATCGCAAGCTTTCTTTATAGATAACGCACTTGTGTAGTTAAAAACATTAGAAATAATATTTACAATAAAGGAAAACAGTAACTGTGAATCTCTAATGACCTTAGATTAGAGACATGAGTCCCGCAGCACATGTTCTCGTCATAGTCTCCGATGCAGATGATTCTAATGGTGTCCATGCAGTCTGCTGGCAGGCCTCGGGTATGCGCCTGGAATAATACATATATTAATAGAATTAATAGTGTCCACATTTAATCGGATCGTAGTGTAGGACGCCCTCCAACCAGGTGGGATAACGACCTGCGAATGACTGCAGGTAGATGCTGCTGGATGCGTCAAGCTGATGACATGTGATCGGAATGCTGGCTTTTATTTCGGTGAACGATTTATTTATTTAATTTATTAGAAAAACAACGGCTACGTGTGAACTCTGCGGTTCGCGACACCACTGGCGCTGTAGCCTGCGGTCGCTGCGCGTTGCGGACGCAGGCCGCAGAGACGCCGCGCTTGGAATCACTTTCATACAGATGCATAGAAACAAGAAGTGTCGCTTGCAGTCTGCGGCCTGCGGTCTATCTTGGAATTGCACCTTTAAACTAACTTAATCAATTTCAGTAATAGCATCGGAGATCAGAGAGCCAATTAAAAAAAAATTACACCTTTTAATTCAAAACCTCTATTACCTGTTACAGGATGGCCTCTCCGCGTATGGCTTAGGTTTATGATACTTTTTTGTGGTTATTTATAGAAGATGACATAGTAAGAAACGTATGAGAACGGAAAGACGGCCGGTGAACGGTTCAAAAATACATGAACGCCCAAATTCCCAACTCCTATAGGCCTAGAGATAAGGCCGTAAGGAAAGATTTGTCTAGACAAAATTAGTGTTCACGAACCTCATTCAAGTCCGGATCGTCCGCCTTGCAGAACTTCACCACCACCGGCACAGCCTGCCGGATCATCTCATTGCACCGCCCCTCCGTCGCACTCACAACCTCCGCTGACACCTTGCCGGGGATAAATCATGGTTACAGGTGTTCAACCCTTACTTTATTATAGTTTGACCGAAACCGCTGTACCACTCCTTAGGAAAGTGCGGCGAAGTGGGGGGCGAGGAAACCTACCTCAGGCGTGGTACAGCTGTTTCGGTCAAACTATAGTAGAATTGAGAATGACGTCACCTGTCATGCTGGCCTGCTTGGGTTGTCTGCGATCTGAGCGGGACAACATAAGAGATGACGTCATTTTCAATACCTTTATTTGTGAAAAACCATAGCATATTAATAATACATAGAACCAAACTTCTAACTGTTTAATTTCCTATAGACCTTACAGAACTATCACTATGGAAACCGTAGATTTTCACTTAGTCGGCTCTTACGACATCCAAGTGCTGATCAATGGATCAATTCTTGCGCCTTCAGGCAGCATTAATACCTTCCTACCTTGGTGGAGTCCAACTCCACATAGCACTCATCAGCTCCGAGCCACCAGCTGGTTGTCTGCAGGCTGTGCTCTTGCTCCAGCACTGCTGAGAGGAGGTGCTGGCCTGGTGAAGACAAATAAATACAAATACAAAATGTTTATTGTCATTCTCTTAAGATTCATCTACATTGTTCAGTGTTCGAGACCTCCTGTTAGGTATATGAATACCTGTATTAGGAGGTAACGCTCTTCCATAACATACATTATGAGTGGTCTCGAAGACAGATTCACTTTGTGTTGGCTAAAGGTTACATACATAACTAAGTTGTTTATGAGGAGCCTAGTTCACGCCTAGCTAGTTAAACCTTCTAGTTGCATGTTTTTAATTATCTATGAATATAACTCATGTGTGGATAATGCTGTGGGCTACATTATGAATATCATATCATTACATAGTAAAGTACTAACACAAATGTATAATAAGATTAATAAATTGAATGACCGCTGGGAAAACGTGTTCTTGAGTGGAGACCACGACTCTGTAAACGTAGTGTAGGACGCCCTCCAAACAGGTGGGATGACGACCTGCGAAAGACTGCAGGTAGATGCTGGATGCGTGAAGCTGAAGACAGGCGCTATGGCGCTCATTGGGGGAGGCCTATGTCCAGCAGTGGACTAATATAGCCTGATGATGTTGATAGGAAGATCCATTAATGAAGTGAAATGAAAGTTTATTTCTTTAGGCTTACAAATAAGCACTTAGACAAGTCATACTTTATACTATTCATTATAAATGATATGATTATGTTCCTACCTGAATGTTGCTGCATATGATCTAACCGCCGCTCCCAGTTTACCTTCTGCTCAACTGTGGTGCCCACCTCGAGGGGCTCTTTAGTGAAGTGCAGAGCCTCATCTCCTTTGCGCAGGACTTGGAAAACCTCTGTATTGTTCAGGAACCCCACATCATGTGGCTGAAAATGACATTAGGAAATCAGACTTGGAAAATCTTATTTAATTTTTAAGTTATTACCTACCTAGTACTGAAGTTTTAATATTAACAATAGATAGAAAAAACAATTTAAAACAAACACTACTTAGGGAGTAGCTAGCTAGACAGCTGTGTGAAATGTTCAGCATGTATTTTAAATAGTTATTATTAACTAGCTTCGCGCGCTTGGAAATCTGTGTCAAATGGTTTATTAACCTTCCTCTTGAATCACTCTAGACAGACAGCGTCAGCGGGTAGCAACTTTGTCTTATACTGTGTAGTGATAACCTGAACAACTGTAGTAAGCAGTAGTAATTTTAAAACTTTGGTTGTTCAGCATGTATTTTTATTCTACTAACATTTGTGTTGTGCACAAATTTTAATGATTAAAACATGTTATGCACAAACATTATTTCTAGAAAAGCATCTTTATAATTTTTACCAATAATCATAATAATTATCTATAAGCTACGATTTAAGCTTAGGACCATTATGGAACTAAGTAAGTATATTAATAGAGCAGGATTTTGTTTATCGTACCTACCTGGCCGCCTCCAGCCGGGAACAGAATAGTGTTTTCTAGAGTTATCTGGTATCCTTCAAACTCCGATGTCTTTCCATACTCCACTATAGGTTCTTTGGTAGGCTCGCATTTGATTACTAATGAAGAAAACTGGAAATGTTGACAGTGTAAAATCGTTAGTAGTTAAAAATATTACGCAAATAATAGAATATAAATTAGTCAAGTCCGTAGAATAAACCTATGTAACCTGCAGAAAGATCTTTTTTAATAATAACTTGGTAATTCAACTAATTTATGAGCAATTTTTGCAAGCTAAGAACCTCATCATCATCAGCTCTTCTTGAATACGGCAGGGCACAAGCATCTATGTTTATGCGATTCACTTGCAGCTTATCTGGGTTTATTGTAAGTATTCTCTTTGATCTGGGTGGGCCAGCCGCCAAAAATAAATAGTCGTATTTTTTTATCATAGTTTATAAACGGTATTGACGATTTGATTACTGTAAATTGATGCAATCCTGTAATCTGTGATGCAATTTTATTATAAACTTAAAAAAACTTTGAACCTAAGTAAATAATATAAGTAATTGAATTTAACAAACTCACTTCCTTCAAAAAACTGTCTTCCTGGCACTTAAAAACCATTGTGGACTGATTTAGTTCCGGTTTTTTTTATCGATCAGCTGTTTAATATTTTATTTACAAAATGGATCGATTTCCTTGTTTATCCTAATTTTGAGGTTAGGATTTTGGTTTTGGGAACTTCATTACCTGTCAAATATCAACGAGCGACACTGACAATAACTGATTTACATCGGTTTTCGGTTAAGAGTGCTAAAGGGGTATTACGTCTTTCAAGCAGTTTCATCAATCAACACACTAAATGGAATAATAAGCCTTAAATCATGAAAGTCTGCCTCAAATGTTTATTTTCAGTCATTTATTTTTTATATTCTTCTTATTTATGCGATTGAATGCTTCGTCCATTGCGGATACCGCAAAATCAACATCTTCTTTTGTAATGCACATTGGCGGCTTGATCCGTAACACCTGCAAAAAATTAAACCAATTGACTTTTTTCTATTATTTCATGATCGAGTACCTACATGGACTGGATGGACTTCGATAAGAATCTTTATTCGCCAATTTAGTCTTTGATATTTTACATTTCGGGAACATCTATATATTTTTTGCGTCCAAGTTTTGTGGCGTATTTTATCGAGCGACCGATCCTTACCAAAGACCGTCCTCGCGCTACTGTATGATTTGATTAGGTAAATTTCTTAAAGTAAACTCACATTATTCCATCTTCCACCTCGAGCAACCAAAACCCCTAAATCCTTCAAAGTTTCGTGAATTTCAGAAACTAAATCTACTGGCAAAGGCTCTTTTGTATCTGGCACTACAAGTTCAGCACCCAACATCAGGCCCTTGCCTCTCACGTCTCCAACAGTGGGGTGGATTTTCTGTAGTTGTATCAGCTGTTTGATGAAGTAGCTGCCAACTTCTTTACTATTTTGTTGTAGTTTGTCTTCTTCTATCGCCTAAAAAATAAACTTTATTGAAGTCTTTATTTAGTAGTTATTATGTAAGGTAAGGTTTTATTAATATATACTTAACCAATAAATGCTCCAAATTGAAGAAACGGTATACCTCACTATCTACAATATCTAGATAGTAGGTATATCATAGAAACAAAGTAAGAGGAAAAAATATGATACATACGTCTAAAACTGCTTTACCCACGGTCGCAGACAAAGCATTGCCTCCAAACGTGTTAAAGTAGGAGACTTTATGTGCTGCCGCTATTTCTTTAGTCGTAACGACTGCTGCTAATGGAAAGCCATTCCCAATACCCTTAGCCATTGTTACAATGTCAGGGATTATTCCATGTGATTCAAATCCCCAGAAGTGATCACCAGTTCTACCGAAGCCAGTTTGTACCTAAAAAAGATATGGTTACAATAATTAAATCCTTATTTATCTATACACTAGCCAAAATTGATGTGGAGTGTTTGTAAACAAACTACGCATACTTAACGTAATATTCACTCTGTTGCCACGTCTTTTTATACCTACGCAATTATATTATTTGTCGATTTGAGATCCTTCCTTCAATATTATATTGCTTACACAATACTTAAATATTATATCTGAAACTCGACGTCAAGCAAGTGATTTTTAGTTTTTTACAGATACCTACTCCACATCGAGTTTGCCTAGTGATAGTGTATAACAACGAACTGTTGAGTAATAACTACCTACCTAATCTCTGAAAATTATAAGCTAAAATATTTATCTACGGCACTCTTATTAAAATTGTTCATATCATACACTGAATCAAATGAAAGCCACACAAGTACCGACACAGAATAAATAGAAAATAGGGTACCTACCCAGTAGTTTCGTGTTCGTAGTAGTTTATTCGTAGTACGGTTTAAAATCTCGATATTTTTTATCAATTTAGAAGACTATTTTATTCTGGTTAAGTATATTTAAAAAAGTCCTACGTATTTAATTTTGTTTTATGTGTACAATACAAACCTCGTCCGAAATAAATAAACCACCATTCTTTTTGATAAGAGCTTGAGCTTTCTTAATGTATCCTTTCGGGTATTGTACAGTGCCGCCAGCACCTTGTATTGATTCAGCAAACATTGCCGCTACTCTACCAGCGGGCACAGAGTTTCCTAATAACTGAAATAATCAACTCCATAATACAAAACTAAAACAGGTTTCTTAAACTCGCAGACTTTTCAAAAATCTTTTGTTATATAGGGTTTCAAATAGTTACAAGTACTGTCAGATTACTAGAGTGGGTATTATGTATTCTGAAAAAAAAAACAGTACTAATTTTGGTCCGCAACTGTAAAACGTAATGATTTTGAATAAGTACCTAGTATTTCTGCAAAGTACCTACAGTAATTTACCGAACCAGTGATAGCAATACTTTGGAGCTGAGACTGGGACCTACATACGTTATCTAACAGCTGGATATATTTGTCCGTAGAAGCACAGCATTCAGAACAGGAGCATGATCCCGGAACTTGGGATAAGGAATCACGACAGCCGACCCACGGTCCGCGATATGGATCTGGTACAACTGCCTGAAATGTAAATTTCATGGTTATACAGCAATATTAATGAACAATAAAACGTATTATAGTTTTAGAACTTGAGTAAAAAAGAGTTCACACATAATCAAAACCCAATTGCAAAAAAAATGGAATGAATTTTAATGATTACACAAGAATTAATTAGCCATCCAACCCAACCAAACTGATGGTTTGTTGAAACCTTAATTTTGTCGTGCGTACTGCGTGCCTTTCTGACGGTAGATAAGTTTGCCGCGCTAAGTTTAAAAAACAATCTTTTCCGGGTTTTAGATCCTTTTGTACTTTGAAAAATGAATCTCACAAACAAAGCCTCATAAATGGATATTCTAGAAATAATAATCACAACAAACTTACATGATGAAATCCCGTAGGAGCAGGCACGGCCATACGATAAGACTGGGTCGCCGTAAGTCCCATGAGGCCACTAGAACAGCCGTGGTAGCTCGTTTGCAAGGAGATGATGTCGTTGTTTCCCGTGTAGGCCTTTGCAAGGAGTATCGCTAGGTCGTTGGCCTCTGAACCACTGTTTACTAGATAAACCACCTGTTAAAAAAATATATATTATGCTCAGTCACGGAGAGCTTATTTTAAACCCTCTAAAATATAAATGGTTATCACGGCGCCATGCCATCTAGTAAGCGTAGGCGAACTAGGTAATTACCTATGTACATATTTCGCCCACGCTTACTGCTACTGTTTTTTACAATGATGTTATGTTTGTAAAATCTCATTAGCTTTTAATGTATTTTAGGGTCTTTAAAACTCCCATAATGCACATAAATCCACCACACTCACCTTCAAATCCCCTGGTAACTTGCTGGCCAGTTGTTCGATGTATTCATATATCTTCGGATGGCGGTAGATGTTGGTGGTGTGCCACAGCGTACTGGCTTGTTCCTGCAAAGCTGATACCACCTTCCTGTGCAAAGAATCAGCCAGTCATGAGCGAACTCAGCCGATAGATGTTCACCGCTCATTTCAATTTTAATTGTAAGTATACATACGTATTTGTATTGATAACTACATAATATTTGTTTAAAATTTTATAAATATTTATTTTGTATTTGTTTTATTTTTTTATTGTGCCACCGTCTATATTGTTCCTTTATGTCTAGTCTATCATAGACATAAAGGATATATCAGGTTGCCTGGAAGAGATCCATATTTTATATATAACCACTCAACCCACTTTATTCTAATATGGTAGGTGGTGTCGTGTGTAGTTTCTTGACATATTTAGGTTAATACCTGTGTCTACCTCACAGAGTGATAAACAACGTAGGTATCTACAGCAAAACAGCAATATAAATAACAGAGTCAAACAGCAAAAAAAAAACGAGAAACGTCCGCCACGCTACTCACGGATGACAATGTCCAACCGACACGGTGACGATCCCCGCAGCCAGATCCAGATATCTGCGACCCTCGTGGTCGTACAACCACTGCATACGTCCCTGATGCAGCAGCAGTGGTCGCTTGTAGATGTTGCCGATAGATGGCGGCATGTGCGCGCCTTTTAGCTCCGCGATCTTGTCGAAGGAAGGGCCCTGTGAACAAAGTACCTTATTATCAGCCTATAGCAGTCTACTGCCAGACATATAGCCTCCCCCAATGAGCACCATAGCGCCCTGTCTTCAGCTTGCCGCAACCAGCATCTACCTGCAGTCTTACGCAGATCGTCATCCCACCTGGCCGGAGGGCGTCCTACACTACGTTTACCGAGTCGTGGTCTCCACTCAAGAACACGTTTGCCCCAGCGGCCGTCGCGTCGGTTCTTCGCGAGATATGGCCGGCCCAAGGAAGAACCTATTCGTTACGAATCCTATCCTTCAGAGAAACTCCGAGCATATAGTTCTTTCCATAGCTCACAAAGTACCTACCTACCTATTTTGTATTTATTCAAAACACATCTACTCTTACAAGATATGACCTAATACATTAGAATAGTCTACATCATTTACAGGCAAAATAATAATAAAATAACATAATAAGCAAAGTAATTAAATAACAATATCAATTATCAAAATTAAATAATACAATACAAATGTAAATAAGCCAAATAAAATAAATTGTTACACATACTATAGTAAAAGTTTAGTGTAAGAACAAGTTAAAGCGGTTAACTGTGTTTAGACTTAGGCACTATGAACCTAGCAACACCTATGAACTTAGCAACTCACCTAAGTATCTTTAATAGGTAATTATACTACTTTACTTAATAGATCTACTAATAAATAAACAGCGTTATCAGCCCATGCTAGTCCCCTTCCCCTTCCAAATGATCGACATAGCACACTGTCATCTTTCTGCATCATCTGCCTGCATCTTTCTCAGGTCGTCATCCCACCTAGCATTGATAGAATGGTTTCTATCTACCTTGACAATTTGATTCTTGCGCCCTTCTGGAGTTTTTTCATCAAAGGTTTTTTCATCAAGTAATCTTGAAGCTATTTCTTAAAAATAAATTTGGTGGCCCTGGTTGACCTACATTATGTTTCCGAAATACATAGGTACATAATATGTAGAATATAGGAAAGATAAAGCAGGAATGTACTTACAGCATATTGTTTCGGTGTGAAGTCATGACGAGGCATATTATGAGCACTGCTGTACCCATAGCGCCTTATAAAGTTCATCGGCACTGAAAACGAAGGTAGACCCTTTATTCATAATACATAAGCATAGAAAAATATAGCGTTCAACTCTTAGCCTCTATATTTTCAACTCGCGCAGCCACGCTTGCGATAAAATATAGATAAAAAAAATATTTAATTTATTTTTAGGTAGGTACCTACCTAATACACTACCCAAAATATTTGTAAACAACCCGCTCATACGTATCCTATCCAAGATAATAGGTAACTTTGTTGACGTTTATTTTTATACGTATACAATACTAGGGCCCGCCCCGGTGGTCATTTGATTCAGGCAATTTTTTAAATTTTTCTCTCCGTACCATCCTCGTACTTCAAGGAATATTCTAAAAAAATAATTGGCGGAATCGGTTCAGCTGCTCTCGAGATTTAAGCTTAGCAACACATTCAGCAATTCATTTTTATATCTTATATACGAGTATATAAAAGAAAGTCGTGTTTGTTACAACACTTAACTCGAGAACGGCTGAACCGATTTGACTGAAAATTGGTGAGGAGGTAGCTCAGAACCAGGAGTCTAACTTCTTATCATTTAATGAAACCTTTTGACACATCGATTTCCACGGGGGCGAAACCGCGGGGCGCAGCTAGATAATTATGTAGATAGATTAAGATATCTAGGTATTTCAGTTATCTGTTGTTAAACGATATTTAAATCCCCTGTTGATGGTGGTTGCTTAATGTAGCTGTATTGGCTAACGCGTATGAAAATTTGAATTCTTTTTTTTGTAGTTTGTTTACAAATATACCTACCACATTGAAATTCGCAGGTTTGTTGAATTTTTTTTTTGTGTTTTCTAAAACACCATAATATAATTTTAGATCCACTTACCTACTGGTAGGTACTTCACTGTTATTAATTAATTTTTTTTTACAGTTACATATTTATTGGGTAAACCATTAAAATAATTCATTAATGCTCTATCACAATGTATCTTCAAATTAAATTTCTTAATTTTAGATATTTCGGTGCTTAGGTAGGGACCTACCTTTGCTGACCATAGTGTTCATTCCTCAAAGCTAAGCAGAGAAATGGTTACTTAGGTACATTAGTTTCGATACTGTGTTAACGGCGAATGACCATTGACTTCTGAATGAATTTACAATTTTAATTATAAAGTCTAGTTTACATTATTGGTTCGATGTTAATATTTATACATACGCGACAATAAATTAAGGAAACAGTTAATCATCAGCATGCGCACGCACCTGACTTCATTCACGATCCCCCAATTTTTTAGCATTTTCCTTACTTTTGCTGGACATAGGTACTGATTTGATTAGGTAGGTACCAAGCTAGGTAGGCCGCCCCCAATACATCACAGTTACCTAATTTACAATATTATCTGAAGAATTACAGGCAGAAATTAATATATTCTTATTGGATTCTTATATTTTAACAATTATTTTACTTTTGTTGGTAGTTATCTACAGTGACGTTCTTCATTATGTTAACCGCTGTTAAGTTTGAATGAAATTTCTATGATTACATAAATATTTTAAAAGTAGAGTTTCTTGGCGTAAAGTTGAGCTCGCCAGCTAATTTATAAAATAACTACAGAATATGAAACCAAAACTTATGTAATTAGAAGACTTGGAACCTGTCAGTCAACTGACAATGAACGCTATTGTACTCGTAGCTTATTTGTACTAGTATATTGCCCATACTAAAACTAATGTATCTTGCATGGTTTGGAATTAGTAGATCGGTACGGGGTGGTAGGTAAACGACTTGATAAACGTAGTGTAGGACGCTCTCCGACCAGGTGGGATGACGACCTGCGAAAGACTGCAGGTAGATGCTGGATGCGGCAAGCTGAAGACAGGGCTCTATGGCTCTCATTGGGGGAGGCCTATGTCCAGCTGTGGACTGCTATAGGCTGATGATTATGATGACGGTAGGTACCTTCGGTGTGGACACCTCCTAAATGCTATCAAAATTTGGCAAAAAATAACTTTTATAGTGTTATTAAAAACCAGATCAAGGTCAAGACAAATTGGACGTCACGTCAGTGATAGTAGAATACCTACTCTGACTGACAAGCCACGGCGCGGCGCGGCGGCATGACGACGTAGTTGTAACCGATTTCGAAATAAATAATAATTTAAAAAATGTAAAAAACCACGCTTTTATAAATAAACCGAACTAAAAAGTAGAAAATATGGATAACAGTGTTAAACAAAAGAAATTATTTTAATGTTAAAAAGCGTAGGGTGCATGGATATGCGTTCTCTTGCCAACAGCGCACACTTGCCTCGCATAATTAGATACGATAGGAGTAGCGACATTGAAGAAATATTTTCAGAAAGCACCCCACGCTTTTTTAAATTAAAATAACATCTTTTATTTGTCAGTCTTATCCATAATTTGAATTATTAAAAAAAAAAAACTACTTATTAGTTCGGTTTATTTATAAAAGCGTGGTTTTTTAGTTTTTTTAAACAATTATTTATTTTCTATATTTAGTTCAAATTATTGTATTGTCATCGGTTATTAATAAGTTTACTAAGTTTAAATGAAATCTGACCGTTCTTAGTGGGCAAAATCGAGTCCAAAGGAGTCGGTTACAAACTAACAAACATACAGGTGAAGCTAATAAAAGCATGGTAAAAGGACGATGTTCCTTCTATGTTCCGTTGTATGTTTGGATGATACTTTTGTAGTTGTATAGATATTGATTCAGAGGTTGTCTCAAAAAAAAATAGAAGTAATTATCCTGCAAAACTTAAAAACTAAGGGTTATTTGGATGTCTTTATCCAATTTACTATCGAGCTAGTAAATTGGATAAAGACATCCAAATAACCCTTAGTTTTTAAGTTTTGCAGGATAATTACTTCTATTTTTTTCAATATCTATTGATAAAGAAAGATTTTGACACTAATGTATAAGGAAACGTTTCAGTTTTTAGTTGTTTCTTTCCCATAATGGAAACTGATAATTTATTGATTAAAAAGTAGCCTACGTTTTATTCCAGTCAGGTAAAACAACAACACCTATATAATTATACAATCTCAGAACCCATCCGTTCTGTACTTTTGGTATGACGAATTTACAATCCATCTTGTCTATTCAATTGTACTCAACTACGTTAGCTTCCCATACTAAATTAAAAAGGAATCTAAGACGTCTAAGATATTTGACAAGTGAAATGGGCATCCATCAAATAAAATTTGATCAACGCAAAGATTGTAGCAGCCTACGATACTGTAGGACAAAACGAATTGACGATACAGATATTAAAGTCCATTTTTGAAATATGTAGACTAGATATAGGATACTAGATATTATAAAAATGTGCACGGACGGCAGATACCATGATTTTTTGCGAATGAGTAATTTATTCATTTTAAGCCATTATTGTCCCACTGCTGGGCAAAGGCCTCCCTTTTCTCCTTCCACTCCTCGCGATCCAACGCTGCAATAGGCCATGATGGAAGATGAATGAATGAATGAGTAATAAATAAAACAAAATATAAAAATTTACATAACATTTAATTAAATAAATTCTCATCGCCCACGTTGTTAAAAAGCTCTCCACTTTGTTCCGTAACTAACTTCACAACACACTTATTTCTAACAGTCTGCCTTCGCCCACTGAGGTATGCACATTTATTGCCAAAGCACTAGTTATACTGACTATTTCTATAAGAAAGCGGTATAAAAGTGTAATTAGGAGAGATTTTTAAAGAGGGTTTCATTGCTGTTAGACCAAATCACTACCTAACCTACTTTATATGCGTCTATCTCTATTAAAAAAGTTGTGAATTGACCTAGGAGAGATTAGAAGGGATTACTTCTCAGACCAAATTTGAGGTGCAAGAAAAAGTATCTTAGTTTGAAGGACTTAAAAACAGCCAATAAACATTTTTAAGCACTAATTATATTTTTAGTGATACTGGAATATTTATCATCTGTTTCTTTTTTGATACTTTTATTTCTCTCGCACTTATGCCTGGGTTATATAAGATCATAATGGTTTGGAAAATTGCAGACAAAATTGTGTTAATGCAAAATTTCAGGCTTAGTCAATAAAGTTGGCGGCGACATAGGCAATTCACTTCCCCTCTTTATGAAAATTTGTAAGGTTTAATTGAACCAGAGGTTAAAGGGGTAACTTTAGTGCTGTGCATATCTCAGTAGGTTGATGCCCCATTCACGCGCACGGTAGTGCCAAGTGTTCCTATGTACAACTGCACAGGCTACACTTAGTCATCGCCCGCGGATCGCTTCGCTTTCCTCAAGCGGGGCGACTGTTTCGGCGTCTTGGGGGATTTTTCTGTAAAGAAATCATTTATTGATTAGGTATTATAGAGTAGCTGTGAAGTAAAACTATTGATTGTTTGTTACTACCTATATAGTGGTTTTGCTATATTTAACACTATTGAAAACCAAGAGTACCCAATGTAACTAAATCAGTAGTTTTTTGAAATTTTGGTATTTTACATCATAAATAAATAATAATCCAAACTCCTTTTTTCCTCACAATTTGGAGTCTAAACTTATTTGACATCACAAAAAAATACTAAATACTTCGATCAAAATAAAAAGGATGGCATCACTTATAGAGGTTTAGTTTAGTTTTAGCACCATTGGAATGACACCATTGTCTAAGAAAAATATTTAACATAAGTAGGTGAAAACTGCAAACATTGCAATTAGCACATTCCTTGAGTCATGCCACAAATGGTGAAAGCTGATAGGTACCTACAGTATAAACTTAAACTTTTACTTCTTGATTATGGCTTAGCGTTTGATTTCCATCAAGTTCATTATTCATCATAACATCAGCCTTTATTAGACCACTGCTAAACATGACTGACTGAAGATTGTGGTAAAATATGTATTTTTATTTAATTAAAATACTTAATTTAATATATTTTTTTTATTTATTATCTCAACTACAAGGAACTGGAACTCTTGAATTCTCTAGACTAAAGAGACACAGTATCTCAAACCTAGCTGAAAGATTCACAGGCAAAAGCCTAGAGGTGACTCACTGGAGTCAACTCTACACAAAAAGCGGATAATATCAGAGAGCAGATTCAAGAGCAGAAGAGGATGATAAATTATTGATAATAGACGAGCAGCTTCTAGCTGATGTATCTATATCACACAGTGTTGAATTTATTTATTGCGTTACTTTTTTTTAGTTTATTATTTTTGTCTCATAACCAGTTGTCGCATCATAATGCATCTAGTTTTGATTCATAGTGATGTCTCTGCTTTGAATTCTTCTTTAAATACATGTATAAGTATGCGTTTGACTTTATTCAATAATTAATTTATAGTATAAAATTTGTAAAATTTGTGTAGGACGCCCTCCGACCAGGTGGGATGACGACTTGCGAAAGACTGCAGGTAGATGCTGGATGCGGCAAGCTGAAGACAGGGCGCAATGGCGCTCTTTGGGGGAGGCCTATGTCCAGCAGTGGACTGATATAGGCTGATGATGATGATGATAAAATTTGACTTGTGCTGTATTTATTTTGTAAGGCTATGGAAATAAAGGATTTTTTATTTAGATTTTCTTGTCTTTTGACTTTATGTGTGACTTACGCGAAAATAGTCATACACATACGTGTATGACTATTTTCGCGTTTGATTTTACGCTTGTTTGACCTTTAACATATGATCCGGTGCTTTTAATATTATAAATTATAACCAATAGTAAATACTTACTCAGCTGGTTAACAACTTCCTTCGGCAGCCACTCGTAGTCCACATCATTAGCTGTACCAGTCTCTAGCGGCTTGGAACTAGCAGAGCGCGGGGAACGACGCCGCGCCAGTGACGATAGAGCCTGCTGGCCCACCACTAGGCCGAGCACGCAAGCAGCTCCGAGGAACACGTATAGGAAGAATGTCTCTCCGTCTAGGCCTTCTGATACTTCGACGATGTTTAGGGTTTGGTTGTAGACGGCATCCTGAGGAGTACATATTTATTACTGCTTGTGTCTTTTGTATAACTTCATGAGAACTGAAGATGTCTATGGAGCTTGTGCTTTAGTTCACGTAATTTTCTCTACATAAAAAGCGACGCTAACGAGTGTAATTTATTTAAAACTAGCTGCGCCCCGCGGCTTCGCCCCCGTTAAATCTGTGTAAAGTTAAATGGTTTAAACGGTAAATCCTATGTTAGACTCCTGGTTGTAAGCTACCTCTCCACCAATTTTCAGCTAAATCGGTTCCGAGTTATAAGTGTTGTAACAAACACGACTTTCTTTTATATATATAGATGAAGTGTAAATTAATAAGTAGATAGACTCTTCTTGGTTACATTAAGTACAGGATAAAAAAAAAATGTTTTCAATGCTTTAGAATTTTACCGAAATTAAATAATATTATATATAATAAATAATTAAATGACGTAAGTCATATAAAATTCGCCAGAGGCTTCGCACGCGTTTTTGAGAGATAATATTCTTAGGAAGTTATCTCATTTAGTTGTTCTATGTGCAAAAGAAAGGAATCAACATGAATACTAAAACTTTTGAAACAAGCATGGTTATTTACACTAAAGTCATTTAAAACGCTTTTAAAGTTATTCCGTGATCATGGCGCATGAAACTGTGCCGAAATATTGGAAAACTCAAAAATCAAATCATGGTAAATATCCCGTTTTAAATGACTTTAACATGAATACTTTAAAAAGGAATAATTTAAAAAGGATAGCAGCCTCAACATTATTTTTGGCCATTTACATGAAACAGTAAGGTTGGGTTTAATTTTGAAAAATTTAAACAAAAATGACAAAAGAATATTAACCTGGTACTTTAAAAAGGTTAGGTTTACTTTTCTTCAACAAATGAAACATATAAATGCCGTAAAATTTTACCTGGTAGAAGTTCCCACTGGCATCTCTGTAGTTAAGCTGAATGTTCAATCCGAAAGGCCTGCCCGCGAACCCTTCACTGGGGATGAACGAGTATGCGAAGGTGGCTTCTTGCTGGGGCTTCACCTCCTTGTTGTATGGCAGTGCGGTGAAGTTCTGGATGTAATATGTGTAGTCCATAGGGTAGCGGAAAGAAGCCTCCATTGATTCCACGGTGTAGTCTTCTGATCCTTTGTTGAGGAAACCGACAAGGAATTCCACGGGGAATCCGGCTTGGAGGTCTGAAAGTTAATAATAGTAATTTGAATTTTATGGTATAACTAGCTGCGCCCCGCGGTTTTACCCGCGTGGTGAAAGATATTTTGGATAATAAACAATAATATCTTTATGAATTGTAGCCTATGTGTTATTCTGATATGTAAGCTACATTATTGTGAAGTTTCATCAAAATCCATTCAATAGTTTTTGCGTGAAAGAGCAACAAACATACTTACATACATCCTCACAAACTTTCGCGTTTATAATATTAGTAGGATAGTGTATGTATCATAATCACAACATAGTAAACAGAATTTTTGGACCAGTTAAATTTGATTGTGCAAACATAGTCATAAACCAGTTACATAGGTGAACTAAAAAATTTCAGTTGTGTAAACCATATGTAGGTATTGCTTGTTGATGAAAATTTGACTTTTTATCGAAATTAATTTTATCCAATTGTTTTTATATAAAATATTTTAACCTTCAATACCTAAAATTAGATTATTATTCCCTCTTCTCATCATAGAAATGGTTCATACTACAATATGACTTACCGAAAACATTATCCCCGATGCTAGTAATGGGTTTAGTGAAGAGTATAGTAGTGTCTACGTCCTGTGACGACTTCACGGCTGAGTCATCTTCATCAATTAGATTGTCGTCACCTACCACCTGGTTGTCTTCACCCTCGATGTCCACTACATCATCCAGCTCATCCTCTTCTGCTCTTGCTAGGATATTTGCTGTAAAGAAATGAGATGATTTAGTTAATAATTGTTTAAAATATAATGTAAATGGTCTTAGGTAGCCGGCCTCGAGGATAATTAGTAATTAAACCAGGTATTAGAAAGGAGAGCTTGAAGGAATTATAATTAGGTATAAATTGTCCACGACTACATGGTTAGGGAGGATTAATTCTCATACCTTAATGAGCTAAACCCTCATACTTGTATGTAATCATATAATTCTTTCCATCCAAAGGTTGCCTAGAAGAGATCGCTCCTAAGCGATAAGGCCGCCCATTGTACTTGTCACATATAAATTGTATTGTAATGTACCTGTTTATGGCCAAATAAATGTATCTATATCTCTTATCTTTATTTAAAACTTTCCTTTTACTCTTAGTCTCAAAACAAGGTCTAATGCTGGATGATACCTCTTCTTCGTCTTGTATTTCTTGCTATGTTCGTTTGTAGATTATTAGATATATAGAAAGATTTTGATGTACTAAAAGTAATATAATCTAATCATTCAAATTCTCAACAACTAGGCTAGGGAAAGCTTGGATACCTACCTAGCTAAACCTGAACATCTGTGACTTGGAGTAGGTATCTTCTGATAAGAATATTGACTAAATAGGCAGTATGATTTGGCAGATACCTAAAAGCATAAGATCTTAAGATAACGACGTTAGAGAAGAAATGCTAAAACTATGTAGGCTCACATATTTATAACAGGTTATATTGATTATGGCGATGAAAACAGACGGTTTGGTTACTAGGCATATTAGGGCAGTTTATGTAAAACTGGCTCTATTATAGCCAGTTTTACATAAACTGCCCTAATATGAGGGAGATTTCAGTCATAATTCACTGAATATCTAGGCAATGCCACGTATTTTTCTGTGAGAGTAAATAGAGTTTTTTGAGGAAACTTACCATTTCCGAAGCAGAGTAACGCCGCTGGGAGAACCAATAGTGCTAAATATATCAATTTCATTGTGATTATTTGCTGTTTTATGCAGTATTTTCTAGATACAACGGCTCAGAGTATCGAACTTGAATGCCATTCACTTTTACAAACTCCCGTACGGAAAGACACTAAGGGCAAAATGCCAAAATTTCTTTCCAACTCGATTGACGTGGAATGTTGTGTCACATTTGTCACTAGAGATGTGGTAATTTAAAGGCTCACAAAAAACCGGAAATTATTTAAAAAAAAAGAAAACAATCGTTATAAAATTTCTTATAATACGCTCTTTTATTTTGTGAGACCTCAGCTAAACTCATTTATAGTCGAGATTTCAGATTTCGAACATTTGTTTCTCTTAGACATTGTTATGCGTCCAAACAGTTTAAGTCGGTCTTTCTCCGGAAATTTACCGGTAAAAATTATAATCGCTGTTCTGTTTGTTAAATTATTTCCGGTGCTTCCGCTTCTTTGCCCCGAAACAGAATATTTTAGTCGATTCTTGTCGAATCATTCGAATCTGTCTTAGTCGATAGCATCTCTCACACTTCACTAGTTTTACAAGAAGAAAGAACTGTCAAAATCCTTTTCTTTTTCGGACGGCATCTTTGCACGTGTGAATTGCGAGATTTCTCGACAAAATACATAAAAATGGATAAACCTAACGTACTTGCTCGCGTCGTCAAAGTCCTCGGCCGTACCGGCTCCCAGGGCCAGTGTACTCAAGTCAAAGTTGAGTTCATCGGAGAGACCACCCGCCAAATCATCAGAAACGTGAAGGGACCAGTGCGCGATGGAGACATTCTGACCCTTCTCGAGTCTGAGCGTGAAGCCAGGAGGCTAAGATAAGCGGTAAGTTTTAAGCTTAACAATTATAGATACTGTGTTAGCTGCAAATATCCTGAAATAGGTTCTCGATGTTGAGGTTATGTTGTTGATCAGACTTGGCGTCGCAGACTATCCATATCAACCTTGACGTCTATTACCATTTTTATAGTATATCTTCTTCATATTCTAATGTTCTTGAAGGTCTAGGACCCAGAGAATAGATACTTTTGTATATTCCAATATAATGTAGACCTATCCGTCTGACCATGCAAGAATGTTGTGCAATAAGTACAATTTACCCAGTTCAGCTACACTTGATGAAATAGGATTCATCCTTTTGATGAAAAATCATTTCATGTTGATTCTGCAATAATATTGATGAGGTTGAGAGTGTCATGTGTCGAATGTAATGTGAACATTTAATCAAAATGAGTAAAACTGATTCAATCTTCTGGATCAAAACTCACCCTATGTGGCACAAAATATAATTTTTCCTGCGCCAATTCCAATTAAAAAAACCACTTCAATACCTATCGAAGTCAAAAATAATGACTTGTTGATCTACCATTATTCTGATCTATTATTGTTATCTTTTGTTTCAGATTGAAGAGGGAGATACTTTAGGCTAAGTTCAAAATTCAGATACCACTACAGCAACATACTTTCTAAATTTACAAGCAATTGTAATATGAAGCTGAACAATAAATAAGTTATCTAACAAGCAAACATTTTTATTTATATCCCTCCTCCTTGGTTTTACGTCCATGTCTTTCAGGTTCTTTGCCTGATCAACATTGATGATCGGTTATGTTCACCAAAACCTGAAGATATCAGATACCAAATTCTTTTGGTTTAGGAACAAATATTTTTTTTTGTAGTCTACTACTAGTCTAGTGACAGGCAGGTTTACTTGTCCAAGTTGCAATGTTTTGTTCAAATTAGAGATGATGAGAAAAAAAAATCTATGAAATACTAGTAGCTGGAATAACAAGTATCATTTCACTCATTAATATATTTAATAATCAACCATTGTCTATAATAATTTATTAATATAAAAGTGGAAAGTAATATACATGGGTTTCTGTACCTATAATAATCAACCATTGTCTATAATTATTAATGTGTCCTCTAGACCCACTCCAGTCTTGAATAATTTATGTGAAAACTAAATTAATGTTAAATAGTAGGATATAAAAATTACCTAGGTACCTACCTATTTTTGTAGGTATAGACCTACCTTCAGTGTCTTGTTCTCACCCATTGTTTGATCGTGATGTTGATTAACAGGTGTTAATGAAGTTCTATGCCCATAGAAAACTCTTGAAACACCATTGTGTGAAAATAATAGCTTTGGAGATGAAATCATTATGAACTACCTACATAATATGTAAAATAGTTAGCATGTTTATATTCTCTGCAAGAATTCTTAGATTCATAGTTCCTTCACAGTAGGTAAAATGTCTATAACTTTGGTTAAAAATATACTATTTTTAGATCTCATTATTAATAAGGTATTGGTTACAGCCTAAAAACTTTTGATTTATGATTTTATGCCTAGAATAATTAGAAACAGTATTAGCCACATAGCATAATATTGCCATGCCCTAGCAGGGTGCATGTTTGAAACAACCTACTAGTTATTTATAAAATCTCTTGTATGTACAACATGTTAGCAATAAATAATTTTACTCTTACTTTGACTAAGTTGATCTAATGATCCTAAGAGAATTGTAAGTGGGAATGCATTTGTTTGGAAACATTTATTTAGTGTTGGGGAAAAGTTTAGTGTTGAATCAGTTATTTTATAATTTCTCATACATTTTTAGTACATAGATGATGTTTTTTTTATATAGCTTTTAGTTTCTTAAATTCATCTTTACTTACTTTTTTATATATTTCATTAATTAATTTTTGTATGTAGCTGTAACCCTTCGCATTTATAAATTTTTAATTTGTTTTTTTCGGTCCCACAGGTCCCAGCAGAAAACCAGCACCGGTGTTTTTACTAACACCTGCATATGCTGAGTTGGGACCATTTTGTAGTTAAAACTATGTTTGATAATATTATATTTTCGTTGTATGTCGTATTTTCTGTAAATGGTAAGGATTTTTTTCTGTTTGTATATTTTATTTATGTTTAACTACAAATAAATGTTTTGATTTGATTTGATTTGAAAAAACAGGAAATAATATACCATTTTCTGTTTTTAAAAGGTAAGATTTACTAACCCTTGTCATCTCACTAGTGGACAAATGCCTCCTATGACTGAATAAGATTTAGGTCAAACTGATAAGCTTTTTATTTGTTTGTAGTGGAAAACTGGCTGGACACTAGGTATCATAAACTTAATGATCAAGATGTATCATTGTATATATTGATACTTGATTAATGCCCTTTGCACCCAAGTGTTATTTTAATAGTAATGCAAGTGTGTTTTAGTCTAATCAACCAAAGACATCTAATTATCTTTATTTATGTTATCTATCCACCGGCATAATAAAATAATCATTAAGTCTTAATCAGACATGGAGTTAGTAATCAGTAGGTATTTGATACAATAAGCAAATGGAATGATACAACCAATAAAAAATCCCATAATTGTATTACATTACAGTATTATCTAGCCTGCTAACTATAACTGTACAGTACAGTTAAACAATTACATTAAAATTAACACAACTGATAAGTACATATTAACACATTCCATCATCAAAACACTTCTGAAATTGAAATTAGAAAATTACATTCTATTTACAAATATATATAATAAAAAAGTTTTGGTATTTGCACAGTTCACATCCAGTAGCAGCCTCCTTTCAGTTTTGGAACTTTGTGGTGCACATTGAGCATTATGGCTCTGGATTGTAGGCTCTGGTTATGTGTCGTATTTCTCGCCTTCACATTGAGTGGCCCAAAACAAACAGTTGCCGATACCGCTATAACATATCAATATCACAGCTGCAATGAACACTACACTGCACACAGTGCATGGCTTTCTCTCGAGAAAGAATCCTATAAGGTATAACACCATGAACATTACGTGTGTGTTCACAAGTGCCGGGTTCACAGGCTTTGGAATAAGAAGTACGGGGATTAGCCATTGCAAACAATACATCTCGTTCGGAACGTTGGCAGACGGAAGACTGGTGGCAGGTTTAGCGTGGAGTTATCTCTTGTTCATCATACGACATGGTTCGTAGGATCGGTGCATTATTTTACCTATTTTACATTTTTTAATTAAAACTTTCTTGATGATGCACTTGACGACCGACTTTTTTGCGATTTTACGATTTATTACGCTGAATGACGTGAGTGTGAAGTGAATGACATTGACTGTAAACACTGAGGTTTGACATTTGAAGTTTAGTGTTTCGTCAGGCCGTCGTCTTTTGGCCACAGAATCGGTTGTTCTACTAACGGATCATAGGCCACTTTGTTATTTGCGTTAGATTATTTGTTAGTAGAGTTCTATTAGTAGTTATTAGAGTAGTGATCAGTTACTATCATACTACAGTCAGGTTTTTTTAAATATCAATTATTACTTGTCTTGTTAATGTGTTTCTGCACGTCCAAAGTAACCAGCCAGTGCAAATTAGATAAATTTTGGTAGAGATAGATTGGGTTAGAAGTTGAACATGAATAGTTAGGAATATAAAAATAAGATTACTACCTATTTGCTTTATAATGTATTTAATATAATATCATGGCACTCTTATGTGGGAGGCCTATGACTGATCACATCTGTAGGACCAAGTCTTTAGGTAGGTACCTATATATAAGTAGGTACTAGATAATTTTCTAATGAGCTGCATATCGAAAATTTGCGTCTGATTCTCAGTCCCTTCAGTGTTCGTCCGTACCATGCACTTCACATCATGATAGTGTTTGGTCTTTGTTTAAATATATTTGTTTATATAGTTAAGGCTACGCTACGAGAAGCCGGGGTAGACGGCGAGCATATGGGGGAAGCTACTTGACAATCACAATCACAATAGACACGGGTTCTAATCACTTGACTTTGTAACTTCTATTTTATTATTCTTTGCTTTACTTGCTAGTTCAAAAGTGTAAATTAAGCTTTAGCGCTAAAATTCAGGCTCTAGGATCAAGCCATAAAATAATTAGTCCTACTTAGGTATTCTTCTTAGATATTAGATACTAATGAGCCATAGAAGTATTAACTCACAAAATGTACATTATACAACATTATTTTGTGTAGATGTAATGTAATGACTAATGAGTCATTCATTACTTTACATCTATACAAAAGAATATTTCTATGAAATAAAAACAAAATAAAAATTCAATCGACGTTCGTTGACGATTTTGGTCGTTGACGTTTAGAGATGAGCAATGAAGTACCTAGGTTTTACTTTGGTAGTCAAAGAATATAGACTTCCCACAATAGGTCCACTCTACATAACTGCGTAGGCAGGTAGGTTGACCTTTCCTTACAAGAGTAGGCACGCTTGAGTAGGTAGCTTTCATTATTTGTTTTCTTGACAAACACGGCGACCGCCTCGCTTCTGTTTACTAATAGAAAAGGGTCTACCGCGAACCTATCTACATCACAATCATCTTCGTCGAACGACGCTCTCTGCTGGGCGTGGGCTTAGGCTTCCCTAATGACCCTCCTGCACTGCCTGCATCCAGCGGCTTACCGACCGTGGGGCGCCTTCCCCACACTGGGGAAGGTAGGTACCTATCTACCGTACTTCTAATTATCTAATTGAGTACCAGTTGGTAGTACGGGTAGGTTTATAAGTTTTATAATATAGAAACAGATTGACTTATTGGTTTCGCGCACAGACTTCACATTTAGTTAAATTTATAGTTAACAAAAAAACCAGTGATTTCGCTCTAATACCAACTTTTTTATGTCTCTGTTACGCGCTACGCAATGTGCCATGGAAGAAGAATCACCTTCATAATAAATATTCAGTAATCACCAAGAAGACGCTTTAGTTCCATTTACAAAAGTAAATAAAATAAATGAATGTTCTTTGTCTATGGAACACCAAAAAGTCAGTAACAATTTATTTTGTACTGGCTAAAATGAAGAGGTATATTTTTTTAGCTCAGGTGACTCGTGCTTTCGTGCCGCTAAGCTATGCGACAGTTTTTGAGCAAGAGACGTGAAAAATTATTATCTTTCTTTCTTACCTACTAAGTCAACAATATTTCTGAGTAGCGCTGTTTGATTTGGACTCCGCTCAAGGGTACTCGCAAGGTTATTATGAAACTTCCCGACCTTTTTTGTTCAGTTATTGGCTTTTGATTATCGAACCAAATGCTCATTCTACTATTTCAAATTAAATTAGTCTTTTTCTGAGTCTTTTCCCGCCGTTTATTGTTTTTACCAACCTATGTAAGTAAGGGTGGTATTCTACTATAAGTGCAATATCGTTGTCTTTCTTTGACGGTTGTCCATTCCACTGGTCAAATATCTATGTTCAAGATTCCCTTATATGCGTAGTTGAGTTCAAATGAAATGAAATCACTCAAATATTACAAATGCGAAAGTTTGGATGGATAATTCATCCAAAAGTTTCATTGATGATTGTTACTTCTTCACGCCAAAATTTAAAATGTGTCTTATAAGTTTAAACTTGTAAAATTTCAGCCCAATCTCTTGATGGCTGAACTTTTGCAAAGGTTTAAACTCTTGACCTGGAAAAACAAAGGTTACTTTTTAATCTATAAAGTTTCAGTTTCCCTGGAAAAGAAATAACATTTAACGTTTTCATAGAAAAAACGCGTGCGAAGCCGCGGGAAGAAACTAGTGTAGTGTCAATGTTGCTAATCTTAGTCAGCGATGTACAGGTGTTTGCTTTTTTTAAATAAACTATTTGTATACCTACTCTACTGCCGCAGCTACTAGATAAAGTCAAAGTCAAAATAATTTATTTCTTTAGACTTACAAAATAAGCACTTAGACAAATCAAATGTTATGCTATAAATTATTATAAAACAAGATTATTTTACTGTTTTCCTGTTCCTTTCTGTTATTTTTCCACCAGTGGAAGAAGTGACAAAGAAACCACTAGTATGGTCATATATCACTTATGTGTCTAATACATTTCATTTGTTTATCTAATTCTAAATATTTAGTTAATCTACTGACTATCAAACCAGCTCACTTACAGTATGGTTCAACCCAATATTAAATAGCTCCATAAATCACAGTCAGTCCGCCGCCATCGCTCGCCACCCCCGCTCTGCAAATCGAATTTATCCATCAACCTTTTATAATGGTTCTTTTAAACCTAGAATCCTATGAAGTGAAGTAATATTATTTTAAAGTAAGCTTTCTGAGACAATAAGATGGCATTTACGATCTAGTTTTTAAAATTAATAAATAGGTACCTACTAGATTAAATGAATATTCTTTGTAAAAAGGCTTATTACAAAATATCAGATTATCTAGAAGATAAAAAAGCTTGGAACGAGTTTTGCTCCAACTGAAAATCTAATAACTTACAGATAAGCAAATCATATGTACTAGACACATAAGTTATGAACATACTAGTGGTTCTCACTTCTTCCACTGGTAGACAAAAAATTTAAGTGAACATCAATATAATAATGAATAGTATAAAATATGACTTGTCTAAGTGCTTATTTGTAAGCCTAAAGAAATAAACTTTCATTTCATTTCGAATAAATTTAAAAAAATGCTTATAAATATTATAGAATCCGATAGCTAAACTGTTTTCAAGAAATGACTCAAGAAATATTTCTTGAGTATTAGAAAATATTCCTGTAGAATAACATAAGAACAACTGCACTGCACCAGATGACTGTAATCAGAACAATACAATACAATAAAAAATACTTTATTTTACTCCAGATGCTACTTTTTACAAAAAGAAAGAAATTACATGCCACGGAAAGAATTATGTAAGTAAATTTAAGAAAGGCAGGGGTGGTACCTAAGATAAGCTACAATAAATATGTACATAATATTATGAATATTTAAAGGTAAATAATAAATAAATGTACAATAATACGTAGGATACATTATATACACCTAATAATAAACCAAGACCTACAACAAATACCAGTAGATCATACAGACATACTCGTTCGTACGAGTATGTATGTTCCCGCGGTATTTGAGAGACTGTTCTACGGCGTAGACGAGCTACGAACTAATTTAGCTCGTCTACGCCTTAGACTAGTTACTACGCGGCGATGATTGCGTAGCATGTCTACGCTACTGCTACGAGGCTAAGCTTACGTCGTAGCTCGTAGTATTTATGTACTTATGTTATTATTATTTTTTACTAATATGGTAATAAATAATTATTGCGTTTAAGTTTTGTCCTCCTCGTACATAAAAGCTGCAGTAGAATTTTGGCAAGTCAACCCTCACGAAGTCCTCAAAGTTAACTCATGTGATGGGTTCAGTGTACAACAAACTACCAGACTTTGTCACATCTGATTGCAGTCTACCTGCTTTAAATGGTGAAAATAGGTCTCCTATAAGTGCCATAGCGCCTTGTCTGGGTACAGAGCACGTATGTTATTTATTTATTTCCACCGTAGGTACACATGTTACACTTGATGTCGTTAAATACTATTCATTTTAAAAGTTAAATGATTATACACTTTTATTCTTTAACACACATAGTGCAAAGAAAAGCAGACATGTCTTCTTAAAAAGTTAAAATAAAAGATTTATAATAATTTATCACAATAAAACAAATAATAAATTAGTTAAAAAGAATAATAAATTAGATGAAATGTCAAAATATGCTGCTGTATGAGGTCATTCTATAATATTCCAGAAAGTCGATTGTCATTAGGTTATCTAGATAGAAATAGAAACTCCGTAGAATGCATAAACGCCTACTCTAGTCGCGTAGGCGTAAGCACTCTCGATGTTAGATCATAGGCCATCACGCCCACGAACAAAATATTAAGCTGACGGACAATAAAATGAAACACTTGGTCATCCATATGATTTAGCGGACAAAAGCTGACAGGAATCCTCAAGGTAGCAAGCTATAGGATGCCTATATAATTCGTGAACATGTTTCTCACTGCAGTCGTTCAAAAAGCAGTTGTCAGTATAAATCATGAATGTGAAAGCTACTTTTATTCCATTTTATCAAAACCATTAATCCCTTCTCATTGAAAGGTCTGGAGGCCACGGCGCATGCGTCAGCTTATAGAGCCTTCATTCCCGAGTTGTCTCCACTACGGGTCACTCCCGTCCCAATCTAGCCCCCTTCCAAAAATACCCCCAAAAACGTCAAAAAAACGCCAAAAATCAGTGAAAAGTGATTATATAGCAGTGATTTTTTTCGCCTTTTGTGATAATGATCGGTTATAAATCGATAGTCGATGTAAGCTCTGACATAATAGCGTTCACATGTTATTTACTGGTTCTCATTATGTGCCATGACGACGAGTAGCAATTACACATCTCATTGAGTTCTAAGATGGAATCAGTTTTATAAACGAAACGCTCAGAATAATTCATAAAAATGGCGAATACAGCTCATTTGATGAGGCGTCAGAGCTCGCGAGACCTCTACGCGCAGAGGTCTGTAGATCGCATGGAGATGAAGGAGCTTCGAGGTCGTTTAGTGACCATGGAGAACGGAGTAGCCTCTCATAGACCCCACGTCATGTACGGCGCTACGAATGAAGCTTTCGAAGACACCAGTCCTAATAGACGTTCCGATACAGAGAGCAAAGAGAGCTCTATAGAAGAACAAGCGGTCGCAAAACCTGAAGGTGGAACGGAACGTGAGTCCTGGGATAGTAAGCTAACGTTTCTCCTCGCAACAGTCGGTTATGCCGTCGGACTCGGCAACGTTTGGAGATTCCCCTACTTAGCACAGAAAAACGGAGGCGGAGCGTTTTTGATACCATACTTCGTGATGCTAGCTATTGAGGGGATACCGATCTTTTATTTGGAGCTGGCGATTGGTCAGCGGTTGAGGAAGGGGGCTATTGGGGTCTGGCACCAGGTGTCCCCGTACCTGGGGGGGATCGGAATTAGTTCGGCGGTTGTTTCGTTCAACGTGGCATTGTATTATAACTCTATTATAGCGTGGTGTCTGTTCTACTTCGCGCAGAGTTTCCAAGCGGAGCTGCCCTGGTCGGAATGCCCGAAGAAATATCTGGCGAATGGATCTTATATTACGGAACCGGAGTGTGCTGTAAGTACCTTTAATGTATTAGTTAATCCATTACCGCTACCACCCAGCATTAAAATGGGATTCAAATATAGTCTTAAACTGTTTATCTTTAGATACATTTTATATTGACGTATTTTCTTGGCTTCCTACAAGCTGCGAACTAGTGTTCCGCGACCTGTTTGTTATCTGATACCATATAATATAAAATAAAATAATCTAAATGTAACGGAGTTAAAGCCCATATTTGAATGCACAATATTGTGCTGTGTGGTAGCGGTGCTTTTCAAGTGAGAGACAAGCTTTTTATTTATCGGTGAACGAATAAGCATTGCCATTCAGCATGGCCTTGTGTTCGACCACGACTCGGTAAACGTAGTGTAGGACGCCCTCCGACCAGGTGGGATGACGACCTGCGAAAGACTGCCGGTAGATAGCTGGATGCAGCAAGCTGAAGACGGGGCGCTATGGCGCTCATTGGGGGAGGCCTATGTCCAGCAGTGGACTGATATGGGCTGATGATGATGATGACTAATCTGTATATTAGATACAACGATTGGAACGACATCAAGTGTATCAACAGTAGCTACGGTGGAATAAATGAAATGAAACGGATTAAGCTGAAACTATTAAATATCTAGAATGTTAAAAAAGGCAATTTTTTTTCTTTGTTTCGCGTGCGAAGTCGCGCGAAGAAACTAGTTAGTACAAAGTGAACGCTTCAGCGCTACTTCAAAGGGAAGAGAACAATTATTACTTTTATTTTTTTCGGATCCTGTGTTACTGATGTTTCTGATTAGCTGGACATTTCGAGAAAACCAAAGCGTCTGTAGACAAAACGTTTTCGTTGTAGACAAAATATAAATTTATTTAAAATGGTAGAGTCAACTAATGACCAAAACTTGAATTCAATAAGTCAACAATCTTTCTAAATATGATAATGATTCTTTGTTAATGGCAATTATGTCTGGTTGACAATTATCTGCCAGTGTCAAGTAATCTATACTAATATTATAAAGGTTTGATTTTTTGTTTGTTTGTTTGTATTGAATAGGCTACGAAACTACTGGACCGATTTGAAAATTCTGTCACCGTTGGAAAGCTACACTATCCGTGGTGAACATAGGCTATATTAAAATTAGGAAATGTGAAACTTTAATTTAACGCGGGTAAAACCGCGGGAAACAGCTAATGGAAAATAATTGTAAATATCTGAGTTACCTATATTATAAAATTATAAATATTCGATACTTTCACCACAGCAGTTCGTTATCTAGCAGGGTGTACCATTACACAACCGGACTATCCCTACTTGATTATGAGTCAACCTTAAACCAATAAAATAGTTTCATAGAAATAGGTTATAAGCCTCTGTTTACAAGTAAAGCCGGGAACTATCGCTTACTTTACACTAATTACTTAAATTGGACAATAGCTTTTGCCCACAACATCGGCTCAGGCTCAGTCGTACCATAAAAACTGTTATCCTAAACGTAATAGGGTTGAAAATTGAAGCCTTATTATAACCATAACAAATCGATTTTCCCTATGGTAGCATCAGTATAATTGCCTGTAGTTTTAGGCAATCATGCTGACTTTACCGTTCTGGTCTAATATGTTAATATGTGATTTAATATGAACACTGATATTTATAGAAATAATTTCGTATAAAAGGTGTATAATACGTACGGTTCCGTATAATAAAAATACGAGTATACTCGTAAATAATGCGACGCAGAAGGTTGCGGGTTCGAAAGCAAAGTTTCCATGTTCTGTGTTTTTAAACTACTTATTAAAACACAGAACGTATCTAAATAGTCTAACTTATTCCCAATAAACATATTTATGTTACGCTAATGCCACACTACAAAGAGCCTCGCTTAGTGCTAAGAGACAGACACGACTACGTGAAACGACTCTGTTTTATAATATGTATTGATTAGTCTAAGCGTAAATAACAACCAAATAAAGTTGAATAACAAAAACAAAATGGAAGCGTGCCATATTCCAATTTCGAATATTTCCACAGAGCTACAAACATGCTAAAACAATATTTGCGTAGAGATGGCTACGAACATGCCACGAAGCGGTCTACGCAAATTGAATTTGTCAAACCAATATAGCCAGGAATTTAAACTTTGTACCTGTTGAGGTAAGGCTTAAAATTGTATGATTCGATGAAACCCCTAGCATAGGTATATCTATGCTAGGGGCTTAGGTTATTGTGTTATACGTATTTACATAGTTTACCTCTATATCAGCTGTCGTCAATCAGAATTTCTGTTTCGGTACAGAATAACTAGATAGTTAGGTATAGGTTTGTACAGTAGTAATACGTTTCGGTTGTAGGAGCATGTATGGTTGCCGGTGAAATTATTGGGATACTTACTGTTCCGTCACATAATATTTACACATTCAAATGCTTGCCTACGTATACCGGTGTGCCTAATGGAAAGCATTCATTGCCTGGCATTTGCGGTGACACCCGCAGGCACACAGTATACGAAAAATAAAAGCGCGTCAGCTTTTAAAAATAGATCTTGTACTATATAATGTTTCGTAACGATTGAAATAAAAAAATATCGTCCAATATCTATCAATATCTTGATATATTTTCAAAGCCGTTTTTAATATTTTCATTTTCCGCAAATCTTAAACCATATACTATGAACACATTATAAAAATAATTTCCATTCATTGGTAATTTTGGAGTACCTACTTGGTAACTATATTGGTTTGTTGCCCGAAATCTTTTAGATTAACAACTTTCCCGCAATTTTTATACCTTGTATATCACACAGAAAAAAACCGTATCAAGAAATAATTTCGCGGGCATTGTACCCATATTCCGTATTGGACCGTGAGCGGTCAATATGAGACGAACTAACCTTTTGCCTATCTATAATAAAATATAATTTAGGTTCTGATTACAAAACAAACGAAAATCAAACAATGATCTGTGAAAATAGTATGAGTGCTACACTCACGGTAGCCTATTTCAATAAATAAATGATGTTGGACAAGCTACACGGCATCGTCTAGCCCCAAGCAGAGATGCAGAGCTTGTATAGATGACAGATATACATAGAATATAATATAATTAATTCACATATATAGTTTTTTTTTAACATACATAGAAAATAATCAGAATAACGGAACAAAAATTTACAGGTCGTGCAAGCATTTGACTCTAGGCGGGAATTGAACCACCAACCCCCTGCGTCACAGGCGAATTTTCGCCAGACGCGCCACGTCGATCGTCGAATGACGATACTTCCTGTAGATTTTATTTTTATTTATGGGACATTATTAAAAAAGGAAACCCTTTCTTATGCCGGCCAAGGGTCACATTCATCATCTGAAGGGTTACGTGTCGTCATGTCTTTCTTTGTGTGTTTCTAATCTCTCAAGTTTGAACTACTGGGGCCCATTTCCACTATTTTTAAAACAAAGACTACAATTATCATCATCCTATATTAGTCCACAGCTGGACATAGGCCTCCCGTTTTTTTCGTATACAAATATTATACTGAAAATGTTCTAGGTGTGTGAATACTAAGTAATAGAACACAATTATTGTGCTTGAAATAGCTTGACAAATCATTTCAGGGCTTTAACTTAAGCGAAACCCTTCAGATATCCTTAAACGTTAATTCGTACCTAATACCCCAGATTTTAATCTAATTCCTAGTGATTTATTCAAGCTTTTCCAGTCCATTGTGTGATATTACCCTCTTTGTACGATGCTAATTACCGTAACGAATATTATTCGTAAAATGTTAATGCTCTTTCAGTTATTACCCGCCAGTTGGCCCTGACTTTGGGACTTGCTTGAAAATTATTTATTTTGATTAATGTAATCAGGACGGCCCTAGGCCAATTAGAGTAGTTACAGGGGTTAATTAAAATATCTATAAATATCTAAAGCTAAGAATACATGTTGTAAATAAAGTTAAAATACAGTCAAATAATCAATAATGTAGCTTAATATTTTTTTATTATCATAAGAAATATTCGATTATAAATTCAAATTATTATTTGATTTTATTTTGATTTAAAGAGTCAACATAAAATTAAGAATTAAATATAGGTTAGTCGAAACATATTAGATTTTTGTATCTTATTATATTAATTGAAGTCCGGATATTGGGCCTAGTTGATAGATACGTGTTCGCTATTTCTTAGAAACAAATAAACAAACAAAAATTCAAACCTTTCCTCTTTATAATATTAGTATAGATGTAGATAAAGAATGGTTAATAGTAACCATAGAAATGTAAGCAATTTCCCTGCATTTCCCGAACTCGTCGAGTCACTGTAACAAAGGAAGGGTCAGTGATCAGATAAGGGAGGTTAGTTAGTTCTTTTCATGGCATTTTCCGGTTTGCCGTTCACTTCCGGAACCGGAAGGAAGTGAAACGTCTTTCTAAGTTGTTGGAATAGATTTTATTTATTTCTTTGTTCGTCTTACTTTTAAATTTTATACCATTTTTTATCTTAAAAATGAAGTTCATAGCTATGACTAAATTTTCACCTACAACCTTCGACTCCACTTCTTTTTCCTTGGACATTCATGTTGACAAAATAGGGCTAATTTTAGTATTTTCATAACAGAGCTAGATAATTGAGTAGCTTTAATGTGAAAAGCCCTACATGTCGTTCCAAAAATATTAATTTAATATTTATTCAAAAACTTAATTCGCAGACATTTAAAAAGATATAATTGAAATTATGCAATCATTTATAAAACTAACAAGGATTACAATACAGAAAAACAAAGTAAATTAACCTTAATACCTTTTCCCAAAACTCTGTAGTGAACAGCAGATTATTTTTAGTTTTTCTGGAACCTAAAATAATTGCTATATGGCGTTTGTTTTTTAACTACTTAAAAGTTACTGAAATATCTACATTTAAAAGCACGTCGTAAAGCTTTTAAAACGTTTGTGTACTTAAGAAGTAAGTAAAGTAGGGGAAGGACGGGTAAAGTGGCCACCCTAAGCTTTGAATGACTGTCGCTTAGATATATATCAATATATTTTATCTTATATTATCAATTTACTGTCTAATGTTAATGTAGTTTTGATATCACATTGTTCTTTCCACAAATATCAAAGTTTTTATTACTATTTTATTCGTTTTAATCAAAATGGGAAATTGACCACTTTACCTACTCAGGGTAGGTAAAGTGGCATAGTCGCAATAAAATACACGTTTTGTTATATTTTTTCAAGTTTTATTAGGAAGAATGCAATAAGACGACAAGAAGACATAGGAACTCAAATTTTCTTATTCATTAATTGGTCGTAAACTTATCATTAACAAAAATATCTTAGGAACAAAATTCGCAAAGAAAGTCGTTTTCTAAGTCATCACAGGCCGAGCATGCCTCATGGGCCCATCTTCTACAGATTGAACACTGTATCCAGCCATCATCGTGTTTGGACTTAGACCAAACTTCGCTGCAGTAAAAACATTCAGGGTCGTCAACGTCATCAACATAATCGTCATCAGTTTTGCTTTTCTTAAATTTAGGCTTCTTAGCACTTTTTTTCGAAACAATACTAAGTTTGGAAACTCTTTTTGGAGCCTTCTTCTTTTCCTGTTGTGTTTTTTCTTCTTCTAATTCAGTTTTATACGGACCCCTCTTTCTGGTTTTTCCCATTATCTTTCCTATCATCCCATTTTCCCATATATTTTAGCCCATTTCTTAGTTTCTTACAGCCCTTATAGCTTTATCCATTGATTCCGAATCCCATATCTGTTGCTGTGTCTTCCGTTTGTAGGTACTTGGCATGTCTAAAACAATAATAAAAATTTTAATTAATTGGATAAACTAAAATTAAGACGGGTATAGTGACCTACTAGGTCACTTTACCTAACTACTGAGCGGGCCACTTTACCCGAAACGGCCAAGCGACGAAAAAAAAATGGCTCAAAGGTCAAATGAGGTTATATTGTCCACTTTTGCCTTGAAATAACTAGTCCCTAATAGAGACTAAACTGATAAAATATTAAATTATTTATAACTTTTGTTGAACACAGTAACTTATCACAATGTTTAAACCACTTACCTTAGATCAGAGATCACAAAAATCACTTTTTTCACAATAAAAACTTTCCGTGTCAACCAAGCTTGCCCGTGTTTACTGGAGCAATAATGGCATCGGACAATGATTTATATAAACATGCCGTTGATAGATAGCGTTAGTTGGTTTGTTTTAAAAACGAAGGTGGCCACTTTTCCCGCCTGGGCCACTTTACCGAACCTTCCCCTACCTTCTAAATGATAAGTTTCTACAAAAGCTGGAAAGGAAATTCTGCTTAGGGACGAGTTTGGAGGTTCAAGGTCCTTTGGCAAAATAAATCGCTTTTTAAATGTTTCTGCGTTGGATAAATAATGTGAATGAATTGCGGATAAAATAAATGCTACGGTTTGAAAAATTATCTTACACTAAATTTTATTACCTACTAGCTGCGCCCCGCGGATTCACCCGCGTGGTGATAGATATTTTGGATAATATAGGTACAGTATATCTTAATAAATTGTAGCCTATGTGTTATTCTGATGTATAAGCTATATTATTGTACAGTTTTATTAAAATCCATTCAGTAATTTTTACGTGAAAGAGTAACAAACATCCATCCATCCATACTTACAAACTTTCGCGTTTATAATACTAGTAGGACTTAGAATTTTTTTCAATGGAGTTTGATAATGATTCAATTCTTAGGGAGATTCAAACCAAAATCGTAAATATTTCCAGCCAAAGTAATAAAGGTAACATTGCCATTACAGTATTTTATACCCATTATTTGGGAAACTACGTCAAGTCTTCTCGTCATCCATACCGCAATGCTTGAAAACGAAAGTTTTCAACCAGTGCATCCTACCCGTCATGACCTACGGAGCTGAGACGTGGACACTCACGATAGGGCTGGTCTACCAGTTCCAAGTCGCTCAGCGAGCTATGGAAAGAGCTATGCTCGGAGTTTCTCTGAAGGATAGGATTTGTAACAAATACATCCGACAGAGAACCAAGGTTATCGACATAGCTCAAAAGTCTTTAACTCTAATTTCAAATTTTTACTATGCGCCAAGCGACAACTAACTACACTAAACGTAGATAATAGATTCAAACATCATCAAATTCTTTCCGTTGTTTCAGGTAAGCGGCCCCACCCAATACTTCTGGTACCGCACAACCCTCCAGATCTCCGACGACATCAACCAGCCCCAGAACTTCAACTATAAGATCGCGCTCGCCCTCGTCATCGCTTGGATCCTGGTCTACATGTGCATGATCAAAGGCATCGCTTCCTCCGGGAAAGTCGTCTACGTAACGGCCACTTTCCCTTACATAGTCCTAGTTATATTCTTCTTCAGAGGCATAACTTTGAGAGGAATGAGCGATGGATTGGTCCACCTGTTCACGCCGAAATGGCACACGATTCTAGACCCTGTTGTCTGGCTCGAAGCGGGGACACAGATATTCTTCTCCCTCGGTCTTGCCTTCGGAGGTTTGATAGCATTCTCGTCTTACAACCCTGTGGATAACAACTGCTACAGAGACGCGATAATGGTATCTATGACGAACTGTTTAACGTCTATGTTCGCTGGTATTGTGGTGTTCTCTATAATTGGCTTTAAGGCTACAATGGTGTACGAGAAGTGCTTGAAAGTCCGGAATGAGACTCTGTTGGCGCTGTTTGGGTCATCGGTGATGGGTGTGACCTTGCCAGCTGCTGGCATGATGGCCACGATCAATAATATAACGAAGTTGATGCCGGAGCTGCCAGAATGTGATTTGCAGAAGGAGTTGGATAATGTAAGTAGATAGATAGTTTATTAAAGCATTCACTGTCATGCCTTTGCTGTTCGACCCGTGCGCACAGCGGTAGCGCACTGCAGTGCATGTGAGGCAGTCAGTGGCAATGTAAGTGTTAACAAAGAAAATTACAAATAGAACTAGTATTTACAATCTATTGTAAAAAATTAGGTAAACTTATTTTTACAGGAATTTTAAAAATAATATTTTTTTTTCTTTTCTGTACAACTTCTTAATTACTTGTTCTTACTTTAAGTACATAGGGACTTTGTCCTCTATGTGCCTGGGACACGCGTATTGCAACAGCCTGTATACATACATAGACATACAGGAACATTTTCTATGAGTTTATATTTTTTTTAACAATAAAAAAAAACAGAAATTACTAGAAACAAATGAACATGAGAGATAATTACATGCTAATAATTATAATGTTTTGTACATGTGTCATCGTGCAAGAAAAATAAATAAATTGCTTACAACGCATACTTGGTATAACCACATTAATAAAGTAAACAAAGCTAACAAGCTCAGCTAGAGATAAATAAAAATAAAAAATACAAAATAAATAATGCTGGACAACCCACACAGCATTATCTAGCGTAGCCCCGTGGTAAGCAAAGCTTGTGTTATGGGTACTAGATAACTGATATACATAATACAATACATTACATAGATAGATATTTTTTATCATACATAGAAAACGACCAGAACACCCGGAACAAATATCTGCACATCGTACACATAATTGTTCCGAGGCGGGGAATCGAACCCGCAACCTCTTGCGTCGCAGGCGGACCTTCGCCCACCGCGCCACAGAGGTCGTCAAAGTCGTCGATAACTCTTACTTAGATAAGATCGATCACAGAGGTCTCGTAAAACCTACAAAGGGCTTTCCTGAATTCCAAATGAAGTTTGCCAATCGTTAAATCATTAATCCCTCAGTGAGATGTAAATAAATACTGCGTGACTTAGATCCCTCTTTTTGTTATTAGGACAAAAGTCTCGAGATAATGGACACAAGACGCCAGATACAAAGAGACCTAAGCCCTCCTACACGTAAACATATAACTCATTGGGCCAACTCTACTGCCATACGTCCTGTAGGGTATTCAAGACCAAGTTCGGTCTAGCGAGCCATTTTAGAGCTCATGATAGAAGAATCCGTGATATCTGGGGTCGCCGTCATCGATATCGATGAGACGGCCTATATATATGTATGGTATGTATGTATATGGTAATTAGGAAGGCATATACAGTTTCAGATTTAATTCAATAAAAGCAATATTGAAGGAAGGATCTCAAATCGACAAGTAATGTAAATTGTGTATAAAAAGACGCGGCAACACAGTAATTATAGGTTGAGTATGGGAGGTTTGTTTACAAACAGTGTGCATCGAGTTTGGTTTAGTGTATAGGTAAATCGTCGCTCGTCATGGTCTCTCAATGTATTAAATTGTTATATTTCCAATGAAGCTATATTGCAAATATTTTCATTTTTAACCGACTTCAAAAAAGGAGAAGGTTGTAAATTCGACTGTTTTTTTTTAAATATATTTTTTATGTTTGTTATCTTTGAACTTTTGACTGGCTGTACCGATTTTGATGATTCCTTGTTTATTTGAAAGCTGGTGTTTCCCGTGTGGTCCCATTTCAATTTGGTTCATGTGGAATCCATGAGAACACCATATAAGAGTATGTGGGCGACATATGGACTCAATATCACGCCAACCGATCTCGACGATTCTTGTTTCATTTTCATTATTTAGGAATTTGAGGTCGGTTTATAGTTTTTTAAAACACGCCTTTTAGTATATCTTTTGCTCGGCTGAATAGACTACCTATAATATCTTCGGTGATGCACGCACAAGGCAAATTCAAAATATTTATTTGCCAACAAGATGGAAATAGCAATAGGTAAGCGGTAAATTGTGAAACATATTCTTTGTAAAAAAAGTTATTACAAAATATCAGATTACCTAGAAGATAAAAAAGCTTGGAACGAGTTTTGCTCCAACTAAAAATCTACCAACTTACAGATAAGCAAATCAAATGTACTAGACACATAAGTTATGAACATACTAGTGGTTTCTTCTCACTTCTTCCACTGGTGGACAAAAAATGTAAGTGAACTATAAAATAATTTAATTGATAATAATGAATAGTATAAATATGACCTGTCTAAGTGCTTATTTGTAAGCTTAAAGAAATAAAAACTTTTCATTTTCATTTTCGTACCATACATGTTTTGCCTAACTCTAGGATCTAGGGCATGCAAATTTACATACAAGTCGGAAGGAGAATCAAGTTATAGACATGAAAAAAATAAGTTACAAGACAATTTGAATTGTAAAACTTTTGAAACTATCATGGTTATTAACACTAAACGTGGTATCTAACGTTCGATGCAAAAGACAGAAAATGAGGGTACATCGGTATGTCTGCCGATAAAAACTAACTCGCAGTGCCTTCAGTTATTCCGTGATGATGTTGAATGAAATTGTGCCTGTGAGATACAACTTGTAATTAAAGGGATTACGCCGCACCCACACGTCACGCTAGACGGCGCTAGACGGTCGGCGCGTGCGGTGGTCTCGAGTGCGATCACAAATTATATTCCTGAGTTTCTGTTTCCGGTCCCACCCTTGAGAGTGTGACTGAACCCCACAGTGCCAAAATATTGGAAAACTCTAAAATCAAATCATGCTAAATATCCCGTTTTAAATTACTTTAATTTGAATTGTAATAATATTTATTTTTACAGACAGCATCAGGCACAGGTCTTGCCTTCATCATCTTCACGGAGGCTATCAACCAGTTCCCTGGAGCACAGTTCTGGTCGGTCCTCTTCTTTCTGATGCTGTTCACCTTGGGAATCGACTCGCAGTTCGGAACCCTGGAGGGCGTTGTTACTTCTATCGTGGATATGAAGCTGTTCCCTAATTTGAGGTAAGAGAAACTAATACGGCGCTAGAGTCGTAGGAAGTGCGATAGATTTTAGATCTCTTAATTTTGGGGCTCAGGTGGTGAAAACGTCCGTGTATTTAGAGCAAGGTTGCGAGTTCAAGTCCCGTCAAAGTCTATATTTTTTGGTATATTATTTAATTTCTAAGAGATTACCCCGACTGCGAGGGCTTACGCACTATGATAACAAAAAACCATAGCAACTAAATAGTTTTTATTTATACTCCACTCGTTAGCCGGTTAAATTAACATGTGGGGGTTATACCCTGGATATCCGTCGCCTCTTAGGACACCTGCGGGAAGAATACTGCGGGTGGTGAATATTCTAACCATCACGTACATTCTCACGACAAGAATGTTTCCCCATCAGGGGCTATCCATAATTTACGTCACACGAATTTCATGATTTTTGACCCCCCCGCAGCGGTCACATTTATGATACCCCCTCCTTAGTTTGACATCATATTTTAACTTCTAGAAATAATAAAAAATGAATTAAAACAGTAGTTTCGAAATTTGCATATTATTTTTTTTTTATAAAATTAGGTAACATAAAATCAAACATTTCAAGAAATTAACATAAAAAAAAACGATTAATAGTCCATGGACTTTGAATTAGTCATTTAAATTTTGTATTTCCCTTGTCATACAATGTCACACTTCGTCGACCCCCTCCCTCGTTAACGTGTGACGTAATTTATGGATGGCTCCACATAGAAGCATTCTTTCCCTACAGAAAGGAGTAGGTACCTGACCGGTGGCATCTGCTTCGAGTGCTGCCTGCCGTCGATGGGGTTCGCCCCACTTATTAAAATTTTGTCTTTACCCTTGTCATACAATGTCACACTTCGTCAACCCCCTCCTTCCTTAACCTGTGACGTAATTTATGTTTGGCTCTACATAGAAGCATTCTTTCCTCACAGAAAGGAGTACCTGACGGGTGGCATCTGCTTCGTGTGCTGCCTGCTGTCCATGGGGTTCGCGCACGGCGCCGGCAGCTACATCTTCCTGCTCTTTGACATGTATAGCGGGAACTTTCCACTGCTCATCATCGCCTTCTGCGAGTGTATCGGCATCGCGTACGTTTATGGTGTTAAGAGGTTAGTAACATTAGTATAAAATTCAATATTCAGTTAAAAATCCTTTATTTCTTTCGGATCACAAAATAAGCACTTAGAAAATTCAAAATTTATACAATAAATTATTATAGGTAATATTATTATCAAATAATAATAATAATAATAATGCTGGACAATCCACACAGCATTATCTAGCCCCATGGTAAGCAGAGCTTGTATTATATGGGTACCAGATAACTGATATACATAATATAATACATTACATAGATAGATATTTTTATTATACATATAGAAAACGACCAGAGCAACCGGAACAAATATCTGCAGATCGTACACACAATTGTTCCGAGGCGGGAATCGAACCCGCAACCTTCAGCGTCGCAGGCCAACATTCGCCCATCGCGCCACATCGGTAGTCAAAATAAGAAATAAGGCTTACATACATTTTTTGTCCACTAGTAAAGGAGTGAAAAAGAAACCACTAGTACATTCATATCACTTATGTGTCTAACACTTGTTTGTTTTGCCTATCTAAATACTCGTACCTAATGCCTGTACCTATGTCAATATTTATGTACCTAAAGCTTACAACATTGAATTACCTACTACTATTGTCGGTGCGAAACTGAGCGACATCAGGCCAAGCATTAACATCATTGGTGTAATCATTTATGGATATAAGTTAGGTCCATAGTAATTAATTATAGTAAATACCTTCATTGTAACATTGTGATAATTTTATGGTTCTTGGCAGTCTTGTCGCTTGAAATCGACTGACATAGGTGCTTACCTAGTTCAGTCAAAATGTTTATACTTTGCTATTCATTGATTTAGTACCTACACACATATACATTTTGATGGTATTTTTCACAGATCTTGCTCAGAAAGTGAGACATTTCATTATATATATCGTAGCTACGGATGTAAAATTCTAGTTTAGAGCCTCTAGAGCTTAATTTTTGTCAAAAACCATCAGCTACTACAACATCGTCCTCTTACGTAAATACTTTTTGGTGTTATAAAGAACTCCATTTCTTTTGTTTTTTTTTAATGTTACTGAAAACGCTTTCTTGGTGATTGTGTGATGATTTGGTTGGATCTTTTTAAGAAGGGTAATTCTTACTTCATGGTAGAATGCATAGAAACCTAGATAATTTGCATTGCGTGCAACAAAGAAAAAAAAAAGTTGAAAAAAAAAAGTTTTTATATACCTACTACTAGAAATTGAACTGAAAGGGAACATGACATATTTAATTAAAAATATCATCAAGCGAAAATTAAGTAAATAATATGCAAATGGAACAGAAGGGCAAATAATTACAATAATTTTATCTGTCGCGGTCGAAATTACGTGAAATACTCGTATATTTATGGAATTAGGTTAGGGTAAATTCGTGAAATAGTGAAGTGAAAATGCAATATTTGACTGAAGCTAAGTTTTGATTGTCGAATTAAAACTAGTAAAAAAGGCCAAAATCACTCATTAAAGTCATTTAAAATGGGATATTTAGTGTTAATACTCATTAGCTATAATAACTCTTGTTCTCGCTGTTGTATTATTCAAAGAAACCGCTGACAAAGATAAAGTAACAAATTAGACAATTATTTAGGCAATTAGGTAAACCCACCACTAAAAAACAATTAGTATTTGAATCCGAGTTTTCGCAAATTTTCATGCGGCTTAACCGGTTTTCTGGCACAGAGTAGGGTAACTTAGTACATTATTTTAATATAGGTAAGGCTTTTACCCACCTAACGTGTTCTTGAGTGGAGGCCACGACTCGGTAAACATAGTGTAGGACGCCCTCTAACCAGGTGGGATGACGACCTGCGATGGCTGCAGGTAGAAGCTGGATGCGGCAAGCTGAAGATAGGCCGCTATGGCGCTCATTGCATTGGGGGAGGCCTATTTCCAGCAGTGGATTAATATATGCTGATGATGATGAACCATTTTTGTATTTTATATTCATTTATTCTCAAAAACACAAATTATATAAAGTCACTTACATGTTACGAGAACAGGGGTTCTTAGGTTAAGTATAGGTAGATTAGATACATAGGTTGTGGTCGTTCAATAGCTGACTCAGCTGTGTTCACTTAATATCAGTGTATTTATTTCCACCGTCATTACACTTGATGTCGTTAAATACTATAAATTTTATAAGTTAAATTACATTTTTTTTCTATAACACACTAACTTTTGACAAAGGGAACACCATAGCGCATTGTGCAAAGAAAAGCAGTCAGACATGCCTTCTTAAAAAATTGAAATAAATTGATTTATAATAATTTATCACAAGGAATAATAAATTATAAAAAATGTCAAAGTTCCTGCTGTATAAGGGCATTGTTGCGATTAAGAATTATACTAATTTATGATATGTTGAGATAATTTCAGTTTGATCGAATACATTAAATGAGTTTGACCTTATTGATTACATTTTCTGTTTGATGAAAGAAATTTGCTGAAACTTTTAGGCACAGTAACCACGTTAAATCACAAAGTTCCAAATGATCAGAAAAGCTTTGCTTCTAAAATATTTTTTCATTGCAGAATTCCATGTCGCCCTCGCAATTCAATTAAGATTATCGATCGAGCTTTATGCCTTCATCTCAATTTGAGATTCGTGGAATTATATTAGATTATATTAGAATTACGAATTTGAGTTCTAGGGATAAGTCACAAAAAACAAAAGAGGTGCTATGTTCAGCTATACGTATTTTTATGTACATACGTATATTGTTCAGGTGAACAGCGAATAAGTAAGCCGAAGATTTTCCTATTTGCCATGTGAAATCTTGTGAAATGTCACCATGATATGTGGCTACGTTTGACAAACAACAAAACAATTGTTATTTAGTTTGTCAATGGTTTGACGTAAATGCCGAAGCCGGGAAAAAGCTACAACTAAACAAGTACCGAGGTAAGGTACTAAAAGCGTGTGCCTTCAAAATCAAAATCCAGAGAAAATTTTGAAAATAACTTAGGTACAAACATTTGTCATATTATAAGTGTAAATGCAAATTTTACCAGAGTTACCTGTTTCTCGTCCCGACTTTATGGTTCCTAACGTTTTTATTGCGTGTCTATCTCACGCAAACCATTTTATGTTTATTCAGTCTCCGGGGAATTAAATATTTTCCTTCGAGTTTTCCTCTGCAATATTTACGATGTTGGTCTCGCGATAAAATCCCCCAGGACATTGGGATTTTTGCAAGTGTCCGGATTCTTACGAGGGTGTAGGACAAGGACAAACCAATTTATTTTTTGTTCCATCGTTTAAAATAAATATCGTTACGAGTTTTGAGATGTTCGACAAATTGGTATCAGGTTTTTATGGAAGCGCTTTCTTACATTTTTATTGGTCGTACGTAGCTGACCTACCTACAATGATTATGGACGGTAAAAGAAGATTGATAGAGTTTAAGATGAGCCCGAAGATTTATATTGATTACGAGTACTCAAATAGAGCATCTATATCGTCTAATAATTTTGTGCACACAAGAAGATCATGTTTGAATAGACCAGCAATAAACAAACATGACAGTCTTTGGGGACTGCGATAGAAGTGAAAACTAAAGTGTGCGGTGACGATGACGCGTTTCACGCTTTTTGTTCACCCAAAAAGTGGTCAACGCGAGAAGTATTGAATGAACTATAATGATCCTTGGTGTTCCAGATTCGCAGATGACATCGAGTTGATGACGGGCTCCCGACCCGGCATCTACTGGCTGATCTGCTGGAAGTACCTGTCTCCGCTGGCGATGCTGCTCATCCTCATATCTTCCTTCGTGGAGCTGGTCGTTGGGGGGTCTGGTTACGATGCCTGGATACCTGCTTTGGGTGGGTATTACCTATTTTGAAACGCGACTTACACTTCTCACTTTATAGTCTGTCTCCGTATAGATATATATATTTAGATAGATAATACTTTATTGCACACTTAGTTGTAATATAATAAACTATGCAGGTACAATAATAACTTAAACATTAAGTTTCAATTGGCGGTCTTATCGCTCAAAAGCGATCTCTACCAGACAAGTATTAAGTATAAAGAGTAGGTCTTGTAACAAACAAATTTTAATATTATTAGCAAGGCATCGCACGTAACCAACTTCAGAAAGATTATAACTAGATTGCCAATTAATGAATTATTTGGTACCTACTTATATCTGCAAAAAAGAAATGTCCTAATCGTATTGACGTACGTAAATTGTCTTTTCAAGATACTCATCCAAGAACCTTAATTATCTGATTGAAGTGTTGGGTAGCTTCTTTCAAATTTATGGTTTTAAATTTATGTAGGATAGAGATGGAGTATCGTGGTGATTTGAGCAGTTCAGCTTTTTCTCTGTTAGAGGCAGTTCAATGCTGCTCATTAGGGGAGACTTATGATCAGCAGTGAGCTAATATACGCTGATGATAACAATGACGACAAGTGGCATTCGTTATTTAGCTGGAAGCTTTAGCTTATAATTAACTAGCGACCCGCCCCGGGTTCACACGGGTGCAAATAAATGCATGTATTATATCCATATTAAAACTTGCTCTTGAATTACTCTATCTATTAAAAAAAATCGCATCATAGTCCGCATAGTAGTTGCGTAGTTTTAAAGATCTAAGCATACACAGGGAAAGATAGACAGCGGGAAGCGACTTTGTTTTCTACTACGTAGTATATTTGGAATTGACATCTTATAATGTTGATGCTTGTTGCAGGTGATACCGAAAAGAAGCCTTGGCCAGTTTGGGCGATTCTTCTTGTTGTTCTGATGGTGACAGCTTCTGTCATCTGGATCCCTCTTCTGGCAATTTGCAGGTAGGTTTCACCATTCAAGTCTATATTTATGAACTAATCGAATACTAGACCAAATGTAATGCCGTCTAATTTTAACGGGTGCTATTCTGTAACTTCTTTCAGAAATATTTAGGTCCCTAGCTTCATTATGACGGACTCTATTTTCTCCGGTCTCTTAAGAAGTGAGAGAAGCTGGATTTTGTAAAACAGTTGATGGTCAATGGATACTTGTCAATTTGGCGTTGCCTCCACTCACTCCACACCTCCTTTCACACACAGCCACTGCTCTTTAACTCATCTTCAAATCCATTCCAGATACTTCAACATCCCAATAATAGAAGACGAGGAACGCGCGTGGTTCCCAGCTGAGGAACTCCGCGACTTCCATGGCATCGAGCCCCGTCCTGTCTCCTCGTTGGAGACGGCTATCTTCTGCACCAGACCAGATGGCAGCGAGCGTTGCTGCTGGCCTGGCTGCTGCGAAACTGATGATGACGAGTAGGCTGTATAACTTCTCCACGCGGGTTACGAGTGTTTTTCACAGACGCGTTGACCGTACACTATGTACATTATAACTAGTACCTAGACTTGTTAACTGCACCTCTAGTAACCAAGTCACGTCTGCCACGTCCTGAGACTTCCCTAGACCAGACAACTAGAACAGACTGCGGCGTTGCTGCTAGGTTAGGGTTACGTAAACTGACGCTGATGTGTAGACACTGCTTTAGGACAGATGGCCTCATGCGTTTATTGATATCGAGTAGGCTGGGACACGGTATAAAGAATCGTGCTATTCGGAGCTATGTACATCACACGATCGATGTGATGTTCCTTCCTCTCTCTGTAAAGTCAGATAAATTCTTCCGCGTGATTCACGTGTCGTTTGAAACGGTGTTGTGAAGATTCCTCGTGGTCAAACCAGTTGGACTAAATAGTTTGACTACGAGGATGTACCGGACATAACACACGCGAGCCATATGAGACGTTTGATAGTTTCCATTTTATCCGGCATCATATTGTGGCCATCAAGTTATGTTTCTCACGTCTGTACCTATATGTATGTGATAAAGTTCTAGTTTATCGTGTGCTATAAAACTCTATTCTAGGTCAATGTGTTTTATACATCATCTATGTAGAGTTTAGAGTTCATAACATTTTATATAGTTATTCTATTCGAATGTGTGAAACTCCAAGATGTTTCCAATATTTAACTTGTAGTTTTTACTATCCCTCCTGGAACATTTTGGCCATCCAAGTTAAGAGTTGAATAACTTATTATTCAATATATAAAATAGGTGCCATAAATATACTGAATTGATATTTTATCGTGCCTACAGCGGTGTCATTTTAATCCTATTTGTATAAGAAATAATATTCGTATCGCAATCGACAACTTTTATATCAAATTTTAATATCAAGTGCAAAATATCATATCACTTTACCTTATATAGCAAATAAAAGAAGGACTTTTCGCATATCAGAAATACTAGTTTGCCTTTACGAAAAGGAATTTTTAAATTTTTATAGGTACCTTCATTAGATTCATACCCTTTGCAGTTTTGAATTGACTATTTAAATTATGAAAATATTTATCATATTAAAGACATATTTAGTACCTATAGTTACCTACCTACTACCTAGTAATATTTTATATAAGAAAATTAATGACAATACCTAAAACTTACTAAATATTGTAACTTGACAATAAAAAGTATACAAAAAGTTATTTACGCTTTAACTGTTGAAAATATTTACAAGTTGAAGAAAAATTGTTTAATATTATACTACTTTTACAACATTTTTTATATTTTATTATAATATGATTTAAAGTTATTGTCGTAAGTATATATGGTTTGATAAAAGTATCTATTTTGTTCAGAAACTTGACAATAAAACCTGTTTGAGGTAAAAATCTTTTGAGATAATGTACTATTTACCTATATCATTTTCTTAAGTTTTTCGAAAGTTCAATGTACATTTTGTACATATTTTTTTAACGATTTGTAGGGTTAATATAATTTACAATTCTGACAATACATGATCATAATGCTTCGAATATAGTAATTAAGATATTAGTAAAGACAATAATTTAGCGATTTATTTGTACTAGGAATATATTTAAATAACTTAGCCTATCTAGTTGTTATTGTAAATTTTGATGTGATATTATTGTTGTTATCTTTTGAGTAATATTTCTAGATCTAGTCTATACCTGACGACCGATGTGGCGCGGCGGAAGGTCCGCTTACGACGCAGGACGTAAAATACTTTCTAAACGACGGTCGATAACTCTAAACTAAAATTACTAAAGTGTTTGCGTCGTCTTTTATTTGAAAAGTTATATGGATGAAGATATGAGGTACACAAAATATGTCGTCATACTCATACCTACCTAACACATCAACGAATTAGCATGTCGACGAACCTTCGAGTAGAACCTTATTTTTTTAAGTTTTTCTAATCCTGCATATTGTAATTGGTATCTTATAATTTATAATGACGACCTCTATGGCTCGGTGGGCGAAGGACCGCCTGCGACGCAAGAGGTTGCGGGTTCGATTCCCGCCTCGGAACAGTTGTGTGTACGATCTGCAGATATTAGTTCCGGGTGTTCTGGTCGTTATATGTATAATTAAAAATATATATCTATGTAATCTATTGTATTAAATATATCAGTCATCTAGTACCCATAACACAAGCTCTGCTTACCATGGGGCTAGATGATGCTGTGTGGATTGTCCAACATTATTTATTTATTTATTTATAATATATTACAAATATGAAATTATTATTTTTTAAGTTTTTCTATTCCTGCATTTTCTTGGTACCTTATAATAATTATAATAAATAAATATATTTAGGTAAAACGATGAGTAACGCCAATCGATGTTATTATAAAGTTACGACGGTTATTTCAGAATAATTATTGTATTTTCTTTTAGAGAGATGTTAAGGGCCACTTTCACCATATCTCTAATCTAGGTTAGATTCATTCTGTCACCATTAACGAAATATACTTACCTAAGAACTTAAAAGTTATGTAGTTGCTTAAATTCGTAGATAGTATACTCGAAGATGGTGAGATTGGCCTTATTTATAAATGTAAGCATCAAAAACTAACTTGCTAACGACGACGTAAGATTGTGGTCAATTATTTAAAATACAAATCAAATGTCATCAATATTTAATAAATAAACTCCTAGAGCAGGGCTAAATTGTGCTGATGGGGTTGCCACGTTTCTGCAGTGCATCGGGTATGATCAGTGAGTCGCACACTGATGGCTTCACGCCATCATAAGAAAGCGTTGTGTGTCGCTCTTGAAGCGCCTGCGTGCCAGCCCCAACAACATTCTAAGCACATTGGCGGACAGGTGGGACTCTCCTTTTACGGGGCGCTGGATAAATTTACACGCAACACTTTTTAAGGGGCGGTGCCCCGGTCACTGATGGTCTCTCGCGTCCGCATATTTTTATTTTTGTCTGTGTCCATATTTTTAATTTATTTTATTTTATGTCATTGATTTGTGAGTCCTGTGCTCGAAATAAACAATTTTTAAGAAGATGGTCATATATACCTTCAGTTATACAGTTGGACCACTTTAGTTTTTTTCTAACGCGAGTGAACCACCCACTTAATGCATTTATAAAGGTTTAAATAAAATATGAATCCACTTATTATATATAAATAGACAATTATAATATGTTGATGTTTGTATCGTCTTGTATAGCAAATAATCCTGCCTAATAGAAATAAAAATAAAGCACTTATAGAAAACTTATAATTTTAACCCGTCCAATGCACAATACCGCAAAGTATTTTTTTTTATTTAATGCACAAAGTAGTTGGCTTTAGATTTGTTTCTTTAGAACAAGTTCTGTTGTTCTGTGGGCGAAAAATGGTTATTTTAAACAATAGCTAATATCCTACGATATCTATCATAATAAATCGTTTATTTGTAAAATGAGAATGACATGGAACAGAAACAGTTTTTAAAAATGTCATCTGCAGTTGTTTAAATCTGTCTTTATATTAACAGTATGCCTTTGTGTCAGTAGTACCGTTGATTTGTACCATTGATGGTACAAGTGACACAACTTTGTATCTTTAGTACCATTTATGGTACTAGTGACAATTATTTAGGATCAGTAGTACCACCATAAATATTGATGTATCGCTAGTACCTACCATGAATGGTACAATCATGTTTGTTTTCCAATAATAGATAAGAGCGACTCAATGATCAACTCTGTTTGAGCAGTGGGAAAAAAAAAGCGAGATTTTCTGTTTAACCCGTGCACTGCCTACCCTCACTGATGCGATGCAATGCGGGTCGTCATTACATACGGAATACAGTCAAATTAACAAATATAAAAAAATTTGCACATAAGTGCTCTAGGAAAATTTACCCCGTTCGAGTTTATTCGTTGATTACTTTTTAGCGCCCTGTAACTTGTTTTCTACTAGTATATAAATATAAATAAATGATATACTACATTTAGTGACGATGTATAAATCGTCTAGATTGGCTGTAAGGTCTACGTTACCCAGCGATATTGGAAATTTCGCATGATTGTTGTCTCTGTGTAAGTTTTAAGTGTTGATCGTAAAATAAAGTTCTAAAACTCCCACTGGTTTTATTCCTTGTAGGGTTTTTCTTTGTTAATAGACCCTTGTGTTCTTGAGTGGAAACCACGACTCGGTGAACGTAGTGTAGGACGCCCTCCGACCAGGTGGGATGACGGCCCGCGAAAGACTGCAGGTAGATGCTGGATGCAGCAAGCTGAAGACGGGGCGCTATGGCGCTCATTGGGGGAGGCCTATGTCCAGCAGTGGACTGATGTAGGCTGATGATGATGATGATGAGACCCTTGTGGGGGCTTTAGGGAAGCAGTGGGTCCGACTGGCACAAGACTGCCAGGGGTGGCGAGATAAGGAAGAGGCCTATACCTCAGTATAAGTATATACAGTACGGAAACTAGGAACAAACACTCGAAACGGCACACTCACACAAACATGCACATCGACACGGCTTCTGGGTGATTCTCGGGGATGCTCAGTAGCGGTTGTCGCGTCTAGGCGTGCGGTCGCGTGAATGTAAAAAATGACCCGCTACAGATATTGCGTTGCATACGGCTGTATGAACTCGGCTTCATCAAAACCGGAGCTGTCGTATTTTAAACTTCCTGCTGATTTTGAAAGGTAAGAATAATTTATTATTATGATTGTTAAAGAATAATGAGTCCGTGTGATCGATCATACATAATGAATTCGTGAACTTATATGTAAATCAAGAATGGCGGCGGTTTTGAGGATGTTTAAAGTCAATTGACGACCGATGTGGCGCGGTGGACGAAGGTCCGCCTGCGACGCAGGAGGTTGCGGGTTCGATTCCCGCCTCGGAACAATTGTGTGTACGATCTGCAGATATTTGTTCTGGTCGTTTTCTATGTATAATAAAAAAATATCTGTCTATGTAATATATTGTATTATGTATATCAGTTATCTAGTACCCATAACACAAGCTCTGCTTACCATGGGGCTAGATAATGCTGTGTGAATTGTCCAGCATTATTTATTTATTTAATGAGATTTTACAAATAGAGACGTCATACTCATTGTAAAGAAATAATAACTTGGCGATAATTTATTAAAGCTACATACCTACCTAGCACTGTTTGAGCAGACAACGCAAAGCGGCAACAGCGCAGTGATTTTAGTTCGAACAGACGAGACGCCGCCGCACGGCATAATATGTCCTTATCTCTGTCACTCATAAACGCAACGCACGCATTACTTGTCTCGTTCGTGTAGGTGGCAAAGCGGCAACCTCGCGGCACTGATTTTTGAGTAAATATAACATCATTGTTTAAACTAGATTGTAGACTTTCAAAATGTAAATATAAGATGGCGGCTGCAATCAATTATGAAATTTTGCGTCATGGGTATCGTTTTTATGGTTTTTGAGGGTGCTGAAGCCGATACTTCTGACAAAATGTGAATCCAAGATGGCGGCTGCTATAAATTATAATTTTTTTCCGTCATTGGTGTCATTTTCATGGTTTTCGAGGGTGCTGAAGCCGATACTGCTGTCAAAATGTGAATCCAAGATGGCGGCTGCTGTAAATTATCAACTCGCTTTTTGAAACGCGGTACGGTTCGCATCCGCTCATGAGCGTTGCGCGCGCGCTGCCGGCGCTACAATGTCTGCGTGCGCCCGCTCCGACGAGCTCACGAAACGTTTACGTCCAACCGCGGCTCACACGCGACGCCATGAGATTACCTATTTAAATTGTATTTGTAAGCAAATACTTTATTAACAAAAAAAATTTAACTAGTTAGAGCTAATATTTACAATTGAAACAATTGACCTAACTGCAGACTGTTGTAAACAATCTACAGGTAGCTCAATTGATCCATATCAATACCAGTCGGAAGCGTCCCCAAGACGCTGGCTGCATTGCCACGCTGTATGGCAATGCTGGCTGATGCGCTGCGCAACATACTCGCCAGATCTCGGGTCACGCGTCGCTTCGACCAGACGAGGATATTATTATATTATACCAGACCACATTTGTATGCTAGTTATTTCAATTCCATTTATTGATCAGTACAGAAAAAAGACGTCTTAATAAAAAATATATATCAAAAACAAGAAAAGTGACAACCCTAGTGCTATAATGGAGCGTAGGTATTTATTTCATCAACTAGGCTTAGTTTCCATACTGTTCTATATGTGTACTGTGCCTATACTCAGCAGTGGGTGTTACCGGCTGATTAGATAGATAGATAGAATAGACCTGACCCTTGTTTTGAGCACAATAGTACCTGGTGGAAAGTGACTATGATAATGGGCAGGATAGATTGAATGAGAATCGATAACACTTATTTAGTGAGGCTTACAACATAAGCACTTTGACGAAATATGAACAGAAACGTAGGAAATAATGTATCAATAAATAAATAATGCTGGACAATCCACACAGCATTATTTAGCCCCATGGTAAGGAAAGCTTGTGTTATGGGTACTAGATAACTGATATACATAATACAATACATTACATAGATAGATATTTTTTATTATACATAGAAAACAACCAGAACACCCGGAACAAATATCTGCAGATCGTACACACAATTGTTCCGAGGCGGGAATCGAACCCGCAACCTCCTGCGTCGCAGGCGGACCTTCGCCCACCGCGCCACATTGGTCGTCTCATGCAATAGTAAAAAAAGAAATATTGGAATTATTTAGTTTTGTAATGTTTCAGCGATTCCAACCACCTCTTAGCATACGGATATAAATAGGTACTATTGTAGAGACTACTTTTAATAAGCATTTACCTTATACCGACGGCCAGGTCGCGGCGTAAGAATTGACCCCTCTAATTCGATCCTTGTATGTTGTAAGAGTCGACTACCAGAGAAAAGGAAGCAACTTTATGTGTATTTTTACGACCTCATCTGCGATCATCACCGACGCCGACGGCCAAGCGTGGAGATTGTGTCAAAATCACCCTTGTTTAGGGGAAGCACCTTCAGTAGTGGACCGAATGGATTTGTACTGCTGGTAAGTTCTTACATAAACGCCTGAGATCGTTCCTAAGCGATAAGGCCGCCCATTGTACTTGTCGCATGTAATGTATTTTTGTAATGATCTGTATCTAGTGTAGAATAAAGTATAGTGTTGTATTGTAAAGGTCTATGTCCAGCAGTGGACTGCTATACGCTGATGATTGTATTGGAAACGTAATAATGGGTTGGTTAACGCGTCCACTGCCAAGCTTCAGCGGTGCAAACCAGATTATTGGCCGCTGTACGAGAAGCCGGAGTCTTTCGCATTCATAGTGTTAATAGAAATTAAAACCATCGGAGAATGGTATGCATCTTTGGCATTTAAAGTGTTAGTAGAAATTCAAAAAATGATTTAGTTTGGAACCAATTTATTGACGAACTCAATACATCAATATTAACGTCAGTTCAGTTACCCTACTGATATTTACTACCTATTTTACATTATTGCGAACAAAATCCAGTCTTTTACGAGGTACATACATACTGCCACCACAAAATAACTGTGCTATACCCCACTCAGAATACTTGCTCAACACAACAGTGACAAATCATCATAGGGCGCGTTCTTGGCCCCCCGCGCACTAGGCAGCCTCGCTGCGGCAGCCAGGGGGGCCTAATTTGTCGTTGAACAACAATCCCCTTTTACCTATTTTCATTATATCGATCTAGTATTTATGTATTTATTTTGCAATCCTAAGACAATGTGAGAGGTAAAAAAATTCACTTATGCTAAGTATTAGGCTTCTTGTTAGGGCGTCATACATCTTCAGAGGCAGATAAGCTAATAACATAATTAAGTATCACAAATTATTATAATTAATTGAATTTAATTTCTATAGGTATTGCACAGAGTTCAATCAAATAAACAATCTATCGTCACAACAAAAGTCGTGCAACAGGCGCGGCGACAATTAATGGAACGGCAATTAAATGTTGCCGTTCTTCAAGAGAACGATACATTACTAGGTACATAAATACTAGCCATTTTATATTCTACCATAAGGACTAAGAAGCTTACGAACAAACCGAATTACGGTTTATCTAAGCTCTTAGATAGGTTCTTACTGTGAAACATATAATAATGAAAAATAATAATAATAACTTAATCTGCACGACGACTATTTGTCGTCACGACAAAATGTGAACACGCCCAAAGTTTCGAAACTATGATGGTTATTAAATATTCATACTTACACAGCACTTGTAATAGAATGCAACTATGATTCGTATTTAAAGTTTTGCTATTATCATAATAGCAAAACTTAAAATACGAATCATAATCCGCTATATAAGTCCTCTCAGCTTAAAACTCTTTGCAGGCCGTGGACCTTACGCCCAGACAATCTGAATCAGTTTAAAAGCATACAGCGCGCGCGAGTAATGTATTCTCATTTGTTTTGAGCAAGGCCTCTGGGTAAGGCAGCCGCAGTATTTTTAATCATCTCATCATTTAATTATAACCACTATCTATGTATTTTGCACTACAAAGACTATTTCATTGGTTTGTATCATTTCCCATTTATAGGGAACAATATCATAATTATTGGAAACATTGTCATAATTTACTTACATGTAAATCAATTCCCTTTTTACATTTTGGAAGTAGAAATTAATAGTTTAAGGCATACTTCATTATATCTTCATAGAATTTCCGAGCTATAGTATAGTAATTATCAAATTGAACTAAAATTATACTAAGTCTTACGTATTTTATCGTTGCTGCTAAATTTGAACGCTGTCAGTGCTCCCTTCTCCATTCTCAGCCTTTTTCATCTTCTTTGCTTTAATGTCAGCCATGGTCTGTTCGATTGAGCGTAGATCCTTTTTATTTTCGCTTGGAACTTCTCCATAATTCTTATTCATGTTTGTCTTTTGAGCTGCTCTTAGTGCTGCTTCTTCACCAATCAAATGTGCATACTTCTGTTTGTAGAATGTGCCACTCAGTTCTTCTTTTCCTCGTTTACGTTTCCTGAATTTCTCGTCTTCCGAGTCTATAATGGCTTGTCGTTTCATGTCAATGTGCATTTGTGCCATTTCCGCTGCTTTTTGATCGCTCCATACGCCGCCTGCTCTTCTCACTGTCAGTTCGTCTTCGGAGGGTCCATTGTCTTTTGAGTAAACTACTGAGTATCTATCAACATTATCCTGTCCAAAGGAATAGACCTGAGCGCCGGCGCAGTCAGCAACATCTCGTATTATAGACCGGTACATCTGTTCCATCGGATCGAATTGCAGGTACGGCTTCTTACCATCAGCCAAGAACTCACAAATTTTCTCTTCAACTCGCTGTCGGAATTTATTTATCATATTCTTTTCTTCTTTCTGTTTCTTTTCAATTGCTTCCTTTTGCTTCTTCATGACATTTTTCTGAGCTTCACTGGTCGATGGTGGTGTTTGCATGGAGCTTAAGATAGAGTCAAGTAGATCCATTTTATACTTGATTTTCAGAGCAATAGGATGTGTAAGAAATTATCTCAGGAATGCGATGTTTCCAATTGGACGAAATGCGAAAGTTATCAACGAGTGAATCAGTGTTGGTACCTTTGAGGGCGAGTACATTGAGGGAGGTGTCAATCTGGGCGCAGACTTGGCCTCCGAAAGTGATGGTGTCTGCTGCAAACTCCAGGAGCTGTTTTAACGGGGGCTGAAGAGGTGTACCCCGCACTAACAGTGCTGCACTGCTGAAGTCTACTTCTCTACAGCTCTCTCGCAGTACTTTGTTCTTGGAACACAGGTTTCCAAACAGTTCTTCTAAAGTATGCCTTGAATAAAACAAATATTTTTTATAATAAAGTTATGACCATTTACTCATTTTGTTGGGACAACAAATGAGACAAAGAGATTTGTCATTTGCTTTAGTAACTAACACAACTATATGTATGTAGCTTACCATTTAGCTATCAAAGAGGCAATCATACCCATACTAGGGATAAGGTAATAGATTAATTACAATGAACAACAATGTGGATTCGTATGACTAGGAGCTTATTACACATTATGTTTTAGTGGTGCAGATTTGAATTCATACAACAAATACTAAATTCATACAAATAATTACTTCTTTGGGTTAGGGTTGTTGTTGAGTCAACACATACCTAGTTAAAGTTAAAACTAGCTTTTTATTTATCTATTAGTTAAAAGCAATTACTCACAAACTTTCTCTGATTCCTTCAATCTCTTTTGTAATAAGGTTATGTATGGAAGCACAAAGTTTGTCTTGAAGTCTCTCAAATTCTTCGAGTGGGGTGCCAGTAAGTTCCGATCTGAAAGGATATGATTATATTAGCCCCACGATGGGCCTAAGATAAGAGCACAACGAATGTCGCATCTTTAATACCACTTCGTTTTTATGGACATTGGTATCAGTTGCAAGTACAGTAAAAACAATTTTACTAAGCCAAAAACAAATAAAACACCGAATACTTACTCTTGCACGTTTTTATAGCGTTTTATCAGCCTATTTATAGCTGCTGCGCAATTCTGGCAGTCTTTCAAGCTATCCTTCGAAGTGTTGTAGAACTCCTCGAAAAAAGAGAAGTAATCAATAATTTGACTTTGTATTTTTGCTTCCATTATAAGGGGAGAGGTAGACAGCCATAGTTTTTCTAAACGACTATTCTAAAATAGATATTTTACTAATAGTAGATAAGTTAGAATGGTAGGTACCTTAGTACTGAAAACACGATAAATATATTTACACACGATTCACGCAGTACGCACGCACGGCAACATCCGTCCGTCCCAACTTCAACTTCTTTTAAATGGCTCTGGTAAGTTACCAGCTTACCAGAGCCATTTATTTAAAAGAAGAGTGGTACAAAAACGACCGAGACGCGACGCGCGACGATGATGACGACCGACGGACAACGCAACGAAATCATGAGACGACTACGATACATCGTCGTTGGCATAGAAGAGTTAGTATTAGAAACTCCTTTAGTAACTCGCTACTAAAAACTCTGAGAAGGGTGTTCGGGGCAGCTTTTGTATAGATACTTCCGTAGCGTAGTAAATTTTTTGCTCGTTAGAAATAATCCCACTCCTCAGCTGCAAGCTTTCTTCAAACGCTTCGTGTTTTTGCTTCCGAAGCGTTTAGATAAGTCTCCGAGGTTTTCTTCTCTACCCTGATTTCTACAAGCAGAGGCAACTGCCTCTAGGTCATTTGGTAAAAGAAGCGGTGTATCGCATTTGGTGGAAAAGGGATTTCTGCTTCCTACTCTTACTCTTCGCTTCTTCTCTTCTTCCTTGGGTATTTTTTTTCTTGGTATCAGGTGGTTGGTTGGGTATGGTTCAGGCTTCTTAAGTAGGTAGGTACGAGTATGTAGGTATTTAATGGATAGATAACAACAAGTCAATACTAGAAGCTGAGCTTCTAAAGTAATGGGTCTATTTTATTAAAATAAAAACCATAATCATTATCAAGTATGTGGTAATGACGATAAAATAATAAGTAACTCACAAACGAGTGGCTATCGTGACTTAAAGCTTAATTTTTGTAGTTAAGTTACAGATATAATGCTGTTCTTTTGAATAATATTTAGAAATCTTAAAATTAACAACCATGTTTTGAGCGATCAATATGGGGATCAAAATTTTGAAGCGGGTTTTAATCCCTTCTTAAGTTCTTAGGACTAAAGGTCCGGCTTGTGCCTGCTTCTCACTGCGAGCATTTAATTTATGGTGGAAAAGTTGGTCTGCTCCCTGCTGCACAACTATTTTCGGTAACGAAACGTACAGTACAGAGCGACTATGACGACGACGAGGAGCGAACACAAGAACGATAGCAAAAATAAAAACGAAACGTAAATGTATGAAAGAAACGTTATATAAAAAAAAACACCAGTCAGTCCGTACCTTGCGTTCAACAAAGGTGCATGTCGGTTTTTGTCGCGGTCCCGTTACTAAAAAACACGTCACAATATCAAAGAGAAAAGTGTAACCAGCTGTGTTTCGGTATTTATAATGAAGGAGCACAGTGTATCCCGTAAATTAAAATTTATTTAGAGTTACAAGTGTCTGACTTCCGAAAAAATGAATGGCAAATATTACGGTGAAACCGGCGGCGCTTTCTCATCTGACGACGGCATGCGCGCCGAAATATTGAACCCCTTCGTTCATAAATTGGAACTAGACAACACATTCGACAAGATAAAGGTAGGTAAGAGAGGTAGAAGGTACATTGAGCGTTGCATAACGGAGTCGGAGAAAGTAAATAAATTACCTCATCTTGCAAAATGTTAGGGTATGGAACAAGCACTGGCAGTTTTCTTGGTGTTACTGCGCAGACTCCCGTCGCAAAATATTTATTAGATCATTGTTTTTACATACATCTACTACTACGGCTACAGTCTATAAAATTTATATCGGTCTAAATCGTCTACATTCTTGCTAAAAACAAATGAATAACAAAACAATATAATATAGGTAGCATCGTCAATACTTTCGTAAATGGCAACAATTGAACCATTTGCTTATGATCTTGCGGATAATTCTTAAATCAAAGGTAGGTATTAGGTATAGGTATTTAGGTATCACCTGTTCTAGTCCATACTTGCCAGCTTCTTCTGCAGTCAGAATACCTACCTACCTACCTAATCAGAATGACTTTTGTTCGATGTGGGCAGACATTTAACTTTTACGCCATAAGGTTAAACGTAGTTAAACCTACCTCAACTAGACTATGAATCGTTTATTACGCTATTAACTACTAAGTAAGTTAAAATAACAAGTATACCTAATAATCACAATATCACAAAGGTACAAATGCGAAAGTTGCGCATCAGACGGAAATTTTGCATAGATTTAAATCTAGACCTGAAATAAGACAGAGGTAACTTTTAATCCCATTTTTATCGAAATCACATTTCCATAGAAAATTCGCGTGCGATGCCGCAATCAGAAACTAGTTTATAAAATAACATAAATAACATAGATAAATAATAATAAAAGACTCTGTGAAATCCTGATCAACTAGGTAGGCTGAAGATCAGGAATAAAAAAACGTGTTGTAGCGTCGCGTTATAGCTAATTTTAAAGAACCTACCTAAAACCAATCCTAAAACCTTTTACTCCTTGAGCAGCATCAGTAGGCTACTCAGTAGGTACTCACCAACCCAAAACTATACTATTTGAGCTGTAGTGTAGGTCATTGACCTACACTACAGAGCAATACCAATAACCCCAGCAAGCAGCCACCTCAGCAACCCAAGAACTTTTACCTCTTGGGACTCAGGGTTTATAATAAACCATAATAAAATACGTAAATAAAATACCCTTGAAACTTTTTGTTATTATTTTATCTGTTCGTGTACTAAAAAAACTAGTTTATTTATATGTACTACAAAACGATTCCGATTCCAACGATTTTGTTACAATTTACTTGAATGCGAACAGATTATTTTGCTAGAGTACGATTTTTTTTGCCATTGTAAGTTTGTATGTACCTTACCTAGTTATTTCCTGTTTGAGCGCAATATGATCGCCGATAGGTTACTTGAAGTTATCTTGGTCTTGTCGAGCGAGAGGTGGTTTTGGAGGACGAGATTTGTCCTCCAAAACCACCTCTCGCTCGCTATCTCATCCATCATGCACTAGGTAGGTACCTCTACTAAATTGCTAAAGGTACCTTCCTTTGTCACGCATTCAATCACTACATAATATAAAGCAAAGTCGCTGTCTGTCTGTCGCTGTATGCTTAGATCTTTAAAACTACGCAACGGATTTTTATGCGTTTTTTTTAATAGATGATTGTTTTCAACGCGGGCGAAGCCGCGGCTAGCGAGTTATAAAAAAAACATAAAAAATAGTCATTAGTTTCTGGCTAGATTATGCTGTAAGAATTACTTGTTTCTTTAATTTATTTAAGAAGAAAACACCTTTAACGGATAACTATAAGTTAACGTTAAACGTTAAAAAGTATGGTTCATCAACACTATCTGACCACTCATGATAAGTTTTCTAGATTTTTATTTTTATTTTCTATGTTATTTATGTTAATTGTTCCTGTTTTTTGTGTATTTTTGCTCTATTTTTATATATGTACGTTCTTAAGATAAATATTAATTATTTTATATATAATTTTCTTAAATAATTACGCCACCGTCAGCTTTAAACGATCCTATCCATCCAAAGGTTGCCTGGAAGAAATCCACAGATTGTGCCACTAGATTTAGTTAGTATTAAGATCCTTTGTTATTTTTTTTTTGTATTTATGTTGCAATAAAGTTATATTGTATTGTATTGTTAACGTTTGTTTATAATTAATTAATGTGAAATTAAACAAGGTGATTAAAAGTTCAGATTATGATCCGGAGATCGCCCTCGGTAAAGGTATTTATAGGCACTTATTTATAAAGGAAAAAGCAAAGCATTATAAAATCTTTATGTTCCTTTACTTAAAGGATTTCCAGCGTGGTCAAACTAAAAAAAACTACAAATAACATGAACAAAATAAGCAATGTAGGTCATCCTCCGGCCCGTCGACCTAGCACGGGGGTTGTTATCTAGGGTAGAATAGATAAAAACTACATGGCATCGTCATGCATACTAAACTAGCTGACCCACACGGAATTTCATTCGCATGGAATTTAAAAATATCTTAACTAATGTAAGTTTCCATGCAAACTATCACCACCAAAGTTCTACAACCAATCCATTAAGATTTTAAAGTTAATATTAAAACGAAAATCTATGAATCCCATTTCTATATGACATAAAATAATGATATAAAACTTTGTAGTTCCAGAGATCGCGTAATGATATTTTACAACAAACTGCTTACTAGCTAGGATACAAACTAATTTAAACTCGTACCTACAATCTAAGAGACTGTGACTAAACTCCATCAATAAATAAAGATATTAAAAAAAAACTATGAGACATAAATTTGAACTTTTAAGTATGTAAATACTTGTGCCAGGATGTCCTGCTCTTCCATAAAAATACATGGATTTTACAAATAAACAAAATTAAATATAATTTTAAAATACAATTTTTTTTTTTTTAAATAAATGATAACTTACTACTATTGTTAATTGTACGTACAAAAATAACTCTCTGGGTTTTTTATTTAATAGATAGCACTGATACCTATGTGAATTTATGTTAAATGTGTGTTTGTGTGTGCATGTGTATATTTTGTGTGTCTGGCGGCTGCTCCTGAGGACACCGGTCTCACAGTCCGTGTAACAGGAGCTGCCTATGTGTGTGTGTGTGTGTGTGTATGTGGTACCCCTGAGGACACCGGTGGTCTCATTACAACTAACTTAGAAAACTAAGACTAAGCTATAATACAAATAAGGATAAATAAGGTCATAAAGTTTATTTTGGTAATTTTGAGAACTTTTGTAGAAGATTGCTATTTTATTATCCACTGTATCCTGCGCTCACAGATATTTGTGACCGCAGACTGTATCGAATGCACGTCGAAAAGCACATAGAGTTAACCAGCGTATTTTGTAAGCCTAAAGAAATAAATGCTATTGACTTTGACTTTGATGTTCATCTGATTCGCGAAAGTTATTTTATAATTAGAGCATAATTGACGGATAAATCGACGAGCATACAGAAAAAAAAAATCTGCACAATAAAAATTACAATCGACGAACATAGAACCTCCCCCTCCTCCTTAACTCGGTCAAAAACAGTGCGACGTAGCTCAAACATAATAATTTAGACCCGAATCGTCTAGTTTAGTGTAGACATGAAACTCTGGTGCCGTTACCGCCGACTTTTGATGTGTATTTGTGTGTGAAGTCTAGACTACATAATTATACTGCGCGGTCCAGTTCTGTGTTTTGACGATAGAAGCTCTAGCTCTAGCTTGATCATCACCTACTTGCCGCCATTACACTGTACATTTTGTATAAATGAAAATCGTTGCAAACAAAAGACCATTAAACAATTATCACATAATAACACTTTTGAAACTATCATGTTTATTAACACTAAAGTCATTTAAAACGGGATATTTACCATGATTTGATTTTTGAGTTTTCCAATATTTCGGCACAGTTTCATGCGCCATGATCACGGAATAACTGAAAAAGTTTTAAAAATGATTTTAGTATCACTACACTACATATAATAGTATAAAATAAAGTCGCTTCCTGCGTCTGTCCATTTGTATGGCGTTGATATTATGAGAATTGAGCGTTATTTGGGTTACATTGAAACCGTTTTTCTCGGATTTGATGCGATTTTTTAAATAGATCGAGTGATTCAAGAGGAACGTTTATAAAAGATTTGACACATAGATTTCCACGCGGGCGAAGCCGCAGGGCGCAGCTAGTAAGTTATAATAAGATGACATTTACATGTATTGCTCGCAGACGCTATATTAGGTATTGGGGGACTGCAGTGAAAGAAACGCTCTTTGGTCGATACCAAACCTTGCGTAACGATTTAATACGCAAGGTACATATTAAGTAATATTACTTCGGTAGGTAGGTATATATAGGTAATACAGTGACCGCCTAAAAGAACTATCATCATCATCAGCCCTTGTGGACCCACTGCTGGGCACAGGCGTAAAGACATTCGCCTCAGATCTCAGCTAATTCCGGGGCCAGGTGAGAGAGAAAAGAGCTATACCTACATATGAAGACTCCGAAATCACGTGTACTCACAATACCACAGAAGTGGCTAAACCCGATAGACAACGGAATCTTCAAATGTTCATCTCTTTAAGGCACTGACTCTTTTAACCCCCATAAACTTCGAAGAAGACGGAGCCAACCCCACGTATTAAAACCTTACGTAACTATCATCGACCAAACAAACATCGTATACAATACAAACAAGGGAACTAAGTGAAAGTATGCACGTCTTGTGAATCTAGAGAATACTAGTAGGTAAGTAGCCTAAGGCTACCGCGGAAATGGCTAGAGGTTTCATTTTCACTTCTAAAAACATTGTTCTCTGTTATGTTTAACGTCTTTGGTCAGTTAGATTCTGCAGAGATAATTATTTTTATAGCTATCTATCAATGCGGTGGTTACGCATGTGATTAATTTTTCTTGCCAATATTAAATTAAAATTAGCGAATTGAAGGCCAAACAAAATATAAAATTACCTATTTATGGAGCGGTTTGTAAATGCGCTAGTTTACTAATTTAGTCAGCCTCTATCAGCCCTGTCAAAATATATTTCAATATATTTGTCGCATAAAATAATCCTGCGAAAAAATCTGTATTTTACTGACGCAGTATTTTACTTCTGCAGGTCGCATCGCTTCATATTTTGTAATGTTTATTATTAGGTATACATTAATAATGTTTATTATTATTTGAAATACATACTTTTTCTGTTTTATGTTAATATTAGTGTAATTTTTACTTGTTCCAGACTGCCATATTCACCGTGATCCTGCTGCCATTCCGAGTAATAGTGATATGCTGCCTCATAGTCACCGCCTGGTTTCTGGCCTGCATTGGCCTCTATGGCCTTAGTGAAGATGACCTACGGCGGCAGCCCATGACAGGATGGCGGAGGTAAAATCAACCCAATACTCTATGTATACAGTCTAGTTTAGAATGATGAGATATTCTTTGGCCTGTTCGAGTCTCCATTGACTAAGCAAAGAAGTCTTATGTTGTCAGAACCGACTTTGTTACAAAAAGGCAGAAGTAAATTCAATCTAATACCTTTTGCACACAGTTTAGTTTACAGTGATTACTGCCTTGTTTTTTGTTCCCTGACATACTGAAGAAGTCTTTAGAAGACTGATGAAGTTTATTTGTCAGTCAGTCAGTCAGTCCACTTTGAATAAGCTCTTATAGACAGTGAATTTATTTGTTCTTGCCTAGAATCGATAAAAGCTAAATTTCGGTATTCGATTGGGTACAGTTTGATGGTTTAACAAAAACTAAAATACGAATCCAAATTTGAAAGTTTTTCGGGACAAATAATTTATACGACGCAAATAAAATATGAGACTACCACGGGGTTATTCACACCTCAAAACTCCATCAAAATTGGCCAACAATTGACGGAGAATAAGGCTATATACATATGTATAACTAAAATATGTACCTACACCCGAACATGCGCTGAGCCTCCTCCTTTTTTCAAATTCGGTTAAAAACAAAGTCCCTTCGAGCGTGTGTATATTCACTAGGCTACCAGTGTTTTTGTCACTTCCAAGAGGAAGTGACAAAAACACTGGTAGCCAGACTTCCTCTTGGAAGTGACAAACACACTGGTAGCCAGAGACTTCCTCTTGGAAGTGACAAAAACACTGGTAGCCAGAGACTTCCTCTTGGAAGTGACAAAAACACTGGTAGCCAGAGACTTCCTATTGGAAGTGACAAAAACACTGGTAGCCAGACTTCCTCTTGGAAGTGACAAAAATACTGGTAGCCTAAAAAACCTCTCACAGGTTTTTTAGGCATAGAAGGTTACCTTGTGCTGGTATCATGAACCTCTATGGCTACCTAGTCATACAGGTACATTATGGTACCAGCACAACAGCAGGTCTAAATCCGTGACCATGAATGCGTAAGCGGGTTATAAAACGTCGGGATGGTAAATCAATAAGTTGCGAAGCCCTGCTGAGAAATGTTACATAGCCAGTCTTCGTTCTGACGTAATTTGAAAGGAACATTTCAATATCTAAATATTACCGGGTACGTGCCGGGAGCAATGCAAACAAATATTTGTTGAACAATGAAAATTACAATCAAATAATAGAAATAAGTAAGAACTAGTAGAAACAATTGAGCTTACTGTAGACTGTTGCAAATATATTTTATTTTGCGCCGCGAATTAGAATATAAGAAAGTGTGGTATGCCGATGTTAGGTCCATTAATCTTCAAACACCTTCGAACTAATACTCGTATAGTTCTTTTTGCGGCTATTTGCGGTCATTAAAACATTAACACAAACATGAAGTAAAACACGAGAAATTAGAGCTAAAAATGCCCGTCGATTGTCGCCATAAAAAAATGGGACAAGTTTTGCTAAACCTATTACATTACCATCTAATGGTCTTGTTACTCGCATACCCTAAGAGCACTACCAATGACATAAACAAAACAGCATTGTACAATCGGTAGGTACCTACATAACTGGCTATGACTCTGCCTTATTGAATTTATATGACCTAGTCTACTCGACTCTACATGAATGTGAAAGAGGCCCTTTAGATCTCCGTTGGGTAGAGTTTGTTTGCTAGTTTAGAAAGTAGTGACTATCATTGTGAGTTTATAACGCGTTACTTGATGCTCGCTTGGCCCCGATCTGAAGAACTAGTAATGGTATGAGACGAATCTCAATAGTAGAGAGTCTTTCTTATATAGAAATTGATGGTCTAAAGTTGAGAAGGAACAAGCAATTAATTGGATATATAAGATTTGCTTTTGAATGTTAACTTCTTTCGCAAAATAAGGAATTGAAAAATATTGAATACATAACAATATAATTTGAGACGACCGATGTGGCGTGGTGGGCGAAGGTCCGCCTGCGACGCAGGAGGTTGCGGGTTCGATTCCCGCCTCGGAACAATTGTGTGTACGATCTGCAGATATTTGTTCCGGGTGTTCTGGTCGTTTTCTATGTATAATAAAAAATATCTATCTATGTAATGTATTGTATTATGTATATCAGTTAGTTATCTAGTACCCATAACACAAGCTCTGCTTACCATGGGGCTAGATAATGCTGTGTGAATTGTCCAGCATTATTTATTTAAAAAAAAAAAAAAATAATAATAAATAAATTTCAACGCCCGTCGAGGTTTCGCCGCGGAAGATTGACGCGTGCACCGATACTGATGGTTTACATGGCACCTAGGTATGCGGGAGGGGTGCTTACAATTATAGTAAAGCGCTAATGCCGCGGTAGATAAGATCGAAAAGAGCATATACCCGGTGAAAAAAAATCTGTAGAATTAATTTTATTGATTATAAGAAAGCATTTCGTTTTGCTTTCTTATATTCTTCTATACATAAGGTATAGTAATAAAAATATAGACATTTGACGCTGAACCATTCAATGATAATAAATATAAGATAATTTTATCATCGGCCTATGTTAATCCACTGCTAGAAATTAAGACACAATTGGAGAATGCCATAGTACCCTGTCAGCTTGACGCATCCAGTATCTGCCTGCATTGCAGTCGTTCGCAGATCATTGTCCCACTTGGCCGGAGGGCGTCGAACACTACTATTGCAGAGTCGTAGTCTACACTCAAGAAGTTGTCGGTTCTTTGCCGGCCCACTGCCCCTTCAGCTTGCTAATTCTTGGAGCTATGTCGATAACTTTGTTTCTCTGTCGGATGTATTCGCTACGAATCCTATGCTTCAGCGAAATTCCGAGCATAGCTCTCTCCATAGCTCGCTGAGCGACTTTGAACGGGTGTACCAACCCCATGAGTGACGTCTCAGCTCCGTAGGTCATGACGGGTTCAAGCATTGTGGTATGGATGACGAGAAGACTCGGCCTAGTTTCCCAAATGCTGCCCAGCCTAGCTCCTCTTGGCGTCCTTCTCCAAATAGTTTCTACCTAACTGCAGAATCTGCCCGAGGTAACAATAGCACACAATAGTTGGAACGAATCTATTAGTTCAGGGTGAATTGATACGGTCAAAATGTTTTGCAATGTTGCCCAAATACCTACTTCAACTTCAATGTTTTATTATAACTATCCAAAAGCAGCATATTTGTAGTTTATACACAAAAAAAAATATTTTAGGTTCTCGCAAGCGACCATACTGGCTTCGCACGCGTTGTTGCTATGGAAACGTTTAAAGGTTATATCTTTCCCATGGCAACTGATTTATGGGATAAAAGTAGCCTATGTTTGATTCCAGGCTTAGTGCTCACGGTTGTCTGGTAGAGATCGCTCTTGAGCGATAAGACCGCCAAATTGTCACATATCTTGTATTATTATTTTTTTACCTTGTTTGTTTTATTTTTAAGTGTGCAATAAAAGTGTTGTCTATCTATCTATCTATCTACATCTAGGCAAAATTTCAATCTGATCCGTTTATTCGTTTTGGTGTGAAGAGGTAACATACATCCTTACCTACATTACATCCGAACTTTTCCATTTATAATATTAATGTGAGCATATTAAATTACATGGGAGAATGCATTCTTCTATGTTATTACAATTCTACAACTCTATACATCGTATGCAACTAACGTCGACTCGACAATTGCGTATGAAAGCTGTTAAAACTGCATAATATCTGTAAACCGGCTTATTCTGGAACTTGATTTCCGTTTTAAGGCGCGCTGGCGTTCCTCACACTAACTTCCGCCTTTTCTGCTTCAAGTAATAAAAAAAACTACACAACTACACTGTACATAATAGAACATATAGATACATTAAAATGCTATTTTAAAGCATCTGTACCAGTTTCGTGCCAAATGATTTTTTATATGCCCTTTTTAACGTAATGAATGTAATAGTAATAATAAATAGGTATAAAAAAATATAGAAAAACTACAACATGGGTCTCTGCAGGACCTGCACCCCATAATACAAAAAAAACATTTATTATTGGCTTATTAAATAAATAATACTGGACAATTCACACGGCATTATGTAGCCCCAAGATAAGCAGAGCTTGTGTTATGGGTATAACTGATATATGACATAAATAAATAAATAAATAAATAATGCTGGACAATTCACACAGCATTATCTAGCCCCATGGTAAGCAGAGCTTGTGTTATGGGTACTAGATAACTGATATACATAATACTATATATTTTACATAGATAGATATTTTTTAATATACATAGAAAACGACCAGAACAACCGGAACAAATATCTGCAGATCGTACACACAATTGTTCCGAAGCGGGAATCGAACCCGCAACCTCCTGCGTCGCAGGCGGACCTTCGCCCATCGCGCCACATCGGTCGTCAGACATAATACAATGCATTAAATATGAAGGTATTTTTTATTATAATAAAAAAATCGTTTATATTAAATGCATGGGTATTGTCTATGTATACATCACCAAACACCACAAAACATCCTGAACAAATATTAGCATATCGTACAAACATTTGCCCCAAGCCGGTAATGATAGCTAGATACGAGTAGGTAACACATTTATTTGTAATCCGTAACCTCCTGTGCCGCAGGTGGACTCCTCGCCCGCTGCGCCACAGAGGTCGTATTACTAAAATAGGTCTGAATAGTCTCAGTCAATTCTAAAGTGAAATGGTGTCTTGTAGTCTAGACGTAACTGATACATCTTCGGCCAGATCACCACTTACCATCAGGTGAGATTGTGGTCAAACGAACTTATATTACATAAAAGTATAAATGCGAATTTTGGATGTTTAGATACATATGTTTGTTTCCTCTTCACGCCAAAATACGCAATAAACCATTGAGTATTGAAAACTACTTAACACTTTGAAAGCTGAAATAACACGGTATGTGTTTTCTACAAGTGACTAATATGCGTAAATCCACACTAGCGCAGCGGCTGAGAAAATACAGATCTTGTGACTCAGCATAGCCGTAATATTTTTCGAACGAAACGCATGTGCGGCAACACAACCGCTGTGTAGAGCGGCAGCACGAATTTTTTAGGTTAAAAAAAGATCGCAGTCGTCGAAAAAAAATCGCAGTCAAAGTGTTAACAGATTGGGCTGACATTTTTAATTCAGGTAGCTCTATCCTGCAATCAAAGATAATTGCTACTTTTTATGTCATATAAGTTCTCATGGGATAGAAATAACCTTTAAACGGTTTCATAGTCACAACGCGATGGAAGCCGCGGGCAGATACTAGATTACGATAAATAAGGTAGCGGCGCTGTGAAGACCTATAGCACCTTCATATTTATATTGTAGTATGACTGTATAATTTAATTGAATATTATTTGTTGACTTTACGTTTTTGAAATGATTCCGCACAGCTTTCCTCTTGAAAACCAAAGCTTAGTCATAGTTAATATTGTCACGTTTTCAATTGGACCAACCGTGAAAATGCAAGTAAAATCAGAATGATAAAGAAACAGTTTCGTTGTACATTCCGAGGCTAGTCTTTTCAAGGTTATATTTACAAATTCTAATTATATCCGGTGTAAAGTAAACAATTGTTTCGTCTTTTGACTAGTTTCGACACAGTTACCGTGAACTGTGAATACAATAGATTTGTCAGGCATAATGGACCTGTACTATGTTATTGTGTGAGGTCATTTTTTTGAAGCTTTGAAAAACTAAGCGGAAACTAAATATAACAGTGACCACTATGGATCAGTTGATCTACCTTTAGATTGTTTGCAATAGCAGTTACCTCAATTGTTTCAGTTGTAAATACTAGTTCTTATTTATTTCTATTATTTAATTGTAGTTTTCTTTGTTCATTAAAATGTACACTTGTGTGCTTGGAACTTGAAAGACAAATTCAACAAACCCAAACTCGCTGGTGTCAAGTCGTTTTGTTCAGGAGTTCCTATAGCCTTCTGTCTCCATCATCGGATCAGCTTGATGGTAAGACATTGCATTGTCACCGAACTTACCTAAGTATAAAGCATTAGTAGAAGCGTGTAGCTGTGGAAGCTCCTATATAGGCCAAACGAAGCGTACTATTGCCTGCAGGGTCAAAGAACACATACGAGCAGTTAAGAATCGGGCAACCGAGAAGTCTGCCATAGCGGAACATCTTCTCGAGTCTGGTTCAAACCACTGGATCGAGTTGCACAATCCACAAGTAATCTCAACAGAGCGACACTACATAACAATAATGGTACATGAGGCCATTGAGATTACGAAACATAGGAACTTCAACCGAGAAGATGGCTTCCAATTATCGGGAACCTGGAACCCTGTTGTGAGAATGTGCAAAAACCGAAGAAGTGATGTACCAACCGCGTCGCGTTCTGATACCGTCAGTGTTGTGTGTCGTGATCGAGCTGCATTCGATAATAATGAAACCAGTGGTAGTGGTAACGTTCGTAGCAAAAGACAAAAAATGAGGGTAGTTCGGTATGTCTGCCCATAAAAACTTACTCGCAGTCGCAGTGCCTTCAGTTATTCCGTCATCATGGCGCATGAAACTGTGCCGAAATATTGGATAACTCAAAAATAAAATCATGGTAAATATCCCGTTTTAAATGACTTTAGTGTTGATAACCATGATAGTTTCAAAAGTTTTATTACCTTCGGTTGAAGATAACTGGCCTTAAATTCAGTTGCAAGATTTGTCCCACTCCAACTAACAGAGCATGTAGATTATAAGCTTGTAAAAAAGATACCTACATATTACTTTTTATGAACCTTTCGACACGATATAATAATTCTGTTACTGTACTTCCAATATCAGATAATTGCTGTAATATATTTATCTATATCTATACTAATATCATAAAGAGGCAAGGTTTGATATTTTGTTTGTTATGTTTGTTTGCTCCGAAACTACTAGACCGATTTGAAAAAATTCTTTCACCGTTGGGAAGTTACACTACCCCCGGTGAACATAGGCTATATTATATTTTCAAAAAATTTAAAGAACCGTACTAAAGCCGTGCGAAGCCGGGAAGGTCCGCTAGTTTTGTATAAAACGCGAGTTCAAAAACAGCTATAATATTGTAAGTACGTAGGTACGTCTCGAGCGCTTAGAAAGTCTTGGAAAGCAATTCAAGTGGTCATCGGTGCTTCTAACGACTGAATCATTTTGACCTACTTTTCTGTTCTTAGAAATATCTATCCTACATATTTTTAGACGGTTAAAATGCATTGTAGGTTCGGCTGTCCCAAATCAAAACACAGTAAGGGACTTCGAACAAATTTTACAGGAGGGTAAAAAAAGCTGATTTTCTTATGCCTTACCAAATTATGAATCTACAGCTCAATATGATTCTTGGAGATGGTAGATAAGATTACTGATTTTCAGAAATAAATATACTGAATACAGATTTAATCATATTTCTGCAAAAAAAATTGGACAGTCGGAAAAAAGTAATTTTTAAAATGCAATTTAAATTTCGCTCTATATTTTCTGTTCCGTGATTTCGCTCTGAAACGTACGATACCAGTGACGTCGGTCTGTGACGTCACCGATGCACCAACATAATTTGTTGATACAATATGATCATATAACAGTGTCAAGAGAAGAAAGTCAGCCCTGTACCATACGAGTACTTATTCTGTTCCTTTCTATTACATAATTGTGACGACATGACGTCACAAATCAGTATTATCTGATTGGTGGTCAACGTGTCATGTCATGGCGGGTTGCTATATTTTGTAGTTTTTTTTAATCAAAATAATGATTAATCTCGATCAAAAATATAATTGAAAACGTTTTTTGTAACTTATGGCTCAGGTTCATTCGGTAATTACATCATTTTGTTAATTTTTAGTTACAGTAATCAGGGATGATTACTGTAACTAAAAATCAACAAAATTTTGTAATTACCGACTGAATTTACAGTATTAACAGATATACATTTGGATGTATTTACAGAAACTTATTAAATTAAATCTACCTGTCTTTTGTAAGTAAAAAATACCTCAAAGGCATTGCTTAAAGTTAGAAGAGGTTTTTAGTAAAAAAGTTATATATTAGGGCTTGTAATTACTACTTTACATCCCCGTCACTACTAGTTCACTGCTGATAAGCGCCTTATTGATATCTATACTAATATTATAATTCATATCATTTATTGTAATTTCATGCATAAAGGTAGTTTCTTAGGTGTAGTCTTAGTGGGTAGGTACACAATGCATAAAAACCCTGTCAGGGCACAACAATTTTTGGGTTTTTTTTAAATGTTAGACTAAAATTCTAAACAACCATTATTTATAAAATTAGGAATATCATATAGGAATTATAGGAATGAAATAAAGAGGAAAGGTTTGATTTTTTGTTTGTTTGTATTGAATAGGCTCCGAAACTACTGGACCGATTTTAAAAATTCCTTCACCGTTGGGAAGCTACACTATCCCCGGTGAACTAAGCCATATTATATTCTCTTTATCCCCCTAGAAAAGAAATGAAATTCGAATTTTACGCGGGTGAAACCGCGGCAAACTGCTAGTGAAAAATATGAAGTAAAAAGAAAAAGTTATCATACAATTAGAAGAAAATGTATCTGTTCTTCAGTAATAATATGCTTTGCCGTATATTCCCTCCAGCAAGTTCCGCTCGTCCATCCTATCTCTCACCCACCTGGTGATCATGGCTGCCGGCTTCCACCGCGTCAAGGTCCTGGGCAGGGAGAACACGCCAGCAGACCCTCGGGAAGCACCCGTGCTGGTGATGGCGCCACACTCCTCGTTCTTCGACGCTATCTCGATCGTGCGACTTGGAGGTCCCAGTGTGGTGGCTAAAGCGGATACTGCGAGGCTACCGTTTATTGGACGTATGTGGTTGTTGCATGGTTTTGTTGTGTTTGTTTATTGTTTTGATGTTTTCTGACGGCTCTCGACTCTGTTGGTCGTTTTTCCACTGGTCCAACGGTGCCGTCCCGTCCGGCGCGCGATAATGTATGAATTTGCCCAGTTGTAGGACCAACCTACTTGAGTTTGCCCCGTGTCACTCTCTATCTATTTACTTAATATTTTGTCCCAAAACAGCATAGATATATTTTACCAAAACCTACTGAAAGCCATATAAAAATTATCTATCTATGTTATATATTGTATTATGTATATCAGTTATCTAGTACCCAGAACACAAGTACTGCTTAGCTTGGGGCTAGATCATGTTGTGTGAATTGTCCAGCATAAAAAAAAAGGTATTGTGTAATGGTTGTACAATAGACCCAAAAATAAGGTAATATAAGGAGATATAACAACGCCTTAGGACCTAATAAAAAAATAAAACCTGTAATGATGCTAATATCTCAATCAATAAATAAAATAAAACATCTGGCATATTTTCTCACTTACCGGTGCTCGGGCTCGGAGGCGCTGGCAATGGCTTCTTACATTTTTGCGTGACCGCGCGAGACGGGAGCCAGTGGAAAAAACACCCATAGGCGTAGAACTAAACTGATTTTAGTATATATTTTACCTATAGTTTAGTTTGTGCCAGAGAATTGGCACCGTTCTCACCGTGATTGTTTTATCTTCCTGCTCTACGAGTTCTTTTGTTTTGCCTGTTTGTGTCGTTCTTCGCTTCATTTGTTTTTGATTCGTAGCTCTGCCACAGATTATTTTATTGTTATTATTAAGTATGAATGTTATTGTGTTCGAAGTCTTGCTTGCACCCAAACCCTGTAAGATCTGAATTAAATAAATGACTAGCTTTGCTGAAAATATTGCTAGTTTCGCACAGCCGTTCTATGTTTTGCAAGATTTGTCTGCTATGTTTGTGACTTTGTGTTCAGCATTTTTTTTAACTCCATGTGGTAAGTCAATGTGTCAAAGTACGGGCGGTTTCACACGGAGCGTTCATGTGGGTAAAGCTGACCTCAAGTCTAAAACCAGTTGTTTTTAACAAACGCATTATTCTTGGAAGCCCCTGTTTTCTCTAGCAATCGCTTTGCACAGCCCACAAAAAGAAGAAAGCTCAAATAAAATGTTTTACGTTGCGTTGGTTTTGTTTGTAGCCTTAATCTTTATATCTGACACCAATTTGTTATATAAAACACTTGAGCACCGCTAGCTTGAACCAAGCAAAGTATTTTCTAGATTGTTTGTACTTGTATCGAACATATACTTCTATTCTTAGGGTCGTTGTTTACACACGTTATTGTCGTCGTGAAATTCTACGGGGTCCTAGTGGTGATTCTGCCACATGTGAGTGATCCATACAACCACACACAGATGTATCACTATGGAAACCGTAGCTTTTCACGGCGGAGAAAAGGTGTGTCAAAGCCTTTTCAGGTGTATCCAATCCAATAGAGTACCTAAAAAAATTAGTTCATACTATGCGACGATAACACAGGCTCGCATGATTTAGAAGCGTGCTCAGTCATCGATCAATGCTTGAGTAACGTTTTCTTATGCATAAGCATTACTCAGGCATCGATGACTTAGTTAGATTAGGTATATATACGGGCCTTCGATCAGAAATTTACTAACGTCATGACCACAACATTCTTCATCAAGACAAAACTTACAAGGTTTAAAAGGTAAAACTATTAAACCTTATAAACATTGTAAGTTTTGTTTATTTTTTATTTATGTTGTGTGGTTGCTGTAAAAATAATAATAATTAAGTGATATTACGAATCTAAAAATAAATAGATTAAACACATTTGAAACAAAATCGATGTCTACGATGTTATAACCCCGCTATTTTGCAGAGGAGAATTATTGGTTTATTTATGCGATGAAATGTATTTTCCGATTTCCCGTGAGGGCTGTTGAAGCTTGAGATCAAAGTAGAAAGTTTGTTAGGCAACAATGTCGTTGCGAGTACCTATGTAGGTACCTTTTCATCAGATTGTCGACCTTAGTTATGAAGTCGGTGAACTCAAGCTTCAGCAGACATAAACCACATTGGCATTCCAAATACAGCTTTGTGTCTTTTATACACGGGTCATTGACAAAAAGTGTAATCAGTTAACTTTATCTTATAAATTGACTTACAAGTGGACAATTTTTTTTTTAATAAAGAACTATCTAAAACACCTTATTTCCTATTTGGTAATAATTTATGGTATAAATAAGACTTGTCAAGTTTTCTGTGGATCACTGGTCTGCAATAAATTATTCTATTTATTTATTTTAATATTATTTAAGTGCTTAATTTGGCAGCCTAGAGGAATAGATTTAATGGAATCGGAAATCTTAAATGTTCTATGCATATGGGATTAAAAGACGAGGGGGAAGGATGTTTGTTTCAGTCCATAACGACTGGAATGTTCGGACTGAAATTGTGCATAGATGTAAATCTATGCCTGGAATCAAATAATGTTTATACCATAAATCAGTTCCTATGAGATAGAAATAACCTTTAAAATGTCCATAGAAACAATGCGAGCGAAGCAGCGGATAGAAACTAGCACAGTAATAAAAAACCTACGGTACTTAACCTTGAGTTGCCGTCAATGTACCCGTGATCAATCTACGTTTATGAATAGGAACCGAGAGGTCTTATAGAGTAACAGTTATCAAAGCATGTGTGAAGTCGTTTTGCTAACGGAACCAGCGTCTGGGCATTTGATTACAAGACCCATTTTTTGCACGAAGCATTTGCTAGATTGCTATAAATAGACTTTTTGGCCAGTCTGAAGTCAGGGTAAATATTAGAAGATTATGCTGAGGAATCCCAAATATCTACACGAATAACAAACGCTGACGTTCTTGGGTGGAGACCGCGATTCGGCAATCCTAGTAGGACTCTAAGTAAAGTACGATTTTAATAATATTTTTGGATATTTTCGATTTCAATAACTTTTTTTAGGCTTACAAAATAAAAACAAAGATCAAATAAGAAATAAGGTGTTGTAGATTTTATCTTGACTTAAATTTTTTGTACACCCATTGCAACTCAATCAACAAAATCAAAACAAACATGATTAAAGAAAAAAAAATTTTTGCAATTGAGTCACACAATTGAGTTAGTACAACCAACGCTGGTCTTCCGATAGAGTCGTTTGGTAACATAACGATGGTATCGCCCAGAATTACACAGTTAGGCAACCTTATATCTTCGTGCAAATAGCACCACACGCGCTGTCTGGCTAGTTTCTTTTATCTGATACTATTGTCACAGTAAGAATTCTGCCCCAGGACCCCAATTACATTAATCTATCGCTTCCCCATAACAAAAGTCTCAAATTGACACTACTTAAGAAAGAACGTATATCAAAGGTGTCATGGTTGAAGCCATTCTATCAATCTCTTCGGGCGAGTGTAAGGGACTCCAACATCTCGTCTCCCAAGCCAACCTTACCTGCACATGGTACATCCTACTAGATAATAAACTAGGCTCTGGTGAAAATATCAAACAATCTTCATTATTTGTCATTAATTTTACAATTATTTTCCACTACTGGCCTAAAAGTGTCCAACTAGACACAATTTGTCATTAACAAATAATCATCATCACCAATCTCTTTGTGCAAATAGCACCCGCTCGCACTAGATGTACCTACTTGTCAAAGCGCTTATTTTGTAAGCCTAAAAAAAAAATTTTTTTTTGAAAATCATGAGATCACGTTTCGTCTATGGATGTTTTAGCGACAATACCATAGTTGTAGTAAAACGATTGCTTAGCAGAATGCGATTCCAGCCTTATTCTATACACTACCTATCAGATATTGGTATAGAATATAGAAATAGGAATAAAAATAGAAAATATTTATTTGTGTTTATTATCAAATAATACAACTTAAGAACGAATAATAATAAAGATAACAAATTAGGAACGAATAAAAGAATTAAAATACGAGAAAACAGAAAGGCTCAGCATTAAATGCTACATTGACATAAGCCAGTGTAGCGCTGGTTTTTAGCGGCGCCAGGGTGCTGAGTGCAGCACACAACACAAATCACTAATAATAACAATTTAACACGCAAATTACAAATTAAAACACTAATAATAACGATATAACAAAATAATTCAGTTTATACAAAGGTAAATTAAATAAAGAACAAAAATAATTACTAAGTAACAAAAAATAATTTACTAAGTAATCATAACAATAGATGAGATCTTTATCTCATGCTTCATCTTTATGAAGCATACACAAATACAAACAAAGATTCGTTAATGCACAGGTATCCTTAAAGATAGTGATATATTACTTTAGAGAGTGTTTACATAAAATTATATATTTAGTAAAAACATAAAAAATAAAAATATATAATTGTTTTCGATCCAAGAGCGACAACAAGTCAATGTGGTTTTTGTAGATTTAACAGGTGATTTCTAAGTAAGTGTTTAAATGAGTTGAGACTATTACAAATGTCTAATGGGCGGCGGAAGATTGTTCCAACACTTCGTGGCAGCATAACGAAATCTGCCACGAAATGCAGTCGTTCTATGGTATGGACACATTAAACGTGCAGCAAAACGGATATGGCAACTAGAGTAAAAAAAATTCATGTAAATATATTGGGACCTGTTTTTTAACTATTCCAAAAAGTAGAGTAGCAAAATGTAGAGTCCGACGCGACGACATGTTACGAAGTCCGTGGCTGTATTGATAATGGGAGATGTGGGCTCGACGAGGTATGGGAAAACAGTATCGAATACAGGCGTTTTGAACGCGCTGTACCAGCTTTTGAGAACGGCTTAGTAGGCATTCTCCAAAAACGTTGTCGACATAGTTGAGCTTCAATAAAATAAACGATTCACAAAGTGATATGCGTAGATTTGTATCAAGGTACTGGCGAACTTGGTACAGGACGGACAACCTATAAAAGCAATTTCGAACAGTTTGTAGAACATAGCTCTCAAAGTGCATGGATCCATCCATCAAAAGGCCTAGATTGCGGACTTCATCTACTCGCTCTATTGGGATGCTATTTACTTGAACTTTAGGGTTACGCCTAACAATCTCACCAATTTGATGCCTGGACCCTAGCACCAGAAACTTTGTTTTGTTGGGATTAAGAGTTAAACTATTTCTACCACACCAGTCTACCAGCATGTCCAAGTCTTGATTTAGTTTGGTTACGGCTTTTTCTGCATTACAAGGTTTAAATGACGTATAAAGCTGTAGTTGATGTGGTAGTTAAAAATTTTAATACTATTTTTATATCTGCTGAATATAAAATAAAAAGTATGGGCCCAAGATTGAACCCTGAGGCACACCACGTAAAACAGGCATTTTGTCCGATGTTGAAATAAAACCACTACTCGTACGGATTTCTACAAGTTGGGAAGCGGTTGCGGTACCGAAACCTTTTCTAAAGCCTGATTGATTTTTAGGTAATTATGGTGTGTTTCTAAATAAGAAGTCATTTGTGCACAGACAGCCTTTTCTATTATTTTTGACAAAAAGGGCAAAATTCTTATAGGTCGCAGGTCTTTTAAGCTGTTTGGGGTATTTGTTTTTGGTAACGGCTTTACAACCGCTGTTTTCCACAAAGTTATAATAGACTATATACATATAATAGGGTATTAGTTATAATAGACCTATTAACTAAAGATGTTATTAATGGAAGTGTTTGTGGAAGTGAAGAATCATGTCCATGGACATACCATCTGCACCCATCGCATTTGTAGAAAAAGTATGGATTATATTACAAACATCATTATCGTTTATAGGAAGTAAGCTAAAAGCAGAAGAACCATATCTATTAAATTCAAAAAAGGTGAATTCACTGATATTGACTTCGTTGTCTCCGGACAGGGATAAAAAAAATATTGTTGATTAAATTAGGGTCTTGGAGTTGATATGGTAAGTTTTGTTTTTATTCCACAATCATCGAGGGTTTTTTGAGTTTGAATTTATTTTAGTGTTAAAAAATGATTTCTTTTCTGCATGAAGTGCCTCGTTAACAATATATTTCAGTTCCTTGTAGTAAATTTTATAAGCTTCAATATTAGTGGAACGGTATCTTGAATAAGCTTTATCACGTGTCTTCATCATCTCCCTAATGTTGTACGTTATTCATGGGTAAGTTTTATTTTTTATCAGAACCTGCTTTACTGAGGCGTGTTTATCAAATAGACTAAGAATATTCGAGGTTAAGACTTCAAACATACTATCAACATCATCGCCAATGAGCCCACCCCAGTCCACGTCATTTAGATCATTTAGGAAAAGCTCGTAATCCATGTTTCTAATCGGTCGATAAGTAATCCATTCTGGCGGAGGTTTCCTTTTCTTAACTCTTACTTTACACGATACAAAAGCATGGCCACTCAAGTCCGGTATGTGATCGACAACGACACCAGAGAGTTGCACATTAGAACAAAGAATATCGATCAATGTAGCGCTGTGATCAGTAAAGTGAGTGGTGGTGTAAACACACTGATCTAGACCAAAACAATTTAAAAAATCAAAAAATTTCGGTCTGAGTGGGAATCCAAAAGATCTATATTAAAATCCCCCGTCAAAATGACGTGGTTAAAAGCTATATGTAGTGTGGTGCTGTTCAAACACACTGCAAGTTTCATTACTATTGATTGAGCCCGTGCTCCAGTGTTTTCGTGTTCATTCGGCCTTCGAGTCCACAAAAAGTGCTTCCGCGAACAATTCGTATGGTTTTTTGTAAACCGCATTTAAATGATTATGGTAAATTCGTACATTATTCAATTTTTAATTTATTTGTGCAGCTTGAAAGAGATTAATAAATCACCCAAATTTGGATGACACTATATCTTAGAGACACTCATCTAAAATATAATGGTCCAATCATCTAGATAGAGACCTAATGAGCTGGCGTCGTATAACTTTTATTTTAGTCATCTATCGCCGTAATCACAAAATAGCATGTTATTAAGTCTATTTATATTTTATGTTTGCTAGTTTTAATGTATATAATAATAATATGGACCGAACGAAGTTAATCAAGATCTCTTACTTTTCGTTGGTCTGAAATAAATGATTATAACGATTATTATAACCGTGTTCTTGAGTGGAGACCACGATTTGGTAAACGTAGTGACGCCCACCGGCCAGGTAGGATGGAAACGAAATAAGAAAAGTACCTTAAAATTTAAGATTAATTAAGATTTGGCTACAGTATTGATAATAGAATGCCCTCCAAAATAAATTCATAATATTTTCAATGTACAGAAACCTGTTTCGGTTTTATTATAATTAGAAATAGAAATAGAAAATATTTATTTGAGTTTCATATAAAATAATACAAATTAAAAAAACATAATAATAAAGATAACAAATTAGGAACTAATAAAAGAATTTAAATACGAGAACACAAAAAGGCTACCGGCTCAGCATTAAATGCTACATTGACACAAGACTTGACTTGTAAAGTGGTTTTACCAATAAATTGTATTTCTGTATTTCTGACTCCGAAAGTTTATAATAAATAAAATAAAATAAAAAGTTTCTTTATTCAGACCTAGGTATGTAATTGTCCACATACATAAAAAATTCAAAAATAAAATACAATTAAAGAAAACATAAGAACTTATATTAAATTAAAATTAGTTTGCTACAATTATTATTTGCAGCAGTCATTCAACAGACTCCCACCCAACCCATGGCCTAATGAGTGAGGACTTTGTTGAAAGACTGCATGATGTGCGAGGCATACGACTTGCTACCCACAACCTGCAGGATGGTGTTGGTACTGCTCCATGTTCTGCGCAGCAGCGAGGCGGTTTTCTTGCGGATGATGGCGTGAAAGCCATCAACATGGGCTTTAGCAAACATGGAGGATGCGCTGCAGAAGCTGGGGAATCCCAACAACATTCTGAAGGCGTTATTATACTGTACACGCAGAACGCTGAGCGATCTTTTAGTAAAGCTAGCCCAAAGGCTGCCCGTATAGAACGATTGGAAGTAGGCTTTGAATAGCGTGATTTTCACTTGCCTACGGCAACGAGCGAACCTTCGTGCCAGCATATTACTGCGGACCGCCACCAGCCTGCGTTCACGTTCTATGTCTACTGTAGTACAAATAAAGTAGATGATTACTGTATCTATTTTTATTCCGCTTGTGTTGTGGTAAGACCTCGGAAAACCGGGTGTTGGTAAAACTGTTATTGATACCATAGAAAGCAGGTTCTTACTATACAAACTCTTTATGCTCTATGATTAACATTCAAGACTTTCACGAGTTATTTATATTTATTATGGTTTTATTAAAATAGTATATCTACTAGCTTTTGCATAAGGCTTCGTACCAGTTTTCCGGGATAAAAAGCCTATATGTTATTCCAGATATAAAAGAATATATAGACTAAAGATTTCAGTACGGTGTCATATTTTGCTAAACCAATCGCTTCACTATGACAATGGTATCGTCAAATCATCACCACACACGTTCGTTGACAGAATAGGGCCCCTGATCCATTTCATCGACCACGATAAGTAACCCATTCAGTAGTTTTGACGTGAAGAAGAAATCTGTTTCTTCTTCACGTCAAAACTACTGAATGAGACCTACCTACTTAAACATCTGTCCATCCATCATTTATTGTCCAAACTGACCTCACTTTGTTTACGTGGTTTAAAATTAATCATACAAACAAAAGACATATTGGTTCTACTAAAATTGTTTGGATTTCCGGAATGATTACTCACCCTGCGCAATTGGTCGCCATGTAATGTGGGCATTACAACTCTTCCGTGTAGGACAGACGTGGCCCACGTGTGTGTAATGTACTCGTCGGTTCGTGGGCAGCCGTGCTCGGTATCCGTAAGCGAGAGCATCTATTTCGCCCTGTGAAACAATACAATAGAAAATGAATAAACTACATATTTGAATTTGAACAAAGGCCAAAAAAATATTAGAAGACCTTAAATTTAGGTGAACTCTGGCTGAATTGCGGGGGTTCTATGAACTATGAATTCCACTGTAAGTCTTCAATTCTTTCTAGGGCCCTCAAACCGCTGATATGTTTCATCGGCAAGATGTCATACCTGGCTGGAGGCATGGCCATCAGCATCCGAGGTCGGCAGGCCAGTCGCAAGGAGGCTCCTATACTAGTGGTCGCGCCCCACTCCTCTTTCCTGGACAGCTGTATTGTGTACGCGACGAAGATGTCATCTGTCATAGTCCGGAAGGAGAGCATGGATAACTACGTTGGGAGTATGTTTTAAAGACTTATTGGTGGTGGATGCTTCTTATCCTTCCAATGTGATTGTTGGCAGTATTAGGAGATGCTTTACTCCCCCTGCATGGTTCACTAGGTTGGGAGTTGGGAGAATGTTTGAAGTCTCTTGGTGGTGGTTGCTTCTAATCCTTCGATAGTGACTGTTTCTGATTCGCAGATTTACCTTCCTGTAACCATAACACCAGCGGTTTTGTCAATGTTTGTGTTCACAGCCCAATAAAATAGTGTCACAGTGATTACGGCGATTTAATTTTGATTTGCTTTGTGTTTGTGTGTGTGTGTGTGTGTGTGTGAGGTGTGAGCATTTGTGTATTTGTGTGTTTTTTTCTGAAGCGGAGCGGATGACAGTAAACTTTAAATAGTCAAAGCAAGAGTAGCTAGCTATAGCTACTAAGGTCAGTGTTCCTGCAATGGTTAAAGATAACAGCGTAAATCTCAACAGGGAACGAAAATAACCGAGCTGGGTTTGTAAAAAGTTTCGGGCGTCCTTTCCCGTTTAATTTCCCTTCCAATTCCAACAAGCCTGTTGCAAGTTATATTGAATTTTAAAATAATGGTCATAGAGGCGGAAATTCTGTGTCGTATTTTTCACTAGGTATTTTAAAAGCTTTGACTTTTGTATAAACTGTATGTAAAGGATGCCTTTTATGTCTGTTCTATTGTACATATGTTTGAATGCATTCGTTTTGGGTTTTGTGTTCTTTGTTTAGTCTTTGGCTTTTGTAAGTTTTCAATGAAACTGACTGAAAGAGTAACATTATGTCATAACTTAACGGTCATTTACGTCAGTAGGCCAAGCACGGGGATTGTTCTCTAGGGTAGAATAGACAATAATGTCATCGCATCGTCATTAGGGCGTGCAAAACCGGAAGGATTTGAAAACCGGTTTTGAATTTCGGTTTTGAGGGCCCAAAACCGGAAACCGGTGCTAGCACCGGTTTTGGCAAACTTTTTTTATTTTTTGTATAGTAGATTTTGAAGAAGAATACGATATTCTTAGAGACCCACAAAACCTACAAATACAACAAATTTTATGATGTACCTGTTTTTTATCAACCATTTATGCCTACTAAGTAGACCACATTAATTGATTAGTTAACATGAACTTAAAAATAATCTTTAATTGACTGAGATCAAATCAACAACAAGTAAGAACGAAGAATAATATTTTTTAAACATAAAGGGTGTCTCATAATGTTTTTCGTTTTTGATTTGAGTATTATGCGCCACCACAAACAACAAGGGTGGGGAGTGGTCTCAATCGCTTGATGGGCTTTTGCAGTTTAATAGTCATGGAACACATCGCGGGAGTGCAGCGCATATTTTGCATGCGAGCGTTTAATAAAAACCACTATTCTTACATTTCTTACAACTGTTCGACGTCTCTACAGGACACATTTCAATTTAAACTTTTAGTGATTTCTGATGCAGTTCTATCGGATAACTGGCAGCCCTGGGTGGAGTTTTGTTTGTTAACATGACCATGTATGTAATAATCGATTTGTCGGAGAGTCAGACGATATTGTAATTCCTAAAACAATTTCTCACTGTCCTTCAGAATTTAAGTCATTCAATGAGGTTCACCGGCCTAATTTCTTGAACATTTACAATTTTATATGGGTTAAAATGTTAATCTGTGTAATCTTTGTGAATAATGCGACGAAGCGCGGATTCATTCAAATTAAACGAAGCTGCGCGTAATCATGGTGATTGTCATGGTTGTTCATAACACACTGGCGTACGTAGTCGACATTCATGCTCCTTCTCGAAGTCTTTAAGCACCCAATTGATTAATCCGGCATTGTATTCAAGTCTCTTTAAACTTGCTCACTTAATGCTTGATTAAATTTGCACTTGGCAATTTCTCGTAGTCGTTAAATTGAAATGTATCATGTAGAGACGTCAAACAGAGTGTACGAATCGATGTTTCTATAAAACGCTTGCACGCAAAATGCGCACTGCATTCCCGTTATTTCATGGCTAATAAACTATAAAAGTCCACTAAGCGATTGAACCTACTGCACACCAGTTGTGGTTGGCGCATTATTATTTATTTATTTATTTTAAGCCATTATTGTCCCACTGCTGGGCAAAGGCCTCCCTTTTCTCCTTCCACTCCTCGCGATCCAACGCTGCAACAGGCGCATTATACTCAAATAAAAAACGAAAAACATTCTGGAACACCCCTTACAAAACATAGTTATCATCTTAACGTTATCGCTTTGCACGTGCACTCCCGGCAAGTGTATTTGGGCAACAACGCAGGCAGGCGGAACGCACGCAGGAATCGCCTCGTGGGTGCGGGGGTCGTGGAAGAAAGAGTGTAGGTGGGCATATGTTGCAAACGGATATATTTGATGACTCAAAATTACATATTTCTTGAGTGCATTCGAAAAAAGTGGATTAAAATCAAGATTTAATTCATTAACGGGAAAACCGGTGTTAGCACCGGTTTTGTCTCTCAAAACCGGTTTTCAAAAAATCGAAAATTTTGTCCGGTTTTCCGGTTTTCAGCAAAACCGAAAACCGGTTTTGCACGCCCTAATCGTCATACATTTTGGCGACCTCTGTGGCGCGATGGGCGAAGGTCCGCCTGCGAATCAGGAGGTTGCGGGTTGACTAAAAAAAACAATCAAACAATGGTTTAATTCAAATCTAGTGCCCCAGTACTTCAAAAAGGCCTTGACTCAGCGTAATATTTTGCTAAAGAAGCAAAAGTACTGATTTTTAGCCAGACCAGAGAGCAAGCAGAAGGAGATTCAATTCAATGTGCACTTAGCTTCTAAATGTGTCTGTATTTGTGGTAACAGACATGTACTCGTATCTATCTATCTACCTGTGAGGCACGTATATACGTAGGCTTCCCAATAGCATAGGTTCCGCACACTACGGGTTTGAACCACACCATGTCACTTGTGAAGAATGGCTTCATGTCAACTACGCAATAATCCATTATCTGCTGGTATTGAATCAAGGTCTTTTGGTCACGCCATGCGACATCACTTCCTCAAGGGTTTCGACCTTTCGTTACATTATCTTAATGTCTCAGCTATGTAAATATCGTTTTTAATTTCTACCTGAAAACCAGTGTAGCATTGGACTAGTCAAATGAAAGTATGTACCTACCTACCTAGTACGTAATCGCGTAAAAATAACTATTTGCCTTTGACTGAAGTTGCATTATAGAACAGTCCATCGGAGATCGATAAAAATATAGAAATACATATGGAAATACATATAATACGCGAAAAAGTATAAGTCTACAGCCCGCGGCTTCGCACAAGGTCGCCTTTTTATCACGTAGTATCTTTTTTGTTTTTTTTCATCTACTTTACGATGGCGTCGCGCGCAGTTGTTGTCAATCAAAATGTGGTTATTTCATATCATCGACTAGTCGATGTTTCATATAATTAGTTTTCTTTAAGTGGGTTTGTATGTCCTAAAATAAATGATTGTTTATCGAGTAATATTTTTCGAGCTTTTGCCTACTATCGCTTTTAGTATACTATAAAAAGCCCTTATTTAACCCATTCACTGCCTAGCCTCTTGTACACGATCTGGTCTACCTGGACGCATGAGTGTGAAAGTGTTAAACATGAAAGACAGGAAATACATTTATTTGACACCATACATAACACGACAAATTACATAATAGGTAAGTTACTATACAAACAAGAAATGCCACCCGCCCGCCTTGTACTACCTACCTTTTAACTAAACTAGCTTCCAACATAGGGAGGTACACTAACCTATATATGTATGACGTGTTTACTTTGCGGTTACGGCAATGCGCCACTAGAAGTAAAATCTAAATAAGCATTGAAGTATTTTTGAAATGAAAACTTCTTTAGGCGCGTTGAGCACTTTTTGGGTGAACAAAAATCATGGAACTCGCGTCATCGTCACCGCACGCTTTCCTAACTTTGTATATGTGTACTTTTTGGGTGAACAAAAAGGGTTACGTATTATAATAACTAAACATAATCCAACTATTTTTGAAATAACTACGGTCAAAAGACCTACTGTTTAAAATACTTACAGATCGTTTCATAGAATGTTGTTTAAACTAATGAACGATATCTATAAAGGAGAATTCACCTATGGTTTATTCATCTACGGTTTGAACAACTACAATTAAGTAACCTAAGGTTGTTTGAAATAATGGACGACTCACCTACTGATCTTTGGTCAATATTTATAGACAAAATAAGAGTAAAAAAAACAAACAAAATGGTTTAATCATATTTTATTTACATGTAATTAGGTGGGTGCCCCACGTTTTGTCGAATAACATAGAAACGAACGTAGTGTACCTAATCATCCAATATCTTAAAAAACATTAGACTGATCATTCCATAGATTTAGAGTTTTATTTATTTTCTATTTTTTAAAGTTTTATTTATTTTCTATTTTTTATTCTCTATGTATATAACTCATATATGTGGATAGCGCTGTTAATGTAGCTCATCGTCACATAGTAAATTACTTTGTATAATAACATTAACAAGTTAAATGTGTTCGTTTGTTATTCCTATGATGTTTTCTTGAATTAATTATTTTACTAATTTTTTTTGTAACAAAAAAAATTTGTTAATGGTAAAAATGCTCTAGTTTTATTTCGAATATGTGCAAACACAAATTGTTGTAATCGGAGTGTGGTGATAAAATGAAATGAATTTATTTGTTATAATAAGACTTACACAGAACATAATAAACTTAAACTAGAAGGAAACGTGTTTGTAAGCGTGTAAGTCCAGTAACAAAATGGCTTTGCCTCAGCATGAGTTGGATGATGCTAGCAACCAACGCTGGTCGTCCGGCAAAGCATCTTGTTGGCGTGGCTTTACTACGTGACCGAAGCCGCAAACATAGGTATAGTAATTCCATAAGATTCTCATAAAATGACTGTTTGTTTTCCAGAGCTAATAAACTACACGCAGCCTGTGTACGTGTGGAGAGATGACCCCAACTCTCGCCAGAACACCATCAAAGAGATCATCGAACGAGCCACCTCCAAGGAAAACTGGCCACAGGTAATACCTACTTAATATAACTCTAATAAACAGATAAACACTTTATTCATAGTAAGTCAAATTATACGTCACAATTGAATATAATAAAAGTATAATAAAAATTACATTAAAAAAAAATTGGTTAGGTTACGTATAATTTAAGAACTCGTCGTAGGTGTCTTCTCTACGAGCCAGTTTTTTAGCTTTAGCTTAAAATTATCTCAATTTGTTCTACTATAAAATCAAACATTTCCTGATTCAAGGGGCGACATCTAGTTAAAATTCCAGTCTAATTTAGTTTGACACATGGATGGACTGGACATGAACGAACAATATAGACGGTGGCACTTTAATAAATAATTGGTAACAAATACACTAAATACCTACATTACAAACATTATAATAAACTTACATAGACATAAGATAAGGCTATCAATATTTCATATGGATAAATAATGCTGATGCAGCAGTTTTTTGAATATAGGGATGATTTGCAGCAAAATACTTTCCCGCTCGATTTATTCTTTGTAGAAAGCAGAAAATAGTAATAATTGCCAACAAACTGAATATCCCGCGAATTGTAAATCAGCGACTGAAAGGAAAAGTGAATCGTGCCAACCACAGTTCCAGCAGCAGTTAGTACGATGATTCGTATGACAGGTGACTTCAAACGTGTTGTATGCTATACATGCCTGTTTATATAGATATGCAACAATAATGTACTGCACGTGTTCAGTTTATTTTGGTCTCGCCCTGACTTTGCATCGGTCATTGATTTTCTCGTCTATTTTTGTTAGCGCTCCCTTTGCCTGTTATAAGTTACTAGATGCGCCCCGCGGCTTCGCCCGCGTGGAAATGTATGTTTCAAATGGTTTATATATAAACCTTCCTCTTGAATCACTATACATAGGTATATATATAAAAAAAAACACATCAAAATCCGTTGTGCATTTTTAAAGATCTAAGCATACATAGGGACAGACAGACTGCGGGAAGCGCTTTGAGGGGAAGCGACTTTGTTTAGGTGTCTTGTCTATGTAGTGATTTATTTTTGTATTTCATTAGTACCTATAACCAACATGACGCTTTTTTGTCCTTTTACGACTGTCGTGCTAGTTGTTGCCCATTATAACGACGATTTATCGTCACAACAAACTACAAAAATAAGTCTTAGACAGTTTATCAGGACGTCATAGTATATGTGAAGACATCCATTTAAAAATATGTACAAGCCACGATGCTTTAAACTGCCCGACGATGACGGGCCGTCCCGAAGGAGGCTGCGGGTTCGATTCCCGCCTTGGGATGTTTTTTGTACAAATTGCAAAGATTTGTTCTGGGTATTTTCAAAATATAATAAAAACCAAAAATATCTATCAATACCATATCATGTATTATTTATTAGGTATATCAGTAATTTAGTACAAGCTCTGCTTAGCTCCGGCTAGCTAGATGATGCCGTATGGATTGTCCAGCATTAACAAAACCTATTAATAAACGTTTCAGATCCTAATCTTCCCCGAAGGCACGTGCACCAATAGGTCCTGCCTCATCACGTTCAAGTCCGGGGGGTTCTATCCAGGCGTCCCAGTTCAGCCGGTCACCATCAGGTACCCCAACGCGAAGGACACCGTCACTTGGACCTGGGAGGGTCCGGGAGCGTAAGTTTATTGGCTCATGACTATCATACAACTTCCACTGCTAGACGCAGACGACGACGCCACATAAAATAGTTCTGAACCGGTTCCATCAATCGAATATGTGATGATGACCATGAATAGTGAAGTCTACCCACAATCCGTTGCGCGTTGAAGCTGGAGAACCTTAAAAGCCGCCATACACAGAACCCGTGGCCGGGCCGGAGACGAAGGCGTGCGGGTTGTTTCATACAAATTTACGTGCACCGCGCCGCCACCGCCCCGCGCCGCCACCGTCCCGCGCCCGCCGGTGTATATGTAGTCTTTCATATAAATTCGTATGATATCGCGCCTCCGTCCCCGGCCACTGTTTCTGTGTGTGGCGACTTTTCGGTTATCAGCTCAGTGAGTTATAAGACCTGGCTAATGACACTTCAGCTTACTAATCTTGAGACTATAGCCCGTGGGTGTTCCCTGTTAAAAAGAGAGTTATGTCATGCTCCCCTGGGACCGCGCATGGATGATGCTGTGTGGATTGTTCAGCATTATTTATATTTATTTATTTTATCATTAACATCAAGTAACAACCATCTTCTCCGCATATGGACTGTTAAAATTTGCAAACAAACAAAGATTAAATTAGCAACTTTGGAAGTGGTTTCTTAGAAGATCTAAACTCTTAAGCTTTACCAAAATCTGAACCATCTCCGTTTTCATACGAATGTTGAATGTGTTGCTGTCTTCGTCCACAGATTGAAGCTCCTCTGGCTGACTCTCACTCAAGTGCACAGTTCGTGTGAGATCGAGTTCCTCCCGGTGTACTACCCGAGCGAGGAAGAGAAAAGAGACCCGAAGCTCTACGCGAGGAACGTTCGAGATGTCATGGCTAAGTAAGTTATATAAAAATTATAAAATAGAAAAGGTTTGATTTTTTGTTTGTTTGTTTGTATTGAATAGGCTCCGAAACTACTGGACCGATTTGAAAAATTCTTTCACCGTTGGGAAGCTACACTATCCCCGGTGAACATAGGCTATATTATATTTTCAAAAAAGTTAGGGATCCTTACTAAAACCGTGCGAAGCCGGGGAGGTCCGCTAGTAAATTATAACTTTGAATTTAAAGTAAAAGTAAAATGATTTTATTTTGTCAGAACAGAGACTCTTATAAATTAAATTTAGATTAACAGAAGACAGAAACTGACGAAATCGGTCTCCACTCAGCATGTGCTATGGTAGAGCAGATCGTACCATAGCGCTGGTCTTCCGTGGAGACCGTGGTGCGCAAGGTGGCCGCGAAGTCGAGGAAGTTAACTCGCTTAATGGGACCGGACGGTGTACATCAGTCTTCCTGAAATTGTTAGGAAGGCAACTAGCCTGACAGCCTTTAAGAGCAAACTAAACCACTGGCTCACTGACACTAGCTTTTACAGCTATGAGGAGTTCCTAGAATATAAATGTGACTAAATGTACCTAATTATCTAGCTAATTAGATAAACTCTCATATAATTCTCCATTCATTGTTCATTTTTTTATTTATATTGTAGTACTTATCTATAATTTAATTGAATATTAATTGTTGACTTTACCTAGGTAAGTTTAAAATTGCTACGAATCTGTAGCCAAAACGAATGTGACGTGTATTTCAAGAAAGTTACGAAATAAATGATTATTGATTATAATAGTTGTATTTATCTGTTTCAGGGCATTAGGCGTCCCAGTGTTAGATTACACATACGACGACTGTCGACTGATCGCACGCGCCAAGCAACTGGGCGTGCCCGGCGCGGCCTGCGTCAGAGAACTGCAGGAGGCGAGGGCCGCGCTCGGGTAAGGACTCAACATCGGACTCAATGACGAGCCAATATATAAAGAAAATATATATATCACTGCATAATATAAAACTAAGTCGCTTCCCGCGGTCTGTCTGTCCCTATGTATGCTTAGATCTTTAAAACTACGCAACGGATTTTGATGTGGTTTTTTTAAATAGATGGAGATTCAGGAGGCAGGTTTATAAACCATTTGACACATAGATTTCCACGCGGGCGAAGCCGCGGTGATGATTTTTATGGTTTTTATTTTTAACTAGCTGCGCCCCGTGGCTTCGCCCCCGTCCAAATCTATGTGTCAAATGATTTAAATTATAAAAAGTATCCTATGTTAGACTCCTGGTTCTAAGCTACCTCTCCACCAATTTTCAGCTAAATCGGTTCAGCCGTTCTCGAGTTATAAGTGTTGTAACAAACACGACTTTCTTTTATATATATAGATTTATTTATTTTTAATTTTTTTCATCTTTCGCACAATTGATGCGATATAGTTTGTACACTTCTAGTAGCTAAGCGGGCGTAAAACGACTATGGAATTATAATTTTTTTTTCATTTTAGTTTTTGTCTAAAATGTCTTATTTAATGTGATATAGAAATTGTTTGTGTGAAGTGGCAGTGGGCCGGTCATATCTCACGAAGAATCGGCGGCCGCTGGGGCAAACGTGTTCTTGAGTGGAGACCACGACTCGGTAAACGTAGTGTAGGACGCCCTGCGACCAGGTGGGATGACGACTTGCGAAAGACTGCAGGCAGATGCTGGATGCGTCAAGCTGAAGACAGGGCGCTATGGCGCTCATTGGGGAGGCCTATATCCAGCTGTGGACTGCTATAGGCTGATGGTGATGAGAAATTGTTTGAAAGTTGAGGTTTTGAAGAGTTGGTATGTGAGATTATTAGTGACTATTTTCTTTGTTTATATAAATGTATTTCTTATTGTGTTCCAGGTTAGAGCGATCACAGTTGGACGTGCACCTGGCGGCGGCGGGCGGTCGCGTCGGTGGCGTCGGCCGCGTCGGCCTCGTCGACGCCGACGAGTTCTGCGCACGGCTCGGCGTGCCGAAGGACGCGCGGGCCATGAGAATCTTCAATATATTCCAGCAGGTATACGTCGCGTACGCCCGAATACTCAAACGCATCTCGGATTTAAGGTGAAATACGTCAAACAAGCCCATAACCCACGTTTTGACTTAACGGAAAATCAATTAAGGGACCAAAACACCTATTTATCGAATATATTTTAATAAGGATCAAAAGTTTAGGATATTAGTTAGTACGTATATGTTATGGGAGCCGAAACACGATTGACTAAACTTGACTCGATAGAAGAAAATGGCAAAGTTCCTCTAAATCTTCATTTTTATAGAGATCTACGGAAAAACCAGTTTTATTTGCTAGTTATTTAAAATTATTGTTATGAATTTCTTCTACGTGTTCCCTAATAAATACTTTAGACAATTATGGTTTTAGTTTTTTGCGAAACAGTATTGCATTAGAGCAAGAAAAATTTAAAAAATAATAACCAGTGAAATTGCGCGCGGGCCGGTCCTTCCAACGCACTTGCCTCCCTTTCTCGCCTTCCCCGCGCGGCATTCGTTCGTCCTTGTCTCGAAAAAGCGAACTCACTTCGTCTTAATCATATCTTAAGTATCTAGCAGTTTTAACAGTTTTCAATTTAAAAATGTCAGAAAATCGTCACGGGCGGGCACGAGACGGGCTTAAATCTGAGATGCGTTTCAGTATTCGGGGTTAAAGATATTGGGACGAGCTTTGCTCTAACCCGAAAACTAACAATCTAACAAGGTAAAGGTTTCTTGTTCGCTTCTTTATTTAACCTTAAAAAGATTAAAGTGAACAAAATATCAGAGTGATCGTTAAAAGTGAATTGTTAGTTTAGTGTTAATGCTTAGGCAATTTGAAATTTGTGACGTGTCCAAGAGTTCCGTAATGACAACTTCAACTTCTTCCTAGATGGCTCTGCGTCTGGATTGACGCAATTCTGCCAGTGTCCGTCTCAAGTAAAGGAAATAAAGCACTTTGAAGTTTGAAGTTTGATATGTGTTTAATGTCAATGGAAGACCAGCGCTATGGTACGATCTGCTCTACCATAGCTCTTGCTGAGTGGAGACCAGAGTGGACAATTACAGTACCTAGGTGTATTATTGGATGCGGCAAGCTGAAGACAGGTCGCTATGGCGCTCATTGGGGGAGGCCTATGTCCAGCAGTGGACTGCTATAGGCTGATGATGATGATGGGGTATTACTAACAGGTAGAATAGGAAGACTACGCTATTTAGCATATAACGTAAGGCACGTTATCAGCCTGATTACGCTAATTTTGGCGTGAATAACGCGTGTTCAAGCGTTATTTTGGCGTGAATAACGCGTGAACAAGCGTTATTTTCATCTCTCTCAAAGAAAATAACACATTTTCACGTGTTATATGATTCATTTTTAACTAATTTATTAAATGTCTATTACAAAATATCAGATTATCTAGAAGATAAAAAAGCTTGGAACCAGTTTTGCTCCAACTGTGCTCAAAATGTACTAGACACATAAGTTATGAACATACTAGTGGTTTCTTCTCACTTCCACTGGTGGACAAAAAATTGAAGTGAACATTAAAATAATGTTATTATATAATAATGAATAGTATAAAATATGACCTGTATAAGTGCTTATTTGTAAGCCTAAAGAAATAAAAAACTTTTTCATTTTCAATAGCATTCGTTCGTTTCCAGAGATCGAACGGGATGGCGTACTTCCCTGACTACCTGATGTGTGCTGCATTCCTGGCTTTACAAAATGCACCGCTCTCTCAACTCCTATCATACGCGTTTAAGGTAAGGGAAGTTAGTTTTTACAATAAGAAAACACTTTTTTATCACCAAAAAACATTGTGTAACTAGCGAAATAGTTCTTAAGTCATTTAAAACGGGATATTTACCATTTGATTAGTGGCAACGTTCGTAGCAAAAGACAAAAAATGAGGGTAGATCGGTATGTCTGCCGATAAAAACGAACTCGCAGTGCCTTCAGTTATTCCGTGATCATGGCGCATGAAACTGTGCCGACATATTGGATAACTCAAAAATGTAAATATCCCGTTTTAAATGACTTTAGAGTTGATAACCATGATGGTTTCAAAAGTTTTATAGCGAAATAGTTGTCGATCGTGCAACTAAGGCATTCTACTCACTAGGGCATTCTGCAAAAAAAGGCATTGTGCTTACTAAAGGACTATACAATTATACGCTGGGGCAAACGTGTTCTTGAGTGGAGACCACGACTCGGTAAACGTAGTGTAGGACGCCCTCCGACCAGGTGGGATGACGACCTGCGAAAGACTGCAGGTAGATGCTGGATGCGGCAAGCTGAAGACAGGGCGCTATGGCGCTCATTGGGGGAGGCCGATGTCCAGCAGTGGACTAATATAGGCTGATGATGATGATGATACAATTAGGACGTTTTATTTACAAAGCCTATATTCAATTTAGTCCTTACGAACCTAACCCAAAATACGGGTAAAGCATGATACTTAGTATGTCACTTCATACATTGTCTGCGTGTTCTGGGTTTTTGAGTAACTTGTTTTTCAAACAACAAATCAGAATGTTTTTTATTTTATTTTTATATATTTGGGAAACAAAAAGCTTGTGCTCCAATTAATAGTACATTTGAAATATGAACAAATGAAGCTAAAACAGTTTCCACTTACAGTATTCCTAAATTAAATAGTATAAATAAACGCAATTGTAAATAGTATATTTCTCGCGCCGGTTGACGAGTGTGAAAATAAGAATATAGTAAAAACAATTAAAATATGAAGAGTTCAAAGATAACCTTAAACAACGGCTTTATTAGTAAAGTCTATTGTATTATTATGTCTCTAATTTACCATGATCTCGGGCCATAAAGTGACCCGGTCCTTTGGAAAGCTTGCGTTGGGCCGAAGCCAACAGCACAGAGGCCCTTTGAGAAGTTAATCAAAAGGCGATGGCTACACATAGCGGGTATCATCCTCGGGTGCACAATATGATACACCCAAAGATGGTATCCGCCAGGTGTAGAGACTATTGCAAAGAAACATGAAAGAAATAAAACCAGGCTATTGTAATGGATGGATGGACTGGGTAATCGGGTCTATTGTATTTATTATTAATCTTTCAATTAAGCGTGGATGGCTTTCCCATAAATCTAAAACAACTCATATCAAGTCGCTCCATAAAAAAGGTTCAAAATTTGTCATGGGTTTTTTTGTTGTTTATCTGTTATTTTAGCCATTCTTACCAGTATTTCAAAAATATATGAAAACAGACGCTTTTAACCTTGATAAAATTTAATGAAATTTCGTCATAGTTTCCTTGATTCAGTATTGTTATTATTTCCAGTTGTACGACCGCGGTTGTCACGGGCGGCTGTGCAGCGGCGCATTCAGCGACGCGTGCGCGCGCGCTCTCGGCCTGTGTCGAGAGGACGCGGACTGTCTCTTCCAGCAAGCAGACCTCACGGAGAAGGGATACATTACATACGGTACGGAACGAATCTCACTATCACTACATAATAATAAAAATATTTATTTATAATATGTTTACATTGAAGATCATAGATACATATTGAAACGAGATGACACTATCGAAGCTTTACAAACAAAATGTCAAGGCCCAACTCCCAGTTAGTATATTATATAGCTAGGGACTACGGTCCGATTTTGAAAATTCTTTCACTAACCAAAAAGCTACATTATCCCTTATAGGCCATGATCGTGCCGGCTACCTTACGCGTGAGCAAAGCCGTGCCCGGAAGCTTCAATTCAATTTCAATTTTTTATTTATTTATTTAGAATGAACAGAGATGGCTATATCTCACGAAGAACCGACAACCGCTAGGGTAAACGTGTTCTTGAGTGGAGACCGCGACTCGGCAAGCGTAGTGTAGGACGCAGTCCGGCCAGGTGGGATGACGACCTGCGAAGGACTACGGGCAGATGCTGGATGCGTCTAGCTGAAGACAGGGCGCTATGGTGCTTATTGGGGGAGGCCTATGTCCAGCTGTGGACTATCATAGGCTGATGATGAATGATGATGAACAAAGACATATTATCGGTAATAAAATCTTTTCTATTTCAGATGAGTTCATTGCCTTCGCGCAGAAGAAGCCAGAGCTATCGTTTATATTCGCGACAGAATCTAAGAAGACGCAGTAACCTCAGCACTCGACTTATTGAGACTCATATTAAGTGGTTTTATATAGAACGGTTTCATACAGCATCCGATCTGAATCCGAGAAAGTATGGATTTAAAAATTCAGACGGAATACGGATATAGCTTTTCGCACTGCATCCGATCGGTTATGAACTGAACATATAATAATCAATCTATTAACACTCTATTTCATACGATTCGATTCGACGACCGATGTGGCGCGGTGGGCGAAGGTCCGCCTGCGACGCAGGATGGGTTTCGGGTTCGATTCCCGCCTCGGAACAATTGTGTGTAACGATCTGCAGATATTTGTTCCGGGTGTTCGGGTCGTTTTATTTGTATAATAAAAAAAAACTATCTATATTATGTATTGTATTATGTATATCAGTTATCTAGTACCCATAACACACGCTCTGCTTACCATGCGGCTAGCTATAATGCTGTGTGAATTGTCAATTTATTTAAAAAAAAAAAATGTTCTTAAAAATTACTTTTGGCGTGTAGAAGTACAAACATAACTGATGATTTCTGATCGAAGTAATCTGCTGCCAATATTCTGCTCGAATGGAGACTAACAGAGATAAATTACATGGTAGATATCGGATACAGTGCGAAAACACCTCTTTAGGACATACTCACTTTTAAAAATCGGTCAATTCATAATAGCAGTGTGTTTTTCTCACTCTAACTTATATAGTATGTCAACAGAGAACAAACCACTCAGAGGAATTTAATGTAATTATTAAATTGTTATTAATATGTTTAAATTGTCCCAAAAACTTTTTGTCTTCGACGGGACTTGATCCTGCAGCCGCCGTATGAGGGATACGGGATGCGTTAACCAACTGCGCCTCTAGGCCAAGTGACGTAGGAATCGAAAAACTCTGCGACTTTACATACAAAATAAATAAAATCCCCTACAGGGGAAAATTTGAAGTTTTATCCAAACCGGCTCAATGACTAGTTTATTAGTACGATTGAGGAGAGGTCTCGCGTTGCTTTATTTAAAGGTTTCCGCTATTATACTGCGTAAGATACGTATACTGTGGCGTAAAGGTAGCATTCCATTCTTAGCGTACTTGCAAGGTCATTTCTAAGGAATGTAATAATATCCAAAAACTTTTCTAGAAATAACTGTGCGAGGCTTAAGGTAGCATTCCGTTCTTAGCGACCGCGACGCGTGTCCGCGACTGGGTCGCGCGACCGACTGCTTAGTATGAATTTATATGGAGCACTGAACAAATGCCACGACCGCGTCGCGCGACCGTGGTGGGTGGGCATGAAATTCATACGCTCTTAGGTCGCGCGACCCAGTCGCGGACGCGCGTCGCGGTCGCTAAGAACGGAATGCTACCTTAAGCCTCGCACAGTTATTTCTAGAAAAGTTTTAGGATATTATTACATTCCTTAGAAATGACCTTGCAAGTACGCTTACGCACTATAATAGTAAATACTATTAGCAACGTGCAAAAAAATAAGAGATAACATCACGCAGTTAGTTTTTGACCTTTTAGAAAGGATTTTTGTTATAAAGAGCTTTTCATTGGCTTCCTTATTATTTTAATGTAATCGTTATTTAAATAAGGTAAATAAATAACTGCAGTCAAAACCGTATTGGGTTGCCGAAACACCGGGTTAACACATTTTTATAAACACTTGATAAAAATGTGTTAACCCGGAAAATACTGGTAGATATTATAATTATCGTTTAGATGTAACTTTGTTTGTTAATAGTAATTACGTCAGCTTTTATATTTGTTTCAAATATCGTTTTTTTGTTTATGTCTGAAAATTATAAAAAAATATAGTGAAATGTGTTTTCACTGTAATTTGAAATGACGCATCATAATTTACGTTAAAGTATATTAAGTGTGTTTTTAAGTACTTATTTTGTTTATATGTGATTAACCATTGTGATTTTATTTAATTTATTTGTAGTTTATAGTAATTTATTATCAATAAAATTATTTTGTTATAATGTTCCTGAATTGTTATTGTTTATGGCATGATATTAATTATTTGGTAGGTACCATAGTGTTATGGTGATGAAACGAAGATTGTTTTAAAGAAATACCATCTTGCTTGCCTTGCTGAAGTGGCAGTGGGCCGGCCATATCTCGCGAAGAACCGACGGCCGCTGGGGCAAACGTGTTGTTGAGTGGAGACCACGACTCGGTAAACGTAGTGTAGGACACCCTCCGACCAGGTGGGACGACGACCTGCGAAAGACTGCAGGTAGATGCTGGATGCGGCAAGCTGAAGACAGGGCGCTATGGCGCTCTTTGAGGGAGGCCTATGTCCAGCAGATGACTGCTATAGGCTGATGATGATGATGATGATGAGACTACTGGCCCTGTACTTGATCACTCATGGTGGCGGCCTCGTAGAGACATCTCAGCACCTCGATATAACGATAGTCTAACTTGGCATCGCTGTAAAGAATCCAGAACAACCCAGGTTTCGACGGAGTCAAATGCCTTCTCATAGTGTCGCGGCGTATCCGAACGGCCATCGGAACAGTGCGGTGTATCCGAACGTTTTTATGTATAGATTCAATATGGCGACCATTTCCAAAAAATCTACTCGGTTTCGCCTCGTCATTCTAACTCCTTGTAACATATTTTTATTCAATACAATTATCAAAAGTCTGAAATCTTTCTTTTGGCACCACCCGACCAGTAGCCGAACCATTTTGGACCTTCAGAGCCGACTACAGCGGACCTACGCACGCACAACCATTGTCGGTGCCAAAGGTCATTTCGAAGACAAAGAAGATTCCACGAGGCGGAAGGAGCGCTGTCCTGAGGCACGCAACCGATCACTACGAAGATGGTCCCTCTATCCTATCCAGAAACGCCTATCCCTACTTGTTTTAATTTCCGTGGTAAACTGTTTCAGTGTTTGAGCCACAGTGAGTTTCCTCGTTTGCAAGTGTCTAGCAGTGTGTGCCGTTGCCAGCATCAGCTACCGCTTACAAAACGTGGGTAAGTACTCCACCTTTCACTAAACCTCCTGGAAGTCAGATGGGGAAAGGTCCCCTTCTCCATGTAAAATAACCGTTACGAGTGATGACGTTTACGCGATCTTGTTAAAAAGCTCTCAGTTATCAAAAGCCGTCTTAGACGCTTCTCTAATTATTTAAATGCAGTAAATACCAACGAAACTTTGCCTGAATAAACCCGCGTTGAACTTAGAATACGTGTCAAAGCAGTTGAGAGTTTGTTCAGCGAATTCAACAGTATTCATTCAGTCTCAATTAGAAGAAAATTTAACAGATGTAGATTTAGATTAACAATAAAATCAGCGCGATACTTTTGAGGATATGTATTACACGACTCTGGCTAGGGCAGAATGTATGCTTACTAGTGGAGAGGTTACCGCAAGCTCCAAGAGGATAACCATTGAGATGTGTAACGTTAAATTGCCAGCTATTACCATGCCTACCTTCGATGGTTCATACGAGCGGTGGTTAGAGTTTAGGGACAAGTTTCAGTCGCTGGCTCACAACACAGATCAACTCAACAGCAATGAGCGCCATAATGAGGTGTTAGTTCATAACCACGTCAAATCGCTGTTCAACATTTCAACGTTGACTAAGGAGGCACCAGATTCATTGCGAACGCTAATCGACACAGTTTTAAAGAATTTACGAGCTTTAAAAGTGTTAGGTGAACCCGTGGACCACTGGTACACTCTTACTATATATATATATTATTGTGACTAAGTTGGATAGAACCACTGAATGCGAGTGGGAACTACACTATTCTTAAAAAAATCTGGTGACTCCAGATCAGCGATGAAGGGTGAATGTTCCTGTAGCAGTGTTACTAAACTATTTGAGGGACAGGGCGGACATGTTAGAAACGTTACTAGTGTCACACGCACGCAAGCACTAGTCATCAAAATCAAAACACAAATATACGCAGTAGTAAAGTGCACTGCACTGTAACATTTCTACCAACAATCCGTCCGGTCAATCAAATAAGTCACTGTGTTCACTCTGCGCTAAATCTAATAATTCACTTTACGCATGCCAAACCTTCCTAGGTTTAGATATGAAGGCCAGGCTACAACACATAATTTGTATGTAGGTACAAGTGAAATAGTTTTCATAATTGAGTGCCATACCCACCTTTAGATCATTATATGACCCAAAGGTAAGTATGGCACTCTGTCATTATTCATTAGCCGCGTACTAAACAAGCGAGCGGCTTCGCGAGGCAGCCTCGGACATTTGCCGCAGTACGCATGCCGCGCGAGGCGGCCTCGGTCTGTAAGTTTTCTAATCCGAGGCTGCCTCGCGCGGCAAGGCCGAGCCACCGTGAGCATCGACGCTCAGTTTAACTTGAAGTCGAATAGAGACCGCGCGTGCGTATAGTTTGCCCGAGACTACCATGAGGCCGCACATTCGGAAAGCTGTCGCTACCACTGCCTTTTTAATAATTCTAAGGCTTGCAAAAAAAAGAAGAGTCCTCTATTTGTGTAATCAGGACATTGCGCATCCCAAAGTCGTCTATATCCACCATATAGTTGTATTAATTTAAGACAATGTTCTTTATCCATGACGCACAACTAACACGCAACGAATAAGCGAGGCAAAACACTACCGTCTTGAGTGAACGCGGCAAACGTACTGAGGCGCCTTTGAGCATCGACAAAAACCGACAACGCTCGGCTCGGGCCGCGGCACGCTCGAGCGAGGCAGCGCGTGCGTTTGTCTCGGGCGAGGCACGTCTTGACCGACCGAGGATTTGCCTCGCTAGGCAGCCTCGTGAGGCTGCTCGCTCAATCAGTACGCGGCTATTACTCATTAATTAAACAAAGCTCTAAGTACCTACGCGTTATTCTGAGTTATACAGTACAGTTATAGCCCATCTAAAAACATGAAAAAGTGAGGTAAGTAGGTTCATTAATTACTGCAGAATGGATTCGCCCGTACATTGAAGGGAGATCATTGTCGCAGTGTTCGGGCATCCTCGGTCGGGGCAGGACCTCCCGTGCTTGCACGAACTCTGCGGAATGCACTGACTGCGCTCCGATACAGAGTGCACCAAAAAAAGTTGTTTAAAGTAGTACAAAATGTTAATAAAAGGTTATTTTTTTCCTTCTCAATTTTGTTTTAATTATTGTCCTTCAACGTTCATTGTTTTTACGTTAGTTTCCTCAAAATAAAAAATAATAAAAAATATGCTATCAGTATCGATACTTTAGGAATTAGGATTATTTGTTTAAGTAGTATAGAAAAAAGATTTGAGTACTATCGAAATGAGTAGGTATCGATACTTTCACGGTATCGGAACATCCCTACTGACGCCTCAACAACGGGGTGGGGCGCTGCCTGCAATGAATATGCGGCTAATGGTACCTAGTTGGTCCACCAAACCCCCACTCAAAACTTTTGCCAATAATTATATTAACTGTCAGATATTACTGCGAATTGTTGACACAACTGCAGTTAGTTATATTAATCGGGGGTATTCAATACCCCCATTTAACTCGAATCTCGAAAGATATGGCAGTGGTGCGAATGCCGAAAAATTTTAGTTGTAGCATAATACATCAAATCATCGGACAAATATGTTCATCATCATCATCATCACCAGCCTATAGCAGTTCAATGCTGGACATAGGCCTCCCAATGAGCGCCATAGCGCCCTGACAATTATGTTGCAGATAGAGAATATAGACGAATCCATCCTGACGTCGAATAGGACACATTCACACTAAAGTCACACTAAACCTACTTATCGAACAATACTTCCGCACAGACATCCAAATTCCAGTAAATAACTCGATAATTACTAGGAGCACCACGCAAAAAATATTCATAAAACCTAGATTTAGTAACCTCTATGGCCAAAGAACTTCCCAGTATTTAATTCCCCACCTTATTTACAAACTACCTATAGAAGTTAAAAATAAAATAAATAAGAAAAATATAAAAACAATTCTGATTAAACACTTTTTAGGAAAAACCATTAGTTAACTTGGAGCACCCTGTAGATGGTGAACGCACGCACACTTCCATACTTTGTCAACGCGTGCATCAGTGGCGATAAGCGGCTAGGTTCACGCTAAACAATTAGCAGCATGCTTTCTTAAAACATTTTATGCATTAGGTAAGTGTGAGTGTGTTTATCATGCTTAGATATAAATGAGTTTTTTAAATGTAAGATCTAGGATAATAATTAATATAGGTTAACTTGTATTGTTGTCAGATCGTTCGTTAACTACATACCTAGATTATAATAATAATAATAACCTCTCCGGTAATATACTCCGGCTTTTTAAGGAACCCATCCAGCATTCGGCAAGCCACCGTCTGCCACTCTTAACATTATGATTGACTTGTTTATGGCAGACGTCCGTAATCTCCCCTATAGCCCGATTACCCAGTCCATCCATCCATCACAATAGCCTGGTTTTATTTCATTCATTTTTCTTTGCAATAGTCTCTTCACCAAGCGGATATCATCTTTGGGTGTATCATATTGTGCACCCGAGGATGATACCCGCTATGTGTAGCCATCGCCTTTAGATTAACTTCTCAAAGGGCCTCTGTGCTGTTGACTTCGGCCCCACGCAAGCCTTCCAAAGGACCGGGTCACTTTATGGCCCGTGATCATGGTAAATTATCCGGAACAATTATCTGCAGATCGTACACACAATTGTTCCGAGGCGGGAATCGAACCCGCGACCTCCTGCGTCGCAGGCGGACCTTCGCCCACCGCGCCACATCGGTCGTCAATATATATTTTGAAAAAAAAAAAAAAGTGAGATCTATAGTGCTAAGACAAATCTAACATAGGCTTTAAGGCACTGCTAACTTAACGATGTAACCTATTTGTATGAATAAAAATCGATCTATCTATCTATGTACCCATAAAACAAGCTCTGCTTAGCTTGGGTCTAGGTGATGCTGTGTGGATTGTCCGTGCATTATTTATTTATTTATAATACAAAGGATATTTTTGTATATACCTACAAAGGGTAACAAAACCCTAGGAATATTGGTGGAAAGTCGGCTGGTATCAACTAAGCAAACCACAGAATCGCAAACATGCATTTGAATTATCTTCATTCATCATTTAATGAATCTTTCGTTCGTTTTCGAATTCAAATTTAAACATTCTAGCTGTACATGTGAGATTATGCGTTTTTGTAGTTTGTGTTATTTCTTTGCTGTAAACTTGTTGTTTTATGTTATTGTAATCAGTTATTGTTAAGTTTTCATTCATAAATCTCTTTGTTGACATAAAATATTTTTGAGTATAGTAGTTTATTTATCCTTTTTAACTAGTGATTTTGAAATATATTTTTTTTTGTCGGCTGGACGTACAACTCGAATGGAGCGGCAGGCTGAGCAAGTGTAGTTAAATACAAGGCGTTTCGTTGCAGGCATAAAGTATCGTTTTTATTAGGACCCGAAATAAGACTAAATCCCTACACACTCACTAGTGTGAATATATTGTATTGTAAATAAATACTAGCAATACTACTACAATTTATTAGCAATAGTGTTTCACAATTGCAACATTTACCAAAATACATTATCAGCCACATAAATACAATAAACTCAAACTGGTTACGAGATAACAAAAGCAAACTAAAAAAAATACGCAACTAAACTCAACGCTGCTGATACATAGACCCATCAAAACAAACAAAAGTTTTTATTTACTAAATAAAGACATCAACATAAATACTGACATTTCAACTACCTACTATGTATCAATTTATACAGAGTATATAATAGATCTTGATGTAAAGTAAGTTCTCGAATCCTCGCTCTTAGCAATATAAATCTTGTATGAAGATGCGAGGTACTACATAACTTCGCTTTTTAGGTACCTACCAGTTATACATTTTTAAGTTTTCTTAATCCCCTACCTTATTAACATGCTAGTTTACCTACATGTAAAATGTAAAGTAGTAAGCAAGGAAAAGATATTTATGTAGGGGAGAGTGGGGGAAACGCGAACGAGGGGTAATCCCGAATCCAATGGTTCTAATGGGTTAGAAAGATATAGCCATATTTTACTTGCCGCCATTTCACAGATCACGTCACAACTAGTGCCAGTCAACAACACGGGAGACGCGGACGCACGAACTTGTCAAAGTACGCATTTTTCAATATTTCGGATGTTTTTGATGTAATTTTTTTGGTAAATTCAAGTTGGTGTTACTTTATTTCTATATACAATAGTAATTTAACTTTTACATAGTGGCATACTCATATTAATCACCTCAACGACAATGACGCAATTATCGATCCTGCGGGGTAAATGCGAACACTCCATGTAGGGCAATCTCGACCGTTCGGCATTACCGCCCTCCCTTTTGTTGGTACCCCGCTCATCATTTTTTCATTATTTTTCAGATGCCTCGTAATTACATAAGGAAGACCAAACAAAAGTACAATCTTAAAGATCTCAAAAAGGCTAGCTCGATGATGCTAAAACCAAAAAACTCAGATGTCCAATGATGTTTCCTATACAGGTCCTGTTAATTCACAAAGTCATGATATAAGCACGCATGCAGTTTCCCTGTCCGAGATCGCTTAATTGCCTATTATTCCTCCAAAATTATCAAAATGCAATATCAGAACACACCTATAAAACACCAGTTAGAGAAAAACGAAAACAGAAAAAGAGCTAAAGCAGATGAAATAAAAAAAACAGAAAAAAAACCTTTAAATAAAGAGGCTAAAAGAGTTTTGAAGATTTTAAAACATAAAAAAATCTTTACTAACCCTAGTCAAACCACAAAAAAAAAGAAACAGTAAACGAAAAAGGAAAAATTAAGACTACTTTTGTATTTTATTTGGAGATAAATAAATATATCGATCCCCCCCGTTGAATACTGGATTGTGCTACGTGTGTAAAAATTGGGCTCACGAGAAGTGTACTGACGGACAGTCAACATCGTTGTGTTATAAATGTAATAACTGTCGTTATTAATGTTAGTACGTAATTACCCCACGGGGTGTTCGTGTTTACCCGACTAATGGCGGGTAAAGCCGAACACTAAGGGTTTTGTTTTTTCTTCATATTCTTACAATTTGTTAAAAATTATTAATGTTGATTACGATTAGTGAATTAGTTAGACAGATAAGTAAACTTTATAATTTAACCATTAAAGAAACTCTGTGATCAAATTCCTCTGTTTTATTGAAGTTTTCCCTTAGGTGTTCGTATATCACTTTCCCCTACTGATTTTTGCAACAACCAAAGCAAAGGCTGCTCATATATTAACAAACAGAAATAAATAGGTTTGTGCAGGGTTTATGCCTCCGGTAAATTTTATCCAATTTCTTTATTTTCTATACTAACTCCCGCTGTGTTATTATTTATCGGCTGTCTTATGCGAACTTTGTTGGAATCCATGAACATCCCGTCGATCTTAATCAATACCCAGAATAAATACAGGAAGTCTGTGTGCATCTTCACCAATCTGTGATGCATTACAAGGTACCGGTCCTCTCTGTGTAGGTTCCTATTGTCTTCCGCAGTGGTATTCGCTGCGAAGCTGTAAGTTATGTTTATAATATTATTTTACTTTATATGTGCAAAAAGCTAAATTATGGCTCCCTGTCACCTTATCACGGCTAAATACATCATAATAAAATTTGGTCCGCAGATAACGTTAAAACTACAAATATTTGTTCCCACCTATTGCTGTTCTGTCGCCAGCGCTATCGTCCATGGGCATTTTGCATTTAGCAACAACTTTGCAATAGGTGGGCGATAGGCTTCCGTAATACGGTTTCTAACAATGTTTTGCAACCGATCGCGTAGCGGTCGCTGTCGCTTTGCTGTTGCTGTCGCTACTACAAAGTTTTACAAAATAGGTCTGCGGGAAAGGACATAGTCATAGGTCATGTTTTATGATGCATGAAAATGAAACATAATGTACCTACATTCTGCTGAACTTCCTCCTTTTTTCGAAGTCATTTAACTATGGAGCGAGTGGCTACGTGTAATCCAGGTACAAGGTATAGGTATTATCTAGTGTCAATAACACAAGCTCTGCTTAGCTTAGGGCTAGATAATGCTGTGTGGATAGTTCAGCCTTATTTATGTATTAAGGTGCCCCGTGCGCAGAAGCGGATAGGTACTTACTAATGAATTTTTTCATTATTTATCATAGTTTGGTGGACATCCCGCATTTTCCTGTAAATCCTTCTCAACTTGGAGAATAATATGCCAATCCTAAATCCAATGTCATGCTTGTTGAAGAGCGGACTGCTTTCGAGCCGTCGCATGCCGTGCCTTGACATATATATTACTTGCAGCATCATATCACATAACTTCTGTTTTTCCATTATATCAGCAGCATTGGTATATCTGTCTCTATATGGAACGTCGCCGAGCTTTTTCCCGTCCAAAGGAATACCGCGTTTTCTGGCATCCTCGCCATCGTTAAAACTGTTGTTCGTTGATCCTAAATATAAGATATGTAATGATCAAAACTTAACAGGTAATAACAAAATGAATAATACAAAAGCCATTTAGAATGGGATATTTACCATGATTTTATTTTTGAGTAAGTCAATATCGGCACATTTTCATGCGCCATGATCACGGAGTACCTAACTGACTCGATAACTGGTCTCGTTCCGTGATCATGGCGCATAAAACTGTGCCGATGTGTGGTTCTTAGTAGACATATAAAATTGCCAGTAGGTTTTATAATCCCTCTGGCTACGTGGTCCTACTGCCTTTGTCCTACCGATCGGACCACATTGTTTGAGATACTGACGGATTAAAACTGAAAGATATTTTGTTGAAGGGGTGTTTCTATTCGGTAGACCTATTCTTAAATGCTGATATTGTTGTAGAATAATATTGTGTTTTGACATCATAATAGTCAATGTAATCTAATTGCCAAGTTATTATTTCTTCAATTTATGTTCAATTTTTTTTGTTTGTTTTTTTTGTTGAATTATTATTTGTTATTATCATTGTATTTTTTTTATGTAAATGACTTTAGTATTAATTGTGTATGACATTGTTTATTATATTCAATAAGGTCCGCATGTGCATGTACAAAAGTTCAGATACAATTCTATTATTGGGATTGAATAAAGATTATGAATTATGATCAAAAGCGTGCCCAATGGTTCGTGTAAAGATACTGCATCATCGCCTGTCTTTTTTCTAACTTGGCTGGTCATTGTATCGCGCGCCTCAACACCAACACCTATTATAAAATAGGAACAGAAAACGCCAAAAAAATCATATATGAATTTGTAGAGCAAGGGACAATTTAAATAGTTATTATTGTTTAAATATCTTACCAATCTTCTCCATAAGTTTATTAATATCGATCTTTTCAATATCAAAATATGCCCCTGACTTATTCATTGATGCGTCAGTGGAGTTGCCCTTCGGGAATAATTCGTTGATATCTTTTGGAACTTCATCCAAATACGACATTGCTTTTATCATAGCTGGAAACATGGAACAAACCCTTTAGTCTTTAGATATCTGGGGAATAAAGGTGGAATTCCCTCAAATCGTCAAAGGCAGATCTTCTCTGGCCGTGGGCCAGATGGGCTAGGGCGACCCGGTACAGGGAAGGTCTGGCCTTCAGACGATTTGAAGGAATTCCACCTCCTAATCTTAGATACTGACAGGGTGTTCTCATTAGTTTATCAATAGTGTTGAGCGGCCATATTGGATATTTAACAATGATCTTTGAGAATGTTTTTTCTGTTCAAACTTCGTCGCTTAGAACTAAACATAGACTTAGTAAATTATAAAAAAAATAGCGCGCAGTTGTATTAGAAAAATAAAAATAAATTACCAAACAAACTGATGCAAAGTATAGGCCGCATTTTGCATTCCGTTGCTTCTAAAAAAGTACAAGCTCTGTAAAATACAATACTTTAATAAGATCTACTTATTGCGGAACAATCCACAACATATTATTGTATTAAATGTCTTTGCACGAATTAGTTGCTAACGTGAAACTTACGGCTGTAGTTAAATATTGATAAACTTACAGTAGATTATATCTATACACTAATACTATGTCTACTATACCTACTTGCAATAATTTTTGACGACCAATGTGGCGCGGTGGGTGAAGGTCCGCCTGCGACGCAGGAGGTTGCGGGTTCGATTCCCGCCTCGGAACAATTGTGTGTACGATCTGCAGATATTTGTTCCGGGTGTTCTGGTCGTTTTCTATATATAATAAAAAATATATATCTATCTAATGTATTGTATTATGTATATCAGTTATCTAGTACCTACAACACAAGCTCTGCTTACCATGGGGCTAGATGATGCTGTGTGAATTGTCCAGCATTATTTATTTATTTAATAATACGTAATTAAAATTAAGTGATTTTTGACTATTTGGGTAAAATAATAAAAGCCTAATACTATAGTTTTACAAAAATCAGAATCGCAAATGCCCTACATCGTCTACTTCAAGGAGCTGCTGGTCAATGTGTCATAAAAAAATGAACGACTAAATTAAAAGAAAATCTATAAAAATAAATAAAATAATAAAACAACTAAAACCTACCCGAGCCAGCCGCGCGCAGGTAACTAGGCAGGTACTTACTATTTTGTGATAACGTTCATTATTTTTATAGTAAAAGCGATAAATAATTCAATTATTGGGTTCTATTAAAGTAGGTAGCTAGGTTGGTACTTCCTACCTTTGTTATAGTCAATAGACTTTCGTTTGACCAGAATCTCATCTGTAAAGTGAAGATGTGGCCGACGATATAGCACTCAATTTTCATCATCAACCTACATAATTATATTAGTCCACTGCTGGACATAGGCCTCCCCTAATGAGCGCCATAGCGCCCTCAGCTTCTCTGCTTCGTCTTCAGCTTGCATCCAGCATCTGCTTGCAGTCTTTCGCAAGTCGTCATCCCACCTGGCCGGAGGGCACCCTACACTACGTTTGCCGTGTCGCGGTCTCCACTCAAGAACACGTTTACCCCAGCGGTTGTCGGTTCTTCGCGATAAATGTCCAGCCCACTGCCACTTCAGCTTGTTAATTCTTTGAGCTATGTCGGTAACTTTGGTTCTCACAAAGTTATGGAAGATATTTCTTCACTCTTGTCTTGAAGAGAGCCCAGGTAGTAATTGACCGTACAAATCGCTGAGCCCTCAAGAAGATGCTTAGGAAAGTTTTAATCGGATTAGCTGACTGGGAGCCAAGCTTGTTACACTTGTCCGTACAGGCAGTAAAGCCTTCTGGTCATTAGCCGAGAGCTGAGAATATTTCAACCTTCACTGAGAAAGAATTCTAGCCGAAGAATGTGATGTTCCGTCCGGCGTTTTCGCGGACGATTACCGGTCGCAGCACATACTGCTTGTCACAAACACACGTCGCCGACACTCTATTTGAATTCTCAAAGCCGACACTACATGCTAGTTGGTAAATAGGTTTATTGTATGTATGTTAGCAGTAGCGGAACCCTTTGAGACCTGAATTATTTTTTGTTTTTATAATTAATTCCTTTTTTTAGGATGGATAACATGTACCCAAAAGAGATATAAAATAGCAAAAAAAGAATCCTGGAATATAAGTGACTGAGAAAATTTGTTTTTTTTTAATGTCCGCTTTTGCGGACATCCGTCCTAAGTGATGCCTGGATTCATGCCTGGAGAACTTCAAAAGCAAACAAATTATGTTATTTTTTAGTGTATGTATTTGAATAAACAAAATAAAAGTAAACAAAATTAAAATCCAGCCTCCTTGGCGAAACAAACATACAATTATAGACTTTATATACGATAAATTGATCCTAGGCATATATTTCCTAATTTCTAGAAATTACTATTGCGTGTGAAATAGCAGAAAGCAGTTCTTGTCCTTAGTAAGGCATAGATGTACTTTGCATTTTATGCATTTTACTCTTGATTTTCCTTTACAACCAGGTAATTTACATCGTGTTCCAGCCCCTTCTTCGTACGCTGGAAAATGCCCGACACCATCACGAGCTACTTCGACTGCAGGGCGAACTTCTCCTGGTCTCCTTGGCACAATTTGCGGCGAAGGCGAGCTTGCACTTGGTCTTCCTCTTTTTGCTGTGGTGGTTTTATGCTGGAGAACCAAACATTCAGCTACCCGGCGGCGAAAGTAAAGCAATGTTAGCTGTTTTTTTTTTGGAACTCCAGCTAAGTCGTTGTCCATTTGATATTCACGAAAAGCTTGAACAACAGCTAAATCTGCAGCGTGAAAAATCATGCGAAGGGGCCATTTCTTGGATTTTATAAAAATTCGGTAATAACTTAGAAGCTGGTCTAGTAAATCGACTCCTCCCATAGCGTGGTTATATTTTTTTACTATCTCTGGTCTCTCAACTTCAACAAAACGCTTGTCTCTCTTACACCACCTTTTGACCATGTCTTTCTGCCCGATACCAAGATAATTGGAGGCTAGGTTTGCAGCTTTATTATCAAGCCATTTGACAATCACATCTCCATCAGTGCTGGTTACCTCTTCAACAAAACCCCTGGGTTTTTTATTCATGTCTTTGTCACTTATCAATGGTTTTTCAGTAGGTAATGATTTAAGTTCTGAAAAAACACAAACTAGTAAAAAAATGTTTCTAAATTTGATTACGCATCAATAAACTATAAACAAACCGTTATCACCGGAAAACTTTCGAAAATTGTTCAACCGTTACAGTGTTTGAATTGTTTGAAAAAATATCAGATGACAACGGTTGTCCGCAAATGAGTACATAAATGAAAATAATGTTTTTCTTACACAAAACAATAAAATATAACCAAACATTACATCGCTTATACGCTCAGTAAATAATCTTACACATTTTTAATTTTTTCACTGTGGAAAGGAAAGAAAATCACAACATTCCATAATAAATAAAATAGCTTACCTTGGCGGTCAAAAAATTTGAAAACTACTGGTCAACATTTTATGAAATAGTACTCAAAATCATCAAGAGATGGCGTTTTGATATTTTTTGTGTAAATTTGGATATGTTATCTAAACGCTGCAATCGATTTTTGTCATGAGTTCAAGTAATTTATTACCATAATATTTTTTTAAAGTTTATGTCCGCAATTGCGGACGCCAGGTCTGAAAGGGTTAACACATTTGCCGCCAGTAGGCTTTTCAAATTTTGCCGCCCCTACTGACCTCTACAATTCGTAACTATTCTCAATAATAATTATAGGTATATTTAATAGATAATGTTTAATAATAAAATGAATCATCTGTCAGAGTTGACCAGCTATGGTCTGGCATGGCGGCCCTGGCGGATCGAAGGTGTAACTATCTAGTTCATAGTTCATTCATAGTTCATTTATTCATAACTATTGGTTACATGTCACATTAAATTCTATATGTAAAAAAACTACATACATTCACATTATAATACACAATAATACATTATAAATTATATTTTATAGTCATCAGCCACTTCTTTAGATGTAAATGAAAAGTTTTTATTTCTTTAAGCTTACAAATAAGCACTTAGACAGGTCATATTTTATACTATTAAATTATTTTATAGTTCACTTCAATTTTTTGTCTACCAGTGGAAGAAGTGAGAAGAAACCACTAGTATGTTCATAACTTATGTGTCTAGTACATTTGATTTGCTTATTTGTAAGTTGGTAGATTTTGAGTTGGTGCAAAACTCGTTCCAAGCTTTTTTATCTTCTAAGTAATCTGATATTTTGTAATAAGCTTTTTTTACAAAGAATATGTTTCACAATTTTTTTAAATTTATTTATTGATAATTTTTGCAACTCACTTGGAGTTTTGTTGTAGAAGCGTATACATTGCCCTTTAAAAGATACATTTATCTTGTGTAGCCTAGTTGTGGGCACAGCGAGTTTCTTCTTATATTTCTAGTATTTACATTATGTATATCACTTTTTTTTGAGATTTTTTTAGCGATATAAAAATGTTAGAAATACTAAAAATATAAATAGAAAAAGATATAACTATCTAAATATCCATCCTGGCACCCTTCCGAGCTTGGTACCCGAGGTGGCAGGCAGCCAAATCTGTTTATCATCGCACTTGACCGGACAAGTAAGTGAAGGCAATGCAAAATTTTGTGGTTTTTTGAAATTTTTGTATTATTTTTTAAAGCGGGGGACGCTCTTTTCTATCGTCAGAAGAAACGTTCGTTTGCGTTCTTTGACAAAATGACCTCGCAGAGTAGTTGTTACATTTTGCGTTATTTTTTGTGGTGTTTGAATTGATAGCGGACTGAGAACTCAAATATAGATTAGATGTTAGGTAGGATAGATAATGTAATTAAACTTTATTTAAGGTTTCAGGCATTTTCTAGGGATTTTTTATATCTAAACTAAGATTTTGTGGAGGGTCATGACCCCCTAAATTCCGGACAGTTTAGAATTCCCCCTGCATTCCGGACAAAGACTTGTATTACCGGACATATCCGGCAAATTCCGGACGAAAGGCAACCCTAAGCAAGTCACTATTTATTTTTCAGACTTTGTAGTGATTGATGATAGTCTAGGCACCGTTGTCGTCTACCACGTCGACTTACACGTCTTACACAGGACACAGCCCACACCTGTCGCAGAAGATCCAGGGGCCCATCAAACTATTACTTTGCGCTCTAAATAGATTGTTTCGATCAGAAGATCGCACTATGGTGCAATTTGCAATCTGAAGACTAGCGACCGCTCCGCTCGCTTTACTCTAGGACCGCTAATACAGTTAAGCAGTACAACTCTGGAAAAGTGTATTTTCGTGTAGGTTAGTTAGTAGTTGAATGCAAAATTGGTGTCATTTAAAACTAACTAAAATGGATACCATACATTTGCGACGACATGGGCTCCTAAGAAGTCTATGAGACGTACATACGTCGTACCGTCACCATGAGACGGGGCGCCCCTGGGTCATAATATTCGTTCCCGCCGCGCCTTAACCCATAAATGACTATGCAAACAAATAATTAGGTCCTTACATTATGAAATTGGCGTTTTGTCGTACTGGCCACTTTGATCTCAAATATCTCCTCTTTGGTTAGGGATTCCAGTTTCAAATTTATACAGCTATTTACTCATACATTTGTTTTTCGAAAACCGTAATCCATATGTTTTTTCCATCTTTGGTTTTTTCTTTGCGTCACTCAGTTTACAAAATGGAAAACTTAAAATATCGCGTTATTTACAAGTACGAGTTTCGCCGTGGCACCAGTGCTGTAGACGGCTCGAAGGATTCATGATGTGTATGGCGGTGGTATCGCAAAAGAAAACACAGTGCGTTTTTGGTTCCAGCGTTTTCGTTCTGGAAATTTCGAACTGCAAAACAAGGCCCGTGGGCGGTCGGAGTTCAAGGTTGATAATGTAGAATGAACCACCAAGATGAACGACAAAGATAGGGATAGGTCTAAATCTCCAATACCTAAAATCACAGTAACAAGTAATCAGAGCACAAATCTGGTTATACGTGATATCATAAAGAAACGATCAGTTATCAAAGGTCGACTTACTAGGCTTACAAATCATTTCAATTCTGTGAGTAGCGAGGTAACTCTTTCACCTCAAGCTAAAGCCGATCTCAAGCTGAGAATGCAAGGAGCAGGTAGCCTTTTTGCTGAATTTTGCAGTGTTCAATCTAATCTGGAAGAATTAGTTATTGATGTGGATTTTCTGCCAATAATTATCAAGTGGCATGGGAGCTCCTTCTAAATAGATTCAACAACTCTAGGTTATTGATACAAAATCATGTAAGGTCTCTTTTTAGCATGCAGAATCTAACCAAAGAATCACCAGAGTTGCTTAAGAATCTAATAGACACCATTCTGCTAAATCTAAGAGCACTAAAGCTTCTAGGTGAACCAGTAGAGCACTGGGATACTCTAATAATCTACATAATTGTTTCTAAATTAGACAAAACAACAGAACGTGCCTGGGAACAATACAAATTAAACTCACAACAATCAAAGAGTGAAATAAATATAGAATCAATGTTGTCTTTCCTAAATGACCGTGCAGACATGGTAGAATCATTGCAAAGCTCCCACACCAATAATAATAAAGGTATAGTCACACATACAGGTAAAGTTGGGAAGGTTCTCTGCAATATTTCTACAAATAAAGCTCAGCCTAGCAACAAAAGGTTATGCTTTTTGTGCAAAGATAATCACCCACTGTACGCTTGCCAAATATTTTTAGATTACAATCTAGAGACTCGGTTGAAATGTGTGAAAGATAGTTAAGTATGTGAGAACTGTCTTCGGTCAGGTCATGTTGTTTCAAAGTGTAGATTAGGTCCATGCCGAAGGTGTGATAAAAAACATAATTCACTGATACACAGACAGTACATTGCAGGTTAGCGGGCAGTCAGGTCAGTCATGTAGTGAAGACAGCAAACCAGCTATAGCCATGCAGGCATCCCTTACTCCGCAGGTACCCCCTGCTACCACTGCACAAACGCACACAGATATAGGTACTGTGCGCGCAGTATCCTTGTATGCAACCTGTATTATTATCAACGGCGGTGGCTGAAGTCACAGATAAAAATAATGTTAGTCACTTAGTGCGCTGTCTCTTAGAGTCAGGCAGTGAGCGGTGCATAATTGCACAATCTTTATGCGATCTATTACAATGCGATAAAATACAGTCCACTCGAGAAATACGGGGGGTTGGAAATTCAATAACACAATCAACACAAATATTTATTTATTTATTTATTTACAAACGTACGCTATTTTTACGGGAACACCCAATGCAATAGAGTACCCATATTTAAATTTAATATTAAAATTATTAATAATTATATAATACAGAAAAACAACACAAAATCATAGTCAACCTTACTTTAACTTTACATTACAAAATCATAATTTAAAAATCACAAATTTAATCCATTTGAATAAACAATAAAATTACATTAAATAAGTATATTATCTATAATAAAAAATAAAAAATTCAGTCTAACTGCGATAATACTGATTTACACAACTAACGATTACATAAAATAAACATTGAAGCTTTTTGGAACTCGCTCTGGGAACAGGAGAAAAGATCTATTCTCTGGGCAATCAGATTCAGCGTGCGGATGCTGCGCGTTAGAGGGGATTTATATAATATGTGAAATTGAAGTAAAATCAAGAACCAACTCATTCTCTATACGAATACAATATTACTTCTACTCAGCTGACAGTACCTAGACAACACGCACAGGTTAGGATGCCTGCACACATACATCTAGCGGATCCAGGCTTTAACGAATCTCAGACCATCGACATTCTAATCGGTGCTGACGCATTTTGGGATTCATTAAGTGATGGTAAAATGCGATTACCTAATGGACCGTTCTTACAAAATACACAATTAGGCTGGATAATTTCGGGTCCCGTACATATCAATGCGCGCAGTACTAGCCATATCCAGTGTAATGTCGGGTCCCGTACATATCAATGCGCGCAATACTAGCCATATCCAGTGTAATGTCGGGTCCCGTACATATCAATGCGCGCAGTACTAGCCATATCCAGTGTAATGTCGGGTCCCGTACATATCAATGCGCGCAGTACTGGCCATATCCAGTGTAATTTTACACAAGCGATTGACAATCAATTGCGAAAGTTTTGGGAACTTGAGGAACTACCCAAGCCGTCTGATACGCGAACTGAGGAGGAGAAGGCATGCGATGATCATTTCATCACCACAACTAGACGCAATGGTGATGGAAGATTCACTGTCAACATTCCATCCATTCCAAATCCTCACCAGATGACTTGGGCGAGACACTTTCCCAAGCCAAAACTAGATTCTATTCTTTAGAACAACGGCTGAACCGTGTGCCGGAATAGAAAAAAAGGTATAGTGAGTTCATTCACGAGTATGAAAGTTTAGGTCACATGACGCGTATTTATACGTACGGAACTCCAAATTATTTCATGCCGCACCATGGGGTCTTTCGCGAACACAGCATTACGACTAAGCTGCGTGTTGTGTTCGACGCAAGCGCATCATCAAGTTCTGGTAAATCACTAAACGACCTACAACGTGTGGGCTCCGCTATACAGGGCGATTTGTTAGGTATTTTACTTAGGATGCGGCTCTAATAGTCATAATAGTCATTTATTCATAATAATAATTACATGTCATGTTTTTGTAGGTATCTAATTATGTTGGTACCTAAGAGTATTTAATTAATTAATTAACATTCAAATTAATAATATCATAGCTAAATAGATTAAACTATTATTTTATGATAATAAATTATAACTTAACAACTTAACTTAACACTAACTACGAATTCGTCGTAGCTGTAGAAAGTTTGCTCAATAAGCCAGCGTTTGAGTTTATATTTGAATGCAGGCAGATTGTGGGCTCCTGTAACAGCACTGGGAAGTCGGTTGTACACGGCTGGGCCCATGATGTGTGTTAGCTGCTTGGACGACTTCTCCAGCGAGCGCGTCACGGTGGCCAGTCTATCACGGCTGCGCGTGGCATATGAGTGGGTGCTGCCTAGCGTGGCGTATGTGCCATGGTTCTGCCGGACGTACATAGCCACCTGGTATATCAGCAGACATGGTAATGTCATGATACCCAGGGACTTGAAATGGGGTCTCGCCGAGTGGTCGCTGGGGATCCCTACAATTGCTCGTACAGCCCTTTTCTGCATCCGGAACGCGCGCTCCTAGTCGGCCGCGCGCGACAATAGCTCGGCGCCGTACTGAAGCAGCGATTGCACTGTTGCGAAGAAACAGGCACGAACCACAGTGGCGGAGACCACTCGCGCCATCCGGCTCAGCGCATAGCATGCACCCGCCAGCCTTCCACACAGCTTGTCGATATGGCTCGCCCACTGCAGCCCTCTGTCTATCTGGAAGCCAAGGAATGTAGTGTTTTCAACTTGGTCAATGCTGTTCCCATTGACTAACACGGTTAGTGGTTAGGTGCACGGCCCAACAGGTAGAAATGAATGAAATGGGTTTTGCTTAGGTTTAGGGCTAGCCCATTCCAACCAAACCATTCCGTTAGTAGTGTCGCCGTGCAATTGAGCTTCGCCTGCAGCAGATCTACGGTGGGCGCAGTGACGATAGTGGCCACATCGTCGGCGTACAGGTACACATCAGCACTAGTGATGAATTCGGGTAAGTCATTAAGCAGTAGGGAGAACAGTATATTTGAAACAGAGGATCCTTGGGCGACGCCCATCCTTGATTTCAGTGGGTCAGAAACTGCCTCCCCACCGCTCCCCGAAATTACTTGCGATCGGTCCCGCATAAGATCACAAAATAAGTCGTGGGCCTTACCAGTGATACCGTAGTGATCAAGTTTAACTCCCAGAATGTTGTGGTCGGCAACATCAAAGGCTTTTGACAGGTCGCAGCAGATCACCGCGACCTGTTGTTTAGCCTCACGAGCAGCCAGTATGCGGCGGATGATCTCCCGCGCCAGTGATGTGGTCGAGCGACCTTCGCGATAGGCATATTGTTTATCAGAGAGGGCTTCCGTAGCGGAGAGGAAGGCAACAAGAGACGGGAGCTAAGGCCGTTCTCAAATACCTTCGCTATTGCTGGTATTATTGAGACAGGCCGGTATCCGTCTATGTTGCTTCTCTTTCCCTTACCTTTGAATAAAGGTGAAACTTTACTCAACTTCATTGGGCTAGGGTAGGAACCCTCCCTGATGCAGGTATTATATGCATGCGCAAGTATAGGTGCAAGAGGAATGATGGCATACCTTAGAAGTTTCATAGATATGCCATACACACACATCCTTTGAGGTTTTAGGTGGTATTCGAGTCATCACTATCCGTGCTACCTCATCCGCGCTAAATAGCTGTAGTCGTAATGACCGGTCCGTATTCGTACGCACTGAACCTAAGGCTCGCCGCACACCGGCGACGTTAGCGCTCGGCGCTCCGCAGTTCTCCGCCGCGCTCAAAAATTTTACGTTCATCGTATTTACCAGATCTTTTTTGGTCAAAAATTTTGATCCGTCCGGTTTTATTACTATGTCCGTAAAGTCAATTCGGGGGGAGTTATTCTTTCCCCGTTCCCCATTTATTATATCCCACATAGCTTTTGAGGCATTTTTAGTTTTTCCTAACATACTCTCATAAAACTGTTGTTTATTAGATTTTAAAATACATTCATAATAATTATTCATGTCATATATTAAAGATTGGATTGTTTCATTATTTGGTTCTAATGTACTTAATTTAATTATGTCAAATAATAATAATTTATAATTTTTAGCATCAGCGGTTATCCAAGATGAATCACGACTTTTATTACAAATTTTTCTCAATGGGAAGTATATTTCATATTTATTTTTAATAACATTTATAATTGAATTTATCATGTCAGAAGTATTAGGTATATTTATACATAATACTTTATTCCAGTCGACGCTATCTATTGATGCAACAAAATTAGTCATGTTAATGTTAACATTGCTAAATTTCCTGACATACGAATAACTTTGCCGTGGGTTTGACCTCGCTCGTGTGATCTCGCCCTTTATCGCGAGATGATCACACGAGCGAGTTAGTGACCACGGGAGCCACCGAGACTGTACCGTCCGCCAGGTTGCTATATAGGTGATCTAAACTAGTTGAGGTGGTTGTCGTGATCCGCGTAGGAAGATCTACCAAATTAGACATTCCGTGCACTGAAATCAAATGCACTAACTTTATCGCATCGTTATTTGGGTACCCCAAACAGTTAATGTTCGAGTCACCCACAATCACACATTCCCTGCCTATTTCGCTTATCTTATTGAGCAATACTTCAAAAGCATTTATAAATTCGTTGAGACCAAATTAGTTCTGTAAATGCATACAATGGTCAAGTCATAATCTAACAAATCAATAGCTGACACTTCGCATTTTCTCTCTACAGATAAGGATGTCAAATCAACGTTTTCTGCACATTTAAAACTGTTTTTAAGAAACAGACACGAGCCGCCGTGCACTATTTGCTTCCGACAGTAATAAGACGCTAATTTATAGTTTTGTAAGTTAACACATTTTAGTTTACATTCTGGAAGCCAGTGCTCGGTTAGTGCCAGAATATCACATCCTAACTCACTATTTAATAACATTTCAAGCCTTTGCGATTTCTTGTCAAGTGACGCAATATTTTGGTGACATAAAACGATTTTTTCACACTGGTTTTGCGTAATAGAGAGTCATACGTCCGTCGTTTGAAGCTGCATTTATTGCGTGTGGCGGTCGACCGCTGCTGTGCACTGAGCTCGCGCTGCCCCGCTGCCTGCGCGTGCGCCCTCGGGGCTGCGACGAAACCAGTCGGAGATCTCTATAGGTACATAGCATGCGCTGACATCGAAAAAATGTATAGGCAAGTACTAGTGTCCGAAGGACAAAGGGACCTACAGTTGATCGTCTGGCGGGATCAATCATCTGAACCGTTAGGTATTTTCAAGTTAAATACGGTCGTGTACGGAACCGCAGTGCGAGCCCTGAAAGAGCTTGGTATTCAGTGTACAGACCCAAATGTCAGTAGAGTCATCGCCAAAGACTTATGTCGACGACTTGATCACGGGCTCTGATGATAAAACTCTATTGTTACAAACTTGTCAAAATACTTTCGACGTGTTAAAAACTCATTACATTACGTTTATTACTCATTAGTTTTACACTGCGAAAGTGGATATTTAACTTTGAATGTGATCTGTCGTCGGCGGAAATGTTATCCGGAGATAAATAATTAAACTTCGACGAAAATAGCCATTGTAAAGCTTTAGGTATTTGTTGGGATTACGCTAAAGATACGTTCTACTATAAAACGCAATTCAAAACTGACACACGAATAACTAAGTGCTCGATTTTTTCTCACGTGTCACAAATATTCGACCCTTTTGGTTTATTGAGCCCTTGTACAACTATAGCGAAGGTATTATTACAGAAGCTATGGCTTATCAAAATAGATTAGGACAGTGAGCTACCTAGCGATGTTACCACTGCCTGGAACCGGTTTACCGATAGCCTATCGATCCCATGCTAACCGAGTAGCATATATTTTGCGACGCCTCTCAAACCGCTTACGGCGCTTGCGCATACATTCGTACAGTTAACAAAATGAAAGATGTGACAATTAGGCTTTTTTAGCTAAGGGTAAGACAGCCCCATTGAAGCCTATAAGTACCTATACCTAAACTTGAATTATGCGGAGGGTTACTCGCTGCGCGATTATATGCAAGGATTTGCGAGTCGAGTCATCTTAGGTTTGAAAACGTGATGTTTTGGACCGACTCAACGATAGACGATAGTCTTAGGGTGGTTACGCATGGCGCCCAATCTTTTAAAGACTTTTGTCCAGAATAGAGTAGCTGAAATTAACGAGATCACTAGAGATTGTCCGTGGCGTCATGTAAAGGAAAAGGAAAATCCAGCCGACATGGTATCACGCGGAGTACCTTTGCATGATCTTGCCGCGGACGACCTTTGGTGGATCGGACCATCATTTCTTCGCGAATTCAAAGGTAGCTGCACAGAGTTAACTTCAGATACGAAAGCTTTAACTTCATGTGATCTTCCTGAAGTTAAATCGACCAGTGTTCACACATTTCATGCACACACTGATAATTTATTCAATTTCGCAAGGTTCTCTCAGTTCAACCGCATGAGACGCGCATTCGCTTATGTACAACGATTTATACACAATACACGCAATAATAGAATAAATCGTCGACAAGGCGAGCTCACGGCGGATGAGTTGAGAGTGTCAGAGCTAGGTCTAGCTAGGTTAGCGCAGGCAGAATCCTTCTCTGATGAATATAACTTAATTCTAAAAAATCAGTCGCTAAAATCAAAACGTAGTTTATCGAAACTTAATCTATTTATCGACAAAGATAGTCAAAGATAGGCCAGTTCACGGTCCTGCTTTTTCGGCACGAGCATCGACGCCTGTTCCACACAGCACCGCAAGCACTCCTACGACGTCCGACAGCAATGGTGGCCGACTGGAGGAAGAATCTTCGCCCGTAAGATCGTGCACGAATGCATCACGTGCAAAAGGTTCAAAGGCAAAACACTAAATCCTTTAATGGGAACATTAAATAAAAAAAAAAAAAAAAAAAAAAAAAAAAAAAGTATTTATTTCAAGCATTTACACTCATATTAACTTTGCCTTCACAAAGGTTAGATCATACAACCTATCCATTTTTCGAATTTTGTAAGAGCTATGAACGAGTTCTCAAGATATCTTATTAGGTGCTCAGCAGACATAGCTGAGTATGCAGCTAGTCAATCTATTAAGTTTCATTTTATACCAGCAAGAAGTAAAGTCAAGCAAGCATCACTTGCTACGCACTGTCGGTAACTCACATCTCACTTTTGAAGAATTTGCCACAGTGTTATCACAGGTGGAAGCCATACTAAACTCCCGACCCCTCTCTCCTCTCTCATCCAATCCAGACGACCTGCTACCCCTCAGTCCAGACCATTTCCTGGTTGGCCAACCGCTGACGGCACCTGTGTACCAAGACTTTCGGGACAACGACGGCGGCGCCGGGACGAGGCTGACAAACCGTTACCAGAGGGTGGAACAGCTTTGCCATCACTTCTGGAGGCGATGGGTGAAGGAGTATATCTCTGAACTCCAAACTCGGACCAAGTGGAGGGACAACTGCGATGCCTTGAAGCCAGACACGATGGTGGTCATCTAGGGCGACAACCTACCTCCCTTAAAGTGGCTCCTTGGACGCGTTGTCATGATCTTGCCAGGCAAAGATGGCATCACTCGTGTTGCAGACATTCGGACGACATCAGGCATCATCAGGCAAGCTGTCGCAAAGAATTGTCCTTTGCTAGAAGAAGCATTAACTTTACCGTTGGAACTAATAATTCCTTCTTGACTTGACCGACGCCACCAACTCGTGCATCTATCCATGATTGAAACTGCAAAAACTGAATAAACTCCTGAATTTAACGAAGATTTATCATTGAAAACATCCTACAAGGCAGCTACAAACTCCCAGGCAATTACAAATGGAATACAGAAAAGGCGTCATGATGAGCCACGCCGATTACTTGAGCAGGAGTACGTAGTACCAGTAGCGCAAGTCAACAACATCGACAGACCCTTAAACTGGGCCTAGATTGCACAGTCTGGCGATAACGAAACGCAAGACCTTATTCAATAGCTGAGAGATGGCCTTTTGGACTCACAGTCACAGCGTTACATCTTTCAAAATGAGCTACTCTACTACCGTTATTTCCCTGTAGGTGAGGAATCGCGTTTGCTGTGCTATGTTCTCAAGGGCCATCGACTAAGCTTGTTGGGTGTTTTCCACGATGAGCATGAACATATTGGAGCAGACAAAACGTTAGATTTGATCTTGAAACATTTTTGGTTTCCTGGCCTCAAGACTTGTCTACGTGCTTATTTTGTAAGCCTAAAGAAATACATGATTTTTTACTTTATTTTTACTTTACTTTTGTAAAGAAATACACTTTACACTGTTTGATCTGTATTCCAAAAAAGAGGGTATCTAGAGTCCCACGTCAACCCATTACGTCATGGGAAAAGATAGATGTCCCTTTCAATACTGTTCATGCAGACTTGTTAGGACCTTTGGCCGAATCTGAAGGATACAAGTTCGTACTTGTACTGGTGGATTTGTTCACAAAATATTGTTTGCTATACCCTATGTACAGACAAGACACTAAGGAACTCAGACGTGTGTTTGACAACGCGATCTCATTATTTGGTACTCCGAAATTGTTAATTTGTGATAGAGGTCGTATGTTTGAAGCTTCTAGCTTTACTGACTGGATGTCCGAACTAGGTTGTGACGTTCACCACATAACGCCTGAAATGCATCATGCTAATGGCCAGGCCGAACGTTATGTGCGAACTGTCCTCAACTTAATTCGGATTGAAAGTCATACCAGAAATACCACTTATTGGTCAAATGCATTGTGTAAAATCCAGTTAGTTTTATGTAAATATAACTAAGCAAAGGACCACACAGTACTCTGCTCTACAATTGTTAATCGGCACGGATGCAACAACTCCTGTGATACGTGCTCTGGTCCGAGACGTGGCGGTGGAAACCGGGAGCCCTAATCGAGAGGCCATGAGGGAAATCAGCAGGAGCCGAGCTAAAGAGTTACTCAAACAAAATAAAGATAAACAAGACTCCTATGTAAATCGTCATCGACACCTTCACCAGAGTATTTCAGATTGACGACCACGTGTTCGTCATAAAGTACTCGCAATCCCTGGCATGGACGGTCCGTACCGCGTGATAAGAGGGTTACCAAGCGACCGATATGAGCCGAAGCTGCTTAGTGGTGCCCGTCGGAAAACTACCCAGGCCGCAGCCCAATACATGGTGCCTTGGAAGGGCGAGTGGTGTCTCGAGAGTTGTGCCGCATTTTTTGAAAGTGAGTTTAATCTTTCGCTTGTGTTTCAGAAAATGTTTACTGGCCTTGTGTGACTGTATGTGCGAGTATGCTGGTCAATCTGCGGGCTATCCGGTGCGCGCGCACCGCGACTGAGAGCCCCAGCAGACGTGTCTCTGATGCGTGGAGGCTCTGCGTCGCGGACGCTTTTGGCGTGCGTGTTAGAGCTTTCGGGGCCCTAGCTCCGTAGCAACCTCGCCACATATACTCGTTAATAACGTGTGTAATAAATCGTTTAGGCACAAGTCAGGTAGGACGAGTAATTTGTCTGGCGATGAATGTTACTACAAAGTTGATGAATGTGTGTCTGTGTAGAAAGTAGGCAGAAACAGCTAAGTATCTTTGAATGACGGCCTTGGATGTTGAATGAATTAAAGAATAGGCAATAATCGTTTATTTGATAATCAAAAGTTTTATTCGTTCATAGACTCTGACGATGAAGATGAAGACGGCACAGCTGGTCCCTCCTGCGTTGCTGCTCGCTTCAATGATGCTCCCGACGTCGATGGGGACACCCCTCAATGTGCCGCCAGAGACGGCGCACCGTCAGGAGAAGCCGTATAAGCAGAAAACAATCTAGATAATATTGTAAGTCGTAGCGACCGCCCGACAGCCTGCATAAATAGCACGCGCGCGGCCGAGCGCGCGCGCGGCGCGCTCCCCTCATTTAGGCTGCGTCACTCGAGCTGAAAGGTTGTTGGTGGTCGGTGCGATTTACAGTGAGTCCATTTTAATTTCATGGTGATTTTTATTGTGTTCTTGCTAAGTGATCTAAATGAACGGCTGTTTGTGATTTATTGTAATTTTAGTTGTTATTTGATTATTTTTGAAGTAAATTATTTATGTTTGTAAAAATCGTTCATTTTTTTATTCCGCTTTTGAAGCTAAAAATACTTAAAGAAGTTTAATAATTCATCAAGAAAAGTCTTACTACAAAATCATCATCATAGCAGTCCACTGCTGGGCATAGGCCTCCCCCAGTGAGCGTGATGATGATGATGATGATGATGATGAGAAGTAAGACTGTACCTAGTCTAGAAGACTGTGTACCTAGATATACTTATATTCTAGGAGTACCTACTTTGAAAAGCAGACGAGTGAATAATAAAATAGGTTTAGTATTACAGCACCAATTTATTTATTTTTGGAGGTGTCCGATTGTTTAAATAATGTTATCCTTCTGGCCTCTGAAATAAAAATTGGTAGGTGTTAAATGAACACCGAGCACTAAACAAAACAAAACAACATAATATAAACAGGTAGCTGAACGAGACAGGGCAGGTGATGTATAAGGGGGCTCCGCGAAAAATTGCGCTATCTGGTCACCACCGTAACTACATATTTATATAAATAATGAACATGAAACAAACAAGAAAATGACCTACATCGTATCAAAATATTATGACTAATAAGGTTGATCGTTTTGGAAAAAGATAAATACTTAGGTACATTCCAATTTTTTCGCAAGGCGCTTTACAAAAATGGGCTTTTGGGTGTTGTCTTATTATTGTTATTAAGCCAATAATAACTACGAAAATCTCTATATTTCATTATTCATTCAATAGGTATAGTTATATTTAAAAGGAAAGATATGATATTTCTTCGGTCTGATGTCATTCAATATCGATATAAGATAGACCGGATAGACAACGTAACTATGTTTATTGTACCTACATAATATATATACCGGTATATATATTATGTAGGTACAATAAACTACCGGTCGACGACGACGTCCGAAACTTAAGTTTTCGAGAATTTAGCAGAAAATGATTATTTTTACTGTTGAAAACCTATTACGATATTGACGAAACTCTGACTGATAAATTCTGTAAATAGGTTACATACTTAGTAGACGTAGGTATACCTAAATTTATTGTGAATTGTTTATAATTTGTAATATTTCAATTTTGTAATTGAATTTATTGTTTATATATGTATGTGTACCTCTATGATTTTTCCGAGTGTACAATAACATGTATCAAAACGGAATAAATAAAATGAATTGAATTGAATACCCCCGCTAGTCCAGTCATTAGATCCTTCTTATGCTTTTCTTTTTGACGTTCAACTTCGGCTGCATAGATCTCTTTGAGAAGCACTGCGGTGTCGCGAGAATCCCTGTCTAGTCTAGACATATGCTCGTAGAGTCGCATTAAAGTCGTTATGTTATAATATCGCGGCCATAAAAAGATTGCTGGACGATATAGCGTTTGATCATGTTTACCGTCCTGGTAACCGGAATTTTTCCAATGCGGGTATGTTTTTGGCTCTGCCGTTGGGAATTTTTCAATAAGATTGCCTCGTTCGTTGCCAAATGTTACTATCTGAAAAACATAATTAAATTCATCTATTTTTGATGCTGAAAGTACGTACGCTTATTCTATTCTTCTAATTATTAACGTCTAGGTTCTGCCCGCAGCTGCGCAGGTTCGCACGTATAGTAAGTCCCCGGGATAACGTTTGCCAAATTGTAAAAATCTATATTTTTCACTACAAAGAACAATTTATTATATTTTATTTTTATATATTTGGGAAATAAAAAGCTTATGCTACAATTAATAGTACATTTAAAATATGAGTAAATGAAGCTAACACAGTTTCCGTTTGTAAATAATATAACTGATTACAATATGGTAAGTAAAGAAGAAAATAAACAAATAACGTGCCAATTTGAACATCACTAAAATGAAAGAATAATTAATTACTTAATACAAAGAAATAATAATATGCCTGTCGTCAGTACCCGGAAATATAAATAAATAACCTAACGGACATATCATAGGAAGGTGTACATAATATAATAAATAAATAAAAATATAAAAAAAAATTAAGAATAAAATAAAAAGCCCTTATTTATAGAAGTGTTAGTATTAATTCGTTTTTTAAAAGCATGTTGCCTTACATTGAAAAGGTCAACATACATATATAACAGTTAGTCCTATTCCAGATTGAGTCAACTAGATTTAAAACTTTGAGCAACAGTGTAAGGTCAGCGGCTTCCCTTCTCAACTCGAGGGGCAGCAAATGATGGTGTCTACAGCTATCTGTATAGTCGGCTAATATGATCCTATGCTTATAGTTTGTGCTGTGGTTTTTCGAGTAACGAAATATATTTGATGTACTAGGGATTCCAGACCTGAGAGGCATATTTGAGGTGACTTCGGACTAGTGAGCAGTAGAGTATCTTTAGTGTGACGGGTGACCAAGGACTTCCGCTCTCGAGAGCGGAAGTCCTTGGTCACCCGAAACAGAAAGCCGAGCATCTTCATGGCTTTGAAGGTGATATTACCTACATGTTGGTCAAACAGTAGTTTGGAGTCCAAAGTAACGCCAAGATCAACAACAAAATTAGTCCTATTGAATTTTTGGTTATTAAAGTTATAGCTAAAAGTTAAAATGTTTGTTGTTGATCATGCAGTAAGAATGAAGGCGGTCCAGATCACTCTGCAGAAGTAAAAGGTCAGAAGGTCCATCAACTTTTTTAAATAGTTTCATATCTTGTGCGAATAATAGAAACTTAGAGTAATAAAACATGAGCCCATATCATTGATAAAGATGGTGAATAGGACTGGACCAAGAATCGACCCCTAGGGGACTCCATCAGAGATGCCCCAGATGTGTAACCATTTAAAACTACAGTTTGTTAACGGCCATTTACTTATGAGGCAAACAATCTCAATAAGTTGCCTTAATACCAGCTGAGCAAAGTTTGTCGAGTGGAATAGAGTGGTCGATGCGATTAAAGGCTTTGCTATAGTCAGTATAAATTGTGTCCACCTGCTTTCCCGACTCCATTCCATCAGTTACAAAGTCTATAAAACTTATGAGATTCGTTGTAGTTGACCTACCTTTAAGAAAACCGTGTTGCTCATTGATGAAAGAGTGTTTTAATGCAAAGTAAAGCTGTTCATGGACAATTTTCTCAAAAATGTTAGCTAACACACATAACTTGGAAATTGGTCTATAATTACTGATATCCCGCTTTGATCCCTTTTTGTGAATAGGAGTAATACATGCAGACTTCCATATAGTTGGGAATATCGAATTTCATTCCTTCAGTTATAGATCTTCGAAAGAGTATACTAATAGGATAACATAATGAGTTGGCGAAATTTTTAAGTAGTTTGGGATAGAGATTTTTAAAATGGACTACCTTACCGAGTAGTGTATCAATCAGAAGATGGTTTGGGCATCTTATTGTTTTTTTTAAATGTGCCGAAATATTTAATTTATTTTTCTATATTAAACTAAAACAAATCATGATACCTAAATATCCCTATATAAATGACTTGATTTACACTGATAGAACTGTGTTACATTGCATCATATATTACTCGCATGTTGGCTCATTCCATACTAAACAAGACATTTTCAAAGATATAATTTACACAAAGTTCTTCAATACTTAGCAGTACGCAATACTACTAATTCTCGAATTTGTTGTGACCAGCCTGCGTCTCGCATGCTGTCTCGCAATCTCTATGGGTAATCTGGATTTATGTGACTCATACAAATTGTCTGTACAACTAGTTCATGGCAAGCAGACAACACACTTTAAGTTCATTTGTTGTTTTTTTCTTGTATTCATTGGGTTGTTAATAAAAAAGTTACTTATATATTAGATTTAAATTTTAGTTTAAATATATTTTAGTGTTATAAATGAAAATTGTTAAGCTTTTTTTTTTATAAGCTGTTAGTTTTCAATCGAAATAAAAATAAATAAAGTATTGATTATATTGATATTAATTCTTTGATTTCATTTTAGATTACAAGTAACCTATCATCAAGCTAGGTACTTACAACAAAACTTAGTTCTATGTAAGTAGGAACAGAATATCTATTTACTTTAAGCATTTCTGTTGAAATCCTGCGCAGCCTAGCAAAGAGGTATCCCATCTTGTATCTGTTGTGGTTCTTCAATGGGATGCGACGCTTCAGCGCCCATGCCACCTTATGTCTGCAATAATGTTGTTACATTATTACTTGTAGGTTCCTACCTACTTGATGATGATAGAATAGGAAATCAGTTTAGGGCAAGGACTTTTATGTTTTAATTATAGAATGACTAGCTGGTGCCCGCGGCTTCTCACGCTCTTTTGTGGATTCAAAATAGGTACCTATATCCATTCCCGGGATACCATCTTGACCTATGTCCACCAAATTTAGGTCGTGTAGGCGTGAAAAGGTAACAGACTGACAGACAGAGTTCCTTACGATTTAGCTCCTCTACCGACTTCGCCGTTAAAACTATGTCATCAGCCAAATGAAGGTGTGAGATGTAATAGCCGTTTCAGTTAATAACTTTACACTGTCTTAAAGATAATGAAAGACTTCCAATGCGCTGTGAAAAGTTTGGGGATATGACATCCCCGGTCTCTGTACAATTGGATGGGTTTAGACTACTGGCCCTGTACTTGGACACTTATGTGGCGGCTTCGTAACATACTCTCAGCACTTCAATATAACGATGGTCTACTTGGCATCGCCATCGCTGTAATGATTCCAGAATAGCTCAGGATTCAAGGGAGTCAGTTACCTTGCGAGGTACAGGTAATCCCTACACACATTGTGCATAGCTTCGTCCTTCCACATTGCAACCCTTTGTGTCAAATAGTGGTTTTTTTGTTTTTTCCATCTTCCAAGTTTATAATACGGATGATAGTTTAATTCGCCCTCAGGCGTTAAATACTGGTATCTTCTGTATGACGACGGCTCACTTGCAACGGTAATTCTTTTAAAATCATTGGTATCTTCGCCTTTGTCGTTTTCAAGAAAATCAAAATTAATTTCATCGAATTCAGGGGTGGGGTCCTCGGAACGTCTGAAAAAAGGTTTCTTTCATATACACGGTGTAATATGTGGAATGGATCATCGGTGGGGGACCTCAGTACCTATCCATTTAACCCCCCAGTATTTGGTTAAAAGTTATTTGGACTTTAGTAAAATTTTAGGTAAAATCAGAATTCATCCTTACTTTTGTAATTGCAGCCAAAATTAGGTCTGCGACCCTGTCTTTTTTTTTAACAAGAATAGTGGGCCTATAGATTTATAAAAAAACAAATATGAAAATTATAGCACAATTTCTTTTCAAAATCTATTACGTTAACTATAAATGATTCTAAAAAAATATTTGACTTATTATTTTTTTCTGCAACCTATCTTAACAACAACTGGCTTTCATGAAGAATAAGCCCTGAAAATTTAATTTGGCTAGTACGAGGGCATCATGTTGAAAAACTGTATGTTCTTAAAGTAATGCAAGTGCCAAAAATCCATGATTTGTTAACCAAAAACTACTGGTTCATATCAAGGAAAGGTTGGCTAAATAAAAGCATTATGTCTTGCTCTTACACCGCTGTGATTGGCTAATTAGGTAGTATGCTATTTTGAATTTGAATTTTGGAATGAAGATGCGTTATTTCGCACTGCTGTGATTGCCTGTTTAGAAGGTTTAGATGCTTGAGGTAGTAGGTAGGTTGCAGTGAAAACACTTGTATTACACCATACACATAAAGCTTTCAGAATAAAGTTCAGAAGGAGTAAGAGATAAAAGAGATTGATGAAGAATGTAGGTAGTAACAGAAAACACGGAAATAGGATTATGCAAATCTTATATATATAAAAGAAAGTAGTGTTTGTTACAACACTTATAACTCGAGAACGGCTGGACCGATTTGACTGAAAATTGGTGAGAAGGTAGGTTAGAACCCGGAGTCTAACATAGGAAAAAAAACCATTTGACAAATCGATTTCCACGGGGGCGAAGCCGCGGGGCGCAGCTAGTTACAAATAAAATCGCGCGACCGAGCGCAATAGATCTTGTGCTAAGCGGCGCGGGGCGTGTGCTTCCCATCTGGACAGGAAAGCGACTAATGAATGGCGGCCGACCGCCGCGCCGGCCCCCCCTGATTATGTAAAAGCAACAGCAGCAGCGACGCGACCGCTCCGCGCTCGATCGGTTGCAATGTTGCAAAGTGTCACTAGAAACCGCCGTATGGTGATTATGTAACTCGCGACCGGTTTGCGACAGGCGTAAATTAAGCAATCAGTGCTGTCAAACGCCAATTTTGACGTTGTAGCTGGTGTCAAACTAATACGAAATTGACGTTTGACAGCACTGATTGCTTAATTTACGCCTGTCGCAAACCGGTCGCGAGTTACATAATCACCCTGCCGGTTACGAAAGCCTGTCGCGCATCGATCGCAAAGTTGTTGCTGATTGCTCATTGCCCATGGACTCTAGCGCCACGAGCAACAGAGTAGCAATAGGTGGAAACAATTATTTGTAGTTTTAACGTTCACCAGCGCCACTAGCAACAGAGTAGCAATAGGTGGAAACAATTATTTGTAGTTTTAACGTTCACTAGCGCCACTAGCAACAGAGTAGCAATAGGTGGAAACAATTATTTCTAGTTTTAACGTTATCTATGGTACAATTTTTATTCTGTGCGTCTTTCTTTCTTTTGATGACCGATGTGGCGCGGTGGGCGAAGGTCCGCCTGCGATGCAGGAGGTTGCGGGTTCGATTCCCGCCTCGGAACAATTGTGTGTACGATCTGCAGATATTTGTTCCGGGTGTTCTGGTCGATTTCTATGTATAATAAAAAATATCTATCTGTGTAATATATTGTATTATGTATATCAGTTATCTAGTACCCATAACACAAGCTCTGCTTACCATGGGGCTAGATAATGCTGTGTGAATTGTCCAGCATTATTTATTATTTAGTTGTTATGTTTGCTATTTGTTTCTTAGTTTTCAATTAATTTTACAAGATTTCGTAAACTCCCTTGGATATTGGATCTAAAAGTAAGTTATCAATCAATTATAATGCGTATTTTTGTTTCCTGACTATATAATCTTCTTGTAATTTAAGTGGAACATCGAGCTTCAGACGACCAGCTAGACTAGTTGCTGCAGCACCTCATGACGCACTCGAGCCTTGCCAAAGGCTTTGGCTTGGGAGAGAGGTCAATCAAAGGAGACCATAGGTGAGAGAAATGATCTTGCTACGAGGCTTAAACGGTCACGGCGGCGGCGGGGAGGTACAAAAAAAAACAAACAACATGAGGAGTCACGAGGGCAGCGGCTGTTAAGTCTTACATCAAAACAAAATTGTCAGGAAAATGACAATTGCCACCAACAGCTGACCTAATTTATTTAAATATTTTATAGGTCAAAGAGATGGATCATCGTGGACTGAGACAGAGGGCAAGCTGGCTGATGCCGCCGTTATAATAGCAGAGGCGGCGCGAACGCAAGCCGATGCCGCGCGCCAGCAGGCGGGGGCATCTCTCACTATATTAAATAAATAAATAAAATAATAATAAAAAACCTTTATTTGATCCTGAATTATGTAGGTCACGCTCCGGGGTGGCTTTTTAAAAAAAGACTTATTTTAATTAACCCTAATTTATTATAAAAAAATTACAATGTAGAGACTCGTTCGAAGTATGAATCGAGAATGCTAAGTTCCTTATAATCTAGGTAAACGGAGACATCGCGATTGACGTCATTTACACGAGCCGTCGACTCAGCAGAACGCTTGAAGTCCATGCTATCGAGGTCGGTGCTAGTGTTGCGGTTTCCATACATCAGCCTTGCGTAACACCTCCCCCCGAAGAACAGCGACTATTGAAGCTTGTCTTATAACTATATATATATAACATATTATACTGTATATATAAATATATATATGCTACTTTAGTGTCATTTTATACTGTAGTAGCGTTCGTGTTACCATTAAAGTGCGAATTTGTTCTATAGTAGAGTCCGTAATTCCGATACATCACAAATATCTTTCTTTCGGCATCGGCAGATCGGCACGGTCGAAAAATAAATTATCTGTGTAAAGTGATTTCAGTTCAAGGACGTAACGTGGTTAGTTTATATTATCTTATTTTGACATTGAATAACTCGTTCAATACTGCAAAATTTTCGTGCGACAAAAGTTTTACCGATAGATTACTACTAATTTTATTTAGTATTTTTAACGCGCCTCCGCTTTATTGAGTTTTGAATAAAATAAAATATTAATATAATATTAAAGGTACCGCAATTTTGTACTATGCAAAATGGTAACTCCGTAACCCTTATTGGCCAACTATAGTACTCATGACAAAGTTTCCGGCGCCATCATAAGTAAAATTATCCTATAAAGGTGATGAAATATCCGCTATAGAGCAAAAATGCTCTATTATGGCGTCGTTAACACTACTAAAGACCATGGACTTTTGCAGTGATTTGTGGAACCACGATGTCACTAAATGGTTGTATTGTTGGATATTCATCACTGCTATAACGCAATATATATAACGGTAATCAGGGAAACCTTATAGAGCAAATTAGATACGTAAAGGTGAATTAAAACACTACTATAGAGTAATATTGCTCTGTACTGGCATATTTGAAACGTTTATAATACCTGTCTATAATGGCTCTATAAAATGGTGAAATAAACCTTTACATCGACAGGTAATAGGATAATTTGGCTCTATAGCTTACAGAGCAAAAACGTTTCACCAAACGCTTCTATAGAACCCGTAGGTATCGCTAAAAACCTTTATACAAATCAAATCAAATCAAATCGTTTATTTGTAGTTAAACATAAATAAAACATACAAACAGAAAAAAATCGTTACCTACCACTTAAAGAAAATATCGACTGGCGAAAATATAATATTATTAAATTTAGTTTAAACTACAAAATGGTCCCAACTCAGCATATACAGGTGTTAGTGAAAACACCTGCGCTGGTTTTCTGCTGGGGCCTGTGGGACCGAGGAAAACAAATTAAAATTTATAAAAAGCGAAGTGCTACATACAAAACAAATACATAACAAGTAATGAGGAATTTAAAAATCTAAAAGCTATATAAAAAAAATATCATCTATGAACTAAAAAATGTAAGAGAAGTTATAAAATAAAATAACTGATTCTGTATACATATAATGTTAAATAGCACTCGTATCGTGTCTGAGAGGTTCCTGCTCCTTTTGCCAGTTAAGCAAAAAAATGTTTAACTTTAATTTAAAAGTAAACAGACATTTCAGGTTCCTTAGGGGTGGCGGGATGTTGTTCCAACATTTCGACGCAGCGTAGCGGAAACTCCCTTTAAAGGCCGCTGTCTTATGATTTTGGGTTGAAAGCTGCGTCGAAAGCTGGCGTCTTTCGCAGGATCTCAAACTAGTGGCTTCATCAAACTTAGCGTGTAGATAGAGAGGGGCATAGTGCTTCATAATTCCAAACATAAGACAAGCTAAATGGAGTTTTCGCCTATGTCTCATTTTGAGAAGTGATCTATCATTCAGGAAACTCGAAACGTGACCTCTATACGGGATGTTAAAACAAAATCTGGCACACGAGTTTTGAACTCTTTGTATTAATCGGGCTGTTTTTTGTAAGAGTCGAGGTCCAAAGACTATGTCGGTGTAATTTAACTTTGAAAGAATAAGCGACTCTACTAGTTGGACACGTAATTCTTCCGTTAAGTAAGATTCTCATTCTATATATAATTTTTAATTTATAAAACAGGATTTAACCAGTTCGGCAATGTGCTCCTCAAACCGCAGATTACAGTCCATCTGGAGACCTAGATTGCGCGCTCTATACACTCTCTCGACTGGTTTATCCATAAGCATAACACTTGCGGTGGGACAAGTGTTAGCTAGTTGACGTGGGTTACCAAACACTAAGTATTTTGTCTTATTTGGGTTGAGTAACAGACTGTTGGTTTTTGCCCATAGAGCAACACTAGCCAAATCAGCGTTAAGCTTATAGATCGCGTCATCTACTTCGGCTGGGCGGCAAGATATATATACTTGTATGTCATCTGCATATATATGGTACCGACAGTATTTGATGTGCGACTCTATGTCAGCAGAGTACAGTGCAAAAATAGTGGGACCTAATATAGAGCCCTGCGGCACGCCTCTATTTACTCCGACTGTCTCTGAAAAGTGAGCTCTATCACTGCGTGTTATTTTTACGTGCTGAGAGCGATTGCAGAGATAACTAGTGAACCATTTCCTAGTGTTCTGGTGAAAATCATAGTAGCCGAGTTTTGAAATAAGGAGATCAATATTTATAGAGTCAAAGGCTCTAGAAAAGTCTAGAAGTACTAACAATGTTACCATCCCCTTATCTTGTGCGACTATAATGTTATCCGTCACATCTAGAAGAGCAGTGACTGTACTACGACCTTTTCTGAAACCAGATTGAACGTCGAAATATTTGATTGCTTTCAAGATAGTGAGTTAACTGAAAGCTAACTACCTTCTCCAGTATTTTAGAGAGGCAAGGCAAGATACTTATCGGGCGAAGGTCAGTAAGTTCTATCGGATTCGGTATTTTTGGTAGAGGTTGAACTATCGCTAATTTCCATGTGTTAGGGAAAGTGGATGTAGATATAGAGGTATTCACAATATGTTGAATGGTCTCTAAAGCATTAGGTAGCGTCATAATGAGCATGTCCAAACAAATCGAATCACTGCCCACGGCATTTGATTTTAAACGTCTAACGATCTTTAATATCGTATCTAAACATACAGGCTCTAGACTAAACAAAGCATCATTATAATTATTGAATTCAAAATAAGTGAGTTGTGAAATGGTTGTATTAATTGTGTCTGGTATATTTAAAAATTGATTATTTATTGCATCGGGGTCTTGAAAGTAACTAGGAAGTTCCTTATTATTGTCGGGCAAAAACGTACTTTTAATGTTTTTCCAAAGTTGTCTAGGATAATTTATTTTATTATTAATGTTGAATTTAAAATATGCTTTTTTCTCGAAGAACAGTGCCTGATTAACAATTGATTTGAGACTTTTATAGTATTCTTTTTTAATTGATGTTTTAACTTTGTGATAATCCGATAGAGCTTCGTCTCTGACTTGCATCATTTGTTTTATAGTATCTGTGATCCACGGGTAAGAGGGATTTTTTATAGTTATAGATTTTAAAGGCGCATGCAGGTGCATGGCAGGTGGTGGGAGGACCACCTACGCTTTTGATGCTGTGCGTAGGGGGCCCGATAGGGGGGATGCAACTGTCCTGGTGGCTGAGCGGACAGATGTCTCTTCCGCAACACTCCTCTTTGGCGTGAATTTCCTCCGAAAACGGGCGGTCATGGTCTAACCAACCAAGACAAATCAGCATGGCGGTCGGCCTTCAGCTACCGCTGGTGAGAGGGGTTGATGGGGTCTGCAGCCGGCGGTGCACGCCTTAGCTCGGTGATGGTGGTCAACACCGAGTATAGTGGTGCCGTTGAGGCTCGTAGGCAACGCGATCACCCGTTCTATATCGGACCGGCAACCCTGGTGTATAATGTGAACAACATACATCCCCCTGGTTCGACTCCGTGGTGGGTGGGGCCCGGAAAGATTAATCAAATAATAAAACTTTAAGATGCAGACTCCAAAAAATGACCACTTTGGGCCCTCAGCAGAGGAGGCGGTGGAAGCCTACGCGGCCGTCAAGGTTGCCAAGGATTCTACTGCTGGCTTGTCGATCGTCAGATCAAAAGCCAACAAATTAGACAGAGCGGCAGGGAAAGGGGAAATGCCAGTAGCATTGGCAGGAGCCCTTACTACCGAAGTTCGAACCTCGGAGAGAGCTAATGCTCCCCTAGGCAAGAACGCCCGACGTAAACTGCGGAAGCAACGACTGAAGCAGGAACAACAGGCGGCTTCGAGCACCGGAGCCACTGTTGCGAACGCAGACGGTCCTAGCTTCTACTATAAGCATCGACAAAATGCTAAGCATGCGTCTAAATCCAAGCCGCAAGCCCCGCTGGCGTAGGCAAACCTACGAGCTCGCTCGAGGTGGCTGCCGGGTCTGAGTCAGGCCGAGGCAAGGAGAAAACGACGAAGCATAGCAAGCGCTTCAATCGTCAGGACCGAGCAGCCAAAGCGATCTCCCGATCAGCTCAGGCCCCTGCCGCGACTCCGATCATGGCCCCGGCCTCGATCCAAGTGGAGCCAGGCAAGCGGAAGGGACTGGATGATACTGTGTCACCGAGAGGAGAGCACAAGAAGCCAAAGCTCGACTACTCACGTCGCGTCCCCACTACCAGCTATGCTGAAATCGCGCAAAGCAACCTTAGCGTAGCGCTGGTGAAGACAGACAATCAGCTACTGGTAGAAGAGCAAGCCACCGCACTGAAGACGTACCTCGGCAGTCGGATGATGGACGAGGCCAAGAACCCGGACATCTTGTTCACGTCGCGCTTCCAGGGTAAACCCATCTTCACCGACGGGGCCCTAAAGCTGTGGTGTGAGGATGAGCCCACGGTGGAATGGCTGATCGCCACCATCAAGCAACTGCCGAGCTCTGCTTGCCCAAACCTTGCGGTGGTAAAGCAGCATGAGCTGACAAGGAAGGTTCGTGCAGCAATCTTCTTTCCCGAATGCATGACCTCCTTGGAGGACACTAGCATCCTACTGGGGAAACAGAACAAGTGGGCGCTTGTTCACCAGTGGGCCGTATACACCCACCAAAGGCAGGCAGACAACATACTCTTTGTGACGATCCCTGAATCCTTAATCCCTACCATCATGGAGAAAGGCCGCAGGTTGGCGTACTGTCTGGGAAACGTATACGTACGTTTCTATGGAGCGGACGGGAAGCTCCAAGACGACCCTCCCAGCTCGCTGAACAAAGCAGCTGGGAACGAACCTGGGCCCAGCAAGAGCTGCATATCCGAAGGCCGCGACTCACCGGTGCCTTTCCCTCAACACTCATCACCCAGACCGTCGTGCTCAGATACGATGGAGGTGATGAGTGAAGAGATGAGTGAGAAACTGGCGCTGGCCTCGGATGGGGACACAGACGAGGCTACAGGGGAGGAAGAGCAAAAGGGAATCCAAAATGATGGTGACCCAAAGCCCCTCCTCTTATAATGTCGTCCAAGCAAACCTCCAGCACAGCCTCACTGCAACGGCTAACCTGCGCAGAGTGCTGGGGGCCCCAAACAGCGAGACGATAGCCCTGATCCAGGAGCCGTGGATCAGGGCAGGGCTTGTATGTGGTCTCAACAACCTTAACGGTAAGCTTATATATGACAACACTTGTAAACATCCGCACGTGCATTTTTGTACCACGCAACATAAAAACTGTGCCCTTAACCGAGTTCTGTTCCAGAGACCTGACGACAGTCAGGCTTCAGGGAGTTTTCGGAGGGGAAACCGAAGACGTAGTGCTAGCGTCAGCCTACATGCCCGGCGACGAGGCCGTGCCCGCGAAAGACACTACGGATCTGGTAAGACAATGTGAACTGAATAACTCAAAACTAAAAATTTCAGCAGACACGAACGCGCATCACCCCATATGGGGCATGCCCGTCTCAAACAGCAGAGGAGACGATCTGGTAAATTTCCTCTTCACAACTAATGTCACTATAGCAAACAAGGGCGCAGAACCAACCTTCGTGACGAGGCGATGCCGCACCATAATTGATCTGACACTGGTAACGGAGAATGGCTCAGACTACGTGCAAAACTGGAGGGTATCAGATGAGACCTCCTCCTCCGACCACAGGTGGATCAGGTACGAACTGACGTTAAACAAAACTACTCCAGCACCCAGGCGTAATCCCCGCAAAACAAACACAGTACTGTTTGCAAAATCCCTGCAGCAGCACCTAGGCGAGGGTGACCCGGTAGCGGATATTGGTAACATAGCAGAGATAGAAGCAGCAGTACAGCATATCACGCAGAGCCTTAACAAGAGCTACGAGTCAGCCTGCTCTCTAACCGTCAATAGAGAAACGGATGATGGGAAGCAAGGCTGGTCTCGACGATTGGAGGAGCTCAAGGGTAAGGTTCGTAAGCCTTTTAACAGAGCCATGAATACATACGACGACTCCGACTGGAACGTATATAAGAAGGCCCGGGCCGATTACAAAAAACAGTTACGCCGTAGGAGTCGTCTCAGATGGAAACACTTTTGCACTTACATAGAATCAAACTCTGAAGCGAACAGAATCAGAAAGATCCTGGCGGCAGAGCCAAACCGCGAGATCGGTTCGCTTAAGAAGTTTGACAACACCTACACGAAAACGACGGCAGAAACACATGAACTCTTATTACAAACACACTTCCCAGGGTGCCTCATAGACGGTGAAACAGAGTGGCACGATACCAGTCAAGTCACACCATCGGAGACCGACTGGACCGTAGCATGCTCAGTGGTAACCGGAGATAAGGTAAACTGGGCCATCAACACTTTCAAACCGCCAACACTTACAAGTCGCCAGGGATGGATGGAATATTTCCTGGCCTCCTTCGCTGGGGGATAGCACACATAGGCGGGGCGTTGACGGCTATTTTCAGAGCCTGCCTGGCCTTCCGCTACGTACCGCTTATGTGGAGAGAGGTTAGAGTCCTATTCATACCCAAACCAGGTAAAAGCGACTACACTGAAGCAAAATCCTATAGGCCGATCAGTCTCACTTCATTCTTACTCAAGACGCTAGAGAGGCTATGTGATCGACACATAAGGGATAGCATACTAGTACAACTGTAAAACCACTGCACCCACAGCAACACGCCTACACTTCAAGTAAATCAACTGAATCTGCGATACACACAGTAGTCAGTAGATTAGAACAAAACATTTCAAACAAAACACTGTGTCTTGCAGCCTTCATAGACATTGAAGGAGCCTTTGACAAGACAAACTTTAACAGCATCAACGCAGCCCTACAGAAGCACAACGTAGAGCCAACGCTGGTAGATTGGATAATCATTATGCTCAAGCTGAGAGCAGTACGGATTGATGTGCAGGGGGGGACCAGAGGAGTGGTTTCAAGAGGATGTCCACAAGGCGGAGTCTTGTCACCACTTCTGTGGAACCTGGTAGCAAACGATCTAATCACCAAGCTCAACGCTTAACGCTTCTTCACGGTAGGCTACGCGGACGATCTTGCGATACTCATATCGGGACACTTTGCCAGCTTGACGTGTAACATTATGAGTAACGCGCTAAAGACCGTCGCAAAATGGTGTATAGACTATGGACTAAACGTGAACCCAACGAAAACAGAACTAGTACTGTTCACCAACAAGCGTAAATTAGGAACATATCAGCTCCCATTTCTATTCGACACGCAACTTACATTATCCGATTCAGTTAAATACTTAGGTATAACTTTGGACAATAAACTAAACTGGGCAACACATTTAGAAAACAAGATAAAGAAAGCTACCATCTCATTCTGGCAGTGTCGCCGATTGTTAGGGAAAACATGGGGTCTCAGCCCAAAGATCACCCTGTGGTTATACAACACTGTAATTAGACCCTCTCTGACATATGGTGCCCTAGTCTGGTGGCCAAGAACAAATCAAAGCACTACCATAAATAAACTACAAAAGTTCCAGAGAGTGGCCTGCGTTGCGACTACAGGGTGTATGAGAACTGCCCCCACGGCAGCACTCGAAGCCCTGATTGGCCTATTACCACTGCACTTACATGTGCAACAAGAGGCAGCCGCAGCTGCATACAGACTTTACGTTTATTGAACCACAATACAAATGCACAACACACCACTATCACAGATAATATAATACATACTGCCACTATTATAGACGATTATGCAAAAAGTAACCCTATGCTACTCTCGATATATGATAGGGTGCCTAAAACACACATACTTTCAAAAAGCTTCACTTTACAAATGCACGAAGAGCCAAGTGATAGCTCAAACATAAATGAAGTACGAATATACACTGACGGCTCTAAAATGAAAACAGGTACGGGGGCGGGAACGTTCTCGGAAGATCTTAATATTCACAAAACAACAGCACTGGGTGCCCACAACTCCATCTTCCAGGCGGAATGTGTAGGTATTATCCAAGCTGCGACTGCAGTGCTACGAAGGAAGGTAACTGACCAAAACATCAGGATCCTCTCGGACAGCGCGGCAGTACTACAGGCCTTGAACAGGAGAGAACACAACTCAGGACTGACTTTGCAATGCCACCACCTGCTAGAGCAAATAAGTAAATCCAATAGAGTCACCCTACAATGGATAAAAGGCCACAGCGGATCCAGAGGTAATGACGAAGCTGATGCACTGGCGAGGAGAGGTTCAGAATGGCAACCGGCAGGGCCTGAACCAATAATTCTCCTCCCCTTTAGTCAAGTCCGCTCATGGATCCGTCAACGCACAGCCAAACGACACGAAGAGCACTGGGCAAGTATTCCAGATTGCAGGCAGTCGAAGGAGGCATTCCCGGTTTTAAACCCACGGTACTCCCGAAAACTCTTCAATCTCAAACGTGACAAACTCCGGAAAGTCGTCGGTATTGTCACGGGACACTGCATGCTAAACAAACACCTTTTTAATTTGGGTATCACGGACAGCCCCCTTTGCAGAGGGTGCATGAATGCAGAGGAGACGGCAGCGCATGTGCTTGTAGATTGCGACAGCGTTGCTTCTCAAAGACTGCATCATCTTGGGACACCGAGGACGCCTAGGGAGGCATGCACCGGCATCAGCGAGCTGCTGGCCTTCCTGGAGGACATCGGGTGGTTAGACTAGCAGCCCCCCCACCCGACACGCAAAAAAGGCCCACCGGCGGCCAAGTTGCGGAAACCAGTCCAGAAACAAGTAACAAGTATAGGTCTATAAGTTATTTTTTTAGGGATGAGCTTTGTACGTTTTATATTAAATTCACATACTATAAGACAATGTCCATAGAGCCTGCCAACATGATCCAGTGTTATATTTCTAGCTCGTAAATCTGTGCAAACCACATCAATAAGGGATTCAGATGTTTCTGTAAAATGTGTAGGCGAGGTTACCAGTTGAGTTAAGCCGAGACAATCAAGAAATAAATCAAATTTTGATTTTACTCTAATTTCGTTAAAATCACCTAATAAAATTATATGGTCATTAATAGGAAGGGCGTTAATGCTATCTGTGAGGGCATCAAAAAACGTATCTACCTCCATCCATGGCGGACGATATGCCGTTCCGATTACCAGTTTTTTTCCACTGCATGTAAAAGTAATCCACATTTGCTCTACCAAGGAGTGTATACGACGTTTACTCAACCTTTTAGTGATATAAAACTAAGTTATAGGTCCAAAATGTTACTTGGGAGTGGACAAAAAATTGAAGTGAACAGTAAAATAATTTTATTTGATAATAATTTATATATAAAATATGACTTGTCTAAGTGCTGTCCCGGCTTAGAATATAGCCGCTGAGTTAGGTACTACTCGGATCGGAAAGTCCGCTGTGTTACTTTCCGGTTTTTGAGCAGCAACTCAGGGTTAAATTAGGGTTCTAAGTGAAACAATTAAAAATGGATTAGAAATTTATTAAAATTAAAGATAACAATAGGGAGCCTGAAGGGCTATATTATATTTATGATTTCAAGTTATGTAGCTCTGCCAGAGGGGCTTAAAAGGGGGTCCGTTAAATCCTACACATGGCTGATTCTACTTGATTATAAAAAGGTCTGCACTTTATTTTCCTTCTTCCTCAGTACTTCCTTTATTGCGCCGCGGGTGTAGCAGAGACCCTCGACGAAAGGTGTAAGCGCTGACTGGAGTTACAGGTCCAAAAGGGTAACGCAGCTCGTGGAAAGTCCGGCCGGAGACGAGACTGCCCTTAGGGTGGACTTTGAACCCTGGAATGCGCATAAAGCACGGCGTTACAGCCAGGTCTTCGTAGGGTGATGGACCCCCACGGCAGCACGAAAGCAAAAGCACTAAATGTTTATGATGCCGTGAAAGCCACAATCAGAACGTGAGATGAAAATGAATACAACAGGTGCGAAAGAACAAAAAGAGAATTTACTAAGTTTAACATAAAATATATAAAATGAAATGGAAAGAAATGCAACAGAATAGAATGTAAAATGTATGAAAAACCTAAGCCCGTGTAGGGAATGAGATGACATGGTAAAAATGAACAAAGCCCATGTCATTCATTGAGCAATGGTATGAGCGTCTACAGCCTACAATAAAATCAGTGCAAAACTTACCCAACAGTGGTTTAAACTACACTCACTAATTTATACAATTTAAAATAAATTTACTCAATCGATGATCGATTAGGATTTTACGTGCACAGTCGTGTTCTTGATCAACGTTCTTCAGCAACGTAAAAATGGCGTGTCTGACGTCTCACGCGCAACCGGAACAGGCAAACGTCAGCCTTGCGAGACCATAAACAATCTCCGTCCGTAGTGATGTGATCAAGCGTGTTGGCGAGTTTACTTGCGTCTAGTTAGTGCGCTGACGAATGACTAACTAGACTAGCCACGAGTTTAGTCGATCTGAAGGAATCGAGTTGAAGTTAGAAATTAAAGTAGGTAGGTATGTAACCTTACAGTGCTTATTTTGTAAGCCTAAAGAAATAAATGATTTTTTACTTTACTTTACTTTATGGGCTCCTGACGTCTATACTTGCATACCAATATAATATTTAAACCTTTTGAAAAGAGTCATCATCATCATCAGCCTATGTCTACTGCTGGAAATAGGCCTATCTTCAGCTTGACGTATCCAGAACCTGCAGTCTTACGCAGGTCGTCATCCCACTTGGTTGGAGGGCGTCCTACACTACTTTTACCCAGTCATGGTCTCCACTAAAGGACACGTAAAGAGGAACACGTGAAAAGAGTCGTTACCTTGCACTACTACCGTGGTCTATCTTGGGGCTATCGTGGGGACCCTCGTGACTGCTCTCCTCCACCAGCTTATTCAAGGCATCTATAGAGGAGTCCTCTAGAGACGGAAACGAAAACGGCTGACACCAGCTTGAAAACAGCAGTACTGAGGACAGATTGTACAATGTTATTAAATGCTATCAAAAACATAAATGTGAAAACGGGTGCCAAGTTCAATCGTCAGTCCTGAAAATGTATAATAATAATAAGCCCGCAGGGCAGCTTGTGGCGAGCTGTTGGTGAGTAGCGACACCACGGGTACCGAGTGCTTCCGGGGAAGTTCCTGGTTCTCGTCTCCGCTTGCGGAGTGGCATCCCAAGAGAACCAGATCCCCATCTCTTGCTTGCCTCCATTGGCCGGTCTAAGTGGAGTCGCAAGAGATGCATCTTAGGATGTAGACTCGGGGGTGGAAGTGTCTAATGGCGTAATAACGAGGAAACCCGCACAGGAGCAGTCTTCGTGATGGTGAAATCGGGGCCGCACCTCGACACCCCTCAGTCGTTTGCGCCGATGTTGTTCCTCTCCGGTAATTTACTCCGGCTTTTTAAGGAACCCATCCAGCATTCGGCAAGCCACCGTCTGCCACTCTTCTTAACATTATGATTGACTTCTTTATGGCAGACGTCCGTAATCTCCCCTATAGCCCGATTACCCAGTCCATCCATCCATCACAATAGCCTGGTTTTATTTCTTTAATTTTTCTTTGCAATAGTCTCTACACCTGGCGGATACCATCTTTGGGTGTATCATATTGTGCACCCGAGGATGATACCCGCTATCGCCATCGCCTTTAGATTAACTTCTCAAAGGGCCTCTGTGCTGTTGGCTTCGGCCCCTCGCAAGCCTTCCAAAGGACCGGGTCACTTTATGGCCCGAGATCATTACCATGATCTCGGGCCATAAAGTGACCCGGATGAGAGACATAATAATAAATAATAACAAAAAAAAAAATTACGCCAACTCCCGTGACAGACGTCTTCTTTTGTGATTTTTTTTACAATTATTGAAATTTATATTAAATCATGTAAATATCTACAATAAAATAATGATCACAAGAGCGCGTGCAAGGGCGGCACAAGCGCACCAACCACCACCACCGCAGCCCGCCTCGGCTAGCTCCACATCCTCGTCTTCAGATGAAGAGGAATTTAGAACGCCGCCTGAGACGAGTGATGTGTTGATCAGCGAAGACGAGCTGCCATCGTCGCCTCGACCGCCGCGAACATCTGTGCGGCGAGGCCAACCCCCGCTGTCAGCTGGCTTGGGACCTGCAGGGCGCACAGTCTCGCGACCGGTCCCCGCCGCTGACGGAAGAGTGCGGCGCATGAAGTGGATGGAACAAATAAATAAGAATGTCATGCGCGCGTACTATAGGTCTACAGAGGGTGGAACTAACCTGACCGCATACCGGTCCAAGATACTGCCGTTGTTTCAGGCCCTTGAACCGACAGTCGACTGTAACGTGCAGCGACTGATCAGTTACGGGTCATACAACGTTCAAATGTTGGATGACGCTGCACTTGATCATCTCCGGCGTGAAGTGCTCAGTCATATAGGTTTCTTTCCGGCCCTGGTGGGGGCACAGAGAGGGGCCTCGAGGCTTGGCCTCATTACCCCGGCGTCAACTCGAGGGGTGGCAACCCCTCGGTCCTTGGGTTTTGTGGGAGTCTTTTTTTTTCCCTTATTCTCCATGTTTTTTTTTTTAGGCAGCATTTGGTTTATAATATTTTTTTTTTGTGTTTTTTTTTTTTCATTTTTTTTTAATAATAAACCCAAGGACTCTATGGTGGTTCCGCAGGGATCAGGTCCCGCGGAAGGGGTCGCCATGGGCGGTCGTCTTCCTGGGGCCGGGGCTGGGGCGGCGCGATGTTGTGGAGGTGCTCGTGGTGCCCAGTGTCGGCGCGATCGTACATTCGACGCGCCGTCTGCACGACGAATTCCTCCACGGATTGGATCTGCAGGTCGCGGGCGATGACGTCGTTCCTGACGTAGCGCCCCGCGCCCGTGCAGATCCTGAGGGCCACGTTCTGCAGCGCCTGGAGCCGGTCCTTGTTGGTCTGGGAGACCAGAGCGTACCAGCTCGGCGCCGCATAGGTTAGCCGGGACCGGACGTAGGACTTGTAGACCCGCACTTTAGTCCTCAGCGGCAGCCGAGATTCCAGGACAGGTCGGAGGAGCGCTCGGGCGACGCGCGCTTGTTGTAGCGCGCGGTCAACCTGCGGCTGCATCCTCAACGACCTGTCAATCTCGATGCCGAGGTACCTCGTGTGCGAGCTCCAAGCCACGTCCTGGCCCCGAAGCTGGAGTTGAGGTGGGTGGCGGCGGCGGCGGGAGACAAACAGCGCGGCCGTCTTACCCACATTGACGGCCATGCGCCATTTGTCCAGCCATGGCGGCAGGACGTCTAGTAGCCGCTGCATCCTGCTGGCTGCGATGGTGGGGCTGGTGGATGACGAGAAGTAGGCGCTGTCGTCCGCGAACAGCGCCAATGAGACATCCCTCTCCCCGGGGTGTAGGTGGCCCTCCAGTGTAGGGATGTCGTCAGTGTACAGCGCGTACAGGGCGGGCGACAGGCAGCTACCCTGCGGTACACCAGCTGAGATGGTCCGGGTGGTGGAGGTGGCATTCTCGACTGCGACGAAGAACCGCCGGTTGGCGAGGAAGGATGCCACGAGCCTGGTGAGGGCTGGCGGTGTAGGAGTCTGCAGGAGCTTGTACAGAAGGCCGGGGTGCCATACACGGTCAAAGGCCTTCTCCACGTCTAGAAAGACCCCGATGGTGGATCGCCCGGCGTTGTGCTCGACTGCAAGGTGGTGCATTACCCTGGTGAGCTGCAGCGTGGTGGAATGGCCGGACCTGAAGCCAAATTGCTCTGGTCGTGGCTCGATCGTTGAGGCCAGGCGGCCCAAGAGCAGACGCTCCAGGAGCTTGGCCACTGTTGGTAGCAGGGTGATGGGGCGATAGCTGGCGGGATGGCGGTGGTCCTTACCCGGCTTCGGCAGGGCGATGACCCGCCCGGTCTTCCATTGGTCCGGGAAGTGGCACGTTCGGAGGATTCCGTTGAGGAGCCGGGCGAGTGCGGCGACTCCACGGCGGGGCAGCTGGGCGAGTGCCATGTTGGGGACTCCGTCATAGCCTGGCGCCTTCCGCCTGGGTAGGCGGAGGACGGCCTTCCGCACCTCAGCAGGGGAGAAGAAGTACTCCCCGCCTAGGGGCGGTGTCGGGCCAGACAGGAAGTCCTCAACTGCTTCCTCAACCTGGTGGTGATGGTTGAGGGTCTCGAAGCTGACATCTGCTGGAACAGGGTGTGGCGTGAACTGCTCCGCCAGATGCTCGGCCAGTATCTCGGCGCGGTCGGCAGGAGCGAAGCGCCGGACCCCGTCTCGGTCCAGCAGTGGGTAGGTGGGCGCCGGCTGGCACGTGAGCGCCCGGTTCAGCGCATGCAGGTTGGTGTCGTGCTCGGAGGCCCGGTCGATTGCGCAGTCCCAGGTCTCCCCACGCCATGCCTGCACGGCGGTCGAAAGCTCGGCGGTGAGCCGGTTGAGGCGAGCTTTCAGTCGTGGGCATCGGGAGCGCGCCCACTCGCGCCGGAGCTCGCGTTTCTCCGCGATGCCCCTTTTGAGGTGAGGTGGGAGGTCGCGGCGGCGGCCTTGGCGCCTGGTGATGGGTGAGGAGGCAGCTTCCTTGGCCTCCCTGATGCGTGCCATCAGAGCGGACGCCTCTGCCTCCACTTCGGCCGGCGTCAGGATGGGGCCGACGTCCATGGACTCTAATGCCTTGGCGTACGCCGCCCAGTCAGTCCTCACGCCCAGGGGCCGCGGCGCTGTGAAGTCCGCGGCCAGGTCGAGCGTTATGAGGAGAGGGAGGTGCTGTGTGTCCAAGTCTTACAGCACCTCAACCAGGACGGGGCAGCGCACGAACTTATGGAGCACTATGTCCAGGACGTCTGCAGCGTGTGTGGTGGCGGTGGGTATATGTGTGGGGGAGTCAGGCCCCACAACGGTGAAACCGGTCGCATCGCTGTCGTCCAGCAACTTGCGACCGGCAGGGTTGATCACTCGCGATCCCCACGCTGGGTGCTTGGCGTTTAGGTCGCCAGCGAGCAGCGTTGGGGTGCGCGAGTTGAAGATCGCTGCAGTATCGGTGGTAGCGTAGCGGGGTGTTGGCGGGCGGTAGCCCGCGAAGATGCGAAGTTCCTCGCCCGCCGCTCTCACTAACACCCCGGTGGACCTCAGCTCCTTGAACGGAGCGAGCGCCAACTCCTCGTGGACGAGGTCGCGTCTGACCAGGGCGGCCGTACCACGGTAGGCCTGCCCCGATGTGGGCGACACCTCGTCGCGGCGGTACGTGAAGAAGTTGGGCACGCTCAACTGGTGGTTGGGCTGGAGCTTCGTTTCGCCCAGGAGGACGATGTGTACGTCCTGCGACTGAGCGAGTAGGCGGAGGGGCTGTAGATGCTTACGGACCCCCCCGGGATTCCAGTAGAGAATGCGCAATGCGGAGGACCTATCCATACCGGATCCCTTCCAGTACGGTTAGTCCCCGCACCGCAGCACTCTGGAGGTCCACTCCTGCAGCGATGGCGACCAGGAACTCAGTGAGGGCTCCCAACAGAAGCTCTGTTGGGTTCCCCACTGGTCTGGGCGGGTTGGTCCCTGCTGGGACAGTTTCGATGGGGGCGGCGCGCTGGCGGCCTCGGGAGGCCCTGCGCTCGCTCTGGGGCAGGGGCGCACTCTCTGGTTCGAGTGCACCTGTGGTGTGGCGTTCAATGCTGGGCTGCGCCAGTGCCCGGGTTGGGCACGGCGGTGGGTGGTGTGGGCGTGGCGGCGCGGGGCCCGGCAAGGCATATGCCGGGGCTGGCGCCAGCCGCTGCGTGCTGGGTTTTGGGGCCTCCTTACGGGAGGCAGGGGGTGGCTGGGAGCCCGGGATGCCACCCTCTGGTTGGTGCGGGGTGGAGGAGGCAACTGGCTTCCTCCGCCGTTTACCTCCTCTTGGTCTCCTCCTGCGGGCGGGCGCTGGCTCACCCCTGTGCGTGGCCGGGTTGGCCACTACTTCGGGGGCGTTCGGCGTGACTGCGGGGTGTGGCCTGTGCGTTGGTGGCGGGCGGTGTGGTGCCGCCCATCGGCTTCCTGGGCGGGGGACGGGCGAGACTGCCCGCCCATGGGCAGTCGTAGGGTGAGTGGGGGCAGGTGGGGGGAAGGTTATCCCCCTTTTGCGTGCCTCGCGGCGGAGCGCAGGGCAACTTCTACTGTTTGCCGTGTGATCGCGGCCGCAGTTCGCGCAGGTCGGCTTCTCGGTGAGGGGGCGGGGGCAGTCGGCGGCGGCGTGCTGGGCGCCGCAGCGGACGCAACGCATCGGGCGGTGGCAGTGCGCCGACGCGTGGCCGAACGCCTGGCACCTGTGGCACTGCGCCACGCGGTTCGCTGCGCCGCGCCAATGCTCCACGCACACGCCCGGCATGAATAGCAGTTCATTGATGCCGTACAGGCGCACGAGCTCCTCCTCGGGCAGGCGGTCCAGTTGGGCGTGGAACAGGCAGCCGGCGCGGCCCTGTGCGGCTTTTATTTGCTTCACAAACCGGGTAGGGAAACCCAGTTCGTGAAGTGCTGCAGCGATGTCGTCGACGGGTGTGTCGGCAGGTAGTCCTCGTATGGCCACCTTGGTGGGCAGTTCGGCGGACACGGTGTAGCTGTACCAGCTGATCGCCGGATCTTCCGCCATTGCCTCCACCAGGTGGCGCTGCACCGTGCGGTATTCTTCGGGGGTGCGGGGGGTAAATCGAACCCCTTGGGCCAGGGGGCGCGCGTTGGGGGCGAAGCCAAGTTTCCCCCTTAGGGCGGCGAAGTGCGCCACCCAGTTCGGTAGGCACTCCACCACGATGGGCGGATAAGCTCGCGATGGTCGTGGGGCGGGCGTGTCCTCTTCGCGAGCCACACCGGTAACGGGAGGCGATGCGGCGAGTGGTGCGTCCACCTCCATACTTGGGTCCGCCTCGTCTTGGTGCGAGGCGGGCCGGGTGGGGGCCGAGTGTTCGACGGCGGGGGCTGACGGTATGCATACCGGGCGATGGCTGTCCGGGCGGGCGGGGTTTACCAGCGGCCCGTGCGGTTGCGGTGCACCTTTAACTTTGAAGGTCACCTGCGGTGGAGGGCGGGCGGCGGGGGCCGCACCGAGGCGCACCATACCGGTCTCCCTGACCGGGGTGTCGGGCTGGCCCAGGCGGCGAGGGGGGGGTGGCTGCACTGATGCGGCCTCGGCGTATGAGGCAAGTCGCTCTTCGGTCCGCTCGCGGGACGGCATTGATAATATCGGAGGAGGCAGCTCCATGTGGCTTGTATGTTCGGAGCGGGAGTCCACCTCTGTTGGGGTCGGGCGGGGGCTAGAAGCGGTTGCTTCTTCCGAAGCAGTTTCCTCTTCCGCACCCTCTCGTGGTGGCGATGGGGACCTGCGGGCTGGCGCGCGATAGGCGGGCTTGGGCCTCGAGGTGAGGGGGGTGTTCTGCAGCGGCGGGGATTCGCGGTATGAGGAGGAGAGGCACTGTCGCTTCTCGTCCTGCGTCTCCTCTGGCGATGGAGGTGCCCTTATTCCTGCTGCTCTGTGCTGGGGCCGGGGCGGAAACTCAGTTCCGCGCGCGGCCACAGCGGACGTGCCTGCGGGGGGCTGGGGGGCGTCGTGCGACGCTGTTGCTGTGCGGGCCGATTGGAAGCGCCCAGCCCTGAGGATTTGGGATTTCTCCGTTTCCATCAGGTTGGTGGCCACTATGACTCGGTCCAGTACCGGGACTCGATCCGGGGGTTTCGGCGGGGGGGGAACATCCCCGTCCGCCATCGGGTAGGATGGGGGGGGGGGGTGTGGGAATCGGTTGGGATACACTCAAGGGGTGCCTTTAGTGGACTAGGGGGGCGGAGAACCAAGCCAGGTGAGATCCCGAGGGAAGGCCTAGCTTAGGTAATCCAGCGGCACTCGCCTAGGCACTGCGGGCTGCGAGCGGATTGGGGAGGGGGGTAATGTTCGTTACTGAATTGGATGTTTTATCATAAAACACCAATCAGTAACTCACACCGGACGGGAGGACGTGAGTGATATAGGAATAACGGTCCCGTGGATGTGAAGACGCACTAGGTACTCACCGCTAGCGAAAGGTATGTCCTACCTAACACTGCGATCCGAGTTGCCTGCGCGTCTGTGCGGGGCTCACTATACACTGCACTACGAGTCGCTATCTCACTGCACTGAACACACAATAATACGACGTGTTGGTCGTATTAGCCTCGAACGCGGGCCGCGGTCTCGATGACTAACCGGCTAGGCTAGCCGGTGCCAGAGGTCCGCGGGGACGTGAGGCGGAGGGCGGACGGCGGGAGACTTCGACGCGCGCGCACGGTACGAGTGACTGCGGCAGACTGTGACTGCGGCAGACTGAAGTGCTCAGTGCTCTAGTGGTGGACCATCCACAGTGCAACCAGGTTGTTACGTCGCCACCGCGACACATTACATCAATAATTTCCCAACCTGATTACAATGTGGAAGAGGTCAGAGAGTCACGAGAGTATTGAGGTAAGTACCCAAAATAATGAGCAATTTAGGAGGGCTTTGGAAGACGCGATTCTAAATTATAGAAATTCAAATTTAAGGTCACGTCTGCCTCGCTACCCCACCCATAGAAGTGCTTTAGTTGTAGTGAGGGCCTTGAACCCATTACTAGTTCCATATCTAATGACTAGTAATGATCTTACTGATACGCATTCTATTCTCTATTGTGGGGCTATTGCGGCTTTTAAGGTTGCGCGGGTAAAGTTTCCAGACTCTAACTGTGCTGCAAAGATTTAAAAAGAGAGTTGACAGATTTTGGCAGAAACGCACCTTTCAAAGTGATCAAAGGAAAGTTTACCGTCACTGGGAGAAACCTGATCTACGTGAGTCTGACGGGCAGGTACCGGATGTCGAAACCGGAAATAATTTTTGGCGAGGCATTTGGTCCATACTGGTGGTCAGTAATGAATGTGAAAACATCGAAACCATGCTATAACCATAAGTAATGCAATCCGCTCGGTTCAAAACTGGAAAAGTCCTGGCCCGGATGGATTGCATAACTTTTGGTTGAAATGGTTTCGGTGCTCACATTCGGTTTTGGCTGCACAATTCCAAGAAGCGATTGAGATCGGGTCACTCCCACATTTTATGACGACGGGTGTAACTGTCCTGCTCCATAAATCTGGTAGTACTGCGGAACCAAAGAATTATAGACCCATAACGTGCTTACCCACCATCTACAAGTTGCTTACATCCGTTTTGACCACCAAAATTAACACTCATATTGTTACAAACAATATTTTAGCATCTGCTCAGAATGGATGTAGGGTTGGGTCCCGTGGTACTAAGGAGCTCCTCCTCATTGACATGGCCATTAGTCAACAGGTCAAATGTGGCAGAGGGAACTTGTCGGCTGCTTGGATAGACTTTAAGAAGGCTTATGATTCGGCCTCATACTTGGCTTGAGAGGGTCTTAGAATTGTATAAAGTAGATACTACTCTAAGATCATTCTTGGGATCATGTATGAGACAGTGGACCACTGTTCTTCGTCATCCAGGGAGCCGAGCGGAACTACCTGCCACCATTGATCAGATAAGGATAGAGAGGGGTATATTCTTGGCCCTTCTGAATATGACACAGATATTCAGTAGTGCTGTTAACATGGAGTTCGGTGTCGATAAGTGTGCGGTCATACAAATACAGCGAGGGAAAGTTGTACATTCTGATAATTTACAGCTTTTAGAGACAATGTCAATCACTCACGGAGAATGAAACTTACAAGTACCTTGGTATGCCAGAAGCGTTGGGTATTGTGGACGGAGACATAAAGCAGTCGGTGAAGGAGCGCTTCTTTTGTCGCCTCAAAAAAGTGCTAAATAAAAAAAAAATATAAAAAGTGCTAAAGTGCAACTAACTCATGCTGAGATAGAGTCCGTTTTGTGACTCATGTACAAAAATATGTTTTGTCCTTTTTTTTATAATCATGTTTGTTTTATATTTTTGTGTATTGAGTTACAAATAAACTTATTCTATTCTATTCTAAATAGCCTTTTGTCAGGTGGCAACAAGGTGCGAGCCTTCAACGGCTGGGTTATGCCATTGCTCACGTATACGTTTGGCATACTAAGATGGACTCAGACTGAACTAGACGCCTTGGACTGTAGAGTTCGTCAACTTTTAACCACTCATCGCATGCGACACCCTCGATCTTCGGTAATGAGATTGTATATCCCGCGGAAATGTGGTGGTCGAGGATTTTTAAACGCCCCATTTTTTACAAGTTGAATACCAGATGCATCGCGATGTCGTTGCAGTAGATAAGAACCTTACCCCTCTCTCCTTAGCTAACGAGAACTGGCGCAAACCTGTGGTGATGAGCATCCAGGACCGTAAGGCTATATGGGAGAGCAAAGTGCTGCATGGGAGATTCTACAAGGTTCTCACAGGACCTGATGTAGATCTCCTAAGCTCAGTGAACTGGCTACGCTTCGGTGACTTCTTTGAGGAAACTGAAGGTTTTGTCTGTGCGATTATAGACGAAGTGGTAAAGACGAACAATTACCGAAAGTATATCATGAAAGACGGCACGATCGATATTTGTCGAGCGTGTCATCTTCCTGGGGAGACCCTCCGTCATATACTTTCGGGTTGTTCGCACCTTGCTAACTCTCAGTACTTACACAGACACAACCAGGTAGCCAAAATTATACACCAGCAACTTGCTCTCCGATACGGCCTTACTGGTCCTGAAGTTCCGTACTATATGTACACACCGGCGCCAGTTCTTGAAAATGGCCGTACCACGCTTTATTGGGACCGTTCTATCATTACGGTCAGGACTATTCTTGCGAATAAGTCTGATATTGTACTGATAGATCGGTTAGATAGAACGGAGGGCGGTGCTCGCTGATGACCATACCGCATGATGCTAACCTCTTTAGAACTGAGAAAGATAAACTTAGCAAATATCTTGACTTGGCTAACGAGGTTGTCAGCATGAGGGATGTAAATTCAGCGACCATTGTTCCGATAGTCGTTTCGGTTAACGGCGTAATAGCGAAGAGCCTCGATCAACATCTGAAGAGATTCTCGCTAGGAAGTTGGATCAAGGGCCAGATCCAAAAGGCGGTACTCTTGGACTCGGCACGTATCGTCAGGAAGTTCCTTTCTCTGCAGCCCTAGTCACCGGCCGCTTAAGCTTAGCTTCGTGGTCGGTGATCTACCGTTTTGATGATTTTTTTACTGTGGAATAGTTTTATAATATTCTATTGTATATTCTATAGTAAAAAATGTATTTGATACGAGAATTTTAATTAAATGAGATAATCATAATAAAATTTATTTACCAAAAAAGAATTATTACTATCACATAACATAATTAATTTGTAGTTTACATTTGGAAACAAGTCCAGTATATTGAGATTCTAGTCCAAACTATGTATATTATGTAGCCTTAGTTGGCTAAACTAGACTGAAAAGTCTGTAATATAGGCAGCTGTGCTCCCCCTAATATGTTACACAAATTGTTTAAAAGATGAGAATAAAATAAATAATTTAACATACAACAAATTATGGAATTATGATAAAAATTGGCTAGGATAGGTACTATTCTAATTATGTTACAAATAATTAACTTAGATAAATAGTAAGAATTTAGAAAAAAATATAATTTGATTACTAATAATAATTCCAAATTGATGTGTGAATAAATTGATGTACAGTAAATTTATTTCAGATTGTTTAGTGATTATAAAATATATAAGAAATAAAATTGATTCTATGTACAAATAATGATTACTAAAATGATACTTATTAATTGATTAAACTAATTTTACAGAAAAACTAACCTACAGATTAAGCTTAGGAGTTACTCTAAATTGTCATAATAGCAGCTAAATATTATGCGATTTATATAGAGATAGAAAAGTGAAGTAGATTTAATCACTTCATTCAAATTCAATTCATAACAATCAGCAAGTCCTCGGTACTGTCATACGAATAGTTTTTTTAAAATATTAGAGATATGTGCTTTCAATTGAAAAAAGTTAAGATCACGTAAGCGTTCCTCTTTAAATAGCCTATTGTACAAATAACTACCCAGAAAACAAGGAAAATACTGAATGAAAGCAGTGGAAGGCTGCATTCCGGCAAATAGCATAAGCACGCCATCCTCCTCGCGCTGCTGGAAAAAATCTATGCTGTCTTATTATCAGTCTTAATATGAATAATTTTCGCACTGTTAACGTTAGTCTCTTTGTAAAGTGTAGTAGTAGAGAATCTATAGGGCAAGAAATTACTGACTTTAAGCACGGCGCGCTGTGCCCTTTCCAATGTGAGCAAAAAGGTTTTATGGGCTCCACCCCACGACTCTATACTGCATAGAGTCGTGGGGTGGAGCCCATAAAACCCTATAATGTAAGTAAACTTTGACAAAGGAAAAAATATATAATGCGAATAGTGTCCTTGTCAGTGACATGGCGAATGTTCTTAAAAATAGCAATGAGTTTTCTTACTCTACCTACAAGTGTCGATATTATGTTGATCGAAAACAAATCGGGTGTTAAGCGTCACACCAAGATAGCGAATATCAGATGCTCTTTGCAGCTTAGGACACACACAAGAGTTTTGGGCACATAAGTTGGTTGAGGTAGAGAGCGTGTGGGCAAAAATGTTAAAGTCAAGGGGCGGTTGGAATTTATTAATTAGAGAGAATGTCATAAGTTTGGTTTAAGAGACATTTAACTTAAGGAGACTACTGGATAGCCAATTGGTTATAATATTAAAACCTTTCTGGGCATTATAGAAAACAGTGTCCCAGGTCTCTCCCCTAAAAACAAGCGCGGTATCATCTGCATATATAAATATATTACCAGACGGTTATTTTAAATATTACCAGACGGTTATTATAAATTACACAGTTCATTTAGAAAGCAAGGAAGAGTGTCGGACCAAGAATACTGCCCTGGGGCACTCCGACTGGACTGGAACATATGAGCTGGAAGTATTAGCGATGCTTACACATTGAACTCTATCTGTGAGATAGTCTTTAAAGAGTTGTAATGGAAAACCACGAATAAGCCTCCAGCCTCTGAAGTAGGTGGGGAATAGAAACAGAATCAAAAGCGTTTTCTAGGTCCAAAAAGATTGCCAAGCACTTGTGTCCAGAATCGAGACTACGGGCAATAGAGTCAGTAAGGTCGCAGACAGCATCAGCAGTTGATATGTTTTGACGAAAACCGTATTGATTGGCTGAGATAAGGTCGTGGTGCTCCAGATAATTAACCAGCCGCTTCTTTAATACACGATCTAGGATTTTTGAAAAAGTAGGGAAAATGGAAATCGGCTTATAGTTGTATACTTCACTCTTGGAACCAGTCTTGTAAATAGGTATAATAGTGGCCTTTTTAAAAGCTTTCGGAAAGCAGCCTTGTTTAAAAGCTAGGTTACATATGTGTGTTAAGAGGCCCGCCAGGATTAGCTTGTTCTCTTTTAGTATGCGAGAACATATACCATCATACCCCGTGGAAGCCGTATTTTTGAGTGAATTTATGATCGCGACAACCTCAGTAAGATCTGTTTCGAGCATCACAAAGGAATTGCACTGAGAAGGAGTCGACGTAGAGTTGTAGGATGGATAGTCAGGGGCGGGAATGGTAGAATTATAAATTAAACTATTAGCTATATTCTCTCCCACGCTAGCGAAATAGTTATTTGCACTATTTACGGCATCTAAGGAACAGGAAGCAGCAGTGAGAAGTTCTATAGAATGTGATTTCTTAGGTTTCATGTTAGTAACGCTGTTGATAACTTGCCACATCTTTTTCATCGTATTAGCTTGTTGAATCTATATGCGTTCAAACGTTAGTCTAGCTTTGCATAAGATACGATTCAAAAAGTTGCGATATCTTGTGTACCTATGTTACTTTTAAAGTAATACTTTCAGGAGACTTTCTCAGGCAAACTGTGCAAGTGATCTCTATATTTTTCATGCATCTGATTAACCCAGGTGTTATCCACGGTTTAATAGGAGTCTTGCGCTTAGCCAAGTATACTACCGTTGTATGGGAATTTACGATATCCGCCACCATATTAGTGAGGATTTCAGCAGTAGTATCGCAGTCTGTGCAGTCCCGTACGCACTGAAAGTTCGCCTGGTTAATATCGCTGTGAATTTGGTCATAATTTATCTTAGTTGTTCCTAATCTGGGACATCTTGAAACTCTTTTTTTTTTAATCTAAGGATAGTATTACTTTATAATGATCTGTGAGGCTATTTTCAACGACAATGGTCTTGGATTTAAGTTTAGTCATCAGCATCACGTGATCGAGGCAGCTAAAGGCTCGAGTATTAAAAATGTGTGCTCGAAGAAGGCCATGCGAAGCAGTGAGATTCAAATATTCAGATATGTGTCTGTCCTTCGAGTCCGGTTTTATGTCAATATTTATATCGACATAAAACCGGAATTGCTACCGTCTTATAATTGGACAAAGACCTAAGCGTGTCATCTAATTCAATTCAATTCAATTCAATTCAATTTATTTAATTCAGCTTCACACAATACATGTTACAGCCATAGAGAGTTAACAGTAAAGAGTAAATCAAGACAATATATGTAATTACAAAACTAAAAATAATTTTATTTTTTTATTTTTTTATTAGAAGGGACACATCCTGCGTTTACAGACGCATGGCATTATGAATATGCGTCCAGTGCTTCATAAAAGCGCAGTCCGTGTCCAGCCTTCCAGCTATAAGGTTCAGATAGCTACTGGTGCCGCCCCGTACCCTGCGCATCAGGGATGCTGTTCTGTTGCGGATGATTGCGTAAAAGTCATCAACGCGGGACTCTGCAAACATCCCGGACGCGCTACAGAAGCGGGGCAGTCCCAGTAGCACTCTGAACGCGTTATTATACTGGACGCGCAGGGCATTCCAGCATTTCTGCGTGTAGTTAACCCACAGACTGCACGTATAAAAAGATTGGCAGTACGCTCTAAACAAACTTAATTTAACTGCTCTACTGCATCGCGCGAATCTGCGGGCCAACATATTTGCTCTCACCGATAATGCCCTGCGCTCCCTTTCTATATCTAGGTCATCTGAGAGAGTCTCGGAGACCCAGTGGCCCAGATACTTGAACTCGGCTACCTTCTTCAGTTCAGTGCCTGCCAGCGAAACTGATGGGACTGCGGAATACGTCTTTGCTCCAGCTTTAAAAACCATCAGCTCGCTTTTGCTGGCGTTGTATCTGAGCCCATGAGCCTCCGCATAACTCTCGCAGATTTTTAACAGTTTGCGGAGGGCACTGATCGATGGGCTCAGCAGCACCATGTCATCGGCGTAGCTTATGTTGTTTACTGTCTTGCCATCAATTGAACAGCCAATACCGGTGCCGCTGAGCTCATGGATCAGACGATCCATGTACAGGTTGAAAATTCGTGGAGAAGATATGCCACCCTGTCTCACACCACATTCCAGCCTGTACTCGGTCGATAACGATCCTGCCCACTTGACGACATTACGTTGATTGCCATACCAATATTTTAAGAGCATTATTAGCTCTGGCGGCAGCTCTGTATCACCGGACAGCTTCGGCCACAGCCTGTCATACGCCACCAGATCAAAAGCTTTTGATAAATCTAAGAAACAGGCGTAGACAGGCGTGTTTCTGCTGGTATAGTACCGGACGGTGTGTTTGAGACTCAGTATTGCCGAATCAGTAGAGAGTCCGGCCCTAAAGCCGAACTGCGCATCGTGTAAGCTCAATTTATGACTGAGATGATTATCAATCACACCATCCAGCACCTTAGCTATTATCGTCGCTAGCGATATAGGCCTGTAGTTGCCCAAACTAGAGGCGTCTCCGATTTTATTTTTAATAATCGGTACAACAAGAGTCCGCGTCATTTCGTCAGGAAGGTAAGAATGTCCTATACAGAAGGTGAATAACATGGCGAGCACTCTAGGTAAATGAGGTCCTGCATGTTTTAAGTGCTCAATACTCAGAGAATCGTGACCAGGAGATTTACCCCGTTTCATCCCTTTAACCACCCTTGCCACTTCCTTAGCTGAAATTAATATAATTTCTTCACCAGCCTGTACAAGCCTAATGTCTGATTCCGAACTACTAGAACCTAGTGGAGACTCTACTCTGAAATTATCTCTAAATAGGTTGGCAATTTGAACAGGATCGCTATTACCCTCGACACTCACGGGGACGCACGGCTTTGGATTTATTTTATTTGTTTCTTTCCAGAACTTACTAAAATTTTTAGCAGAGTGATGAGAAGCAAGAATGTTCATTTTTATTTGAATCTGATGGTCCTGACACCATTTAAGCTTTGCTTTGAATTCTCTCCGTGAGTCACGCATTCTGTCATACAAAGATCCATAGGATGGCTTCCCATAAGCAACCCATTCCCTAAACCAGAGCCGAGCCTCACCATGAGCCTTTTTTACATGAATATTCCATCGTATTACATGCGGCCTCTTTTTTCTATTATTCCCACTATTATTTTTATTTAAGCAGCTACTAGCCGCCGCTGATCCTAATATTTTAATTATTTCATTGTACATAGTATCAATCACGCTTCGATGATCCATGTCATTACAAACGTAATCAGCACACTTTCTAAAAATACGAGGGAAATCTACATCTCTAAGCATACTTGAACACAGCTGCGTGTATTGCTTGATTTGAGAGCTGTCTCTTTCCCCCCAGATTGTATTATTATGAGATGGCCGATGGCTATCAATTTTGGGCTGTAAAGTATTAAAATTACAAATAATTTCAACCGGGAAATGATCGGACCACGTCACATCATAATTAATTTTTATGTCTGATATTGTGCTTAGTGCTGCTTCGGTAGTAACAATGTGGTCCAACCATGAACAAGTGTAAGCCATGCACATCACTAAGGTAGGTATACGTATCAGACGTAGAACCAAAAAAAGTCGACATCTGCACACAACCATTTTTGCTCTACACAAAAGTTTTTGAGCTCTCTACCAAAAAGCTGCTTGGATCTGCGTTAAAGTCCCCTAAAATAAAAACAGAGTCAATACCGCAACTGTCTATTACCGCACTCACCTCACTCATACAGTCTGTAAATTCAGCCAAGTTATCTCTACAGTCTGTTGGCATATAGACTGTAATCATTAGTAAATGACGGTCTTCTAGCACAACTTTGATGGCTGCTAGTCTATCACTCGCGCACTCGACAACCGACACGGACTGGAACGCACTCTTTCTCCACAAAATCGCTACCCCTCCATAGCTTCTGCCCCGAAGCATGCCTTTTGAGGTATCTACTGCCGATTTCCCGGTGTACGAAAACTCCTGATCGATTGAGCCGAGCAACGATATATCATGGGGTAGGAGCCATGTTTCTTGCAGAGCTAAAATGTCAGTAGTTCGACATAGTGCCCGTACCCCATCAATAGACCTCTTTAAACTGCGACAGTTGAAACTAGTGACACTCGTAAAAACAGATTTATTTATTATCGTGTTGTAATCCATCTTGGTTTTTTCTAAACACAACAAATCTTCTCACATAAATTCCTTCCGGCCATAAATTGTCATCTAAGAAAAGTGATATTTTGGAATTTGGTACAAACATTTTATATGCGCTATATTGCCTCTGCACCTTGGCCTTTATTTTCAGCAGTGACACCTTAATTTTGGTTTTTGAAAATAAATAATTCACAATATCCTCCTCCGTAGTATCACCATTTACATTATTAATAAACAATGGTGTTTGAAGATCCGCGGCCTTAAATTTTTCTTTAGGATTTGTTAACGCCTTGCCCTCTAACGTAGATAAGCGGTTCCTCAGTCGTCTTCGCTGCGCAACAATCCATTCTTCTCCCGGCCTCTCCTCTTTCCATTGCCCTTCTGCTGATAATATATTAGCAAAACTTTCATTTTCTTTCATCTTCTGCTCTACTACTGGTTTACTCATAGCAATACAAGATTGACTTTGAATGAGGCCACTCTGCTCCATAGTTGGAGCCACTGTGGTTTCCATGTCCGAAACCGTAGTGCTTAAAAGAAGGGCCTCCACGTGCCGTGCACCGGGCGAGGCTTGCATTTGCGGTGAATCATCGCGCGCTGCTGGTGACAAAAACACCGAAATCGCGCTCGCGCTCGCTGCTACCGGGCTCCTATGAGTCAAGCTCCTTTGTTCGTGCGTTATGTGCGGTAGGCCCACCGGCCCACTGTCCATACAAAAACTATTCGATGTACCGCCACCACCTCGCTTATTATTGACGAAACAGCTGTAGTTATTTACTAGTGATGCCTGTTTTAGGTTGAAAAGATCATTTTTAACTTCATTTAAGGTCTCTATGGGTACGTAGGTTTCCTTAATTGACCGAATATCTTTCTGCATTACTAGAATATCCTTCAGTAACCGGGTTGCGTCAATGTGATCGAAAGTGACGGGGTGTAATTTTTGCAACTGTCTGGCTACAAAAATAGGCACCTCCTCGGGATCCGTCTCCTTAAAAACTGCAATCACATCGTGAAGGTCTCTCTTTGAGCGTCCATCTCCTTTCCGTGGGATTCTCCGCTTTGTTGTAGAAATGGACTCGAATAGCAAGCTTTTAGCATTTTCGATGTCCTCCACTGAGAAGGACGTAGTACAAATCTGAATCAAGCTGTCCTCGTTCATAACATCTACTTTGTTTTGTATAAACGCCAGTACCTCACAAATAACTATGTTACAATTGGAACACTTCACTAAATTCGACGACATCTTTCCGGATGCGTCGCTATGATACGTGCGCTTGCGATCGCTAGCGGACGCAGACTGACTGAGAATCTAAGGAGTGTGTAAAATTATCAATATTAACGAATGAGGGAGGTCTGTAAATGGCAATAACAGCAAGGTCTTTTTTATAAGTAATAATAATGCAATTCGCGTCACAGAATTTCGGTTCATAAATATTACAGGCCTGATCTTGTTAGAATTACTAGTCCGTCGTTTTGATTATGCAGCCTAGTAGAAACCGTAGCATTGTAGCCACTTAAGCTCGGGGTCAGATATCCTCCGGACAGCCACGACTCTGTAAGGATGATAATATCCTGCTCCACGTATATTCTATTGAGTAAAGTATAAATACAACCATCCAAATTGCGATTTATGCTTCTAATATTTTGGGCGATTACGTTTAGGCAATTTGACTTTGATCGTTTATTATAGTGGAGCAGGTTTCAGGTGTACATGTAAAAGCGTTTGACACGCTCAAAACATCTAATTGGCGCTCAATATCTAAAATTGTATCCATCATACAAGATATTTATAAAGTAAAAGACCATAAATTTGTGCACAACTGCAAACATAATACCAGAGAGCATGAGCAGCAATAAAAATTAAAATAGAGTTTACCTTTTGTTTACATTTTTTTTCAATAAGATCACACACAGAGGAATCGCTTGAGTATCGTTAAAGCAGTATTTAGTTTTATATTCTTGAGAGCTTAATAAAGCAATAATATCGTATGTGTACCGTAGGATAATAAGATAATTGTTATTTATATATCTATACGTGCGTGTGTTAAGTATTAAACTTCGCATTGTGTTATAAAAATTAAAATGGTCAAACAAAAATAGAAAAAAGTTTAAGCATGCATTATAAATTAAAGCTTCAGTCGTCTCTAGTCGTTTAGGATTTTCTAGCTCCAGCTTATCAAGATCCGATTCATGTTTTATGCGGATATGCGGCGCGCCATCCTTTTTACGAGTGTACACAACGCTATTCGCGGTCCAGCAGTGGTGGTAGCTATGTGAATTCTTGAATTCACGCGCTAAGCGGAAAAGCTGTTTGGTTTTGAACGTCAGACATGCTGAGACGTGTCTACGTAGTTTGTATGAAAGGTCGGACTATGAAAGGACCTGGATGACCTTATCATCCCAGTGTGCCGAGGTCGGTGCCTAGACCTGGATGAAGTTCATCATCCCAGTGTGCCGAGGCCGGTGCCTAGACCTGGATGAAGTTCATCATCCCAGTGTGCCGAGGTCGGTGCCTAGACCTGGATGATATTCATCATCCCAGTGTGCCGAGGTCGGTGCCTAGACCTGGATGACCTTCATCCTGTAACGCTTGAATCTTAGAGAAAGTATAATATTTCTCTGAGGCTTGAACAGCCAAAGGACCAGGTAGTTACCCGACTGGTCCGCTCTCATAGGTATTTTTTTATAAATTTAAGGTGATTTACCCTGTCCCTGTGTCTACGTAGTATAAAACAAACTAAGTCGCTTCCCGCTGCCTGCCTGTCCCTTTGTATGCTTAGATCTTTAAAACTACTTAACGAATTAGAGTTTTTTTTAAACAGAGTGATTCAAGAGGAACTTTTATAAACCATTTGACACATAGATTTCCACGCAGGCGAAGCCGCGGGTGGCATCTAGTATTAGATAAATGAATAGGTGAGGCACTCACGTAATATTGTTCCTAGGAACATATTGAATATGCTAAATTTTAGCATATTAGGTCCGAAATAACGCCAGTACTGCCGCCTTCTCTCATAGATATCGTACAGTGAAGTGTGATAAGTTCCTAATAATAGGTATTAAGTTTAGATTATTAGCAATCAAATTTAACGAACGAATTATAAATAATTAAATAATTTATTACTATAATTAAATCTGTTTGGTAAATTACCACATTAATATTAATTAATACCTAGTTGTTTTAGTGGTTTTACCTATTTTAATTATGCAACATGAAAAAGCGTGTCTCGAGGCTTTGATACCCTGCACATTTCTAGCCTAATGGTCCGTCTACTAGACTTTAAACGAAACATTATTTCAGCCATTTATCACAAATCATTGATAAACATACATATGAAAATCTTTTTTTAATTTGTTTAATTCTTTATTTTATACTAGTTTCTGACCGCATGCTTTGCTCGGTATAATTTTAGCCCATTATGCACAACTACATCACTGCAAAATTTCAGCCGGATCCATTTAGTAGTTTTGGCGTTTTCTCAACACAAACACATCAAAACGGCATAAACAGACACTTTTATAATATTAAGTAGGTAGGATAACATTAACGAAGAGTGCTATTGAAAGAGCTATGCTCGGAGTTTCTCTGAAGGATAGGATTCGTAACGAAATCATCCGACAGATAGCCAAAGTTTTTCTTTTTAATAAAATCATACATAAGTACAGAGGTGGTCACATAATTAAAGACACTGGAAGCATATTGAAATAACAGAGCTACTTCTCTGTATAATATACAGAGAAATAGCTCTGTTATTTCAATACATCAGCAAGTTACAATGGCAGTCTGATAAAATATATTATATTTCCTCAGACTGCCATTGTAACTTGCTGCACAATTAATTTTTATTTGTGTTGTTATTGTGTAATGTTAAAACGAAACATTTACAACAAAACTTGCCTTAAATGCAAGCAGTGTAAATAAAAAATAAGATTAGCGGCCATATAATTAAAGCCACTTCATTTCGTAACAAGAAATTTAATTAAATGAGTTTACATTGAAATTATGTTAGTAGGTACATAAGATTTCTAACACATTTTTGTAAAGCATTCCGATGCGTATCAATACTTGGTCGCATGTCCTTTTGAAGCAAAAACAGCACGACACCTCTTAGCCATGGAAGCGATCAATTTTGTACAAACTTGTACTGGAATTTGTTTCCACGCTTCTGTAAAAGCTGTGTAAAGTTGATCGACGTTTGATGTAGGATTTGCCGCCACTATCTTCTGGTACCACAATTGGATTTAAATCCGGACTGTACGGGGGCCAATCCAAAACTGTCGCGAACTGGTTCCTTAAGAAATCTTTAACTACTTTCGCGGTGTGTTTCGGATCATTATCCTGTTGAAAAGTCCAAATGACCGGTAAATTTTGCTCAGCATAGGGCAGTATGGTTTCTTCTAAAATATTTTTGTACTGTTAATTATTCATATTGCCTTCTATCTTCCTGACAGGTCCGATACCAAGTCCTTAAAAACAGCCCCACACTGGATATTTCCCCCTCCGTGTTTCACTACTTTCTTGGTGTATTTCGGATCCATTTCTTTGTTTGGGGGACGACTAACGTATGTTTCATCCGAATAAAAGCACATTTTTCCACTCTAGTTCAGTCCACTGTTCATATCTTTTAGCAAACGCTAGCCTTGCCTTAACATTTTGCTTTTTCAAAAGTGGCACCTTCCGATACACTCTTCCGTACAAGTTTGCCTCACATAGTCTCCGTCTAATTGTCCTTGCAGACACACCTGTCGACCCTCCTGCCCCATATGCGAAATGAGCAAATGCATTAGGTATACCACATGCTATCAGTTCGCCGATGATACGTGCCTCGTAGCAGTTGATGATGACCCTAATAAAGCACGTGATCTCCTACAAATTGATTTTAACAACATAACTAAATGGTGTCACGATGCAGGTATGTTTTTAAAATAAAACGCCAATAAAACTAAAATGTTAGTAGTCAAGTCTCCTTACTTAAAAAAACACCCACTCAAAAATATAGTTGCCCATGATCACAGTTGCCTGCACGCCCCGACCAACAAGAATTTTAAATGTCCCGCTATAGACATCGTCAGTAGTGAAATGTACCTTGGCTTACTTATAGATAGCAAATTTACTTGGTCGAATCATATTGAGCGTGTCTGTAATAAACTACGACACTTTCTTGCGAATATGGCAATACTTAAGGACCGTATACCCTTCAAAGTCAAGCTCATGCTTTATAACTCGCTAGCGGAATCCTACATTCAATATGGATTAACAAGCTATGGTCGTACTTACACTACTCACCTAACCAAATATATAATCTTCAATTGAGAATACTAAAAAAAATGGTCTCAAATAATGTCAAACAGAAATTTAACGATGATGAATTGGGACTCTTTAAGCATTGTAAAGTATTGCCCGTACATACTCAATTTAAATACATGTTGATACGAAATTATTTATTTGATGAAACCATTCGACATGTTGTTATTCACCCTATTCATACTCGAGCTGTTACTCAAAACTGGTTAGTCACTTCGCGCGCAAACAATGCGAACGGCGAGATGACCGCTGGTTATCTGGTTCCCCGGTTAATAAATAAACTTCCAATGGAACTACTCGATAATATAACACCTAATAACATAAAATATACACTTAGATCCGCACTTCTTATCGAACCTACATCATTATCAGGGGGTTGATTCAGTTATTGATCAATTTACTTACCTAATTCCAATTTATAATCTTATTACCTGAAATTGAATAATTTTATTGTCAAACCTATGCGATTTTATTCAGCTGACTCTCAGCTAATAACACATATACAAACCTTTGTGGTTTCCTTCGTGTTATTTTTAAGCTTATTTATGTAACAATATCTTTAAGTTGGTAAATAAATAAATTTAAAAAAAAACAGTTCTGATCCTTTGAACGGTTCCTTTTTTGCCAACAACACCATCCTAGTCTTCCCGCGGAGTAGTTTTTCTAGGTCTCGATTTTCTGGGTACGTTTTCGGTCGTATTGAACTTCTTGAAATGCTTTATAGCATTCATAACCATGTTCTTAGAACAGCTCAAATGGTTTGCCATTTTTCTGTATGACCAACCTTTGCTATGAAAGTTCAAGATTATCTTTCTGGTGGATGAATCGCAACTCTTGTTTTTTCCCATATCGATTGGTATAAAACGTATTAATTTGAATACAAAAAGTTAAATGTTATAATTAATGTCGATGTTTCATGCAAATACGCGGCAAAACAATGAAAAACTTAATGTAGTTCATTTTTCTTTTTTTAAATTTAGAACACAGCGTTCACTGACTCTAATTAGCTGGCCAGCTACAGGTACGTTAAAAAAGTTTGTATTAGATTCGGATAGTGAGCAGTGTCTAAAATACTAAGCAACACAACTTTTTTGTCCCTCATTTTAAGAATACAACGTCATGTATTATTTAGTAACAATTACATGAAATTTAATATCTACGTGCGCAATGGGACGGAGAGTAAAGTTTGCTAGTCTTGAAAATCGTCGTACACTTCTGGTCATGGCTTTCTTACACGGTATATGTAACGGTTACAATGATTGCCCTAAACTCACCAGTAGAATATTAAATACCCCGATTACCCATTACATTAAAATTACTCGTATTTGCCGTTTCGAATTCATCTACAAATTATGCACAAAACTTAGTGAACAGACTTCATACAATTTATAATAAAAGATTTGACTCAACTGATCTATTTTATACAAGAAAAGGAGGTTTTAGAAGGGATATTATGAAAATATTAGAGGACACTGTGTAGAAAGTGGGAACACTTAGTACACATTTTTTATTCTATTATTGTTTACCATTAACTATTTGTTTAAGAATATATTGTTATTATTAAGTTTCTACTATTTATGTATCTTGCGTTAATTAAGTGCTTATTTTTATTTTCTTTAAGTTTATAATCAAAACAAATGTACTATTATATCAAGGTAGATTACCTTGATATAATAGTACATTTGTTTTGATTTTTTAAATTTAAACTTGCTATTTGAGTGTCTTTTTAAAAATATCCATGTATAAAACGTAAATCCGTCATTGGTAGTAAGAAAAACATAGTATTTTAAGTTTGTCAAGAATAGGGACTGTGGATTTAGTAAAATTAATAAATAAATAAAATTTGAACTAAACCTAATTCTGCGAGATTAAAATTAAAATCATCGATTAATTGATTCCTCAGTGACTGAGTCCGGATAAATTCCACCAAGAGATGGTGAATGTCTTCTATGACACCGCACGAAGTGCAATTAACGGAGTCAACCTTCCTCATGGGGTGGTTGAACTTATTTAGTGGAATATGTCCGGACCGCAGCCTGTGAGCTATAACAACCAGGTGACGCTTCAATCCACTGTTCATCCACTAGGGGACGCGATGAGGTTCACTCTGAATAATTTTGTACCATATACCTTTGGTACAAGATATTTCGCTAAATAATTCTTTCCACTTCTCGAAAACCTTATATCTGTATTTTAACATAACTTCTGTGTACTTCGGAGCGATATTGAAAATGAAAATGAAAAGTTTTTATTTCTTTAAGCTTACAAATAAGCACTTAGACAGGACATATTTATACTATTCATTATTATCAATTAAAATTATTTTATAGTTCACTTCAATTTATTGTCCACCAGTGGAAGAAGTGAGAAGAAACCACTAGTATGTTCATAACTTATGTGTCTAGTACATTTGATTTGTTTATCTGTAATTTGGTAGATTTTGAGTTGGAGCAAAACTTGTTCCAAGCTTTTTTATCTTCTAGTCTAGATAATCTGATATTTTGTAATAAGCTTTTTTGTAAAGAATATGTTTCACAATTTTTTTAAATTTATTTATTGATAATTTCTGCAACTCACTTGGAGTTTTGTTGTAGAAGCGTATACATTGCCCTTTAAAAGATACATTTATCTTGTGTAGCCTTCAGCCTAGATGTACACTTCAGCCCCGATGTCTACAGGCTGTTTTGCAAGCAGGTCAGCCTCCTCGCCCCCCCTTACTCCTAGATGGGAAGAAACCCATTGCAATCTCAGTTGGACGTCATTGTTTAAAAGAAATAAAGCTTTCTTTAGGATCAAGTAACCGTCAGTACCTCGGATCCCCGAGGCGCATCGAGCTATATATATACTGTAAAGCACTCCGGCTATCTGACAGAATCATCACCTTCTTATAGCCTACAGCAGTGACATATGACTGTGTGCTTCTGAGATTGCAAATAGCTCCACCGACATGACTGTGTTACCTGACGAAGTAATACGGTAAGTTTCCTTCACATTGCGACTGGGATCGTAAAAAGCAGCATCTGTACCGCTTTCCATTTTCGATCCATCTGTGTAGATTTTATATTTATAGTCTTTATATACATATTATATTTAACATAAAAAAGTATAACACCTAAGCTCTCTATCGTCATACTGTTTTTTCGATTTATCAATGCCGTCAATCTCTTCTTTAATAAAATCTAATTTAATATCAGACATCCAAATATGTAAGGAAAACATTAGGGATGCAGTGTTTCATTACCTCTTTTTGAGTTTGTTCAAAAATTGAATTTAGTAAAGGCTTCTTTTTCCTGGTCCAATAAGTAGATACACATAAACATTTTAATTCCTCTAAAAACTCATCATATTGCTTACTCACAAACGACAGAGACTCTTGGTAGCCATGGCATTGAATTTTTACTGCATCGATCTGTTCTGATAGACCATTGACGCAGGATTCTACAACCAGTCGCGTCTCTTCTCTATCAGCTTTCATTTTTACCTCTGTTATATAGTTGGTACAGGCGGATGATGACGATGATATTTTTTCCGCAACGTGACATTACTAGCACGGCATTCCCCCACCGATCCATCAATGGTTATGGGGTTCAAGGGTACTGATGGGCCAGGGCTAGGGCGGACCGGCGTGTTTGAATTGTCAAGTTTTGGTTGTTTACTTTTGCACTCTTGACATTTCCATTTCTGCTTACTCTCCTCATTTAATCCCCTGTAACGCTTCGGAGAAAGATTCGCACATTGGAGATCGTATTTTTTTGATTGCAAGTAGCACAGCTCATAAACCTTTTATCGCTTATAACAGCTGTACAGCCTCCACACTTATGTTTCTCCATGTTATAATGACAGTTAAATAGTTAGTTGAACCTTGCAAAAAACTTATAGCAATTTATAGGTGCACGGTTCGAGTAGAGCCTACTAGGCGCTTTGTTGACTACCGCCGCTGTCAGCCGAGTGCGGGTAGCGAGCGGTGAGATGACTGTCACCGCGAGCGCTCTGCGAGTTGTCGCAGGTCACGGTACATACCGGCACAACGCAATATTTAAAAAATGTTTTTGCTTACAGCTCACTGGTCCAAAGATGTATTTATGTGGTAGTTACAGAGTCAGAAAACCTGTTGCAAGGGCTTTACACACATATGTATCACTTGTAAAAAGTTACATTTTGAACTTATTTTTGAATAATTTTCTTATAATTAATTTGAATAATATTTATGCACAAGTTTTTAGAATTCCTTAAGCATTGACTGTCTGGCGCGGAAAAAAGGTTGCTATATTAAACAAAAGAGGCGAAATCGGGTCCCCCTGTGCTAAGCCTCTGTTTGTCCATCTAACCATGCTACGATTGGTACCATCAGCATCATCATCATCATCCAAAGTTTTTAAACATCTATTACTTAGAAACTTCCACAAATATTTACATGATAGTGACCCAATTTGAAGTTTATCCAATATTAAGACCAGTTCTTCAGGCAAAATATTGTTGTACGCATTTTCTACATCCAGAAATACCGCCAGCGTGAATGCGCCTTGAGAAAATCTGTATTTGTGTAACGAGCCTGGTTAAGCAGTCTATACCTGACTGGCATTTTCTAAACCCTGACGTCACCGGGGCTAGGATTTGACGCTCATGAGCGAGTCATCTAAAGCGCAAAACATCAAAGTAGTATAAGACCTAAAACGCTTATTACCTGATTAATAAATTACCTAAATTGCGTAAGGTCTAAGTAGCAAAATGCCTGAAATGCATGATTGTGTTTCACAAACATCTCAATTCGATTACCTAACATTTTACGAAATATTTTACAAATACAAGAAATTCATGTTATTTGTCGAAATTTAGGACTACTATTAGGGTCATTATTAGGTTTAGGTATTGGAATAATTTGAATATTACGCCATTGTATAGGTACCATAGAATATTTAAACACTAAATTTAAAATGTTAAGTAGATACAACTTACCTACATAGGGCAAAAAATAAATCCTTGAATAGGTAATTTTATCCTCACCAAGATACTTCATACAAGATCTTAGTAAGATCGTGGATTCGAGAACTTACTCTACACCAAGCATCTGTATAAATTAATATATAAAAGTTTAAATGTAAGTTTATTTTGTTGGTGTCTTTATTTTGTAAATAAATATTTTTTGTTTATTTGTTTTGTTTGTTTGTTTTTTAGGATTACTGGGCATGACTTATCAAAAGCCATGTGTTCTCCATTACAATTGATGCATTTGAATTGAGTCGCTTCACAGTAAGCATGATTCTTGCTACATTTGGGACATACATAAGACTTTCTTAGTAGGGCACGATCGTGTTAGATGACCAAACTTCCAGCACGCAGAGCATTGCGTAACTGGAAAGGTGAACGGCTCCACTTTAAATCTACAGCCGTACCTATCCTTAAATATACTCCGGCAGCACTGGTCCTTTAAATGCGAATCGTACAGTCTCACTCAATGCCCAATCTCCACTCACTGACGCTCTTTTCAAGCGCTTCACTGCGACGATATCAACGTCACATTTGAAAGCCTCCATTATCTCTTCCTCTGTAGTCTCCATCTCTAAATTCGTCACCACTCCGTAGGTCGTGCCCACCTCGCTTGTCAGGTTACAGCGTAGTCCAGTAGACGAAAAGCTGTTGTTCTTAAGTAACACGTCAGCATCCTCTCTATTTTCAAATATAATGTGTGCCTTATACGGGCTCTTATATTTAATGTATTTAACATTATTAATGTTCTCCGCTTTCAAAATCTTCGCCAATCCTATCTGCTCAGGCAACAGTTAATAAGAGGCAAGACAAACCTCAAAGCATTGTGGTCCGCTATGTTGTTTGTTATCGGATGACTCACGTAACAAACGCAAACGGTTCGACCCCTTCATAGTTTTATTCTTCGCTAACCGCGTCGATCTATGCTGCACTAGAGTGAATTCTTCGTCTCAATTTCATTATCAATGCCATTTGAAAAATAATTTCTTGCCTTCAATCTTTTCGACGCTCGCTGACCGCTAATAATCGGCGACATGAATGAGGCCCGCGCGGCCTACGGCCGGCGCCGCCGGCTCTGCATGAATTTGCACCACACTCTCCAATTCCATCACATCACGATCCATAGTCTGATCCACCATTAAAATCCCCAATGAGTTACTGCTGGACGGAGCCCGTCCATCGTTAGATAGTTCTCACGATAAAGTAATATAGTGTAACGCGGCGCTGTTTAACTAAAATGCACGTCCAATCCACACAACGCACCGCGCGCAACTGATAACCAAAGTTATCGACATTATGTAGCTCTAAGAATTAGCAAGCTGAAATGGCAGTGGGCCGGCCGGCCATATCTCGCGAAAAACCGACAACCACTGGGACAAACGTGTTCTTGAGTGGAGACTTCGACTCGGTAAACGTAGTTTAGGATGCTCTCCGACCTGGTGGGATGACCACCTGCGAAAGACTGCAGGTAGAGGCTGGATGCGTCAAGCTGAAGACAGGGTGCTGTGGTGCTCATTAGGGGAAGCCTGTGTCCAGCTGTGGACTTACATAGGCTGATAATTTATTTATTAATTGTTAATAGACGAGCAGCTTCTGGCTGATGTGTCTATAGCACACAGTGTTCACTTTATTCATTGCGTAACTTTTTTTAGTTATAGTTATGATGATGAAGAGGATCAAATTATACATGTTTACTTGGAACAGTTTGTATTATTGTATTAATCGAAGAACTTCCAGTTTTCTAACAAGTAGTCCTTGGAATGTTGGCTGGTCTGCCGACAGCTGACGTCGTTCTTTAATATCAGGTCTGTCAACAGTTGTACGTTGAACCAGAGGCTCAGGGCGCGCTCGTGCAAGAGCAGGACTTCATAGAAGTTCATCTGAGTTATCTTGTGAAATGATACCAAGTAGCACAGCTTGTAAGATCTGCAACGGAAAAATACAATACAATGACTCTTTACTGCACACCAAATACAATACAATAACTTTTTACTGCACACCAAATACAATACAATAACTCTTTACTGCACACCAAATACAATACAATAACTCTTTACTGCACACCAAATACAATACAATAACTCTTTACTGCACACCAAATACAATACAATAACTCTTTACTGCACACCAAATACAATACAATAACTCTTTACTGCACACCAAATACAATACAATAACTCTTTACTGCACACCAAATACAATACAATAACTCTTTACTGCACACCAAATACATAAAAGATACACAAGACACGAAAATAAAAAAAAAACAAATACAAAATATGCTGTTCAATGGGCGGCCTTATCGCTATGTATAAGATGCTGCCCAACTAACACATAAGCTGCATAAACAGACTTTTTACAGCTTTTGCTTTATAGCAGCGGTTTAAATACACATTACAGCTTTACTGTAATAGCTATTACAGCTTTTGCTGCAATAGCACGCTTTAAATGGTGGTTTATTAGCCCTAAAATACAATAGTAATAATGCTTATAATATAATGTTTTTTTTTTTTTATAATGCTGGACAATCCACACAGCATTATCTAGCCCCATGGTAAGCAGAGCTTGTGTTATGGGTACTAGATAACTGATATACATAATACATTAGATTACATAGATAGATATTTTTTATTATACATAGATAACGCCCAGAACACCCGGAACAAATATCTGCAGATCGTACACACAATTGTTCCGAGGCGGGAATCGAACCCGCAACCTCCTGCGTCGCAAGCGGACCTTCGCCCACCGCGCCACATCGGTCGTAATGTAGTAATCATAATCTGTGGCAAAAGTTATTGTTATCTCTTTTTTGTTGAGTTTATGTATTTTGCCATGATTATACAGGATGTGTCAAGACTACTACCGAAAACTGGGGGGGTGCAATCAGACCATGATTTTGAAAATATTTAGCGAAAAAAAACGCGAAAAGTATGTTGACTCATCAACATTCTCTTAATTTTTTTTCTAGGTACATACCCATAGCACAAAACGATAAGAACATATGTACCTAATCATGTAATTTAAATAAGCTAAAGAAAAAAACAGCAATGTATTCTAAAGCACTAACCGCCCCGCATCGCTTGTGCAAAGCTATGTCGGCGCGGCCGCGGTCAGCGGCCTGCCGCACCAGTGACGTGAGCGACACGTGAGACTCCCGCGCCTACGAATTTATCTTTTCAATAAATAATTTGTAGGTACCAACGATTTAATTCGCGCCACAATCTTGAAATCATACCAAGAATTGATTAGAAACATCAAAATTTAAAACATATTTTAATCTGTCTAAAATAAGTACATACCTACTTTTGTTAAAAGAACAGCTTTACCTGACCCGCGTTTATTTTCAGAGGTCATCGTCCTACCTAGAGAATAGGTAGTTTGGCTGAGTACATACATTACCTATAACTAACTTACGGCATTTGCAAACTTACGTGTACATTGGTGGCTAGCAAAACAAATAAAAATGTTTAAAAATTAATATCTCCGGCTAGAACTATTTTTTCGGACAACGGTTTTTTATTGGTTTTTTTTGGGGTGCTCCATCACCCCCCCCCCCCCCCCCCCCCCTTTTGTTTTCGGTAGTTATCTTGATACACGCTGTATACAAAGAATTGATCTCTTACGGGAGTGACATAGTCACTTTGTGACAAAACTCATAAAAAAAGAGTAAGAAAATAAAGACATAAAAAAAGAGATACGTATGATAAAATATCTGTATATGTACTTCTGTAGAACATAAAGAAATACCTGAAAACGAACTGACTAAAAATCTTAACAGCATTATCTGTTTTACTCATCAAGAAGCCCATTTTATACAATTTGTGGTTTTTGTGTTCATTTCTCATATTCTGCCAAACCGGCATCTCTGTCCTGGCTTGGTAGATGGCTTGCTTCATCAGCTCATAAAGGCGTTTCCTGTAGTTAAAAGGATCTTCGTAATAATTATTTATAAGCATCAGATTCTTTAAATTTCTTCTGGACTCGTTCTTGGCGGGGGCTAGGTGTATTCTTGCCACGTCTAGACTCAGAAGAGCGTCGGTGGCGTCAATGCCTTCGAACATCGCGTTGATATATTCTTCGTTGGTTTTGATAGATCTTCGTCCATTACGAATACGGCTCCTTGCAGTTTTAGGTTCGAAGTTCTTTATGAAATCAAGGAAACTCCATTCCGTTGTTTTATTTTGTATGCTTTCTGTCCGGGTAATGTTGGCGATGACCCTTGAAAAAGTGTACAGGAGAACTGCTAATGTTATGATGTTATCTGAAACAAGCGTTTCGGAAGAGTTGTAGGCACAGCTTTATGCTTTAAGTATGTTTGCAGATATCTAATGGTCCATATCAATACCACTCGGAAGCATCCCCAATAGGGTGGTTGCATTGCCCCTTGATAAACATTTTAGTGGTCGTAGGAACATAGTATTCTAAGTTTGTTTAGAAAAAGGACTGTGGATTATATTAAATAAATAAACAAAATTTAGACGAGCACGTATTACATACATAGATACATACACATACATACATTTGTAGATCGATATTTTTTAGTGTACCACACAAAGACGAAAAACAGTACAAAATAAATGCTATGAGTAGAACAAAACCCAAAGACGGTTTCATCGAAGAAGGAGTTCATTAAGAACAGCCCTTCCTTCTCAAGGAAGTTGACAAGCATTTGCCCCCTGTGATTCCTGACTCCATAACCATGCGGGCCTATTCGGGATTCGTTGCCAGTCTGGATTCCCACCTTGCCGTTAAAGTCCCCCATAACAACGTTGAAGTGGGCCTTAGTGGTGTTGTGTAAGGCTTTGGATATGTCTTCGTACATATCCTCCACTTCATCATCCGAGTGTGCCGAGGTCGGTGCGTAGACCTGGATGACCCTCATGCTGTACCGCTTGGACAGCCGAAGGATCAGGTACGCTACCCTGGTCGACACACTGAAGATTTCTTGGACATTGTTAGGGAGGGCCTTATTGACGAGGAAGCCTACGCCACCCTGGGATGTTTTATCACCGTCGCGAAAGTAAAGAAGATGGCGTAGAGAAGGGTTACGGTGTCCTCCCCCTCTCTACGGACTTCACATAACCCCAGAACATGCCATTTAATGTTCTCTAACTCCACTTTCAACTGCGCTAGATGATGGTCAAGCCTCAGAGTGCGTCCGTTAAACATCGAAGCCAGGGTCAATTTAGATAGGGTGTGGTAGCCTAATGTAGCCCGAGGATTCCTAGCACCCCCTGCCCCGCCGTTACCGTGGCCGCTACTATGGCCAGGAATAGCGAGGCGGCCGAGAACTGGGGGCCACATTCCTTTGGCGTATCTATCCATGGGGGGGTTGATGCCCATAATCCCCACGCTGTGCATGCGGGTTGGGGATCTCAGTATAGGGAGTGTGCTGCAAGGGACGCTGCTGCCCCCGGTGTATGTCCCTTAGTCGCCTCCTACGACACCCACGGGAAGAGTTGGGCTGGTACTATTCTCTCACGGCCGACACCACACAGCCAGTTTTAAAAAGTAGATCATGTGAAACGTAGTCAAATGCTTTAGATAAGTCATACATAGACAAAGTACCGTCGTCGTTAAGTGACCAGGGTTTAGACCGTTTCTACAAGGGTGAAAATGGCCAGAGAAGTCGTCTTTCCTTTCTGAAAACCATTAGGCATTACTTACGCATTACGGATTCCTCACGTTATTGCAATGCTTGGATGCAGACATTGTTACGTTGCTTTACCATGGCGTAAGATTGCTGGTATGATAACAAATCTGCGAATTAATTAAAAAAATATTACTCTCTCGATAAAAAATAATGTGTTTAGGTTTCTTACCTACTTACATAAAGCTGCTGTCCCACCGCCTGCGGAGAGGCTACGAACGTTTATAGCTAACTCAGCTTTGGAAGAAAACCCACGAACTGTGCAAAAAGAGAAGTCTCTTAGGAATTGAGGGCGCGCGCCTGCTAATGTACTACTTTTGTTGTAATATGTAAGTTCACCGTTTCGCCACGAGACCTCTCTTTTTGCACAGGCTCTACGCACGAATGCGTGATTAAGACTACTTGAAAGACTACTTACCATCATCACGTGACGGCGACCTCTGTGGAGCGTTAGGCGAAGTTCCGCCTGCGACGCTGGTGGTCGTATTTTTCCCGCCTCGGAAAAATGATTGTACGATCTGCTGTATATACAATATATGTATATTCATATAAACACTTCATATTGCTTAGTTTTCTAATAAATTTTAATGTACGAGTGTCAAGAAACAGAATGGGACAGCGCGCTGTGATTAGTAAACGAACACTTTTTTCCGTTTTTGCACTAAAACAAAGTCATACAACCAGTATGATGTATGAAGTGTTATTGCATATACAGGGAGGTTCAAAATAAATTAATAAATATTCCGAATTATAGATACCCTCGGGGCCAGAATTACCCCCTTTCAGATACAAATGTAACGTAACAGCCTGTAGATATTAAATAAATATCTCTCTTGTAGAAATGTGTATCTTAAACTCAGGTAACTTATGCTTTATTTGAAATATAATAAATTTGGTCAATCGTGGACCTAGCTCAATATATGGCGTCTCTTTCCCGCGCAGGCTGTCACGATATTGTTGTCCCGCTCCACCGTGTCCGGGAAAACGTCAAAGATCAAACGGGAAAGCTTTCAGAGGGACATTGTCAACAGAGAGATGAATATATTTACCTACGTAAACGTAAAGGTACGCTGTTACTTGGCGTAATGTAGGTACTATTCGCGACACATCGCAGGCGGCCCCTCGGCCACCGCGCCACAGAGGTAGTCGATTCCAGATTCGTAGGCACCATGTAAAGAGTTCCTTCATCGAGGGAATTCATTTTTTTGTGGTTTAGCGACATTTTTTCGTGGTAGATTTTCCCTTTTTGTGCCAAGACATTGTTTTTGCCAGATTTCTTGATTCTAAGTCAAAGGGAGGATATAGGATAGGTTATATATAGGATCCTTATAGGTTTTGTGCATATTTTCTCCCTTACGTGCGACTGTTAATATGAGGCACATACACTAATCGGTTATTCCAGTAAGATTTTTCTAATACTCCAAAGAAATCCAAGTCTAAGTAAGTTTTCATTTTGCGAACTCTACGCAATTACGCGTTCCTGAGAACACTTGGCAAACGGAAAATGGTCGTATCAATAAAACCTTATTTATAGGATCATTTTCTCTTTCGGATAGAATAAAATGTAAGCATCTAGTAACATATCTAGCTCAAAAAATATCTAGCTTATTTAGACCCAAACAGTCCTCACTGAGCTCTCTACACAAAGACACCATCTGTTCCCCACTCTTTGAGGCCGTAGTATCGAAACGTAGGGGTTTCACCCCTCAGCGGTAGTTTGCTATGGCGGAGTGTTCCGAACGAACGCACCCTACTCAACTAAAATAAACACGAGAAATGTAACCAACCAATAGCGCGCTTACAATCACGCTATTTCAAATTTGAATTTTGAAAATAAGTGTATGTCCTGTTCTTTGTTGTCTATGGATTTTTTTTGAGTGTGTTGGTATTGTGTGAATTTTATGATTGACGAAATTTGCAATGGTGTTTCGTGGTACTTGATCAAACTGAGGTTTTTCGGTAGGTACCTATTATTGTTTGAATGAACCTTGTGCTATTTTTACCTGTTTATGATATTAGTCATATGTTACATATAATTATGCTAATTATTTTCACAATATGGATTTACCTGCGTAATCTAATCAGGCATACTTGGTTCCGTTATGTGGAATATTATGAAGGATCAGAACGTCATTACATAATGGATACCCATTTTGGTAACCGCTTTAGTGCGGATATCCATGATTATCTATGCACACAAAATCAGTATGATTCCCCCCAATATTAGCAATATAAAAAAGGTAAAAATGATCAATAAATGATTGACGAATGTGAAAAAGTAGGCAACTGATCAGATTCAGATATATTTGTGTGTTTTTTAACCGCCGAAAAAAAATACAAAAGGTTCTATGTCGGCTGTAGGCATGTATTTTATGTTCGTCGATTTCTCCGTCAATTATGGACCGTCTTGGACAATTATTTCGCTATTGTATGGAGAATGATCTTTAAGAAGAATTACTTAGACTTTTGAAGATTTCCATGAAAATTTATTCCCGAGGGTAAGTATTTGTTCCGAAAAACTTTAAAATAGTGTTAATAATTATGATAATCTGTATCTTCATGCCAAATGTGTAACAACACGCTGTAACGCAGACACTAGAAAAAACCTCTGGTTTATAGACCTTTATATAAATAATAAATAAATAATGCTGGACAATTCACACAGCATTATCTAGCCCCATGGTAAGCAGAGCTTGTGTTATGGGTACTAGATAACTGATATACATAATACAATACATTACATAGATAGATATTTTTTATTATACATAGAAAATAATAACAGTATAAGTTACGTCAAAAACTTAAGGAACTAAGGAATAAAGTCGGATTTTAGATGTCTCAAAACAATCAATGAGCTTCATTTACGAGAGTATTTCTCGTAACTTAAGCTCATGATTTAGTATAACAGATACTCGTAATTTGATTGTTTTGAGACATCTACAATCCGACTTTATTCCTTAGTTCCTTAAGTTTTTGACATAACTTATACTATTCTCACTTCAACTTATAAAAATCAGATTATAAATGCAATGCCGGGGCAAGAACTAAACTATTTGGGTAACCTATGCAATTCCAATTAACGAATTGACAAATTTCAAGTTTGTATATACATAGAATACCATTTCGTGTAATCTTCATAAAATGATCCTGCATAAAACAAAGCATAGATAACAAAATAGGTATTGGTAACCTGAAACACAAGAATTAAGATATTCCCAGAAGTTTTTAGGTTTATTTTCTATGGAGTCAGATTTCCCGACTGGACCTATACTAACCTACTTATCAAATAAAACCAGCCAAGTGCGTGTTGACTACTCAAACCCTTTCAATAAATAAAGTTTTCAAATGCTTGTTTCACACGCAGGGTGATTTATTTTATTTTTTCTTTATTTTGTTATTCGTTCCTTATTTACTTTATTCGTAGGTACCTCCTTAATGTTCGGGTAAACCGACCAGGCAGCAGATATTCACTTAGCTGCGATTTTATCGGTTTTTCGGTAAACGTAGTGTAGGACGCCCTCCGACCAGGTGGGATGACGACCTGCGAAAGACTGCAGGTAGATGCTGGATGCGTCAAGCTGAAGACAGGGCGCTATTGCGCTCACTTTGAGGGAGGCCTATGCCATTCAGTGGACTAATATAGGCTGATGATAATGATGCGTATTTGCTCGCGATTACTTATACTAGTGCGTAGAATAATCTAAATTCACGTAGAACAAAGGTAAATTCAAGTGACCGATCAAATTGCCGATCGAATTGAAAAACAAGTAGACCTCTTTAATATTTAATAGCTACCCTCTTTGGGAGGGGATCCAGATAAATGTTAAATTGGCGCGGCCTAACCACCCCCTTGGGTGATTTTATCCCGCAGAACCTACCATGACAAATTGCCAACCCAAGTTTATACAAACATATTCAATACTAGGTGATACGACTTTATTAGGTGATTTTTTTACACCTTGGGTTACATTATTGGAATTTTAGTAAGGATCCCTAACTTTTTGAAAATACGTACGAGTATATATAGCCTATGTTCACCGGGTATAGTGTAGCTTCCCAACGGTGAAAGAATTTTTCAAATCGGTCCAGTAGTTTCGGAGCCCATTCAATACAAACAAACAAAAAATCAAACCTTTCTTCTTTATAATATTATATTTAATTAATAAAAAATATAAGGAGCAATAAATTTAGTGTTTTGAACATAGCTATATTAAATATTTAAGAGGTCTACTTGTTTTTTCAATTCGATTGGCAATTTAACCGTCTTCAAGTGCTGTTCGCCATTTTGTTACAGTGTTGACATCGTAACTTAAAATAGACCAGATAACTTAGATTACATAAGTTAGGCAAATAATTAATGGGCAATAACGTGCGCTTCTATAATAAGCTCCCATCTGAAGATACTGAGCTCCCTATTTGTAAATTTAAACATTACATAAAACAAAATCTTATGAAGAAGGCTTTCTACTCCATAGATGATTACCTCAATGATGTTAATGCTTGGCCAGATGTCGCTCAGTTTCGCAACGACAATAGTATGTAATTCAATAATTCAATGTTGTTTTTTTTTACATATATTTTGACATGTATCTAAAATTACATTATATTTAGATTTAGATAGGCAAAACAAACATGTATTAGACACATAAGTGATATATTAATGTACTATTGGTTTCTTTTTTTTTCACTTCTCCACTAGTGGACAATAAATTGAAGCGAACAGAAAATAAAAAACAACTTATTTCTTATTTGATAGTCATTTTTAGTCGTAGTATAAAATTTAACTTGTCTTAGTTGTTATTTTGTAAGAAATAAAGGATTTTGAATTTTTGCTCCCGAAATTCGACGGTCCCCATAATTGATGGAGAAATCGACGTACACACCAAAAAAATTAACACATACAGCCAAACATAAAACCTCCTCCTCTTTTGTATTTTGTCGGTAAAAAAGCTTATTATAGAATCAATAACAAATGACATAAGTTAACCGGTGACATTATACACTGTACAGGGTGATAGAATTTACCTTCGGGGCGTAATGGGTGCGGCGGCCTTGGTTCGCGGTCGATTGCTCGGGCTCTACTGCGAAACAACAGGGTTGTAGTCGCTAGGGGCTGTCGCACACTAATACCTATACTTTAGAGGTTCAATTCAATTCATTTATTTCTCAAACAATTTACGTTGTGTCGGATTTTTTTACAGGTTGTCACACACTAGTACACTTTAGAGGTTCAAATCAATTCAACTCTTTCTCAAAAAAATTACCGTCCGATACACCCTCGACAAATTCCTGAAACGGCTGGATCTGTTTTGGAGGTACTTTCTATTTTAAGGGAAAAACTCATACAGAACTGCTAATTTGTTTCTAAAAGTGGTTGAATATTGGATTCTGTATTATCAAGAAACATTAGGTAAAGCAAAGCTCGTCAGAAGGAGTATTTTGAGCCTCATCGTATTCGTGGGTCTCTCAATTAAACTTATTTTCTATTTTCTGTGATATGTGTCCCATAGCTAGGCAGAGCATTGTGTTAAGCGTACTTCTAAATGACTAATATTTACATATTACATAGAAAGATATACAGGTCGTGTCGGTCCGTCATTCCAGCGAACTATGAGAGTGAGGGGATAGAGAGTGCACTTGTGCTCTCGCACACTTGTGCACTATAATAATGTCCTGCACACATGACATTTAAAATGACGTTTTGGAATGTATTATTATTCTGTAAGTCAAGTCTGAATAAATGAATAAATAAATAAATGACTTCTTCGATAAGACTGGCCGCCAAAGTGACCAAAACAGTAAATAGTTAGATAAACAAAAAATTGTCCCGGGACAGGAAACGACCCGCAACCAGCGCGTATGTTATTCCGCTGCTCCACACAGGTCGTCAAAATGAATCGAATATTATTCTACTTTTAACAAAGAGTCCTTAGCGACTATCCGTATATCTACTTTACGTCAAAGTAACCATTATGTAAATGCCACTATACTAATGTGACCAGCCTGAAGGCTGCTACTCTTGGACATTGTAAGCAATGGATGCAAAAAAGACTAAGAAAGGCTGCCAATCAAGTGATGACGATGACGACTGAAACTTCTTGGTGGCCGCCATGATTTGGATTGGTCGGAGCGTAGACTTCATCAAACAGATTTGCTCAAGCTTCAAGTTGATATTCAGAGATGTCGATTATCAGTATCGGTATTGAACCTGTTGATCACTGAGACGTCTCTGAATATGTGTTTGCTATCCGTCATGATGAAGTTGATCTTATTTTTGGTCGCAATCTACCCATAAACATGAAGCTGTGCATGCGGCTTGGGTATCCCAGTTCGGTGCCTATCACCATGTTTATATTTATTTGAAGGAAAATCAGAGGCTTAAAAATAACAGAATAACAAATTGATTAATACTAAAAAGCTTATTGAAGATTTTCACGGATGGATATACAATAATACAATAAAAAATGTTCTGCAAGGGGCGTCGTAACTCTAAGCCAGCACCACACGATCAAAACCTCTCAAAGAAAACCTCAATTCTTCTCATTTTTACGAAAGCTCTGCACCATCTATTGAGTTTTGGGGGGAATAGGGGCTTTTTATGTTTCGGGAAACGCCTATTAACCTTAACTAATAGATAGCGCGGGTTTTCAACGGAGAGGATCTCGTCTATTTGATAAATAAGGATAAAAAATCACCCTCATTATCTGTGAATATTCAACGTCTCTTCTTTTCTTTTCAGATATATTACAATGATCTCGTCAGGTACAGAACCGCCTTAACAGACAAAATGCCTACAAAGTCCCTCACTTACCGGCAGTCTCAAAAATGGCGCAAACCAACGAAATTGAAAATATACCGCTGCGCCATCCACTCTCTCCTGACACTTGTCATCCTAACGTCGTTGCCTTACACTTCGCTGAGCTTACCGAATGGTGACCCCGCGCCTGGTCGGTCTCCCGGTCCACCTGAAGAAGCTTTGGACCTTAAAGCTGAGGACGTAAAAGCTATTTTAGATTATGAGGAGACGACGACGGAGGATGCTGTCGAAGTGACGTCAGCCAGTGATGTGGATGCGTGTGCCTTTGCGAAAGTTCCGAGTGAGAGTGGGGACATAGTGACGTTGAGTGAAGAGGATAGTGATGTTAATGTGACTCTTTCTCATCCGGTGTTCGAGGTTAACGAGCTGGTGCGAGGAGTTACGTATGATGGTGAGTACTTCTCTCTCTTTCACTTTACGATATCCGAATGACTGTTTTCGGAGTCAGCTAGGAAAAGGTGTCGTGGCGAAAAGTTTCAAAGAAAGTTGTAAACGCATAAATAACATTTTTATGTTTCATAACGTAACTAACAAGTAACATCTAGCAAGACAACACATTGTTATATTTTAGGAACGTCTGTCATCTATATCTGAAGAAACCAAGTCATCGGATGTATTTGAACTACAAATTACTAATAGACAAAAGAACCTATTAACCAACTGTGTGTGATGTTAAACGTCAAACTTAAAATGATTTCCACACACACAACAACAATCAGTTCGTAATTAGGTTTTTCTGTGTCTATAAAAACGCAAAATCGTTTGAAATGTCCGATATAGACTTTGGGCCTCTGGACCACAATGAAAATGATTATGGATGTTTTTTTGGGAGAATTGGCTTTCTCCGGTTGATTGATTATAAATAAATAAATAATGCTGAAAAATCCACCAGTATCATCTAGCCCCAAGCTAAGCAGAGCGTGTGTTATGGTCAGTCTTATCCATGAGATACAGCCTGCTAACAGATGGACAGACAGGGGGAATCGTATTACTTTATCATATTTTTGTTGTTTGTAGCCTAAGTGGCATGATAATACCGACGCAAACTTCAAAATAGGTCAACATTTTCAGGAATTTTATTTAAAGTCGGACGGAAGCTCGGGCTTCATTAAAACCATAACGAAATAACTGAAATTAGTTAGCTAAGTTTCCAAATGGAGTTCTGTTCTGATGCACGCGACGGCCGGCGTCACGGCATCCTCCACTCAGCTTTAGGGTTGTACAAAAGGTCTAAAGGCGAAATGAGTTTGTCTTTTCGAGACAAGGACGAGCGAACGCCGCGCGGGGAAGGCGAGAAAGGGAGGCAAGAGCGGCAGAATGATCGGCCCGTGCGCAATTTCACTGCTTTTTATTTTTAAATTTATTATTGCTCTAAAATAATACTGTCTCTCAAAAAACTAAAACCATAATTATCTAAAGTATTTATTAGGGAACACGTAGAAGAAATTTCATCACAATAATATTAAATAACTAGCAAATAAAACTGGTTTTCCCGTAGAGATATCTCTGTAAAAATTTAGATTTAGAGGAAACTTTACCATTTTTTTCTATCGAGTCAAGTTTAGTCAATCGTGTTTCGACTCCCATAACTTTCCTAAACTTTTGATCCTCATCAAAATATATTCGAAAAATAGGTGTTTTGTTCCCTTAAAATTGATTTTCCGTTAAATAAAAACGTTGGTTTTGGGACTCATTTCACCTTAATGGAGAGAGCTTGGTCGGAAGCTTAGCGGTAACATATGCGGGAGCGAGTTCGACTACAGCAGAACCTCGATTATCCAAACCCTCAATTATCCGAACACTGACTTAGTTTATACGAATACAAGAATTTATTTATAAAAATAAAATTTTACACTTCCATTGTGATTATAGTATATTATTAATGAATTAATAATATTTTATTATAACATTTACATATTAGTGGTGGTTAGTTGGTGAACGCTTAATTATCTTTATTATCAACAAAAAAGCGCTAACGCGCGAATTTGTCGGAAAAAAAATTGAAATGCTGTTGAAATTTGATGTAACACATTTCTAGCACTTTAATATTCCTGTTTTAATTGACTGTACTATTTTTATGTGAAAAGTTGTTGATTTATAATCGATGTTGCATCATTTCGGTTATCCGAACTTTTGATTAACTGAACTAGTCTCGGTACCAATTATTTCTGATTATGGAGGTTCTACTGCATTAATTGTTATTCCTAAAACAACGTGTGAAGCCGCAGGCTGACAATAGTTGTTACTAATTATAGGTAGGTATCATTAATTATATCTGTCATTTCGCCTCAGGGTATGCGACGCTAGAAAAATTAAGATTGCTGACAGGTGTTCGAAGTTTGTTAGCGATCGATGACGACTTTTAGGTACGAAGAATGAAAGCAAAGGAGAGTAAAGGCTTTTTATTTGTTAATTTTATTTATTGGGAAATCAACGGCTTAAACTAACTTAAATAGATTAAGCTACGCTTTTAATAAAATGTCTATGTGTTTCAAAATACTGGCTTCTGGTGGCAGCTTTGCACGCTTTGTCCGGAACTAAATTAGCTACATCTACTCAAAATTCCACCATTTATCTACACATTCGCATTTATAATTTAAAGTATGAAAGAGTGTTTGAGTTTTGAGTGCGTTATGTGCCGCTACATTAACATGCTGCTAGGCCGTAGCTCTTTGCTACGCCGTAGCCCTGAAAACGGTGCCACACCCTTGCTTGCAACGCTGTAGCCCTCAATGACTACTGAGCTACAAAGTAGCTAGCCTTCCACGGCTACTACCACACTGTAGCTTGCTACGCCGTAGTCCTCAACGATTACTGCGCCGCCAAGTAGCTTGCTACGCCGTAGCCCGTAGTCTTCAACGGCTACAATATCACTCTGTACCTTGCTACGCCGTAGCCCGTAGTCTTCAACGGCAATGACAATGAGCGCCATAGCGCCCTGTCTTCAGCTTGCCGCATCCAGCATCTACCTCCAGTCTTTCGCAGGTCGTCATACCACCTGGTTGGAGGGCGTCCTACACTACATTTACCGAGTCGTGGTCTCCACTCAAGAACACGTTTGCCCCAGCGGCCGTCGGTTCTTCGCGAGATATGGCCGGAACACTGCCACTTTAGCTTGCTAATTCTTAGAGCTATATCGATAACTTTGGTTCTCTGTCGGATGTATTCATTACGAATCCTATCCTTCAGAGAAACTCCGAGCATAGCTCTTTCCATAGCTCGCTGAGCGACTTTGAACTGGTGGACCAGCCCTATCGTGAGTGTCCACGTCTCAGCTCTGTAGGTCATAACGGGTTGGACGCACTGGTTGAAAACTTTCGTTTTCAGGCATTGTTGTATGGATGACGTGAAAACTTGACGTAGTTTCCAAATGCTGCCCAGCCTAGCTGGATCCTCCTTTTTCTCGAAATTGTTTCATTCATCTACAGAATATTTTGCGACTGTCATAGTAAAGTTAGTTTTTTGCAGAGTTCGGCCCAGTACAAAGACTGGCTCCCCTCCAACTATCGATTTTTGTGTTACTTACATAATGTGAGATTTAGTGGCGAATGTTCTAGTAGCCCATTTCGCGGACGTGGCTTATTTATGGGACTTCTCTCTTATTTATTTACTTTATTCTATTCATTCCACACACGTCACAGCACAAAATCATCTAGCACCTAGATAATCAGAGCTTGTGATTCGGGTACAAGGTGACCGAAACATTGTGTAGGTATAGAGGAAACCGGAATCAGAAACAATATAATAAATAGTAGATTACAAACACATCAAGCTACCACAGCACTTATGCGGAAAAGTTTTGTTAGTATCATCATCATTATCATCAGCCTATAGCAGTCCACTGCTGGACATAGGCCTCCCCCAATGAGCGCCATAGCGCCCTGTCTTCAGCTTGTTGCATCCAGCATCTACCCGCTGTCTTTCGCAGGTCGTCATCCCACCTGGCTGGAGAGCGTCCTACACTACGTTTACCGAGTCGTGGTCTCCACTCAAGAACAAGTTTGCTCCAGCGGTTGTCGGTTCTTCGCGAGATATGGCCGGCCCACTGCCACTTCAGCTTGCTAATTCTTTGAGCTATGTCGATAACTGATGTATTCGTTACGAATCCTATCCTTCAGAGAACTCCCAACTTGTTAGTATGTATGGCTTAGGTACGTAGGTGTGCACGCCGTGCGCAGCGGTGGGACAGCAGCTTTACCCACATGCTTACGTCATGAACAGTCTGAGCAGGTACCCGTGATCCTTTTTACGGTCAAGTGTGAGTCGTTTCCGTCAGATTACGTTTTTTACTGCCAGTAAAAGTTATTGCAAGTTAAAACAGCGTATGAGGTGTATTTTGAAATATTTTATATGTTTTGCATATTAAAAGTTTATGGTTACGTTCAGGTTTTTTTTAAGTTCGTAGTTAATATTTCTATCTCGTTTATACTTAAATTATATTAACTTACTACTAGTTAACTCTTGCGTAAAAGCGTATAATTATAAAAAAGCCTATAATTAGAAAGAATCATCAGCCTTTAGCAGTCCACTGCTGGACATAAGCCTCCCCAATGAGCGCCATAGCGCCCTGTCTTCAGCTTGCCGCATCCAGCATCTACCTGCAGTCTTTCGCAGGTCGTCATCCCACCTGGTCGGAGGGCGTCCTACACTACGTTTACCGAGTCGTGGTCTCCACTCAAGAACACGTTTGCCCCAACCGAACGGAAAGAATACCCGGAAACGACTCCCTTAATCCTGAGTCATGGTTCTAATCCAGCACAAATCTGACCACGATTATTGCCGGCACAACGGCAGTGAAGGGGAAATGTATTATGGCTTCACCTAAACTTGGTAGTAAATGAGTAGGTTTTCTTCATTTTAAAAGTTGTAAATGTTTAAGACAATTATTTAATTAAAAATTATCACAATACCCAACTCGGTCCTTATTTTTAATATTTATTTGAAAAACTAGCTGCGCCCCACGGCTTCGCCATCGTGTATCAACGGAAGCCAATATAAACCTTCCTATTGAATCATTCTATTTAAAAAAACTGCATCGAAATCCTTTGCGTACCTAGTTTTAAAGATAATATCATACAATACAATACAATACAAAAATACTTTATTGTACACCAGATACAGATCTTTATAAAAAAACATAACATGCGACAAGTACAATGGGCGGCCTTATCGCTTAGAAGCGATCTCTTCCAGGCAACCTTTGGATGGTAAGAATTAATCATACATAGGGACAGACAGACAACGGGAAGCGACTTTGTAGTGAAGTCGTTCAGTAATGGATCTTCTTATAACCAAATTTAGTTTTGAATAAACTGAAAAGCGGGCGGCATTTTACGTGGCACTGTCCTTATAAGGACATGGCATCCCCGTCCACTAGTGCTTGCTAACCAACTATTTAATGGTCGGACCGGCCGAGAACACCATGTATAATAACTTTGGGGAAGTAAACAACATAGGTTATTGTTCGTTTTTGGCACCATCTAGGGTCTCTGGCATCGTCCGCCTTCTTATTCTTTAGTAATAATGTAGATAAATAAAAACTAATATATGGCTTGAACATTTCCTTTTATAGCACATTATTATGGATAAGTAAAGAAAATTACAGATAAGAGTAGAAACAAATTAAAACTAGTATTTATATACAGATTGAAACAGTTGAGATAACTTCAGACTGTTGCAAACAATCTAGTGGTAGCTTAGTTTAACTGATCCGTAGGTATTCATAATAAATAAATATAAATAAATGTCTTCAGATCTAGAGTCTATAACTATTTTCTTTCGCAAGAATAATTCGGTACGTAATTATAATTATATATTAATGATTTATATAGGTATATATATTACTGTTTAAGTATAATATAAGTAGCTAAGTATCATTATGAGTAGTATATTTTATTATCTCTATTATATAACACTACCTACCAAACTGTTGTCCACACTACCCAAAGGTTAGCAGGTAGAGAATGCTATCTAGCATTATGCTCGCCTATGTACAATTTTTTGTGCAATAAAGTATATTCTATCTATCTATCTATAATATTGGATGGGGGGTCCTGATGATAGATAGTGGTTTAAAGGGCCACCCTAATATCTATGATTCATTCAATTATTTTGAGTCATCAGTCGGTTATTTTGAATTTAGTTTCATGTTTAAAATATTTGGTATAGACAAACAGTAGACAGTTCAGACTGTGTGATCAGAAACAATAATTCACTTCGAGAATATTCTATGTTGTTATTGTAAAATCATCATCATCATCATCAGCCTATATCAGTCCACAGCTGGACATATGCCTCCCCCAATGAGCGCCATAGCGCCCTGTCTTCAGCTTGCCGCATCCATTATCTACCAGTCTTTCGCAGGTAGGTGCTGGATTATGTTTATTGTAAAATAAAACATAACTTAATAACTTAATTTAAAAAAATCACTTAATTGTGCAAACTACGCTTAACTAGTATGTAATAGAGGTGCTCTGGTAAAAAAATATTAGCTTAAGGTGAAGTGAGTCCCAAAACGCACGTTTTGACTAAACGGAAAATCAATTTTACCTGATAAAAACATCTATTTTTCCACTCAAGAATACGTATCAGTAATACCTACTATAATGCGGAAGAATTATCTAAATTCTGAAAAAGAATCTTTCATCACTATCACTACATAGTATAAAACAAAGTCGCTTCCCGCTGTCTGTCTGTCCCTATGCTTAGATCTTTAAAATACGCAACAGATTTTTTTTATAGATAGAGTGATTCAAGAGGACGATTTATAAACCATTTGACACATAGATTTCCACGCGAGCGAAGCCGCGGGGCGCAGCTACTCATATATAAAATAATAAACTACTAACCAAAAGGATAAGAAAGCTAAATAAATGGATATGAATAATAAAAACTAAAAGAAGCTCAGGAATAGCTGCTCCCCTAGGCAACCCCATCATCTATGGCACTTATGTACCTCTTTTCTGCCGCTTATTTTGCTGGGCAGTCGGCAGAGCCAGTTACACGGTTACCTGGCTTCTTATAGAGCAGTATGCACATTAAAACAAAGGCAAATAATGGGCGCCGCCCGCCCACCTGCATAGTTGCCGGTCCGTTGCACCGCCCGGCGGACTTCCGGCACGGTACAGTACACTTACAGTAGGTAAAGTACTCATATTTACGAATAAAGACATACTTTGACATATTTTTACTAATTTATTAGTTACTAGTGGACCTTTCCGGCTTCTCACGGTTTTTGTATGGATCCCTAACTTTATTGAAATATAATAAGCTTCCCAACGGTGAAAGAATTTTTCAAATCGGTCCAGTAGTTTCGGAGCCTATTCATTACAAACAAACAAAAACAAACCTTTCCTCTTTATAATATTAGTATAGATATAGATTTTAAGGTGATAAACTACTATAAATGTATTTATTTAATTTTTAAAGAAAGCATGTCTGTCTTGACTATGACGGTCGACGACCTATGTGGCGCAGCGGGGCAACGTCCACCTGCGACGGTTTCAGGATCGATTCTCACCTTGAGATAAATGTTTTTACGACCTGCAGATATTTTTTTGGGTGTTCTGCTAACGATAAATATTAAAACATCCATGTATTGCCACTCCACTATACCGATCAACTGCCAGACATCGACTATCCGCTTACTTTGGCCAGAGAATCATTTTGTGGCTGATGCTGTGTGAAATGTCCAGCATTCTTTATATATTGTAGTTTTTCAGTTTCAGTTTATTTATTAATAACGTTTATATGTAGGTATGTTACATGTCATTTTCTAAATTCTAATTAAATTATCAATTATCGGTAGATAAAATTAGGGTACTTATATCATAATAAATTGAATAAAAATAAAAATAATAAATTATAAAATGACAAATATTTCACTAAATTGATAGTGACATTGCTCAATGAGCCACAATTTTAGTTTGCTCTTGAAGGAGCTTTAGTACTGAGTGGTAAGGTTGCTGTGGCGTAGCAGCGTAGCCCCATAGCGGCGAAGTCCGTAGCGTAGCATGGCACGTGGGTTAACGACCTGCGAGCCATCGATACGAGAGCAATGACCTGTGGTTGAACTTATGGACTGGTCTAAGGACATTATACTTACTGCGTTAGACTGTAGGGAACTAGCTTGGCTTTATGGACTGGTTTAAGGACATTATACTTACTACGTTAGACTGTAGGGAACTAGCTTGGCTTTATGGACTGGTCTAAGGACATTATACTTACTACGTTAGACTGTAGGGAACTAGCTTGGTTTTATGGACTGGTTTAAGGACATTATACTTACTACGTTAGACTGTAGGGAACTAGCTTGGCTTTATGGACTGGTCTAAGGACATTATACTTACTACGTTAGACTGTAGGGACCTAGCTTGGCTTTATGGACTAGTCTAAGGACATTATACTTACTACGTTAGACTGTAGGGAACTAGCTTGGCTTTATGGACTGGTCTAAGGACATTATACTTACTACGTTAGACTGTAGGGAACTAGCTTGGCTTTATGGACTGGTCTAAGGACATTATACTTACTACGTTAGACTGTAGGGAACTAGCTTGGCTTTATGGACTGGTCTAAGGACATTATACTTACTACGTTAGACTGTAGGGAACTAGCTTGGCTTTATGGACTGATCTAAGGACATTATACTTACTACGTTAGACTGTAGGGAACTAGCTTGGCTTTATGGACTGGTCTAAGGACATTATACTTACTGCGTTAGACTGTAGGGAACTAGCTTGGCTTTATGGACTGGTCTAAGGACATTATACTTACTACGTTAGACTGTAGGGAACTAGCTTGGCTTTATGGACTGGTCTAAGGACATTATACTTACTACGTTAGACTGTAGGGAACTAGCTTGGCTTTATGGACTGGTCTAAGGACATTATACTTACTGCGTTAGACTGTAGGGAACTAGCTTGGCTTTATGGACTGGTCTAAGGACATTATACTTACTACGTTAGACTGTAGGGAACTAGCTTGGCTTTATGGACTGGTCTAAGGACATTATACTTACTGCGTTAGACTGTAGGGAACTAGCTAGGCTTTATGGACTGGTCTAAGGACATTATACTTACTACGTTAGACTGTAGGGAACTAGCTTGGCTTTATGGACTGGTCTAAGGACATTATACTTACTACGTTAGACTGTAGGGAACTAGCTTGGCTTTATGGACTGATCTAAGGACATTATACTTACTACGTTAGACTGTAGGGAACTAGCTTGGCTTTATGGACTGGTCTAAGGACATTATACTTACTGCGTTAGACTGTAGGGAACTAGCTTGGCTTTATGGACTGGTCTAAGGACATTATACTTACTACGTTAGACTGTAGGGAACTAGCTTGGCTTTATGGACTGGTCTAAGGACATTATACTTACTGCGTTAGACTGTAGGGAACTAGCTAGGCTTTATGGACTGGTCTAAGGACATTATACTTACTACGTTAGACTGTAGGGAACTAGCTTGGCTTTATGGACTGGTCTAAGGACATTATACTTACTACGTTAGACTGTAGGGAACTAGCTTGGCTTTATGGACTGATCTAAGGACATTATACTTACTACGTTAGACTGTAGGGAACTAGCTTGGCTTTATGGACTGGTCTAAGGACATTATACTTACTGCGTTAGACTGTAGGGAACTAGCTTGGCTTTATGGACTGGTCTAAGGACATTATACTTACTACGTTAGACTGTAGGGAACTAGCTTGGCTTTATGGACTGGTCTAAGGACATTATACTTACTACGTTAGACTGTAGGGAACTAGCTTGGCTTTATGGACTGGTCTAAGGACATTATACTTACTAGCTTGGCTTTCGGTTCTTGAGGCTCGGAGTTTCTCTGAAGGAAGGGATTCGTAACGAATACATTCGACTACTTTAGGCTGATGATGATGATGAAGCATAATAGGGACGAACAGACAAACGGAATAACCATTTAAGTTAGGTTTTAGATTAGTATGTAATTGTTGTGTGAAGACAGGGCGCTATGGCGCTTATTGGGGGAGACCTATGTCCTATGATAAATAAACGAAAAAAAAGACAGAATTTGTTTTATATTATACTATGTTATGTAGTGATGTAGCTACCGGTCGGGTTATCCGATCTATATTTGAGCGCATGAGCCGAAAGGTTGAATTTTATATGTAGCTTGAGACTTGACCCACTTTAGGGCCAATGTGCAAAATATAGGGCAAATGTCTTCCCGATGGGTTCGACAGCTGGCAAGTTACCTGGCATACTGTAATGACTGTAATAATATATGTATATTATTTATACTCATTTTTAATTTAATACTATTTTATCTTATTCAATGTATTAATGTTTTTATTATTTATTATGATTTAATTAATGTTATAATGTTTAATTGAATGTATACTATAGATTTTATTATCTGAGTTAAATAAATACAATACAATACAATTAAGAATAATACTGCTGGACAATTCACATAGCATTATCTAGCCCCATGGTAAGCAGAGTTCTCTTACATTCGGTGCATCTTTTTAGCATTGAGTAGTATTAGTATATTGGCGGTGAACCAATCTAGTATTTGTGAAAGCGAATTATTTACATCGTCATAGTTATATTGGACTGGTTGTTGTGAAAGTGTAAGTAATGATTCTAAATCTGTTGTCTTCGGTATAAAACAAGTTCCACGAAGTCAGGGGCAGAAGTTAGTCCTCTCATATTTTCTCATTTCAGTCTTAGTGTTAAGTAGGTACTTGATAACACCTCGTAAAGCGAAAACCAATCAGTTAAGAATGTTCCCTGGCCACACTATCACGCTAATTCTCGCACACCTCAACGTAATGGAGTCTATACAGACCTTAAGTTTATCTGATATGTGCATTTAAATATGGCCTTTATATCGATATATAATAATAATAATAATGCTGGACACTTCACACAGCGTTATCTAACCCCATGGTAAGCAGAGCTTGTGTTATGGGTACTAGATAACTGATATACATAATACAATACATTACATAGATAGATATTTTTTATTATACATAGAAAACAACCAGAACACCCGGAACAAATATCTGCAGATCGTACACACAATTGTTCCGAGGCGGGAATCGAACCAGCAACCTCCTGCGTCGCAGGAGGACCTTTGCCCACCGCGCCACATCGGTCGTCAACATATATACATATATACTTACGTAGGGCTGGTCCACCAGTTTAAAGTCGGTCAGCGAGCTATGGAAAGAGCTATGCTCGGAGTTTCTCTCAACCAAAGTTATCGACATTGCTTTAATAATTAGCAAGCTGAAGTGGCAGTGGGCCGGTCATATTTCGCGAACAACCGACGGCCGCTGGAGCAAACGTATTCTTGAGTGGAGGAGACGACTCGATAAACGCAGTGTAGGACGCCCTCCGACCAGGTGGCATAACGACCTGCGAAAGACTGCAGGTAGATGGAATGCGGCAAGCTGAAGACAAGGCGCTATGGCGCTCATTGGGGGAGACAAATGTCCAGCAGTGGACTGCTATAGGCTGATGATGATGATGACGATGATAAATAACATATTCATAGTATGGATTTTTTGTGTTCTAAAAATACATGAACCAGTAAGTCACACGCCTACGAAAATATTAAATTTGTTAGTTACATAAGTCCGCTCTGCATAATAACTTAAAATAATCCTATATTTCTCTTTAAGTGAATGTATTTTATATTTTTTTTATTATCTTTTGTTTTATATTTACGGCAACATCATTATACAGCTCGCATTTCAAGCTTGTGGAAGCTTGTGGGCTGTGGGATACATTTTACATTAACATAATTATGTTAATTATGTATCACACAGTAGCCCACATTGAATGCACGTTGTTGAGCTGGGTGGTAGTGGTATTGTATAAATGTGCGCAGAGCTTAAGGGTAAATACGTCAATGGCGCGAACTTGTCAGTAGGCGAGGCCTAAATGTATGCTATCTCGCCTGATACAGTGTGTGAAAGAGCGCGCTAGGATGAAATGCACAAAGTTTTCTTGAATTCTTAAAACGACTGCTAATTATTTTTTTTTTAAATATTGCTCTCATACTTTATATTAGTAAATGTATGTAGGCCAGTAAGCAATATTTCAAATATTAACTTTTATACGGCAAAATTAGCACAATTCGCAATATGTGGTTGCAGCATAACATTACCCGCGTTTAATGGACATTTTGCAATTTTCACGCCATTTAATTGCACATCGAAAATATTCGTATAGCAAAACCCAATCAACAATCAAGCAAAATGCACTTCAGCACCATCGTCCTATTATCTTTACAAATAATCGCAAGTCGAAGTGAATCCAACGCTGGCTTAGTAAAGTTATACGTGAATGGGAGACCTTTTGAAGGTAATTTAAACCAAAATGAGGAGCTGCAAGAACCTGTGCTACAGATGATAAAAACAGACGAATTCGGACGAAACCAAAGAGTTCCAAACAATATAAAAACTCTTTTAAACACGATAGATATGTTGAAGGCACAGAACAGGCAGTTGAAAGAGGACAATAGGATTCTACACGAGAGAGCACAAGAGAACTGGAACATGAGGCTCAGCGAGATGGTACCTTATGTACCGATAAGCGAGGATTTAGATAACGGGAGGGTGGGAATCATTTTGGTAGATGTTAACAAAGACGCTTTGGCACTTTTTGGTATGCATTAGCATTTAGTAAGATATGCATATGTGATCCTAACACAAAAACACGCAGTCAAAGGTGCTAACGTTAATTAATTAACCAATATTTTTAAACTTACGCGATCTGAACACATAATTATAGGTATTAATACAACGGGTATTTATCGCGTTTATTTACCTATCTTTCCCGACGTTTCAACAGGTTTACACACTGTCGTGGTACTAACTAACGTGTAACTAGCCCCCGCTTCGCAGAGGCGGTAACTCCAGTACTCCAGTCATCCCGTGACCACGACAGTTTGTAAACCTGTTGAAACGTCGGGAAAAATAGGTAAATAAACGCGATAAATACCCGTTGTATTAATACTTATAATTAATTAACCTTTAAGCTTTACCTTACTAAGGGTAGCTTTAGGACGTTTTATGTAAAAATATTATTTTGGCAGTTTTTATACCATATCCAGATTAAGTAACAGACTATACTTTAAACGTGTAGTTTGTAGTTATTTAATATCTTTTATAATGTGGACGGTATAATTAAACATTTCATACCGTGGACGTGTTATCTATAAACAGTCTGTTTTTCGATCATCCGGTTTTCTTTTCACAAACACCACACTTTAATTTTATTTTAGGAAGCGCTTGATCAATAATTTATGTTTACCTCGCTTTCAAAATACAAACCTTTTACCATTGTATAAATTCTTGTAATTCTTTATTGTACACAAAACACTTAAAAATAACTTAACTAAAAGAGTTTTCTTACAGCAAAACCTTAGGTTTAAAGGAGAAGTGATAGAACAGATAGAGGAAGTGTACAAAGAAACAAATTATAAATAGCAATTTAATTAATAAAACCTAGTTTTTCCGAGTATTTTATTCGTAAAATTCTCTCAATATGCATAGAATTGTATATAGATGGATCGTGACATATATATGTATAAAAATGTCACGATCCATCTTCATCAAGGCGGTGTATTTTAATACCCGGAAGTGCTTTGCATTTTGGATATATTCCAAGCTTTGTTACATCGGGAATAGTTTTTAAAGGTTCTGAATTTAGTTGATCTTTCAGATTATATACACTGAACTATATTAATATTACTCGGAACAATTGTGTGTACGATCTGCAGACATTTGTTCAGGGTGTTCTGGTCGTTTTCTATGTATAATAAAAAATATCTATCTATGTAATGTATTGTATTATGTATATCAGTTATCTAGTACCCATAAAACAAGCTCTGCTTACCATGGGGCTAGATAATGCTGTGTGAATTGTCCAGCTTTATTTATTTATTTTAATATTCCATTGCTGTGTATAAACATTTCAAAGACCTATTAAACTCTTACCAATACAAATACCGTTTTCTCAATTTGAAGCGTTGATCCTCTCAGGGCGCGCTGTAACCTGGCGGTATCGGATTATACGCACTGTTCGCATAAAACTGATTTTTTGAGAGTAATGTCGGATAGTGGTTCAACTGTTACCGCAGAAACAGGATTGGCTACGCGACTGCCATTTGCAAACGAATGTTCAACTGATCGGCATGGCAGAGTTGCGTCAATCCAGACGCAGAGCTACTCTTATATGGCAAGAAGTTAAAGTTGAACTGATCGACAAGCCGAATGACGGCATCTGATCTAACTGATCGCCGGCATTTCTGATAATACAATGCGTCTGCTCCTTACGGTGCGGATCAGTAGACAGTTGTATAGCAAACCAAACGCTTAGGTTAGAAGATTCATAGACAAACTTTGAACGTAAATCACATGGTACAAATTAACTTACCAGTATGTAAGTTATTATTGTACTATGTTTTGTTAGGTAGTAACCTATTGGCAGTCGAGAGAGTTATGCGCGTGAAACGTATAAACTCCTATCGGGGTGGATCTTAATTTAAAAAGTTTCCATGTGAGAAGGCTCCGAACTTCCCCCATTTCCTATTAGCATAGCCAATAGCAAGTTTCTAACAGCTTTAGTGGCTTAGTGATGAATGGTTGGAGAGTCAGGGTTTACTTTTGTGGTCTCACATTCCTTCCATCCAAAGATTATCAACGAAATCCGCAGTCCTTTTTTTAAACAAACTTAAAATACTAATAATATGTATTTCCTACGACCAATAACGGACATAATAAAGTATTATAAAGTACTAGCTGCGCCCCGCGGTTTCACCCGCGTGATGATAGATATTTTGGATAATATACTATATATCTTTATGGATTGTAGCCTATGTGTTATTCTGATATGTAAGCTATGTTATTGTGAAGTATCATAAAAATCTATTCAGTAGTTTTTACGTGAAAAAGTAAGCAGTCATCCATCCATCCATACTTACAAACTTTGAAGTTTATAATATTAGTAGGATTTGTGAATTTGTATGTAGTTATTATTAATATGGATTACGTATTGGATACGTCTGTATTGTACTGTGGTCGAAGAACTGATGCCAAGGGTTACGTGTTTGATTTCATGGAAAAAAACCGATTTTATCTAGACCTTCAAATTGATCTGAAAAGTGTGTTGGGACTACATGATATTTTGACGACCGATGTGGCGCTGTGGGCGAAGGTCCGCCTGCGACACAGGAGGTTGCGGGTTCGATTCCCGCCTCGGAACAATTGTGTGTATGATCTGCAAATATTTGTTCCGGGTGTTCTGGTCGTTTTCTATGTATAATAAAAAATATCTATCTGTGTAATATAGGTATAGTATTATGTATATCAGTTATCTAGTACCCATAACACAAGCTCTGCTTACCATGGGGCTAGATAATGCTGTGTGAATTGTCCAGCATTATTTATTTATTATATTTATGATAGATGCGTTTTATTTGAAAATACGTTTGTGAAATTAGTTTTAACAGAGACTGTGTACAGAAAAACAAAATCATAGCATCATGATAGATTCCATGCAAATGTGTATCACATACATAGTATATACTACATAGTATATACTACATAGGTATATATACTACATAGTATAAAACAAAGTTTCTTACCGATGATGTCTCTATGTATGCTTAGATCTTCAAAACTACGCCTCAACGGATTTTGATGCGGTGTTTTTAAATAGTGATTCAAGAGGAATAGATTTCATAGATTTCCTATCGGGCGAAGCCGCGGGGCGCAGCTAGTTATATATAAATCGTTTTGCCCCAAGCTTAGCATTGCTTGTGGTAGGTGAAAGATAACTATTTACTTACCACATAGATATTTATTATTATACATTAAAAACACCCTGACACCCCGGACAAATATCTGCAGGTCGTGCAAACATTTTATACCGAGACAGGAATCGAACCCGCCATTTCCGGCGGACCTTCGCCCACCCCGCTACAGAAGATGTCAATTTCTCCTTTATGCAACGTTAGACGATAAAGATAAGTTCTGATAGTATCATTCATCATATCATTTTATAAAACCGCGCCGAATTGGAAACCCTTTTCGAATTCTGATGCCAAAACGAAAATTGCTTGTGACTTGAAAATGTAAAAATACCTAAGTACTTTGAAAAGGGCAATTTTCCTTTGATACTGTATATTCCCTCTGCAGGGTCAGGCGAGGCTAATTGTAACTTTTTTTATCGGGAATAAATTTCCACCCCAAAAAAAACCTTCCAATGCCCATTAAATTTCATTTTAATGGGCATTGGAAGTAGCGATAAGGTTTATTTTTGAGATTTGTCGGAAAGTTTGGTTACTTAATTTGGGCGATTATTGTTTTTCTTGGGAATTAAAGCATTGTTCATGATTTAGGTGGTTTCTTTAGCATTCTGACCAATGTAGTTCGGTAATTAAGTTTTTATAATTATGATTTCTACCTGTAGGTATCGGGTTTTACCAGGCTGGCTTAATCAAAGGTTTCTATGTATATTATTTATTCAATTTAGTAAAACTTATAACTAAAAATAATAAGTATATTAAAATGATTTAAGTATGAATATAACAACGGACAATTAAAAGTTTTAACAAATGGTATACCAGTGTAATAAAGAGAATAAGTAGTGGAAAAACAAATGTACGACTTGCTGCTTTTTGGGACAGAAGAATTTGGGACGCACTGTCCCACTTATCACTTGTTGATTTTATTATTTTTGCTACTGTTGAATCGGACACCATTAAAAATAGGTAAATTGTACAGTCAGTTAAAAAACAGGTTTTTATTGAGGCTCGGCGACGGCACAGCAACATGACGAAATGGATGCATAGCAAGGTCGCACTCTCCCTGTCTCTTTATTTTCTAGCTCTACTTCGCTCTATTTTGCACCTAGGCCGAAGGACAACTATAAAACAATTCGTCTTGCCAGTAAAAAAAGCACATTAAAAGGTGTAGTGTCTTAGCTCTTTTGCCAATAGAAGTCATAGACGATGCCTGGCTCTACATTATGTCCCAATGTACAAAAAAATAAAAATGTATTAAATTTAATGACTATTTTGTCAACACCTGGTTGAATGAGACTTCCTTGTTTTACAAAATATGGAATATATTCGATAGCCCGCACCGTACCACAAATATGGTCGAATCTTGGCATTCTGTAATAAATATAAAGACCTGTAATAAACCGAATAACATTGCCCATTTTTTAACATTTTTAGAAAAAGAAGACAAATATCAACAGGTTTTATATCTCAGTATCTCTAACATACACAAAAAGTCAAAACCCACAATTTATTTCAATGAACACCTCAATATTACTATGACTGAATTTCAACGAGGACAAATAAATATTGAATTATGCATAGAACGCCTGGTGATTTAATAGAAGCGAAAAAGAAGAAAATCTATGGTTAACATTTTTAATGTTTTTTTATTAATTACGTTGATTTTAAAGTGTATTATGTTTATTAGGTAAAATATTGCGCCAAATGCTGCATGTGATGTTAAGAAATACAGTGATGAGCACAGATACGCTGGAAGTTACTGGGAGCAATGTTAAACAAATCAACTCCATTTGCCATTGCTTTGTCAAATCTGCTAGTGCCCAATAATGTCGCCGAAGTGGAACACGATCAAACGACCTTCAGCGTTGTCATGACTAACCTTCAATAACCAAGCCCGTGAATGTATAATTAAGTATGATTTCCATTATAAGTTGATAGTACAATAGTACAGAGCCAAAAGTGCTGAAAAATAGAACGAGCACCTAAATAGGGAAAGGTTGCCTCGAAGAGATCGCTTCTAAGCGATACGACCGCCCATTGTCCTTATCGCATATAATGTATTTTTGTAATGATTGATTTGATTATGGTGTAGAATAAATAATTTTTGTATTGTATTGTAATAGGGTAAAAAGGGGTCCACCTCAGAATATGTAGCATTTGGCTAGTCCAATGCCACTCTGGTGTTCAGATAGGATCCGGACGAGGAGTTATTTACATAGCTGAGACATTGAGACATGGACAAAGAGTTTACCAAATAACATAGACTAGTATTATTAAATTGAATAGACAATAGATATTATAAATTTAGGGCCCTGCGCAGCAACAAGCTCGCTCACGTTCTCGTCACGACAGCACACAAGCTGTGTAAGTCGAAGAGGTCCGTATATATCATCATCATCATCACCAGCCTATAGCAGTCCACTGCTGCACATAGGCCTCCCCCAATGAGCGCCATAGCGCCCTGTCTTCAGCTTGCCGCATCCAGCATCTACCTGCAGTCTATCCGTATATATGTATGTCTTCCTTTTATTTAAGATGCTATGTTTCTTGGAAAAAAATACTATTTACGGTTGAGCCGTTTGATCGGTATCGTTAAATGAGGTGTGATTTTTTTTTTAATTTGGCAGTTTCGGTTCCCGGTTTAGACAGGCGATTATTCAAAATTTGGCAGTTTCGGTTCCCGGTTTATACAGGCGATTATTCAAAAATCTTTGAATGCAGTTTAAATTGTTTTTAAAATCAAAATGAAGTCTTCTTTCAGTAAAATGTCTATCTAATATCTAAAATATTTAAGGTCCTTTTCCTCCATGTGGCATGGCTGTGGGACGCCCTGTATGTATAATGAGTCCCACAGTCTACAAAAGGCTGCTGGACACGATTAAAGATGCAACTTCCGCAATGATTTTCAAAAATCGACTGAAGAAATGGCTTCTAAAGAATACTTCAACAATGATTCTGTAGCAGAGTTCTACGAATTAACAAATATATTATAAATAATGTTTTAACTATTATTATGCCCTACAGTTTACTATGATATTAAGTCAATATATTAATTTTTACATTGAATACCCTTTCTTGACATATAACTTGGCGTTCTGTGGCTGTGTGGTGTCGGCCTAGATAGAATAGCACCAACCCAACTCTTCCCGTGGGTGTCGTATGAGGCGACTAAGGGACATACACCGGGGACACATTGATCCAGGGCCGATGGTCGTACATGGTCACCTTCTCGAAATTGTTTCCGAATTACACATACCTCGGGCAGATTCTGCAGTTAGGTAAAAACAATTTCGAGAAGGAGGCCAAAAGGAGGATCCAGCTGGGCTGGGCAGCGTTTGGGAAACTACGTAGAGTCTTCTCTTCATCCATACCGCAATGCTTGAAAACGAAAGTTTTCAACCAGTGCGTCCTACCCGTTATGACCTACGGAGCTGAGACGTGGACACTCACGATAGGGCTGGTCCACCAGTTCAAAGTCGCTCAGCGAGCTATGGAAAGAACTATGCTCGGAGTTTCTCTGAAGGATAGAATTCGCAACGAATACATCCGACAGAGAACCAAAGTTATCGACATAGCTCTGAGAATTAGCAAGCTGAAGTGGCAGTGGGCCGGCCATATCTCGCGAAGAACCGACGGCCGCTGGGGCAAACGTGTTCTTGAGTGGAGACCACGACTCGGTAAACGTAGTGTAGGACGCCCTCCGACCAGGTGGGATGACGACCTGCGAAAGACTGCAGGTAGATGCTGGATGCGTCAAGCTGAAGACAGGGTGCTATGGAGCTCATTGGGGGAGGCCTAAGTCCAGCAGTGGACTAATATAGGCTATGATGATTATGAACTTGGCGTTATCAATAAATGATTTGTATTTATAAACAAAACATTAAATGAAAACAAAACGTGACGTCATTAGGTATATTTTTATCCTCCTCTAACTTGCGGACAAGAAACTTCGCAATTCCCATACAAAAATGGAACGTGTCGATCACGTCTCGACATAATCGAGTAACCAAACTCAGAGCTTTAGTTGGATTCAGGCAGAATCGGTTATGTATTTGTTCCACGTTGTGTTTGTGTAATTGAGATGATTTCGTTTTATACAGACCCAGCCCAACGGACCCGCTCTCAGTACCCTTACTACCCCATAGTTTATGCCTACACTGTGTTCATCATCATCGTCAACAAATAATAGCCTAATAGGCTCCCCCTAATGAGTACTATAGCGCTCTGTCGTTAGCTAGCCGCATACAGCATCTGACTGCAGTCTTACGCAGGTCGTCCCTCCCCACGTCATCCCCTTGTCCTACTCTAAGTTTACGGAGTCAAGGTCTCCACTCAAGAACACGTTTACCCCAGTGGTTGTCGGTTCTTCGAGATATACAGCCAGCCCACTGCTACTTCAGCTTGCTGATTCTTTGAGCTATGTCGGCTTTGGTTCTCTGTCGGATGTATTCGTTACGAATCCTATCCTTCCGAGAAACCCCGAGCATAGCTCTTTCCATAGCTCGCCCTGTATTAGATCTACCCCGTATGATTGAACTATTTTGTACTCTGTACTGTACACCCACAGATTGTGTGCGCTTTTTGTAATCTGTGGCCCTCCCACGCGCTCCCTTGACATTTCAACCGAGCCCAACAATGAATGTAACTTCTTTAATAATTCATATTACCTTTATAATTGTCGACTTTGTTGTATTGAGTTTAATTTTTATGCCTCTGTAATAGTTTTATTTTGTAAAGTTTAGGCAGAGATAGAGTTTGGTGGCCACGAAGTGCAGCTTCGTATCTCTGCCTAAACTATAATATTATAGAGGCATTTTAAAAAAAGCTTGTAATAGTTATCATTTTGGAAATTTCATAAAATAACATTTACTAACGACCACTAGCAATAACACACAAGGGAGTGGCCGAAGAAACAAACATATTTTATATTAATACTGTTCATAGTATACATAATTATTAAATAAAATCTTTGCGAAACTTTACAAGTTTATTTTCTTCAAAACGTTAACGGCCTCAAGATTTGGCCTCAGGCAGTGACGGTTCAAGCCGAGCGCTTCGCGACAGCTTTATAATAAAGTATCAACCCTCTCTCTCTCTCTCTCATTACTCGCTACACACGATACAGACGTGTCTTTTCAATTTAGAAATAAAAATTACGAAACACTTTAAAGCTGGAGTTTAATTAAGAAAAATTAAGCTCCCTTATGATCCAGGCTGAACAGTACTGGTGACATTTTCAGCACTAGTATCATTATTTAATAATTCTTCAACAGAGATGACATCCAACATAGTGTAGTAATGAGGATTGCGCACTAACTTCTGTTTGTAGTTCATCAGGCGGATGAAAGCACAGAGGTCCTTTATATCCACGTCCAGTCTCACCACCTTTTCGTACATCTTTAGGTGGATCATTAGATTGTTGAAATGCCTGGAAGATTTTTTTTTATAGGAACACTCATAATTATTGACGACCATTGTGGCGCGGTGGGCGAAGGTCTGCCTGCGACACAGGAGGTTGCGGGTTCGATTCCCTGCTCGGGACAAATGTCTGGATGAACTGCAGATATTTATTCTGGTTGTTTTTCTATGTTAAAAATATCGATCTATGTAATGTATTGTATTATGTACCTCAGTTATCTAGTATCCATAACACAATTTCTGCTTAGCTTGGGGCTAGACAATGCTGTGTGTATTGTCTGGCATTATTTATTATGCTATTTATTACTGGTGGGAAATTACACAGGAAAGGGAAAAATGGCGACATCTCTTATCGGAAAACGGTTTTTAATGTTTAGTGTCTAAGACAAACGACATGGTGTAGAGCAAATCGAGTCCCGAAAGATATAAAAAAAAGATGCAAGCGAAGCGAGCCCCGGATATCTATATCTTCATATATTATAAAGAGGAAAGGTTTGATTTTTGTTTGTTTGTAATGAATAGGCTCCGAATCTACTGGGCGATTTGAAAAATATATTTCACCGTTGGGAAGCTACACATCCCCGGAAAACATAATATGTTACCGGGAAACCTAAAATAATAGAGCCTACATATGATGTAGGCTCTGTTATTTTTTATAAATGTGAAATTTTAATTTAACGCAGGTGAAACCGCGGGATATAGCTAGTATTTTTATCAATTAACGATCCTAAAATAAATGAAAAACGGCGACGGAGTGTGCTGCGGTATTATTTGAGATTACTGCATTGGGGTTGGTAAGAAAGACAAGGAAGCTTAGATAACGGCGAGAAGAGCGAGCTACGGAAAATTTTCGGAACATAAAAATTGGCTACGTACATACATATATACAAACATACATTCATAGAATTTTAAATACTGTGTTTAATAATAGCAACATTGAAGTTGATTAAGCTTTATTTAACTTAGTTTTTATTTTCAACTAAAAGTGCCGTTTTTTTTCTCTTTTCGACTGCTTGGATTTAACTTTAGTATTATTTTCTGTTACTTGTGGTAACTTATAATAATTACCCGTCAGTAAGCTGTTAGTTTTCCAAACATTTTAAAATAAAATAAAATAGGGTGACAGCCTCATTAGCTAACACTTACTTGGTATATTTATGTAAAGACGTGTATATAAGCCTTTGCTGTTGCTGCAGTAGCCTTATCAATGCGAAACAATACCCAATTTTATACTTATAAAACGTCTTGTATTTATTCCTCAATATTAGCAAGAACGGTAATTTGTACTGCGTAGAGTATATAAACTGTTCCATAAGTGATAGGGTAAGATTCTTTAGGTATTTTTGGTGGTCGATCATGAACTCGAACTCGTCATAGACGAAGCCTTTAGGCGTGGAGTGTCGTATTCCCTTATTGCCGCCGTATCTTCGCAGGTTCCCTGCCCGGGCTCTGGTTATTTGTTTGAACTGCCTCGTGAGGTGTTCTGTCCCGTCGGTATTCTTGCGGAAATCTGGCATCGGGCTAAACTCTTCTTCGACTAGTTTATTCAGGTATAGTTTGCGCATTCTGAAAATTATATATATGCAGATTAGCTGTGCCCCGCGGCTTCAGCCGCCTGGAAATCTGTGTCTAATCCTACTAATATTATAAACGTCAAAGTTTGTAAGTATGGATGGATGGATGTTTGTTACTCTTTCACGTAAAAACTAATGAATGGATTTTAATGAAACTTCACAATAACATAGCTTACATATCAGGATAACACATAGGCTACAATTCATAAAGATATTATAGTATATTATACAAAATATCTATCACCACGCGGGTGAAACCGCGGGGCGCAGCTAGTGGTTTATAAACCTTCCTCTTGAATCACTCTTATCTATTAAAAACCACATCAAAATCAGTTTTGTAGTTTTAAAGATCTAAGCATATAGGGTCAGACAGACTTCTGATGCGATTTTTTTCATAGATGGATTTATTCAAGAGAATGTTTTATAAACCATTTGACACATAGATTTCCACACGGGTGAAGCTAACAGCTAACAGCTTACATACCGTATTTTCATATCTTCTATTGTCAAACTGTCCATATAATTTGGTGCACTGAACTCTGTAGTTTCTGGTCCCTTCAGCGTGCTGGACTCATAATTCCCAGGATCCGAGATGCTGTCTTCCATCAGTCTGATGGCGTCGAAGGAATCTGACTTATCCAAGTTGGAAAATGTTTCATCGATACCTCCGATTACTTTTTTGAAGATTGAGTCGGCATTCTCTTCGAACAGGTTTTGCGGGTAAGTAGAGGCTGTAAATAAATAAATAACAATGCTGGACAATCCACACAGCATCATCTAGCCCCAAGCTAAAAAAGATTACATCAAAGATAAAAGCCACTTTGGAAGCTAAATGCTACTATACATTAAATGATTTCATGACTGACAAATATTTTTTAGATTTAAGCAAATGACATCTCTCTAGCTTTTCATTATTTATCAGTTTTATTTAAATTTATTAATTATTATATTCGATTTATTTACTAAGTATGTACAAATTTTACTTTACTAAAGTTTTTAAAGAACCAAAAGAAACAGGTAGATATATAGAGAAATCCTTTATACATTGCAAATAAGTAACATAACTTAGTTAATAGTGCCTTTAAGCGTATGTTAGGTTCGTCTAAGCACTTGGTTCTCACTTACTTGACGGGCTGCAGCACACACACAATTTTTAAATCTCTTCTTTTTTTAAATTGTTTATGTACTTTTACTTACTGTATACTACTAGGTACATTGTTCTATAATTTATCTGTGTTATTCTATGATGTGCCTTTTCTATTGTGACCTTTGTAACATGTGCTGCAGTTGTCAAATAAATGTGCTTCTATCTGTCAATCTATCTAATTATTTCATAATTTCTTGTAGTTTTTAAGATGGTATAATTATTTTATTTTATTTTATTTTGTTAGTTTATTTTATATAATATAAATCTCTTATTGGCCGTAAGTTAGATTATTAAGGTTTAAATTATTTAGATTAAGGGCTGTTGATTTTGTTGAAACAATAAAAATAAAATAAAATAAAAAAAATGTACTAGGTATAACGATTTGGAGATATCTGTAATGGTCTTATGTAATTACATAATTTGAATTTAAATTTTGATTTAAATTAATTGATATCTACCGTAGTTAACGTACATACAATCCTACAACAGAGTCTGTGCAAAAAGAGAAGTCTCTTAGGAATGGAGGGCGCGCGTGTGCCAATGTACTACTTTTGTGCGTTAATATATTAGTTCACCGTTTCGCCAAAGTTTTTGCAAAGACTACAAATTATCTTGCGTCACCTACTAGACTGGATAATTGTTTAACACTTTGACTGCGATTTTTTTTCGACGACTGCGATCTTTTTTTTAATCTAAAAAATTCGTGCTGCCGCTCTACACAGCGGTTGTGTTGCGCCGCACATGCGTTTCGTTCGAAAAATATTACGGCTGTGCTGAGTCACAAAGATCTGTATTTTCTCAGCCGCTGTGCTAGTGTGGATTTACGCATATTAGTCACTTGTAGAAAACACATACCGTGTGATTTCAGCAGTCAAAGTGTTAATACACCGATTTCAGCTACGGAGACTGTAGTACAGAGAGGCTTTTTTAATCAGGTTATTTTTAATGAAGCGGTAGTTTCAGCCTGTCGTCGTCGTCATTCAATAATAAAGTTTTAAAAGAAAGACCCTAACCTTATCAAAATAAGACACAAAACTAACACATGTCGAAGTGGGACAAATGATATATGATATGAATTAGATATGAATCAATGATATGAATAATTTATATTAAAACTCTATTGATCTGTTCACTAGTTTTATTTTTAAATTTGTTAATAGTGGAGACTTCACTAGTCTATGTAAATCCTTATTGTAACTGTCTATGTACTGCCTGTCTTCGAAATAAACATAAACAAAAATAAAAAATGACTCTGTTCGATTTCAACGCACTATTCGATCTGTGACATAGGCTCAGTTCGATGTCTAAAGGACTAACTACATTTTACTTTTAAAAAAATATGGGATTAGGTATTTCGGAATCAATCTCCGAAGGATTTTCCAAATCGGTCCATGACTGACGAATGAATCGACGAATCTAATCCATTCTTTGAGCTATCCACGATCGATAGCTCAAAGAATTGGCAAGCTGAAGTGGCGGTGGGCCGGCCATATCTCGCGAAGAACCGACAACCGCTGGGGCAAACGAGTTCTAGAGTGGAGACCACGACTCGGTAAACGCAGTGTAGGACGCCCTCCGACCAGGTGGGATGACGACCTGCGAAAGACTGCAGGTAGATGCTGGATGCGGCAAGCTGAAGGCAGGGCGCTATGGCGCTCATTGGGGGAGGCCTATGTCCAGCAGTGGACTGCTATAGGCTGATGATGATGATGATGATGAAATCGACGAAAATATACATAAAAAAACATACATACAGCCGAAGAAAAAAGATCCTTCCTTATATTTTTCAGCAATATTGGCAGCGTTCGGAGGCAGTAGTAACAACATAACAAACACAACTCCTTCAAATAATATTTCTAACCTAACACTCCTTATAATTTTTCGCTTCGTAGGTATTTAGGTTATATAAGATAAGTTAAAGTTTAATATTCATTTATTCTCAAAAAGACAATTTATATAAAGTGTATATGAAGGTTAAGTATATATACATATGTATATACATAGGTTGTGGTCATTCATTAGCTGGCTCATTTAATGTTACTTTAAAATAATCTGTTTATGTATGTATGACTACCTACCTATTTGTAATCTTGTTTTTAATTTATTATTATATACTGTCTTTGTTTTTAATATATTCTGTCTTTTTAAGTCTAGTAGTTAGTGTTTTGGTGTTAGACTGTAAGCTAACTGCTGTATTTTAATAAATAAATAAATAAATAAATAAATAAATAAATAAATAAATAAATAAATAAATAAATAAATAAATAAATAAATAAATAAATAAATAAATAAATAAATAAATAAATAAATAAATAAATAAATAAATAAATAAATAAATAAATAAATAAATAAATAAATAAATAAATAAATAAATAAATAAATAAATGTGTTCACTTAATAAAAAGTGGCTTACCTATCTTATTATATGCGTTTTACATGTTTTTCTTTTTTGTGGAATAATATTATGAATTAAAAAGGGCAAAAAAACTATCGAGTCCAAACAAAAACAAAAAAAACTGAATCAAGTGCTCTGTTTTGAAGTTGGTTACAATACGCCATTTTGTTTTCTACCTACTTACGGAATAAGATTAACAGAAACGATACCGTCAGCATTTTTTACTCATTTATACCATCCTCACGTATTTTTTATTATATTTAAATATGTACACTATACGTAGTAATATAACAACTACCTAGTTAATTGTTAATAAGCGTGAAATAACCGAAAGTGACCTACGGAGCTGAGACGTGGACACTCACGGTAGGGCTGGTCCACCAGCTCAAAGTCGCTCAGCGAGCTATGGAAAGAGCTACTTGTATGCTCGGAGTTTCTCTGAAGGATAGGATTCGTAACGAATACATCCGACAGAGAACCAAGGTTATCGACGTAGCTCTAAGAATTAGCAAGCTGAAGTGGCAGTGGGCCGGCCGTACGCGAAGAACCGACAACCGCTGGGGTAAACGTGGTTGGTGGTGGAAACGCTGGTTCTCCAGAAAATGGAAGCAAAAAATATTTTATATTACATTATAAATATAATTAATAATAAAAAAGAACCGAAATCGGATGTAAAAATATCTTAGTTTTTATCAAAAATTATATTGAAATTAAGAAATCGCCATTCCTAAGTTTATCCCTTCGGTTCTTAAAACCCGTTCGGCTTGTTACACCATCTCTTATAACTTATCAATCACGTAGCACCCTGTATTACTACCTACATGCTTTGTTGCTAATCGTTATCCGTTTAATTTTGCGTTTAACGATTATTTCACGCTTATTACCAGTTAAGTGGGGAGCTATTATTTTCATCATCATCATCAGCCTATATTAGTTCTCTGCTGGACATAGGCCTCCTCCAATGAGCGCCATAGCGCCCTGTCTTCGTCAAAGCCAATGTCCGACCGCTTATGTTTCAGTACCATACCTTTGTGAGTTTGACCCTTTTTGGCCAGCAGGCTAACACGGTATCTATATATTGTTTCTCTGTATATTTATTTTATTATTTAAGCGTACTGTGTAGTTACATAGTATGTACTATTATTATATGTGTTATTGTACGAAGACAACCTGTTTGAGTCAAATGTATCTTTATCTTTCTGATCGCGCAGGTACCTATACATTGGCGGTCCAGCGAGCGTGGTCGAGCGTCGCCCAGTTTGTCCCAGAATAATAGAAACGTCAACTAAAAGAGAAAAACCTTTTATTCCTGTAATATCCGGCTGTCCGTCCTTTCGAACCGGATATCCGTGTATGTCGAGATGTTGGCGCGCTCCGCAAAATTGATTCTTTGATCAAATTTAGATATAATGGACATTTTCTGTTTGTATTGTAGCCTGGGAGTAAGGTACTGCCATTTGCTTGCTTTTAATTTAAAATAGAAACAAGCAGCATTTTAACTTAAAATAGTAGAAATAAAACAAAGTGCGAGTAGGACCCATGTACGAAGGGTTACCATTGTCTACATATAAAAAAAGGCAAAAAAATACGTTTGTTGCACGGGAGCCCACTTAAATATTTTTTTTTTGGTTTTTAATATTTTTTTTTACAGCATCTAGCAATTATATAGTTGTTATAGCATCAAAAGAAATATTATGTCCATCATTTGTGAACATTTCAAGTGTATTACTATCACGGTTCATGAGAGCCTGGTGAGAGACGACAGACGGACGAACAGCGGAGTTTTAGTAATGGGGTACCGTTTTACCCTTTGGGTACGGAACCCTAAAGAACACTTATTGCATATTTTCATAACCTTAACTTGAATTAAATTAAATATAAAATATACAAAAATAGGGAGACAAGTACAACAAACCAAAAACCATTCCATCCAACCAAATCGGTCCAGTCGTTCTCGAATTATAGGGAAGTTTTAGAACCCGACTTAGTTTTATATCATCCTACACTACATTTACCGAGTCGTGGTCTCCATTCAAGAACACGTTTGCCCAAGTGGCCGTCGGTTCTTCCTGAGATATGGCCGGCCTACTGCTCAGCTTGCTAATTCTTAGAGCTACGTCGATAACTTTGGTTCCTATATAGATTACAAGACGTTGGGAACTGGGTTGTTTACGAAACCAACGCATTTTGCTCAAGCAAAGTATCTGTTCAATTAAATTTGCTAAAATTAAATTATAATTGGCTTAGCATCAAGAACTTTCGTGATATTTTATTAGAAACGTCAACAGAACAAATTAATTACAGCCTTGTTATCCTACGAACAGTAATAATTCAGAAGAAGGGAAAATAACAAGAAAGCGATGTTTGCGACCTATGAAATATTGCCTACTCTATTTTGTAGACATTTCTCAAATTTCTTTACCTTTTAAAAATATAGGTAAGGTAATTACTGACCTATTTCTACAACTCAACGAACCTTCATCTTCTATAATATGAAAATGAATCGCTGAATGTGCTGCTAAGCTAGAAGATTATTTTATCTGATTATGCTAGAAGATTGCTTAGAATATTCCTTGAAGTACGAGGATGGTTCTTACGGAGAGAAAAAAGAGAAATGTTTTAAAAATTGGCTGAAACAAATGACCCCCCGGGCGAAGCCGGAGGGTGCGCTAGTTTGTAATAAAAGGAGGCTTATCGTGATGGAAACAAAATATTTCACTGTTCATTTCTATAAAACACGTAATTTCACACGTCATTACTTTCACCGTCCGAAACAAATGAATCCACCGAAATTCGGCAAACATTTCACCTCCGCATTTTTATCTCGACTCAATAAAAGCATTGTTGGCAACTTTACTTTTTTTTTGTTTTCGCAGCATAATTTCGCTGGACGAATTAAACGATGCGGTCTAAGGGTTGCCACATGCGAGCCACTGATTCCTTGACTAAACCATTTTTGTCTTGATAAAAATAAAAATACAAATCATTTAAGTATCCCAAAATAAAATATACAAAATACAATATAATGCAAAAATGCTCTATTTACACCATCAAGCATACATTGTACATACAACAATGGGGGGCCTTATCGCTTAGACGCTATCTCTTCCAGAGAACCTTTGTATGGAAAGAGTTGTATGAATTTATGAAAGGACGCCCTTTCATGGTGGACAAAAAATTTAAATGAATATTAAAATATTATTATTTGATAATAATGAATAGTATAAAATATGACTTGTCTAAGTGCTTATTTGAATTTTGTATACCTTCACACGTTGCCATTGGTCGAAATAATGTTGCTAGTCTGCGCTGACCCTAGCTCGGTTACTTAATTTATTGCATACCCTTAATTAGTGAAACGAGTTGTAAACTTGAGAGTCGTAGCCATTACTGGCAATAATTTAAAGCTTCAGGTTTTAGTTAGGTAGGTATTACTTAAGACCTACGGGCGAGATAAGGGTCTGAACAGAAGAAGGCTTCGAATAAAGTCACAAACGATGTGTTGTCAGAAAATTCGACAAATAAGTCTCAATTTCCTATTCTTATACGAGTATGATGCACTGGCGTGTGTAAGAGCACTGAAGTTATATGTGTACTCAAACATAGATTAGTTTTATTTGACTTTTTCACTTCTTCCACTAGTGGACAAAAAATTGAAGTGAACAGTAAAATAATTTTATATGATAATAATTTAATGTATAAAATATGACTTGTCTAAGCGCTTATTTTGTAAGCCTAAAGAAATAAATGATTTTTTACTTTACTTTACTTGACAATGTTTGTACGATCTGCAGATATTTGTTTCAGGTGTTCTGGTCGTTTACTATGTATAATAAAAAAAATATCTATGTATAAAATGTATTGTATTATGTATATCAGTCATTTAGTACCATTAACTGACTCTCCAACCTTCTCGCTCGTATTCGACAAGTAGGTAGCTCACACAAGCGAGCACAACAGTTTTCATTTAGCAGTAATCTTTCTCACCTGTCAAGCCTCTAAGGGTGTATAGTCCAGCAATAATATGCTGATCAACGCTTGCGCCCCGCACGCGTCACTCCGCTGTCAAACGGTCCATGACGGCGAGTGATCGATGCTCGGTTCTACCCGAGCCTCAGTGAGCTGATTGACAGTTAGGTACGGGTATGATAGGCAATATGATAGGTATGAATACATCCGACAGAAAACCAAAGTTATCGACAGCTCTAAGAATTAGCAAGCTGAAGTGGCAGTGAGCCGGCCATATCTCGCGAAGAACCGACGGCCGCTGAGCAACGTGTTCTAGAGTGGAGACCACGACTCGGTAAACGTAGTGTAGGACGCCCTCCGACCAGGTGGGATGACGACCTGCGAAAGACTGCAGGTAGATGCTGGATGCATCAAGCTGAAGGCAGGGCGCTACAGCGCTCATTAGTGGAGGCCTATGTTCATCAGTGGACTCTATCATAGACTGATGACGATGATGATAGGTACCTATGCTCTGATCTTAGTATAACGACTACCTTTGCATTGACGACCGATGTGGCGCGGCGGCTGAAGGTCTGTCGCAGGTCTGTCGTCCGTTAGCTTTCAATCTAGGTATATTCATAATTTCGTACCGGTCTACGGTAGACTCGAAAGAAATGCACATCTAATTGAAGAGCGTGAAAAATTATTTGATCTGAGTCGACAATACTATATTTTCAATATAAAAATCAGATGAAAATTAATAGATTGCTATAAAATGGCGATGCGAAGTAAACATGTCAATGTCATCAATGTGGCGTTGGTGTCATGTGATCATGTGACAATTTGTCACAGGTTCGTTTTCCGTTCTCCATTGCGACCTCCTAAGGTCTAAACTCTTTGGTTGTGAGACAGAGACATTATAGTTATTTGGTTAAATATTATAGAATGGATGATTTTGAACGATTTTTGTTAAATTATATATGACACTCTGAAACAGACACTGGCAGAGTCGTAGCGAAAAGCAAGCGGCGCCAAAACCAAAAAGAAGTTGAAGTTGAAATTATATATGAACCTAAGTATATATTTTAACTGTTTTATTTTATTATATTTATTAATGAGACACAATGAATGTATACGCCATATATAGCCAAAATATTAATAGCTGATAACCGATAACAGCCTACAGAAGCATCATCTACATCTGGTCTACATTATACCCGCGAAGCCGGGTTTTCATCTAGTATTATAAAAAAAGCTGAAAAATCTTCTAGTTAAAAGGTCACGCCGATTTAGTTAAAGTTCATTTTATGTATTACTAGGTGCGCTCCGCGTCTTCGTGGAAATTTATGTGCCAATGGTTTATAAACCTTCATCTTGAATTACTCTATCTATTTAAAAAAACGCATCAAAATTTCTTGCGTAGTTTTAAAGATCTAAGGATACATCTAAGGGGCAGTCAGACAGCGGGAATCGACTTATACTCGTTTTATACTATGTAGTAATTGTATACAATACAGAATTACAGAGAGAACAGGATTGCGGTTTGTTATTAAGCGACGTCAATAATCTATTTCCCTCTTTAACCTATTTATTTCTCGTTCCAGTGCATCTGCAGTTCGAATCATCGGAGCTAAGGGACTACGTCCTCCATAGCACAGTGGACGGATTCCCCCGCGGAAACTTCACCCCCACCAGTCCAGCAGAAAGGCCCTGCCATGACGAACCATACTTCCAACCCAAACGTCGACCAGAGCGCTCGAAGTACTTAAAAAACCACTACGAATTTCGGACGAAAAGTGACGTAGTGTACCCGAAAACTTACAGTGACGAGTTTAGTGATAGTGCGTACAGTGACAGTGACAGTCGGTTCGGTGACAGTGGGTTCGGTGACGTGTACTTTAGGCCGAAGGGTGCGAGAAGCGAGCGCTCTGTGAGGGTTGGTAAGAGTGTGAGGTTCCGGAGGAGGTTCCTCCCCGCCAGGGTCGTGTCGGGCCCGCTGGAGGAGAGGTCAGCTGTGCTGCTGCAGTGGACCCTGGATGCAGGGCATAAGGAGGAAGCTAGTGTTGTTTTTAGGTAAGTTTTTGTAGCAAACTTATATTTGAGATCATTTTGAGTTCAACTTCGGAGTCTATAGGTACCTATTTTATTATATTTGGGACATAAATAGTAAGTACATAAAACTTAATATTAGGAAAGTTACGATATACAAAACCAAAATGACTTCCTCCATTATGTAACACATAAAGAGCTAAATGAACAGATAGATTTTTTTTTGCCTTAATAAAATAAAATAAATAATGCTGGACAATTCACACAGCATTATCTAGCCCCATGGTAAGCAGAGCTTGTGTTATGGGTACTAGATATGGCGCGATGGGCGAAGGTCCGCTTGCGACGCAGGAGGTTGCGGGTTCGATTCCTGCCTCAGAACAATTGTGTGTACGATCTGTAGATATTTGTTCCGGGTGTTCTGGTTGTTTTCTATGTATAATAAAAAAATATCTATCTATGTAATGTATTGTAAATGTATATCAGTTATCTAGTACCCATAACACAAACTCTGCTTACTATAGGGCTAGATAATGCTGTGTGAATTGTCCAGCATTATTTATTTATTATTTACCTACGTAAATCAATAGAGCTACTTACATGATAACAATTTTTTTTACGAAATATTCCTTAAACAAATTTGCTATCCGTGCTGAACTTCATATTTTTCAATGGCTTAAATAGACAAAAATAAGTATACTAGTATACTATATACTACTAGATGTGGCGCGGTGGGCGAAGGTCCGCCTGTGACGCAGGAGGTTGCGGGTTCAATTCCCGCCTCGGAACAATTGTGTGTACGATCTGCAGATATTTGTTTCGGGTGTTCTGGTCGTTTTCTATATATAGTAAAAAAATATGTAGCTATGTAATGTATTGTATTATTGTATATCAGTTACCTAGTACCCATAACACAAGCTCTGCTTACCATGGTGCTAGATAATGCTGTGTGAATTGTCCAGCATTTTTTTTTTTTTTTATATTATATAAGTAGATATACATTATACTAACTTACAATAAAGTTTCAATTACAACTCATAGACCGTTCATAGTACATGTCTGTTTAAATGACCTTCTTCAATTTAATTTATTACTTTTACTTTGAAAGGCCTTCAACCCTGTTTCAGTGGATGAATTTTATTGCGAATTGTTCTAATATTCATATCTTTTTGATTAATTTCAGTTCTCTCTAGCCTTTTTATTGTAAACGTTACAAACTCAAATAAAAAGTAATTGGCAGGGAACGTTTCATCAAATCCCAGTCAATACAAGTTATTTTTGTTTGAAGGCTTTTTGTAAAAGAGAAATTGTTATTTAAATATGAAGATTAATAAAATCATCATCATCATCAGACTATCTGATTCCACTGCCGGACATAGGCCTCCCCCAATGAGCGCCATAGCGCCCTGTCTTCAGCTTGTTGCATCCAGCATCTACATTGGATTAGAAGTAAATTTATTAAGATTTATTCCCTTAATTTCTTCTTCAAAAATGATTATAAATATAAATTTTATCATTATAATAAATTAAAACTTTGAAAATAATCATGGCAACAGATGTAATTACTCATGAACAATTCCAGCCTGCAGTCTTTCGCAGCTCGTCATCCCACCTAATGAATATAAATAATTATAAGATTTTTATATAAAATATCTATATATTAAACTTGTGGTGCTTGGATATCAGTCAGCACATTATGTTCACTGCTGACTGTGTGTGACCTCCTCCAAGCGTTGGTTTTGCCATAGCCAACATGTTTAGCAAGCGCCGATGGACCAGGACTAGCCGTGTGTATCAAATGTGGATGAATGTCGGCGTAATCACCACCGTGGATTACGGACACAGAGTAAAGCCGACGTTCCACTGCGGCTCACTGCAGCGTCAGTATAGTCATCTGCCCCAAAAATAAGCAGAACTTGTGTTATGGGTATCAGATGACTGATATACTTACCTTATACAATACATGACATAGATAACGACCAGAACACACCCGGAACAAATATTTGCAGATCGTACACACAATTGTCCCTAGGCGAGAATCGAACCAACAATCTCCTGCGTCGCAGGCAGACCACCCCCAACCGCGCCACAGAGGTCGTCAAAGTGTAAACTGTTTTTACCTTAACATAATAAACGAAAATAAAAAAATATTAATAATCAAACATCAGTGCTTACGTGCGTGAGTCCACACATATGTACAGATATCACAAAATTCTAAATACTCAAGTAAAATTAGGAAATAAAGGTGATCGTATATAAAGAAGAATTAAATGTCGCGGTGCGTTTCATAGCTCGGTTGGCTGTGCTTTTGGGTACCTATCAAATGTAAAGATGCTCTTCAACCTATTGAGCCGTGTGTATCGACGGTGGATGAATATCGGAGTAATCGCCGTGGATAACGGACAACCATTAATCCCAGCTGATCGACGCGGCTTAGCCATTATTGATGAAACATTGTTCAACCGACAGAAGGAAGACATAGATAACTGGAGTATGATTGACTGCCTATTTAATAGGAATGCTAAAATGTAATCCTACTAACATTATAAACGGTTTGTGAGGATGTTTGTTGCTCTTTCACGCAAAAAAGACTGAATGGATTTTGATGAAACTTCCAAATATTATATTTACATATCAGAATAACACAAAGGCAATTCATAAAGATTATATTGTATATTATCCAAAATATCTATTACCACGCGGGTGAAACCGCGGGGCGCAGCTAGTTTGTTATAATATCGATAATAAAAAGAAGCAAAAGGCGGTACTCCTGGACTCGGCACGCATCGTTAGGAAGTTCCTCAAAATAATTTCCTCCAAAGAAAAATAGGTCTATTTAAGCGATTCTACGATGTTGCCATTGCAATGTTGAAGCGATTGGATTAGCAGAATAATGCCCCAATTCTTCCACTGCTCCCACTCGACCTATTTCGCGAGTTTGCTCCCAAAATGAACCGCGAGTCAATATTTGAGGACCAATCCAGCCAATCCACGACCTCTTTACCAAATCCTACGCTATGCGCCAATCTGCTTGTCCGATCACAGGATTTCATAGTTGGAATCAAAATTCAGGACAAACTGTATATAATACGTCTATGTCTCTTCAATAACACAACACAAAAACATATAAAATTAATAATATTAAGATAAAGATTAAATAATCTGAATAAAAGTTGAGATTATTTATTTGTTCCGGGTGTTCTGGTCGTTTTCTATAATAAAATATAAAGGCGCGGTGGGCGAAGATCCGCCTGCGACGCAGGAGGTCGCGGGTTCGATTCCCGCCTCGGAACAATTGTGTGTACGATCTGCAGATATTTGTTCCGGGTGTTCTGGTCGTTTTCTATGTATAGTATAATAAAAAAATAATATATATATGTTATGTATTGTATTATGTTTATCAGTAATCTAGTACCCTCAGAATACAGAAAGTCCAGAAACCGTGAGCGCGCCTAATACTGACGCTACAAAAACTACTCTTAAATAGAGTAGTTTGACGCGCAACTGATCAGTTACTTTGTGAACGTCGTATCGCGTGACGTATTTTAGCGGTGACCAATTTAACTAAATTATGCCGTCCTGTGTCGTTCCTACCTGTAAAAATGCAGCGGTTCTAAAAAATAAACAGGATGGGATCACATTTCACGTGTAAGTATCGCATTTAGGTATCGTCTTATTTAAATAATGAATTAATTTCTCTGTTTTCAATTGTCATAGAGAGTGATGCGTCCATCTTGTTAGTGTTGCCAATATAAGAGTTTTGATTTACCCTTCTTTTTATTACCTTTTAAGGGCTTTTATTCGTTGTAGAATATTAATAAGTTGTGACGCGGTGGGCGACGGTCCGCCTGCGACGCAGGAGGTTGCGGGTTCGATTCCCGTATCGAGACAAATGTTTGTACGATCTGCAAATAATATTTGTTCAGGGTGTTCTGGTCGTTTATGTAATATAAAAAAATATAATTTATCTAAATGTAAATCTTTGTTAATTAGTTCAAACTACAAGAGACAATATTTTAGAAAGCCTACCCAGCAAAAAGGAAATTAAATTTTTTTTTTCATCTTAACCGTGTTTTATTTGATGAACCTATCTATTTCTTGAGATAATCAGGTAGGTACATAGTTATATAGAAAAGGAAAATTTTTATTCTATTATTATCTTAATTCCAATACTCCCAAAATTTACCCCAAAAACGGGCAAATAATGCCTGAGCTAACAACATTACGTGGGTGGGAAGGTGAGGCGGGCGGGGGACGTTGTTTTGTTTTTGGACACAGCGTGTAGCTTGCAATTACAGTTGAACGCGGTTTCTGGACTTTCTGTATTCTGAGCTAGTACCATAACACAAGCTTTGCTTAGCTTGGGGCTAGATGATGCTGTGTGGATTATCGAACATAACTTTTTTTGAATGTTGCAATTAACAAATATATCTTTAACTGACCATAAATATATTTCTATTTAATAAAATAACTGCGAATCTGTGTGTAACCTGTTTAGTTCATTTATTTCTTAATCTATAATTTGGTTATTTTTTTTATTTGAGATCTCTAATAAATAAATAAATAAATAATGCGGGACAATTCACACAGCATTATCTAGCCCCATGGTAAGCAGAGCTTGTGTTATGGGTACTAGATTACTGATATACATAATACAATACATTACATAGATAGATTTGTTTTTATTATACATAGAAAACGACCAGAACACCAGGAACAAATATCTGCAGATCGTACACACAATTGCTCCGAGGCGGGAATCGAACCCGGAACCTCCTGCGTCGCAGGCGGACCTTCGTCCACCGCGCCACATCGGTCGTCGATTCTAATGAACGTAATCAAAGATCCCTGTGACAAAATCGAACAAATAAATACTAGAATATAATTTTAGTAGAAACAACTTAAATTAGTGGAAATAAAATTCAGGACATTAGCCCCCTCTCCCCTCTCCCCACTTGAGATTGGATAAGGCCCAATTCGACCGCCTCCCCCCTCTGAACGAGTCACGTAATTTATGAATGCCATGTCCCCTAATCAGGCCGGGCTAGTTTCATGTAAGAGCTCCACCAAACACTATGTGTACTCAACTCAGTTGGAACAAAAGTGTATTGGAGTACAGTATAAAGTTCCTACACTACACATAACTTATTCTATGGGTTCCGGTTCCGAAAACTTGTGGGCAGATGTTAATTAATGGTTAATTAATTATTCACCCAGCAACAAGCCGTTTTGTGTGCTTCACTTAATCGTAAAAAAACTCGCGTTTCGTATTCCCCTTTGATTTTCAAGACATTTCAAAGGATAATACGCTGCTGTAGGAACTTACGGGTCTTTATTCTTTATTCTATGTATCGTTGTATTAAATATATCAGTCGTCTAGTACCCATAACACAAACTCAGTTTAAATTATTTAGCTTGGGGCTAGATGATGATTTGTGGCTTGTTGCATCATCTAGCCCCAAGCTAAGCCAAACCTTCAATGTCAATAACATAAGACAAGTAAATAATTTAAAATGTACATACATGAGAGATATCTCTACGGAAAAACCAGTTTTATTTGCTATTTATTTAATATTATTGTAATGAAATTTCTTCCACGTGTTCCCTAATAAATACTTTAGACAATTATGGTTTTAGTTATTTTGAGAAACAGTATTATTTTAGAGCAACCAGTGAAACCAGTGAAATTGCGCGCGGGCCAGTCATTCCGTCGCTCTTGCCTCCCTTTCTCGCATTGCCCGCGCGGCGTTCTTTCGTCCTTGTCTCTAAAAAGCGAACTCATTTCGCCTTAAGAGTAGATATTTATTTACCTAATTAGACTGTGTAGATAAATCAAACAACAGTCTAAATTAACAATCATATTCTAAGAAAAAATATTCCCGTTATTTATTCTATATAGGTTTAACGAATACATGGGGGGAAGGAAGGAAGGAAGAAGAATTAACCCTAATTTACATAATATATACATAATGTATGTAATGTGAACGAACGGATTTCTTGAAACCAATTATTGATGGAAAGCTTCGTTGTGTTTCTGGTTCATGGAAAGCTCGATTATACAAAATGAATAAACAATACTTTATTAGCCGAATCAGCTTCGGTAGGGTAATTTTTCGCTTTGTTTTCTGTATTTAGATTGCCCCAATTTTTGTATCCGTAAACGGAAAAATCGGACAACATAATTGCTTAGCGGTTTTTATTGTCACACTGATAAAGAGTCGTTTGATTTCCCGGAAGAAAACTACTCTTGAGGAAAGAGAGGTTTATTTAAATGTTTACTAGATGCGCCCCGCGGCTTCGCCTGCGTGGAAATCTATGTGTCAAATTGTTTATAAACATTCCTCTTGAATCATTCTATCTGTTAAAAAAACCATAGCAAAATCTGTTGCGTAGTTTTAAAGATCAAAGCATACATAGGAACAGACAGACAGCGGGAAGCGACTTTGTTTTATACTATGTATGTCTTTTACGACCGATGTGGCGCGGTGGGCGATGGTCCGCCTGCGACGCAGAAGGTTGCGGGTTCGATTCCCGCCTCGGAACAATTGTGTGTACGATCTGCAGATATTTGTTCCGGGTGTTCTGGTCATTTTCTATGTATAACAAAAAAATATTTACTCGTATCTATATAATGTATTTGGGAGGCCTATGTCCAGCTGTGGACTATCATAGGCTGATGATGATGATGATGATGATGTAATGTATTGTATTATGTATTGTGTGTGTGTACCCGTAACACAAGCTATGGCTTAGCTTTGGGCTAGATGATGCTGTGTGGATTGTCCAGCATTGTTTATTTATTTTTTGACACGCGTTCCTCTCCATCTTCCATCTGTAGTTTTTTTGATCAAAGGTAAAATTACCAAATGGTTAATTCTGGGTCGATACCATTGTATTAGTCAAGCGATGCTTTGAGTGTAATTGGGCCCTATGTCTAGATAAATAAATAAATAATGCTGGACAATTCACACAGCATTATCTAGCCCCATGGTAAGCAGAGCTAGTGTTATGGGTACTAGATAACTGATATACATAATACAATACATTACATAGATAGATATTTTTTATTATACATAGAAAACAACCAGAACACTCGGAACAAATATCTGCAGATCGTACACACAATTGTTCCGAGGCGGGAATCGAACCCGCAACCTCCTGCGTCGCAGGCGGACCTTCGCCCACCGCGCCACATCGGTCGCCAGATAGGTATCGTCTAATAGAAATAAATTGAATATCGACGAGACGTCCCTTCTTTAATTTAGATTTTGTAAACTTTTGCGCGAGGTCTATTATAATTATACCAGAGGTAACGGATTACGCAATGTTAGTCTGAAGGCATATCTGCCTGTTGCTCATTTCGCGCCACCCCGGGCGTTTGAATAATTTAATTCAATTTTCGTCATATTTCAGAAGATGTAAATCATCACAACCCTTCAACTCTTATTCCTAGAAGGATAAGGATCATTCTAAACAGACCTCGAAAGGACTTTGTCATCAGGGGTTTTTAGACCTTATCTGTTGAGTTGGAAGGTTCATTTTTGAAGGGTTACATAACAGGCATGTTTGGTTCAAAGGATTCTTACTTTGACGTTTCTCGTTTTGTTTTTGTGGGAACAAAGGGGAGAGGGGGGCTGTTGAGGGAGATCAGGGAGTTGTAGGCTGAAGAGATTTTTTTATAAAATCTTGTTGTGAGTCGACTCGATTGGGGAGATACAATATTCTGGAATAAATTATGTACATATACCCAATTTTATAACTTTGTCTCAATCTCCCAATAAGGTTTGCTGGAAGAGAACTCTTCTTAGGGTTAAGCTCGCTTCTGCCATTAATTTAGTAGTTTAATGAAAATGAAAATGAAAAATGAAAATGAAAAGTTTTTATTTCTTTAAGCTTACAAATAAGCACTTAGACAGGTCATATTTATACTATTCATTATTATCAATTAAATTATTTTATAGTTCACTTCAATTTTTTGTCCACCAGTGGAAGAAGTGAGAAGAAACCACTAGTATGTTCATAAATAACTTAATGTTTTTTTTCTCTATTTTATCGTGCAAGAAAGAATAAATACATAAATTAAGTTAAATTCCATCAACACACCATTCATTCAAACTTTATCTTATAAAATACTAGCGACCCGCCCCGGCTTCGCACGGGTGCAATATAGATACTAATATGGGGCAGTGTGGAGTGATTAATAAATCATATAAACCTTCCTTTTTAATCACTACCTATTGCTGAAAACTGCATTAAAATCCGCTGTGTAGTTTAAAAGATCCAAACGAACAGACAGCGGAAGCGACTTCATTTTATACTATATTTTAAGCCCAAACCACAATATTTTCTAAATAAAATAAATAATTCTGGACAATTCACACAGCATTATCTAGCCCCATGGTAAGCAGAGCTTGTGTTATGGGTACTAGATAACACAATACAATACATTACATATGTAGATAGATATTTTTTATTTAATACATTAAACGACCAGAACACTCGGAACAAATATCTGCAGATCGTACACACAATTGTTCCGAGGCAGGAATCGAACAACCTCCTGCGTCGCAGGCAGACCTTCGCCCACCGCGCCACATCGGTCGTCAGTGGTTTCTAAGCTTCATATTTTTAGCTTCAAAAAACTCCATTATTTTTACGAAAGCGTGTAGTAAGGAAACTAATACCAGGGCGCGAACGAAACTACTCTAAGTGCCCGTGTTTACCAGCACGCTAGTCCACCCACCAATCAATACACGAAACTGCACGTAAAGGCACGTACCTACTACGATTACACGAACCAAACATAGCACGAACCGTTTTGGGTGTAGTTTAAGTTAACTATCCACAAAATGGTCTGAGTTTAGCTAACTTCTTGTGCCACTACAACTTCTGGATGTGGGGTTTAACTTTAATGTGCAATGTTTACATTTTTATTAATGTTTTTGTCCACTTATGTAAATCGCTATTTTCTCTAAATAGGAACTTGTCGATTTGTATATATTTTTTAAAGTTAAGGTTAGGTATAATAATAATAATACACCTGGCGGATACCATCTTTGGGTGTATCATATTGTGCACCCGAGGATGATACCCGCTATGTGTCGCCATCGCCTTTAGATTAACTTCTCAAAGGGCCTCTGTGCTGTTGGCTTCGGCCCCACGCAAGCTATCCAAAGGACCGGGTCACTTTATGGCCAGAGATCATGGTAAATGACATAATAATTCTGCCGCTCTTCTTAACATTACGATTGACTTGTTTATGGCAGACGTCCGCAATCTCCCCTATAGCCCGATTAACTAATAATTCATTCATTTTCTATATTCATTGACTCGGTAAATATTTTTTCATACCTACCTTTTTATTTGAAGGATTGTGTTCAAGATTCCTGCAAGGTCAAAAGAAAATAAAGCACTTTGATATTTGATGTTTCAAAGATTGGCTCCTATTATGTCAGAACCGAGATTAGAATACCTACAAGAAATAACGTCGAAGTTTCTATTTTCTATACTAATATTATAAAGGTTAATATTAAAAAGGTTTGATTTTTTGTTTGTTTGTAATGAATAGGCTCCGAAACTACTGGACCGATTTGAAAAATTCTTTCACCGTTGGGAAGCTACACTATCCCCGGTAAACATAGGCTATATTATATTTTCAAAAAAGTTAGGGATCCGTACTAAAACCGTGCGAAGCCGGGAAGGTCCGCTAGTTATTTTATATAAATATAATGATTGAAAAACTTACCTTTTACTAATGAACGTCCGTGACCCAACCAAAGACCATCGTCGTCTCGTACCCTTTAAAAACCCATTTGAGTTTAGGGCGTCAGAAACGTCCTACACGTCCCTACTTACAATAATAATAATTATCCTACAACATGCTACAAGTGCCATTACAGGCACGCATACCACGAATCAATATCTCAACTACATACGAAACTCGTGTTTAATCGAGTATCTACTTGATGTTAATAACTCACCCCGTATGAGTTATTACAATGACGGTATAAAATAAGCCTCTTATACAGGGTGTCTCAAAAGAAAGTTCACATATGTTTTGGTTATTGCGTGAACGCAAAGCTTCTGAGGTGCGCGGGGGATATGTCGATCGGTAGCCTGGTTCTTGAGAATTCAGTCGCTATGAAACATTTTTCTGGTCACTTTTCTTCGCGCATTGTGCGTACGCGAATTTGACAAAAACGGTAATTCTGGTTGGCGCAAACAATTTTAGCCAAGCATTACTCTTATTCGGAAATAGATAAAAAAAATAAAAAAAATGGGTAAAAAAGTTTGAGGAGGCCGGTTCAACACCAGATAAACCAAAATCCGGACGCCCGAGGCTATCCGGAAGAGAACGTGGAACGGGTTAATCAGTCTGTTCGTGATTATCCCCACCTCTCCATTCGGAAGCGTGCAAGTGCTGAAAGTATGTGTAATTGAATTCGTATAGATCGTCATGCTATACCGCATTATGTACAAAGATGGTGATCCCCTATAAAATTCAATTGAAACCCCAGGAAGCCATTCAGGCAGGCATTTGAGTGCTTTCAAACATTTACCAACATTTTATTCTAGGATCAAGATCATTTTCACCAATGGGTACGTAAATAAGCAGATCTACCGCTATTGGAGCGCAACCAATCCGAAACGCAAGCATCAGAAACCCCTTCATTCGCCAAAATAAAATAAAAATATTCGACACAAAATGGGTGCCATCACGGAGCCGCCATAAGAAATTCGCTTGCCAAGCCGTCATAAGAAATTTTTGTGTCTATGAGTGTCGAGAACGCGGGGTTAAAAATTTGGACAACGTTATTTTTTTTTATAAATTCCCAAAGAGTGTTTTTATTAATTAATAAATATTTTCACGATAAACGGCTTATTCTTTTTTAATCTAAACTATTTTAAGATATTATAATATTGTTATTTATTTATTTTAAGATATTTTATATATAAACTTTCTTTTGAGACACCTTGTATCATACACATCAACACTTCAGGGGAAACTGAATATCCTGCATATTCAGTTTCCCCCGAAGTGTTAAAGTTGAAATCTTTCATAGAAAAGTTCTGTTTGACTCACAAGGCGACGCAAAAACTATCGGCTGACTCACACGCATAAGTTCCAACCGAATTGTGTTCGCGGGGGTGAGGGGAGCGAGGAATGCGTCAGTCAGGTACAGATTGTGTGAAACGTTGGAAAGCAACTGAATCAATTGCGCCCGTCTGGCCGCCCGACAGATTTTCAGAATTTATGCGACCGAAAATACGCGACTCACAACTCAAAAAATTACGATCGTTTTTCTGCAGCCTATTTGCCTATTCACACATCTCGTCTTCCCAAGACTTGTGTCCGCTTTGGTGTAGTGTGGCCCTCTAGCAAGAACCTACCTATCTAAATAAAAATATAAATTAATAATGCTGGACAATCCACACAGCATCATCTAGCCCCAAGCTAAGCAGAGCTTGTGTTATGGGTACTAGATGACTGATATACTTAATACAATACATTACATAGATATATATTTTTTATTATACATATAAACGACCAGAACCCAGGAACAAATATCTGCAGATTGTGCACACAATTGTGCCGAGGCGGGAATCGAACCCACAACCTTCTGCGTCGCAGGCAGATCTTCGCCCGCCGCGCCACAGAGGTCAAACAATATATCTAGCTTCTAGATAGTTGCGGGAACCTATGCAAAGTACCTTAGGCTTATAGTTGGCTTAGTTTCCCGCCGTTTCAATTATCTAGGAGCCTCCAAGGAGGCGGTGGAGGTATAAGTTAGTATAAGTTAGTCTCGGGTGAATGCAAACTTGCAGTTACAGTTTTTGTTTTCTACTGAAGGTAATTTTAACTTCTTGTCTTGATCAAGTTAGTTTTACTGTAAGAGTAAATACAGTACAATAAAATTTCGCTGTAATGCACATCAAACACAGACAAAAACAGTAGGAACAAACAAACAAAGATACATATGCACAATGGGCAGACTTATCGCCAAGAGCGATCTATTCCAGGCAACCTTTGGATGGACACTTAACTTTAATATAGGTATAGACTGTGGCGTATTATAGATTAAAGTTGTATATAAATTATATACAATACAAAACATGTACAAATACATAAATACTTGTTTATACGTTATATGTAAATAAATACTGATATTTTTATAGACACTATTATACATAAATATTAATACGTTAGCTGCCAGAACGATTAAGACCGATTTCAAAATTTTGTATATCGAATCAAAGTGTCTTAAAATGCAAAAAGTATGAAGAGATTTAGAGTGAGAGTAAATAACACGTTTTGCTGCATTTCTTTTAATAAACAAATTTAGCATTTTCCCCAGAAAATGTTGATTAACTTCAGTTCTAACAAGAAAAGTAACAGGCCATGTTGCATATAGTTAGCCCGGGGCCATGTCAGTCAATTCTAATAGAAACAAGCAGGCTAAACGTGCTGGACAGCTCACTACAAGCATCTCAATCAAATGTCTCGATGTCAGTCACTGGTGACTGACACGGCCTGATCAAGTACCATTGGCTGTCAGGCACCGGTGACTGACATGGCAGCTAACGTGTTAACTATTTGAAGTCGAAGAAAGAAAGTGTAAATACTTTTGCTTTGTCTTCAATGGAAATATTCATATTATTTATTGTGATTATATATTCTTAGGTGTAGTCTTAGTGGGTACCTACACAAAGCACCAAGCAAAAATATTAATATCTATGACCATTTCATTTTGCACAAGGCAAGAACGTAGGCTATTAATATTAGCTATTATATTTATTAATATAAATAATGCTGGACAATTCACACAGCATTATCTAGCCCCATGGTAAGCAGAGCTTGTGTTATGGGTACTAGATAACTGATATACATAATACAATATATTACATAGATAGATATTTTTTATTATACATAGAAAAACGACCAGAACACCCGGAACAAATATCTGCAGATCGTACACACAATTGTTCCGAGGCGGGAATCGAACCCGCAACCTTCTGCGTCGCAGGCGGACCTTCGCCCACCGCGCCACATCGGTCGCAAAATATATCTTATGTATACAATGTGTATTGTCGAACCTTGATCAAACGAGATTTGCGGATACACGACATATATTTATCGATAAAAAACAAAAAATAAACATGTCTACATAATATATTGTATTATGCATACCAGTTATCTAGTACCCATAAAACAAGCTCTGCTTAGCTTGGGGCTAGATAATGCTGTGTGAATTGTCCAGCATTATTTATTTATTTTTGTATAATAATAAGAATAGAGAGACATTTATTTATGAGAACATGACAACAAAAGACACTTATAGAATAGGTATAATGAATACAGTTGTTACTAAAGGGCTCTTACTCAGCATAATGCTGGCTAAGCTCCGTAAGAGACTTAGCCAGCGCTGGTCTTCCGTTAGAGCCCGTACAGGTGACTTCACGAACAGGCATACGCAATGAGATAAAAAATATAAAAAAATAATATAAAAAAACAATAAAATTCACAAAGAGAATAGGTATTACGTTTTATAAACGCAAACTTACTTTTCTGCCTAAATTTTATGTATCAACGTAGAAATAACCGCTATCCGTTGTCATAGTTTATTGTTATAGTCTTGTCTTTTATTTTTTGTTATATATCTGTCTTCTGTTATCTTCCGTGACGTCACCAAACGGCTCTATCGGAAGACCAGCGTTGGTTGTAACATGCTTACAACTAACCCTTGCTGAGATAGAGTCCGTTTTGTGACTCAATTACAAAAATCTGTTTTGTCCTTTATTTTTTTTATAATCATGTTTGTTTTATATTTTTGTGTATTGAGTTACAAATAAACTTATTCTATTATATTCTATTATTATGTTTATAAATTTAAATAAGAAAAGAAGGGCTACATATTCAAGAAACACAAATTAACAATACAATACAACGAATTAACTGTTTTAAACACTATTTTACTAGTTATTCCGACTAATTATTTAAAAAACATAAAATAATATTGAATCAGCTGATTGACACGTCTGACCTTCAGTGTTGCCACAAGGCGAAATCCCATACGAACATAATCCCATACCAACAATCCAATCCCATACGAACCTAAAACAAACTTTAGTTAAACCATACCTCTATTGTTCTTCAGCTGGAAGCTTCTCGTGAAGGAGACATTCTCGGCCTCCATCCATCACGACCACGCTTGTGTGTTGGCTAATCCACTCGTCCCACGCGAGTCCCTTCCACCAACTCTACCGTATATTGAATAGGTTGCAGTACTTACTAGTGATTGATTGGAGATATATTCTAATACAACGAGAAGATTAACTAGCAAAATTGGGTACCTTTAAGTTATCGACATAGCTCTGAGAATTAGCAAGCTAAAGTGGCAGTGGGCCGGCCATATCTCGCGAAGAACCAACGGCCGCTGGGGCAAACGTGTTCTTGAGTGGAGACAACGACTCGGTAAACGTAGTGTAGGACGCCCTCCAACCAGGTGGGATGACGACCTGCGAAAGACTGCAGGTAGATGCTGGATGCGGCAAGCTGAAGACAGGGCGCTATGTCGCTCATTGGGGGAGGCCTATGTCCAGCTGTGGACTAATATAGGCTGATGATGATGATGAAGTAAACAACGCGAGTTCTACAAATTCTTACACTTAAAGTAGTTTTGCACTGCAAGCGCAACTCTTTGTCAGGGTTAAGCTCGCCTATGTATTGTACATATACCTACTATTAGTTTAGTTATTTTTATGTATTATTGTGTGTACAATAAAGTTTTCTAATCTTCGTAGAACATTTAAAAATAAATAAGGAAATTGCACAGAAAATTTCCAAGCGGTCGAAGCCGCGGGGCACAGCTAATAAATAATTAATTATACCCCATTCAGTCGCAATGCAGAAATATAAACCATTTGCGCATCAGGACAGGGAATTATTCCGGATTATTTCGTCTCACATTACCAACGGAAGCATTTAGCGTATTATTGTGAACGTCAAAACAACCTCGGTTATTACGGAAATGTCATTTCATTCCTTCTGTCCGAGTCTGGCAACAATATTGATTTGCCCTCGGGTGTATTTGCCTCTGTTTATATGTACCTTGTTTACGACTGCGAGATATGCTCTATTCCATTGTAGATAGATAGATAGAATCCTACTTACATATATTAAGTTTCTAAGTATGAATGGATGTTTGTTACTCTTTCACGTAAAAACTACTGAATGGATTTTAATGAAACTTTACAATAACATAGCTTATACATCAGAATAACACATAGGCTACAATTTATAAAGATATATTGTATATTATTCAAAATATCTATCACCACGCGGATGAAACCGCGGGGCGCAGCTATTATAATATACTTTAGTGCACAAAAGTTGTCCATATGCGAGCATAATGCTAGATAGCATTCTCTACCTTAACCTTTGGGTAGTGAGAACAACTATTTAGTAGGTAGTGCTAGATTACAGAACTTACTTTACCGATAAACATAATAAAATATACTACTCATAACAATACTAAACTACGCAAACTACATAAACTATACAAGACATGGGTGATGTTACTGTACCAAAGAGGCTAGTATGAGTTTGCACAATAAGAAAACAGAACACTTCGCCGCCGCTGCTATGATCCCGGCTAGCCTACACGTCTGAAAACGCACTAATGGTCGCTGCTAGGCGCTGAATGTATAGAAGAAAACTTTTATAGTTTTCGTGAAACAGACAAAATTCACCCTAAGCTCTGCAGCTCTGTTACCAAAGCTAATTCATTCAAAGAGACCAAAAATCCTCTGAAATTCATTAATTGAGATGCAAATACGTTCTCGTAAATTCCAACGTTTTAGCTATCAAGGAATTTATTATTAATCGAGTCGTTGCATTTCGTCTGCCCGGAATACGATGAACACTGGACTAAATTACCTGAAAGAGATCTCTTTGAGCGGTAAGGCGGTCGTTTATCAAACTTTGTGTAATGAGTAGATATTAAACTTAGGTGCTGAATATTGCACTGATAATGTAATAGCGAATGTTTGGATGCTCAGATGTTTGTAAGATTGTATGTATACGTATCTTACCTTTTCACGCCAAAATTACTAAACGGAGCGTGCTAAAAATGTCCACGGAAGTTATTCTAAGGTTGGAATAGCACATAGAGTACGTGTTAATCACAAAAAACTATAATATAATTACCTGTTCTGAGACTTTAATATGATTAAAATCAGCGCCTGTATCAGCTTTCTGTTAGGATCTTCCAAATATTTATTTGAGAGAAATATAAAATATATAGGTCGTTTTCAAATAATTTTATTCAAAAACTAGCTGTTTCCCGCGGTTTCACCTGCGTTAAATTCAAATTTCACATTTTTAAATTTTAATATAGCCTATGTTCACTGCGGACAGTGTAGCTTCCCAACGATGAAAGAATATTTCAAATCTCTGTAGGACGCTACACTACGTTTACCGAGTCGTGGTCTCCACTCAAGAACACGTTTGCCCCAGCGGCCGTCGGTTCTTCGCGAGATATTATTGTATTAGTATATTATTATTATTATATTAGCCCGGAGTGTCCCACTGCAGAGCAAAGGCCTCCCTCCCCTTCTTCCACTCATCTCGGTCCTCAGCAAGGACAGCCCACTCTTTGTTGTATAAGTCGAGCTCATCCCGCCATCTCCGCCTAGGCCTTCCACGAAAAAGTATAGGAACGAATAATTCTTAGATATCGAAATTGCTACAATTTTTTTTCGCAATCAGTTCTCTTTGCGTAAGTAGTTTACTAACAGACATTATCTTTCGTTTCAGGTTACGCTATAGGAAGACAACGAGTGCCACCATATACCAAGTGTTCTTTACTAAAGTATTAAGATTAGGTAAGTGCTTAATGTTAATACTAACTACCTGGGTATATACTTACAACTCGTCCCCATTTGTCATCTGTCGGGTCCGGGTTTTAATCAGATGAGACATCTTAAGAAGCTTGTCGGCGCCGACGCTAAATCGGTTTCCAACAAGTGTGAATAGCTTCATATAAAGTGTCTGCCCTTTAACACTTTGAGTGCTGAAATCACACGGTATGTGTTTTCTACAAGTGACTAATATGCGTAAATCCACACTAGCGCAGCGGCTGAGAAAATACAGATCTTTGTGACTCAGCACAGCCGTAATATTTTTCGATCGAAACGCATGTGCGGCGCAACACAACCGCTGTGTAGAGCGGCAGCACGAATTTTTTAGGTTAAAAAAAAGATCGCAGTCGTCGAAAAAAATCGCAGTCAAATTGTTAATCATCTGATTAAAACCCGAACCCGACATACGACAAGTGGGAACGGGCTCTTATTGATAGATAGATAGATAGATAGACAATCCTTTTATTGCACACTTAAAAATAAAACAAACAAGGTAAAAAATAATAACATAATGACAATTTGGCGGTCTTATAGCTCAAGAGTTATCTCTAACAGACAACCGTGGATGGATAGGATCGTTGGATTGAAAAATGATGTGTGTGCGTTTTTCATTACAAATGTGAAAGTTTAAATGTTTGGATGTTTGTTAACTCTTCACGCCGAAACTACTGAACAGATCGGGCTGAGATTTTGCATACATGCATTTGTGTGCATGGAATAAAGCTACTTTTTATCTTAGAGGTAGAGGCGGGAATCGAACTTGCAACCCACTACCTCAGCGGACAACCCACTGCGCTACTGAATACAATCGAAAATTTTCTTTACTAATTAAGTGGTTTTCAGTCGTTAGGTACGACGTAATTGGAAAATTGAAGTCTATCCACCCGATGACCTTTCAATGGAATTGGATTATTTAGTAATGACTTACCACAACTTTATACCTACTGTACGGATCGCCGATTAAAACACTGTAATAGGTTCTAGGGAGGATGGTTCAATGGAATATGTAGCCATTATAATATAATTAGTTATTCAACAAGGGACTGGGGCCATATCATATTCGGCTAAAGAAATCGATTTGGGAATGTTAGTCCACTGCTGGACATAGGCCTAATGAGGCCTAATGAGCGCCCTGTTTTCAGTTTGATCTTTCGTTCCAGCATCTACCCATAGTCTTTCGCAGGGTTCTCGTTTCGCATCCAGCATCTACCCGTAGTCTTTCGCAGGTCCCACACTACGCTTACAGAGTCGTGGTTCAAATTCAATGTCAAATGTTTTATTTTCTTTAGGCTTCAAAAGAAGCACTTTGACAAGTACAATTTTATACTTACTATTAATTATTATCAAATAACATTATTTTACTATTCACTTCAATTTTTAGTCCACTTGTGGAAGAAGTGAAAAAGAAACCACTAGTATGGTCATACATCACTTACGGTCTCCAATCAAGAACACGTTTGCTCCAGCGGCCGTCGGTTCTTCGCGAGATATGGCCGGCCCACTGCCACTTCAGCTTGCTAATTCTCAGAGCTATGTCGATAACTTTGGTTCTCTATCGGATGTATTCGTTGCGTATCCTATCCTCCAGAGAAACTCCGAGCATAGCTCTTTCCATAGCTCGCTTAGCGATTTTAAACGGGTGGACCAACCCTACCGCGTGTTTAATCAGATAAAGAGTTCGTAAAGGAGTGAAGAACACCCTTTTATAGATTATCTCCTTTTTATATTTTGTAAAACAAACAGTTCAAAATGTTTAAAACAAGTGTTTTTTTTGTTTTTTTTTTTTACTTTTTAACTTGAAGGCATCAATTAAGTATATAGCGAATAATAAAATAGTCAATTTCTAAACTATTTCCTAATTCATATTAGTAAAAATAAACAAAACGATAAATATTTACTTTTGTTGCAAATCTCAGTACCTCTAATCTAATTATTAAAAATTATTATTATTATTAATCAATACAAAACACTTTACATACACCTTGTATGTAGTGTTGTAGGTAGGTAGAGAACTAGAGAGAGAGCGGGGAATAGGTACCGTACCCACTAATCCAGTGAATTACTTTCTTTCGACGGCCGACATAGGGACTTTCCCTGCGGGACTTTACTGGCGGGGAGTTACCTATGCAGTGTATAAATACCACAGCCTGTCTGTGGTATTTATACACATTCATTTGCAATTAAAGGTAGTTTTAAACCCTGTTTTTTTCTTCATATTTTTTTTTTTTTTTAAATAAAAAACATAGTTTTATTACAAACTGTTTTAAAACAACTTGTTTTAATCATGCCAACCCTGATTATCACATCCTTTACTTTAATTCTTATCCAAAAACATCTTCGCAAGCTGCAAAGTAGGTACTTATCTACTCTTACCTTTATAATCGAAGACAAAGGATCTTGAATATGGATTTAGCCTGTCCCACTCTGCGGTCACAAATACTATATGTACTCCGGTTTAGAATCTTAGATATTTTATGTGAACAAAGACATGTATGAATTAAACTTAACAAAAATCGATAACAATAACAGACGGCTACAAGGTGACAGCTAAGGTTATCACTAAAAACTGCAACACAAACTTCAACAACACATAATCTCACATGTGGAGCGAAATATATTTAATTTTTATTCGAAAATGAAAGGGAGATCAATAAAATGATGAATGAAACTTTTCAAAATCAAAAACTGTTTCAAGCTTCTATGGTTTGCTTGGATGATAAATAAAATAAATAAATAAAAATAAATAAAAAAAAAGCCTTTATTCACTGATCAAAGTATGATAATGATAAATAAAGAATTATTAAAAAGTAAGTATCTTATTGATCCTATGATCTATGAACTAACTGGATTCTTCAGCAACCAGTTTGTTGGTCAGGTTGTCCTTCGACATAGGCCTCCCCTAGCTTCTTCCAATCGTCTCTGTTACGAGCTAGTCTTCTCCATCCTTTTGGTAGGTCATCTTCCCATCTCTTGATTTGACGTCCCTTTCTTCTTTTTCCATTCCTAGGATACCATTCCATCTCTGCTCGTAGCAGGCCATGTTTGACACCCATAAATGAGACATGGCAAAATGCATTTTATACAGTTTGCTTTTTACCGACATAAGATCGTTTAATATTTTCCATCAATATTCCTCGGGTTTTGTAACCCCTTTGTGTACAAAAAATATCCAGGTTTTTTAATTGGAGTATATCTAGATGTCGGGTCGGCGCAAAAAATCCGTCTCCGTAAATAAGAGCGCACTTGTAATGTGAGCTCTTTTTTTGTTTAGTTCGATTGAAACACAGCCAACGTAAACACGTGTTACAATGCCGCAATGTGTATTCAAAAGTTGCAAAATTAAAAATAAAATATTAATTCTTATTTTAATTAAACTAAAAATAAAACTTATTCTACATTTACTTACCTCAAGTGCGCTCTTATGTACGGAGACGGCTTTTAGCTTTTTGTATGTGACCCGAAATCTAGATAGTATTTGTGATCGCAGGTCACACTCTTATGAACGTAAAAGTTTGGATGGATGGTTGGTTGTATGTTAATTTTTCACCCCAAAACTACTGAATAGACCGGCCTGAAATTTTAAATTTAGAAACATATGAAAATAGATATCAAAAAATGCATATTAGATAATAAATAATAATAATAAATAAATAATGCTGGACAATTCACACAGCATCATCTAGCCCCAAGCTAAGCAGAGCTTGTGTTATGGGTACTCGATGACGGATATACATAATACAATACATAACATAGATAGATATTTTTTATTATACATAGAAAACGACCAGAACACCCGGAAGAAATATTAATTTGCAGACGTACAAATATTCGTCTCAGGCGGGAATCGAACCCGCAACCTCCTGCTTCGCAGGTGGACCTTCGCCAACCGCGCCAAATCGGTCGTCAAGATAGAAATAACGTTATAATGTTTCAATAAAAACGCGTGTGAAGCCGCGGGCAGAAATAAGTCATAACAATATTATAATTGTGAATGTTTAGATGTATGTTTGTTACTTCTCCACGCCAAAACGACTGAACGGATCGGTCGGAAGCTTTAGGCTGGAATAAAACATGGCTACTTTTTATCATAAATAACCTTAAAAACAATAGAAACAACGCGTGCGAATCCGCGGGCAGAAACTAGTTATTCATAATCTTGAAACATCAAAAAAAACTTTCTTGATAAAACAACTCACTGCTATGATCAAGCACAAAAGGCGTATTTTAGCTTGAACGTATTCGATGTTGAATGAATGACCGGGTTTCTAAGGGATAGATGGGACGATTCGTCTGCCGAAGAATGGGACCACGAGACTTTTATGTACCTATCTTTGTTGTGAAGACCGATCGGATAACCCTGGACCCGACTTCGGAGAAAGTTCGAGATATATCAAAGATAGATATAAAATCGCCTTAGGGCTTCATAAAAAAACCTGTACATAATTATGTTAATATCTCAATAAATAAATTAATATATATTGGAGACGGGGAGGCAAACGAAGCCAAAAATATAGTAAATATACAGAACTAAAATAGGTAGAGAGATAAATAGATAATTCATCATCATCAACCTATAGCAGTCCACTGCTGGACATAGGCCTCCCCCAATGAGCGCCATAGCGCCCTAGATATATCTGAAACAGTTTGGTTAGATTTTTTTTCTGGCAATCTGCACGTGTTAAATTTGTATGATAATTTTAAATTTTAACATACGAGTATATTCTGGCAAATGAACATCTTTAATATTTAATAATTAATATAACTTATACAAAACGAATACAAACTTTAACAAACTAAAATAATCCGATACACGTATAAAACTAGAAATACACACCATAAATATATCTATAATAGAATATCTTCGGTGACGTCACCAAACGGCTCTACCGGAAGACCAGCGTTGGTTGTAACATGCTTACAACTAACCCTTGCTGAGATAGAGTCCGTTTTGTGACTCAATTACAAAAATCTGTTTTGTCCTTTATTTTTTTATAATCATGTTTGTTTTATATTTTTGTGTATTGAGTTACAAATAAACTTATATTCTAAATAACAATAAATAGCTAGTGGTGTAAAAGTGCAGGTTATATCAAATTTGTTATTCATAGTCGGAGCCATGTCGCAAATAACTCTGTACTATATTGTATTCTTACATTAGTACCTTATCTATAGATTTCTTTTGTAGTCGACTAGTCGCCAAACACGGTGGTTGTCCAGCTAGGGCTGAAGATATAAAAATAACGTCAACTATTAATTATATTATATTTATTGAGGTGAACCAATTACCACCACCTATTTGTTCGTAAGACTGCAGGTATATGCTGGATGCGGCAAGCTGAAGACAGGGTGCTATGGCGCTCATTGGAGGAGGCCTATGTCCAGTTGTAGACTACTATAGGCTGATGATGATGTTGATTTATTCGTTTATATTTATTTAGGTAATAAAGCAGCGATACAATTTCCATTAAATACTTCAAATATACATACATATATAACAACTAGGCCAAAGAGGATAACACAGATATTAAAGAATACAAAAAGACCAGCTTTGTCAAGAAAAGTTGAATAATGTAAACGTATAATAAATATATATATATATATAATACAAACTAATAACTACTTGTAAGTATATCGTCACCGAATGAGTAATATATTTGAAATTTCTTCATCCTTTCAATTCCAAATAATTTCTCAATGACGTTGCGTAATTATTTGAATTGATTAGGGTAGAATACACAATAATAGCAAAATACTGGTTTGTTGGTTAACTACTGTGTAACGTAGTGGCATCTTGATTGGTTTATACAAAACTATATTACTGTTAATTTTAAGAGTTTTGTAAACAGTTTGTGCCTTAATTAACGAAAAATAAAAATAAAAGAAATAAACGTTAGTTTACTAGAGGTGTGTGGTTTGTCCAAGAACAAAAGATCAAAGGCTAACAAAACAACAGCTTTGATGAACACTTGAATAAGTTACACAAACCTAATCAGTCATATTATGTAATATCGCCCCTAGATTCTCTCATATTCTATAAGACTACTTTATGTTTTGTTCTGAGATGAAATACAAAATAGCTTTTTAGGTAATATTAAAGGAGTCTAGACCGTTAGGAGGCCAAATTAAAAGTATTTAGATTGAAATCCTACGTTATTCTACTAATATTAATAAACGCGAAAGTTTGTTAGGATGTTTGTTGCTCTTTCACGCAAAAACGACTGAATGGATTTTGATGAAACGTCACAAAAATATAGCTTACATATCAGAATAACACAGGTTACAATTCATAAAGATATATTATATATTATGCAAAATATCTATCACCACGCGGGTGAAATCGCGGGGCGCAGCTTCTTATTAATAAAGATAAAACTTTAGAAACTATCATGGTTATTAACACAAAAGTTGTTTAAAACGTGACATTTACGTCATATTTATTTAGTTATTCCGTGATCATGGCGCATGAAACTGTGCCGAAAATATAGGATAACTCAAAAATCAAACCATGGTAAATATCCCGTTTTAAATGACTTTAAGATGAAACTTTGTGAAAAAAATTTTTAGGTGTTTGATATTTTAAGGTAGGCTAATATAAAAACGCATTCCTATATTACATATTTCTGAATTAGCTTTCTGTAGTCGTTTATTTACTTTGTTAAACTGTTAAAGGCCATTTGCAATAGACCAGTTACGAATAGAAACAGCTCTATATACAAACAAACGTCAACAGACGGACAAAACTAACCACAATGGCTCTGTCTTCTGTCGGCGCTGCTATCTGTCAGATGTGTGCATGCTTTTTAACTGATGGAAACTTGTGCAGAACTTTTGATACATTTCTATTCGGCATTTGTTTTCGTATTTAGATCTACGTGACTAACATTCATTTCCAAACACAAACACGAGGCCCATTCCATTATGTCAAATCCACTATTGGTCTAGTCATTGCTCCGTCAAGTCATCTTTCAGCCAATCAACATTTTAAGTCAAATTCTCTTTTCGTCAAGTCTTTCGTTCGACAAATTTTATTTAAGTCAACGCTTGGTACAGTTATTGTAATAACTTACACCCCCAATAACAAACAAACACCCTGAAAATTTGGTCCTTACCTTTTGTTTATAAAACTTTATTTAGCACTTATCTTATTAAGTACCTTGTTAGGTAATTTTTTTTGTATTTTTTTATTGTTATTATTTCTTGTATTGATGGTGCAGTAAAGATATATTGTATTGTATTACTTAATTTAAACTATACAACAAAATTAATAACACAATTAAATCGACCTCTGTGGCGCGGCGGGCGAAGGACCGCCTGCAACGCAAGTGGTTGCGATTCCCGCCTTGGGACAAATGTTTGTAAGATCTGCCTATATTTGTTCTGGGTGTTTTCTATGTATAATAAAAAATATTTATTTATGTAATGCATTGTACTAAATATATCAGTCATCCAGTACCCATAACACACGCTCAGAGTAGCTTGGGACTTGATGCTGTGTGGATTGTCCAGCATTCTTTATATAAATAAATGACACCAAATCAAATCAGATCTAAATGAGATTTTGTGGCTCCTATGTAAATTAGAATAGAATAGAATAGAACACTTTTATTAGCACACACAAAAGACAGTTATACATTAAAAAAACACACATTAAGCTAAATAAGATATAACACAAGCTAAGATAAACAATAGAAAATAAGTAAAAATAACACAGCCTGTCCTCAGTGCGCGCTAATTAGGTCCAGCCTCAGCTTAATGTCGCTACCGCCCGAGGACTGTAACGACGCTGGTTGTCAGGCTGAACCTGTGGATGACGTCAAAAAACAACAAATTAACACCAATACTACGAAAAAGATAGATATAAAGAAAATTCTTTATTGCACTTTAAATAGAAAACTATGTACAGAAAAAACTTAAAAATTACTTACAATTGGGTGTCTTATCGCTCAAGAGCGATCTCGACCAGACATGGATGGAAAGGATCGTGGACAGTACCAGGGGATCTGAAAATATCAAGATACATAACTTCTCTGACAATAGCGCTATTTGTCGTCCCTATTCTGTCAGTAGTCGCCATTGAAGTCACAATAATATATGTTGGTCGCCCTGACGCCGCTCCGGCCATTTCGTAAAAATAACTACCATAATAATACTATAATAATAATACAATATAAACTACTATAATAATATTTATTTACGTTTCTCAATGTCCACAGTTTTCACGAGTAGTTTAGCTTTAACGTTGCTTGATGTCAATAAATTAAAATTTTAAAAGCAAACTTTTAAGTTATTGACATAAAGGGTATTTTTATTTTTAATGATTTTGAATGCCTGATGTGGCGCGGTGGGCAAAGGTCCGCGTGCAGGAGGTTGCGAGTTCGATTCCCGCCTTGAGATAAATATTTGTACGAGCTACAAATATTTGTTCCGGGTATTTTATGTATTTTCTATGTATAATAAAAAAATATCGGTTTATGTAATGTATTATATTAAGTACCTATGTACATATATCAGTCATCTACCTCTAGTACCCATAACACAAGCTCTGCTTAGCTTGGGGCTATATGATGCGGTGTGGATTTTCCAGGATTTAAAAAAGTTTTGGCCTGAAGAGGTAACTAACATCCAAACACTCAAACTTTCTGTATGATTCATAGAAATCACTAATTAGGTTGTATTTATTTTCAAATATATATACAAAGCTTTCTAGCTTTGTATCTCTTTTTTCTTTCTTTCTTTCTTAGCTTTCAAGCTGAAGACAGGGCGGTATGGCGCTCATTGAGGGAGGCCTATGTCCAGCAGTGGACTGCTATAGGCTGATGATGATGATGAAAGCTTTCTGACCTAGTTGAGTCAAATTGGAGCGTAAGTTGCAGTCAATACCGTGATTCCCGAATATCCAACGGGTTCCATACATTATTCATTGCGATATTGCGAGATATAACATACTGAATACATAAATAACACAATATGCCCGGATTGTGTCTTTGGACTGAATTGCATGAATATTGATGGAGCTGAGTGTTTCTATTTGTATTCTTTTAGGGTTCGGTAATCTTCAATAAAAACCAAATAAAATAAGATTAAATTAAAAATAAAGCAAAATTATTTTATTTTATTTTATAATTTTGGGAAAATAACAGCTAGGTAACTGAATACTAAACACAGTGTGTAACTAACGAATTAGAAAAACTAACTACTAAGTATAGAAATATTTATTTGCGTTTCAAAATAAAATAATACAAATTAGGAACTAATAAAAATAAATTGTACACCAACAAAAAACTTACATGAGACACAAGTACAATAGGCGGTCTTACCGCTTAGAAACGATCTTGTAAGGCAAAACAATTATGGTTGCAAGTTTTTTTGTGAGACTTCAGCTGTTAATAATAAATAAATTATGGCCGATCATTCTGCCGCTCTTGCCTTCCTTTCTCGCCTTTCCCACGCGGCGTTCGTTCGTCCTTGTCTCGAAAAGACGAACTCATTTCGCCTTAAGCTATTAAAATAAAATAGTTTCCAATCTAACACCGTGTTTCAGAGAATTCTTATAATTATTAAAGCGAAAAGATAAGTACTTTTTGTATGTTAATAATTTCCTCATCATCATCATCAGCATATATCAGTCCACAGCTGGACATAGGCCTCCCCCAATGAGCACCATTGCGCCCTGTCTTCAGCTTGCCGGATCCAGCATCTACCTGCAGTCTTTCGCAAGTCGTCATCCCACCTGGTCGGAGGGCGTCCTACACTACGTTTACCGAGTCGTGATCTCCACTCAAGAACACATTTGCTATTCGCGAAATATGGCCGGCCCACTGCCACTTCAGCTTGTAATTTCAATTAATTAATTATCAATTCATTGTCATTAATAATTTCCTAACCTAAGGTAAACCCTATTTATCGCATCTTCTTCCTGCCTGATGCTATGGCCAGCTATGGGAATTTTTGCTTTTTCTAAAAAACCTACATCTTTCCTTTTTATTATATTTTCCTTCCTTGAACCCTCGGTGCAATATACTCACTCACACTTGACTGGTTTTGTTCATGCGGGAGACTACTCTCTAACTCTTATTACATAATAGATACATTAATGTTCATAGGTTTTAAGGTCAATGAAGCCCTTTGGCATTGCCTATAAATAATAAATAAATAATGCTGGACATTTCACACAGCATTATCTAGCCCCATGGTAAGCAGAGCTAGTGTTATGGGTACTAGATAACTGATAAAAATAATACAATATATTACATAGATATATATTTTTTATTATACATAGAAAACGACCAGAACACCAGGAACAAATATCTGCAGATCGTACACACAATTGTTCCGAGGCGGGAATCGAACCCTTCTGCGTCGTAGGCGGACCTTCGCCCACCGCGCCACATCGGTCGTCATCTGTAAATGTTGAATAAGGACAAATATTTATACGAGCAATATTATAATTATTTATTTATTTATATAAACTCTTGAAACTATCATGGCTATTAACAGAAACGGGACATTTAGGTACTATGATTTGATTTTTGAGTTATCAAATATTTCGGCACAGATTCATGCGCCATGATCACGGAATAACTGAAGGCACTGCGACTTAGTTTTTATGGGCAGACATACCGATCTACCCTCTTTTTTGTTTTATTTATTTATATGTATTTTAATAACAATAATAAATAATACACAATTCACACAACATCATCTAGCCCCAAGCTAAGCAGAGATTGTGTTATGGGTGCTAGATGACTGATATGCATAAAACAAGACATTAGATAGTTTTCTTTATTATACATAGAAAATACCAAAAACACCCGGAACAAATATTTGTAGATCGTGCAAACACTTGTCCCAAGGCGAGAATCGAACCCGCGACTTTCAGCATCGCAGGCGGACTCGGACATTGCCCGCTCTGACACGAGAATAAAATTGTACCTGTATCAGACTTTAGATGTAAATAAGCTAAAAAATCTGCTTTCTTTGGGGCTAGATGACGCTGTGTAGATTGTCCCGCATTTTTTATATTTCTGTTACAATCTGCGCTGTCAAAGTAAAAGTCCGACCCAGAACGTAGGTAATTGGTTCAATTCATTTGTTTAAATCCAATTTCTTCGGCTCCTTACGTTGAGATGTTCGTTTAGCCTTGATTGACCTTTGAATGGGCTTTTAACGATTTTATCGTGAAGACTCTTGAGCTAACGGCTTTTAGATTTTATTAATGAACGACGTACTCGAAACAAAAACGTGTGGCTACTAAAGTAAGTCGACCTTTTATGGGCTCAAAGGCTCTCGAAATTTTACCATGAATTCTTAATTTTCAATTTCAAACCGAAAAACTTGGCTTTCTTATTTCAACGCCAATGTCAATATACTTTGTTTATCCTGTGGTTACTGATGCGGGTGTTTCTGATTTGCAGTACAAATTGGCAATTGGTAAATTTGCAGCACAAATTGGCAGGTTTTTATTGCCCCTACCATGGACAAGTGTTGTCTAGATTAGATTATTAAAAAATGCGAAATAATTGAAGTTGAAGACATGAAGACTCGATCGAACTCTAAGGCCCGTATTTAGAAAACTTGCTCAGTCATCGATCTATGCTTGAATGACGCTTTTTTAGGACATAAGCTATGCTCAAGCATAGATAGAGACACTGGAACTTAGCGGCGGTGTAGACATAGGATATGAGTTGCCTCTACTTTTTGTTTTACTTATTTTTAAATTTTGTAACTTGTTATGAGTAAACCAATGACCAATTAAGTAACAATTGGCTAAATGTATATGGAAGAAAACGAAAACTTTTGTAGTTTGCGCAAAGTTCACCCTAAGATACAAGAAGTCTATCTAGTAAAATATAAATTGTAAACCATCGACCTCAACCCAGTGTTTTTGTTGCAGATTGTGCGATCCACATAAAAGCGTCGCGCAGTATCCGCGTCCACTCGGGCCACCTGCCTCGCGTCCACGGGTGCCGCCTCCTCCTCCCCCCGACACCCCCCCATTATGCCATCCTCGCTGAACTACACAAGCTGAACGTACCCTGCACAACCGGATACATCCGATTCAGTCCAGCCAACACACTCTGCGGCAAGCTAGAACAGATCCCGCCTCAAAACAGACGGTATCTCTACTCGGGGTCAAGGGACTCTGTGGAGATCCACGGCCGGCCGTCGTTCGCCGCGGTGTTCCGTCAAGTAGACCACTGCCATGACGTTCTACTGATGGGAAGAAACGGCTCGTTCGAAGTCGGCCCGACCACTAAGCTTCTCTGCTCCTACAAGATACACCTTCCGTTCGGGAACCGAGTGGCTTTACGCCTGCAAATGGGTGCAGGATCCATGATCGTAAAAGACAATGACGTGTCTAATATAATACATGAAGATGCTCAAGCGCTGTGTAGGGGTATGGAGCTGTCGTTACAAAATGGCGAATCAAGATGGCGGCATTGCTCCCAGCCTAGTGACCCTTTACGGAACGTACAAATCGTCTCCGAAGGGAACTATATCCGACTGAACATTAGTGTGCTGGCTAAAAAGAACACCTCAGCAATGTGGTTGAAGGTTTGGTGGATGGATAAGCCTATAGAAGAGATCATGGGGCATTGCGATTACGGATGGGTGTTGTCGGGGGATTTCTGCATCTCTGTGGTGCGAGAGGGAAAGAAGGCGTGGAGGCAGGCTGAGGGGGAGTGCGAAAGGAGAGGGGGGCACCTGGCGAGCGTGATGAACGACCGGCAGCAGGGGGTTATGGACCAGCTGCTTATACACACGTGAGTATTACCTCTGCTAAGATGTAGGTGGCCGTGGCTGTCGTAAGCATCGGCCCAACTCAGCCAGCGGAAGTCAAAAAAGTCGATTTGGGGAACCAACCTCGTCTGCGATCACCAATCAAGCTCACCGTGGTGGTTATGGCAAAACCTCCCCTGTTTTGGGGAGTCATGGTCAGCATGGGACATAAAATGAGTATTTATAAGTATTTTACTTACAAATACTCATTTTATGTCCCAGGTCTGAACTTTTTAGATTTATTGTCTCTGATCACTGTAATTTACTGTAGTAGGTATTCTATGCCTACACAACCAACTTCAATGCATGAATATTGTAGGCAGCTGACTGTGTTATTATGCTTAGGCATAGGTATTATGTCAACCTGTAAGCAGGACTTTGTTATGTAGACTCCTTGACTTTGTTATGTAGACTCCTTGACTTTGGTATGTAGACTCCATAAAGTATATTTAGTTCCCAAATTTCATCCATTTGGCCGAAAGGGAAAAATTTAACTAATATAGGTACCTACCTATATTCATGCAAATAAATATTATCAATTTATTGTTCTAAGGTTTTAATAGGGACTTGGTAAGAACATACGGTACCTATAAGTTCTTTGGGCTTTGGAACCAGCAGAATTTTTATTTTTCATTGTCTAGTATACTTCTATAAATGTTAAATACACTAGAGTATAATTACAATCTAGCCATAGAATTAGCTAATAGAAGCAGAAAATTTAAAAATGTTATTTATTTTCCATTTGAGCGTTTATTCTGATTCTAAATAAGCGTTAAGTTCGCGTGCGTAAGCGTTCAATATTTTAAAACTAAATAATAAGAAGATATCCAGTACTTAAATTACCTGTAATATAAGACCATTCAGCACAGCCTTCTGTAATATATCTACTAAGATTAACTGGATTATCTATAAACAGTATAAAGCTAATCCAATTTCCACAGTGTCCGTTCGAAATAACGTCACAGCTTAGAAACAGCGGATGGTGCGATAAAAAATAGTTCATCGCATTAGCTCTCGATCACCTTCCGATATGTATTATACTTATACTAGGTCAATAGGTATTATACGACGTACCTGACATAGACATAGACATTCATTTATTTGCTGCTGCAGTACAAAATATAAACAAAGTAGGCATTTTGAATATAAATAACCGAAAAAAAAAACGCAAAATATATAAAAAATAGAGACCGATGTGTGTTACAGCAGCAAAAAGGTCTCGACACAGCATAAATGCCTGCTCAGGAGGCGCTGATATTCTGCCGGAACCACTATGATCACAGGACCTTGTGAGGCCTACCAATACAGAGGCCAATAGGTATTACCTACTACCTATCTAAGTAGCTAAAGTACTTTACTCCACGTGAAAGCTTTAAATTAACATGGCTGACCTTCAAAGTACTTGGGAATCGATTTCTGTGGCGTATGTAAACTGTGAACATGACTTCAGGGTATTAAGCTGAACGTAGGTACATCTATCCTAGCGAGGATCGATTCGGGTAAGGCACGTTCCTACCAGTGCCAGTGTTGTGACAGACTAATAAGTCATATGTTATAATATACTATTTTGTACTTTTCTTGTTTTTGTAATGTATTTTCTTTGTTTGCTATGTATTATTTATGTTTGACATATAAGAATATTTCTTATTAATAAAGAACTGAACTGAACTGAACTGAATATAATACCTAAAACACCAATGAAACAGGTTCGCTTGTTTTGATGGGATTTATGATATTTTTTTGATGGGATGAATAGAATAGAATAGAAAGACATTTATTCATAACAACTAAAATTAACAAATAACACACTTATAGAAATAGGTACATGTAGAGAGTTGTTACAAAAAGGCTCTAACTCACCACCATGACCATGACCATATCTGAAACCGAGAAAAGTTGTGAAAGGAGTCATGAGCTCAATCCATTAGCGATAAGATGTTTTTTGTGGATACACCCCATAAAAAACCAGGCTTTCTTTCTTGGCTAGTGGCAAGGACACCAGAAAAAAAACATTATAGGTAAAATTATACAACAGCAGACTGAGAATGCACATGAGTTTTTTATCTTGTGGTTAATATAATTAGCTTTTGTAATTTGTTCAAATACGAGCTATAAAGTAGAGCAAATACTATCCCTTCTGTAATCCACTTCTTAACCACCTTTATTGTATCAAATTATAAATAAATAAATCATCATCAACCTATGTTAGTCCACTGCTGGACATAGGCCTCCCCCAATGAGCACCATAGCGCCCTTATCTTGTAGCTTGACGCATACAGTCTTTCGCAGGTCGTCATCCCACCTGGTCGGAGGGCGTCATACACTACGTTTACCGAGTCGTGGTCTCCAATCAAGAATACTTTTGCCCCAGCGGCCGTCTTCGCTAGATATGGCAATAAAATAAATAATTTGTTGCAGTCCCGGCGCCGGCGTGGACGATGTGTACTGGATCGGGGCGACGGACGCCGTCCACGAGGGGGAGTTCCGCTGGTCAGACGGACTGCCCTTCGCTTTTGCACGTAAGTTATACTTCTTTAAAGTCCTCGAGAGATAATCGCCTCATAAGTGAGGCAAAGGGTATGCAAGTGGAGGGAAGGGGGAGGAAATTAAGGCACTAACCGTCATGGGGCTTTAGATAAGACTCTGAAAACGGTCAGTTGTTTTTAAAACATCATAGTATGTTTTTTTAAATTGTTTTACGGCCAAAATTATTTTCGAAAGACTTTTGGATTACCCTGGGATTAATAATGGGGGGAAACTGGATAAGCTTAACAGTAGCAGCTCTCAAGCGCGCGAGCACATCGTGTGCAGTTTTAATCTGCATTTGGATTCCAAAATTAGTCCATTCCATGGCGGTAAACTATATTTTCGAATGAGTGGTGATCCAAAGTGCCACGCCCAATACTTCGATTCATCATCAGGAAATAAAAATAGGTTACGTGATAAACATCCATTAAAACTACAACTCAATTATCAGCGTAAATGCGAAACGTTTGGCTTAAAAACTGTCATCATATCGTAAAACCATCAAATGTTATCCGAGCTCAACTTACACCGAGTTATCACCTTCACGTATCATCGTAAAAGGTTTGCAAAATGATCCGGAAAACACGCAACATTTCTCTGAACAAATGACACGAAATGAAGATGTTCTGTCGATCGAGGGCACTCAAGCCGAAGCCCCTCCAGATTCTCTCGAGCCCTTGAATCAATCTCGACTGCTCTCGCTCGATTGTCATCGAACGTTCGCTAAACAGGGTGTTTCCATGAATTTGGCTTTACTAACTAAATTCTAAAGTCACTTCTATCGGGATATGTACTATGATTTGCGGATTCAGAGGGCCTACTTGAAAAACGGAAACCGAAGTTTCAGATTAGTTTTCCTGCAAAACCAACTTATAATTTCACTTGCATAAAAACGAACCAGAAACTTCGATTTTCAAAATCGAAGATCCTTGAAAATACACAATCCGATATTGTCTTCAATAGCGATGGATCTATTAAAACCAATTCTATATAGAAAAATTCTTCTAATGAACATCCATGTATTATGTATATATTATGTGGAGTACACAATACACATACCTACATTGAAAAGTAGTAGGTACCTACAGCTAAAAAAAAATTGATACAAGTCGAAATAAATAATTATAAACGTAGAATAGATGACCAGACAGCCTCGCATTGCAGTGCTTTCAGATATTCCGTAGTTATGGCGCATGAAACTGAGCCGAAATATTGGAAAACTTAAAAGTAAATCACGGTAAATATCCCTATATAAATGATTTTTCTCTAGGATAGATTGTAAACCATTTCATTTTGCATGCGCCTTTACTTTTCACGATTTTCAACTATTTAAAATATGACTAATAAGTCGGTCCTTAAAATTTTACGCTGACAGAAAACAAAGAGAAAAATAAATCACTCGAATTTCAGGTCAATTTTCACATTTCATAAATGCTTTAGTGTCGAGGTTCAAATTTGCTATTTTTTTTCGATAAACTACAGAGATTGCGATATTTTTATGCGTACTGCTTATTACTGAGCATAAATAATTTCAAAAGTTCTTTTTAAATGTCACGTGCAGAATGACATTGCTTTTGATACATAAAATACTACAAATGGACGCAATTTAATCAAACAATTTATCACATAAACGCGTGACAAATTGCAATCATCAAAATAAGTCCAAGCTTTTTCTTAAAAAGTCCAAAACATTTACAGGCGAATAAAACCCTTGCTTGGCAGCCGAAACGGCGCCAATTTTTCGCTTGACAGTGACATTGACATTTGAAAGAGACCTCTTTGCCAATACCCTTTTGCTTTGTTAGTGTTGGCACTCTTCATACTGGCTATTCTGGGCTAATGGCTTCCTTACTCAAAATATTTGCTTTTATAAAGTACTCACAATAGGATGGAAGCTTGCAGTCGTTTTCTTACGTTACACATTAATTATAATGTGTAGGAAAAAACTTTTTTATTATTTCTTTGATATAGATAAGTAACTTTAATTAAATACACTGGAAAGACCATAAAAATATTATATTTAGCCAGCCTTCGCCTCTTCTTTATGCATTTATACATATACTACTCAAAGTGGGGTTGGCGCAGCATATCTAGCCAGCGTTAATAACCTACGTTCATCATCATTATATCCGACTTCGCCCACTGCTAGGTTTTGGCCTCTTAAAACGTGCGGAATAACACAAGAGTTTTTCCATACAGTCTTCCGCTAATCTCATCAGTCTACGTTCGTTCCTCATTAAATCCTCCATTTCATCGAATAAGCTAAAGACTTCTAGTTCTTTGACGTATAAAACAACCTAACATCTCCTCAACTCCGTGGATCTCCCAGCTTCTTGTCTAGACGCGATGGCGTCGGCAAATGGCTTGATTTACGAGATACATGTATTAGAAGCTATTCGCTCATCAGTCCCATTGTATCGATGTGTACATGTTCCACTCGAGCGATAATTGGATTTACTGGATTAATTGTTACTTGTAATCAATTACGTGCTACAGGGTGGACCAACTCTCTGTCACCATTCATAAATAAATCTATACTAATATGATAAAGAGGTAAGGTTTGATTTTTTGTTTGTTTGTTTATAATGAATAGGCTCCGAAACTACTGGACCGATTTGAAAAATTCTTTCAACGTTGGGAAGCTATATGTACTACCCCGGTGAACATAGGCTAAATTATATTTTAAAAAAAGATAGGGATGCTTACTAAAACCGTGCGAAGCCGGGAAGTTCCGCTGGTAATAAATAATGCTGTACAATTCGCACAGCATCATCTAGTACCAAGCTAAGCCAAAGCTTGTGTTATGGCTGATATACAAAATACTCGTACAATAGAGATATATATTTTTTATTATACATAGATGAAAACGACCAGAACACCCGTAACAAATATCTGCTGGTAAATAAACGCGATAAATACCGTTAATATAGTACTTGTAATTATGAGTTCTGATCGCGATAGTTTAAAAATATTTAAATATCTGCCGATCATACCAACATTTGTCCCGAGGCCGGAATCGAACCCGAGGCCGTTAATATCATTTTTTTTCTTATAGGAAAAGGTGAAAAAATACATGTTGTGCCGAGCAGTTGTCGGCACAATATATCTTTTTCTTCCATTAACTCGGCCACTCACTCGCTCTCGCTCCTTTCTTACCCACATCATCTTTCATACAGTCCATCCATCTTTTCCCCCCAACTCTTCCCGTGGGTGTCGTAGAAGGCGACTAAGGGACATACACCGGGGGGCGGGCAGCAGCGTCCCTTGCAGCACACTCCCTATACTGCGATCCCCAACCCGCATGCCCAGCGTGGGGATTATGGGCATCAACCCCCCCATGGATAGACACGCCAAAAGAATGTGGCCCCCAGTTCCCGGCCGCCTCGCTATTCCTGGCCATGGTAGCGGCCACGGTAACGGCGGGGCAGGGGGTGCTAGGAATCCCCGGGCTACATCAGGCTACCAAACTCTACCTAAACTGACCCTGGCTACGTTTAACGGACGCACTCTGAGGCTTGACCATCATCTAGCGCAGTTGGAAGTGGAGTTAGAGAACATCAAATGGCATGTTCTGGGGTTATGTGAAGTCCGTAGAGAGGGGGAGGACACCGTAACCCTAGACTCGGGCCATCTTCTCTACTTTCGCGAGGGTGATAAAACATCCCAGGGTGGCGTAGGCTTCCTCGTCAATAAGGCCCTCTCTAGCAACGTCCAAGAAATCTCCAGTGTGTCGACCAGGGTAGCGTACCTGATCCTTCGGCTGTCCAAGCGGTACAGCATGAAGGTCATCCAGGTCTATGCACCGACCTCGGCACACTTGGATGATGAAGTGGAGGATATGTATGAAGACATATCCAAAGCCTTACATAACACCACTAAGGCCCACTTCAACGTTGTTATGGGGGACTTTAACGGCAAGGTGGGAACCCAGACTGGCAACGAATCCCGAATAGGCCCGCATGGTTATGGGGTCAGAAATCACAGGGGGCAAATGCTTGTCAACTTCCTTGAGAAGGAGGGGCTGTTCTTGATGAACTCTTTCTTTAAGAAACAGCCTCAAAGGAAGTGGACATGGCAAAGCCCCGACACTGTGACTAAAAATGAGATCGACTTCATCATGACGGATAGCAAGCACATATTCAGAGATGTCTCAGTGATCAACAGGTTCAATACCGGATCTGATCACCGACTCCTCCGAGGCTCTCTGAATATCAACTTGAAGCTTGAAAGAAACCGTCTGATGAAGTCCACGCTCCGACCTGACCCAATCCAAATCATGGCGGGCACCGAGAAGTTTCAGCAGCTTCTCGGGAATAGATTTGTTGCCTTGGAACCCACTGATGACGCTGACGAGACCCTACACAATCTGGTTGAAACGTTGAGGGATGAGGGCATCAAATTCTGTAGAAAGCAGCGTACTGGCAAGAAGTCCAAACTCTCGGATGAGACTCTTGGGCTGATGACAAAAAGACGGGAGACCACCCAAGCGACTTTGTCAGAGAGGTCAGACCTGAACAAGCGGATTGCGAAGATGGTACGGCACGACCTTCGGAGCTTTAACACGCGCCTCATTCAAGAGGCGATAGAGCGAAACCGAGGGTCCAAAGTATTCACTCAGCAGCTTGGCAGGAGCCACCTGACAAAGCTTAAAACGCACGACGGGAGGACCGTATTGTCAAAGCCGGAGATATCCGCCGAGATAGAGGATTTCTATGGCCGATTATACGCTGCACATGCCCCTCGTTACCGACGAGATGACCAAGATTCCAGAGCCACCCTGACACGCCACTATACCGACGAACTGCCTGAAATCAGTCAAGACGAGATCGTGTTAGCTCTAAGGCAGCTTAAAAATGGAAAAGCCCCCGGCGAGGACGGTATTACTTCAGAGCTTCTTAAAGCCGGAGGAGCCCCTGTAATACAGGAGCTACGGAACCTCTTTAATACCGTCCTTGACAGTGGGAGAACTCCAAAGGCGTGGAGCGGGAGTTTGGTGGTGCTCTTTTTTAAGAAGGGAGATAAAACCCTTCTTAAGAATTACAGACCCATCTCACTCTTGAGCCACGTCTATAAGCTGTTCTCACGAGTGGTCACGAACCGTCTCGCCAGGAGACTCGACGAGTTCCAGCCACCGGAACAGGCTGGGTTCCGCGGAGGATATGGCACCATAGACCACATACACACAGTGAGGCAGATTATACAGAAGTCCGAAGAGTATAATCAGCCCCTGTGTCTGGCTTTTGTGGACTATGAGAAGGCATTTGACTCCGTCGAAACCTGGGCTGTTCTGGATTCCTTACAGCGATGCCAAGTAGACTATCGTTATATCCAGGTGCTGAGTTGTCTCTACGAGGCCGCCACCATGAGTGTCCAAGTACAGGGTCAGCAGTCTAAACCCATCCAATTGCGCAGAGGAGTGAGGCAGGGGGATGTCATATCCCCGAAACTGTTCACGTGCGCATTGGAAGATATGTTTAGGTTGCTGGACTGGAAAGGAAAGGGCATTAATATAAACGGCGAGTACATCTCACACCTGCGATTCGCTGATGACATAGTCTTAATGGCGGAGTCGCTTGAGGAACTGAACCAGATGCTGGACGGCCTAGCTTCAGCCTCCCGATGTATCGGTCTTGGCATGAATTTGGATAAAACCAAAGTCATGATCAATGGTCACATTGATCCAAGGCCGGTGGTCGTACATGGTCACCTTCTCGAAACTGTTTCCGAGTACACTTACCTTGGGCAGATTCTGCAGTTGGGTAAAAACAGTTTCGAGAAGGAGGCCAAAAGGAGGATCCAGCTGGGCTGGGCAGCATTTGGGAAACTACGTCAAGTCTTCACGTCATCCATACCGCAATGCTTGAAAACGAAAGTTTTCAATCAGTGCGTCCTACCCGTTATGACCTACGGAGCTGAGACGTGGACACTCACGATAGGGCTGGTCCACCAGTTCAAAGTCGCTCAGCGAGCTATGGAAAGAGCTATGCTCGGAGTTTCTCTGAAGGATAGGATTCGTAACGAATACATCCGACAGAGAACCAAGGTTATCGACATAGCTCAAAGAATTAGCAAGCTGAAGTGGCAGTGGGCCGGCCATATCTCGCGAAGAACCGACGGCCGATGGGGCAAACGTGTTCTTGAGTGGAGACCACGACTCGGTAAACGTAGTGTAGGACGCCCTCCGACCAGGTGGGATGACGACCTGCGAAAGACTGCAGGTAGATGCTGGATGCGGCAAGCTGAAGACAGGGCGCTATGGCGCTCTTTGGGGGAGGCCTATGTCCAGCAGTGGACTGCTATAGGCTGATGATGATGATGATGATGATCCATCTTTTCATCGGCCTACGTCAACCAAACTACTCTATTTTGCTAAAAATACCACCTGAATATAGGTTTATCGGCCCGCGTTACTAAATACTAGCGAAGCACATTGCTTCGAATCTTGCGGGTTCGATTCCCGCCTCGGAACAATTATTATGTGTACGATCTGCAGATATTTGTTCCGGGTGTTCTGGTCGTTTTCTATATATAATAAAAAATATCTATCTATGTAATGTATTGTATTATGTCATCTAGTACCCATAACACAAGCTCTGCTTACCATGGGGCTAGATAATGCTGTGTGGATTGTCCAGCATTATTTATTTTATTTTATTTTTATTTATTTAATATCGAATAAAATAATAATTTCAGGATAGACAAACTGGTAATTTTGTTTAAAGGATTTTTTTAATTTATATTACCGTATATTGTATAAAAAGTAAGTCCGTTTTTGGCCGTAACTTTAGGTTTTAGCATGTTTGTAATAAATAAGGGCCGTGGATTTTGTATAATAAATAAAAAAATAATATAAAGTCAGCTCGGAAGTCCATCTTAAATATTTGTCGATACGAATTGTTCTGTTTCACCTTGCACAAGCATAATAGATCTTCTTACCCAGCCATAAAGTCGATATTCGTTCTAAAATTTCAGAATGTTGCCCGTCATCAGATAAAAAATACGTCAATTCGTAAATAATTGCGGCGCAATCGAAAAATAATATTATGAGAAATGGGGAAAATCGTTTCGCCGTGACAGGTATCATCATTTGTGCTACATTTATCCTGTTAGAGCTGGAAACTCAGTGCGTCGACAAAAAATGTGCCGTCCGGTGACCGGGGGCGGCAATTTATGTTACTCGTAAATAAAAATACGGACTTGGGAAATACGTTACATATTATTTTGATACACAATAAATTATAATAATAATAATAAAAAGTATTTATTTTCAAAAAAATGGTTTCTAAAGGTTAAAGGTTAACAGAGTACTTATCTAAAACTAATTACTATCTCTATAACATTTAAGTTTACCTTTCGGTAAAGTACTCTACCCTAAAACCTTAGTGCTGAAAATGCATCGACTCCTCGCTCTAACTAAGTAAAACTTGTGTTTAGACGCGAGGGCTACTCTGCCTCACAGACACCGGGAGTGCGACTAAAGTACAATGGTAGGTATAGTTTAAACATAGATTACGTTTAACAATTGGAAGAAAAGCGAAACTAAGTATAACCAAAACATCAAATCGAAACGAAATTCGAGGTTAAACAAAAATCAGTTACCTTATCTAAAAACTAAAACAATAAGTATAAGTAAAAAAAAATAAAATAAAAATAAAACTAAAACTAAGATCAAGCCCTAAGCAAAAGTGTATAAGTATGTAGAGTTTTGTAAGTATAAATATGTGTATGCGTGCGAAAAATGTTGAATAAATTAAATGACCTAATAAATATGTTGTGTGTATATAAAACAAAATATAGAGTTAGAGAAATTATTTATAATAGCATTATGCTAAACATGTATACAACATTGTGAGCAAACGAACAAGAGAAGAAAAAAATAAATAAAAATTATAATTTTTAATTGCTTATATTTTTTATAATTTGCAGGAAATATAGCGTCTCCATAGTAACGCTATGTACGCATTTTATGGGTATTAAAGTCCATATCAGGAAGATTATGTAGATATGTATAATAAATAATAATAAATAAAGAATGCTGGACAATTTACACAGCATTATCTACCCCCATGATAAGCAGAGCTTGTGTTATGGGTACTAGATAACACATAATACAATACATTACATAGATAGATATTTTTATACATAGAAAACGACCAGAACACCCGGAACAAATATCTGCAGATCGTACACACAATTGTTCCGAGGCGGGACCTTCGCCCACCGCGCCACATCGGTTGTCAGTCGTATACCAACACTCTGTATATAACTACCTATAAAAGCTTTTGTTACCATCTACATTTCACATTAACACAATTAACAAAATGGTTCTAGCCAAAACACTGACCATATTGCAGTTCATTCAATCATTCGTTCTACTTATTTGTTAATTCCGGTATTGAATGCAACAAACTAAATAAAACGTGATTATTCACTCAATATTTGCTCATTCAAATTGAAATTGAATTGTGAATGGTGAACGCCTGTTTGGTTGACGTTCGATATATTATCCACTTTTGTTTATTTGTATTCTGTTGGCAGATTGAATTACTTTGCTTTGTTTATTGAGGCTGGATTTTTGTAGGGTAAATCCACGTACTCGGGGCCACCTTCGTCTGTTTTCATTTTATCACGGATCGAACTTTGTATGATTTTAATCGCACTTGATAACAAGTGACGTTAATTATCTTGTAGTTTTATGGATTATAAATTGACACACATTATACAGGGTGTTTGGTATTGGAACCGACATAAGCTTTTGGGGAGTTTAGGGGGTCATAAGCTACATTGCTCTGGCAGAATCAATGTCCTAAGTGTGACGGTTGCTGGGAGATAATTTTTAAATGTCTTTCTTTAAAATCACCCGAAATCTCGCCTAGTAAGGTTTGTATTATTTTCAAATATTTGTATAGAGAAATGTCCAGACGACGACGCCACAAAACCTGCAGTCCTGTGCCACCTCCATACACCGACACCCTGCATTTTTTTTTCAATTTTCATTTAATATAGAAAAATACATTTTATTTATTTATTTAATTATTTTAAACATTAATCTTATAAAAGTTTGTTTTAATATATTCTGTGTCTGAGCTCACAAGATTTCATCAATTCATGTAACCTGCATGCAAATCTGACCCTTGTTTACAAATAGATAAGATCAACAAGTCTCAAAGTCTCAAACCGCATAGCCGCAGCATCTCTGCGCATTCTGTGTCCTTAAGGTACTGTCTTCGAGCTTGTAACATAGGAGTACTTGAATTTCTATGTTATTCTAATATTACAAGTCATTTTCCTTAACATTAATAAGGTTAGCAGAGTGTACACTACCTTGAAGGTTTTTTATTCTATAGATAGATAAATAATTAATACAGGACTATCCACACAGCATCATCTAGCCCCAAGCTAAGAGAGAGCTTGTGTTATAGGTACTAAATGACTGATATAAATAATACAATAATTATATAGATAAACATTTTTTATTATTCATAGAAAACGACCAGAACACCCGGAACAAATATCTGCAGATCGTACAAACATTTTTCCCGAGGCGGGAATCGAACCCTCAACTTTTCTGGGGGGGCTGCTAGTCTAACCACCCGATATCCTCCAGGAAGGCCAGCAGCTTGCAGATGCCGGTGCATGTCTCCCTAGGCGTCCTCGGTGTCCCAAGATGTAGCAGTCTTTGAGAAGCTACGCTGTCGCTCTGATCTATACGTTTTCGTATACAGCTTTAGCCCAACGAGGGATTTAAACCCGCGACACGACTGCCTCGCTGGTCTAGCGGTCACGTGTTTATTACATTAGATACACAACATGCGGACCGTGTGAACGCAGCCTTATAACTCTCACACTGCGCAACAAGTTTTTAAGTACAAGGAAACTGCCTTAACACCTCAGCAGCTTGTTCTCTTTGCATATATAGTCGTTATTTGCGACTTCCAGATATATGTTTACAGAAGGTTGCTCGTGAGAGTTGAAAGTTGAATGGAAATTATTTTTTTCCGTAAGATTTAACATCGTATTTTTGCTACTTCATGGCAAACTGAATCAAAAGTGCATCTTGGCCCTGAAACACCTTCATAGTTAACCTGTAGCAAATCTTTAATATGTTTTATTCTATACTACGAGTACTATCAATGCTCAAAATCAACTAACGAAGCAGGTTATTAAAAACTCAACACTTTTTATCAGTTTATTTATTTCCACCGTAGGTACACATGTTACACTTGATGTCGTTAACACTTTGACTGCGATTTTTTTTCGACGACTGCGATCTTTTTTTTAGCCTAAAAAATTCGTGCTGCCGCTCTACACAGCGGTTGTGTTGCGCCGCACATGCGTTTCGTTCGAAAAATATTACGGCTGTGCTGAGTCACAAAGATCTGTATTTTCTCAGCCGCTGCGCTAGTGTGGATTTACGCATATAAGTCACTTGTAGAAAACACATACCGTGTGATTTCAGCAGTCAAAGTGTTAAATGCTATTTTAAAGATAATATAATATATATAATTTTTATTTTAACACACACTAACTTTTGACAAAGGAAACACCATAGGGCATTGTGCTAAGAAAATCAGACAGATAAATTCATATATAATAATTTGTCACAATAAAACATAATAAATAATGGTATACATAAGTTAAATGGAATAATAAATTAGATAAAATGTCAAAGTAATCTACTGTATAAGGACATTGTCTAACTATACTAAAAATATTGTACAAAATTAAATAATATACAAGTAAAATACAATGAAATAATGTCAGGAAGAAAGTTAATTTTAAATTTACATTTAAATCATGATTTAAATTAATGCTGCTGTTAATTATAAGTATTGATACAACGGGTATTTATAGCGTTTATTTACCTTTTTTCCCGACGTTTCAACAGGTTTACACTTTGTCATGTCATGTTATGTGTTCAGATCGCGTAAGTTTAAAAATATTTAATGCTGCTGTTAATTTATAAAATTGGCAGGATTCTAAGCTATAGGCTCAAGCGCCGGCCGGTGATTAGAGCTACAGAAAGAGAAACTTCCTGACGATACGTGGCGAGTCCAGGAGTACCGCCTTTTGGATCTGGCCCTTGATCCAACTTCCTAGCGAGTCTATTATGTTGATTGAGGCTTTTCGCTTCGAAGCACGGCCGTTTTAGAGAACTGGCGTGTACTTATAGTACGGAACTTCAGGACCAGTAAGGCCGTATCGGAGAGCAAGCTTATTACCTATATAATCATTATTATGTATTGTATAGAGTATATCAGGTTATCTAGTACCCATAACACAAGCTCTGCTTTCCTTGGCGCTTCGAAATTAATGCTCTGTGAACTCCAGCATTATTAATATTATTGTTATCATCCCGCCAATCCACAGTTAGGTTAGCTGCTATATGACTTCGTTCGTTTCTGGCAACGAGAAGCCCAGGAGCCTTCTCCCATCCAAGTAAAATATTCAACTGTTCTACCCAAAACTATGAACTATTCTAATATCAAACTAAGCAAAGCATGTGTTATGGGTAGGTACTAGATAACCAATATACCTGCTACATTACAATACTTAAATAAATATTTTTTATTTATACATAGAAAACACTTTGAACATCCAGATTTACATACAGTTCTATTACAATATATCTAGCTATGAATAAATTCAAAAGACCTACGCGTTACGTAAACCTAAACCACAGTTTAACATATGGCATTCGCGCGTCTTGGAATATGCGAGGTCCCTGGGCGCATCGCATTTACTATGATAATATAGTGGAGAACTTGTCGCGTAGTTGGTTGCATTGTTTAGCGAGCTCGTAATAACTTTACTATCCCACTTTTAGAGTAAGGACGTAGGGTCAAGTGATTTTTAGTTTTGAGACCGCTAAATCAAGCACAGAGTTAAAAGTTGAAGTGCTTTATTTCCTTTCTTGGATGCGTCAGAATTTTAAAATCTCTAAATCATCTCATCTATCGGAATCCTATACTACTTACACAGAAATAAACCGTAGTTTAGGACACCCTCCGACCAGTTGGGATGACGACCTACGAAAGACTGCAGGATGCTGGATGCGTCAAGCTGAAGAGAGGGCGCTGTGGCGCTCGTTGTGGGAGCCCTATTTCCAGCAGTGGACTAACATAGGCTGATGATGAATTCTCACACATACTCGTACGTATGATGACGTAAAACATCTGAGCCCCGAGTTCAGATACTCAATAGTATCGAGACGCCATCGAGCCGTTCGAATATTGTATGGGATTTGCGTAGCTCTCGATGACATCGCCGCACGGTAATGACGCTAATCGATGACGACATCTCAACGACGGATAAAGTAAATAAATTCAGGGTTTAAGCTAAAATGATGAGGTAAATTCCACTCTGAATAGTTACAGAGACCTTATGATAAGTTTTGAATGGTTTACGAAAACTATTAAAGTTTCAAAAGTTATAAAGGGTTCATTTCCTTACATTTTGCACTTTGCAGTGCCCTGTACCGGATACTGAGAGGAAATATTTTTCATAGTACGAGTATGATATAGATCGAATAATTTAACATTGTTTTTACAACATTACATAATTTATGTACTTAAACTTACTACAAAATTGTACATACTAATGACTTTGTGATATGGAATAAAGGTAATTTTATTCAATTTATTTATTTATTATTACTACTTACATTTTAAGTATCAATGTACCAAAACCAAGACCTGTAAATGTTACCAATAGAATCTGATTCTGAGTTTCATACGAACCCGATTTATAGTTATCTTTTAAGAGAGTAATACGAGTATTATAAATTATATTTAAAACTTTTGAAACTGTCATGGTTATTAACACTGAAGTCATTTAAAACGAGTTATAGTATTAGATAAATCAAATCATGGTAAATATCCCGTTTTAAATGACTTTAAATTATATGTATTTTGATTGATTTGTTGTATTTCAGAACTAAAACTTTGACAGTTTGTCAGTAAAGGAAAACTTTGCCGTTTTGTTACCAACTCGTAATAGCCACTTTGATTATAAGCTTGCTGGTTGTCATCGAGATTGATGCCCTTAGCCTAACCGCCCACGTAAATACATTTAACTTGAAATTGTGATTTGGATTTGGCCTTAATTCGAGCCTACGCAAAACCTACGTGAAGTCAGCCTACTTCGGTAAATAGGCTGACAAAATCAAAGGAAGATTTAAAATGAAGTTCGTATGTTAGCAATCATCATCACCATCAACCTATATTAGTCCACTGCTGGACATAGGCCTCCCTATGTGTGTCTTGTACTACAGAAAATAAATATGTACGAGTATTTTGTAAGGCAGTCCGGATATATTATTTAAAAAAAAATACAACATTATTTCAACCGTTAATCTCAAAAGAACAATCCTGGTGCAGTTAGAACTCAGAAAACTCTTCGTTAATTACTTCATTGTCTTTCAAAATCTCACAACAATGGACACAATGTTCCTTAAATCATTTCCTCTTAGCCATAGAAATATAACAAAGCTTTTTATAATGAATCCATAAAGTGCCCATTCCATGGAATATCATTTGTGTAACATGAAATGAAAATGAAAATTCATAAAACTGTACTGAGATAAAATGCTAATGATATTACCTGGTATAATGTACGAAATACTTTCATGTACTTTGATAATAATAAAATGAAATAAAAAGAGCTTTATTGTTCCAAAACACTAATGTTAACAATATTAATAAAAGAACTTAAGTATACTTACTATTTTTTTTACATAAAAAACTTCCTAATTACTTATATACTAACTTATTTACTTAGGTAGTGTTAGGACCTTCTGAAACTATCATGGTAATTAACACTAAAGTCATTTAAAACGGGATGTTTACCATGATTTGATTTTTAAGTTTTCCAATATATTTTTTTTGTTATTCCGTGATCATGGCGCATGCAACTGTGCCGAAATATTGGAAAACTCAAAAATCAAATCATGGTAAATATCCCGTTTTAAATGACTTTAGTGTTAGGACCGCCTAGAGCGGTGAACGCCTTTTTTATAATCTATATATATAAAAGAAAGTCGTGTTTGTTACAACACTTATAACTCGAGAACGGCTGGACCGATTTGACTGATAATTGGTGAGAAGGTAGGTTAGAACCAGGAGTCTAACAAAGGATATTAAAAAAAACCATTTGACAAATCGATTTCCACGGGGGCGAAGCCGCGGGGCGCAGCTAGTAATAATATATAATTTGTGAAAAGCTACAATCAGCCTCCGAATTCGCACGTGTTTTTTTTCTGTGGAACATTCATAGGTTATTTATATCTCGTGATAATAGATAAAAAAAAACTATGTGTTGTTTCAGGTTTAGACCTACATCGAAGCAAAATTTTTTCCCGATCCATTCAGTAGCTTAGACGTGAAGAAGTACCAAACATACGTCCATCCAAACAACATTCGCATTTATAATAATAAATAATAAATAAATAATGCTGGACAATCCACACAGCATTATCTAGCCCCATGGTAAGCAGAGCTTGTGTTATGGGTACTAGACAACTGATATACATAATACAATACATTACATACAGATACCTAGATATTTTTTATTATACATAGAAAACGACCAGAACACCCGGAACAAATATCTGCAGATCGTACACACACGGCGGGAATTGAACCCGCAACCTCCTGCGTCGCAGGCGGACCTTTGCCCACCGCGCCACATCGGTCGTCAAATAATATATAATAAAAAATAATAGTGTAACTATTGCTGGTAATGTAACTCGGTTATGTACGAGTAACAAGGGACTAAATCGATGAGTATACTCATTAGTGTTGTGATTTGTCGCACCAAATATTGTGGTTTTTAACCAGAAATACTGATTGCGCATTGCAGACCAAAATACTGATGACATTCCCTATTTAAAAGCTGAATATGATAACGATGACCTCTGTGGCGCGGTGGGCGATGGTCCGCCTGCGACGCAGGAGGTGGCGGGTTCGATTCCCGCCTCGGGAAACTTCTGTGTACGATCTGCAGATTTATTCCGGGTGTTCTGGTCATGTATAATATCTATGTATAATAAAAAAAAATAATTCATGTTTATCTAGGGTCGCCATCATCGAAATCGATGAGGATTTCAACGTAATCTATCGTATTGTCTAATGTAGTAAGATGACCTATCAGTCATCTTGTACCCATAAAACAAGCTCTGCTTAGCTTGCGGCTAGATTATGCTGTGTGGATTGTCCAGCATTATTTATTCTAACATCAAATAATGTAGTAGATAGCCTTCTACGTTTGTATGGAAAGATGAGCATCTTGTTTAACTCAGAGAAAGAAAGAAGAAAGAAAGAAAGAAAATACATTTATTTGACAGCATACATAACACATAACACGACACAAGAGACTAGGTTACTCATTTAAATCAACTAAGTATTTATTTATTTTAAGCCATTATTGTCCCACTGCTGGGCAAAGGCCTCCCTTTTCTCCTTCCACTCCTCGCGATCTCTCTCCTCTCTCCACTCCACACCTCTCGCTGCAACAGGCCACGATGGAAGATGTACCTCGAGCTCGTCGCGCCATCTCATCCTGGGCCTTCCACGTCTTAGTATGAAAAGGAATAATCCTTTCCAACGTCGATTTAATTTAGTTAGAAGCCAAGAGTACGAATACGGAAACCCTGCAGAGCGATATTAAAGCAAAGCATCTCAGAGAAGAGTAATTACGAGGATTTATAATTAAAAACGGGAAGTCGTCGTCTTACTGACGGCGACTGATCATATTGAAACAGTAAACCAAACAACAGAGGAGGCTCAATTTAAAGTAATGCTGAATATTTCACTTCGCCTTCATCTATTTACTATAAAAACTATCATAGTTTCATGAATGCATCATAATTTATTATGAATGGGCTCATTATTCATCTATCCTATCCTACTTCCATATAAACAACGCTTGCGAAGCCGCGGACAGAAACTAGTTTTACTATAAACACTCGTAGTTTGAGAAACTACGATAGTTTTTATAGTATAGATGAATACTGAGCCCATTCGTAAAGGGGGACAGTGCGACGGTGGTTCGTTAGTGTTCTTCCAACACAAACAAAGTTCATAGTTAGCCCACTCACATTCTTATGGAAGTCATGTAAAAACGGATTACCTGTGCAAATGAACTCATGGTGTCTACATAGTGTTCTTGATGTGTAGTTTCTACACACTAAAGTCGGCAACACAGCTCAGTGGGTTAGCACGACATTTCAGTACATAAATCTTATGCTGGGTTAGCATGAGATTTATGCACTGAAATGTCGCACTCATATTTCGTGCAACAGCGTTATGTCAACTTTACGACGGCCTACTTGCTTTGGTGCGTAGACTCCATCAGACAACTTCTGGTGTTTCTATTCTTCAAAAATAAAAATAATTATTTAAAGATGGGTAGACGAAATTTTGGAAACAACAGGAAATAACTGAGCAGCCATAGTAGCGAAGGACATGGCACAGTCTGGAGTAGGCCTTTACTTGAACAGAGATCGCAGAATAGTATTAATGCTTATTTAATAATTTTCATTTACAAAATATTTCTTTTTTTAACAATGTACAATATTTTTTATTCAATTATGTAATGTTAATTAATTATTATTATTATACACTCATTTATTTCAAATTCTCGTATCAAATACATTTTTTACTATAGAAAATACAATAACATATTATAAAACTACTCTACAGTAAAAAATATATCATAACGGTAGATCACCGACCGCGAAGCTAGGCTCAAGCGGCCGGTGACTAGGGAGGGCTGCAGAGAAAGGAACTTCCTGACGATACGCGCTGAGTCCAAGATTACCGCGTTTGGATCTGGCCCTTGATCCAACTTCCTAGCGAGTCTCTCTCAAATGTTGATCTAGGCTCTTCGCTATTACGCCGTTAACCGAAACGACTATCGGGACGATGGTCGCTGAATCTACATCCCACAGATTATTATTATTATTATTATATCTCCCACAGACTGGTTCCCTGGCTGGCGTAAGCACAGCAGCCAACCGAACGACGACGGCACCTCAGGCCAGGACTGTGTGGAAGCCCGCCGGGAGTTCCCCCCGCGCCCCGCCCCCGCCGCACCCACCTTCATGTGGAACGACCGCGGGTGCAAGGAACATAATTACTTCGTCTGCGAGCGGCCCAGTGTTGAAGGTAAGGATACTGTTTGTATTAGACTCAGTAGAGTTGCAACACGGAATACTAGATGGCAGCACTAATTTTTTAAGAAAAAGTGTTGCAATGGTTCGTCCTTGGACAGCGCTAATGGTTTCGTGATCGTTTCTTTACTTTGCCTTAAATAGATTGAAGTGAACAAAAAGTCAAAGTGAGCACTTTATATCTCAGTTGTCGCGTGTCTGTAGAGTCTATTATATTTGATATTGATATTTGAATGACAATATCACATTATAGTTTTGTTATTAAGATGTCTATTGTGCCCAACAGGTCGATGAAGGTAAGATGAACCAATTTAAGTGCCAGCCGATATAAATAAAGAGCTACAAGCGGACCTTACACATAAACTTCTGATGATTATTCTATTAACGTACCTACAGATCGAACAACAACTTATATTTACTTCTATTATTATTTTACACTAAGCTAAATAATTATTCACATGTAAGCCGCGACCGCGTCTTTTTTGAGATCTTTAGCCTAAACCTAATAACCAACGGACGAGTAGAAGGAGGCCAAAAGGAGGATCCAGCTAGGCTGGTCAGCATTTGGGAAACGACGTCAAGTCTTCTCGTCATCCATACCGCAATGTTTGAAAACGAAAGTTTTTAACCAGTGCGTCCTACCTGTTATGAATGACCTACGGAGCTGAGACGTGTACACTCACGATAGGGCTGGTCCACCAGTTCAAAGTCGCTCAGCGAGCTATGGAAAGAGCTATGCATGGAGTTTCTCTGCAGGATAGGATTCGTAACGAATACATCCGACAGAGATCCAAGGTTATCGACATAGCTCAAAGAATTAGCAAGCTGAAGTGGCAGTGGGTCGGCCATATCTCGCGAAGAACCGACGGCCGCTGGTGCAAACGTTTTCTTGAGTGGAGACCAAGACTCGGTAAATGTAGTGTAGGACGCCCTCCGACCAGGTGGGATGACGACCTGCGAAAGACTGCAGGAGATGCAAGATGCGGCAAGCTGAAGATAGCACGCTATGGCGCTCATTGGGGGAGGCCTATGTCCAGCAGTGGACTGCTATAAGCTGATGATGATGATGATGGTGAGTAGATATCTTGCCTCCTCCATCTTTTGCTTCTCGTATCCAAGTATACCGATATGGTGATTATGTAACTAGCGACCGGTTTCCGACAGGCGTAAATTAAGCAATCAGTGCTGTCAAACGTCAATTTTCACCAATTTTGACGTTGTAGCTGGTGTCAGACTATTACAAAATGACGTTTGACAGCACTGATTGCTTAATTTACGCCTGTCGCAAACCGGTCGCGAGTTACATTATCACCCGGCCGATTTTATCAATGGCAAGATCTTGCAAGATAACCTAAATAAACATAAAGTATACTATAGATGAAATTGGGCCGCTCGATAACCACTCTATCTTTTTGAATTAGTCAACTGTAATCCAATCTAAAGATAGCTATAATTAATCAAATTAAGGAAGGGGCTTAGGGCTTCATGAATTTATTGAAAGGACAACTGTGTTGCCACTTACAACGCTGTAAATTTTGCCTACGTTTGTTACGGGTTGCCTCGCCATAAGTTTAAGTAGGTATGTATGTATAAAGTTTTAAAATGACCAGCGTACCTAGGTTTTTAATATGTCAAGATTATAAAATTAATAAATAGAAAGCGAAATAGCAATTAGGTACCTACGTATCTAATTAAGATTATTGTACAGCAGAAAAATAACATTGCAAGGAGACATTATATAAAACAATTATAAGAAACTAAAGTTTTTCCTGTTGCTTTTTACGAGTATGTCCAGTTGCTGCGCCCCGCGGCTTCGCCTGCGTTGAAATCTATATATCAAATGGTTTATAAACCTTCCTCTTGAATCACTCTATCTATTTAAGAGAACCGCATCTAAATCCGTTTCGTTTTTTTTAAAGATCTAATCATACATAGCGACAGATAGACAGCGGGAAGCGACTTTATTTTGTAATTATGTAGTGATACAATATAAAGAACCGAACTTCCTGATTTCAAACCTAATTTCATGCGACGAACATGAGAAAGTCTTCAAGCGTCCACTTTACATAAATTTGGCTTACTACAAGTCCAAAGTTTAGACTATTCCGTGCCAACAAGTCGCTAAGACAACCCAAACCGCCGGAGTTTGCAAGTGCTTGTAGTTTGTACTCTAATGAGGCTGTATCTAAATGGGCAACTTACTGTGCTCTATTTTGAGAACAGGGTCGCTTGCGGCACGATACGAATTTGAAGAAACGGGGATAGGCACTGTATTTTAAGGTTTTGTTTGTACTCACGCATTTTATAACAAGTACCCTTCTATTTAATTGTACTTGACCACGGATAACTCGACGGTGAATACAAAAATGTGCCCGTGCGCGAAATGCTCGTGTACGTAAAAATCAAAGACCTGTTTTTTTTAATTATCATATTCATATCAATTATTGTGAATTTATGCTTACAGGTAATTGTTCTTCGATGTACTCTAGTATCTTAGTGGGTACACAATGAATTAAAACCCTGACAATTTTATAATTATGATTTGTTTAATCTTTGATAACAAACGCTAGCTAGCTGTATGCTAGCTAGCTGTATGCTAGCTAGCTGTATGCTAGCTAAAAACAATGAATTAGTAGAACAGTTGTGAGAAAATAATAAGCACCTGTGACGACTTGACCAAGACCACGACCAATATTGTTGCAGATCTGCATATTTAAAATGAGTCAGCAGTCTAAAATAATACATCCGACACAGAAGCAAAGTTGTCGATATAAGAATTTTGTATTTTATAAGAATTAGCAAGTTGCATTTGGCCGGCTATATCTGGCAAACAACCGACAACCGCTGGGGTAAACGTATATTTGAGTGGAGAGCGCGACTCGGCAAACATAAATCAGGACGCCCTCCGGCCAGGTGGGATGAACATCTGCAAACCATAGCAGGCAGATGCTAGATACGGCAAGCTGAAGACAGAGCGTTATGCAGCCATCAGGGGAGGCCTATGTCCATGTCCAGTGGACGGAGCTGATGATGATAATAAACTGTTGAAAAACTGTTTTCATTTTCCCATATATATATATATATACCCATATACATACATACCCATATATAACCTGTTTCCAAATACCCAAAGTTGGCTCTCTAAAATCAATATTTACAAGAGTTACGAAAACATTTATTTTTTATACAAAACGTTGGTAAACAGGCGTCGCGTGAGCGTCAATATTAAACCGGATGGTTGAGGCCTGCGTGCCAATCCAACCATGCAAACATCACTGACTAAATAATAAAATTAAAAAACTTTTTGTTTAATACCTACATTCCGTTGTGTTTTTATTCTTATCATGGTGATGGATAATTTATATATAAATATATTTTTTTTAAAGTAGTAAGTAAATAAATAACTTTATTATTTATTTATTTATTATTAATTTAAATTATAATCCAAGGTTCTCAACAGCATTTTAGTCTGTAAAATACATAGATATTATTATCTGACCTTATACATAAGGTGTTGTAAGGATAAACTTTGTATTTTCCTTCAAGCAAGTATTTACTTAGGATAAAGGATTCATGATTTCATTAAAATCATAATAGGATGAATTTATTATTGCCATCGATTGTCTTATTTTATTTGACAACGTTAAAAAACTCTGAAAACGATGATATCCAAATTGCCAAATTGCCACTTATTTTGTATTTTATTCTACTCGTATTTTGTTTGTTTTATTTTTAAGTGTGCAAAAATTATCTATCTATCTATCTTTATCCACCACATAATTGGCCATGGTGCATACAGCGAAGTTTGACTGCCAAAAGCAATTCATTTTGGTTACTACGCACATAACCCGTGCCAGAACACACGACGATGAAAGGTATCCTATTTCTGTAGCATGGTAGTTGATGAAAAGCCTTTCATCTTGTGTTTCAAACACACAAACACACAATTCCATTAGTAAATTGGAGCTACGGATTGCACCAGTCATTCCAGGATTACTTGTGAACCGTAGCAGATTGCTACGCCGTAGACATCTACGCCGTAGACCTGCTACGCCGTAGCTGCACCTTATTTTACCAATACCACAGATTAGGTAATTGGTACTTTGTAAGCAATACCTTTGTCCGCCCTTATTAAGAAATCGCCTACTTTAGAGTGTGTTTTAGGTGGTAAGACGGAGCGGAACCCGATTTTAGGCAGTTTCGAAAGGAAAAAAGCCTTTGGAAACTGCCTAAAATAGCTTTGCTCAAACTATTATAGAAAGGAGGGAAATCGTGACTTGTGTCGTGATGTTTATTCAACGGTCTGGTTCGGTACTGAAAAGTTAAAGCATCTGCGTATGTTTTGACAATACCATAATTATGTAATAGCATCACGCCCTGGCTTCGCACGGGTGACACAGAGCATATGCACACAGTTGACATGATTTTTTACGACTTCACTACATATTTAGTATAATACAAAGTCCCTTGCCGCTGTCTGTCTGTCCCTATGTATGCTTGGATCTAAAACTACGCAACGCAACGTGTTTTGATGCGGTTTTTTAACAGAAGATACATTAATTCAAGAGGGAAGGTTTATAAACATTATTTTTCCACACGGACAAAGCCGCAGGACGCAGCTAGTCTTCAATAAACATATTTCAACCATTTTACTCAAAACCTTAATGTATTACAGTTAAACCTTTCTCATGAATCACTCCGTCCGATGGGTTGGTGAAAATCGTATGGAAATCACTTTAGTAGTTTTTTTAGTGTGTGACGCTTTGTTTTATAATATTGTAGTTAAAATACGGGTCATAATAATTGCCTTCGTTGTAATTTTCTGAGTCTTTTCTGAAAAATATTAACTTTTTCTTTAATTCTTTATTGTACACATACAAAACTTAAAAATAACTTAATTAAAAAAGATATGTACATAGGCGAGCTTAACCCTGAGTTAGAGTTTTCTTCCAGCAAACCTTAGGTTTACAGGAGAGGCGATGGAATAGAGGAAGTGTACAAAGAAACAAATTAGACTAATACAATAGAATAGAATAGAATAGAAAGACATTTATTCATAACAACTTAAATTAACATAAAAAAAGACGCACTTAAAGAATAGGTACATTTAGAGAGTTGTTACAAAAAGGCTCTAACTCAGCATAATGCTGGCTAAGCTCCGTGAGAGACTTAGCCAGCGCTGGTCTTCCGTTAGAGCCCGTACAGGTGACGTCACGAACAGGCCTACGCAATGAAATAAAAAAATAATAATAATTGTAGTAATAATGACACTTAAAAAGCTATTGACAAAAAAAAACATAATAATAGGCTAATACCTATATTATCACTAGATTAATTTAATTTAATTTAAGCCAACACCATGCGAATAAAAAGTAAATAAAAAACCATGGTACGATACTATAAATATATATATATATATATATACATACAATGCAAACAAAAAACATAAACTATAAACATTTCATTATGAAACATACTTCCGGCTATAAATAGTGCTTAGTTTACTGGTAAATTTTATTCTATTTCATATATCTGTTTAAGTTAAAAATATACTGATGGAGTGTGTTTAAGTGTGTGTATGCGTGAGTGTTTGTGTGTGTGTTTTGTAAGGTACTCCTCAATACGGAATGAGATTATAATATACAACATTTTGTAATTTTCTTTATTAGTCTTTTGTAAAACATATAAACTTCATTATAATGTCCTTTTCTAAAAATATTATCTTCATAGATGTTTTCATATTTTAACTTCATTATTCATATTTAAAATTAGCGACCTCGTTCTCTAGCCTTCAATTCTGTTTGCACACAGAAACGTGGAATGCATTTCCCGAGCTCGCTGGAATTACGTTAAACTGCTTTAAATATTTTAGTCGGAGAAAACACTGAGACCAGTTATATCCTAACGCAATTACATAGAACACAAGTATGTGCAGAACTGGCTTAAGTTTCATGCTTTATCTAAAATATCTGTGGAAACTTATAATTAGCCTTTAGTTACACACTGTGTTTAGTATCAAGTCACCTAGCTGTTAGTTTTCAAAAATTAAAAAATTAAATTAAATAAAAATATGGAAATAAAAATAAATTTATTGAAAATGAATCATAACTATCACAAACCATTTTTTTTTTATATTTGTAAATAAGTCCTGTACATAATGAGATTCCAGTTCAAACTATTATGTAGCCCCAACCCCACCTGCCTAGACTAGAATGAAAAGTGTACTGTGCTCCCGCTACATGCACAAATTATTTGAGAAGATGATGTTATAATAATTGAACATACTAAATTGTGGAATTAAGATAAAAATTGCCGTGATTCTAATCGTGTTATAAATATTTCACTAAAATGATTACAAGAACAAAGGAATTTACTTGCTCAAGATACACATCTTCTCTCTCAACTCGTTCTACCTAAGGCGCGTCCCTTCGCGTCTTGCAGCGCAGATGCTGGGTTGTGAATGCGTAATTGAACAGTTTTTGATTTATTATCTCATATAAAATTAGGTTTTCTAATCATAAAACAGTCATATTAATATGAACCTTCTTTTTTAAATTGGTATGACAAACATTAACGCAAAAATTAAACGCATATTTTTAACTTCAAACATACATCATATGATTGGAGATTTAAACACTCCAACAATAAATTCCATATGAATGGATCATTCTGTATTATTATTATCATCATGAGCCTATATTAGTCCACAGCTGGACATAGGCCATAGGACATAATGAGGACAATTCTGTATTATACGTTTTAAAGTATGTAATGATATTTTGTTTGTACATAATCATAAAGGTATTTCACATTGACCTGTTTTCTATCTAAACCTAGCCTTTGACGTTAACAAAGTAACTGCTAGACAGGCTCCCAACACTTCCAGTGGCAAAACCATCCGTAACACAACGCAATAGGGGTGAAATTGGCCCGCAATGTACACTTACAAATACACTTAGGTGCAGTTTGCGATATTGGCGCGAAAGATGCACTTACCTTCAGGACTTGCGATGTAATGGAACAGTTGTTAGATATAATGGTTTTTACTATCTTTACGTGTGAATTTCTTTAATATAAAAGCTTCATAAATGGGTAGTAAAGCTAAACGCATATCTATCCAAGCCAAACACCGAGAATGGTGTTTCCTACTAACAATTTGTAAACGAACGTTTTTAAGAATGGCTTTTATGGTGGGTACAGACAGAAATTACGGGGCGTGGTGTAAAGCTGAGTACAGACTGGGATTACGTGGCGTAATAATGCACCATTCGTATCATGTTCACATGTATCATGCTCGCGAATGGTACATTACGCCGCGTAACACCGTCAGAACCCGGCTTAAGAATAACTATTAAGGTGATTGTAAGGGAAGGCCTAAGTCCAGCAGTGCACTGGTGTATGCTAGTGTTTTTATTATGAAGATGTGTATTGGACCCGAGACAACGCCCAATCACCTTTTTAGATAAAGCTGAATTTTTGCAAAATTATAGTTCTAGACGTGGAATAGCATACAGGTTACTTTATATCTCGTAAAAGCGCATGCAAAGCTATGATGGGCAGAGGCTAGTTTTTGAAAGAAGTCTAAGAGTTAAACAAAATACTAATACAACTCAGTTTAAGTTATAAAACAGCTTCAAAATTATGTATTTTGGAAAATCAAATCTCAGAAACTATCTCCAAGTTGCTAGTTTAAAATCTCTTTTTAATTAACTTTGAGGTGTTGTCTTTGTTTTTAGCTTACTTTTTGAAACTACCGCTTCAACTGTTGAAAACCATAGGCTTGTTGTTGAAAACAATAAAGCTCTTGAGCGATAAGACCGCCAAACGTAACTTAGTTTTTAAGATGTTATTGTATGTACAAAAGTCTTTTATATTATACTAGCGGACCTTCCCGGCTTCGCACGGTTTTACTACGGATCCCTAACTTTTTTGAAAATATAATATAGCCTATGTTCACCGCGGATAGTGTAGCTTCACAACGGTGAAAGAATTTTTAAAATCGGTCTAGTAGTTTCGGAGCCTATTCAATACAAACAAACAAAAAATCAAACCTTTCCTCTTTATAATATTAGTATAGATTAAGTGTGCAATAAAAGATGATATAATATTTTCTATCTAGAATCACGTTTATTTAAGTTTAATAGTTTATAGTTAATTTTTAAGTGATACTGTTTGTTATCCCTAAGAAAGAAAAATAAAAAAAAAATAGAAAATAAAATAAAATATCTCTATCTAGACTAATAACAAAAGCATATTGTTGAATTACCAATGTAAAACTAGTTCGCTGCAGTAACGTCGCTGGCAGTTCAACTTTTACAACAATCCACTTTCAAACTTTCGACTTTCGCAGCCAATTTTTCAGTTCTTGGCAACTGCTGACCAGGGCAGGGCTGAAAAAAAATAGGATAAGTAAAGAAAAGTAAGATAAGTAAAGATTAATAAATAAATAATGCTGGACAATTCACACAGCACAAGCCCCAAGCTAAACAGACTCAATACTCAATATATTTATCGTTGACATCAGATTGGCTTAATTAGTAGGTTCTTATGTATATATTAGTATCACAATGTGAACCCTATTGGGCGTGAACAACAAGTGGAAAGCAGGCCGATGTTAGAAAACACCCAGAACAACCGTAATAAATATTTGCAGATCGGTCAAACTTTTGTCCTAAGGCGGGAATCAATCCTGCAACCTCCTGCGTCACAGGCGGACCTATGCCTGCCGCGCCACATTGGTCGTCAAATATAAATAGCGTTTTACACGTTAGCCCAGCGTATATTTCTGTTCTGGTCGTTATATATGTATAATAAAAAATATATATCTATGTAATGTATTGTATTATGTATATCAGTCATTTAGTACCCATAACACAAAGCTCTGCTTGCCTTGGAGCTAGATGATACTGTGTGGATTGTCCAGCATTATTTATTATTTATTTATATTTCAACAGTGCGTTTCACCTGTCATGACCTACTGTTGCCGACAAAGCTCAAATAATTAGCAAGCAGAAGTGACAGTGGGCCGGCCATATATCACGTAGAATCAACAAACTGGGGTAAACGTGTTCTTGACTGGAGACTGCGACTCGGAAAACGTAGTGTAGGACACCCTCCGGCCAGGTGGAATGACGACTTGCGAAAGACTGCAGGCAGATGCTGGATGCGGCAAGCTGAAGACTGGGCGCTATGGCGCTAATTAGGGGAGGGCTATGTCCAGCAGTGGGACTATTATAGGTTGATGATGATGATACTTCAACAACGTGGCACTTCTAGAGCGCAGTAAAAAATGAATCAGTGAGTAATCTCCATTATCAGTGTTAGCGCACGCTGTGTTCAGGGCGCTCGTTAAACGGTTTATGGCCTTGAACCAGCTGACTGCGCGAGGCTAGGGCGCGTTTCCACTATGTCGTGACCGTCTATTATAATTGACGTTCACGACGCAGTAGGATATATAATTATTATGACTATACAATGTGTATTGTCGAACCTTGATCAAACAAGATGTGCGGATACACGACATATATTTATCGATAAAAAACAAAAAATAAAAAATTATATGTATCTTCTAGGTAACATATAATTTTTTATTTTTTTATTTTTATCGATAAATATATGTCGTGTATCCGCACATCTCGTTTGATCAAGGTTCGACAAAACACATTGTATATAGATAGCATCTTAAATCCTAACATAGGTTTATCTTTATATAAGGTTTATATTTATTTATTTAATAATACGGTTAAAATTAAAATTAATGGTAGCATCATCGGTAACTAGCGGGGTTGGCGGGGTATGTGTGATTTATGTGTCAAATAAATGTTTGACTTACTTACTTATACGATTTTTTGCCGCCACGACACAGTGGGAAAGCGCCCTTATACACTGTAAAGTATGGTATGTACATAAGTAACCCTGCTTTTAGATTGATCAGTGTTGGAAACCTTCGAGTTGGAACGTAATTTGAATACAGATTGTAGATATCGTGGCACCTAGTGGCACAATGGTTAGTCACCTACCATGCAAGTAACTTTTATATTTTGGACGTTTTGCTGCCATGACGTAATACGTTTCAGGCGATTTCTATTGAGGACATTTTGCTTGCGAACCACCTTATCATGGCATCTAGTGGCACAATTGTTAGTCACCTTCTATGCAAGTCCCTATTGTATTTAGGACGTTTTGCTTACAATGACGCAATACGTTTCAGCTGTTTCCTAATTAGGACATTTTGTTTAGAGAGCCATCAAATGATGGCACCTAGTAGCACAATGGTTAGTCACCTCCCATGCAAGTCCTGTTATATTTAAGCCGTTTTGCTTTCATAACGTATATAGGACGTACCTTGACAAAATGGTACGTGTTTACCACACGCAGGAAGTCGGACATTTGGCTTTCCTAAACTTTTAATAGCAGAAACGTGGCTTTAGAACTTAGAAGCTCAGCAATGGGTGAGACCACTGCAGGGTATATAGGCTTCTTAGTTTGAATAAGATGAGACAGCCTAGGGCCAAGCTAGGCTATTATTATATGTGCATGTAAAGGATATTTAAAACATTTGATGTAGGTGTTGTGTTGTTTTCTTGGAAAAACCTTGTCTTGCTGTGTGCACACAGAATCTAGCAGTACCTATAGTAAGCAAACGTGTGGTACTTTAGAATATATGTTTTTTTTTGTTTAAATCACTAGTGACACTGAACACTCAACACTCGAACCAACCCATGAATTAAAGTATGTTTTCACCACGCCAACAATCGCCATGCTGTGAACAGCATAGGGAATTTTTTTTCATGAAACACTGTGCGCCACCATTACCTGCCAACGCCACCATTACCCGCCTGACTACACAACCAACACCAACCCCTCCCAAGGCCAGTTGTCCTGCTAATGGTCGATACACCTCAAAGTGACCCCATTAAACGTAATATCGAAACTTGTCCATGATGCCACATACATAGCTACCTACATTAATGGAAGAACAAGACAAGTTCGGTGCGTTTTTTTTTTTTTTAATTTAAAATGTTTGTACGATCTGCAAATATTTGTTCCGGGTATTTTCTATGTATTATAACGGTTTATAAATTTATTTTTCTCAATAGTAAAATAAAATTCACTTATAAAGAAATATAGGATTATCCTTATTAAACATGCAGAGCGGACTTTCATATGTAACTGTTGGAATTAAAACATACATACATACATATATATCTATGTAATGTATTGTATTATGCATATCAGTCATCTAGTAACCATAACACAAGCTCTACATAGCTTAGGGCTGGATGATGCTGTTTTGATTATCCAGCATTATTATTTATTATTAGAAAAGCCTCTGAAATAGTCCGTGTTACCTTCTACACAGCGCACACTCCTGTCGAGTGTCTAGAACTTATGCCCCATTTACATTACCGTACCGCGGGTCACGACTACGCGTGTAATGACGTGGCATACTTCGTTATTATTTTACTTTCAAATAATGATATACTTTGTAAACGCGTAATTATAGTACTCAGTTTTATGATAAAGCTACACTATCCGATAAACCCAGATAGAAGAACTTATTAACTTAATTTGTATGGAAGTTGACAGCTGTGGTAACTTTATAGATTACGGTAGAATTAATGAAAGCAATGCACGATAGGACATTTTGCTTGCGAACCACCTTATCATGGCATCTAGTGGCACAATTGTTAGTCACCTTCTATGCAAGTCCCTATTGTATTTAGGACGTTTTGCTTACAATGACGCAATACGTTTCAACTGTTTCCTAATTAGGACATTTTGTTTAGAGAGCCATCAAATGATGGCACCTAGTAGCACAATGGTTAGTCACCTCCCATGCAAGTCCTGTTATATTTAAGCCGTTTTGCTTTCATAACGTATATAGGACGTACCTTGACAAAATGGTACGTGTTTACCACACGCAGGAAGTCGGACATTTGGCTTTCCTAAACTTTTAATAGCAGAAACGTGGCTTTAGAACTTAGAAGCTCAGCAATGGGTGAGACCACTGCAGGGTATATAGGCTTCTTAGTTTGAATAAGATGAGACAGCCTAGGGCCAAGCTAGGCTATTATTATATGTGCATGTAAAGGATATTTAAAACATTTGATGTAGGTGTTGTGTTGTTTTCTTGGAAAAACCTTGTCTTGCTGTGTGCACACAGAATCTAGCAGTACCTATAGTAAGCAAACGTGTGGTACTTTAGAATATATGTTTTTTTTTGTTTAAATCACTAGTGACACTGAACACTCAACACTCGAACCAACCCATGAATTAAAGTATGTTTTCACCACGCCAACAATCGCCATGCTGTGAACAGCATAGGGAATTTTTTTTCATGAAACACTGTGCGCCACCATTACCTGCCAACGCCACCATTACCCGCCTGACTACACAACCAACACCAACCCCTCCCAAGGCCAGTTGTCCTGCTAATGGTCGATACACCTCAAAGTGACCCCATTAAACGTAATATCGAAACTTGTCCATGATGCCACATACATAGCTACCTACATTAATGGAAGAACAAGACAAGTTCGGTGCGTTTTTTTTTTTTTTAATTTAAAATGTTTGTACGATCTGCAAATATTTGTTCCGGGTATTTTCTATGTATTATAACGGTTTATAAATTTATTTTTCTCAATAGTAAAATAAAATTCACTTATAAAGAAATATAGGATTATCCTTATTAAACATGCAGAGCGGACTTTCATATGTAACTGTTGGAATTAAAACATACATACATACATATATATCTATGTAATGTATTGTATTATGCATATCAGTCATCTAGTAACCATAACACAAGCTCTACATAGCTTAGGGCTGGATGATGCTGTTTTGATTATCCAGCATTATTATTTATTATTAGAAAAGCCTCTGAAATAGTCCGTGTTACCTTCTACACAACGCACACTCCTGTCGCGTGTCTAGAACTTATGCCCCATTTACATTACCGTACCGCGGGTCACGACTACGCGTGTGATGACGTGGCATACTTCGTTATTATTTTACTTTCAAATAATGATATACTTTGTAAACGCGTAATTATAGTACTCAGTTTTATGATAAAGCTACACTATCCGATAAACCCAGATAGAAGAACTTATTAACTTAATTTGTATGGAAGTCGACAGCTGTGGTAACTTTATAGATTACGGTAGAATTAATGAAAGCAATGCACGATAGCACAAGCGCGATAGGTAGGTAGGTTTTGCGTCCAGACAGTTCAGTTTTCATACATTTGTATGGTAAAAAAGTCGACATTCATGAAAAACATCGTAAGTAAGAAAAAAATTCAAAATGTGTTTGTAGGTGCCTAATAGAAATATGTACATAATATATATTATAGTAATTAAAATCATATATGTATTATTGAAATAGTATTTAAGGGAATAAATGTATAAAACATTTATTCCCAAAAATCTATTAATATTAAATTGCTGTTCTGTTGTCTCGCTAAAACTCGAGAACGGCTGGGCCGATTTAGCTGATTTTGGTTTTGAAATGTTTGTTGCCCAAGGAAGGTTTAAAAGGAGAAAATATGTTCAAATCGCGCAGAAATTTCCAAGCAGGCGAAACCGCGGGGCGCAGCTAGTTTATAAGAAAAATAAATGCATTTTAAAAGATACTAAATGATAACGTTTATCTAAGTAAATTATAAGGAGGAGAAAAAAAACCTTTCATTCCCGAATTTGACCAAAATAGCACGACTTCCTTATTCCCTAAATCATACCCGATATCTAGGGCAGTGTAACCGCCCCGGGGTTCGGTCGGCACCCGCCTTCCATAATTGGAATAATGAGTTAACACGATACGAGTTCGTTCGAGCGCTCTTGTACAATAATGTAGTGTTCATGGATTTTATGAGGCTAATTTTATGGAATTTTTATCTGGAATGGAAAGGAATTTTTATGTGATAGAAAAAGGTGTCTTGGTGTTGTTTTTTGTAATATACGTATGACATTTGAAGGGATTTTTCCCTAAGGGAAGTGGGATTAGACTTGGAACGAGTAAATAAATAATGCTGGACAATCCACACAGCATCCTCTTACCCTAAGCTGAGCAGATCTTGAGATGACTGATATATATATAATATACATTACAATACATTACATGTGTAGATAGATATTTTTTTAGAAAATAAACTAACTTCATGTGTTTTTCTTCTAGCTATCTTATGTTTTGTAGGGAAAATCATGGAAAATGTATGTTAATAATTAACCTTATTTAATATTTTATAATCAACGTGGCAAGGCTGCCTGCATTCTGCCTTCTAAAAAAATTAAAAGTTATTTACTCAAAGCCGGCGGCAAATATTAGCCCGTTCCGTTCAGTAGCTTGGCGATAACAAACATCCATCCAAACCACCCAAACTTTATCATTTATAAATTTAGTGTAGTCGTGTAAAATAAGTCGGAGTTTCTCTGATGGATAGGATTCGCAACGAATACATCCGACAGAGAACCAAAGTTATCGACATAGCTTTTAGAATTAGCAAGCTGAAGTGGCAGTGGGCCGGCCATATCTCGCGAAGAACCGACAACCGCTGGGACAAACGTGTTCTTGAGTGGAGACCACGACTCGGTAAACGTAGTGTATGACGCCCTCCGACCAGGTGGGATGACGACCTGCGAAAGGTAGATGCTGGATGCGTCAAGCCGAAGACAGGGCGCTATGGCGCTCATTGGGGGAGGCCTATGTCCAGCAGTGGACTAATATAGGCTGATGATGATGATGATGTAAAATAAGACCGCAAGCAAAACTATTCAAATAGTTATGTGGTATTTAGAAACAGTTTACGATTCCCACAAACATTAAGAACTTGAAAACCCTAAATTATAAACCTTGAGAGCTTTCCGTGAACCCGTTAAAAGTAAAGTTTGGGCCATAAAGCACCGGCCGCGGAATGGTAGTGCTTACATTGTTTCCACTGAACGTCTATCCGTTAGAATGCTTTCACTCAGAGTAATCAACGGTGGAAATCTGTCTAGTAAGAGGAATATTCTAGAAGCCTTCTACCTCCTCAGAACAGAAGAAGGTAGCTAAATCTGAGTGAGTATGCAGTAATCAACTGCCACAAAAACAATCGTCGGAATACCGTGGAACGCAATACCAAGCGATATTTAAGCGAAACTCGCATTAATTTTCGTCGATTTACGCGGCATTGGCTAGCCGTAGCGGTAGCCCACTTTGAGAGGCACACAAACAATAGATGGAATACCGCGGGACACAATACCGAGCGATGTCTGAGTCTAACTTGCCGGTATCGTTTCGGGCGGCATAATTATGTAAATATGTAAATCTAAACAGGCCAACATTATCTAATCTGTGACTGAAAGCACGTTTAACCAAAATTCAAATGTCGATTTTTTTTCAATTCAAACCGCGTTCAGCGAGGAAAACGAATTAGCCTTCTGAATCAAAATGATTTCTTAAGCACTTCAGTGACTATCTATTCAAAGTATGAACGTTCATAGTTCATACTCGACCCGCATCGTTTGTTACCCCTCCTCCCGTCGCCTGTGATAGATACCCCCACTTATCTAACGACGCAAGCATACTGATGGCCACCATTTTTCCAACAACCAAATTACAACATTTTTCCCCAAAAAATACTAAGCTTAAATTACGGAGTAGGTAGTACAGTCAGTGAAATATTTGATGGTAAGTATCATGGCGGCAGAGTTTTATGTTTGAGGAAAAGTCAGTTGCTTTGCGATATTTTCATATTATTTCCAGCATACCTTGGCATTTAAATATATTTTTCGAACTGCCCGGGGAGTTTGTTACTGGGACCGACATATTTTTGGGGAGGGGGTCATGGTCTTTAATTTCTTCGATTTGTAATGTCCTTATTGTGACGGTTACTGAGATACATGATATTTTTACTTAAATCATCCAAATGTTGTCTTTAAATCCTAATATATTTTTTGTTTATAGTTTTAATGCCACAAAATAACTTATGCTGTAATAAAAAAATTAAAAAAACGACAAGTCATATTTAATATGTGCAATCAAACCAACATTCATCTCGTAGTGTAAAAAAATTCATTATCTACGATTAGTATTAATTAATAAAATAGAAGAGTTGAATTCAACTAGATTTAAATGAGGAACCGAATAAATCCAAAACGCATACACAACATAGGTATCGCGTTGCATTTATAACACTTACTGTTTAAGGTATGTAGTTTGTTATGTTGGTAAGTACATAATGTGTTGCCAACTGTACATTTTAGCCAGTATAATTTCGTGTAGACATCGCGGCGTCTAAAGCCGCTAAGAGGTTTTTTGCACAACGCTGTTTTTATTTCGAGCCTGATTTTAATAATAGCCTTTTCCATTTCCGAACCGAAACGGGGTAAATAAGCGTCTTTGTTTACATGAATTATCTTCAGAAAGTTGAAACTCAGGACTTAAAGGCTTATAAAAACCTTTTTACAAATTGGTACAAATAAAGCCTATTTTTGGCACAATCTAAAACTGTAACAATGCAACGCCAGCGAGACAAAAAATATTTTTAAATATCGAACAAAACGCGCGCCAAATCCAGGTGCTTGCCAAAATGCTGAGAGCTCTTGTTACGTGGGCCTTTGCTTTGAGAGTGAAGGGTTTTGATGAGACGTTGCTCGGTAGGGGAGGTCTTGCTTTGGTGGATGGTGTGACCTAGTTGGACGCAGCACGCATTTTGTAGACACTCCGGAATAATATTTTTGGAGGTCTTATAGTATGAATATAATAGTTAATATTTTATATGTTGTATGTTTTATATTGTTTATGTTATCTCTATACCTATACTATAGTTACGTGTCCATCGAAAGGTTGCCTGGAAGAAATCGCTCTTAGCGATAAGGCCGCCCATTGTGCATCTGTATCTCTCTTGTTTGTTTGTTATTTACTGTTTTTTTCTGTGTTTGATGTGCATTAAAGCGTATTTGTATTTTAACTATTGGCCAATATTCATCAATCAATAGTCAAAAATCAATAGTATATAGACAGTTTATAGGCAGAAGTAGCTATATGTATGGCTTGACCAAATAGTTAAAGCTCTTCAAAATAGTGAGGGAATAAGGAGTGTTCCTGTGTTTGCGAACACACTTGTGCACTATTATGTCCCGTGCACATAGCTAGTGTCTATTGAGGCTGGCCACCGTGCCCGAAATTCGACTAGGAGTACATCATCAAAGATTCAATAACCAGATTAAGCAAAACGACTTTTAAACCACATATAAAATCCATTACCTACAACGATTATCCATTCTTCTCTTCGTCAATGCAAACAATTTCGCTTCCGTCACTACAACCTATTTTATCTACCTTGTTGGCAACACTGCCCCCGATAACCCCACCTGCGTTTTAAAGCTGTGTATACACATAGCCACATTTATGTGGGCGCGCTATTGTCGTACCAAATGACAAGCGAGGCGTACAAGCCTTTACAATGTCACTTTGACAGCTGGCTGTTGACCACGGTGGCTGACTTCAAGGTGTTCGTGTATGAGGAACGTGTGGAGGTTGAGGAAACGCGATTTTAATGAAGCTTAGAAGCAAAGAGGCTTTAAACGCTTGGCATCTTTCATCTATGCTTAGTCTACTGCTGGATATAGGCCAGCCCTTAATGAGGGCCATAGTGCCCCGTTGCCTACAGTTTTTCGCAAATGGTTCCCACCTGGCCGGAGGGCGTCCTATACTATGTTTATCGGGTCGTGGTGTACACTCAATATCACGTTTACGCCAGCGGTTGTCGGCGGTCTGACAAGTTTAGATCTAAAAAAAGTAACTGGGAGATACGATGACTTATATAACAGAAGACGTAAAAACCAACAACGTAACACACTCCATTATAATAAATTTTAATAGTTTGATGTATTTTTTAACAAAACATCAAATTATCGATGTCTAAAACCGAATTAAAATTCCATTAAATTTATACTATTTCTTAATTCAATTTGCGGGATAATGTTATTCAAAACAAAAAAAAACATTAAAACAGTCCACATTTGACTGAGAAATTAACAATCAATCAATAAATTTCTTTCCGGCCCTGGTGGGGGCACAGAGAGGGGCCTCGAGGCTTGGCCTCATTACCCCGGCGTCAACTCGAGGGGTGACGACCCCTCGGTCCTTGGGTTTTATGGGAATATATTTTTTTTCCTCCTTCTCAATGTTTTTTTTTTTTTTTTGCTTCATTTGGTTTGTATATTTTTTCTTTTTTTGTGTTTTCTTTTTTTTTCCTCCTTTTTTGTGTTTTTTTTTTAATAAACCCTAGGACTCTATGGTGGTTCCGCAGGGATTAGGTCCCGCGAGAAATTAGCGAAATATATAATAAATAATCTTAAATTAAAAACCTACCTAGAATATAGAACCTCCCTCTTTTTACGAAGTTGATAAGAAGCTAGGCTAGTTTCTAAAACTAGGCTAGGCTGTTTTATATCCTTCGCATACTTAAGTTATATAAGCTGTAAGTAAAGTACAGCCACGTATCAAAGTTACGTAGGTACTTAAAATAAACTGAGGTAGCTAATAACGAAAGTCCTTTCCCACAAATTCATAAGTCTCGGCTTCTGAAAACGATTTAATTTTACGGCCTTATGACACGAAAAATTTAATTGACTAGAAAAATCAAATCAAGTTCAGTATCCATGACTAAAAGACATTACAGAAGCCCGCCAACAAGAAAAGTTTTCCCTTTTCCCGCCATTTCTCGGTTAATACTTTTACGGTCGAAATAATATCATCAGCTCTTTACTGTCAAAGTTTTGTCTTTGGATTGAACATAACGAAGAATAATGGTTCTATTGATCTCTCAAACAATGGCCTGAGACATGAATATTATTGTTTTGTTCACTTGTTTTTTACAAAAACGTTTTAATTTAAAATTTCGTATTCAAATTGCCTTGCCAGAGACATCAAATTAGGTATTATCTGGTCACCCAGGTCACCCTTAATAAAACAAGTCGAATATAAAATAATTTAATGTAGGTACAGTGCTACTTTTTTTCAAAGTTTTCGGCAATCTACTTTGTTTTCAGGCAGTGCCAAAATGTCTTCGTAAATTCTTTAATCATATCGACATCTCTAACTAGACCTCTATTTATAATTAAACCTTTTCAGAACACAAAACGTCGAACTAGGTCGAACGTATCCATTCTTAAATTAAAAAGTTCGTTCCGATTTTGAATTTAGAACTGAGGTTTTATTACATGTTTAGTATTTTGTAGAGCATGTTGGCTTTTGTTTTGTTTGTGTTCAGAAGTATTATTTGTATTTATGTATTGATACTTCATTGTTGGCCTGTTCAGATCTATGCAGTAGTCGCTAGGTACCCAGAACGGCAGCGAACTTCGAGTTTCTATTCCCCGCTGAGGATTTTAGTGACAGGTTAGGCTAACCGTATCCTAACCTGTCACTAAAATGCTCAGCGGAAAACCACAGACCACACGAAACTCCAAGCTGAAATTCACTGCAGCTCTGGGTAGCGAATACAACTTAGGTTTGACTACAATCTCACCTGATAGTAAGAAATTCAAAAAATTCAAATTAGTTATTTAATTTCTTAAAGGTTACAAAATAAGCACTTAGACAAGTCATGCTTTATACCTACTATAAATTATTATCAAATAAGATTATTTTACTGTTCCCTTCAATTTTTTGTCCACGAGTGGAAGAAGTGAAAAAAGAAACCACTAGTATGTTCATATCTCTTATGTGTGTAATACATGGTTATTTGCCTATGTAAGTCTAAATATAATATGATAAGAGACGATGTGGCCTAAATCAATAGTTTATACGATATTTAGAAAAAACCTTGTGCGCCTAAATACCTACCAGCCATCAATAAAACCCTATCCGAAAACTATCCCAGCAAAAGCTAAAATACCTCCATATTTTATGAATAAAGTAACCATTTCAATATTGTGATAAATTGCCGAAACAATCGAACGTTTCAATTTTAAAACGGTCGTTTTTGTATGCATACCCCGCCCGCCTATTCTACTCGACTCAATATCGAAGCCATATTTCAAATTCAAATAAAAATGCACTGGCATTTCCGTTAGTGTTGCCAGGGACAGTGCTGCCAAATGGCAACGTTCGCAGTCCGATCACGAAAGAGGTTAATTACCCCACCTTAACGGCTCTGTCCGGGTGGCAGTAAAAGAGTTATGTAGTTTTACCTGACACTTTTAACATCCCACTCGTTATCTGTCACTCTCACGAGTAAGGTAAGAGCAGCGAGCACATCGCTGTGTAAGAGTTACCTACGTATGTATTGGGATTATTAAAATAAGGTGTTGTTTGATTTTATGAGGAACTACTGCCACAAAGGATCTTCCCTTTTTACCATAACTTGTAGTAGGTATTTGATAACTTAAAATGTAACAAATAATCATTGACCTCCTAATAAAATGCAAATAATATAAATATTTAAGTGAAACTGATTTAGTCGAGCATATCGAAGGAAAGTTCTAGACTAGCTTCGATAATTTCACACGCTTTATATGAAACTTTAGAACTACTGTGTGTACTGTCAAAAACGTAAAAAATAGGGTCCTAAACGTCAAAACTAGAGTCAAAAAACGCCAAAAAAGTCTCGGTACCTCAAACATGTGAGAGATTATACCACCACTGCAAATAAGTGCGAAGACAAAATGGTTAGGGAGAACGAGAAAGCTTGCAAAAATAATGAATGGATAAAATCCGGTGCATTTTAGATTGAAAGAGTGTTACCAGTGTCATTACCGCGCGGCCACTTCAATCCATTTCCCACATGCATTAGTCCGCCGTTGAGCGCACTTTTTGCTCGTGCTATAATGATAGATGTCTATGGATAGAGCAACCATTAAAGAGGTATGGCGCAAATTGAAAAGTACTTAGGAACCGTGACCTATTTTATAGCTCAGATCCTGTTTAGCACACATAGGCAGGTACCTCTCACATTATACGAGAGGATTTTGCCATAATCACAACGCTTGGCAGTGCAGGTGTTAAAAATATATACGAGTATGTTCCAAGCTATCCCACCACCTTGATTCACTTATTATAAAACTAACTGCGCCCCGCGGTTTCACCCGCGTAGTGATAGATATTTTGGATAATATACAATATAATCTTTATGAATTATAGCCTATGTGTTATTCTTATATATGTGAAGTTTCATCAAAATTAATTCAGTAGTTTTTGCGTGAAAGAGCAACAAACATCCTCACAAACTTTAGCGGTATATACATATAGGATATTATAAATATGTATCTATTTAAATGTATTTAGTATATCGGTCATCTACTAGTACATAACACGACTCTGCTTAGCTTGAGGCTAGATGATGCTTTGTGAATTATCCGGTATTATTATTTATTTTAATAAATTATTATTTTACTACTATTAATTTGCTCTTACGATGGATGTCGAGTCGAAAAGTCCAATAATAATAAATCTAAAATAATATAGATCTTAAAAACATTATTATCTTGAAGGTTAAGGTAGATTTAGATCTGTACTTAAATAATATAATGTTTAAATACGGATTTGCCAAAGAACTCCAGTATTATTGCGAATTTATATCGTCTAGTTTAATATAATTGGACAAAACACATTAAATGTTTGATCCAGAGATATTTTTTTTTTGTTATTTTAAAATTCTTTAGAAACTATTGTGAACGAAATATCTCGCATTTTAGATACATTCCGAGTCACTGAACGCATTCTGTATAACACTAACTGTAGAAAATGCTAGGGTCAACACACCATAATCCTCTCTTGTGTTTATACCGATATACAGATAGCGACGAAAATCCCAATTATAAAAACAAGTCGGTTGTATCGGTTTTTTTTTTTTTTTGGTCTCGCTAGTTTTAGCAGGTTGTATCGGTTGTGTCGTTCTTGCATCACTATGTACCTAAAAACTCTTTTAATAGTTACCTACATAGACATGACATCTATGGTCCACATCTGTAGTCTATTCAACTTGATTTTCCGGTGTATAATTTGTACCAACAGGTAGGTTACTTTGCTTGTTTTTTTTTTGTGTGTGCTATTAACACTTTACGGATTCGAAATAATCCGAAATAAACGTTTTTTATTTTTTTATAAGCTAGACCAAGGCGGCAGCCTGTCGAAACGTCGTCGGTCAAATCCGAAGGTAAAAAATATGGTATATTTATAAATATATAATGGAGAGAAAAGCCCATGAAGAGTTATCGAAGTGGAATTGCATGAAGAGCAGGAGCGGCGTTCATCGAACCCGTCCTCGTCGAACTGTTGAGTCTAGGCAGTGAATGCGTGTAAACCTTTCCCAATATTTTCATCGCTGACTGTACATATATATCTATGTAATGTATTGTATTATGCATATCAGTCATCTAGTAACCATAACACAAGCTCTACATAGCTTAGGGCTGGATGATGCTGTTTTGATTATCCAGCATTATTATTTATTATTAGAAAAGCCTCTGAAATAGTCCGTGTTACCTTCTACACAACGCACACTCCTGTCGCGTGTCTAGAACTTATGCCCCATTTACATTACCGTACCGCGGGTCACGACTACGCGTGTGATGACGTGGCATACTTCGTTATTATTTTACTTTCAAATAATGATATACTTTGTAAACGCGTAATTATAGTACTCAGTTTTATGATAAAGCTACACTATCCGATAAACCCAGATAGAAGAACTTATTAACTTAATTTGTATGGAAGTCGACAGCTGTGGTAACTTTATAGATTACGGTAGAATTAATGAAAGCAATGCACGATAGCACAAGCGCGATAGGTAGGTAGGTTTTGCGTCCAGACAGTTCAGTTTTCATACATTTGTATGGTAAAAAAGTCGACATTCATGAAAAACATCGTAAGTAAGAAAAAAATTCAAAATGTGTTTGTAGGTGCCTAATAGAAATATGTACATAATATATATTATAGTAATTAAAATCATATATGTATTATTGAAATAGTATTTAAGGGAATAAATGTATAAAACATTTATTCCCAAAAATCTATTAATATTAAATTGCTGTTCTGTTGTCTCGCTAAAACTCGAGAACGGCTGGGCCGATTTAGCTGATTTTGGTTTTGAAATGTTTGTTGCCCAAGGAAGGTTTAAAAGGAGAAAATATGTTCAAATCGCGCAGAAATTTCCAAGCAGGCGAAACCGCGGGGCGCAGCTAGTTTATAAGAAAAATAAATGCATTTTAAAAGATACTAAATGATAACGTTTATCTAAGTAAATTATAAGGAGGAGAAAAAAAACCTTTCATTCCCGAATTTGACCAAAATAGCACGACTTCCTTATTCCCTAAATCATACCCGATATCTAGGGCAGTGTAACCGCCCCGGGGTTCGGTCGGCACCCGCCTTCCATAATTGGAATAATGAGTTAACACGATACGAGTTCGTTCGAGCGCTCTTGTACAATAATGTAGTGTTCATGGATTTTATGAGGCTAATTTTATGGAATTTTTATCTGGAATGGAAAGGAATTTTTATGTGATAGAAAAAGGTGTCTTGGTGTTGTTTTTTGTAATATACGTATGACATTTGAAGGGATTTTTCCCTAAGGGAAGTGGGATTAGACTTGGAACGAGTAAATAAATAATGCTGGACAATCCACACAGCATCCTCTTACCCTAAGCTGAGCAGATCTTGAGATGACTGATATATATATAATATACATTACAATACATTACATGTGTAGATAGATATTTTTTTAGAAAATAAACTAACTTCATGTGTTTTTCTTCTAGCTATCTTATGTTTTGTAGGGAAAATCATGGAAAATGTATGTTAATAATTAACCTTATTTAATATTTTATAATCAACGTGGCAAGGCTGCCTGCATTCTGCCTTCTAAAAAAATTAAAAGTTATTTACTCAAAGCCGGCGGCAAATATTAGCCCGTTCCGTTCAGTAGCTTGGCGATAACAAACATCCATCCAAACCACCCAAACTTTATCATTTATAAATTTAGTGTAGTCGTGTAAAATAAGTCGGAGTTTCTCTGATGGATAGGATTCGCAACGAATACATCCGACAGAGAACCAAAGTTATCGACATAGCTTTTAGAATTAGCAAGCTGAAGTGGCAGTGGGCCGGCCATATCTCGCGAAGAACCGACAACCGCTGGGACAAACGTGTTCTTGAGTGGAGACCACGACTCGGTAAACGTAGTGTATGACGCCCTCCGACCAGGTGGGATGACGACCTGCGAAAGGTAGATGCTGGATGCGTCAAGCCGAAGACAGGGCGCTATGGCGCTCATTGGGGGAGGCCTATGTCCAGCAGTGGACTAATATAGGCTGATGATGATGATGATGTAAAATAAGACCGCAAGCAAAACTATTCAAATAGTTATGTGGTATTTAGAAACAGTTTACGATTCCCACAAACATTAAGAACTTGAAAACCCTAAATTATAAACCTTGAGAGCTTTCCGTGAACCCGTTAAAAGTAAAGTTTGGGCCATAAAGCACCGGCCGCGGAATGGTAGTGCTTACATTGTTTCCACTGAACGTCTATCCGTTAGAATGCTTTCACTCAGAGTAATCAACGGTGGAAATCTGTCTAGTAAGAGGAATATTCTAGAAGCCTTCTACCTCCTCAGAACAGAAGAAGGTAGCTAAATCTGAGTGAGTATGCAGTAATCAACTGCCACAAAAACAATCGTCGGAATACCGTGGAACGCAATACCAAGCGATATTTAAGCGAAACTCGCATTAATTTTCGTCGATTTACGCGGCATTGGCTAGCCGTAGCGGTAGCCCACTTTGAGAGGCACACAAACAATAGATGGAATACCGCGGGACACAATACCGAGCGATGTCTGAGTCTAACTTGCCGGTATCGTTTCGGGCGGCATAATTATGTAAATATGTAAATCTAAACAGGCCAACATTATCTAATCTGTGACTGAAAGCACGTTTAACCAAAATTCAAATGTCGATTTTTTTTCAATTCAAACCGCGTTCAGCGAGGAAAACGAATTAGCCTTCTGAATCAAAATGATTTCTTAAGCACTTCAGTGACTATCTATTCAAAGTATGAACGTTCATAGTTCATACTCGACCCGCATCGTTTGTTACCCCTCCTCCCGTCGCCTGTGATAGATACCCCCACTTATCTAACGACGCAAGCATACTGATGGCCACCATTTTTCCAACAACCAAATTACAACATTTTTCCCCAAAAAATACTAAGCTTAAATTACGGAGTAGGTAGTACAGTCAGTGAAATATTTGATGGTAAGTATCATGGCGGCAGAGTTTTATGTTTGAGGAAAAGTCAGTTGCTTTGCGATATTTTCATATTATTTCCAGCATACCTTGGCATTTAAATATATTTTTCGAACTGCCCGGGGAGTTTGTTACTGGGACCGACATATTTTTGGGGAGGGGGTCATGGTCTTTAATTTCTTCGATTTGTAATGTCCTTATTGTGACGGTTACTGAGATACATGATATTTTTACTTAAATCATCCAAATGTTGTCTTTAAATCCTAATATATTTTTTGTTTATAGTTTTAATGCCACAAAATAACTTATGCTGTAATAAAAAAATTAAAAAAACGACAAGTCATATTTAATATGTGCAATCAAACCAACATTCATCTCGTAGTGTAAAAAAATTCATTATCTACGATTAGTATTAATTAATAAAATAGAAGAGTTGAATTCAACTAGATTTAAATGAGGAACCGAATAAATCCAAAACGCATACACAACATAGGTATCGCGTTGCATTTATAACACTTACTGTTTAAGGTATGTAGTTTGTTATGTTGGTAAGTACATAATGTGTTGCCAACTGTACATTTTAGCCAGTATAATTTCGTGTAGACATCGCGGCGTCTAAAGCCGCTAAGAGGTTTTTTGCACAACGCTGTTTTTATTTCGAGCCTGATTTTAATAATAGCCTTTTCCATTTCCGAACCGAAACGGGGTAAATAAGCGTCTTTGTTTACATGAATTATCTTCAGAAAGTTGAAACTCAGGACTTAAAGGCTTATAAAAACCTTTTTACAAATTGGTACAAATAAAGCCTATTTTTGGCACAATCTAAAACTGTAACAATGCAACGCCAGCGAGACAAAAAATATTTTTAAATATCGAACAAAACGCGCGCCAAATCCAGGTGCTTGCCAAAATGCTGAGAGCTCTTGTTACGTGGGCCTTTGCTTTGAGAGTGAAGGGTTTTGATGAGACGTTGCTCGGTAGGGGAGGTCTTGCTTTGGTGGATGGTGTGACCTAGTTGGACGCAGCACGCATTTTGTAGACACTCCGGAATAATATTTTTGGAGGTCTTATAGTATGAATATAATAGTTAATATTTTATATGTTGTATGTTTTATATTGTTTATGTTATCTCTATACCTATACTATAGTTACGTGTCCATCGAAAGGTTGCCTGGAAGAAATCGCTCTTAGCGATAAGGCCGCCCATTGTGCATCTGTATCTCTCTTGTTTGTTTGTTATTTACTGTTTTTTTCTGTGTTTGATGTGCATTAAAGCGTATTTGTATTTTAACTATTGGCCAATATTCATCAATCAATAGTCAAAAATCAATAGTATATAGACAGTTTATAGGCAGAAGTAGCTATATGTATGGCTTGACCAAATAGTTAAAGCTCTTCAAAATAGTGAGGGAATAAGGAGTGTTCCTGTGTTTGCGAACACACTTGTGCACTATTATGTCCCGTGCACATAGCTAGTGTCTATTGAGGCTGGCCACCGTGCCCGAAATTCGACTAGGAGTACATCATCAAAGATTCAATAACCAGATTAAGCAAAACGACTTTTAAACCACATATAAAATCCATTACCTACAACGATTATCCATTCTTCTCTTCGTCAATGCAAACAATTTCGCTTCCGTCACTACAACCTATTTTATCTACCTTGTTGGCAACACTGCCCCCGATAACCCCACCTGCGTTTTAAAGCTGTGTATACACATAGCCACATTTATGTGGGCGCGCTATTGTCGTACCAAATGACAAGCGAGGCGTACAAGCCTTTACAATGTCACTTTGACAGCTGGCTGTTGACCACGGTGGCTGACTTCAAGGTGTTCGTGTATGAGGAACGTGTGGAGGTTGAGGAAACGCGATTTTAATGAAGCTTAGAAGCAAAGAGGCTTTAAACGCTTGGCATCTTTCATCTATGCTTAGTCTACTGCTGGATATAGGCCAGCCCTTAATGAGGGCCATAGTGCCCCGTTGCCTACAGTTTTTCGCAAATGGTTCCCACCTGGCCGGAGGGCGTCCTATACTATGTTTATCGGGTCGTGGTGTACACTCAATATCACGTTTACGCCAGCGGTTGTCGGCGGTCTGACAAGTTTAGATCTAAAAAAAGTAACTGGGAGATACGATGACTTATATAACAGAAGACGTAAAAACCAACAACGTAACACACTCCATTATAATAAATTTTAATAGTTTGATGTATTTTTTAACAAAACATCAAATTATCGATGTCTAAAACCGAATTAAAATTCCATTAAATTTATACTATTTCTTAATTCAATTTGCGGGATAATGTTATTCAAAACAAAAAAAAACATTAAAACAGTCCACATTTGACTGAGAAATTAACAATCAATCAATAAATTTCTTTCCGGCCCTGGTGGGGGCACAGAGAGGGGCCTCGAGGCTTGGCCTCATTACCCCGGCGTCAACTCGAGGGGTGACGACCCCTCGGTCCTTGGGTTTTATGGGAATATATTTTTTTTCCTCCTTCTCAATGTTTTTTTTTTTTTTTTGCTTCATTTGGTTTGTATATTTTTTCTTTTTTTGTGTTTTCTTTTTTTTTCCTCCTTTTTTGTGTTTTTTTTTTAATAAACCCTAGGACTCTATGGTGGTTCCGCAGGGATTAGGTCCCGCGAGAAATTAGCGAAATATATAATAAATAATCTTAAATTAAAAACCTACCTAGAATATAGAACCTCCCTCTTTTTACGAAGTTGATAAGAAGCTAGGCTAGTTTCTAAAACTAGGCTAGGCTGTTTTATATCCTTCGCATACTTAAGTTATATAAGCTGTAAGTAAAGTACAGCCACGTATCAAAGTTACGTAGGTACTTAAAATAAACTGAGGTAGCTAATAACGAAAGTCCTTTCCCACAAATTCATAAGTCTCGGCTTCTGAAAACGATTTAATTTTACGGCCTTATGACACGAAAAATTTAATTGACTAGAAAAATCAAATCAAGTTCAGTATCCATGACTAAAAGACATTACAGAAGCCCGCCAACAAGAAAAGTTTTCCCTTTTCCCGCCATTTCTCGGTTAATACTTTTACGGTCGAAATAATATCATCAGCTCTTTACTGTCAAAGTTTTGTCTTTGGATTGAACATAACGAAGAATAATGGTTCTATTGATCTCTCAAACAATGGCCTGAGACATGAATATTATTGTTTTGTTCACTTGTTTTTTACAAAAACGTTTTAATTTAAAATTTCGTATTCAAATTGCCTTGCCAGAGACATCAAATTAGGTATTATCTGGTCACCCAGGTCACCCTTAATAAAACAAGTCGAATATAAAATAATTTAATGTAGGTACAGTGCTACTTTTTTTCAAAGTTTTCGGCAATCTACTTTGTTTTCAGGCAGTGCCAAAATGTCTTCGTAAATTCTTTAATCATATCGACATCTCTAACTAGACCTCTATTTATAATTAAACCTTTTCAGAACACAAAACGTCGAACTAGGTCGAACGTATCCATTCTTAAATTAAAAAGTTCGTTCCGATTTTGAATTTAGAACTGAGGTTTTATTACATGTTTAGTATTTTGTAGAGCATGTTGGCTTTTGTTTTGTTTGTGTTCAGAAGTATTATTTGTATTTATGTATTGATACTTCATTGTTGGCCTGTTCAGATCTATGCAGTAGTCGCTAGGTACCCAGAACGGCAGCGAACTTCGAGTTTCTATTCCCCGCTGAGGATTTTAGTGACAGGTTAGGCTAACCGTATCCTAACCTGTCACTAAAATGCTCAGCGGAAAACCACAGACCACACGAAACTCCAAGCTGAAATTCACTGCAGCTCTGGGTAGCGAATACAACTTAGGTTTGACTACAATCTCACCTGATAGTAAGAAATTCAAAAAATTCAAATTAGTTATTTAATTTCTTAAAGGTTACAAAATAAGCACTTAGACAAGTCATGCTTTATACCTACTATAAATTATTATCAAATAAGATTATTTTACTGTTCCCTTCAATTTTTTGTCCACGAGTGGAAGAAGTGAAAAAAGAAACCACTAGTATGTTCATATCTCTTATGTGTGTAATACATGGTTATTTGCCTATGTAAGTCTAAATATAATATGATAAGAGACGATGTGGCCTAAATCAATAGTTTATACGATATTTAGAAAAAACCTTGTGCGCCTAAATACCTACCAGCCATCAATAAAACCCTATCCGAAAACTATCCCAGCAAAAGCTAAAATACCTCCATATTTTATGAATAAAGTAACCATTTCAATATTGTGATAAATTGCCGAAACAATCGAACGTTTCAATTTTAAAACGGTCGTTTTTGTATGCATACCCCGCCCGCCTATTCTACTCGACTCAATATCGAAGCCATATTTCAAATTCAAATAAAAATGCACTGGCATTTCCGTTAGTGTTGCCAGGGACAGTGCTGCCAAATGGCAACGTTCGCAGTCCGATCACGAAAGAGGTTAATTACCCCACCTTAACGGCTCTGTCCGGGTGGCAGTAAAAGAGTTATGTAGTTTTACCTGACACTTTTAACATCCCACTCGTTATCTGTCACTCTCACGAGTAAGGTAAGAGCAGCGAGCACATCGCTGTGTAAGAGTTACCTACGTATGTATTGGGATTATTAAAATAAGGTGTTGTTTGATTTTATGAGGAACTACTGCCACAAAGGATCTTCCCTTTTTACCATAACTTGTAGTAGGTATTTGATAACTTAAAATGTAACAAATAATCATTGACCTCCTAATAAAATGCAAATAATATAAATATTTAAGTGAAACTGATTTAGTCGAGCATATCGAAGGAAAGTTCTAGACTAGCTTCGATAATTTCACACGCTTTATATGAAACTTTAGAACTACTGTGTGTACTGTCAAAAACGTAAAAAATAGGGTCCTAAACGTCAAAACTAGAGTCAAAAAACGCCAAAAAAGTCTCGGTACCTCAAACATGTGAGAGATTATACCACCACTGCAAATAAGTGCGAAGACAAAATGGTTAGGGAGAACGAGAAAGCTTGCAAAAATAATGAATGGATAAAATCCGGTGCATTTTAGATTGAAAGAGTGTTACCAGTGTCATTACCGCGCGGCCACTTCAATCCATTTCCCACATGCATTAGTCCGCCGTTGAGCGCACTTTTTGCTCGTGCTATAATGATAGATGTCTATGGATAGAGCAACCATTAAAGAGGTATGGCGCAAATTGAAAAGTACTTAGGAACCGTGACCTATTTTATAGCTCAGATCCTGTTTAGCACACATAGGCAGGTACCTCTCACATTATACGAGAGGATTTTGCCATAATCACAACGCTTGGCAGTGCAGGTGTTAAAAATATATACGAGTATGTTCCAAGCTATCCCACCACCTTGATTCACTTATTATAAAACTAACTGCGCCCCGCGGTTTCACCCGCGTAGTGATAGATATTTTGGATAATATACAATATAATCTTTATGAATTATAGCCTATGTGTTATTCTTATATATGTGAAGTTTCATCAAAATTAATTCAGTAGTTTTTGCGTGAAAGAGCAACAAACATCCTCACAAACTTTAGCGGTATATACATATAGGATATTATAAATATGTATCTATTTAAATGTATTTAGTATATCGGTCATCTACTAGTACATAACACGACTCTGCTTAGCTTGAGGCTAGATGATGCTTTGTGAATTATCCGGTATTATTATTTATTTTAATAAATTATTATTTTACTACTATTAATTTGCTCTTACGATGGATGTCGAGTCGAAAAGTCCAATAATAATAAATCTAAAATAATATAGATCTTAAAAACATTATTATCTTGAAGGTTAAGGTAGATTTAGATCTGTACTTAAATAATATAATGTTTAAATACGGATTTGCCAAAGAACTCCAGTATTATTGCGAATTTATATCGTCTAGTTTAATATAATTGGACAAAACACATTAAATGTTTGATCCAGAGATATTTTTTTTTTGTTATTTTAAAATTCTTTAGAAACTATTGTGAACGAAATATCTCGCATTTTAGATACATTCCGAGTCACTGAACGCATTCTGTATAACACTAACTGTAGAAAATGCTAGGGTCAACACACCATAATCCTCTCTTGTGTTTATACCGATATACAGATAGCGACGAAAATCCCAATTATAAAAACAAGTCGGTTGTATCGGTTTTTTTTTTTTTTTGGTCTCGCTAGTTTTAGCAGGTTGTATCGGTTGTGTCGTTCTTGCATCACTATGTACCTAAAAACTCTTTTAATAGTTACCTACATAGACATGACATCTATGGTCCACATCTGTAGTCTATTCAACTTGATTTTCCGGTGTATAATTTGTACCAACAGGTAGGTTACTTTGCTTGTTTTTTTTTTGTGTGTGCTATTAACACTTTACGGATTCGAAATAATCCGAAATAAACGTTTTTTATTTTTTTATAAGCTAGACCAAGGCGGCAGCCTGTCGAAACGTCGTCGGTCAAATCCGAAGGTAAAAAATATGGTATATTTATAAATATATAATGGAGAGAAAAGCCCATGAAGAGTTATCGAAGTGGAATTGCATGAAGAGCAGGAGCGGCGTTCATCGAACCCGTCCTCGTCGAACTGTTGAGTCTAGGCAGTGAATGCGTGTAAACCTTTCCCAATATTTTCATCGCTGACTGTACCCACTGCAATCCGCAAAAGGCGACGCATCGGCTCGTTCACTGCAACGCATTAACTTTAATGGTTCTTTTCATCTTTCCGAGGCCATATTACCCGGGCACGTTCCCAATTACTCTACGTTTTACAGCCTCTGTTATTTTCCTGTTCTTTTTGAGTTTCTGAATTCGAGAGAAGTATGAACATTCTTAAATATTATTATTTTTTGTGAGCTCTGATGGAGCAATTACTCAGGAAGTGAATTAATTACTTTCTGACGCGGCCTGGCGCAATGATCCGAGAAGTGGATCTTGTGTTCCGGAAATTGCATTTGTCACAGTCCCTTGCGGTTTTAATCATTCCAGATGGCGGCAATGCGAAGTTCTTGTCGTAAGAATCGACCCCTCCGACTCAGTCCGTGAATATCGTAAGATTCAAATTACTAACCTGCCAGTAGAAGGACAGCTGCTTCCTTCTGTATATTTTTAACACCACAACTGCGTTAATGAATCCTCCTACGAAGCGTAGTGATTATGGCAAAGTCCCCCATGTTTGGGGAAAACACGGTATAGAGTATACGTATATGCGCTGATCGGCAAAATAGATATTCATTATATATATGTAAATATAGTAAAATAAATGATGGTGGACAATTCACACAGAATCTAGCCCCAAGCTATAAAGCTTGTGTTATGGATACTAGTCAACTGATATACATAATATACGACCAGAACATCCGAAACAAGTATCCGCAGATCGTACATTGATTTGTATCATTCGACTTTTCAATTATTATTTTACCAATAAAATGACTGTGAACAGCATGTACAGATAGTCATCTGACTATCTATACAAACATTATACATGGATGCTGTTTCGGCTGTACATGATATGGCAATATTACGGCCCGCTCTGGAGCAACCCTGCGATTTGGTCGGACATTCGCAGCCCTATTATCCTTTGTCGATGTAAAGATACTTTACCGAACTGCTTTTCTATGAGGCAGTTACATTTTACGATGCTTACAGACCAACTGAGTTTAGTGCACTTTTATTTAGTCGATTATCGGGGAATTTATCGGCTATTTCTAAATAAAAATAAGTTATGGTTGGTTAACGGTTTGATATTTTATTTGCTTTTGTACGCTCACTTTGTTTTATGGAGTTTTTATTATTGTGTGTTATTTGTTTTACTTGAATTTGATGTTAAAAGCTAAAGATAATCTTGTGATTTCAAAAAATATTTTCAAGAAGGCGGCACCAGAAGACATGAGTTCCAAACTGAAGTAACATTACCAAATCTGTGGCCATATTCAAATACCTCATAAAATCTCTAAAGGCAGTTATTGGACGCCGTATTTAACATTTACAAACTTTTATGCTACTAGGTACTCTGTTAGTTTTTGTATGACAAATCTTGCAGTTGAATTTTACACTAGTTTTCCTCAACCGATTGAGCTGAAATTTGGCTTACTTAGTATGTAATTTGGTAACAATGCAATGTTGTCGTACCATCGTGCTGACTTTATGATGGAGACAGAAAAGACTTAACCCCGTCGTGATCGGATTTGTTTGATTTGTCTTCCCAAGCACTTTGCACACACACACTTCCTAAATGATTATAATATATAGCGTGATTAAAAAGTCTGATTTTTTTTTAGATAGTAAAAATTCAAATCCAAGCACATTCGTAATAAGGTTCATCGTCATCAACCTATTAGTAGTCCAATGCTGGAAATAGGCCTCCCCTAATGAGCCCCATAGCGCCCTGTCTTCAGCTTGCCGCATCCAGCATCTGCCTGTAGTCCTTCGCATAAGTACAAAGGAATAAAACTACTTGGAAAATGTTCCGAAGATCGAAGAACATGTTCCCAAAGCAGCCCGCCACATAAAACAAAAGAAACGCGAAAGAGAACTGGCAACATCACATGAACACACGTCCCGCCCCTTACAAGTCAATAACAGGGTAACACGGCCTGCATACTGAGTGGACAAAACTGGGTGAAACCGGTTACACCCGCATTTTTTACAAGGGATCTTTTACCCTTTTATTAGGTGAAGTTTGACTGAAGTAGAGCTGTGATTTAACGAGATGTGTGAATACTTGCTTTTACTAATAGGTCATTTGAGCCAAAATATTGGATCAACCAACATAATGAAAGAAATTACAATGTCATTGTCATAGTAAAACGATTGGTTAGTTGAATTCAGGAACAAGCTGAGTCAGGACCTGTTATACCTACACACACGTGCTCGTCTGTTTGCCGAGTGAGACTTCACCTGCTTTTTAGTACTAAGGTAGTCTTATATTTCTATATCAAAGTTTCTGTATTGTGTGATAAATCATTTTTTTTTCTTAATTCGCCCCATGTTTGATAAAGATAAAGTGTTGACATTGACACTCAGTGAACTACCACTGCTGGATAAAGGCTTCGCCTCTTCCTGATCTCCTAAATCCAGCATACTTACAGTCTTTCACAAGCCTACTTCTTACGCTTAGTTTGCCGACTCGCGGTCTCCACTCAATACTCTATTCGTAGTTTAACGTTTTGTTTGCTAAAAGCTCATACTCGTAGTTATCAACTATAACATGAAAAAATTCAATTTGTCTAAGAAGAAACAACATAAAATACTTTTAGGAATCGTTTGCATGCTCCAATTTCCAATCGCTTGCTTACGTCACTTCGATGTTAAAACATTTTGAAGTGCGAATGCGAACAATTTGGAAATCCTATGAAGCATATAAAGTTTCCAAATGATACTCAGTTAAAAAACAGCCTTTTGAAGACCCTATCATATTCATCGTCAGTCTATTTTAGTCCACTGCTGGACATAGGCCTCCCCCAATGAGCGCCATAGCGCCCTATCTTCAGCTTGACGCATCCAGCATCTCCCTACAGTCTTTCGCAGGTCGTCCTCCCATATGGTCGCAGGGCGTCCTAAACTACGTTTGCCGAGTCGTGGTCTCCACTCCACCCAAGAAAACATTTACCTCACCGGTTGTCGGTTCTTCGCGAGATATGGCCGGCCCACTGCCACTTCAGCTTACTAATTCTTAGAGCTATGTCGATAACTTTGGTTCTCTGTATTCGTTACGAACTCCGAGCCAAGCGATACTACAGTTAAAAAACAGCCTTTTGAAGACCCTATCATACTATCTATTGGAAACCGTACATGGTCGATTACCCAATAAAGCTTGTATTCGGTAACCATATCAGAAGGCAGGGTTCGCAGTTATTGACAACTGTTTATTGTTCGTATCTGGGTCAGTGATTGACCTACTAAGAAATGCTCTGGCTTTGTATTGATGCAAATACACCATTTGTCAGGACCAAATGCTCTGCATCAGTCTTATTGCGGTTGAATTCTGAAGCTTTGAAGTAAACAGGGAGCATTACATAGTTTCTTTTATACCAAATGTGCAAGAAATAATTATCTATGTATCTGATGAGGAGTTGTATTGATTTTTGTTTATAATGTAGACCTACATAATTATATGTTTGACCACAATCTCACCTAATTGAAAATGGACATCGGCCGCATCCCACGCAGAACCGACAACCGCTGGGGTAAACAATGTTCTTGAGTGGAGACCGCAACTTGGCAAACGTAGTGTAGGACGCCATCCGGCCAGGTGGGATGACGACCTGCGAAGGACTGCGGGCAGATGCTGGGCGCTATGGCGCTCATTAGGACGCTATGGCCTCTGATATATCAGTAGCTCTAGAACCTACTGAAATCAAATGCGTATATTTGTAGTTAAAAATAAATATGTACAATTAAAAAAACGTTATTTAACAAAGACAATACGATATACTATAATACAATAGGTATTAGTTCACTTAGTTTTAACTACAAAATGGTCCCAACTTAGCTTATGCAGATGTTAGTAAAAATACCTGCGCTGGTTTTCCGCTGGGGCCGATGGGACCGAGGAAAAACAAATTAAAATAATATAAAAGCGATAAAAGCTATTCACTTTTGTATTGTGTTAGTAATCATTGAAATGCTATGTTTTTTTCTTTCAATTTTAGAACACTACCTTTATAAAAACTTTGGAACAACTCCAACAATACCGCTCGGTGCCCACAATCAACATCCAATGTCTCTCGATGGAATTCAAAACTCGCCGTTTTCCTTTTGTATAAAAATATCAATTTTAGCAAGACATCTGTTCAGTGACCGACGAAATCGCCCTTATTTCTAGCGACATAGAGTCGATTGGATGTGTATTGTGCTGGCCACAACGACGAGCAGAGCTATTGTTTCATAGGCGAGCGAGTTTCGTTCTGCAGTAGGTTGTGCGTGATAGAGCTGAAACTCGGACTTTTATCATTTATTGGACGGTTTTTATCATTTTTTGTTAGTGTTCGTTTGCTCACTTGGATAAAGTAATAGTCAAACTAAAGTCCAAAGATATTCACCTTTATCACATCTAATGGAAATTACTCATTCTTGATGTTAGCCTTTTGTATTTACCTTTGTGAGAGAAAATAAACGTTTTATTTATGTATCCGCTAAAACTAAGCAGATCCCTCAATTCAATATAAGGCCAACAGAACATTACAATTCAATTAACATTTTAAAACTCTCGATACGCCATTTTGTGGCGGTGGCCATCTTGGACCAAACATAGCTAAGAACACTCCCGACTAAGAATTATTATTTACGGGTTTTCAGGTTGTTTTCTCTGCACCTTTAATTAAAAAATTAAAGTCTTAGTTTAGTTATTTAGTAAGTTTATCATATTGTTATCTAGGTACTACAGAAAACACGAACTCTGGTTAGCTCGCTGTGTGGATTGTGCAGCATTATTTATTATTTACTAGCGACCCTCCCCGGCTTCGCACGGGTGCAAATGCATGTATTCATCATCATCATCAGCCTATGATAATCCACTGCTGGACGTAGGCCTCCCCAAATGAGCGCCATGGCGCCCTGTCTTCAGCTTGACGCATTTACCTGCAGTCTTTCGCAGAACGTCATTCCACCTGGTCGGAGGGCGTCCTACACTACGTTTACCGAGTCGTGGTCTCCACTCAAGAACGCGCTTGCCGCAGCGGCCGTCGGTTCTTTGCGAGATATGGCCGGCCCACTGCCACTTCAGCTTGCTAATTCTTAGAGCTATGTCGATAACTTTGGTTCGTTCGAGCTATGTCGAAACTCCGAGCATAGCTCTTTCCATAGTTCGCTGAGCGACTTTAAACTGGTGGACCAGCCCTATCGTGAGTGTCCACGTCTCAGCTCCGTAGGTCATAACGGGTAGGACGCACTGGTTGAAAACTTTCGTTTTCAAGCATTGCGGTATGGATGACCAAAAGTCCCAAACGCTGCCCAGCCTAGCTGGATCCTCCTTTTGGCCTCCTTTTAGAAATTGTTTTTACCAAACTGCAGAATCTGCCCCAGGTAGGTGTATTCGGAAACGATCTCGAAAAGGTGACCATGTACGACCACCGACCTGGATCAATGTGACCATTGAATATGACTTTGGTTTTATCCAAGTTCATGCCAAGACCGATACATCGGGAGGCTGAAGCTAAGCCGTTCAGTCCAGCATCTGCTTCAGCTCCTCTAGCGACTCCGCTACTCAGCGACTTTGTTTTATACTATGTAGAGATATTGTTAAACACATCTCTCCATCTATGACACTGATGTGGCACTACGCAGCTGAATGGGTCAGCTTTCTTAGATCGATCCTTCTTACGTGGTTCGGAGGTGGCGCTGCTGGCACGAACTATCTATAAAGCATGGACGGCCGGCTGTTCTTCTTTCCTCAGCGCGTTCATTTTGTATAAACAACCTTGATTGAATAAATTCCTTTCTGTTATAGCTGGCTGGTTTTCTTTCCCTGCAGTTTACATGGTAACCCTGACGGTCCCTTGGAGCTCCTCCATTTGGTCCTCTGGCTGGCCAAAGACTACGTTGGAACCCTCCAGCAGCGGACCAAATGGAGAAGCTGCAAGGGACCGCTTCTCGTCGCTGGAACCCTGGTACTGGTGAAGGACGACCGCCTCCCACCCAATCAATGGAAACTTGGAAGGATAGTCAAAACCCACGACGGAGAAGACAACGAGAGTAGAGTAGCGTCCATACAAACAGCAGCGTCAAAAATAATAAAACGCAGATTCAATACATACCATAAGTCCATTACCTTTAAGTTAGATCATAAATTATATAAGTTAGACATTGACGTTGACGTCATCTTGACTCTTTAATCATTTGAATTTATAATTGAATATTTATTATGATAATTTAATTTAAGCTACATTATTGATTATTTGACTGTATTTTAACTGTATTTATAACATATTGTGTTCTTAGCTTTTATATTGATACTTATAGATATTTTATATTTACCTCTGTAATTAGTGTAATTGGCCCGTTCTGATTACATAAATAAATAATAATAAATAATAAAATAATAATATTTCTTCAGTTTCGCATCTACAACCTCGACCCTCCGTTCCACGTGTATGCGCTAGGACGCCGCATTTGTTGAGTGTGTAAATTCTGTTCTGCACAGATGCTGGTGAAACTAAACCCTGGCTGATTGAATTCGTTTCAGCCTGAAACAAAATGAAGTAGGTAATATTTAGTTTCAGACTGAAACTAATTCAAATGCAAGAGCATGCGAATTCAGTAGCAGATTATATTTTATTTATTCAGAGCATTTAATTTATAATGTAAATAAGAGTTTACATTATAAATTGTACGATTTCTTTGTTATATAAAGCTATAAAACAGCGTAATTCTAATAGTGGGCTTGGTTTCGTATGGTCTTTAATGTAAAATGTCTTAGTAAGAAAAACCATTGTAGCTATAGCTTGAAGCGATACGGCCGCCTGTTCGCAGCGTTATCGCTTTAAGTGATTTCTTTCAGGCGACTATACCACATTAATTTATATTTTATGGACATTTTCACACCGCTATAGAGAAATTAGTTTTATTTGAATATGTGCTAATTGACAGATATACCTACATAATTAGAGCAGTTTATTTGAATATGTGTCAAATGACAGACATAATGAGGCTTCTGCTATTGAGATCGTATTCTACATCTGGCATTAGCTGGCCAGCCCAAACTTGTTTTAATACATTGAGTGCCCACGACGCATCCAATGAAGTAATGCATTGCTAAAGCTAAACTTGACAGTGAATGTGTTAACTACACACCGTTGGGCAAATCTCCACCATTTCCATCCTTTTTAGTGTGTTCCAAGCTCAAAAAACATCAATCTCAATCAATATTCTTGTTGCAGATCCATACACAGCTTCGAAAATCCAATGCAACGAGACAGTAGTTCTCTCTCGCTCGCACCCGCACGCGACAGTATCTAGCGCAGGCTTCCCTCTCCCTTACCCCGACGATGTGCAGTGTGTGACCGAGCTACGCGCGCCGCCTCATCACACGCTTACTTTGCAGTTCGAGGAGCTGATGACGGAACTAGAGCCGCAGTGAGTACCTACTCATTTCAGCTGATAAACGTCCACTGCTGGATATAGGCATAGGCCACGGCCAAAGATCGCCACATGGTAGGGAAGCCCACGATGCTAAATGGGGATTCCCTCCGACTTCTTTACGTCACTCAAAAATGTATATTTTTTTTATTTATTTATTGAGGAATAACAAACGACTAGGTTACTTTAACTTATTATACAATATTTGTGTTAGTACTTTACAATGTAAACATGACCGACATTCTCAATGTAGCGCAACGCTATCCACATATGAGCTATATTAAACATCTTCTCTATAATATAAAAATGAATCGCTGAATGTTTTGCTAAGCGCAAAACTCGAGAGCAGCTGAATCGATTTCGCTAATTCTTTTTTAGAATATTCCTTGAAGTACGAGGATGGTTCTTACGGAGAGAAAAAATTTAAAAAATTGCCTGAAACAAATGACCACCCAATAGCGGGCGAAGCCGGGGCGGGCCGCTAGTATATAATAAAAAACATGCAACTAGAATGCCTAACTAGCTAGGCAAGAGCTAGGTTTCTCTTAAACAACTAAGTAAAGCTAATAAACTAAAGTTCTAAATAACCAAACTGTGAATTTACAAAAAAGTGATATTCAGACTTAGCCGCTCTCTTGTTCTAGGGTTGCGATATGTCCCGCAAAATTACAGTTTAGTTTCATTTACATAAATCTATGTAAATGGTTTGGTAGAGACCTACATTTTCTTGGTTCCATGATCCGAATAATAACCTCCTGGACTTTTGTTCTTTTGTTATACGTCTAATATCAAAGTTCTCGTTCAAAGATATTTGAAGTTATTTCGTTGGTACGAGTAGGTATATTAATGACTAGCGGACCTTCCCGACTTCGCACGGTTTTAGTACGGATCCCTAACTTTTTTGAAAATATAATATACCCTATGTTCACCGGGGATAGGGTAGCTTCTCAACGGTGAAAGAATTTTTTAAATCGGTCCAGTAGTTTGGGAGCCTGTTCATAAAAAATAAACAAACAAAAAAATCAAACCTTTCCTCTTTATAATATTAGCATTGATATCGATCATTTATCGGGTATTTATCGCCTCGTGGAATCCTGTGTGTGCGTCGTGATTCGACTGTACTGCAGTCGGACTTGGTCAGTATAGTGTGTTGTACTGTGAACTTGGACATTCCTGATTCTGAAGACGAATCGAGTGTAGTCGTGGATACACCGTCAATTTTCAGTTGTAACTCGAAATACAGTCGCCCTGTGACCACGATCGCTGTAATGCGATGGAAACGTCATTATCATCAGCCTATAGCAGTCGCTGGACATAGGCCTCCCCAATGAGCGCCATAGCGCCCTGTCTTCAGCTTGTCGTGTAGCCTATGTATCTGTTTCTTGATGGAAACGTAGGGGGAAAAAAGCACACGATAAATAACCTCTTCCTCTTTAATATGTATCGCGAAAGTTTAAAAAGTTGTATTTCGTTGGTAGTTTAAGAAAACAAACGGCCAAATCCAAATCCATCTACAAATCAAATTGCTTTATTCTCTCTATTCTTCGTAAGCAAAACGTGAAACATCGTTTCTGCGAGCTGTAAGCAAAACGTGAAACATCGTTTCTGCTAGCTGTAAGCAAACAAGATTCTTTTATTCCAATATTTATTTAATTCCATATTTACCTTCGTATTTTGTACAATGTTTTCCTAGAAGGCAAAGACCCCGAGACAAACACAAGAACCTACGAGAGACGGGAATCAAACCGGTGATTCACACCAAATCCCGGGGAAATGAAGTGCCAACAGTAAAAGCCTGGATTACAAGCGGCTAGAAACTTAGACAAATGACAAAAACGAAATATGCCCTTCACTTAGTAATTCATAATCAAGAAACTAACGAAAGATAAAAGTCGTCCGGGTGATGGTGGTCCCTAGATATATGGAGAGATTTGTCATAACAATCAAAAAATATTTAATTAAATCTATGATTAATGTCGTGATGGTTTCATAATACATTGACACCGTGACATTGTGTTTTTTTATACATTTTGTACAAAGACACAACAGATATGTGCGATGCTATTACGCTTTATTTTCTAGACAGCTTAGACACGCGTTCCATCAATGTCTTATGGACATCATCATCATCAGCCTTTAGCAGTCCACTGCTGGACATAGGCCTCCCCCAATGAGCGCCATAGCGCCCTGTCTTCAGCTTGCCGCATCCAGCATCTACCTGCAGTCTTTGGCAGGTCGTCATCCCACCTTGTCGGAAGGCGTTCTACACTACTTTCAATTTATTTATTCAGATAATAATTATTCAATGTTCCATGGTGTAAGTTTGCTTATAACTAGAGGTTAGTACTTAAAATAATAACAGATTTGGTCCTCTGGAATAATTTGTAAATTACAGGACAGTTTTAAAAGCACCTGGTACTTGCATCTCTAGATAGATTTTATCTTTATTTTTCTTACAACAACCAAGAACTGAGCCGTTTTCCGTTCTGCTAACATTATCAATCGCACCATGTTTAGGTTCTGTTTTCTGTAGGGTATTGCCGCCCTAGTCAAATACAATATAACTAGGATCATAGCTCGGTTCACGGAATGGAACACATTTATCATATTATTGGAATGTGGGCATTAGGAACGTACAAGAAATATGAATTTTGTTTATTGGAATAGGGGAAAATGGGAATTTGGCATTATGTCTTGGTGACGTTCCAATTTCTTAACAAACAGGAAATATATTATGTACAAATAGTAATTGAATTGATATACATATGTAGTCGCTAGTTTCTACCAGCAGCTTCATTCACTATTACAGTATAAAGAGAACACTTAATTCTTAAAATGTTTCTTTTTGCCAAAAGGGTTTGATTATTCTAGCCCTAACATCGGCAACCAACTTGTTTTTTTTTTACAATGCGCCCAATGGGTGTTTTTGGACATTATGTTTATGGTCATTTTTATTTGAGTAGTTATCCGAATATGTGTATAATGCTTATAGTGCGCGGCAATTTTGAAAAAATGGTGGACGATGTAAGGGGCTAACCAAGGGACATCACAAACAAAAATATTTAACACTTTGACTGCTGAAATCACACGGTATGTGTTTTCTACAAGTGACTAATATGCGTAAATCCACACTAGCGCAGCGGCTGAGAAAATACAGATCTGTGTGACTCAGCACAGTCGTAATATTTTTCGAACGAAACGCATGTGCGGCGCAACACAACCGCTGTGTAGAGCGGTAGCACGAATTTTTTAGGTTAAAAAAAAGATCGCAGTCGTCATAAAAAATCGCAGTCAAAGTGTTAAATCCTTTTCATTACGCTTCGTTTAGTATATATGACATATAGACAGAAAAAGTGAAGTACTTTCGCATACGTACCTAAGTATAAACTACTTTCACTTCAAATCTAAAATTTAGTTTATTCGTTCTAATATAATTTTTGTTCAATGTTTAGTTTTGTTTGTTATGTACTTGTTGTCTGTCTGTGTCAAAATAAATGCTATTATTTTCTGAAACGATACGCGTCCAAAGTGTCCAAGCTAGAAATTTCAAGTCACCATTTATTTTCAAATGTTCTGCGCTTTCAGAAAACTATGAATAGGAATTTCCCAAGGCGCTGTCGTCGTCTTGTTTTCGAAACAGAAGTCGGAAAGATATCCTCGGTCCCAGTGCAGCACTTTGTATTTGTATGAAAATCTATAGTAGAAGGTGGACAAGAATCTTATTCGGAACCTATATTTCGAATATGTGGGTAGGGTCTTAATGCAAAAATAACAAAAGTCTAACATGCTAAGTCCAAAAGTCCAACATGCAAGTCCATAAGAAACGGAAATAAGCCTCTGCCTAAAAATTGCAATGTATTACTTTTTTCATTGATAAAAATGCTTACAGAAAAATATCACTTACGCATTTCGAAGGCAAGACAGACAGAATTCGTTATTGTAGCGATCTTAATGAACTAGCGCGTCAATCACGCATTTATAAATCTTTACAGATGTAAAATTAATTGTGAGACTTATCATGGGTCACCTTATACGTCTTTTGAGTCATCTATGTCCTATTTTCTAGATCTTTTAGGTTATACTTTTGTAACTAAAAGCCTGTCTTTTCTTAAAAGATAAAGTCTATTTCTAAAGGAAAATAACAAGATGGAATTCCTCTCTTTATGTAGGATTTAGGGCTGACCTGGTCAAGGAACGCGATTTCTGAGTTTGGGTGAGAACTTTGTCAAGCAGTGGGATTCTCAAGCTTTTTTTTTAAACGACGTTGTTTTAAATAAATATGCTTGAAAATCCGCGGGAAACGCCTATCGTAATAAACGAGTTTCTTTCGCTTAAGGGCCAGACTCCACCAAAGCTGAACTGGGCTGAGTGGAAAAGAAACATGTTTTAAACAACCAACAGAACGTCGTTATCAATACATCTCGTCTCCGAGCAGCTTTAGTGGAGACCACCGAACGGAGCCGGATCGGGTTCGTGGCTTAGGCCCCCAGTGGTCGACGCACCTGTGGTCGACGCCCCCGGTCAGTTTAATTTAATCCGAAGATTGTTTTTATCAAATGTACTGGCAGGCATAAAAGGCATATATTTGTATGCGAAGAAACAAAGAAAGATCGACTTGACTTGACTTCTTTTATCTGGCTATATGTGTCTGGTTTGCCAAAGAGAGATCGAAGCGGAGATGTGAGCTGAGTCTCGCTAGTGCATTCATCTCAACAAACGACTGACGTAACAAGTACTATTTTAACGGTTATTTATCGCGTAACAAGTACTATCTTAAACAACTGACGCTCGCTGCACGCAGCGCAGCCGCTCTAGCCAGCACACATCTCCATCCTAAGGTTGCCTGGTAGAGATCCCTCTTAGCAATAAGCCGCCCTTTATACTTTCTAAGCGTTTATTTCTGTATTTTTTTTCCTTTTTTTGGGGTATAATAAAGTGTTTTCTATCTGTATATCTCCGCACAACTTTAGTGGAGACACCCTAGCTAAAAAACGTTTCATCCCGCCTCCGTTACGGAAATCTTCGCACATCTCCGCTTTGGTGGAGTCTGTGCCTTATCCGGCTTAATGTTGAACGCATTAAATAAGCGGCGAAACACGCCGAGAATTTCTTTAAAGAGATTCCTTTTCTCATTTACTTTTAAAATATAATTTTACCCGCCAGGTGTCACTTATTTGAATATCTATCATTCGTAGGCTGCGGTTACACGAACTCTCGTTGGTATATCCACAGCGTGTTTAACGTTTTTATAAGATTAAAATGTATTTAAGATATACTTCGCGCTTCGGAAAGCGCGAAAAGCCGTTGTTCTTCGCGCATAAGGTCATGCGCCAAAACCATCAACGGCTTTTCGTGCAGCCTCCCCAGTAGTTTGTGGAATTACGCTAAAACACCTATCCTAGCGGAAGGCCTTGGTTCCCCACGGACCTAGGGTTCAAATGCGTAGACTCGTTGAGACCTCCATATTTACGCCTCTATAATGTTTTGAGAGTTGAAAACTCATAAAAAACTGTCAAATATTATGAATTTATGAGACTCACCCCCGGATACTCTAACGCATCTCAGACTTAAGCACATCTCAAGTGACGAACTTTTGACAAATTTTCAATGAAAACTGTCAAAAAGTCGCGAACGAGACGAGTTTAAATCTGGCGTTTGAGGATTCGGGCGTAACAGATAGGCGCTAGCACAAGCTTCTTTTTATCAATGGTGTACAACTCGTGTAAATCCAGCCTCAGCCATAAACCGAGCTATACTGTGTTAAATTTCGAATGTCATTATGCTAATCGAAAAGCTTTCAGTGAAAAATAAAATGGAGTTTTACTGGCCTCGTCAAAATGGCACGTAGAATATAGGTCAGACGTAGCTGTTTATGGATAGCTTTATTTCGCACATCGTATTAAAAATGCACTTAAATGTTTTAATAAAATCATTTCGCGGTTGATCCTGCTTTTATTTTTAGCCACTTCACCAGATATGGGAAAATTTGGATTTTTTATAGAACAATATAGAAAGTTAGTACCTACTTATTAGAGACACGACAGGTGGTAAGTACGCAGCGCATGAGCATTGCCATACAGCCGGACAATCTTGGGGATGCGCGCCGAGTGGTATTGATATGGATCAGTTGAGCTACCTTTAGATTGTTTACAGCAGTCAGCTCATGCACTTTCACAGTTGTAAATACAAGTTCTAATTTGTTTCTATTATTTGATTGTACTTTGTTTGTTAATAAAGTATCGTAGACCAAACCAAAGAAACATGCGTTTTTTTTAAGTTTTCTCATGGTTTATTTACTTTGCTTCCTATAAAAAATGCCACCTATGAGCAGCCAAAATACTATGACAAAACACTTAGGAATAGTTATACTATCAGCAGTAGTCCAAGCATGCTATTACTGATGGAATAGACAATAATGACATCGTATCGCATCGTCATACATTGCGTACATTATTGAAGTAAAAGAAATGAAGTTCAAATAATTTACGCATTCGAAGACAAAATGACGGAATATTTATCTATTCTACCCTAGACAACTATCGGCAGTCGACTGCTACAGGCTGATGATGATGATGACCCTAGACAAGTATCCTATGGTCGTCCTACTGAAGCGGATTACGAATGGACCGGTTCCTAGTAAAACCATGAGATATGTATAATAGGCTTATGACTTATCAATTTCCAATCTATCTCCGGACTTCCTAACGGTAGTCGAGTTTTCATTTATTCTATACATAAATAAATTTAAGCTACCTTTGATATGTGACAAAGGTAGCTTTGGTATGTACCCAGAACAGGAAAAGATACACTTTTCTAACAGTTTACCAAAATCAAAGTACCTAAGATTGTCTTAAAAAGAAACCACTATTTTTTTTAGGTTAGCGGTCCCTTATTTCGCGGTACCAATTCGTGGTAATTTGACACCAAAACACCTTCTCGCCAAACCAAGTTCGGTCTAGCGAGCCATATTAGAGCTCCTGATAGAAAAATCCGTGATATCTAGGGTTGCCGTCATCGAAATCAATGAGGAAGCCTATATATTATATAATTTGACACCATCAGTTCGCGATCCTAGCGGCGAATTGCAATTTTAGATACATATTAATATGAGTACAATACCTACCTATAGCTAAGCATAACATGCAATTTCGTACAAACCACAAAATAAGTGCTTCGTTAGACATAGATTTGTTTAAATACCACAATATCCTATGCAATAGGCACTTTTCTAAAAAAGTTTATTTGTAGGAATGTAAGGACTCCTTTCTCAAAGACTACATAATGCCCTTTGATGACGTAATCCAAAGGCGATGTTTACTAGGAACACACACAAGTCAACATGTCCGCTCCCCGAAGTACTCTTGAGTCCACAAACTGTTGGCGAACATAAATTTAATTAGTGCGCTGTACGGAACTTTTAACTATTTACGTAAACTAGGTTTGGGCGGTAATTAGTGATGTTATCTGCTCAGTATAAGGGGTTAAGGGGTGTGGGACGAGTTGCGAGCGCGGAAAACATCTTAAAATCTCTGGTTATATAACGCTCGAGACGTATTTTAAAGTCGATCATAATGTCCTAGCCTACCTTTCGGTGGCCAATTTTAACGGAAACTAGTCATGTATACATAGCTGGTCATATGAAAGTGCACAAGTGTGTGCGCAAATACAGATGCACTCTTTGTTCCTTCACTCTCATATTCCGATGGGACGACAGACTGACACGAACGGGGCGTGGTCAGGCACAGGACCAAAACGTCTTAACGTTCTTTTCGGGGCACCACCGAGGTGCAACACCACCAACTTCCTGATTCCGGATTGTTATTTTTTTTACCAGAAAAACGTCGGGCAAATAATAATATTTGGCCTGACCCCGGATTTTAACCCAAGACTTCATTATCACATGTAAACATGGCAAAATACATAAACTCAACAAAAAAGAAATAACAATAACGTTTGCCACAGATTTTTAGGAAATTTATATTTATAGGTGATTTGTCGTTTGTGTACATTTTATTTGTTAAGGGGACTCCAGAGTGCCATGTATGGCGCACAGTCTATAAGATTTCTCTAAAGTGCATCTAATATAAGTGATTAAAAATATCACATTACCTAAACAAATAACTGATCTTCAAAAGTTTATATTTCATTTTACAATAGTTTATGTAGTTTTGTAATAAAACACTGGAGAATAACACTTTAAAACAGCACAGGGTTTTAGACTTTACAGAAAATATAGTAACTTCAAGTGAATTTAAAATACTACAATAACTGCTTCATCATAATATCTTTCTTATAAATATTCGTAATTTTTGTAGAATTATATACAAAAAGAATAAAACCCAATAAACACATTTTTGTAAGGCGTTTTGCGAAATTATTCGATCCTAGTAAATATTTTGTCACAACAAATTCAACCTTATTGATACAATATCCCTTCCTATATAACTCAAAATCGCTTCAAATAACGTCAGTCGGAGGCTGGATGCCTTCTCGGACGGACGTAAGGTTATGTCACTTTTTTGCATTTGACAGCTGTTGTCGTCGTTCGAATTACGATGTTTGACAATTTTTGTTTTTCAGTTCCGATAGTCTTTATACCATTGAAATAGAGTTAGTTTTGACATGCACGAGCGCCAACTGTATTTGTTTTGCAAATGTCAGTGAACGTAGAGTTACTCATAAAAGTTTATTAATTAGAAGTTACCTTCCTATAGTAAAGCTGTAAATGATGTCAACAAATTCAAACAAAAATAAATTGACATGTGGAGTTAACAATATTTACTTAAGAAATTCTCTCCCTATCTAAAAGTTTTTTTAAATTGCTATTTTTCGTTAAGGTAGGTACTTAGTTAATCTTTATATAAACTTTTCAAACAAAAATGAATAGCTTTATGTGTTGCTATTCGCAAAACTTAAGAATGGCTGGAACTTTTTAGGTAATGAAGTCCGAGGAAGGTTTTCACGACGACAAACTATTATTTTTATTTATTTATTGTTTTTTTTGCTATTTTGCGAACGCAATAGGGGAAGTCAAGAACTTTAATTAGGCTAAATTACAAAATGTCTTGATTGTTACTTATTATTAATTTTGTTTATTGTTGTTACTACTTACCTATTGCAAAATTTTATTTTAAATATGTATTTTTCATTTTATTTGCATTGGGTATTGTTTTAAGTTAGTTTTATAGAAATTTTAAAGAACGACCTTAGGTTTAGTTCGTATACGAATTTCCGCCTGCTTCCTTTGTAATGATGTTTTTTTCAGTTTCTTTGAAATAAGTTCATAGTTGTTATGCATTGTTGGAGAGCTAAGAAAACGGTTATGTTTTTAAAATAATCTGCAAGCCAAGTTTCATAACGTTTTTTTTAGTTTTTAAGGCATTTTAGAGGAAAAAAATCTCAATGAATAATGAAATAATATCGTTTTTTATCTCGCATTTTTAAATTTGGAGCGATAATTGTTGTTTTAATATTGATAAATAACCCGTGTTTATTCGTTTTTATAAATCAGAAGAAAAAAATAGATTTAAATAGACAGTTTTTTTAAATTAATTTTTGATGTTGCACTTTTGACTTATTTTGAAAAAAGCTAAAAATCATGATAACTTAAAAATGGTTCACTTTTGCATGATGCACATGGGGGTGAAAATTATCGCAAATAGTCACCCCTATCACCTCTTAACGGGAACACGTCGAATTACCAATAACCCTTTATATTATATTTTTATTTATTATTATATTTTATTGTAAATTTCCCGTTAATAGGTGATATAAGTGATTTTTTACAGTATCCTTGGTCCTTCTTTAAATTATAAATTAATTATTAGACAATTATTCCCTTAATTATAAAAGCTATAAGAAAAAACTTAGAGGCACTCTACCTACAATGTACGTAGTATGTCATACGATGAAACAGAAAATTATCTGACTTTTATAAAGTAGGCTACTAATTGTATGCAATTTTATTATAAAAACTACTTACGTACTTAGCGTACTTATGTGGACTTACTTATGTTAAGTACGCTAAAGCAGTGTTTATAATAAAGGTGCTACAATTTGTAGCCTACTTTAGATAGATTTGATAATTTGTTTATTGTCAGCTAGCATGCACTTTCTTTGCATGAAAAACGGGTTTTTAGCCAGTTCAGGTAAAAACATTATCAAGCATTATCTTATTCCTATACAATGCAACATTTTTTCCAATAATATGTAGAAACAAAATCTAACTCTTTATAATGATATAGAATCGAATGCACTTTAAAACAAACCCGGAGATGACATTATTACCTATTTTATGTGCTTCTCATTTCGAAGAATATTTAAAAGATCATTTATAAGCTACCTACCTAATATTAAGCTACATACGGTTTAATTTAGGTACCTAGGATATCGGGCAAATATTAGTATTACATTAGAAATTAATAATGATTGTAACTTAAATTTGCTTGTAATTTTGTAACATAGAATAAATACCTTTTTCATGTTTTTAGTAGGTACCTTACATCAACCAAAAGAACTTAAGTTTGCCTATTCTATAACAGACAAAATTTGCACAAGTCTATGTAAAAAATAAGCGCCGTCTGTCGACCACTTTTGGTAAAATTGACATGCAATCTGACAGTCTTAGTTATTCACGGGATCCCCTTAAATAAATTTAGCTTCAAAGTTTTCCTTTGAATTTCTATTTCAAATACAGCACAAGCTCGCAATACATAATGTTTACACGAGTATTAACGAGATATTCGTGTACTGGGAAACCTAACTGCGAACTAGGTCAACTTAGTTAGCTTTTAGCAATCGAAATAGGACCTAGATCGTTTAATTGGCGGTTTCGTAGTATCGGCGTCTGAGATCTGAGTTTCCAATTAGTGACCAGGCAAACCCGCCCCTGATTATGTACCTCGCGACCGTTTTGCGACAGGCGTAAATTAAGCAATCAGTGCTGTCCAACGCCAATTTTGACGTTCTAGCTGGTGTCAAACTAATACAAAATTGACTTTTGACAGCACTGATTGCCTAATTAACGCCTGTCGCAAACCGGTCGCGAGTTACATAATCACCCGGCCGATGGAAAGAGGATATTTGTGGTAGAACTCAATGAAAAGCAAATATACCTTCATAAATAAATATAGAAAATAATAAATAGATAATGTCGACCGATGTGGCGCGGTGGGCGAAGGTCCGTCTGCGACGCAGGACGTTGTGGGTTCGATTCCCACCTCGGAAAATAAAACGTAAAAAAAAAAAAAAAAAAATCACGTATGTATCCGAAATACAGCTTTCATTGCAGTGTTTAAGGGTCGTTTGAAGAATAAATGGTTGTTGGAGAGGGTTTTCTACAGCATGGGTGAATTCCTCGAATTACCCGAACTGTAGACCCCCAACCAATGAATTAGCTTTTTGTATATGTAAGATATTCAATAAATATTATTATAATGTATCACTAAATTATCAGAAATATTATTAATTTATTAATTATATGATGAACGATAATTATGATTTACAATGGACGTGTAAAATGCTATTATTATTAATAAATTCTTGTATCGCAAAATTTTACTTTTAATAACTTGTCTTACAAATCTCAGTATAAGATTTTATTAAACAAACTAAGATAACTTCTACTAAGCCCTCGACAGATCCTCCAATCTGTCTCCGTACTCCATTCTCCGGGGCATCCATCACTGCTGAACAAGGACGAAGCACTCCTGGACTACAGAATATTAAGTAATTACATTGTAAAGTGATTATATCACTAGGGTAGAACAGTTTACATGGATACTGAGTTTTAAATTTATTAAATTTAGGAAAACGAACTGATGCTGGCGACAAGCTGAAGACGAGCGCTATGACGCTCATTGGGGGAGGCCTATGTCCAGTAGTAGACTAACATAGGCTGATGATGAGGAAAACTAACGGCTAAGCAATAATGAAAGGAATTAATCAATCTAAAAAACAATTAAGGGACATGCTTAAGAAGACTTTTTTTTGGTTGCATCTAATTATAGAGTTGTTACCAGATTTGAGCTGCGGATTTTTTTTGGGATTTTTTATTGCGACGATAGATTGTCTTTATAATGGGAACAGCTAACACGACATTCGTATACGTAGACATTCAATATCCTACTAATATTATAAACGCGAAAGTTTGTGAGGATGTATGTAAGTATGTTTGTTGCTATTTCTGTAATTATATATCCCACCAAAACATAAATGTAAAAAAGGAGAGCCAAGTTCAATACAAAAATTATGATTGGCTGTGGGCTTCGCGGCAAAAAGAATGGAGATCTAAATGAGTGCCAAGTCAAATCTATTTAGGTTAGATTTGACTTGGCCAGTTTTCATTACATCAGTCATTTTATAAAGTTATTCAACATTTTAATTCTGATTAAATCTAATTTAACTCCAATGTGTCAATTATCGCAGATAACAACAATTTGCGGTCGCTCGTGTCTTCGCACCTATACTCCGATTGAAAAAACTCGATATTTTTGTATGCCAAAGGACAAAACAAAGTGCAAGAAATGTTGTAGGGAAATATTTAACTAGTTTAGTATCATCGAAACACAGAACAAAACATTTTTTGGTTTGGAAAGCTTTCATTCTGTATTGTACCTATATCAGTCGAGTCGAGTATGAGTATCTAGTACTCATAACACAAAGCTCTGCTTAGCTTGGAGCTAGATTATGCTATGTAGATTGTCTACCATTATTTATTTAATCTCCAAACTAAAACAGCGTTTGTAATATCGGTTCCAGAAAACGAACACCTTAGTCTACAACTTATAACCTTCTTACAAAGACCTCAGACACACCTCTTCTAGGTAAATAGTTATTTGATGTCCCCAGCCTTATCTGCAGCTATTTGCAGGCGGTGGGCGCCACATCGACCGCTTAACTTTCTGCTGATAGGACAGTGCAGGGCGCTTGCTTTTATACCTTCTATTTACTCGGGGATATTTTTCAAACTTGCGATTGGTAATTGCACGTTAGTTTGCTAATAAATAGCTGTGCCCTGCGGCTTCGCCCACGTGGAAACGTATGTGTCAATTTTTATTTCAATAAAAATAACCGCTTCAAAATCCGTTGCGTAGTTTTAAAGATCTGAGCAATGTGCAGTTTATACAGTTTCAGTGAATTACCAATCACCCTGTATAAGTATCAGCACTAAGCATGATATGAACTGTACTTAAATAAATGAAAGAAATAAAATATATATAAATAAAATCTAAAAATAATAAGTAATAAATTATCAACAATGCAATCAATATTTTTCAGCAAAAGCAACTTCGGTCTGCCTTCCACTTGTTAACGCCCAATAGGGTTCACATTGTGAAACGTACTTATTCTTAAGCACTCGCGCGATCTAGAACCTTCGCTCGCTCAGTCAATTACATGCCTTATCGCTTTGCTAAATAAGATCATTTTCTAACCTACATTTCTATACTATTTCCACTAGTCTGGGAACACTCGATCAATTCTACTTCTCGCTGAGGACTCAGCGCAAATAAAAAACCGGAAAAGTGAGAGTCGGACTCGGAAACGAAGGGTTTTGTACCCATTTTTTAAAATGTCAGTGGTTTCTTTGCACTTCTTCCACTAGTGGACAAAAAATTCAAGTGAACAGAAAATTAAAATCACTTATTTCTTATTTAATAATAATTTATATAATAAAATTTTACTTATTTGTAAGCCTAACGAAATAAAGGATTTCTAAACGTTGAACGGTTCCTGAAATACAGCGGTAGATAGATAGAAAATTCATAGAAAACTATGTACAGAAAAAACTTAAAAAGCGATTGTAAAGGACGAGCGAAAAACGCCTAAAAAATGTTTTTTTATCAGTTGTAGGTACCTATTATCAGTATTTTTTTATAGCGGAAATAGGTAAACTCTGTGAAAATTTCGATTATTCGAATCATTATAATGGACCAGTAATAGTCCGCTGACAGACAGACAGACGGACGGACAGCGGAGGCTTTGTATATGAAGAATAAGGTCGTTTTTATTAGTAATAATATCTCTACCTATAGATATCTATACAAAACATTTTGAATACAGTATATATAGTAGTATAGTATTCGCGAAAAAATATATATGCAAAATAATCTTGTTGGCACCCACTGGGTACGGTACGGAACCCTAATATGAACCGCATAAAAGAATAGACCGCAATGTCTGTCCAAGTTCTCCAATATTCAACCTTAAGCTGGATGGTTAAGACTTAAATTCGTAGATCGTAAATCTTATATCTCGAGGGAGTAGGAAAGATAATTGTTTTCACGAACAAATCTCACTGGTCATTATCGCGAAATGAGTATCTTTACCTATAATGTGATGCTAAGTGCTTATCACAATTCAACTAGGTACGTTTACGATGCAGCTAAACTTAAATCCAGCATTAATTGACTCAAGCATTTTGTTTGTTTTAAACGAAACATAAAACAAAAAAATATTAAGAAGGCCTTTTACTCTATAGACGAGTAAGTACATCAATGATGCTTGGCCAGATGTCGCTGTTTCGCACCGACAATAGTAGGTACGTAAGAAATTCAATGTTGTACTTATCTTTACATAAATATTGAATTGTATCTAAAGATCTATGAAATCTAAGAAATAAATGCAGAATCATTTTAAAATGAAGGTCACCCAGTCTAGTCAACAAGTGCTTTAGATCAAAACTTTTTCTAATTCTACAAAAATTTAAATATATATATATTACATTTTTTGCGAGCGGCCCTTGAATTTTCTCAAAAAATATCTACAGTCCATTCCGAATCGAATGACACCTCAATCATAATTTTTGGAGAATTATAAAAAGTTTTGACCCAAAAAGCACTTATTGATGAGACTAACCGAAAGAAGGGATCGACCTTTGTTTAGTGCCATCTGACGTCATCCGTCAATTTCGTTCGTAATTCAAAGTACCCTCCGCACCTCCCGTAACAGTAGTATCGTAGTAGTCATCATCAACATCAGCCTATGTCCACAGCTGGACATAGGCCTCCCCTAATGAGCGCTATAACGCCCTGTCTTCAGCTTGACGCATCCAGTATCTACCTACAGTCTTTCGCAGGTTGTCATCCCACCTGGTCGGAGGGCGTCCTACACTACGTTTACCTAGTCGCGGTCTCCACCCAAGAACACGTTTACCCTAGCGGTTGTCGGTTCTTCGCGAGATATGGCCGGCCCACTGCCATTTAAGTTAGCTAACAGTTAGCAAGCTTAAGTGGCAGTGTGCGTATTTATTTGCAAATGAAAACATCCGATTTACCTTGTTTACAAACAATAGGTGGATAATGCATGCTACTACTACTACTAAGAGTACTACATGATCCACCCATTGTTTGTAAACAAGTTAAATCGGATGTTTTTTGCGAATAAATAAAACTACGGACTCTCGATGAACCAACCGCGAAGCTCGTAAAAGTTGAAGACGTGATTATTTCGCAGTCGACATTCGCCCAGAATAAGCCCCCTCTATCCCCGGGCTGTTTGTTTAGGTAATTTGCAACAACAAAGATTAGCTTCAAGATTTAACTTTAATCATTTCACAAGATTTTCAATTCCAATGTTTGCTTACAACTTGGGTTGGTTTAGCTTTAACAATGTATGTGTTTACGTTGTTGAGGTTGATGTCGTAGGTGTACCACCTACCTATTTATGTATCTAATGTATCGAAAATCGATTTAGGCAACAATTCGTCACAGCTAAAAAGTTTTCTGATTGGTCAAAACGCAAAAACGATTAAAATTTGTTTTAATCATTCACATGCAAATCTAGTTCTAATACCTTTTAGCTTTGTAATTATTGGTCACATAGCGAATTTGTTTTTATTCGTCACCCTGTCAAATAGTTCTAATTGGTTACAAGGCCTGTTATACATAGAATAGTCTTATTTTACTACCCGACAACCGTTTTGTTACGGAGCGGGGTGGCCACCTTTGAAAGAAAGAAAATTATTTATTACACACTAGCACTAGAACACACTACTTACTACACACTACTTACTAGAAAACACGTAACACAGACAAAATAAGAAAAGAAATAGAATAGGAACAAAATGTAGGCACTAACACAAGTAGCATTTGGTACTAAGTACATAGCCCTTACAGCAAGCAGATAAGCACCGTGTGTAGGAAAAACGTTGTGATCAAAAAACTTATAAAACGCGAAAATAAATGATATACCTACGGAGAAATAAAACTCTTAAATAAAGGCCTTTGCCCAGCAGTGGGACGAAACAGGCTAAATAAAAAAAATAAAAATAAAATAAAGCCCGTTCCGACATAGTTTTTTATTATTCAAAAATTTTAAAATATTACTTTTTTATGTGTTTGAGTTATAATGACGAAAACTAGCTGAAACTCGTTATAATGACGTAGCAAGTAATAGGTGCAGCACATGATTATACTCGTAGAACACAACTAGAACAGTCCCTTCTTTCATCCGAATAATGATGGAGGTGACCCAGATAGGAGCCAGGCACGTCTGCCGATCCTCGTGGCGTTGCGAAGCTGATATTACTGGGAATAAAAGAAAACTAGGCTTCCTTAACATCTGCTTCCTCCCAGGGTAAAATTAAAAGCTGACCGAGACACCAAAGTTGTACAGATAGTTGTAATAAATAAATTTCTTGTAAGTGTTCACTGCTGGACATAGGTCTCCCCTTCTGAGCGCCATACCACCCTGTCTTCAGCCGCATCCAGTCATCTGCCTGCAGTCTTTCGCAGGTCGTCATCCCACCTGGCTGGAGGGAATCCTACGCTACGTTTGCCGAGTCGCGGTCTCCTCTCAAAAACACGTTGACCCCAGCGGTTGTCATTCTTCGCGATATATGACCGGCACACTGCCACTTCAGCTTACTAATTTGTTGAGCTACATTGGTAAGTTTGTTAGCTCAATTAACTTTCAGCACCAAAAACCCCGATGTTATTTCAAACACGAATATCCCGACAAATATTCACAAGATAAAAAAAAACAGAGCTGTTTTGTCCTGTGCTTTTTATAAACTAGCTAAAATTTTTGCGACTTAACTAGACTTTGAAAACGGAACAGAGTGAAGAAGCAAAAATGATGAATCAAATAAATAAATAATTATTGGTGGATAATCTAACCTAACACAGACACCAGTCGCACACAATGTTGATATTATTTATACTAATAGTTAAAATACTCGTATAAGCACATTATGTGAAGACAGCAATTAATATGCATTAAATCTTTCAAATCCTAATTTTTTTTAGCCTTGCGATTTGCTTCTATGATCGTAGATAAATAAATAGTTTTCACCAATAAATCTTTGGTTTTGTATTCTCTACGACGTCAACAAAAAATTTCAAGGCTTCTAGAACCAAGTTAACATACAATTAGTATCTGTCGTAGTCACGGGATAACATCCCGTGGCCGAGAGTGTAAACCTGTTGAGACGTCGGGAAAATAGGTATATAAATATAAATAATATAAATAAACGCGATTAATACCCGTTGTATCAATACCTATAATTATGTGTTCAGATCGCGTAAGTTTAAAAATATTCATACAATTAGCAAACAAAGCACCTCCGTATTCAAAGCTCATTCGATCTGTCAAACACGTCTTTACTTCATTATGCGCCAGGCTTCTGTCCTGAACTATACCACCCGTTAGGAGAGGACAGGATTAGAGGTAAGGTGCTCGGAATATCAATTACTTGCTAGTGAATATCTGCAGCTCTGCTGGGCTCTAGTTAATGCTGAGGAGGTGGCGAGAGAGACGAATTGAGCTTCAGCTTAACTGTACACACGGAGCTGCCTATACAGAGCTTGAGTTCGGTTTGAATGAGACATCATGATAGACTCTCGATACTTTTGTTAAGGGTTCTCCGCGAAAAATAGCCTTAGATAGATAGATAGATTGAAAACACTTTATTATACCACACAAAACAGAAAAAAATACAGGAATAAAAACTTAGATTAAGGTATAAAGGGCGGCCTTATCGCTTAGAGCCTTATTCTGTCCCCACAGCAAATCTTTTTTTTATCAACATAGCATCATCTAGCCCGAAGCTAGGCAGAGCTTTTGTTATAGGTACTGGATGACTGTGTGTCTGTCTTGATGCTGTGTGGATTGTGTTGTGTGTAGCGTTTATTTATTTATTTAATAAGGATTGATATTCCTGTAATGATAGTAGTAATTGTATTAACGTGAATAGTACTAAACACTAAAATAATGAACTAAAAGGAATATTTACACTACCAGTACATTAATTACTAGCGGACCTTCCCTGCTTCGCAAGGTTTTAGTACGGATCCCTAACTTTAAAAAAATATAATATAGCCTATGTTCACCGGGGATAGTGTAGCTTCCCAACGGTGAAACAATTTTTCAAATCGATCCAGTAGTTTCGGAGCCTATTCATTATAAACAAATAAAAAAATAAAACCTTTCCTCTTTATAATATTAGTATAGATGTGCATTTCTTAGAGAGATGTAGATAAAAAAAATAAAAATTGAAAACACACGTACAATAGTTTCTTGTTGCAGACAGACATTCCTATTTCTATGTATTCAAGTTACATAGTTATCAACCACTAACAATGGTACATTTCTAGAATAACTTGTACCGTAATTTTTTTAATAAGATTGCAATAATAGAATCCAACATGGCGGGTTCTCGTTATTAATTGCTTCTGAATAGAAAAATAGCCTTTTCTTTTGATGTTATATTAATAATACCTTGGAAAGATAATTATAACTTCTACTGAACGGTAATAGATCATTAATAAAAAAATGGAATAAAATATGCAAGGTCTTTTATGCTATTATTAGTCGTTTTATCGTAAAATGTTTTAACATAAAAAGTTTTTGTTGAAATCTGGCTACTGTAACCAACGAAGAGTGAAAACTCTTAGTACAAGTATTTCTTAAAAGGAGGCTTCAAAATATTATGTAAGATTTTCTTTTCTACAGTCCGAGAATCTGATTCCGAGCATAGCGGCACTTTTATTTAGGTATTTTAGAATCCGAGCAAAGCGGGACTCGTGCATAGCGGAACTAACCCATAATCATGTACTTAGTGACCGAAACAAAAACATTAGAATTTGTATTTGCATTGTTCTGTCATTATGTGTGTGTTCTGTGTGAATGCTATCTAGTATTATGCTCGCCTATGTACAACTTTTTGTGCAATAAAGTATATTATATCTATCTATCTATCACAAGTCACAAAACTATATAATTATACACATGATCTTCCACCATTAATTTAGTTAGGAATCTTGTTGAAAGATCTAGAATATCAAAGGTAAAACAATCCCGCAAACTATTGTATTCTTTCTGAGCGTAAAATCCTCAAAAAGGCATACTTCGCTAAAGTACGCCCAAACATTTCTGCCAAAAGTTTTCGCTTGAAATGCAGTATAGAAATCGTGCAAGGAATCCCGTGAGTAGCAATCTACAATCCAACAAAATAGGCAACTACGTCACCATTTCTCACGGACGAGCCGGCCAAGACCTGTCGGGCGCGTGCCAAGTTGGCTAGAGGAGATATGTCATAAATATACAGGATAAATAGCCCTCCTTCCCGTGAGCCTTGCCAATGTAGGGAAATGCTGATCAGGCGCCAGGCTGGCGAATCAAATGGCCTACTTCTCATACTGCCTTATTTGCGTACCTAATTATCAAAATAACTAGAATACTACCTACTTCTTTGATGTTGTGTGGATTGTCCAGCATTACATATTTACTAGCTGCGCCAGGCTGCTTCGCCCGCGTGGAAATCGATGTGTCAAATAATTTATGAAACTTTCTCGTGAATCTATCTATTACAAAAAATCGCATTAAAATCCCTTTCGTAGTTTTAAAGATGAAGATAATATTTTTTATTTGCCAAAGACATGTGTTTGTAAGGTTACAGGTAATAGGTATACATTTCGTGGTTCAACATGCTTGACCGTTAGTCGGTATGCAAAGATATTTGAGAGAATGACATGGACTAGTTTAACATGAATTAAAATGTATCATTAAAAAAATCGTCAATAGTAACATTTACAAATTAACAACATTTTTAATTTATTTCTAAAGAGTACACCATTTAGCTCTTCTCTCTCAACTGTTTAGGTAGCTTATTAAAAATTTTAGGTGCCATACTCACAACACTTTTTCGCATTAATGCTGTGTTAGCTTGATGTGTTTGTATTTTAAAGATCTAAGCATACTTAGGGACATACAGACAGCGGGAAGCTCGTTTTATACTATGTAGTGTGTGTATAGGTAGATTCTTTAACAGCGAGTTGTTAAAAATAAATAAATAATCGATGATCAAATCTCTTGCCAAATAAAAAAGTGCGTATTTGTTTGATTTGAGAACGGAGCTTAGTAAAACTGCCTATCGGTCTAATCTTTCTCTATCATCATTTTTGGGGAACACAAATTAACGTAAGTACCAAGTCTACAGCGGGGCCAATCTACGGTGTACCAACGTCTACGGCGTAGCAACGTCTACGGTATCCTACTTAGCTTCATAACTTTAAATTTTTAAATATCTATCAGCGGAAACTTTTAATTAGCCGTCAGCAAACATGCAGTGGGTCTTTCCAGGCATGTTCTATATATGTACCTCATTTGTAAACCTAGCTGTAAGTTTCTCCAAAATTTTGTAAATAAATAGCAACGTCTACGGTGCAGCAACGTCTACGGCGTAGCAACGTCTACGGCGTCGCAACTTCTACGGCGTAATAAAGACTACGAAATAGCATTTTTGCGTACCATTGCGTTGTTGTGATTATGACAAAGCATGATATGGATAAAAATTAAAGAAATAATTTAAAAACATATTATTCTTGGGCATCTCCTATTTTGCAATATAATCAATACATTTTAATTAACAAATAAAAGGTAAATGACCCCGACAAAACAGAAAGAAAGTACAAATAGTAAAGATCTTTTACTGCTTGGACGAACAATGCGTGTAAACTCGCGTGTAAGTGAACTTCTTGCAAAACAATTTCCATCATGAAAACTTTTCGTCACTTGAGACCTCAAACTGTTTGAGGTACTTTGTTCAGGTTATTAACAGGTTTTCGTGGAACAATATCGAAACCCACCTCAAGTCTTTAAGATCAAGCAGCTTGTTTTAATGATATGTTACTGAGTCTCAATTGCGTGGCAACTCTCTATTACTTTTTGAATAAATAAAAACTGCTGCCATACAGTATCACCTACCCTCAAGCTAAGCGGAGCTTGTGTTATGGGTACTCATCGTGTGTACTTGACGACTGATATACATAATACAACATTATTTATACAACATTACATCGATACATAGGCCTAGTATCAGTAGTCCGATGATCGGACTGATTTTGACTTTTTAGTTTCAGCAGTCCTATAATGCTGATCAATACAGATCATCGCACTACTGAGCCAAAAAAAGAAATGCATTAACTTCAGTTTATATCTTTTATTATACATAAACATTCCTTATTATAGAAAATACCCAGAACACCCGGGACTAATATTTGCAGATCGTACAAACAGGTGTCCCAAAAAGTGGGAATCGAACCTGCAACCTCAAGACCTCAGAACTTCGCCTTTATTTTTTGTTTAAATTTGTGGTGTACAATAAAGACTTATGTATAATTGTATTATGTAGAACGGATTGAGCCGGCGCGTAGAAGAGTAGGCCTGTACCCAAAAATTGTGGTCAACAGCCTAAGATACCGATTTTTTACAAACACAGGCGATCAAAATACCTCGCGATATTTCGCGCTGCTGTCTGTAACCTAAATCGTTTGTGGATAAACGCCGACTTCACAAAATGGACGCTATCTGAGAAAATAAAACACCCGCTGTGTTGTCTTTCGATCGTGATGCGGTTAGCATTATTTAAATCTCGGATAAGACAGAAATTGGATACGAACACCCGGATGTAAGGTATTTGGTTAGACCAGTTTTCCCGTTTTGTGCAGTCGAGGCGCAATACGAATGAATGCTTTGATGTTTTATTGAGCTAAGGTTTTTTTATTCTACATGTTTTTTTACGTTTCGGATTCGAAATGTTTTAGTGAAGTAGCAAACTTTACCGTAATATATGTATGTGGCAGTTTATTACAAAGAGTTCATTCTGATATAATATTTAATTTCTATAGATACATGGATCATTTATTCATTTTAAGTAGGTTACATAACTTAGTTACCAGTACCTTAAGCCTATGATAGGTTTGTCTAAGCACTTGGTTTGGTTCTGACCTATTTTACATAAATTTATTGTATCAACTGCAGTTAACATACAATCCTAAAACCATACAAGTTATCCTGCGTCATCTACCAGAACGTTTACTAACTAGGCTAAATAATAATAAATCAAAATATTCCAAATTTTACAAATAAACCATCTAAAATACTAATATAATGCATGATGAACACATTCACATTTACCAAATACTTTTTGGAATATTTTAACCTATCTGTGAGTGAAGATCAAAACTTTCCAAATATACACAACACTTTTGTTTTTTACAAACGTTCAGAATTTTTTGTAATTCTAAATTATCAGCAATTTTAATCAATGACAACCGAATTTGGTTCATTCTAGAACAAGCCCTAAAACTGCTAAAGCTGCGCTTTCAAAACTAACTTTCCTTCGACTATTCTAATAGAGATTACGAGGCCAATCTAAAACTGAATTTAGCTTGACTCTAAAACAGCTTGGATTTAGCTTGCGCCAATCCTCATGATTCTGTTTAATAATAACGAACCCGTTGCTAATAGACCACTCAGAAATAGCTTCTTTGTTCGCCGAGGCATTGCATTGCTATGCGCTGATTTGCAGATTGTCGTGTAATGGATATACGTGATCCACACTGCATTATCTAGTCTCAAGCTAAGCAGACCTTGTGTTATGTGCACTAGCTCATAAAAATTCTTATTAACAACACATACATTATTACTACCAGCAGTTCCCGCGGTTTCATCCATGTTAAATTGGAATTTTATGTTTCCAGAACTTAAAGGAGCCTATGTTATTTCACGTCTTTTCAACTGTCGCTTTGCCAAAAATCAGGTCGATTGGTAGCTTTGTTAGGCCGTGAATAAAGGCCGAATTTCTTCTTTTTCACTTCTTCCACTAGTGGACAAAAAATTTAAGTGAACAGTAAAATAATTTTATTTGATAATAATTTAATGTATAAAATATGACTTGTCTAAGTACTTATTTTGTAAACCTAAAAGAATAAATGATTTTGACTATTGACTTTTTAATTTTTGCATAAAAATACGTATTATTTTATTTGTTGTTTTAGCGGCAATAAACATATATGTATTCGGTTCATGAGATTTAATCCGCTGATGTACGGACAGACATGACATATATACACACACATATTTGACATATATTCACACAGACAGACATATTTCTCATGAACCGAATAAGCATGGTTTTCATCCTTTGAGTACGGAACCCATTTCTATTAAACTTAGGGTAGGCGACTCAAACTTTATTTTACAATAAATTATGTAAGCCTCCGCTTTGAAAATGAATTATAAAATATGTAAATAAAATATTAGTTCAATTTTACCGATTTTAAATAATGTTTAATTTGTTTGTTCTAGCTGCACGTACGATTTCCTGGAGATCATCGAGGTCGGCGACGGCAACGGCACCGACCACGACCCATGGCACGACCACGACACCTACGCTTCAGATAATGAAGTAAGTTATAATCACTACATAGTATTAAACATCGAGGTCGGCGACGGCAACGGCACCGACCACGACCCATGGCACGACCACGACACCTACGCTTCAAATAATGAAGTCAGTTATAATCACTGCAGTATTAAACAAAGTCACTTACCTGTCTGTCCCTATCAACGGATTTTCATGTGTTTTTTTTAATAGATTCAAGAGGAAGGCTTATTAAACCATTTGACACATAGATTTCCACGCGGGCGAAGCCGTGGGCGCTGCTAGTACATGTATATTTCGTTATGTATTCACTGTTATATCATTGTGCGCTACCTGCTGCTGATTGTAGGAATCGGCGGAAGATCAGCGCTGCGTGTATTGGTTCTACCAGAACCCGTAGCGTTCATGGTGAGCCAATTCTTAATTTATAGCTACAATCCACAATACAACTACATAATTTACTTTTATAATTATAGTTTAACTTCTTGTATAACTCTATAATGATTGGTTGTAGTTATAAAGAAAATGTAATTCTATATATAATTCATACATAATTTTCTTTATTGTACACCACATATCAAATAAAAAATATATAAACATAAAAGTACAATGCCGCCTTATCACTTACAAGCTATTTCCTCAAGGCAACCTTTCGATGGTTAGAAAATTGATAATTTATGAAAGGCAGGGGTGTATACAACGTAATACATATTAATTTGACGACCGATGTGGCGCGGTGGAAGAAGGTCCGCCTGCGACGCAGGAGGTTGCGGGTTCGATTCCCGCCTCGGAACAATTGTGTGCACGATCTGCAGATATTTGTTCCGGGTGTTCTGGTCGTTTTCTATGTATAATAAAAATATCTATCTATGTAATGTATTGTATTATGTATATCAGTTATCTAGTACCCATAACACAAGCTCTGCTTACCATGGGGCTAGATAATGCTGTGTGAATTGTCCAGCATTATTTATTTATTATTTATTTATAATAAATATTCCTATACAAGCCGAAGTAGTAAGTTCATTTGTTTGTTTTACCATGGCCATGGCCAAAATCGCAAATGAGAAAATTTACTTCTTAGTTGTGCTACTGTAACGGAGGCGAAAAAATTGCGTCTCAAAATTATAAAGAAACATTTTTCTAAAAATTTCTGGAACGATCCGCGTGGTAAGGACCTTAAGCTCTTAAAATTCCTGTCGTAATTAAATTAACTAGATGGAATTTCGAGATTGAAAGATTGCCCCACGAAATTAATAGAAATGTCAAATTAGTTTTGCCAATCCACAACGAATCATGTGGAGAAGTGTACTCTCGTAAATGAGAGTTGGTAATACCATTAGGTAATCGAAATGCCCGAAAGAGCCCTTAAAACTCACGTGGAATATTAAATAAAACTATTAAAGTAAGTAGAAATCGCTGCATAGAGTTGAAACTCTATTATATAGAGTTTCAACTCTATGCAGCGATTTCTATAGAGTCTATATAATATAGTGCACCCATGTTAACCAATTTATGAGGAGAATTTATTCGCATGACACCACTTTTTAACAAATTTATCAAAAGATTTAAATCTGGTAGTGATTCAATACTTACCCAGTTTCGGTGATTCTTAATAACAATAATAAATAAATAACATAGGACGATTGACACGGCATCGTCGAGCTCCAAGCTATGCAGAGCTTTGTTATTGGTGATGACTGATATACATACTATACATTACATAGATATATATATTACACATAGAAAATGAACAGAAGACCCGAAACAAATGTCTCCATATCGTACAAGCATTTGTCCCGAGGCGGGAATCGAACCCGCAACCTTCAAAGTTCGCCCACCGCACTACAGAGGTCATCTTAAAAAGGCAGTAGATTTGATTTTAATAATAACTAGCTGCGCCCCGCGGCTTCGCCCCCGTGGAAATCTATGTGTCAAATAGTTTAAATGATAAAAAGTATCCTATGTTAGACTCCTGGTTCTAAGCTACCTCTTCACCAATTTTCAGCTAAATTTGTTCAGCCGTTCTCGAGTTATAAGTGTTGTAACAAACACAACTTTCTTTTATATATATAGATGTATTGAACTGGCAGTGGGCCGGCCATATCTCACAAAGAACCAACAACCGCTGGGGTAAACGTGTTCTTAGATGGAGACCACGATTCGGTAAACGTATTGTAGGACGCCCTGCGACCAGGTGGAATGACGATCTGTGAAAGACTGCAGGGAGATGCTTGATGCCACAAGCTGAAGACAGGGCGCTATGACGCTCATTGGGGAGGTCTATGTCCAGCAGTGGACTAATATAGGCTGATGATGATGTTGAATGTAATTAAGAAGATAAGATAGACTTGAAGAATACTAGGCGCTTTGATTAAATCTCAAATCTATAAGCATTCCTCATTATCTCCTGTTAATAGGATCTACGAACGCTCCCAAGGGCGACTTGTTGAATATAATTCGGCTAAGCCCAGACATTAACCTCGGATACCATGTTTTATGTAGGTACGCTTAGTACGTACCTAACTATCGACTAACTGCTTAATAAGATTAGTCTGGAAGCTGTACCACAATTTTATCTATAGCGATATGTAGAGAAACTTCTAGAAACGATTATGGTTAGGCGTTTAACATTAATAGACGCCCTAGAAGAGGCTTAACCCGTTAGCTCGCACCTAGATTAGTTTTTAGCTTTAAGAGCCTTTATTCCTAAAATGCGCAGAAACAGTACTTTTCAAACCCGTTTATATCATGAACCACTTATCTTATAGTATATGTTATTTACTAATAATTTTAGGAAATTTTAGTGTCCAACGAGTTTGACTATAAAATATTTCGATTAATATAGTATGTACGCGTTCTATCAAGATAACTTGTGAGAGGTTTTCATAATTTCCCTTTCAGCATCAGTTTCGAAGCTCAAAATAATAGAAAATACTGACATATCTAATTAAGAAAAAAATATAAACTACTGATGAGATCCTTGGCTAAAAAGTTACTTAGAAAGATGTTTGGTTTTGGTATCCTACTATGAGAAATTAAAATTCAAAAAATGTGAAATATTACGAATATTTCACATTTTTAAATGATGTTTTTACCGATATACCTTATTTAATTTAATATAATAATAGCCTACCAATAAAGTGGAGCATCTTTTTTAAAATCATACATTTAAAATTTTTATGATTTTGTTGCTATTATTTTTCTATAAATATTTAATGAGCGACGTGACCACACTCTAGAAAGCCTCGCGGCGGACTGATTTTCGCGCAGCGTTTTATAGTAGTTTTAAAATATTTATAGAAAAATAATAGCAACAAAATCATAAAAATTTTAAATGTATGATTTTAAAAAAGATGCTCCACTTTATTGGTAGGCTATTATTATATTAAATTAAATAAGGTATATCGGTAAAAACATCATTTAAAAATGTGAAATATTCGTAATATTTCACATTTTTTGAATTTTAATTTCTCATAGTAGGATACCAAAACCAAACATCTTTCTAAGTAACTTTTTAGCCAAGGATCTCATCAGTAGGTTATATTTTTTTCTTAATTAGATATGTCAGTATTTTCTATTATTTTGAGCTTCGAAACTGATGCTGAAAGGGAAATTATGAAAACCTCTCACAAGTTATCTTGATAGAACGCGTACATACTATATTAATCGAAATATTTTATAGTCAAACTCGTTGGACACTAAAATTTCCTAAAATTATTAGTAAATAACATATACTATAAGATAAGTGGTTCATGATATAAACGGGTTTGAAAAGTACTGTTTCTGCGCATTTTAGGAATAAAGACTCTTAAAAGTTCTATTTCATTCGAACACCATGTTCAGTTCAGTTCAGTTATTCCATTTTACGTACACTCGGAAAAGTCATTTATGTATAATAGATATAATAGAATAATTACATATAAAATTCATCAGCAGTAGCTTCGTCAAGCTTCTGATTTTTTCACAAAAATCATGAGTCCCATTTATTGTCAAACTAAGTTTAGAGTAAAATAATTAAATTATAACTTCTCTTCTAGTAAAACTTTTAAAACTATCAAAAAAGTAACTTATAACGGGATATTTACCATAATTTGATGTATGAGTTCTGCAACTGTGTATTAATCTGTGCCGAAATATTGGAAAACTCAATTCATGGTAAAAATCCCGTTATGACAATAAATGACTTTTGCGTTCTCTACATCATCATCAGCGTATAGCAGTCCACTGGACATGGGCCTCCCCCAATGAGCGCCAATCAATCAATAGATTTCTTTCCGGCCCTGGTGGGGGCGCAGAGAGGGGCCTCGAGGCTTCGCCTCATTACCCCGGCGTCAACTCGAGGGGTGACGACCCCTCGGTCCTTGGGTTTTGTGGGAATCTTTTCTTTCCCTTACTCTCAATGTTTTTTTGGCATCATTCCGTTTGTAATCTTTTTTTTAAAAATAAACCCAAGGACTCTATGGCGGTTCCGCAGGGATCAGGTCCCGCGGAAGGGGTCGCCATGGGCGGTCGTCTTCCTGGGGCCAAATGAGCGCCAGTGCGTCACGTCTCTACATAGAACCGAATAATAATAACTGTTAGTTATATATACAGTTTGATATAAATGTTTCCACTGGTATGCACTATTCGTGATTGTTGTCAGATTTCAATGAAATATTTTATCTCTATTTTCGTTGAAAGTCATAATACGATCCCGTACTTACAGCTTTCAAACAATTAATAGTCATTAATTGTTTGAAAGCATAAAAATTCTTCCAGGAATCCAGGAAAATGCGGGGAGCATTTTCCTGGATTCCTGGAAGAAATAAGTTGATATTACGATGAGAATATTTCTCGGATCTGTACGAGTAAGTGTTTCGGTGTGAACCAAAGCTGCTATTATTCCAGCTTATCCAGTTCATTTCACAAGTCACAGCGAAATTAACTTTATAATGGAACTAGCGGACCGTCCCAGCTACGCACGGGTTTAGAATTTTTAAGGTATTTTTTTACACATTGGGTTATATTATTGGAGTTTTAGTAAGGATCCCAATTTTTTTTGTAAATATAATATAGCCTATGTTCACCGCGGATAGTGTAGTTTTCCAACGGTGAAAGAATTTTTCAAATCGGTCCAGTAGTTTCGGAGCCTATTCAATACAAACAAACAAACAAAAAATCAATCTTTATAATATTAGTATACGACTCAGAGTTATCGTTTTAAAGCTATCACATTAAACTAAGTAGGTGGGTTAATCTGGAATGATTTTGATATTTGAATTTTACTTGACAAGTTTTATCATAATTTAATATTTTACCAACTAAAATATAATATTTATCAAGTAGGCCTCAAAGTTTCACTTGAATTAAATTCGTTCAAGGTTTAAATATTAGATTTGTATTATGGTTAATAAACTTGTTCAAAGGAAATAATTGGATAATTGAACCCTTCTTTCAGCAGGCTTGATCCTGCTATCACATGAGTTTGCAAAAACATCACGACGATTTCATTTCTGGATCAACCACAAATGAGATCGTCGTGGAATCACTATCTATGTATATAATGGATTGGATTATGTACTAGCTGCGCCCCGCGGTTTCACCCGCGTGGTGATAGATATTTTGGATAATATACAACATATCTTTATGAATTGTAGCCTATGTGTTTATTGTTTCTTAATTTGCACCGTAGGTTGTTACACTTGATGTCGTTAAGTACTATCAGCATAAAAATTATATAACAATTTCAGTTATTCTGATAATGTAAGCTATATTATTGCAAAGTTTCATCAAAATCCACTCAGTAGTTTTTGCGTGAAAGAGCAACAAACATACTTACATACATTCTCACAAACTTTCGCGTTTATAATATAAGTAGGATATCAGTCATCCATTACTCATAACACAAGTTCTGCTTAGCCTGGGGCTAGATGATGCTGTGTGGATTATCCATCATATATATTTCCCAATTATGCATACAAAGAAATTAAATAAATACATAGAATAAATCTTAATCAATTTACGAATTAATATTATTGATAGTTATTTTCGCGTTGACTTAAAAGTAAGTTGTTGTTAAGAGTGTCCAATTATATCACCTAATCTTCTTCCACAGGTATGGGAGGAAATCGAGACGCTTCTCCCAGAGTCGGACTCAGTGAGCCTAGGGTGGGCGCGCGAGGTGCACGAGACGCGGTCCCGCCGGCTCTGTGGCGACTGGGGGGGCAAGCTGAAGCTGCTGCGCTACCGGTCGCGGGGAAACGTACTCAGGCTGCGCTTCAAGTCGGACCATTCCAGGCACTTCGCGGGGTTCCGGGCGAAGGTCACTGTTGCTGATTGTAAGTACTTTAGACTGTTTAAAAATACGTTTACTCCCACTTGTTCTGTTGACAGAACTTTTGGGAATTTTCTTATAAGTTCTGTTACTTAAAATACTATGCTTTACACCTGACTTTTATCTCTACTATTCCCACCTGTTCTGTGAGTAATTCTTTTGGCATAACTACTGGTAATTTCTCCGCATTATAGGCCAGATTGTTGAGTGCCCTTTTTTTCAATGGCCTGTAGCTAGGTATAGTTCCGTCAAAAAGTGGGAACCAAGATAGCAGCTCTGTCTAGCCTAAGACTCGAGCATAATGTTCAAAATAGCAAACACGCCTACCCATTCGTCAAAGAGCCCGCGAGAACACGTATTACATAAATAATACGTGTTCTCGCGGGCTCTTCGATGAATGGGGAGGCAAACTGAAGCTACAACGCTACTGGGAAATAATTATTAATAGTGATGGTAAGCACTACTAAGACGAAAGCATAATTATGAAGTTTCATAATAAAAGGTCCAATAATAGGATCTAAGGTGGCGGCAGTAAGATTGGTCTCAGAGAAAAGGATCAAATCTGCAAAATATGGTACGAACTTATATTTCATGGGCCGGTAGTTGTTAAGTAGGTATCTGCACCATCTAGTACGGCCCTGCAATAAAAGAAAATCCATATTCTTGTCAGAATTTTTAAACAACTGACTATGTTTTGTAGTCAGTCGTCAGTAGTTCGTTCTAGTTTTTAGTTATTTTTCCAGCGGTAAATGAAAATCTCGTTTCTAAGTAACAATAGAGAGAGAAATACGCAAAGCAACCAGCCAGTTTCCTACTATTTAAATTTTAGTAGCAAATGGGATAATGGAAACTACAAAACTCATGAATAAAGCCTAAAAAAAAAAGAGAACACGAAGCAGAAATGTTTGGAACTTCACTCGAGAGGTCCGGTCCGGTCTATTCAGAACTACGCGTTCCGTTCCCAACTAATCTGACGTTTTGAAGGTTTCGCATTCGAAACATACCTTTAGACTCTACCAACACTACATAATATTTAATAATACGAACTACACCTAAATACTATTTAAGCTTAGGGCACACAATCTACAGTCAACCATTTGCGATTTTTTAAACTTTTAAATGCCGAAAAATGAATGCTGACGGCCGCTGGAGCAAACGTGTTCTTGAGTGGAGACCACGATTCGGTTAACGTGTAGGACGCCCTCCGACCAGGTGGGATGACGACCTGCGAAGACTGCAGGTAGATGCTGGATGCGTCAATCCGAAGACAGTCCGCTAAGGCCCTCATTGGTGGAGGCCTATGTCCAGCAGTGGACTAATATAGGCTGATGATGATGATGATGAAATGCCGTAAAAAGAGTGTATGCCATTGATAGTCCTCTTAATTGAAAACTGAAATGAAAAAAAGAAAAAACACCTACTACCACTGTAAGTATTTCAAAGCATTAAGGTCGCCATTTGCAGTTATAATAGATAGGTACTCCTATAATTCTCATTTGAGATTGATTTTACTATAATTTGATTGATTTTATTAGTTATTTATCGTGTACCTACACTTAAAGTTTACGATCAATCCATTAATTCGACAATACTCTCGCTTTGTCTCTAAAATCGTTAATTCTGCAACGCAACGGAACCCAGTTCTTGCGCGTGTAACCCGGCCCTGCTAGCTCATTCAATTTCAACTTTGCGGCCGTCCGTTCCGTTTCACTGCGTCGACCGGACCGGATCTAGGGTTGCCTGGTTGGTGTTGCCATATCAATGTCGGATTATGACGGGCGGGTTACGTTCGCGAGTTTTTGTTGTACAAAGCTGACAAACTTTTACACTACTAATGGTGGTCATCCAATGGCTAAATCAGTCTCGTCTCACAACTTAGTTTTATAACATAGATTATTGCAATAAATTACGCCAAAAGGACTCTTTTTGAAAAAAATGGTTATGTGATTGTACACTGTACTGCTAAATTACTAACAACAACAAATAATTGGTTGTTCGAAAAGAGTGAAGGCATTGCTTATAACATTTTTTAAATGAATAATGCTTGACAATCCTCACGGCATCATCTCTAGCCTAGCCCCAAGCTAAGCAGAGCTTGTGTTATGGGTACTAGATGACTGATAAACATCATAAAATGAACTACTGAGAAAATACCCATTTAAAAGGATCTATGTATAGATACTTCTAAATGGGTATTTTCTTTATCACCCGCAACAAATATGTATTTGCACATAAGTTTGTCCCAAGACAGGAATCGAACGCGCCACCTCCTGCGTACCTTCGCCTACCGCGTAACATCGGTCGTAATTCAAAATGGTTTATTCTCTTAGAACAACATTTTCTCAGAATATTCATTAATGCGTAACTTTTCAATCATTGATACCTGTAATCTATAGAAAAATACCAAGAAACAGTACCGTAGGTCTCAAAGCTATTTAATTACCAATTTCTCGGGAAAAACAAACAACCTACCTAACAACCCTAGCTGTCCAGCGTTCGATAAGCAACTCCAGCGGCCGGTAATAGAGTTGAAGTTCGCTCGTCGCCTCGTCAATGGCTCGCTGCATTGTGCCTAGGCGCGGAACCGGAACTTTCTGGAACTTCGATGAATTTCATTAGCAGTTTGTTAATTAAGATTTTGTCTTTGGGCTTATCGACAAGTCTCTGTTACGTGTTTATTTCAAAGAAGGATAGATTATCTCTTAGTAATAAATATGTAAAATACAATAAAATACGCTTTATTGCACAACAAGACAGAAAAAACAGTACAGAACAGACAGCAGGTAGAAAATGCCTCGGCATTAAGCCCACCCTTTGTACCTTAGTGCAAGAAAGTTTTAAATAAATACAATTGTTGAATGACACTATCCATCTCCTGTGACAGCAGCGTGTTTTTCCTCTATGTGAAAAACTAAACTGTCATTTCATCATCATCCTATGTTAGTCCACTGCTGGACATAGGCCTCCCCCAATGAGCGCCACAGCGCCCTGTCTTCAGCTTCGAGCATCTACCTGCAGTCTATCGCAGGTCGTCATCCCTGGTCGGCGGGCGTCCTACACTACGATTACAACATTTACCTTATGTTTATGGTTACATTTCTCAACAAGCTGTTTCCTTCTCCTATTATTTTGTGAAATTAAAACAAGGAACTTATTTACCCCTTAACTAACTCAAGACTTTTTCCGAGACCCAGAGGACTTATTTCTCAAAGTAGTACTGACACCGGAACTTTTAAACAGAGATATTTCCCAAGAGAAGAAAGAAATGGCGTTTCTTTTACCTGGGAAGATAAACATTTCAAAAAACATTTTGGAGAAAAGTTTTAATTTGTTTATGGCCTGCGTAATTTGCCCCGAGATAAGGCTCCTTTCTCACTTGTGAAGTGCTCTCTCTCTCTCTGCCAACTAACAACTGCCTTCTAACTTTTACCATACTAATGTCTTTATTTCTATCGGATACAATCACTCTTTATTGCAGATACAGGAGACAGAAAAAAAAATACAGAATATGTTGTGCAATGCCTTATCGCTATGAGCAATCTCTGCAAGGCTACCTATAGTTTAATAAAAGGTTGCCTTAAATAAATAAATACAATCTTCTATAGATAAGTAGATACGATCTTAATTCTTTCTTCGATGTAAGCTCAGCCTAGTGAAGAAATCAACAGACTAAGTAACTAGGTAACAATAGCTGTCTGTCTTTATGTAATTAGTTGCTCCCTTTAATTTATTAATTGTATGTAATTAAAAATTAATCATAATAATATGTAGATAAGATAAGAATGCGTAATTTACTCTATTGTAATTTTCTATGTCTTTTACTGTAATGCCGAAGGCGGTCCATATCAGGACATGACAACAAAAATCTGACATAATTTAATTCTAAATTCAATTCAATTCTAAAATTATAATTTACCTACACGACTACTAATTCTTTATTTTACTATTATTATTGTTTTAAAATTGTACAACTATTGGGATATGGAATAAAGCTGTTTTTATTTTATTTTATTTATTTATTTTACTGTTATAAATACTTTTTTACTTTTACTTTTTTTACTTTACAATAATTTGAACTACAAATAGAATAAATTATGTTGTATTCTACTACTCTTTAAACTAGTTTAAACTATACAAGTTAGGTGTCTACGTTTTAGTCTAGTTACCTACGTAAATAGTTATTTTGTGGTATTGAGTATGCAGGTATAAAAATTAACCTGCGTTTGAGGAAACACTTGTGCACTGTAATACTCGTATGCGTAAATGTCTGGTCTCTATTGAGACTAACCACCGCCGTGGCCTAAATTTAGCTAGGAGAAAATCGTCATCGTTATCAACTTAAATTTTTTTTAATGTCGTCACACTAGTAAATTATCATAAAGTTTGTTTATATCCCATGGCATACTTCAAATGAGTATCAAGCTTCCCGATTTTGATTTTAAGATGACCTCACTTTCCATATATTAATAATAAAGACCCAAGACGAGAACATAGCACAGTTGGTTTAAAAACAAAATAAATCGAGTGGTTACTAATGCAGTTTGCAAGTCCTTGCAAACTGAAAATACAGCGAAATAAATAATTTACGAGTTTCTCCATCATCTCAACTTTGCTGGAAAAAAAAGGTAATTAATCCGCTTCTTGTCTTTTGTTTCAAGACTTTCAAAGCTTTTGTTTTTATGAAGTAGAAATCTACATCTTTGTTTTCATCGTGGAGTTTGAACGCTAAATAAAGATAGGTATATTAATTCATTCTACATGAAAGAAACTACAGATGGAAGGACGCGTGTCAAAAAACCAATCTATCAATGCAAATAGCACGCACTATCTAAAGTTTCTATCGTCTATGGACGATTCTGCATCGATAGGTACAGTATTGTCATAGAAAAGCGATTGCGTTGCTGTATTCAGCCCCTGATTAAAATCATAAAAATTCAATAGAATACGCGACGACAAGAAAAAAAAAAGGTGACATTGATACAAAACAACGATTCTCATATTTATTATTCAAAATAATTAAAAGTGTTTTTGCATAACCTAACTTACCATATTGTTATCGACCAATACATGTTCACAAAATCCAAACAAAGGACGCTCACATGACGATCGTATGTCTTCGCTTTGTTATAAACTTAAACTAACCAATTAAGTATTGTAGTTAGTTAAGGAACTAACATCTAACAATATTCTAAAGGCTTATAAACAAACTAGCTGCGCCCCGCGGTTTTACCCGCGTGGTGATAGATATTTTGGATAATATACAATATATCTTTATAAATTGTAGCTTATGTGTTATTCTGATGTATAAGCTATATTATTGTAAAGTTTCATTAAAATTCATTTATTAGTTTTTACGTGAAAGAGTAACAAACATCCATTCATACTTACAAACTTTCGCGTTTATAATATTAGTAGGATATGCAACGTGTAAGGCTGCGTAAGTTGCCCTACAACATGAGCGTGGCTCTATTGAAAGCACGAACGTGATTTTCGACGAAAATTGCTCTTTACACTGCTGGCTGATTATTATTATACGATTATCGTTTTCATAACAAGCCGGCGATGTGTATGACAGGTTAATTCCACAAAACAGCTGAGGCAGCTTTACCGCGTTTTACTAAACCATTTAAGCTTTTTATTTTGATAAATATTTACCTCTTTTTTGCGAACAAGGCTTTAGAAATATCAATATTTAATTAAAGTAAGGTTCAAGCGAGATTATACATTGATGGATCGGTAAATAAGGCGCGTGAAAAAATATACAATACAATACATTTAAATATAATCAGATTTCTTAGAAAAAACGATTAGGAAAATAATCTTAATTATGTAATAATGTCAATTTATTATCGTTAGTCCAATTTTTTTGCATGACCGTATTAAAGAATCGATTCCGAGATTATTTTTTTAGACATTTAAACTTAATACAAAATAAATCATATTTCTTCAAAAGTAAGGGTTTTGTAGCAAAAATTAAGCTTTTAAAAATTCAACTTGCTCTAAAATGCTACCTAAGTAGCGTCTGTTTATGACGTCACCGATGCACGAACATGATGATACAGAATGACCATAATAGTGTCAAGAGAAGAAAATTGATTTACTTAATCAAAAAAAAAACACTTAATCTCGATCGTAAACAAAAATTTCTGACCACGATGTTTGTCATGATTTCTCAACAATTTCAATTTCTACTGATAATAAAAAAAAATACATATATTTTGTAATCCATGACTCAAGTATAATACGGTTATCATTCCTTACCATCGCGTGACACATCTCAGTGGAAAGCAATCCTTTCTACTAAGCTAAACAAATTCTTGTAGAGGTCGTTTTTTCGCAGGAAAGACCCGCAATAGGACTTCGCCAATTGCGTGATCATCGAATTCCAACTTTAAAAACTGAGTAGACCTTTTCTAAAACTACTTAGTTCAACCGAATTAAGTCCGAAACGAGTAGAATACGAAATCGACTCGACTCTCGACAGGAATGGAGGTAAGGAAAGAATATAACAGAGTTTTCCACGTCGAAGAACAAATTACGGGCCCTTGCTGGAATGTACGGTCACTAGAAGGGGCTAGAAGGGTCTTGAAACCCTTTAAGGCTCTGTCTGACACCCTATAAAGGAGAAAATGGAATTATATTTAACCTTTGTTTCGAATGGGCGGATATTTTATCGGATATTTTGGCACTTTATCGTTTTCTTTTCATTATAAGAGGGAAGGATTTGTTCTGAAACGGACCTTGATATTATTAGGGTTTTTTTCAATCTCGACCATTTACGATATTCAGCTTGTTTTATTAATTTCAATGAATATTAAAATTTAACTGGCATTGCCACACCAGACAAATATTGAGTACTATATACGAGATGTTAAGTATAAATAAATAATTATAATTAATATTCATTTATTTCAGGCAAAATTAGTCTAGTACAGGATGGAAAATACTTAAAAACTACGGCCCATATAAAATATATACCTTAATCTAACATACATAAAATAAAGCTATTTACTAACACGTATGTCGGCGACGTGTGTGAATCAATATGTGCTACGACCGGTAATTGTCCGCGAAAACGCCAAATAATGCTGGACAATGCATATATCATTGTCCAGCCCCAAGCTAATCTAAATCAAATTTTTATATTAAATCAATTATTGGAGTATGTTCGACTATAAATTTCATATCCGTCCACTATCGGATATATCCAGGCCTCTCCCAAAAATCACAAACAGCAGTTTCGCTCCATCTTCGCCAGGTCATCGCTCCGCCTTGTGGAGTTTTCCCACGTTATATCTACGTGGTCTAGGCAGTTAAGACCATTGCAGGAATAAAAACCAGTTCCCCAGTCTCCCGCAAAACAAGAATTAAATATCTCCCACAGAAAAAAGAGGCAAAACATCAGACGCTCAGCATGCAAGAATCAGCTCCAAAACGTGTCGGGGATTTTAAATATTAAAGGCGGAGCTCGCTCTGTCTCAAACAAAAACGTCGCAGTACTATTTTTTTTAAATACTGATTCTGTAGGATTTTATTCAGTGAGCAGGGATTGTTTTGAATGTTTAAAGTAAATAGTACATCTACGCCGTTTGCGAACCAGCCGAGGAGTTAATAAAACCTTTACTTTGTTATTTATTTAGTTATCCTGCGTATAGTTGAGTGTAACCGTGATTTTAGCAGTAAATAACTAAAGGCTGATGTCACCAAACAAAAAACCAAGTTAAGCTTGAACTAGTTCTGAGTTCTATTACGGTTTGATACACCTGTCAGTTAAAGTATTTAACACTTTTAAACAGTAGTGCTTAGAGTATCTCTAACGATGTGTGTGTAGGCACTAATGAAGATGTAATGAATTATCCAGGCATTGTATGCAGTGAATACATTAACTCTAAAGACATTTAAAACAAGATATTTACCATGATTTGATTTTTGAGTTATCCAATATTTTTTTAGTGTTAATAACCATGATAGTTTCAAAAGTTAAAAAAAAAAATACATTAACTGTACAGTAACAATAATTTTTCATTTATTTAATATATGAAAAATAAAACACACACACACATATACGCTGTTTCGAAATAAACAAGCACAACTATAATTTACGTTGAGTCCACGTTCCTAAGTTTTAGAATACATTCGTAAGTTTTCGCATACATTGGTAAAGTTTCGTCGTCGCAAACATTTGAATAGTGCTACGAGAGCTACGAAGTCCTACGAGAGCTACGAAGTGCTACGAGGTGCTACGAAGCTCTACGAGTTTCGTAGCACATTCGTAGACGCAGCGCAGCGTTGCGTTAACAGATTTCAGCAATTATGGAAAACTAGTTTTTGTTCGCTACACGCGTTGTTTCGATGCAAACTTTTTAAGGTTATTTATATCCTACTGGGAACTGATTTATAGGCCATTACCTTTTGTTTTATTCCAGACCTGGAACTACCTCTATGCAAATTTTGAACAGTAGTTTTGGGGTGAAGAAACATCTAAATATCCAGATATCCAAACTCTCCGATTTATAATACATATATGTATGTAGTGATTAGTGTCAAGCTAGAATAGTAAATAAATAGAATTAATATTTTCAGAACAAACTAGTTTTAGTTATTTTTCAAATGATTTAATGGACTTTACAGATATAACATTACTGGTTGGTCTCAGATGTTTTACTTTATCCGCTCTTCTTCTAAACTACTCATAATAGTTTTGATTAAGATGAACGACTCTTAACTTTCAGTTCAAAACTTGGTGGTTCCTTTGACAAGGGCCCTCGTTACCCCTTACAGAAGATTTTAGAACATTTTCAATACATGAAAATAAAGAGTAGTCAAAGCACCCTAAAAGTTCTTTAAAAATTTACAAAATGCCGATACCGCTTTCATTACCCATAGAAAAGATGTAAGTTTGAAAAGAACTTAAAAAACAAATATAACTTTGTACAATGAATATAGTCGGATTTATATAAACGTATAACACAAAGTACCTGTTTATTAATACTAGCGGACCTTCCCGGCTTCGCACAGTTTTAGTATGGATCCCTAACTTATTCGTAAATATAATATAGCCTATGTTCACCGCGAATTCCCAACGGTGAAATAATTTTTCAAATCGGTCCAGTAGTTTCGGAGCCTATTCATTACAAACAAAGAATCAAACCTTTCCTCTTTATATTATTAGTATAGATTACTCAGGTCAACCTATAAAATTCAAGTTGATACCTAATATAAAACGGTAAAACAACAGACCCTGTCAAATATTCAATTCACAAAGTTGAAATTAAGCAACATTTTTAAGTTAAAAAAGAGCTTACCTTTGAACTTTATAAAAAGGTAAGGCTACTTTACTTATCCTCAAATTGAGCTAGTAAAGGTTAAAGCTGTATTTTTAGCCGCGGGGCCGGCATTGTGTTAACTATTGAAAAGTAGATCGCCGAGGCAAATTTACAGACAAGAGGTGTTCTTGAGTTGAGACTACGACTCGGAAAACGATTAACTGAACTGACTCTAGATATGGCCGGCCCACTGCCACTTCAGCTTGCTAATTCTTAGAGCTATGTCGATAACTTTGGTTCTCTGTCGGATGTATTCGTTACGAATCCTATCCTTCAGAGAAACTCCGAGCATAGCTCTTTCCATAGCTCGCTGAGCGACTTTGAACTGGTGGACCAGCCCTATCGTACGTCTCTGCTCCGTGGGTCATAACGGGTAGGACGCACTGGTCGAAAACATTCGTTTTTTTATGTTTGCTAAGTAATAAATACTACGCTATGTTTATTTCTTTACTTCTAACGAAATAAAGAGCAACGTAATGTCCCAACCTTAATTAATTCGTCAAACTACCTGTAAAACCAAGCTTAAGATTACTTTTTTAGGTTTTAGGTACAGAAATGAAGAAAAATATCGCTGCTATCAGTAAGGTCTAAAATTATGTATATACATAAACAGTTATGAAACAGTAAAGATTGAAAAGAAATTAAAAGCAAACTTCTGTCCACACAGTTTAATAATAATTAAATAAAGGAAGGTTTGTGACATGTTACATGTTGTGTTATTAATTAAATGTTTATCTGTTTATTTTAATCATGTAGTGTTCGTTATTTGGCACTTACCTACGTAAAGACTTTCAAGGTCAAAGCGGGAAAGTGATTCTTTGACCAGCCTGAGTGATCTATTGAGATAATAACAAAGAATCAAAAACATACATATAAACATAGAAACAACACAGCGCCAGGTCGAGGATTGCCCAGCAACAATCCATCAGAGAACTCCGATCCTGCTAAGGTTTGGAAGTTCTTACGGTCCTTAGGAATCGGTAAATCTAAAGAACGTACCAAAATACCTTCACAATTTGATCTAAATTCTCTTAACAAACACTTTTCTACCACTTCTGATCTCGATATGCAATTGAAATCACAAACTTTGACTAATCTTTCTTCTACACCGATTCCTGACTACTCACCTTTTCATTTTAGTCAATTCACGGTCTGTGACGTTAAGAGAGCTGTTACATCTATTTCTTCTAAGGCTATTGGAAACGATAGCATTAGCCGAAATATGATAATTCCTATCCTTGTTCAAATAGCCCCCGCCATTCAACACATCCTCAACTCCTCGATATCCACTGGATTATTCCCATCTGCGTGGAAAAAAGCCCAGGTAACTCCTCTCCCTAAAAAATCTAAACCTGTTAGTTTATCTGATTTTCGTCCTATATCTATTCTCCCTTTCCTGTCCAAAGTCCTTGAACGCCTTGTTCACCAGCAACTAAGCACATTCCTCTCCACCCATAATCTTCTAAACCCTTTCCAGTCCGGTTTCCGCCCAGGCCACAGCACCGTGTCCGCACTAGTTAAAATTACTGACGACATACGCTCTGGCATGGAAGATGGTAAACTAACTATCCTTTGCCTACTCGATTTTACCAATGCTTTTAACAATGTGGACTTTGAAATTCTCCTTGAAATATTACGCTCTCTTAACGTATCTCCAGCAGTGACTGATTGGTTTCGCAGTTACTTGCACGGACGTCGGCAGCGTATTCGTATTGATGATGAGTGCTCATCTTGGTGCGATATTTCTGCAGGCGTCCCTCAGGGCGGCGTTCTTTCACCTCTACTTTTCGCTATGTTCATAAATTCTATATCTCACCACATTACATCATCGTACCACCTCTATGCAGATGATCTCCAGATCTACACGCAGGCTCCGGTAGATCAGCTATCGTTTGCTATTGCCACCGTAAATGAAGATTTAGACCGTATTCTGGACTGGAGTAAGAGCTTTGGTCTAAAAGTGAACCCTGCAAAAACGCAGGTGATCACAGTAGGAAGCTCGCGGATGATAGCTCGAATAAATTGGAGTAGTCTCCCAAACGTGATCTTTGATGGGATCCCTGTCGCGCAAAGTGAAACCGTTAAAAATTTGGGGGTCCTCATTGATAGAAATCTGTCGTGGGGACCACAGATATCTGAAACCAGCCGCAGGATGTTTGCTTCTGCTGGTTCTCTTAGAAGGCTGCGTAACTTCTTACCCATTGCCACTAAAATTTCTCTTGCACAATCTCTCCTACTTCCAATTCTCGATTATGCCGATTCATCCTATCTTGATCTTACTGAGCAACAGTTAGACAAACTTGAGCGCCTGCAGAATGTCGGGATAAGGTTTATATTTGGCTTGCGGAAATATGACCATGTCTCGGAATTTCGCAGGAAGCTAAAGTGGTTACCTATACGGCTTCGCCGTAATTCTCATATTCTATCTCTTCTCTATAATATTCTATTTCTGGCCTCTGCACCCCCTTATCTCAAAGAACGTTTCACCTTTCTTCATCTTTCTCACACTCTTTCTCTCCGCTCTTCTTCAACCCTTATGCTTCAAGTACCTGCTCACTCTAGTTCCTTCTTCGCCCAATCCTTTACTGCCCGGGCTGTGCAACTATGGAACGCATTGCCAATATCGGTGAGGCGTGCTAAGTCATTACCAACCTTTAAAACACTGTTAAAAGAGCACTATTTGTCCTGCTGTCACTAAGCGCATAACTGAGATCCTATGTTTATTTGTATATTTTATGATATATATGTAGTATATTTCTATGTAAGTACTATAAGTATTTTATTTATAATATCCCACAACTTACAAGCACACAGATCCCCTGGTACTGTCCACGATCCTATCCATCCATGGTTGTCTGGTAGAGATCGCTCTTGAGCGATAAGACCGCCAATTGTACTTAATTTTTAAGTTTTTACTGTACATAGTTTATAGTTAAAGTGCAATAAAGAATTTTTTATCTATCTATCTATCTATCAATCACGAAAACTAGTAAAATTGGAACAGTCAAAACCTTATCCACTAATCTAGTCCTGTTCATGTCCCCAGGTTTTCCACCCTATACACGCTAAAAATAGACTTATTCATACACGCTGCGAATAGACTTGCAGGGAATCACGGCTCGGCTATAATAAGCGTACGAGAGCTACGTGAATGGTGAATGCGACTTGTTAACGAGTGCGCGTCTCGGAGAGTTTTTATATTTGGTTCTCGTCTGTTGCTAGACGGCACTATAAACACGGCTGGTATAGTTTAGTATTTTTGAAGTTTTATGTGTGACTAGCGGACCTTCCCGGCTTAGCACGGTTTTAGTACGGATCCCTAACTTTTTTGAAACTATAATATAGCCTATGTTCACCAGGGATAGTGTAGCTTCCCAACGGTGAAAGAATTTTTCGAATCGGTCCAGTTGTTTCGGAGCCTATTCTTTACAAACAAACCAACAAAATATCAAACCTTTCCTCTTTATAATATTATTTTGCTTGATTTGCAATGAATCCACATTCATGACTAATTTGATTTGCAATGAATCCTCATTCATGACTCATTTAATTTGCAATGAGGCAGCTGTCCTCACCCCTGTGCCTCGGAAACCCAGACTAGCAGGCACCGTAATTGGAATTAACGAATGCTTTTCACAGCGGGCGGGACCGCTAAATATGTTGACTTTGTGAGCGAAATCTTGTTATTACCGGGACCATGCGTTTTATTTTCACGTTTATAAGGGTTTTGCATTTAATAATTTTCAGTGTTATACTTTAATAAAGAGATTGTTAATAGAATTCATATTTTTATATATTTTAGGGGTCAGAAGGTTTTAGACTACATCTTGATTTGACTAGATGGCAGTTAGGCCTATGGACTGCTATAGGCTGATGATGAGTACTAACGCCACAGGTTCAGTGAAAATGTAATTAACAGTGTAGTATCAGGTTGACGTAAAACAACCGCTCTGATAGCTGTTAGGAAGCTATTAGGATCGTAATGATGCTGCGAAGGCGAGTGCCGAGACGTTATTACTCGTAGATTAGCAAGGGAAGGTCAGAGTAAATGTATTTGTTGCCGCCCGTTGCAAATAAATAATATGTTTTTATACCTATTCCCTAAATAGGAATAAAAACATATTATTACATACACATATTATTTCGGGGACGTAAAAAGGGTGCCCACGGGACCCTATTACTACGAAGGCTACGCCATCTTTCTGTCCGTCCGTCTGTCACTCATGTCTGTTATGTAGGATAACCAATTTTTTAAAGAATACGTAAGTGATTTTAATAAAACCAGAATATTTTATTAAACAATGTAATTAGTGTTATACACAAAAAAAAATGCTGGACAATCCACACAGCAGCATCTAGTCCCAAGCTAAGCAGAGCTTGTGGTATGGATACTAGATGACTGATATACGTAATACAATAGATTACATAGACAGATATTTTTTATTATACATGGGTAGATAATGATTAGAACACCTGGAACAAATATCTGCAGATCGTACAAAAATATGTCCCGGATTGTCCAACATTATTTATTTATTTTTGCGCCAGTCCGTCTCGTACTTGACCGGTATATTTCTGTTTTTACAGAGGTAAAGGGCAAATGCTACACAAACTCATTTCACCGCCACTCGCTACTTTTTGCCGTCGATACTCTGTAAAACAAAAGGTTCAGCAGTTACCAGTGGTAACTTGCCACGATAAATCATAGCAAACGGGTCCAAAAGTCTAACACACGTGCTTTGGTTTTGTGGCAAAATACTGGAACTAAGTTTGTTGAGTACAGAAACTAGAAACACTAAAAATCAAATATATATAAAATAAAACCTAAAAAGACACATAAAATTTACATAATCTCACTATTTCTGAACAGACAATAATTTGAGATCGTTTTATTAGATTGAAAACTTATTCCTATCTATTAAATAAAATATTAAATCCTAAGTATTTTAAATAAACTCTTTGTATAATATATCTTTTTCTCCATCCCTGGTTGCCTGGAAGAAATGTATCGCTTTAAGCGATAAGGCCGCCTATTGTACTGTTATTATGTTAGATATAAGGTGCTATTTTATTATTATGGGTACAATAAAGTGTTCATTCATTCATTCAATAAAATATTTAAAATACTTAAGATTTAAAACACGCCCAACCAAAGAACTCAAAAGAATACTAAATCTCTAACTCGTTAATGATTTTTTATATTCCGTGACCCTGGCATCTACTGTGGCATCGTCTAAAGCTTCTAATAACATCCCATAAACAACAAATGTTGTTCGACCTACAAAATAAACATAACAAAAGTTATTCGGCCTTAGAATAAACCTTGCTCCGTCACCATTCACCATTTGTAGTACAATAGCTTTCAAAATAAGCGATTCAGCGTTACTTCCAAAAAGCCCATTCGGACGGCCGTTGAAAAAGCGAACCATTATGGGGACAGACTAGTTGTTTGCCCGTGACTTCTATTACTCATCAAATTTTTGAAAAGAAGGGAAATAATCATTTTAAAAAGAATGAAATAGTCCAAGGAAATGTAACTAATTTTTTAATAATACACACATAGAGATGAGAACTCGTTACATTAAAAAGTTTCACAGGTGTCAATAATTCTGTTTTGGGTCTAATTTTTAGACAATTAGAGATACTTGGTCTAAAAAAAGTTTTTTTTGTTTTTAACCTTTTTATGCTCGGCAGGCCCTTTCAGAATCGTGTAAACCCAGGTTGCGGGTTTAATTCCTACCTCGAGATTTGTCTCGAGGTACGAAATCTTCTCTTTGTACGATCTGTAGATATTTGTTTCGGGTGTTCTGGTCATTTTCTATGAATAAAAAAAATAATATATTGATTTATGTATATTACTCATCTAGTACCCAGTACCCACACACATGTAGCCCCAACACAAGCTCTACATAGCTTGGGACTAGATATGCTGTGTGGATTGCCCAGCATTTTTTTATTTATATTTATTTATTCTGCGTTGTCCGCCGCGCCGGTCACAACGATTTTCTATGTATTTAAATGAAAAAGCTCGCTTTTTGTAGGTCGATCGTGTTGCGTCCATCACGGCATCATTTATCATCGTTTTTACGAAACTACCAGAGCGCTTTCAAATCGGATTCAGAAACATTTCAGCGGATAACTGAAATAGCTACAGTACCGACGCAACAATGCGAACACCAATAGGACTATATTTTTACTAATGATCGATCAGTCAATTCAGATGTATTCGTTAGTGTGTCACTCATACTGTTTCGCCGTCCATCCCGTCCGCCGTCCGGTCAATTTCCTTTTGTTATTAATGTCAAAATCAAAATGCAGGCAGCGGCGTAAATATAATGATTGATACACAAATACATTCAAATAGACCGTGTGGTACCTACCTAGGTATTGGATCTATACATATAAGATACATATATATCTGGGATTCAGTGATCGAGCGGCCAACGCGGGAACGATGAATCGGACGATAGAAATTTTGAAATGTCATCGTCAATGCTGGAGCATTCTGCCTGAACAATTACTTCCATAGAGTATTGAAAGCTAATAAGGGCAATCATGTTGCCATACCATAACAATAATCCGACCAACTTTAAAAGAAACTTCATGGTTCAATATTATAAGTAAGTAACTAGGTATTTTAAATACCTGAGTAAACATGTTGGAAAGAGTTATTTGTGAGCATAGGATCGATTTATTGCAAATTATGAACGCTTACTTAAAAGGTTCACCCTAATTGTTATAAATTAAGGAGATAAGGCCCCACCTAAAATGCAATTACCTACATACACATAGATTTATAAATTAAATTTCGATAAATATTTCTCGGTGGGTTCCAAACCGTCCTAGTTATTCCAGGATTATGTTAGAAAAGCTTGCAGCAAACGACCTCCGCCATTTATCACGAAAATGCACCTCTCGACCGCGGCGGCGGCCATATTGCTAAATGAATATTTCCGCGCTTATTGCCCATTCGCCAGAATGCGCGCGAAAACTTAATTAAAATGTGTTGTTGTAGGATGCATCGTTTTTACAAAGTTACCTTGGATTAAATGTTTTATTTAACATCCGTTTCAGGGTTTTGTAAAGGGTAAATGGAAGATAAAATTTTAACATGTTTCAGACATGTTGTTAATTAAAACAGTGGTTTGGTTCTGCGTCTTATCCATACTTTAATATTATAAAGTGAAAGTCAGTCCGTCGGTTACCTTTTCGCGTCTTAACGGCTGATCGATATTAATGAAATTCAGCAGGGAAGTAGACGGTATCTCGAGAAACGACATAGCTATTTTTTATCCCAGAAAAGGGCGTGCGTAGCCATGGGCACAAGCTAGTTACTTGTAAGTATCTAATGCAGAGCATACAGACAAGTGGTGTATATTAACCCTTGTGCTAAAAGTCTGTGCATATTTTTACGCTGTCTTTTTAGGAATGAATCATTGTGCATTTCATCCAAGCGCACGTGTAGCGGGAGATGTCAGGAGATAGCATATATTTTGGCTCGCGCCGTAGATCCGTTTAACCTTAACACGAAAAATCACTACCTAATCTTTACATAGAATAAAATGAAGTTGCTTACGCTGTGTGTTCGCTTAGATCTTTTAAACTACCTACACAATGGATTTAAATGCAGTTTTCAGCAAAAGATAGATGATTCAAGAGGAAGGTTAAACTAGTTGACACATACATAGATTTCCACGTAGGTTAAGCCGCGGGGCGCAGCTAGTATTCTATACTAAAGTCATTTAAAACGGGATATTTACCATGATTTGATTTTTGAGTTATCCAATATTTCGGCACAGTTTCATGCGCCATGATCACGGAATAACTGAAGGCACTGCGACTGCGAGTAAGTTTTTATGGGCAGACATACCGATCTACCCTCATTTTTTGTCTTTTGCTACGAACGTTACCACTACGACCGGTTTCATTATTATCGAACGCAGCTCGATCACGACACACAACACTGACGGTATCAGAACGCGACGCGGTTGGTACATCACTTCTTCGGTTTTTGCACATTCTCACAACAGGGTTCCAGGTTCCCGATAATTGGAAGCCATCTTCTCGGTTGAAGTTCCTATGTTTCGTAATCTCAATGGCCTCCTGTACCATTCTTGGTATGTAGTGTCGTTCTGTTGAGATTACTTGTGGGTTGTGCAACTCGATCCAGTGGTTAGAACCAGACTCGAGAAGATGTTCCGCTATGGCAGACTTCTCGGTTGCCCGATTCTTAACTGCTCGTATGTGTTCTTTGACCCTGCAGGCAATAGTACGCTTCGTTTGGCCTATATAGGAGCTTCCACAGCTACAGTCGATCTTGTACACCCCTGGTTTCTCAAGTGGGAACGTATCTTTAGGCGTGCGCAGGTAGTGTATGATCTTTTTCAGCGGCGTGAAAACAGTTTTAATGGAGGATTTTTGCAGGATATTTGCGACTTTATCCGTCACTCCTTTTATATAAGGCAAGAATGCTGGTTTGCGTTCTACTGTACTCCTGTGTGGTTTATGGATGGTGCCGGAACGAGCTGGCAATGCTCGAACCTTATAGCCGTTCTTCACCAAAACATTTCTGACGTGGGTCAACTCACTCTGTAGACTTTTATCATCGCATAGATCGTAAGCACGGTTAGTAAGGGATGTTACTACCGAGTTAAGATGCCGAGGGTGGTGATGTGAGTTGGCATGTAGGTAACGGTCCGTATGTGTAGGCTTCCTGTGAACGGAATGGCCTACGCGTCCTCCATCTCCGACCTGTACCAACACGTCCAGAAATGCCAGGTGCCGATCGGTCTCCATTTCGTATGTGAAATTGATCTTATTATGTACGCCATTAAGGTGTGATAGTAGAAGTTCAATCTCCTGTGTATTTCCTTTCACAATACAAAAAACGTCATCTACATACCTCTTCCACAACTTAACTTGTACAGGGGCAGACGAGATGGCCACACTCTCGAAATACTCCATCCAAATGTTGGCTACTACGGGGGCGACTGGGCTGCCCATTGCTACTCCGTCAATTTGAAGGTAATATTGCCCTCTGTATATGAAGAAGTTTGTGGAGAGAATATGATGCAAAAGCTTGGCGTACTCTGCAGGGATGCCGTCTTCTTGTATTCTTAACGCGACTACCTTCATACAGTCTTCTAGAGGGACGTTCGTAAAGAGTGATTCTACGTCAAAGCTGACCATCACTTCCGTGTCATCTACCTCTATCTGCTCCAAGATCTGTATAAAGTGTCGCGAGTCTTTTACAAAGGATGTTGTTCGTCCCACAGTTGGTTGCAACACTGCTGCTACATGCTTAGCCAGATCATATGTGGGGGAGTCTATTTGACTCACAATAGGTCTTAGCGGGGCATTCTGCTTGTGCACCTTGGGAAGTCCGTACAGTTTGGGGGGCTGGATGATTTTAGGCCTTAACAGAAACTTGGTTACCTCTTCTCCAAGGGCGTGTTCACAATCCTTAATCAACCTCTGGGTGCTGCGATGTGTCCGTGCAGTTGGGTTGTAGTTGACGGGCTTGTAGGTACTGGCGTCATTAAGTAAGTTTTGGATTTTATCCTCGTATTCGGTGACGTCCATCACGACTGTGGCATTCCCTCCCTACACATACGGACCGTTACCTACATGCCAACTCACATCACCACCCTCGGCATCTTAACTCGGTAGTAACATCCCTTACTAACCGTGCTTACGATCTATGCGATGATAAAAGTCTACAGAGTGAGTTGACCCACGTCAGAAATGTTTTGGTGAAGAACGGCTATAAGGTTCGAGCATTGCCAGCTCGTTCCGGCACCATCCATAAACCACACAGGAGTACAGTAGAACGCAAACCAGCATTCTTGCCTTATATAAAAGGAGTGACGGATAAAGTCGCAAATATCCTGCAAAAATCCTCCATTAAAACTGTTTTCACGCCGCTGAAAAAGATCATACACTACCTGCGCACGCCTAAAGATACGTTCCCACTTGAGAAACCAGGGGTGTACAAGATCGACTGTAGCTGTGGAAGCTCCTATATAGGCCAAACGAAGCGTACTATTGCCTGCAGGGTCAAAGAACACATACGAGCAGTTAAGAATCGGGCAACCGAGAAGTCTGCCATAGCGGAACATCTTCTCGAGTCTGGTTCTAACCACTGGATCGAGTTGCACAACCCACAAGTAATCTCAACAGAACGACACTACATACCAAGAATGGTACAGGAGGCCATTGAGATTACGAAACATAGGAACTTCAACCGAGAAGATGGCTTCCAATTATCGGGAACCTGGAACCCTGTTGTGAGAATGTGCAAAAACCGAAGAAGTGATGTACCAACCGCGTCGCGTTCTGATACCGTCAGTGTTGTGTGTCGTGATCGAGCTGCGTTCGATAATAATGAAACCGGTCGTAGTGGTAACGTTCGTAGCAAAAGACAAAAAATGAGGGTAGATCGGTATGTCTGCCCATAAAAACTTACTCGCAGTCGCAGTGCCTTCAGTTATTCCGTGATCATGGCGCATGAAACTGTGCCGAAATATTGGATAACTCAAAAATCAAATCATGGTAAATATCCCGTTTTAAATGACTTTAGTGTTGATAACCATGATAGTTTCAAAAGTTTTATAGTATTCTATAAATGAACTTATCGGTATAATATCCTCTCATTCAATTTATTACTCTTCCGTCCAATCAACATCGGCCGAAATAACCTTTCCGTCCTTTTTAATAAATAAGAAGAGAACTGTAGGTACCCACGTATAGGTACTGTCAGCGACATGATGATAGATTCTCGTAAAACAACAGATGGACAGTACCTAATATCCAATACAAGCAATAGTTTTCATCATCAGCCTATGTTAGTTCACTGCTGCCTGCTGGACATAAGCAATAGTTTTAGGATGACTTTAAAGTCCGACTGTAAAGTGGAGCTAATAAGGACGAAACGCTTAACGTGCTTTCCGAGACACGGCGGGTAACGACGCCGACTTCCTGACTGGTCCTGAGCCAGACTCTGTCCCCGGTCGGGTCAGTCTGCTGTCCCCTCTAATTATGAAATATTTATTAAAGTGCCACCGTTCTCATTGACAAGGCCGCCCTTTATACTTATTTTATTCTATTGTTTAATTCTGTATTGTTTTCTGTTTTGTGTGATATAATAAAGTGTTTTCTATGAAAGAGCAACCACCATCCATAACAACTCATGCTGAGATAGGTCCGTTTTGTGACTCAATTACAAAAATCTGTTTATCCTTTATTTTTTTTAATCATGTTTGTTTTATGTTTTTGTGTATTGAGTTATAAATAAACAATTCTATTCTATTCTATTTCATAGTCACAAACATTAACGTTTATAATATTATTGATGTTTTCCAGGACAAAAAGTAGCCTATGTCACTCTCCATCCTTTCAACGAATTCTATACCGAAACAAATGTAAATCACGATTGGTTGCTTAGTTGGGACGTGAAGGAAGGACAAACAAACACTTTCTCTATTAGTTAGGATGATTAGCAGCTTATGGCATCAACTGTACTTTTCCAAGTATCAAAAGACGAGGTGAATTCTCCGCCTAGGCCGATACCGATCCGTCATATATTCGGCACATTTATTTTCGTGCGCTCCATTTCACTCAGTTCTCTCACACTCTGACCTAGGGTTGCCACTAAGAGTAGCACCAATAAGTATTTTAAATGCGAACTTTTGGATGTATGTTTGTTTGTTACGTCTTCACGCCAAAACTATTAAACGGATTGGGCTGAAATTTTGCACATATTCTCATAGCACGCGAGCGAGACCGTGGCATAGATTAAGTAAGGCCAGACAGAAATCAGTCCTAAATAAAATAAAGCTACTTGTACCATAGGTCTTGTCGAACATTGATCTCTATTTTCCTTCATATTATCTATTTTCCTTCATACTTAGGAAGGCGGTATTGGTTTGTTGATGGGGATTTAACATCGCCGTAACAAAAATAGAGTGCATATTTTAGTTTGTGATATTTTTGATGTCTAGATTAAATTCAACAACTTTTAAACTGAAGTTGCTAAGAACTGTGTTTGAATTGAATGTATTTACTTTAGTTCTGTTTAAATGTAGTAATAAACATATTTTTCATTTTCATTTCATTGAATTGAGTTTGATTTCCTGAACGCATCGGATTTCTTAAAGTTCTGGGAAGTCTTGTCTGTTTCAATAATTAAACAATTTGCTCGCGATATTCCCGATGGCGAGGGCTTCTGTATATTTGTTCTTTAGCTTTAGAATTTGTTTCAAAAACTCGAAAATCATGTCATGGTAAATATCCCGTTATAAGTGACTTTTGTGTTAATAACCATGATAGTTTCAAAAGTTTTATTTCTTCAAAGTTTGTATGTGATAGGTTATCTCTAAATTAACGTGGATTCTCATATTAGCGGATTAGACAGCCCTAACGTTCGGTCGAAGCCGAAACAGCGGAAGTCGCAAAGGGTTCCTTACATATTTCATGCCTACAAACATATCCCTTCTTGTCTTTTATCATATAAATGTTAATGGAAAATGTTGGAATTCTTTAATCTTTTTGAAACATCTAGATACCTACCTATTTATACCATACATAATAATTATTACGAGTGGGTCGAAAAAGAGGTAAGGTATTTAAAAACTGGCTTAACATAGACACCCTGCCTTTCGGTACCACACAGGCTCCGTATACTTAAGGCTACTGAATTAACAACTAGCTTAGGTTTTAACACGTTTCATATTCCATAATTCCATCGCAGTTTGCGGCATGGATGATTTCTCTCAAATGTAAATGGTGGTGTTTTGATCAACAAAAGCTAGACCTACCTTCGCTATTTAAGCCTCAGTCAATAATGATATGACCGATAAACTACAACTTTTAATTACTTAAAAGTTTCAAGGCCCAAGACGCACACGCCCATCGGCGCGGCCTACCGCCACGCTGCGCAGTGAATACGTTAAATAGTTTTTTACCCGGTTAAAACTACAATTAGCCATACTACATATATTTAGAACGCTTCGATCCCTCATCGATGTATTCTGTATTTTCCACCCACAGATGTTGGGTTTCAACGTATCAGATACCATCTGCTACCCTATACCCTTTGTACTACGGCTCGCTATCCGCTTGGGATTTGCTATCGTATCGGAAACTACGCGTTGCTTCGCTTTACGCCCATATTCAAACGGAAACAATTGAATTTGCTGTTATTAGATGAGAAGGTTCAGACCTGTTTACATAATAACTTGATTGATTTGAAAAAACTCAAAACACTCAAAACTTTATACAGTTTGTTAAGATCAGCAGAAGACAGTAATTTCTAGGGTATTCAATTATAATGGGACTACCTTGGGATCCACTCTCTACAACTGAAAAATAATCATCCAAATCGGTCCATAATTGAAAATACATAGAGAACATAACATAGAATGACATTACATAAAGAACGAAAAACATAACATACAAAGTGAACGAAGAACATACATAATGTACATCCTCCTTTTTCCGAAGTCAGTTAGAATTAGTGTTGTGTAATGGGCTTTATTCAGCCCATGTGCACCTTCAGCTGGGCCTAAAATGTACATGTGTGTGACTATGGATACAATGCAATAAAGACATTCATGCTTTTTAGTTTCGTAACCCTGGTCACATAACCGCAGGGGGTGACTTACTCTCCCACGATGACTTCGGACGGCAGATTTCAATAACTTTATTTCTTAAGGCCACTGCTTTAGGCTTACAAAATAAGCAATTACGAGTAAGGTATTAGGTCCGTATTATAAAAGCTTGCTCAGTCATCGATACATGCTTGAGCAACGATTTTTTATGGCGATAGCGTGACCCAAGCATAGATCGTTGACCGAGCATGGTTTATGAAACCATTTTCAGTCATACGGGCCTTGGACAACTACCCTCTGGTCACCTCCGTTCCATCAATTTTAGAAGGTCGAAAATAACTATATTTGTTTTGTTGCAGCTCAGTCATGTATGGACGCGAAGCAAGTCCTCTTCAACGGGCATTGCTATCTCTTCTCCGGGTACCCGAGAGCTTCCTGGGCTACTGCGAAACAGGTATATATAATAATATACTAGCTACGCCTTGCGGCTTCGCCCGCGTGGAAATCAATTTGTCAAATGATTTATAAACCTTCCTCTTGAACTACTCTATCTACATATAAAAAAGGCATCAAAATCCGTTGCGTAGTTTTAAAGATATAAGCATACAATTATGTACATAGGGACAAAGAGACAGCGGGAAGCGACTTTATTTTAAACTTGCCGCGTCCGGTTGTTTCTATGGAAACGTTCAAAGTTTATTTCTATTCCATGGAAACTGATTTACGGGCTAGTAAGGAAGTGTTTTATTCCAGGTCACATGTAAGTAATTTTTTCCGATACGTTAATTAAAATAAATAAATAAATCGTTTATTATGGAACAAAAACAAGTCACTTACTTACATGTACCTAATTAAAATTGAAAAACTATGTCATCTGCAGAAGTTTAAAAACTGTGTCGCAGATGACAACCCTCCTCCGAGATTAACGTTATCCACGTTAATTCCAATAACGAAAATTTACAAAACATAGTTACTTTAATACCTACTAAAAAAGATTAGGAACATTATTACATTTTACATATTCGCATACAAATTAAACAGTTTAGGTTTTAGAATCTAATTAATTAGTTTTGGCTAGTTACTTTTAGGTTTGTAAAGTAACAAACATCCATAAATCCATCCAAACTTTCGCACTTAACATATTAGCGAGATGAGATTATCTTTCATCAAAGAATTAGCAGACTGAAGTGTCAGTGGGCCGGCCATATCTCGCGAAGAACTAACAACCTCTGGGGTAAACGTGCTTTTGAGTAGGAAAACGTAGTGTAGAACGCCCTCCGACCAGGTGGGATGACGACCTGCGAATATCTGCAGGCAGATGCTGGATGCGGCAAGCGGAAGACAGTGCGCTATGGCGCTTATTGGGGAAGGCCTATGTCTTACCGAGGACTAAATAAAGGCTGATGAATGATGATGATGATGTTTAAATTCTGGCCGATCGTTTTGCATTAGTACAAAAGTTCAATAGTTTTCTGAACACAGCCAGCGGCGATGATATAGTTATTTTGCACTGAAATATAAAGCGATCTTCTGAGTAAAGAAAGAAATTGTTTCTACACGAGTAAACAAATCTGCGCTCGGCAATTATACGTAAGTTTGGGTTTGTGGAAGTCTTGGAAAATTAATTTCCACTCAATCTTCATTATGAGATTGGGATTGAAATTGATTGATTATAAACAGAACGATCGCTGATAATTGAACCTATAAATGGTGGAACAAAAATAAGGAACAAACTTGAATAGGTGGTTCAGATTCGGTTATGGTACACAAGTAAAATATTGACGTGACCCTGATTTTCGAATAAAAGTAACATTTACCTACCCATTAGACTTGACAATGAACTGTTGAGTAAAACTTTGGAAACTATCATGGTTATTAACACTAAAGTCATATAAAACGGGTTATTTACCATGATTTGATTTCCGCGTCGCGTTCTGATACCGTCAGTGTTGTGTGTCGTGATCGAGCTGCGTTCGATAATAATGAAACCGGTGGTAGTGGTAACGTTCGTAGCCAAAGACAGAAAATAAGGGTAGATCGGTATGTCTGCCCATAAAAACTAACTCGCAGTTATTCCGTGATCATGGCGCATGAAACTGTGCCAAAATATTGGAAAACTCAAAAATCAAATCTAAATATCCCGTTTTAAATAACTTTAGTGAACTGTAGAGTTGACAAATACAGAATGTTTTCAATGCAGAATTTTAGCTAAATGGTACAACTACAAAATAAAGACGACTTAGATAAATGTTAAGATCATATTTGTAGTGTATTCAAAAAAATTACGACGCAATAACACACTCAAACGGTCAAAACGATCTAACTCGTTCTTACACTTACTGTAGGGTACGCAGATACTCAGCCTGACCATAACGAGTGAAAGAGACAGCTGTAAAACGGACTCTCCATTTGTTCTAAGAGATCTTTTCCGGGCAGCGGAGGTAAAGCCATTTGTGCCTGTATCATAAATCACTTGAAAGCCTCGCTGACTTTCAAAAGACCTTTATAAATTCGATTTACAAGTATCTACGAGTTACTTGGAAGTAGAAAAACTTTGTTCCACTTTCCCCCGCTCGTTAAATTGTAATCTGGAGAGTATCACGCGGTTTCAAGTAATCCTTTTGGAAAGTATGAATTAGGGCTTTGTGTTTTGCGTTAGCATAATGTTTGACGAGGATAGAATAGAATAGAATAGTTTATTTGTAACTCAATACACAAAAACAAAAAACAAACTTGATTAAAAAAAATTAAAGGAAAGGTGTTGTGTTGTGTAGGAACCAGGTTTTTCTTACTCATTAGGTAAGGGACACAATAATGCGGTGCCTTGAGGATGCATTTTCTGATGCAATTGTATTGGTGCTCTAGTGATGGATGACTTAAAAAATGTTACAAAATATGTAGATTAAACTGATATATAAATAGATAATGTGTGTTGGGTAATTAAGGAACTAGTTTAGCAAATTTGGTAATGCTACGAATAAAGATTTTCTCATTCTTATATTCCTTTATTAATGTACCTAACGTACCTATATCTAAAACAGTTTGATAAAAAATGAAAATGACGAATGCGTTAAATTGTAAGTGCTGCAGTCCTGGTAAAATTATAAAGTGACTAGGATTTTTATTTATTTATTTTATTTATTTATTTAACAAAATCCACAGTCCTTATTCTAGACAAACTTAAAATACTATGTTTTTCCTACGACCATGTCCTCTAATATTTTCATAACATCCTTTCTAAAACCTATAATTTTACTATAAAAATTTTACTAGGATTTTTGATCTTTATGGAATAACCTAATACAATACAATATATTACTACTCTACGGTCTCTTTATCAACAATCCACATGGATGAAGCCACTCTTCGGGCATACTTAATTTTTGTAATATTTTCAATTCAGGCTTTGAAAAATGAACGATATTTGTTTTTGTTGTCATGTTGATTGTTTACTACGAACTAGGTCTTTGACATGCCATGGCGCCGGCCACTTTAAAGTAAACTATCACAATTAATATCACTAATATTATAAATGGGAAAGTATGGATGTTTGTTACCTCTTCACGCCAAAACTACTGAACGGATCGGACCGAAATATTGCATAAAGGTAGTTTTGGGCCTGGAATAAAACTTTATTTTTTATCCCATAAATCAGTTCCCTGGAGCTGCTAGGGTATACGTGTTCTCGGGTGGAGACTACGACTCTGTAAACGTAGTGTAGGATGCCCTGCAACCAGGTGGGATAACGACCTCGGAAAGACTGCAGGGAGATGCTGGATGCGTCAAGCTGAATACAGGGCGCTATGGCGCTCATTGGGGTAGTCCTATGTCCAGGAGTGAACTAACATAGGCGATGATGATGATCAGTTCCCATGGGATACCAATAACCTTGAACAACGCGTGCAAAGCCGCGGGCAGAGACTAGTCTTTCATAATGCTATACAACTCGCTTCTCCGAAAGTAGCCAGTTATTTTTCTTGGGAACTCGTAAGTGCTTCTTCAGAAAGGGTTATTATTCTGGAACATCGCGATTGTTATGCTGCGGAATCTAAAGAAAGCACTCGATACCATTATCTACTAGTGCCTTTGGCCACGGAAAATATTGAAGTGTGAGCTAGCTTTAGCTCGAGAATGCTCTACACTAACTGTAAGCAATCATTCTTATCATTCTATAGCGAGTATTTAGTTATCTTGATAAGATATCTAAGCGAACCAAAGGTATTTTTGCTAATTATGATTAATGCTATTACCTAAATAAATATAACAAAAGATTTGACATAGATTAGCAGAATCGCTTCTCCAATATCATTCCGGGCCAATTTGACCGCGGAAGTTTTCCCAATTTTCATATTTCTTTTTTATTGCGCATAAAGATGTTTTTGCGCTGACAGGGAATCGGGTTTAATTCCCTAATGATCCCGCGACACGGAACAAACCAATTAGTTACTATGGCAACGCAAAAGCATCGCATTCAATGCCAATGACAAACGAGATGGTAATTTTTATGTTCTCGTTAGGTACCTAAGTATATCTCACTAAAGTGATACCTATAGCGTTTGTATTTAAAGTTGGAATGCGGTTATCAAATATGAAAACTCTTTCCCAGGTTTGCGAAGGCCTAAGTATGCATCTCTCCTCCGTCCACTCGGCAGAAGAAGAACATTTCATCATATCCAGCATAAGGCAAAGCAGCGATTACAGCGCTGGATCGATCTACTGGCTTGGCGCGCATTTCAATAAAGGGCTTGACAAAAGCGCTGAGGATTTCAGCTGGGTTGATGGAAGCGCTTTTTTGTACCAGGGCTGGCCACCGTATAATGATACTGAGGATGTGGACGACGCGTGTTTAGGTGTCCAGGTATTTCTGAGTTCCTATTAAAATATTAATTGGTGCTCTTAACGTGGGGCTATTCGAACTATCTGTATACATACATATCTATGTATATAAAAATGAATTGCTGTTCGTTAGTCTCGCTAAAAATAAAACGGCAAAAAATAAATCTGTCAACGATTTAAATATATCATTTTTTGTTTTGTTTGCGCTAATTAAGGAGAGATATGGAAAAACATAGGAGGATAAATTGCAGGTGATATAAAATATATCTAATAAAATGGAAAAAAATTATTTATTTATTTATTGATAAACTATTTACAATGCCTTTACAGTTGGACACCAAAGCGACAAAGAAATATAACAAAAAAACTTAAACTTAAAACACAAACCAAAAAACTAACATTCTACACACTAATGTTTTTTTTTTAAATGTTTATTTGCTGCAAAATATTACGTACAAATACAAAGTAGGAACTTATTATAATTACAATTCAATTACGAAGCAGTATAGATAAGGCTTACGAAATTAACAGCGAGAATACAAAAAGGCTACCGACTCAGCATTAAATGTTCCATTGACACGGGTGCCAATACAGCGCTGGTTTTCAGCGGCGCCAGAAGTTATAAAGTTCACGGGTTTCAAATAACTTTGTTTCAAAAAACAGAATAATCCAGTAACAACTTTTATTATTTGTAATGAGAAGATTTAACACAAGCTAACATAAGCTCTGCTTACCATGAGGCTAGATAATGCGGTGTGAATTGTCCAGCATTATTTATTTATTTATTTTGGGATCTTATATACATATTTATCCTTTTCAGTGGAAATCGTCACCCATACCATCCCAACCTAGCGGACTCTATTGGACTTTACACAAGTGCTCTATAACTGGAGGCTACGTCTGCAAACGTCGGCTAAACCGCGAAAACGTGTTCAGAAACAGAACTATCGAAGGATCTTCAGGTATGATAAAATGGCGCCCAAAAATCCTACCACCAAAATTGTAGTACGAATTTCTGCGTGAAATTAGTCTAATTTATGTCACGTTTTTATTCAAAACACAGCTCATAATATTACGCTTACCTTAATCCTTAAAGCGCTTTGTATAAAAGCTTTTTGCGTATAGTAATTCAATATTGTGGTTCACCTCGTTTTTACCAAGTAGGTTAGTAATCGAACCGCCTTTTTAACGGATTTCGAGGAAGTTCTGAATTCGAATGTTTGTTATTTTGTGTACGCCATCAATGATGGGCCGATTATGATGTTTCCTATTGTTTTTTATAGATAATAAACCTAGAGTGGTGCCATAAAAATTGTATTCCCGAAGGATTACTACTTTGTGCCGTAAATTTTTAAAACGGTGAAAAAGTAATACGAAGACGGTTTTTCGTTTATGTAAAAACAATAATTGATGTAATCAAATGAGCAGTATTTTTTTCTTTATCGAGGGTTTTTTTAACTTTAGTATTTTTTTCTACTAGTGGAAATTTATTATTAGCCATCAGTTACAGACCATGTTTTGTATACCTAATAGTAACCTAGCTGTTAGTTTTCCACAAATTTTAAAATAAAATAATGAAATAAACTTGTATTTTTTTTTCAGGAATATTGTCGAGCCCTAACTTCCCTGGCATGTATGACAGCGACATAGACTATTGGGTGCATATCGAGGGACCAAGTAGCACACGATTAGTATTTATCTTCCAAACTGTCGATTTAGAATATCAGAAAGACTGTCTTTACGATTTTGTCGAAGTAAGTAATATTCGGGGTGATTTTTATATACAATAAATATTGTAATTATTTTTCTTTTTGCGGGTGAGGTCGGCCAAGAAAGCGCTGGCGAGACGACCTTAACGCCTTCCTCAGAGATTGGTGGGAGATAGTGCGTGACAGCACTGAGTGGAAAGATTTGGGGGAGGCCTTTGCCCAGCAGTGGGACGAATCAGGCTAAATAAAAAAAAATGTTATTTCTTTTCTTGTAAATAAAAATAAAATGATCTTTCTTTGAATATAAAAAATTAAAAATAGTACATATTTACCTACTATTGAAACAGTTAAGTTAGCTGTAGACTGTCGCAAAAAATCTACAGGTAAACTAATAATTCATTAATTCCACTCTGGAAGTTAATTTCACTGTGCCCTTTCAATTCAAATCCCTTATACTTATTTGAATTCAGTGTTCTTATTACAACATCTGTTTGTTTACGCCACTCAGTAAGAACACTTGAATGAAATAAACAGCGAATCGTGTAGCTGACATCTGAATTAATGTAAGTAGGTACCTCTCGACCGTATACCGGTGTTTAACAATAAACTGCTGTGGTACTCGTATAATGCAAAAACCACCCATCCTATAGTGACATTTAAAAGTTATGTCAATTGCCTTGAAAGCCTTTATATTGGCCTTGACCATCATCATCAGCCTATAGCACTCCACAGCTGGACATAGGCCTCCCCCAATGAGCGCCATAGCGCCCTGTCTTCAGCTTGACGCATCCAGCATCTACCTGCAGTCTTGACCATACAACAAAAAAAATGAAAATTTCGCTAAACCGACCTCAAGATAGTTTCAATACATAACGTGAAAAAACCTAGACTATACAGGTGGTTTTTTGAGAAGCGCGGTGATGACCAAGTCTGAAACTACGAGAGTTAGAGGAAAGGAGTCATGCCCTCGATTCATATGAAAACAATAACTGCATATTCATTTTTTTTTTATCTTTTACTTTTGACAGTAATTGACCTGAATGATATACACCTTGTATTATTTTGACGACCTCTGTGGCGCGGTGGGCCTGCAACGCAGAAGGTTGCGGGTTCGATTCCCGCCTCGGGACAATTGAGTGTACGATCTGCAGATAATTGTTCCGGGTGTCTGATCGTTTTCTATGTATAATAAAAAATATCTATCTATGTAATCTATTGTATCAAGTATACTATCAGTCATCTGGTACCCATAACACAAGTTCTGCTTAGCTTGGGGCTAGATGATGCTGAGTGGATTGTCAAACATTATTTATTATTAATTTTATTTATTGAACCAATAAAAACCACCCTGTATAACTCTGAGTGATCCTTCTGGGTGGCGACAAGAACAATGTCGTGTTATTACCTTCTGCGTTATGACAATGAGGCTTTTGATTACGAGGGTCTGGCTTATTAAATGTGACGTTTCTTCCAGCTCAGGGATGTAAGGAACATGAAATCTTCGAGATATTGCGGATCCGTCGCAGAGACGAGATGGGTGGCGTCGAGTAACAAAGCTGTATTGCACTTTCATTCTGATTACAAGTAAGATTTGATATTAAAATATCTGAAATATCAGAGTAAAGGGATGTATTTTTACTCTGATATTTCAGAGATTGACTAGTCTAGACTACTATTGTTGTATTTGTATTTTACAAAACTTTACATCTATTATGACTAGATGATGCTGTGTGGATTGTCCAGCATTATTTTTATTATGTATCTCATTACCATGATATCGGGCCATAAAGTGACCCGCGGGTGATTATGTAACTCGGGACCGGTTTGCGACAGGCGTAAATTAAGCAATCAGTGCTGTCAAATGTCAAATTTGTATTCGTTTGACACCAGCTACAAGGTTAAAATTAGTCAAAATTGGCGCCTTCAGTTATTCCGTGATCATGGCGCATGAAACTGTGCCGAAATATTGGAAAACTCGAAATGTAATCATGGTAAATATCCCTTTTTAAATGACTTTTATTATTATATTGTTTTCCAGTGTCCAAGGCTCGGGGTTCTCACTGACATGGCAGGCGGTAGAGTTGCTTGGATGTCCGTCGCAGACTTTCACCTCAAAGGAAGGAATACTGAAAAGTCCTAATTTTCCCCAGTTTCTGTTGCCGAACTTGGACTGCAATATTGATATTTTGGCCCCCACTGGTAAGAAATCCTTTAGTATTTTATTTACCTCGCGATCCGTTTATTCTCATTGCATATTATATATTGGGTGCATATTATTATAGGTGCTACTTGGTTCCACACGATTTCGAAACTGTCGATTTAGAATATCAGAAAGACTGTCTTTACGATTTTGCTCTTCTTTACTATTTACCTCGCGATCCTTTAATTAGACATCTTTCATCTCGTTATTTTTTTTCATTTTGTAGAGCAAAATACCTCGATGTAAAGTCTAATAAACAACTCTATATACCAAGTTTTAGGATCTAAGTAGCTGTAGCAAAATTTAACAAAAGAGCAATAGAGTCGTCTCGTCTAGACATACCTATTGTTTGATGCATCTCAACGCGGCGCTTCGATAACGTGATTGATACAACGGAGATTGCCGACTATTGCCAGTAACTGAGAGCTGATGAGATTAGGCTGCGTTTCCATTGAAGCTGAACAAATTTGACGAACCAGGGACCAGAGGGAGTGTGTGTATTTCGTACCAAAGTGATTGGTCGATATCGCTCGTCGTAACTAAAGGGACTAGGAGATTATTTATGATTTACAATTATTCCGCGTTCTGGAGTATAGTTAATCAATTATGCAAGCCTTATTGACGTATATTTTATATCTGCTTACTTCACAAATGTCGAAGCAGAACTGACATTTACCGCCATTTGCAAAACAATATAGCATCTTCCGATAGGTTGAAGACTTTTGCGCCACGTTCTACTATTCTATAGCTACTTATTGGTTGGTTTCACGCATCGTCGCTCCTTTATAGAATCCCTGGGGAAATTCCGAGTTAAGTGATTATGTGGGCTGGGTAGGACAGTTTAATTATTTAGCTCAAAAATATAATGCAAATCATCTATCAACCAATCAATGTAATTTGATGTCCTAATAACTTCACAACGTCGCCGAAAGGGTAATGGGAGTGGGATTGAGCAGGAATTGTTCAGGCGAAGTGAAGGCAAGAGGACTAAGACTCAGACGAAATGATTAATAATGTTAGGAACAAGTAAAAGTTCATTGAGTACTCAATAGTAGATATTTAACAAGTGACTAAACCTTCCCATTATAATACGCGGTTGTTATATCTACTCCCGAGCACAGCTAGGGAGTATGACAAGACCGAGTATTTTTTTAAATCATATTTATTGTAAGGACCTTTATAATTAATTACATGGCGGTCCTATTGGATGTCTTATAATGGGTGGTATTGGTCCGAGGGAAAAACACTACTTCTCACTTCGATTGCGAGAAAAAATATCAATTAGCAAAACAAAAAAACAGCATAAACCGTGGTAGCCAACGCACGTGAGTACACATAAACTATGAATGGATCGACATCATTTTCCGGTCCCGATTCACGCTAATCGAAAATCCATTATGTTTGTTATAAAAACTTATTATTTTCCAGGAAAACGCGTCTTCCTCAACATCAGCTATTTCGACTTCGGCTACGGCGTCTTCGACAAAGGCGTACCAATAAACGTATCCGACCCGATACCAGAAGACTCGTTCCTAGAAGTGCAAGTCGATCTGAACAGCCTTCCGATTCGTCCGTTCACGAATGCGAATATCTTGACCAATGGGCTGTTTGTTTCTACTTCTGAGATTCTGCGATTGAGGCTCAAGACGGGGGAGAATGTTACTGGCACGGGGTTTATAGCGCAGTTCAAAACAAGTACGTGTTACTATGAAAAACATCTATCTTTATTGGTAGCTAGATATATATTTTACAACTATAGTCTGTCTGTAGTCAGTGTTTGGGGGATACTAGACTCTTTCGAGACCTTTGAAAAGTGGCACAATGGAGACGGCACAGAATCACTGAGTATAGCGTGGGGGGCAGACTTATTGTTCTCCACGTAAAATGGGCTGAAATGATGATTTATTAGAAAGTATAATGACGCCAGACAGTTTTAGTAACATTAGAGCCAAAATACATATTTACCAATAACGCAAGCATTAAATAAAAGTAAAACTGCCTACCTACAAGATTTTAAAAACGAAACCTGTCTCCAGTAAGTTTCCTCAACGTGTCGCACGTGGTGGAGCTGCGCGACGTCCGCTCTGGGCGAGTGGCGGCGCCCAACTGGCCGCAACACGCGCCCGCGCGGACCTCCATGCGGGTACACTTGTTGGCTCCCCACCACCACACGCTGACGCTCGCGGTGTTGAGGGCTACGTTAGTACAGAGGACTACTGAATGGCCGTGTGGCATTGGAGAAGGGTGGATAGAGGTTGGTAATACGAGCAGAGATGTACGTAGTAGATTTCAAGACTCATCTAGAGACAAATTATAATTTTAAGCATCTTACCTTAGGTGCAGGTGATGTTATCAGACTGATTCAAAGTATTTCAACACTCATTTATAAAGACATAATTGTAATTTGAGAAGCATCTAAACTTTAGATACCACCACATCTGACTGTAAATATTGGCTACGCCAAAACTTGAAAAGAAAATAGAAATCTCTAATTACAAGGTCAATAGAATACCCATTGCCAATCACACATCTATTTAAAACGATCTTATACAACGAGTATTTTTACAGTTCTGGTCTGAGTATTATCTGGCATTCATCACAGAGCTGATGTTGATTAGAGGCGCTTTCAGTTAATATAACTGTTCTTCAAAAAAATTCCCAAATCTCCAGGTCCGAGACAGCTACACCGACAACAACGGCACAGAATGGACGCTCTGCGAGGTGGACCGCAACAGGCGGAAGGCGGACCCGAGCGCGCCGCTTGTTATCAACTCGTACCTACACTCGCTGGTGATGACGCAGCATTCGAGGGAAAAGGGGGGCGATATGGATGTCTCGCTCATTGTCAACAAAGGTAAGAACAACTAGAACAAGTACAATAGATACTGCTAGGTCAGCAACAGCTACACCGACAACAACGGCGAGCGTCGAGGTGTCTCGGATGTCATAAGTGTACCGTCAACTTTTATAATGGGAGCTACCTGCGCCTAACCAAACATAAATATAAGTTTGTAGGAAGACAGAAATACGTTAGTGTTAACTGGTTGTGCCTGATTAATTACATTGAAAACTACTGACTCCACTAATACTAGACTCTTTCTCTAGAGAGTATAGTGCCAGAGTCTAATTCACCAAAAGTCTAAAACCACTTGAACAAGATTTATTCCAAAAAACACCTTAATAAAAAAAATATATACAAATTTAAATTATTTATTTACACAAGACCATAACTTTACAGGTATCTCCAAATCGTTATGCCTAGTAGATTGATTAAGATACATATCGTTATGGTGATCCTATACGCTTATGATCCTTATCGTCTTGTTCAGATCCGGATTACCACAGCAAGGTTCTGTTACTCTCGGAAGAGACCGGCGTGGAGTCGTGCTACCCCAACCCCTGCGAGCACGAGGGACGCTGCGCCTCTGACGCTTCTAGAAGCTTCTGTCAATGCGCTGGATATTATACAGGTTTATTACTATTTAACAGTATGAAGGTACGAAGGAAATTCTGCAAAATTCCATCCGCGGTCGTAGTTTTCATACATACTTTTACTATTTTGTTTTTATCAGTTTTACATGTATAATTTTTTGTAATTTTGTTAATCATTTTGTATTCGTCTCCCTCGGGAGCATGTCATGTACGATTTACATATATATAAACCGTACATTTCCACTGCTTACCCAAGCTTCAACAATTCAGTACGCGTTCGACCGCTGTCCCGTGTATTCATATCATTACCAATAAATCAAGTTATCAATTTAAACCTCTCAATTACTTATAATCTCTTATCTATATCATCTAAAGGTGTAGGGCGGAAACCTTACAGACCAGTCTAAAATAATATCCAAACTGTTCTTCTCACTAAATGTTCTAATCCTAACATTTCCAGGAGTCTTCTGCCTCATAACCGCATGCGAGCGCTCCCCTTGTGCATTCGGGAACTGCTCCGTGGTCGCCCGAACAGCCCCCAGCCTGGGGCCTTCTGCTGACGAAGGGTTCCTCTGCGTCTGCGCGCGAGGGTACCGCGGGAAGCGCTGCGCTGAACGCATCCGACCGTGTGCATCAAGGCCTTGTAATGCAAGGGGCGCTTGTTTAGAGACGGCAGGGGGGTTTCTGTGTCAGTGCAATCCTTCTTGGACGGGGAAAAGGTAAATATTTAGCTGTTTTTTGTTAGTATTTCTTGGTCTTGCAAGGTAAATATTTATCCGTTTTTTGTGAGTATTTCTTGGTCTTGGAAGAGCTTGCCATTTGAAGCTTAATTTATCGAACTAGTCAGAGAGCCTCTGAGTCCGGTTGGGGAAATGCTGAAAGCTGTTCAACAGCCTAGAATTTTTCTCTGCAGGGAATAGAAAAAGTAAGCTTCACGTCAGTTTTGGTAAGCGAATCCCAATCCCTTAGGAATTCTTGTGATCTCTATCTTGTTGTCGTCATAAAGAATTACCTACTATGTTTACTTTTACATCGTTCTTCCTCTTCAACAGATGCGAAGTCCCAAATCCATCGCCGAACATAATTAGTCTCGGCCAGCGGATGATCCAAGAGCCATTCTGGCTAGGGCTCCTCGCCGTGTTCGTGATGCTAGGGTCCATCGGCCTGATCTGGTGCGCCAAGCGACACTTCCCGGAAAAGATTGAGAAACTTCTGGCGGAAGAAGCCGACCGCTGCACCAGACGTAAGTTTCTTTACTACCTGACGAACAAATTTGTAAGGCTAGGACACAGAATTTATACTTTGTGCCGTCAGAAAAAAAGCACACTACTTTATAACTCACGATTCACAGACCACTTCTGGGTTTTGTATGTTTGTGATAATTTCAACCCAGATTGAGTATTCTAGAGTAACCTTGAGTAATTTCAGACTCACAGTATAAATAAGCTTCCTCAGTATAACTTGTCTAATGTTTCTGCTATACTTATATATTTTCTCAATAACCGCACTGTCTATGGGATGGTAAGGACACGTTTTGCGTAATTTGTCGATTTCTCTCTTTACTATGTCTTGAATGTTTTAACTTGCGGCCCCAGAAACTAGAGCATTCTTAGTGATTGTATATAAACTGTTGATGCATACTATTGCATGAAACTAGATGTCCATAGATGTGTGTTGAATGGGATGGAAGTTTCTGGTGACCGTAGGATGCTCAGTCCGTTTAACTTGGTCAAAACGTTACAAAATCTGCTATGTTTATTCCGATGCTGACCTTTTCTCCAAGTTGGATGGACTGTGTTGTGGCATAAGGATTGCCAGAAAGCCGGGAGTGGGACGTAAAAGCAGTACTTTATAATTTATGTACCTATGCTAAATGTGCTTTGCTTTTAAATCGAGATAAAGTACTTTACACTTATGAAGTTTTTCACGTAGATAGAAACAAAGACACTCAAAAGTTATTGAGATACTACTAATATGATTAGGTAATACTTTGGAAGTAAAAAATCCCATTGATCCGGATTTCCAAAATCTGAAGGGTACAGATTTCAGACATAAAAGATTTGCTAATATAGGAAATCTATTTCCTAACTACAAAATGGGAGTTTCTTGGTAAGAGTAAAATTAGAAACATAAGAAAATATTTAAGACCTGTAAAGCTTTTCTTTAGAGTTGATTACGAACAATAGACGAAACATGGGGTTGATGAAAGCAAATTGGGGTGGGCATATGGTTCCCGGCGCACGATACATCTGGCAATCCTGTGGTGGGCTAGCTCGAGCGCTGGTCGCGGGGCGAGCGGGGCGGTACGCGGCCGTGCCGCGGCACGAGGGCGCGGCGGCGCAGGCCTAGGGCTCGGCCGGCGGCTCCAACACTGTCCTGTCCGCAGCGAGCCACGAGCGCGAGCTGCCGCCGCATCGGACGCTCCTCACGCGGCTGGGTATCCGCAAGCCGTCGGTTTCGGGGCTAGCGACGCATCCGAGGGCCGCGCGCACCTTTAGCTTGGACGATCTGTTAAAGCCGCTGCCCGGACGTAAGGATTGGAGCGGGCAACGGCCCGCGCGCTCCGCAATTACATTTACCACAACAACGGATCGTCACACAAGTCCTCTCATAACCGATGCCATTATAGAGAATCCCATTCCATTTTCAACATTTTTACAGCAGATGCAGAAAAACTCTACCATTACAAATAATAATAATTTAGAAAGCTTAAGAAAACAACTATTCGCACGCGTTGTTTCCAATTGCAAGGTTTGAATAGTTATTTGTTCAACAAGATCTCTCAAGTAGCTCTTACTATACACCCTGAAATTTGATACAAAACAAGCCTAGCATTACATTACTGTCAGGCCATTTACTTCCGTAATAAAATCAGCCATCACAATGCTGCACATCAGAACCCTCTCAGAAAACGCTTTCAGCTGTATATCAACAATTTGCGTACATTAGTCTCGTCTCAGTTTAGCTGAACTCAAATGTTTCACTCCATTAGTATTCACCCCAAAACTGCACTGCTATTATGAATTCATGTCGAATGTGCACTATGCAAACTTGAGAGCTTACTCAACAGTTTGAATAATCATACCCTAGTTTACGTGAACTGAAGCTTTACTTTCCACAAAGAAAATAGACTTTATCAGTTGTTATTATTATCATATATTTAGTTGTATAGAATTCAAGTTCAGTTCCAATAGATTGTCACATTTAGACGCATTTGCATCACAAAATTCGCAGCCATGTGTCTATTAGACTTTTAAAACCTTCGGGAATCAGATTTTAACATGGAAACCGTCAGAATTTGTAACTAACAGACACAATGCTAGAGGCATCAGAACTTTGTATTTGCATCAATCGGATATCATGCGGAGCGCGCCGTGCACCGAAGCTCAAATAGCACTGGATGTTCCCCGCTATGAATGAATTGATGTGGAATGCTACTCCGACCATCGTTACCTGGTCTCGCTATCGTTTTACCTTCTACTTCAAATTTATCGATGTGTGCACCTTTGACCACGCACAAACACAAGCATCTCTTAGCCGCTCCTTCCTTCGTTTCTACCTTTTTAGATCGTCCAACTAAAATAGCCTTTGCTTTGTCAATCTATTTCTTCCATACTTCTATACTTTCTGACTGGCCTTCTGTTTCTCCTATATTGACATTGCAGAGGCTTGCCTTGAATGTTTTAGTAGCATGCTTTGGACATTGTTCTGCGTGCTTAAAGTTTTGTGAAATCTGCTGACTCTGAATTAATCAAAATAAAGCCTAATAAAAAAAATCAGCATAACAATGTCTTTCGATGTTAGTTTTTATTACTTACTGCTTTTAGATTGGAATGTTCCTACAGCTTTCTTTGTTACCTGTCGCCTGTTTTAATATCTTGATGTTCTATGTGAAACTTTTAAATATGACACGTTTACACAAAAACACTACTGTACAGTTGTACTAATTGGTATAATAAAAATCCAATGGACAGGCATAAACCCAAAATAATTGGCTTCCTAGTTGCACTTGTGATACCTACAGCATTATAAGCTGTAGAATTTTTGTCTGTTATGATATAAATGTGTAGCTTTTGTTAACACTTCGTGTCGTTGCTTCTAGAACTCTCGACCAAATCGATAGTAAAGTACACATTGAGGTTTTTGATACAGGTACTCCTTCGCCGCGGAAAAAACGTAATAACTCAACACCGACTAAGAAAAACGCCGCAGAGAAAAAGCAAATTCTGCAACAGCTGATCAGCCCAGCTGCGACTAACGATCATTCGAAGAAGATCACAATGGGAGAGCTGATACAGATGTCTGAGAAGCGGACATTGAGCGCTGTAGAAAGTGCTCCGGCTTTTGTAGACTATGGAGACAATAAAGAGACTTCCTTCGCTAGTGAAGCATCGTCTCCGTCTACGTCGCCTTCCATGAGGCACATATCAGATCCAAAGCTAGAAAAGAAAGTCACGTTTGCAAGATTACTCAACAAAGTGTCTGCCGAAATGAGCTCCAGCTCAGATGTCGATATGGTGAATACGATTGCGATACCGATGGCGGTGATCTCCGATAGAGGGATGAGAGCGAAGGCATCTAGCACACCGCCGTCACCAAACGTTGAAATAAGGTCTCCACATAGCACCTCGAGTAACCAAGGAAGCGATTCTATGTCTAGTCTGGATTTGACATTAGCGAACGCTGCTTTGAAGAAATATTCTAGGCAAGTATCGCAGCAATAATAACTCCATTGCATCACTTTGACTTTCAAATTTATTGAGTAGATTTGATCCGTTGTCTATTTATTGCAATTGCAACCAATCAAGAACCGTAGACAGAGAGTTTAGGAAATAAATAATGAATAATAAATTTAAAGTAATTGAAAGAGCAATGACTTTTTATTTATTACTATCTCCCATTTTAATTTATTTCTAACCCATAATCTTGTCTACCAGAACGCCAAAGATATCAAGCGCTGACTCGATCCTGGCAATGTTCCGGAACTTCTCGTCATCATCAGCGGCCATGGTCTCCCGTGCGTCATCAGGCGGGGTCTCTATATCAAGCACGCCGTCCGCGTCATCACCTCAGGATGACACTGTGGACGCTGATGATATATCGCTGGCGTCTTCGCAGTTCCCGTCGTTGGCGCCTGATTCCCCTGTCACTAGGCCCCATAATACCATTGAAATTCAGGTATTTTATTTATTAACCGCTATTGTGATACATAAATTGTGATATACTAATGATGAGCTGCTTGCAGTATAAAATATCTTAGTCAAAGCTTCGAGTTATTTGAGTTTACCTGCTGACATTCATAGTAGTCAATAGCATATAGTAACAGTACTATAATGTTATTCATAGAAAACGTACATCCTGAACAGACACGATAGGAATTCCAATTTTTGAAACAGTCGTAAAGCTTTTTCTTTCTACTTATAGGTTATAGACCAACTAAGCGCCCACAAGTCCTCATCATCAGGCCTGCACCCCCCATCAATACTCCTGGAAGTCCCAAGCAGTATTAACAAGTGCCTCTCCCCGATCCGAGAGCTTCCCACCCCACTACCCACTCCTCTACCCACACCGATGCCTACCCCACTACCCTCCCCCCGACTACCCAGAGCGATGCCTTTGGACCAGGATCCGGAAGAATCTGCGGTGTGTTGCATATCGCCCAGTGAAGATGAAATGGATGAGATCAAGTTTGAAAAGAATGAGAGGCCTTCTGGGTTGAAGGTATGTTGGTATAAATTATGTTATAGGCAATATCATCATTAAGTTCTATAGGAATATAACAAACATTTAATGATTCCATATGACTTCACATTTCTTAAATTCTTCCATCAGATATCCTACTTTGTATTGTTTGATATTTTGAAACGCAAATAAATATATTAATATATATTTTCTATAATAATATAAATGCGAAAATTTGGATGAATGTGTTACTTCTTCACGTCTACTACGCGTGCGAAGTCGCAGAAAGAAACGAGTTGCATAAATAAAACTAGGAAATAAAATGGTCACTTTGGTGAACATCGAAATCCGATCAACTCGCAGTATTCCCAAAACTTAAAAAGAGAATAAAGCAACATATTGTCAACATTCTTTCTCTTTCCAGCTTCGACAAATAACCAGCATCAGCACCGACACTCCAACTCCCTCCACCCAAGTCACGGACTCTCCGAGCCCAAGCTTCACTCACAGCCAGGACTCGGAGCGAGAGATGTCTTCCCCGTCCCCCGCGCCGCCGTCCCTCCGCGTGCCCGTCCTCACCATACAACGACCTTCTCCCGGATCCCCTCCGCCAAGGAGAACCCCGCCGCATTTGGAGTTCCACCCACCACCGCTGATCACAGTCACTTATAATGAGACAGAGGAATCCGATGAGCCGATGTCACCTCGACCACCACCGCCGTCCGGGAACATGTGCTATCTGTCCCCATTCTCGATGTCAGCTAGAGGAGAACGCGCCCCGTCCGAATCCAACCTATCGTCATCAGGGTACAGCTCCATGGCCAGTCCAGGACCTTCGAGATGCGGATCTAGCAATCCGCTTTGTCCGTCGGAAATGGAAGACCCTGGTTCTGGCGGAGGACCGTCCTGTTTTCAAAGACGAAGGCCGCTCATGAAAACGAATTCTAGTCCAGCCGCCTCGAACGAAGACTCCAAGGAGAGAAGACGGGGAAGATCAGATTCAGAGACTTTATCCGACGACCCACTTCTAGAATCGAACGATGAAGGAATCGGCACAGATGAAAGAGTTGACGATGTTCCATCCAGTGCTAAGGAAATGGAGCTATCGCTAAAAGACTTAGAGATTCCGGGTTTATTATCCCCGAGCGGGGTGACCAAGTGTTCAATAGTGAAGTGTGTTAGCGTAGAGCGAGGTTTAGACGAGAAAGCTTGTTTACGTCCTCCGACGTTATTGGCTGAAGGAAGCCAGTTAAGTCCAGTTAGTTCTAGAAGCGAGAGTCCGTTGAGCGATAAGACTGGATTAGGGCGGTTTTCGCCACAATTTTACGGGCGACAACTTCCATTCACCGACTCTGACGGACTCTACGATTTCCCTAGTTCGGAGTGCGTGAAGGGAGCTTTTAGAGCAGGAAGCAATGTTGCTAAGAAGAGCGGGAGGAAGCGAGATAGACGGACCACTAGGACAACCTCGCACGAACCGACGGGCACTGCCAAGTCGACGCTACCGCACATGCCGCATTCCATGCACAATTTGTTGGAGGTAAGATAAGTGTTGACGATTTTATCAAAGTCACAGGGCATGCTTGGATAGAGGCTGGCAAAATGGCATTGAATCTAAAAACTCGTTATAACCTACATATATTATAGGACGTTATAGGCAAAAACTGTTTGGAGTCCGTAGACTTACACTCACTAACAATTTTTGCCTGTGCAATGAACCTTTAAAGATCTCACAAATAAGACACAGCCTATCTAAAACTCCCTCTTTTATAGGCCGCCCATTGTACTTAACCTATGTAATGTATTTTTGCAATGATTTGATGCACAATATGGAATTTTTGTATTGTATTGTATTGTCTTTATAGGTGCCAGGCCCGCGCGACACAAGCGGCCGAGGACGCAAAGGCGGGCGCCGGCGCTCCCGCTCGCAAGCCCCCGCGCCGGCGTCATCGTCATCGTCTGAAGATTCCGTGTCCAACGCCAGCGTGGCAAGCGTGGCCTCGGCGCGGGAGCTGAGGCTGCCTGATGCTGATATGCAGGTATGCATGTGGACTAGGGGTGTATGTCACAATAGGCCTATCATGGCCATTGTGATACCCAAGCCACCCAAAGATAATATAAAAAAAATAGGGGTGTATGAGAACTGTAGAATTGGTAGCGCTAAACAAGAACGTCATAAAATATACAATGTGCGCACTAGAGGTACCCACCACGGTATTTGTACCACTACCACGGCAACCAGGGACACTACAAATCGGAGTGATTCCATCTGGACTGATATTTTACAACTTTTGTTTATCACTTTTATGGCCGGATGGCGGCGGAGCGCCCCTACGACTGGCAACTGGGTGGGCAGCGAATGTGTTAACTTTTTTGAAAAAAATTTGATGATTTCAATTTATTATAATAATACAAAGGGATTCAGCACTTTTTTAAATAGGTACCTAGTACCAACGGTTCTGCTGTGCAAATAATGTCGCTGATATTTTTTAAAAGAAGTTTTTTTGTATAAAGTCTTGTTTACTTCACGTTCGCTTTCAAAATGGCGACAAAAACTACGACATTATTTTATTTACAAATTTGTTATTTTTAGGTCCCAAATGCTTTATTATTTTTGTGTGGATATGTGGACCTAAATTTAATTACTTTAGTTAGTTTAATTTTTATCGTTGTCCGAAATAAACGAATTTTATTTTTATTTTATTTATTTATTTGTTTTTTGTTAGGCTTTAGCAATATTGAATTATTTTCAGCCTTGTGAGCCGTTGCGATTGCGGAAACCGCTCAGGAGACAAAAATGCCGTAGCTCAGAGGTGACTGTATGCAATGCCTGACTTCACGTTCCTGTTCAAACGAATCATATTTACCTAAATGTTTGACTTTTTAGGAACCTGAGTACGAGTAGCGAGACATTAGAATTAGAGTTTTATTCATTAGTCATACTAGTCATTTTAAGAAAGGACGTTATTAGTCATACTAGTCATTTTAAAATAAGATATTATTAGTCATACTAGTCATTTTAAAATAAGATGTTATTTATTAGTCATACTAGTTATTTTAAAATAAGATATTATAATATATATTTATCTAAACCATTAGCCTATTTCACCATAATCATCAAGAACGTTACTTTATTACCTATTGTTAAAAAAGTTTTTATGGTTTTAAATTTAAACTACGCAATTTTATTTTTGAAGGTCAGAAAAAACAAGAAAATCATAAAAACGACACAAGTATCATATAATGATGCTATGAAATTATTGTAGTAGTAATGTATGTGTTTCTCCTTGATTTCGCCTTTTACAATTTTTAACATTTGTATTTTAAATTTTTGTATACAAACTAAAACGCTAACTTACTTTTCTGCCTAAATTTTATGTATCAACGTAGAAAAACCGCTTTCCGTTGTCATAGTTTTTTATTTTATTGTTATAGTCTTGTCTTTTATTCTTTGTTATATATCTGTCTTGTGTTATCTTCCGTGACGTCACCAAACGGCTCTATCGGAAGACCAGCGTTGATTGTAACATGCTTACAATTAACTCATGCTGAGATAGAGTCCGTTTTGTGACTGATGTACAAAAATCTGTTTTGTCCTTTATTTTTTATAATCATGTTTGTTTTATATTTTTGTGTATTGAATTACAAATAAACTTATTCTATTATTATTGGTTATTTTGGTGTAGATATTTTTTACGTGACAGTTTTTCTGTGAATATGATGAAAGGCTTGTACTCGAATAATGGTATAAGTAACTCTACTAGGATCCATAATCTGTTACTAAAGTGTGTGTGGCGTAGCTAACATGGAATGCGTAGTTCTTGGAGAAACCATTTCACTATTAGGAAGGACATAGAAGCATGACTCTTGGATCAGTTGGAACATAGACACTGGTAATAGGATGATGAAACTAAATACCCACGTTTTTTTTTTTCAGGACACCTCCTCCAAAATATCTTCTAGTCTGGACCTGACTGAAGATTCCAGAAAACCACCTAAAGTCAACAAACTTCGGACAATTAGCAACCAAATTAGGTGAGCTGACTCTTTCTCTTTTGACTCATAATACCATTAATAATCAAATAATTTTCTTCCAACACAAACAAGGTACTTTGTTAACTGACTTAGGTAAATTCGTAATGAAATAATCAAGATGTCTTTTTTAATGTTTTTGCGAAAAACGATTTGAGTATGAACAGAATCAAATCTGAGAGTCGTGAGCGATCAAGTTCTTTATTTCCATGTGGAAATAAGGAATTTATAAGTTGGATGTAGCTATATTTTCTGCCTATGTGTATTTATGCCTGTCTACGGCAGGTAGAAAGTCTCGGCTTAATGCTGAGACTTTGTACCCACCCTTTGTACTCTTTGTAGTGCAAAAAACTTTTTAAATAATGTTAAATAAACAAAAGGCCAGGTATTAATGTTGTTGTTCTTTTGCAGATTTCTCAGACGTTTAGAACGTAGTTTGAAAATGAAAGAGAGCTATCCGGCGATTTCAGATGACGAAGGCGACGAGTCCTCGAGCGTGACGTCACCGCTCCTCCAAGGACGAAAAGACCTCGGCCGGGTGCCCACGCACGCGACTTCAGCCCCCCTGCTAGGCTCCATAAGACCCAAAATCACGAGGCAAAGACGTTACGACAGGAACTTAGTGAGTGAAGAAACGAGGACTTTGAACACGGCGGCGGCTCAGGACATTTCTGATTAGTCAATACAATACAAAAATACTTAATTGTACACCAGATACAGATCATTAAAAAAGACATTACATGCGACAAGTACAATGGGCGGGCCTTATCGCTTAGAAGCGATCTCTTCCAGGCAACCTTTGGATGGAAATAATTATGTGAATTTAAGAAAGGCAGGGGCCTTTATATATACCAAAGATAATCTAATATGAACATAATATGAATACTTAAAAACAAATAATAAATAAATGTGCTGGATATAATAAACAAAATAGCCGTTGTATTCGATAGTGAATCCTTGCCTTTCCAATTATGATCACTTTGTAATGAAAAGTAACGTTCATATGCAATGTAATGCATTCGCTTATAAATAATACCGTAACTATGGCATTTTGCAAAATTGACAGGAAAATAAATGGCGAAAATACGACTTTTATATTTTACCCTTTTTAATAATAAGTAAATGATTGTGGAAATGCTAGTTTTACTAATATTCTACTGCAACGTTCAGATGTGATAAATTCACCTACGAATAATACTGTAACTATGGCCGTTTGCAATATTAGTAAGAAAAAACTTGGTGAAAATACTGTAAGTTTCAGCATTCGGTAATTAATTACACCGCCATTGCAATAATTACTGTTTTCGAACTATAAGTATACAAGATTCTAATATAATGTGATATATTATAAGAAACACGAAGTAGGAAACGGAATAGAAGTAGAAAAGTTCTAGAAGGAAAACTATATGATTTTCTTAAGTTCCCTTTTGATGTTCTAATGGTGGCTTATTGTAAATAGAATTTCTTATAGCAATAAATAATTTGTAGATGTTTTGTAGGATCGAAATACTGTAAGAGGTAGTGTAAGAAATAGGTCAAAATAGATAGTGTGGTTTTTTATCCTTCTGTTAAGGTGGTGATGTTTTTACCTTAGGTACACTTTTCATTCATTACCTTTCTATTGTTACATAGATTCGATTTTCTTGCGATAGACTCTAACAGAGGTTAGTTAGACTCTAACAGAGGTCAGGTAGACTCTAACAGAGGTTAGGCAGACTCGAACAGAGGTTACGCAGACTCTAAGAGTTTAGTTCGACTACTTATACATTCATGCTTTTTGTAAATATATTTAAACGTATTGCTCAAATGCATATTTTGTGAAATCGTTTTTTGCGCACTTTTTGCTGTTTTGTAAATAAATTAAAAATAACGTTGTTTATGTAAATACTGGGTTTCGAGAGAGAAAGGTTCTTTTTTGCGGTCGTATTAAACGTTAAAAATTGTAAATGTTTTAAAATATAAAGCAATTTATTGATCGTAAGTATAAAAACAAATTAAAGGCCCAAAAATATGTATACAAATGCACAATTACTATATACAAATATTTGTGTATAAATATAATGCACTTAATAATAAGATACTTATTGTTATCCTTCTAATATTAACCTAGCCCAGTCTAACACCGAGGTGACTAGTTTCAGTACTAGTACTAGTCACAGTAGCATATAATTAGAAAACAGATAAAGAATAACATACAACACCTTTACAAATCAATTAGCGCGGTATGGTTCGGATAAACTTTGTCCAATATCTTTATCACAGATTAAATCAGTTCAAAAATCTTAAAGATTTGATGTATGTATCGATTTTTTTTTATAGCACTTTGGGCTAGAAAGACCAGTTGCAATCCACCGGCTAGTAAAACAGTCACCTCGTGTGGAGGGCTTATTTAACTGGCGCACCAATAGTATAGTTTACTGCAACATTTGTGTAGATTACCTAATACTAAGATAACCCCACGATTGACTAAAACAGTTTTAACTAATTTCAATCTTCCTATCTTGTTCACGCAAGTTTCTACTTTCACTTATATTACAATTTCCGGCACAGTTATTGGTCTCTGGAAGGATATATACAGTGAATATGAATGTATTTTAAAGTTTGACTTTTCTTGATCGGAGACCAATTATCAGTGTCAGTACTTAAAAGCCTTACAATGCCTTCGATTATAATAATTTGTAGTAATCTCGTAGTTTATTTCGTTAAGTGTTAGAAATACGCCTAATACCTAGTAGATACAGTCCCAGCAATAATTTTATGTGATTTGACTGTTTAAAGACTGATGCTTATCTTGTGTGCACTCAACACTCTGTGTTTAAGTTTTAAGTTTCATGTTTATTGTACTTCGAATATGCTTATCTGTAATATTAAAGTTACGATTAAAATTATATTTTGTTTCTTTTCTTACCTAGCTATAGGCCCTTATTACACAAAACATAACAATGGTATCGTCTCAGAATTACACATTTCGGTATTTAAACTTTTATGAAAGAAACTACAGATGGAGGGACGCGTGTCATTAGTGTATCATAGTGCATTCTAGCAGTATCTTCTTCAAAAAGCATTGAACGCACTATCTACAATTTCTGTCATCTATGGAAGATTCTGCGACGATAACGTTGTCAAAGTAAAGCTGTTGGTTGGCAGAATTCAGCCAGATGACCAGATAAATGATAAATTACCAGATGACCTATGGTCATCTGGTAATTTATCATAGACTTTTAATTTGGAAGAAATTGGGAATTTCAAAATGTGCCTTTTTTCCGTACTGAACTGCAACATGGCCGATTCAGAGATGCGAGCACGATTTAGGGTTTCCAAAAATAATAAAATATAAATAGCTTCATCAAATTATTTATTTAGCACGTAAAAAAATATTTACAAAGTTGGACTCAAATTATGGCTAAAATAAATTAAATTTTACATGGCCTACTTCTACTGGGTACGATTACATAAGTAGAAAATAATCATTCAGGAAAATATGCGTACTTTAGTAGTCTTTCAAAACGTAGTAAAAACGACGCACCGAACTCACGCCAGGTAACTTTGAACTTAAAAATAACAATTTACCTTTCAAAAGGTAATTATAATAAATAAGACAACCTTAATTATGTACAAAATTATGTTCTGGGACTGTACTTGTAATTTATAATAAGTACAAAGGTATCCTGCCTACATTATTTAAACTTTGTCTTTCAATATTTGTCCTTAATTTCTTATAGTTAGAGACTAGACTCGTGAATACAAAAAGATCACATTAATTCACAATCATACCCAATACTTCAATTTATTGCTATCTCACTCATGCATGCTCATTGTACACTTATCACGTTTATAACATCGGATAGAAAAAGGTGCCCTATTCGACACACTTTGATATATCGAAAAAGGGCTGTTTACCACATCTGCTTTCCATTTTCCATCTACATTCCATTTGCCAACCAAACTTTCCTTTTTCATACAATAAATAATCAAAATATTTTCAATAGAAAGAAATAAATTATATTTATTATCTGATAAATGGTAACTATCGACAAAACTTTGTATCAAATTATTCACATCCAAGTTCAAAACTCATTTCATAGCCCTTCAAACGCCAATCAGGTCATTTGAGACACTATTGACTCCAAATCTCAATTTAAGCTTAACCAATTTGGCCTGATTGTACTCATAATTAATAATAAGAGGTAAAACGGAGAGGCTAATCCATAACGATTGCAATAGCGTTTTCTTTTTAATTGCTATCTCTTATATTGATATTATACATATTTTTGACAAGCAACTATAGTTAAGACAGCAATCCATATGGAATGAGAACCCGGTATGCACTATTGTACATAAATCTGTGTTGACATTTGCCACTACATAAAGGTATTTTTACTTTGTTTTCTATCCGTTCATATTGCAAAGAAATTATTTCATTTTTTATTTTTCTCACCAAAGAAAAATGTAAATACTTTTTCATATCAACAATAAACCACGTTCAAAACATACCATCATAAATCCCGATCGCAACCAAACCTGCCAAAAACATAGCCACATTCCTCAACAAAAGCTTCCAATCGTCAGGCACCGCGTAAGGAAGAATAATCCCCGTCAACTTATGTATCTCATGAGCCGTACAAACAAATATATACGATGTCAGAATCAAATTCAACACGGGAGCGCCGGGAATCAAAACCAACACGCCATGCGTATCCGCCGCCAACCAAATATGGCTTTGACTACAGAACAACTCTAAAGTTATCGTCCCAAACCACGCAAATAAAGTAGAATGCCGCATTCTTAACACACCGGACACGTTTCTTAATATAATATAGCTTATAATAGGTATGAAAGCGACGTAGCTGTGTATCTCGTTGCAGTCGAATGTGTTGGAACAGAAAAAGGTGAACGTTACGTAGGATCCAAAGCCGATGAACGCTAGCAGCACTGCGGTGAGGGAAATGCCGGGAGTGAAGAGGTTGGAATGATTGTTGTCGTCGAGGAGACTGTAGCGGCGCGCCAGGAGGTAGGCGAGAGCGAATATAATGCCGTACGCCATTGAGTATCTGCAACAAAGTAATAGCTGTTATGAACATTATTTATTTTTAGTCATTGTTGGCCCACTGTTAGAAACATAGATTAAATAAATCACCAATCGATCGACGGTCGGTCAACGGTGATCGATAGGTGTGCTAGTTTGAATTGATCGACGGATACCGTTCGACTAACCAATCCATCGACGGTCGGTCGATTAACTCCGGCTATATTCCATCAGTTTCTTTCATCAGGAAGCTCGATCGACGTCGACTTATCCATTCAAAGTCAAAGTCAATAGCATTTATTTCTTTAGGCTTACAAAATAAGCACTTAGACAAGTCAAATGTTATACTATACATTTTTATGAAATAAAATTATTTTACTGTTCACTTAAATTTTTTGTCCGTGTGGAAGAATGAAAAAGATACCACTAGTATGTTCATCTCTTATAATGTCTAATTCATGGTTATTTGCCTTTTTAAGTCTAAATATAATGTGATTCGATACATGTCAATATTTAAGTAAAGCTACGCACAACATTGAATTACTTACATACTATTGTCGGTGCGAAACTGAGCGACATCTGGCCAAGCATTAACATCATTGAGGTAATCAGTTATGGAGTAGAAAGCCTTCTTGATGAGATTTCGCTTTATGTAATGCATTCTACGATCGATCGATTGGTCTGGTAACACCCTTACCTGTCTTGTTTCCACTGCAGCCACCACTGATGGATGTCATCGTCGGAGTTCACAAACAGCGCTTTCCAAGGACGCGTCACGAAGATTTTTTGAAAGAAAACCTGAAATAACAACTAATTGTATAGAGCTGTTTTCGGCCATCTGTCAACTGTCTTCATTGCGATATCGAATGCTCGAACAATGTATAATATACAAAAAAATCCTGCTTTAGACCTCACACGCATTTTTTTTTATATTAATTTTTTTTTTCTAATAATGCTGGACAATCCACACAGCATTATCTAGCCCCATGGTAAGCAAAGCTTGTGTTATGGGTACTAGATAACTGATATACATAATACAATACATTACATAGATAGATATTTTTTATTGTACATAGAAAACGACCAGAACACCCGGAACAAATATCTGCAGATCGTACACACAATTGTTTCGAGGCGGGAATCGAACCCGCAACCTCCTGCGTCGCAGGCGATTCTTCGCCCACCGCGCCACATCGGTCGGCATTATAAGCGGACAATAAAAAGTCCAAAGATAAAATAACTATATTGGATAAATCAACACAGCATCATCTAGCCCCAAGCTAAGCAGAGCTTGTATTATGGCTCTGTTATGGGAAGACTAATATTATTTAATAGTTTCTCAATAGTTTTTCGTAGCCTTGAGCTATAAGTCTGTTAACATTTTTTACACATCCGTTTTAGCTATGCATGACATAGATAGAGATATCTTTGCATTTGCATTGTGCATATCATCCTAGCGCCCTTTCGCACACTATGTCAGGTGAGATAGCATACAGTTTGCGCAGCCGTTCACTTGTTTATCCTAAGGCACTATCAATAAAAAACATGTATAATCTTTCTATCAACAAATTATACCAATTTCAATGATGTGAGAAGTCTACAGGCTATCGTATATAATAATAAAAAAGAGGCGTTATTCTTGGACTCGGCACGCATCGTCAGGAAGTCCCTCTCTCTGCAGCCCTAGTCACCGGCCGCTTGAGCCTAGCTTCGCGGTCGGTGATCTACCGTTTTGATATATTTTTTACCGTAGAAAAGATTTATAATATTATTTTGTATTTATTTTTTATAGTAAAAAATGTATTTTCTACGAAAATTCTAAATAAATGAGTGTATAATAATAATAATAAATCTTGCTACCTCACTCATATACAGGACAGTGACGATCGCCAGCAGGCCTATGATCTTGATCCCGATGTATAGATACTGGTACGGCTTGGATTCCAGCGTGTGCGAGGAGGACGGAGTTATGTGTGGAGGGAGCGCGAATATGCAGAACAACTGGAACAAAATATCAGTTTTACATAACTTTACATCAACTCTTTACACAAAAGAATATGGGATTGTTTCGAAAAAACGTACAAACTGACTTCACATTCCTTAATATGTACACAATTTCTAAGTTTTGTGGGGAAATTACTGATCCTCGGGGAAAAAATTAATATATAGTCGAACATACAAACTCCTCCTTTTTAAAGTCGTGACAAAATCGGTGACAGATTTGATAGGGTCGGTACATATCCGACGGAAAATACGTCACGTATTATCCGACGCGTGACGCCAGACAGAACAGACAAATATCTAATAAAACATTCAACCTTTCACAATGAACCGATGATGCGTTAATACGTCGACCGTACAGCGTCTGTTCCGTTTCCGCCAACGCATTTTCGGTCGACGTAACGTATCGCGCCATGTTTATTTTGATTGATGCATCAGACTAGGCGTAACATCGGCGGAGATCGTGTGTAAAGACTGACTAGACGCGTAGTGTGGCAGGTCTGATTTGACCGAATAGACGCGACCGATGATACGCTCGACGCATTTTCCGTCAGATGTGACCCATAGATTTTAGCGCCGATCAAGGAAGCTACTGACAGAGAATAACTAAGACCGAATGACAGAAGGCGTAGGCTAAGAGCCATACTATGAATACTCACAAGTGTGAACCAGAAGCTGACGAGCGGTATCGCCGAGTAGAACTGGTAGGGGCGGTTCATGGTGAGACAGAGCACGATAGTCAGGAAGTTGAGACGGAACATAACGCGCAGGTACCGCGCGAGTCGGACCTGGCCGGTCTTCCAGATGTAATACAGGTGACCGAACCTGGGGAACAGATCGGAAGCTATGAGAAGGATCCTGGAAATTGTATAGGAAATAGTAAGTCTCAAACAGCTACAAAGACATGGATGAAACGGCTCTCTAGGTGGGTCTTGACATAAGTGAACGAGACAAGGCTAGGGTGAAATGAGTAAGATAGACAGAGAGGGCACTCACCCCGTTAGAAAGAGATAGGAGGAGACGAGCGCGCGCACAAGCATGTAGATGGGCGTGACCTTGCTGGCGCCCGTCACCTGGTACACCAGGATCACCAGCTGCATCCAGCCCTTCCATTCCAGGGTTTGGGAGCGGTGCATCACTCTGAGGAAGGGGAAATATATGTATATATATATATTATATATTTAATTTAGTCTGTGAAAAGTGCAATACAATATGACAATATTCGTTTAATATAATATAAATAATAAAAATCGAGTAGGTTGTATCGTATTATGTCTTGTGCGTACAAGACAACTAAACACAGTGCGGCTCACTTCGCTCACGACACAGGCCCTATTTGCATTTGTTTTTTTTTTGCCCTGCATGTCAACGTAGCATTGCGTGCCGTGATATGTGTACGTATATATAGTACTTGGCAGGGTTTGCGGCTCGCTTTTCTGGTCACAATAGGGTAATATGTGGTCACACGGCGCGGCTTGCTACGGTCGCCAAGCTATGCTAGGCTGTACGGCTCGCGAACAGTCTTGAGTTGGGACAAATTTTTTGTCCTTATCTATTTATGGCTTTAAACCTCCACTCACCTATTAGACTTGGAATCGTCCGTAAAGAACAAGCCCAACGCCAGCACATATCCGACCGGCAGCCAGAAGCTCCACTCCGAGTAGTATTTATTTTCCTTCATAAAGAAGTTAGTTCTGTCGCACAAATAGAAGTAGGCCATTATGACGCCGAGCTTGGCAACGGCGGCGAGCGGCGAGGGGCGGGGACTCTGCGGCGGGGTGACGAGGGCGTAGCCGCCGAGACGCTGCTGGATGTGCTGCGACCAGCGCCAGGTCGCGCGGACCGAGGCTATGACTGCGCTGGAAAGGAATGTGCTCTTTAGGGAAGTGTGGTAGAGTTTCAAATGCAACAACACGAAATCGGGTAAACTGTATCAGGGACGTAGCCGCAATGTAGCATTTGTTTTCTCATCCACAAATCTAGTCTTTTCTAGTCACAGCTGAACATAGACCTCTCCTGATAAGTGCCTCAATGACTTTTATCTTAAAGCTGGTAATGCAATAAGCCTCACGTTGTGACTCACCTACACATCGACCTCCCCAATGGATATCCTTTATTCGCCTCTTAGGACAGAGAGTTGGATTGGTGCTAATTCTAAGCCGGCACCATACGACATACTCACCATATCAGGAAGAGTCCAAACGTGATGTTGGTGAGTTTGGTGGTAGGCTCGGGCGCCGCGCAGCACGTCCCGTCGTTAAAGTTCATGTGGTCGTTACAGAACATGTTCAGTAGACTCTGTGCGCTGTGCCGCAGCGCCGTGGTGGATAGTAGCAGGTTGTCGGAGTTGAGGGTGGATGATATTAGGATGGGCGCGCTCCAGATTTTAGCGGCGCTGTAGGTTAGGATCTGAAATGAAGAGTGTGTTTTAGTTGGTTAGATTTGAAATTGCACGTTCAGGCACGGTATTCGCACTGAATAAGTAATGCTTGTCAGCATTACTGTGAATTCGGTCGCCTGAACTAAAGTAAACTAATTTGACAAAACTTAAAGTGTCGCGGATGGCGTACACTGAAAAAGGTGACTGAATTACAAAAGTTCAAACTCTTGATCTGCTAGAGGCCAATGTAACGTAGCATTCTAGGATTCGATAGCTAAAAGTCTTTTATAGGTACTTTTCCCGTGTTCAAGCATAGCCGAACCCGGTGGGGTTCAAGTTAGGCCCTTACTTTTTGTCAAACCCTGTATAATGTGTGCTGAATTACATGGTACCTTAATACGATTAAAATAAGAATGACATTGGCTTACCTCCACAGCAGCTCGATTATAAGCATCAATATCATTATTAGTAATCCTTTTGTATTCATCTTTAAGCTTCAACTGATCGACTGGCTCCATCAATTTCCATAGTACTTGAGTGTTCTTCGCTTCAAGCGAATCTATAGCTTGCACCAAGTGCGTAAGATTCCTTTTGTATTCTTCAAGGAGTATATCCGTGGTGTTCTTAGTTTTGAGGAGTTGGAGACCAGTTGATGCTACGATGACAGACGGTGGTCGATCGGATCGCTGCCTGGGGACAATAGACTATAATTTTAGAAGTTAGAGTTTATTTTACTTTGCATAATGGATCAGGTTGTTTATTGTGGTGATCGCGGCGTTAAGAGTCGATATCTTTAACTCTACCCATGGATGTCGTAAGAGTCGACTAAGAGAACCTGCCAGAGGAGGGGCAGTACCTTCCTTCTGAGTTTAAACACCTTTACTGCGATCACCAACCCGCCTGCCAGGCGTAGTGAATAAGGCAAGATCATATTGTTTGAGAAACGCAGGTTCAGTTAAGATGGCGCTATAGCGTAAAAAGCTATATATCAGCAATAACGGTGGTACGTGACGATCACGAAAGATATTCAACATTTATGTTATTATAATTTTCTGCGTTCTTCAAGTAATTAAGCAGATCAGTAAAGTTTTCACCCATTATACCGTCAAGTTCCACCTGAAATTATAACTTCATCTTGAAGATGGAACTATTACATACCAAGACCGGAACTGGTCCACCATAGTCTTGGAGACATCCTCGCTCCAAATGAACGTGACCGACAGACGCAGCTTGCTGTCTACATATGTATAGTTCGGCATGTGGTGGTCTGCAGTGGAGTAGGATGAATCTAGGTCCAGTCTTGTTTTTAGTACACCTGGCAAATAAGTACCTATTAAGTATTTAAGGTTAAACAAATCGCTCATCTTCCCATACAAACGTAGTAGGGTAACTACTACTGTTTGATGTTAATAATATAATTTATGCAACTGGAGTTTTGTTATAGAAGCGAATATATTGCCCATTATTATTAAAAAAAAAAAAAATCTTTGCGTATGCCTGTTTGTGACGTCACCTGTACGGGCTCTAACGGAAGACCAGCGCTGGCTAAGTCTCTTACGGAGCTTAGCCAGCATTATGCTGAGTCAAAGCCCTTTTGTAACAACTCTCTACATGTACCTATTCTATAAGTGTGTCTTTTTTTTGTTAATTTAAGTTGTTATGAATAAATGTCGTGCTGCCGCTCTACATAGCGGTTGTGTTGCGCCGCACATGTGTTTCATATTACGGCTGTGCTGAGTAATAAAGATCTGTATTTTTTCAGCCGCTGCGCTAGTGCGGATTTACGCATATTAGTCAAAAAAGTAAAACACTTACCGTGTGATTTCAGCACTCAAAGTGTTAAGTCTTAAGTCCTTCCTTACCTATAAAGTATTCATATAACTGCTCAACTCTGGAGTCTCCAATAAAAGCAAAGCTGTTGTAGTTATCCCAGAATGCTAAGTATCGAAGGCATCTTCTTGCATCTCTGAAAATTATAAAAATTCTTTGCTTAAACAGGTATGGTGTGCTTTTTGTTATAATAGTGAGAAAGACCTCACACTCATGGTAAATAAAAAAAATTGTATTGGAATTAGTTTAATAAATTTATCATCAGCCTATGTTAGTCCACTGCTGGACATAGACCTCCCCCCAATGAGCGCCATAGCGTCCTGTCTTCAGCTTGACGCATCCAGCATCTGCCCGAATAAATAATAATAATAAATTAATAATGCTGGATAATTCACACAATCGTCTCATCATCTAGTCCCAATGTAAGCCGAGGTTTTTTTTTCAAATTTACAAACATACAGTATGACCAACTGAACACAACTTTTTATCATTTTTGTTTTTGTGTCTGATCAGCCTTACGCTCACATGCATCTGCAGGATTATTCCCTTAATAATGGGATCTACAGCTCATTTAATCTTTCATACAATTATCAAAAATGTGTAGGTTAGGTACTTCATCAATTAAAGTGAACTATGTTCTGCTAATTTGACCTTTAACATGGAGTCATAGAACAACTGTTACTAAAACAGATATCATCAAATTGACCTTGAAAATGAACAGCTATTGTATAAAATGGGAGCATTTGATGACCACATTATTATCTATATACTATATGTTTATTATGTTAAGCTGTTATATAGGATAATAACAGCTTAACATAAATAATAATAATATAAGATCACTTTCTAAAGTGATAATAATATTGTACAAGTTGGTGCCTAAGATGGAGCCTGTTTAACATTACAGTATTGCTAGCTTCTAGCCACAATTTTGCAAAGGATTAAAAGTAATATTTATGTTAAACCAGTCATAGAACTATAGGAATGCCAAATTTCAGACCAATCCATTCAGAAGTTATGGCGTGAAGAGGTAACAAACATTGAAACATCCATTATCTCTCATTGATAATATCGTGTGATTTCTTAACTATGAGATTCCATAGTATGACAGTAGTGATTGATTTTATCTTCCAATGTTGAATAATGTGTGATTCACTAAGAGATAAGATAACTTATAGATTACTTAAAGTACATACTGTACCTTCCTTTCTGAAAATGTTACATGTCCCTTTTAATTGACTTACATTTCATTAAAAATACTAAGGTCTTAAAGACTAAGGTTGTTGGTAACAAATAGGTACTTAAGGTCAATTCATTTTGCAACATTGAAGATGGAATGACTATCATGAAAACTGTATTATTTATTTTGTTAGCATCCATAGTCTCTAACCTACTTCCCTCTTGGTAAGAAGCATCTCAAACTTAGTTCAGATCAGTTCTCTATTAATAAGAATATTCTTAATACTATATATTCTTAATATATATAGAGACCTAGTTACAAAAAATTTGTCTAGGAATTTTCTGTGTTCTATAGTCAAATCTGAACCACCAAGCTACAAGACTCTCAGGTTGACTTCTAGGCTTAATAAATCTAGACATAAGGTTTGAGATACCTACGTTTTAGAGTATTTATGTAGCATACACCCATAGGGTTGCCATTCATGGTCTCCTTTATATCGCCCCGAAGACAACAGCCAAGTGCAAGAGTCGGGTCCTGTAAAGAGTTTATGACATGATTAGTTTAGGTCCCACATAAAGCAACTAAACTGTGGAGTGAAGGTATAGGTACTGCTACCTATGTAGTGCTATTGTGCAGCTGTACACTTAAATTATTGATATAAGGATATGATAAAAGCATACGGTATTTATGTACGTTACCATTCCAGTTGAAAATTTGTTACCTATTGTTTCGCCGACCGGCCTTGACTCACCGTAACGAAGATGCAGTATCCCGTGGTATCCAATGAAGCCAATAACCAGTACGAATGCTACCAGCTTCGCGTTCTCCACATTTAGCTGGTCTATTATCCACTCAGCGGACTTTTTGTGTGAAGAAACCATTGCGACCGGCCGCCCCGTAATAGTTTCAAAATAAAACCGATTTACGGACAGAAGCGAGATTATAAAAACTCATCCGTAGTTCTATCTGTTATAAAATGTATTGCTATTAAACCTGTTCACTGGTTTTAGTTTGTTGTGTTGTTATCAAGGTGAAATAAAACTTTTCCCCAAGCAAAACAAAATAGTAAAAATTCAATCGATCGTTTTCCTTTCGCCTTCTTTACTTCCTCCCCTCCCCTCCCGTCCGCCCCGCACCGCACGCACCTCTCCAGACTTTGACTGACTGAAATAGTGACAATGACATTTTGATTTTATTGATAGACTAGGGATGGCTTCGTTTTTTTTTTTGAACCTTTGCGATGCCTGCCTGCCTACACATACACAACAAAGTCCGTCCGATCCGAAATAATCCGAATAACTCGGACCAAAATCTTTGATGGAAGGAATGAAGGAATGTTAATATTGCTAGGAAAAAAATATTTAAACCCTGTTGAATATTCACCCTTAGCAACATTTTAAACGTCTAATTGGATCACAAATGGCGGCTATGTCACCGTCGGAGGTGAGTAAAAATAATTGAAATTTTACGTTTAACGTGGCTCCCCAGCTAAAGTTTCCATGTGCGTGTATTCCTTGAACAATCAAAATCATGTCTGAGGTAAAAGAACACTACGCAACTTGTTTTATTTACAAAACAATGGCATAGATCCGTCTATTCCTTTTTTAGTTTTTCTTCGCTGTTTTCACGAATTTTTGTTGGTATATATCCTTTTTCCTACCCTTTCATATCAAGTTATCCATATAAAATATTATGAACGACCCGCACCTTCTCTAGAAACGTAAGATATTCTTTTATTTTGGTAACAGATTTCCATCATAAAAATATTTTTTTAGAGGAGACTGCAGAAAGAGCTCATGTCTCTGATGAGAGAGCCACCCCCAGGAGTCACCGTAGACGGAGACCAAGCAAGCCAAAATCTAACGTTGTGAGTAAAACCTTTTTTTTTTCAAACCTTGGTATATAATTGTGCATAATGACTATTCAAAGTGCAAGTTTGTTTGTCCATCCGATACTGCGTAAATAAAAGGCTCACGTATCAAAATACCTACGATAATTAAGTATAGAAGCAGTAATAAAGTACATAGTTACCATAAGCTAGCCATTATTACCTAAAATTTGCTTAATTAAGTTATTTTGCCTCTTGAGTCATAAATAAACAAAGAAAACATCCAAGTGCAATGCAAATTAATCTCAAAATGTTATTTGGGTACTTGAGTATGTTTCAGTCATGTTATTGAAATCATTATTATCTCTCTTATCTCTAAAAGTGAATATAGAGTGAACAAACCTTAGTCATAGATAGATAGCCCAAATTATCATCAAACCAGCTTCTGCCCACGACTTCAAAGTATCCTATGTTATTCTATGTATAGTAAGTATCTACTACATCTATGCAAAATTTCAGCACAATACATTCAGAAGCTTTGGCATGAAGAGGTAACAAATATCAAAGTGCTTTATTTTCCTTTAGACCTTACAATAAACATCTAAAGGCCTAAATACACCAGCAGCTTGAAGCAATCAGGATCAGTTGACTTCACTATGTCGCAGCTTGAAGCAGTTGTTTCAACGACTGCATAGAGAATTCAGTTTTCTAATTACAGACATACATGGCATACACAGAACTGCTTGAGTAATTGCATAGTTCATTATGCAGTCGCAGCTTGAAGCATTCATATTGCTGTTTGTGTATTTAGGTTCTTAACGTCCAAATTTTCATGTTTATAATACTTCTTGTGTAATTAAAAACTTGCATATTAATACAGTTATAAAGTTTACAAGAAGCTGTTTAAAATTCAAAGACTCATAAATCAACAGTACCTACTGTTAATATAACATTACACCTAAGTCAGCTGAGTCAACAATAATTTCTAATGTTTTGTTCATATTGTAAGATATTTGATAGCCAATTGTCTATTGAAGTTAATACCTTGGAAAATATTTTCCTTTGAGTTGATATTACTGTCTTAATTTGACTATATTTTCCTATTCATTAATTAGCTGGCATAGTCCCACTGCTGGGCAAACTATCCTCTTCCAGTTCCCTCTGTTGAGTGTCACTGTAAAGGACCAGGCTGTAATGCTACGTTTCTAATCTATACATTGCAATGTCATGTGGCAAACATTATTATTATTTCTTTTTTGTTGAGTTTATATATTTTGCCATTATACTACTTTTTAAACCCCCTAAATTAGTTGCCATGGTATTTTATAAACTTTAAACGTTTCCATAGAAACAACGCGTGCGGAGTTATAAGGAGAAACTAGTCTGTAAAGATTATTATTTTCAGTTGTGTAATTGGATGCAGAATGGGATCTGATGATATACGTTTGTCCAGCAGTGGGAGAAACACAGGGCTAACTTTTAATATTCAGGACTAGTCTCTTTACCCCACCTTTTAATGATAGCTGTTGTATAATGTATTGTCGTGGCGGTCGCGACGTAAGAATGGACCCTTCAACTCAACAAGTCGATGTCGTAAGAGTTGAATAAGGAAACTAACCAAAAGAAGGACTGCAGCTTCCTTCTGTGTATTTTTAGCACGTCTACTGCGATCGCCAATCTGTCAACGTGCCGCCAAGCGTGGTGATAGCAGTACCCCCCATGCATGCACGTTCAAACGAGGACGAACGAGTAGGTACTTATTGATATCCCTTAGTGGAGTCTTACGACACCCGCGGGAAGAGTTGCGATGGTGCAAATTCTAAGGCGGCACCCACCACACGGCAAAAAATAATTTGTAATATTATACAGTACGCGCTGCGCCCCGCGGCAATCTAAGTGTCAAATGGTATATAAACCTTCCTCTTGAATCACTATTAAAAACCGCATCAAAATCCGTTGCGTAGTTTTAAAAATCTAAGCATACATATGTAGGGACTGATAGACAGCGAGAAGCAACTTTGTTTTATACTATGTAGTGATATAAAATGAATGTTTGTTGGCAGATGGACAGTTCACATGGAAGGCGTGCCCGGGACTCTGTACGAAGGCGAGAGATTCGTTCTGCAGTTCAAATTCACAAGCAAATACCCATTCGATTCTCCTGAGGTAATATATTCTCCTAATATATCCTTTCGATATTATTTATGCTATGCTCGGAGTTTTTCTGAAGGATAGGATTCGTAACGAATGCATCCGACAGAGAACCAAAGTATACGCTCTAAGAATTAGCAAGCTGAAGTGGCAGTGGGCCATATCTCGCGAAGCACCGACGGCCGCTGGGGCAACACGTTTGCCCCAGCGGTAGATGCTGGATGCGGCAAGCTGAAGACAGGGAGCTATGGCGCTTATTGGGGGAGGCCTATGTCCACCTGTGGACTGCTATAGGCTGATGATGATGATGTTATAATTTATTATCACACTAACTAATATAAATTAATGACACATGGCATGAAGAGGTCAGTCACCCAGTCTTGGTACTTCTTCGCAAAATTACTTAACGGATCGTGCTGAAATTTGCGTAAAGATAGTTCTAGACCACAGGTTACATTCTAGGCCTGCAATAGGCTATCTTTTCTCCAATTAATCAGTTGCCATGGGATAGATATTGGGTAACCTTTAAATGTATATGTTTAAATAGAAACAATGCGAGCGAATCAGCGGGTAGAAACTAGTTATTTATAAACAGAAGAAATCTCAATCACTAATGATGAGATAATTTTGATTGTTTTGAAAAATCTTATTACTTAATTTAGAACTGTTTTCTAAAGTTTTGCGGAATAAATATGAATCAACTATGAAAATAACATTTTGATCGAAGCATCTCGGTATCATTATCTATCTAGACGGACTGAACGACTGCACGCCGACTGCAACTATAAACTGCAATTTGCAGTTGAAATGCAGTCCGTCTGTCTAGAGCCAAAGAGAGACATAGCTATCTCACATAATAAAGTCACGTCTCTCACTATCGGTCATTACATTAGGTAAGATAGCCACATTGAGGCCGTGTTAGAATATTTTCGAGGTCGGGCAAAAATTCGATAGCATCGAGCAGTTAGTTTTATCATTATGGTCGATTGAGATTAAAATTAATTTGCTGTTTGATATTTTTCTGCGTTCTACAATGAATGCAACTAGCAGTAAAATAATTTGCCGCGAATCGTAAACCATTTTCTGTTAACTTATGAAAAAATAACTCTATGAGGGCTTAACATCATTTTTTTTCCCAAATGCTCCTAAAATGCGATTCGAAGTTGGTTTATCATGTGGTTATGGTTTAAGAAACTTTATTCTCATACGAATTACAGAAAAAAAACACTTCAAATGAGACAGAGAAACCACATACAACCTATTCGCGTAAGTTTCTACAGCTGATGCATTGATGATGTTATGTTTACCTAAAATCTAGTCACCATTATTGTATGTGCCACAATATCCATTGGACTAAGTCCAGAAGCGTGCGTGCCATTATGTTGTTTGTTCATAGATTACGACGCAAATAAATTACGGCAATTGAATAATACGGTATAAATAGACGGAAATAAAATTAAATAAATACCTATAATATAGTACAGTGCAAGTTAGTTGCAAAGCTATGCTAAATTTATGTAAAGAACTGCGTAAATTGACGTGTGACAAGTTACAGTACCTAGATACATATTGATTGATTACGTGACTCGGAGCAGGCCTTGTTTAGAAACGCTGCGGGCGCAGTAGCGAGCCACGGTCGTCGTCGCCCCGCGATGAACGCCACGCGTCGAAGCCATCTGTGGGCTTATGGTCCAGTGACATATTTTCATGACCAAGTCCCTCTCAAGCTAAACTTCGTAATATGCATTAGGGATCCATATTATGGGAGGTTCGTGGAGAGGGAATATAGGGAGGAAATAATTGAAAATAAAATTGCCCGGCTCCCGGACCATCGCGGCAAATAATGCTACGTTTCAAACAAACGCATGTAATATCGCTTCTCACTCTTAGTTTGAATTCAGAGCGGGCCGCGACGCCCTTCTCCGTAAATGAGGGCTTAGAGGAAAAATCTTCGAAGTCAATTTCGAATGAATCGTACGCCAAATATGTTAAGTTATTCTTTTTTTTTATATCTTTATTTATTGATGGAGTTTTGTCACAAAGTGACTATGTCACTCCCATATGAGATCAATTCTTTATAATATAAACATGGCAAATATGTACATACACTTAACAAAAAACAACAATAACGATTGCCACATGACATTGCAAAGTTATTCTTTATTATGCTAATTTAGTGCATTGTCAGCTGACCTGATGATTAGCCGCAAGTAGGAAAAAACATGGCTGAATGAAATGTTGTCACTGTACCAAGTATGTTCCTGAATTCAAATTGGCAAAGTGTTTACTATAATTAATAAACTGATATCGAAAAAAATCGTTTGTGTTAGTATACCTACCCCGCTAAGAGCCTTATCATTGTCATCATCACACTGGCGATGCGAGCGAGAGATTTCAAGCCGGCAGTTTCATTAATTAGAGTAATTTGGTTTTGACCACAAATTTTTTCGTTCCAGGTGACATTCATAGGCAGCAACATCCCCGTCCACCCTCACGTGTACTCCAACGGGCACATCTGTCTGTCCATCCTCACGGACGACTGGTCGCCCGCGCTCTCCGTGCAGTCTGTCTGTCTGTCCATCGTCTCTATGCTCAGCAGCTGTAAAGAAAAGGTAACTAGTAAATAAATAATGCTGGACAATCCACGCAGGATTATCTAGTCTCAAGCTAAGTCAAAACTTAGCTTTTTATTTTATTGTAATAATAGGTTACGGAGATTGGTGGGAGATCGCACGTGACCGCACTGAGTGGAAAGATTTGGGGGAGGCCTTTGCCCAGCAGTGGGACGAAACAGGCTAAATAAAAAAAATAGGTTAAAGTACCTATTATTCAAGGGACCATTAGGTCTTTTAACTAAAATAATTAGGTAGTCGTATGTTTGTTTCGAAAATTTTGTATATCACCTTATTTCATTTGAATTATGATAATTTCGACGATTGTTAAAAAAAAATCTAATATAATTGCAATTGCATAGCGTATTTAATTTTTATACTATCATTTAGCCGTGAAGGCCATTTATTAGCTTATCTGTTGCTAGATTAATGTTTCATATTATTTTGTATGTATTTAAGCTGTAGGCCTTCTTTAAAATAAATAATATCAGTCATCCTAGTACCCATTACACAAGTTCTGCTTAGCTTGGGGCTAGATGATGGTGTGTGGATTGTCCAGCATTATTTATTTAGCAAGTAGAAGTAACAGAGCCGGCGCACAGTGCAAGTCTAAGGCAGGTATCGATAAATCGCTGGGTTAAACGTCCTTGAGTGGAGATTTGCAGATCGCGAATCGGTAAACTTGGGTAGGCCCGTAGGCAAAATGGTGGTATCATGGTAAGGAAACTTTATCTATTAGAACATTCCGACAATGACAGCAGCGTGGTCGAAGTTGGCATTTTGAGAATTAAATATGAATGATTAATAAATATTATCTTTTATAATAATTTAGGCCCCCAATCTATGCTTGAGTAACCGCTTAGCGCAAAAGCTAATCAAGCATGAATCCATGACTGAGCAAGCTTTCATAAGAGCCTGAGTATAGGATACTGGAGCGACAGTGCGATGACAACCTGCGAGAGACTGCAGGCAGCTGATGGATGCGGCAAGCTTGTTTGTTAATATATTACTAGCTGCGCCCCACGGCATCACCCGCGTGGAAATCTGTGTCAAATAGTGTATAAACCTTCCTCTTTAATCACTCTATCTATTGAAAAAAACCGCATCAAAATCCGTTGCGTTGTTGTAAAGATCTAAACATACATAGGGACAGACAGGGGGAAGCGACTTTGTTTTATACTATGTAGTGATACTCTATATCTGTGTGTGTGTGTGTGTGTGTGTGTGTATAGACACAGATCAGTCTGTATAATCGATATTAAATAAAATTCGTTCCATACATCGAAAGTTTTAATTCTATATATGTATTGTCTATGGAAGCGTTTGAATTAGTTCATTAGCTAATAATTTCACTTTCTCCTTTTACAGAGGCGGCCCCCAGATAATTCGTTCTACGTCAAAACATGCAATAAAAACCCTAAGAAAACAAAATGGTGGTATCATGGTAAGGAAACTTTATCTATTTAGAGCATTCCGACGATGACAGCAGCAGGCCCAGTCATTTTGAGAATTGAATTTGAATCCTACTAATAAAATAAATGCAAAAGTTTGTATAAATGGATGGTGGTTACTCTTTCACGTAATAACTACTAAACGGATCTGGCTGAAATTTTCCATACAGGTAGTTGCAAGCCCGGAATAAAACTAATGCTACTTTTTATCCCATAAATCAGTTTCCATGGGATCGAATAAAATTTATGATAAATTATTTATAATAAAGAATTTAAATTTATATGTTTTTATTGAAACAATGCGAGCGAATCAGCGGGTAGAAACTAGTTATTTATAGAACAGAAGCAATCTCAATCACTAATGATGAGATAATTTGATTGTTTTGAAAAATCTTATTACGATGAAATGTATAAAAAAAAGTAAATATGAAAATTCAAAGTCAAAAATCATTTACTTCTTTAGGGTTACAATATAGGCACTTAGACAAGTCATATACAATGAGCCTGACTACTCACATAAATATGAACAATCAATTTTGAACACCTTGGGTGCTTACAACAATATGATGATTCGAACTGCGTATATCAAAATGGTTTTATGTTTTTCAGATCATTTTGACTACTCTAGACGCTAATATCAATTTGACGCTGACTGTACCATGACATTACATTGTCACCGAACTTAAATAAGTATGCCAAATTTAAGATGAATCCGATAAGGAAAACTGGTCTGAAAATCAATTACAATAATGCCTCCTAATGTCGTCATACTTAATTAACTAAGTTATGCCCGCGGCTTATCGCTCGCACTCTAATTGGATAAAAGCCTATTTCCGTCCCAGGGTCACCTCCCCGCTAAATTTCTTTATGATCCGTTCAGCAGTTAGACGTGAAAGGGTAAAAGAGAAACAGAGTTACTTTATTTGAGTTAGATACGAAAGTTTTTCGTTTTTATTACTTCTTAACGCCAAAACTTTGGATAAGATCCGTCTTAAATGGAAACATTGCTTAGATCTAACTTTAAATAACACATATGCCAATTTTTTAAGGTTTTATCAATAAACTCCCATGGGATAGAAAAAATACCTTTAAAAGTTTCCTTAGAAACCACCCGTGCGAAGCCGCGGGCGGAAACTATTAATGAATATTTACTTTTGAAGAAAAGTAAAAATACATTAGATATAGATTGATGGGATTGACGCATTTACATAATTAAAACAGTTGTTTCATTTACGTTTTCAGATGACTCTGTGTAACGAAAAATCGTGAGCTATATCGAGCATGGACGATAAAATCTCAGTATGTGATAAGTGTTATCAATACGGTGTACATAGTGCGACGGGAAAGTTGGCAACACTAAATTCATGAAGTGATTTGTAATGGGCAACACGGGAGTTACCTGCAATATCTAGCAGTGAGGTGTATTTGTAAGAAATTTTCAGTAACAGAACATTGCAACTTTGAATAGTAACTGAAATACAAACATCGTTAATTTAAATTCTATTTTTATGCAGGAGTCATAATGCCTAATTTATAAACTGTCAATTATCCAATGTAAAAGCAATTCTTAAATGGAACAGTGCTCAGTAGTTTATATGAAATGTGACTGAATTATTGGTTTTGTGGTAGAGTTCCTGAGTATGTACTATTTTGTAATTTATTTATATGCCATCATTTTGAATGTATTTGAAGTCTTCAGGCATTCATTGTCTTAACGCCGCTTTGATTGCTGAAATCACACGGTATGTGTTTTCTACAAGTGACTAATATGCGTACTAACTACGTACCACACTAGCGCAGCGGCTGAGAAAATACAGATCTGTGTGACTCAGCACAGCCGTAATATTTTTCGAACGAAACGCATGTGCGGCGCAACACAACCGCTATGTAGAGCGGCAGCACGAATTTTTTAGGTTAAAAAAAAAGATCGCAGTCGTCGAAAAAAAATCACAGTCGTCGAAAAAAAATCGCAGTCAAAGTGTTAAGTCTGCCTAAAATAATCACTAGAGTCATCTTGCTTAGAATGACTCTTATTGCTTGACTGATAGAACCATAATATCAATAAAAAATCACCGCCATTGCACTGTATTAGTAAAGTACACCTTACTGCTTCCACAAAGAGTTGTCATTAAATTGAACATCAATGTAAGTAGAATTGTAATGTGAAATGTAACAGCTTTGTCCATTCATGTAAATGTCAAGTCAAATATTTAGTTGTATATAATTTTTATGTTTACTTTTATTGTGATTTTACTATGGTGCAGGATGATGAAATGTTGTGTTTTCATACTGTTATGAGGCTGTACGTCTGATGGAGCTATTTATGTTCTTAACAGCAGTTGACTGAACCTCTTAATGCAGGGTTAGTTTAAAAGTTCCCAGAAAAAGTGTAAAACGTTTGAAAATGCAGGAATATTGTGAAATGTTAGGTTTGTTGAATCAATTTGACAGCTTTAGCACTTTGTTTTGAATGATTTAAAGGTGTTCTCATACGAAGCAGACTCCTTGGCGCATGCAGCTATGAATTGCCCGATTTAAACTTGAATAATGGGCTTAGCTTCTGTGCGTTTTAAACTAACCTATAAGGCTGATTCCTGTTTCAAGTATTTTCAACAAAGTTTTTGCTCAGAATTTTAAACATGCTTTGTATGAGGATGTACCTTCTCTATAAATGTTATGGTATAGTATTCTACAGTATTGTACTTGGTTTAAAAGTATGGTTTCTTGTGAAACACAATTATGTAATTCTAAGAAAAAAAGCAATAAAATATTTTCATGTACCAGTACAATTTTGTATGAAATAAGAGACAAGCTGTTTGGAAATTAGATGTTAGTTATTAATTTAAAATGGTATTGGCAATATTTAATTGTACTTATTGCTTTTAAATTGTTTTCAAAATCATTAATCCCAAGATCTTGGGTGCCATTTTGAAAGTTGTCAACAGTTTAACATTCCTGTATTTGAAATGCTATTGGTTCTTATGCCAGTATACTTATGATTATTTTAAATGAAGCACTATTATTCCATAACATTAAACCAACCTGCTTAATTTATTATTATCAAAATAAAAATATAGTCAAAATGCTGTCGTTTTAATTAGTCACAAAGTTCTTATATCTTTAGGAAAAGATGTGTAGAAAACAATTTCATACCTTATTTACAAAAATGAAGTAATTATAAAACCTCTCAATGGATTGTATTTACAATACATCGCAAAAAATTAAATGACAATCTAATGCAGGTTTTGCACACCGTCAGACTTGATTATAAAAAATCGAGATAAAATAAGTTAAACTTACCATGTATAATTTGTACATTGCAAATAAAAGTAATAGGTCTGTTTAATCTAGGCCTATTTTAGCCATTACACATCCACTGCTCATCATGGGCCTCCCCCGAACGACGCCAGAAATAGCTACTTTAGCAAATAAATTATAACGTGTGTTGTAAAATAATGACTAAGAAAGTGCCACAAATAGTTAGTATGTAATAACTACAACCAATGGTCTCAGCTTCAAGGAGACATTTCAAGGGTCATGAATACTGCCTCAGCTTTTTAAGCATAGTAAATGAACATAAATGCACAAAAATTAATAATCCCTGTATCCACAATCAATTACTTTTCAAGCATCTTCTACGTATTGAACACCAATAATGTTATGAAATAGTAATAATTAAGACTGATAAGCTTTTCATATTAGCGCCACCTTTTTTCTTATTATTATTGATAAACAAAGAAATTTCAAAAAATAAGCAGAATATGCATTACCTATTAGGTCCACCAAGAGTAATTCGAATTTCTGTCTAGACTTTGTAAAAGAAAAATAAATTTAGAGACATTCAAAGATAGATTAAACTAGGTATCACAAAGTTATGAACAAATTTTTGAAACTTCCTTTGTTTTTACATGTTGGGTGGGTGCCACCAATACACTGAGGCCTTCTACGGCATTACTAACGCGCCCTCTTCTGGGTCGCATCGTTGAAGCATGGTAGTGAACACTAAATAAATAACAAGAAAAAAGTAGCAGGGGCACTAGTGTGATGAACTAATTTTAGCCTCAAATAATAAATCAACCAAAAAAAATTAACTATGGCTTTACTTAAGTAACACAGAAGAAAAAACTAGTGAATATTAAGATACAAAGTTATGCAGACTTCTGAAATATGGGCCTATTGAATAACTACTGGTCAAAAAATCAGTAACTATCTTTATTTATAGTTTTGTGACAAATTAATCTCTTATGCTCTCACTTATCCTATTCTTCTCAAGGTTTTATTTCCTTCTTTAATTTACTCAAGTAAAATTCATGATCAAACCTTGTCACTACAATACCCTCAGACACTTTAACATTACTGCCAGGTGTGTAGTCAACATTATTCCCTTTAGTTGTTGTCATTTGACCATTTAGCGTCTTAATGATGGCATCCCCTGCACATAAGTCCCACTTCTTGATGGCTGTAGCATGGAGGTAGACATCGTAGGTGCCATTGGCAACACCCATGACCTTGAATCCTGCCCCTGCGGCTGGTATCACGGTGGTTTTGGTGCCAAAGGCCTGCTTTGCTAGTTCAGCAACCTTGCCAGGATGTGATCTTGACACTGCTACTCTGGGGTGGTCTCTGTTTTCAACATTCTGGAAACAATGATGGATAATGTGGATTACAAATCAATATTCCTTAGCGTCAGCACACACCGAGACGTGACCTATGCATAAATCATGCATGCATGCGGAAGAAAATCGCCTCGTTGCTGTTCAGGCTGCACGGTAGTACCAACGTCATTCTGAATGCATTATCCAATAAATGGGATAGCCCGTTCCTCAAGCACTGCAACCAAGTAATGATGAAATAATCACTTTCATCATTATTTGATTGCACTGTTTGTAATAATTTACATTAATTGTTAATAACTAACATAGTATTAAGTAATGTTTGCTACTAACATGATATGGACCTAAATTTAATTTAATTATGATTTGTCGTCCGAAATAAATGAATTTTATTTTTATTTAATTTTTATAAAAATACAAATTGGTACAAGCATGGAGCAGCGACGCCGCGATTAATTTTCGAATTACCTAAGTCAATAAAATTTGTACCTTTCGCCTCGCCCTGAGAGCTGATTCTTACAAAAGCTGACCTATTGCAAATTTTCGTCCAGGTTACATAACTGTTTACTCTATAATAATAAATAATAACTATCTGTTCTATGTATTAGGGAAGTGGCATATCTGTTGCCTGTTATACAGGCAACAGATACAAGCTTTGTTTTCTTTGGAGCTAAATGATGCTTAAAAATCTAGATCATTAATAGTCTGATCTTGATAATTGTGTTTTATTCTGTTTTATGTTATTAATATCACTAGTTGAAGAACAAGCACACTCTGTTGTAATTTAAAACTCTATAGACATTATTCTAGCGGATGGTTTTCCGAGATAAACAAATAAAAGCCAATCAACTATTGAATTAATACTAGTTGAGCTCAGTGAAAAGAATCTAGATGGAATACTAACATAAGGTTCTTCATGTAGGTTGCTGGATACCCTCTTGGTAAACCACCCCCAATATGTCCGAGGTGGGAATGGGTAGTGGATGACACCAATTATTGGGATCCCTTTGATCGCTACACACACCATTGTTGTCACATACTCGTACAATGCCTCTAAAAAAGTAAGAAGTTTTATTGAAACAAAGGATTTGTAGCCTTTATTTAACTAAAAGATAAAATTAATAAAAAAAGGTGGTTGGGAGAGCATCTTCAATAAGTTATTTTATATCTTGTAATTTTAATAAAACATCTGAAACTATTATTAACACTAAAGTCACTTAAAACGGGATATTTACCATAAAAAAACCGGTTTAAACGGGTTATTCCGTGATCATGGCGCATGAAACTGCCGAAATATTGGAAAACTCAAAAATCTAATCATGGTAAATATCTTGTATTTTTGTTTTTTATTGAGAAAATACTGGCAGGCGTGTTTTCTAATTCATATAATGTGTGTACCTGTGTACTCCTGTGTAGCATCCAGAGGATCAATCCAAACTGTTACATCCTTAGTATAAACATGTTCATCCATCATTTCTTCTATTTCTAAGCTCGCTTGTTCCGTCGTAAACGAATCTAAATCGATCAGAGGCTGATTCTCGCAGTCTGAATCGGCGTTAGAATGCTCTTCTGATACTATGGTAAGCTTGGGGAACGTTTTCTGTAACGAGTAATACATCGCGCAATGCGACGCGTAATCCGCGTCCGTTACAGGATCGTTCGCACCTTCCAACGTCTTTCCTTTACTCTTCACGTTCAGAGCATGGTTCTTCCCTTCAGTAACCTTCTTTCCACCTCGCTCGGCAGATTGAACAGCCGCTTTCAATAAATTCTTTAGGTTCACAAGATCACTTTGGTCTGATGGGTATTCCGTACTACCGGTACGCCAATATATTATGATAAATATAAAAAAGGCTAATGTAAAACAAGCGAACTTATTTATTCGTAGAGTTCCACTGAAATTCATGGTTAATTTTGTAAATTATCTGACTGTATTGGAATAAATATCTACTCCATCACCAAACAAAATAAACATGGCAAATTTCAACTTGACAATAATGACAGTCAGCTGTTTCAAGATTGGCTAATGTCTTTTTGTCAATCCTAACACACGTTCGGATACTTTATAGCTCTCTCTTTATTTTATACATGGACACTGGCATGGCAGAGTCGTTGCAGCACAAACACAGCGAATCATGAAATAAGAAGTTGAAATCGGTTATATCTTCGATCAAAGAAGGAAATCTCGACTGCAACCGAAGACAGCCATTAGGCCCATTGTATGGGACGCTCCTAGGGCATCCGTGGTGGGGGGCAGTAGCGAGACTTTCCGAGTTAAAAAAATGATATTTAGCAAACATTTTGAATAAAATGTCTTGATGCTGGTAAGTGCAAAATAGGCGTAGGTGGAGCTTCGACCGCTGTGCCACAGAAGTCGTCATCGGTAATATTGTATAGATATGATGTAACGTCTACTGACTCTTTCCTAAATTTTTTGGTAGCTAAAATAATGTTCTTAGGGAAAGAGTTAAAGGTTCGACGCCGGTTTATAACGCCAAAATGAAGGCGTATACGAGCTTCCAGTAAGTTCTTTCTCATTAGTTTGACCCAATATTTTGGCTAAAATGACTGGACTAATAAAACGTCCATGGGTATGTTTAAAATTCTAATCCTTCTTCGTCACGTCCGTAGCACATCCCTAGCATAATTTGACAAAACCATGTCATATCATGATTCAGTCAGTGCCAGTCACCTTTCTTACAGTTTGTCTGACGTCGGTCGGTGCTGGTTTGGTTGGTTGCGTTGGGCGGGCTGCGCGTGAGTGATGGGTGGGTTTGCAGGTCTTAGAAAAACTTTACGATTCGAGTTTTTTCGCGAATTCATACTATAAAAGGCGAACAGTAACCTCGCAACTTTAGACATAACATCATTCTTCGAAAGGCTTCCACGCGTTGTGTGAAACGAAAATGATTTTAGTCGATATTTACGACACGGTATGTCATCATAATATTAGTCATAATTATCACGTTTCCTAGTGAGATTAGAACGATTTTATTATTTTATAGGCGAGCTGGTGGACCCTAGTCGTCGCCCTACAAGTAGTATTGATCTCCAGCTACTATGTGTATTCGAGGAAGAAGTCTCGAAGATTTACTACTTCGAATACAAACGGAGAGATCGCAGAATGGAACCCTTTGCCGCTAATCGAGCAAGACGTCGAGATTGAGGAGCCCCCACTGATGGGCAGGATCGACGATAATGTCCTCAATGTTGGCGCGACAAGCTTCCTCTGCCTTGACAAGGAAGAATCGATTATGGAAAGTGCCTTACAATCTATGGATAAATATGGTGTGGGATCGTGTGGACCAAGGGGCTTTTTCGGGACCATAGACGTACATTTAAAGTTGGAAGAGCGTTTGGCAAAGTTCTTAGAAGTTGAAGAGACCTGTGTGTACTCTTATGGGTTTTCAACCATTGCTAGTGCCATTCCTTCATATGCCAAGCGCAAAGATATTATTTTCGCGTGAGTATCAATAATTCCATTTATAAATTAAATAAACGGAAATGCCATTTAATCTACTACTAATACAATCATGTCAAAGTTTCATTGATTTAGGTAGTTAGTTTCTGCATAGTGTCAAAATATTTATCATATCACTTAGTAAGTAGAAGTCGTCCCCTGTATGGCATAGGCCTTCCCATTTCTTTCCATGCTCTCCTATCTCTGGCTTGTTGCATCCTGTCTGGTCCACTTTCTCTTCTAAGTAAGTCTTCCCAATGTATCCATGTGCATACTCTACCCCTTATGTTCTCTCATAGTAACCACTCAATCATCATTTTTGTCTACCTTGCATCCTCCATCATACTGACTGTCCTGCTCAGTTCCATTTTAGTGTTCTTATTCTATGTATGATGTTTTGTCTCTTATTGAAGTGTTTGTTTTTGGTCTGATAGTCTTACACCTTCCATCTTGCTCCTACATCATGCTCAACATGCTCTTATCCATCCGTTTGATTCTTCTTTGTTGGTAAACCATACAGGTTTGGTAGGATGTACTCATTTCTACTTTTAATTTTTTCTTTCAGACTCCATTTGAATTTATTATCTGTATTCTCTTCAAATGAAAATAATTGACCTAAGTAGATAAGATACATTCTTTAATATAGTCTATTTTAATCATTAAATACAAGTATAGCTTGTATTAAGGGATTGGGGTTCCACCAGTGATGGGCAGGAAGAAAATGCCAACTAACTTCCACGGCCTTGACTTATAGCCTTAGATCTAAATAACTCACACTTTTTTGCAGAGATGAAAATGTGTGGTTCGCCATCCAGAAAGGGATTCAAGCATCAAGATCAACTGTCCAATACTTCAAACACAATGACATGGCAGATCTAGAACAACAGCTCTCAGAAGCTACTAAGAAGAAACAACTGAACTCTAAAAGAAGAGCATTTATCATTGCTGAAGGAATTTACTATAATACTGGAGAAATGTGTCCGCTGAAGCAACTGGTGAAACTTGCTAGGCAGTACAAGCTGAGGATTATGCTGGACGAGAGCTTGACAATTGGGGTAACAAATATGAAATCATCATCATGGAATCATTTAAACTTTTGGGCATGATGATGATGATGACTTATCATTTGCATGCAATAGTGACCCAGCAAGTCATTTAGTACTCATTAAGTTATTATTTAGTTATTGCATTAAAATGTAGGTCTATTTAGCTCAGAGTTGCTAGACTATTTATTAGAAAACCTAACAATTACAACCCAATTTAAGTCGAAGCAAATAATAGTGTTCTGAATACCTACTATGATTTGCTTTGACTATTTTCTATTTACCAAAATAGCTCTCCATGCTTTAGCTACCAATCTTAACGATACAATAATCATATCTAATTGAATGTTGACCCCATTTTGTATTGGTAATAATTGAATCAAGGATATGAGTTTCACATAAGAATGTAGACAACCAAAGTCAAAATGTATGATTTGTAAGTTTGCGAGAATTATAAATATTTTTCGCTTTTTATTACTGTACGAGCACATACATTGTGCATTGCCCTAATTAAAGCCAATCTTGCGTTAACGCGAGTCATCAATTTTAGCAATACTTTTTATTATATTCAGTTCGCGATCACCTGTCTATCGACACGTGCGTCTCACTATAAAAATATTATAAAATCATATGTCTCACCATAAGTGATACAAATATATCAGTTAAAATTTATCTCCTAGTTTTACTGATATATCCAGCTTAGTTACTATTATGTGGTGTACGGACCGTACAATTACAAGTCAGAAACTAATAAATTGTTTCCTTATCTTAGGTTGTAGGCAAGCATGGTCGCGGTCTGACAGAGTTGCTGGACATTCCAAGAGACGAGATTGACCTCATTGTATGTTCTCTAGAACATTCCTTTGCGACGATAGGCGGGTTCTGCGCAGGGACCCACTTTATCGTTGAGCATCAGAGACTTTCTGGACTCGGTAAGTGAAGTTACACTCGATAAGTTGTTAGGGGCCATCCATCAATTACGTCACAAGAATTTCATGATTTTTGAAATGTGACGTCACGAAATTTAGGACCCCTCCCACCACCTTGTCACACTTCGTCGACCCCCTTAATGTAAGACGTAATTTATGGAAGGCCCCAAACACTGACCAAAGATATCTTCGTAAACAGGTAGGTAATTTAAATCAGATAATTGGTCAATAGGTATATAATTAATATTCCTAACAATGGTAGTTTTATTTTATTGGTAAAATAATTTATTTTACTATTATTTCAAATTTCATATATCAAAGCCTACTCAGAAAATACAATTCGGACTTTCAGATGCCTTTTCGTGCAAGACCTATTAAGCGATTGAGTAGTCAATCGTAGTAATTTATTTTTATCAAACCATGATAATTTAAAAGTTTGAAAAATTTCTTAAACAAAACAACCTTTTAGTAAACAGACACAAATTATATAACACATTGAAGAAAAACTAATTTGTGGTATGCCACAAGGCTAGCTTTTGTGACCTCTTTTATTGATGCTATACATTGGTTATGCCACAGGTTATTGCTTCAGCGCGTCTCTACCACCTATGTTGACTCAAGCCGCAATCTCTGCACTAGACATTATTGAAGACAAACCCAACATCATTGAGGAACTGAATATAATCTCCAAGAAACTAAACAAGTGAGTAAAATGATTTCTTACGAAACAAATCAAACGATTATATTAGAAAGAAACGTTTACTCCCACCTGTTCTGTTTACAAATCTATTGTAAAACTATACACATTTGCTCGGTTGAAGATTCTTTTAAACCAGTAAAACTTAAAAATCTGTTTTCCCAGTTCGTAATTGCTTTAATAATATTATCCGTCGTAGTTTTGTTACTATTTAATATAAGGTTTAGAAAGAGTCCCGCAGTCCCGGTAACTTTAAACAGTAACCACGACCAGTGTTTTGAGCTGAACATTCATACAAAATAACAGCTACAACTATTTTATATATTTTTATATCAGTAATGGAATTCTATGCAACGCTTATCGTGAAGTCGTAAATTACCACGTAAACATAGTAATGTACCTACACACAGAAGTTTATTGAATTGTTTTTATATCTCAATCAAGAACAATCTGCTGCTGCTAGTACATTTTATAGTGTTCTGTGGTGCACTCCAAATGCGATTCCCAATCAGCAATTTTACGGGTTTTTCTCGCATTTTTTGATCTCTGAGTTATTTTATCATGCATTTCATTCTTTCCAGGGCACTCTCAAAACTAAAACACTTCACATTCCGCGGCGACGAGCTATCTCCAATCAAACATATCTACATCAATCGTGAAGATCTGACCGACCGTCTTAAACAAAGCTACCTACAAAACATAACCAAGCACATCATGAGCAAAGGCATTGCTATGACAACAGCCGCCTACCTAAGAGACGCTGAACACAACTGCCCGGAACCTTCTATAAGATTAGCAGCCAGCAGAAAGCTGACTGATGATGATATTAACGATATTATCAAGTTGTTGGACGAAGCTTATGAGATAGTGGGGCCTAAGCCCGAGCTTGTGGCTGTTTGATTTGAGATCTTACTCAACTACCGTTACTGAATACTTTTTCCTCGGTACGATGAGGATTCAAACTCTATGTCCACTAACCACACTAAAATATCAATTATTTAAATAATGCTGGACAATTCACACAGCGTACAGTTCATATAGCCACAAGCTAATTGTGTTACTATCTTCGACCAAAGTTAAAATCTTATATATATAATACATATGAATTATTTATTAAGATGATTGGATACATCAAAGAACATAACATATTTTAATTCTTTTCTTATTTTACCATCTACTTATAAATATTTCAGTAGTGTAAAGCAATTTAACCAGACCAGTGATATAAAAAAAGTGTACCATGTAGGTACATTAAAACCGTAATCGTAACCTTGAGAATATGATGTAAATCTCGAATATAACACCAAAAAGGTAGACAAAGAACCAAATTTAAATTTTAAAATTATAATTATGAGCTATATGAATATTTTTCTTACCTGTTTTTGTTCATGAGTAGTTTTTCATTGCTTGCCTATACATTTCGACAACCCTATAAATTATGTAAGTAGGTACCTACCTGTATCGCATATCGCTTTAGGTACAAATAACTTTCCAGTGACAATAATCTTGCAATGAAATGTTTAGATATTTAAAACTTTTTTTCAGTATTTTTATATCTTCTATTGTTATTTCTTGTAGTTATTATCAGATAGACATTGCATTTATTGAGATTTGAAATTATGAAAGTTTATTATTTTAATGAATTACCTACAGATTGAATATTTTTAGTTTCTTTGTTTTGGGTCTCTAACTCTTTTTTTACAATAATGTATTTTATATTAATATACGGGTTAAAAAGTTATGTACCTAACTATAAAAATATGAACACGAAAGTAAATAATTTGCAAAGATAGTCAAAGTGTTGAATGTTAGTTAATGTTTTTTATAAGACTACATTATAAGATCAAAACAATAATGCATTTATGTTTGCACATTGCTTTTTGAATAATAAATAAAATGTTATATTTCTGTGTAATAATTGTTTATTGCCTTATTTTTTTTGTGCTTTAAAAGTTTACAGGTATCAAGAAAAATAGTTTAAACATTTAAAACTTAAAAATACGAACACCAGTACCTAGTGGTAACTTTTAACTATATTGATGGGTGTGCATATCACGATAAGCATCACACCATACCTAACTACATTTTGTGAAGGTCAATGCATTTATGAATGATATTATCCTTACATCTTAATTGCATTGCTTATAATAAGGCACATATTAATGCAAATAATAAGGTGTAATACGCCTTGCGTGACCATTGTAAAGTTTTAATAACAAGCTAAGCTTTTACCTACTTTAATTATTTTTTTCTACAATTGTCTTTGTCCCTGAGTTTGCCCCCTTGTGTAGCCTAGTGTTTTAAACAGCCGTGTATGTGATAGATCATCGCGCATTGCTTTTCTAATAACAAGGTGTTAGGTTTAACACGTTTTAAATGTTGTAAACAATCTCCGAAGAGTCAGCTCACCTCACACTGAGACGCGTGCTAATGCGAAACGCTGCTTTTGATTGAAAACTATAAGATTGTTATTACGCAATAAGACAAACCGGCGGCGTTAGTTTTATAGTTATGTCAATAAAATTTGTACCTTGGCTTGCATAGTAAATAAAGTATAAATAAATAATGCTGGACAATCCACACAGCAGTATCGATCAGGTAGGCTGCCTCAGGGATGATTACTAAGCCCGACACTTTTAATTTTGTATGCGATGCAACTCTAGTCGGTAACTAACTCGTTAGCCAAATTACAATACCCCACGTTCCTTTGAAACTCCGTTTCATCAGGGCTGTGTATCGGCTTGCGTATCTCAATCAAGCGTCTATCTGTCTCCAACGCTTGGTTCTTCTGATACAGGTCTTTTGTTAAACGCTGGTGGTGGTTGTACATTCCGTGGTACGTTGTCCTGAAACAAATTATATTCAATTTTATTTCTTCCAGAACCCATCTACTTACATCATATCTATCAGAATGTATAGAACCGAGTAGATAGTGTTTTTAATATAATAAATCATTTATTTCATACCATATAAAAGTAAGAGATCTTATTTTACGGTCCATAGTAATATATACCTTAAAATTTGCACAGGTACGTAGGTACATAAAATATAAAAATACTCAATTAATAACACGCTTTTTGTAATTACGCAGACAGCGTGTAGATGACGTAATTAGGGTAAATCAGGGTTTTTGCAAGAATGTAAAGAATATGTACGTACAATGCTTCTTCTAGCTTCTGTTCTAACATCGCGTAGCTCGTGTGGACTCTTTCGTACTCTTCAATCAGGCCGCGCATTGGTTTGTCCTACACACAAGAATATTATGTTATAAATAAATATAATAAATAATGCTGGACAATTCACACAGTATCAGCCCAAAGGTAAGCAGAGCTTCTGTTTTGGGTAGGTACTATACCAGATGACTGATACATATAGGTACTATTACAAAGATAGTTTTTTTTTATTATTATAATACATAGATACTGACCAGAACACCCGGAACAAATATCTGCAGATCGTACACACTATTGTTCCGAGGCGGGAATAGAACCCGCAACCTCCTGCGTCGCAGGCAGACCTTCGCCCACCGCGCCACAAAGGTCGTCGGGTATGTTGGTGTGTGTGGTTATGTATTCCTTTGTTATTTGTTATCCTATTGATTAACTTATATTTATCTGTTACCTGAACTCTTTCCAAGACTGGTCTTCTAGTGCGTGTCTCGAGTCTAGTCTCGACTAGCTTCGTTGGGTTTATCTTGTCCGCAACCGCTCTTCGTAGCGTCTCTATCTCTTTGTCGACTTTCACCATGTTTCGCTCTAACTGAAAAGTTAAATAAATAAATAATGCTGGACAATCCACACAGCATCATCTAGCCCCATGGTAAGCAGAGCTTATGTTATGGGTACTAGATGACTGATAGGTATACTTAATACAATAGATTACATAGAAATATATTTTTTTATACATATGTATAACGACCAGAACACCCGTAACAAATATCTGCAGATCGTACATGCAGTTAATTGTTCCGAGGCGGGAATCGAACCCGCAACTTCTCGCGTCGCAGGCGGTTCTTCGCCCACCGCGCCACAGAGGTCGTCAAGTTAGCTTTGTACTACTAAACCTTACTTTATATCTATCTACTACTTTATTTTAATAACAAATAAAAAACAAAGCGCTGTGGGTTACCTAATAAGTCTTATAGGTATTATTCTTAAATTATTTCAATCACATAAGCTTACCTTTTCTTTTTGCCACTGCATCTCGTTCCTCGCTCGCTGTATGTCAAAGACCCGTCTTCTCATCACCAATTCCACCTGAAATCACGTTTACCCGATTTACCCACTTTTAATTCAAACTCTTGTCTTGACATAACTGACCTATACGTTATTGTCACAAGGGTGAACAGAACATAATACCAGCGTTGAGTAGGTATTTTTTACTTATCTACCCACAACTCAACTCAATATGAGTTGATACCTTTTTGACTCGACACCAAATGGTTTGCCAGGCAGGTTGCGGAGGTAATTTGTTGGGTACCTACCTACTTTATAAAATTATTAATTTTAGCTCTGAAATAATTTGGGGATATTTTTTTTTGTTTTGTATTTGTAAGTAGATTACCATATTACCTCTATTATTTTAGTAATAAGTTTGTACCTAGTTTTTTTTTAGCTATCCTATGTTTTTTTAAATGTACCTAATGTGTCGTGTCAAATAAATTATTTCATTTCATTTTATACTTTACCGTTTGGCATTGCGCGTTCATTTGATTCTTCGCCATTTCTCTCGCCCTGAACATGGTCGCGCGTAGATCCTTTGACTCTCCTATTATCTGTTCCGCTATGCATATCGTGTTTTGTATGCAATGAACGTAGCTTTCCTCAGATATTGAGCTGTAACGATTTTGTTACCCATTTAGTTTCTATTTAGGTATAAAAAAATCCTTTAACCTGCAATTATTACGGATTGTTCTTGATAATTTCTAGCTATAAGGTAGGTAGGTTGTTACCTGCCTTATGTAATTTCTTGGTAGTCTTCTTTATAATATTCATGTATTCTGCTTAGCTTCATTTTACCTACGTCCATTTGGTTTCTGTTTCTCAAGGAACTTAACAAAGTTACGTTTCATGACATGATGAAGCTTATGGTATGCAGGGAGTTCTACCTATATAACGGATTTACTGATTACTTACTCCACAGGCACCCTAGTAGGGTCCAACTTGTAGCAGATATCCGAGCTGTTCCTGTCGATATCTCTGACGTGGTACTCCACCATGAGAGCTTCATCTTTGTTCTGAATCTCTCGCTCCAGGCGACAGAAGACGTTGTTTAACTCCTTCAGCTTCTCCCAAGCCATATGGTTTACATCTGTGAGAGAACGCTTGCTGTTTTCGGCTATGTGAAGTTCCTGTAGGGTAGGTATATTCAATTCAATTTCTTTATTTTTAGACAACATAAACACAAAATTACAAAAAAGAAAATACAATTACAGCGAAGAAAATAGAACCAAAATAATTGTGTCTGTAGAGTCTATGTAATTTCATCCAGTGTGGTGTCGTATTGGACAGTCATGTCGTTATAGAACAAGGTTCTAAGTAGGTACATACCTACTGCAAAAAGTTAGACGTCTGTGAACGCGTGTTTAACTCAGGATTGTTCGAAATCATAATTGATGCTACGTAAAGACTACTACTGCTACTATTTTCCTCAAAGGCGCAACTGTATGATCCCTACTCTACGTCTAAGTATATCTATCCAACCCTTTTCCCATTTTACTCCAGTTGGTCAGTTTAGTTTAGACTATTAGGTACCTTACCTACCTACAGTCCCTATTTATCTTATTATTCTTACTCTGACAATATTTCTATATGCACCAACCACGGACGAGTAAAGTTCACTCGTCCATGGCACCAACGTGCACTTTTATTTACTTACCTACCTAATATTATTTGAAAAAAAAATGAAATTTTTCGGGCACTCCAGACTTTAGGGGTTTGAATGTTCCGTTATGAGGTCCCCTAGGTCTGCCTTGTGGGGCCTAGGGGCAAATCTGGGCCTGATACTTGCTATTAGTCTTTACTCTTACCCTCTTCAACTTCTCTATTAGTCTTTACTCTTACCCTCTTCAACTTCTCCCCGAGCTGGTCCCTCGTCAGCTCGGCCACCACTCTCTGGTCCTTGTTGGACAGGCACTGCGCGATCACAGCCAGCGGCACTTGCAGCGATTCCAGCAGCAGTTCCGTCGTCTTCTCGTCTCTTAGAAGTCTTGTCTCTTCGCTCATTCGCTACTTGCTAGACTTCACTCTTACCCTCTTAACACCTCCCCGATCTGGTCCCTCGTCAGCTTGGGCGCCACCCTCTGGTCCTTGTTGGACAGGCACTGCGCGATCACAGCTAGCGGCACTTGCAGCGACTCCAGAAGCCGTTCCGTCGCCTGCTTCTTTTCTCTTAGAAGTCTAGGCTCTTCGCTCATTCACGACTTGCTAATCTTTACTGTTACCCTCTTCAACTCCTCCCCGAGCTGGTCCCTCGTCAGCTCCGGCGCCACCCTCTGGTCCCTGTTGGACAGGCACTGCGCGATTACAGCCAGCGGCACTTGCAGCGACTCCAGCATCAGTTCCGTCGCCTGCTTCTCTTCCCTCAGAACTCTGGTCTCGTCGCGGACGCATTCGCGGGTGAAGCGCTGCTTCTCGCGCCATGACTCAACTTCGAATATTCTGGAAAAGTTAGGGGATTTTGTGAGTACGTAGGTGAAAGCGAAGTAAAATTATTATAAAGGAGGAAAATCTGGGCGTAGGTAACGCCTATATAAAGAATATTAAGTTCATTAATTACCTATGTACCTACCCAAAAGTGGCGTAGAGTTTTAGTTTAAGTTTTTTTTCCGTTTAGAGGTGGTGCTTGGTAGAAAACCACCCCGAGTCGGTACCAACCTACGCTATGCCGCCGTCACTGTACCTACCTATCTCGCATTAACTGGTTGTTAACGTAAGTATCCCATTTCGTGGTAACGTTCGTCTCGTTCCTAAGCTGATTCGCCCTGTTCCTGAGATGGTAACCCTCGAAGCGGCGGATCCTGGCTTCATTCTGGAGGCTCTGGATGTTCCGCGTCCAGTCTAGCACAGAGGGCCGGGGATGTGGCTTTTCGAAAACTGGGACGGACGCGTCCATCGCTGCCTACGTGAGTTACGAGAGTGCGTGTGGCGGAAATTAGAATATAGGTCATGTTTGATCAATAACATATTATTGCTAAGGCTTGATTGTTGGGAAAGGTTTTTTTTATTGCCCTGCCTGCTATCGTGATGGTTGAATTGGTGTTAGGTAGGCTTGCGTGGTTTGATATTTAAGATACATGAATTTCATTATTTTAATATAGGTTAGAGAATATAATTTTCTCACTTTCATATCACCGCTCCATAAGTAGTCCAAATTTCGGCCCAATATAAAGTTGCAAGATTGGTCCCACGCAAATTAACGGGGCAAGTAGTAGAAAAACTTATTATCAGAAACTGTGTTGTTGCGTGGTACCCACCAGAGATAATACAATAAATAACTTGAGTAAAGTAATTTGAAGGCTCTGGCACTTGTTTGTGTTTTGTTTACCGCCATTGAGTTGCAACGGACCGGAAAAGGATCTTGTGTTGCCAAGCTAACGTGTCACCGAATCAATCATAGACAAAACAGGAATTTCCTGTCTGCAAGCCACCAAGGAAAGGAAGTACTAAATCAGCAACAACAAACACGGTCTCGTCTCGTTCGTTCATTCATTCATAAATCATTATAAAAATGGCGATCTGCATCGATTTGTGTTGACCAGATATTTTACTATAAGATTAGAGTAAATTATACAATAATCCATTTAGAAAAGCAATATAAATCAGTGGAAATAACTTTAGGTTCCTTAAATTAAGGAACAACATTAGTAAAAGTAGCTATTTACCCCGAAAACGGATATGTAAGTCACTGCATCTTTGCGTCCCAACAACGTCATAGTTCTTCGTTTTCATTGTTATTTTTATTCAGGTATGACGATAGACGTGGCGGCGGACGAGGTGGTCGTGGAGGTGGTCGCGGTGGCGGGCGCGGAGGCTCGAGGGGCGGTCGGTCGTCTGACAGATCGGATGATCGCGGCGGCAGTAGATTCGGGGGACGCGATGGCGGTGGCGGCCGCGGGTTCGGAGGTCGCGGCGGCGGCCGAGACGACTATCGCAGCAATTTCAAGAACGAGCAGCCCGGCGGAAATCTTCGCAAAATCCGCTGGGGCGACATAACGCTAACGCCGTTCGAAAAGAACTTCTACATCCCACATCCGAATACTGCGCACCGCAGTCCCGCCGAGATCGAGGCATACCGCAGTCAGAACCAGATAACAGTGAAAGGCCGCGATGTACCGGCCCCCAGCATGTACTTCGAGGAGGGAGGATTCCCCGACTATGCTATGAAGGAGATTCTCAAGCAAGGGTTCCCTCACCCCACGCCGATCCAAGCTCAAGGCTGGCCGATAGCCTTGTCCGGCCGGGACATGGTGGGCATAGCTCAAACTGGATCTGGAAAGACTTTGGCCTACATTCTGCCAGCAATAGTGCACATCATCAACCAGCCAAGACTGTTGCGAGACGAAGGACCCATTGTGCTTGTGTTGGCACCAACTAGAGAACTTGCACAACAGATTCAGCAGGTATACCTAAATAAAATCTTGTATTTGTTTGTAAAATTTTTACCCCTGCTTTAGTTATTCAATAGGCTCACTAACTGATAATAATATTAGGCATCCATTGGAAGGACAAGACTGCCTGACTATAACTTGAAAATCTCTACATTCTAATTTAATATTAAAAGTAAATTTATTTTTCATTTATGCTACCCTAGACGTTGATTGCAATGAACGGGGTCGCTGCAGAACTGGATGACGGCAACAACATAGTAAACATTCAGTTATTTTGTAGAAAATTAGCTTAACAGGCAGGCTATGTTCGAAAACCTAGTTCATTGTACCTTTTGGTCTAAAAATTGTGTATCATCAAAATTCCAAATTTACCCTAGCTAGGTGACGGTTTCTGAACGTAACCTTTTTTCCTTGTATTTTGTGCACTATTATGTTTCTTTGCGCACTAGTTTAGTTACTACTTTTAGCTTAGTTTCCATGCTAACTTCTGCCATTACATAATTTGTTTCACTATTCTAGCACTAATGGTCATTAAAACACATTTCTGTCTCTTTCTATAAATGTTACATCAAAACAGATTTGGAAATATTGTGTTTATAATTTTCTCTATTCATTTACTTTATTGGTTGCAACTTTAAAACTTTAACTTGATCAACATAATACTATTAATTTGTTCACTTTCCAGGTGGCGAATGACTTTGGGCAAAGTGTGGCGGTGCGCAACACTTGCGTGTTCGGAGGCGCTCCCAAGGGTGGGCAGGCGCGGTGTCTCGAGCGAGGAGTTGAAATCGTCATCGCTACTCCTGGACGACTCATCGACTTCCTGGAAAAAGGTAAAATGAAATTTGGATTGGGAATAGATAAAAAAAAGTGTAAAGAAAAAAACACACCTTTAGAAAATGGCCTCCAATTCTCAGCTACAAGAACTTTACATATGTTTGTCTCCTATCTAGTCCAAACTTTCCGCTTTCGAACTTTTTTCCACAATCATCATCAATTTAATTGACTTAAAAGGTCATTCTGGCTTTGCAGGAGTAAATTTTTGATCTACCATATTTTTAACTCTTCATGTTACTTAATGTTAAGACTTATGACTCACCCTTTACAGGTCTTGTATGTTGATTTTAATAAAACAGGTAGACCTAATGCTCTGTACTTGTTCCCACAGACACCACAAACCTGCGTCGCTGCACCTACCTTGTGCTGGACGAGGCAGATAGGATGTTGGACATGGGCTTTGAGCCGCAGATCCGCAAGATCATTGAGCAGATCCGACCAGACAGACAGGTAAATAAGGAGTCAGATCCTTAACACATGAGTGCCAGTGCCTCGCAATGTATTCTAGGAATAAATGTAGCACAACGACGCGTCACGCCTGACAATGTATTTGTGTTCTCGCCATGATTTATATTAGATCCTAATTTGTTATTTTTATTAGTTCCTAATACAATTATTTATATTTTTTTTAAAAATATTTTCTATTTCTATTAAAATGTTTAAATGTAATGCCTAGCATTGATAAGGAAAAAATTAAAATCTTCACTAAGGCTGGTTTTCGGTACTGATAAACGTTTACTGAATGGCGCTGCGGAAACGCGTAACAATAAAACCAGCCTAAGAAAAGGCCCTGCGTCTGCATACTGTTGGTTGATCCACAAAAAGTTGGAGAAATTCTGGTCTTCTGGCAGAACCTAAAGCTTCCATATAAGACCTATCAAATCTTGTCATTCACCCTCAGGTCCTCATGTGGTCCGCAACCTGGCCCAAAGAAGTCCAGAACCTAGCCGAGGAGTTCCTACATGACTACATCCAGATCAACATCGGCTCGCTGACCCTGTCTGCCAACCACAACATCCTGCAGATTGTAGACATCTGTGAAGACTGGGAGAAGAATGATAAGCTCATCACTCTGCTGACGGAAATCTCGTCGGAAGAGGAAACTAAGACTATCATCTTTGCTGAGACTAAGCGAAAGGTATGTTGAAAAAATTGAGTTATTATCCCCAACATGACTTCATCCACTGTATCCGTGATCTAAGGATTACCGGGAAGCGTAATCTGTCACTGGCGAAGCATTGTATTATTTGATATTCTTTGCTCTTCTGGTATAATAGCGTGGTCACTGGTCAAGGCACGCCGCACCACCCCACCCGGTATAATAAATAAAGCAATCATACTACATACATATTTGTCACAAATATTTTGCTGGCCAGTCAATTTACCACGTCACGTAAATTAATCTTTCACACCTCCTCTCCTTCCTTTTGGCTCCACGTTATGCTATTTAACAATAGCGCACCGATCTTATTGTTTATTTAAGAATGTTTCAGAATTATCCGGGCGTATAAATAAAGGTCACACCTAGGTTTTCTTTTTTTTACTATTTGACTCACGATAGCGACAAACTACATCGAAAAAGCATGTCGTGAGCTTTTGACGAGGCCTGATAATGAAGCCATTGAGTTCCAAACTTCCAAGCACAACACACTTAGCAACCACTAACTTAAGTGAAATACTAAAGTCATTTAAAACGGGATATTTACCATGATTTGATTTTTGAGTTATCCAATATTTCGGCACAGTTGCATGCGCCATGATCACGGAGTAACTCCGCAGTTACTCCCGTTTTATGACTTTAGTATTAATAACCATGATAGTTTCAAAAGTTTTAAGTGAAATACTTAATCTATCTCTAGTTTTGCCAACGTGTGGTTAAACACTGCGGAGTTACTCCGTGATCATGGCGCATGCAACTTTTTACACAACTAGTTGTGTAAAAAGTGGCGCTGACTTTAGGTTTTTGTGTACTTTTATTTGCGATCAGTTTGTTTTAACTACAAACTGATGAGATATGAGCGATGGTGTCAGCTAATCACAAATTACAACAAATTCTCCAGGTAGATGAAATAACAAAGACTATAAACCGTTCTGGCTGGCGCGCGCTCGCTATCCACGGGGATAAGAACCAGCAGGACCGAGACTACGTGCTGTCGCAGTTCCGCCGCTCCATGGGAGGGATCCTGGTCGCCACAGACGTCGCGGCTAGAGGACTGGGTAAGGATTTACAGGTCAATGACTGTACTCGGGATATCAAGGACATTGCTACACAATTTATTTCTAAGGAAGACATACATGCTGCTTTGAGCAAGAAACAAAATGTACATTTACTTTTGTCTAGGGTATTATTGAAGATCTACTATAGAATCAAAGTAAATAACTTGTATTTAGGCAACCGGAAAAGGTAGCCTTCATGACTAAAGTGAATGTGTAGAATGGTTTTCATTTGCCGGGAAATGTCGAGATAGTAAAGACGCTCTCGATTGGGATGAACCACATCATAGTTGGCATGATAAAAAAATCTTGGGAATCAGAATGGGTATATATTTCAGGGCTACTGGGAAAGAGCTATGTATCGTAAAAACAAATTTTTAAAGTATAAACTTAAAAAACAAATAATTGTTTTAAATTGAAGTGGGCTTTGTTTCTGTACCAACATAACCTATACAAGTATCTAACAACCAAAATAAATTTTTTGCTTATTCATGCAATCAAGGAAGTAATTATGATTTGTATTTTGAGGAAAATGTCCGTTATTATATATCCAAGTAAAAACAAAGCACCGAAAGCTGGGATGTAATTTAAATAAAAGGGAAGGTAACAGAAAATATTGTAATTACAAAACTAGGGAGGAAATATACTTATAAAATGTACAATGCTGTAAGTTGCCCAGAAGTAAACTATCTTATGTTTGAGCCACCAAATACTAAACTAAAACTTGAGGTGGTGACGATTCCCGCCAATAAACTTGAAGGCCTCAAACAGAAGATTGGAAACAGTTGCGAGATTCTCTAGGTCATGGATATAGATGCTAAACGATCTCGCACTGTGCACCGGGGTGTCAGAGGTCTAAGAGATGTCAGGAGCGTACGGGAGGTATTGATTCCATTGCAACTGATATAATGGTTCCAGTATTCACGATTCTATGCATAACTAGGAAGGTTACGCTCGTTCTTAATCCAAACTGTGTGTTTTTATAGGACTACACTATTGGTTCATTGGATAAGTCGATGGAAATGAGGTTTGTGCTGCAAGGAGGTACTGTGTTGCACTGGAAAGCAGTGAATATTGGAACGCGTGTTACAGATGTGACAAAGCTAAAAGCAATGGATCGATTATACCGTTTAGACATTATCGGGCCTTGATGTTTTGTAATTCTGATGGTAGATATTCACAAATATGAAGCAAAAGCAGATTAAATATAAGATGAAAGTGTTAAAGTCAAGTTTAAATAAATATATAATACCGGTCAATTCACAAATCATCCAGCTTTTTAAGAGATGATAAGTTCAATATGTGAAAATCTATCACGGAAAATCTTAGCCCGACGCTAGAAATAAATTTCCATGACTGACTCGGCATTATTCTCGAATGTTCTTTTTCATTTCAGAGGCGCATGCATCCAGAGACAAAGGCTAGACTTAAGGTGTGTAGCTGACTTCGAATTAAAACGAAGATTCTCACTTTTGAATCGTACAGACGGTTTGAAATGTCAGCGCACACTGGTTTTACGTAGCATGCTGCCTCACAATAGCAATGTTTTAGCGTGGATAACACTTTTATATGGGAAGCATAGACCTATTGACGAATCAATCGAAATCTTGGGTTTTCAAAATTATGATACTATCCACGTTAGTAATCAGTACCATGAAATATCAACAAAGAGCAATACATGCTTGGTTAACCGTCATGAGAGATTTAGAAATGCTAAAAGGGCCTACCCTACGCCACCTGACAACGTTATTGTAAACCAAACGGTACAGAGGCGTACACAAGTACGATGTTAATAAAGTCAGCACACCAACTCTTGGCCTACAACACTCCGGCACCACTGATGGGCATAATACAGTTATTTCCAGCTGATTCTACGAGCCAGACGCTTGAGAAGGTAAATATCAATGATTTTCATATTGAGAGAAATGTTTGGACTTGACTAAAGCTTTTTATTGTGTATGTAACGTTTTTTTTTTACTATTCATATGAGCAGACAATTTTATCTAAACAAGATTTTCGGTTATTGGCTTCTTATATCATAGTTTTATTTTGTGTTTTTTTTTACACAATTTGTTAATTTTAGCTCTGAGGCTGACTCCTGGTACCACTACTAAATAAACATTTCTCTCAAGTCATAGCTTTGTAACATTTTTGTTTGTACTATTGCATTCTGAGTCTTAATGTGAAGTAATACGGTTGCTTATGTGGACAGATGTGGAGGACGTGAAGTTTGTGATAAACTACGACTATCCGAATAACTCGGAGGACTATGTGCACCGGATTGGACGCACGGGACGGTCTCAGAACACGGGCACGGCATACACTTTGTTTACGCCTAATAACTCTGCTAAGGTAAGTTTTACTTATTATTTCAAACTAGCTTCTAACAGTTCTAATCAGACAAACAGCGCTGAATATAAAATGTTCAGCACGCTGAGCCAGAGAGTTAATAACCATGATAGTTTCAAAAACCTTTTCTAAATGTTATGCACCTCGAGGACTCTCCGCAGAGGTCATCAAATTTTTCTAATTAGTAGTTTTTTTGTAATTCCTCAGGCGCGTGATCTGATGTCAGTGCTGTCGGAGGCCAATCAAGTCGTGAACCCCAAACTGTTGGAGCTAGCTCAGTGCGGCATGGGTTTCAAATCTAAATTTGGTGAGTATTCTACTATTCATTATTATTGGCCTCCTGTGTAAGTTTTAGTGACTTCAAACTTCTAAAAGTTCTAATTTGTTTCGCTCGCGAGATTAAGTGCGTATGCGATTTGATTCTGATGTAATTCGAAGTCTTATGCGGGAACTAACCGGTAGACCACAAATTGAGCAGCACATAACATTCTTAGCCGATTTGATTAGTGTTTTGACTTTGGACTTACATATTCAGGGACTTGAAAGTTTAGCCCTTACTTGTACTCTGCTTTTCTCATGTGTTATTTTGTGATTCCAGGTCGTGGTCGTTACGGCGGCGGCGGACGGGACCGCGACGACCACGGCGGGCGGCGCGGCGGCGGGCGCGACGGGCCGCGCGGCCGCGGGCGAGGCGGCGGCGACAGAGGTTACGGACGTTACTAACTAATTGTATAATGTGCAGGATGTACCGCTCATATGTTGAGGGCTTCGTCCTTAGAATATCTTAAGTCTAATTTAAGTTTCCTTGGCTGACTTGATCACATTAGCTACTATCGCGTGAGCGCTAGTTCTGCTAGAAACTGCTGTTCTGACGTCAAACTAGCGAAATGTGTGTTGAGCAGAATGGACTATTGAGTGGAAAGCCACACAATAGTCAATTCTGTCGCTTTAGTTACGTAATATATTATGCATTAGTTATGCATATTAAGAGTACATAAGTCGATGGTGGAATCTCGTCGGTAGGCGAGGCCTAAATGTATCTATTTCATTTGACATAGTGAAAGGGCGCGCTAGGATAAAATGCACAATTATGAATTCCTACATCGAGCACGTAACGACGACGCGACAACCAAGAAATGTGAGGAGACCTTTAGCACAGTGTTATTAAAGAAAAACTATTGAGTGTATCTTTTCAAAATAAATTTGTTTAAATTTTTTTGGAACTATGACGAATTTTCCGGCCTTTATTTTACATTTTTGTTTCTGCGTATATATTATACTTTTTCGTCCAAAGTTGGGCTACAATAAGTGTTGAAATACGAACGTTAGAAGCTTGTTTGTTTCAAATGTATTGTTTTATTCAGATTTATATATTTGATATTAAACTTAGTTTTGGAATGGTCAACATCAAACAGTGCAGTAGTCACCCTTCCACGTGTCTTTAGGAAGATGAGCTAGGTACTAGTTCAGCCATAAGCTATACTCCTGTAACGCGGAATCTATCAATTGCTTAATCAAGCGATAGTAGCCAATGTGGGGTCAGCCTTAGAGAATAGAGATAAGCTGAAAACGTTGTCAAAACTATATACCCCCTGATTTCTCCATGTCTTGCCAGTTGCCACTAATCTTGATTAAAAATGTATCATCATTCATCATTGATGAATAGATAACCTTGTAAACTGAACCGGAACAAATCAGGGTCCCGCTGGGACAACAGCGAAGGCAGCGACGGGTACAGCGGGGGCGGCGGCCGCAGCGGCGGGTTTGGACGTGACGGCGGCGGCGGCGGCGGGTTCGGAGCGCCTTCTTGGGGAGGGGACTCTAACGGGTACCGCGGGCGAGGCCGGGGCGCGCCACGCGGACGCCCCGCCGCGCCGCCGCAAGCTGGAGGCTTCGGCGGGTATCAGGTGTGTACTATTTATTTATTTACCAACTTTAAATAATATCACAGAAAATATTATCCTACTAAAATTATAATCGCGAAAGTTTGTGGGGATGTATGTAAGTGTGTATGTTGCTCTTTCACGCAAAAACTACTGAATGGATTTTGATGAAGCTTCGCAATAATATAGCTTATCAGAATAACACATGCTACAATTCATAAAGATATATTTTACGCGGGTGAAACCGCGGGGCGCAGTTAGTAATAAAATTATACTTCATAATTGGAATGATTAAATTATAGATTTAGTTGTTGTTTTCCTTAAATCTAAACAGAGGTTTGTAAAAGAGTGTTATTAGCGAGCCAGCTGAGCATTCATTGTGCATGTACTTCATTTGGAACTATTAAATAATAGATTCAATCGTTAATTTCCTTAAATCTGTTGCGAAATATTAGAATGTAAAATATTTTGTGACGACTCTGCGCACAACTTATGATAAATGAACGAAGATGAAAATAAGTAGCATTACTTAAAATTTTCAACAACAATTTTCAACTCTTGACTCAAAAGAGTTGAAAATTGATCCTGTTGGTTCAAAATTTTGTGTGTAAAGTCATAACCACATTTATATCTCAAACCCAGATTGAATGTATAATCAATCACATACATAAAACTTCATGAGAGATATACACTTAGCCATTGCTTACTTTACACATATAACTAGGCTTGCGAGATTTCCGATCATGAGAACCTAGCTACATTATTGCACCCTAAATTTGCTGTGGAGATCACCTATACATCATTATGGTGTTTTTCTTTGTGCACGCATCACTCAAAGCTACGGGATCGATATTGAAGATCTTAGGTTCAACATGTGGTATGTATCATTCGCATCCATAGGATCAAATTATATAATCAATCAAAAGATGTACAAATCATAGCTAGAGCAAAGTCAGACATGTTCAAAATATCTTATTTTGCCGACATCATTCATTCTTAGACTTATTGGTCTACTCACGAGTTCTAGAACATAGCAAACAGATGCCAGTCTAAATTCATTTAAAATGGGATATTTACCATGATTTGATATTTGAGTTAACCAATATTTCGGCACAGTTCAAAATCAAATCATGGTAAATATCCCGCTTTAAATGACTTTAGTGTTAATAACCATGATAGTTTCAAAAGTTTTAGACGCCAGTCTGTTTCGTTGATATCAAAAGAATTTATGTCTACTATTTGTAGACAAAAATTCTGGTAGACTACCATTGAATTATAGAAGAACATCTATGTATCTCGTCTAAAATACTAGATGAAAGAACCAATTAGTAGCATTACATATCATTAATATTTCTAGCGTCCTCCTAAGTTTAATAATCTTTATCCAGTAGTCTCTCATTAGTACAGTAAACTTGCCAATTTTCTGTTTCTCATAGTGTTTTTGTATCGTACTTATATTGTCAAAATCTAATCCCGAGTATTTTATTGTGTGAGTAGGTATGTAGATTTTTTTATAACCCCTGTATATCATTGAAGCTATTTCTATAACAATTTACCCCTTTGTCGTTTCAGGCGCCCGCGCAACCGCAAAACTTCTCAGCCCCGCCGCCGACCAGTTACTACAACATGTTTGCACAACCGCCGCCCCCACCAAACTAAACAATAGCTACAATTATAGGTTATTTTCAATAGAGGTGTACCATTGAAGTATAGAGTCCAAATAATACTGTCTACTTCTGCTTATAAATTCAATCTTACACCAAAATTCGGCTTACAGATAAAGCCTGGAACATTTTCATGATAAAAAGTTAATATTCCGATCAATTTTAAAATTAATAGTATGTTCTAGGTAGATAACTATTTAATTGTTAGATGTAAAAAAGTTATGCATTATATTTTGATCAGAATGATATTTCACTCGAAAGAATGTAGACTTGTACCTTTAGGTTTGCATAACTCATGTAGCTTATTTCCTCTAATAGTACTTTTGATAGCATTGTTTTGGTTAGCAGAATTGGGCCCCACCCAGGTTTTGCAGAAATATCATAGATTAAAATAAAATGTATGTTAAGAATTCTTTGCTCTGTGTTGTTAGGTACATCTTAATTTTAAGCTTTTTGGGTATATTAAGAGAATCTATTTTGCTTTACTGTAGTGTAGGCACACTTCAAATTATGCTTCTGAAATTTTAAACAGTGTAATAATAGTATTTCAAGTTGCTTACTTACTGTTAGTTCTAGGTCTTGTCTAGATTAAAGGTATCATAATTAATTATACATGTGTTCAATAATTAATTCAAATCACTAGATATTTTTTCTTAAGAGTTGTTGGTGTTCTCACTAGAAAATGCTATTTAAAGAATTCTTCCATAAATATTTGTTAAACATTCCCTTTGTGTGCTACGATGATGTTTCATGTCATGTATGTAGCACTGTTGAAGTGCAATTAATAAAATGTCTAAAAATACATTTATTTTATTTCAAAGGTTTATAGTCAGTATGTTTCCATGCAAGACAAATGCAGGATTGTTGTAGTCCAGGTTAAAATGAAAAATATGTCACAATATCATTGAATGAATTTCAAAATATTTGAATATTTCAATTTCAAAAATAAATTGTGCTAATAAACTGACCATGGCTTACTGCTGTCAATTTCATTTGATAAAAGGTAAATGATCTTGCACACTTTTTTTGACAGCATAAAAAATGTACAGTTAATTTGCTGTGTGTGTAGACATCATAGTAAAACAAGAAATAAATAAACATGATTTTATTCCTACATAAATTATACAGCACTGACTTTATTCATGCACTTTTGCTTATAACCAGAACATGCAGGGCCTGCAATCTTTTAGTGGGCTTGGGGCTGCCTGTCAGGGTCAACATAACCCTCCTGCTCATCAGGAGTGTGCGGCCAGAAGGTAGGCTTGTTCAGAGGATCGAGAGCCTGTTCAGGGAAGGCGTCACGGACATCTTCCATCGTCATCTGTTCGAATGGCAGCAGAGCCTTGGTAGCGGCAATTTCCTTTTCATACCTGAAAGGATAACAAACATGAGTTATTGAATCTGTTATGGTTATTATTATATTCTGAATAATATTCAGATTGAATACACCAACCTACTTTATTTAGAAAGATTTTTCTTTAACACTTAAGAGTGCTGAAATCACACCGTATGTGTTTTCTACAAGCGACTAATATGCGTAAATCCACACTAGCGCAGCGGCTGAAAAATACAGATCTGTGTGACTCAGCACAGCTGTAATATTTTTCAAACGAAACGCATGTGCGGCGCAACACAACCGCTGTGTAGAGCGGCAGCACGAATGGCTTAGGTTAAAAAAAAGATCGCAGTCAAAGTGTCAAAGAACTGCAGAAACAAGTACCTACTCTGAACAGTGTAGACTTACTTTGTAATGTTCACATTAGACTCACTGACGAAAGCTTCAATGGCCTTCTTGACTTCAGTCCATTGAGCATCCACAGAAGAGGATAGAGTGTCAGCAGGGTAGGGAATCTTCAGAGCTTCGTACTGCTTCTGGAAGTTATCTACCATACCAGCCACAGGGATAGACTGCTTGTACTTAGCCCATTCGATTTTAGGCGGTTCAGCCGGGTTGGCTACGACCCTGAAACGAGATCAGTCTGTTGTTATCAAGACTCCACTACCAAAATTATGTAACCCTGTCGATCATGTCAAAACTAACCTGCGAAGGTAGGTGTCGGACTTGATTCTGAAACCTGCGAGGTTTACCCTCTGCTCAGCAGGGACACGCTCGGCGAGTGCGGTCCAGTTCACAGAACTCTGTGCGATCCTTTTCGCCATGTTTGGGCGATTTTATTACACGGAAAAGTAAAAACCAAAGTTCTGTTCTGTTCTGTCACTGAAAAATTCGGCTCGCTCAATAAGTCAACCAACCATTGACAAAAATATTCTTTTTGTTTTACTTGTCTATGAATGACAGACAGTAAGTAATGTACGCCACCTGTTATCGAGTAGCTAGGTATGTTTGTTTTTATTTGAGCATTCAGAATTTTAGATGGCGCTGTTTTTTGTGATTTCTTACTACAGCAAGTCCTCCAGCAGATCGTGTTCGTTCACTAGCTAAATTGTATATCCAGGGACGAGTAAAAACTTATTGAATTTTACTGAACTGAATTTTATTCGTCCCTGCTTTCATCTATGACTTTAGCAAACATTGTGAGAGTAAGTACTCTCTCTGATATTTAAAGTTGTGGTTAATGGTGAAATAAAAATAGCTTAGCTTTTAATATTTTTATTTTCCTTTGGTTTGTTTAAATACCTAGGTAATTTTACAATAGATAGATAGAAAACGAATACATACTTAATCTAAATTAGGTGTAGTTGGTAGCTTCATGTAACATAACAATCTACATGGAGTACCTACAAGGAAGGAGTCCATCGAACGTTCGACCTTCTTTCTTCTGGGTTCCAAGTTATTGGTCATTATTGTATTATTCTATGATTGATTAATATAATTGGATTACTGTATGTCCAAAAGGTTAAACTATTGAACAACTTTTAAGTAAGTGTAGCTTTTAAGATCAACTACGTACACAGTTTGAACGAAATACCTACAATTCTGAGTCATTAACAACGGAATAACCCCGTATATTTACCATGAGTGGTAAATATACAGGGTTATCCCGTTTTGCCGTTTTGCCCGTTGTTTTAACTTTTAAACTACCTGCCATGGTTAGTCGAACTGAAGTCGTTATTCAGTGTTACTAACCATGGCAGGTAGTTTAAAAGTTAAAAAATAAGATTCTTCTTGTTGGTCAAAGTCAATTTGATAATGGGTAAGTAGGTGGACATTAAATTTGGTTTTGTTTGTTGTCTTTGCAGGTTTAACAATTCGCCCACTTTACCATACAAAATTGGAAGTGTAACTATGTTTTTTACACCCAAAACCGTAAAGTATAACATTTGAAAAAACACACGCATTACAACACAGATTTTACCCCAAATTAACGGAGATTGAAAACTCTATAATAAAGCCGGTTCCGACATAGTTTAGTTATTCAAAAGTTGAAATACATTCTCTTCACATTTTTACGCGGTCGTTTTAGGAATAAATCATTGTGCATTTCATTCTAGCGCGCCCTCTCGCACATTATGCCAGGTGAGAGTACATTTGGGTCTCGCCCATCTCGCCTACCGACGACGAGTTCGCGGGTGTAAAATGCTTTATGATCAACAGCACTAACTTAAAACTTCGTGCGATGGACGTAAGCAGCAATTCAGGAATAAAATAAATGTTTTTTTAGTAAGTAGATATTACAACTAAGTATTTATTTACTGGAATAATTGCAAATCGGTTGTCGTACTAAATAAAGTAACAAAATTAAATTCTAATTGACTTTTTCGCTTCAGTCTTTATTACCTACCTTCTAACTTTAAATTATTAATACAATACGAATTAAATACATAATTTTTATTGAAAAGCAAAATTATTCCTTCTTAAAGTTTTTTCTTATAACTGTGGAATGCTATATAGGTTACAAATAGCTGTTTTAATAAATAAAATATTATTTAAATTATTATTTATTAGCTTTGGTTGAGTTAGGTAATATTGGTTGTTGATATTTTCACTTCTATCTAAATCTTAGAATAACAAACGAATACATTAAACTAACTAGATCAGTATACATTTCTATTTACAATAATATCATATTTTTATTCACTAATAGAGTATCGGTGCAAGCTTGCCTCTCTCCCAATATTTTACTACCTAGTACCTACTTACTCCCTCAAGCTATATTTCTACCCACATAAGTTTGGAAAACGTATTCAAAATAATATTCAGCCAGTAGTTTAATTAAACTAGGTACATAGTTTGGATAACTACATATATGTATAGAATGAATGAATACATTGGTTCTTTTGTTAGGTAACCATTTCACCAAAATTGGTTAAAATAAAAAAATCAAGAACATTCTTTAGCTTGGAGCGTATTCAACCTTTATCAGACCATAAACAATTTATTTTTATAAATTAGTCGGCCGATCCTTCGGACACCGTTTCTCCCCATAATTCGGGGAGTTCGAGCTATGTCCCACCGTCCGACTTCCCCAAGTGGTCCTTCGAGCCACCGGATTATTTTTGCAGAACTTCAATAAGTTTCCATAAGCCGCTCTATATTGTCTATTGGTGGCCGCGTATATCAGTGGGTTGATGACTGACGATGCCCACGCGAGGATTGACGCGATGATGTGGAACCAAGGGTACGGGATCCCGTCGAAAGCCACGTTCATTATCATCAGCGGGAGGAAGCACGCTAGGAAGCAGAGGAATATGGTCAGCATCAGGGTGGTGAGACGGGAGTCTTCTTCTTTCTCTTTCGCTGTTTGGCCGCTTAGTTTGCTGTGGGCAATAGAAAAAGGAAATTATAGAGTTTTTAATTAATTACCATAAGTACCTACCTGAAGATTGAATGAATATGTTTTAGGCAAGAAATGTAGAGCACCTAGTCCACTTGCTAAGTGGACTAGGTGGGAGGACTAACTTGACGCAAATTTATCCAACTCCGCTACCACGCAGCACTCAAATGTGTATTCGAATGGGCTTAAACTCTATCTTTAGATACATAATTGGCAGTATAGGTACAAGTAGACGACCGATGTGGCGCGGCGAGCGGAGGCCCGCCTGTGACATAGAAGATACATAGAAGTTTGCGGGTTCGATTCCCACCTTCTTAGGTTTGGGCTAGATGATGCTGTGTGGCCAGCATTATTATTATTTTAATTAAGTACCTACGACAAACATCATTATTTGTGAACCAGCTCAAGGTTCATAGTTTCATTTATTCTCATCTTACCTTATCTAATTCTGCTAGCTACTCAGTGTTAACATTCACGCAACCAACTGACTTAAGAACAAGCGTGGCTAACATGGTTAGTAACGCTAACGGAGGCGCACAGCATGTTAACTATCTCAATCAGAACAGAAACAATGTATCGTAGATAACGTAGTAGGTAATAGGTACTAGTACTAATAGGTAGGTCGTTGGTAATACTAATCTAACCGACTTTAAAAAATGAGGAGGTTCACAATTCAACTTTTTATTTTTATGTTTTTTACCTCTGACCTTTTGATTGGGTGAACCGATTTGGATGATTATTTTTTATTTGAAAGCTGGTGCTTCCCGTGTGGTCCAATTTCAATTTGGTCCAGTTGTGACAATGGCATCCATGAGAAAACCATATAAGTCTTAAATTTGACAAATGGACGAATAAATCAATGTCTAGCCAACCGATTTCGATGATTCTTTAAAAAAATTTAAGTTTTTGACCATGAAGGTGCCTACCTTCATGGTTTAAAACTTAGATTTTTTAGGATATACAGAGGCACAATCAGAAAAATAAAATAACCGCGCCAAAACTCGGCCCCACTTCCTAGTGGGCCTATAAGATTTAAACCCATTTCATTATTTACGAATCTGAAGTCGGTTTAGTGTTTTTTAAAACACGCCAAATTATGCTATGCAGAGTAAGTGCAGAGAATAAAGTGCATAACTCATATAAAAGCCATACACACCCACATACACACCTTCGAGCCTCCAGCTTCCGCTTGCTGGCGCGCACCTTCCAGTAGATGCAAGAGTAGGAGACGATGATGGCGACGCAAGGAAGAGCGAATCCGAACACGAAGAGATACTTCTTGGGAGAGTGCCCGTCTTTAGGCAGGATGGTGCACGAGAAGGTGCTTTCTTCGAGGCCGAGCTGGCCCCACACGCCCAGCAGTGGGGGGACCTGGAATTATTTATTTATTTTAGGGAAACCATCAGCACACTACTACTAATATGGGTAATACAATAGAAAATTTTAAGGCTATTTATAGGTATCCACTGATAGATAAACAAAAACCTGCGATTGCGTAATCTAGATGTAATTTTGACTTAGCAGACCCTGTATTGACTCTACAGTACCATGGTGCCCTGCCATTGGCTCAACCGTTAGTCACGTTGTAGGGTCGTCATAGCTCTACCTGCTATGTCAACATGTTTACGTGCACTACTATTTTTTTTTTTTAATTTTATTATTAATATTAGTGGTAAAAGAATTGGAGTTAACTGTAAAATAATCTTATGTTGTCTGTTACTAAACATAATTTCACAGTCATACTACGTTGTTAAAAATATCAGGGTTATTTCAAATTTCATAAATAAACACCGGAAACGTTTTGAGTTCACAGAAAAATAACACAACACCCCATTCATAAAACTATCCGATAGAGTAAATGTAGGTTTCAATAATAAGATAACAAACGCCTGTTTTGAAGCAAATGTAGTTAGTAGATAGATACAGCTACAAAAGAACCTAAGTAATATCTCACAATATTTTTATCAGGGTAAAATTATTTAAAATAAATCAAATGAAAATGAAAAAGTTTTTTATTTCTTTAGGCTTACAAATAAGCACGAAGTCTTAGACAGGTTATAGAAGCACTTAGACAGGTCATATAACTAATGCTGGACAATTCACACAGCCCAAGTTCCAAGCTAAGAGCTTGTGTTATGGTTATTTTGAACTTCTACGATAGGTAATTTCTTCTAGGTAAGTTCCTGTCCTACCTACTAAGAAGTGAGCTATGGAGAGAGCTATGCTCGGAGTTTCTCTACGCGATAGAATCCGGAATACGGAAATCCGTAGAAGAACCAAAATTACCGACATTACTCTCAGAATTAACAGGCTGAAATGGCGATGGGCAGGCCATATAGCTCGCAGAACCGATAACCTTTGGAATGTAAAGGTTCTCGAGTGGCGACCGCGATGCAATGCGAAACAGAGTGTGGGAAGACCTCCCACTCGTCACTCGATGGACTGAGGACATTGTAGCGGTCGCAGGGAGTCGATGTATGGAGGCGGCTCAGGACCTCTATTCGTGATGTCGTTTGGTGGAGGCCTATGTTCAGCAGTGGACTAGTATGGGCTGATGATGATGATCTACTCTCTCTGAACTCTTTCAGCCAATTTAATAAACACTAACTACCTACTTAGAAGCCGTGGCGCACAACTAGGCGAGGTCTCCCCTTTTATTCATTTATTAGTCCGGTAGTAAGTTTAGTAATAAACAAAATGGTTAATATTACAACAATAAAACTGGCGGTACAATCGTAAATAAAACATTTCACCTCGAATGTACACTCGCCGAGAGAACTAGTTCATTGCACTTGCCTGTTTATGAACGTGTTTAATTGTCCCGAATTAGGGAACATCCTTTATGTAGGAGAAATTATAATAATATACAGGGTGCGTTAAATGATTGAATGGTTTAATTTAACCTATGATGGACTTTATAAGGTTCCCTAAGTACAGAGTGTCTTGATGGCCTGTGAGGTCATGCAATGGAGAAGGCATCATTGATAAGTGTGTATACAAATGAGACGGATACAAAAAAATGCGATTGTTTTTTTCGTTAAAAGTTACTTAATTAAGTTATTTTTTTCAAAACTAGCGGCCCGTCCCGGCTTCGTCCGGGTGGTCATTTGTTTCAGGCAATTTTTAAAATTTTTCTCTTTTTTCTTTCCGTAAGAACCATCCTCGTACTTCAAGGAATATTCTAAAAAAAGAATTAGCGATATCGGTTCAGCTGCTCTCGAGATTTGCTCTTAGCAATAGCATAGCAACACATTCAGCGATTCATTTTTATATTATAGAAGATTTTATACTTTGTTTTTGTTTTGTACTGCAGCAGCAAATAATATAATGTCTATGTCCTTTCTATGTCTAAAAAAGATACATAAAAGGTTTTCAATAATTATAATTAACTAGTTTCTGCCCGCAGCTTCGCACGCGAACTGACACGCACGGGAACTGATTTATGGCATAACGTAACCTATGTTAGACAAGCAATCCCAGTGTGTGGCGTGAAATAAATTTTATAACGAATTCGTTTGTTTTATTCATGAGTTTAGTGTCGAGGCACACAATTGTTGGTTTATTGTCGAAATAAAATTAATTTTAATAGACTACAATGTGTCGTAAAAAGCCGTGCTGTGTTGGCGGTAACAATGCGTGGCGGGAATTAATTAGCTATGGGTGCGAGAGAGTGAAATGACTACATTGTAGTGTAGTGCAGGTCGTACGAGATGAATTAATTAGCTATGGGTGCGAGAGAGTGAAATGACTACATTGTAGTGTAGTGCAGGTCGTACGAGATGAATTAATTAGCTATGGGTGCGAGAGAGTGAAATGACTACATTGTAGTGTAGTGCAGGTCGTACCAGATGAATTAATTAGCTATGGGTGCGAGAGAGTGAAATGACTACATTGTAGTGTAGTGCAGGTCGTACGAGATGAATTAATTAGCTATGGGTGCGAGAGAGTGAAATGACTACATTGTAGTGTAGTGCAGGTCGTACGAGATGAATTAATTAGCTATGGGTGCGAGAGAGTGAAATGACTACATTGTAGTGTAGTGCAGGTCGTACCAGATGAATTAATTAGCTATGGGTGCGAGAGAGTGAAATGACTACATTGTAGTGTAGTGCAGGTCGTACGAGATGAATTAATTAGCTATGGGTGCGAGAGAGTGAAATGACTACATTGTAGTGTAGTGCAGGTCGTACCAGATGAATTAATTAGCTATGGGTGCGAGAGAGTGAAATGACTACATTGTAGTGTAGTGCAGGTCGTACGAGATGAATTAATTAGCTATGGGTGCGAGAGAGTGAAATGACTACATTGTAGTGTAGTGCAGGTCGTACCAGATGAATTAATTAGCTATGGGTGCGAGAGAGTGAAATGACTACATTGTAGTGTAGTGCAGGTCGTACGAGATGAATTAATTAGCTATGGGTGCGAGAGAGTGAAATGACTACATTGTAGTGTAGTGCAGGTCGTACCAGATGAATTAATTAGCTATGGGTGCGAGAGAGTGAAATGACTACATTGTAGTGTAGTGCAGGTCGTACGAGATGAATTAATTAGCTATGGGTGCGAGAGAGTGAAATGACTACATTGTAGTGTAGTGCAGGTCGTACCAGATGAATTAATTAGCTATGGGTGCGAGAGAGTGAAATGACTACATTGTAGTGTAGTGCAGGTCGTACGAGATGAATTAATTAGCTATGGGTGCGAGAGAGTGAAATGACTACATTGTAGTGTAGTGCAGGTCGTACCAGATGAATTAATTAGCTATGGGTGCGAGAGAGTGAAATGACTACATTGTAGTGTAGTGCAGGTCGTACGAGATGAATTAATTAGCTATGGGTGCGAGAGAGTGAAATGACTACATTGTAGTGTAGTGCAGGTCGTACCAGATGAATTAATTAGCTATGGGTGCGAGAGAGTGAAATGACTACATTGTAGTGTAGTGCAGGTCGTACGAGATGAATTAATTAGCTATGGGTGCGAGAGAGTGAAATGACTACATTGTAGTGTAGTGCAGGTCGTACCAGATGAATTAATTAGCTATGGGTGCGAGAGAGTGAAATGACTACATTGTAGTGTAGTGCAGGTCGTACGAGATGAATTAATTAGCTATGGGTGCGAGAGAGTGAAATGACTACATTGTAGTGTAGTGCAGGTCGTACCAGATGAATTAATTAGCTATGGGTGCGAGAGAGTGAAATGACTACATTGTAGTGTAGTGCAGGTCGTACGAGCTGAATTAATTAGCTATGGGTGCGAGAGAGTGAAATGACTACATTGTAGTGTAGTGCAGGTCGAACGAGATGAATGAAATTCTCATTTTATTTATATGCCTGTTTTTGAAAGAAACTCGAAAATCTATGGAGAAAATGCAAAAAAGTAAATTGGTTTTTTAGTAGGTGTAGGTGCCTAATCATCACACTAATTCAAACTACATTAGTAACATACATACATTACATTAGTACCTGTATTATAAATGCGACAGTTTGAATGTTTGCTCTTCACCCCAAAACTCCTGAACGAATCGGGCTGAAGCGTAGGCTACTTTTTATTCCATAAATCAGTTCTCGCGGCATAGAATGAACCTTAAACAACCCGTGCGAAGCCTCAGGCAGAAACTAGTTTAAATATTAATAAGTGAGTTACTTACCATGAACCCGAAGGAGACGAGCCAGATGAGCAGCAGCTGGATCCAGATCCTGGTGGTGGTGTAGATCTGGGAGTACATGTCGTAGTACGCGATCAACGTGTACCTGCAACAAACAGTCAACCTTTACATTTAACAGCCTTCGTGGAATGGAGGAGGTTCTATGTTCGGCTGTATGTATGCTCCTCGATTATGACTTCATCATCAGCTTATATTAGTCCACTGCTGGACATAGGCCTTCCTAATGAGCGCCATAGCACCCTGTCTTCAGCTTGACGCATCCAGCATCTGCCTGCAGTCCTTGTCAATAAACAAAACGTAAAGTTTATATACTAACGTTAGTATCACGAACACGGACGGGTTAAGTTTTGTCTCCACATTACCTGGCTCTCATCAAGTGGATGGATGGAGTGTCTGTAACGCAACCACTCGTCTTATCGTCCGTGGGAACGCAAGCATAGATAACGGCTGTAATTTGTTGGTGTTGTGCTTGTGATAGCCACATCAATTAATCCCTGCTTAGTTCGTTGTGTTGTGTAAAACTTTGGAGGGATAATCTATCGGTGACTGTATGTTTTACGAGTTGTGTGTATTGTCTGGTGTGATTTTTTTTTTTCAGATTGACATATTAATCTGAAAAATAAATAAAGAGTAAATAGTAATAAAGAGGAAAGATTTGATTGTTTGTTTTTATTGAATAGGCTCCGAAACTACTGGACCGATTTGAAAAATTCTTTCACCGCTGGGAAGCTACACTATCCCCGGTGAACATAGGCTATATTATATTTTCAAAAAACTAAGGGATCCGTACTAAAACCTTGCGAAGTCGGGAAGGTCCGCTAGTAATTATTAAATATGAAAAATAAAGGAGCTATCAGTTGAGCTACCTGTCGATTGCTCAATAACTCAATTGTAAATACTAATTTTAATTTTGTTTATATTATTTGATTGTAACTTTCTTTGTTTAAAGTCATCTTTAGAAATCAGGAGCTATTAAAGTGTTAAAATATCTCTTTCACTCAGATTCATCTAGCCTCAAGAAAAGTAAATAGTTAAGTAAAGTAGTTATTGACTGCGAAAATTAACTATTTCTCAGTCAATAACCAACTCACTACTATTAAAAAAAATATATTATTTACACAATGATGTGTAAATGGATACAATTTGAATTATTAATTTGTTCACAGAAGTTCTTCAACTTTCCTTGGTATTCTGATGTACGTAAGATTAATGTCTTTAACTGATAAATATATCCTATAAACTGGAACACAAAACTGTTGCTCATTGCAAGTTTGATCACAAAGAGCTTGGCTCTAGCTAGGTACTCTGCTTCTTTGATACTCTCATCAGCTTTTATCGCTGTGTGAATGCTGAAAAACGAGCACTGCACACTTCAGCAGGCCTGGTCCTAACAGTGGCTCCTTTATGTGGCGGCTACTGACCCGATGTGATTGGTTTCTTTATGTATGCGAGCCGTTTGCAGCGATCGTGACTGGATAACTGAAGTGTAGGGTAGGGCAACTTTCATGCGCTCTGTTTCGCTACGACCGGACCGTGACAGCAAAAACTTCAAGAGATTTTGTTTAATAACTCAAATTCAAAATCATTTATGACGACCGATGTGGCGCGGTGGGCGAAGGTCAGCCTGCGACGCAGGAGGTTGCGGGTTCGATTCCCGCCTCGGAACAATTGTGTGTACGATCTGCAGATATTTGTTCCGGGTGTTCTGGTCGGTTTTCTATATATAATAAAAAATATCTATCTATGTAATGTATTGTATAATGTATATCCGTCATCTAGTACCCATAACACAAGCTCTGCTTACCTTGAGACTAGATGATGCTGTGTGAATTGTCCAGCATTATTTATTTATTTATTTCCATAGGCTTACAAAAGAAGCACTTGGATATGTTACATTTTATACTATAAATTATTATCAAATAAGAAATAAGGTATTTTTGTTATAATATCCATTGATTGCTTTAAAAATGGCTCGAAAGCTGTTGTCTGGTTGCCACTATAGGTAAGAAACAATGTTAAGTTTTGATCGAACGTCCTAACAGGTATTGAAATTGGAAAATTTGAGTAAAACTGACATCTTTAGTTATACATGGTGAATGCTAAACCTAAAGTTTTTTGTCCAAGTTTTTTTTGACATGACAACGTCTTTCGATTCATGAGTTGCAATTTTTCTTCTTAAGTGTCATGGATGACTTAGCCGCGGAATGCATTTCTTTAGAAGTTGTTAGTCAAAAATTGAAAAAAGTCTATGTTTTTCGAACACCCCGAAGTTAGCACAGGTCTTTCGAAGTTGCTAACTTGATTTTACATCTAATCTATCTATCTATCAACAACTATGTATCTAAAAACATCCCAAAAAAAATCAGAATGCCATTTTTTGCGACCTATAATGTTTTCTAGGCCCATAAATAACATCTAGATCGATCATTAGTCTACTCGCACAGTTTCTTAGAGAAGACATACCAAGACACGAGCCAGTGATCACAAATTACTTCTAAACTGTACATAATTAAGAGAAATGTACCAGATGTGAGATATTAACGTATTGACGCTTTCTACGGTGACTTTCTGATTTTTGGTCTGATTGTTCTTATTAAAATTCCTATGAATAATTCATATTGTGGTTCGGGGGATATTTTACTAATTGAAATATAGATTTAATTCATTTTTTTTGTTATAGCGGCAACAGAAATACATCATCTGTGAAAATTTCAACTGTCTAACTACCACGGTTAATGCGATACAGCCTGGTGACAGACGGACGGACGGACAGCGGAGTCTTAGTATAGAGTCCTGTTTTACCCTTTTGGGTATGACCCTAAAAACCACTTTATTTCCATGATGGTCGTGGCGATCATGGCGTCAGAATCGACCCCTATAACTCAGGCGGTGGATGTCGTAAGAGTCGACTAAGAACCTGAGGGGAAGGGCAGCAGTTACCGTCTGCGTAGGTTCCTATTCTTAACACCTCTTCTGCCACCAATCCGCCAGCATCCGTCTGGCAAACGTGATCATCATCAGCCTATAGTAATCCATTGCTGGACATAGGCCTCCCCTAATGAGCGCCAAAGCGACCTGTCTTTAGCTTGCCGCATCCAGCATCTGCCTGTAGTCCATCGCAGGTCGTCATCCCACCAGGTGGAGACCGCAACTCGGCAAACGTAGTGTAGGAACACTACGTTTGCCGAGTCGCGGTCTCCACTCAAGAACCCGTTCACCCCAGCATTTTAATCACAATTATAGAATTTAAAATAACTTTGTTCTATTAGCCCTCCTCAGGACCGCTATTTGTGGCGTGGGGAGGCCTATGTCACAGCCTATGTCCAGCAGTGGATGTGTATGGGCTGAAGATGATTGTATAAATTACCCCTTTATCATAATTATAATAATAAAAAAAAATACAAAGAAAAAGTCTGTCAGTAAGTTACAAGCACAAATAGCCAATATAAATTTAAATGAAATTGTATGCGATGCATGCATGCATAGGGGCATATTAAATCATGCCAACACTTTGTACTCAATTAAAATGGAAATGAAGATTATGATTGATGTTTGAACTTTGAGCTTTGTTTATACTGTAGAGTGTTTTTAGGATTTTTTTTTGTCTCTGGTCTTCGAATTTGTTTTTGAATTATAGAAAAATAATGCGACGTTACTTTTCTATAGTCTATGGACCTCGTTTGACCACAATCTCACCAGATGGAAACTGAAGATGTGGCCGATAATGTATCACGAAGATTTAGAAGATACTCTTGGCTTGAAGAGGTATGTACCAACTAAAACATACTATGGTTCCTTGTTCTTTGTAATTTGTTACCGTATCTACTTTCTATGATGCAAAAAAATCTCAGAATTTCTGAATTTAGTAACCAGGTATAACTTTACGTTCCAACAACACCTCACTCAATTTTGCATTCCGTTTTATTTGAAGTAAAGGCTGAGGTATTCAGCTTTACGTTCCTATAACACCGAAGTCAATTTAACAGTCCGTTTTATTTGAAGTTCAGCCTGATACACAGCCTGAGATATTCAACTTTACGTGCCAATAACACCTAACACAATTTTACATTTCGTTTTATTTGAAGTTAAGCCTGAGATATTAAACTTTACGTTCCAATTACACCTAACACAATTTTACGTTCCGTTTTACTTAAGGTTAAGCCTGAGATCAGTATGTAGGTAAGGTGCCCTGGGTAAAGTAGTAGTACTTACGAGCGGAGGACATTTGGTTACGAAGCATTAATATTAATGAGAAACAACAGTGAATTAGTTTTAATATGAGGTCAACGTACTTTACTTACTCAGTTTAGAATCCAAGATAATTTATGTCAACAAAGACATTTATGAATGAAAACTATATGCTAACAATGACAAAAAACAAGGTTATCACTCAAAAATAAAACACACTTCAACAACGCATAATCTCACATGTGGGGGAAAAATGTTTCAATGTTCAAATGTTTAAATTTGAATTTCAAAACGACCCAGAGATCTATTAAATGATGAAAGCATTCAAAACCAAAATAAGTTTCGAGCTTCTGTGCATTACTTCGGTCATACCAATGTCGTTAAAAATGGGTTTTGTAGACCCGTTGTATAAAAAATATAAAGAATATCCCGGCTTATGAATCAGACTATAATTAAGAGGCACAGTACCTTTAGTAGGTACCTAGGTATCTACTAGTGGGGGTAGTAGTCATACTACCTTTTTCCATCAGATGAGATTGCGGTCAAACAAAAAAAATACAACACAACCACACAATCAAGGAACCAATTTCAAAATTCATATTTATTTATGTAGCATCACAACACAAAGCTTTATTTAGATTACTGTAAGCAACAGCACAATAGTATCCATTTGAAAGTATAAAATAAAATCAAAATGGTTGACGACAAATTGTTTAGAGTGGCCGCGGTATATTTACGACATGCATTAGCGCCACTCTCCCAGGACACCGGGTTATAGATGAGGCAGGGAATATAGATGAGCACATGGGAGGTAAATATTGCCTACATAGAATATTATTAGCCTCCATAATGTCCAAGAGTACCTACGTAAGGTCTTAAAGAAAGCACTTTGATATTTGATATAATATCTAGTCAAGAATCACTGCACCGTGATGAAAGAGAGACTAGATAATGTTTTTATTTATCTATATCTATAGAATAGACGTATATATGTATCTATACGTATATTATTATGATGAGGTAAAGTTAGTGAGGTTGTGGGGGGGAGTCAATCTCTGGATCTACTGAACCGTTTTTGACAATTATTTTACCAATAGAAAGCCCCGTTATTTGTGAGTGTCATAGGTCGAAAAATGAAAAGACATTTTCGTGCAAAAATATACATTTATTCTACGTTCATCGTAAAATATTTATTAAACAAATGACCACCCGGGCGAAGCCGGGACGGGCTGCTAGTTTAAAAATATTTATCTGTCCTCCTGAGACTGATTTTTAGTAATGCTACTAGAAAGTAGAAGTCTAGATTAAAAAAAAAAGTCTATTATGAATAAAAACATTATTCTAAAGTTGTTTACAATAGCTAGCTTGTAGTTTTCATAGCTTCTTTATAAAAGCACAAACACGCGGTGTGGAAATTATTATTTATACAATTATAATAAACAAGCCATCCCGTACTACAATCATAAAACAAAAATATTTTTACGCGCGTTGTAACAGCAAAAGCACATCGTGGTAAGTAGCGACTGCCAAGATTTATGAGGAGGTGTGAGGTAGTAAACAAAAGTGGTGCGCCACTAAACGAAACCACTTTTGAGAGCCACTTGGTATTATTCGAAATACAATTTTTTTACCAAAAAGCTTACAAAAAAGAACACCTTAATTGTGTACAGGTCTTTGATTTAAGAGGTTTCTAGTTACGGTGATGGAATTTACAATGACCCCTGCACTGGGCTAAGCTTGTTTCGCGGGGTATCGAATACCTTGTTTGCCATTATTCGAAAAACGATAGTACCTACACTAACCTACCTAGTACTAACAAATTGCGTAAAAATAAACCTTAAGCTAATTAAACAAATTAAGTAAATACCTAAGATTTGAGCCATCGACACATACGTTAGGCTTCCTCAGATAAAATACCTTCTTCGCTTCTTATTAAGTGGTCGATGTTGAGTTGCAACTTGCAAGATTGCCTACAATAAAAGACTTGCATACATAACCATTTTATTTTAGCATTTTGTTTGTCCTCCATTCCAGAATTTAAGAAAAACATGAGTTTTATCGACTGCGCAATAAGGAGGCATGGGTTTTTCATTTTATTCATGACGACGGTTTGAGATGTTCGCGTGCGTGCGGCCTTGTCTTTTTGATTTACAATCACAATAATCCAGAGAAAAACATCCTACGGAAGCTGACCGTTGGTTAACTGTTGCAATATTGTTTACGTTATTCAAGACTCGAGTACCTATGTACGAATATAATTTTTTTTTTTTCTCGATTCAGATGTTACTTGCGAAGTTTTTACTAACCTATTTTAGCCTTCTATTAAGTTTTTTTATCGAAGTGGTTTGTGAAATCCAGGTAGAGCTGGTTAGAGGTTCATTTATACGCTGTGAACCCAACTGAATAGCCCATTATTAAATAGATTTTTTAGTTTATTAATCAGTTAAAAGAATACCTATCCCACCAGTCACCATACCCAAACGGGGCGAAGAAAACATCACTTAATGCTTTCTTCTTAAAACTTCTTCCTCTACCCATCTTCTGCGGCGCGACCCGTGTTGGGAGCGGGCCGGGCTACAGCTAGGACTGCTAGACGCACATGTTGCCATGGGAAAGGAAAGTGTTAACAGTCTCAGAAATATTGATCGGTTCTTTTTATGTCGAGTCACTTTACGTCGAGTCGAGAACTTGTCTCGCTTCTATTACCCTATGTCGAGTTTAATAATATCATATCTTCAATTCAAGTCAGGTTCACGTGTTTTATGTGTATTGTATTTTGAATCAAAATTTTGAAAAACTCTCACCTGTTGATAGTAATCGCGACCATAGACAGTAGGGAAACGGCCTCGTTCCCGTAGAAGACGAAGGCGAACATCTGGCACCACCTCGGGCCGAGACCCCAGTGCTGCTGGATGTACCGGTTGGCGGTGAGAGGCAGGTTGATGGAACAGAACAGCAGGTCCGACACGCAGAGCGAGAGGACGAACATCGTCGTCACGTGGGTCCGTAGTTTCGGGTGCATGAGGAGGGCCACTGTTGTTATTAGGTTGCCTGGAAAGGATAGAGAGATTTTGGTTTCAGATTTGGAATCAATACACAAATATGCTTTATTGCACATCAAACACAGTAAAGAACAAACAAACAAAGATACAGATGCACAATGAGATGGGCGGCCTTATTGCTAAGAGCGATTTCTTCCAGGCAACCTTTGAATCAATAATTTATTGGAAAAATTTGATGATTTGAGATGAAATTCATGTTATTGCTACAATAACCTAGCGTTAAAATTATAATGATTAATTAATTTTTTGATTAGCTTTTAAATTAATTATGAATGGGACTGTTTAGTTTAGATGGATGGATATTTGTTACTTCTTTACGCCAAAACCACTGAACGGATAGGGCTGAAACATTTATATTGCATACAGCTAGGCCTAAATAAAACAACTAAAAAAAAAAGAAAACTACTTTTTATTTTTGCCATCCCGTACCTTTTGTCCATCAGCGTTTTAGGCTTCAAGGGACATAAAAAACAGGTAGGAGACAATAGCCAATAGACTTGAACGTGATGTAATTTTTAACTACCTGTGCTAATCATAATGTCTGAATCAATAAACGTTTTTAGTTTATTTAATTTAATAGGGGCAAGGTCTAAAAATAATAATAGTAAGTAGAAGACTTAAAGACGATACATAGACGTTACTGGCTATAATATCCAAAAATAACTTGAAGTTATCAAAGCTATCAGAGCACGCAGCTGCAATCTAAGCTCTAAGGACTGATGACCTACATTACAACTACATATATACACGAATGTTAAGAAGTTGAAAATCAAATTATAATAGTAACTATCATGTTATGTAGGTATATACTACGTTGTTTACAGGAATAAGTATTTGAAATAGCTAAGCTTGTGCCCGCAGTTGCGGTAAAGTAGGTTTTGTTTTATTTTTGTAGTATAAGTAAGAATTTTCGCTCACGTGATATGTTTTTTGGTTATTTACATAAAACTTAGGGAAAACAAAACTCAAGAACTGACCAAAATGGACCAGGCGTGTAAACTTACAATCGTACCCTGCGATCACAATTACTTGTGATCGTACCTAAGTAATTTACCTATAACTTTTGGATTTGACCAAAACAAAAATCAAATCTTGTTAAATATCCCGGTCTAAAAGACTTTTGTGTTAATGGTAAAACTAACCATGGTAGTTTTAAAAGTTTTACAATTATACTTCTTTATGCAGTACAATTCTTTTGCTAATTCAGAATTTGAAAGTTTTCTAAAATAGATTGAATAATGTTTTGATTGCTGTTCGATTGAATATGCGCAAGAGACTGTTTACGAGTGAGTTCCGGGATCAGCCTGCACTGGATATAGTCTGCTTCTCGTAAAGTAACTCAATATTGGCAACACTGACGCTGTGTTTGCTTTGGTTTCGAACACGAATGCTTATAGGCTTAGCAAAAGATGATTGAATGCTGATAGAATGATTTCTGGGAACTGCGCTGATTCGTCTTAGGATTTCAAAATTCAAAATCCTTTATTTCTATAGGCGTACAAAATAAGCACTCAGACAAGTCAAATTTTATACTAGGTACATACTACATAGTATATAAATGATTATCAGATAAGAAATAAGGAGATTAGATTTTTCTTTCACTTCAATTGTTTGTCCACTAGTGGAAGAAGTGAAAAAGAAACCTCTAGTACATTCATACATATATATCTTCGTATCTTTGGTAGTTTATATAACTAAAAAAACAAATACATATATGTAATTGCAAAAACCGTTTTTGCGATGACCAAAATAACTCAAGAAAAATACTGTTACAGGTAGATACATGAGATCATTGTTTGTCAGTGTTCGCACAAATTGATTAGACTTATGTATGTATATTCATGGTATATTCTAATAAAGTTTGACTCGGTAAAATATCGCAAAACTCATAAGATATTCAGAAGATTCATAAGATGTGTATTGTATGAATAAAACAGACAGACTTATTATGTTTTTGTTATTAAAGTGGCACCGATTATAATACGCTGGCTTAATTTTCAAAACTCGTAACTCCAAAATTTTCGAAATATTGATTTTAATGCCATCTGGTGTAAAATGTTGTCACGAACACGATGGAATCTCTCGTATCTCCTAGTTGTTTTTAGTTTTGTTGCTGTTTATGAAAAATAAAACCACGTATGTCCACGGCATGAGAAGACGCCATTTTGAATGACGGAATACTTCGTAACTCCCGCGCTCAGTTCAGTCATCGACAGATTGCAAGGATTCGCGCGCAGTTTTTCTCATTTTTAATACTTATTGTACGTTGTTGTGAAAACTGATGTAGAATATACGATTGGGTAAGTCCTTTGTTTAATTTTATTATGTTTTTTATTGACTTCAGTGTTGAAAAACAAAGAAAAGTTGTGATAAAGTTCTTAATGGAGTTACGTAGTTTTCTCGCTGTAAAGCAAGTGTTGAATATGTCTGGTGTCAAGGAGTTACGTAGATTTGTCGAATCGTAAGACTGATCACTTTTATTTATTGCAAGTTTTTATTTATTTCAGCTTCTATGTAAGCGTTGATAATGTCGAGAAAAGCTCGTACATTGAGGATATTACAAAATGTGAATTTTAATACGGAAATTTCCGATGATGAAATTCAGACGTATACAGTGCAAGATGATGGTTCCTTGCATAAAGAAAATGATAATCCTGGTCCTCAAATTATTAGCGGTACGCTGCAAAACATTTGTATTTTCGCGGATGGATCCGTTCATAGGAGATCAGGTAGATGCCTTGTCATACATAAACTCATAGGTTTACAAAGTCCATTTGTGAGCAGCGATGAGCTACCTATATAAAATCCAAGTGTTTATATGAATAAAAAATTAATGATTTTAATATTATTTCCAGATACTACAATTAGACAACCTATCACCCTATCACGCATGAAAACACTACAGAAACTGCTGAACCATCTACGTCTATTGACGAAACAGTGGAAAATGTCGAGCCACCTAAAAAAAGACAGAAGAAGTGTCGACGAGATGAGTGGAATGTGACGCAAAATAAAAAAAACAGAGAAAAGGGAAAGGCCTACATGGGAAAAAAGAAAGTAGAAAATAAATGGCAATTCAGTGAGCCCAAACCAGAGAAACAATTGAAAGAAAGGTGCGCTTGTAAACTAAGTCTAACGAAAAACACTAAAATACAATGTTACAACATAACAGATGACGACAGAATGAAGATATGGCAGAACTTTTGGTCATTTACTTGGACTGAAAAAAAAAAAATTGTTAAGTCCTTCTCTGTCTGCAAGAGCAAAGAACGTGTGAGAAGTGACGGACCCACATCACGACGCAAGCATTCCGTTGAGCTATATCTATTGAGTGACAACAAAAAAGAGAGATTCAGGGTATGCAAGACAATGTTTTTAAATACGTTGAGCATTGGAGAATGGGCAATACAAAAGTGGATTATCAGCGAACAAGATGCTAACGAACCTACAGAGAGACCAAAGAACAATAAAAGAAACGAATGTACGTCCAAATTAAGACAATTTTTTGAATCACTACCAAAAATGGAGTCTCATTATTGTCGTAAGGATACCACAAAATTGTATTTAGAACCAACATGGACAAGCAAAGCTCAACTGTACACAGCTTATCGAAATGATTATTGTAAAATTGAAAAATTACAACCCTTAAGTGTGGCTACTTTTCATAATCTATTTGATGAGCTGAACTTGTCTTTATACAGACCAAAGAAGGATTTGTGCGATATTTGTGAGGCGTTTAAAACTAAAAACATTTCTTACGATTCTTACAAAGAACACATTGAAAAGAAAGACGAGGCTAGAAATGAGAAGAAGAAGGATAAAGAATCCAATCATTTAGTTTTGACCATGGATTTACAGTCAGTTTTATTGAGTCCAAAATCAAATGTATCCTCGCTTTATTACAAAACCAAATTAGCTGTCCATAACTTCACACTATACAATATCAAGGAGAAAAAAGGTTACTGCTATATCTGGAATGAGACAGAGGGTAAATTGACTGCAAATGAATTCTCAACAATCATTATCAGTGCCTTAACAAAATTCATTACAGAAAATCCATCGGATCAAGAAATCATTATTTATAGTGACGGCTGCACCTACCAGAACAGGTTAATTTTGCGAAATGCATCTTCTTATTATCTAATTATTCCACTATCCCACTCTTATCCTAATCTAACCAAGACCAATCTATCTTCTTTAATATTTTATGTTCAAATTTTTTCCCTAGTCTTCCTTTACCAATCTAACGTCCATTGACTTATTGTTTCAGGAATGCTGTTCTTTCAAACGCTATTCTCAACTTTTGCATGGAGAATAACATTACTGTAACTCAGAAATATCTCGAGAAGGGCCATACTCAAATGGAATGCGATTGCATGCATTCGGTGATAGAAAAGGCGCTAAGAAATAAAAAGATTAATGTACCCGCTGATTATGCGTACATTGCTAAAATTGCTTGCAAAAAATATCCATACGATGTTACCTATCTGTATCATGATTTCTTTAAAGATATTGAACACACACTGAAATTTTATAAATCTATAAGACCTGGCAAGAGAGTAGGTGATCCTGCTGTAACTGACTTGAGGGCTGTAAAATATAATACAGACGGAACTATTTTATACAAGTTGCGATTTTCCGAAACATACAGAACTCTCCCAACAAGAGTGCATACATCAAGTGTCCATCCATTTTACAATATACCACGACTCTATTCTGCAAGAATTCCAATAAAGATAGAAAAATATAAACACCTTCAAGAGTTAAAACAAACTATGGAAAAAGATTACCACAATTTTTATGACAACTTACCCCATTCTTAAATTCTCTTTGTTAATTTTCTATGTGAACCACATTTTTATTTCACTCCATAAAACTCGCACAGCCTTAATAACTGCGTTTATACTCATTTTATGTAGATAAGCAATAAACGGATTTTTTTAAAATAAAAACCTGTTTTTTTAGTAATGCGTAATACGTATATCCATCCAAAATAAAACGGTTTATCACATAGGTAGTGATACCAAACCTTGTATCTCCAGTAAAACTTCGTAAGTCCAACATACAAGTTATATATTTACACGTAAGTCCATTCCTTTTATCATGTTATCAGATAATAAATCATAATTATATGAAACACAAGCATTAATATTATTTAAATGTAAAAAAAGCTATTTGTCTATGTTTTTATTGTTAGTTAATTAATAAAATAGTTTTTTCTTCCTCCTGTAAAATTTTACCGAATGGAGATACGAAGTTTGAAAATTAAGCCAGCGAATAGCTTTTCGTCATTGATTCCGATAAAATAGATTTGGGCTTAACAAAAAAGGTTAGTATGCATAGCACTCCACGATAATTCAGTTTACTTAATGATATCGAGCTCTACAGAGTAATGTTGGGTAAGCAGGTAATGGCAGACAGATGTACAGTCAACGAAAATAGTCCTTGAACATTGTCAACCCAACCTTCAAAAGGTCTGGTTGATACTTTAGTTAGATGCATACGCAACGAGTTAAAAAAAAACATAATTTGTAGTTGACTGTACCTTTATAGTCGTTGAACGTTTTCAAAGGGTTGACTGTACGTTTATAGTCGTTGAACGTTGTCAACCCAACTTTCAAAAGGTCTGGTTGATATTTTAGGTGCATAACGTAGGTATAACGAGTTTTTGATAATTGATAATTTGTATCAATTGATGTAGTTGACTGTACCTATATTTAATTTGTTTGACTTACTGGAAGCTGCCCTAGATCCACTATCACTTTGGGGAATTGTATTATTATTTATTTGCTTAGATAAGTCAGTATTTGATAGGTCCAAGTTTCGTCAAATTAATTTTCAGAGTATTGCCGATAGTTACCCAATTTTAATTCTTGAGATCATGACATTTTACTGCGTTTATTTTCGGGCGTGACAGCACTGAGTGGAAAGATTTGGGGGAGGCCTTTGCCCAGCAGTGGGACGAAACAGGCTAATAAAACAAAATTTACAAATCATAACCTGGGGCAACAATATGACCTTGCCTAGCATTGTGGGCCATTTGCTTATTTTTTGTTTAACAAATGACTGTAAAATAACCAGCTATATAAACAATACCGGGAGTTTAAAAATTTGTTTTGTTTATCCCATAGGTCGAGGGTGGCCCCGATAAGTTGACAACTTGATTGATTTGCGACCATCTGCGTGAGGACCATTTGGATTTATTGATTTCATTGTAATGTTGTTGGCACGGTTCGTAAGCGCTGAACAGACATGGTGCATTGTATTTGAACGCTGCATTAAGTAGCTTCCAAAATGAGTCACTAACCATAAATTAATTTATATTTAATTTAATACTTAATCTTAATTACAATACAAAATACAATTAGGTAAATAATAAAAACAAATTAAAATTCATATTTACAATTACAATTGAACTAACTGCAGACTGTTGCAAACCATCTACAGGTAGCTCAACTACCAGTCGGAATTGTAAATATTAGTTCTGATTTGTAACAATAAGTACGTACTTACTCGTAATTATACTAGTTAGTACTTACTTAGGTCAGTCTACTGGTCAGTCACTCTACACTGTAGTTAGAGTGACTGACTAACATCATGTAGACTTTACAGTTACCGGAAGTCAGTAATTATTGGATTTACAAGTAGGAAGAAAATTTACTTACAAACAAAGTTTACAAACTGATGTAAGGAACGGTCGATACTCACAATCTACCACCTAATCATAGGAGCTATATTGGAAACTGTTCGTTCAGTTAATTTAGTTACGAACTGTGCCATACCACTCAAAATCACATTTCCCTTACTCGTGTTAGGCGTCACCTAAACAACCACACACAACGCATTACCGTGCACCACTATCGTAGGCAAATAAAGTGAACATTGACAGAAGGCGTTCCCTCTGCACCTTGCATAGTCTATGGAAGGACTTCCACTAATTGCTTGTAGGGAGAAGACATGTCGATATAATTGAATGAGCTCGAAGAATTTTTATCGATATTGTTGTGGTGGGAATAGTGTTGTAGTAATTGGAATAGAAATAGCCCTTGGGGTAGAGTTTAATTGACTGTTGACATTGCTGATAAAATGCTAAGTGCTTAACCTGTCCGGGGTTAGGCAACACCCTCGGATATAATTTCATACGTTAATTGTTAGCTGATACCTCTATTAAGTATGTAGTAAATTTCTATGAATACAGAACAATTTTAAAACTAGAAACATTCGGTAAAATAAAGATTTCAAGCTTTTTATACAAAATCAATAAATTTAATAATATATAAAAACTAAATCTTATGTAATTTAATTACGAGACTTGGAGGAACCTGCCAGATGGAGTAAATTAATGATGAACACTGTACCTGCTATTTTGTGGATTTACGTATATTAGTCACTGTAGAAAACTCATACCGTGCGTTTTCAGCACTCAAAGTGTTAAGTTTATATTTGAAATACCTACATAGCATTGGTATCTTAGGTACTACGTACATAACATACCTTTCGATCCGTTTAGTAAAGAAGTTCATGTAACTTTAATCTCCAAAATCGTGTCATCTAAATGATTCAAGTCAAGATACATTTTAAATCTGTAAGCGCAGGCCGGAGTCACGTCTTCAAAGGGCCCTTTATTCGGAGGGCATCAGCCTTGGTTTTATTACGATTTTACTGCGCGTCGCTAATGTACTGATCCCGCATGGTGTTGAGAAAGTGATACAATATAAAAGCCCTTTATAATATAAAGAAATAAAGTGATACAATATAAATATAATATGTACTTACCTATAAGTTTTTTTATGGTTGATTTGAATAAGATAGAAAATACTTTATTGCACTTTTTATATTGGAAACTATGTACAATAAAAACTAGATATTTAGAAATCTAGCTGCATGTTGTATATTTTGTATAAAGGTTATGTAATTTACTTATACCTAGGTGACACATTCACCTACTGACTACATGGAACTATGTAGATAATTCGATACAAACCTATTTGTTTATTTTCCATCGTAGTTACACTTGATGTCGTAAAGTTCTATAAATTCTTAATTGTTATATTACAACAATCTATCACACACTAACTTTTTAGCTTTGATTGTATTTAGTCAAGTACCAAATAAGAATAAACAAGTGAAAATATTAGCCTTATCAAATCATTAGCCATTTTTATTCCAAATAGTGATTCGATTACGAACACGCGTCATTATCGATAAAACTAAAAATAGGTCTCTGTTGTTTTAATTTTTTGTTCTAAATTTAAAATACCAAACATCGCAGACTAGTGATGGGCTGGGAGGCTGGCTGGGTTGTTTATTTTCACAGTTGGTATCACTGCTGTAGTATCGTTACTACTATCGACATGAACTATTATCGAGTTGCTGTAAGTTGGTAACAAACCATTCGATGTCCGATTACGGCGGGCACTTAGCTTTATGCGTTCGTGTAAAGTGACCGATTATTGAACGCTTTCTAGGAAATTACTATCACTTTGAAGACTTGTTTTGTAACAGAAAAAAGAATAGAACATGAAGCTTAACATGAACTTTACTCACTTAACATTGTCTGCTTGTCAATACAGATGTATTCGACTATGAGTAAACAGACGATGAGTTGTCCTTAAATTACACTCGAATTGTCCACTTGGTAGTGGTAATCCTACTAACCTTATAAAACGAAAGTTAGTAGTATGTATAAATAAATAATGCTGGACAATTCACACAGCATCATCTAGCCCCAAGCTAAGCAGAGCTTGTGTTATGGGTACTAGATGACTGATATACATAATACAATACATTACATAGATAGATATTTTTTTTATTATACATAGAAAACGACCAGAACACCCGGAACAAATATCTGCAGATCGTACACACAATTGTTCCGAGGCGGGAATCGAACCCGCAACCTCCTGCGTCGCAGGCGGACCTTCGCCCACCGCGCCACATCGGTCGTCTGTATGGATGTTTGTTGCCCTTCACGCAAAAACTACCTGATGGAACGGGCTGAAATTGTAAAGGTAGGTACAGGTAGTTCCAGGTCCAGAAAAAAACATAGGCTACTGTATATTCCATAAAATAAATAATTTCCCATGGTATAGAAATACCCTTAAAATGATTCTATAAATACAACGCGTGCGAAGCCGTTAGCATAAACTAGTCAATTATACTTTCGAAGCAAACGGCCTTACTTCCGTATTATACATATAGGTAGTAATTTGTCAGAGTTCAATGATCGAATAAAATACCTACTGCAAGAGATCAATGGGGATGTGCTGTTTAACTTTGTATTTAAGATCAGTATCATAAAATCAAAGAAGATCAAACAGCTAAGCAATAATGTATGTGTTAGTGTACTTTACAATATAAACACTGTTAAACATTGTATCGTGAAATCCTTTCTACCCTTCATAAATAACTTTTGAAATATCATACTAACCTTACCTACTGGTTGAGGAACCAGGTGGAGTTCGTAGGCAAAAATAAATAAATAATGCTGGACAATCAGCATCATCTAACCCCCAAGTTAAGCAGAGCTTGTGTTATGGGTACTACATGACTGCATGTGCTTAATATAACACATTACATAGATAGATATTTTTTATGTAAGTACTTACATAAAAAATATCTATCTATGTAATGTGTACAATAAAAACGTTACTCTGGTGTAACGTATCACCGGGAACAAATATCTGCAGATCATACACACTATTTTCACGGGGCGGGAATCAAAGCCGCAACCTCCTCCATCGCAGGCGGACCTAAATAACTTAAGTGTAGTCTAAATTGACAGTGTGTGAACTAACATTCAAGATATTTTATTGCGGAACACTCCTTAAAGCTTTTTAAATAACTTATGGTGGTATGCACCCTGATACGGCACTCACTGCAAGATTATGCTATACTATTATGTTCAACATACGAGTATATTTACCCGTTTGTTTCCAAAGGAACCTACATAACTGAAACTCCGGTTCTGTAGACGGCCGAATTTAGTTATTCTTAAAATAATATAATAATGGTAAACTTATCCATCTATTTTTGTCTTTAAGAATTCAACCAAATAATTTTTGTGAATCTGCGAGTTATAATGTGACCTCATTGCAAATTAAACAAAAGATGACGTGGAAACAATCTCGTAGCTATAACGATGACAGAAGAGAAGTCGCAAAGCCGCATCATAATGAATGTGATTTTCGAGTCCAGGCGTTTTGTTTACTGAAATACATCCATCGTACAAACAAACAGCCATTCAATTTTTCCTCGAATAGCTGCTTGAGCCTCGTTTCCCGAGATGATAGGAATATCCATACAAAGAAAGATATTACTTGCTAGTAATATTATAAAAGCAACAGTAATTCTGTTTGTTACCTTTTCACGCCTAAATGGCTGAATATTAGGTAATAAATTTGGCAGGAAGGTAAACCGTATCCTGGAGACTGATATAGGGTAGGTACTTGAAAAGTGCGTGCGATTCTACGGTCAGTTAGTAATCAAGGCACTATGCTTATTTCAATCTATTTCAAGTTCGTAAACTAAGGTACCTAGAGTAACAGCGACTTCCCTTTAAATATATCTACTCTAAGCAAAATGTATGGTGGTTGGTGCAGAAACAGAAACCAATCAGTCACGCACCTGTGTCAAAAAAACTCAAAAAATATAAAAAGGGAACGTTGAAACCTTGGACGACAGACGGTGGCCCATTTTTTCATATGACTTTTTATATTATTATGTCTATGGAAAGTATTTAACATTATATGTATACGTGATGAAACTACATATTATGGTTATTAACACAAAAGCTACATCAATTGGAAAACTCAAAAATCAAATCATGGTAAATATGCCGTTCTATGTGACTTTTGTAATGTATATACCGACGTGATGCTCGTCAGTCAGCTCAAACAATACCATAGCTAAACTTACCCACAACACCAACAACACTGAAGATACAGGCACACACTGCCGCTAAAACAGTCGCTTCCACCGGATAAAACGTCCCATTATGCACTTCCATCTTCGTTACGTTTTCGGTCACAGACAAATTGTCATACATTTTGCTAACGGCACTTTGGCTCTTTACTAATATTATCACTGATTTGGTTTTGCCGTGGGTTTTGCTGTGTCAAACTCTGTCATGTTTCTTTAATCCATGTGGGCTCTGGTCGCGTGTCACACATGTTATCTGCAACGAAGAAAGAATTGGGTTACATAAAGTCGAAGCTGTTTGCTTTGAGCACGTGGGGTTAGTCATATTACATAAATAAATGTTATTATCTTTTGTTTAGGCAGAATAGCTTCTCGTATGTGGTGATGTCAAGGTAGGGTGCCTAATTAGGATTCAACACTCTGAAAGTATCGTTCTTTGTCATGCATTGTATGGTGTTTCCGAGAGTATCAATTATTCTCATTTGAATTGCTAAAATCGGGACGAGAAGTCAAAGGTCTTGTGAGGAAGTATAAATTAGGTAAGGTAAAAAGTAGTATAAATTAGGTAGGATTTATGTAAGTTAGAGTTCAAAACCCCCTAATTAAAGGGTATTGGCAGAAGAACAAAATAAACAACGTTGCGACGATTCCGTCCACGTAATAAGAGCAAAGAAATGCATGTCTGTTTCTTAATTACATATTTGTTTATTCTTTTCTGATTTATGAGCCGATGATGTGCATTTCCTGATGCAAAATAAAACATTCAACATGAGAATACATTATAATATTAATGTTGCGTTTACCAACAACCGATCTTGGGAAAATATTACATAATGGATGATGTAAACTGTATACAAACATTACATGGGTTTTCATCGATATACAAATACAAATTCTTTTTTAATAACGCCAAGTTACAAGTCACACGTAATAATAATAAGGCAATCATTATAATCCAATATGGTCCTTAACTAATATGTACATATATGTAATTAAAAGTATAATTGATCAATTGTAATAATGCAGGTTTTATATAAAAGATATCCCCTTACCTTAAATCATTGCTTACTTTACGATACAATATTAAAATTTAGTTTTTTAAGAATTTACATTGATTCTAATTCCATTTCATTTGTGCCATGACGTTTTTGTCGCGAAGAAGCGATATATTAATAAGTTTAAATCAAAAAATATTATTTCTACTATAGAACGCAAAGAAGAAAACCAAACGAAGACAAAATCCAAACCAAAAGATGCTGCCACGACTTGACTTTGACGACGAGAGTAGAAGCAGTTAGGAAGGTACATAAACAACACAGTATGTAACATAATTGTAGAAAACATGTCTATGGATGGATTCACTTGACGTACGTATGTATGAAAGCATAAATTAAATTTCCTACTGGCACAGTTACCAGCAGTAATTAACAGCACCACCACTTATCATCCACATCCGTTAGAGAGATGATTATCCCTAGTTAACGCGTCGTTGCTTTTATGAGAAAAGTTTGGAATGCACGAAAGTGCTCTGTATAAAAGATTTAGAGATTATACTAGTTTCTGCCCGCGGCTCGCACGCACGTGAAGGCGTAACAGTAACAGACAGACAGAGAAATAAATTAAAATTTTTATTGTATTTATGGTTCACTATGTATTATATATTATGTCGATGATGCTTACTGTGAACTATGATATTTTTTGTATTTCGTTATCACCACTTCCTGAATAGAAGTAGGTAAGGTACCTATACTACACCTAGGTACTACATTTACCTCAGTTCCTTCCTTATGTCAGTTCTTTCCTATCCGTCATGCCCGTATCAGCAATAACGGTGACTTATTTGCATATTGTTATTTGATTTATTCATGAAATCTATTAAATAACAATAGAGATATCATGAGTTACAACGAGTCTGTTAGATTTATCTCGTCACTTTCTGACACCAATGAGTTCATTTTAAGATTTGAAAATAGAATCTCAGTGTACGTTTTAAATTCAATTCTGCCAACTCAAGGCTGTAATTGTTTACAGTACAATGGCTGGCCAGTATGATACCGCTGTCATTTCTGAATACAAACTGCTCATAATCGATTATAATCGAGCTGTTAATGATGCACCCTGCTAAAGCGGGGAGAGCTAGTATCGATCATTTCGCATCCTTATTAAGAATTCCGAGAACTGCGCTGATTGGTTGGAGGTTTTAACCTTTTTGGTTGAGTAAAATGACGGATGATAGGAAAGTTGCACCACTTTGAAGTCAAACAATGAATCACCGAGCGGAGATGAATCACAAAGGACAACCTCCTAAATGCATGTTTTTTTCGCCATGACAGTGACTTGACGGTGAATAACAGGATTATTTTTGTGGCTAAGTATTTTTAGGTAAGCAATAAATAAACCTAAATCAAGATGTAAATTACCGATTTCTTTTTCCGCTCTGGAAGTTTTTCGCGTTCACTTTTGGACAATTATTCTTTCACTTTAATTAGTTAGAAAGGTTTTTTTTTGGCCAGTTCGACGGAACGGCCAGTAATAGTTTTACCTAAATTCTCGCCTCTTGTTCGACAATGCATTATGTAGTACCTACGTACCTAGGCCTAATAGTTTTAAATTAATCTGGGGCAGAATTATTCTCCCCCGAATTACCTAATTTAAAACATTTTGTTTTTTTTTCCTTTCACTGGTATTTTTATTTTCATTAAAAAATAAACTATACTCTTTAATGATAAACTCCTTTGTTTTCCGTTTGTTTATTCTATGGCTGTATTTCATGTCCAAATTTTTTTTTCTATTCTATTCTTTCATTTTTTTGTCATGGTGCATGACCTAGCTAAGTTTTCAAACTCCTCTGTGCTTGAAAGCCAACTGCCTCCCACTAAGCAAGCCTTACTCCACGCCAACGCAATAAAACAGTAGGTTTATTTTCGTATCACAGTCATTCGCAATCTATCTGGAAGTTTATGGGTCAGGCTACTTCATTACTTCAGATATGACTTGTCATTATGACAAGTATGCCAATTCTGTGCGACGCCCTACGCAGTACGTGTTTGTTGCTCTAATAACCGTTTTGACCTCAAGTTGGCTCTTGAAGATTTGAAATGGGGGTTTTTACATCTTCTATTTTTAGCTCTTTTGTAAACTTCATTGTGAAAAGATTTATTGAACTTGGTATAGGAACAATAAATTATTTTCTTTGATTGACTCATTACTGGCCTTAAATATGTAACATGTCAATAGTTTTTCTTTAATTTTGCCTCAATATTTGCTGATGATCTACGAGTTAGTGCATTGATGAAAAAAATAATTGAAAAAACCAAACTATACAAACTTTACCTATTCTAGCAATTTCTAGATTAAACGCGCTGATGACAGCTGTCAATTTAATTGAATCGCGTGTTTCGTCTGTTTGCGGACATCACTAATTTGCTAAGAGCTCAACAATCGATATCGTACCGAGCCGTTGCGCGATTATTGGCCACCGAAATGGACGTAAATTAATAATGATGATTAGTTATCGATTCCATAACTTTAATGAGATTTTGTATTTTCTATTTAATGCCATTGTAAATTAGATAAACAATGGCACACAATAGGTACAATGTTTTGTTTCACCGTTTTTTTAATGAGAATTATGAGATAAACTCTGGTCATAATTATGTGAATTAGGTGTTTAGTCTGCCCGTATGACATTCGCGAGCGAAGTCGCGGGTACGGCTAGTAATTAAAATATTTTTTAATTTTTTAATATTATTTTATATTTATTTATTTTAAATAAATAATTCTGGACAATTCATACAGCATTATCTAGCCCCATGGTAAGCAGAGCTTGAATATAAGAACAAAATGTAGATATTAGATACCTATACGAGCCTGTAAAAAGGGAAAACAACAGTGTTAATTTGCTTCCTGGGGTTTTATTGGCACAACTGACCAAACTAACAAATAACTCTCGTAAACAAACAAATTGTAGAAAATATTTTAGCTTTACTGGATTACCTAGGTAGGTATTATTATTAAATTAATGCGGAAATGACCGGAGGGGAGGGCAAGAGACTAATCCCTTCATTCCTCTCCGTCGCTTACATGAAGGAAAATTACTTTACAATGAACCTAATTATGCAAGTATCATGCATATAAAGCTGGATCATCTATTGCTACCTACCGTAAGAAGGTGTTTTTGTTTTCCTGTATACAATTGTGTGTGTATTGTTATATTTTGTAAGTGTGTGTCTGAAGTTGTTAATAAAGAATTTATTTATCTATCTATTTACCATGCAATCGCACAGTGTGCGATAGCAACTTCTAATGCAGTTCCGTGTGCGACGCACACGGAACTGCATTAGAAGTTGCTATGATATCGATTCGAAGGCCCAAAGATGTGATATCGTTACACGCCCTCAGCAAACATCCTCCCTCGCCCTACAGTCCCTAAATCATCGTCTATGGGGCAAACAGAACAGGCCCTTGGGGCAATAGCCCTGACGTGGGTTAAAGAGAGGCAGTATGGGTGATTATGTCAATTTGGTCAACACGTAACGCCATATTTTTTTGGTTATAAGAAAATATAGAAAAATAATAGCAACAAAATCATAAAAATTTTAAATGTATGATTTTAAAAAAGATGCTTCACTTTATTGGTAGGCTATTATTATATTAAATTAAATAAGGTATATCGGTAAAAACATCATTTAAAAATGTGAAATATTCGTAATATTTCACATTTTTTTAATTTAAATTTCTCATAGTAGGATACCAAAACCAAACATCTTTCTAAGTAAGTTTTTAGCCAAGGATCTCATCAGTAGGTTATATTTTTTTCTTAATTAGATATGTCAGTATTTTCTATTATTTTGAGCTTCGAAACTGATGCTGAAAGGGAAATTATGAAAACCTCTCACAAGTTATCTTGATAGAACGCGTACATACTATATTAATCGAAATATTTTATAGTCAAACTCGTTGGACACTAAAATTTCCTAAAATTATTAGTAAATAACATATACTATAAGATAAGTGGTTCATGATATAAACGGGTTTGAAAAGTACTGTTTCTGCGCATTTTAGGAATAAACGCTCTTAACCAAAAAATAATAATCTAAGGGAGTCGTTACGCGCGTAATTAAAAAAGAAGTACAAATGTTTTTTATTTCGTTTACAAAGTACATACAAGTTTTTCTTACAAATTTTTGAAACCACCTTTTAAGTACAGAATACTTGTACTAGGAGGTTTCGCTCTTGTTACATTAGCCGACATGTCACAAAGACTTTTTACGTATTATCACATTATGGTGGGAGAAATTTTCGAGCGCCGCGCCGCCGCCGCCTGCTCGAACCACCATAATGATAACTAATGTCAAAACGGTCAAATCAACTGATTAACTACCTATAGGAAAAACCCACTACCTGTATTATGTAGGTGAGATAGGTACTTATTTTTTAAAACCCAACTGGCTTGGTATAAATGTATGCGTACTTATTCATAGTATCGACACGGTATTAAATTAAAAACTTTAATAACGAGAAAAGCAAAACGCGATAAATTATAAATTTTCGTATTTATCAAAAAAAATAAAAGGTTGTCATTATTATCGTACTGTATATTTAAAAATGTACTCAAACAAAATATTTATAAAATATCGAGTTACTATCATCAATCATTAAACTTGCGACAGTCGCGTCGCGCGTCGTCGTTATTTTTGAGTGGTTTTGTTTTATCGATAGTTTACGATCTCACTAGCCCAACCCTATGACTCACTCGAACTTTCAGAATCGTTTCCGGCTTTTTTGAATCACTGTGTCTACCTACACGTTCAAATACGATTCGAATATCATCATCCTTGAGAACGTGTCGTTCTGAATCATTGGCCTACGTAACGGTGACATCGTACCTACATTATTTGTACTAACTAATCATCATCGGTCTATAGCAGTCCACAGCTGGGCATAGGCCTCCCCCAATGAGCGCCATAGCGCCCTGTCTTCAGCTTGTCGCATCCAGTATACCTGCAGTCTTTCGCAGGTCGTGATACCACCGTCCTACACTACGTTTACCGAGTTTTAATTTACTCGGTAAACTAAGTAATAGAATAAGGAAATTCAAGTTAGCAGGTATAACATGGTAATAGGGAAAACCTGGCCAATGTTGACGAGTTTAGTGGGAGGGGTTAGAGGAGGCTTTTGCCAAAAGAGAGCAAACAGACTAAATATCGATGGCATAAAGTATTAAGTAACGAATCCTACTAATATAATAAACGCGAGTGTTTGTATGTATGTTTGTTACTCTTTCACGCAAAAACTAAATAACGGATCGGGCTGAAATTTTGTATACTTACAGGTAGTTCCAGGCCCAGAATAACTACTACCCACTTTTTATCCTATAGGTACCTAAATAAATTCCCATTGGATATAAATAACCTTAAATAGACCTTTCCATAGAAAAAACGCGTGCAATGCCGCGGGCAGAAACTAGTTGTAAATATTATTATTTTTTGAAGGAGATTCAGGTGAGGCAGGAATAAAGCAATCTAACTACTGAAGCAAATATTCGATTACGATAATATTCGATTTGATTACGGTATATTACTCTGAAATACGCGTTTTTCAGAGTTAATAATACCAACGTGACTCGTCGCGGATAAAAATTTATTTAAAATAAACAAAACTAGATAATCCAGGTAGGCATTTTGTTTGTCTATGGTATTACGAATGAATAATTTTTGTTTCGTTCTTCCGAAGGCTTTCTTCGAGTGCTCCTGATTTGTGACCGATAACGTTTATTTACGTTCGATTGATGACGTCAGAGACAGCTGGCCACAAGTGCTCGTATTTCAGTCGATGGCCAGTATCATTGTGGAATTAGAACTCGTTTCAGATGAACTTTATTATTTTTATAAGTCTATGGTATGGTAAGTAAAGAGGTACAGAACTTTTTTGTTAGAGGTATTCTAAATTCAAGTTATTTTGACTCATACAATTGTAAGTTTGAATAAAAAATAAAGAAGCTGAGAATGTTAACGTGAAGATGGTGACATTTAATAATATTTATATATTATATATTATTGTCTAAGTGCTTATTTGTAAGCCTAAGGAAATAAACTTTCATTTCATTTCATTTCATTAAGTTAATTAAAATACCCTACTCGACACACGGAAAATACACAAATACAATAAATAAGTGCTGTTTACTTTAAAAAAACGTAAACATAATTAGGTACTTACAATTTTTAAGTAAAAACTTTTTTATTATATGAAACCACGTTGTTTCCAGGAGTTAAGCTATCTTGAAAAAATTATGTATAATGTGCAGATGCGTAAGATCTAAATATGTGCTAAATGTTATAAGTAAAAAATGCCTTACGCTTAGAAACATTCTAATGTAGCACAATGCGTGCCAAAAATAGCAAGTAGCCCACCTATGGGCATTCGCCATTTTTATTTGAGCCGTAAATACCCTACACATGTGCCACAAAGCAACACTGCAGTTCGAATGTAGGGCGCGTGTAATTAGTATAGCAGACCAACAAACAGACCTATGCGAACAACGCTCGACAACTGATTGACTCGTTAGCAGCTAGGAACATAGAATACAAGACTTGTATTCAAATAGAAAGTATTTAGTATTAAATAAATAATGCTGGACAATCTACATAGCAAAATCTAGCTAGACAATATATACAAGACATTATCTACATAGATAGATATTTTTTATAATATTCGAAATTCTATAAGACAAAGACAGAGAAAAACAAGACTCGCAAATATTTGCAGATCATACAAATATTTATCTAAATGTGGGAATCGAACCCGCAACCTCCTGCGTCGCAGGCAGACCTTCTCAGGCCGCGCCACAAATTAGTCTACTTAGTACTATTTTTTATTTTATTACTTTTTTGTATAATGAATTAATTACTTAGTATAAGGAACCGACGACGAAACGAGATAACTCGTCCCTGTAGGAACATTCTGTATAGAGAACAGATTACGTTTTGTTTATAAGAAATGGTTCCCTGGAAGAAATCTTTGCGAGGAATAAGACCGCTAATAGCAGATATCGATGTTTGATTTCTTTGTATTTACCGACAAAATTCGTACATTTTCGCGCTATGTAGGGTATGTTAGGTATTTACTAAAGCTCTGAGTACTAAGCTTACTTTAAAAAATATATTTATTTTTAAATATGTAATGAAATGAAATGAAAGTTTATTTCTTTAGGCTTACAAATAAGCACTTAGACAAGTCATATTTTATAGTATGCATTATTATATTGATGTTCACTTCCATTTTTTGTCCACCAGTGGAAGAAGTGAGAAGAAACCATTAGTATGTTCATAACTTATGTGTCTAGTACATTATGATTTGTTTATCTGTAAGTTGTTAGATTTTGAGTTGGAGCAAAACTAGTTCCAAGCTTTTTTATCTTCTAGATAATCTGATATTTTGTAATAAGCCTTTTTACAAAGAATTGCTTCACATTTTTTTTTTAATTTAATTATTGATAATTTTTGCAAATAACGTGAAACTTTCTGTGCCTAGGTAGGTATTTAAGCTTACATACCTAATACGGTGTACCTTACCTACCTAATGTTTGTACTGGCGTGGTTTTATTGTATGGTAATTGAAATAACTCTCGGTTATTCAAATGAGACTCCGCCGGATGGGTTCAGATTTATACGAGTAATTTTAGGCTTATTTTAATATACCAAAAATATTTTTTTCCAAAATAAATAAATGTACACTTCAGAAAAGTTCAAATTAAACACCGACACGGAAAAAAGTGATATTTTTTTATTTCCGACGCTTCGTTATAGACTAAAGTATAGACGAAGAAACCTTTGGCCTGTTAGTTATTATTTTTCGAGTTGGAGCAAAACGCGGCACAAGCTGTTTTATTCTCTACGTTAAACAAAAAAAAAGTGTATCTGTACTTTGTTATCTACGCATAAACTTTGAACTGAAGCAATTAAAAAATAGTTATAAGATAATCGAGCGAGAAATAATTTGCCTAATTCTATACTGATAACTTGGATTCTTGCGCCAAATAATCGCAACAATATTTAGCATTTAGAAGAATATTTTTATTGAATTATCAAGAAAGGTTAAAAAGTGAACGTTATCTTTTCTACGCTTCGTTCCAATATCACTTATTTTATTATTATAACGTCTACCATTATGTTTTTCAATAAGTGAAATTCGAATTACTTAGTTCACTGCAATACCGTGTCGTCGTTAACTACGATTTTCTGGAAGGGGCTGAAAAAGGATATGGCACACCCTTCTCCACCGTTTCAGATAAATGGTTAAAAAATAGACATGGACAATAGTTTATTTTCTGTTGCAGTTCCAAACATATATAAAACAAATAAATAAATAATGCCGGACAATTCACACAGCATTATCTAGCCCCCAGGTAAGCAGAGCTTGAGTTATTTTAATATGGGTAGGTTAGGTACTAGCGATAACTGATATACTTACAAAATACAATAAGTACATTACATAGATAATATTTTTAATTATTGATAGGTACCTAATCATTGGGTACCTACATAGAAAGCGACAAAAACATAATTAAATTATATTATTAAGTACTAAGGAGAAAACAATTGCTTAAAATATTATTTATTTTATAGAGAGACTGAGCACAGTCTCCCGAGACTTTTTTGTGGTTGTAACACACAGCAGTGTGTTACAAGCACAAAAAGTCTCGGCTCGGCATAAATGCCTTACCACAGTTACCACTAAAACAAAAAACTACCTCAACGTCAACAGGTGACAGGTGTGTGCAACAGCACGCGCCTTTGCCTGTGTTTACGCTAGCCTGATGACCCGGGCACGGCATGGTCGGGCGTTCATACAATTACAAACAGGAGCAGGGCATTCATCCAGCACGGGGCGTACCTATCATCTCATTGATCACTAACCCGTGACGTTAGTGGATAACCTTCAAGGTGGTACCTACCTGCCCTATAGCTTTAAATTTAAGGAACTTAACAAGTAGAAAGCGGAAAAAATGAACTGAAGTTTGGATTGATGGAATTGGCAATAGTAATAGGACACAGATTACAACAATCTGACTGCCATTGGATCAAAGACAATATCTTTTTTTCAAACGGCCAGCGTAGCTTGTTTGCTTATAAAAATAGGCCTAGACCTCGGTAATTAATTACGGAATCATCGTGGTAAGAAACCCCTAACCTCACGTCAACAGACTAGGTATGTTTAATAGTCCACGGCTGGACGCAGGCCTCCCCGTGATAAGCGCCTTATTGACTTTTATCTCATGGGGGTGTAAAATACCCTAATCTGTACAAAAAAGTTTTCTATTCCCATGAAATGTTATTCCCAAACTAAATGTTATAATAATTCTCAAATTATTATAATATGATATTCCCAAACTAGTACGAAGACTAACGTCTTCGTACAAGTTAAAACAAAAATATAAAAATCACTCGGGCTTACCGATTCTAATAAAACTAACAACAAACACAATCACAAACGAAAAGTTATCGTAAAATTCGTAAACAACGACTGCGCCGGAACAGACCAACGCGACCAACCGCTGCGACAAGTTTTACGCGACTGAGGCGCCCCCCAGGCGCTACCAATACCAATGCAACGTAATGTTTGTGGATGTGCATCATTGCAATTGCATTGCATTTGTACGAAGAAAGGAGATTGGGATGGAATGGAAATCAGACTTCTTGTACTCTCTTTTCAGGTTAGGTATGAGGTGTTATTCTATGTGTTTATGAAAACGATATAGACTGTATGTAGAGTAGAATGCATTGTTGTACAATCAACCAACAACTATATAGCTCCCGAAAACTTGTACCTCTGTGTTGTGTAGCTAAAGTGTAAAGTACCCTACCTACTATGTGAACAAGAACACCAAACTGTACCTACAAACAGTTTTACAATAAAAAAAGCAGTCACAAAAATTTTATGCGATCATGGTAGTACCTTACTGTGGTGCAGTCTTCTATTCTAGCTGAAAGTTGTAAACAATATTATATGATGAGGTGCTAGATGCGAAAATAAACCTTGATTGAATAAAACAGTATTTTTTTTGTAGATTGGATGGAGTAATAAACGATAGGTAATAAAATAACTTCCTCTTTAGACGCCATACCTACTACCTAACATTTTACGTCGCCTCACCTTCCCGCCAAATCGGCAGCTGTTACAACCCATTGTTATCGGACCCCTCTCGAGTTATTACGACATTCGACTTAATCACAACGCGTCTAGGTCGAATTGCGATCAAAGCATTTTGATAAACCTTTTATCAACTAGTTTCTAATAATCGTATAAAATTGCGATGAATGAATAAAATAATGGGGTTGTATTCATAATTGATAATAAAAAAATATTATTTGGCTTTCATTCCATTCAATTTACTGTGCAAGTAGGTACGTAGTAGGTACCTACCTAGAAGAAAATAAATTTATATAGGTACAGGGACGAGGAAAAGTTATATATTTGAAACCATACATACCTACCTAACACTTATCATCATGACGCATTTACTATTTTATTGGTGACAAAACAAGAAATATTATTTATATGAAGAAAGTAGATAAAAACACACAACAGGGACCTTTTCATTATTTAATGAAAAGGTCCCTGTTTCACCATTATGCTACAAGTCGAACGGGCGCTGGTTTTCACACGTCCTGGGTTGGGTGGCATATAAATTGGTTAGATTATATTAGGTAATAGCATGGTACTATTAATAGTTTTATTTAAACGTCAACAGCGCCATCTAGTGGAAAGTAGTCAATTCTTCTATTTATACCAATTCCGGTTACGAGAAGTAATGCCATCTAGTAATGAGTAGAAAAGACAATGTTTACTTTTATGTCACTGTCAAACTCAAAAACAGCTAAAGGGAAGTAATAAAAAAAAAACAAAAGAACACCAATGAAAAACAAAAATGCCAAGTGCCGTGGTGGATTTTATCGATGATATTGAAGATTTGATATCTTCTCAGGATATTACTCCCAAAGAACGATACTCAAGCCGAAAAAATGTGAGCGTTCGGTCGAAGAAGCGTGAGAAAAAAGTCGAAGAACCGGTGGAAAAGGTTATATTGGAGAGTGTCGTGCCAGGTAACCTCCTATGCTATTTTTACAGTTCTTTTATCCTCAAACCCACAAACAATGAATGGTTTCAGCAATTTAAAAGAATAAGTAATGTACAACTCACATCAACATAGGTAAATTTGCAACAACTTCATAAAGACATTTCATAATAGTTCATTTAAACTTCTTTTGAAACTTACAGGTACACAAACCATATACGTGAAGACATGGGGCTGCGCTCACAACAACTCAGACTCAGAGTATATGGCAGGGCTCCTAGCTGCTCATGGGTACCCTCTGACAGAGGACAAGTGGGAGGCCAAGCTGTGGCTGCTTAACTCTTGCACAGTGAAAGGACCATCAGAGGACCATTTCAAGTATTACAGTCTATATTAGCTTGCTAAATTATTAATAAACCATGTAACCATGCCTTCGGCCATAGTGTTCAAATCACTACATAGTATAAAACTAAGTCGCTTCTGTCTGTCTGTCCCTTTGTATGCTTAGATCTTTTAAGCAGTGGATTTTGATGTGGTTTTTGTTAATAGCTAATAAATTTTAATAGGATTCAAGAGGAAGTTTTATAAACCATTTGAAACATAGATTTCCACTTGGCCGAAGCTGCGGGTGCAACTAGTAGTAGTAGCTATAAAAATACAAGCTTTTTCCTGAGATTATGTTCTGCAAAGACTTAAAATCTACATGCAATAAAGGGAGAAAACAAATCTAGGCTCTTTGGGTCGGGATGGAGCTAGCAAGACTTTCTTTTTCTATTGTTCCTTATGCACAATCCACCTTTCATATATTATAATCCCATCTTCCAGGAATGAGGTAGAGCTAGGTCAAAGCCGCGGCATCCACGTTGTAGTGGCAGGCTGCGTGCCGCAGGGCGCCCCCCGCTCCTCCTACCTGCAGGGGCTCAGCGTGGTGGGCGTGCAGCAGATCGACAGGATCGTGGAGATTGTGGAGGAGACGCTCAAAGGTATAACTGACGTAATATGATGACAGGGCTAGGAGTACCGGTCGTTTCTCTGACCCATTGGTATTGGTTCTAAAAGTATTGATATAAATTTTACTGATACTTTTAGAACCAATACTTGTAAGTACCGATACCATCGTTGTTATAGACATAAATTTTTCCGATACTTTTTTAGAACCAATACTTGTAAGTACCGGTACTTCATTGGTATCGGTCCTAAAATATCGGTATTTTCAATAAGTACCGGTATTACGCGCGTAAAATATCTATACCGACAAAGCTGGCAAGCACGTGCGCGCGCCCGCTACTCCCCGGTCGGTACGCTAGGACTGGAGAGCTCGCAACGTTGCGAGAACCGCTTTGAGTACCGGTACTTTTGGCAAAGGATCGATACTTTACCAAAAGTACCGGTACTGGAAAGAATCAAAATGAAAATAGCATAATTACCGCTATAGTACCGATATTATTGGTACCGGTAGTAAGCTCTGTATGACGATGTCCTGACACAGGTGCAATATCTATTCCCGCGAGGGATTGAAAAAGAAAGCAATGAGTGCGGCCATCGTGATCAATTCCACTTAATTTTATTAGTTATTTAATTGTCAATATATTGTATGTCCGAAATGATTAAGGACTTATTATGATTTAAGGACCTTTCCTTTGGATGTTTTACACAATTTTACCTTTGAAAATATATAGTTTTTTTTATTGATGGACTGTGAACTCAAGAACGCCAGAATCCCCAGAGAACATGTTATTTGTGTATTCAGCAGCTATAGACACTGTTTATTCAGGTGCCTTGACGCGACGCAAAGAAAAACTAATTTTATCGACATTAGTTGATGCCCATAAAGCTCACACCAGCTCACTTATATTATAAAGGTACATACAATATACGTAGATGCTGGATGCGTCAAGCGGAAGACAGGGTGCTATGGCGCTCATTGGGGGTAATCCAGCAGTCGACTAATATAGGCTGATTATGATACTACATATATATAATTATCCAGGAAACAGATAGTTGTGTCTTTCACCAGGTCTTATAAATTATAATTACCATATTTCAGGGCACACAGTTCGTCTGTTTGGACAGCGCAAGACAGGAGATGGGCGGAAAGCGGGCGGCGCCTCCTTACTCCTGCCCAAGGTATTTTTATTAATTCTTTAAATATTCACTTTCTTTAAATATTTACGATTTTCCTTTAAATAAATATAAATAATTCTAAAAATATGTTCTTAAAAACACAGTATTTATTAATATTTGTACCCCATCCATTTCAGGTCCGAAAAAACCCCCTCATCGAAATAATCTCTATAAACACAGGCTGTCTGAACCAATGTACATACTGCAAGACGAAACACGCGCGGGGAGAGTTGGGCAGTTATCCTCCCGAGGAGATCGTGGAGCGAGCGCGGCAGAGCTTCAAGGAAGGCGTGTGTGAGATCTGGCTCACGAGTGAGGATACAGGTCAGTTTGATTTCAAACACGCTGGGGAGAGTTGGGCAGTTACCCAGAGAGGAGATCGTGGAGTACTATTATTATAACAAAAAACCACACAGTGGTTAAAGACGAAACTCTTCAACCATGGTTGAAGACTTTCGTTTTTAGGCTCGGTGTGAGTGACCGATGTGACGAGAGGATATTATGAAGTTTCACGAACGCTGCCCGAGTTGGATTCGTGAACCATACCCAAACCCGTAGGTTAGGTTAACCTCATAATATGCTGAGACAGGACCTATTGGTTCGCTTTGTAGAGTCTTGTTGCTTTTTGTTTAGATACGTAGTTAATTTTTATGTTCTTATTTATTTTATAATATGTAGTAACAAGTTGTACCTACTTTAGTGAATCAATAAATATATTTTCTTTCTTTCTATCCCCAGGAACGTACGGGCGCGACATAGGCACATCTCTCCCGGAACTGCTGAACCAGCTGGTGGAGGTGATTCCTGAAGGCTGCCGGCTGCGGCTGGGCATGACCAACCCGCCCTACATCCTGGAGCACCTCCCGGACGTGGCCAGGATCATGCACCATCCCCGGGTCTACAAGTAAGTGTGTTAGACCAGTGTCAGTGATACCTGATATAAATAATGCTGGACAATCCACACAGCACATCTAGCACCAAGTTAGGCAGAGCTTGTGTTATGGTTAATACAATAAATTACATAGATTGATATTTTTATTATACATAGATAACTACTAAAACCCCCGGAACAAATATCTGCAAATCATACACATAATTGTCCCGAGGCGGCAATCGAACCCGCAACCGGCTGTCTGCTGCCCCTAGGTATGACAAACCCGCTTGTAATGAATTTTGCACATCAAAGCTGTTTAGGTAGTAATGCATGTATAGGACATTTTAAAATAAGCACCAACTTGTACCGTTGTCTGCAAATAAATGATTTGTAGTGATAGAGTACTTTCCCTCCACGGTTAATGTCTGCTTTTTTTAAAACGGGATATTTTATTTCAATTTATTTATTTATTAAAAATGAACAAAGAATTTTCTCTAAGATACAACGGAACACTGGAAAGCGCATAAGTTTAAATCTGTGTCGCACCTCGCAGCGCTCAAACTCAGGATAAGGTTAAGGCCGATCTCACCAAACAGAAAACATGGTTTAATTTTGTACTGTAAATCTTGATTAACCAATTAGTTAATACTTATGGCACTTTGTTTGGCGAAATCGGGTTCTAGGAGATCTGACGGTAAGTATACAAAATAATATTAAAAAAGTATAAAAAACTAATATAAGACAAGAATTATGAAAAAAAATTTATAGGTAACTAAATAATGTATAACTCTGTAGTGTTCCTGAGGGCACCGGTCTCTTAAGAGTCCGGGCAACAGGAGCTGCCAGTGTTTGAACGTGTTTGTGTGTGTAGAGCTCCTGAGGGCACCGGTCTCTTAAGAGTCCGGGCAACAGGAGTTGCAAGTATTTACCATGGTTAGATTTTGAATTTTGAATATTCCGTGATCATGGCGCATGAAACTTTGCCGAAATATTGGAAAACTAAATTCTCTCGACTCAAAAATCAAATCATGGTAAATCTCCCTTTTTAAATGACTTTAGTGTCAATAACCATGATAGTTTTTTTTTCGTTCCCTACCCTTAGAATTGAAACAGTGTTGAAATTTGCGTCGTGTTTTAGAATAATAATAGATAAATAGATATTATATCAGTCAAGAATAAACTCGACAACTGGTTACGAGACAAAATAATGCTGGACAATGCTGGACAAATTCACACAGCATTATCTAGCCCCATGGTAAGCAGAGCTTGTGTTATGGGTACTAAATAACTGATATACATAATACAATACATTACATATAGATAGATATTTTTTATTATACATAGAAAACGACCAGAACACCCGGAACAAATATCTGCAGATCGTACACACAATTGTTCCGAGAAGGGAATCGAACCCGCAACATCCTGAGTCGCAGGCGGACCTTCTTCCACCGCGCCACATCGGTCGTCTAAGACAAAAATAACAAAAGTAAAAAAATACCAAAAGTAAAAAAAGTAACGCAATAAATAAATTCAACACTGTGTGCTACATCAGCCAGAAGCTGCTCGTCTATTAACATTTAATAAGTCAATAGTTTTAAAAGTTTTATTGTTAAAGAGTTGTTGATTTGATTCCTAGGTTCCTGCACGTGCCGGTGCAAGCGGGCAGCGACCAGGTGTTAGCGGATATGAAGAGAGAGTACACGCGGGCGGACTTCCAACGGGTCGTCGACTTCCTCAAGGACAAGTAAGGAATACTATATTATAGTTAAACAAGCTTCGCTTGTCCACAATCTCACCTGGTTGAAAGTATTTGTATCTAATCGTTTCACCATCGTTAAATTCGTATTTCATATTTTTTAGGGGGACAAAGAGAATATAAGATAGCCTATTTCACCCGGGCATAGTGTAGCTACAGTATGTATTATATTATCTGTGGTGTAGCTTACCAACGTAACGGTGAAAGAATTTTTCAAATCGGTCCAGTAGTTTCGCAGCCTATTCAATACAAATAAAAATCAAACCTTTCCTCTTTATAATATAAGTATAGATATAACACAGGCACCTCTTTCTATTAAGATTGTATACATAATGAATTGGCATATATTTAGGATGTATTGTCAACATGTTTCGTTTTTTTATTGCTCTGTTCTATTTAGCTCTACAAACATACATATATGTGTAATACAGGAAAATAGGTGATGATGATGAGGCCACATCTACTGCCATACGTGCTGTAGGGTATTCAAGACCCAAGTTCGGTCTAGCGAGCCATATTAGAGCTCATGATAGAAGAATCCGTGATATCTGGGGTCGCCGTCATCGAAATCGATGAGGAGGCCTATATAAAGAAATATATATTGTATTTTTAGTAAATTATTTTGGTTTTTGTATATATTAAGTTTCCTAAGTAAAGTTTTCCAAATAAAATGAGTCAACAGTAGCTCGGTTCGATTCTTTAGATAACCGTAGTAAATAGGCATTTATCACTAAAATCAATATGTTTCGCCCACAGTGTCCCCGGTATAACGATAGCCACGGACATCATCTGCGGGTTCCCCACCGAGACAGAGAAAGACTTCGAGGAGACGATGTCTCTGTGCGACCAGTACCGGTTCCCGAGCCTCTTCATCAACCAGTTCTTCCCCAGGCCGGGGACGCCGGCTGCTAATATGACCAGGGTGAGTGTGATTATCTCACGAAAAACCGACAAGCGCTGTGGGGCAAACGTGTTCTTGAGTGGAGACGCGGTAAACGTAGTGTAGGACGCCCTCCGATTAGGTGGGAGGACGTACACCCTACTGTGCGTGCCAAATGTGAACAACACGCTGTAACCGATGACACTAGAAAAAACCTTCTCTGGTTTATAGCGTCTTTTAAATAAAGAAATATAATCGTATAAATGTCGATTAATAAAGAAATTCTGATACAATAAGCACCCTTGGCGGTGCCTTGAGCATCGCTATTACGATTACTAACCCCTAGGGGATGTTGGCGCTCTCTTGAGCACCTATACTGCGATTACTTACATCTAGCGGATTTGTGACCGCATTAGAGATGTTAAAAATAACTCAAATGTAAGTTACTGCCCTTCCTCTGTTAAGAGCCCTTATTTGGGTCTTACTACATCCACGTACGTTAAAAGTATTATTACTATTTGCCCCGTTAAATTGAAAATAAAGTTGAAATACCCAGGAATTTTAAATTGGTGAATGGGAATTCATGTATTTGAAAATGGTTTGTAGTTTTTTTTAAATGACTACATTCATCTCCATTCTGCTATGCTTCAGTGAAACCTACGAGTATGTCCAATAACCATTATATTTGTCCAATAAACATTAAATTTGTCCAATAAGCATTATATTTGTCCAATAAACATTAAATTTGTCCAATAAGCATTATATTTGTCCAAAAAACATTAAATTTGTCCAATAAGCATTATATTTGTCCAAAAACCATTATATTTGTCCAATAAGCATTATATTTGTCCAAAAACTATTATATTTGTCCAAAAACCATTATATTTGTCCAATAACCATTATATTTGTCTAATAACCATTATATTCTGTCTGTAGGTCCCCGGCCAGGAAGTGAAAAGGCGCACGAAGCAGCTCTCAGAACTGTTCCGTTCGTACGCTCCGTACGAAGACCGCGCGGGCCGCGTATACCAAGTGTTGGTGACCGATGTTTCACACGATACCAACTACTATGTCGCGCATAACGAGTTCTATGAACAGGTAATGTTTATGATACAGTTAAAAGTAGTTTTAGATGAAAATATATAAGAATATGAATAAGAAAAAAATTATTTGGCCAAAGGAAACGGGCTTCAGTACAATAATTAAAGCAGTAAAACACACAAAAACACAGTATAAAAAGAATAAAATAAAATAAGTCTACATAAACAATAATAATACATGGCTACCGTGCTAGCCTGCTGGCCAAAAAGGGTCAAACTCAGCTCTGTGCTGAACCACGCGTGGCGCGGAACAACGCTGCCTATATCCTTTTGATGTCATTTCATTCGGCACAAGTGGTCACTTTGGGTGGTCAAAATTACAATTGATTCAAAGTTTGTTTTAGCCACATGACATCTTATTATGGCTAAACAGCCGATTGTAGATAGAAATGGATGAAAAAAAAGTTTGCCTTAGCGTGGGTCCTTGGCAAAGTACAATATGCGAAAAACTTGTCAGCTATCTTAATTACGCGTAGAACCTACTTAGAATAAAAAGAAGAGATAACCACCCCTTTTCCACGCGTGACCCAGATATAGACGAGACCAAAAGCTTGCCCAATGGTCCGTGTAAAGGTCAAACAAGTGAAACAATTAGTAGTTATGTAGTATTTATGGTGTTGGGTAATTAAGGAACTAGTTAAGTACTACGAATAAAGATTTTCCTATTGTTATTCTTAAACAATGATTTTTTTAATTTCAGGTCCTAGTGCCAAAGGAAGAGAAATACATGGGCAAGATGCTAACCGTGCAAATAACTAGCGCCACCAAATTCTCCATGATGGGCCAGCCCATAGCGGCGCCCACACAGCCAGGCGTCGCTGAACCTCTGAAAAAGGGAGAGGTTTCTGGGGTGGAACTAGCCACTGAGAAACCTAAGACTTATATACCTAACCCGCTTGTAGCCTTAGCGATCTTTTTTATTGCAAGGTTGGTTTATCATTTTTTGTCCGGGTAGATAATGATTATTATCTGCGTAGGTATATAATGGGATTGAGAATTACGGTATCTCTCATTCATCATCATCACAACCCATGTTAGTCCACAGCTGGACATAGGCCCCAATGAGCGCCACAGCGCCCTGTCTTCAGCTTGACGCATCCAGCATCTACCTGCAGTCTTTCGCAGGTCGTGTTCCCACCTTGTCGAAGGACGTCCTACACTACGTTTACCGAGTCGTGGTCTCCACTCAAGAACACATATCTCATTAGTCCGGTCAAATTAGACCAAATAATAGAAGTGAGGTTATAATAATTCTTAAACCGGACTATAGGTAAATGCTGTTCTGGTACAGCATGAGAGGTGTAGTTCTCAATCCCATTCTGTATGTCTGCAGGTTATATATGTATCTAGTTTTGTTAGGTGTGTTGTGAAAAAGAGCTTCCTTTTTCTGACACACTTTTTAACTCTCGCATTGCCTTAGGATGTATGTACTTAAAAAGTGCATTGTCCAATAGTTAATTTTTTTACTATAAGTACTGATAAACTTCCTTTACATGGAACTTTGTTTTCTGACACTTTGCATAAAAGTGGAAATATCATGGTGTTCAATGCTTTGAATTGTTTTTTTTACGTTTTTGGTTACTTAAAGATATTTAATAGGAATGCCAATGCAAATATTCGCAACATCCCTTATTAAAACCTACTTGAAATCGTTATGACAATTAAAATTACCTAATTAAAAAACTTATCATAAGTTAGATTTAATAACTACCAATTTTATTGTAAGATACTAACTAGATATAAAATATTAGTATAGTTTTTCTATATTTTATGGCGAAAATATAGAAGTCTCTACAAACAATTTGTATTAATTTATCTATCGTCCTAAAAACTCCCGAGTGTTAATATAGGCAATGTTGTATCCAAAATTAAAGGCAGATGCGGTCAAAAAATAGAAAAAAAATAGCTGATTGATGAATTAGAGATATAAACGTAACCTGGCCCCCTACTAAACAGCCGTTTTCCGGCCAATTATAAACCTGGGTCTCTTCTCTTGAAGAGACGAGTGAATTATATATGTTCTCTTTGGAATTATACTGATCTTACTTGACGGAAAGTTAAGATGTGGAGGATGATGTAAATATAAATAGAAAATATTTGTTTGCGTTTCATATAAAATAATAAAAATTTAGAACTAATAAAGATAAATTAGGAACTAAATAAAAAGAATTTAAATGCGAGAACACAAAAAGACTTGCTCAGCATTAAATGCTTCATTGACACAAGTGCCAATGCAGTATCAATGATTTATCACGAAGGTGTAGAAGACGCCTTCTAGATACACTGACTTACCATCACGTGAGATTGGTGAAACGAAGATCTATTAATAATAATAAAAAAAAATCACTTCTCTTGCTCAAAAAGTGTGTCATAGCTTAGCTAAGAAGTCGTAAAACTTTTTGTCTACTCCCCTAGGGCTAGGGACTAAAGTATTTTATTTTTATTTTATCTTTAGTCTTCCAGTACTAGGCATTCGTCTTCTTACATAAAGACTTTTTGGCGTTCCATTAACAAAATAACATACACTTCATTTGAATTTATTTTTGAAAATGGAACTGAAAGCGCCTTGGTGATTGTTGGATGTTTATAAGAAGGGTGATTCTCCCTCCTTGGTAGAATGCGTAAGGAGGTAGGTACTTTGTGTTACGCGTAACGAAGACATAAAAAAGTTGGTATTATATTAGCGCGAAGCGAACTCACTCATCAACACTCGTATGTTTTGTTGAAGTAAAGGTCAAAAATTGAAGTAAAGGTGAACGTAGCTTATTTAATTGTAATAAGCAAATTGAAACAGAAGGACAAAGAAATAATGAATATGATTCTGTCTGTTGCGGTCGAATCACGTTAAATAAATTCAAAGACTTACGACAAAAGAGAAGTAGATAAGTATACATTATGAAGGTAAGTTTTAATTGTTTTATTTTGTCACTATAACTCGGTTTGAGTCCCTTGCTAACAAGCTCGTATATAATGAAGTGCTTTGGGTCCCTGGTGTAAAAATATACTATTACCTACTATGGTTGTCTGATATTCGTCATATCATGGTATTTTTGTCTCTTTCAATAAAACTCGTCTATGATATTAATACTAACTTTAATAAGTACCTTTAAAAGTTTAAATTCACGCAGTTGTTTAAAACAAACTGACCTAGTTAAACCTCTCAAATTACGTCCACAATACAGCACCTCAAACAATAGTGCGCGCGACAAAAGGCACGGTCCAGCGAGTGTTTTGTACTAATGTTATAAAAGCGATGGCTGACTGTTCGGCATTTCAGTTGACGGTTGTGGATTCCTGTGTTACTTTGGAAGGGCTAATTTTACTGGTACAGCTATTTTGAAAGGAAATTCGTAGTGCCCGCACGGGTAGGTCTAGGGCGCTGACTAAATCTACACTCCTTCAAAATTACGTCTAAGGGCATTGAACGTTTACTCAGAAAAAGCGTAAATATATTGAGTATTGAGTACGGTCTTAGCAACTCGAAGGTAGTACTTTTAGACATCCATGTAGGCATTTTGCTACAAAGGCTAAAAGCGTTTTAGATGACCCGCTCATGAGCGGTAGATTTGTAAAGCAGTGCTTGAAGAAATGGCTGCGTATCAGCAAGGGACCAAGAGGCAGAAAGTTCGAGAGGTCAGAGATGACTATTTTCAGGGTGAGTCCGTTTTCCTTCGTCTGTCTGAAGGCATTTGAATTGTAGGTATTATCTGAAGGCATTAGATAGATAAAAAACACTTTATTATACCACAAAAAAAACAGAATATAATACAGAAATTAATGCTTAGAATACAGGAAGTATAAAGGGCGGCCTTATCGCGGAGAGCGAGCTATTCCAAGCATTTGTCTGTCTAAACTCTGAAGTCATTTGAAATGTTTTCCCAATCGTCTGAACCACATTTTAAATCTTAACTGGATATGTGTGTGAGACGATTAAATTATTTCGCTATATTTGCTTTATCTTATTTCACATTAAAAAAATAAGTATTGAAATCATGGTGGATTATATGTAAGGCTAAATCGAGCTTCGATCGGCTTTCGCATTTTATGTAATTAATTTTAGCTTGCTGTAACTTTGAACCAAATTTTAAATAATACTTGAGAGCTTCTAAATCCATTCCACAACCTCTTATTGTCCCTGAATTTGATTAATTCTTATGCTATGGATCTTCCGGACACATTTTATAAAAAATTTCCAGGCATAGACAAGCTAGAATACAGCAATATGGCGGGTCTGGGCGAGAGTGCGCGGTATCGCCACTACAACAGCACTGAGAGAGTGCACAACAAGACTATGGAAGACTGGCTCAAGTGCAGTGTGCCTCTCACTGAGTTTAGGAGCCATGGTCAGTATATTACAGGCCTAAATCGTAGTCATTAGGCCCACCATATTGTTTTTAGCTAAATAAACAATATAGCGGGCCTAATGAAAGTAAGTACCGAACCCTAGAATGACTTTGTTGTCAAATCTACCTATACCTTTATTAAGATCTTTTTTCTCGGGAACGCTTGGTGGTATTAACACAGATTTTATAAGGAGATATTGTTATTGTGATCCTCAACCCGCCAAGCGTCGGGATTATTGCCTAAACCTTAATAAAAGTTAATACGGCTATTAAATTTCAAAATTCTTTATTAAAACCTTAAATAACATTAGTCTGGTACAAAAGTAGTGTAAATTTAATCCTAGAATACAGCATGAAGCTATGCATCCATGACTAGGGGTGCGCTTATCCAAATTTGCATAGGTATTTTAACACTTCGCGTTACAAATACATAGTTACTTAAAAATAAGTAATTTTTAATAAGGCTTTTAAGGGAGGTCTAGGTCCAAATGTGGACTGCTGGTGTTTTTGTTTCGATACTATCTCGAATTTATGTCTCTTTTCAAGGTTCCGACAACCAAAGCCGCGCGTGTCGCCCATGGGACGACCACACGAACTCTCTCGACAACCACAAGCGTTGCATCAAGGCCCTGTTCGAATTCTGCGCCAGACTCGGCCTGAAGTACTGGACCGCGCTCGACAGCGACCTGGTACCAGCCTGCGAGAACTGGGACGAGTGCAGGGCGAGCTGGGACGAGATCGTCGAGTACTTGGGGGAGTTGAATCAGAGATATCATCTGAAGTTGTTGTGGTTGGCGCCTGATTTGCACAGTCATGCTAGGTAAGGAGATATAAATACATACTAATCATTTGAGTACTGTTATTGGAAGATGACATCCCATACGAGAATATTATGTCTTAAAAACTCAACTCAACACACGACTTATGGCTAGCATGTAAATAATAAATTCAACAATGGGCTTCTGTGGCCCCCACCTAGATGTACCTATGTATGGCTGGGTTTGTTTTTGAAAACCTTCTCTTGCCACGAGTGCATATTTAGGCAGATGCACCACGGTCAACGGTAAATGGCAGATTGGGGTTGGCAGTGAAGTTATTATAATTTAGTGAAATTGCGCAATATTTTGGATGTTCCAAAATGCCTTCTGTTGAATTGAAGTCAGAATTTTCAGTTAGATTAGAAACCGAAGATTTGGACATGGTATAAAACTAAAGTCGCTTCCCGCTGTCTGTCTGTCCCTATGTATGCTTAGATTTTTAAAACTTTGAACGGATTTTGATGCGTTTTTTTAATAGATAGATTCAAGAGAAAGGTTTATATACCGACACATAGATTTCCACGCGGATGAAGCCGCGGGGCGTAGCTAGTGGTTAATAAGACTGGTTCTGTTATTAACGAAAATATACCCATGTTTGAACAACACAAGCCTTATTTCTTTCAGATATACAAACGGCGCGTTCACAAGCAACGACGCAACCGTCATCACCGCAGCAGCCGCCCAAATAAAGAAGTGTCTCGAAGTGTCGCAGCGACTCAACGCGGAATGCTTCTTGATATGGCCGCATAAGGAGGGATATAACTCTGTCTTCCACACGGACGTGGCGAAGGAAATCAAGCTGTTCTCGAAGCTGTTGAAGATTACTGCTGAGTATAAAGACAGGTTTGTATCGAGGCTTTTCAGCTGAGAATCATCTTGTTAATCAGTATACGTAAAAAAAAAGAATTTATTCATAGCCACACACTCGCATACAAACACACACTCACACATTTTGTACAAAAATTAAACATAAAAATATCAAAATACAGATTAACATAAGAATTAGGGACACAAATCTTTACATAATATAAGAAGCGTGTAGAAGAGTCCCAAGAATGAGGAAAATGGTCTTTTCCGTATCTCTACGTCCACTGCTGGACACAGGCCTCCCACAAACGACGCTACGAATAGTAATACTAAGCCTATTTCGTCGATAAACTCAATACTTGTTCCAAAATATTATTTCTACGAGGGAAAGCCGAAAAATTGGAGCATATAGGTATGTACTTGGTCTATTTTATACAGATTGGTATTCAGAACTACTACTTTTTTTTTTTTTTTAACTCTATGACTCCACAAACTTTCATAATACGGGCCTGGAACATCTATAGATATATCATCAATTTACAGCACAGCACCTTTAATCGGACGCGCGGTGAGCGAAGGTTCGCCTGCGACGCTGGAGGTTGCGGATTCGATTCCCGGAACAATTGTGTGTACGATCTGCAGATATTTGTTCCGGGTGTTCTATGTATAATAGAAAAAACCTATCTATGTAATGTATTGTATTATGTATAGCAGTTATCTAGTACCCATAACACAAGCTCTGCCTGCTTACCATGGGGCTAGATAATGCTGTGTGAATTGTCAAGCATTATTTATTTATTTATTAAATAAATATACTTAGTACCTATGTACATATTACAGGTTGAACTACAGATGCCAGCTGCTGCTAATGCCGTACAGCAACACTGAGAGATACAGCTACGACCACAGATGGCAATACTGGCAGGACACAGTGAACCGCTACATGTGGGATGTTACCAGCTGTCTCTACTTCCTGAAGAACTATAACTTAGAGCGGTATTTTAAGGTGGTAACACCGCCCGGACATCACATGGTTATGGCTAATGTGTAAGTATTTTGTTTGCCGATTTTCAAACCCATAATAAAACCACATTAATAAAACTAAGCTTTCTTTAGTTCGGTGATTTATCTATTTATGAAGGTATGTTTTCACTCATGATGTCTGCATGAGAGATGGATGACGTCACTCTCAATCCTAAGCTATATTTATAGCATAGGATTATTCATCAAAGGATTTAACTTTGATTAACTTTTGTTATCAAACGATTCTTTGTATTGATCCTAGCGGCATACGGACAACTAAATCAATATGACGCATTTCACTTATTATTTTTGTTTTCTTGACATTTTTATGTGACTATTTCTAGCATATACATATATATACTAAAGAACTAAGTATATTTAATATTAAAACCTACTGTAGTTAGTGTTATTGGCCTAGGGCCGTTCTAATTACATCAATAAATAAATAACGTCCTAACAGTGAGAGTATTTCTTTTTGGTTCGGGTTGCTATTGGTGTTTAAATAAGTTAATATTATTTTCAGTTACAATATGCTCGGCGGGGTAACGATTACAAACAACTTCGACCAGTTTAACGCGAAGAATGTGACGCTCATGATGAAATGTATCGTGGACCAGGTAAACCTTGGAACATGACATTAGTATAGCGTGGTAAAGGTAGATTAGACTATGAGGACATTTTACGCAGCGCCATCTATTGCGATTTAATAAAACATTGATGATTTCAGTGGGGCATAGTGGGCGAACGTTCGTCTGCGACGCAGGTCGCGAGTTCGATTCCCGTTGTGGGAGAGTATTTGTTTGATCTGAAGATATGTATTATCCATAATATAATACTCTGGTTACGTTAGATGTTGCTGTGTGAAAATGTTATTGAAGCTTTTAACTTCACCGACCGACGTTTCGCGAGCGGTGGGTGATGGTCGACGCAGGAGGTTACGATTTCGATTCCCGCCTCGGGACAAATTTTTGTACGATCTGTAGATATTTGTTCCGGGCGTTCTGGTCGTTTTCATTGTATAATAAAAAATATCTATCTATGTAATGTATTGTATGTATTATGTATATCAGTCATCTAGTACCCATAACACAAGCTGCTTAGCTTGGGGCTAGATAATGCTGTGTGAATTGTCCAGCATTATAATTTTTTTTATTCTATAACACCTTTTTATCCCTAGGGATCAGCGCCCCCTGCCGGCATAAGCCTGCAGCTGTCCCGCCGCGAGGGCGACGTGCGCGACACTGTGACGTCACACGTCAAGTACATAGACGCAGTCGCACGGGGACTGCGCTCGGCATGCAGTCTACAGGCTGAGCAGATCTTCTCGAAGCATTTACAGGTGATATCACACTTTATATTTAAATGCTAAAGTTTATATTCAATTTTTTTATTTACATAAGACCATAATATTAGGTACAGATATCTCCAAATCGTTACGCCTAGTAAGTACATTGACAAATTTACATCTTAAAAACTACAAGAAATAACACAGTAGTGGATGTCTTGCATGGATGTTTTACGCCAAAACAACTATCGGATCGGGCTTAAATATTGCAAAGATATAGCAATATTTTATTATATTATTTTTTAATAATATAATTAAATATTGCTACTAGGCTAAGCTTAGTCCTGGAATCAACACATAACAACTTACTACTTTTTATCCCATTAGAACAGTTCCCGTTTCCATAGAAATCACACGTCCGAAGCCGCGGGCATCTAGTAATAAATGAATAATGCTGGACAATCCCACAGCATCATCTAGCCCCAAGCTAAGCAGAGCTAGCGAGGAGCTAGTCAGTCAAGCATTTAAGTGAATATTCAGTTAAAAAAAATACTCTCACATGTTTTTGACTCGGGTGGCGCGGTGGTGCGAAACATTTTCTAAAATGGCGCACATGTTACGTTTTTAATTAGTCTAACTACAGTATCTATAATGGTTTATATATTTATGGTGATTACTAGGTATCAATTAAATTTAAATGTAGCCAGATATAAGCTTGTATCAAACTTGAATAGCAACAATTAATCACCCTATTCTGTTCACAGCAACGATATTCAACTTACCACAGCGGGTTCGGTTCCCGGCTGCTCACCAACGACATCTCTATCGAGGAATGTGAAGAATATTACAAGTTAGTACGCAAATGAACAGTAGTTTCTTTTGTATATAGGTAAAATCCCAAAATAGTCATCAAGCAGTTATTAGACTAGAATTTATCTTAGCTAGACATAGCAAGGCGATTTCTGGTTTCGGTTAACAACCGGCCAACCTAGCCGCCTACCAGCCAATGCGGCCGAGCCTTCACTACACAGTATAAATCAAAGTCGCTTCCCACTGTCTGTCTGTCCCTATGTATGCTTAGATCTTTAAAACTACGCAACGGATTTTGATGCGGTTTGTGGTAGATAGTGATTCTAGAGAAAGGTTTATAAACCATTTGACACATAAATTTCCACGCAGGCAAAGCTGCGGGGCGCAGCATATCTATAATTTAGCAAATTCAGATTCGACGAAGTTGCCCTACTCTTATTTTCGCATTTCTACCTAATCCTTAACAGAATGAAACTGTTTCAAAGACATTAAAAAAGCTTACAATTGTTATCACAAAATCCCCAATGATTTATTTTATATTTCCCTTTGTTCAACGTAATAATAAGATAAACAAATCATTTTCCAATAAAATAGGTGCCGGCGCTAGTGTGCCTCGGAGTACCGCCTTAAGCAAAAACATCTTTTCACTCTAACCCTCCCAACCTCTACTGAAGTGATCTGTGCTAATAGCTATAAATAAAAAAAATATAAAGTATTTCATATTATACTCATCAGAAAATATACAAGAGAATCTTAAAAACTAAAAGGATTGCTATAGAGAGCCAATAGATATCTAGCTTACATGGACCACAAGTTGTCTGAAATACTTTTTCTTATTTTTTTTTAATTAATACAGTGTATCTGATTACAGAAAGAACCACGGCCACGAGCCAGCCTCCACCAAATGTGAACACGTAGAGCTGGCGTTCCAACGCTACCTCGACACTTCGGACCATGTCTGAACTTACGAACAAACAACTACCGCAGCTAAATGTAAAGAAAGTGATCTTGTTTATTATGAAAGATAATAAATTGTTCTGAATAAATAATTGATTTTATTTCAAGGCTTTCGTCATTATAGTGAGTTACCGTCGCACGCGGGCTCCAAGAACACCATGGTATTTTTCGCCGTGGAAAAAGGAAGATCGTCTTTGTTGTGTAAAATTATATTTTATTTGGCTTATAATAGAATTTAGACTTTAAATATTAGATAAATAAAATTAATGAAGTGGTAGGAGATATCTCGAAAGAAGTGGGGGGAAAATGAGGGAGGTCTTATTGCCGAGAAGTAGAAAGTTGTGTTGAAAAGCTACGATTTAGAACACATCCGTCAGATTCCACTTTCGTCAGATCACTTTTTTTTTCCGTATAGGTCAGAATTTTGAACCTGGTGACGAAACAGCAATTCTCGTGATTCCTCGTCCGTCAGATTCCGCTTTCGTCAGATCACTTTTTTTTCCGTAAAATAGATTTCGAAATGGCTATGTACAATGCTCTCAAGGCAATATTTCCCGATGCCAAGATAAGCGGGTGCTCTTTTCACTATTCAGAAGCCATTAAAAGAAAGGCGAAAAAATTTAAATTAAAGAAACATAAAATTTGTTACTCTGTGTAAAGCATTGGCACAACTACCCCCGCAACTTATTCCGGAGGGATGGCTAAGTGTTCAATCCCTTATACCAGATACTGCTAATGGTCAAAAGTTCGTTGATTACTTTATATCACAGTGGATGAGTAACAAGGTATTTATCACATTCAGTTGAACGGCATCCGACAATAAATAACGTAGAGCACAATCTACTTAATCGAGGAATATCTTACCTAACCAATTTCTATTCTGTACTAGCCTGGGCCTCTTGGGTCTTGTCCTGTCAGTCCCACACGAAACGTTTCGTTCGGAAACCGTGTCTTGCTGACTTATCTCTACTATTTTCCATAGATGGCGAAGGTCCACTTGCGACGCAGGAGGTCGCGGGTTCGAATCCGGTCTGGGGACAAATGTTTGTACGATCTGCAGATATTTGTTTCTGGTCATTTGTTCACTAAAGTATTTATTTGCAACTTCAGTGTTTTATACATTTCCATCCAGATTTAGATATTTATTAGTAGATGCAGTTCAGTTGAGTGCTCGAGTGAACATTATATTGATAGACTGGCGTCATGTTTTAATCGGACGTCTTGTAGATGTGGAAAAGGGAACGAGAGAGTGCGGAGAAGCGGGGGGCTGGGGACTCGGCCGAGTGACTCTCTCGGCCTGTTGCTAGGCTAGGAGCATTCGACTATGTATTTACAAACCTAGCGCTCGGCCGAGGGATAGCTGGATATGCTTGACCCACAGGAAAGGGGTTTGATACAATAAAAAAAATCATACATATATAGAAGGTAGCTTCTGCTGTTTACCTGGTAGGCCCTTATCGGCTCTTAAGAGATCAACGAGCTAACAAAGTGTCCTGATACCAGCCAGTGTTGTGTGTCGTGATCGAGCTGCGTTCGATAATAATGAAACCGGTGGTAGTGGTAACGTTCGCCTGTCTCGCCACTCTGCTCGGTAGGTGTAATCAGGCCTACACATTTTGTAGAGGTTATGTAGAGGAGATATAAATTCAAAACATTTTCAATTATTTTATATTTTTCACATTTATTTTCAATTGTATTTTTTTAGATTTTTTGACATATTCACAGCGACTTATTTCTAAGGGCTTACTATGCTTAATATAGTACATATACATTTACTTTTACATACAATGTGCACAAAGCATGAATTTAAAACAAATTAACTACCTATCTTTGTTCTCATTCATTCTTTAACAAATTACGCTAATTTGCTTTTGATTTTTTCTCATAAATATAAATAAAATATGTAGTTCAAAATGTCAGGGCATAAGACTCAAAATGGTAAGTAATAATAACAACACAATTTATGCGTGTTTCATCAAAAAATTAACCACGATTAAGCGTGAGAACACAACGCTTAAATTCAACTAATACAGTACTACAATACTGCAAATAAATACCTAACTACAGTAAAATTTAACTTAAAATAATATCATAAAAGGATTTTTCAATAAATTTCGACATTAGCATACCAATTCTCAATATACATATAAAAATAAAAACTAACAAAATGAATGCAAGAAATAAGTAGTCACTTAATACTGAACAGTACATCTAGTCCGGTCAAGATATACATAGGCTTACGTAAATTCGCATAAAAATGAAAAATGGTGTTTAAACGTCAAGAACACCATTTTTTATAAATATTATATGTAATTTCCACATATTATATATATGTGATCGATGGGGACTTTCATATTGTTTATTATGGTGTCCCTTAAGTTCATACCAATTAACAGCTTTATGAGTTTATGTAAGCCCTCATTTTCAGGCTCCATTGACCGCACTAAAAACGGCTGGCTAAAGGAATGACTCGATATTTTGTCTAAAATTGGATTTTTTACTCGCCATTTTTGACCCATTCTAATGGATAAAATTGGTTAACTATTCAATGGATATAAATTCGTTTGGAAGAAGCACCATAATTTTAATGGTTTAAGTTCAGTAAAAGCGCAAAAGTAAATCATCCCGAAATGGGATATAATACCAGCCAATAAAATAAGTACACAATATTATAGGAACTGAAGCCATTAAGTAACTATTTTTTTTATGGGATTTTAGAGTAAAGATCATTTCTTTGGGGCTTTGGACAAACCTAGGTATAAATTAATTTCCATCATTGCACACTGGTAAATTAAATATTTTTAGGTAGCAAAAATTAAGTTAACTAATAAGTTAGTTTAGATTTTAGTTCAAGAAAAAGGACATATATTTCAAAATACACTACACACTGGTAGAGCACATAAATGGTCAACTAATAAAATATATACCATGTTAGTTACATTAATAACGTCGTCAAAATATTAAAAAGTATAAATATTATCAAATCACAAATCGATTAAGTTAATATTTTAAGGATATTAGGCAAGTTTCTTTAAAATTAAACGGATTAAGTCATTTAATTAACTAATAAATCGAAAATTAAGTAAATAACGCAAGTACTACGTGCCACGACAATATGTCAATATTAGGTATTATGAAAAACGTATATATTTGTATTACAATCATAATTGAATTGATGCAGAGGAGGCAATCTACGTAATAAACGAATGACCTGACACTAAATGGTTATAATTAGACCTTACAACACTTCAGGACTAAAAAATGTAACCAAAACTCAGCCATATGAAGAAATAATTTTTATCAAACAATTTAAAAAAAAAGCTACATTATTATTTAGACCCAAAGTAATATAGTATAAGCGATTGTTTTTTTTTCTAGGAATACAACGCCATAAACGACTTAACAGCCTTTATAATATGGTTTCATTGTGGTTATTTTGAAATGTAGTTCAATAATAAGTATAAAGATTAGAATTCGATAAGATGGAACAGTCAGATTTCAGACAAATCGCTATGGAAGTGTTGTTTCTCGATAAATATTACAATAAATAAATGTTAGGAGTTTCTATGGTATTCCTATTCTTTGGCTAATATTTGAATGATAAAAATATGGTAATTTTTTCTATTAAAATTATTATGTAATGAATAGTCCTGCCTTCTGAAAATGATTTCGCATTTAACCATACGGCAGGAAATATAAATTTTTGACAGACTGTTGAGATATTTTATTAAATTATCTTTTCCAATAGCATTTCATTTAAATTAATTAATAATGATATAAGACAGCGACTAGATTTGTACACAATGTACTAATAACACTAGTTTTTGGATCAGTCAGTCACTTCCATAGCAAAATGCCTTAACTACAACAAATAGTTTTCGTAAATATCGTAAGACAAAGCGCCAAATGATAAGAGTCGCCCACCGCGACTATTAGTCGCGATACAGTACCTAGATTGATGGTATATTGTATAGTAAAGTATCGGTATAGCTGCTTAGATTTATAAATGTTTCTTTTCTAGTGCAGCGCATCAGCATTACCATACAGAGCAGGGCAATGCAGCCAGCATCTTAGGGACGCATCTAATTTCTATGGATTTGGATCAGTGGACCGATCTCTAGTTAATTTGCAACAGCTTTATTTATGTATGTTTTTTATATATTATCTGATGATTCTCAACAGTCACTTTTGGTTACGAAACGTAGATACAAAAGGTCAAATCAGCTTCCCGACTGTATTGCGTCTAAAAGTCGCGATGGGCACTGGCTAAGTCCTCATCTAAGGGTTATTCGTCTTCCGAGGGTTCAGTACCAAAGTACCTGTCTCCGAAGTTGCCTATCCCGGGGAGGACGTAGAACTTCTCGTTGATCTCCGGGTCTAGGGCTGAAGTTACTATCTTTACCTGAAAATAAAGAAAATACATTTATTGGTTTACTAAAGTAGATACAACCTGAGGGGGAAATTTGGGCATTAGTTTGGGTTATCTTGCCTTATTGGGTTTAAGAAGATTTTGAAGAACAAACGTACGGTATGGTTAGAGAGTAAGTTTAAGCGAAAAGCTTTGCTCACACAAAACACTGATTTTCAGTATTTTTTTGCCCTTTGAGGCGATCAGAAGAACGAAACGCTAACAAAACAAATAATGTCAAAATCTAGTCAAAGCTGCAATTCTAAATTTTAACTTATATTGTGTGTACATGTAGTGGCAAATAAATGGTTATGTATGTCTATGTTTATTTTGTATTTAAATCATGTTGGATACTTGACTAGGAGGTAGTGTGAAGTGGAGTGTTTGCGGTAGTATGGGTTAATGTTTGGATAATGTCAAGGGGAGTGTTTTAGTTGGCATGGGTTAACGTTTAGGAAATTTCAAAGGGATAATTTGGCGGTAGTACTAGGCGAGTGTTTGGGGTAGCACCAGGGGAGTGTTGGAGTAGTAACAGGGGAGTGTTTGGAGCTCTTACCTGTGGGAAAGCGTACGCTATAGAGTGCGCGCCGATCTCTGCCATCAGCAGCGACAGCAGAGAGATATGTTCCTCCGGCACGTCGTGGTCCAACAGCACGCGGATGGCCATTATGGCGGCCGCGCCCGTGGCCACCGTAGCGTCCATTAACACCACGTAGTAGTCTTTTATGTCTTTGGGGAGGCGGAGGTAGTATAGCTGCGGACAAGAGGTTGCTTATGATAACTAGTTGATCAGACAGGGCGCTATGGCGCTCATTAGGGGAGGTCTATGTCAAGCAGTGGACTAATATAGGCTGATGATGATGATGACACATTTATTTTCTATTACTGTGTGGAAACCCCCTTATATGAGGGGGACGGGGTGTCTTACGGGGATTGGCAAGTGGATTGAACAATAACAAAAATGCTGGTTCTAAGAATGCATATTCAATTACTCATTAAACTTGATTATCAATAGTTTTATAATCTACCCATAGAGCACTTGACAAGAGGTTTGATCATTCACAATTATTTTGATCTGTGTTCGAGCGGTGGTGGCCCGAATTTTGCGGCAATTTCTCAATTTTTTTCTTCTAGAAGATCTTAAGTCGGACTCCTACACATTTTCCCACTTTTCTGTTTCTCCCTTCAATTCAAGTCAACGCTGAACACGTCACTCTCATTCTAGGCTTTCCGTATCGTATCACGTATCATTAGTATAAATATAAATTCTTATTAAATAAATTTAAAAAAATCAAAGTGATCACTTTATTTCCTAGTATTACTTTTAGAATTTTGTGACGTGTCCAAGAGTCCTGTAAGGACTTAAGGAAATAAAGCACTTTGATATTTAAGGGTGGTGTGCTCTATACGCAAAACTTTTACACGGAATAAAGTCTTTACCTCAGGCTCGTCAGTCTGTTGGTTGGTTTGTATGAGAATCTTGCCGATGCGTATGTCCTTGCACACGTCGCACACAGCCTGCTCCATCGTCTCGCCGGCGCGTAGGATTGAAACTCCGCAGATCTTCTCCACATCGCATTTACGACCTACGGACAATGGAGTAAGGCAGACTTTAGTATGGAATTAAGGAATAATCGAGGTTGTGTTTATAGTGGCCATGACGGTCCTGGCGTAAGAATCGACCTTGTAACTCAGCCCGTGGATGTAAAAGCCGAATTAGGGAATCTACCAGAGAAAGGGCCATAGCTTCCTTCTGAGAAGTTTTTAAAGCCTCCTAAGCGATCACCAATAAGCCTGGTAAGCGTGGTGTCAAGTGTAACGCACCAGATGTTGAATCCACGTATGCGTCCCTGACATAGCCTACCTTATTTTTTATCAAAAATATGTACATAGCGTATGAATTTTGTATTTGTATTTGGACCGCTAAAACGAGCCGATTCAGACGTTTGGAGTATGTGCGCGGGTAGTGTCTAGGGTAGTCCCTGGGTAGTACCTCTACAGTACCTGTGTAAGTGAACCCTTGCGGCGTGGGCACGACCCGCTCGCTGTACGGCAGCAGCGAGAGAGCGAACTCTATGACGAGCCGCATCAGACGCTTGGAGTAGAAGATGAACTCGTCCCGGGGCGTGTCCTTGTTGCGGATGAATGTGTGGAGACCTTGCACCTGGAATATTACAATCATTTACGTTTACTTAGCTAATTATGTAAGGATAAACCTACGTAGTCAGCCCATAGCGTAGTTGTATCAAAGCGGCGATATGACATGGTGTCCAAATAGCACGTGATCATTACAACGACACTTGAAAATCTGCTGTAAGTACTTCGTAACGCCAGTCAGTACTCGGCTTAAGAATTTCTGTAATATCCCAAAAGAACATTAGCGAAACATTAATCACGTAGTTCTTATTTTCATTTCGCGCATGGGAACATGTACTCGTATATATTATTCATACATTAAAGACCAAGTTCGGTCTGGCGAGCCATGTTAAGGCTTATGATAGAAATGACAATCCGTGGTGTCTAGGGTCGCCGCCATCTATTAGGACTATTATATTTACATAGTCATACATAATATACCTCATAAAGAGCTTGTATTGTCACTCATTGTATAAACATCTCCACTAGAGTATCTTCCTTCATCGTTATCTTAATCAAAATCTCAGGAAGATATTTTCACACACAGTTTTGGCCGAAGCTTCATTATCATGATGCTGAAACGTCCAGGATTTTTGATAGTAGAATAGTTGATAGTGTGGATGTAGGATAGGGTACTTACTTGTGGCGTGTCTTTGAGTACGTAGAGCGAGTCCGGCACGGGCTGCCCGATGTGGCCGATCGCGAGCTTCTCACGCACTTTGAAACCACGCTGGAACGAATTACACAACATTATGTCTATGGTTCATTCAATATTTAATTTAAGATATAGATTTTTTTTGTGTCGTCACAAAAAGTTAGAATGGTGCGGAGTTTGTGTGTATGTGTGCTGACCTGGTAAGTAAACATTAGATATATACCGATGAGGTAGATGAGTAGACGGCGGTAGTGGGTTCATTCGTGAATTGCTCGCGGTCAACTAGGTCACCGAGAATGTGTCTCGGTCTACGGAGGAGAAGCACCGATAGTATATCGGTAGGTACTAGATAACTGTACTATCAGACGTTGACATACATACCAGCTGCAGTTGTTTATGTACGTGCTGCACTATCAGATGTATGGCCACCTTGTTCTCTCCGCCGCGCGGCACGATGATGTCCGCGTGCGCCATGCAGGGCGCGATGTAGCTCTGGTACGCAGGCTTCACGTGTGTCATGTATTGCTTGAGCACGCCTTCGAGGTCGCGCCCGCGTTGGACTATGTCTCTGGAAAAGAGTATGTTCAAGCTGTTATTCAATTCAAACTCAACGAGGTTTTGACGCCATCTACCGGTAGGCTGAAGAAGCTCGACGCGATTCACGTCGGTGCAACAGAGCAAGCGGCTTCCGCGGTCAAACAGAACTAGGAGGCGGCTTAACCAAATAAATTCATGACCAGCATGTTGGTCACCTCTGCGTTGTATTGTGTTTAGGACGATATCGTCAGTAGGAGCTCATCGTCCTCACCTTCTAAGGCGCCTGGCCAGTCTGATATCTGCGTCGGTGTCCACAAACACCTTCATGTCCAGCATGTTGGTCACCTCTGCGTTGTAGAACGCGAGAATACCCTCGAATATTATCACGTTGGCTCCGTACATCGTTTTCTGAGAAAGGATTTATTTTATTTATTTATTAATATGCAAAACAGGAAACAATCATAACATCAATATTAAAAATTAATTTACTTTAAAATATCCGAAAATTAACTAAATGTAATGTTTGAAAGAAGCACAGCGATAAATAATAGAACGTCCTTAATGAATTGCATTTTGTTGGATCTTATCAGAGGTTTATACTGACTTGTTACGAGCATTAAGTTTTAACGTAAAAAGCTTTACATATACTGGCTAATGTAACCAAGGAAGAGCGAAGCCATTTAGTTGACGTATTCAAATTTTAAAAGGAGGTCTCTAAATATTATTTACAATAATCATTATGTACGAAATAAGAACATTTGTATTGTTACTATATATATTTAATCCTAATATTTTGAAAGCAGAGTGGCATGCCCAAATGGACAGACAACTTCGTCAGAAAAGCAGGGAAGAATAGCACAGGACTTGCGTAATAAAGTAGAAAGAGGACGCCAGCAGTGTGGTTTAATAGGCTAGCGAGCTAGTTTTATTTGTAGCTCCATATGAAAATGAGCTCCTTACTTACAGTACGGTTCTCTCTAGAATGCGTGACGTAGTTGTATATAGGAACTTCCACCTTCTTCCCCTCTTTAAGTCTCTGCAGCACAGATATTAGCAGCTCCATATCGAATGCGTCCGGGTGATCGAAGTTGTATTCGTTGCGTGTCGCTGCTTGGTGCTGCTTCTCGTTTAATACCTGAGAATTAAAAATCAGTTCAGGGCGCATCAATTATTTTGATTCACTCCTGTTACATAGAACCATCTTAATAATGGATTCATCTAAGGTGGGTGCGAACACATAAACCCCAACACAAACGGAGACTGTCCGATTAATTTGTATAATAGATCATCATTGAATTATTGTTTTTCTTAAGTAAAAGGTTGTAAACATAGCTATTTCTTATCCGATTATGTATTTATGCAAAAATTCATTATAATTTTATAGTAGACATAATCAATTTATGTAAATTAAGTAAAAACCAAGTGCTTAGACAAACCTATGTATTAGACATAGAAGAGATGAACATGCTAGTGGTTTCTTTTCACTTCTTCCATTAGTGGACAAAAAATTTAAGTGAACAGTAAAATAATTTTATTTGATAATAATTTATATATAAAATATGACTTGTCTAAGTGCTTATTTTGTAAGCCTAAAGAAATAAATGATTTTTTACTTTACTTTTACTTTTACCTAGCAAAGGCTTTAAGGGCCTGTTAACTAACTAAGATATATAACCTACTTGTTATTAATGAATAATCTATGTATCTATGAATGATCTATCTATATATGAACGGGCATCTAGTTTCCAAATGAATCGGAAATTACGTTTGTATGGAGTCTTAGGTAGGAGAGGGCGCTACAGTCGCACAAGCAGTATAAGTTCTATCGTAAAAAGTGTTCTAAAAATATAAACAGTGCAATATTCAAAGTGAAAACAATATAAAAACATTATTAAAGAAGTAAAAACGAAGTACAATTGGTATCAAGGACTAATCTGGCCAAAAAACAACAAAAACATCAAAAAACTGGACTGGCGTTCGTAACCAAAAAAGTGTAAACAAAAATCTAAAAGTGGAGAGAAATAGACAGATATGTGTATATTGTGCTGAAAAGTGAACATTACTAAACTTATTTATGTACAGACAGTGTAATAAAACTCAAATTAAAGACAAAGTGATCGTGATTTTCTTTTTCTTTTTTGTTTGGCTTGAAGGTGGATGCAAAAAATTCGAATTTCGAAGTGCATTGCGTCTTTTTCTGTATGTCACAGCCAGAGCCATCTATCAAGGAGTAGCTGAACTATACAGTTCCTAACGTAAACGCTAAAGGGCGCTACTTGTAGTAAAAATGGAAGAAATAGCTAAACTTTTGAAAAAACTTCAAGATGATATGGATATGCAAAGAAAAGAAATGAAGGAGATGAAAGACATAACACTGTCAATAAATAATAACATAAATGAAAAATTTAAGAGCTTAGAAAATAAAAACAACATGTTAGAAGAAAAAATTACGGAACAGAAAAAATCTATTGATTATTTTGAAAGATATATGAGAAAAAGAAACCTACTGTTTTTTGGAGTTGAAGAGCAAGACAGGGGTTATCACGATTTGGAACAGAAAATAGTAAACATTTTAACAAACACTATGAAAATAAACTGCAATTTAACTAATATTGAATCGGTAAGACGACTTGGAAAACAAAATGAAAGAGTAAGACCTATTGTGGTTACTTTTACCACACTAGGTAAGAAAATAGAAATATTAAAAAGCCAAAAATTACTAGAAAAAACTACTTACTACATCAAGGAAGATTTCCCGCCGGAAGTATTGAAAAAACGTAAAGAACTTCAAGGAGAGCTGCTAGAATTGAGAGAACAGGGACAAAGAGCAGTGTTAAAATATGATAAAATAATTATAATTAAAGACACCAACAAAAGAAACAAACCAGACACAGGAGACTCTTTTAGTGAAGAAAAGCAACCTAAAAAACCATACGTGAAGCCTCAGAGAAATAAAACAGAAATTACCAAATTTTTTGCACAGCGTGGTCAACCTGCAAACACCACTACCGCAGGAACTTCCTCTACCACCACTAAATGACTCGAAACTGCAGCTACCTCTCCACGTCCCTCAACCCGGCCGGTCACCGTGGGGGTCAGTGACCAAAACCCTACAGACAAACATAAACATAAACCGCTCTACATCTGCACATACAATGCAAGATCCCTTCTGTCTGACGAAAAAATGATTGAATTTAAAGAGGCCATATCCAACGTAAAGTTTGATATTATAGGCCTCTCCGAAATAAGACGTAAGGGTTATTATATTACGGAAGATCAGGAATACATATTATGCTACTATGGCGAAAATCAAGGCCACTGCGGAGTTGGATTTATGGTAAAAAGAAAATATAAAAACAATATAGAAAGTTTCATAGGAATAACAGAGAGAATTTGCATTTTGAATATTGATATAAAGCCTTTTGAATTTTCTATAATCCAAGTACACCTACCAACTTGTGACAGCGCAGATAATGTTATTAACGATTTTTATCACAAACTTCAAGAACTATTAGAACAATGCAAAAAACATATAATCATAATGGGTGACTTCAATGCCCGCATTGGACAACAAGCGTCGGGGGAACATGCAGTCATGGGCTCAACCTGTTACGGAAGGAGAGACAAAAGAGGAGAAAGACTCATACAATTTGCAATTGAAAACAACCTTACCATCCTAAACACAATATTCAAAAAGAAAAGTCAGAACTTGTGGACTTGGCTTTCACCTAAGGGCAATAGAAGCCAAATAGACTATATTCTTACAAACATGAAGAGACAATTCACCAATATTGAAGTACTTAACAAATTCTCTTTCGCTAGCGACCATAGACTCATAAGAAGCACCATACAAATGGAAAAAATACAATGTAGTAGAGCAAAATATGCACGAAAAGAGTTCAAATTGAGAACAACACAAGATGAAACAAGTTTCCTCAAAAAACTTCAGGAAAATATTAACAGGATCCACGACGATTCAGACGATGTCGAGACATACTACAAAAAAATAAAAACAGGAATTTTATCGAGCCTCAACCAGGAACAAAAACCCAATATAAAAAAGAACCACAGCATAATTTCAGAAAAGACAAAGAACATGATAGATAAAAGAAACGAGTTGAAAAACAAACGTTTTCTAAGTCGTGAAGAAAAATGTGAACTTAAACTATTATATAAATCAACAAACAGACAAATTAAAAAAGAATACCAACAACATAGAAAAACTACTTTTGAAAAACATTTAAGTATATCTGGGAGTCTGAAAAAAGCCTACAGGGAGCTAAATACTTCTAAAAACTGGATACCATGCTTACATAAGAAAACAAAAAATACTTTCTCTAGGCCTGAAATTATACAAACAGCAACAGAATTCTACAGAAAACTATATGGAAATTCTAACACCTGTTCCGACCTACCTGTGGTAGAGCACATCGAAGAAGATCAGCATAACAATGTTGAAAATTTTACTGAAACGGAAATTCTTAAAAACTTGGAAAAACTCAAACTAGGCAAGAGCAGCGGACCAGACAATATCTCTAACGAAATCCTGAAAACTGGTAAAACTATTTTGACAACTCCACTAACTATACTATTCAATAAAATCCTCGAAGAAAGAAAGATACCAAAAGAGTGGGCTGAATCCGATATTATCCTGCTCTACAAAAAAGGCGATCCTTGCGATATCAGTAACTATAGGCCCATTAGTCTTCAACCCTGCCTCTACAAGCTACTGGCCACAGGCTTAGAACAACGCCTTTCAAAAATAACAGAACCACATCAACCAGTAGAGCAAGCGGGATTCAGAAAAGGATTCTCAACCATTGACCACATACAGGTACTGGACCAAATTGTTGAAAAATACGAAGAAATGAATCGCCCGTTGTACCTGGCATTTATCGACTATGCCAAAGCATTTGACTCTATCTCGCACGATAGCATGTGGCAGGCATTAAAACAACACGAAACACCGCCCGCATTAGTAGAACTCATTCAGGACATTTACAATAAAAGCGTGAGTAGAGTCAAACTAGACCGAAAAGGACCTGAAATAAAGATAAGCCGAGGAGCGAGACAGGGAGATCCAACTTCTCCAAGAATTTTTATAATAGTACTTCAGAACATTATGAGACATCTAGACTGGTCTAAGAAAGGAATATTTGTTAACGGTAAATACCTGAGTAATTTAAGATTCGCAGACGACATAATACTTTTTTCTGAAACTGCCCCACAACTGGAATCTATGATTAATGAACTAAATTCGATCAGTCTCAAAATAGGCCTAGAACTGAACTCTACAAAAACTAAATTGATGACTAACAGCATTGAAAGCCCTATCACTGTTCAAAACACTCTACTAGAATACGCCTCAAAATATGTCTACCTCGGTAAACAAATATCATTTGGAAAAACGCGACACCGTGAAGAGATCGAAAGAAGAGTCAAAATGACATGGAACAAGTTCTGGGCATACAAAGAAATTCTCAAATCAGACATTCCCATAATTTACAAAAAAAAGGTTTTAGACTCTTGTTTGCTACCCTGCCTATCCTACGCCAGCCAAACTTGGATCTTTAACAAATTCACATCAGACAAGATACAAACAACACAAAGAGCTATGGAAAGGAGCATCCTAAACATAAAAAGAAAAGACAGACACAGAAATACCAATATTCGAAAAAAAACTAATGTTATTGATGCTCTACATCATTGTCGAAGACTGAAATGGAAATGGGCAGGCCATGTTGCAAGAATGAGCAAGAAGTGGACAGGAGTGGTAACAGCCTGGCGGGGACCACCTGGTAAAAGGAAAAGGGGACGTCCACTTGAAAGATGGGTCGACGAAATTTTGGAAACAGAAAATAATTGGGCGGCCATAGCGAAGGATAGAAAGAAATGGCACAGTCTGGAGGAGGCCTTTACTCAAATAGAGATCAAAGAATTATAAAAATCCTTATTTAATAATGCTCAATAATTAAAATTTTCTTATTTTTTTAACAATGTTCAATTTAATTTTATTATAATTCAATTATTATGTAATTTATTCTTTGATAATAAATGGCTTAATTATTATTATTATTATTATGTGCTAAAATAAAAATAAATTATTCAATAATAAATTAGGATTAAATGGATAACAAAAAGTACTTAATCTTTTCATTCTAGGATTAAATATACACTAGTATTGTACCAGACTAATGTTAATTAAGGTTTTGGTAAAGAATATTTGAAATTGAAAATAGACTACATTTTTTTATAAGATAAGAAAATGCATGTGAACTATGACTAAAACAAGGTAAAAACATGTTTTTCAGATAATCAGACACTAAGCAGTTCAACCAATTATACACTACTCAAAGGAATGTCAAAAAAGTTGATGCAGGTTTAGAATAACAAAAAACACAAAAAAATAAATGCAATTTCGTGAGATGCTAGTTTGATAGATAGGTACCTTACCTTGTAGAAGGAGTCCATACTGACGATGGTGACCCAGGGTATGTTCAGAGATTCTATTATTTTAGCGGCCACTGTGGTCTTGCCGGAAGCACTGGCGCCGCAGATTCCTGAAGACAAAATATGGTCACTTTTAATGCTGTGTTACAGTATATATCATTGTTATTGGATTAGGCTTACATGTGTTCCGTACATCGAATAAAATGTAGGCAACATATGTATTTTGGCAATGACCATTCTAAAAAAATTTTATTTATATTATTTCATTGCCAATATGGCATAGAAAATAATAATAATTATCACTGACTTTTATAATAATGGGGCTTATTGAATTGTCTGCTTAAATGCCCTGGATGTAGTACCCGAGCTGGGTACAGAATGCAATTTATAAATCAGTATTGTAACCATAGTTTTGACTTAAATAATATAAATAATAGTATGTATGTATGACAGAGCGCTATCAAACGATACCTATAAGGAAGGGCTCGACCTCCTGCCCGCCGGTGCAGTTGTACCAGGGCGGGCGTCCCGCTGTGTAGATGGTCCTTCGATCCGCGTGCAGTATGCTCTCGGCGGTGGTACGTTTGTTGGATTGAGACATTGAGGCGGTGCGCACGCGCCGAGCGCGAGGAGATTTCACGATATTCGATCCTGGAAGACAATTATAATTTAGAATGGCTCAACGTAAGGTTATATAATGGGCACATTTTTGTTAAAACTTAAACATTTTCGTGGGGGCTTTAAATCAATAACTCTTCTCGAAAGCTTAATTGACTCATAATCATAAGTGTAGTCTTATAAATATAACTGGATCTATAAAATATAGTGGAATAATATAGATACCTTATTGGTGAGTAATCGCGGCAAAAGAGACCGGAAACGATCAATTAGACATATTGGTCGAAACAAACATCGCGTCATCCAGCTTGCTACTGATTGGTGAAACTGCATCGCTTTGCGTCAGTGGGGTGGGGACACACCCTCATGAAACTATGCATCAGTAAAGTATATAGAAAAAAGTCAGTCAGGTCAGAGAGACCTACAGGTCCGACGACTGGCAAACCGTAGAAAGATATACATATATATAACACATTTATTTGACATAGATGACCGTATGTGGCCAGAGAGCCGTGAAACCAGAGACAAAAAGAAAAATTCCTAATATTGGGGGTTCAGTTCATGATCATCATACATAATGATCGGCATAACGTGTGCCATAGTATATGTAGAACCAAGCATGGCGGCTCTTTTGAATATAAAAGCCTCTCAGCTTTTTATTAGAATTAAAAATAAAATTACCTTTAAAATTATACCTAAACCAGAATTATTAGTCTTATGTACATCACTAATAACAGGTAAAGCTAGAAAGTAGATTCAGCATTGTGCTACATGCAAAGAACGTGCGGTTCGGTTTTAAACACTTTTCCATGTTTCCGAAATTTTAACTATTTTCGGCAGTAATTTTTTTACTGGAGAAATACAATAGACTACTTTGATGCCATGAATGATGATGATCAGATAATGATGACGTCTTTTCACGAACCTCAATAAATATCTTGTCGACAACGTGTCGTCTTCGGGTCAAGGGCAGTCACTGGCACAGGAAGAGGTTACCAATCTTTATAAATTCGCGGTTGGTCTTTTGCCAAAGTTAAAAATCATCTCACAAGAGTACGTAGTAAATAAATAATATACCGCGATTTCCCTAACCATAGAAAAAGACTATTCTTTAAAAAAACACCGTATCTATAGCTCAAATTCACCGTTGAGAAATTCAAACACTTTTAGTAACACGGTCACAGGTTTTCTTTTGACAACTGAAAATGCACTTTAAACCATCTCATTAAGGTTTAAATTTAGATGAAGATGTGTTAGTTGGTAAAATTCTTAACGTAAGGCGATCTATCACAGCCGTCCGCCACGTTGTAATATAAACAACTAAATTAATATGGCGTTAACAATGGGAGTCTTATGTAACAAGGACACATTTTAGGGTACTGTTTCGTATAGCAACGAAACTAAACCAACGTACCTACCAATTTATTAATTAATGAATGAGTTTGGTTACCTGCTGATTGTTTGCACTTGTCTGCAGTTAGCTTAATTGTTTAACTTGTAAATAAGAGTTCTAATTAGTTTCTATTATTTGATTGTAACTTTCTTTGTTAACAAAAATATATTTATTCATTCGCTGTATCGTAAGTCAAAGTTTAATAGGTGGAATGTAAATACGCCAAATACGAATCAGATTATTCTAAATTATGGGCTAAATTTTTTTTTTGTTTTAGTTTTGTTCAAACTGACACCCAATGTCAACAACGGATTCAGTTAGCGCACGACCGAGGCGGATGGCATAAACACCGTGAGGCCTATGCCCAGCAGTGGGTAATATCTAGAAGACTTTCTGAATAAACAAGCTTTCTCTTATTGTTTTAAACGATTAAGGCGTCACTCAAAAAAAAGTTTTATACTTGGTCACAACGCAAAAACAGGTCTGACGATGACTATGATGATTGATGAGTGATGACAGAGAAGCTGTCTTCTAATGGATAGAACATTACCATTATATAAAACAGTCAACCTGCAAGACATACGGAACCCAAGTGCATTATCTGATCAACACACTCTTGCCCATCATACAAGCTCTGCTCTCTTTGGGGTAGATGATCTCTTTGATGCAGAGTGGAATGTCTCGCATTACCTACTATCATTTATTTCATGGTTTATTTATGAATCATCCGTCGGCCCATACCTACGTCACAGCCTACGTCCTCTGCTGGACATATAGGTACTTCCCCTGATATACGCCTTATTGGCTGTTATCTTAGGAATAATGCGATAATCCCCACGATTTGCTAGCAGGTTAAGCATCAAAATTTAAAAAAAAATATTTCCATAAGCTTACAAAATAAGCACTTAGACAAGTCAAATTTTATACCATAAATTATTATCAAATAAGAAATAAGGTGATACGATTTTTTGTTCTTCATTTTTGTCCACTAGTGGAAGATCGCAGTTAAGGGAGACGAGGCGCAAAATATACAAAGAGACGCTGCTTCTCCACTTCGAGAAGATCCTATAAGTTTTTTACGAAATCCACGGACTCACTTGACAGGTTGATTCTTTCGTTTGACCGACACGGTTTGTGATTTGATGTCCACTATTTATTTTAAGTATACAAACTATAATTTATTCCATTGTAAAAGGTGAACCAACTTGCGGAGCGAATCGCAAATTTACTTATGATTCGTCATGTTGATAAGGGCGATTTAAGCGCAGCGTTGTAGCTGATACTACGCTGGCAAGATGATTTGTTTGCAGAGCCGATAAATACGTTGTAGTTTCCTTAACTTCAATCAAGCTAAATGGCTTAATGGTTAAAATTGTTTTTTTGTTTCGTTTACCTACAGGCATTCGTAAGAACGAAAGGATTGGGAGATACGTCTTGGCGGCCCGGATTAGCGCAGGACCGAGGTTAATGGCATGGGAATGTTGTGTACACTGTTTTTAAATTTTGCGGGACAAATACAAATACAATTTTTATTGGACCATTACCGGATCATTCATTATACAAAAATTTAATAATGTTCAGAATTTGTCTAGAATTTACAGAGATATGTTCGTCGATAAGGGACTACATATGTATATTCGGTTCTATGTAGAACCGAACATATGTAAGTAACCTCCCTCTGCCTGGGTGAACTTGGTAAATCAATAAATAAATATTTCGAACGATGAAATAAAAGAAGCAAATAGGAATTGCCTTGCAATAAAACAGTTAAGAGCCTACAGGCAAAGTTTAGTCTCTATTTACTTACAGTTTGCTAACATTTCAGTGTTAAAGTCTGAAAACTGTCTTTTCCATAACTATATGGTACCTACCTTTGGTAAATAGCAATAGCGGAACCCTTAATATTATGGTAAAGATAGTCGTTAGTCTTCCGTCCGGTGACATTAGGCATGGGAGTCCACTGTATAACTATCTATAACCATAGTAGGCATGTGACCTTGATATCGGATTCTATGGGTACTTAATTATCATTACACGTGGCTACTTAGCTCGGCAACTTAGCCGTGTTAAACGTGCTGATGCTTGTCAATGATATAATCCCTCCATTTGATATGTATTTAAGTAGGTATACCTTTTAGTTATCTGGTAGGTAGGTACCCATTGCAAAAGCTTACACCTACCTACTTTGGGTGACACGATGTGAGTAAAAAAGTTGACTTACAATCTACATAATTATGTATGTGTGATGTAAGAAATGAAGCTTACATCAAACAAAGGAGGTTTGCCATAATCAGCACACTTGGGAAGCGGACTAGTGATCGCAGTAGATGTGTTAAAAATACACAGAAAATAATCTGATATCTTTCCTCTCGTAGGTTCCTCTAGTCTTAAGACATTCACAGGCCAAGTCGGAGGAGACGATTTTTGCGCCACGGAATTCTTAGCATTCTAATTAAGACCTCATCATCATCAGCCTATGTTAGTTCACTGTTGGACATAGGCCTCCCCAATGAACGCCATAGCGCCCTGTCTTCAGCTTGACGCATCCAGCATCTACCTGCAGTCTTTTGCAGATCGTCATCTCACCTGGCGGAGGGCGTCCTACACTACGTTTACCGAGTTGCGGTCTCCACTCAAGAACACGTTTACCCCAGTGGTTGGCGATTCTTCGCGAGATATGGCCGGCCCACTGCCACTTCAGCTTGCTAATTCTTAGAGCTAATTAAGACCTTGGGTTACCTGTGGAAGGCGGTCGGTAGGGCCGCACATTGGGGACCGTGGTGGGCGACGCCGGCGCTCTGGTTTGGTACTCATCTTCGTCCAGGAACAACTGCTCGCTGAGCTCTAGTGCTAGTTCTGTGTCGCTGGAAAATACACCGTAATGGGTTAGGATAAGGAATGAATTGAAGTGTTTTGAAATGGTAGGTAGGAGATAAGGTTTCATTTAAGACACTAATTTACAATATGGTCTGAATTCTGCTAATCAATCGCTTCACTATGACAAAGGTATCGGATAACAGCATCGTCCATAGCGGAAATAAACTTTGCTGCTCAGCGAGCTGAGAGATTGGTTTCAAACTTGACACTTTTGACACACGTTTTTGTTTCTTTCATCAACGCCAAAGTGTCATAATGTGACTATAGGTTGTTATGGTGAAGCGCTTAATTTCGTGGAATTCGCCCCAAGTACAGTAGGAACAGGATTATTTATCGTAACATAGAAAGGAGGCCTTTGCAGTGGGCGTTCAGATGGTTAATAGAGAGACATTAGAATCTTAAGTGCATTGATTTACATTTTATATTTTTGGTCATTTTATTGTACACTCCTCTGCCTTTCTTTAACTTTGCCGAATGACCAGTACTTCCTGTATGTTATTTTTCTTTAAGCTTTAGGGACTAATTATATATATACCATATAGGTACCAACTTTTCCCTATCGTTTTCAGCGATAAGGCTACTATTTCCTCGCTTAGAAATATATAAATGCACACCCAAAATAAATGGCACATCATCCATTCATTCCCAGAAAATATATCTTAGTTAACAGTGATTGTAGATAATTTAATTCTAAAACAGTTGTGTGCGAATAGTCGTGCGTCTACAATTTTAGCTTGCGACTGACCGTCTTGAAATGCTAATAAAAGATAATTGATGGTTCCTTGTCAACCAACTAACGTCGGTACACAGCACACAGTCATGACATGACACAAGACTGTAGTAAGGTAGAAGGCCAGAAAAGTGCATATACGAGTATCACTTTTAGTAATAAACTACTAAACGTACGAAATAGGTATGTTTAAGTATGTGTATTCGGCTGCAGACTATAATTAATTAAAGTCGGTGTTCCTCTTAATTTACTGTTTAACTTGTATTAAAAAAGGAGAGCTGTTAAGTGTGAGCTACATTTGGTTAGTATTTTAATTTATAAATTCTTTGCTGATATATTATTAAACTTTACTACTACAAAAATGCTATTATTCAATCCACGAATTTTTGTCCGATGACAATTTAAAACAAATAACCGAAAGTGCACTAGCTGACATACCTACAGATTAAATTAGTAAGTCTATCTACCTAATCATGACATTCCTAATTTTATAAATAATGGTTGTTTAGAATTTTAGTCTAACATTTAAAAAGAACCCAAAAATTTTTGTGCCCTGACAGGGTTTTTATGCATTGTGTACCTACCCACTAAGACTACACCTAAGAAACTACCTGTATGCATGAAATTACAATAAATAATATGAATATGAATATTATAAGGCACTTTTTATCATATTTCTATGATATTTTAATTTGACTAATTTTGTCAAATATTAGTCAAATTCAATTAAGTATAATCCAATATTGTCCTGAAAATCTATTTATAGATCTTTCTTGATAACAAACCAACCTACAACACTTAGATTAAATTATCACGACACAAAATCAGATAATAAATAAGTAGGTATTAGTTAATAGCATTTCCATGTTATGTTAAGTGGTTTGATAGATACCGGCGCGACATCAATGTAGGTAGAATGAATGTAGGAGGATGACGTTTAGCCACCTGAAACTTTTGGTTGGGGTTTGATTTTCAGAGCAGATCAACATTTTTATTTATATAAGTTTTTTGTTAAATAGTACGTAAGCCCTCACACTTGGGGTCAGATTGGATAAAATTCCATGTTCCATAAGTACATCCAAAGTTGTGTCACTTTTAAAATAACAACAATTTTGTAATCAACTCCTGACAGTGAATCAACTCCTTGTATATATGTATAATTTACAGTAAGTGAGATAATTTGCAGTGAGACAACAATGGAAGTTTATACTTGAAGCTGTTATTATATCAGTGTTTGTAATTTTAATTTTTTGTTCCTTTTATAGTACTGTTTGAGGGGTGCATGGTTTTAAAAATAATAATTGGTGTTCCATTCTCGTATATTGGCACTTCTTAACATCTGTTTTCAATACCAATAAATTATTCTAAAATTAATTTTGGCCTCTTTTTTTAGTGTTTTATCTTAAGGTTGTTAAATCTAATTGAAAAAGAGTATTTGGTGTCTTTTACTTTTCAATTATTTATACATATATTAATGTCTCAAGTGTTTTTAACAAAATTAGCTAAGTATTACTATTGTATGTTAGGTACCTACTATTTGTTATGCTAGACTGCTAGAGCCTGCTTCTGCCCTTGCAAGGTTTGAGTGTAATATAGCTAATTGGACAATGTCACTAAGGGGCCGTTCAAATATTACGTAAGCAGATTTATTACAATTATTTACCCCCCCATCCCCCTTGTCAGCGAAAGTAAGCAAAGCTCTTACCCCCTCCCCCCATGCTTATGCAAACATTTTTCAATTATAAATGTTGTTTTTTATCATCATATCATAATACAATACATAGATATTGTTTATTATACATAGAAAATACCCAGAACATCAGGAAAAAATATTTGCAGATCATACAAATAGTTGTCACAAGATGGGAATCCAACCAGCAACCTCATGTGTCACAGGTGGACCATTGCCCTCCGCACCACATTGGTTGTACAGACAGACACATGTGTTCTAATCAGCTCAAACCTGATTCAACACATTACACACATGTAACGAATATGAAATGGAAGAATTTCCTGTGATTTTTCTGTGGCCTATTATATCCCACTGCTGAGCAAAGACCATCTCTAAATCCTTCCGCATGGTCCATCATTCCCATTCTCTCACAAACTCTTGTGAATACTCATTAATATAATTTTATGTATGGATACATTAATTCTTTTTTATCAATGCTTCTAATGCAGTCTGCCTACCTTTCTTCTGGACCCATATCTGTCTATTGAAGAAACAAAGCTGAGTTAATTTAACACAAACAAAGACTCTCTTAGGTATCAATCAGTAAGGTGTTTGACATATCAACAGGTCATTGGAATGTAATCAATCATGCAGATGGGTAGGTATATTGATTTAATGAGGTACTTACTTGGTCTAGATTTGTAATGACTTTATGGGCGTCAGATTACATAGTTTAGAGATCTTTATATATATTTTAATTATTAGAATTAATTTAGATTGTTTTGTAGGTAAATAATTTTGTGGAGAGCAGATTAAGTAATAATAAAATCTGATTTAAAAGACTAATTTTAACAATGTAATTGATATGATAATTTTGCAGTATTTTCTATCAAAACATGAATGCTGATAAAACTTGTTTACGTTCAAGGTACTTCTAATCAGCCTCAGCTATGTGATTGGGCAGATGTGTGTCACTAATTATCAGCTGAAGGTCACTCCTCTGTTTACGTTTTTCTGTTTAGTCATTCTCTCAATCATGTGCAATTGGCAAGTTCCTTATTCAAGTGTTAACACAGATGTTAGGTGGATTTCTAACAGACTAAAGCAAATAGAGAGCGTGTTAGACGGCACAGAAGCAGAGGAAAGCACATAGCACACACACCTAACAGTAATTTTGAAACAGCTTACGCATTCGAAAACAGAACGGGGCTCGGATCCATCCCGTCTCGAGACGCCGTGTTTGGAAACACGTTTCGATCTCGGACACGTGTACCGGGTTCAGCGAAGCCAATGCGCTCTGCCAATGTACTAAATAAAAGTCTAAAAATAAAACCACAATGCGTGCGTAGAGGTTATGATACAGCCAATGTTATTTCCACGAATATCACATTAAAATGGATTTAGCACTGAAACACGGCACGATAACAACTGGGAACTCGACGGAGATTAAACCCGCACTGAAAATGAATCTCTTAGCAAGACAATTCTTTCGCAACACGGGTCAGCTGTTCAAATAAACAAGGCGTAAGGATAACACACTCGGTTTACCTATCTGAGCTGGCAGAGCTGGGCGTTTCGAATTTATTCAGCTTTCCAGCCATAGCTTGCGCTCACGGACGAATGTGAAAATGTGAAATGAATTATTATTTTTATTGGGTTTTGAAATACACACGCAACGCAACGCAAGCAAGCTTTGTTTGATTGATTTGATTTGACTTGACTTGACAGAGCTCAGATAAAAACAATCATTTGACATGGACAGCTGTTGTGATTGTGACAGCTGACTTTTCAAGGAACGTTCGAAAACAACTTTGGTCGTCCGTATCACGCGATGCGTATAGAGTAATCGGAAAAGTAAAATAAAGTAGGTATAATTATTTTGTAAAGCCTTCGATAGTGCAGGTAGGTACTGCGCTTCATTTTAATTAATTAAGATTTTCTCAATTAATAAATTCAAAGTTTAAATAAAATCCTTGTGGCCAACACAAGGATTTTATTTGAACTTTGAATTGCATGGCGTCGTCGTCACGCGTCGCATCGCGTTGTCGCGTCGTCGTCGTCGTCGTTCGGTTCATATTTCTTTTAACCACGTTTTGTAGTTGTTTAAATTATTTCTCATACTATGTATGTCATGTTTTCAAATTCCATGTGAGAAGCAAAGGTAATAAAATACTCGTAGATTGCTTTATCATTATGCGCAGGAGAAAACTTTGGAATATAGTCCGAACCGAACGTATGGTATGGTTGGTTGGTTGGTACCTACCTACCCAATTAGTAGGTAGTACCCTACGAATGTAGTACGTAGTACCTAAGAAAGTAAGGCTAGGCTTTTTAACACTTTGACTGCGATTTTTTTTCGACGACTGCGATCTTTTTTTTTAACCTAAGCCATTCGTGCTGCCGCTCTACACAGCGGTTGTGTTGCGCCGCACATACGTTTCGTTCATATTACGGCTGTGCTGAGTCACACAGATCTGTATTTTCTCAGCCGCTGCGCTAGTGTGGATTTACGCATATTAGTCACTTGTAGAAAACACATACCGTGTGATTTCAGCAATCAAAGTGTTAAGGCTGTAGCAGATCAGTGGTGCATTGCTACCAAACAGCATAAAAATGTGCATTAAAATATGGGTTTTAACTGATTCATTTCATATTGATGGCAGCCAGTTTGAAGCTTGTGGCAATTTTGGCACTGTAAAATGTATCTAAAGAAAACGAGTTTACGCCCTATTCGAATGCACATATTTGTGCATATTTGCGTGGTAACGGCGGCGGCGGCGGCGGCGTTGAGTTAGTGTGCGCAGAGCTTTGAAGTTGATTGTTGGTTGAGAGCTTTGGTTGGCACGAGATCCTTTTTTTTCTGCGCTCTACAAAAAATTAAACTCTAGTTTGATCCATATTCTCTACTCAGAGGTACATAAGACTGTGCACCTACCTACAAAATATCCGAGGATCAATGCTTGCGTTCTTCAGAAGAAAAAGTTTCTATTTTACAAATCCAAGCTTTACAAATCGAAGAATGCGTCGGTGTGACGGGAAAATCTTCAATTTGGGATGGATTTGCGGTAAGCCGGCGGAATGGAGTTGCGAGGCAGGTGTCTCGTTGATAAAGCGATGTTATTGTGCTTGAATGAAAACATTCGATAAACTTTAAGGTGTATTGTGTTGTAGGTTACCTACGGCGTAACAATGGAGGCGGGCTTATCTAGGTTTAGATGCCGTACGTTATTTTGTTTAATGCTACTTCCCGGAAACAATAGTGGGGTTAGTACTAACGTAGGTACTTAAGTAAGTTTAACTTAATAAGTTTAATAAATTAAATATTACTGAAAAAAAAAATTGTTTCTTTCTTTCTATTACTTTTTATTATCTAAGTTTGTTAAGTTTGAAATCGTAGCTGATTTTCTAAGTTTTCAGCTGAAATGCACACAACTCTTTCCTAATCTACACACATTGTAAAAAAGTAATAAAACCTCAACCTAATATAACCTTCCAAGTTCCGTTCCACGCAGACACGTCGAAATTAAAAAAGAATTCAATTTTAGGGCGAGGTTGGTAACTTTGCCCATAACATGCAAATGGGCAAAGTTTCGGCTAATTGCCTGCAGTCTGTCGCGAGCCGGTTAATTAAACCAGATTCCGATGTTTAAGTAACTGAGAGATTAAGCTTTGTAATGTTATTTTAGATTTATAGCAGGTTAACTGTTAAACGACGACTTCTATGGCGCGGTGGGCGAAGGTCTTATTTTGTCAGGGTTATTCCCGCCTCGGGACAATTGTGTGTACGATCTGCAGATATATGTTCCGGGTGTAATGTCGTCGGTATCCATGTATACTAATATTATAAAGAGGAAAGGTTTGATTTTTTGTTTGTTTGTATTGAATAGGCTCCGAAACTACTGGACCGATTTGAAAAATTCTTTCACCGTTGGGAAGCTACACTATCTCCGGTGAATATAGGCTATAATAAATACCTGTGCGAAGCCGGGAAGGTCCGCTAGTGTATAATATGATGACGCGACTCAACGATTTCGAACACTGGTGTCGAAGGCGCTATAGGCGCGGCGCGGCGGCGGCGGCGTCCCGTCGTCGTCGTCGCGGGGCATGCTCGCTGAACATTCGCATCGCTTAAAAATCGCTGGCAAGTCGCCAGTGTGATAAGGCTTACCTACTATTTTCGCCGCTCATTGGCTGTATTTAGTTTACCAGCAAATACCGAATAAAAAACAACAGAACGACAACAACGAACAATGAATAAGAAACGAAAGAAGCCAATACCTATGCTAGTGTGAGTTACAATCACACAATGTGAATTGTGTAAGGTGTAACCGTGTTCTTGAGTGGAGACTACGACTCTGAAAACGAAGTGTAGGACGCCCTCCGGCGACGTGGTATGACGATCTGCGAAAGACTGCAGGCAGATGCTGGATGCGGCAAGCTGAAGCCAGGGCGCTATTATGGTGCTCATTAGGGGAGGCCTATGTCCAGCAGTGGACTATTATAAGTTGCTTATGAGGTGAGGCACGAGTTCCTTCGATAACTCTTTGTGTTCACAACAAGCCTGCAGTTTATCAATCGCTCTCAACTGTCGAACTCCGACTGCGAGAGACTGTAACTGCAGTCCAATAAATTGAAACAAACTTTCATGAGAATTTACTGAGAAGAACGTCTGGGAGCGGGATTATGTACTAATGTCTCACTTTATGCCTCATAGTATTGCGGTAGTTTATAGTTTTGCACGTGAAAGAAAAGAAAAAAGACTACTAGATATAAGAAAGTATTATTTAATTATTTTTTTCAACTAGTAATTAAGGTCTTTGGCTGAAAAACAGCGCTGAATATAATAATGTTCAGCCCACGCTGAGCCAACCCCTATTTTTTTAGGCGCAAATATCACCTATTTGTGTCTTTTACCCCCATGATAAACTTCTTTGTTTGTTTATTCTACTATTTTGTACCTGTGTCTAAATAAATGTTTTTTCTATTCTATTATATTCTTTGAAAATGCTGATACCTGAAAATCCTTTAACATTTTACATTGTTTTTCAGGTTTTCTAGACACATACATACTTATATATCACATTTTGTGACGTGTCTACGAGTTCTGTAAGGTCAATGGAAACAAAGCACTTAAATATTAGATTATTTTTTTCTTATGTATCTCATTATAAGTGAACCATGTGGTTGTATGAGAAAAGAATATATTATATATATATACCCCCGGGAATATTTTTTGATGGGACTAGCTCAGCATCATTCCCCATTTCATACAGCGCGTGAAAATCAAAAATGTTTGATGTAGGTAGCATGAACATTCTGGCTAATAGTAGTATAGCTGCATATACTTGTATATTTATTATAGAGCTCGTAGCAAGTATTCGTAGCACGCGTAGCCTTCGTAGCACACACTTCGTAGCGCCAGCTGGTTCTTATTGTAGAACTCGTAGCAAATATTCGTAGCATACATTACATACGTAGCTTTCGTAGCATGCATAGCTTCACCTATGTCATTTTGTAGCACTCGTAGCAAGGCCCGCGTAGCAAATGAAGTTGCTTCCGCTTAAAGATCTAAACGAACAGACTCGCTTAGATCTTTTAAACTACTCAACGGATTTTAATGCAGTTTCCGCAATAGATAAAGCGATTCAAGAGGAAGTTTTAAAAACTATTTGACACAAAGATTTCCACGCGGGCGAAGACGCGGGGCCTAGCTAGTTACTTATAACGTTGTAAATAAGCTAAACGAAACGAGTTATATTTAAGCTTCAAGGTTTCGTTTGCCTAGTTAGATTTAAATCTGTATTATTATTTTTTAGTTCGTTAAAGAGTTATGGCGGGCGTTATGCGGGCGCAGATAGTAAAGATACACTTAACACAAGATACAGGGGACAGATAATTACAAACGTGAAATTAGGACTTTTTGAATTCTTTTTCCAGCAGAGAATGATTCTAGGCTAATATAATGATTTTGATGATAAAGTAGAAGGCATGAATTTGTTCTGTCTTGTAAAGACAGAACACTTACAAAGTTCTCCAAGTTGCAATTGAAAGTTGCTGCGCGCTTCTGTTTCTAGACGGGGCTATTTGTTTCAACTTAGCGGAGACTTGTCACTGAAGGGGAAAGGGGAAGGGGGGGACAGGCTTTTGAATTGGGATTTGAGAGTATATAAGTTGGTAGGTATTTTTAAGTAAATCTATCTGAATTATTTCGTTTGAGAAAGCACACTTTTTGGAGCCTTTATATCTTATACTTTAGTAGCTGCGTACCGCGGCTTCACCCGCGTGGAAGTCTACATGTCAATTGGTTTATAAACCTTCCTCTTGAATCACTCTATCCATGAAATAAACCCGCATAAAAAACCGTTGCGTAGTTTTAAAGATCTCAGCATATAGGACAGGCAGACATCGGGAAGCGACTTTGATATTGATATCTTTATAAACCTAAATAATAATTATATTATAAGATTTTTATTGCGGATTTTTTTAATAGATATAGTGGTTCAAGAGGAAGGTTTATAAACCATTTGACATATATATTTCCACGCGGGCGAAGCTGCAAGTCGCAGCTAGTTTTTAATATAAGTGAGTTTATAGTATAGCCAATATCAATAAAATATAATTTAAAGATTAAAGATTCTATTCACAAGTAAATGCGTCTTCCCAAAAATGTTCATTGAACAAGATGAAAATTGTCTGCATTATTTTCTACGAGGAAAAAAAATCACGCCAAAACGCTTAAAAAAGTCGAGGCTCTTTAATTTTTTTGCACAGAACCTTATTCAAACACGTGAAAATGAAAAGGCATAATGAAGAACATAACGCAAGCTTGTTAGCCTTCAAATCTCTCGAACCATGAATGGTGGAAGTACTGTCAGCTATGAAAATTTGTATACACTCCTAAGTTTTCATTGTGAATCAAACCTAAAACTTTTATGTTACACTAACTAAGTAGGTATGTATGTATTTATAATTAGTTGATAATCACATAGTTGTGATAATTTGTATTGGAACTGCATTCTGAAAAGTTCAAAGATTGATATTGCTACGTTGTTTATGGTCTCAATGCTTTAGGATAGTAAAATATTTTTTTTGTGGTATTCAAAAATGTTTATACATTTTTATTTGAGCTACCTAGCTTCTGCCTGCAGCTTTGCATACGTTTTTGGGGATAACAAGGGGCGAAGCCTAAATGACAATCCAGGTCTAGTGATTCTATGTCTATGCTAAATTTCAGCCCGATCCATTTAATAGTTTTGGCGCGAAGTAGCATCGAATACCCAATCTATTGCATTTAAGTATATCTACATAATAATAGTGTAAGTGTGAAGTTATGAGCACTTTAACAAGAGTGAACCTATATATTTTCGCAGCTGACTGTATTTATGCATGGCAGAGGGACCTGTTCTGACGCAGACATAAAAAGTCAAGTCGTAATCCAAAGCTTTACGCCACACTCGAGTTCATTTCAATTTGGCGACGGGATCTTACATTTTTTACGTGAAGCGGCAGTTTAACGTATAGAAGGATACGAAAGCACTTTTACGTATCTAGACTAACATTAGAAAAATAGGGTACAAGGTGTGCAAGTGAATGCGACTAATAATAACTATAACATCTGAAAAGACTCTCGGTAGGAAGTTATGGCCAGATCCAAAAGGTACTCGTACTCCTAGACTCGGCACGTATCATCAGGAAGTTCCTCTCTCTGTACCCTAGTCACCGGCCGCTTGAGCCTAGCGAGCGGTCGGTGATCTACCGTTTTGAAATATTTTTTACTATAGAATAGGTTCATAATATTTTATTGTATTTACTATACTTCTATATATTCTCTAAATCGCTATAAAATGTATTTTATAGCGATTTAGATAAATAATAATTTAACACCAAAGAGAAATAACAATTTAACGCTTTAACAAAACCATTAAAAAAATGATTATAGTTTTTTGATTTGTTATTTATATATTTTGTTAAGTACTAAAATCGCTCTTAGCGATAAGTCCGCCCATTGTGCATCTCTATCTTTGTTTGTTTGTTATTTACTGTTTTTTTTCTGTGTTTGATGTGCAATAAAGCGTAGGCGTAGGTATTGTATTGTATATATGTTTCTATTAAAATATTTTATTATGTGTCTTGTTGGCATTTCCTTAATTACATAATAACAAGGCTGATTCTATCCGTTTCACATCACACCCCTGGCCCAACCAACCTTGATTGTGAGCATTCTCAGTAAATCCAAAGCACGTTGCATGTTAGAATAACTTCTAAAACCCAGGCTTTTATTGGAGACGGGATCAGCCTACCTATAGTCGTTCATTTTACGTTTCCGGGTGTGACTGAGGAGTTAGGTACCTGACTTTTCTCCCATACCCATGTATGGGAGAAAAGTCAGGTTTCAAATAAGTGACATAAGTTGAAAGAAAGTTATGGTTTTGTTTTGAAAGCATTGATTCATCATTTCATTCGTCTCTCATCGGTATTTGAAATTGATTTTGCACGCTGCGCGTTTGCAAGTACCTATTCGTTGTTGAAGTAGGTATTTGGTTTTTGTGTTACCTTGTTGTTTTAGGGCTCGATACCTACAGGGTAAAACGGGGCCCTATTATTAAGACTCCGCTGTCCGTCTGTCACCTGTATGTATAATATGTACTGTATTCGCAAAAACACGAGTGAATCGGACTGTGTCGCCAAAGAGAATACAATAACTAAGTAAAACGCGTCATTGTCTATTCATATGTATGTCTGTAGTAAAGTTTCATTAGTTACTTACCGTTGAATCAGCCAAAAATAGAACCACATCCGACTTTCAGTAGCTAAACCTAAAGCTGAAACACAACCCTCCCATAGTCGAGTAAGCATTAGAACAAAGCCCTAGACAAATGGCTACATCACACGCTTTCAGCGTAATGCAATGAACGAGGAATGCTAATTTAATTAGTCAATTGAATTGGATAATTAATTCGGGCGCAGCTTTCAGGATTCATGCCGTAGATAAGAGGGGATGGTAGCGTTTTAAAATGCTGCCTGAAATAATAAATGACTTTGAGGATGGAATTTTAATCTAGTCACATTTTGAATGAAGCTTTCCGACTGAAACATAAGTTCAGAAGAAAACATTAGTGTGTTCGCGATATAGTCGTACATAATTAATATATTGTCTGATTTATTTTATTCATTTAGAGAAACTCATAACGCCGTTTATAGAAATACGTTGAAAGAAAATGCTAGCCTAATATATTTTCTGGTGTCGGACAACTTTTAGTTGAATTATTTTATTAAGATTATATATTTAGAGATTATTATTATTATATTAGCACGGAGTGTCCTGCAGGGCAAAGGCCTCCCTCCCCTTCTTCCACTTATCTCGGTCCTCAGCAATTAGAAATAAAAATAAATTAAATAATAATCATAAAAATAATGCTGGACAGAATTAAATAGACACTGTAAACAAACATACAAAACTTCTTTAGTTACAGATTTTAACCTTAACGTTGTTTTTTGTTTCTTTTCGACCGTCTTTTGTCTAAAATGAAGGGTGACTTGCACTAAATATTCACTTACATTGATGAATCGGACCCATGTAAGTAATTAAATGTGGAAAGCGGCATGAGAATTGGTCCTTGCACCATCCTATGTCCCCTGCCTGTAGGTTTTACATAAACTGACCTGCACGAAAGATCTGCACTGACGTTAGTGGCGTAGGAGGTTGCGGGTTCGAATACCGTCTCGGGACAAGTTTTTGTACGATTAAAAAAAATATTAGTCATCTAGAACCATAACAAAAGCTCTACTTAGCTAATAATAAATAGCTAGGTGATGCTGTGTGGATTGTCCAGCATTATTATAGACAGAATGCATTTATCTATAGAGCTTCTTACTCGTTTAATTCATTACTTAATAGGTAGAAATAGTGAGGTAGATTTATTCAATACCAGTACAAGTAAGCTTAGACGCTTACTTAGTGACCAATTATTTAAAGTGTAAACTACATTCTGTTATCTGTTTAAATTAGTTTTCTTTTTTAATTATTTTTTTATATTATCTTCATGAAGTCGTCAACCTACTTAGCTTCTTAACTTAAAATGTTTAATTATCTATCAGCGGAAACTTTTAATTAGCCGTCAGCAAACATGCACTGGGTCTTTCCAGGCATTTATTTATTTAATTTTCGGAAAACTTACGGCTAAACATATAGCATGTTCTATATATGTACCTCATTTGTAAACCTAGCTGTAAGTTTCTCCAAAATTTTGTAAATAAATAAATAATAATTGAAACAGAAATAAAAACCACTTGCTTACAAGAACGAAATGCAATATTATTTCTAATGACTCACCACTCTCGTTTAGATGCAACCGTAGAATTCGCATAAAATAGAGATAATTCTCCTTAATTCCCTATTCTCGATTATCCAAGGTCCTGTCAGATACCTACCGTCGATTAGCAGAACTCGATAGATTACCGTGAGTTATCGCCGACAGAGGCGCGAAAATTACTCGAATAAATGAACGAATTACTCGATTCAATCCTAGGGGATATTTGGGCGGAAGGAGGCTGGTTCAGATTTATGTGGTTAGGAATTATAATAAAGAGGTAGAATAATGCCTTGTTTCGTTGGCGCCAATGGAAGGCTTGTTGCTGTTTATGCTGTCTGTCTTGTCTTAAGGTGCGTACAGACTAGTGAAACGTAACATGAAATGTATCATTCTACCTTTCCTTGCATGATCGCTGCAAGCGTGGACGCATAGCGCGCTCTTACCGCTTATTCACTACGAACCTCCCCGCTGGCTGTTGCCCCGCGCACACTGCGCGCCCCTTTGTGTTCGTTCGAAAAACCGACAAATGATCGGTCGTGAAATGGACATCTTGCGATTGATTTTTAGAAAAGGATTTAAAAACAGATTTTTAAGACCGAGCCAATAGTCCGATTCCCAATAATGAACATTCTTAATTTTCAATAACCAACCACAAAAACTACTAAAATGCCTCCACAGACTCCCCTCCATGTAAAACTGTCGCCTCGCCTCGAGATCTTTAATTTCCTTCGAGACGGTTCTTTCGCATCTTTCGAGGGTTTATTAAATCATTTATTTACTGCAAGCTGTGCGCCATGCTTATTTATGAACGTTTATTAAGTTTTCAAATTGATTTTGCATCGGAGCTTCTAGACAGGGACTGAGTGAGTTTGACGGAAACCAGAAAACGAGATAAAAAATAATCATTCTATTTTTCTGTACCGTTTTTGAACTTTTGGTATGAGAATAGTAAATTGTGAAGCTACGAAACCGCAACATCCTAAAATGAAACTATCATGGTTAGGTATTCCGCGATCATGGCGCATGAAACTATGACAAAATATTGGAAAAATAAAAAATGAAATCATGGTAAATGTCCCGTTATAAATTGACTTTTGTGTTTAAAATAAGTAGCCTAGGGCCGATAAATGTTATAAGCACACCTGCCTATAAGCCAGGACAGTGGGTAGCTATTGGTACTTACCTATAGTATAATACGTCATGCTCTGCTTACTTTGGAACTAAATGATGCCAGTGTGAAATGTTCAAGTAGCTACTTTGAACAACGAACGAAGTTGATGATGACGTCGATCGCATGGATCGAAGAACCTTACCACCAAGTGGCTTACGTCATTGACACATTTCGTTTCAGATCTGAATATTTTTTTAAGTAAGGTCACCGAAATAACAGATCGGCCGTCCTTCGTTTTGTGTGATCCGACGTCACCCGTCCACTTCGTAGACCTCCACAATGTTATCAATACAAAGACTTTCACGCGTTTCAACTAGACACGACCCCGGGCCTCTCATCGAAAATTAAGGTTATCGATAAATAATGGAAATATTTTACAAACTGCCATTGGGCAATCGAACCGACATGTCCCCATCAGCCACCATGCCACAAAGGTTGTCATCCATTCTTTGTCGTCGCCTGCGGCACGTGAGGATATGTTTGTGGTGTATTTAATTTCGCTATATTGCTTTCCACCCCTACTATGAACACAATGCACAAGCTACCTACAAAATAAACAACGAAAATTAATAATATTCCCGGCTTTATCACAGCAGCGTGGCATACACCAGTAGCAGGTATTTTAAAACTTACGCGATCTGAACACCTAGTACTTTTCACAGGTATTTATCACGTTTATTTATCGGTTTATATATGTATAAATTAGGCTGCTTAGACGTGAAAAGGTAACAGACAGGCAGACAGACAGACTTATAAATTTATCAACATCATCATCAGCATATGTTATTCCACTGCTGGTCATAGGCCTCTCCTAATAAGCGCCATAGCGCCCTGTCTTCAGCTTGACGCATCCAGCATCTGCCTGCAGTCTTTCGCAGGTCGTCACTGGTCGAAGGGCGTCCTACACATAAATAATAATTTTTGAACTTATAATAATTGATTAATGTGGATGGATGATGGGAGTACCTATTCTTTTGCGTGTTATTATTTTGTTCTTGTTTTGTTTTTTCACTTTACTTGTTAGTTATTTGTTTCGAAAACCCGTAGTTAAATCCGTTTGGGCAAGATTGGAGACTGACAAATTTCCGAACTACGGAGAAAACCGGATACCGGTTTGGCTATGAACTATTAGGTTTGATACAACAATTACACATAAGTACATTGTTTGTTATTTACTTATTTTAGGTAAATAATAACTAAGCTCTTACCTGTCTTACTGATACAGGTAAGAACACGAATCTTCATTAGAACTAACAAAATAACTAAATTGTCAATTTACCTAATAAGTACTCGTGTGTGTAGGTACTCGTTTTTTATACATACATCATACATCAAAAGACAATATTGTCTTTTGATTTAATTTGATAAGGAGCCTAACTTATAGGTACTTCTTAATATTTAAGAAGCGAAAGTCATTCGCCCGTCTGTGTGTAGCAGTAGAAAGTGTCTTTATGAAATTAGACAGGTAGACGACGGTGTCACGTAGACGGACGTAGGCTACTTTTCCCTGAAAAAGAGCGTGCGAAGCTGCGGGCAGGCAGGAGCTAGCTATACATACATACCCGCTGGTGTCGTGGCCCCCAAAGATTCATTGCGATCGAAAAGGATTCATTCTGTAGAATCGTGAAGTTCGCGGAAATAAGGAGGAGCGATTTGAAAGTTTACACTGTACAAATCTACTTTGGGATTTACGCCTGTGAGAAAAAGTGGGGAAATTGATAGGTCGTTGTAATTTTAAGGTTATTTGTTATTAGTTTTGTCGTGGTGTAGTCGTGTCTTAGTTTAAGGCTAAATTGGACTTTTTTTATAATGTTTTTACGCTCGGTATCGTCAGAATAGAGTATGTATGACTAGTTTCCGCACGCATCTTCACACGGGTTGTTGATAGGGACGATTTATAGTCCATTGGAACTATTTGGGGATATAAGTAGTCTAGTTTTAATTATTGTGTCTTTGCTATTTTTATAATATTTGATTGTATTCTGTTTTTCGTGCCAAATGAATAAATATTTAATATAAAGAGTAGTGTTAGATTCCAGGTTTAAAACCTATGCAAAATTTCAGTCTAGTGCAGACTCAAACTTTGCGTTCACTACTTTTGACGTAAAGTAGTAACAAACATTCATCCATCCAAACTTTCGCATTTTTAATACTAGTTTTCGCCCTCAAAACACGTGGCAGACGGAAGACTGAAGAAGAAACTGGTTTTGCTGGAGCAGATCTTGGTTGTACCGAAAGTGGCTTGTTTCCGCACTTCCTTAGACATTTCGAAAGGTAGAGATAAAGTGTAGAGTAGACGTAGACAGTTATATAGAAATAAGAAAAGTTTAGACAGAGCCAAGTTTAGTAAAAGGCAACGTTACGTGATCCTCGGGAATTCACTCCGCATCCACTATTATTCGAATCAGTGGCTCGTGAGCGGGCATTCTTATGTAAAACGGCCTTGCGTTTAGAAAACTAGTGATGTTCCGCGGTGATCCGTTTGATCGGATCTAGGTACGCTGATCTGTAATAATCGAGAAATTAATTTGTAATTCATAAATAACAAATCGTATCAATATGTAGACAACAAGCAACATTATAATATATAAGCAAATAAACACATTTTCGTGTGTGTATAAATAATAAGTTTATACACGCACGTTAATGAGATTGAGATTTTACAAAATACACATTAAATAGCTTAACTATCTGCAGACTCTTGCAAACAATCTAGAGGTATTTCAACTGACCTAACACTCAATAACATTATTTTAAAACTATGCGTTAAATAACCCAGTCTCGATGCAGCCAACTCGGACCTTCAGTGAAAACGGTTGCTGAAGAGTCCTGAAATAATGCTGGATAATTCAGACAGCATTATCTAGCCCCATTCTAAGCAAAACGTGTGTTATAGATACCAGATAACTGATATACATAATGCAATACATTACACAGATATATATTTAATACTTAGAAAACGACGAGTAAATCCGACACAATATCTGCAGATCGATTTGTGCCAAGTTGGGAAATAAAACCCGCATCCTCCGGCGTCGCAGGCAGAACTTTGCCCGCCGCGCCACATTGGTAGTCAAACCAACGTTTGATTTGAATTAAAGTAAAGAGAACGTAACGTTTAATTTGAATTGCGAATACCTTTTTTGCAGAAGGCAACACTAGTGAAGGGTGCGTATTCACGGCACGCGTTCCAATCTCGAATCGGTATTCCAAACTATTCTCCCATTGATCAAGATGGCGGCTGGCGGCTGGCGGGAAAGCTTTATTTTCTTTTTTTTGGCGAGGTTCAGTAATTAAGTTTGTTTTTAAACTATTCTAATTATTTCTTACAATAATTAGAATAAACCTAAAATTAAAGTGAACATTAAAATATTGTTATTTGATAATAATGAATAGGATAAAATATATGACTTGTCTAAGTGCTTATTTGTGAGCCAAAAGAAATAAAAACTTTTTGATTTTGATTTCGTAATTGTATCTAACAAAATATTTTTTTCTGTTTCAATAATACATAGGTAACTCCTAAAGTTCTAAACTCTAAGCTATTGGGCCCAACTTGGTGTTTCTATGCCTCTCACTGTTTTTTTGAGTAAGTAGTAGATATCTACCTTCCATATCAATAAGTACCTACATATCTGCCCGCCTACGAATCGGTAGGTAACTAGGTAGTCCAAAAATATACCCCGTAAGAATAACTCACGCAGCAGAAATATAAAAAACATGCGATAACCATTTTACGTAACCACTTGATATTTCCCCTTTCATATTCGAATATTTTTCATAGCCGTAACAAAATATCCGAACGTATTTTTCATAGTCTAATAATATTCGGATATTTTCGTATTCGTAACAATGCATATTTTACTTTTTAAGTAAATTTGCATGGAAATGGAAAGCTGAAACTAATTTGTGTCGCATCTCGCGGGACAAAGGGTGGAATTTTTGCAAGTTGAGTTAAAGTTTTTGTGGAAGATTTTTAAAGCACATTTTCTTCATTATTTTAAAACTTTAACGTGGAACTTTATCCGCCTAACAATTAGGATTTTACTAACATACTTGATTAAAGAAGGGTCAAATACGAGTAAGTACAGTAAGGATAAAAAAAGCTAAACTTCGTAGTTTATTACATAGATATATAATGTTGCTACAATTTGACCCTTTTCATTTATTTTGATTTACCTATTATATCTATGCTTTATTTTACCTGTATCTAATAATATAAAATGATTAAATCATTTTCAGCCTCATCAGCCCGTAGATTCGCACGCGTTGTTTCTTTTAAAACTTTAAAAGGTCCCATGGGAACTGATTTATAAAATAAAAAGTAGCATATTTGTTAAAATTTCAGCAAGATCAATGCATTAGCTTGAAGAAGTCAAAAACGTACTACATCGAAACTTTAGCATTTAGCTATAGTGATAGTATGATGAGATTTACATTGAGACGAAAGACAAAAATATTGAATGGAATTCGTCGAAGTCGATTTCTATTTTCAACTACATGTTTAGAAAGCTTTTAAACTAAAAAGCATTTTTGGAATTTTTGATGGATGGACCAATAGAATGACGAAAAGAATACTGGGTGGTGTCATAATTATGACTTACCTTAATAAATAGGTTAGTTCGTAATAACCTAGGTACTTATTAAGGTCAAATAAATGTATCTTTAACATTTATTTGTCCATAAACGGGTAACGTACAATAACACAAATAATAATAGCACATACTAACTAAATAATATAATTTAAAAATAAATATAAACCTACAGAGAAACAATAAATAGCTACCGTGCTAGCCTGTTGGCACAGCTATAGGCCAAAAAGGGTCAAACTCAGCTTAGTGCTGAACCACGCGTGGCGCGAAACAACGGTTTTCAGTTTGAACTTGATTAATTAGATGACCTGATTATAAACACTTTACAGATCTCTCCTGACTATTTGAAATAGCAAATACCCCTCTAAAATTTCTTTCATGAAATTATCACAGTTCCTACCTAATAAAATTTACCCGGTTGAGTGTACAGTAGGTAGTTTGTCAGATTGAAGCCGTTCCCTTTGTTCCCGCGGGCAGGAACTGACCGTTTTCCTCTCTGACCCCTTTGTACCCGCCACGTTTCAAAGGAACCCTGAATGTTTCAAACTTGTCACGTTTTACTGTATTGTCGGGAATTGGCTAACCTAACTACTAGGTTGTAGGTTTGATAGAGGAAGGATTTTTTTATTCACTTATATAATAATAAAATAAATAATGCTTGACAATCCACACAACATCATCTAGCCCCAAGCTAAGCCAAAGCTTGTGTTTTGGGTACTAGATGATCGATATACATATTACAATATATTACATAGATAGATATTTTTATTATACATAGAAAACGACAAGGAACACCCAGAACAAACATATGGGTATGGGCGTTAGCAGCGTTCTGCAGATCGTACACACAATTGTTTTGACGCTGGAATCGAATACGCAACCTCCTGCTTCGCAAGCCGACCTTCGTCTCTATGTCTTTCAACTGTATTTAAGGTAAGGTATTTTATAATAAAGTTAAGGAGTCAATGAAATATTATAGTATTGAATTGGCACTTTAGTGAATAAGACCCTTTCCTTGTAGGTATAACCATTTATCAGTAGTTAAACAAAATGACTCAGTTACCCCACTCAAAGCAACAGCACGAAATCCATGCCATTTCACTTCCCTAACTTACGTAGTAAAGATATTAAAGATCTCCGTCATTATTTCCAAGGTTAAACCAGTGAGTAAATCATTATTTTTCCCAAACGCTGCAGTAACAAGTCGACCCTTAATCTCTACCTGCAGGGTATTAGAGCCCTTTGGAAACATACGGAATAGCTTCCACATCGTTAAGATTTGCAATTTGGAGGCCGCTTGCTCCGGTTGGTTTTTTAGTCTTTCGAGTTCGGGGGCGAAACCGGTCTTGCTTTATCTGTACTTTTTCTTATGAATATCTTATAAACTACTTTTTTTTTAAATTTGGTATAATACGTTTTGTGCGCCCGCTTAGATTGAAAGAAAAAGATAATTTTCTGTACAAATTGTAAAATTCAAATTTAAAGAGATAATACAAGACGTAGAAGGTCAAGTGGGTTATCGGATGAAAGGTACCAGTTTGTACATATCTAAACAATTTTTGATATTTTAGTAGGTTTTATATATTCTGAAATAGTTCTCAAAAACTCGAAAAATTTAACATTATCCCCTAATCTCTGAAGTTTGCTGGGCGATCCAGCTGAAATGTAAGTACTTACGCTACCCATAGTACATATTTTTGATTTGAAAATACTGCTGGACGGAAGCCTTCCTAAGTTAAGCCCGTAAGCATTACCTATGTTAGGTGAGATAGTATACATTTAGACCTCGCCTACCGACGAGTTCGCACCGACGTCGTCGCGTCGGTCGTCGTCGTCGTCGACTTGTGTCCCCCTCAGGTAATAAAGAGGTTCCGCCAACTACTTAGCAACACTTGAAAAACATAAATCCCTATATCGCGATTGAAAAAACTATATGAAAGGTAAACCCAACCGACAGCCTGAACACTTAGTCCAAAAATTTAATAAATTTAAATTTTTGGACTTTAACTTTAAATAAACTTTTAGTAAAATTTTGTACATAAATTCAGAATTTTCCGTTATCGTCCAAAATCCAGTCCCGTATATCCCCAACCATCCCCTCGTAGGATATAAGTAGGTAATCGCGTTACCCCCGGGCGGCCGCAGTTGCACGGATTTATCAAATAAATATCCAAACAGGCTCGTTCCGTTTGAAATTATAAACTGAACAATATTTACGACAGTTGGGGAGAGTCGGGGAGGTGAACTCACTAGTTAATAATAGTAGGATTCGTTCATGAATTGGGGGAACGCGGTATTTTCATTTTTTATAGAGTTGAAAAAGGAATTTATTTTCGGATGTAGGTATGTATGTTTTTATTAGGTGTTTATTTTAATTATCATACACGTAACATTACAGCAATTTACAGCTTCAAGTCGTTACATTATGCACATAATAAAACATCTTCGAGCTATGGATCTCTCTGAAGGATAGGATTCGTAACGAAAACATCCGACAGAGAACCAAAGTTCACATCAACATAGCTAAAAACATTAACAACCTAAAGTGGCTGTTGGCAGGTATATATTGCGGAGAACCGACCACCGCTGGGGTACCTGAACGTATTTTTGAGTGGAGACCGCGACTCGGCAAACGAAGTGCAGGACACCATCCGGCCAGATAAAAAATAATACAGGATATAAGTTTCGTAATCTTGTATCGAAACACTCAAGAATTTAGGTGCTCTTTTTTTCTAGGCTCCATGATCGGAAAAACATTTTTGAAAAGCCTTTCACATGCACCTATTGTTTTCAGTCTTTTGTCGCCGTCGCCAGTTTGGACAGACCCGTGTCTCTGCACTAAAACCAAGCTATAAGGTTAGTTATTTATGGGATAAAGGCTTAGAGCAAACGAGCAACTAGCCAGCGACTATTGCATAATAATATATTGCATGCATAATATTGCATGATTATTCGCAAAAAAGTCGCTTCCCTACTTCAGCGTGCGCGAGCAACGGCATCCTGAAAATGTTTGTTTCACGTCTGGACTGTCCCATCCAAAACAAATGGATGAAAATATTAATGGGGTCTACATCCATCTAAATGTTAGGTTAGTAAGTTTTCAATTTGTATTTTATTATTTATTTTTTAATTTCTCTACGTTATAATTATTCTAGTTTTATTTTATTTTATTGTGTGATTTTGTTTTTGACATTTTTAATTTGTATGTGCATTATTTTATTATGGATTATGAATCTGAGATCGGTAGGTACACCGAGGCACACTAGAGCCGCCTATTTTACCTTGTTATTATGTTGAACAAAGGAAATTTCAAAAAAATATTTGGTTAGTTTGTGATACATATTATATGCTTTTTATTAATGCCTCTGTAATAGATTTATTTTGTACTAGCTTTCGCCCACCTACTTCGACTATCGTGGTACCATACTTTTCATGGTACCACGATAAAAAGTATCCTAACTATATGTTATTCCAGTACACATACTATGTATGTTCCAAGTTTCATCAAGATCCGTTAAGAGGCCTCCGGAGGGACGAATTCTTCATACAAACGTAACACCAAAATGATTTCCAATTCAAGCATATTTCCACTATAATATTGTATTATTTGTATTTGAATAGTATTTATCTAGGTTCCTAAATAGTTTTGTTTTCAAAATACTTACCTAAAATTAAATGAAAGCCAATCGCATTTTGCACGTTTTTATGCGAAAATGGACAAGTTTTCTTCCTATTTGTTTCGTATTAAAAACAACAATATCTTACGTGTTATTTATTAAGGAACATAGCTTATATTGTCTAGTTACAGAATAACAATACTTTGTGAAGAATACAAAAAGTTTTCAGTCATAATTTTTGGTATTACGGAACAAACCAGATTTTGAACGGCTAATATTGCTATCGCGCACGCATGGGGCGCGGCGCAAGGGTTAAACAGGGACATCGATATTCAGAGCGATTTTTGCAAGCGAGGGTCGCCGGACCTTTAAGGTGTTTTCACGTGAAAGAGTAACATCCATCCATACATCCATCCAACTAACATACTTTCGCGTTTATAATATTAGTAGGATAGTTTAGGCAGATATACGAAGTGTTTTTTTTTATATCTTTTTTTATTAATGGAGTTTTGTCACAAAGTGACTATGTCACTCCCATATGAGATGAATTCTTTATATTACAAACATGGCAAAATATGTGCATACACTTAATTTACTGATATTTTTCGCAACTCACAAGATGTAGGTAGATTCGTTGTAGAAGTGCCTATAATTGCCATTTAAAAGATACATTATTTGTGTATAGCCCAGTTGTGGACACAGCGAGTTTACGACGAAAAATGAGCTTTCAAAGCTGCATCCAAGTTAACTTTTTGGCTTTTCACACAAAAACGAATGTGTTTCTACAGTGTCTCGTTTGCAACGACCTTAAGGGCGGCGACAGGTCCGCTTACACCAGCGATATAACCTCTTCAAGTGCCCTCTAGTGGACGATCTAGAACGTGGCTAAAAGCAACTGCAATCTCCGATATTGTCTTTTATACATTTTCTCCGATAATTTTATATTGAAAAATAGTTGAGCTAGATTGGAAAATGATATTCAATACTTCCTTAAGATTTTCTAATATCCTCAGAGATGGAATCTCTGAATGATATTTTCTTGCAGAACCTTTTACATAATATCCTGAATGGAAGTCTATCTAGCGCAGACATTTCTGATATTTCTCGAAGAAAAAGCTTTTTAGTTTCTTTACATTAATAACTCAAATGAAAAATAAAATATTTCCTTTTGAGAATATATAAATAGATAAAGTTATAAATATGAAGAGGAAGCCTTCGTTATCATAGGCCAAGGCCAAGTATAAGTAAAGTCGGTCTATAAGTAAAGGGGTTCGATTTCTACCAATGGTTAAATGTTTGTACGATCTACTAATATTTGATTTAGGTGTTCTGGGTATTTTCTAAATAGAACAAAAAAGTATCTTTCTATGTAGTGTATTGTATTATGTATATTATGCTTAGCTTGGGGCTAAATGATGCTGTGTGGATTGTTCAGCATAATTTATTTATTTATTAAAGTTCTCATTGTAACAAGCCAGTAAGTTTTTTGCCGAACAACATCAAACATCTTCATAAATGTTTCCGAAAACAAAGCTGAAAGCACTGTTTAAGAAGAGCTAAACTTTTGGACACTTAAAGATCTAGTCCAAGAATTTTTTTTATTCTCCAAAATACGCAATTGCGTGTTACCTTTCGTTTATTTATGCAAATTTGTAATTCAATTCCTCGTTTAGTTTCGGCCAATTGAATTCTGGCATACTCTATTAGCCGTAATGAGACACGCAATTGCGTATTTGGAGAAATTATAGTAGGCACCCTGGAATAACTTAATGATAACTTTTTATTCCGATAAAACATACGCGAAGCCGAGGGCTGAAGCCAAACACGAATAAAGTAGTGAGGAACAGCAAGTTACAATTGGCAATAAGGTAAGTCCAGTTAGGTAAGTGAGCTTATAGCTATGCTATCATAACCAAGGCATTCAAAGACTACCGGCGCCCTAATAGGACGTAACATCCATTTTATTAATGCAATTGTCTACAACCTTTCTCAGATAATAAGGGACAGCCACGCAAAAAGCTCATGTTTTCACCTCTCTTATCACTAAACGCAGAAGGCTTATATTGCGAGTTGGCCAGGAGTTTTTCTACTCAGAACATTAGGCACCGCCAAGCAAAAAACATGCCAACCTTCTTTATCAGCTAAGAAATAAGGATAAAAATTCTGCCACGAGTTTTTCAGGTACAGTTTTACAAAAAAGCTCGGATTTCTTACTTTATTACTGATAGCACAAGGTTCAGATTGGACAAGACTTTTTTAGACGATAATCCTAAAGGTCCTGTTAAATTGGCGAGAACACACGGAGTTAACGAGTGGAACCCTCGGGATTGTTCACTTGGGTCCATTATTGTTACGAAACGTGCGGAACCCTATTTTGATAATGGTTGCCAATCAGCGCTGCCATCTTGCGGGTAACTTTTGCAATTACATGTCTGGGTTTGTTTGTTCTGTTTCTTTGGTTCGTAAGTATGGAGCGATTTGTAGAATGATACGGCAAGGGTCGCGGTGGACAAGAAGTGGGCCGTAAGTGGTCGTGAAACTTATTTCATGAAAGAACTAGTTTCATCATTTTATATGTTATTGATTACTAAGAACTTGTTGAAAACATGCGCTCTCATAATCATTTGGTAACTAGTTTCAGCGGCTTTGCTTGCGTTGTTTCTATGGAAACGTTTAAAGGTTATTTGTATTTCATGGGAACTGTTTTTTGGGATAAAAATTATTAACCTATGTTTGATTTCAGGCTTAAAGCTACATCTATTCAAATTCAGCCTGATCCGTTCAGTAGTTTTCGTGAAGACAAACATCCGTCCATCAAAACTTTTGTAACTATTTATAAAATTTGTGTGAATGATTGAAAGTTAAACTATTTTAGTTTACTATGTAAATGACGTCATGAAGGGTGCATTGATATGACGACCGATGTGGTGCGGTGGACGAAGGTCCGCCTGCGACGCAGGAGGTTGCGGGTTCGATTCCCGCCTCGGAACAATTGTGAGCACGATCTGCAGATATTTGTACCGGGTGTTCTGGTCGTTTTCTATGTATAATAAAAAATATCTATCTATGTAATGTATTGTATTATGTATATTAGTTATCTAGTACCCATAACACAAGCTCTGCTTACCATGGGGCTAGATAATGCTGTGTGAATTGTCCAGCATTATTTATTTATTTATTTATTATTTTATATAATTCAGTGACTACTCACTAATTTCGTCGCTCGTTGGTTCTTTTTCTCACTTATTCAGAATTCAGCCAATTTATGGCAAAACTGTGAACGATTATAGCTTCACTGAATTTCATAGATACGTACTAGGCGTTCAGCTAACTCAATAATATGCAATAAACGCCCGCACTCAGACTTGTAATGAAGGACAATGGATATTGGTAATTTTTTTTTTGTATTATTTTTCCCTTTTCATTTGACTTAGAATAGTATATCTACATTATAATCATATATTTTGAGCTAAGTCGTATGTTTGACATATTTTCATTGCAATAAGTAAAAATCATAACTTTAAAAGTTATATTGCAAGTAAGTATTTTGGGATATAAAAGTATTAGTTCTTGGCTGTATAGAACACAAAATAAGACATCTAGTTAATTCTAGTCATGTATGGTATGGCCCACGGTGTTCCATCTAGGGCCATGTAAAGCCCTGCGAAGGCCACACATTACCTACCATTAGTCGCGATCAATCATGTGGCACGTGGCGCTGGCGAGCGGAGATATTAATGTCCGCTGCCGCTGGCCCAGTTAGCGGACTAATTGGGCCGCTGCCTACCACTTAATGGAAGATGACCTGCTTTAGAGCTGATTTGTTCCTTTATTACAACAAACTTTGATGACAAAGGACCGCTAGTTAATTGAGAAGTATCCGTGAGTGTATCACTCGCGATTTTCTTTTGTATTTGATTGGTATTCAAATTGGCAAAGCGGTTAAAATAGTATTACTTAGTGATAAGTACCTACTCACTGATCTTGATATCTAAACCAGCCTTAGTTGGATTAGTCTACCTATCCCTATGGATAATCCCGATAGCTATGTTTCTAAATTCTGGCGCCGCTGAAAACCAGCGCTGTATTGGCACCCGTGTCAATGCAGCATTTAATGCTGAGCCGGTAGCCTATTGTGTACTCGTCGCGTCGTATGTAAGCATTGTTCGTAATTGAATTGTTGATGAGTTCTTTGTATTATTTTTTATTTTGAAACGCAAATAAACATTTTCTATTCTAGTCTAAATAGAGATCCATGGATAGCTAGCCCTCTGTGCCAAATGTATTTTATTTTATGTATTTTTATGAAATTCCAGGTGGCAGTGAACAATCTGCCAATGGGAATGCTTACAGAGGATGATCAAGCGATCATCTATAAAAAGATAGGGTTGACAGATTTGGTAGCCGAAAAATTGTTAGGACTCATAAATGTAAAGTAAAATTACTTGAAAGGTAGGGCTAGCACACGCTGCAATAGCTGGAAACTTAGTGGATTTTCAACAGGAAATATCAGTTTTCAGAATTTCAATTCACATAGAGGCTTTGTTTGTTTTTAATTATTTAATTATTATTTTAATTGAATGATACCACCTATATGCACAAGTATATTTTTAAGTTATTTAACGTGAAATGCCATATATTATTACTAATTAATGAACCATTGAACCATTGTTTGTTTCGAAGAATAATATTCCTAAACAAAGCAATCCCACAGATTGAAACGTCGTCGTCGCGTCGGCGTGGGTTCACACCTTAAAGCAAGCTATACCCATACACCTCGCTAAAGCTGGATACACGATGTCAAAGGACGTCATCAAGACCGTTGTATTCCCGTGAGCCTGAGCCAGTAATTTGGCTCACGTATCGCTGCCGTAGTCGCTACGTGGCTCTATGTCAGGTTACTATGGTTATCTCGAAGTGAACTCACTTTCTAGTTGTTAAAACTCACTTAAACTTCCGTTGACGTGAGCCCGAGCCATAATTTGGCTCACGTATTGCTAGCCTAGTGGCTACGTGGCTGTCTTGTCTGTGTCATGAAACTTAAATTTTTCTTCCATCTTTCCAGGAATAAAGCTTTATATTATTATATTATGTATTTCTAAGCTGTGATTTTCAGACAATTAATTCAGATGGTTTTTTTCTAATACATAATTGCAATTAAATCACACCGGCTGTACTGGGTCAACAACACGATATTAAATGAACATCCGATAGAATACTTAAGTCGAAAGATATTCACTGGTTCCAGTAGTAGAGGCGGATGATTAATTCTCACATTGGGCTGCCTCAGCACTCCCCGGCGTGTTTGTCTAGTTGAAATAATTGCATTTTCTTGTTAACATCGCCTTTATGTTAGCTTTTGAATAATTACTTTGTGGCTATTTTATATTTTAGGCTACGTTGCATTTTTTGTATGGAAACTGCAGTCAAACAATAATTAAAATGCGAGCGGGCGCTTAGTTCCTAACACTAAACAGTTCTGAAGCCTACCTACCTAGGTATAGTTATTTCGTAAGCAGTGCAACCATTTAACGACTTTGTCGCTTCACTATCACATTCTAAGGGATTTTAACTGCCCTGGCGACATTTATTACATATTTTGCGACAAAAAATAAACACGCCTTTTCAAAATAACAGTTAGGTACTTGGTCTTTATTCAACCTAGCACAAACACCATTTACGCAACAATAATAATACGGGGTGATAATTAATATTTGCCCTATGAGTGAAGTCCATTCGTCGTGTTACCAAACACCGTTCCATCTTAAAATTATAAAATATTAGAGAGTATAGTGGAAATACGATTTATTGATTACATTTTCCAAATTCAAAATAAAAATAAATCATATTCGATATTATATTAATGAAAATTGATCAAATAAATTAAATATAAAGCCAGGTACCTAGTGCTTAATCTGAGTTGCGTTTGAGTGTAAGTGTCTGGTCATGTTTGGTGAAGTCAGCCTTGAGGGACGAAACAAGATGAAACTCGGTTCAACTTATTTTAACAACTTCTATGAAAGCCAGCATAAAGCAATATAGATAAAAGGTATGAACTCAAAGGAGCCGTGATAACGAATTACTACATTAATTACTGCAGATAATTGCAATTTACTGGCAACATTAACGTCGAGAGGTAATTACAAATAAAAGAGGCGTTCGTGGCGTGAAACTGCCTATTATATCTGGCAATGCAGACATTTGATATATCTAAGGTGGTGCAGGAGATTCTAGGTGTTGCATTATTTTGTGTTATACAGCAAATAATTTAAGCTTTGAATAAAAAAAAATCTTTGTTTAAATCACAATAAAATGATCTTAAACTACTAAAAGTGTTAGGAGTTAGTATTTGTTAGTAAACTCTTTCATAAATCTTCCCGAAAATAGGAAAGTAAAGTATCCTACTTAGAATAATGATACCAGTCGTTACAAATGTTTTTGCCTATCTCCTTTTCCTTGTAGAGAGAGCCTACAATATTTACCCTGGCAACTTTTACCGAATCTGTGCTCGTCCAATATCGCCGCAATAAGTATTGTATTGCCGAATGTCTGTGTTTGACTGTTTGTGGAGACCACTACAGAGAGATGAGATTGTGGTCTTTGTTTGTTTGTATATTGACTAAGGATATGACCACTTGTCTAATATTAGTAATCCGTATTTTTTGATCACTTATATATCGTTCCTTTAAGAGAATTTTTTTTCAACAATAAACCTGCTCTTTGTTTTTGTCGCATATACGAGTATGTGTCTACTTTGAGTTGTGATTCAAAAACCTTTATTTCTAAAATAAGGTATTTTTTATATTCTGTTCACTTCAAATTCCTTATGTTTCATGTAATATATAGTGTTTTATGTGCATTGTAAGTATTAAAAAAGTACGATACCGTAAACTTAAATAACTCTACTAAAGATTTAGTTATCTATCACGCGCCCTTCTTGTAGGTTCTGTACTGCCCTGCTGAGACTGGGTAGTGAACGCTACACTTCGAGTGCTGAAATCACACCGTATGTGTTTTCTACAAGTGACTAATATGCGTAAATCTACACTAGCGCAGCGCCTGAGAAAATACAGATCTGTGTGACTCAGCACAGCTGTAATATTTTTCGAACGAAACGCATGTGCGGAGCAACACAACCGCTGTGTAGAGCGGCAGCACGAATGGCTTAGGTTAAAAAAAAGATCGCAGTCGTCGAAAAAAGTTCGCAGTCAAGTGTTAAAAGACGTAAACTATTCGATAAGCTTTCTAGTATGTACATTTTTTGTTAAATTATAAGCCTCAACCTTGAAAAATATCAATGGGTACACGTACCTACATATAATTCACAAGAAAGCAGTTTGGCCTTTGGTAGTTAAGAAAACCATAAAACAGCTCAATTTTTCCTAAAACGGTGTATTTTTTTTCGAAAAGGGCAATTTCCTGGGAAAGTTGGCGAAAGCGCGTGAAAAGCGCTACTTAATGACGGCTAATGGCCAAAACGACGAATACATCCAAAGACCTTAATACGTCATTAGTGAGGATTGGCCGAGTGCTTTTGCTAAACGTTTTTCAGTTGTTTTAGGGTTGCCACGCCACGCCAGCATTGATTAGGTAGATAGGTTAGGTAGTACGTTAAACGTAATTATCAAAAGGCACGTTATAGGAATAAGGAATGTTTTTGATACTCTATGTGTTTCACTGGCAGTTCATTTGAGACGGGACCTTTGTTTTTTTTGGTTTTCTTTTTGACAGACATTTCATATAAAATTATTTAAACTGATACCTACTCATCATTTTCAATAGCCTTTATGAAAAAAAAAATATAAATACTGCCGATAAGCCTTTTTATACTGGCAGAAGTGTGTCAAACTAGACTCAGAGCCATAAATCAAGAAGTTGAAGCCCTTATTTAACAAGTTTTCAAGTTGGCAGCCCTAATCCCCATACGACATTATCGCACTAATTCTACGTGATTTATATCGAAGGCGAGATTCTGCGGGATTACGCGGTTCGACGGCGGATAATTTAGAATAGCCGCTGTTTTGGAATACCATTTGGGAATTACCAACTCGTATTGTTACAAAGGAGAATTTGGTTTAGTAATTTCTAATGAAAATATGTGATCAGGTATTCCGATCGATCTGTGTGTTCAAACGTAATAAATTAAATTTTGTTCACGATTTCATTAAACGAGGTTCTTCAGTCGAAATTACATCAATGAACGGGCAACTGTAAATAATTGCATATTCATGTCGACTGTTTGTATTAGAAAACTGACAAAGTATAGAAGAGCTTTAGTCGATCAACTAACAAATCTAAAAAAAACTTGCGATGTAGGCGTTACTGTGGTATGGCGGGTCAAACTGATACAAATAAATAATAATAGTAAATACCTGTGCGAAGCCGGGACGGCCCGCTTGTACAAAATAAGAACAAATAGCTTAATCTGAAACACATGAGGCGATTTTGTAATTTTCTGAGCGAGTTTAAATAGTAGATTGTATTATAAGGGAGCAGAATAATATTTTTACGGCGAGGGCGCTTTTTTCAAAGTACGTCGCCTGAGCCAAAAATATATTTTGCGCCCGATTGTTATACTGTACTTTGCATCACCCTCTATGAGAAAATAAAAGGCGCCTCATATTTCTCCATCACATTTCTTGCGTCAGTTCGAATACTTTCAGGAGTTAATTCTATACTTTCACTGTCACTTGAAGAACTCATTTTCAAAACAAAACCATGAATTTCTAACAATCGGTGAAAATTTACGAAAACGCGGGCTGTAGTTCGCACGTTTTTTAAATGATTTCTTTTATTTATCCAGCCACCAGCGGCGGCGTAACTATGGGCCGTCGTACCAGCCAGTCTTTTTTCAAACAATATTTTCTATTTCTTTGGCGCTGAACACTAAGATGTTCCAAATTCAAAAATTGCACGGCAAAGATGATTGTGGCGCACTTGTAAAGAGGATTAAAAACTCATTACTGCCCGCTAAAAGTTTCTTATAGAAAACACCACCTTTGGGTGCACTTGAAGGCGAACCAAGTCGTCCTTTTCGAATAGATGGGATGAAAAATAGATTTTCGTCGGCTTCCTCACTAGACTATGTATTGAAGTAGCTAGATTTGACTTACCACTTCCTATTTACTACGTCCATCTATTCCTCTTCACTACGTACGAGGGTACCACGAGGGTACGCGTATCAATTTCATTATCCTTTTAATTACGAGCTCGTCAACTGGATCGGAGATGACAGATTGTTGGCATTAACCCTCTCGTGTTGGAGAGGGATGGAGGTAGACAGCCAGGAGAGAGGGAGAAGGAGATTAAGAGAAGAGAAAGGATTACTGAATATAGTGCTTGTTTGTGACGTTTTGTCTTGTTGGTTTGTTTGATAAACATATTAATTTTATTAGGAATAGAATTTTGAGACGAAAAATCTGTAAAATAATTAAGATATATTTTATTAGAAATTAATTCTTCTTTAACAGGCTTAAATATAAGACATAGAACCACTCACCTCTGAAGATTTTCAAAAAGCCACACAATATGTTCAGATTAGGTATTATTTAATCAAATAAAATAAAAAAAAATAACAGGGGTAGGTACGTTTGTCCCAACAGTTTATGCATAACATTACCTAATCTGTGCTTGAGAGACGTGTGATATGTCCCAATTAAAATTAGAGGTGTACCTACCTTTCCTAAATAAGATAAGCTATCAGAAAGGGTATAATATAAACAAGAAGCTTTTATAGTTTAATATGTATGTCGTAACCGGATGAAATTGATAACTTAAAAAGGGTCCTAGATCTTAACCTTTTTACAATGCGCCCATTTTTAGCTCTTAATCTTGTTTAATTACCGTACTTATCACAGTCAAGTCGTATTCGCATTTCTATCTGTCAAAAGTAACTGTGTCTACGAAATACTTCATTTAGTCTTATATTACTCACCTTAGGGAACTTCATAGTCGTGTATATACCAAACAAAAAAATATAGCAGTGGACGGGGTATACTTCGTTATTTATGTAAGTACTATGTTAAAGAATTCCGGACATTTTCACAAAGCAATCACACAATGATACAAACGTGTTTTTGAGTGGAGACCGCAACTCATCAAACGTAGTGTAGGACGCCCTCCGGCCAGGTGGGATGACGACTTGTGATAGACTGCAGCCTGGATGCGGCAAGCTGAAGACTGGGCGCGCTGAGGCGCTCATTGGGAGCCTATGACTAAGAAAAAAATAATCAAAGCTGAAAATAACATCAATCTTAAAGTCTAAATTATAAATAAAAATAACAAATAGTAGGCACTACCCTTCTCTCCCCTCGCATTTGCGTCCGTACCTTTTATGATTTCCGCGAAAAGGCGGAATTCCTTCGCATTTATAAATACGTTAAAGATGCCTCACGGAGGCAAATCGAATCATCGCCTCCGTAACGCTCACGTCACGACTTTATTACCGGAAGGGGAAGTGACGTCACAAAGGAGTTGAAAAGCGATGAGAGTAATAAAATTTCTGGATAAAGATTTTTCATATTTATATGTAGATATATTTTCTGAAACATAGTATTAATGCTAGATTTTACTCGTTTCTTCATAAATGTGTGGACTTGAGCGAGAATCAAGTAGGTAGTTAAATTATTAAAAATTCAAATTCAAACTCTTTATTTCCTGACAACAAAGGTCCATAGAAAACACAAAATTACATAAATAATACAGCGATGAACATAAAACCAAAATAACAAAATCAAAAGTATACCTACTCGTAAGTAATTTCACCCAGGGTGTCGTATTGGACAGTCATATTTATCAGATCTGAATATCAGGATTCTGTTGTTACTACCTGTCACTCTGCTCATCAGAGATGCCACTCGCTTTCGCATAATTGCCGCGACCTGTAAACGTTACATTTACAAGTAGACACAAAATTCAAAATATTTTATTTCTATAGGCTTAAACAATTACCACTTAGACAAAGTAAAAAAAAATATAGATAAAAGAATAAGGCGTTTCGATGTTCTGTTCACCTAAATGTTTTGTACACTAGTAGGAAGAAGTGAAAAAGAAATCACACATATATCTCTTATGTGTCTACTACATGGTTGTTTGCCTATTTAAATGTGAGTGATTAGATCTTTTTTCTATCGGCCCAATCGTTTTAGGAGATAACTGCAAATAAATAAACAAGTTTTCCTCTTATAATACCTACCTACATAACATAAAATATGTAGCTCAGCTACCAAGTGGGCCCAAAAACGTCGATTACCTTACTCCTTAAAAGCTCTAGCTCCATTAGATGGGACGTGCCTCTCGCGAGGCAAACAGCATGACTCGGCACTCAGTAGGAAAATACTCGGTACAGGGTGTAACAGAAATAAAGACCAGACGAATTAAGTCCTCTTCCTCAAATAATGAAAGTAACGTAATATCTGAGGGACGTGAATTCTCCGGACCCATTGCTCAACAATTGACAACCTCTGTGGCGCGGTGGGCAAAGGTCCGCCTGCGACGTAGGAGGTTGCGGGTTCGATTCTCGCCACGGGATAAGTCCAGCATATATAAAAAAAATATATATATTTTGTGCTAGCCTGATGAATGCATAATATCTTTCAGACTTGAAAGGAACCTGCAACTTTTAACCGAAACATACCTAAAAAAGAAGTTGTATGTAAAAAAATTGTATTTTATGTTGCTTTTTGGTGCCAACAAACAATTTCATTCGTTTCATTCTTTCTTTGTTTCATATTTCCACATACATCCATTTCTCGAAGTACCCAAGATCGAGTCACTGCTAATCAACTTGGTAAGAGTTTTGCTTCACCCTATACCTGAGATACCGTGGGGTCCAGCGATCTGCGACTCGCCGCGCTCGACCCCGGCACGGTATCTCAGGTATAGGGTGAAGCAAAACTCTTACTAACCCTGTTTACTTTGCAGATTGGATCCATCTCCTGAAGAGTGCAGGTATCCCGAAATCCCGAAGCTTTGTTATGGAGACGCTTGCGATACAATAAAAACTTATACCTACAATACAAAATACTTATTGGGATTCAAAACAAAACAAATCGAGTAGGTATCTGTTTGTGGAAAGCAAGTTTTAATTGTTAGGATTTTTTTATTAAGTTTTCATACTGAAAAAGCGCACAAGAACATTATTTATTTAAGAGTTTCATGGAAAATTTAATAAGTAGCTGTTTGCTTCTGTCTTTCTGCATCGTTAAGATCTGTAACTTTCTTAATTAACAAGCAAACAGGATGCAGGTTCGATTCCCATCGGATTTTAGCACTTTGGCTTATTTTTGGGGCTGTCTGTGAAGAGAAGGTTTAAGGTTTGCGAATCTTTTAACATTTTATGTATAACATCTTTTCACACCGTTATACATAAAATGGTTATACGCCGCTGAAAAGTACCAACCCATATCCTATCCCAGTTCTTTATAGATAGATAGATAGAAAAAACTATCATACCACAGTATACAGAAATAAATACTTGAAAGAAAAAATGGCTAAACTAAAAAAATAACAGGTATAATGAAAAATAATTACTTTTATATGTGTGCGATATTTCACTCTGATCCATTATTTACTTTTGGCGTTGTCGGTCAACATCTTCCCAACCGGCACGATCTTTCGCATTTATAATAATGCATTAGTAAGATAGGGTACCTACCACCTACTTCATTGGTATAACAAATCACCCTAACAAACCAGAAATCAAAACAACACTTTCTTATTAATTAAAACAACGCGAACAATGAAACAGAAAGCTACAATACATTACACAAACAAGCGATAATAACGTTTCAACATGGCGCTGCGCTGTGACAAATGGCGGCCGTAAGCAGGTGTTCCTATAAAACATAATAATAATTTATATTGTAATTGTAATAAACATGTACTTACATCATAAAACAATTTCTCAATTTATAATTATTAATGTTATCGTTGTAAGGTAGGTACACCTACGTTGCTCCATATAGTTACATCGGACTAATTAAACCCAAAGTAAATAAAATTCTTTCTGTTTTACTAGTTTCTGCCCGTGGCATCGCACGGGTTGTGTCGTTATTTCTATCCTATGGGACCTTATTTATGGGGTAAAAAGTAGTTTAAGTTTGATTCCAGGCTTTTAACTACATCTATGTGTCTATACAAACTTTCAGCCTGATTTGTTCAGCAGTTTTGGCGTAAAGAAGTAACAAACATCCATTATCACATGCATCCATTCATCCATCTATAATCTATATCATATTGATTTACTTTTAGAATTTTTGATATTTCTATTAGGTGCATATTCACTTTATACATACTCATATTATAAAGAGGAAAGATTTGATTGTTTGTTTGCATTGTATAGACTCCGAAACTACTAGATCGATTTGAAAAATTCTTTCACCGTTGGGAAGCTACACTATCCCCGAGTGACACATATCAAATAAAAAAGAACACTTGTAACTAGCAGCAGATGAGGCAAGAAGCGTTGAGGTCGATGAAATGAAAATCAAAGTGTGCACAGCTCCTATTTGTAAATCTGGATATACCTAGCAGGATTTATTTTGGACTTGTGTGTGCCAATCTCTTAGCGATTTGTGCCATTGTCATGCAGCTTTCTCATACTGTAATCACAGCATTATAGCAAACCTACAGTTTGTTTTCCATTTCAGAAAATTATAGAGGCTTTTGTTGAAATAATGACGACAACCTTTACATTGAAATTTGCATAATCAACATGAACTTGTAATGGCGGATAATTCTTTTAAATAATTTTGTATAAGTTTCGTAGCCTTTTCTAACTCACGCGTTACTTTAAAATTTATATGTATAATAGTATGAGTGTACGATTTATGTATAAACCGGACATTTACACTTCTGCAAGCGGTGCACTTTTACCTACCTAAGCTTGGACAGCTCAGTACGCGTTCGACCGCTGTCCCGCGTAGTCATATCAAGCAATAAATAAAGTATCAATTTAAACATCTCTCTATCAATTATCATTTCCATCTCTTATCATATCACTATCATCTAAAGGTGTAGGGCCGGAAACCTCACAATGAAGGTGAAAGTCTGTGCCGTTGTGAAGATAATTGCGTGAAAACATTGATGTTGTTTTCGCGAAAACTTTTACTTTGAATCATTATTATTGTTAGTTTTATATAGAGTTAAGCCATCGAAAGTGAATACCTACATAATTTAAACGTGGAAGAGCAAAGCCACCTTACAAAGGTATTTCCATTATACTTAAAAGGTGTCTTCCAATATGATTAACACTTTGAGTGCTGAAATCACACGGTATGTGTTTTCTACAAGTGACTAATATGCGTACATCCACACTAGCGCAGCGGCTGAGAAAATACAGATCTTTGTGACTCAGCACAGCCGTAATATTTTTCGAACGAAACAAACGCATGTGCGGCGCAACACAACCGCTGTGTAGACCGGCAGCACGAATTTTTTAGGTTAAAAAAAAGATCGCAGTCGTCGAAAAAAAATCACAGTCAAAGTGTTAAAAGGTGTCTTCCAATATGATTAAGACTGTGTACTTATCCTTTATTATTGAACTAGCTGCGCCCCGCGGTTTCACATGCGCGGTGATAGATATTTTGGATAATATACAATATATCTTTATGAATTGTAGCCTATGTGTTATTCTGATATGTAAGCTATATTATTGTGAAGTTTCATCAAAATCCATGCAGTAGTTTTTGCGTAAAAGAGTAACAAACATTCTCACAAACTTTCGCGTTTATAATATTAGTAGGATAATCATTTATATATTGAAAAAAACTGCTGAATGGGTCGGGCTAAAATTATACACACATAATGTAATAGACCTGGAATAACACTATTATAACTAGGCTTATTTTAATTCTTAAAAACGTATGCGAGGTCACGTGTAGATGCTAGACTGTTATAATCTTTATATATAAAAATACATATATTGCTGTTCGTTAGTCTCGCTAAAACTCGAGAACGGCCGATTTAGCTGATTTTGGTTTTGAAATGTTTGTCATAGTCCAGGAAAGGATTAAACGGTGAAGAAAACATGGTAAAATTGCGCAGAAATTTCCACGCAGGAGAAGCCGCGGGGCGCAGCTAGTAACCCAATATTTATCGTAACATTATTTACTCTCATGGTCCACTTCAAGCACATATATCATCATCCAATTTCCTCTAAGCTTTATCTCAATTACTCTATCTCGATCCAAATACAACAGTTTCTTTGTTCAATCGCAATGGCGGGCGGTACAAAAATCGCCTACACCATAACGGGTCGTGTTTACACTACACTAGCCGTTGCTAGTGTTGGGTAGGGTTTTCCGACTTTTTTCTTGTTTCAGCAGATTAAGACATCTATTCCCAGTAGGTACCTACATATTTCTGTGCACAAAACGAACGGGGCATAGAGACAAATAAACAGTTTTTAAAGACTGGGCCTCAGGTGGCGCAAAAAAGGAAGCGGGGGCGGAAAGCCTTTGGTCAGTAGTGGAACATAGTTATAGGTTCAAAAACAATTATAACAGATTTGTCCAGTTTTGATTTGAGAAGGGAAATGCCTGGACGCTGTGTCGGGAGCCTAGATTTACTTTGGTCGCAATCGCCAAACCCTTATATCTCGATCTTGTCATCCGGGCTGGGTTCCTTGTAAAAAAAATATTATTAACGTTTTGGAAAGAATATAATCCTGTAAGAATAAATAAATCGATAAATCATATAGAATCCGTCTTTAATTTGTACCTTCACCGTGGCACATTTCTACCGGTCGATCGCTTGAGATCCACACAATGCTTGATTAAAATGTGCGTAGTTGAACACAAAGAGTTATTATCGGCCATTGTGGCTGATTGTACCGAAGCCGCGGGCACACTGCGGCGCTCCGTCAATATTTATGTACCAGAGTGCAATTACGGTGTTGCATAGGAGTTATAAGAGACATTCCTAAACGTAACGGGATGAAAGGTCGAAAATTTGCTGCATTTCGTAATTTTATTTTATTACTAAAATAGCGGAAGACTGTACTAACATTTTGCACACCTGAGTAGGTATTTTGTATCTAGACATATTTAGAATTAAGACCTTTTATACATACATACATGCATAAAAAGATTATGATTATTTGGTACTTCGTTTACTTCCTTGGACGCGTTGGCGGAAGAACCTTCCGCCAACAGAAGAAGTAACAAACTTAGGTCACCTCTACCTAGAGGAGACCTAAGTTTGCTACTTCATGATTAAACACTAAATGGATCGGGCGGAATTTTTGCATTAGTATGATCAAGTCTAATAAATAATGCCTCACTGATGACGAGGCTCGCAAATAGTTAATTAACACAGGCGCTGCCTAGCCTGCTTGCGGGTTGAATACATTTGACTCCACTCTAGAAAAAATTTTGTCAGAAATGTGTAGCTAAGTCAAAACTGAAGCGTAAACTTACCGAGTTGAACAAAGAAAGATACATAGATCTCCGGAATCACTGTAATAGAGCGTGTCGTGACGCGCAACGTCGCTATATCCATACGTTAGTAGAGAACTCTGATCCTGCTAAGGTTTGGAAGTTCTTACGGTCTTTAGGAATCGGTAAATCTAAAGAACAAACCAAAATCCCTTCACAATTTGATTTAAATTCTCTTAACAAACATTTCTCTACAACTTCCGATCTCGATATACAACTGAAATCGCAAACTTTGACTAATCTTTCTTCTAAACCGATTCCTGACTACTCGCCTTTCCATTTTAATCAGTTCACGGACTGTGACGTTAAGAGAGCTGTTACATCTATTTCTTCTAAAGCTATTGGCAACGATAGCATTAGTCGAAATATGATAATTCCCATTCTTGTCCAAATAGGACCCGCCATTAAACATATCCTTAACTCCTCCATAACCACTGGCTTTTTTCCATCTGCGTGGAAAAAAGCCCAGGTAACTCCTCTCCCTAAAAAATCGAAGCCTGTTCATTTATCTGATTTCCGTCCTATATCTATTCTTCCTTTCCTGTCCAAAGTCCTGGAACGCCTTGTCCACCAGCAACTAAGCACATTCCTATCCAAGAATAATCTCCTTAATCCTTTCCAGTCCGGTTTCCGCCCAGGCCACAGCACAGTGTCCGCACTAGTCAAAATTACTGACGACATACGCTGTGGTATGGATGATGGTAAAGTTACTATCCTTTGCTTACTCGATTTTACCAATGCTTTTAACAATGTAGATTTTGAAATTCTCCTTGAAATTTTACGCTCTCTTAACGTATCTCCAGCAGTGACTGATTGGTTTCGCAGTTACTTGCACGGGCGTCGGCAGTGTGTTCGCATTGATGATGAGTGCTCGTCTTGGTGCGATATTTCTGCGGGCGTCCCTCAGGGCGGCGTTCTTTCACCTCTCCTTTTTGCTATCTTCATAAATTCCATATCTCGCCACATTACGTCATCGTACCACCTCTATGCAGATGATATCCAAATATACACGCAGGCTCCGGTAGATCAGCTATCGTATGCTATTGCTACCATTAATGAAGACCTAGCTTGTATCTTGGACTGGAGTAAGGGCTTTGGCTTAAAAGTGAACCCTGCGAAAACGCAGATGATCACAGTAGGAAGCTCGCGAATGATTGCCCGAATAAATTGGCGTAGTCTTCCAAACGTTATATTTAATGGGATTCCTGTCGCGCAAAGTGAAACTGTAAAAATTTAGGGGTTCTCATTGATCGAAATCTGTCGTGGGGACCGCAGATATCTGAAATCAGCCGTAGGATGTTTGCTTCCGCTGGTTCACTGAGACGGCTGCGGAACTTTTTACCCATTGCCACTAAAATTTCTCTTGCACAATCTCTCCTCCTTCCAATTCTTGATTATGCCGATTCTTCCTTTCTTGATCTAACTGAGCAACAGTTAGACAAACTTGAGCGCCTGCAGAATGTCGGGATAAGGTTTATATTTGGCTTGCGCAAATATGACCATGTCTCGGAATTTCGCAGGAAGCTCAAGTGGCTACCTATACGGCTTCGCCGTAATTCTCATATCCTATCTCTTCTCTATAACATTCTATTTCTGGCCTCTGCACCCCCTTATCTCAAAGAGCGTTTCACCTTTCTTCATCTTTCTCACACTCTTTCTCTGCGCTCTTCGGAAACCCTTATGCTTCAAGTACCAGCTCACTCTACTTCTTTCTTCGCCCATTCCTTTACTGCCCGGGCTGTTCAACTATGGAACGCATTACCAGTTTCGGTGAGGCGTGCTGAGTCACTACCAACCTTTAAAACTATGTTAAAGGAGCACTATTTGTCCTGCTGTCACTAATGCATAACTGAGTATGTATATGTATATAAGTATATATATTTTATGATATGTATGTAGTATATTTCCATGTAAGTATTATAAGTATTTTATTTTATTTTATAATATATGTATAACCTGCAAGCACACAGATCCCCTGGTACTGTCCACGATCCTATCCATCCATGGTTGTCTGGTAGAGATCGCTCTTGAGCGATAAGACCGCCAATTGTATCTAGTTTTTTAAGTTTTTAATTTACATTGTCATGTTATTACTTAGTGTGCAATAAAGAATTATCTATCTATCTAGTTATAAGACCTGACATGGACCTGTAATAATGTGTTCTGCAAATAAATGATTTGATTTGATTTGTAGGTGCACCCGGGACGCTCTGCTGCTGAATGCCGGCCGTCTCCGGCATGGTCACAGAAAGTGTTAAGCGTCGGGCCTATAAGCTGGAGTATAATGTACTAATAATAATACATTCTTTATTTCAGACACGTGATCCATAATATGTACAATACAATTCTGCTATTATACAAAAAAATACACGCAAAAAAAAAATACAGACGTTGGGCACCGTTAAAACTAAAAAAATATATCCTAGGTGGCAATAGCCGCACCCACCGTTTGTACATATCTAACAAGATCAAAGTTCTGCCATACTCCTTATAATTGCATTTTTACACATGTGAACACTAAACATAAATGATGCTAGGTATTCTCTATTGTACTTGTCTGACTTATGTACTTTGTCTTATGTAACACGGACATAGGACAGAGGGGACGTGATACTCATGACGTTGGGAATCTTAGAAACAAATTATTTTCAAGCTGTTGACTAGGACTGTTGGAACTCGCCTTAGGAAGCTGTTGCATTCCGCACTGACAACAGTTGGAGGTACCATTGTGTAGAGCCGTCCTTATCCGATCAATGTACTATTGTGCATCGTGCACTCGCTGCCTACCTTAAGGCGAGTGCACACGGTGCGTTATAGTATACGGAAGACCTTCCGGAATAGTATGCAGTTCTACATTTTCTATTATCCTCAGGCTGACAAAGCTTTTGATGAGCATTTTAATTAGCTTTCTTCTTGCTTAGACATCCTTCATGATTTGCATGAGATAATCCTATGCTATTATGAGCAGCATAGCGCCCTGTCTTCAAATTGTCATTGTCACATCCAGCATGTTCCAGCAGTCTGTCACAAATCTTTATTCGGGCCGCTACTACATATATTATGTATATAAGCTCCACTTAACATGACAGTAAAAGGTACCTAGCTGTAGACAACAAAAATCCCCATCGTGGAGTGTAAGGGGACTACAACATCTCGTCTCCCAAGCCAACCTAACCTGCACGTGGTACACCCTACTAAATAACGGACTAGGCTCTGGTGAAAAGGGTCCGATCAGACACAATAGCCATTAACAAAGAATCATCATCATCATCAATTCTCATCGTTATTTCCCAACAGGTAAACAAAAATCCACTTATATTCCGATGGCTAAACATCTCGCAACATGTAAGGAAGCCCTAAGAGCCTACATAGCTATCGAGCAACCTCCGCGAGCCGGGATCTCGCGATCGGATTGTTATTCTTTATGTTTGCGGAACTCACGGCGCGCTGTTTATGCCGTTTAATATAGCCATTAGATGTCCGCGATATGGTTTTGGTTATGCTTTTGTTTGACAGGTTTTATGATGCTGCTGATGTTTACTGCGAGAAATCAAATAAGCACGCCAGTACCACAGAACTATATAAATACCTACACTAGATATACATACATAGTTCTGCAATCTGTACCTTATACCGTCCAGTTTTCTTTAGAAATATCTTCTATGGCATTTTCGCAGTGAACAAGCTAACAATACCTAAAATTTCCCATCCTTAGGGAACCGCGAAAGTCATTTAAAAACTCACTTATCCAATCCTTTACCATAATGACACTTGACATCGTTATCCTTTCGTATTCGTCTTATATGCCAAATACGACGATGTGATTAATAAATAAATAATAATGCTGTATAATCTATACAGCGTCGATTTGCGGAAAACTCGCTTAAAATACAATTTGCCTAATTTTAACATACTCAAACCTAACTTACTAAGCTAACCTGAGTTTTCGGCGAATAGTGTTTTCGGCGAATAGTGCTTTCGGCGAATTGTTCTCGACCAATTGTTCTCGGTGAATTTTCCGCATACGCATCTAGCCCAAAGCTAAGCAGAGCTTCTGTTATGGGTACTAGATAACTGATATACCTTATTACCTACCGATATCTACAGGATTTTACTGAAGTGCGGCTATTGTGGCGCGGACAGGTACACATTCAACTTTTCCCTCTGCTGTGACAGCGGCATTTTTATCGCTATAAGCTAGCCCTTTACAAACCTAATCGTCTGTTCTAATAGGGCCAAGTTTCCTCCATATTTTCCCATCCAATAGACACATCTCCCCCATATTCCGGTCTTCATCTTGTCCATAAAAACCTGTATGAATGATCTCCTTCCCCCCTCCGCTGGGAAATCAAGAGGCGCCGACACCGTTACCTATGTTTTATTGTTTAGGGCCGGGCCCGGACTACGAGACAATGCAGCTATTACTCAGCCCTTTGACTATCGGGGTGATTTATACAGCGTCAGCAATTGTTTATATTGACAATACTAGCTTCTGCGCGCAGCTTCGCATTGCACAATTTTTTTCTAGATATGAATAGATAGATAGAAAACACTTTATTATACCACACAAAACAAAATGGAATCAGTCGGTAGCTAAGTCATACCGTATCATACTTTCGTAATTAATACCAGAATCATTTAGATGATTGATTTGTTCAGTAACCTTTGAAAATTCGTAAAAGTGCAGTGAGATTACTGAGGATTATCATTTTAGGCTGGACATCTCTTATTATGAGTGCCATAGCGCCCCGTCTTCTGCTTGATGCATCCAGCAACTTCTTACAATTTTACCTATATTACGATGAATTGAATTAAAAACAAACATTTGTATATTAATGTACTTTTATTTTTAAATAAATATAACCAATAACATTTATTACATCACAGGAGCAGGGTATATTAAAACACAATATTTTGCAAATACACTACGCACGTTACAGGCCGCCATCTTGTCGCTGATACATCCAGGCCATTTTATACTCTTGAGGTAAAAAAAACATGCTGGTAGTCTTTGAGGACGCCGATACAAGTGAACACTAAGTAGTTTCATATTTAATTTATACTGGGAAGCGTGCGATGACGATGACGTGAGTTTCACACTTTTTGTTCACCCAAAAAGTAAACATAAATACTCGTACACTGTTAGGAAAGCGTTCGGTGACGACGCAAAAAGTGATCAACGCTCGCAAAATGTACGGAGCTTTTCACTTCAAAATTGCTGGTATATTATTGCATTATAAATACTATACATACTTGTATTATTACGTTATATAATATGTACATATATATTTTTTATGCTAAACAGTCCGATCCATTTACGAATTCTTTTTTGAGAACACAAACTTTAAAAGTTATCGAAAAAGGGTATATGATGGGATGCATAAAAGTGGGATCTAGACCTTAATGGCTACCTAGATGGCTTTCAAAGAACGCTCAATTCTTTAGTAACAGGCCTTTATCTTCTCAAATAGAAAAATAAAAATGTGAATTCTTAAAATATTTTGAGACATAACCTGTTTTAATTTTAATTTGAATGTATCAGCCACATATGAGCTTTCTCAGAGTAATGCAAGCTACAGAGCGACTATGAAGCTTCAACAAATTGATACCAAGTATGAACAAGGTCTGATGGTACGCTCAAACCGTAGCATTGTCAAATAGACAAATTATATGGTAAAAATCTCTCACTCCATAGCTATTATTAAATTGAGTTAGGCCTCGTGTATGCCTCAATTGACATTGCTTATTATAAATTAATTAATGTAGGTACTAATGTTAAATTATATTAATTCTACGTCGCATTGATAGTACAGTTGCGACAAAAACAGTTAGCGCTATCCCTAATTATAAAAGAAAGCATTAGATGGTCTTTTGTGCAGTTTTAAATTCAATTATTTTATTAACCGATGAAATATGAATTGTTTATTTTTTATTTTTTTGCTTTTGTTATTTAGAGAGCAATGATTGACACATAAAAAAAACTTAAAATATTGAAAACGTAGACAACAGATTTCAAAATGATATTTCCGTTCATACTCCCGTACATAGTGTTGTTAAATTAAAATAAAATAGAAATAAAATTTAATCTTAACTATAAATACGATCAGATAAATTTAATTTTTATTGAATTAAATATTTAAACACCATTGATTTAGCATTTTTTAATTTATGTGACGTTGGTATTTAAAAATTTAATTCCCTCGAATACAAATATCGAATCTAAAGATATGCATAGCTAGAAACAGGTAAATAGAATCTACAACTAAATACACTTTTTACAAATCGTAGAACATTCAAGCGAAACTCCTAAGTCGTTTTAAATAGATCTCTATAACTATGGTTTATTTAATCTGTTTATGAAAAGTACAAACATGTTATTTTGTCCAAAAAAATAATTGATTAATACTTTGACATTAATATTTTACAATTTTGTATTTTTTTTTGTATTTTGTATGACATTTAAGTCAATGTATCCGAACCACATTTTCTTGCACGAATCTATCGATTAAGAGACCGTATGGAATTTATTTCCTTTTGATCTCTTTGCTTTGCTTGACATGATTTAGGTACAGACTTTATTTTCATCCATTAAGGCGATGTTCCACTCCTCCGATGTATTCATAAAGTAGAAAGTGTCTTATGTTATTTATGATGCGAAATGATGCATTGGTGCACATCCTTTGTCAATTTTGTGGTCGATTGCGGTCGATTTCTGAATATGGCGGTCGGAACATGTCGGAGCGTGATATCTCGATCGTACGGTGAATAAGTGGTCTGTATTGTGTATTTTGCCGGGCCCGAGGGAGATTACATAAATAACGCTGACAGCTCAATTGTGAATGATTACAATGATGCGGATGCCTACCTCGCCGGGCGTTCTCGGAATTACTTCGCGTATTTTATAAACAAATATTTGGGATAGCACTTTTGTGCCTATTGTTACTTTTTCTTTTCTCTTCTCATGTTTGTACTTTTCTAAACAAAGTTTCTTAAAATTATTCCTTAGTAAAGCTAGTAATACTGTACATACCTTAGTTAGGCAACGCGTTTGTTCAAAGGCCTTCGGCACGAAGACAACAGACAGACAGACAACATAAATAAGTACTCTGTACAAGAGGACATGTTACTTTGGCAAGATCAAAAAAGAAAATTTACAGACAGAAAGGTTACGAATACAAATAAAATTATTTTTTACTTAAGTAGAAAACTCTATGCGCTAATTTATATTTATTAAATATCTTAGCTATGTTTTATTTTATAAAATGAGGTACGTGTAACCATTGTGACTATGTGTGGAGACAAGCCATTACTATGACTTCGCCCTACAGTACAATCGCCGGCTCAAGTCTTAACAGCTGTCAAAACAAACAATGTGACGCCCACTCGCGTCACGTCAGTAAATATTTCGACAGATGATAAAACTAATGTTGCCATTGCAAAATAAAAACAATATTAACATGCGCGATCTATAAAATAACAATTATACATAAAATGCAAGAAATGGAACGATTATAATAATAATTAGATTTAAATTAAACTATTCGCATAAAATAAATAAGAAACTTAGTAAATTTACATTGTAACGAAATCCTAGGAAGGAAATTACATAAATAGAAATACCCGATTCAAATACAGTTCAGGAATCTTACATTGTACGGGTTATGGGGTTCATATTTTGGCATATAAAATCTATTAATATATCATCAAAAATGCTAAGTTAAATTTAGTTAACGTTATTCCTACCAGACTAGGCAAACGTCTCGTCAACAGAAATGAATATTGAACTGATAGAGACGATCAGTCACAGAGTAAGTAAGTAAGAAATCGGCCGATCCCTCAAGCATGATATGGACAAACAACATTCACTCCTGTTAACGATTAATGTAAGGTAATAGACAGCACGTATATGGCAGTAACAGTTAAAACAACTACATTCAATTCTCGTTTGCGACGGAACACTTCAAGAACAAGCCACGCGCATTGCAAATGGCGGATTGGCAGTTGAGTTTGACAGTTGATTCAAGATGGCGTCGGTTAGTGGCAGTTGATGGCGCGTCGTTGGAGGCGGCGGATGCGTCGGTGCCAGTCGTCGCGCCACTCGAGCAGCAGGGTCCTATCACCGACAGTCAGGCCTGGCAGACCCGAAGATATGCCTTCTTTTTCCACTCCTAGGATTAGGTAAGACCTGCAGAAAAAGAATGGTAGGTTTACTATCATTACGGGCATATCAGTGTCTACGACAGTTTATTCAAGAGGCAGCGTGTGTGAGCAAAAACCTTTTTCCGTCTTTTGTTGCTAGAGAGCACGGTGATACGTGTGTTGGGCATTTTATTTATTTATTTATTTATTCATTTATTTAGGCCTCCTCTTTATTGCGAATTGTGTGTGCCCAGACTTGTGCCAGGCCAGGGCTACTATCCACTCTATTTCGCTACATTGATCATCATCGGGCAGGTTTTCATTGCGTTTTGTTGCCTGCAAGACTGTTGCGGTTCTTCTATAAGTTTGTTTAACCTAGTTCCTTTCAGTTTCCATTTGAAATCAGTTCATCAGTCTCAATCCGCATACCCTCATATATGTATAAGCCTAAGAAATGTACAAAACATTTCTTCTTCCAAAAAAGCAATCAAACATTAAAACATGATGATTTGAAACATAAACTATGTGCACACAACATGTGTTTTGTGTACCTAATAAACTAAAATAAAAAAACTAGGTTATAAAACAAATTTAAAAACTAGTGTTTGAATACTAACTTGTTGAGCTTAAGCTTAGGGCACTTGCAGGCGAGATCCTTGGCGCGTACGAAGAGCGCCACGCTGCCGCGCCGCAGCCGCGAGCGTGGGCCACGCTTGTACACGGCCTGCACGCTCAGCGTGAGGCGCGCCCACTCGCCCGCGCCGTGCGCCTCGCGCCCGACCACTCTGCCCATTATGACTGCAACCATAAACAACTAGTTGTACACCACATCACACTTATTATAATTTTTACTTACGTGTCGTGCATAAATGAAAGAAACTACCGATAGTGCGTTCGGTGCTATTTGCACTGAGATATTGATTAAATGGTTTCTAGTTTTGACACTTTCGACACGCGTCCCTCCACCAGTAGTTTCTTTTATCAAAGTTAAAACGATATTACATACCATTGTTGCGGTAAAGCGATCAATTTAGTTGGATTAGGACCCAAGCCCAGGACATTAATAAATATATCTCGCTCGCCATCCCTTACCTCTCCCCCTTCATTCCCCAGAACGATAAACATATAAACGTCGATCTTTGTAGCACGGACTACGATGCTACGACGAGGCGTGGCATACAAAAGACTTCAACGCGCACCCACTTTTCTACTACGCACTAAATTCCTTTTAACTCCGCAGCTAGAAGAATGACGAGTTGTAGTTTTAAGTCTGATAAATAAAAGTTCTACTTTTCACTTTCAAAATACCCCTCAGTAAAACTACCCCCCACTAAAATCCATTTCTAAGATCCTTTGATGGCAGATTTGCACTTATGTGCACTTTATACCTTATTGCCTGTTGAAGGTATGGCTGCTGGTAAAATATCAAAAGAGGTTCATTCACCAAAGAGTTCACGAACGCTGAGGATGAATATCACATGTCAAATAAAATAACTCTGATGCATCACGTATCTATATAAACTCACCGTAATCGCGGCTGCAGAACTTGTTGAGGTTTAGAGTGCGAGCGCCGATGCGACACCTGCCGCACTGATCCGTCGCTGTACACACAATCAAACGTTAATTATTACTCACTCACTCAATCATTCATTCAATAGTTCATTCAATTTCAACATTTCAACCGATCGTTCTCTGTCTACACGAGAAATGAAGCGTTTCACACAAATTAACTACGAAATGAAGACAAGTAAACCGTATTTTCTGCTGAATATTTTTCATTTAAAGTTCAAATTACTTGAAAGCATTAAAAATTTAACTACTACTGACATTCACTCATCGTTCATTATTCTTTGTCAAGTTATGCACAGCTGCCATTTTACTCAATCATTCGTTCAACCAACTCCAAAGCAAGCTATAAATCTGTGATTTTGTTTGAGTGCATGGCTTGTTTCGATAGGAATGCAATGTAAAAAGGCTGAACTGACTTTAACCTTTTTTGCAGAAGCAAGAATTTAGTTTTTTCTTTCTCAGAGTGTGAGTTTTTTAGATATGTATTTTGCCTATATTTTAAATCCATCAGGCAGTCAACAATACGGTTTCAAAATAATTCTTAAAGGGATTATGTTATAGATTGTACCTATACTAAAAAATACGTGCATGTGAGTAAACAAAGATAATGTTACCTTTCAGTCACCACTGATTTTCAAAAAGAAAAAAAAAAACATGAGCAATATGAATGGATCTGTCAATGAATGATTCGGAAAAGCCTGGAAATAAATGTTGATAAACAATGGACATAAATGATTTTATTGATAAGTATTCATAGAATTCAATAAACACTGACTGGTCAATAAATTTAGTGATCAGTGTACAAATGTAGTCTCTTGTGGTAGAGTTATTACAAGATTTTAGTGATTATAAATTGATGTTAATATTGAAGTGCAAAATAATCTAACAAGTGACTGCATTATTATGATAAAATACTTTACTGAAATAAATTTAATAATCACTTACGAATTTAGCCAACAAATTATTCTTAAATACAGTCACTGTTGAAGGAAGCATCCAATTTGTTGAAAATTTACCTAAATCTGTATGAGTTATTTAATATAAACAAATCCTTTCTTAGATAACTTCGTTGAATAACATAAAGAGCTGTTTACAACAAAATCCATAAACATTGGAACTTGAAACACAAACTTCCAGAAAATCTTCTGAAATTCAGAAAATCGGAAGACTAGAGCGATGCGGGGAAAACAAAACAACATTTTCTTAGAAAAGGGGGAGATCCATGTGGAATATTAGGTTTTATGATGCGTCATTTTCCTCTGAGCATATTGGTCTTCTGGAAATATGAAAATAGACCGCGTCGAAACCTGACGAAAGGAGAGACCTGCTGTTCTATTTAGCTGTATTTCTGCCAATGAGCGACAAAAACAGTGCAAGGGAAACACTCAGAAATAAATTGGAATTGACCTATAGGGAGGGTTATCCCCGAATACTCAAACGCAACTCAGATTTAAGCCCGTCTCAATTTTCTGACAGATTTTCATTGAAAACTGTCAAAAACTTGCTACTTGAGACGTTCTTAAATCTGAGATGCGTTGAGTATTCGGGCGTTAATGAAATACTGACAAAAAATACGTGCTTATCTGAGATAATATTGAGCATTCGTTCGTTAGTCTTACAAGAAGGGGAATATTCAAGCTATTCAACTGCAAATATATTGGGTTTAGTTTTTTCTAGCATTGTAATCGTTGGAGTGACGATATAGCCAAAGTAGCTGAAGTTACTTGGAGCAGACTGGCTTTAGATAGAGAAGCATGGAAAGACAGGAACCTGGAGGAGGCTTTCACCACTGCAAGAGGTACTTGCACATAGCTATAGTATACATTTAGTGAAAAGAGATTTTTTTTAAATAATTTGTGTGGTAGTAAATAAAGCTTATTTATATTGGTGTAGGGCACAGAATCGAATGCTTCCTTAGATGGAGGTGAGGCGAAGTGCATGAAGGTCCACTTACTACTTACCGCGGCCCGGCTCCGCTTCCACGGCCTCCATGGCTTGCACCGCCGTCACCACGCGTGGGATGCCTGCGGGAAACGTCATATTAGTATGTACCTAATCAAACATTGTGATATTCCAGGTATCAGTGTATGAAACAACCTTGGATTGTTCACTAGGAGTAGCGACGTTCACAGGTACAGCACTCGGCGAGCGGACAAGCTCACCACCTTACCATGTAAGTACTCTCGCGAAGTCGGGGAAGTTAACTGGCATAATGTGACCGACGACGGTGTACAACAGTCTTCCTGAAATTGTTAGGAAGGCCTAACAGCTTTTAAGAGCAAACTAAATCACTGGCTCACTGACAATAATTAATAGCTTTTACAGCTGTGAGGAATTCTTAGCATGTAAATGTGACTAAATAATTGTAGATAGATAGATAGATAATTCTTTATTGCACACTAAGTATAACATGAAAATGTAAATTAAAAACTTAAAAAAACTAGATACAATTGGCGGTCTTATCGCTCAAGAGCGATCTCTACCAGACAACCATGGAGCGATCTCTACCAGACAACCATGGTAGCCAACCATGGTAGACAACCATGGTAACCAACCATTGTAGTAAGTATTCTATTCTTATTTTTGTTTCTATTGATGAATGTATAATTTAATTAAATATTATATGTTTGACCCTTATTTTATCTAAAATTGCTACGTACCTGTAGTAACAACGAATGCGAAATAGATGTTTATAAGAGCCCGTAAATGCTTTAAATTTTTTAAATAACTCTAAAATAAGGAGAAATCAATATATTGTTTATAATAACCATGTACCCTATCAATTTTGTGAACGAGAAACACGTTTGTAGGTATTCATTAAAAAAAGGAATGTTTGTAAGAAACCAATCCTAAATAATTCGAGAACCAAACAACTTATTAATCAACTGCAATAACCTAATTTGCCTACCTATTCTACAAATGTAAGTTAATATTATTGGCCTATTTTCTTCCGCATGCGGTCCTATGACATGATGTCACCACTCTCAACATAAACTCTCTTATGAGCGTTACTTTGGATTAGCGTTACAAGTGCTGCTATTAAATGTGTAAGTAATGGTTCATATAGAAAGCTGAATAGAAGTTCGCTTATTTCAGAAATGCTACGAGTACTTCGCATTGCTGAAATGAAATATGATGATGAGATAAGACCGTGTACGATAACCGAACTTTGGACCAGTTTCTTCTTGTCGAGAAAATATGGACAAGGGATAATCATAATTTATTATTTTGGAAGTCCACTTACGAAATAGGGACCAATTTATAATCGTCATTATTAATTTGGAAGTCCACTTACGAAATTAGTTGTTGAAATATACTTGTTTTATGGATAATCTCTTGTCGGAATCAAGTTTTGAGCATCAGGTGCTATGCAAGGCTTTTTATCTGGCCCATTTTTGTTTGAGGTAAGTAAGCACACTCGCGTCACAAAAAATACTATTTTTTATATTTTTCTTTTAGAATGAATGAGAAGAAATGAAACCTTATTTGTAAAATATTTCACGTTTTTTGTGTCCTATAAATCCTCTTACTTGTTGTTTGGTAGTTCGACTGAGAATTAAATAGTCATGTCTTAATGCTTTACTGATTCTATTGTTTATAACAATCTAATTTTTCTTTAAGCTATGTATTTTGGTTATTATTGCTATGTATAATATAACAGATTTTACTCAGGTACTTAGAATCAGAATATTCAATATAGAGTAAAATTTATATACATAAAAGAAAGTTGTGTTAGTTATACTATTTATAACTCAAGAATGGCTGAACCGATTTGGCTGAAAATTGGCGAGGTGCAGCTAGTATTATTATATTGCAATTTGTTTCTGCGCAACAAGACTTACGAATGCAAGGAGCAATATGGCTCCTGGACTGCTGGTAGCCCTTCGCACAGCGGTTGCAGGTGGTGCCGGTCACTCCGTCCTTGCAGGGGCACTGTCCGCTCGTCTGGTTGCAGGTCTTCCCACTCGCTCCCACCGGGTGGCAGTCGCAGGCTGTGGAGAGAGACAGACATTAGAATATCGATATGCTTAATAAATAACGCATCCATATTTATGACGATTTCGGAGCTAAGTGCCGACTTTCGCAGTTTGCCGACTTTTGCAGTCAGCATTCAATACGTACAGGTTTTACGCCTGAGATTTTATTTATGTTGCACTAAAATATTGTCATCCATTTTATTTAGATCGTAAGGAAAGGAATGGCAATTTTTTTTGTCTTCAAATCAGTTTAATTGAACAACATAAAATAATACAGAAAATAATAGATGACCAATTAGAGGCCATTGGGCGGAGTATAGGGACAAAACATTGATAATATAGGCTTCCGAGCTTAAATGAAAAACTGCTGTCACGAAGGTTTCCGAGAAAAACTCTGATATATAAACTGTAACTATATGGCAAACGTAGTGTAGGACACCCTCCGGCCAGGTGGGATGACGACTTGCGAAAGACTGCAGGCAGATGCTGGATGCGTCAAGCTGAAGACTGGGCGCCATGGCGCTCATTAGAGGAGGCCTATGTCCAGCAATGGAATATCATAGGTTGATGATGGTGATAAAAACTGTGAAATAAGGTATCTACACGGTGTTAATACAAGCAGTGTTGGCTTGGCCCCATAGCCATTGGCACAGAACAGCCCCCTATCAGCAGCACATCAGCACGTTCGCAATAGAACTTCCTTCTTAACTTATTCCCTCCGTCCGTAAACAAGGAAGTAATATTTCCCTCGCTGCCACATTTTGGCAAACTACGCTAACTTCTCCATTGTCAATAACAAACTTTGCTCGTACAGTTCAGTGTTTTAGTTTTATTCGGTTTTATTCCTCTTGTTATTCCTATTGCTTTAAGTGTCGTTTTGGGCATGCATTTGATAAGTATTATTTTTTGTATATTTAAGGGACTTGGAGTCATTTTAATGACTATGTCAGTCCCGTATTTTAACAATAAACTAAAAAAACAACTGGAACTAAAAACTAAATCATATCTTAAACTAACCTAAATAATTTATTTGCCGCATCACTCGGTGGTATGGCTAATATAATTTGGATAACACCAATATCCATTAGGTTTATACATTACAAGAAAGTAAAAAGTAGTTGGTAACTTAAACTAGGTACAAAAACAAAAATAGAAAGCGATGCAACCTGTAGAAGTAAAATACTGTATCTATTGCAGATCTCAACGCGTATCTCTGGGATTAGAATTGACGAGTTCCATCAAAGTTTAAAGAAAAAAAAACAATAAAGTTTTTAAATTAATCGAAACTAAATAAGTGCCTGGTGGTTGGATGGGTTTATGGGGTATTTGCCTGGTGGTTGGATGGGTTTATGGGGTATTTGCCTGGTGGTTGGATGGGTTTATGGGGTATTTGCCTGGTGGTTGGATGGGTTTATGGGGTATTTGCCTGGTGGTTGGATGGGTTTATGGGGTATTTTTTTTGTGCCTGTCTGAGTTTCTTTGTGGTTGATTATAAATCATCAGCATTTAAGCCAAAAGACAGCTGGATACAGCAAAAACTTCGAAGATCCTACCGAACGCCTATGCGATATATCCATAGCTGTGGGTTTTTAGGCGCTGCGCTGCCCACATTCAGCGGTATCCAGCGACCTTCAACAGGTCATTAATCCACCTGGTGGGAGTCAGCCCACGCTGCGTTTATTAAGTTAACATTAATACGCAAACAAAGTCACGAACAACAGCGTACACTTAGGTAGAATAAGGGAAAATCCCCAGAGCATTCGCCAATCGGAAAAATATCAACATTTACGACAGGCGATACGTAAAATAATCCCAAAGAAGGGAAACCTAAGCTTTTCCCGCAGACCTTTGACCCTTGCAATCTTATTTGCTAGCAGAAGTCGAAGGAGGCTGTAAAAATAAAATAAAAATAAGCACGTAATGGCTTTACAGCTATGCTCGGTAACCGAATAGTTTTCACATAAAAACAGTCAGGATCGAACCTAAAGGACTGTGCTGACTAAAACATTGCTTTTCTGTATTTTTTGCCAGCGAAAAATTGAGTTTCTTAGGGTCAGTGCTTTTTTCGTTCCTCTATCTTGTACTATCTTAGTATATTTATACTTTAAAATCATTACTAGGTTAATATTTTAAAGGCCGTTGAGAAATGTTTGCGAAGACAACGCCAAAGCCAAAACTACTGAATCGATCGAGATGAAGCGCACGGTTAAAGTTTTGTGCCCAGCATATAATGCGAACGCGTGCGAAGCCGTGGGCAGAAACTAGTTATCTATTTTCGCGATGATTTCCAATACACTATCTATAACTTCATTGCTCAGCCGTTGATAATATAAAGTCAAAATATTTCATTTTCATGCTTCATTCTACGCTATCCCTTATTTGTTCATTCGCACATGCCTGCCCTTTGGTCCGATTGGTCCGGAATGGGCCCAATGGGACCAGAGGGACTGCTGATGTGTTGATTGACTGAAGAGGTTTGGGACCTGCTTCCAAATACGTGTTATTTCGGACCAGTTTCTTGGGCGTAGTAAATGGGTTGGTCACGTAAGTACTTGCAAGAAAGAATAAACTACTGTTCGTACTGGCTGTATTTCTTACTCTTGTTGCTTTTAAGAGAAAATACGTAGGTGGTCCCTTTTTCTGGGTGCTGAATCGACGAAATAGAAGTCGGTAGGGACCTTAGAGGCAACAACAGAAGTACACGATGGGTTCAAACTTCCAGGCCCGGCAAATTGCCTAAGCTATTTTGTTGTTGATTGTACCTAAAATAATAATGAATAAATATTCTGGACAATACATACGACAGAGAACCAAATGTATCGACATATCTATAAGAATTAGCAAGCTGAAGTGGCCGTGGTCTGACAACGAAGAACCGACAACCGCTGGGGTAAACGTGTTCTTGGGTGGAGACCACGACTGCAGGGAGATGCTGCATGCGTCAAGTTGAAGACTGTGTGTGCTGTGCGCTCAATAGGAGAGGCCTATCTCCAGCAGTGGACTAACTTAGGCTGATAATTATGAAGATTGCTGGACAATCCACACAACATCATGTAGCCTCAAAGCACGCAGAGATTTTGTGGTAGCTGATATACTTAATGTTTTACATAGAAAATATATAAAAGCAAAAACCTGTAAACCCTTAACAAAGATCTACAGATCATTCCTCTTCAAAGTCTTGCACGCTCTCGCTAAGACAATAGATCAATCCATTATTATCTTCTCAAGATGTATGTCATTTCAACCCTACATCTTGAGGTCACCGTGAACCCCTCACGTCCCGGGGTCGTAACCGCACCCTCGTAAACCGGGACCACTGAGCACGTCGGGGGTCAAACGGGAAAGTACTACGCGACCATTCAATTTTCTTTTCGAATTGTCAATGTCTTTTTATTGTCACTAAAGTTGTAAAATGGCGGGTTTGGAATAACTTGTGATTGGATGTTTGAGGTTCGAATTTCGAAACAATGTGACTTTTGTGAAAACTTTTCTTTGTTTATGGAATGTAGTAAACTCAAAAAATCTATCTAGAGACAAGTATTTTATTGTTAAACTATTAAAACCTCCTTTAAAACAAAATAACTCACCTCTACCTCCTTGATTAAACTAAGGTAGAAAAAACATGAAACAAACCTTCTTTATCTGATCTAATCCACATCCAAAGAGATGAATCCCTATTTGAACAGAGCTCTGTTTATTTGTAACGACTAAAAAGCAGGTGTAAAGTTTATCGTCCGTTTCGAGTATTTTTATCTTTTTACGGCTAACAGTTTACTTAAATTCATCCTTTATTTATTAAAACGCCGTTTAAGGTGTGTAAATGTTTTTATTTGGACGGGTTTACGGCGCTGTTTTACGGCTAAGTTATGGTTTTATTCATAAACGTCGGTGGATAATTATTTTGATGTGAAAACAACTTTAAATAACGCTTGACGATAGTTTGGTAAATTTTAAGTAACTGAATGGTTTTCATTCAGACAGTGCCTGCCTGCCGTGTAGTGCCGGCACTTGAGGCAGACCCCGCCTCTGACCCGGCCAGACAGCTTGATCAGCTCCATGTTGAAGCGGACAAACAGTTAGAACTCACGTTTACAAGCCTTCTTATGCGTGATATGCTTAGCCAGATCTCTGTAGTACCCCTCGCGGCAGTAGTGGCAGTGGCTGCCCGCCGTCTAGTGCCGGCACTTGAGGCAGACGCCCCCACTGACCCGGCCAGACAGCTTGAACAGCTCCATGTTGAAGCGGACAAATAGATAGTACTCACGTTTGCAAGCCTTCTTGTGCGTGATATGCTTAGCCGGATCTCTGTAGTACCCCTCGCGGCAGTAGTGGCAGTGCCTGCCCGCCGTGTAGTGCCGGCACTTGAGGCAGACGCCCCCGCTGACCCGGCCAGACAACTTGAACAGCTCCATGTTGAAGCGGCAGCGACGCGCGTGACCGTTGCAGTTGCATTCTGGAAGAGAAAGAGAGAAGGGAGGTTCAGATGAGTGCTTTATGGCTTGTCTACACTTCTGTTTTACTAGTCCGTAGGATATCTAACAGCTGTATTTCCAAGTCCAAGACGGCATTTCTTTCTAGACAAAAAATGATTATTTTTGAGCATGTGCAAAAGACTATTTTGCCGGGTAATCGAGACACCCTATTTCCAATATCCCACGCACTAGTCTCACGAAAGTTTCACGTGATTCAGAGAACATTCTAGTTACTTTCTGTCTAAAACATAATCTTCTAGTGCCGTTCACTGAAAAGAAGTATCTATCATACCCCAAACTTTTTAATATCTAGCAAAGCTTTCAAATTCTTATAATATTTGTTCAGATACCCTACGCGGCTGTAATTCACTCTCGTCCACAAACATTCCATCGCTCCCGTCTTCATATAAATACACAAACTTCAAGCGATTGAGATCGCATACAATTTTCTTAAAAGCGTTGGTAGGTAAGTAAGTATTGCCATTAACGTTGACGATCGCTGGTTTATGTTTTTTTTCAAGGACTTTGTCAAAAAATAGGTTGGAGTGGTTTATTTAGATTATTATTTAGATTTAGAAAAATTATAAACTATTCTTAGTTGAAACATACTCATCAAGGTAAAGTTAAAGCTTGCCGCAGCACCTTGTTTGCTACCTTGGAATATCAACGAAATTAAACGAACCGAAAATAGTTTAAATAGTGTAAGAGGTAGGGGCTATTAACTGAATTATCATCAGCAATCAGCCACGTCCACTGTTGAACATAGGCCTCCCTCAAACGACGCCACGAAAGTCCTAAGGCGCCTCTGTGCCGTCGATTCCAAGTAATATAGTTAGATAGATGAAAACATTTCAGTATAGATTTTTTTTAATTATTTTTTTATTATAGATTTTGACCTCACAAAACAGGAAATAAGCAAGAAATAATATGCGTCGAATATACTTTTTTGTATGAATATTTTAGATGGCATTGTAATGTGTTTTGTGTGTTAAATAAAGATTAAAGAAAGTTCATATAAATGGCGGCTTTATCTCTGAGAGCATTATATAATTTCTAAATTAATTAATTAATTCATTTATTTCACAAGCCGCATTATGAATTACTATCGTTGTTTTGCATCTATATAGCCCCGCTCTGCGTTTCTGTGTGCACACATACGATTCCCATACATTAAGTACTTAGCTAAGTTATTCCTCGCCAAGATTAAGTTCTGAGTAATGTCCCAGTAGCAGTTACATAGGATAAACGTAAGTTCTACGAGCGGTGAGGCGCTAGGCGGGGCCAACGGTCGGCCATTTAAATCAAGTTCTTGGTGTAAGTTAGGTAGTGAGGTCAGAACTTCAGAAGTGGGATATTAATAGTGGAGTTGGTGGTGTTATGGAAGATAAAGTTTTATTGCACATTTATTGGGATAAATTGGTAGGAAATTACCTGTAATTTTCCAACTACCCTTGGGTAATGGGCATCAATAATTGCAGAATCAAATTTAAGCTTTAATAATAAATAAATAATGCTGCGAATTTGGACAGCCTTATCTAGCCTCAAGCTAAGCAGAGTTTGTGTTATGAGTACTTAGATGACTGATTAACTTAATAAAATACATTTCATAGTTTTTTTTGTTATACGTAGAAAACACTCGGAACAAATATCTGCAGGATATCGTATTGTACTGAGGCCGGAATCGAACCAGCACTCCTGCGTTTCAAAGGGCACTCGGTCGCTACGTCAGAGGTTGTCGGTCCGGCTTTATTTATGTAAATAAAAGCTAAGTAAAAGGTCACATAGCATAATAATGGTGTCTTCGAGCGATGGAAAGTCACATAGCATAAATTATGGTGTTTAACTTTTTGCTTTACTTCACATCATCATAGATGCTATATCTGATGCGTGTATTTATTTATTATATTTGTCTATTTTCCCCGAAAAAAATAGACAAGGCACCGCCCCCACAGAATGGTAACCATATTTATAAATGCGTTTAACTTGTCACCACATAACAAATAACCAAACATTCGTGGCAGAAATAAAACAAAGAGCATTCTAATATTTTTTTAAACACATCTGTATATCTGTGGGGCACAGATCATGCGTTGACAGTTTTATGTTTGGAAGCGATGCGCGGGCGCACCCATTGAGGACTTGAGTTACTGCTCCAGGGAGGTATTTAGGAGGGGGGCGGGGCAGAAGTCCAATGCCATAATTTATGGGACTTCTATGACGCAAATAAAATAAATAATACTTAAGTATTTAAATTTTTACCCACATATACCTTTGTTTTGGCTTGGGTATCACTGCGACCATGATAGGCCTATTGTGATCGATACTTTGAGCTAAGTAATTTTACGATTTTTCGATCGAGACCTTAGTAATTTTACTTTCACGTATTCAATGTTAAGAGTGCATTGTCTCATGATTTGACTATAGTGGACAAGTTAAGGCGGGCCATGCGATAAAGACGCGAAATAACAATCTGGTTCCTTGTAATTATAGTTTTCAACAAGTTATTTAGCAAACAGATGAATACTTATGCGACCTTAAAATAATTTTCTATGAACTCATTCTAAAACTCACTGCGAATTCAAAAATTCTCGTTTTGAATAATAACACGACTTTAAAAAAATATTTTGGTAGCGGTGACCTACAAAATATATTTTTGTTGCAACTTATGTAAATGCCCTTTAAATGCCCCTGTTATCTCATCCTGAGTACCTCCCTGCCCCGAGCTAATACTTGCTTGTTGGAACAAGAATCCAGAGCGATTATGACGCCATAACGAAGCGGCTGAAAGAATTGTTGGAATTTATGGCCTTTCTATTTGCTTTGGAACTTTGTATGAATGAAAGCAAGAGCTTTGTTTGTCCACTGCTTTTTTCAGAACTATTCAAACAACTAATAACAAATACAAGTATTCTTCTTCTCTTTTGTAGTGCAAAAAAGGCCAAGAAATTCTCACGACCCTTCCAGAGGCCTTATTATGAGTTACGTTTTCCTTACAGTCCTTACGCGTCCCTAGTAGGACGGCGTAAGGACTGTATCCAAGTTTCATACGAAGTCTGTTGTAATAGTATTCAAATGATTTTGAGTGATTTGTTGTTTTTGGCAGTAGGTACGAGTGCCAAAAACTACTTACTACAGGTTATGTTCTTTGTCAAGTGAGCGGTAATTCCTCACTGTCACGTATTCGAGAATTTTTATACAAAACCAAAAAAAACATCAAAGTCCTCGGAAAATTGACGGAGAAATTAGCCAAAATAAATAAAACTCAAACAAACAGCCGATCGTAGAGCCTCCTCCTGTTTTCAAAGTTGGTTAAATAGTTCAATTTTCGTACCTACTTAGTCGACTACGAAAGCTTACCTATGTTCTAAAAAGGGCTTATTCCAGTTTTCAACCTTAAAAAATCCCCAAAACTGGAATAATTAGACCAAGTCCATAATAATTAATAGGTTATTTCATAGCATCATCGTTTAAGCATATTTTAGTACTAGGTACAAGTGAAATCTGTAAAGCTTCTGTTTAAGCACAACTGTTCTACCTATTTAAGTTTTATAAGCTGTTTGTTTTCCAACTAAATAAAAATAAAATAAAATAATTCCCAAAAATGACGCTGCCGGGACTTAGGTACCAACGTAATTTACACACAAACGATTTTGCAACTGAAACTCGATACAAACAGTCATAAAGACATTAAAGTTCGCATTAGGCAAATAATCCCTTAACGAGCATGCTTGCGACATACCCCATGGGCCATAGTTGTGCCATGGGCCATTAGATGTCCCATGCTATGATTTATGGGACTTCCCACGTTACCTTTATATCCAGCCTTGGCATGCAATATGTTATGAAAAAGATATGAAATGTTTTTATTTGCCTATTTTTACAAAACAGCAGTGTTGCCTTTCTGAGTTGTATTATGTGGTTTTTGGAGATGATGGAACCAACCTTGCGATGGTCGGGCTAATAACGATTTCTATAATAAGTTTGCATCTCGCATACAAAGGTTTTTCCACATTTGATTTTTTAAGACAAAAAAATACAAAAATATTTATTAGCCATTTCAGATATGTACATATTACAAAGGTAACTTTTATCATCATCATCATCAGCTATGATAGTCCACTGCTGGACATAGGCCTCCCCCAATGAGCACCATAGCGCCCTGTCTTCAGCTTGACGCATCCAGCATCTACCTGCAGTCTTTCGCAGGTCGTCATCCCACCTGGTCGGAGGGCGTCCTACACTAAGTTTACCAAGTCGTGATCTCCACTTAAGAACACGTTTGCCCCAGCGGCCGTCGGTTCTTCGCGAGGTATGGCCGACCCACTGCCACTTCAGCTTGCTAATTCTCAGAGCTATGTCGATAACTTTGGTTCTCTGTCGGATGTATTCGTTACGAATCTTATCCTCCAGAGAAACTCCGAGCGTAGCTATAACTTGAACGGCAAAGATTTATATAAACTGATACTGATACAGGGCAATCCAACAAAAATAATCGCATGTGATGTCTTTTGTAATGATTTGTTGTACAAAAAAGTATTTTTGTATTGTATTGTAATAAGAAAATAAATTAATCAATCAATAATAAGACAAACCATTCCTTTAATTACATATTCTTTCGTACTATATGGGCTTCAGTCTGGACTTCTAAATAATATGAGTAGGTACAACTTGTATTGAAAGCAAAATAATATATGTACTTATGTAAGAAGATTTTGTATCACATAAAATTTAATTCCACTACTTGCCTGTTCAGCGACGGAGAAAAAATTATTGCAAATATTTACAGCTTTACCAACAATAATTAGTTTTTTTAGTATAGTACAGTATATTCAACACAAACTCACATATTGCCCGTATTTATTTAGCCAAGCGTTCGCCATCTTCCAACAGGAAGAAGTCCAAAAGAAAAAGCCCCGAATAAATCAATTATCTCTCACAACGACTTGGTTTCCGCCACACGTTGCATTGTTAGGGCCGTTCACAATATGCTCCGCAGTCAATTCTACTAAAGCCAGTTCCACACTAGTATTGAACTAAAGGCAGATCCACACGGAGGTGAGTCGGGCACGCGCGCTATTGTCCGGGAAAGCAAATTCGGAAGTAGCCGCTCACGTACATCTGAGCAGGGTTGGCACACTCAAACTATAACTTTAGGAACATAGTACTTTTTATGTATAAGTCCAATATATCAAAATAATTATTGTTCCTTCATGTCCTTAATATCCTAAGGTAGCCTGGAAGAGATCGCTCTCAGCGATAAGGCTGCCCTTTATACCTCTAATCAAAGTTTTCTGTTTTATTTGGTATAACAAAGCGTTTTCTACTCTATTCTTTTAGATAGATAGATAGAAAACACTTTATTATACCATACAAAACAGAAATAAACAATAGATTATAGAAAGTATAAAAGGCGACCAAATCGCTGAGAGCGATCTGTTCCAGGAAACCTTAGGCTGGATATTAATTTTATTCATATTATTTTCATCTGTTGCGGTATTGCATTGCACAGGCTTTTTTTCTAGTAGTGTATGTGTGTCACAAAGATCTAGACGTGATGTGACGAGACATACCCAAGAGTACTATTAACGTCTTAAGAAAATAAAGTACTTTGTTATTTGAGTTTTTTTTTAATGTAAGTACCTATGTAACTATGTAACATTTCAGTTTGAAACAAACCATCCATAAATCCAATCCCTGTTGCAGTTCTTACTACATTACATTACAATGTATTACTAGTAGTCAATGTTTTTCTTAAATTTATGAGGATCCTAGACTCATAAAGATAGATAATACGCTAATCTAGCTAGTTAATTAAACATTATCCACGAGTGTATTTTCGTTGACTTGATAAAATAATACAATCTATCAGCTCGATTAATATTATAGAATTCGTTAGTCCCGATATATTTTGAGCCTTTCTATTCCTACTCCGGTAAAATCACTTGTCCAAATGAATAGTCCAGAAACTGATAACGACATTAATATAAGTCCGATTGTATCATCTTATTATTAGACGTAATGTTGAGTGGCAGCCCTAGCCGCGGCACGTCTTTGCACGTGGTTATTAGAAACGGGGAAGTGGCTAATCAGTTACTTTTTAATTTCGCTGAGGGTTGCCACTTTCCTTATTGTCTCAGAAAATAACAGGAAAAAGAAAAGGAACTCTGATTTGGTTGATACTGCTTCGAACTCCGCTATCTTGTTTAATAACATACATTAACATGCTGATCTAAGTTTAATAACATACATTTTTCTTTATTAGAAGAATGTTGGAACCCAATAGGATAAAGCTATCCTATTATTAAGTTATCGACATAGCTCTAAGAATTAGCAAGCTGAAGCGGCAGGGGGCCGGCCATATAATATAATAACCGCGAATAACCGACGGCCGCTGGGGCAAACGTGTTCTTGAGTGGAGACCACGACTCGGTAAACGTAGTGTAGGACGCCCTCCGACCAGGTGGGATGACGACCTGCGAAAGACTGCAGGTAGATGCAGGATGCGGCAAGCTGAAGACAGCGCGCTATGGCGCTCATTGGGGGAGGCCTATGTCCAGCAGTGGACTGCTATAGGCTGATGATGATCCTATTATTATGAATTGCTATGGAAAGAGCTCAGAGTTTCTCTGAAGGATAGAATCCGTATCCGTATTTTTTATCAATCAACTATGTATAGTTTAAAATTTGTCTTGTCTGAGAGGTAAGCTTAAAAAAATATATTTTTATTTTTTATTTCTATTATGTTATGAGCTTTATTATGATAATGTGAAAACAGGTCACATTTGCTTTTCTTTCATTGGTTAGTCTCAAAATATTTTGAGACTAGTATATTCCATTGTTTTGAAGGCAAAGGGAAGCTTCACTCGTCTCAAGATATCTTTCATTTCAAGCGGGCAAGCTCCTCCAGTATCAAATTAACGTTTGTTAGGTCGCCACTGTCTTCGTTTATCTTGACAACATTGACCGTTCTCACTTAATTAAGTTCGGAGAGAACAGATGCCGATAATGTGGTTATCTCTTGGCTTTCCAGCGGATTAGAAGAGGTCCGTGACTATTGAATATTTAGTTATTGTATTCGTCATCTTGAGCCAGTACGGGCAGTAATGTAAAGTGTTACATAACGCGAATTCGTGCAGTCAGTACAGGGAAACTTAAGAAACTTGATAATTTGAAACATAAGTTCTAAAATAGACTATTAAATGAAAGAGCGCTGTAAGTCGCCTTTCTCGCGAGAATGTTAAATCTGGCAACATTACGTACACATCAAAGCCAGCTGATGGTATATTCCATTTTCACATTTACTCCATTACGCCTTGGAAGTAATTAACATTGTCGAGAACAGACGGAACAAGGGTGGCATGGAGCGGTACACATGTCTGCAGAAGTTTAGCTTCGATAAAAATATTTATAGTAGGTAGAGATCTACGGTAGAGATCGATTAATTATTATTGTTAAGCCACTTATTTTTTAGGCTATCATATTTGCATGTCCGTTATTGGTTTGATTTTAGTTTCTCGTGAATCTGACTGTAATTTTTCAAAGATGTAGCTTGGAACAAGATTTAGGTATACTAAGGTTTTTGTTATTACTATATAAAAACACGATTCACATATTAATTTTCTCATTCAATGGCATTCTCGCCTCTTAACCTCTAACGTTAGTTAATTATTTCGGCGCAAGCTTCCAGAACCTTTCCCTCTGTTATACAGAATGCGTTGTACCGTCAGAGCTCCCGGAAAGCCGAGATACGATACATGGATTAATCAAATTAATAAACTCGTTATCTCGAGTGTGCCAATTTATTCGCAGGGCTGCCCCTCGTGTGGAGCGTAGGCTCTTCAGAATGTGCTTATCGGAACCCCCTTTCAGGCTTGCTGAACCTGGTTAGGGACACCTACGTGCGAGTTACCATGTTGCTACAAGCAGATCCTATAACGTTTATACTGGTATTGTTGTGCATGCGTCAAATCGCACCGTAGATATTGTTTTGAAGAATTTTTAACATTAATTGAAAATTCTTCAATAATAATTTAATAATCTCTACTGATAATACAAATACTTCCACTTCTCTCTTCACTTTACCTCTCTCTCCCAATATGGTTTGCTGGAAGAGAAATCTTTTTAGGTCTAAGGGTTAAGTTAATTGTTTAATGATAATCGGTAACTTAAAAATTCCTTCAGCCAAATCATACCAATACAATACATACATTTAAAGAAAATTAATACAAAGGTGAACTTTGTATTAATTTTCTTGAATAGGTTTTGTATATAGTTTATCGTGCAAAAGTATAAATAAATAAATAAATACTTTTAAATGTATGTATTGTATTTATATGATTTGGCTGAAGGATTTTTTAAGTTAGCGATTATCGCTAAACAATCTATCTAAGGGTTTTAGTTCGTAAAGAGGGAGTTTCCGTTCGGTCACAGCTTTTGTCCAAACTTTCATATACATATATAATACTAGCGGGCCGTCCCAGCTTCGCACGGGTATTTAATATTTTTATTATTCATAATTTATTTCCTGCCGTTTATTTCTTAACATTGACTTCCTGTACCCGTACCGTACCCCAGTGACGCCTATATCGCATAGTTATATGTAGTTAGCCGAGTGTAAGCCACGCGACTTTTTTCTAATTCTTACATTTTTGAACTCATGATATCTTTCGAATGGAATGTCCAACTTGAATAATACCTTAATATAACTTTTTTAATTATTCAATTCGGACATTCCATTCGAAAGATATCAACCATATAATTGGCTAATGGGTAATTTCGTTTTAAGTTATTTTTATATCAACATATTACTAAGAACGTGTCCATTGGCACTTTTCTTATTGTCTCTATACTTACGTGGTGAACGTATACATAATATAATGACCCCTAATGTCAATAAATAATGCTGGACAATTCACACAGCATTACCTAGCCCCATGGTAAGCAGAACTTGTGTTATGGGTACTAACTAGATAACTGATATACATAATACAATAAATAACATAGATAGATATTTTTATTATACATGGAAAACGACCAGAACCCCGGAACAAATATCTGCAGATCGTACACACAATTGTACCGAGGCGGGAATGGAACCCGCAACCTCCTACGTTGCAGGCGGACCTTCGCCCACCGCGCTACATCGGTCGTCAATGTAGATAATTACCACGCGAGACACCCCTAGCACCCCGCTCGTAAGGCCGGAGGGCGATCGTCTGGCGCAGGCATCACGAATACCAAGTATAAATTACCCTTAATATAATAATAAACGCACACGTGAAAATTAATTAAATATACTTTGGGAAAATTAATTTACATAACAGTAAAGGTAGCTATTCAGTTCAATCAATTTGAGACGTTCTCTTTACGTGTATCATAATTAACATACCTTTTTGAATCCGATTTCAGAAGGCAAAAATTGAAGCCTCATTTCGTTGTGTCGTCTGTATGGTTTGTCCGTATATATGTTTTATCGTGCAAGAAGAATAAATAAATAAATAGAATGGTTAGAATCATTGGACAGTACAAGGGGATCTGTGTGCTTGTAGGTCTTATAATATTACCATAATATATACCAAATACATATATATAATCATAATATTAGATACCCTGGAACACTCAGCACAAATACTTCAGTTCCTCCATCCTATAATTATGGTGATGATATGCCCATTGCGCCCACCTGCCTAAACCAAATATCCTTGAAAATAAAGATGGTTTTTAAATAATGATCGTTTATCGTTCGAGAGCCAATCCATCATCGTCTCCGGACATTGATTGACAAACGATCGGACGGGACGCCGGGAATTAGCGCAAATGTTTGTTTTGGGGATGATGTTATTGGGGAAATATGGACATGTCATTGATCTAGTCTTTCAATCAACAATATTTATTTTATTAGGAATGCCATAAACCTAATAATATCAAATCATTTATTTGCTGGAACACATTATTATAGGTACATGTCTTATGACTAGAGTGGTGTCAAATGTATTCAGCTCGGAAGCAGGCGGTCAAATAATAAATCGCCGCGATTCAATAATACGTTTATTGCACCTGATTTTAGCAGTTAAGAAGTGTTTTATATAAATGTAAATATAGCTAAAGCTAAATCTTACAAAACGGCAAAGGAATTGGCGCAGTCTTATCTTAAGGCAGATCTTTCGAGTGCTAAGTCACCGTAGCCATGTACTAGCAACGGGCACGTATTGCCAAAACAGCGTAGCTATGAGTATGGGGTATGTACCTATTGTTGATATAAAAAAAAATATTTTAAGAAATCTTATGAGTGACTTATGCTATAGGGAAGTACGCGGGTTCAAGTCCTGCCGAAATCGTAAATTTTGGGATGTAATTTAATGACATCATGATGAGTGACCCATTTTACTAAAAAGTCTCGCATCGCGTTCGTACCCACAAATAAAAAGAAAGGTTCAGACTTCACACTACACAACTCAACAAAGATTACGCAAACAAAGTCTTATCTTACCCCACTAAGACTCACAGTCTAATGACAACTAGAATCCATTAGTATCTACCCGGAACCCGCTCCAGACACAATAGTCCAGCCAAGTAATAACCAACTCAATTATAACGCAGTAAATCGCGCATCAGCCCGAATGCTGCATAAATCTCCGCCTGATCCAACGCTAGTCCGGGGCTAATCCGATGCTGTGTCCGATGTGAGCTGAGCAGCTAAGTGGGTGTACTGTACGGATTGTCCGCATTAAATAAAACCTTTAAAAATAGGTCTCTATAATAATTGATCTATAATACTACTGATTATTGTACTATTACATCAAGAAGCTGTTGCCTTTCTTTTCATATTGCAAGTACGTTACGCACGCTTACACGTTTACAGTACTAGATGCCCTTTACAAAGGACATCAAACAAATCGCATTCTCAACATTCCAAGTCCTCTCTCTCACTCACCAGCCTATAGATATAGACTATCTCTCACACTCTAGTCACTCAACAGCCTATAAACTATTCCCATCTCTAAATAACCAGCCACCATTCATCCTCCCGTCACACCTACACTGGTGTCCCAGTGTTCATTGAAAAGCACTAACTAATCATCCGCAACAAAATGGCGGAATAAATCACAGACTAATTACACAAATAGAGAAACCCACAGCCGCAATTGTATTCAGATTGTAGCGGCGGTTGGCGGGACGCCAGCAGATAGGATGGGATAGATGAGGAACCTGCTTACAGGGAAGATACAGCTTATGTCGCAGATAAGGCAGTTTACGATTGTATGGGATATGAATGAGCGGCTATTTTGTACCGCAACGACTTCGTACAGTAAGGTTATGATCAAATATTTCTAGACTGAAAATATTTTAGGTAAATTAGCCGCGGCTTCACCCGCGTTGAAATCTATTATGAAATCTATTTGTCTGTATGTACGTAGGTAAGTACCTATGTATTGTAAATAGCTGCGCCCCGTAGCTTCATGCACGTGGAAATCTTTGTGTCAAATGGTGCATATAAACCTTCCACTTGAATCACTCTATCGCATCAAAATCCGTTGCGTATAGACCAGCTTTCTCTGTATGTACATACATATGTTGGTCACTGATTTTTCGTCACAGTGAACCGATTTTGGTGATTTGAGTTTTGTATAGATGATGTAGAATCATTGGACACGTCATTAGCAGCCTATTGACCGAGTCCTGTGAGGTCTAATGGAAATAAAGTACTTTGAGTTTGAATGATCCCGAGGTGGTCCCATGAGAATTTTATTCCTGAGGGATCAGGTTATAGGGAGTCGGGATATAGATTTTTTTCAAAACAGTCACACGTTCTTTTCTATCTGGGAACATCTCTACATTTAGAATCAAAAATAATGGAAAGGTAGGAAACAGGGACGAGTAAAAACTTAATTTTACTACTGAATTCTACGTTTTTTTCGTCCCTGGCAGGAAATTATATATTTAAAAAGCAATGAGAAGGTTTATTTAAGTGTGTTATTTTATTGTATCTACAAGTTTCGGCACCAGAACATTGCCTAATCTATGTACCTACACTACAAATGACTTGGCTTTTTTCTCCAAGCTTAGCTTACTTGCAGTTTTCTAGTGCTGTATGTATTACAAGTGAGCACTAAGCCCAGTTGAAGGAGCACTGCACTACACTTAGCCGGCCGGTATGAATAATACATGGACAATCGAACTAAACCAGAGCGTGGTGAATGGGGGGATATTGTGATTGCATGAAAAAGTATGAATGTGTCACTGACAAGCCATACAACGTAATAGCTCACACCAAAACTTCGTAGGATTTTAATAACAATATAACATATTTGCAGTTCATAAAATTCGTCACAGTTTATTTAAATTATCCTCAATACCAGAAGTTCTTGTGCCAAGCAAAATACTTAATAAACATTTAAATTTACATTGTTTCTAAGGCTCTAGCTTATAAGTTCATGCCTGAAGTTATAATAAAGCCATTTTAAATTGAATTGCAAATGAATGTGTTAGCAACTTCGAAAAATTTATCACAAAATACCACGTCCCGATTAGTTAACTTATACGAATCTGTTAATGAATGTACGATACAACTGAATAATGAAAAGATTAAAGTATCTTTGGAAGGGCAATGTACACGCTTCTACAACAAAACTCCAAGTGAGTTGCAATCAAATATCAAAGTGCTTTATTTCCATTAGACCTTTACCAGGGCTCTTGGACACGTCACTTTCTAATTGCATAAATTAAAACTAGGAAATAGGAATCATTAATATAACCTATATAGATACACTTTTATATGGTTTGTTACAAAACTAATTTCTGCTCGCGGCTCACGCGTTTTTCCAGGATAATCATAAATCCATAACGTTTATTTCTTAAAAGTTATATAATCGTTATATATATAATATATATATATATAGCCATATTAGAGCTCATGATAGAAAAAGTCCGTGATTATATAGGGTCGCCGTCATCGAAATCGATGAGGAGGCCTATATAATCGTTATATAAGATCAACGAAAGTCAATTTTGTAACTATTGTGTTATAAAAGCAGTATAGAACGGATTTTGACAATAAAAACACTATTAACAAGGCTCATAGGTACATTTTAAACTGTGTTATTTTGACAATAAAGAACATAGATAAAAGGTTCATTGGTCCAGTTTTAACTCTAATATTTCGACAATAATAAATAATAAAAAAAAGTCATTTATTCCATAACCTTATAAAATAATAGTGCATAATTAAAGTAATTGACAAGTGAAAATAATAATTGATTCTATATGTAATGTTACTAATGTATGTATGTCAAATAAAATAAAATAATTGATATATAAAATAATAATTAAAAATACAATCATATTGACTTAAAAATAAAATTGCATGCATTTACTTAGTTAGATGTTGATTTTATATACGTATACATATATTTCCATTAATTAAAATATTATTAGATATTTCTTGGTTAGGACCCCTTTCGAGTACAGGCCTCCTCCAGCTCATTTATATTTATGTTAGGTAGATCTTGAAGCTAGCTTTGTTGCTACGAATCGATTCAAACAAATTTACAAGGTGAGAGTGTGTGAGTGATTAAAGAGACGATTCCTCTAATCATAATTAAAGAATAAGATTCATTAGTTGGTTATTTTCTTTCCAAATTATTGTAAAAAGCACTTTCACATTCACAAGCCATACAAAAGCAAGAAACAAATGGAACCAAATTCAAATGTAAAACATGAATAACCCATGACTAAATGTGCTGACCTTTTCAATATTTTTATGCGCATGCTACAAACTGAAAGGTCAAGTGCCACATAACTTGACGCCTCGTTACGACGAGAAAGTCATTTGCATCAACTGATTATGAGGTAAGTAGGTGTACCTACCTCTCTTTTTGGTATATAAGTTTCTCCTCATCAGTACATATATCACTACATAGTAAAACATAAAACAAAGTCACTTCCCACTGTCTGTCTGTCCCTATTATTCTTAGATGTTTAAAACTCCGCATCGGATTTTGATGCGGTTTTTTTTAAATAGATACAGTGATTCAAGAGGAAGGTTTATAAACTAATTGACACACAGATTTTCTCGCCGCTGGCGAAGCCGCGGGGAGCAGCTAGTAAATAATAAATAATACTGGACTATCCACCTAGCATCATCTAGCCCCAAGATTAGCATGTTATGGCATGTTATGGGAACTAGATGACTGATATCACACTAATATTATAGCGAATAATCAAAAGTCTAGATAGATGGATGCCCTTCAGCCACTTTGGTAACTAACTGATCCGTAACCAGTTACGTAAAAACAATATTCTTCACTGTTTTGTAATCAGTTACCAATAAACACTTATTTTCCGTTTTCAAAAAGTCGCCAAAAACTGATAGGTACTTCTTCTCGCCAAAACTACTACATAGATGTAGCTATAAGCTTGTTATCAAATATAGGCAATACTTTTTATCAGACTATTTTCTTTAGAATTATTTAAAACCACAAGTCTGTATGGATAAACAGTGTATGATTGAGTAATACAACATATTTCGCATTATTCGCTAAATGCTACTCAAAAAGCTCGAACGCGTCATCGAAAACTGTAACTGCAGAACTGACCATGTTAACCGCAGTTACGGACAACATTTGAAATAAGTAATATTGAAAAAATAAATGTCAATAATAGTTCTTTCGAATGATAAGACAGATAACCCAATAAATTATTTTTTCTTTTTTTTTAGTTTTGAGAAACAAACCCCCAAATGAATCATCCTGTAATTTAGATGAATAAAAAAAGTTTTCGACTGAACATTATCTAAAAAGTTGGAAACAAGGACAAGGCTTCACAAAAATCAAATTAAAAAAACACCCTCAAGAATGAATATAACTTTAGGAAGCGAAGTTATCACGTTCTACGTAATCTCTTATAAAAAGTTATATAACTCAAAATGTGTTCCAAAATACATTTTCTGCAGAAATAAAGTGATTTGTTTGGATATAATTGCGCCTTTGATCGGAGGAGCCGCTGAGAGGATTTAATATGCAACCTCCGCACTTCAAAGCGACGTTACAGAAATTAAATATATCTACGGACGTGAGGCATGAGCTTAAGCGGAACAGTGTCCTTGTGTTCGTTTTATTTTGAGAAATAACTATGAAATGTGTGCACCTATATATGCTCGGAGTTTCTCTGAATACATCCGACAGAGAACCAAAGTTATTAACATAGCTCTAAGAATTAGCAAGCTGAAGTGGCAGTGGGCCGCCCATATCATAAGAACCGACACCGGTGGGCGACTCGGCAAACGTAGTATACTACGTCCTCCGGCTAGGTGGGATGACGACCTGCGAAGGACTGCAGGCAGATGCTGGATGCGGCAAGCTGAAGACAGGGCGCTATGGCGCTCATTAGGGGAGCACCTATGTCCAGCAGTGGACGGCTATAGGCTGATGATCATGATGATGTATGTATATACATCATCATCAGCCTACTCGTCCACTGCTGAACATAAGCCTCACCAAACGACCACGAATAGCGGTCCAGAGCCACCTTCATCCATTGACTGCGACCTCTACTATGTCGTCGGTCCATCCAGTGGAAGGTCTTCCCACACTGTTTCTTAGGCCTCCCCTTATGAGCGCCATAGTTTCTTCAGCTTGCCGCATCCAGCATCTGCCTGCATATATGTACAATTGTACATACATAAATGTACATACGTCTACTTTTTTAATTCTTATATATGAAGGCAAAATGTTTGAAAGGTTTTCACTAACTGCCCAATTCTAGTGCAACTTAGATAAATGCACGTCTCAAGCGCCCATGAACCAAAAAAATATATATTACTTCTAGCAAAATATGATAATTTATAATAATATTTGGCAGAAACTCTATTTAAATAACAATAAGGTTATTATTTAGTATAAAGAATACATAAGTCTATTTAAAAATGCAGCGTTTGTGCTATTTTTATTGTTACGTAGTTTACTGTGACAGATTTTTTCCGATAGCAACACTAAACCTTCGGAAAAGTTAAATTTAAAAACAAAAAATGTAAGCTCATGGCTTATAGGTACGGTACAGTCGCGTCCACCAGAGCAAATATCATTTCATCCAAATCTGCTTTTCCATTTTCTCTGAACTGTAATTAGATGTTTTTTATTTGTGTTCCCGCTTTACTTTGATTAGTTTTGTACAATCATATCCGAGCCCTCCGGACCCCATGTTTTGCTAAGGGCCGGACCTACCCTTGTTTACTCTCTGGTCGGCAATAACTCACCAAATAAACATTATTTTATTTGCCTACGGAATGTTTAAATATTTTTTCAATGATACCAATGTTTTAAATCTGAAATGTTAAATTGTTGTCCACACTATACCCAAAGGTTAGCAGGTAAGGTAGATAATGCTATCTAGCATAATGCTCGTCTATGTACAACTTTTGTGCAATAATGTATATTCTATCTATTATATGTCGTTCCACAGAAAATAATCACAAAATTGGCTTGTCTCAAACAGACAACGGAAAACTTAGTTATATATAAATAAAAATGCACCCCAAATTGTGTTTCTGATTGCTGCATAAAAATTGAATAAAGGTTATAATCACATCCGACTTTTTAATAAAACTTTGTTATGCGATTGTACCTCCATTTTGTATTTTCCGTTGTAAAATCAATGGATTATGTGATTAGGGCGGTGCACACTGGTAGAATCGAGTCAGCTCGCTTCGTTAGGCCCGGTACACACAGACGTAGTTCCATTGTTTTAATTGTACACATAAAAGTACTGGAATTATCTTTGCCAATTGCTTTTTCGCTACCTGATTTTGATTGAAGAGTCCTTTGTAGTTACTACTAGTTATGTATCCACTATATCTAATTTCCAGATAACTTTTTTATTTTATTTGATTGTTTCTTTCTTTGGTAAGTTTCCAGATCTTGACAACAAAGTTAATCATTAACTGTAAAAAGTAAGGTTTACCAAGTACTAACTGTGCCCCCGCGGCTTCGCCTGCGTGGAAATCTATATGTCATATGGTTTATAAACCTTCCACACAGCCTCAAGCTAAGAGCTTGTGTTATGGGTACTAGATGACTGATATACTTAATACAATACATTACATAGATATATATTTTTTGTTATACATAGAAAACGACCAGAAAACCCGGAACAAATACCTCCAGATCGTAGACACAATTGTGCCGAGGCGGGAATAGAACCCGCAACCCCCAGCTTCGCAGGCGGATCTTCGCCCACCGCGCCACAGAGGTCGTCTAGTCAAGGTCTATGTCTATCAGAGGATTGGTAAAAGCTGTTAAAGAGTGCAAAAGCTCAGTTGAAAGCTGTCGAAGTCCGCTCTCGCTCCCACCCAAAACACACCCAGCATATAACTAAACCTGTGCAGACATAGTCCTGAAAGGAAACAGCAACACACGAGCGAAGGTTTACGACCTCGTAAAATGGATATAGACAAGTGATCAGACATGTTGTTCTGTGGAGGTGTAAACACAATATATTCACGGTCATTCAGCATAAGGGACTTATTCATAGCGACTTATTCGTGTAGCGTAGGATAGGAGATTAGATTTATTTATTTTGCTCACATGTTCTTCAGACAATGCAGAAACAAGGTTCTAATGGCGGACTCTTAGGTTATATATATATTTCTCATAATGAAAAAGGGTTAGGAAGTAGTTGTAGGCCCGGAACATTCGAGCGCGATCTAATTTTTCACTTGGCAATATAAGTTGCCATGGAAACCATTAATTTGCTACCAGTTATTGTGATAATTATCATGTTTGAGATATGTATTACTCGCATACATCAATTCCTCGCCTAGCACACCCGTTGCTCGAAATTATTAAGTATATCAAAATGTTCACATCGATGTTTACTAAACGCTTATACTAAATTTAAAACACCACTGCTCGTTAAAACATCAATTCGTAATAAATTTAGGAAACTTTAATAAAAAATAAGTACCTACCTATGCCGTTTTTATTTTCTCATAAATCGAGGTTATGACTCGACCTTTGACGTTTTTCATTTAGCCATCCACTCCCGTCCCCAAAAAGCTACCCTCGATAATAGAAACCCTCAGTTTGGAACAACATTTATTTCCCATCCAGTAATCAGTCAAGTGTTAAGCTAATAGCCTTTGACCAGCCTCTGCCGGCTCCCGAAATGTGGTTTAATTAGTTTAGCCACGTTTTAGACAGGCCAAGTTCTAGCTTTGACTAAAACGTTTGACTAGAGATATTGACATGGTTCATCAACATGATGTATGTTAGGTTCGTACCTACGTACATTCGTTGTTTTATAATTTTTGTACCAGGCGCGTGAGGACGGACTTCTACATATGTAATGATGACCGGCAAATACTGATTTTGACTTTAGTGTCCTTTAATGACCGATCTCAAGGTTGGCGAGTAACGCGTCCTGGTCGCGGTCATTCAGTTCCTGCTTGAGCTCGGCGACGCGACGGCGCGCTCCAGCGCACACACCTCAGCGCCGACGGGCGCAAAATCGACGAAAACCGATCATTCTTGTCGAATTCATCTATTTTGGAAGGTGTTTTGTATTCTGCTTGAGTCACGTAATTTTACTAGCCGTATGCATACATTACTAACGACCAATTTTTTAAAATATTAGTTACCTGGATAGTCCTACTACAAGGTAATTTGCTTCCCTATTTCTTCCGATTTCCAGTTAAATCAAAACATTTCTTGGCACGTTTCATTATCTTAGTTACAGATATCTTACATAGGTAGTAGGTACGTGCCTATCTATTAACAAATAAATTAGGATCCCGCTCAACTAACATTTTCAACTATATGTTACCGTTTACTATGTAATTGTTACAATTCGTAGGCAACGGGGCTAATTACATATACTAAGAGTAGCTAGTAACTTATCCATTTTCGCATAAAAATGTGCAAAATGAGATTGGCTTTCATTTCATTTTAGGTTAGTATTTTGAAAAAAAAACTATTTGGGAATCTAGATAAATACTATTTTAATACAAATAATGCAATATTATAGTGGAAATATGCTTGAATTAGAAATAATTTTGGTATTACGTTTGTATGAAGAATTCGTCCCTCCGGAGGCCCCTTAAGTTTAATTTTGTTAACAGTAAGACCTGTGTATATTTTTTGTTGTCATGAATAAATAAAATATGTATATTATAGAGTGTATTCTGCTGGTTCAACGTGTAGAGAAATTATAACATAGCAACCGGATTACAACATTTTCCCTACTTAGGTACACATTGAATTGTACAAGTCGTTACATAGTCGGGTGCAAATATTTGAGTGTTGCCATAAAGCCAGGTAGGGCAACAGCTTGACCGTAAACTGTGGCCAATTTGTCTGCATCGACTGATCGCCGTACATGGCAGCGACATGTTTATGCACTTGTTTAGTAGGGTTGCCACTCTACCTACATATATGAATATTGAGTAACTCATAGAAGTAGAGACTATTCTCTACTAAGGGTACTAAGGGTCTCTCTAAGGGTACTAAACAAATGCATCTTTTGTGTTTATGCATATAATGAGTGCATTTTACCAGTCTACCAACATTGGAAAGTTAATGTCAGGCAATAACAGCTAGTCGGTAGGTTCATGCTTATGATTTTTTTTATTTTTTTATAACATACATATATGTCGAATAAATGTCTTATCTATCTATCATCTATCTATGCATATTTGATCTTCATGCTGCAACTTTCAAATCGTTAATTATTAAAATATTAATAAAAACACGTCATATTCTTTTGTCGCTGAAGTAATTAAGTAGTAACCATCGATACAATTAAAATGTATTGTAAAATAGCAAGGTGGAGTTCACAAAGTATAAACAAACAGAAAACTAGTGAATAATAAACGTGACAACCCTATAGAAGCAAGATCGTGTCGTCGTCCCGTTACGTGTGAACACGACCTTAGAGAATACACCACTTGTACCCGTATCTTAACTGAAACTCGGGAAAATAATTCCAGAGGGTAACCTACCTAGGGTTACCCGATTCTTTAAATTAGTCTTGTTAGTGTATCTGTAGTAGGAAAGCCAGCTGGTTTCGCTTAGATTTAATGAAATGTGGAGTAAAATAAAAAGTATCTGGATTAAATATAGCACACACATAAACAGTGGGAAAGCAGGAAGGAAAATAAAACATTTTCTGCAAGCTTGCCTTTTAACGTTAGAAAAAATAACGTTAAATAAAATAACGTGCACATTACATCAGAACGTTATGAGCAACTGTAAAAACATTTACGAAATCCAAAGAATATACGATATAATATTATATATACACCAACATATATTATGTGTACAAGTATGTATTATATTTCATTTCATTTATTCAGTTCCACCGTAGGTACACATGTTACACTTGATGTCGTTCAGTTGTACATAAAAATGATATAACAATTTTATTATATAACACATTAATTTTGATATAGGAAACACCATAAGGGATTGTGTTTTAGAAAAAGCAGACAGACATGCCTTCTTTAAAAATGTAATACAACATTCATAGATAATATTTATTACAGTAAAATAATAATAAATTAGTTAAATTGAATTGTAATAAAGAATACTAAATTATTATTATTATTATTTTTTTTAACCTATGTTATTTTAAACGTCGAATAACAAAAGACGGTGTATAAATACTATTTATTCACAATAAATGATATGAATATGAAAATATTCATCCACTATTCCTGATATTTATAAAATCCTAAAATGAAAGCCTTCATATCGAAATGTTCAACCTAGGTATAAGTTTATGTAAAGCATTGACGAATTGCAAGATGTCTTCCCCACAAGAGAGTACAATAGTTTATAATGGAATGGAATAGAGCCATAGTTTAGAGGTAACATATAGCGAGGCGGGGTCAGCCCGGGCATCGGGGAAAGTGTCAGAATTATTGCTTGCGCCCGCGCACGGAGTTAAGGACGCGTCACGAAGCGTGAGCATGGAGCTGTCTGTCACTCTATGCTCCCGACTTTGAGCAATGAAGTGGATGTTTGGAACTAGGTTTTAAGGGAAGCTCGTATTAATTATTTGAATTATTTAAGTCCCGCTTTGGTATTGAATAAAAAATCGTATGCTTGCCTTGAGCTTTTGTCTTATGATATTTTATTTTAACCTATTTATTTAATGAGCCCAAGCTAAGCAGAGCTTGTGTTATGGGAACTAGATAACTGATAAATAAATACAATAAATAACATAGATACGAGTATATCTATAATTTTAACAAATATCTGCAGATCGTACAAACATTTGTCCGTATACCGTAGGTAACCTCAATGATTTGCCAGCTACATTCTGATGTTCGCTCGCCAAGACCTCTGAGTAATTCTATTTGGTTGCAATGTAATGTTGTAATAGATAGCCTAATGCATTTCTTTTCATTATCAAGATGGATGCCCGGCGTGGGCGTGGGCGGTTACTTATTGGGTGATATAGCATATTTATTATTTTGATTGGGCCACATTGCACTATTACACCTAGTAGAGTTGAGTTTCATTAAATATAAACTTTCGCCCTCGGCCTTATTCGAATTTTTGAGTTTTTCAATATTTCGGCACGGTTACATGACTCGGTAAACGTAGTGTGGGACGCCCTCCGACCAGGTGTGATGACGACCTGCGAAATACTGCAGGTAGCTGCTGGATGCGTCAAGCCGAAGACAGGGCGCTATGGCGCTCATTGGGGGAGGCCTATGTCCAGCTGTGGACTAATATAGTCTGATGATGATGATGATGAATAAATGTTGATGTGTAGGTAGATACTTCGCTTAAATTTGCGAACATAAAAAGTACCTAAGAACTATCGAAAAGGGTACTTACATAGTTAGTTACTTACTTACTTAATTTAGGTTATCTCGGCCTCACAAACACCGTATCCGATCTCAGTACAATAACGCCATAGACAGTAGAGTTTCCTCTCAATGGGTCAGATAAGCCTATTGTCTATGATTATGGGGAAAGTTCCACTGAAATACAATTCCAACCTTTTCCTCTTATAATAGAGTTCGAAATTGAGGGTAAAATGACTTCGATAGAAGTTTATTTTACAGAATGGTAGTTAACGCTTTATTTTGGTTTGCCTGAAGGCGAAGGTTCATGATCTTCCTAATATTTTATGGTTACCAAAGGTAAATTACTAAAAGCTGGCGCGTTTGACTTTTGGTTTTTCATACAAAATTATTATCCACGATAACTGACGTCACAATTAGTCACAAACCCGACCTGGGTTTGTGACTGATATCCTGTATACGAAAAACAAAATAGGATTAAAAGTGGTCGTGTCAGCTTTTAAAAATGTATCTTATAAGACTTAGAACCTAAATTGAACGGGCCATGTAAAATCAAAGAAAAAAATCATTATTATTCATAGTACGAGTCATCATCAGCCTATAGCAGTCCACTGCATAGGCCTCCCCTAATGAGCGCCATAGCCCCCTGTCTTCAGCTTGACGAATCCAGCATCTACCTGCAGTCTTTCGCAGGCCGTCATCCCACCTGGTCGGAGGGCGTCCTACACTACGTTTACCGAGTCGTGGTCTCCACTCAAGAACACGTTTGCCCCAGTACGAGTATCAAGTAAAAATACTTTCTGTCATTTAATGTAAAAAAACACGCATTGTGCAAAGATCATAAATTATAATTTCACTTAAATCAAAATAATAAAATATCTTGGTAATTGTCATCTTCCATACAATAATGTGTTTCAAACCTGTCTACATGGGCCTTCATCCAGCACAAATACAATACAATTTAGAGCGCTATCTCGAAATAACAGAACACAATTTGACAAACTTGGATACCCATTGTTTGTGTTATGATACAGACCGTATCTCGAAGCAATGCGGTTTAAATTACGGTGCAGACAGTTACTGGGGCTCTGATTTTCAAGAAAATTCTTATAACAACTGAAAATAATTTGTTGTTTTGTCCGTTTGTTATAACATAAATCACTGAAATGATTTACTTAACCAATTTCTGTATATATATAACAACAGGCATGATGGCCGATTTTGAGAAATTACTCCTGATTCTAGACATCTATCATCATCAGCCTTTGTTGGTCCACTGCTGGACATAGGCCTCCTCCAATGAGCGTCATAGCGCCCGATCTTCAGCTTGGCAGTCGCAGGTCGTCATCCCACCTGGCCGGAGGGCGTCCTACACTACGTTTACCGAGTCGCTGTCTCCATTCAAGAACACGTTTACCCCACCGGTTGTCGGTTCTTCGTGAGATATGGCCGTCCCACTGCCACTTCAGCTTGCTAATTCTAGGCATCCACTGAATGCAAAATAAATCAATAATACATATCATAAATATTTATTTATAATAAATCAGCATGTATATAGAATGTAATCATTCGATTATCTTTTCTCAGCACTACAAAGAGCGTATTTAAAATTGTATTCAATTTACTTCCAAATAAAGTGCAAGCGAAACCGCGGGGCCTAACCTAAGTAGTACATTACTAAAACCAGGCTTATCTCCGTAGGATAAGGTCCAAACTGTTTATATTTTGGGATTGTGTGGAAATTCGAGTAATTCTCATAGCAAAGTGTTATTGCGTCTTTTGTTGTTGATATCGCGATCCTATTGCAGGGCGACCTACATTCTGGGGGTTGCTTGGGGTGGCTTGTACACTAGGTGTATTGTATGACAGTTTGTTCGTGTGATCCTTTCATTTTCACAGTCATACAAAATTGTTGGCAACACAGAACAATGTTGAGGTAGAAACTGAAACTGGTATAATTTCGAAAAGGCCTTGTTGAGGTATCGAGGAACCTAGACTTTAGAATAGAATAGAACACTTCATGATACTACGCAAAACGGAAAACAATACAGAATTAAAAACTTAGATTAAAGGTATAAAGTGCGGCCTTATCGCTGAGAACGATCTCTTCCAGTTTTAGAACACCAAAAAAGTTCTCAACTAGCTTCTGCCTGGAACTTTGCTTGCGTTTTTCCAGGAAAAAAGTAGGCTGTGTCCGTCCCGGGTTAACATGTATCTTCATGCTAATTTGAATAAGTACCATTGTGCTGTACTAACTTTAAATTTTTTTACTATAGCTACTAGTACAATTTACTAATATGCATTGTACTGTAGGACGCCCTCCGACCAGGTGGGATGACGACCTATGAAAGACTGCAGGTAGATGCTGGATGCGTCAAGCTGAAGACAGGGCGCTGTGGCGCTCATTGGGGGAGGCCTATGTCCAGCAGTGGACTAACATAGGCTGATGATGATGAGTCTGGATTGGATTAATCGAAGTTTAGTGGGGACTGTGGGAACACTAAATATTTTTAAACTTATGCGATCTGAACACATAATTATAAGTATTAATACAACGGGTATTTATCGCGTTTATTTACCTTTTTCCCGACGTTTCAACAGGTTTACACTCTGTCGTGGTCACGGGATGACTGGAGTACTGGAGTTACCGCCACAGCGAAACGGGGGCTAGTTTATTTGAAACTACCCTCATTTCATTTTCAATAGTAGGAATGTCCATCTGCACACTCGGACGACACACAACACTAACAGTGTCCGCGACGCAATGAGAGACCGGATTACGACGACTACACTTTGCTATCACTGGATTCCACGAGGCAGAGAGTTTGAACCCGTCTTCACGATTGAAATTAGGATATTTCTTAATTTCAATCGCTTCCCGAAACATTCTCTTGTAGTAATGCCTTTCATTACAGATGACCTGCGGTTTGTGTAGTTCAATCCAGTGATTAGGTCCTGAGTCTACTATATGCTCAGCTATTGCCGACTTATTAACTTGACGATTTTTGACCGCTGCTATATGTTCCTTAACGCGTTCCGCGACCGTGCGTTTAGTCGGGAAAAAGGTAAATAAACGCGATAAATACCCGTTGTATCAATACTTATAATTGTGGGAACACTGTCCCCACTCTACTGTACTCGTAGTATAGACATAAACTTACACTCGAATTTCTGTTCTAGAAAGATGATGTTGTTTATTTCTTTACCTGGAAATAAAAAAAATATCTTATTTTTGCGGATAAAAAAACAGCAACACTTAATAAACTAAATTTCATCGTAATTTACTAACAACCTTTTTTCAACTTTAAATTGTTGGATTTTTAGAAATCGGACTAACAAGGTCTGATTTTCTACATCATCATCAGCCTATGTTAGTCCACATAGGCACAGACATGGGCCTCCCCCAATGAGCGCCACAGCGCCCTGTGTTCAGCTTGAAGCATCCAGCATCTACCTACAGTCTTTCGCAGGTCGTCATCCCACCTGGTCGGAGGGCGTCCTTAACTACGTTTACCGAGTCGTGGTCTCCACTCAAGAACACGTTCGCCCCATTCTGATTTTCAGTAGCTTGTTTTTTTATTTCAGGGCTGTGATGGTCTCCACCAATAGAACAGTCACATTCATTCATAGCGTATTCCTCCGAGACAGTGGTCCTGACAGCGGCACCAGGTAGCACACGTGTGGTCTCCAGAAATAGCCACCGGCAGTAAACCTGGATCATTGCGGTCGTAAACTGAATCAGTCAACTGCGGCTTTTCCTGGTATTCAAGAATGTATGGAAAAACTAATGAACGTGCCGTTCTGATTATTTCGGATGTTTTATCCAGAGATAGGTAAGCTCCAGTCGCCAAATTACGGGTCGAATATTTATTCCCGTCATTTGGCGGCGATCTATTGGAGTCTATGACGCCATGAAATAAATTGAATGAAGAATGGACGCATAGTAAAAACATAATAAAACATATTTATAATTTATCATAGTAATCGTTTTATTTGTCGTCATGGTGGTAGGACACCGGCAATCGTAACAAATTTTTATTGAAAAATTCAACTCAGCACACATTTTTAAACATGAAAAGAAATATCCATTCATTCATTTATTTATTACATAAACAATACACATATGTACCTACATAATATTAGCTTAGGTGTTAGTGTTATTGGCACATATACCCTGTAGGGCGCAACAATTAAAATAATTCACTTTGTGTCACGTGCTACTGTTTAATTTTAAGAATTTGACCCTTTGTACTCGTAAGTGTAACGTTTATTATGTTAAGGGAAATAAATATTTTTTTGATTTGATTTGATATGGTTGATAGAGGGCTGTGACGAACAGACAAACAGACGGAAGCCCTGTGTTAGTATTAATAGGATCCAATCTCCATCGATCGATGTTCACTAATTGGATCAACTCAACCCAAAAAACTAACTCAAAGTACGTAGAGATTCAGATTCAGTATCTTTATTTCTTTAAGCTCACAAAATGAACACTTAGGAAAATCAAATCAAAGTCCTATAAATTATTATCAGATAAGCAATAAGGTGTTTTTAATTTTCTCCTCACTTCAATCTTTTGCAGATACTTACGGGGTTTTTTTTTAATTTCTAACCGATGTGGGCGATGGTAATGTTAACCTTCTGTATACACCAAGCTAGTTTTTCTTACCAACAATGAAGTAATTCATGACAACACATACGTACTAGCCTATATACATACCTACATACATACAAACTGACCAATCGACCGCAAACTGCCCAACCCCACCCACAGCTCAATCAAGCTAATTATCGTATTATTTATTGGCATCCGATTACAGACACACATACATACGTATTACAAATTAATTGGAAGACTTGTTTACAATTAATTATACGGTAGGCGGTCATGGGGATGTTATATAGGTAGGTATTTAACTAAGTATACTCAAAACTACCTCTATGGCACGGTGGGAGAAGTTCTACTTGCGACACAGGAGGTTGCGTTGCGGGTTTTTCCCATCTAGGAACAAATGTTTGTACGATCTCAAGGTGATATTATGTTCAGGTATTCTAGTCGTTTAATATATAAAATGTGTCCAGTATTTTGGATACTGTAGACAACGTTCACTCGGTAAAAAACGTAGTGTAGGACGCCCTCCGACCAGGTGGATGACGACCTGCGTAAGAAGACTGCTGCGTCATATGGCGCTCATTGGGGGAGGCCTATGTCCAGTAATGGACTAACATAGGATGATGATGATCTAGATATAGGTCCCGTGATGTCAGCCCATGCCCAAAGCAAACCATCACTCGTCTGATTTGTAGGATCAAATGATCGTAATGAAACATGCCTCGTAATTACGACGCGGTAATTGGACCCCGCTAATTGCGATTAGCGACCGGTTTCTTTCTTAAGTGGGCAAGTGTTGTTATGACCTTAGATATTATCAAAAAAATTCTTCGAAAAACTGCTGCATCAACATTATTTATACGTATTGACGACCTCTGTGGCGCGGTGGGCGAGGGTCCGTCAGCAACGCAGGAGATTGTGGGTTCGATTCCCGCCTCGGGACAAATGTTTGTACGATCTAGAGATATTTTTTCGGGTGTTCTGGTTATAAACAGTTTATATCTAGTTATAAACCATTTATAAACATGCAAACGTTCGCATAACTTACATACAATTGGGATTGATTACCAAATATTAATGAAACGCCTAGCTCTAGTCAGTGCTTCGTTCAGACGCGCGAGCCACTCGCCCGCCCACTCGCATAGTCGATGACACTTGACTGATCGCTTCCGTGCGCCGCGCGCCGCCATCAATACTTTGCACTTGAGGGAATGGGACAGAGATGTGAAACAGTTGATGAGGATAACCTTGTGAACTATTGATGCCATAATATGCTGAGCCTATGAATTAACTTTTATGTAGGTAAATTCTCTCGGTACTGAAACTAAAAAAAATACACAATGTTACTTAAATTAAATGATGGATGAGGCTATGACTCGTCTAAACACGATATAGATATACAATGTAGCTGTAATAAGTTTAAAGTTGTAGTAGTTTTAAAGTGTTGTATAATGAGTTTAAAAAAATATTGTACAGCTTTTATTATTGTTTATTTAAATTTATTGTTTCAATTATGGGAATGCCTCATTTTTGGAAGATTATCTTTTAGTGGCGTATATAAATGGCGTATATAACAAAGAACTAGGTGGGCGGCGCGGTGGCGGCGGCGGGCGGCGGCGCGTGGCGTGGAAAAAGAAAGAAGTCTTCGTAATGCGATATTTGTATTTATATTTATTCAAAACAATTACAATTACATCTATTTTACAGGACCTAACACAATTATAGATAATACAATAAAGGCTACAAAAATTATGACTCGTGTTTTAAGTACTTAAATATATAAAAAAATTAATTAATATAATATAAAAAATTTAATAAAAATAAATAGCAAGTTCCTGTGTGTAGTGTAAGTATATTCTTAAAGGTTTACAATATAAGACCAAACATGTTTCTATCATAACCAAAAGAGATGTTTCACTTCTATACAATCATTGATCATTTCATTTTCATATCGGTGGAATTTTTATGTATGCTCATGTTAATGAGATTGTGACAGCAGAGACCGGAAACGAAATTGGTTTCATGATATTAAAAAAAGACGTTAATTTGCGTTGATCATCTTTGAATGGTTCTTTAAGTTATTAAATGCTTCTAAACTGGTTTAGTTCGGATAATGTTCTTGGAATTAGCGCGGATAGCGGTTTACTATACTGTGGAAACAACAAAATACTGCCGATTTATTAAAAAAATCAGGGGGCTCCCGTATAGGTATAGCCTAGAAAAGAATAGTGCTAGTTAGTCGCCAAATTGTCACCTATTTTGTATTTTTATCTTGTTTGTTTTATGTTTTAAGTGTGCAATAAAATAATTTTCTAATACCTAAGTATCTTCAGATATTGTACGCTTTATCTTCCACTGGACAAAGCAATTTAGAATTAATAATTTTTTTATCAAAATAATAATGATAGAATGGTCGTTAAAAATAATAAGGGAGTTTAGCCTCCATTGGATAGCGCTTCCTTTTATTTTTAACCAACTTCAAAAAAGGAGGCGGTTCTCAATTCGACTGTTTTTTTATGTTTGTCAGAATTTTCGACTAGGTGAACCGATTTTGATGATTCTTTTTTTATTTGAAAGCTGGTATTTTCAAATTGGTCCACTTCTGAAAATTCGTGAGAAAACCATATGTCAGTCTTAAATTTGCATTTATTATTTGCAATACCACGCCAACCGATTTCTATGATTGTTTTCTTAAAACTAAGTTTTTAAGGAATTTGAAGTCAGTTTATTGATATTTTAAAACACGACAATGTTTATCTAAAGGAGATTCAGCATAGGTACACTTGGTAAACGTAGTGTAGGACGCCCTCCGACCAGAAAGACCTGAAGACAGAGTGCTATGGCGCTCATTGGGGGAAGCCTATGTCCAGCCGTGGACTAGCATAGGCTGATGATGAGATTCAGCATACTGCTAATTTCTCGTATCTCCTCACACACACCTAAGATAAAGATTAAACAATGACTAATAAAACCTGAAGTTTATCACCCTCGGTAATATCATCACACGAAAAACATATCACTGTCCCTTATTGCGAGTTAACCCTCGGGTCGATGGGACCGGATGAATAACTAACCCTCGCGAGGAACTGTCGCAATGTGCGAATTGTGACATATGGCGGTAGGGTGGCGTTGTGGTAATGACAGCGTTACGTCTCATTTTAAATGAAAAGAAAGCAAAAAACATAGAACATTTTAATTACTGTAATAAGTAATAATAATATAAACTCATAATGTATGTTAAGGAAGAGCTTTCCTCCTAATACAGGTATTCCTATACTTAAAAGGAGGTCTCGAACACTGAACAATGTCAATTTAATTTAGGAGAATGACAAATGTTGCTACTTAGTTTGTTGTGAGTCTTATATTACACTAGCTGCGCCCCGCGGCTTCGCCCGCGTGGAAATTTATGTCAAATGGTTTATAAACCATCCTTTTGAATCACCTTATCTATTCAAAAAACTGCATCTAAAACCGTTGCGTAGTTTTAAACATACTTTGGGTCCCTATGTCGATCCCTATGAAGAGACTTTGTTTTATACTATGTAGTGATTGCAGCGTTCTATGGGTCTATTCGATGACGAATAAAAGACAAAAGAAAATGAACCAACGAGTGGCGAAAATTGTATGAGTGATACACTCATGAATACACCCTGAATAGATCAGCTAGCTCACATAGTATTGTAACACAGTTTGTACGTATACCTACTGAAAAAAGTTTTCTAAAGCCTATGGATCTTTAGGTTTCTAACCAATATTCGACTTCAGTCAGTTAGCATTCACAACACAGTTGCAACTTCTACGCAAAAGTTGCAAAGCAAAAGCTGTCATTACCGCAATTTGAGTAAACGACAAATTTTCGAACCTCGAATAATTTTCAAATTGCCGAATAATCCGCGAATCACCGAATATTCGCGAAACACGAGTAATTTGCGTTCGGAATGCGTAATCAGTGCAGTGAGGTGTGGACTCAAAGCTCGCGTGTGCAGGGTTACCAGCTTGTCATGTGAGAGGGTGAACTACAACATTCCTGCATTTTACGCATACCACGCATTGGCAACACTTTTCATTTTGGCCTCTGTGGCGCGGTGGACGAAGGTCCACCCGCGACGCAGGTTGCGGGTTCAATTTCGAATTACACTCGCATTTGACAGATGACGAACAGACAAAGTAAGAGGTGTAGTGTAGGTAATATTTGTAATTTCTGTCTGCCATTGTTATAAAAGAGTCACTTCGTATCAGTTTGGGTGGATGCATGTTCGCTGAACGTGTCGGACTGAGATTTTGCAAAAGTAGTAGGTCTATAGTCTAGTAGGACTGGGAATCACACATATATATTAAGCGATAAGGCCGCCCATTGTACTTGTCGTATGTAATGTTTTTGATCGTGATCTGTATCTGGTGTACGATAAAGTATTTTTATATTGTATTGTATTGTATGTTACCTTTATAACCTGCGATGACGAATTCTATAACGAAGTAATGTAATTGATTTTTTTAAATATGTACCTAATTTATAAGGTACCTCTGTTATATTGCGTGTAAACTCTGTAAAAATACAGGGTCATATTTTAAATAACTAAAAAAAGTAAAATAAATGTTATTCCACAAATAAGTTTATTTGGGAAAGAAATAACATGTGTTGTATAGGAATGTTTTACACTCCATTAGAACAGAAATCACAGCTTTGTTGACTTGTATAACGTTTCATAAGCCTACTTTTTATTAAATTGATTTTACCAATAAATTGTATTTCTGTATTATGGAATTAATGCCTGTGAAGCCGTGAAACTAAACAATAGTAAAGGATTACCTGCGTTCTAGTGACCAATGGTTAATCGCGATCCTAAGAGAATTAACAATCAGTTCACACCTAGACACCACGTGCCAGCCCTAATTGGAGGGCTGTCGCGAAGGGTGGGCCTGTGCCCTGAGCAGGGTAAGGGGTAATTGTAGACTGCGGTCTGAAGGGCCTGTCTTCGATAATGAGATTACTGTAGGTACGGGAAGGGAGACTATTGACTGTCTCCGCTTGTTTATTGAGCCGTCAGAGTTCTGCTTTCATGCCTTGCCTGTAATGCTGAACGCATGTCCTTTCACCTTTCACAGCTGAATGTACCTGAGGCGAGGGAGAATAAAAACAAATGAGTTCTGTCCGTTTTTTCCCAATCGATGAGGTAAAAATTCCGGTTTAGCTGGTCAAGTCATAGTTATCATCATCAGCCTATGTTAGACAGACATAATGCACATGTTAGACATGGCCTAATCAACACAAAACCTAGAGCGCCATAGCGCCCTGTCTACAGCTTTCCGCATCTATTTTAGCATCTGCCGGCAGTCTTTCGCAGGTCGTCATCCCACGTGACCCGAGGGCGTCCGACACTACGTTTGCTGAGTCACGGCCTCTACTCAAGAACACGTTCACCCCAGTGATTGTCGTTTCCTCGCGAGATATGGCCGGCCCATTGCCACTTCAGCTTGCTTGATGTGATTATAGAAGATGCGAACAGAGACACACTTGGTTTATTTACTTGGATTTTTTTTATGTTATCAATGAATCCCATTGATGCACAATATTACATAAGTAGCATTTTCTGGCCTTATTATTCGAAAAGGTGATTAAAATTTTCAAAACAATCAACTATAAATAATATTAACCTAATATTTCTATTTTGGTTGTTCTAGTTTCGTACAATTTTGGATTTTAAATAGCCCTGCCTACAATACAATGTAAATAAGTATCTTCGTAATGCATAAGTAATGCGTGTGTCCTTGCAGATTCCTACCATAATATAAATCTTTATAAATAACGTCGCACAAGTGACAATTAATCCATGACTTCGCTGAAATCATACGCATTAGGGCTTGTTTACACTGGGCTACTGCAACGCAAGTGCGTACCTGCTTCAGTAGGCCAGTCTTACAACAAAAAAACTCTTCGCCCCTCAAATATTAGGTAGATTAAAAACTATTCAACCAGAACAAAACATAACAAAACTGTTTTGATACGTAGATACTTATTTATTTGTATCTACGTATCAAAGATATAATAGAATATAGAATATCGTTTTTTTGACGTGGTCGTTATAAATTGTAGCAACGGAACATAATATGTATTCTGTGCGGTGATTTAATTCGTAGGCATTCTTTCTTACGTTGGTCATTATCTCAGTGCGTGTAAAGCTCCTACTGACCTACTGTCTTGGCGCCACTCTACCACTGCATTTGTTACTTGACCGATGCGAACGGACATTACGCGAAAACGCAGCGATGCGCATACGCATGCTTTATCAAGATTACTGTCGTCGTGAGTAATCCCCGGCGATAGGCGCGCGACAGTGATCAATCGATCTTTGTACGCGAATCGATATTGTGTTTCACGAGAGATTTATTCGAGTGGACGCGGTCTTTTAACCTTTTTGGTGAATAATTAAGGATGATATTCAGTGGTCTGAGGAGTAAAGAGGTGCCGCTGCTAATATTTTAAACAAGTTTCTGCCCGTGACTTCACACACGTTGTGCTATTCTATGAAAACGTTTTCACTTCTCTTCCTCAAAAACTGTGTCGTTATAACGTAGCTTAGCAGTCGTAAAATTCGATTTTACGGTCTAGGGACTAAAGTATTTTTATTTTTATTATTGTCTGCTAATCTATCAGCCACTACAAGACATTCGACCTCTTACATAAAACCTCGACTTTTTGATGTTCAATAAACAAAGAACATACAGTTTACTTAAATTGATTTTTGAAAATAGAACATAAAGCGCCTTCTTGGTGATTGTTCGATCTGTGTTAGAAGGATGGTTCCACCTCACCAAGGCAGAATGTGTAATTTACGTTGTGCGATAGAGAATGCACTGAGTGAAAAAAAAGTTTTAAAAATGTTGGTACTGAAGCGAAATCTCTAGAATTTTCTTTTATTATTGCAAAGTGAATTGAACGTGGCTTATTAAAATTAATTAAAATATTATCAAGTGATAGTGAAGATTGAAGATACAATTTATTCAATTCGCATTGAAGAAAAAGGCAAAGATAATTATGTAGTATGTTTCCCTGTTCGGAGGTGTGAAGTGTGACTTGTCCATCACAAAGCTTTATTGACTTCTGTGACTCAGTGAGCGATTATCCGCTTGAAACATAAAAGACTGCGAGTTCGGTACCCGCGAGTCGACTGCGAGTTTTACTTGTGTCCATGATATGCGAATATATACGGGATTTTTTCTGGGATGTTTATGGGAATATTTTCTGTACACCAACGTACGTTTAAGCCTTTTATTTTTTCCGGTAGTCGCTGTTTCGTAGAACCTTTTATCCCCGTACCGCACGCCGCGGGCTTTAGTACATAATATGTAAATGAAATATCAGTGGCTAGAATATTATAAAGGAGATTCCCATCACGGCCGCCAGGGGCGCTACATGCGTTTTGTTTTAAAGATAAAACATTTTTAATGCGGCTCCCTTCTAGCCCGAGGTGCCTTACCGATACCAAACAAAAACCAACTCAAAAGCTTAAAGATAAAGCCTGAATTGCATTAGCGGAAAGTTCTAGCCGTGGAAGTGTAGGAACTTCGCCGATATATGTGAAAACAATCTTTACAGCTTCAGAAATAAGGTTGGAAACGATACATCTGCCAATAAATCTAGTGAGAGTACAGAAATTGAGCTGATGAAAGTTAAAATAAGCTTTAAACATGAAGAAATATAGTCGAAAGTTGGAGATAAGTAGGTAATGTAGTGCGGACAAGTATCGACATCTTCGCAAGCGTGACCGTGTCAAATTAGGAGCTTGTTAAACGTCTGGGAAAGGACTTGTGAGTAAAACTTTGTACAATACTGTTGAGAAGTATTTTTGTTCGAAATTATCTTGCAAGAGAGAAGGATAATGGAATAAACATGTATTTCAATAAGAACAGAGACGCGGTGATAAGATGAGGTGAAGAAATCGTCGACTCTGATAAAATATGTATCTACTTACCAGATTTCAATTGGTTCTGGGTAAGTCAAACTCGGGTTATGACAAGATCTCGATTTAATTCAACAGAATCGATTTTCTTTATGATCAGTCGGATCGTGACTAAACTAGGTACAAAGCAATAGGTAGGTATACCGATCCGATTCAAAAACCTGGATACTTCTGTATACTTAGAAAGGGGGTTTAGGTAAGACAAAACCCAAGGAATATTAGTGGGAAATATTTAACAACATTAGTATTAGCAAAGTAAAGCACAGAAGCTCTCTTCACCATCATTTTGAATTTTGATTTCTTGTTTATTTTCGAATTTATTTTTTTCAATTAAATTTAAAAAAATGATGTGTTATGAAGATTGTGTTTTAGTTACCTTGTTGTTTTCTGTTATTGTTTTCAGTTTTATTAAATTTTCACTCACAGATTTCTTTGTTGACATAATGTACATATAATATCTTGGATTCTAAATCGGGAGATGTAAATATTTTTTTAAAGTATATAACGGTTTCCTTTAGGTTATTTCTGGATACCGTTCACAGATCATTCGATTTCTACGAATTCTTAGTCCAGTCGACATCCTAAGAAGAACATTTCGCTTTGGATTTCAGAACGAAAACTTAGAAAATCTACCGAAGAGTTACGGCTTCATGCAACGGAAGAGGCTATCTTATTAAGTACCTACTATTTATTCATTAAATGTATCCGTTTATCAAACCACAGTTTCCAAAATATGATGCGGCTGCCAAAACCCATTCGCGCTAAAAATGGATCACTTTGGCTCAAAAATAACGCTGATTCAGTTATTATTGTTTATTTTATGAAAACTCGTATATTTAGCTAAATTATAACAATACCTGGGAGCCAACGGACGTCACGGTGAATATTGGCCTCGAAATAACGACTCCTTTCGATATTAAAAATATACAAGGCGTTTGATATTGAGACCGACATAATTTTTTGGGGAGCGCGTGTGCTTAGGCATTAAAAAACTGAAAAATGAATGTAATTTTAGAAACAACAAGAAAATCATATCGACACTTAGGTCATCGAGTAAAATATATCTTGGTAAATGTAGACGAGTGAAGCCGAGGGCAGTTAGTACTTATACCAAGTTTTGGCACAACCATACATTAAATTTGATTTGCACGAGTATATTCAGTTTAACTGAGCTAATAAGCTCGTAATAAATAAAAGACGAGCTAATGAGCTCATTAATCAGCGCCGGCGCAGCTCATAATTCCACTTGTCAGCTGTAAAGTGGCGCTGCAGTCGTTATTTCGAATTTCGAATTGTAATATATGGCAGAAGAATCTATGAGTCAACAACTACTTAAAATGTACAATGCTTTGTACGTCTGTATGTTACATTTCATTGTGTATAATATATTATGTGTTATTCTAGCCAAAATATTTATTTTTATTGTGTTACGCCACCATCACGTCACAGATCACGTTTCAAAATAATCGATCCTGTCCTTCCAAAGGTTGCCTGGAAGATATTTCTTTCAGCGACAAAGCCGCCGATTGTGCCACACTTGATTTGCAAAACTGTTGCTAAAATTAAACTTAAATGAAGATTTATTATAATATACATTATTTAATGTAATTTTGTTTGTGTACCTATGTATTGTATAAATATCCTATTATGTGTATGTTTACTGTGCTATGTCTCAAATAAATGTGTTTTTTTTATTTGAAAGATGTCTATCTACATATATGTCTATGACAATGGATGATTACAAATTACAATACAGGTGGCCATAGCATGTAAATAGATTTTGCCGATGTTTTTATTATAATACATAAACACATCCAACCACAATTCATAGGTATCATAACTCAGCTAGATTCATACAGAAGACTTCTAAAATAACAAAGCATCTTCATATTTTCAGGTACGATCTCATCCGCATATTTTAGTAATATTTCAGCAGAACTATCGGCAGTATGTAAAAACCTCCATAACTCAGAATCTCGTGGGCTGTGATGTATGGACGCCCGAGGAGAAGATTAAAGATCTATGTGATGGATAGGCTCCAGCTGGAGGGATATATTACAATTTGCTAAGAGGTGTCTATTAGAACGGGTAGCGGAAAGGATTCTATATTGTTATTAATAGCCGTTGCCCGCGCCTGCCTCTCTAAGGGTACTGTTCACAGGTTGTATTCACATTTTTATTTTATGGTAACTATCTGTAATAAATGAATACAAAAATATATACAATTTCTTCGCCAAAATAGTCGTACATTTAGAGCGACACGGTATGACGGTAGGGACTTTTAAAATTTTTCGGAGTCCTAACCGTCGTCGTCGGCGTCGCGTCGCCTCAATGCTAACAAGTGGACGGTTGGACTTTCGGCGAGGGCCACGTTGGGAATAATTTATTACTGAAATCCAGATCAGCGAATTGTGCTTTTAGTTAGAAATAAAGTATGTTTTTGGAATTGTGTGGCAACAACTAAATACTCCTCTCACCCCTCAAACATTTATAGTGAAATTACCGCATTAGGAGAAGCTAACTGACAAAATCTCCTTAAGCCTTTGAAAAAATTCAGCCCTATTCGATCGAAGTAACAAACATCCATGAATACATCAAACTTTCGCATTTTTAATATTAGTGTAATTTTCAAACGGATCACACTACAAAGCCCAACTAGTGTTGGTTTTGATAATTAACCAAACAGATGGTATTGATGAATGATTCGTCAGCAAACAGCGGGGCATTAGCGCGGTACTGCGGCCGCCGCCGCCGCCGCCGCCGCCGCCGCCGCGGGCGAATTAATTATTGTGCGCACAGTGTGTTTCTGACCACCGAAGCGCAGTCAGGGGTTTTATTGGCAAAATGATATCGAGACAATCTTTTTATAATCATAATCACTTGTTTGCATGAACAACGGTATCATAAAGGTCTTAACTTGAGACCCTGGGCTTAAAATTAGTTCACATAATTGACCGGTTGATTCGGCATGCAAAATAGACACAAAATTAAATTATTTGCGTATAGCGTACAAGTGTGCAAATACAGCTGCATTTTTTAACCCCTAAATCTCATAATTAGCCGACTTCAAAAAAGGTGAAGGTCATTCGACTGTTTTTTTTTTGTTTGTTACCTCAGAACTTTTGACTAGGTGAATCGATTTTGATGATTATTTTTTTATTTAAAAGCTGGTGATTCCCGCGTGGTCCTATTTGCAATTTGATCTAGTTCTGACAATGGTATCCATGAGAAACCAGAAGCGTATGTGCGTGACAAATGGACGAATAACTCAATAACCAGGTCTCAATAGCCAACCAATTTCGATGATTCTTTTTTTAACGCTAAGTTTTAAATTAAACCCATTTTCATTACTTAGGAATATGAAGTCGGTTTATATTATAGTTTTTCTTAAACACGCCACATTATGTGATGGGACACTTGAGCACCTACTCTACGTTGAGACTAGCCACCGAAATTACGCTCGAAAGACATCCTCACCAGATATCGTCCACAGCTGATCACGCGTCCCCCAATCAGGGGTGAGGTATTGATTGCCACCACTGGCAGGATGTTTGGTGATTGTAGTGTATGTAGGTGATGGCATACACAGATGAAAGACCTACCATATATGTATTTGATGACCTAATCAGAATTTGGTCTTCTGAAAAACTACGATTTTTATTCTCTTTCTAGACGATTCTAGGGAAATCTTGATAAAAATAATGGTAACTATGTTTTTACTATGAAATTCCCCAGTATTTCTTAGTAAAAACATAGTGGTTTAAAGTTTCATACAGATATTTTTCGTAGCCCGCAGCAAATGTAGATATGAAAGCTCGATTTTGTATATCGGAAAAGCGGAGTCTGTAGTGCATAAAAATATCCTGAATAATTTAAACATACCGCTTTTAACATATTCATAAAAAGCGCGTACAAATTGCGAAAGAGTGGGTTTAATATACATGAAATGAAAATACATATTCCTCTACAATGGTAGTCGATTTGATTGGGATTTTTGACTTCGTCTTCAAATAAAATACCTGCGTGATATAAATCGTGATAATATGCCTGTATTTTGTACCTGAGTCCAAATAAATGTTTTTCTATTCTATTCTATTCTAAACCTATGGCCTATATAAGTCTACGGTCGTAATTGTCACTAGTACTAAAGACAAGGCAAGGAAAATAAAAATGTACTTATTTTTGTTCAGCGGTGGTTAACTTAATGATACTTCACTTTATGTTTAGTAAAATATTATGGAGTCGCAAGAGCCGTAGTTAAATCAGCTTCCTTAGCGTTTTCTTCGTACCATAGACTAATTACCTCTAATGTTTTGTTAGTCTATGGTTGTACTTTCTTTCTCGTTTCGCCCCTTTACGTTTTCCTTTGAATAGACAACGACTCATCCGCCTCTATTACGGCTAGTTAAAAACTTCAAATAAACTTTCTTGCAAGGCTCGCCTACAAAGGAACAAACAGACCAACAGAACAGCTAATTCGGGGCCGCGGGCGCACAAACAGACCACGTCATTGCCAGCGCCAGATGATATGATTGCAAGAGCCGTGAACTGCATACAAACTTTTACTCAGACAGCGGGTCTAAAGTGCACAGTGTAGCAAAACTTTCATAAAAAAACATAAAATGTATCCATAAAAATTCGTAGAGGCAAAACATGAGAGTATTTAATAAATAAATATAGCTAAGTAACAATTTAGCCTGAACTGTAGTATAATGTTTTTCAGGCGACAAGTAAAATAATCACTTAGGTACTATTACGTATAATAATAAGTAGTGAACATAAGGATTTTTATTGGAAATGTCATGCTGTTCCGCTTAGATAACAATTTCAACACTATACTTTTTCTACACGACTTTTATACAGAGTTTAACGACATAACATCTGTAAAACGTTTACCTTCGAAAAAAGTTTGATCAAAGAAAATAACCTTATTGCTTTGTCTCTAGCCCTGTCAAGATTCGTATTCGCAAAACACGTTTAGTAAATACGATTTAAACTTGGTTTCCGTTATAATGGTATCCGTATATATAAAAGCATTTGTAGTTATTCATAAAATATGTAGGTATATGTACACATCTAGTAAACCCTTAATATAAGACGCCTAATCAATAATGAAGATTAATGATAAAATATTTTTTACTAATCAATTGACACGCGCTGGTTTTCAGTCCGATTGAACCGGCTTCCCGTGTAAATAATATAGAGAGGTGGGCCTAGCGCAGCGCCCGAGGGAACGCTCTACTTCAAAACTTCGCCGGGGATAATATAGGGTGCAATAGAAGGTAATACGTGAGATCACTGAAGAAATAGAAATGTTGTATGGTTGGTGAGCGCTTGCGTTTCTAATTTAATGTTAGCTGTCGGATAAACAAAGGGAATAGTGTCGAAAGATTAATTCAACGTTTTTGTACGTAGTTTTATGATATTATGAAATTTTAATTTGGGACTTACTTAGGTAAATACCAGAAAATAGGTGCTCAGATAATTATAGTCATAATATATCATTTTTATTAAATGAAACAAAATATAGTACGCGATACATAAATTCTTCAATAAATCTATTGTTAATAACAAATTGTATATTGAAGTAGGTATTATTGAATAAAAAGAGTGCACAATACATGTTCCGCATAATTGATATTATAACTTAACTCTGATGTGTGTGCAACACACAGTGTGCATACGGCCTAACATTTCCTACAACATACATTAACTAAACCAAGCAAATCCTATAACAGGCATTAAACTAAGCTATCTCAATGTCTCAAGTTTACGGCAAATTACTGCATCAGAGGGTATTTGCTCGAGACAAGCAGAACTGCTATTGATAGCGCAAATAACAGAGGAAAGGATCAGCCTGAAGGGAAATATCGGCGATACAGACTGATAGTTCTCTTGGGGCTTAAACATACCGTTTTCTTGCTACGAAGCTGCTACTTACTATCAACTAAGCTGGAGATTGTAGGTATAGATATTGGTCCTTCTCAATAGGCTAGTTGGTCGACTCACGTCAAGCTTAGGCTTGGCCTGTACAGGCTGTCAAATCTGTCATCACGTTGTCTATGACTCGGTCAACATATGAACGGGCCACTGGATTTCGAACCAACATTTTATAAGATAAATTTTATCAAAGATAATAAATACGAACATGTTTATGTAAAACATGAGAATATTGGCAATTTCAATAAAAAAAGCTTTGATTCTAAACAAATTTGAATGAAAGACGACACTGCGAACGGAAACGATGGAGCTATAAAATAAATTACAGATATCAAAGCGCATTTAATATCCATTATCAGTGAAACAGATAATAAACTTGAGTTCACACCACATAAACTAAGCCTAACCCGGGAGCTAATCTTCACTTAAAGAGATTTCGATAAGACCTTCCTTTTAAACCCTGAAGAATAATGAAGCTCTTACATAAAACAATTCTATATGTACTACTAAAAGCTGCTAATCAAAAACGCCGACTTTAATCTGCAGTTAACAGACTTATAGCGAAAGACATAAAGGCTAAAATCGAGTAAAACAAAGATGAAACTAAGCCTGCAGCGATAAAGCACTGCCGGTTCTATTAAGGTGCAGTCGTAAAAATGGATAATGTTCATTGCAAAGACGCAAAGTTTTGATTTCAATTAGCGGATGGTATTTATAGCGTTGGAGTAAGGTTCAAAATAACATAGAATTATTAAGATGAAAGTAAGAAGTTTTGGTCTGTGCAACAATGCGTATTGTTTGAGAAAGTAGAAAAGGATAAAACACAATCATAAGATTATAAAGGAAATGGTTTAAAACTGAAGGGCAAATCACGATTTAGCCCTTTAGATTGAATATTTAACTAAACAATACAAATGAAGTTACTTATCTATTTCATACATTTATAATATCTATCTATGAAATGTATTGTATTATGTATATCAGTTATCTAGTACCCATAATACAAGCTCTGCTTACCATGGGGCTAGATAACGCTGTGTGAATTGTCCAGCATTATTTATTTGTTTATTATTTATATATCTATGTATTACTTAATATGACTTCAAAGCATGGTTTTCCGAGTAGGAGAGAGTTACAGAGTCACTGAAAAAACCTTGCAAAAAAAACTATTTTGACTGAATGAACTTATAACCAACAGAATGGACTTAAAAAGGGCCAAACTTCCCACAATTAGCGGCCTAAAAGAAAGTGCCTCATAAAACCACGGCGCTCACATAAACCTTAAACTGGGAATATTTTACGCATTCTGTGGACCGGGACCGGACAGCGATCGAATAAGAATAAATCTGAAATCGAGACAATCGACTGTGACCTGTGCAGGGATGGAACCAGGGGGTAGGTTGGTTGCTTAATATCGTATTTGCTAAATTAATCAACTAACTCCCATCTAGGGGGAAAGGTTTTCGTCTCCCATGAAGGTCCATTATCCTATTGTATACGCTTTATTAAGACAATGCATTTGCAGTAAAGACTGATGACGCCATAACATGTAACATGTAAAGTTTATAGAACTTTATTTTCTACTTGTTTTTACCCGCGTGGCGAAGTTGCGTTGGTTATAACATTTAAACGTTGAAATATTATTTATATCTTACGTTCCTGGTTTATGAGCGAAAAAAAACATCTCGTGCCAACTCGGAACTATCAAGGTTAACGAAATTGAACCAGTAGGGGCAAATACCCCTGACTAGTATCCCTTATTCCTTGCAGTCTTTATTTATTTCAAGAGCTTGGAACTGTTGCTTTTTGTTGTAGGCACCACACAGCCCTCGAGAATGAATGGGCAGCCATGTCTCGACGTACCGGTGAATTAGATCGGGTATTGAAGTTGAGATAAGATTATGCATTCTTCCTTCAATCAAATACTTTGTATTAGCCGAAAGAGCTTTTAAATACGCATATTTATGCTTTAAGGACAAAACTCGACAAAACTACAGAGCAACTAATTTAATTGTGAGTTATTCGAATCCAACTTCTGGACAGGACTCCATTATATATACTCTATCCATTTAACTACGTAACCTCTATCTATATACTTCCTATACCTATGGAGCCATATTAGAGCTCATGATAGAAAAAATCCGTGATTATCTAGGGTCGCTGTCATCGAAATCGATGAGGAGGCCTATATTCATATATGTATAATTGTATACTTATGGAAAGAAGCCTAACGCGCCCTCCGGACACCCAGTTTCTCAGCTTTAGAGTATAATGCGTTGTGGATGATGATGCTAACTACACCTTCTACATACATATTTTAAATATTTTGAACGTTTTTTTATAATCAATAGACCTTCATTTGTCCACAATCTGACCTATAATAATAAAAAGTGAAGATCTCTAGCCTCTGTCTAGAAACCTATAGCCTCAGAATATTGATTCAAAGGCTGATTCTATTTTAAAACCTCCACTGTTAACCTATCTACATATAGTTAAGCAAATAAATACTATTTCATTTCACATAATTTTAATTTATCTACTATATGAAATAGTTGCTACCTGCAGATTGTATGCAATAATCTGCAGCTAACTCAATTGTTTCAATTGTAAATAGTAGTTAGCTAGTTCTAATTTGTTTAAATTTTTTGATTGTAAGTTTTTTGTTAATAAAGGGGCTATTTACCTACCTACACTCATCAATGAAACCAGTGCAATAAGCTCAATCTCGTGAATCTGATGGACCAACATTTTAATTGGCGTTTACGCTATCAGCGCTCGATCCGTTCGGGTCCGAAAAAGCCGTCCCAAATGTTTATAGGGTACTTGTCAGGATCGTGGGTGTGGTGGAATTCCTAAGAAACAGGCGTTGATTAAGCATTTTGTTTTCGATCTTTCATCAGTCCATCTCTTGATTTCAGTAATTTGGAATATCACAGATTTGGTTTATCTGCAAAATGGCCATGAGCATTAGGTATAGGTACTTATTGGTCAATGTTTTTTACCAATAAATAATGCTTTCAAGGAAAAATAAAATGGGAAAGAACACTGAAGAATCTGTGAAGATTCTTTAAAGAATTTAAAAGCAGACAACTGTACCTTAATGATACGGAAAAATAATATAAAGACAAATCTCTATGGTGTTTTTATAGTGGGCTGGGCTGTGACACCGGAAGCGAATTTTGACAGTTTTTAAAGGAAACAAGTTCACCTTATATGGGTGACTACTTGAATGCAATTGTCATCATCATCATCATCATTAGCCTATAACAGTCCACTGCTGGACATAGGCCTCCCCCAATGAGCGCCACAGCGCCCTGTCTTCAACTTGCCGCATCCAGCATCTACCTGCAGACTTTCGCAGGTCGTCATCCCACCTGGTCGGAGGGCGTCCTACACTACGTTTACCGAGTCGTGGTCTTCACTCAAGAAGACAATTGTGTTTGTGGCCTACTCAAAATTATGAAATACTTTAAATTTTCTAAATTGCACCACACCCCAACCAACAAGATTGGCGTGACCCGAGTGGGCCAAGCCGGCTGTCCCATACGCAAGCAGACAAAGCACAAAAACGGTCCCGTTACCGACGCGACGGGCACATCACGAGACGATGCACTTGCTTTTTTATTGCCCATTCAATGTGAATGTCAAATTGACATTTAAAAAGCTTAATTATTTAACTAGCGACCCGCCCCGGCTTCGCACGGGTGCAATGTTGATACAAATATGAGGCAGTGTTGAGTGATTAATAAATCATATAAACCTTCCTCTTGAATCACTCTGTCTATTGCTGAAAACTGCATCAAAATCCGAGATTTAATCAGATTTTTCTGTGACATTTTTATTATTTTTGTATGTTTTGTCTGTGGATCCGTAATAAATGAGTAATTTATTTATTTATTTATTAGTGGTTGTAAAGAAAAAGCTTGGTGAGACAAACCGAAATAGATTTGGGGAAAAGCAAAGCGCAAACAACGTACGTTATGGAGACAGATAGACAGATGCTCAGAGTAATAATATTCTAAGGACAGATGTATTTTTAATGAAATTGATAATAATTATCAAAAATGAGATCAATGGATAAGAAATTGGTCTTTTTAAAGCTGCATTCTTGTTGGCTCCATGCAAGCTTTGAAGGCTCTACGGAGACACCAAGGTGGTTACGGGAAAAGCTTGGTTTTGTTTCCCACTTTAATGAGAAAAAAATAGTTTTTAGTTGCATCACTACATATGTATGTACATATGTAGTATAAAACAAAGTCCCGCTGTCTGTCTGTCCCTATGTGTCCCTAACTACGCAACGGATTTTGATGCGGTTTTTTATAAGATTTAATAAATATAATGATTCAAGAGGAAGGTTTATAAACTATTTGAAACTTAGATTGCCACGAGGGCGAAGGTGCAGGGCGCAGCTAGTCTAAAATAAATTGTTATCCCAGAGTAATATTTCTTGAATATATTAAATGAAAAGCCAAGTCCAGTAGCATAAGTCTCATTGACGAACACACCTCGCCGATCCAAAAACAGCGTTTAGGAAACCGGTCCCATTTGAAGGTAACAAACGGAGAAACTCAAAGGAATGTAGCACGTTGTAATCAGTCCGTGAGATAAGGGTTAAATTACGGGAAGCATGACATGACAATTTGTTATGGAGATTGACACAGAGTCTTGTACACTGGAAGAGTTGGTTTGACCATTTATACTAGAACACGATCTAGATGAGTAGTTGATTTGATCATTTAGATTGAAGGATTGTTATTCGCTATCCGCCTGCTATTACCATGGGTGTACAAATGTATTCTAGGCCTTGGTGACTCCTAGGTGTCATCAGACTGAAATACTTTTTAAAATAAAAAATGCTGGATAAGTCACACATCATTATCTAGCTAGAAACTAAGCAGAACTTGTGTTAAGGGAAGGTACCTACCAAATAACTGATACACTTAATATTATATTACATAGATAGCCAGATCACCAAGTACAAATATCTGCAGATCATACAAACATATGTCACGGCGGGAATTGAGGACCTACAACCTTCGTTCTACGCAATACCTTTCAACATGTTGGCTTGCATTATCTAGAAATCTTCCAACATAATGATACCAGTTTTATCTATAGATAAAACTGATATCATTATGTTGGAAGATTTCTTCTATAGAAGGGACCTTCTTTATGCAAAGTTTTATGGCAAAAAAACCTCACCCTGGTTGAAGAGAACCTGCCTAGAATATAAAACGAAAGTGTAGGATATAAAATCGAATGAAACGATCGTAGGCAATTGGTTGAATCGTATAGAGATATGAGGATGAGACTGACTATAGTTAAATGGAAAGCGTATTGCTTGCAAAATACCGCGTAGGCTTATTTTATAGTTTAGTAATAATACGGGTAGGTATAAAGTTTGCTACATTGTTGGTAGTTTACGTGCGAAGATGGCGGAGAGTTTGGTATTTCATTTTATTTTACCGTAATATTTCAATACTTATTCGTAAACTTCCTTTACCTCTTATTCTGCTCGATTGAGACTTTAATGTATGGTTTCTCTGATTTGTTAGTAGACCAGCTGGTTCGGTTCGGCTACTGGTCGGGTGGTGCCAAAAGAAAGAATCCAGACCTTTGATAATTTTATTAAATAATTTTTTTTTACAAGGACTTAGAATGATGAGGCGAATTCGAATAAATTTTTGGAATGGTCGCCATTTTGAATCTATACAAATAAAAACGTTCGGAAACACCGCACTGTTCCGATAGCCGTTCGGATACGCCGCGACACCAGTGTTACTCATTTAGCTGCTTTCAACATTAAGGATAGCGTGACTTATCAAGGGATCTCCACCAGAAATCATTTGCCTAATAAGATTGGGCGAAGAGTATGTCTAAAGTCAGCGGTAGTAAATAAAAACTTTTTGCACTATGGCAGAGCTACTCTTGACACCAAGAAACTATCATTACAGGAATATCCTAATTCTTACTGAGGCAGAGGCCATTATAAGTTAGGATACAGAGATTAAATGTTAAAATAAGTTATAGTCAGTAACTTTGCTTTTGTTCGAGTTACAAATAAAATATTCTCATTTTATCTCATCTCCCAATGTTTTGGGTAATTCGATAATACATGCTCTCTATTCTTTGGGAGTGAATGATGCAGATTCTGTGTTTCGAATACTGTCCAGCATTATCTAATTAACTCTGACCCAATCAACAAGAGCTGGCTCATCCAGTATCTCTACTGACATACCGTTCCCCGGTGCCCGCTCTAATTGCAGGGAGGCTCTTAATTGAATGTTATTGAATCAGATCACGCCCCACACGACTCCCGTGATATATCTCTACCGATATACATCTCTACAGGCATTTATATCGACCTGTGATTACAGGGAAACATCACTTTGGGACAAAATGGTGAAGCTAAATCGATGTCGTTAATATAAACGGAGTATGTTTTAGTTTTTTGTGAGGAATTTTATGGGTTAACTTTGGGTTGCCAGGATTTTAGACTTAACCATTAATTTTCATTAATATATCAGTCCTTATCTTAGCTTGGCGCTATATGTATATATGTTTGTGAATCGTCCAGCATTATTTATTAGGTAAGTAAGTATTTACTTATTATATGTATGTGCCTAAAACAAATGAGTTACTTACCTGATAATAAATTGTTAGATGTCGTAGCAAATTAAGTTGTATTTACCTGAAAAAAAAAGGAATTGATAAGTTTTATTAAAAACATTGATACAACATAAACAAAATCACTTTGAACAAAGAAATCAGAGCGCTTAGATACAACTGTGCCAGAATATCGAGAAACAGTACCTACAATACCATTTCACATTTACGTAAAAGACTGAATGATACAGGCTTCGGGAATATATCATCCCTAGCAATGGCCAGCAATCAATTGCAATATATTCCATCCCATATTTTGATGACTGCTATTCCGTGGGTTGCCCGCAAATCCACGATATTTCAATTTGAAACCGATACAATACATATAACATGAAGTTACATCATTCTTTGTCGTTAGGGCATATGAACATTGTATGGTGTGCACTTGAGGGGCAGGTATTACAGGATCTGAATACGTGATAAAATCGGAACTAGTTTAACAGTAAAGACGATTAAGGCGATTAATTTTATTTTGGCATAGATGTATAAACCTATGCGCTTTGATTTTTGTATTCTAAGTGACGGTCAACTATTCAAAGGTTTTTAATTCTTATGAATATCTTTTTATTTCAGGTAATTGCAACTTAAATTGCTACGACATCTAACATTAAAGGGATCAAGATTGCAGGCAGATGAGCGATATCGCTAGCTGAAAACAGGGCGCAATGTGCCCTAAAAATAAAAATGATACCTAACTACCTACTTTACCCTCAAGCGATTGTGGATTGAATGATGAATAGGTAACTTATTCAGCAAGAATAAGAGATCTTTATTGACGACGGAACTGCAGAACACGCGTTATCCGCGCTAAAATTACCGCACTTACTGTATGTGTTAAATAGCATGGTGGCCCCACTGTATCACGTTGATCCTCGTGCAAGTCAACACAGAACTCCAATCATATCCTCTCGGCTCTATTGATGAATGAAATCCTATTCCAATATCGTCAGCAAACGCACTGTTTGGTAACGATACCCGAGTTAACGGGTTTTATTGTAATGCTCACTGGCAGCGCCGATTGCAGAGTTGTTTTGCCAACTACTGTTTGTGCGGGCAGCAATAATGGCTATGGAATTGATGGTTTTTGATGCGAGTTCAAAGTTAGGATATGTTTTGGTAAAAGGGAAATAAAGTTATAGCTCTTTGTAGACATTAAATAGGAGTCTGCGATTTATCGACATAATTATGACCACTCTGGGAAGTATCTAAAGGTTTTGGAGTGGCGACCGCGATGCAACGCGAAACGGAGTTTTGGGTAACCATCTATAGCGGTCGCAGGAAGACGATGGATGGAGGTGGCTCTGGACCGCTATTTGAGACGTCGTGTGCTGGAGGTCTATGACCAGCAGATTTATAGGATGTTATGTAGATAACCTAAAATATGGTTATAAAGGTGTACCCCGTGGACCCACCCACCAATAATTTAGGGGTTTTTTTTGAAAGCTAAAAGACTCCCACCATTGAAACACATCATTCTCTCTCTCTCACGAAGATACGAAAAGCAAACCCCACCAACTAGCAGTGCTTAGAATACAACTCAGAAAATAAATGAGAACAATATTTTAGGGTCTAGGTTTCCTTTGCCCTTATGCAAGGAATAAAACTTTGACCTCTACAAAATAATATTTACCTACCAGTGTTTGTGCCAACAGCCTTTAAATCAGTTACCCGAACAATACCGCCGATCAGCACCTAGGCATAACGCAATTAGTCTGGACCGTGACAGCAGCATGCGATTAAATTCGCGCATTGACCGCAACATCAATATTACCGCCGTTCGCCGTAATGACGGCACGTGGTCATGCAAACATTAATTCTGCAAATATAGCTTTCATTTTAAGTTGTTGAAATGAAAATTCAAATTATAGCCAATTTAAGAACGATATTTTCACCTACAATATACATATATGAATCCTCATCAGAAACGTTGATATACTTACCGTACATACGTTAATCCCTCGTCCCTGGACTATTGCAAACTTTTATATCCTTCTCTCATACTTTCCTTCTCTTATAGCGCCTAATGCAAAGATAGAAGGTACTAACACAAATCTAAAATAATAATTAAATCACTACGTAGTATAAAACAAAGTCGCTTCCCGCTGTCTGTCTGTCCCTATGTATGCTTAGATCTTTAAAACTACGAAGGGACTTTGATGCGGCTTTTTTAATAGAAAGAGTGATTCTAGAGGAAGGTTTATAAACCATTTGACACAGATTTCCACGCGGGCGAAACCGCGGGGCGCAGCTATTAGATGCTAAGTTTCAGGCAGTGTCAATAGACAGGTGCTTGTATCTGTCATCTTGCATAGCAGAGGAAATGGATATAGTGTCAGAGACGTGGTGTAACGGTCTGTCAGGAGATTCAGAGATTCGGCTCGTGAGGGCATTCTCATCTCACCTGTCATTGTCGTTACAAGAACATGATCGAAAGCACGCGCGGTGTGACGCAAGGCACGGGTATTATGTGTGTAGTATATCTGTGGTGCAAGTTAGAGGATAATTAATTTTAACTCTTCTATTTCATCTAACAATTAACATAAAAAACATGCGGGGCAGTCTTTGGGGACTGCCGATAGCAGTGAAAACTAAGTAATCATATATTTTATTTATACTAGGAAGCGCCCGGTGACGATGATACTAGTTTGACGCTTTTTATTCACACAAAAAGTGCTCAACGCGCCTAAAGTTTTCACTTCAGAAAGTTACAGTACAAAACAAAAACAAAACGTGGCCTATGTTATGATTTATCATATCACATCAACCACTTCTTCAGATAATATCAGATTAGATTGTGTTTTTCAAACGATATTCCTAGTAGTGTTCTGTGTGCACTTGTAAGTATTTATTTTGTAAGCCTATGGAAATTTTGTTTTATTTTGACTCCTCATTACCATGAACAGAAACTGAAGAGAATCAATTTCACATCCGAATCGTGTGACTCGCGCCACCTGAAGCCCGATGACAGCTTGACAAATGAATAGGATGACGTGCACCGCACCGGGACACGCAGCGTTGTACGGGATTATTGAGTTGACGATGACGGCAGGTGGGTCGTTAGTGCAGGCTTAATTATTGGCGGAGTTGAGCTATCGTGGAAATAGAGGATAGTGGTGTACAAAAGCAAGCTTATTTACAAAAAACTTACAAAAACACCTTAATAAGTAGTATGTATAGGTCTTTGGATTGGTTTTTAGTTAAGGTGGATATAGAATTTACAATGACCCCCGCACTAGGCTAGGCCTGTATCATCGGGGTATCGAATACATTGTCTGTTTGCCATGATTGAGTCTACGCAGGGTCTTAATACTAAGGTCATAAGAGTAGTAAACAATAATAATCATTTACTAATGTTTATACTTAAACAAATTAACTCATAAGATGTTGAGGAATAAGTGTTTAAAGAGAACATTAAGATAAGTCAAGTTATTACTTATCGAAATACATTACAAGTAAAGATATGATAAACAGGATAGTTTGAGTAGTTTTAATGATAGATAGACTCCTAGGAACTAATGCGTAAAGGAGTAATAGTTTTGGGGAAAATGGTACGAAACAACGTACACAAGTCGACGAACGTGAACTCGTCGGTCGGCGAGGCCTAAATGTATGCTATCTCACCTGACATAATGCTTATCAGGGCGAGGCCTGCGTCCAGCTGTGGACCAATATAGGTTGTTGAGGATGAGGAATGTGCGACCGGGCGCGCTAGGATGAAATACAGAATGATTCGTTCCTAAAACCACCGCGTAAAGAAATGTAACAGACCTTTGAAAAGGTTATTAATGTTATTATAGAGAAATACTATTGAGCGTCATCATCATCATCAGCCTATATCAGTCCACTGCTCTACATAGGCCTCCCCCAATGAGCGCCATAGCGCCCTGTCTTCGGCTATACTAATACTATTGCGTGTATATTGACGACCGATGTGGCGCGGTGGGCGAAGGTCCGCCTGGGAACAATTGTGTGTACGATCTGCAGATATTTGTTCCGGGTGTTCTGGTCGTTTTCTATGTAAAATAAAAACATATCTATCTATGTAATGTATTGTATTATGTATATCAGTTATCTAGTACCCATAAGACAGGCTCTGCTTACCATGGGGCTAGATAATGCCGTGTGAATTGTCCAGCATTATTTATTTATGATTTATTTATTTTCAAAATATTTTATTTTTCAATTTTTGAATAACTAAACTACATATATGAACCTACGCAACAGGCTTTATTTTAGAGTGTTCTCTCTCCGTATGCCGTTTATTTTCGCCCAGCATTGGGCTACAATCAGTGTTGAGATGCGAATGTTTAGAAACTTTTGTTTTTCGAATATATACGTTTTTTACTGTTTTGGATATATACAAACAGGTAATGATGAGATCATCATCAGCCTATACCAGTCCACAGCTGGACATAGGCCTCCCCCAATGAACGCCATAGCGCCCTATCTTCAGCTCGACGCATCCATGATCTACCTGCAGTCTTTCGCAGGTCGTCATCCCACCTGGTCGGAGGGCGTCCTATACTACGTTTACCGAGTCGTGGTCTCCACTCACGATTACGTTTGCCGACGAGTATAACTAATGACGAGAACTAAATTAATATTATCCGTAGTTTTAAATGGTCAAAATCAAACATATATATAATAATTTCATAATTCCACGTCTGTATGGCAAGATGAACGACTCGTTTAACCTTAAGAACTTAAAGAAACCATCACAACTCAGCAGAACCAACAATCCGAAACCGTAAGAACATGTCGTCCGCAAATGACCGGGTAAATAGCCCGGAACTGACAAACGAGATTGTAATTGCCCGTTTGGGGTCTGTTTCCGTTTGTTTCGTTGCATCGCTGGGTGAAATAAATAATGGGTTTTGTTTGATACATCATACATATTACTTAGGGAATCAACTATACAGGGTGTGGCGTAAAGAGTGAACAAGAAGAAAAATATTTATTTATACCCATACTACGTATACAGGGCGGCCTGCGGGTGTTCCACATGGAGGGAAAGTATTGTAGATAGAACATTTTACTGAACGAAGACCAAAGCCAAGTGCTTTGGCTAATTCATCCTGGTCACCTTTGTGGTCTTAACATACGTCTACTGGCTAGAAGCAAGGAATAGTGGAAAAAAGATAGATTGCCCGTTTGCAGGATCCAAGTTAAATTGTTAACCACAAGAGCCGTACACGCTAAACAATTTTTTTTATTGATTTTGTCTACGGCGAGTAAAGCAAGGTTTAGTAGTTGTATCAATTTGAATGGTGCAAACATAACTAACCAGTTACGTGTGCACCATTAATGGGGCAAATCAATGGTGCAAACGTAACCGCGGGATCACGAAGAACGAAAACCGTTGGGGTAAACGCGTTCTTGAGTGGAGACCACGACTCGGTAAACTTAGTGTAGGACACCCTCCGGTCAGGTGGGATGAAGACCTGCGAAAGACTGCAGGCAGATGCTGGATGCGGCAAGCTGAAGGCGCTATGGCTCTCGCAAGGGGAGGCCTATGTCCAGTCCAGCATGTTATGAAAAAATCACAGTTATTTATTATAATAAAAAGTTTAGAAAGCAACACTAACAAACCTATTCAATTATTTTACAGTAAACACACAGAACGTCGGAGTAAGCGAAGATGCTTGCAATTTTGCAGCAATTAGCAACTAAAATAGCAAACAAGCACTTAAACTGCTAGCCAACGCTAACATTAGTGGAAACCTCTAATTACCGACCGCCTAAACAAGCCATTTGTACTGCTTGCTACTTTGGACTTGTCGGTGCCCATATTGAGAAACATTAACAACGAGAATTAGACATTTTCTTGAATAGGCTTAAATTAATTAATCATGCTGGACAGTGCATACAGCATCGTATTATATGTAGGTACTACATAAATGTCTGATATACTCTAATTCTACTTATATGGATCTAAGTAAGGATCTATATCTTGCGAAGAACCGACTAGGGTAAATTTATTCTTGAGTGAAGACACCGTGACTCGGCAAACATAGCGTAGGACGCCCTCCGGCCAGGTAAGATGACTATATACGAAAGACAGCAGGCAGATGCTGAATACGGCCAGCTGAAGACGCTTAAACTTGGACGCTTTGATCTGCCTGTACAAATACAAATTTATTTATTCATAACTAGCTGCGCTCCGCGGCTTCGCCCGCGTTGATATACATGTGTTTAATGGTTTCTAAACCTTCCTCTTGAATCACTATATCTATTTAAAAAAACGCATCAAAATCCGTTTCGTAGTTTTAAAGATCTAAGCATACATACAGACAGCCAGCAGGAAATTACTTTGTTTTATACTATCCGTAGTGAAGATGTTAGCAAAACATGTGCAAAATTGTATCTTGATCCGTTCTGTAGTTTTGGTATACAGAAGTAACAAACATACATCCATCCAAACATCTAAACTTATTCGTGTGACAATTATAATTCTTTCTGTTTGATATTTTTGTGTACCCAAAACACAGACCCTGTTGAGTATCTAGCGCAGGGCATCTAATAATTTGCCATACAGCAGCCAGCGGGGCAATGCAGCCAGCGCGTCTTGGGGACGCGCGCCAACTGGTATTGACAGTTGAACTACGTGTAGATTTTAATTGTAAATATATTTCTTATTTTTTTCTATTATTTGATTTTAACTTTCTTATGTACTCGTAGATATTCGTTAATTCCTTAAATAAATCGGTTACATTACGATTTCAAACCGTATTCGGAAGTTCTATAAACATCGATCAAGCTATCTGTAACACAGGCTTTTGCTCGTATAATGCGTTACAACTTACAGAGTTACAACATCTATTTCGGTCGTGTTTTCTAAGCTACAAGTTCAAGAACTCCTTACTGTTTCGCAACTTTGTAAGGAATTGTTGGTTTACACTTGAGACCTATGTATTTTTAAATTTTATTTTTCTCTTTTAGGGATAGAAAATAGTAACCGAGAGCTGGTGAGAATCTGGCAGAACATCTTACGCATCAGCATTGCCATACAGCGCCATATATCCCAATACGCTGGCTGTATTGCCCATACAGCCAGCGTATTGGGAATACTTCCGACTGGTATTGATATGGATCAGTTGAGCTACTCGTTGATTATTTGCAATAGTCTGCAGTGAGCTCAAATGTTAGAATTGTAAATAATAGTTCTAAAATGTTTATATTATTGATTGTCTTTATAACTTAAACAACTACTAGATATAATAAAATATGGACCTACTATAATTAATATACTTTACTATATACTAAATACGTTTCGCTAAGTCAGGAATCATAAGATTTTTAATTTGTGGTTTGGTAAACCCGACAGCAAAATTATGGAAACTAGCGAAATATATTACCTGCCTTTCCTGCTCATTGCTAGTAGGTAGTTGGTTCGTGGTCTCAAAGGATTTGGTCTCAGACACCTGTCGACACTAATCGCTAATAATAAAGTCTCAGTCTCTTTTTAGAAATCCCGGGAATCTGAGCCTGGCCTTTATTTAGCAGAACCCGATAGGCATGTTTGCGTTGTAAATCACACTTAAGCTCTGGACGTTGGAGGAATAACATTGAGTTTACTTTGCCCGCTTTATGTGACGCGTCCTAAACACCCTGCCCTGCTTTTTCTGTTGATTTTGGATGCACTTGAATACATACATCCTTAAAAAAATAACTCCTAATTTTTTTTGTACATACAATGACAAAATGAGTAAAGAGGGGGGGAGGGAGTATCACAAATGTGACCAGCTGTGACAAGGAGAATTTGATGATTTTTGGGGCAAAACATCATGAAATTCGTGTGACGTACATAATTTATGGATGACACCAAAAGATACATTTAAAATTCAGATAACAAGCTCAAAACAACAATAGCTGTAAAAACACAGGCGCATTCGGTCAATCTCTTCCCAAATCTAAATTCTCGCCCCACTTTCCTGCCCCAGACAAGTGTCAAATGACAACGCAACGGAATGAAATCATAAAATCCGTGTCGCGGCGTTCACAAACAGATCGGCGATAGCGGCGGGCGATTAATTGTCGCGATAGCGTGCGGACCCGGCCTTAGATCCTGCAGGATTACTTTTTATTCCAGCGATCGCTGATCATTTGACAAAAACGAATTCAATTCTGATGTTTGACGCTGATGAAGACAAAAGCGTAAGTTTTTATTGCAAAAAATGAATTTAGGTTATGCCGTAACAAAGATTGTGATAGGAATCATAATTGAGCTGTAAAAACTGGCGGACAGAAGGAATGCAGCTTGGGGTAATTATAATAATAATGATGATGATCAACATTCTACAGATATGTCCTAGATGCTTAGCGTATAGAATAGACAAGCTTGTGAAATAGTCTGTTAATGTACACGCTAAGTGTCCTATGGATATTATAGAGACACATAGATTTCATATTTTCAACCGACAGAGAACCAAAGTTATCGACATGGCTCTGAGAATTAGCAAGCTGAAGTGGTAGTGGGCCGGCCATATCTTGCGAAGAACCGACGGCCGCTGGGGCAAACGTGTTCTTGAATGGAGACCACGACTCGGTAAACGTAGTGTAGGACGCCCTCCGACCAGGTGGGATGACGACCTGCGAAAGACTGCAGGTCGATGCTGGATGCGTCAAACTGAAGACAGGGCGCTATGGCGCTCTTTGGGGGTGGCCTACGCATTCTTCGCAAACAAAACAACAAGCTTTCATAACGCAAACTCGCATGAAGATAAAACTAATATCTTGAATATAGGTAAGTAGGTAGGTGAGGTACTTTGTGAGAATCCTGCGAAAGAGTGAAAGTCAATAAAATAGTCGCTGCTTTGATCAGATCATGCGTCGTACCTTCAAAGAGATTATTTATAAATGTGTCGATTGATCGAAACAAGATCGATGGTAGTATGTACGTTGAAACGAAATATCTATTTTTGGACAAGAATTAAGGCAAGTACATAACTATACAAAAAAAGCAATAGGGGTACTTTCTAAGCGAAATACAGACAGGACTTTACGACACAGGATTTATAGACAGGGCGCGCGCTGTGTCGCTCATTGGGGGAGGCCTATGTCCAGCAGTGGACTAACTTAGGCTGATGATGATGATGATGATAAGCGAAATACGGGATTTTTACCACGATTTGTGTTTATTCTAGTTTCCTATTTTATTACAATGTAACTAACATAATAATTGTTAATATTTTGATCACTGCCCTTGTAACAAAAACTCCGTACAAAAAAACTGTTAAATTAATGTACCTATCGCAGGAAGATCAGTTCCAATATTTAACAACATGAAAAATTGTTATAAAATGAGTCCAGTTTTTGCTTACCCTCCACGCTGGCTGAATGCGCCATCAATCAATGGCCGCGAAAACGATCCTTTAAAAACAAACAACGCGCGCAATTTCGAAATTCGAACGAATCCTTTTTCCGTTGCGGTCTTAATGACTTTCGTGCCAGTTATTTTAATGGCGACGTATGGAGTCAACATTCGTGTTTAAATTATTTTAAAGTAACGACCCGCAGAGACGTCGCGCTGTTGGTAAAATTGGTTAGGTAGATAAGTACGCGTACGCAGGGTTGACGTTATGATTTTTATGAATATAGCATAATATATGCGTGGTTTTGAGAAAACACTGCATATCTTTTTAGACGTCTACTACATCCAATTTTACATAATAATTCAGCAAAAAACTAAGATTATTATTTAGGAAAAATACAATTAACATATATTAAGGCGCTAAAATTTCTAAAATAGTAATGGCGTCGTTAGAGACTTCACTGCTCGTAAACAAACACGACGCGCTTGTCAAATATTTGATGCGTTGTTTGTTGTGAAACTTATTTTGCAGGGCTGGCAGGTATTTCATCATGAATACCTAGCAAAGTACCATATCAATGGTGGTTGGTGTAATCATCCCTATTGTAGACTCTAGCTATACTAGCGGCATTTTTGAAGTTGCTAACTCAATGAGCAAGCTAGTACAATTTATACGAAGGAGGTTACCGAAAAAAAGTCATATTGTGTTAAGGCGTCAAAATTGGTTCCGACAGAGAACCAAAGTTAACAACATAGCTCAAAGAATTAGCAAGCTGAAGTGGCAGTGGGCCGGCCATATCTCGCGAAAAAATGATAGCCGCTTGGGGCAAACGTGTTCTTGAGTGGAGACCACGATTCGGTAAACGTAGTGTAGGACGCCCTCCAACCAGGTGGGATGACGACCTGCGAAAAACTGCAGATAGATGCTGGATGCGGCAAGCTGAAGACAGGGCGCTATGGCGCTCATTGGGGGAGGCCTATGTCCAGCAGTGGATTGCTATAGGCTGATGATGATGATGATGTTAAGGCGTCAAAAGCGTCGAACATCTCATGTGTTCAATACAAGGAGGTTTTTATAGCTGTGAAATTCAAAGGAACATTTCAATAGAAAAGTTGCCACGGAACTTATCAGCATAATTTATGCAGTTATTTAAAAATTGTTTGGTGTCATATGATACCTCCTTGTTGTTGCTGATTGAGGTCCTCGGCGAGTATTTATTTACGACTTATTGCCTTAAACGTGCCAGATAATGTTATTGATGCACCGTAACGAGGTGCTTTTCTCTGACAAATTACCGTGTTTGCTTCAGCTTCGTGGTTTATTACGTTCATTCAATTTTAAAGTATAGGATATCTAACTTTTTTTTTTCTGTTTGTGAGTTTTATGGAGAAAACATGTCTTATAATATTTTGTAAATACATGAATTTTTAACAAGTTTTCTTATAAATATATTGACAAGCTTGGGCGATAATCTTTTGCCTGTTCATAAAATTATCTGAAAAGTAGTATATTATGGAAAAAACTGGGGGTACCTACGCACTAGATTTAAAAAAATTACCTATGATGGTGCAATATTGTTATATTCTATTTTATTCTATGTATATCTGTCTCACTCTGTTTTGTATAGGTATTTTCACAAAACTTTTAAGGAGATGAAAGAGAAAAAACTTCATTGTCTACTTTTTATGCAGAAGCTGCGGGCACAAGCTATTCTGTACAAAAAATACAAATAATACTCAGAGTAATTAGTGGCCTCTACATCATAATATGATAATTATGGATTGAAAGCTTACAGTACAAAAAAACAAGCAGGACTTCCTGCTTTCGGAAGCGACATCTCTTGTCTCAAGCAAAAAGGTTTCATCCCAAAAAGTCCACATAAAAAATGCAGCACGCTCAATGTTTACCGTCGTTTATAGAGTGCTAATGACGAGACACACGCGCGCGCGCAGCCGCCGTAAATATTTACTGAAATAAACGCATTGACAGCGCCGCCGACGCGACGAGACGCTTGGAAATGTCACTTGCATAATAGGTGTTTAGCATGTTTGGAGTTAGACGGAAAATATTATTAATGTAGTTATAAATGAGAGACACGGAGGAAATAAACTAGAATCTTGCGGTTAAATGAAGACAGCTAGCTGTTTTTTATAAAAACAACTAATTATATATTTGGTTTTATACAAATAGGTCAGCTAATGATGAACGCCAATGTACCTACACCTACCTACGCATTCTACCACGGAGGAATCATTAAAACATCCAACAATCACCAAGAAGGCGCATTCAGTTCCATTTTCAAAAATGACTTCAAACTAAATCTATGTTTTTGTAAATGGAATACCAAAAAGTCAAGTCTTTATGACTAAGAGGGCGAATGTTCTGTACTGGCTGATATAATAAACAAAATTAAAAAGAAAAAATACTTTTAATCTCAAAGGCTTGCTTAGATTTGAGTTTTACAGCCGCTAAGCTACGATTATAATGGTAGCCATTACAATTTTTGAGCAAGAGAAGTGAAAAGATAATTTATTTGCAAACACACGTGTAAACGAAGATACTCGTACTAAGTATTTTATGACACAAAATTGAAATACATTTTCACAGACAAAGTACAATTTATTATTATAATTGTTTTTGATTAAATTAGAAATTCGTTAAGATTATAGCATTTTTCAGATATAAGTTTTATAAATTTAGTCCCAAATAAGTTAACATTTAAATCACTAAATGCACTTGCACACCAGCAAGGTCCACCCATAAGTAACTCGACTTGGTTTAGGTTGTCAATCTGGGTGCAGGGAGCTTGGATATAGGCATATTGGGGCAATATTATAGCGAGGTCTATGTCTAATCTAATTATTAAACATCTACTGGCTAAGATAATAACGACGATGTGACGAATTTACTAATCCTAGGAAAGCAGGGTTTGTAGGTATAATAGTTCACGCAAATTCCGATAAAATCTATATTTCCAAAATCATTACGCACCTATCAAGCAAAAGTTATGGCAACAAGAACACGTCAGACATGATGCCCCACCCAATCCCATGTTTACTACAAAACGATTCTATTCCTTTTTATAGTTCCCATAAAACCCCCGAACATTCGTAAGCTTATTCAATCAGCCATTTCTTTATATTTATCGCTGCGGACCTCCCCAAATAACCTAATAATTTTACAGGCCGACTTCTTTTATATCCAAATTCAACATAACTCAATTTCTAAAGCCGTTTCGGGGGCGGGGGTCAGTTTGCCACAGAGTCAGGAATAGGACAGAGCTTACGTTGAAGGAGGTTGTGGGGTGTATCGAACCAAATAATAAAGGTATAAAAGCAAATATTTATATAGGACTGGCGTTTAGAGATCTCTTTTTAACGTTTAGGTAATATTGCTTGTTTGAGCCGCACACGTACATTTTTTTTTATTTGCTTTGAGATTTGACAAGTCAGATATCTATTTCAAGATCAATAGTTTTTAGGGACTTTTCCTTTCTTATTGGAATATGGGAATTAAAGATTTATTTATTGAGATAGTAACATCATAACAGGTTTTTTTAACCGCATTAAAATCCGTTCCATACTTTTTTTCTATTGATGTGATTGAACTGTCTCTTCTCGATCGACAATCTCTTGACGAGTGTTGTATATACGGAGCTTGTACGTTTCTGTCATGGTATTGCAATTTCATATAGATAAGAACTTAGAAAGGTTAATATTTTTAAATTTCTAACATAAACTCTACAAAATAGTTATATTTTACGACGGTCCTGTAGAAGCGTCAAATCTTAAGAGGACCGTAGTTTGCCCGGTTTACGACTCACCCTTATCTCCTGTGGGAACGTGATAGCTCGTAAATAGCCTGTGACAACTCTGGACCCGTAAACTGTGTTGCTGATAGAAAAACAGGGATTCGAGGATTTAAGGGCAATGTCCTGTTGACGGGAAACGAGCGAGTGGGTGTGATGTGAATGCGAGCAAATATGACAACTCGAAAAACTTCAAACGGAAATTCGGAAAATGTTCTTAAATAAACGAAAATCTTATCTTTTTACAATATACCAAAAAGTTTATTTACATAAATGCTTACAAAAAACACCTGAACTACGTGTCTTTGAATTGAGTGGTTTCTAGTTAAGGTGGAATTTACAATGACCCCTGCACTAGGCTAGGCTTGTTTCGTGGGTTTTATAACATGCTTTAATAAAAAAAACTACTTACCCTTTTCCACATTATTTTTTCTTATTATCGAAGCCTAAATACAGAATAGACATCGTGTAGTTCGTACCACCACGACATCGTGGTGTACCTACCTCCTGCGCTATCCACTGACATGAGTGAATTGAAGTAATTTACTCCAAAATAGCAAAACTATTCAGGATTTTCTTAGACCACATTTTTATTGACCCACGTCGCTCTCAAACTTCTTCCAAAGGCACTAATTTACCTGAAACAAATAAAAACAACAAATTAACAATTAACTCCGACATAAATCCTGACGATGTGTTAACTTACAGTTATAAAAACCTTGACAAATTGTGACAGAGCAGATGATATCTGTCATAACTAGGGTGGAGTTGAAGCTATTTTAAACTTGAAGTAACGAGGCGATGTTTATTTACTGTAACTTTAAGTTAAAATAACTTAGTTTAAATGGAATTGTCATTCAATAAAATATCCTTGCATTTTGTTTGTGGCAGGTATAACTTTTAAGGCTATGTCCAGTCCAAAAGTGCATGGTGTGTATTGTATAAGCAGTTTTTCGTAGGTATTATTTTATTTATTGTATTTATAATCATGTTTAAAAAATAAAATATCTGTGGATTTTCAAAAGATCTTACAAACCTGAACCATCTTCCTGGTAATATTTTGAAAAGATTAAAGAAATTGACAAAACGTCATCCAGTTATGTCAACCATTCTCCAGTGACAGAAGATTTGTAGCAATTTATTGACGTGTTTAATGTTTGTATAAGTCCCGTGTTGTCGTGAAGATAAATATTTCATTTTACGATGTTTTTAGACAAACGCTAAAATTAAATGTGTTTTTTATCTTAAGTGGAAATGTTCTAAACATAGTTTCATTTGGTATTGACGCGTCCAAAGTTAGACATTATGTTCTTTTACATTCGTCCAATCTCCTATGTTTAAGCAGTTTGCGATTAAAAACACCCTTTTTAATAATCAAAATACCTTTTTCGTCAAATCTTATTCTTCGCGAACTTTATCATAAATTGAGTTAATATGATATTCCAACCAAAGCATTAAAATTACCATAAAGTACGCTTTATCTATAAAATTGACAAACAATTAATGATAAATTAATTCTGCTATTGATCTGTCATTATAAATTACTGCCTACTTTATTGGCATGACTACAGTAGGTATTAATATAACATAATTATCTGATACCTCTATTATGTAGGCAGAGACCTATGTACTTATAATCATGTTTGACGACCGATGTGGCGCGGTGTGCGAAGGTCCGTCTGCAACGGCGGGGACAGGACTCGGAATAATTGTGTGTACGATCTGCAGATATTTGTTCCGGGTGTTCTGATGGTTTTCTATGTATAATAAAAAACGTCTATCTATTTTGTATTATGTATATCAGTTATCTAGTACCCATAACACAAGCTCTGCTTACCATGGGCCTAGATAATGCTGTGTGAATTATCCAGCATTATTTATATTTATTTATTTATTTATTATGTTTATAAAGTTATTGGTGTGTGTTATTGTGATTGTTCGTGTTGCGGTCTTACAACTCTACATATATCTCTCTATTTTTAGTTATCGTAACCCATTACTTTTACTATTTCTATAAATAATCTTAGTTTACGTAGTAGCTTATGTAGTAAATATGGTGTGGTGTCAGATAAATCAAGAAAATACTGGCGTTTTAACGTTTCGTTCTAATGCACTTCACACTTATTGTAAATACGAAAGTTTGGATGTTTAGATGGATGTATGGATGAATGGATGTTTGTTGTTCTTCGGACCAATGCTACTGACGGATAGGGTTGAACTACTACTTTTTATCCCATGAATTTAAAAGATTCTGATTTTCTTGCGCACAAGATGTTTTAACACATTTTACCATAGACAAATAATTGCTAGACGCATACCACTCAAATTCCACGCCAATAACTTTAAACAAGAAATCAACTTCTGCCATTGACCGCTCTTCACCCTACAAACATGTTTCCTCTCAATAATTACAATAAAATTGACATTAATCTTACCCCACCCTCCCCTTTTATGCCAAACTGAGCTCTATACCCTTGCAATAAGGTCGTGTAGGTGTACACACAATCTGCACAAGATTGATGTGTTTATAATTGCTACAAACGACGTTTGTTTTGTAATTTTGTTTATGAAATTGTCGTTATGACGCGCAGCAGTATGTCTGGTATGAAGTTATTGCGTTAATACTTAGTTTTGTGTCTGGGAAGTTATTTTACCATGTTCATTTTATTCATATTGTGTTGCGGGTTTTCTGTGAATGCTTCGCCAGCGTGGAAATCTAGGTATGTGTCAAATGGTTTATACCTCGTGAATCATTCTAACTATTTAAAAAAAAAACGCATCAAAATCCGTTGCGTAGTTTTAAAGATCTAAGCATACATAGATAAAGACAAACAGCGTAGTGATTTAATAAAGTATCTGTATCTGCTTGTCCTCTAAACTCCTTTCTGCCAAGCGCACGCACGGACCTCAAGATTTCATTCATTGCTTAGTTTGAGTTCCGCTGCCACTGTACTTTAAATGAATATGCATATATTTTTGGTAAATCAATATTTTATTATTATTTATTGTTGATTTTTACATACGTTATTACAATTACAAATACTGGACATGATAGGACCAAAAGGGAGATTATGCAATTCACTCATATTGTAGTGTAGTTTGCTACGCAATTGCAGATCCAAACACTCCTCGGGTGCATTGTAAATCGGGGTCACAAGTTTGCAACGAAAATTGTACCTGAACGTCCTACTTCCTAAGCTCTGAAAGTTTGTTTTACAGAGCGGTGCTTAGCTATGGAGAGGAAAACAGCTTATGCAAAACAATAGGGCTTGGTCCTGTGATGCGTACAATGACAACTTTAACTAAACGCTGTTTAGAATGCGGTCCGTGGGATTTTAGGATGAGAACAGGAAATACATAATATTGAATTATCCGACATGTGCGTAGATGCAGTTTATAAAGCAGTCATGTTCACGTGGTCAAATCTCAGTTATAAAACAAAAAATGAGACAAATTGAGCACTTATTGAGCAATTCTCTATTATTATAGAGAATTGCCTAATAAGTGGCGGTTGAATAATTACTCAATTTGCCTCATTTTTATCATCACTACATAGTATAAAACAAAGTATCTTCCCGCTGTCTGTCTGTCTCTATGTATGCTTAGATCTTTAAAACTACGCAACGGATAGAGTGATTCAAGCAAGAGGAAGGTTTATAAACCATTTGACACATAGATTTCCACGCGAGTGTAGCCGTGGGGCGCAGCTAGTATTTTATATGAATGGGTTCGTTCGTAGACGCAATTTCAACAGCAATCCAAACTTCCAGTTAAGTAACAATAATCTCTCTCAACTAAGAAACAAAATGCGATGAACAGCCGAGATTATAGTCTGGACCCGGCAGATTCCCTCAAGAAGTAATGACACGCCGCGGTCGGATGCCGCCGCGCCTCCTGTCGCGCGTACTACACGCAAAACAAAACCGGATCCGATGATATATTGTGGCTGATTGGATTTTACACGTTTAGTCATGGAACATTGGTGTCTGACGGTAACGTCGCTGAAAGCTATGGTCTTTCTTTCGACTAATGAATGATTTTCACCAATAGGTACACAAGATATGTTAAGGGGGAAAACTCTATTAACCCTTTATTTCTACTGGTTTGTCCTTTCAGACCTGTCAATCTTTATCAATACCTTTAAAAATCTGAACCTTAATTGAGGCTATGGCCCTAAATTAAGGTTCAGGTGAGAAGAGATGAAAGAGAATCTCACAAAATGCAGGGAGCATTAAAATTTGGTGAGATTGATTTGTTTCTTTGTTTGGGAAGGCATGTTCACCTTGCCATTTGATTAGATTCATTATTGGAACATCCAGTTATTTCCTGAAGCCTGATATAGCAAAGGAAATGGAAAATGGCAGAAATAGGCGTTGGACCCATCTGATCTATGATCTAGTAATTTACCAGACACTATAGCCAGTTCTGCAACGAGGTTGATGATGCGAGTTTTTAATGAATCTTAAAAAGATGTAAAGACATTTTCATCACATCAATTTACCTCCTGACGGTAGCATGTCACTTCACAGTCAAGCGTTCTTTCACCATCGAACATGTCAACCCATCAGCAGCTCGCTAATGTATCTCAATGTCTTCTAAATATATCTGAGTTTATTTATTTGACTGTCCGTTGTTCAACAGCTTCGTCATTTGCGTTCAGCTATAGTTTGTAACGGGGTAATCAACGATTTCAATAGAGATTTCGTTCAGCTTTGGAGTCTATGAAAAATAAAAGATAAACCTTAGCCTGGATTCTAATCGAAGATCAGCATTGGCTAGTCCTCTCACGGAGCCATTGGCCAAGTATTTGTATCGTTTTTCCACAAAATATGTGTTTCTTGTTTTCCTCTCTATTGTTGTTTTCACAAATAAATGTCTTTCATCTTCTTCAATTTTCTTTTATTAAATTGAAACTAGAGTGCCACCAAGCGGTGATATAATACAATGTGCATTAGGGTTACTATAATATACATGTTTCATTAAATACCTTTTGTTGATGCGTGATTAGGCGAAAGTGCTAATGGTAAGTATTAGTCAATTCGTAGAAGAAGGTGACTTCAAACTTCATGCCATCTTAGAAGCCATTGCCAAGCTTGGAACCAGCATTCTAGGCAATATTTTGCCTTGTGTTCAATGCATGTAATCGACACTGGAATCCATGCAGTCGTGAAGTGACTTCGTGAAGTTTAAATACTTACTTATTGTACTTACAGCTTTTATCAGAAGACTTTAACTTCGTGATTCGGGACTTAGTCACGTCTCATTTTTATTCTGTCGGTATGCCACGGTAGAGTGATCAGCCGTCAGCCGTGGTCATTATACCATCGCATCGGCAAAAACACTAATAACCATTGTGCTGAAACAATCGGTGCAGGAAATCACATTTTTTATTGTAATTTCGGGATAATTTGCTTTAAATTGCATGACGATTGAGGGTTATGCAATCTGAAACGTTGAATTTACATTCAAATGTTTCGTATAAAACGTTTCAAATAATACAACAAAGCTTTCAAGAGGAGATGCAATTAAAAACTTTGAAAATTATGAAAGAACTTTTTTAGGATTTCCGCTTGAAATGATGAAACTGACCTAAAACATTACTGCTCTTGTAAGGTAGTTGGTTGACTTCCTTATAATATAAGATCACTACATAGTATAAAACAAAGTCGGTTCCCGCTGTGTCCCTATGTATGCTTAGATCTTTAAAACTACGCAACGGATTTTGATGCGGTTTTTTAAAATAGGTAGAGGATTAAAGAGGAAGTTTAATAAACCTTTTGGCACATATATTTCCACGCGGGCGAAGCCTCGGGGCGCAGCTATTATACTGATAACTTAGAGTTTCGTATAATGGAGTTGCATTCTAAAAGGAATTTTCGACTGAGATTCTAAGAACACAGCGTAAAAAATAGCTGGATTGATCTTTGTTAAAGCTTAATATATGCTTTGTGTCTCTGTAGACCAAGTACAAGTAGCACTGGTCTTCGCCCGCCTACAGAGTTAATACAAAATATTTATCTGAGTTGGTGTTGGTACTAGGTCTGCCTACTACCAACCCAATAACTGTGAAGTTTAGCGAAAACTGAGGCGTTGAATGTTTCCTGCTGAGAGGGACTGGTAAATCTCATTGCAAATAAGCTGTTATTATAATAAACAAAACGTTAGGCCAACGTGCCCTAACATGTGTTCTATGTTCTTGTGAACTTAGACCAGGAAGATGAGATCTGAGAAGTTTCTGCACTACCTGAGTACCTTTGAACCTCACTATGACGACAAACAGACGTCTGCTAAATTTGAATTTATGCCAAAAAGTAGATATCCATGACATAATACCTAATAGTACTAAGCTTTCTTCTAGATCGGAGAGTTAGGTATAGTCTATATAGTAAATACGGTGGGCCGATCGCAGATAACGACCAGAACAAATATGTATCTGCAGATCGTACACACAATTGTCCCGAGGCGGGAATCTAACCCGCAACCTCCTTCGTCGCAGCAGGACCATCGCGCTACCGCGCCACAGAGGTCGTCAAAAATATACCTAACATCTTCGAATCACGTTTCCACGTCGGTTATTTTAATTCAGTAAAGCGATTCCTTTTTGTCGTACAAGCACTCATTAGCTTATTTATTTGTTCAGTCTGCAGTCATCATGTCGAACAAAGGGCCATAAATGTTATTTGCGCTAAGTAGGTAGGTACGTCTTGGATGTAAACTGTTGTAAACTCATTGATGGTCGTGTGTAGACTGGGAAATTGATATTTAAGCAAAGACGTGCGGTGGATATACCTCCACTTATGAGAAAATCTATTCAATAACTACTTGTAGAAGATGGCAGGACGAATCGAATTAGGTGAGTACTTCCTCGACTACCACATAAGCATAAGGGACGGAGTAAAGTAGGAGATAGGGAGGGAGGTATTGCATCTGCAGTTGGACAATAAACGTATGCTTGAGCGGTGACCACGACTCGGTAAATGTAGTGTACGACGCCGGTCAGATGGGATGACGACCTGCGAAAGACTGCAGGCAGATGCTGGATGCGTCAAGCTGAAGACAGGGCGCTATGGCGCTAATAAGGAAACCTATGTCCAACAGTGGACTAATAGAGGCTGATAATGATGATGATTCTCATTATATTAAAATTTGAGGCCATAAGGTATTAAGTCCTACCTAGGACCATGAATATTTCCTGTTTCCAGCTGCCTCTAAGTATAACAAAATACAGATTCTGAAGCTGCCACATCCAAACAAACATTTCAAACAATGTTGCCAGTGCGGGTGTGTTTATCTACTGAAGGTAAAGAAAGCCGTAAGTTTAAAATTAGGCGAGAATTATGTTAGAGAGTAATAGTTTAGAAAACCGGTTTCTGTTCTGACACACAATTCTTACTTTTAAAAGACCATGTATTTAATACCTACATAAATACACAAAAGCATTTAATTTTAATTTTGATATGCTTTTGTGCTTTTCCACCACATTCGTAAATGTTTTCTTTGGCCAAAGGACGATACCCATAAATAACCCTGTCTTCGATTTCTTTCAAAATCCTTAAATAATTTGCAATATAAATAACAGAAGCTGATCCTAAAGCAACTTCCGTGTAGAAGCCATCTTATCTAAATAATCTCAGCTTACAAAGAGATCCGTTGCCAATACCGACATAAAAACTTTTTGTTGAACGAATGATGAATGAAGCCAGTTGAACGCAAAAAACAGACTCTTTTTGCTGCCGAGATGTCTGCCGTAAATATGCATTGAGGAGCGGCGATTGGAAAGAACCTAAAAAAAGTATCACGATTTGAAAACCGAACGAGAGAGCTGGGAACCGAACGGAGTCTAACAAAAAACGTTACAAATATTAGACAATGCATTTAATTGAAACTGTTTCGGTTCTAAAAATCGAATTCAAATGTTTATGTGCGAGGATGGACTTTAGAAATTTATTTACTTTAGTATTATTTCATTTTTAAAAAACCTCTATTTTTATTCCTGGATAGAAGTCTCACGGTTAAAATCAACAAAGTTTAAACAACACAAAACAAATTCTAATCCCGAGAAATAATAGATTTTATTATCGCTGTAAATTCGCTGTCTTTCTGTAGCTGTAAATATTATTTATAAGCCACGCTTAGCCGTTGGTTTCCTTGTGGAATAATAATTTGGAAAAGTGCTTTGAAGTCTTGGATATTAGGATGAACAGTCTTGAGATAACCCCAAGAGAGAAAGCTAAATTAGTTTTTCTTGCGGATGTTGCCATACACCTCCACGGCCAATATTTGCCTTGATCTTTTCTTCTATTTTGTATGTTCGGAGCTATTTGAATAAAGGTGCAAACGAAATCGGTTGAAAAACTGTTTGTAAAATTCGTAATTTCTATCGACTAGTCAGAAAAGAGAGAGAAATGAGATTTATGCGTTATCAATAGAGCTCCTTGTTAAGTTGAAAAGGCTGGTGGCCAGGTGTAGCCTAAGGTGGTGCGTAGGTATGACGTCATCACATACATACATACATCCGAAAGAGAACCAAATTTATCGACATAGCTCTAACGAAGAACCGAAAACCTCTAGGGCAAACGTGTTCTTGAGTGGAAACCACGACTCGGTAAATGTAGTGTAGGATGTCCTCCGACCAGGTGGGATGACGACCTGCGAAAGACTGCAGGTAGATGCTGGATGCGTCAAGCTGAAGCGGACGCAACGGCGCTCATTAGGAGGCCTATGTCCAGCAGTAGACGAACATAGGCTGATGATGATGATGATGTCGTCACATCGCGCTGGTGGACTTCCGCTATTCCCACCACCTCTCGGCCACCACTCAGTATTTGCTTTTGTTTCAGTAACCCAAAAAAGTTTGATTTGAAAGTTTATCAAGAATCACGAGTATAGTATAAGCCGTCAGTAGAATCTAATAATACAAAATCGAGTTCAGAGTTGCGAAAGGCGATCGTGCGTCGCCAGCGTGTAACGCGACATCGTGTGCGCCCGCGCATGCATGCGCCATCTGGCCAACATCTTCCGGATAGGATGGTACAGATTGTAAATCACTTGGGATAAGACTCTACACATTTATCTGCGTGTCCGCAGCGGTTACATATTTGTTTGGAGGACAGTCATGACATCTACGACGCGAAAACGATATTTCGACTATACTTATCGTCATCTTCTTCTATCTCGCGAAGAACCGACAACCACTAGGGCAAATTTGTTCTCGAGTGGAGACCACGACTCGGTAAACGTAGTGTAGGACGCCCTCCGGCCAGGTAGGATGATGACCTGCGAAAGACTGCAGGTAGATGCTGGATGCGTCAAGCTGAAGAAGGGCGCTATGGCGCTCATTGGGGGAGGCCTATGTCCAGCAGTGGGCTAACATAGGCTGATGACGAAACTTAATATTAGGATAAGGATAGTTGAAATAATCCTTCCTAATCCTAATTATATAATAAATGTGACAGACTGAGAGCACTGAATGTTTGTCACCACGTATCTCCTTACCTAACTTATTTAGATGAAATTTGGTATGTAGATAGTTTAGGTTCTAGAATAGGACATATGCTAATCTGATATTAAAAAATCTATAGGAAACTCTACTTTAGAATGCTGCATAGGATTTACAAATACATCGCATTTCTATAATTTACCTGCAATAAACCTAAAAGGTCTATTTGAACAAAAAGCTGCACAAAATAAATAAAGCTCTGCAGCAGAATATTCCCGATATTTATTTAAGAGCTCAAATTACTCTATATTTGTTCAAAAGACTCAAAAAGGCTTTGCAGTATTTATTGTAGGAGCTCAAAATGATTTGCAGTAACAGTCCTTATCACTTTCATTAAGATAATTTACATTCGACGGCAATAAGTATTCGTTTGGGCGCAAAAGAGCCCATAAATTAAACGAATGAATTACGTGAGTACTTGGACATCATTCATTTTATAGGGCTCAAATGGGCCCCGAGGGACAGTGAAGATAATTGCGAGTTGGTCCACTAAATAATCAACTTTAGTTTTTTTTTTTACGGTTTTTGGTTTAGTTTTAGATGGAGGAACACCTTTTTCCGCATTTGGACTGCATTCGGTCCTTTAATATAATAATACAACGGGTATTTATCGCGTTTATTTACCTATTTTTTTCGACGTTTCAACAGATTTACACACTGTCGTGGTCACGGGATGTATTAGTGCTTATAATGATGTGTTCAAATAGCGTAAGTTTAAAAATAATAATTATGTAGGTGTTTAATGGAAAATGTGCTAAAAACCAGCTGTCATCATTGTCAGAATAAACGGTGTTAAATATAACCAACCAAGCATAGGAAGGACCTTTGTCTAGTAGGTTCTATGGGTCGCCTCTTACGACATGTACGGGCTGAGTTGGAGGGTAGATTCTTACGCTTATCCAATATAAGTTATCATTATCACACACTAATATTTAAAAGTTTAGATGGACGTTAAGATGTTTATTACGTCTTCACGCCAAAACATCTGAACGGATTAAGCTGCAATTTTGCATATATGTAGGTAGTTCTAAGCCTGGAAGCAAAAAACATAGGCAATTTTTATGCCGTGAATCGTTCCCATGGAATATAAATAACGTTTTCGTAGAAACAACGCATGCGAAGCCGCGGGCAGAAACTGGTTATTTATATCTGCTACTGTAACTAGCTCTTATCTATATCTAAAGCCTATCGAAAAACTCACCTTATTTATTTGGCTTTAGTAAAGTAACATATGTATATATCTGGACTTTTACAAAATACAATTCTTGTTTATGGGGAAAAATGGAATTAGATAAAACGTTGAGGGGGAAAATTGGAATTGAGATTTTAGCTATTCCAGTTTTCCTCCTCAATAGGGATTTGTCAAGGGGGAAAACTAGAACAACCCATCTAAAATACAATATGCCACGTAAAATTGTACAGCCATTAACACCTTTGCTGCTCAGCCTCTGCTACGCCACCCGCAGCGGTGCGGTCAGCAGCTAGGAGGACTCACAGAACTACATAAGTACGTATGCGTCGTTGGCAATGAATGTGTTAGAAATGAATTTCAGATTTTGATTGAATCACAGCATCTGTGGTAGCTGTTATAGATGGACTACGTGTACAGTGATCGCGCGCCGCTCGCGCAAGGAAATCTCCTCTTAATTAACTTATTGGGCCATTATACTCCACCCAGTTACATCTACTGGGTTTGAAGTAGGTTTGCTCCTTGAAGTTAGGCTGTTGTCAATTCGTTAATAGTTAAGATTAAAGTTGTCGCGACTGTGAAGGAAATTAATATTTTTGAAATAAGCTAGCTAGATGAACCGAAGAAAACGAAAACAGCTCTCGTCTCTTTAGATAGATAGAAAACACTTGATACCAAACAAAACAGAAAACAGTACACAAATAAACAATAACGTACTCTTTGTTGTTTCTGTAAAATATCCACATCAAAAAATTTGGGTAAGATTAGGTAGGTCTTCTACCCATGCTATAATTCTACATACCTACCATACAATAATTGCCAAAACGATGTGACAAATATAGAAATACTTCAAAACGACTACCTTTTCATAAAATTGTTTTGCATCATGCTATTCAATCAACCACACAACACGTCATTTTCGCAATGTAGAAAACCGAATTGGTAAACATGGAACATTCACTTTTCTCTTAGTTACCTAGGTAGGTGGTTTGGATAAAAATAGGTTCGGTAAACTTATCGACTAAAGTTACTAAACAAATTATTAGTAACATGATCGTGCCTTGGCATTTGCTTGATTAGATGCAATTTGGTATCGAAATAACGAGGAATAACAAGCTGCAATTTGCATTGACCCCGTGCAGTCAATAGCTAAATTATTGAACTTAGGTACCCATTGTTTTGATATCTTACACTAGCTTGTGTTTGTGGCTTTGAATGTGACTTGACGACGTTCTTTAGATCGTCATCGGCTTCTATATCCTCGGGAACAAGTTGACAAGCATTTGCCTCCTGTGATCCTGTGGGCCTATTCGGGATTCGTTGCCAATCTAGGTTTCCACCTTGCCTCATCATGTACTACTACTACAGCTACGTTTATTCACAAAAACGCGTACGAAGCCGCGGCCAGAATCTAGAAAATAATTAATTAAATACCTACAAAATGTTCTTAAATTCACATAATTCTTTCCATCCAAAGGTTTCCTGAAAGAGATCGCTTCTAAGCGATAAGGCCACCCATTGTACTTGTCACATGTAATGTATTTTTGTAATGATCTGTATCTGGTGTACAATAAAGTATTTTTGTATTGTATTTTGTAATGTTCTAATCTAGTTCCCATAACACAGATGCCTAGACATACACAAAGGACCTGACCTGCTCTGCCTGTGTGTGGGCTGAAACCAAACCCGCGGGACACCGGTTTGCGGACGGTGACCGAGCCTGCGTGACGGCACAGTATACATATGTGACGGTGACGGGCCTTATGGGTCTTGCACAGGTTGGCCTAGCTACATGAGTTATATTTAAGAAATCATAAATAAAGAATGCTGGACAATCCACACAGCATCATCATCCCCAAGGTAAGCAGAGCTTGTGTTATGGGTACTAGATGACTGATATACTTAATACAATAGATTACATTGATACATTTTTATTATACTACATATATAACGACCAGAACACCCGGAAGAAATATCTGCAGATTGTACACACAATTGTTTCGAGGCGGGAATCGAACCCGCAAGCTCCTGCGTTTCAGGCGGACCTTCGCCCACCGCGACACAGATGTCGTCAAGGAAGGAGAATGTAGGGGGCAGAAGAATAAAGAAGGAATCGATTACTAACAGCGTAGCAGACACTTCGATTAGCGAATATCTCAATTCATTTCATTCAATAAATAATTTTTTACTCCCTCTTTTCTTAATTATTTTTCACATGAAATGAACCAAAGAAATGTTTTATACCACGGGGTAGTGAGGTTCTTGGCCTAGTTTGACAAACCAGAGCTGTTAACCTCTTTAAAATCTAAATCTGCATTTAAATCTATCTTTAATCCAATCCTCTAGATTTAATATAAATAGGCATATACATAAATACAATAACCGAAGCACATAGGACGACAGGACAATGGGCTGACAAACGGCGACTCTTGCGCAGGAATTATACTGCAATTTGATATTGTTTTACTGCACGGTGCTTTGCGGAACTAAACAATGGTGCGGATACTAGTTTTAGTCTGTAGGTTCACTTGTGTCTGTTTGAAAATAAAAGAATATTTATAATGTTTAGGCATTTTCCCAGCAGTGGGCCAGCAATGGCTAAAATTATATATATGTGTATCCTCCTCATCGATTTCGATGAAGGCGAACCTAGATATCACGGATTCTTCTATCATGCATGAGCCCTAAAATGGCTCGCTAGACCGAACTTGTTCTTGAATACCCTACGGCACGTATGGCAGTAGAGTATTACTAAAACATGTTTGTTTTTTAGCAATTTTAGCTAAAAAGCTATTTGTACATTTTCACAAAACAGTAGAATATAATATATACTTCCTACTCCACATATTCCTTCACCCTTCAACCACCCTACTAAGTGCATACCTAGGTAGGTACTTATCATTAATCCGATATTAATGAAACGGATCCGTAAAGCGCTGAGCAGGGTTCCGTAAAATATTGAATAAACAGCAGCTAATAACTATGCAAATTTGGACAAACAAACTGACAGCCGGAACACGCTTTGCTGAGCGCCGGATAATGAGCCACCCCGTATAAAGTTTCCGTTTAAATTTATTGCAGTCCATCCTGTATAAAATTACACCAAAACATTGAAAAATTTACGTAAAATCAATGTCCTGAATAATAATATGTTTAGAATATAATAGAAAGACATTTATTCATAACAACTTAAATTAACAAAAGACACACTTATAGAATAGGTACATGTAGAGAGTTGTTACAAACAGGCTCTTACTCAGCATAATGCTGGCTAAGCTCCGTAAGACTTAGCCAGCGCTGGTCTTCCGTTACAGCCCGTACAGGTGACGTCTCGAACAGGCCTACGCAATGAAATAAAAAAAATATAGTAATAGAAAAAAGACAACAACTGTTGGACAAAAAACCAAACGCGTTATGCAATGTGCAAAAAATCGTTACATTCTCAGCATATTGAATGAACGAATGTACACTTTATTACACTTAAAAAAAATAACAAAATAAAAAACCTTATATATAAATATTAAAAAACAGTACAAATCGCTTATCAGTTATCATATTATACGAAATAACATTAAAATCTCTGTATATAATGTGTTAAAAAAATACGTTACACAAATAAACCTTCCAAACACACGATTAAATAACAAAGAGGTAACATCTCGAATAGCTCAATCACTCGGATGGGTAAGCGGACACCGAACAAAAAATACGCGTAGCATAGTAGCGTTGCGGGCAACACTATCAAATGTCAATAAAGCTCGATTTTGGACGTTATTTTGAGTGGATTTGAGTTAACATTTCAGTGTATCGTTTATTTGTTTGGATAAATTGCAATTCGAATATTAATGAAACTGCATTTAATTTTTTTTTTTTCTTTATTTATTTAAAGGAGTTTAGTCAACATGACTATGCCACTCCCGTAGACAATACATTTAATTTAGCAACGGATATTATAACAACGGAATGGTAAATAGTATAATGGTAAATCTAGCTAGTGCGTGAGCTCATCAAAGCCTTTAATTGAAGTATTCTTAAGGTAAAAAAATTTTTTTTTTTTTTCTCGCTGGAGATGTTTTGATAACTATGTAGGTATATATACATACAAATTTGGTCAGAAATGAAAAGTTCTAGTAAAAAACATGTAGCTACTTAATACCTACTTACCATTACGGTAAATATATAAAGAAATTTAATGAATATTATATACTAAGTAAATACATGAACCCTGAAAACTTGTTTTATTGTAATTTTTTTCACTTTTTCACTTATTTTTTGGTAATAATGTACACAGTGTTCTTCCAACGCAAACGAGGTTCATAGTTAACCCGCTCAAATTAATAATGGAAGTTCCAGAATGTAAAAACTTGGGCCGACTTAAGCAAACTTGTTTAAGCAAGTCAGGATAGAGCATTATAAGCACTCCTAACTATTATTTGTTACAAAGCACTAAGGCTCAAATTGAATTTAACTTCGAACTCCGCTTCGCTAACTTGTATGGGATTATCCAACCCTGGTTTATTTAACACTAGCCGTTTCCCCTGGCTTTGCCATTTTTTTTTAAAGTTGGTTTATACTGATAACATCTGTGAGGTAAAATTATGAGCAATTCAATTCAATTCAATTCATTTATTTATTCCGTTTAGATACATATTGTTGTACACTAGGAAAAGTCATAGCGGTACATATTATTTTAAACAATAAATTAAATTACAAAATATAAATATTAAAAATCAAAAACAATTCACAATAAATGTATATACATCTATTAAGTATGTAACCTATATACAGAATTCATCAGTCAGGGCTTCGTCAATATCGTAATAGGATTTATACAGTAAAAATAATCTAATTTTTCTGCTAAATTCTCGAAAACTTAAGTTTCGGACGTCGACCGGCAGTTTATTGTAAAAACTTATGCATAAGCATACAAAACTGTTACCTACTTTAGCAAGTCTTCGACTTGGAATAGCAAAACTACTTTTGTTGCGAGTGTTGTAATTGTGAATGTCAGATTTTAGTTGAAAATTGTCAATAAGTAACTTAGCATAAATTAAATTTTGATATATAAATTCACCAGCAAATGTCATTATTTCTAATTCTTTAAATTTAGACCTACATGAATCCATTTTATCCATTTGTAAAATAAACCTAATCGCCCGTTTCTGCAACAAAAACACTCTATTTGATTGTGAAGCATTTCCCCAAGCTAGTATACCATACGTCATCAAAGAGTGAAAATACGCATGGTACACTACCCTGGCAGATCGTATATCGCTTAATTGCCTAATAGTTTTAATTGCATATGCGGCCGACTTCAGTTTGCCCACAAGAGTATCTATATGGCATTGCCAAGTCAGTTTACTGTCAATTCTAATACCTAAAAATTTCACATCATTTATTGCATTAATTGAGTATTTCATAATTGTATTTTGTATAGAATCGTCTACACCTGGAACATTACCCAAGAAGAATCGTATAATATTTGTTTTTTCCATATTCAAAATAAGATTATTAGCCTTAAACCAGTGATTTATTGACAAAACTAATTTATCGAGCTTTAAGGAAACCTTTTCTTTATTTTTGTCGCTAACAATGACAGTAGTGTCATCTGCAAACAAGACAATATCAGTTTCGTTTTCAACACAAGTCAGAAGGTCATTAATGTATATAATAAACAGGAGAGGTCCTAAAATGGAGCCTTGAGGGACTCCCATTTCAATTTCACAATAGTTTGATTTCGCACCGTTACATTCTGTGATTTGTTTTCTATTTTTGAGATACGAAGTAATAACAGAGAGCTCTTTATTTCGGACGCCATAATGGTGTAATTTAGCCAGAAGAATTTTATGATTTACGCAATCGAAGGCCTTAGACAAGTCGCAGAACAAACCATATGTGTTTTTGGAACTGTCCAAGTCCCAAAGAACTCTTTCAAGTAAGGTATTAATGGCATGTGCAGTGCTTTTATTCTTTTGAAAACCAAATTGCCTGCTATTTATAATTTTATTAGACTCTACAAACGCATACAACTCGTTTACAATATATTTTTCAAAAATTTTGCTAAAAATTGGTAAAAGAGAGATTGGTCTATAATTATTAGTATCCGAGTGCGAGCCTTTTTTATAAAGCGGTATAACTTTCGCCAATTTAACTACCTATTAGTATACAATTATTAATAACGTTTGCCAAAGGAGAAGCTAATTCAAATTTAAGTAATTTTATTAATGTGGTCGTTATACCCCACAGATCACATGAGCTCTTACATTTCAGGCTATCGATAATTTTTATAACACAAACAGGAGTTATGTCATTCAATGAAAAGGTGATGTCATTAGGTGAAGAAAATTTGCGAAGAAAGGAAACAGCTTCTACTTCGGTTGACATTAGATTCTTTGTCAAATCACTAGCGATCTGGGCAAAAAAGTCGTTAAAATAATCGGCAATTTTCGTAGGCGACGTTAAGATTTCGTTGTTAAGGTTTTTAATACATTTTATATTTCGATTGCAGTCCGCTGTATCTTTCCCCGTTTCTTTCTTTATAATATTCCATGTAGATTTCATAACATTGTCAGAACCTAGAATTTTTCTACGTATACTAATCCTTTTTGCCATAAGTGAACAGTTTTTGAATATTTTGCTATATTTTCTTATATAAATTCTAAGGTTTTCATCATTTGTCAATGATAATACATAATATAATCTTTTCATGTTAGCTTGTGAAATTTTTAAACCTTTTGACGCCCAGTCATTAAAACACTTTTTATTCCTTACACATACTGTTCTAACTGGCATAACGCTGTCTAGTATCAGCATAAAAGATGAAAAAAAGTCCTTGAAATCAAAAATAACTCGGCTAGAGAATTCAGATCTAAGATTTGCTTTCAAAATTGCAATTAAATTATTATTGATTATCCGCTTTTTAACGTAAATATTTTTGACAGCATCAGTAACAGCATTGAAAGCTATGATTTGAGCAAAGTGATCGGATTGTATACCCATCACTACTTTTTGGGTTGAAACCTCTGCACTTGTGAAAATATTGTCAATGCAAGTACCACTATGGCTGGTCAATCTTGTTACGTCATAAATAGTTTGTTTTAGAGTATAACAACCGAGTAAGTCTAACAAAATATTACATTGGTGAGTTTTACTTTTAAAATCAACATTGAAATCACCACAAAGAATAATCTCTTTTTGCTTATTGGATCTAAACTTAGTTAGGGTCGAAAGACAAAGTTCAAGCTGTCTGAGAAACACTTTAAAGTCTCCACTAGGCGACCTATACACAACAAGAACAAGACATTGCTTCAAAAAGATTTTGAGGCTAGCTGTATTGAAAATACAGCTAGCCTCAAAATCTTTTTCAACGATCAATTTAGCTATGTCTTTTCTTTCTTTAGCTTGTATACCAGCTTTAACTATAAGTAAAGTAAAGTAAAAAATCATTTATTTCTTTAGGCTTACAAAATAAGCACTTAGACAAGTCATATGATAGCTGTGCCTCCGCGGTCATAATTACTCCTACAATTAGCACTAATTATTCTATAATTATTAAAAGAGCATACACTTTTTTCTTCTTCCTTAAGCCATGTTTCCGTTATACAGAATACATCTATTTTTTCCTCTTCAAGAAACAAGTCAACTAATAGTGTCTTTCGGTTTATCCCCTGTACATTTTGATGTCCTACTACTAATTTAACATTCCTACTAGTTGCTGGTGTTTTTATGTTTCTTCTAGTACTTCCCTTGCGTGTGGAAAAACCTCTTCTTGTTCATTGCTTAGTTTTATAAACTGGAGATTACTTGTGCTCTTGAAGTCATTTATATTGTAGCATATCTTTACTGCTAGATTATAGGCATTGGTATATGTGTTGATTCTTGTTGAGTTGTTGACATCTAAATATTTGATGTTATCATTTATAACAGTAAGATGGTGGATATTGTTGTTGATGTAATAGATGTCACTGTCATTTATTCCATCATACTTTAAAGATCCAATTATAATTTTGCATTTTATTTTGGTGATTATTTTCTGAAGTAGATTTAGGTACATGTATCCATTGTATTTTGAAAATCTACTTATCAATAGTACAGCCGTGTCAGTTGGCATCATATTTGTCGTTTGCTTCTCGAACTCTTCTAAGATATTTCTCATATTAGCGTCAGGCATACTTTTATTAGTAAATTGTACATTTGTATTTAACTTATTGGCTATTCTACTTCCTAGGTTTCGCCCCAATTCATCAGAGACCATTATGATTTTACCAAGAGTGGTTTGCTGTGCAGAGTTAGGTTTTTCCTCGTTTATTGTGTTTTGTTCAAGTGTGTTTTTATCTTCGTATCCAAGTTCAGTGTGTTTTTCGTGCATATTAGATTTTCGTTCAATCAAATTTTGTAGTTCCTCTATTTTCTTTTCAACAAAATTTACTTTTTCATGTATCCGAGATTCTTGGGTTATGTCCATTTCATATTGTCGTATCATTTCCAAATATTGATCACATTGGTGGTGTAAGTCCTTAATTGTTGCATTTCTATGCTTAAGATCATTTTCAATTAGTGATTGAATTAATTTGAGATGTGATAGTTCTTGTGTTTTATTTTTTATGAATCGAGTTAGTTTTTTATATTTTCGGTACTTTATATTTAATGCTTTTTCAACAGTAATAAAGGTTTTATTTTTCTTTCCACCTTGATGAATCTTATGCATCTTTCTTTGTAAACAACAGTGTTGATATTTCAATTCATCATAGTCGATTTGTAATTTTTGTATGTTTGCTTCATAGGATTTTTTGTTATTATTTACTAGAATATTTTCCAGCTCATCTTGGTCGCATCGCAGTAAGTCATTTTCACTATTCAATTTGTCTATACATTCATTTAATTCCTTGATTACTTCTTCTAACTCAAAAAATTTCTTCTTTAGGTTTATATTTTCTCCTAGTATTTTTTCAAATTCTCTTGAGTTCATATCTTGTTCGTTTATAAGTGTTTTTGTCAAGGTTTTCTCTTTTTCAAGGTCAAGTTTTAATGTATTTATTGTATTCTGCAGGTTTTTATGATTATCATAGCAATCTTCTAGAATTTCCCTATCATTTGCTGGCGGAATTTCTTTGCTCCTGTTTTGCATCCTTGCTCTGGAGCGAGTTGACATCATTATGTCTCAAAAATGATAACAAAACTTAATCTTCACAAAATACAAACAAAAACAAAAAAAAAAAAAAACAACAAAAACAATTTTCAGTATTAGGGTACGAACACTCTACCGTCGGCGTTGCAGGCGCTATCATATACCGTCGCACCAACGGTCTGTATGCCAATGGATCGAAAATAGTGTTCAGGTTGTAATGCTTATTAACTCTTGCGCGAGCTGTAGAACCGTTGTGCGTCGGTCGACAAAAAATCACTCATACCGTCAACTCAAAAATAATGACAGATTATCTTGTATTTTGTGTATTTTGATCCAAAACAATACCTTGAGAGCACATAATATGTTTGAAAGATTGCTGGACGTGGTAATATGTATTTTTCGTTACTTTTCGATAACTTTGTCACTGTTTATCATATATTTGTTCACTGTATTTTGCGTGTATTTTCACTTGTTTATATCTCAGTATTCCAATGATAGAAGTGGTTGATAACGTTTGCACATTTGCTACGAATTACTAGCTTTATTTAGGTACTAGTTTTGTTTTAATACACGCACTTTTTATATTTAATTTGATTATAACAACGGAGCTCAATGTTTACGTTGATGACAGCACCTGTCACTACAGCATACTTCTTACAGAAATGATTCGTGGTATTTCGTCGATTACATTCTTTGTCCTTCTTTAACAAATATTATTTCTCTCTTTCTCTCATAAAGTAAACACGCAAAACACCATTCTTTCAAATATGTTTCAATCGATTACTTATAATTATATTTTACTTTAACTGAAAATGAAAATGAAAAAAGTTTTTATTTCTTTAAGCTCACAAATAAGCACTAAGACAGATCATAATTTTATACTACATTATTATCAATTAAAAATATATTATAGTTCACTTAATTTTTTTGTCCACCAGTGGAAGAACTGACTATAATAGTTTCTGCCGACGGATTCGCACGCGTTGTCTCTATGTAAACGTTTAAAAGGTTATGTTTATCTCATCGAAACTGTTCGAGATAAAACGCCTTTGTTTAATTCCTGGCTTGGCTGAGCTACATCTATGCCAAATTTCATCCTGATCCGTTCAGCAGTTTTGTCGTGAAGAAGTAACAAACATCCATCCACCTAAACATCCAAAGAGTCAAATTACGATTTCCCATAGATGTTTTACAAACGTGCCTATTCAAGTTGTACAACTGTCCCTGTCGGGGAATTATTTTATTAGTCGCCGTTTCATAAGCTCAATGGCAAAGTTTGGCTAATCCTTATTGGAAAATGAGACTTCGCATAAAAGAGCAAAGTCGGGGGCTAAACGTCAGGGGTGATTTGCGTTGGATGTTTTGAGATGGTTGGATGGTTCCGGATATTATGTATACTCTTCAATCTAAAGTGGATCCATTATTATACAATTCTCCGTGATCTGATCATAGATGAGAATTAACAATTACAGAAATTAGGTTCCGTGACCTCATCACCTGTGCCTAGAGAATACAATCCCGGGATCCCGAATCTCGGGATCTCGGGATCCCGAACGTTTTCTGGCCCCGAAAATCCCGGGACTATACTTGGCTAATCTCGGGATTTTCGGAATTGCCACAAACAAGTCTAGTTTGTTATCCGTAGTCCGTTGCGCCTGGACTTGACTTGATAGCCCTACCTTAGATGATACTATAAATGAACCAGCTGTGGCTGTTGATTATATAGATAACAGCGATGATGAACACCATTTAGAAAACTAAGACTGTCCAGAATCAGGTTTAATCGTTGCAAAAGTATAGTTTTTTGTTTTGTCTTTTTTCTTTTCTTATTATATTAACACCCTGGGTCCCGGAAGGAAGCCGCGGGCGAGGTCGGCCAAGAAAGCGCTGGCGAGACGACCTTAACGCCTTCCTCGGAGATTGGTGGGAGATCGCACGTGACCGCACTGAGTGGATGAAACAGCCTAAATAAAAAAAATAAAATTATGTTGTGATTTGTGTTGTGCAAAGACTAAAAACATTTTTTTTATTACTCAAGTTTTTTTTCATTTGAGCCCAATTAGAAACCACATAGTCTAATCCCGGGATAGGCCCGGGATCCCGGGATTACACTTCAAAAATCCCGTAATCCCGGGATCGAAAAACATGCCCAGGATTGTATTCTCTACCTGTGCCTAACAAGAGCGAAAGGATGTCGTTAGAGCTTCATTTCTTCCACAAGTGGACAAAAAATTTAAGTGAACAGAAAATCAATAACATCTTATTTCTTGTTTGATCATCATCATCAGCCTATATTAGTCCTGGTGCTGGACATAGGCCTCCCCCAACGATCGCCATAGCGCCCTGTCTTCGGCTTGACGCATCTACCTGCAGTCTTTCGCAGGTCGTCATCCCACCTGGTCTGATTTGATAATAATCATTTATTATATAAAATTTGACTGGTTTAAGTGGTTATTTTGTAAGCATAAAGAAATAAAGGATTTTGAATATTACCAAAATATCAAAGCGCTTTATTTCCTTTGGACGTTACAGGACTCTTGGACTCGTCACACAATTCAAATGACATTACACGTTGCACTTGGTCACATTTAGACACAGCCTGTACTGCCCGAAGCACACGTAAACAAGTGCAGCTCCATTATGCATACGTATCGACCCACGCCTTCATTACATATCGACTGTTACGTACTACGCAGCGACGACGACGTAACGACCACGGTACAGTCGGGCGGAAAACTGTGATGTGACTTTTATAATAATAATCATTTATTTCAGATCATAGTAAGAGATCTTATTTAACTTATTCTAGGGTATGTATAGTAATATAATTATATACCTTAAAACTAATTAATAACACGCTATTGCGTGATTACGGCGACAGCAGCGTGTAGATGACGTAATCAGGGTGTCAGCGGTGTCCCTAAATTAACAGATCTTATTTAACTTATTCTACGGTCCATAGTAATATACTCGTACAACCTTAAAACTAGCATACATAAAATATAAAAAGACTCAATTAAAAGTACAATAAAATATAGTAAAAATACAATACGTGTATTTTTCAATAACACCAAATTGTAGTAACAGAAACTGTTTACGCTAGGCATTAACTTAAGCGTAAACAGTTGTTATCGACTGTACCACAGAATAAAACTGTAGCAGGAGTCAGCAGGCGCAAAGCTGGATTAATTGGTTTACCAGCAGCTGATTATAAATGTATGGGCTTCCACTGTGCGGTTTCCACGGGCTGTGCTAGGTATTGCTAGTTGCTGAAGTGTTTTCAAGCCTATCAGCAGTTGATTATAGTTCTATTTATTATTGAGCCTTCGATATTTGGTCATACTATGGGTAATTCTTATCTTAGAGATGTAATCGGCCCACTGATGGAGTGGTGGTCTAACAAACCTTCATCATCATCGCATAGTACATGCATCATTATTATACGCATCGTTTTTATAACATAAATCGTGCTTATGACCTATGTTTTCATAATAAATATAATTTGTATGAATAGTTTCCGATAACTGTGTTTTAATTTGGGCTTTATTTTAATGTACTATAAAATAAAGCAGGAAGGGTTTTGAAAACGTTCATATTTTTTAATAAACTGACAATAACAATATTATTTTCACTTAGGTAGTTGCTTATTGAACTGGACCTTGGGAAAAACTCAATACTGAGATCATAAAGTCATGAAATATGCGATTTCTTCTTTAAGTTAGCCTTATAATATGCCGTGGCTATCTTAAACAAAGCATCCAATACACACACAGCGACTAGCGAGTGACAAACTGCCATCATCTAGCAAATAATTTGTAGGCCAGCCCAACGAGGTACTTATTATTAGTACTATTTCATTCTTAGGAACTGCTTCTATAGAAGTGTTCGTCATCCAGCGACCACATTTCGCCACGCAACCGATTGCAAGATGGCGGCCTATCAAATGGCCATTTGTTGAGGTTACAATTGAATCAGCTGGCGCGATGGGTTATTAGTTGTGATTTGTTGCATTTTGGGTGTTGGTAGTTTGCGTAGTTGTGTGCTAGAAATATTGGCCTTTACGAAGATGACCACAAAAGAAGCGAGCGAGCGCAGAAGTAGAGCGAACCCGAAATAATTGTTAGGTACAGGGTTTTTTTTTCATTGGTAATTCACGAACTAGGTAAATAAATAAAACTATTGAACTTTAGACTGCGTGCATACAATTAAAATAAATTATACCTATGTACCTAATATGAAAACAAATATTATAGATACTCTAGCTTTGAAACTTATACCTAGTTTTGAAACTTACGAAGCTCAAGACTTTTGACCTTGTAAATTGTTAAGAAAACTTTTTTGTTTAAAAAAAGGTTTATGTAACTTTAAGAAATGCAGTTAGGTTTTTTCTTAGTTTTTAGGACAATCTCTAAACTATGCCTCTCTTCTTCTCAGACACTGAAAACAAATCGAACACCAAAAAAACAATCCAAAATGAAATGTTGGGAAAAAACTAAAAAACGACTTCAAATCCAATAATTATGTATACAAATGTAACAAATACCTATCCCTCGGAATAATAATCGGACCACCTTGTAATCATTCTCCATATAATAGTGAAATAATTTTCCGTCATAATTGACGGAGAAACCGACAAACATACATAAAGAAAATACAAACAGCTGGAACATAGATACTCCTGCTCTGTCAAAAAAAAAATGGGAATTAATTCTCTAAATCATAACATTCATAACCACGAAATTTAAAATCAACTTACAATTGTTATTATAAAAGCTACGTTTGGCAACTAACAGACAAAACTGATAAACGAATAAATAAGTAAGAAACATCGATTAACCAACCTCATTTACTTAAAACAACTCAAGAAATCCATTTAAAGACGATTAGTATATCGTTACGGGCTTTAAATTAAATGAAATTACCCAATTCGAAGTAACAATTACTCCTACGATCAGCTTACGACCAACGACCAACGAACGACCAACGGAATGGCCAACTTAAGACCAATGAGCGTTGAGTGAGGTCTTAGAAACCACTTATGTAGATAATTCACTCCGCGCCGTCTGTAAAGTCCGTAAACTTTGCTTCTTGTGACACAGGGGTGTCACACAGAAGTAAAACCTTAAGTTAAGAAAACAGATTTTACAGCAATATTAAACCATGCTTACTGTTTGGTTAAATCGGCCTTAACCTTATCCTGAGTTTGAGCGCTGGGAGGTGCGACACAGTTTTAAACTTATGCGCTTTCCAGTGTTCCGTTGTATCTTAGAGATAATTCTTTGTTCATTTTTAATAAATAAATTGAAAAAAAAATAGTTTTTATAACTTATTTAAATCAAATAATAGAAAGCTACTTAAACTTTAAGTACCTTAGAAAGTAGGTAAATTAAACAAAATAGAGAGTTTTGAAGTACCTATAGGTAATTACGTTTAATAGACTCAGGTTAATTGAAAATTGCAAAGGCCTTGACATATATTACAAAAAACATGAGATAATAGCTGTAAGAGAAACTAAATTTTTAGGTGTAACATTAGACCAAAGATGTAACTGGAAAGCCCATATTGACCAAGTAAAACAGAAACTAAATAAGTAGCTGTAAGAGAAACTAAATTTTTAGGTGTAACATTAGACCAAAGATGTAACTGGAAAGCCCATATTGACCAAGTAAAACAGAAACTAAATAAGTTTTTTTATATTCTTTACAGGCTTCGGAAAACTTCCAGCCTTAATACAATATTAACTGCATATCATGGATTCGTAACCTGGAACAATATTTATAAAAAAGTAAAATATTATGGCTTATTGGAAAAGCTTTCTATAGTGTCAAAGAACTCATGGACCTAAATTTGAGAATGAAGTAGCACATTATTGACATGTTCATAGTTTATAACTTATTAATTAAAATCATTTTAAAATTATATTGTATAGGAACCTAGTTTTAGAAATGTTTGCATGCCATGTGTTTTGGTGAAGTATGAGACACTACCTATTTTAATGTTTAAGACCTTGTATTAAGTATGAGTTATGACCATATTTCTTGCAATAAATGAATTGAATTGAATTAAACATACCATTACTTAAATGTTGATATCCATAAGTAAGACTTTAGTTGATCTCTCAATAAGGCTAGGCCCTCCACCTATTTATAGGAACATATTCCGGGACTGACATACTCATTAAAATGACTCAAAGTCCCTAAAATATAATAAAGACCAAAAAAAGAACATATTCAGTTAAAAATATTTCCAACTTATCGCTTAGAAGACTTGCGATTTGAATATACATATTCATTAATTTATATCAGAGGTTTTCGTTCAGGATTTTTCATGTGTAAAAATGGACACCCCTAACAAGGTGAAAGTGCATCTTTTTGTTTGAATATTAAACACTGTAATATATTGACAAATAACAGTATCACCATAAATAATATTAATTATAATTCACAGCGCATTGTCGTCTATGTATATTTATAGGATAATGTTTTAAGAGGTTGTTGGTAAGAAATACCTATTATTTCCCTGTTTGTGCCATAATCATTCAGCGGCCCACTTCCATCCAATAATTTATCATTATAACATGCCTTTGCATTTATAGTTTCAATGAAATACCTTCTTCTTGTTAACTGCCTAGTTAGATGTAAAAAAAACTCCCATCTCAATTATTTTTTTACGACCAAAACCGCATTCGGGGCGTAATACACAACACTAAATTATCCCCCGTAAACAAGTCTGGCACACCACTATTTCGGTCAGACGCGTTCTATTTTCAAATTATTACAAAGCGTCTACGCGCTCCGATTAATTTGTCATACCGTCATCGCTACGTTCCAATGCACGCAGTTATAGTTTTATTTTGTACCGTAATCTTACGCGCAGAGAGATTTATACCTCTACGCGGTCGCAGCAATTACGGTTCGGGCGGGAACATGGAGCCCACGGAGGCTTGGAATGCCACGAATTTGTTTCGCCTACTGTCAGACGCCATCCCACCTTAATTTAAATCTTACAGCCTCAAAATAAAGTTCACAAATTATCTGCGTAGCCTGGAACGGCGAAGCTTGTCGACTTTTATTTTTACGCGGTAACATGTCCCGGAAATTAATGTCTTTTTTGTGATGTTTTTTACTTTTTACGAGTTTTTCCCGCAAATTAAATTAAGGCTGGTTAACATGCCGTCTGTTGTGACTGCTGGGCAGAACGTGTGCGGGCTGTGGGTACATTGCCTAATTACCTTGCCTCTGCATATTATGGAAATAATAAAGTTACTTGGTTTTTGTTTTCTTTTGACTTTTACTGCCATTATTTATACTCACACCTGGCAGCCTACTGCCTCGCTTTTATTCAGAGCACCTGTCGTGGTTCTCATTTATCAGTGAAACTTCTTTGATACACATCAAAGAGGTTTCATAGCTACAAGATGTGTGACAGTATTTGCAGAAATATTGTAGCCACAATTGTAATTATTGGTAAGAATACTCTTGTCTCCGCGCTTGACGACCGCTGTGGCAAGGCGGACGAAGATCCGCCCGCGACGCAAGAGGTTGCGTGTTCGATTCCCGCCTTGGGACATAAATGTTAGCACTAACTGCAAATCAAATATTTGCGGGTGTTCTGAATATTTTCCATGTACATACTTATAATTAAAATATCTATCTATGTAATGTATTGTATGTACATCACTCATCTAGTACCCATAACACAAGCTCTGCTTAGCTTGGGGCTAGATGATGCTGTGTGAATTGTCCAGCATTATTTATTAATTGATATAACTTTACCCTCTTATGCGTAGTTATTGTGGATGTTTGTAGCATTAAAGCTGTATTTAGAAAAAAAACAGATAGGTGAGCCGTCAGACTCTAGGAACAAAAATAAATTCAAAGAAATGATTTAAAATCAAGGGAGAGCTATTAGTTACAATTTATTAATGTTTCCGGAGTGGCCCCGCCAACGGAAACATAAATAAACTAAGAGATTTCTATGATCCAACTGATTGCAACAATTCCTCTGCTCTGCAGAAACAACATATTTTAACTCTGTAATTCCAATGTCAATTTCAATGCTCAACTCGATTTAGTTGAGTTTGTTGCTCTTGAATGAAATAAGCCCTTTTTTCTATTTTTTTGTCAAGTTTTCCAACCCTGATGTCATTATCATCATCAACCTATGTTAGTCCACTGCTGGACATAGGCCTCCCCAATGAGCGCCATAGCGCCCTGTCTTCAGCTTGATCCAGCATCTACCTGCAGTCTTTTGCAGGTCGTCATCCCACTTGGTCGGAGGGCGTCCTACACTACGTTTACCGAGTCGTGGTCACCACTCCAGAACACATTTGTACAGCTCCTGTATACATTGACATTGAAATTGGGATTGCGAACAGGATTATGCCCTAACTCATGAATCATGCATGATAGTCACCATAGTTTACACACTATAGCAAACCCGCGCGGGCCTCATCAAGCTTAAGCTGTACCTAATGTTAAATTTATAATTATTTACAATAACAATTAAGCGAATCTTTCATTCATAAATCACTACATAGTATAAAACAATGTCGCTTCCCGGTATCTGTCTGTGTATGCTTAGATCTTTAAAACTACGCAACGGATTTTGATAGGGTTTGTTTTTTAAATAGTTAGAGTGATTCAAGAGGAAGGTTTATAAACCATTTGACACATAGATTCTCACGGGGCGCAGCTAGTGGTGAATATGCAGATGAGACACAATATAAACAAAACACAGCTTGATCCCTCCTTGCATATTTTGACGAGTTGACCTCCCCACTCTACAATGTGGTCCTGAGAAAAGGCCCACCCAACTTGGCCGTAATATTGTTCCCCGCAGGGGTCCACTTTTGTTCTAGGATATAGCATGCTTTTGTATGTAAACCGTATTAACTCCTGACTTCGTGACGGCACCTTTTATGTTATTTAACACTCGTGTGCCCCCTTCGATCACCAATGTGTGCCCTTGACGCTTATGCAATTCTTAAAGCTCCTGTAGAGCAGCGATACAGTACGGAAACTGGAAAGTGAATGCGTTTACGAATGCAAAACCATCATCGTATCCAATAAAAAATTTAGCCACCCTAAACTACTGCGTGATTTTTCATAATTGTTGTTTTTTCGTAAGGGGCACAGATTTGACAATGTTACTTCATTATTAGCTACCTACCACTGGGGACTTACTTATAAGTTTTTATTTATTTGGTAGGTACTAAAGGCAAACATACAATTAACATAGAGATACAATTTTAAGCAAAAGTACAAAAGGTTTTACAATTCAAACGGGCACTTTATAGAGGTAAGTTTAGGTAAATATGTGTGTGCTGCAGTTTTTCCAAAGTTTCCACAAGCCCTAGCTAGAGAAAAGAATGTTGACCGATGTAAGCGCCAGCGCTAGACTCAGAGAAAGTCCAGAGCCTGCTTAAGTGGCAGGGCTATAAAATGCATCGGTCTAACAAGCCGGGGCCGGGGCCGGGGCGGGGGCGGGGCGAGATCGTGTGAGATAGGAGGTGTGATACTGCCCCGAGAGGTTCCGGGCTAATGTAGACGCTGAAGCGATTTATCTTTTGACAAACTTTGTGTCTCAGTTGACGAACAGTGAAAAGGATTATGGATGGAGGTTGTGGTAGATGGTGCTGGTTGATTCCCAAACAGATCTTTGAGATTGGTGTTTGATTAGTGGTCAAGGAAAGTCACGTATGGTATAGTATGGTATGGTACGGAGTATATTCACATGACACTAAACTGGTAATTAAATTACTACTGCCAACATATGGTAAATATGGTAAAATGGTTGAACCCGAGACGTTGGCGGTGCAAGATGACGGTGCAATGACCGAGACTGTTTGCGAATGTTTGTTTCGGGGTCGCAATGTTTTCTATACAGCAACTTTTAGCCCCAAAGTAAGTAGAGCATGTGTAATGGGTATTTTTATGACACATAGAACCTACCCACACCCAGAACGCAATATCTACAGATCGTACAAACATTTATACCGTATATTATAGGAATCAACCCGCAACCTCCTGCGTCGCTGGTGGACCTTCACTCGTTGGGCCACAAAGTATCATCATGACGCGGTACGCTGCGTGTACCTTCTGCTGCCTGTACGGTGAAGCCATCATTTGGTTTTTCACACCGCAGCGTGATAATGATACATTGATTAAAAAATATATTACCATTTCTCCACACGGACAGTCATCATAACAGTAGTGCGTGGTGATCAAGTGGCCAAAGCTTTAGGGTTTATAATTAGATTCCTTAGAAGTCAAGATCTCTCAAATGCTACTAAAAGTAAGGTTCTTGTAAGAATTTATTTAGAACAACATTAAAATAAATTTGTCTGATCTATGAAACCAACCACCAAGGTTTTTGTTAGTATAATTCGTAAGCCCTTAGGTACAGTCGTGGTGTTTTTTTTTGTATCTAATGATTGGCATCTGATGTACAATAAAGTATTTTTGTATTGTATTGTTATTGGTTAGCGTATTCCGGTACTGAGGGAAGGTTGTGGGTTCAAGTCCCGCGCAATAATTTTTTTGGGATATTATTTAACTACGTAATTGTCCGATGCAGTGGTAATCCTTGGGCGAATCTAGAATTTGGCACGATAAAGATAATATGATGGATAGATTTGCTCAATGACCAGATCAATTCCAGCATCATATTCTTTCTCCCAACACCACACTAACATCTACCTACTCTAAATGCATAATTTGTCAGATCAAGTCACGAATGATGACTTTAAATAGTTTTATGATGGGATCAGACGATGGACCTCGGAGGCTGCAATTAAGTAGATCGAGCTCTCAACGCCTCGAGTTCATTGAGATCACGCAATCGGTTGCTTGAAAGGCATTGAGCTATTGATGACCAGAGACTATAGACCAACCTTTCAGAGATAGGGGAAAGTTTGTAAAAAGTGTGTTTGTGCGCTCAATGCCAAAACTATCGAATCGATATGATATTAGCATATACATATGTTATAGATCTGGAATATGAACAACATACAACTTAAAAAGTTAAGTAATATCCCAAAAATAATCCGATTACGACGTGACATACGCAGCACTATAATAACAAAAACCAATCATACATCTTTTTAAACTTTTGCGCTTTGTAAATATATTAAACCCATAAAAAAATACCCGATAAATAATTGATCTTTAAAATTAATATGATATCCTTATCTTGCTTCTTGTATCAGAAATAGTGCGTATGTGAAGCAGCAATAACAACCCTCGGTCAGAAAAAGTTATAGAATAGAAATTGAGGAACTACATAGGTATCATGGATTGATCGCATCATTGTTGATTAACGTTCCAATTAATTCATGATATTTTATGGCATGATGGTGAGTCATCAAGAATTTTGTAAATATTTCTAAAAGCTTTGTCATAGAACTTTAAATAAATAAATAAATATGGACAATTCACACAATAGCACAGAATTAGCATAACCAGCGTTGATTATATGTACACATAAATAATCAGGTAATTACAATAAATTGAATAGTCACTCGGCACTTGATCGTTGATTCGCGATACAGTGGAACGGAGACTTTTCAATGGGTTAATTGAATTTCATTGTCTGTTTCATTATATAGACCGCATTTATAAGAACTTGTTGCGAAATCAGGCCAGCTTTATTGATGACTGGCTTTTAATACAACTAGGCAGTATTTGCTGCACTGGTTAGTCATTGTTTGTGGAACTTGGCAATAATTTAGGCCAAAATTAGCCCAATCCAAACCACAACAGGCCCAAACTTTGACACGCTCTATGACAAGCTACCTACATACATACATACATACAATTATTGTACTGTAAAAGATTCAATAGAATAGACAAAACAAAAGACTTCGCGTCGTCAATAATTCAAGTTGCAGGCATAGATTTAGTAATATTCCAGATGGAGTCCTACGGAATCACAAGTGAGTCCGCCATTGAACAGCAATGGCGGACTTGTCATAAGTGAGGGATGCCAACTGATGAAAAAAAATGCCGATAATTTTCATAAAATTTTGTACAGATCACATATCAAGCAGGTAGCTATTATTTTTTTAAAAAGTAGCGTAATGCTTTAGTCACATAAATGTTATAGTTTTTATAAGACCTACTTACTACGTAACATACTAATTCACATTTCGTTATAAGTAAAAAGCTGTTAAATTTACATCACAAACAAAAAATCTATTTATTTTATTGTAACAATAAGACTCTGCTCGTGCTGCCATAAAGCAAGGCTCGCTTCGCTCGCCTTGCTGTGTGACAGTTGTCGCACTGCGGTTCACTTCAGAAAATTTTATTTGCATTTGAAATAACTTGTCCCCCTTGTCCCTCATAAAAAAATTAAGAAATATGGCTCTGCGTAGGAGCTCGCCCACTGGGGGAGGTCTTGGGGGGGCAAATGTCAAAAAGTCGGAATTTTCCCTAGAAGACTTTTAACTCCCCTATACGATTCCGTGATCGAGGAAGATGGAAGGAGCTGGAGGAGGCTTTCACCGCTGAAAGCGGTACTCACATATGTATAGACAGAGATAATATATAGATTAGTATTTAAGTTAAGTGTGAGAAATAAAAGCTGTTTTATTTATTTATTATTTTATTTATACGATGCCGTAAAACAAAACATACTTGCCCATCCACCATCAAGGAGAACAATTATGTCAGTCAGTCAGTGAATCAGTAGTACCTAATCTAGCTTCATACTATAGTAGGATGAAAAGATAAAGTAATATCTAATTAAATTCTTATCTATACAAAGTAGGCTACCTTATTCCAATTTTAAGGATTATAATATACAAGGATTCAAACATTTTTAATAAACTCCCACATTATTCGGAAATTTAGAAGTTTACGTGCTGGTAACACCGGCAAGATTTGTGTTTTTGTTGTAATTTTCTGTTGATAGTTATTTGTGTTCAATCGAAGAAATAAGTGGATGTAATTCGAAATTTACGTGTGAAATGTGATTCTGTGTTTATTATTTACTAAATTAGTGTGATTTCGGCAACATCTGACCACATAAGAAGACATTTTTCATTTTTCGATCTATGTCACTCTGTTGGTGTCTAAAGAGGTAATGGCGGACGAGTAGTCTATAAACCGACAATGTCAAAATCTGTACCACAGTGAGTACTTCATTCTTAGGTTGACTAATACTCCATCTAGAAGTAATCTATGGTTGCAGGAATGAAGTTCAAATATTGTATGCATTCGATGACGATGCGATGTCATTTACCACATTCTATCAGCATATCAAAATAAACTTTTTTAATCCTAGGACCAAAGAGTTTGGTAATACAAATCTTACAAACGCAAACTCGAAAGGGTTAAGTTGTTTCGTCTAGGAGTTCCTATGGCTACCTTCTGCCACCATCATCAGATCAGCCCTATGGTACCATAACTTTGCATTGTCACCGAAATGAGATAAGTATGCTTTTTAGCTCAATCGGTTGAGAACATCATCATCATCATCAGCCTATAGCAGTCCACAGCTGGACATAGGCCTCCCCCAATAAGCGCCATAGCGCCTTGTCTTCAGCTTGCCGCATCCAACATCTACCTGCAGTCTTTCGCAGGTCGTCACCCCACCTGGTAGGAGGGCGTCCTACACTACGTTTACCGAGTCTTGGTCTCCACTCAAGAACACGTTTGCCCCAGCGCGGCCAACTGGTCTAAAATTATTTTGCAATATTTGTCCCACACGAACTAATACGGCAAGTAGAATAAAAGCTTATAAAAAAGTTTGACGCAACAAATTCTTTTTTTTTTAACTTAAACAATTAAAATAAATTAATTCTTTTTTATCATATTTACAGGTTGTGAGCAAGAAACTAATAAACCTAAAGACGGAATCAATCAACTCACAAGCAACTACATCCACCCAATCAAGCGCTTGTAATCTCTAGCAAACAAACAAATTGCTGGGTAACGTAACAACCGGAGATGTTTGAATCAGCCGTAATCGCTACAATATAGACGGAAGCAGGCTGTATAGTAATTTTGAGCTATAAAAACAATACGGCGACATAGCGGACGGAAAAAGCTGGTACAATTTCTTAAAACGGTTAGCTCAGCAAATCATATCCGGTGTTTGCCATCACTGCACGTGGACGACTGACGTTTTACTAAGGTAATTTCTTAGTAGAACTTTTCCAGACCGTAATAATTTACAAAGTTACAAAATAGAGCTGTTTAAGAAACGTCTCGCCAGAAAAAGCCCTTTTTTGGGAATTTCTTGCAATGATGTCTACTAGGTACTCAAAATGTTTACTTCGGGAAATTACCTCTTCAAACAATATCTAGTACCGCTACAAGTAAAAAATAGTTTTAGATTTTTTTATTTGATGTATTTGCAGTGCCCCCAACCGGGCTTATGTTGGTAGCTGTAAACTGTCTCTCTAATCTATTTTACCTTTATACAACATAAAGCCATGGAACACTTGAAAAAAAAACTATAATTAGTGTTAGGTATATCTTATTTAACTTAATGTGTTTTTTTAATGTACGTTTGTCTTTATTGTGTGTGCTAATAAAAGTTTTCTATTCTATTCTATTCTATAATAATGCTGGACAATCCACACAGCATTATCTAGCCCCAAGCTAAGCAGAACTTGTGTTATGGGTACTAGATGACTGATATACATTAAATACATAGATAGATAATTTTAATATAGGTAATATAGAAAACGACCAGAGCACCCGAAACAAATATCGATAATACTATACTATGAGTACTTTAAACAATATTTTTTTATCCTCAACGTTTGGTACAGTTTCCCAGCTATTCTTCCATCAGCTCGATTGGTTCACGGCTAGGGAAAGCGGATAGCTGATCTCATACGAGATGATTAGACGTAGTATTGTAGCTAACGATACCTTGTACTTATTTGAAGGTTGTGTAGGTATAAAGTGGGGGATTGGTGGTTTTCCTGATAATCATTCAGTTTTGATTTACAGAAATTAAATAATTAGTGAGGTGGTATTCGAGAGAATCTTCGTTGGATTAGCATACAGTTATAATGATTCTGATCTGGCTTGAATCTTTCAGTCTTTTCTGAACTACAATATCTGTTAAATATGGTAACTAACTAAGGAGAACACAAAAATGCTGACAAATGCATACAAAAACTTGACCAATCACAGAATAAGTACCCGTATGCGCCATCTTGGAGTAGGTAAAGATAATTAATAAGATAGAAGATATCAATTAATTCGCATGCTAAGAAACATAGCTATCTGTCAGATTCATGCTAACAACCTGAGAAATATCGACCTCCTCATCAGCATGAAGGTCGATAAACTATTTATCGATGTCCTATTTCATCGATAACAAGCGTGGTTGGTTTACAGCCCTTTACAGATATTTACAAGGGTCGTAAATGTACGAGTTACTGCCCAGCCCTTAGTTATATGGATTTCAATATGGACTTGCGATTCTCGTGTAAAAATAAGCTCACGATTGTAACTGTATCGTGGAGTATAGATTTAAGTTTAGTTGGAGATTTGGATGACAAATGTGGGCCGATATAGAAGATCTTCCAATCTTGCCAGATGCGGTGATTATTTGCGGGACGTTTTATGAAATGAAACTATAAATTGGTATCTATAGACCGTCATCTTGTCTCTCTGGTGTCCATATTTTATTATGAATTTATTATTAAGTATGTTAAATAAACAATAAATATGAACATATAGACATATGGAAATGTTAGACGATCTACACAGCATCATCTAGCTCCAAGCTAAGCAGAGCTTGTGTTATGGGTACTAAATAACTGATATACTTACATAATAAAATATACTAAATAAGCAGATATTTTTATTATACATAGAAAATACCCAGAACACCTTGAAAAAATGTGTGCAGATCGTACAAACATTTGTCCTGAGCCGGTAATCGAACCCGCAATCTCCAGACGGACCTTCGCCCGCTGCGCCACAGAGGTCGTAAACTCACAAACAGTCAATTTTTTTCGCCAACTAAATCATTTTCAGCTATGCAAACAAACTTATCCCTACCCCCTTATAATAATAACCTACTCTTTCTTTGATCCAACAAACCGGCTAAAAAACACCGATTCGTAGTTATTTTTATTCAAATGACCAACCAAACCAATAAAATAACGTGACAAGAAATAAAATCTCCAGATAGAGCATTGTAAAGTCGAGCACCAACACAACAAAAATAAAAACACAATAGCAAACTACCCACGCTTAACAGATTTTTACAATCAAATTGTAAACTATAGCAAAGGGAAATGTTAAAATAACTTTAGTATTGCGGAACTGGAGGTACAGACACCACCGTGGATAGAGACAAATATGAAAGAAAACAAGGTCTATAAAAATGAATCAGTAGGTACTTATTCGTGTTTGTTCTAAATATTTTTCTGTATAACACGCCGCAGTCAATACTTGTTCTATCATATCATGTCATCTATCATCAAATGAATAATATTGTTAACATAGTTTTAGTTTCTGTTCATTAATTAACATTTTAGTTTTGTTTCTTGTTATGCTTGTATTAGGCCACCTTGCGCACCACGGTCTCCACGGAAGACCAGCGCTATTATAGTACATACGATCTGCTCTACCATAGCACATGCTGAGTAGAAACCGATTTTGTGAGAGCCTGTCTTCTGTTTATCTAAGTTTAATTTATAAGAGTCTCTGTTCTGACAAAATAAAAATCATTTTACTTTTACTATACTATATCGCCAACGTTTTTTTACGTGTACTGTAAACATCTTTCTCCGGGTTTTCCACGCCATAGAGTTTAAACGCAGTTTAAAACTACCTGTCAATATAACCTACGAAATAGTGTGGTGTGATCCAAACGACTTCGAGGCGTTAAAATATGTAGTTATCTATTCAAAATGGCGTTGCAGTTTATTTAAATGTAAATATTATTACGCAAATGTAAAATAAAATGTGTTATATAGTAGTTATAGCGGTTAATGAATGAGAGGACCCCTGGGGTGCGGGGAGTTCAAGTTACAAGATGAAGCGGATAATACAGAGGCTATTTAAAACACTCTAATGTATTTTTTCTTCTATTTTAGCTAGTTACGAAGTACAAAGTATTTTTTTTTCATATAAGTGAACTAAAATGTATGTTCTTTGAGAAATAAAGAATCTTTAAACCGACCTAATTCCTTTTATTATAATTTTTATCTTGATATTAACAAAAGATTCCTTATAGGTCCAGTCTGCGCAAAAAAGTGCAACAGGGGGATATTTCCAGCAGTGTATTAATAAATAAGTGATTTTATTTTAAATGGCCAAATAATTATTTGGCCATTTAAAAATCTTTTTTACAGTTATATAGTTAGGACAGCCATATTATTTTCTCTAGATTCAGGTATGAACAGACTGAGACCACGCCAGACAACGTAAGCGTCACATTAAGAGATCTAGATGCTTGAATTTATATTATGTATGTGAATGATTATTATTCATGGGCTCAGTCTGTCTAGCTTTACAGTGAGACGAGCCCGAGGCTACTAGGATCTTAGGACGAGGCCGAAGCATTCGAATTACGAGTCCGATACATTAAACGCTTTTTACTCAACCCTTACGTCTAGAAACAACACTGGGATAGTGTTGAGAAAATTATCGATAGCTTTAGTTTTTTATCGACACGTACCAAAATGTTGCTTCGCCGGTTCTGGCAGGAATAATTATAGTGAACTGTGTTTATAAAAACCCTGTATTTTACACTCGTTGGAAGGCGTTGAAAGTTTTCATTGAACCAGACCTTGTTTATAATGTATTTTTTTTTCTATTAATAAAGTTTTTTCTGCAGTAAATGGTTTCTTCAATAGGTGGCTCTCTGGTTATATTCTTTAATGCGTTTTATCTTAGTTTATGGCATCGTGTGAAATGTGTGAGTCTAGCGTATATAATCTAGCTTTAAGTACTAAATTAAACCGGTTTTGTACGTGATTTGACTGAAGAAGACTTCGAATTTAACACTGAATAGAAACTCAATGACCTCTATAACCACTATAGTTATTTTAAAAGAATGCACAGATATACTATTTTACGTAAACGTGTGTGTTTAAGCTCTTGTATGTAGAGATGTTATCCCTAACCTGCATGCCCGGTATGGGGATCATGGACACTACCCCTCATGATATAAAAGTCAATAAGGCTCTCATCAGGGGGAGGCTTTCGTCCAGCAAAAGACCAATATAGGCTGCTGAGGATCTACATCATCTGACTCTACCATTACTGATGAGTAACTAAAATATGGCGTGGACACTCACGATAGGGCTGGTCCACCAGTTCAAAGTCGCTCAGCGAGCTATGGAAAGAGCTATGCTCGGAGTTTCTCTGAAGGATAGGATTCGCAACGAATACATCCGACAAAGAATCAAAGTTATCGACATAGCTCTAAGAATTAGCAAGCTGAAGTGGCAGTGGGCCGGCCATATCTCGCGAAGAACCGACGGCCGCTGGAGCAAACGTGTTCTTGAGTGGAGACCACGACTCTGTAAACGTAGGACGCCCTCCGACCAGGTGTGATGACGAGCTTCGAAAGACTACAGGTAGATGCTAAATGCTGCAAGCTATGTCCAGCAGTGGACTGCTATAGGCTGATGATGATGATGATGACGAACTAAAATATGATGATGGGGTCATCATATTTTAGTTACTGTATAAAATATTTCAAAAGTATTATAAAGTACATTATGTTACTCAAGGCATAGCACTAGTGGATAATAATCACGGAAAGTTAATCACCGAGCAAAGGGCGAATCTCCTCAATGAAGTTATTTGTTATTCCGTAATCATTTTGCCATAAGAACACGTACTGACAAACTTTACAACACGTCTTATAAACCATCTTCTTAGCTTTGGTATTACAGACTCAATGGCTAACGAATTAAGGGTCATTGTAGCAGTAACGGACTGAAATTAGGATTGTAAAGTAGTTAGTATTTTATGGTGTAATTACACTTCAAAGTCGCCGACATAGTTAGTAGTTGACTAATAGCCGTGGTTTAGTAACAAGACACGTAGGCCCATTCTCACACGATGCTACTAAAACTTAGTTATGTTTAAACTTAGTTTAGTGCGAATACTTAGTTTGGAGTGTAAGAATGCGGAGGATTTGGTGTCTGTTTTAGAATAATGAGGAGGCTTTGCCCTTTCGAAGTTAATTTAATTAACAAACTCATTAGAATATTCAGCTTTTAATTATGAAACCTTGCTTATTCCGCCAAATGATCGGAAAAACAATAATATTATTCCGTATAACGTTAAATTCTGAATCCCGAATACAAATGCCTATTTTATTTCCAACAAAATGGAATATTATATGTGCTAATACTTCTATGCTATTTTATCATAAAACTAAAAAAACTGCCTTTTTGCCGTTTTTAAACGACTCTATTTGGTAATTTATCTTCCAAATCTTCTAAAATCGGCACAACTAAGAGAATCACCATGACAATGTTGAAGGTCGCACTTTGTTTCGAGTGTATTCATCTCTGGGGTCGACACGGCCTTGGCTGCCGTGGATGTCATGGCTTCAGACAAAACAATGGTAGACGCAAAATCAACTAATGTGGCTTTAGTCAGTAGTAACTAATGGTACAAAAAGGCCTCCGTTTTAGACCTCTACAAAATGTATAATTACTTGCCTTTTCAAAATATTCATCTTGTTTTAAGTTTTACCTGAAACAAAAGAAAAGAGAAATTAGTACAAACAGTTGAGATAAAAGTTATACCCACAGACTTAAGTGCAATCTATTGTCTGTTTGCAGATTCTTATGAACACATATAATGTTGATACCACACTAAAAAATTTCTCGGAATGCCGAGGAAAATTTTTAAATCCCTGTTCAAGCAACTGGTTGTGTAGTGGCCAGTTGTTCGTACGCTGATGATCTCTTTATCTAAACAATAATCGAATCACTTGCACTTCAATGCGGCAAGAGAAAAAACTATTTGAAACTATTTTGATTGTCTGAGCATTGATTGGGTAATCCTGGTCCGCGCCAAGTCAGATGAGAATTTCATATGTAAAATGCGTTACCATAGGCTTTCGTATGTATGACCACACAACAATACCACCCTTAAATAGTAATTATTGTACTCGGACTGCTTTTACTAATCAGTTCGTTCATGCGCCAATCAAGGAATAACTGAAGGCAGGCGGTTAAGTTTTTATTACATATTTACTGAAACTGTGATGAAAGATTGGGAAGCCCTTAACTGAAATCGTTGAATACGAGTATATCACATTATAAATAACTTTTACTTTTTTTTTTAACTTTTACGGTTTTCCTCTATTTTTATCGAATTGGAATTAGAACGCGCTGCCTAATTGTGTTTTTTTTTTCGACCAACAACCTGGATATATTCGAGAAAAGTAAAAACGTCTCTTCTCACTTTCGTGTGATACATCAACGCCATCGTCACTTACCATCAGTGTAGTTCAGTATTTATTGATAAGAATTTTCTTATACGTCAAACATAATCACATAGATTAAAAATACATAACAAAAAAGCATAATTAAGTACAAAATAGTGTAAAAGGATGGGGAGATTGAGGTTAAACGTAGTCAAGATACAAATAGATAGGATTTATGCCTTTAGAACAAACAGGAACCTATTATTAAAAATATTAATGGTGTAAATTAAAGGCCTATCATACGACACCCCACAGATCATAAAGAGCGCCTCCGCAGTAAATATCCTTTATTTATGTACCAGCTAGCTCACGCCTCACGTGGGTGGTAAGGACACCTGCGGAACTAAAGTACTTCGTTACCTAAACCTTAGCTATTCAAATCGCGTACTGCGTATTACCTCTTCAGAAAATTGCGTAGTTTAAACATATTAGTGTGGAAGTTAGTTTAATATATACTAGCTGCGCCCCGCGGCTTCGCCCGCGTGGAAATCTATGTGCCAAAAGGTTTTTAAACCTTCCTCTTGAATTAGCGCTATAAAAAAGGGACATTGCAAAGGTAGCAAAACCCTCGAAAAGAAGGATTGCGAATCCTTCTTTTATTATATTATAGTATTATTATGACAATTCGAATGGCTATGTTAACAGGCTGTTAACTTCGTTGGAATAGCAGATTCCATCTTGATCATTAAACACTCAAAACTACATAAAACTTTGTCTGTACTGGCCGCGTAACTTTTGATAAAAGGTAGAAAATTCTAGAAGCTACGGCTTGTTAGCCAAAGTTCAGTTTGACCATTGCTAGTTAGTCTTTCTACGAAGTAAAATATTGTCGGAAGTGCTCGGGTCGTTCGGTAGATGACAGGAGCGGAAGTTTGATGTATATTTTTATTGTACTTTTCAGCTGCAACATAAATTATATGGGTCGATGTGTTTGTGGCAACACAGTGTTCATTTCAAAATTCATGATATTCTTTAAACCAAAAACCATATCAATGACCAAAACCAACCTAATATCTACGTGTAAGCATCAGATCCATGTTATAAACTTTAGTGATCAAAAAACATTGGTTGAGTTAAAAAAACCGCTGTCACTAAATGTGCACCATTATTTAAAAAAAAATTGCTTTATTCCATATCATATCACACATTAGGTACAATTTTAAAACAATTATTATCATTGTTAATACTAATTTTTAACCATTTAATACTTTAATAATCATGCATATTATAAAATTTGGATTTAATAAAAAATAGAAAATATGTCTAGTGACTTGTGTCCTACATGAGAGGACACCATTATTAGGCTAATTAAATTTGAATTAAATACTTAAATCAGTTAAGATTTTTTTTAAGTTTGACCTGAAAGGCATTTACTTTATTCCACTTATATATTTTTTATTTTATGTTAAGTACCTATGTGTATACTTATCTGACCACTCCATTGTATCAGCCGCGCACTAGGTTTTAATAATGACAATTTGGTTGTAGTTCTTTACCTTGGACAATAAAGGATTATCTTCTATTCCCACCTTTTAGACAATTCGCAAACGTTGCTCGACCTAAGCAGACGCGACGCAACCATATAAGGCTTTCAAGCAGTTTAGACTTATCTCGAATCCAAATACGACTTGATATATGTAGAGCAAGGTTACCCAGATTTGTTTGCAACACAAATCTTCATTTGTTTTATTTTACTTAAATGAAAAAACACTTGAATTGGTTGACGCAAGGATATGTTCGAATGTTTACGTGGATGGCCGCGATGGTCATAGATTGACCTCTCATTGCGGCCATTCTACCATCCCTTTTATACCTTCTGAAAATGTGTATATCCTAAAATGGGCTCTTATTGGTTGCCTATATAGTGTCCGAACGAACTTCGTTTTTCATCCGTAACCTAACTTTTTCTAAACCGAATGAAAAGTCGTGAGGCGACGCACGCAATTTGATTTAAAATGTTACTTTATTTACTATGCATAAGATACAAATTGGCGCAAGCGGGGTGCCGCTCGGCGCCAATTTCGCGTCGCGTCTTATTACGAACTGTGCCTAAGCGACTGGGAACTTCAATAGGTAATGTATTAGAATTGAGTAGAAAATATCCAGATTTTACTTGAAGGTGGTAAAATAAACCCCAGCCTTCAAACCAAGCTGACTTTTCCCAGGATATTGGATATTAAAGCACTTTCAACGATAAATAATTGTTCCGATAAGCTAATTCCTATTGAAATGAGAAATTATTACAAAATTGCGACAATTTATTGCCGTCGGACGTTCAATACGAACAGTCAGACTAAATTATTGCAAGGATATTGTAAATACGTTGAGAAATCGGAACATACAGTGAATATTATTGACTTTTCCAATATAAAGTAAAGGTTTCGAAAGGATTTGGAATTATTAATATTATTTTAAAACCTTTGGAATTATTAATATTATTTTATAACGAGAATTTAAATAAATGAAGTGAATAATAATGTTAGCATTATCTAGCCCCATGGTAAGCAGAGCTTGTGTTATGGGTACTAGATAACAGATATACATAATAAAATACACAGACAGATATTTTTTATTTAGCATAAATAGTGCCCTGAACATCCAGAACAAATATCTGCTGACAGATCGTAACATTTGTCCCGAGGCGGGAATCGAACCCACAACCTTCTCAGACCTTCGCACTTTCGCGTCGTCAATTTGGACCTGAAATTAGGCTACGAAGCCATGGCCAGAAGTAAAATCAATTTAGTGTAAGTACTTAACAACTATCCATTCATGCCCTCCTACAAATACATAGAATGCATACAACAGTAGGCACGTGTGTGTTGTTTGTCTGTTTGTCCGTGACGAGGCGCATCTGGTGCCGCGTCGCCTGTCGTGTCGACTGTCCCACTGATTGGTACAGTCGACGACAGATTGCTAGGAAGGTTTGCGATTGAACATTTCAAAATTATTACAAAGAAAATTAGGGACAAATAAAGAATAGAAACAAATTAGAACTGGGTATATACAATAAAAAAAACGTTGAAATAACTGCACCAACCAGCTAGAGGCAGCTCAACTAATCATAGTAATCATACATTATATTTTGAAACCACAATAAGGACAAAGTTCTGGACAGCTCTGCCTTCTATTAGTATTTACAATTGAATTATAAAAATAATATAGTAGTACTAGCTGCGCCCCGCGGTTTCACCCGCGTGGTGATAGATATTTTGGATAATATACCTACTATATATATTTATGAATTGTAGTAGCCTATGTGTTATTCTGATATGTAAGCTATATTATTGTGAAGTTTCATTAAAATCCATTCAGTAGTTTTTACGTGAAAGAGTAACAAACATCCATCCATCCATCGATCCATCCATACTTACAAACTTTGACGTTTATAATATTAGTAGGATTTACAATTGACAAAATTCAATTGTAAATACTACTATATTTTTTTGTGTTCATATTTGTGTTGTTAACTGTCCAATGCCGAGTGTACGGTAACTAGGTGAGCGCAGTGTGTGCTAGCTAAATAGTCTGCATGATATATTTGGACGCGCTGTTTGCGGACTTGTGTAGTAACTACTGTGAACTACGGGATAAGGCCGCTGTGGACACTCGTCTCACTCAAAACTAGGGACTTGATGTTTCGATCTAAACTCAAGTCATTTCCACTACACAGTTTTTTAACTTTTGCTGTAGTCAGCCCACACTTGTACCCTATACAATAAGTTTTCTTTTTTTTTTTTTAATTTAAAACGGGTTATAATACCATAATTTGATTTCTTAGTATTCCAATATTTCGGCACAATTTCATGCGCTAAGATCACGGAATAACGGAAGGCACTGCGAGTAAGTTTTCATTGGCAGACATACCGATCCATACCTCATTTTTCGTTCTAAACTGTCAAGTAGAAGATCTGTTCTCGCTGAATTGGGTTTACACATGCATTTAGCCATTTACAAAACAACATTAGATTATATCGAAATTAAATAATTCATCGAAGACAACAATATCTTGCCTAGAGCTTTCTGTTGTCAAACTGATGGACCAACTCCAGAGAACGAGATTAATGGGAAAGGCTCTTCAGACAATAGTTTATTTTACTTTTTTTAGACTATTTATTTATTATAGAATATTATTTATTTATATTCCCCAAAACGTTAAAGATTTTGTCAAAAGTTCTTGAGTTGACACTATTTTAACATTTTCTATTCAACAAATTAATAGACTATTTTTTTATTCAAGCCTTGCCTTATAATTCAACATTACAATTCCAATCCCGCGCCATTCATTGTGTCACAGAAACTCACAAAATAAATATGTAGAGCACACCGCTTCCACATCTCACCTGACACATTATCTCGAGTGTTATGGCTCTATCAAAACATTTATTTCAGACATATAAATAATTTTACAAGCACACATAATATTTACTTTACTCTTTACAACTTTTAAAACGTAATATTACAAAAAAAAGTGTTATTGCACTTTTGCATAATCTGAAACTGATTCAAAGTAGAGTATCACACTAAATTATAAATGCCATAGTTTGGATGGTTTGGAAATCCGTCCGATGTTTATTACTTCGATTATTTATATGTGTAGATAAACTAGGAAAGCCTAACAGGGTAGAAAAAATTGCGTCCAACTGTTGTCCTTTAAATATTCAAGCCTCAGTGGCATATTTGTAGATGTACACCTAAAATGATGCACAGGCTATATACTTCTATCCTACAATTTTTTTTTGTAATACTGGACAATTCACACAGCATTATCTAGCCCCAAGGTAAGCAGAGCTTGTGTTATGGGTACTAGATAACTGATATACGTAATACAATACATTACATAGATAGATATATTTTATTATAAGTAGAAAACGACCAGAACACCCGGAACAATTGTCTGCAGATCGTACACACAATTGTCCCGAGGCGGGAATCGGACCCGCAACCTCCTGCGTCGCAGGCGGACCTTCACCCACCGCGCTACAGAGGTCGTCTAAATAAGTACTAATTCGATATAAATAACCTTAAATCGTTTCCATACAATATTATTTTGATCTTAATATGAATAGTTGTTTGCAAATGTCATAATTAGTTGTTCGTCTCTTTATTTGTTGTGAGCCAATTGTAACTCTCTAAGATGAATAGTATGTGCACCTACATAATGTAACATCCATTTAATTTACGATAGATATAACCTTTTTACCTTTACTTAGAATAACATATCCACAGGATATTTTTATCCCGTAAAACAAGTGCAAAGCTGAAGGCAGAAGCTAGAACTAAATAATCTACAGCTAAGTCATTGCAATTTCGTTCCATACTCGGATGTATAACACTCATCATCATCATAATCACCAGCCTATAGCAGTTCACTGCTGGACATAGGCCTCCCCCAATGAGCGCCATAGCAACCCTGTCTTCAGCTTGCCGCGTCCAGTCGTCGGTTCTTCGCGAGATATGGCCGGCCCACTGCCACTTCAGCTTGCTAATTCTTAGAGCTATGTCGATAACTGTGGTTCTCTGTCGGACATATAACACTCACTGTATTGGTTTAGCACAGCCCATGTGAAACCAATTACGACCGTCCATTTGGGCATCGCCCATGGCCACCGCAGGACCATCCTCGGCGTATAGAGTGTTCACCACAAACAATATTTGATTCTGATTCTACCACGTCGGTGTAAACGAGCCATTTGTAACCGACGCAGTACCAACTTCACAGGGTCGAATATCAAATATCAAAGTGCTTTATTTCTTATAGACCTTACAGGACTCTTGGACACGTCACAAAATTCAAATCACATAAGTAAAACTAGGAAATAAAGTGATCACTTTGATTTTTTGTTCACTTCAATCTTTTTAAGGTAAAGTAAAGAAGCAAACAAGAAACGCTTACCTAATTGTGTAGGTGAAATTGTTTTGCTTTAAGTATGTCAGCTGCATACAAGGAGCGTTAGTATTGTAGACAGTTTTCATGTACTAGCACTGTAGACAGGAGGACAGTGAAAAAAGTAGCGATAGTATTATGCCGGTCAAGTGTGGACAGCGAGAATATTGCTAGCTAATGTCGTCACATGGACAGCGTGCGGTCAGAACTGCCGCTCTTGAAGCATACATAGCAAAGTTTGCAGTGCATCCAAATATTGTCAGGTCACGGCGAGTTCAGTACAGGCGACTTTTGCTTGACTAGCTTGGGGTTGACTTAGCCAACATAGAGACAAACGATTACATTTCTTATTTAAATCAAATTCTTGGTATTCTGGTCTATAATTTCCATTCATCGGGATATTTACTTTGCTGTTTGTGGCCCGTCTGCACCGTCCATTTACAATAGAATCAATATTAGGTTCCTGGCGCGAGAGTAATATTGGAAAAGTTTTGTTTGTGAATATGAGATTATTGGTGTAAAGGGATGTAATAATAAAAGTTGAACTGTTTGTGCGGGTGCCGACAAAAATGAATACCTACGTGTACCTAGCGGGACTCGGATCTACCTACAAAGAGATATTTAAGCGAGTACGGTAAGCTTGATTGAGCCTTTTGATCTTTATTGTTAAATCGGTGTGATTTATACAATTTGGCGGGTTCGATTCCTGGTTCAGACAGGCGATTATTCAAAAACCTTTGAATGCAGTTTAAATTGTTTTTAAAATCAAAATGAAGTTTTCTTTCACTAGAATGTTCTATCTACAATATTTAAGGTAGGTAGGTACTTTCCCTCCATGTGGCATGGCTGCGGGACGCCCTGTAGGTATATTTTACAACACCAATCCATCACTTAATTTATTTTAAAGTGCAATAGAGAATATAGACACAGTAAAGTATCCCAAGTAAAGCATACCATTGCAAAATGTATTCACATAAAAGAGATATCTTTGACTAGATAAGTACTGGAGCGCGTTATAAAGTAGATAACTTAGTGCTAACTTGTCCCTTTGATTACAGAATGGTTGAAACATACGACAAATTATCTTAACTGGCTACTGGGCAGAGCAAGGTGGAAATATATTATGTAAGCAGGCAACTACTTAATTAGGTATAATAAATACTTCGATTATATAAGGGAACGTATGCGGGCATTTATTCATAGGAATTTTTTAGGCATTTTTAACTTCATGTTAATGTTGTTATTTTTTATTTTTATATGTTTCTCAGTGTTTGTTTATAAGTATCTAATGTCCCACAAATGGGCACAGAAATTAAATTATGCAACTTCTCTAATAAAACTAATAATTTACTTTTGAATGATAAAAATACACAAAGATTTCGTTATGAATATAATACGTTATGACATGAAAAAACTAAAAACCTAGCTCCTATTTCTTAGTTTTTTAACAGTTTATATATTTTTAAGTTTTTTACATTTTAATGGGACTACCACGGGATAATTTTCCATACAACAGCGAAATAATTTTCCAAATCGGTCCATAATTCACGGAGAAATCAACAAAGAAAATATAGTTACATACAGCAGGACATAAAACCTTATCCTCTTTTGATTTTCGATTCGACGTCGTTTAAAAATAGAACCAAATCATTTCAACCAATCCACTACAAAAGCCGAAATCCACGCCCAGATGTCACGACAAACCATGCGATAACCGAAGACTCAACATATCAACATACACTTTATTTTAAGTTTTATCATCTCTGCAATTTTATTTTTTATTTTATTTTAATTTTATGTATTTTAAAATAATAATGCTGGACAATTCACACAGCATTATCTAGCCCCATGCTAAGCAGAGCTTGTGTTATGGGTACTAGATAACTGATATACACAATACAATATATTACATAGATAGATATTTTTTTATTATACATAGAAAATGACCAGAACACCCGAAACAAATACCTGCAGATCGTACACACAATTGTTCCGAGGCGGGAATCGAACCCGCAACCTCCTGCGTCGTAGGCGGACCTTCGCCCACCGCGCCACATAGGTCGTCTTTTTTTGTCTTTAATTAAATTAAATTTCGACAACTGCCTTAAAAATCAATACGACACTGTAAATCAGAAATTGCACTAAACGGTAGAAATATTAAATCATATTTATACCTAAAAAACCCTTAATTTCATGCAATCCTATTAGTATTATAAACGCGAAAGTTTGTAAGTATGGACGGATGTTTGTTACTCTTTCACGCAAAAACTACTGATTGGATTTTGATGAAACTTCACAATAATACAGCTTACATATCAGAATAACATATAGGCTACAATTCAAAAATATATATTGTATAATATCCGAAATATCTATCACCACGCGGGTGAAACTGCGGGGCGCATCTAGTAAAATATAATTTACTTTACATCTAGCTTCAAGAATCTTGCCCTAACCTCAAGAATGTCCTGGAAAGGCGTAGATAAACCCGTGGACACACTCAAGTGTTATCGTAAAACAGATAACTTAAGCCAAGGTGTAGCTCCATTTCATTAGAACAGCTTTACACAGAATACCTTGAACGAGCTTGTACTTGACCAAGATTGTAATGGTGTGGACGGGATGGGGATATTGATGGTGAATGTAGTATGGTTGGTTGGTGATTATTCAGTTGCTTTAGGTATCTAAAGGATAACACTTTTCATTAATAATTTTTTAATCAAACTAGGCATGGATGTCAGAACTCACGAGGTCCCCGTAGTAAAAAACTCGAATTACATGAAATTCAACATTTATTTCGTTTGAAACTATCATGGTTATTAATACTAAAGTCATTTAAAACGGGATATTTCGGAGAGATATACGGAGTAACTCCGTGATCATGGCGCATGCAACTGTGCCGAAATATTGGATAACTCAAAAATCAAATCATGGTGAATATCCCGTTTTAAATTACTTTAGTATTTATTTCGTTGATTCCTCGAATATGTGCTGAATTTATTAGGTAATTTTGTCATACACAAGTAACATCCATCCAAACTTTCACATTTACATTATTATCGCTAGAAGAATAGGTACCCACACGCACGGTAGAATAGCCCCGCCACATTTCCCCACGAACGCTATAAAGCCGAGTGCACCATAAAACAAGCTCGTATCGCCAAATACAGCGATTCGTGATTTGATCGCATCGTTTTGTTAAGTTGTAAACTTGCTATGTCTGTTTCAACAGAAATGTCTGTAGTAGGTAATATTAAATATTTTTCAAAAAATGGTGTTTTTTTTAACTAGCTGCGCTGTGTCAAATTGTTTATAAACCCTCCACTTGAATTACTCTATCTATTTAAAATAACGCATCAAAATCCGTTGCGTAGTTTTAAAAATCTAAGCATACATAGGGACAGACAGACAGCGGGAAGCGACTTTGTTTTATACTATGTAGTGATAGTGATAATGATAACCCACGGCCCACGGTACCTAAACAAACCGAAGGTCATCTTAAGGTTTCCTAATATGATTACCCGTGAAGATTTCCTTTAACGGGGAAAACTGGAATCGAACAAAATTATGTCCAGAAAACCCCCTGAATAGACTTTATGCAACTTGCCGCTTTGGTAGGTAACTTGGAAATACAAATCAAGCTTTTGATTTAGAGAGAAGGTTGAGGAACCTTCGAATTTATCCTTCTACTATTATCCAAGCTTCCTTTGAACGAAACCTAAAGAAGGATAAATTCCAAAGTTTCTCCTTTTTTTAAACGAAAGTTTGTGCCCTTGAGAAATGTTTATGCAAAAACAACACCGAAATTACAGAATAGATCCGTCTGAAGTTTTGCAGTGATAAATTTGCTTGCCTAGAATAGTTATATCTAAAAATCGCGTGCCAAGCCACGGGTAGAAGCTAGTTACATAATTATACCGTTGACAATGTCTTAAACGTCATTGAATTCAATTCAAATTCAAATGTTTTTATTTTCTTTAGGCTTATAAAATAAGCAATCGTATAACTTGGTGTTACGAATAAATGTATTGTATTGTATTGTATTGTATTGTAAGCACTTAGACAAGTCAAATTTTATACTTTTAATTATTATCAAATAACATTATTTTAATTTTAATGTTCCCAATTTTTTGTCCACTAGTGGAAGAAGATAAAAAGAAACCACTATTATGTTCATATAACTTATGTGTCTAATACATTTAATTTGCTTATCTAAATCGAAATATTACTAACCTAGATTATGTTCCCGAGGATGTAACCCCATATAAATCATACGATGTTTAGTTAACTGGTTTCTACATTTACTATAAGCCCGTTTAAGTTACAAATTATTGTAGACTTTCAATTTGCGTCAGAATAATTACTGTCATATCGAATTTACGGTACAACGGCTTGATTACCGCAATACCGCACCGGAACATCGTAAATAACTTACAGTATCTCAACTCCATTAGCGATAATATTATTTAAGATTAATGAATCGTCCCAAGATACTAATTAATAATTTCAATTTAAAATAAGTAGTAATTTTGCACTTTGTACCGACCAGCACAATGTGAATAGTTTACAGATTTAGTTTTCTGTGGGCTCTATATGTGTTTGTAAAATATAAAAGTTTATGTACCTATACTTGTAGTGGACACTGGGAGTTCTAGGACAAGTAAGCGGTGGTAAAAGTTTCCCAACTTTTGTTTTTTTTTAGTTTTTCAAACTTTTGGATTGCAAACTTATACGAGAGTCTCTGATTGGTTAAAATTCTTTATTAAAAAAAATAATTACCATCAAATAATAGAAACAAATGAAGATACATAAAAATTAAAACAGTTGAGTACTAGGTTTTTTACTCTACTCTACACTACTAATTTAGAGAAATTTTTAATCTCTGAGAGTGTAATTTAATAATAGCTGCAGTACTGTTCTCTCGGCACTGTGGCTTTATCTCTACGTAAATACGTATTTATAAATCAGATTTACAAGTTAATACGAAAACGTTTTGTGCATTATTAATAATAAGTATTTATTCGGGAAACTATTAATAATATTTGTTTATTGGCAGTGCCTGGGAAATAATAGCCGGTGTTTTAGTAACGTTATTTAACGTTATGATAACGTATTCAACAGCAATTTATATCATTTATATTGTTTTGTGATATTATTGGTGTATTGGTTTGTCCAAATAGGTTTACTTATTGGCAAAATTACAACTGAAATTTTATCAGATTGGTCAGGATTTATTTGTTTTGGCGCCTATCAGCTATGTTATGTTTTTGAACTGTATTGATAAAAGGCTAATGAAGTACCTAAAGGTAAATTGAGTACTACTATTTAATAAAAAAAAACCTTTTTGTTATTTTATAAAAGTTAAAAATAACAAAGAGATCGTAAAATTCAATAGCAGTACTAAATTCACCCGGAACACTTAATGAGAAAGTTCAAACACACACTTTTCAACATTCCCAACCCCCATTTATTAAACTGAAAGAAATATGCAATTCAGTAAAATCCCTAAAAATATTAATTTACGTGAAATGACTGGGCGGAAGTGACGTCATGACTTATTCATTTCGACTTCCTTTCTGCAGAATAACGAGATGTATTCATTGGGGCGCTATAAAAGGTGTCATTTGGGAGCTGGGACCGCAACAGGGTCGCTAGAACAGCTGGTACAGTTTGTTTCTATAGAGAAATAAAATTTATATTTATTCTGAGTTAAGGTTTTTATTATTATAGCCCATATTATTATAGACTCGGGGTAATCTTTAAGAAATTGAATAATATCACCAAACATTTTTGATTTCGGCGGGACTTGAACCCGCGACATTTCACTGCTGGGAAAGCGCACCATGAAATCTTTGTGACTTCCTACGGACTCTAGCGCCGGTAGCTCCACCTACAGAGGATTTCAGAGTTACATATTTGTACAATGCTTTGACCAGTGAGCCCTCTAAGGGTGGCATTATAAGAAGGATTGGTTAAGGATATTAGTTTACCTATGCGTTGGGATGATTTCGGATTGCTTACAAAACTTGACTAGTCGAGTTTATCACAAAATAAATATCCATTTTTTTTTTACTGTTTAGACGCAATTATTTTTTACGAAGATATTTGTCATGATCTTCGCATAAACTTTGTCCTTGTTTAGCTTATATTTTCTATCTCAATTGCAGCTCTCATCTCTCTCTTGGGAACGTCATTGACAGAAACAAAAAGTAGGTTTATGCTAGTGTCGGAAATCCTCTTTTCTAACGCGGCAGAAAGGAAGAGGAGTATTTGACTGCGCTAGCTATAACGGGAGAAGGGTATTTGACAAGCTCAAGTGAGCCAGCTATGGGTCAATCAGCTGTGGTCGCCGGTAAGCGAAGGATCGTGCTTTTCGCAATTAAGGAGGGAGTCATTATGTCGACGACACGCTCTGGGACTTTAAGAGTTTGGGAAAACGGTGCCGCAGATTAATGTGTAGTGTTTATGAATACCGAACTGATGGTTGTGACGCAGTTATTCGCAACAAAACTGCCTCCCTGATCCGTAGAATAAGGGACAGTTGCAACAGCATCCTGAGGACTTTAGATAGATGTTCTTCATCGCTCTGGGTAAGCCTTATCTGGAAGGCGACCTAGAGAGGACATATACCTATATATAGTAAAATTGTAAGCTTTTTTATGAGTGCTACTAACCCTCTATAGATTTGAAATTGTCCGAATAAACGAATTTTATTTTATAGAAACCTTCACAACCAGTTCCAGGGGATGCACGTTTGCGATGACGATGGCAGACTTGATGGCCTGTGTGAAGCGTTGAGTATTGACAACATGACTTGACCAAATAGGTTTCATTCTCTCGAGCAGTTTTGCAGAAGAATAGGTTTGTACCTAATTGTTACTAATAGAAAACCAAAAAAAGCTACTGTCGTATGCTGTACGTACCTGGCTGGAGGGCGTTCTACACTACGTTTACCGAGTTGTGGTCTCCACTCAAGAACACGTTTACTTAAATATGGCCGGCTCACTGCCATTTCAGCATGCTAATTCATAGAGCTATGTCGATAACTTTAGGTCTCCGAGCAAAGCTCTTTCCATCGATCGCTTTTTTATTAGGGATGGTCAAGATGGAGAGATTCCTAGGCTACTAGCATCTTTGGTGAAGATAAATTATTTTTTGTAAGACAAACCTTCATGTTTGTTCTCCGTTGTTGCCTTGCGTTTGCGAAAACTCGCAAACGTTGCTACAAGAAGTAAAACCGGCCGTAGCCTTTTTGTACTAACTTTCTAGGCAACAAAACAGTGCATAAAGCGTTTTCTTTTAATTTTGTATGGTATTTCTTATCTTGTTTTGGTTTGCTTGGCTTTCTGAAACGGTTTTATAGGTAAGTAGAAAGTAACATTGCGCACATGAATACTTATTACGTATAATGCACAGCTCCATTCATTAGAAATTCGAATTCAAGAAGACGCATTGTCGATGGCCAAACAACAAAATGTCCTGTCCACTCTGCCAAGATCACAACGTGCATGGACTTTTTATACGCCCCATACGAAAAACAAACACACTCCAAAGTAAACATTTATACGTTGAAAATAAGGTCTAAAATGTGTTTAAACTTTAAAGCGACGACACACACTTGACTCTGCATTATTGCATATTTTGGACGATATAGCCATAATTTTAGGGTCTAATTTCAATTAAAAGGTTCAAAGTTGACAAATCATCAGCATAAAGTGGCGCGTGATATTATGCGCGGGCACGCGTCTAGTCCACATGTTTATTTTACAGCTACAACCCAAAACAGACCCTATGACCTAGACAATACAGCCAAAAACGAACGAGTTTCCAACAAACCGATATCCATTTCAACTTAAAATTTGGGTCTATTTTGTTAGATACACATTCCGAATTCAAACACTAAAGTTTATCCGTAAAAAAAAATTGAATTCTAACGTTGAAGCTATAAAGTTGTGGTTGCAGTGACTCGCTGTTGTTAAGAGGAAGTTTCCGCTTTGATCGCTAATCCTCGAGACGCATGCGTAGACGTGACGCTGACGTGCCCTTAAAAAGGCGGATTAAAAAAATAATGAAAGGCGACGATTGATCAGTGTAATGATCTCTGTAATGTTGCTAAATAAGCCGGTTCTTTCACGGTACATTATTTAAAATGATATCTACATGACTGAGGTTTTTGTTACTCTGATAATCAATAATCAGTGGTTGTCATTTTTTACGAAGCAGACTAAAAAACGATTTACGTGTCCTTGTTTTTAATAAATTCCATATGTTTTTCATAAGCTAAGTATTACATTTATATTTCTTATTACAGTTATTTATTGCTTGCCTACACCACATAGGTATTTTAAACCATGGTATTTCTTTGCCTAATCAAACTTTATTGCTTAGGTATACATTTGTCTTACTTTAATAAAAGGGGTCACAAGAGACCCGAAATAAACAAAACAAATGACTGACATTTATCTTGCATTCAACGCTTTCCTCCCATCTTGTTTTCTTAAATTAAAAAGACGATTTCGGAAAATCTTCTCACTTTCCCGGCAAACTCTAAATCCAGAGATAAAATAAATTCAACTAAATCGATAAGTGCTTTACAGATTGAGAAGACTTTTCAATTAATTTAAAAGAAGTTTACGTAGTCTATGGTCCATCCATCTCCGTCTTCTTTTAGAAACTCATTTTGCAATTGGTGCCTTCGTAATGCCGACATTGAAACTGCAAACGTAAAATGAATACAAGCCTTTGATGTTAAAAATCCCTGTAAGAAGGTGAGGTACTATACAACCTACCTACTTATCTTGGCACTCTGCACTGTGTGTTATCTTATAGTGAGTTTCATGCATATTCATTCGTAAGTAGGTAAAACTAAGCTTTGAGTCTTGCATCAAATAATTTAAGCTTGCGATGTGAATGAGGGGTCATATTATGTAATCTGTTTATTTAAAACATTCGTTAAGCAGTGTTTTTTCTCACTCTGACGTCTCTTATGTCAATAGAAGAGAACAAATGACTATTAGCTATTGCATAAAAGAGATTTATAAATATGAGGAAAACAGTAGGTAAGCTTTTTTTAATATCGTCAGCGACAGAGAATTCAGACGTTATTTTTAGTCTGAATTGTCGCGGATTATTAAACTTTTTAACTAAAGATTATTTATTAGGTACCATTTGTTATAATTTCATTAAAATATCTCATATATATGATATATGCATAATATTATACTCGTATTAAACAAATAGTACGCGATAAATAGTATCATAATTTGATATTGGATGGTGGACGCCGATATCTTCAAAGCCAAGTTAAATCAATCAGTCGTGCAAAATGCATACATCCCTCATTCAAATGCCACATCCGGTAATGGTAGAGTTAGTAATCAATGCCGCCATTTGAGTAATGGCCCTCCAAAGCACTCCTAACGTTGATTTATTAAATAAAAGTGAACTGATTTATTTAATAAATTAGCGTCATGACAAACGAGCTTTTTAATGGCGATTTGTGCTGCACTTTACAGAACAAAACAACTTCGCCTTAATGCAATCTGACATTTTGCGCACGGACGTTTTACCGCCAATTTCTTGTGTTTTATTTTGACAGTGACAGCTGGCAGCCGCAGGAGGTCGCTGCCTACTTACTACTGGCATTATGACATATCAAATTACCATTTTTCTTCGTGGTAAATCCTATTCGGATTATTATTTGTTTAATTTTAATAATCTGCCAACCAGTAAGAGCTCTACCAAAGGTACTCTTCTTACTTAGAGCATAAAACCATCTTCTTATAAACCAGAAGTCGAATCAAAAGGAAACAAAATCCTCAAATTACAGAGAGGTGTTTGTTTTTTGCTGTATCAAAATTCCCCTTCCTACCAAAATAACATTTTTATAAGCCAAAATATTGAAAGCAAACAAAGAAAACATATTTTCAGGCAATCTGAGCACAAAATAAAATCCGACCTTTTCGAGGAATCTCCTTTATTTTTTGTTCATAGAGTCGCAAAAATGGCTTGGAAATAAATCAGCACAACGCACCCCTACACCGGTAGATTTGGGGTGTGTATTGGTAATAAAAACGGGGGCGGTCTCAACCCCTAACAATGAAATGGATACAATAAATAAATGCTATAATTAGTTCTATTCATCCATCAAATTATGTCGTATTTCGGTTCCCTAAATCGCGACAATGAGGTAATACAGAAATACTGCACTGAATAGAATCGTGCGAATTCGAAATTCGAATGCATTTGACAGTTGGGCGTCCATTTTGTATTGTTGTTGCGAAATGGAGGTCACTGGCGCGTCATTAAACGCCGGATGTAGCGACATCTGTGTAAATTAAACTAATTTAGATTATGGCTAATTCGGCATTGTTGCCATCTGTATTGTATTGATGTGTGCGACAATCAAATAACAATAGAAACACAGAAACCTAAATACTGTTTTCGACATGACCCGTACTTATTGACATGGGGCTTGGCTTATCAAACTAAAGAATACCAATAATTCACTGATTTTACTTCGGTATTTTAAATCTAAATGAACCTTTACATAGCCTTTTACTATTGAGGTCGATAGAAAAGGAACTAACATACCACTGGGTAATTTTGCTTTGGCTAATTCACGTATTAAAATACGCACACGCAACAAATAAGACAAATCTGCATTCGATTTCGGGTCAACCCTAAAATAGTGTTCTCAAAACTAGTGGCAAATCGCCAGATTACTGCACTTCCAAATGAGAATAGATTGTGACTAGAAAGTCGTTAATTCTCTTTTATTATGAGGAAGAAATGTTGGTACCTGCGCGAAGAGAAATACTGTTATGTGGGTCTTTTGGGACGTTACAGTGAAATGCGTTGGGCTGCAGTCGTTTTTCACATTTTGGTGGAGATCTGAGAGAATTTTGAAGGAAAGGAAGAAGGTATCTCTTTCTTTAGCGATTATTGTCATATTTGATAGATCAATCGCTCTGTTTAACACAGTCGACTCTACAAATTATTTGGTTAGGTAGGGAAAATGTAAATAATGCAGATACGTAATATTTTTCCTCAAGTCATAAGCGGTTCTAAACGAAGGTAGACTATTTATTTTATTTTATTTTTCTATGAGATGAAGTAGATACCAACTCTACCAGTCTTAACTCCTTTGCCTTAACCATAACTTATCGAGCGAAAAATCCTAGAAAATATATAGAATATAATTTTATTTATATGCTTACAAAAAAATACAAAAATAACTTAGAAAAAAATAATAGCGGTAATTTAGGTAGTCTGTACCGACTGTAGGTACCTACTTGTATTATTTTTGTAAGTAGGGTTTAGACAAAAACTCTACACCGAAAGTTATAATATAAGTTACTTTTTAGCTTCTCCGTTGGAATGCTAAAGCTAAACATAAAAGCAATTACATAATAGTGCGCCTTCCATTGACGGCGAAGAAATAAAAAAAGAGTTCGTGTTACAAAACGGTTCATAAATCTTAGCATAACCGCCGATGAATGTTGCTCAGGGTTGCCGTGTTTGATTTTACAGCTGGTAACATTATTTTTAATATAAACGAATTCGCGGTCATAAGAAAAATCTAAAAAAACGGTACGGTAACGGGTATGTTTTATTTGTTTATAGAACTAGTTTCTGAACGCGGGTTTGCTCATGTTTTTCCTGAAAGAAAAGCATCCTAAGTCGTTTACCAAGAATCTTCCTGCAAGGTTTGTAAAGATACATTATAATATTAGTAAGGATAAGTGATACCTTGAATTGAATAGGATTTGGAGGGCTGAAGAAAACAAACTACATTATGTATGAATACCAAAATATTTAAAGTAAGTACCATTAGGTTTTTTTATTTCATGATCATTAATCGCACAGACATTTTTGACACAGACAAAATTTGACAATTTTGTAATGGCAACCCTATTTCCACGCCAGTTATAGCCAAACCGCAGTTATTAATACAGCGACGGGTTTATGATATTCCACTGAAAGTAGCTATTTTAAACAAACGCGACGTTAAAGGGTTAATAATAGCTGTACCTTGATCGCTTCCTGCATAACTTACATCGATGTATTTTTAAGAAACTAAAAACAAAAGAAAAAATCGTATACCTAATATTGATTTTGCTGTTTATAAAGTCTTTGTCTTCATTTGTACTATTCTGATAATTTACGTACTAAAATCCTAGTGACATGAACTTAGATAAACAAGCCGTTTTTAATTAATACTACTGTCAAAAAATGGCTGACCTAGGTACCTGACAAAATGTATCCGACAAAAAATACAAAAAAAGTTTATTTCTACTTTGTTGAGGACAACGTTTTTTACCAATTAAGTAATCTAATTTTAATATTCCGGAGATAAAAACTTAATTAATGAACCACTTATCAGCAATATTGATATTTTTTATCGCTCATGCGTCAATAAGTTTTATCAGATTGTTATGCTGACAGTTTGTCACTTCATCCAAATTATTTTTTGTGTGCCGAGCCTAAGATTTATTAAAAATAGAATCAACAAGAATAGAGAAATGCTTTTCAGCAGCTTTAAAAAATCTAGGTGGTGATGAAGCTTGAGGTATTGATGACCAATTTATTTCCGGTGGCTTACAAATTTTCACTTTAAGCCTAAGGTAGTTTAAGCAAAACAAGTAAACTACATACCTACCTATATACACTACTCTCTGTATACATTACCTACTACTTCTTCCGCAGTCGGGTAAAAAGGACCTAGGGCCACAATCATGATAATATTGATAATTTCATACCTCTATTTTATTAATTTTAATGTCGTTACGAGCTTTCCCATCACGTCAGATTACCAACAATGTCGACAATGGTAATAAAAAGTAAAACTTTTGACTGATTACCGAAACCACCAGCCAAGTAAGATCCCCCACATTCCCACCATTTCTACTTCGTTCCCAATAGTTCTTCTAAGGGAATGGAAAGCCGGAGCTGAATTTGTACTGGTTTGTGTACGGTTATTGATATATCGCGTGATGGAAGAAGTTGATGGAAATTACGAGTTTATTTTATGGTGGCATTTTGTATGTCTTGAGAATTTTATGTGTTCACTTTTTGACTTCTAAATAGAATTATCAATGTTTATTTTTTCTCGTTCTATGCGCGTTTAGTCACTCCTAGTAAAACAAGAACATTCAGGAAATAATTCAATTCTTACCTGTTACTTATTTAATTAATCCTCAAACTAAAATTACTTCCCTACCTATTTAATTAGCGATGGGGCACAAGCGACATTGTATGCCCTATCTAACTACCGATAATTAGTAAGGAACAAATGGGAATACTTCATGTAAAAGTTTTGTAAAAAGAATTCTGATCAGTTTTGGAATCAGCGCCAAAGTCGTTATTTTGTTTTTTGTTACATATCTACATTTGTAACAAAATACTATTTCGGATGTCTGTGAGCCCCCTCCTATCCTCCTCCCTTGATAAAATAAAATCACCCCGAAAAACGATAAATCGAATATGTTTCATCAGCAACATATAACGATAATTCTAAAATTTGTCTCTGTAACGTTTAATTCAAGCATTATAATCAATTTATCTCTTCTTACTTTTTTACTAAGAGTGGTCCAAAAGTCCAACAAAAAACTGGAGGAGGTAAGCAACTAAATTAGTACAAAATTAGCCACGAATTCAATAACAATATTTCTCCATTTGTTTTTATGTGGCTGTAATGGCGGTGTCCCAATCGTGTGGGCGGGAAATTTTTGACATAAACGTCAATTAGTTTGACAGTTTTACTTCTATAAGACAAATGCGGACACATCAAGCTCGGCAATTTAAACTCTACTGTTATTAGCTTTGAGGCTAATAAATAGATCAAAGACGCAAAACATAAGTTGGCAACAGGAAAGTTTGACACAAAAGGAGCATGTCTTTGTGCTCAAATGTCATTTGTAAACAAATCAATGAGTTATAGGTACTTTGGGCTTTCTCAATTCGATTTCAATGGGTTCTTTTTGCTTCCTGTCCTGCTATTGTTTTTTTTTTAATAGTTAAGTGCGTCATGTTTAATATAGTCATTCCTTCACGTGACGACCGTGACGTGACACGATCCCTCTGGTCTTCACTGACAATCAGCGCTGGGTGGACACATTAGTGGGCACCCAGCACAATGCTGAGTGAAGGCCATAATATCTGCCATGAACACTGCTACGCACAATCATTTGTAATATAGGTAGTAATAATTTGCGTAGTTTAAGTTTGTTGTGTATGTTTTAAGGTGAATAAAAATATTTTCTTTCTTTCTTTCTTTCTTTCTTTTTCTTTCTTTTCACAAATATAAGCCTTTACGATATATGTATACATTTAATTAATGCTATGCACGAATGCACAGCTTTTATTTCATTAACCGACTTCAAAAAAGGAGGAGGTTCTCAATTCGACTGTTTTTTTATGTTTGAGTCCTCAGAACCTTCGAGTGGGTGAACCGATTTTGATGATTATTTTTTATTTTAAAGCTGGTGCTTCCCGTGTGGTCCTATTCAATTTGGTCCAGTTCTGATAATGTCATCCATGAGAAAACCTTAAAAGTCTTGATTTATAGTTTTTTTAAAACACGCCAAATAGTTTTACAGACTATATTTACGTAGCATTAGGTAAGGCTAGTTAACTGAGACTAATTTACGTTACATACATAGGTTTATTTAACGTAAACTTTCTGATGTAAATGTATGTATTCATGAAGTCATTGACATGGTACGTAATGTATTACAACATGATGTATTTGTATTCCAAAAAAACAGAGTCTGGCGGTGCTCCAAGTCAGAACAAAGCGAGTACGAGCGGAGACGGACAGTCTAGAGTCTAGGTGCTCGCTTTACTTGGCTGCGGACAATGTAAACATCCAAAATAGATGGTGTTCAATCGGTTTCTGATTAAGTTTTGTTGATTTGACCCTTTTCTATTCGGGAATAGATAAGTTGAGGATGTGTAGGTAGGTAAAGTCAGCAACAAAAATCGCTGAACACGAATTGATTTTAAAATTACCTGAACGACATTTCACTTAATAAATGATGACTGAATTGACTGTTTGGGGGTACCTACGAGAGTCAACTTGAGAGTTGACTCTCGTACGCACAGTTAGGTACCAGTAAAATCTAAATGAATTCATTGGTTAATTAAATATTTCATAAATCATTTTACAATACCAGTGTTATAAATACATTAACTTAGTCAAACTTAGCTTTGTAACTTGTGCAGTATTTTTGGAAAATTGATGTTCTTATTTTTGATTAGTGGTTTAAGTTAGCTTACCCTTAAAAATAACCTACCACAACCAATGCACCAGTGCACCACACACTTGCCAACACCACTAGCAATATTCAACATTACATCTATAATTCAAAACCGTGTCTAGAAACATTTACGTCTAATAAAACACTGCAATCCGTTGTTTCTTCGTTTAACTGTTGTTTATACTGGTCTGTGTCACTTTCTATCGAGGTTTTAAGCTTTTGTAAGAAGGTAGGTATATCTTTATGTTACAAGAGTCGCCAACCAGGTTACCCTATTCCATAAATAGCTGAACACTTCAAGACGCTTTGGAAATTAACCTACCTATCGCTACTTTCTTGCTAGTTGTTGCTGCTAGGCTGAAGATGAACTAGGTAGGTTTGATCTAGCAGACCTGCAAACCTTAATAAATAAAGATTAAAAGTGAGATATTTGATATTATACATAGAAAAAAATTCAGAACGCCTGGAGCAAACATTTATATCATTTACACATCAAGGTTTTTATCATATTTTATTATATAACTGTAGATTTTTGTTATTCATGGCAGTGAAAATTCCCGAAAGCTCTACTAAATCCGCTGTGACGTGTGAGCATGGAACAATGAAATACCTAGTTTTATTACTTCCTACCTATAAACCTGCGGCCGTTTCCTTGACTTGATTCAATAAACCGGAATCAATTATAGTTTTTCTTGAGAAGTAAATAATAAATAAATTTTAAACTAGCTGTTCCTCGCGGTTTCACCCGCGTTAAATTCGAATTTCACATGTCTAGGGGGATAAAGATAATATAATATAGCCAATATGTCCACCGGGGAAAATAGCAAGAATTTTTAAAATCGGTCCATTTGTTTCGGAGCCTATTCAAAACAGAACATCTAATCTTTCCTCTTTAGATATAATATTAGTACTTATAGAAGTACAAAATAGGTGTGGGCCGCAAATACCTTGAACACAACAATATTTTAGAAATTCCCTAAGTTTTAATGACAGAACAAAGAAAGCAAGTAAAAATTAAAGGAAGCCTTTCTTTACCTATCAGTGCGTGATTTATTCAAGAGATGATGATGACGATGACTATTTCCTAAGCTTAAGGACCTAGGACCATCAATCGATTGAATTTTGATAATTCATGTATTTCCAACTATCAATCAAGAGTAGGTAAATGTACCTGTAGAGAAACTTTAATATATATAAATTTAATATAGTTAGACTGAATTTTTTATTTTTTAGTATCGATAATATTCTTATTTAATGTAATTCTATTGTAAGTATATGGAAATGGATATGATTTGTGATTTTTAATTTATGATTTTGTAATGTAAACTTAAAGTAAGGTTGACTCTATGATTTTTGTGTTGTTTTGCTGTATTATAAAATTATTTCTAATTTTAATATTAAATTTAAATATGCACTCTATTGCATTGGGTGTTCCCGTAAAAATAGAGGTACGTTTGTAAATAAATAAATAAATATCAATAACCATTATTAATCAATTTACTTAAAGTTAAAAAATACTTAAAGAACGTTGAAAAGAGAGTTGACCTTACATAAACTTAAAAAAACAGGTAACTATGTCTTTACTGGCTTACTTAGCAGGTAGGTCGTTTAAGCAAATTAGTTAAGTCAGAGATTTTGTCAGGGATAAGAAGGTTCCGTCATTCGTCGGAATTTAAACATATATGTAAACATATTACATATTTTCATCCCATGATATGTACAGATGTATCTCTACTGCTGGAATGTGAGATGAATGCTAAAGCACCACATTATTAAATTCTACCTTTTGAAGTGTTCTTTAAACCTGCATCTAGAGTTAACAAGGGACGCCAATGCCCAGCAGTGGGCGTTTGTGGACTGATGTGATGATGACGATATGGATATGGAATAGTAGGTATGTACGAAATTCCAATCCAACCAACGAAGATACACTTATCTTTCTCTTCTTAAACCAAACCGACCCCTTTCTTAGAAGAACCCTAAAAATATTCCTAAACCCGATCCCATTTAAAGTGAGCTTAGTAAATTTATGATAATGTGGAGATAGTTGGTCACAAATCATAGCACAGCGTAGGAGTGGAGCCATTATCGACCCTACATTGTACAACGAACCCATTGATAGCTGTATTATGGACCTTGAGATAACATGCGATAAAAATAAGGATTTTCAACTTTATAATGACGGGTTATTCAATTAACTAGACTAGACATACTTGATTTCATATTATTTGGGAAGATAATCTTCGATTATTGGTTATAGAAGCTAATATGGGACGGAGTAACTTTTAAGGCGTTTACGTACATATAAAGAAAATTATGATTATTTAGTTTATTTTATTTAATGATTATGAAAAGTTGTATTGTTTTATGACTTGTTGTATTGTGTGCTGCAAATTTAATTTAATTCAATTAAGTACTTACTTTGACAAATTGTTACCATTTTAATATTTAAAATTTTATGTAATTGTTAGTATGTACATTGATTTGTATTATTTGACTTATAAATTATTATTTTACCAATAAAATGACTATCTGATGCTATCTGACCATCATCTTCTTTGGGCGAGCTTTTCCTGAATAAAATGTTGCTATGTCGTTTCCCAAGATGCAATCATATCTTGTTGCTTTGCATTTGGATCCATTCAGAAGTTTAGTTGTGAAATGAAAGGTAACAAACAGGCAGAGTTACATTCGAATTTATAATACTTAAGTATAAAATAATAATATTAAATTCATTCAAAACTCGTGTAATAATCCACAAGCCCTTTTTACGCAAAACCACAGATAACTTAAAACTACTTTTGAACTAAACCAATATCGGCTAAGTTTACTCACTGAAGGGCCATTTCAATAACTCTATTTTCAACATGGCTGAATCCAAATTGCCAAAAGTTAAATTAATTTCCCAACTATTCAAATCACAGATTGAAATCAACATTATATACTAACATGTATCCCGCTCGAAGGATGTATGTAAGTACTATTGCGGCCATTTTGAGAACCCAAGTTGAAATTGCCAGTCGTAAAATTAATATTACAACTAGGCAGGTAAACTTTAAATTAGGTAAAATATTAAATGATTAGGTAAGCGTCGGTTAGGTATCAGAGTGTTATGGCGTAGTGGTGTTGTACAATAAAGCGTGGGTTCAAAGCGGTGGGATCAATGAGTGTAGAAGTACAAAATAGGTGTGGGCCGCAAATACCTTGAACACAAACATATTTTTGAAATTCCCTAAGTTTTAATGACAGAACAAAGAAAGCAAGTAACAATTAAAGGAAGCCTTTCTTTACCTATCAGTGCGTGATTTATTCAAGAGATTTGATGATGATGACGATGACTATTTCCTAAGCTTAAGGACCTATCAATCGATTGAATTTTGATAATTCATGTATTTCCAACTATCAATCAAGAGTAGGTAAATGTACCTGATCAATGAGTGCGTTGACTTCACTCATTTATCACTTGCTTGAAAACTTTGAAGGAAAACATCGGCAGTCGACTTTCTCTGGTGCAGGCTCGGGTATAACCACAGATCTTATTAACACCGAAGATCTAATTACCCAAGATCAAAAAATAACCAAGTAATGGCTTCATATGCTTCATGTCTGTAACACGAAGATAAAGACACTCGTGGCGTATACTTTCGTTTGACCACAATCTCTCCTTATAATAATGCTGGACAATTAACATCATCTAGCCCCAAGCTAAGCAGAGCTTGTGTTATACATAGATAGACATTTATTATACATATCAAACGGCCAGAACAAATATCTGCAGATCGTACAAAAATTTGTCTCCAGGCGGGAATTGAACCCTCAACTTCCTGCGACGTAGCCGGGCTTTCGCCCACCGCGCCACAAAGGTCGTCACAATATGGCCGACCGACGACGTTTCACGAAGGTCTTGAAAAGACTGGCCAGAAATACAAAAACAGGCAGCGAGTTCCAAACCTTAGGGGTACGAATGAAAAAGGTAGACGGTACCGCTAAGTACCAGAGGAGGGATAATGATAATGCAACATGTAATTTTCAATACACCACCCACCGTCGACTTGCACGCGAGATAGACTTAGGTCATTGTTTACAGACATATTTTTACAGCTAGTTGCCTGATTTATTGCCTTGACAAAAGTTTACATTTCCGTTATATATTTATTACTAGCGACCCGCTTCGGCTTCGCACGGGTGCAAATGCATGTATTCTATACATATAAACCTTTCTCTTGAATCACTCCATCTAAAAACCACATCAAAATGTTGCTTAGTTTTAAAGATCTAAGCATAGGGACAGACAGACAGCGGGAAGCGACTTTGTTTTATACTATGTAGTGATTTCTATAAACACACACAAGCTTGTTTCTTCTAAGCCCGTATTTATCCAACACACTGCATGCATCATTCGTTATAAAGTCGTCAACGTGGCTTCGAGATAACCATAATCTTATCCGAGATAGATTTCCCTATCTAAAGGATATATCTCAGATAAACGTGATTCGATTCCTATGGAAATTAGTTCTAAACGGATAGCTGTGGTATCCTTTAGATTTCTATTAGATTCTTGATTATATGATCATTTTAGTGAAGATATTGCATTTGCAATATCGCTTTCTGGTGAGGTGTGTTACGTAGAATTTAATCAAATTTAATCTTCAGCTGACAAATTATTATACGTAGGTAGACACTAGACACTAGGTACTCAATAAACCTTTCAAGTATTTATTTAAAGTATTATTAAAAGTATTTATTTTGCAATCCCTAATATGTACCTACAATGTGAGAATTCTTTAAAATTTCATTTATAGGCTTGGTTGACCCTGTTAGGGCGCCATGAATGTGAATATGAGATGGCTCAACTACCTAATCACTTATCACAACTAAACTTTAAAAACAATATTATATTGTAGGTTTTGCAACAAGTTTATTGTCTAAAATCTAGGTTAAAATAAATCACTGAATAACTGTATAGTCCTAATTTAAGTTTATTCATAACCTGTCTTGGGTATCTTCCCAAAATTATTGAATTGCGTAATAATTTCTACTTATAAGCAAGTATAATAAGTTTATTCATATTCATCAATAAAACAGCAATCAATAACTGATAACTAGAACAGTAGAGCTTCTGTTAACAATATCGCAAAAAGTCTCAAAAAAAATATATCAGCTACCTAATAAATACCATCACATATGCACAGGTTTCAATTGATTCATTGATAAAAAGCACAGAGGTTTCACTGTAGTATATAAACCACTGTTGTATAACTGAAATCAAGGATAAAAAAACATATCGCAAAAATTGGACTGATGAAGAACGACAAGGCATGTAAATTGTAAACTATAGTAATTCGTATTAATCGCTTACATTACCAAATTATAGAAATAAGTTCCATAATTTGTCAACTATTCACAAATTCCATGCAGGTTTGTAATATCTCTATATTTAGCGACTAGCTGTTCCACGCGGTTTCACCCGCGTTAAACTCGAATTTCACTTTATTAGGTCATTTTTTTACACCTTGGGTTAAATTATTGGAGTTTTAGTAAGAATCCCTAGCTTTTTCAAAAGTATAATATATATGCCTATGTTCACCGGGAATAGTGTAGCTTCCAAACGGTGAAAGAATTTTTCAAATCGGTCCAGTAGTTTCAGAGCCTATTCAATTCAAACAAAAAAAAATCAAACCTTTCCTCTTTATAATATTAAGTATAGATAACTTTACAACTTAGTAATAACCCAAGTACTCTAGATGGATAGATATCTGATAGACTTTGTTTATCCAGGCACTTCTAATAAGTGTCCCTGCGATAGATTGTTATCGTCCATCGTCACACTATTACAACAATGTGTCATGACATGACACTTCAATTTATAATTGACAGCCTGTCAGTGACATATCGGCCCACGATAATCACTGGAAAGAATTGATCAGTAGCTTAGGCGACATACTGAATTTTTATCGACGTGTGGCATATAGGCTTTTAGCTTAAGTTAAGCGAACACTGTTCAAGCACGATTTGTCAGAGAAGTTCATTAGGTCCAATAAAAAATAATATTAAAACATCAGGTTATGGATTGGACAAAATTGATGTTTTTTTTAAATGTTTTATTAAAATATTAAGGCAAGTGTTCCATTGAAATTAAGTGGTCGGTGCATCGAACACGCAATTTTTTTCAATGGAAACACTTAATCCTTAGATCCAGTGACTTCCTACAGCCCTTAATATCGTATAACCATCATCGGACAGGTTGTCTGCATGTCTCTGGCCCACCATTCGATAACTGCTTTCGTCGATGAAATTTCTCTTATCAATAGTATCATTGAAATACGTATAATTACCTATACCCGGATGTCTTCTTTAATAAATAAAAATAAAATAAATAAAGCTGGACAATCCACACAGCATATATCTCCAAGTCGAGCAGAGCTTTGGCAGCTTTAATATCGTAACATTGCCTCTGTTTATACAAGACAATTTAAGAGTCCATTCCCAACTTTCAAAAGCATATTGTAGCATTGCCCTCTGACCCCATATCAACCATTTACCATAATTGATTTACGACAGACTACTTAATTACTTTTACGACTGAGCGATAAATTTTTACACTTGCTTCGTCTCGTATTCAATTACTATGCGTATACGCAGCTCGTAATATATCTTTGGATTCACTTTCATTATGTCTTGAGGTATTTTTAGTGCACGTTGATTAGTATTCAAATGAGGTGTTATTTAATTATGGACTTCTCACGACGTGTACTTTTTTCTGTCGTATTTTATCGGAGGGCTGTAAATTCTCGTCAAGTTTTTTAAAAGTCTACGTATGCAGTAGGTATCGTCAAGACCTAGGATATCGCACTGCTGAGTAAGAATCTCTTGGCCGTGATAAGACGGTGACGTAGTCTTACGAACAGTGATTTGGATTGTTTTATCAGAACTTCAGAAGGGTGGGGGTGATAATCCAAACAGGTTAACTATTTACTGTTGAATGTTATGACATTTACTCCTATCGGCGTACGGATCTTTGAGTTGGTTCCAAATGTTCCAATTATAGCTCAAAGTTATGATGTCTGCATAAGATAGGACTTGTACAAGTGGATTCAGAGATTTGATCCAGTTTTTTGTCATCGTCCTTTGGAGAATAATTTATCATGAGGAAGATTGAAACGCATTCCAAAAAAATCTTCAGTGTGATCTTAGTAGTCTGGCCTCAGGCTAAATGATCGAAAACATCCTTTGTTATGATGACAGATTTGACATAATCTGTACCAGACTATGGATATTTGGAAATACCCTAAAGATAGTGCAGTAGAGTTAAAATGTAAAGGTACCTTTGCATTCATTAGCCTCCTTCGCCGTAGCGCGTCCCCAGGGCCGGTCGAAGTGGAAGGGCTTGCACCTCTCGCAGTCTCTGCCCGCCGTGTTGTGCTTGCACTCGCAGGTGAGCTGCTGCACCCCCGCACTCCCTGCACCCCCGGGCACCACCTCCCCCTCTTTCATGGGCACGCAGCGCGACGCGTGTCCGTTGCACTTGCACCGACCCCCCACGGCAAAGTCTGACACCGCGTAATGCTGGCTACCTGCGGCCGCCTGCTTCTTAACATCAACCTCATCCCCTTCAATGACCATGTGTAAACGGTTGAAGACCACGCGGATGTCAGTGGCCGTCACCCAGTCCTGAAGGACAGGGGATTGGTCGAAGTTGGCGGCGCTCGGACGACCCTCCAGGGTGCTGAACGCCACTCTCGCTCCGTTAGTCTCTCCCGTTAGTCTGTGGCTGTCGGAGCATCGAGCCTCTTGCTCGTTAGCCGCCGTGACGGTGGCCTTGTTGGGTCTGCCGTAGACTCGCCGGCACTGGCTGGAGTAGAACTGGAACGGCTGCCAGGTGCCTCCGTAATCCGCGCTCTTGTAGATCGCTACAGAGTCAGGTCGGGCGGCTTTCGGGCAGAACTGCAAGCTGACGTAGGTGAGTTCGTATTTCTTTCCGAGAGAGAGAGTCAGAGAGACATTGTCCGGAGGAGAGTCGTAGGCGGCGGGCGGTAGCGGGGCGGAGCGCCAGCAGGTGACGTCGTTGGGGTTGTTGAGGTCGGTGAGGTGGTTGGGAGGATGGCGGCGGTCGGCGCGGGCGGCGTCGCACACGCGGCATGCGGCGTCCGGTGCACCGTCGGCCGGCGGGTCGCAGAGCCGCTCGGGCCCGCGCCTGCCGCAGACAGACGAGGCAGCCACCGGGGCTCCGAAGGCTGCGTTCACGAAGTCGGGGATGCAGCGGCGCGGGCGGCCTTCCTCATAGCAGGGGTCCGCGGCGGCGAGCGCCAGCGCGGCCGCGAGGACCGACGCGAGAAGAGCCACCATCACTCACAGAACACACACTCGCGTAAAGTTTCCGAAGGCTCAGCAGGCGGGACAAACACGTGCGCGGCCAACGACGCACGACGCGAGACTGGCGGCGGGGAGCGAGCGTCGAGCGACCGACCGCGGGAGCTTCAGCGCGAGCTTTCACACTCTGTCGCAAGCTGTGGCCACTGCGCGCTTTGACGACTTTGTCAGTGAAAGTTTTTTTCAACGCTAATGTGAAATGACACTGATATTTTTACAGGCGATTTGTCAGTACGATTTTATGCGTCGTGACTGACGCGTTTAATGAAGCGGCCAGATAATGAATCCATTCAGCGAATGAAAGCTAAAATCATTATCAGATCATAAGACGTTGAGGATTTTGCATTTAACGAGGTAGATTCCCGAGAATTATTATTAGCATTTCAACATAAAAGCCTCATTGAGTCACGTACCATTTGGGCCGAAACCAAACCTTGCAATTATTCAATCACACAAAGTCTCACAATACAAACATACAATTTTCAAGCTCGACTGCATTTCTACCTGAGATTGATTCACAAACGCACCCTAACCACAGAACACCAAACACTACCTGACTACCCCGACTACCCCTGCTATGATTTACTTCCTACTCCCCTAGTACTCTCTGCAATGGACCTTTATTTGCGTGTTTTTTGTTCGTCTAAACTTGTCTGGCATGTTTGCTCTCGCTTCCTAATGATGTTAATTAATGGCCGTAAATTAATAAAAATACCCGCATTTCCATTTGCATAATTACTTGTGCTGTATTATTATTACTTAGATAAGAGATTGTTTTATTACTTTATGCCTTGCTATTACAAAAATAAAGTCTCTACCACAGAAATGTACCAAAACTATATTTTCAAGAGTCTCTTTATAAAGTATCAATCTCACGTATCTTGAAGAGGTCACGTGAAATTGACAATTAGACACCATGTAGAGTCGTTTCACAGATTATGTAATGTTAATTCGTAAGTGCACTTTGAAGGATAAAATCGGACAATTACCGGCATTGTCGTTTAACTTTGGTTTTAATTGTATAAAATCTTCTCTCAAAAACGTCAATTAGAATATTAATCGACTGATTACATTTACCAAGAATGATGATGATATCTTCCTATCCGAATTTCGAACACATATAATAGTGCACAGATAATGCCTTACGACCTTCTTGAAAATACTCAAACTTAACTCAGATCAAGTCACGATTTTTTCGAGTTTTCAATGAAAATCTGTTCAAAATTCGACACAAGAGATGAGCTTATTATGTGAGTTGCATCATAGTATTATTTATTTGAGCACAATATGCTCTGTGAGGTAACTGGCCCCGTAGAATCTTCACCATCCGCCTAAAGTCTGAAACGGAAGGAAACCAGACCGGATGTAGTCCCAGCTCTAGGTAACTGTATAGATATTTTCAAAGGTGTATCATGGGACGCTTAATTGAGTTTCCGTGTTCCGACACTGTACCCGCTTTAGAGAGACAGTGAAAAATGCTCTTCGTTATTGGAATGTATAGGTGTATGATATGAATACTAGAAATATCTGCTATAGAACTGCAGAGCTATACAGAATCCTGAAATACGGAGGGCTATGTTCTTTGTTTTAAAAGATCTGCTATCAGTTATTCGACTTTATGACCCGAGCGAGTTCACCAACACATGGTTAAAATTTAACCATCTTCAATATTAAATATTGAAAATTATTTATCGAGTATTTATTGCATATCATCATCATCATCATCATCATCAGCCTATATTAGTCCACTGCTGCTTTATTGCATATAGGGGAAAATAAAACAAAAGGTACTGTTTTATTTTCCCCTACGTTTCTATCGCATTTCAGGGATCGATCGTTGTCATGGCGCGACATGAGTGCTGCATGTATTACGATAGGATCCTATATATTTGCTAGAGACAAACACACTTTAATTTCACAAGGACAATCTGGCAACATCATAAAGCTACAATTAGACGAGCGATCTGCGCTCCACATGGCTGTTATTACGCAAATCAGACAGACAATGGGCCTAGATCATCAGCCCCGTTCTTGGAAACGTTTGAATACAATGTATTATTCTGAAAGTATGGGCATAGGTAAGCTTGAGTTTTAGTCTGACTCAAACATACTCGTACTTCATTTAGGTACTTGAAATTCCTTACTCAGACTAGGATATAAGTTTTGAGGGGTTATTCCAGTTTTCCCCCTCGACAAATCCCCCTTGAGGAGGAAAACTGGAGTCGCGAATATCTCAATTCCACTAGCTGTTGCGCGCTGCTTCACACGGGCACAGATAATATAATACAGGCACGGGTAAAATGTTTGGATACTCCATCGACTATTTTCAAGTGTCAAGTGTAGTCGCTTTTGAGACAGGTATAAAAACTCAAAGCTCGTCCTAGAATTGTCTTAAAATACGTAAAAGATTGTGAGTTAGTTAGTACGAGCTTTTAGTTTTAGATTGAAAGCTTCTGTCCAAATAGAACTTTCCCGAACGACTTGATCCTCTCTAAGATTTGCGAAAGATCAACTCTACTAGACATAATCTAATTCATTACTGTCTTCAGCATCACCATCTACCTGCGGCCTTTCGCAGGTCGTCATCCCACCTGGTCGGAGGGCGTCCTACACTACGTTTACCGAGTCGTGGTCTCCACTCAAGAACACGTTTACCCCAGCCGTTGTCGGTTCTTCGCATGTCCGGCCCACTGCCACTTCAGCGTGCTAATTCTTAGAGCTATGTCGATAACTTTGGTATAGTAATACTAATGTCTATTTAGACATTATCTACTTTGTACAGTATAAAGCACAGGGATCCAGAATCTAGAACATCTGTTAACTACACCACCATTAAACATTGATTAATTACTAAAGTAATTATCGAGTCATAAAAGGTGCAGGGAGTTAGGTCCAAAAGTGAAATAACTGCACACACCTGATTAGAGGAATCTGCTTCAATCAATACCTGAGACATCAAAGACCAGCTTCTTGTCTGGCAGATCTAATGTTAAGGGGAAGTGTCACTGTGACGACAACGCAACGCGTGTGGATTTACTCTTAAGTAGCCTGTCTGTGACAACGTTAATGAAGACAAGGTTTAACTACCACCAACTTAACACATATTATTCGTCAATTTAATGACAGATAGCAACGGAATTGTTCGTGAGTTAAAATTTGATCTCTCTACCTCAGAGAGTTGAAATTTCGAACATAAAAGTGAAAGAAGAATGAAAAATCATGAATATGAAAGTATGGATATGGATTTAGTGCACTTTATTTGAATCCTCGATAAAAAAATATTTGCTTTTGTGAATTTATTCTACTTTCGCAAAAAATCCCAAAACCAACGTGGCTGTTTTTGTGTCATAATTATAACATCATGTATTGGCAACCTCAGTCTTCATTTCCCGCACGACTTTCCGCCGCACAGTGTGTTTCCAAGCGAGGTAAGCCTTGTTCTTCGCAGAACTCATTTAGCCAAAAGGCGATACGAGCGCCGAGTGTTCCGGCAGCTGCGTACAAGGCAAGGGCGTGTAATACACATCGCAGCCATAACCAGCCACATTCTACCTTCAGGGTTCTAGATATTCTAGAGAGCTAGTTCTACGACAGATTTTGCGGAGATTTGATTCTGTATAAGCTTAATTATAATACGAGAAACATTGGGAAAAATTGGTTTATAAACGCGATAAAACCCCGTTGTATTAGTGCTCTTAAGTATGTATATGCCCTATTTTAACGACTTTTCGACGACGGTCTATTCTTTCGGTCTCTATTATTTTTTTTTTTTTTGTTAATGTTTCAAGAGGTACTGAGCGGTACCGCACAATACAGAGCTTTAACCTTTTTTTTATTATGAAAATTAAAATAAAATTGTCGGCCACAGACCTTTAGCAGTTACATTTCACGAAAAGTGCGCTGTCTCTACATCCTAGATACTTATTGCATAGGCAAAACGATAGATTGATTGCATGCGGGCATCTGACATACTTTTACAATTTTCGCAAACTCCAGGTTCAGCGTCCCAGCGACTTCATTCATAGAATCTGCCCCTGTACGTACCTTCACAGTTACCCCCAGAATTAGCAAGTGAAATGGCGGGCTGCGCCTGCGCAGACGCATCGCGCGTGATGCCATCTGACAGATTGCGAGCCGCAAAAACTAACGATAGCTAATCGGTGCCATTTGCCCCGCTATGGGCAGTATAGTGCAGAGCAGAGTAGGGAGGAACAGAGACAACTATTTAAGAAGGGGAAAGGAATAGGCTCTTTAAATAAAAATAAATAAAATAAATAATGATGGACAATCCACACAGCACCATCTAACTCAAGCAAAAGCTTATGTTAGATAACTGATATACATAATACAATATCTTACATAGAGTTATTTTTTATTATAAATAGACAAAGACCAGAGCACACTGAACAAGTTTCTGCAGATAGTACAAAAATTTGTCCCAAGGCGGGAATTATACCCACAACCTCCTTGCAGTGTGGGCGAATGTCCACACCTTCGCCCACCACTCCACAGAGGTCTTTATTCACTGCTGGCTTAATAGGGCTAAGGGAAGTCAGAAGAATTTCAAATATTAAGAGGCCATCATAAAATTCTCAAGGCTAGTCGCTATACAGCGCTCTCAGGTGTAGGTCAAGTCGCTCCGCAGTCATCCCATCAGATTATGAAAAGATTATGCGAGTGATGGAATAGAAAATTCACCTGTGTCAGCCCGCAGACTGACCTGCGCCTGCGCATATGGCTAGTGTCCTTCTGCTGACCAAATTCGGGTATAATTCGGGATATCATCGTAATTTCTATTTAACTAAAACCAATAACAATAAATTAATTCTAACCAACATAGACAAAAAACTTCTGCTTATGTGAGTTTAATGTGTTTTAATTTATGTTTTTTTTAAGCTGTACTTTCCTTTTTCGTGTTTGATACTTTACTAAAACAAAATATAAGAAATAGGAAGAAAAAAGCTTTTGCGTGTAGCTTTTTAGTCACAGATCTGCTCTGTATCTCGCCTACTCTACCTGCTACAACAAACATGGCCAGACTAGCACAAAAACCTGCCCTCTCCCGTTTAGTGGACAATTACTTATCGACGCGAAGCCGACGCGATGGCTATGGCGATGGCGATGGATATCGAGACCTGTTCTAATTACTTTTACGATAATTTGAGTTAATTACTAAATTCCGATGCTTATGGGAATACGACTTGTAATCTACTACACGGTCTGAGCATTCTCTATCTATGTAAAACAAACGAATACCGTTCTAAATAGAAGTTTGCGGATTCAAGTCCTGTTTAGGTATTTTTTTGGGATACATACATTTTTAAACAAAAACCAAATTCAAATCTCAAACAGCCAGAATCACTTTTCGGAGTAAATCAATTGTGAGTGTGCTATGCTATTCAGTATTTTAGAAAAACATTAGTGAATTTCAAAGCATATATCACTAAGTAGATTGCTTGTTTAAGGAACTTACCTAAAAGAGTTTGGATAAGGTCAGAAACCCGTTTAAAAAGTAATAAATCAGGAGCTCCTCACCCCAAACTTCCCAGATAAGAACACTATGATTCTACTTCGAAATCCTTAAATTCTTGAGTTACAATGCGCCGAGGGAATGCGGATATGAAGTCACGATAAGCTTTCTGGAAAGAAATGTAGAGCAGATCCAGATTTGTAGATGTTTTTTTCGTTTTTGGAATGAGATTATGTACTCGTAGAACCACTCATTATTCTGACAAATAAGAACTACGCTCACTGGGACTAGTAAAACTGTATTCTCGTTTGCTAAATGTAACCAACCTTAATAACTAACAAAAATATTTTGAAGGAAAAATTTAGCTTTTAAAAAAGTAATTTCAAGTTCGCTCTGTAACGCTACATTACTAGTGACGTCTGTCTAGTCTAGTCTATGCCGTCACCGCGGCTCGAACATCCAGAATGACCAATAATAATTTCAACAGAAGCATGTCAGACCTTTACCAAAAACTTTATAACAAAGAAAGTTACAATCAAACATTAGAAACAAATTTGAACAAGTATTTACAATTTGTATTTGTATTTATTGAAACTTTAACAAACAAAAACACAAACTTACAACTTTAATTGAAACAATTGAGCTAACTGCAGACTGTCGCAAACCTTCACCATAGCTATTCGGTGCCTTTATGTAGCCTTTATATTACATAATAATTGTGACGACATCACGTCACCGTTGAGTAATACTCTGATTGGTGTTCAACTTGTCATGGCGGATTGCTGTATTTTAGATATATTTTATAAAAATATGATGAATCTCGATCTAAATAAAAATAAACACTTTTTTTATAGTCTATGGCAATATATACAATAAGGTTAGGTAATTTCCGTGATTTTTGTTCCTGCCATCATCCCTATTTGGCCGAGTCATCTCAAACGTCGTCATTTTGATTGTCCAGTCTGTACAAGCTTAAAATCAAGGATCTCCATTACTCGGTCCACATAATACAACTGCGGTATCGCTATAAAACAAAGTTTTCCTCGTCAACAATGCGTCAAGCTCTCTCGCACAGTAAATGCTAACTCCCACAATACACCTGCTGCATGACTCCTCGGTGCACTTTGATATCTGGCAGACACCTGGTGCTGGCTGCGTGCCAGGGTCGGTGCTGTGCCAGTCAGATACAGACTAGCTGACGGCAGAGTGACTCTTTTCTACGTAGAAAGCTTTTACCGACCACTAGCGCGATCAAAATGTACAAAAACTCTCCTTATAACTCTCCTACGTCCACGTCCACTTCAATTCAATTCAATACAAAATCCTTTATTTCTATAGGCTTACAAAATAAGCACGTCAAACAAGTCCATTTTTTTTTATTAAGTAATTTTATTATTATCAAATAATAAATGAAGTACCTATTTACTGTCCCGAAAACGACGCAGAGGCATAATATAGCGGTCTTGAGCTGGCTCCCTCCATCGACTCCCTGCATCGACTACTTACCCTAGACACCTAATACAGGGCGAACGATTTAAGACATCACATAAGATAAAGAGATCTTTTAAAAATCCACGCCCACTAACGTTCGATCAGTAACGACCAGACCAGTGACCCGTGAAAATCTCTGCGCTCGCTTACTCAATGGCTCCTGACGGAGCTCAACTTAATTTGGTTGACCAGTTGAGGTCAACTGTCGAGGTCAACTGTGCATCTCTTTCTTTCAATCAATCAATCAATCAATCAATCAATCAAATCATTTATTTGCAGAACACATTATTACAGGTACATGTCAGGTCTTATAACTAGAGTGGAGTCAAATGTGCTCAACCCGCAAGCAGGTGTGCAAATATTAAAGCGTGTTTTAAGGTCGTTAAATTAATCAATAATTAAAATAATCAATGAAAATAAATACATTGGTACAATCAATAAATAGTTAACTTTAAAATTAATTCACAATCGTCAAAACATAATAAATTCTCTACTTAAGATTAATAAATTCATTTACACTATAGAAACATTGGTCAAGGAGCCACTTATTTAATTTTTGTTTAAATAAATTACCATTGAGGTCTTTAATAGATTCTGGTAACTTATTGAATATAGTAATGCACATATTATATACATTTTTTTCATAGATTTGTTTGTGGCATTGCGGTTTATATAACAGATTATCAAATTTTGCTCTTTTCTGTCGAGTGATAATATCCTTACGTTTGGTAAAGTGTTCATAACCAATTCTGTATTTGCTTTCCTTTTTTCTCTGAGAAGGCGGGGTAAATAGTGCTGTGCCGTAGGCGACATTAAGATGTCGATGGCCGTAGGAAAGATTATGATGAATTATGTAAAAGTCGATTAAAATAATATTTAACGTTACATTGCTACATGGTATTATTTAAAGGTACCTAAATGTTAACTCTAATATTTATTTATTTTTCATATAATATTATTCTATTCTACTATAGTATAAAGCTAGATTACCATTGATACTTATTTTTTTTTTATTATTGTACATTATACATTATATTATACATATATATAAAGCTAGATTACCACTGACTGACTGATTTTCGCCTTGATGGTGGATGGGAAGGTATGTTTTTCTTACAGAATCGTATAGGGGAGGTAAAAGTCTCCTAGGGAAAATTCCGACTTTTTGACATTTGCCCCCCCAAGACCGCCCCCAGTGGGGGGGCTCCAACATGGAGTCATATTGCTTGATTTTTTTATGGGGGTTGTATAGAGGGGGACAAGTGATTTTGAATGCATAGAAAGGGTCGTCGGGGGGTCGTCGGGGAGGTCGTCGGGGGGTCGTCGGGGGGTCGTCGGGGGGTCTCAGCACGGCTCGCTTCCCCCTAAGACCCCCCCTCCTACATAGAGCCATATTGCTGAACTATTTTATGGTTACTAGATGACTGATCAACTTAATACAATACAACACATTAGTTACATAGATAGATATTTTTTATTATACATACATAGAAAATACCTAAAACACCCGAAACAAATAGGTACTTTCAGATCGTAGAAATATTTGACCCCAGGTGGGAATCGAACCCACAACCTCCTGCGTCGCAGACAGCCCTCGCCCGCCGCGCCACATCGGTCGTCAAATCGTCAAAGTAAATATACCTTGTTGCAAGTATCGATTGCTTTCATAGTACTTACCCCATCACTAATAATGGTCATGATTTGTCGTAACCTTGAACGGACCAATGAGCACTCACTTCCCCGCGCCCGCTCACCTCAGTTGGTTGACAGACTTGTTTGCACAGTGAATAAATAGGTATTAGGCGTCTAGGGTACGTAGTCGATGACTCCCTGCGACCGCTGCGATGTCGTCGGTCCATCGAAATGAAAACTCTACCATGGATGAAATTACATTTTAAAAGTAATCCTCTAAGAACCCTAACAGAACTAGTCCATACGTCTGGGTGATATTTAGGTATTTGCCATGCATGTGTTAAATACAAAATAGGGATTGATCTGTAAAATAACTGAATATTTTTACTTACAGTGTTCCCACTGCTGGGCCTGCCTCCTCTCTCTATAGGTGCTCACACAACAATAGTCAATAAACCTTTCTTCTTACGACATTTCTTTATAGACCTATATAATTATAATTCAAAGCTCGTCATGAACACTATGCTAATGAGTTTGGATCATTCATTTCAACCCTTATGACGCAATTTTAAGAAGGGTTACGAGAAAATAGATTTCACTGCAAAAGTCAGTAATAATTTAATAATTTATAATTAAGAATAGGAAATAAGTTAGGGAGGTAATATTTCATTGTATCGCAGTTTCTGAAATAATTTCTCAATATTAATGCTTAAGACAAAATTAACAGCTATTTAATAAAAATCTAGAGATGCATAAACATTACCAAGGTATATACAATCTTAGAAATTGTGTAGAATCTCTTGTCGACTAGGTTTCTCGTGGCAAGTTGTAAAATCATTAGGTACCAAGTTAAAGTCTATTTCAAAATATGAGCTCACACACCACTTTCCCTAGTTTTAGGAACCAAGAGAGCCGAGTATTTTATCAATAGGTATTCAATGGTAATTCAAACTACAAACTTAACGAGACCCATCATCTTGACTTCGAGTATCATATCATTCGCAAGTCGTAGTATTCACTGGAAAACAAGCTTTATAATACACTTCTACACAACCTTATCTAAACTAGCACAAAGTTCAAAATCAAACGACTTTTATATTTCCCCTGGTTTACCATAACAAGTGTGAATTTCACTGCGAAAGCTTTATAAAGTCTCTATGCTGAAGGGGTAAGGTCCAAAATCTAGGTGTTTTATGTTTGTAATAAGTTGTTGTCAAGCACGTGTCAATCCATAGATCTGTAGAATGAATCGCTTGACTTCGATGCCCCCATCAGAATCTTACTGTCAGACAATGTAGGTAAGGTACCAATGACGAATTAGCTACAATTTAGACTCTATTGACTACATAAAGATGGAAATTTATCGGAGAGATTTCCTTACAATTTAATTTAACTATTTCTACACAAAAAAGATGAACTTTCAGAGTTATCTTATCAAACGTCAGAATGGGTCCTGACATTAAGGTTTAGGCATTCGGTCAGGATTGCGGAGGTTCTTAGAAAACGTCAGGATTTTAGGTCAACGTTAAACGCATACAGGTAATAAAGTAGAATTAGAAGTTTATTGTAGTCGAAATCAACACAATTCTTGTAATCTACGTTACTGCACCGCGCAAATCTTTGCAAATTCTTTATTTTAAAATCGCGGCTCGCTCCGCTCGCTGTTACTTATTTAGTCTCTTGGATTTATTAACTGCTTCACAAATTTTCCAACCAGCTCAAAGTGTGTTGTTGTCGCATGACATCTTATAGCGGACTTATAAACAGCCAGCCATCGATAGTGCACCAGGGACCATCTTCACCAAACAGTTTAAACGCGATTAAAAGTCCCGTAACCAAGTTTTATGAGCGTCATAGGAACTTTGAACTTGATCAAGCTAAACTTAGTTTCATGTTTGTCTACACAGTCATTTGTTTTTCTAAAAAGCAATCGCTTCCAAGAATAGCTTGCTCTGAGCACCCAAAGTAAACTAAAGCTGGGTACTTACTAGCGAGCTTTATGTTACTATCCACAGGTTATTATGTAACCGTAACCTGTATCTAGGTCACGGTGACATAAACCTCCAAATATCTAGCTGGATACCTATAGAGTTTGTTTCTATGAAGTCACAATTTCCACAAACCATTATAACGATTTAAAACCGTCTGTGAACTGTACTAGAGAAACAAAATATAGCAGTCCGTATAGAAGCGTAACGTGCATCTTTGACATTGAAGCTCCATAACGGATCCACTCTACTGATTTTTTGTATGCTTGAAAAAGTTCTAAGCTATGTTTGAATCGCTGCAACCATTTTTGACTGAATTATGAATTATGACGGTGTAGAGTGGAATCGTTGGGTTAGATTATACATTTTATAAGCAAGCTGAAGATTACGATACAGTTTGATGTTTGCCCAGCAGTAGCACAAATAATGACTACAACTAAAACACTGCTGCACTGTAACGAAAAAGGTTAACACCCCTTGTATCCTTATTCTGTCGGGTTACAGTAACAGCTCGCTAATGAGTACTCAGCCTACCTGGTTGGGAATGGGCATGATTTAGCGCGCTGCTCGATTAGTCACGGCTATAGTTAGCGAGGTGGCGCGTGCGCTCCTCTAATCCCTTTCCTGCCCATTTCGCGGAGGAATCTGCGAGTGTGATGTATTGGGAAGTAAGAGACGGGGAATGAGTTGATAGATGTATGTGCGTCTTGATTACAACGTGTTTCAGAGTGCAGGACTTGGTGGTAGGAATATAAATAATGCTTGGACGTCTTTACAAAGAATCTAGGCGTAAGTAAAGCTTGTGTTGTGGGAAAGAGATAACTGAAAAAGACTTAAAATACTTACATAAGTATATTAATAATAAATTTTGTTCCGGGTGTTCTGGTAGTTATCTATGTAGTATATAAAAAATATCTATCTATGTTAAGTATTGTATTATGTAGGTACCTATGTATATCAGTCATCTATTAGTACGCAAGCTCTGCTTAGCTTTGGGGCTAGATAATGCTGTGTGGATTGTCCAGCATTATTTATTTATTGATAGTAACCCTACACCTAGTTGCCATGAAGTCCTCGATATGTCCTGTTTCTAAATCTTTTGAAACTAAACCCACTCGCTGCCCCCAACCCTCCGTGTTGCTATAATTCCTTTAGACTCACCGGAATGCGGCACGGGGGCTGTTAATTAAATGTTTTGAATACAGGGGTAGGTACAGAGATGCTATTGTGACTCGATTCTGGTAGCCTTTGTTGTTGTTACATCTTGAAAACTATTATTTTTTTAAGAGTTTTTGCATTTGGTCCAGAATTATTTATTTATTAATTAATATTTTGATAAGCATGTACTTCATTTATTTCTACCGCAGGTAATACAGGTAAACACAATTTTTTTTAACTTTGAATCAATAGGTATAAAGATTTTTTATTATGAATATCATGAAACGGCGAATAAAAAAGAGTTTTTTTGACTTTTTACGGCCGTTGTCATGGAAACCATTTGTTAGTGATTATGAATTTATCATGACTGCGATGATATTTTAGGTATGTTACAGCGCACACGTACATTTTTCGTAAATCGTACTTTATGGAACATCATACCTTAAAATCAACTTTTATACAAGAACAAAGGAATCGTCAAAATCTATTAAGAAAATTGGCGAATTTCAATCAAAAATTCAAAAGTTGTTGTTTTTAAGCTTGACGAGATAAATACGAATCCCCAAGGAATATTTTTGATGGAACCTCTTTATTCATTTTATCTGAAAAGATATATTCGCGAAAATGACGTCGCGTCATCGAATATATTTTCGGACGTCAGAATTGTCCCCCAGTTTAGGATTGCAAGGGTGAACCTGATATTCGCATGACCTGTGACGGGGTGCATTTCACGGGGTTCATGGGGTGCAAGGGGTAGATGGGGTCACGTTCATCGTAAACACTGGTAATCAGTCCCGGTGAGTTTACTTAATCTCTTTCTATTAAAATATTTTGTTTCAATTTGCGTTTTGTTGTTGTTTATGCTGTGCGCAATTGTTGTTCAAAATAAATTGAATCTTCTGAATTCGTTTTCACCCGCGTGTTTGTTTTTCTAGTGTTGCTGAACTAGAACTGCTTTTTTAAGTGTTCTAATTAATTTTTTTCTATTACCATTATTATTTTGTCATTGCGTATGCTTGTTCGTGACGTCACCTGTACGGGCTCTAACGGAAGACCAGCGCTGGCTAAGTCTCTTACGGAGCTTAGCCAGTATTATGCTGAGTTAGAGCCTTTTTGTAACAACTCTCTACATGTACCGATTCTATAAGTGTGTCTTTTGTTCATTTAAGTTGTTACTAATAAATGTCTTTCTATTTTATTTTAGTGTTGTTGTGTTTTGGCAGCCACTCTTAGTTTACCTTCGAGCATCAAAACGGCTAAAGCTATTTTGATAAAGGACGAAATAAAATACTCATTTGTTCTCTCAAATGTAGTTAACATTTTGTAGGCCTTGAACACTATTATGTTGTTATTAAGGTTGACGGGATCAATACTGAACCCTCGGCAATACTTGTTTATTATTTGGTGACAACGGCAAAAAAAATACAAAAGAGACCCGTAATAATTGTAGGTTTCAACTGGGTTTCAATTCAACTTCAACTTCTTGCTAGATGGCTTCTGCGTCTGGATTGACGCAATTCTGCTAAAGTGGGTTTCAATTAATTTTTTGATTAAATGAAAGAAACTAAAACAGCTCAAGTAAGAACGCACTACAATGGCGACATTTTCTTTGAAAAATGTCAAAAATCTACTGTATTTTCCACTGTCGCTATCAAGTTGCACTATAGTTATATTCTGTATCTGTCACTGAAAATGAAGTTAAGACTTAACTTTATGGGCCAAAATGTGATCAAAATAACAACCCTAGTACGTACCAAAATGCCTATTTGCCTTGGTAGGTGTAAGTATTTGATGCCTACAAAATATAAGTACAAATTCTCCCTCTACCGGAAGTGCAAGTAGCACAATTTCCGGCCGTCGCTCGCAGCGCCCCCTGCTGCATTAAACTATTAACCAAGCGGAAAATAACGCAGCAAACTTAATGCGGACTTGGACATGTTCTACAATTAGGAGTTTTAATGGAAAAAAATCATAGGAAATGTACGAGAAACAGCTTCTGCTATTAGTTGAAAAAACTTGCTGAAAGTTGAAATAATTTGAATGACGACCGATGTGGCACGGCGGTGGTCGAAGGTCCGCCTGGGACGCAGGAGGTTGTGGGTTCGATTCCTCCGATCTGGAAATATTTGTTCTAGGTGTTTTGCGTAGTTTCTATGACGTATAATAAAAAAATATCTATCTATGTAATGTATTGGTCTAAGTATAATAGTCATCTACCCGTAATACAAGCTCTGATTAGCTTGGGGCTAGAAGTTGATACCTCGTTCGATAGTCGCGCCAAAACTACTAAACGGATCAGCCTGAAATTGTGGATAGAGCTTAGCCTGGAATCCAACATAGGCTACGTTTTATACCATGGGACCTTATAAACAAAGCGTGCGAAACCGCGGGCAGAAACTTAAAAGTAAACTAGTAAGTAAATATTCTTCAAAAACCTGTGCTCGCAACTGAAAGCCGTCTGGAAAGTTGACAATATATTCAAAGGCAGTATTTGTGTGGATGTTTCTCGCAGGCTGTCTGATGAGGGAACCCAGAGCATTAGCTGGACGTGACCGGCTTACTGAGGAGTGGGTGAGGAGCTGACTTGGGCATCGAAGAGGTCCTACAACTTAACTCCAAGTGAGTTGCAAAAATTATCAATAAATAAATTCAAACAAACAGTCAGACATATCCTTTGTAAAAAGGCTTTTTACAAAATAACAGATTATCTAGCTAGATGATAAAAAAGCTTGGAACGAGGTTTGCTCCAACTCAAAAATCCATTACCTTGTTAGATTGTTAGCAATCTAACAGGTAATGGATAAAAAACTCAAAAACTAATAAAATATTTAAAAATATCATATAGGAGGAAATTGGATTTATGTAGCTACAATTATTGAACATAATATTGTATGGACATAATGGTTAGTAGATATTTGCTTCATAGATAATCATGTAACGCAAGACTATCTCGCCATGCTCTCCCAGTCTATAAGCAGGCTACACGGTAAAGTTGTTAGGTATTGAAATGAGTTTTTCAATGAAATAAACTCTTCTTCGCTTACAATGAACAGTCAGTTCCCACCTTAATATCCTATCCTATGGCAATATTCCAAACAAGCTTAGTATGGCTGGGGATACAAATTGTATTCATGGAAGTCTATAGCAGTCTAGAGTTCGTTGTAATTAGAATCAAAGAGCCGCGAATAGAGTTTGATTCGTGAAACAACAATCAACGCGACTCTACTGAATAATTAAACTAGAAGTAATACAGCTGCACGGAGTCCCTGTTCTCATCATCATCAAACTATAATAGTCCACTGTTGAGGCACACAGGCCTCAACTAAATAAATAAATAACTAATGAGCGCCATATAGCGCCCGTCTTCAGCTTACTGCATCCAGAAGTTGCCTGCAATCTTTCGCAAGTTGTCATCCCCACTTGGCCGGAGGGCGTCCTACACTACGTTTGTCGACTCGTGGCCTTTACTCAAGAACACGTTTACCCCAGTGGTTGCTGCACCTAAATTAATTATCCAATTAATTAATGATACCTACCTAGCTATTAAATATAATAATTAGTAGGTTTCTGCTGTGGCTTTGCATTAATTGCCAGCATTTTTGTGTAAATTGATGTGTAGATGAATGGATGTTTGTCTTCACGGATCGGGATGAAATTCTGCACACAGGTAGTTCTATGCCTGGGATAAAGTAGGCTACTTTTTATCTCATAATTTTTATCCCATGGGATAGAAATACCCTTTAAACGTGTCCATAGAAACAACACGTGCGAAGACACGGCCAGAAACTAGTGTTTCTATAAGCCTCCTCCTTGCGCAGTCGTGTAAAAATAAAGTCGACTCACAAAGTTAGAAACCTAATTAATTCAGTACAAAATGTGTAAAACGAGTGTTTCCGCTCATAACAAAGCTCTGCCTTTACTTTACATCCATTCTGTTAATTAATTATTCCATTATGTAATGATTTTAATTAAACTTGGCTGATTTATAATCGTGCTCGTTGGCTTTGTTTCATTTCACTAATTAATAATGGGCGTGGGCGGTTCAGGGCGTTTTACTCAGCGTTTTACTTACTAATGGTAGGGATGGAGGAACCTGTACTGAAGTAAAATATTTAAGTACTTACATATTTTCTGTATAGAATAATCTGTGTAGAATGTTAAAAAAAATACTGGCGAAAAATTATGTATGGAAACCGCACGCACGAATCCGCAGACAAAAACCTAGCTAACCTAGCTTAGAAATCAAAAACATATTATGATGGGATGTTTTTTTTCATCCATAAATCTGGCCTAGGCCAGCTACGATATCTTAATATACAAAACCAAACACACGCAGAAGCAACCAGTCTCCAATATATTGAAAATAATAGCATTATTTCCTCCATACCACGAGCCCACGAAACAAATACCTTCCATTCATTTAACAATTATTTCACAATTCACTCGTAAAATAAAATGGAGCACGCTGTATCGTCACGTATCTTGGAAATAAAATCACCCTATGGTATGTCGCAACTGGTAAGATTGTGGTTTATTTTGTGGCGGTCTTGTCTTGTAGAATAGTACAAAAATGAGTTTGCATCAACAAAATAACTGTACAGACAGTAGTTGCTGAAGTAAATCGATTTTAAAATTACCTAAAACAATTACACGTGGAATTTATATAAAGTTTGTAAAAGCTTGTAATAAAATAGCAAAGCTCTGCGCTAAAGTTAAAAGCAATCACTTTAAAACAAAACTAACAGTAATTAAATTCCCGACTATCTCGACGAATAAAATATGAGACGTTTTTGCGAATTGGCGAAGTTACTGCACTTAAATTCTTGCATTAGGTGTAAGCTACGAGATAGCTAATTACTGTAGACACGGCGAGCGCGCAGCTGTACCGAAAGATAAGCTAAGCTTTGGCTATTAACTACGGGTGCATTTTTGGAAAATCCGTGGTAGCGTAAGAATTGACTCTCTAACTGAATGTCGTAAGAGCAGACAGTAGCTTTCCTCTGTGGATTTATCAAAAATCAGCACTGGGATAAGCAATCCGTCTGCCAAGAGTGGTAATTTTAATTATGGTAAAACCATAGAGTTATGGGTAAAACCTATTTGTAAAAGCAGGCCTCCTCGAAAGTTTCACAAATACAACGAAAACTTTAACTTTTATTCCATTGTATGATATGCTTGCGAGATGAAAAGGTTGACAAATGGGAAGAAGCCAAATTATTCAAGGCCTTTGGGCTGTATTGAAAAACATGTAAAGTATAGTTTTAAATTTTTAGTACAGTTTTCATGAATGAAGACACTCAGCGCCTGTATTGGTATGGCTCTAAGTACTAAATGAATTCTTAGTACATTCTTTTCGTACAGTATCGTACAGCTTTTAGTGCACAGTAGCCTTTAGGACATTGTCTGGCTGTAAGTGCAGCGGTGAAGACACTCTGGGCCTGTAATGGTTGGGGCGCAGACTCTACAGTAGGTACCTTATTTGTAATGGGGTGCCCCACACGGCTGAGGAAATTCATTATTTGCGTGATTTATCACTATAAATCTAGGAAATTAATAAATAGAATAATGTATTGTATTATGTATATCAGTTATCTAGTACCCATAACACAAGCTCTGCTTACCATGGGGCTAGATAATGCTGTGTGAAATATCCAGCATTATTATTTATTTATTTAATTTACTATATTAGCGATAAAATATCTATTTTTAGGTTACATATAAATATGTATACCATAGATGAAGTCGATTGGCCAAACATAGTATATTTATGTAAATTCGATTACCTAGATTTTGTATACTCGATTAAAAGTAAAGATATCTTAAAAGATATCTTGTTGTGTCTTTACATTTATTTGAGAATGATTGTTATTTTCTTCATCTTCATTTAAAATGAGGGGGCTAATGTCTGCTCACAATCCTAGGCACCTTGGATTAGGTACCTTCTTTAAACACAAGAATGACAGCGATAAGGCCGCCTATCTAAATAGCCTGGGAGAAATCGCTGTCAGTGATAAGGCCGCCTATTTTACTTTTAATGTGTAATATTTAGACATAAGGTGTTATTTTGTTATTTTAAGTACAATAAAGGGTTCATTCATTCATTCAATAATTGACTAGTGAAGAATATTATTCTCCATCTACCTTGTAAATTGATTTTATAGACCAGTTTGACCGGTTCTTTCATGACTATAGTTATTCCGTCGCTAGACTAGACGAGTGACTATCCCAAGCCAAGGTTTACAGCCGTATGGAGCCCCCATAATGCCGTTTGGAGGCAGACATCAGCATTGCATTCCAATGACATCTCTCTCATTGATGTGGCTCTTAAAATTAGTGGCGGGTGGGATGTGACACGAATTCTTACATCTACGAGTAGTTTTGTAGTTTCTCTGTTTTCATTCAATGGAATGGGGCAGAATTACAAGTAGGTACGAGAACCATCATCTGATGGTTTCCCTAAAATAAATAAATAAATATTGTGAAATGTTTCTGTACGTACGTAATTATAAGTATTGTACGTACATAGTTTAAATCATCCTCAAACAGCCCCTTTAGACGACCTTTGTGGCGCACGGGATTTGCCTGATAGCGCAGAAGTTTGCGGGTTCGATTCCAGCCCGGGATGAATTGGGCTGCAATACCTGCAAATAATAATTGTTAGTTACACATGTATGTTGGTTTGGAGGTTTTTACACAGCATCATAATATCTATCATATCTAGCGACTAATGGCTAGATTTTAGTCTCTAGAGAGGTGTTATGTGGTGCCTAGCCCATAAAAAATGTATCTATATTAGAACGATTGAAAGAAATTCAAATGGTATTTGGGTTGAGACCAATTAGAAAACTTTTTTGACGAAATGTTGCCTAAATCATTTATTTATCAGTCATCTTCAAATCCCGTGCCAACTGTGCCCAGTTAGATAAGACTTGTAAAAAAGCGCACCGTATCTATCGCAGCACGGATCAAGAACTTTTCAGAAACAATAGTAAAAATAAATAGACACATTATCCCTTGATCCCCTAATCCCCACATTTCCCTAGGGAAGGCCGCGGGATCGACAGGACAATAACATCAGTCAAATCATACATGCAAGACTGCACCTCTATCCAGGATCTAAAGGTAGAGGAGGAGAAACGGGGAATGTGGACCTGAGTATGAACTGAAAGTAAAATGAACACGGACTTTTTTTGGACTGGAGTTTGTATGGTTAAATTTAATTGAAGTATATAGTATCTATTGAGTTTTCGAATAAATAGACAGATGCGAAACAGTGAAAAACAGTGAACACGAAGTTAAAAAGAGTGTTGATAACAATGTTGATAATTACTTTTCTATTTTTTTATGTACTTGGGTACCTTACCTACTGCTAGGATATGGTAGGTACAGGTCTTGTGTTTATCTAATCAAAGGGTGCCGCAGCGTGTAGGTACTAATGATCTACAAACAAAAACTACCTATACGAGTCATAATCAACTAAATCTACTCGGGTAGTCTTATCAAAAAGTATGGCTTGGGCTAATAATGATTTGGCTCATATTTAGAAGTAAGACTTACCAACAAGTATTTTTCATGTTTGTACGATTATTTTGTGTTAAACTTAGAGAGATGAATAATATTTAGCACTCTCAATAGAAGGGGCCTAAGTTTTACGCTTTTCAATCGCACCCCCATTGATTTATCCCATATTGGGGGATCTACGCGATCAGGGCTCTTATGTGGGGTACGTACGGCTGATGGACAGAAAGCGTAAGGTTTTTGAATTAATCGATTTTTCAAAGCGTTTCCTAAATAGAAAACTCCTTAAAGCCTTTTCCATTACTAAACAATGTGCGATTGCTTGGTAACATTTCCACACGTATTTATATAAAAAAAGAGTTTGTGTTTACTGGTGGGCAGGTATATACAATACAAAAAATATTTATTGTACACCATAATAAAATCAATCATTACAAAAATACATTATATGCGACAAGTACAATGGGCGGCTTTATCGCTTAGAAGCGATCTCTTCCAGGCAACCTTTGGATGAAAATAATATATTTTTTAGGTAAGTTTAACTACTCCAATGCTACTGCACTGAAACTGCTTTTCCAATCGATTTTTTAACAAAATGTTAAAAGGAAGGATCTTGTAGATAGGTAGGTAACCCTAGTACGTAGTATTGAATAGTACCTACATACTACTAGCTGTGGAAGAACCTCTTTAATATGCATCATGATATCACTTGTTAGGTAGTGTGCGTGTTTTAACTAATTATTTCATTCTCATGTTTTCATAGTATTAAATTCTGTGTGTAAAAGAAAGAAATAATTGTTTTTGTTTATTTCTACAAGCTACGTATGATTAATCCAGGTTACTCGCGTGAGTGAAGCCAAGGGCAAAAGCCAGTAAAAACCTATAGGTACCGTAGTTTATTTATAAAAGGTTCACTGCGACTTGACTCATTTTAAACCGACCAAATTAACTTTGAGGCTAACGGTTAAAGTTAATCAAACTTTACCGTTAATTAGGCGATATTAAATCGTGATCAAATTACGTTAAAATAGGTTACAATAAGTTTATTACGATATATACGATATTAATTACAAACGCTATCACAGACTTTTACCATCATGATGATGAAGAATAATAATAATGTTGGACAATACACACAGAGAACTTATGTATATAATATACAGGGTGGAATTTTGTAATGCCACCTGGAGGGAAAGTACTCTTAATACTGTAGATAGAAAATTGTACTCAAAGAAAACATTCCTTTAATTTTGAAAAGAAAGAAAACTGCATTCAAAGATTTTCGAAAATTCGCTTGCCACACCCGAGATTCGAACCGACTAAAATCTGTAAAAATTACACCCTGTACTATTATTGCATAGATCGTTAGGGTCAATAATAAGGATGAAATCTCTCTAACAAACTTAATAAATTAAATGAAAGGAAAACCATGAAATCTTAAATTATAAATTGAATGGGTCAAGTTAAGCACTTTAACTTAAAGACCCATCTGTTTACTTGTGTCAGTAATTAAAAATTATCATTGACGTCAATTATCCATTAAAATGACGAATTAATATTTAGATAAGACGATTGAAATTTGCACGTGTTTGTACCTAATGCAGACTCCTTTTTTAGATGCAACATAACTGCAATACTGAAATACTGGATCTCTTAAGAAATGACTTAAGAGTGTACCTTATGTAATTGTATAGTTAGAAATCGTTATTTATCTCAGAATCTGTGAAAGCTACCACCTTCATATTTAGGTAAATGATAATTCGAACTTTTATCTTGGATTCCGTCTTTTCGAAAACACGATTGGTGAAAATTTTCTCGATACTTTTATTTTTTTTTAAATACATGTTTTGCATACATTTTGCTATTTATCTCAGGAACCACCTAATTTTTTTGTTGGATTTTTGTTTTGTCGAGAAACGTAGTAGAATTTCTTCGTTTTCGTCTTTTTAATTTTTAGATTAGTTTTGTAAATAACTTGTAATTAGGCATAACAGTTTTGGCGCTTACGTCGATAAAAAATACGGAGCACGTCTATCGCTCTGTGCTTCTCACTCACAAGAAAATCATATCTCTGAACTGAAGCGAAATTCGAATTTTGGCTGAGGTATGGCACGCTCTTAATGGTTTCCCCGAGGTAGAGCGAAACCAAATAATTCTACAGCAAGATGGTGCTCCAGCCCATAACAGCAGAATCACTACTGCCTATATTAATAACCATTTTAATACCTGGATTGGTACCAACGGCACAATCAGATGGCCTGCGAGATCACCAGATTTTTTTAGATTTTTTTTGTGGGGATATGTAAAAAATCTAATTTACATGAAATCTTATGCGAATGTAAACGAGTTGAGAGTTGAAGTTCAGAATACGATTTATAATATTCACCACAACACGTTATTAAAAGTTACTGGAAATGAATTCGTTAGAAGAATAAATTTGTGTATCCAAGAAAATGAAGCCCATTTCGAGCAACTAATTACTTTTTATTGTAAATAATTTAAGATTTCATAGTTTTCCTTTCATTTAATTTATTAAGTTTGTTAAAGAGATTTCATCCTTATTATTGACCTAACGACCTATGCAATAAAAGTACAGGATGTAATTTTTACAGATTTTAGTCGGTTCGAATCTCGGGTGTGGCAAGCGAATTTTCGAAAATCTTTGAATGCAGTTTTCTTTCTTTTCAAAATTAGAGGAATGTTTTCTTTGAGTACAATTTTCTATCTACATTATTAAGAGTACTTTCCCTCCAGGTGGCATTACAAAATTCCACCCTGTATATTACATATGTATAGGTAATTTAAATATAATATATGAGTTTTTTTATTATATTATATAATTATAGTGATCTGGTTCTCTACACAACACATTATATGTCTACTAGAAAGGATATTTAATAGTATACTACTGTTTAGGGTTATAAAGTTAAATAAATAGAGTTTTAGAAAATTCTAAATATAATATGCTTTCAAAAACTTTTACCTACCATCCTTTAATTAAGGCATCGTCATAGGTAGGTACTTGGAAACCAAAAGGTTTTTTGTTTGTATCAATCAGATATATAAAAGTTAGTTAGTCCAAGTGGGTTCGTATCTAAACTCTGCCAAAAGATATTTCACCGAAATTATTTTCTCGCTCTCGCCGGTTTGCCAGCTCAGAGGGCTAATTACCCCATTCCAGTCCGCATTTGCATAGATTCACGTAATCAACCCAGTTATCACAATAAACTAGAATTGTTATGGTCATGACTGTTCTTCGCCGTAACTTTCTGTAATTTTGGTCTTGGACCATCAAATTCTCGGAAAGCTACGACAAATTGCGTCCTAAAGTTTTGATGATAAGTGTCGGGTAGTAGGTACTTACGTGTCTTCGTTATACCGAGTACCTACTTAGTTTGAGCGGACTTAGCAGAAAAATGGGTAAATTATGTTGAGAAAATAAAAAGGGGCCAATAAATATTGGGTTTATTGCGAATATTGGTACGAGCGTTACCACTAACATCGTAGGTAAGTCTATATGTATAACTTTAACCTATAGATATAACTCAGTATAGCGGCCTTTGAACCGACCACATTGTAGCCGCAGGGAGTAGATGTTTGGAGGCGGCTCAGGACCGCTATTTGTGGCGTCGTTTGGGGGCGGCCTTTGTTCAGCAGTGGACGAATACAGGCTAATGATGATGACTCAGTAGAGCAAACGTCCTCGGTCGATGGAGCCCTATATCCCTGCAACCCTGGCACACGCTATAACAATTTGGCACATGACTAAATGGGTCACCACCGTTCCGCGTTAGTTGCAGCCAAGCAGTACTTGGCTACATGCGGTGGCATCTATGTACCTCTAGGAAATTACGAGTATTTGTCGGTTTGGATGAATGTAAGACAAAACTGGTCAAGTGTGAGTCGGACTTGTACATAAATAATTATTTGCTATGGAACAAGATTAAAGACTTTAAATGTAGGTAATTTGAAAGCCCAATAAACACGTCTCTCGGATGAGGATTCCCTTTTTGCAAGTCTGCCCACAGCAATTGTTGTAAAACTATTTTAGATAGATATATATCACATTTATTTGACAACTGCAGCACATCTTACAAAGGGCACAATAGGAAAGGCACATCATAAAATAAATTTGGGATTTTATTTCAATTAAATAAATTTTAATCAAAAGATCTACTTATAATTCTATGGTAATAAGAACCTACTGAGGACGAGAGATTGACCAAACATTCAAGAAATTGTGGGGAGGAGTTTGAGCTATTTCAGATTCTCAATATTTCGGCGAAGGCTTTGCTTGCATCATGCGGCAAGCAAAACCAGCGCTATTTCCTATAGCAGGTTCAGCGGTTGGCTTGCACGCTTGGAGGCTTGAGTACTAAGCCCTTAGTGATTCGCATGCAAACTATCTAGTCTCGCAACTCACACAAATACATCTACATATCTTGCTTGCTAGTTATGAAGTGGGAATTGGGATGTAACTCTGCGATGGGTCTGCCCGCTGCCTCATATCAGATCAGTCGTAGGCTCATCATCACACTGACATAACATCAAATATATTTTGGCGTATTTTAAAAATATATAGGGCGTCCGACACCCATGCCACACGGAGGGAACGTACCTTTATATTGTAGATAAAACAGTTTACTGAAAGAAGACATCATTTTGATTTTAAAAACAATTTAAACTGCATTCAAAGTTTTTTTAATAATCGCCTGTCTAAACCAGGAATCGAACCCGCCAAATTGAATTTAACGATACCGATCAAAAATCTCAATCGTAAGTATTATTTTTTTCGAAGTAACATAGCGTCTTAAATTAAAGGAAGACCATGAAATTTTAAACGTATTTACTATAATTACGTTTTCCTTACAATTAATCTACGAGTTAGCAAATTCTCAAAATGTCATTATGTTGTACCTACATACAAAATTCTGACTCTTAACAATTTCGCTCCCTGTTGACTTATTTATCTGGGGTAAATAGGACCACGCGGTAAGCACCAGCTTTCAAATAAAAATGGAACCATCTAACGAAAGTTCTCAGATGGCGGCGGCGGCGGGCCGATTTTGACGTTCAAAGCTCGACTAGTCCAAAATATCCAGGACCGCAGTTTGTTATAGTAGTTTCAGTTGCCCAACAGTGGAATTCCTTCGATTACCTAATTTTATTATCTGTGTCTAAAAGGCCTATAAATAGTAACATTAGAAGTAAAAAACTGGAGTTTAAATTTTATTAACTTTATTCAAATTTCACACTGATCTAATGATCACATTGTAAAAAAAAGCCTATTTTATATACCTAACAAAATTGTAATTTTTTATTGGCCCCATAGTAAGCAGTGCTTACGAAAAACATCATTTTACAAAAATTATACTATTATTTTATTAATAATAAGTAATTTAATAAGTGACCCACACAGTTCTGGTATCCGTAAATGAGTGACCCACACAGTTCTGGTATCCGTAAATAAGTGACCCACACAGTTCTGGTATCCGTAAATTTGAAGTCAAAAAATCGTAACTCTTCAACCAACTCAGAAAAGTATTTGATAGTTTTATGAATGAAGCCTGTAGCTTTATAAATTAACAAGTTATGACTGTTTTTGAGGCGTAAAACTAACATACAACGAAAAACGAATATACAACGAAGAAATATAGGGTAAAACATAACATACAACTAAATATCTTAACATGATTCTATTCCTGAAATATCATATCAAACTGCTAACACACAGTAAAAATGCCCACGCGCACGCTGACTCCATCATTTACCTGAAGACATTCAAAGGACTTATATATCCTTAAAGAGTAAATTCGAATACTTAATCCAAATGTGCGTATTTGACTGTTTTTGGCTTCTGCTAATACTTGTATATGGCAATGACAATACAAAATATTTAACAATTTATAAATTATTCAAAATTATTACAATATTGGTATGTCAAACTTTAAAACCTAAAGTCGTAATAATTATTTAAATTACATTTTTTTTTAAAAGGAATATTAGAACTACTTACATAAAACTTTTAAGAAACATTAAAGATAACATAGTCAGCCTTAGTTTAAATTTTAAAATATATTTGTAGAAAAGAAATGTTCATCAACCCATGTGTGTTAGTCCACAGCTGGACATAGGCCTCCCCCAATGAGCGCCATAGCGCCCTATTATATCATATCATTTTATCTAATAGCTAACAAAAACTAGCGAAATGAGGAAGGCTAGAAAGAACACCTTAGCCATGTCATTGACCCTTCAATACGTAGTGGCCGAAAATGCAACCACCCTTCAGTTGTATTGTAGTTGCTAGTGGTTGCTGACACGTCAACCGCTACAGATTAGTGACGAGGTAGTTTGACCTCTGCAATAAAGGCGGATCGATAAAGCGGGAAATTCATTTTTCTTTTATTTTCTTCGTTCTACGAGTAATCTAGCTAGCATGATAGCTAGCTAGTGTGTAGTCTTGCAATAATTGTAAGCCTATGCACCCATGCTAAAACCAACCACAAATCAATTGCCGTTTTGTAGTCCATTGAATTGTAAAAGATTTCTAACTAAAATCAACATGACAATACACTCCAAAACGACGATTGAATCGAAGTCAGTTTTAGCACGGATTCATAGCAAATGCTTTAGGATAGTCCCAAAACTACTTTTCTACATACATATTACTTGTAGGACACGCAGAGAAGATATAAAACAGATTCTTTTTTAATTTCCCTTAAAGTTTCGGCCAAACTGCGCGTCAAAAACGTGGAGTGCGGGTCGCGTAAGCAAAGCAAACCTATGCAAAGCGAATTTTGAGGCGTCCGCCGCGTGGCTGACTGTCCCGCGTATTTGACGCGCAGATTTGCACGAAGCTTATCCTTACGTTAGCGGGAAGGAGATTATACTAGTACCCGACGTCTGCGACAATATGGCGCGTCTTTAGAGCGCATTAGTAAGGAATCTGAACCCATTGAATCAATAAAACTATTTATACCTTATTTCAAAGTAATAGTGTCGTAGGTGATCGCTAATCAAAAGTTAAGGCGTCTCGCACATCTCAATCTCGAACGACCATAAATTAATACAAGTGTCCCGACAGATTTCCGAATCAGTTCTCAGATGAAACAAACTATACGACAGATGGCCGAATCTAATCACAGGAGCACCCCTCAGAGATCATTCAGAACATCCGCCAGGATCTTGGCCTTCCGTGCGGAGCGTCTGCCCTTCCCCTGGGGCTGAGGGGTCTGATTCTCGAGCGGAGTCTTTTTGACTACTTGTGGGGTCTTGTTGTTATCTCGTGGGGTCTCTCGAGGAGTCGCGGCGGCTTTGCGTCGGGATCTCGTCATCATTGCGCTGTGGGGGATGTCAATGGCGTCCTAGAAAAAGATAATATGTTTGATTTATTTAAATTGTATGTAGCTGTTGCAAGATAAATGAAATAGTATTTATTTTCTTAAATATAGGTTAACAGTGAAGGTTTTAAAATAGAGTAGGTAGGTATTATATTTGACTTGATAGTCGTGCAAATGTTTAATCGCAATTTAGACATTTTTTAGATTACTTAGTAGTAATCTTAAAGTTTTGAAATAATTGTAAGACAATATTAGATTAAAATTATTAATAAGTACATGTTAAAATTTAAAATCATGTGACCCTAAATTGCAAATATTCATCTACTAACAGTTTTGACAAAGCCAATTATATAATTTACGATTAAATTAATTATTTGACAATTTTCTCATGCCATTTGGAAGTTTATTATATAGCCGTAATGGAGGCCTATACCTAGCAGAGACCTAAAGCCGCCACGCACAGAAACCGTGGCCGGGCCGGAGGCGTGCTGATTGTTTCATACAAATTTCCGTGCACCGCGCCGCCACCGCCCCGCGCCCGGCGGTGGATGTGTAGTCTTTCATATAAATTCGTATGAAAAAACCCGCACGCCTTCACCTCCGGCCCGTCCACGGTTTCTCTGTGTGGCGGCTTTTAAGGGAAGATTAAGATCTCAGCTCTGATGACAGTTAAGGCAGGGTAATACTAGACGTAATTATTCCAAATGTTCATGTAGCATATTCATATTATCTGAGCTGCAATGACATTAGCCAGACAATATCAATTCATTAATTTTGATTAATTATAATCTCAACAGCTACATCTGGTTGGGGTTCTACAAGCTAATTAACGCTTAATTATTTAAAATTGCACATTAGCCTTAAGTTGTAAAACCTAACCAGATGTAATGATGATGTTGATGTTTGGTAACTCACCTGCCGCGACAGTCTCAGAGATTTCCTGCGGATTTCCACATTTTCCTTTTCTTCTTTCTCTATTTCCATGGAGGACACTCCGCTATCAACGTTCCCCAGAGGCTGCTCCTCTTGCGTTTCTATTGGCGGATCGTCCAATGGGGTAGTTAATACAGTTGTTTCTATTGGCTGGTCGTCCAATGGCGCAGTTAAATCGGTGGTTTCTATTGGCTGGCCCTCCAAAGATTTGTTAAATTCTGTACTCGATTGATCGAAAAGAACCACTTTGATAGATTTCTTGGACGATATTTTTGCTGACGCTGTTGTTTTCTTGAGAATGCTGCGGCCCGGGGTGGCGTTCATATTGGTGGGTGTAGGCGTTTGCTGTGAAATATGTTTTTTTTTATGAAACACTTTCAATGCCCGCGAGTATCACACAAGCACTCCGGCTCCGCCCCTGGCGGTGGAGCCTTTATACACTGTAATCTGACAAATACAAATTAGCAAGAGTTATTTTTTGTAGCCTGAAGACTTTCGCGATAATCGCCCAGTGCAGTGCCAATAGCGGAAGGCAAACTGGCAGACCGAGAAAATTATGGCTTGATGGAGTGGACCTTAGTCACAACGTGCCCTACCTCTGGTAGGTTCCCTTAATCGGCTCTTAAGATGACCACGGGCTGAGTCGGAGCGGTCGACTATTATCATACGAGTGTTCTTAGCGCCCGCTCGTTTAACGGAGGAAGAGATCGGGTGGTGCAAATACGACATGACTCACAAAATATATTTTAAACTTACGCGATCTGAGCACATAAAGTACTAATACAACGGGTATTTATCGCGTTTATTTACCTATTTTTCCCGACGTCTCAACAGTTCATGTCAGCAAGCAACACTGGCCAAAATCGAAATATTTTTTTGTGAACATTGTGCCCATATTAATCCTAAAAACCCTGAATTATAGGAAGGCGGCACAGGATACAAGCCGATGGCAATCTATTGTCTGAGGTTAAAGCCCGCTTCAGGGTCGATGCGATGAACAATTGATAGTTTAAATTTGACTTGTCTAAGTGCTTATTTTGTAAGCCTATGTATATAAAGGATTTTGAATTTTGCGTCAGGATAGTAAGTAAGAGAGATACATATATTTCCTCACCGGTAGCTGCGATATCCCTTCGTACTCCGCGTTCTTGCCCAGCACTGATGCGCGCAGCATTGCAAATGAGGCAGAGTTCTAAAACATACAAATTAAAGTTCAATGTAACGATTTCAACTCAGTTTCAAATCATTTATAGTAAGTGATTTACATAATTATCATATCGTCATATTTAATTATCATATAAGCCTCCCCAATGCGCGAACTAGCGCCCTGTCTTCAGCGTGACGCATCCAGCATCTACTTGCAGTCTTTCGCAGGTATTTTACAAAATTATACGTATGGGAAAGAGAAGAACCTAATTTTAATAATTATTGCATTCTTAGTTGACCCCGAGAACTTTGTATCACCTACAACTGCTCTAGACTGGTGGCGGACGCTGGATGCGGCTGAATACAGTGTCAAGTCATGTCCAGCAGTGGATAAGTATAGCAGCCTATGTCGATAGAAAGAAAGAAAAGGTTGCCTGGAAGAGATCGCTTCTAAGCGATAAGTCCGCCCATTGTACTCGTCGCATGTAATGTCTTTTGTATTGATCTGTATCGGTGTACAATAAAGTAATTTTGTATTGTATTGTATTAATGATAATTACCTTAGAAGCAGACTTCTTAGCCTCGCTAGAGAGCACAGCCTTCAGCAAGGTAGGCATCTTGTTGCGCGGGGTGGCGGGCGCGGGGGAGCGGATCGGTGACGTCACGCAGAAGAATCCAGCCTGGAACGACTTCTCCGCGGCGGCGGTCGGGGCGGGAATGTGCTCCTTCTTGGCTTTGCGAGCGGCTGGATATAAAATATTCATTTATTTATCATACATTGTTTAGAGGCTTTTGTATAACGATTAGTCGATTAGTTCCAAATAGTTCCGATGCACGCCCAGAGATGTCGCTAGTGAAACTGAACCACGGCTAGATCGCGCTGACGAGAACGGACGGGTGCATCTCTTAAGGTTGCAGTGAACATTTTGTTTTGAGCTTGGTTATATTATTATAACGGTTAGTAGTCTTTGCTATTACAATAAATTACTTTTATAACTCGCAGTGCCTTCAGTTATTCCGTGATCATGACGCATGAAACTGTGCCGAAATATTGGAAAACTCAAAAATCTAATTATGGTAAATCTCCCGTTATATTATAAAGTGACTTTTGAAAAAATTGAGTGAATCAGTAAGTACAAGACTCACCAGCAATCATATCCTTGATCCTGCTCGTGGCTCCCGTCGGCTTCGCCCTCGCCGCCTTCACGACATTCCTCTTAGCGGCCACGGCCACTTGTTCCTCCGTCCAGTTGCGAGCTCGCAGCTCCTCTAGCTTCTTGAAGCGGATGTCTACGTTCTCGATCTGAACATAGGTAAACTTCAATTTAATAGTAGTAACATTAATTTCGACACAATTACAAAAAACAAACGGAAAACAGTTACATGTAGATAAGGTGATAGGTGCCCCACAGCTGAAACACAAGCAGAGACTGTCCCTCGGCTGACAGGACGCACTAACGGTACCTGCGATCACCAATTCATCCGAACGGTACAGTTACCTGCATGAACACCATATCCCAGAAGCCGTGCAGGTCGGCCGGCGTGACCAGCGCGCTGCCCGGCTCCGGCCGCGCGCATCGCTCCACCAGCGACGCGAACTGCTGCAGCTTCTGCGACATCAGGAGACGGCACTGCCCCACGGCGGCCAAGATGCTCTCCTAGAATGTATGGAGGATATACGTGAATGGGAAGCACAGAATACGGCCAGAGTCTAAGGCATTATTAGACGCGCGTTGTTAACAGCAAGATCGCAGTGAAGATGTTGAGTAATACACAGAAGGAATCTGCTGGCCTTCCTGTTAGGTTCCATAACCGCTCACTTGCTCAGTGCACCGCGTAATGACTTCACCGCGTTTGAAGCGCGTTTTGGCGCGAAAAGCAGCGTGCGGTCCACACCGCCGTCTCTAAGTGGGTACTGGCCCGTTGTTTACTATGGGACTCAGTAGTATGTTTATGCTCTCTGGAAAGGGCTTGAATGAAGCTTTACAGTTACGTCATGCATAACTAAGTTTGTATTCGGGGTATTGTCAAAACGACAACTATTTAGATAGCCACGGGCTGAGTTGGAGGAGTTGAAGAATAAACCCCGCCGCGCCAACGCTGCGCCCGTCACAGCGTGTGATTGACCAATAGTGGTGTATTGTTTATGTCATGTTATCATCTAGCAATCTATTCTACGTTGTTGATTACATAAAGTGGATTTATGTTGGTAGTTGAATTGATTGTCATATAATTTTACAAGGTTCACTTCTGCTATTCAGCTGCAATGCACGTCTAAATCACAACAATGTGATTATACATATAGATCACCATCAGCGTATAGCAGTCCACTGCTGGACATAGGCCTCCCCCAATTATTATCATGGCGCCATAGCGCCCTGTCTTCAGCTTGCCGCATAAGTCTATATAGATATCCTGGACATAATCGTTTACCTGAATGGAGTCCGGCAGCACCACCTGTTCCAGCACGCGGTCCCACTGCTCGCACATCTCCGTCATGCGCTTGATCTCAGAGGCCAGCTGCCGGCGGAAGTGGTCAATGTTGCCCACGTCTGACGTGTCTACGTCCAGCAGCCCTGATGATAATAAATAAATAATGCTGGACAATCCACACAGCATCATCTAGTCCCAAGCTAAGCAGAGCTTGTGTTATGGGTACTAGATGACTGATAAACATATGTAATACAATACAATATTTTTTATTATACATACATATGTCTTCGTAGTCTTTTGATTTATCGAAAACGATACCCATATTAAATAGGTGCCCGACACAAAGCCAGTAGAAACTGCGTAATAAAAATGTCAGCCATATTGGATTCGAAAATGTACATCTATTTCATAATCTACATTGTCTAGTCTTCTCTAAAACGATACCTTGCTGTGTGACAGAATTCGCTTCGCTCACCGCAATCCGACCCACGCATGTTACGGTCATAACCGTGGCTCGCTTCGCTCGAACAGAACTGTGTTCTTTGAGAAATAAATATGTTTAACCACAAGTGGCTCAGGACAATGTCTTCTATGGTGAACTAAAGAACAATTTAATCTGGTCTCCTTTTAGTCATTTCTTTGCCCTATAAATACCAGCTTTAGTAGAACCCTCATACACTTTCATATTCTTTAAATATTTAATAAAGCTATTGACATTGTGATGTCTTTTAGTTTATTATGTAAGGTTTAAATATATAAACATTATTGGTTTCATAGTCAGAAGTCATGAATAACGGGATATTAATTTTACTTAGATTACATTTTTCCAATATATCAGCACAGTTTCATGCGCCATGATCGTGGAATAATATAACGGAACACAAATTAAATAACTTCAGAGTCAGAGTTAGGCAAAGGCGGGGATACATATTTTTAAAGTACTATAAACCCTTACCTTCATCTAACTTCTTCTTCATTTCCCGTCTTGCATTATCTTTCCCCCGAGACATAGTAACACATGGACTGATCCGTTTAGCCTCTTCTATTATTTGCTCAGGGGTCCTCTCTATATGCAATGGAGACTTCGAAGGTCTCAGTCGCTCCTCTGATGAACTTTCACTCCTAGGCACTTGGTTTTTAGGTGTCATTTGCTCCGGAACAGATAGGGTGGACTTTCTTGGTGTTTTTGATAAAGGGATGGGAGAGTCAGGGTTCTTTAGAGATTGTCTGGTACGTCTTTGGTTCAGGGATTTATCTTTAGTATTGGAAAGTGAAGAGGAGCTTTCATATTCAATGCCTGTGTATTGTAACTGGGTTGTGGGCAATGTGACAAGTTTTCTTTCCATTGCTGACATGGATACATCACTCTCGCTGCTAGAAGAACTTTGTAAGGTTTTGTGTAGGACCCTGGATGAGTCAGTCTCGCTGCTAGACGCGTTTTGTAAGGTTTTATGTAGGGACATGGATGAGTCAATCTCGCTGCTAGAAGAGCTTTGTAAGGTTTTATGTAGGGACATGGATGAGTCAGTCTCGCTGCTAGAAGAGCTTTGAACTGTCTTTGGTGTAGGTCTGGAAATGGTCTTGACATTTTTAGCATTTTTCTTGTCTTCATCTTTTTTTTTAACAACTTTAGTGTCAATTTTTTTGTTCTGGGCCCTAGATCTAGAAGGCTTTACATCTTTGACAGCAACAGGCTTGTCCTTTTTCTTAAGCAGCACTGGATCAAAGGTAAATGCTAACCTGGTGTTCAGCTGTTTTAGTGGTGCAAGGCTTGGTACTTTAGGGTTATTTTTAAGTTCGGGTGGTCTAAAGGTAGCATTCTTCGGGGCAAAAGACTGAGATATAATGTTTTCGGATTTTTTGTTTTTTGCTGTTTGTGACCTAGTAACACGGCCTGATGTGGTTGGCTTGATTGGGGGCGGTGGTGGAGGGACATACTTGTGGGATGTCTGAGGCACCCCAACCAGAAATGGCTTCTTCTTCTTCGAAGCTGCCTCTTTCTTCTTTTTCTCTTTCTCCTCTTTCCACCTCTCCAACTGCTGTAGTCTGTACGCCAACTTTTGCTGGGCCTCTGACACAGGGACGGGACTGGCTGTTGGTAGATTTCTTATACTGTCAAAGATACTGAGTCTATTGCTTTTGCGGCTTTTCAGCCTGCTCTCCATACGTTTTTGCACCTAAAATAAGTGTTTACCATTTAAGTAGGTACATTTAACTAAATAAACTAATATTTTGTCATGCCTTTGTCACAGTGGCTACGTACCCCGCTAGCCACGCTTACGAACTGCGCTGGCTTCTGCTTATGCTTCTTCTCGTGCTGCTTCAAAATCCTCCCGAAATCAAAACTCCGTCTCTCTGAAACGAATTTTATGGGATTTGTTGTAACAACCGCCACGGAACAAAATACATATCATACATGTTATTCCTTCAACTTTTTATTGAATACAATAATAATAAGCAGTCATTTAACTTGGCTACGTACCCATCTTCAATTCTGCAAGCCTGAAAAATTAAGAAAATAAATGAATTACGGCCGAAATGCAAAACAGCGGCACTTATACGACAAACAATCCCGATTTCAAAAATTTGTTTTAACTGTCACAAATAGTGTTGGGTGTTGTTTAGTCCTTGCAAACTGAGCTACGCGTACTACGCCATGCCACACCGCGACCGCCAACGACATTAAGGGCCCATACAACCTCAACTTTATGTGAAAAGGCTAGACATATGATTTTGCGTTCATAAGAGCGGGACAGGGCATTGCAACGCAAGTTCAAAAATCAAGTTTTAGCTTATTACCTATTAATTAGGACATTATTTGAAAAATCCGAAACATATAAAATTTTTATTTATACTTAATTCTATTACCACGCTTATTGTCAAGATCTGAACTTCTGTATTTATTGAGAAATTTAGGTTTTAGTAAAAATTTAGAGGTAACTTTGCGATTTTTTTCTATCAAGAAAATTTTATGGAATCGTGTTTTCGAAACATATGATCGATAGATTAAGTCCTGAACTTTACCATAATATGGTAAAGTTCAGGACTTAATCTATCGATATATTATATCAATTTCAAAGTTAAATATTCAGTAGTTTAGACGATATGGACATCCGGCGGAGTTGAAAATTAGCAGTTTGAGGTATTATACACTCTTAAGGCTAGGCGTATGCTGGGACGCAGGTGACGCAGATCCGCGCAGCGCAGGGCAGAGCAGATTTTGTAATGCGTGAAAGTAATACATATCTGCGTCGCACGTGCGTGCCTGCGCCGCAACGTACGGAGCACTCGGTACTTTCATGAATTACAAAATCTGCTCTGCCCTGCGCTGCGTGGATCTGCGTCGCCTGCGTCCCAGCATACACCTAGCCTACGCTACTTGATGGGCTGTCTACAATAGTGTTTCTAGCAAAAAAAAAAAAAATTATCAATTCCATTATAAGCGTCGAAAAGCGTCGATGCGAGTTTAGATGGGTAGGAACCTATCATATAATTAGCCTTTAGTTGCTAGATATAAGTAGGAAGGTATTTATTTTTTTACGATATTATAACAAGACGAGCAAGACATGTGCCTGAAAGCAACAAGCTTGCCCGTTACTGGCAAAGTGTCAGGTTTTGAACCTCCAAATCTGGCGGGCGTGGCTGTAGAGTTACATTAAGGATAAAATAATAACAAAATCACGCAATCTACGCCTACTTTTTTCCCCCAAACGAAAAAGTTTGAGAACCGTTGAAACCGTAGATGACGTTGCTCGTGTCACCCCGTTGATATTATCTCGGAATAGCATACCTGGCGATGTAGGTTAATTTGTATACCCATGGTATACAAATTAACATACAAGGGAATAATGAGTTACACCACTATTGAAGTCTTATTGGCTTCTACGAGGCTTCTACCAAGGCTACCCGACTATGTAGCACATAACGTAACGCGCGTTATTACGCTAATTTAAGCGTACATAACGCGTGAATCGTGTTTTTTCTTTGAGAGAGAAGATACAAATTCATGCGTCATTCGCACTAAAATAAATGAAATAACGCGCGTTACGTTATGTGCAAAATAGCGGGGTAGCCTTGTTGCTTCAACTTCAACTTCTTCCTAGATGGCTCTGCTCTTGTTGCTTCTACTTCATCTAATCATATTGAAGTTGACTGTTTGCAAATCATGGCATAGACAATATAATGTATTACCATGGTTCTCCTTATCAAAACAAATCCAACATAAATAATTATTTCCCAAAGTCAAGCTTAATACTTCAATATTATTGTAAAATTTTATGCTAAAACTTATATTGTAATATAAAGATACATAACTGGTCGCATAATTACGAGATTATAGTTTCAAAATAGCAGTAAGCTAATAAAGTTGAGAAATTACCGGTAATACTATTCTCTACTTCCGGCTGTCAGCTGATAGACTGCTTGATAGCTTTCCAAAACCAATTCCAATTTTCTCAAAGAAAGAAAACGTCAGGCACCATTCATCATGGGCTTGAAATACGCGATCAAGAGCTAGTTTTAGCTGAAATACTGCTATAATTGTAGTGTTATTGTTATTATAGTTTCTTTTACATGTACGTTGTGTAACATTATTAGTCGAAAATGGATATCTTACGATCCCTCGATTATGGCGTTTGTTGATCATTAGAAAATTTCGTTCGGTTCATAGTTTTTCTTTGTATTTGATGTCTGTTTTTAGTTTGTGATCGTTCATTTCGTTCGTGTTTAAGTGTTTATAAAAATGGTGAAGGAAAAGCCCAATTCTATTCGGATTTACGACGAGGAGGGTTTCAGGCGGCGCGCGGCGTGCATCTGCGTTCGGTCCGACGCCGAAACGGAGGTTAGTGACGGAAGGAAGCCTCCGTGCCCTGGTTCCGGATTTCCGCGTGTGTTTGTTGGTGTTTACATGGCGTTTGTGGGCAGGTGCTGCTGGTGACATCTTCGCGACGGCCTGACAACTGGATCGTGCCGGGGGGAGGCGTGGAGCCGGAGGAAGAGACTTCAGTGACGGCGATGCGGGAGGTGCTCGAGGAGGCCGGCGTCATCGGCAAGCTGGGGCGCTGTCTCGGCGTCTTCGAGGTAACTGCATCCTGTATACATGTGTAACCTTGCTGAAAGGTCATTGCTCTACATACAGGGAAACTAACACGTAATTGCGCAATTTTCAAATCATTGTCGTCTTTTACATGTTTTATTCACATAATCATAGTAACTATATCTCCCCAAACACTGCCAATCTTATGTTTCTTATTGCTAAGTAACAGAAAAAGTAATACAACATCATATCTCTTGTGTTTATAATAAATTAATGAGGTCATAAACATAACTGCTGAATATCACAGTTGAAAATGTTCTATCATTTAAATATTTTTTGTATCCATACAGATTGACTAACAAAACCTGTCCTGTATTTGACATGCTTATTATACCTACAATATCACTTTGAAACGGTAACAAAACTATTTGGCATTGTAAACCATGCTTTAAAATTGCATCCTAGAAACAGTATTAAAGGTTGTTTCTACATTATTTACCTGTTCTGCTAATTAGGACCAATGCCAATAATACAAGAAATTTGTTTGGTTTCACTCAAAATATAATTGTAATGATTTTGAAAAGACTAAAACCGACTTTGAATTCCTTTATTACTAGGAATACTTATTATAGGATCCTCTGCATATGTATCTACTATAAGGAAAGTAAAAATAAAAATTTACATTCTATCTTTAATTTATGAAATTCTAATTATTGTAATTACTAGAAAATAATAAGCGGTCACCATGACCACCGTTAGGTGTTAGTGTAACTCTACAAGTGTGAGGCGGCATTAAAAGCTAAAAACTTAATGCACTTCTCTGCTCCATGAGGATTGATCTGGGCACATCATTATATGCATAATGTATACTCATCTATAAAATAAGATTTTGCTAGTTGAAGACTAACTAAGTATCAGTAAAAGTCTAGTATAAGCATTGTAATAATGTAGTTTAGTTGAGGGTTTTGAAACCGATGCCAGTCAAATTAAGTTTGCAAATCACACAAACAATGGTCAGACTAATGGTTCTAACTATCCCAATATATTAAAAAACTAAAAATTTAAGTGAACTGTCTTGAAAATTCTATGAATTTGGTTATTAAAGTTTGTAGTTTGGTATCATATTGAAATGGCGGTTACTTTTTAACTTGTGGTGCTATTGTCCTGAAATTTTAATGTATGTGCAAATATACAATAAATTAAAACACATGTTTAGTAAAAATCTAAATAAAAGTACTCCGATTGGTTTGATACTTTGTTTAAAAGCTCAATAAACTAAAATAATACAAAATAATGAATTAGGAATATAACGAAAATGGGCTATATGTGTTTGGGCGCTTTCAAATTTACCTCATAGCGCGTCTATAGTGCTGCGGCCGCTATGCTTTGTAAATCCTTAAATAAAAACATAATTAACAGTTTCGTCAAAGTCCATCGTGAAACTAAATGTACATCACTACGATTCTCGAACCTAGCGACCGACGACGCGACGACGGGGGCGGCGGCAGAGTAGACGCAGCGCAGACGCAGCGCTGCAGAAGCGCTGCCTCCGCGCACCACTTTGCATCAAATTTGAAGGCGCCCTTAGACTTTCAGATTCAAACCCCATATTTTTAATCGTTACCTCGATCACGATTCAACCTCTACTCAAACACGCGTTTCGTGTATTCGTATGCTTGATCGTAAAAAATCCATTCACTTGAACTAACCTTAGAAAACAATCTCATACAAGTGAAAAAATTTATAATCACAATGACTATTATGAATGAAATTTACGATGATGAAGCGATGAAGCCTGCTAATGACTAAGCAATATTATGAGACTATCGAGACAACTTTTAAAATACAACAAAATTAAGGTGTATGTAAAATCTCCAATATGATTGCACTAACAAGCTCTGCTTAGCTTGGGGCTGCATGATGCTACAGGATTGTCCAGTATTATTTATGTATTAACAGCTAGGTACCTGTGCCGGGGTGGGGTTCTAGTGTAAAATGAAAATACAAATAGCCAAAAGGACCTTTAAACTTCATCCATATCTGTATGATGGTGACTCACGCCTCATTAAATAGCTGATTGCGAGATTACACAGTCGCAGGCCTCTATTTATTCAGATTTATGGTCTTAATGGGTAATGGTAGGTTATCTCCATTCATTTCAATTCTTTTGATACTTTATTTGTATACCTACTGTGTTTTACACCGAATGCTCCTACATTTTGAACATGAACAGGGAAGGATATTTATTAAATTCATTGCTTCACCAAGTATCATCTCAGAATAACACATTTTGGAATGACATTGACGACCTCTGTGGCGCGGTGGACGAAGGTCCGCCTGCGACGCAGGAGGTTGCGGGTTCGATTTCCGCCTCGAAATAATTGAATGTACATACGATTGTTTCGAGGCGGAAATCGAACAAAGGTTTTGTAATCGGAATGCATTTTTAAATGAAAAATGAACGGTAGCCGAACATCACCACACGTGTCATTGACACTGAAAGTGCTAAATATCATTTAGAGTCTGTCAAAACAACATTTTAATAACATATATAGTGAAAGGATTTCCGTATATATGTTATTGGAACTGTATTGTAGATTTGATTAAGAAATTATCACGATTACATATCAATAATATCCATGAAACATACATATCTGTGTTAAAAATCGTGTCTACATAATTTTGCTAAATTGTATACCGATTTCTGACGATTTAGATGGCTACATTCATTTGAAATGTAGTTGGTGTACTTGACTATGAAAAATAACGAGTATATTTATATGTATGTGAAATTTTGGGAGTGTATACATATCTGTGCAGCTGACTGTACGGTCTACAGATATTTGTTCCAGGTGTTCTGGTCGTTATATAAAAATAATAAAAAAATATCTATCTGTGTTATCTATTATATTAAGTATATCAGTGATTTAGTACCCATAACACAAGCACTGCTAAGCTTGGGGCTAGATGATGCTGTGTGGAATGTCCACAATATTTATTTATATGTTACAAACATATAAATAAATATTGTGGACATTTTGTGTATATACTGTGTTTTACACCTAAATTTTGAAATTGAACAGGGAAGAAATTGTACTAAATTACCACCACCATAACTAAGCAAAGTTGTTAAATCTATGCTATTATAAATGGAAAACCTAGTCAATACCTAGAAGCCACACAATCTCCAATCAGCAAATCAACTACTTTAATAACTCTATTACTCGAAACGTAAAGATCAAAACATTTCTACAACGCTGTTGGCGTTCCCTATTAGTCAATAAATAAATAAATAAACTTATTAAATGTAAGTTGATTGGTTTCTTACGCTTGCTCGCCTAAACCTGAAACACCTATAAATATAACCTGACCATAAATGCATTTTTTTTTCATTAATGGCTAATTTACATAAATGGCATCATTCATGAATTTAGATGCACCTTCAAACATATACTCTACCTACAGTACATACATACAGTTTGTAATAATTAATAATGTTAGATAATTTCACGCAGCATCCACGAGGTTGTTATGGGTACTATTAGAGACTTAAAACATGATATTATATATTACTAGCTGCGCCCCACGGTTTCACTGGCATGGTGATAGATATTTTGAATAATATACAATATATCTTTATAAATTGTAGCCTATGTGTTATTTTGATGTATAAGCTATATTATTGTAAAGTTTCATTAAAATCCATTCAGTAGTTTTTACGTGAAAGAGTAACAAACATCCATCCATACTTACAAACTTTCGCGTTTATAATATTAGTAGGATATTTAATTATAACAATTATACATAAAAAACACCCTGACAGTTTCCTGGTGTTGATATTTAGACAGTAGTGCAAGCAAATCACTACTTGTCGTGTTGAGGTCTTCGATGCAAAAAGATAATTTTTTAGATTTAATGCGTTGTGAGCTGTTTACAAACAGTGTACCTTGAGAATACCTTGAGTAAAGGTAGACATACGCATTGGTGACACATCGATGACGTCACGTGGGTTCAATGAATCGTACCGTAATTAGTAAACGCGGACGTTTTTTGCTCTCGCAGTCATTGATCCTTTGTGCATGGTGTCTTATCAGTGAAATCTTTTAGTTCAATATTCTAGCAATGACAAACAAAAAAAAAATGTTATCTTGAACTAACTGGTTCATTACCGTCTCACAAACCACGTTTCATACCGACGACAAACTAAAAAGCATGTCGCATACGTCAGTTATATTTCGTGATCATGGCGCATGTAACAGTGCAGAAATATTGAAAAACTCTAAAATGAAATCGTGTTAAATAATTTGACTTTTGTGTTAATAACCATGATAGTTTCAAAAACAAAGCGCACTTAAAAAAACAAATTATAATAAATATCCGTCTCATTCCAGAACCGCGAGCACAAGCACCGAACGGAAGTGTACGTGATGACAGTAACGCAGGAGCTCGCGGAGTGGGAGGACTCGCGCCTCATGGGCCGCAAGCGCCAGTGGTTCTCCATCGACGATGCGCTCGCGCAGCTCGCCCTGCACAAGCCCATACAACGCCACTACTTGCAACAACTACGCCGGTCCAAGAAGGATGATAGCTAGGCTATACTCTGCTACTGATATCTGGGGAGTAAGGGGATGTATCGTAGATAGACTTGTGATTCTGGAGTTGTTATTGTACTGGGTACATATTGTAGGTTGACCGAGCGGAGGCTAACGCACCGACAACTTTATAATTCCCAGCGTGAGATTTCTGTTAATTTTCGTTCGTTATCGGATGTTTCGTATTCTAAATTTGTCAACGCCAACGAGTGTTGTTTTTCACAATAACTCACTGGCTCGGCTCAATAAAACTATTAAACATCAATAACAAATAGTGCTATATAGCCAAATAAAAGAAGTCAAGCCAAAATAGTTCTACAAACAAAATGTATCTATTGGCGAAAACTAACCGCGAATATTCACGATTAGTATTCGTTCGGCAAGTCTGTACCCAGCATTAATAAAATTAGCGGCCAAAAACCTTTCAAACAAAGGATTCGCTCATAGTATTGGCACAGAATGTATTTGAGGACTACAAAGTAATTGAAAAACGATACCTCTCCATATGTCCCTCGTGTAGTAGAGTTAGAATAAGGGCGGCAGGTCACGTGACCTACTGTGTGTGTTTGTATACTGTGTAATGTGACACGTTCATTCGTCAGACAGAAGGCGGTCATGCAGTTTCAAATTGTTTCAGTTCACTGATTTTTAAGCGTCACGTGAAAAATGACTCGACTTCGAAAGGTCTTAATTGTATTTATTTCTGATCGATCGATCTGGCAATTTAGAAATCGGCGTTGATAATTTACCTACTGGATATGACTGTACTGTGTAAAGTAAAAAAACATAATTTGACCCCCTCTGTTAGCAAATAGGTGGCCTTAGTCCGAACGAAACGTGCATTTACGTATTTGAAATATTAACTTTATAGCTTTTATTCGATCGTCAATATAGCTACTCAATTCCGTCAAAGTAGCTCTTAAAAGCGCGTAATATCGCGTTTCGTTTGGACCACGTCTAGCAACAACATCATGATCGCCTTGTGTCTGCATCGAACCAAGAACAAAGGCAGTGGCGTAACTTAGTATCTTAGTGATCCGTTCAGTGTTACCAACTTATCTCTGCTATTTTATAAGAACGACCTTTCAAACTGCGTGAACTAGGAAGTTACCGATCGTAGCGTAACGTGGGCTGTAAGGTAATTCCAACTACGTGTATGACAAAATATAACTAAATTTGCAAAATGGTCAGAAAGCAAAATGGCGTCATACGTGAAGCATTCCAACAAATGCAATGTAAATAATGCAGATAAAATGAGCACTATTGGCACTGTTCCACTCCAAGTTTAAGCGAATACGCATTATAACACAGCTAAGGTATCCTAAGAATGTAAAAGAGATTTATTTAGTTAGGGTATGACAGTGAGCAAGGTACAAATACAATTGAGACAAAAAAGGAAGGAGGACGGAGTAGAAATCAGATTGTTTGCTTGTGGCAGGACACAGGTGAAAAAAGTTAATTTTGCCAGTACCTTGCCGTGTTGTGTCAATCTGGTTGCTTTAATGTATACTTGTGCAAGCAGCACAAGTACCTATTGTATTGTTATTTGTATAGTTTGGGAATGTTTAAATGCAGGTAATTTATTAAAGCACTTTTTAACTTGAAACAATTCTTAGTTGTATTTAAGTAGGAAATAATAAATAACAGTAATTTAATAAATGTTAAAACGTTTGGAAACATGGGCTGGCAACATTTGATGGCATACTGACTCTTGACGTAATTTTCATTGTATAACAGTTATGTCTTGAATACTAATAACTCTATTGTCCATAGTTATTGGATTTGACATTTGCGATTGAACTTTGCATTTTCTGTGGCTTTTTGCCAGCCCATATGTGTAGTTGCGCTACTGCCTGTCGCGTGTACTGTGGCTCCACGGAACCCGCCACGCTTCGCCGTATCAGTCGTAAAGTCGTAACACCGTAACTTCTTTTCTATTTTTACGTATATTTTTATACTACGATGAAATAAATGTTAATTTTATTTTGTTAGCATTAAAACGAAAAGACATACACGCTCTATTTTATTTAAATTGAAATTATTTTAAATATTTTTTGTTTTAAGATTCCTAATGGGTTTTTAAGTAATTAATAAATTTTATATCGCTCTTCTGTACACGTTTTTGTTAAAGAACCTGATCTTGTCTCTATCTGCTTAATACATTTACAAAATACCTATTCGATTAGGACATGGAAAGAAAATCATCTGAGTGGTGTATTAAAAAGTTAGGTACTTATAGCTTTCAGGTTAGTCTAAGCACCTTTATTAGTGGCCCAATGTTCTTTATAAAAAAACTTCAAAATCTAATCTAATCACTACATAGTATAACACAAAGTCGCTTCCCGATGTCTGTTTGTTCCTGTGTATGCTTAGATCTTTAAGACTCGAACGGATTTTGATGCGGTTGTTTTTAAATTTATAGTGATTCAAGAGGAAGGTTTACAAACGATTTGAAACATAGATTTCCACGAGGGCGAAGCCGCGTGGCGCAGTTAGTAATTTATAAAAAAAATCTTCAAAATCTTATCTAATTTATTTATAACTTAAACTCGACTAATACTAGCAAGGAACACCCACACACTGAGCACATTGTTAGGGTACGCGAACACTTCCACCGCTAGTCCAAACTCCAAGGCTGGGTCGTCGTTCTGGTGGATGCCGGTGGCTTTCACAGCGGATATCACGGACTTGGTGGATGCAAACGTCATGTTTAATGGGAATCCGAACACCTGCGAAATAAATAACTAAATCAGTTTAATGCAACAAAAAGACCCATATCAGAAACAAAAATACTGTGTACAGTGCAAAATATTAAAACTAACCTATTTTTTATTACCGTCTATGTGGACAGAAATCCAGTGCCAGTATATGGGTTTGGCCAGGAAGTCGGAAGGATGGTGTTGTTGGAGCGAGTTAGACTCCAGATAAAACAGGTGTTCGTTTAATTTGTTTTTATCTATGCACCTATCTAGTCAGTTACCTGCGTCATTTCGATAGAGTAATCTTCTCTAACGATAAGTAGGTACCTAATTCCTGCCGCTGCTTCGCTCATGTGGTTTTTAGGGTTCCGTACCAAAGGGTAAAACGGGAGCCTATTACTAAGACTTCGCTGTCCGTCCGTCCGTCTGTCTGTCTGTCCGTCGTCTGTCACCAGGCTGTATCTGAACCTTGATAGTTAGACAGTTTATATTTTCACACATGATGTACATATTTCTGTTGCCGCTTTGATGGTGATGTCTTATGATATGAATTATCTATTGCTTTGAACAATTATGATTGTAGGTACAAAGCAATAGGTAGGTAAGGTTATTAAGTGTTTCAGTTATTACCTACCGTATCTTTATAGGCATGTTCAGCAGTGGATGTTTGTATGAAGGAAGGATGTACAAACAAACTTATTTTTCTATAGGTACTGCATTCAAAGCTTTATGCAACTTCTATTGCTCCTTATAGGTGCAGCAATTTATAAAGCTCTTTAAAACAATTTGACCAGATGCAACAAAATGTGTCGGCTGTTTTATGTCGCTCATTTTTGTACGTATATAAAACAAATGAACGGCAAATCGCGTCGCGATGCGAACATTTAGTAGCCGTACAGGGTCTTGATATTATTGATTACCTTGTAAGTAGCCATGAGTTGTTTAAACTTGTGGTTGAAACTCGGTTTGTTTTCATTTGAATTGAATGTCCAGTACTCCCAGTAGGGCAATGCATCGCGGAGAAGGCCACTGCAGTATCTGAAATGAGGAGAGAAATACTTGATGTTGGAAACATCTGCATGACGGGTTTTGAGAATTTTTAATCGATGTTGGTAACTAACTCAGCGAATGGAGAAATTATTTTGTCGGTAGTGGTCCACCGAATTTACTGGCTCATTATAATTATCATATAGACTTACTGACGACCTCTGTGGCGCGGTGGGCTAAGGTCCGCCTGCGACGCAGGAAGTTGGGGTTTGATTCCCGCCTCGGGACAATTGTTTGTACGATCTGCAGAAATTCCAGGTGTTCTGGTCGTTCTCTATGTACTTACTTATAATAAAAAAAATGTCTATCTATGTAATATAGTGTATTAAGTAGGTACCTACCCATATCATCATCACTCATCTAGTAGGTACCCATAACACAAGCTCTGCTTAGCTTGGGGCTAGATGATTGCCCCATTTCATTATTTATATAGACTTCTACTACATTAGGTACATTGTTCTTACCGGTTCCAAATAGTCTTCGTGTGCGGGCGCCATTTTTGCACTTTCCCGCGTAACTTCGCTTCTAAGCTCTGCCTCAGTGGCTCCACCTTGCTTGGCGAAAAGTAAAGGCTAGAGTCGTTCACTATTGGCTGTTTCATCACAAATATTGACTTGTCGAATACCTGCAAAATACAAAAGGTGCCGGTTCTTTACCATTTCCATGATAAACCCAGCGGAGGACCAAACCAAAACTTACAGGTTGCCAGTCGAATGATTTGGAGAAATCAAATACGACGCTCTCACATTCCTGTGAGGATTGCACGTTTACCCAAATCTGAAAAGGAGCCTATATTTCATCATCGACTAAAACTGGAACGACGGACAGTGGCATTTCGGTGGAGGATATCTGTGTAATTTTTCTTGTATTGCCTAATATAAAAATTTATCAGCGACATGTCCTTATCAAAATAGTTTTCATTCTTGTAATATTTAAATAATGCATGCCTCCTGTTCATATTTGTGTGAGCAAATACATATCTATGTGAATAGAACTGCTATTTGATCATGCTGTGCACAAATTATATCTAGGGACACAGTCTAGTTTTAATTATTGCGTCCTTCTATTTGTAAAATTTTTTGAATGTATTCTGTTTATGTGCCAAATAAACAAATATAATATTAGACATTATTTCCAGTCAATACCCACATTATCACTATCAAACACATAATCCACCGTCTTCATAGGACACGCTACATCGCGCACCTCGCTCCTTTCCCCGCTGACCGCGTCACAGACGAGCCACAAATACCCATCCCCCCTCAAGAACCCTCGACTCCGTATATCGTCAGTCGTCAGCACGTATCTCCGGGAGGTCAAGTCGTACGAGATGATGACGTAGCTGCTGCGACCTCGAGGAAGGCCAGTGCCGATGGCCACCCAGGACTTAACGCCGATGTAGAAGAAGTAACTGGCGAGGAGGATTGAGTGGTCTAATGGTGTTCCATAGAGGAGTTTCAACAGTTCCTGTAACAGCAAGATTGCTTGAAACCATTAAGAAGAAGCGCAAAGGTGAATAGTTAGTTGCATTTTTCTCATATTTAGATAGATACGGTCTTCGCTAAATTACTTACCAATCCGGTCAAAGTAACAGCATGTGATTCAGTGACGTCATAGTTCGGTATCAGAGCCACATACCTCAGGCAACTATTGATCATCTTCCCCAAGTTGTCCCCGACTTTCCAACTCCCCTGGCTGTAAACCGACTCTCTTTCCGCGTTGGCTTCTAAATCCACGTCTCTCTTTCTCCCGCTGCTTTTCGAAGACGAACTTCGGGAGTGTCCGGAAGACTTCGAATGAGCGGAACCACAACTCTTCGGGTTTTTGGGGAAGTATTCCCGATTCGGCATCGGGATGGCCTGTAGAAACTGTGTTACACATTTGTTTCTACCCGCACTGTCTATGAAAGTCAGCGATATGTTTCTATTGGGGAAATCGTTGGTGTAATTTGATACGAAGGTATTCAAATGCTTGATGATGTAGTCATCTTCAGCTGTACTTGGCAAGGGTTGGTTGTACGCTTTGAAACCTCCCAAATGGGAAAGGCTAGTAGTGATGTGTAGAGTTATAAATGATACATCTTTCTTCATGAGCTGTGTAATCTCAGGTATAAGATACTCCTTGTTTTGTAATGTTTCATATCCAAATAACAGCGGAGGTGTTGTTAGTTTAAATGTGCCGTGCAACTGAAATCAACAACGTTCGAATCATAAAAATAATAGAAATGTCTACCTACTGTAAGATGCTTGTTCTAGGAACCTTGCAGAATGATGATGTACAAAAATTCTGACTTTTCTGACTCGAAAGCTTTGCCCCAGGTATAATAATACAACACTCTTAGTTTTACTTCATTCTAAGAACTGAAACTTACTACTCCCAAACTGAGGACGGTGAAAAGTGGCACTTGTACAGTGCCAATCCATTTACTGTAATATCTGTAGTGAACTGTTTTACTGTTCAAGTCTTCGCTGATCTCACTATCTCCAATATTCTCCTTGCATTTATCGTAGACATTGATAAGAATGAAGGAAAGAGGGTTAAACCTGAAACAGAGTTAGCATTGGCATTGTTTCGTATTGGTAAACCAGTTCCTGGGCTTTTTTGTTTCATGCTTTGAGTCAGTTTCTTACTTTGAACTTATCTTGAGGGTATGATTCCAGGTTGGATGGCATCCCATAGCTGTCACAGTTTGTGAGCTATATCCATGGTAAGTTATTTTCACGAAGGGACGCAGCGGCCGCACTTTAAAACCTGAAACAGGCTCTGCATTCTTTTATTGCTACTGTTTTTCTACTTCGTAAGTTCTACAGTATGTATATTGTTCAGATACAATATTGATATGTTTATGATTTTTTCAGCCTCACCTGCAATCATGTCAGCGTCATCTTCTATTATAGCAGTACATCTATCCACCAGATTGAAAGCCCTAACCACAGTTACTTGGATCTCCTGATTTTGGCTTAATGAATCTGTCAGAATTTGCTGTTTTGTGTTGCTGGAAATTGGTGCTAAAGATGCAGCATTGCCTTGCTTCGTAAAAAGCGCCCTGAAAATTTATCAAAAGTTTTATCGAGCATCTGTTATTGCATGATAGTAATTACGGTAAAAAGTCCTGATAACAAACCTAAAGCTAAAGTTCTGGTATTCCCTCACTACGTCTTTTTGGGTTTTCTTCATCAGATGTTCATTTAAACTCTTCATAACGTTTTTATTTAACTTTTGTATGTATTTTGCCGCAATAAACCTGTGCAACTCTATACGATCCATGTCGACTTCTTTACTTTTCAAGTAATCTATATCAATATCTTTTTCTTTTGTCCTTTGGAGACAATTTAACTGTTCAGTAGTTATTTGACTGCCGTGTATGGGAACCATTTTATTCTCAACTTGAGTAAAACCACCACTATTTCTTAAATGCAGAAGTTTCAGTCTGACACATTCGGGACCCTTTTCATTTATAGGGAATGTATAGTCTTCTTTGGTTTTAAGTTTACACAGTCTGAGAATCGTGTTAATCATGAATTCGTCATTTGTGACGTCTTTGCCATACACTTTTCCAATAATATCGGTAAGCGTTTCTATATTGGGCTTGTCGATCCCATGCATCAACCGTTGCAGTCGCCTATGTATTTCCATCGAATCTCTTATAGCTTCCATTTGATTTACGGTTTCCTTCCACCCAATTCTGATCAGTACTTCACAAGTAGTTACCAAACATTCTTTAAACAAGTTACTGCTTTTCAGCCTCACTTTATTGAAAGAAGCAATTTCTTTAATGGTATAGCCGCTTCCAACATTGTTAAGTTTGGAAGGTTCGGCGTTCGAGTATTTGAATTCAACTATGGAAATTGTATCATCTAATCGCTCGTACTTTACGTTAGATAGATAAACCTGTACGTTTGCTACTTCATCGTCATTTTCTAACAAAACAATCGTTAAACATTCATTTCTCGGTAAAATTTCTACTGAAAAAGTTTCAGTGAAATATGCACTTAGTGTTTCATTATCACTCTTGTATTCTTCTGATTGGCAAACAAAAGTATTATCCACGTAAACATCGAAACGGTAGTGATTGCTTGTTTTGTGAAATGCCCAATTTTCAAGTTTAACTAATGTTAAATTAGTTTTTTCTCGCAAAATTAGATAATTTACTAATTGTTCCACTTCAACTTTCAGGTCCTCTTCATCAACATTTAGTTTTGGTTTGTTCAGTTTTTTCTTGGATCCGTTTTCAAACCTTTGGTCATTTTTAGCATCTTTATATTCGAGGTATTTACTTACAAATTCGTATTCTATTTTGTCAATCATATCAGTAAATTCCACTTCATATATTTCATTCCATTCCCTCTCAAATTCATCGTCGCTTAGACTGTATTTCTTAACGTATAGGTCATAGGAAGTATCTCTACTTTGCAACTTATCTCTAACCATCTCTATATCTGACCATATTGAGATTACATTGTGTATAGATGATTTGTACTCATTAAAAAGCTTTATGTATTTCACTTTCAATTGCAAAAGTTGTTCTGTATACTTTCTCAAAGTAGCATCAAATCTCAGATCTTCCTTCTTACTTGGACTTACTGTTAAAAGGTCTGTTTTTAAATTATTCTTTGTTTCTCTGCTGACTCGTATATCCCTCGATAGTTCCTTCATCGATTGTTTAATATTTTCATATTCATGAAACTGTTCAATTAGTTTGACACACAACAAATTTTCAAGTGAGAAATTGTGGTGATGTTTGAATTTTATATTTTTTAGTTCAACATTGAGGAACTTACTGGAATATTCTTCGTGGATATCACTATATGCGGCTATTACATCTTCGAACTCAGCTGGCTCAACATATCCTACAAAGAGTGAGTCTTGTGTTTCATTTACTGAAGGTGCTTGAATATCCAGAAACACTGGGTGCAAGTGAACAGTCAGAGAATTGTAAAACCTGTTTTTAAGTTCAAAATATGAACTTCTTCGCTTTGTTAATCTGAAGTCTCTCGCGAAGCAATTGAAACAATCTCTAAAGTTGTTGGTCCCTAAAATGTCTATAACATTTTCCGAGATAGGAACGCTCAAGGAAGCAAGCTCGTTACAAACAATATCCATGATATTCTGCGATTTTTCTTTCTTTCGGCTCTTCTTTTTCTTTTCACTCTTTTTAGGGATCCGCTTCGGCTCTTGAATAGTAAAAAAATCATAACTACTGATAGGGTCAGTTAAATTGTTAGAAGATAGCGTAATTGTTGCAGTTCCAGGGTAAGAATCTTGCATACTTTCATGGTATACTTCGATATCATCGTCTTTGCGGACAGGATACGAGTACATTTCGATGCTTTCTGTCATGGCTTACGATTGACTAATTAATTACGCGAGTTAATTAATTATGTATCAACAAAACATGGTGCCGTATTCTCTTTGCATTGTTTGTGTTTGTAAAGTGGCCGCCAAACGTTACCATGGTAACTTATCTTATAGGTACTTTCTACTTTTTCTGTTGCCGACAGCTTCAACTTCTTTTTTGTTTTGGCGCCGCTTGCTTTTCGCTACGACTCTGCCAGTGTCTGTTTCAGAGTGTCATAAACTTCATACATAGAATATGATCAGTTACGAAAAATTAAGAACTTATAAATTTTGCATCAAGATGATTTTGCTAATATAAAAGGACAACACAACATAAATAAGCAAAAGGCCAACATAACATATAAAGCACAATGATTTTAAGGCAAATAAAATATTATTCTTTAATTACACAACTCTATAAATGTATTTAAATTTTTACTATACTTAACTTAATATTATTATTTTTTACAAATTTTCAGAGTATAAAATTAATTATGGGGGAAAAGGTTAGGGATAATATAATTTTCATGGAGGTAGGACGGGGGATATTGTAACTTCGGCAATTAAAGAAAATGTGATCCATTTCCTTCTTCAAGCCCTCACTCACACAAGATGGCGCAGAATCCATCTTTTTCAGAAATTGTCACTGTCCAATTAGTTAGTAATACGTCAAAATCCAATCAAAAGTTGTCAACAAAATACAAAACAAATAAATGAGAAAATAAACACACGAAAATTAATAATTACTCAAAGAAACTTCATAAAATGGTGAATTTTAGTCTTAAAGGTAGCGATCAGTACTATTTATGCCTATCTGACCAACCGAAACGATTTGACGCCGACAGCCCCGCCACTAATGTGTTTTTTGACGATACCAATGGACAGGTAAAACACCCCCTTTAAAGTTTCAACCATAAACATATTGTTGAATGATCTTTTCAGAACATCATTCTTACAATTAATTAGTGATAAAATGTGATTATGTACCTATACTTTATTTCACAATGGCCAACATTTTCTCCTCAACAGGTCTTCACAGTCCGGTCAGGAGGCGTCACAGGAGTCACAGTCAGCGGCATGGACGAAGCAAAGTCTACGTCCTTCCGTATGGAAGACAGAGGACCAATAATATCAATAAAATTCTCACCTGACCAGAATATACTTGCAATACAACGTAACCAAGACAACCAGCATGCAACCGTTGAGTTTGTAAACTTCAAAGACCTAGCGCCTACTAATGTGGAGTACTCTCATACATGTAAATGGAAGAATGCTAGGATACTGGGTTTTGTATGGCCTAAAGTGAATGAGATTGCTTATATAACAGACCATGGAATTGAACTATTGCAAGTTTTGCCAGAGAAAAAACAGTTAAAGAGCTTAAAAAATACCACATTCAGGTAAGTCCTACGAAACATTGATACCGTCATGGAGTTATGATTTTTTTATTGTTTTTATACTCACAGGTTTTTGTAGGTCTGTATTTTGAATACTACAGCATGGATTAAAACACTAAAACTAACTAGCATGTGTCAACTATGTTTAGTTTCCATTTGTTATTGTTATCTATATTAGCCAATTTTGTAATATTGCAAATTTCTAGAAAGTGTAGTTTAATCTAATGTGTAATATTTTTCCTATTCTGTACCTCTCTAATTTATTTTGTGCAATCTGTAATACCTACGTACAGATCTAACAACAACTTATATTTACTTTTATTCATTATTACACTAAGCTAAATAACTATCATGTAAGTGACTGTCTTTGTGGGAATAAATATCTTTTAACCTAAACCTATTGTAGCGGGGCATGGTTCCAATGGTGTGCCAGCAGCCATGTGGTGCTGTTGGCCGGCAACAATGGAGTTCTACTGCAGCCATTCTCACTCAACAACTCCTCCATCACCAAGCTGCAAAAACTGGAATGTGAGTTTTAAATTAAAGACCATATACAGATATACTTTTTTTACTGGACTTACAAATTTTCACAGTTCCTCTTAGTTCAAGTTTATTATATTCTGTGTAAGTCTTATAACAAATAAAAATTTATTTATTCTATATAACGTGACATGTAGGACACTAGAGAGGCTTTTAAAATATTTATAATTATACTGCTTTAAGAATAGCCTTGGGTATGTCTAAGCACTTTTAATTTGCAGCATTGACTTGCCAAGTGTGTTATTATTATAATAGTATAGGTATCTATGACCCCTCTTAGTTTTAGGCCTTCCAGAAACAAGCACATATGTTCACCAGTTAAACATGTAAATATATATGAGCACATGGGGAAGGCTCTATAAGATTCCTTAGTTCTGCCAGCTGTGCCGTCATACCCAACAATTCCTTATTCCTTGCAGTGGACCCTGCGAAGCCGGTGGTGGAGCGCGACGTGTTTGTAATCAGGGTGTGCGACGCCACCTGGTGCGCCGTGTTCCGGCACGGGAGCCCCGCGCTCCCCGGACACACTGAGGTTCCTACAACTAATTTATATACACAACTCCCGTGACTCAACAGCATACAACACAGCATACTATATAGATAATCATTTGGCGTAAAACTATAGACCAACTTCAAATTCCTTAATATATAAAATGGGTTTAAAACTTTAAAAAGTGTCATTGGAATTGGTCGGCGTTATATTAATATCACGCCGACACAAATAACTTAAGTTATTCGTCTATTTGTTTTGCACAAATTTAAGGCTTATTATGGGTTTTCTCATGAACGCCATTGTCAGAACTGGACCATACAGAAAACACAAGCTTTGTCGAAAGTTATGAGGTAGCTAAATTTAAAAAAACACAGTCGAATTAAGGACCTGCTCCTTTTTTGAAGTTGGTTAAAAATGGATAAAACCGATGTTTTTTGAGCGTCACAAACCACGTTTATGTTTCTAGGTGTGGCTGATGCCTGTCTCTGGGCCCAGCAACCTGCAGTACACGCATGTCCTGAAGACGGGGCTTGCAGGCCGCTTCGCCGTCTCCATCGTCGACGATCTGGTGGTGGTGCATCATCAGGTAACCACACTATCCCACCTCAAGTACTCTCGGGTTGAAGGTAGAATCTGAGAGAGAGAGAGAGAGGGTTCGCCGATATACACATACATATTAGCGGATATATCAATTGATTTTTCCCTGTCTTACTTACTTGAACTCAACATTTCAGAGATTAATGTTTACCCTAACGAAAAACTACAATTCAGAAGAATTTAGATTGTGATTTGGAAAAACGCATGCAAAGCCGCGGCAGAAGCTAGTTATAAGATTAATATGTACCTCTTCGATTGCTATGTTATAAATATTTGATTCTCTATATCTTTCAGCTGCCTTGGACTAACCAGTCTGACCTAAGCTATATCAGGTCTTATTTGTTCCAGTTTCTGTCCCTTCAAAGAAAACAGAAAAAGTATGTATTTATAATACAGTGCTTATCAAATTCCAGTCCAGCCAGTGTTCCCAAATATTCGACATAATGGAGGAGTCGAAGCCAGATGGCAACACCATCCAGCACATCCCAATCGTTGTTGGCAACACCATGCGGCCGGCCATGTTGGGGGACGTCGCATGTCCCATGTGTATCCTTTTAAAAGAACCTATAAATATGAATTTTGACCTGTAAAATGTATAATAAAGCCATCTTAGTGAAATGATAGGATCACTGACTTGAGATTACATGTCATCATCATCATCAGCCTATAGCAGTCCACTGCTGGACATAGGCCTCCCCCAAAGAGCGCCATAGCGCCCTGTCTTCAGCTTGCCGCATCCAGCATCTACCTGCAGTCTTTCGCAGGTCGTCATCCCACCTGGTCGGAGGGCGTCCTACACTACGTTTACCGAGTCGTGGTCTCCACTCAAGAACACGTTTGCCCCATCGGCCGTCGGTTCTTCGCGAGATATGGCCGGCCCACTGCGACTTCAGCTTGCTAATTCTTTGAGCTATGTCGATAACCTTGGTTCTCTGTCGGATGTATTCGTTACGAATCCTATCCTTCAGAGAAACTCCGAGCATAGCTCTTTCCATAGCTCGCTGAGCGACTTTGAACTGGTGGACCAGCCCTATCGTGAGTGTCCACGTCTCAGCTCCGTAGGTCATAACGGGTAGGACGCACTGATTGAAAACTTTCGTTTTCAAGCATTGCGGTATGGATGACGTGAAGACTTGACGTAGTTTCCCAAATGCTGCCCAGCCCAGCTGGATCCTCCTTTTGGCCTCCTTCTCGAAACTGTTTTTACCCAACTGCAGAATCTGCCCAAGGTAAGTGTACTCGGAAACAGTTTCGAGAAGGTGACCATGTACGACCACCGGCCTTGGATCAATGTGACCATTGATCATGACTTTGGTTTTATCCAAATTCATGCCAAGACCGATACATCGGGAGGCTGAAGCTAGGCCGTCCAGCATCTGGTTCAGTTCCTCAAGCGACTCCGCCATTAAGACTATGTCATCAGCGAATCGCAGGTGTGAGATGTACTCGCCGTTTATATTAATGCCCTTTCCTTTCCAGTCCAGCAACCTAAACATATCTTCCAATGCGCACGTGAACAGTTTCGGGGATATGACATCCCCCTGCCTCACTCTTCTGCGCAATTGGATGGGTTTAGACTGCTGACCCTGTACTTGGACACTCATGGTGGCGGCCTCGTAGAGACAACTCAGCACCTGGATATAACGATAGTCTACTTGGCATCGCTGTAAGGAATCCAGAACAGCCCAGGTTTCGACGGAGTCAAATGCCTTCTCATAGTCCACAAAAGCCAGACACAGGGGCTGATTATACTCTTCGGACTTCTGTATAATCTGCCTCACTGTGTGTATGTGGTCTATGGTGCCATATCCTCCGCGGAACCCAGCCTGTTCCGGTGGCTGGAACTCGTCGAGTCTCCTGGCGAGACGGTTCGTGACCACTCGTGAGAACAGCTTATAGACGTGGCTCAAGAGTCAGATGGGTCTGTAATTCTTAAGAAGGGTTTTATCTCCCTTCTTAAAAAAGAGCACCACCAAACTCCCGCTCCACGCCTTTGGAGTTCTCCCACTGTCAAGGACGGTATTAAAGAGGTTCCGTAGCTCCTGTATTACAGGGGCTCCTCCGGCTTTAAGAAGCTCTGAAGTAATACCGTCCTCGCCGGGGGCTTTTCCATTTTTAAGCTGCCTTAGAGCTAATACGATCTCGTCTTGACTGATTTCAGGCAGTTCGTCGGTATAGTGGCGTGTCAGGGAGGCAGATTACATGTACATACATATAAAAGAGGATAGGATGGCGGTGCAGATTATAAAAGAAATAACTATGTAAAATATTAGAGTGAAGTTAAATAAAAATTTCTCGCAAAACCTTTTCTGGTAAAATTCAAAAATATGTAATTCGCCTGTACCGCCCATCGTCTTGCAAATTGATATAATCAATTTTTCACAATCTATACATCTGGATCTATTATTTTAATTTAACTGAGGTAAGGAAATATCCTGCTAATATTATAATTACAGGCGAAAGTTTGTGACGCTGTAAGATGCTTGTGAGAATATACGCTAAAACTACAAACCGATAAGAAAGCGACGAAGAAATCTTTAGCCTGTTAGTTGTTATTTTTCAATTCGGAGCAAAACCCGTTCCGAGATACGATCTTTTTTATAACGTTCCTTAGCAACAGCCAGATTCCGCCACTTGGGTGATGTTCCAGCCCGAGTACATAATAGACGCGCGACTGGGCTGTCTGTGGCGAGTGCAGCTTGCGCCAGAGGGACTGGCACATTCCGTATGTATCTATCTATATGGGCACTACAAGGTTGTGGACGGGCGCTCAAATGAATACGTGTTAGCTTCTAAATCCCGATTAATTGTGTCGAGTTACACGTTACAAACTAAATATAAGCATATACCGAAATTAAGATACCTTTGTAAAGGTGTAGCGGCTTACATCTCATCACAAGCCACGACGAAAATAGCTAACAAAGTCAACTTCCCACACGCGTTCTTAGGTGTGGGAATGAATCCTGAATGCCATAGCGCCTTGTCTTCAACTTGCTGAAGGCAAGGCGCTATGGCGCTCATTAGGGGAGGCCTATGTCGCCTATGACGACCGATGTGGCGCGGTGGGCGAAGGTCCGCCTGCGACGCAGGAGGTTGGGTTCGATTCCCGCCTCGGAACAATTGTGTGTACGATCTGCAGATATTTGTTCCGGGTGTTCTGGTCGTTTTCTATGTATAATAAAAAATAACTATCAATATTATGTATTTTTCTTTGTCTATTTGTATATCAGTTATCTAGTCCCCTACCCATAACACAAACTCTGGGGCTAGATAATGCAGTGTTAATATTATTTTAAGCCATTATTGTCCCACTGCTGGGCAAAGGCCTCCCTTTTCTCCTTACACTCCTCGCGATCTAACGCTGAATAGTGTGAATAGTCCAGCATTATTTATTTATTTATGTCCAGCAGTGAATTAACATAGGCTGATGATGTATGATGTAAACATTTATGAAATGCTTACCTACATGTGCAGGTGCCAAAAGAAGAGATATCCAAAATAGTGGCCGTGCTGTTGCGACGCAGCAACTGCAAGGAGACGATCTACAGAATACTGAACCAGTTGGTGGTGGAAGCGAGGACGTACCTCGTGGAGCTGACCAATGTCTTTGATGAAATTAATGCGGTCTACAGGTTAGAGTTTATTTTTTTAGTTAGAAATGAAATAAAATAAATAATGCGGGACATTCCACACAGCCCCAAGCTAAGCAGACCTTGTATTATTTGTACTAATTAAATTGGAGAACGATTTCGGAAGTCTTGGAATTTGGATTAGTTCATTACTTTGGGAAAAGTTTTTAATATTGAAAGTAGAATCGATTAGAGATCAATTTATTGTTTGTCATTGCGTTGACGGATATAATAGTTTTAAATAAATGAAAATATACACTTAATAATTTTTCTATACCACAGGTTATAGAAAAACTATTGTGTGTATCTTTTCAAAATAAATCTATTTCATGTTTTGAATGACTAGACTATGTCGGAGAGGGCTGAATTTTAGAGTTGTCTTATCCGTACATAATTTAAATTTATCATTGTCAGCCTATGTTAGTCCACTGCTGGACATAGGCCCTAATGAGCGCCATAGAGCGCCCCGTCTTCATCTTCTCCCTGCTGTCTTTCGCAGGTCATCCCACCTAGGGAGGGTTACTATAATACCATACCGTATTGTTCTAGGAAGTGGGCTGACGCGGAGATGGCCAGGAACACAGCCGGCAGCAGCCCGACTTCAGGCCAGGTCGCGCGACATCTGGTCGTGTCGCAGGCCGACATGTGTACACACGTGCTGCAGATCAGGGAGGACGCTGACTGTATTGTGCAGGTAAGCTAAACAGAACGCTGCTGTGATCATAAAAAATGGGCATTTTAGAAAATTTTTAGGGGTCTTGGATTTTTTCGACTGTTTTTTGAGTAAAAAATACAGCAAAATTTTATTTAATATATAAATCGTTTATTAAGGAACAAAAATAATGCCTACTTAAAGTTAAATAAAAACGATGTCATCTGGAGAAGATTAAAAACTGTGTCGCAGATGACAACGCCCTCCTCCTCCCGAGATTACACGTGGAGTAATTATTTTGTCACGGCTTTTAGAAATATACAATCTATCAAATGACTATAGACTATAGATAGATTATATCGTAAGACTCTGTTTAGTTAGCAAAACGAACACTACATTAAACATCCTTCGTGGATGTCCAGACTATTGATGTTGAGTATTGTTCCAGGTGGTGACAGCGTACATGAGTTCTCTGACCCGTCACGACATGGTGGTGCAGCAGTGTGTGTCGGAGCTGTGCGTGCGGACCCTGGTCACCAGAGGCGCGGGTTCGAGGCTCCGCGCGCTGGCTAGGCGAGGTAATGACAGGTGGTGACAGCGTACATGAGTTCTCTGACCCGTCACGACATGGTGGTGCAGCAGTGTGTTGTGTTTAATTATATACAACCCATCCACAGGTGGTGTCGGGGAATCGAAGCCGCTCGCGTGTGCGCTGCTGTCCCTCGCGCACACCAACCGCGCGCATCACCAGCTCGCCACCGACATGATGACCCGCCTCAACGCGCATCAGGTAGTCATCATCACCCACACATACATACCTCCGTAATACTCTGTCAAGAAAGTACCGGGAAAAGATCAATAATCCACAAACATTTTGTGTTATTCATCCAAATTTATTTTATTGCCTTCAAAGTATGCTCCTTTAGAAACGATGCACTTACGCCAACGAATAAATCAATCATCAAAACATTTTTTAACGCTTTTTCCGGAATTGAGTTTAGTTCTCGCCGCGAATTCTCCTTTATGTCTTCTACCGAATGAAAACGGGAGCCACGAGTTAATTTGAGTTTAAGAAAAAGAAAGAAGTCATCTGTGTATACTGGTGAATAGGGTGGATGGTCGATGGTATTAACTGAGTTTTTGGTCAAAAATTGGAACCATAAACAAATCGTCCATTCCCGATACTTTTTTTGTGTGTGATGATTCATCACACACAAAAAAAGTTTATAGTCTAAGTATGAACGTTCATCACTGATGAACGTTCATACTTAGACTATAAACCCGAACTCAGCTCGATGCCTGCCTCGTTGCGGACAGCATCTATTTATGTATGTATGTGTCAGATTATATGCCTAACTTAATCGAGGCAGAATACTGTCAAACATTATGGATTTTTTATCTAAATCGTTAATCCATGTAACTAATGTTTTTGTATGTTTTTAATATGCGCTATCATGATAATGACAAGTTTATCACTAGGTACAGAATTAGTAGTATATATCGACCTAACGATATTTTACGTATAGAGAGATCCCTGATTAAAGAAGAAAAATCATGTTTTTTTGCAATATACGGTGTCAAGATAGGGAGGGAGGTAATAGACTTTTAATAAAATAATGATAATAATCTTCGAGGAGCACTATTTGTTGCGTCGCGTCGTTTGGGGAGGCCACAGAATATATTGCGGGAGGCCTATCAGCGGTGGATCTTTGCGAGCTGGTATCATGATGAATCTGTCTATCATACCATCATTAAAACGTTATCAAAAACATCTTTAAACTCCAATCTTATAATATGTATTATGCAAGTGGTGTTATGACCAATAAGATGTTTGTGCACATATCAAGAATTTATACAGTCTATTATACAAATTCTGTATTCTGTAATTTTTCTCACATGTTGTAATTTTTATCCATTCTAATATTAAAAGAGGTTTGATTTTTTGTTTGTATTGAATAGGAAACTACTGGACCGATTTGAAAAATTCTTTTATCGTTCGGAAGCTACACTATCCCCGGTGAATGGCTATATTATAAATTAGAAATGTGGAATTCGAATTTAACGCGGGTGAAACCGCGGGAAACAGCTAGTAAGATATATAAATGTAAGAACTCGTGTAATAAACCATTGATGAACCAAATACTTAAAATAAATGTTGTGGTCCCCAGGAGATAATCGAAGTCCTGCTAAGCTGCAACGAGCCGGTGACCGCGGTGGGCGTGGCGCGGCAGGCGGGCCCCGCGGTGTGGGCCGCGCTCCCGCCGCGCAAGCTGCTCGGGGCCGCGCGCCGCGCCTCGCCGTCCGCCCTCGTGGCCGTCACGCACGCGCTGCTCACCAGGAACGAGCGGACTCGCGGGGCGCCGCACTTCTTGAAAAGTAACCATTTGTATCTATTACTATTCATCATCATCAACCTATATTAGTCCACTACTGGACATAGGCGTCCCCCCCTGAGCGCCACACCGCCCTGTCTTCAGCTTGACGTATCCAGCATCTACCTGCAGTCTTTCGCAGACAATGACTTTTATAGAATGACTATGATTATTCATAGTCATAATATAAATATGGGCCAGTAGTTTCGAAGCCTATTCAATACAAATAAATAAACAAACAAAACATCAAACCTTTCCTCTTTATAATTTCAGTATATTTATCTATCAGCAACAAAGCTTGTCATGCCAACAACCACTACCTACTTAATGTTTCTTAGCATAACAATATGGATCTCGATTATCGATATACAAAATGTGGGTGCAGATGATCGCTATATATATAAAAATGAACCCCTATATAGGTATCCGGTCACGCTATAACTTAAGAACGGCTTAACCGATTTTATTCATCTTTTTAATGTTTTTCTAATACTTCATAGAAGGTTCTTAAATTAAAAAATTAGGAAAATTGCGCAAAAATTTCCAAAGGGCGAAGCCTCTGGGCGCAGCTAGTTACAAATTTACGTGTTGGTATTTGTGTGTAGGTACGTGGTAGGGACAGCTTAGAATTAGGACCACCCTAACACTTCCGAGAGGTTGGAGGATAATGGTGTCAAGCTAAGCCAAGCCCAATACAATAGTTGAAGAGGCCAACCTATACCTATAACAAATAATTAGAAAAATAAGACTGATACGAAAACCTTTTTTAAGAACGTTAGTATTCTTTGCCATCCATGAATGATACCTAACCAAAGTAACCAATCTATATTTTTATCTCTTAATGTTTTTAAATGAAACCTATCTTATCTGCCATGTTTGACGCAAAAGGCCATGGTGATAATTGCAAAAGCAATAATATTCACGTGATTATTGACCCATGACAATGTAAAAATCGAACTAAAGGTGTATACGACGAAAAGCGAAATTATCATCCATCAGCGTACTTTAGTCCACTGGACATAGCCCTTCAAGTTATAATATCTACCACGGCAATGAATACCTATCTTGAAGGTACCTATGTCTTGTCTTTGCGCATCTGTTTAAAATTCCAAACAGTCTTTCGCAGTTCTAGAAACTGAGTTTATAAAACATGCTCATGTAGGTTTAACTGTGTTATTGTTTCAGGCGAACAATGCGACAGCTATCTAGAATACTACAAAGAGCTCACAGAAACAGTACAACAAGAATCATAGTACCTACACCGCCAGCAAAGATCTAACATAGGCCTGTACTGCAATAATCTTAGTTTAAAATGTACCTACTGAGGTAACCTTTCTTAAATTATAATAGCTATTCTAAGAGAATACTAATGTACCTATATTTTGTTAAAAATATTAAAATCTATTTATGTCATGTTACTTTGTGTTTCTATGTCCTTTTAGTTTTCAATTCATGCTCCATAAAATTAATATACCTCTCAAAATTTCGTCATAACAAGACTTCTAATTGGGTGTTACATAAATTTATCTAGTCATAATTGCTTGCAAGGTGACCTTATGACTTGGTTAATAAGATATCATGGTCGACTTGTGATGATAATTCATATTATAACAAAATACTTTGATTTGTATTTCTAGACTGCAGGTTCACAAATGTTGTTTCTATGGAATCAATTCAAGGCTATTTCTAGCCCATAAAAACAGATATATGGGATTAAAAGTAGCCTAAGTTTTATTCCAGGCCTGGAACTACCTTTAGGTATGTACATTTCAGCCTGATCCCTTGAGTAGTCTAGTTCAGCTAAGAGGTAACATACATCCATCCAGATTAGGTTTTTACATTACAATTTGAATGGATAATAAAGAAAACAAAATATTTTGTACCAGAAAATAGAGGTATAATTAACCTTATAAAATAACCATTGGTTTGTGATTTAACAGATTAATATTGAATATGACATTAGAATAGCTTTCAGCTAATCAGCTTAAAAATGCACCTTTTCTTAAAATTACAAATGAACAACAGCACGGATAGATTTGCCAGCGTGCATCAAGTGGAATGCCTCATTGATCTCCTTCAGAGAAACATTGTGGGTGACAAAGTCATCGATAGGCAGCTTCTTGGTCAGGTATTCCTCAACTAGTTTTGGAACACTGTCTCTGCTCTTGTAGCCTCCGAAAGCTGTTCCTTTCCATGTGCGGCCCGTGACTAGCTGGAAGGGACGTGTGCTGATCTCCTGGCCTGAAGCCGCCACTCCAATGATAACAGACACTCCCCAGCCTTTGTGAGCAGCTTCTAGGGCAGCTCGCATAGTGTTCACATTACCGATACACTCAAATGTATAATCTAGACCTCCATCGGTCAAATCAACCAGAACTTGCTGGATTGGTTTTTCATGATCTTTAGGGTTCACAAACTCATTGACTCCAAATTTCTTAGCAACTTCAAACTTGTCTGGGTTGATGTCAACTCCGATGATGCGCTTAGCTCCAGCATTTTTGCAGCCAAGGGCCACTGCGAGACCTACAGCTCCGAGTCCAAAGATGGCACAGTTGGAGCCAGGCTCCACTTTGGCTGTGTTCAAAGCTGCGCCGTATCCCGTCGGTATTCCACAACCAAGTAAGCACACTTTATCCAAAGGTGCATTGTCAGCGACTTTGCAGACAGAAATCTCAGCAACAACCGTGTATTCACTGAAGGTTGAGCATCCCATGAAGTGGTAAAGTTCCTGGCCCTTGCAGCGGAAGCGCCTCGTGCCGTCGGGCATCAGGCCCTGGCCCTGCGTAATGCGCACTTTCTGGCAGAGGTTGGTTTTAGGGTTCAGACAGAACTTGCAGGTTTTGCACTGAGGGACATACAGTGGAACGACATGATCGCCGGGTTTAACGGAAGTGACTCCCTCACCGATACTTTCCACTATTCCACCGCCTTCGTGTCCAAGAATCACGGGGAAAACTCCTTCGGGGTCCGCGCCGGAGAGAGTGTAAGCATCGGTGTGGCACACACCGGTCGCGGTTATCTTTATTCGGACTTCCCCGGCCTTTGGTGGGTCAACCTCAATCTCCTCGATGGAGAGATCTTTGCCGGCCTCCCACGCGACGGCCGCGGAACACTTGATCACTTTGCCGACGGTAGACATGATCGCTCGACAGCCGCCGATTTACAAATGAAGTGAAACTGAAAAGGAAATTAAACTCAGTTGGCTGTTGAGCTTATCAATAAGCTATCGATGATGTAATGTAACCATTTAAATGGTTTGAATAGTAGTGAGTGGGGGAGATATGTACCGAAAAACCTTGAACTTCGCCCAAAATAGATCTACCTATCTTTCTATAGAGAATATAATACAATACAAATACACGTATTTGCACGTATTGTCAAAATTGAATTTATCTTCAACTTCTTATAAATAAAATATGCGATGTCGGTTTTTAGAACGAAAAAGTTTGATTTTTTTTTAATTGAGATTGATTTGGGTACAAGAAGAGGAAACAATGTATTTAAATTATCCCTAGACCCTAACCTGTTGTATATACAGGGTATTTGGTGGAGGGTAAGAACAGACGTGTGCCACACCACAGCACATTTTCTAATACCTTTCGGCGACTTCGAGAAACGGGAAACTTAACCCTTCGAGAACCTCGATTCAGTGCAACGCAGCAGCATGTTGCAGTAGACGAAGCCATACTCCAAGCGTTTAACGAGGATCACACTACCAGTACTCGAAAGTCAACGAAATACACAAAACAACAAGGAAATTTAACCTAATTTGAATCCTCTAATAGACGTATCAGTCTAAGATTAAAAAAGTAAAAAGATTTGTTAGGTAAGTAGAAAAAAGGTTTATTTTTTCTTTTGTATTTTTAGTTCGTTTTCCTTTTATGTGTTAATTTTTGACAAGTTTATAGACTTTTCGGCTACATGTGGTATACCGTTGTAATAAGCGATGATAAGATACATTTTTAAAAGCATTTGAACTCCTCGATCGCTTTTAGTTTTTTTTAAAACGATGTAAAGATGACCTTCTTAACTCACTTTTTTTTTTAACTTTGAGAGCGTATAACTAATTATTTACTGGTTTTTTTTAATGAATAATGCCTTCAATAGATGAAGGATACATCTGGGACCAAAATCAAATAAAAAGAACAATCGAAAACATGTTCCTAAAAAAATTGTAGGGGAAAAGAGTTAAATTTTCGGAAAATTATTTAAAAATACAAAAAACAGGATTAAAAAAATTGTAACGAGTTAGGGTCTTCTACTTCAATTTGTATTTTACAAATAGGTCCACCTACATACCCACCGAGTTTGTCTAACCCTCCACCAAACACCCTGTATGTAGTATTGTTGTTTAGGTGTCCAATCCAACGATTGTACCATTAACAAAGAATCATCATCATCATCATCATCATTCACGCATGAGCATGACACATATTTGGTGGACTCGTGATAGGCTTTCTAGGCTTTCTACGCATGAAGCCAAGCGTTCAATAACGTTTTTATTTTAGACAGTTAGACAGGAGAACGTCAAACACTTCGTCAATAAATATTTACCTAAGCAAGCGGCGCCGAAACAAAAAAGAAGTTGAAGTTAAAGATTTACTTATTGAACGGAACGGAACGCGTAATTTCAAAAACGCGCCTGTCTGTCTGTTTCTGTCCTAGAAAGAGAAGTCCATAGAAGGATGGCAAATGCCATCTCTTTCACACAAGAAAGAGAACAATATATCCTCAAATCCTGAGAAGAAATGAGATAGGTTGACTGTATATCTGTCTTGCTCAGCGTGTCAAGGTCAATCAGTCTAGTGATCAACAAATGTGCCTGGATATCGGTGGGTTTCGACGCAATATTGTTGTTTTCAACTTTACAATAAGTTTTTTCAAATTTAAATGTGGTAGAGTGATTCCGCGAACATAACTACACCTCCAATCAATAAAGAACCGAAGTGAAGATGGTTCAGAGCAGTGTTTTTCAGTGTAAAAGTTACAGTGAAGTGAAAGTGCCGGATTCATCATTCCACTGGTAAGAACAATTTATTTTGACTACAAAACGATCCAAAATGTACCATCTCTTAGATTCCCATCGAGACAAGGCTCAAAAATTGTGTTTAAAGTTAATTTTCATAAAATCATGAAAATTTAGGGTTGCCTGCACTAGAAAATAAAATTACCCACATGTCGCATTGAAACATTTTGAATTCCTTCATTGTTTAATAATGCATTCATATAAAAAATAGAATTATGTAACGATTTTACGTCTTCTTTGACTAGAAGCCACGGGTCGCAAAGATTAGGAACCCAATAAATATTTAAAAAAATGTAGGAAACATTTTGATGAAAATTTATTGATAAAAAAGAAACAGCGAACTTATCTGTGCCCTCAAGCTGTTCCAAGGCTGGTAAGAAAAATACTTTAAAATAATGCCTCCGTGCTACAGTGGGTGAAACTCTGTTTGAGACTCAGAAAAGTTTGTGATACTATATTTTAGTGTTTCTACTACCTACCTACAGCCCACCCTTTGTACCTTTAATAGTGCAATAAAGTTTAAATCATATCTATCCACGTAGAGGTCCGAGGAAGACGATAGAGGACTTATTTGATAGCCAATAATGTAGACAATAAAGTAATAACATTGCTGCAATTTCTATTTCATAACAGAGGAATATCAAATTTATAAAACACAAAGAAAGTTTTTTAAATAATTAGAATTACCGCGTAGCAATAGATTCCCTACCATAAATTATATTTTAAAATTTACGTATTATGGTTCTATATTATTAAGGTTTAAAAAGAATATTCTGTCGCCTATGCCTGAAAATGATAGATTTTTTTATTTTTGTTTTACCTAAAAGAGCTTACATACCAATTAAATATAAAAAATAGGTAGCTAATTGTTGTTTTATTTATTAATTTTTTACCCATTTCCGCATACTTTCTTATTTCCTAAGAAAAACGCAAGTAAACAATAGGACCTATCGGGTTGACGAATTATACCTTCAGGCTGTAACAAAAAGTAAGGACCAAAATCCACCACATTAACCTACCAGTATAGGAAAGACCTACAAAGGTTCGGTGAAATTCTAGGTTCTGAATATCTTGAAAAAGCCCGAAATATTTATGAACTGGAAAATCGCAAATCATATCCCAGGAATTTTGGGACATTCGGCATAAACCAAGTACCGAAATAACATTCGCATGCATCAGGTAACTTCGCGATAGTAGGTTTGATAGGATCTTTATTTCTTATAATATTGGGGTTATTAGCTATATAAAATATCACCAAAAAACCTGACATAAGAAATCTAAAATCGGGGTAAAAACTTTTGATGGCAACACTATTTCGTATTATCTGTCCCTCACACGAACCACGCTACCCAGACATCTTGTACTTTACTTAATCTATGGTTTCTGTTGTGGTGTGGTGATGTTTGTGCAAAAGTTCAATCAAATGTGTGTACATACTTTAGAGTGGATTACCTACATATAATTTTACCTTAAGAATCGATTTGAAAACATGGCAAAACTACACAATTATTATATTTTATGCCCTCTCATTGATCAGAAGAGTTTCCTAGGCGTTGCAGAAAATAAGGAAGACGAACATGTGATCGTAACTTTGGGACGAAATGTTGTCAACAAATACAGGGTAAAATCGTCTATTTGTTTGTACCTACACTAAATATGGTCTGAGTGCATATAATTCCTACCTTTACAATTTATATATTACGATACGAGAGAGTTTAACATATTATAATATAGAGAAAATACATTTTCAAGGTACATGTAAACATAACCTTTAAATAAAAGTTACATCCAACTATCTTATTTTTAGCTCTCTGATCAAAAACAAGTCAGCGGTTGGACTTCCCGCGACCACATTACTGCTCCTGTTGTATACGACGTATCACAAGACAAATATGTCGGTATTTTCAATAACAACACCATAAAAGCATGGGCTGAAGACTCCTCCAACTTGGATAAACTTAAAAAATACAAGGTAATTCTTCTTCTACCAACAAGCACTTCATTTCATTTACCAACAAGCACTATTCATATCAAGGGAGATTGTATTGAACCATATTTATTATCTTATTTTATTTTCAGTTCCCAATAAATATCCTGCAACTAGTGCCAAGGAGTTCAGTACCCCTGATCATATTCAGTAACGGCAACACAGCGAGCCTGCCTTACGCGATCGAGAACCGAAAGACTTATGAGAGCAAATCTCTACTGCGAGATACAGATACAATTGTCGATCTGTCCTGCTGGACATTCAATGCTACAGATTACATCTGCTATGTTGTCAAGCATGAAGGTGGCTATGAAGTTGTGAGCTGCTCTCTTAGAGTAGAGTTGGGAGACTTGGACCGTTCTACCCTGCACAGGGAGAAGATTGTGAGAAGTGATGCCGATGATGTCTACATTGTTGGGCACTTGGTGTATAAAAATTCAGTGTATATTTTATGTAAGTATCTACAAATGTATGAATATTATAGTCATTTAGGATGACCTAAGCAACCTTGTTATTATAAAATATTAAATAAGCACCAAAATCATTCAAACCTTGTGGTTCCTTGTTGGTTTCAATAATAACTAACCTACCTTTCTTCTTACAGGGAATGATGCAAAACTCACAGTGTATGACACATACTCTAAAACATGGAAGACCATAGGTTCAGTCCCTTGGATCAGCACCAAAACAGCTGTCTCAATGGCTAGGATTGGCAAAAACCATCTCATCATATTTGGAAGCAACAAAGATCAAGAAGGTGCCATTATTGTAGCTTACAACTACAGCCTTGGAGTTGGCTCCTGCAGATATCCCATGAAGCTGTACAGAGAACATGCTAAAATTTATTGCTTCCACAAAAGAATTGTTCTTGAAGCTTCTAATCACATTGGTATGCTGCCATTCACATTAGAAACTAAACGGAACCTCTCCAGCCTACTTGGATCCCATGACATTGTGGTGGATGAGAGCCCAGAGATTGCAGACTGGAATGTGTCATCTGACCCTTTACCTAAACTCAGCCAATTTGAGGAGAATGCCATAAGGCTTGGCATCACAGAAAGGAAAGCAGGTGTTCAAATCATACCAGATCTTATCAAACAAGACCAATATGATGAGCTAGTGACACTAGTAGAAGATTTCAGAGATTTGCCGGAGTCTGTAATAGGCAGTTTATTCAAATATGCTACACAAAGACTGAATCCTGACAATACTGATTTCACGAAAAAGGACTTCAAAGAGAGCATTGATCAAACAGTTGAATATGAACTACAATTGCTGAACTCCATTTGCAAAATCAATGTTTGTGATGCCTTGGTGATCCCACATTTGAGAGAATCGCTGACTGTTGATGAGTCCTTGTTCCTTCTCTGGTATATTGCAAGGTTGCTATTTGAATCAGAGGAGCCACTTGATATCTCTGAAGAGAGTAGGCTCTGTGATTGGCTGACTTTGATCATGGATGCATTCTACCAGCAGTACCTGATATCTAAAGAAGAGAGAGTGAGCAAGGTCCTAGCTTCTGTGAGAAGGTTAGTTATAAGCCAAATACAAGGTTTGCATTATTGTGACAGGATGATTGCAGAGATACAGAAAATGAAGACTTCAGGCAGTAAACCAGTTGCTGAAAAATACTACACCATTGAAATTATGCTTATATGAATATAAAAGATTTTATTTTACTTATTTCTATTTTTATATGTAGATGTTCTATGTATGCTATGCATATGCATAGCATACATGTTGATTGTAAGTAAATTATAGGCAAGCATCTATTCAACAGTCTTTTTATTAGCAGCTCTAGCAAACTGTACAACCATAGGTTTATCTTTCAATATGTACCCATTACTTTCATTCAAAGCAGTTTCTGCTAGCTCCTCATTAGGAAATGTCACAAATGCTTGTCCCTTCATCCTTCCTTCCTGCATTACCCTCACATCAAAACCAATCATCTCTTCATCAGTCAGACCTTCTACATATCTCTTGTAAATACTCTTCAGATCTTGTTCTGTCACAGTTTTGGCTAGATTCTTAATATACAGTCTCATTGAAGGTTCTCCAGGATGGTAGTTTTTGAACACAGGTAGTGCTTTCATGTCACGGTACGATAATCTATTTTTGACAAGGTCTAACTTGGACAAGACTGGTTCTTCTGATTGTTGTACTAGTGTCTCTTCTGTCTCAAGCTGCTCCGGTTTATCAAATTTCCCCAGTTCTCCTATAAGTGCTGGTTCCTCGCTTGGTTTCAACTCTTGATGAACCACAATAGATATTTCCCTTGTCTTTGGTTCTACAGGCATCTTTTCAAATACTTCCTCTTGGTTTATCTTCTTGACTTTAGCAGCTGATGGTGTCGGTAGCACTTTTATTTTCCTAGATGGAACAGGGAGTTTTCTTTTTCTTCGTAATAAAGGCATTGGTGTAATCTTTTCTATAGTTTCATCACTGGACATTTCTGACTCAGTCTCGCTGGGCACAGAAGGTTGGTCTGGGATAAAGATATTTCTAAATATATCTTTGAAGAATGTGAGTGCTTTGTTGTTTTCTTTGAAAGGAGAATTGAGGCTCATTTTATTCATAAGGTGTAGAGTTTGAGTATACAAAGGTTTGTGATTGAATAGAGTATAAATCATGTTTATAGCAACTTGTGGTGTAATGTCTGGGTATTTATAATTCAAATGTGGTGGTGGAGGCTGGTAGAAATCGATAGAAGGACTCCAGGCATTCAAAACTCGTATGAACTCTTTGACTAGCTTTGTTGTGTTGGATGTCTCTTCCGTCTCGAATTTGGCTTGAGTAACTGGCTCTTTATCGAAAGAATACTCCACAACCAGTCTTCTTTTAGCTATCTCGAGCTGGTGGAGTCGTCCAAGGGATTCTTTTGCCTTCTCGACGCTGTTGAATGACGCAAAAAGATAATTTCTTTTTTGAGAGGTTTCCCACACTTTATCTGCACCAAAATGCCGGAGAAGCTTTTCTTTATCTTGTAATGACAATGATGTCGGTAAATGGCGTATTAATAATGTCTTAGACATCGTTTTTTGCTAGTATTCGTCGTAATTTCAATATTATATTTCGCCAAAAACAAACAATTTTTTTTTTAGTAAACTACAAACCATCCTATGTATGTCAATGTCAAGTGGCATTTCAAACACGTCATGTAAGATTCATTGTCTCTTCTTTTTCCAGTTTCACGTAAACCATACGGGACTATAATATGTACAAGGCGTCCCACAGCCATGCTTGCCACATGGAGGGAAAGTACCATAAATTAAAATTAATGTAGATAGAATATTTTACTGAAAGAAGATATAATTTTGATTTTTAAAACAATTTAAACTACATTCAAAGATTTTTGAATAATCACCTGTTCTGAACCAGAAAAATGAATCGAACCCACCAAATTGTAAAAAAAAATCACCTAATTTAACGATACCGATCAAAAAGCTCAATCGTAAGTAACTTTTTTTCCCAAGTAACATAGCATCATTTTTACAATTTGACGGGTTCAGTAAAATATTCATATCTACAATATTTAAGGTACTTTCCCTCCATCATGTGGCATGGGCATGGCTATGGGACGCCCTGTATTCTCATCTCATGGAGCCATCTAGCAAAAAGTTGAAATTAACTGTATTCTATATTCTATGATATCTATTATATTATTTATATTCGTTTTCTTTCTGTTTGTTGTTGTTGTTTTCGTTCGTTTAGTTCAATGAGAATATAATACAATAACACTACTACGAGCAGTTTAGTTGGGTTCACAGAGTACTTTTAACGTAAAGAAATGCGTTAGCATCCCTAGTACAACGTGTGGTAAAGAATTTGGTTGGTTTCGCCGCCGCCGCCGCCGCCGGTATCTCTACAATAGTGTAAATTCTATCTGTTCGATAGTACTGTAAAAGGCATACGATGGCAGAGGAACCAAATAGAAAGACGGTCAAGGTTGTGGTTCTAGGTGATCTTGGACGAAGTCCACGTATGCAGTATCACGCTTTATCTCTAGCCAACAACGGCTTGAGAGTGGTTATCATTGCGTACGTTGAGTCTGCACCTCTCCCGGAACTTTTAGAAAACACAAACATTCACATTATAAAGATGAAGCCCTTAGTTTTTGATCACGGGCCGAAGTTAGTCCGGTATGCGGCTAAAGCGCTATGGCAGACGCTAAGTCTCTTGTTGGTTCTATTCACCAGTGGAAACTGTGAGTACATACTGTGTCAGAACCCGCCTGCAATACCCACTCTCCCAGTGTGCCGTTTCTACTCTCTGTGCACCAGAGCAAGGTTCATAATAGACTGGCATAACTATGCCTATTCTATCATGGCTTTATCACTACCTAAAGATCACCTCTTGCTCAAATTCTCCAAGACTATAGAAAAATGGTTTGGGCAGTCTTCAAATCACAATTTTTGTGTAACATATGCCATGAAGGAAGACTTGTTGCAGAACTGGAATGTGCAGTATGTTCTTTACATATATTGTAAACTAAATTTATTGCAAAATTTATTATCTCAGTGTAACTAATTTATATTTATAATTATCACAGAGCTACTGTTCTTTATGACAGACCTCCAAAAATATTCCACACAATATCAGTTCAAGAAAAACATGACTGGTTTTTGGAGCTAAGTAAAGAATATCCAGAATTTTCTTCAACCGAGGATCCAGAAAATCAAGTAGGCACAGCTTTCACATGGATGAAGAATAATGTGGTGGAGCTAAGGACAGATCGGCCTGGATTACTGTTTAGCAGCACCAGCTGGACGGAGGATGAGGATTTCAAGATTCTTTTGGAGGCATTACAAAGTATGACATGTCAATAGTATAAATTACAACAGACATACTATCTAATGATCTCTAGGAACAGTGAAAACTTCTGATAACATTTCACCTTATTTTATCATCTTTCCAGTTTATGAAACAACATGTAACCTCACAGACCAACTACCCAAACTTATTTGTGTGATAACCGGCAAAGGCCCCATGAAAGAATACTATAAAAACCTCATTGATTCCCGGCAGTGGACAAATGTGAATGTCATCACCCCCTGGCTTGAAGCCATAGATTACCCAACCATGGTGGCAAGTGCAGATCTGGGTGTGTGTCTTCACACCAGCTCATCGGGGTTGGATCTTCCCATGAAAGTTGTGGATATGTTTGGAGCTGGGCTACCAGTCTGTGCTGTTGACTTCTCATGGTAGGTTATAGTTATAAACGCTCAGATCAGACTAATTTATATCTACGAAGTGATGAGAATCAAAAGACACTTATTAACTTGTATTTTTTTTTCTTATTTTCACAGTTTTGTGTGTAATTAACATTATTGAATCATCTTCTTTCAATAAAGCTTATTCTTCCACCTTTCTATTTCAGTTTGTATGAGCTTGTTCAGCATGGAGAGAATGGATACACATTCAAGAATGGATCGGAGCTGTCTACACAGATTGTCAGCTGGTTTGAAAGCTTCCCTGATAATGAGAAGCAAAACGACATTGCAGAAAAGATGAGGAGAGAGCTCACTAAGTTTCAAGAATCCAGGTGGGAAGATAATTGGAATCGAAGGGTCAAAAGATACTTTGAAATGTAATTGAGTAATTTAAGTATGTAGCTTTAAGAATATTTGAATGCATTTATTTATTGTATCAAAAAAATATAGTGTACAGGGTCTTCAAAAAGAGAATTGTTGGCAAATAAGATTAATTGAGGTAAGATTTGATTCTCAGAGTCCGACTAAACCTTGAAATGTAATAAGTTGCTGGAAGGAAATTTAATGCAATCATTAATGTTTTGCTAAAATGTATGTTCCTTACAATTATTCTTAACTTATATAGTATGTAGGGATTTCAATAATGAGACAATGTTTATAAATTTTATGGCTTATTATTATGAAAAATACACATCTTTATCACTTACACTAATAGTCTTTCAATTTCTTGCTGAATGCCCTGAATTTGGGGCTTCAGCTGTGAGCCCTCATTGATAGTTATGGAGCACGCGATGATCGGGCGGGATACACCGCACGCGCGGCCCAAGGCCTGCTTAGACCGCACAAACACATAAGGTACATTCTTATCTTCACACAGAATTGGAAGGTGTAGCACAATTTCCAACGGCTCAGCATCAGCCGCCATAATAATGAACTCGGAGAGCCCACGGTTTAGTGTCTTGGTCGCCTCATTGGCGCCCTTCCGAAGCTGTTTGTAGTTGGAGGCCTGTTGCACGAGATTCAGAATCTTTGCTGTTAGGGGCGCATCCGCAAGCGGGTATGCTTTGGGGTTGACTGCTGCTTCAGATTCACCCTAAAAATGGAAATCGGATTACAGCATGAACAACAACGTGAGCGCGATTGACATAACCTCAAAACAATGTTATGTATACATGATTTACGAGCTTCTTTTAGAGAAAAGGTTATCAACAGAAAGTTAATGATTTGGCTAATTTGAAATAAAATTATAGCTGTGGGCTGCTAAGAGCACTTGTAGGTAAAACTTACCATGTTTATTGTTAGTGGTTACCGGAGCGTTGATTTAACTCAACCTCTCGGCGATTTCTCGCTTCACTGAGGAACTCAGATGAATTAGTAATTCGTAGAATCTAGGCTATCGTGTTTTCACAATAGTAAAAGTTTGGAAAATAAATTTCAAGACTATTTCAAAAACACGGGACACTCTCGCATATAATAAAACACAATAATGATGTGTGACATGTGTTGTGTGGTGTGGGTGGTGTAGGTAGTGTAGACTCAGTCAGTGTGTAGTGTTGCCATATGGATAAGGCATAGATTCCGTATTTTCGTTCAAAAAGTCCGTATTACCTGTGTACCTGCGTGTTAAGGCGCAATTTAACGCGAATAACGCCTTTTCACAAGTTATTTGCGTTAAAATGCGCCTTAACACGCGTTATCCGCGCTAAAATTATCGTAATAACGCTGATAACACGCGTTACGTTAAGTGTTATTTAGCATGGTAGCCCCATTGGTTCATGTTTAGGTAGGTAGGGGCAATAATCAAGTAAATATCCTATATATTTCTATATAATCCTTCAGCTGAATGCGTTCGAGTATCGCCAACCTTTCTCAGAGTCTATACAAGCGCCGCCGCGCCCCGCCCCGCCGCTGCCGCCGCCGGGCGTTACGTGCAAAACAGTGTCCGTAATGTATAATCTGCCTCACTGTGTGAATGTGGTCTATGCAGCCATATCCTCCGCGAAATCCGTCCTGTTCTTGTGGCTGGAACGTCTCCTGGCAAGACGGTTCATGACCACTCGTGAGAACAACTTATAGACGTGGCTCAATAGGTCTGTAGATTTAAAGAAGGTTTTATCTACCTCCTTACAAAAGAGCACCTATCACCAAACTCCCGCTCCACACTTTTAGAGTTCTCCCAATGTGAAGGACGATGTTGAAGATGCGTGAAAAAGCGTTATTTACGCTGAAATGCGACCATGAATTTATTTAATATTTACTGCATTATGTTAACCTTGAACTCGAACACATTTCTCAGGACCATTTTTTAAACAAAAGCGAGAGAAAGAATCATCAAAATCTGTTTACAATTTGGCGAAGATCTAAAAACAAACTTAGCTTATACAAACAGTCGAATTAAGAAACTCTTCGTTAAGTTGTAGGAATACGCTGTATGTATTATAATAACCATGTCCAGCAGTGGACTAATATAGGCTGTTGATGATTGTCATAACTAATCATCAGCATCTTTTTATCAAACTTCAAAGCACTTCTTAAAATTTCGGGCATTACGGGACAAATTCGTTTTGAAATATAGACATTTAAAATTTCAGGCGATTCGGGACAAATTCGTTTTCAAATATAGGCTTGTTGGTATCAGTCATTGTGAGATTAAGTCGTACCGATATCAGACATTTTGGGATTAAGTTCTTATGGACCGGAAGCATCATTTTGAGGTCAAACACAACAAATTTTGTATATATAACATCTGTTTGTTTGTTTGATTTACTATTATATAGTAAATCAAATAATTTAAATAATCTATATTCTATTATCTGATAGTATAGTCAGTCAGTCACGCCCACGCACGCGTCCATTAAAAATCAAAATCAACGTTGGTTGATTTGGTACCTATCCTTTCAAGATAAAGATTGAACGGTATCTGAATAATGTCATCATCACGAACCTATTTCTGAGCGCGAACGCCTCGTAAGCGCCTTCTAATCTTTCCTATGGTGACATCTAGTTATAAATCCTGGAACAAAACGTGATGTTTTTTCCCCTGAGTGAGGAACAGCCCTAGATAGAAGGAACAGCCGTCAGTTGTGTTGTGGCATCTGTTGAAGAAAGTATTAGTAGTTTTGAACATTCAAATGGTAAAATAAAATTAGGTCAATGAGAGTTGTAGGTATTTTACTGCGAAAACGTGTTTCTTTTATTTACCTATTATAATAGCAATTGCTTTTAATTTTATTTAGACGAATAAAGGTACGAAAAAAGTGTACTTACTACTAATTTTTCTTTTTAAACATGAACACTTGCTACAGGGACGAGTTAAGTTTTTACTCGTCCCTGTTTTGCTTTTTATACCATGAACGCACAGGTAGAGCGTAAGTTAACACAAACACGCGCCGCCCGAGCCATGCTCAGACCAGTCTTGACATCCAAACTGCCACTTAAAACCAAGATTGGGGTCTACAAGACTTACATTCGCTCGATGCTCACATACGCAGCACCAGTATGGTACTCCCTGTGCTCTGCTACTAACCTAAAAATAATCCAAGCCCAACAGAACATCGCTCTCAGAATCTGTACAGGCGCCGGGTGTTACCTACGAAACAGTGTCATCGCAAGCGATGCAGCTAAGCACCATAAAGGAGTTTGTGGTCCAGCTGGCTCGCAGAATGTAGGATCGTGCGGACAACTCTTGCCACGTACACCCCAACCATACCCCAACGGACTCGCTCCTCAACACACGAGACCCCGGATGCAAAAACTCCGTGGCGACCTCTGCCCCGGGAACTCCTAGAGTCGCCCGAAGCCATCCCCCAGGATGATCAGAACAGCCAACAGGCTAATGAACAGCTCTTGAGAAGCCTGCAAGGCTCTCATAGAGACAGCACATGACTTGAGGAAAGCTTTCCTCGACGTAGAAACCGGAAGAAATAACTCTAGTTCGATTCCTGCCCGCATTCAACAACGTAGACAACGTTGAGTCGTATGTTGATGATTTGATGACCCAGGACAACCATAGTGGCGTGCGGCGTGCTTATATTTTGTTTGTTGAGTTAGAAGCTTGATCTTTTTACAGCTTCAAAGGGTTGCAGAAGAACTGAGTATTTGATATTAATTTCAACTGAGAAAAAGTGTCTTAACAGGCCGATAGACAGACGTACAACGATGATGTGATCAAATAAAATAAAAGGGACTTTTTTCGGGAAAGAAGTAGTTTTTTTTGTCTACTTTTTTAAAGCTCCGTTGTAAACATACAAACTAAAAAAAGTAAAAACTTTGAATAATCGTATCAACTCATACCCGAAATATACTTCGCAGAAGCATCCGAAACATAAACCGAATACAAAGCCATATAGTCGTGGGAAACACTTGAGATTGCCTCAGTCCCGCGCGCTTCTCGATTTTTTTTCCATAACAGAAAAAAAATCTATGAAGATAATGGTACGGACCCTTGGTGCGCGAGTCCGACTCGCATTTGGTCGGTTTTATTTGAGATAAATGTGGTGCGAGCTAGTGTACCTACGGTACAAAAAAACACCCACAGCCTGTGTTGTTTTTTATTCTGTAATAAATTTTCTTGAGTACATAATCAAGCCATTTGTACAACAGTTGCAGTTTAAGTCATAATATTATTTTCAGTATTGTGACATCATTCCTCTAACTAAATGGATTCCTAACAAACTAAAAACATTTACAACCCATTTAAGCCTATGTTTATGTACAACTTAGAGAAGAGTTACTTCTATAAAATTCGAGATGTTTACTTATACTAGGCAGGCTTTTTAAAAACATTGTTTTGATGTTGGTTCTGATTATTCTGAGGCACATTCTGGTTGTTCTGATTGTTGTATTGGTTTTGATTGTTGTAGTGTTGATTTTGATGGTTTCCAGCTTGACTTGAGAGGAACGCAAGGTGGCCTTTGGGACATTTATTTGCATAGTGGCCTTTGTTACCGCATTTGAAGCAAGTGACCTGAAAAAAAAAGTTAGATAAATAGTATTTTTAATATACAATACAATACAATTATTCTTTATTGCACACCATAAAAACGGATACACTGGACAGGAAAAAGACAAATAAAGTATGTGTTGTACAATGGGCGGCCATATCGCTTAAAGCGATCTCTGCCAGGCAACCTTTGGATGGACATGAAGTGTTAGAACAAGTATAGAAGGTGGCGTGTTATACAGAATAATATTTAATTGCAATATAATCATCTTAGAGCTACTGACTGAGAATATATTATCACTTTCATTGCCAATGACACATAAGTCCATCACCGCTGACACTGGGCAGTGAATGCATTATGCTGTTGTAAGCAACTGATGACATAATTTACAAAATCATGAACACTCTAGAACACAAAAATATTTTTATATTAGTTAATAAATAATACCTCTTCTAATGGTTTGTGCATAAGACGAGGCATGCGGGGGCCAAGGGGTTGGTGCATGGGCTGGTTCTGCTGGTTTGGTTGGTTGGGGTTCACTGGGGTTTCTTGGTGTTCATTGACCTGCCGGATCACCCCAAAGGAGCGTATCCTCTGCTCTTCTTGGCGAACCACTTGTTCTCTTTGCTGAAAAAACATAGGCAGCTTGTGGTCATCATTCAAAGCCAGAATGTAAACTCATTTGTCTAAGTCACACACATAAGTGTCGCGACAAATCTGCGGAACGTTCGGCGCCGATCGTTGGGTTCAATACGCCCACAGTGTTTTTCAAGTTCCCTATGACACAGCCGAAATTTCGTCGCCTTCAGCATAGCGCCGAACCTGCCTTCGAGGATTATTTCAGCCAAAACGCATTCAATGTATTTTGCAAGCGACACATCACCCGACGCGTTACGCGACCGTGAGTTCGGCGCGCTTAGTTGAATGTTCGGCGTATTCGGGTGCGACGTGGGGCGGCAAGCGTACCACTAGGTGTAGGTACCGACACCGACTGACGACGACACTGAACAACTAAACTTAGTGTAGCGACACATCAGCCGAAGGTACGGCGACGAAAGTTCAGCGGCTGAAGTTTCGCTCGTAATATTCCGGTATGACAAACCAAACGCTCAGAACGCGGTGTTGTGTTCAGTGCTATACGCGACTGTTAATTACGTGCGTCCTTGTAGTCTGTCGGTGTGGGTTGCACCTAGTGGTGTGCTGTTGTGATGTACCTACCTGAATTTCCCAATAAAAATAATATCCACTGTTGTAATAAAATCCATTTCCATTGGCTTAGAAGAAGAAGTAAAAAAAAGGGTTTTGTGTACATCGGTTAAATACATTGCCGCTGGTCGCTTGTCGCCGCACCCGGCATCCGAGAAGCGGAACGTTCAACTACGACCGAACTTTCGTTTTCGTAACGCGTCGTGCGATGTGTCGCTTGCTATGCAAAATACATTGAATGCGTTTTGGCTGAAATAATTCCGCGAAGGCAGATTCGACGCTACGCTGAACGCGCCGTAATTTCGGCTGATGTGTCATAGGGAACTTGAAAAACGCCGTAAGTTTCGCAGATATGTCGTGACACTAAGGACAGATGATATTAAATAAAAAGTTTCTCACATCAGCTGGCATTTTATGGCAAGTAGAAGCTTTATGCCCTACCCCAGAACAGTAATGACATATTGGCAGGGTTCTCTTATTGAGGTCCTTTTGGTCAGGAGGAGCTGGGAGTTCAAAGCGCGGGTGCATATACTTGCAGGTCTTGCCTTCGGGACAGAAACCTGCGAGGTAGTTGCAACATAGAACGCGCCGTACATGACGATGGCGGCATTGAGGGCCATGTCGGCAGAAACCTCGGTCATACCTGAAAACGATATAAATAACAAGTACCTAATAATTATACTTATAGGTTGAGCTGTTTTTCTAATTTTAACAAATAAATCATACCAAGGGCAGTCTTTAATCTTGCTTTCAGGGTCTATGTGTAGAAAAGGGCACTCTTTATTGTGGCATGCGTTGAATCTTGCATAGAAGTAGCATTCAGGCATTTTAGACATGTCATATTCATGTAGGAATTCACACTGGTCCCCCTTTTTACAGAGACCTCTCAGCCAATGCTTGCAGACCACAGTGCGGTCGCCGCGGACGTGTCTATACGGGCATTGAGGGCCGTTACTGCAGTTCCCCAGCTGAGTGTAGAATTCACAGACAGCTGCTGTTGATTCTAAAAAAGATTAAATTTTCACACACTTGATGGATACAAATGTAAAAAGAAGTCAAATATAAACAGTAAGAGACAAGATCAAGGGTCCTCGCTGTGATAAAACAGTATTTGGGCAGTTTCGGAGCATGGACATAAACATGACTTACTGTCCATTCCGGGGAAGGGCAACGGTAGAGCCCCAAATTGCTCTTCCAACGCATAATCGATGTCGAATTTGATATGGTCTACATTAGCTACTATTACTTCCATATTGACGAAAAATTAGCTATAATTACTCGAGAAACCTAGAAAATGCAAGCAAAGCAAGCAACGCGAATCGGCGAAACAAAATTTAACTACAGATGACGGATGGATGATGAGTGACAGTGCTAACAATATTTTTAATGACAGCGACACTTGACAAAGTCTTCTTATTGCGTAGGGGGAAAAAATACAGGATGCCAAGCTTTTCAGTTTTCGGCCAATCCACGATTTATTTTCCATGTATTTTCCATTATTGGACTGGCATAAAAGTGTCCAACTCAAAGAACTCAGTCCAATCCAACCACATATATTGCTAATTAAATTACAAAGATTCACAATCAAAATAATTACATGTGTCCAGATGCAGAGCCGTAAATAAAAATAAAATAAGAAGTTGAAGTACGTTACTTACCATCCACTTACCACCAGTTACAGTTACCCTTTGTTTTGATTTGATCTTCTATTCTAGGGTTTTGTTTGATTCTGTTCTGTCCAAGAATACGAGAATTAGGACGAGAACTATATTCTTTCTGTCTGAAAAAGTGGAAAATTCTCTTTCTACGAAAGAAAACCTTTAAATATCTGCTGCTGTCCAACGCAATATATTTATCAAAATGTCTATAACAGATCTAAAACACACACTCAGAAAGTATGAGTTCCCAAATTGTGCCCACGAAGCTCTCATCAGGATTGGTAAGATACCTAATTCCCTCACCATATCTTCTATTTTTATCAGCATTTAAAGGCGTTCTTATCTCCAGAACAACTATTAGTGGGCCGCGGAGCACCCACAAGCAAGCAATACGATGTGGCAATGGAGATCATAGCGGAGTTTGTGTTTTGCGAGACCGACCGGCGTGGAACGCGTCGATCAGGTATCCTCAGTTCACTGCAAGAGTTGCAGCTTATAGATGTCATAAGTGAATACCTGGGCTCGTGCGCCAATGAGATCACGAAGAATACCGTGTTCCTGTCCATGTTTGGAGGCATGGAGTCATTGCGGAGACTGAAGGTTTTGGCTATACTTGCGAGTATGGGCGTCTCAGCTTCCAGTACCCCTGTAAGTGTGCTTGTGCCATTCATTACTAGCATTTGTATATATTTATTACATAAAACAACAATTATAATACAAAAACAATGAAATATGAACTTGTTAATAAATTTATTCATTCATAATCACAATCACTTTTTTATATGAAAATTGCAGTTTTTTTGTAGGTAAAAAGCTGCATAAGCTTAAAATTAGTTCTGTATATTTCACTGATTAATTTAGCATGCAAATAGATACAATAATTATAAACATTCAGAGACAGTATTAAATTTGTCAATAAGCCACTATTAAATGCAAAAGTTTTGGGTAACTATTCATTCTATAGATATTTTGATAGATATTTGTGGAGGTTATTAGTTGGGTTCCTAGTTTTTTATTTTTAATCATTAATTTTTGAGCTCTAAAATAATTTGGGGGTAGGTATTTTGTTTTTTCTTTGTTTTGTATTTTTAAGTATATAACTGTTTGACTTCTATTATTTTAGTATTTAAGTTTGTGCCTAGTTCTTAGTTATCCTTTGTGTTTTTAAAATTGTAATGGGTGGTGTCAAATAAACCTTTTTCATTTCATTTAATTTTGTTGAAAATTCATCCAACAGCACTAGTAAAAACGTTTTTCAGCAGATTCGGGTGTTCTAGATAAACAATTCTATCTGGGTCTAACTTGCTTCCATTGAGATATTAGCATAGCTATATGTGTGTTGTTTATGCAAATGCAATAAGTCATCACAGTTCCGATTTTAGGTGCTTTCAGCAGTGGGAGTATGGCTCCAGCAGATGGGCTGCTCATCCACGCAATCCTTCAACTTAGTAGAGAGCATCGTCCGAGACCACTTCTTCCTGAACACTTCCAACCAGGCAGCTCTCCGCTCCCTGGCCACCACAGTTCCGCAGTTCGTAGCCAACTTCATCACAACTGTGACTGAGCTTTATATGCAGGAAGTTCAGGGTGTGAGGAAAATGCCGCCGAAGAATCTGTTGGAGGTTATTACTTCCTGGGTAAGAATTGCTACAATTTTTTTCTGCTTATAATTTAGTTCTGTTAGACATGACTATACAATCCATAAATTTTTTTAGTACAATCCATAAATAAATTAGTTTGTGTTGGCACCTAATTAATTGAAATAGTATGTTTGGATGTAGGAGGTAATCAACTATAAATTATTGGTGTAATTTTTTACAAATAAACAGCATTTTCCAAAGTTGTTCCATTATCTTTAGACTCAGTTATATCCAGGAACCATCAAAACCAAAGTATTTCAAGGACTCGGTTTCATCCGCATGCTGAGTATTTTGTATGGATCTGTTCTTCTATCAAGTTAGAACAGTCGTTTTGACGCCAGGTGTCGGTAGCGAGTGGAGAAGCTGAGTGGGTCTAAGCTTTCGCTACCGCCAGTAGGTTTAAACAGGACTTTTTTTTTACTAAAATCACAAATTTACAGGTTTGCACAAACCCGTCTCTCTGCATGTCAGCCCAGCTGAACCCGGCCCCGCTGCCCAACGGCGCGATCCCCATGGCGGCGGTCACACCGCTCGCGGGGCTCATGCGCTGGTGCGCTCTGGCGGCGCTCTATGTAGAGGAGGAAGGTAACAACAATTCTAGTAATCGCCGTCTGTCTTAGAGTAAGCACAAACCCGTCTCTCTGCATGTCAACCCAGCTGAACTCTGCCGCGCTGCCAAGCGGCACGATCTCCACGGCGGCGGCGGCGCGGCGGCGGTCATACTGAATTAAAACGAAACCTCCGATTCAAAAACCTGGATATTTTTTGTATACAAAGGGGTTACAAAGCCCGAGGAATACTGGTGAAAAACATTTAACGACATTGGTATCATCCAAGCAAAGCATAGAAGCTAGAAACAGTTTTTGATTTTGAAAAGTTTCATTCATCAATTAATTGATCTCTCTTTCATTTTTGAATACAAATTCAAATCTATTGCGCTCCACATGTGAGATAATGTGTTGCTGAAGTTTGTGTTGCAGTTTTTAGTGATTTCATTGCTGTCACCTTGTCGCTTTCTGTTATTTTTATCGATTTTTGTTAAGTTTTTCAAATTTCGTTAGTTGGACATTCATAAATGTCTTTGTTGATATAAAATATAAACATAAAATATGTCGCCAAAGGACCGTAAGGACGGTGTCTGTTACTGAATATTAAATATATAAAATTTCCTTGTCTACCGTGAAACTTGTCTAATTTTACCCACGAAAAATAAAAGGAGCATGTTCTCAATTCTGTTGTTTGCTTATTTTGTATGTATGTTCCTCGATATCATCGCCAATTGTTTCTCATTATCATTCCAATTTTGATATCCAACTCAAAATTACTGTGTACCTAATGACCACTGTGTGATCGTTTGATAGGGCTGTTAGACATACTGTAGAACAACTTGCCTTGCAAAAAACCAACATATACGAGGGGAGTTCAATGTATTCTCGGTATTGGTATGAAAGAATAAGCAAAAAATTCTGAATAAAATTTATTTTTCAATGTAGTCTCCTAGAATCTCAATACACTTATTTGTTCGGGAAAGTAACTTTTCAATTCCCTCTAAAAAATATTTTTCTTCCTGGCCTGAAAAATGTTCATTTATTGCTGCCTTCAACTCTTCATCGTCGGAAAAATGCTTTCCACGAAGGACTTTTTTAAGATTAGGGAATAGAAAGTAATCACTAGGGGCTATGTCCGGGCTGTAGGGTGGATGATTGATTTCTTCAAATCCGCACTCCCGCACAGCAGCCTTGGCAATACGCGCCTTGTGAACCGGCGCGTTGTCGTGAAGCAGCAAGACACCTGCAGTAAATTTTCCACGTCTTTTTTCTTTTATTGCCTCCTTTAAATTACGCAGGGTGTTTGCGTAAGATGCACCAGTAATACTTTGACCTTTTTTTGTGTACTCGATTAGCAAGATTCCCTTAGAATCCCAAAACACTGTGGCCATGAGCTTTCCTGCGGACGGGGTGACTTTGAACTTCTTCGGTGGGTCTGTTCCTTTTCTATGCCACTGCATAGACTCTTGCTTGCTCTCAGGGTCATAGTGATGAACCCACGTTTCATCATCAGTAACAAGCCGATCGAAAATACTTTGCGGATTTTCACCACAGAGCTCCAAAAACTCCTTGCAACAGTCAACTCGCACTTGTTTCTGAAGCGCTGTGAGCATTCGCGGCACCCATCTTGCACTGACCTTTGATAAATTCAGACTCTCATGAAGGATAGTGTGAATAGTACCCACGGATAGCTTAGTTCTTTCTGCTAATATTTTCACTCTTACACGGGTATCTTCGAGTACAAGTTTCTCGACGAATTTGACGTTTTCTTCAGTAGAGGCAGTAACCGGCCCACCGGCACGGGGATCGTCTTCAATGCTCTCTCTACCCCGTTTAAATTCACTTGACCACTTCTGAATTGTAGATAATGAAGGCGCAGAATCTTGGTAAACAGCCACCATTTCTTCGTGAATTAATTTTTGAGTTTTTCCTTGTTTTGTGAGGAATTTTATCACAGCGCGATGCTCGATTTTTTTCATCATTGTCGAATCAGTCATCGTAGTTGTCTTTTCGCAATCATATCTTGAATATTAATGGTGACAATTAAATGAAATTATGTATTTATACCCTCAAAGAGTGTCATTAACTAATGAGATAATTTACCTACCCTCATCATTAGTATATCACTTCGATACCGAGAATACATTGAACGCCCCTCGTAGGATCCAGCATCCCTAGTAGGTACGTTACCATGCAATGGAATGGTATGACAATGGCTTTGGATTGCATCATTGTCGTGAGATAATTCTCGATGCAACATAAACATAATTTTCGTGAATAACATCACATATTTTGCATCTATTTTCAGAACCCGAATTGATAGAAATACAAACACCACTAAAACGGATCAAGCTTGAGTACGAAGCTGAGCGCACAATAAAGCAAGTCACACACAAGCAGCTGTCAATCCCAGAGTTGTACACTAAGCTGCACCTGGGAGTGTTGAACAGTTTAAGGGCCGGGCGGCGCGTGAGCGGCCCGCCTACAGCCATAGGGCCGCAGCTGATAGCGTCGCTGGTGCCGAGGGTGCAGGCTTACGCGCACCAGGTTGCAAAGCTAGGGGGGAACCTCCAGACTGATGAAAAACTACAGGTACCTAATGCTCTTTTTTCTAGTCCTATTACAGAGACAATAAAGAACGTGCGCGAACCTACTTTGAGAGAATACTCATTATTTTATATTATACTAGCTGCGCCCCGCGGCTTCGCCCGGTTGGAAATCTATGTGTCAAATGATTTTAAAACTTTCCTCTTGAATCACTCTATAAAAAAAACCGCTTCAAAATCCGTTGCGTATTTTTAGATTTAAGAGCCTTTATTCCTAAAATGCGCAGAAACAGTACTTTTCAAACCCGTTTATATCATGAACCACTTATCTTATAGTATATGTTATTTACTAATAATTTTAGGAAATGTTAGTGTCCAAATAGTTTGACTATAAAATATTTCGATTAATATAGTATGTACGCGTTCTATCAAGATAACTTGTGAGAAGTTTTCATAATTTCCCTTTCAGCATCAGTTTCGAAGCTCAAAATAATAGAAAATACTGACATATCTAATTAAGAAAAAAATATAAACTACTGATGAGATCCTTGGCTAAAAATCTAATTAGAAAGATGTTTGGTTTTGGTATCCTACTATGAGAAATTAAAATTAAAAAAATGTGAAATATTACGAATATTTCACATTTTTAAATGATGTTTTTACCGATATACCTTATTTAATTTAATATAATAATAGCCTACCAATAAAGTGAAGCATCTTTTTTAAAATCATACATTTAAAATTTTTATGATTTTGTTGCTATTATTTTTCTATAAATATTTTAAAACTACTATAAAACGCTGCGCGAAAATCAGTCCGCCGCGAGGCTTTCTAGAGTGTGGTCACGTCGCTCATTAAATATTTATAGAAAAATAATAGCAACAAAATCATAAAAATTTTAAATGTATGATTTTAAAAAAGATGCTCCACTTTATTGGTAGGCTATTATTATATTAAATTAAATAAGGTATATCGGTAAAAACATCATTTAAAAATGTGAAATATTCGTAATATTTCACATTTTTTTAATTTTAATTTCTCATAGTAGGATACCAAAACCAAACATCTATCTAATTAGATTTTTAGCCAAGGATCTCATCAGTAGGTTATATTTTTTTCTTAATTAGATATGTCAGTATTTTCTATTATTTTGAGCTTCGAAACTGATGCTGAAAGGGAAATTATGAAAACCTCTCACAAGTTATCTTGATAGAACGCGTACATACTATATTAATCGAAATATTTTATAGTCAAACTATTTGGACACTAAAATTTCCTAAAATTATTAGTAAATAACATATACTATAAGATAAGTGGTTCATGATATAAACGGGTTTGAAAAGTACTGTTTCTGCGCATTTTAGGAATAAAGGCTCTTAAGCATACATAGAGACAGACAGACAGTGGGATGTGATTTTGTTTTATACTATGTAGTTAATTTGACTGATCAAGAAGTTTCAGAACTGGCTGGAATAATCTTACTAACGATTAATAACTAAGCATTTATCAATCGCGTCTGTTACCATCTTCACGCAACAGTTACACACTACACTTACATTTCATAAAAGTTAAGCTTAGAGCTACTTGTATGTGCCACCTGTTCAATCATTTCTAGTACATGTTAGTCAAAATTGTAGTTTTAAGAAGCATTATTTATATTGGCTACAGTCTACTCTTTTCTTGCAAACCCATGTGAAGCTGTCAGCAAAGTTAGTAGGTAGTAATGATGTTTAGATGACATATCTTATCTATACACTACACAAGCTGTGCTTACTTAGGGGCTAGATGATGCTGAAATAAACTTTGAATAATTCAATAGTATTATTTTCCAGGAATGCCTAGACAGAATAGGCCAATCAATTCAAGTGGCCCTTGCGCATGGTTGCATCTATGGCAACATCAACACCCTTCTTGCCACATTACAGACACTGCCTGAGAACAGACTGCTCCAGATTGTCATCAAAACACACCAGCCTATATGACCAGCGGCCATGGTGATAGGCATTCTTACCTATTAGACCAGTGGTTATACCCACTGAGAGGAGTGTAGCTGAACAGTGAATAGACAATGCAAGAGTTTAAGTTTAAGAGATGTACTCAGAACATGTTATTGGAATGGTTGGAATAATTGGTTCCATTCGATTTCATTTGTTTCCCTTCGTTTGATTGAAAGATCTTGAGTTCTTAATTATGGATGTTAAATTATAAATTTGATTTAATCAGAGCATTTGTAAATAGATAGATAGAAAACACTAATATATACCACATAAAGACCGGAAGCTAAACAGAAAATGCTTAGAATATAGGAAGTGATAATACTTGTGTAAAAATAATAAAACTGTGATAAAGTAACCTGTGTTTATTTCAAAATGGTTTGAACCTACGACTCTGCTTGATCTGAGCTATTTTCCTCTTATCCTCCTCAAACTTCTGTCTTAAAGTTACAATGTGCTTCATCTTGGATTCTCTTATTTGGAAGGTGTAGAAGTTCTTCAATTCTTTCCGTTTCTTATTCTTCTCTTCTTTTTGCATGACTTTGTTTTCTACTTTCTCTGAGCGTGCAAAGCTTTGTACCTTGCCTCGTTTGGTGACCGTTGTCCATCCTTCGTCATCTTCCTGCTCTAGTTTTCTCTCTTTATCTTCAGCCTTTTTAGTCTCTGCATCATGTTTCTTCATAAAGTTTTCCACTTTTTCTTTCATACTAGTCTGTGTTAGTATTGAACTGTTGTATTGCTCTATCCATTTACTCATGCCAGTTAAAATCTTGTGTTTTTCTGAGTTCATAGGTCTTAGTGCTGTTAGTTTCAATGCATTGTGCAGCTCTGATACTTTGCTGAAGACAACATAACCTACTTGAAATGTTGGTTTGAGCATTTCTGCTATGAACTGTTCTCTGGTAGGATCTATTGTATTTGGCTTATGACTAAGCTTTACTGATTGAATTTTTCCAGCTTCTCTGAAAGCATTAGTGATTCCCTTGTCGTCAGCGTACGGTGGAATATTTACAACGAATAATGTGCGTCCCGAAGGCTTGTCTGTAGTGTGTTCTCTTACCAAGTGTTCCTTGAAGTAAATTGTATGTGGGGATTCTGATTCCTCGTTTAATTTTAGCTCTAAAGCTGAAAAATAAATGATGGAAAGGATTATTTTGTTTGATTGAGACATAATGTACCATCAAAAATTTATCAAGGTTTTAGTTACATAAAACTTTACCTCTAAAGTCTTGTAACCGTTTCATGGACTTCATTATGATATTTCGTTACACAACTGTTTTCATATTACCACAGTGAAATTTTTATAACAAGGCAGCAATATTGAATTGCATGTTGTTTTGAATTGAAATGAAAATTGAAAAGTAAGGTTATGTATGTATGTTATTTTTGTTGACATTAATAGAATCGTTTAATAGTTTGGACCTAACTCGAGAAAATGCAAGACTTGGAGATTTCTCTTTATATTTTCTGAAAAGTGAAATATTTCAATTGTCTTGATCATATTCTTTATAAACTACAAAACTCAATAAACGTTGCACGTAAATAAAGATAGTAAGAATTAAAGGAGGATTAATATTTTCGTCTTCAAATAAATTCGTTCAAAAACCATTGATCGAAACGTTCGTTAACGAGTGACATGACATCGTGACACACTTTTTGACAGCTGGCTGACCAATCGTTTGTGACTTTCTGTCACACTTTCATGTCCGTTGCTGAAGTTTATCTGTTTTGTTTTCGTAATTTGTCGTAATTTTACGGCCATGTGCGGTTATATCTGTGTAATGGACAAAGTATTCAGTGATGCTATCCACCACTGTAAATAGTAAAGTGAAAAACACCAGGGGTGCGGATAACTCCGACGCTCTGGAGCGGGAAGACACCAGTCAGGAAAACACCAATCACCAGAGGGTCAGAGGTTATGCTAGCTCCTACGATGCGTCCTCGTCGTTCGGGGGACCCACCAGGGACGGACACTTCCGGTCCCGCGGTCGTGGGTCCGAGTTCCGGGCGTCACGCGGCGGCGGTCGCGGCCGCGGCGGCTATGGCGCGAGAGGAGATCGCGACCCGCTCGACAATCCCTATAAATACCACGAATCGCTAGGCCAAAGCACCAACGACACCTGGTCTCAAGGAACCGGTGGCGGGAAATTCTATGAGCGTCAAGAGCTTGCCTTGAACCTGCCCGAGGACCCACGTATCTCCAAATTGCTGCGGCGGCTCTGTGCCGAATTGGACGTCGAGAAGTCGCTGCTCATCTGCACTAAACTTCAAGATGCCATCATGCTGCCTGATAACACCCACTACATCCGCCGGGCTTATGAGATACTTGTGGATTCACTCCTGGATGTGTTGTATGATGGCCCAAGTCCCGAAACTAAAGAGGGTGCAGCTGTGGTCCTTGGTAGGATTGGCTATGTGATGGGCCCAGACTTTAGGAAGCACATGGACTGGATCTCATCCATCTATGCTACCCATAACTCATCTATCAAGCACTTGCTCATACTGTCTTTCATTGAGACATACCAACTGGATATGATAACACCCCATCTGGCAGACTTTGCGGAGTTGACTTTGGACAAATTGCAGACAATTATTGAGAGCACAGATTCATCTGAGGTGTTCATTGCTGCTATCAATGCAGTAATTGTAATTTCAAATTCATATCCTGAGCACTTTGCAAATCATTTTGTAGATACAGTTGACATTTTGGTCGGGTGGCATGTTGATAATGCACAACCCAAGAAGATAAAAGACTTTGCACTTGAGTCAATGTTGAAACTGAGCCGTCATTGGCAAGCTGATGTTGGTTTTTCAGTGAATTTGTTGAACCAATTTATAGAAGATATGGTTACATATTCTAATGAGATGGAATCAGAGAAAGAGGAGGCTGCATCATACGAGGAGTGTGTACAGAAGATAACAGCTTTCCTGAATGTGTTCAACACTGTTGTGAAGAGTCTGGGGCCGCTGCTGAACCCTGGTGTGTCGCAGGGTATCATCAGCATATCTTGGACATTTTTGACAGAAGCTTTGACAAAAATACTGCAAGTTTTGACAAATGTATTGAAGGATGAAGTGGAAACTGACTTGATATTGGCAGGTAATGAATGTATCTGCTTATTATTGAAACATCTGCAGTCAAAGAGTACTTCGTGCATGCCAGCATTATTTTCTATCATTACAATTCAATTAGAAAGCTATTTGAATGTTGACTCCACTGTTTGCCTCAGTGTGATTAACTTAATTTCTGTGACAATAAAGGAAATAGCCTCTAACCTTCCTATTGAGTTTATAACTGAGTTGTTAGGACCAGAATCAAAATTGCGTCCCCTAAGATTATCTGAAAGTTCTGAAATACTGAGCAGTGTGTTGACAGTCTACAGTAATCTGTTAAACCTGAAAAACATTCCTCTTCTGCAAGAGACTTACAAATATGTCTTGATGGATATACAGAACTCCTACATTGTCATTGTACCTGATGTAAACATCATAAAAATAGAGTACACGGAATCATTAAGAATGGAAGATTCTGAGAAAAATGTGATATTCTATCTTCAATGCTTATCGGAGCTTGCTAATGCCAGTAACTCAATCATAGGAATGTGGGCATTGCAACCTAGCATATTAGAATTATTGGCGATCAAAATGTGCCCCAACAATGAAAACTTGATCAAATCTGCACCAGCACTGCAGTTCTCTGTTCTCTACCTGCTGTATTCGCATTGCAAAAAGAATAATCACTTTGTCGCCTCAAGCGAACTTGTGACAAACACCCAGCAAAGGGCCGGTGACATGTTTGGGTTGTCCAACCTGAGCATCGGCGAGGTCTCTGGTTCCAGCCCAACTTCGGGGCACCTCACGGTCATATTGAACACCCTTAGCATGATACTTGATGATGAAATGCCGAAAGAGACATTACTGTTGGCTTTGCACTGGACCTCAGACATACTTTGCCATTTAGACAAGTATTTGCACATGGTGAGCAGATGCAAAGGCTTTCTTGTTCTGGTAACGAACATGTTGACGTTAGGGTACAGCTTTGATGGAACTGTGGTCCTTCTAGTCATGAAGAACTGCCAACACCTGCTGAAAAACAATTTTACATGGAACATGATGGTACTGAAGACTATCGCGGTTCTCTGCATCTTGCACATTGATAATCAGAATAAAGAGGTGTCTAAAATATCGAAAAACGTGCTTTTCAACTTGCCTTGGGACATAGTGCAACTCGAACTAGATAACCAACTCGTGAAAATATTTTCAAGTCGCAAAACAAGTCTGCGAATTTTGAACAGTGTTACGAAATCTAATTCATTCAAGGAGTATCTCATCAGAGGATCATTTTCAAACTTGTCGCAACAGCAGTTCAAAGTTGTGGTGAGTTACCTTCTCCAGCTGGTAATGAATGACCATAGTTGCCTGACAGATATATTCTTGAATACCTGGCCTTTGCAATCAGATGAAGACAACAACCTTTTCTTTTTCCGTCAATGTACCACGAATTTTTCTTCGATATGTATCGGCTGGGCGCTATCAGAATTAGCTCATACCTGCGTTGCACTGAAACTTAGAACTCCTCTTGGAAAGCCTCATGAAACTTTCACCAAGATAGAAACAGCTGTGAAATATATTGCAAGAGATACATCTTCTTCCGAATCCAAGTATGAAGGTACCAACCAACACAAATTGGTTGACGTGATTGTAACAGAACAGAAAAGAGCACGTTGGGTTACGGAATATATGATGTTTTTAGAAAAATACATTTACAATGCTGTTGAGGGCACCGCAACTGTCTTGCCTGCGGTTGCTAAGCCAGTGAAAACCTTCTTTCACACGAATAGATCCACCTGCCGTGAATGGCTGAATAGGGTGCGCCCTGCGGCGCTGGCCGTGAGCATTTATTCCGGACACTATGGTGCCGCAGTGTATCACGCGTCGTTGATTCTACAAACAGCCGCCAATACAACTACCAACATTGACATCGAGGCGATAACAATGAGCGTTGCGCGCGCTCTTATAAAGATCGAAGAACCGGAAGTCTTACACGGACTCTACATTTGGATAAAGCAAACTTTCGACAAGAAGTTCATATGGTTGAAGGGAGCTGCTGAACAAGCAAATTCTAAACATGAATTAGCAATTGAATTTTACAAGAAAATAATTAACTTTAAATCAAACAATGACGAGACAAAAGACGAATCAACTTCGTCGCAATTAGATACTAGAAGCAGTAGATTTATTGATGAGCAGATTATGGAGAGTTACAAGTACATTCAACATTGGGGTGATATGCAGACCTGGAAAGAAAATGCACATAACATGTACAACTCTCAATGGGATTCTTTCACAGATCTAAAGTTATTTGATGAAGGCGGGGAAATTCCCAAAGAACTGAGTAACTGGGATATTTTGGATAACAAAAGCAATGAAATTTATAAAAACTCGTGTTCTTATCAAGGCATGCTCAACAAAATTGAAACTACGCTAGTTTACACAGCTGTGAATATTTGCCACTACGATTATGCAGAACGAAAATATGAAGATCTATTGAAATACTGTGAAGCCTTACTAAATTCTGCTACAGAGGAATTTTCTAAAAGCAATTCTGTACATTTTCTGAAAGAAGTTGCTGTGTTACAATTAGCTAATCGTGGATTGACAGAAATAACCAAGATCGGAAAAATAATCAACAACCCTTTTAAACCATCTGCAGTTAAAGATTATAAATACTGTACTGAGCTAAAAAATCTAAGCAAAATCTCTTGGTGGAACCAATACTTTACGAGGCTCAACCCATCTGAAGAAAATATTTATTTCGCGGAATGCCTTCGTCTCGATGTTGTTAAGAGCGCAAGAAAAAATTCAAACATCGCTATGTCCAAGAGAGAGCTGTTGAGACATTTCAAACATAACGCTGCATTCCAAATGTATTTAGGCCATGTTGATAATTTGGACGACTTGAGTGATCTACTTCTCGTATCAGCAAACTCGTATGATTTGGACATTTGGACTCTAAATAATGCCACAGCGTTGAGTGAACTCTGCAAGCTAACCTATAACAAGGATGAAACTAAAGTGAGGGCCATCAATCTATGCGCAAGTGTTTCACTTGGCTTCTCCCAAAGACTGGCTATGGGAGAACAGAGTTACGAGCTACGGGAAAAAGGCACAAGAATGTTACTGACTTTATCAAAATGGGTGCAAAATGAAAGCGACAATGTTTTAGAGAATGAATCACCATTAATAAAATTTGTATCAGCTCTGCCCGAGATTGGACTCGTAGACAACAATGTATCTGAGAATGTCATACCACTTTGTGACTCGGCTGTTGGAAAGCTTTTGCAGTTCGGTGTCAATCAATGCCCAGGATTGGCGAAGGCTTGGGCAAGCTTCGCAGGCTGGTGCTTCAGATGGGGGAGAAAGATGGTAGAGTACAGTTCTAAAACTGGTGAACAACTCACTGATAACGATAAGTTGCAAATAGAAAGCGTTATGATCGGATGCTCTCCTCAAGATTTTGAAGCTGTGTGTGAAATACTGTCTAAAACAAAAGCAACTTGTGACGACGAAGATATTGATTGGAACGAAATAAACACATCGGAAATGATAGAAAGCCAGCTACGTACAGTGCCGTGTCTCAGTAAAGCTTATCCAGAACATCTCGCCATGCTAGTAGACATCTGGCGGCAGGCTCAGAAAAGAGTTTTTTCATATTTCGAGCTCTCTGCTGACGCTTATTTCAAATTTCTACAACTAATTTGCGCTGCAGACTACATCAACCATAGCGGAGAAAATGCGGTCGTAAATGCGACATTGAGGCTGCTCCGTTTGATCGTGAAACATGCGATGGAATTGCAAACGGTACTCGAGTCTGGCTTAGCAAACACGCCGACCCAACCTTGGAAAGTGATAATCCCGCAACTGTTTTCGAGACTCAATCATCCTGAAACTTATGTGCGGAAATGTGTATCAGACTTACTGTGCCGGCTGGCAGAAGATACGCCACATCTTATTACATTCCCAGCGGTCGTCGGTGCAGTTGAAAATGAACAGAACGATCTTTCCGAGTTGAATTTAGTAAAATCATTCCTAGCTCATGACGCAGAAAGCCTTGAAGAAAATGAAGATTTAGATGACTCCGCGAGTGACAAAGTTATTAACAACGAACTAAACTCTTGCTTCCTGGATATGGTAGAAACATTGTCTAAACAAGCACCAAAAACTATCCTTCAAGTAAAGCTTCTGGTTAAAGAATTGCAAAGAATCACGTTACTATGGGACGAACTTTGCCTTGGCACGTTAGCTCAACATCACTCCGATTTTACTAAACGCCTATCTCAGATGGGAGTCGAGATAATAAAAGTGAAAGAGAACCCAAACTTGACGGCTGACGAGAAAGAATATCTCATTAAAGAGAAACACAGAATTATATTCGAACCGATAATTTACGTGCTTGAGCAACTCAGTCGCGTTACGTCGGCCAAGCCGGAGACTCCGCACGAGATCTCTTTCCAGAATAAATTCCAGTCTCTCATTACCGATGTTATCGATAAACTCCGGAATCCTGCTAATCCAGAAAAACCACAGGAATCCTCGGCTCATTTAAAACAATTGCAAATAAAACTTCAGCAGAAGGTAAACAAGAGGACTTCATACATCTTGCGAATGTCTGATATCAGCCCTGTGCTCGCTGATCTCAAGGATACAGTCATCACAATGCCCGGAGTGCATACTAATCAGCGAACTGTCAGAGTTACCATTAAATCAGTCGAAAATAACGTTGCAATATTGCCTACGAAAACTCGACCGAAGAAGTTAGTATTCTACGGATCTGATGGAAAAGCCTACACGTATCTATTCAAGGGCCTGGAAGATTTACACCTTGATGAGAGAATTATGCAGCTGCTGTCCATCACGAACACAATGCTAGCGCGCGACTCTGAGAACAATGATAACCAAACGTACAGAGCGCGGCACTACTCCGTCATCCCCCTTGGACCCCGGTCTGGTCTCATCAGCTGGGTGGACAACGTCACGCCTCTGTTTGCGCTGTACAAGCGCTGGCAGAACAGAGAGGCGGCCATGCTATCTGCGAAGACAAACAAAACCGTTAACGTTCCGCGTCCATCGGAACTTTTCTACAGCAAGCTCAACACCCTTCTCAAAGAAGCCGGTGTATCTACGGAGAACAGAAAGGAATGGCCGGTGTCTATCTTGAAGCAAGTCTTACAAGAACTGTCGGCGGAGACTCCCAAAGACTTACTCTGGCGGGAGTTGTGGTGCGGAAGTGTTACCCCGGAACAGTGGTGGCAGATGGTGCGTAGGTACAGTTACTCAGTAGCGGTTATGAGTACCATCGGGTACATCATCGGGTTGGGCGATAGACACTTGGATAATGTGCTCGTGGACTTGACTTCCGGTGAAGTGGTGCATATAGACTATAATGTGTGCTTCGAAAAGGGCAAGACGCTGCGGGTTCCGGAGATGGTGCCCTTCCGGATGACGCCGAACCTCGTGACGGCTCTTGGAATTACTGGCGTTGAGGTGAGTTCTTAATTAAAGCATTATCGTGTAATTTACCTACATTAATCACGTATTTAAGAGGCAGTTACTTTCGTTAGCCAAAGAATAACTATTTTAAGGAAAGTTACTGACCAAAATAACACAACTTAAAATACGGAATGAGATTTTCGTAGATTTATAAATTTACCTAATTCATACAATGTTGATTATTTAATCTTTGCTTAAATTGCCTCATCAACGACTTTTTATTTAACATATCGAATGAATGCGTAATCAATAACGTGTCCAAAACAAATGTCTCAAATATCTATTTAGTTTCAAAACATGACGCAATATTAAGGAAGCGCATTAATTTAGATTTACTGCGCTAACGCGCACTTGCTATATTTATAATTGTGTCTACACAGACCGTGTTTAAAGTTGAATTTAAACATTGTCTTCATAACTTCAAATATTTACAGGCTTATCATATTCCTAATGCCGCGTTACTCGTTCGATGCTCCCTAATAGTGAGAGTGATAAGGGTTGCCTTATATATTTTCCGTATTTTATTAATGATATGTTCCTGCCTACTATTCACCCTCTCAAACTCCACACCTACACATAATCATTATTTGCAACTAGTTCCGTCTACATGACTCATTCATCATTTGAAAATAAAATATCAGGATAACTATTCATAATTTCATATATCTTTATTTTAAATAGAACATCTTTTAATTTAAATATTTTCATTTGTATTTGTCAGAAACTTCATGATAAACTCTTACAGCAGGAAACTCATTATAATCTCTCAATAATAAATCAACAATAAAGCTTTAAAAACTTGAGCGTAGATTCAAACAGGTACCTAGACGCGAAAGGGTACCTACAGTCACTAACAATGTTTTAAATACTAGAAGCGTTTCACGTTTCCCACAAACGTCTATGGTTCGTTTGACACTACACTAGATCCGGGCGCGCGGCGGCGGGCCGGTGCACGGGCGTCGGGCCGTCGGGCGCGTAGGAAGGGTTGGTGTCTCCCCGCTCAGACTCCATGTATCCCGCGTTCTCTATGATCCGGCACCTCGCAGTGTCCGAGCTCTCTCTCTCCACGTACATGAGCCTGGCGGGTCTGCCGCCGAAGCTGGCGAGCGTGGTGGGCGTGTTGGAATGTGTGAGGGAGCCCTCGCGCAGCGCCACCGAGCCTTTCCTCCGCTCCGGGGCGGGGGATCCCCGGTACTCCGAGGTGTCGGGCCGCTTGCATCGCAGTAACTTGGCGAAGGCCGCTCGGAAGCCGGCGTTCTTCCACGCGTAGATGAGCGGGTTGATCCCCGAGTTGGACATGGCTAGTGATGACGTCAGCCGGTACGCTATGTGGTTGTTCAGCGGCATCTTGGGCAGCGTCTGTGCGCACGCCACCACCACGAACGGCATCCAGCATATCGAAAATGATCCCAGGACTAGGAGTACCACCTGGAAAGTAACATTTATTGTGTTAATAGAGGTAATGAGTCGTCGCGCGTCGATGTAATCATTTACTATTTTTCTAGAGGTTTTGTTAACCGTAACTTATTGGTTTATTTCTTACAGAGTCAATGCACGACTTGACTCACGCTACATATGAACGTTTACTAATGATAACCCAGTAGCTATTGCTACTATATTTTGATTCAATAGTTATTAAAACAAACTATACACCAGCCGAATTCGATGTGACATATTTGTACACAAACCGCCCATACTTGATTAAAACTCAATGTATTATATTGCTGCGTATTTTTACGCAATTGACATTCAAGGCCTATGTTCGATACTTCTCTATTTGACATCTTTCCTTCAAGTATTTTATTTATTCACCATTTCGTTATAGTAAATTTATAACATTGGCAAGTCAAGTTGGTACATGTTTGTGTTTACTTCTAAATATAAAATTATTCTAGGTTGATTTTAATAGTAAGCATGTAATAATGTGCTAATAGCTATAATAAAGTATGACCTATTACAGAACATATGCATTTAAGACTAAGTACGATTAAGAATGCAGATTTGAAAAAGAACATTTCACATCGAATTTGATTGGAGTATAGGTACTCTTGCATATCATATTTGTTCTAATACGAGTAATTCAAGCATTGCGTAATTTAACGACGGCCGATATTTACCCGGTGAGCAAAGGTCCGCCTGCGACACAGGTGGTTGCGGGTTCGATTTCGATTTTTAAAAACTTAGAATAAAGGGCGGCCTTATAGTTGAGTGCGATCTCTTCCGGGCAACTTTAGGATGGACTGGACATGAAGGAACAATATAGACGGTGGCACTTTAATAAATAATTGGTACAGAAAAAGATAATAAATAGTTACACTACATACCTAGATTACAAACATTATATTAAAGTATTAAGAAAAGGGAAGCTACCTGAATGCTCTTCCAATCATTAGCCCCGCTCGGACAGCAGGTGTTGGCCCGCATGCGCCGCGCGTGGCAGGCCGCCTCGCGCCATATCCGCCAGTACAGGATGAACATCACCATCCACACCAGAGAGAACATGGGCGCCAGGATGCTGGTCGTGTAGGCTTTCGGTACCACCTGGAAATGTTACAGAGAAATTACAGTCACGGGCACAAAAACAAAATATCTTTTTTATTTCTTTAGGATATATGTAGAATAAGCACTTAGACAAGTCCAATGTTATGACTACTGTCAATTAATTTCAAATAACATTATTTTACTGTTCACTTAAATTTTTTGTACATTAGTGGAAGAAGTGATAAAGAAACCACTAGTATATAATGTATACAAACTATGTAGGTCTTGATTTAATGGTCGTCGTCGTCGTCGACGTTGGTTAATTTTCTTGGTTTATAATCAGTCATGTCATCCAAATGCTACCTTATTCTTCGCCAGTCCATTTATAAACATTGCCATAGGCCTCTATGCTTTATTTAGCTTTTTTTATAAAAACCTCGTTTTAAACCAAACAAAACGTACCTCATTCATTTCACACGAAACTCCTTCCTCCCAGTCGTTCCAGAATATAGGGATACAGCTGATGCAGAGCGCTACGGACCAGGTGGCGCTCATGAGCAGGCGCGTCGCCACCTTCGTCAGGTAGCGGCTGTAGTGCAGCGGGTGCACTATCGCTATGTACCTGGAAACCATAAACACACCGTCACAATACAATAACACACTAGCGTGATCAACCTAGCTGTTTATTTATACATTGGACACGCTATTATGCGTACAAAAGTCAGACTTACCTGTCTACAGCTATCGCTATAATGTTGTAAATGGACGCCAGGCACGCCAGTATAATCAGGATGAACCGCATCAGGCAGGACCACTTCATCCGGCCGAATTCATCATCGAGGTAGAAGACGAGATGATAGGGCAGCGTGAGGCCTACCATCAGGTCTGATATGGCGAGGTTGAGAACGAACTGGTTGGAGACGAGCGAGGAGAGCCGCCGGCTGAGCGTGACTGCGAGGATGGTGAGGGTGTTGCCGCTCACGATGAGCAGCATGAGCGTCCCGTCCAGGAGACTCCAGGCGAGGTAGTCGTCGGTCCCGGGCGTCGGCTGCAGGAACTCTGCGGTCGCGTTCGGCGCCTGCCACGCCGTGCTCTCATTGCCGAGTGCAAAGTCCATAACATCGCTGGGCGCGTTCGCCAGCGTCCACTCGGAACTGTTCGACGTCGTGGTCGACTCTACGCGCGCATTCTCTTAACTGTTACCGTCGCACGTAACTCGCGTTTCTGTCGCGGACGCGTCAACGGTATGATTCCGCTCGCACACTTCGCACATTTTCCGCCACGCTCGCAAACTGCACCGAATACCTGAAAAGATAGTTATTTTATTGAACTTGCGTTGCATTTAGCTAGGAGAACGTGGAAGACAAGCTCTTGAAATGCATAGCGGGTACGCAAATACCCGGCTCCGGTAACTCGCCACTCGGTATGCGAGGGCGCGTAACCCTCGCAAATTACTTTAGTTGGTGCGCTCCGGTTGGCGCGTGCCTAAATCACATTATGAAGTTTAGAGGGTCCGAGTGGTGGCGGCCGACGGGAGTGCCCGCCGCCGATGTTTTGACTCTCATCGATGAATATTCCCCAACAATATCTCTGTCTGCAGCCTGATCGATTGCCGCGTCCCTTATAAATGAATTATTTCCAGACGAAGGCCGCCCTGGTTCATAAAGTTGTTCCTATTAGACTGACTTTTTGTTACAAGTCAAGGTGACGTCCTTGAAACTGTATTGTATCGGCTTGTTATTGTTATGGATGGTTTTCATGGCTTGTATTTATATCTACAGAACAGTAGTTTTATAGTAGCGTTATAATTTGAAATCTAAAACAATTCTAATGCTATAAACATGGATTAGTTGATGATATGTTGTCTAAATATTTGTGCCTATGGTATATATAGAGCGGTAACAACGAAGTTTCACGTAACGGTTATAATTATGATAATCTATTACTTATTCCTGGGCGTATTTGTTTGTCCGTGAAATATCAGAGTTGAACTGACGATGTCTACTAATATACTCGCCACAGCCAACTTGGCAATGAAAATTAGAATTTCAAATGAGAACTGATCGTTTTAGACGTTGCTACTTTCGCTTCATTAAGCTTAATTTATCAACACTCTGCAATGGCAGTTCTTTTAAATTATATTATTAAGTAATTTGCTCGACTTTTGTGATTCAATAAGTAATGAACGACGACCGGGCTGTTTGTTCGATTTATGTACTCGGAGGTTAATTCCGAAGTCCATTTATCGATAATACTGTATCAGTGATTTAATGGGATTATATCACATTCGGATATAATGGTATTACCGAATGAGTTACTGCATGAGCAAGCAGATACATTCTGTTATTCAATTAATACTGGCTGTGAATGATTAAGGCTTGTTTTATGTCAGACTTTTGGCTGTTTTAACTAGGTTAGTGTACTCTTGATTGTAAAAAATGCTCACATTACACACTAACCTATGTTTTAGCTCTAAAGTAACTTGCTTGCGTTACGAGTTTTTATTGTATTAAACATTCAATATAATCGCCTACGTAACCCACAAGATTCTAATGATAGAAGCCACACGTCGTCGCACGCTAGACATGTTGATAAACAACGTTTGATGAATGAAACGTCAAATGCGGCTTTGCATTGCTTTTTAGTGGCTTTGTGCTCTGACTGATAGGAAATAGCAATGTATGCAATCATTGCAGAGTCATCGGAGTGTTGATTTGGTTCAAATGAGGTCGTTTCCACAGCTTGAATCTAATAATGATTATGGGTGGGGACTTACATTTGGAAGTGAGACTTTTATTCAAAGCCTCATTATTCGGCTCAATCTAAATTTTGCTTCTTGACTGTTCCTTATGAATATGACGGGAAATCCTTTTTGGACAATATTGCTCAATCTTTGTTACGTTATATTTAGTAACAAATGTAAGTCCCCATTTAAAAAAACCACAAATATACATTAAATCTTCATCCAAGTTCAACCATCTAACAGAGCACTAAAACGAATAAATCTCCGGACTAATTCTTATAAATGCGCGTTGCAACAGCTGACAATGAGGGCCTAGTATTCCGGTCACAAGAGCTAAATGCCCTTTGCTGTCCAATGACATTGCTTAGTATGCCGCTCCAGCAACTAATCATTTCATTGCTGTCGCCCTAGACCCTCTAAATTGATAATTTTAGTGTCGAAATCAAATAGGTATGAAAGTTCTATTTTGTACTAGCTTCATCAAGCTACAGAGTAGAGCTTGTGTCCTATCTGAGTATTTACTCTTAAAACACTACCTAGAGATGCAAGAGAGATCGATAAAATACCTACTGAATCGGTTTTATTTGGAGATTCGACATTTGTGAATGCAAGATGAGAATAGTAATTTTTCAACTTATTTAAAAGAATGCCCGTGTGTTTTATTTGTGTAAATCTACTTAGTTTTGTGAGTCGATTGAGCGCTTTATTTCTGTGCAAGATATTTGTGTGTTCCGGACTGGCTACCGGTGTCAAGTTTATTTCTATTGTCTCTTCTTTCTCCGGAGATTTATCTATTCAATTTAAGGTTATTGTTAGTGTTTACGAGGAGGATGCTTATGGTAATATCCTTGTTATTTTGTGACGGAATGAATATATCAACAGAATTGTTTTGTCTGTCTGTGCCGACCTTTACGTAATGTGGTGTGTTGAACTTTATTCGCGGGCGACCTTAAAATAATACAATAACATTTATTTTACCAATTTATTCACTTCGCATTGATTAGCCTGATAACCATAAATTCAAGAAGAGCAAATGATCACTAGCACAGTATAGTTAGGTTTTCCTTCATATTTAATTAGAGATTTAGGAACAGTACCCCTCCCTTAACAAACCCAAGAAAGAACTGCTGACATTAATCGAGTTGATACGAATCGATATATAATTAAAGAAAGAGACTCGTAACTCGTAATATTCAGTCAGATCGATACAATGGAGGTCATTGCTTACTACACACAACGCCGATTCAAACACAATGAAGACCCACTGTTATTGTATCATAGAAACCATTATTCGATTTATATAGAATGGAAATATTTTGATGAAATCCTTTTGTTTGTACTCCATTACTTTCAAGATATAATATTCCGCGCGAGTAGTTCTATACGGTAATGTAAAACAAATAAACGACTACCTTGTAATAACGACATAATGTATTCAACAATTGCACATTCCAATTGGGTAAACAATGAGTTAGTGGGGAATAGCATTAGGGAGTTGGACTGCGGTGTTCCACGTTGCTCGAAGGGGTAGCGCCTCCCTTAATTTCGGGGGATGAGGAAAAACTTCGGTCCAATTTTCATTATGTACCCGGCGGATTTGGACAACGGCGTAAACGAGAATGATAAAACTAATTTCCAAGTCTAACGGCTGGAATATGCGGGGCTCAAGGGCGATTTGACACTTGGACGAACCACTCGGGGAAGATATTAATTACTAGTTTCTGCCCCCGGCTTCGCACGCGTAGTTTCTATGGAAATGTTAAAGATTATTTATATCCTATGGGAACTGATTTATGGGGATAAAAAGGAGCCTATGTTTTATTATGGGCCCGGAACTATCGTATGCAAAATTATAGCTCGATACGTTTAGTTTTTGCGTAAAAGAGTAACAAACATCCATCCATACATACAAACTTTCACGTTTATAATATTAGTAGGATGTACGACCGCAAGTTATCAACCCGATCACAAATATATCAAGTAAGCAATTGATATTCTAGTAATAGTGTATCCGAAAGACAATTAGTATTATTGAATAATTTCATCGCTGTGTAATGAATGAAGTATGTATGTAGATTCGTGATTTAAGACTAATGAAATTCGTGAATAGATGATTTCAATACGCGCAGTTCGATCGCTATTAATAAGAAATTAGTAATTTATACATCAAATATTGGTAATAAAAGAGATTGAATATAGCTAGACAGATGGCTTGTTTGATTTGGTGATTAACCATTACATAATATGAGGCATGTTTCTCAAAAATATTTATCGAGATATCAATATACAATGAGTAATTCGTATATCAAATACTGTTTAAGAGATTTCTAAATTAATTCAAAACAGATGGCAACAAGTTGAGTAAATAGCTACATGTGTGATGACATCAGGGATTTCAAATGTTAACTGAAGGTTACCTATAATTGCGATATGGGACATTTCAAAAGGAATATAAACCTTGAAGGCTTTGTTTTCGCGCAAAAAATGAAGCTTGTGTAATCGGATGGATGATCTCACTTTCCTTTCAAAAGGATTTCAATCGCATCGATCGCCAAGGATTCTTACTATTGACGTCGAACATTATGGTTCTTGCAAAATATTTTAAAAATAAAGTGCCTGATATCATTTTTTTTAAATAATATAGTCTGTACCGTGCAAACAAATCTACTTAACAGTAAAGGAATTTTCTGATACCGATCCGAGAATAGCAAATAGGGCACCTCTACCCCCCGATTACCTCCGAAACTGTCGGCAATAACGATAACATTATGGTTTAGGGGTTGGCAGAGGTCGTCGCACGGTCTGCCGTGCCGTTAACGTTCGCCTTCTTATGACGTAGATAAACTCAACACTCCTAGACATATCTCCAAATATGTATATCAAATTACTTTACAAATTACATTTTTCCTCACAGGAAATTAAAAAGATACTAAAAATATATATTTCTAGAAATCACGATTATAGCGCAGACGATTTATTTCTTAATCTTACTCAATAATCGATCGAAATATATATAATAGCAGATTGATTTGATCGTTTAAGTGTGAAATCATTTGATTGAACAGACATAAAACAGCTTATTATAGAACCAGAATCAATCGGATATGTTTTATAAATTATTGAGGTAGGTTTTTCTTGCAATAAGTACACTGTCGGTATAGAAATCAAGAAGCATCAGTATTGTTGAACATAGAATGGTTACTCTGATTAAAACAAGCATACTCCTGAACTGAACTGAACACAACAATAAGGTAGTGTAGTCTGTATAATAAACGAACGAGCTAGCAATACGTTTGATTGCTAATCAATGGATGAGCATGTTAAGCATCTGCTGAATTTAGTTGCAGTGATGAATTGCAGTGTCGAATACACGACAGCAGGGTGGCGGGACTAATTTGTCATAGCGCGGGATTCAACTCAATGATTAAACCGTTAATAAACGACAGCTCAAATTGATGAATCGCGTATTTTGGTGGTCTTCATAGTAGAATATTATTAATGAGAAAGAAAATGAATTAATACACTATACGCTAGAAAGTGAACAAAGAGCTATGTATTTCCATGTTTGGTATTTAGACAGATCTGATACTCTTTTGTCAATGCTCCGGAACAATAATGTTTAGCTGTCATTGTGATCCGATACGCCACATTAAAAATACTTTCTTCGTCACTCCGTCTTAGTGTTTGTATTTCGCGAGGGGACAGCGAAAAGGCGGGCTCTAACTCCGACAGTCCTTCGTCTTATTGGAAACGTTCAAATTATTCTGGAGCTTTATAGCTTTACTCGAAATTAAAAAGATAATGTCATTCGCACATCTCAGTCGATCGACATTTTGAAAATAATGGAGATAGTAATATCCGCAAGTCATCATAAAAGTCGATTTCGTTTATCTCCACTCTCCAGTAAAGCATTAAATTGGCAACAATAGAATTCAATAAAACTTTAAAATTGAGTCGGGATTAGCTCCGAGCGCAGTCATTCGAAGTCTATCGTCTCGATGCACAGAAATAGTTTACGTGAAAACTGACAATAGAACTTGTTGAGGAAGCTTGAGCTCAATCTACCACTGATCTTAGGGTTCGATTCATTACATACAGTGTAAAAAGCCATACGGAATGCCACTCATTAATGAATGAAAGCATTGAAGTGTTGAACATAGAATTATTTCTACCTATTGAATCAAAGAATTGCCACCACGTACAGTGAGGTAATATCTTATATAACTACTAGGACCAGCGTGACCTCACTCTTGTGGGAAACTTCAACTTTTAACAACTTCAATTGGTAAATTGTACGCGGTAATCATTGTTGCTAGTTGGTCATTGCTTTTATTTGTGCTTTTAATTGAAATTAATTTAGGCGGTTCTGTTTTAAATGTCACGCGAGACATTAGTTTCTGTGGCTTTGACATAGCCTTGTTTAATAGAAACAAACTGCTTTATGAAAAGGCCTGCCATTCTAGTTCGTTTGATCATAATAATAAATCTTCCTCGCATTTGACACAGTACCATCCAGTTCCAATGTAATCAGAGCTTATGTTATGGAAACAAGATGACTGAAATACTAATTATACAAACTCAAATGTCCAACATTTCAAACGCACCAATGCGTATGACTGTGCTCCCGAGCTGAGACTGAATTGTGTTCGGTATATATCGAAGATGAGATAAAGCAATTTAGCTCGATATCCTCTCGCGGGAGACACGTGGAATTGCGTTATCACCCCAAGGAATGCTCGGCATGATTTCTGCTTCTCCCCTTACACTCGTACCTAACTGCAAATATTATTTATAACTTCATTTTAGCGCAACTATATTTCAACAAAAGGAAAAAAAATGTGTGTGATCCATAGATTCAATAAAATAAATGTGATAAATAGTAACTTGTCAAATTCATATAAATTTAGTTATTGAAAGCGCCACCTCAGGTGGACCATTAGAATGTTCCCAAAAATATGTTCCTCCGGTTACAATACATTTTCAGTCCTATTAGCATAGAAGTGATCTGGCACGCCTTAACAAAGCCTCACGTGTGATTTCTGAACAAAATGTTACTACGTTATACTCGTGACGTTATTATCCTGAGGGTATTCCCGAGTTCTTTCCCATTGTGCCATCTGCTCTTTCACTCTTTTATTACGGCGATAAAATCTCGCATTGTGAAGGCGTGCTCTACGCTGTCCGTGTTGCCATCCGCCTGTCTTATCACACCGAGTACCTACGTTTATGACGTCTAAAACATAAATTCCAATAAAACTTAATTAATGTAACTGCACGCTACAAAACCTTCATATGTGCTTATGAATTTCTTATAGAACAACATAAAAAACATTACATTTTTATGATACGAACTTAGCTAAATAATTCATTGCATGATATGCAGACGGTATAAAGCTTGGAAATAACTCGAAAACAGAAATGGACGTTCATGGAATTTCACGAGATTTATTTTACGATCGAATATTGTATGTAGTTTGAAATAGACTGGAGCAACACGAATTGATATTCCTATATATTTATGGGTTCTAGTTCCAACGCGATACGATGCATGCAATGCTACCGATCTGCCAATACCAAATTTTCAATAGATAATTTCTAAGTTTTCCCTCTCCCGAGACCCTCCGTTGAGAAGTTAGATTTCATCCCGGATTGCACTCCCGCCAGGTTTGTTCGAGATTAGTTTATTTTCTATTGTGTGTGTTTGGTTCGATTCGTGAGCTATTTCTAAACCAATTTCAAAATTAAAAGAAAATATGTGCAGAGTTTGTTACTTTGTTTCTTAAAAACTTGACATCTGACCACATAAGCCACATCATATGTATGTATTAAGTAGGTTTTTATATGAATAGAAGAGTATTTAATTTGATCAAAAGCCGCAAATACAATACAGATACAATGAAAATCATTGTATCTGTATTGTATTTGTGGCTGTTGACGTCCTGGATAAGGAGGCGCCAAGCGATCGACTACGATATTGGCTGTTTCCCCAAATTGACTTTACTGAATCAGTACCGGCATGATTTCTATTACTGACATACTATATTTGCTGCTTTAATTCTTATCATAAAAGCCTTCAGCTTATTTGCCAAGGGGAATATGTAAGAATTCATCTGAGAGATAACCGTTGAAAATACTCTTAAATGAAATAATGTAAGCATTCACTTTAATAACTACTTTTCTTATTTATTTTGAAAAACAGACTTGTACGTTTCTCAGTTCATCTACCTCATCACTCGTAGATATAACTCATCTCTTATAACTTTCACCACAAACATTTGATGTTCCGAGTTCGCGTGTATATTCCAGAAGTAACTATTACAGTAACGTGTAATTTACTCAGTCGTAAAGTCGCATTCCAATCCGGTCCGTATTTTCGACCGATACAGTGTAAAGGTGTGTTTAGTTTAGTGCGGTCAGTGTGCCAGTGGATTATATGAGCTGGTTTTACCGCAGCACCCCTTCGGGACGCAGTCATAGCCTTTATCGAAATATATAATTCTTATTTTCAATATTTGAGGCCATTTCCCGGAAAGTTGTTGCTTAGTTAAGTCTACGATCGCTTTGACGGTTGACTGTTACATTCAAAGATAATAGCACAGATAACAACGTTTTAATTGCCCAAGATGAAGGGATACGCCAGATGTAATGATTCCACTCTCAGCATCAAAACACCCGTCGACATTAGATGCAGATTGCGAAATTACCAATTCCTATCGGTAAAAGCTAATTCAATTAGTTAGACAAGGTGGTATCGAGCCGGCGGCGTTAGTTAGGATCGTAGAACTAATTCGAGTTTATTGCTGTCTCTGGTGATAATGCGAGCCGTCGAGGGTGCAGCCTGGACGTGCATTAGCTTCCATTAGCCGGTATCGGGTCGGGTACACGTGGCGATGCAAACAATGCCAAGTGTAACTGACGCTTTTAACTGAACATGTTTCTGTTTCGATTACATATCCTGATAAGACTTCAATAGAACTGTTTCCGTTATTTCGATGACTTGATTATGAAGGTTACCTAAACTTTCATAAAAAGTTTACGTAAATTGGCCAGAATTACGACTCTGATGTTGAAATAGTAGTAGAAATAGTATTCCTATGAAAGTCCTATTTTTAGTTTCAGTAAAAAGGTTTTCAGAAAGCGCGCAACCTCCATTAGGCGTTATTCAAAGCTCCACTAAAAGAACGGAAAAAGCTCGACCCGCTAAACATACAGAACTCTAGATATTATAAGTACGCGCCACATCCAGCGCCCGAGGACTATCATATAATGCCCTCGTAATAAAATTGCTCCTTTATCCACTCTTTAATAGTTTATTCAGAGTTTCAATATGCCCATGAAATTGAAAAGGGAAATATAACATTCCTATTCTAGCAGTTACATAAGCGGCGGGAGCGAGGCTTACGTAAGCGAGCCTGCAGGCTTTAATAAGAGAAGTTTTAATTTTCAAAGGCTTGAAAATCGCTTTACTCGATCACATTTACATATTGGACGTGACATCGCGCCGGCGACTAACTAGGGGATTAAAACCAAACGCAGGGAATCGACCCTTACTCCTTTACCTGCCTAATCTTTCGATATATTTGTTCATTAATTTAAAAGACAAAGCTCCACGGCTAAATATTCACCCTATCAAATTTCCAACATGCAAGTTTAGTCCCAGCCAGTCTGAGGGTAAATATTCAAATGAAATCTACTACGGGCTTTGAAATCTCGGCAAACACTAGCCGGCCGATAGTCGAAGAGTTCGGAGTCCGCTCTGCAAATGTTTACCTCTATGCCGCTAGCTGAAGTGGTTCCAACGGTACGTCCCTGCCTAGCATCACAAATAAAAGTAACTTAACAAACACTTGGCACGATGTATGTTTTCACTCTGTGTACAAGTTTTCCGAGAGTGCAGCGTGCGGGGCGGCGCGACGTTCGCTCGCGGCGGCGGGTGAGGACACACTGGCGCGCGGGCCGGCCGCTTCACTAAACTCCGGCTCTAGGAGGCATTAGCGGGCTTAGCATCTGTGACAAAGGTTATGCTTTTTATTTGTCTGCCAAAATTGAAGCCATTTAGATCAGTAACTTTTGATTCGGTCGCTACAATGTCTGTTATTATCGCATTTTCGTAGACCGTTTCTATATTTATTGAATCGTGGATTTGTTTCTGATTTATGCTGCTGAAAGCTTTATTCGCTATCATTTCTGAATAACAAGACCGAATCTGATAGTATTTAAATCGTAGTTTGGCTAGGTCGTAAATTTTCGGCGAGCACGGGTTTAGGTGTATGTCTAATGAAAGTTTAAGGTGTGAAATAACTGACAGCTTTGGAATTAATTACTTCTGTTTTGTAATAAATTAGCGGCTTCTGGAAGTGCACTCGGGCTTGAATATAGTTTATGATGCATACGAATACGAAGGATGGTTATTGCTCACAATATGATTTAATCTGTCTTTTCTTGGAATACGTTTAGGTATAACTACATACATATACTTGTATAATATTTCCATCTGGTACATTGTTGCTGTGTTCTAGTTCGGCGACAACTAATACTGTTCATTGAACGATCCTGATATAATATGCTGGCTCACGCCCGCGGGAGCAGATGTACCCTGCTTAAGCATCCAATTAGTAATAGTACAAAGTGTGATTGCTGTTTGGGATCTCTCTCCATTAATCGTATATTGACGTGGATCGATGCGACCTTGCTGCGATTGCTTTTGTGTTCTTTGAAACCGAATGATCAGACTTTTAAAATTGTATTTTTTCATTTTCCCGAGAGCCTACTGAGATATATGTCCTGTTTATTGCTGTTTAGATTTTATTAAATTACTTTAGATTAAGTTAGATGAATTAAAATGGCTAAGTTGACTCAGTAACTCGGCATTACCCGCTGACCTCCCACGCCCTCCCTAGGGATTCGCGTTGAACTACGTCAAAGTCATGTCATGCCTTGCGGCCCTCATTATTTTCCGGCTCCGAACCAAAATAAAGGTAATAATGTTGTAGGAATAATGCCTTTACAGCGCAGCATCATTAACGAAGAACCTCCCTGGTTGTGCAAACAGTAGGTCCATTGTCTATCTACACTTCAATTATACCAGACTCATTATTCTCGCGCGATGCTTGTATAAAATGAAAAAACGCAACCGAAAGTACGTTCTGGAACAGATCAGGCGGCTGGCAACCTTGGCTTGCTCGCTTTACAAGATAGAACATCAACCTAAAAAAATCGCGTATTATTTTTAAAGTGAATAAATAATGACCAAAACAAAAGTGCCGGGCTAACTTTCAATCAAACTGATGCTACATAATTTTTCCTAGACGACGAGAAGATTATGAATCAAAATGAACCCAAAACATATGAAAGATAAATCATATAAAACATAAGTAACGAGATCACTTCACATACTTGTAGGTTTGTACTGTAGATGATTTTGTTCATATGTAAGCATTCTGATTCACAATCAAAGGTTTTGTTGCTCTCCCCAACTTCGTAATGAACCGAACATGGCCTACTATCCACACCTGTCCACTACCATTATCTCAGTCGCAAACCCAGCTCTATCACACATGTATTAAAGTCTATGTTTCAGCAATAACAGGACTTCGGTACATCGATCAATCCGCAGTGCATGTGTCGAATACAAATGCTCCGATATTCCTTCAATTGGACTTTGATTTCGCATCACGTGTTTATTCCCGAAAATACGTTGCGTTCTTCTGTGGAATGTTTCTGAATTTCCGATGCTTTGATGCCTTTGATTTGTAAATATCAGATTGACTTTTGACAAGGATACCGGATTGAGTTAATTCGCAGACGTACGAAGTTTCGATTTCGTGGAAAAACGACCTAGATCGGCCTACCGTCACCTGGTAAAAACCCCAGTTTCGAGCAGAGCTTTGTTTAGGTCTAATAGTGTTTATCGACTGGAAACATTAATATTGTTGTTTGTTTTTAAAATCGTTGTATTTTGGGCTGTATTTACAGAACGAAATGCATTCTGATTTTCAGAAGTAGGTTTCCGGCTCGCGCGACTTTATTTCCGTTTCCATATCTCCCGAGCCCCTTACACCCCGTTTACTACTCTTTACGTAACATCTGATAAGAAAAGTCGATTCCCGTTATGGCTAATCTTGGACGTATACCGGAATGGTGTCTCGAATAACTTGATATTTTGTTTTCATGACCAGCATAAAGAGTCCGACTGTAAGCTTAAAGCATGGTAAGTATAAATAGAATAATCGCAGATGGCCTTGCATTGCGATAATCTGCCGGTTTTCCCCGCTTAAGCGATGTATCAGCGCCCCTTTCACATTTTTATCGTGTTTTCATGTCCAACTCTGCGTATTTGGACGGACTCCTAGTTCCTTATTTTTATTTTTACGTCCATGACTATAGACTGACTATACACGGGCATTTCCGCGTCTGCTTAAAAATGAATTCCGCTGTATCTGTTTGGCCTTGGGCGTTTGGCGAAAAGTTTACAGGTTACTTTTTGATTCTGCCTCTTATTTTGCAGTTAATCAGAAATAAATTTATTTCTTAAGAAGGCCGCGCACACCTAAGCCCCCGTACACACGTACTTACCGAATAAATTGGAAACTCGATGACCGAATTCCATGAAATTTTGCATAAGTACATAATCGAATAAAAAATAGCTAGGTATGTCTGTAGCGTTATTTCTTTCATGTAACATAATCATTATTAATGAAAATAATTTTCCATATTTTGACCACCAATACGAGTCATTTAGAAAGTTTTTTTTATACATGACAACACCTTTATTCGAAAATTTGACGCGCTGTAAGAATCCTAAATAAAGATTAGAAAAACAATCTTTTATTCAAAATAAATCGGAAATATAAAAAAATATCAAAAATAGTAAATTTCCTTCTATACCGAGTACACGCAGGCTTCACAACCGGCACTCTACGTATTTGATGGTTAGACGCGCTTTCTCACACATAACGCGCTCCATTTCATACGACGTGAAACAGCAACAAATTAGCACGAGCTGAGATTTGGAAGATGTTCGTGCCTACCTTAAGGCTTATAAAATAAGCTCTTAGATAACTCATAATTTAATCTATCAACTTATGTTAATTTTATATAAATATTGAGATAAAAATGTTGAAAGAGATTCCGTTGGTTATTTTTTAGAGTCGATATGTTGTCCCTGTAGAGGTAACCAGGTATCATCTGAAAGTTAAACAGCTGCCATATTTTACCTTGTTTTCGTGATCCCGAAGAAACAGTTGGAGGGCATGGACTCTCTTTGTCTTCGTGTGTTTGCTTAGGACTTGCCGGGCCGTTTAGCAATTTATAACTGACATATTTCTATTTGTCTTGCTTTTCAATCTTATTTGCTATCTTGTATCGTTCATTTTAGAGAAATTGTAGATCTTTTCTAACGATTTATCTTATTTTTCTGCAAAATCTGATCCTCTATCTGTGAAACAGACACAAAGACAAATAACATGGGGTACCTTGTAACGAACGGCCATTAGAAGCGATACATAGCAGAAGTTTGCCTCCCTGAGGCACTTTTAATCAGGGAGTTTCCGCATTTTTGGCAACCGCCAGGTTGGCCCATTAATCTCGCTCATTCATTATTCAAGTGGAGCCTCCTGAGCTGCGTTGGATTCGTTTTGAAGGATGTTGTTTATTTCTGATTTATCGGGATGCCCTTAAGCTATGCTCCTTTGAACGGTAACAGGAGTTACGTAAAACGGTGCGTTACCGTGTCTAATGTGATTTCTAATTTATTTCGGATTCATGGAAAAGTTCCCACGAAAAAGATCTATGTACGCCTTCGAGCTAGTTATTCTTTGCCTTAATCTTGTGAAGGTTGCACAGTACTTAATTTAAATTAAAAAGCAGATGTACGGAGAAAACAGGGTGAATGAGCTCATAATTTGTGGAATTTTATACGTTACCTGAGTTGGCATCTGGCCACCTTAGCCTCCGCCGGACCGGACCGCTCCAACGGAGATTAGATAAGAGTGGCCTTTTTTATGAAATTGGTTGGTAATAAATTCGAACTTTACTACACTTCTATTAACAAACAATCCTACTATAATATTATAAACGCCAAAGTTTGTAAGTATGGATGGATGGATGTTTGTTACTCTTTCACGTAAAAACTACTGAATGGATTTTAATGAACTTACAATAATATAGCTTATACATCAGAATAACACATAGGCTACAATTTATAAAGATATATTGTCTTTTATCCACAATATCTATCACCGCGCGGGTGAAACCGCGGGGCGCAGCTAGTTATATTATAAAATCAAAATGTCTACATAAAAATTGTTCAAGCTACTTTAATGTTCTGCGACGGGTGTTAATGTCCTGTGCGTCCTATGGAAAAAGCTCTGAGCTTTCAGTTCATGCGAGTTGTGGTATGGGTATGGAAGAATTTCAGGAAATGAGTTTGCGGGTTCAAAAACGATCAAGTCCCTAATTATAACCGCTTTAACCGCATCCGCAAAACGTTATCAGACCGGTCCAGTGCCAAAACAAATATAATTGTAAACCGGTTTACGGGGCCGGTGGCCACAATCCGCATGGTAGCTGGTAACTTCCATTGAGGCTGCGGCGTCATTGTTATCGATTCCCTGATTTAGTGTAGGACACATCTGCGAGCTCCTGGCCGCTGGCCAGCGCAGCCAGGGACACGAATGTCAAGATCACGCCTCGCGCGAGGACATGCCTTGATTATGTTCATTGTGTTGGTAGAACTAGATAAATTAGCAGAAGTCAGATCGTAAGGATCTTCTGCTACTTTACCTACTTCAGAAGTTATTGTTGAGACATTTCTTCGCAGTCAGAGACTCTAGAAGTAAAGAAATTAGCAGTAGTTAGATCTCTAAATAATTTTGCGTGTTTTAAAAAACTATAAACGAATGTGGTTTTAAGCCTGGAACATTTCGATAGCGCGATCTTATTTTTCAAGTGGCGACATCTAGTTAAAATTCGTGTTTAATTTAGTTTGCTGTAATGAGTGATGGATGACACATGAAAGAAACGACGAAGACTCTTGTTTACGTCCGTAGCCATGAAAACCATTTGTGTAACAAAGTGATTTTGTAAATTATCATGTGACGATGTTTTAGATATGTTTAAAAGCGCATACCGATACCTCGAATATCAAACTTTTAAGGACGGAGATATCGACGAACATACATAAAAAAATAGATGCAGCCGAATAATAATAACCTCCTCTTGGAGTAATGCGTGCAAAACCTACACCGGAAGCACCTAATCAATATACAATGTGTACTGTCGAACCTTGATCAAACGAGATGTGCGAATACACGACATATATTTATCGATAAAAAACAAAAAATAAAAAATTATATGTTACCTATCTCAAAAAAAAAGCCGATTTAATATTTTTTTTAATGAAAACTAATTCATCTAGTTTTTTCTTCGTTTCTTTTTGAGTAAACGGTGTATTTTATTCAAAGTAGTCTCATTTGAAAGCTAGATAGTTTACCTGGCTAATAAAAAACTGTAACTGTAAAACTTACAACATGCAAAAAAGTACACCACAATAACCCAGTTTTAAAGTTACAGATCAAAAATAAAATAAAAATCGTATTTTTTTGCAAATTTCTAAAAAAATATTGATTTACTAGGCTGTTTTACCGAAATTGTATTTTTTTCTTAGCTAGGTATACTAACTAGCTTTCAAATGAGACTACTTTGAATAAAATACACCGTTTACTCAAAAATAAACGGAGAAAAAACCAGATGAAGTAGTTTTCATTAAAAAAATAATTAAATCGGCTTTATTTTTGAGATAGGTAACATATAATTTTTTATTTTTTGATTTTTATCGATAAATATATGTCGTATATCCGCAAATCTCGTTTGATCAAGGTTCGACAAAACACATTGTATAATAAAAAATAACATTTGTTTTCGAGAATTCATTGGAATTCCTCTCATTGTCGATCCATAAAACTCGTAAGCACATAATTTGCGAATTGAAAGCTGAAGTAATAGCAGTAAAAGAAAGTTATCGTCGGGGACAGCGAATACCCGATCCGTCTCCTGTACGGAATCCGGTAAACCTTTCAGCGTACGCGATGGAATACAATGGAATTATGGAATAAAGACATGCTTATATTTAATACTAGCTGCTGCCTGCGTGTTGGCACATGTTTTCGGGATACAAACCTCACTTGTACACACGATGTTTGTTACCTCCTCACGTCAAACTGCTGAACGGTTCAGACTGATTTTGCATGGCTTTAGTTTTAGATCCGGATTAACACAAAAAGCTACTTTTAATGCCGGAAAAATGTGTGCTAAGCCGCGGGCAAAAACCAGTGTCATTACAAAATGTTTAGCTTACGCCTTTTAGGCGTGGTGACGTAACAAACAGACAGAGTTACTCGTACTTTCGCTTTCGAATTGTTATTGTGAATTAGTAAAAAACAAATCGTCCTCAAATTAAACAATTTTTCAACATGAATTTGATCATGTTTCTGATTTCAATAGATATTTCTTCATTGATTGATGTTATTCAAACTGACTTCGTCGTAATGCTAACTAATTAACTACTTTACTAATTCTATTGTTTCTCCTATTTGTCGCCATTATTGTGGAATGAATGATGTTCTCACGCAAGTATTGTTTTTGTTTCAGGTAAGTGTATCCATTTATCCACGATTTCCTGGACACGTTCATTTGAGGAGTCACGGTGTGTATTAATTATTGTCATTATCTGTGTCATTAATTTAATGACTTATTTTAGCCTCGGTCTGTCGGTGGGCTGGCGCCCTACGAGGTATATTATAATTCCCTCCAAAAAAGTTATGTAAAAAGTATCTTATATGTTTAACGTGTATATTTGTGGCGTCGTCCCTCCCAACCGGACCACTAGCCTTTCATTAAGTATGTTTTGTTTGAAAGGCCACTTTATAGAACCAAGCATTGGAGGCTGTGTTTTATGAACAACGGTGCTGCCAATCAAACGTTCTTCAGATGTATTCGTGAGCGTATCACTCATATCATTTCAGCCGCTCATTGGCTGAATTTTTATGACGTTGTATTTTATTACTCGTGTTTTACCCAAGAAAATTAAAAAGTATGAGTACTCCCACGTATACATATGTACAATGTATGTATGTACATACTTCTAGCTTGTTTTCTTTAGTTTAGGAGTAGTCTGGAGCAAAACTAAAATAATAGTCGTAACAAACAGTTGCGCTACAAAAACCTCCGATATTGTTTATTCCGTTTGGCCGGAACCCTCTCAACGGCCAATAAAACGCACATGCCGCTATTAAAAAGTAGCCGAGTAAGCTGCGTTTTTTCTACCCTATTCCTACCCTCTTAAGGTGTGTTATACGGGGAGGAAGTGGAAAGTAGCCGAGGCAGTGACCTCGTTCGTTTCCATGGTGTTTGCCGCCCTTGGCTCCTGGCCACATGTTACTGCCAATGTCAATGGCATGCCAAATGTCGTGCCCACTCTCTCCGCGGGCGGGGTAGATCGCCCCTATTGGTAACGACATGCGACACTCCAAACTTTGAAGAATTAATTTACTCTCTATGACAGTGGCCACAGAGAGTATATTAATGAATCATACTTCGTGAAGTATACCCGATTCTAGAATCCAAGATACATTACGTAAACAAAAAAAAAATTTTAAATGTGTACTTTAAAATAATCTGGTTACGAACCTCCGGTTTCCTACGCGGCCGAAGCCATATTTTCTAATTGCCTTAGTAATTAACTTATATGAAAATTCAAGTTCAAAAGTGGACGAGAGACGAATGACTAATGAAAGCTGTCAAAACTAACATCTTCGTCAGCCTTCTGCGATTTGCTTCGATAATAGCAGTGTCGTAAAATATTTTCCACTAATATTTATTTAGTATTGGAACGCCTTTATTTACAAAAAGTATCTGTGATTTTAGAACCGAGCTAGCTGTAGAAGCATTCAATGTTGTTATTAATGGACTTGTGGCTCGGGATTGAATTTAAAGTATGCAGTAAAAGGGCCGCTGCTCCGATATTCAGGTATCAAGGTTAAGAGCTGCTGTGATGATTAGAAGAAAAGTGTGCGACCCGCATACGGGAATGGGGATTGAGTTTGTAACTTGATTAGGGACAATCCCGAACGTTGTCTATATCTTCCAATGATGTTGTAGATACTTGCCCAGCCAATCAAATCATACGAAAGCTACTCTAAATAATTTCTTATATACTCGTCCATTATCTTCGCAACTGTCAGACGTGTATCAACCAAGACCAACGAAACCTAGGCCACACTGGGCTGTGTATTGTTTGATGAATAACTCCAAAGTTCAGTTTTTCCGAGTCAATTTGTTTTGGTATTAAGTATATAACAGAAATCACCTTGAGCTTTTTTTTGTTCGGAAAGTTATCATAATCATCCGCACTTAAATATTATTCGCTTCCGAGAATAGGCCTCCCGAAGATTTATTTAAGAGCAACCTTTTTTAGGGTTCCGTACCCAAGGATGGGAAAACGGGACCTTATGACTAAGCCTCCGCTGTCTGTCTGTTTGTCCGTCCGTCAGCGGGCTGTATCACATGAACGATAAAAAGTAGACAGTTGAAATTTTCACAGAATATGTATTTATTTTGCCGCTACAACAACAAATAAACATAAAAAAAGTTTGATAATTAATTGGTCCAATATCCATACCAAGGACCGATAATTGAAGTTAAGCAACGTCAGGCGCGGTCAGTATTTGGATGGGTGACCACGTCGTGATGGCTTTTTGCTATTATATTTTTTTGAATCATTTTTTAAGGTTCCTTTTGCGAAATAGTTATGTAGAATGGTACGAACCCATCCGTGTGCGAGTCGACTCGCACTTGGCCGGTTTTATTGTAGAAAATTAAGATAAAATATTCGGTTGATTGGTTTACAAAGAAAGGTATAATTACTTTTAATTTCATTTTGTATTTACTTCACATAAACTGCTCTTTGATCATGCTGTGTACACATATTTAGGGATACAGTCTAGTTTTAATTATTGTGTGTTTCTAGTTGTATAATATTTGATTGTATTCTGTTTTGTGTGCCAAATAAATAAATAAATAAAAGTATAATAACAGTGAGCATTTATCGGAGCTCGCATTAATGAAAGCTTCGGGCGGAATGGAATTGATCCGCCGCATGCGAAGTAATCGTGTGTTTTCAATTTCCCGAACTTCCGCCGCTCGGTATTGATCTGAGTTATGAGGAAACCACAGAAAAATCTGTCTGATACCTACCACAAACTCAGCTGGACAATTCTACTGTATTTTGAGTGTATCACTCATACTATTTGCGTTGCTCATTGGTTCATTTCTTTCGATATGTATTCGTTATCAAAACGTAGCCAACGAGTGTCGAAAATAATTTGTCATACACTCACATTACTTCTGAATATATCAGCAGCTTACTTTGGGTTATTTTTGTAAGATGATGCTGTGAGAAATGACCAGCTCGTCGTATTATTGGTTATTAACAGTAACCGAGCAAAATAACTCGCTTGAAGCGACGTAAAACGACTTGAGGTTTTGCCCGAATTTGCATGATTTTTGAATTGAATAGCTAGTAACTATAGGATGTATTGCCTGTGGGAATCTGCTGGTTTGAGTTTATCTAGAATTTTTCGCCGTTCTATAATCATACTTTGAGCAGCATAGTCGAGGTCACAGGTTATATCTAGTCAGCTATGATTGATCTTTGCCCTATACATCTAATTATCTATAAAGGTTCGTTAATGTAGTTTTAGTTTGACCACTTGCGTTGATGGCGTCTAAGATCGATTCGGAACAACAGTTAAATCATAGAACTGGTCAAAGCGAATGATTGACTATACATATCAATAGGCCAGATATGCTCTCGAATATGCGAATACATTTGAAAGCTTGCACCGAAGCTGAGAAACGCTGAATATATTTGGGAATTTTCATTGCAAATTGATCAATTGGAACTTGCACGTGCGGAATATATATATATCTTCTATTTTCGCGTAGGTGAGAATTTGCCAAGCACGAGTTCTGCTCGTTCGATTTGTGTGGGAAAGTCGATTGTCATGCGGACGCAACAATGTATTCTTATATTTGTGCAAAGGAGAAGACTTATGTGGATGTCAATGGGCTGAAATGTTGATAAAATATCTATAAATATCTAAAATATCTCTATTTTCGTCATAAGTGTCTGACTTTAATTAATTGGTTAACTGGTTATAATTAGTTGCAAAGAAGGAAAGCCGAAGTAAACATTGAGTTGTTTAAATTAAACCCAGTGTTCCTAATTTCTGTAACGTAAGTTTTAAACTTAATGCCAATATTAGCTCACATGTTGAGTTCGCAGCAAAACAAGTATAACATAACTTAAAACGAGGTGGTGTATGTAATGTGTTACCAAACTTTTAGCAGTAGGTACTGTTCGCTAGCTTTGATCTCTTAGCTGGCTAAGGGAAGGGGTCGTTCATTAATCACGATGTTTTTTTTAGCAATTTAAACCCTGTCGGATACGTGGTGAAGTTTTAGACTTCCCTACCCAAAATCAAGTGCATTTTTTTGTATGTAAATGTGTCAAATGACATGGAACACATTTGAATAAACCAGCTGGCATTGTGACATTTGTAAGTTAGTTTAAGTATAAAGTCCGATATTTGAAATATATCTACTCAGCTAGTTTGGGAGCAAAGAACAATTAACAGCGCAATTCGTCTTTTTCCCAAGGTGCGCAGTAAAGCGATTAGTAGACAAAGTCGGAGGAACTTGCGGTATTTCCCGCTATTACCCTCAAAAAAGGACTTTACGAGCGAACGAAATTGATGCCAAATTAAATTTGTTTCCAGCGATTTGCATAGCTCGCCGTGAAATTGAAAAGAAATATTTGCTTTGTTCACAATCAACTTTTTTAATTATTGAAAAATTATGATCTACTCCCTAAATAAACGAGATCGAATTGAACTCGCTGAATTGAGTCTAGAATATTTACAACTTTTAAAATGAAAAGTCCTTTGAATTCATAAATGTCCTCAGGTTGGAATAATCCTTTTCCAGTCGGTTGAGTTAAAACTAAAGTAATATGAGAACTCGCTGCGATATGACACTTTGAACTCTGCCAAATCACAAAAGTTATATGAATGCCGATTTTAGACACTTACACGAAACCCTATGCGATGCCCACGGTCCCTCACTGTTGGAAGTGAATCTCGCGGCCAAGTTACCTCTTATTTTGTAAGACCTTTTTACATCACTAAAATGTGTAATAACTAACTTCGAATAAGAATCAATATCCATAAAACCTGTCCCTGAAATAGAGATGAGTAGCAATAGCAGCAAGTCGTTATCGCGCTCTTTATGGCGCCGAACCCGTCATAAAGATACGCAAATAATAAAATTTGCGCGCCTTTGTACAGCACTCGTGACAAATTCCCGCTATTTGTATCGGCGATATTTAATGCGAGGCCATCACTCCCGCCTGACCCTATCCGTGCTGATGAAATAATACAGCGGGCTTTTCACCAGAGAGGTAAGGTTAGGGAAAACGGTCAACTTGGTTGGAGGATATGGGAAGTCGTTAGGTCTAAAACGACGCTATTGCACATGTTACGAACTTGCCACTAAAGTTTGAAATTACCTCGTCTTGTTGTGAAGGCTGTTCCATATAAATAAAGCTTACGTTCTTACTGTCTGTCTGGCTTTGTGCGTGTCTCCAACCTTTAACGGGACCGTAAAGCAGCCTTACCGCGCGGAATGACTGGAGCTTCCTTCCACTGGGCTTTAATGCCTCTCTTAGTCGTATAAAAACTGTTAGCAGAAGAAGTACCCCTTTCTATTTGTAGGTTACCGCGTGACTTAGCTATGTCTGTCTTTATATCGAGTACATTGTCGAAATGTCTGTTGTTACTGCACAAAATGTGTCTAACCGAACCTTCGATATTTGGAATGAAATGGGTATCTTTCGTATGGGTATGTCGACCTCTATGGCGCAGCGGGCCTAGGTCCACCTGCAACGCAGGAGGTTGCGAGTTCGATTCGTATACGTATAATAAAAAATATCTATCTGTGTAATATTGTATTAATAACTTATAGCTGTGCTAGGGGTTAGATCGATGTGCGAATCGTCCAGCATTTTTTTATCTATTTATGTTTATTATTTCGCTAAAGCAAATGTAAAGGCGAAAATAGCCCTTACGAATTTGTCATCGACGACGAACTACGCAGAAGTGAACGTTATGTCATACGCACGAAGTTCGCAAATAGATCGCCTGCCTCTTAGCCCACGGCAGCGTGAAATTTGAAACGCTGTCCGCAGGGAAATGCATCATTTTCCGGCATAAAAATGGGCAAAACTGCTCGTTTGGACTGTGCTTCGAATTTCGTCGTTATTCGTGTCGGCGTAGAGCTTATTATTCCTATTTGGAACTCAAGCGTAGGCCCGGGCTGAACGGCTATCTAATTCCTTATTCAGCTTTTTGCCTTTAATACCTTTTCCAGTCACAGGAAATTGGTAAATGGCACAGCTTAACGTGGTTTCGACCACTGCTCAAATACGATTGGTTTATCAGAGTGAGACATAAAAGTTTCGACTTTTTATCTCCGCTCTCTTACTCTTAAAACTCATTTGAACTTCATTAGAACAGCTCAAGTGCCGCTTTCGGTCTCATTCTCACCAACCCCTTCGTAACTCCAATATCGCCCCTAATAAAGATAACGAGTTTCCTTCAAAACAACGGAAATGTTTTTCGCGGGCGGTGCAGACGAGCGGTGCAGACGATCACTTGTTCTATTGAAAAATATTTTTAATATAATTTTTACAAGACTATTATTTGTAGTTCGAATAAAAAACCTACATAAGAGAGTTTTCGTTATAGCAACATAAACCAATCATGATTTTTCTTACTTAGAATAAAACAATGACATGTATATTAATACAGGTATAGGTTAGAACATTGAAGCTTGCTAAACTACTGTGACATTTGCATGCTAACATTTTAATTTTGCACGCCTCGACGAGGTAGGATTGTATTGGAAATATTATTTTTTATTAAGAACTTTTGTACCTACATTCCAGCCAATAAATGATTTGATTTGATTTGAATTCTCAGCAACACATAGAATTTTGTTATTGTTCTGAAACTGGCTCATTTTGAAAACCGGTAGTGACCAGTAAGTGAGTTAATAAGACCAACAGAAGCTACATTTTTGACACCTCGCCACTGAATTAATATTCCTATGTTATTACTAGCTTAGCAATATCTACGTGAGAATTTAATACAACGTAATACGTGGTTATAATAATCTGAAATAATAATATCAGACGCTTGAATTTGTATGAAAACAGATGGCCTAGAGACACACTTATCATACATTTCGTAGCGTGGCGTGAGCTCATTCTGTTTCAAGTTTCAAGGCATCCTTACGCGCGTTTCCACCGCCGGTCTGCAACGCCCTCGCTGGACCGTGACAAGAAGAGAAGCCCGGAACTCGTTCCACACACTCATTCCAGCTTAATGTGCTCCACGGGCCTTGAACCCACGACCTTCCCGCCCAGACCGATCCGATCGCGCCAACAATCCTGGCGACACTTGTGCTTGATACTTTAATGCTGGCATACGATATTACTTAGTATGGTAAAGTTGGGAGTAAGCTGTTTTTAGCGGAAATTATGAAGCAAGAAACTTAGTTAAGTTAAATTTCTATTAAATTATCTCTGTAAACATCGCGCGGTGTAAAATAACTATGTAGATTTTAAGAGAAGACATGTTAAAAGTGCCAGCAACAACGGAATAACTTCCAAACACCTTAGTGATTGGTGCGAAATGGTACACCATGCGTATAATGACGCCGCGGTCCCCTCGACGAGGGGTGCTAATTCGTTTGCAGAAAACTACAGCATCTAAAAACTATGGGATGACCTTGGATAATTAACCCCCGACAGATACTTTGGGAAGGCTTACCTGTCTGGGCGTCAGCGTGGCATCTCCATCAATTCACGGCTGTAAATCCAGGGTCACACGTCACGCACAAAGTTTATAGGTTAGGTACAATGTTCAGTTCTTGAGGATAGATCACTCAGTCGCGACCCGCGGGTATATTAGCGAATAAATTCTCTCGACAACAATATTTTAGTTGGAGAGGCGATATTATCTGGAATCAAATACTGCGACGATTCCTTGGTTTGAGACGTCCGTTCCGGCTGGCGTCGCTCGGAGGCTTTTTTTATGGTCAAGCGACAACTGCATCGAACGTCAGATCGGTGCAATGACAGCGAACTTCAGGGTTGACTGCATGACGATTTCAGAAGAGTAAACCAACCCTTTAAGTACCTAGATAGGTAATAACCATCCAATGTCACCCACAGTTATATAGGTATACAAATTAATACAAACGCACTATTAGCGTAACCATATTCCCCGGCTTGAAAGATCCTACTTTCAAAACACAGAGAAAGCGAAATTATATTATTGAGAAAGAAATTAGAATTGTTTATTTATATAAAAATATTATAATTGCATATCGTCGCGAAAGCTCTACCCCAGCGGTGTGAGTAACAAATTTAAATTTATTTATATATATAGGATATTATACATATACGAAGCTACCAATAATAATAATCTAAATAAGGTTTACTGAGTTGGGAGCGGGCACAATTTAACAATCGGTCTGCTCTGAAGCATTCCACCTTTTACCTTCACGGACGCTACTCTACATATCCCTTTCTTGTCCGGAAAGATTTCTGTGATTAAACCTAACGGCCAATGCAAGGGCATTACATTATCCTGCATGGAAATAACAACCATCCCAACACGTACTGGGTTAGAAGGAGTATTCCATTTTTGTCTTGATTGGAGGGTGTGCAGAAACTCATTGCGCCACCGTTTCCAAAAAGATTGGACGAGTTGATCAGTGAATTCGTATCGTGAAATAAGGTGTAAACGCTTTTCAGTAACTTCGCGAGCGGGTAAAAACACAAGCGGTTTTGTATTAAGAAAATGTGCAGGTGTAAGAGCGGTAGGATCTGACGGATCTGAGCTAAGTACATAGAGAGGTCGGGAATTTAATAAAGCCTCGACTTGAGCTAACATAGTGTTAAGCTCATCAAAGGTGAGTATTTGTTGACCGACGACTTTCAACAGATGCGTTTTGACACTCTTTACTTCACTTTCCCAGCATCCACCGAAATGTGGAGCTCTACAGGGGATGGTTTTATGAGTGATCTTATGCTCCGTCAGTGCGGTTTCCCAATAGGGGCGGTATTCTTGAGATAGGAATTGGTAGAGATCGCGAAGATATGATCTGGCGCCGATGAAATTGGTGCCGTTGTCTGTATATAGACATTCGACGGGACCACGGCGCGAGAGAAAGCGTTTTAGTGCTGACAGGAAGCTCGCAGTGCTGAGATCTGAGGCAACTTCCAGATGCAGAGCACGCGTTGTCAAGCACGTAAAGAGACAAATATAAGCCTTACGACTCCTTTGGCCTCTGCCACGCACAGACGTTATCATGAGCGGTCCCGCGTAATCACACCCAGTGTGTGAAAATGCTTTAGGAGCGACGTCAACTCGTGATTGAGGCAGATCAGCCATGATTGGAAAAACCGGTCGTGGCTTAGCGCGGAAGCAAATATTGCAATTAAAAGTTATATGACGAACAATACGTCGTGCGGACAGAATCCAATACCGTTGTCTCAGGAGGGACAAAAGTAAGTTTGGACCTGTATGGAAATTTTTGACATGATAGTGGGAAACTAGAAGTTCCACTACGTAGTCCTGTCGGGGAAGTAAAATTTGGTGACGAGAGTCAAAGTCCAACTCAGAATTGGCTAAACGTCCACCAACGCGAATAAGTCCATTGTACAGAAACGGACTAAGCTTCTGTAGTGGCTTAGAACATAATTGTTTGCGGTTTAAGCGATCAAGATCTGATTCAAAATGGATTCGCTGAACAGAGCGCCACACTACTAATTCAGCGAACTCCAAGTCCGATGCGGTAACGGGTCCTTTAGGGAGACGTTTAAGGAATTTAAAAACGAAACAAATGGTTTTCAGATATTTAATCCAAGAAGAAAACCTATTCGCCCGGCTATACAGGAGATCTTCCGCTGAACACCTGGGATCGGAATTCGAAATGTCTGCCGTCGGTACTGCAGGTAGAGCCACCGGCTTCAGTTCGGTCAGTTCTTGCATTTCTGCGGATGAAAATGGCGTCACTGGCCACTCGTATCGGGGTGTTCCCAGCCATGGAGGTCCACTCATCCACAGTGGATGCTGAACTAACTGGGCCGGAGTTAAACCTCGAGAAAGACAGTCAGTCGGATTCTCCGTTCCTTTGACATGAAAAAAGTGATCTGACGAAAGATTTTCCTGAATTTTAGCGACGCGGTTGGCCACATACGTGTGCCAGCGATGTGGTGAGGAATGAATCCAAGTCAAAGTGATAGTAGAGTCCGAGAAAGCTAAAACCGCCTCAATGGCGTATCGAGGGGAATAGAGATCGAAAACTCGTTTAATCAAAATTGACAACAGGAGAGCGGCAGATAGCTCTAAACGAGCAAGCGATATAACCTTAAGAGGTGCGACTTTAGATTTTGCACATACCAGTGAAACGACAATGTCACCATTTGGCTTAACTACGTGGGTATAGACAGCGCCACCGTAGGCCTTCTCACTGGCATCAGCAAATCCAACTATTGAAACTTTACAATGTTCAACAACGCCAATATGACGCGCGAATTGGAGCTGAGATATTTCAGGTAACTCAGCTTGAAATTGATCCCACAAGCGAACAATCCGATTTGGTGGGACATCATCCCATCCTATTTTGGCAAGCCACAGATCCTTGATCAATAACTTAGCATAAAGGATCATGGGCGCGACTAGACCCAATACATCAAAAAGGCGAGCGATGGACGACAGAATATTCCTTTTTGTGCAGGGGCGATTATCAGGGTTGACCTGGAAGGCGAAATAGTCTTGGTCGGGAAACCAGCGTAGACCAAGAATTTTCAGAGTCGGATCCTTATTTAGATCGACACTGTGTGAGAGTCGCAATGACTCGGGAATAGCTTGAAGAACTTCAGCGCTATTACTTGACCATTTAGTCAATTCAAAGTCACCAAGTGAGAATAACTTAATCAATTGACGAGAAGACTCTATTGCTTGCTCGACATTGAAGGAAGAGCTTGCTATATCGTCCATATAAATATCTCTGCTCAATATCTTACTGGCGAGAGGAAACTGCTCTCCTTCGTCTTTGCACAACTGTTGGATTGTACGGATTGCGACAAAGGGAGAACACTTAAGTCCAAAGGGAAGAACTGAAAACTGAAGAATTTTCAAAGGTTCATCTTCGTGGAAGCGATAGACTATACGCTGAAGAGGGCGATCTTCAGGACGAATGGCTATTTTGAGATACATAGCCTTCACGTCAGAAGTTATTGCCACAGCGAAAATTCTCATGTTCAACAATATGTTCAGCAAGTCCGCTTGAAGAACGGGACCTGCATACAGAATATCGTTTAGCGAAATTCCATTGTCTGACTTCGCACTTGCGTCAAGAACCACCCGTAGTTTGGTGGTTGTCTTATCCTCGCGAATAACAGCATGGTGCGGGATATAGAACGAGACTTCCCCTGGAAGTACTCCTTCCACTAAGGAAATGTAGTTATTTTTTAGATAATCTTTAATTACGTTATCATATAAAAGTTTGACGTTAGGATGATTTTTAAATTTACGTTCGAGGCTAAAAAACCTACGACGTGCGATTTCCAAAGAATTTCCTAACGCAGAGGCGTCTGTTTTAAGTGGTAAAGCAGTGACATATTTCCCAGAGGGGGAGCGAGTAGTGGTAGAGGAATAAAACTGCTCGCAGTGTTTATCATCCACACTTGTTATTGAAGAAGCCTGAACTTCCTCGATTTCCCAGAATTTACGCAAGTCACAGCTTTCCAAAGAAGACGTCGCGCAAAATGACATCGTAGCGGTAGGAGGGTCTATAATAGGCGCTTCTCCCATAAATATATAGCCTAAGACAGTTTCTAAAGCATCTGGATACCCAACAGTAGAAGTAACTTTACTTGGTTGCAATAGCTTAGCAAACAACTTTACTCCAAGCAGGATGTCAATATTCCCCGGCATTCCCCAAGTATCATCCGCGAATAAATGCGACCCGATATGATTGAGGTGAGCAACATCTATCGAGCACAATGGAAGCTGTCCGGTTATCTCATCGAGTACCAGCGCATCAATGGAGTACTTGGGTTGGGCGCAAAGGCGCGAGCTGAAGGTGAAGTCGACTGAACCGCGAACCGACTGCGAAGTACCACCGATACCCTTCACCGTGACTATAGAGTCGTCACGAATAGGTAGCCCAAGCCTACGGCAACATCGGGTGGTAATATAGTTCTTCTGAGAACCCGGATCCAGTAGACAGCGAACGACAACATCCTTCCCTTTCCTACCTACCACTAAAACTTTCGCAGTAGCTAAAACCTCCGTGGTGCGAGTACTATTATGAGCCGAAGCTGAATGCGTACACAAAGAAACACGTTCTTCATCCGAGGTCTGATCTACAGCACTGGCAGATGGCGCGGCGCCGACTGCAGGCGTGGGTTTCGATTGTGGTGGCGGTGGTTGATCAAAATGTAACAGGGAATGGTGTTTACCGTTGCATTTCTTACACGTGAACGTTGATTGACATTTAGATACGGTATGTTGAGTACTTAGGCAATTACCGCAGATACGATTATCTTTTATGTGTTTAAATTTATCATTCGTATTTAATTTTAAAAAAGCGCTACACTTGTATAAGTTTGTGTGTACCGAACGACAGAGCGAACATTTAGGTGATGTAGCTACATACACCTGCGAGACCTTAGATGAAGGTGCGGGGGGCACACGAGCGCTGGTGCCAGCAGCCGAGCGCTCAGGCCGTTGCGGAGCTGTGCGATAAAGAATTTTTACTTGTTCTCGCACGAACTTCACAAAATAATCATAGTCAACACTTTGAGGGTCCTTTAAAGTGCGAAGTGACATTTCGTAATGCTTCGCGATGTCGGAGTCTACTAACTTAAGACCCGCGTACATAAAGATAAAATCAGAGATGTTGGCGATTTTTAATTGTTTGAGTCCGGCCACAATAGCGGTGTATTTATCAAAAACCTTTTCTACATTAGCGGGCGACGAACCAGCTGGCTTTAGCAAAAATAGCTGATCTAAATAGTTCACAGCCAATGCGTGTGTGTCCTGGTACTTAGCGATAAGCGCGTCCCATATAACACGATAATTTTCTGCAGCAGGGACAATTCCAGCGGCTACGCCTTTGGCTTTGCCTTTTAGGTGACCTAATAAATAATGGATGCGATCAGAATCCGATAAATCAGAATTTGTATGAATGACGCGTTTGAATGTCTCAAAAAAGAACGGAAAGTTCTGAATGTCACCATCAAAGGTAGGGAGCTCGATTCTAGGTATTTTGATATGCGGAGAACCTGAGTTCTTCCCGCTAGCCGATGATTCGTTACTTGTGGTTAAAGAATTCAAAACATTTTTTATTTCACACGCAAGATCGTCAAAGGCATTCAATGAGTTATAATTAACTTCATATTTGGGATCAACCTTCATTGAAATAATATTTATATTATCAATCGTTGTTATAATTTCATTACGCATTAAATCGATTGTTTTAGCCTGCGCAATAAAGGTGTTCCGCGATCTCTCATTATCTAGACATTTTATTGAATCAAATATTTTTTGCGCACGAGAAAAATATGCGGCGCGTTTGCCTTCATACAACTTTAACTTATTTTGTAAATCTTCCATTTCAAAGGATAATTGAATCTCCAACAAAAATCAGAATTCACAAAAAATCACTTAAAAAAATGGAACGGAACCAACTTCCCTACCTACGGAACCTTAATTAGAATGCGCAACAAACGTTATATAAAGTAATAGGTACGGAATCACTCTTCCGACCGCGCGATAACCAATCACAATAACTTAGTGACAGTTAAAGGAAACTACGACGACAACCTTGCACAATAACACCCTTTCGGTAAGTATAAAGGTAGGTATATGCACCGTACTAAACTATCCGAATAGGTAATTATTGCAATTAGAATCAAAAGTAGAAAATAAAAGATAAAATCCGAATGCGAACATAAAACTAAGTAGTAAGTACCTTAATAAAATACTGAATACCTAGATGCGAAACTCAGTACGGTAAACTCATGAAAAAAGTAGACCGTAATAATCCTAAATATCTTATAGTAGGTGCGATGCGAGATAAGAACCAAAGTTCAAAGAACAACTTAGGTCTTTTTTAGGTATGGAAATAATAACCAACCATGAGGAAACCTACTTCCCGTAGATGTAATACAGAAATAACTTATCCGATCTTACAATCGTAGCGTTAAGTAGGTGCGGTGTAGATACACAATTTTACCTACCAAAACAAGAATTGAGAACATGAAATTGAGTGCGATTAATTTAACTAAATTGCAATAATTTAATCAAATGCGAAGTGGACTGTATTGCGATTATATACTCGTATAATACGAGGCGATTAAATAGAATAACATTTACCTATAAGATTTCAGTTCTAACCGAGTTCAATATGACAAAGTTCAATGACCGATCAACAATAATAATTGTGGTTCCTGGAATCACGGCGAATGTTAGTGCAAAAGGTAGGTCATTCAACACACACGATGTGAGAACCCCAACCACGCTGGCTTTTACGTTCACGAAGTGAAGAAATTTCCTACCCGCTATCACAAAATATGATGGAATGTTATGCGTAGTTCTTGGAAAATACCATATTTTACGACACAAATCACTGTACTAAATGACTGATTAACTTACGTTATGATTTTAGTAATATAAATGCGAAATAACAAACTATAATTATGAAATGCCACAGAACTTCGATAAAGAATGCAGATGATACTAGACCTTACGCACGTCGCAATAAGGTCGAGCTTCCTAAAACGATATGCAATTTTATGACGATAATTTTTAGATTTTTATAGATAGGAACAATTAAATATGGTTTTAATGACCAACATATATATATATATACGGCTCGAATGGATCAAAATGGTGCGAAATGGTACACCATGCGTATAATGACGCCGCGGTCCCCTCGACGAGGGGTGCTAATTCGTTTGCAGAAAACTACAGCATCTAAAAACTATGGGATGACCTTGGATAATTAACCCCCGACAGATACTTTGGGAAGGCTTACCTGTCTGGGCGTCAGCGTGGCATCTCCATCAATTCACGGCTGTAAATCCAGGGTCACACGTCACGCACAAAGTTTATAGGTTAGGTACAATGTTCAGTTCTTGAGGATAGATCACTCAGTCGCGACCCGCGGGTATATTAGCGAATAAATTCTCTCGACAACAATATTTTAGTTGGAGAGGCGATATTATCTGGAATCAAATACTGCGACGATTCCTTGGTTTGAGACGTCCGTTCCGGCTGGCGTCGCTCGGAGGCTTTTTTTATGGTCAAGCGACAACTGCATCGAACGTCAGATCGGTGCAATGACAGCGAACTTCAGGGTTGACTGCATGACGATTTCAGAAGAGTAAACCAACCCTTTAAGTACCTAGATAGGTAATAACCATCCAATGTCACCCACAGTTATATAGGTATACAAATTAATACAAACGCACTATTAGCGTAACCAGTGATTTAACTAATTAGAAAGTCTGCCTTTCATGAGGCTTCAGACGGAATCTTCAAAGAGGTCAATCATCTGATTCATCAAGAAAATTATTTGTCGCAATACTGTTTAGACTTCGTACCCACACATTGTTGTTCAAAAAACGATTTCAAACGATATAATGTTTCTCAAATATAATCACGTCAATGATGTTCCAAATTTCGCGACCCAAATAACTATTGTTATTAGAAATGTCGAAAACAATAGGCTTCGCGTACAGCGAGTGAAGTGGACTACAAACTAGCGAGTGGAGTACAAACTAGCGAGTGATCTGCCGCCGACAAGTCCTGAACAAAGCGGCTCAGTACCAGTTTGCTTTGTATATCTAAACGTCATAACTTCAGGCCGCCGAGGTTTACAGCGCAAGGAGGTTTGGGGACTGGACGCGATAAGTTCATAATCTTGTTTATAAAGTACATTTTTTACTATAGAAAATACAATGAAATATTATAAAACTATTCTATAATACTACGGGCTGTAGAGAGAGGAACTTCCTGACGATGCGTGCCGAGTGTGTTATAATAATTATATTAATTTAATAATAAATCCAAACATAGCTTAACTAAATACCCATTGATTAATTCCATAGTATATCATATTATCATCCAGAAGTAACCGCTATAGTTTGCGTCTACGCCAGTCGTGTGCAGACAACAGTAACACCGTTGAACTTGGCCGTTGACCCGCGGCAGTGGTTGTGGATACAACTCATTCAACTAACTTGTAACAATGCAACTAACTTCACCATTTACCAATTAGATGAAGTTTGCAACTTGAATGCGAGCACGGGGTGCTTAAAGGGTTCATATAAGATGTATTTGTTTCTTTTAGATGTCTTGCTGGAAGAGTATATTTACAACACATAGAGGTACATTGCTGGCATGATGATTGGTGTTTTCTTGGATTCGATAAAATAAGCCTTAGAGACAAGTTCCGCATCTGAAAAAAAAATCGAATTAAAATGAAGATGAGATGTGAAGAAACATACTTCTAAATGACCGTTGTTTGGTATCGAAAATACTAATAAACTTTTGTTATATTTTCTCTCACTTAAAAACTATTTTTGAAAATTCCACCAGGTACAGATTAATAACTTTGCTATCAGGCAGTTACGGATCGAAAGCAAAACCTTCTTGGTTACAGCTTAATTCAATAAACTTGTCTACCAACTATCCATCTCTGTCCAACCAAAAGAATCGAACTGGAAATAACTATCGAATACAATATATTACTTATTTATCATTATTTCTCTGTTGTTTCCCTCTGGAGTTATAGGTCACCTATTTAGAAGGGACAACATAATTTGTCTATCTCACGCGCGAGTGCCTAGACGTCTACAAAATTACGTAGACCTACGAGATCTCGTAGACCCTCTACAAAATCTCGTAGACCCTCTACGATGGCTACGAAGTGCTACACTACTGGTACAAATTTTATACGCTTTCGTTCTAACAGCCAGAAATGGTAGGGCCGTTGTCTTTCAGAGTTTTAGTCAATTTGAGACTAAAGATAAAGAAGAAATAATAAATAGAGATAGTAGCCGCATTTACTCGCAAATCAGAAAACCACTTAACTCTGAAATCAACTGTATATCCTGTATTCGTGAACTAGGGAATAAGAATATTCGGTATGTTTTTACAATAAATCAAGTATCCTTGGGGATGGTGAAGACGCCGTGTCGCGACGGACAAGGACATTTTTGTTCTGACACGTTTTTCTCTAGATATACATTTCCCTATTAAATACCCCATGTCGGTTTAGTGTTACCGTTAAGGGCGCCGACTAGGTCGAAGAAGTCACACTAATGTTATAAATGCGAAAGTTTTAATGTTTACACGTTTGTAAACATTAAAACTTTCGAATAATTAACCAAATATACGGGCAGAAACTTTGCCCAGTGCATTAACTGGGGCGCACTTGTGTTGAGGTAACGCTACGTAACTGGGTTTGTGAATAATGTGCCTCATTTCGAAAATGCAAACTGGCTAAGCGAGGCGGAACTGACGTCTGCCTCAGGTTAGTAAGAGCACGGCCGCACTGGAGATTCGTAGGAGACGGCTAGGTTGGCTAGTGGATTAGATCCTCGACTTCGAACTTATAAGAGCCAGATTCGATCTCTAAGAGTTCGAAATCGGAAAACAGACGTCGCCTCCCTTCATCTACGAAGCCAGCTTATCTAGACTCTTGCTCCGTGGCCAACCCCGTATATTTTCAATATGTCCCTCCATATACATATGTCCTCGCACATGACTTGAGTTTGTTAAGATTGGTCGCCGTGGTCGAATTTTCGACTCGAGGACTTTATTCACGTGAGGTGACTATGCTGTTAGTGGTACAGCTTCACTACACAGTATAAAACAAAGTCGCTTCCCGCTGTTTGTCCCTCTGTATGCTTAGATTTCTAAAACTACGCAACGGATTTTGATGCGATTTTTTTAAATAGACAGAGTGATTCAAGAGGAAGGTTTATAAACAATTTGACACATAGACGCGGGCGAAATCGCGGGGCGCATTTAGTTTCTTTATAATTTGAAATCGTGAGTTACCAAATAATTAGCCTGTTCACCCACGGGACTCGGTAAACAGTATGGAACAAACACGTGGAGTGTTTTTCTTGTAGTTATTGTGCGATAGGGTGTATCTTATCTGCCCCAACATTGTACTACAATCTATTAATAACATTATTTATGAGTGTACTCGCCGGTTTGAGGCGCTTTCGGATGTTTACATACATATCATTACTTGGCGGCATTCATTAGGGAATTACTAGAGGCGATAATATATCGCGTTGGAAATATTTTGGTTTGGCTCTAAAAGCACGTTTCTAATACGCAGCGCACTCGCCTCGCTTTAAAATCGCTGGCAAACAGCTAGTGTGATAAGGCTCTAAGAGTGTGATACCTTACTATGCATCTTGAATGATAAGTAAGCCACGATGATCACCTTTCCTATTTTTCCTAAATTATTGCATCTTTAGTTGGAAATCTATCCGTGCATTCATCTTTCTTGTGCAAAGGAAGCGGATTTCTGACAGTTTTCAAAATAACAGGATCTTTAAGGTGTTATTCTAGACTTATCTTTTTAGATTCCACTGTTCCTCTTTTAACACACTTTTCCCGCCTCTGGTAGAATTTTGAATAAGGCTATTTCTTAGATTTAAACGTGTCGGGTTAGACTAAGGGCACACAAATCATTTATTTTCACGCTGGTTCAAAGGAAAGCTTTTGAGCGCTATTGTAACTAACCTTTATGGCACGCGATAAATATCCCTGAAGACTTTAATTATTACCTTTCCAAACTTTCAAAATATGTAAAGAAAACAATATATTACGCGAGCTATTCGTACGCAACTTCGCCTATAAAACCCTGCGTATATGCAAAGTATTCGGGAAGGCCGTAACTCTGTTTATGTTATGTGCGGAGTAATACAAATAACTAAAAGTTGTTACTGCTACAGAAAAGGTGCGATATAAAGCTACCTGGCAATGTAAGAGGCAAATGGGATAAAATCCGAAAAAAAACGTGTAAAACCAAATTTGCTGCCTGAAATCCCTATCATAGCTTACCAAAACAACCTTAAGAACACTAATGAAAGAAAAACATTTTATTAAAAAACTATCAACCCATTCGCAACTTTACGTACCAGTAATAGAACTCAAAAGTTGCATTTTGCCTTTTCCACATTATATTTATTTCCCGTAGCGCACCGAGGGCCATTGTTCTTCGTAGCACCGCTACGAAAATTGCTACGAAAATTTCTGTCGTAGCGAAAGAGCTACGCCGTAGCAGTAGCCGTAGCAATGTACAGTAAATGGAAGTGAAAGTGGTTGATTGATACTAAACTCTTTTGTAATGAGTAAAAGAGCTTTCGCCTCGCTCAGAAAATGACACCCGGATGATACCCAATAGAAAAAGATGACTTAGTTTATTTTAACGCCGCATATTTACGCGATGGCTGAAAGAGTATCGCTTCTATGTAAGTATTACTCATGCACATGCAATGCAGAGTTATTTACATAGTGAAATTGCACCTCTCTCGTTAAGGCTTTGTTTAAGTTACCCGGCATTTTAACTTAAAGCAAATAACTACAGTTCGCCCTTTGTGCAGCGATAATTAGGTTGATTTTTGACTTAATATTTTGCTTGCAGAATGAAAATTATAACTGAAAAGCCATAAATGTTTATTCGTATCCAAAAAGTTACACCAAAGAAGAGTAATGGAATCTCCCCTCTTCTTATAAAAGATTAAACACGTGTTTTTCTTTCCTTGTTCCATGTTACCTCAATCGCCTATTAATTAACTTAAATGTAATATTCCTTGTTTGTTCAAGTATCCCGTTACCTTACAGCTGTAATTCAAAACAAACATTCGGTATACATTTCGGTGTATTTCTCTAAACGGTACGTTCCATTCCCCGAGGCTTACAGTTTGCCATTTATCACATTTTCACGTGAATTCGGAACGTTTTCGCTAACTCGTCATTTTCTATTTTCTGGTACAATTTGGGTATTCTCTTAACTTTATGGTCTCTTGCAAAATGCACTAAAAATGTTTTACGGTCACTAGATTGCGCTAAAAAACCTCCCAACTGAAAGAACTTTTTATTATACTAGTTTAACTAGTTGACTTGTTTATAAACCATTTTTATGGTTGACAAACAAGACAGCGAAGCGAAAAAATACTGTATTAATTCTCGCCTAGCTATCTACATACTTCATGTTTCAGTTAGGGCTTCTAATTGCATGTTCTTAGTTAGATATTATAAATTATAAGTGTATAGCGCTGTGGGCTACGTTGTGAATATCGCTCTTCTTCACATAGTGCAGTACTAACAACACTAATGTATAATAAGTTTAATATAGTAGTTGTCATCCCGCTATAAATAAATAGTACCTACTGTAGCTAAATTATTAATAAAAAATAATTATTCGAAGGTCATTATAGTTTATTAGATAATTGTATACCTAAGACACAGCCTTATCTCCGAGGCACATTTCAGGCAGGTTGGAACATAAGCTTCCTTGTTATTAAACACGACAACCTTGCGGTCGCCTGTACCCCGATAAGCTTCGATGTTCACTTGCAAAAAACAAGGACGCGACCTTACAGCCACAAGCAAGTATACAAAGGATAAAGCCATAATAATACCAAAGCAACCGCCAGCTCAAACAGGGTTTGAGAAGCCCTTTACGTTTGTTTCCACCAAAGAGATGACTAGAAACAACCATAAAACCATTTCCATAGTCATGTGGCGCTACTTTGACACTGTTGTTGGTAATGTTCATACATACAACTCGTTTACTTTTATATATATATGGGCCGCTGCTCACTAGGTCGGATATGTGTAATACAACTTTTGCACGTACTGCAACGGCGCGGCGGCGTGGAAGAAAAACATCTTCATTTCCCTACCTATTTAAGATTCATTTCTACTGTGAGCAAATAAGTTCGGAAGTTTAGTTTATCTAATTTGTTTCTTCAAAACTACTTTAAAACTGCACTTTGAGTGCTGAAATCACACGGTATGTGTTTTCTACAAGTGACTAATATGCGTAAATCCACACTAGCGCAGCGGCTGAGAAAATACAGATCTTTGTGACTCAGCACAGCCGTAACATTTTTCGAACGAAACGCATGTGCGGCGCAACACAACCGCTGTGTAGAGCGGCAGCACGGATTTTTTAGGTTAAAAGAAAGATCGCAGTCGTCGAAAAAAAATCGCAGTCAAAGTTTTAAACGGATCGAGCTGAAACTTGGCAAAATTTGCAGCAATGTTGCCGATGAAAAATGCAAGTTATCGATATAGTTTAAGGAATTAATTAGCAAGCTGATGTGACAGTGGGCCGGCAATATCTCATAAAAAATCGACTACCGCTGGGGTAAACGTGACCGTGACTCGACAAACGTAGTGTAGGACGCCGTCCGGCTAGGTGGGATGACGACCTGCAAAAGACTATAATATAGGCAGATGCTGGATGCGACAAGCTAAACACAGCGCTATGGCACTCAGTAGGGGATTCTATGTCCAGCTGTGGGCTAATATAGTCTGATGATGATGAACCAACGAAAGCTCGTAATACTAAGCTAGTTTTACAAACGGTTGCTTGACTGAATACAAACGTTTGTAGTATAAAACCTCACTATGCTAGAGATTTCTCATCGCCCCGGTGTGGATGATTCCTGTTCATGTGATTTTGAAAGCTCTCACCTACAGCAACTGACCTCACACCTCAAAATCTCGGAAGCGGTAGACTCTCGCCCACTGAGCTGAACTCGGAAGGTCGCCGTTATCGCGCGATCGATGCCCTTATCGTGTTGTTGCCGCTGCTATCGCACATTCATTCGATGTTCCCATTCATTTATAATCGACGATAAATTCAATAGATTGAGAAAGCCTATTGTAAATAAAGCATAATCAATCTATGGAACTATTGGAGGTTTCCTTTGATCAATTAATTTGTTTTTGTATGTTTAATTTACCAGATGATTAAAAGGTTGTTAATTTTATTATGTAGGAATATACAATGTGTATTGTCGAACCTTGATCAAACGAGATGTGCGAATACACGACATATATTTATCGATAAAAAACAAAAAATATAAAATTATATGTTACCTATCTCAAAAATAAAACCGATTTAAGAATGTTTTAAATGAAAACTACTTCATCTGGTTTTTTATTCGTTTCTTTTTGAGTAAACGGTATTCAAAGTAGCCTCATTTGAAAGCTAGATAGTTTACCTAGCTAAGAAAATAAGAAAAAAATACAATTTCGGTATATAAGCCTAGTAAAATCAATATTATTTTAGAAATTTGCAAAAAAAAAACAAATTTTATTTTATTTTTGATCTGTAACTTTAAAACTGGGTAATAGAGGTGTACTTTTTTGTATGTTGTATTAAACTTCATAATTTAATCTACAAATTCTCTAAAAAATATGGGTCTATCTCTTTTTGTTGTCATGTTATTCACCATTTAAAATAGGTACTTTCTTATTTTATTAGCTAGGTAGACTATCTAGCTTTCAAATGAGACTAATTTGAATAAAATACACCGTTTATTCAAAAAGAAACGAAGAAAAACCTGATGAATTAGTTTTCATTAAAAAAATGTTAAATCAGCTTTATTTTTGAGATAGGTAACATATAATTTTTTATTTTTTGTTTCTTATCGATAAATATATGTCGTGTATCCGCACATCTCGTTTGATCAAGGTTCGACAATACACATTGTATAAAGTAATTATTTAATGCTATACAATTTACACAGCCTCATCTAGCCCCAAGCTAAGCAGAGCTTGTGTTGTGGGTACTAGATGGCTTCTATACATAATACAATACATTACATAGATAGATGTTATTTTATTTTACATAGAAAATATCCAGAACACTGAACAAATATCTGCAGATCGTACAAACTTTTGTCCGGTGGCGGGAATCGATCTTACCCGCCGCGCCACAGACGTCGTGATTACACTGTTGTTGGTGTAAGATTCCGTCCTAAAACCATATATATAGTAGCATAGTATGTGATTCGTGCATAAGGTTTGTTAGAACCCACATCACATTTCATTCAGCCCAACCAGATTTTCTAACGCGTCATGAATGCCGTTGTTATAGAGATAATGATGATAGGTTAGTATGTATCTCTCACCTAGGTAGTTTCCATCTGTGGATGTTGAAAAATACAACGAAAATAGTCATTTACACTAATTCCTCTTAATATTTGACTGCACTTATAATATTAGTTATAAAAGCATGCACGCGACTACTAGAGTTAATATCGCAGCATCTTCAGAACTGCAACTAGCAGCCCGAAGCCAGAAGCCGGCGCATTTCAACTTAAACGCATTTAAAGCGGCTGGTCTGCAGAACTCATGTCTTGAAGTGGTAAAGCGGTCTGCAAACGAAGACTTGTCGAAAAACTTCGGTTTTTATTAGAATTTCTTCATAAACAAAGAAAATTACAATCAAGTAATAGAAACAAATTAGAACTAGTATTTACAATATTGTCAAGAAACAAAGAAAGCTGTTGATGGAATGAAGTCACACCTTTACCATAGCCACCATGACCTTTACCACAGCCACCATGACCTTTACCATAGCCACCATGACCTTTACCACAACATTATCTATTAACCTCTCGGGTTTCATCTAGTTTAAAGAACTCCCTTGTTCGTGTGGCTGGAAAAGAAAATGACGGATATGATGGAGGCAACGAAATGAAGATGAATTGACGATTCATATTAAGCATAATTTCTGGACTGACTTTATACCTAAGTTACAGATTTAAAACATTAATTAAAATAATCGCGAGCTAAGCGTGAGTTACAGCTATTCTAAAGGATCTAACGAGATCCTTTAGAAAATAGCTGCAAGTCAGGCTTTCACTTCCTGAAATGAAAAGTTTTTATAATCTTCGAACTTAGAAGTATCTTCGGACATTCGTAACTGGGTCATGATTATACAAGTCTTTTCGAGGGATCAATGAGCGTAGTTGTTTGAATCAGATACTAAATGTTTGCGATCTATTCGTCTTGTCCAAAACCACGTAGGATTCCCGAATCGGCCTGAATATTCGCTGACCGTAGCTTTGCGTATGTTGATATAAGATTACCGAATGTCGAACTGCCGTCTGAAGCTCGCTTTGCAGACCCTCCTTAAGTCGAGAGGTAATTACCAACTCTGAGAGACCTTTTAAGAGGGCTGCTGCTTCCACTTTTTTACAACAGACATTGTAGTCGTAGAAGCGGAAAATTTTAAAACAAAGTAATATTAAGGAATTTTGCATGTTTTTAGCAGAAAGTGTATAAAGTTTTTAGTACAAATCTAATTAATTTGACTAAGGTCAAAAGTAAAAGGTTCGTCGATGATACCTACCGCTTAAAAACTCGTTTCTGTTTTATTTTTGTTTGTTGCTAACTTATGCCCACTGCCTTCCACACGTTTCCTAGTAATTCCAAGTCCAACACAGCCTCTATAGGTGATTTCAGCCCGATTCATTCTGTAGTTTTGGCGTGAACAAGTAACAACCATCCATCCATCACCAGGCTATCGAATCAGACTAATTTTTGTATTGTGAAAGCTAAGAAACATATCTATGTTTAAATTATTTATTAATAAATGATTTCAGACACACATACAAAATACAACAATTATACAGTACACAGGAAAACAAAAACATGAAACACAACATCCCATAATTTTAGTAACTCCTAAGACAAGGGCTTCCAGAACCATCTATCCAGTAAATTACGACATCACCAAACAAGATGCACTGGCTTTAACAAATTAGCGCCGGCATGCAGTAACTCATCCCTGCTAGCTGGATTCATAATTGCCTATTAAGGTGGTCGGGTGACCACTCGGAGAGAGAGTGGATCTACCCGCATTGGTAATGAAAGCCACATGGCCAGTTAGCCAGCCATCTCGTGTATCGTCTTAGTGGGTGAGCGAACAAGTCTTGATTGTGATTACCGGCGACCGATGTGGCGTGGCGGGCGGGCGCTGGAGGATGAGGGTTCGATTCCCGCCACGGGACAAATGTTTGTACAATTTGCTAATTGTGCTAGGTGTCTAAGATATTATTATTATTTATTAAAAATTGCAACAACGCGTTGTACAGCAAAACTTTGACCAGATTGTATACCATCTAATCAAACTGTTTTACATGGTCTAACTATGGTATTGGCGGACGTTTTCCGATCCCATTCCAGACTTGTCTTTTTAATTCTAACCATTCGTCGAGGAAAAATATAATGTGATTTTGAAGCTAGTGACAGAAGTTTCGTAAAAAACCAGATTCCTGTTTGTTCCGTTTACCGTAGTAAACGAAAAGTAGCTGTAAATATCCAAAGGCAGGTTCCACATATCGGATACGGATTGATATTCCGCGCGCGAGTGCGTCACGCATCCGGGGCCTATTGTGCCCGCCCTATACAAATGCCCCGTATTGTTCGAAGAGCTACTTTTAATTTGGACGCTGAACGATGAATAGTAATGAAGCGGCTTGTGAATTGGACCTTTTGCAAATGTAAGTATCTTTTTTCTGTGCTCGCTCGTACGTGTTTTGTTTTCTACTTTGGTAATGGAAAGAGAAATTGTTTATTATTCGAAATATACTGTTAAAATTTTGGTCCTGAAAAGCAAGGAACTAGCCGAGCGTAGTAATGATGTCACCCAGGAACTGCAAGGTCCCAGGAAACTTCTGCTCATTCTGACTGATTCTTCCAAGCTTCAAGCTGAGGACAGAGCGCGATGGCGCTCATTAGGGGAGGCCTATGTCCAGCTGTGGACTGATATAGGCTGATGATGATGATTCTTACAAGTCTTCTACGCATCATGGACCAATTTTGAGTATACGTACACGCGGAAAGAAAAAAAAAGAAGCCCTTACAAAACACACAATAAAGACAAATACTTAGTGGCATGTCTTTTATTCGTTCGACGCCAGCAAGTTTTACCAAGTTTGACTGGATCTCATACTTTATTACTTTATGAATCTGAAGAGAGAGGTGGGTTCGAGTCTCGGGAGTTTATAAAAAGATTCTCTAAGTGTCGGTATCAATTTCTCGCGTATTTTCCCACTGGGGATTTCCAACACAGAATGGAAGTAGATAAATCTTTTACAAAGCACGCGTCGGATCATTGTCTGGAAATAACTCAATGGCAGTAAACAGTTTGCGGTTCGGTTATGATCTGTTTTTATATTTAGGAGGCATACACCGCCGAAGGCGGTCCATATCAGGACATGACAACAAAAATCTGACATAATTTAATTCTAAATTCAATTCAATTCTAAAATTATAATTTACCTACACGACTACTAATTCTTTATTTTACTATTATTATTGTTTTTAAATTGTACAACTATAGGGATATGGAATAAAGCTGTTTTTTTTTTTATGATCTGTTTTATTAACTGATGGAATTTCTTTCGCCAATCATACTATATAGCTATTCCCAATGTGGTGTGGTTGTTTTTATGGGGTACCTAGCTCTCGAGCTTGCGCGGGGTTTTTTATAAACACATAGGCCGCATTCTATGTTATTTTTTCAAACACATAAAATACAATATTTCATTGAGGAATTAACTACCTAACTTCTTAACTATTTATGAAAACAAAGCAAGAGCTAGATACGAGCGGGTAGAATCATGATGCCAGGACAATATTAAAGGCCTGGCAGTACCATGCTTTTACTTGTGGGCAAGATGTCTCGAACCAACAAGCACCAAGCCTGAAAAAGACTTGTGTTGGAGTACCCATATAACCTATATGGATACGGATCGCCGTCGTTAGTGTCCGTCCGACGCGTCAATGACTTCGCGATCGACAGTTAAAATAATCCCATTGTTTAAATCGGGTAGTAAGTCTGACCCCACTAATTTTAGACCAATATCAGTACTGCCTACATTCAGTAAAGTTTTTGAAAAACTTATTTTACACCAATTGCTTAGACATTTCAATAGCAATGACCTGCTACATTGTAAGCAATTTGGGTTTACTCGTGGCAGGTCAACTACTGATGCCGGTGTAGAGTTGGTATCGCATATTTTTGATGCTTGGGAGAAGTCGCAAGATGCTTTAGGCGTTTTTTGCGACTTGTCAAAAGCATTCGATTGCGTTCATCACGAAACATTAATCAGGAAACTACATCATTATGGAATTAGGGACAGCTCTTTGGATCTTCTTACATCTTACTTGAGTGATAGGATACAAAGAGTTGACATTAATGGGAAACGATCTAAAGGGTCTGTTGTTACAATGGGTGTACCGCAGGGCTCTATCTTGGGTCCTTTCCTATTTTTAGTTTATATTAATGAGCTGCCTCATCTTGTAAAGAATGATCATGAGATTGTATTGTTTGCTGATGATACTTCATTAATTTTTAAAATGAAACGACAAAACACAAATTTCGACGATGTAAATACTGCAATCTCAAAGGTAGTCCATTGGTTTAGTATTAATAATCTTTTGCTTAATGAAACCAAAACAAAATGTATAAGATTTATTCTACCTAATGTAAAACAAGTTAAGGCTGATATAAAAGTAAAAGGAGAAACGTTAGAAATTGTAGACAATACCGTATTTTTAGGAATAACCTTAGATAGTAAACTTCAATGGGGCCCACACATAGATAAGCTATCGAAGAGACTTAGTTCTGCAGCATATGCAGTTAAAAAAATCCGTCATCTTACAGACGTTGATACTTCTAGACTAGTCTATTTCAGCTACTTCCACAGTATTATGTCTTATGGCATACTACTGTGGGGGAACGCTGCAGATATAAACACAGTATTTGTGTTGCAGAAGAGGGCTGTTCGTGCGATCTATAATATGGGTCCCAGAGAATCCCTACGTGAAATATTCAAAGAAATAAACATAATGACAGTACCGTGTCAATATATTTATGAAAACTTGTTGTACACTCATAAAAATATCAATCGGTTCACTAAAAAAAGTGATATACATAATGTAAATACTAGAAATAAGAATAAACTCGCTGTGCCCACAACTAGGCTACACAAGATAAATGTATCTTTTAAAGGGCAATGTATACGCTTCTACAACAAAATTCCAAGTGAGTTGCAAAAATTATCAATAAATAAATTAAAAAAAATTGTGAAACATATTCTTTGTAAAAAAGCTTATTACAAAATATCAGATTACTTAGAAGATAAAAAAGCTTGGAACGAGTTTTGCTCCAACTCAAAATCTACCAACTTACAAATAAGCAAATCAAATGTACTAGACACATAAGTTATGAACATACTAGTGGTTTCTTCTCACTTCTTCCACTGGTGGACAAAAAATTGAAGTGAACTATAAAATAATTTAATAGTATAAAATATGACCTGTCTAAGTGCTTATTTGTAAGCTTAAAGAAATAAAAACTTTTCATTTTCATTTTCATTTTCATTTTCATTTTCAGTCAGTCAGGAAATCCACACTTATAAGAAGCGGCTGATAGTGTAAGTGGCAATATTACCCACCTCACTGGGCGTGTTTGCAAGTCATTACCGCAGCAAATCACCAGAAGCGGCGCTGTTGTCGGCATTAATAGGCAATCAGCGCACGGATCGCCGGTTCCAATCCCGGCGCGGGTCTATGAGCTGCATGTGCAGTGCTGCAGCAACATTCCACATACATTGACCTTTGAGTGTGTAATGTAAAGAGAAAATGGCCTGTCACAGCGCTTTAATGCAGCCTCTGATTAACTTCCACACACCGTTTACATGCACAGCACAGCATTTAAATGTTTTCGTCATAAAAGCCGATTAACTGTAGATAAACTCGGATAAACTGTAGTTTCATATTTGTCCGAGTACCAGACTACGTGAGAGACGTTCACATAGTAGTGCTGGGCAAACAGAACAATGAAAAGGCATGCTCCTAACGTGCATGTATTCCAACAGAGTTTGCAACATCTCGAACCTCGTTGGAGTTGTTGCAAATGCTATCTTCCCAAAGACCATGCACGCAGTCCGACTGTGTTTTGCGAGATTAACAAGCTCCATTGTCTGAACACTCAACGGTCCGGCCCCAGTTGAATCTGCCAGTTACTACCCGCACTATTAAGTTATCTGTGTTTGGCAGCGGATTATCTAGACTCCCCCTTTGCCCCTGTTGGCCAGAGAACGTCGCACAATCGTCCACTCGATAATGACCTGTGGCGACCTGTAAACTCAGTTTAAAATGGATTTGGCCGTGTTCACGTAACGAACCAATCAGAGGAATGCATAATGCGTTCTAATCCAGTAAGTCGGGATAATGCGTCGGCTGATTGAGTACTGACTGTGCTGCCATTTTATTATGTAACTGTGAATGCTAATTCATATTACGCTTGTTTTCGCTTTTGGAAGCGGCCTGAATTTTTTCCAAGCACTCCCCTCTCGCCGCTCGCATGCCGCAGGAGGTGACTAGCTTGCGCGAACACTTTACCAAGACATAAGATCCATTTGAAATAGCCGCGTCGGAAGAATCCACCCCTCCAACCTGTGGATGTCGTAAGAGCCGACTAAGGGAAACTTCCTGTGTATTTTTAACACCTACACTGCGATCACCAATCCGCCTGCCAAGTACAGTGATTATGGCAAAACTCCCCTTGTTTAGGGATGCATGTTAAGCTGGGCACGTACGTGCTGATGAGGAATATACATTTTGGCGAGATTATATTTTAAATTAAGTTTTTTTTATTTTTATTTAGCCTGTTTCGTCCCACTGCTGGGCAAAGGCCTCCCCCAAATCTTTCCACTCAGTGCGGTCACAAATTAAGATTAAGCTTCATTAAATAGAAAGGGCTTTGACCGAGTACGAATGACACAAACCCCATTCGCGGAAAGCCATTACGTATTCTAGTCCTTCTATTTAGAATAAGTAGCCCATTTATTTTAAATGTGCTAGTAAAAAAACAACGTCGCCTTCAAGCGCTTTTAGCGCTTTAGATCAAAAAGAAAACGACAAAAGCGCTAGTTTCCAGGCGTGAGAAGTTTAAAACGGGGAACAGTTGGACGGATGGCCCCTTAGGGGTGTGGTGTGGATGCGGGGCCGTAATTACATTCCGTGCGGGAACTACTGCATTCCGGGGGCTATACCGGCACCTGGGGCATGAGCAAGGAGTGTCAGCACTTACTTAACGTGTTCTCTGAAGACGATGCCGTTTCTAATATTCGAAGTGACCTGTATGGTCTTCCGGGAATAAATAATTTTTGGCTTTAATCGTTTTACAATGTTTAACGTGTCCCGTATCGGTAATTATAGAATGATGCATATTTTATTTTATTTCAATGCTGCTTGGTTCTTCACGAAAGTACATCCGCCTATTTATTTGAGAGAATAGCAGCAAAATATTATTTAACAAAATCTTACCAGAAGCGTAATTAATATGCAAGAACTACCCTCGCTTTACTATACTCGTATATTACTTCTTACAAAGTAAACTTTCGATAGTTCAAGTTTACTCAAATGCTCATTCATCGTTTGTTTTGGGTAGTTGCCAGCAAAGTTTGTATAAATTTAAGCAAACTTAGGTACAATCTTTGCCATCTTATGAGGTCGTTTTCTTATACTATTTGGTACACTCTTTTAGGGAACAGATCACAGCAATCCTCACGGCACAATATGGTCCCGTGAACTTTGTTTAATCATAATTTCATCTCAATATTATGTTGTTGTTCACACATTTAATTCACTCGATAATTCATTAGTGAAACTTTCGCCCTATTAGTATAAGAAGGATTACAAAAGTCTCTCCCTCGTCATACATTTTTAACAAGCCAGTTACAAATTGACAGATGATATTCAAATTAATTCATTTTTCTCCAGATTCAAAGGCCGTTATTAAAATGCAGATTAAACCTATTGATGGAGTGCTCGTGAAACTTTCAGCGGGCATGAAACATTCATTCGTGTCGTCTTTCAAACGAATCAATACTCATGGTTCTTATAAAATAGAGTGCATTTTCTCTTGCAAGTACATATAGATTGAATTCCCAGCTTCATAGATTTTATTTGAACACAAAAGCGAGCCCGAATACATTTATTAAGTACAACTACGGTTTTGTTTTTACATATAATATTCTGCCCGTTAGCGAATCTTGGCATATGAACGATTATTTAACGCGATAAATTCACGATAATAGTACCAAGTATAGTAGTAACCAAGTATAATAGAATCTTGACACTTCATTCTTGGCACTAAGTGCGGAGGTACACGGGTTCACCATTGATTAATTTTACTTCAGAAGAAACTCTATCCCCTGCGAATAAGGATCGTGCTTAAGATTTTTTGCCACAGCTTGCCTTGCGTTACCAAAGACAGTTTGTTCTTCGAATAATTTAAATTAATGCCCTTTGAGACTCGTTTGAGAAGCGTTTATTTTTGTAATGGCTCGGAAAATTGCCAATGCTGCTGTTCTCTAGGTAATTTTATACCAAAAGAAAAATTGGGGATTATCTGGGGTAGTTTTTATTATATTCCATGTAGTTTTATTGCTAAGCATAAATTATCTTTAGGGTATGTGGTCCATTCACGTAATAATGTACCATGACATGACATCTACTATCTTTGGGAGTGATAAAAATTAAAAGACACGATTTAAGTGATGAAATTATGATCTCTCAATTTAAATATACCATATTCTAAAACAAGGGATCCTTAAAATAAAATTGCAAGCTGTCATGTGTGCATTTTCAACAAAAAGTTGATAATCCCCTTGAAAATGTTTTCTATTTGGATAGACTTTTAAAAATGAACAGCGAATAACTCCATAGCATGGACCGAGGGTTGATTGAACTGAAATGTGCTTGCGACCGTTAAATCGAGTCTTTGATGGAAAATTTGTATAAGCCATTAATTACATTTCGGACAAAAAAGATAAAAAATTGCTTTTGAAATTTCGGCAAGGATTTTTTTTGGTAAATTTATAGGATATCGTAATAAAACTTAATCGAATTATTTGTGTACGCAATTTTGTGGTTACTTTCTGAAAACAGTAAAGTACTTGTAACAATAACACGTTTATGTTTTTTCTATGTATCAAAATCTGGCAAATTACATCGTCCCATAGCGTGGGGCTACCGAGCCACGGTTTCACCAGAGGACATGTGAAAACTGTGACACTCGACTGCATAACACCGCCAGCTGTGTCGTTATGAAGAAGAGGCCATTACTATGCATTGGTTTTTAGGGATGGTTAGACTGATTATCAAATTGTTTAATCAACAAGATGTCTCACCAACAGAACCGACAAAACAATATAACCGACTCTCATAATTCAGAAAGCAAACCTCGGCGCCTGAATTCGAAGTTATGAAGAAGCTTTCACCCCGCAATAAAACATAACGTCGTTTCAGTCGTCGTGAGCGAAAGTTCAACCATAAATAGCTCAGCAAGTTAAAAATTCACATTATTTATTCCCTAAGCAACCGCTGTGTTCGCAAGGTAGATGGTAGATGGATGAAAACAGGGGTGGAAGCAAGGGGCAGACGGGTGACTTATATATTTGTTATTAATTAAATAGAATTATTGTTTTTAATTAGCTTTTGTTAGTTATCATCATCATCATCATCCGTAGACAGATTAATAGGCCTCCTGAAATTTGTGCGTAATGGAATACTAACCACGGTTAGTCGTGTGACTACTGACGCTTGCCCTGCGACGACATTTGCTGTGTCCTCGACTAACCCCCCATAATATCAGCTTAGGCTTCTCTTTCCTATACTAGGCCATCCAGCAAAGTTTTCATTCGAAACTGCCACTTTCTTTCTCGTTCTGCGTCGAGGTAACGAGAAGTTTTTCATATGGTCTAGCGAGGCGTTCAATTATGCAGGCAGGTTGAAAGGGCGTCTCCACATTCCACTTTTACAAGAACATGTCGGAGCACGCCGTGGTTGCGCAAGCTGAGCTCCAGAATATTACAGTCGGCTATGAGTCGACTTTATAAATAATTGATGTTTAATCTAACCCTTCTAGAAATGCTAGCTGCATCGTGCAATCTCGAGATCGTACACGGTCTGTAGCACGAGAAACTCGCCCCCTTCTACTGAAGGTATACGAGATGGAGAAGGGGAGGAAGTGAAATTAAATACTGGCTGTTTTAACAGCCTTCATCATGACAGCCGCCGCTCGGCGCTCGCATACCGCAGGAACTGACCAGCTCTTACGCGAGCACTACTGTCCGAATAGGAACGCCTGAATAAGCTTGTCGTATTGACTCGAAGCCGTTCAGCTGAGCTCACACGCCTTACCCGGGTCACTACTCTCCAATTTAAATCCCATCTCATGAGCCCGGCTTTTGCGGTCGAAACGACCGATTGTACGCGATTTTCGACTTTAACCACTTTAAAATTGCTTCAAGTTTAAGCGCTGGGGAGGAGGGTTGATTTGGCGGATTACCGCGGCTCGACGCCTTCGGAATGATTGTCATTTGAGGGAATTCAGCGATCAATGCTTTCTTTGGGACTGGCTGTCTGTGATCCCGTCATTATTGCTATTCAGTACTGTCAGAACTTTTAAATGGACTTTGATATGACCAGAAGTTGAGGATTCAATGGAATCAGAAAACTTCATCACCAATTACTCAACTGACCTTAGCGCCAAGGCTGGCGCGCCGATAGACAACGCCCTACTAACTATTTATTTCCAATTATATTAAAAGTATACAAACAAAAGGCAATTTGGAAATATGAAAGTAAAACCACCTGAAGCATTTATTTATACAAGCATCTATGAGCCATTGGATATATGTTTGTGAATTAGGCTCTAATTAAACACTGATTAATTCTAGCTTTACCCTGAAGCAAATTGATTTCTCCGTAAAGCTTATCTATGTAATTTACAGCCGCTGTAAAGTTTCCATCCGGATCTATTACACAACACAACCTCTTCAATCAACATACCGGATCAAGAACGAAGAGTAACTAACTCTTACTTATTTTAAACGCGCTCGTATCTCCTCATTGCCAAGGTTGCCAACAATGCCCAACAAATCTCCCAGCCTGAGCGGCTCAGCTGGCAGACCTTGGCAGAGCTGGCAGCCTGCCAGCTCGGTCCTGCCTCACTTTCACCCGCTGCTATCGATTGAAGGCCTTCACATGTAACGATCATATTATCTCGTACGAGCTTTTTCGGATTGGAAGTTTGGGACACTACGGGCAGCTGGATATTGAATGCGTTGTTTGTACGACACCCCGTAGCGTAGATTAAAAGTCGCATATGATGGGTGGTTTTTTAAGAGAAACTAGAAGTAGTTATGAGAATTCGATGTTTTTTAATTTGTTCTATTTAATCTTAGTCGAGTGCACAGAATTGAGCAAACTGGCGACTTACATATGTTATTGGAGGCACAGACTTAACTGGGGGTAGCCGAGCCGTTAGGAGAAAGCACTACATACGATCTTAAGCTACATATGTGGATGTGAAAAAACAGTCAAGACATCCTCGTGGACCACGCCAAAAATAGATGTAGGTAATGCAAACACCTCATGATTTACGCCATCTCCAAGTTTCTTCATAACTTTTCAGTTATAAGGGATGAGCTGAACATTTATCTTACTTTAAGTTGTTGAGTGCGATCGATAAAGCATCTTTTGGCAAGAACAGAGAGCCAGTTGCATTAGAGTATATTTTCCAAGAGTCCATTGCCAAGTTCAAGTTAACTGGCAATAACACAAGCTCTGATTAGCTTGAGGCTAGATGATGCTATGTGGATTGTCCATAATTATTTATTTAATTAATAAATTAAACGCACAGCGCGGAAAAAGTAGCTGGTGATTATGTGATTTTATTTCCCCAATTCAAATACTGGTAAGTATTTTGTGGCATACCTTATTTGAAGTTACGACCTTATTGCAACTTGAAAGTCATATATTTGATAGTTCAAGATGGTTAGTACAATGATAATGTTCTCAATGTTTAGTTTTGTTCATATGAAATGTTATTTTGTCTTGTGTCGAAATAAATGTTTCTATTCTATGTAATTTAAAGTTAAAAAAACTATTATGACTTCTTGACAAAAACACAATCAAATACACATTTTAAGTCTTCTGCAGACCTTCCCTAGTAGTAATATTTCATTACAACACTCGGAGCTAGTTCCGTTCGGCGTCGTCGTAAATTAGCCCGCATCCCGGGGCGAGTTTACTGCCTCCGCTGCAATATCAAGGATTCGGGAGGAACTGGGGAAACGGACTTACCTGTGTCGGGCAGACAAATCTGCGTCTTGATAGTTTAACTCGCTTTATTATTAGTATGTAGAGGTATTCTGTAGGGTTTAAGAAAAGCCTGAAAAAGTCATGTCGGAGGACAAGATCCACTCTGGGTCGTTGAGTATGGATATTCTTTGTAAAGGGGGTATCCTCTTCGCACAAGCAGAGTGCTGGAAAAAAGGTTATGCATCATTACATGCAAATTAATTGATATTCAGGAGAGCTAGTGTGTGAATTAACGGGTATCTAGGCGGAGTAGACAGTGAACCCATCGCTAGTGCGCAGCCGGCGAAGTAATGCAGTAACTATTGTCCTTATCCGTGTGAAAGTTGAATAACGCGTACAAGCGCTGAAGAGGTCATCGTAGATTTTACCATACAAAATGATTACCATGGTAATACGGTTGATGTTAATTTGTTTTGAGCTGTCTGGAACAAAGTGTCGAATGTTTGTGTCCATTAAAGTGAGTGGCAAGGAATTAAAATGCAAATTGCGCCGGGCGACGCGCGATGAGCCGACCGCGTTTCAACGCGCATTATTTATGGACCAGTGCGGGTAGTCGGATAAATGTTTGCTCTGCTAATGAGGATAGTCTATTTTGGCTTCAAAGGTATTTGCATGTGACCTTGGAAACACGATACTAGTTTTTCTAAACATATTTAAAACTGCGTAAGTGTGATTCAAATGTTTCCAAAGTCTGACAATAATCACACAATCAGAACCAATTGAGTCGTTTTTCAATGAGCATTTCTCCTTCAGAAGTTTCTGAAACCGATATATTTAAGACTAAAAAGCAAAGTGCAACCTTAAGATAGCGATTACACGGTTCCATTAGAAGGCAATAAGCAACATTCAAAATAATTAAAAGGGCTCCTTTAAAGTATCAATTTAGGATTATGTTATTGTTTGCGAGCCATTCATGCTCTAGTAAATATTTGATTTCTGAGAAATATGGCTGTAGCTCTTCGAAGCCTTTCGTTAAAGCCTTGAAATACGTCTATTATTAGAGAAAGAGCATTCATTATGTAAATCATTGTAGTTTTGCGCCCGGGGCATACAGATTACTGAATCGAATGAAGATAAACGTGAGGTCAGAGACAGTTTGACATTAATGGACTGTTATTATGGAAAGTGTATTGTGTTTGTACTTGTTAGCAATCATCATCAGCTGATATTAGTCCACTGCTAGACATAGTTCTCCCCTAACGAGCCCCGAAGCACCCTATCTTCAGCTTGCTTATTTTTAAACTTACGCGATCAGAACACATAATTACAAGTACTATTTTAACGGGTATTTATCGAAAAATAGGTAAATAAACGCGATAAATACCCGTTAAAATAGTACTTGTAATTCAGCTTGCTTGTCAAAATATTACTTCTAATTGTATATTGACCACTTAGAAAGAAAATTTAGTTAAGCCATTGACCAAAAAATGATAAAAGATGCCATATTAAATATGTACGTTCATGCTCAAATATGTATGTGTTTTCACTCCCGAAGTTTTCATTGAAAAAACGTCGAACCTTGGCAATGATCTAATATTGTGACATTGGTAAAGCGCTCCAAAACATACAATAACGCTGAACCATTAACAAATATGGCGGCACTTTAATGTACAACCCTTGCAGCAAAATGAAATTTTACCATATTGACGCTAAAAGTAATCCAACGGGGCGGCGGGACGAACTCATCTGTACTCAACCGTAAAAATAGAGGTACGTTTGTAAATAAATAAATCTCTGACGTAGATAGATACAAAACGTCCTGTATACTTCTGGCTGCCTCAGTAACCTACCTAGGCGCCGCCGTGTTACTGACATTTGAATATGCCACAAACAACCCTAACCTTGGCCTGAACCCTAAATGACCTGATACGTTCTAAAAAACAATAACATTGAACAGAGAATAAGTAAGCCAGTAACAAAGGTAGTTGTATGACCTATCTGAGACTGTAGTAGACGTAGCATGACGCTGTAGAATACCACTAAGCTAGACCAGCAAAATCGCTAATTCTGCACAGCCATAATCTATTGACGACCGATGTTGCGCGTCGGGTGAAGGTCCGTCTGCGAAGAAGGTTACAGGTCCGAAATGTTTGTGCGATCTGCAGATATTTTATATAAGTGTTCCGGGTGCTACGATAAAAAAAAACATTGTAATGTTTTATGTATATTGTATCCCACCAAAACATAAATGTAAAAAAGGAGAGCCAAGTTCAATACAAAAATTAAGATTGGCTGTGGGCTTCCCCGCAAAAAGAATGGAGATATAAATGAGTGCCAAGTCAAATCTATGTAGGTTAGATTTGACTTTGCCAGTTTTCATTACATCAGTTATTTTATAAAGTTATTCAACGTTTTAATTCTGATAAAAACTGGCCAAGTCAAATCTAACCTACATAGATTTGACTTGGCACTCATTTATATCTCCATTCTTTTTGCGGGGAAGCCCACAGCCAATCTTAATTTTTGTATTGAACTTGGCTCTCCTTTTTTACATTTATGTTTTGGTGGGATATCATTACTTTTTGTAAAGAAAACTAGGCAGGTATTGAGATTTAATGTTTTTTTTTTGTATGGGGACACCACTTGTAGGGGCTCGTCGAAGGTGTAAGACTTCAACTAGGGCTGGTCGGGAGTGATGATCAAGTAAAACAGCTCGTGTCGGTTTATTGTACCGAATACACACAACTACGCACTTATTACAAAGTCACTGCACTGTTCACTGTTTTCTTTCCTTTACTTTCCTTAACACTTGCTCACTTGTAAAATAAGAACTAACTAAACTTGCAAACAAACTGGGCTTGTATACCTTCGCTGAGCTAAACTAGAAAAATCTACGATTTTCCGGGCCATACCTATCTCTTTATATATTCCAGAACATTTCTGATTTCCCTTTCTATCCTTTCTTTTCGTTCGAAAACAGGTACATAGCTAGGTAGGTACATGTATACGGGCCGGTCCCTAACAACTACACTGTATTCTATGGCGCAATCGGAGACGTTAGTACCTACTATTGCTTATTCTATGCAATGCTTCGACATAGGTACATAACTAGGTAGGTATTATACGGGCCGGTCCCTAAAAACTCCACTGTATTCTATGGCGCAATCGGAGACGTAGTACTATTGCTTATTCTTTGCAATGCGAATCTATTTTTAATTTAAACCTTATTCCATTGACATAAGGTCGTCGTCGCTAAAATCACTAATTTTTGACTTTTTTTTATTTTTTGATTTTTTCCTACGCTTACACACAATTACCGAGCTGGATTCCAAATTTCATCCTTCTAGATCATCTGGAAGTAGGTTAGATTTAGGTACTATATATATGTCAGTCAGTCAGTGTGAATTTTAACGACTTTTTAACCTTCATATCTCTATAACCGTTTGAGCTAGCCTCATGAAATTTGGGCTTCTACATGTCCTTATGGATATAATTAAACAGACGTAGTTTTATGTGTTTACGTTAAAGAGGTTTTGAGTTATAGAAGGGTCAAAAGTGGCACCAAGTGGTTCGTGTAATGATACACTCGGCGCGTTCCTTTGCTTGAACTTGGCTTGAACACGCTGCCGCGTGTTCTGATATCTGTTATTAAGTACCCGTATCACTTTGGAACTAACGTATGATGTGTGTCCAGCATCAATTTATATTGATGCTAAATAACGATTCAATACAGCAAGCTGAACAAGTTACAAACAATGTGTATTTTGTATTGGTGGTTGTGTAGTTATTTAATGAGAGATATACGCCCGAATACTCAAACGAAACTCAGACTTACGAGTAGCAAGTCTCAAGTCGCAACTTTTTGAAAGATTTTCATTGAAAACTGACAGAAATCGTCTACTCGAGACGTGCTTAAATCTAACTGCGTTCAAGTATTCAGGGGATAGTATGGTACGGGCCCAGCGACCAGGTAATATGGGCTAAGTGGCGGCGCGGCGGCAAATGAAATGCGGGCTACATATGGAGGCGGGTTATAAAGTCTGCTATTTCCTCTGATATTTCTGCGGTTCCGTTGTGAGGGGTTATGTGAGATGTTTATTAAAGTGTGGGTTTACAACCGTGTTAATATTAGTTTAGATAGGTATGTAGATATTTTTTTGAGTACAGCAGTCATACAGTTTTGGTGCGTTCAAGCCTATCATAGATTAGGTTTATTTAAGCACGGATTCTCGCACAGTAATAGAATTTGCAGTCTATACTTCTAATAATGTAACATTTTTATTATAAGAACCTACGTACTACAATTCTGTACATTGATGATAGTATGAGGTTTTTTTTGTTTTTGTCTGTCTGTCTGTTTCTTGGCCGCCCAGAGAAACTCCGAGCATAGCTCTATGCACAGGTCGTTGAGCGATTTTGAACTGGTGGGCCAGCTCTACCGTCCGCAGTTACAGCACTTGTGATCTGTAACAACTTAGTAATATAAATAACTTTTGATTTTATTTACTGGGTTATTGTATTTGGAGACTATTTTATGCACCGTGTATTAGTAATCTAAAGAAACGAGTGCATTATCCTACCTTGGAATCCTGGCTAATCCAGACTAAGCTCACGAAATAGTATTAATGTGATCGTTTATAACTCGTTGAACTCAATTTAAGAGGCTTTTAAAATAATAGAATGTTAATGCTCATCGCTCAAACAAATATTTTTTAGATTCTTGAAAATGTTTGGTAATTTGGGAACTTGAAGGGTGTCAAAGGATTCTGTAGGGCTTGTTCAAAGCTCTCACAAACATCATTCGAAGAGCTTCTTTACTCTCGGAATAATTACATTAATGGGCAAAGTTGAAGTGTCCCAGTGATTATCATCTCAAACTTAAAGATCATTCTAGATAATGAGTAAGAATGATGAAATATCTAAATTGTTCGTTTATTAATCCCTCAATTAATATACATATGTATTAGTAAGACTTAGTACTTACGTACTTTAATGTAAACTTGTAATGTTTTCAATAAGTTAAATAGGTTAACCGAGCACACGATTTATCCATAAAGTTGAACCACGTTTCAAGAAAATATAAATCTAAAGACTTATCGCAACACAAGCTTTTATTTGTGTGCACATGGTATTGCTTGTTATAATACAATGAATCATACCTAAAGAATACGAAAACCTATTTCTCGGATAGGTTTTGATCGCGTATGTAAAAATAAACTCTTATAATTCCTATCTTTATGCGAAGGTAAGCAAGCAAGCCGACTGTTCCGCTAGGCCACTGCAGTCCCGTTTCATTAGTTAGAGCCTACGCTATGAAGCAGAAACTACACACCATCGATAATGAGGCAGGGAGTCATTATCGACAGATTAAATTGACTAGGGCGCCTGCAGTCCACTGTAATTACTGCCCCGGTCCTACGCCCACTGGTGTCGGGACTTCAGAGAAATAATAAGATACTTTATTTGGCAAACCATCATCATCATCTCGAATCAGTGTCGACCACTGCGAGACCTATGTATGGACACACAATCACACTTAGCACACTTTACAAGCGTTCACCGGTGGACATATGCACCATGCGATGGCCAACGCCTCCCAAACGTGGCGATTATAGCTAACTCATAAACAGGTGGGTGCTATTTCGTGCTTATTCATAAGACTAAATAAATTATTATAAAATGTTTGCGGGTTTTTTTAGGGCAGGGCGTCACCTGACCATGACTTACATTTTTGGCGAGGTGACTAACTCCCATCCGAAAATTAAGAGGAGAGCGGAAAAAGAGAGTCGTGAGCGTTAATGAGTTTCTCGTAAGCTGCCAGTATTTATTTCCCGCTGAGCATTCGCAATGCGCGGCAACCGCGCTATTTCATCCGTATTAGGAGTTTCAGCTAATTTTCAAGGCGCTTTTCAAAGTTTCGAGCCCTTCTGAACAAAGTTCCCGCTCGTATGATAAAACATCGCGTTTGTTCCCGGTAGTTCCTTTGAGGCACTTCTGAGGATGCCTTGATGAGGGTATCCTGTCGGAACTACCAATCTTCCGGCGATACGTATTAGCTATTCTGATTGTTAAATAAATAATGAAAAACATTGTCATACAGAATCCATTTACCCCAAAATAGGCAAAGCTTGCTTTATGGGTACGAAATGATTAAATCACAAAGAAAACATCTACCTAGACTCTAAATAAAAGAATATTTTTTTTAATGTACCTAAATGTAACGCACTATTGGTACTATTTTAAATATTAGCTCTAATTTTGATTCTTAATCTTTAATAACTTTATTTTACTTCGTTCTTCCTTTTTTAGCGTTATTCCTTGATCATGGCGCATGAAACTGTGCCGAAATATTGGAAAACTCAAAAATCAAATCATGGTAAATATCCCGTTTTAAATGACTTTAGTATTAATAACCATGATAGTTTCAGAAGTTTTATTGTATTTTTCTTTGTCTGGACACAGGCCTCCCCTGATGACAATTGAAAGCAGATCATTCAAATATCACGCTGCGTGAACCAAACCAGCAACCTTCTGCGTCACACACAAGCGGACCTTTGCTCATAGTGCCATTACGGTCGCAACGTAATCGATAAAAAAACATAACGAAGGACCTTTAAAAAAACATTTTACGTACATAATTATGGAGTCGAAGGCTCAAATAAAGTGTCCAAAGACGTTCGTATCCCGAGTGAATAGAATTCGTGTTGTTCCCTCGGCGAGGGTTCACTTTATCACGCGATCGGTCCCGCTGCCTCCGGAACGGGCACCATCCAATATTTACAAACAAATCATTGAGTAAAGCACCCGAATTTGTTTTATCTACTTCTCTATTTATTTAATGTACAAAACACATCACAATCATTCAATTAAGAGGTTATAAATAAAGTTTGATTAAAACTTGATTGCAACATAAACATATGTACGTGCTGCTGTGTATTTACATGTAAATATATGAGTAGGTAGGGTTATTACTATATATTACAGGTTATTGAAACAAGACGGTAAAAAGGGTATTAAATAATTCGAATTACGGTAAATTTCTACTGTTCTGCGTAGATTTGTCTGAAATGTACCCTCGTTACAAATATATGCTGGAAACGGAAACAGGTTATTTATGTTTGACATTTCCATTATCGTACTAATAAGTTTGTCAATATTTCATCCGAAATAAAAGAATCCTTCCTTTCACTATAATTCATGGAAATTGTCTGAAGCCTCGCAAACCAATTACATGTGCCTATTTATATCATCCCATAATAGTTTCTGCACGCGACTTCGCTCTCACACTTCTGTCCTGTATAAAAAGTAGTGTATGTCCTTCCCTGTGATAAAATTTATTTACTAGCTTAATTCCATTCAGACCCATTTAGCGTGGAAAGGTATAAATAAATAAATAAATAATGCTGGCCAATTCACACATCATTATCTAGCCCCATGGTAAGCATAGCTTGTGTTATGGGTACTAGATAACTGATACACATCCATAGATATATATTTTTTATTATACATAGAAAACGACCAGAAAACCCGGAACAAATGTCTATAGATCGTACACACAATTGTTCCGAGAAGGGAATCGAACCCGCAACCTCCTGCGTCGCAGGCGGACCTTCGCCCACCGTGCCACATCGGTCGTCAATATATACATATATGTATGAGGTACAGTTAGAGAAGAGTTTCTTTAGCATTCATAATATCAGTATGAAAGTACCAATGGATCACTACGCCTGGAGATAATCTATTTATACCGTATTATATTCCAAAACAACAGTAAACAAGTAGTATGTAAAATCAATAACACGTACACTGCCGAGTCGTGCCTCGGAATCCCAAGTAAGCCCGTGCCCGTTGTACCATTTACAGAAAACACTCTGACATTGAACCAAACATACTCGTACGAGTACGTGCGACCCTGAGAGTTCCGTCATTTCACCGGCATCCTTGCCCTTCGAACGAAACAGAATTAGAACATTGCTTTCGTTCTTTCTATGGCAGTTTGAGTGAGTGGCTCGTTTCGGCCTGTTTTTCCTCGATCTATGAATTGTGGCATGTCTCAAAATCTTAATTTATCCATCTATAATTTGTTTGTTTGTTCTTTACTGTTATTTGTTTCTGTCTTGACGTGCAATTAAGCGTATTTGTATTGTAATTAACCATTTTAAAAATGAGTTGGTCGCACAAAGTCCCAGCATCCAAGAAACTAAGCACAAAGCTGGCTCTAATTATTTTTCTGCAAGATTATCTTAATTATCTGAGATTACGATCTTGTTATAGCACCATTTCCATAGAAATGACCGTCGGCTGTCCAATTTGGTTGACGAGCATGTCTTCAACGACATGTGATCCCGGAATGAGCGATATACTCCGAAATGAGCGATATAAAGATCGGCGTCGTATTCAGGGGCCATGAGTCTTGGAGCGCCGTGGGGCCGCGGCGTAAGAATATTGATCTCTCCAACTCAGCATGTCGATGTCGTAAGAGCAGACCAAAGGAACCCACCAGGAAGGGCAGCCTCTTCCTTCTGAGTATTATCAACACCTAGACTGCGATCCCCAATCTGCCAAGTTATAATCACTGCCAAGCGCAGTGATTATAACAAAACCCCCCTATATGGTAACATACAAACAGGCGTCGGATGGGGGAAGCCCATGTCCAGTAGTGGACGTGTATGGGCTGATATGATGACTCTTGACCTTTATTTGGGCGCATATCGCGTCGGTAGTAAACAAAGCTTGTGCCATGTGCGAGAATCGAATCCGCAACCTCTTGCGGCACTGGCGGGTTCTCCCGCTGAGCCATCGTAAACGTTTCATAGAGATCGTACCCAGATCACGACTTCGGGCTGTCGACTACTTATTGCTGACCGTTGTCACGCTAACATCGGGTATACATCGGACTTACAGCAGAATAAAACAAATTGCGTTGCTCTGTGTGTAACAGTCTGCTTTTGTTATTATTTCTAGGCCAGCGAATATCTAATGCGCTCTGCAAGTTTAAAAAGCGGCGTTCATCCGAATTGCATATACTGTTAATCCGAGTGAAATGTTTCGTGAAATGAGTGCCATGTCCAATTCTCATAACTTCACGCAAACTCACCGAGATATAATATAAACTGAAATAAACTGACGCTAAAATAATCCCTAAAAAAGCACCCTTTACTTTTTATGTTTGCTAATAAAATTTTATTAGAATCGTCCGTTCTCTTGTAGCCTTAAGCTGGAATTATAGGCGCTAGTGGATTACGTTCGGCGGGATATTGTTCAAAACGCCGTTTCAATTTGCAATGTTTACTAACTCCGGCAATTTGGATTGAAGCAAGCCTCAGCTCGCTCATGACGATTTAAAAAGCGCAGGTATAAAATTAATTAGTGAATGTTTCAGCCCCAGCCTCAATGTTTCAACTGTAAGCCAGGCACATTTCAATTCAAATATTTCATGCTAAATTCACTTCTAATTGAACGTTTTAAATAGCATTTGTACCTCTTTCATTTTGAAAGCTCACGTTAAATAAAACAAGTACTTAATTGAATTCTTCAGCGAGTGCTTCTACCGCACTCGTGATTAAATTTGTAAGTCGTTTGTAATGGTGAAAGTGCAATGTTTGCATCGTTGTTGCTGTCCATTCTAAAGTGACTGGTCATTGTAGGCATGGAGAACAGCTAGTTTTGTGCCCGCATAATGTCAAACACTGGAATTGACCTGAATACCAATCGAGACGGATGGCCGGGCGATCACAACCGCATTGACGTTCGTGTTCGCTAAAACAGACCTATTTCCGGTTCATTTTCTCTATATAATGTTTATCATCGACTCGCTGTACCACATTTACATAACATCCGTTACAATTACACGCGAGAATATTTGCATCTACAGTTTTACACGTTCCATCCGCCAACACCACGTTGGGCGCCAAAACAAATGGTTATTGCTTCGCATGTTTCGCTTGCGACATGTTCGATATTTCAATGTCACGAATAAAAGAGTTGACGACCCGAATTATGTTTTGATCGATAAGGTTAGTTCATGGTTGGCATGCTAGGTGCGGACGTGAGAGTCGTAAAAACGAGAAATGATTTAAATCGATGTTTGTGCCGAATGTAGGTCACTGGTAAAAGTGCTTGTCGATGGGCTTAAAGAGTCGACTCTAAAAGAGTGGCGCTGGAGAAAAATCGTTGCAATGCAGCCCCAGGTTGGGCGCCACTATTAGAGGCAATTCCGAAAATACTTTCTGAACAGCGAATTCCTAGAGTACTTCGCTATCAAGCATTGCTCGAGTATATTAGGCCTCAGAGGTTGTTCTAGTATTTTCTGTTTTCCGGAACTTTGCGTTTGTATTTCATTTGTGATATATGTATAACTCGGAGCGACAGCGAACAATAAACTCGACGTGATGGGAATACAACGCCTCAGAGACTTTGAGACTTTCAGTGGTCTTGATTAAAATTACGGAAGGCTTTTTAATGGGAAGTTTCAACCCCTTTGTTCATACATATATCTTACAAGATTAAACTTCCTGTTTATCTTATTGCTTGCATATTTCATTGAATGCACATGCCGAGTTTAATAATGAGAACTGAGAAAGAAGAGTGGTCTGGTCTGCAGCGAAAAGTCTAAGCAATAAAACAGCGATCAGCTGACCAAGAAACGTCTTCTTAAAAGCTCGTCGCGTCGGTGTGGGGGACGGCAGTTTTTTAAAGTTTATTGCGAACAGCTGGACGTCGCAATAATGGGTTTTTAACCATTCCCCCGCCTCTGGCAAGTTTGGTTTCGCTTCTGAATAACAATGGTCTCAAACTTCGCTCCGGACGAAACTTACGAACACCTTAAGCCGGGTGCAACTAATATTTGTGAGCTGAACTCACAAGGACTCAAACTTTCCGAATTCCAAACTTGTTTCTGAAATCGAATTTCTAGCTGACATTAATCTATCTACACGACAACTATTAAAAGATTCAAGTTTCATCAGGGTCTTTCAATTAAAACTTGCCTTTTTAAGCTAACGTGCCTGAAATTTCCTTTTAGTGATAACAAGGGAGACATTAATCTGTCGTTAAAGTTTTTGCAGTGCTTCAGTTGTCGGTAAAGTTTTAGTATCAACAACAGAATTACATCAAGTTACCCTCGAGCCGAGGGTCGTATCTCAGTTATGTAAAAGCTTTGTACGTAAATGGAGTCTAATTTGATTGTTTTAGGCATGTATAATGTCTTGCCTAGTGACACTGTTTATATTATCTGCAATTTGGTAGTGTTAATACTTAAAAAACTTTAATGTACCATTGATTCACCTACCCAACATTATTATCTTTTCAGGTAAGTTCAACATCTCTAGCTACTAAAGTCTTGGAAAAATTACTTCGTGTTTGGGGTAAGTGCTTTGAAATAGTTGCATTGTGGAATCCCATCGGCTCGGATGTGGAAGGCAGCACATCCCGGCAATGTGCTTTACTGCTGCGCCGCTTAGACACATATGCATTGTGTTGGAACTAGGGCATAGAGATTGATTTTATAGCATACGGGTCGAAATAAAGCAGTACAATAGGCACGCTGCAGCAAAAATAAGCGAAATGGTCGTTGTCAACGTCGGCGTTATAAAGGGACGCTAACAGACACTGTCCAAAATCTGCACAGCACTGCTTCATGTAAGAGAACAAAAGAGTTCATAACTATCTTATGGATATATTCAAAACTCTTCGCCATAAATGAAATGTGTAGAAATTTATTTTGTAGTATTATTATTGAGTTCTAAGATACTGGGTTTTAAAGTTCTTCAACTGTCTGATGGGAATAATGAGTATTCTGATTCTGCTCGTTGACATGACGCCTAAACATTCAAATTCAAGCGAAATCAAAGCACCACAAAAGCGATATGGAACTCTTAGGTACAAGCGTGAATCAAGTGACCTCTTTCTGCCATCGACGGCCCTTTACCCGTCAGGATGGCCTTTGTCCCACTTTATTATGATCTTCATAATTGATTAGCAAACACGCTACCCTGTCACAACATCGCTCCGTGGTCAGGAAACTAACTAATCCAAGTTACCCCCGATTCTGCTCGGAGAAAATCATAGTTTTATTAAGATCACACCACTATTATAAGAGTAAATAGGACGAAAGTTTGGATGTTTGGATTGATGGATGGATTGTTACCTAATTACGCCAAAAGTACTGAATGGATATGACTAAAGTTTCGGAAAGAGGTATCCCCTTCTTCGGATTGTCAGGTTTATGCTAGTTTGAAACAGGAAACCCTACACGACGTCCCCGACGTCCTATACAACTAAGAACGTTTAGTTTAGAAGGTAAGCATAATCCTGATGCTCCCAGTTGTAGAGTTATATATGTAGTTCCCTGCATTCTGAATAATTCATGATTCGGCGCGGGACGTGTTTACATGTTTGCGCGTGCCCAAGGACGTATTTACTTACGTTACACTTGAGCAAACATTGTTATTGTATAGTGCTACAATAGAAAACTCGACAAATTGTCTGATAAATCATTCAGTTGCGAAGGCAGGGGAGACAAATATGAGATGCAGACGAATAGACACGTTACACAGACTAAAGTATTTGACTCTTTATCAAGATTTTATGTGTCCAAGTTTAGGACTTTACAAAAATTTACTAAATAGTATTTTATTCATAAGTTGTTCAATTAAGCAAATATTATTTCGATTTTCGCAACAGTATAACTGCCATTGCCTAATCTACAATTTTTCATTTCAGAGAATAACTTTTAAATAGTACCTTCTATTCTGAATTTCAAACTTTTAATTAAATCTGTGATCCGATTTATAAAAACTTCATCACAACACTATCTCAAATCCACCTGGATTCTCAACAACAATAGATTTTAATAATTCATGACTGTCTAGTCTAGACCGTTTGAGTACAATAGAGCAATTGACGTCTAAATAAATAATGCAGCCCAAATGCAAGGGGCTGGCTTAATGTCTCGCCGCATGCAACCCTCCTTGACCACTGCTTCATTTAAATACCGGTAATCGACGAAACTTATGTTAATTCTAGGGTTTATGTAGGTACTGCGAGAAACAATTGTAAATTATTTTAAACAAGCTGCGCCCCGCGGTTTCGACCGCGTGGATATCTATGTGTCAAATGGTTTATAAACCTTCCTCTTGAGTCACTCTATCTATTAAAAAAAGCCGCATCAAAACCGTGGCGTAGTTTAAAAGATCTAAACATACATAGGGATAGATAGACAGCGGGAAGCGACTTTGTATTATACTATGTAGTAAAAGCAGGCGTAAATCACCACGAGTTGATTTAGACTTTCCGTGGGCAGCAGAAACCATTAGAATCGATTGTGGTAGGTACCAATATCCGAATCTAGCCCAAATCTGGCCACAGATACTGTGGCCAGATTTGGGCTAGCTTGGTAGTATAGCTTTCAAATGAGGCTACTTTGAATAAAATACACCGTTTACTCAAAAAGAAACGAAGAAAAAACCAGATGAAGTAGTTTTCATTAAAAAAATTATTAAATCGGCTTTATTTTTGAGATAGGTAACATATAATTTTTTATTTTTTGTTTTTTATCGATAAATATATGTCGTGTATTCGCACATCTCGTTTGATCAAGGTTCGACAATACACATTGTATATTAAACTAAAGGAGTCTACACACTGAAGTCGCCAGCCACTGAAACAGCTCAATGGATAGTCGGCGGTATGTCAGCCGCTTCCAAGTTGCCAAAACACTGTCGAAATTCTTACACGGAAATGTTACCAAATGTCGTCGGGTAGCAATGTCGCCGACATATTTAATTCCATTGGCGCTGGCCGGTTCGGTGTGGAAAGTTCCCAACGTAGCTCGCATAACACGTGTAATTATTCACCTCCATGTCCCAAACATCAATCAATTTCAATATTCATGTTACGGAGGCAGACGCGTGAGGCTAACACACGGCCTGTCCGCCGAGATTAGATCTGTTTTGATAGTTATTCCTTCATGTTATATTCATTATCACATTGTGCCTAAAACACACTTATATAGTATCAACATTAATGTAATTTTCATTTTGCGTAGGATAGATAGGTTTCGGGTGTACCTACTGGGTGATGTAGCGTTTTTACTGTAGTACTAATAACTGACTTGGTAATCGTATCCTTTGGACTACTACATACTCCTTCGAAAGGCGGCTTCATTACTATAGCGTACCAGCACCGTCTCTTGCAAGTGTCCGGCGACAGTGATGTTATCTGTCTGTTCGTTTTGCGGATTTATTCTAGTCGTATTACTGAATATTCCCAAAAACTCCGAGAACAATCATGTAAATGTAACACTTTCCAGCGTGAAATACCCAGCTCACACGATACCTAAACTTGTGTAGCAAGCAATGCCAAACGCTAGCCAAAGTTCAAGGCTTGCGGTCCCTGGCCGGATTTGGCATTGTGTTTCAGTACGGACTCTGCAACTTCTTTTAGCAGGTTATCGAGTTTAAGTTTATCGTCCGCAAATAAACAAATCGCAGCACGTATTTTGCAAAACAATTTTAAACAGATTTAAAAGTTGTAGCTTTGTAATAGCCATTATTAGTTTGGGTTCCCTTCCGAACGTAGGTGTTTATAGCGTACGATATGGGGCTTTTTGGCGCACAACGTGGGGCGACATTGGTTGTTATTTTTATGGCAGGGGTCAGTGAAAGCAGTTCTTTGATCTTTAATCTACCCGTGCCGTGACTAAGTTTAATTTATGGTTTCCTTTCGTAATTTGCTGAACTGTATTTATTTAATCTTAATCATTCACTCAAACAAGGTACTTTGATATTAAGAAAATCGTGCGAGTTCAGTAAATAGTTTTCGAATATATTTGCTTCCAATTATTGTTGTATCGTATGTCGGCTTTACCCTGAACCTCGTTAACGAGGTTGCTCTAATCCTGTTGCAACTTGCATTATCTGGAAGCTGCACACACACACACATACACACACACACACACACATACAGCCTTACCCAATATTTCCGAGTATAACGCGATAGACCACATTAAATCAAACTTCATAACATCCCACAGTGTCTTGATTACGTAGATGTGCAGAGAGCCAGAAAATGAGGAAGGTAGCGCAATCTATTTTATTAGGCACCCTGGTGGTCGTCGGCAATCATGCGCACGTCCTCTGGTAATCGTAGATTAGCCCCGCTGTGTCGGCGATTGACAGGCCTATTGTTTGCCGTTGTCTTCTCACAAGTACCTAAACAAAAGATAATAATGCTCGACATATTACACAGTATCATCCAACTCATAACTGAGCAGAGATTCCAGAATGGAATTCAGGTGAATGATTACTTCTTATGTCTTTTATTGTTCATTGGGCTATATATGTATTTGCTGCCCCTTCACAAAATCTTGAGAGATTTTAAGCGATAGTTTCGTATTTTAGTTTAAAAATTACCAAACAAGAAGTAGTAAGATTAAGTTCGTATGAGCTTAGATCGTGTATTTGTGCCTCTCGACCCGGTTGCGGGGTCGAGGACGACAGTCGGCGGCTCTAATCGATGTCTTCGCTATTTGCAGCAGCTATGTGAGCATCTCTCTTGTCGGCTGATACACAAGCTTCAAACTTCAAGTAATATGTTGGCGACATTGATTAGAGCCGAGAAAGTTGTTTCAAGACATTGTCCGGTAGGATTTATCTTTTTACTGTGTGACGTCAACCTAAATTGCTTAATATGCAAAGCTGCTACGGAATAGGAAGGAAGAACTTTACATTTTAAATTGCTCTCGTGCTTTAGTATATGTATAGGGAAGGAATTGGGATAAACTTTGGTTCTACATTATGCTACACACGATTTGAAATTCGTATCTAGCAATCAGTCTCGCGTGTGTTGTGCAGATAAATGTATATCCGCCTGAAGTAAAAAATAGCTAAGCAATGAGCGCGAGAGATTGCTCTCATTTTCCGTCATTTGTAACGCTAAATATAAACGAGGCGCTGTTTATTTCCTACTCAAGTAAGACTGGAAAGTTATTACGAGGGAGCTTTATTCAGATTCATGTAACTTAAGCCGCACTCGGTACCACGTTAGGGCACCAATAAGTAAGACATACAATTGTCTCGATCATAACAAGTACAAAATTAAAACATAACATAATTATTAAAAGTAAGTAACTAAAAATGAGTGTGTGTAGCCGTGTCAAATGGGTAATAGCGCAGTGATAATATTGCTCTATGAGCAAACACTGATTTTCAGCTATTACCTTCAAAGTGGCGAGACGAGGCGAGCCCAGCCAATATAATTGAGCTTAAAATTGTCACCACCCGGAACCTGCTTAGCGCTGACAAAGTATGCTCTTAATTACTTTGAATTTTAATGAATTGCAGCAAACTGCGGAAAGCGCAGAGCAGAGCCCTAGCGACCCATATTTCATGCCTTGCGAGTCGCGGTGTCAAAGAGATTGCTCCGGGTGGTGGAATTAGCTGCAAGCGTGTCTTCATAGTCCATGGTCGTTATTCAAATCTAGCGGCGGCCGATATTGGATCGTGTGTGATGTTTTGATTAAGTAACCTTAGCATCTTTGGTCGGGTGCATAAGATGTATTGCTGTCAAGGAAACGGTATGGATATAATTGTTTTAAGTTTAATCGAAATTAATATTCGTCTTTTGATAATATTCTATATCACCCTTGTTTACAACAAACCTTAAAGTTAAGTGGCGAATACAATTCATATGAAGTTTCATCTGAAATAATAACATACTTTTCCTGGTATATTACGCCACAAGAAGCCTCTAGCGTCAATATTGGGCAATAGGCAATATCTCTTTACCCGGATGGTAACAATGCGCAATGATTGGATCTAGATTGTGTACTCAGCTTTTACGGATCTGCGAGTGGATTTAAAAGCTTTTGTACTGCCTGCTTGCTTATATGTTTTATGCTACAGATTTAGCATTAATTTTAAACATATTTTTTTTTTGCATTACAATAAAACATTGTAGGCCAATAACAAAAATTACCAACAATGTAATCTATTTGTAACTTTTTTTTACTTGGTTGACGTATCTGTATAGGTAACTAGATTTTGTTACCGTGCGTGTTGCTTTAGTCGTATTAAAATCAATTACTTACTTTTACATTAACAATCTTTTAATATTTTATTTATCTCAGAAATTCTCAGTATTATTAAAAGTAATTTAGACTTAACAATTCTAGAAATATCAGCAAAGAAAGCATCAAAAGCATCTGCAATATTTTTTTCATTTATAAGAATTCATTACCTTTATTTACCTTTAAAATTCCTGAAACGGCTCTCTGTGATAGGCCTGTAGGTTTTTATTCCTCAACTTTGTCTTTGGAAAGAAAGTTACTATGACTTTCTTTCATAAAGTTATAGATCGAAAGTGAAACGAACGATGACGATATTTATAAAATTTAGATTTTTACTGCTCTCAATAAATTTAGTGGAATTCATTTAGACACGGGCCCGATCACAGTCTTACAACTCGACCCTTGGGACGGGTTTGTGGAAATTTCACAAGCTCTTTCAATTTGTATTCAAATAGAATTCATCAAAATGTAAACTCATAAAACATGAAGTAGATTCAGCACCTTTGCACTGATTGAGTGAAGATTTCCTTTCTCGTGATTACAGAGCTTTCCTTTAAGGAATGCGGGAAAGGCTACTCCAAGAGTTTGGTGTTTACTTTTTACGGTAGTGCTGTGCTATAATATTCTGAACCCTTCATTTGTAGATATTGTGCAACTTCAGCGACTTTTTACTTTTCTCTCACCCTTTGATAACTCAGTACTTGTACTATGTCAGGGACACACATAGATGGAATTGCTTTGCTCACTTTACAAGATCGTGTCGGCTTGATCAATATCCGGTGTAGAGTATTTTGAACCCGCGTCGCAAACAGAGTTTTATGATAAGTTGTATAACGTATGTATGTATTCACTGTAGATTATGATTTAGTTTTATGTTTGAACGACCTAATTACCGTTTTAGCCATTCTCATGATTTGATGTACATATATAAAAATCTTCATTTTCGAAACGTTAGTTGAAGGCTACATTTGTAGCGCGTATTGCAAACGCACCAGTATGTCGGAGGAAAGTAATTATGTCTCTCGGGCTCCGAAGCGTGACCGTATTAGCGCTGTTCTGTCTATTTGCATATTAATGTTTTGTGGACGTGCGTTCCGTTTCAGCTTTTATTTTATTTGGCTTGTAACACTTTTGGGGTACAAACTAAAGTTAAGTTGGTGTTTAAATAACCGAGTTCTACTTCCAATTTTAACTTGGCTATGTTTAACTCGAGTTGATTGTCTGAGATAAATTAAATACAGCTGCTTTTCTCCCTTCTTCATTTATCATCTGCCACAATATCACCTTAAATTAGGTGCGATTGTAGACAAACGAATTGAATCCATTATTAAAAAAAAGAGTTCAGCGAAACTATTTTGCCCTTTGTTTCAATACATCCGTTGTTTCAACCCCATCTAAAAATAGCGTTATCTACCGGAACATATTATTATGTGACCTTTCTGATACGCTTGCAATAACCTTAGGTCTAAGGATGTTGAACTCATATTTTACGCCGAGGCGACTTCAGCCGTCTTATATTTCCCGACAAAAACACTTTTTATTATCTTTATTGCAAGCGGTATTTGCGGATGAGACTGAGAAAAAACAAGATGGCGACGTTGATGTGTCACAAAATGGCGTCTTTGTGCTTCGCTAATATAATTATCTTGACACGAACACTGCGGCAAATACATCAAATTAATTGAATTATTTGTATTTAAAACACAGTTGCTTTTGTTGAATAAAATAGCCTGTGCTATCATCGTTTTGACTAGAATTCGTATCTCGTAGTCGAGGCCTCCCCTATAACGAGCTGTGTCTGTAGGGAAATATGCCCATGCAGTTACGGTACCAATTAATCGGTTATGAAATGGCTTCTGGTTTATTAGTAATCACCATTCTACCTTCAGTGATCCGTAACAAACCTGCTTACGGTAAATTTGCGATCCACAGAAGTTCATAAGTTAAACTAGGTTAAGCCAAAATGTGCCAATGTTTTGATTTTTAGCTGTTTACAAAAATGAATAGAGTACGCAGATTTATCTAAATTCACAACTTCAAGTCGTAATATTGCTGGTTTTTGTTGCTGCAGTTTTTGCTTATTAACCGACTCCAGGAGGATGTTTATTTAATAACGTACATATGTTCGTTGATTTATCCGTCAATTACAATACAATACACAATACAATACAATAACTCTTTATTGCACACCAAATACATAAAATACACAAGACAGGCAAAGAAAAACAAATACAAAATATGCTGTACAATGGGCGGCCTTATCGCTAAGAGCGATCTCTGCCAGGCAACCTTTGGATGGACATGAAGTGCTAGGACAAGTATAGACGGTGGCGTGTAATACAGAAAAATATTTAATAGGGACATACATAAAATACCTACTGATATACATAGCTATAAGTATAAATACATACATAAATATATAATATAAATAAAATAAAAAATACACATATAAATACATAATATAGGTATGATGTATATAAATATATCAATTAACAGTTATGTACCGATATAATTATGGACCGATTAAAAAAAATCGTATATACCTATAATGATTCCGAATTTATATCATAAAAAATGTATTACCGAGGGATTCGTATTTATCCTGCCAAGCTTAAAAAACAACATAATATTTTTGAAAAATCACGACTAGCTACAACAATTTTGGTGATATCATCGCCAATTCCTAATACATATATTTTGATGATTATTTCGTTGTTGAATATATGTAAGTTGTTTTGAGTACTAGTAAATTGTTATTAGGTATGTTAATGGATGTACATTCAAAGGGCATTCTTACATTTTCTGTAGCCTGCTTAAAACTACTCCTAGTAAAGTCTATATGCGGCAAGCAAGGTATAGCGATCGTATCTTTATTGTGACTTGTGCATAATACCTACATACAAACATACGATATGGAAGTTACGTTTACAGCCGATCTACAGCCTTCCGGGTTACAGTAACATGCTTCCGATCTAGATGGAAAACTACATGTTTCTGGAAGATAAATTTTTACTTGCGCAGATTTCTTCGGATAAAATGTTAATAAGCAAAAGTGGAAGGAAACTATGTGGCATTACCCTCCTTCACAGTTGAGTAACAGGACTTTGATGCTACCCTAACACTTCTCGTCGTTACAGGAAAACTGTAGCACATTTTGAGTAACTATACGAAGGTATGTATATACCTTCGTATAGCTAATCAACATGTACACCTAGACATAGAAAGACTTTAAAAATCACAAATGATGTGTGCATTCTCTATATTAACGGGCAAAGAAAACCAAAGCAAGTCTGCCAAGAAAACCCCCGCCCTTGTCAATAACCTGTCCTACCAATGAGTAGTCAATAACGACTCAACTATGTTTTATAGGTCATCGGGCCATGTAAATATTGTTCCGAACATTGACAGTGACCCAAATGTGTCCCGAATAGAGATGGGTCGAGGGTTTAAACCCTATTGGGCAAAAAGGGCATAAACTGGACAAATAGGGCAAAAACGCGTTTATGTCCAAATAAATGCCCGATGGCAGGGCAGAAACTATGCTTGTAGTTTTTAGACTTTTTTAATAAAATATATAGATAAATATGTTGGGAAATTGTATAAATAGCCCAAAATATATTGTTTTGTAGCTGATTTTTTTTTTATTATTTAAGTACCTACTTTTACTTCAATCATTATGTACTTGATCACGGGACTATAAAGCAAGTTAGCGACTCGCAAACAAATTAAGTTTGATTAAATCTCGGGGAAGTACCGCGATGCGCGGAACGCAGCAGTAAAGTGAAGTTCGTAGGTACATTGCAGCCTAAAGCGAGAGTAATGGATTGAGCGCGTACATGTACTAACTTCACTTCATTGCATGCTATGACCAGTGCGAACATACCGAGCTAGTACCAATGATGCTATATAGGTAGATACGTTGTATCGGGGTCTGCGTGGCAAGACGAACATAAGCTAATTAAATAAGCTTGAGTGAACTCAGTCCGTCCTGCGTCTGGCCGCGACGCGGACGTACCCTGAAGCGGGAATTTGGAGTATGAAAAAATACTAAAATGCCATGCTGTGTGTTTAGAAAGTGCTGTGGGAGGTTGTGAAAAGAAAAAAGGATGTGTCTTTTTATTTCTTCTATTTGTTTTGTACTGTTTAAATGGAAAATTATATTATTTTATATATTATTATAAAATTTTACTCCAAACTCACTGCCGCGCTGTTGTCACTTTTCCACCTACACGAACGAGACAAGTAATGCGTGCGTTGCGTTTATGAGTGACAGTCATAACGAAAATGCCGCGCGGCGTTGTCTGTTCGAACGAAAATCACTGCCGCCCTGTTGCCGCTTTGCCACCTACACGAACGAGACAAGTAATGCGTTGCGTTTATGAGTGACATAGATAATGCCATGCGGCGTTGTCTGTTCTGTGTAACGACACTAGAGGATGTTGGGGTGATATGATATGGGTACTGGAAAATTTCTTTCGTTTGAGAAGCTTGCAATCCAATCAAATTCACCTCATTGATGAATGTATCTATAACTGTGCATAGATACATTCTTCAACGTTCGCTTACATCCATCATCATCATCAGCCTATATCAGTTCACTGCTGGACACAGGCCTCCCCCAATGAGCGCCATAGCGCCCTGTCTTCAGCTTGCCGCATCCAGCATCTACCAGCAGTCTTTCGCAGGTCGTCATTCCACCTCGTCGGAGGGCGTCCTACGCTACGTTTACCGAGTCACGGTCTCCACTCAAGAACACGTTTGCCCCAGCGGCCGTCGGTTCTTCGCGAGATATGGCCGGCCCACTGCCACTTCAGCTTGCTAATTCTTAGAGCCATGTCGATAACTTTGGTTCTCTGTCGGATGTATTCGTTACGAATCTTATCCTTCAGAGAAACTCTGAGCATAGATCTTTCCATAGCTCGCTGAGCGACTTTGGACTGGTGGATCAGCCCTATCGTGAGTGTCCACGTGTCAGCTCCGTAGGTCATAACGAGTAGGACGCACTGGTTGGAAACTTTCGTTTTCAAGCATTGCGGTATGGATTACGAGAAAACTTGACGTAGTTTCCCAAATGCTGCCCAGCCTAGCTGGATCCTTTTCTTGGCCTCCTTCTCGAAATTGTTTTTACCCAACTGCAGAATTTTCCCAAGGTAAGTGTACTCGGAAACAGTTTCGAGAAGGTGTACGACCACCGGCCTTGGATCAATGTGACCATTGATCATGACTTTGGTTTTATCCAAATTCATGCCAAGACCGATACATCGGGAGGCTGAAGCTAGGCCGTCCAGCATCTGGTTCAGTTCCTCAAGCGACAAGCCATTAACACTGTCATCAGCGAATCGCAGGTGTGAGATGTAACTACTCGCCATTTATGTTAATGCTGATATGACATCCCCCTGCCTCACTCCTCTACGCAATTGTATGGGTTTAGACTGCTGGCCCTGTAAGGCTATGTAAGCCGCCACCATGAGTGTCTTTCACGGTGGCGGCTTACATTACGTTCATAGAATTATTCTCAATTCAAAGAAATCTACATAAGGCAAAAAAGGAATAAATAACTAAGCTTCTTTGAAGGTTCTATAAACCTACCAAAAGTAAATATAAAAATGGATATCCTACTTAATATTATAATTTGTAAATAAACCTTTTTATTTATTTAATTTACTTAAATTAAATTTATTTTCTTCATGCAGCCTGCTAGGTACCCATTTTAGCCCAGTTCCCTCTAACTGATAGCCGATCTGACGTCATAGGCTGTCATTGGCCGTCAGATAGACATAAAGTTCCATGTGGTAGGTAGGTATAATAATACAATAAAGCCATGTTTTTATTTCTTTAAAATGAGTATGACGTCTCTATTTGTAAAATCTCATTGGATAGCACAAACAAATACAGACAAACGAAAACTAATTTTTATTTACTTTATCTAGTATAGTTGTATAAAAATAGGTACGTCCTACTTACTTTTCCTCAGTCTACACATAAAAACATTTTTATGTAAGTTATAAAAGCAATAACATATGGATAACACAATTATAGTTTCTGCCCTGTGATTGGACATTTAAAAGGCATAAAAAGACATTTATCGGGCATTTACTCAATACGCCCTGTAAATGCCCGGCATAAACCCATCTCAAGTCCCGAATGTCAAGCGCGTACCGTCACACATTAGCGGTGCAAACATTGCAATGTTGCTCCACGTCTCGGGATCAATCTTGTAATGTAGTCAGTCGTCTAATGTCTTATTTGCCCCGACGAAAACATTTTTATTTTATATTCGTTTATTGCCACAGATCCACTTTTCACTTCGTCAAAACTGGTTCACTTTGTGACAAAACTCTATTAATAAATAAAAAGCTGGTTCACTTTGTGACAAAACTCTATTAATAAATAAAAAGCTGGTTCACTTTGGTTTATGATTATAACATTTATAACATACTAATAAACTTCTTACTTAACACATAAATAACCTTATCATTTACTGGCTGATATTGCAGGCGCAAATATCGCCCAAATAAATAGGCCTATTTATAGCCGATATCGAAAAACCAAGACTGCAACGTTTATATACTAGAATGTGGTTCAAAATAGCGTCTTGATACGAAGACCGCTCGCTGGTATAACTTTTGACACTGCCTCCGCATCAAAGATTGATCTTGTATTACAATACAAAAAATCACGAAACTAGACTATAGTCTAGTTTCGGAGCTTATGACGTCATCGTTCTACGCCCAAAATTGCTATCTAGCTTCTCAAATAAGTTGCGGTCGCCTAGTCGTCCGTGTGATTGATGTATTTCATCCTAGGTTCTCGGTCATTTTGTTTCAACAAAGTATTCTCTTGATATTACGACCTTGTACTGTTAGATCACTGTATATTAGGGTTCTATCACATTTTATAGAAGCGAAATCGGCTCAGAAGCCAGCTTCCATGATTCTTCTGTCTCATCTAGAGGGTTTCATCATCGACCATCATGAGCTGGTCGATCAAGATATACTCGTTTTCGATATTTTCGTTTTTATTTGTAATTAAAATGTGTGGCTCCATTTTAATTACAAATAAAAACGAAAAGAAAATTAAACGTCGAGTGGCGATTATAGTATGAGCGTTACACTCACGAATACATCTGAAATAATCTGAATCGAAGAAGCTGGTAAGGTTGTGGTTAAAAAAAGCTTTATCTATACGACATAAGGGTGATAATGACGCCGCTCGGACGGCGCAGTATTAATGCGGTGCGACACGTGAGTTTATTAACAGGCTGCTAAGGGCTCGTTAGGCGAGCCTTGTGCACATGTCCTCCGAATTCCGGATACCTCCAAATGTGGAGCCCACGCAATCTGAATACTGTTCACGTTATGTAATGAGCATGCCTACGCAAACTTAAATAACATAATGTTTGAGTAGGTAGTTTCATCAAAACAAGAACGGATTAAGTATTTTTTGATTAGGTAAGGTATACTCTTAAATTAAGTAAGATAGTATATCTTGACTTCAAGCAATAAAAAAAACAAAATATACTCTAATCGGAGGTCGAGGTACGTCTGAATAAGATAATGTACAATAAGTACATTCCCAAAACGGCAGCTCCTCTGCAAATAAAAGATCCTGCCCTAGCGCTGATCTTCCTTACCGTAAAATTGGTGCATGTAAGTAAATGTCCGTTCTGAATGCAGCGCTACTATCTTCCCTGATAACACACATTGCATTTCTAGCGGAGCTTCGCACTGGGGACACAGATTCATGTGTGGGAATACGCGCCACTCGCGTCGCGATTGGACGTGAATACTTTATGCGATTTCAGTAGATTGTTTCGTAAGTTCAAGTAATGACGGGTTTTGGCCTTTTCACCTTTGGCGAAGAGGGCGAAGCGAAGGTCCGAGACGTAGAAGGTTGTGGGTCTGATTTCTATCGCGGCACCATTTTTAGGGTTCCGTACCCAGATAAAACGGGGCCATTGATGAATTTTCACAGATGATGTATTTCTGTTGCCGCTATAACAACAAATACTAAAAAACAGAATAAAATAAATATTTAAGAGGGATCCCATACAACAAACGTGATTTTTTTGCTCGTTTTTATGGATACGGAACCTTTCGTGCGCGAGTCCGACTCGCACATGGTCAATTTTTTTATTTGCAGGTAGTAGTTCTAGCTTCCAGGTCTGGGTGCCTTCTAAGATACATAGAATACGTGTTATGTAGCAACATAAGCTTACACAGCTTAATTTGCGGCTAGACGATCCCGTTTGAAAAAGACCTGCGTTATTTGTTCTTTATATATTTAAAATCATGAAACCAGATTGCGTAGCGTGTTTTATAATGACCCTTAATAAAGCCAGATGGACTGATTCCCATAGAAGTGTTGATAGACTTATTTATTATTGATATTCGAAGGTCAATTACTGCGCACCACTACATACGGAATAACTGATGATGACCCAAAGGAACATTCATTGATTGAAATACAAAATGGCAACTCCGCTGCATTTTAGCTGTATAGATACTCGATGACCGTGTTCAGTGTTTAACGTTTGCTCTGACATAGTATGATACCTACTCAACTGTATAGCATCTTACCCCCTTACATAATATAAACACCCTCAATTAACCAACAGCTAACAGTTTTTTTTCTAAATAACTGATAAACATACTATACATAATACAATACATTACATAGATAGATATTTTTTATTATACCAGAACACCCGAAACAAATATCTGCCTATCATAGAAACATTTGTCCCGTGGGAATCGAACCCGCAACCTCCTGCGTCACAGGCGGGCCTTCGCCCACCGCGCCACTGAGGTTGTGAGAATACTAAAGACACTTTATTATCTGAATCAAGTTCATAACAGGCGTCAATATTTCAATACAAGGAAGGAAGGCAATACAGGAGAGTATTGCGTTATTGGTAGAGGAAGAACATAGTGCACCGGCATATTGAATGTATTTATTCTCAAGCCGATTACTGAGAAGATGGCGTCTAGCCTTCTTCTGTCAAATGCAGTGCAGCTTCGTTTTTCGCAAGAGAGTTGCTACGTAACTCAGCGGTGAATGTGTCAAACTCAACCAACGGGATGTGCTTCACACAAAAAGAACTAAGTTCATAACTATTCGCACCATCAATCAGACTTATTCGCAGTTTTTGGTTCGTATACACAGTGTAATTTGTTCGGCCTGACTAAGAGGGCCACAGCCACCGGTCCTATATTTTGGTTAGAATGAATAAGGATAGAATTTATAAATAAGAATTGTATAATGAATAACTAATAATATAATGCAATTTTGTTTACTATTTTTAGTATAAATCACGCACCTGACGACCGTGACGTGACACGATCCCTCTGGTCTTCACTGACAATCAGCGCTGGGTGGACACATTAGTGCGCATCCAGCACAATGCTGAGTGAAGGCCATATTTGCCATGAACACTGCTACGCACAATAATTTGTAAGATATATAGTATTAATTTGCGTAGTTTTATTCGTTGTGTATGCTAGTTTTTAAGGTAAATAAAAATATTTTCTTTCTTTCTTTCTTTCACACATTCCAAGAAGTTTCACGGTATATACATACATACCTCGCGAATAAAATTTACTAAGATTACTTCGGGATACTTCTTTAGACAAAAGCACCATCAAAATCGTATAATTATATCCGGTTATCGAACAAAAGCTTAACATGTTTGCAAATGTCTGTCTGCTTTTTCTATAACACAATCCCTTGTGGTGTTTCCTATGTCAAAAATAATGTGCGTTACTTATACATATAATAAAATTGTAATATAATTTTTATTATTTTTTATTACACTGAGTGGAAAGATTTGGGGGAGGCCTTTGCCCAGCAGTGGGACGAAACAGGCTAAATACAAAAATAAAAGAAAAAATGCTAATAGAACTTAACGACACCAAGTGTAACATGTGTACCTACGGTGGAAATGAATAAACAAAGTAATGCGTTACATCATAATCATAACAAAATACACACTTAGTATTACTCAGATTTATTTGGATCCCATTAATGTGTCTTGTCTAGAATGCTAGTTATAGCCCTAGCTGAATACATTTATTTCCCCGAGAGAAAGCTTTAGATCATAAGAAATATCTGTTTGAAAGATTGCCAGAAAATAGGTATTCTTCACTAATGGATGTTGAAGTGATTCTAGGCACTCCTATTATTACTGTTCGATATTTATAGTTGGAAGTGACCTAGAAAATTGCATTTTGATGGTTCTATCGGCTTCGTTCAAGGATGCATTCCATTCTGTACTTTATGACCGAGAAGTTGAAGTTGTTTTACTTTGCCGAATATAAAACAAAATATGAACGGTTAAGTTTTGTGGAAACTGTCGTCGTAAACAATTTATAGTTGTACCTACTCTTACCTAGCGATGTAGATTTAGTTTCTGTTTGCATTTCCTCCCTGCATGGGTTGAGACGTGTTATTGTGTACGAATAAATGGGTTTATGAATTACGAGTAAGTTCCGTACATATCAGTGTTTTAGGGTTCTGTTTATAAAACTAAACCCTCATATTCATATAACAACCTCTTCCTATGCTATTATTTATCTTTGAACACCCTTCGGACAGAAAAAACTGGCCAAGCTTAAGTAATGAGGTTTAACAGCAGACAAGACGTGAAAAATTTACAGACAGACATAATAACATTTGCTTTTACGATATTAGTAGGTATGCAAGATTCTGAGTTATTGCGTGAGTACCATAAATCATCCCGGGAATTGAGTACTATAAAAATAATTAAGTTATTTGCGAGGTACTTTTCCCCGTGAAACTTGAAGATATAATAATGTGTCAGGAAATTGAATTGGTGTCAGAAATGTCACTTCACGTGTCTGTAGAATTGAATGTGTAGCAAGACGTCGCTCGGCGTCATATCAAGCATGCATTATTCAGGCACAACTGTCGCGGCACAGGCTGTTCCGACTGATTGCTGCAGATATTACCTCTGTGGTGTCATCAGCCACCATCATCACCATCTCGAAGCCCTACTTTAACCACAGCTGGCACTATTTTAACAACAGCCTCCTCTTGTTTGAATAAAAAAAAAATTAAATCTGCACTCACTTTTCGACGACCTCTGTGACGTGGCAGGCGAAGGTCCGCCTGCGATGGTTGCGGGTTCGATTCACTCACACACGGAAACAATATAAGGACCACTTTCGGGCAAAGATAATATTTTTGAGTTAAATAAACCAATAACATGTCAAATTAGTCTCACATGGCTATAATAACGCATGATTTCGAAATGATAGCAATAATTTAACACTTCTACGATCTGTACGAGACCGCTCTGCTGGTCGATTAAGATGTAGTCGTGAATGTATCACTCATACTGTTTTCAGCGCTCATTGTCTGAATTTTAAATAAAAACAAAAAAAAATAAGCAATCGGCGGCGAAAATAGTATGAGTGATAGACTCACAAATAGTAAATTAGTATGAGTGATAGACTCACAAATAGTATGAGTGATAGACTCACAAATAGTATGAGTGATAGACTCACAAATATTATGAGTGATAGACTCACAAATAGTATGAGTGATAGACTCACAAATAGTAAAATAGTATGAGTGATAGACTCACAAATAGTATGAGTGATAGACTCACAAATAGTATGAGTGATAGACTCACAAATAGTATGAGTGATAGACTCACAAATATTATGAGTGATAGACTCACAAATAGTATGAGTGATAGACTCACAAATAGTAAAATAGTATGAGTGATAGACTCACAAATAGTATGAGTGATAGACTCACAAATAGTATGAGTGATAGACTCACAAATAGTAAAATAGTATGAGTGATAGACTCACAAATAGTAAAATAGTATGAGTGATAGACTCACAAATAGTATGAGTGATAGACTCACAAATAGTATGAGTGATAGACTCACAAATAGTAAAATAGTATGAGTGATAGACTCACAAATAGTAAAATAGTATGAGTGATAGACTCACAAATAGTAAAATAGTATGAGTGATAGACTCACAAATAGTATGAGTGATAGACTCACAAATAGTATGAGTGATAGACTCACAAATAGTAAAATAGTATGAGTGATAGACTCACAAATAGTAAAATAGTATGAGTGATAGACTCACAAATAGTATGAGTGATAGACTCACAAATATATTTAAATCAACCAGCTGCTTGTGTTCGTAAAAATGACGTATGATAAGAATTCCCTATTTCACAACTACATATTTCTAATACTTGCTCTTCTATGACCTTTCTTCAGTACTCAACTCTGAACTACAACAATATTATTTTTATATTCTATCTCTCAGTTCTCGTAGGCTGTCAATACACCTCATTCGCAATGCGGTATACACTCAACTCAATTATGCCCTCTACATAACCCTCCTCTACATAACTCGTACATCATGTACCTGATGTACGACTTATGTAGAGGAGGGTTATGCAGTACCTATCCGTCAATATCAATACCTCATTAGCAACCCAGTATGCCCTCCGCTTCAGCTTCCTGGTACACACGAGTTATGTAGTTCCCGAGATATCGGCAGCATTCCTGGCCAACACAGTGCATGCATTATGCAGGTAGTTATGCATGCATTGCACATCCTTAGGTAATCCCCGGCAATCTACTCCGCTGGTTTACCACTTCAGGGATTTCAATCCCTGTCCCCGAGGATAGGGCAGCTCTGTGTGGACGAACGATGGATGTCTTGAGAGGATCTCATACTAGTTGGTCCAATGACTCCTACTAGGGTTTTGAACTTGCGTTTTCATTTTAGTTTAAATGATGACCTGGTGCTGGGTACTCTTTGGAATTCAAAAAGGTTGAATAACAATGAACTAGGGGTCTTTTTGTCACCTGTCTTACTGTGGCTTAAAAATCGATGTGAAGAAAATGCGGTTATTATTTATTTTCTTGTTATTATTTAGTCTAAATTATGTATTTGAGTACCTAATGGAAACTTATATGGAAATAAAATGTGTGCTTTAGGAGTTTGAAAGACAATTACCCAGTAGAGATATTAAAAATTTGACAAAATAAAATAATTGATCATTGCGTTAAAGGATCTAAAATTGTGATCCGAAAAAGGGCGATTACAATTGAAATGAAAATCAATCATAAAATACAATAGCAATAAATACAGAACCCCCAACGAGCAAAACAATTTATCCATGAAATATAACCAAATCCACAACCAATCATACGGGAAATCACAACTGGGTCACAGTAAGAAATCACCAAATCATTACGCACAAACAAATACGCAGAATTTATCAGAATATGATTAAAATATCCAAACATATTTCATTCGCGACAAATATCAAAGGAAAAAAAGATAAATCTGCAGAAAAAGCATTTCCTCAAATAAAGCTATGAACAGAGCAAGATAAAATAAAGCCCAAATTGTATTAACTGTAAATCATGTTGAGGCAAGTCCGACGGCCAATGTCATGTGACGCTTTATGTTTAGGGAAAACCACGGAGCGTTGCAGAATACATTTTTACGATGTTATTTATTTAAAAAAGAACATGTGAATGATTCTGCGAGCGTAAATATCCAAGGAAAGAGTTTTGTGTCGTATCACATAAGATACAAAGACTTCAGAAGTCATTCGTTGACTTCGTGAGTTACTTCTTCACGCCAAAACTCCGGAACAGCCTGAATTGTTGCAAACAGGTCGTCCTAAGCCTGGAATAAAACATAGCTTATTTTTATCCCATAAATTAGTTATCATGAAATAATCTTTAAACTTTTCCAGAGAAACAACGCTTGCGAAGCCGATTGCAGAAACTAGGAAAAAACAACGTTTTTTTCTAAATCATAATCTTAATAAACACAATAACAAACCGTTTACGTAACAATACTGTTACGTTTACGGTAACGCAGCCTGAGTAACACAGTTCACCGGGAGACACGTCCTCTGCACTTGTAACTTGCTTTAGAGCAAGTCTCAAGTAGTTTCGCAGAGTTGCATAACTAGGTGAGACGTGGTTTCAGCTGCAGTCCTGCGGCTGGCTTGTCACTGACAGCGACTTACCGTCGCTGTCATAATCTTAGTACCATAAACGTGGTAAAATATATTTTCTTCGCCCTTGCTTCATAGAATGTCTTGCTTCATTGTGAAACTTATGTAAGATGATAAAAAAGCAGTTACGTTTTCTTTTTTCTTTGTTTCTTACATTATAATTTACAACAATTTTCTGTCTGTCTGTCATATTTTCATGACTAAACGGCTGATCGGGTCTTGGCAAAATTGAATATGTAGATCGATCTTATCCCCGGGAGAGATATAGGCTTCCTTTTTATCGTACGTAAACAGCGTGTGTTTCCTTAAGATGCAACTTTACTAGAAATATAAAATCGGGAGTGAATTATATTTTAAAACCTCTTCCAATTTCAGCGGGAAGGTGACAGCTGGGCTCAAGTTGTCGTGCCCTTTCTGCAGTGTACGACAGGCGCTAAGTCAAATTGAAGTTAGTAGCTCGCTCTTGCACTGTTAGTATTAGTGGCAAGATGTCTTTGTAAGGAGGCAGCATAGTATAGCATAACCGAATCGTGCCTGTAATGGAGTTCTTGGGATGAGAATATTCCGCCCACCTTAAAACGCGCCGCCCTACAGTTTGTTCAAAGATCACCAAAACACCCAAAGGTCATGGTTACACTGGTAATATTATTTGAACTTTACGTAATGTTGCGTAACTTTACAAAGTGGAAGCAAAACATTTATTTCATCATCATCAGCCTGTAGCAGTCCACTGCTTGAAGGCCTCCCCCAATGAGCATTCATTTATTTATTTTAACATTTATTTATTTCACGGTTATTTATTTTAAATAGCTTTGTTTTTTTTACCACTAAATCATTCTAATTGTGTTTTACATGAACAATAGCCTATTGTTCAAATACAGTGCGACCAAAATGCGAGGCTATAAACTTGCACAGTTACAGGGCACACAATATAACTGTGTACCACTCATATTTAACGTGTTGTGACTATAAATATGAGTGCTATAACATTTAATAGGATTATAGACAAAGAAAAGTAAAGTATACAGAACGGACAGTCTTTGTTCTTCATTCATACATACTTTCACTTCCTGCACAGAACTCCAAAACAAACAGTAAATGAGCCAAGTATTCATACATTGTAAAACAATAGACCCCGAGTTTACAAACCACAATTAATATTATTGCTTTCAAAGTAACGCTAAAGTGCAGATTTAACTAAAACTTGTTATAATTCGCGCAGATGATAATAATAATAAATAATACTGGACAATCCACACAGCTAGGGGCTAGATGATGCCCCAAGCAAAGCAGAGCTTGTGTTATGGGTACTAGGTGACTGATATACTTAATACCATACACTATAATAAAAAAAAATCAATTAAGTAGATTTTTTTTAATATAGATTTTTTTAATTGAAAATGACAGCTATGCTTCGGCCATATTTGATCAAATATGACCTAATGAGAGAGGCTGTAATTTTCAAACCAAACCTTTATCTACGTGACTTATGATGACTTCACGTCTAAAAAAGTGAACATTTTCCTTTATAATAAAGTATGTTTTAAATGACTTTAGTGTTAATAACCATGATAGTTTCAAATGTTTTATTATAATAAAGTTTTGTTTTATTATATAATCGTTGAGTAACATAGAAACTGCGGGAAGTGGCAGAGTTGCGCCTGTAAGCGTGTCGCCGCGTCCGACATAACATAGAAACTGCGGGAAGTGGCAGCGTTGCGCCTGTAAGCGTGTCGCCGCGTCCGACCTTCGTGAAAATGATTTTTGACATTACCATACAAACAAAGCTTTGTGTGTTCATCATTTCCGCGCAAGTTCGCCGGCGAGACGGGCTTCACTTTTTACTGGGGATTTTCAGTTTTACCGTGTTTGTTATAGTTTTCAGACTTTGTGAAAAAGTTCAGAGAATCTGGTGCCATGTGGCTTAAAGGGAATCCTTGTAATTCCGTGTTGTCAGTCCATCTGTCTGTCTTTCTTTAGTCTGAAGCTGAATAACCGAACGATTTTAATGAAATTATTTTACTGAAATGCGGCGCGTTCGGCGCGGAACAAAATTAGAAAATGCGATGACTGCGGCGCGTTCAGCTTTAATGAAGATCTTTATTTACCCCTTGAAGTAAACACACTGTTTTGTAAAGGAGACCGTCGCAAAACACTGTTTACTTCAATCTAATTTGTGTCGATAGGGAAAAAGACGGAACTGCGCGAGACGAGTTGAAAGCTAACAGTCAGTTTGTTGTCTCGCTTGCTAACGGCATTGAGCCACTTTAATGAAGAGAAACGAATAATCTGTCCCCGTACGTCACCAAGTTTAGAAATAAAACAGCTTTCTCCCATTACCACCTAAACCGTCTACAGCTTTGGTATCTTTTTCGGAACGCAATGCGATGCGTACTGTTAGGAACGTTGTACGGGACGCAATACGTCACGACGCAACGTCGCCGGCTGTCCATGCAGAGAAGCGGTCATTTGATTTTAGTGCATAGTGCTATTTGCACGGAGAGGTGTGTGTCGAAAATGCTACATACTCTAATGTAGAATGGTGCCAAAGTCTTCACTCTTAACGCGCGTCACTCCATCTTGATATTCTTTAATCTGAGCGTGATAACGAAAAGACGCGCGACGCCGCGCTGTGCGTAGGACCCGCTCCCCACTTCACCGCCTTTGCTCAGTCGAAGTCTGCGTCACCAGTTGATTGGATTGGGGACGTAGACTTCGACTGAACAAAATACCACTCGTTATGTGTTCGGCACCGCATGCCGCAGCGTACTGCGTTGTGTATCAAGAGAACAAAGCTTAACAAAAGGGCACATGACCGAGCCGACCTTCGCTAAACTAAAAGCCGTGTTTACCATCCATCGGAAACTTTTAATTACACCTCTTCTATCAATTAAGGTGGCACCTTGTCACAGTATAAAATACTAGCTACTTACACTTTGATCGCGCTATGTCTCTTAGCTTATAGTACCTTCTAAGCATTTTTTTTATTCCTCTTCTTCATAGCATTGGTAGGCTTTTAATTACTACTTTAGAATAAAAATGTAAGAACTAATAATCAAGATACTTATACTACTATGAACTACTTTATAGTACGAAAGACGATTATCGCAGTGACCGACATCAAAAATACCACTTTATTAGACTGATATCGGTCATATATTTATAATTATAGAAATAACGAATATCAAACATTCTTCCTTTCTATTTATATTAGACCGCGAAGTGGGGAGTGCGATTCAGCAGTGAGATGCAAGATAGACAGATAATAGAAGTGACACAGGCGTGGTCCGGGTCGAATGACACAGGGAGACGATTAAGTGAAGTCCATAGCTCAGTATGTTTGCGCCGAGTCGAGGCACTCGCTTATTTGCAGAGTGTTGGACGTACAACTTTTAGATTGGACCGATAGCCCACAGACCAATAACTTAACATTTAGTCGAATTTCTTAAATCACCCCACTGCACTGCGGGGAAACAAAGCCCCGCGCGTCCCACACTCCCTTGGCGCACGACGCATTACGTAAGCATTTTTTTAAATTTTTTTTTTTTCTTTAGGCTTACAATATAAGCTCATACAGTTATGTTAATTGATTTACTCCAATGTTTGTCGACTAGTGGAAGAATGTAAAAATAAACCACTAGCTAGAACATGAAGTCGAATATGACACAAAAATACCATGAACAAAATGTTTCTCCCTCTGCCAAACAGTGGAGGAAAATATCTGCATGTAGTTTCCATAAAACCGTACATGAAACGTCAAAACTAACTAAACTTCTCGGATAAACAACGCAAAAAAAATAGCTTTGGTTATTGAGCATCGAGCGCTCGTAACAATTGTTTCTCAGAATGCCCCCGGCATACTTTTTCAATCACAGTCACAAGGTCTAAGATATCAGCTTTCACTGTGTCAGTGGCAACGTTCCTGTCAACGTGATGTTAGAAGAATAACGAAGTTTTTTCATATCTTAATACCCAATTCCGTCCGCTACCGCAACCCTTTGTCGTAATAATTGAATTCTTCTAACAATTAAAGCGTTGTTCCACATGCGAATTTCTCTTTCATCCCTTATTTAATTTTGGCTACTTAGTTAAACATTTGTCTTGTGAAAACTGGGTTATTGTACTGGTGAGCTTTGTGCTTTCTATTATGAAAGTATCCGAGCTTGATTACGCTATTACACGGGGTCTTTATCAAGTTTTGTTTGATTATGGAGATGAAATAGGTGAGGTAGACAATGAGTTTCCTCATCAGTGCTGGGAACCTATCGCTCACAGGCATTTTATATTCAATTGTTTATTTAAATTTACCACTATCCATTGCTCTTGATCTAAGGATACCGTCTGAACACTGATATTCCTAATGTAACAAACACTCGCGACTCGGCAAACGTAGTGTAGGCCTCCTTCCGAAAGACGCGATGCTGAATGTGGCAAGCTGAAGACAGGTCACTATGACGCTCATTTATTTGAGGTCCATGTCGAGCAGTAGACTATTATAGGTTGGCGATGATAATAAAAAACACTGATTTGATGTTCAAAGTTATTTATTGAACACTAAAGTTTTACAAGCTTAGATTAACTAAACACTGTTTAGAACCTAACTAGGCACAATACAAATAATACATAACTCAAAAGGCCAAAGACGCTTATAAACGTATTTTTCGATAAATACATATATGTACTATTTATTAAATCATTGACTAATAAAACATTTAAGCATAAGTTACATAAAATAATAAAGTCGTATGAGCACATTGTCTAGCGCGCATTTTTACAGATAAAAGACAGACACTTTGCATTCTATCTGTAAAAATGCGCCATTCACGATTGAATTAGATTCCACAACTCATTTTTAGCTTTCTCCTTTATACCTTACTTTATCGTACGAAATAGATCAGCATTAGCCCAGCGACCCTGAGACCGGCTTATCCGATGAGCATCGCCATACCAGGTGGCTTTGTGACCGACACTGCCTCTGAAGGCTCAATTACAGATAACGCATGCTGTGACATAACGGACAGGCCAATACGGATGTTATCTATTATATGTATATAGGGGTTGCATCGCTTACATTAGGCTTGGATTACCTTGGTATTACCCGGGCGGGGATCCTGACGTATATAAGACTTCTGTAAAAGTACTTTAATTCTTCAGTTTGTTTCCTGAAAGTTGTAACGAAAATAAATCACGTAGAATGTTTAGTTTTAATTTGAAATAAATGTATTTGTTGTTGAAACTGTGTACACAAGATCTTATGGACCGAGTAATTTATTGTAATGTGTGTTATAAAACTGAAATAAATCTAACCCAAGTTAATATAGACAAAAACTAGCGAGTGTTCCAGTCGTCATTCTGAAGTCCTTGAAATACTATGTCGGATCGGATAGTGTAAAAGCAATTACTCGTAGATGACGGATGGAAGATGCGGAACAAAGTCGATACGATAAGCACCCGCAGAAAATTAGACCAGCTGTATGTTGAAATAGGTTTTATGCTTGAGATAACATGTTGTCTGCTTCAGATTGAATTCTTCACGTAATATGCACTGCTCTCAAGTGTACAGCTTTTGTTAAAATTCTTTTGCAAACAAGGAATAAAAAGTCGACCTTCTGACCTAGATATGAACCCTCTCTCGAGGTTTAATACGTTCGAAGGATAAACATGTTATTACTCGTATACAAATTTTCTGGTAAATTTCCACGATTGACGAAATGAACAACATTTAATCCCATTTAAGTTCAATACCAAACCACCCTTCCCATCCGCTTTCAAAGAATTCTCCGTAAAAATAAGCAAACGCCACCGTTAACGTTTACGTTTGAAATCGCTATCAAAGCGTACCGTAACTAAATTCACGGCAATACATCTGATCGTGCCCAAAGGTTCGAGCTTTTATTTATTTGTTCGGCAATGTATTCCAGTGCTTCTGGATTCTGGCTGGGAGTTGTAGACCGATGGGGATATATTATAAAGGTCAAAAGTCTGCTCTTTTTGCTTAATGTAATCAACGAGGAAGCAGTAACTAAAATATACCACTTCTTCTTTAACAAATTTAGTAGACACCATGTAAATAATTGTTGTCTTACTATTTGCACCAGCTGACTCACATTGATTTCATATTCATATATTTATCGCCCTCACAATTATAAGAGTAGGGTACATCTATTAATGTTTATTCTATCTTCAACCTTCGGTGCTAAATTATAATTAAGGTTTCGGGTTTTTGCTAATATGATAATAAGGTTTTCTGTCCCCTCATGAAAATTAAAACAATGACGACATCGTGATGTGGTTCAGTGACCGCATCAGACACAATAATCATCGAAAATCTTCTCCTTTCTACTTTTGGTGCTACGCCGTAGCACGTCTACGGCTCGGCATTTCTTCATCGAGTATTAATAACCACATTCTCACCATCTGAGAGTGTGAGAAACCGGCATTATATTATGTTTGGGAAGAAACACTAACAAAAACTTCTAAAAGCCTCTAAAGTAAACGGTTATAACAACCAGTTAACATAACACCCTCATTTTTCGTATTCGAGTAAAAATAACATGTTAACGCGACTTCCTCTTTGTGCCACGTTAAGTAAATACACAGAGGCTGTTTGTAGACGCGCGTCGCGCTACGGAGGAAGCGGCTCGACACGTGCTTGCCAGCTTTGACGGCTGAACAAACAGACAACAACACTGACTCACGATTCTTTAGCTACTATATCATTCTTTATGACAGACCAATACAATAGAAATACAAAAAAGTTTAAAAATATTAGGACATTTTGGGCACTAGTTGTTCGTAGTATCAAAAAGTTCTTACGATGAAATAAAAATGTGGAATAGGTAGTTTTATTATATTTTAACCGACTTCGAAAAAAGGAGGAGGTTCTATGTTATATGTTTTTCTAATGTATGTGCATCGATAACTCCGTCAACTATAGACCGACTTTGAAAATTATTTTGTTATAGTACCTATGTATAGGGAATGATCTTGACATGGCCCCATAATAAACAGTTATCCCGAAGGACTCGTATTTAACCTGCTAAAACTTAAAAACAGAATACAATTAGGGATTTGAAGTCGGTTTTAGTTGATTAAAAACAATCAAATTATAGTATACGGGTTCTGAGCCGAGTGCCAATAAAATGTAAGCATGTTTGTATTTTGATAAATAAATGAATTTTGTATTTTTTTTGTAGTATTAAGCCGCTGCCCCACCGCCCCGCGCAAGCTGTGCGTGACCACGCGGCACATTTTAGCTGCGTGGGTTCGTTTGTTTGACTATCTCGTATCCGTGCGCACCGTGTGCGTGGGTTCCAGTGGACGTTATCACATAAATGTTCTTGCAAAGCGAAGCCCGTCACTCAGCGGTAGATAGGCCGCCCTTTATACTTCGTTTGTTCTAAGTATTTATTTCTGTATTGTTTTCTGTTTTGTGTGGTATAATAAAGTATTTCTATCTGTCTAGTCACTCGTGCGTAGCCTCCCGTGCGTTGCGCGGACAGTGGCTGGAAACTATCGTTGTTTCACGGACTCGTTATAAATGCACGCGGGTTAACTTTCAACAGAAACTAGGTGCATAGTTGAGTTGTTCAAGTTGTCCATTGTTCAGAATTATTTATTTATTTGATGAACCCTCTTGCATACATAATTATCTTTTACACAATAATACTTCTTCCTGCCCGCGCCATGTTTAAGGTTATATCTATCCCATGGGAACTGATATATGATATTAGTTTTATTTTTCAACACGTGTGTTACACTTTCGACGCAGAATATTTTGATGAATTATCGCGATTTTTGTGTTAAATATTTTATGCTCAGAGTGGCGCACTTTATTCAGTTTTAAAATAGTGTCGATTCGGTGCAAAATCTAAACAATTTATTTGACTGCATGAATGCTGTGTTGTCTTATATACATATATGTAGTCTTGGTTTATTCCAATTATGATTATATTACTTCTAAGTCTGAGCTCTCGTTAAATTAAATAAATCCAATAGTCGTCCACTAAAGGCTCTCTAACGCCGTCATAGTTGTGAAGTATTTCTCAAGGAGTATGAATATTGCATCGTCCCCGGGCGCAGGTCTCATTATTATTTCAATCTCATTCGCCGGGGCATTGTGACGGCCTCTGCGGCGCAGTGGCAGAATTTATACGACTCGGATAATCACGGGTTCAGTGCTAGACGCGGAACAAATGTTTTTATGTCCTGTAAAAGTTTGTCTGGGCCTGGGTGTATTCGTGTACAATTTGTATGGGTTAAGAAGTATGTATATCAACCACAACTATAACACAAGCTTACTTTGGTTATGACTATGTGGGGATAGTCCAGCATTTTCACATTTGCCATTCTAGCTATATCACTTGTTAGTCATGTGACCAAAGTTAATAAAAAAATACTTTTTGTGGCCCAACTAAGTTTTCTGCAGATAAAAATTCCGAACACGGATTAAGTATAATTTAATAAATAGTTTACATAGCAGATTCTTAGTGTAACGAGGCATTTTATCAATTGAACTGTATTTCCTAGTTTTCATAAATGTGTACTTTCAGTTATTCCGAAGCTCGCGTAAGCTATTGACTCAAGAAACTCTAGATCTTATTAAATTGTCTTGCTCACTTCTAAAGCTAACACTACGTGTACGGAACACTGGCTGACCCACTTGAACAAAGTGCAGCTGAACTCTGAACTTAAGAATTCCCGAAGTTCGGGAGCGTCCGAAAGTCAAACCTGGACATGGTAGAGCTGTCACACTATGTAGTCGACCCAGAAGGACTGAAAACCCATTGATTTTTTTTTATATTAGCCTAATTCGTCCCACTGCTGGGCAACGGCCTCCCCAAATCTTTCCACTTAGTGCGGTCACGCGCGATCTCCAACCAATCTCTGAGAAAGGCGTTAAGGTCGTCTCCCCAGCGCTTTCTTGGCCGACCTCGCCCGCGGCTTCCTTCCGGGACCCTATATTGTATAATATATAAAAATATCATTATATTGATATTATAAAAACATATTTGAATACACATTTTTGTGCTGTGTGGTAGCGGCATTGGATTAATGTGTGCAGAGCTTAACTCCTCTCGTTAGTGTCGGGGTTATAAATATGATTAAACTACCTACTTGTTCCATTTGGTCTTATGGTAAAAAATGTACAAAGACGACATAGAAATGTCAAATCAGTCTTAAATGACCTAGATCCAGCTATCAATCAATAAGCGATGCTTGGTTAGCTCAGCGTGTGTTGTTACGATGAATTCTTATTTATTACAAGCTGTTATTCTACTTGTTCTGTTAGTTTGTGTGGGATTAATCTTGCAACTAAATTTAGACCAGTTATCCTGAAATTTGGCATAAGTATGATTAATTGCTAAGCCACAGAAATAATCAGAAGCACTGTATGGAAGCTAACCTACTGTATGCAAGTACACCTCTCAACTATCCCCAAGTCGGTGGAAGTTTTAATGAAGTGTCGCAGGGCTGGAGTTCAAAACGACCGGCGCCGACTGCACGCGGCGGGTTGGACGCGTGTTATCGCGCTCTTACAGTTTATATGGTGCTGGTATATGGTGATTGTGGTTTCGCGTGCATTTTATATGGGAGCAACGATTATTATAACACTCAGGAATAATGTGAAAGAGATTTCAGAATCAACATTATCATCCTAATATCCAAGAAAAGGATTATTTATGTGTTCAGTGGCAGAATCATACCTTCGGAATAATTAGTTCTGTAGATTAACCTATCCTTTTCAAACCATCCCAGAAGTGACTAAATAAGCATGTATAATAAATAAAAATTGATATACCAACCTCCATTATCTTAAACGAATCTTTAGCATCCATTTACGTCTCGAAACAGGGTTATTCGCTACGATGGGAAACGCATAGGTTCTCGATCGATATTGTCTCGTCAATGATATTCTATGTAGGTAGGGCTTAATTTTTCTGTACTTTCCCCACTGAAGATAAAACAACTTTCTATAAAAAGAAATTGTACGCGCACGTAGCGTTGCGCGCATCTCGTCAGGGCTTACACCTCGGGTGGAAATCTACGGCTGAGCTGCACTCATTAATTCACGTTGGAGACACTTCTAGATTGCAGGATCCTGCCGCGCCACTTGAATGCCAAGGTGGGGATTCATTACACCGAGATTTTAATCATTAATAAAACATAAATGGTGGATGGCATGAACTTAAGAAGGCCTGAACTCAGCTGGTCAAATATGTAGGGCTTTTAGCATTGTTTTATGTATATTATAACTAGCTGCGCCCCGCGGCTTCGCCCCCGTGGAAATCGATTTGTCAAATGGTTTTTTTTAATATCCTGTGCTAGACTCCTGGTTCTAACCTACCTTCTCACCAATTTTCAGTCAAATCGGTCCAGCCGTTCTCGAGTTATAAGTGTTGTAACAAACACGACTTTCTTTTATATATATAGATATCTGAATCGCGTAGGTGTTTTTAATACGAAGAAATCAAGTAGTAAAACTAATAACTAGAAAACGCAACACAAAGGCAATTTTCACCTTTGAGATGTTTTTATATATACGAGTACAATTCGAAATACCTCACTTAAATTCAAGCCCTTAACGTCAAAATCGATGACTTAGTCATACAAATATAGGTATAGGTTATAGTTATACCTATTTAGTTTAAATTAACTTTTCGTAGTTATCTATAAATAAAATATCGTTGTGGACATATCAACTGTCTTATTTTTGTACTTCTTATGTAGCGGTTGACACGACAGCAATCAATAAGCAAGTATTGTCAGTTGCTCCATTTGTGGCAACTCTACAGACGGCGGGACTTTCCGACTTCCCCACATTAACCCACCGTGATGGATCACCTTCACAGTTTTCCGACATTCCTATAAGTTTCATGTAAACTTCACCAAGTGGCTTACATATTCATTTAGCCCGCATCTCGCCAGGGGCGCTGGGGAGCTAATTACTAAAGGTTGCCATGTTTTATTCAGAGGGCTTGTCACTCACAGGTCAAATAGTCCCACGTAGCAGGGTTAAGGGGACCTAAAGGTTAATATAACCTATAATTTTAATCAACATGTACTTATTGAGTAAAGTTTGAGGGCTTCATAAGTTAATGTAATGCTGCATGTTTACTGGCGGCGTGGCAGAGTCACCTAAAGTGAATCATTATTCATATCATTCACAATTATATAATCATAGTAGCTGTTTCCCGCGGTTTCACCCGCGTTAAATTCAAATTTCACATTTCTAAATTTTATTATAGCCTTTGTTCACCGCGGATAGTGTAGCTTCCCAACGGTGAAAGAATTTTTTAAATCGATCCAGTAGTTTCGGAGCCTAATCAATACAAACAAAAAATCAAACCTTTCCTCTTTATAATATAAGTATAGATTAGACAGTTTCTAGAAATAATACAAATTGGAACCATACAGAATAACACATGTCATATTGGCAGACATCGCCGGTTGTCCCGGTCCATCGCCGTTTTCTGAGAGACTTCTTTAACCAACTTTACCTAGCCAATAAAAAGCACGAGGCGCTCAAAACGATTGTATTTTTAGTGTTGATTTCTCAGCAATACGAGCATGTCATTTGACTTACTTTGATTAAAGTGATCATGTTAAGTCGACTTCAAAGAATTTCTTGGGTATCGTATATACATATTAACTCAAAACATATTGGCGTAAAAATATTTATCCACGACAGAACATATTTGGGAATTCTGTGTCCCGAAATAGATGAGATTATGTTAATCTCAGAAAGGGTACGTTTAAATCTAGTCTCTTTATGTCTAAATTGTTAACTTTATGCTCGTTTAGAAAACTTTATGAAATATCAAACAACATTCCCCGCATGAACCCTTTCAGAATGGTGAAAGGCCCGAGTCTAGTAACAACTGATTGAGGTTTAAACGAGTCTAGAAACATAACTTAACCTTAGTAATTGAGTGTAATTTGTGCATTGTAACATTTGTAACACATTATTTACGCGTCGCTGAGTGCTAGACTAGACGTCATTAATAACGGTAACTATTGTGACACTTGTCTTGTGTTTGCCTTTGAGTCTAACCATAGGACACGGCTGGTTTTCCACTGAGAGCGAACATATTAACAAATGTGCGATAAAAGAGGCGCGAAAAAAAAGCTTAGCTACGAAAGTAGCAAAAGTAATATCGTGGGTCAATACTGGTACAATTAAATGAGAAGATTTGTGTTGGTCACATTTTTTTATTTACTAATTTAAAATATTAAAACAAAAACTGTCAGTAATAACACTACAATAATAAGGAAACCACAGACGTTTTTACCGAGTCACTATCACAAACATGTTTATTCGCTTAATTTCTAAGTGTTAGTGTGATTGGGTCATTGGGTCAAAGACACGATTGGGTACTAAGAGTTATGAAAGTATGTATTGTGAGTTAAGACCTTCCTACAGATATTATTACGGAACAATACATTTATCATGAATATTTTATTTAGAAATTGGAATTAGGTCAGTGAATCAATGACTGAATCATACTCCTTGCCAAATCAAGTACTGAACGATATTCCATCCGTCTCTGCATATCTTTAGTAGGAAAACATGTCTTATTAAATTGTAAAGATGAACTCTCGAGATCGATGTCAATGGTCAAGTGAAATGTCTGCGAAGACAAACTTAGAAAGTTTTAACAAACAAGTGACTTGGAACGTAAGCACCGATTGTAATGAAGTTTTAGCATTTAATTGTTTTCAAGTTCGCTAACTTTGGTTTTCGAGTTTTGTTTGATACAGAAGTTGTTTGTGCTACGAAGTTCCATTACAAATATAGCTTCGTAGCTGTTCTACGGCGTAGCTCCGTAGCAGTGCTACGATTGCCTCGTAGCAATGAGCTACGGTTTCGTAGCACAAGTTAACACGATTTATTAATACTATTTTATTACTGAACAAGGTTACGCCTGCGACTTTGCATGAGTTTTCTTGGGAGGAAAGAGAACTACGGCAATGAATTAATTTCATACTAGTACTAAATTTAATTTGTTTCTTTTATAACTTGTGTTTTTTTTTTGTTATAATTTGTGTACTTTTCTAGCGTGGCATGTTCAAATAATTGAACGAACACTAAATAATGATTACAAAACAAAATTCAGAGATCTCTTGTGTAGCTAAGTGTAAAGTGACACAGTGAAACATGAACCGTCATCTAATGTTTCGCATCTATACTCGTACTAATAGTGAGATGAGTCATTGTAAAGAATGCTGGCAAAAGAATCTTCAAACTGGAATAATTAGTTTCACCCTAGAATTTGTATAAATTAAATTCCTCTAATTCTCTCACGATATTCTGAACACAAAACTTATTAAGGCAGTCTGTCGCAGCCTTGATCTATAAGGGACTGAGTTTAATCTAATTTCTTTATTTCTTTTACTCGTTCGAGTGTTATCTCAAGTCGGGACGTGACACAAATTAGCCGACGAACGCCTTGTATATGGGAATACTTTCGCTTTAGGAAATGTACTAAAAACTCACCTTATTATTTTACTTTTGCAGTGTGTACTGACTGCCTAACAGCAGCACAATAACAGGAGTATAATGTTCTCTTCAGGAATCCTGTATGTATAAGTGTGTCAGTATTTTATTCCAGCATAGCTTTTATAAAGCTTTAAATAAGAGAGAGAATAGCTAAGGTCAATCACTATAAACACGAGCACTGTATACAGATAATAGAAAAGGATAATAAAACTAAACAAACTCAGACGGCCGTAAGACAAACTCAGCCAAACAAAACTAATTTCAAGGGACACCTTTTTTGATTATTTAGTATCAATAAATTACTTTTCACTTCCCTGGCGGCGAGAATGCCGCTGGTGCTATCGGGATTAAAAGAAAAAATCTAACCTTTATTATAAAATTCTGTATTTCAAGTGCGGTTTCTTCTATATAAAAATACCAGCGACGTCTGCAGAACCCACTACATAGTTCGTAAGAAACTCATAACGAAGTAAAGAGCTCTAGAAGCACTACGCAAGGGTATTTTTACTCAGTTCTCCAGTAAATGTAAATACGAGTTCGTTCTCTAATCAGGAACTCCGGCGGTAGTTGAAGAAGTGCTTTGAAGTTACTACACATATATAGTTTCTTACCAGCTTCGGCGGTTTTTTAATAAAAGTACATTGTAACGAAATGCTTGCAAACGCTCTGATTTCATAAAAATCCGGTGTTCTTTGATCATTTTTAAAAGAGAAGTTTAACAAATTAACTAATGCGTATGTGCGATAAGAAAGATATTCAGAAAATGAATGAATTAAACGAGAGACTGCGTCACCGCACCCGAAATGTGCTGATTCATCATAAATGCCCAGCACTGAAGTAGAAGTCACTCATATTCTACAGAAACCATTATACGTATAGTCACCATTAGCCTTGAGTTTGAGATATATGTATCTCAGGGTCGAGCTCATGTCGGGAGGGAAAGTTCCCGCTGGCTCTCATACTCCATCTTAGGACACATCTTTAACTACCTGAGTAAGATTCAATTTAATTCAATACGTTTATTTCAGACATCAATAAAGTAATCGTACAAATACAATTAAAGTGTTCATATTAGAGCTAGAATATTATAACGAATTTGTTCTAAAATATTCTAGCTATAAGTCATAATTAAAATAACTCATCTATAATATAAAAATGAATCGCTGAATGTGTTGCTAAGCTCAAATCTCGAGAACAGCTGAACCGATTTCGCTAATTCTTTTTTTAGAATATTCCTTGAAGTACGAGGATGGTTCTTACGGAGAGAAAAAAAAGAAAAAAAAATTTACCTGAAACAAATGACCACCCGGTCGAAGCCGGGACGGGCCGCTAGTCTAATATATAAATTAAAAACACATTTAAAATCATCAGACTGTGTGAGTCTGAGTTGAGGTACTATAATGCTTTACTATCACCAATAAAAATGAAACAGCTGCACCCTTATTAGTTCCTTTCGCAGCTAATATCGTGTATGAATGGAATAGTGAATAATGCACACGCTAACGGGCGATCCTTTGAGGGCGCGTTGGGCGCCGCTGGCGACTTGTGGATATGAATAAATGAACCAGTCGTGCACCTGCGAACGAAGATCTACTTTGAAATACGAAGTTTCGGATGACGGTTAGCACGTTTTACAATAAAATATAAAAATACTTTATTGTACACCAGATCCAGATCATTATAAAAAGACATTACATGCGACAAGCGACCTTATCACTTAATATTCTCTTTCAGGCCACCTTTGGATGGAAATAATTATGTGAATTTAATAAAAGGTTTTCTGCAACTTACATATGCAAAATTTCAAAGCGATCCATTTAGGAATCGACGTGAAAAATATCAACGAGTGATGCGTCCGAGTCCGTAACGTGGTGAGGTGAAAGCTCTGTTCGTTTCGAAACCTCGTTTATAGTTATTCAGAGTAGGTACACTCTGCCCAGTGAATCGGCAACGGGCACAAGGTAACAGGGTTTGAGATTGCAATTCGGGTTGCTGATTGTACTGTGAAATGTCGATTGCTAGTATATAGAGGAACTTGATGTTTAGTTTTGAAATGTTTGGACTGGTTTGCGAGGTAGGAGTAGGAGTATTTCAGTTCGTTCGATTAAGCATACCATAAAAATGGTGAATCTATCAATTTCTAAACATTACAAAGGTCACTTGCAACGGGATATTTACCATGATTTGATTTTGTATTAATAACCATGCTAGTTTTAAAAGTTCTAAACAATAGTTGTCAAATAGGCAAAATCAATTCTCTGGTTAAAGTTGAGTGAAGAATCGACTCTTAACTTTTAGTTTCTTTTGATGCAATAAGTTGTTTCAATTGTAAATACTGCTAGTTCTAATATTGTTCCATTTTTAAATTGTAATTTCCTTAGTTAGTATGGTATAGGTATACTATAGTATAGGTGTACCTATGCAATATTTGCATTTCATTCTCTATTTTATGTTAGGTCATGACATTACTATTCCATTCCAGTCCACTTTCCAGAAACTACTTGAACACACGTGTATCGTCTAACAAATTAGCCGCAGTGAGTCCGACAAGGTCCTACGTGTGAGATTAGATCACTTCTAGGAAACTCCACGAGAAGGCAGAGCGCAGCTTTCTCTTTAGTTAAGTTATTTGCCAGTAACCGTGGAGGGACATGTGCAACGGTTCAGTGGATAAATATACAGTCTGGCCTAACGAAATGTTTATTATATAATGTAATTCCGAGTCTTCAAATATTAATTTTTTTATGGATTTTTGCGCCTCTTTATTTGTCGTCGCCTACCGTCACTATTTGAGTGACGTCATTTGTCAGGGCCGCAGAAATATCCGGCGAGTTAAATATCGTATCATTGGAATAATTAATTGTGGTAGAATAAGGCATTCATCCTTCCTACCAACCTTCAAACATATCAATAACAACTCCTCCGATTAACGACAAAGAATAATGACATTATATCGGTTTCCGAGTATCAATATTCACGGGAAATTTTAATGGAATTCGTGTTCCGGGTTTTCTGGGAAATGCCTAATATAACAGCGTGTAGTGTGAGCCACGCGTGATCAAACCGCCGCCCATTAGCGTTGTATTCATATGCAAAACTGAGCAAACTTTGCGCGCCGCTGATCAGCATGTAAACAAAGCATAAATATGAACCTAGGTAGTTCCTACCAGGCCGTATTATGTGCTAAAATAATGCTAGTCTGGTAGTACTACCTCGTTTACCTTAGTTTACTTCTGAGGCCTTAGTTTGAGTTTTGCATAGTTTATGAGAACTATACAAGTTTCCATTTCCTTTCATACATTTAGCTCCTTACCGATACAGAGAGGAAAATAGTTTTCGTAGTATGACGGCGACCTATAAATATATTATTTTCATACGAACTCGATTATAGTTTTCGCATGATTCGTGGCATAGGTTTTGGTTGTTTACCAAAATTTAAATAATAAATAATGCACTAAATGTACTAAATGTTATTCATTAGCTACGTGAGAATCCTAATTTGTACGTGAATTCACATATTCTTTGTAAAATCAACGTGAATGTCATCATCATCATCAGCCTATATTAGTCCACTGCTGGCCATAGGCCTCCCCCAATGAGCGCCATAGCGCCCTGTCTTCAGCTTGACGTCAGCATCAGCCCGCAGTACGTGAATGTATAATCTTGATAAATATATTTAATTTCTAGTAAATGGCTATACCTTAATGTTCCGGGTAAAAACTTCATCCTTTTTACAGTTATCACTTCTCGTCATTCATATCAGCTGCCTGCCTCAGGTAGATAGCAAAAAATCTTTTTCTTTAATCACTACCTTACGCTGACTTAAAAAGATAAAAGATAATTAAAATGTTTCGTATTTGATAAGATTCCGTTCAATAATTGACTTCTTTAAAGCTGTTTTCTAAGCCTATGCGAGTAACCGTGCTTGAATTTGTAATTTAGCAGTAAATCGACAATAATATCCATCACTTTTACAAGAAATGCAATTGACAATTCGTTTCCAGGCGGTATTTGCACAAAGCAGAACATCCATTTTGGAGGAGGCGTCTAACAAAGCCTGCGTGGAATACTTGGAGGTTCCCTTATTCAAATATTTAAAGCCTTACGTTAGAATGTGAACATTCATTTTATCTCGTAAAATAAAACGTATGTGAGGTGAATAGCAAAAGGAGTTTTATAAAAGCTTTCAAGTTTTTAGAATTATTTTGTCTGGAATTTGAAATCTTAAGTTTCATGTCGTGTATTCATTTGTAAAAGCGCTCCTAATCTAATCTGAACAAATTTCCTTTTTAGACAAGATTTTCTCGTTTTTATTCTCAGTAAGAAATAATATACTCTCATAACCAGATATATCGCAATAAACACATTATTAGTTGTACTAATCCGCATAATACCGTCTAATAACAAGGTTACCAAGTTGTAGAGTGCAGGATGCAACAAAACTTCACCATTACCTTACTCTTAAAATTTAATCTTCAAACTTGAAGAGGGTAATTACCAGTAAGTTTCCCAGTCTGTATAATAGGGAAAAGTTGAGATGTAATATTCAACGTGTACACAGCTTAGCGGCCGAGCTTTGTATTACTACTTGAGTGTACTCCGGCTCAGAGCGAGCACAGGGGCTTACAGTGAGCTCCGTGATACATATCTTTTGATTGTATCGTCGCACTAACAAGGACACGCAAAGGTTTAGAATAAATGGGTTAACTATGAGACTAAACTTGACCATCGCCCGCTCTCTCACGGAGTCCCCAAATTTAACTCATGTGATGGTTCCGGCAGTATACAATAAACTACCAGACTCCGTCACATCTGATAGCAGTCAAGATATGTTTTATAACAAGACTAAAACGCTGAATTGAATTGTAAACCATTTATGACTTAGTTGTTAATTTATTAATTTTTTTTTATTTGTGTTTACAACAAAATGTTCTATTTGTCCGACTTACCCATCGATGCCATCATCATCATCATCATCATCATCAGCCTATATTAGTCCACTGCTGGACATAGGCCTCCCCCAATGAGCGCCATAGCGCCCTGTCTTCAGCTTGACGCATCCAGCATCTACCTGCAGTCTTTCGCAGGTTGTCATCCCACCTGGTCGGAGGGCGTCCTACACTACGTTTACCGAGTCGTGGTCTCCACTCAAGAACACGTTTGCCCCAGCGGCCGTCGGTTCTTCGCGAGATATGGCCGGCCCACTGCCACTTCAGCTTGCTAATTCTCAGAGCTATGTCGATAACTTTGGTTCTCTGTCGGATGTATTCGTTGCGAATCCTATCCTTCAGAGACACTCCGAGCATAGCTCTTTCCATAGCTCGCTGAGCGACTTTGAACTGGTGGACTAGCCCTATCGTGAGTGTCCACGTCTCAGCTCCGTAGGTCATAACGGGTAGGACGCACTGGTTGAAAACTTTCGTTTTCAAGCATTGCGGTATGGATGGAGAGATCGATGCCATAGGCGGCCCCAACTAAACAAAGCTTCTTGGCCTCGCTAGGCTAGAAGATAACTTAATCGCAAAGGTCCCATATTTATTCGATTGTTATTTCGCATTACTCATACCCCATACCCATAAATCCAGAAATTACAATTACGGATAAATCTCTGAGATGCTGTAACCTTGCTCAGATGCTCGAGGCACTTACTGGATTTTACTAAATGTACCCAGGTCCAGGCATTATGTTTGTAACTTTACCTGTCCTATTTCATACGGGCAAAAAGAAAATAGTTTTTATAAATTTTTATTACACTAAAAATTGTAAAAGAGGTCCAGAATCTCTATTAAAACAAACTGAATTTGTAAAAATGTACTCATGTTTCCTTCCGTCCCCTAAAACTAGCTTTTTGGAAAAACTTTAATACAAACCTTTTTTAAACAAATTGGTGGGAGAACTAAGGCGTAATTTTCTACACGACATTACTTCCTACATCCCGGGACTACGCTGTTATTAAAAGCAGAAAGTTCTTTTGACTCAGCTTTTCTCTACATCAAAAAAGCCTGTTTACGAAACAGGATAATGCTCCTCAAAATGCGGCTTGCATCTCGGTAATCTCTTAGATTCGACCTACATGCAGTGTTGTGTTGCGAAAGCTTTCATTTACATAGAATGCAGGTTTCCGGTTCATAATATAGGATAGGACTTTGTATGCTTAAAGATTCACAGTTTTTAAACTTGCCTATTCATTATCCTAAGAATCTTCATAAAAAAACTATTGTGTGGCGCGTGTTGTCATTATTCATATGAGACTATGGAATCAGGTTCGATTCCCACCAAATAGAGTGGAAGATATTCTAAAATAATCTCGACCTACATGGCATACCGATGTCAAAATATCAATATTTTGATACCAAGTTATTGGTTATATGAAGAAGCAAATCTCACTAAAATATCAATGAATAGATGTCACCCTTATCTATTTGTATCCGTAAACATCCGTCAACACTAACATCCTGGCTCTAAACCTGGTTCACCCTGGTTACCATCTATCCACCGACACAAACATGCACCGCCTGTAAAACAGCAATTATGTGTCTTTTATACCCGCTCTGTGACTCTCGCGTCCGAACTTGTTTTATTATTCATTTATCTCGCCCCCACTAACTACTACCTTATTGCGGGAACCACTCCGACTGTTCAACTTTTACTGGCCCGGCTGAGGTTTGTGAGGCAATTTGATGCTTACACTACGTAGGACTGGGACACTGATTAGTTAGTAGCTAGGGACATACAATGTTGAGTGAATTAAAGGATTTGACGTGCAATAAATTGTTTAGAGAATATACCTTGTACGCGTCAGAGATGTAAATTGATTTGACCAATATATTGTATTTGTGTATTTCAGTTTTAGTTAAGGTCGAGTGTAACATTCAATAGATAGATACCACAACGCAACTGTTTAAGGGGCGTAGCATGCCATTTCAAATTTTTATAAATTTGTAGGGAAGATCTGACAAAGTATTTTATAGCTGGACTTGAATCCCTGAGCCCACTCTGCGTCTACCTTAACATCACAAATATAAAACTTCAAAACTAAGCGCTAGGAATTCAAACTCAGAGTGGAGTGCATGTGTATGACCACAATATGGAGGTATATGGATTACAATCACGATAAACAATATTAATATGACCATTCTCATTATTTCCAGGGCATATTCCGCCTGGCCTGTGAGCACGTGCTCCGCACCATGCGTCGCGGCAGAGAAACCCTCCTCACACTGCTGGAAGCCTTCGTGTATGATCCCCTGGTGGAGTGGGGGGGTGGCACGGGAGGGGGGAGGAGGAGGAGAGGGAGGCGAGATGTGAGGGCTGCGAGGGATATGATGGCAGTCAGGGCTGTGGAACTGAAGCATCAACTGGGAGAGATCACGTGAGTAGCTAGTCAAGTCTACTGTTCACAACACGTAACCTGTTGTGAACAGTAGACTCGGGCGTTCGCACCGAAACGCACTGGAATCGACCAATCATTTTGGTAGAAATTAACATCTCGTCATTCCGCTGTTCCCCGTTCCATTGATCGAATCCGGACTGGAATCGAAACGAAAATCGTAACTGAAAAACGAAACTCAATCATCCAAGCAAACCTTCAAGGATGATTCAGATTCGTTTTTGCAGTCATAAATACGATATTATCTAGCTAAATATGAAGAAACTTATCGTGCCTGCTCTTGGCTGACATAATATTTAAATGAATAAATAATAACAAGTTACTGTTCATAAACATGAAAACAACAGGCCCTACGCGTCATGAAAGGATACTGTAACAAAGCTACCCCACAAAACGCCATACTTCAAACAATGATACAAAGTTACGCCTAACATTTAAGTAGCAACCTCTGCCACCTGCTTCGTAAATTATTGTTCTCTGCGTACTAAATATCACACACATTTGTATTGACACGGGAGGCACGTGAATGCATATCTGTTCCATTATTTGCTCGTAAATAGAGGACGTATCGCGCTCGCAAACAATAAATAAGCGTTACGTTACCTACACGGTACGATAACGTAGTAACGTGTTACGTTATAATAGCAAGGAAAATACAGAATTGAAACACAAAGAAAAGTTTTATAAAGTTTGAAAATGTTGTTAGCTTTCTAATTGATGAAGCCGGATATTTGATAAAGGTTTATCTTTAGCAAATATTAAACATCGACGAACATAAACTGAATTACTGCGAAAACTCCGCCGTTGTTTCGGTTCTTGATTTTTATAAGTCATTAATTTGTTAAAGCTTCGTTTGACTTTTTTATTTAAACTACGTTAAATCGGATGCTTTTATTGGGAATGTATTTACAATAAAAGCACTTCGCTGAAAATCACACACTTCCTGTTTACCTGAATTATTGACGAGGACCCACTTCAACCCGCTCTTAAAAATTCAACATTTGCTGATCGTTAACTCGCACATACGTTATATCAATTGAAAACATTGTTTCAGGGACCAATTTCTGGCCATCCTACCGGAAATACGACAGTGTGCCGAAAACTGGCTCAAAGAGAATGAGGAATTGAAATCTGTAGAGACAAGACTACAGAAATGTCACCAACAAATGGCCCTGATCAAAGAAATAGAGGCCTACGGACCGAACCTCAACAACCATCCGCTGTACGCAATATCTCAAAAGTACTCCAGCTACAAACAAGCGAAGAACGCTTTCGAAGACTCTAAGAAAGCTTTAGTTAAAATTCTTGCCGATTATGATACACAAATAGAGGCATTCTCCAACACAACCGAAGTGCTGAACGGGCCCCAGCTCCTGAACTGGATCCAAGAGTTTTCCACACCGGAAGAAGATAAACCTATTTTCGACCACATCAAAGAGTTTCTCACCAATGCTGGACAAAGCCCAATGATCACACAATGCGAGCAAGCGGAGACCGAACTCAAACAATCAATGAAGCAAACACTTCACATCATCAGATCCTGCTTGGAACTCCTTTCGCAGTTTGTAGCTGTCTCCCAGTACTACCCCCAAAGCCACACAGAGTACCATCGCATAGTCCTAATGAGGAAGTTCCTGACCACAGCTTTGGAGAGCAAATCTCCCGAAATATGCCGAGAGATGTCAATCCAAGTCGCTGCATTGATCAACACAGATAACAACAAAGGAGAAGCGTCTCAGCAGATGGTGGCTTACGGCTACAGGCTCCAAGCTCTCTGTGCCGAAGCCAACGCTCATCTGGGTAAGACAGCTGAGAGATTACAGTTGGAGGGTGGGCCGGACGCGATAGCCCGCGCTCAGGACGCCTACATGGAAGCCAAGGCAAACATCGCTAACTGGGTCAGAACCGAAGATGGCGCAGCGACCTCGTTAGAATGCGTTGCAATCGGGATGCTCTGCAACTTGAACAGAAGATATCTAATGCTGGAAAACGGAGCTCAAAGCGCGGGCGACTGCCTCATCGACCTGACATCACGAGAGGGCGAGTGGTTTTTAGACGACATGAGTTCCCTGTCGACCCAAGCTGTGGAACTGCTGTCGTTGCTACCGTTGCAGTCGGCCTCCACGGAAGACCCGACGTTACCTGTTGCGGTGGAATGTGTCCGCAACGCAAACTTGCTGCTAGCTGACTTGCAGCAGTTGAACTTCAACTATAGCACGATCATTCTGCCAGAGGCGTTGAAAAAAGTTCACTCTGAAGACGCGTCGACGCTGATGATGATAAACGAATTGAACGCGGTTATCATGAGCTCGCCGGTGCCGCTCAACGAGTTGCTGGCCCAGCTCGAGATACATCTGAGATATCTGATCATGGATATGGAGGTATGTCACGTCTTTTTATTCATTCGATTTTTATTTATTGCGATATGAGTATCATCCGGTAGGTAATTAAAGACGCCGAAGTCTTTATCGTGTTTGGAAATTTGATGTGTATAGTTTAATTAATGATTTGCAAGTTTATAAAGTTTAACTCCCTCTTTGAATACTTAATCTTTTTCTTGGCTTTTCCATGCGCATGAAATTGATGATCCATAGACATATATCATTTATTTGCCACTACATGTGCATGTACAATATAAATTACCAATTTTGAATTAGAAATACAACATCCCGTTTTCTTTTGCTATTTTCACTAAAACTAAAAATTACCAGGACAAAACCACTCAGCGTGATGAATTCCAAATTTAATCTAGTTGTCTTTGTTGCACATACAATAACAATACATATCTATAGTCCCCAGCATCCAGTAGCGTTGTGATCGTGGAAGAGCTCCGCAGTCGGTACGAGGCGCTGCTGACGACAGCACCAGAGCACGAGGGGCACTCCGGCCGCATGCTACTCATGGGCTTCAACGGGCTGTTCGCAGCCGTGGAGCTGCGGGCACGGGAACTGGCTGAGCACCTGGCTATACCCGTCCCGCAGGCGTGGAGGAAGATCGATCATATCAGTGATGCTATGCATATGTCGGTAAGGATGATAGCTCTTCTATTGAAAACATACCAGAGGTAAAAAAACAGTCTCGTGATATTTCTTGATCAGTTTCGAGTATTTTTATCCTGCTCAATTTAGTCGACAAAAGCAAATGCAATTGATGAATTTGGCTAGCAGATCAACAACTCCATTTCCCTTGCTTTCTCTTCTCCCAGGTGGTTATCCCACATACAAGAGTCCGTTTCCTGCTTACTTGACGTTAGGACTGAATTACAAAACACCTTGTTTCGATACGCCTGAATCCCAAAAAAACCTTTTCCCATAATGCCTAAAAGCCAAAATGACTGAATACTGTTATGTCCGAAAAGTTGAATGACGGCGTCAGGATTGATGAATTTTGGCTTTCAAGCATTTTGGGAAAAGTTTTTTTTGGATTCAGACGTATGGAAAACAAGGTGTTTTGAAATTCAGTCCTTACTGCACGTAAGCAGTTTTCTTCCCAATCTCCTCCACTTCGCCCTTTAACACGGACAACCTCATTTGTAATTCCAGGCTGCCCTCCAGAGCCGCTCCGTCCGAGCCGTCCTAGAGGACGTATTCCTGGTCCGGCGCGTGCAGTGCGTGGCGGAGGTGCTCGCGCAGTGCGCGCAGCTGGCGTGCGCGGCGCGCCCACAGCCGCACAATGGAACTATGCCGGATGAGAGCGCGCTGTTCCGGCCGGTCAAACGGTACGTCACTTCTACTCATCCTTCCAGAATGTTCTACAGTATTAGGGCGTACTGTATTAGGGTCTATAAATAAATTAATAATGTTGTAAAATCCACAAAGCAACATCTAGCCCTAAGCTAAGCAGAGCTTGTGTTATGGGACTAATATAGTTAATACATTACATAGATAGATATTTTTTATTATAAACAGATAATACCCAGAACACCGGGAACAAATATTTATAGATCGTACAGACGTTGACCTCAAGGTCACTTACATTGTAACTTCCATGGACGGACCTGGTTGCCGAAATGAACAAACATTATTGTGACTAAAATCGCTCGTTTCTGTAGAGAATGGAAGTCGATTGCGCTGTCAAGAAGGTGTAGGGGGAAATCATTGGGGCGTAGACCAGTCGGTATCACTGTTTTGATGAAGTGAAAGCCGATCTCCGCAACTTTGATCGCTGCTCACGTTAATACTTGTCCAAGAGTTAACGAGTAGTTGTAATGTTTCCAGGTTTATAGCAGAGTTCGTGTCTCGCTGCGTGCTGGGCGTGCACTCGCGCGCGCTGGCCTGCCTCATCTGCGCGCTGCTGCGGCGCCGGAGGCTGGACCTGCGCGCTGAGGTCGAGCAGAAGGAGATCGGTAACACTTAGTTTATATCAGAGTTCGTGTCTCGCCGCGCTGCGCTGTGTAAATGTCCTGTAAAAAAAAATATTCGGGAAGACCTACGAGAGGATCAGAGGACCAAAAAAGGATTGGTAAATCTGTTGTAGTTTGAAATTGGAGGACATAAAGGTTGTAGGATTGTTTCAGTTGTTACTACTCCACTGTCTGGTGTTTCTTATGCTCCTTCTCATTAAAGTTCCTAATCATTATGATGTGGTCGTTCCAGGTGCAATGTGGAGCGTGTCCCTCGAGTCCCTCTGCGAGAAGGCGTGCGGGGGCGTAGGTGAGGGGCGCGCGGCGTGGGGCGCGGGAGCGCTGGTGGCGGCGCGCGCGCGGTTGCAGGGCGCGGCGCGCGCGGCCCGCGACCACGCCGCCGCGCAGAGCCAGGCGCGCGCGCTAGTGCATCGAGCAGCTGCACATGGCGAGGTAACTAGCGGGAGAGGTGACTTCATTTATGTGTACGGGAAATAGCCAAAGGCCAAGAATGCAGCATTTAGACACCCCAAAAGATTTTGTAATTCCCGGTGAATAGCCAGTATGTAGTGTAGTGTTGAGTTCAATTTAATCAGATAATTAGCTATTGAACCACTTCGATTCCGACATTGAGTGCGTTCAGCAGTATAATCACTACACAGTATAAAACAAAGTTCCCGATGTCTGTTTGTCTCTTTGTACGTATATGCTTAGATCTTTATGGTCCGGGAGCCAGGTACAAATTTGGTCAATTATTTCCTCCCGAGCGAAAATTCGTAAATGCATATTACGAAGTTTTTCTTGGGAGGGACTTGGTCATGAAAATCTATCACTGGCTCCCGGACCATTAAAACTACGCAACGGATTTTGATGCGGTCTTTTTTCATAAATAGAGTGATTCAAGATGACACGTCGATTTCCAGCTAGTATAACTATAAAAGGACACCGATACATTTCCTACTGTGTACAAAAAACTGCGTTATCCAAAGAGCTGGTGAGCTCCATGTTTGTCAAAGTTAGTGTGTGTCATATAATAAAATTGTAATATAACTATACAAAAATTATAGAAATGAACGACATCAAGTGTAATACGAGTATGTGTACTTGTGTGGCTACGGTGGAAATAAATAAAAACAACATGGCGTTCTCTGTAGATTTAACTCACCTTAAACCAAATTGGCACGCGTATTGTGCTTCAGAATAATATGCTGAAGGCGTGTTCCTTACTTACAGTTAGTGGGTAACGGGCAGGAAACCAGCGCCATGCTGTCCCGACGGTCCAAGGAGTTGCTGTTGGCTCTGGAGCGGCTCGGTGCTGCCAACACGCGAGCGCAGACCTTGCTCAACTCCGTCCATCAGAGGTATGCTTATAGTGATGCCATCAATATTGTAAATAATACTTTCTGCTTCTGTCCACAATTTATATTTATTTAAGATCATTAAGTAAATACAAAGCTTAAATTTTTTAAGGTAAAGTAAAGAAGCGAACCTTGAATATGACAAATACGAGAGGACCCCAGACAGAACCTTGTGGCAACCCCGACGTTACAGACGCTTTTTACAGCCTTATTGTAACATTTCAGAGTAAAATGGGGGGTCGGCGCAAACCCGTCCCTCTCCGGAGCCCTATCCTCGCTGGAAGAGGCGTGGTCCTCCACGTCTGGGCGCGCGGCGCGGCTTTCCGCCTGCGCGCACGGCATGGCGGCGCACGCGCGCCACGCCGCGCTCGCGCGACATCAGCGCGCGCCGCGCCCGCTGCGGCACGCCACCGCCGCGCTGCAGCACTGGGAGAAGGTAATAGAACATAACCCTGCCCCATGAATGCCATGCTTCAGCTACATCCAACATATTCCAGTAGTCTAGAACAGATTGTCATCATACCTGTCCCCAGGGCGACCTCCACTACGTTTAGTATATCAGTCATCTAGTACCCATGACACAAGCTCTGCTTGGAGCTAGATGATGCTGTGTGGATTGTCCAGCATTATTTATTTATTAGGAAATAAGTATGTCACAGTGTTTCCTCCTAAAGAGTGCTTCCTAAATGAGGTAGCAAAGCTACATAGTTGGGAGAATGTCAAACACATAACCAATAGGATCTCTTAGCTTTGTATCGAACAATCTTCTTGATTGAACAACCATCAATAATGGCGGCCATTCAAGCCACTGTTTGATCGAGCCTAGAATCAAACATAGACAGACCAGTATTTGTATCCCCTACCCCTTGGTTGGACAGACTGCAACACACATTTTTTACAAACTGTACTTTTTAAATTGGTTACTTTTACAACTACTTCATTATTAACTATTGAATACTATTACTTACTTGTTGTTTACTTTTACTTATTGGTCTCAAGCTTTGTATCATCAAAACTTATAAATGTTCTCTATATGTTCAGATGTACCTTAGTTATTGTGACCTACATATGTATGTATCATGTGCTGCAGTGTCGAATAAATCTCGTATCTATCTACCCTCTCATTCAACCTGTCTGTTTCCAGGCTTGCGCGCTGATACAGAAGTTCTCGCTGGACGTGTCTCCGACCGAGGAATCGCTCATGGAGATGTTACACCCTGAAGGGAATATCGACACACAATGGGTAACTGATGCTGCTTGATCTTTAAATACTGGCATATTTTAGAGCGCCATCTAGCTCAGAAATAACGAAACCTTTACCAAAACTAAAACACTGAAATATTTATTTATTTGTTGATCACCAACATAGTGTACACTACATCTAGCTTTGAGTTACCAAAATATCATGTCAAGTGCCAATATAATTATAGGCGAAGACAGGCATAAATCGATTATGAGCGAGTAACATATGGATGAAACGTACATACAATAAATATAAATATAAAAAATATATAAGATACAAAAAGAACCTCCTTACAAAACATCTGGAACTTCGTCATATTCATAACCGTAGTCTCCTATGAATAATTCTTGCCAAACTTCTCTTTCGCTGAAACCAATAACAAAAAATTACCACATCTTATGTGTTTCTCTCTCTCTCCCTACCAGGTGGACAACGTATCAGCCCTCCTCCGCGAAATGACCTCCGGCCTCGTGTCCGAGGGCAAAGCCCTAGCGCTGCGCTCCCAGAGCGCCCGCAGCGCGCTGCGCGCCGCCGTGGACAAGCTGGGCGGGGCGCGCGCCGCCAGAGACGACCTGTTGCCCGATGTGAAGGCCCCGCTACAGACCCTGCAGGCTGTCAATGACGTGAGTACTTCTTAAAAGATTAAAGTGGCACGGTGGGCGAAGGTCCGCCTGCGACGCTGGAACATTGCGGGTTCGATTCGATTGTATTAAGTATATCAGTCTATCTATTACCTATAACACAAGCTCTGCTTAGCTTAGGGCCAGGTGATGCTGTGTGGATTGTCCAACATATTTTTTTTAACATTTATTTATTCTTTAAAATGTTGTGGTTTCTCAGGGCGTCAATCCAGCTGCCGACTACCTCAAGCTCGATCGCGCGGTCGCTGAGAAGCTGCGCCTGATCTTCGTTCTCGGTTCCCCCGCGGATAGCGCCGGCAAGAAGGACAAGGAGAAAGAATGCGCGAGCGAGACGGCTGTCGGCGCGTGCGCCGGCGCTGCGGCCGCGCTTCTACACGAACTACCGGTCTTGAAGAGTGCGCTCTTAGAGTGAGTGATTATATTATAAAAAACAAAAAATATATTACTGTTCTCTTCAATTTTTTGTCCACTATTGGAAGAAGTGAAAAAGAAACCACTAGTATGTTCATCTCTTATCTATCTTTAAAACTACTCAACGGATTTTGACAATATTTCTTCTGGTTCTTTTAATAGATAGTGATTTGAGAGGAAGGTGTAACGAAATGGGTAATTAATGAAATACTGAGAAAAGAAGAAATCTCACACTGATTGTAGAACCCATAGAGATGGCTAAATGTATGTATATATAGACCAGTTCTGTGTTATACACTTTTCCGGAAATGAACATAACTTATATGTCTTTAGGCTTACATTATAAGCTTAGTCCACTAAATTATTCACTTCCCCATAACAATGGTATTGTCTCAGAATAATACATTTTGCCATTTTACTTTTAAAGAAAGAAACTACAGATAGAGAGACGCGTGTCAAAAGTGTCAGATTGCAAATAACACCACTATAGTTTTTCCATATTTTTCTATAGTTTTTCCGCATCCTGTATCTATGTATGTCTTATGTGTTACGTTTTCTCCTGCAATTATATTTCTCCTTTGTAATTTTTTGATATAAGATAAAATTGTAAATATCTGTGTTTATCTAAGCCTTATATTGGTTGTTATTGTTCTAGTCTAAAGTTTAATTAGTTTTGTTCGAAGTAAAAATACAATACAATACAATACAAAAATTCTTTATTGTACACCATAATCAAATTAATCATTACAAAAATACATTAAATGCGACAGGTACAATGGGCGGCCTTATCGCTTAGAAGCGATCTCTTCCAGGCAACCTTTGGATGGAAAGAATTATATGAATTTAAGAAAAGGCAGGGGGTGTACCACAGGTTATCTAAATAAGAATACTAAAAAAACAAATCATAAATATTACAAATTCCAAAATAAATAATACACTACTTAAATACATAAATAAATAAAAGTAAGTACCAATATTCATTCTTTTGGCAGGAAAAACTCCTTGACGTGAGCTTTAAAAACAGGCAAGGATATAGTTTTTCTAATGGACTCTGGTAGTGCATTCCACAACCTTATGGCCTGGATGGAAGAAGGATTTGTCGTAGAAACTGGTTTTATGAGGTGGCATATTCAAAACCAGATTTTCTGACGACCGGAGGACACGGGAAGGCTGGGAATGAGAATTGTGGAGGAATTTAAAACGCTCCTTTAAATAGAAGGGAGTGACAGGGTTAAAGAGAATGTTATGAAGAAGAGAAAGGATATGGGAATTCCGGCGAAGACGGACAGGAAGCCAAAATCTTATTTTTTCAAATTTTACCGCTCGTATTATTATTGTAATTCCGCCTCCATTCCCTGACTATGAAATTTCTATGAACTGGACACTGGCAGAGGCAAACTAGACACATATAGCAAAAAAAAAAGAAGCCAAGTCTATCTATGTTTGTAGTTTTGTTGATTCACAGTTAATGTTTTTCTTTATTGTACATATTATTTCTATATGCTTAACTATACAAGTGTGTTACCCATAAAGAAAGCCAAGCTATCATGAGACGGACACTGGCAGAATTGCGTCAATGCAGACGCAGAGCCATCTAGGAAGAAGTTGAAGTATATCTATAGTTTATTTCTTTTATTCCTTGAAATGACATCCATCCATGTGAACATTCCAGAGTGCACAGCAAGTGGTCCGCAGAGCAGTGGAGCAGGAACAAGCTGACGCGACAAGCCGCCGTCTCGGCGCCCTTGAGGAACAACAAGACCGGTGGGGATTCTATGATTATATTTATTGTTGCATCCAATCATAAATCATTTATTTTTGAATGTCGGTACAATACATCTTCTTAATAATAAGGTTCCTATACATTCGGTCTCGTCAGGGAGGGCAAAAAAAAAACTTAGGTGTAATATTGTTAGGCTTTATAAATATTGTCAAAAAAAATATAATAATATTAAAAACAGATGACTTAATTGTCTAAAAAGTCCTGTAATTTAAATATTCTTTCATATAGAATTATTTATCAATTAACCATTGTCTAAGCTTAATTTTAAATAAATTAGATTGCATAGATTTCAATTCATTGGGTATTTTATTATAAATTCTTATTGCTTGATGTTACGCAATTTTATTCGCAAGTTCTACTCTGCATTTTGGGACATAGAGATCAAAAAATAATAATAATGAGCTAGGGTCTGGTCGCGAATATACCGATTCATCCTCTAAGCGATTCATTGATTGTGAAGTTAACGGATCAGTCTATTTTAGTTTCCGGTCATTCCGAGGATGTCGTCCGACCATTGAAATGTGTATCCCGTCCCTAACGTGTACTCCCTGACCGGCTCGGACAACAGTGTGTTGTCTAGTGAAAAGGATGGATATGGGGGATGTGGTAGATGGTGCTGGTTGATCCGCGAGTAAATACGCATTTAACTGCACGCGCAGCTAAATGCATATCAGCTGTCTGGTCGGTTTACTTGAACATCTAGCCTAGAGATAGAGATGAAGTGTTGGTTGTTGTGCAGGTGCCGGTGCGGGCGGACTGTCGGCCGTGGGCGCCGGTGTGTGGCGCCGCGTGCGGCTCAAGCTGGAGGGGCGCGACCAGGACGCGACCAGGCACTCCTTGCAGGAACAGGTACCTTACCTTTATTTATTTATTTATATATGTGTAGTGCACGTAACTGACCTAACATAACCTGGGGCAAACGTGTTCTTGGAAACTACGACTCTGTAAACGTAGGTACACGCCATCCGACCAGCTAGTATGACGACCTGCGAAAGACTGCAGGTAGATGCTGGATGCGTCAAGCTGAAGACAGGGCGCTGTGGCGCTCATTAAGGGAGGCCTATGTCCAGCAGTGGACTAACATAGGCTGATGATGATGATGAGGTAACTGAACTGTATCGTGTGGCGGTGGCCTAAACATGTATCGACTCCCGTAACTCCGCCCCCGGATGTAGAGAGCCGACGGAGGGTAATACCAGAGGAAGGGCAGCAGCTTCCTTCTGAGTATCGTAGCCGTGGTCTACACTGCGATGAGCGATCCGCCTGCCGGTGATGATGGTTATGATGTCAGAGCTCCGCTTGCTGTTCCCTGAGGCACGTGCAGTAGTGGATGTAAGAGGTATCTGAATCGTCACGCCCGGGTCCGTTACGCTGTATCACATTTACTCTAAAAAATATTATAAGTAATACAAATTAGGTACTAATAAAAATAACAAATTGGGAACTAATAAAAAAATACGGCAAGAAACAAATAGGCTACCGGCTCAGCATTTAATGCTTCATTTCAGGAAATCGATCTCTCTAATAATTTGTTCCTATCTAGTTTATGTTTGGAGGCATCTGTGAAAGTTTTCATCGACGCTGTCTCGGTAGTTCAGTTAGCACTGGTTAGATGTCGCTAGAGCCACTGGTTGCACTTGGCAAGATTTGTAACATATTGTTTTGTTCCAGGTGGATTACATAATCAAGGAAGCAACGAGCTCAGAGAATCTGTGCATGATGTACGAGGGCTGGATGGCGTGGGTGTGAGGGACCCCGCGGCGCCGGACCCCAGGACCCCAGGACCCCAACGAGGACGCTCATAGCCCTCAGACGACCCCGCGCCTGCGCCCTAAGGCCCGCGCGCGGAGGCGTCGCGACGAGGTGTAGGAAGGGCCCCAAATGAAAACAGGCAATGAAAAGGAATGCCGATGTGATTGCTCTTTTATGTTGGTTATGTTGGCCCGGTGCCCGCGGCGCACGCGCAGGTGGCGGCCGCTGGGTGCAAGCGAACCGCGCTATAAGTTTTTTAAACGAGCGCGTTCAGAAGCGGAATTAAACCGATGATCGGTTCGCGGGATTTGTCGCTGTAGTCGACTTCTAAGGATTCGATAGTTCAATCGATAGTAAGGGCATCGGGCGTAGGATAGGCCCCGGGTGCGTTGTGCCCGGGATTATATAGTAGAAGGCTCCGCCTTAACGACTTCGGAACGCTCTGAACATCTGCCTTCGATTTACTTCTATAGTTCCGACAGATAAGGCTTTTTATAAAAAAAATATAAAACAAAAAAAAACAATTATATGTAAGGTCTCATGGTAATTATATTCGCCGCATTTAGATATCGGAGGTAAATTCACCACTATGTTTTATTAGCCAATCTAGAACTTATCATTTACATATTTATGAACCTACCTATTGACAAAGAAAAATACGATCAGAGAATAGAAACAGATTAGAACTTGTCATGATCTTGGTTTTTTGTGATTCGGTACCTTATTGCATATCTTTAAGCCGCTGTCCCACCTTCACGCACGCGGTGAACACACACGCACGCTGTGCACACGCCCACACACGACACACGCTGTGCACAGCCAAGCGGCGTATTTTCGTTGCGTGGGTTAGTTGTTTGTGTGTCGAATACAAGATTAATAACATCAATCTCGTATTCGTGCGTAGCGTGTTCGTGGGTTGCAGTGGACGCTACGACAAACATTTTCTTGCCAGGCGAAGCCTGACACACGTGCGTAGCCTCCGTGCATGGCGGTGGGACAGCCGATTTTTAGGATTCTATTGTAATCTATTGGTTTCAAGTTTTACGGTCTCTTCGGTAAAAATATCTATATCCATTAGAATTATTTACAAATCCAACAACAATTTAATCCATCACACATTACTAGGTATTAACTGAAGGTACATACAACAACAACCATTAAATTAGTCTATCCACCAAATTAAATGTGTTTATCTAATGGTTGTTTTGAAATATCTGGTCTATTTTACCCTTTTCTTTGGTATAAAAATAGTGAATTTACCTCCAAGCTTATCAATCCTCCATTAAGAACCATCTATACTTGTAACCCATATTAATATAAGTAAATTTAATATTAATTCAGTTTCTGTAAAACTCCATGTTCAATAGCCATCTCTTAAATGTTAGCTGATTAACAAATTGCTAGTATTTCCATCAAAAATTTAAATAGTCACTTAATATGGATAAAGATAGATAGCTTCATAGCTGTTAAATTGATCAAAATATTTAACTTAGATTTAAAGTCAATGTATGAATGTCGTCACATTTTAATCCAATCCAATACGAGTATAATATATACAATAATTGGCAATTTGGTGTCAGTAGCCAAACATTATAATGAGTTCTTACGTGATCTCTCGTGCCCAATCGGTTTCTCTGTCATAATATTGAAAACAAGTTTTCCATAGTGCAAACCAAACGAATTAAATGCAATTCGTACTGATGTTAGCTGTATTACCAGTTAGAATGCTCCTACAGAATATTTATATTTTACAGAAAAATGAGTTAAAAATCATATAGTATGTATCTCTAATGTCTATTGTACTAATGTTCGAGGGAACGGATGTGTGCCCTCTCCATGTCATGTATGTATGTAAGGCTATGTGTTATCAACTATGAAGTTCTTTGCACAAGTTCAATATATACCTTTAAGGTAAAGGAAAATACAATAAGTATGTACTTAGGCGATTTTGATTATTATTTCAAGACGCGTGCAGGATTTTCAGTTTTCTGAAAACTTCTGTTTGAAATTTGAAAAAAAAAGAATAGGTTACCTTTTTGAAATGCATTTGCCTTTAGTTTATTTGTATGACTTCTTCATTAATTTTAATAAATGGTGTATGAATGTAACCGTTTTGTTTTATTTCTTTGCATCTTTACCTACTTTCATAGAATAAGAAACTATAGATAGTGAATGATACAAATTATTTAGCGTTCCTATGGAATTCTGCCTTATTCTAGATGGCGTATGTATTCGCGTTATTCTTCTCTATACTCAGATTTAGTTTTATATGAAATAAGTTGCCTTTGTCGGCAAAGGGCGGGAAGAAAACTCAACAATCGTTAAAACTCCCAAATGTTTTATTTACATAACATAATGTGCATTTTTAAAATGATAAGAATATTACATTTATAATTTAAATCTGACCAGCTGATTATACACTAGTAACCCATATTTAATTGCTAACAGCTTTATAACTAAGGCTCAAAATACTATTGTCACGAGGCGAGGCCCAGATAAGGATATCGACGGGAATCATAGTAATAGACTGTATTCGTTATATAACCGACGCGACGGGCGGTTTATTAACATTATGATACGGTTACTGGGCTGTCCTGAGTGGACGGTCATCTTTAGGTCTTTACGTGACGTGCTTCAATCTGAGTTGCGTTTGAATATTTGGGCGTTAGTTAACGAGAAGGTAACGGACGCATTAGGGCGCATGCACACAGCGAATCACTTTTACAGGACCGTTTTTTAACGGATCCTTCACTACTTTTTTGGATCAATTTTCTGGATCCGGAATACTGTCGGGTGCGTTATCTCGCTACTACAACTACACAAAACATACACATAAGTCGCCGTGTGAATACGCCCTTACCCGGCAACCGACTAGTCTGGCAAAACCAGCTATTCGCAACCGTCCACTCGGGCCACCCCTTGTATCCACGTTACCGTTCTGCTTTACTAATTATGTCTGTGATATTAGTAACCCCGTTCTACACTGTCATTCCCATTGATCAATCCCGTTCGTTACACTATTGAAGTAATTTACGGAATACTAATGACATGAAATATTACAAATGAATTATTAACAAAACTGTTTGTAAAGCCCTAGACACCGGTAGTGTCTGTGGCATTATTAATAGTTATCCACGTAAATGCTTCACTGTCCTAAAAACTCACTTATTGATATAACTCGTACATTATTAAATACAGGTAAATTTTAAGCACAGACATTGTCATAATGAAACCTTAATTTAAAAAGATGTAATTCATCAATCTTACTTGGTGGATATCTCACGATAAACTCGAAAATAATCTGAGATTTTATAATAAGTTTTACAAGATTCAGTATTTTAAATAAAGTGACTAAAATAGTAGGTATATACCTAACCCAACATTTTTTTCTGTATGGCATATTTATATGTTTGCCCAATGATAACAAATTATATTTACACATTCCGATATAAAACTATACAATATATAATAATTCACTAAAATACTATAACAAACTCATAATTTCGAATTTTATTGCATGGCAGTAATATTAACATTTCAAACACTGAAATACATTTATTTTAATACTAGAAGTACCATAAACATTAATTCATATAGGAAAACATCCTGCTTTCTAAAACAGTACAAGGAACCTTATTTACATGTGAGAGAGTTATTTAGCGCTGCGATAAAATCAAGCGCAAACAGGACAAGAATTTTAAAATATCACATTTTTTTCCTTTACCTAACCCTAATCGACTCACCGTTCGAGGTGACATTACATTTGAATGTGACGTAACATTTATTTGTTTTAATTGTTTGAGCTGAAGCTGCTAGGTTAGATCTCTTTATCTATTTATATCTTGATGAGTATCATTTTCCGTAAAAAATTAAAAGCAACATCATGGTTACACTTATACGGGATATTCACGATTAGAAATGGTTAATAATCAACATAAATATCCCTTTTAAGTATATACTGTATTTAAACCTCTCAACTTTAGGCGCTAAGTACTAGTACTAAAAGTGGTTTGTTTTCATCCGTTGACATAAGCAAGAGGAAAACAAATTCTTAACTTTTCTCCCGCGAGCTTTTAGCTAATACTTAGGGTCGGTACGGTACATATCTGATGGAAAATGCGTCGATCGTATCTTCGGTCGCGTCTATTCGGTCAAATTAGACCTACTACATTACGCGTCTTAGTCAGTTCGAACGTAACAGACGTACGCTCAGCGCACTAACGCATAATTGGTTGAATGTGATAGGTTGAATGTTTTATTATACAAAAGAATATCAATTTATAGCATAACATTGACTTCTAAGTCTTATTTTGTAAACCTAAAGAAATAACTATATTTGCCTGTTCTGGCGTATCGCGACCTATTGTACGCGACGCATTTTCCGTCAGATATGTTACCCTTAAAGCCGCCACATGCAGGAACCGCGGCCGCGCCTGCGTGCGGGTAGACAGGTTTCTGTATGTGGCGGCTTTTTTTTAGTTTTAGTATGGGGGGTATACGCGCATGTTTAGTGAAGTAGTATGATGGTGATGTTATCGCTGGGCGCGCTGCTTGAGCGCCACGAGCTCGTCGAGCTGCGCCTTGTACAGCTGCGTCACGTCCTGCAGGTCCAGCCGCAGCTCCGCCAGCTGCTCCTCCTTCTCGCCGTACATCTGCAGCAGGGCGTCGTACTGCTCTTGTAGACCCTGGAACCAATATTCCCTATTATGTACCTGTCACATTATATATGTCACTTGCATGCACGACACGCTGTATGTGCTGATAGTAAACCTACATGAAGTTCATCGAGCCGGCCCTGCGCGCTGGCCAGGGTCCCCTGCAGCACGGCGCGCTCGGCCCGCAGCCGGTCCAGCGCACTAGCGGCCGCCCGCAGCTCGCCCTCGCGCCGCCGCGCCAGCGACAGCGCTTCGTCCACTTGCATGCACGACACGCTGTAGTTGTTGGAAGACCAGTTGCCATCCTCCTGAAACAAAAGAGATAAGAAAATTGATAATTGCAACCATGTACATATTCTTTTAACCGTCTTTAATTGTAGGGGAGCCCAAGAGGGGATTTCGGGATTTACTTAAGCGTGGCAGATTAATATACGGGGGGATAACGGTACCGGTCAAGTACCTTCACCAAGTTATGAGCCCCATATATAAGGCCGCCCGGCAAAGATAAAGGATCAGATAAGTCAAACAATTTATCATCAGAAATTCTCGAGCGCGTCAGATTAAGGTAGGGTGAGTTAATTAAATGCTAAAAAGTGTATATTTTACTAATCTGACAATTTGAGAGTGAATTAAAGAAATGTTTCAGTTCAAAGTTGCTCAGCGAGCTATGGAAAGAGCTATGCTCGGAGTTTCTCTGAAGGATAGGATTTGTATCGAATACATCCGACAGAGAACCAAGGTTATCGACATAGCTCAAAGAATTAGCAAGCTGAAGTGGCAGTGGGCCGGCCATATCTCGCGAAGAACCGACGGCCGCGCGCTGGGGCAAACGTGTTCTTGAGTGGAGACCACGACTCGGTTAACGTAGTGTAGGACGCCCTCCGACCAGGTGGGATGACGACCTGCGAAAGACTGCAGGTAGATGCTGGATGCGTCAAGCTGAAGACAGGGCGCTATGGCGCTCATTGGGGGAGGCCTATGTCCAGCAGTGGACTGCTATAGGCTGATGATGATGATGATGATGTAAAGAAAGGGGAGGGCTACAAAGTTGTAAAAAAAATATATTATATAGTAGTAAAGTAAGTGTTGTTGTGATACTAACGGACTGCCAGAGTGAGTTGGAGAGGGTGTCGGAGGCGACGGAGTGCGGGGGGGACACGTCGCCGCGGGATGTTACTTGCTCCTGTAACAACAATTAGTTACATAACCCAGGATTCAGATAATACACGAAAATTATAACTGTACTTACACTATTTTGTACTTCATTATGTTATTTTGGTATGTATTTTTTTATGTGTGTATTATGAAAATTCTTATTAATAAACGACTGAACTGAACAGACTAAAAACTGGATGGATAAGGATTTTCCCAAACACTTTCTACATTATAAAATGTGGGTTCTTAAAAGCGCGTATGTATAAGATCATTTTACCCGAGACATGCCTTGGGCTTAGTTTGGATCCGACTAGAAATCCTTATGTAAGTATATTTTAAGAAAAAAAAAAAAAGTATGTTTTTGGTAAATGACTTATTTGATTTCCTGCAATAATGAGTTTTTTAGTTAGACTCCTTATTAATTATGTTTATTGTTTTTGGTGCTAATCATTTGGGTGAAGCCCCATCACCCTATAATGACAATGAATAGGTACCTGTAGTATAGCGTTCCGTTTCTTCTCCACCTCCAAGGCACCGCTCTCCTCAGCCAGCCTCAGCTCCAAGCCAGACACCTGCTGCTTAAGTGCGGTCACTTGTGCTTCGTATTCAGACTTTACATTCTCTACCTCCACGGATTTCCTAAACAAAAACAAAGAGATCTTTATCTACAATTCTACAATCTAGTCTAGAATATGTTCTAGCTCCATAGATTTCCTGTCCAAAAAACAAGTCAGAGATCAAAACTTTATCAACAATTGTACAGTCTAGACTAGATACAGTCTAGACTAGAATATGTTGTGTCTACAGGTTATTGTGAAAAACTAATAAATTGAAGCTGCTGACTGTCTTATTTTTAAACTAGCTGCGCTCCGCGGCTTCGCCCACGTGGGTGTATGTATGTGTCACAACGACGCAATGTGTATTCAAAAGTTGCAAAGATAATGTCCGAAAAAGCAATTCAACGGCCGGAATGTCCTACTTTCGGTAACTACATGTAGAATAAGTTATATTTCTAGCTTTAAAATCTAGCTAAGTTTAAAGCTTAAAAAACAACTTATTTTAATCTAAAAATCAAATAATATAAAATTTTGTATAAAATTACCGATTCTAAACCACCGCTACAAAGGTTGGCCAATACACGCGCGAAGGGCAACGATGAAGCTCACAAGCCAATAACGGGAAAAATACTTTATTTATTGCTCTTTAAGATTGATTTCACACTAATGTTATTTAACTTACGTCTCTTCATTTCTAAGTGACCTGACTGACCCTGCTCTGCTGACGAACGATCGTAAGTATGCGACTTTATGACTAGGCCGCATTATTACTGCCGTGGTTGGAATTTGGTTGAACTTGAACAGTTTCCAAACCTTTGTCTCAGTTCGTTTGTAAACGAATGTAGCATATAAGTATACTATGTATATTCACGCAGACCGCTTTTAGCTTTGATTTTGTATGTGACACTAAATCTAGACGTGATTGGTGATCGCACGATTATTTCGTGTATTATAAATAACCAACGTTTTCAAGAGTTCCTGCGCCAGCGTGCAGTCATCGATGGCGTGCTGCGCGCGCGCCGTCAGGGCCTGGACTCGACCCTGCGACTCTCGCAGCAGCTCCTCAGCCGTCGAGAGCCGCGCGCCTAGGGAGACACTCTCCTCGCGAGACACTTTCTCTCGCTCCGTCACTTTCAGCAGGGCTTTCTCTAGTTCCGCTGGAAGAGATATTGTTTATAGATATTGTTTCAGTTACATTTTGTTGAGTGTAAATGTAAAGATTCTTTTTGCCAGAACGAATAGTTAAAACGAGTGTATCACTGTGACTGTTGGGTGAGGACTTTGGAACTGAGATGGGTGGTCTTAATATTAACAGAGGGATATTATACATTTTTCATTATTATTTAAAATCTTACAATAGTTATTTTATATTATTATTATTATTTATTAATGATAAATATTTTTTTCTTTAATTTATATTTTTCTGTTTGTTTTTGTACAATTTTATTATACCGAAATTTTAATCTGTTGCCCATACTCTTGAGAGAATGGTGCCCTCAGAGAACTTCAATATATGCACTAACAAACACACATTTACACACACATGCACACAAACATACACGCTTTATTATTATTATTTTTTGTTGCATGTTATCTTATAACTATTTTATATAAAATAATCACAACCCTAAAATTGAAAATAATAATTTGTATGTATAATGAATTAATGATCTTTAATAGTAATTTCAAATGTATGTAAAAATAAGAATTCTAAATGTTTAAATAGCTTTTATAAAATCAGTGTCACTATAATGAGGGATGGCATAGATGTCTATAACACAGGCTCTATAAGCCTAGCGTAGATATCTAACACCGGCTTCCCACAGTGCGTGATATTGCGGACGCAATATCACGCACCGTGGGAAGGGTCTCGTCCGTGGTCGTAGAGGACGTCTGTGGCGGTGCGCCGGTATCCGTCGCGAGGCGGTAACTTCAAAGGTGCGGTGCAGCGCCTCGTTTCACTCGCGTGAACGCGTTCTCTTTCACTTTGCATTTTGAAATGAAGTTATCAAAAGATCTACACAGACCGCACGCACCGTTGGAAGAGCCCTGCTGCGTGCGTTGCCGTCCATGATCGTCGGCTGTGCGTGATGATCCGCAGAATCGCGGACCGTGGGAAGCCAGCGGTTATAGGCGCAGATGTTCTTATAGCTTCATGGTATTCATCTCTGTACCAGATTTAGAAATATCCTCGCGGCTTTAAGTCACTTTAATGGTATTTTAGACAGGATTAGCTTTTCTTAGACCGATAAGTTTTTGAGCTGTGTACCTAGTTGTCTGACATGCGCTCGGTCGCGCTCCAGCGCCGCTCGCTGCAGGTGCGCCAGCTGGTCCAGCAGCGCGGGCGCGGCGCCCCCGGCCTCCCCGCCCGGAGGCCCGCCCCCGAGGCCTCCCTGTTCGAGCGCGGCGCAGGCCTCCCGCGCCTCCGTCAGCTCGCGCCGCAGGTTCTCCTCGCGTGTTACCCAGCGGCGACTTTCTGGAAAACCAAAACATAGATATAATCATCGAGCTATACAAATAGAAACACAACCCTTGCTGTGTTTCTACGGGATAGAATATGGAAATATATACGAGAATCAAAGTCACCAATCAATCTCTCAGAATAAATAAGCCAAAGTGCCCTAATTGCAATAAGTTTACCGCTTCACCATAATAATGGTAACGTCTCAGAATGACACATTTTGTTATTTTACTTTTTATGAAAGAAAGTACATAGGGAGGGACGCGCGCGTCAAGTGTCATGGCTCGATACAATTCTATCAATCTCTCCGGGCAAATAGCACCGCACGCACTATCTAGTTCCTTTCATCTGCGTCGATTCCACTGTTGTATTAAAGCGATTGGTTAGTAGAATTAATCAGCAGTTCCCACCACATGGGTGTTGAATGCTTCAGTTCTGTAGATCTCCGAGTGCTACAGTGTGAGTGTCACTCACCAGTAGCCATGTCCGCCCTGAGCTGGTGTATCTCGGCGCGCAGCCGCTCGGCCTCCGCCCCCGCGGCCCTCGCCCGCTCCTCCAGCGCCGGCCTCTGCCCCCGCAGCCGCGCCAGCTCTGCACACCTCTGCTGGAGCTCCGACAGCTCTGCTCGCGCCGCCTCGAGGGAGATTCGCGTGGTTTCCAGCCGGTTGCTCGTGTCGTCGAGGGCGCTTTTAGTCTGGAAACAATGGAAATTTTAAAACAATTACTCACTGACTAGATTTTCACAGTTACTTTACGCGCATGGACATATTATTAACTTTTATATTGAAATACCTACATGTATAAAGAAATATACATGTATATTTCTTTATACATGTAGGTACAGGGTGTTTTGAAATTGGCAATTGTATTCTTGGACCTTTATTGTCTAGCATTAAGTAATGTGTGTGTTATGGTTCGTTTGAAATGGGTGAATAATGAATCTTCTAGCTAGTTGGTTTTAACAATAGCTGTATGCTATCCACGAGTGCCCTAGGTAAGCAACATTGCATGAGCAAAGTAGCGGCAAAAGTTAGTTCAATAAAACACAAGTTCACTCGTTTCACAATAACTATTTATAACAACTGATTAAACGATAACATATATTCACAGTGATTTATTGTAATGAATCATAAGTATAGTGATTGATAATAATGATACCGGTTAATATTTAATTGATAGACAGATAAACCGTCACAATGTTTACCTAAATATCAAGCCTATAGGACACGTAGGTTTACGTCGTGATACTGGCTGCCTTTATTTTTAGAACACACGCGACGCGGCAATGTGTTATGTTTCCAATGGCCCATTGTTTGTATGTAGGTACATATGTGATGTAATACTGCCTAATATAAATTCTAAACAATCGTAATGATGATTGCGCTACGGTGTTGTGTTGTAGGTAATGTTAACTTATTCTAAGATCAATTTCAGTCCGACCGACAGTAAGCTCGGTACGCCGAGATAAGTCGCTAAAACACATACCTAACCAAATAACATAAACATATAACCAACATTCATTACATCAGTCATTTTATAAAGTTATTCAACATTTTAATTCTGATAAAAACTGGCCAAGTCAAATCTAACCTACATAGATTTGACTTGGCACTCATTTAGATCTCCATTCTTTTTGCGGGGAAGCCCACAACCAATCATAATTTTTGTATTGAACTTGGCTCTCCTTTTTTACATTTGTGTTTTTGGTGGGATAAGAACTAACTTGCAAACAAACACGGTTTTAATACGTCCGCTGAGCTATAATGTTTTTCCTAATAGGTGTTTAGAGTAAACATTTTGTAACTTAAATATTGAATTAACTTTATAGATGCAGTATGTAAACCAGTAATTGTATTATTTTATCCCATCAAAACATAAATGTAAAAAAGGAGAGCCAAGTTCAATACAAAAATTAAGATTGGCTGTGGGCTTCCCCGCAAAAAGAATGGAGATATAAATGAGTGCCAAGTCAAATCTATGTAGGTTAGATTTGACTTGGCCAGTTTTAATTACATCAGTCATTTTATAAAGTTATTCAACGTTTTAATTCTGATAAAAACTGGCCAAGTCAAATCTAACCTACATAGATTTGACTTGGCACTCATTTATATCTCCATTCTTTTTGCGGGGAAGCCCACAGCTAATCTTAATTTTTGTATTGAACTTGGCTTTCCTTTTTTACATTTATGTTTTGGTGGGATATCATTACGTTTTGTAAAGAAAACTAGGCAGGTATTGAGATTTAATGTTTTTTCTTGCAAAAAAAAATGTTTTTTTTTTGTATAGGGACACCACTTGTAGGGGCTCGTCAAAGGTGTAAGACTTCAACTAGGGCTGGTCGGGAGTGATGATCAAGTAAAACAGCTCAGAACACTTAGTGTCGGTTTATTGTACCGAATACACACAACTACGCACTTATTACAAAGTCACTGCACTGTTCACTGTTTTCTTTCCCTTACTTTCCTTAACACTTGCTCACTTGGTCGCTTGTAAAATAAGAACTAACTAAACTTGCAATCAAACTGGGCTTGTATACCTCCGCTGAGCTAAACTAGAAAAATCTACGATTTTCCGGGCCATACCTATCTCTTTATATATTCCAGAACATTTCTGATTTCCCTTTCTATCCTTTCTATTCGTTCGAAAACAGGTACATAACATAGCTAGGTAGGTACATGTATACGGGCCGGTCAAAAGCCGGTTAAACCTTATTCCATTGACATAAGGTCGTCGTCGTCGCTAATATCACTAATTTTTGACTTTTTTTTATTTTTTGATTTTTTCCTACGCTTACACACAATTACCGAGCTGGATTCCAAATTTCATCCTTCTAGGTCATCTGGAAGTAGGTTAGATTTAGGTACTATATGTATGTCAGTCAGTCAGTGTGAATTTTAACGACTTTTTAACCTTCATATCTCTATAACCGTTTGAGCTAGCTTCATGAAATTTGTGCTTCTACATGTCCTTATGGATATAATTAAACAGAAGTAGTTTTATGTGTTTACGTTAAAGAGGTTTTGAGTTATAGAAGGGTCAAAAGTGGCACCAAGTGGTTCGTGTAATGATACACTCGGCGCGTTCCTTTGCTTGAACTTGGCTTGAACACGCTGCCGCCGCGTGTTCTGATTATCTATCCGTGAAAACCTCCCATAAGCTTTCTATTATTAATCAATTTGTTAGTCTGTTATTTATAAGCCTCTGGTTTTCCTTCAAATAAATATAAATATAACATACCTCCACGAGTTCAGCGTCCACCTTCTTGTTGGCGGTGGTGAGCCGGTAGACCGCCTCTATCTGCGTCACCTCCAGCTCCTCCTTGGCAGCCAGGGACCGCTTCAGCCGGTCCAGCTCTGCTGCTTGTTCCGATATCTTATCTCTGCCAGTAACAATACATACATAGATTATAAAATAAATAAATAATGCTAGACGATTCACACAGCATTATCTAGCCCCAAGGTACGCAGAGCTTGTGTTAACTAGATAACTGATATACATATTCCAATACATAACATAGATATGATTGATTTTTTATTATACACTAGTACGTGTTCGAGTCATTTGCTATGTAGGTACATAGAAAATGACTAGAACACCTGGAACAAATATCTGCAGATCGTACAAACAATTGTTCAGAGGCGGGAATCGAACCCGCAATCTCCTGCGTCGCAGGCGGACTTTCGCCCACCGCGCCACATCGGTCGTCAAATTTATCTTATTCTTGATTAGTCTTATTTTGTTTTGATTTTCGTTAATTTTTATGAACTTCACGACTATATACAGTCGTGGTCAACTAATTAGGGACAATCTCTAGTTAAGACAAATTGTGTTTTTTTTTTTTCAACGAGTTTTAAAAATATTCCATATCTTTTACATGTAAGTATAATTAGTCATTGATGTGCCCGATTATACAAACAATAACAACTTCTTAAACATTAAGCCTCTTTACAGTATAGCTGATAGATTATTTATCATAGTGCTATTTGTTCAAATAATGCTGGCTGGCCATTTAATTAGGGACACTGAGATATTGCGTTCTATTTTCAAAATTTGAATCTCAATACTTTTTTACTTCTTCTCTTATTGTTTCGTGGTAGTTTTGGCGGCAATCCCGATTTTTATTTTAAGTTTTGAAAAATATTTTGAAGAAAAATGGGCAAAAATTGCGATCCAACACTACGAAAAATTATCATGAAGTTTGTTGTCGAACAGGTGTGGTTGGCCATACCGAAGGATAGCAGAACATTTAAATTGTTCAAAAACTATGGTATACAATGCAGTGCAACATGTCAGACGCAATAACACAGCTTTAAATGTGCCCAGAACAAAAAGATCGAGAAAAACAACTCCGCAAGAAGATAGAACCAGGGTAGCTAAGAAAGATCCGTTTCTAGGCTCTATTTTAATGAAACACGAAGTGTTTGGGACAGACGAAAGAGCTGGTGTCTCAGCGAGGACCGTTCGACGACGTCTGGTAGAAGCAGGGTTGTTCGGAAGAGTGGCTCGCAAAGTACCGTTGTTGAAGAAAGAACATAGAAATGCTCGTTTGGCGTTTGCACGTAAATATGGACATTGGACCTACGCCCAATGGCAACATGTATTATTCTCTGACGAGACCAAGGTTAATTTGATTTCTTCAGATGGAAGGCAATTCGTACGGCGTCGAGTAAAAGCGGAAATGAATCCAAGACAAAAAAGCAGGTGAAACATGGCGGTGGAAACATTAAAATGTGGGGTTCATTTTCTGGACGTGGAGTGGGACCTGTGAGGAAAGTTCAGGGTAACTTAGACCAACATCAATACAAGGCAATATTGGAGGAAACGATGCTTCCCTATGCTGAGGAGCATCTCCCTATTATATGGACGTTTCAGCATGATAACGACCCGAAACATACCGCCCGTTCAGTCAAGTCGTTTCTTACCAGTCAGTCAGTATCGGTGCTAGATTGGCCAGCAAATAGCCCGGACCTTAACCCAATCCAGCACCTTTGGCACGAAATCAAAAAAAAAGTTGCCACTTATCGTACCACAACTTTAGATGAACTGAATGAAGCTTTTTGTGAGGCATGGGCAAACATTCCTGTCGAAACATGCCAGAAACTGATAATGTCTATGCCACATCGGTGTCAAGCGGTAATTACTAACAAAGGTTTTGCTACTGGGTACTGATTTTACACGTAATAAAATGGAGCTGTTAAAGATATTATAATACTGCAGATTATTAGTTTTGTTTAACTCTATTTTTCATTATAGTTTACTGTCCTTAATTAAATGTCCAGCTACAGAATTATACCTTAAAATTGAATACATGTTCCACCTTTGATATTAAATACTTTTTTCTATTTATTTATTCTTTTATTTACAGCCATTTATAGCATAATAATCGGACCAAATTATGCAAATAATAGGTGCTGAGAAATTAATAGGGTTTTATATTTATATGTACATAACCGGTTATTGCTCTTCACTATCTTGAAAGTCCCTAATTAGTTGACCACGACTGTACATACATAGAAACCTAAATTAAATGACTCTATTATACTAGTATTTATAAAAACCGCATCCGCAATCCGTTGCGTTATTTTAAAGATCCAAGCATACTTAGGGACAGACAGACAGCGGGAAGCGACTTTGTTTTATACTAAGTAGTGATAACGCACATAAATTGCTATAAAAACAAAAACAGTAACCTACCTTAGCCCCTTGATGACTTGCTCATTATCTTTCTCCTTGGTCCTTAGCTTCTTGATGATGTTGGAATGCTGCAACTGCTGTCTCGCCAGTTTCTCTCCCTCTTCGTGAAGCTGCGTTATCATATCCTCCTTCTCTTTTATCGAGTTCTCCAAGTCGGAAGAATTCTTGGATTTAAGGGTATCCAGCTGTTTGCGTAAGCTATCCTGAAGAGGAAAAATAACTTTAAAAAGCTTAAAGTAATAATTTAATCATTGTAATAGTCACTCTGCCTGTCCGTTACGTTTCGCATACAACTGCTGAACCGATCTTAATGTTTTTCAGCATGTCAGCCTGTGCCTTGGGAAAACACATTAGGCTACTTTTTTAAAGCTGCGGACAGATGCTAGTTCTGAACAGAAAGAGGACTTAGGTAGCGTCAATACATGGCCAGTGTGGATTGAAAACGTTATACGGCTCGTATTTGAAAATTTTGCATTATTCTATTATTAACCTATGTTTACAAACAGTGTTTATGATGTACCCACGCTAATTACAGTCAAGATTAGACGTAGGTACCTAATGGATAAGGCTTAGGTTTAGAGTAGACAATACAAATACTAAATCATTAATAGGTACCCACTCAATTCAATATTCGACTGACTTGAGAGAACCATAAAGTTCTAAATGAATTGCTCTTTGTTAAAGTTAACCGAGGTCTAGAAGAATCGTGAGTAGATATCATGATATTTTAGAATGGATTGTTTGGCCTTGGGTATTTCATCTGCAGTTATCTTTGAATGATAATCTTTTAATAATCATAGCCTACCTAGCTAATTGTTGATGAGGTAATGACATGCTCCGAAAAACATAATGGCACATAATATCATAATAGCTCGATTATGTCTACAGATAGACATTTGCTAGGTAGTAGGTAGAATGCTGAAGGGTGGTTGGGACCTCATTATAGCCCGATCGAAAGACGGAACGTGTGGACGGCAAGATGGATAATACTCGGATAGTAGCAAGCCCAGAAGCGCGGCTTATGTACCTAATCGAATCGTTGAAATGCTGTACATTGGACAGCGCAAATTTAGTTAGCACGTGTTTACTTGCACATGTAGCCACTGTGCCTGGTTCAGTGAACAGTCTTTTTGCACACGCATAATCGTACAAACTGAACTGCGCAAACAAGACGGGAGCGTGCGACCGGACTATTTAATTAGCCATATTTTCAATTTATTTATTATTATTTTATTTTAAGCCATTATTGTCCCACTGCTGGGCAAAGGCCTCCCTTTTCTCCTTTTTATTTTCAAAACATAATAATATCATATCATATGTACAATTGTGTTACAATCCTAACAGCATATCATCCACAAAACTTAGGAGTAATTTGTAAGATTTTTCTTACCTTTTCTCTAATAGCCTGTTGAAACTTCTTCTCCAAAGCCGACATCCTCTGCGTATAGTCTTCTGTTATCATATTAATATCACCCATTTCATGCTTGCTCAATGAGTCCACCTGGCTTTTCAGCTCAGCATTGGCCTCCGACAGCTCAGCATTGCTTCGACTCACCTCCATCAGTCTATTCTCTCTGGCGTCCAGGATCTCTGTCATCTCACACAGCCTTCGCATCAGCCTTTCATTCTCAGAGCTCTGACTCTCATCGCTGGTGTTACTTTGGATACTGGTCTCGGATAGCTCCCTTGTGTGACCCCGGATTTTTGTGGCTAATGATTTACCAAGAACTAAATCTACTAGGTTGGGGGAGGTGGTTCCATCAAATTTGCCATTTTTGAAGTTGTATTTCGCTGGACTGTTTCTGCTAAAACTGTCTCCGTTGGGGCTGGGGATGATTTCGATGTCTGAAGAGGTTGCAGTTTCAACTTCATCCCCTGAAGTATGGCCCGAGGTGCGGTCTGACCCAATTTTGACTAAATCACTTTTACTCTCAGAGCTGACTGGTGAGGTGCGCTCCTTGATGCTCTCATCTTTGTCCTTCTGTGAATATTCACTACTGTGTGATCCACACTGTTGCTTTTCTACTTCAACAAAAGAGCTTTCTGAATGAAGCATTTCTGATGAAACATTCACATTGTAGAATGAAGAGGAATCACTGAGCTTCTCCAGTAGGTTGTCTTCTCTGTCAGATTCCTTCTTGTCTCCTTCTATAGTATTATCCAGAATGAGGCTGTCATTGTCAGCATTTAGAGTTCTGTCAGATGAGCCATCATTTGAGGAATTTTCACTAAATACTTTCTGTGGGACTATTGCCTGTTCCAAGTTCATCAATTCCCTTTCCATACCTTTTCTAGGCTCAGTTTTTATTAATTTTGGAAATAAATTAACCTTGTCATCACTATCTAGGACTGTTGGTGCTGTGCATTCAGAAATGGAATTGTAAGACATTGTGTCCTCATCATCGTCCGCCACTAAGCTGACTGAATCAGCTGTGTCAGCTTTCACAGTCTGGTCTCCGATTGGTGTAGACTTCTTATCACTTAAATCTTCAGGAGATAGCAGAGAAGATGTGCTACTGGTTTTCTCGCTGGTGTAGCTGTCGAATCCAAGACATTCTATGGAGCTTGGGCTGATAAGACTGTCGGGTAAAATTTCTACAGATTCTGAGTTGCGTTTCTGATCACTACTGCACTGGGAAATAGAGGGGACTGATGCCTCCGAGTCAGGAGTGGTCTTCATGCTTTGTGAAAGGACTTCTACAGAGTCTGAACTATTTCTACTGGACATAAGGGACAGAATATTTGAATTAGATGAGTCCCTCCTTTCATCTTTAGCTACCTCATCTTTTTTACCTGCCTTGTAGTCAGCGCCCTCACTGTCAGACATGACCAGTTGGCTCTTAGAGAACAGATCATCGTGGCTTCCGAACTGTGCATCAACAATCACATTCATGGACTGCGCTTTGGGAGGTTTAGATGTAGATGTTGTTTTGGGTTGTTCGAAGAATGATCCAGCAAAGGAGCCCCACATGCTCTGGTTGTTTGCCGACTTCGTAGGGCTCTCAGTGACCACTATTGCTTCTGTAGAGGCGCTGTCGCTCTCTGCACTGACAGTTAGACCCCAGGAGGCAAAGAAATCGTCTCTCTGAGGCGTACCTTGGGCCGAGCTCTCCTGCGCCTGGCCGGGGCTCGGTGTCCCATCTTTCTGCTCCTCCTCGCTCTCATCCGAGATGTCCAAAGCTTTGTCGATGGTTTTTTGAGCCTCTTTCAGCGCATTTTTAGCAAGATTCGTCAGCCCCGATGTGTCGAACCAACTCATGATGTTTGGATACCGTCGACGGGATTAGAAACATGTAACACGGAATTATTGAAACACTGAGTCCATAAACTTGCTGCAATGCTAGCAGCATAGAAAGAAATACCCCATTTTCCTCGATTATAAAATCACAACATTAGCACAGGTGACGTCTCCAGTCCATTTTGTTTATGTTGTGAATTTTCTTTTTTTCCGCAATTTGTCCAGACGTCAAAACAATTTTTTACAAGAATTTATGCAAAATCACTAGCGTTACCACAATAATTTATAAAAAATAATATCTAAGAGTTTTTTCAACAACCACGTATTGCAAATGAACACGACTTTTTGACATATCGCTATCAAAAAGAACGTCATTTGATTGTTTTAGAGAGCCGTAGCGCCTAACCACTATTTTCGGCTCTTTCATCATAGCTCCAGTGGCGCAATTGGTTAGCGCACGGTACTTATAAGACAGTGCTCGTGAGTAATGCCGGGGTTGTGAGTTCGAGCCTCACCTGGAGCAAAAGTTTTGCACCTCCGACCATCATCAGCAAAATCATTGAAGAAACGAAACGATTGTGGAGTTTTGGAAAGGTTGGAATTACACAACAGGGAAATTTCATTTTCCTTTTAGCCTTTCAGTACTACGCTGGACAGCAACCTCTAAATTATACAGCACGGCGGGAGTTGGCTTGTTCACCTGCCTAGCGCAGGGCTCGCCTTGTCTGCGCCCGGCTAATGACTGTACAGGATAAGTAAAAATTAAATTATACACCACAATTATATTAGGGGACAGTGCAAAAACTGGTTGATACTAGTTATAAATTAATTTATTAACAAAAACTTAAAAATATTTACATTTTCATATGTCTTTATGACCTTATTATTACTTAAATTCAATCATCCTGTAATATAACTAAATAAACTGATAATAAATCTGCTAATACGTCATATTGCACTTAGACATTAATAGCAGGAAAGTCAGAAACATTGCAGAAAACGACAAAAAGAAAACCAAAATCAGTCCTTGTATGAAAAAGAGGGATTGACTGTAGATAGGCAAACAACCATGTATTAGACACATAAGAGATATAATGAATGTAGGTACTAGTGGTTTCTTTTTCACATCTTCCACTAGTGGACAATAATTGAAGTGAACAGAAAATCAAAAACACCATTTCTTATTTGTTAATAATTTATGGTATAAAATTTGACTTGTCTAAGTGCTTATTTTGTAATCCTAAAGAAATAAAGGATTTTAAATTTTATGTCCAGACAGCGTTACGCGGCTGTGTCGAGCGTAGAGGGCGCGGGCGCTTCGCTGGTTAAGGTAAGCACCGACTCAGCACATTGATACAAAGCTGCTGCTGTGCAGCATTAAAATGTGCATTCAAATAAAGGTTTTTAACTTATCTTTAAATACTTTTGACATTTTACAATAACAAAATGGCTTCCCACAAGCTACAAACGAGTGGTCCGCGAGCTGTCTGTCTTCTGATGCTGTCAATATGAAATGCATCTAAATGTTACGAGTTATTTTAAGTGCACATTTTTGTGGTGTGCGGTAGCAATGCGCCTCTCTTCTGCGACCACCTCTAGGGTGCGCTTGTGCCTGAAAGGTCTGAAGTTATATGCTTGCAACTGATTTTCAAATTAAAATCAAGAAAATTGTAGGGTAGAATTATAATCCCTCTGCTGTGTCCGCAGCGTGCTTCCTCCATGACAAGGTTTTAATTATATTAGGAATGTTTACAGTTCAGTGCGCTAAATAATACTAAAGAAACAAGATTAATTCAAAATCACTCGATTTGATAATCCATAAAACAATATAATTATGGTGCCAACCACTCCTGTAGAATACTCAAACTCATTTAAAACGGGATATTTATCATGATTTGATTTTTGAGTTTGTCAATATTTGGGCAGTCTCATGCGCCATGATCAAATGACTTTAGTGTTAATAACAGTTTTAATAACCATGATAGTTCAAAAGTTTTATTCCTTTAAGTCGGATAGTTTTGTTAAAATACTACAATGATACATACATGGTATACTCTCTTGCACTGTGTGTGGCAGATTTAATTGTCTATCTATGGTGTATATTTATAACTCAGGGGTAAAAGGCTAAACAACTCCTCCTGTGTTCCCAGCGTTGGGCGGATTGGGCTGAGTGAACATGAACGACGTCGCGTTTTGCAGGATCTGTAAAGAATATAATTAAATATTAGATTGATAATGGCTGATAGATCAGGTGATGGTAGTCAGATTGGAGGGTCGAGTTACATGTGACATCTTCCTTTCTACCGAAGTAAAGGCCTAGGCCCTGCGGTACCAATAACACAGCAAATAATCATAAAGTAACATTGTATCCTCGTACAGTTCCTCCGAACTTTCTGTTGTGGTTTAAATTGTAACTTTTGCCGTTAAATTAACTCTGATTCTAATACAAAACTCACCGCTACTGACGACTTCACCTGTACAAAAAGTTTAGCTTTGTAGGTCAAAAGGTAGATTTTGTTAGAGGTGAATTCTTATGAGAAAATTTTAACTTATAACTGAGTTTTGGCACTAAGGCTGGTTTTATAGTCACGCCGCTGGGCAGCGCTGTTAACGTTTACTGAACGGCGCTGCACAAGCGCGCGACTACTACCCCCATACATCTCCAACGGCGCTGCCGAAACGCGTAACAATAAAACCAGCCCAATAGGTACCTATCTAAGCTATATTTATAATGTGCTTGATATGTAGGAACATTTTCTTATAAATAAAGCCGAAGCCACGGGCAGTAGCAGTATATTGTAGTAAGTAAACAATAATTGTAATTTTGTGTCTCCATACCTGTTTCTTCATGAAGTCAGTGGTAGCGGACTTGAGATCTTCCTTGGCTCCGAACTTGCACTTGATATATCCGAGCAGGTTGGCGCCGCTCAGTGTCAGTGCTATCAGGACCACCAGCTGGAATGGACAAAAAACATTCCTCATACAGTTGTAACTCAAACTAGGTTCAGATAAAGTAAAGTGTTAGCGACGACGACATTATGCCGATTACGCCACAGATTAGGATGTAGTTGTTGGGGACCGGCCCGTGTTTATACCTACCTAGCTAAGTACATGTTCTCGAATGAATATAAAGGATAGAAAGGGAAAGCAGAAATGTTCTGGAATATAAAAAGAGATAGGTATAGCCCGGAAAATCGTAGAATTTTCTGGTAAGGCTCGGCAGAGGAATAAAGGCCGAGCTTGTACGCGGGTTTAGTCAGTTCTGATTTTGCAAGTGACCAAGTGAACAAGTCTTAAAGTAAATAGTGAATAGAGCAGTGCAGTGACTTTGTAATAAGTACGTAGTTGTGTGTATTCGGTAGAATAAACAGACATTAAGTGTTCTGAAGTGTTTTACTCGATCATCACTCCTGACCAGCCCTAGTTGAAGTCTTACACCTTCGACGAGCCCCTACATAAAGAAAACGTCGTATGGCGAGTTGTATTTGCTAAATAAATGATATTCTATTCTAATCTTACGCTGTAGTCTGGATCACCCACTGCTGGTTGAACAATAGGCCTCCTTTCCCTTTTGCAAATCTAGTTTGCCTGGGAGAAATCGCTGACAGCGATAAGGCCGCCTATGTACTGTTCATGTTTAAAATTTAGAAAAAGGTTTTATTTTGTTAAGTTTTAAGTGCGATAAAGTGTACATTAATTTCATTCAGTCAAGATTGTAATCCAGCGCCCGTCATTACCCTGGCACTTGCTGACTGATGTAACGTACCATCCACTTGAAGCGCAGCCCGAAGAGGCAGACGATGAAGAACAGTGACCAGACCAGCGGACACAGGATCAGCCCCATCCAGAACAGCCGGCTCTCGTTCTGGTTCACGCGGTTCTGTGAGGAAATGTGGTAGGTTAATAAATATAAATAAATATTGCAATCATTACAATCCACACAGCATCAGCTAGCCCAAAGCTAAGCAGAGCTTGTGTTATAGGTACTAGACCACTGATATACAATACATACATAATACAATACAATGATAACGACCAGGACATCCGGAAAAAATATCTGCATATCGTACTACACACAATTGTTCCTAGGCGGGAATCGAGCCCGCAACCTTCAAGGTTAGTTGGTCAGTTCGACCAGAGGTAACATTTTACAACGACAAGGATCCGGTTAACGAATTCATTGTTCTAGTCTAAAATAGAACCATTTGAAGAGATGTTCTTCTAAGTATAAAAGGCTAGTTTCTTCTCACGGCTTTGCCCATGCGTGCGGTAGGTAACTTTATAAAACATTTTTTTTTTTTTGCTAGCGGCTTCGCAGGCGTTTTTAACAATGAAAATAAACAAATTTTTATTAGTACGACCTACTTTGCATTGTTATTATGATTATAAGTATTGATACAACGGGTATTTATCGCGTTTATTTACCTTTTTCCCGACAAAAAAATATTTATTGTTATTATGTATATTTCGATACGCAAATAATTTTTTTTCTATTATTTTCAAATTACAGAAAATAATATAAAATGTTTATTTGCGTGTTTTTTGAATAAAGGTATGTAAAATGAACAGTTTTGTAGTGGGAGCTCAGTTAATCAATCGCACACATAGTAGGTACAAATTCAATTTCTCATCATTTGAATAACTAAGTTTCTTCTTCTACAAATTGGTCCATTGTCTCTCAACCAGACTGATGCCCGTTAAACGATCTTTTGTAAAAAAGGCCAAATAAAGTTTCTACTTGAGTACCAATCTAATCTATTCAATTTGTAGGATAGGGTACCTGGTCCATGAGTACCTGTCTTGCTTCAAACACCCAGTGCGACTTGCCATCGTCATCCACGTAGTTCCACCATCTCAAACCAACTAGAAGACGACCTGAAACACGTACATACACGGTACAGTTGTTATGTTACTTTAGTAACCTTTAACAATTCACGTTTTAAGAACTATTTTGTTGTTGTATACTTATGAACTCAAAACTTTACACCCGAGTTGAAAGTCGTAAAATATAATTTCATGTAACAATTTTAAAGCTTTCTTGTTGCATGGTAATTCTATGCTACTTGGTTATGTGATTGATTAATTTACAGAATCATCATTGCTAGTCCACTGCTGGGCATAGGCCTCCCCTGATAATACCCATTAAGGCGCTTATCATAAGATGGTTATGCCATAATCTCGCTGGGCATCAGGATTAGAGATCACAGTATAGTGGTGGATAAGTTCTGCAGAAAGCGCTGCTGCCCGCCCCCGGTGAATATCCCTTAGTTGCCTCTCTAGACACCCGCGGGAAGAGTTGGGATGGTGCTAATTCTAAGCACCACATAGAATACACAAAATATCAGAATTTATTTACCGCTAATATTCTTGACAGTCCAGAAGTCCGCGGATAGCAGCAGTACCACCAGAACAAAGCTAGCAATGAATGAGTCTGAGAACCATCCGCAAAGCACGTAGACTACGATGGCGGAGCTTCGGAACACCCAGTGGAAGAATACTATGTAGGGGTGCCTGAAATATTAATATAGGTTTGTAGGAATTGGCGAAAGGAACTGAAAGATTGGCATTAAACTTGGCGTAGTATAAAGAGCGCGCTTTGTTATGTGTGTTTTAAAATCCAGTGTAGGGGACCTGCTGTATGATTACAGTAAATTCTCCCATTTAATAGACCTCAATCCGGAGAGGCTGGGTATAAACGATTTTGGTTGCCATCACATGGTACAAAAACAAGTGCCTACAATTTTCTTGCTGTTCAAATAAATCTGGCCATCTACCATTGTAACACCAGAAAGGGAAACATATTTTGTGTATTATATAATAATTATAGTCAATAAGTTCTAACAATTTTTATGTACCTTAATAAGATCCAATAAATAAATAAAATAATATATCAATATGTTTTCTGAGCAATGCAATAGGTGTTTGTTGTATCACACTTTCTTTCTCATTAGATTCAACAGTTTGCCAAGTCCTTTATTTTATGTTGTTTTTGTTTATTCAACAGTTTGCTATGTTCTTTATTTATTACTCATTATCATTAATAATGCAATGACCATAAACTCAACACTGTGTGACAAATCAGCCATAGGCTGCTCATAAATAACAGAGACCACTTAACATTTTATTCAACTAGAATACATAACTACTTACGGTAGGTTCTTGTTAGTGCTATCCTCTTCCCCGAAGGCAATAGTGTCGTCATCCAAGAGCGGCACCTGGGGCACACCGGGCTGTAATGGGGGCACTACGTCAGCTCAAGCCGTGCAAAGCAAACAAAATGTATCAAGCATTACACAATAAATATATTGTGAAGTCCTAAGCTTCATTTTAATGATCTTGTTGGATGATAAGTTAACTTAGCCATTAGGGTAAGTTTTCCACTTATGGTGATAGTTTGTTGGGTGTGAATATGTGGTTCATAAAATTATTTAGTATCTAATTGATAATTTCATTGTCAATAACAAGATATATTTGATTCCAGGTATTCTGGTGTATTAAAAAATATCTATATATTTTTATTATGGATATATTATTTGGATATGAATGGTGGAGATAGTGTGCCTAGTAATCTTGGTATTTTAATCGAGTTTTATTGCAAATGATACAGTAGGGTGCTCTAGAATAAGTAACGAACAATTCAATAGGTAATGTAATGTAATGAGTCAATCATAGGGCTAGCTTCCAAAGCTAATATTTGGCGATTATTAAAACATCAGTTAATCAGCAAATGAAGAATGCTAAAAGATATTAGGTACTACGGAATTATATGTAAACGAATAGAAAAAATTGCAGAAAATCTAAATAATAGGTTTCAAATGTAGCGATATGGTTGAAACTGTTTTGTTTTGTTTTCCGTAAAACTTGTGAATAAGCTATAGCAACTTACGGTAGCCGAGCCCATGGCTGGATTATTCATATTTCTTAATATATTATGATTTTACACAGAATCGAGCAATTTATTACGATTTTCTCCAATTTTGGTAACACATCATCGAATTTTGAGAATTTATTTTGCGACTGACTGACAGTGGCAGACTGAAACCAGACAAATATGACATAAACATTCTTTGAAACTTTAAGGCTTGAGACCAATTTGAGACACCAGCATTTTTCCCAACTTTATAGCATCAAAGTAGTAAAACGAAGGTTTTCGATTTGCTTTAAAGAAAACGATTTCGTAATGTTTATTCATAGGTTCCTTCTCTACTTGAAAAACTTATCCACTATAGCCGGTGATCGTCCGTGGCGATTACATGCCGGTGGTGATCGGCAGGAAATCGTGTAACTTGCAAGCATCGACACCATGATTTACATATTTGCAGATTTTTGACAAAAGAGGAAGGTAAGGTATAGAATAAAAGGCGTGTGAAGTGAGACGCGATATATTTCAATTAAAAACATTTTCAGGGGCTCGTACAAAAGTTTGGAAGAGTATAACTAAAGAAGTAACAGCAAGCGTAGTGAGCCTCGGTTGTTGATGTTTGAGATTGGTGCTGTGAGGGTGACAAGCTTTCCCAAGAGTCACGATGACGCCGACGTTACACTTCATCCTTCCCCCCACCCTCTACGTTAGGGCCAGCACTAATTTCACATGAAGCCACCAAAACACAAAAACCTACTGAATGTCTGGTATGTTTTTGTGGAGTAATTCTTCTATTAATATTTATGGCAGCCATCGAACATACAACTCACTCAGATTTGTATGTTCGATGGCTAGTTTCTACCAGCCAGACAATTTTTCGAAATAATAAAATAAGAACTTGCTATAATATAATTCGTAGAAAACTAGCCAAGTCAAACCTTAGGCGCCACTTTCTCGAGGCAAAGGAAGTGAATTACATTCTGTCCTTTTACTTTATTATTTTCATTATATCCTTTTCTATATATCTAAACATTAATCTCATCTCAGTGAACCCCCGTATTGGGGTTCCATTCAGCGGGTTGCGGTTCCACTGCACTACTCTGTCGGCCTATCGACGCGACGACGACAAGAACGGCGCGGCGCGGCGCGGCGGCACAGCCACGCTGACTGACGCCATCCGTCCCCGACAAGCTTGCCACGTACGGGTATCCAATCCACCACTCTGTCAGCCTCACAACAACACAACGGCACGGCCACGTTGACGCCGCCATCCTTCCCCGACGACTTCGCCTCATTTCATTCACTACACCACTCTTGCCACCAGCCCATGTACCTGAATCCACGTTGATCTACTGCGTTGGATCTCTCTCCAGCTAAGGCTAGTGGCACAAATTTCTAAGCAACGCTATTCGGAGACAACGAACTCAGACCCCTATCTAAACTGTAAACAAACTTAATATAATTGTACCTACGTATTTCTCTTCGAAGTGAATCTCATCGTAGTAGGTAGGTCACCAGTAAAGCACAAGTGTTTCACTGCGCGTGTGCTTGACGCTTACTTTACACGCGTGAGCGTGTAAACGTCGAGCATCGGCGATAGTGAAGAGGCCCCTTAAGATTTCAATCCTATTTCAACGGATTCCGAACCATTGCGCAATCCACACCAAATGCAACTATGTTCAAGTCACTAATATCCGGAGCTGTCAAAATTTTGCAAGAAGGCGCACGCCAGGCTGTTTACTTTCGCGACGTACTTTGTGTTTGTTGTCGAAGTGTAATTTCGGGTCCAAATCAGGCCTAAAACCGCGCACCGTACGATGCCTTCCGTGGGAATCGAGGCCGGGAGTCGCGCGCGTTCGTGAGCCTCGTTTCGTGCGTGACAGGTGATTTTGCGTAACGTTATGGGCGCAAAGGCGAGCACGGCCAACGGGGGGCAGAGTCCTCGGGCGAGGACGTTCTCGACGAGCTCGAGCTCGGACGTGGTGGCGAGCGGCGCGGGGTTCAACCTGATGCGCGCCATACCGGGGATCCAGGTGGCCAGCGACCGGCAGCGCGCGCGCTCGCTCTCCTCCGTGCCCGACCTGCACGCCTCGCACGAGGCGCTCGCCCTCCCTGCCAACTCTGCCAGCTTCCAGGCCTCCCCCGCGGCCTCGCCCGATACCGACTCCAGCGAGGCCGAGGAGGCGCCCGTGGCCACCACCTCCCTCGCGCTCGGCCGGGTCTACGCCGCGCACTCCCTGCCCTCACACATCTGGTCTCTCAATGGTGAGTTGAGTATTGACTGCCATATCTAATGATATTTGTCACCCAGACCAGACAATAACAATGCAGACTACTCGACTGCGGAATGTCTAGTCTAATAGACATAAATAAAAAAATTCAAACAAATTACTTAAATAGGCTGTGAGTGATCCTTTTAGGATTTAGTTTTTTCATGGGAACATAGGGAACCCATAAAACATTAATTTACCTATGTCTGCATTATGACATAACACCGACTGTTGTTCTTACATGTTTGTTACGATAACAAAATTATCTGATGCTAATTGAACTGTCAGGCATTGTATCATATTTGAATGACAATGCTGAAACCATCCTTTGTGATAAATATTGATAGTGAGATGATTTAAAGATCTTTGAATGATCATCAACACTGCTAGTAAGATTATTATTTTATGTCAGGTAAATAAAGAACTACTTAGATTTAAAAAGTCATGGAGTTCCGCTAGGATCACAATAGTCAAATACGATGTAAGAGGTATTGCATGACATTTATTCACAATCTATATCAGCAAGACTTATATTAAAATGATTGTAGTAGAAAAGCAGACGTTAGATTTGCTTGTACGTAGGAAATGGGACATGGAAGTTAAAATTCCTGTTGTAATTAGTTAACTGCATATTTAGTTGTCATTCATATAAGAAGCTCTTCATCTCCTCATCTTCAAATATGGTAATCAGCAATAGATAACAAATGAACCTAACATTACAATACAGCTCAGTACTGCGGAGTGCAGTACTGCTAGAACTTGTTATTCAATTAATGTTTATTTTGCACTCATCTTGTTAGTTCATTATAGATAACATCCAAATGGCTGTGCTAGGAAATTATAATATTAGATTAAGTATCATACAATTTTCTGTATAATTTATCATAGTAATTTCCACAAATAAGATTAAATTAAATGATATTATTCATTATTTTCACATTGAGTGATCATGATGTAAACTAAATGGTAAACTGGCTTACAGGTCAGAGCCACAGTGTACTGTGCCCACACGAATTCATTACTGTGAGCACTGCAGTATGACATGCATTGGCATTGGGTAAATACATCTCTCAATTAACGTGTCTTTATTAAATCTCAGTATTGATGATTTGATTGCTTAGTTACACTCATCTCCCAAAAGAGGTCGCAGCACGACAATGATCGATATCGCCCGAGCCCGCAGCCGCGGGAGTCCCGTCGATCAGCTCCCGTCTATAAATCGGGAACGGTTCCTGGTGCGTAGGCGCACCCCACGCTCTCAGTTGTGTCCCGTCCGTCGCACCGCACACACGTATCATGTACCGCCGCCGTTACCGCACCACCCTCGGCCTGGGTCTCGGCTCCTCATTCTCCTCCTCGTTTTCCACCACCTTGTCGTTCAGGACCTCGAGTCATACAACCAGCCACGTCCCAACAGTCACGGATACGGTCCGGTCCGATGCTAAAGCCACGGCCGCGAAGCTCAAGTCGAAGTATGAAAACGCCGGTACTGCGCAAGGTTTGTCTATATTTTTGGGCTTGAGAGCTTATAGGATTAGTTTAATGGTAGGTTAGGGTGGGCTACTTTGGGATAACACTTTGGATTACAATTTTAAATATTTCATATCTGTCGTCCACAGAGGCCGAATGTTTAAAGTTTACGTTGCTCGTCGTGTACATTTTTCTGACTTCATATAAATGTACACGACGAGCAACCACATAATACCTACATGAATCTGATAATCCTCTTAGGGAACCTACATTAGAACCCTATTAGTGTACAGTGCAATAAAAAAGTTGTCCTTTTCAACCTAAAACGATTTCTAGTGTAGTTGACTGAAATTTACCTTGTACCGTGGAGAATTAAATTGTAACTTCCATGCTTTGTGAAAATAAATTGTGCTACATAACTTTAGGGTGCACACTGCACAGTCTGTGTAGTTAGCGTTCCACTTGCTACAATTTAGTAGCTTAACGTCTAGCTATAAAGTTTTCGTGGCTAAAATGCTAGCATCTAAAATGCATGGTGGTTAGGTAGAAACGTCATAAGTTTCTGAGCTATGGCTCTTCAGTTCGCTTCTCCATGTTGTTGTCTACCATACCGTCTATTGACCTAGAAAGTACAAAGAAATATCGTAAATTCATGTTGGAGTTCTGTTTTACGCTCTTTTCTGGTTTAACGAAATTAGACTTTTTTTTCTGTATCTATTTAATAGTACACGTTAGAAGGTTTATAAGAATCTAAGATAGCCCATCTCATAGTGAGAAAACCCATGAATTGAGGATGAAAACTGCATGCCATGATCACGGACGAAATGAAAATTAGATAAAGAATTCAAAATTACGGAAGAACTGACAACAATCAACTAAATTATGGAAGAACTGACAACAATCAACTAAATGACTTGATCTCCCGTTATAGTTTGATGCGTGGTAGTTGCACATTTACCCGCAGATTAAAAGTTTGAAATTAATTAAATTTCTCATCAAAGATGCTCAGAAGATAACATGTGTTTTGACTACTTGACATTTAGTAGCCGTTTGATCAGTTAATGTACCAGCAGCTAGGTTTAGTACGTCAAGCCAGGCCAGTCGCTCGCACAATATTAATATACATAGTTTACGAGTTATTGGAACCGCGGATAGATTTGGGGTATTGCGTCAATATCTTCATTTCCTTACGATGCGATCGGGGAAATACATAAATATGACAGAATATCCGTTGGTTAGTAGGTAGTTTTGTAGGAGTGTACACCTTAAACTTCTGGTCCTCGATGTTGTTTGACATTTCAACTCAAGAAGACAAGTTTTACTTAGTGGGACATCATTTGTAGGACGACCTCTGTGGCGTAGCGGGCGAGCGTCCACCTGCGACGCAGGAAGCGGGTTCGAATCCTGCCTCGGAACCAATGTTTGTACGATCTGCGGATGTTTTTTGTGTTTTGGATGTTTTCTATGTAAGTATAATATAAAAACTAATCATAAATATATCAGGTATCTAGTACTCATTCATACATAACGCAAGCTCTGCTTAGCTCGAGGACTAATGATGCTGTGTGGATTTTCATTGGACCATTGTCCAGCATTATTTATTTATTTAAATAATTATGAAGTTCTACCAAAGATGCGACTCGAAAACCAAGAAAATACCGGTACCTACTGAAAAAGAGTAAAGATCTCAGCCTTGTTTTCACGAAGACAGATCAATCGTTTGGCAATACTCACAAGGCTGCAAAACTTGTGATTCTCGCAAATTTCTTGAAAGAAAGAAACATTTCGCCGTCCGTTGGCACCGTAAGCCGTTGTCACAAGGTCGGAAATAACAAAGGCTTTGTTTATTTATTCGCTGAAACCCTTCTTGTGTTCGCTCGTTGGACACATTAGGTTCCGTGACGTATTCAAACTGCTCTCATCAATTTTCTCACACTTGTACGTTTATATTTCTTGCTTTTCTTATTTATCTCTGAAGAATATACAATTACATACAAAAAATCTTTATTGTACAGTAAAAAACAACATTACAAAGATACATTACAATGACAAGTACAATGGGCGGTCTTATTGCTTAAAAGATCTCTTTCATTGGATGGAAAAAATTGTGAATGTAAGAAAGGCGAGGGCTAAATATGTTGCAGGATAAATATTGACAAAACATTATAAATAGGTACTTAATAACAATGGATCAACAAATGTAATCCATACCTAATTAAAATATAAACGTTTATTAATATTATATTAAGATTCATAAATAAATAAATAGTACCAACATTCTCTTTTCGGAAATGAAAAACTCCTTGACATTAGCGCTAAAAACTGGCAAGAATAGTACTTTTTCTAGTGGACCCTGGCGGCTGGCAGTAGAAGTCATATAATTTCGTTGCTCAGACAAGTCAAAAATGGTAGAGATGCTTGCAATACGGTGCATTTAGTATAGAAACTCTTGAGTACCATGTCACAATAAAAAGCTAAACACTTAGAGTCAGACAGACGGTGCACTCTCGTTTAATAAGTCAGCTTTATACGACTTGGTTGTAAAGTCTGAAATGTCACGTACACATATTGCAATGACTGCAAATTGAAAAGAAACGTATCTTCTGCCAGCTGAAATAAATTAAAGCGAAAGAACTAAAAACTACAGTTTCTTCCATTCGTTTAGACTTGAATAGTAGTTCTATTTCTAAGTGACAAAGTTAGGTCTACGGGTACTATACTTGGTCCCTCAATTATCTGGTCAATGCGGGTTACCGAGGGCGACCCGACCGACGGACGCCGAGGTTTAAAGTTTGATGCATAATTCATAGGACCCTCAGCTCTTTTCATTTAAAACGCTGTAGCGAAAAGTTCACTACGTTCTTGCATTCTACGTCTGGCTAAGGTTTTCCTTAAATCATACAACCATTTAATTTTACGTTGAAACATCTTGCAGGAGTTTGTTACTAATTTTTTTACCGACATCAAAAAAGGAGCAGGTTCTCAATTCGACTGTTTATATGTCTGTTGCCTCACAAATAACTATCGACTGGGTGACTCGATTCTGATGATTATTTTTTTCTTTGGAAGCTGGTGGTTTCCGTGTGGTTCCATTTCAATTTTCTCAAATAAATGGTCCAATAACTCAACATCACACAAACCGATTTTGATGATTTTTTTTTTTTATTTTTATTTAAACTTATAAGTTAGGAATTTGAAGTCGGTTTATAGGTTTTTAATACCCGTCAAATTATTTATGATTTTAAACGTTTCTTCCTAACCTACACGTTTTAGAATATGCCTTCTCATCATCACAGCCCTTTTAGCCAGGTAAGCTAGCAAAAATGTTTAGTAAAATTATCTTTATAATAAACAGTCGAATTCTCATTAAAATAGACGCACGGGCACTGTTTCGTAAGTTTCTTCAGTGACACTGAGGTGTCACTAATAACGTGCCACGACATCGCCGCAAGGCCTCGGGAATGAGATCTAGTCAGAAGAAAGGTCTAGTTTACCGCTTAAAATATATTCACGACACGCTCTTGGGAACTAACCTATCTAAGTGGGCTGACGTTTTTTTCTTAAATTTCTTGAGGAGTTTTCACCGCTCTTCATCTTGCCTTCAGTAAAGAGCAGAAAAAGGACTCCTTAAACTCTTTCTATCTATAGAGCGAGTAGGTACAGAATTCCACATAATTATAAGTAAATATTAAATTTCATTAAATAAATAAATAAAGCGCGAAAATCAACACAGAATCATCTAGCCCCAAGCTAAGCAGAGCTTGTGTTACGGGTACTAGATGACTGATATACATAATACAATACATTACATAGATAAATATTTTTATTATCCATAGAAAAACCCAGAACACCCGGAACAAATATTTGCAGATCATACAAATAATATTTGTTCCAAGGCAGGAAACGAACCCGCATCCTCCTACGTTGTATGTGGACCCACGCCCGCCGCGCCATATCGGTCGTAATTTATTCTACCTAAAAATCTTATATTTTCACTTTTCACAAGACTTGACGAAGAAGCGGCTACACAGACATCGCAACACAAAAAAGCTTAGTACCAAAAAGTTTGTTATTGAAAAATAGTAAACCAAATTACTCCCGAAATTCTGGAAACAGAAATATTCGCCGTTTCCTAAACCAACCCGAATGCTAACTCACGCTCTAGCCAAAAGCCTCTCGACGCGGGCTGTGCTTCAAAAAATTAAATCCTGCTGTAAAAACCGAATGGACCCAAGCGTTTTGTTCTGAATTTTTCTATGTAAGTACGATAAATTCTCTTTCATTTGTTTTCATTGGCATATTTAAGGCACAAAAGGCTTACAGCATTTCCAGTGACGTGGAAATATGAATAGAAGTTATTCAGGGTTACTGAAGGCGAATATTTACTGGCAGCTATTTAGGGTCACTATCAGCTCGTCACTCGCAAACTTGCCAGACTAGCCTGTTGTACCAAAAGTACCTATTGTAGAGAGACTAGAAACTAATACAAGCTTTTAGGAAAAGCATATTGTTGTAAAAATAAATGACATTTTGAATCTGGACTTTGTACTTACAAAACATTTGTCTAAACTAGTACTACCCCCTAAAAAGTACTAATATACCAAATTATGCGTAAACATAATTATATTAGTACTATTTTGGGGATATTTACCGCGTTAATTTACCTATTTCTCCGCTTTTAAGCGATAAATATTGGTTTAATAGTACTAATAATTACATAATTATTGGTACTAGTTATTGAATTTATTATAAAGTTTATAAATATTTACCTTTTACGTAACTTGAATAGAAGTTTAACGTTATGACTACATACAAAGACTACCTTCTCCTTGCGCTTTTCCTCTGAACTAGATATTAGGTATGTATTTACCTAATTCGCTTCAAATACATATCTCAATCAAAAACTGGTTTACTCGTCAGCTCGATAATGACGAGTCACGAGCATACCTGATAGTTCTCTAATATACAAAATTGCCGAAATTAAGTAACAAAATTACGTCTATTAGCATGTTACGAAGGTGGGTAAGGTCCACCTTAATGTGATACTGTTCTCAGTTCTAATAACTTAATGCGTCGGGTGGTTTACTTACTGGGCTGTTATGAGTTTAAATATGTAGGCCTAGACCTCGTTAATCGTTACCTTGCTGCGGAGAAAATTGTTAAACTGAGAAATTCTGGTAAGTTCTCGTCTTTCAATTTATTCCCGTTAAAAATAAGGAAATAGTAACACATAGGTAGCGTAGTAGTTATAAGACAATTTTGAGTAGACTCAATAAGTTTCCTCAATAAGGCATGAGTTACTAGTATTTATTATAGCAAACTGGTAATGAAAACCGCGTGTTTGGAAACTAGTTTGATCAAATAACTTATTAGTAATACATTCAATAAACCAGACGATCGATCAAATGGAAGCTACAAGCAAATAATAATTATGTATAGTCATAATCAGTGTAATAACCTTAGATTTAAGATCAAGAGTCGGCAAGGCAATATTGCTAAAACATTCAATAAATCAGAATATCCCATCAAACGAACTGGAGCCAACTAAACAAATCTAGCAGTCATAAACAGTAGCATAACCTCAGCTCTGAGATCAAAAGCCTAATATCAGGGCGCGCGGCAGCGTGACCAAGCCAAGTTCAAGCAAAGGAACGCGCCGAGTGTATCATTACACGAACCACTTGGTGCCACTTTTGACCCTTCTATAACTCAAAACCTCTTTAACGTAAACACATAAAACTACGTGTGTTGAATTATATCCATAAGGACATGTAGAAGCCCAAATTTCATGAAGCTAGCTCAAACGGTTACAAAGATATGAAGGTCGAAAAGTCGTAAAAATTCACATTGACTGACTGACATATATATAGTACCTAATTCTAACCTACTTCCAGATGACCTAGAAGGATGAAATTTGGAATCCAGCTCGGTAATTGTGTGTAAGCGTAGGATAAAATCAAAAAATAAAAAAAAGTCAAAAAATAAGCGATGTTAGCGACGACGACCTTATGTCAATGAAATAAGGTTTAAATTCGAATAGAATCCGCATTGCATAGAATAAGCAATAGTACTAACGTCTCCGATTGCGCAATAGAATACAGTGTAGTTGTTAGGGACCGGCAAATAATAGATTCTGTTTTCGAAGTAACTACATATTTTTACTACCTCACACTAGATGTCACTAGTGTAGGGGACGTACTAAGAATTATTTTATTCACAAAATTCATTTTCCAGCAAAAATAACTGTTTTGGTTAATTGTTGTCGGTTGGTTGCCCTATCATTTTCTATGGTTGCAAAATGCTTAAAACGAATACCTATATATTTTTCAGCTATTGATTTAATCAGAAGAATAATATGATTATCAGTATTAACAGCAAGAACAAATATTCGTATATTTCGTCGGAGTCCAGTCTTGTCTATTAATTTGTGTGATCCATTGCTGTCTTACATTATCTTGAGATGGAAATCTAGAACATACACAATTTAAAATTGCATTAATAGGTGGGCTTCAATTTCATAAAATTTACTAAACAACTTCTATTATAGTAGTTGTCTCACGGAGGGAAAGTACTTTCAATATAGAATATTTATTATAAAACATTCCATAGGTGCATTCCATACATGCTATGTTTCAACATAGCCGTGGGACATTCAGTAAAATAATTGGATTCTAAATACGGCCCTGGCCCTGTTTTTCTTTATAAGTTAATGGATGACGATAGATGGCGGCTTTTTTAAAAATGACTATAAAAACTAAAAAATTAAAATTTTGGCGACTAAAAAGTCTTTAGGAACTTAAGTTGAAGTAATTTCAGTACATATGATTATTAAAATATAATAACACTGAGCCCTACGTACCTATAAATGTTTATTTCCCATGATACAAAGTATCGCCATCTATTGTCAAGTAGAATTATATTTGGAAATGCCGAGTCGCAATGGAAATGTTCGAGAACTTTTGAAATATGATGCGGTATTCAGAAAAATCCATAAAGAATTATATTGGTCAGTTGTGTAGTTGAACAAATTTCAGTACATTTGATTATTAAAATATATTATTACTGAGCCCTACGTAGGTTTATTTTACATGATACAAAGTGTCGCCATCTATTGTCAAGTAGAATTATATTTGGAAACGCCGACCTGCCTAGTTTTCTTTACAAAAAGTAATGATATCCCACCAAAAACATAAATGTAAAATAGGAGAGCCAAGTTCAATGCAAAAATTATGATTGGCTGTGGGCTTCGCGGCAAAAAGAATTGATATCTGAATGAGTGCCAAGTCAAATCTATGTAGGTTAGATTTGACTTGGCCAGTTTTTATCAGAATTAAAACGTTGAATAACTTTATAAAATGACTGTTGTAATGAAAACTGGCCAAGACAAATCTAACCTACATAGATTTGACTTGGCACTCATTCAGATATCAATTCTTTTTGCCGCGAAGCCCACAGCCAATCATAATTTTTGCATTGAACTTGGCTCTCCTATTTTACATTTATGTTTTTGGTGGGATAATATCTACTTAAACAAACTGGCAACTTTCTAATACATTCAATAAATCAAATCTACCTGTGAAAGTAAATTATTCATTTGATCAGGCATTCTTGATCAAACAAATAATTTGTTATTTATGGCCTATATCGGGCCTATCCATAGTCATGCAGTATTCTGTTGCGCCTCCTTCTGTCACACCAGCACTTTACTTCTGTAAGATCATACAGAACTTTTGGACATGTGATATATTTCTAATTCAAACAAATAAGATAACACTAGGAGGATTCTAATCCGCATTTCAATATAAACATACCGCCCATATTAACCCTCTGCATAGTCATGGGACTCCTTTTGTCACGCCAACTTGCCGGTCCAATAAATCAGCATCGGCACTGCAAGCAAATAGTTGTAAAACGGCGTGGTTGCCACCTGGCGGTTTGGCACTGGCCCGCCCCTATCCGGATCGTTCAACTGCTCCACTGACTTGTCCCATATCTTTAAATAGTGCCTGTACAGTGCTAATAGCAGTGCCTGGCTAGGAAGTTTCACTGGGATCGAGTCACGGCGATTATATCAAAGCAAACGTAACACCACACAAGTGACAGTGTGTCAGAAAGAAAATACAATGACTTTATACGAGGACACAGATCATAAGCTAAATACAAGGCATATTGATTCTAAAGGCGACACGCACGATGAAACTGATTTTGTACACATACTAAACCCAAATAATAGTGCCACAGAGTCCTGTATAAGCCAATATTGACACGGTTATTGCTGATATTTGATATTAAATATACGGTTAGTGCGAACCGGTCGGTTAAGCTTCTGGGAAAACTATTTGCGAAAATGAGCTCGGGCGATAAATATGAACATTGAGTTAATACCTACTGAAATGTCTGAAATACTTCTGAGCTCGTAATGCGTTTATGCTACTTGATATACAAGCAAGCATACACACTATTGGGCAGTATATGACTAGATAAACTATGTCTAGGCAAGGTAAAACTAAGATTAAGAAGTATTTGGATATTATGTTCGCAAAACGTAAAGTCTGGGGAATTGTTTGCAAAAGCTGAAACTTCATTTTAGCTATTAAAAGCCTCACACAAACGATTTGCCTTTCTTCCCCTCTGGTGGTCGTTGTAGACCCTGTGTCAGGCATCAGTGTTGTGCATAATGGTCCTGAGCAAAAATAGACCTTTCGACAAGCTAATTTATTTGTACAGTGTAACTGTTGCTTCCTGTACAAATTACGCTGACACAATTGCACAAGTATCGCCCGATCACATTTCAGTTCGATTCCCCTTGGAGCTCTGCCAGATGTTTATCTAGCAGCCATCAAACGCACTGCAGGTCTGTGAACCTCATCATGGTTGCCAGTTTCTATCTTGCCGGTTCTGATTTCCGCGCTATTTCATCTGCATCGGTCGTAGCCTTCACCATTAGACAGGGAAGTTGTTAAAAGAGTCCATTTTTCTCCTCTCTATGTCACTATAGTTTATAATACAGTTTGCAAACATTAAACCTATTTTCCGTGAAATGCCTTTGCTATATTCTCTACATCTGTACTAAGATTTGTACATATCATGTCTTCCAGTTCGCCGATTTAACTTTTGTGTACCCCAAATAGCTTCGTGCGTCAATTTATATATTTTGTTTATACATTTCCGTGAAAATGCTGAGGAAAAACGTGCCTTTCACAGGTGACATGATTGCTTCTTTTATACACCACGATGACGTACCATAAACACAACTATTAAGCTCAGCTAACTCTACTACAACATTATTTTTGGACCTAGGCGGGTAGTGGCGTCCAAACATATTTTCTGTACGTTAGTTAATAAGCCCTTTCTTTTAATAGTACTTGTTATTTGTAAATTGACAGTGTTGCCATTCCGAAAAAATAAAAGGTCTACGAAGTCACGTGTCAATTTGTCAGAGGAAACAAAGCAATGATCCAGACAGGGTTGTCGAAAAACTCTGTCTGGATCATTGCTCGCTTGGCAAGAATTAAAAGTCCTCCATTTATTGTGGTAGCGTGGGATGGCTTCGGACTCGGCCACGCACCAATATTCTGTGAAAAGCAAGGGTCATTGGTCTAATCAACCTGTTTCCGGTATTCCTCCAAGATTCACATTGTTGGAGGGACAAAATCCAATTTTGGATTGGATGACATCCAAAAGTATATTGAAGTATTGTCCGTGCGAAAATTTTCAGTTTCAGGAAATCTGCTTGAACGATGAATTTAATAAAAGTAGAAAAATTCGATAGAACGTTGATCGACAGTTTCATTCACCTTCGAAGCGTACGCTCCAGCGGAAATATTTAAAGCAAGTGCTGAATAGAAAACTTAAACCGAATATTTTATGATAATCGTCCAGAACTAACCTACCGCACATATGCTGGAGTGAGTGGAGTAGTGGAACATATACAACAGCTGTTGGCTTCTTAGGAACACGTAATAGCGCGGCGACAAATTCGCGAATAACAAAGCCCGACTGCAGTACCGGTTGTATTATAAAAACACTGTCTGAAGGCCACTTGTCTTCATGCGGACCCGGTATTTTTAGCATCCTTAGCATACAATAGGTATATATGCAAAGCCTGCCTACAAGAAAATACAGCGAATCAATCGTCTAGTTAATAGACGATTGATTCGCAGTATTTTCTTGTCTATAATAACTAAGACAGTACCTATTTTATATTATATACCTATCAATTGTAGTTCTGCTCCGGCGAAACGGTTTATGAATGCTCATTTTATATTTACTCTTTGCTGAATTCACAGTCGGCAAAGTTTTCAGACAATAGACTTAAGTAAAAGTGTCTCCAGTTCTTATTCAAGACTTTCAGCAAGACGTTCAAGACACACTTATTCCTTTCAAGATATAACTTTTAATTTGAAAACAAACTTTCAATCGCGGTCAGCCTTTGAATTTAAACTGGAATACGGAAACTTTGAGTTTTTATAGAGACCATTACCGTATCCGAGCGTATTATGTGTATAACAAAAGTAAAAGCCAGAGATGATGTAAACGAACGAAGAGATAATATATCTCAGATCACTGTTTCCTTGGCAGTGACACAGAGCCCGATAAACTCGTAAAAATTCGAATTAACGTGCTAAATATAATCGTGATCTTATGCCGGCGGCTGTATATCGAACCAGTTAATGAGAGATTTAGTCAGTGTCGTTTGATAATGATGTTTATGGAGGAAATTCTGGTGATGTGGCAAGTGTAGAGGGAAAAAATTGATACTGTTAATATATTCCATGTTAACTGTTGGTAAGTTCAGAGACAAAGGTGTGAACTATATACATATGATTAGTTTGTTTTCTCTAGCGACGAATTCTTGATACAATCTTCATGCGATTTGCCGATTCGTCAACCCTGCAGTCTTATCGAAAAACTACTCAGAACTATTTGCAATGGAAGCAAAACCTCAGTCCCCAGGTTATTAACAAAATTGCCAGACTAGCTCTGGCAATTTTGTTATATATTTCCATCTCGCTCGCTCCGGTATTTTCAAACTCGAATTGCGAACCCTTTCAGGGTTAGTTTGAGTAAATGAATCGCTCACTCGACTTGGGGCACAGAGCTTTGCATAGTTTGTACTGGGCGGGTTTGCTGACCTGTAGTTATGATTTATTGAGTGCTTATCTTTTAGAAGTTTCTGTACTAATTTATGAGTGGAAAAGTTTTGAGATACACTTAAAAAATAAACAGGGTGTCCCACGGCCATGGGACATGGAGGGCAAGTAAATATCAGAAATATTGAAGTTAGGAAGTTTTATTGAAAGAAATCATTCCTTGAATTTTCAAAATAAGTAACACTCTCTCTCACTTAAGTGTGTGTGCCCTCCATCCATGTCCCATGGTCGTGGGACACCGTGTATTCTGTGAAACAAACATAATTTTCTTAAACTTATTTTTCATAGCAATTAATTTAAATGTTGCTGTAAGATTTACCACATCATTAACAGAAATTCTGCTGTTTATATTCAACGTTCTTCAACGGAAACCAGCGTGAAAACATTGCGTGATGAAGTATTATTAATTTGGAAGCAGCTAGCCTAGCCGTATCGACGTTTCAAGGACTTGGCCTATAGCTCATATAAAATGTAAGGGTAAACGGTTTCAAAGCTGCTGAAAAACTGAAATCGTGATTAAAAGAATAGAGAAAGAGAGAAATAAGGAAAGCAATAGAGTCGATTAATATTATACATAGAACATTTATTTATTTATTTATTTATTTACAAACGTACCTGTATTTTTACGGGAACACCCAATGCAATAGAGTGCATATTTAAATTTAATATTAAAATTAGAAATAATTTTATAATACAGACAACACAAAAATCATAGAGTCAACCTTACTTTAAGTTTACATTACAAAATCATAAATTAAAAATCACAAATCAACCATTTCCATATACAATAGAATTACATTAAATAAGAATATTATCGTAACATACATACTTCCTGCAAAAGAGTCCTATATATAGAATATAATAAATACAAAAACCTATAGAATAAATTTTATAGGAAAAACCAAATAAGTCGTGATAAATCAATATTTGTTGCATTGAACATATTGGGATCACTGACTCACGTCATCGGCGCATTAAATCTGGATTAATATGTAGGATTACCATCGAGCCAATCAGTCATGTATGAATATAAACCAACGATTGATCAGATCTCTTGAATTTGGATTTTAATCATTTCACAATATTGCCATCGAAACCACTGCTATCAGCATCAGGAAAGCAGGAATGCTTTCACTGCGGATTGCAATTTCCATGAAGGATATCGCTGAGTGGCCGGGCATGGTGAATATTGGCCATTATTGCTTTTAATTTTATTCAGCCAGTTTACTTTTAATCTAAAAAAAAATAATGTCGGATTTGCAGAGCATTTAACAAAATTGTAATTTATTTTCATAAAATTTGCTGTAGAACTCATTCGAAATATAAAATCTCAACTGAAGGAAGCAGAAAGAACTCCACCGATTCTTGTCTCGTTAGCATTGTTCGAACAGCGCCCTCTGGCTATAGGGACCTACATTGCTTACTGAAGTCCCGTGAAGCGTGCTGAACTTCCCTCATATTTATGCTGCCATATTTCATCTCTTTCGCCACTATTGTTTAATGCCGTCGTGTTGTCAATGATTTATACGCAGCTCTTGAAAAGAGGGAAGGTTGTATAATGTGTCTTTATACTACACAGAACAAAGCTTTTGAGAGTTTTGAGTTCCTTCTAAATCTGCATTATGTTGCATTGCCTCTATCTAGTTTAAAAATACACGACCATTTCAAATTATTTCATTAGTTTAGACTTTATTAACTTTTTGTGTAGTTGTTTACCTTTTACATGCAATAAATAAAATGTAAAAAAAAAATTAAATGTAGTATGATAGATAACATAAAGTTTTTCATTTAACAGCCTGGTAAGATGTAAGTTTCAATATTTGCATTCATATTCTACATTATAAAATATTTTTCCATATAATTATGATATCAATAATAGGTAACACACATCTCTAACATGATATCCTGGAGTGTTGCCAAATTGCAATTTATTATTTGACGCAGAACGCCGGCCGACAACTTTGGTTAGATTTATAAAAACTGCCTGTGTAATTGTGACGTCTACTTCTGTTTGATTTATGAGTTCTGTGCCGGCACTGACATTGAAAAGGTTGTTTATTCTATTATTTGGAACAGCCCACAAAGAAATCATTTATCTGATGCCAGCGTACTCTGATGTCTTTTTTGTGAGATAAAGGAGCGTGATGTCAAACATCATACTATTCAAATCTCATTTCGTAAGCGTTTTAAAAGGATTTGTGTCACATATTATTTGTGTTTATTTTATTTAAACAAGATTAATAAATACTGTTGTAATATGCCTTATTATTTTCTGTTAATGGGTACATATCGGCATATTGTAACATAAATACCGACGACAGTGCGACGGACGACACTCCACAAGCGATCCGCACTGCTCAACTCACTATGTGATAACTCTGATCCAGGACTATGATGTCGATTGTGTTATTACTTAATTTTGAATCGAATTATGTTGTAATATTAAAGGTAGGTACCGGCCGAGCCATAAGTTTATTTCTTATCCCTACATTTGACATCATCAATCGCTTTAGTATCATTATTCTAGTCTACGACAAGTCTGACCTTGACTTCCATACATCCACCGTGACCCGCTAGTTTGTTCACGTTTTCTGCTGCAGCATCTCTTGAAGTTCCCTCATCTCTCTAATCTCTAAGATAAGTTCAAAGACCCATAACATTTGCCCTTTAAATCAGGTTGTTTGATACGATCTTTATTATCCAGGAAAAGGTTGCGTTGAGTCTTAAAACTTGTAAGTCTTTTAAAATTAATCGGTATAATGCAGGTTTCTGTGAAATCTTGTATTTTTTATAAATTGCAACTTGCTACTAGAGCGAAGTGTATTGGTTGTACTTGCTTCGCTTCATTCGCTACAGTCGAGTCGAGAGCCCCGGCTCTTCAGACGACTTTTAATCAATTCCTTCGTCAAATTGATTGCCTGCTGTTGCTTGGACTGTGTTTTTCTTGCAATGCAGGCGGAAAGAGGATCTTTCCGCCTGTTTTCATTTTACTTCACAATAATAAAGCCGTTATGTTTATTTCTGCTAAGAATTTAGTTTTTGGAAACCCTTCGGCTGTTCATTGTTTTGTATTAGTAGTGATACTTTTATTTCGCAAAAGCTTTCATACATTTTCTGCACCGTATGTAAGCCCGGAGCAAAAAGCCATTGTTTTACAGAAAGCATATCACTTAGCAACTAAAATAAAGCGGCCTTGCGGAATGGGGCTACCTCTATTTTTGATGCACCGCACATTGTTCGCGGCGAGTGGCACTTGATTTATATCTGGGGAATTGTACAAATAACTCAGGCTTAGTTAAAATGTATCAGACGAGTTAAAATAACTCTAAGGTTTAATCTTTAAGGCTAGGGATCAGTGTGTTTGTACCAAGTATATTGAATCCCACTTCGTAAAACTTAAATACTAAAATAGCAAAAAAATATATTAAGAGAACATACGTTTGTTTAGCATAATTTTCTCTTGCTCGTGTGGAATCAAATTTTACTGAGAGCAACAAGGTATCAGGAAATCAATTTGCTTATTTCCTAAAAAGCTTCTTCCACTGATGCTCCTATAAATTCTCGTTCGTCAATCGCCAATCGCCATCTTCAATATCAATTTAAAGGCGATTTAGTAAAGCGCTCTCTATTATCTTGCTTAACTTTGCCGGTCGTTTGTCATAAACTGCGCTGTGAAGTGTAATAGTTTGCGAGCCCGCGATGTCGGCGAGAATGTAGTTTCGCGAAGTTGTAATGTTAGTACAGTTTAGTCACCATATCCTTTTTTTGTAGGAAATAATAATAATATAAATAAATAATGGTGGACAATTCACACAGCATTGTCTAGCCCCATGGTAAGCATGTCTTATGGTTATCAGATAACTGATATACATAATACAATACATAGATATAATTTTTTTTATAAATAGAAAACGACCAAACACCCGGAACAAATATCTGCAGACAGCACACACAATTGTTCCGAAGCAGGAATCGCCGCAACCGCAACCTCCTGCTTCACAGGCGGATCTTCGCTCGCCGCGCCACATCGGTCAGCGGTCTTTGTAGAAATGAAATCTGTAGGTTAGACTCGACTTATTATAACAACGATTTTAGCAATCTGTGTCTCAATCCCAAAGCAGCCCTACTGAATCAATATATCCACCCACATCCCCTGCGGTTAAATCTAGTTTATTAAAGCGCGGACGTCTATCAGCTCGTTGCGAGTCCCCAGTGCCGCCGATCGCACGAGTGACGACAACTCCGTGATACGTTGATAAGGGTAAAGACCAGGTACAACCTAGTTAGAAAAGCTTCTGACTAGGAGTTCTCTGGTCTCGTATTTTGATTTTTTCAAAATATCGTACGTATTTCTGGATTATCTAACAGGTTTCCGCCCTTGGCTTCGTACGCGTTGTATCGCGTTGATCGTTTGGGAACTAATTTATGGTATAAAAAGTGTTAGGCCTAGAACTATTTGTATGCAAAATTTCAGCCCGATCTGTTCAATACTTATGAGTATTGGTAGGCTGTGAATAGATAACATACCCATACATATAATATACACCCCATACATCTAAACATCCAAACTTTCGCATAATTATAATACCTACACGTCATAAACATTACACCTTTTTATTATACCAGAATGCAAAGAATCACTCCCGTTGCCATTTACACGTTTAGAATCTCCTTTGAATAGAAAACGTCAAATCCGCAAAATAAATAAACCAAGAGGCTAATGAATTGTCGAGTCCTTACCGTCCTTTATCCATTTAAATAATTAACATGTAAATCTCTCTACCTACGAGTACCTACCTATAGTCTTTGTTTACGCTGTCCCTGTCCGTCATCGCAAGATTTATTTTGGCATGTCTTTAGATCTATTTTAGTATAGCCCACATAAAAGTAGGGCATACACTGACCTATTCAGAGTTGAAGATCTCCATCGATCGACCACGAGGAGGCTTCGGCGGTAGTTCTCATTAAAATAATGCTTGGGGTGCGCAAATTTCATCTGAGATCATCGTGATGGACTAGTTTGATAGAGGTCTGCGATGAACTATTTATAGGTTTATGGATCGTATTGTCGATGTTTTTAAACGTTAAAAAGAAAATTATCCTAGAAACCTCTACCTAGCACTGATAGGCAGTTGTAGGTCAGGCTATTATTGCTTTTAAATATCTCTAGATTGATTACATAAATGTGATTTTGGGGCGGGCTTATTGATAATAAATCAACTTAATATTTTTAGTCATAAAGCTGAAATTTCAGCCATCTATGAATTTCACGATAACTCCATGAAGTTTACTCAGAGATTTCCAATCTTTGCTTCGTATGAAATTGGAAAGTTGAAGCAAATAAAACCGATCGAACTCCTTATCAAAATAAGCGCCATCCATTCGTTCCCGGTTTGCAGAGAGCCTTGAAACCGTTATGTTTTTATATCTTCGGAATCATATCGTGAGCTGAGTCAACAATCGCGATATAGGCCTTGCGGAAAACTGTATCGTTCATAACCAAAATAAATGTTATTTATTAAATCTTTTGACGCAATACAACAACCATTGGTTGGCGGGTTTCGTACTCTAGTTTGAATGACGTTAGCTCGATGTTCATTACCTCGGTGTCTTTACCTCGACGGTACGTTTCGTCGATGGGTCGTTAACTCGAAAGATTAACAAAATCAAAGTTAATGTAAATGATTATTATTGAATGGTGTTAATATAGTACTATAGTGGTAATCGCATTCGACGGACGGCGCGAACTGGTCGATACGATAGGTGAGGCCTAAATGCTGCTTATTCTCAGACTGAAGAAATAAGACGGTTTAGTAATCCGACAGTATCAGCTCCACAGTCAAAAGGGAAGCTTTAATATTGACGTGCAAGTCGCAAGTTTAGTGTGTCGTTCAGAAACAATCTTCCGACAACTTGCTTTACAACTCTCGTAAATGTTCGACTATCTTCATCTATAAAAGAACGTGTGCTGACTGATTTATCAGCGGTATTATTACTTCCTAGCTTCTACTTGCGACTTCGCTCACTTGGATTAAACTACATTAAGGGATAATATTCCGGACCATTCATATCCATTTCAAAGTTAATAATATTATATCTTATTATAATTGGATTATATCTCATAGTAGGATAGAACTAAGAAGTAGGTACTTAAAGCTTTTCTTCCATCTTTTGTGCAGAATAAGAGAATAATAATGAACTTGCCGTTGACTTTACATTAAGAATTCTCAAAGATTATCATATACATACATTTCCTAATAAAAGAAGACAAAATTGCAGGCAAAAAATGAGTCTACACATCTGTATTTAATAAAGCAGTCTGTCGTGAAGATGAAACCCGGAGACAGCGTGTTGCTGGAGAGGGCATTTGTATTTGTGAGATTGAAATCCAATTCCGTTCGCTCCAAGTGTTTGCGGCTTGAGCATTAAATATCCTATATTCTCTGATATATTTCGTGTTTGTTGCAAAGCTGAGAATGTTTTAATGGGAAATTGTTTATAAACTTTGTCGTCACAGTGCAAAACAGTTTATTAGATTTCATAGAAATTCTATTTTAAAAGAATTCTTTAAAAACTTTAGCCTTCACACATTACTTCAATCTAGCAATAAATTCAATAGTTTTTCACTGAAAAGCTTAGTAATCTACTATTATCTTTACCTAAATACTTCCTTGTTTATCATCTACGACTTTTAACGATATTTTCGAGCTGGTCATCGACTTTCTGGACGGAATCCCACTCGCGGTCTAGTTAGAAACTTCCCGTTCAACACTCTTGTAACTTTAATGTTTCATGAAGTATGTTTATAAAGTCTTCTTTTGAGTTTAACGAAACAATAATCTATGTAAGTACTTCACACATTACATCAGTACATCATTTGAAAGTCCAGAACATTCACAATGTATCCCATCGCCATTATCTGTTTAACTACCACTGGGTATATTGCGTCCCCTGTATCTAACATATAATTTCTTCGGAAATGCAATATGTAATGATGTGCTCTATCATATTATGTAAAGTTTATTCTGCCTCGAGTCGTTCTCGCGCGTGAGTAATTTGAGCGCCTGTTACTTTTCCATTGCAACTGCTACAGAAGCACTTCCTGCACCGATCAGGCGTCCGCGAAAGTCTCGCTAATGGCCCAGTTCCTCTATTTTCGTATAAATCTAAGCGTGCGCGACCTTGACAGCTTATTTCTGAATCTACGCGGTTCTTTTCTAAATTACTAGTCTAGAGATTCATTAATATACTTTTTAATCGACTGAAAAAAACTCGAGGTTATTCGATTCCAACCGGTTCTGTGGATGTTATTGAACGCGTTTTGATAATAAGGCGCCTGTTATCGCAACTTAAAGCTTTTTACGGAAATTTTACAAGGCACTTTAATTTTACGAGTCTCGGGGGAGACGTTTTCATCCTCAGACCATTGTGGGAAGGTAAATGGAATTGGCAAATCTTTGAATTAGTACCTATTGAATATTTCGCGTTTTCCGTCGTTCTCAAGATATTCTTTTTTATATTATTCTTGATTTCAACAACGCTATTAGGTCTTTACTTATTTGAAAATTGAATAACAGTACCTGGTAGGCCTACCTATTACCCATTCTGGCGCTATGGCGATAAAGGAAGCAAAATATGTATGTCCAGCGGTGCGAATATTTGTTGCGGATGTTCTGGGCATTTTCTATGTATCCACTTTTTTAATAAACTTTTGTTTTGTATAAACAGATAGCTTACCATCCAGGTACATCATAATTTATGAGCTTATCGTCTCAAACTACAAAGTCAGTAACCACGCACGCACGTTAAGGTTTCCATCGTCGATGTTTATCGTGCTGTTGAAAGAGATTATATGTAACCGTGACGTCACGATTGGAGTCTTCCTGTTGACGTCATGGATATTATCTTGAATTTGAGTGATTATACCATTTCACTGTCGACGGGAGTTCGATACAAGATTTTCTTTGATATTTGTAAGAGCAAAGTCTTGTAGTAACGTAGGAAGTCAATATACAACTATGCTTGGTAGTCGTTTATTCTTGTTTATTTAGCGATCGCGTTTTTATTGCCGAAACGCTTTATTTAAACTGTTTAATGTCTTTCTGTTTTATGAAGTACTTAATATAGTTTTATTGGTATCGGAAGAGGAGAACTAGCGGATATCATGTTTTTTGTCAAAAACAACATTTTATAGGTACACTTATTTATCTACCAAAGTATTGTTACGAGGATTTAGCTAAAGTTTCGAATAGCCGATGTAAGTAAGTACCTGCCTACATTTACATTTACTTACATTACACATACATCCCTACATTATTTGCAATGGTTGCAGTATGTGTATACCGTATTGAAACATATACTATGTGTTATATATTATTATGTATGTTTTACGTTGACTTGTCGGTATAAATAATTGTGTTGTAAGCGTAAACCCCTATTTCCTGAATAGGTATACATCGCCAAAAGCTACGTATGCTTACCTACTAGAACTGGCAAACATGTTACTACAGCGCGACGCAAACAGCGTGAACCTCAGACAATGTAAAACGTACGACAGGGACGCGGACGTTGTGCCACGTTCTATTTGTTGTGAAGATGTGCGGTTAATAGGGGACTATTACCGATATAACAGGGTATTTACTTACTTTGATGATGCGGTGTGGATTGTCCAGCATTATTTATTACTAGCTGTACCTATTATTATTTACATTTGTCAGTTTTTTCACAGTTTATCCCATATTTAGAAGCGCTTAATATATGTAATGCATTGTGTTGTGTTGTGCGCCTTGCCGATTACGTGGACCAAAACCTCAGTATAAGTATATACAGTACGGAAACTAGGAACAAACACTCGAAACGGCACACTCACACAAACATGCACATCGACACGGCTTCTGGGTGATACTCGGGGATGGTCAGTAGCGGTTGTCGCGTCTAGGCGTGCGGTCGCGTGAAAGGGAAAAATGACCCGCTACAGATATTGCGTTGCATACGGCTGTATGAACTCGGCTTCATCAAAACCGGAGCTGTCGTATTTTAAACTTCCTGCTGATTTTGAATAAGAATAATTTATTATTATGATTGTTATAGAATAATGAGTCCGTGTGATCGATCATACATAATGAATTCGTGAACTTATATGTAAATCAAGAATGGCGGCGGTTTTGAGGATGTTTAAAGTCAATGAGATTTTACAAATAGAGACGTCATACTCATTGTAAAGAAATAATAATTTGGCGATAATTTATTAAAGCTACATACCTACCTAGCACTGTTTAGTAAATATAAGATGGCGGCTGCAATAAATTATGAAATTTTACGTTATGGGTATCGTTTTTATGGTTTTCGAGGGTGCTGAAGCCGATACTGCTGTCAAAATGTGAATCCAAGATGGCGGCTGCCATAAATTATCAATTTTTCCGTCATGGGTGTCATTTTCATGGTTTTCGAGGGTGCTGAAGCCGATACTGCTGTCAAAATGTGAATCCAAGATGGCGGCTGGCATAAATTATCAATTTTTCCGTCATGGGTGTCATTTTCATGGTTTTCGAGGGTGCTGAAGCCGATACTGCTATCAAAATGTGAATCCAAGATGGCGGCTGCCATAAATTATCAATTTTTCCGTCATGGGTGTCATTTTCATGGTTTTCGAGGGTGCTGAAGCCGATACTGCTGTCAAAATGTGAATCCAAGATGGCGGCTGCCTTAAATTATCAATTTTTCCGTCATGGGTGTCATTTTCATAGTTTTCGAGGGTGCTGAAGCCGATACTGCTGTCAAAATGTGAATCAAAAATTTAACGAGTGAGACCTAATATTTACAACTGAAACAATTTACCTAACTGCAGACTGTTGTAAACAATCTACAGATAGCTCAATTGATCCATATCAATACCAGTCGGAAGCGTCCCCAAGACGCTGGCTGCATTGCCACGCTGTATGGCAATGCTGGCTGATGCGCTGCGCAACATACTCGCCAGATCTCGGGTCACGCGTCGCTTCGACCAGACGAAGATATTATTATATTATACCAGACCACATTTGTAAGCTAGTTATTTCAATTTCATTTATTGATCACTACAGAATAAAAAATCGTCTTAATAAAAAATATATATCAAAAACAAGAAAAGTGACAACCCTAGTACTATAATGGAGCGTAGGTATTTATTTCATCAACTAGGCTTAGTTTCCATACTGTTCTATATGTGTACTGTGCCAAAACGTAGGCTATTATGATCGTTGCGTGGGAGTTATTTAAAATTAACCTTTCTGTTTATAACTTGACTTACAAGAGGTTTCTCGGCTCGCCTTTGCATTATAATCAGAGATTGTATCTTTTTATTCCCAGTATTTTCGAAGCGATCAACATCATTTATGAACAAAGTCATTGAATACTTAATTAAGTTCTGTCAAGCTTCAAACTGTATTCTGTTGTAGGAAACGAAACAACGAACAATTTGGAATAATAAACAAACACCGTCGACTCCATCGCAAGTTTCTCTTCTGCCTTCTGTCTGTCGCCCGCAGGTTGTGTTGTACTCCCAACTTGCGGCGACGCCGACGGCTGCCATGTTTGCTTTGGAATTCTAATACAAGCTTGTCTTCCGTTGTATTTGCTTAGGCTTGTAACTGCGGGCTTGCCATATGCTCTTGATAATTGTTGTCTTAGTCAAAGTGTAATGAATTAATTTAGTGGACAAGATTAGCAGAAAGACATTTCAGAATTATTATTAACATTAATTAATTTTGTATTTTACAATTTTTAAAGTGATTTTATCTCATTATTATAAGTGAACAAAAATTGTATGCCCGTAAAGTGCAAATTATATTATCCATGCGTGACTGTGACTCTGATAATTCAGCAATCAATGCTTGATGCATTGATTGCTGATAATCTGCACTTCTTACAATTCATTACCAGTAACAAACATGTTTGACTCCGGCAATGACATATGCATTTATGCATGTCTTCCAGAAAATCCAGAAAATGGCATGACGTGACGTACTGCGACAGCCGTATACTATTACTTTGTCCTATCAAAACCCGCGAATCTAAAAACTAACTACGATCAATCCCAGCAACTTGTTTGACAGATGGTGCGACTTGAGTTGTGGCCGCTGCTACAGCGAATTTGTCTTTCCACTTTGTGTTCTAGTCGCGATAGTTGCAGATTTATAACTTGCGGACGTATTTACAAGGTCACCGCGTCCGGATGTTGTAGGTTGTTTTATTTGGAGGATCCGTGTTGTGGATTACTTGGAGACTGATAGATGGAATTAGCGATCTATAATCACTATGCTTCACGTGTGGGTAACGCAAAGTCCGCTGAAAAACAAAAAAACAGCGCTTATTGATTTATGTTTTGTTATTTTCCACTTTATTTTCTTGGTCGTCTGCTAGTGTCGGTACCTACATTATTTCCTATTAGACATATGCTCTGAGATTGAAACACGTAATGCTACATCAAATTAGCAATTCAAACCAAATTCAAATATCAATTCGGCCTCCACTGGCAAATATTTATTCACGTAGGAACATGTCTTAAATGTGAATATGGCGTCTGGTCAGTGCCCTTTACGTGTCCTTGTGTAGGGCCTGAGCTGGTTATTTTGGGACTCTTTGTTCCCTCACAAGACTTATTTGGTTAGGATCTACTACCTACTCTGCTGATTCTGTCCGATAGAATGTCGGCTTCGATAGGAAATGTTATAGCAAATAAGAATCTCCTTGGTAATGTTTCTAGGCATCTGATGTCTACTAATATTTGCTTGGCTTAGAAACAGAAAGTGATTGAGTTACTTTTGGCAGAATCTTCAGTCGGGAGGTTAGCTTAGAGCCTATGTAATATTTTGAAAACATTGTTCTACTGTACTGTATCCGTGAAGACAACACAGGCTCGGCTGCAATGACAGCGTTCACAGGCAACAAAGGAATACCGGGACAATAGATTGAATTGTGCGTTTGTAAGAGATATGGGTGCAATAACTTAATTTAATTGTTTGCTGTGACTGTAACCTAATTTAATAGTTTGCATTTGATTGTTATTTAAAACCTCCGTGGCGTAGAGATTTAGTTGGTATAATAAGATGCTGCTGGTTCGAAATAACAAATATTTGCAATAGTGAATAGTGTGCTTAGCTACCAGTGGGTCCGTCTGTTGAGATGGCGTGATGGTCAGTGCAATGATGTTATTTTATTCAAAGAGATATTTTATTAGAGAATAGATGTCCGACTTTGTTTACAAAATTATGCACTTTGTATCTACCTACAATAGAATCTGTCCAAGTGGTATTAAATTGTTAGCATAAGTTTGTCCTTGTGTTTCATTATCTCAGTGCTCGCCTCATGCTCGTACATGTGAGAGCTGCCTCGTGGTGCTCCACGGGACTAGCTTTCTTTGTTTATCTATAATATAACCATTATCTACGTGATTTGTTGTTGTTCTTATCAAATTCACCGTCTTATCTTAGTTTTATAGCGTATTTAAAGAAAGATGTCTGTGACGTGTTCAAAATGGTCTTTTCATTTCCGTTCTGATATCGTTAATTATTGTTTTGCTTTTTTTAATTACTCTTTATGGCATTGAAATGAATGCCCACTTTTGAGCATAACCTACTGTAAAACTTACCTAGAGTACCTACATAAAAAACTACCAAAACGTTGATTCAAGGCATCGAGCGCCTGATGGTAATTCCGCAGCAACGTTGCAAGAGTTATCGCTATTGCAAATTCTCCGGCGTTTCGAATATACATATTTATAGGCGCTCGGTGTGAACGCTCCTCGATTTAAAAGCAAGTGAGATTAATGAACTTGGAGGAAATGTTTGTGTAAACACAATTTCATTCTATGAACCATGGGAAAAACGAATAGTCCCACTTGCTGAAATTGTAGATCCGTCGCTTATTCCTAATATTGCGTGTAATGTTATATTTTCATAGGGTTCACTGATCATGAATGATCAGACCTTCCCCTCTCGATGCTATTAGTCATAATATAATCCTAGGATGAACTTATTAATAAAATACACTTGGAAAATAAATGGCACCTTTTATTTGGCGAAACAAACTTAAATAATACCAGTGGTAGACCAAACAGAAATCCAGGCCAACATTAATTTACCTTTCCAATTGTTTCAGGTAAGTTCAGTTCTCGGCTAGCGGTACTTTCGGCTCCAGTTCCGAATATTACCAGAAACTTGGACAGGTGGCCCACTCCGCGCGGCTCTAGTGCTAATTGATGGTAAGCGCTAAGCGGTTAGCAACTTGATTTCAAGTTGGAATTGTGACAGCTGAGTGTGAACTGTCACGATCTGAACTCGTGGACTCGCTTCATGCACACTTTCTTGCATACTTTAGATAAAAAACCGGCCAAGTGCCAGTCGGACTCGAGCACGAAGGGTTACATTACCGTTTTACCCTTTGGGTACGGAACTCTAAAACAACCTTGACTGATACACTACATAATCTGCAGATATGTTTTTCTGTCACTGAATTGAGTGAGAGTTGGGCTGCTGTACAACAACACATTGATGAAATTATATACATAGGTAGGTACCTAGTTTCTATATTGCACAATGGTGCTGCTGAAAATATCCATACAAGATTTTAAAAACTACTTTTACTGTGTATTAGATAAGTTAGTTTATAATTAGTTTCTTGGTACCCAATAGGACCGCCATGTATTAATTATAAAGGTTCTTACAATAAATATGATTTTAAAAAATTATATTCTATTCGGTCTAGAACTACATAATCTATGAAAAATTTATTGTTAATCCATTCGTTAGTTCATATGGCTTCTATATGTGTACTGTGATATAGCACTAAATGAACTGTAGGGTTAATGTCTCTACCTACCTATCTATTCTACAGCCATCGTCACGTCACGTACCTACCTACTACTTGGTGTATGTATGTATCGGAAACCTGATGAGGCTCTCATTGGCCCATCAGACCTGTAACACATTATAATACACAATAGCTGATAGCACGCCAATCAATTAGTCTCGGCGTCGGTCGGAGCCAGTGATTGCACAATTAATGCCGTGTCATTAGCCGAGCGGCAGCGATTGCGAGGTGCTTGCGTTGTTTCAATAATATGATGGCTGAGCGACAGCTGTCACCACCGCACTATAGGTACACTATAGGTACGATACCTAGGATAGTTTATGACCAGCAGCACCAGGTAGACTAGAATAGAAAAAATCCCCTACAGTCTCCTAAACTCCCTACTTTAGTCATTTATGTATTGTAGGTATGATATTTTTACTCGCCTTCAAAAAAAGAGAAGGTTCTCAATCTCGTCATGTTTGTTACCTCGTAACATAACTTTCGACTGGGTGAACCGATTTTGACGATTCTTTTTTCATTTGAAAACTGGTACTTTGCGTGAGGTCCCATTTCAATTTGGTCCAGTTCTGACAATGACATCCATGAGAAAACTATATAGGTCTGAAATTTGCATTAATTATGTACGCGACAAATGGACGAATAACTCAGTATCACGCCAACCGATTTCGATGATTATTTTTTTCATTATTTAGAAATTTGAAATCGGTTTATAGTTTTATTAAAATATGCCAAATTTTTCTGTACCTACCTACTCTTGCCAGCCAAAACCTTGAGGTTGTTAAGCCCAGTAATGCTTAGCCTGCTGGTTGTGTCATAGTCATAAGTAAGTCGAGTACCTTACCTACTACCTAGGTACCTACATACCTAAGTCTCAGGAGGTCTCGTTCGTAGAAGTACGACATGCCTTCGAGTTAACAAAACGGTTTACAAAGTTCAAATGTTATCAGTTGGATAAGTATTTTATTTGTATATACAGAACACGCAGTACGCCAACCGCAACGGTAGTCAAATCATGCGTTCAAAAACTTATGTATTATCTAAAATCAAGCCATGATCTTTGACTGCTCCACGGATCCTTTAACCTTCCTTCGTTTGAATAAAGTGTACTCTATTCAAGCTCTCGCACAGCTACCCGAAAGGTCTCAGCGTTCTACCATAGTGAGAATCAAAACTAACAAACAAACAAAATTATCTTTATTTGGAACATAATACAAGTATTGCTTTCTTTATTGTGTAATTCATAATTAAGTATTTTATTTTTAATTCAAAATTGACAATTTATATTGTGTATGTACACACAATTTGAGTAGTGTCTAGGTAAGTTGTGTGAAAACGATAATACACGCAGTAGATACATATGTACGTAATTGTGTCGCGTGCATTCTACTATGGTAGGTCGCCATTTCGATCTGTCCTGCTCAGTTCCCCGCCAGTTATCAATTTCATAGTTCACCACTGAATCCTCCTATTATCCCAGTTGTCATTATCACCGTCAGCCGAAGCCGCAGATCGCGTATTGTATCAATTCTCGAGGAGCCTCGCGCTACAAAGAGTTCACTCGCATTGTGTTGTGCGCTACCCTTGACGACGATTACACTCGCTCGTTACGTTCTTTTCAATTATAAGTCTCTACAATAGGTAAAGACTTCTAGCTTCTGTCCTCCGCTGCTCATACATTTCACCGACATTAAAAAAGAGGCTTTAAGTTATTCCCATTCTAACAATTACGTCTATGCAATATTTTAGGCCACTGTCTGAAATATTCCATATTGCATAGTCGTGATTATTGATGTATTTCATATGACTGTATTTCACGGGCGGTCCACGCTCGTACTTCTCGCAATGTCAGAATATTTCGTTTTTAGAATATTTAGACTAGACTACAGAAAGATGTAGATAGAGAGTGTTGGTAAAACTGATAATAAGCAGTGTAATAATAAGCGCGATAAGTGTGTGTTGTCTTTCTTAACCGACTGTTTGAACTTGCTGTAATTAGTAACAGCTGATTAACTAGATTATGTATGTATGCTAAACGTATGCTTGTGTAGCTGCTTCCTGTAATATTATGCTATCAATATGACGTATACATACATATACAGTCAGTTATCAATGTAAAGGAATACAGACCTTTGAGACCTCCTTCGTCTGTTTTTAGTTTCTTCAAACACGCCAAATTATTATCTAGGCTAATAACTTGTAGACTAATTAGCGAGTCCTCGAAGGTCAACAGTGAAACCACTGCAATAACAGTTTGTAGACTTTCCACCGTTAGGTTTCTCACAGTCATTGCTATTTTTAAATTAGTTTTTTGCGTACCGCTATTTGCTAATTTCGTAGCAGATTCTAGAGCTCTATCTTAAATATTCTGTCTTATTTATGATTGTTTTTAACTTGTTTGTAAGTAATTATTATCCACGTCTACAAAACCTTCACAGTTTGTATAAACTGGGATGGATACCAATTACATTCGTTATTGACACGTTGACATTGACGGCATATTTTACCTTACACTCACATCGAAGGTAAACGCACTCTATACTCTAAAGGTCGAATCAGAACTAACTTCGGCTAGAAATCACGTATCAGACAACAATAGCTCTTATCAGTTTTGGATTTCGACGCGGACGTGTACCATGTAGAATGTGGAGATATCTTGAAAATTACACGCAAATCGAATGAATCATGCACGATACGTCATGAAACACTTTCAGTAAATTGTGTTCGTGATGTCTCCAAAACGTAGAGCAAGCGAGGCACTAGGCAGGCCCTTTAGTTCAGACTAGGCAGACTGAAGAATAATCCCTTGAACCCGCAATGTTACCCTGAGCCTGCGAGTTTAGCTATAGATACTGAAACCATCCCGTCAGACCGTGTCGAATACAACGCTACGCCACGCATCCAGCACGCTACTTTACTTCCTAGGTTATTAACAACCAAAAGTACCCTGGACGAGCCTTTCGCAAATTAGCACTACATGCTAGTTACTGGTTTGACTGAACTGAACTAGAACTATTGTTATGCTCGCACAATGTAAACAGACCGTGTCTTCGATGCACCAGGTCTGCAGCGGTGCTGTCTGAATCGAGCCATCTCCCTTGCTCTAAATGTAGGTCATACAGCTTATCGGTCACCGTCTCCGTCCGTCGCGTGGACCGCGCCGCCGCCGCGCCGCCTCAGTCAGTACAGTGCGAGACGCGACTGGGCGCGCCGGTCGGATATGAGCCCGCGCATGCGTACAATACACACAAACAGCTGATTGTCAAACTTGACGTTTCTGCTCTCAATTGTGATCTCAAGTGCTGTGATAAGTCAGAGAAATGGGTCAGGCTTTTGGGACCACGAATTCGCACGATGGAGAGAGGCAGTATACGAGGAAAGAAACCGGTGAGTGGGTGACAGACAATGCTCGGTTTCTGCGTTGTATTGTGTGTATGGTTAATGAAATTATAAAGGTATTTATAGACTGCAGGTGTGCAATAATGAAATCACTTGTGCTGCTTTTGATTTTGGTTTTATTCTATCCTAAATCCTTTTGCAATTGACTAACAAAACCTCATACATAACCTCAGTCATCAAAATCGGTTTTATATCCCTCGGAATCTATAACTGAGTTTAATTAGCTGGAGATAATAGCTTTTCCACTTAGCAGTCATGGTTTGGCATAGTTAGTTTATTATAGTCGCTGATCAGTATACCTAGAACTGCGCTGTTATTCACAATGTTTACAGAACTGTGACTTCCTTCTGCAGAGCAATTTTAAGATGAGTCAGTTTGAGTCACTTTTCCGTTATTATTATACTGACAATGACACTAGCCTCCTCCAAGTGATTTTCGTAGAAAATAGCAAAATAGATCTTGTTACTAATGGCCTCTATTTAATGGTAAAGTTATATATATGTATTTGAGTGCCTTTTAACGTTCTTTATACGTAACGTACAATTAACAGATTTTGATTAGTAACGGGGTACGTCCCCTTTGCTACCTTGTGCTTACGTGATATATTATGATCTGAAAATTAAAATTCCCCGACATTTTTGAGAGTGAAAACGAAAAGGCAAATAAATATATATAATTTCCCCACTTACGTCATTTCGAGGAATCTTCAAGTGTATTATGAATATTTTACAAAATATTTACTAGTTTGTCCTGAAAACAGTCTGTATCCGCGTAACGGCAATCTGTTTCGTTTCTGCGGAGAATCATCTGGCTTTTTATTATTATATATTTAACACCTCGGATTGTGTAATCTTTGTGCGTTCTTGTATAAATATCTACCATTTTATTTTGTGACTCTTTGTGTTATCGCCATAACATACATACGCCGGTACTGATTTTACTATACGTATAGAAATTTATATTTTGCTGCATTCTGCGCCTTATAATTAACCATTACTCGCTTGGCGTAAACGGTATCAAATGAAATACATTTGTTATTACATTTAAAAACACTATATTATAGTAGTTTTCGGCCGTAATTAATTTCAGGGTCCTGAATTTATTTTGTAATAAGTTTTCCTGCTACAGTAGCCCGTAAATAGCATATTTATCGCACAATACCGAAAATACAATTCAGAATTTAGCCTACTTTTACCCTTATCAAAGTGGCATTGAACATGTTTTTGCTTGTAGACAACACTAATTCAGGACTACGTAGGTTCAGGTTCTAAGAAATGTTATAGACGTATCATTTCTATTGGAAATGATACATCACATTAACGTTTGCTCTACACCAGTCATTTGTGACTACTAGGCTCTATCCGTAGCTTCGCCCACCGGGAAAAGACTTTGATTTTGACGTTTTAATCGCATAAACACATCTTCACATACTTTTGCCTCTATAATCATAGAAATGTTATTTCTTTCTCTTCTAAAGTATTAGCTTAGGACACCGTCTCGGATATATACGGACTACTAAGTCATTCGTTGGTCTAATAGCCGCGCCATCATTGAGAGATTCTGTTTCCCTTGGCTGCCAGTTGTTTGCAGCTCCGTTGTAACTTTCCTTATCCTATCAAGATTATTTGTTAAGAACGATGGACTAATATTTGTTTAACCGATTTATCATTATGACAGGATTGTGCGCTTTAAGTGCTTGCTTGTTATTTCGAGTTATCTGATTACCTATTCTGATTATGATTGTTGTAATTTACCTTTATTTTTGTCGTAAGTTTTATTGGTTTTGCACGACTAACTTAAGACTTGTAAATTTTTTTCCTTGTCGGTTTCCAGATATTGTTCTAAACTGATTGTGAAATAAGCTATTTCTTTGAGTTTGTATGTTCTTAAGATGAATTATTGTAAAACCACTGGTAGACCGAAATAAGCAAAAAATTAAATTGAATGAGATCGGGCCACAGATTACCCCTGTGGAGCAGGCTGAGAAGCCGATAATGTATGTAAATGGAATCGCTATTTGCTTTGGGTAAAATAAGTTTGTTTCTATTCAAGTTCATTATAATAATATCGTGATTTAAGATTGAATTGGACTTTCTGGAGCGCGTCTTTTAACTGTATTACATTTTCAGAATCTCATACAAGGCAGATTACTTTCTTTGCATTGCATTATTCATGATATAATGAAAGACAAGACATTGCCTTTAACATGATCAAGGGGCTTTCACATCGAGTAACTAAATTATACAGAGTGTTTCGCAGACTGTGTGCCATTTGGTAACTGGGGGTTTAAACCCCCAGGTAAAGTGCAACAGTTGGGCAGCTATTTTTAGAATATTTTAAACAATTTTGGATATTTCTTACTTCTTTCTTCAGACTTTTTTTGTACGAAATAACATGGCTTACAATTTTTTGGTTATATTTGACATGTTAGGTTTAATTAAAAATTAAAATCAATATAGTTACGTGAGATCTGGGTAAATCAAGCAGCGATGCTGTGTGGATTATCCAGCATTATATTTTGCTTATTTACAATCGAAATAATCTCATAGACAATCCTTGTAGATCTGGTCGCCATGTCAAGGAAAGCCTCTGAGCCAGCTAGTCTTGTACGTTTCGCAAGTACAATCAGCTCGCAATCGAACGCAGTCCACAACGAACCGGTCAGTTGTCCAAGAACGGGTTCCACAGGGTGCTCTATTAGGACCGATTGTTTATTTTGCATTCGCACCGTAATAGCTTCTGTCTTTTACGTCGTATGCTGTTACGATGATAGCTTGTCTGTTTACGATTTAAAGTTCCGTGTAGCATTACATTCAGCGATTAATAAAAACAATTCTGGTAGGTATTTGTATTGCAATGCTTAATACGGATGATTCGTGAATAAATATTTATTCTACCTGAGTATAAACTGATTACGTATTCACCTCATGCCCTTACTCTGAGCTTTAAATACTTCGCACTAAAGGAAAACTACTTGGCTGTTATTGGCTAGAATGGCGGTCGTATTGTTTTTATTTATTTAATTAACTGAATATGAAATTAACGGCTTAAACTCACTTAAATTGATCTACGTTATAATGATAATATTAAAAGCCAATTCAATATTTTCACATTTAGTAAAAACACGTGTACAATTTTTATCAGCAGGACGGAAGCAGACATTCACGTTATTCTGAAAGAGTTTAAATTTTGTCGCCGTTAAATTTTCTACAGGTGTTTTAATGTTTGTTGTAAATAGCGTTAAATTATGTCTATTTGTGTGACGTTATAATTGAGAAATACCCACTGCAAAAAACAATGATACGAGTAACAATGACGAGTACGTTTGGTGTCAGGCAACCGACATACTTTTAGAACTTCGAATGAAAATACGATCCTGTAATGGTGACTTTACTATCGTCTTAGTGAGTACCTAGTTTTATTCACGACAACTGCTATGTGTGTGGTGTTTTGTAATTTTTGGTCTTTAATATTTTTATTTAGAGTGTCGTCATTTTATTGTCGCTCTCATTTAAAACTCTATGCTCGTATCAATGATGTCGCCATGACATATTCATGAGTGTGAGAACGAGAAACTTTGATACATGTGGGCTATATTTATCTGCTTGTGCAATTGCTACTTGTTTATTATATATAAGGTTCATGGCCTTTCACAAAGGTTCACATCTGTGTCAATGGACATAAGGTCCGTATTATGTTTCAGTTCATTGTGAAATCTCTCGTTGTCATCATTATGGTTTCCAATTCCAAATGTCCATCATCTGTCTGGCGAAAGTGGTAAATCGGCACATAAATTCACTTGCGGTTAATTCGAGTGCGATGCCTCGGTCTTTGTTCTGTGAGTCATGTCGTCGTCATCGGATGCCGGGTGCTCCTGCGCAGTGCAGTTGGATTAGGGTATCCGTTACACTGATAGCTGAAAATATAGTAAAGTTATTGGATTGTAAATAATTATCACTTTATTAATGTCCAAGATGCTTTATTTTGTAGGTGCTATTGCTTACAATGGAAAAGTTATAAAATCAAATCGATTAACGTCTGGGGGCTTCAAGGCAGTTCTTAAAACTTACACATATCTAATGAACATGTGTTTACAGCATGTACTAGAGTATGGCAACCCTAAGCTACCTAAAGCATCTGACATCTGAGCCAATGTTTGCTGTCAAGGCTATGCTTGTTAACGCTCGGGTGTCGAAAGTGTTAATGTTACGGTATGTGCCACTCTTACACCTAGTTACAATGTTTACTTTTCTACTACTACTACTAGCACTACTAGTAGGGCCTCTTCTTATATTTTCCTTGACAACAAGACATAAAAGGTTTCATATTGCTACATATTGTATTTTATAAGTATGATTTTTCATAAAATTAAACCTGCGACCTGACATTTTCATAAATGGCTAAAAACGACTCAAATATTACTTAAAGAATTCAACGACGTAAAAAGTGAAATACGACAAATGTTGCCGAGCTCAACAACTTCAAGTGAGAATGCTATATTTACACCGCTCAGTGAAGTGAGGCGATTTCAAGGAGATCTGCTTACCAGAGCCACAGTGATTAAAGGTTGCAATTTGTCCTCTATTGTATTAGCACTAGAGCTTATTATTTGATATCGTCTGGACTGGAGGATCATTGTTTGTGTATTGACCCTCGGAACGAAGGTTCTGACAATTCTTCATGAAAGAGAAAAGGGAAATGTGTTACCTACTTACTTGTAACTTATTTTTGAAGATCCTTACCTTGTGTAAAAAGTGAAGCTGGTCATTCTTTGTATGTCACATGCAACATAGATTGGGTTTTATTTTTGTGTTGATCAATAACATTAACATTATAGGCAATCTAAAGACGTTCCAATGACAAGGCAGAGGTGAACGCGCTGTTCATCGCTATTGTTTATATTAATATTATGTTTTTTTGTGTCGATACTTTATATTATTTTATTATACTTTGCTAAATTATTTTTAATTTTGCTATCTAATATCGCTGATCGAAGATATTGCATCCATATAATTTGTTTGATATATTTCTGAAGAACACATTGTAATAAATTAATAGAACACATTTGTTTATTTGTTTATTTATTTCCACCGTAGGTACACAATGTTACACTTGATGTCGTTAAATACTATTTTAAAAGACAAATTACATTTTTATTATAACACACACTAACTTTTGACAAAGGAAACACCATAGGACATTGTGCAAAAAAAAAAGCAGACAGACATGCCTTCTTTAAAAAATTAAAATAAATTATGGTATCAGTTAAATGGAATAATAAATTAGATAAAATGTCAAAGTAATCTGCTGTATAAGGGCATTGTCAAATTATACTAATGATATTGTACAAAAGTAGATAATATACAAGTAAAATACAATGAAATAATGTCAGGAAGATTTAAATTGATGCTGCTGTATAGGGGCATTATTTGAATGATCAGTAGGTAAATAAATACCCTTAGACAAATTGTTCTCCTAAGCAATAATATGGCTTCTTCCATTAATTCGTATAGCGTGACTTGTGTTTTTGTCATAATTAAATCAGCGTTCGATCAAATGTGATCTCATTACGGGGTGAGTGCTCGGCCTTCGCATTGACTTTGACCGAAGCCCCAGCGACCTCCGCAGCCCGAAACTATACACGCCATTGTTGTATATTAAGTTATTTAGACTTAGAGAAGCACTAACCGATAGTGGATTTAGCTTAATTAGATTCTTAGTTAAGTTCGAGGTTTTTTGGATTAGGAATACTTTTTATATCCTTATCGAAAAGATTCTAACGTAACCCTATTTCTGCCTCCGCTGTCCGTCCGTCTTAGCCTAAGCCTCGTGATGGTCTCGACAAACGTAGTGTAGGCTACGGCCAGATGGTATGACGATCTGCAAAAGACTGCAGGCAGGTGCTGGATGCCGCAAGCTGAAGACCCTATGGCGCTCATTAGGGCAGTGGACTAATATAGGATGATGATGGTGACGAATAAATAAGAGGGCTAAAATCCATGCCACATTCAGTACCGATCACCGAAGTTAAGCAACGCTAGGCGCGGTCAGAACTTGTATGGGTGACCGTGTCATGTTGGCTTATTGCTTTTCTTCGAGCTAAGAAAATTCGTTTGAGTGTTTTTTTGCAAATTAGTATTTGTCAATGGCCGTGTGCGTGTCTAATGAAGTATAGTCACACTATATTGAGTCCTGCCGGGCCTGTGTGCTGAAAGATTCAATCATAGCGCACATCTGAATTCCATGGATACAATATAAATTTGCATTAATCACTCCTAGACCGTGAACAGTCGACTTAATTCGCTTTTTGTCGCTACCTGCCTCAAATGCCTCAATTGTCTAGACTAGACGATTCAACCTTTGCTGACATTGGACTGTGATTGTTCAATGGCTTCCTTTTCAATTGTGCCACTGGGACTTTAGATGTCGTCGAGGATATTGTCGGTTCGATAATTATTCTTAAATTAAATTAATCTTAACGTTAATCAAATACATCTCCTGTTTGATTTTTTCTACTTTGGCGTTGCCTTAAATTATTCTTCCATCACCTCCCACGATTCTTCACCTTAAGGGGCGAACCTAACGAGTTTGGCCTCTCAAACTAGGCCTAGATCTCACAAACACGGGGTCCCCGTGGTAAAAAAACTCGAATTTCATAAAATTCAACATTTTTTCTTTGATTTGTTAAAAGTGAAAACACGATTGAGAAAAAAAATTACGATAAAAAAAAACATGAAAATGCACTGTTACGCACATAATTTGGTCTAGATCTCGGGAACCCTGCGGTCTATTGAAATGATTTATGTATATATCTTTTCGTCTACCTTCCTCGTTGCTGTCACGTTCTCCGCCTTTATGCATGTTTGTAATAAAATATATTATGTCTGTGTGTCGAATCGTTAAGCATGTTGAGTTGAGTGCAAGTCTGTATGGTCTATCAAACCGACTATTACAATTAATTACGTTCGTCGATAATTTTTACATCATTATTGATAAACATTGTAATAACTCGTCGGACAATGTAACTAATGGTACTTTCTTAGGCACTACATTATCTGTTGAACGTGTTTCAAAGCCTTATATTTATGATATAAAGTTTCCAAGCCATCGTATTAATTTGCGCTCACACGTTGAACCTTTATGCATACACATATTGTACTTTATATTTATATTTTATTGATTGAATTTTATGATGTCATTATGATGAAATCGATGAATAAGCCCTGATAAATATAATTAAGTAACTCTGAGTAGGTAATTGAGTATTCTTCTTTCTTTTTATAGAAATTACTTGTTTTAGTTTTAAGTACGTATATAAATAAAGACTACGTGTAGTATGCCCCGTCGCGTCGCCCAGTAACTAATTAAAATAAGGTAATACCTATCGATAGGGAAATCCGTATTATTGTACTGCGCATTTCTTATTTTTCCCACGTAAACAAACAAGAACAATAGATAAAGCCGTGACGTTGACACTCGTACCTACTTAATTTGGTGATAATACTATGATAACAGGAGGCGCTGTGCTGTATGTGTGCTGTTGACCTTATGCGTGATTTGAAATGGGGGCAAATATTTGTGCGTGGCTGATATGTTTGTTATCCACACAATATGCATAGCAACTCACTGTTAAAGGGTCTAACATCCTAGTAGGCACCGCGCCGGCCTGGCAGCACCGATGGCTGCAGGGCAGGTGCACAGATTGTGGTTGGATGCAAGCATCTCTAATACATGTCGTGATTGTGACATTACAACATCATGCTATTGCTTATATTCACTTCTTTCTCTACACTCTATACTCTACTCGACTTTATAGTCAGCGTCCCTCGGTCCTTGGGTTAGAGGGAATCTCTTTTTTCTCCCCCTTCTCAATTTTTCTTTTTTTTTGGCTGACCGAGCGATAATACGGATGATCTGCGTGACTTTGAATTTCTGTTCAGTTCTCTTTGGCACGGATGAGAAATGAGATACTAGATATATTACAAAGCTTTTACAAAGCTTATTTAAAAGCTAATCGACGATAAAACTAATCATAAATATCATCCATAATGAATGTAAGCGGGTTAACGACGAACCTTATTCATCTAACATTTCATCCCCTAACGAAGGACTGCCTCAGGGTGAGTGTCGGGTCGCGGAAGAATCCTTCGGGCAAATTGCCTAATAAATCCGTGAAACTAACGTCTAACTATAGTCTTTATCATAATCATCGTCTTCTCTGATATAATACGACATGTACTAATCTCTCAACTTTCCATTTCACTAGTAATAAATGCCTGTATGGCTAGAAAGGAAATTATCTGTTTTGTAACATGTTGCGGCCTCTGGCTAGACTTGTTTTAGAAAGTCGCTCTTGAAAAGGCATAATCAGAATAGACAGGACCATGTTACAATTATTAAATTAAAACAACAGATCGATTTTAATCCAATAGCGCCACGACACTGATTATGGTTGATTCTGATCTACACTACTTATAAGTGTTGGTTTCAATTCCTGTACTCTGCCGACCTTGGGCTAATCATGAAGATACTGTTGTAAAAACTGACGTTTTGATGGAAACACAATACAATTATTCCTTCAGTACCTTTCTACATGCATTGTTTCGGCAGAATACTGTGTGAAACGCCCAGCTGCAAAAGCACCAAAATAATCCGCACAGGCCAAAGCCAGTAGGTAAATAAAGGATTTAGCAAATATGTCACCGGTCACGTATCAGCTAGACCCTGATAAATCGAATGTAGGTGAGAACAGATTAGTGGAGGTTTATTTGGGTTTCGTACCTTCATTTATATTCGTATCCGTTCAAACACTGTGTGTCAATGGGGCTATTTTTTGATATCAAGAAAAAGCCCCATTGATTGTGTGTTCACTTTTTAAATGTAGGCGGCGATATCCGAGAGTAGACTTATCTTATATTCTTTACTGCACACAAATTATAGAAACACAAAGACAAACAATATAGAATTATTTTAAATTAGAAAATCATAGGCGAGCTAAACTTTAAAAAGAGAGCTATTTCCCAGCATACCTGATTGGGAGTGGGAGCTACTGGGTTTTAGAACTGCATGTGACTGCGAACAAATATTTCCCTTGTGCAAAAAAATATTTATTTATAAATATTTGCACAAGGCAGCATATATATAAATAACTTGTAGAGGCAGAGGATGCATAACTGGTATCCCTTACAATTGTCGGTTGTCGATACTGTATTCAACAAACATGCAATCTCAGCTTCCTTCTTGCGTTACGTCGTAATTACTTCCCTCCGTTGAATTCTATGAATTTGCAAAACTATTATTAACTACTGAATCTACAGTTCTTGGCTGATATCCTGACACAGCGAATCACAATCATTATTATCTCTTTTCAGTACGTATCAAAATTTCCAGCACAGGGCTAGAACCAGTTCTAAGAACAGGAGTTTATTAGGATTAAATTCATATGAATCATATGAAACTATCATGTTTATCACTAAGTACTATATAACAAAGTAACTTCCCGCTATCTGTCTGTTCCTATGTATGCTTAGATCTTTAAAACTACGCAACGGATTTTGTTATATAGATAGAGTGATTCAAGAGGAAGGTTTATAAACCATTTGACACATAGATTTACACGCGGGTGAAGCCACGGGGCGCAGCTAGTTAACACTAAAGTAATAAATGACTAGTTGGTCATTAACCTCTTCAGTCTTTTCAGGATGCCTCGAGACCTATCCACACCTCTGGTTAGATCTGTTCCTTACATTCTTGCCCTATAAAATAACCTTGCTAATGTGCAAAATTACAAGCATGATCTGTATATCGATAGTGATCAGATAATGCACCGTGCTGGCGCAACAAGGCTCGCGCACACGCACCCGTCAACAGATGATATCAGCGCTATTAGCTGACATCAGATGCCTCGTCTAATTGTGATCATTGTCGACATCACTGCTATCGTAGCGCTGAACAACCACACTGATATTATCAGTTGTACCGGCGACGTAGGTAAAGTACCATACTATTATACGCTGTCATAATATTTATGCAAGCTAATGCTTTGTTATAGAAATTGAGACCCGCGGTAGAGCGTCCAGCCAAGTTCGGATAGAGACAGGCGACGCAATAGCAGTTTCTACACGAACCACTGGGCACGCTTTAGTTCTATCTGTATCTCATTCATTATTAATCCTAAGGACTTGCAATTTCGCGGGTCTGGTGAGATCCATTGTCTTAGCAAGTTCAACATTAAAACAAATGCGGTTGATATATGTAAACTTGCCAAGACACGAACTTAAATAATGAAGGAACGTTACAAATAAACATTAGGAATTGCTATGAAACTTAGCGCCGTCCTCTATCTAATGATCTCAGATCTTTAATCGGTGAAGCCATTGTCTGAACGAACTTGACTATATTTCACTTTTATGTTTTTGATTAGTTAAAGATATAGGCGAGGCTTTAGCTAAGTGGACTATTTTTTATTTCGTCTTTACTACTACGTAGTAAAAAACATAGTCGCTTCCCGCTGTCTGTCTGTCATGTATGCTTAGATCTTTAAAACTACGCAACGGATGTTGATGCGGTTTTTTTTATAGATAAAGTGATTCAAGATGAAGACTTAATGCTATTTGTTGGTCAAACACAGTTCGCTAGCAGCCTTCAACTAAAGGGTGATGGTTCAGGCGAGTACTTGTGTCCGATGATAGTCGCATATCATCTTGGATTGTACTGCCATCGTTCCACTTAGTTATAATCTGGTTTCCCGAGTGCAAGTAAACTGCATTAATCGACCAGCGCCTAACGAACTCCAGACCTTCGAATCTATGTGAGCAAACAGAGAGCCTCTGGGCGCTGCTGGCTCCCGCCATCGATTGTAATCTATTTAGAGGCCTCGTTAGTGCACGGAGCAGCCTGGGATAGACTGGTCTGACAGACAGGACAGGAGAGTTTACAGACGTATTAACGAATATCTATATATACAATGTGTATTGTCGAACCTTGTTCAAACGAGATGTGCGGATACACGACATATATTTAACGATAAAAAACAAAAAATAAAAAATTATATGTTGCCTATCTCAAAAATAAAGCCGATTTAATAATTTTTTTAATGAAAACTAATTCATCTGGTTTTTTCTTCGTTTCTTTTTGAGTAAACGGTGTATTTTATTCAAAGTAGTCTCATTTGAAAGCTAGATAGTTTTCCTAGCTAATAAAATAAGAAAAAAATACAATTTCGGTACATAAGCCTAGTAAAATCAATATTTTTTTAGAAATTTGCAAAAAAAAACTATTTTTATTTTATTTTTGATCTGTAACTTTAAAACTGGGTTATTGAGGTGTACTTTTTTGCATGTTGTATTAAACTTCATAATTTAATCTACAAATCCTCCAAAAATTATGGGTCTATCTCTTTTCATTGTCATGTTATTCACCCTTTAAAATAGGTACTTTCTGTCTTGTACAAAGATCAACAGGAATATCAACTGATTTAATCTACATAAATTATAAAATAAAACGAGGCAAGATAGGAAGAAATGGAATGAGGTCTTTGCTCAACAGTGGGATAGTAACAGCTGTTTAAGATAAAGTTTTTGTTTTTTTTTCCTCTTGACAAAACAGAAAGTACCTATTTTAAATGGTGAATAACATGACAACAAAAGAAGATAAGCCCATAATTTTTGGAGGATTTGTAAACTAAAATGTGAAGTTTAATACAACATGCAAAAAAGTACACCACAATAACCCAGTTTTAAAGTTACGGATCAAAAATAAAATAAAAATAGTATTTTTTTTTGCAAATTTTTTAAAAAATATTAATTTTCCTAGGCTTATGTACCGAATGTGTATTTTTTTCTTATTTTATTAACTAGGTAGACTATCTAGCTTTCAAATGAGACTACTTTGAATAAAATACATCGTTTATTCAAAAAGAAACGGAGAAAAAGCCAGATGAAGTAGTTATAATTAAAAAAATAATTAAATCGGCTTTATTTTTGAGATAGGTAACATATAATTTTTAATTTTTTTATTTTTATCGATAAATATATGTCGTGTATCCGCAAATCTCGTTTGATCAAGGTTCGACAAAACACATTGTATAAAAGAAAGTCGTGTTTGTTACAACACTTATAACTCGAGAACGGCTGGACCGATTTAGCTGAAAATTGATGGAGAGGTAGCTTAGAACCAGGAGTCTAACATAGGATATTAAAAAAAAACCATTTGACAAATCGATTTCCACGGGGGCGAAGCCGCGGGGCGCAGCTAGTTTAATATAAATATCAGACCAGTTTTCATTTGCTTATTAAAACTGGTCTGATATTTTATTATAAGTATATCATTATCTATATATCAATTGTAGCAGTAGTAGTGTAGTCGATTATGTTATAGTTTGCCCGCGGTTTCGCGCGCGTTGTACCTAGTCTTTACAAGCAACATATTATGTATCTATGCATCAGTTTAGAAAACTACGTCATTTGGGAAACTACGTCATCGAAAACGAAAGTTTTGAACCAGTGCGTCCGTCGTAGTATATTACTAAATAAACTAATAAAATTCAAAGAACGTATATTACTAAATAAACTAAACTAATAAAATTCAAAGAACGTAAAGACATAGTATGCTTATCCATTGAAAGCCACATTGAAGTAGCATGTGTTGAGTTGGAGCATACTATTGTAGCAAGCGTATACAGCCCACCATCAGCTTCTTTTGAAATATTTGAAAAAAATATGGATGATATCTTATTTAAAATATCAAAATCAAATAAAAACCTCATAGTATGTGGAGACTTTAATATTGATCTTTTAGAAGTTTACTCCCTCAGTAGCAGATTAACAAATTTATTTAATTCTTATAATCTTAGGCCAACATTTATGGAACCTACTAGAATAACTGAAACATCAGCAAAATGTATAGATAATATATTTGTTTTCCAAAATGAAAAAATTGTCAGTCACAAAATTATAAGCCATTTAAAATCAGACCACTTAGGTCAATTAATTAAATTAAAACATCAAGTAAAAAATAATAATTGTAAAAAAAAAATTAAGTACATTCCTGTGACCACAGATCGATTTGAACGGTTGAAATTGGATTGGGATTTTAAACCATCACCTAACTACTCACTTAACAACCCAAATGAGTCGTATTGTAGTTTTTTTAATAAATTCACCAATGCGTTCAATTCAATATTCATACCCAAATCAATCTTGGTCTCAGAAAAACTTAGCTTTAGTGAGTGGGCAACAGTAGGTATACATAAGAGTAGACAAAAGTTGTATGAACTGTATAGTGAAAAGCAGTACAATTTTAGCCAGGAATTTAAAGAAAAAGTAAAAATTTACTCAAAAATATTTAGAAAAGTTTGTAATACAGCAAAATCAAATTATATTAGCTCGAAAATTAAAAATAGTGAAAATGTAATAAAATCAACTTGGAAAATAATTAATAGTGAGACTGGAAAGGTCAATACCTACATTAATGATTACAGTTTAAAGATTAATGATTGCTCCATCAAAAATGATGTTGAAGTAGCGCAGGCTTTTGAAAATTTTTTTACTGACATTCCAATCTCTACTACAAAGTGTCTGAACTCTTCTCAAATAATAGCTGAATCATTACTTAAAGAAAATGTACCTAAATGCGATATTAAATTTATTTTTACACATGTTGATGAAAATGATATAAAAAAAGCCTTTAAACTTTTAAATATTAAAAAAACTGCAGATCTCTGGGGCATTTCCGTTAAAATTATTAAACCTTTAATTGATACGATTGCACCAGATCTAGCTTTTATATTTAATGAATCCATTGATTGTGGCATATTTCCTGATCTAATGAAACATAGTAAAATAATCCCATTGTTTAAATCGGGTATTAGGTCTGACCCCACTAACTTTAGACCAATATCAGTACTGCCTACATTCAGTAAAGTTTTTGAAAAACTGATTTTACACCAATTGCTTAGACATTTTAATGGCAATGACCTGCTACACTGTAAGCAATTTGGGTTTACTCGTGGCAGGTCAACTACTGATGCCGGTGTAGAGTTGGTATCGCATATTTTTGATGCTTGGGAGAAGTCGCAAGATGCTTTAGGCGTTTTTTGTGACTTGTCAAAAGCATTCGATTGCGTTCATCACGAAACATTAATCAGGAAACTACATCATTATGGAATAAGGGACAGCTCTTTGGATCTTCTTACATCTTACTTGAGTGATAGGATACAAAGAGTTGACATTAATGGGAAACGATCTAAAGGGTCTGTGGTTTCAATGGGTGTACCGCAAGGCTCTATCTTGGGTCCTTTCCTATTTTTAGTTTATATTAACGACCTGCCTCATCTTGTAAAGAATGATCATGAGATTGTATTGTTTGCTGATGATACTTCATTAATTTTTAAAATGAATCGACAAAAAACAAATTTCGACGATGTAAATACTGCAATCTCAAAAGTAGTCCATTGGTTTAGTATCCATAATCTTTTGCTTAATGAAACAAAAACAAAATGTATAAGATTTATTCTACCTAATGTAAAACAAGTTAAGGCTGATGTAAACGTAAAAGGAGAAACGGTAGAAATTGTAGACAATACCGTATTCTTAGGAATAACCTTAGATAGTAAACTTCAATGGGGCCCACACATAGATAAGCTATCGAAGAGACTTAGTTCTGCAGCATATGCAGTTAAAAAAATCCGTCACCTTACAGACGTTGATACTTCTAGACTAGTCTATTTCAGCTACTTCCATAGTATTATGTCTTATGGCATACTATTGTGGGGGAACGCTGCAGATATAAACACCGTTTTTGTGTTGCAGAAGAGGGCTGTTCGTGCGATCTATAATATGGGTCCCAGAGAATCCCTACGTAATAAATTCAAAGAAATAAACATAATGACAGTACCATGTCAATATATTTATGAAAACTTGTTGTACACTCATAAAAACATCGATCGATTCAATAAAAAAAGCGATATACATAATGTAAATACTAGAAATAAGAATAAACTCGCTGTTCCCACAACTAGACTACATAAGATAAGTGCATCTTTTAAAGGGCAATGTATACGCTTCTACAACAAAACTCCAAGTGAGTTGCAAAAATTATCAATAAATAAATTTAAAAAAATTGTGAAGCATATTCTTTGTAAAAAGGCTTATTACAAAATATCAGATTATCTAGAAGATAAAAAAGCTTGGAACGAGTTTTGCTCCAACTCAAAATCTAACAACTTACAGATAAGCAAATCTATGTACTAGACACATAAGTTATGAACATACTGGTGGTTTCTTCTCACTTCTTCCACTGGTGGACAAAAAATTGAAGTGAAAGTTATTTGTAAGCCTAAGGAAATAAACTTTCATTTCATTTCATTTCATTTCATTACCCGTTATGACTTATGTATGACCTACGGAGCTGAGACATGGACACTCACGATAGGGCTGGTCCACCAGTTCAAAGTCGCTCAGCGAGCTATGGAAAGAGCTATGCTCGGAGTTTCTCTGAAGGATAGGATTCGTAACGAATACATCCGACAGAGAACCAAAGTTATCATAGAAGAATCTCTAAGAATTAGCAAGCTGAAGTGGCAGTGGGCCGGCTATATCTCGCGAAGAACCGACGGCCGCTGGGGCAAACGTTCTTGAGTGGAGACTAGGACTCGGTAAACGTAGTGTAGGACGCCCTTCGACCAGGTGGGATGACGATCTGCGAAAAACTGCAGGTAGATGCTGGATGCGGCAATTTACTAATATAATTTATGTTTTTAATAACATTTTGTTCGTTTCATTTTCCAGGTAAGCTCCTTAAGCAGTCGCTCATCAATTATCGTCCTTCTAAATAGTGAGTACAGAGTCCTTTTTTTGCTGTTGATGGATCAAGTTCTCTTTCTCTCGATTATCGCCGGATTTATTTAATCCAGTTTAGTCTTTGGTTCTAATCTCTGAAAACCAACGTAAACATTATGTCCGGTATTCTATCGATTCATAAAAACAAATGACGTCACGGCATATTTATGACAGATTTAAGTTATTGATAATTTTAGCTAGTGCAAGTAAATATGTATTTTTGAGTCATACAAAAGATAAGATTGACTTCGGCGATACGAATAGGATTACTGACTTACGACATATTTGTTAACAGCTTTCTTTAGTATGCAGACTTGTAAAGCGAGGTTTTGTTTAGAAGATTGATCAAAAATATATTATTATGTAAAATTTAAAAACTAAATTTTGTGAAGGTGAATTTGTGCGCGAACAACGCCCGCTACCAAAGGCATCGGCAGCCGCGTGTATGGGTGATACTATCAAAGAGATTAGAATTGTCTCCTTCAATGCTGATTTGGATCACGCGAAATTCCCGCTGACAAGCAAAGCTGAAAGGTTTAATTAATTATGCAGTCTGTCGTCACTCGAGGAAGCGAAGCAAAAACGAGTAAATATAACAAAGAGTACATTAACGAACTCGGGAGACGTGACGACTGACGACTTAATACCTTGACTCGACGATGAATTATTTAATTGTGTTTAACAGAGTCATCAAAAGGGCTGAAAATTAGCTCTTGCTCAACAGGGGTGGGCTACGGATTGGTGGTATCAGTTGTTGTGGCAGTCGAGGCATAGTCATCGACCGCTCTTTCACAACTCGTGGATCTGATATGATTCCACCATCAAGGATATACATATCCTTCATGATCAAGGACGCTGATCAAGTATACTTGATGGTTTCCACTGAGGCAACCTACCAAAGGAAGGGTAGCTTTCACATTTTAGTCACGGATGGTATTTAGCTGTGGATGTTTGTCTTCTGATAAGGATAGTTAGCATAATCATTCCTCCGGCTAATTTATTTATTTTAAAACTACCAACAGAGTAAATACACACAAAACAAGATTTTCAGACAGAATGCAGCCGATGAGCGGTGAACCCCGTTCAGCGAGTCCCTCATTGAATGACATCAATTACTTTCACGACCGAGGATAAGGGAGAACGGGAGATGCTAGTAGTTGGATACTGCCAGCCGATGATGATGATGATGATGCTGAATGTGATAATAAGGAAGCAGGAGAGCTCAGCACTCTCCCATAACACTCGAGTTGAAGCAATCATGGAAACTGTTTATCTTTGAGAGTATTGATTTCCTTCCGGGATTTAAAATGGCTTTGCTTTCTATGCTTACAAAATGATTTAAAGAATTTAGAGTCTCCCTGAAGTAGACAAAGCTTACCTTGCATACAAAAAAAACTCCAATTTTTTTCTTGCTATTATATCCTTATGTGTTGCTTTTTAACCCGGGGAAATCTACATATATTGCTGCTATAGGTGCTTACTAGCATACTGGTATGAAGAAAACTTTACTCCAAATATCTTTCTCCGATCCTTTATAGAAAAAAAAACGAAACGGCCTTTTTTGAAAAGATAAACGTTTATCAAAGAAGGCAAACCAAGCTTGGGTATTCTTCAACGACATCTACACTTTCCATATGATTTTCGCTGAGTAATCGAAGTGATTTTAATTCCTCCTATAATCGCAACCGACAAAGCATAATTCAGTTGACATTGTGTCTTGTGATTTTTGCACATTTTTTGCTCGAGTTCAGTAAACTATTGGGGTCGGGCGGCGGGCGTGCAGTTAAGGTCGCGGACAACTATACCGCCAGCTAAGTAGGTATTAACATCTCATTACTTGTAATGCAAAGCAGCAGCCTTATTGTCTAACTCTCACTGAACATCATTTTCGACATTTCAAGCCCAGTCTGGTCTTCGACTGTCACTTTGGTATTGTGTAAGTAGCTGACACAAGTAATACCATTACCAGCGAGATTGAAGCCCAGTGAATGAATGGAACTTTGTGTTTTGACAGATTTTGGTATTGTGTAACGCCGAAATGAATATCAGTAGCCATCTCATTACCATGTGAAACGTCAAATGAAGCAGGGAGCTCATTCGCGCCTTGTTTGAAAATATTTTGATCAAATCTCTATCCAAATAAGAAGATTGTGGTAAACATTGTGTTTGAAGGATAGGTACCTAGTAAATAAGGACCTAATAGACCTAATAAAGGAAAAAAGTAAGTAATAATTATTATCTGAACATCCAAACATGAGTAGATAAATTCATTTCGTCACAGAAAATACAAAGCCTTCTCTCCAATGATGTTAGTGCATAATACTGATTCTCTCAATAAAATTTCTCCTTCCCAACTTCACAACAGTCATGCCTCATGATATTTCACCTAATATTACAAGTCTGTATATATTGAGAGCACAATATTATACTATACTCTGATTCAAAAACCTGGATATTTTTTTGTATTCAAAAGGATTACAAAACCCAAGGAATATTGGTGGAAAATATTTACCGACATTGGTATCATCCAAGCTAAGCATAGAAGCTCGAAACCATTTTTGTTTTTGAAAGCTTTCATTCATCGTTTTATTCATATAATCTTTATTTTTCGAATTCATTTAAACATTTTTTACTCCACATGTGAGATTATGCATGTTGTATTGCTTTTACCTCGTTGTTTTCTGTTATTGTTAACTTTTCATTCAAAAATGTCTATGTTGACATAAAATATCTTGGATTCTAAATCGGAGTATAGTCCTGTTACACATAATTACTTGATTTCAGGCGTTATAAGAAATAAGTATAAGAAAAATGACTGAAAAAGCATCAGCGTTTAGACCGCAGAGACTTGCGGGCTGGCCAGCAAGCCGCTTATGTTGCAGAACAAACTATTGGAATACTTACAAATGTGAAGTACTTGTACAGTCTTGTGAACAACGCAAGCATCTCCATTGCGTCGATAAGGAGGAGATGACATGCCATCGTGCGCATCAACCCCGGACACTACATCATCCCTCTTTGTAGGTGTACGGCTTTCTACTTAGACAGCGAGCACTTATCCCTTTGTAAGTGCTCGCTGTTCATAGATGATTATAGTATGTAAGATATTCAATATTGTGCATAGCTTTAAATAAATATTGACATCTATCTAAAATCACATTATATTAAGATAAGCAATTCAAATGTATTAGACACATAAGTGATATATGTATATGAACATACAAGTGGTTTCTTTTTCATTTCTTTCGACAAAAAGTTGAAGTGAATAATCAAATAATCTTATTTGATAATAATTTATAGTAGGTATAACATTTTACTTGTCTAAGTGCTTATTTTGTTAGCCTAAAGAAATATTCAACAAATTGTGGAGGAGTCGAACATAAATAAATACAACAATTTTAAAAACAATCCACATTTATAATTTTACTACTAATGTACAGAGGTAGGTAAATAAATTTGTATTTCTAATTATCAATTTTGAGTGAAATGTGGTAAGAATCGAACTCAGGTTATGGGTTATTGCTTTGAGAGTCCTGCCAGGCCTCTCAAGAGTTTGTTTGTTCAGTAGCCGCGATGGTCTTCTTGAGATTGAACACCGGGGGAAGAGGTCGCAAGGAGGGTTTTGCATCTGGTGGTCTTGCTTGTAGGGGAGTGAGAGCGTTGAGGTGAGCATGGCGGGAATTGTCTGCTTTACCACGAACTCATTTATCGAGGGTATTTGCAGGTCACGTGCGATAACCGTGTTTCGTACGTATCGACTCGCGCCAGTACAGACTCAGAGCGATGTTATGTTTGGCATGAATCCTCCTCTGCTTGGTTCTGGAACACAGGGCATACCACGCCGCCGGCGCCGCCGCGGCGCTGCATATTTAAGGATGTAAGGTTTTGTAAGCCCCGATCTTCAAATACACTTTGAAACGAATATTTTTTAGCAAAGAACACGCCAAGTTTTTTCGCACAGACACCAACAAAATTTACAAATACAAACAAAACTAACCTCGAACTTTTGACAACTGCTATAGTGAGTGACATGAGAGAGTTTGACAGTAAAAAAACTTACGTTTCGTTACTACTTTTTTAGTATACTTACTGACAAAAATACGTGATTGTATTGCAAATAATAACAAAAATAATGCACAAGCTTTGTTTTTACAGCATAACAAATATAATAACCATTTTTGCAACTATAAAAACAGCTAAATCGCCAGTAGTACCAGTGGATCTACTGGTTGTCCTAGATGCATTAACGGAACGCAAGAAAGATCGAAAACTTGAAAATTGGATTCACCTGAATCATTCATTCCCAAGCTCATGTCCAGTTGAAATCCTTAGACAATACCGAAAACATTATGACAGGTTTGACAACTGGTAATGGGCTTAAAGTTCACTGGTAATGGTCTTGAAGTTAGACAATAGGGCTGCTGGTCGTAAGTCTTTGTAAGCCCACGTGTTTGGAGCCACTGCTCCAAACACAGTCATAGCACGCATAGCATATATGCGTTATAAGATACTACCTACCTAAAAAAGCTCGTTAACAGAATTCCGTACGTTAGAAAAACAAAAATGAGTTATTTCGTCTTATGGCGTTTTTTGTATTCAGTAGATATGTCTGTCGAGCTCGGTAGTAAACTGTCAAAAACACGAATAGAGCAGGCTTAAACCATCTAAAATCAGCGATACCTTCCGTTCCATTAATATAGCCATGGGCCTACCATAATATGTGTTAGCACCACAAAACAGACAGCCTTCCGCATTCCGTACTGACATCCCATTTTAGTATGAAACAAAACGTGCGAATGAGTGCGAGCGGAGCAGTGAGCTGTCAACTTTATCATTCGACCTTGGATGCACCCACTCACCTACAGAATCAATCAATACTATAAATAGTCCTTATTACAACGCAGCAGAGTTTAGTGGAACATGTGTTCAGTATTTTGCGATTCACTTAAACAAATGGAAAAAAATGTGTGTTGTTTGTTGGTTTATGTGAGAAATGGCGGTATGGGATGATTGTTCTCGCACGCTCAAGCTATTTTCAGCATTTCTCTGAATGTTCCTGTAAAGACTGTCAAGATAAATTTGAACAATTTGCTCATCTCTTTTCGAGGCTCACTCATAGGACCATATTGATTCGCCGCCGTCTGTTATTATTTTAGGATCCTTTACAATAAGATTAGTCGAGTTTTCAAAGATACGAGACAGCGCTTCACTGCCCAGCCTCTGCGGTGCAACGAAATGGTGAGCGCAGCAGCTCCAGCAGCGGGATGACGACATAATGCGCGAAGTGGGCAATGAAAGTGTTGGTTTAGTAAAAATCCAACAAAGTTAGTTAGTTTAGTATAATAAAACGTTTTTTTCCTAATTTCCCCGTGTAATTTCCTCGTGTGTTTTTCCTACACGTGGCTTTTTAAAACATTACCAGTGATTTATTTTTTCGTTTGTGGAGCGAGGTTATTAAACCGTTCATCATCTCCGCAGGGGGAAGGGGGGAGGAGGGCAGTTATAAAGAAAATAATTTTAATAAACGGCTCCGTTCTTTACCTTTTTTGACCGAGATGGTAAATTGAAAACTCGGCACTAATAGGTGGAGGTTGTCTTTGATAATATTGCTTCGAACTGTTAATTTATTTTCTGCGTCTGATTGACGTGGTCGTGAGGGTTTTTGTTGTTATTTCAAGTTAGGTAAAGATTATTTAAACTTAAACCAACTTATCATCAAACGGCCCAGTCGGCTTGGCAGTTATCTTGACTAAGGTTCCATAGTATTCATTTAAACTAATTGTGATGAGTAGCCTCATACGTACCACAGCTGGGCAATAGCCTCCGCCGGATCGCACGGTGAGCACCATCAGTTAATTTAATTAGACAATATTTTAATAATTATACAATAACTGGGAAATGAACAGGAAAAGCTAAACGACCTTGGCTTCTCATTCCTTTTGTACGATAAGGTGTTTGTTGAAGCAAATGCGATCGATAACAACACACAGCCGCATTCAGAGCCGCCATTGTGCTCAGGATGAAGCATCCACTCGATGTATGCACATATAGACTTGTGCAGTGCTTCGCCATTCTGAGGCACTTTAACCAGACCAATCCAATTGGTTGTTACACTTTCTAGCTAGTCTGAAATACTGCGTGCTCTGTCACATAGACTTAGTGAAATGGTTGGGAAGTAACGCTGATATACCTGTCGTTAGCTATGGTTTATGTTCGATATTTGACGATGAAATGGCTAGATGACGTCAGCAATGGTAACTGTACGTCGACTTATCACTTTTGTAAACTATTTTAATATTTAATAATGCTGGACAATCCACACAGCATTAGCTAGCCCCATGGCAAGCAGAACTTGTGTTATGGGTACTAGATAACTTTACTGATACACATAATACGATATATTACATAGATATATATATTTTATTATACATAGAAAACAACCATAACTCCCGGAACAAATATCTGCAGATCGTTCGTTCACACAATTGTTCCAAAGCGGGAATCAAAACCGCAATCTCCTGCGTCGCAGGCGGACCTTCGCCCACCGCGCCACATCGGTCGTCGAAACTATGTGCCTGATACATGAACAAATAATTACAAGTTCTATTTGAACGGGTATTTATCGCGTTTATTTACCTCCAGTAATCCCGTGACCACGACAGTGTGTAAACCTGTTGAAACGTCGGGAAAAATAGCTAAATAAAAGCGATAAATACCCGATAAATAGTACTTTTAATTATGTGTTCTGATCCGATGGTAAGTTTAAAAATATTGACGTGAACAAATGATTGTGACCTGTGTTGTGTCACATAAAGCATTGCATCCCGGGCACATTCACAACATACATACCTAGGAATAAATAATGTGAAGCCGTTCCGGCATGAAGTACATAATGTGATGCAAATATTTCATGAGTTTGAAAGTTGCGAAGCGTAAGTTTGCCAGACCATTTCGTTTATGGGGCAAACGATGCTTTGTTTCATCAAATTGAGCAATATATCTAAATGATGCACCGTTTTTAGAAACCGAGGAAAATTTCATTTCTATCGATGATGGCGCTCTTTAATTTAAAAGTAACTTAACTTGAATCTAATTACATTCAACAAATATACATTAGTAAATAATACTCATGCTAAACTAGCTTTCTGAAACATGTAGGGGTTTCATTAAGATTTCTAGATCTGGCTCATATTGGAAATATAGCAGATCTTTAAGAGCATTGTTTAATGAATCGTCCCATCCCATAATAAGGCTTTCCTTTTGGATCTGGGCCAGGTAGACCAAATTATTTGTTTCTGCCTGGCGATAAAGCCTCAGACCTTGACCTGTGGTTTCTACTAACTTATTCAGTTTTGATGATATAATAAACTGTCGTTCGATATGCGGTGAGTTGAAAAGGAGCTCGGTTTTTAACTGTTTTGATCTATTATGAATTAATCTCGTCTCTTCATAAGATACCTACTTTTCTTTGGAGATAGATATTCTTGTTGTCGAATACACGCATCACATTTGTTGTGCAATCCAACTTCCTAGTTCATTCCCAACGGAATGCTCTCAGACTATCTTGCACCTTTGCATGCATTATGTATTCATTTCTGCTAGCCATTATCTCGGGAGAATAGATGTGCTAGACATCCTATCCAAAGGGATCCTGCTGGATCGCTAAGTCAGATGAGGACTGCGCAGTGTACCGGCAGAGATTGCAGCTTACTGAGGCTTACCCCCATATCTTTAGTCATTACCTCAAATAATTCTCCACTCAAACTTGTTCAAGGGCGTTTCGAGCATTCCTCCAAAACATGCTCGAGTTTGGTATGCTTAGTCGTTAATTTGGTTATATATCAACCTCTCCTATATACCTTCGCGATGGGTAATTGTAGGTTTCATCGTCGTAAATGTAATTGAGATCCCACCAAAAACATAAATGTAAAATAGGAGAGCCAAGTTCAATGCAAAAATTATGATTGGCTGTGGGCTTCGCGGCAAAAAGAATTGATATCTGAATGAGTGCCAAGTCAAATCTATGTAGGTTAGATTTGACTTGGCCAGTTTTTATCAGAATTAAAACGTTGAATAACTTTATAAAATGACTGATGTAATGAAAACTGGCCAAGTCAAATCTAACCTACATAGATTTTACATTTATGTTTTTGGTGGGATATCATTACTTTTTGTAAAGAAAACTAGGCAGGTATTGACTCGGCGTTTCCAAATATAATTCTACTTGACAATAGATGGCGACACTTTGTATCATGTAAAATAAACCTACGTAGGGCTCAGTAATAATATATTTTAATAATCAAATGTACTGAAATTTGTTCAACTACACAACTGACCAATATAATTCTTTTTGGATTTTTCTGAATACCGCATCATATTTTAAAAGTTCTCGAACATTTCCATTGCGACTCGGCATTTCCAAATATAATTCTACTTGACAATAGATGGCGATACTTTGTATCATGGGAAATAAACATTTATAGGTACGTAGGGCTCAGTGTTATTATATTTTAATAATCATATGTACTGAAATTACTTCAACTTAAGTTCCTAAAGACTTTTTAGTCGCCAAAATTTTAATTTTTTAGTTTTTATAGTCATTTTTAAAAAAGCCGCCTTCTATCGTCATCCATTAACTTATAAAGAAAAACAGGGCCAGGGCCGTATTTAGAATCCAATTATTTTACTGAATGTCCCACGGCTATGTTGAAACATAGCATGTATGGAATGCACCTATGGAATGTTTTATAATAAATATTCTATATTGAAAGTACTTTCCCTCCGTGAGACAACTACTATAATAGAAGTTGTTTAGTAAATTTTATGAAATTGAAGCCCACCTATTAATGCAATTTTAAATTGTGTATGTTCTAGATTTCCATCTCAAGATAATGTAAGACAGCAATGGATCACACAAATTAATAGACAAGACTGGACTCCGACGAAATATACGAATATTTGTTCTTGCTGATAATACTGATAATCATATTATTCTTCTGATTAAATCAATAGCTGAAAAATATATAGGTATTCGTTTTAAGCATTTTGCAACCATAGAAAATGATAGGGCAACCAACCGACAACAATTAACCAAAACAGTTATTTTTGCTGGAAAATGAATTTTGTGAATAAAATAATTCTTAGTACGTCCCCTACACTAGTGACATCTAGTGTGAGGTAGTAAAAATATGTAGTTACTTCGAAAACAGAATCTATTATTTGCCGGTCCCTAACAACTACACTGTATTCTATTGCGCAATCGGAGACGTTAGTACTATTGCTTATTCTATGCAATGCGGATTCTATTCGAATTTAAACCTTATTTCATTGACATAAGGTCGTCGTCGCTAACATCGCTTATTTTTTGACTTTTTTTTATTTTTTGATTTTTTCCTACGCTTACACACAATTACCGTGCTGGATTCCAAATTTCATCCTTCTAGGTCATCTGGAAGTAGGTTAGAATTAGGTACTATATATATGTCAGTCAGTCAATGTGAATTTTTACGACTTTTCGACCTTCATATCTTTGTAACCGTTTGAGCTAGCTTCATGAAATTTGGGCTTCTACATGTCCTTATGGATATAATTCAACACACGTAGTTTTATGTGTTTACGTTAAAGAGGTTTTGAGTTATAGAAGGGTCAAAAGTGGCACCAAGTGGTTCGTGTAATGATACACTCGGCGCGTTCCTTTGCTTGAACTTGGCTTGGTCACGCTGCCGCGCGCCCTGATAGTCTCCAAAATCCATTGTAAATAACAACAAACTATTTCGAGGAGCATTCAAGGTAGGTAGCGAGGTACCTTGAGATGACAGTTCGTTATTCCACTCGTATGAAAAAATTCTCGAAGGCTGTTTCGAGTGAAGGATTTTTTTACGATCAAGCATACCGAAACGCATTTGGAGGTTGAGTAGAGTTTGAATCGAAGTCGAGGTAATGACTAAAGATATGGGGGTTAGCGTCTGGTAATCTATTCATACAACCTTCTATTGCTGTTGATAGGCAAGTCAGGAATATACTATATGGCATTTACTATATGGGATGCTGGACATTATCTTATCGTTATCTTATCTGGAAAAAAGAACTGGTCAATACTGGTGTAAGAACGCTTGTTAAATATGATGTTGTTCTTGCTTGAGATTCGAATTCGAAGTATCTTCTATTCGGCCAATCTGATCTATTGAACATTGGTAGTGTTTGGATCGTAAAGTTATGGTTAGTGTTTATGATACGCTGAACACTGGGAGCAATCTCTGTTTACCGCAGAACCGATGGAGCGTTGTTTGATAAACAAGGGATGGGATGTGAATCAAAACGGGGCTTCGCAGAATCCGTTTGAGGCCGCCCCGTCCATTTATTGTTTGTGTTATTTTGTGATTTACATTTTATCTTTTGGCGATAATGCTCCTTTGAAAGGATAATGTTTATGGTCTGTTTGTATACTTGGGATTGTAAATCCTGGCTTGCGGATATATTCTGAGAATTTCATGTTATTCTTACACAAGTGGCTCATAAAAATTGGTGAACATCGGCCTGCCTTAAAGTACTTTTTCGCAGGCGGATTTCAGTACTTACTGAACTACTTTTATTTTTAATAAAAGTATTTGTATCATAAATGAAACGTTGTCGTCAGCAAGGCATGCTTGTAGAACTAGGAGCCAAATGAGCCCTCTTATGCAATTCTGCTACATTATGATCGGCAGACTTTGAATTTAAATTCGCAGATACTCTAAAGTCGTTTTTACCTTCCAATTTATTAAAAATCCCATTAATTTCTCTCCCCCGCCCAGACTAGACATTGTTTAGTCTGGTGCATTATTTGTGTTTCTTCTATGTACATCGCTTTGGTCTGCATTTCTAGACACCCGCCAGTCAAGTGGGCATCGTGTGTCATGTACTCAAGATAGTAACAGTATCATTTCGAGCGATAAATTGATTCTAAATATAGTTTTTGTTTGACGTCACATCGGTACTGTGGTAGTGGACATATAAAGAGTAGTTCGTCCCTTCTCGTAAATATGTAAGTTCTTACCTACGTGAGCCCAGACTTCCGGGAAATACCTCTATTTTTAGTGATCATTGGAGGCCCTATTTATGGAAATATATTTTGGTATCAGCCACTCGCGATTTAAACATGACAACACCATGCAGTTTTAAAGTAAAACTAGCTATAGCGCCCCACCCGGCGTCGCCCGCGATCGAAGTGTCGAGACGCGCCGCGCCGCCGCCGCCGTCTGGTCTGCAGTCTAGAGTCTAGTGCTGCAGGGGTGCCGCACCTTGACTTCCGTCCGTGGTCGGACACGTGTCGTGTCCTCGGCGAATAACACGTTATTTGTGAAATACCTAAAGCAAAGTATTTCTGCACTCAAATAGAGTATTCATTTGATAGAAAGTGTGCTTCTGTTATTTTCGAGGTAATGGTTGTGATCATGTCTTCTGGGAAATGAAAATTTTAGCCCTCTTTTTCTGTATAATTCCACTGGGAGAATTTGTAACTCTCTATGTACAGAAATTGTATTTTTATACTTTAAAGATGTTTTGCTTGAATTGAAAGATCATTCACGTCGCTTTCACGATATAATGTATGTATTGGTTGAATGGATGTCGCCTGTTTCTTCCATCACTAGTTTTATTGTTGAAGGTATTCCATAAAAATACAGAATGGATATCGTTTCTTCGATAGAAATTAACTAACAGTTTTTACCAAATTTGTTTTTTTTTTGCTGTATAATGTGTTAATATTTTCATAGTATTAATATATCGTTAGGCTCAAAATGTGTTACTGTAGCAAGCATAGTTATAGTTTGTTCGCTCTCCATTATTCCGGCTTGGTACTGGACTTGATTATCCAAGCAATAAAATAGAAATACAGAAGAGTCACAGTCTGTATGACGTTTAAAAAAGCTCTTTGTCTTATATCTCAAGCCTTAGGTTCAGCACCCCTGCTCCAGACCAGACCCTCACCTCGCAGCATTAATTCTGGAAGCTGCAGATTTAAGGGCACCTCACCGACCCCCAGGAGGGTAGTTTTATCTTCCGGCTTCATAGTTGAATGCCCCTAGGTACTGTCTGTCCCTGTCCCAAGATGTACTATCCCATTAATGTTATACTAGTTTCGTTTTATTAAATTGGTTTCATTTTTTACATTTAAACATGTTTCTTAACGACCGCGTTCAGTCTCACAATACAATAATAATGCTTTGCTACAAAAAACTATCGTAGTTTAATGTTTGATTAATAGTGAATTGAACACAAACTAGGTTCATTGTTAATCCGCTAACAATTGGCAGTAGGTGTCTTTACTATGACAAGGTGCTAAAGCTCTTCCTTCCTACATTTTAATGCTGTCGACGACTGTACATTTGTTCACCTTAATGTATTGGGAAATTGGATAGTGAGTATGAAAGAGTAGGGTTTATATTTTATTGGAGAATCAATGCCCTCGTTAAACCATCGTAAGTATGTACGTTTTATTCATTTGAGAGATTTATTTACTTCCTTGTAGCTTTCTTCCTGGTTCAGTTCTTTTCGTGGGGCTATATTCGTTTTTATCCACGACGAGGCTTGCTAAAAATAACTGGTAATAAGAATTTATAAAAACCCGCCCATATGGACCTTGCAACTATATAGCACTAATAAAGAAGTTTGTATGCTTGTTATGTCTGCCCGCCAAATCGATTAAACGGTTCAGGCTGAAATTCTGCAAAGATGTTGATTCAGGCCCTAATTAACATAATACGTACAATACTTTTTACCCCGGAAAAACGCGTGAGAAGCCGCGGGCATAAGCTAGTTGCTATATAATTCGTCTTTTCGTAATTTACTGGTTCTGGAAATTCTTCCACTTTACCGTATTAACTATTCATTCACCGTGAGCGATACTTATACAAAATATACTAGACTTTTATCATTCAAATAAATTCATTTGTAATGCAAAGCAAAGCACTGTAATGTAACCGTTGTTACAATGTACCTAAGATTCAATTTGCTATGAGCTGCGCAGATCTGCAATGAGTTCTCACTCAACATAATGTGCTCTGCAAATAACTTCATCTCATCAAGTGCTTACGATCCCATCCATCTTCAGCTATCTCATTGGATGACGTCACGTGCACTCCGCGCAATGGGATCCGAACCTTACTGTAGCTGTTAGCGGCGATTTTTTTTTATAGAAAGAGTGTTTCAAGAGGAACTTTTACCACGGGGCAGGGCGGGGCGGGGCGGCGCGGTGTACTTCAAGTCACACCGCAGAGCATAGCAGTGAATGTGTTAATGCACGAATCTTACCAGTGTTGATGGCTATTGGTTTAGTGGCTAGAAGCTGAAATTAATCAAAAATTAGTGTTGACCGTTATTTTAATAGTTCAATGCAACTCATTTTGCCCAATTGTACTAGGGGTGCTTTAACAGCGACTAATTCTGACCATTTTCGAGTTCCGACTGTACTATTTTCCTACATATCTGAACCGGTTCATCCGTTAATGTTATTATGACTATTTATTTATGTTGTACAAGATCTGCACGTAGAATATATAACGCTTAGCTATCGTGTCCTGGGCTCGTACGCGAAAAAATGAAATCGAAGTATCTTAGTCGTTTTCGTGCAAACGCTAATCCTATGCAAGCGGCATAGGGTTCGGTTTTGCATGAAAACTAATCATAAAATTAGATTTTCCTTTTCCAAGTGGGCTTTCTGAGTTTCACTCAGTGCTTTTAACTGAGTGGTTTTAGTTTAGACAAATCGTTCATAATTGTTTGCCTTCCGTGTAAGCTTGCAAGTCGTGCTTTTCACTTTGAGTTCAAGATAATATCCTCGGTAATAAATAAGGCAGCACAATAAGGAAACCCATCGTAAAATCATGCATGCTTGCGTCTGCGAACATAGTTGATGTGGTGATCATTATAAACCTGCTTGCTATTATGGGAGTTTTCCGCGTGTACCTTACACGCGGAAAACTCCCATAATAGAAGAAAGAAGAAGAAAGAAAATACATTTATTTGACACCATACATAACACAATACACGACACATTACATAATAAGAAAGAATACATACAAGAAAAAAGAAATATATAAGGAGATAGATAAAAAACATACAGATAGATACAAATACGTGTTACATAAGGGGCCAAAAAGGTCCCTGTCTCAGCATTATGCCGCTACAAGCCGGAGTTAGTAGCGGCGCTGATTTTCAGACAGGTCCTGGTGTGGTGGCACAAAGCTTTAAAACATTAGGTAGGTACTTACATAAAAGAAGACAAGAGTAGGTAAACATAAAAAACATATAGAGAGAATAGCAAGTCATACTACAGACTGACAGGCGGAACTCGGAGTGAGGCGAGGCGACATGCTAGTGTAGTACTATTTTAAAGCGATAAGGTGCTACAATGATATACAATGTGTTTTGTCGAACCTTGATCAAACGAGATTTGCGGATACACGACATATATTTATCGATAAAAATCAAAAAATAAAAAATTATATGTTACCTATAGTTTACCTAGCTAATGAAATATGTTTTTTTTACTCTTGACAAAACAGAAAGTACCTATTTTAAATGGTGAATAACATGACAATGAAAAGAGATAGACCCATAATTTTTGGAGGATTTGTAGATTAAATTATGAAGTTTAATACAACATGCAAAAAAGTACACCTCAATAACCCAGTTTTAAAGTTACAGATCAAAAATAAAATAAAAATAGATTTTTTTTGCAAATTTCTAAAAAAAATTGATTTTACTAGGCTTATGTACCGAAATTGTATTTTTTTCTTATTTTATTAACTAGGTAAACTATCTAGCTTTCAAATGAGACTACTTTGAATAAAATACACCGTTTACTCAAAAAGAAACGAAGAAAAAACCAGATGAATTAGTTTTCATTAAAAAAAATATTAAATCGGCTTTATTTTTGAGATAGGTAACATATAATTTTTTATTTTTTTATTTTTATCGATAAATATATGTCGTGTATCCGCACATCTCGTTTGATCAAGGTTCGACAAAACACATTGTATATAAGAATATTTCTTATTAATAAAGAACTGAACTGAACTGAATGTGCGGCCATGTACAATTTCTTACAAGCAGGTAGTATCAGGTAGCAGTAGGTGCAGGTCTTTATAATGTATAATACAATAAATAAATAATGTTTAATACTTTATTGTACACCATTATGCACATCATTACAAAAAGACATTACATGCGACAAGTTTAATGGGTGGCCTTATCGCTTTGGAGCGATCTCTTCCAGGCAATATTTGGATTATATTATTATTTCTTCGAACACGACTGTCAAGTAGTAATAACCTAATATTAAAAATAAACCCGACCCCGCCACGCGGAGGGCTGGAATCGAATTACCTACTATAAAATATAACCTAAAATAAAACAGAGTTTTTTGATTTCTTTATTATCAAAAATGCTTCAGCCGTTTTGATGCCTTCAGGTAGCCTCGGCCCAGAGTCTCGGCTATCTTACAAATTCGTTACTACAATAAAATAATAAATCATACTCTCTCGCCGGCTAAAAAAGTTCAAATCTGTCTGGGTGGTATGTAGGTCTAGTGGAAAGTGTATACAAACTCCCCCCTCCCCCTCCCTCGTCGTCTAGCTCTTAGTGCGATTAGTAAAGGGCTCTGGAGGCTGGGATATGTTTAAATCTGGGGACCAATTCTACTAACCAATCGCTTTACTATGACAATGTATTTGAGGCCGAATAGTTAGACCAAAGAAGGTCTAGATAGTTACGTGCGAGATATTTGCACGGAGAGATTGATACAAAGGTTTCAAACTTGTCGTGCGTCTCTTCATCTTTTTCTCATTTCTTTTATCTAGAATACCAAAATGTGTCATCGATGATGTCTGAGACGAATGATCCCATTGTCATATTGAAGCCATTGGTTTAGCAGAATAGGGCCCCTAAAGCTCGGAGCAATCTGAGGAGTGGTCACGCATGTCGGGACGCGCGTCTTCAATCTTTTTATATCTAGTTCTAAAGAGTTTCACCCTTGGGCAATGATTTCTTTTTTATTTGATTTTGTAAAGTGAATTAGATAGGTTAGCTTAAAAAAAAAAAAAATTGCCCAAGGGTGAAACTCTTTTTAATTTTTATTAGTATTTTGGAATCTTAGGTGAAAATTCCTACCTACAGACTAGGTTCCAACGGGATTTGAACCAATTGTTCCACCTACGACTATAATCAGTAGGTATATGGATTTTTTCTAAATAATAATTTTTGATCCTGCCCATGTACTCAAGGTTATTAATTTTTTTATAAATTAAGCTAGAGGTCTTACCGCTCTGCTAATATCTTTAAACGTTTGAATGTCAGGCTCGTTTACATTACAGGTCACAACGTCTCATTAGCCTTCAGCTAACTTTAGCTCTGAACTTTGCGTGTATCCACAAAAAGCTGCAATAACTCACGGCCCTGGTGCAATTTTCTGATCTAGCAATCTAGGCACCTCCCCCGCTAGACTTCGAAATGCTGACTTGGTGACATGAACCTAACCTAGTTCTAAACACCTTCTCAGCACATATATCTATGTCCACTAATGAACGAGCTTTCCTCAAACAAGGGGTGTGTTGCCATAATGCCCGCCCGCGACAGGCTGATTGACGGCAGTAGAGGTGTTAAAAATACACTCTGAAAACGTGAAAATGAAAAATACTGTAAGATTCCGTTCGCGTAACATTTACAGCGACGATCTGCCAAAGTTTGCAAATAGGCGCAGTAAATAATTAAACGGATTAGCATACAATGAAAGCAAAGTTTAATAAAATGTTAATGAGGCACTCCACTCCACTCCCACTCTTGTTTACTCAGTTGTTGTTTTTGTTGCAGGTAAGGATTTCATTTAGTCAAGGACGCGTTTTACTCTACTCTGGTTATACCGCAGCGGAGCTGAGGTATGAATAAACCATACTATAATGCTGGACCATCCACACAGCATCATCTAGCCTCTAGCTAAGCAGATATTGTGTTATGCAAATACAAATACAAATCATTTATTCAAATTCAAATAAAGTTTATTTCTCTAAGCTTACAAATAAGCACTTAAACTGAAAACCAAGTATGGATACTAGATCGATGACTGATTCACATAATATAATATATTACATAGATAGATAACTTTTACTATTCTTAGTCCTGTTAAAATTATGAAATTATATATAGAAAATACCCCAGAACACCCCGGATAAATATATGCAGATCGTACAAACATTTGTGATGCTGTGTGATACTACTTAAGTTCTCCAAATAACATAAATTTGGTACAAAATGTGCATTCACATCGAATTTTATTGGTCTGGTCCATTTAAACTGAACGTAATCCACTCGAAGACAATCTGAATAAATTTCATCGATAGCCTTTTAAAGTCCAGTTACACTCCGTCTTGTACAATGTACACCTCGCTGTAAACCTTCTTTACGAGACCTTCATATCTACTTTACTTGTATAGCTACTGTACTTTACTACTATACATTTATTCTTGCATTTTCTTTAGAAGGAAGCCTAGAGTAATCATAGCTAATCCAGTAGCAACAATTCTGCTGTTGTCGTGCTCAGACTTACGAGTATTGATGGCTGCACCGAGACTTGTGCTAAGAGTAGCCGACACGACGACGACGCCGACCGACGGTGAAAGCGCCCACTATGGTGCCCATAGGATGACGTGAATAAGTTGCTATTGGTGACAAACAATAAACAGCTCAATTAAATTCAGAACAGGCACCTTATTTACTTATTTTAGGGAATCTTTCAGCACACAAATACATAGTAAGGACAACAGGTGGCTATTATAAGCTCCCACATATAGAAACAAAATACAATTGCAAACAACGCAAAACTATAAAATGAGCTCTAATATCCGCATTCATTACCACAAATTAATTCACTATAAAAGCCAATTTTTTATTATGAATACATTTACTGTATGCATTCACTTATTGTATATATGAAGAATGCTTGCTCTCTATGGCCATCGCTTAGGGCTTAGGCTCTAAGCAAGCTCTAAGCCAAGGGTTATTTAATCAAACTTATCTCCAAAGAAAGGATCCTATTTCTTCCTCTTTCTCAAAACGACTTCTTTGCCCCGCAATTTAAGAAACAGCTAATTTCTCAGTCAACTCTCAAAGTCTCAACAATGATATTCATTATTGTGGGCAATATGAACAAAGATAGTATGTTCCTCAAGTTTATAATGTAGTTAATTCTAAAGTGTCGTGTGACACAAGTGGTCGTACATCGCGTACAAAGGTCCAATAACCGACGACGCGCTTTACGACTGAAACGGACAAAGCCGCCTGGAACGCAAACTTACAACCTTTCCGATCCATGGCGCACCGCACCATTCATGCAAAAAACACCATGATAATATTTGTCTTGTATCCGCGAAAAAATACTTTCAAGGGTTTTCCTCGGATGTTGCTCATACATATTTTTTCCCAAATACGATGAAAGGAGTTTTTTTTAAGTAAATTATTAGCGTGTTTTTGGACAGCGGATGTGGTTTTTTGTCAGGTTTCAAAGGAACATTTGCCACTCACGGCCCTGTCTATATCAACAATCTGGGTCTGATACCCATTACGAGAATTCTTCCAGTTATGAATGAATGTGTACGAGTGAATGTTGTTGTTCATATATTTCCCTGCTTGAGAGATATTTGCGCGACCACCATTACTAACATACATCCTGCGCATCTGATACAAGTGGTATTATTGCATATTGTCATCTCAGCCCTTTGTGAGCTGCTGAGACAAAGAGATGACGGATACCGTTAGTAAACATGAGGGAGGAGTTACTTCTTCGTTCGCTGTTCAGTCAGATACGCAACCATCACTATAGGATAATTATATCTGCTACAAATAACTTGTACAAATCTACAAAAAACCAAATAACTTTACTGTTTTCACTGACTGTACTACGACAACTTGTCGGAAGATACCTACTAATGAGCCTACTAAAATTTGGCAAAAATTGGATCAAAAGTCATACATAATACAAAAATACAACATTTGTGATGATATAAAGTAATACAGAGCAACCTGTCCAAAACTACTACTAAATCGAAACTAGGCCATAACACTTTGTGCGCCCACAGCGCGCACATGCAGAGCTGCCAAGCTCTCTGTGGGTTGCGCCGCGCAATGGCTGGGCGGTAAATGCGTTAATTCCCTTTGGTGTCGCGTCACCGCAATCCCAAAGGATTGTTCGTTGAATGAAACTCGGCTGCATAATTCTGTCGGTTTGTTAGTGGCACTCCCGGGTATCCAACTCCGAGGTTTGGCAAGCAGGCAGCCTCGGCAGCCGCTCTGCGCTTGCGCTTCTGCCAGGCCTGATGCTGCATTGTAGCACTTTGAATCCAGTTTTCTTAGGGGCAATTTCAGGGGGGAACACTGGAATAACCCTTTGATAGTAGATATGATAGAACAGGGACGAGAAGAAATTCCTATCTCTTTCCTGGGATAGAAAACTCACACGAAACAGGTAACAATACAGAAATATATACTTACAAAAGAGGAAGTATAAAGGACGGCCTTATCGCTGATAGCGTTCTCTTCCAGGCAACCTTAGAATAGACTGGACATGAAGGAACAATATAGATAGACTGGTGGCACTTGAATAGTTATTTAGAAAAAAAAAGAACAAATATTTACACCACGTACTCGTACGTCGCCGTGCACCTCATACGTGCATCGTATCATCATTATTTATATATCTTTGTCGAATACAGAGAGAATCTTGATTTGTGTTTTTTCGCAAACTTTTTGTTTTAATGATGGCTTAAAATATCACAACGGCCTTAATTTTATTCCAGGAAATTCTTCCTTGCCAATTCAATAAGGATTGTTTCCAATGTTCCCATCTCGTAATAAACAGAAATAGATCTAAGGGAGGAAATATTTGCAAGTTAAGAAACAATAAGATCTGATTCAGTCGAAAGCGAATTTAAGTACTAAAGATGTACAAGCCCTTAGCGTTACTTATATATTTTATACATACCTACGGCACAATAAATAAAATAAAAATAAATATATTGTCAGAAAGTCAAAAGTTATAGCATTTATTTCTTTAGGCTTACAAAATAAGCACTTAGACAAGTCATACTTTATAAGTACTATAAATTATTATCAAATAAAATTACTGTTCACTTAAATTTTTTGTCCAAATAGTTTTAAAATAAGGTCTCGACACGTCTTCTGAAAATGAGCGTCCGCAGCCGAAAAAAAGTGGTTTAGTTAGTTTTCTCGAAAATTCCGAATGGATACCTACATCTCTCAGTATGCAGTTTCCTCGTACTTTTGGCGTCCGTTCCATCTCCATCAAGGCATTATGTGCTGACGCGACATGCGACAAGGCAACAAGTACTTATTTCCCATGTTCATGGCCTTGCTTTGCCAAAATAGTTGTCCCATTCATTCCACGAGTGTGATCTCGCGAGGTTGGCCGGGTAAAGGGCTTCACGGGCTCCACACACAGCAGCTATAATGTACATATATTGATGTACATTACATAGATATCATCTTAATGTCTCTCACACACACAACAGGTAATGTAATGCATCTTTCCCATCATTTTCAAAACTTTTTGAATATCCTTTTCGAAGAGAGATATACAGACATGTATTGAGATGTATTAAGATGTAGGTACTAAGATGTATCGAAATATAAATGTATATTTTCTCTCTGTATCCTAAGATGCGAAGATGTAAAAAATACATTATAGCTGTTGTGTGTGTCTCACGAAGAACCGACGGCCGCTGGGGCAAACATGTTCTTGAATGGAGACCACGACTCGGTAAACGTAGTGTAGGACGCCCTCCGACCAGGTAGGATAACGACCTGCGAAAGACTGCAGGTAGATGCTGGATGCGGCAAGCTGAAGACATGGCGCTTATTGGGGGAGGCCTAAGTCCAGCAGTGGACTGATATAGGCTGATGTTGATGATGATGATGATTATAGCTGTTGTGTGTGAAGTGCTTTAGCGAGGCCCCCGGCTGCATGCGCGTATATCAGCTTGTTTACACCCGGCGCGCTGTTTATGATTCTCATGAAGCTGGGACAATATTACTTGCTTTAGCCTTCGTCGCGTCGCGTCGGTGGGAAATGCTATTTGCTTTAACAATCCCATTCAAATCACTGTAACTTCTATGTCATGTGAGGTTGTGGTCAAACAAAGGTCTATTGATTATAAAAAAACATCAGTTGTAATGTTGGTGGTGACCTGACCCGATGTCTTACGTATAACTTATACGGATCGAACGACGGTCGTCACCAACAATACATGTCTTCCATTAGTGGACAAATAATCTAACAAAAATCTAACTTTCTTATCACTACATAGTATAAAACAAAGTATCTGCCCGCTGTCTGTCTGTCCCTATGTATGCTTAGATCTTTAAAACTACGCAACGGATTTTGATGCGGTTTGTGGTAGATAGTGATTCTAGAGGAAGATTTATAAGAAGTAGAAATGCGGCTTCAAGGGGAAACACTCGTGATGCCACAATGCACAATGGACGCTTATATCACACAAAAGTTATTTTACACTGTGCGATGGATTCTACATATACCACGTCATTTTAAGGAAATTATCAGTCACCTTGTTATTGAATAACATCATCTATGAAAATATAGTTAAAAGCACAGAAATTTACTATAATAGCTGGACTTCACACAGCATTATCTAGCCTCAAGCTAAGCCGAGAGTGTGTTATGGGTACCAGATAACTGATATACATAATACATTACATAGAAAGATATTTTTTTTATTATACATAGATAACGACCAGAACACCCGGAAAGATCATACGCACAATTGCTCCGAGGCGGGAATTGATCCCGGACCTCCTGCGTCGCAGGCGCACCTTCGCCCACCGCGCCACAGAGGTCGTCAAATATTTATCTATCTAGTGCCCGTTCTCAAATCACCATTACGTACAGAACATGTTTGTCTTCGCGGGTTTAAAGGAGCTCTTCCTTGTTCGGAGATCGGTAAATAACATCATAAAGCTTTAAGACCGCCGGATCAGGCAATCGTTCCCAAAGCGCAGGTAACGTCCCGAGATCTGAAGGTGGGAAGTGACGCTAATTGCTTTGGATCTGTTTACTAATGTAGATCTGAAGCTTTATGTTTCATTTAAGATCACGATCAGAGATTTATCAAAGATATGAATTATCGTTATTCTTAAACATTTCCCTCATTTATCGTTGAAAACTGCCGACTCACTCACAGGGAGTAAGCACACTATACATACACTAACTGGAAATATCAAGTGTGTAGTAGTCCGCTATCTTAAGACCACTCTATCCATGTGGAACATATTTGACCAGCTCTATTTTAAATCGATGAGCTTCCACCGCTTACCTAATCATCACAGGGCTCTGTCATGGCTCTGTCACACTGCTGTAAAACACCTTGGCATTTTCAAGACAATTTGGAAAGCGCTGCTGTTCACTTTCCATAATTATTGTCTTGAAGAAGCATATAAATGCAATTTGTTCTTATTATTCCTGCCTGCAGTAAAATATGTTCTAAATATTTCCAGAGACCTGGAGTTCTTTATCAGTTCCTTGCAGCAGAAAACTGTACTATCTACAAAGTCCTCTATCGTCGGACCCGCGACCGCTGTGGTCCAATTAAAAAAGTTTCCTGGCGTAGTGGTTTTAGAGTCTACTTTATTAAATTCTTCAACTTTGCCTCGTTACAAGTTATTCAGTTAACTTGTAACTGGCAGTTGAGAGTAACTTTGTGACGGAAATTAGATTACATTTGAATTCAATTACACAAAGGTCCACAAAAATGTAAATGGTAGCGCGCTCGGGGCTCGCATTAAGAAAATAATATGAGGTTTTGTTATGCTTGCTTAAGCTTGGGGAAAAGGAAACCGAAATTACAGAAGAATAATTGACAGAACAGAACATTGCAATTTTATCACTTAATGATGCTATGATATAATCTATTCTTGAATCGGGGAATAATTGCGACTTCTCTTATCGGAGGCAAGATACAATTGGAAGTCGCTGAGTCAAAGGAGTTATGTTGCCAAGGAGAAGTTATGTTATCATAGTCTTGCCTAGTGTTCAAAGTCTAACTAAACCAACACGTCTTCGTAATAATCAATAAAAGGGACACTGATCAAAACAAACCCATTCATTGATCTTGTAAACTTGCAGGCAATATTTCATGGCGTATCATAATTTATTGCGATCTGTGTTTCTGAAACAATGGCATATGTTCAACGGTTGTTTCAAATATAATGCCTCTGTCATTTCCTGACCGCACGAGGCGCGACAGTGAGATGGGTTGCGTTGCGGGGTAGGTGTGGGTGACATGTTTCAACTACCCTCTCTTTCACAATTTTTCGTGATACACTCATCACATCAGGTATTCATAAACAGGATCTAACGATCCCTCTTTATTTTTGTGAATATCTTATAAAATGAGTCCTTTAGACAATTCCCAATATCCTTAGTAAATTTAGATTTCTGTTATTCTGAGGTAATTACTCCGTTTTGAGTGTATTTATATTCTCTGTAAACACAACGTATGCGTGCAACACAACATGTGTTGAACGTTGCATAATTTAATGAATAACCTCCATGCTCTAAACTAAACCTTTATATACTTACCAGTTAATATACTTCAATAAATAATTCATACATTTAAACAATCAACGAAATTGGCAGTTAAAAAACACAACAGTAAATTTCCTTCAACTCGCTTAAAATACGAAACTTGCTTTGAAACTTGAAACTAAATGGAAAATCTTGTAACGGTTCTCTTCAAGTCATTGGGTTTCAATTCCTTTGACGACCAGTCACCAGCCAGGCGAACAGAAAACACCCCAAACTTAGACCGTAAGCCTGCCCAAGTGCCCAAACTTTATGATACTCAGTTCCCATCGCACAAACAACATCCCGTAATGGTTACGCTTCCTATTATGGTGTTACATTTCCAGAAACTGGGGAATTAATCACGAACTATTTCTATTACTACGAGAACAGAGATTTAGATACAGTAGTATTGCGGGGATTTTGTGAACAATATAATATCTTGATTTATATGTACATTAGCAAGGACAAAATCATATTCTATGGTTTTTCGAACGTGAGCTTGCTTTTGAATATGATTAAGGTTAACTATGGAATGCATTTGTAGCTATTTAATGTTTTGAATATACTTAGTAAATGTACATATATACGTACGTGTGTGGGTATGTAATTGATGTGTGTGTGTGCATAAATCAGCCCATGGTACACTGCTGCTGACGTCAGCAATTTGTACCGGTCAATTCGTGCTAATATTGGCTCGGCACCTATGTGGATGACGTCACTGGAGGCGATGCAAGGGAGTGTATCCTGTGATGTGGGTACTTACTAGTTATATGCAAACTAATTCAGTCGAAGGTATCCATCCATATCAACCTAAGTACATAGTTATGTGATAAATTCGAAAGAAACTCTGCTCGTATCATTTTCAAGCATACGTAACATTTTCAACTGAAATTATGTTGACGAAAAGAGGCAAAAACATTGTCTTGGGTAACTGGGAAAGGGCATATTTTTGCCCAGGATGCGTTACTCCAGGTTAAAAATAAGTCACAAACAAAAGCTACAATTCTTATAAGTTCCTAATTTATTTTAGTATATTACTTCGCTTTCATGTTCAGGTGATTTTGGTATGCTGTTAATGTAGGTATGTCTTCGCTCTTTCCATTCGTTTATTTTCTTGATTATTTTTTTCCTCTTTTTTTGATAGGTTACTAATAAGACACGCGTGCCCTTATAATAGCTTCGTGTCATTTTACTATATAAATGCTGGTGAAGCCGCACAAGTTCGTAGTAGAGCTGACGTAGGTTGGTAAGATAGGTAGGTAGCTGGGTAGTATGGGTAGTCAGGTAGGGTGGAAGTAGGTCACGTGGGCGTTCAGATAGGATGCAGAAGTAATTGCTCGCTCCGATGACTCCAGCATTCTGAATGCTCTGAATGACGAAACTACTTTTCACGTATTTCAAAGAAGAATGTATGAAATGCAAGGGTCATTAGATTGACTTTATAAGTCTACATGCAGTTATTTTATTCAATTACCTTTTGGAATTACAAGTTTTTTTAATGTATGTACTAACTTCGCGGCTTCACACGCGTTTTGTCGGTATAAAATGTTTTTTTTTTTTATGTTGCAAACTAGTAGGACTCTTCAGACACTGGATCTGTAAGTACGCTAGTTTGCGGTTACTCTTAAAATCAATAAAAACTGTTGCTATAAATGCAACATCATTTTTGATATCATACAAGTAATTTTACTAGTAACTGGTATTATTACTTGGTTTAAAATGTTGCTTTTATATTAATCCAGGTCTAGAACTGCCTCTATGCAAAATTTCATCCCGATCCGTTCTTGAGTTTAGACGTGAAGAGGTTAAAACATGCAAACTTTCAGATTTATAATAGTGTAATTGAGGTGGTTTCTTTCACTTCTTTATAATTAGAGTAAGTAAATATATAACCAGTTGTGTAGGTATTGCCTTGCCGAGTACTAGGAGTCTATAGCTAATTGTTAATTCTGAAGGCAGTTGCGGTTTCCCTAAGTGGAAGTGGTTTCCGTGCGCCAAGGCTGCACTTTTATATTCAAAGTCGGAACTGCAATCGATAAATTGGTTGTCTTGTCTTAGAGATTGTTTCTAACCGATTGCAAGTTTTCCTCTGCCTTTCGTGATCTTACAAAGTAGGTACTTAAGACACAATAGGAGGACTAGCTTCGGTGGCGTTGGACGCGTCTTTCCACTGCCTTTCGTGATCTTACAAAGTAGGTACTTAAGACACAATAGGAGGACTAGCTTCGGTGGCGTTGGACGCGTCTTTCCACTGCCTTTCGTGATCTTACAAAGTAGGTACTTAAGACACAATAGGAGGACTAGCTTCGGTGGCGTTGGACGCGTCTTTCCACTGCCTTTCGTGATCTTACAAAGTAGGTACTTAAGACACAATAGGAGGACTAGCTTTGGTGGCGTTGGACGCGTCTTTCCACTGCCTTTCGTGATCTTACAAAGTAGGTACTTAAGACACAATAGGAGGACTAGCTTCGGTGGCATTGGACGCGTCTTTCCACTGCCTTTCGTGATCTTACAAAGTAGGTACTTAAGACACAATAGGAGGACTAGCTTCGGTGGCGTTGGACGCGTCTTTCCACTGCCTTTCGTGATCTTACAAAGTAGGTACTTAAGACACAATAGGAGGACTAGCTTCGGTGGCGTTGGACGCGTCTTTCCACTGCCTTTCGTGATCTTACAAAGTAGGTACTAGGAGGACTAACTTCGGTGGCGCTGGACGCGTCTTTCTGAGATACAAAGCGTATGTATGTATGTGACTGTCATTCCGGATCTACAATACATCCCTTAGCCCAAACACCTCACAAACTGTCGCCTTTATAATATAGTTTCTGCTCGCGGCTTCGCACGAGTTTTCTATGGCAACATTTTAAGGTTATTTCTATCCAATGGGAACTTATTTATGGCATAAAAAGTTTTATTCCAAGCCCAGAAATACCTGTTTGCAAATTTTCAGCCCGATCCGTTGAGTAGTTTTTGCGTGAAGAATTAACAAACATTCATCCACCTCTATAAGCGTATTTATATTTGTCTATTTTTCAATCGCCATCAAAGATCGTCTTTTTTTTCAATATGTTTTTCTCTAGTACAAACAGTAACTCTGGTGAACATGCAAAGTAGGTCACAAAATAAGCTCTAAGTAATTTTTTAAACTCTCAAACTTTTGTTTAGTTTTAATTATATCTAAGTATCATAGAAAAGTAAACAAAAGTTAAATGTAAAACTTTGGTTGGTTGCTTACATTGTAGAGCAACCAACCAAAGTTTTACGTTACTCAACCAACAAAACGAAGAGGATGTATGATGTAGAGTCTACATCAAACATCCACTTCGTTTTGTGAAAAATTCGTGAACTCACGTAAACTCCACTAATAACGTTTCTATCAAGTAACTGGATACAAAAAGTCGGGCATTACCGTCCGCGTCGTAAAGTTGCCAGCTTTTACTCCGACTCGTTACTTGAACCGATGCAACTATGTGGACATAAGACATTTAGCGGCTCTCTTCTCCTGGCCAGTCGGGGGTGTTCATTCGTAAAAATGTTCATTTGATGCAGCTTGTAATATTGTCGGTAGGTATAGTTTGGGGGAAAAAAGTAGACATTGGTATTTATGGACGCATATTGTACAAAAATATACAACCACGAACAACACGTAATCTTGATATCAGCTAGTCGGTTATTTTCCCTGTCTGAAAATGAGAGGTAAACACATATCGTATCCTCCGATAGATAACCATCAGATCCCATTCTATTTTGCACCTCAACTCTTACTCGTCCCATTTTCCATCTGTCTGTTACCTTTCCAAATATTTGTCTCGGCGAGAAACACCGAATACCCGTGTAAATATGAGATGCCTGTCGCGATAGGGATCAGCTATGCAGACAGTATACATCAAGTATGCTCCAGGTAATATTTCTTGGGTTTCCCTTGTCCTCTCCCCTATCCCCTTGCTTTGCTTCCTTCCGCCAGTCGCTGGCAGGCGCCGGCCGCGGGCGGACGCCTCACGCTCCGCGAATTATTTCACCACCGTTTTCATAACGAGCTCAAATTTTAAAAAGCTAAACGTATGCGAATTTAAAAAGCTAGGGAGTGGAGTTCTTTGTTTGTGGGGGTTCGTTAAATCCGTTGTGTGATAAAAATGATTCAATTTGAAACTGAACAGCAAATTTATCGCAAATATTTTTCAGTATGCGAAACTCTGCTTATTAAATGCCTGTGAAATATACGTCTGGTTTAGAAACAAATTGATTTAATCAGCGCCGCGCGTACGAACTTCAACAAAGCTACTTATGAGAAGCTTTCAAATGAAGCTTCTGAAGTTATTGGAATTACGGTCGGCTTAGTGAATGTGTGATCTTTTGCCTGCGTTCATTGAAGTTAGGTGTTACAGAGAATGCATTCATCGAAACCCAATCGGCTGTAGGCCACGCGGTTACCAAACGCGTAAAATATTTAACTTTCACTAATTGCAGTTTTCTCTATTCTCAACAAAAAATTGCCATGGTAGGAGGCTGGTATAGTTTTTCAGGCGATTTCACGGACAACAGCTAGTCTCCCGCTCCACGCTATCGAGATGCAAATGTCGGATCCAATCAGCCGTTTGTCGTGAATGGAATAGACGAGCGGCGTACAATATTAATATCCTGTTGCTACTTTATGGAATTTACGGAAATTTTATTCTGCACTTTAAGGAGAAATTATAAATGTTTGTATCCGGCTTTTACTTTGAGATTGAATGGATCGCTCACCTGCACCTAATGGAATTTAATTTAATAAAGTTCCTAGCTTGTAAAAATGTTATATATTTCTCGTTTTGCAATCAAAAATATTACTGGAAAAATTATTTTGTGTTCGACCAGTTGTCGTATCCATAGAACCTACTAGCTACTACTTTTCTGATATTGTCAAACTGCCAGATGTAATGAGCCATTGGAATAATTCCAAAGCCACCAGTTTTTCAATACTTTTTAAAGAAGCTATCTATTATCCACTTCACAAAATGAGCTTAGTTTTTCATAAGTAAATATAAAATGGTTTATGATTTGCGGCAAATCACTTCCGCTAATTTTAATCCTCGTAGAACGCAGACAATATTGAAAACAACATACATATTAAATCTCGCGCCAATACGAAACTTCGCGATTGCCATATCAGTAAATGTTTTTCTGATGTTAAGAAAATATTTTACTTTAAAATTAAAAAAAACGAAATGCACAAGTAATGAATTCATAAACCTATATTCATGAGTGTTCAGCACCTGCTTTGCATGCATTTTCAATCGCATTTTCTGAATAAAGTTGTTCATAAGTTTCATGCAATAAGATCAAAGTTTGAACTAAGTTACAAAACAGCTTTGCATTTTAAATTATATATAAGAATATTTCTTATTAATAAAGAACTGAACTGAACTAAAGACTTTAATATTTTATTCCGTCTTTATGGCAGCAGGTTTAAATAAAAACATGGCAGCAGCGCGACGCTATATTTTACAACTTTTAATTAGGGAAAATGTGGTTTTTAGACATAGACATAGACATAGACATTCATTTATTTGCTGCAGAAGTACAAAACATAAACAAAGTAGGTATGACATTTTGAATAAAAAATAACTTAATTAACTTATAACGAGAAAAAAAAAAGAATTGCAAAAACAAAAGAGACAGATGTGTGTTACAGCAGCAAAAAGGTCTCGACTCAGCATAGATGCCTTACTACTCAGGAGTAGATAGGCGCTGATATTCTGCTGATATTCTGTTTTTGTTTACAACTACATTTTATACTTGCACGACTTTATTCTCATAATGCGGATTGTGCACTACGTATTTAAGTCATATATCCCCAGGAATATAAAGAAATCAAAGTTTTTATAAAATAGGTACTTAAAGCCCAGTCGAGTGAAGTCCCTTTCCATACAAATTGGAAACTAATTCAGCGTGATCTAGCAACAAGCGATCTCAACTTAACAGTTTTGTCTACATGGTTACAAGCAGGTAGGCACCTAGCTAGAGGGCTTCTCTAAAGGGCAAAGGGTCTCGCTTGAACCGAGAGCCGAAATAGACGAGACGACCCTAAAATCCTTAGTAATATTAATCTTATTATAGTTTACAAGGCCCATATATTCTTTTCTCTCATAATCCTTTGATCAAAGTATTAAGAAAATGCACTTCTAGCCGAAATTCGGCCACGCCGCGGACCATTCTCGAGAACGTAGTGTTTGTGTGAAAGAGTAACAAACATCCATACATACAAACTGTCGCGTTTATAATATTAGTAGGATTTCCTAGAGGTTTTTACAGGGCAACGCAATACTTAGCCAACGACATAGAGCACTCAGTGATTTTGACGATTCAAAGCGGTACCCTCAGAGTAATAAGGCGGTACCTATAAGGTGTGTTTTGTTCACTAAGTTTTGACTGATTTTGATGACATACTGGCACTACTGGCCTATTATATGGCATCGATGGGTATAGTTGGGTTGGGGTTGGGGTTGGGGTTGGGGTTGGGTCTATATGGGTCTAGTTCGTTATATTTTTTAAATCGTTATCACCTACATAACAATATTGTTAATATGAATACGTGATACAAAACCCAAGGACACGGTCCCTACTGTTAGTTGTTATTGTCCACCATAACGCCTTGACGACACAGCTGACATGTCATATCCATTATCTCTTGCCCTTCGACCCACACGCCCTTCATCCCTCCGCATAGGGCTCAGAGTCGCCTGGCATTTGTTACACCATTGTGAGCAATGCTGGATCGATGTTCAATGGCATACACGACGCTTTGTTTTACAGGACAATTATTTAAGAATGTAAAGGAAGATTAATGTAATTATTTTAATTTGTTCAGCCTTTTTATTAGGGTTCCGTACGGGAAGGGTGAAAACAGATAAAAGTTTATCAAATCTCGCACATGGCCGGTTTATTACGATCTCAATGTGACCGCGGAAGCGCCAGACCTTCCCCATTTATTAAGAACTTACTTGACGCGCTATTCTCGAATAAAAGTACTACTAAATTTCATAAATTAATCTTAAATTCAAAAACTAAATATGTAAAAAGCGCTCCTCGATTAATTTTTCTTAAGCTAACCTAGAAAATTATCAAGAAATGCTCGAAGAAAAGATCGAATGACTTCAAATTAAATGTTCCATTTTATTTAATTAAAAACAATAAGTTATTAAAATATTTCCAATACCTAATAAAATAATTGAGCGGTTAAATACCCCGGCAGAGGACAATTGAATCGGCATCGGTGTAGAGCAGAAATGATCCTCCGGAAGCCGCCGCCCGCCCTGCGCCGCCCTAGCCCCGCCGCCGCCGCCCGCCTCAGCCCCGCCGGAACGGGAAATAAACCCGCTCCGGCCGTTGAACCTACTCTCGCCAGACTTCGATACAATTGTTATTGTCTGCTCTAGGTGCTCATCACCCTATATTAGTCCACTGCTGGACGTAGGCCCCAATGAACGCCATATAACTAGGTGATAAAAAAACGTAATTCAGATGTGATAAGTTCTTAGGCACCGCACCTACTACGTTGTTCTTGCATGGGTAGGGTGTTTAGACGTCATTGACGGACACTCTGTACTGTAATACCTTCAAGTATCAAAACGACTAAACCGATTTTGATAACAAAATACTCGCCTCCAGCTTTCACGGTTCTGAGCTAGGCTACATTTCGTTGGGCATCACATCATCCTCTCGTGAGGAATCGAGGACCGAATCGGATTATTTAAATCATCGCTATCGTATTAGGTAATAACCAAATGAGTTGTGTTTCATGTTAGTTTTCCGAATCTCATAACTGGTTTTTGTATTCTTAAAGCAAGAACTTCATACGTAAAAACGTTCAAAGATATAAAACTTCAAAAAAGTATTTAAAACTACCGATCCAAACCTTAAAATTCTTTCACGTACTTATAGATAGTTTCGTTTACCCCGAGTGTTGCTGGCTGTGCTGGCGAGCACCACGTGAACGCAGCTGATGCCAGAAGCTAGTTTCATCAGATAATGGTTCTCTGTGCATATTCATCGAAGCCCATCACGTGATGCTACTATCGAATAGTCGATAGCTCATCTATGCAAGCGCATCTGTTCTTAAAAGTTTTTTTTTTATTTATATTAACATAAATATATAAAAAAAATAAGCTTTATTCCATATCACAAGTAGGTACAATTTATAAACAATGATAATACCTACTAACATTATAATTTTAGGAATAAATAGAAAATAATTATGTTAGTTGTCTTGCGTCATGAATTCATGAGATACGAGTAGGTGAGTGAGTTGCTTCTTAATATGGACCGCTTGCGGCGTATGTGAGTATGAACATAGCTAAAATTATTATCTATCTATATTTCAGCTATAAGGTAACGGTGTATTCAAATATTTTAGACACAAAGGAGCTCGATACTCGTGCTGTGTGATACTATCCGCGGTACTGAAGTCCTCGCTGGTTATAATTTCATTTGTAGGCGGTTTTACTTCAAATATTGAATCTTTGCTTCTGCTTGCGACTTCGCTCCCATCGTAGGGTACTTGGATACAACACAGCTTTTAACACTCAGGTTTAATGTAATAAATAAATATTGCAGGAGAATTCACCCAGCATCATCTAAACTCAGACAAAGCAGAGTTTGTGAAGATAACTGAGACAATACATTACATAGATAGAAAACACCCAGAACATCCGGAACAAATACATATCTGTAGATCATACAAACATTTGACCCGAGGTGGTATTAAAAGCCACAACTAGGTGACGCTGTGTGAATTGTCCAGCCATGCCAAAAAGTTATCCGTAAAATATTAACTGAAACATTGGAAATGTTAAAATGCGCATTTTATTTCGGCTGTAAAAGCTTTGTTAGTATTTTCTAAAGCCATTAAAATCATGTAGTTTAAAAATTTATAACTTGATTTTAAAATAAAACTCAATTTACCTTTAAAAAGTTTAAATTTATTTCACTCTAGTTTATTTACCATATTAACTTTTAATTTATTTCTTTTTTTATGGTCAATAGTCGTTTGACCTCAACCTCAACTAATGGAAAATGATGTTTCAAAGTCAGCGTGAACTTGTAAATGGAAAACTCTGTAATGCATATTAAACAGGTGTCTTTATCCTTTAAAATAAGAGGTTCAAATATGACCTGAAGCTTTAAAAATGAAAGATTTATTTAAAACTGGCTGGACGTTCGCGTCGGCCCAGTGAGCTCGAACATATTTCGTAACAACCTCCCTCTCGACGGGCTCTTTATATTCAATATGTTATAGGAGAACTGGTTCGAAGCTTCATCCATGCAAATACAAAATTAAATTATTCTTCCATTCATTGGAAATAGAATACATTTGTATTTGCACAATTTAATTGCACAATTGCACTTTCGCAAATGATACTATGTTTTCACTAGTGCGTTTTCGTGCATTTCCAGTAACCAAACCACCCTTTTTTACAATGGTTTGCACTGTTCTTTGTTTATCAGCAATATAATTCAATTGTATACCATCAGAGCTTGGCTCGGTTTGATACCGACGCCTACACTTGTGTTGTAGCAAACGCTCTGACATGTTTAGATAAGAAGCAGTCGGTAAACTTAATTCCAATAAATGTGAGTAAAACAAACGGTCGTCCACACATATACCTCCTGTCATACAATAATCAACATACTTTGAGCTATCATAGTCTGTGAAATCAAGTGAATTTAGTCATAAATCAAGGCTAAAATGGAGATTCTCTCTTCTCATTCATTATTCTTTCTGTACCATGGAATGGAGTAAAGTACAGTCTAGTATAGCATATTAGATCAGCCCTCCCTTGGAACTATGGATCAGCAAACAAGCTTCATCAAACTGATCCATTTACGAGTACTAACTGCGTAAATAGCTACTTAAATAAATCAGAAGGTTAAACCATAAATTATATGATTTTGTGGTATAAAATCAAATTAGATGTTGGCTACCTTTTGTCTGTTCTTTAACAAGTATTCGCAATTTGCGTGGATGACATATTTTTGTCACAAAGGCATCGTTAGTAACGAGTCATTGCTTCGAACAGAGGCAGTATAGGTGGCTAGAGCTTAGGTACGAACAAAAGTCAATGTTGGCAAACTGGATTCAAGTTCCAGCTTGTAGGTAAACGGTTGGAATGAAAAACGGAGATGTCTAAAATAAACGAAAAATAGAAAAAGATTTAAAGTGTAGATAGGCAATCTACACTTTTTAAATCCTAAGAGCTCGCTTCTAAACGATAAGGCCTTCCAATGTACGAGTACTTGTGGTATGTAATGTATTTTGAAAGCATACCCTCTTTTATAATGGTGTGCGTGTTTTCTGCGATTGGCAGACCAGCCAGACAGTTTTTATTACCATAAAGCATCAAAATGACTAACTACTATTTTGGTAAACGAGATATTATTTACCAAAGAGGTTTTTTTACCTATAGATTTCAATTCATTACATGGCGTTAATTATCATTCTTGTATTGTAAACGCACTTTATGGCAGGTACCTAACTGAAAACAAGATTGGCTGAAACTGGTCAGAAACATAATTATTGCGGGCTACCTCGACCTCAAATTAACTTGCTAATAAAGTCAACATAAGCTCTGTTGGTCTAGCTAAAAAATACAAGTTCCAGTGGGTCTTATCATAATCAATCTACAATAGCCCACAGCTGGACATAGGCATCCCCTAATGAGCGCCATAGCACCCTGTCTTCATCTTGGCCGCATCCAGCATCTTCCTGCAGTCGTCATCCCACCTGGCCGGAGGGCGTCCTACCTGACCGTGGAACTGTGGCACCTATACTGCTGATAATCTCCACGATAGATAAAGCCAATGGTTGTTAATAACCCAGATATTTGCTATGCAAGGAGATCTCCTCCCATGCATAATTCATCCGCTAATTTATATTCTTTCCGGAATAAATTGACTTTTTTGGGTTAAATCTATTAATTCAACTTTGTTACCCTTTAAGGAGAAAGAAAGAAATAAATTTCTCGAAATGAAAGAGATATGCCACGCTGATTGAAGATGCCAAATGAATAGAGGCCCCTGATTGCCTGAATCAACCTCTATTCATCAATAAATTGCTCACAAGTCTCTATGTGTTCCCAGCTCCTTAGCTTTTCGCTCTGTGATTATCTAGTATGGTTGCTCTGTGATTAAGTATCTTTGAATTCATCAGTCCTTTCAAATGATTCTGAAAATAAACATCTTCGTAGAAAGCTTGTTTGTGTCAAAAAAAGCCCTTATAAACCTTTAATGGACGTAAACGAAATATCAGAAGGTATTATATATGTATATATTTCTGTAATCTAACGCCGTTTGTCCACCGCCAACGTTAACGATCCGTTACCTTTAACGAGATGACGGCGATGAAATAGCGGTTCATACATTTACGTGCATTTAGTATGACCGCTTGTCACCGCACGACCGTCACCCGAGGGCCGTCATCCGGCCGCCGAAGATATGAGTAATTCGGCGCGAGCCTAAGATTGTGACGAACCCATTATTTGTTTTAAGCCTCCTCTTCCCTATCGGTGATGATCGTTACTGGTATATCATCTGCAAGGTGATCGCCGTCACGCCATCTTAAACTCGGCCTTAACAGCCTTAACATATCACTTGCATGGCGATTTACGAATGATTTCAAGGCGAAGTGATTGCCCAGCCAACATGCCGTGCGCAAGTCACCACTGTGCTAAGGCTTTCGAATGATATCGTTATCAGTGACGTCACGGTGTCGGTGGACAAACGACCTAACTCAGTATATCTTGTCGTTGACATCGGACAACTTGAAACGATCGCGTTCGGAATCACTTCCCGTGATTGTAGGAAGTTGTTTGTGAGCAATAGGGATCCCTCTGGGGCACTCTTCGCCACTCGGCGCGAGTACCTTTTGTCTAACTTTGTCCGCTTATTTAATGTTTCGGCAACCAACAAAACTAGCTTCATTCTGCGGCTTTACACTATTTCCCCGGACAAAAATACGCTCATGTAAAACCCACTATTGTCCAGTAAAGTCGTTCGGGGAAAATATCAGAATACAATAGTAAAATGTGATTAGAGATACACCTCTGTGCCAGTTTATTGACATAAGTTCAGCCGTCGAGCAAATGTAGGAATAGGATAAAAATACTTATAGTTTTAGTTTTTATCGACCGACACGCAAAAATATGTAAACTCATTTACTAGTCTTTATAATATTAGCATGTAGAAAAGCTTCCCGTTGTTTCACTGACTTCTATCACATTCAACTTAATTACAGAACTTGCTCCTTTGTAATTAAATACCAAGCAGACGCAAAAACTCATTAGACACAGTTTATTGTTCCAGCAAAATGAACAGGCAATCCAAAACGAAAGCAAACACTAAGTACACTGCGGGACAGTTGAACTAGCACTATCTCCGATCTCCAAATAAATCATAGCACTATCAGCTTTGGTTGGTCGTATTCAACAAGCTCGCGTGACCGCTAGTTCAACCCCGATGGGGTTCTATCTCTAATCGCTTCACCCCCACGTAATACAGCTAATTTGTATTATACCCATACAATGCACGTTTTATAGTCGTACTTCGTGCTTGTTTTCCGTTTCATTGTAGTGAATGTGGCTTTTTGAGTGAGGGGGTAATCTAATAACGTGGCTTTTACGTTATAAAAGCATTGTGAGTGGTATACAAAAGTTTTTTGAGGCGGTGACTGAAAGACTAGACTAGAATATGAATATTATTTTCCAATCGTGCCATTGCTTTTAACCTTTCTCATCCAATTATACTAAAAGAATAATATTGCGAATAATTTCATATTTCAGAGTTAATTTTGATCCTATTAAAACACAAACCGCAAACATTTGCATTATTCATTGGCTAAGTTAATTATAACTAGGTAAATCCTGAAAGCCCGTGAGTAAGTTTAACGCATGAACTCACCGGGCGTGCACTGTACAAACGAAACCAAAGCAAACACGTATAATAAAGTTTCTTTACAAAGCTAACATTCAAAGGTAACGAATGTTCGTTAATGTATTAATGTTCATCGTTTCAATGTTCATTTGATAAGAACATTAACTGTAGTGTTCACGGCATTACGGCAGGTTAGCCGCCCGCCCTTGAACTTGGGAACTTCCTTTGGGCGGAACTCGATCCGTGTTAACGACTGGATTTTATACGACTTGTGCTCAGAGTAATGTCAGTCGTTTGCAGAGCTTGCCTTCAGTGAACTTTGAAAATCCGACGCTATGACCTACTCTAGCTATACACTTCGTCCAGGAATTAATATTATATTTGGTATGCATATACCAAATACTAATAATATACTACTAATATAATATAATAATATAATATATTACTAATATAATATAATTGTCGGCAGGTGACTGAATAACGGAATAAAGTATTTCATAGACACAGTTACTTTTGACAGATGGTGATGCGAATCTACCCGAAAAAAATTGACTACGTCATCCCATTTTTTCGGGTCGATGTAGTACTTATGTAACGAAGATTAATGTAGATTATTATTACATGACAAAGTATTGAAATTGTTTAAAAAATATAGTTTACCGCTGTAACTCAATTTGTCTTACTTATTATCACGGAAATTGAACGCGTGTAATGGCGCGGGCTGAAGAAAGAAGCAATTTTTTTTTTAATTTTGTCCCGATTCACGCTAGTTAATGCTCGGATAGGATGTATAAAATGTTATAATTCTAACCTCGTGATTTTCTGACGGTCGGTACAGTAAGCAACACAAATATTCAGCTTTGAAATAAATCGCCCTTCATTTAAAAGTGCTGTCTCATTCTACCTTAATTTTCCAGTAACCTGATACTTCGTAAGTCATACACCCAGTGCCTTTATCGACTAATCTACAAATAAACCTATTTAGCTAAGTACTTTACAATACTCATGTCATCCTTTTGGGATTAAAACCTGTAATGGTATAGTTTGTCAATACATCAATACAATAAAGTAAAAGCAAGTCACTCGTGTCTTTCAGTAACATGCCTCTTCACACCTAAACGGCTGAACGCATCTTTATGTTATTTAACATGGAGATAGATCCCAAGAAAGGACAGGGGTGGAAGCTGTAATATAATCTAAGCATCTGTAGAATCAGGTGTAGCGAATCGTAAAAAGCGCTCAATGCACATATTCACATGAAAGTTATTTACAGCCTGCCCTAAAGCTGCTCCGGCCCACCCTTTGCGCCTATTAACTTGCTTATTCAGGAGCTTATCTCGCTTTTATTTTCTGTTGGTTTATTTGCTTTGCTGCTTGTCGTTATGGGTTACTCGCGACCTCCAGCGCCAACCCCGCCTAGCCTTCTGGTATAACTATAATACTTTTCACTAGCACGACGGAAACTCTGAAGTTTTTGCAGCATGAGAAAATTAAGCCGTTGTCATGTCATTTACCTACGAACAATAATAAGTTTTTTCAACAAATTATTGTTCGTACACTCCGCTCTTGGCTCTCGCAAGAGGTTACTATATAAATTCCGAGCATTACTAATTTCATTCATTTAGTCTCGAGAGTTTCCAACAACAATATACATATTTATTCGAGCATTAATTCCACTTCCCCACATTCTGTTAACATGGTTTGAATCCCTATCCTATGCCCTAGAATGTTGATTAAAGCAAATGCCTGAGTTTTCTTCTCCAATAGAACACGCAAACACAAACACGGTGACAAAGAGGGTGTCAGACAGACGGTACGTTATTGGAACCACGTGGGCGGCGCCGCAAATCCAATTAGTGCCATCGATTTCTATTTTCAGCTAGACTTATGAATCCCTACTGATGAACGTGCTGGATAAGATCGGTTTATGTATAGATCTGATCATAGCATAACGAAAAGAATCAGTGCCCATTCGTCAGAAATCCAAAAACCATTAGTACCTACTAACCTACTAGGCCTAGGCCTAGGCTCCTAGGCAGTAGGTTCTAGGAGTTTTATTTTGTCCATTTTATTTAATACAAACTGTTTGTATTGGTAGCTAAATAAACCATAACATAGGAATTTTCTTTCATTTTAATTAAAAGACGTAAACATATCCAATCTCAAGAGAAATCGTCAAATTGAACCGCTTCATGAAACCGGATGAATCCTGAATTAAACATACTTGTTCAGACTTGTTCAATTAACGGCGCGCCGTCCTCCGAGGCCTCTAAGTAATTCATCCAAATAATGGCCACTCACAGCGACTTAAAATTTTGCGTTTCAAGCTATGTATGTACTTTCTAAAAATAATGATACGATAACTTTTTCCAAGATAAGCTCGCCTACTCTGAAATACCCATTGCAATGAGGAACGTTTCCACTGTGCACACTATGACGTCACTGATTGCGAGGGGTCCCGTGTGCTGCGGGGACACTGTGACGTGCGTTGTGACGTCACGGTCGCGTGCCGAGTGGCAGTTCGTGACACGCCGGTCAGTATGGCACAGCACTACCACTCCATCACATTACAGCTAGTAACATTCCAACTGCCATACGGAACACTTGTTCCAATCCCTAGTATTCGTAAGTTTTAGTCGGTTTTTTTTGTGCACTGAAGCGCTTAGTAATTTATCACACAACGGCCAGTTACTTTCAAAACGAAATACAATTACATATTGTTTTGTTCCAACCCCTAACTAACCAAATTCGTTACAACATTATTTCTATCAACAAAGTTCTACTTTGTAGCTCATGAACAATTTTCGAGCACTGAAGTGTAAAGTGTAAGTTTGAATGCTAGCCTTTTTACTGTCTGTGTGAACATCAGTGATGGTAGCTGACAGCTACCGGTGGGTATGAGGTGAGAGTGGTGTTATGATGGGGATCATCATCGGGACGTGCGTGCCCGACGCGGAGCAGGACTCGGGCCCGTACGGCGCGCAGGTGCGCAGGCCGCCCAGGAGGATACTATACGGTAAATACTAAACTATACGGCTTCTTTCTTTAACTGATGTTGATGCTTCAAAAGCCTTCAGTAACTTAAATAAGGTTGTGCTGGGTCACGCACCAATTAACAGACTTGATAGTATTTTCAGATTTTCTGAAAATTACTTTAATCTTGGCAGGACTACTACAAAAACTAAACTAATCGGCCCTTCTGTTCTCAACCGGTCAGTTTAGTAACGTACAGAAGATTTATTAAATGTATGGCTAAATGATATACGCCTTCTCTGCAATACTGCTGGTCCAAACGAAGCACAGTCAAAAATGAAAGAAAACGTTCTTTACTCGATAGTGAAAATTATATTCACCCATGTCGACGAGAGAATAATATACTTATTGAGTGCTAACCACAATTGAAGTCATTTAACTGGTCGGAACTCGTAGTACCTCTTCAAGGTAGGCACGTCACGACTATAAATTCATTACCTATTCCTCTAATTATAATAATTTGCCCTGTTATGTATATTCCAATAACAGTATTGTGGTTAGTTTTTCCTTCCTAGAACAGATATGCGTATGTTTTCCCGGTAATATCCCCTGTTCCCGTGATAATAAAGGCAAGGATCGTGTAATGATGCTCCAGGGGGCGATAGGACGTTGCTAAGCCGCGTTAGTGTTCATTCATAATGTCGTAGCTTGCTAGGGTTACGGTTTGATAATGGTATTATCTCCACATCTATTGTAAGTGTTGCTGTGTTGTGTTGGCCAAGTGGGAAATATCCATGCTTGTAAATCTGAAAGTCGTTAGGTCCAGACTGACTTTTAATATATATAACCGACTTAAACATAAACATAGTGCAAGCAATCCTTTTACATCTCAAGAATGTATTATGTCAAAAGCAGTTCTATGCAGATTATGCTTATTATTTTTGATTCCGTATCTGTGTTTCTGCGCATGGAAGAACCGGAACCTGGAGGAGGCTTTTACCCCTCTAAGTGGAACTTCCACATAGCTATTATAGTTTAAATTCAGTGAATAGATAAAAATGTAAATAGTTTGTGTGGTAGTAAATAAAGCTTATTTGATTTGATTGGATCGGTTTCCAAGGCTATTCAATTATTAAAATTAGAATTAAGAATACAATTCATAAAATACGTTTTCTTGTAACCAAGCCGCATTGTTAACGTAAATAAGCCGCGCTATTGCGCGTTAACACGAACTCATTTCTGCAGGCTGCCATTTTTACTTACCAGATGCTAAAATGCTATTAAAAATCTTATAAATCACCTACCTAAGGCTTAAATAGGATCGCATGTTACTAGAATGGATCTGGATAAGCGATAGGTCAAGGTTGCTACAGATATAAACCTATAATAGTATGGCATGTTATGTTATCTAGCCCTTCTCGCCAGTGTTTTAGGCTGGCAGGAGATAAACTGAAAGAATTGGCGAGTCATGGGGTCAGATAGGTCTCATACATCCTCGCATTTGGCTTGTTTTGAGAGAATATGCTCTCAAACAAAACAAAAGGAATACCTAAACAAAGATATATGGCATCTTGATAACTCATTTTATCTGTGACTACAGTGTCTTTATCTGTGACTACAGTGTCTTTATCTGTGACTACAGTGTCTTTAGCCCACTTATATCTGATCTGCCAAACTCACAGCTTGGCTCAGGGTACCGCGGCTCCAAGAGGGAAAACTCTTATCAAATGAACATTATTGCACAGTACTTATCGACGCTACATTTACCCGCAGAGTTTCCTTCTTATAACTTTTGGGAAGTGGTTATGCAATCATCAGTTACTCAACAAGTGTTCGCGTGTCGCGAGGGCGGGCGGAAGCTAGGGCGGGCTCGTTATCTCACGAAAGAAGCCACAGGCGTGCGACAGTTAGTAAAGAGTGTATTTTGATTGCGACTTTGGTTAAGGTAGGTAATAATGAAGATTCGACATTTAGCGTGTCTTTAAGCATGAAGAAAGGAAATTGGTTCAGAATCAGTTCTGGGTGAACTTCCTCGGGGAAGAAATTCATTTGCTATTCAAGTAATTATATACATATACCACAGATAATATAATACATACTGTATATACTATGTATTTGGAAACCATATTGAATAATATAAAATAGCACAGAGTAAGTAGGTTTGCCATATAGCCTTATATTATCACCAACTACTTGTGTTCTAAACTCGGAGCGCTATCATTACATCGGCTAATCTAGCGCTGGGATCATTCCAACTATTGATTTTCCGTCCATATCATACAGAGGAAGCAAACATTAGGCTCTTTGATGTGCCTGAGGCTTCGCTCGCTATACAGATACATAGTCTACAACGAGCAGGTTTATTTTGTTTTTTATATAATTTATAGCAGTACTTACTTATATTGCACTGGAGAGAGAAAAATGGAGGAAACTGCATTATTGCACCGACAAGAGCTATCTTCTTTCATTTATTATAATTATAGTTTATTTTGTACCATCCTATAAGTTTACATTTCACCGTTACACCAGTTCTGGAGACACGGCCAAGGTAGAGTCCAGTAGGTTATCATCGAGGCAGTAAGTCAACAAGCCGACAACTACACGGTATCTTGAATAAACAATCATATACACTACATTCATTTCGAGTCAATCTATCAAATTAGAAATGTACATACGATAGTTTACTATTACTATTATTACTCTCATTCTATGTAAATCAATATTCGTTTGTTTGGTTGGCTAAGTATTAGCTACGTATTACTTCACTGTTTTGCGAGAATCGAACCGACATCACTTTAGCTATTCGTTTATAATTTAGTTTTATTTTCGATCTTCCAGTTTATTCTTCTGTCATAGGCGTGTATAAATAACTTTGGGCAAAACTTTTACTTTCCTCAAATTTTTCCTCAAACTCGCATCAGTAGGAATACCGACATATACGTCTATGTAGCGTGGCATCGCCGTCGTAGTATCGGGAGCAGTCATTTGAATCTGAGATGGACATGGAGTCATACAGCAAGGCATCATGGGCATGCAACAAGACGAACACGGCCGGTATCTCCTGACACAGCCTGTGACGGGCGGACACGTCGCAGGGGCTAGGGTGGTCGTGGTCGTGGTGGTGGTGGTGGTGGTGGTGGTGGTGGTGGGTGGCGGAGGGACCACGCACGGCGCCAGCGTCTCCAGCACCATTTCTTCTGGACAGGCGGGAGGCTGCGGGCAACCCTGGGGAGCCACATTTTGAGGCGGGTATATGTTCTGGTAAAAGGTATTTGTTTCCGCTGGCATATGTATTGGATCTTCGGTCCGTCGATTCTCTGTCATATATCTTAGAGCCTCTGTGATATACCTTGCAGATTCTGAAATAAGAGCGTAATATGTTACCTGTGTATCAAAACTACAGATGTTTCGATACCGCACGAATCGGAATAACTTCTATTGGCAACTGTTTTTATAATCCAGACTCTGACAAAATAGGAATACAGACCCAAGCAGTCAAATTACATAGGAGTCAAGTGAACAAATGAACGTTATCCAACTGATTACCTTCACTCAAGTTGGGGAATCAATTAATAGTAAATCAGACCTCTCCAGGGTGCGGGTTGAGGCGCGGGGCCGGGGGGTGGTCGCGTTGGTTTGTCGGCCAGTGCCGAATTCTGGTCAATAAGGAGGCGGTCTCGGCGGCGCGCCTTACACTCCTCGCACATAGCGCAGAGGATGCTGAGCAGCTGTGGAGGCTCCTTGGCCGCGCGGCACGAACGACATGCTGTGCGGCAGTCGATGAGGCCGCGACAGCTGCTTACACATAGCAATAGGACCAGAGCGTGTAGTTTCATTACACCTGGAATATGAAAAAGAGGGGTTTCTCATCACCTCTCGATATAATACTTGAGCGCCGAGTATTCGCGACTCAGCGTCATCGCCCTCAGCGGTTCAGTTTCGTTCACCTTTCAGAAAGTGTGCAAAGCGCGTCTGAAGAAGTTTTCTATAAAAATGCGGGCACTTCACATAGCAGCATATTCTACGCCCTAACTCAGCAAAGCTATTGATGATGATGGTACCAGATGAAACAGGGGCCATATTGAAAACTATAATTTCAACGTTTATCGAAACCAGCCTCAGGCAAGTCTGCACTTGCCTGAGGCTGGTTTCGATAAACACATCAAAACTTTCAGTGAGATGGTGGTCCAATGCCTTAACCATCTTCTAGATCGCAACCCTCCCCATCGTTTGCCTTAAGTACCCACATTTGTGATTCCCCTGATTCCTGCCAATGTCCTAAGCTGGAGCGAGCTCCCTGCGTGAAATATCTCGGGGTCTGGTTGGACAACACCATGTCTTGGAAACCCCATGTTGAAAGCACTGTCTCAAGAGAGAGAAAATTTATTTACATCTTTAAAAACTTAAGAGGGAGTGCTGACATTCCATGCATGAAAATGGTCTACTTTGCACTGGCTCAATCAGTTCTCTCCTATTGTATTTCTGCATGGGGCGGTTCCATAAAGACCCTCATGCTCCGAGTTGAGAGAGCACAAAGAGCGGTTCTCCAAGTGACAAGTGACAAATGACCTCCAAACCAAGAGACTTCTGCACCTCAAGTCTTTACCTAATCTGCAATGTGCTCACTGTTCGGAAACTTTTTATACTTTCGACTATCTTGCGCAAGCACTCCCAAACCGTTTTCGACCCCAACTTGGCAACAATCAAACGACGGTCTGATATTGTCTGCAGAACTATATCACACAAAACTACAGTGGCAGGTCGTCATTATTACTACATGAGCAGTCGTTTATATAATAAAATAAACAAAATAATAAACATCTACCCACTCACAATTTTTAAATGTATGTGTATATGCACTGATTGGCTTTTATTTATCTCCTACGAGGATACTGAAGAAATTTTAAAACATCAAAAATGACTTTGTGATATCCTACATATATCCCTTCTCTTTCATACTCGCACACCCACACTCACAGCGGTAACTCCTGTTGCCCGGACTCTCATGAGACCGGTGTCCTCGGGAGCACCACACTCTCACATACCTACTCACACCACACACACACACACCCTCTGCTAGTTTACCTTTTAATAAACTTCTGAAATCTTCATAATGTACTGTCTTGTTCTCCCTGCCTCTGATTTGGTTTTTTGTAACTTTGTGAGTCGTTTCAACGGTCTCCGAGGGTGCTAACTTGGAACATAGGTACCTAAATGTTAATTTCCCCCAAATAACCCTGTTGAGTTAAAAACTTTTAATTGTGCGATGTGCTACGAGTGTTTAAAATAATGGTTTTTCGTGCGAATGGGTAATAAAAGAGCCTTGCCGTACGAAAATACCGTATTCAACGTTTGGGGACAATGTTTATATTGACATATTTCTGTAAAACTGAAGAAAAAACTATTTACTGTAAATTAACCGTTCGCAAATCACAAAAAAATATCCAAGATTGGCTAGCTGGCACGTTAGCACGTTCAGTTCTGGGGGTTTTTCGTCGGCCATATATTATTTTTATGAGTTATTGACGCCAGCGCGGAGTTTTATGGTTAAATGTGAATTTATGCCTATTCCCTCGCGATAAAATCACGTATTACACACAATAATTAAATAAAAAGTAACTTACAAAATACACGTGTATTTTTGAATGTATGCAATGCGTAGTTATATTCACAAGTAAGTGTATTATTATTATTAAACGACTAAGGTATCTACACAAATAAAATAATTTTCAATATCAAGTTGACGACGACATAAAAATTAAAGAAACTATTGTTCAAAGTTGGTACTTCCAACAAAGATGGCTGCATTACCTGTATAAATGACTGTATAATTAAGTCTATTTGGATTTGGATACAGCTCTCCGTTTGTAAAAAAAGTTTTATACTCGGTTGGTTTGAAGGTCCAGCTCTGCTCAAGATTCCGAACGTTAATGACATGTTTTATTTATTTTATTGCGTTATCAATGTTATGTTATTTAGGGACTGTATAGTTCATTTCGTTAGCTACGTCTGCAGATGGTATTCATTAAAGTTACCACAAGAAAGTTCATTAGCAGAGTATAGGAGTTACCGTAAGCCGCAAGTTAACGAACAAAATGAGCCGTTTGATGTAACCACTAATTAAAACGCGTAAAACCTTCATAAAGCTGCTGGAAACAGAGCACAGCGAACTTATCATCATTTAATTATTTTTTAGAAAGATTGACTTTTTGGATAATGCTATACTACAGGATGCCACGTACGATGTGTTCTGAGCCGGAATGTTATGAACCCCGAGGGGGTCCACTGATGATATTTTATATTTAGTTTTTTTTTCAGAAAATCTTTTTATTGACAAAAGATTTTGATCAGTTATATGACAGACTGATCAAATACGAATTACCCGTATCTCCGTTCTAAATCAACACAATTTGCACTTGATAAGGGATTTAACCATAGATTAGTACATTTTAAAGATGTCCCGTGTTCGAGAGACCGGCTGATTGCCACCTAATTATGAAATGCATGAAACAAACATGAAATTGCGCGGAAATTAAAACAGAACGACAAACTTACGCCTGTCTATAACACCAGCCATTCGCTGGATACTGCAGTGAGACCACACAATGAAGGTTGTCTTCTACTAATGTGGTCCTGTCGACGAACAATACACATTCTGTGGCTTATATGGATAAGGTACCGGGCTGCACTGATTTGGAGCAAGTTATAGCGGGCCACGTTTAGAGACGCGAGGTATTTGAATTAATCACAATATGTATGTACTGTATCTTCTTAAAGGATCTGAAGGCTGTAGGTATAGGTATTACGATTATGTACTTTATACTTATTTTCTTAAATTGCAGAGTTTCAAATACTTTTAAACATACGCGTTCAGAACACATCATTATAAGTAATGGAACAGGTATTTATCGCGTTCGATTACCTATTTTTCCCGACGTTTCAACAGGTTTAGTCTCGGGCATAGTCACGGGATGGTGTATAAGTGCTTCTAATAAGCTGAGCTTCAGTTAACCTTAGTCTGAACTCTATTTAAAATTGACCTGTCATAATGCCTAATAAATCCTTTAAAAATATCTGAGGTGGTTTTCCTTGTTGACTGCACTGTATTTAAAAACACTTTATTTTTAAATTATTGTTTTTGAATAGTTTAAGGAAAACTCTACCTACCTCCTTCAACATTTTAGTTTTTTAGTAAACGTAAGGCTCCATAAATATCCTCTCTGCTCTTCTCATCTGGAACGTAAGAGTTGAATGCATTAGTCAACAGAACGGGTGGAGGGAGGCTGCTGGTTTGTGAGAACTGAGCCTATTGAATCATTATTGAATATGAGTGTGAGCCGTAGCTCTGAGCCCACGTAGAACATTGATCTCAGACGTGTCTGGGATCTGTAAGCTGATATGTTCTGTCTGCGGCTCATTTGATTATGTGGATCACATTGACTTGTGAGCATTTTGACCCTATTTGAGGCCTGGGGTATACTTTATAAAAGAAACTATCTAGTAAATCTTTGAATTGAATAAAGAGCAAACGTTTTTGATCTTTCCAAACGATTTTATATTTCTTGAGATTAGTTCAGGATTTATCATAGTCCAACGGAATTGGCGTGTATTATAAGTGTGTTGGAAAATTCTCGAAATACTTTTACTAAGGGAAGTTTTTGTGATTGTTTCAGGAATAAAATGTCCAGTGTGCAGCAAGTTCGTGCTGCCGGATGACATCGAATGCCACCTCGTCATGTGCCTCACGAGGCCAAGGCTTTCATATAATGGTTAGTACCTTTTAATTAAATCTCCTAACTGAATGCTGTTCTTTCTTATTGCTAAATTCCCTGTAATCCAAAAGGAAAACCTCTCCTAGCTAAGATAAGCTTCCACCTGCCACTTAACTTCGGTACCGACTTTATATTTATATATGAATAAAATCCTCCGCTGTAGATAGAGAAAATAGAGAAAAAAATATCCGAAAATCTTGAATAATTGAACGAATTGAGTGTTTGGGATTTTTTTAATCTAAATATTAGCCAAAAGTTCTGTATATTTCCCAAAACGAACATAAAAACGTTCTGTTCATTATTAGTACCTAGATAACGCCCACCACCACCCATGGTATTGCAGAACTCAATTGGTCACTTATCCATCAGCTGGCACAATCCCACATAAACCAGCAATTATAACAGTCCTACAACTTGTTTCATTTCACAAGTGTCCTTCCGTATAAGCACATCGCACCGTGTCCACCATAATAGGTGTCCACTAACGGTGAAGGTTACACCAAGCATTACTACGCTCTTCTATTAGATAGAGGGCGCTAATTGCAATCTAAGCCTCCGTCCGACTTGTCTTTGTGCTGCGTGGTGCACTTAGTATGGTGCTAACGAGGACTAATCGCTGGACCCACGATTCAGATCTCGATACCGTAACGGAATTTCCTCACGTTGCTTTAACAAGATACTTTGAATTTGATTGAGTTCTTCTACCTAAATGTATCTGAGCTTGTTCTTGTGGAAGCTTCAACTCATACAAATGAATAACATACATGATCAAACATCCGATCATGGGACAAATACTTTTCCGCTGGTTCTATTCCTGGTAGAACGCAGAATAAATTAAAAACCACAATAATGTGAACCTTGCGCCAACCCGAAACGTTCAACCATAAACGCAACGCCTGAGTATACTAATGTTTTGATAATTAATGATTTAATAACTGTACTCACCGAGAATCCCACGAACCTCATACCGACCATGCTCTCCAAGCGCAGATGGCGCGGGACGAACTATTGCTCAAACAAACTGGTGAACAACACCTTACACCACGGTATCCGATAGCCTCTGAGTAGTTTTCATAATAACCTTCGAACACATTATGTAATGATTAGTTAAACCTCTAGCTTACGCATATATCTGTGTGTTCCAGAGGACGTGCTGAAGGACGCGAAGGGCGAGTGCGTGATCTGCCTGGAGGAGCTCAGCGCCGGGGACACCATCGCGCGCCTGCCCTGCCTCTGCATCTACCACAAGGGGTGAGGACGGATCCTATTCCACTTACACAGGCCACAGATAGTGTAGGCCCCTACCCCGTCTATGCTTCTACTTATCGGTATAAATTCAAATTAAATAAATAAGTAATGCTGGATAAACCACACAGCATCATCTAGCCCCAAGCTAAGCCGAGCTTGTGTTATGGGTACTAGATGACTGATAAACTTAATACAATACATTACATAGATAGATATTTTATATTATGCATAGAAAACGACTGGAACACCCGGAACAACTATCAGAAGTGAAAATAAAAAAATATAGACATGAGACTGAGCGTTATCTACTCGGGCAGATTTCAATTACATAAATCAAATATAGACATGAGACTGAGCGTTATCTACTCGGGCAGATTTCAATTACATAAATCAAATATAGACATGAGACTGAGCGTTATCTACTCGGGCAGATTTCAATTACATAAATCAAATATATACATGAGACTGAGCGTTATCTACTCGGGCAGATTTCAATTACATAAATCAAATATAGACATGAGACTGAGCGTTATCTACTCGGGCAGATTTCAATTACATAAATCAAATATAGACATGAGACTGAGCGTTATCTACTCGGGCAGATTTCAATTACATAAATCAAATATAGACATGAGACTGAGCGTTATCTACTCGGGCAGATTTCAATTACATAAATCAAATATAGACATGAGACTGAGCGTTATCTACTCGGGCAGATTTCAATTACATAAATCAAATATAGACATGAGACTGAGCGTTATCTACTCGGGCAGATTTCAATTACATAAATCAAATTCAATATATTGGTTCAGACACATTGAACACAAAGCTCCATAGATTAGAGTACCTAGTAAATGTGACACTATTTCTGATAATCAGACAGTTGCCCCTTAGTTATATAAATGTCATTTTGTTGCGAATCAGAGCGTAAAACCTTTTATTTTATCGTGAAACACAGCGGTAAACCTCAACCTGTGTCAGTGTGTCCGTATAGATGCCAGAAGCACTACAGTATCTGGGCAGCCATGGGGCAGCCCCAACATTGCTCTAAATACATTATTTTAAATAAATAAATATAAATATTTTTCTCTTTGAGTTACTACTCGCTCGCCTTACAATATCTGCGTGTCTCATCCTGAGCTAAGCCTATCTATAGTACATAGGTATAGAATAAAACAGATTTCGCAAATAAACATGCCCTCCTGGATAGCGTAAATGTATCGATAACTCGAGCCTCTATTGTCCGTTTGATAAAAGCACCGATAGTGCCCTTCCCAAGCCTACTTGCATTGTTGGCCGATGCTCCCACAAAGGGCTAACAAAGCCTGTAAGCACCCTTCGGCCTAGATCTAGGTCAGATACTGTATGACCTAGCCTAGTGCTATGCTAGGTACTCGTACGTTCGGTTGCTATGGAGACTGCAATATTAGCGAAATGGGCTTTGCATTTTGCTAACGTAGTTGCGGTAATAATTGCACTTTGCTAACGTAATTGCGGTAAAAATCTAATTTCGCTTCAATTGAATTACACACGATGCGACGCGACGTAGCGGATGTGAGCGCTTGGGTGTGTGTGAGGGGAATTAGGTTTAGACGTTTAGTGATATTGGCTAATAGCTTAGGGCCAGAATACGTTGGCTAGATTTTCAGCGGTTCGTTTTTCAGAAAGCTTGCAGCTCTAAGCTACATTTCTTGGTTCTTACTTTTCTGCCCGCGCCTTTGTGCACGGCTTTCAACAAACGTTTACGTTATTTATAGACCCCTAGTCCCCTGCGATGTGAAAGGCGCTGGACGGAGGCTGGCAAAGATTAAAGTAGGCCTATACCCAGCAGAAGATATAAAGAGGCTGCTATGATGACGATAGATCTAGAAATCAGTACATTTATGCAAAACTTTAGACCTTCCTATCCGTTCAGTAGTTTTGGCAGAACACACCGACATAGTACTACACAAATATTATATATATTTATTTCGTTAATGGAAAAAACTTTTTTTAAAGTAAAGTAAAGTAAATATTTATTGCATCAAATACATGTAAATAGGGTACATAGGTGGTGTATGTTTAAATAAGACACAATGTATTTCTACCTTTGTGGCGTGCAAAATCTGGTTACAATAATTGTCACTTAATTTAAATTTATACATACTTAGTAAATAAATCGAATATAATAATTAATAAATTTAAATAAAACTGATAAATAATGAAAAGCTAGAGATGTCATTTGCTTAAATCTAAAAAATGTTTGTCAGTCATGAAATCATTTAATGTATAGTAGCATTTAGCTTCCATAGTGGCTTTTATCTTTCTCCGAAACAGTGTGAGAGGTAGTTCTCTCAGTGATTTTGCCAGTTTATTGTAAATAGAAGGGGCCATGCAGAAAAACTTATTTTTTGTGTGATACAATCTGCTAATGCGTTCTTTCTTTTATTTCCAGGTGTATAGACCAATGGTTCGAAGTGAACAGATCGTGCCCCGAGCACCCGGGTGACTAGGCCGCGGCGCCCGGAGGCCCCGTGGCCCCCGCCAGAGGCCCCGTGGCCTCCAGCCAGAAGCCCCTCACGTGCCATGTCGCGAGTGATACTTTTATACAGACTGCGGCCGCACGGCCATGTAAATAAACCTATGCTAGTGAGATGTTTTATCATTTAATGAATTAAACGAAAATAAGAAAAAAACAAAGACAATTATAGGAAACGCTACGGTAAATTCACGGTGGAGTTAATGTTAATAATAAATAATTGTACATTTTACATCTTTAATATTATTTAGTTGGGAAAAGCGTTTTATGATGATAGTTCGTTTTCGTTCATGTATGTATATGTAATATATAACGGTATGTATATTGTATAGTGAGTTGTGTTGTTCGCAGTAAGGTACTCGTATCGAGAAAGGGTTATGTTGGGCCGCCGTGACGTCACACGGCGGCTGCATATCTGTTTCATACATAAGCTTATATTATTATAATATTGATTTGATCTTTTTCATCTTGATAATAAACTTGATTTGTTTCTAAATTTTTTTAATTTTGTTTTCATTGACACCATTTTCAGAACCTCCACCTTCTGTAGGGCACTAACGCGCAGTGTACACCTCCACCTTCTGTAGGGCACTAACGCGCAGTGTACACCTCCACCTTCTGTAGGGCACTAACGCGCAGTGTACACCTCCACCTTCTGTAGGGCACTAACGCGCAGTGTACACCTCCACCTTCTGTAGGGCACTAACGCGCAGTGTACACCTCCACCTTCTATAGGGCACTAACGCGCAGTGTACACCTCCACCTTCTGTAGGGCACTAACGCGCAGTGTACACCTCCACCTTCTGTAGGGCACTAACGCGCAGAGTACACCTCCTTTATTAACACTACAGGGATAATTAACTGGGTTTCATATAAAAGCCATACCAGAGAATACGCAAAGGAACACAAAGGAACGTGATAACAAAATTTTACTCTAAGGAAACATTCCTTTATATTTCAAAACAAGACGAACTGCATGAATTTTCAATAATGTCTGACGTTGACCGGCACTTGAACCCACTACAATAAAACCACTCCCTGTATATTTATGACACTGATCGGCAGAATCGGTCATAAGAATCACATATGTACATATGTTATATATTAAATAAAGGAAGACCAACGCTAAGAGGCGACGTGGAAGGCCCAGGATGAGATGGCGGCGAGTCGAGGCAATTCTTCTATCATGGACTGTTGCAGCGATGGATCGCGAGGAGTGGAAGGAGAAAAGGGAGGCCTTTGCCTTTGGGACAATAATGGCTCAAAATAAATAAATAAAGTAAAACCATGAATTCTGCTAAAACAGGAGAGACGAATCACTTTTAGAGCTCGCTTACACTTAGACTGCCAGAGACAAGAGGAGCGCGCCTGCACCGCGTCTCGCAAAACGTCTTCACCAAGGCAATAACTGTCTTGTCAAACGGTCACACTTTAATTACAGAAGTATAAATATATACAGACAATACCATACATACATCACATAACCAATAGATTGATGTCACTCTGGTATAAACGAGCCATACAAAGCGCTTCATCTCGGACAGTTTCATGCGCCATGATCACGGAATAATGTGTCGTGATCGAGCTGCGTTCGATAATAATGTAACCGGTGTTAGTGGTAACCTTCGTGGCTCGGCTAAGGTAAGTGATTGTCGAAAACTCTGTGAATGCAGTACGTTTTGTTTTGAAAAATAGAGGAATAATTCCTTTGAGTAAAATATGCTGTCTTGAATACTTCGGGTACCGCTCCAGGTATCGTTCTTTTGTAACATCCTGTACACAATGCTAACTAATACCTACTATAATTATAATAGAATATATGTACGTATGTACACTCTTCGCCTCCCTCTACCGAGCTTCCTCAGCCACATTCGATTGAGTTCCAATCGCAAGGGATATCCGCACCGCACGGGGCGTAGGTGGCTACATGGGTAACTAATGATTGTGACACACGAGGCCGATGGTTCTCCATGTTTTATTGGGTTGATCATGGACATAGGAAATGTCTTCACTTGTATGATAAATATTCATAAATTGACGTACACGACACCTAGGGCGACCGTGTCCCGCTTCAAACTCTTACAATCCACCTCTTCATACCCACAGCTTCAAAGTCCTATCAAATCGCAATTATCTAAGTTCCTATATTTCTAATTACACTTATAATATTTTAAAGTTTCTGTGGTGAAAGGGTTGTTGATGTTACCAGCTGCACGTGTAGTGCAACATAGTTGCACGTTGTACATCTATGTGCCGAGATGCCAAAGAAATTTGGAAGTGGACATACCCTGTACATCTTGTAATTGTAATGAAATTATATTGAGTTTCACCAAATAAAACGGAGCAACTAACTTATAATTTGATTTATTTCAATAGATCTGCATCTACTTTCGCCTAGAATTGAATATACATAGAGTGAGTTAAATAAATAAATATGTTATCTCATAAAGTTGCGATGTCTCGGGCCGCGCGGCATGCGCCCGCCGCCCCAGCCCATGCCTCCTGCAACAAACAAACAAAATAAAGTTTAAAGCTAAATATTTTAGCTTCAGTGCGCGACCTTACTCGCCATTATATAATATAAAATAGGAATCCTGAATAGGTTTTGGGGGGTGAGATAAAATTACCCCAAATCGTGTTGGTAAAGATCTGCCGTACCGGGCGGACCATCGGTCTTCCGACCGACAGTTGTTGTCGCTTGGTTCTATGTTAGTCGCATGTTGAAACAACCGTTGCGCGACTTACGAATTGGTTTTTATGCTTATTTAAAAGTAATTTTTCTTGGCGCCATCCAGCAGATATTCTACGATGTTTTAAATAAGCTATTAAGCTTTTTCGTTCGAAAGTTTCAATCGACGTTGATACTGAAGTATGTAGGTAAGGGTTGGGCCGCTACAAGGTACTAGTAACGCCATCTATTGGTGGAACTTTGACTTGAAACTGCAAAAGCCGTTGAAGGTGGCGTGTTTGATTCCCACTTTATGTTGTGAAAAGTTTACATAAAGTTTTGTAAATTCTAATATGGTGTTAACAAACGGACAGTCTGTGTGTTCATCATAAAAAAATTAATGGTTTTCCTGCGACCTCGCTCACGTGCCTACAACGTAGCACTGAGCTTTATTATTATTATATGTATATTTGTTTTCTCACAGCTGGGCAAACATCACCCTTTCCTCCTTACATTGGTCTCTAACGTGGGCCACTCTTTACTCAGAGGTAGTGTAGCTAAAGTAGGGCTAAATCCAAAAGGCGGTACTCCTGGACTCGGCACGCATCGTCAGGAAGTTCCTCTCTCTGCAGCCCCAGCCCCTAGTCACCGGCCGCACCAGTAAAAGCATTTTTTAGAATTTACTAGAAGTTCCGGTGGCAGAGTAGGTACTCGTTATAAAGAAGAGAAGATAAACCGTACGTGGAGGAATGTCTTCGACCTGCTGTGGAATGTTGGGGCATTGTGTCAGAATGTCAGTAGTTCTCTAAATAATATTTGAAATGTAATATTACAGAAGCCTCAGTCTATAGACATGTGGTAGGTGCTTCCATAGATTAGACAGTATACTAAATAGGAAGTAACTTTAAGGGTCGGTACATATCTGACGGAAAATGCGTCCAGCGTATCATTGACGCTTCTATTCGGTCAAATTAGACCTTCCACATTACACGTCTAGTCAGTCCGAACGGCTTGAACACATCGCTGATGTTACGCCTAGTCTGAATGCATCAATCAAAATACACGTGGGGCGATACTTTACGTCGACCGTCTATGCGTTGACGGAAACGTAACAGACGCTGTTTTATTATATATTTGCCTGTTCTGGCGTAACGCGCCCATAATACGCGACGCGTTTTCCGTCAGATATGTACCGACCCTAAGTAGAGTTTGTAACATTATGCATTATGGTTACATTTATGGTAAACTTTACTTTGTATATGGTTACTTTACTTACCCATCATGTACTGCGAGGAGGGGGGGAAGTGGCCGAAATGTGAAGCACCCATCTCCCAGGCGCCGCGGCCGCGACTGTACAACAACCAGTAAACAACAGTTAATATAATAAAGACTGCATGCACGCCCTAGTGTACTGCATGCGCCGAACTAACCTACGAACAAAGTTATGTACACTTTATTTTAAGATTGAAACCCGAGGAATGTAACATTCGGGTCAAACCCCTACGGGTTAAAAGAGGGTATATAAGTAATTATGTATATTCTTTAAAAATAAATAAAAACAATACAAATTGAATTGAATAATTGGTTTGGTAGAATCGTATGAACCACGTACACTTTCATTCGATGTCAGAATCTTGACGTAGCATTGATAGATTGCGATCTTACACTAAAACCTTTTGAACTAATTAGAGAAGTGCTGCCATTCACACAGTAGTAGGCATTGCAATCAGTTGACCTAACCCTCGAGGGTAGTGTACGTCGGAAGCTAGTTCTTTATTTATATACACTTTATAATACTTACATTACATTACAAACTTTATAAATTTTAATAAAATTGATAAATAATGCTGATGCTGCATTTTTTTGGAGATAGGTAGTGATTTTGCTCGTGAAGTAGGTAAGGCCAGTAACTCACAGATGCCTGTAGTGCGTGTGCACGGGCGCGGCCGACGCGAACCGGCCGCGGTCCGCCACCGCCAGCCCGCCGCCGCCGCCGCGACGGACGCCTCTGGAACACAACATACATTCATTAGTACTGGACAATCCACACAGCGTCGTCGAGGCCCAAAGTAAGCAGAGATTGTCTCTAGGGTCCAGATAACTGATATACTTAATATAGTACAGTGGAACACTAGCGCAGGCGGTAGAGAATTCTTTGACTTGCATGCTTAAAAAAACTAACCTACCGCAAATTTGCGTAGATAACAATGTTTTTGTAAAGTGTAAAGTAAAGTAAAGTAAAAAATCATTTATTTCTTTAGGCTTACAAAATAAGCACTTAGACAAGTCATATTTAAATATAAATTTTTGTGGATATGATGTGGTATGATGGTATAGTATGATGTTTTTGGATATTATACTGACTAATATGGTCTCTATAAGATAGCATAATAAAGTATTTCTATAATATAATACATATATAGATATTTATTTTACTTAGAAAATACTCAGAACGACTGGAACAATTATTTGCAAAACAAAGATATTATGTCACTCACAGTGCTTCATTGAAAATGCCTCTACATCTGACGTACTGTAACACAGCGGTCAAGCACCAGAGGTGTTTTTGAACTGAAGTCAACCAACCAGGACACCGTTTCTTTTTGATTTTTTTTTTATAATTACTAAGTTTCACTCGGGAGAAAGCGGGATTCCTAACGCGTGTGTTAAGGTCCTCGGCTATGACACCCTCGTTAGCAATCGGTCCCTTTTCCCCCTCGTTATCCGAAGTAGTACAATGTATTTAGAATTTAATTTATTTAATATTCGTAATGATGTTATGGTTAACTATTATATGTATACAAACCAACCAACGTATGCTTGAGTATAATAAGGATACCTATTTGACGTGCAATAATATTTTTTTTTTTTTTTTATTGTTTCAACAAAATCAATAGCCCTTAATCTAAATAATTTAAACCTTAATAATCTAACTTACGGCCAATAAGAGATTTATATTATATAAAATAAACTAACAAAATACCAACAGTCTAACATTAACAAATCAAACAAAAAACAAAATACAACTTACAGAGATTATAAAACAGGTACAGTTAATTAGAAAAAAAATTATTTATATGAGAAATATTAGATACAATTAAAACACATAAAGAAAAAAAGAATTACTAAAACTATTATTTATACAGAGTCCTCCTGCAGAACTTTTAAAACATCTCTTTTAAATCCTACTTTACTGGCATGAAATATTTCAGTAGTGTGAAATTGCAAATTATAGAGTCTTTGTAGCCAGTTAACAATAGACTAATGTGCATAGTTAGTCGAATACGTTGTAGTGGCAAAGAGTTTTGTATTGGTATGTCTTGTGCGTCGTTTTGGGGCCCATATACGCAGAGTCCTAGCAGTAAGTTCAGGGCAGTCTATGTACCCGTTACATAGACCATGTAGGAATGACATGTCCATCAAAGTGCGTCTATCTTGAAGGCTTATAAGGGAATGAAAATTGCATGAATCTTTATAGCTTACAGGGTAATAATATTTTCTATAATTAATATGTTTTATAAATTTATGTTGAATTCTTTCAAGGTCGTTAATATAAGTTAAGTAATGAGGATTCCAGATACAACTACAGTATTCAACGATACTTCGAACATAAGAGTAATATAGTAACTTTATACATCCAATATCAGAAAAAGGTTTACAGACATTATATCATCATATAATAAAACCCAAGCTTTTAAAAGATTTCTTAACAATAGACTCTACATGTTCATAAAAAGACAACTTACTATCTAATAGAACACCTAAGTCACGAACTAGTTCAGATTGAGTTATATTTCTTTGACACAACTGATAATTAAATTGAATAGCATTCCTCTTACGTGTAAATGAAACAACATTACACTTATTTATATTGACATCAATGCGATTTAGCGTATAATACTCCCCAAGCCTATCCAGATCACCTTGAAGTTTTATATTGTCATCATTATCTTTTATTTGCATGAAGATCTTGGTATCATCAGCGTACATCAAAAATCGGGCAAAGTTAAAACATTTATGGACATCATACAGATAGCAGGCATATAAGAGCGGCCCAAGAATTGATCCTTGGGGGACACCCAATAAATGAATATGAAACGAATGTACCTGTGCTGGGGCGGGTGGTGGTGCGTGGGCGGGTAGCGCGTGCGCGCCGTGAAGTCGTCCACGTGCAGCGAGGGCGGGCGCGACGTGTTGGGCGGCCGCGACCGGAACGCGTCCACCGCGCCGTCCCCCCGGACCACGGACAGCGCCACTGGAATGAGTAACACACATTTAATGTTTATGAAGGCGTACTGCACGCGCCCGGTTAGCGACCATAATATAAAACAAATGTATCAAAATATCCGACAACGGCCACACTGTAAGGTTGTAGTGTAGCTAGTCAGTTGGCGCGTAGCGAAGCTGTCTGTTTTTAGGAAGCTCTAACGAAGCCTCGCCGTCTGTCCGTCAGTCAGCGGACTGTGTAACGGTAATAGGTAGAGCAGAGGTCACCTGCAGGTCTCTTGTCGTCGTGCAGCGTGGCGGCGGGCCGCGTGTCCAGGCAGCCCGCCAGGCGCCGCACCGCGCCCATTAGCACAGTGCCGCCGCACGCGCCGCCGCCTGACAGGTGCGCCGTGGCTATGCTCACCAGGTCCATCGACACCTGCACACAATACTAATAGTTATAGCTCAAGAGCTGCAAATATTAGATCTAGGTTAATAAGGTCATGATAGAGCTTTGAGAATCAGACGAGATACATATGAAATCTATTTAGAAAGACACCTGGAAAATACGGGAAGCACACGTCAAGTGGCGCGATATTTCTGATTATCTGTACATTCTTATAATTATCAACAATGACGTTGACTGCCTAGACCTCCTCAGCATATTACACTTTAACATTCCTCGTAAGCAGCTTAGACAGAATTCGTTTATGGTGCGAGCGAGCAGACTTGTCAATGACTTCAGCAAGAAGACATTGACCCGTTTCATACCAGCATTCCCAAGGCAAGGCGTCGCATGACTCTTGACTCTTTTGGCACTTAACCTAGGTCTAGGTCATTTCTTGATAATTGTGTTTTATTGTTTTGTTTTCTATTATTTTTATCACTAGTTTAAGAACGAACACTTTATGGTTTCCCATAAAGTGCGCTTTCTTTTTTGTCACAATGTTGTTAGTGTTCACACATATGTAAATAGCTTATTTAGATTCTATCAGTGAATACCTATTATTAGCTCTCTGTTGTCATTTTTAACTCTATAGACAGTAGTAGCTGATGGTGTTCCGAAATAAAGAAATAAATAAGTGCTAACAAGAATAAGCTGGCAAAAACGCTGTTTCTTAATAGTGTTAATAAAAACACGCGAACGATTCGAATCCATCGACTGCCTTTGGTTCATCATCATGTCAGCCGAGAGGCCCCACAGCTGGATATAGACTTCCCACGATGATCCATCATGCGCATGAAATGTCTAGAGCAAGGCAGCATCTAATTGACCGTGACACGTTTAATTCAAAGTAAAAGACCCTCCATTCACAATCATGAAACTGAGCTAGTTGGTTTCACACTCTCATCACTAGCTTCTAACAGTCACTGGCGCTTACCAGCTCATTTTCATTAGCATCATCGTCCTCCGCCACCACGGGCAGGTTCAGCCAGTAGCTAGCCGTCAGTCTGTCGTCAGCCGTCTCGCCGGCCGCATGGATGCAGCGCGCCAGGAACTGCGCGGAGAGGGGCGCGGCCCCGCCCAGGGGCTCCGGAGTCTCGGGCCCGGGGGGCACGGGGGGCGTGCTGGACTCCAGCTTCAGCAGGTGGGAAGTCACAAAGTGGGCTGCTAGGGCGTCTTCCTCTGAGCTACGCTCCTGGAACAATTATAGAAAAGAATAGTTTCATTGTGACTAACCAAACCATGTCCCAGACCCGGAGTCCGGCAATGGCTACAAGGAAATAAAGTAAAACTACGTCGAATGACAAGAAGCGTCATTCATGCTTGAAAACTTTAGTTTTCAATCAGTGCGTCCGACCCGTTATGACCTAAGGAGCTTAGGTGTGGACTGGACACTCACAATAGGGCTGGTCCACCAGCTAGTTCGTGATTGTGGACTGGTTATCGGGGGCGATTCTTCAAGATAATGCACCACCAACAGTGAAAAAGTAAATCAAATCAAATAATTTATTTGCTGTAATGTAGGTACAAAAGTTCTTAATTAAAAATGGTATTTCCAATATTTTTTTTATTTCTACCTCATCAAGGCGTGCAAAATTAAGATAGCATGCAAATGTCACAGTAGTTTAGTAATGTTCTAACCTAGGTATATTGTAGATAATTTTATACAATGTCAAAAAAAAAATATTAAAATAATAATAGTAATAGTAAGAGGCGCAATAGTAAAATAAGGTAATGTCAAAATGTATCTGTCATAAAATCGTTAATATTATAATAGCATTTGGTAATTAATAATTCTTTCAATTTAGTCCTAAATATATTGTCGTCACACAATCTGGTTGAAACGTTGAGGGACGAGGGCAACAAATTCTGTCGAAAGCAGCGTACTGGCAAGAAGTCCAAACTCTCGGATGAGACTCTTGGGCTGATGACAAAAAGACGGGAGACCACCCAAGCGACTTTGTCAGAGAGGTCAGACCTGAACAAGCGGATTGCGAAGATGGTACGGCACCACCTTCGGAGCTTCAACACGCGCCTTATTCAAGAGGCGATAGAGCGAAACCGAGGGTCCAAAGTATTCACTCAGCAGATTGGCAGGAGCCACCTGACAAGGCTTAAAACGCACGAAGGGAGGACCGTATTGTCAAAGCTGGAGATATCCGCCGAGATAGAGGATTTCTATTATACGCTGCACATGCCCCTCGTTACCGACGAGATGACCAAGATTCCAGAGCCACCCTGACACGCCACTATACCGACGAACTGCCTGACATCAGTCAAGACGAGATCGTGTTAGCTCTAAGGCAACTTAAAAATGGAAAAGCCCCCGGCGAGCACGGAATTCCTTCAGAGCTTCTTAAAGCCGGAGGAGCCCCTGTAATACAGGAGCTACGGAACCTCTTTAATATCGTACTTGACAGTGGGAGAACTCCAAAGGCGTGGAGCGGGAGTTTGGTGGTGCTCTTTTTTAAGAAGGGAGATAAAACCCTTCTTAAGAATTACAGACCCTTCTCACTCTTGAGTCACGTCTATAAGCTGTTCTCACGAGTGGTCACGAACCGTCTCGCCAGGAGACTCGGCAAGTTCCAGCCACCGGAACAGGCTGGGTTCCGCGGAGGATATGGCACCATAGACCACATACACACAGTGAGGCAGATTATACAGAAGTCCGAAGAGTATAATCAGCCCCTGTGTCTGTGTGTGAACTGAACCAGATGCTGGATGGCCTAGCTTCAGCCTCCCGATGTATCGGTCTTGGCATGAATTTGGATAAAACCAAAGTCATGATCAATGGTCACATTGATCCAAGGCCGGTGGTCGTACATGGTCACCTTCTCGAAACTGTTTCCGAGTACACTTACCTTGGGCAGATTCTGCAGTTGGGTAAAAACAGTTTCGAGAAGGAGGCCAAAAGGAGGATCCAGCTAGGCTGGGCAGCATTTGGGAAACTACGTCAAGTCTTCACGTCATCCATAACGCAATGCTTGAAAACGAAAGTTTTCAATCAGTGCGCCCTACCCGTTATGACCTACGGAGCTGAGACGTGGACACTCACGATAGGGCTGGTCCACCAGTTCAAAGTCGCTCAGCGAGCTATGGAAAGAGCTATGCTCGGAGTTTCTCTGAAGGATAGGATTCGTAACGAATACATCCGACAGAGAACCAAGGTTATCGACATAGCTCAAAGAATTAGCAAGCTGAAGTGGCAGTGGGCCGGCCATATCTCGCGAAGAACCGACGGCCGCTGGGGCAAACGTGTTCTTGAGTGGAGACCACGACTCGGTAAACGTAGTGTAGGACGCCCTCCGACCAGGTGGGATGACGACCTGCGAAAGACTGCAGGTAGATGCTGGATGCGGCAAGCTGAAGACAGGGCGCTATGGCGCTCATTGGGGGAGGCCTATGTCCAGCAGTGCAGTGCAGCAGGACTGCTATAGGCTGATGATGATGATATTGTCGTCAAGATCTTTTAATAATTTAGGTATTTTGTTGTATATTTTGCATGACATACAGACTACACTTTTTTAGGGTGTAGGATAGCTGTTTTACAATGAGGCATTTGGAGTTTACTGCTATCACGTCTATTTCGCACTACAAAATCAGACTTGCGTGGGAAAAGATGGGGATGTTTTCTAACAAAGAGTGCCATTTCAAATATATATAACGACGGAAGCGTTAGAATCTTGTGCTCAATGAACAAAGGTCTGCAACTGTCCGTAACGTGCAGGTTAAACATTGATCTAATACATCTTTTTTGTCTTAAATATGTCTTTATTGGTAGAGTTAGCCCAGAAATTTATACCAAATCTTAGGATATACTCTGTTCTATAATAAGTAGTGTTTCTGTGTTAACAATGGAGGATAATTTATAGAGTGCGTAGGTAGAGCTACTTACTCGCTTACTTAAAAGTTCGATATAGTTTTTTCGTTTATAAAGATAAAAAAACCAGGTTTAAAAAAACCAGCAAAACATACCTTCAAAACAGTCTCCAGCTTCATAATAGGATGGTCGACTTCCCCGGGCGCGTAGCCCACCATGTCCGCCATCTCATGAGCACTAAGCACTGTCCTCCGACTGACGGCGCCCCCCTCGCCCTCCTCCCCCCGCAGTATCCTGATCAGGTCTATGTACAGGCTGAGGCATTCCGCCCTGTCCTCACCAGAACTCTCCATAGACCATTTAAAGAACTTTCCGAGGGAATCTCGCTTCTTGGTGACAAATTTTCGGAACTGCTGGAAACCGAACTCGTGATCGGTTAGCACGAAATACGCTCGAAGGATCGATTGTGCGACCGCACAGGTTCTACTGGACGATTCTAGGCAATCAGCGGACGCCTCTAAGAACGCCGCTAAACCTTCCTTGTTGGGTAACGAGTTGGCTATCAAAAGGTCTGGTGAAGTGGCGGGAGTAAGTGTGATTTCGATATCGCAGAAGGCTGCTAGCGCGTGAGCGGCGAATTCTTGCGCCGCTGCGTGTTCATTCGACGTATTGGGTAGAGATAAGACTCCGCAAAGTGCGTTTTGTACGTCGGCGGCGCGAGGGCCTCCGGAATTCATCGCGTGAAGTACCGCGCACTTGACTGGAGCGTGGGAGACTAAACAGGCCAGAAAGCCGAGAACCCTGGCCGCACTAGCCGAAGCCGCCTCCCCAGATTTAAGTTCCCTGGTCACAGCACCGACCGCTGCTTTAGCGACGGTGGCTGCTGTATTCGGCGCTAGGTCTGCCACTTGAACGCAAACTCGCCGTAACATGTGCACGACAGGTCTGTACGTCGACATGCAGATGATCTGAATCATATCCGTCAGATCGTTGGACAATGCGTGTAAATGCGCAGACCACAGTCTTCTCTCGTTCGCCGCGTCTGCCAGTTCTCTTTCCGTTGGCGTGGTTTTCGTCTGCATCGGTAAGGGCAGCGGTAGCAGCTCGGAAAAAATTAACAATCCTGGTACAAAGGTATACGGAGCCGTCATGGTGTAGGAGATAACTTCTGAGCAGAGCGAGGTCCAAGGTCCGCGACGTATCGAGTCGCCGTCTTTTGCATCGTCAGCTATCGGCTGCGCGTAGGCAAGTAGCGCTCTAACCGCGGCTTCGGAAGCTCGTGAGGCTGTTCTATAGCCGACGGACCCGACGGGGAATGTCTTCGTTATTCCATAGCTCTTGAGCAATACTGGTGCGGCGGTCAAATCCCTAAATCGTGGTCCACGGCAGCGTACAACTCTGGCTAGCATCTCGTCTAGCAGTCTCAGACATGGCAGCATCATTTGAGCTAGCTGCAAGCCCTTAGCTGATGCGAAGAACGACGTATGCATGCTCGGCTGATCGAAGTGTACTGCCAGCTTCTCCAAGATCCCTGACAGATGCACCACACCATCTAGAGAGAACAATTGAAGTATATTGTATTTGTATTTCAACTCTACATATTCTTCTGTGGCGGTTTCATTCGCTATCGTTATGTTTTTATCGTAATCCGAAATACAGAAGTGGCGTAAGATCCTGAGGCAGGTGGTAAGTTCCCCGGGAAGGTCCGGCGCATGTTCTGAGCTCAGTTTGATGATCTCTATGATCTCAGTCATGTCATCTCCCGCCAGAACTGTGGGCTTTTCAATCGGTTTCAGGTATGGCGTCATTTCTTGCAGCACGCTCGAAACGCTCGGCTCGAATCTGTCGTGGTCTTTTGAGACAGTTATCAGTCTCTGCCCGTATTTCTTGAGGAATGGAACGTGAGCTGAGAATCGTATCGCGGACACGATGAGTTCTATGGCGTATCCTTTGGCGGGGGATTTCTGTTTTGATGGCGAATCGTTTTTGGTTTTGCTCTTGAGCTCGACTTCGAAGACGTCCATGAGGCAATCTGCGTTGTCTCCCATGACGATGACGTCAGGCACGGCTGTCTTACCCACGCTGCCAAAACTTAGGCAGTATAACGACTGCAATCTATCGATTAGTTCATTCTCATCCCCCTTCCCGGCTTGCAAATCGCATACGGATTTCAAATGATAGAGAGCCCTAAGCCTATACGCTAGTTCAAGACCTAAAACTTGTAGATCAGTGTAGTTACTCAGGTCATGGGGGTAAATAAATTCGTCAGGATTTTGTCCGTAAGGCTGAATCAAAGTTTTGAAAAGCAATTCACTCAAATCCATATTCCTGTATAGGAAGTTTATGCCATTTTCTGAGTGAATCAGCTCGTATAAAATATCGTGGATAGGACTGACGATAACTAAATTATTAGACGTTGATGGACATGTCATAATGTACAAGAAGACTTCGAGAATTTTGTGTATTTTGAAGAATTCTAAGAGAATCTCATTGGAGCATTCCTTGCTGATGTCGAACTGGGCAGATACTGGTAGGAATCGTTTGGGCTGCGACATGTGGAAGCACTGGGTTCGGTACATTAGCAGCACTTCTTCTAACGCGTCTACTATGAAATTCGCATCAGTATCAGATAAATCTGACTCGGGTTTCTCCGTCGTTTCAGGCTTATTACTCAACTTCAGAACTAGATCCTGCAGCTTCGATAATAGTTCATAAATATTTAGCTTCTTCAGCAAAGCACTGATTGAAAATTTAATTCTAGTCAAAGGATTTCCTTGCATAATGGTGATGAGAGCTTGGTAACCGTTCTTCGGTTTTCCATCTGTTTCATTCTTGTCGAGTTTAGGGAATGCTGTCTCTTTCATAAAATTGTCGATGGCGGCTTTTGAAGATAGACATGCGTTAATAGACTTCAGAATCATCAGTCTGATACTCAATGCCATGTACTCTTTTGAGTACATCTCGAGTAGAAGCATCGGCAGGTCTATCCCAATACTAAGCAGGTATTTAACAACTGATTCGTTATGTCTATGTGACGTTAACGCCTCGGCAAGGCGGATCCCACACTTCATGTGTCTGATTTTGTATGTAGGCTGTTGCTGCGCCAACGCGAAGTCAAAGTTTAGACCTATCTTCGTGTAAGTGAGCAGCAAATCACGAACTTCATCGAATGCCTTGGTAGATTCCTCTATTGGGAATATCCTGAGTATAATGTCCGTGTTCTTGCAGAGATTAGTCGTCGACACGAACACTTGTTCGCACTGATGTACCCAGTCTTCTCGGGATGAATTTTCGTTTTCTGTGAAAGTGCTTATCGAAATTTTTTGATCAGATTTGATCATAGTTTTTAGCATCTCGGATATTTTGAATAAGTCGGGGCTGGCTTCGCAAAGCTCCTCAAAAGTCGCCGTCAGCACATCTTTGGAGTCATCGCCCTCAGCTCCGAGTAAATGTATTTTGTTGATGTGTTGGTACGGCTTCCAATCGCATTTGAACGGGTTGTAGTACTTGATGATATCATCCATCCCGCAGTACTCATTCGCGTCGTAGTCGACATCCATATAGGCCGAGCCCTCGAGGTCATCGCAAATATCTTCGTCCGAGAGAATCGGCTCAAACTGTTCTCCGTCTGACTTCTCTTCTTCAGGGTTTTGAACCGGAGACTCCACGACTTTTGGAGTCAGCGTGTCCACGATCGGAACCGTTACCAGACTAGTGTGCTGTTCCACGTAGGGCGCAACTTCGACCTCTTGCGATGGACTTCTAATTGGATTCTTGTGTCGATAACTTGAATGGTAGAAGTCGACTCTAGGTATCTGTCGTTCCTTCCTGTCAAATTCCGCTCCGTCTTCAGATCTGATGGAGTTAAGAGGGCTTGAGACATCACCTTCTCTAGGGGACAGAGGGCGTCGTGTCTCGCCGGGCGGAGTCCTAGGCCTCTTCCGCGGGTCGTCGCGACTCGGCGATCTACTGCTGAAGCTGGACCCTCGGATTCTGTTGTAGGGTGAATGTCGTTTCCTGTCATACGGGCTGCCCTTGTCGTACGACGGTGCTCTGCGCTCGTAAGAGGACCCTCGCTTCTCGTACGATGAAGCTCGTTTGTCGTACGGTTTTCGTTCGTATGATGTTGCGCGCTTTTCGTAGGGAGATCTGCGTTCGTAGGACGCGGAGTCTTTGTCGTAGGATCCGCCGCGGGAGCGCTCGTAGGAAGAGTCCCTGTGTCGCCTGTAATCGTCTTTCTTGTAGGAGCCTCTGTCCCAGTCGCGGTCGCCGGACACGCGCCGGTCGATGCTTCTAGACCTCGAGCGGCTCTGAGCACGATACTCTTTGTAGTCTCTGTCTCTGCTGCGAGAGCGGCTGTGGTGCCGGTTGAGGCTCCTCTCCCGCACCCTGGACGACTCCCGACTGCGCCTCTCTAAAGAACGCCGTCGACTTCGCCCTCGTCTATCCCTATCTCTATCTAACTCGACGGATCGCGAGCTCCGCCTCATTCGGTCATCTCTCTCGCAGCTCAGGTCTCGCTTTTCCCATTCCGTCTCCTCGATGTGGTGGTAGGTGCGCGGATCCTTGGGCGCGTTGGGCTCGTAGTAGTCTCCTCGGTAGGCGTCATAGTTTTCCGGGTAGTTGGTCGGTCCGTAAGCCTCAGGGTTCGCCGAGGCTATGTTGCCCGTGTAAGATGGAATAGGGTTTGAAGTTTCCTGAGGCCACTCTGGGTTTTGAGGAAGGGGTTGTTGAATGGGAGGTGCTTCGCGGACGATAGCTGGTCTGGGGACCGAGGGCGGAGGGTTGACGCTGATGGGGCTCTCGGGTACTACTTGGGTAAGGTTGCCGTAGACTGCCAGGGTGATTGTTGTGTACCAGCCTGGAAATTACAATTGAAATGTAAGCTATTTGTCGAGATACAAGGTAGAACAAAAAGTTAGTATGTAAGAATTATGACAATAAAGAAATCTGAATCTGAATCTGTTAAAAACCAAACAATTGTGGGTATTTCATCAGGTTACACAACATTATTTAAATGCCATTACTTTTTGTTGTTTCTCTCAACTTTGGAATGGGACCACCAAATGAAATGCAACTCCAGTATAAGAGTAGAATTAGTATGCAATTGAAATGAGTTGCTTCCAACATGAGTTAGAGTTTGTTATGAAACCCCTGGCCCAGCTAATCTTAGATAAACTCTCACAGAATATAAAAATATTATCCCTCTAGTGAAACAAAACAAATATACAAAGGAGCAAATAGTTGATTCAGAAAACCAAAAAAAACGATTTTAGATCAGGTCTGCCCAAATTTTAAGCGTGACATTTTTCATTTGGCTATCTTTGATTCCAGTGCGTCAGACCAGACCATTTAAGAAAATATAATTAAGAAATACAAAGAACCACCAACATTCCGAAGGAAATTATGAAAGTGTAGAGCTCAATTTAGTAAAAGAACTCACTGAAGACAAATTAACAACAAACTATTAAAGTTGCAGGTTCAATTCCCGCCTCAGGACAAATGTTTGTATGATTTGCAGATATTTGTACCGGTCTGGTTTTTTATGTATAAAAATATCTATGTTATTATTAGAGATCGGATAATTGGATGCATATTTACCTAAAGTGATTTTTTGGATAACAAATTATGGATATATATATTATCTTAGGAACTTTTATTAAAAACTACGGTTTTGAACTCATAACAACCTCTGGTTTCAAGGATAAGACTATTTACATTAACGTTCTATCACTCAAGAACCTAGATTATTCTAATTTTTTGTATTTAGGTTGACAAAATTAAAATAAAAGACAAGTATTTTTCGATTTTTTAATTATTACTGGACATAAGAAAAAAGTACAACGTGATCACAAAAAATACACAAATGAATGGTGGATTTGCTTAAAATAATAAAGTTGATATACTTACCGGTCCATTTTTAAAAATTACAGCAATTTTTTGCTCTAATTTTTCATAAAATCATTATTTTTTGGTATAGGTATTTCAAATCTTGGCAAGAGCACGCATTCATTGAAATTACCGGCGGCAGACAATTGAATTTTAGTTTAGGACAGGCAACACCAGCTAGTCCAATTTCATGGTTGTTACTTTTGTTTGTAGATATGACATACTGTGCTTTGAAACGAAATAAAATTAATCATACCAATTTCTAGGGATTGACTAAGTACAATGCCTAATTGACTAAGTACAATGCCTACCTACAGGTACGTACATATACATATGTTACAGAGGGCTAATACTCTGTACAAAAGTCCTTTCCATAATAGCCAACATCTCAACTTTAGGTAAATATGTATCCGATTATCCAATCTCTAGTTATTATGTATTATCTATATCAGTCATCTAGTACCCATTGAACCAGCTCTGCTTAACTTGGGGCTAGATGATGCTGTGTAGATTGTTCAGCATTATTTATTTATTTATATACACTAGAAAAGAAAATAATTTGTTAACACTGTTTTCAACTAAAACCAAAAAATGAAGCCCACCACAAAAAGATTGGATAAATAAGGATATAACGGGTGTGCCCATTAGCATAGATGTATATAAATAAATAATAGCAGAAATGAAACTATTATGGACACAATGCAGGAAAAGAAAAAGTATAAAAACACAAAAGATAGAATAGCATACAGAATTAATTCAAAGATACAACTAATAAAATACAGTGAGCTTTGCACGATTGGCATCTCTAGCTCCACTTTGTTTCACAAGCTGTGTTTGCTACTACATTCTCTTATCATGTTATCACATGGATGTATTCTAACCAATCTTGTTTTTAAAATGGTTGGGACATGATCCTTTCAATGTGACTTTTATAAACACTATTATGACAAGCAATTGAAGTACTCCTTTACTAACAAAAATGTACACTAACCTTTCAAAACAAGCCCATCAGTTGGTATCTGTGGCTGGTCCAAGCCAGCACCACACTCCATGTGTATCTGGCCATTTTGGCAGTATTCTAAACTACCGAGGGCTTCGAAGGTCGACGCGCCGGGCTTGCTCAGGTCGTTCACAAAGAAATCTATCTGGAACTTAGTTGGGTTTGTCGCGCCCAGCCTCACGCCGCCGGGAAAGTCACCCTCCACTCGGGCTCCCAGCGGAATTATGCGAATCTCCCTGACGTACACCGACTTCGGGAATTGCACTAGATCTAAATTCAGCTCCTGAAAATCAATAGGTTGTGACATGAAGTTGCATTGACCTGAGCATTGAACAAACGTAATGTTTTTGTATGCGCTGCGACCTGCGACTCACCTCGCTAGTATCATGCGAAAATGTATCGAAAAATAACAGGTCTGGTGTCTCAGGTGCCGACATTTTTATAACGTTTGAATCTAGAACATTATTTTCTATAAAGTTTACGAAATTGTCTGATAAGTCTTGTGAAAATTAAGCCGAACGAAACTCAACTACGACGGACGACGACAATACCAGCTAGCTACATAACATACCTATCTAGTCTAGTTTACATTATAATTATGGGTAGGTACTACTCAACACTTCAACTTCTTTTTTGTTTTGGCGCCGCTTGCTTTTCGCTACGACTCTGCCAGTGTCTGTTTCAGAGTGTCATAAACTTCTTACATAGAATAATGATCAGTTACAAAAATTTGGCTTGGTTTTGGTTATGACAATTATTATTGATTGGGTACCAGACTGACTCTGTGACTGCTACAAACAAAAAGTTAAGGTAAGCGGCTGACGTTGAAGACTTGTTTTACAAGTTTTTGGTTCAATCCTGACTATGCTTGTTTGGCATGTTAGAAAGAGAAAACTAAAACTTTCTTTATAACTGAAAGAGATACAAGATTTAATTATGCTAAAGTTTCAACCTACAATTTTGAACACTTTTGACATCATGACTGTTTGACTTTTTTGGGACATTGACTGTTTGACTGACTGGACTGATTGACTTGACTTCTTTGAGGTTTGCCCGTGGACGGAAGAAAGCAACCCACCTTTACTCCTTGATCTAGGGTTTGCCGCTTTCTAATACTGCAGCACTGCTGTCCAGATTCAGGGGCAATATATAGTAAATAATATGAGCGGTAAATTTTCAAAAAACACCAATTATTTTTACCTCGTACTAAAATAAATAAAAGGTTGAAGAAAAAGAAAATTAAAAACATCACACATAAAAATTAAAAACAATCTAAGGCATATCTTTGTTATTGTTATAGCAGATAATTATTTACTATCAGGGACGGGGTAATTGTGATCGAACTTCACTTGTTTAGGTTCGTTTGATCATTAATTTGCATTTAGTATGTGCGCGAATGAAAAATGGACGAATACTTAACTCAATATCACGCCAGCTGATTTCGATGATTCGTTTCAAGCCATTTTCATTATTTAGGAATATTACCAAAGTAGGCTTATAGTTTTTTTTAAAACACGCCAAATATATTATATATTAGGACTTGAAACTACTCAATACTCAAATATTTATTGCAAACATGTTGTACAGGGGATCTTAAATTTAAAATGTTTCAAACATGCACCCTGCTAGGGTACGGCAATATTTAGCTAGGTGGCTACTAACTTATAATACTTATAGTCTAACGACTTATTCTAATTATTCCAGGCACAAAATATTTTAATAATACAGTGTTTATGTTAGGCTTTTTCAGTCTTAAAATTATTGAGATCTAGTTTACTAAAAACGTAGGTCTAGGACATATAGATATATAGGACATAAAGTTAGAACAAAGATTTATACAAAGCAAGAAGAAATCGGTAGACTTTAGGTATGAATTTGTTAAAAATAATTTTAATTGTTTTGCTAAATATACATAATTTTTATTGGTATTTTTTTTCGCTTGAAATTATAGTAGGTACCTACTAAGTGTAATTAGTTTCAATTAAATCTATCTATAATATAAAAATTAAGGTCCATACCATAAACCAGTGACTTTCCTTGACCACTAACCTACACCGTACTACTTACCAATCTCAAAGGGCTGTTTGGGGATCAACCAATACAGTACCATCCACCACAAACCCCAATCACAACCCTTTTCATTTAGCGAAAACAAGGTCTATCAAGAAGATTTGACTAAATTAGTTTATTTAAATATGTATTCTAGTAAGCATAGACTAAGTAATAATTTGCATTTAAATGTTTTTCGTTCATGCTAGTAAGTATGTTCTTTTACATGTTGATGAAAGAACATCAACATGAAATCTCCTCCAATTATATATTTTTTTGCTATATTCATGAACTGTTGCTGTAATAGTTTCTCTAAACTTTCATAATCAAATATATCAGTTGCCAATATAGTAAAACTAATACTAAACGAATGTTTGGTACACCTATAAATTAGTGCACATAGGCATACTCGTAGTACTAGTACACTGATAGAAGTGACCTATGGTCACTACGGGGCCTAAGTTTAACTAGAACTACGAAGAAATAATAAGTTATTTCTTCGTAGAACTAGAACATAATTTGCACTCGCCTTTTGCATGTAAATAAATATACCGGGAAAATCACACAGCATTTCAGCATTTTACAGCATCCAAGCTAAGAGTTTGTGTTATGGATACTAGATGACTGTTAGCACAGTACACATAATACTTATACATACTGAGCTGTTAGGTACGTATTACATTACATGGATAGATATTTTTTTATTATACATAGAAAACGACCAGAACACCCTGAACAAAAATCTGCAGATCGTTTAAGAATCGAACCCGCAACCTCCTGCGTCGCAGGCGGACCTATGCCCGCCGCGCTACATCGGTCTTCAAAGTTTAGCTACGGAGGAGAAAATAGTAGGATTTTTTTTTACTAACTTCTGAATCTGCCCGACGACGACGACGACGACGACGCGACGTAAGTAGTAGAAATATCGAACAAGGACAGCCTCCCTTCCTACAATCTCATAGGTTTTTATCAAGTGATTGAATCTAAATATAATTTATGTTTGAATAACAAACTTTTGTGTTTCCATACGCCCAGTTAGTTTTTAAACACATACGAAGTGATTTATGTTTATCGATTAGTTATTTGATTTATATTTTTTCTGTTTCTATTTTATGTCACAAATGAGAGTTATATTGTAAGCTAATAGACATCTAATAGATTGAAAAGTTTAAATTTATTAAAGGATTAAGTAATACCCATTTTCAGAAATGATCAAAAATAATTTGGCGGCAAATTTAACTTATAGTTACTTATAAGATTTTCTCATGAATGCCACAAAGATGCCACATGGATGTCAGACAGAACTAGCCCAAATTGAAATGGGACTTCTAATTGATAGTTCGATACAACGGGAGTAAGCTTCGATACGTTGTAAGTTGCTTATCCTTTGGCGTTGTAGATAAGTTCCGATCCTAAGCAATTGTTCAGTCAGCTCAAGTGAGTAGTCAAGGAGGCTTTTATTTTACGCATAAAGCATGCAAAGTGACTTTGAGCATGTTTACTTGGCCGCTACCTGCCCGCTGCCCCCGCCCGCGACCACCTGTGTGAACTGGGTGGACCGCTTATAGCAATCTGCCTGGCTTTAGGGAAAATTGCCCTATGTTTTGGGCAAATATTTTGTGTTATATAGTCATTCCTTACAACTCATTTTTTTTTCAATAGTAGAAGTTAGTACTGAGATGATGAAGGTGATATACTAGGTAGGTGGTAGACGTAGTAGATAATGACACTACCATCGAATTATTTAATTAAACGTAGAGGCTTGAACACCACCTGGGCTCTCCGCAGCAATAAAATGGCCCATCTGTTAGTCACAGCAACCCTATTTGTATTTGTATGAATATACAGGGTGTTCGGCAGACCATGTGCCTTAAATGGTAGGTAACTGGGGGTAGCTAGTAAGACTTCGTCATATGTCCTACTAACACAGTCCCCTGTTGGTATAATATAAAGATAAGTAGACAAAATAAATTACAAAGTAGGTATACTACCAAATGGATGTCCATTCCAGTCCATTCCTAGTTCGGCTTTACATACCGGTACGGACGACAGAAGATGATCATAAAACCGAATATTATGAACATGTAGGTGGAGACCAGTTGGAGCGGGAGCTGCAGGCTGATGACCGAGATGACTTTTCTTACTGCCTAGCCTTTTCTTGTTAACCAACCATTGATTATGTTTTTGAGATCTTCCAACATTCCTACTACCTACGTTGTACCTTCCCGTCAATCTTAATATCGTCGCCTAGCAAACAACACCGCGCGAGTCGAAATTTTGCGGTTTCGACATTTTAATGCCATTGGATGCAGTTTTTACACGCGCTTCGATCTACCTATTAGATTCAAGCATATTGACCAATTAGAAGCCGTTATTCAAAAAATTGTAACACTGCGTATGTCGGTTTTCTGTGAAACACCGCACAAGTCGTAATTTCGTCATACTTTTTTATCCTGTTCAGAAGCTGTCAAGTTAAAAGTTTGTTTTACTTAATAAAATCAGTGCAAAAGTGATAAAAGTTAACAGAAGACGCAGATAAAAGGGTAAGTTATAGATTATGCGTACAATTGTATCAATTTATGTAGGTATTAATCTCCTAGATCATCTAAAACCTCTGCTTCTGTCTTGAGCGGTGTTTTAATGTTTGTGTTTGCTATTTGAGCGGTGTTGCCCTTGCCTTACCTTGCCTAATTGCATTACAGAGTTCTTTTTAACAATTTGTTACGAAGATACATCAGATGAAGACGTCAATTCTATTGAGCAGTTGACGAATGCCAGTCTTAAAATCACATGAAAAATGATAAAAAAAATATTAAACTTGGTAAGAATAATTGATTAAATTTGAGTTTTTAAATTTATTACATACTCTGTATGACAATGCTGATTGCTGTCTTGGATCACAAATAAATTAATTGATTGAGTATGGTTTAATTTGTTGATAATTTAGTTGATTGCTTAATTTTAACAAGATGTAATTAACCATACGAAGACAAAAGTCCCAGTTCCACCTTTGTGTACCTCACAAGCACCTGCTGATGACCAGTTTAAGGTTCAGCCAGTTACCGAAATTAAACTTGGTATGAATTTCATGATTACTTAATAAATTCAGTAGGTACTTATAGATGTCAATGATATTTTTTATATTATTTTGTCCTATTCCCATAATATAAAGGTTTTTTTTTCAGATCCATGTGAGTTTTTTCGCATCTTGTGTAGTGGACCATTCCAATACCTTAAACAAGAAATGTGTACAAGTAATTTTATATTCAGATGGATGTTGTGCATAGAATCGCAACGCCATCCTGAGTGATGCTCTTTTACGTTTCGCAATTAAAAGGAAGGTAGTCACAAATCAAAAATACCTAGAAAAGGGACTGTGCTCAGAATGCAAAGCGAAAGAAAAGGAAATCTACTTACCAGATCAATATGTGGACATATCAAACTAAGCCAGGATAAATCTAATGCCTTATGATGGCAAACTTTTGGACTTCAGTTTTTCACAGATTTTGGTAAAAATTTGGTATATAAATCTATTCACACGGGAAAAAAACTGGTAATCCCGTCGTAACGGACATAAGGTTGTCGGAGTATAGTCCAGATGGCATAATAAAGTACAAAACATATTTTGACGAAGAGCTAAAGCCTTTACCGTTAAGGCCTACACCTCTTCATCATATAAATCCAATAAATGAGCTCCCGAAATTGTACATTGGAAAATTGCCAATAGCGCAAGTATCAAGATTTACAGGATTTAAAACCTGTAATACCTGCAAGGAATCATAGTTTCTATGACCAACTACCTCATAGTTGAACCATATTTTTGTAGTAATAAGATTATCTACACTTATGTACGAGTATAATACTGTTTTTTTTAATAAATAAATTTAATAAAATCTTTGAAAGTTGTTTGCTTTTGCCTTGTCAATGCATTATGTAGGTACACAACACAGCCTATGTCATTTATATTTCAGCAAACACCGCACAAGTATCTGGTAACACAGCCTAAGTAATCTGTAACACCGCACAAATCAAATACAAGTAATAGGAAAAGTATTTCCGAAGATTTTGATGATTGAGATGATTGATAGGACTTAGTTAATGACATAGAGCAATATTCAGCTTATTTACTTTTAAAATGATAACATAAAACAGTTTTTTGTCTCTCCTGTAAAGTAGTAGAATATTACTTGCGCGGTGTTGTTTGCTAGCCGACGATATGATAGAAACCGGTGATTTTCTTCAAAAACTGCGCAATTTCGTCTGGTAGATTCGGCCACCCCACCTGTTCCGCGCTCCGCTCCGCTCGCCGGCCGGCTCAGCCAGTCGCTCTCTCGCGCCCGCCCCGAACACACATCTACGCGCGCTCTCATCAGAAACTTTCCCAGCGAGTCCCACTTTCGTAAAAACTTTGTGTATGTTTAGTGAAGTGTTGATGTGGTAGTGCAGTGAGGATGCGGAGCGCCCAGGCGTGGTGCCTGCTGGTGCTGGCCGCGGCGGCGGCGGCGCAGCTCGACACACGCCATTTATCAGGTCAGTGAAATGATGAAAGTTCTGACGTTCAAAAGCGTTCCCAATTTGGTTTGTCATGTGGGTACAGAACAGAAGACATTCGAAAGTTTTGCGTTGTCTTGGCGTTTCGGTGCAGGTCGTAGATAGGTACGTAGAAACTGATCAGGTTGAATTGAAACCGGTGTTTGTCTTGTAACTAGGTATAATACCTACCTCGGTCTGTCTGAACAGTACCCATGGTGACGTGGATGCTGAATAGGTACATAAGTAAGTAGCGAATTCCTTTTAATCCGTGGTAGACGCATACGGAGGAAGCTAGTCTTCTATCACATGGTGTACAGGTTATAGATATTCTGTAGGTAATCTGTATGTGTAGGTAAGTGGTACCTACCTACCTACTAATTAGCCAGCTATGTACCTATACGTACATAGGAAGAGAGGGTCATACATGGTCCTCATTATCTTCCAAAGTTTCCACTAAAAACCAGAACAGAAACATCAACCACGCGTAAATGTACACGCGCAGCAAAAAGGTGGAAATTCCAATTCCAAAACTAAAGAGAGACATTATGATGAACCTGTCAAAACTAGGTATACTTTTTTCGCATTTTTACTATTATGTATCTCGACCAGTGCCGTAAATAATTTTCCACCAATATTTCTTTGCTTTTCCAACAACTACAAAAAATATCTACTAGGTATTCTAGGACCTTTAGGTAGTACCCATAGGTAGGTTTCTTTGTACAATCCATTTGTAAACATCAAATTGTTTAAAAAACCCACCTTCGAATTGAATTAGCTATGAGTGAAATAGAATGGTTCTCTAATGGTTTGTATCACAAAAAGTGAAGACAATAGCCAAGTCTGCCATTGTGTGCGTGGCTACCTACATGGAGTTTTACATGAATTGAATGGTGTGACAAACCGACGCATGGACCTACTAGCTCTCCATCTATAATACACACGGTACGTTCACCTTTGTATTTTTAGGCTTCATTTAGTAAGTTAGGTACCTATGTCGCCGTCATCGAAATCGATGAGGAGTCCTATATAGGTACCTATTACATCGACTTTCTAGGGCCAAGTTACAATTTCCATAATTTTACGTCACTTATAAATTAACTAATTTACATAATAATGTCATCATAAAACATAACGACCACCCTAAATCGTCCACTAAGTATTGGAAATAAACCAACTGCAAAAATATTTAGGGAATACAATACTTCTTGTGCAGTCTGGTGAAAAGAAAACAGACAAAATCTTTAAAATACTAATTTGTAACAGGCGGGAAATCAGTGCGTGCTCGTTGATGTCTTTTCTATAGAAAATAGTGCGATCGGGTGAAATCACGCAACGAAATCACTATCGTATTTATTTATCTACGTTAATCAACGCAAGTGACTGAATGAATGAACAACAGATCGAGATGAATCCATAATGAACCACAATGACTTACAATGAAATAAGAACGTTCCAGCACGGTGTCACACTGGCCGACGGAAATCGATGCGTTGTCGCTCAATAAACCACTTCCGGTCTTGAGACCTAACAATTGACGAATGAAAATCAACCTTGTTCATTTAAGGTTGAAGTACACGTTGGTACAGACTGTGTATAAAGATAACTGTACTTTACTATCATCAAATCATGAAGTCAAAAAATTCCAGACACCAAAAAACTAGACAGAAGTCGTAATTCTTTGCTCCGATATTTCGGTGTAAAATAAATCATTTGTTTGTAGCCACTTTAAAACTGTTCCAAGCCGCTTTTACAAACAATTTCAAAAGAAAGCTGCTTTTTACCGCTGACCGCAATTTAGCGAAATAAGGTCGTCATTTTAGTGCGCAACTTAATGTTTTACTCGTGTTTGTTTACTTTCAGCGAGATGCCCTGGCGGGTTTGTTTATCTTAAAATAAAAAGCACCTACTTAATCATTTTTCTTCTATTCGTAAACATGGATGCGATGGACAGGATGGACAAATAAAATGATATAAAATATTATTATAGAATTTAAAAAAATCCTAATTCATTCGGGGTTAGGTTGTTGGAAGTTGATTCAATTCAGATTAGATGGACGGATAATGGATTAATGTTTATTCACTTACCCTACCTACCTATGTACTTCCGTTCCGATACTCTTCATTTATTATACTTTTTATTTCTGCAAATTACGAGAACACTGAATATTCAAGTAGTAAATCAACTGGTTTCCCTGAAACCGTGTAATTTCAGAAAAGCAACAAGGACAATAAAGGCGGCATAATAGCGAGGAAGCGTCGTCGCGAACTCGCAGTACAAGGCGAAATAAGGAACTCCGCCATTTCCTCTCATAAATAAACACTTCTTAGTCCGGATTAAAGTTATCCTGAAAAATTAAAACGCGGAGATCTTCACAGAAAATATATTTTGGAAGTGGGTTAATTCTGCTGTGTTACTTTACCTACTTGGCTCCAACTCTGGTGAAACAATATTTTGAACCAAATTCAGACGAATCTCAGCGCTATGTTTGTCTTTGTTGGGATTTGTATTCGAAATCTTTACTCAAAGTCGAGGCTTTGTACTCACGGTGCTAACAATACAATGAAACTCCTCACACTCACAGACTATTATAATAAGAAAATAAGTAATGAAACAAAAATCGTAAAAATGTTATTAGACGGCTGTCGGAAGTTGTCTATGTTTCCATTTATTTATTCGAGAGCGGTATGGTTGTGTTCCTCTGTTCTGGTTCCGAGTACAGGCTCGCTCCCTTCGGGCATAATGTGTTACTGTCGTTTTGCTTATAAATGAAAAGGAAAACAGGACAGGTTTACGATTTAAAAAATGTTTAAACACGCAAAAATATATTTAAAAATACGTGTTATTTAATGACTTGCTATAAAACCATAGGTACCGCCGAACCGGCGATATCCCAACATTAATCGTTTTCCTAAGCACCTCGGCCGTCCCGTTTCTTTCTATCGAGTGTGAAAGAGAGATTGCAAAACGAGTTTCGCGGGTTTCGCCTTGAACTTGTCAAACAGCTAGTCGTATCGTGTCATGCCGGCAGATAGAAGATACTGGACCATTGATAGGAGGTACTTGTGCTAGTTGGACTCAGGTTTCTTATTCATGAAACCTTGGAATGTTTTATACATGAACTGTTTTGATGAACTGAACAAGAAGGTAACTTGGCGATAATTTTCCATTGGATGTGTGACGATTTCGTGATTATTAACAATTTAACGATAAATTGATAAAGTTTCACAGAATTCCGCAAAACAAACATCAACGAGTTAAAGTTGGTAAAGTACCTTAACTCGAAGCAAACAGGCGTATAGTCTAGACGAGAAAATCTATTGTACCTACCTACCAGACGTTCATTATGTTGTCGTCCTAATCAAACACTCCTAAAGAAATGTAGGTACGTCTTAGTTCTACCGATCAAACAACACCTAGCTAGAGAAAACCAATCGATACGTGTAACAATTTCATAACACGGGAAGTATTGGTAGTCGGCAGAGTCTGCAATTATTAGAAAAGTGCTGTTACGACGTTATTCACGCGAGCGTCGCGTCGCGTGCAGCGAAACTTTATTGGGTAAAAAGAAGGTAAAAAGTAGCGCCGGAAACATGGGCCTTCCGGGTTTGAAGGTTGCTCCATCATCATCCATCAGGCTGGCACAGCTGATTCTATTGTTTTACACCAAGTAATTTAATAATTCCTTGCGAGTGGTGATTTCCCGTATGCCATTAGTGGTGAATGTCATTGCACGTGGAATAACAATAGCAATGCGCGTTCTCAGCTATGCATACCTTAGTAAATGTTTCAAATGTATGTATCTAGCTAGGATTAGGTAGGTACTACACATACAATTTATATAAATTTGTTATAATGGTGAAAAAACTTACATTTTTTCGAATATTATAATAAAATGCGAGTTTTATAAAAACTTTAAACGAAAAAAGCGTGACAGAATTTATAATTTTTTCGTCCGTATAAAGAAACGTCGAGTTTAGTGAACATTGAGAGCGGTAAGCGGCCGTGGTGGTGCTCCTCCAGAATGCATAATGACGGCGGCGGCGCGGCAAGGACAATATTTCTCCAGGCAGCGTTTACACATCACCCCTTTAAATAGAACCTCGGGCCCGCATAGCGCACAGCCTCTAACTGTCACTGCATTGTCAATGTCAAAAAACAACTCCGTGACGCCCACGAGAATGTCAACCGAGGCGCGACGCGTCCCCAAATGACATTTGGCATGGAAACATCTTTGGCGCGGCATTCATTGCCGGTTTGTATAACCACGTTGTGTGAGCGATGAGAGAGGAAACGTAATGGTCGGAGTAAGCAATGAAAGTGTCGTGCGCGGGTCATTGACTGGCGATGGGTGCGCTGGCTGGAAAATTATTGGTACACGACGACGACGGTTGCTAGGCGACTTTGAGTCTTTAGATTCGCTGACTTAAAAATTAAACGTGTAAAACGAATGAGTAGTCTAGGCTTTATGTAGGCTAAGGCTCAAGGTAACTAGGACTCTAGATGTTAGGGATTAAGGTTCTGACAGTTGAAGTGGTAGACGACCGAGTGAGCGGGGAAAAAGCACTGGGGTTCTTGCCAAACGGGTAATTGTATCGGCGGCGGATGGGCGATGGGCGAAGACTTGATTGATAAAGTTTAATTAGTTCCACCCAGCCTTTATCACACAGAAAGTGCTAAATTCTACTTTTACTTTAGATTCATGAATCATCACAATTCCATTAGGTATCTACAAAAAGCTTAAATGTTCCAATCGGTTTTTCTGTAAATTGTAGTAATAGAAACTGCTTAAATTGCATATACGACCTTTTCTCTCACTGATATAGATAGAAAGGTCTAACGAGCAAATAACGACATTTTAAAACAGTTTTGAAAGTTTTCTGTAACGATTCAATAACTAATAGCTGTTATTACAATAACGAGTGGAACCACTGCGAATCACTATAGGAACATTAGAAACCTCAATGGACTTTAAATCTTATTAGGAACGCAGTAAAGCTTACTTCGTTCTAGAATGCTTGTGAACGATGACATTCTCCCGGGGTGGTGTTGTGTCGTGTTGGGCTGCGCTTGCGTCGTCGTTGGCACAGTTTTAAGTTTCAAAAGAGTTGCAGAATCGAACTGAATCTTCGTTTGATTATTTGTAGTAGGTAGTAGGTAAGGTACTCAGCAACCGGTTTTAGTTTCTGTGGATTAATTTATATTTTTGTTTGGTTCCTCACTATATAGGCCACCTTGCGCACCACGGTCTCCACGGAAGACCAGCGCTATGGTACGATCTGCTCTACCATAGCACATGCTGAGTGGAGACCGAGTTTTGTCAGTATTTGTTGTCTGTTAATCTAAGTTTAGTTTATAAGAGTCTCTGTTCTGTTCTGACAAAATAAAAATCTTTTTACTTTTACTTACTTTTTACTTATTTGATTTGGTAGCGTCGTTTTTACAAAATATATTTACGAACGTCCTACAAACGAGATCCATGATATCATCTCATTTCGATTTAAATGCAATATTTTACACAACTCTAATATTTTTAGAAACGACAAAAACTCAAGTCATTGTTTGTAAGTTCCCAAAAAACTGTTCCATTCCAATTTCCCCTTGATTATAGGCAGGTGTGAGTAGGTACATGCGAATAACACAAATAATAACTCAAACGCCTCGTGGCCCACTCTCAAACACCTGAATTATTATAATAACTATGATTGGCCACGAGTCTGATGTTTACGGTACAGTTATTACGTGTCTCTGTACCAGGGAGCATACATCAGTAGGAGGTATTCGTTCCAGCAGAAGGACTAGCCAAAGTCACCTAAAGCTGTGGGCACATTCATTAGGATTAAAATTTTTGCTACGTTACGCAAAAATGTGCATTCAAATATGGGTTTAAGTTCGTTATAGGTATTTAGATAAATTTTACAGTGACAAAACGACCCACAAGCTTCAAGTTCATAAATGTTCTTCGGGTTTGAAATAACATTGAAACGTTTTTATAGTAATTACGCGCGCGAAGCCGCGGGTAGAAACTAGTTAGTAAATAAAGATGTTTGAATTTAAAATCTCACTGAAAAAACAAAGAATTCTGACGATTCGACCGACTAACTGCGGACTGCTGTACTAGGTTTCGTAAAAACTTATTTACGAAAGGTGAATTAGGCATTAGTTAGAGATTTTGTCGAGCACTTTCGTGCGAAACTGAAATCCTTCATGTGTTTAGGTGATTTCATTGAACCTACACATTCTAGAGTTTTCTGCACTTTCAGCTTAATAGGTATATACAACTCGGTCACAATATCTGTGCACCTTGAGCATTTTGTATGGCTCAAGGTGCACAGATATTGTGACCGAGTTGTACCTGTACCTGCCGCTTAGCACCGCCTCTAGGTCTCTACGTCTCTACATATTATTATGTTGAATATTTAGTCATCGAGGTGTTTGCACAAATGTTCAAATGTCAATTTAACTTTGAACAGTTGTATTGTGTATACATTGTTAAGTCATTAGGTAATATGAGTTAATACATTGTTAAACAGTAAAAAATTATCTAAGTCCAGTAATAATTTTTTACTGAAATTTTGCCAGAAAATACGTAGATTGTATGCTAAGGGCTGCTCGAAAACGAATAAGAAACTTCTATTTTCCTTTTCCGAGTAGGGCCTATGAGAAAGGACGAAAGCTTCTTGTGGGGGTCCTAGCTCCTACTGTGTCGTTCCTACGGCATGGTTCTCCTCCACGTTCCTTAGTGAAAGACTGGTGGACTGTATTCTTGAAAGGTTCCTCGCGCCTATTTGCTGGTTCTACTTCTTGCTGACTTCTTGAGAATTACTTGCTAACTACTTGATTGATGATTACAATTTTCCATACAAATCGGCGCTACTTATATTACAAAATTCGTCCCTCCATTGCATAGTGGTAGGGCGAGCAAAGATTTTTGTCGACTATATGAATTTATACAATACTTATGTATACGAAAGCTAGAGTGAGACGGGGATACATCGTTTTCCCTCTCGAAAGGGCTACAAAGAGGACAATGATTTCTTCAGCTCCCGGCTCCGTCCGTCCCACTTCTTTATGTGCGAAATCATATTGAATTAAAAGCAATAAATGGAGACAAAGCGAAGTTGCAAGAAGCTTGCATTCAGGCCAATGAAACCACTTTTCAGTCATTAATAGTAGAGTTATTAATTCACCTAAAACTGTTTCTTGTTCGAGGATTCTTAAGTCCTAAATCCCGTTAGCCATAGAGCATAGTCATAAATTCCCGCGTAAATTAGACAAGGGTATTCAACTCGACGCTATCGGAACAGTGGTGGCGAAACGGGTTTGGATTTTGGACTGGACGTGCGCGCGCGCCGCTGCAGCGCTGGTCTTGTAGAATCATGGATCTAGGGTTGGCTGAAGATTTGCTAGTTTCCTAACATCCAATACAACAGGAAAATAAACTGCGTACTAAGTAGTTCAAATATTATTTTTCTTGATTTATTTTAAAGGAATTTAGTCAACATGACTATGTCACTCCCGTAGACAAATAAAAACAAAATGAATCTCGTAAAGTACTGACAACTTCACGTCTGTCCGAATAATTTATGCACCTTACTACTAAAACGTATTCTGTGAGGTGCAAGATAGCAGACAACGTGTAAGAAAGGTGAGCCGAGAGCCCGCCATAACATTCCGTATGAAAACAACGAGTGGTCCAATCGGCGCAAGGCTAGCTGCGCGCGCGCACCGTGCCGGCCCGTGCCAGGCGCAGGCTCGGTGCCACGCACTGTTGTGTCAGCTGTGGCTGTGACACAACACGAACCTACGAGTAGGTACCTGTTGGGATTTAAAGGCAGTGACTAATCAAATCATTGTAAAGGTTTTTCTCACATGTCGTACAACTATTGTAAATCAATGACAGTGCAATTCAAATACAAGTAGCGCGGTATGTGCGACCTTCTACTACTTACAACCTTTGACTTATTCTTGTTATATTTTACAAATAAAATACCTATGTTCATCTAGTTTATACCGGAACAGCGATTGGCATCTGTCTGTCCGACACTATACCTCTCAACTCTAGGCGGTTCTGAACTTTCTGTCTTACGTAGGAACTAATATAAATTTAACTTCACGATAAATTTAACTAAATACAAATTCCAGTTTCCAGGACTTCAAAGAGGGAATTGGCAATTTCAAGGGAATAAGCCTCATTTTTAACTCACGATATTGAACCCTGTCTATTGTGAACATCCTTATTGATCGGCATTGTGTTAGATAATGTAAAAAAAATAGTTTTACTAAAGTCTCATCTGCGAACTAATCTTATACGGAGACGGTGAAATGCAAAAAACTGAAGACATTTTGAAAGTGCAATACCTAGAGTCGCAGGCGACCCACATACCCGCTGACACGATTCGCGCCGAAACTGCTACATTTCACTTGTGATGCGAATGCGGCGTGCTGTGCAGTTTGCAGCTCTGCGCCCTTGGCTTAGAAGCCATTGCTGAGTCAGGAGGCAGCCTGATTGTAACCTACTAGTCTACAATGCACTAAACAGTCAATTTGTCTCATACGACTCTACATAGCTTACGTAGATATTCCAAGAACAGCCACGGGCGTCGTAATCTAATACCATAAAAGTGGTACTTTTGATTTGATTATTTTATTTGTCCTTCTGACTAAAGGACAACGCCTACTGTAGCGGTCCGTCCCTCATCCAGTTATGTCTTTTTGTATTTTATTCTTACCAAGTTAAGAGTCTGCGACAACTACCGAGAAAAACAAGCACCGGAGCCGACCCCCTGCGACCCATCTGACGCAATATTGCAATACATATTCAACTTCCTTCCTATACCACATCATTAATTACATGTTCTCTGACGATACTTGCCATGACCTGATGCTGCAGTCAGATGTATTCGTATCACTCATTTTATTTATGCCGCTCATTGCCTATATTAAGATTACAAAAACTCAACTTTGAAAATAGTATAGGTAAGTGATACACTCATCGACCAGCTTGCTATATATGAGATGAATGGCTTTAAGGGCTATAAAGCACTTGAAGTAGGTAAATCGAAATCTGTTTTTATAATTATAATAAAAAAAACACGTTTAATTTTATTCCTCCTCCGTCGTCGATCCTTCCGAAAACTGAAAATAATACAAAACACAAAAATACAAAGACGCCCGTCATTTGCATAAAATCATAAGAACACGGCAAATCATAACTTGAAAGAGTCGGTGGAGGCTTTCTGCCATAATTAGCAATGGAAACAAACAGGCTTGATTATATTGTGCGAGTGCGAGCGCGACGCCTGCGAGGGGAGATAGGGACAGACGAGTATTTGAACGAGCCTGATTTGCGATGTGTAGCTTATGTTACAGCTATACTTTGCTTCATGCAAATTACAAGGCTTGTTTGCTTATTTACTAGTCAACTGGAAGTAAAGACAAGTGCAAGCGACGAAACTGTCAGCAGATTAGAGGACGAAACGAAATGGTACAGTGGACGTCGACCCTATAAAACTGGATGACTGCTTTATTTCACATTGAGGGGACCTACTTTAGGTACTACTAATAACTTCGATACTATATAAACTCAAAGCCCGAAACAAATAAAATCATCTTCGCAAATGACAGTTAGCACAGAACTCATTAATCTGGAATTCCATTCTCCACAACAACCTAGAACATTGTGGCAATGTTTATTCAGTGAAACTGGATCTAATAAACCTGAATACTTTGGCAAGTTATTCCACTAATTCTGTCGATTCCCACGAGATGTCTAAAGACTGCCATTTTATTGTGAGCACAAACCTTGAAGCCGCCATTTGCGAGGAACCATCAAAACGGAGATTATCTGCGGCTCTCGGATTAATGCTGGTATTGCGGTACTTCATCATCAGCTTCTGTATCTCCTTATTATTTTGCGTCCAAGGTCCCCGGATCTTATGGTGTAGGCATGGTGGTAGGCCGGGTCCGCAGTGTGACAGATTTAGATTCACAGACTAGCAGTTTTAAACCACCTTTCTTCTCGGGTCTTAGGTTCTTAGCTGCTAGTCTATGAGTGTAAGTCTGCCACGCTGCGGACCCGGCCTTCCACCAATCCTACAAGTTATCGGCAGGGACGAAACCCTTCCACCAAAATTAGCAATGTGTAGAAATATATATACAGCTATTTTCGTAGCTGACTGTACAAATGAGTAAAATTTCTTGTTATTGTTCCAAGTCTTAGCTCTGTAGCCTATCTAGAACATGTCTAATAAATTCAGTAGAAGTAACATTCATACCGACTTTTCATAAATAATATTAGTGTGATGAGATAAAGTATGTTGATATTATTTAACGAAAAGCCATTGTCCTGGCTGTCGAGCCGGCTCTAGCCCTTTATAGTCGTTCAGAAGGAGCTGTCCTCTCCAGCGGTAACTAGTTATCTCTGCGTCCCCTGGGGTTGTTTAATTAATGCAGCTGTTATTCTAATGTACAAGTTTGAGTATAAAGTACAGAGGTCACCTTTGGCTGTCCAGAGATGAAGGCTAGAACTGGACAACTCGATATGAACGATAATGAATTCTTTTTAACCGATTTCATAAAGGAGGAGGTACTCAATTCGACTGTTTTTTTATGTTTGTTACCTCAACTTTTGACTGGGTGAACCGATTTTTGATGATTTTATATGAAAGCTGGTGCTTCCCGTGTGGTCCCATATTAATTTGGTCTAGTTCTGACAATGCCATCCAAGAGAAAACCATATAAGTCTTAAACTTGCATTAAGTATGTGCGCGACAAATAGACCGATAACGATGATTATTTTTTTAAAACTAAGTTTAAAACCAATTTTCATTTGAAGTCGGTTTATAGTTTTCCAACCACAAACAAATGATTGTTTAGTTGTATGTTTATAATGATCATGTCTGACCAATCTTTGCAGCCACTCAAATAAATACCCAGGAGACGATGACGTTCAATTCCTGATTCTAAAGATGGTTTTAAGTCAATGTTGGAAGATATCCCACAGAAGCTATTACAACACGTTCTCGTACATAACGCCAAATTCTATCAGCATCGAAGCCACGTTTTGTGTCGACCACTGATTTAAATGGGTTTTCAAGATGGCGTTATCATTAGAAAAGTTACAGTTAGTTACAGTTAGTTTCTTAGCAAGTTTTTATTCCATTTCGAAACTAAGCAACAAATCAATGAATGAAGGCACAATGGATGTCCCCAAGGTTGCCTTATCAGCTCGTTACAATAATTATATCTTAATGGGTGGTGTGACGAACCGACAGACAATGTGCTTTGTCTTGCTGTGTGCTCGCTCATTATGTATACAGTACACGTTACTCAAGAGTACGGATCCATCCAGGTGAGGAAAATATATTGTTTCTTGAAACTGTTCGTTTGTGAACAGCTTTACTAGTATTTCTCAGGTATAAAATATTCCTTAACATTTTCCTTTGCCCCGCAAAAATATCGTTTTAATGTAAAATAAGGAAGCCCAAACTGGACAATCCATCAGCATTGCGCGGCGTCGTGCGTCCCGTTACAACATGACGTAGTGACGGTCACAATACACGGACCTTTCACAATGCCGGATTATGCGACTAGAATAACTCCCGCAGATATTGATCGCTAGAGTTTGATATAACGTTGCCGTGCGTGACACGGTCCATCTTCTGCCTTCGTCCCGGACTAAGCTGGGATGATACAACTTATTTTTCCGCCATAGTACTGTAGTATGTCTCTTCTTTACAATTCCAATGTATTCTGTTTTAGTAGCGCTTACCGACAAAGGGATAATTTAAAAAAAAACAAGCTTGTAAAGGAAATGAAGTGTAGAAAAAGTCCAGCAAATAATGTACTGAACGCACCCCTAATGCATCTGGACTCAGACATTATTAAGTAGACGATGATAATTCTAATCTCAAGTTATAAAATTATGCATTGTATATTTTTCATGCTTCAACAAGTTCGGAGTTAGAAAGCTCTTTCAAACGAAGCACAAAGGTTCAAGCAACGCTCACAGATATTAATCATGTGCACATAATACTCTGTACTAGACGTTAACTTTAGTTCTTTCAGCTTTTACAATGATTACGGAAAAATACCGGTTTGTGCGGAGTCTATAGTATACCTGAAGAACTGCTCCTCAACATGTTCTGCATCAACGTATCTAACTTTGTTATTATACAAACGAAAACTTGTTTGTACGATCTGTAGATATTTGTTCCGGGTGTTCTGGTCGTTCTATAAAATAAAATAAAATCTACTTTTTTTTAAACACCGCATAAAAGTTATTTATATATTATTCTGGTGTTACAAACGAAACTTTCTATCATCTTGTCTATAACATCTCGTCTATAAACAGGACGTTATGATTCCAACAGCTAACAAATATAAAATATTACATAATTTACTAAAACATTTTGAAATGGCCCCCCTTTTTAAACCCTTTATACCGGAAAATCTGTTCATTTGTAGGTAGCTGGTAGCTGTTTGTACCAAACGAAACGCCGCCCCCGGGCGTCAGAGGTGATTATGAACCATACTTTAATGCCTTTGAATTTATTTAGCGAGAAATCCCATAAAAACCGAAAGGTACGGCGATGCACAGTCGACTGGGCAAAGTTGAATGGAATCCTTTGGAGTGTCGCCGAGCGGCAAGAGGCTCGCAGCTACAAATTATTAGCTGGTTATACGGAACCTAATAAAACTGTCATCAATGACGCTCAACAATTTAGATGAAAAAATGATATAAAACTATTGAAGAGAAAAGCTGAGAGCGCAGGGCAAATTCTGTTAACCAATCGCCTTACTATGACAGTGGTATAGTCACAGAATCGTCCATAGGTGAAAGAAATTCTAGATAGTTCGTGCGGTGCTATTTGCATCGAGAGAATGCTAGAATGATTTCAACTTTGACAAAGGTGAAATGGTAAAATGTTTCATTCTAAGACGATACCGTTATTATGGTGAAGCGATCAATTTAGTGAAATAAGGGCCCTGAGCCCTCGTGGATGACATAAACGAGAATAACCAGCGTATTAAAACATGAGAATACGGAGTAAGACAAACACACGCAGTCCCCCAGAAGAATAAATTAGCCAATGTGCATTATTCTTCTAATGACTTGTATTCAATCAAGTTTTATTGATAATATTCAAGATCTAATCATAATTCCATTTTATATGGAGTTCGTGTGCACGTGATATTATAACACCTTTATTTACCCATCCAGTTATCATCCATATTCAATTTTATTGAGGAAAAGATTGAAATCAATAAAATTGCACATAAACAACAATGTTTACTTCAATGACTATATGATGCCAATGATCCTGTTGTTCAATGAGGTATTTATTTATTGCAAGAATTATTACTAATGTATTTAAGAAATGAGCGAACAGGGTCCCTATTCTGCTAAACGAATCGCATCACTATGACAATGGTATCGAAACAAAATTACACTTTGGGTATTCTCTCTTAGAAGATAGGAAACGACATAACGAGAGACGCGACTAGTTTGAAACGGTTCTCACAATCTATGCAAATAGCACCGCACGCACTGTTACACAATCTTAGAGTTTCTTTCAACGAAGGATTCTACACGCCGATTTCGCAACGTTACCATTGTCATAGTAAAGCGATTGGTTACCAGAAACGGGCTGACTCGCTGCACAGGCAGGGACCAAGTAAAATCCTTTATCTATACTAATATTATAAAGAGGAAATGTTTGATTTTTTGTTTGTTTGCTTGTAATGAAAAGGCTCCGAAACTACTGGACCGATTTAAAAAAATCTTTCACCGTTGGGAAGCTACACTATCCGCGGTGAACATAGGCTATATTATATATTTTCGAAAAAGTTAGGGATCCGTACTAAAACCGTGCGAAGCCGGGAAGGTCCGCTAGTCGAGGATATTCACAGAACTGTTTATCGTCTCCATTCAACTGAACCTATCCAGCGACACGCAATCACTATTGCCAACGTGCGGAATTACCATGCTGGCGACACCTGGTGGAAATTAGACGGGGATTTCCCCGAGAGGCGGCTGCGGCTCCTTCCACGCAGTTGTCACTTCTAGGAAATAGATGTAGGTATACCTACTTATAAAGCTAGGTTGTTATTTGTAAAATAATAAAGTCAGGGGGATAACGAGGACTGAATGGAAAGAAGAAAGGAAATACGTAGAAACGTATTTCCATTAGTCTTTCCTATTCCATTCTCACAGTTCTATTCTAATAATAGGTAACGTAAGGTGGTCAATTATATTGTGGAACTTTGTTTTATAATTGATTTATTTTATTGAATAGGAAAACACCAATAATCAGAATATTAAATGATTTCATTTTTAATTTCATACTCAAACCGATTTCGAAAATAGTTTCACTATTTGATAGCTTCGTTATCGCGGAGACTGAGAGAGAGATATATGTATACAGGAAGCGAAGCCACAGGCAGAAGCTAGTCGAGCTATAAATAGAACAAGATACTCTGAAACATGACAATCGTCTCCAATATTGAAATGCAGCCTCATTAGTACGAGTACATCATATTACGTCACTGTTCTACAAAACACCTACATAGCCTGACACCAACTGGTACCGCCGCGCCACTGCGCCGCACTCTCAACCTTATGTCTATACTGATACAGCCTCTTTTCTCTTACAGGTACGTTTCTAAGGAGCAATGAGGATGTTGTCCGTAATAAGGTATTGGAATAATCTTGTTTGGGGAAAAATACGAGGAAATTGCAGTAATTTCATAGGAATTTCCGGGTAAGCAGCTGTTTGGAGTTCTTAAAGCGATCCGCGATCTCTTCAATGGAGTAACATCTCTACTACTACTACGGGCTTTTCTTATTAAATATTGTACGAATTCATAGAAACTGAAAAATAAGAAATATGCAAAAAAAAAACTAAATTAGCTAGATTATGAAGATGTTGCACAGAGTTTATATTCCGGTGAGGTTTGGCGGGAAATGGCATTGTATTGCACTAGATGAGATACCTAAAACAAATTCGTAATTAATGTAAGATATTACAGCTAACAATTAATGTAAGATATTACAGCTAACAATTAATGTAAGATATTACAGCTAACAATTAATGTAAGATATTACAGCTAACAATTAATGTAAGATATTACAGCTAACAATTAATGTAAGATATTACAGCTAACAATTAATGTAAGATATTACAGCTAACAATTAATGTAAGATATTACAGCTAACAATTAATGTAAGATATTACAGCTAACAATTAATGTAAGATATTACAGCTAACAATTAATGTAAGATATTACAGCTAACAATTAATAAACATCTATCAATCTCATATGTAGTTTAGATAGAAGGACAAATGAAAAATCAGGCTGATTTTAGTGTCACGCTGAACATCAGCGCTGACAGCTCAGCGCGTAGCTCGTCAGCGCCGACGATCAGCCCGGGTCCTACGAAAAAGACTACATGTTCATCTATTAATTGAACAGAGATTCGTCGCGGGAGAATTTTTCAAGTTATACGGCAAGTTGAGGGATGACGGAACAACATTTTTTAATCGTTTTCGACATAAATAAAATAAAAAAAAATGCTGGACAATTCACACAGCATTATCTAGCCCCATGGTAAGCAGAGCTTGTGTTATGGGTACTAGATAACTGATATACATAATACAATACATTACATAGATAGATATTTTTTATTATGAATAGAAAACGACCAGAACCCCCGAAACAAATATCTGCAGATCGTACACACAATTGTTCCGAGGCGGGAATCGAACCCGCAACCTCCTGCGTCGCAAGCGGACCTTCGCCCACCGCGCCACACCGGTCGTCGACATGATTGTACGCAACCGGCGGCGGCGGCGCGGCGCGAACGATCAGCACGAACGCTCACTGAAGACAGAAGCGCGCGCGCGGGCGCCTGGTCGGCGCCCACCACTCAGAGCGCTGACGAGCGGCACGTAGGACGCGCGTACCGTCAGCGCTGACGCTGGTCAGCGCTGAACGGTCGGCGTTATTCTAAAAGCTTTCTATAGCGTCCATACAGATTGCTACGCGCTGAGCTGTCAGCGCTGATGGTCAGCGTGACACTAAAATCAGCCTAAAAGAACGCATGCGATTTTACTATTGAAATGAAATAACAGGTCACAATTAAATATTTTCCTTTGAAATAGTTGAACGCCTCGAAGCCTCAATCTACTCGGAGTGATTGAAGTGGTGCCTGTCCGTCCGTCTGTCGACAAGTGACGGCGGTGATCGAGGACCGCCGCTGATTGATTCGGCTGCAGCCGGCTTAATCAGGGGCGAGGCGACTAAGGATTATGATGAAGGGTGTTTTCTACGTTTTATATTGATTGGCATTCTGAGATGGTCTGGTAATAACATCAACATCAGCCCGTATCTAAGTAGTACTGCGGGTAGACTAGACATAGAGAAGATACTAGAATTTGTGCAACTTACATCGGTCTTAGGATGGATGGAGTATGAAGTATTATTATAAAGGCAACTTTATTAGATATCGGAAATTAGTGCCGACTTTCGCACTTTGCCGACTTTTGCAGTTTTAATACAGGTAATAGCGGAGTGCCGACTTAAGGATATTTCTATGTAATGAATCGCTTATCGATGACTTTCGTATGTGTGTCTGTATGTTTGTTAATCTTTCACGCTCAAACGGCTGCACTGATTTGAAAGAAACTTGATACCAAAGTAGCTCATATCCTGGATTAAAATATCGGCTACTTTAGATCCAGGAAAATTGCAGTGTGCCTGTGGGATGATCAAGTAATTTAGATATTTGTTACTTAATAACGCGGGTAACACCAGGGGGCGCAGCTAGGGTTTATATACTGTTCAATATATCTTATCTGTTACACTACACGTTGATTGCTGAAATCACACGGTATGTGTTTTCTACAAGTGACGCATGTGTGGGCGCACACTCATGTGATGCGTAATATGCGTAAATCCACACTAGCGCAGCGGCTGAGAAAATACAGATCTGTGTGACTCAGCACAGCAGTAATGTTTTTTTGAACGAAACCCATGTGCGGCGCAACACAACCGCTGTGTAGAGCGGCAGCACGAATGGCTTAGGTTAGGTTAGATCGCAGTCGACGTGTCTGACACTATATTACACTTCACTACACTGAACAACTTACACACCACTGACTTACAGTTTTTAGTAGCATCATCTATAGCCGGGTCTGTTCACACTCACCATACAACTAGTCCGCGGAGGTCTTTCAGTATAAACTTTTATGCAACTCGCTCATCTGTTCCTACTCCTTGCCCCTCACAAGGACACGAGGCATCCTTTCTCCACGATCACACACCATTATGTAAATCCACGTCCGTCCGTCTGTCTGCCGGCCAACGAACCGACAGACAACTCACCATTATGGACTTCAACCTTTATATTAGCACTTTATTATACGAGCAACAAACTCGACTTATTAGATACGTTTAATCTAGTAACTTGGTCTAGACTTAATACTGATTAAAGTGTGGCGAAATATCACTGAGTTTGATACTGAATACGTTTCATAAGTTAAAACATTTTTGGAAAAGATTGTGCTGTGTTTAACTCTGGGGAATCAAGATTTACTGATTAACTAGATTACAGAGTATCTGGCTAGATGCTGCCAGAATACTGACTGACAAGTATAGTTCTTGCGGCTCTGGAGTATTCGTCAGTTTATCTAAGTATTTATTATCTATAGTAGTATCTAATTATCAGTGATGATGATACTTAGTACTCATAGTTTTGATGCCAATGAGCTGAATTTTGATACCGAATAAAGAATAAAATAAAATAAACCAATCAGCGGCGAATGTAGTGAGTGATACACTCACGAATTGACTAGCTGTAATACAAAATACTAAGCCTAACTTCCGCTAAAATAACATTAACTATAATATTTAATAGTTTTAGCTACCTACGTACAAGTATGTAAATATGTAATTCACATATTTGTTCGTGAGTTAGCGCTGCGGAGTGAGTGACCCAAAACAATGTGCCTGCCATTTGCATAGCGGAGTCATCGACCCGTGACTTATGAGGATTTCGAGGCTTTCCCGTATAAATCCCCAACCAATCAAATCTTCCATCAAATACGAACGATCTCGAATTTTCGATGAGACTGCTATTAGAATGGATAATAGAAAGAGAAAACTGAAGAGATTTGGGAAGGCTTTTCCAAAGTTGGACGACATGGGCTAGTCAAATAATAGATAAACATTTGGATGTTATGGCTCGTCCGCTTGTTGACTTAGTCACGACGGGCCTAGACTTGTACTACAGGCTAGCAAACGTCTTCAAGAAGACTTTGTGAACTTGAAATGACTCCGCCAGTATGACGTGGATCGACCAGCACCCTGGCTAGACAGAAGTGTGACTACGGTACTGTTAGCCAATTAGTGAGATTTGTTAGATACCATTTTACACAGTAATCACCTGCAGTGAACGCTCCCGTTTGTGTCAACTAACATGAAAGCTTAACATGGAAACATGATAGGACAAATGCAACCGTCAATCAAACCGTCGATTTGTCGGAATGCGATGGCTGGCGCCGATAGTGTGGCCCATCCAATCCACTAGCAATGCAGGTTTGATTGGATGATAAGTTACTATCTATACTAGAGAGTATTTGTTGAACAACAGTAGCACATTTTCGCCAGCTTCAGGTGGAATTCTAGGGCATGGCAGCAAACTTGCTGACTGTCAGAACTGCTCCTATTTCCAAATGATGCTTAATGTTTTCTTAGGCAGAGGTCCCTTTGAAATCAATTGTCAAAATCCGCTCCTTATTCCTTAATTTGGGATTATAGATCCCAAATTAAGGAATAAGGACCGGACTCGCGTCTCTCTTGCAATGTTTCTAAAGCCACCAGAATATCCTTAACTATTAACGTTTCCGTTTTGCCTTTTCTGTTTAGCCATCATCCATCCCACTTTGATTGATCTACTGTCCATAAACCTAAGCGGACCCAAGGATCTGCAGTACACCGGAGTCGTAATTTCTGACATGGCACAGACAGGGATTAGATGGAGCATTATTTATATTTATAACACAATTTGTTTGTTAATATAACAATCCTGAGAGTTTTGAGAGGAAATGGGTCATCATTATCATATATTATATCGCCGTCATAATTGTTTGGTACGTTTTGAAAAAGAACATTGATATGGAATTTGTTTTCAGATCATTTGCCCCACGGCTCTTATTACTGGTTGAATGACACAAAATAAATCAATTTTCTTTAAATTATTCGAGCTAAATCGCTGTATGTAACAAATCTTTGAACATTTTCTTCAGAAGCTCCAAACCTGTATCCTGGTATCGGTTTCCTCGTAGATTCAACAAAGTGGTTGGTCGTAAACCCGTCCGTCCATTTTATGTGTCCCGTAAAACACAGCCGATGTCTGCACTAAACGATTACTGAGTGCCCGAGCCTCGTGAGAGGCTGGGACCGAGTGGAGATGTTCATCTTACCAGTTGTTCAGACACCTTTTGAACAGTTTTACAGAAAGTCAATTAATCAAATTCACTCTTCCCTTAATGATTTCATTAAAAACTATAGCCTTCGTGCTAATCGAACTTTCTTTATAATTCATTTATAAATTATTTCGCATTAAGCGTCCCGTCTATTTCGTGCCACATCATTCAGTCAGACAATATTTCTATGGGGCTTTTATGACAAGTTCTGTGAAACACATAATAATGTCAGTGAAGCCTATGATGGAGGACAGCGTAGGCTTCCTAGCATTGGCAGCTGACACCCCTTGGCTACGATACCCTGAAGTGTAAGTGACACCTGCGCCGGTATGTTAGCAGCTAGCACGTGTAGAACTGTATAACCTTGGGTCGACTAAAGTGTGATCAGGTTCTCATTTTAGTAGTAACTAGCTACGCCCCGCAGCCTTGGGCGCGTGAAAATCTATGCGTCAAATGGATTTATAAACCATCCTCTTGAATCACTATCTATGAAAAAAACGCATCAAAATCCGTTGCGTAGTTTAAAGATCTAAGCATACATAGGGACAGACAGACAGCGGGAAGTGATTCTACGAGTGATCTTAATCTACGGAGTATTTGAATATAAGTAGGTTCACCCTCCAGTTAGACCATCCCATCATACAAATTGAACAAGATGAACTATGTAAGCAGATAAAGAATGAAATAGTGGAATCTGCAAGTGCATTGCGATTCCCGTGGATGGGAGCGCGCGGCCCGCATCCCGGCTGGCAGCCCGCCAGCTGCGCTGAGGAGTTCTAGACATACATACATTACCCAAATTAGGCTGGATACTATTTAGGTATAGGGTGAACCTGCACTGTTGTGTTCACACCGTGTCTCTTTACTGCACAGTCAGATTGTATTAACCCTGTGACTGAGAGATGATGAATATATGTACCTATGTATAATGATGATGATGTGATGTAAGGCTTGTAGTCAAGTTATGGCGTTCAACTGCACCGGTAGTCGTTGCTTGTAGTCAAGTTATGGCGTTCAACTGCACCGGTAGTCGTTGCTTGTAGTCAAGTTATGGCGTTCAACTGCACCGGTAGTCGTTGCTTGTAGTCAAGTTATGGCGTTCAACTGCACCGGTAGTCGTTGCTTGTAGTCAAGTTATGGCGTTCAACTGCACCGGTAGTCGTTGCTTGTAGTCAAGTTATGGCGTTCAACTGCACCGGTAGTCGTTGCTTGTAGTCAAGTTATGGCGTTCAACTGCACCGGTAGTCGTTGCTTGTAGTCAAGTTATGGCGTTCAACTGCACCGGTAGTCGTTGCTTGTAGTCAAGTTATGGCGTTCAACTGCACCGGTAGTCGTTGCTTGTAGTCAAGTTATGGCGTTCAACTGCACCGGTAGTCGTTGCTTGTAGTCAAGTTATGGCGTTCAACTGCACCGGTAGTCGTTGCTTGTAGTCAAGTTATGGCGTTCAACTGCACCGGTAGTCGTTGCTTGTAGTCAAGTTATGGCGTTCAACTGCACCGGTAGTCGTTGCTTGTAGTCAAGTTATGGCGTTCAAGTGCACCGGTAGTCGTTGCTTGTAGTCAAGTTATGGCGTTCAACTGCACCGGTAGTCGTTGCTTGTAGTCAAGTTATGGCGTTCAACTGCACCGGTAGTCGTTGCTTGTAGTCAAGTTATGGCGTTCAACTGCACCGGTAGTCGTTGCTTGTAGTCAAGTTATGGCGTTCAACTGCACCGGTAGTCGTTGCTTGTAGTCAAGTTATGGCGTTCAACTGCACCGGTAGTCGTTGCTTGTAGTCAAGTTATGGCGTTCAACTGCACCGGTAGTCGTTGCTTGTAGTCAAGTTATGGCGTTCAACTGCACCGGTAGTCGTTGCTTGTAGTCAAGTTATGGCGTTCAACTGCACCGGTAGTCGTTGCTTGTAGTCAAGTTATGGCGTTCAACTGCACCGGTAGTCGTTGCTTTCCTTTAATTAGTTGCTGCCCGCGGCATCGCACGCGTTTTCTAGAGAAGAGATGCCTATCTCCTTACTCAAGTTACAGTGCTTTACCTAATTTAATATTTAATAGCTGGCTGCACACACGTAAAGGGTAGGTACACGAGTGGATCACCCATTCCTAGAAAAAAATGTAGTAATTTCTTAGTTATTTGAGTCGCATACACATACCTACATACCTGCCTCAGCATCTCTAGTTTCCGGAACGTCGCAAACTGGTTTGGAAACGGCTTGTGGAATCCACACCATTCTATTCTACTTCCAGGATTCTACATCTGGATACTAGTTCCACGCGCCGCTCAGGTTCATCTCTACTACAAGAACGATACTGAATAATATGGCGCAAGTCTTGCAAAAAATACTCAATTCATTTTGATGTTTTGCATTCGAAAAACGAGTTGTTCCCTGAACGCCTCTTATCTCTGTTGTAAAAACACAGAGGTCATTTCAAATACTATTGTTTATTTCTTGAGTATTAGTAGGCATATGGGTACTCGCCGGATGTGGGTCAATGCGGGGATTCAAATAAATCTTGCCTTTTGCTTCTCTTGCACCGATCAGAGAACATACATAATCATAACAAACCTCAAATGTATGTATCATCTACATATTATTATATTCATTAAATTCAATTATTGCAAGCGAGGCCGCGGACAAATGGTAGCCATAATTTAGCACACTAATTTGTATAAATGCGAAAGTTTGGATGGATGGGAGGTGTGTTTGTTACTTAATCGAAATTTAACAAATATTTAGATTATAAGCTTCTCTTCTAAATCAGTTCCCCTAAGATACAAATGTATTTTAAAACATTTCCATAGAACGCGTGCGAAGCCGCAGGCCGAAAGTAGTCCTCCATAAATCGTACAATATGAGTCTGGCAGCCTTCTAATCCGTGGCGCTCTTGTAAATGGGTGAGGCGCTGTTGTCATACACAATACAATACCAAGCGGACGGAGCATCATACATTTACATACAAGACGTACATTCGGATGATTGTGACTTGTAATAAGTAGAGATCTGATCAGCATAACTTAGGGAAGTACGAGGAGGTTAGTAGATTGGCTTTTTGTGCGCTTGGGACGATTGGCTAAATCTTAATCAGAATGATTGGATGCGAGGAACACGATTTTGTTAGTTTCTCTGTTAATTTAAGGTCAATTGATATGTACACTATTCGTCTTTATTCTGGCAAAATAAGATCTTTTTACTTTTACTTTACGACATCACAGAATAACTACATAGTACTGATGAAGGTACTTAAAGGAAGCTTGTAAACGATAATTATACTTATGTAATGTGTTAAGTGTTAGTTGTACCCATATCGCAAGGTCTGAGTTCTTTGTAGCTAGATAAAACTATGTGGATTGTCCAGAATTATTTATTTATGTCCCATTAATTCATCCATTTCTGTAAACGAGTGTAATTGATATTTCCGGCTCGCTTAGGCATTAGTTGTTCGCAGAAACCTGACAAATCGAGAGAGACGCACAGAAAGGTCAAGTTTTAGAAAGGTCCCTTAAGAACAAGACTAACATTCATTATAATACATTTTTAAGTTCCATTCATACATCCGTCAAGTAGTACCCTGCTTTGCTTTACGGATGTACGAATGCAACTTAACAAACAGTCGGTTAAAAGGCAAAAAACGTCCAACACAGTATCATAAGATTAATAACATTCTTTACGCGTATAACCCCGGCTCATTAGCCGCCTGTCTCAGACAATTCAATGGCGATTGTTCTCGCCTCTCACTCGCGCGCCGTACGAGTGAGCGAGAGGGGCGCCTGCGCGTGCGCTGCGAACCGTTACTGTGCGTCTTTGTGGTCTAAAATAAATAAGAAATACACGGTAGTAAAAAGGCGGGTTTTGGGATTATAAATATTTGCTAGGAAAGTTTCGAAAACAGTTTATAAAAAAAGTAAAATGCCATTCATCCGCGTCGAGTCAGACGAATCGTCACAATACATTTGATTCGATTCCCTTTGCTCTCAAAGCGTGTTCGTTTCAGGCGGATTTATGTTATTTAACCTAAAGCTTCCAATGTGATGATTCAGTCCATGAGTGAGTATGAGCTGGATAAATACCAAAAGGGAAAACGTTTTAAAACTATGCAAAACTCATTCTGAAGGCAAAAGGCATCAAAATCCCACATAGAATGCAAAAGAGTGACTAATATGTGTTATATGTTTAATATCTTTGAATCTCTATGTCCTTCACCTTGCGCCAGCGCAGGCTCGGCACAACGTCCCGTTAGTGCGTTGGATTCGAGGAAGGTTTTAGTTTGTTTGTCGGTAAGCGGGTCAATCCGGAAGCGAGAGTTTTTATGCTTCTGCTGTTCTTTACCTTGTCAAGATCCTGCCTGTCTGGTTCTTCTTGTGGTTTCTGCTTCTGTGTGAATATAAAGAACTAGATGCGCCCCGCGGCCGCGCCCACGTGGAAATTTATGTGTCAAATGGTTTATAAACCTTCCACTTGAATCACTCTATCTATTAAGAAAACCACATCAAAATCCGTGGCGTAGTTTTAAAGATCTAAGCATACATATGGACAGACAGACAGCGGGAAGCGACTTTGTGTAGTGATGATCGTGTCTTAAATCATCTGTTAAACGAGACTCAACCTTACATACGTTTTACCAGAAATGTTTCTGCGTCGAATTAGGCTCTGTTTATATTTCTACAGATTTCATCATATACATACAGTTTAGAGATCAATGAACTCGACGAGCCTGAGGCTACTATTTCCTAGTTTTATTTCGCAGTTTGTCTCTCTTGGTGTAGTTGGAGATGGAGACCCACTGTAGCGAGGATCTTCCTATTTTATCCTTCGCTCGATATAAATACTTACTCGCATCAAATCGTTTTACAGCTTTAACAATAATTGAAGCTGTGCGGGATGCACAAGAGTTTACCGGTTAATCAATTCAGATGTTTACGACCTCTAATTGAAAGAGCACTAAAGTTGGGCTGTTAAACGATTTATTATTTGCGGAACTACTATACTGATCTACGAATATAAAATATGCTATTTTTTGCAAATATAGCCAAGGATATGAAAAGCTAGATATTATAGATCATAAGATGTTTTAATAAAAACGAATAACCGACTTAAGATTTCTTAGTATTGTATTGACACTGTTTTTTAAGTTTTTAGGGATCATTCGCCAGTAGTGAAAGAATTTGCAAAATCGATCCATTTTTGTCGGAGATATCGACGCTCATAGCTCATAAAAAAAAATACATACTGCCGAACATATTATGTAGAAACCTCTTCATTTGTTTTCGTCGGTTAAAAAGTAACAATGAATAGATATATGTATTTGTGTGTTTATCATACAAAGGCTGCAGGTACCTAATAACATACGTAAGTATTTAAAGACAGAATGAATGCGAGTCCAGAGATAAGATAGCACCGACGGTATGCTAATATCTCCGAGAACACATACGCGAGCGAGCGAAGGCAATGCTCTGCGTTGGCCTTCTACAACCGTGTGGGGACATCACTTAGTAACATACTTTCCGAGATTATTTCAGATCTGCTATAAGTATGATAAAACCTTTGAAGCTATCATGGTGATTAACACAAAAGTTATTTATAACGGGATATGTACCATGATTAGATTTTTGGAGTTTTCCAATATTTCGGCACAGTTTCATGCGCCATGATCAAGAAATAACTGAAGGCAAAGCGATTAAGTTTTTATCGGCAGAAATAACGATCTCTCATCTACATATACTTTAAAATAAATTCAGGGTGAATATCCCGACTTTTGTACTATAGATATACTTGTAACGGAGGCCTTGGTAGCACTGACTTGTAAAATCTGTACGGACCTTTGTTGTCTGATAATAAAGAATTTGATTGATTGAAAATAATATGCCTAATGTTAAGACCTATGAATTTACATAAAAAGTTACAAATAAATAATAATAGCCATTTCAGCGTCTATGACCAATATGGAATGTAATTCATCAGATATCGACCTTCACAAGCTTATGAGCTGAATTCTACATTGCAAAACCAGAGTTGAATATTCTGTTACTGTATAAATTGTAAGATCTATCTAAATCCTAAGATCTTCGTCTAGACCTAGGTTTATTGTCCAAAAGCTGGCCAAGTGCCTCCAATACTAACTCATTGCTTACAAAATGCCGAGTTTATCTACGGCAAGAACATAATAGTACTCGCTAGACATTTTTACGAGTTAGAGTACCACTTGTCAATTTCACTAATTCAATATTTCTACGCCATGTATATCATCAGCAGTAGCCTCCTCACGAGCACACGTATACGTCCACTATTGGACAATGGACATATCTCTCCCAAATAACGGAGATCTTATCTTCTGTATTACAATGTTATTATTTCAAGATACAAAAGGCATTAACATTAATGTACTAAGTAATACTGAGTTCTATTATGTTAATAGTAGACAATCAACGTGTAGAATAGAACATTTAGTACGGCATTGTCTGTGCATCAAGATTAAACTGCTTAGTCATCGGATCAGACGGACTGACCGTGTTGTCGTGTTATAGTTGCGTGTTGTCTGACAAATGAGCAGTTTGTCAACAATGGCGGTGAGGAAGGAAGGCCTCATAAGCTTTTGTCTGGTCTTTACTGGGATCTGTTGCGATTGTATTCGCCCAGACCCAGAGCGGTAGCGGTATTGGATTACTTGGATGTCGCGCTTGGTTTCGCGCGCTGCGCGGTTCCTTTGAGTATCAGTGTGACGTTAGGATGGTAAAACATTCAAAATAAACCGAAAGAATTACCAAAATCTATTAAGAATCAACGTAGATATCACCAAAATTCTTGTCGTGATTTTTCAAAGTATTACGATTATTTTTGAGCTTGACGGGATTCATTTTTGGGACTAATCAATTTTTATTTTATAGATTTTTTTATGAAACCATCTCTGAATAATTGTCTGGACAATAAATAAATAGCGAAAGATCTTTTAAAATCGGTCCATATCTTAAGAAGAAATCGGCGAACATTATAATAAATAAAAATACATACAACCGAGCATAGAACCTCCTCCTGTTTTTAATGTTTAAAGTCGGTTAAAAATGTGGATGAAACATAATAGTTTTCATTCTGAAACGTACTATCCTAGCTCACCAGGCTCCGGGCAAGCGATCTATAAGGATCAATTACGTCTCGTACTTTGTCAGCACACAAAGAAGTCGCCATTTACCTCCGACCTCACGCGGCTCCGGCCTCCGCGCACCTACCCGAGAAGAATACCCTAACAACATTCAATATTACGACTAGTGCGCCTTTATTACACCTCATTGCTCGCTCCTTTCTTCCAAAGCCACTGAACCCTTCTAATACCACTATCAAAATACCGGGAGCACCATAACCACTATCAAAATATACCGGTAACCCGTTTCACGTGCAATTAACCTAGGAGAGGCTCGCAATGGGTCGAAATGGCCCGATTTAGGCTGTGTATCGAATGATTATGGTATTGAGGCAACCGCCGTGCTTAGAAATTATTTACTCACTTAAGAAAATGGGGTCGTGAAGTCAGGTATGTTACATTTGGGATATTTTAGCGTTATTTAGTGTCGACTTTCGATTTTTAAAAATATTATGAAAGACTTTGAATGAATGGATGGATGGTTGTTTGTTTCTTACTTTTTAACGCAAAAATTCCTGAACGGATCGTGTTGACATTTTGTATAGATAGACAATATGTAGTCTAAGCCTAGAGTAAGACAATCGTTACTTTTTGTAGTATATATCAGTTCTCGTGGGATAGAAAAACCTTTAGACGTCTCCATAGAAACAACACGTGCGAAGCCGCGGGCAGAAACTTGCCAGCAGAAAACGGAAGTCAGATTCTTCTATACAATCTTTCCCTAATCAAATTTAACTAGAAATGTTACTATTCTGTACATTTTATTTGGTAGCCGCATTCATAATATAATTTACAATCGATATTAAATTTAATATCCATTCATACATACATACACCTCGGAGATAATGCTGATGAATAAATCAATCAATACCTAATGCTGGACATGACGCTCCACACCTCATCCATCACGAATAAGCGTCTAGGTTACTTTATAACCAATCAACGCCGAATGGCTAATCCGATGTAATCCCGCGGTCATCTAGTTCCCTACACTACAAGCTGACTACAACCTCGTTGGGACAGACCTGCACACCCTTTCAACAATGTCACTTATTTCATGAACAAACATTCTTGTATGTACTGAACTCATGCTGAGAGAGTCCGTTTTGTGACTCAATTACAAAAATCTGATGTTGAGATCGCATATGTACGTACATATCTAGTTACCTACATATATAGAAATGTTGATCTCGTTTCTCACCAATTAATTCGGTTAACTTGTGAATCACGCAATATCTAATCTTCCAATCGATTCACGAGGAAATTCTAAGTAGATTTATATCATTGAATTTATTATTCTATCATGATAATTCATAATTGTTATTGGACATATCGTATGTATGATTGGCTTCGCTTTAATTAGAGTTCATTGATTTGTTTCAGGTATAATCGGTTCACAACTACCTACATAGTTTAGAACCTTCTTTCGGTAATTATGAATTCTAATATATTTTTTTACTTTTAAATTTATTTCATAGTATTTGCTCACATAGAACTGCTCTTTGAACATGTTGTGTACAAAATATTTAGGGATACGGTCTAGTTTTATTTATTGTGTCCTTCTGTTTGTATAATACATATTAGATGGTATTCTGTTCTTGGTGCCTAAAATATAAATAAATATGTGTGTATACGTGCATTAGCTTACTATATTATTATATTGTTTGGATCCCGATACAAAATGCTCCTTAATCATCTCGCCAAATATATTTAGCGAAGCCACAGAGCAGCCTGCAGTCCGTATCTCTTGAAATATGTCTTGAGCGTTGTCAGCCAATGCCGAGGCACCCACCGGCGGTTTCAGGTGGATTTCAGTAATGGCGCCCATTTTACCGGCAAAACACCGCATTCTCACAAAACCAAGGAAATGACGTACTTTCCTTCATACGCTTTTCGTCTGTTTGCCGTTTTCCCTCCATGTTCATCTGATTCAAAATGGTATAAGTCCTTAATTCAGTCAGTCCATTGTTAGCAGTTTTTAACCGACTTTATACCTAAATTAAAAAAGGTGGAGCTTCTATGTTCGGCTGTTTGTTTTTTTTATGTATGTTCGTCGATTTTTCTTTCGCTATTATATAGAGCATAATCCCGAGGTGGTCCCAAACAAAATATTCCCGAGGGATAAGTATTTATCCCGTTACAAAGAAGACAGATTGCGGAACGCAAAAGACAAAGGACAAGCTTTTGTTCTTTCTAACCCTTCTATGTAACAGACCTGTCTTTCAGTTTAAAACGGATTCTAAACCCATTTTCATTGGTCGGGAATTTGAAGTCAGTTTACAATTTAAAAATAAAAATAAATGATTCAAAAAGTGTTTGATTCTATGCAGTTAGTTACCGGGACGCAACAATAGCGCCGAGTATTCCGTATAATCAAATTAACATTTTAAACTGCCAGACTAATTGCTGAAAACTGCACGTTTTGCTAAATAATTTCTTTAAAAACCTCGCGGCCAGTTCATAGCGCAATGAATCCTAATTCTTAGTCAGAACGGACATAATTACTGTGCAAAACCAAGATGGCCGACACCTGGTTATTTGAAAAATTTACATACAACATTATTGCAGGGAAAAACGTAGCGTGGCAGGAATAAATTACTCTGTGGCTAGAGGTCTCATCGGTCTCGACGTAATGTAGGGCTGATGACGAGTGATGCTCTGCCACCAGTACCTGGGGTATGCAACGTCATGCTGCCTAATAGACTAACAGTACAGATACTACGAGTACCTTATAGTTAGTACTTGCTAGAACAACTGTAGTATAGAGGTAAGTATTAGAATGATAAATGATTTAGAACCATTAATGTTAATAGTATTAGTATTATCGTGTTAGAGGCCTGTGTATCCACATGGTGCAGTCACGGCGAGCCTACTCGCTCAGGCTTGTTTGACAAGCTGTCAAAACAAACAATGTTGGTGATGACTCCGCCAACGCAACGTGTGGAAGGACCATCATCGTAAAACAAATAGCTGTGTGTTAGCACACTGATTTAATCACGTCTCAAGAGACGAATTTATGATAGATTTTAATTGAAAGCTGTTAAAAAATCGCGACTTAAAACGTGCTTAAATGTAAGTTGCGTTTGAGTAGATTCGGGTATTAGTAATTTAGACTGAAATTCCATAGTAAAGAGCTTCGAAATGATACCAGCATAGTATTGCGAATTATTTGATCGATGGTGTCAATCGACGACAAGCAATTACTTACAAAAAGCATTAAATTGACCTCTTGAAGTATGCATACATATACCTGCATGTGTATACTGACATCGGTATCGCTTAACACGTCGCGTGCCGCGGGCGGGGCGTGTAAATAACGCTGATCGGTGACCCCCTCGTGGTTAACAGTTAATAGCAACTAACTTGCTAGCTTGTTCATAAATCGAGTTTAGCGCGCAAACGGCCCATTTACCTACAACCACTATAAATCACTTTTTCTTACGATTTGATAAACAAATAGCGCTATAGTGGTGGTCCCAGAAGAGGCCAAAGAATATATGTAGATTGAATAATGTAGTAGATAGATAGAAAATTCTTTATTGCACTTTAACTATAAACTATGTACAGTAAAAACTTAAAAATTAAGTACAATTGGCGGTCTTATCGTTCAAGAGCGATCTCTACCAGACAACCATGGATGGATAGGATCGTGGACAGTACCAAGGGATCTGTGTGCTTGTAAGTTGTGGGATATTATAAATAAAATACTTATAGTACTTACATAGAAATATACTACATATATATCATAAAATATACACATATACTATTTATAAACATAAGATCTCAGTTATGCGCTTAGTGACAGCAGGACAAATAGTGCCCTTTTAACAGTGTTTTAAAGGTTGGTAATGACTTAGCACGCCTCACCGATATTGGCAATGCGTTCCATAGTTGCACAGCCCGGGCAGTAAAGGATTGGGCGAAGAAGGAAGTAGAGTGAGCAGGTGCTTGAAGCATAAGGGTTGAAGAAGAGCGGAGAGAAAGTAGTCTCATATAGAGAACAACACCTACTTTTATTTCATTATATGGTTCTTCAAATCAATTACATATTGTGCATTAATGAAGTCATCATCAGCCTATAGCAGTCCACTGCTGGATGAAGTACTGCCTTTAATGAAGTACTCGCATAGAAATTATGTTAAATAGTCAATTCCGCTAAAAAATGTCAATGAATAATTGGGCTATCAACCAGCAAAATTCGTACTCCGTTACTTCAAGGTGTCGTCGTCGGACCGGGACAAGCCCGGCCGGTTAGGACTGAACCAAGGAGATTTACATTAACTATAGTGCGAGGTCAATCGCATAGGGAGTCTGTCGTCTGCCCTGAAACTAAGACTTGGAAGGATCTTGTGGAGCGCACTGACTAAACTATTTCAAAGGTTTCGTTTGAGAGTTTCACACGCAATTTATTATTTCATTTTACGACTCCAATATATTACAAGTGAACGCGCCGTACGTCAGCCGCCATCTGTACTGTACACGCAGTAAATGGCAGTTTTATGCGATCTGTCCCTCAGTGAGTCAAAACTAAAATACTACTGTCGAGTCGTTGACGATTCGAATGAATTACTTGTCCAAGCAGGGAGATAAACGAGGCCCTTTTTTAGATAATCTCTACCTCCCCTCACTTAAGTATATACAGGGTGGCACATTTAGAGCGGTCAGTATGGGTGAGTCTGAAACTATAAGACATACGAAGATCTCTTCATAGGAACCATGTCATCGATTTTAGTAAAAATAAAAACTGCATTCATACATTTAAAAAAAACTTATACTGAGCTCGGGAATCGAACCCGGACGTTTTGAAAAATAAAACTAACACTATTTATATTTAGATATCGATTGTGTAGGTTATAAGCAGTAAATGTTACTGTGAAACATGATGTGTAAAATGAATAAAATGTATTGTTTTTATATCCTTTAGTTTATTTTAGTACCTAAGTTTTAGAAATGACCATCATTTTTTTCAATACAACATTCAACTCGCTTAGCTGCGTAAAATGGTCTCTATGGTTGTTTATAACTCTTTGCTGATGTCACAACTTGTTACTCGTACATACATACACTGCTTTACATATGTAAATATAAATAGTGTTAGTTTTATTTTTCAAAACGTCCGGGTTCGATTCCCGAGCTGAGTACAAGTTTTTTAATAATGTATGAAAGCAGTTTTTCTTTTTACTAAAATCGATGACATGGTTCCTATGAAGAGATCTTCGTATGTCTTATAGTTTTAGACTTTCCCATACTGACCGCTCTAAATGTGCCACCCTGTATAAAGTAAATATAAATTTGAACATTAATATCTCCCTTCCTAAAATACGTAAGCCGCAATTTTGTGTCACTCATAACATATTCGGAACATTGATTACACCGCCATATTTCAATTTTAATAACACGTCCTGAATGCGGCCCTGGCATGGCGCTCCAATCACGTGCCGATTAATATCGGCTCATCAGGGACGGATTAGGAACTCGCGATGTTGATGGAAGACACAGTGTAGTTTGAAAGCCACTGGACATTTAAAAACCAAATACGACGAAAATAAAATACCTACATGATTCGCTGACGCGACGTACACACAGACAGCACAGCAGCACCACAGACATTCTACCTAGGTTTCATTATATAATTGTTTGTTTTTATTAATCAGCTGTATTTTATTATTGTTTTTTGGTTTTTACTGCTGTTCTACCTATCATTGTATAAGATATATCTATTATATCTATCATGCGGATATAAAACTTATAGCGACGAACATTTCTGGTCCAGATTCTGATTTCAGTTGATCGATGAGTATGGTGTGGTATATCTTATCCAATTCTGCACGACCATCACCACACAGTTAAAAGACAGTAGAGTACCTCCTGCTAAATTTTCTCCCGAGTTGTAATAGTGTCAGTAATAGTTTCCTTGTCCCTACTGAGTGTACTGAGTGTGTTCATACTGTGTCCACCGGCCGAGTTTGATTATAAGCATTCCATTAATTTTGTTTCGGTTTAACACCTCGCTTGCCGCGGCTCTTTGTTGCCCGACCGGCGGACAAAGGTGGCTTTTATTTATAGATTAAAAGCTTGCAGAGGGGGTTTTACATTCTTATTCATTACCATCTGCAAACCTGCAAGAGGGTGAAACGTGCTGTGCGAGTCATTTCAATTAAAACACTATTCTATGCGTTATTATCATAAATAAAGGATAAAGATTCGTTAAATTCTAAATTATTAAATGAGAAAATATTTATTAACCAGTTTTGTGCTACAAGCCGAACTATGCGTTATATTGGTAAAAGTAACATCTATTGGGCTAGATGATGCTGAGTGGATTGTTAAGCATTATTTATTTCTAAAATCTGTCCGAGCGATTTTCCTAACAAGATAACCGCTGCTGAACATTTAATTAATTCTTTATAAGCGTGCAGTACACGCTTTTCAAAATAAGCTAAGCCTTTTTATCACCTATTGTTCAAACCTCGAGCGAACCTGGCTCTTACGCAGTCAGCCATAAGATCGAAGTTGTACTCCGAGTTTGTTATCAGAACGTAAACTGAAAGGTTTACTGAAACTACATTATCGGTTGAACAGATTTCACTGACCGCGATATTTCTTGAACAAGAAATGTTTAACGGGTTTTGTATTCAGTTTCCATTTTCAATTAATGATGATTACCGAACGTTATTAATAAAAACATTCGCTACATCCAACTATGATCTCGTGTGAGGCGCGTCACTTATTTTTCAGCGTGGCAATAAGTGCAAGCTAATTGTGGACCAATACAATATTCGCGTAGGTGGCGAAAACTCGCCAAATCAAGCAAACACTGGGAATAACGCCCTTTGTACACCTTATTGTTGTGTAAGTTGGCAACTCCTGCGTTTGACGGGTAGGCCATCAATTCTCTCTGGTTTGTTCAACTACTTCGGTGGATAGACCGTGTTTTTGGCTTTCTACCTTTGTAATTAATGTATTATTTTGGCATTTCGACATGCCCAAAGTGCGCTCGTGGTACATTTAGCCATAAAATTAGGTAAGCAAGTCAATAAAGAGCGTACCAAATCAATCAATCAATTTTTTTATAACTACATTTGAGGGAAAATCATATAATATAATAATAGTCTTTTAGTCTAATAATACAATAGTCCTGATAATAATGTTAAAGTACTCAATGCTCGAACGAAACCTTATACAGAAACTAGCTTTAAACAAAATCATCATTAGCCTATATTAGTCCACTGCTGGACATAGGCCTCCCCCAATGAGCGCCATAGCGCCCTGTCTTCAGCTTGACGAATCCAGCATCTACCTGCAGTCTTTCGCAGGTCGTCACCCCAAATGGTCGGAGGGCGTTCTACACTACGTTTACAGAGTCGTGGTGTCCACTCAAGAACACGTTTGCCCCAGCGGCTGTCGGTTCTTCGCGAGATATGGCCGGCCCACTGCCACTTCAGCTTGCTAATTCTCAGAGCTATGTCGATAACTATGATGTATTCGTTGCGAATCCTATCCTTCAGAGAAACTCCGAGCATAGCTCTTTCTATAGCTCGCTGAGCGGCTTTGAACTGGTGGCAGCCCTATCAGCTCTATCTAAGCATTGCGGTATGGATGAAGAGAAGACTCGACGTAGTTTCCCAAACGCTGCCCAGCCTAGCTGGATCCTCCTTTTGGCCTCCTCGAAATTGTTTTTACCCAACTGCAGAATCTGCCCGAGGTATGTGTATTCGGAAACGATTTCGAGAAGGTCCATGTACGACCACCGGCCGTGGACCAATGTGTCCATTGATCATGACTTTGGTTTTATCTAAATTCATGCCGCGACCGGTACATCGGGAGGCTGCAGCTAGGCCGTCCAGCATCTGGTTAAACAAAATAAAAGCTATCAATTTGCGCGTTAGCCGACCACGTCCACTGAATATTTTGTGCAGCCTTTCAAAAGCCTTTCTAAACCTTTTTACTTTTTTCGCGAATACACGAGCCATCAAATGCATATCCTCGCTTTGTCAGCGATACATACATAGATAAACACTTGTACGACCTATGTGTGAGCTCGCACGCCCCATGTGATGGAACATCGACCGTTAGATATTCCAGTAAAGAACCGTATATGATGCAAATACTAATGTTTTTAGATAGATTAGAAGTATTTGAATTGACTAAGTTGAATACACCTACAAGATTCTTGGAGAAGGCCACAGACGTTCATTAAAGAAGTCGACCACAACACAGCGGCCAATGGGAACATCGAACAAGGTGCTCTGTAGTTTGTAGCTTTGTAGGCTTCGAGCAGGGAACTGACCACGACTCCTCGACGCGGACTGGTTTCAGTACTTGAAAGTCTGGAGCAAGGGCGGATCCAGGGGGTGGGTCATGGGGGTCATGATCCCCCCCTGGGCTGGGTCCACCGTGGACCACTATTTAAAATTGTTAAACATAGGTAATGGTTTTAAGTAAGGATATTTTTTTTGTCACAATATAGATTTTATGTAAACCTTCAATATTTAATCAATTTATTATAAATTAATATTTTGTATGATGGCAAACGCATTATTCGGGAACGAACGCGTCGAAAATTTTAATTTTACCGCGCCACCGCCTCCTTTCATCTGATGTCACATTTCGTGTGACACTGACTTATGTTTAGGGGTAAAAAATTTTTAGGGTTGGTAACCCTGGACCCATGCGCGGTCCCAGGGGGTTGTCGAGGGGGTCATTACCCCCTAATCTTAGTTTAGGTATAAAAAATCACTAGAAAATGCCCGAAACCTTAAATAAATTTTAATTTTAGACTCTATTCTACCTAACATGCAACTTAACAATATGGTTAACACTGCGGTAAGAAAAAATCGGGGCTCGCTCCGCTCGCCGATATTACTCGTGTTTTGGGCGTTTTGTTATGTTGCGTATCAGTTCTGCAAAAGCAACGGCACCTATTTTGCTACAGTCCGTTCTTATCAACTCAATTACGACAGCAAATAGCGCAAAATCAAGATTTTTTTGTGCCCTTTGAGGGGACATAGTTCCACAAACCAATAACAATTGTTCCTTCTGGCTATAGAAAAAAGCGAAATCTTTACAAATAACACAAAATTCTAACGAAAACCAAAAAAAATTTGCGGCTCGCTCCGCTCGCCGACAATTTCTTCTGTTTCTTGGGTAGTCAAGTGCTCACATTAAGATAATTTTGCCAAACACGAAAACTTGCAAAAATAGTCTTGCATTTTCAGCTCTTGCTCCGATCCTTTATATAAATTTTTTCGTACAAGAAGAGTACTAATTTGAGAAAAGTAACAAAAATTTCGGCGGCTCGGTCCGCTCGCCGTTATATCTTTTATATAATGACATTACTTTTGTATCGCCAAAAAAATCTCGAAATGCTGCGCTTATCTCCGTCGTTTTTCGCGATAAGTTCCACAAGCCAAAAGCAATTGTTCCTTCTGGCCGTAGAAAAAAGCCAACCCCACTTTAAAGAATTACGCAAAAATCTACCAAAAAGTTCCACAAACCAATAACAATTGTTCCTTCTGGCTATAGAAAAAAGCGAAAAACTTTAAAAAATAACACAAAATTCTAAACGAAAATCACAAAATTTTCGCGGTTTGCTCCGCTCGCCGACAATGTCTTCTTTTTCTTGTGTAGTCAAGTGCTCACATTAATATAATTTTGCCAGACACGAAAACTTGCAAAAATACTGTTTCATTTTCAGGGCTCCCGCTCCTTTTTATTTATTTTTTCATACTCTTCTTAACTAGTTTAAGAAAAGTAACAAAAATTTCGGCGGCTCGCTCCACTCCCGTTATATATTTATTTTGTGTCGCCTAAAAAATCCCTAAAATGCTGCGTTTATTTCCGTCGTTCCTCCGCCGTTGTAGCTTCCTCGTCGTTCTTGCTAAACCGATCTAACCAAAGTCCAAAATTAACGCGGCTCGCCCGCCGCTTAATCTACCCATTATCTATCAATACCAAGTCCTTACATCCTATATTTTCAGGGTTCGCTTTGCTCGCTGTTCCGTTTTTGCCAGACTATACATACATTAATAAAATACTTACTTTTTACTTTTATGTATGATTATAAAAATTAAATTATAACTTCTTGTGACTAGACCACGACTATGTGACCCCCCCCTGGCACCAAAGCTGGATCCGCCCTTGGTCTGGAGGCAGGAATGTGGCCAGATCTTTAAATGGACGTAAATCGACTGCAATAGGTCGAGTCTATGTAAGATACTAGGATCTCTAGGTACGAGTATAATAAGTGCTCATTCAGCTGCATCCCCAGTGTCATAGTATGTTCGCCGCTCATGCAGCTGCATCCCCAGTGTCATAGTATGTTCGCCGCTCATGCAGCTGCATCCCCAGTGTCATAGTATGTTCGCCGCTCATGCAGCTGCATTGCCAGTGTCATAGTATGTTCGCCGCTCATGCAGCTGCATCCCCAGTGTCATAGTATGTTCGCCGCTCATGCAGCTGCATCCCCAGTGTCATAGTATGTTCGCCGCTCATGCAGCTGCATCCCCAGTGTCATAGTATGTTCGCCGCTCATGCAGCTGCATCGCCAGTGTCATAGTATGTTCGCCGCTCATGCAGCTGCATCCCCAGTGTCATAGTATGTTCGCCGCTCATGCAGCTGCATCCCCATTGTGATTACAATTATCAATGAGCGGCCAAATCGTATGAGTAATACACTCGCGAATATCTCGCGAATCAACTAGCAGATTAAAATACAGAGGTAGGTGGCGTCAGCAGTAAAGTAACGATTTGTTCATGGGCGCAAGATTAATAGGCCTTATAAAACAACAGGAAACTAATCTGAAAATTATAGTTTAAATCCCTAGTAATTACAATGACCAAGCAATAACTTCGGAGGCCGAAATGTTTAACCCATTAGACGACCGTAATCGGCCGTAACGATACAAAACTATCGGGCTGTAAGTCTCAGCGGGTCAAGTGGCCGCAAAGTTGAGGGCAACTTTACCACCTGCTGTCGTTACACGGGCCTCATCTTGGGCCTATTCCTGGCTAAAGTTTCAGGTCAGATTTATTCTGATTTAGTTAACTCGGTTACACTAATTAATGTGGGACAGCCCTGGGATAAACTAGCTAGATTTGTCACTAAAATAAACAATTCAATTCCATGTCCTGTCAGTCAGGTAAGTAAGTTGTATAGAAAATGAGCATGCAAAATTATTGAAGATTTAACTTTGAAGCCAGATTCAAAACTAACATCGATATAATGTTTAACATTTAAAATAAAAATAAATGAACTTTGTTTAGAATAGGTATCATATTTATACCTGTTCAAACTCTACCTTCAATAAAACTTGTCCAATTGTATCATCTTCCCAAATTAATGAGCAAAAGTCCCTTTCACCCCACGGAGCAAAGTTCTCCAAACCACAAAAGTTAGTCAAGTCTTAGTTACAGTGGAGGATTCGACCTCAAGCACTTAAAACTCCGGCGGTCGCAAAAACTTGGAGTCAAGTGTCCGTGACTTGGAGTGACCACTGGAGGGCCCGACTTTGGCCCACAATGCTCGTGGTTTCTTACTTTTTGCCAAGTTTCCAGCAAATTAAAGCTCGCTTACTAATGTTTTAGTTATAAACAGAGGGGCCGGCGCTGATGTCAACGTTAATGATTAAGATATCTCTCTGCGTCAGAGTCCTATCGAAAGTTATTTTTCTAAAATGTATGTTTATCTGGTGTAATTTGAGAAAAGTAAGCGTTTCCGCAAAAGTTAGCACAACAACCAGACATCCCAATTAAAGAGCAGGAACAGTATCACGAGTGTCAGCACAACTCTGCAAGTTATTCGCAACTTGGAATAACTTCAAGTCGCTCCGTTATTTACCATTGTTGTAACTACCCTCAAAGTGGTTAAAGTAGTATTTATTCCGCGGCTAAAGTTTGGTTATCCGAACTCGCGAAGAATTCTAGTTAATTAGCTGAGAAATAACTCGCGTTAAAACTATCCGAGACTTGAGCATTCTTCCGCTTAATTGCAAAATGTTTTATTTATCTTGCCACAAGACAGATTAGTTGTTACCGCTCTATCAAGTGATGCATTTACTTGTTCCGTCACCTGTGGTCAAGAACTCGGGTTGTGACGTTATCCAGTCTCATATTTGTCCTAAGCACTTAATCTTTTCCCCCTTTAGAGGAGCTACTTACGTCGTCAAATAATTCCGCATGTGCATAGGAAACTAGTTCCTCCGCTATCGCCCGTGTAGAACACGACACATCCGTGGTAATGGTAATCCTCCTGAAACTCGCAGACTTCCAAGTGTGGACGAAGCTATTGTCGAGAGGCTAACAATCCTGCATAATGCAGCTGAAACCGGTCTACAAGTTTCGGTTTACAACCTCAACTTCGCAATAGCTCCCGAATGCCTTCTCTGTTATGCTGATGTTTTTGAGAATCGTGGTTGCGCCCCTGAAATTAAGTTTCGGCGAGGCCCCATGTTGGACGATTTATTTGTACTAAAAATAAAGACAAATATTTACTAGACGCAACACACAAACAAACTTTGGAACAGAAATATAAGACTACTACTAGATAACACGAAGACAGATAAAAAACTACGATTATTTGTCAAGAAGAAAATATACGCAATTTTTCACCGAATTGGCTTTCTTATCAATGCAAAATATTTAACGTTCCGATTTTGCATAATTAATTCGCGTTAAATGGACGATGGTCTCGTTATTTTAAAGGCAAACGTGAATTGATTTTATGGAGGCAACACGTAAAATAAATAACCGAACTTTTCAGAATCCTTTTAAACGCTTTATCGAGTTAAACAAAAATAAACAAGTCGTTGAACAAAGATAGACTAACTGCAAATGGACTGCGCTATAATCTGTTTAATTGAAAACGGGATCGATCCGGCCGCTCACCGCTACAGACCTACAGACCTTTTGTTTTGTCACTCCGCTGAAGAACGCTCCCAACGATAAACTTCTTTGGAATGAGGCGAAAGAGACAAAGTGGAATTGTTGAACCAAAACAAAACTATTTGGATCAGGTTTGTGGTTCGATTCGTTTGTTACCGACTGATCCCATTATCGGGTCCGACCTTCATTACGAGCGAACACTGACAATTTAAACAATCTCATACAATTAAATTGAAACCGATTATTTATTTTATTTATCTATAATTACTAATAATTGAGTGTGCTCTCTAGAAAATTAGACCTGCAATGACAGAAATATGGTCAAACAAAGTATCACAATTATGAAATGATGATTAATATATGTATAGCAGAACAATCGTCCACAATTCCCTGAATCCATTTGCATGATGGGTATTTGAGCATGCCGAGAGGCAGCCACTCTGATGTAGTTAGGGCTGCAATGCAACTGTCAGTGTCATCGTGACGTGCGCGCGCGTAATGAGGCGGTAAGAGCTGATTACTGCTCAACTGCCTGCCAATAATGCCACCTGCATTAACGACTATGTACCTACTGCGAGGACTTGCCTAAGATATTTGTTCAATTCAAATAAATGCATTTTCGGTTGGGATGTTCAGTTCATATACATATATAGTTCATATTAAATATTATTAAATTTTTCGCGAATTTCAGACTGGGTTTTCGGCAGTGAATACTGCATTGGCCGCTTACATGCGGCATTTTTAAATACTCTTATTTCCAAATAAATCATATTTCATATATTCTCGAAAGGAATATTTACTGCCGACGACGCATATCAATCCGTTTCGTTTGGGTTGGATGCTGAGCTCGGATTATTCCAGAATGTTCTTATTGAATCTACAAATACTCGCAACTTAGTAAATTATCTTTTGAAGAAAACTTGCAAAAGAAATACGGAGACGTATTACCATACCACGATAATAAAAACAGCTTCTGCGTGATCGCTAGAGGATAATAGTATTTAGCTTTTAATAAATCTTCGAACGTTCCAGACATTGTGTTTTGGATTTAGGTTTTTCCGAGAGCGAGTCTAACTGCCGAAACCATCAATCACTGATTCCTCGACAGAAAAACTATTATGTTTAGCACATCGAGCGTTGGTAACGTGAGGTACCTAATGGTAGTTCGATGTTGGGGGAAGCCCCGGGCTGCTGCGGCTGCAACTCGCCTGGGATCTACTCCTGGATTTTGAGTAATGCGAGTTTGAGCATTAGGCGAACATGCGAAGCGTAGGATTTGCGAATCTCGAGACATTGACGAGTGGAGAGAAGATAGATACCAGCGGTTTGAAAGTACAGGTACTTTTATTTTAAAAGAATTTGAATGAAAGCTTAAAAATTGTGTAGTTGTGAAAAGAAAAGTTAACTTTGCGTAGTGAAAATTTGATATAATATTAATTCGTGTATCGTCAGATGTTGAATAAAGTTCCATTGTTTGTAAGGAATAAATCTATTTGATTTACAGTTGTATCGACTCACACAGATGATATTTTAACGCAGAGCTTTATTATTTTATTGCATACGTTAAATTCTCGGACGTCTAGTCTATATGAGATTTGCTGATGCTATCTTCTTCCACTGGTGGACAAAAAATTGAAGTGAACATCAATATAATAATTAATAGTATAAAATATGACTTGTCTAAGTGCTTATTTGTAAGCTTAAAGAAATAAACTTTCATTTCATTTCATATCGCAGACTCCACGAAATAAGATTCATGTTTATGACTTGACTAAGCAATAAGCATACATTAGAGACACTTAAAACTTATAAACGCTTACATCATCTACATATAGAGAATAGCTGGAGCTGAGGATGATCGATCATAGCCAAATACAAAAGTGTTCAAGATGTCTACAGAACAAGGAGTCAAATATATACCTAAATATTGTACATTCTAAATCACAGCGGTATCTACTAAATCCAAAGCACTTGTGCTGAATGCTGTAAACGCGTCCTCGTGTGGAATACACGGTATTTGTGTCTGAATGCCCCGACCATGTGTTGTGTAGTCGGTGCGAGCACGTGCCAGAGGCATTCAGCGAGGCGGGGGCAGCCGGTGTCTGCCGCCGGGCTTGCCATGCACGGTATTAGGGGAATTATCTGTGCTCTGATATCAGAGACCTCAAATAAATGTTCTCTCCATTAAACATATGTAGTTGATTGTGAACCGAAGGCAAAACGACTAACAGAAATAATATGTATCAAGTAAATTAACAAGACAAGACATTCTTTAAGTAAAATGCAATAAAAACGAATTGAATAAAAGTTCATAACAAACCACCCAAGAAAAGCTTTGAAAATTCAGAGTATAGTGCATCGGTGAAATGTTTCTGATTACAAGCACTGAAAACTATAAATAAAAGGCAGTCGATAGTCGACTATTGAAAGTTCCCCAAGGTCCAGAACACGGAGCGAGCACCCGCGATAAAGCATTATTTATGCGATGCACTCGCGCACTAGTCCTCAGCTCTGATAAATTACTTTAAATACGGAAATAATGCGGGAATTCAAAATAAACGCTAACCAGTCCCGTCGCCTGAGCCTGAGCCTGAGCCGCGCGAACTGGAGGAGCTGATTAACTATTTTTATTGTAACTTTATGCGAGCACATACAAATGCAGAAGAAAACAAACGAATTCAACTATGAATTAAAATTTTCGTCGCTGACATTTCATAATAACCAAGAACATGTAATACAGAATGATTTCCCTGAAGAATGTTGATGTAAGGACTAATAATAAACAAAGTGAGGATTAGATCCGGTATTTCCAAAGAAACACAGCTAACGGAGAGTCCACAGACAGCAGCGGCAAAGCAACTTAGCCAAGTTTGCGTGCGGCTGCATTATGCATGCGATTGTTTAGTCCTTTCTGAAGCTCCTCTATTTACTCTCGGAAGCGCTAGAGTTACTGCGCAAGTTAATTCATTATAATGCAACTTGCTATATTTTTGCATCCTTTGTTGTTTCTGTGCAATGTGTGGAAACAGCACTGTTTGATTTGTGTATTATATAATTATCTAAAATAAGTCAATTACGTTATGTCCGGTCGGTTGCTGATGCGTTTGATCATATCAGCTTTGTTGTGAACGGTACGGTTAATATGTATTAAATTGTATTAGCTAGGTAGTATAAACTGAAGCCTTGACTTTGGCACCTATAAAAAAAAAATTGCGTCTAAAGTACAAGTAATTATACTTAAATATTCATGTGATAAAATTAACTTAAATCATTGCACGATTTCTGCCAATTACAAGCATTACAGCTCCATTTCACAAAAGCCGCCCCCGGGTTGGACGCCAACAGACATTAGATGTTAGGAATAAAACTCAGTACATTTTTCAAATAAAAGTGCCAGTAGGTACGAGTAGGATGTAAGTAGTAGGTAAGTGATGCTCCGAGATAGAGCAGGCATCCGCGACTGCGAACTAAGTGCATTAGTGTAATGGAAGCTTTAAAGAATTCCAAATGGATTGTTTCCGCTGTGTGTGACGCTGTCCTTATGTTATATCTCGTTATTGTTGCTTTGCACTCTTGGGATTCATCTCAACCATAGGTACTTTGTATATTGGACGATAGTAGCAGAAAACAGAGCGGAGTGGAGCGAGTACAGGGAGCATGGGGCTGGACAGGCTTCGATATCCGATATGCGATAAACATTTAAAAGTCCAGGTATTGTTACTAGTGATTCAGTAACAATATCTGTACTTTTAGATGTTTATATGGAATGGATTGATGATGGTGACGATCTACTGGATACTCATGAAGCTCACACACCACACGAACACAGGCTTACATTCAATTGGAAGTAAAAGTCTCCAGTGTTGTTAACGAGCCAATCAAACTATTGGAAATGCTTATTTAAACACATGGCCATGTCGAAACAAGCCGAGAGCAGCGCGCTCTCCGCTCGTAGCCGAGAGCAGCGCGCTCTCCGCTCGTAGCCGAGAGCAGCGCGCTCTCCGCTCGTAGCCGAGAGCAGCGCGCTCTCCGCTCGTAGCCGAGAGCAGCGCGCTCTCCGCTCGTAGCCGAGAGCAGCGCGCTCTCCGCTCGTAGCCGAGAGCAGCGCGCTCTCCGCTCGTAGCCGAGAGCAGCGCGCTCTCCGCTCGTAGCCGAGAGCAGCGCGCTCTCCGCTCGTAGCCGAGAGCAGCGCGCTCTCCGCTCGTAGCCGAGAGCAGCGCGCTCTCCGCTCGTAGTCGAGTGCAGCGCGCTCTCCGCTCGTCACTCTACTTTAATTGTGATAATTAATTTTATTTACTCATGGAATAAATTGAATTTTTGACGATATCCAGATTATTAACAGTTTTTCAGCTCAATAAAATAATTCAATTCCTTGTTGAGAGCTCGCATTATGATTTATGTCGTTTAAAAACATCTCGGTAAATAGGTGCAAAACCAATTATCGGAGCCATATTGATCCGAGAGTCGACTTTGCACCGATGACAATCGTGTATGTGTCGGCCGAAATTGGTGAATCCGTTATATTGGCCAATTAATGGGCCAGGGCGTTCATGCGGAGGCCAAGGGCTGCGCTGGCCGCTGTTATCCGGTTTTGACCGGAGGCTTTCGTTATGTTGGTCCTTTTGGACATCTCTCTCGTACAATATTGAGTGTGATACTGACACAACTGCTGCTTCCCATTCATTCCAGTTTATTTTCCTCGTTCGTGGTTATCGCCATCACCTAAAAAGCGTTTCATTTAATCTTGAATCGTATAAGCTCAGTGTACATAGGTATGTATGAGGGCGCTTTTATCCGGAGCTTTTACTTACAAATGGTTGTATTATAATTTGGTATAATGATCGTGGATATTTTGACCTTACTGTGCATAAGGAGGGTTATGTTTTTCGAAAGTCTGTATGTTTATAAGGGTTCTTTGGCACGCTCTACAGCCCTATCGGGTGGTTGGATTTCGACATGTGAGGTGTTATAATGTATAGTAGTGACCTGGGTGACCATTTTTTTTAATTATAATTAGTTTCCGTCTTTCCTGTGTAATCACTAGCAAGGGGCAACACGAGGTAACTGGTGCCGAATAGCATGGAATATTCAAGTAACGCATTCAACTAGCCAATCGCCGTAATTGCCTTCCATGGCTGCGGCTGATTTGTCCATTACACAATCTGGTATTTGATTGCGATGGCTAATCGTTGGACCTAGACTAAAGAATATCAAAGTTTACTGCCTTACTACATTTCTAGATGCGTACCTGAAAAATAGAAATTTAGTAGTAGGAAAAAGAAACCAGTGGAAATACCTACATATGTCTTGCAGTGGGACAGTACAGGATCCGAAACAAATATATCTTGACCTCCAGCTGTGCTGGACGATGGAGCTACTAATTGTATGTCTAAAGTTCAATGATTTGTCCCAACACAATAATTAAAGGGATGATTACAAACAGACAGACAGAAATAAGCGCTAGTTGCGTGATGCAGTCGCACGAACGTGAGGATGACCCGGAAACCTTAGATCTGCGCGCGCGCTGGCTGAGGCACAAGCAGAGGCAATGTCTACATCGTTGGAAACGAAAAGACATGAATTATGTCTCCTTCAGTTGACCATTTTCACGTTAAATCACAGAGGCATCCATCCAACGCGCCGTCTTCAAATCCCGTTGAAGTGTTGAGATGAACGTTCAACTGATACTTTTATTACCGAGCCATAAACTCCGATTTCCTCTTCCGCGCCTATAACTTGTTCCAGCGGCCGTACCGCGCAAGCTCGCCGTGCTGCGCGCGCGCATCCGTGGGAACACTTTCACTCCGCACTGAGGGAACCTTATTTTACGATTGCTGCTGCTGATTTGGTAATAGGGAGTTTTGGTGCTGACTTTTGACACAAATTGCTTGAGAAAAAGGTCTTCAGTATCTGATTGGTTGAGTTTTATTTAATTAAAAACACGAAGCTCTATTCCAATACCACCAGAAGTACCTTATAACTTATTTATTTAAAAACATTACACTACTTCGTTATACTGGTTATACTATTAACGATCGTAACGTATTTACATGCTTATATAGAGTTGATAAGTTTTTGCACCGTTACATTAGGTAGATACTGTATCATTGTTTTTGCACCGTTACATTAGGTAGATACTGTATCATTGTTTTTGCACCGTTACATTAGGTAGATACTGTATCATTGTTTTTGCACCGTTACATTAGGTAGATACTGTATCATTGTTTTTGCACCGTTACATTAGGTAGATACTGTATCATTGTTTTTGCACCGTTACATTAGGTAGATACTGTATCATTGTTTTTTATGTTACTTATATGTATGAAGATAATTGTTTCTGTATTTTACACGAAGTTTTAAGCTGTAAGATTGCACAATCAAACCTTTCAATTAGATAAGGACTCACTATAACTGGACACTTTCGAAACAAACGTCTCATTAGGGCAGCTTATCATACAATCTATTTTATTCAGAACTACTTATAGCGGAGGATACCGCCTGCGACTAGCCTCATCTCGCTCAGATCTGACTTAGTCGGGAGTCAGTGACCGATGCCTCTAAATGTCACGGGAAAACACAAATCACTACTGTACTGACCTACCTATGCCACTTCACACCATTACCGCAAAAGCAACCTTACGGACCATAGGTTTGCGATTTTTATTTGTTCGCGCAAATCTCAAAATTTTGTGTCCAAATAAAATTCCACCGTAAATCATTTGGTTTGGTAGATTTTAGTTAGATCATCGCAAGTATCTGTAAGCTGCAGTGAAGCAAGCGGGTTGTTCAGGTAATCTGTGCCGCTGTAGTGGACGCTCACTTCATTAGGAGACGGTAGAAGGCCCTAATTTGGTTGGTCAACAGTTATTTGAATCGTCTATTGCAAAACATACAGAGGTTTGAATTTAAGTCTCAAAGCTGAAATTGTGAAGAAAAACAAACTTTTACAACAATGATAGTTCAGGTTTATATCGGTATGCCAACACTACCGGCTAATTTGAGATTAAAGTGTATAAAGTACCTACATATTCTAATTTCATGTAAGTATTTACTCAGTTTACTCAAATATCAATTAGCACATCGTCTCGTTCACTAACCTCGACTATTAAACCAGTCTCCAACAAAATCATGTCCATCATTCGGTCCGTGACGTCACGCCCAAGGCCCCAAGATTATTGAACTTGCTTTCCTTTTACTTTACTAGGTATATGACATCCACCTTCAAAGCTTTCCTAGATGTGAAGTTATTGGTAGTTTGTTCACATCACACGTACGAGTACCAGCAAGACTAGTTTAGTTTTATTGATGTCAGCAAGTTATAGAGTTATTGAGAGTCTGCGTTCGTCAGCAATCCAGCTGGCCCTAGGGAACTATGAACTATGAAATCGCTGCCGTTTGGAGAAAAAACGTGAAAAAGAGCCGCGTAAAGGTCCACTGCCTCGCTTCCTCGGTACATAAAACTGCGAATGTTGTGGAAACTGCAGTGTTGTTTCATAGGTCAGAGGTTTTATGTTCGGTGCTCTCTGCGCTTTTATAGAAATGAACACCGAGGATAGGGGTGACCAAATCGTTCGGTGTGAGCACTCCTTATTACATCTTCGAGTCCAGTGACGTAACTATCTTGTTTTCAAGCCCATTTAAAAGTTGGCACTCTTAGTGAAGATGGATATTCTGTTAGTAATACGCAAGTGGCTTGTAAGGCTTCCATCCTTCGTATCACGCCTTAAAAGATTCGCATAAAATCCACCATCAGCTTTTGCAAACTTGAAGCGCCCCCCTGGGGGCCCTGCGCCCACAATTTTGGCGACGCGACGCCGTAAAAGGCCGTAAATCAAAGTTTCCTAAGCTCGTAATTTTGAATGTTGCCGGAAATTTACTGCACTCTTTAAACTGGAATTGAGACATATTTTTGTTTAGTCCGCTGGTATTTAGAGCGTGAATTATTATCTAGTCTCTTGGTACTGAAACTGAATGATTACGGAAAGTTTGGTTCTTCAGGAACCGGATCTTTTAGGTAAAATCGGTGCTGTCGTGCTTTTAATCGGTTTTCAAAAATTTATTCAAACAAAACCGATAATATAGTTCCAAAAGATTCGCAATGTGGTGTAGCGGAGGTAGAGCCGATAACCGCAGGTAGGCAAACGGCGAAATGGTGCAATAAGAGATCCGATACATTTGGCAACGCGCCGGTTTTCCCGCCAAAACGGCGCGTTCACAGCTGCTCGCCGCCGCCATGTTTTAGAACAGTTTCTGGTCCCGTAGCCTTCTGTTCAACATCGCCTTTATTTATGTGTTTGGTTTTAGCTCTGCGATTTTTGCATCGGGGATTTCCATTGCATTTGTAGGTTTTTCGCTGAATTTAATGTTATTTTGTGGCGTTCTTCTGTAAAGAGCCGGGGTTTTATGCGAACTTGTTTCAAAGATAGGCAGAGGGTTTATTGATTTTATATCTTCTTTTATAAAATTAAGCATGTTTCAATTGAATTGGTAACTTGAATAGGAAACAACTAGCAATTGAATGTAGCTTAGTTATCTATGATCAAACATATCACCGTGATTTCAATATAGCTAATTTGAATTTGATGCACTCGGTATTTGTCCGATGGCGCTTAACTATCACAACAGTTTTTCAGGACTACAAATTGGCTAGACTGCGTCTGAATAGCCACTTTAGCCACTAAAGAAGCATCAAAGAAGGTAACATTGTACTGTAAATGTGTAAACGTTAAAGTAACGGAGGATTAAGAAGGAGAAATACCTTGGTCAAATGGCTTTTTGAAACGGTGTCCGAGACATTAAAGACCATAGCAACTAAAACTAAATCCGAACGTATCTGTCACACTTTGTATCATTCTACCTTTTAACTAGCAAGCACTTTACCAACAAGCTGGACTTTAGGCAAGTATACCTTCCTTGTTAGAAACTGCGAGCCCTACTGTGTGTCGTGTGGAACGACTCAGGTAATTCGCGGACGCTTTTCACCCGGTATTCCAAATGGGACTTTTCAAAGGAACCTCACCTGTCCCAACCACTTCCCAGTGGATCGCAGCCTGCAGTTCTAATCAGACGACTCCCACACTGCCTCACAGACGAAGCCACAGTATACGAGTAGAGTAGGTGAAGGTGGAACCAGCAGTGGAAGTGACGTTTCCATTAAAATAGTCTCGAGTCAGCCTCCTGCAGGCGGATTACAATCGGCTGCCTTTGTGGGCCTGATTGAAAAATGCTCGGATTATCGACATCTCATAATTTACTTTTAGCATTGTCGAGGGATTTTCCAATGGATTGAATAGACTGGCTTAGCTGATTGGATCGTGATTTAGAACGCTTTGCTTAAAGGTATTTAGTTTGAACAGGTCTGGCTGGTGCACTACGAGCACACACAGGGGTACCGTGCCGAGAGTTGAAAATGTTTTAATGTATTTTAAAATATACCGATCCAAATCTACTAGGGGTTTCAGGAAACTGCAAGTTTTATTGATTATTATTAATTTATTAAACAACAACCGGCTCGTAGGAACTACCGTACTCAGATACACAACGCACCTTTCATTGTTTTAAGTGCGTAAATTTCATATTCATAATTGGTAAAAAACACGAAAAATTATTATTTCCAATAATTCAAATAAATCACAAAAAATCTTTATATTTTCGATTACAATAAAAATATAAAAAAATTGCGTGAAACGAAATGCACTGTTTGTCGCTTTTGTGAGCCAATGGTATTCCGCCCAACAATGGTAACGTTGTTATACTGGACAAAAAATACGTTTGAGAAGGAAGAGGAACACTCCAAAATTTTAGTCTGTTTGTTAAAATAAATAAAAAAGATTTAATCATGCCCATCCTGCTTTCTAGGTAAGTACCCATGTGTTTTCTTATGTAGAAACATTAGGTGCAGTGCAAACAACAAGCTTTGTTTACTTTGGGACTAGATGCTGTGACAATGTACAACATAATTTACTTACCTGCTTATTCATTTCGACAGTTCAAATAAATAAATAAAATATATTTATTTCGGATATCTATGGATCCACTTTTGTTTAGTAAGCACACAAAAATATAATTAGAGAGCGTTAGTAGAAAACCTTGTTTCCTCGAAGACTGGAAACCCCAAAAGCCTACTTGTAGCTGACAAAGCTCGGCATATCCCCGTTGGTCGCCGCTGGCTGACGTCACGGCGGCGCGGCTCGTACAACCTGCCGTGCGCAGGCGCACCGTGCCAGGCGGTGCCAGCCGCGCGGCCGCCGAGCGCGCTAGTGCAGTGACCGATTGCAGGTCAATGATACACGCCCGAAGCCGAAAGGGCTCATTCATTACAAGCTTCATTGAAAAATGCTTTATAATTATAAAACCCGTTTAACTTAGATATACCAAATAATAATATTTTGAATCGAATTAAAATAAAATAGACACATTGAAGTAAACTTGAATAAGAAGTGTGTTCCTTGTGAACTTTTATTCTGTGTGTTGTCTAAAAAACGGGTCGGCTGTATACCTACACCGTATTTAATACCTGTGATAATCAGGATAAATCTGGAATAAGAATAGTACCACGTTACACAGAGCTACAGTAATTGGCGGACAGATCAACGAGTTGTTGGCATCGATCACAATATTCGGTACAAGATCGAGCGAGACCGAATTCACGAGGAGTTATTCCTCGTGAATTCGGTCAAGCACTAGAGTTGACCTTGTACTTTTTGCTCGTCTGCTTGTTTTGATGATTGGCGAAAAACTTTGCATGCCTAGTTTGCATGTTTATTATTTGGGTTTTGCAGATTTTAGACTTTTATTCGGTTTCGTATCGATTTGTTATTGGATTTTATATTTTTTATTTGATTGCCTGTACCTTTAATTAAATTGTCCTTACCATTTTTTTGGATTGTTGCAGGTAACAGATAGAGTCTTCGTTAATCTGAAGGCAGGTAATTCCCCGGGCATTTTACATCGACTCCGCGATAATCCACATGAATAATAATTATGAATTATTTAACGGCAAGATGGTCGCGAATTAGCCGAATGTCCTGGATCTCCATAAATTTGCATCTCACTCAGGATCCTGAGTGGCGGAAAAATTGCTGGATGATTATTTCTGTGAGGCTCTGATTTTTTATTCATCAGAGAAATATACATAGTTTGACCTTTAATTTTCTCTACTTTTGTGGGTCAAATACGAGTAAGTCTCTCTTCATCATATCTCACTTCTAATGTTAATATTTTTGTATGCGTGTACCTTCAGAGTAATAAGACAATTAAGTGATAATTTCACAAAACATTCCGCTCTAAGTTGAAGCCAAAAAACAAGCAATGTGTGCGTAAGCGGCACGTCATTACAAGAGCCGACACGCACACAAGTGCACAAATAATGTTGCAAGCTATTAACATTTTCCCCATAAGGTAGGGAAATTGTAACATTTTGTAAGGAGTAAATGATTATCATATTTATCACTTTTCTGTTAGATGATATTTCATTAACAGAAAACTTCCTGTAAATATTATATACTCTATGGGTGTTTACATACAGGGGAGTGTTGAGTTAGCGAATTAGTTAAATAGATAGAAATAAATATTATGGCCAAAACATTTTCATACCTTTGTTGGGATAGCACCCTCTCGTAATTTGCATAAACCACCTTTCGTGATATGCTTGTCATTTTCTTCGAAATGTATAGAACATAATCATATCTTAGTGTATTTAGTTGGCTTGCAAAACTTTTCTTTGCAATTCCGTCTAAGTTTTTCAACCAATCGGGAAGCAACAGTCTATTTTATTTTTCGTGTTATTTCGTTGTTTTTTTTTTTTGTTACCCTACATAGTATGTATTGTATTATTTTGACATAATGTCAAAACAACATGAATATTCTTATTAATAAAGAACTGAACTGAAGTCGGATCAGAAGGAAATCTAAGAACGAATATAAAGACATTAATAAAACTAGGGTTCATCGTCTAATGAAACCAATGAAATTTTTATATTTAACGCTCCGACTACATCAACATCCGGACAGTCTGTAACAATCTATTTCCTTGCCCGTGAAAATAAAACAAAAGTTTTTGATTATTTATACCAAGCTTAATAGAACATAGGTACATATTTCACTTAAAAATCCGGGTAAGTTAGTAGGTAACCCTGATTATATCTGACAAATAAAAGTCCTACAAGTGTAAAGTAGAAATAGATTAAACAAATAAGTACCTATGGGGGAAAATAATTTTTCTAATAGCTAGCAACATTTTTATGTAATGGCGTCTGTTATGTTTACGATTTATTTTAGTGCTTATACCAATGTTTTACTCAAGAATATAAGATGCCAGGTTGTATTTACCCGTGAAATGGAATCTTCTATTGTTTCTGATTATTATGAGAAGAGTTGTTACACCCTTTCACTGCACAATAAGTCATTATTATTAAAAAATTACGGAGCTCTTCCCAGTAGGTCTTAACCTCAGAATACAGAAAGTCCAGAAACCGTGAGCGCGCCTAATACTGACGCTACAAAAACTACTCTTAAATAGAGTAGTTTGACGCGCAACTGATCAGTTACTTTGTGAACGTCGTATCGCGTGACGTATTTTAGCGGTGACCAATTTAACTAAATTATGCCGTCCTGTGTCTTTCCTACCTGTAAAAATGCAGCGGGTCTAAAAAAGAAACAGGATGGGATCACATTTCACGTGTAAGTATCGCATTTAGGTATCGTCTTATTTAAATAATGAATTAATTTCTCTGTTTTCAATTGTCATAGAGAGTGATGCGTCCATCTTGTTAGTGTTGCCAGTATAAGAGTTTTGATTTACCCTTCTTTTTATTACCCTTTGAGGGCTTTTATTCGTTGTAGAATATTAATAAGTTGTGACGACCTCTGTGGCGCGGTGGGCGACGGTCCGCCTGCGACGGGACAAATGTTTGTACGATCTGCAAATAATATTTGTTCAGGGTGTTCTGGTCGTTTATGTAATATAAAAAAATATAATTTATCTAAATGGCAATCTTTGTTAATTAGTTCAAACTACAAGAGACAATATTTTAAAAAGCCTACCCAGCAAAAAGGAAATTAAATATTTTTTTTAATCTTAACCGTGTTTTATTTGATGAACCTATCTATTTCTTGAGATAATCAGGTAGGTACATAGTTATATAGAAAAGGACAATTTTTATTCTATTATTATCTTAATTCCAATACTCCCAAAATTTACCCCAAAAACGGGCAAATAATGTCCGAGCTAACAACATTACGCGGGTGGGAAGGTGAGGCGGGCGGGGGACGTTGTTTTGTTTTTGGACACAGCGTGTAGCTTGCAATTACAGTTGAACGCGGTTTCTGGACTTTCTGTAAAAGTCAAAACGATGGCGCGTTTTGACTTTTTGTTGCCTTTACATTTTAGTCATTGCATATTTTGGCGTTTTCAAATTTTAGTCCCAACTGAAAGTTTTGACGGTTGCACATTTTGGCGTTTGTTCCTTTGGACCGTCAGTGCATTTTGGCATAGTATCTTTAAGGACCCGGCGCGAAAATCGATAAGTCATAGGCGAAAGATATCAAATGACATAGGTACACGCTTAGAATAACTAGGCTTAGAACCGCAGTAGGCGCACGCGAAGTGACGCAATTTCAAGTTAGCCTTTAAAGGCTACGTACATCGCTTGACACGCCAGTGCTCAAGGTCAAGACCTCAGAATACAGAAAGTCCAGAAACCGCGTTCAACTGTAATTGCAAGCTACACGCTGTGTCCAAAAACAAAACAACGTCCCCCGCCCGCCTCACCTTTCAGACAGAACTTTTCAATGACAAAATGTGCAATAGCAAATATAACAATATAAAGCCCGGTTTGTTTCTATTTGTGGACTCCCTTCGTAAAGAGTGTAATTATCAAGACCGAAGAATAAGAAACTCGTTATTTGAGAAGCAAAGGCGCAAAAACTCCGATATCATTTTTGATAGAAAGTATAGAAAATTGTTGAAGCAACTTCAAAAAAATGAATTAACCATTCTACACTTCTTAACAAGTGTAGCTTCAGTTCAAATATTTGTCCATTGCAGTTTCCGTCACATTACTTTTCAAACCTTGCACATCAAGTCCATGAAACATTATAGTATAATGATAATTCCAACATTTGCTCTTTATGCAAAATGCACATTCTGACGCTGGAGCATTTCATCGCAGATACATTCATGGCATTTGCTCATTTTGTCGTTGAGGATTACACATTTTGTCGTTTGTTCCTTTGGACCGTCAGTGCATTTTGGCACCCGGCGCCATAAGTAGCCTATTTAGTTATAAATGTACGCCAATCTATCTTGATCCGTTTAGTCGTTTTTGAGATCTTGGGAAAAAAACACAATTAATTTGAAAAACTTTCTGCTTTATAATATTAGAAGGAAGATAATCCTGAGATCAAGATGGTCCATGAAAGTTTTATACATACCTAAAGGATTAGGATTAGTCCCATAAGCAATAAACATCCATACATTACATCATCATACGTAGACCGCGCGGAACATCGTGCATGTCCAGCGTGGTGATGATGGGCATTACCCCCCAAGATGGGAAGGCAGACAAGAGGCCACCGCAACTCCCATGGCCTTGTGTCATACCGTCAACCCTGTTACCATCGCTGCATCGTCATGCACCAGACCATCCGGTTCCAGAATAGCTGGTAGTGGTCGTACTTAGCTAAGTATAATTATTATGTAACGAAACTCAGTTCTATTTATCTCCGTCGTCTTGGATGTTATGGCAACTCAGTCAAAACAAAAGTTGCTAGCTGTAAATAAATATTGAGCCAACAGTGAAGTAAATCCTGGGCTTTAGGGTACATATTTGATTTGTCCCGCCTCCCGCGTAAATACAAGTTTTGAGTGCAAGCGCCGTGCCCCAATTCACGAGAAACCAGACAATTATCTTTATGGGGAGTTTGAATACACAAATATATATTGCTTGTTGTACCTATTGCCGCCAGCTTTGTCTATATCAGCAAATAGCAACGTAACGTGCAACGCCAATAAGATATATTTTTTTATAAATACAATGTGTTTTTTCGAACCTTGATCAAACGAGATTTGCGGATACACGACATATATTTATCGATAAAAATAAAAAAAATAAAAATTATATGTTACCTATCTCAAAAATAAAGCCGATTTAATTATTTTTTTAATGAAAACTACTTCATCTGGTTTTTTCTCCGTTTCTTTTTGAGTAAACGATGTATTTTATTCAAAGTAGTCTCATTTGAAAGCTAGATAGTCTACCTAGCTAAGAAAATAAGAAAAAAATACAATTTCGGTACATAAGCCTAGTAAAATCAATTTTTTTTTTGAAATTTGCAAAAAAAATACGATTTTTATTTTATTTTTGATCTGTAACTTTAAAACTGGGTTATTGTGGTGTACTTTTTTGCATGTTGTATTAAACTCCACAATTTAATCTACAAAAATTATGGGCCTATCTCTTTTTGTTGTCATGTTATTCACCATTTAAAATAGGTACTTTCTGTTTTGTCAAGAGTAAAAAAACAAAAACTTTATCTTAAACAGCCGTTACTATCCCACTGCTGGGCAAAGACCTCATTCCATTTCTTCCTATCTTGCCTCGTTTTATTTTATAATTTATGTTGATTAAATCAGTTGATATTCCTGTTGATCTTTGTACAAGACAGAAAGTACCTATTTTTAATGGTTTTTAAATGGTGAATAACATGACAATGAAAAGAGATAGACCCATAATTTTTGGAGGATTTGTAGATTAAATTATGAAGTTTAATACAACATGCAAAAAAGTAACCTCAATAACCGAGTTTTAAAGTTACAGATCAAAAATAAAATAAAATCGTTTTTTTTTTTTGCAAATTTCTAAAAAAATATTGATTTTACTAGGCTTATGTACCGAAATTGTATTTTTTTCTTATTTTATTAGCTAGGTAAACTATCTAGCTTTCAAATGAGACTACTTTGAATAAAATACACCGTTTACTCAAAAAGAAACGAAGAAAAAACCAGATGAATTCGTTTTCATTAAAAAAAATATTAAATCGGCTTTATTTTTGAGATAGGTAACATATAATTTTTTATTTTTTGTTTTTTATCGATAAATATATGTCGTGTATCCGCACATCTCGTTTGATCAAGGTTCGACAATACGCATTGTATAAAATAAAATTAAAATATATACACCATAGACGGGTTTTCGGGCTAGGAAGATGATTGCTGAAGGCCCTGCAAAATACTCGTATACGTCTTACTTATCTAAGCAACTTACTGGTCCTCCACAGCTTCTCCGAACCAATCAAAGTAATATACTGTAAATGCCACGTAACCGTCATTGGATACATTGTCACCGCGTGTGTAGTGTACTACACACGCGGTGACAATGTATCCAAATGATTACTGTGGTTGTTGTTTTCACATGTTAGCTGAATCACACAGATTGACAGCCCGAGCATCAAAAGCTCGTCATCACGACTTTGCCAACATAAGAAAAATATAAATATTATGATCCCGAGGAACATACAAAAATGCTAACTCGTTATAGCCTGTCTCCAGTGATGAAATCTCTTCCGGCCTTGCCTCGCGCCGCACCGCACAGACCGCGGCTAACGAATTGCCGGCAGCCATCATTTGCGGCACAAACATGCTAATTACACCTACTGCCCTCGCCCTGCGGTGTCCTTTGAGCCCGGCCTGGGACTCCAACCCGCGCCTTTTTACCCACACACGTGAAAAGGTTCTGATACAAGATTGAAAGGGGCTTGGATGGTACTTGTTTACGATGAGGGTTGTGGATATTTTTTAAGCTCTGGCCGGTCCTTGTGATTCTTGAAGTTATGGTTCTCTTCTCTTTTTGGCCGCGTCATGGCAAACGGTATCTGATGAAACAGCCTGTACGAACCTAAGCCGTGACTTGGCCAACACAATATTATGGACCGACCGTATAATATACTCCATTCTTTTAGTCTTACATTTTCGATACCCATGCTAGTAAACCTATAGAAGCAGCATGAATCCTTGCAACCCATTGGATAAGTTCATAGCTGCTGAGCCAGCTAGCCAAGGCGTGATATTGCGACAGTACACCAACTTTTATCTCGTAACTTTATCTAAATTATTTCATGAATTCAAGATGACCTGCCTCGTCTAACCGAACAGCTACCGTCAAGATTCCTTTATCTATATGTAAGTGCTGTCTCATCTCATAACCTCTCAGATAATATCTGGCGAGTGGGGGGAGGGGGAGTGCACTAGGGAACTGATTGATTTAATTTCCGGCCTGGTGGAGTAACGTCCAATGGGATGCGAGTTCACTTGATCGTACACGGATTTAGAGCGACTTATCGTGTCTGTGCAGAGGGAGTTCCGAAAATCAGAATATCATCTAACGAGCCTGGGTAATCCTTTCAGTCCATAAATCTTGTATGGCGACTTGTTGCGCAGAGCTACACTAAATCCACAAGCAAGTTACTTTTCTAGTTATTAATTAAAATACGTTACTGAGGAAAAAATAGATGGATAAAGTCTTTATATGCAACTTCAGACTAATTCAGACACACACACACACACACAAAATACAACAATTATACAGTACAAAGGGAAAAAAGGGAAAGCTATAATAAAAATGGTCCGGAATATTGTGATATTTAGTTTAAGATCCACCTGAAATATTCCATACTCTTCGGTCTTCAGCGCGCTTTAAAGAGCGTCCCTTACAAGTTGAATATTTATGGAGCCCCGGCCCCGGGCGCGGGGGAGTAATTGAATAACCCTCGCGATCAAGGGATCAGCCCCGATGGTAATGTCATCTTTGACTTAGCTGGTCCGGTGCTGAAAAATACTCCTAAGGCGGTGTTTTCATGCATCGAAGCTTTCATCGGTGCATATTGTTTGTTGAGTATTGTATAAAAAACTTACTCGTGCCATTAAAATCAAATGAACATTCATATTTTTTTTCCCATGAAATTGTAAAAAGTTAAAAGAAACCGAACATCTTTAAAATACATAATCGCACTTTGCTTACTTTGTATTCTCAAAGCGACTTGGCGTATCTTTAAAACACTGCTAAGTAAAATAACATGTAAATCCTGAGAACAATCAACAATTTGCAACAAGCAACAGCAATAAATAGATGTAATTGAAACGCGAGTGCATCGCGCATGGTCAATTGCACCACAGCGGGTCACTCCGAGGGGTCTAAGAGGTCAAGCGGGCAGTGTCGTCTGACCCATCGGCACCTCGCAGGATGCCCTGGTCGGTCCAATTGGATTGATGGGGCTTCCGCTGCAGGTACTAGTATAAAGGCTGGTTTTCTCCTAGCATACTCTATGCTCTAGGCTAGACTAGTCTAAAGTCGCCTATTGTATTGATCCCTGTACTAGAGTTAACGTTTGTCTCGTTGTTGCATTATTAGCTGTAGTATCTATAATCCAAGAACAGTATTTTCATTATAGCTCCGCAACCAGAAAATCTTGTTCTCCAATAACAAAAACTTATCGTTTTGTACTTGTACATACTTAAATATTGTGGCGTGTTCAAGAGTCCTTTTGTAAAGGAAATAAAGCACTTTGATATTGAAATATTTTACGAGTAGATACATATGTTATGCATGATCAATACATAAATAACATACTCGTAAAATGAATGACCACGAACTTACCCTTACTATGTGTGCAAGCTAGTACTAGGAAACGTACTACAATATGTTAAATCGCTAAGAATGAAGCTTTGATACATAATATTTAAATAAAAAGTCTTTCTAAGTTCATTCTGACTGAACATAATAATATTCCCAGTAGAAAGTGAACTAGCCGTCGTCGCTCCCCTCGCTGCGCGGTCCAGCGGTGTGTGACCCGCGCTCCTCTAATCAATGAGGTTGCTCCATCTGTCTCGGTAACAACATCATCAGCCCCAGATTACTGCGCACTTACAAGACTTCAGCTCCACTCTGCTTTAGTTAGTTTATAAAGATCTTTTGTGCACAGTTTCAACGATAAACATTTTTTATTTATTCTTGAATCTGAAACAGTTATAGAACTGTGACGTCAGATTGAAGAGTATTATGTATGTATAAGAGTTTATGGAGGTCCTTCCAAAAGGTCCGCAATCGGAGCACTCCCCGTAAAGTTTTTGCTTGATGTACTTAGCCTACGTAGTTATCTGAAGTAGGATGAACAGGAAAAACCCTGTCACAAGAAAAAATATAATGAGCAAAATTGATAACATTTGAGAAAAGAAAGTCTTTTAACGTCTAAAAGTAAACACTCAGAAACAAATGATCCCGAAGCCACTTAGGGGGAATCAGGGCGGGCCATTAGGAAGAACAAATATCATTTAGCGAGAAGTTAAAAGGCCCATTGATGAGGCCACTTGGAAAAACAATTATTCTTTGGAGTATTTGACACGGTGGAATTTTTATTGAGCGCGCTGAGTTGGCGGAGCTCATTGGTGGCGGTTCCGATTTCGAATCTCTGTTGTAAATGTCTATATGATTTTTTTGGAAGTATCACTTGGCTTGGCTTGCTATAGAGTCATTATGTTCACTAGCAGTTCGTACAAGTTAAACAAAAGAATAGTCTGCATTTATTGGGTGTTAAAGCAAACAAAACAATTTCTATTCCTCCATCTTGATATCATAAATGGGTCGGCATAAGTAACAGGTTCTAGCTAAAGTTGATAAGGCAATTTTAATTTTCAAGTGTCAAGAGAGAAATTACATGTCGTCCATAACTCGCGACGTGATAACGTAAGATTACATCGTCACCAGGGCCGGGGTCAGGACTATAACAACAGTGAGGCCATTTGGAAATGGAACACCTCGAGCCCCTTTAAGAAAATGACTCCTTGAATATCTAAAGATTACCAAGCATGAATAGATTGTATGGAATTTCTCGTTGTGTAACATAAATTTACTAAGCTAGAAAAGCCAGAACATAATTCTACATTACTACAAAAATATTTTTAAGTGTTAAAATTGTCCCTCACGCCTGCCGCCTGAATCCGTCCCTGTGTCTCCGTAGAAGCTTCCAAATGAAAAACCCGTGATTTACAGCCTCCTGTAATTTCCATATGAATATGAAGGCGGTCGTACATACTGTGGTCGTACGCAGCAGGCTGTGATAGATATCGCTCGACGAGATGAGGTGCGAGCCAACAAGTAATTGACTTGTGAACTTTGTATGTAAATATAGAAATTGCGTGACTGACAGACAACGCTACGTCTTACGAACTTTTGAAGGGGATGTTTGATTTAATTAGAAACGCTGTTGTTGTGTTTGAGGTTCTAGAAATGTCAGCGTGACAAATTTGTTTCACGGAGTTCACGGAAAATACATGCAATATTCCATTAGAACGATATTCATAAAATCCCATTTCCATAATTTACAGCAGTATCTAGGATGGGAAATATAATGGCATTCTAAAACAATTGATAAAGCGTTATAAATCATTGATACAAAGATGGCAGTTTGTCATGCCCCTATCTTAGTGAAATACGGCCCTGGAGCTACCTACGAGTATGTGCCTCAGTCAGCATGCGGGGCGTAATGAGCTCTATTCCATTGTATTTAGATTTTGTTTAAAACAATGCGAATCAAATATAATAGTATTATTTCTTCGCTTCTTTCGCAAAAATCAAACAAAGCAAAATGTAACTTCTGATAATTGAAAATATTCTTATTTAATTGGTTTCGTTTGCTTTTCATTGTTAGTGAGTGTACTAACGTCAGTGCGCTACACACAAGGAGCTACTGTTAATGGTTTCGTTTGCTTTTCATTGTTAGTGAGTGTACTAACGTCAGTGCGCTACACACAAGGAGCTACTGTCAATGGTTCGTTTGCTTTTCATTGTTAGTGAGTGTACTAACGTCAGTGCGCTACACACAAGGAGCTACTGTCAATGGTTCGTTTGCTTTTCATTGTTAGTGAGTGTACTAACGTCAGTGCGCTACACACAAGGAGCTACTGTCAATGGTTCGTTTGCTTTTCATTGTTAGTGAGTGTACTAACGTCAGTGCACTACACACAAGGAGCTACTGTCAATGGTTTCGTTTGCTTTTCATTGTTAGTGAGTGTACTGACGTCAGTGCGCTACACACAAGGAGCTACTGTCAATGGTTCGTTTGCTTTTCATTGTTAGTGAGTGTACTAACGTCAGTGCGCTACACACAAGGAGCTACTGTCTATGGTTCGTTTGCTTTTCATTGTTAGTGAGTGTACTAACGTCAGTGCGCTACACACAAGGAGCTACTGTCAATGGTTCGTTTGCTTTTCATTGTTAGTGAGTGTACTAACGTCAGTGCGCTACACACAAGGAGCTACTGTCAATGGTTCGTTTGCTTTTCATTGTTAGTGAGTGTACTAACGTCAGTGCGCTACACACAAGGAGCTACTGTCAATGGTTCGTTTGCTTTTCATTGTTAGTGAGTGTACTAACGTCAGTGCGCTACACACAAGGAGGTACTGTCAATGGTTCGTTTGCTTTTCATTGTTAGTGAGTGTACTAACGTCAGTGCGCTACACACAAGGAGCTACTGTCAATGGTTCGTTTGCTTTTCATTGTTAGTGAGTGTACTAACGTCAGTGCGCTACACACAAGGAGCTACTGTCAATGGTTCGTTTGCTTTTCATTGTTAGTGAGTGTACTAACGTCAGTGCGCTACACACAAGGAGCTACTGTCAATGGTTCGTTTGCTTTTCATTGTTAGTGAGTGTACTAACGTCAGTGCGCTACACACAAGGAGCTACTGTCAATGGTTCGTTTGCTTTTCATTGTTAGTGAGTGTACTAACGTCAGTGCGCTACACACAAGGAGCTACTGTCAATGGTTCGTTTGCATTGTTAGTGAGTGTACTAACGTCAGTGCGCTACACACAAGGAGCTACTGTCAATGGTTCGTTTGCTTTTCATTGTTAGTGAGTGTACTAACGTCAGTGCGCTACACACAAGGAGCTACTGTCAATGGTTCGTTTGCATTGTTAGTGAGTGTACTAACGTCAGTGCGCTACACACAAGGAGCTACTGTCAATGGTTCGTTTGCTTTTCATTGTTAGTGAGTGTACTAACGTCAGTGCGCTACACACAAGGAGCTACTGTCAATGGTTCGTTTGCTTTTCATTGTTAGTGAGTGTACTAACGTCAGTGCGCTACACACAAGGAGCTACTGTCAATGGTTTCGTTTGCTTTTCATTGTTAGTGAGTGTACTGACGTCAGTGCGCTACACACAAGGAGCTACTGTCAATGGTTCGTTTGCTTTTCATTATCATCATTCACGGCTTGACTTCGCCCACAGCTGAGCAGAGTGGTACAAACACTTGGAGACCCGTTGTTGTCGTATCGTCTGGCAATTTTCCTAGTTATTGGGACAAAGAATTGCTGTAGACCAGTACATACTAAAACTCAGCAAGTGGCAACTAATCTGGCAACCTCTTCTAGTGTCATTGAGTACACGCACTTTTTTATTTATATTTATTCGTAACTTACTAGCCCTAGTAGCCTGCACTGTAAGTGGCCGGTCTGCGTTGATCTTAATATCATGCTCTGAACTAATCGGGTAGCCAGGCCTCATCCAGGCCCAGACAAGCTTTGAAGGAGAGTCAGTAATTGACCTGACACCATACATAATGTAGCTGCGAGGGTGACAGCGGTGGTGTCGGGCCGCGACCGGTGTCACAGGCGGGCTAATTACTAGTGGCTGGTGACTGGTGACGGCCACTGGTAGGTACCCTCAGTGACCGGATTACACCTGGGTTGTATTCGCTTTGCTCAGCTTTGCATTAGATATTCCCGGCAGCAAACAGCTGTATCAAACGATGATAGTTAGCTTTGGTTGATTAAGTAACTAGTTTCTGCCCGCGTTTTCGCACGCAATGTGTCTGACACCGATTAAAGGTTATTTATATCCTATGGGAGCTGTTTTATGTGATAAAGTAGTTTGATTGCAGACGTATAACTTCATCTATGAAACATTTAGGCCGATCCGATCAATAGTTTTGCCGGGAAAAATTATCAAACATCTCTGCTCATCTAAACTCTGCGCCCGCGCCTGTCGCGTATCGGTCGCCCACATACTGACACCACACACTTACCTATGACACAATATTTTATTTTATTCTTTGTTAAAAAATTTTACTTAGCCACCACAACTTCTTTGCGTAATTCAGACCGATTTCAGCGAGTCCAATCCAATCTATCTTCTAAATGAGATCAATCAATCAAATGCGTTTATTTGTAGTAAAACATAAAAATATACAATTTAAAATACCGTTAGTTAGGTAATAAAAACAACACGATATACGAGTACGACGAGAGATGTTGGCACTAATGACATAGTCAGACCACTTCAGGACCATCCAAACTAAAGATCCAACTCCACAGACCCTTAGTCCAGAGCATCCATATGATAACTCTAAACATCCTCTGACAAAGCTCCGTTAATCTCCTTGCGGCAATCAAAGCCCGCGCCACTCGCTAGTTAGCGCCGCACTACTAATGCGAGACGCAGATAGCTCGCTCGGGACTGATAATGTCATTAATCATTAAACTTGCCATTTAATGGGACGTAATGATCATTAAGTTGTGCGTTGACAGATGAGCGGGGCTGGAATCATATCTTAAACAAACTAAGGCTCTTCAGAATCATCATCATTCTTGTCCCCTTCCCACTTGGTATGTAGCGTAAGCGGATGTTACACATTTATAAATCGGTCTGTCTGTCTGTAACGCTGTACATCATGGTCCACTCTCACGGCTGGACTATCCTAATGAAATAGATTATGCTCAGAGAGACATTTCACTACTTTTTATATAGGAAAAACGAAAATGTATGCGAAGCTGCTGACAGAAGCATTTACAGCAAATATGTATATTATGTTCATTAGCTTTAGTCTACAGAGAGACATAAGAAGTCGGATTGCATTGATCACGCAGATCAGTGATCAACTAAATGTGATCAATTAGTGATCTATTGTGAAGATCCGCGCGATGGCCGTCGCTCAATGGAACGTGCGAACTCATCTCGTTATGCCTTCTGATTTATTTCCAGCTGCTAGATGATTTTCTTGATAAAATAGTAAAAAAAATACATTAAGTTATAACAATTACTGAATTGGCGTGAAATGTTTCAAAAATATTATTTAAAAACTGATCTCTGTTTAAAGATGTCGTAGATCTCGAAATGTGAACTTGATTGCACAAATTTATGTAAATTTTGGAAGTCAAGTCTTTTGTCAATATACGAGTATCACTGTATCGTACAAACATTTGAAAAAAAAATACAGATCAGATTCAGAACCGACTCGCATTTTTTTCTCAAAGCAGCTTTAAAATGGCGTCCAAGTTAACTAAATGATCGAAAAATAAAGAGTCGCAAGAGGTCGTCCAATAACAATAATACTCTGGCAGCGTTCGAAAGGCACTCGAATTAATTCAATTAGGTGCAAAAAGTGGAAGAACCCGGAATATACATATGGTGGTCCACATTACCGGGAGAGGGCGCGCCTTGCTGGTTAGATGCGCTGATAGTGGACCTTATGTACAAGGATTCAATAATACTTAGTTGTGAATGATTCTACTGTGTGTATGTTTTAGTGGTTAAAATCCACGCGCAATAAGAATAGAGGGAGGGACCTTTTCGAATTAAGTTGAATCTGCTGACGCGATGTTTGCGAGTTAGAATCAAGTTAGAATGACGTTTTTTATTGAAAATTATTGTTTAAGTATCATTTCTCTTTTCTTAGAACTGCTATTTTCAACTGTAGAATCTTTTACCATGACAGTAATTAAAATCCTGCTCTTCATTTTTATCAGTCTATATTGTTCTACAGCTGGTCATAGGCCTTCCCTAATGACCTCCACCACCCACACTGTTGCCTACATCGTACGAATGAAACTCAGCTGTTTCGAATGTGTCAGCGCACGTTGAAGAGGGCACAACCCTCGAGGAACAAAAACTACTAAAAACTAAAATGGCTTTAAGTTAAACTTTAAGTACGACACTACCCAAACTTGCTAAGCGCCGCGGTACAGTGCGCACAAGAAGTTAATGACGCGTTTAATTGTCGTTTTTCCGGTGCACCTTGTTTTGCTAACCCTGCTTTTGTTCACAGCGATTAGCTGTTGTACCTAGTAAGGTTTGCATACTCATTGCTTTAGGAAGCTAATAGTTATGTTCATGTAGGAAGCTTATTGTGAGTCTAAAAACAAACTGACTAGGCTAAACGACGACGCGACGCGACGCGACGTGGCTGAAACGTTAGGTCGAAGGCAATATCTCCAAGGTGATTTTAGAACTCAAATAGTTTGAAGTGTTTTGAAAAACTATAACCTAACTACAAATTCCTAAATAATGAAAATGGGTTTAAAACTTAGTTTTAAAAGAATTTGGCTTGTTTTAAAAAACTATAAACCGACTTCAACTTCCTAAATAATGAAAATGGTTATAACTTAGTTTTAAAAAAGAATCATCGAAATCGGTTGGCGTGTGTAATGAGTTATTCGTCCATTTGTCACGCACTTAATGCTAAATAATTTAAAAAATACAGTCGACTTCAGAATCTCCTCCTTTTTTGAAGTCGGTTAAAAAGATGTGGATAATCGCAGAGAATGGATTTCAAATATCCCACTGTCCACGGATAAAACCAAATAATTCCCGGGCCATTGGCACTCTCTTCAATAAATACCTACCCGTGTCAGTCAACCACATTATTCGTCGACACCCGCACCACTCGCCGACACTCGTACCACCCGTCTCGACAACTCCGCAAATAGTTTTAAATTGCAAATGCAATTATAGTCCAGTGGGTACGGGGTTTAATTACTCCTCTGCATAATTGCGAGCACAGTGTGCGCCGGCCTTTACGTTGGGATCAGTCAGTCAAACATACACTAGGTACCTACTCCAATCTATTAGGAAGTCTCAAACAGTGAAGAAGATAACATTGCTGAGGTATTTAACACTTTGAGTGCTGAAATCACACGGTATGTGTTTTCTACAAGTGACTAATAAGCGTAAATCCACACTAGCGCAGCGGCTGAGAAAATACAGATCTTTGTGACTCAGCACAGCCCTAATATTTTTCGAACGAAACGCATGTGCGGCGCAACACAAACGCTGTGTAGAGCGGCAGCACGAATTTTTTAGGTTAAAAAAAAGATCGCAGTCGTCGAAAAAAAACCGCAGTCAAAGTGTTAAAGGAAACTATTCGCTGCGATTCATCCGTATTGCCTGCTTACAAATGCTCAAGTAAATTCTGCTGTCTGTTAGCTTTTCTCGGTTGAACTGAACTTAATGTGATTTGGTAAGGCGATAGTGTCCTGAAGAACATCGGCTTGTCTCTATCCGTGGACGCTAAGCTGGTCTCATAATAATGTGACAATGTATGGGTAAGTATGCAATAAATTAATTAATATTAATGTCTTTGAAATAGACGGGTCGCTTTACACAAACATCAAGTATTGGACGCCATCGACGACGGCCAAAACGCCATGTTACAACGATAACGAATGGTATGACATCACCCAATGCGGCCCGTGGGGGCGGCCTATGTCCAGCTATGCTATAGGCTGATGGTGACGTGCCCCGTGGCGCCTGGCGGATGCCTAAGGAAATGGCGCGCCATACGCCGCTTTCTTTTATAAGGGCGGTGTTGATTTTGTTTATAATTCGCGATCAAAGGTGTTCGTTTATCTTTAGCCATCTTCAATTAAATTAAATTCATCTGGTAATTACTCCCAGCCGGAACATTACTAACAGATAAATCTAATTCTAAATGGGGGATTAGGATCTGCACTGAGGTCAGGCAGGGGAGTGTATTGTGCATTGTCCCCTGCCTGACCAGTAACCAGCCCAGCTCTTTGAACCACCGGAGCAGGACTTGATGATTGACAGCATCATTCCAGCTTTTCTGTGAGTTCCTGATGTGCAGTCTATATTCGACGCTCCCATACTATTATTTTTCCAAGTTTCGTTTTAGTCTATTATTGACTTGTGCACTGATGATAATTAAAATAAAAGAAATAAAAGCCTTTTATTCCTTTGCAGGGAGTTTGAGAGATACTCGTATGTATAACTAAACGTTTTTAAAGCATAATGTAGTATCTATTTATATTTGATGCTCAATTACATTTTAAAATTGACCATCAATATGCAAAACCAATCACAGTGATCTGTGTTTCAGCTGACGCAGTATATTATCATACTAAACAGGAGAGCCGATACAGCGCCAGAAACATATTCTACTCGTATGTACAACCAGCTGTTACAGACCATTTTTATTTGCAAGTCAAAATATAGCATGTCAAATAAAAAAACAAGTAAAATTAAAAGTAATAGTGTTTAACTTAAATATTCACAAAATATGTATATAGGGAACGGTTAGGTTAGGCTGCCTGCAGACTGTTGGACTAGCTAGAGATAGCTTCATTTATCCAAATGAAAATACAAAACAAGTAAACTAAAGATGTACCTAGTACATAACTTAAATATTCACAACATACATAGGGAACCGTTAAGCTAACTGCAGACTGTTGCATTATCTAGAGATAGCTTTACTAACCCAAATAAAATTGAATGAAAAAACGTGACGTGTAGAGAGGTGACGGGTTCGACTCCCAGTTCCGGAAGCCAGTTCGTGAGGTGAGCGCTGGAGCAGCCGTCAAGTGGCGCAGCAGCGCTAATTGCACAGCAATGCAATGCAATGCAAGCAATGCAAAGGCGGAAGAGGTCAACTGCCTCGCTCTCAGATAATGGCAGTTTGCACAGGGTGTCCTGGTTCCTTTGTGATTGCGACTTCATTCGCGTAATTACAGGGTGTTCTGTGGCGCTCCTTCATTACGGGATCTTCATTCAAAGGGTGGCTTTGCTTTGGATGGCGTGTGCGATTCTGATGCGAATTCGCGAATGTTTGTTATCCTGTTTGACATCGCAAAAATTACATCGTTAATTTGCGGGTTTTGGAATACTTTCCGGTAAGCATTAGTTTCCACGAAGCAGGTTCATATTTTCAGTAAGCAATAGAAAACTGAAAGTTCAACCGTACGTATCTAATAAAAGTACATTCAACATCATAAGTGCGGGTAGATGCTCTCAATGCACAAATATAAATTCGCTATCTTTCGCAAAGCTGCCAGATTGTCAACGCTGGATGATAAGCTGTCACGGACTGTCAACAATAATTGGACATAGCCTCGCTGTGGTGTAATATAATATATTTCCTGGGATCGCGCTAGTTATCTCCGATCTTCGTAAATACCGCCGGCTTCGAATATTAATAACGTCCCGCAGGATGGCGCGAAACACCATTCATTTCAATTTCAGATTCATTCAATTTAGCGGAAACACCGCAGCAAAGAATTTATTTTCTCCGTCAACGCTAAAATCACTAACAATAAAGAGCTCTCGAATTTGCGCCTTTAACAAGTATTGTGGAGGATGCATTTTCCTACGACTTTAAAAATAACAATGTGTGAAGAAGATAGAGGACTCAGTATCTTGATGCGAATGAAAGAGACGGAAGGTGTAGGCTAGGGTTGTCGCCCACTAATAGCGGTACCTATACATCGACGCTGTAGCAGTTGGCCTTTATGTAGGTAATGAAAATGAGCTTGTTCCACGGCATTTACCACGTTATAATGGTTTCACCCTGTAGGATTTGCGATATTGATATTTTCATGGCTGACAATTTTTTAGAAATGAAAATTAGCTATCGTTTGTGTACGTCACTGGTTGTAATATGAAATGTTGCTAATAGATGTGCTTAAGGTGTTGTGATATATCGCAGGTGGTATCGTGTTCGTATCATAGTCAGTGTAAACAAGCACATGTTAGTATTTTGTCGTAGAATACATGAAGTCCAGAAGGTACATAAAGGCGCATGAACTGTACTGTTTAGTGCAAAGGATCAGTTGGGCCCCTCGATAAACTTCCCCTATCTATAAATACTACATTCTAGAACATTCTAATAAAAAACTCCAGTAATGGCGGCCAGTTAGAAGTAAACCGAGGTTTTTATTTGAGGATTTGGGTTGGTATCCTACGTGTCTGATAAAATAGGAAATATTCAGCGATGTGATTTCTCCTAGAAACTTGTTTCGATACAGCCACGTATCGCGGTGTCTGAATTGTTTTACTTTCTGTTATTTTATACGTAGTTCACTGGCTATTTTTGACCGACTACAGGAGGAGGTACTACCTTCAGGTGTATTTTTTTGTAAGGTATGATCCTCGATGATTTCCGTCGTTTTTGGACCGGAGTTGATAAATTCTCTTGCCATTGTATAGATAGAGAGTGATCCCGAATTTATCCCATAAAACAATATTCCCAATGGGTATAAATAAATATACTTGTTTTCTAATAAATTAAAATCATTGCAAAATGACGCCCAGTTAGTATTACAAATACAAACGATTTATTTGCCGATAACGGGTTCCTCACAGGCTTGGTACTTGGTACTCTACAATAATAGGGGTCTTTATTCGGTGGAGCTAGGAATCGTTTTATAATCTAGGCAAGTGTGTTTTATTGTACACTAGCGGACCTTCCCGGCTTCGCACGGTTTTAGTACGGATCCCTAACTTTTTTGAAAATATAATATGCCTATGTTCACCGCGGATAGTGTAGCTTCCCAACGGTGAAAGAATTTTTCAAATCGTTCCATTAGTTTCGGAGCCTATTCATTACAAAAAAAACTAATAAAAAATCAAACCTTTTCTCTTTATAATATTAGTATAGACTAGCCGCAGGGTGCAGAAAACTATGTGTCAAATGGTTTTAAACCTTCCTCTTGAATCACGTTTTCTATTACAAAAACCGCTTCATATGTATTCAATCCGTTGCGTAGTTTTAAGGATCTAAGCATACATAGGGAAAGACAGACAGCGCGAAACGACTTTGTTTTATACTACTAGTGATTCTGTTAATCTTCCTGAGCTGCCGATCAAACAAAGCATACACCTCCCGGAACAAGATGAGAGATCAGACGGAGGCACGTACTCGGGGATTTCCCACAGAGCGTCAGTAGGTGTAATAAATGTGCAAACAGCGTGTGTCTGCTGCCCTGTGATACTTATACTGAGCCTGTGACGTGTGTGAGCGAGGCCTTATCGAATCTGCGCCCTAGGGTCTACCTACATAGCTCCATCCATATGTGGACAGAGTCTTCGTAAACGTATTGAGTGACAGATATAAAATATATGTTAAAATAATGCTGGACAATCCACACAGCGTCTAGCCACAAGCTAAGCAGAGCTCGTGTATGGGTCATACTAGATGACTGAGATACATAATACAATGGATATTTTTATTATAAAAAAACATGATACTCATTTTAAGGCGTCTGCTCTGTGGAGTAATGTAATACATTGGTTTTGTACCTACTCGTAGTTAGCTTCTAAAAGTGTTCTAAAGTCCTTGCCTCTGCCCACAAACAGCTCTGCTTGCATCCAAACAGAAAATAAAACATGTTTCTGCGTCCTCCCTCTTTCTAGAGAAAGGGGGGGGGGATCCCCTCTCGCTCCATTGACGGCCATAACGATCTCGTCTCGATACAGAACAGAACAGACGTCCAAGTTAATATAATTAATATAAGTATAGGAAATAAGATTATATTCTGAGAACTGTCTATTATATATAAGAGTACAATGTTACACCTGACTGTCTAGCTAATAAAATATATTTATATAAAGTAAGTCCGTTTTTAGATTTAAAGCATGTTTGTTATAATAATTAAGGGCTGTGGATTTTGTTAAATAAACAAATAAATAAAAATCCCCTCTGCTCTGCTGGCGAATCGAGAGCCATTCACATATGGAATAAGAACACTAGTCTTATTAGTCTTAATTGTCAACACTACTGAGAAATATTGTGCGTTTACCGAAAGGTATTTTTTATGCTTCATTATTTGAGTCATTATGATGACAATGTCACTCCATATTTTAACAACAAACTACTACAATTTGATTAGGGCATCAGTCAGTATCCATTCGGTTCACAATGTACAAGTCACTTAGCTCTAAAGGCGGTGACTTAGACGCTATACCATAGCATTGTCACAGTGAGGCGATTGTGTTAACCGAATAAGACCCCCTGTATTTGTTAGATTCAAATGCCTTGAAATCCTAAAATATTCGCCCAGAAAGGTTCGCGTCATAGTATTCGTACGTATTCTAGCTAGATAATAAAGCTAGTCATTCCATTTTAAAGTTTCATTTCGTACCAGTTGTTGTATAGGTACCTACATACGAGTAGAGTCACCGACAAAAATGATATTTCAAGTCCATCTTCCAATCGAATTTATTACTTTACTTACTTAATAAAATGAATACGCTAGGCAATTTACACAAAAAAAATCAATTAAAGGAAAAGCCAGAAGCCTCTTTAGCAGTATATTAAAGGCCTATACGTGTTTAAACACTATCTATCTATATCTCATCTTTCAACCCCGTAACGAGGGGCCATCGTTAGAAATAACTAGAGTCGACTGTACCCAAGTAACAAAACGTTATTCTATGTTTTCATCCATCAGAAGACAATCATCCAAACAAATGAGTCTATGAACGCTAAATCCATAATCCATCACGCAAGTCAATCTCTAATCACACGCAAAAGATCAGATTCCCACGTTGCGCGCGCGCAGGGTCAACGACCTCGCAGCCTTCGTAACCTAGCAACGGGACTTGAGCCTTCACCTCCTTGCTATACGCTACTATTCTCAACTCTATTATTAATCCCATAAGGTTTATTAAGACGGGTTAAGAAATATAAGAATAGTCAAGCCGTGCAGAGTCGTTTTCGTTGTACAGTGAAATGGACTCTATTTTATTGGTTGTCGGTAGCTTTTTGTGTGTATATTGTATGTCTGTCTGTCCATTCATTAAAATAAGTTTCGCGTATTGTGCGACATAGTTAGGAACCGGTTCGGTTATTGTTGGTTTGCTTGATTGTGGTTTTCTTTATTTCGAGAAAGTTAACTTTATGTTCTAGATTTGGTCAGATTTGGGTAGAGAGAGAGAGAGAGAGAGATAGCCAGTCTCTATCAAACATCAACATTTAGTTATCGTTTATCATAACGATCTAGAAAGCTTTCACTAATAAGCTTCTATAAGTCTATCCATCCAGAATGTAGAATGTTTGTAAACAGAGCCACTGACAGTTCAATCAGCTGATGTAGGGGTGAAAAACATTTTTTTAGTTAGGTGACATCTTGAGCTTTGATGACCCCCATTAAAGCTCAAGATGTCACCTAACTAGATTTACTGGGCTGGTAATATTTAATGTAAATAATTAATTGGCATAAACGAAACACCCCTGAGAAATCAGCCTACTTTTATCATTACCTATCCTTATAGAATGGAATAAAAGCTAAAGGATTATGAAATAAGACTAAAAATCATTAGACTTTTTATGCTCTTAAACGATTTTTCACCTGTGCCAACTCAGTTAAATGTAAATAAGTGCCTGTTCAAAGTATTTTCCTTGAAACACTAAACATTATTGATGAAATTGGAAGAATTCATAACTTTTGGACAGATTGTCGCTAAGCAAATATGCAGCGTGAAATTAAACGTTAAATAATCCGGCTAAATTAAAATAATACTCTCTGTAATAACTATGTATGGTCATAGTGCTATCCTTGATTCGAAATCGTAGTTAAAAAGTAACCAACTGTTTGCAACACGGGACGTCAAAACTGAGATTCGTTAGGGATGGCACTGTTACAAAGACAAAAATCTCTAGTGATTTTAATCTTTGTTTTTGACCACATAATGTCGATTTGTAAATTGAAATAATTAGATTCTGCATAGAATTGACGTCAGGATTATAAAAAGTAATAAATCTAATAGAATGTATATGTGAAATCATTGGAATTCTATTAGGCCTGCATCATTTCGTGGTGATAACCCTAAAAATCTGCTGATTTCTTATGTTTACTAACATTCTACATTCTGGATGGATAGACTATAGAATATACACACACACACATTAGTTGAGTGAAGTACGAAATTACCTAAAGTACTTGTTAGTTAGACGTAATATGAATAAGTAACCCATGTCATTGGGGAAGCTGAGCACTTCCTTATTAAGATGATCGTCATTACATTACATTACATACGAGTACAACTCATCTTCGTCTAAGAAATCATCAGCAAAAACAAATTGTTCATTACTTCAGTTACTTAATGCGCGATAATGTCTGGCTTGTATTATTTATACTAGCTTCGCCCGCGGCTTCGCTCGCGTGGTACCACGATAAAAAGTAGCCTATATTATGTTATTCCAGTAGGTACACATACACATACTATGTATGTTCCAAGTTTCATCAAGATACGTTCAGTAGTTTTTACGTGAAAGAGTAACAAACATCCATCCATACTTACAAACATTCGCGTTTATAATATCCCACCCAAACATAAATGTAAAAAAGGAGAGCCAAGTTCAATACAAAAATTATGATTGGTTGTGGGCTTCCCCGCAAAAAGAATGGAGATCTAAATGAGTGCTAAGTCAAATCTATGTAGGTTAGATTTGACTTGGCCAGTTTTCATTACTTCAGTCATTTTATAAAGTTATTCAACGTTTTAATTCTGATAAAAACTGGCCAACACCTACATAGATTTGACTTGGCACTCATTTATATCTCCATTCTTTTTGCGGGGAAGCCCACAGCCAATCATAATTTTTGTATTGAACTTGGCTCTCCTTTTTTACATTTATGTTTTGGTGGGATCTATTTTAATTTAAACCTTATTCTATTGACATAAGGTCGTCGTCGCTAACATCACTTATTTTTTGACTTGTTTTTATTTTTTGATTACCGAGCTGGATTCCAAATTTCATCTTTCTAGGTCATCTGGAAGTAGGTTAGATTTAGGTACTATATATATGTCAGTCAGTCACTGTGAATTTTTACGACTTTTTGACCTTCATATCTTTATAACCGTTTGAGCTAGCTTCATGAAATTTGGGCTTCTACATGTCCTTATGGATATAATTAAACACACGTAGTTTTATGTGTCAATCAATCAATCAATCAAATCATTTATTTGCTGTAATGTAGGTACAAAAGTTCATAATTAAAAATGGTATTTCCAATACATTACTACCTCATCGAGGCGTGCAAAATAGAGATAGCATGCAAAAGTCACAGTAGAGTTTAGTAATGTTCCAACCTAGGTATATTGTAGATAATTTTATATAATGTCAAAAAACTTAAAGTAATAATAGTAATAGTAAGAGGCGCAATAGTAAAAAAGATAATGTCAAAATTTATCTGTCATAAAATCGTTAATATTATAATAGCATTCGGTAATTAATAATTGTTTCAATTTAGTCCTAAATATATTGTCGTCAAGATCTTTTAATGATTTAGGTATTTTGTTATATATTTTGCATGACATACAGACTACACTTTTTTGAAGGAAAGCTGTTTTACTATTAGGTATTTGGAGTTTACTGCTATCACGTCTATTTCGCACTACAAAATCAGACTTGCGTGGGAAAAGATGGGGATGTTTCCTAACAAATAGTGCCATTTCAAATATGTATACAATGTGTATTGTCGAACCTTGATCAAACGAGATGTGCGAATACAAGACATATATTTATCGATAAAAAACAAAAAAATAAAATATTATATGTTACCTATCTCAAAAATAAAGCCGATTTAATTTTTTTTTTTAATGAAAACTAATTCATCTGGTTTTTTCTTCGTTTCTTTTTGAATAAACGGTGTATTTTGTTCAAAGTAGTCTCATTTGAAAACTAGATAGTCTACCTAGCTAATAAAATAAGAAACAAATACAATTTCGGTACATAAGCCTAGTAAAATCAATATTTTTTTAGAAATTTGCAAAAAAAAAAACAAATTTTATTTTATTTTTGATCTGTAACTTTAAAACTGGGTTATTGAGGTGTACTTTTTTGCATGTTGTATTAAACTTCATAATTTAATCTATAAATCCTCCAAAAAATATGGGTCTATCTCTTTTCGTTGTTATGTTATTCACCATTGAAAATAGGTACTTTCTATTTTGTACAAAGATCAACAGGAATATCAACTGATTTAATCTACATAAATTATAAAATAAAACGAGGCAAGATAGGAAGAAATGGAATGAGGTCTTTGCCCAGCAGTGGGATAGAAACGGCTGTTTAAAATAAAAATTTTGTTTTTTTACTTTTGACAAGACAGAAAGTACCTATTTTAAATGGTGAATAACATGACAAAAAAAAAGAGATAGACCCATATTTTTTGGAGGATTTGTAGATTCAATTATGAAGTTTAATACAACATGCAAAAAAGTACACCTCAATAACCCAGTTTTAAAGTTACAGATCAAAAATAAAATAAAATTTGTTTTGTTTTGCAAATTTCTAAAATAATATTGATTTTACTAGGCTTCTGTACCGAAATTGTATTTTTTTTTCTTATTTTTTTAGCTAGGTAGACTATCTAGCTTTCAAATGAGGCTACTTTGAATAAAATACACCGTTTACTAAAAAAGAAACGAAGAAAAAACCAGATGAAGTAGTTTTCTTTAAAAAAAATATTAAATCGGCTTTATTTTTGAGATAGGTAACATATAATTTTTTATTTTTTGTTTTTTATCGATAAATATATGTCGTGTATTCGCACATCTCGTTTGATCAAGGTTCGACAATACACAGTGTATATAACGACGGAAGCGTTAGAATCTTGTGCTCAATGAACAAAGGTCTGCAACTGTCGGTAACGTGCAGGTTAAACATTGATCTAATACATATTTTTTGTCTTTTAAATATGAAGTCTTTATTGGTAGAGTTAGCCCAGAAAATTATACCAAATCTTAGGATAGACTCTACTGTTCCATAATAAGCTGTTAGTAGTGTTTCTGTGTTAACAATGGAGGATAATTTATAGAGTGCGTAGGTAGAGCTACTTACTCGCTTACTTAAAAGTTCGATATGGTTTTTCCAATTTAATTTACAGTCTATTTGAATACCTAGAAATCTTGTTGATTCTACCACATCTACTTTACTACCATTAAATTGTAGGTCTATTTGAGGATAATTTTTAATTCTTTGACTAAAGTGCATTATGTTTGTTTTATTTATATTAATTTTCAAATTATTATTATTAAGCCATTTAATTATTGAATTGATTGAATTATTAATGTCAAAATTATAAGTATTTATGTCATCGCATTTTATTGTTATCGTACTATCGTCAGCAAATAAGGTCATTGGTTGATTGAGTAATCTAGGTAGGTCATTTATATAAATAATAAATAGTAGAGGTCCAAGCACACTCCCCTGTGGAACGCCAAACTGGATTACGCGCTCTAAAGAACGATACGGTTTTTCACATTTGGTCTTGATATCCAGTTTTTTAATCTCGGTAATTTGTCTACGGTCTTTAAGATATGAGCAAAGAAGTTGAGAAACTCTACCTCTCAGTCCGTATGCTTCTAATTTGTCAATCAAGATGTCGTGATCTACGCAGTCAAATGCTTGGGTCATATCACAGAACACAGCACATACAGGGGTTCTGTTGTCTATTTGGAAAACAATATTTTCAATGAATTCATATATTGCTAAGTTTATAGATTTAATAATAATAATAATATTCGTTTATTTCAGGCAAAAAAAAAGATTTGTTACGTCGAAACTCTTTTTGCTCATTGCATAGTAATTTATACTTTTCTAAGAAGGAATAAATTTCTTCGTATATATATTTTTCAAAGATTTTTGAGAAGACTGATAAGAGAGCTATTGGTCTGTAACTATTAGTTAACTCTTTGTTACCTTTTTTAAATAATGGTTTTATAACCGCAAGTTTAAGATCATCAGGGAACGTGCCAGATGAGATAGTTAGGTTTATCAAGTAACTGAGATGAGGGCTTATTATTTCATTGACTGCTTTTATGACTTTTATAGAGATTTGGTCAAAACCAGTGCTGTTAGAGTTTTTTAATTTTTTTTTATTATATATCCTACGTGTTGTGGAACTGATGGTGCTAAGAACATTGATTTTGCATGATGAATCATGTTATCTGTGACGTTTATTCCATGATCGGGAATGGATTCTATTTTATTTATAAATTAATCATTGAATTGATTGGCAATGTCAGTAGGATTCAATATATATTTATTATTATTCACATTCGATTTAATGTTTACTATGGATTCCTTAGGAGTACATATTCTAGTTTTATTTATTACATCGCAGGTAGCCTTAGATTTATTTTGAGATGTCATTATTTTGTATATATTTTGTGATCTTTTTGTTTGTGTAATAACTTTATGAAGTCTTTTCGAAAAAAGTTTGTAGTTATATTTATTAGGTTTCAATAGGAATTTCCAATATAAGTTACGTTTTCTTTGGCTACATAATTTTATTCCTCGAGAAATCCATTTTGGTTTACTTACGGTTCTCATAAAAATCTTTTTCTTCGGGAAACATAGATCGTAAAACAGCTTAAAGTTTTCAATAAAATACTTATAAGCTATATTAGAGTCATGTGTATTGTACATGTCTGAGAAGGTTAAGCTTTTAATACACATTTTAAATTTATCAATATTTTCATTACAGAAATCACGCACTTCTCTATGCCATGACTTTAGTTTAACAGTACGCACCGGCAGGTTTATAATCTGAGCCGTATGGTCAGAGAGCGCAAATTCCAAGACTTCAGATTTACAGTGTTTTTTAAAATCATGGGCAATATTGTCAATGCATGTGTTTGATATCAGACGAGTCGGTTGTTTAAGGGTTAATTTTAAGTTGTATTGTAATAGACTACATTCAAAATCACTTGTCACATTATTCGTTTTTAACATATTTTATAATATTAAAATCTCCTAATAAAATAATATTCTTAACATTCAGCTTTCTAGTATATGTCAAAATTTTATGTAATTTATTAAAGAAAATATTATAGTAATCATTTGTAAGTTTTGGTATTCTATATAAACATATAATTATTATTTTATAAGTCACTAATTCAATAGCACAACATTCGATTATTCCAGATAAAGATGTTCTTTTAATTTCAGGTATTTCTCTCCATTCATGATTATTCATAACTAGGATGCATGCACCACCCTTACTTTTATTACTCCTGCTGAAACTTGATGCTAAAATGTAGTTATCCAGTGTTTACGTTAAAGATGTTTTGAGTTATAGAAGGGTCAAAAGTGGCACCAAGTGGTTCGTGTAATGATACACTCGGCGCGTTCCTTTGCTTGAACTTGGCTTGGTCACGCTGCCGCGTGTTCTAATTAGTAGGATTATACCCACAAGCCGAATACGCGAGTGTAGTTTTAATAACACACAATAGAAGACGGGTGTTTTATGTAGAAGCCTTTTCTGTTCGTATGTCCTTATTGATAGAGAGTACTCCTCGTAGACCAAACCTTACTGCACCAATTCAAGGGGTCTTAAAGGCTGATTCCATCGAGTGTTCTAATGGACGTCGCTGCAGAAGTTACGTGTTCTGAAGGGGACCAGCTCTGTTGCCTCTTGGGTATAAGGCTACATAATTATTATAATACACTGAAAGTCTGACATGCTGTGTTTGCTGATGTTGAGATATGGAGAGAAATGTGTACTTCATTCGCACATGGCATCGCATGTCGTCGTCTTCAAATATAGAAATACAATTTATTGGTAAACATCTATTTACATGTCATATTTTCTTAAAAATTGTTATAATATTAAAAATTGTAGTTATAAATTGGTACACACGTCGAGTTCAGCTAAGCAGTGAGGCTACACAGGTACAATATAAAGTTAAGCGCGAACAAGCTGTATCCGAGCTTCAAAGTAAACCACATACCCGGCAGGAACTGTCTGAAGAATCACTTTACTTACTACTATTAGTCTTTCTGTTAATCCAATCAGCAAAACGCAATAGAGCTCTCGTTAGAAACAAATTCGTCTCGTAAGTAACTATGACTGCGACACATACATCACGCGCAGCACTAACTGCATCGGAGCTGATGCTGCCAGCTGACAGTGATGCTGCAGCCTGACGCAGACACTGACGGATACGGATATGATCGCTTCGAGCGCGCACTAATCCACACACTAATTCACTTGTGAACTGTCGCGCACCACGCGATGGATTATGCTAATACTTGATGGGTTTCTGTCATTGTGTTATCATTCGATTTACAACTAAAATTGGTGTTGTATAAAATGCACAATAAATGGCTAGGCAGTGTTGTATACACAATAAATAAATTATATTTTGTATGAAGAGATGTTATCCGTAAACGAACGTCTCTTAAAAACCCAGCTTTTTTCCTTGTCCCAGTAGAATATTCGCAGTATTCTTATTAATGTCATATTTTGAAGTACCCGGTAGGTAGGTACTAGTTTTCCATATTGTCATGTCATACCTGATTTTTTTTATCGTTATTTTATGATGTGTTTGTGTGAGTGACAGACAAAATCATTAGGTAAAATCCTTTGTACATATTATTTCGAAATGCATCTCGGTGAAAACTAAAACTCTTGAGAGACTGAACAGCTGGACCAGAACTGAGCAATTCTGTATAAAGAAGTATAAATAGGTCCACAGCTCGTAATTTCCAAGTTACCTCTCTCAATAAAGCTATTCACCTATTTTCAAATGCATACAATATGACCAGCGAAGCCTTGGCTGCAGTCGTGACACAGCACCACTTAATCACTGGACTGGTACCTAGTGTACCTACCGCCCCATGCTCTGTTCGTGCCGATAGAGCTAGCTTAGTAGGTACCTGGGTAATTAGTTATTACTTACTGAAGATATCTACGTGCTCGATGGCGAGGGGCCTTGCAGTAGTACCTGCTATTATTTGTTGAATCAGTTCTGTTCTGTTAACAAAACAAGATAAGGCTTATGCCATTTAGACGGGTTTATTTTCATATTAATGAAAATGAGCTGGAAAAACGTCCATGAATTTTCAACTAACAAGTATTTTTCAGCCCCCACAAACAACGTAAATGTTTCTGCACTTTTTGTTTTTTGCTCTATTTAGTTAGTATGTATTTATTATTTCTGCTTTCAAAGACAAACATGCTCCCAATCCCAATGAAGTCAAACTATTCAATTTGGTATTTCGCGCTCATGGCGTTTAGCATTATTTGAATACTTGTATTAGCATTTACATAATGCGCCTTTATCTAGTACATGAGTGGAATATGTTCATTAAAATAACTCGCATTCTAGTGTCTGGTATAATGCACAGCGGTAATACAGTCCGCCCCAATTAGGAACCACTTCGACTCTAATGATAATAATTTTTTAGCATGTAGAACTATGTACAAATAATAATATATTTTTTGATAAAAACATTACACCAAATAGTAAGCTCACATTGGAAGATCTGAGTTATGAGAAGCAGTTGCAAAAATCTAGAGTTAGCTCAACTGATCCAAATCAATACCGACCGGAATCGTCTCCTAGAACATTATAGGTTAAAATCGATGTTTTATATTATTACAGAATGAATATCGATCGAGAAACAAACTCGTGGTAGAGAAGCCGCTTCTTTCAAAACTGACAACTCACAGTTCAAACTTATGTCTTATCTATTCAATTCCTATAAGAATAGAATGCGTACAAAAAGTAGACGTGTGATGTTGGTACCGTACATCAATCTAACATAAATCACAACACAATAGTCTGTCCGACTGTCACGCACACACACACCGCTACTTGACACACACTCGCCTCGTACTGGCACTAACGCCGGCACACGCTAATTTAAACCCTGTTAACAAAGTAGTTTAACTTAGTTTCCTCAAAATTTAAGAAGCTGTCAATGTGTGCGTTGTCTTCGAATTTTAAAGTTCAAAGTTCGAATTTTGATGTACTTAACTAGAATTTGGTCTCTTCTTTAGCACTCAGTTCAAGCTTGCGCGACCTCCGCGGTGTTCGTCCCTAGACAGTTGAATTTTGAGATAATGTAAGTACTGTAGTACAGTGTACAGTACAACCTACGAGTATTTAGCCGGACGAGGCAAAAGGATTCCTTGTTCGTTCTGTTACTTATCATTGTCACTATGTTCTTAACAACTAAACAGACGAAGTTTACATTAACATTTTAGCAAGATAGCCTTTACAACTCGTTCACTTCCAACCACAGTAAATAAAACTTTGTCTGCATGAGTTTAAAGTCGAGTTTGGCCTGTCCGGGCCCGTACCACGGCGTGCCAGGCTGCGCCTGCGCCGGGTACAGTTACCAATAACTATAATACTGCGTGTGTGTGTAACGAGTGTGCAGCGGCATGCTTGACCTTGACTCGGATGGTATTTTCCAGCAGTTTTTATGAGGCTTTTGTGGTAGGTAATGTAGGTATAGGTACTACACCTCGGTTTTGCATCGAGTATTAGGTTGCGAGTTTATAGTTCTCTCACGGAATAAGTAATAGTGCTACGCAATTCTGTTTTATTGATTATGCTGTCAATAATTATTCGGATTAAACAATGTTATATTTTTATAAGGGACTAAACCCCAACTTCGTACATAAGTACGGACGAAGTTGTTGTACTCCCGTGCGTAGCGAGGCAGGATGTCAAGGCCGAGTTAGGGTGGTTTTGGCCCGAGTGAAAACTCTACCATTTACATTGATCGAGATCGAAAATGAAACAATCAAAACTTACCTTCAGTAAAATATTCTACGCTTTTTCACTTCTCTACTTCACGAAGTCTTTAAATATAAACTTATAGGTAGGTACATATTTCTCGTGAATTCACATCGCCGTTTGTGAATTATGTTAGGTAAATTCTAATTGACGCCCGCTAAGGTATGCTATAAGAACATATTTGTTGAGCTATTTCGATCTAGCCAAAGGGAAAGAGGATCGCTATTAGTGCTGTGACTATTATTTTTGAATTAGTTACTTAGTTATGGGTTTTTGTGTCGTCTGAATTGACTTGACTCTAATACAGAACATTTTATTTGTAATTCATTTATTTGTAAACATTTCATTAAATTGTGTGAAAATATAATATCATAGAAATTCAAATACATTTTCAGCTACAAAGCAATTATGTTGATTTTGGTTTCCTCAATTAAAATGAAATATTGTACAAACAAAACGTCTGGGGGATCATTTGTTTTATTTAATATATCTCTCTTAATAAAGGAATACACGAAATAGCTATGAGACGAGTTTCTTGTTGGATCTCCGTGTTGTTGGTCGAATTATATTTTTTCCCAAGAGATTATGTAGGCGAAGATCACATGAGCCATTTTTGTTCTTAATATTTCATTTATAAAGCACAAAAATCTGTTTTCAAAGAAACCACAGCGCTCCAATAGTTTCGTATAGTTTTCAGAATCAGAATAACGTTTATTTCTAGCTATACAATATTAAGAAACGGACCAATCTAATGTTAAACTTTTATCTCCTAAATACCGGTTCAACTAGGAGTATTCCATGGAATTACGGTTGAAGTTGAGCAATATTTTCTTTAATAAATCTTGGACTGTTATCAAAGGAAATCTCTTCCTACACAAGTATCTTGAAGTGCGGATCTCCTTTATCGAGTTGTCCACTACACTCGCTGGGGTCCTCAGTGACCATTGTCGCCGGCTTGACCCCAAATGCCTTGACCGGAACACCTGTTGGGGTGCTAGAGTCCTCGAGCTAGGCCTTCTCTATTCTCTAGTGAGCACAATATCATGACTGCTTGAAGGCAAACAGATATAAATGATAACTTCGTTTGGAAACTTTTTATTTTGTTTCCGAACTTCCGCTATTGTTCGATTTTTATTACTTTTCAGCTTCATTAGGAGTTTTCATCGGAATCAAAAGAATGTAATTATGATTGAATCTCGTACTCTAGCGCTTATACGAAAGGTTCTCTTCTTTTTTGTTCGTTACGAAGCTGCATTTGAAAGATTCTAGAAATCATTGCTTGAAATATCATCCACCTAAATGTATATAAAATATCTTAGTCCGTAGTGGCCCACCTGCACGAGATAAGGGCACGCACCGCATTGTTACAGATAGAGGCCCTTCTGCTACTTCTCTGATTTACAGTCTCTCGTAATTACAGCCTTATCAGAGTTTTCAGAATACCGTAAAAAGCTCATTTGTCATAAAATGCGCTATCTCTGGCGTAGCGGTGCCGGTGTAAACCTGTTCACTTAGCGCGGGGTTATGACACCGACATGATCTATCTACAGATGGCGGTGGTGGGATCCACAGCACGCACGCAGGTGATCTTCGAATATTATATGTGCGGTGTAAGTTAAGAATATAATTTTATGTAAAAAGCCTATTGATTGTATTTTGGAGAATTATTCCAAAAAGACAGGACAGTGTTAACGACAAATTGAGGGATCCTCTATCAGGAAGCAGTTAATGTTATTGAGATGGTTAATAGGTAGGTGAGGTGCCAGTATCTACCTGATGTGGAAAGGACACTCGTTAAGGGCTGAAGGTTCCGGAGACCGGAAGCCGCAGGAAGGGATACTGTCCCTTCAAATTCGCGACACTTTGAATAATTTCTTTGTGAATTAAATTGGAATTACCATGGCCGGAACTGGACTAGCGAGAAATTCAACATTTGCGACGACACTTTCTATAATGTGTGTTGTTCTTAATTCTATAACGCTTTCATGGACGAATAAGGCGAAAGCTCCGGGTTCGATTCTCTACCAAACCCGCGGCTTGTACAATATTGTACAAGCCTACATTCAGCACATCTGACATCGTTTATTATTTATTATTCTGGTTATTATTACGACTGTTTTGTCTACAACCCGTGTCATGTGCACTCCACACCACGAAGAATGTCTAGTTCTCGTGGCTTTTCTAATGTATACAACTAGCTTGAGTGTTGTACTTGGGCAGTTCATTAGCATTAGTCAGTAATTGGGTCCGTCGGGTGAAGAGGAGCCATCCTTTGGGTCCTGGGTCTGGTCGCTGTGTGCAGAACTAAGGGCCTTTATATCTTCTAAAGTTACCTTACGGTTACAGTTTTAGGTATTATGTTAACTTTGATAAACTTTGTTATCGTTTGATAGTGAGTGAGTAACATCAGTAACACACCTATTGCTAGACATGTAAGAGAGAAAGAGAGAGAGAGAGAGAGCAGCTTATAGTTCGGAATACCCCACGTAATTCACGCCAGCCCACAGATTACAATATATAAATCATTAGATTATGAAATTCCCCGAAATCCGTGTAAATCCCTCAGTATTGACATATCGAGGTCTCGAAGGTTCCATTACTACCCTCAGGCTGATCAGTTCACATAAATTACAGAGTGCGTTAATTAATACGACGTGTTGGAGCGACGCGGTCGAATCGTCATCCGATGGGGTTTTAGAATAAGGTGACATGGGTCACCACGAGGAACTATAAATTGAAATAAAACGTTACCTTATTTTCATTATTGTGCTTTGATAATGATTTTATTAAATAATAATAAATATCGTTTTTGTTTCAGGTAAATCTATGAGAGACAATAAGAGAATCAATCAATCAAGAATCAACGCCAAATTAGTTTAAATGGTATGTCCTAGAATATAAAAATCATGAGGTGGTTATCACATCTAATTTCTTAATGCTAGGTATTTAGTTATGTGCTAATCGATGTCCAACATTTGGACAATATTGTGCCGCCGCCGCCTACGCCGTGTCGCGGGTTCGAGACCTTGCTCGTGACACTGCGAGCAGAACCACTCCTAGCTCTGAAAGTAGCTGAATTTAAATATTTCTTGTACTAAGAATACTTTTGTATTAGTTTGAGCGCAAGTCTATATACAAAGTAGAGATGGAACCAGGAAGCCGTCCTGTCCTGATACTGTGACCGACAGCTTCAGAAACAGATTGTGACAGAAACGATGTTATGTTACTGTTGGCGGGGATAACGCCACTGTTAAACGGCTTCTAACAGTTAGGTAAATGTTACTCTAATAGAGTTTGTTTTATCAACGAAATGTGCGCATGCTAATACATAATATACATTCCATCATTATTTCAGTCCCTATGTGTTGCCCTGCCAGTCCTATATATCAGCTCTCTTTCGAATCAAAACAAAAAATCTTACTGAGCAGATCTCAACCGTATTGGCGAAAAACTTACCCCTTCCTGAAACACAATACCCGCCAAAAGGATTAAGAAAAGCGAACCGACCGACAAATTAATTCAATAAAGGCTAACTCCCCTCAAAGTGTGTCGGAGATCTCGGAAAAAAACATTTTTTCGCTCCAAAACTACAAAAGGAATAATTGGATTTTACGTCGTTATTATTCACAAAGGCAGGATTGGATTAAAAAGGTTGAATTTATTTTGGGCAGAGTTTATGAAGTGGAAATTGAAGATTAGTTTGACGGAGCCGCAACCGGTGCCGATCTAGAGACCTGACGCGACGGCTTGCAATGACCTGATCATTGAAGATTAGTTTGACGGAGCCGCAACCGGCGCCGATCTAGAGACCTGACGCGACGGTTTGCAGTGACCTGATCATTGAAGATTAGTTTGACGGAGCCGCAACCGGCGCCGATCTAGAGACCTGACGCGACGGCTTGCAATGACCTGATCATTGAAGATTAGTTTGACGGAGCCGCAACCGGTGCCGATCTAGAGACCTGACGCGACGGCTTGCAATGACCTGATCATTGAAGATTAGTTTGACGGAGCCGCAACCGGCGCCGATCTAGAGACCTGACGCGACGGCTTGCAATGACCTGATCATTGAAGATTAGTTTGACGGAGCCGCAACCGGCGCCGATCTAGAGACCTGACGCGACGGCTTGCAGTGACCTGATCATTGAAGATTAGTTTGACGGAGCCGCAACCGGTGCCGATCTAGAGACCTGACGCGACGGCTTGCAATGACCTGATCATTGAAGATTAGTTTGACGGAGCCGCAACCGGCGCCGATCTAGAGACCTGACGCGACGGCTTGCAGTGACCTGATCATTGAAGATTAGTTTGACGGAGCCGCAACCGGCGCCGATCTAGAGACCTGACGCGACGGCTTGCAGTGACCTGATGATTGAAACCAATGCTGTCTCAATCAAACGATCGTGGTATAAAAATATAGAACAACAACACATAAAAGCAAAATTAAAACTTTGCAAAACCCACGACTAAAGGGAATTGAAAAATAATTATATTAACAATTACCCATTTTTTCACCTACACATTAGGTACTACAATACCAACAAATCCGCCGTGGGCAGAAACGAACAATATTACCATTGAAGGAAACTAAATCCGCCGGCAGCCAGTATTGGCAGTAGTCGTGTGCATTCAATTACGATTCGTCAATAAAACGTCAGTACACTTAGGTTGCGATTTATTCGTCCTAATTTTGAGTTGTGAGGGTACCCCAATTTGGCGGTAATGGGCCCATACGTCTCGCAGATCAGCCCTGATGGGGTCATCAGGACCCCGCCCTGGGGTCATCAGCGACCCACCCGCCCTGGGGTCACAATCGCACCTCTATGCAAACATGATTTGGATTCTAATTAAGGTTAATGTGGCTTTTAAACATGTATTAAAATATGTGAAATAATCTTTGTTCAGACAGCTGACTAATTCATGATAAGAATATTTATTTCAACGACTAGGTTTCGTCAGCGACTTCGTTTACGTATTTACACATTTGCCTAAAAATGTCCTGATTCGGACGAGTTCTTCCGGAGCTCATTTCTTCGAACATAGCCTACAGTGAATGCTATGTTTTTATTTTTACTGAATATACCTACATAAAAAGGTGTATGCCATACACTTGTTTATGTAAGTAGGTATATTCAGTAAAAATGTAGAACAATAAAAGTTATTCAAATGAGTATGGTTTCCTAACAAAATCAACCCCAGGGCGTCCATCCGTCCGTCTGCCTGAATCCACTCACTACTCGCAATAACTCAGTTGCAGGCTGGCACATGTCTGCCGCAGGAGCATTCTAAACCAGATCAGACAAGCGACGAGTAGCAAACTCTACCTAACTATTTCCCTTCAGGAACGCTTTTCTCACCGTAACTTGTTAAACATTATAAAATTTAAAGCAAATTCAACAATATTTCCCTAACAGATGTTGTCTCTATGTGATAACATCTAGCCTCACCAACTAGACCAGCTGGATAAATCTAACTGGAATCCAACATTGCAATGTGTCCCTGGGGTTGCATCGAACCCCGCTACCTTGTACAACACTATGTAGTCTCAAAAACTGCGTTCTGAGCTATACGTAATATCAAAGGAAACTTAAACCTACAAACCGAATAGCTAGCTACATGTATATTTTTTTTTGTATTATCCGCTTTGAATTGGCTCTCCTCAGAGCACCGAGTTTTGGGAAAAGAAACCTTTCGATCACTTTGTTACGGTTTCGGTTTTAAAAGTTTATTTTTCTCAAAAGAATACACATTCTCTTATAGAGAAATATAGGATAATCTGTAAACATGTATAGCGGACTTATGTTTTCTTGTTGACTGGACTATATCGTTTTGACTGTTTGTGACATCAACCTGTACTTTATTAGAACACGCGGCAGCGTGTTCAAGCCAAGTTCAAGCAAAGGAACGCGCCGAGTGTATCATTACACGAACCACTTGGTGCCACTTTTGACCCTTCTATAACTCAAAACATCTTTAACGTAAACACATAAAACTACGTGTGTTTATTTATATCCATATGGACATGTAGAAGCCCAAATTTCATGAAGCTAGCTCAAACGGTTATAAAGATATGAAGGTCAAAAAGTCGTAATAAAAATTCACACTGACTGACTGACATATATATAGTACCTAAATGTAACCTACTTCCAGATGACCTAGAAGGATGAAATTTGGAATCCAGCTCGGTAATTGTGAGTAAACGTAGGAAAAAATAAAAAAAATAAAAAAAGTAAAAAAATAAGTAATGTTAGGGACGACGACCTTATGTCAATGGAATAAGGTTTAAATTAAAATAGATCCGCATTGCATAGAATAAGCAATAGTACTACGTCTCCGATTGCGCCATAGAATACAGTGTAGTTTTTAGGGACCGGCCCGTATAATACCTACCTACCTAGCTATGTACCTATGTCGAAGCATTGCATAGAATAAGCAATAGTAGGTACTAACGTCTCCGATTGCGCCATAGAATACAGTGTAGTTGTTAGGGTGCAGTGCAGTGACTTTGTAATAAGTGCGTAGTTGTATGTATTCGGTACTATAAACCGACACTAAGTGTTCTGAGGTGTTTTACTTGATAAAGATAAGATGAACATTAAATCTCAATACCTGCCTAGTTTTCTTTACAAAAAGTAATGATATCCCACCAAAACATAAATGTAAAAAAGGAGAGCCAAGTTCAATACAAAAATTATGATTGGCTGTGCGCTTCCCCGCAAAAAGAATGGAGATATAAATGAGTGCCAAGTCAAATCTATGTAGGTTAGATTTGACTTGGCCAGTTTTTATCAGAATTAAAACGTTGAATAACTCTATAAAATGACTGATGTAATGAAAACTGGCAAAGTCAAATCTAACCTACATAGATTTGACTTGGCACTTATTTATCTCTCCATTCTTTTTGCGGGGAAGCGCACAGCCAATCATAATTTTTGTATTGAACTTGGCTCTCCTTTTTTACATTTATGTTTTGGTGGGATTATAAGTATAATCGAGTCCACAACTTTGCATGCTTTTATTGTACAATGGAAATATCTTGGATAGAACCAGAAGGCTCACCGCTGGAAGCCTCAGCTGTAGGGAACTGTAATGATCGTAAACGATTAATAACCAGTTCCCCTCGATCATTTGTCCGCTGTTTCGATGTATTCCAAGCTGCAGGTCCAGAACAATACGTGCTAATGTCGCTGCAGAACTTTGCATGCGAATTAAAAATTCCTCATCTTATTAGCGGATGCGATGCGGTAGAAAGAAATTCCTGTGATTCCCGGAGGGGAGGACAATTTTTAAAATTGCTCAGCAATGCCTCGCGCTGCCGCGCCGCGCTCGCCGACATTTTCTTCGTGGATGAGTTTTAATATTCGTTCCTTGTAGTTGGCGGGACGCAGTGCACCGCCCGCGCCCGGCGGCTTATTATGCACTATTGTTTATATTTACCATAATAATAAATGAATATGACTTTATTAGCTAAGGCAAATCCGCCTGGAACTCTTTTGCGAAAATTACATACAATATTCGTTCATGGAAGTACATAAGTAGCCCACCAAAAACATAAATGTAAAAAAGGAGAACCAAGTTCAATACAAAAATTATGATTGGCTGTGGGCTTCGCGGCAAAATGAAGGAGATCTAAATGAGTGCCAAGTCAAATCTATGTAGGTTAGATTTGACTTGGCCAGTTTTCATTACATCAGTAATTTTATAAAGTTATTCAACGTTTCAATTCTGATAAAAACTCCTCGCTAAAAACGCTCCGCTCGTGAGCACGCTTGCTAGCCGACGCGACAGGCCCGCGCGATGCGGGAACCCTGCTCGTAAGCACGCTCGCTAGCCGACGCGACAGGCCCGCGCGATGCGGGAACCCTGCTCTTGCATACCTTGAATACCAGACGTATTAAATACATACTTTGAATATCACTATAAAAGATGGAGGTTTCAATGTCTAATATTAATATTTCCTTTATTTTTCCTGGGGCTTTGTTGACGCGGAACCTAACCCTGGGCACACCCTGGGTATCAATCCTAATAACAATAGTATTATTGTCTTATACCTATAGAGGTACAAGTAGTATGCAATGCCGATGGATCGAGCTCGGATTTTGTCGATAGGTATAGTCCTCGGAGGAAGAACATATCAGTTACTTTGTGGAGTGAAACACGTACAAAGCTGAGGGTAGAAGGAAGTAGCTTAAAATTACAATGTCAGTAAATGTAGTTATTGGATGAGTATTTTCGGCGACTGCCTCCTACACCCAAACGTAGCAACCTTCCGTACCCCAACTTACCTGTCTATTTATATTTTCTCCTGTCTAATTATTAGTGAAGATTATTTCCGGCAAGCTGGTATTAGTGACGTGGATAATGAGGCTCCATTCAGCAGAGAGGCGCGGTCACGGTGCTGGTGGCGGCGCGCAAGGCCACGGCCATTACCAGCATGTGCCGCAGGAAATGTATTGTGTACAAATATCTCGCAAATGACACATTAGGCGGTTGTTACAGCTTCCTACCTACAGTACTCTGCTTTTTATAACACGCTAAACAAGACGCGAAAGGATCGCCTCCACGGGCGTGGCTCACGTCGATTTAATGTAAATTATCGCGTGTCGATGTGAAAACAACCCTCATAGAGTTGTTTTCAAAAGAAGACACCAATACAAGAGTCCTGAAATTTATTTATAACAACTTAACATATCTTTCATCGCCTAAGGTCTGACTTGACTAGTTTTCATGGCTTGACACCGCGTGTCTAGATTCTCATTCAGTGGAGAACTGTGAACTGCGCTGACATCTCGTATAATGCATTGTGCATTATCCTCTACAAAACAAGATCAACTTCATGAAGTGGCGGGGCAGGACCAAAGCTGTTTTCTTCACAGCTTTGTTTTGGTCCCAAAACGGCAGAAAAGCTCGGCCGTGTTGGGACCTGACTCTGAGGGACCTCTCACCCACGCCAGCCCCGACACCACAGATATAAAACCTACGCGAGCCAACCCGCTAAGAGTTTAATACAGTTGTGAAGTTGTCTGCAGAGCTCTGCGCTATTTAATTAGAAACTACAAATGCTGAGCGAGTAAACACTGTTTCTATTATTGTTAATGTATTAAAGTCCTACAGCCACTAAACCCACCGTGGGTGCGTAGGGATTGGGCATGATTGTCTAAAACAGAATAAGATTGCTCAAGGTAAAGATAACGACAAACATCCCGGGCCAATACCTACTGCTAAATCGAACCTTGGGTAACCTTTGGGTATTTTTCGTGGGAAGTCTGATTTGTTGATATATTATATTCTGACTTTTTGGCAAATTTTCAGGCCACTTGGCCAAAAAGACGACGCCTTCTAAATGTTCTGTTCTGTTCAGCAACTTTCGTCTTTGGATGCAATTTGCCTGTTAGTGAAAGTGAGGATTCTAGTTTGTACGTGCCCTTTATATTGACAAGTCACTTTTATTTCTGTAAAAGATATTTTAATAGTAGATAAGAATTCCCGCCACTACGGCACACGGTAAATCCTTTTGAACCTAGAACACAGCTTACTTTGTGATACAAGAAGCACAAAATTGCATATTCGCAGACCCGCTTCAGCAGAACGAGATCGCAGATAGCAGAAGTGCATTACACTATAGTGGATAGTGGCCCTAACTCAGCGCCCGCAATATCTCTCGAAATTAAAAGTTAAATCGTAGAGACATGACAAAAGTTAAAATGAAACGCTTTATAAAGGACAATATCACGTCCACACGTTCTGCACCGGGGGATAAATACAGGGCTGGATTAAGAGAGGGGGCAAATCAGATTGCGCCGAAGACTTTGTAAGAAACACAAGTAAACCGAATGTAGGGGATTCACATTTGAGTTGGATTGAGCTGCTGCTGGGCTTATCAAATCCGTTGCACTATCAGTAATTGTTTTGTATTCATCATCACTTGAAATTTGGTACTTTTGTATACCACATTACATGTTACACGCGCGCTGCCGATTCCGTGAATGCTTTAAAAGGCCCTATCTGAAAGACCCCATACTATAGTCGGGCCAACAAATAACACGATGCTTGCTTGATGCCCGAACATTTCATTCTTGACATTCGGGGCTGTTGACCAGTTACCAATGATGTCGTTTCAGCCCCTCGATAACCCCCACTGCGCCCCTGCCCCCCCATTGTCCCGCAGAGAGGAATGTTCGTTATAAGTTGGTATCTGAGCGTGCACTCCGTTTATTTGAGCAGGGACAAATGCGTCCTTCACTTGTTGCCGCTCCAAATTGCATTTGCTCATTTGTTCTGTATTGGTCCGCTAAAGTAATGGGGTGGGCTGTCGTATTTATATCTACGGCTTTAGGTAAATAATGTTTGTGACAAATACACGAGGATGAAAGATGCTCATTGTGCAATAACAAAAACCAAGTAAAAGCCTTTCTCGAGATCAATCTAGACTAGAACAATTTGCGATCATTAATGAAACGCTTGTGCATATGATCGCTCCTTGTTATCTTCCACCTAACTAATTAAACTCGAGCCCTTCTTAGCGGAGTGATAAACGTTTTCAAACAGTTTGTCTTACTCAAATCTAGACTTGTTCTGGACTTGGTCTGCGATAACTTTGTATAAACTTCGGCAATCTGCCTGCGAGACCCGCTCCGCAGTGGACGCCACACAAAGGCCTGCATTTGCATGAAATGGAGTCTGCATCTAGAACAATGGCGGCGATCGCGATACATTCGACACTAACTCTATTGGATATGGACTTTGTTGCCAGCTGCAAATAATATCGGCAAAAAGGTGAATAAAGTTAGGTATTTCTGATAGGTATCGCAAGTCCAACCTCAGTTCAGCCATCAAGTCGCGCCGTAAAAATACCAATACTATCAATAAAAATATTTCCATTCATAAATATACAGGTGTAGGTAATCGTAAAAACTCACATAAAATGTTCATTCATACAAATATGTGCAGTTAAAATTCTGATTTAATATAATAAACCTACCATTATGTTCCAGTTTAAGCCCAATTGTAGTAAATTGAAACCCATCCTTGAATGCATCTTAAAAGGCTCTAAAGGGTTAACCCCTTTTCAGCAACTTCATTTGTGCATTGTTTTTTAATGTCCTTGTCAGAATGTTCGTCCACCCAGTCAGATAGGTTGTTGAGATGACGCTGTGCAATAAAATGCAAGTAATAGCTCTGCTATCTCCACTCTATCACGTTAAATAAATTCAATGGCGGCATGAAAGCGGAAGCACGTGACCACTGCCTTCCGGCACGTCACTTCCGGTCCGAGAGACGCGGTGACATTGGAATAACAACGTGATGAGGTAAATTGTGATAAAGCGATGATGATATCTGATTGCATGAATGAAAAAAATACTCGGATGGATTCTCAGTCAACCGAAGAACGAAGTACTCACTGTAGTACAGACTTTGACATTGTCGGTTTATAGACTACTCGTCCGCCATTACCTCTTTAGACACCAACAGAGTGACATTTTTTTCATCAGTTGGCATCTCTCACTTATGACAAGTCCGCCATTGACTTGTGATTCTGTAGGACTCCATCTGGAACTAAATCTATGTCTGATTGTTTATTGTTACCTACGCTACATGCCACGCAGGTTTCGAATTCCTTTTCATGTCATTTATAATTTTAAAACAGTGAATAATAATACAGATACGATCTTTAATAACCATGGTAGTAACCTTTTAAAGATTTGATTTTTTATTGATGTTTAACCGTCAGAGGCTCTCACTTTTCGTAGGTACACTACAGACGCTGCCTGCCTTTATACCGAAATCATCCATAACGAACCAGACGTCCCTACAATACAACATTCATTTATCAATGATCTGGCACGGCTGTTGATGTATTCCGCCGCAGTGGAGCGGACACAGGCTCTAAGCTCCAATCGCGATGCAAGTGGGTCGCACTAACTTGCAGCGCCACCTGCCGCCGCCGGAATGCTAAACAACGCCTCTACACTTGTCACTACTCCTACACACAGGACTAACTCATTCGAGTCTGCTCAGATACCAAACATTAAAAACAAAAGGATTTATTCCAAACTTATCCAGACATAACACATTTACACAGTTCATTAGAAAAAGAAACACAGACTAACGTGATGAACACAGCATACGCACAGCACACACTAAACGGGCAATATACGCCCTTATCCACCCAGGGGACTGTGAAAAGGAGACAATAGGATAAAATTAGAAAGGAAACAGATAAGTCTTCAAATTTGTTTTCTAAAAACTCAAACCATGATTGTTATATGTTTTAGCACTCTACAGATAAATACCACCTGCAAATTAGTCATAGCGACAGTTTTATACAATTCCACGAAGACATGATATACATATATGTAAGTGTTGACATGTTTAAACAGTTTGTTCGCACGTGTGTCACCTCTCGCAACATTATCAAGCCAAATGCATCCTCACACTTGGAACTACTTCGCCTCCTACGAGTACGTGGCATTAACTTACCTGCAGGAGACGAGCTCCTCAATAAGGTTCCTACTTCTGCAACCTATTCATGTACAGATAGAAGCTACTCAGAACGGATGCAGTTCACAACTAATTTTCAGCCCTGTAGAGATATAAGGCTGAAAATTGCATGTGATCTTTTACTTACTTTATATCGGTTACAAAATAGAAATTTTATGGAAAATTGTTAGTGAATTCGTAGAAAAATATGTAGATTCAGATAGATATATAGGTAGTCTTATAAGTGCTCTTTGAAGTCCATTTCGGTAAACTTCTAAACTCGTTTACAAAACTTGGAAGCGTTCAGTGAATTTGAGCCCGATATAGTCACGAGTGTAAGTTATATTAGTTTCGCCTCCAATTCTACCCAATTTAAAGTTCGCCAGATCCCGTGATTTCTACCTCCATCCGATGCTTAGCCATAAACTTACTTAGGTCATTTGCGAACGTTTTAACATACGGGAGTTTGAGGTTCGAAGAAAAGCTACTTTTGTTTTTTTATTCAGAAGCCACACCTACTCGAATGTTTCTCGCTGATGCATTTCATTTTATGAATGGGGAAATCCCGGGGAAAACCGATGAATATGCCTCGTTAAAATATTCAGTGGTGGAAGATATCCAACGACTTAATATGGCGTGAGTACTTTGCTTATTAAAAAATGTGGTTGTTTTTAAGTCTTTAAGTTTAAAGGGGGAGAAGGAATCAGAATGATTAGCAAAATAAGACTAATGAAATGGCGGAGCGAGGAGACATAATTACAAGAGCTAAATGGAAATAGCATCCAATTGAGAGTAATCCCCATTCCATCGGCGCTAAGCCTTTATCAGGGATCCTGGAGGCTTCATAAAGCGGGATTATGCAGTTAGCAGCTCCCGGGATTATGTACAAATTATGGCTTTTGTTTCCACTTACATTTTTAATATGCCGTGGATGATACCTCCTTCATCTTGCTTTATTTAACTTACGAGTATGAAAATCCCGCGCCGCAGCTAACTACATCCTAGCCGTACAGCGGAGCGGAGTCCACGCCGCCGCGCCGGAACTAATTAATTTGCTAATGCCAACTTGTAATAAGCCCGCGAAATGTCGGAAATCTCGATGGAAATAACGTAATCTGTTATTTAGTTGGTGAATATTTTCCGGGAAATAATACAGAGGAAATGTGCGTGAAGCAGCTTTACGTGTGTACGGTTCATATGGAGAGCTGAATTATTTAGAATGGAGTCTGGGAAGCAGGTCACCTGGCGCCGCCGCCAGGAAGCGTAAAGATAACCAGCTCCAAAGCGCTGCTGCTTACCTGGAACTAACGAAAACAAATCTCAAATCTCTTTTCAACAGCGCTCGGAGACGCCAAGAGTTGCCCTTATTAAATTTTACGATCCTTCCGCAAGCAAACTTGATACTTGCTAAACTCGTCCCCAGATGGATGTAATAAGCCGAGACGAGACACGTGTGCGACCTGTTTATACTGCCTCTAAAATGTTTATTGAAAATTTTGCAGCCATATTGCAATATTGTAGTTTATAGTTTCGAATGCTACTCGTAGTTTGAAATTCTATTCCGTTGGTGAATGTGCGGCAGGCGCGTTGCATTTTAGATTGGCTGTTGGATCCGTTCAATCCGCGGCTTCGCTGCTCACTAATTCCTGCAGATGGTGAGCCTAACACAATGTGTAATACAGCAGTAGGTATAGACGTACAGCAAGTGGAATCAATCAGAGGACGGGCACAATGGGCCGAGAGTCCGTAATGTCCGGGAGTAAGCCGTCCGGCCGCCCCGGATTAGTTTGACGGATTGGCACATCGTGTTTCATAATCTGACGCACTTCACTTAGGACACATAACGGCTGTTGGGAAATTATGCTAACATTGTTTTGGGCTACTGGGCGTGGAGTGGTTCTCAACTCGCACTGCATCATGGTTCATCTGTAGAGCCAAAGCCAGACTTTGTTTGAAAAAAAATCCTATACCACGTTGGGTGCCAAGTTACAAAAATAAAATAGCTCCTAATTCCAAACAAGCGAGTTATGAATACTAGAAGAAAGAATATCAAATATTTATCTCCGTATTCCTCAAAGTGATAGTGAACCGCCGCCGCGCCGCCGCCGGAATTCGGGGCGAATATAAATGATAATTATTTAATCAGGAGCCCGGGTCGGGTTGCGGGTAGATCTGCAGCCACTTCTCTTGTATCACTCTCTATTGTGGAATATCACTGTGCTGGCCTCAGTTTGGACATTGAAAGAAAGTATGATGCATTCATTTTGACGCTCAACGTGGTGTAAACTTAAATAACGAAATACGCAGAATGTGACTTCACCTTATCATAATAAGTTTTTTTTTTTAATTGACCTCAGATTTCCCAGACAACACAATAATTTTAATCCTAGGTACAGAAATTTAGCGCCGCATCATCACTATTAGCCCATAGTTTTCCCTCACTTCCACATCTGTATGTTATATTGTTTTTTGAAGTAAAAACCGCAGCTCAGTGAAGCAAGCAGCGAACCAAACCAAACCGGGCATAGCCTGTCATAACTAGCTGTAGCCGGATGAAACCGAGTACAGCTGCGGGAACGTGATCCTCGGTACCGGGGGCAGATTTACAGTTAATTGTGGCTCCAGTCTGCTACGAACAATATTGCTGTCTTATCGCTCCGATCCAATAAGCTGCTTGATGGGGAAACTGTTCGCTCTTATTTTATGTATATTTCTTACAATGTGGAAGGTCTCTATTATTATTATTAGAAATGTAAAGCGAAAATATGAAGAAACATTGTTAGCAATCATTAAACGATTTCCAATTTCGATAGTTCAGTGGAGCTTAGTGAATCTATCCTGAAATCTGTTTCTATTTAATTTCCTGACAGAGTAGTCTGCAAGCGATAGGGCGGGCGGATTAAATGCAAATTGGGCGGCGACGATCGCTGCCGATGGAAATGCCGCGTGTCTCAGTTCCAATATTGGTGTGTGTGTATGTGTGTCCATTGCCGGGGGTTGAACGATTTCACGTATCGGTAAAAACGTCATTTTCGTCAAAGTTCAGTCAGCAAATTGCGAAGACGTCATGTCTTTACTGCTTCACGTCTTACGGAGTCGTCATCGTCGCCGTTGTTGAAATCAATTGTAATTGCAAAACACTTAACATCGTAACTAGATATTTTCCATGATTTATTATGTTTAATCATGTCTGTGGTTTTATTAACAAACAGACAAATAAAGAACAGAAACAAATTAGAATAACTACCTATACATATTTAAAATCGAAGCAGTTGAGCTCACTGCAGACTGTTGCACAGAATTTGGATACTATTACTCAAGGATCCACCTTATCGCGTTAGATAGTTTTTTGTAAAAGAAAAGAAATATCCTTACCTCATAATATGTAAATGGAAACAAACAGTCATCCGAGGGAAAGCAGATCGTTGCAGGCGCATACATTTTCATGTTATTAATGATTAAAGAGTGTCGCGCCCCGCGGCTTGTCTCGTAACGTCCCGTAATGGATACAAGCAACTGTTTATTACGGCGGGAACTGAGATGAAATGCTTTCAAGAAATATTTCTTTATTATTCAGACTTGGCGCTCTAGACTTTCTACTTTCTTTATATTCCGACGAGTAAGTTTCGCTTACTACAAAATAATAAGACACTGCTCTCTTAACTATGTTTATGCTTTTATTTCGCAAATAATGATAATAATAAATAAGACATTTATTTCACCAAGTCATATCCTTTCTGAAAAGAAGATTCAGTTTTAAATTGTTTGAAGCCTTCAGTAAGTGGTATTAAGATAGAAGCGCTCCATCAATCAGGTCCGAAGTGGATCGAAGTGGAAGCAAGTTATATGAAAACACTTGTATCGTTCGCGAATGCAATTTAAGTTGCGGCGGAGTAATTTGCGGGGCTCAGCGCCGCGAGACGTCGATACCTCCTCTGCAGGGTGCTCCAGTCTTACTGGTCTAACGAAGTGCGGTGCTCGGAAGTTCCTATAGTATCCTATCATTAATTTATCACCGAGAGTAAAGTCAGTCTTTGAAAAAGATCAAAAGGTCAAAATATCTAGATAGAACTTTGTTACCTACTCCTTATTCGTAACTTGTAAATAGAAAAACAATCTCCAACATACCATGATGCAGATTGGAACCCCCCGAAAACCCCACTACGTTGGAATGGAACACCCTGTATAAAGTTAAAGCTGTGTATATGTATATATAGGCACACGTATAGACGGTATATAGGCTTTAGATACATTGGGTTGGGTGGGTTGGAGGAACCCGGTCGGAAAATTAAAAGCTGTCGAGTGCAGTTTGTTGAGATAGGTTCAGTCGGGTTGCTCGTGTCGCTCCGTCCTATTGAAATACATACTTCATTGGAAGTGGTCAGCGGGAGCGAAGGTACGTATTTGATTGGCTGCTGTTCAAGTGAATACCGTATTTGGATAAGTACTTTCTATTAAAGACCTTATAGAATTGTAGGAATGACCTGTTTTATAGAAAGTTTAAAAAATAAAAACAAATAAACAACAAAACTAGAAAACAAGCTCGCAAACGTTACATTTTTAAAAAGTTCAAAATCGAGAACGTTTATGAATGTAATTCGGAATACTGTTCCATATTATCTGAATGAATGAAGATGAGGATGAGTTGAACGATGTAGTAATCTTACCTATCCAGTTTTCCCTACTCGTGTATTTATGTGAACTTGTAAAGCTGCACATCCACGTGGGCTGACTCTAGCTGGTAAGTAGTTATAATCGGCGTTGTCCGAACAATCTCCGGCAGCTTGATAACTTGTTTGCAACATCAAGTTACATTACGCCGGCTAAGTGCGAGTAAAGCGACCATTCAGGACTATCGCCTCCTCTGCAATTAGTGCTCCAACTTGGCTTAACTTGAGTCAACTTGACTTGTCTTCTGGGTGCTTTTTGTGGTCGTTTGTCAAAGGAGAGCGGGGAAGCTGATCTCAGCTCCACGTGCGCATAAAAGCGTGGTTTTTTAGTTTTTAACTATTATTTATTTTCTTTTTTTTAGTTTAATCTCTTATGTTTCCTTACAATGCCAGACTAGAGTCAAGCTCAACAGGGTCTTCTTTCCCCGCTGATTCTCCCAAGCCCGTTCCCTTGGCTGTGGTTTCGCTAGATAGTAGATAGGGACAGTGGGAATCTCGTTAATCCATTCATTTTCGTCACTAATTAGATGACTATTATTTATTCTCTATTTTGTAGTTTAATCTTATCAAATTATTGTATTGTCATCGGTTATTAATAAGTTTACTAAGTTTCAATGCAATTTGACCGTTCAAAGTGGGTCATAATCGAGTCCAAAGGAGTCGTTTACAAACAAACTGCCAACATACAGGTGAAGCTAATAAAAGTGTTATAAAAAGGGTATAACAACTATATGAAGTCGCCTCAACTAGCCAATGTGTATCGGGAATATGGATTTAGGGAACACAGAATTAATTGCCGGTTGGTTATTAATTGACGAGTGAATTGTTTTTTGTTATTTTTGTCGCTAAGGTATTTATACCTACAAAGGTCGTCCGCTGTCATGATTTAATTGATCGCTTGTCTAACTACAAGCTGCGGTTAGCTCCACCACTTGACTAAGCTCGGTTACGCATTCAGTCGTGCAATCCCTGTTTAGTATTAATTCGAATCAGCTAATCGATGTAATGAAGATCAAAGCAATTACGCCCATCTATACCAACTTGAGCAAAATAGGTCAATGACTATAGACTCCGACGACGGAGCGATGGGGAGATGATTCCCAAGGATCAGATAATAATATGTTGTGTGATCATATTAATAACATATTAATAATGCTGTGCACGCAATCAGATGTCCTTATTGGTTACGTTTTCCTGGTTGCTTTATGTTACCGGCGAGGATATATCGGTCGGTATCATTGATTTACGTACGTATGACAATTTGTCTGGTTCACGTCACACACTTTGTTTTATAGACTTGTGTTGCAGATCATTTACCACAACGACGAACGTAATAAGTTATGACGAAGACAAGGAAGGTGAAAGATAACCACTTAATCATCACTTTCGTAGGAAAATTTAGGAAGCGACGAAGATTCGTAACAATGTTACCAAAACGTCAGCCATCAGCATCAGCGTGCTGGATGCTAACACATTCAATTGTGTTAGTACGTCCGCGCCGAGCCCGCAACTCGGACTCGATCCCAACTTGCCTCAACTCCTCAACTGTAACCGGGTTATGCCGAGGGGGCACACGATATGGTGTTGGTTGTGCCCTTGGATGCTCCGGTAAAGGAATATTTTAATACAGTTCAAGGCTCTTGCTTTTGAGGCTTTTGCGTTTGAGGCTCTTGACTCTTGCTGGCTAGTCTTAAGAAACTGACGATGAATACAAACGGCAACACAATTCATTTATTCACAAACAGTATCATTTTATAAAGCTCGACGTTCAGAATTAGAATTGATTCCAGTCAATCTGAACACATGAGAGCGAGGAGAGTTGAGTGTGTCTAGTAGTATCGAACAATAGTTTGGATGCTGTAGAACACAACACAACAGTCTCTCTTCGAGAACGTGCCCTGTTGTGGGTTTCCTCAACACGTTGTTCATTAACTAGTTCCCGGGCATCGCTACACATTAAACGTCAAAAATGCACCCGCAGCCTCGACACAAAACTTTCCGCATTTCCCGAAGAGGCTGGTGCCACAAGTATCCGCCATTTATCACCCGCTCAGTCGCAGTCGTGTCGCAAATCGCATTAGTGGGCACGCGGCTTAACTTTCGCGATACACGTACAAGTTGCAGGAAATTGATTCTTGATGGGGTTGGAATAAAGTACGAAGTTGCGGGGAGTTTGACAGGCTAGTTTAACTTAGTTGGTTGTCTTTGTTGATATAAGGTCCCTGCTGTGCTGGTACAAAATGAGGAATATTATCACGGTCGTGGTCCCGAGGAACAGCCATTCTGTGATGTGATGACGTAGTAGCAAGAATAATCATCATCCCATCATCAATTAGAATCCGCGAAGCATGGTTTATGTAGGTAGATTATCTTACGTATGTCCTCCTGACATTTTCATTGTATTTTACTTGTATATTATTTAATTTTGTACAATATTTTTAGTATAGTTTGACAATGCCCTTATACAGCAGATTACTTTGACATTTTATCCAATTTATTATTCCATTTAACTTATACCATTATTTATTATCTGTTTTATTGTGACAAATTAATTATATACATGAATTTATTTTAATTTTTTAAGAAGGCATGTCTGTCTGCTTTTTTTTGCACAATGTCCTATGGTGTTTCCTTTGTCAAAAGTTAGTCTGTGTTATAATAAAAATGTAATTTTGTTCATAAATGAAATAAAAATAAAGTAATATATCTTTTAAAATAGTATTTAACGACATCAAGTGTAACATGTGTACCTATGGTGGAAATGAATAAATAAACTAAACTATGTAGAGGACTTGTAGTGTAGGGGCTATACGTACTATGGGGATCAAGAATAATATATTTTTTATTTAGTTTTTACTCTGATGTACATATATACGACAAACGCCATGCTCGATAGTTCGATTAATATCCGGCTCCCGCCAAAAATACCACATCATCAAACTTCGCCGCGAGCTAAGTCGCTCTAATTCAGTTTGTGATGCGGACGTGCCAACCTTACCTCCGCCCCGACTCTGGGGAAACCGGCCCCGATTCTGGGGCGCCTACATATGTCTTTGGAACGATACCACAGATAGTGAAACGGTTATAGCTTGTAGAGATCTTTTGTACACTTATATCAACGAGTATCAATGATTAAATGTACCTAGTCGCTTTCCGCAATTGAGATGCAGTACAAAACACACGCACAACCAAGTCACAACAGACAAGCCACTTTAGCTAAATCATTTTCTCAAAAATACTCCATCAAAAAGCTTTTTACCAGCAATTCACTTTTCATTTCTTGAACATCACAAAATGGCTGGTCGATGGCAACAAAATGGCGGCATTAAAAGGGATATTAGAGGCAAGATTAGCTCCTTTGATGCAAATTGTTCAAAGCGCCGCGATCGCTGGATGCCTGCCTCTTAACGTTCGATACCAGGGCCTCGGCCAGGCTTTGTGGTCCGGACGGGACCTCAGGGCTTTCGGAGTGCTCTTTGGCATTACTTACTTTGGCCTAGCGAACCTTTAAACCGACCTCATGAATATGTTGCAGCCTTATCAGCATGAAAAACGAACCAAGGCGTAGGAAAAACTATCGAATTAAATAAAAGTTCTATGAAACCATAAATATAACTTGATAACACACAGCGATTACAGATCGAAAATCATCAATCGCTTGAAACGATCAGGTCCATGCAGTGTTGGACTGGGCATAGAACAATATAGATAAACTTAGAAAATACTATATTTGAATAAAGTTCGAGAAGGCTATTCAACAAAACGCCAGCGATTATTACCAAATAATTTGCCCTCGTTGTGGTCTTGTTATGTCTGCGACGTGTTTTTGTTTTTAATTTAGCCCCCTCCACCCTAAGGGGGAGGGTATACTGAGGCTGTGTGGTATGAGAGACGGTTTCAATTGCATTTTATAACGTGTCGCAGTACGATTTGTTCGCTATATCGGCTGTTATCTAGAATATTATGCAGATAAAAGGCTGACACAGAACCTAACTAAAGCTACAAAATTAACTTCATAAAATCCTACTTAGAGCTTAGTATTCAATTAAAATCAAGTTTAATCCCTCCAGTTTTTCTTACTTGCAACATTTTCAACTGAACTATAAAGTACGGGCTAATCCCACGTTTTAAAAGGATTACTCAAAAGGCTTTACTTATCTTCATTGTTATGCGAAAATTATACTATGTACATGTTTAATACCATAGTTAATGTATTTGAAGCGCATTCCACATTTTAGAAAACATATAAACCACTTTCGGTGTTGACAACTGGCTCGTGCACACATTTCTACCGAAACTATCGCCACAGCTATCGCAGTGACTAGCCTCGGTTCTGTTGCCACCAAAAATATCCTGAATTATTTATTATTATTTCGAGCTCCGCATGTTAGAAAAGGGGCACGTAATTTCGTTTCGGCTCGTAAGTCCCGGTAAGCCGAGCGGCAATCACGTAGGTATGGCGGCAGTTGAAGAGATTCAGCAACGCTCGGCGAGACGCGCAGATATTGAGGAGAACCAATACTCCGGTACATTATCCACATGCAGCGCGTGTCGGTAATCGCTGGACCGACGACCGGCGCGGCGGACAGACTATTACAGGGTTTTGCTTGCAGCCAAGTGTATTTGGGCAACGTTCAAAGTCTTTATATCGGAAGGTAGACCGAAGGCTATCTTTCCTTGCTGCAGGCTAGCTTAGCATACAATACATACAATATTTTTCCTTAAACACGTTTGGCAAACAAAATAGGGTAGGGACGCTACAATTTGCGGAAGGTTTGTTAATCTACAGATTAAGCTTGATTTACACAAAGACCGAAGAGTTTGATTTCAACAAATTAAACAGTAGAAAGCAAATATTAAATGAAACTTAAATCAAACTCGTGAATTAGTAAGTGGCCACTAAGCTTAAGTTGGTGAAACAATCAGTACCGGAAATAGAATTCACTAGAAGTCTGCAAGTTTCGCTAACTGCGGGCGCGGGCGGCCGGGTACACGCGGTAAGTACCGGCGGGAGCGGGGAATCTTTTGTTTCTCTTTATTACACGAGTTTGATTTTTCACTTGAATTGAACTTGCTGCTCCGAGTTTGACTTAGCTTTGCGTTTCCGGTGCCCCTTGTTTTTTCTTCATCCTTGTTTAACTTGATCTAGAATCTAACGCTCACCATATTGCTATACAAAGAGGCAGTGGAATTAATAAACGATTGATATTAAGATGTCAAAAAGACTGTGTTTCCTATGTAGTAGGTATTTAAATTTTAATTTTCTTAGATTTTATTTGTCCCGTTGCGTAATCGTGATGTAGAAATGCAATGAACTAATTATAGATTGTGATACTGATTCTATATCTCAACCCCGTCTCTCACCTTGAAGAAGGCTCATGCCCAACTGTGGGCTACTACGGGCTGGTGATTGTGATTCAACAAAACGTTCCTATAGTGACTATAGGAACGTTTTTTATAACCGACTATAGTATAGTCGGTTAAATAGCGATATAATGGGTATCGGCGTGTTCTGTTCGATAGCGAGATAAATCTCCGCTAAACAGCCCTTTGCCCTGGGGAACTAGCGGGCGCGTTCACATAGGCTAGTGGCAAGGGCAGTGCGCATCAACATGTTTTAGTAGAGTGTAGAAATGCAGTGATACAATCAAATAATAGTGGTAGAAAAAAGCCTTTCTCTCTCCCAATAAGGTTTGCTGGAAGAGAACTCTTTTTAGGGTTAAGTTCACCTTTGTATTAATTTTCTAGAATAGGTTTTGTATATGTTTATCGTGTAAAAAGTATAAAATAAATAGACTTTCTTTGTTTTGTTCAAAGTTGCAAAATAACCTCCGAATCAATTGCTTTGGAATATTTAATAGGCAACGATATTTTTATATAACTTTAACTATGTAATAGAATATATTGATTTTTTGTTTGTAGCCGATGTTTTGAAATTCGTCTGCTAATATATTTCTTACCTAGTTCTAAGCTAAAAAAACGATTTGATTCCTTGTCCACAAAACAATCTTTATTTCTATCCATACAAATAACAGGATATTATTTATTCGTAGTAAAATACAGAGAAATGAATTTTAGAAGGTGTGCATTAACTTTGTTTTTGTTAAAAGTGCTTACCATATACGCCATCATTAATATAAAAAGATACATAAGTGTGTAACGTGTGTCTGTTCTTGTTTCAGGTGAGTTCGTCCTTGACTCTCCTTTTGGCAAGTCCACCTCACCAGTAGGTACTCGTACATGTAAGTCATACGAATAGTATCACCATTCACCAACAGACACCGTTGCTTCCCACGAAGTCATTATGCGAGTGACCAGTACCAGTACTTGACTGGAATACTGGACCGGTGGAGTGGTGCGAACGCGGCCCCCATTTCAATGAGAACCCTTGCCCAGGGGCCCGTCCCGGGGCCTCTAATGAAAGCCCTTTGTTAGAACCTGAGGGTTGAAAGAAATCGTACGTTAATCGTAACGTAAGGCTTGTATGCTTTATCTTTGACGTTACCTTGATTAGTCGGCGTCTTTGTAATGGAAACCACCGGCGTTAAGGGATTTGCTACAGGAATAATGATTTCGCTCCCTTGTTCTTGGGTGAACGCGGAATCTCTTTAAAAAGCTTTATGTTCTTGTGATCAAATTAGATATATAGGTATTAGTGAGTGTATCAATGTATCATCATTTTGATTCGTTATCTGGTCAGGATAACTTACGAATCAATAAAAGAAAAGAAATTTAAAAGCAGCGAAAATATTATGAGTCATACACTCACGAAAGGTTCAACAGTAAAGTAAAAGAAAGAAAGAAAGAAAGAATATATTTTTATTTAAGTACCTTAAAGCTAGCATACACAACAAACTTAAAACTACGCAAATTAATACTATACTATATATCTTACAAATTATTGTGCGTAGCAGTGTTCATGGCAAATATGGCCTTCACTCAGCATTGTGCTGGATACGCACTAATGTGTCCACCCAGCGCTGATTGACAGTGAAGACCAGAGGGATCGTGTCACGTCACGGTCGTCAGGTGCGTGATTTATACATATATTGCATTATATTATTAGTTATTCATTATACAATTCTTATTTATAAATTCTATCCTTATTCATTCTAACCAAAATATAAGACCGGTGGCTGTGACCCTCTTAGTCAGGCCGAACAAATTACACTTTGTATACGAACCAAAAACTGCGAATGAGTATGCGAATAAGTCTGATTGATGGTGCGAATAGTTATGAACTTAGTTCTTTTTATAGTGATTATTAGTAAGTAGAAAACTTCTCAAATTTCATAGTACTAAGGTAGGTAAGTACTAAGAATATTGTCTCCTAATCTATGTCCCTAAATAAGTATTTAGAGCACTTTGATACTCTATGAGATAGTTCAGATAACAAATCTATCGTTATCTTTAAGACTTTCATCCTCCTTCTGAGCCCTGAGGAGGAACTGTTTTAATTTCAATTTAAACGTATTTACATGTCTCAGATCCTTGATGGGCGGTGGTATATTATTCCAGCATTTTGTTGCTGCATAACGAAAGCTACCCCTGAAAGCAGCAGAAGAACCTTGTGGCGTTGCTAGAATAGGGCAATATTTTCTCCTCGTTCCGTCTTTTTTTAACCAAATAAGCTTATCATAGAGATAAGAGGGCACACCAAACTTGACGACACCGAAAAGAAGAGAAGCTAAATGGGGTTTTCTGCGCGACTTCATTCTAGTAAGCATTTATTATAGAATTTTTTAGAGATCTTCAACGACAGATTATCCATCCATCATGCATGCCCTTGTAATATTGTCTATAAAGTCAAACTAAACACAAAATTAATAAGGCTCCGAATTAGACAACGCCTCACCTGCAGTAGCTTTGCACAGCTAAATCTAGTTGTTACCAAAGCTGTCTTGTCCATACATTCAACATCTTCCAAACTACAAGTATATTCCAAGTCCCCAACTCCGCGCAAACACAGAAATGGTCGAGTTGTGTTGAACTATCGACGCCCGAAGCAAACCAATTAGTGCCCGACCACCACCGCGCCGGCCCGCCTGGCTGGATTGTGTTGCTTCTGCGGCGGTCTTCTGGCGTTAATAACACTAGCTCTTGCTTCACGGTACGTTTGCATTCCTTCAATTAATTAGAGACATCTAACTTCGTTGGCCGAGCCACAGCGAGCCTCGACTCGCTTTGCTCGACTGAATAGTTTTATATTTATAGCTGCCCAAAGTACCAGGAGAGCAGAAGTTCACTGGAGACATGGAATACAATTTTAGTTCCTACTTCATTTTTTATTATTTAAGTGTAAGTAATAGTTAAATAAATGAACTATTCATTATTATGATTCATTTATTTCAGAGATAAAAATCTATACAATATTATTTTTCACAAACTTAAAACTATATACAGCTCGATAAATATAAAACTTAACCAAAATGTCACCGTAAGTTTAAATATGGAGGTCCTCAGTGGGTTTTTTATAGGCTGGCAAATTAAATCGAATTACGTAGTAAACTTGGCCAACCATATCAATCAGTGGCGGATTTACCAGCAGGCTGAGTAGGCTGGAGCCTAGGGCGGCATATTGTAGGGGGCAGCAAATTTGCCATAAACATATTTCTTATCTTACAGAAAAAAGAACAATATTATGTTCTAAATGTTATTAGATCCACACACACATATTTAAATCAATAATGTTTCACCAATCACTACTTAAATATTTTATGTATTTATTAAGTATTTGCTTGCATAGTCATAATGGGGCGCGGTAACGAATGTTATTGACCCAGGGGCGGCTTAAGCGGGTGTGTGGTGTGCTCTCGTGGTGACGGTAGGACGATGCCTTAATTTGTATAATGGGATCTCTTTTAAATCGCTAAAAAGATCTCAAAAATGCTGCAGTTACATCTCCGTCATTCCTAAAAAGAACATGGCTCGCCACTTTATCTACCTACCATCAATACAAAGTCATGATAAATTTTTGAGGTTCGCTTTGTTTACTGTTATTTTTTTAGTACAGTCATAGGTACTCGTACTTTTGGCTTACTTCAACCACTCCCCCCCCCTGACCAAGTGTGACCCCCTCCAAAGGCTTGGGCTGCGACCGCGCCTGTGCCATAGCTGGTCAACTCTGACAGCTACCGCACCGCAATAAGACTAACCAAATTATCGATTTCATTTGATAAATTAAAATAGTATCAATTTATAGAGGTCAGTAGGGGCGGCAAAATATGAAAAGCCTACTGGCGGAAAAAGTGTAAATCCGCCACTGATATCAATATTGAAAAAAAATTAGTCAAGCGACTACCTACGTCGCCTAACTACTACTATATTTGTTCCATGAAATATATTATTAGTATCAACTAATAAAGGATAATTTCCACGAGAGACATCCAGACGCGAGTGGGTGGAGGAAAACACCTTATACTGTGTGCTGTGAAAGGGAGTTTCGCGGGAATTGAATAATCCACCTGGCAAGCAAACCGATCTCCAAACTCAGTAATAAAGATGTTCCGAGATATTTTAGTCAGACGGTTATGAGACTTCAAACAGTTCGGTCGTGTGCTCGCCTTTATCATGCTATGAGATATAATACGATGGTCGTAAGATACCATGGGTCAACATATGTATGTATTCTGCTTCTCGAGCATACGAATGTAAATGATGCTTCATTTAAGCGAAGACTTCAATAGCGGCTCGTCGAGAAGGCGTTCTACAGTGTAGACATTTATGTTAATTTTTTAAATAATGTTTAATTATTTATTTTAAGAATTATTTTTTGACTATTTTGATCCCAATAAATTGATTATACTGATTAAATTGAATTAAAATAATAAAAACATTAGAAGCTACAATTAAACATTTTAATCACATTATATACCTACTTACGTACAAAATATTGGAAAAATGTCATAAGAAATTACTCAATGCCATAGTTGTCAAAATACACTTGTCCATTAATTATTCCATAACTTAACCTTATCAGGGCACGCGGCAGCGTGACCAAGCCAAGTTCAAGCAAAGGAACGCGCCGAGTGTATCATTACACGAACCACTTGGTGCCACTTTTGACCCTTCTATAACTCAAAACATCTTTAACGTAAACACATAAAACTACGTATGTTTAATTATATCCATAAGGACATGTAGAAGCCCAAATTTCATGAAGCTAGCTCAAACGGTTACAAAGATATGAAGGTCAAAAAGTCGTAAAAATTCACATTGACTGACTGACATACATTATAGTACCTAATTCTAACCTACTTCCAGATGACCTAGAAGGATGAAATTTGGAATCCAGCTCGGTAATTGTGTGTAAGCGTAGGAAAAATAAAAAAATATAAAAAAGTCAAAAAATAAGTGATGTTAGCGACGACGACCTTATGTCAATGAAATAAGGTTTAAATTCGAATAGAATCCGCATTGCATAGAATAAGCAATAGTACTAACGTCTCCGATTGCGCAATAGAATACAGTGTAGTTGTTAGGGACCGGCAAATAATAGATTCTGTTTTCGAAGTAACTACATATTTTTACTACCTCACACTAGATGTCACTAGTGTAGGGGACGTACTAAGAATTATTTTATTCACAAAATTCATTTTCCAGCAAAAATAACTGTTTTGGTTAATTGTTGTCGGTTGGTTGCCCTATCATTTTCTATGGTTGCAAAATGCTTAAAACGAATACCTATATATTTTTCAGCTATTAATTTAATCAGAAGAATAATATGATTATCAGTATTATCAGCAAGAACAAATCTTCGTATATTTCGTCGGAGTCCAGTCTTGTCTATTAATTTTTGTGATCCATTGCTGTCTTACATTATCTTGAGATGGAAATCTAGAACATACACAATTTAAAATTGCATTAATAAGTGGGCTTCAATTTCATTAAATTTACTAAACAAATACTATTATAGTAGTTGTCTCACGGTGGGAAAGTACTTTCAATATAGAATATTTATTATAAAACATTCCATAGGTGCATTCCATACATGCTATGTTTCAACATAGCCGTGGGACATTCAGTAAAATAATTGGATTCTAAATACGGCCCTGGCCCTGTTTTTCTTTATAAGTTAATGGTTGACGATAGATGGCGGCTTGTTTAAAAATAACTATAAACACTGAAAAATTAAAATTTTGGCGACTAAAAAGTCTTTAGGAACGTAAGTTGAAGTAATGTCAGTACATATGATTATTAAAATATATTAACACTGAGCCCTACGTACCTATAAATGTTTATTTCCCATGATCAGGGCACGCGGCAGCGTGACCAAGCCAAGTTCAAGCAAAGGAACGCGCCGAGTGTATCATTACACGAACCACTTGGTGCCACTTTTGACCCTTCTATAACTCAAAACCTCTTTAACGTAAGCACATAAAACTACGTGTGTTGAATTATATCCATAAGGACATGTAGAAGCCCAAATTTCATGAAGCTAGCTCAAACGGTTACAAAGATATGAAGGTCGAAAAGTCGTAAAAATTCACATTGACTGACTGACATACATATAGTACCTAATTCTAACCTACTTCCAGATGACCTAGAAGGATGAAATTTGGAATCCAGCTCGGTAATTGTGTGTAAGCGTAGGAAAAAATCAAAAAATAAAAAAAAAGTCAAAAAATAAGTGATGTTAGCGACGACGACCTTATGTCAATGAAATAAGGTTTAAATTCGAATAGAATCCGCATTGCATAGAATAAGCAATAGTACTAACGTCTCCGATTGCGCAATAGAATACAGTGTAGTTGTTAGGGACCGGCAAATAATAGATTCTGTTTTCGAAGTAACTACATATTTTTACTACCTCACACTAGATGTCACTAGTGTAGGGGACGTACTAAGAATTATTTTATTCACAAAATTCATTTTCCAGCAAAAATGACTGTTTTGGTTAATTGTTGTCGGTTGGTTGCCCTATCATTTTCTATGGTTGCAAAATGCTTAAAACGAATACCTATATATTTTTCAGCTATTGATTTAATCAGAAGAATAATATGATTATCAGTATTATCAGCAAGAACAAATATTCGTATATATCGTCGGAGTCCAGTCTTGTCTATTAATTTTTGTGATCCATTGCTGTCTTACATTATCTTGAGATGGAAATCTAGAACATACACAATTTAAAATTGCATTAATAGGTGGGCTTCAATTTCATTAAATTTACTAAACAACTACTATTATAGTAGTTGTCTCACGGAGGGAAAGTACTTTCAATATAGAATATTTATTATAAAACATTCCATAGGTGCATTCCATACATGCTATGTTTCAACATAGCCGTGGGACATTCAGTAAAATAATTGGATTCTAAATACGGCCCTGGCCCTGTTTTTCTTTATAAGTTAATGGTTGACGATAGATGGCGGCTTGTTTAAAAATGACTATAAAAACTGAAAAATTAATATTTTGGCGACTAAAAAGTCTTTAGGAACTTAAGTTGAAGTAATTTCAGTACATATGATTATTAAAATATATGTATTAACACTGAGCCCTTCGTACCTATAAATGTTTATTTCCCATGATACAAAGTATCGCCATCTATTGTCAAGTAGAATTATATTTGGAAACGCCGAGTCGCAATGGAAATGTTCGAGAACTTTTAAAATATGATGCGGTATTCAGAAAAATCCAAAAAGAATTATATTGGTCAGTTGTGTAGTTGAACAAATTTCAGTACATTTGATTATTAAAATATATTTTTACTGAGCCCTACGTAGGTTTATTTCCCATGATACAAAGTGTCGCCATCTATTGTCAAGTAGAATTATATTTGGAAACGCCGAGTCAATACCTGCCTAGTTTTCTTTACAAAAAGTAATGATATCCCACCAAAAACATAAATGTAAAATAGGAGAGCCAAGTTCAATGCAAAAATTATGATTGGCTGTGGGCTTCGCGGCAAAAAGAATGGATATCTGAATGAGTGCCAATTCAAATCTATGTAGGTTAGATTTGACTTGGCCAGTTTTTATCAGAATTAAAACGTTGAATAACTTTATAAAATGACTGATGTAATGAAAACTGGCCAAGTCAAATCTAACCTACATAGATTTGACTTGGCACTCATTCAGATATCCATTCTTTTTGCCGCGAAGCCCACAGCCAATCATAATTTTTGCATTGAACTTGGCTCTCCTATTTTACATTTATGTTTTTGGTGGGATATTGATTTCTGCATCAATAACTATTTCAATAAATAATATTTAGAGGCAGTTCGTAAAGTTCTTAAACTGCACAGTGTTCCATATGACCAAAAAAATTTCCCTATGCTGTTTTTAGCATTAATCGATCAACGAATGCATTTTAAATGCAAGAGTAGAACACCCACGTGTCTATTGCCAATACTTTTTTTTATAAAAAATCATGAACTTTAGGTGACCTTGACGATGAAAATTTTTGAAAAAATTCTGTAAACGTCAATGTCCAAGATATTTTTATGAGATAAATATAATCTGATAATAGATGCTTAGGAGCATTTTTTCCAATTTTTATTTTTTTTAAATAACCTCTGGATACTGAGTAATTATAATTTTTTCAGATTTTATGTTTTATTTTTTTTCTCCCTAAAAACTCAAAAGTGCGGCTTGTGACTAGCATAGAAAGATTGCTCTTAACAAGGCTTATCAGTGGTAAAAATACCAGACCGCACTATTGCGGCCTTTAGGAGAAATATGCAATTATATTCTAAGGTCAAATTATACAGAATAGGGTTGTCGCTAAAAGGTCAATTTTTAGTTGTGAGTTATTACTCACTCTTTACGATAAAACAATATAATATATAATAGTGCTATATGATAAAACTATATAAGTGAAGTTCTAAGGTCAAATTATACAATAGAGGGTTGTCGCTAAAAGGTAAATTTTTGGTTGTGTGTGACTCTATAATTAAAATTCAATTAATTTTTTTTTCTTTATGCTTACAAAATAAGCACTAAGACAAGTCAAATTTTATACTTTTAATTATAATCAAATTACGTAATTTTAATTTTAATGTTCACTTCAATTTTTTGGCAACTAGTGGAAGAAGTGAAAAGAAACCACTTGTATTTTCATATAACCTATGTCTATATATATATATATATACTGTACCATTTTGGTGTATTCAATGTTAGTGTATCGATCGATACGCCATTGTGAATCAATCGCGTCACATAATCACAAAGACAATACAGGGCAGCGCGGCGCGGGCGGCGGCGGCACGGCGGCGCAACGGCTCGCGCGCAGCGAACATTGCAACTGTCGTGCGTATCGTGAACTAGGTCAAGGGCAAGTACCCGCCCCCGCTCGTCTCACCGCAACCCCTTTCTCTGTACAACCGACCGACACACACACGCGTGCCTACAAAGAGCATAGAAGATTAGAACTGGAAATTTACTTATAATTTTTTTGTAAGGAAAAAAAAAATCATTGACTTAGATAAAGTCATAGAACAAAAGTTGTTAGTCTGGATGTACCCAAGTCGCCTTTAAGGCGAGGTAGTTCCAATTTTAGATTTTTTAAACAACTGTATCTCTACCAAAATGTAAATGAAGAACGAAATAAATATATTTTATAAAAATTGAACATATACTCTAAAAAATTTTAAAGATAGAAACGTGAATAAAAATCATTTTCTCGATAAAAAAAAAATCGCAAAGATGACACTAATCGAAATTTCAAACAACTTTTACTCAAGAGGTTTTTTCTTGGAATCATTTCAAAGTTATATCAAAAGATAGGGTTTATGGTTTACTAAAAAGCTGTAAAGTATTTTTTTAAAATCAGTTATTATTAATCTCTGAGAAAGAAAACTATCAAAATCTACTATTCGGGCGCTCACGCCGGCCGGCCAGTGCCCGTCGAGACGTCTTCGAGGTTGGACGCACGCCGTTTGTCTCCCGAAAATCCCCCCACTCCCCTGTGTTTCACATTGGTGCAGAGCAATAAAAATAATAGAAGGAAAGTGAAATCCAAGACACAACATAGAAAATTGATACTCGAAAAATGGAGTAGATACACTTATTGTTTAATTATTTTGTATAATTGTTGACATGTAGGTAGCAATACACAAATAAATAGCTTCTTTGTCACTCACTTACGTAAGAATGTAATGAAGGTAATATACCCATATACGATATAAATGATTTCCTACAATACCGTAAAGTTCCAAACATTTATTACTTACAAACACTGTGTAGACGCGCCACAGTAAAAAAATACACACTGATTGACATACTTGTTCTCCTTGATGGTGGATCGGGAGGTATGTTTTTTTACGGATTCGAATAGGGGAGCTAAGTCTCCTACGAAAAATTCCGACTTTTTGAGATTTACCCCCACAAGACCCCCCACTGGGGGGGCTCCTAAGCACGGACATAATGCTTAATTTTTTTATAGGGGTTGTATAGAGGGAGACAAGTGATTTAGAAAATTTTGACCCCCCTGCCCCCTGTACCCCCCTTTTGAGTGTACTACCAGATGCAGAAGCGATAGAGGGGTTCTGATTGCGGAATCATAAAGAGTGTTTTTTTTAATGTTGAAAAAAAAAAAATAAGAACCCCCCTTGGAACCCTTTTCTCGACCCCCCTTTTGTATCTCCAAAACGGATAAACTTGGAAGAATTATTTTTTCACAGCCATGTAGAGGAAGACAAATGGTTTTGTATGAAAAAAAAAATTTCCCCCTTTGTGCCCCCCAGACCCCCTTTTTTAAGGAAAAACCGAAAATCAGCCTATTTTAGACCTTTTTTTACGGGTGGAGCATCGTGGCGAGCGAAGCGAGCCCCACTACGACCGCGGGAAGAGGGGGCTCACAACACTGGGTGCTGTGACACCCCCCCGATGACCCCCAAGACCCCCTCACCCTAGACGCGCTTCTCAGCAGAGACATTGCTTAATTTTTTTATAGGGGTTGTATAGAGGGAGACAAGTGATTTTGAATACATAGAAAATTTTGACCCCCCTGCCCCCACAGTACCCCCCTTTTGAGTGTACTACCAGATGCCGTCGCGATAGAGGGGTTCTGATTGCGGAATCATAAAGAGTGTTTTTTTTAATGTTGGAAGAAAAAAAAAATTTAACCCCCCTTAGAACCCTTTTCTCGACCCCCCTTTTGTATCTCCAAAACGGATAAACTTGGAAGAATTATTTTTTCACAGACATGTAAAGGAAGACAAATAGTTTTAAACGAAAAAAAAAAATTTGCCCCTTTGTGCCCCCCAGACCCCCTTTTTTAAGGAAAAACCAAAAATCAGCCTATTTTAGAACTTTTTTTTCGGGTGGAGCATCGCGGCGAGCGAAGCGAGCCACGCTTCGACCGCGGGAATAGGGGGCTCACAACACTGGGTGCTGTGACACCCCCCCGATGACCCCCAAGACCCCCTCACCCTAGACGCGCTTCTCAGCAGAGACATATTACTTAATTTTTTTATAGGGGTTGTATAAAAATGTATCTATGTATTCAAATCTATGTATTCAAAATCACTTTTCTCCCTGTATATCTACACATAATAACGAATGCAAATACTGCTAATAATATTATCATTATTACCTACCTGGAGTAAGAACATAACATACATACCTTACCTACTACTTGTTTTTCTATACTGTGGCACAAAGATATCGTAAGCGGTCAAGTGGCGCGCGGCCTGGCGGCCTTCCCCGCCGGACGCGTAAATAAATACGTCGCGCGCTCAATGGGCGGGGCTAAAAAGCCCAAAGTTCTGAACTACCTCGCCTTAAGAGGTTATTGATTAGTTACCTATAACCCTGTATTACTATATCATGTATCAGCACGGAGTTTTAGCTTAAGCAATCCCAACAAAAAACATAAAAGTAAAATGAGAGCCAAGTTCAATATTGTGATATATGCCTTGGTTTTTGACTTCAACAACAAAAGAAGTGAGCTTTAAATGTGTGCGAAGTTCAATGGTCAGTCCTGAAATTTATTTATAACAACATAAAATATTTTATAAATAATTTCTTCTGATAAGTTAGGATAATATTTGAAGCCCAAGGTCTGACTTGGCTAGTTTTCATGTTCGAATTATAATAAAAAAATATTATAATGTTCCATGACTATTTTAGTAGGTACTTAATAAAAAATTCGTATATGAGAACTAGCCAAGTCAGACCTCAGGCTTCAATATGTTATCCTAAGTTATGAGAAGAAATGATATTTTACATATATTTTAAGTTGTTATAAAATATTATATGGTGTCATAAATAAATTTCAGGACTGACCATTGAACTTGGCACCCAAAAAAAAATCCAAACTGAATAAAATGAAAGGTCAAGTTGGGTGACAACCCTAACACCATATTTTGAAATTCAATTTCTCCTAAAAGCCGCAATGTTGAAACGAGGTATTTTTACTAGTAATAAACCTTGTTAAAACCAATCTTTCTATGCTATTCACAAGCCGCACTTTTGAGTTTTTAGGGAGAAAAAAAATAAAATCGAAAAACTGAGAAAAATACGATTACTCGTTATACAGAAGTGATTTTCAAAAAATAAAAACTGTAAAAAATGCGCCTAAAAATACTTCGTGAGATTAAATTTATCTCAAAAAAATATCTTGGATATTGACGTTTACAGAATTTTTTAAAGATTTTTCTAGGTCGAGGTCACCTAAAGTTCATTATTTTTAAAGTATTGGCAATAGACACGTGGGTGTTCTACTCTTGCATTTAAAATGCATTCGTTGATCGATTAATGCTGAAAACAGCATAGGGAAATTTTTTTGGTCATATGGAACACTGTGCACTGTAGGCTCGGCGTATTGTAGGTAGCCGCCTACAATACTCGCATGCTGGGCGCCGCGCCGCCCTCGTGGTAGGCATTCAATCGGGCTTTACCTCTATGTCCCTTTTGTTTGTGTTACCTACCCAAAGCTTTGCGCACATTCATCCAATACCGCTACCGCACAGCACAAAAATGTGCATTCAAATAATGGGCTTATTATTTTTCTCAAATGTTATTGTCACAAAATGCCTTCCCTCAGTTTGAACGGAGAGCCCGCGACCCGTTCTTGTTTTCCGTTTCGTTTGTTCTGTAATAGTATGTACGTTAACTTGTGTCGAATGACATGTTTTTGTATTCTGAACATAATACGTTAAATACTTTGAAGGTGTATTTCGTGGACATCTTCCATCCAGTGTAGAACAGCCCAACCAGTACCTACGTACTGTATGTACTGGTTCGAAACACGGTGCCGCCGTCGCGTCGTATCTTCAAGAATTTTGGAAAAACAGTTTCCTCGTTCAAGCACGTTGCTTTAAAATAGAAACTGAGTGAGTTTCTGGGAGCCCCAACCCTAGAGCAACAGGGCAGATAAATAACTATCTATCACTTATTTTATCAATCTAAGAACTGGTTTCTGAATTCAATAGAAATAATGACCTAGCGCTTGGTCGGCCCGCGCGGGTTCGCTATTGTTTGCAAAAGGTGGGTCTAAGCTGAATTCCTAAAGGTAGCATTTCAAGGTATGCGAGAAATAACACACCTTCAAATTTACAAAAGCAAATCCAGCCAGCAGCACAGCCAGGCGTGCCAGTAAGACGTTTTGCAGAACCTGGCTCGACATGCGTTATGAGTCCATCTTTCAACGACTGCGCGGCGTAATGGCCGACTATTCATCCTCCATCCCGCAGACGGGGAATCTCTCAGACGTGACTTACTCCACGTCTCACGGACGGAGCTGGCTCACTCGCAGGTGCCGAGTGCAGCTGATGCAGATTTACTGTAGGAGTCGAATCATATCTCAGCTATTAGGATAGGTTAGGGAGTGTCCAAATCTTGCCGTATGTTTCAATTTGTATTTGGATTGTAAAATGTATCAAGATGTAGTGTATTGAGCAATCTGTGTTGCTGGTGCGACAACGAAATAAACTCCTTATTCTGAAGGTTTAAGATCCAATAATATTCATAATAAAATAATAATTATTTGCATATTATATTACTTAACCTGAATTAAAATGACCTAAACACAAAAATAAATTACTTATAACAGGCAAAGGGAGTATATCAATCAAGAGCGGTCGTTGTGGCGCGTTATGGGAAAGGAACAGGTCCAATGATTTGCTAAAGAATAGATACCTAATAATGAGAATAATTTACTTATTATGTTTTTTAACAAAAAGACAGAACTAATCACCTGATGGTAAGTGACGGTTTGGTGTGCCACATCGTCATTCACCATCGAGGTATCAGGAAGGTCTGTAAGAAAGGTTCAGGTAGTGGTCGAGCCGTCTCCCGCAGCCTACCCGCGGCACGCAGCTCTCGTCTCGTTACGTTGGTTGCGTACCCGGCAATCAGCCGCGAGCACAGAGAGGTTTGATTTACATACGAACACGCGCCGCTCGAGGAGACGCCGCGCCGAGCGGTTTCTGGATGCCTTTGTACTGTAGAGAGGCTTTTTGTTGGAGGGGTTTCCTGCTTACATTCTAAATTAACAAACAACATTAACAAAACAGCGATTCGCCGATGCACTTACGACGACCTACATTCTGACAGCCATACTCATTAATGAATGAGGTACTTGATAGCTTCAAAAGCTCAGCATCATCATTTTACCCCGTAAATTATTTCCCATGGGATATAAATAACATTTAAACGCGTGCGAACAGTGCGACGGATGAACAAGATAAGCGCAGATGGTAAGCAAAGCACGGATGTCGACTATGAAGTCAGAGCTAATTTGAAATGTATAGCAAAGCTATAAATATATTTTAAAGTTACACCTGATTACAATATCAAAGTGTACCCACACTCCAACTACAGTAAGTATTGCCTGGGCAATACTTCGTTCGCGTTTTCCTTGGTAAAAAGTAGCCTTTCTTATACTTCGACAAGATATGAAACAAACGTAGTTTCGTGTCTCATTTGTGTCTCAATCATCCAATGTTAATTTGTCGTGAAATGTCAGCAGACAGACAGTTAATTTCGCATTTATATTTATTTATAGTATTCGATTGTATTACCATCAGAGCAGCGAACCCAGATGGTCGAGGCTAGCTTGTTACTTCATCGGAACAATACGAACTTGGAGAATCCTAGAACAAGTCGTTAGATATTTAACGAGAGATATAAACTTCTATCTAACATCCGTCTACACGCCCTGCCGTACCCAACCTTGTAATGTAACACTTGACTTTATGATGGAGGAGGTTTCATACTACATTCTGATCAATTTAAACCTTAACCCCTCGACTTAAGACTAGGATAAAAGAAAAACTTGCACGACTCAATCGCGAACATCGCCATATCACTAATCGGCCATACAATCTTCTTGATGTCCTTCTAAATTACGCTTTAATATCGTTGGCTTTAAGTGGGTTTTCCTCTGTTACGGAAGCATTATCGTTTATAGTTTAATTTTACGATTTGAGAACAGCTTTTTGATCCTTTCTTTTAAGGGGACCCGCAGGCTGATTATGTAAAAGCAACAGCAACAGCGACGCGACCGCGACCGCTCCGCGACCGGTTGCAAAGTGTCACTAGAAACCGTATTACGGAAGCCTGTCGCGCACCGATCGCAAAGTTGTTGCTGATTGCTCATTGCCCATGGACACTAGCGCCACTAGCGACAGAGTAGCAATAGGTGGAAACAATTATTTGTAGTTTTAACGTTCACTAGCGCCACTAGCAACAGAGTAGCAATAGGTGGAAACAATTATTTCTAGTTTTAACGTTATCTATGGTACAATTTTTATTCTGTGCGTCTTTGTTGATTTGTTTGTTGTTGTTTTTTGCTATTTTTTTCATAGTTTTCAATTAATTTTACAAAATTTCGTAAACTCCCTTGGATATTGGATCTAAAAGTAAGTTATCAATCAATTATAATGCGTAGTTTTGTTTCTTGTCTCTAGGTATAATCTTCTTGTAATTTAAGTGGAACATCGAGCTTCAGATGACCAGCTAGACTAGTTGCTGCAGCACCTCATGACGCACTCGAGCCTTGCCAAAGGCTTTGGCTTGGGAGAGAGGTCAAAGGAGACCATAGGTCGTGAGTGAAATGATCTTGCTACGAGGCTTAAACGGTCACGGCGGCGGCGGCGGGGAGGTGCAACAAAAACTGGCCAGCAGCGGTGCAAAAGATGTAAGAATCCAAACAGCAAGAGGAGTCACGAGGGCAGCGGTTGAGGCTGTTAAGTCTTATATCATATTTTCTCAGGAAAATGACAATTGTGATAAACAGCTGACCTAATTTATTTAAATATTTTATAGGTCAAAGAGTTTGATCATCGTGGACTGTTGAATTGGAGCAGAGGCGAGTAAATGCAGAGGGCAAGCTGGCTGATGCCGCCGTTATAATAGCAGAGGCAACGCGAACGCAAGCCAATGCCGCGCGCCTGCAGGCGGGGGCATCTCTCACTATAATAAATAAACAAATAAAATAAAAAAGCCTTTATTTGATCCTACTACATTGATTCCTAATTTAGGTACTGTTATTATGTTATTATATCTAAAACACAATGTTTGATTATTAGCAGGGTCCCCAGGTTGGGTAAAGGCCTCTCTCACTGTAATGCTCAATAAATTATTGGACGTATTGTCAAAAATAATAAACTTGTATATTACTTCCCTTCTTTATTTAAGTCATAATAGAAAGATATAATTTAATAGGATGTCACTGTACAATAGGTGTATCTAAACATTTAACACACATTTATTTACTAAAAATCACATAGAACTAAACAGTACCTATACAATTGAACTACCTACTTACAAAAGGCAAACAAAAAATGTACTGAAAACTTTAAAAACACTGTGATATAGACAAATCAGCTAAAAGCTACTCATTTATATATCACATATCATAACAGATATGTAGTGATGCAGTGCAGGCTATGTTCTGTTATTCCACAATGGTAGAATAGAAACTTGTCGACGCTCATTTTGTAGCATCTGGGATTGATTTTGGTCCTCAACTTGATCCCTATGTGGTTCTTCATTCCAAGCTCACTTTTGTTCGTCTTCGCTTTGCAGGCATATGCATGTGGTTTAAGTTTATGGCACAGTGTCGTGAGAATAACTCTTTAGAGAGCCTATAATGGGCTCCAAACTCGTAGGTATCTGAAAATGTCGAAGGATTAGCTTGATCTCTAAGATTTCGCCGCAAACGAGCGCTCTCAAGTTGAACTCTCCCATCTTCGCTATCAAGAGCTTCTACGAGAAGGACAGTACGTGCCATATCTTTGAAATTACAACAAACATTTATTTATTGTATTAAAGGTACACATTACAGGACAATTTCTATCAAAGTAATGATTTTTACATTCTGAAGGAAGGTATAATTTATTGAAACTACAACTTACCTATAGTTATTTTTATCGTTCCAATGAAAAATCTAAGCGTTTCACGGTTTTTATTTATAACTTGGGGTCACACAGGCATATTCTTCATAAAATTCTGAATAACTTCTCAGTCGCAATCGCCAAATAAACAGATGCCAGTGGCGGATTTACACATTTGCCGCCAGTAGGCTTTTCAAATTTTGCCGCCCCTACTGACCTCTAAAAATTTATAGTATTTTCAGCGAGAGAGCCGCGAAAATTTTGTGGTTTTCGGTAGATTTTTGCGTTATTTTTTAAAGTTTTCTATAGCCAGAAGGAGCAATTGCTATCGGCTTGTGGCGGTGCGCGAAAATGACGGAGATAGCCGCATCATTTCGACATTTTTATGGCGATACAAAAGAAATGCTAGTATGCAAAAGATATATCGAAATTTTTGTTAGTTTTTTTTTTTTTGATTCGCTTTTTTGTATAGCTAGAAGGAAAATTTTTTATTGGCTTGTGGAACTAATCGCGAAAAAATTGTTGTCTACTTAGATTTTTTTGTGCCCTCTAAGCACAAAGCACAAAGCTTCAAGGCACAAAAATCTGATTTTGCGCTATTTGTTTTTGTGATTGAATTGGGGGGGGGGGGGGCCCGATTCATCCTACCGTCACCATGAGAGCACACCACGCACCCGCTAAAGCCGCCCCTGGGTCAAAAACATTCGTTCCCGCGCCCCATTATGACTATGCAAGCAAATACTTAATAAATACATAAAATATTTAAGTGAGTAATTGGTGAAATATTATACGCGTTGATTTAATTATGTGTGTGTGGATCTAATAACATTCAGAACATAATATTGTTTTTTTTTCTGTTAGATAAGAAATATGTTTATGGCAAATTTGCCGCCCCCTAAAATATGCCGCCCTAGGCTATAAAATATCCAGCCTGCTGGTAAATCCGCCACTAGCTGAGGTTGTTGCTATATTGACAGTTCAAATCGCTGTCATACTTTATATTCTCTTTGAAATCGAGTCGCTACTGCTGTCGTGTTGCTTTTACGTAATACCAATTTGGACAAAGATATATGAAAAGTACTTGAAAAGTAAGCAATTTTTAGTTCACCGATTGTCCAGCAGAGGGAATCCTAGTGCTCGATTGTTGGTTGACGTAGTACCTGGTGTCATCTAATACAAAATTGGCTTTTGACAGCACTGATTGCTTAATTTACGCCTGTCGCAAACTGGTCGCAGTTACATAATCAGGGGGCCGGTGGTCTAGCGCACGAAAATGACACCTATTTTTACGATTTTTTTTTTGCTATTAAAAATTAAAAAAACTATGTTTTAACTTTTCGAGCTTATTATTACGTTTATTAATCATACAAAAAAAATTTTTTTTCATTTTAAATACAATATTTATTATTATAAAAATGCCGCTAAAGGTGACCCTCTCGAAAAATCGGATCCGGACCGCGTAGGTGATTTCGAGACTTCTACTCATCTGAAACAAAAAATCCAAAGACATTCTTAATCAGAAAGAGTGCAGTTATGGTCGGAACTAGAACAAATCGAAAAAATTGAAAATTGACAAAATGGCGGGCGTTGAAAAAAAAAGTTTGTAAAATCGGGTTTTTTTCACTAGTTTTTTAGTGTAAACAATTGGAAATTATTAAAATAAAATTATAATTCTAGTTCCGACGATAGCCATACATGTTGTGAACAACATATCCAAATTTCAAGTCATTCGGTTGAATAGTTTTTTTATTTTCACCCCCGCCGTGCCGAAAAAAGTCGTTTCGAGATAAATGAGTTTAAAGTTTGCGTTTGTACCCGCGTTAGGAGCGCGCGGACCGCTCTCTACCTGGTTAATGGGCTGTAGAAGCTATAATATTGGGAATTTCCGCATGAAAATTTCACAGTATATTTTTAAGATACTATACTTTCGAAATATCGAAAAAAAAAAAACTATTTTTTGAAATTTTTAGACCACCAGGTCCCCTTAAAGATGTCTTATTTACGGCTTTAGTATACCGACTGACTTACCATATAAATAAATAAATAGAGGGCTAGTCGACACGCTAATGATCATTATGTGGATTTCAATGGAGGTAAACATACAAGTAATTTAGCGCATGCGAAATCAAATTTCTGTAATTTTTGCAGCGATTTATAATAGCTGAACTGAGATTAATGTCATTTTTCATGAAAATGAATGGGTCATACACTCAAAAGGATATAATCTATTTTTCTATTTTTTTTATCAGAAAATGCGCTTGCAAAGCCACCGACAGAAGATAGTCTAGTGTAGAGATACCTTCGCCCGTGGCTTCGGCTCGTAAGCCCGATCACTCACGACTAGCCGCATAGACCCGCCTAATCCATCGTCCGACATAAATCGCGTCGCACGTGCTTGCGGCGCGACGCGTCACCGATGAAAATGAAAATGAAAATGAAAATGAAAAGTTTTTATTTCTTTAAGCTTACAAATAAGCACTTAGACAGGTCATATTTTATACTATTAAATTATTTTATAGTTCACTTCAATTTTTTGTCCACCAGTGGAAGAAGTGAGAAGAAACCACTAGTATGTTCATAACTTATGTGTCTAGTACATTTGATTTGCTTATTTGTAAGTTGGTAGATTTTGAGTTGGAGCAAAACTCGTTCCAAGCTTTTTTATCTTCTAAGTAATCTGATATTTTGTAATAAGCTTTTTTACAAAGAATGTGTTTCACAATTTTTTTAAATTTATTTATTGATGATTTTTGCAACTCACTTGGAGTTTTGTTGTAGAAGCGTATACATTGCCCTTTAAAAGATACATTTATCTTGTGTAGCCTAGTTGTGGGCACAGCGAGTTTATTCTTATTTCTAGTATTTACATTATGTATATCACTTTTTTTAGTGAACCGATTGATATTTTTATGAGTGTACAACAAGTTTTCATAAATATATTGACACGGTACTGTCATTATGTTTATTTCTTTGAATATTTCACGTAGGGATTCTCTGGGACCCATATTATAGATCGCACGAACAGCCCTCTTCTGCAACACAAATACTGTGTTTATATCTGCAGCGTTCCCCCACAGTAGTATGCCATAAGACATAATACTGTGGAAGTAGCTGAAATAGACTAGTCTAGAAGTATCAACGTCTGTAAGATGACGGATTTTTTTAACTGCATATGCTGCAGAACTAAGTCTCCTCGATAGCTTATCTATGTGTGGGCCCCATTGAAGTTTACTATCTAAGGTTATTCCTAAAAATACGGTATTGTCTACAATTTCTAACGTTTCTCCTTTTACGTTTATATCAGCCTTAACTTGTTTTACATTAGGTAGAATAAATCTTATACATTTTGTTTTGGTTTCATTAAGCAAAAGATTATTAATACTAAACCAATGGACTACCTTTGAGATTGCAGTATTTACATCGTCGAAATTTGTGTTTTGTCGTTTCATTTTAAAAATTAATGAAGTATCATCAGCAAACAATACAATCTCATGATCATTCTTTACAAGATGAGGCAGGTCATTAATATAAACTAAAAATAGGAAAGGACCCAAGATAGAGCCCTGCGGTACACCCATTGTAACAACAGACCCTTTAGATCGTTTCCCATTAATGTCAACTCTTTGTATCCTATCACTCAAGTAAGATGTAAGAAGATCCAAAGAGCTGTCCCTAATTCCATAATGATGTAGTTTCCTGATTAATGTTTCGTGATGAACGCAATCGAATGCTTTTGACAAGTCGCAAAAAACGCCTATAGCATCTTGCGACTTCTCCCAAGCATCAAAAATATGCGATACCAACTCTACACCGGCATCAGTAGTTGACCTGCCACGAGTAAACCCAAATTGCTTACAATGTAGCAGGTCATTGCTATTGAAATGTCTAAGCAATTGGTGTAAAATAAGTTTTTCAAAAACTTTACTGAATGTAGGCAGTACTGATATTGGTCTAAAGTTAGTGGGGTCAGACTTACTACCCGATTTAAACAATGGGATTATTTTACTATGTTTCATTAGATCAGGAAATACACCACAATCAATGGATTCATTAAATATAAAAGCTAGATCTGCCCGCACAGAATCCAACTCAGGCAAGAAAAATATCTTAGCATAATATAAAATGCTAAAGATAGATCAGTTCAGACGAGAAGGGTATGTCTAGGCCTGAAGGACCACTTGTTTGTCTTCTAGATCCCTAGAGAATGTGAAGATGGACTACTTTTCATTTAGATCCAAGCAGGCGCCCCGCGACACGCGCCATTCATTATCTAAGTCCTAGATAACGAACTCGGACGAGCGCGAGCCGCACGCGCCATTACTTAACAAATATAAATGTTATTTTGTAAATCGCAACAAATTTCCTAATTACAGCGAAAGTAATATTTAGTCTGTTTGGCATTCGGAACTTGTTCGGGGAGCTGGCCCCAGTTTGCCCTCGTGAAGGATGGTTTATTTCATAAAGAAACCAATTTGATTGTAATTATGTTATGCAGATTTGGTTATTTTAAACGGTACAATGAGAGGGTCAGAGTTTGGTCGGACCACATCGATGGCGTTGCCTCGTTCTAAATCTTTGCGTATTTAGATATTTTTCGTAACGCTCATTTCCTATGGCTCGGTTGGATTCAATTGTAAAACTACGTTAAAGCAGAAATTCTCACTGATAAAGTTATAAAATCTAATAACATTTGCGTATCGGAAAATCTTAACGTAAGTGATATAAGCACTAGGGATTCCAGAGAGGGCCCGAAATACACAATCACTTTACAATTATTATTTCTTCAATGTAGGTAATTGGTATAATAGGTGTTAATAAAAGTAAAATAAAAAAAATTACTTTACTTGTTAAGAGAAATAAAGAAATCAAGTAAAGCGTGCTTTCAGTAGCGTCGACCCATAAGATGAATATTCCAGCGAGCGCTGCCTATCGGGCTGACTGCGCAACAGGGCTCTTTAACAAAGGGCCTTATTACATTAGCTTGATCAAACACTATCTTGAACCTTATTAAAAAGGAGCCTTATAAAAGCTCGATGTTTTGTCTATTAACTAAAAATAAACGTACCTTTCTGAAGAATTGACGAATGTATAAAGTATTTAAACCATTTCCAAACATTTTTCAAAACAAAAGCCTGATTTTTCTCGGAAAACGCGGCGCACACAACATAATTAGTGAGTCGAGAATTATCTCCTGACGAATACATTTACATTTTCCCGAGGCGTCGCTGCACGGCTCTCGTATAAAACCCGCAATGGACGCAAAAACGCCGACACACTCGTAAACTGATTATGTGGTGCGGCGCAGCGCGGGGCGGCCGGCGGGCGAGTGAAAAATACTACGTTTTGTGGAAACCCGTCTAAATAAAGCTAAATAAAACAGAATAAAGTGAATGGAACAATGGGAAATGTTAATAAGTTAATTAATTGTACAGCGGGTTTGCATTTAACGAGTACCTATGGTGATTTTCTTTTGAATTTTCATTCCGGACTGAATAAAAGAGCGGAGAATAAAACTGTACAATAACTATACGGTATAATTATTTCCCGGTTTTCGTATTGGATCTATGTAAAAGTTTTGGGCAATTTTTTCTCTGAAAAACCCAACAAATCGACAAATCGCCGAGTAGAAGCTTACATTATCAAACCCATTTCTTATTTTTGAAAATTTAATTTAGTACTTTCACTAAATTCATACGATTCGTTTTTAAATTTTTCGTCTTTCTATCGTAAAGGATTCATATGAATACTCAATCCTCCAAATGCTTCAGAGAGCAGTTCATTTGGCACCTCCGCGACCGTTCAAAGGAGTCCACACGAGACCTCCCAGCGGCGGCGGCCGGGGCTTCTACCGAGTAAAGCTATAAACGATATCCGAGAACCTCCCCCCCACCAGTCTATCGTTTGAATGAACAAACAAATATGTACTGAATATCTAGGTAGGTTAGTTAGGTACTTCAGGTACAGGAGGGGCGGGGAAATGAACCAAACTCTTAGCTTAATGTTTGTTATCTAAATGATAATTTAATTTATGTAAATTCGACCAAGTAAACACAACTAGTAGCGGCGGACTAGAAATCAGATTAATGACGTTTAGTTATATATTGAAACGATTGTGTGTACGATCTGCAGATATTTGTTCCGGGTGTTCTGGTCGTTTTCTATGTATAATAAAAAATATCTATCTATGTAATGTATTGTATTATGTATATCAGTTATCTAGTACCCATAACACAAGCTTTGCTTACCATGGGGCTAGATAATGCTGTGTGGATTGTCCAGCATCATTTATGTATTTATTTTTAAATACTTAGCAGAATGTAAAGTTGATTGAAATTTGATTCGCACTTTATTAAGCTTTTATAAAAGTATCGCCAGGTATCGCAACGGTCAAGCGTGAGTAGGCCCCCAATACTCCCAGCACGTATCGTATTCCTTGGCAGAGCCGACTCCCCAGTAATTGCTTTCCTTTGAGACTTGCACTTGTTACTTCTCTCTCCCGCAAATCCTTACGGCATCGGTTTAAATGAATATCAAAAGAATATCGTCCAGCGACATGGAAAGTATATCAAGAAAATATGTATCTATTCTATACTAATATTATAAAGAGGAAAGGCTTGATTTTTTGTTTGTAATGAATAGGCTCCGAAATACTGGATCGATTTGAAAAATTCTTTCACCGTTGGGAAGCTGCACTATCCGCGGTGAACATAGGCGTATATTATAAGAAGTTAGGGATCCGCACTAAACCGTGCGAAGCCGGGAAGGTCCGCTAGTATCCAATAAAATAAAATACTCTTCTATAGGCTGTCAATGGCATGAGAAACGATTTGTGATGTGTTTTGAATTGTATATCTGAGTAGGGACTGAGTTTTAGTTATAAAATAAAGATACGTTACTCAAATGCGAATCCAGTTCGTTATTTAGACAAAGTGCCTTATCAAATCACATTACTTTTAGTTCTCTTCAAATCTCTTTGCATAAGAATAAATCGCGGCCCCGAAACTAGAGTCACCTACAAAGATTCCTAAGCATTGTTAGTTGGTGGTGAAGTGAAGAGGCTCGAAGCCGACAGCTGAAGGGCTGAGGAAGGGCGGTCTCGGGACCTCTTGTGTGGAGCCCGCCCGCCCCGCGCCCCGCGCCTCTGCCCCCGCCTGACAAAGACGTTTACGAACGATGAAATCGTCTTTAGTTTGTTGACTCGTCTCAGCCCGTGGTTTGCGCGTTATTACCGGTATAAACCGTACTATTTTAAAGGTGTCTTTTTCTCGTCCGCCTTATAAATAGGTTTCGTATAATTTTTAACATGCTCAGTTTGGTCTCTACCATCACAAAAGCGAACTTGCGAACAGAATAAAAAAGAAATAGAATAGAACCGTGGTACCTAGTTAAATCTTTAAATAAACAAATACATATATATATGTAATATAAAGCAACCCTTGTGGTCATGTCTGTTTAAATTTAGTAAAGCTTTTCATTAGCACCCCATACCCCCTAGGTATTTAGACTGAATAATTCGTCCCCTTTTAACTCTACTATGAATATGAATGGTGAGTGAAATATTTGAATGTTTGTTTCAGGTATGAGGCTACATAAAGCTGTTTACAGACGAAGAAGGAAGGTGCAGGTAACAGACGACGTCAGATTCAGTCACCCGCGCCGCGTGGGCGACTCAAGGTTATGAGGGAAAAAACACTGAAATTTCCTTGAAAAAAGATGGCAAAACAAATCAATTCAATGATTTTAAATTGGCTTAATTTCCTTATTATTTGCCTAGAAAAAGTAAAGTAAATCGTGATAGAAGTTTATCAATCGTATCGTTGGACTTTGATCAACGATTGAACTGTCCAGCGCCGACTTAGGTAAGGTATATGTATCCCCAATAATGAACGAGTATTGTACTCGTTCAATGTTGGGGATGCATACTATATGTACATACATCTCTATATTTAATATTTCAAATGTGATCCGACGATGGTTCCAGTCTGGGCGCGCGGGTCGCAGGCGGCCCGCGCTCGTCACTTGCTCATCCCATAGTGATCATTAATTCAGTGAACCCGTCCCCGTCCCACAGGTACGAGTATCTATGTAAATATGAACCAGTCTGTATGAAGCCGGTGAGCTCGTGGTCAGCGGGCGTGATGCGTGATGCGTGATGCGTGATGCGTGGAGCCGCTGGTTTTGATTCTAATATTGTGAGGATGGGAACATTGGCACCCTACACAAGACAATAGAATTAGGTTCCCTGGGACAGAGGAAAACGCCTCCTTTATTTTTAATCGTATAGTCTGATGTTGTCGTTTAATCAGATTAAATTAAAGGTTTGTATGAAAGTATTACTTTCCAACACTTTTAACACAATTACTTTACAAAATATTTAGATTAGTGAAGTGTCGGACTCAGGTGCCCGAAATCTAAAACGAATGAAGATTTCAATTAAAATAGTCGAGTTGATGTGACGTCACAGATGTGGCTTGTTATAGTCGCAGGCGTCGTTTGTTTGTTCGTCCCATACACAGTAATCATAGTCAGGAAAGCTTTTTGCATAATTCAACAGCCGAGCTACATTCAAAGCTTTAATAGGGATTATTATTTGAAAGAACTTTTTCGTTAATATTAATGTACCTGTGTCGAACATAATTATTCTAAAGTAACTTTAGTTAATCAAAGGTAGGTGATTGTGGGTCCTACCTAGCCTCAGACAAATACGGACAAATGATAAAAAAAATGAATGATGCGTTGTCTAACCCGCTGCTGGTATAGATTATGTTATGTATGTACTTATGGCAACCTGTCCAAATAGATGGTCTCCGCTGCATCGAGATGTATTTATTATTTAAAAACAGATGTAATATTATTACACATTGTATTGTGTGTAGTGTGTTTGTATTGTGTGTAGTATGTTTGTATTAAATAATGAGCACAGGCTTCATTTCAAATAACAATTAGCAAAATTCCAACTGCCTACAGAGGTGGGATCGCATATATCGCGGGCGCGGCGGCTAACTCGAGCTAATGCCAGCCTCGTGAAGGGGAGCGCGCCAGTAGGTATGCAGTGGCGTAGGCAGGAGGCAGGCCGGTTTATTCTAAATGTCTGATGATAAACAACGAAATTACAGCCAACTTCAATCCACGACATTAGGGATTATTGCAGCAGGGAAATGGTTTACCATTCCTGACAACCAGACAGGTCAATCAAAATTTTAATCATATACATACATATCAAATCAACATCTTAAATATATTCATAAGTTATGTTCCTAACAAAAACACAATTCATGGAAATATTTTCCTATTTGTTGGCAATTGCTGTCCCACTGCTGGACAAAGGCCTTTAGAGACGAGGGAAACGGTCATACATAGTTTATCTTCAGTTGTTAGTTTTTAAAGTAAACGAGTGCGATAGTTAGCAGTCGTTTACTTAAAGAAGTAAGGAAACCCGTGTAGTTACAGTAGGTACACCCAGAACACAGAACCGCGAGCTGGTAACTTTCCTCATTAAACTTCATGAAAACAATGATGGCTGCGGTAAACTTGGCGAATTTTTATGCTAATATCGGAATTGCCGGAATGTACCTCCCGCGGCTTACAATGGAGAAGTGAGAGTCATCTCACTCTACTTGTACTTGCAAATGTGCATACATTACATTACATACACTGATTTATATTTTTCATCAAACTATTTTTTTAACGAATATTTCTAAATAAACAGTAAACAAGTGTAGTTTCCCGCAAGTTCCCTTTGAGCCAGTAGGTACATGCTGGCTAACTGACAGATAAGTGAAAACTTAATCGGTATATCAACAATTCAATTGTAATCCGTTTCGGCTGTACCCACCCGCTGACTGCGGGCTGTATCCCGGGGAGCCGGCTCATTTGCTTATTAATCCCGGGATTATTGCCCTTTAGGGGTTTCTTTTGAAAGGATTTTAATATTTATCTTGGGACGAAGGTAGATTAGTGGAAGATTAAAGTTATGTGGTGCTGTCAGGCGCACCTGTTCCCACTATTGAGGATTTATACCCGGCTCATCTCGATGCTGAAGTGAAGACGCGAAGAATATACAATATGCATCTAATACAACCAGAGACTGTCAATAGAATTCCCCTTGTCATTTCCTCTTGAATAATAAAGTATTCAGAGCTAGTCAGCCGAAACAAATTCGAATTTCTGTGAAAAATCATTTCGGCAGAGTTTCATGAATCCAGTGAGTGATAATGAGGAGCGGCCTTGCCGCGCGTCACGTCGCGTCGCATCGCGTCGCGTCGCGAAAATAACTTGTATTTTATATCACTTTACAAAATGACGACTTTTCTTTCGAAGTTATAATTTATTTATTTTTCAATAGCTTTTTATAGTAAAAAATACTTTTTTCATCTAAGGGGCCGTTCAAGTATTACGTAAGCACTATTCTTTGTTTTGCTTATTTTGGATGACATGGGGGGTAGGGGAGTCTAGATGATGATTACGTCATCGGTAGTTATTTACTTTTTACACGAATGGCAACCCTCACATTTCTATGCTTAAAAACGAAACGCATTTTCGGGGATTCCCGCAAATAATGCATACGTTTATGATTGTAATATAAAAAAAATACAATTATAATTGAAAAATGTTTACGTAAGCATGGGGGGAGTAGGTAAGAGCTTTGCTTACTTTTACTGACAAGGGGGATGGGGGGGTAAATAATTGTAATAAATCTGCTTAAGTAATATTTGAACGGCCGGGCCCCTAATATGGTTTTCCCATACCATTTGAATCCGACCCAATCGACCATTTTCGGACACTTACATTTTCTAGCTTCATTATCATTAAGTCATACGTATTATTCCTAAGCGTGGGGTAAATATAGTAAATATAGGAATTGAGGACTTTTTCATTGCAATATTGAAATACAGAGCGTCCATAATAAACTGGCGCATCTGTTCTACGATACGTAGGTATTTAAGGATTGCTTTGGTAAAAGGAAAAGCCAGGAGAGCAAAAAGTTTAGAGCAATTCCCCAGCGTGCAGCGCAGAGAAGGACCAGAATAACAAGTGCATATGTTTCAGGGCGCGCCGCGCGGGGCAAGTCGCGCCTCACAAAGCAATTCCTAAAAAAAATACGCTACAAAGGTACGTTGTAGAGGGCGCTAGTTGTGTGCTGCCTGCTACTTATGGGTTGTTAGTTGTTGTGCTGTTTGTTTTGTTTACTTGCTATTCGGCGAATGTTACCGGACAAATATTATATAGCTATTTGTGTTGATTGATGTTTGGGAAAGCTTTTTTTGGGCACGCGTGTATCAGTCTAAAAATAAATTTCAGTAAACTGGCTCTTGCTTTTTTGCCGCTCACTAGCTGCATTCCGAATACGCGCACAAAAATAACCAATGAGCGGCGAAAAATTAGAGTCCGTCAGTTCACACGAATTGTCAAACTTACTGATGTGAAACGCAACAAGTTTGTTGCTTTATCCGTTGGCCAGATTGTAATCCTAGTCTGGGATCTAGATCCTGGCCGACACCTGTACGTGATGAATAATACAAGTGGTAGTAGAGAGATGGCGCTCGGAACTCCAACTTCTGTGGAGGAATTCCGAGCTCCTGATTTGGCGGGAAACTTAGGTACCAACCTGACTCTTGACTTGGCCTTCTGTCATTTGTGTTCGCTTAAATACCTACTAAATACATACGCTTTGTTATTGTTGGTTATATTTTAATGATGGTCTATTTTCTACATTTAATTCTAGTTTCCTTAGACTCTTTGAATACTGTGTGTGCTAGGTACGGTTACGGGTGCTTCATTTCTTTATTTCTGCTTGACTTGGGAACCTCCACTCTCTCAATAAATTCATAATATGTATTCCTATCCAAACAATATGTACCTAGTTAATATCCAGAACATTTCATTCTGATCACAGATAAGCTATAGTGAACCTTATTTGATGCTTAAAACAGGCCATATTTCATCACAGTAAGTCGAGAGATGCGTAAAAATTATTTCCCCGTGAAATCTTCCGTAATTTACTTCCCCTCGTAAATGGCACCTTCTTAAACAACGCTTATCCTATCGGCTAATCGAAACCGCATTATAAACTGCTCAGCTTTTGTTGTTGGTTACTTTATTACTTTGTCTTTCCTCGCGATAGGATTTTGGTAACTTTTGGGGATTTAACGGAGGTCTTTGTTAATCTTAATCTAATTTATCAATTTTACTTCAACCATCTTCTTAGTTTTTCATAATTATTTTTTAAGATTTAAAATTCAGAAAAATGTCGACCCATCATATTTTTAGGTGCGAAAAAAAGGTCGCGAAGCACCAACTTAATTTATTTGACACAAATACTGTAGATGCTCATTACCGCACACAAAGTGAATGTTCGTCGGCGGGACTCATCGACATTTACATCATAATAACGCTCCTTTCAATACTTGACAAAGATATTTACATAATGACTCGAAGATTCGTCCTCGCTGCGCTCGGCAATGGAAGGTGTCGAGAAGTGCTCCCGACACAACAGTGTATGACATGTGGACACAGAAGCCTAACTCTATCAGATATGCAAACGGTTGCAAACTTGCAAATCCGATATGTCTGATCGGATACTATGGCCCTTATTATCAAAGCTTGCTCAGTCATATCTATCCTTAAGTGACGTTTAGGCCATAGACAAGCGTACCTCAAGCATAGATCGATAACTGAGCAAGCATCTGAAGCCCAACCATGCACGACACACCAACCTGAGCCCTGATGTCGGTGAGGCGATAGAATCGTCTCAACGACGGGATGTCCCATCTTTGTATGTAATACCTAGACATAGCCTTCTGGTTAAATATTGTATGTCGGATCTATACTGTGCCATTCATAATGGCATTTTTGATGGAACGCCGAGAGCCGTACATATACATAGATCGAGTATCGGCTGATGTCGTCTGAATGTGCAGACGTGTTTATTGAATGGAATCCTTCTACTTCGTCAATTCGACGATTCGTCAGATATCAGGACCCTTTGGAGATATCATCCATCTCGCAGCCTGCCTCCACTTCACTTCTGGGGAAACAGTTTGATAATCAATTTTCTAAGGCACAGTGATGTTGTGTGAACTTTTTGGTGCTTTAGAGATACTAATAAGAGTTCCTCACACGAGTACAAACGTTTAATCGTGGGATAAAATCTGATCCTCCAAGCCAAATTTCGGCCTCGGCGGCGACCACTCATAGCCGTAGAGACCACGTGCGCACGACATATTATACTGCAAAAGTATGATAACGACGAAACAGCGAAAGTGATCAAATTGTATCCCCAGGCTCGAGCGATTGGCCATTAAGTACGAAATAGAGTGAAAAATTCGAGCTAGATAGATTTCGCGTGGACAGATCCAATTTGCAGCGGAGCGCTTGTTTTGCCGAGATGGTGTTACAACTAGCCCGGCTGAACCCTACATGGATGGAATGGAACATGCTCTAGATGTCTAATTTTGTTTTCTAATGATCGGCTTGAATTAGCCGTAAAATGTTCATCAGTCGCGTATGGCCAGGCGTGGGCGTGGGCACCGTTTTTGTACGCAACTGATGAGTCATCCGGGCCGACAGATCAGTGGTTACTGGTAACCAGCCAACTAGACCACTAGGCACTGAGCTCACGCTGTAGTCTGCTTATCAGCTCAACCTAAAATGTGCCATCATTATCTACAAATAGTGACAATTTCAGAAGCTACAGATTTATCCTCCAGCGTATCCCCCGCTCAATAAAGATAACGCAAATAATCTGAATGATTTGAGCAAATGTTTGGTTCCCTTCACCAGAATCCAGAGTACATAAATACTCGGCGAAGTAAATAGAGCATGCATAACGAATGTGCCGGAAGGGCGGTCGTGCACCGAGTGGGACAAGCTGGGAGAGCCTGCGAGTTATTATATGCCGGAAGGGCGGTCGTGCACCGAGTGGGACAAGCTGGGAGAGCCTGCGAGTTATTATATGCCGGAAGGGCGGTCGTGCACCGAGTGGGACAAGCTGGGAGAGCCTGCGAGTTATTATATGCCGGAAGGGCGGTCGTGCACCGAGTGGGACAAGCTGGGAGAGCCTGCGAGTTATTATATGCCGGAAGGGCGGTCGTGCACCGAGTGGGACAAGCTGGGAGAGCCTGCGAGTTATTATATGCCGGAAGGGCGGTCGTGTACCGAGTGGGACAAGCTGGGAGAGCCTGCGAGTTATTATATGCCGGAAGGGCGGTCGTGCACCGAGTGGGACAAGCTGGGAGAGCCTGCGAGTTATTATATGCCGGAAGGGCGGTCGTGCACCGAGTGGGACTAGCTGGGAGAGCCTGCGAGTTATTATATGCCGGAAGGGCGGTCGTGCACCGAGTGGGACAAGCTGGGAGAGCTTGCGAGTTATTCTACACTACCTACACGCTCTTTACTGTACACCACTAATAAAATACGCACCAGACCAGACACAAAATAGGAAACTCCAAAGTAAAATGCAAATAAATAAATAATAAATATAAATAATGCCGGACAATTCACACAGCCTTATCTAGCCCCATGGTAAGCAGAGCTTGTGTTATGGGTACTAGATAAGTGATATACATAATACAATATATTACATAGATAGATATGTTTTATTATACTTAGAAAACGACCAGATCACCCGGAACAAATATCTGCAGATTCCGGGGCGGGAATCGAACCCGCAACCTCCTGCGTCGCAGGCGGACCTTCGCCCACCGTGCCATCGGTCGTCTAGATCAAATAAAAATAATAATAAATAGTAATAATCCTATGTCATTCATCATATTGACAGAATTGCGAAATCAATGTCATATAAGGAGTTTTTTTTTTCAAGTGTTTTGATATCAATCCTGAAAAGCCAAAAATATCGAATTATACATTTAATTTCTTGCAATTTAATAATAATTCGATTCGTTTGGCTCCGTGTGCCCTGGCCACAACAGATCACACAAAGACTACTTCGTTGACAAGATACAAATAGCTTCTTAAAATTAATGCTTAACCTTGAAGTATTCTTTGCAACTTTGCCAGATAAAGCTTTCTCCCTCGGCGTCCTCTCGCTCGCACCACACCGGCAGGTCCCAGCTGAAGATATACGATTTGATCCAAATACTTTTTACAGCCGCCCGCGCCTCCGCCGCCGCGCCGTAATGTGCGGAATTATGCCTCGTATGAATGGATCGCTGAATTGTTTGTTGTAGGATTTATCGTGGTAGCGAGTTGGTTAATAAATTGACATAGTATTTATTGTGGCCACGTCAAAAAGAGCATTGAGGACATTCGTGGGTGACTCTGGAAATTATGAAGTTTTTCTGTGCGCATCGCATTTGGCTTTGTCTTTGAAAGGTATCAGAGGTCGAGGGTCTGGATACATTGTTGGAGCAAGTTCCTATGATACCTTCATTCTGTAATCCCGCGCTTGGTATGATAAACGTGCACCTGATCGCTGAATATCCAATTCCCGTTCACCTCGTTAACCTAACTCAAGTCGATACTAGAAAAACTTTCCACAGCTCTCCTGAACTTTTAATTTTATGTAAAATCAATGACCTTTCTCGAGATCTTTTTAACTTTTCGTGAAAGCGTTGGACTTTTAAAATATTTTCCTACTTGATCATCATCATCATTCAATAATGATAGATTTTCATAAAAACGGAGACGTAGTTTCATGCCAAGTCGAATATAAGAAGAATTTGAAAAGAAAAGCTTTACTGTAGCTCGGAAAGTAGAAAACTCGTGAAACTCAATCAGTACCTAACGAAATTGTTGAGATTCCGAGACAGTCGCAAGTAACGTATTGCTTAGAATCCCGTCCAAAAGAACTAACAAGCGACAACCGCGAACAAATCCAAAGCGCATCATTACCTTTCAATTCACAATCCTAAACTTTACGAAGACATCCGTACAATACCTCCTTGCGACATCTACCCTCTCTGTCTTATATACAGCCTGTAATATATTTCGTCTCAGTCGTACAATCGCGGGTAACGAAATTTAAAAACAATCCCGCCAGCCGGGGGTCAATTTATTTAGTTGCGCACATCTCGGGGGCTGTCCCCCGCTCCCCGCCGGGTACCGACGCGGTGCTGAGCGCCGCGATCACACTGCACTAAACCGGTTTTGTCTCAATTTACTTATAAGTACATACCTACTATTAGATGTACGATGCATCGCTCCGTGTTCCAGATACAATTTTATTTTGGAAAGTATCAAACAGCGAGTCTTTAATTCTATACTCGTAAGTTTGGGAAGCTGGTCGTGTGCACGAACGCTAAGACTTTAAATAAAATTGTTTTGTTTTATGTTTTTTATTTGTCTAATTTTGTTACTTCATTGATTTTTTTAAATGAAAACTTGACATGTAATTATCAATTATTGGATTGTAAAATTGTTTCTCAAATATATAAATGAATGATGAACTTCCGCAGGCAGAACTACGGAATAAAAACGAAGTCATTTCCAATTGTTCGATGGCTATGTGATTGCTAAGGTTTTTCAAAATGAGTACTATGTTGGACCGCTTCTTCAGTCCGCTCCTCCTACGTCCTGTCCCCACCCGCGTAACGAGGGAATTATAACCAGAGCCCAGCGGAGCCGGAGCTCAGCACAGCTCGGCGGTTAGAGCGAGCTTTATATCACACCTCGATGTAGCCCTTACTGTGATTGCTCCGTAATCCATTCAGCACTTAAAATGGCTATTGATGCGAGAGACCGGGAGAAGTCTGGTGTTTGTAGGGCCAGGTCCATAGGTCACTGAGTCACATGACTCCGTTAAATACTTACAACTAAAGGTACGATTGCGGTTCTCTATCGGTATAAGATTTCGGTGTAACTTCTAACCCTTTGGTGCTCAGCTTGGTCACGCTTTTCAGTTTGAATCGACGACGAAATCAAATAACGTAAAATATTACCGACGACGCTTAAAACGTTACGATCCGTGTCTAAATCAACATCTTTATGAACAGGAAACAATATTATATGTTCCAGACTCCGAGGCGAGCGCAGCTAGGTCACGTTAGTCAGATTGCTTTGATCAGATCAAACTTTACTTGGTTATTCCATATTTCCCCTTGGAGCCTGCATGTAATCAGGTTGTGCTGAGTTCGTTTTTGAAAATACAAACATTTCGAGAAATTAATGAAATTTTAGTTTTGGATAATATGTGCCCAGATTACGAATGCTCTAATGATGAAAGAATTATGCCCTCGCCTTCGCCATAGATGTCTTTCGTTCTTTATAATGCGAAACAAAAGAAATAAGCTTCGTCGACGATGCCCTCGCGGAAATAAAGTGAGCCAGTTACCGTGTCGTGGGGCTGCCGCGCCGAGGCGCGGTATAAAGTTGGGCGGAAATTAGGCGTTCTATTTATTGTCATTAGTTCTGTAGCCGAAGCACCTGACGGGATTAGGATCCTAAATCTGCCCGCGACGGGCCATAAAGCGGAGATGGACCGGTTTGAAATAACTGCTGCTTAACCTTGGATAAAGTGTGAGAAATAAGTTCTGAAGTATGGTTTATATTGCGCGCGATCAGGGGGGGAAACATTCAAACTAAAATAAAACCAGTCGGATATTTACTTTGACAAGATTCTCCCCCATTTTGATAGACGCGCTCTATCAAAATGGGGGAGAATCTTGTCAACTGTGTTACTTGTATGTATTTAAAAAATAACTACCAAGCAAAACTGTTTTGAAGTGATAGTATCGTGTTGGACTTATATGTTTTGGGCGGGGCGGGGCGGGGCGGGGCGGCTAGGGCGGCTCTATTATCCTTTTCATTTTGAACAGAAATTCACCGGAAAACACCGACCGCTTTCATTTTATAATAGATTACATTTATTATACATTCAAGTATTTAATTCAGCGATTATCTACCCCAAAACGGTTTGGGTACTTTCGTGGTGTTATTCCTTATTGTTTCCGTTCTCACTTGTACAGCTGTTCAGTTTTGTATTCTTATTCAGACTTTATGATGGAAGCGTGGAGCGAGGATCTCCAAGGCGAATGGAATCTTTATGCGAATTTCACAGACTTTCGTCCTTAAGCAGAAATAAAACATACTATACTTATATCACAGAGAAAGATTTAAATCTAAATCTAGTCGTTTGTAACGTGCTCAAGCTCGCGTATTTATCCATTACCACTTCAATGGAACTGAAAGAGCAACACCGACTCTCCACCTCTTTGTATTACAAAATAAAGTAACATTCTAGTTTAAAACTAAAAGCACTACGCTTTTTTTAGGTTTAACTCACGGACTTAACAAAACTTGGATGAAATGTTAATATTAAATGTTATTAATGGGGCATGCGATAACCGTAGTCCAGGCTCGTTAGGTTCCTTGTAGCACACAGTTTACTGACCCAGTCTCGAATGAAGCTCCGACTTGTGCTGACTGTATCTGGTCTCTCCACTTCATTTACGATGGGCGTGCTAATGAAGTTAGCTCGTAGAACGACTTGTTGTCATTATTTTTGTTGTAATATTTTAGCAAAATAACCAACACTCTAAGCGATATCGTAGTTATATCTCTCTGTATATTGTTCGTTCAAAACTGGAAACTGGAAGAGAAGCCTTTTGCCCAGCATTGGGACCGAACAGGCTAATCAAAAAATTAAAGGCAAAGTCATAGATTGCGTTCTGCGAAAGGCCATTCGCTAGTTTTTTTATATAATAAAAAAAACTAGCAGAAACTGTCACAGTTACTGTCTACATGACACATCTACTAAACAACTAGCAGAAACTGTCACAGTTACTGTCTACATGACACATCTACTAAACAACTAGCAGAAACTGTCGCAGTTACTGTCTACATGACACATCTACTAAACAACTAGCAGAAACTGTCGCAGTTACTGTCTACATGACACATCTACTAAACAACTAGCAGAAACTGTCACAGTTACTGTCTACATGACACATCTACTAAACAACTAGCAGAAACTGTCGCAGTTACTGTCTACATGACACATCTACTAAACAACTAGCAGAAACTGTCACAGTTACTGTCTACATGACACATCTACTAAACAACTAGCAGAAACTGTCGCAGTTACTGTCTACATGACACATCTACTAAACAACTAGCAGAAACTGTCGCAGTTACTGTCTACATGACACATCTACTAAACAACTAGCAGAAACTGTCGCAGTTACTGTCTACATGACACATCTACTAAACAACTAGCAGAAACTGTCGCAGTTACTGTCTACATGACACATCTACTAAACAACTAGCAGAAACTGTCGCAGTTACTGTCTACATGACACATCTACTAAACAACTAGCAGAAACTGTCGCAGTTACTGTCTACATGACACATCTACTAAACAACTAGCAGAAACTGTCGCAGTTACTGTCTACATGACACATCTACTAAACAACTAGCAGAAACTGTCGCAGTTACTGTCTACATGACACATCTACTAAACAACTAGCAGAAACTGTCGCAGTTACTGTCTACATGACACATCTACTAAACAACTAGCAGAAACTGTCGCAGTTACTGTCTACATGACACATCTACTAAACAACTAGCAGAAACTGTCGCAGTTACTGTCTACATGACACATCTACTAAACAACTAGCAGAAACTGTCGCAGTTACTGTCTACATGACACATCTACTAAACAACTAGCAGAAACTGTCGCAGTTACTGTCTACATGACACATCTACTAAACAACTAGCAGAAACTGTCGCAGTTACTGTCTACATGACACATCTACTAAACAACTAGCAGAAACTGTCGCAGTTACTGTCTACATGACACATCTACTAAACAACTAGCAGAAACTGTCGCAGTTACTGTCTACATGACACATCTACTAAACAACTAGCAGAAACTGTCGCAGTTACTGTCTACATGACACATCTACTAAACAACTAGCAGAAACTGTCGCAGTTACTGTCTACATGACACATCTACTAAACAACTAGCAGAAACTGTCGCAGTTACTGTCTACATGACACATCTACTAAACAACTAGCAGAAACTGTCGCAGTTACTGTCTACATGACACATCTACTAAACAACTAGCAGAAACTGTCGCAGTTACTGTCTACATGACACATCTACTAAACAACTAGCAGAAACTGTCGCAGTTACTGTCTACATGACACATCTACTAAACAACTAGCAGAAACTGTCGCAGTTACTGTCTACATGACACATCTACTAAACAACTAGCAGAAACTGTCGCAGTTACTGTCTACATGACACATCTACTAAACAACTAGCAGAAACTGTCGCAGTTACTGTCTACATGACACATCTACTAAACAACTAGCAGAAACTGTCGCAGTTACTGTCTACATGACACATCTACTAAACAACTAGCAGAAACTGTCGCAGTTACTGTCTACATGACACATCTACTAAACAACTAGCAGAAACTGTCGCAGTTACTGTCTACATGACACATCTACTAAACAACTAGCAGAAACTGTCGCAGTTACTGTCTACATGACACATCTACTAAACAACTAGCAGAAACTGTCGCAGTTACTGTCTACATGACACATCTACTAAACAACTAGCAGAAACTGTCGCAGTTACTGTCTACATGACACATCTACTAAACAACTAGCAGAAACTGTCGCAGTTACTGTCTACATGACACATCTACTAAACAACTAGCAGAAACTGTCGCAGTTACTGTCTACATGACACATCTACTAAACAACTAGCAGAAACTGTCGCAGTTACTGTCTACATGACACATCTACTAAACAACTAGCAGAAACTGTCGCAGTTACTGTCTACATGACACATCTACTAAACAACTAGCAGAAACTGTCGCAGTTACTGTCTACATGACACATCTACTAAACAACTAGCAGAAACTGTCGCAGTTACTGTCTACATGACACATCTACTAAACAACTAGCAGAAACTGTCGCAGTTACTGTCTACATGACACATCTACTAAACAACTAGCAGAAACTGTCGCAGTTACTGTCCACATGACACATCTACTAAACAACTAGCAGAAACTGTCGCAGTTACTGTCCACATGACACATCTACTAAACAACTAGCAGAAACTGTCGCAGTTACTGTCCACATGACACATCTACTAAACAACTAGCAGAAACTGTCGCAGTTACTGTCCACATGACACATCTACTAAACAACTAGCAGAAACTGTCGCAGTTACTGTCCACATGACACATCTACTAAACAACTAGCAGAAACTGTCGCAGTTACTGTCCACATGACACATCTACTAAACAACTAGCAGAAACTGTCGCAGTTACTGTCCACATGACACATCTACTAAACAACTAGCAGAAACTGTCGCAGTTACTGTCCACATGACACATCTACTAAACAACTAGCAGAAACTGTCGCAGTTACTGTCCACATGACACATCTACTAAACAACTAGCAGAAACTGTCGCAGTTACTGTCTACATGACACATCTACTAAACAACTAGCAGAAACTGTCGCAGTTACTGTCCACATGACACATCTACTAAACAACTAGCAGAAACTGTCGCAGTTACTGTCTACATGACACATCTACTAAACAACTAGCAGAAACTGTCGCAGTTACTGTCTACATGACACATCTACTAAACAACTAGCAGAAACTGTCGCAGTTACTGTCTACATGACACATCTACTAAACAACTAGCAGAAACTGTCGCAGTTACTGTCTACATGACACATCTACTAAACAACTAGCAGAAACTGTCGCAGTTACTGTCTACATGACACATCTACTAAACAACTAGCAGAAACTGTCGCAGTTACTGTCTACATGACACATCTACTAAACAACTAGCAGAAACTGTCGCAGTTACTGTCTACATGACACATCTACTAAACAACTAGCAGAAACTGTCGCAGTTACTGTCTACATGACACATCTACTAAACAACTAGCAGAAACTGTCGCAGTTACTGTCTACATGACACATCTACTAAACAACTAGCAGAAACTGTCGCAGTTACTGTCTACATGACACATCTACTAAACAACTAGCAGAAACTGTCGCAGTTACTGTCTACATGACACATCTACTAAACAACTAGCAGAAACTGTCGCAGTTACTGTCTACATGACACATCTACTAAACAACTAGCAGAAACTGTCGCAGTTACTGTCTACATGACACATCTACTAAACAACTAGCAGAAACTGTCGCAGTTACTGTCTACATGACACATCTACTAAACAACTAGCAGAAACTGTCGCAGTTACTGTCTACATGACACATCTACTAAACAACTAGCAGAAACTGTCGCAGTTACTGTCTACATGACACATCTACTAAACAACTAGCAGAAACTGTCGCAGTTACTGTCTACATGACACATCTACTAAACAACTAGCAGAAACTGTCACAGTTACTGTCTACATGACACATCTACTAAACAACTAGCAGAAACTGTCGCAGTTACTGTCTACATGACACATCTACTAAACAACTAGCAGAAACTGTCGCAGTTACTGTCTACATGACACATCTACTAAACAACTAGCAGAAACTGTCGCAGTTACTGTCTACATGACACATCTACTAAACAACTAGCAGAAACTGTCGCAGTTACTGTCTACATGACACATCTACTAAACAACTAGCAGAAACTGTCGCAGTTACTGTCTACATGACACATCTACTAAACAACTAGCAGAAACTGTCGCAGTTACTGTCTACATGACACATCTACTAAACAACTAGCAGAAACTGTCGCAGTTACTGTCTACATGACACATCTACTAAACAACTAGCAGAAACTGTCGCAGTTACTGTCTACATGACACATCTACTAAACAACTAGCAGAAACTGTCGCAGTTACTGTCTACATGACACATCTACTAAACAACTAGCAGAAACTGTCGCAGTTACTGTCTACATGACACATCTACTAAACAACTAGCAGAAACTGTCGCAGTTACTGTCTACATGACACATCTACTAAACAACTAGCAGAAACTGTCGCAGTTACTGTCTACATGACACATCTACTAAACAACTAGCAGAAACTGTCGCAGTTACTGTCTACATGACACATCTACTAAACAACTAGCAGAAACTGTCGCAGTTACTGTCTACATGACACATCTACTAAACAACTAGCAGAAACTGTCACAGTTACTGTCTACATGACACATCTACTAAACAACTAGCAGAAACTGTCGCAGTTACTGTCTACATGACACATCTACTAAACAACATCACACATAACATATGAATACACAAACAACTCCAAATCATTCTGCAATTAATTGAATTGCTATTATCTCTTGGTAATTGTTACAAACGGGTGTAAACAGTCCGATAATTCCGGTAACGACCCCTTAGACCCCTCAGGGGTACGACCGGCCCGTGGTGGGGTAATTAGCGCGGAGACAGACCCATTCCAACTAGATCCATTTACCGCGGAGAATGGCTTCACGTTTCCGTTTCCAAGAATAGTTTCTAAGATTAGCTTCGTGGAATTACTTCTAGGAAATACTTCGAAGATTCAATGTTCCAAAAAAATAAAGATAGAAATGGAAAAATGACATTTCAAGAAGCATAGTTTCCCTGTAACACCTCTAGTAAGTAAAACACTGTACTTGCACTGTCAAATTAGCGGTTGTATGAGATCGTGTTCGTTTTGTAGGAAGTAAGACTAGACGGGCTTTGTGTTAGTCACCCGTACTTACCAGCTGATGGTATAACAACCATTGTCGTGCCAATGGTAAAAACAGAACAGAATAATGTTTAATTCAAACTAGCTTCTGCGCGCGGTTATGTTTGTGCTTTAACAAAACAAGACATTTTTGTGTTAATCCAGATCTTGAACTATTGCTTAACTAGATATGCAATAAATTTCGGTTTGATTCGTTCAGTGGTTCTGGCGCTAAACACACGCATCATCACACAACATGATACCCTTCAAATAAATAAAATAAAAAGTTTCTTTATTCAGACATAATTATTATCCACACACATAGACGATTACTAAAATAAAAATAAAATACAATAAAAGAAAGCATAAGACATGGTATAAAATTAAAATTATTTTAAAATTCATGGCACAATTAATTGAGACCTTTAGAGTCAACCGTCCGTCGGATGCAAACTGTATGGACGGACGTTGTGTTCGTTTACCAAAGTGAACCAGAACGCGCGGGCAGCTCCTCCGTTTGCGTGCAAATGAACATCAGACTGATTTATGAGCGGAACAATACCAGCTAGCTGAGAGATTCCAAGTGCTTCATATAAAATCGGGCATCAAACCAGCACTCTGCAGAATTAAAAAGGAGTGCGAACGACGACGCCTGCGGGCTTATGGGAACTGGAGCGTTTTATTTCCCTTTTGATTCCGCCTCGAACTACCAGCTGCCGACGGGAACTTCAATAATAGCAACACAAAGCGCCATAGCCGGGGATACGACCTTCCAGTGATAGGTGGGGGTTTCAATCCTGGACAAGATAGATACATAGATATATGTTTCATTTATTTCATTCTTTATAAAATAGCTTCTACCTACTCAATTTAACTTAATAATATATCACTGATGGAATTGGTGCCAAACCATAAACGTGTACTTGTAGCTCAAGAAAAAGAAGCGTAGTATTTAATTTACTTGAGCAGAAGTCAGTTCGTTGCCTTAACGGAGGGGCGTTACTATTCGTTATCTGCTAACGAATACTATTTACGTTAAACGTTCCACTCTCCCAGCGCCATCTTTTATTCAACACTATGAACCTGATGGACGAGTGCGATCTCACTAATTCGTTTTGACCCTATTCTAAAGGGATGGGAGCTATTTTAACGTCTGTTGATACTCTATTCAAAGAGGTTTAGAGTTTTTTTAATATGAATAAGTGAGTGTGTTTATTATTTTATTAAAAAACTATAGTGGTAGTATACAACAAGAGAGTATTTACTTACGGTAGTGGCCGATTTGCTTAACATGGTATTTTTAATAAACTCTTAATAGGTACATAGAAAGGCATAGAGAAAGTGATTAGAAGTTTTCGTCGTTCACTACATTATACCTTCTTATTTTACCTTTGGTTAAAGCCAGCAGAAAACGTAGACATTATTCAAAAAAACAACATTCAACAGAAGACTTAAAGTAAACTCGTAAGTACTCGATCATTTTCTACAACACTAGTTTCCCGCAAATCTGTCGTAGTGGGTCTACGCCGTAGCACCGTAGCACGGCCGCGTAGCCGCGTAGCACCGCTACGGAGCTTTCTTAGCGCCTTGTCTCATACGTCGTCGTTTCTGTTCAAACATGGAGGAAAAACTGCTCCGGTATTTACAATACTCTTTAAAAAATCTGCGTCCTTAAATTTAAATCTAGGTATTTCTTTGTACACTTGTAAGTAGTACATTTTGTTCATAGAAGCTCAGATTTAAACAGAATTTGCATTTTGCTGTAAAAAATCCCGGCGTATTTTCAACGCAGCGTTAGTCTTCATAAAAGCTTATTTAAATGCATAAGTATTTATGCAAAACTTAAAAAATAAGAAAAATAGTTAGCTTTCGGATTAGTTATGCATCCAAATGTTATAATTTAATGAGTTTTCTAATATTTCGACACAGTTGCGCCATGATCACGGAATAACTGACGAAGTTCATTTGAACAACCATTATTTGTACACAATCAATTCCTTCCTGCGTTATTTCTCTTTTACTTCCGTATCCGGCCGCAGCGCACTAATGGCACTGTAGCCTCCATCCAGCTATAAACAAGCTATACACTAGCCATACCTGTTACTGGCTAACAGGCTTAGTTCGTTGGCTAACAAGCTTTACTCCTCTATGCTTGTGTTTTATCGCAGCCAGCGTGTGTGGACAAGGGATCGCTTCGCTACTGGAACTGTGATAATATGGTGTTGTTTTGAGAAAACAGCTTCATTAACGTGAATACTGCGTATTTCAGTAAATAATGTACATTTTGCTATGTTGTATGAACTTGCGGTGTAATGAATGGCCGATGACAATATTCAATGTATCGGTGAGGAATTCTTATCTTGTACCGTACGCGATCAACTTATTATAATTTTAAGTAAGTAATCTCGGGAAATAGGTAAACAAACACGATAAACACAACGTGAAGTTACCTGATCTACATAATGTTGGTATTGGTTGGTATTATTTCGATTCTGTTTCAGTTTTATAAATATGTATGTTAGTTTAGTCTCTAACGTATTGATCATATTGTTAAGTTAGGTTAGGCCCTAGTTAAGTTACTTTGTACTTGTCTTGGAACGCCGTGAAATAAATGATTATTATTTGATGGTTTAATTAAATTATAAATATGTAGAAAAAAATAATATTAGCAATTACTCCTAAGCCCCAAATCACTGGGTACCTAGTTACACTGACGTCACACCGACTAGTGCTAGTCTCCGACTCCGTCCAGTATCCGCCGACATCTACCTGCTGTTGTGTTATTGCGAGTTCCATAACTTTTAAAAGTTATCCGATAAATGAAGGGGAGCTGACGCGTTCAATTTAATATTTAACCAAGACATTAATTAGATTAACGCAACGAGTTGCTTAATGGACTGAACGGCGCCAACTTTATAATGTAACTCTAAATAATTATATAAATAACTGGCCTGAAATACATTCCAAGTTAAATTAACAATTTAGTTAAATGCTCCGACGTTTCACGTGGACGGCGGACTGAGTAGGTACCTAGTTAGGCACAGAGTTGATGGAAACCATCATAACATGAGAACGGCTGCCGATTCTACCAAATAAATATATGAATACTGCCAGGAATACAATCTTTCTTAAAATCAAAATGTTTTGCAAGGCTTGTGTACTACTGGGTCTCTTCAATATAGAGACCACCTACACTACTCATACCTACGTAGAGAGCTATAGCTTCGCGTGCCCATAGGTATCATCCTATAGCTTCGCGTGCCCATAGGTATCATCCTAATACCAAACAGTGATTACGGCACAATCATTCGTCTGATTGGATGTATTAATTACGTGGCCATTAGTGGAGGCAGTGTTGGTCTGTTTGCACGGCTCTGCAAACATTCGCTCCGATGCTCCAATGCTGGCTTAGCTCTTATGGGAATCAATTGATATCACTATTATTGACGTAATGCGTATTTAGTTCGAGGGATTTTGAGAGTTGCCCCTTATTATTTAGTGCCAGGGCCTTGTCGGCGAGTTCCATGCCCTTTGTTTTGTAAAATCACTGAACAAATCCTTTATTCTCCCGGAATTATTCGATTACTGTCAACGCGATCTAATTACGTTTAGCTGCTGACAGTAATTTAACGGTGTTGCGTGAACTCGCTCATTTAATTAGTGAATGAGGCGTTTTCCTCATGTTAAAAAATAGTTCAACCAGACCGAAAAGATGGCGCTTTTAATTTGTAAGTTAATGGTATATTGGTTGGAAATAAGGTAAATTGGGATTTGATATCGTCGTTAATAATAATGTTTTTGTCAATTCCTCACTCCTTAAGAGCCTTAAGATCACTGAAGGTGCCTCGGTACGCCACCCTCGTCAGCTGGAGGAGCTGTCACGGACAGCTGCTGATGTCTGAGGGCTAGCCTCCCGGTCACGGGCCGCTGATAACAGGTGGACAGTCGATAACAGGTGGACAGTCGATAACAGGTGGACAGTCGATAACAGGTGGACAGTCGATAATGGTATACACCTTCCAGATTTGCTGTGTTCGTTACATAAGGGCTTAGTACAACGAGTTCTGTTTCTATGTTTACGGACCTTCCACTGTGCGGGATTTCTTTCTATTGTTTGTCCTATACATTTATGATTAACATTATATTTACGTATCATTTTCTTGATTTCGTAGTTTTTGGGCACATTATAATTTATATAATAGATTAATATATTATATGTATTTTTATGTACATATATCATTATTATATAAAAAGTAATCATAGGGGTTAGAGGTTTCTCTGTCTCACATTATGCCGTTTCGGCGATCCAAGGGAGCGGTTCCATTCAGAAACGCCTTTTAGTTAATTTTTATGGGAATCCGCGTTCACTTGTCATTATTACTAAGAACGCACCTTTACTCGCTCCTTGTTTACTGATTTCTATGTTGTTTTAATTGGAACAAACACCGGCGCGACGCTACAACTTCACAACAAAATGTTGCTCTAGAAAACTAGCTTCTCTGTGGGTTCATAGTCGCTTCTTGTGGTTGTTTCAATGAGCTGTACTAGCGGGGTATACAGTAGTATGTGTGGGAAAGCATTGTGACCGTGTGTTCTATGTGTGCAGGCGACACGGTGTGCCCGAGCGGGATGTTCCGCTGCCCCGAGGGGAAGTGCATCCCGGCGCTCTGGGTCTGCAACTACCAGCGGGACTGCGAGAAAGGAGAGGATGAGTTCCAGAACTGCCGTGAGTATATTATCCATAATAAATCAAATAAATCATTTAATTTATATCTAAAAAAAAGTACGAGAACTTATTTAACTTATTATATGGCCCATAGTAAAAAAAAATATAAAAAAGATTAAATTAACAAGAGGCTTCTTTAATGAAATAAACAAGACCCTCGTGTGAGACAAGAACAAAAGAAACACAATAAACTAACTAAAGCATCCTGCACAGACCAGAGCCCACTCCACAGGTGTGCTATAAGTGCAGCCGGTAGTCCTTGTTATAAGATAAGTGCAGCCGGTAGTCCTTGTTATAAGATAAGTGCAGCCGGTAGTCCTTGTTAGCCACATACATGTTTACGGTAGAATGTGTCGACTCGAACCATCTAATATGAACTCTCTAAAGTTAAAACGTGATTATAGAACTCTTTCTCCACATTCCGCCGTCCCGACTAAGTCGATTAGGCAAATTCGCATGACAATCGCGTTAGGCGAATAAAGTCGTCCTCTAAATAAACCCGAGTGTTATTGGGCCGTAAAGCTGACCGCCTCCTCACGCTCACAGCTCAGCGAGAACAGCTGGCTCACTCGGCTGCCACCAGCAATAACTCAACGCAGCGATCGGCTCTACGACAACGGCCTGCGATGTCAATACGTCGCAGACCGCACATCTATCAATTAGCTCTACAACATTTGTTTTTATTAAATTCAATTGCTCCGCGTAATTTGACGCGTAGACGTAATACTCAAGCAGCCGCGGTGTTTTCTATCTCTGGCAAGCGAAGCGTTTCTGAATACCCTCTTTTTGTCTTTGCCTGTTAAAAGCTTGATATGTCATTTAAAAGTGAATTTAGTGTTAATACAAAGAAAAGTTCTTCGCATGCGTTCTGTCACAAGGGTACAAAAACTAGGTTTCTTTATTTTTTTACTTATTGACTAGCACGATTATATTATAACAAATTACACTAGTACATTCCTAAGTACATTACAATACATAGTTTAGAGCAGATACATATGTAGATACCTCGAGTACTTGATAACTGAGGGAGCCGCTCGCAGCTGGCGCTGGCTTCCGGCGGAAGTACTCGGGAGCCCCGGGGCGCCGCTGATTGCCGGTGAGAGCCACACTGAGGAAACCAATAGAGATCCTCGCTAAATCAACCTAGATCACCGTTCCTTTACATCCGGAACTGTGTTCTTGTAGCTTGGTCTGGAACGATACATTCTCTGTATATCTTCCTTATTTATAAAACTTTGTGACATATTATGTAACGAAGTGTACTAATGTACACAGTTCCTAAAGTAACGAAGTGTACTAATGTACACAGTTCCTAAAGTAACGAAGTGTACTAATGTACACAGTTCCTAAAGTAACGAAGTGTACTAATGTACACAGTTCCTAAAGTAACGAAGTGTACTAATGTACACAGTTCCTAAAGTAACGAAGTGTACTAATGTACACAGTTCCTAAAGTAACGACATGTTCAAACTTAACTGGCGATGGTTTTCACTTAATGGTCCATTTCTTAGTCCCGTCTTCAAGCAGAGCGGTACGAAATATGTAAAATATGTTTTTACTTTATTCGAAATAAATTCTCATCTCTGAATTGTAGAGTAGAAACGTAAGAAAATTGATAACTTCTTGAAAAGAGCTCTGCGGCGTTGAAATAAAAAGTGCTAACGTTTCTTTGAATCTTTGCTTTCATCAAGTACCGAGTTCTTTTCATTTCTCCGTTCAAAGATATCGCCGACTCACTCCTTAGGGTGCCTTTACACCTGACATTTAATATTAAATAGATAAAGCCGCTGCCGCCCAGGCTTTCTGTACAGAACTTTAATAATAAATAAATTATTATTTTTTATAACACAAGCTCTGCTTAGCTTGGGGCTAGTAGACGGTGCTGTGGGTGTCCAATGTATTTTGAAATTAATTATTATTATTGAGAATGTTACAATCGAGTATTAGAAACAAGTTAGAACTAGTGTTTACAATAAATAAATATAGACATCCTATCCAATCCAGCAATGGCCGCGGCCGGGGCACGCCGGGGGCTAAATAATAATATCATTTTCATAGCACATATTTTCACCGGTCCTACCCATTTTTCATATCCTAACACGATAGAGCAGAGTTTCACCCTGATGTTAAGACTATGTGAAGATGTAGCCAACGGACGAGGTACCACGAAGGTATAGAAGACAACATTTTACTTGTCCAATAAACCTTGCGGTCTTGTCTTGTTTCCTTCCGAGATAAAGACAACTGTAAGCCCGTTTCACTCGAAATAGACAACAAAAGTACAAGGTACTCGTAAGTCCAATAAATGGTAATGAAACGTGAAATATATCGCTACACTGAAATGCTGAAAGAATCCGCTGTCGGCGAGTCTTTAACTCGCGGTAGACACCCAGCGCTGTTCCTTACACACACATTGTTCCTGTGGTAGGGTGCGTTCTCGATACATGAGCGAGGCGGAATGGAACGTTTCTGTGCTAGAGATTTCTTTGAAAACTCGTCGGAAACGCGCTCCCGCTTTTCACTTAAAACGCAGCCAGCACCTGTATTACAGATCACTCTCACGCTCACGTGCTACCCTCGAGGCCTCACCCGCCGCTGCCCAGGCGGCCCCTCGTGTGCCGCGGACTGCCCGCCGCCGCTCGTCACTTGTTTGTTTGAGATTACTTTAAACTTGGGGGTGGAGGAATTGCCACGTACAAGTCTCTATTTGCAGCTTTGAAATGGAATTATAATTTTTGTGTTTTTTGTTGAAACTATTTGAGTTTTGTTATCATTTTAACGCATTGATTGCCCGAACTGCCCGCCTGCTCGGAGGACAACCCACCAGGTATAGGTACTGTGCGTGAAAGTAGTAATTATAAAAAAATCTCATCTTTCTGTTTTGTCACTTGTCTACAAGTATATGTAAATACTACGATGTACCTAAATTACATTATGTAAGAAATTCTTTTCGTTTTTGGACTACTGATTTGAAAATTTTCAAAGTTGTCTAAGAAAATTCAGCTTATTCCTCAAACAATAAATAGCGCAGTGTAAAGTAAACAATACATCTATCATCGATATCCCAGCCGTGCCTTTTAGCGCTGCTTCCTGCTGAACACTAGCGCGTCGCCCCGACTCCGCACAAAGGCCTCGCATTGTGCTCCTTTGGGGCCGACATGTGGCTTGCAGGATGATATTGTTTCAATCTGAAGACAGCTTGCCGGAACGATTGCAATCTCGGGGACACTGCAGGTCATTGAAAAATAAGTTCCTTCTAGTAAAACGTAGGTACCTATGTATATCATCTTAGTTTCGACGTCATTCTTAAAATAACCCGTAATATATTTTTTCTTCAGAAATAACGATTAATCACTTTTAACCGACTTCGAAAAATGATGTGATTCTAATTTCTGTTGTATATCTACGTATGTTTTTTTTATGTACATTCGTAGATTTCTCCGTCAGTTACGAACCGATTTTGAAAATTATAAATAAAAATAAATAAATAATGCTGGACAATTCACACAGCATTACCTAGCCCTATGGTAAGCAGAGCTTGTGTTATGGGTACTAGATAACTGATATACTTAATACAATACATTACATAGATAGATATTTTTTATTATACATAGAAAACGACCAGATCACCCGGAACAAATATCTGCAGATCGTACACACAATTGTTCCGAGGCGGGACCCGCAACCTCCTGCGTCGCAGGCGGACCTTCGCCCACCGCGCCACATCAGTCGTCGAAAATGATTTCGCTATTGTAGTGTTATCGTTGATGTAGGCCTCTAACATTCGTATTCCCACGGGATTAGTATTATATCTATAGTTTTATTTTATTCAATAACCAAATTACACTTGGGTGCAAGTATAAGTAGAGTAGATCATTCGAAGAAAATATATATAGAAAGTACAAATCTATCGAAAATCAGACCGGATCGAATCGGATGCTAATCTATACTTACTACCTACACCGTGCTCCTGGAGCTCACCGCATTTCCTCTCAAGTCCGCTCACCCTTGCAGCTAGTCCTTATTAAATAAACTAACTGTAACGTTTAAAGTGAGGTGAAATTGAACCATTAATCGGCAGCGGGTCCAGCTCTCCATTCACGTCGCGCCCGACGCAACGACGTGACGGCGACGGGCCGCGTGCGCGCCGACGGGACGGGACAATACGCGACGCAAATCAATGAACGGTCTCCATGAATGCACCGACCAAGGGATTTATTGCAAGTTCAAAGCTCTCGCGAGTTTCAATTAAAATGGGATTTTAGTGCGAAAGTTAATGGGCGCTTTAAATAGAAAGCACAGTTTAAAATATAGTAAAACCATTTAGATATGTCCATTATTCATCTAGATACAGTTATCCATACTAGCTAGCATTATGTCTATTATTCATCTAGATACAGTTATCCATACTAGCTAGCATATATCGGGTATGCGAAGTGCACAAAGGTACATTTCATGTTATTTATTTGCATCAACAAGCACACTCTCTACTATTTACTCGTAGTTATGCAAGGAATCGGGATCAAATCGTCGATCGTCCTTGATAAATGGATTCCATCCCCGTAGAGATCCCCACACAACCTGTTCCGCTGACCGGCTCCAAATATCCCGGAGTGCATTCTCCAGAGGGCTAACATCCGTAATCCTGAACCTTCGATCTCCCCCGCGCCGCCCCGCGCCCCCTGAGTGAGCCCACGATTGCATCGCGTGAGAAATGACGCTGCAATTGTACGACTGCCTCCAGATTTCCCCGTGGATGGCCGCAAGCTGGCGGTCTCAGGGTTGCAGCGTATTGTCTACCTGGTACATTACATCACTTCATAACCTTTTACCTGGTTGGTACTGAAAGCAAGCTACATTATTTTATGTGGTGTAACTTATTTTGAATAAGAACTGGTATGTCTGATACCTAAATTTTTATTGTTCGTGCGAAAACGTATAAAAAATCCAGCAGTCAAACGACAAGGCTAATAGGAGCTGAAAAAGCTGTCGTTGTTTTAAATTGAAGTGGCAGCCCTGCGCCTAGTTGGCCCATTTCACGTGACACAAAGCGAGCGAGGCATTGTGTGGAGGCGCGCCGCCTCGTGTGGGCCGGGGCAGGCTTACGGGGGCAGCGAGAACAAACACGAAGAACTATTTTTAAAAACTTGTACAGAAAACCAACAAGAGCAAAAAAATAAGCTTTAAACCCTTGCTTAAATATAAAATCCCAATAGAATGGAGCGGTGGGTAGGGCGGGCTCCAACTCCGTTATTACTTCATTCCGCCCGCCCTCAATCAAACTATTTGGGCGGCCGCGCGTAAACACCTTTGTGAGTTAGGCGGTCGTGTAATTTCGCATAAAATATATTGTTCGGGTTAAAATACGAGTGCTGTTTATGTTGGAATTAAAAAAAACATGAAATTTGCATACAATTTATCTCGGTCGTGCGAGCACCTACTCCTATGGGGTCCATAGAGGGAAAATGCAATTTATATTTTAACGAGTTTTATATAAAACAAGCGTTTTATATAAAAACCTTTTTTAATATAAGTAGAGGTAAAATACCCTGAACATATTGTAGATTTGCATGGGCCTCACTATACCTATAGATAAACTTCGCCAAACCTGCATGAGTCCGATCCCTCCTAAATCATCCCCAATGCTGACTGTCTCGCGGCTCCATTCTATTCCCATTGTATTTTTCACATCCTCACCTGGATCCTTCAGGACACAGTGAACGCACAGGGCAGCCAGTTCAAATGGTCTTGGCTTGCTGTCCCATGGGAGGTATTAACAACCATAAACTCGAGATCCTATTATGGTAGTTGTTAACACACGTTTTTTCCGCCGTGAAAATCTTCGGTTTCCATGGTGATAATCCCGTCATCTGTGAGTGGTTGTATGGTTCAAAGGCCCTCTGGAGATTCATCGGGAATGAATCGGGTTACATATCGACGGAGTTCAGTTACCTATGGATATGGTCATAATAACAAATGAAGCATTATCATAGGAAAATAATTCCAGAATAGCCAATGACGTAACACCTAGCTACGCCGTAGCACATTGTATACTAAAGCTTTTCAAAGTTTAACCAAGAACGTAGTCCTTGTATAGATAGCTCGCCTTCCTGATAAATATACCGAGGCATCCTGTCCCATGTCCATGTCCTGAATACTGTATAATGTAAGAATGAGCAAGACGTTTGTTATTGAAAAGGTGTGCAGTGTGTGCGCTGTGCTCTCCGCGGGTTGTACCTCCCGGTGCTGATTGATGGCCGAGGAGGAGGAGGCGGTAAGCGATACTCTTGCCTTATGCATGAGCGGCGCTGTTTGTAAATATATTGGACGCTAATGTGCAGTCAATACTTAGCAATGACTGTGGGGATTGCTATTGGGGATTGCTATTTTAAAAAGGTATTTTCGAACAGTTATAGTTTTATATTATTACGATTTATGCTGTTAGTTATTGAAAACTTTTTCACTTCTCTAGCTCAAAAGTGTCATAACAGCGTAGCTTAACACGAATACGCCCTATATACATATACATAATATATTGGGTTCAAAGTATGAACTTATTGCTGTATGTAATTATCAGCCACTACACGACACGCATTAAGACTCGACTTTTGGATATTCCTTTTACAACGAACTTAGTACATTTGAACTTATTTTTGAAAATGAAACTGAAAGAGCCTCATGGTTAGTGTTCAACCTTTATAAGGGTGAGTTTTACTCCGTGTTAGAATGCGTAGTAGGTACTAAAGTCATTTAAAACGGGATACTTACCAAGATTTGATTTTTGAGTTTGCGTAGTAGGTTTAGTTTGCGTTACGAAAATTTTGCTGGTACAATCGGGTACAAACCCGGTACAATCGAATATGATCAAAAAACATGAATATCTCAATGTCGGTTGCTAGGTTCACACAGCTGGTTTGCGTGGCGTGTAGCCAATACACAAAGTTTGTTGTAGCGCGAAATAACTATCGCGAGTTTATGAAAAAACGAAGTAACTAAACTACTGTCCCTCTGTCTTGGACTACTTGGACGATTCACAGTTACGAACGAAGGCGAAGGCATCGTGAGGGATAGGCTCGCGACATTGTTGCACAGTCTTATGAGAAGTAATGAGTGAGCTAGTTCATAGTCCGGCATACTTTCCGGGAGATAGCGGAGTCTGCTTCGGACCCGCGCCGCGTCCCCGAGGTGACAGGGGAACACAATAACTCACTACTTGTGCAATAACAATCGCACCTCGTGATTAAAAGTTTGCGCGACTTCCGGCCTCGTCGGCCACCGTCGGCAACTGTCGGCAAGTTTGCGCTGCGTGTCGCGAGTTTAACACAGTTGTGCTAGGTTCCGCACAAGTTCATCCTAGTTCAGCTCACATCAGTCAGTAGTTGTCAGCGCGGCGAGACACTTGTGTCTATCGATATAATGGATGGAATATAATGAATCTGATTATTACTTCCCCAAGCCTAGCTTTCAGTATTATATCCGGTACTCACAGTGAGGAGAGCAACTGATGGTTATGACGAGGCTGTAAGTGAGTTAGTAATCTATGGCGGGTAACGTTCGCTTCTTTCGATCTGGTATAACGCGCGGCTGTGATGGATCCCGCGGGGGAACTGAACCTGCAACTAGCGTTACCAGGAGTCCCGATTTGAGCGGAACGTCCCCAGTCCCTCGTTTTCAGAGATCTGGGGACGCGTCCCGATGTGCTCCCGATCGTCCCGACAAATGTATTAAACACCATTAATATTAGGAAAAATAAATAAATACCGCATCACTTCACTACATCGAGTGTGACAAACCGCTTAGAACAGTGCGCATCACATCACTTCACTACATCGAGTGTGACAAACCGCTTAGAACAGTGCGCTAGCGCTTAGCTTTGTTTTGTTTTGTCCCCGCCCCGAGCCGCTCCGCGATGTAAATGTTCGCGGGAATGCTTGTTATGACATATCATCGTGTTGGTTCTCACTAAGAAGCTTATTCTGTTATAGAAATGTTAGGTCATGTTAGTAAGTTTGTTTTTGTTAGTATAATGATACGAATGCGCTCCTGCACGCGCATAGCGCGCCGGGCTCCTACTACGTGAGGGCAGGTCTCAGTGAGAGACTGGGAGGTTGAACTTCCATTTTTAGTGACCAATGGGTGATAATCTTGTTCTAAGCATATCAGTCAATTGTTCTCATAGGGTTCGAAGAAGTTGTCCCCTATACAACCGCATCAAATCCGTTGCGTAGTTTCCAAGGTAGGTATAACATACATGGGGCAGACCGCCGCGGGAACCGACCTATATTTACCTATATTTTCATATTTATTTTATTGTATATGTACATTTAGTTTTATAGTATGTAGTGATTCGGTGCTGGCAACACTACCTGCAATCATCTCCGCCGCAAGCGGTCTCTTCTCGCTCGCTGCGGCACCGACCCAACTGTTAGATATTACGTGTGTACATCACAGTGCGATGTTGAATATAAATGTTGAATTGTCCACAGCGCCCCCTGAATGTGACGCCGGGCAGCTGACGTGCGGGCAGTACGTGTGGAACAAGACATACTGCATCCCGCCGCACCACCGCTGCGACATGCACGTCGACTGTGTGGACGGCACCGACGAGGCTGACTGCAGTACGTATGAACCTCCTCACCTCACTATCTAGTACAAGACTTACCTACTGCATCACTACCCTACTACCTGCTGCTGCACACGTGCGACACGTATACTCGTAGGTACCTTCCACACGCGTTTCTGTTCGCTCATCAAACTTGCACAAGACAATTTGGTTCTACTGTCGAGGAATAATCTCGTATATAATGGGTTAGTTTGATCCCTTCAAATAAATCTCCTATTTTTCAGCGACTAGGATGTGCTTTTAATTTGTTTTATTATATTTTGACACGCAATATCATAATATATTCATAATATATTTCAAACGCGTGCGAAGCCGCGGGCCGCACATAATGAACAGCATTATGAATTTGGTGATTTATTCGGTAATAATTTATAAAAAGTGCTCTATTTATTTAGGTTCATGATAATAAATAGCAACACGCATGTGCGGGCGCGGTAACGAACCGGATGGCTCTGCGTAATTACAAGGAAGGCTACGTTACGTTACGTACGACGCGGCACGGATCGCATTACGCGGATTACGCGCATTCCGCCGCGAAAACTAGCTCCCAGGCATTTCTACAACCGTTCGACATTACATACTCGCACATATGTACATATGTACTGGGCTTACGTTACACTTACGGCAGAAACAGATGAGATCCCCCTTCAGTATTAAAGATCCATTTGTGGAATCCGATATCGCTTCTCCGATTCTGACATCACAGAGACTTTAGACATTATACATATATTATTATGTCGATATATTGTTGAGTAGAAAAATCTAATTGTTTAGTTTGGTATATCTATGTTATATCATGTATATCAATGTACATATCTATTTTAAGTCCTTTTGTATAGTACGTGTTCCTACGGCTTGGGCTGATCTAAATTTAATCAAATATGTTTAATGATATATTAATAGTCATTATGTATTTATCATCCTTTCAAAATCTGTCAATAGAAAACCATCAAATCATCTGGCACCTCTAATTAGTAAGTCTACAGCGAGTAAGCCTAGTATGAGTCTTAACGGCCAGACAATTACACAGGAGATCTAATTCCACAAATGGCGAGCCCATTCATCACAACAGTGAAGGTTCTCGCCGAAATTGTTGGAATTATCAGCACTTATCCACTCTGGTTGTTTACCAGTTTCGCGCAACGGGGTTAGTTGACCACTTTGTAGTAATCTTGTGGACAAATTAACTAGTAACTGTGTGCGGCACAACAACAGTCTGTTTCGGAGATGTTAGCTCTAGCAGACAGCTGCTGGGAACACTTCCATAACCAACCGAAATAAATCTTATCCCGCGTCTAACGCTTTCAATAACGACATTTTTAAAGTCCGTCCTCACTCGCGCGAACTTTACTTTCGACGCAACTCAGCAGAACCAAATTGAATTGGATGAAATACGAGTTACGTTTTTCATTGGTTTTCCACATGAACCCGAGCTCGTGTAATGCTGTTCAGCTCGGGCGCCGCTCGGAGTGTGATTGCAGAAGATACTACTTTCTCCGAGACTATTTGACGACGTGGGCGACGATCGCTCGTCAATTGAGAATCCTTAAGTCAAAGCCTTCTTCAAGGAACACATTTTGCTCTTGTTTGTAAGAAGCAAACTGTGTACCTAACAATTATTAATGATGTATGTTGACTCCATTAAACTGGACAGGAACCCTACGCTCAGTCAATACACACTGTCTTGCAACAAGAAAACAATCCAATCATAATAAATGGAAAGTTCCAAACACATTATAGTCATTACAAAGTTGTTACAAGTTAAATAATACTCCTCATATTCCGAAGAAGATCGCCGGCCGGGTGGGTAGGTGGGTAGATAGGTAGCTGTAGGTAGGTAGGTACGGAACAGGCACATCTGATACGAGCGACAAACAAAAACGCAATTTCCTCACCATTAAAACTTGCCCACTTGTTGGGATCTGCCCGTGTCGCCAGGCTAGCGAGACCCCGGCTTGCCAACTCGCTTACGAGTTTTAGGATGCATATGGGCTCTAGAACTCAAGAATGAACATTGAGAAGTTCTTGAAGGAGTTCAGTGATCTGCACCATATCGCTACGTTGCGGATGGGTTACATACAGGATGCCACGTAACCTGTGGGCCGATAAGGGCTGATTCCGGACCTCGCTAAACGTTGAATATTTTTTAACTGTTATTGAAATAAGTTAGGCTTTTTTCTTCTTATTCGTGTTTTTTCACGCAATCTTGCATTAATTAACATTACAATTATTTCATATACAATTACCTACTATAAATAGTATGATAATGTTCGAAATTCAAAAAAAATTAGAACAAAAGGATATCAGAATAATCAATGTATAGGTAACAAAATCGTACAACTCAAAAAATAATTAAATAAATAATGCTGAACAATTCACACAGCATTATCTAGCCCCATGATAAGCAGAGCTTGTGTTATGTGTACTAGATAACTGATATAAGTACCTACATAATGTAATACATTACATAGATAGATATTATGAAAAATAATTCTTATAAAGAAATAATAAATGAATTGTACATTATTTAGAAATTGTAACATAATCGTCTATCTACATCTACACTGTATACATTATATTTCCTTCAGTAATATTTGTACCAGGCCCGTTGCTCTCGCTCGGTCCGAGCGATGCGTCCGCGTCACATTTCAAACAAACAGATCGCTGTAAATCGTCTGTATAAGTATATATTTGTTAATATGGATAACATTAACTCCAAGAATGACACGAAAAAACGCATCGCCGTCGCTTTTGTGCAGCGGCCGCCAATTATTCGCTCAATTGAGAAAGGTACTAAAGTGGCAAGGCTCAGCTAGGTTTGTTTCAAATAGTTACAAAAGTGGCTAATCTAGCGCAATCCGCAGTTAGCTGGCAACAGCGTTCCCGTTTCGCAGTAAGTTTGGCGCGCGCCTCCGCGGCCGTCTGAAGTTCGTCTCGAGCCCGCGGGGCTCCGGCGGCGCTGGTGTTGGCACTTCGTTGACAACTTCTCGCGAGATATAGGGCGCTGTTTCGGCTTCGTTATGTTTATTTACATTAGATACTTAGTAAAGTAATGAACTAGTTACGGTCTGAGAGGATTTATATTGCTTTCAACAAATCAAATCTCAAACTTGTAAGAAGTTTGGAGAAAAGTCGTGAAAACTTGTAAACTCGGTTTCAAAAATCTCTAACTCTGTAGACATGTTGGGTGTTCTTGTTAATCAAGTCTCGGCATGCAGTAGATACTCACTGAACTGAACCACTTACTTATCAATCTGCTTTAGAAAACGGTTTCGTAATAATGGCCAAGTAATTTTTTTTAATGTATTATTCTTACGTGGTTCGTGCCTAACCTAACCGGATTGGTATCAAAATTAAAATGTAACAAAGTAGAAAACTCTCAACTCGTCCAAAATGCAAACCGCCTGAATTCTTGAGCACTGAATAACTCAAAGCGAATAATTTGCTCAACAAAGGTGCAGGCGACACTCAAACTTTGCGACAACTCAAAAACTCGAGAAAAATGCTAGATCCGAGACTTTCAGCAAACCTATAATAGACCGCAAATTATGCTCTTTCCGATGATCCAAAGTTTTGTGGTTCCCTCGAGGTGCTTGTCCCTTGGAAGGAAATATATGGTAGGAGTATATCGGTTCCGATCCCTACCGCACCTGTATCAGTTACAAACCAAACAAATTGTAACCCGCTAATTTAAATTAGAAATGTCTTTATTCCCATCTGATAGAGTAAAATCGTATAGGACTGTCAAACACGTTTTGTAGTTTCAATAGCTGTGAGGCAGCGAGGGGCGCGGGAAGCATCGGCCCACTCCACTCCGTCAGCCCCGGGAGGCCTGGGGCGGCTTGGGGAGGCCTGTTGCCACGCAGATACAACTGCAACTTTTAATGGGCTTGTCGAATTCAGGGGATAATTTTACGATGCGCTATCGCAATTCGAGAACATGGAGCTTCGGGATTTCGCAGCAGACAGATTTAGCGAACGCAGAGTTTGGCGCAAGTTGGTCTCACTATCCGTGGAGTAAAACATGGGACGTGACGGTTCTACCTGCTGACATTCGATACAAACTGTCTCTTCTGTTTTCGGCCTGTTTATGCAAACGAACAATGCATCTTATGTAAATAGTCGCTAGAGGCACGTCATTACAAGACTTTACTAAAACTACTCATATACACCTTATTATGTATCCGGAAAGTAACCGCAGTGAATGTTAATGTGCTCCAGTGCCTGTAAGAATGTAGCGACTGCAGACGATATACTCAACTCGTCTGCAGGATGCCTTACAATACCTGCTTGGTTTGGCTCACTCGAAACCGCAGTGGCTTTTCTACAACGTGCATTCCACATACATGCTCCGAACCAAATGAACTGAGTGAAACCGAGCGCGGCGGCGCGGGCCGAGCGAAATGGTTTAGCTTGGACTGTTCGGGTAGAAAGGGAGCAACGCGTTTCCCGAACATACTCACACCCAAATAGAGCTCGTAACTTCTTAATGCTGTGGGAATGGGTAGTACGATGCACATACAGTTTTAATAATGATTTTTCCACTGGATTTGGTACTCCCTGGTTCAAAGCAATAATTGAAAATATTTGTTATTAGTTTCAAAATATATCAGAAGAAGAACGTTAATTGATCGCCTTTATATTCTGCCGTGTCGCTTGTACTTGCGACATTTGCATTTCACTGAAATCGAAATGAGACTCCGTGACTGTGTGTGACGAGAGGACACAGCGCTGGGAGACGAGGCTGCCTCATTTCATTTCAAACCTTTAATTCAGATAAAATATATTTTTTTACTAGTAAAGTAAAGTAAAGTAAAAAATCATTTATTTCTTTAGGCTTACAAAATAAGCACTTAGACAAGTCATATTTATACATTAAATTATTATCAAAATAAAATATTTTACTGTTCACTTCAATTTTTTGTCCACTAGTGGAAGAAGTGAAAAAGAAACCACTAGCATGTTCATCTCTTATATGTCTAATACATGGTTATTTGATACTTAAATACTATTTGCTTATACGTGTAATGAAGTCGATATTTTGTCTGTTTTATCTTTTGGAAAATGCTTCCTGTAACCCCTTCACAAACGACTAAGGTGCATCATCTTGATCTTCTAAGAAATTAATTGATATCTAAAAAAATTACGACATAGAAGGGTCCTGAACCCACAACCTTCTACTTAGTACACAACATGCTACTTATATTAAATTGCTGTTCAAAGACTAAAGTCATCTCGAGCTTGTTCTTGTTCAATAAGACGAGTGGCGGAGCACCGGCGGCAACCGCTCGTACCTGTAACGCACGTCCGCCCTCCGCCGACTTGAACAATATTCATTCTATATCCCATTGTTTAGTTTATTCGGACTATTTACAATCAAACTCACAAGCATTTTTGTCGGCTCGCACCCTATTTCCAATGAAGCTGGCATGTACGCTAAAACATTGAACAATTCATGTTAACAAACTGTACCACAATATTCGTTTTCAAAGCCAGTTTCGTCCATGCATTAGGTACCACCGAGCGAAATGTTAATTAAATGTCATGTAGGTAATTGTGGAGTATGCTAATGTCGACAACAGACTATGCTCTCTGTAATACCGCCTTTGTTGCGTTTGAAAGCAAGGGCTTAAACCCCTTATAACGAGAAGGCATATCGGCTTTGCAGGCGGAGGAGACGTGGGCTACTCTGTGCTCAAAGGCCTTTTTACATAACTTATGAAAATTGCATTTTCTGCATAAAGCGTACAGCTTTATATACCAGTGTCAGAATATATTCTCGCGCAAAGACCTGACAAACAGAACCATTAACGATGACGCTGGATGGTTCCCTTTGGTTCAAGCAGCCCCAGGGAGACGTCCCGGCCACCGCTCGGCATGTTCTACCAGCTGGTCTGATGGTGGCCGTGATGTATGTAGTGCCTACGTCACACACACTCACGTTTGTTTGTAGATAATAGCAAGTGTTTGTTTACATTTCCAGCATACCGCAAGTGTCAGGCGGACGACTTCCAGTGCGGCATGGAGAGCACGGGCCCCGGCAAGGTGTCCGCGCAGGGACCCTGCATACCCAAGGCGAAGAAATGTGACGGGTACGTACTGCATCCTCACAGGAATAATGTAAAAACAAGAAAAAGTTTTATGACACATATAAAATATTTGTATTTGACGACGAAATAAAAAATATCTATTTATATATTATATATTTATATATGTATTGTATTATGAATATTATTATGGTCTCCAATCACCCCGGTCGGGTCTCCACTACAGTATAACCACATTAAACTAGCCCTAAAACTTTCTGATCGGCTTAGGCTGATGCCGCGTCGATAATACTGGTGAGAGACCCTTATCCAGCGCTACACTGTAGTACGGTAAACTGTAGCCTGGAAGATATCGCTTCTAAGCGATAAGGCCGTCCATTGTACTCATCGCATGTAATTACCTGTATCTGGTGTACAATAAATGTATGTGTCGGCAGGTAGAAAATGCCCACCCTTTGTATAGTAAGTTATGGGTATGTTGTGTTCCAGATACCTGGACTGTCGGACGGGGCGGGACGAGGTGGACTGCGGGGAGGGGTCCGCGGTAGCGTGTCGGTTGGACCAGTTCAAGTGCGCGGCCGGGAACAAGTGCGTGGACGCGGCCGCCAAGTGCGACCACAAGGACGACTGCGGAGACAACTCCGACGAGGCGCATTGCAGTGAGTCTTATCATTATTAGATTAAGGTTGTCTTCACGTTGAAATGAAAACCCGTTAGGATAGACCATCCAACCAATCAGGCATGCACGCCTGTTAGGCAAGAAGATAGTACGCAATACACTTTTATGTGAGATGTTACTGCGGATCACAGTTCCTACACTCAGTAGCAGACGATACATTGTACTGTCGGTGCGGAGAGACGTGGCGCTGGAGAAGTACATGCTGCGCGGGGAGCTGCACCACCCGGCGGTGCTGGCGGCGCTGCGGCTGCGCGTGCCCAACGACTACTTGGGCGCGCGCCGCCGCCCCGCCATGCTGGAGGTGCCCACTTGTAGGACCAACCTACTTAAGTTTGCCCCTATGTCACTCGCTATATATTTACTCAATGTTCTGTCCAAAAACAGCGTGGACATATTTTACGAAAACCTGCCGAGAGCCATGAAAAAGGCACAAAATTTTATTGAAAAAAAATTATAAATTATTTAGTATTGTGTGTATGTACAAAAATATGTAATTTTTAGTATAAGTAGTTATAACATCGCCTTAGGGCTTAATAAAAAAACCTGTTATGATGTTATTATCTCTATAAATAAATAAATAAATATGTGTAGATGGTTTTGTTTCTTATAAAGACGATGAGGGGCTCACGGCGTAGTTTGTAGAGTAGGTATAGTATTACTGTTGCAATTAATAAGTACCAAGTATAAGGACCAGTTGCGGCCTCGGCCACTCCATTTTACACAGACCTGTGTCTGTAAGAACTGTTGTTAACAAATGAATGGTATTGTCCAGGCTTCCCCCCGTGCCACATCGGGCAGTTCCGGTGCTCCAACGCGCTGTGCATCCCGGCCACGTACCACTGCGACGGGTACAAGGACTGCGCGGACGGGTCGGACGAGGCCAATTGCACCGCCATCGCCTGCCCTGACAACAAGTACCTCTGCCCCAAGGGCGGGGCCGCGGGCGCGCACAAGTGCATCGCGCGCTCGCAGCTCTGCGACGGCAAGAAGGACTGCGAGGACAATGCGGACGAGGAGGCTGCCTGCTGTAACTATACTTACATACTAACTCTTCTAATAACCTAATTAGGTATAGGTCACAGAAAGTGTTTCTTTTTTACCTGCCCTTGTCCCATATATGTACATATGAGGGAGGTTCGTTTCTTAAACAGTTATTTTGTAATAAACAGCACCAGACCACAATTAAATAGATCGTTGATATCATGCAACCTCTAAGACGTGCTCATCACAAGTGCACAAAGTCCAGCCGGACTGAATGATCTGCATACCGAAGATTATTATGCAAAACACTAAATGATGAGCTTGCATCGAGCCAACTCGAGATCAAGACTCCGCTTGAATATCTTACAAACGCTTTTCATATAAGACATGACAGACGATATCAAAAATTACCAATGGAATTGTGCAATCCACTAAAAACCAGACATCTCGTCTCCCAAGCCAACCTAACCACACTCTGCTGGATAACGAACTAGGCTCTGGGGAAAATATCAAACAATCTTCATAATTTCATAACTCATTGATTTTACAATTATTATCTATTACTTGACACCGGCAGAAAAGTGTCCAATCAGCCACAGTTGCCATTAACAGAGAATCATCATCCCAATCAGGCACAGTTGCCATTAACAGAGAATCATCATCCCAATCAGCCACAGTTGCCATTAACAGAGAATCATACTCCCAATCAGTCACAGTTGCCATTAACAGAGAATCATCATCCCAATCAGCCACAGTTGCCATTAACAGAGAATCATCATCCCAATCAGCCACAGTTGCCATTAACAGAGAATCATCATCCCAATCAGCCACAGTTGCCATTAACAGAGAATCATCATCCCAATCAGCCACAGTTGCCATTAACAGAGAATCATCATCCCAATCAGCCACAGTTGCCATTAACAGAGAATCATCATTCCAATCAGCCACAGTTGCCATTAACAGAGAATCATCATCCCAATCAGCCACAGTTGCCATTAACAGAGAATCATCATCCCAATCAGCCACAGTTGCCATTAACAGAGAATCATCATCCCAATCAGCCACAGTTGCCATTAACAGAGAATCATCATCCCAATCAGCCACAGTTGCCATTAACAGAGAATCATCATCATATATTGCCAAATGAAAGAAGTCAAGTCAATCCACAAGTCAATCCCTTCAAATGATGAATAAATTGCATTGTCATAATCTGTATACCTATGTGTTGTTTGCAGCGACGGCGTCGTGTCCCGCGCTGGAGTGCGAGTACAAGTGCGTGGCGTCCCCCTCGGGCGGCGCGTGCGCCTGCGTGGCGGGGCTCACGCTGGCGGCGGACAACCGGACCTGCGTGGACCTGGACGAGTGCAAGGAGTGGGGCTACTGCCACCAACTCTGCGTCAACACCTTCGGCTGTGAGTACCATCCTCAAGTCCTCAACTGTTGTCCACTGGTCTCTACGATCGCTACAATGGACCCGTCCTTAGCTACCAGCATCCAGCGGTTTACTCTACTTTCACCAGATCGTCAGCCCACCCTGTAAGGAATCTTTATCCGTCTGTCCCTGCAGGTCGCACCGCTTAGAAAGAGTCATAGATATAGTATACTACCAAGCATCAAAACGATATTTTGATTAATAAGTCTCTTAGCATTTTGTATAGGGAAAACATTGAATTACCTCGATGCTAATTTCAATCAGATTCATCAGATATTTTAACGTAACTATTAGTAGTCAATGAATCGCGAAACAAGTGTTAAGTATGAGTAGAGCCAGTAAAACGTGCTGTTCCTCCTCAGCGTACAAATGCGCGTGCGCCCCCGGCTACCGGCTGGTGGAAGGCAAGTGCAGCGTGGCGTCCCCCGCGGGGGCACCGGCGCTGCTGCTGGCGCACGGGGCCGCGCTGCTGCGCATGGACCTGCACGCGCGCAGCCCCCACGTGCTCGCCAACGTCACGCAGGCGGCCGGCCTCGACTACCACTACAGGAGGAACCTACTCTTCTGGTCCGATCTCAAGACGAGGAAGGTCAGTCATGTTGACTCAGTTTTGGTTGTTATCTGCTCTGCAGACAGCGTTACTGGGTCAAGGTCCGCGCGTTTTGGCCGATGTAATGAGAATTCGGCATCTACATATTATTAGGGTATTACTAAGTTAAGGTCCCCAACCCGCATGTCCTGCGTAGGGATTATGGATAATAGTCCATAATTCCCCAATGACATAAGAGTTATGAAGGCGCTTATCCAGTGGGCCAATAAGCTGTTGTTGAAGTTAAAGTTGTCGAAAATCAGGACCGAACTCGCAAAAAAAATGTGCATTCTTGATCTGCTTGAGTTATTGTCAGCGCAAGAGCTAGCTTTCAAGGTATAAAAGAGAACTTGGCTTGCTATTATACTACTATAGATAATAATACTTAGCCAGACATCGAACATTATAGCCGAAGGATCTCATCATAAATATGATTTTCGAGGCCACAAAACCGCAAGGATTGGAAACGTAAGCAAACTGCCAAAGGGCGACCTTGCCCGGAAGCGACACTATCAAGCACAGTTTTATATGTTTTACAATATTATTGTATAATTAATTTCCAGATCCACTCGCAGCAGCTGAACGCGCCGCCCACGGAGCGCAGCTACGCGGGCACGGAGATCTCCGTGGCAGGGTCGTGGGCGCCCGTGGCGCTGGCCGTGGACTGGGTCGGCGACAAGCTATACGTGGCCGACGCCGTGGGACAGAAGATCGACGTGTTCGAGCTGGACGGCCGATGGCACGCCGTCGTGCTCGGCTCCAACCTCACCAGCCCCGCCGACCTGGCGCTCGACCCCACGCTGGGGCTCATGTTTGTCGCTGATAGTAGCCAAGTGAGTGTTTGTGGTTAAGCGACTTGGTGCAGAATGTAGATGATGAGTATCTGCCCCTGGCTTAGTTCTGCTGGTCCAGGGGATCAACGAAACCAATCGCTTCAGTATGACAGAGGTTTAGTCGCAGAATTGCTACCATAATAGATACCTTTTGTTATTGAATCACCACACTCCTAGCTCAATGGCAGCCGTTGCTCTGACTCTGGCGACCACTCGATGCAATATGTGCAACGGCATTACAAATTACGACGATGTAAATACTGCAATCTCAAAGATTTATTCTACCTAATGTAAAACAAGTTAAGGCTGATATAAACGTAAAAGGAGAAACGTTAGAAATTGTAGACAATACCGTATTTTTAGGAATAACCTTAGATAGTAAACTTCAATGGGATCCACACATAGATAAGTTATCGAAGAGACTTAGTTCTGCAGCATATGCAGTTAAAAAAATCCGTCACCTTACAGACGTTGATACTTCTAGACTAGTCTTCAGCTACTTCCATAGTATTATGTCTAAACTCGCTGTGCCCACAACTAAGCTACACAAGATAAATGTATCTTTTAAAGGGCAATGCTTCTACAACAAAACTCCAAGTGAGTTGCAAAAATTATCAATAAATAAATTCAAAAAAATTGTTAAACATATTCTTTGTAAAAAAGCTTATTACAAAATATCAGATTACTTAGAAGATAAAAAAGCTTGGAACGAGTTTTGCTCCAACTCAAAATCTACCAACTTACAGATAAGCAAATCAAATGTACTAGACACATAAGTTATGAACATACTAGTGGTTTCTTCTCACTTCTTCCACTGATGGACAAAAAATTGAAGTAAACTATAAAATATGACGTGTAGAAGTGCTTATTTGTAAGCTTAAAGAAATAAAAACTTTTCATTTTCATTAGTTTAAACTCTGCTATAATATAGCTTCGTATTACTGAATTCATTTAGTTTCAAATTTTTTTTTTTATTTAATTTGTTGGATCTTAGGACCATAAATTATTATCAATTAATTAGCAATTCTGAAGTATATTCTCATTATAAACCTGCATTTCCTGCTTTTAGTTTGGAAACGTAACGTGGGTCATTCCTCTTTCAGATAATCAGAGCTAATATGGATGGAACGCACGCAAAATCGATAGTGTCCGAGGCGGCGTACAAGGCGTCCGGCATCGCCGTCGACATCATCGCAAAGAGAGTGTTCTGGTGCGACTCCTTGCTGGACTACATCGAGACCGTGGACTACGATGGCAACCACCGGTTCCTGGTGCTCAGGGGCCAGCAGGTGCCCAGTCCGTCGCGGCTGGCTCTCTTCGAGGACCGCGTGTACTGGTCAGATAGCACGAAACAAGGCATCAGCTCTGTGAACAAGTACGAAGGGGCTTCCAGCATACAAGCGATATACAAAATGAAGGACATCAGAGAACCGAAAGCGATCACCGTGGTGCACTCCCTGAAGCAGACGTCGGTGAACAACCCCTGCGGGAACAACAACGGGGGCTGCTCGCAGATGTGCATCGTCACAGCCTTGCAGAACGGAGGGCTGGGCTACCGGTGCGCGTGCCACATCGGGTACAGGCTCGAAGCGGATCTCAGGAACTGTGACTTAGTCTCGGAGTTCCTCATGTACTCCCAGCAGAGGTTTATTAAAGGCAAGGTCCTGAACCCGGTGATCGAGGGCTTCAGCGAAGCTATCCTGCCGGTGGTTTCTAGAAGAGCTAGGTTTGTGGGGCTGGACTTCGATACAAGAGACCAACACATCTACTACTCCGACGTACTGCAAGATGTCATCTACAGGGTGCACAGAAACGGAACGACCAGAGAGATCGTCTTGGCGTCTCAGAACGAAGGCGTGGAAGGTCTAGCCGTGGACTGGGCCTCCAAGAACCTGTACTACATCGACTCCCGGAAGGGAACGTTGAACGTGCTGTCCACGAGACACGTCGCGTACAAACGGACGCTGCTGAAGGACTTGAAGAGACCGCGAGCGATCGTCGTGCATCCCAACCGGGGGTATATCTTCTTCTCGGAGTGGGACCGACCCGCCAACATCAGTCGAGCGAACACAGACGGAACTGGACTGTTAGTGTTCGAGAACGTGACCCTGGGCTGGCCCAACGGTCTTTCCATAGACTTCGAAGCTGACCGGCTGTACTGGTGCGACGCCTTACTGGACCACGTGCAGCATTCCAACCTCGACGGAACCGATGTCAAGACCGTCAATTCGAGGCTGATCAGGCATCCTTTCTCCATCGTCATCCACAAGGAGTTCATGTACATCACCGACTGGAGGCTGGACGCTATCGTAAGGCTGCACAAGCTTACCGGCGAACAGGAGGAGATCATGGTCCGGGAGCCGCAGACCAACAGGCTGTACGGAGTCAAGGTGTTCAGCCGCGAGGTGCAGAAGATCGACCCCATGCAGCCCTGCTGGAGGAACAACGGCAACTGCCAGAAGCTCTGCTTCGCCGTCCCGCGGAACAACAGCGCTCCGCTCGCCGTCAAGTGCGGGTGTCCCTACGGAGAGAAGCTGGCGCCGGATGAACTCACCTGTATAGGTAACGCCTTTTATTCTTTACAAATATTTCAGCTCAGAAAAGTAATTCTGAGCACACTTTTAGCTTTATTATTATGTGTATGATGGTCACCACGGAGTGCCAACTCCATAGCATGATATTTTATACAAAGTAAATCCTTTATTGGCCCTAAATTTAGTAATTAAGTATGTTAATATTAGTTTTAAAGGCTGTGGATTTTGTTTCTAAAATAAATAAATAAATAAATGATCTACTCGGTCACATCATATGTTCGGTGGCGGCTAGCGACCGATTTGGTTATTTTTATCGTAATAAGTTTTACTGTGTACATACATTGTTTATTTGGCAAAAAAAAAAACAAGTAACGAAGTTATTGAATATTTTTGAACGACCCTAGCTGACCCGAGCGCCGAGCCGCCCGTGCAGGCGTGTCCCCACTCGTGGGACTTCACGTGCAACAACCAGCGCTGCATCCCCAAGAGCTGGGTCTGCGATGGAGACGACGACTGTCTGGACAACAGCGACGAGGAACAGAACTGTACCAGTGAGTAATACAATACAAAAATACTTTATTGTCCACCAGATACAGATCATTACACAAGACATTACATGTAATGTGGACCGTGCACCATGTTGGCCAGTTAGCCGTGGCGAGCATTAGTCGTTGTGGCTTCAACCGGTTGTAGACTAACCCGATCTTGCATAGTCGGGTGATGATACAAATCAATGAAATTTGTCATGTCTCGGCCAACTTGTGGACGATTTATTGAAGTGTCCCGCGATAGTTACCCATCCTCGCACCGAACTAGCCCTGCATGCATTTTCTGCTCCCAGAATAAGCAATGAAAATAACCTCCTTGGCAATCCATCAGTTTGTTTTAATAAGACATCTCCTTTCTTCTTTATCAACACTCGTGTAACTCCCCTCTACAGCAAACTGAAAGTTTCTATCCATCTAGTTAATCAGCGCATGATGCCAAGTCGCGTGTCATGACATGCTAAGAGTACCCAGAGTGTAATATTACCTCCCCCTTCCCCCCTCAGAGACGACGTGCGGCGCGTCGGAGTTTACGTGCGCGTCGGGGCGCTGCGTGCCCGCCACCTTCAAGTGCGACTCCGAGAACGACTGCGGGGACTTCTCCGACGAGGCGGGCTGCGTCAACGTCACCTGCAGCGCCTCGCAGTTCAAGGTACTATGTTAGAACCCACGTGGTCGGTACCTATGGAATATACCAAGTGCGTGTGCTTTGGCGTGATGTGTAATTTTTTGAGCAACACTTATTTATTTATTTATTTGAAGGAAGGCCTACAACAGTTTAAATACATACAAAATAAGTAACATTAACCTAGTAACAGAGAAGCTAATAGATGGCCGTCACGGCTAAATGACTGTATGAAAATTAAATACGCTATGTAAATAGATTAGAAGAAAAAAAAAATGAAATAAAGATAACTAAACAAAAGTTTCGAAACAAACTTAAAATCAATTGTTTTAGTTTCATGACCTAATTAAACGAAATGTAAAGTATCTACTATTACAATAAAATAAATACGATAGTTTTAAAAGTTTACCTACTATTAATTATCTGTAAAGAATTGACCGCTAAGCAGCCGCCTTGCCGAATGCACACTCGTACAATGCAAGTCGATATTATACTATCTTTGCACACTTTATTGAGAACCCTGCACGCTCTAATTATAAACGAGTTTTGTCTGTAATTAGTGTTAGTCGATGGAAGATTAAGGGGTGGACTATATCGCACACGTTTATGTTGATTTAATTTAGCAGCTCTGGACAGTCAACAGAGTTGTTGTATAGTTTGAAGATCAATTTAATGTCGGCTATGTCGCGTCTATTGGCTGACTGGGTAGACTCTGATGAATCGAAGTACATTCGTGAGTAAATAAAGTGATTTATCTTGTTTCCAGTGCGACAACGGGCGCTGCGTGCCCAACACGTGGAAGTGCGACTCGGAGAACGACTGCGGAGACGGCTCGGACGAGGGCTCGCACTGCGCTGAGAAGACTTGCGCTTATTTCCAAGTGAGTGGGATGTGTTTTACCGCGCTTCACAGAGGCAAGAGCTCTTCAAGTTCAAAGTCAAGTATAAGTCCTGAGATCTCCTGTCGCGGCGCGAACCGCTCACTGTACGAGTAGTCTGCGTCAGACTATTAGCTGCGGCTGGCTGCAGACAGGGCGCTCATTACCGGAGAGAGCTTCAGCTACATTAGCTAAAGATGTTAGTGTAGTGTTAGTGTGTAGTCCCCGATCCGCATGTATCTACGTTACAGACTGTAACCCCTCATTACACCTTTCCTAGTTATCTAAATGCTTTTAACAGAATAGTCAGTGATTCCTTAAGTTAGCACTCTTGTCGCCTAAAACACAGGATTACCTAGTTCAGGCTGAATTGTTATACTTAGGTAGCCATATTTATTAATTAAGTGCATTTATGTTTTGTCTAGCTACTAGTTTTCATGAATATTTTTTTTTTTTTCCATTTAAACTGCAACATAAACTATTTGTCTAAACCATATAGAAATCCCCGTATTCCAGTAGAAGTGTGATATGTGCAAGTCAGAGTTGTTATTGTGTTGCAGTTCACGTGTCCGCGCACGGGGCACTGCATCCCGGCGTCGTGGGTGTGCGACGGAGACGACGACTGCTTCGACAAGCAGGACGAGGCGGACTGCCCGCCCGTCTCCTGCCTCGCCACGCAGTTCAAGTGCGCAGATCTCAAGCAGTGCGTGCTGGTTAGTATTACGTGGATTACAATTCTAAGTGACTGCACTTTGCAGTTTCCCACTTAGCTTAGGGCTTAAATGAGGCCGGCTTTTAAGAGCCCTGGCAACAGGTCTGTGGTCTCACCCTGGGGCATGTGATGAGTGTATGTAATCCGTGGTGTATTGCAGGAGGCGTACAAATGCGACGGCATCCCGGACTGCAACGACGGCTCGGACGAGGCGGGCTGCCCCTCGCTGGCGCCGCACCAGTGCCAGCCTGACAAGCAGTTCCAGTGCCGCTCCTCCGGGATCTGCATACCCACCACCTGGTATTGTGACGGTGAGTCTACCTGCTACCGAGGATAGCTCTCATGAGTTTAGACCAAACTTCTTACAACATAGGAAGTCGATTTGGTCTTATCAGGGGATGGGCAGCAGTATGTCCATAAAAGAATTACCTTCCCTGCTACCAGAAATCTGCCTATCGCAAGTCGTCTCGATAATTGTCTTCAGATCTAGAGTCTATAACTATTTTCTTTCGCAAGAATGATTCAAATAAAAAAAAATACATATAAACCAAAAAAAACATGCAGCCAAAAAAAAACTTATTAAATAAACTTATAAAAAAAGATATTCCCACAAAACCCAAGGACCGAGGGGTCGTCACCCCTCGAGTTGACGCCGGGGTACTGAAGCCAAGCCTCGAAGCCCCATTCTGTGCCCCCACCAGGGCCGGAAATAAATTTATTGAAGAATAATTCGGTACGTAATTATAATTATATATTAATTATTTATATAGGTATATGCAAGCGGAAACTGTGTTAGCTTCATTTACTCATATTTTAAATGTACTATTCATTGTAGCATAAGCTTTTTGCTTCCCAAATATATAAAAATAAAAAAATATATATTACTGTTTAAGTATAATATAAGTAGTATATTTTATTATTTCTATTATATAGCACTACCTACTAAACTGTTGTCCACACTACCCAAAGGTTAGCAGGTAGAGAATGCTATCTAGCATTATGCTCGCCTATGTACAACTTTTTGTGCAATAAAGTATATTCTATCTATCTTCTATTTTATCTAAGAAAATTCACCCAAGACCGATATCGAATACAAATGAAAAAAAATACTGCGATTACAAGGTGCTCCCGCGCATATGTGTATATGTGTATATACTCGTACATATTCTAAAACATATTAACAAGAAGTTGGTCTTTATCCAACAGAGGAGTATCTCAGTAAGTCTGTGTGTCTATACTATACGAGTATTTCCGTATTACATTTTTTATGTCATAAATTTTTTTTAAACTTATACACATATGCGTAAACCTGTTGAAACGTCGGGAAAAAGGTAAATAAACGCGATAAATACCCGTTGTATCAATATTTTTTATGTCAACTTTTTAACATATTTTTTTGTTTTCATTTATGTTTGAATTTTAAATTATGCTTAGTGATGAAGATGATAAAATACAATTTGTATTATAATTATAACTATTCTTATAAAAAAAGGACAAGTAAATTAATTTTAGCAATAAATGTTATTTCTGTATTTGTGTGGTTTCCAGGCACCCCTGACTGCGAGGACCTGTCGGACGAGCCGGCGACGTGCGGCGTGGTGCAGTGCGCCGCCAACCACTTCCGCTGCGACAACGGCCGCTGCGTGTACAAGGCCTACGTGTGCGACGGGAACGACGACTGCGGAGATAACTCCGACGAGGGGCTGCGGCACGCCTGCAAGCCTCCGCCCTTCAGGTGAACATTGTCGCCAACAGGCCGAGCCCATCTGTGCCACTCGTAGTCTTGAGCTTGTACACCAGTCACGTAAAGAAATCTTGCAGATAATTAATCCAAAATATCTCTCCATGTCACAAGTTTAATGTAACCGGAGAAAAGAAGGATCATAGGTACAAACACTGAGCAGTTAATCCTATCTTATTGTTACAATACAATACAATACAATATATTTGTATTGCACCATCAATACTAATAATAAAGGATCTTCATAGTAACTAAATCTAGTGGCACAATCGGCGGCCTTACTAAAGATTCTCTTGTATTCTAGATAAGGATGCATATTTTTTTTTTCGTAGATTCTTTATACTTATTGTAATCAATATTGTTTCCCCTTTAGATGTCCGCAAGGTCAATGGCAGTGTCCCGGAGTGACCGGACGATGCGTGAACCTCACACAAGTCTGTGACTCAAAGTTCGACTGCCCCAACGGAGCTGATGAAGGTACGCTCAACAGATTTTTCCTCCTTAACGACAGATCTTTAAGCAATTGCTGATGTGTTTCAGCAGAACGGCACTTTACTGCTGTTTAAATGTCGGCAAACATAAAAGAAACAAATAAAGGTAGCCGAGTGAGAGAGGACAGTGTCCAATTGTACATATAACAAATGAACATATGTTCCCATTCGTTTACAGGAAGCAGCTGCGACTTCGCAGAATGCGAGCACCAAGCCGGGCTCTGCTCTAACGGATGCAAGCAGACCCCGGGCGGGCCGCTGTGTCTGTGTCCCCCGGGCGAGGAGCTCGACACCGAGTTCGCGTACGAGTGCAGGGACATCGACGAGTGCAACCCTCCCGGCCTGTGCTCGCAGACCTGCACCAACCTGAAGGGATCTTACGTCTGCACCTGTGTCGATGGATACTTATTGTCTATAAACAACCATACTTGCAAGGCCAACAACCACTCCAGCGCTTTCCTCATCATCTCCAACCGACACTCCATCCTGGTCGCAGATTTAAACGAGCAAGGCTTGGAACGCGTCCCGATCAATGTGGAAAACGTAGTCGCAACAGCCTCCAACATGCACACGGGAACTATCTTCTGGTCGGACATGAAGCTGAAAAAGATTTCGAGGTTGGACCGGGGAAGCGAACCGCAAGTTATCATCTCCACCGGATTGGATCTGGTCGAAGGTTTGGCCTACGACTGGGTGGGAGGGAATATCTACTGGTTGGATAGCAAGCTGAATACCATAGAAGTTGCAAAAGAAGATGGCACAGCTCGGACGGCTTTGCTTAGTGGAAATATAACACAGCCTCGAGGCATGTGTTTAGATCCCGCACCCGATGCGAGATGGCTGTTCTGGACGGACTGGGGAGAGAACCCGAGGATCGAACGCGTCGGGATGGACGGAACCCAGCGCTCCGCCATCATCACGACCAAGATCTACTGGCCGAACGGCCTCACCCTCGACACGGCGACTCAACGAGTGTACTTTGCGGATTCCAAGCTAGATTTCATAGATTTCTGCTACTACAACGGAACAGGCCGCCAACAAGTCCTGGCTGGCAGCCACTACCTCCTGCACCCGCACTCGCTGACGTTGTTCGAGGACACGCTCTACTGGACAGACCGACAGTTGAACAGGGTTCTTTCAGCGCACAAGTTCAAAGGAACCAACCAGACGGTCGTCTCTCACCTAATCTCGCAGCCGCTGTCCATCCACGTGCACCACCCCTCGCTGCAGCCGCAGTACACGTCTCCCTGCAAGAAGGACTCCTGTCAGCACTTGTGCCTGCTCAGCCCCAACAGAACAATTCCATACACATGCATGTGCAAGCCTGGCTTCAAGCTGCTGCCGGACGGAAAGTGTATCGAAGAGGAATCGCCTTATTTAATGGTCTTGAAGGGATCCCAGGTCATCGACCTCTCCACCGACGGCTCCGGCAGGGCGGGTCAGTTGGCTCCTATCGTTGGAATCCAAGGTAAGAAAATATCAGACAAAGTGCTTTATTTCCTTTCGACATTACAGAACTCTTGGACTCATCCCAAGTTGTTTTATCGTCTAGACAATCTTTCTGATATTTTGTAGTAGGTAGGCTTTTTTATAAAGAACTAGCTACGCCCCGCGGCTTCGCCCCCGTTAAATCTATGTGTCAAGTCAAATGGTTAAAATGATAAAAAAAGTATCCTATGTTAGACTCCTGGTTCTAAGCTACCTCTCCACCAATTTTCAGCTAAATCGGTTCAGCCGTTCTTGAGTTATAAGTGTTGTAACAAACACGACTTTCTTTTATACAATGTGTATTGTCGAACCTTGATCAAACGAGATGTGCGGATACACGACATATATTTATCGATAAAAAACAAAAAATAAAAAATTATATGTTACTTATGTGATATGTCAAAAATAAAGCCGATTTAATAATTTTTTTAATGAAAACTACTTCATCTGGTTTTTTCTTCGTTTCTTTTTGAGTAAACGGTGTATTTTATTCAAAGTAGTTTCATTTGAAAGCTAGATAGTTTACTTAGCTAAAGAAATAAGAAAAAAATACAATTTCGGTACATAAACTAGTAAAAATAATATTTTTTGCGAAATTTGCAAAAAAAATACGAATTTTATTTTTTATCTGTAACTTTAAAACTGAGTTATTGTGGTGTACTTTTTTGCATGAAATGAAATGAAATGAAAAAAATTAAACTCCACAATTTAGTCTACAAACCCCTCAAAAAATATAGGCCTATCTCTTTTTGTTGTCATGTTATTCACCATTTAAAATAGGTACTTTCTGTCTACTGTACTCATAATTTTTGGAGGATTTGTAGATTAAATTATGAAATTTAATACAACATGCAAAAAAGTATACCTCAGTAACCCAGTTTTAAAGTTACAGATCAAAAATAAAATAAAAATCGTTTTTTTTTTGCAAATTTCTAAAAAAATTATGATTTTAATAGACTAATGTACCGAAATTGTATTTTTTTCTTATTATATTAGCTAGATAGACTACCTAGCTTTCGAATGAGACTACTTTGAATAAAATATACCGTTTACTCAAAAAGACACGAAGAAAAAACCAGATGAATAAGTTTTGATTAAAAAAAATATAAAATCGGCTTTATTTTTGAGATAGGTAACATATAATTTTTTATTTTTTGTTTTTTATCGATAAATATATGTCGTGTATTCGCACATCTCGTTTGATCAAGGTTCGACAATACACATTGTATATATAGATATGTTTGTAAATTTTTTTTAAATTATTTATTGACTATTTTTGCAACTCACTTGGAGTTTTGTACTAGAAGCGTTTGCCCTTTAGAATAGATACAATTATCTTGTTAAGCCTAGTCGTGGGCACAGCGAGTTTATTCTTATGTCTAGTATTTAAATTATGTACATATATCGCTATTTTAGGGAACCAATTGATATTTTTATGAGTTTACAACAAGTTTTCATTCAATATATTGACATGATACTGTCATAATGTTTATTATGAGAAATTAAAAATTACACATGGGGAGTTTTCTCAGAAAAAAATTGTTTTAGAATCATTTTTAACAGCCATAATTTGTTCTCAGGCGGTGTGCAACTGGACTACGACCGTCAGGGTCACATGCTCTACTGGTTACAATCTATCTCTGGCGATTCGGATGACGACGAAAACTGCACGATCTACAGTATGCCCTACGGCGGTGGGAATAAGGCCGAATTCCTCGGCAAAGACACCGGCATCGTCGGTGCGCCCTCGGCCATTGCCTTCGATTGGCTAGGACGGAACCTGTACATGGCCAATAGGATCGCTAGCAACATCGAGCTGATCAGGGTGGATGGGAAAGTCAAGTACAGGACTATAGTCATGGCGAACGATGGTAGCAAGTTTTCTGTGGCGAAGCCTAAAGGAATCTGCCTTGACCCCACCGACGGGTATGTTCACATGCACAATATTTACTGGTTCCATGTTTGTTTTCTAGCTGTATCTTTATTGTTATCATGAAATCATTTTGTTCACAGAAAAATGTACTGGTCCGACGAAGGAGGTTTTGGAGTCCCGGCTAAGATCGGGCGCGCCAACATGGACGGCAGCAACCCCATCATCCTGGTGGACATCGCGTCCCGGCCCGAAGCCATCACCATCGACGTCGAGAAGAAGATCGTTTACTACAGCACGCAGTATCCACCATCTATCAACAGTATCAACACCGAAGGAAACGATCAGAAGACTATCCTCAGCGAAGCCAATGCCATCTCCTACCCGAAGGTGATAGCTGTTCTGGACTCACGGCTCTACGTCTTGGATCCAAGGCACGAGAAGATTTTCAAGGCGGACCTTCCTAATGGCGACAATATCAAGACCATCTTAGACAACGAGACTGATCTGAAATCCCTGACGATCTTCCAGAAGAGGAAAGCGATGCACCATCACACTTGCACTACGAATAACGGAGGCTGCGACCAGATCTGCATACCTAATGATGGTGGTAGTCGAGTCTGTGCCTGCTCGGTTGGCTACCGCAAGGAAAATGAAGTCAACTGCGTGCCCTACAAAACTTTTGCGGTGGTTTCTCAGCTCGACCTTATCCGAGGGTACAGCATCGACTCCTCGGCCGAAGCCATGGTCCCCGTCTCCGGAGCTGGGCACCACATCCTCCACGTGGATGTTCACTTCGCAGAGAACCATATCTACTGGGTGGAGTTCAACCGAGGTCCCTGGAACGGAATCTTCCGCATCCGCCCCAACGGCACAGAAATGCAGCACGTAGTCAAAGACGGCATCGGCAGCAACGGCGTCCGCGGCCTCGCCGTCGACTGGGTCGCCGGAAACCTCTACTTTACAAACGTCTTTCCCCACGAAAACTATCTCGAAATATGCTGGTTGGACGGATCTAATAGAAAAGTACTAGTCAAGACAACGATGGACGCTCCTAGGGAGTTGGCAGTGAATCCTCTCAAGCGACTTTTATACTGGATCGATTACGGCCAGTACCCGCGGATCGGGAAGGCGTTCCTCGACGGTAGCAACTGGCAGACGGTCATCAGCTCCGGGATCTCCAACCCTAGGGATTTAACTATCGATATGTTGACGCATGATGTCTACTGGGTCGATTCAAAACTAGACCAGATCCAGAAGATCTCCTACAACGGAGGAAACAGACAGCTCATCAGATCCAACCTGCCTAATCCCATGGGCATCGCGGTCCACACGGGAAGCGTGTTCTGGGTCGACAGAAATCTGCAGACCATCTACAAGGCGTCCAAGTTGCCAGGAAACACGTCTATGCCTGAGAAGGTCCGGACTAATCTACCAAAGTTGAGGGACATCGTGATATTCGATATAAACAACCAGCCGACGGACGACAACAATCCGTGCAGGATGTTGGGTAACGGAGGCTGTGACCAGCTTTGCTTCAGCTATCCTCCCGAGGCCAACAAGGGAACCACTCATAAATGCGAATGCGCCACTGGACAGGTTTCAGCCAGCGATCCCAGGAAATGTACCGTAGTGGACGAATATCTAGTCTTCACAACGAGGACTGAAATCCGCGCCGTGAACCTTGATCCGAAGTCGACCGGCGTGCCCTTCAAACCAGTCGTCAACCTCACAAACGTTGTCGGAATCGAGTTCGACTACGCAGACAATAAATTGTTCTTCACGCAAATCAGACCCTGGGCGAGAATTGGCTGGATGTCAGCGAACAACCCTGACTCCTCCAGTATCAAGAACATCATCAACCAAGGCATTAACCCTGAAGGCATCTCCTACGATTGGACACAGAAGAAAGTCTACTGGACCGACAGCTCGAACAACTCTATCTACGCGATGAACCTAGACGGTTCTGAACTCGTGATGATCGCGAGAGTGGAGCGGCCCCGAGCGATCGTCGTCGATCCTTGCAACGGAACTCTCTACTACACTGATTGGGGCAGATTCGGCACATCGGGCAAGATTTACAGAACCACCATGGCGGGATCGTTGAAAAAAGCTATCCACGATAAAGATTTATCCCAACCCAGTGGCTTGACGATCGATTTCGAAGAAAATATGCTATACTGGTCGGATGCGGTAAGAGAAAAGATTGAGCGGTCGAAACTAGACGGGTCCAATCGTGAAGTCTTGATCTCCGCAACGATCTATCCTTTCGCACTCACAGTGTTTAGAAACTACATCTACTGGACGGACTTGCAGTTACGAGGAGTTTACCGAGCAGAGAAGCACACCGGAGCTAATATGGTGGAGATGGTCAAACGGCTGGAGGACTCACCGCGCGACATCCATATCTACAGCCCGCACAGACAACAGTGCGACGTCAACCTTTGCAACGTCAACAACGGCGGCTGCGCGCATAGCTGTCACCCCGCGCCCAACAACACCGTGGAGTGCAAGTGCGACGATAACACCAAGCTGGTCAACGAAGGTAGGATGTGCGTCGCCAAGAATATCACGTGTGATTCGAGCAAATTCTTCTGCGGCAACGGCAAATGTATCAGCAGGATGTGGTCCTGCGATGGTGACGATGATTGCGGAGACAACTCCGATGAGGATGAAAACTACTGCGCCTACCACTCCTGCTCGCCCAACGAGTTCCGCTGCAACAACGGAAGGTGCATCTTCAAATCATGGAAGTGCGACCACGACAACGACTGCAAGGACAACTCGGACGAAATAGGCTGCGCTTACCCACCCTGTCCCGACGGAGAGTTCACCTGCCTCAACTCCCGCTGCATCCCACAAGCGCAGGTCTGCAACGGCATCAACGACTGCAAAGACAACATCACCAGTGACGAGACCCACGACCGCTGCCCCACCAACACAACCTGCCCCGCCAACCACCTCAAGTGTAAAACCACCAACATCTGCGTGGAACCGTATTGGCTCTGCGACGGGGATAACGATTGCGGCGACAATAGCGATGAAGAATCTCTGCACTGTGCTGAGAGATCCTGTCCTCAGAACAGCTTCCGCTGCCCCAACCACCGCTGCATCCCCGCCACCTGGTACTGCGACGGCGACGACGACTGCGGCGACGGAGCCGACGAGCCGCCGGAGTACTGCAGCTCCGAGGGACGCACCTGCTTCGGAGACCTCTTCACCTGCGATAACGGGAACTGCATCCCGAGGATCTACATCTGCGACGGCGACAACGACTGTCTCGACAACAGCGACGAGGACGACCGGCACCAGTGCAGCGCCAGGAAGTGCGACGCTGAGACCGAATATACGTGCGAGGTTAATAAGTTCTGGACGCGCGCGCAGTGCATCCCTCGCAAGTGGCTTTGCGACGGCGACCCCGATTGCGTGGACGGAGCCGATGAGAACTCGACGTTACACCACTGTCCCACGCCCGCGCCCTGCTCGGAGGAACAGTTCCAGTGCGACAACGGGCGCTGCATCAACGAGGGCTGGCTGTGCGACCATGACAACGACTGCGGTGACGGCTCCGACGAGGGCAAGCGCTGCAACACGCAGTACAAGCAATGCAGCGCGCAAGAGTTCAAGTGCCAGAACTTCCGGTGCATACGGAACCACTTCCGCTGCGACGGGGAGGACGACTGCGGCGACCATTCCGACGAAGTCGACTGCAAGAAGGACAATAAGACCTGTCCAGCAGGACAGTTCAAATGCAACAACGACCAGTGCATCGACCAACGCCTCGTCTGTAACAAGGTATCCGACTGCACCGATGATTCGGACGAACCCGCGCATTGCAACATCGACGAGTGCGCGAAGTTGGAGATTAACCAATGCGGACACAAGTGCATCGATACACTGACAGGGTACTACTGCGACTGCAACCAAGGATACAAACTCCTGGCGGACGGTAAAGCCTGCGCCGACATAGATGAATGCACGGAAACACCCGGCGTCTGCTCGCAGTACTGTTCCAACACCCCCGGCTCCTACTACTGCAAGTGTAACGACCAGTACTACGAACGAGAAGCAGACGAACACACCTGCAAGCGCAAGGACAACACAAAAGCCTGGGTCATCTTCACCAATAAATACTACGTCCGAAATATGTCCACTGATGCGTCGTTATACAATCTCGTCCACCAGGATCTGATGAACGTCGTGGCGATAGACTTCGACATCAAGCACAACCAGATGTACTTCGCTGATGTTTCGGCGAAAACTATCTACAGATCTAACTTTACCGACGAGAATCCTGCCAAAGAAGTGGTTATCAGACACGATTCGCATGGTTTGGAAGGTATCGCCATCGACTGGATCGGAAGGAAGCTTTACTGGCTGGACAGACACTCGAAGAACTTGGACGTTTCGGAGCTGGATGGAACCAGAAGGAAAACGCTCCGGACAGCCGTGTCGGACCCGCGAGCGATCGTGGTCCACCCCGGGACCGGATATCTCTACTACTCCTCGTGGCACCTTCAAGCCTACATCGGAAAGCTTGGCATGGACGGTTCCAACTTCACAACCATTCTAAACTGGGAAGACGATATCGCCTGGCCCAACGCGCTTACCATCGATTACTTCACGGACAGAATATACTGGGCTGATGCTCATCTCGACTACATCGGGTCTGCAGATCTCGAGGGCCGACACAGACACGTCGTGCTATCGGGTTCCAAGGTCCCCCACGTCTTCGCTCTGAGCTTGTTCGATGATGAAATATACTGGACGGACTGGAATCTAAAAGCGATCAGCAAGGCAAATAAACACTCGGGAGAGAATCTAACGATCTTGAGAAACACGACGCATCGGCCGTATGACATCCACGTGGTGCATCCGTTGCGGCAGCTGCCCTATCCCAACCCATGTGGCACCAACAATGGCGGCTGCTCGCATCTTTGTCTCCTGGCGCCACCGCACGAATCGAGCTATCTCAATATTCTGGGTTACGGCGAGGAAGGCGCCACCACATACAAATGCGCGTGTCCGAACCAGTTCTACCTATCGCGCGACATGAAGACCTGCATCGCCAACTGCACCAACGGCCAGCACCGCTGCAACGGGCGCGACGAGAAGTGTATCCCCTGGTTCTGGAAGTGCGACGGCGAGAAGGACTGCATGGACGGTTCCGACGAGCCTTCCTCCTGCCCCGTGCGCCACTGTCGCGCCGGGTCCTTCCAGTGCAAGAACGGAAACTGCACGCCCGCCGCTACCATCTGCGACGGCAGCGACGACTGTGGGGACGGCAGCGACGAAGCCGAGTGCGCGCACGAGTGTCCGACGCTCGAGTTCAAGTGCCGCGCCTCCGGGCGCTGCATCCTCGACAGCTGGCGCTGCGACGGCGATACCGACTGTAAGGACGGCAGCGACGAAGATCCCGCGATGTGTCACGATCGACCTTGTAACCCTGACACCGAATTCTCCTGCAAAAACGGAAGATGCATTCCCAAACTCTGGATGTGCGATTTCGACAACGACTGCGGCGACGACTCCGACGAACCAGCCTATCTCTGCCGGCAAAGAAACTGCACCACCGGCTGGAGGCGCTGCCCCGGACAGTCCAACTACCGCTGCATACCTAAATGGCTGTTCTGCGACGGCAAGGACGACTGTCGTGACGGGTCGGACGAGCAGCCCGAGAACTGCCCCACGTGCGCCGCCGAGACCGACTTCACGTGCGAGAACAAGCGCTGCGTGCCGCGTCAGTGGCTCTGCGATTTCACGGACGACTGCGGCGACGGCAGCGACGAGGCGGAAGCCGTCTGCCAGCACAAGTACCGTGAGTGCTCCGAGTCAGAGTTCAAATGCGGGAACGGAAAGTGTATCTCGTCACGCTGGCGCTGCGACCACGAAGACGACTGCGGAGACAATACGGACGAAGACAACTGCGGAGGCTTCAAGTGTAAGAACGGGACCTTCCAGTGCAAGTCGGGACACTGCATCGCGGCCTACTTCCGCTGCGACGGCGACCGGGACTGCAGAGACCTGTCTGATGAGATCGGATGTCCGCCGAGGTATCCGAACGGAAGATACTGCCCCGAGAACAGGTAAATATCTGACCAGTAGGGTTCAATATGAGTCTCGCACATAAAGTAGCAGATATAGTCAACTGCTATGTGGAAAAGGTGAGCGAGCGGTGAGAGGGAAGAGAATATGAAAGAATACCTACTGGGTAGTTTAGCAAGACGTACGTTAAGTGTTTTTGCCCATCGCAGCTCTCCTACCGCAAAAGGTGACTAAAACTATTGCGAGAACAGCCAAATGCTGATTATTTTCTGGAGCTCTGAATAAAAGTAACTATTTACATACAGTCATATGTTATATTAGCACGCCAACCCTCTTATACAATGTGTATTGTCGAACCTTGATCAAACGAGATTTGCGGATACACGACATATATTTATCGATAAAAATAAAAAAATATAAAAATTATATGTTACCTATCTCAAAAATAAAGCCGATTAAATATTTTTTTTTAATGAAAACTACTTCATCTGGTTTTTTCTCCGTTTCTTTTTGAGTAAACGGTGTATTTTATTCAAAGTAGTCTCATTTGAAAGCTAGATAGTCTACCTAGCTAAGAAAATAAGAAAAAAATACAATTTCGGTACATAAGCCTAGTAAAATCAATATATTTTTAGAAATTTGCAAAAAAAAATACGATTTTTATTTTATTTTTGATCTGTAACTATAAAACTGGGTTATTGTGGTGTACTTTTTTGCATGTTGTATTAAACTCCACAATTTAGTCTACAAATCCTCCAAAAATTATGGGCCTATCTCTTTTTGTTCTCATGTTATTTACCATTTAAAATAGGTACTTTCTGTTTCTTATTTTCATAGCTAGGTAGACTATCTAGCTTTCAAATGAGGCTATTTTGAAGAAAATACACCGTTTACTCAAAAAGAAACGAAGAAAAAACCAGATGAAGTAGTTTTCATTAAAAAAATTATTAAATCTGCTTTATTTTTGAGATAGGTAACATATTATTTTTTGTTTTTTATCGATAAATATATCTCGTGTATTCGCACATCTAGTTTGATCAAGGTTCGACAATACACATTGTATAAAACATGTGTTTCCTGGTCGGCAGGTAGAAAATGCCTCGGCATTAAGCCCACCCTTGTACCCTTTGTAGTGCAATAAAGTTTTTAAATAAATAAATACACACAACATAATTATTTTATTTGTTCCCCAAGATTCCAGTGCAGCAACAACCTGTGCGTCTCCCAATCCGACCTGTGCGACGGCACCGACGACTGCGGCGACGGCGCGGACGAGGCGCCAGCCATCTGCACCAACTTCAACTGCGACACGCTGCGCCGCTTCCACTGCGACAACCACAGATGTGTGCCAAGGTATATCACTATTACTCACTCACTACTACTAAGAAATCAAATGGATGGGGAAAATAAACGTTTGGATCAGGTGGTGTCATGGTAATGGATAAATTTTCTATCACATGGATAAAGGATTTCTAAATGTTGGGCATTGAAGTCGTGGCCAAATACCCATTGTGACATGAATACGACTATCTAGTTTGTCATCATACGCAAACGAATCAAATTAGTCTCTTACTTCTTCCTACACGGCGCTTTAACAATGTCGTTGGCATTACCTGAATCGTCAAAGACGAAAAGGCTATTATTTAGTGTTGTTGTCTCAGCAAATCGCAGCGTAAATAATTGAAATCAACTCCTTTCCCAGGTACCAAGTGTGCGACGGCGTGGACAACTGCGGGGACGGCTCCGACGAGAACAACATGACGCTCTGCGCTGCGCGCAGCAAGCCGTGCGACCCCTACACGCAGTTCCAGTGCGCCAACCGGCACTGTGTGGACCGCAGCCAGCTGTGCGACCTGGCTGACGACTGTGGAGACGCCTCGGACGAGCTGGGCTGCCACCATGTGCACTCTTGCAACCATCTCGACAAGGGTATGTTTTACAAGTCCCTGTGTCCGGTTAGTCTAAGTTAAACATATTTGCCGAATTTAATTAATTTTCTTCGTTTCGGTGACTGGATTTTGAGTGTTCTACCGACTTGTGATGAGACCAGTGGAACCGTTACTTGTAGTGTGGTTATAGTCACATCGCTCTCAGAACAAGAGTTTCAAAGTCTTTGGACGGAAGTTTTCATAATATTTTTTCAAAATTAATTATGTCCCATATGTTGCATCCAGGTGTTCGTTTTCGTATTACTGATTATTTTATGTCCGTTCCAGGCGGCTGCGAGCATTTCTGCACGAACCTGACGGGCGCGGGCGGTGGGTACATCTGCACCTGCTTCCAGGGCTGGATCATCTCGCCCGCGGACAAGAAGAAGTGCACGGACGTGGACGAGTGCGCCGCCGGCACGCACCACTGCTCGCAGCTCTGCCAGAACCTCAACGGGAGCTACAGCTGCGCCTGTCGGGAGGGATTTAAGTGAGTCCACTAACTTTTTAACCACAAATGAAATGCACTCTACATTTATGAAATGGCGGTGTTTGTAAAACTTAATAACAATTTGTACGACAAGCCAATTAACACACGCAGTAGACGAGACCAGCATCGCCTGTGTTCGGCGAGTGCTAATACAGCATTATTAAAAAGAAGGTTTTGTGGCATGGCACCAAAACATTTTAATAAATTGCCTAACAATGTAAAACTGCTTCCATTGACCATGTTCAAAAACAAACTTTATAAATTTTTAATATCAAAATGCTATTATGATGTAAACTAATTTTTATTAGATAAGGACATTAAAATTGACTAAAAAAACAATATAAATATTGACATTAAAATTGACTAAATATTAATTATAAGGACATTATAAATTAACTAAGCAGTAATGTAAGAAACAACAATTAAGTTCTATTTGTAATGACTATTTTAATAAGAGATTGATTTTATTTTTCTGTTGTGTCAACCTACTTCTAAATGTTTTTTTGACCATAGTCTACGTAGGTAAAAAATTTTGCATGCCCTAGACTAAGGCAATACATGTACGGTACATATTTTATAACTAAGACCTCTGGGCTGTCGACTGATCCCTAAATCCATCGTATGAAGGGGAAACTCATGAATGTTGTGTCCATTCCAGGTTATCAGACAATCTGTCAGGAGTGTGCAAAGTGACGGAGAACGACGTGGTGCTGCTCTACTCCAACGGGCCGGAGATCCGAGCCTTCGTGCAGGACAAGAACGAGCAGTTCGACGTCATCACCGCCGAGAAACGCATCGAGGCCATCGACTACGACCCCAAGCAGGAGATCGTCTTCTGGGCCGACAGCTATGACAAGACTATCAAGAGATCCTACATGATCAATGCTGTTAATGGCGAAGTTAAGAGCGGGTACGCGCAAGATCTGAACATGAAGGCCAACTCCAAACCTACCGCTCTCGCCGTCGACTACATCGGAGACAACTTGTACTGGACGGAGACCGACCGCACCGGGTCCAAGCCCAGAGGCAGAGTGATGGTCGCCAGGACTGATGGCAGGTACCGCCGAGCGGTGGTCTCCGCCGGCATTGAGAGCCCGACCTCGTTGGTCCTCGACCCTCAGATGGGAAGGATGTTCTGGGCCGACGCTGGTTCCGCGCCCAAGATCGAGATCGCCTGGATGGATGGATCTAAGCGAAGACCTATCGTCACAGAGAACATCAGACACCCAACAGGCTTAGCTATCGACCACTCCATGGACCGATCCATCTACTGGGCGGATACCAAACTGAACACCATCGAGATGATGCGACAGGACGGAACGAATCGAAAGACGATCCTCAAGGGAGACTTCCTGAAGCACCCTCTCTCCCTGGACGTGTTCGAGTCCTCGCTGTACTGGGTGACCCGGGAGTCGGGCGAGCTGGTCCGACAGGACAAGTTCGGCCGAGGAGTGCCGTTCGTGATCTCGCAGGATCTAGTCAACCCTTCGGCTGTGAGAAGTAAGTATTCTAACCTCAACACTATTCCTTTGATTAGCCATTTTGTACATCCTACTGCATCAAGTGGCTAATCACAAGCTTCCCTTAATGAGCGCCATAGCGCCCTGTCTTCAACCGCATCCAGCAACTGCCAGCAGTCTCTCATCAGCACACCTGTCCACAGGACCAACGTTTGTCGAGTCGCTGTCTCCACTCCTGAACACGTTTGCCTGACGGTCGTCAGGTCGGCGGGGATGTAGCCGGCATAATGCAACTTCAGCTTGGCAATTATTCGAAGGATGTCGACTATAGTCGGTTTAGTGTTTGATGTGATTGTTTGTTGTTGCAGTCTACCACCCGCGGCGCTACAACACGAGCGGGGCCAGCCTGGGCGGCGGGGGCTGTGCGCAGGCCCCCTGCTCGCACCTCTGCCTGTCGGTGCCGGGGGGCCGGCGCTGCGCCTGCCCCGACCGCCCCCACGAGGACAAGAGAACCAGCGAGCGAGCCTGCGATGCCCGTGAGTATTGCTCGCACAGCGGGCTAGGGACTATGTACTTCTATCAGGCATCTACAACACAAGCCATGGTTACTTTGATGCTGTTGTTTGGTATATTCAGTAATATTTGTAAGGTCTCGAAGTTGTATTACTAATGTTGGTACCTTCCTACCGACATATTTATTTGTAGTTCTAGTGACGCGGGCTAGAGGTCGCCACGGAAGCTGAATATGGCTTCATGATCTGCTCCTCATATTGACCGCTATACGCTTTCTCCCGCAGCTGTCGAGTCGGAGCGTCCTCTGCCGCGTATCTGTCGCTGTGAGAACGGTGGGACATGCAAGGAGGGCGCGGCGGGGGCCCTCGAGTGCGTGTGCGGGGCGGGGCTGGCGGGCCCCCTGTGCGCCACGACGGGGGCCCGAGCCGCCGCGCGCGGGGGCGCGCAGGCCGCCGTGCTGGTGCCCGTGCTGCTCGTGCTGCTGCTCGCCCTGGGGGCCGCGGCCGCCTGGTTCGTCATCAGGAAGAGGCCATTGTGAGTAACTCGACACTTTGCATGTCCATAACTGCTTTATTTACCTAGATTGATGCAAGTATTATTTAATTATTGAAGGCAAACCAACATGACAAATGTCATTAAAACATTTGTGATTCCTGTCATGAATGCATCTACAGGACTAAATACTTAGTTCAAATTTCGGAAAAAATATCTAATCTATGAATGGTTTTATAAATAGCTTTTCAGGGTAAAAATGCCAAGCTGTAACTATTGGTTTCACCTAATCCCAGTTTCCTCAGCACAAACTTTGCGCCGAGCACCCGGTACACTTAAGTGGTACACATATGTTCAACTGTTAGGTGCCCACATCACAGTCACTGAATTATGAAAGTCTACGAGTCACACACAAGTTGCGCGCGCGCTTTGCACAAATAGTCACACACACGTTGCGCGCGCGCTTTGCACAAATAGTCACACACACGTTGCGCGCGCGCTTTGCACAAATAGTCACACACACGTTGCGCGCGCGCTTTGCACAAATAGTCACACACACGTTGCGCGCGCGCTTTGCACAAATAGTCACACACACGTTGCGCGCGCGCTTTGCACAAATAGTCACACACACGTTGCGCGTGCGCTTTGCACAAATAGCGCGATGTTCGAGCTCATTTTAATAATTGTAATAATTGTTATTCCAGCGGCAAAGGCGGAGGCCTAGGCAGCCTGGCGTCCTCGCAGAGCGTGTCGTTCCGTCAGGGCTCCAACGTGGAGTTCGGCGGCGTGGCGGAGCCTGCCTACACGCTGGAGGAGACGGGCCCCCGCAAGGGCCGCGACTTCAGCAACCCCATGTACGAGGCCGTCACGCGCGCCGGGCCCCCCGAAGCACACCCGCCGCTACGTAAGTGTTACAACACTTCATTGATGTTAATAATGAATGTAATCATTTTATGTTGTGGCTGACTTGACCGCTTCATTCATTAAAACACCTCGTACTAGCTTTAACACTATCTCGTTCTGAATGATCGTTTAATTATTTTCTTCTCGTCGCCAGCCGGGATCTACGAAGTACCAGACGAAGTGAAGGACAAGGTGGTGTCGGCCGTGATATCTCCCTCGTCGACGGAGACGCGCGGGGCGAGGCGCGGTGCGGGGCCCGCGGGGGCGGGGGGCACGCGCGCGCTTGACCCTGCCGGCGACACGGGGGCCGACACGGCGCAGCTCGTCAAGGAGGACCGCGAGTGCTAGCGGCGACCCCGGCGGCGGCGCGGGGCCCGCGTCGCCGCCGCGTGCTCAGCGCGCCAGCCTCTCGACCCGAGGCGCCTCTTCACGCGCGCTCCGTGACATCTCTCGATGACATGTCGATGGGCCCGGACGGGAGGGCCCCCTCGCGACACGTCGTCACTACGCGCACGACCTTCACCGCGCGATAATGTTCTATTCCAGTATAACTTTACATTCCCTGTATTCTATCCGTCCTTCTTTAGAGCTAGCTGATAATTTATTTTTGTAAGAATCGTTTCTTGAGATCCTTCTCTTCCCTGTCTGTCTCCCGCGAGATCTGGTTCTAGGTACTTATGTCGATACTTTCTTTTGTAAGCTGTTTTGTTTTTCTTTTAAGATTTATTATAGAAAATATGTTTGTTAGACCGAATTGATCATATCATCTCGTGATAATTATACTCACATATTATTATGTGAAAATGAACTTTGTACATTCCATGCGCTCGAGCCCGGCAGCACGGCGGGCTCCATTTCAAATGAACTTTGTACATTCCATGCGCTCGAGCCCGGCAGCACGGCGGGCTCCATTTCAAATGAACTTTGTACATTCCATGCGCTCGAGCCCGGCAGCACGGCGGGCTCCATTTCAAATAATAGAGAATTAATTCTTCATGCCCAACGGATATGAACTAATAACTTAACTAAAATCAGTAGTACATTTTTAAATAATTAGGAATTGTATAAGCGCTGTGCGAACACGCGCCCGCGCCGTTGTCCCCGTTAGCTTGCGCTGTGCGAACACGCGCCCGCGCCGTTGTCCCCGTTAGCTTGCGCTGTGCGAACACGCGCCCGCGCCGTTGTCCCCGTTAGCTTTTAAATTGATTTGACAATAAGCAATCATGTTTAGAGAATAATTTATTTATTTCGGGTTAAGAACTTATGTAAAGCTATGTTGTGTTTTATATTGTCTATGAAAGATAAATTTTAGATATTTGTGGAGTAGGTACTTGGACGATATGCCATACATGTGTGAGATAATGTTTCTGTTGTGTAGTTTTAATATCTTATCTACTGCTGTTTTCATCAGTTTGTTGAATACCGCGAATATTTACGAATTGTAAATAAAATAACCCAGACATGTACATTGTACCTGCCTAATGGTCGGATGTATTATTATCTTGTACTTTATACATTCATTAATATCTTCATTTTGTAAATGTATTCTCAACTGGTGGATCTAAGACATCACATTTAGTTTGTCTATTCCCTTGGTTTATTGTTGACCCGGTACAGGTTGCCCGACCGCAGCATTCGCGACCATTTCACTAATTGGATGTATCTACTTGTTATAACTCTGTCAATATGTACGACTACTAAATGGTAAGGAGATTAAAGATATTTTTATATTGGGATTATTGTGATTATTGGACAGTCGTCTGATTATACATAGATGAAAATATTCTGTAAAATAAATAATTTAAAAATGTGAGCTTCTTATTTTAGTTAAGCTACCTTCGTCCTACAATGCACTAAATACCTAGCTGTCTGAGCGAGCAAACAAAATTAGCGTGTCAGTTTGTACCTACATAGGTACCTACTACCTACTTACTACTTTACTAGTTTAGGAACATACTACCTACTCTAACGGTGCGCTCTGAGCTCAACCGAGGGGTGAGACTGGCATCAAGTCTCGACTGTTGGTAGCCCGGTAGCTACCGTGGACGTGATCAGCTAGTAATATTATAAAGAGGAATCATGTATTAAAGTCATTTAAAACGGGATATTTACCATGATTTGATTTTTAGCGCATGAAACTGTGCCGAAATATTGGAAAACTCGAAAATCAAATCATGGTAAATATCCCGTTTTAAATGACTTTAGTATTAATAACCATGATAGATGCATGATAGTTTCAGAAGAATCATGTATTGTTGAACAGTCAGCGTCAAATTGATATGAGCGTCTAGAGCAGGGATTCCCAAAGTGGTCGATATCGACCCCTTGGGGTCGATATCGGTTTCCTAGGGGTCGACATAAACGAAAACTGATTTTGGGGGTCGACGAGGTCTAAAAATAGACCCCTATTAAATTAACACAAGTTCTTATTTAAAACTTTCAAGATAGGTAGGTACTGTATTGTTTATGTTATGTTACGTGTATTAAGAATAATTAATATTTTTGTAGCAAATAGCATTGTTGTAGTAATGTAAAGTCTCAAGTTCGTACAAGATGAAAAACTCGGCAAGTCCAGGCAAGTCAGTGTGGACAAGTTTGTGCAAGATAATGAGTTCGAGCGTACGTCTTTCAGGCGCGTTTTGACTTGCTCTCTACATATTTGACGCTTACGCGATTTAAAACGAACGAATTCATGATCAAGTTGAAGTCCAATCATGTTCCTGATATTTTACTATTTAACGAACTTGCACTTAGGTTGAAAGTTCATTTGCGTTTTGAAATTCGTTGGAGCTTGAACGATAATAACTCATATACTTAAGTACTCATTTATTTCAAGAGATTACAAAGTTATTACATAGCTAAATTAAGTGAAGTAAAGTGACTGAAAAACAATTTACAAAATGCTGAGCTCCCTACGCGAGTTAATAGCGTAACCATACAATAATCTGCAGTTTTTTTGTTTAGGTTCATCCATCACACTGAATGTTTTATTTTCTCTTTGCGAATTAATAATTTGTAATAATCATTATTAATTAAACTTGATATTTACTGAATTCTTTATAAAAAAAAGTCTTTAAATTTTGATGAGAAAATGAAGTCAACTTTACTCACTTAACCAAGTGCAAAGTTTTCCAATTGGTACCTTAGTACCTAGGTATTTTATATCAATAGGAAAAAACTAAAGTTAGGCCCCCTTATTCATAATAGTCTGCTTAAAGCATTGCTAATTCTCACTCTGTCTTCTTCTATTGACCTAAGTCAGAATAAAAAATGCAGCTGTTTTAAGTTAGCGGACCATAATGAATGAGGGAGTTGATCTTAAAAGTAGGTAATTTGGCCATGGGGTCTGAGGTAACAGTTCATTTTGGAAAAGGGGTCACTTGTCCAAAATAGTTTGGGGATCCCTGGTCTAGAGCACTAGGTAGGTACTCTAGACCCTCAAACGTGACGTCAAAATGATCTGAAAAACAAAAGCATTTTTATATACGCAGTTCGAAACATTAAATTGTTGCAAGCACCCAAGCATCACCCAAGGTGTTTAAAATATTACTACTCATTGTTTCATATAATATTTATGTTATCAGTCAGGGTGTTCAAAATAATTTTAGTAAGTAATTATGAGTTTGTATACTACCTTTGAGAGCTAGCTTGCAACGAATAAACTCAAAAACTACTGGACCTATTTTCAAAAATTATTTCACCATTAGAATGCTACATATCCCTGGGCCCCTGGATAACATAGACTTTATCTATATGTTACTAGAAAAAAATATGTGGATTGTAATGTCAGTTATTTCTGAATTACAAAAACGATGACCTAACAATCCACAGCATTATCTAGCCAAGGTAAGCAGTTATGGGTGCTAGATGACTGATAACTTAATACAAAAGATTTTTTTTTATTTTGACGACCAGAACTCCTGGAACAAATACCTGCAGATCGTACACACAATTGTTCCGAGGCGGGAATCGAATTCTCAACCTCCTGCGTCGCAGGCGTACCTTCGCCCATCGCACAGGGTCCGTTAATACTAAAATACCTACGTATATTAACTTTCATCTCTCTCCAACTCTTCCAAGGGAATCGGGATTGAAAGTACCCATCCAAATGTAAAGTACGATTTCTTTCGTCCGGACATTTTGACTTTTTTATTTGTCAAACTGAACATTTTGTAGAGAAGTTGAATTTATTTAGTTAATGTTATTGTCAAAGTGACAATTTGTGAACCCAAAGTGTAAATAATTAATCTATGGTGTAAACAGATCCTGTCATGTCCACGGTCAGTCAGGAAAACAACAAAGTCAAAAAATATTTTAATTTCACAGAACGAACACAGAACAGACGAATTTTTAGGTTTACTATTACGTAACGACTGGCTTTGGCTTTTATTTAGCTTAGGTGGCTTCGAAAATAAAAAATAACTATGTAATCTCTCTAAAATCATAAAATAACAAACTGTTAATTTTAATATAATGTAATTGTCAATTATTGCTTCTAATAGAAAATTTTAGTGTAATTTTATCAAGTCTTGTCCTAATTTTATGCTGATAACTAACCGCAACCGATAACCTTGTAAGGGAGTCACAAAATCTAACCTATTATTTATTTATAACTTATCATATCAACAACGAACAAGTCGAAGTAAACATAATCATATGTTCAATACATCTACAACAGTCAGCTGGACTCTCCCGGACCGGTATCGATCGGTCGAATGACGTGTGCTAACTGAACTAACAATTGGTTTTGTGTAAGTTATCCTCACACATTTAAATATCATTAATAGTGATAATATTCAGTGCAATCGGGGATAGATTTCCGTGCGCTCGCGTGTGCGGTACAGTAGAAGGAAAGTAAAGTGGTTTTGGTTTATAGTTTGGATTGATCGCTGACATGTCACAGATTAAAATGATAAGAAGCGGCAGTCGCGTTTTGGACGCTGTCTCGGCTGGTTCGTGGCGAGGCTCGCCGCTGGTATCTTCGTGCTGTGACTTGGAGCCGGCGCGGCGAAACACTCGCAACATGGCCACGAAGGCGGTCACCATCGAGAACATGAACCCCAACATCATCAAGCTGGAGTACGCGGTGCGCGGCCCGCTCGTCATCCGCGCCGGAAACATTGAGAAGGAGCTTGAAAAGGTGAGCTGTCCTTCCGATTCGCGTGCGTATATTCCAATCCGTGAGAGGTAATACGATTATTACGCGATTAGGTACCTCTACATAACAAAATATAAACATAATGTGCAATATTTGGATCCAAATGGGGATCATGCATGAGAGTGAAAGTCTCAAGCAAAGTGTGCAATCAGCAAGACAAGGCTAGAGTTAATGGCCCTCCATTATATCAGGTACCCATTATTAGCTATATCATTATTCTGCATGCATTAATAAACTCGGTGCATACATTACTTACCATACCTACCTACTAAAAACTAAAAGTAATGTAAGTAAGTACCCACATGGAAGAGGCACCCTACAAACATATTACAAGTAGGTAAACAAATGTTTTTATATAACAATAATCTGATTCCACAACATAATATTGTGAGGTACCCTTAATATATTCCTTATTTAAAACATCTCCTTCCAGTATTGTCTCCGTTCTCTAATCATTAGCATCAAAGATTCCATGATAATTAGTAGATGAGGCTTATCTCACGCTATCCACACAAGATTATCTGAGATAGTTAGCTTAGTTTAGTTATGTTTTGCTTTTAGTGTAAATGTACCAACTGCTGCCGGTAATAGTATATAAAATGAATGCCGCAGTTCTAACAGTCTAGCCAAGGTCACCTCGCGCAAACCTGTTTCTTTGTGCTATATTTGTTTTGTATATCACTCTTGGAATGTATTGTTTCTAGTATATAGATGACAATAAAGATAATAAACGAATCTTGTAAAAAATAATGTACTAAGAATTCCATTGTCAAACTAAATGGTCATTCAGGGTGGATGAACAAACCACGGAGCCACCCATCTGTGAAATGCATTACCTATCACAGCTTATGTGCTATGAGATGGACAGGCACACTTGCATGCAATCAGTGTCAAGTTCCACACCTAGGTAGAGTTACATGGAGCAAGCCCTGGAGCGAGTGTGAACACTGATCAGACAGTTACTGTCGCAGTGACGAATAAAAATTAAATTTCTCTAAGAAACCTTGAGCTGTTACCAGAATGGTGATTGATGCTCCCTTATTGAAGTGTTTCAAATAGACTGATCAAATACTACGTGCCCTGCCATGGACTAAGATAATACATGAATGAGGTGCACGAGCTGCACTGAGCTGTGTATTTTGTGTAGAATCCAACAAAGAGCAGCCCAGTTAGTTAGTTTGCTTTGGCACACGCCCAAAAACTTTCTAAGCATTCATTACAATGCAATTTTTCAAATTCAATTTCTTAATTCATTGTTCTTTGTTTGATTTGATACCCATTCTCACGTATCTACTAGAGGTAATGTTGTATTGTGCACCATATGGCTTCCTTTAACTACTCCAAGAGCTCTTGTGGTTTGCCGGCTGTCAAGGCTACCTAAACTGGTATTTCATTCAATACCTACATATTCTTAATCTTTTATTTTGCAATAACTTAAAACTTCCCAAGATAACCATTCTAATATGGACTTGCTTGTTTTACTCAAATTTGCATAAAATGAGTGAGTTGGAAATTGAAAATAAGTGTAATAAAAGATAAATTGGTATTCAAGTTATTGCATGTTGATAACATTCCTATTATCAACAATAATGAATGTTATCAGTGCAGCATTATCTATTGTATTAGAAACGGTTTCTCTCATTATTGCATGTGTTCTAGCTAACACCTGCGTCAACACTTCGCAGATCCTATTCACAACAGAATGATGTAACGACATTATCAGCTGAGCTGTAGCAATATTCAATTATGTAACCTAGCTCGCTTTTGATAGGGTACAGAATGGGCTGATATTCTTCTATGACTTGTTATTGTTATGAATTTTATTGACAAATTGAACCACTTGTCTCTTAACGATTGTGGAAATTATGTTGAATATAATATGGGTCTTTGAATAATCATGTCAGCATGCAGGACAAATCCAAAGAATAAATAAATAGCTTAATATTTGAAAAGAACTGGTGATGTGCGTACCGTCCTACAAAAACTTCAGGCGACATTGACCTCACTGCGATGAGAGCGCTACTTCCGGACACACACTGAGGAGCTTTGTTGACACATCAGTACCACCAGCTCCCGTGACGATGCAACAACTTCCAACAAACACTGCACGTTGTTGGTTGAGACGACCACCTTTGTACTTCTCTGATAACATAATTGACTCGCTAATGCATGCGTTATTCCGGAATTAATATTAGCTTATACATAATGTTCAATCAGCTCTGGAGCTAAATCTATCGAAATTTCAGCCTGATACGTTCCATAGTTTTGGCGCACGTACAGAGGAAAGAAACATCTAAACAACCAAACATTCGCATTTATGATATTGTTGTAAGGATTCCTCTCGAAAGCTCTGTAACTGACGTGCAGCACGGCTTGTTCCAGGGCGCCAAGAAGCCGTTCACCAAGGTGATCCGCGCCAACATCGGGGATGCCCACGCCATGGGGCAGAAGCCCATCACATTCATCAGACAGGTAACTACAACAGAGAGAGGTTACGAAAACTTTTATTCAATTAAATATTAGTATGAGTGCAGACGCGTGCAGCCATTGCTGGGTAGGTCCTTGCAGGTAGTGCAGATAGATACAGTGGACACTCACCTAAAATAAAGATAAACGGTAAAAGCATATTGCTGGGTAGTTAGATAAGAGTTATAATTAAGAAATTAAATAACATCTCAAAAATATATGACCTCGACGGAACTTGAACCCGCAACTTTAGACTCAGCGCGGGGACAGGCGGACGTAGTCGATTATTAACTTTCTTAGAAATCTCCGTAAAAATTTAAAATGTAAGAGTATACATGCCATTCTGTGCTGTCCTCAACCTCATCCTCAACCTCATCCTCAACCTCGTCCTCAACCACTTTTCATAGCTACATATTTTGAGGATATAAATTAGATTTTATTGTCTTATCTAAGTCACATATTGCTAGCTTTCCCTCAGAAGGCCTGTCAGGAGACACAAACACCGGGCTAGGGGTCTGGGCTAGGTCGCTAAAATTGCACGGTTCACATTTTTTAGGATTTTATTGGGATAGATAGATAAACATCAATAGTGTAAAAGCAAGTTTGCAACTTCAAAAGACCTAAACTTTTTTTAGTTTTTGCCACAACTTTTAAAAAATGCATTACGGCAGAGTCACGTGCGCCTGACAATGACACCTGGCTGCAATATGCATGTTACGGCAGAGTCACGTGCGCCTGACAATGACACCTGGCTGCAATATGACACTTTGAAGAAGACTAGAGTAGATTATTAGATTAGATTAGATAAGAAACACTTTGTGCAATCTACATAAGAGTAGGTATTACATTTATTATAATGGGCGGCCTTATCGCTCTTAGTAACAGTATGTTTTTATGAACCTTGCATTTTTTTGCTACCTAAGATGTTTTGGATGACATAAATATGTAATACACGAATATGTACCTATAGCGAATAGCCAGTGGAGCCAGTAGCTTGTAGCAGTGCGACGACAACAGTTGTGTACCGAATCGATTGCCGCGGCCGGCGACTGTAGGGGACGGGGTCGTTCAAAGTCACCATCGATCGACACCGCGCGGTTCCTGGCTGCAAGCAGGTGGATAGGTCATATGATGATGGAGCTTTTACGGATAGATAGCGACTATTTATTTATAGTTCACTAGCTGCGGCCCGCGGTTTCACCCGTGTGGTGATAGATTTTTTGGATAATATACAATATATGTTTATGAATTGTAGCCTATGTGTTATTCTGATATGTAAGCTATATTATTGTGAAGTTTCATCAAAATCCATTCTGTAGATTTTGCGTGAAAGAGCAACAAACATCCTCACAAACTTTCGCGTTTATAATATTAGTAGGATAGTTTAACTCATGGGGAAAGCATGATCCCAAGATGCCGTTAGTTGCTGGATATACCTACCTTTCTAACTTAAATGTCGGTATCCATCCAGCACAGAAGTAAACAGTATTCAGATTCAATAATGTTCTTCTCTAGGCACCTGTGCCTTGCCTACATATTAAACCTGATACTAAGGGCGTGTTCGTAAATTATCTTTGGACGACGACGCGACGATGGATGTCTTGATTGTGTCGACCCGTTTTTTTGCCGTAGAACGATTTAGTTGTTCACTTCCCATTGGCTCGTGATGACATTTTACGAATGATGGTCGTAGATTAATCGTGACGTGTTTTATCGTTTTATGACTGTCGTCGTGCTAGCTATTTCAATTTTAACGACATTTTATCGTCACAACAAAAAAAGTGGCGGACAACACTCGCTCTTAATGTGAACACCACCATTCTAATATATAGGGTGCGATTCATTTAACTGCACGACTTTCTGTCGTCAGTGGGAACACGCCCTAATTTGTTACACAAGCTTAATCAACCTTAATAATAATAGTGTAATGACTATGAACTCGTATCGCTACGTTTGATGAGCTGATTAATAATGAATATGAGTGGTGCTGTGTTGTTCAGGAGTGACGTGGGGTTGGTTGCAGGTGCTGGCCTGCGCCAGCTTCCCCGACCTCATCTCCACGTCCAGCTTCCCTGAGGACGTCAAGAAGAGAGCCACGGAGGTCCTCGCCGCGTGCGGGTAAGATAGATAGATATATCTATTAATTGTAACAAATTTGTTACAGTTTACTGTTGATAGCATCTTAAATCCTAACATAGGTTTATCTAATCTAGAGTTCTCTTAACAATACTCAAATAATGTGCTCCACTGTGGCTCCAATAGATTGAACTGAACAAACATCTCAGTGATCACTTTACTTCCTAGTTTCACTTATGTAATTTGAATTTAAAGCATGTAGCTCTGATAGAGGAGGTGCTATCACGATGAATGATGTTGTCACGTATCACGTGAGAGTGTCAGAGCGCGGAGTGGTTGGTGTTTGTTTAGTGAATGGCGTCATGCTCTTAGGATACGGCTGATTCTGTAGCTTGGCTTCCATCGCCGGCCGCTGAGAAAAGTAATGCCGCGTGACGCGGGCGTGAGGTGCGGTGAGGTGACCAAACCAAGCGAGCTGCGCTTATTGGAGCCAACAACGTGAGGACGGAACGGGCTGAACGTGTATGATATAGGTACCAAGTAGCAACCATCGCCTTCCTAGGTAGGTGTGACTTGACGTCCGCTCTACACTAGCTGGTATAGAGGCGCTCGGAGACCAACAACAGGAACTAGTAGTGTCTGTTGAGGCTGGACCTGAAATAAACAAGTTCAGTTTACAACATGGGTCAGCTCACCCGAGGTGCAACGCGACACGACGCTGCGGGCACCTGCTTTCAAAATGTAACTTTATTTTTTTCGCAAAAAGATACAAATTGGCGCAGCGCGGCGGCGCGGGGAGTTTTCTTATAATAATACTAGCTACGCCCCGCGGCTTGGTGGAAATATATGTGTCAAAGGGTTTATAAACCTTCCTCTTGAATCACTTTATCTATTAAAAAAAACCGCATCAAAGTATCTTGCAGTCGACCTGTGTTTTATTTTTTGAGTAGTTATTATGAATCCAAGTTTGGCAGCCACAAGACAGACAAGGTAGTCTGCCTGCATCTAGTACATATTTTCTTGTTCAGCTGTTTACAGCAGTTTGTTACTCCAGAATAAGTTCGACGAGAGTGGTAATCTTGTGTAGATTTGGTGTTTGATATAGGTAGATATTTGTGTTGTCCGTTCCAGCGGCAAGTCTGTGGGGGCGTACAGCGCGTCGCACGGCATTGAGCTGATCCGGAAGCGCGTGGCGGAGTACATCGAGCGGCGCGACGGCCTGCCCTCCGACTGGCAAAACGTCTGCCTCTCCAACGGAGCCTCCTCCGCCATCAAGTACTGCCTGCAGCTCTTCTGCAAGAACTTGGACGGCAAGCCTTCCGGTCGGTCACATTACACCTTGCTCGCGGCATCGCATCACGCACTAATACATTTCAGAGCCCTATTATATTCTCTTGAAAGGGGGATGATACCCACTGATTATACCTTCCATTATTATGTTTTTAAAACTACCATAGGAGTATGATAGAAGGCAGAGACGACCAGAACGAGGTTCCGGCCATTTAGTAAAACATTTGTATTTTCAGTATCGGTAGAGGGAGGTAGAGATAGCTGACAGTCGTGCACTGCTCATTAGAACGTTCATTAGCGCAGTCATACAAACTACGAGTATGTTCAGTGGGCGTCTCATATACTAAGTACCCCCCCCCCCCCCCCCTCTATGTATGTGGGTTCGAATCCTGCCGCCTGATTGGGAGATAAAAACTACACTTCACTTCATGTCATTTTTTCATTTGGTAACGTGACTTAAAATTTCGAACTAACTAAATAAGTAACAACTTGGCTCAATATTTATTGTTTAATTATCAATATCTTTTATCTGTGAGAAGTATTGCTTAGCTTTTGGTCTACAAAACTTTGAAAGGGCCTGGATAACCATACATTTTGCCTTTGAAACTGGAAGGCTGTCTTCATAGGATTGATCTGGCAGTACAAACTCACCAGCACTATGAGAGTCTTTACGGGATTTCAACTTTTTTTTAGGTGCCATGAGAATAGATGACGTCCAAGAGGAATTGTAATGTTCTCTGTGAAAAATCAATCTTGGATGATCCTTCTCAACTCTGATTTCTCTTATGGGTCGAGATAAAAAAGGACATGTCTTCTTATACATTGGGGATAGAAAGGTTGTCCATGGACATTGTTATTGCACTGTATCAATATTTTACTATGAATATTACTCCGTGACTATGCATGTTACTGCAAAGTGTGTTTTGGCGTTCCGTTCTACCAAATTTATACTTCACAATGGCATTCACAGTTCAAAAAACATAAAAATGTGACATAGCATGTTCTTCCCCTGTGCCCTTCAAATAATATTTGTGAACAGTGAAAGGTGTTTAGGGTATGGATGTTGATCATTTATTCAGAAATAGGTAATTTGTTTACATCGAAAGAATAGACATGTTACTAGTAACTATTTCAATCTCTCGTTAGTAAAGAATAGACATGTTACTAGTAACTATTTCGATCTCTCGTTAGTAAAGAATAGACATGTTACTAGTAACTATTTCGATCTCTCGTTAGTAAAGAATAGACATGTTACTAGTAACTATTTCGATCTCTCGTTAGTAAAGAATAGACATGTTACTAGTAACTATTTCGATCTCTCGTTAGTAAAGAATAGACATGTTACTAGTAACTATTTCGATCTCTCGTTAGTAAAGAATAGACATGTTACTAGTAACTATTTCGATCTCTCGTTAGTAAAGAATAGACATGTTAACTAGTAACTATTTCGATCTCTCGTTAGTAAAGAATAGACATGTTACTAGTAACTATTTCGATCTCTCGTTAGTAAAGAATAGACATGTTACTAGTAACTATTTCGATCTCTCGTTAGTAAAGAATAGACATGTTAACTAGTAACTATTTCGATCTCTCGTTAGTAAAGAATAGACATGTTACTAGTAACTATTTCGATCTCTCGTTAGTAAAGAATAGACATGTTAACTAGTAACTATTTCGATCTCTCGTTAGTAAAGAATAGACATGTTACTAGTAACTATTTCGATCTCTCGTTAGTAAAGAATAGACATGTTACTAGTAACTATTTCGATCTCTCGTTAGTAAAGAATAGACATGTTAACTAGTAACTATTTCGATCTCTCGTTAGTAAAGAATAGACATGTTACTAGTAACTATTTCGATCTCTCGTTAGTAAAGAATAGACATGTTAACTAGTAACTATTTCGATCTCTCGTTAGTAAACTAAAATGTTTACTTTGTTCGCTACAAACGATATCAAATCAAACCCTACCCGCATCCATAAAATAAATAAAATATTGGTAAGACTTGGCATTCAAACAAGGGAATAATTAGGACCATACATAAAATTCGACGCAACAGCTAAATGGCTCAGTTGGTTTATTGTCGAAAATTTGAGACTTCCTAGACATGAATAAGAATACATTGATTGTGAGTGGGAAACGATCCTGAGCGACGTGGTTCGTGTTTGCGTGTTCAAATTGGTCACAAGTTACAAGGGAATACAAGTTATTGAAAATATTTTGTAGACAAGGGGGATACTTACATTTGACGCGCACTGTACATCACTGTACATCACAGCTTAGTTATCAACAATTACTGACCTTCGCGACTTCATTTGCTTTTAAACTTTACTTTCTGTTCTTCCATATACATCAAACCCTAACTCTATATTCTCGAGTTGTCTCTTGCAGAGGCTATTCCAATGGTGTGCAGTGGTGGTATGAAGGCTGACGGTGGTTGTGCTCGGTTGCAGGCGTGTTGATCCCGATCCCGCAGTACCCGCTGTACTCGGCGTCGCTGGCGGAGTACGGGCTGGGCCAGGTGGGCTACTACCTGGACGAGGACAAGGGCTGGGCGCTGGATATGGCGGAGCTGGAGCGCGCCAAGCAGGAGGGCTCCGCCAGCAACAGCGTGCGCGCGCTCGTCGTCATCAACCCGGGGAACCCCACGGGACAGGTCTGTGCTATTATCTGCGGCTCATGTGCTTCCTCACGAGCGTAACCAAACACGAGTTTATACTAATTTCTAGGTTTACAAGTAATTTAGATAGCAGAGAAGAAGTTTTACGCATATTGTATGCATCGCACCAGCTGTGTGGGTCCTCTTCACGCCAACCTCTCAACGGAGCGCGCTGGAGTTGTGCATGGCGGCCTGTTATAAAACATACAATGGAAATAACCTTAAAAACGTTTTCGTAGAAACAACGCGTGCCTGGCCACGGGCAGAAACTAGTTTACGATAATTTCCCAACGGACATATTTTTTTTATATTGTCTAGTATACTTATATAAATGTTAAATACACTAGAGTATAATTACAATCTAGCCATAGAGTTGGCTAGTAGGTAATTTAGTTCTAACTTATTTTTATAACGACATATTACTAAGAACGTGTCCATTGGCACTTTTCTTATTGTCTCTATACTTAAGGTGAAGACACTTTGTTCATGTGTTCTTTAAGATAGCACTTCTGCATAATTCATAATAATTAATAATTCATTTATTGTTTGTGAATCAGGGTAATGGATAGTCAGATACATAAGACTTATTTTAGATCGCTAGATTCTGCCGTTTAGGCGTACAAACATTTTAATAAACAATTAATATTTTAGCTTATACAATATACTATTATCATATTATCTTATAAAAAAAAGCATGCAGTTATATAAATAATCATTTAATTTAAATACTTATAATTTTTAATGAATGTCTAATTATGAAATTTTATTTAAATAATAGATTAATGTACAGCAGGAGATGAAATGTCAATATACAGTTAAGGTAATCATTTAATAAGCAATGTCAAAAAATAGTACAATCTGTAAATTTCATAATATGCAAATTAATAAGATATTGATAATTTCATTAAATAACAATTCAAGATAGGTACATACATAGTCAATTAAGTATTAAAATGTCAAACAATTCGGTCATTTAGAAAATCATTTACTGTATAATAAGCTTTTTCAATTACAAAATCATTAAGTTTTGCACTAAATTGGTTACTGGACAAATCACGAACTACTTTAAGAATTTTGTTATATATTTTTGGCGCCATGTCAAATACACTTGAACGCAGCAACTTTGTTCTGCATGACACAGTGCGTAGTCTGCACATACACTTATCACTACACTAACTCAAAAGGTTTTGTTCTTTTGAGCCTTCTCACTATGTCCGTGTTGTCGAGGAGCTGGATCGCCTCGACGTTCACATGATGATGAAGCCTTTGTTCGTGAGCCTCTGCGTATTTTTCTATGACTGTGTCGACACATTTCAATGTTTAGGTCCCGATGAATATCGTCATTTCTTACGTACCAAGGAGCATTAACAATTGACCTGAGTACTTTGTTCTGGAATCTTTGTATAATTGCTACATTTGTCTTTTTGGTGCAGCCCCAGAGCTGAATACCATAAGTCCAAATTGGCATAAGGACTTGTTTATATAAAAGGAGTTTATTGTGTATTGCTAAAGTAGAATTTCTCCCAATTAGCCAATACATCTTTTTGTAGCGAATCTCTAGCTCCTCTTTTTTCTTCTTGACGTGAGCTTTCCAGCGCAGCTTGGCGTCTAAAGTCATGCCTAAATACTTCGCTGTATTTTCGCATGGTATGATGGCCCCGTTAATGAAAAGTGGATGGTATTCGTATCTTTTATTTGTGAAGTTTATGTGACTCGACTTCGATTCATTTAGTTTTATTCGCCAGGTTTTGGTCCAGTTGTATATTTTATTAATCGCTTCTTGAACCTTTTCGGCTGCCTCTACATGCGTTTTTCCTGTGGCTATTATAGCAGTGTCATCAGTAAAAGTTGCAATGGTTTTAATAACTTGATAGATAAACAATAACATCAGTACAATTCCAAATAATATGTAAACCGTTTCTTTAGGATTTTTTAATATAGAATTTGTCATAAATATACTATAACTAGTTGTTAGAAGTGCGCGAGCTGCAAGCAGCTCGCGGGGGTTGTGTATAACAGTTATTTTTTATTAAGACCCTTTTTGTAACCTAAACCTTTGATTATTTTGTTTGAAATCAACGATACCCATGTCAGATTTTTTGGTTGGGGAGGAAGTTCAGGGGAGCTGGGGGCGAGGGGGGTCACGGCACGGCTCGCTTCGCTCGCAATGCTCCCCTGCCGTTCCCCTTGGTCGCATTGTCCTCCCCCGGGTTATAAGTGAGGGGGTCTTAGGGGGTCGTCGGGGGGGTCACAGCACGGCTCGCTTCGCTCGCCGTGCTGTTCCCCGAGGTCGCATCGCGGCTCGCTTCGCTCGCCGCAATGCTCCACCCGAAAAAAAATTATAGTTGAGGGGGTCTTGGGGGGTCACAGCACGGCTCGCTTCGCTCACCGTGCCGTTCCCCTTGGTCGCATTGCGGCTCGCTTCGCTCGCCACAATGCTCCCCTGGGTTAAGGGTGAGGGGGTCGTCGGGGGGTCACGACACGGCTCGCTTCGCTCGCCGTGCTGTTCCCCTTGGTCGCATTGCGGCTCGCTTCGCTCGCCGCAATGCTCCCCCGGGTTATAGTTGAGGGGGTCTTGGGGGGTCGTTAACCCGTAAACCTTTGATTATTTTGTTTGAAATCGATATACAAAGGAAATCGAAAGGAATTTTGCGATGCAAAAATGTCAGCCATCTTGGATTTGGAAATGGACATCTTTTTCGTAATCTACCAGTTCAAGTTACTCGAAATCGATACCCATGTCAGATTTTTTGATTGGGGAGGAAGTTCAGGGGAGCTGGGGGCGCGTGGGGGGGTCACGGCACGGCTCGCTTCGCTCGCCGTGCCGTTCCCCTTGGTTGCATTGTGGCTCGCTTCGCTCGCCACAATGCTCCCCCGGGTTATAAGTGAGGGGGTCTTAGGGGGGTCGTCGGGGGGGTCACAGCACGGCTCGCTTCGCTCGCCGTGCTGTTCCCCTTGGTCGCATCGAATTCGAAATCCTCACCCCTAGTTAGTCAAAAACGATACCCATATCAGATTTTTTGGTTGAGGGAAGGGGTACAGGGGGGCTGGGGGCGTGGGGGGGTCACGGCACGGCTCGCTTCGCTCGCCGTGCCCTTCCCCTTGGTCGCATTGCGGCTCGCTTCGCTCGCCGCAATGCTCCCCTAGGTTAAGTGTGAGGGGGTCTTGGGGGTCGTCGGGGGGGTCAGAGCACGGCTCGCTTCGCTCGCCGTGCTGTTCCCCTTGGTCGCATCGAATTCGCAATCCTCACCCCTAGTTAGTCAAAAACGATACCCATATCAGATTTTTGGTTGAGGGAAGGGGTACAGGGGGGCTGGGGGCGTGGGGGGGTCACGGCACGGCTCGCTTCGCTCGCCGTGCCGTTCCCCTTGGTCGCATTGCGGCTCGCTTCGCTCGCCGCAATGCTCCCCTGGGTTAAGTGTGAGGGGGTCTTGGGGGTTGTCGGGGGGGGGGTCACAGCACGGCTCGCTTCGCTCGCCGTGCTGTTCCCCTTGGTCGCATCGAAATCGAAATCCTCACCTCAAGTAATTCAAAAACGATACCCATATCAGATTTTTTGGTTGGGGGAGGGGGTACAGGGGGGCTGGGAGCGTGGGGGGGGGTCACGGCACGGCTCGCTTCGCTCGCCGTGCCGTTCCCCTTGGTCGCATTGCGGCTCGCTTCGCTCGCCGCAATGCTCCCCTGGGTTAAGGGTGAGGGGTCTTGGGGGGTCGTCGGGGAGTCATTGGGGGGGGGGTCACAGAACGGCTCGCTTCACTCGCCGTGCTGTTCCCCCCGGTCGCATCGCGGCTCGCTTCGCTCGCCGCGATGCTCCACCCGAAAAAAAAGGTCAAAAATAGGCCAATTTTCGGTTTTTCCTAAAAAAAGGGGGTCTGGGGGGCAAAAGGGGGCAATTTTTTTTGTCATTCGAAACCATTTGTCCTTCTCTACATGACTTTGGAAAAAAAATTCTTCCAAGTCTATCCGTTTTGGAGATGGAAAGGGGGGGCAAAAAAGGGGGTCAGAGGGGGGGTTCCAATTTTTTTTCTTCCAAAACGAAGAGAAACCCTCTATACGACCCCGCAATCAGAACCCCTCAATCGCGACGGCATCTGGTAGCACACTCAAAAGGGGGGTCCTGGGGGCAGGGGGGGGGCAAAATTTTCTATGCAATCAAAATCACTTGTCCCCCTCTATACAACCCCCATAAAAAAATTAAGCAATATGGCTCCACGTAGGAGCCCCCCCTGAGGGGGGGGTCTTGGGGGGGCAAATCTCAAAAAGTCGGAATTTTCCCTAGGAGACTTTTACCTCCCCTATACGATTCCGTAAAAAAAAACATACCTTCCCATCCACCATCAAGGCGAACAATTATGTCAATAAGTCAGTCAGTCAGTCAGTGAGTGGTAATTTAGCTTTATATATATATATAATAAATAAATATGAGCATTGATATCCGAAGTAAATAACTTAACTTAAGAAAAGATATATGTACATTACATTATATAGTCTGAGATTACTGCTCTACATGTTATTGTTATGTTTTTATGTTTTTATTTAGCTGGATTACTGTGTACCTAAATTTAAAATTAGTTATAAGATATCTATAATTACATAGACATAATTGAATGTAAACATTAGTTGGAGAAGCCTTTGGTTCCTGAAACACAGTTTTTTACTAGTTCAGGGGCCTATGGACACATATTGCCTGCTTCACTGTCTATTTTGTCAATAAATAAAATTTTTACTTTACTTTTACTTTTTTGCTTTCATGTTTAGGGATGTCATGAGTATATAAAAGGTATAGGACCGGACCCAATACACTTCCTTGTGGCACCCCCGCTTTAATCTCCTTTATATCGGAGTAAGAATCCTCTTGCCTTATTCTAAAGGCTCTATTATCTAAATATGATTTAATTTTTTCTACGTATTCTATTGGTAATATGCTATTTAGTTTTATTATTAGGCCTTCGTGCCATACTTTGTCGAAGGCTTATGCTACATCGAGGAAGATTGTGGAGCAGACTTCTTTGTTTTCTAGTGCTTTCTCAATTACATTCGTTATTCTATGAACTTGTTCTACTGTAGAATGTTGTTCTCTGATTCCAAATTGATGCTCTGGAATGAGTTTCTTGCTGTCTAGTATTGGTTTAAGCCTTTTAAGAAAAGCTTTTCAAATAGCTTTGACATGATTAGTAGCAGAGAGATTGGTCTGTAGGACGCAGTCTCTTGAAGGGGTTTTCCTGGCTTTGCGATCATTATGACTTCAGCAATTTTCCATATATCTGGTACGCATTTTAGTCGGAATGAAGCATTTATTAGGTTCGTTAATTTAGCTACCGCTTTCTTAGGTAGATTATGTAATACTTCTCCTGAAATTAGATCAAATCCAGGAGATTTCCTTGTATTTATTTTTTGCTTTATTTCACGCCAAACTTCTCGAGGTGAAACAAGCTTTATATCTCAGTTTTCATGGCAGGGTGCATCAAGGTTATAGTTTTCTTGGCCTTCATTTGGCTTAAAGATGCTCTCTAAGTGTTCGGCAAATACTTTAGCTTTTTGTTCATTGCTAACGGCCCATTCACCTGGTCCTGTCTTTATTGGTGGGATCTGATTTATTGGTCGTTTCATGTTTTTCGTAGCTTTCCAAAGAGAGTAGTCTGTACTGCGGTCATTGTTTAGACTTTGTAGATAACTATTCGTTGTGCCGGTGTTGTGTTTTTGAATTTGCCTTTTAAGTTTTTTTGTAAGAAAATTCAATTTGTTTTTGTCTTGCGGAGATCTTGTTTGGTGCCAGCGGTTTCTTTGTTTACGCTTTTCATCAATAAGCAGTTTTATTTCAAGTGGATAGACATTCTTAACTCTTGTTGATTTCATGGTTGGTGTAGTTTCCCATGTAGTTTGCTGTATAAGCTTTACGAACTTTAAGTCTTGATCGAGTTGCTCAGGAGTCTTCAGTGGAACGTTTAGTTCTACCTTATAGTCCAAGTCAATTTTAAATTTCTCCCAGTCTGTTGTTTTGTTTACCAGTGTTGGAGTCCTTTCATTGTGTAAAATCCTCTCGCTCATTGTTAGGTTTATTGCCAAGTGATCGGAGTTTAAATCGTAACTCTGCGTTGCTCGTAGATAGTTTTGCGATATATTTTTGTACACAAAGAAATCTATGAGGTCAGGATTTTTTTGTGGATCTGTTGGCCAGTACGTTGGATACCCTGTTGAGATGACATCACATTTTTGTTCTCTTTCTGCTCTCATCAGCTCTCTTCCTTTTGTATATATAAATATTGTTAATCTTGAGCCCCAGTAAGTATTTTTGGCGTTAAAGTCACCCCCTTGAAAGAAAGTCACAAACGTTTCTGTTTTGATAATGTGTCTTGGAGGGCAATATATTGCTGCTACCGTAAGCGAGTATCGTTTGGTTTCTATACAAATTGCCACAGCTTGGATATTTGGCTCTTCATATGTATTTAGCTCGTGATGTTTTATATTTTTCTTTATGATGACTGCACTGCCTCCTCTTCCTTTATTAGATGGGTGTAGTGCGTAGGAGGCTTTGTAGCCTTTTAGTTGAATATGAGACTGATTTGTGAAGTGTGTCTCAGATAAGAGACACACGTCTATGTTGTTTAAATCTAGGAATACTTGTAGTTCTTTTTTATGTTTCGATAGTCCATTACAGTTCCAGGCCATTATTTTTAGATTTCCAATCATTTTGAATATTTGTTTATAGCCGTTTTGGTGCTATTTTCAATCTTCTTCAAACGCTCGTCAAAACTACTCATGAACTTTAGGATTTCATCCAGTTTGTCGCTTTGACCGGTTTTATTCTGGCTGCTTTGGGCTGTTGCAGGTTTTCCAGCAGTTGCTTGGGCAAAAGATAGATTTTTGTTTACAGCTGTTGGTGGGGGCACATGTGGTATGCGACTTGTATTGGGCTGCGAGAGCGGTATTCTGCCTCTTGGGGCTTGCTGTTGTCGTGTGGCCGGTGTTGCCTTGACTATTTTGTTCCGCATTTTTTGCATTTCTTTGGCAATCGTGCAACCTCTGTAGCTTGCAGGGTGTGGCGCAATACCTTTGCATATGTCCGTAACCCTGGCACCTTTTACACTGTGGAATCAGTTTTGTGGTCCGAAGGGGCTGAATCTCAACTACACAACCCAGTATGTATTTGATTCCATAGATGTTTTTTATGTCTTCTTAATTATTGAAAGACAAAGTGGCTCCTTAGTTTTCCAGCTCAATTTATTCACCACTGCTTCAATCTTGAGTCCTTGGTTTTTGAGGTCTTCCATGATTTTCTCTATTTTGCAGGTAGAGGGCAGTTTCTTGACCATTACTCTTATGGGTCTCTCCTGTTTGTTTTCATAGGAGTGCCAAAGGCAGTTGTTTTCGTTCAGTGCCTTAGTTATAGAACGATAGGTTTCACCACTACAGGCATTCACTTTCACGCTTTTACCATTCAACATTTTTAGGTTAAAGGTTCCAGCAGCATGTTCCATGGACAGGAAGTCATAGAAGTTCTGGAAGTTCTCCACACCGTCTACTATGATCGGTGGTGGTAGGGGAACTTTCTTTTCTTTTTCTTTTATAGGTGCTGTAGTTTCAGGCGATAGTTTCGGCGACGCGTTTAATTTCCTTTTTTTCTTCTGTCTAGACTTCGCTCTCAACCATTTCGTTTCTCGGGCTAGCTCTTCCTCATCCGTGCTGTATTCAATACGCGCGGTAGAGGTCTCCATGCATGGTGATTTCGACGGATTTATTATGGTGGTATCCACAACACACTTAAGCTGCTGCTGCAGGATACTTATTTGGTTTTTGAGGTCTCCTACAAGACTCTCAAGTTTCTCTCTCTCTCTTGTTTTTCTTCATGATAGCGTTGTAAAACTTTATTATGTTCTGCGGCCAGAAATTGTTCCGTTTCTGTGTTTATAGTCATAGAAACTTTTTGCGGTGTAGTCATTGTTACGGCATGTAATTTGCTTCGCCTTAAGAGCCTTTATTCCTAAAATGCGCAGAAACAGTACTTTTCAAACCCGTTTATATCATGAACCACTTATCTTATAGTATATGTTATTTACTAATAATTTTAGGAAATTTTAGTGTCCAAATAGTTTGACTATAAAATATTTCGATTAATATAGTATGTACGCGTTCTATCAAGATAACTTGTGAGAGGTTTTCATAATTTCCCTTTCAGCATCAGTTTCGAAGCTCAAAATAATAGAAAATACTGACATATCTAATTAAGAAAAAAATATAACCTACTGATGAGATCCTTGGCTAAAAATCTAATTAGAAAGATGTTTGGTTTTGGTATCCTACTATGAGAAATTAAAATTAAAAAAATGTGAAATATTACGAATATTTCACATTTTTAAATGATGTTTTTACCGATATACCTTATTTAATTTAATATAATAATAGCCTACCAATAAAGTGAAGCATCTTTTTTAAAATCATACATATAAAATTTTTATGATTTTGTTGCTATTATTTTTCTATAAATATTTTAAAACTACTATAAAACGCTGCGCGAAAATCAGTCCGCCGCGAGGCTTTCTAGAGTGTGGTCACGTCGCTCATTAAATATTTATAGAAAAATAATAGCAACAAAATCATAAAAATTTTAAATGTATGATTTTAAAAAAGATGCTCCACTTTATTGGTAGGCTATTATTATATTAAATTAAATAAGGTATATCGGTAAAAACATCATTTAAAAATGTGAAATATTCGTAATATTTCACATTTTTTTAATTTTAATTTCTCATAGTAGGATACCAAAACCAAACATCTATCTAATTAGATTTTTAGCCAAGGATCTCATCAGTAGGTTATATTTTTTTCTTAATTAGATATGTCAGTATTTTCTATTATTTTGAGCTTCGAAACTGATGCTGAAAGGGAAATTATGAAAACCTCTCACAAGTTATCTTGATAGAACGCGTACATACTATATTAATCGAAATATTTTATAGTCAAACTATTTGGACACTAAAATTTCCTAAAATTATTAGTAAATAACATATACTATAAGATAAGTGGTTCATGATATAAACGGGTTTGAAAAGTACTGTTTCTGCGCATTTTAGGAATAAAGGCTCTTAACAATAAAATGTGATATCGGCAGTAGTCATGCCTAATCTTGATGATCTAGCAAGGTCATTTCGATCGGTCCGTGTCGGACGCGACGTTTGTTATGATGCGTTAGCACTTTGCACAATCGGCACGCGCGGTTGCGTGTGACACAACTTATCTCGAGGGAGATCGGACGATCACTGAACTGACGATCCTTTCATTAATGATACATTTGTTTGTATTACCTACAGGTATTTGCTCCCGTTCCTTTAACCATTCAAGGTAGGTACGTCTGTATAGACGTGGTGCATCACCATCGGACTCGCCACCATAACACGAGCTCTGCGCACTCTGGCCCGTATTTAATTATAACACTGTAATCCACTTGAAAGTTTGGTGGATGAGGTTTCGTAATCGTTTGCGGTGTTGTTTGCGGCAGGTGCTGACGCGCAAAAACATCGAGGCGGTGATAAAGTTCGCGCACAAACACCACCTGTTCTTGCTGGCCGACGAGGTGTACCAGGACAACGTGTACGCGGACGGCAGCAAGTTCTACTCCTTCAAGAAGGTAACCCCGCTCCAAACAACCTCTCGGTCATAAGACCACACATTATTTATTTTCTCTCATTTCATTTCAAAACTCCTGCTCCTATACTTTGCAATGGAACTCCCGCCAGTTGCCCTGCGGATACGATTCCCCTCCTTCACTAAGGTGGCTCAGACGGGGACAGCTCTCAGTCTACCGGAAGATAAAGATAGATAGATAAAGTCTTTATTTCTGACGTAGGACACATACATCCTACAACAATTATACAGTACACTTGGGAAACAAACAATAATAAAACACAGTTGACTAAAAAAAAAACTAAGATAAACTAAAATCTAGATGACTGTAGAAAATGTCTGTGTGTGCTGCGGTACTATGTTAAAAAGGCCTTGACTCATCGTAATATTTTGTAGTTTAGTGTGTTTTTATTTTGTTGTAGTAATAATGAGGTCCTTATAATGTGGCGTTTCCTACCTCCTTATTACGTGATGCACCAGACGATGGATGGCCCTCGTCATTCAGCGGGTGCGGCGCCGCGCATCCCATTGGGAACTCGGCAGTACACCTGCAGCTATATTCATTCTATACTGAATCGAAATATTGTCTCTTTGGAGATCGCGAGCGGCGGACTTACCGATAACTCGAGTTAGCTCCATGTACGGTCATCTGTCAGATAGCTCTTTAGGTTCATGTACCTAGTAGGATTAGAACTGTAACTCCATACCTTTCTCTATGAGCCAAGTCACACGCGGATGGCTTGTTGACAGGTTTCGAGTCAACTCTAACTACTCCATCTCTAACACGTCGTCGGCCCAGCCTTCACCATAAACAGTTTTCATCAAGTTGTAGCAAGTTGTGAAGGCTGCGGGGCGGCGATGTCGCTGTGGGAGCGCGGGCTCATGCTGAGTGTCCCCGGCAGGTGCTGCGCGAGATGGGCGATCCCTACTCGTCGGAGCTGGAGCTGGCCTCCTTCATGTCGATAAGCAAGGGGTACATGGGGGAGTGCGGGCTGCGCGGGGGCTGGATGGAGCTGGTGAACATGGAGGCGGACGTGCAGGCGCAGCTGTTCAAGTGCATCTCCGCCATGCTGTGCCCCTCCGTGCTGGGCCAGACCGCCATCGACTGCGTCGTACGTACCTTACCTATAATTGCCAATATTTTCCCATGATTGTGACGCTAACGGTTGTCCCTCTTTAGGCGCGGCCGCCGCAGGAGGGCGAGCCCTCCTACGAGCTGTTCGCTAAGGAGAAGGCGGCCGTGCTGGCGTCGCTCCACAAGCGCGCCGCCATGGTGGCCAACGCCTTCAACAACATGAAGGGCTTCAAGTGCAACGTGGTGCAGGTACTCACACACACACACGACACACGCAAGGCACCGAAGGATACAAATCATTTTGTATCGTTCTTTTCCCCCTTTTCGGAGATAAAAAGGTCTCCAGTGGATAGGAACATGCTATCCACTGGAGCCGTAGTAGGTGATGCATGCCCACTGTCGCTCCGCGAAGACCCCAAGATGATTCTGCGCTTCTGGACCAAGCTTGGCTGGCTATGCTAGCAAACAATACGCATAATGGATGGAATAGAGACCTAAACCTAAATGTGTGTAAATGACCTCTATTGCAGGGCGCCATGTACGCGTTCCCGCGGTTCTCGCTGTCGACGCGCGCCGTGGAGGCGGCGAAGGCGGCCAAGCGCGCGCCCGACGTGTTCTACGCCTTCAAGCTGCTCGAGGAGACAGGTACAACCACACCTCACATGTCCACTGCTGGACGTACCCGCGGATCTCGCTGGCGGCGCGGGCGTAACTTAACTCCGTACAAACAGCCTCGCACACGCGGACCCGTGTCTCACGCAGGGCGTCACTGACACATTATTTGTTCCGAAATTACTTTTTTAAAGCAGTAAAGTGGCACAGGACAGACAGAATGATGTCGTAGAGAGGGCCTGTACTCAGCAATCACGCTGAGTAGGTAGAAATCTCAAAGCTAGCTCTAAACAAGCACCCTTAGTGCCTCTGCCTCTACTCGACCTGGATGCAGCGGGGGCCATGAGTGCCCAGTCCAGTTAGGGAAGCGTTTACGGTGACGGGAGAGCGGCACTGGCTGGCCATAGATTGATGATTAAAGATGTTTATTTGCAGCAATATATGTAATAATGTAGGTGTTAAATTTATAATACGTGTAGGTTAATATATTCTAGCAAACATAGGCATGCAATAGATGCCTTGAATGAATATCGTATGTATGGTTGAGAATGAAGCTGTGTGTGCAGGTATCTGCATCGTGCCGGGCTCCGGGTTCGGGCAGCGGCCCGGCACCTACCACTTCCGCACCACCATCCTGCCGCAGCCCGCGCTGCTGCAGGAGATGCTCGACGTCTTCCAGCAGTTCCACATCAAATTCACGGAAGAGTAAGTTCAACGCATCATTCTCTTGCCCTTTTACTTCGTCATTTTATACCGCCACATAACAATAACCCAAGCTATACCTATCAGTTTTTGTCCGCGCTAACACTGCACAGTAATTCATTTGGTTGAACCTAAATTATTAATTTTTAATATTATGCAATCACACATCGTTTATTTTGTCAGTGTTTCGTTCTTGTTTATTTTGTCAGTGTTTCGTTCTTCTGGTCGCCTCAAAGGGCAATACTGAAAATCAGTGTTTTGCTCATCGAGCAAATCTTTTCGCTGAGTTATTGCCTTTTTGACGGGCTGCAGCACACACACAATTTTTAAATCTCTTCTTTTTTTAAATTGTTTATATGTACTTTTACTTATTGTATACTACTAGGTACTTAACTCATTGTTCTCTAATTTATCTGTGTTATTCTATGATGTGCCTTTTCTATTGTGACCTTTGTAACATGTGCTGCAGTTGTCAAATAAATGAATTATCTATCTATCTATCTATCTATCTACTTTCTCCCTTGGACTAGAAACAAGTCGATTGGCAGGACTGCGCCGCAAGACTGCGCCTTGTGGAGCGCGCTTTCTAATATTTCATTCTCTATCAATTGTAAGAATTAAAAACATTCGTGCAATTGCGCGGAGCCTGTAGTGTACGCAGTCGCAGTGCATTACTAATACCCTCAAAAATAAATTATACCTTATTGTTATATAGAGATAAAGTACAATATGTATTGACTCTGCAGCTGGACGCCGCGGCTCCGCCGGCCGCTGCCGGTGGGTGTTCGACCCTACTACCTCTATACGTAACGTCGGGTGTTCGACCCTACTACTTCTATATGTAACGTCGGGTGTTCGACCCTGCTACCTCTATATGTAACGTCGGGTGTTCGACCCTACTTCCTCTATATGTAACGTCGGGTGTTCGACCCTGCTACCTCTATATGTAACGTCGGGTGTTCGACCCTACTTCCTCTATATGTAACGTCGGGTGTTCGACCCTACTTCCTCTATATGTAACGTCGGGTGTTCGACCCTACTTCCTCTATATGTAACGTCGGGTGTTCGACCCTGCTACCTCTATATGTAACGTCGGGTGTTCGACCCTACTACCTCTATACGTAACGTCGGGTGTTCGACCCTACTACTTCTATATGTAACGTCGGGTGTTCGACCCTGCTACCTCTATATGTAACGTCGGGTGTTCGACCCTACTTCCTCTATATGTAACGTCGGGTGTTCGACCCTACTTCCTCTATATGTAACGTCGGGTGTTCGACCCTACTTCCTCTATATGTAACGTCGGGTGTTCGACCCTGCTACCTCTATATGTAACGTCGGGTGTTCGACCCTACTTCCTCTATATGTAACGTCGGGTGTTCGACCCTACTTCCTCTATATGTAACGTCGGGTGTTCGACCCTACTTCCTCTATATGTAACGTCGGGTGTTCGACCCTACTTCCTCTATATGTAACGTCGGGTGTTCGACCCTGCTACCTCTATATGTAACGTCGGGTGTTCGACCCTACTTCCTCTATATGTAACGTCGGGTGTTCGACCCTACTTCCTCTATATGTAACGTCGGGTGTTCGACCCTACTTCCTCTATATGTAACGTCGGGTGTTCGACCCTACTTCCTCTATATGTAACGTCGGGTGTTCGACCCTGCTACCTCTATATGTAACGTCGGGTGTTCGACCCTACTTCCTCTATATGTAACGTCGGGTGTTCGACCCTACTTCCTCTATATGTAACGTCGGGTGTTCGACCCTACTTCCTCTATATGTAACGTCGGGTGTTCGACCCTACTTCCTCTATATGTAACGTCGGGTGTTCGACCCTACTTCCTCTATATGTAACGTCGGGTGTTCGACCCTGCTACCTCTATATGTAACGTCGGGTGTTCGACCCTACTTCCTCTATATGTAACGTCGGGTGTTCGACCCTACTTCCTCTATATGTAACGTCGGGTGTTCGACCCTACTTCCTCTATATGTAACGTCGGGTGTTCGACCCTACTTCCTCTATATGTAACGTCGGGTGTTCGACCCTACTTCCTCTATATGTAACGTCGGGTGTTCGACCCTACTTCCTCTATATGTAACGTCGGGTGTTCGACCCTACTTCCTCTATATGTAACGTCGGGTGTTCGACCCTACTTCCTCTATATGTAACGTCGGGTGTTCGACCCTACTTCCTCTATATGTAACGTCGGGTGTTCGACCCTACTTCCTCTATATGTAACGTCGGGTGTTCGACCCTACTTCCTCTATATGTAACGTCGGGTGTTCGACCCTACTTCCTCTATATGTAACGTCGGGTGTTCGACCCTACTTCCTCTATATGTAACGTCGGGTGTTCGACCCTGCTACCTCTATATGTAACGTCGGGTGTTCGACCCTACTTCCTCTATATGTAACGTCGGGTGTTCGACCCTACTTCCTCTATATGTAACGTCGGGTGTTCGACCCTACTTCCTCTATATGTAACGTCGGGTGTTCGACCCTACTTCCTCTATATGTAACGTCGGGTGTTCGACCCTACTTCCTCTATATGTAACGTCGGGTGTTCGACCCTACTTCCTCTATATGTAACGTCGGGTGTTCGACCCTACTTCCTCTATATGTAACGTCGGGTGTTCGACCCTACTTCCTCTATATGTAACGTCGGGTGTTCGACCCTGCTACCTCTATATGTAACGTCGGGTGTTCGACCCTGCTACCTCTATATGTAACGTCGGGTGTTCGACCCTACTTCCTCTATATGTAACGTCGGGTGTTCGACCCTACTTCCTCTATATGTAACGTCGGGTGTTCGACCCTGCTACCTCTATATGTAACGTCGGGTGTTCGACCCTGCTACCTCTATATGTAACGTCGGGTGTTCGACCCTGCTACCTCTATATGTAACGTCGGGTGTTCGACCCTACTTCCTCTATATGTAACGTCGGGTGTTCGACCCTACTTCCTCTATATGTAACGTCGGGTGTTCGACCCTACTTCCTCTATATGTAACGTCGGGTGTTCGACCCTGCTACCTCTATATGTAACGTCGGGTGTTCGACCCTACTTCCTCTATATGTAACGTCGGGTGTTCGACCCTACTTCCTCTATATGTAACGTCGGGTGTTCGACCCTGCTACCTCTATATGTAACGTCGGGTGTTCGACCCTGCTACCTCTATATGTAACGTCGGGTGTTCGACCCTGCTACCTCTATATGTAACGTCGGGTGTTCGACCCTACTTCCTCTATATGTAACGTCGGGTGTTCGACCCTACTTCCTCTATATGTAACGTCGGGTGTTCGACCCTACTTCCTCTATATGTAACGTCGGGTGTTCGACCCTGCTACCTCTATATGTAACGTCGGGTGTTCGACCCTGCTACCTCTATATGTAACGTCGGGTGTTCGACCCTACTTCCTCTATATGTAACGTCGGGTGTTCGACCCTGCTACCTCTATATGTAACGTCGGGTGTTCGACCCTGCTACCTCTATATGTAACGTGGGGTGTTCGACCCTACTACTCCTATATGTAACATCCTCAAAAGCTACCTTTTCGCTCGCAGTTTGAGTGTTTGTTAGTAAACTACAGTACGGACAATTTATCTTGGCAGGTCTGAACATAGGCTCTGCGAACTTTTGCGCATGCACATTCGTGAAGAAAACTGTTATTGCCAGATAAACAGATATATGTACTTTTAGAAAATATCTATTACAGTGAAAAAGTACAAATTAAATAAATAATTATCAAAACACAAACGCAGGATTATTTACGTTATTTAGCTAAATAAGTGCCTACAAAAACAGTAAACAACAAACGTAACACCAATTATAACAATCAACAGACAAATCAATAACAACAAACAAAAACACAAGGAAGACTTTTGTAACCGACTGTGGTCAAGACAAAAAGATAGTCATAAAAAAAAGTTTCTATTCTATTTTATAAAGAGGTTTTAAATGTTCTCAAACAGTTGTTACTCAAGAAGTATTTAATAGATTTCTAAAATTTAAGTAAATCATGTTTTTTCTCGGGTAAACCAAGAAAATATAATGTTACTAAACATTTTTGACCGATTCGACCTCTGTGGCGCGGTGGGCGAATGCCCGCCTGCGTCGCAGAAAAATGACTCAAGGTCCCTAAAATATGATAGTCAATAAAAAAAGGTAAAAAAGGACTTTTTTTGGTGTACCACCCCCCGCGCACCCCGCCCTTGTCACCATTTGGTTCATAAAAAATGTTACTGCAGCTGCGCAGCTTTCTGTGCGTAGTTCGGACCTTCCAAGATAAATTGTCCGTACTGTACCCTATCTGTTTTTTTTTCTGAAGAAATCATACAACTTTATTTTGAGATTTTTGAAAGATTTACGAGTATATGTTTTGAATCCAAACTCTTGTTTCAAATGGACAAAACACATCCCACCATGGAGTTATGCTTTCATCCAAGAACAGCAGGAATCTTGAATGAGTGTTATTCGACAGGTTTAAGGGGTAAGGAGGCGCGCGAGGGGAAGCGACGCGCCCCGACCGCGCACCGCGTCGCCACCCGCTGAGACACTTGCGCACGGTTACATTCTGTTTATTGTTTGTATTTAGTGCAGGCTGGACGCATCGCGTGTGGAACTGTTGGCTACGTCATATGGGGAGGCCTATGTGCAGCTGTGGACGGGCCGTGCGGGGCAGGGAGGACTTAAAGGGTGGAAGGGTGTGCTTTTACAGACCCCCAGCCACCAGCTCGCAGTTATAATAACCTAATTAACTGTCATCTGATATAAACTTTAATATTATTTCGTTGTACCTTGTAGTGTGTGTGTGTAAGTACTTGATAGTCACTGAGTGGACTGACTGCAGGTTCGGGTCCCCGGAGGAGGAGTAGAGGACCCGAGGGACGGCACCGGGTCCCGCGGAGGCCGAGCCGGCGCACCACGCATGAACATACCTGAGGCAGGACTCGAACCTGTTGTTGGAGCGTGTACCTACACTACATAGCGTTGCCCTAGGGATACCTTGTACCGTTTCTATGTATTAGAACTACATACATTTCATAGTAACAGTTGTTAATAAGATTTCCAAATGATCACAATACTCTGAAGTGTGAATAATCAGTTTGTTTTGGTTCTGGTATACGAGTATGTTTGTATACAGGGTTATTTATTTATTTATTTAGGGAAACAAAAAGTTTTGGGTTTAGAAAATTAAGCTCAACAGTTTCCACACATAGTAAATAATTAATATATAATTATTGACGACCTCTGTGGCGTGGGCGAAGGTCGGCCTACGACGCAGAAAGTTGCGTTCGATTCCTGTCTCGGGACAAATGTTTGTACGCCTGCAGATTAATGTAAAATAAAATGAAAATTTATCTTTGTAATGTATTGCGTTGTGGGTATGTTCAATGTATAATAAAAACGATTTATCTATGTAACGGTATATATATTCAGTATATCAGTCATCTGGTACCATACATAACACAAGCTCTGCTTAGTTTGCAGTTCGTCCATGATCATCTCAATCTATGACGGGTACATCACACCCGTCGGCCTGCTGTGGCCCCGGGGGTACCTCATACCCACTCGTAGGTCGGCTCCTATGATGGCTATATTACTTTTGTTTTTTTACAAAATTGAAAATTAAAGTGAAGTCTCGTTGTGAATGTTCCCTTCCATGAGCTAGTGTTCTATTACCTACTGTAAAACTTCAGCAAAACACAAACATAAACCAAAAACACGTTGCATCGCGTTAAACGTTTGTAATGCAAGGATATTGATTCAACTCAACGCACATGGCGGCGTTTCTGTGGCGTGGCATGTCGATAATGTGGCACCAGGATAAAGTGTTCTGAAGCTCTTAGGTGTTGACAGAAACTGCCCAGAAACAGTGGTCAGCCGTTTGCTGATAAATAACCCTGTATAATATTGTGATAGTTATCTACCTAGGTGTTTCTTAGGCGCAGCAGGCGGCGCGGCGGCGGCGGTCATGTTTTTTGACTCCATTTTGTGTTTTCTATTTTTATTTTAGAGTTACTTTGCTTTTATCATGTTATGCATTTGTTTTATGTTCGCATTAGTTACAAAATAGTAGTTTATCACCAATATGATCAGATCACGCAAATGAACTATGTCCGCGACATTCCGTTAAAGATATTGTAACCGAAATTGTTATTTATAAGTATTGTTGCAAGATAAATCAAATAATGAACGTTATTATGGTTACAAAGCGTATTTTATTTTAATAATCCTCCTTGTTTTACTGTACCTACATAACGACTACAACAGTTTGACGAATTCATAAGGTACGGATGGAAGCGGGTTAACTACGAACCTTATCTGTGTTGGAGGAACACCAACGATGCATCCCTTCACGGGGGACTTGTTCAGTGGTGTAGTGGTAGATGTAAGAATCATCTTCTTGCGGAGAACCGAGGAGCTCATGCCTTTCCGGTTCTGGTGCTACCGGCGCGGCGGGACAGGGAAATGCAAAGACGCTTTGCATTCTCCGCGGATCTAGGAAGATATCTCGCTACAAGGGGAACGAACGACTGGTGAGTTTGGAAGTAGCCTCTTGTTCACAAATGTACCAATAGCAGAGACCTAATTTATTGAATATGGCAGGAATACCTAATGAGTACCTACATCAAGGTGACAGAACATACCTTTACAAGAATAGCACGAGTGGTACCTAGTTAACATATATTATATCGACGCGAAGGTTCAAAGGTAATGGAGCCAGGCTCTATGACAAGACAGGCCTTCGAACTGATAAGGGATATAGGCCAACTAATACAGTATGCTCCGGGAGCCAGGTCCAAATTTGGTCAATTATTCCCTCGCGAGCGAAAATTCTTAAAATGCATTAGGGATTAATATTATGAATATTTTTGACCGTCAGTTGCGATGACGACATTATTCCCATAGAAAAAGGTTTAAATCAAAAATTAAAATTCGCATATTACAGAATTACCTAAGTAGGTACCTATGATTTGAACCTTATTCCACGGGAATAATGTCGTCATCGCTGCCACTGCCCGACCCGCCCACGGAATCGCAGCGGTCACGCATATTCATAATATTAATCCCTAATGCATATTATTTAATTTTGCTTTGGTGGGACTTGGCCATCTATCACTGGCTCCCGGACCAGTCGTGAAGTTGAAAGCAGAACGGCCAGGTCGCTCCGGGATAGACAGGGCTGATTGAGGTAGGTAGCTATTTCTGTACATCGAGACAAGAGTACCTAGGTATGGAGAGCGGTTTGTATTGGTACCTACCTACTAGTTGCAAATAAATGACTACTATCAAACCTTGTGAGGTATGTACGGACACAGAATAACTATAGTACGAGTACTTATGATGAAGAGCACCTTCCTACGGCTGCGTGTCCACCAGAGATGTGCGAGGATGTGTAGCGGGCGCTCTCGCGTCCGTCCGTCCGTCCGTACGACACAACAGTCGCAACACATCCCTCGCACACATCGTTCTTCACTTCCGCCTGGCCCCGGCCCCGTGCCGGCTCTCCGGAGAGCTCGACATGCATTTTTAACGGCGACCGTCGACTATCGATTCCAGCCTAGCCCGGACGCTCCCCTTACAGATTACGTAGTCGCTATTGCTATTGGAAGGCTTTGCTTTGCTTACAAATGACAATGCTCTATTCCGTAGCTCGTTACTAAACCGTAGTTCCGAGAGGCTGAGCGGTACTCGTAGGTATATAGTACATATATGTGAAATAGGTTTTACGTGGAATTGATTGGTTCTAGATGTTTGTTTATCCTAATAATGAAGAACCTACTCTGTTAACTGTTTGTGTCTTAGGAAGTAGTTCTGGTACTAAATAGATTACCCGCGTGGCGCGGCCGCGGCGTGGTCACAGCGTGGCGTGCCACTGCACTATAAGCACTCCGGATCAGTGGCACCGGTGGTGGTGGCACGTGCAGTGCATCCGCTGCAATAGGTCCCGCTGTACTCGGCGGCGGCGGCTGTGGGATCAAGTGCTCAGCCGAACTTCAATAGGGTTGCGTTTCGTTTCTGTGCCGTTATGATACGATATGTACTACCTATGTCGGGGCAGGGTTCTGTATTAAATAAGAACATTGCTAAGAAACGTGTACTTATGTATTTAGAAATGAAATTAGAAACTGGGGATCAGTTTGGTACGCCCTATTTCCGATGCTGTTCTAGGCGACTACGCTTCATTCGTAACAAACTTTTAGTGGCATGATCATGGTCATGATGTACACACGCTACTATTATGTCTGCTGTGTGTCAGTATTGGTGAGGTACCTAGTGTGTCGCGTGCAGGTGCTGGGTACCTACTCTACATAATGAAGACACAGGGGACCGGGTGCGGCGGTTGGTTACGAGTAGGTATGTCGCCGCGAGTGGGTATGTTTGTTCTCCGCTAGACTCGCTAAGGCTTGTACATATGAAACAAAACTAGACAAATCAAACAACTCTTGTGAATATTCTTCCTACATGTCGACTGACCCTTGGGGAACCCTGCTCATGTAATGTTATTGTTCAGTTAAGTAGGTATCCTACAAAAGTGTAAACTAGGAGACATTATGTTCAGAACGAACACATGATATTTGTGTAACAACTAGCACTCATAGAGCCCAAGAATGCGTCTCCCAAGGGCGCAGGGCGCCGCGTCCTGCGTACGTAATGGTTATTGCAGGGCAAAGGGCCGCTCGTTAATGACGAGAATGCTCATGCCTACTCTACAATCATCTCACTAGTGGAAAAGGGTTGAGGCGCTCCGCCTCGGACTCCAAGCTCCGAGGGGTGTCATCTCGGCACCCCCGGGGATACAATCACAACTCACACGCTCGCTCACCCAGATCACTAAAATATTCGCGGCTCACTTCGCCGTTGGTACTCTAGCTCTAGGGTAAATAATAGTCCGTTGACCTCCTATTTGATTACGATAATTCATAACTTTCTGGTCTTGCTACGCATGCCTCAAACATGATGAAGTGAGCAGAGCGTCTTCCAGCAGAGCATAAATAAATCAGAGTTCTGTTCGCATGGAGTTGAGTTCCTGATACTCTTCATGAATAGTTCCGGTGTTTTAACATGATGAAAAATGATCTTAACTATGATGAAGTGGAACTAATGATAGGCAGATACTAGAGTACCATTCATTTTATAATAATATGTGTGGTACTTTAATAATAACACAGCATAGTAGTAATTATATAGAAATAGTAATATGTATAAGTATAATGAAACAACATCATAATATAAATATACATTAGTATGATAATAACTTGATAGATAAACAATAACATCAGTACAATTCCAAATAATATGTAAACCGTTTCTTTAGGATTTTTTAATATAGAATTTGTCATAAATATACTATAATAATAAATAAATATGAGCATTGATATCCGAAGTAAATAACTTAACTTAAAAAAAGATATACACTACATTATATAGTCTGAGATTACTGCTCTAAATGTTATTGTTATGTTTTTATTTAGCTGGATTACTGTGTACCTAAATTTAAAATTAGTTATAAGATATCTATAATTACATAGACATAATTGCATGTAAACATTAGTTGGAGAAGCCATTGGTTCCTGAAACACAGTTTTTTACTAGTTCAGGGGCCTATGGACACATATTGCCTGCTTCACTGTCTATTTTGTCAATAAATAAAATTTTTACTTTTACTTTACTTTAACATAAAAAATGTTGTTGAAATAGACTGCATCGAGTTTAAGACGAATAAAGATCTGCTCTTATGGTTTCGACACTGATCAGTTTACTTAACTAATTCCAATTTATACCTAATCTTATTGCCTGAAATGGAATAACTTTATTGTCAAACCTATGAGATTTTATTCAGCTGACTCTCAGCTAATTTTATTAACTCATTTATTCTCAGATTCATAATCCATAATAAAATAATGCACATACAAATTAAAAATGTCAAAAACAAAATCACACAATAAAATAAAATAAAACTAGAATAATATAACGTAGGGAAATTAAAAAATAAATAATAAAATACAAATTGAAAACTTACTAACCTAACATTTAGAAGGATGTAGACCCCATTAATATCTTCATCCATTTGTTTTGGATGGGACAGTCCAGACGTGAGACAATCATTTTCAGGATGCCGTTGCTACTGGCTCGCGCACGCTGAAGTAGGGAAGCGACTTTTTTGCGAATAATCGCATGAAAGCCGTCCGTGCGCGCCTCCGCGAACATACCAGACGCGCTGCAAAAGCGAGGCAGCCGCATCAGCATCCTGAACACATATACAAACCTTCGTGGTTTCCTTCGTGTTATTTTTAAGCTTTTTTATGTACCAATATCTTTAAGTTGGTAAATAAATTAAAAAAAAACACGGTTTAATAAATGAGCTCCTAAAATTTTTATTAAAAACTGTCTTGGAAAATTGAGAAATATTTGAAACTCTGCTAGCCTCAAGCTAAGCAATATATAGATCGATAGTTTATTATACATATGTAGAGAACACCCAGAACAAATATCTGCAGATCGTACACATCATTGTCCCGAGACGGGGGGACGGGAGCCTGCAACTTCTAGTGTCGCAAGCGGACCTTCGCCCACCGCGCAACAGCGGTCTTCAAAAATAAAGTTTAGTATTAACTTTACGAGAGTTCTATGTATTATTAGTTTGCATCAACCATTAGATAGAAACAGGTCGGTCTTTTGTTTCTCATACATATTAGAAGCAGAACCTATGACGCTTTCATGAAAACGTTCTTTATACCATGACAAAATAGAGCTAAGAGGTATTTTTATAAGATTTCCGTTACCTAGCTAGCTTGCATTGAGATTAAGATAAAACAGGTCTCTCCTTATGATTTTGATATACGAGTATATATCCAAAGCAAAACAATTCCCTGAAACTTTCTTGAAATAGGTCTTGGAAAAATGGCTAACTTTTCGCACGTATAAAAATAAAAAGAAGTAATTCAAAAAACTAAATTTTTGGGAAATCGCGTTCAAAGTTTTGTGACTTGGAGTATGTTTAGTAAATTAGGAATAAATACTTTGTTCGTGTGGTTTTAATATTTTTTTTATTAGTATGGGATAAATAAATAAATAAATAATGCTGGACAATCCACACAGCATTATCTAGCCCCATGGTAAGCAAAGCTTGTGTTATGGGTACTAGATAACTGATATACATAATACAATACATTACATAGATAGATATTTTTTTTTTTATTATACATAGAAAACAACCAGAACACCCGGAACAAATATCTGCAGATCGTACACACAATTGTTCCGAGGCGGGAATCGAACCCGCAACCTCCTGCGTCGCAGGCGGATAGTCAATAGATTTATCTTCAATATTAAGCAAGAAAATCAATAATATAATAACTAGTTTTTTACTAAAAAGGCTTTAAAAAAATATTTCTGACATACTTCTTTTTATGATAAAAAACTGTCAATTTATTGAAATTCTTACAAGGTGTATGTATTAATGATGCTGTTTTTTATTAAATAATATTTGAATTTTCAGCAATATTACGAAAAGTTTCTTTTTATTATTAATGAATAAATATTTAGGATCCTTTGTATCATAATATTTCTGTTTTATATTGAACTGTGTGCTAAACTAGATTGATGTTTTTCTAATAAAATGAAATACAACACGAATTATCTATGAATCATGGAATTTTATAAAATTATTATTAAAATAGGGCCCGTGAATACGACGTTTCAATACACTAGGTTATATAGAATACTTTCACTTAAAGACCTAATTTCAGAGTTATACACTTGAACTAGAAATGAACTTGTAGGAACTTTCTTTTCAGGTCACAATAAAAACTATTTTTTCTCAAAAACTTTACTAAGGTTTAAGAAATCACAGACTTTAGGTACTTAAACTATTGCTAACTACTAGTCATCATCATCATCATCAGCCTATCGCTAGCCACTGCTGGACATAGGCCTCCCCCAATGAGCTCCATAGCGAACTGTCTTTAGCTTGACGCATCCAGCATCTACCTGCAGTCTTTCGCAGGTCGTCATCCCACCTGGTCGGAGGGCATCCTACACTACGTTTACCGAGTCGTGGTCTCCACTCAAGAACACGTTTGCCCCAACGGCCGTCGGTTCTTCGCGAGATATGGCCGGCCCAATGCCACTTCAGCTTGCTAATTCTCAGAGCTATGTCGATAACTTTGGTTCTCTGTCGGATGTATTCGTTACGAATCCTATCCTTCAGAGAGACTCCGAGCATAGCTCTTTCCATAGCTCGCTGAGCGACTTTGAACTGATGGACCAGCCCTATCGTGAGTGTCCACGTCTCAGCTCCGTAGGTCATAACGGGTAGGACGCACTGGTTGAAAACTTTCGTTTTCAAGCATTGCGGTATGGATAAAGAGAAGACTCGACGTAGTTTCCCAAACACTGCCCAGCCCAACTGGATCCTCCTTTTGGCCTCCATCTCGAAATTGTTTTTACCTAACTGCAGAATCTGCCCGAGGTATGTGTATTCGGAATCGATTCCGAGAAGGTGACTATGTACGACCACCAGCCTTGGATCAATGTGTCCATTGATCATGACTTTGGTTTTATCCAAATTCATGCCAAGACGTATACATCAGGAGGCTGAAGCTAGGCCGTCCAGCATCTGGTTCAGCTCCTCTAGCGACTCCGCCAATAGCACTATGTCATCAGCGAATCGTAGGTGTGAGATGTTATTGCCGTTTATGTTTATGCCCTTACCTTTCCAGACCAGCGTCTTAAACAAATCTTCCAACGCGCTTGTGAACGTTGTTTTAACGAACGAAGTTTCGGGGATATGACATCCCCCTGTCACTCCTCTGCGCAATTGGATAGGTTTAGACTGCTGGCCCTGTACTTGGACACTCATAGTGGCGGCTTTGTAGAGACATCTCAGTACCTCGATATAACGATAGTCCACTTGGCATCGCTGTAAGGATTCTAGAACAGCCCAGGTCTCTACAGAGTCAAATGCCTTCTCATAGTCCACAAAAGCTAGACACAGGGGCTGATTATACTCTTCGGACTTCTGTATAATTTACCTCACTATGTGTATGTGGTCTATGGTGCCATATCCTCCGCGAAACCCGGCCTGTTCTGGTGGCTGAAACTCGTCGAGTCTCCTAGCGAGACGATTCGTGACTACTCGTGAGAACAGCTTGTAGACGTGGCTCAAGAGTGAAATGGGTCTGTAGCTTTTAAGAAGGGTTTTATCGCCCTTCTGAAAAAAGAGTACCACCAAACTCCCGCTTCACGCCTTTGGAGTTCTCCCACTGTGAAGGACGGCGTTGAAGAGTATAGAATAGAATAGAATAGCTCCTGTATAACAGGAACATGATCTCGTCTTGACTGGTGTCAGGTAGTTCGTCGGTTTAGTGGCGTGTTAGGGTGGCTCTGGAATCATGGTCGTCTCGTCGGGAATGAGGGGCATGGGCAGCATATAGACGGCTATAGAACTCCTCTATCTCGGCGGAGATCTCTGGCTTCGACAATAAGGTCCTTCCGTCGTGCGTTTTAAGCTTTGTCAGGTGGCTCCTGCCAAGCTGCTGAGTGAAAACCTCGGACCCCCGGTTTCACTCTATTGCCTCTTCAATGAGGCGCGTGTTGGAGCTCCGAAGGTCGTGCCGTACCATTTTCACAATTCGCTTGTTCAGGTCTGACCTCTCTGACAAAGTTGCTTGGGTGGTCTCCCGTCTTTTTGTCATCAGTACAAGAGTCTCATCCGAAAGTTTTGACTTCTTGGCAGTACGCTGCTTCCGACATAATTTGATGCCCTCGTCCCTCAATGTTTCAACCAGATTGTGTAGGGTCTCGTCAGCGTCATCAGTGGGTTTCAATGCAACAAATCGATCCCCGAGAAGCTGCTGAAACTTCTCAGTGCCCGCCATTAGGTCAGGTCGGAGCGTGGACTTCAACAGAAGGTTTATTTCAAGCTTAGTGTTGATATTTAGAGAGCCTCGAAGAAGTCGGTGATCAGATCCGGTATTGAACCTGTTGATCACTGAGACATCTCTGAATATGTGCTTGTTATTTCTAGTCTTCTCTTTTGTCTTCATTTTTAGTCACAGTGTCGGGGCTTTGCCATGTTCACTTGCTTTGAGGGTTTTTCTTTGGAAAAGCCCCGAATCTGTGACTAAAAATGAGATCGACTTCATCATGACGGATAGCAAGCACATATTCAGAGATGTCTCAGTGATCAACAGACAAGACATCTAGTAGGACAAGTAATTTAAAATATTAGAATCGGAATTGTTATCAAATAAATCATAAAAATAAATAAAATTTAATTTTGCCCGGATCTTAGATCCAGGTTTAATAAAAAACGGATCTACATCGTATTACTTCTTAAATGCATTAAAGATTTTAAAAATAAAAGGAAACAAATTATAAAGTTACTGGTAATCTGGCACATTTTTTAATAATAAAAGGAAATAAAACTTATTTCTCACGAAAATATTAAAACAAAAAAGAATTAAAACCGAACGTATCATCTTTAGATTAAACTAAATACAAAAGAGGGACTTACCTTTATTTCTACAGCGAATTATTCCATTCTACTCCCGTATAAAATACAATATTACGTCATAACTGCGGGCACAAGACTGAATGTCCCATTTTACCAGAATTGACATGAACGTCGCGTTTAATGGAAAAGAGATGGGTGATCGTTTTTTTTTTCTAATGCTCGTTTTGCACTGGCTGTCGAAGCTATCCTATGCATTGGATTGAGTTAATGCTGTTTATGATCTAAAATCTCAGAAAACCGTTTTTTTGAGATAATTATTTTTATTTTTAAACGAGCGTTTTGTTCGTAGAATTTGTATAGATTGCTGGTGTATGGTTTCACCCTACATTTGCTGTTTTGCGCACGCGGCGATTTAGGTACTCCGTGTCGCACGCGCGCGATGCAATTTACTTACATTTATAATATTTTAACATCAGTACGTGACCTATTACCGCGAGAGTGACATTGAAGGGAAGATTTGCCACCTTTACCGAACTCTGTCATTTAACTTACTTAATAAACTTTATCTTTGTGACTCGTGTGTTTAGTTTACGTGCTTAACTAACTGAACTACTACGTTACCAACGGTAACAATATTTTGGTCCTTCGAGCCGGATGATAAACGTTTCGAAAGGAATACGAAACTAGCTCTAATGTACAGAGACTTTATAAAAGAGTACTCAGAACTCAACCATATGGCCCCAGCGCCTTCACTTTCCACCACAAAACCAGAACGTAGTACACCGTGATGGGGTAGGTAGCACCTACCCCATCACGGTGTACTACGAGAGCATTCATCAACTACAAAATTGAGAGTTGTATTCAACGCTTCTCAAAAAACAACAAGCGGCCTTAGTCTCATCAAGTGCAAGAAAAAGGCAATAACATGCAAAAGGACATACAATCACTTATCCTCAAGTGGCGGGTCTACAAATATGCCTACACTGCGGACATAGAAAAGATGTATCGCTGTATATGGATCGCAGATGAACAACAAAATCTACAGAAAATCGTCTGGCGAAACTCGCCCTCAGAGAAACTCAGAGATTTTGTCTTACGCACCGTGACCTACGGAACAAAAAGTGCGCCATGGCTCGCCATGAGAACTTTGAAGCAGCTCGCTGTAGACGACGGAGACAAGTATCCAGATGCTGCTCAAACACTACAAAACGAGTTCTATGTTGACGATTTAATCAGCGGTCATAACACTATCTCCGAAGCTCAACAACTACAGTCGTCGCTTATCAACTTACTACAAGGCGGTGGCATGAATTTACGGAAATGGTCGGCCAATGATCCTTCTTTACTACAAAACTTGAGTAAAGATCAAATTTCAACTGAAAAAATATTCGACTTCAAACACGAAGACACGAAAAAGACCCTTGGACTCGGTTGGAACACCACAAACGACACATTTACTTTCTACTGGGACTTAGAAGAAATATCTCGGCAACATCTAACAAAACGCCATCTTCTATCTGAGATCTCCAAACTGTATGACCCTCTGGGATGGTTAGCGCCAATAACTGTGACAGCTAAACTGCTATTTCAGAGAGTCTGGACAAGTAAACTCGCTTGGGATGAAACTTTACCGACCGAAATACAACAAGAATGGTTAAAACTTAAAAACGAACTTTCTGAAATCAAAAACATTAAACTTAACAGATGGCTGGGAGTGACACAAGGGAACAAAGAACTATTATGTTTCTGTGACGCCAGCGAAAAAGCCTACTCGTGCGTTATCTACAGTCGTGTTTATAACGAAGCCTTACCTACAATAACTTTACTCACAGCTAAGACTAGGGTTGCCCCGCTTGCAAAAAAAATCACACTACCGCGCCTAGAACTTTCCGGCGCCCTTCTTCTGTCACAACTAGCGGAAAAGGCCATAGAAGCCTTCAAGGGGTACAACATTACTATACAAGCCTGGAGTGACTCTCAAGTTGTGATTGCATGGTTGCAGGGAGACATTAATAGATGGAAAAGATACGTTGCCAACAGAGTTATCAAGATTAAAAATGTCATCCCTTCCGAAAAATGGCACTATGTAAACCCAGCAGACTGCGCATCAAGAGGAATGTACCCTACCAAACTACTCCACTTCAAACTTTGGTGGAAAGGACCGGATTTTCTACAAATATCGGAGAAAGAGACGGTCCCGAATAACATGTGTCTTCATACAACAGACACTGGACTTAAGCCAATGTTGACAACCCTAGCAAAAAATCAAGACACAAATTTCATAACTGAACTTATTAACAAATGCAGTTCATTATCCCACATTACACGTGTGACGGCATGGATACGGCGCTTCAGTGCAAACGTACTGAATAGCGCGAAATGCGATACTAACTACCTAACTACTACGGAACTAACTGCAGCGAATGAATTGATAATAAAAATTACGCAACGCATAGAATTTGAGCAAGAATACAAACTACTTTTGAAAAAAGAGTCGGTTTCTAACAAAAGTCCTATTTATAAACTAAACCCGTATCTGGACGAACAAGGCATCATTCGAGTGGGTGGCCGCCTCAAAAATTCTAACTTACCATTCGAGATGAAAAATCCTATGATTTTGTCAAAAAACGGGAGATTAACACAACTACTTATCGAACAAGCACATTCTAGAGTACTGCACGGAGGGGCTCGATTAACGTTAGCCTACATACGACAGCGCTACTGGATCGTCGGGGGCAACAGGGCAGTGAAAACGAGACTTCGTCACTGCATCACGTGTCATCGTCACAAGCCTACTGAAATTTATCAACTTCTAAGCGATTTACCAGCTCAAAGAACAAGAATTTCAAGGCCATTTACACATTCTGGTGTCGACTTCACTGCGAATGTAGATGTGAAACTTAACAAAGGAAGAGGTGTGAAGATGTCCAAAGGCTACATTGCAATCTTCGGGCAACAAAAGCTGTACATATTGAACTCGTGTCCGACCTCAGCACTGAAACTTTCCTCGCGGCATTCCAACGGATGTGCGCGCGGCGCGGCACACCAAAACACGTCTACTCTGACTGCGGTACCAACTTCATCGGTGCTGCCAAGGTGTTACGTAAAGAGTTTGAAGAATTTAGACAAATTCCATCGCCAGAGTTCTTCACCGAAATCGGAAAACTTGAAGTTGAATGGCACTTCAACGCTCCAGCGTGGCCAAGCGCAGGCGGCCTGTGGGAGGCTGCAGTTAAATCATTGAAACACCACTTACGACGTGTGCTGGGTGATCAAAAACTAACATACGAAGAGTTTACTACACTCCTTACGATGATTGAGGCCTGCATGAACTCGCGGCCTTTATGCCCTCTTACAAAAGACCCAGAGGAGTTTTACAACTACCTCACTCCAGGACACTTTCTTACCGGGGGCCCGGTATTGACTTTACCGCTTTCTGACTACAGCGATGTCAAAACTATTGACATACGCCGACGATGGCAACTAACTGAAAATATGGTACAACAGTTCTGGAAAAGCTGGTCCAACGAATACCTAACTCAATTACAAGGTCGCAGCAAATGGAACAAACCTATGAAAAACATCAAGGAAGGTGACATCGTGCTGATAAAGGAGGATAACTTGCCTCCCGGCAAATGGGCCATGGGACGAGTTATCGAGCTTCATCCCGGTTCCGACGGACTTGTCAGAGTAACTACAGTGAAAACGCAATCTGGCATTCTCAAGCGTCCCATCGTGAAACTTTCACCACTTCCTCTAGAAGAAGAGAGAAATGAGACGTCAAAACAAGATGTACCAAAACCTTCAAAAACTAACCAAGCTGCCAAGAAAACATTCACAACTTTTTTAATAACATTATTATCAATGTTCACATTAGTACACAGCGCCGACAGTACCACGCGCTCAAGCGCACACATTACAAGCCTCGAGCCACACAGGCCGATTTATTATGATGCGCTAGGAACAATGCAGACGATACATGACGAGTGGACACTACTAATGTACTACAACTTAACTAACTATTGGAATGGTATGGAACGTGTCGAAAACTATTTACACAACTTAACTAATTTTTGCCATCGAACTGACCCAAGATATTGTGAAACAACACTTGGACAACTAACTCACGAAATGGAACTTCTAAATCACTACAACAACATCTTACTGGCCCCTCACCAACAGCTAGGCAATCGCAGGAAGAGAGGATTGATCAACGGGGTCGGCTCCATTGCAAACAGCCTGTTCGGTGTTCTTGACCAAGAATTCGCCGACAAATACCATCAAGACATAAAGGCTATTCAGAAGAACGAGAACTACTTACTTGGACTGATGAAAAATCAAACTTCCATTGTGGAGTTGGAGAACAAGATGCTAAAGAAAACTGAAGAAAACATTAACCGACAACTCAACATGGTCGACAACTTTGTGAACGAAACTAACTTCAATCTAGCTAAGGTTGAGTCTACTATGGAAATCCTCATGGCAACTAGCTACTTCAATTCAGCATCTTTGTCTACTTACTACTACTCAAAAACTTGAGAGAAATGCAAGAATTGCTTTTTGATACACTCACTAATGTGTACAAAGGACATATGGATGTACATTTACTCTCCCCTGTGAACTTGGTGGAACAATTAAACGTCATCTCTGGAAGCCTACCAAAAAGACTATCATTGCCGTTAGAAAACGTCAAAGATGACATTAAAAAATACCTACCTAACTGCTCTAAGAGCAAACGAGTACGCTCAAGAGAGACAAAAAACGAAGATATGGAGCTTCAACAACGCCCCATTCAAGAGAGGGCAATCCAGAAAGCACGTAGCCACGCGACATCAGCGATGACGGCAACCACGTCGGCGCAGGTCCCGCGGCAACTATCTACTGAAGCAAATGACAATATCGCGTTCACTTTCGATGAATAATGTTTTATTTGCTTTGTACTAGCAGATCTTCTCTTAATAGTCATTTACTCCTAACTTTAGTTAACTTTCTTTTGGGGTTGCCAATATGTATGGTTTCACCCTACATTTGCTGTTTTGCGCACGCGGCGATTTAGGTACTCCGTGTCGCACGCGCGCGATGCAATTTACTTACATTTATAATATTTTAACATGAGTACGTGACCTACTACCGCGAGAGTGACATTGAAGGGAAGATTTGCCACCTTTACCGAACTCTGTCATTTAACTTACTTAATAAACTTTATCTTTGTGACTCGTGTGTTTAGTTTACGTGCTCAACTAACTGAACTACTACGTTACCAACGGTAACAATACAAAGTGAGGTGCTATAGGTAAACTGCCTACAACTACATCTCTACACATGTAAGGGTCTTCACTTTAGGTCCTTACAGCTGGAGTGGCTGAAATGATATAGGTACATACATGTTATGTTGTCTATCTTGCGTCACTCAGTCAGTAGCCATAGCTATTGCAAGTAGCTCTGTATACATATTCACATTTTTCTAAAAAGCTCCATCACACCACATTCGCGTTTTTAACTGAGTTGTCATATAATAAAATAAAGTACGCTCTACAAGCTTTCAAATGGTATCCGAGTACGTTTCATCACTGTTAGACCAACTGAAGAAGCGGTCCAGTCTCCGTACAATAGTGTCCATGGTTGAAATGTTATTTTAATAAGTAGGTTTTATAATCATGTTTACTATTTCTCAATAACCTCTCAACCAAAGACGCCTCAAAATCTACTAATTAGAAAAGCCCAGGATTGTCCAAATTTTCAATTTTTCTTTCGGTTGTCGATGGCATAGTGCATGGCATTCTTAGCATTTTCGCGCAAAAACGGTTGCTTTTGCGCGAAACAAATGTTCTACTACTCAAGACTTAGCAGTTTATCCTGTTTTATTTTTACTCTTCTATTGAACAAATTGTTGTTGTTGATATGTGCTTTTATTCAAATAGATAATAAAACAACATTTTTGATAATTACTCACTAGCTGCGCCCCGCGGTTTCACCCTTGTGAAGTTTCATCAAAATCCATTTGGTAGTTTATGCATGAAAGAGCAAAAAAATGTGTTTGCCTACTGGCAGATCACAGTGCTGACACATGCGCGAACATTTTATAAGTGTCCAGTCGCGTAATTGTCGTTCGCGTAAGTGTCTTTCGCGCAAGTGTCCCAGATCCGGTCGCGGGTGAAGGTAAAAATATCCCGGTTTCATTTGTCGGGTCTGTGAGGTGGTCCCGGCGCCTCATCAGCGATTCCTCGGTCGATCCAATGGATAACACCCCCCCCGCTTCCCGCCCGCAGCCGCCGCCGTGACCTGCATTATCTGATTACCGCGAACCAGGTGGAAGCCCTTTTATTGTTCAAGTGTCGGATGCTTGCGTTGTGTTGTGCTTGTGGGTAGTTGAACGGAACTTGGGCTGCCATGGAACTGCGCCTGCTGCACATCGTCGGTGGGCTGCCATGCGCTAGGATAACGTTCTTATCTTTTCCTAGCTCTTTCCAAAACTATTTAGCTAAATCACAACATTAAATCCCTAAGTTACAATAAGTAAGTAAAACAACTTTAAGAAAAAATAAAAAAAAAGTTTAGAATTGAAAAATTTCTCACAATTTATGCAAGCATTATTGCACACATTTTTAGTCAAAGGTACGTACTTAGTACAAATATTTTACTTTCATCTATAAAATATCTTCTTACAGCGATGTGCTGGCTGATAGACCTCCACGAGCGGGAAGATACTATTCATAAATTGTAAGCATTTCAAATGTTATTGGTACCTTGCACCCACATAGTGCCTAGCCTACCCTAAACCACTGTCTGCTCGCAGGCGCGGCGGGCTGTATTATTTTTTTAATTTAAACATTTAAATGGTATGGGAGAGAACTTGTATGTACTTGTACTTTATAATAACAAAAAAAAATGAGTAACAATTTTAGTATTTTATTACAGGTTTGTGACGCTGCAATACAGGGTGTTGTTAACGCGCGGTAGATGGTCCTGATGGTGGTTCCGGCGGCCCGTGGTCCAGGTCCAGGCAGACCTGGAAGCGTGTGCACAGCAGCCGCAGGTGACGCGCGCGCATGCCGCCCAGCTCGCGCACCAGGTAGCGCACCAGCCGCGCCTGCGCGCGCTCCTCGCACGCCTGCAGCCTGCCCGCACCACCGCCGCATTACTCCCGTTCACACGGCACACTCACACTTAGCTAAGCTAACTGAGTTATAATACCAACCCAGGCACGCCATGGCACAGCTGCAGTCTAGGTCGAGCATGAGATTATTATTGTGAGTAAGGAGTCGTGTAGTGTCTATACTATACGAACATGGAGCTACTTGCGTGCCAACGTGCGGACCATGCCACTTAGCCCGGGTTGCTAATGTCGCTCTCAGTCCCTTGGTATCCTGTCCGTATGTAGACTCCCAAATATTGACAATGTGTGGAGTGTGGGACACCTCACATCACATAGTGTGCGATGACAATAGGAGGACGATGAGTGAAGAAGTAGCAGATGGTGGTGGTGGGTAGGTACTAGGTAAGGTATAGGTACATTACTTGAGATAGTTCTGGACGCAGCTGAGTGCTGCGCGGCGGAAGGCGGCCATGCTGTGGCGCATCAGGTCGCGCCACGCGCGCCGCACGTCGCCCTGCTGCGGGCACGGGTCGAGCTGCGCGCGCGACACTGGCGCCGACACGTTGTACTCGCTGCTCACACAATATAATTTATTTTATTATTTGGTAAACAAGCATACCTACCTATTTTCCAACTGCAACGCACACGACAGGTAAAGCGGTTAGTTCAGGTAGGTACCTAACTAATAGCTCGATCAGATTTACCTGAACTCTTCGGTCATGTTGTGGAAGATGTGCTCAAAAAACTGCGTCTTCTTAGAGTCAACAATCTGGTATCGGTTGCGCTCCGCCGACGTGGTCATCCGGGCCGACGCCGGTGAGGATGCGGCGGGCGCGGGCGGCGCCGTGCTCGTTCTGCTGACCCCCTCCGCCCGCCACACCCGCACGTCCCGTGAGTTGTCCTCGCTCTTCAGAAAGAAGTTGGCCCTCACGAATACCTTTGAAAATATATTAAAATTACAACACTCTTTTACGAGCTCAGTTTGACTTTTACGAGCTCAGTTTGACTTTTACGAGCTCAGTTTGACTCGGTCAACCCATTCCAAGATTGTAAAAAGAAAAATGATTGCATCCGTTTTATAACAATTTCGCAAGTGATGTAGGGAGGTACAGTCGGAGCAGAGTAGGAGAGTGAGAGTGACCTTGGTGAGCTCGTTCCTCATGTGGCTGAGGAGGGCGTCCACCTGGTCCTGGTGCGGGTAGCGGTGCGGGCAGGCGGGGGGGCGGTGCGGGTGCCCGCGGAGCCCGTCGGCGGGGGCGGGGGGCTGCGCGCGCGCCACGTGCTGCTGCGCCGCCTCCGACAGCTGCATGCCGAACAGCACGTCTCCGTGCACGCGCATGTCCAGCACGCGCCCCCCCACCGCCCCGCACAGCACCACCACCAGCGCTGGGCCCACTCTCCACATGTTATGTACAGTGTGCGATAGCCCGCCGCTAGCCCGGGTACAGCCGCGTGCGATGTGCTTGCGCCGCGGAGGAGGTGGCTCGATAACACCTGTTTCGTTCGAGTTACGAATAATATTTCGATCCATTACTATAATCAGTTGCTGTTTTATTGAATGTGTTTACGAACTTATTGAAACGGGGGAATTATCTTCCTAGCTCCATGACAGTTAGAGAAAGAAAACTCATGAAAGGAGTCCTGAGCTGAATTTATGACAAAATAAAAACTCAATACGATATTTAATATTTTTTTTGTTTTTTAAGTGAAAAGTGAATGTTTACATGTAATAGGTATCCTGGCCAGCAGCAAGCACACCCTGGGGCAGTTGTTAGAAAACATTAAATATTCGTGCGATGCTGGTGCGGTCCGGGGGGTATTCAAATTAAACTTGTAAAAATGGCCATTTCCTCTATTTATAATAATGTTTTTTTAACATATTTCCAAGTGAAACTGGGGGCGCAAAAATTCAGGCCATATTTTTTGAAAAATCAATCTTTTCGATTTCCGAAAAAACTAAAAGATTAACGAAAAATGTAGATATGCAGTTATTGTTTCGTCATATATCAAGGTATAACTCTTTTCAAGACTTTCCTTCAACTCTAATGGTATCAGATTTTTCCATCCATTTCTCAAAAAGTCACCCTGTACGTATATTGTATAAAGTAAAGTAAAAAATCATTTATTTCTTTAGGCTTACAAAATAATCACTTAGACAAGTCATATTTTATACATTAAATTATTATCAAATAAAATTATTTTACTGTTCACTTCAATTTTAAAATATGTAAGTAGGTAATGATGGGGACATGAAGTGGTTTCTGTATCAGTTCTTCCATTATTGGACGAAACAATTCAGTGAATAGTAAAATAATCTTATTTGATAATGATTTATAGTAGGTATAACATTTGAGTTGTCTAAGTGCTTATTTTGCAAGAATAAAGAAATAAAAAAATAATAATTTTGATTTAGACTTAATAGCATCCAGAATATGTAATATACTTACCTACATTATGCGAATTGTGATAGCTCCGTCTGCGCAGGTGACGACGACGACGCGACGACGCCTCGATCGGTCTTCGCTCGCGGCTCGGCCCCCGTGCCGCCGCCGCCGCGCCGCCGCCGCCGCGCCGCCGCCGCCGTGCCGCCGCCGCCACCGCGCCGCCTGAACGAAACACTATTTGCCGAGATTGCGATGAGCTCGTAAACATTCGCAGTCGCGGCTCAACACAGGATAATAACAACATAGGATTGTCTTATCCTCTCAGTGTAGTCCACTGAGTTAGACTCTGTAGTCCGGTATCAGAGCAGAGAGCGGCGCACGCAGGGCACAGCGGATACATACAACCAGTCGGTCTAGTTGTATCTCACTTATATTCAAAGGTGACAAGTGTTTATCGCAAGTTATAAAGATCTGGCTGAATTTGGACAACATGAAGTTCCTGAGCAGAACAAACGTCTGCGAAGCCGCGGGCAGAGGCTGATATGACAAAAGCCGAACGTTGAAACATGCTTAGAGACGGATGCCGCCGCCCGGTGCCTGCCTCGTCAACACCCATCACATGGTGTACAACATAATATATTGTGATGAGTCAGAGCAAGCCACGATGTGCCAAAACAAAAGTAGCGAAGTGTGTCAATACTCAAGTCGTGCAAGATATGTATTCTTTCTACAGCCAGCGGCAATATAATGAGAACACGCGGCGCCTTCTGCCGCAGACCAATAAAGCGAATACAGACAGATCACAACTATCGGCTCAGCCCGCCCCGCCGCGCCGCCGCCGCCACCGCGCCGCCGCCGCCCCGCCGGCGACGCGTCTCCCGTCCGATCTCGTAAGCCGTTTTCGACGGGCGCTGTTGTTGCTAGGATAAGCTTTTTCTGGATCTCACCTCGACGAGTAGAGCATCAATCGCTAGGTACTCAAAGACTTTGGTACATACTTATTTTGATTAAAATCAATCTTAATCAAAATTCAACTGGTTTAGGCTCCCTTCCTCTCAATAAAGTAAATACACTACTCTCTATTTGCTACTTACCAGACTTATGTAAAATAGGAATTTTAAAATGGTTAAAATCTTTATCGAGCAAAAAAAATTTGCTCTTATAAAAATAGTCTTCTAATGGGTAGGTATCGGGTCACACCACTCCACCTCGGCCGTGTATTCCTGTTGTCCCCGTACGCCCTGTCCCCGTCACGGGGACAGCGGCACGTCATAAAATTTCTTTCCCATTGTCCCCGTAACGTAGATTCGGGGACGGGGACAAAGGGTAGTCAAAATTAAACGTGTCGTTGTCCCCTTAAATCTGTATTCCTGTTAAAAGCTTAGTTTTTAGCGTGGGAAAAAGAAAAGTGAAGTAAAATAAAAATATTTATATGTATTACAATTTTAATTTAAGGTAAAAAAATATATTGTTAAATATTATGTAATTGTTATGTTATTTTTGTAAGTTTTATAAAATAAATTGTAATTAATCATGTGGTATTTATATAATAAAATTTATATAAATACCACAACTTACATTATTTATACTATAAATCAACAAAAATATCACAATAATTACTAAAAAAATAATCAACATGGTTAACAGTAACACATCTTACTACAAAAAATATTACAATTATTTGCTTAAAAGATAATCAACATGATAAATAGTTACAAACATCTTACTACAGAAATACAAAAATTTTGATTTTAAATTAACGACTTCCATACATTTTTATTGTTAACTATCTAACTAAAACTATAATATCGAAATATTATAGTTTTAGTTAGATATAACACATTTTAAAAATAATAATCACTTCACAACTTTAAAAAACCTACTTACATGAGTTCCCTTTTAAACTTTCACCAACATGTTCTCAATGTGAAATTCACAACTAACTGCAATGACTAAGTCGATCCTTTTGTCGAATTCTGGAGTGGGACTTTGCATGAGCCAATGAGAGCTCTGCAAAAACAATGTTATCTGCGCTTTGTCTCGCAGGTGCACAGGTGCGCGCGACGCCGGCGCATCCTTTTCAAGGTGGCTCTGTTTATCATAATAGCTAGAAAACTTTTAATGTACGATACATGAAAAAATTGACAGGTAATGGAATAAGTATAAGTAGTTACTTACGTATTTAAAAAAAAACAATTGACCGCAGTAGCATTAACAATAATTCACTATTTCGATCGAATTCAGTAGTATATACAAATCCGACTATGAACTTAAAACAAGGTCAAAATTCCTTTTTATTAATCTACCGGGTACCAAGACTGATCGAAAAATATTCCTTACCTACACTTTGTTTGTTGGGTAAAAAAAAGATGCAGACTCATAATACATAGGTTAGATGTAAACTCACACATAATACACTAATGAAAAAAGAAAAAACGGGGACAACGGGCACTAATTTTTACACTTTTAATTCAAATATATTTACGGGGACAGAGTACGGGGACAACGGGAAGTAATTTTAAATATTTAATGAAGTGGCCGCTGTCCCCGTAAGACGGGGACATGGTGTACGGGGACAACGGGAATACACCACATCGGCGGCGGCACGCGGCGGCGGCGGCGGCGGGGCGGACCGCGGAGTCCGGACGTGGATAGTCCGAGCACAGTCGCTGGGTTTGTATTCACGCTCGTATGAATATCATTTTCTGCTTATTTTCTATTTACTTATTTGGTTTGCATCTCATAGTTTTATGCCCACTCCTGGGAGCGCCTGCGAGAATGGGATCCTAGTCTACATTATAAGTACCTACCTAGGTACTCTGTTTAAACATTGCACGAGAGGAATCCTTCGGAGATTGTTGAGACGCTTTTACATTTAGATTAACATATTGTGTAGGTACGAGTAGGTGTGGCAGATATGTGTGGTTTTGGAACCACCGCGATGTTATTGCACTTATTTATTGAGCAAATAAATTGTATTTTGTATTATTCAAAGGTGCGTACGATGGGGTACGTCCTCTACAGCACGATTTGTTCATTTTGGAAATCCTTTCACAGAGGGGCTAGGTAGCGCTGCCCTACCGCCGCTTCAGGCTTCGGTTACAAGTGAGTGAAGTCACTGCATTAACTGGTTTTTCCTTGAAATTTCGTCCAATTTGTAGAAAATTTTCGTTCTAAGAAGTAATAGAAAGTTTCTAGGAACATTAGCAGACGATTGGCGGTACGTAACATTTCCTTCCTCCCCCCTCGCCCCCCGTAGCAGGAAACACGGTCGGACCTCTCCACTGCTTTGTTGTTCGAGGACAATGGAGCGGCGCGGGCGGAGACAGCGCGCCGCGCGTGTAGCGGGTTCGGAGCCGGGCCCGCACCGCATCGCTCCGAGTACTGTACATTGTACGTGGGCGCTTCATTTTCATTATTGTCGAGTTATTTTGTAGGCCGCGGAATAGAAAGTATTGTTCAGCATTGTGTAGCGCTAGTTTGCATGTCTGTCTGTCAGTACGTGCGGGCGGCGGCGTGGGCAGTCATTTTGTTGAATGCATCACGGTAACTTATTAGATATGGGTTTATTTATTTTGCTCGACAGAATAATATTTTATAAAAAGTCTGACTGAGTGTAAAAGTGTGCGCTCTACTACACACCTATACTGTTTCAGGTTATGATTGATGGAGGGGGTGAAGCGAAGGGACATCTCGTAGGCAGCTCGGCTGATCTGTCTGTGGGTGCATGCACTGAGTGAAGCGAAGGGACATCTCGGAGGCAGCTCGGCTGATCTGTCTGTGGGTGCATGCACTGAGTGAAGCGAAGGGACATCTCGGAGGCAGCTCGGCTGATCTGTCTGTGGGTGCATGCACTGAGTGAAGCGAAGGGACATCTCGTAGGCAGCTCGGCTGATCTGTCTGTGGGTGCATGCACTGAGTGAAGCGAAGGGACATCTCGGAGGCAGCTCGGCTGATCTGTCTGTGGGTGCATGCACTGAGTGAAGCGAAGGGACATCTCGGAGGCAGCTCGGCTGATCTGTCTGTGGGTGCATGCACTAACACTTCGAGCATAACTGTCCCACATTCGATGGGGTTTGCGGGTAATTTGATGGTCTACAGATGAGACATATGAATTGTGTAATATGATGCTCGACCTTAGTGAGGCCAAATCCATCGAGGGGCTTCTGAGGGCTAAAACGAATAAATTAAATAAAGTTTGGTCTGACATGGAGTGTACTTGAATACATTTCAAAATAGTTATGAATATTGTTCTAAAGAATTGGAATATGTACCCGAGACGCATATTCCAGTCCACACTCGGAACATTCATTTTAGAAGTAGTCATATTACCTACCTACGAATCTCTACCAGATGAGAGCTCTTGAATTGTACGCTATATAGAGTTCTCATTTATTTTGTTTTGAACAACGAGGTTGAATCGCTCTTAGCGATAAGGCCGCTCATTGTGCATCTGTATCTTTGTTCTATACCTACTTACTGTATCTTTTCAGTGTTTGCTGTGCAATGGAGCGCATTTGTATTGTATTGTCACCCGCATTGCATTCTATAACAAACTGCTCTGACCTCTCCAGAATAATACGTTTTTTTTACTTAATGATTTTCTACAGACCGTTATTGGGTCTGTATGAAATCAGTAGAATACTAAAACGTTCACGAGGATATTGTTGGGGCTCACCTCACTACTAGTTATCCGGAATAAAATAGAATGCGGGGCGGCGGCGGTGGCGCGGCGGGATGGCGGCGCGGCGCGCCGAAACGCTCTGACTGGCTAAAGCTCATTTATTATTTATTTTGATATCGCGTTACCTCGTCCCTTGTTAGAAATTCTAAAGTTTACACTTTCTACGGACATCATTTGATTCTACCGTTAATTATTAATTTGAAATTGAAAGGAGTGCAAAGTAGGCTAGGTAGGTACTTTATTTACTTATATAGTACTGCAGCACGACAGCAGATCACCGATCTAGTTCCTGATTCTCTATGATCTGGCACCTGAACCTCTATGTTGTCATACTTAGTAGGTCACAATAAATATAGGTAGTATTTAATTACTGTCAAAATGTATTAAAAATAAGTCTTATAAAGTTATTATACCTAAGTTATATTAAGTACCTACCTTCCTAGTTATTTTTCCCAATATTTGAAAACAACAAACTAATAACATTGTCATTACTTATGTCCAAACAACGTGAATTAAGAAAAGATAAATAAATCCCACTAAAAACATAAATGTAAAAAAGAAGAGCCAAGTTCAATACAAAAATTATGATTGGCCGTGGGCTTCCCCGCAAAAAGAATGGAGATCTAAATGAGTGCCAAGTCAAATCTATGTAGGTTAGATTTGACTTGGCCAGTTTTCATTACATCAGTCATTTTATAAAGTTATTCAACGTTTTAATTCTAATAAAAACTGGCCAAGTCAAATCTAACCTACATATATTTGACTTGGCACTCATTTATATCTCCATTCTTTTTGCGGAGAAGCCCACAGCCAATCATAATTTTTGTATTGAACTTGGCTCTCCTTTTTTACATTTATGTTTTGGTGGGATATCATTACTTTTTGTAAATAAAACTAGGCAGGTATTGAGATTTAATATTTTTTCTTGCAAAAAAATTTTGATTTTTTTTTGTATGGCGACACCACTTGTAGGGGCTCGTCGAAGGTGTAAGACTCAGGTGTAAGACTTCAACTAGGGCTACATGGTGGTCGGTAGTGATGATCAAGTAAAAAACCTCAGAAGTTTATTGTACCGAATACACACAACTACGCACTTATTACAAAGTCACTGCACTGTACTGTTCACTATTTACTTTACTTTCCTTAACACTTGCTCACTTAGTCACTGTAAAATAAAAACTAACTAAACTTGCAAACAAATTCTACGATTTTCCGGGCTATACCTATCTCTTTCTATATTCCAGAACATTTCCTCAGAAATTTCTGATTTCCCTTTCTATCCTTTCTATTCGTTCGAAAACAGGTACATAGTTAGGTAGGTATATACGGGCCGGTCCCTAACAACTACACTGTATTCTATGGCGCAATCGGAGACGTTAGTACCTACTATTGCTTATTCTATGCAATGCTTCGACATAGGTACATAACTAGGTAGGTATTGTACGGACCGGTCCCTAAAAACTCCACTGTATTCTATGGCGCAATCGGAGACATTAGTACCAACTATTGCTTATTCTATGCAATGCTTCGACATAGGTACATAACTAGGTAGGTATTGTACGGACCGGTCCCTAAAAACTCCACTGTATTCTATGGCGCAATCGGAGACATTAGTACCTACTATTGCTTATTCTATGCAATGCTTCGACATAGGTACATAGCTAGGTAGGTATTATACGGGCCGGTCCATAAAAACTCCACTGTATTCTATGGCGCAATCGGAGACGTTAGTACCTACTATTGCTTATTCTATGCAATGCTTCGACATAGGTACATAACTAGGTAGGTATTATCCCACCAAAACATAAATGTAAAAAAGGAGAGCCAAGTTCAATACAAAAATTATGATTGGCTGTGGGCTTCCCCGCAAAAAGAATGGAGATTTAAATGAGTGCTAAGTCAAATCTATGTAGGTTAGATTTGACTTTGCCAGTTTTCATTACATCAGTCATTTTATAAAGTTATTCAACGTTTTAATTCTGATAAAAACTGGCCAAGTCAAATCTAACCTACATAGATTTGACTTGGCACTCATTTATATCTCCATTCTTTTTGCGGGGAAGCCCACAGCCAATCATAATTTTTGTATTGAACTTGGCTCTCCTTTTTTACATTTATGTTTTGGTGGGATATCATTACTTTTTGTAAAGAAAACTAGGCAGGTATTGAGATTTAATGTTCATCTTATCTTAATCAAGTAAAACACCTCAGAACACTTAGTGTCGGTTTATTGTACCGAATACATACAACTACGCACTTATTACAAAGTCACTGCACTGCACCCTAACAAATACACTGTATTCTATGGCGCAATCGGAGACGTTAGTACCTACTATTGCTTATTCTATGCAATGCTTCGACATAGGTACATAGCTAGGTAGGTATTATACGGGCCGGTCCCTAAAAACTTCACTGTATTCTATGGCGCAATCGGAGACGTAGTACTATTGCTTATTCTATGCAATGCGGATCTATTTAAATTTAAACCTTATTCCATTGACATAAGGTCGTCGTCGCTAACATTACTTATTTTTTGACTTTTTTTTATTTTTTGATTTTTTCCTACGTTTACTCACAATTACCGAGCTGGATTCCAAATTTCATCCTTCTAGGTCATCTGGAAGTAGGTTAGATTTAGGTACTATATATATGTCAGTCAGTCAGTGTGAATTTTTACGACTTTTTGACCTTCATATCTTTATAACCGTTTGAGCTAGCTTCATGAAATTTGGGCTTCTTCATGTCCTTATGGATATAATTAAACACAAGTAGTTTTATGTGTTTACGTTAAAGATGTTTTGAGTTATAGAAGGGTCAAAAGTGGCACCAAGTGGTTCGTGTAATGATACACTTGGCGCGTTCCTTTGCTTGAACTTGGCTTGGACAGGCTGCCGCGTGCCCTAATAATTAAGTTATATTTAATAAAAAATGTTGGAGTACTATAGTTGGAGTACCTATACTAGGTATAGGTACCTAATACCTACTGATACTGCCTGATGTGTCTGAAGCCCGAATAAAGAAAAGCACGTCTGTAACTAATTGTAGGAATTTGCAAGAATAAGGTAAGAAAGGTTAGTGATGCGCCGCGCCGCGGCCGCGGTTTGAACTTTACCTACACTATTATTTAATAATTATACTATAAACTTCAATATAGAAAAGTAATGAAATGTAATCAAATAGAATTGAATGTGAAATCTAGCCGTTCGGAGAGATACAACTTGTAGAAGTGAAACATGTGTACCTACAGGCTAAAGTGGAACATGTGTACTACAGGCTACAGTGGAATAAACTAATACTAAATCTAGCGCACAGTTCTCCGTGCACAGAGTTCCTTTCCGTATAGTATATAAGGTACTTTTACATACATCGTATGTTACGTACAAGTACAGGTTAGTTACGTCTAGAGCTGCGAGACGCGACGCGACGCGAGCGTGTGCCGTGAGCTGCAATTAGCGGTAATTGAATCCCGTTTGCCGCGCGCCGCCGCCGCCGCCCCGCAGCGCCGTACCGGTCGCCCGTCTGCCGCGCGCGCCGCTAACTAGCGCATGTGTTCTAACCGCCTTGCTTGTTTACTATTCATTACGCCACTAATGGCAGCCACTACGTGACGTACCTTATCTGCGGTGTGGGTGTATGTGGGAGAAGGGGAGGGGGGGCTTTGCACGGAGACTCTATTAGACTCCATCATACAATCAGGAGCAGAACTATTATCACCCCTGTGAGTGACACTCACCTGGGTAGTAATGGACAATCACTCTCACTTGCTCCATACAGGTACGCCTCACACACGAGCGAGTCGTGTTGTGAGTCAACCAACACCCGCACAGCCTCTAAGGCCCCTCGTAGGTGCACTTGCCATCATCGACACCCGCACAGCCTCTAAGGCCCCTCGCAGGTGCACTTGCCATCATCGATACCCGCACAGCCTCTAAGGCCCCTCGTAGGTGCACTTGCCATCATCGACACCCGCACAGCCTCTAAGGCCCCTCGTAGGTGCACTTGCCATCATCGATACCCGCACAGCCTCTAAGGCCCCTCGTAGGTGCACTTGCCATAATCGACACCCGCACAGCCTCTAAGGCCCCTCGTAGGTGCACTTGCCATCATCGACACCCGCACAGCCTCTAAGGCCCCTCGTAGGTGCACTTGCCATAATCGACACCCGCACAGCCTCTAAGGCCCCTCGTAGGTGCACTTGCCATCATCGACACCCGCACAGCCTCTAAGGCCCCTCGTAGGTGCACTTGCCATCATCGACACCCGCACAGCCTCTAAGGCCCCTCGTAGGTGCACTTGCCATAATCGACACCCGCACAGCCTCTAAGGCCCCTCGTAGGTGCACTTGCCATCATCGACACCCGCACAGCCTCTAAGGCCCCTCGTAGGTGCTCTTGCCATCATCGACACCCGCACAGCCTCTAAGGCCCCTCGTAGGTGCACTTGCCATCATCGACACCCGCACAGCCTCTAAGGCCCCTCTTAGGTGCACTTGCCATCATCGACACCCGCACTGCCTCTAAGGCCCCTCGTAGGTGCACTTGCCATCATCGACACCCGCACAGCCTCTAAGGCCCCTCGTAGGTGCACTTGCCATAATCGACACCCGCACAGCCTCTAAGGCCCCTCGTAGGTGCACTTGCCATCATCGACACCCGCACAGCCTCTAAGGCCCCTCGTAGGTGCTCTTGCCATCATCGACACCCGCACAGCCTCTAAGGCCCCTCGTAGGTGCACTTGCCATCATCGACACCCGCACAGCCTCTAAGGCCCCTCGTAGGTGCACTTGCCATAATCGACACCCGCACAGCCTCTAAGGCCCCTCGTAGGTGCACTTGCCATCATCGACACCCGCACAGCCTCTAAGGCCCCTCGTAGGTGCTCTTGCCATCATCGACACCCGCACAGCCTCTAAGGCCCCTCGTAGGTGCACTTGCCATCATATTTTGCTTCATTTTGTAAAAGGTAATCTCCGAGTAATAGGAAATCTTCAGACTAGGTTATTCTACGACAGATCGTTCTATGACAGAATCGCTGTGGCATACGAGTACCGAAAGGAAAACATGGCAAGTTACTTACCATGACTTTGATTGAACTAGGCTTTACAAATTTGATAAATATCAGACCGATATTAATCAAAATAAATGAATAATTAATGATGACATCTAGACAGTGCTGCATCGATTGCGCTTCAGTTTCAGTTCGTCATTTGTGGGCGAATATCATAGAGTTATGGCGAATATCATTTAAATTAGCTTTGAAATAAAAGGTTCAGTGTAGTACTTTAGTATTGTATTGTTGTATGGGCCGCGCCGCCGCCGGGCCGAGACTGGCGGCTGCGTCCCGGGGCGGTTCATACAAGGACACGTTATTTTTCGCGCGAGTGAATAATTGATCTAGCTCTCCCGGGAGTGCGCGTGGACTCGCACGCGAGTGGCTCCGAGTGCCTCTCAGACATCCAGCGAGTGGCGCCGGGAGCGGAGCAGGGCGCACATAGGTATTTAGTTAGGACATCCGCTGCGGGTCTTCGCGCTTGAGAATTACATTATATTTATTAAACAATACTTATGTCAGCTACAAGAGAAGCAGAGATATTACTGATTCAACGTTCAGAGATGTTACTGATTCAACGTTCAGAGATGTTACTGATTCAACGTTACTAATCTAACGGGCTGCAGTATAAAAAAAAGTTGAAGAATAAAATATTTTTATGTGTAGGTAGAAAAAAACTTTAGTTTTCCCAATATCACGCGACATTCGTTTTTTTTTCAGAATGATAACTACAAAAAACTGTTGGTCCACACTTATGTTTTTCGCAACGCAAACGAACGAAAAACGGCGAGTACCTACATCACTTCCGGCCAGGCGCGCCGTGCGATGCGGCACTGAATATACTGAGACGCACCGCGCCCCACGGCTGCTGATGCTGCGCGTCACGCGCCGGCACGCGCCCTGCCTCGCGGACCAGCGGTACTAACTAATAATTATTCCGCCGGCAGACGGCATGCTCAGACCAGGGCAAACGTTCTGAGAGCTCCAGCGCTAACGTTCAAACGTTTTAAAATAAAATATGAAATCCGTTAAAAAGTGATGAGTGTTGCAAACATTTATTAATGTCCAATTGAAATTCCGTTGCAAAGTTATATATAACTGCAGCGCGCGGGCTTCGCTCCGGGGACGATTCAAACAAACTTCCAAATCTGGAATTCACGGTTTTTGCGGCGGCGCCTAATGACAAGGAATAATTCATGACGTCACTGCATGAATATGTAGCGCCCTCTAGCGGCGCGGGGCGCGGGGCGCGGGCCGGCGAGGCTAGGTATCGATGGGACGGCGCGCCGCGCCGCCGGGACGAGCCTCCGCGACGGCGGCTCATAGAAACCCTTCACGTATCTTGTCAGCGGTACTTCCATCTCCGCAATAATATTTTACTAACTAAGAATAGTTTCCGCTGTTGAAATGGTGGCAACATATTCAACTACAAAAGTACTCAAGTAGTTGTTTTGTTGGAACTGTTACTAACTGTGAAACCGGGTGGAGCCCAGTGGGGCCCGCCCGCGTGAACTGAAACGCTTGAATAGTTTCTGTAAATCGCGCTACAAAGTTTACTTCCGGCAATTCCCCGGTTTATGGGGAAGCGATGGAAAATTTCGCTCGATTTTATGACTTTTGAATAAAACAGAACTCACGAGAGAACTTCACTACAGCAGCGTTCCGGGGCATGCGCTGTGGCAGCGTGACGTCACCTCGGGTCTGTAGCAGCCCAGCCAGGGTCCACCAGCTTCCCGATGGCTGTTGACAATTGTGAGGAAATTAAATAAAACCCATGTAGTGTGTTTAACTCGAGGAACATTGAAAGCTTCACACGTATGCGAACCTGTTCTATGGAAAACTGTTCTGTTTCACGGCATTTTCATTTATTTTTGCTTGCATGTAGTATGTACCTGCATACATTCTTAGGTCTCGGTGAATGGTTAGTAATGTCGTCAAGCAGGTACAGCACGCTGCTGGAAGGGCGCTGCAGAACTGACCTGGACTTTTTTTACACTATCATGACTCATGCATGACTCATGACAAACAGAATTTAATAATACTTTCATAATTTAATCATGAAAATAAATTTGATGCGATAAAATAAGTTTCATGCAAATATAATGATGTCATTAAATGGAATTCTGAAGCCAGAATGTCAGTTCTTGATTGATTCATCATCGGTTCATATCATGGTAGGTTGTCTGTGGCACATTGCTCGACGGAACATTATTGTAGCTTATTTCAAAACAGTATATTTTTCTTCATTTTATATTTCGGTAGATTATTGTATATTTTAGCCAATTTATGGTTTGGGCTTCGACTAACCAGTTCAAGTTTATTTATTTAAGTTATGTTTAGTTGGAGGTAACACTACTTTGTTCTTATTCCGTCGATTATAGTCAATATTAGTGTCTTGCTTAGTTTTAAAGGTTTTGTGTTTCCTTACAAATAAACAGTCGGGACGGTCCGCTAGTATAATACGAATAGATGGCAATGTCAGTATTTGTTGCCGATGAAGTGCGCCCTACGGCTCCCCCGTATAATACGAATAGATGGCAATGTCAGTATTTGTTGCCGATGAAGTGCGCCCTACGGCTCCCCCGTATAATACGAATAGATGGCAATGTCAGTATTTGTTGCCGATGAAGTGCGCCCTACGGCTCCCCCGTATAATACGAATAGATGGCAATGTCAGTATTTGTTGCCGATGTAGTGCGCCCTACGGCTCCCCCGTATAATACGAATAGATGGCAATGTCAGTATTTGTTGCCGATGAAGTGCGCCCTACGGCTCCCCCGTGGTTTTGTACCGGCTCGGCTGGTGAGAATTCTTACGCATTTGTTTTGCATGAAAATTGCATGCAAATTGGATCGAATATGGTAGGTTACAACAAAACATCTTAACTCTGTACGTTGATTAAACTAAATTCATATCATTTAGAATAAGTGAACAGCCATTTCGACCTCTTAGTTTAAACATTCATAATTGTTCCTCGATTGATACAACGAATCGTGACTGCCCAGCTCTACAGGTGCACTCTCTGAAGTATCTTGGGGCGTTCTAGATGATGGACTTACATGGGCTGAACATACATATAGGTAGACGCTATTACTGGCAGAGTCCGGAAGCTTATACTTGAGAGCTATTGAGACTCTGACAAAACTTGTGTACGTACACTAGTCTATGTCAGTCGACCATCAGCTATTGTATAGTTAGTAGGGGAGGAGCATGCAAGACGAATCTGCTAAAGCTAGAGCGCGGACAAAGAGCAGTTCTCAAGGTACTAGCTCATAATTACCACTCTCTCCAACCAAAACTCTTTATCGAGAATGCAGCCTCTTCACGGTAAGGCATTCATTCATTCATTTCATTATGTCAGATATTTTAAAATACCATAAAATAGCGCCTTCTAAAATTGTCATGTCCTTCCGACACATCAAATGGAAACCCCCTTTTAGGCGAACACAATATCTTTGTAGATTCTATCCCTGGTTAGGTCCTTTCTTATACACGAAAATAAACAAGACACTTAATTTATTTTTCAGAACCAGAGGAGGTTGCAAACAGATCCTCATTCATGGCTTCTTGATATGGACTATGATGAGACGGAGGCCATCTTATCATACGTAGAGCACAAGTGAGATCACTTTCATATTAGTCCTAGTATATTAGCAAGATCTGAATAATATGATTGTGTTACTATGTATGTATGTATTTTTGATCAAATAAATTATTATTATTACTATGAAGAATAGTTGGTTGAATTCTACACGCTCGCCCATATACATATAGCATAATTCAGCCAACTATACATGTATGTTTGGTTATTTCGGCCATTCTCTCACATATAGGCATACATATAGGGTACAACATACTTCAATGTTCCCTTCTAAAGCTTTCAGCGCCCCTACTTGTACTACATACTCGCACCTGCCCATGAATAAAGTTGCGAGCGAGCCCCTCGCCGTCACCGTACCTACATACATTATGCTCGCGTACATTTTCCTGCAACGATAATAATTAACGTGTAAGATATTTAAATTGAACCTTTTCAGTACCGGAGTCGGAGTGGCGCAGAGTGGCGGCCGTAATGAGTCGGCGGGCGGTGTGGGCCGACCACTCGCGACCTGTCGGCGGGTGGCACAGACCGACCACTCGTTACCTGTCGGCGGGCGGCACAGACCGACCACTCGCGACCTGTCGGCGGGAGGCGCGGACCGACCACTCACGGTGGCCGCCACTCACTACTTACTGATACAGAGCCACAGGAACAACCTGACCTCGGCCACTGTCTATAGAAACACAGCTCATAGCAATAGAGACAAATGGTCGAGTTGAACATGTCTCGTTTGTTTCGTGCCGAAGTTCACTCTGCACGTAGTTCGAAGTCTCGGCTCAGTGCGAGATGTAGGTCAGGCCGCGGCCCGCTCCCCGGCGGCGGCGGAGCGCGCTATTCAAACACCCGCATTACGTATCGTGAAGTTTGATTTGACGAGATTGTTTAAAAAGTTTATTTTAATGAATCTGACAGTAAGACGAATGAGCCAGCTTTCCCGCAGACAAGGGGCAACCATTCTGAATAAAGGTTGTTTAGTTGCGAGTTACAAAAAAAGTAGGTTTTGTGGTTTTGGTCGCGGCGCAGTGTCTCGGCCTCGTGCCGGTCGTCCGCCGGTCGTTTCTCGATCGTTCCTGGATCGTCACCACGACTCGATCGATCCTCATAAATACGCAACGATCATTCATTCGAGTTCTGTTCGCGGGCCGCTACACTTCTCCACGCGAACTTTCACTCTATCTCCTGGGGGTTAGGGCGTACTTTTGTTCACCCAGGATGGTTCCGGATCCCGTAGCTCTCATACATAATGCAGGCTCCCGCCGCGATGAGGCTCAAATCTTAAATGGCGATATTTATTTAAGTAGACGTGCTGGAGCACCCCGCGCGCCGCGGAGCCCGGGGACGACGGTGCGCGGAAGTGCCAAATGGCGTTCGTTACATTCTTTCACGAGCTTTCTTTGCTTTCGTTGCTTCTTTGTACTGCTCTGAAGTCACTGCCATTGAATTTGTGAAACAGTTTTACAGAGAAGTTTATGAAACTATTTACTTCGGGAAAATGTGAGCCGTAACGATCTCTCCTTGAGTATTGTCGTACGTTAACGTACCTACTACGCAATTACGTAGTATATGAATAGTTATTCCGTGCAGCAGTATGGCAGAGGTCCGTGTGGTTCCCCGCGGGCGGAGGAGCCCTAGCTCTCGGTAATCGCGATCGGCGGCCACCGAGGCTTGTGTGATCCAAATAACAAGTTTGAAGAGAGCCGCCGCCCCCGGGGCTGCGCAGGTGGCCCGGGGCCGCGGGGCGCCGTTCTCGCCTGCGAATGACTCGATACAAGCGGAAACTGCTCTCGCTCTATAAGTTCATATTTTGAAGCTTATTGTTATTTAAGTAGTTATTCCTTTTTGTTTCCCAAATCAATTCAAAGTATACCAACTATATATAGTTTATCGTGCAAAATGTATAAATAAATAAACAACAAACGCGGCGTAAAATAAATAATTAGTCGGCGCAGGCCGGGGCATACAGCAGGACAAAGCGCACCGACGTGACACGAAGCCACCCCAACGAGTGGTCGGGTGTAGTCGGCGCAGGCCGGGGCATACAGCAGGACAAAGCGCACCGACGCGACACGAAGCCACCCCAACGAGTGGTCGGGTGTAGTCGGCGCAGGCCGGGGCATACAGCAGGACAAAGCGCACCGACGTGACACGAAGCCACCCCAACGAGTGGTCGGGTGTAGTCGGCGCAGGCCGGGGCATACAGCAGGACAAAGCGCACCGACGCGACACGAAGCCACCCCAACGAGTGGTCGGGTGTAGTCGGCGCAGGCCGGGGCATACAGCAGGACAAAGCGCACCGACGCGACACGAAGCCACCCCAACGAGTGGTCGGGTGTAGTCGGCGCAGGCCGGGGCATACAGCAGGATAAAGCGCACCGACGTGACACGAAGCCACCCCAACGAGTGGTCGGGTGTAGTCGGCGCAGGCCGGGGCATACAGCAGGACAAAGCGCACCGACGCGACACGAAGCCACCCCAACGAGTGGTCGGGTGTAGTCGGCGCAGGCCGGGGCATACAGCAGGACAAAGCGCACCGACGTGACACGAAGCCACCCCAACGAGTGGTCGGGTGTAGTCGGCGCAGGCCGGGGCATACAGCAGGACAAAGCGCACCGACGCGACACGAAGCCACCCCAACGAGTGGTCGGGTGTAGTCGGCGCAGGCCGGGGCATACAGCAGGACAAAGCGCACCGACGCGACACGAAGCCACCCCAACGAGTGGTCGGGTGTAGTCGGCGCAGGCCGGGGCATACAGCAGGATAAAGCGCACCGACGTGACACGAAGCCACCCCAACGAGTGGTCGGGTGTAGTCGGCGCAGGCCGGGGCATACAGCAGGACAAAGCGCACCGACGCGACACGAAGCCACCCCAACGAGTGGTCGGGTGTAGTCGGCGCAGGCCGGGGCATACAGCAGGACAAAGCGCACCGACGCGACACGAAGCCACCCCAACGAGTGGTCGGGTGTAGTCGGCGCAGGCCGGGGCATACAGCAGGATAAAGCGCACCGACGTGACACGAAGCCACCCCAACGAGTGGTCGGGTGTAGTCGGCGCAGGCCGGGGCATACAGCAGGACAAAGCGCACCGACGCGACACGAAGCCACCCCAACGAGTGGTCGGGTGTAGTCGGCGCAGGCCGGGGCATACAGCAGGACAAAGCGCACCGACGCGACACGAAGCCACCCCAACGAGTGGTCGGGTGTAGTCGGCGCAGGCCGGGGCATACAGCAGGATAAAGCGCACCGACGCGACACGAAGCCTCCCCAACGAGTGCAAAACAACGGGCTGTATTGTCGCGCTGCCGCGCCGCATCCGCGCCTCCGCGCCGCCGCCCCGTAGCGTCCGCGGTCGCGCTAACTACGTACACAGTGGTATTGACGCCACCATTAATGTCGCACCTCGTTTTTGTTTTAATTTTATGTATATTCAGAGGACCGGCGACCCGCACGAACAACAGTGCGCATGTCACATAGCTAGGAGACGAGGCCTGTTTAGATTGTCTAAGCATTGCCTTGCACGCTACAAACGAATTCATAGATAAAAAGCATACACCTTTTTTCAATTCATATTAATTAAGTCTTTTTGTATTTTATGTATGTTAGTTTTAACATAATAATAGCTATAGACCGTAGAAGTTAAATATTAATAATAAATTAATAAGCTTTTCTATGGTTTGAAATAATTTTTGTCAAGAGAGATTGTTGAGATTATTGTGAAGTTCATCTGTGTAGGAATGAATATAAACATAGTTGTTCAACATACATGTGCAGAGGGGCGGCACCGCGGCGCCTGCCTGTGACGTCACAACGCTTCTCGGTACATGAGCGGCCCCGGCCTGCCTGTGACGTCACACGGCCTCACTATCCCGATTCTAGCAGCACCGCCTGCGCCTGTCGCGCGGAGGACGCACGGTTGCTGCCCGCCGCCGCGCGTCACCGAGCGATGACTCGCGGTAACTTCCTGACCGCATATGAATTCAAGCTTAATTGCAATTATAAATAAAATAAATAATGCTGGACAATTCACACATCATTATCTAGCCCCATGGTAGCAGAGCTTGTGTTATGGGTACTAGATAACTGATATACATAATAGAAAACAACCAGAACACCCGGAACAAATATCTGCAGATCGTACACACAATTGTTCCGAGGCGGGAATCGAACCCGCAACCTCCTGCGTCGCAGGCGGACCTTCGCCCAACGCACCACATCGGTCGTCAAAAATACTATAAGTTAATTGTTTAGAAGTCTCCCGACCAATGGCGAGGGTTCCTCAGGCTGCTCGAGAGATTCGTTTAAAGTCTCGGAGTCGATGTCCTCTGAAAGCCGAAAGGCACCTTAGCCTCGAATCCTCAGTTGTTCTGAGGCGAAGGGCGCCCGGAGACGTCTGCCCTCACCTCGCCCTCCACCTGGAATTAGACATATATTATATGCATACATATTGTAGAGTAAAACCGCAGGTAAAACGTTAGTTCTTTCAATTATTATTATACACTCATTTATTTAAATTCTGGTGACTAGGGCTGCAGAGAAAGGAACTTCTTGACGATACGAGCCGAGTCCAAGAGTACCGCCTTCTGGATCTGGCCCTTGATCCAACTTCCTAGCGAGAGTCTCTTCAGGTGTTGATCGAGGCTCTTCGCTATTACGCCGGTAACCGAAACGACTATCGGGACTATGGTCGCTGAATCTACATCCCACATGCTGACAACCTCGTTAGCCCAGTCAAGATATTTGCTAAGTTTATCTTTCTCAGCTCTAACAAGGTTAGCATCATGCGGTATGGTGACATCAGCGAGCACCGCCCTCCGTTCTAACCGGTCTATCAGTACAATATCAGGCTTATTCGCAAGAATAGTCCTGTCCGTAATGATAGATCGGTCCCAATAGAGCGTGGCACGGCCATTATTATTATTATTATTATGTCTCTCATTTACCATGATCTCGGGCCATAAAGTGTCCGGTCCTTTGGAAGGCTTGCGTGGGGCCGAAGCCAACAGCACAGAGGCCCTTTGAGAAGTTAATCTATAGGCGATTGGTACACATAGCGGGTATCATTTATTATTATTATTAATTATTACCCTCCACGTGGAAATAGAATAGGACACTATTTCATATATGACACTTTTCTATTTTCCGCCGCAGTATTGAGGAAAAATCGTTAATTTATTAGTTTAGGTCTCCATAATCCATGCGTAAGGTTCCCCCGGGACCGAACCCGCGCCCGTCACTGTCGGCCGCGCGCAAAGCGGATAAAGATCTCACGTCAGAGCCGACCGCGGAACTAATGATGCCGGACATTTTTCAACTGATACCGGCTCAAAGACCTTTTATTACCAATGAAGACACAGCTAGGTTATATTTCAGTTACTTCCATAGTGTTATGTCTTATGGTATTTTGCTTTGGGGACAGGCAGCTGACATCCAGACTATATTTGTTCTTCAAAAAAGGGCGGTACGCGCTATTTATAAATTAAAGCCACGAGCTTCTTTGAGGGAATTATTTAAAAACATTAATATACTAACTGTTATATCGCAATACATCTAATGTATACCAAATCTAATGTATACCTACAAAAATAAGGATAGCCTTATGAAAAAGTGTGATGTTCACAATAGAAATACAAGAAACAAGAACAAGTTACACATCCCATCATTTAGATTACACAAGGTAGGGAAATCATTTATGGGCAATAGCGTGCGCTTCTATAATAAGCTTCCATCTGAAGCAACTGAGCTCCCTATTCGTAAATTAAAAAATTACATAAAAATGAATCTCATCAAGAAGGCTTTCTACTCCATAAATGATTATCTCAATGATGTTAATGCTTGGCCAGATGTCGCTCAGTTTCGCACCGACAATAGTATGTAAGTAATTTGTTATTGTGCATAGCTTTACTTAAATATTGACATGTATCGAATCATACTATATTTAGACTTAAATAGGCAAATAACCATGTATTAGACATATAAGAGATGAACATGCTAGTGGTTTCTTTTTCACTTCTTCCACTAGTGGACAAAAAATTGAAGTGAACAGTAAAATATTTTTTTTTTATAATAATTTAATGTATAAAATATGACTTGTCTAAGTGCTTATTTTGTAAGCCTAAAGAAATAAATGATTTTTTACTTTACTTTACTTTACGGAATACAATGAATTTTGGGAAAATAATTTTATTACAACTTTTAATGATTTCGTCGCTCGTCGCACCGGGGAGCGGGTACGCTGGAGCTGTAAGTTGTCGTAGAGGTGCTACGACGTAGTGGCGCTGCGACGTAGAGGTGCTACGACGTAGAGGCGCTGCGACCTAGAGATGCTACGACGTAGAGGTGCTGCGACGTAGAGGTGCTACGACGTAAAGGTGCTGCGACGTAGAGGTGCTACGACGTAGAGGCGCTGCGACCTAGAGATGCTACGACGTAGAGGTGCTACGACATAGAGGTGCTACGACGTAGAGGTGCTACGACGTAGAGGTGCTGCGACGTAGAGGTGCTATAGACGTAGAAGTGCTACGACGTAGAGGTGTTGCGACGTAGTGGCGCTGCGACATTGAGGTGCTACGACGTAGAGGCACTGCGACCTAGAGATGCTACGACGTAGAGGTGCTACGACGTAGTGGTGCTACGACGTAGAGGTGCTACGACGTAGCCATGTAACGAATGCCTACTATGAATTATTCAGCTAAGAGCCGTACGATGATAAAAGTACAATTGAATCAGATCGACGCGAACTCGTTCAACTTAGTTCCCAATTTAAAGCGTGTTACGTCACGCGGGCGGCGCGGCGGCGCGGCAAGCGCGAGGCGCACCGTCACGCCGGGCGCCGCGCCCGCACGTCCGCTCATTACGCCCCCGCACAAGGCCCCCTCCTCCCAATCTCACCTTAAAACTCTCCGTCGAAAAGTCCAGATTCCGGTGTAGCTGCAGCGACCTGCGACGGTAATAAACGAGCAGCTTTACACTTAATGTCTTAGGAGGTTAGGTTGCGTTCGGCGCGGCGGGCTGGCTGCCAACTTGGCAGATGACGGCGCTGGCTCCGCGCCATCCTTGGCAGAGATTGAACGCGCGCCCCCCGCCTCACGTCCCGCCACTACCCCCACGGCGCCCGCTCGCTGCACTACTACCAGACACTACCCCGTACTCTCCGCTAGTACCACGTGCCTGCGGCTGTGCGAGGTCGTTCACCCCGCCCCGCTCGTGACAAATAACAACCTTAAAGTTAGCCAACAAGTACATGTGTAGGTACCTACCGCCCTAAATATCAACAACTTGTCCCCGCGCGCCCCGCGCCTCCCGACCACGCGCTCGTCCCGAGGTGCTCCGCCGTACATTACCTAGCAGAGCTCCTTCGCATAAACTTGAACAAGACTTCGCTCGAGCGAGTTGAGGGAAGTGAGTCATTCGCTGTTTGCTCGGCGAGACGAGATGAGAGGAGATTTTTAATAATGTAATCAAAAATTCATTATTTCGTAAGTTTACCCGCTGCGCCTCAGACGTCACGCAGTCGTCAGCGTTGTACAGATCACCTGAGCTCTGCGGCACGGGAGGGGCTTCGAGAACTATTACTGTAAATATTGTAGCAGCGAGCGAGCGCCTCTGACAGATTCTAACTCCACTCGTGTGAAAAGAAAAATTATTCAAACTCAAGAAATAAGTAATCGTCAAACAAACAAACACTGTAACGGACGCGGCGCGGCGCGGCGGTGCAAAGCGGACCGCAACGACTCGCATCTCTGTGAGACACAAACAGTGCCCACTACCGATGTAGATATACTCGACCATTTATTCAGGCATAAGATGGCGTCTTCAATTACTGAAGAACGAACCTTGTCACTTGACTTGAATTATATAAACATTATGTTTGTTTACTTTGTTCAGCACGAACGAAGGTCTTCAATTACTGAAGAACGAACCTTGTCACTTGACTGTTGGACTTGACTTGAATTATATAAACATTATGTTTGTTTACTTTGTTCAGCACGAACGAAGGTCTTCAATTATTGAAGAACGAACCTTGTCACTTGACTTGAATTATATAAACATTATGTTTGTTTACTTTGTTCAGCACGAACGAAGGTCTTCAATTACTGAAGAACGAACCTTGTCACTTGACTTGAATTATATAAACATTATGTTTGTTTACTTTGTTCAGCACGAACGAAGGTCTTCAATTACTGAAGAACGAACCTTGTCACTTGACTTGAATTATATAAACATTATGTTTGTTTACTTTGTTCAGCACGAACGAAGGTCTTCAATTACTGAAGAACGAACCTTGTCACTTGACTGTTGGACTTGACTTGAATTATATAAACATTATGTTTGTTTACTTTGTTCAGCACGAATGAAGGTCTTCAATTACTGAAGAACGAACCTTGTCACTTGACTTGAATTATATAAACATTATGTTTGTTTACTTTGTTCAGCACGAACGAAGGTCTTCAATTACTGAAGAACGAACCTTGTCACTTGACTTGAATTATATAAACATTATGTTTGTTTACTTTGTTCAGCACGAACGAAGGTCTTCAATTACTGAAGAACGAACCTTGTCACTTGACTTGAATTATATAAACATTATGTTTGTTTACTTTGTTCAGCACGAACGAAGGTCTTCAATTACTGAAGAACGAACCTTGTCACTTGACTGTTGGACTTGACTTGAATTATATAAAAATTATGTTTGTTTACTTTGTTCAGCACGAACGAAGGTACATATGGCTATGATGAAATTCCCATCATACTAATTAAGGAAAATATTGACATCCTTGCAGAACCAATAGCCTGCTACTTGCAGAACCAATAGCCCGCTACTTCTAGTGAATGTATTTGTCTAGGATACTTTCCTGATCAACTTAAAATTGCAAAGGTTTTGCCTATATATAAAAAGGGGAAAAGAACAGATCCAAATAATTTTAGGCCTATCTCGCTTCTACCCTTTTTTTTCAAAAATATTTGAAAAGTTGATCAAACAGAGGTTAGTAACTCATTTGAAGGTCAATAAAATCCTTAATGAACGGCAATTCGGCTACCAGAGTGGGGTCGGAACGTTTGATCTACTAATTAATGAGGTACTATAGTCAGTCTAGATAGTAAAATGAAAGTAGCTGGTCTATTCCTCGACCTGTCATCCACCTTTGACACTGTAGATCACGATATTTTGACAACGAAGCTTGAATTCTTAGGTATTAGAGAAAAAGCACTAATTATAATGAAATCTTATCTAAGTTATAGAAAACAATTTATTGAATTTAGAAATGTCGTCGGGATTTCCTCAAGGATCTATCCTAGGTCCAATGTTATTTATTATCTTTCTGAATGACCTTATTAACTTTATGACTAAAGCCGTTCCTGGTATAAGTGTAGTAGTTTACGCAGATGATACTAATGCTATAATTTCAGAGACAAATTTAGAAGAATTAACTATTAAAATAAACACTGCTCTTGATGCTTTTAATAAATGGTTTTCAGTGAACAATCTAAAACTTAATATGACTAAAACAAATGGTATTTTATTTAGAACCACTGCAAATAAGAACGAAAATTATTGACATGACCGAAGTCTAAGGGATGAAATAAGCCTAGAGCAATTAAAAACTGTATATTATGCCTTAGTAGAGTCAAAACTGAGATACAGTATACGTTTTTGGGGTAATAGCTATTTGTATAATATAAATCGGGCTTTTGTCATACAAAAAAGAGCTATTCGCACTATTGTGCGCCTCCCCCGTGGGAATCATGTAAGTATTACTATAAAAAGCTAGAAATTCTCACCCTTCCCAGCTTATACATATTAGTTGTCCTGATGGATATTGTACGATGCCCTCTCAAATATGAGACTGCGGAGCAGAGAACAAAAAGACTTCGGACACGAAGAAAAGACCTAGAGCTCGGGGTTTGTCCGAGGCTTAATGTAGCAAAGCATGGCAGTAGATATCAAATTATTTAATGTTCTTCCTACTGAATTGAAAGCAATTGACAACCCAAATATTTTTAAGAATAATTTAACAAAACTGTTTCTGAAGGGGTGTTTTTATACTATTGACGAGTTTATCAGTCGAAAGTAATAAATATGATCCGTCGATGAATTGAATTATTTATAATTGTATGCTTTTGATTCACTAACACCATTTTTATTTTACTTAGAATGTGTTTAGATGAAGTATTTGTAGCTATAAGTATTAATTCATACACAATAAAAATTGTTTCTGAATAAATGAACTGAACTGTCTAATTGACGCGCCGCGTCCGTTTGAAGTGAGCCACTCTCGTCACTAAGTCCCGCTCCCGTCCCGACCGTGTCGCGCCGGCAAGCTCGCAGTCAATAGCGGAGCTGTTCGACTAAAGTACCGCGTTTCAATGTTTCATATTCATAACTCTACTCCACCGCGCCGACAGCTTTCAACTCGACTTACAGCCGGGACTCCCCATCCCCACTCGTACATGCCATAATTCAGTTCAAATTGCGTCAGACAACTAACAACAAAACACGATAAAACTTTTGAAACCATCATGGTTAACACTAAAGTCATTTAAAACCGTTTAAATAACTTATGTGAACAAAACACGGATTGTCGTAGTGATGTCTCAGCGCAGGCAGGCTCGCGCATGACTCACCCGCGCGTAGGAGACGATATGTTCGCAATATTATTTTATAATTTTGTAGGAAACCATTAAAACATATAACGGCACTTTGGAAAATCATATCAGATGTCGTAAAGCGGAAACGACGCCATACATCAAGTTTCGCAGTAGCGCCGCGTCCGGTAATGACTGCCGCATGCACAGTAACTCCGACCCTGTGCGTATCGTAGCAAGGTGTACATTGCGGCGGCAGGGGCCTGCCTACTGTCCTCTATTGGCGGATGATAGATAGTGCGCGGAAGTGATCGATGGATCGAGAACATCGTCTCGCCGATAACGGAAATATATTGTGTTCCGCAAATATTTTACGATCGTTAGGTAGGAAGGTTATTTGACGACCGACGTGGCGCAGCGGGCGAAGGTGGCTGCCGATTAGATTCCCGCCTCGGCAGAAATATTCAGACGATCTGCAAATGTATGTTCCGGGTATTCTGGGTATTTTCTATGCGTAATAAAAAATGCGATCTCTGTAATGTATACCAGTTATCTAGTACCCATAACGCAAGCTCTGCTTAGCTTGGGGCTAGATGATGAATTTTTCGGTGCTTCTTTTATAATTTTAGTAATTGCAGAACGGTGAAATACTGTGGCTCGTTGTCGCGTGGCGCTGATGGTGGGCGGCATATTCTAGTATTTACAAGTTTGAAATCAAACTCAATAGCTTGCGTAATGGCCTCCGCTGGCCGCGACACACGACAGTAGTGGAGGCTGCTGGCGCCTTCTCTGGTAAGCCCGGAAGGTCGACTTTGTTCAAAGAAGGTTGTCTGGTGATTATTTATCACTAGATAAAATATTGTGTCTGAGTAAAATAATTATGCAATTGATGAATTTGATTTCACGAAGAATACTTGGACTTCTCCCATCGGATGTTTTAAAAGTACGCCGTTGTTGTAGTAGCTCGGCGGGCGGAGTTGTATGACTGCTCGTAGTTGGTCCAGGAGAGCAAGTTGATAACGTTTACAGCTGACTGGAAGAAACCTTCATAATAAAGCAAAGGTTGTACTTTTTTGTTAGCCTGTTACTCATATCGCTTTGAGGTCTTGTTCTTTCCATACCTATAAACCTAACAACATTAAAGCCAAGGAAACAGCCCGCCCGGCCGGCCGCGAGCCTTCGGGAGCCAGCCCGCACACTGCGCTACGACAGCAGGTCACTGCTCGGTAGGTAGGTGTAGCTGTGCATGTGACTGTGAGGATGTGGGCGCAGAGCTATCGCGGCGCGGGATGACATATCTGGCGAGTCGTGTCACGGGGCGGGGGGCGCAGGGCGGAGGGGGCGGGGGCGAGGGGGCGAAGGGGGCCTGTTTGATCGCACCTGGATGTTTCGGAGAGGAAATTAAACGGCTTTTCAAATCCTCTGTAAATTGAAGAGCCTTCCAATCAATCGGCGTTGACGGGAAATAGCTACTTAATTAGTATTGTTCTTCGAAAACGTTTCAAAACCAGCCAATCCTTATGAATGTTTAGTTTGCAGAGAGGCCGTCGTATGATCTCACCCACGGACGCGACGGCACCGGCACTGAGGGGACGTGGGGGCGTCCGTGGAGAGGGACACTATGGTGACGTCACGGGGCGACGCGTCCCGCGCGGGCGGGGGATGACCAATTGCGGACATGATACGAACTGAGCCTTCCACAGATATACTCTACAATACCTTTCCTTCTCATTCATCGTCAGATCTAAACAACTACTGATCGTTGATATCGTCAACTAAAGTAAGTACATATATTAACTGGATCTTATTAAACATACCTTTCACATTTATATGAAAGAGTCCGACCGCATACCGTCCCTGAGGCCTGCGCGCTGCAGCGGCTGCAGTCCTACTGTTTGATACAAATACATACGAGTAACGCTTAGAACACATTCAAATTGTGTGTTTATTGTGTTATTTATGTAATCCCTCGGCAGAAGGCTTCACCAGAAGTTTCCTGACCCGCGATAAAACTCCCAACAACAAATTACCAACACAACATTTCCACAACATCTGAGATTCATCTCCAGACAGTGACGAGGCCCCCGCCCCCCGCAAGGGAGGGTGGGAGGTAGCATGTGTGTCGGATGGAGATAGTTTTTATCGCGCGTGTAAATTGCTGTCCGAATACATATCTGTAGCGGAGGCGGCGGCGGCGCGGCGCGGGTCCACTACCGCTAGTGTTGGGACGGGCTGAGGAGTATTACACTCGAGTGCATTTACAGTGTATAGCGGGGGGGAGCCGCGACCTAGGTCAGGGGGAGGGGGTCGTACCTGCAGTGAGTGAGTGCACGGTAATGTCGAGAATGCCCGCCGCAAGCCGGCCGGCGGCGGCTGCGAATGCTCGCTTTCCTTTTAATTTAGTTTTCTTTAGAATTCGCTGGCGCCTTAAAATCATAAAATGTGTAACTCAATTGAAATCATCTACTTGACCTAGTTGCGAGAGCCGACTGCGCCTGTTATTGCGGTCACGTCGCGCGGCGGGGCTCCTGTCCGTAGGGCTGCATTGTCAACGTGTAGCAGTAGGCAGGCCTTCGTACATTGCTAGAAGAAAGCAATAAGCGAAAAAGTTCTTTATTAATTACACAAAATGTCCAAACTTTTAATTAGGTTATTCTAAGCGCGATTCATCAGCTTCGAGATAATGAGCTCCGGAGAGATGACTTCATCATACAGTACACACGTCCTTGTGTGTGTCGCAGGGATCGAGTCACAGCTTCCTTGGAGCGAGATCACAGAGACAGCCAATAAATGGAAATGTTTGTACCTGACAGCTTTATACGATAAGATCCGAGATAGCCGGGTCGTAGTCGCGCTGGAGCCCGCGGCCTCGCCTCCGGTCGCATTTAGCGCCGTGTTGTTGGTTCTCGCGGAGAACAAGCGAGCAGGCAGGCACCCCGCGTGTCGCCGAACTCCTCTCTCTCAGCGCATCATTACAAGCTAGGGCTGAACGATACACCGTCTGTGTACCTACAGCCGCCCCGCGCCGCGCCGCCATAATGAAGCCCTGGTAACGGCATTGTGCGCTAATTCACCGACAGATGTCACCATTAGCCGTCAATAGACGCACAACAATGGCAGGCGAGAGTAGCGCTGTGACGTGCAGTATTGTGTGCAGTGGAGTAGCATACTGTGGTAGTGTTGTGCGGTGCGGTGTGCAATCACTCGCTAAATCAGGTTGAGTGCTCCGCGCGAGGAGGCGTCCGCTCCCGGACGACAGGCTCGCTACAGCACGCGACATGTTCTAGTTAGGGCCTCTTTACGTGCCTAGCTTACTGAACTTTTGTACGTATGGAGAGAACATTCTAATTAGCATATGCATAAGTCAAGATCGGCTGGAAGACTCGCCGACAATCTATCTATGTATTCAAGCTGACAGAATAGATAACGATATCTTGGGGTTGTTATACATCTTTCACTGCAAGAGATGGTGCAGCAGGTCGGGTGCAGCGAACCCAGCTGTGGTCGGAGACCGTGTCTGAAGTAGTTCCTCGAGCGATCCGGTACAACTTCACTAGTGGTCCTACACGCTGAGCCGAGGGTACTCCGCACGCACTGCGATACATTCCCTCGACATGGGCTTTTTCGCTAGTTTTTGTTCAAGTCTGGTTTATTTCAAGTTTTATTAGTACTGTTGAGTCGCTGATCATGTTGGTTCTACGACCCAGGCCCAGCCGTGGGCATCGTTGTTACTTCAGTCCGTAACTCCTCTACACTCAATTACGACATAGTAGATATGTACCTACGACATATTATTATCTTTTTTAATTTCATTATGTTCCATACTGATGTATGTACGCCGAAAAAGTTGTCAAATCAAGAATAATTTGAAGTCGCTATCAGGACTTACGAAGAAAAATAAACACAATATACTTTTAGACGTCCTGCAGCACACACAGACATTTCACTTTACTTAACTACTTAAAAAAAAAACATATTGCAAAATAAAACATTATAAATACATAACATAATTAATTTGTCTGATATTTGGATATATAAGTTCACTGCATAATGAGATTCCAGTTCAAAGTATTATGTATTTATGTAGCCTCAGTTGCCTAAACTAGACTGAACAGTGTAATACAGGCAGCTGTGCTCCCCCTACTATGTTACACGAATTGTTTGAGAAGTTGACGTTATATGATTGTTTGTTTGATTATAATTATAGTATTGTTTGTTTCTTCGTGTACTGTATAACGTTATGCATACTGTGGGTATTCATTCCTGTTGTCGGTGGTCCTGCACACAACGAGTGTTCATTCCTGTTGTCGAGGGCGGTCCTGCACACAACGCATGGACTGGATCTGCTGAGATATGGAACTGGATCTAACTTATAGGGTTGATCCCCGCGCGACGTGACGTGACGTGACGTGACGTGACGTGGCGTGACGTGGCGTGACGCGCGCGGCGGGACGGTCAGCGCTGAGGATGAACAACAACGGCCCCTACAGAACAAACGTAAGCCGTGAGTTAAAGAACATCAGAGTTGTTGGAGTAACACGAACAAAGCACGTAAAGGAAAACCTACTCTCCGTAAACCTGTTAATGCTCCTCGGGGAGGGGCGGGGGACTAAGGGGGGGGGGGGGGGCAACGACTCGGCGAACTTTAATTAAACAAGTAAAACGGTTCCAAACTCGCAAGTTTTCCTTAAGTTCGGCGGAGGCTGGAAAAACAAACATCCAAGTCGTAAACGCGGCCCGTTCTGCCCCGTCGGGTCCCGTTCCTCAGGTCCCCCTATCCCGTCGGGTACTAGCTCGCAGCTAGCGTGTAGCAGCCGACTGCTGGTGCACCGAGACATGGTGTGTAGTGGAATGGGACCCGACACGGCCTCGCGCGCAGCTCCCGGGAGGCTGTAATGTAACTGTATTTGCATTCCACATTTGATTTGCACAAAATGAAAGGGTTCTTTTGTTGTTGTGTAGTGATTGTAAATACAACTATAATAATTCATTCCGACGACCTCTGTGGCGCAGTGGGCAAAAGTCCACCTGCGACGTAGGAGGTTGCGGGTTCGATTCTCGCTTCGGGACAATTGAGTGTAATATCTGCAGATATTTGTTCCGGGTAATATGGTCGTTAACTACGTATAAATTATGAATTTTTACGACTTTTTGACCTTCATATCTTTATAACCGTTTGAGCTACCTTGTCCTTGTCCTTATGAATATAATTAAACATACGTAGTTTTATGTGTTTACGTTAAAGATGTTTTGAGTTATAGAAGGGTCAAAAGTGGCACCAAGTGGTTCGTGTAATGATACACTCGGCGCGTTCCTTTGCTTGAGCTTGGCTTGGACACGCTGCCGCGTGCCCTAATCTATGCTGTAGTAACAACCACTTCCTCGTAACAACAGCCTGAATCAGTGATTGCCGATGCAGGCGGTCCACCTGCCCGATGCCCCCTCGCCCCTCGCCGACGCCGAAACTAAGTTCCAGCAGTAAATGGCAATCATAAGTATTAACGATAGCCCCGGGGCCGAGGGTTCCGCTGTTATTGGGCAGAGATCGGATTAGCCTGCCCCCCCGCCCCGCGCCGCCCTGACCGTAAACATCGTTTATGGCTTGTTCGCGAGCAAGAGGTTACCTTAACGTGTTTACTGAAAATATGCCAGCACAAAACGTGTTTACTGAAAATATGCTTAGGAGGTTACCTTCTCGTGAGACTCACGAGAAGCTAACCTCCTAACGGCACCTCAAAAGGGAAATAGGAACCCATATAATATCACTTTGATGTCTGTCTGTCAATCTTATTTTCTCAGGAAAAATAAGTAAAACGTCTTTATTTTGAAACATACTTAGGTGCTAGAACAAAAGTATGAAGCGATGCGACCTGCAGAAGTAAAATACTGTGTCGCAGGTCGCAACGCCCACCTCCGGGAATTATACTTGTAACGTGTTTCAATTCAACAAAGTGAAGGTACATACATAACAGATTGATTGATATTAAGTTTAAGTGCTATATTAAAGTTACATGAGCTGTATAATTAAAAAAAGAGAAGTTTTAAAGGTGCAAAAAAAAAAGGAAATTACGGAATGATTTAGGGAACATTTATAAGAAATCAAGAAAACAAAGACTGTAACTCTGTGTGCGTGTGTGTTTGGTGTCTGTGCATTTGGAGCCCCTGAGGACACCGGTCTCTTAAGAGCCCGGGCAACAGGAGCTACCAGGATGGATGTGTTTGTATGTGTGTGTGTAGTGGTTTGTAGTGTGTGTTTGTGGGGTTGGTGCTCCTGAGAACACCGGTCTCTTGAGAGTCCGGGCAACAGGAGCTACCTGGAAGGATGTGTTTGTATGTGTGTGTGTAGTGGTTTGGAGTGTGTGTTTGTGGGGTTGGTGCTCCTGAAGAGACCGGTCTCTTGAGAGTCCGGGTAACAGGAGCTACCAGGAAGGATGTGTTTGTATGTGTGTATGTAGTGGTTTGGAGTGTGTGTTTGTGGGGTTGGTGCTCCTGAGGACACCGGTCTCTTAAGAGTCCGGGCAACAGGAGCTACCAGGAAGGATGTGTTTGTATGTGTGTATGTAGTGGTTTGGAGTGTGTGTTTGTGGGGTTGGTGCTCCTGAGGACACCGGTCTCTTAAGAATCCGGGCAACAGGAGCTACCAGGAAGGATGTGTTTGTATGTGTGTATGTAGTGGTTTGGAGTGTGTGTTTGTGGGGTTGGTGCTCCTGAGGACACCGGTCTCTTAAGAGTCCGGGCAACAGGAGCTACCAGGAAGGATGTGTTTGTATGTGTGTGTGTAGTGGTTTTGGCTTTCTAATCGAGTAGGAATCAGATGTGCGAGAAGCATAGCGTGACAGGAAAGTAAATTTGAATATTCATCTCTTAGTGCCATTAGAGTTCGGAGAACGATGGAGAGCAATAACAGCTAACTTATTATCTCATTTGAAGAGTAAGCAGTTGGCATCTTCAAATAACGGTGTCTCTACACTGTATATCAGATACGACCGAACATATAATATAACACTGTCATTCTGATTATTGAAGTTAGAGGCGTGTGTGTCCATGTGTCAACCTGGGATTACAGGAAGAGGTGGACATTTACTCAGCCAACATTCAGAAAGTATGATTATATCAGTATGTACTTTAATACGTATTAGTATTCTTTCCGGGTACTGTATGATGGAGCACTAGCAGAAGGTTGACTCGGGCTCCGCAAACAGATCACAGCCATCAGGCCCGCGCCCCCGGACGCACGTCCCGGGACAATCTGTCCAGTTTATTGCCACGTTAGATCTAACGGCTGAGTTCTTTCAGATCCTACTATATTTTGATGAAAGTTCACAATAATTGGTTTATATATCAGAATAACACATAAGCTACAATTCATAAAGATATATGAATAGTATATTATCCAAAGTATCTATCACCACGCGGGTGAAACCGCGGTGCGCAGCTAGTATGTTCATAATGCTGCTTCGAAACCAGTTCGCGTGCTAATACAATATGGCGAGAACTGTTCAGCTCACTGGGCAATACTGGGCATCAAAACTGGTTTTAAGAAACTACTAATTATTTTTAGATAATCAACTGAATATTTAATAAAATATTTATGTCTGTATAACTGCTAAAAAATGTATTTTGAAAGATATAATGAGCTTTTCAAAATGCAATTTCAATTTCGCTCTAAAACACTAGAGTATCTATGGGTGCGTCTGGCTGTGACGTCACCGATGCACGAACACAGAATGAACATTTTATTTTGTACTAGCTGCGCCCCGCGGTTTCACCCGCGTGCTGATACATATTTTGGATAATATACAATAATCTTTATGAATCGTAGCCTATGTTATTAGTTAGCTAGATATTCTGATATGTAAGCTATATTATTGTGAAGTTTCATCAAAATCCCTTCAGTAGTTTTTGCGTGAAAGAGCAACAAACATCCTCACAAACTTTCACGTTTATAACATTATAGAAATACACGTGAATATATTATCCCGTTCTTGAGCGTCCGAGCTGTCCGGCCTGTCCGAGTATGTCCGGGGCAGTATGAGCGCGGTGCGGACTCTGTCGCCAGCTGTGTGCCGGAAGCGACTCGGCAAATAAATGTGCCGCCATTTTCTTACATTGTTATGTAAGCATGTGCCGACAGACATAATGTTTGTGAGAAGGTTCGGGGCCCTCGGCACGTTGATACGTTGGACCCATTCAGGCAATGCCAGAGCTACCTATCTATCCATGTAAAGCGCACAAGCTGGGGAACTCGCACTTGGCTAAGTTTTATCGGGACTCGCTTGCCCTCACATACACACACACACTGATACTGTTAGAGAAGTGTGTCCGTAAGGCGGGGTCATGAGTAAGCTCCCCGCTATGGAAAGGATAGATTACAATCGTTGGAGCATTCTGCATTTTGTCCGTCAGTAATAATGTGACGACACGACGTCTGCGGACAAACTGTCTGGAGAAGATTGTAGAGAGAATGCAGAGATCTTACTTTACAGTTCGACTACAGGTGACGCGACGCGCGACGGTGCGCCTCGCGGTATTTTATTTTTATTTATTTGGGAGACAAAAGCATATACTACTCATAACAATACATTTAAAATATGAACAAATAGAGCTAGAACAGTTAATATACATAGTTATTGTATAAATGTTATACAATAAGTAGTTAGTGGTCGTGTGAGGGGAGCCTGGGGGCGGACGCGCCGGATGCGCCTCGCGTCGCGTCCGACGGGCGACTGCGATCTAATCGAGTTGTCTAGTTTATTGGAGTTTGGTGGTTCATCAGAGACGCCTCCGCCGGCGTGTTGACACCGACTTCAGGGCCGAGGATAACGAGCCGACTCATCAGCGCGGCCGCCATCAGCCAATTACAATAACTCAATAAAGCTGGACATTTGTCCCCAACCAGTGCGTTGGATACGTTGTGTACAGATGAAGACAAACAACGCGGGGCTGAAACTTGCAATGGCGCCGTCTCATAAAAAAACAAGTTGCTTCTAATCGAACCATTCCGTTCCCTATCTCTTGCAGGAGTAGATATGTGCGCGTCTCTCCGCTCACCATTGCGTTGGCTTTCTAAGATTTTACGAATGATGCTACGTTACGCCGCAACGACTGAGCAGATTCATTTCGCCCAACCATCTCTTTGGACGCCGCCCTAGCTGCCCGCCTCATGCCTGGTCATGTGTGTCGCTCCTGGGGCACGCCTGTTACTGTACTAACTCTGTACATGAAGACAGTGAACATTAAATAATGTTCTTTGATAATAATTAATAGTATAAAATATTACTTGTCAAAGTGCTTATTTGTAAGCTTAAATAAATATTTATTTAGACTTTGACTTTGAATGTACGAGTATATACTGAGTTACCCTCAGAGACGGGAGACAAGAGTGAGACGAGACGAGAGCGTATTTAAAATAAAATAAAAACATATCTGAGAGTAATAAACAGGTGTTGGTTCGTAAGTAAAACGCACCTCTCTTCAAGAACTGTCTCTGGGTCCTGCCTCCGCCTGCAGCGCTACCGGCGCGGCTCAATTCTCTATTTCCACTTTATTTATTGGTTTATTGTTGCCAGAAAAGTTCGGGCGAAACAATTTGCGGTTGAACAGTGTTCAGGGCTCACCCGTACACACACACACACACCCTCACACCACACACGAGTGTTCAGTGATCGTGTCTAACGTACTCGCTGAGGCATTCGAGCTCGCTCGGATCATTAGACATCAATAACGTGTATACACCGAATGCTTACAATATTTAGCGCTAAGACAAGTCACATTTGAAAGTACCTTCCTATAAATGATTATCATTGATTATCTCTTTACTTAATTTGTAATCATTTAAATAATATTCAAATGTTAGCTTACGCACTACAATAACTTATTGCCCCAACTGTTTGCCTACTAGTGGTTGGTAGAAGTAAAAAAAACACATTTCATAGTTTATTATTCAGAAGTATAACTAATAAAACACTACTGTACCTACTTTACTCCTTTAGGTTAGATAGCCGGTAACCTGTAAATGGAACTGGTAAGATGAGAGTGCCCGCGAAGCTGTGAGGGCTGAGGGCTGAGGGCCGCGGCCCCCCCACCCCTCGCTACAGGGTTCCGCTACTGGCGGCGGTGCATTATCCGAGTGCACGTGCACTCGTACACCGGTCGCGTGCTATACTGTGCCGTACACCTGTGCATTGCCCACCTCACTCTGCACTCTATCACGTCACCACAAGATCTATAATCCACCCTCAACGTGCCTAAGAACATACCATTGATATGAACCTTGTAGTGGCGCCCGCGTAGCCTTTATTACAGGGTGATAAGGTTGACATCAGTAGGTGAGGAGACGGCGGTGCTCGGGGACAAGTTTTAATGAGTGTTCGGGAGCGTGACGTCACGCCGATCTGCACTCCGCTCCGCCGCCCGCGTGAGCACAGGGGAGCGGCAGTGAGGGCTACATCAGATGAAACGCGCCCGCGGGGACCGTGTGCACGCACCGGCGGGGCGGGGCGGAATATCTTTGTTAGGGATTATGAACATAACAGAAGTTTGGGGCTGAGTCGTAGGACGCGTCGCGACGGACTCGCGTATGACGATCGCGATCATCATTCTATATATTTTATTGAAACATTAGTGCTGAACAGCTGGTAACACTCACAACAAGTGCTGCTATTGTTGGTACTACCTAGTTCTTTGTTTACTTGCTTTATCTTAGTAAACGTTTATAACAGCGATACATACAAATCGAGAAATACATTGAAAACAATGAAGTTCCATAAATACGAACAACAAGTCCTTTGATGTTACAAGCGTACGACTTGAACAATTACTGGAACCAATTAGTGCACAAGCTCCTCGTCATCTACCCGCGCTGATCACGAGCTCCCCCGCGCCTTATGTCATCTATGTTATCAAAGGGTTCAATAACTTTCCTTTTGAATCACTATTTAAAAAAACCGCATCAAATCCGTTGCGTTAAGGAAGAAACTGTCTGTCTTTATGTATGTTTAGAACATGCATAGGGACAGACAGACAACAGAAAGTGACTTTAAAATAATAATAATAGTAAAAGAAAGCATTAATAGTCGTGTAGGTTCACTATAATCTTAGAATTAAATTGAATTTAGAATTTAGGTTTTAGTTGTGTCATGTCCTGACCTGACATGACCCAACAAAAACCTGTTATCCATTTATTGGATCAGGTCAAGGGATGTGGATCGAGGATGGAACTGCGCGCACGGCACTATGTACCCATATTGTACCAAAGGTTTCAAGCGGACGAAGTAAAGGGCTCCCGGGGCCGCGCCAGCGCCGCGAACTAATGAATTAATGAATACTTGAAACGTACTCACAGAGGCTTTTAGGGCATTTTGGTTGTCTCCCGCGGCCAGCGGCGCCCGGAGCGAGCGGGGCCGCGGGCGGCGCGGGGCGGGCGTGGGCGCGGGGTACTGTAACTTTAACTACGACCACTAAACCATATTAACAGTTATTTAACCAGTAATATGGTATATCAACCTGCCTGGAAGAGATCGCTATTAAGCGATAAGGCCACTTATTGTGTTATTATGTACTTTTTTCAGTTTAATAAACTATTTTATTATATTGTGTTTATATTTTTTTATTTGAAACCTTTTTTTAGAACTAAGAGGGCCAACTTAGCTGCAGACGACGACGACGACGATGGTAGCACAAACGTGCTACGAAAGTACAACGACAGTGCTACGAGGCTCTACGAAATTTGCTACGAGGAGCTACGAGGTGCTACGAAAGTGCTATGAGGCGCTACGAAAATGCTACGAGACGCTACGAAATTTCCTAGGAGGAGTTACGAAAGTGCTACGAGGCACTACGAAAGTGCTACGAGACGCTACAAAAGTGCTACGAGGCACTACAGGTGCTACGGTGTGGTGGTCCGGAAAATACTCTTAGGAGACTGTAATATACATTTGGAGTTAGCTTCATGCCCAGTCACAGATTTAAAAAAACATATTTAAACATACGATTTCAACCAAACAGGTGGTCCACCGAGAGGCGGTGTTCCTTCTAATGTTGTGTAAACTGTACACCTTTCCTTTTCTTACATTAACGACTCATATGGCTTCTTATACATCTTCAACTTAAGTATGTAACTTGTGTTTATGTATCATAGAACAATGATGTTGCCATCGATCCTGTTCCTTATCCCGAACAATAATACAAGTTTTTATGTCTGTTTGTTTTGTGTATTCCATCCAGGTACACGATGATGTGAGGTGAAGCTAATTGCGGTTGTGCGTTCCACCAGAGGGCGCTGATCCGCGGATCGCGTGCGTCGCTCGCGGTTCAGTATAAGTATAGACAGTACGGAAACTAGGAACAAACACTCGAAACAGCACACTCACATAGACATGCACATCGACACGGGCGGCCTCTGGGTGGTTGTCGCGGGAAGTCAGTAGCGGTTGTCGCGTCTAGGCGTGTGGTCCTGTGTAAGTTTTATTTATTGAAAAATGACCCGCCACAGATATTGCGTTGCATACGGCTGTATGAACTCGGCTTCATCAAAAGCGGAGCTGTCGTATTTTAAACTTCCTGCTGATTTTGAAAGGTAAGAATAATTTATTATTATGATTGTTATAGAATAATGAGTCCGTGTGATCGACCATAATGAATTCGTGAACTTACTTGTAAATCCAGAATGGCGGTGGTTTTGAGGATGTTTAAATTCAATGAGATTTTACAAATAGAGACGTCATACTCATTGTAAAGAAATAATAACATGGCGACATTTTATTAAATAAAAAATTATTAAAGCTACATACCTACCTAGCACTGTTTGAGCAGACAACGCCGCGTGTCATTGTCGCTATGTCTGTCACTCATAAACGCAACGCACGCATTACTTGTCTCGTTCGTGTAGGAGGCAAAGTGGCAACCGCGCGGCACTGATTTTTGAGTAAATATATCATCATTGTTTAAAGTAAATTGTAGACTTTCAAAATGCGAATATAAGATGGCGGCTGCAATAAATTATGAAATTTTGCGTCATGGGTGTCATTTTCATGGGTTTCGAGGGTGTTGCAGCCGTTACTGCTGTCGAAATGTGAATCCAAGATGGCGGCTGTCTTAAATTATCAATTTTTCCATCATGGGTGTCATTTTCATGGTTTTCGAGGGTGCTGAAGCTAATACTGCTGTCAAACTGTGAATTCAAGATGGCAGCTGCTATAAATGATCAACTCGCATTTTGAAACGTGGTACGGTTCGCAGCCGTTCATGTGCGTGCGCCCGCTGCTCCGAAGAGCTCACGAAACGTTTACGTCCAACCGCGGTTCACACGCGACGCCATGAGATTACCTATTTAAATTGTATTTGTAAGCAAATACTTTACTAACAAAGAAAATTTTACTAGTTACCTAATATTTACAATTGAAACAATTGACCTAACTGCAGACTGTTATAAACAATCTACAGGTAGCTCAATTGATCCATATCAATACCAGTCGGAAGCGTCCCCAAGACGCTGGCTGCATTGCCACGCTGTATGGCAATGCTGGCTGATGCGCTGCGCAACATACTCGCCAGATCTCGGGTCACGCGTCGCTTCGACCAGACGAAGATATTATTATATTATACCAGACCACATTTGTATGCTAGTTATTTCAATTCCATTTATTGATCAGTACAGAAAAAAAATCGTCTTAATAAAAAATATATATCAAAAACAAGTAAAGTGACAACCCTAGTGCACATTTATATCAGCACTTATTTAGGACCCCCCCCCCGTGCCCCCGCGCCCGCGCCGCCCGAATACTAACTATCCGACGACAAATATTTGCATTAATTATAATCTGCGGGAATTTGTACGCAACTTCCGTTATTTAGGGCCTGGAGGGCAACTTTATCACAACCCGCCCCCCCCCCGCACCGCGCTGCGGGGAGAGGCACGCGCCGGGGCTGGAGCGAGGCTGGAGCGAGGCGGCAGCGGAGCGGGCGCGGGGCCAGCGAGGAGGCTCCGTGGTGTTGCGGGACGCTAGCTAGAGTCCGACACTGCACTAATCGCTTTTCGCTGTTCAAATGAAGGACGATATGTTTCATCTCTCGGTAACAGAGGTGGTGCATGTGACCCGCGCCGCCGGGGGGAGAGGGGGGGGGGCCGGTTCACTCGTTATGCCGGTGATGATGAGGTTATACTTATGTATTTACTCCTTCGTACGCAGCACACGCCATCGAGTCGGCTCCAGTCGATACTGACGCTGGCGACGCTGGCCGACGCGGTTAGTGCCAGCTGAACATGAATAATGCAAAACATAGCTCGCTCAAAAGGTTCAAATTAATTAAACTTGCAAATTAAATGATAACGCGTGTCCCTCGCACGGCGGCGTACAGTCCGCCGCGCAGCGCGCAGCACGCGGCGCGGGGCGCGCCCCGGCCGGCCGGGCGGGCTTGCGCGGCCGGCTGTGCCGCGCCGCCGGGTTATTGTCTCGTCGAGGGCACTATTTGTGATAGTTAATTGGATGTCGCGCGGGACGACCTCTCTCTCCCTCTCTCTCTCTCTCTCTCTCTCGGCGAGATATCTCCATCGTTTTGCACAAAAAGGCTTCCTTCCGATATCACAATGAACGCATAAATACTTACATAACCGTATAATCACACTTGTATTATAATGTCAATGTGTGTGTTCGTTGAACGTGTACACCGCACAGTTGCACCACACTGCAAGCGGTGCATTGTTACTTCCCTATGCGTCCACAGTTCAGTGCGCGTTCGACCGCTGCAGCTGTCCCGTGCATTCAATTCATCAAATTGAAATTCATTTATTGCATTTAAGACATGTTATAAAATCCTTTATCAGTAATGGGATGTCACAATGTATTCTGCCCTATTGGGCGTGCAATGTACTCACTTTGACAATAATTGACTAGTATCGGTCATAAATTAATGAAAGGAGTAATAGCATTTCTGTGTCAATAGTTGTCACTCGCCTCCGAAACAACGCACAAGGTAATTCTCCTGTAGACTCGCAGTTTGTTATAGGCGAAGGGGCGCATCATCAGCAATAAATCAAGTTTCAATTACATCTCTCTGGCACTTATCATCTCTACTCTACCTCTTATCAGTATCATCTGAAGGTGTAGGGCGGAAACCTTACAGATTGGATGTTGGTTACCTCTTCCCTTTGTAAACCCGTAGTATGGACGTGGGCCAGCGCCTGCACAGCGCGGGCGGGCTGCGATACTTCCCCCCGCAGACAATCCTACAGGGCTGCAAGGGTTCGGGGCTGAACTAATCAAAAGGAGATGTGAGTAGCTGCCTTTTCGCAAGCTTTCTGATTGTTCAAAGTAGTTTAATGAATGGATGCCGACAGCGGCGCGGGCTGGGCGTCGAACCCGCGCCGCGCTCGAAGCCCTTCTCGACTAATTAATTGGGTTCTATTCAAATCCAATGATCCCACCTCATGCGAGCCTGTCTGATTCGGCGCAGCTTCGACAAGTCGATGACGGCTGCCCCCCCCCTGCCTCCGCCCTGCCCCGCCCTGATCCCGGGGCGGACCGCGGAGGACACTCGAGTGGAGCGTCCCCGCAGCCTCGGCCTCGGGGAGCCACTCGACAAGTTTTAATTGAAATTTCCAATTAGTTAGTTTAGGAATCGATCAGTGCGTGTAAACATTACTCGGGACGCGAGCGAACTGCGGAGCGCGCTACTGGTGTAATACTACTACACCTGCTCAGAAAGTTTATTAAAATATACATATATGTATGTATATATAATATAAGGTAGAAAGTAGTGCGTATGTATGTATGTGCGTTGCGGTTGCGCTGCACCGGACAACGCCAACGCAGTTGAACTAAACTATGGGATTTTTATCTCACGCATTATATGTACATATATGTAAAGTATAGTGCAGACCGACGGACGCACGGCCGGGGATCGTGTGCGCGACCATCGTATCAATCATTCATCTGCGCCGCCGCCGCGGGCATCCATTGTGCACAGAACTCATTATTGCACTGTTGGCTCACGTTGGACATCACGCACTTACTAACCAGGTACCTACTGGTTTAACACAACCGGACGGCTCATAGTGCACCCACAGTCCCGCTGATGCTCCTCCATCACACCATCACCCAGGAACATAACACCGCCGTCGCAGCAGGAGCACCTCCTCGACAGCACCACCCCCGGAGTGCTGCCCGAGCTGATCCAACTGGCTCCTACTCTACACGGTGACATCTAACGTCAGATCGTTAATGACTTGTTTGTACGAGAGTAGAGACGTAACATGAAAAGCTTTAGCAAGAAATGAACAAGACACATGTGAGTATAGTCGCCATGCAGCAGGCAGTCTGTGCATGTAGGCAGGCTGTGTACACACGCGGGACGTGCCCTGTGCATGTAGGCAGGCTGTGTACACACGCGGGACGGGTCCTGTGCATGTAGGCAGGCTGTGTACACACGCGGGACGGGCCCTGTGCACAGGGCGCGCGGCCCCGCAGAGCCTTGATTAAAATCGCACTCTCTGTGTCTATAGACACACATGTGTGTGTGTTCAGGTGGCTCATTGTGACCGCGTCGCGGCGGCTCATTGTCCGCCCGCGCGGCGCCACCCTCGGCACAATGCCCGCGCATTCACCGCGCGCCTGATGGAATACCTAATGGGATGGACCGCGACCGTTGTTCTTTACTTTCTGGTCAAACGCGAGAAGGATGGAGGGGGCGCTTGTAAAGGGACTGTTTACGAAGAACTATGCATAGTGTAGAGCCAGGCATTGCATCTACTGTCAGAGTCCATTACTTATTGGAAATCAGCTGCCATTCTGCCATTCATCAACATGAATATGTTCGCGAGCGAACACGGCAGAGTAAGTTGTAGTAGTAAGTCACACCGCACCGCACCGCACCGCACTGGTGGAACTCCTCTCGTCGCCGCCGTGGCGCCCGCCGCCCCGCTCGCGGTCCGTGGGTACCTGCCTACAGGCATCAGCGCAATAATCTCAGGTAACTGATTAAATGTAAATAAAGCCGCGGTCCCACGTTATCGGATTAGGCGGCGCTTTGATCTCGCTTCTCAACATATTTCATTTTCTACGAAATAAATCGCGAGGCTGCGCTGAGGTACAACATAATTAGCAGGTGATGTTGATATTACAAGCCGACGGACGCCGCACAATGAGTCAGTAATGGTGGTAATGGTGCTGTGTCGCATGGCGCTGCCCGAGGGGGCTCCGAGGCGCGCGGCGCACCCGTGCACTGCGGCGCGACAAACATTTCTCCGACACTCAGGTATATCTTGTAGATGCCAAGCTGCAAGAGGGTGAGTCTGTGTCCATCAATACTTATTATTATTATCTATTTGTATTCGTGGCGATCCGCACTAATCTACTTGCTTATCGCATATTGATTCTGGCAGAGCATGCTCGTTAGTGCTGAGACGGGAAGGTATGTATGTGTGGGTAGGTAGGTATGTGCCGCGCGAGGCGACGCGTCTCGTCCAACAACCCACCGACAGTAACTCATCCAACACTCGTTAGATCTCGGTGCGCCGCGGCAGGTGTCTGCTAGTGTGCGACGTGCCACATTGTATTAATTACTGTACTGTAATGCCTAACGCGCGATACATCTCGATAGAGCCATCAGGTGGCATTGTGCGCGCAATCATTGCCATTGTCTTAGCGCCTCTTAATATTCAAAGGCGGTCATTAGGACGGACCGAGTGGAGCGGGGGCGGGGGCGGGGGCGGGGGACGTCACCTCTGTCTGCTCCTCACTCACGGGTGGTACCTATGGGAAGTGGAGCCGGTTCAGAGCGGCGGCAGTTTGTTATAATGTCCCCAACGTTCCTACTATTTTTTTAACGAAATTATGTAATTTCCCAATTTTTCATATGGACATACCCACACAATATGTGAATCGCATTTCGTGGAGTTAGCTCGCCGTCCTTGGTATGTAATTCGCGATCTGATCAAAGCAGGTTTTTTATTCGATTCGCTGAATGCGCGCTCCGAATCGACCAGAGGATGCTGACCGGACACTGAACAGTATATCGACCACGGAAAGTTGCATATGGCTCGAACGTGGCCTCGCTTAGACCACTTGCATTAGGAAGACGGTTGTCCTCGTGCTGCGCCGTGCAGGCAGGTACCCTGCAGATACACAGTCCTCGGTGCCTACCGACGGGGCTCTATACGGTTTAAGAAAGAAATTTAGTCAGGTCCACTTTCGTTATATTTGTGCACAAGGGAGCAATACAATATTTACAATGGTTTCGCAAGGTTTTGTACCGCTTTCAATTGTAGCTTGATGGTTGCATTTATTTGTTTCATTTTTATTTTGGTGGAATAAGAAACTGAGTCACTTTGAGGCTAGGTGAGGCGAGGCGTGGCGAGGCGAGGCGAGGCGAGGCGAGGCGAGGCGAGACGCGGGTTTTCGCGTCATTAGACCACACGCCGCAGCACCAAGCATTTACCAAACCATTTGTCTCCATAGACTTTCATTGATTTTCAATTAATGAGCTGTAATTAGCGGGTGAAGTGAGCGATAGTAATTAGATTGTAATTAGTGAGGTGGCAGGTCTGTGCGCAGGTCCCAGGGCGGGGGGGCATGAGGTGAGGTTAATCAACCAGTGTGGTATAAATACATATGTGTGACTCGCTCCGCTCGCCAATATTACTCGTCGTTTTGGGCGTTTTGTTATGTATCGTATCAGTTCTGAAAAAGCAACGGCATCTTTTTTGCTACAGCCATTTTCTATCAAGCCAATGACAATTGTTTCTTCTGGCTATAGAAAATTTTATATCTTTTGTGAAATGGAAAAAATCTCGAAATACTGCAGTTATCTCCGTCGTTTTTTGCGATTAGTTCCACAAGCAATTGTTTCTTCTTGAAAACAGCCAACCCGCTTTAAAAAATAACGCAAAAATGTACCGAAAACCACAAAATTTTTGCGGCTCGCTCCGCTCGCCGACAATGTCTTCTCTTTCTTATGTAGTCAAGTGCTCACATTAATTTTTTTTTATCTCAGAAATGCTGCGGTTATCCTGACGGAGCTCAACTTAATTTGGTTGGCCGGTCGAGGTCACCAACTGTCATCTCTTTCTTTCATAACCAATTTTGTATTTTAATGAAATGAAATGAAAGTTTATTTCCTTAGGCTTACAAATAAGCACTTAGACAAGTCATATTTTCTATCCTTTCTACTCTGAGAAGGCGGGTGCAAATAGAGCCGTGCCGTAGGCATCGACATTCAGATGTCGATGGCCGTAGGAAAGATTATGATGAATTATGTAAAAGTCGATTAAAATAATATTTCACGTTACATTGCTACATGGTATTTATCTAAAACTAGCTGCGCCCCGCGGCTTCGCCCCCGTTAAATCTATGTGTCAATTCAAATGGTTAAAATGATAAAAAGTATCCTATGTTAGACTCCTGGTTCTAAGCTACCTCTCCACCAATTTTCAGCTAAATCGGTTCAGCCGTTCTTTCATCAATTTCAATTTCATCAATCTCTCAGATTGTCATGGAAACCGCACCTGGAAAGCATAGTAAGTTGACGTTACTAATGGGATGTCTACGCGGTATTATCAGATGTCTACTTCTTAACGTTCGTTACAACATATACAATAGTCTTGTAAAACCACACTTGGACTACCTTATACAAGTATGGGGAAACTAAACTTATGAAAATATCTACGAAATGCACATAATATCCGTCTACCGAAATGTAGGACTAACAGCTACGGCTAAAACAGTCTACCTACAAATATTAAAGACCACTATCAAACACTCTAACTCAATCTAAAGTACGCCTTGAGTGCCACATTTTACAAAGTTGTCCCTAAAATCTTACATTACTATTTCAGAAATTGTGTATAGTGTGTGCGCGCCTTACTTTGCTCTGTACAGTATTTTTGCTAACTACCCACATAATCTTAATAATATAGCTCGTACCGAACTGCTAACCATAGATAATACTAGTTAGATAATATAGTACTTTATTTTTTTATGTTTTTTTAGGCACATTCTTTTTATAATTTTAATTTTTAGTTGAACAAATTTCACTTATATTAATGTTATATAACTAGTTCAGTTATACTTTCAAGCTACGAGTGGAAACTGTAGTTAGCTTTATTTATTCTAAGTCTATGTTCTATTTATAATTAAATATAAGCTTTTTGTTTGCCAAATAAAATAAAATAAACTAAAATAACCGTTGCTCTAAGCCTTAGTTCTATTTTTATCTTAAAATAAGCTTTTAGTTTCCCAAATAAATAAAATAAAATTTCTCTTGCGGGATGTATCGGAGCGGAGTCCTAATACTAAAACGAGAAATTGATTTTCACATCTTGCTGAGCAAAGAGATTTTACATATAGAGACGTCATACTCATTGTAAAGAAATAAAAACATTGCGATATTTTACTATAGCTACATACCTAGCGTCGACGTTCGAACATACAACGCCGCATGGCATTATCTCTGTCACTCATAAACTTAACGCATTGCTTGTTTCGTTCGTGGCAGTGCGGCAACGCCGCGCGGCAATGATTGTTGAGTAAAATAAAATTCACCATTTTACATTTTAACATATTAAACAGTACTTACGTATGAAAAGATACACCCTTTCTGGTTTTTATAGTCCTTGTGTAGTTATTGCACTTTCGGAACACACAACTTGGCATTTTCGAGGTTTATTTAAGTATATTCCGTAAGTAACCTCGTGTTCAACGAACGTGCGCGTCGCGGCCAGGAGCACGACGGACTGAGTTCAATTAGGATACGTACCTGATTTTCGTTTTGTAAGGCAGAGCTCGATACAACGTATCTACGTATATATAACATCATTGTTGCGGAGACGTCGCGTCGTACCTGCCTACGTCGCGTCGCCCATGGAGCAATTACGTAGGTACGTTTGTCGCGTCGGCGATCACGTCAAGTAAGTACGTAACGTAACGAGCCGCCCGCCGCCGCCGCCGCGCCGCGCCGTGCTCCGCGTGCCAGTGTTCTATCCACATGCCTCACGCCTGCACGCGGCCCACCCGACCTGAACTGCACCCTCTCGCTCGGTAATAAGGTCGAGGCTGGTGCGGATACGGACGCGGCGGCGGGGCGCCTTGATTGCTAACTTGGAAAGCACACAGTCCTCCCCGCCCCCCCGCCCGCGCCTCACCCCGCATGCCCCCGACACACGCTCGCGTCATGTTTCAGGTAGGTACTACTGAACATTCGTAAAATGCCACCGCGCCGCCCCGTCGTCGCCGCCGCGGCCGTATATAAGTACTATACATACATTATATGGTTATTCTGTGCCATAGGTTCTTCTTCCTATATTAATGTATGCAGTAACAGGCCACCGCGGGGCAAGCGCCTCCCACCTTTTCACTTCAAGATTAATCATATCCCACCAAAAACATAAATGTGAAATAGGAGAGCCAAGTTCAATGCAAAAATTATGATTGGCTGTGGGCTTCGCGGCAAAAAGAATGGATATCTCAATGAGTGCCAAGTCAAATCTATGTAGGTTAGATTTGACTTGGCCAGTTTTTATCAGAATTAAAACGTTGAATAACTTTATAAAATGACTGATGTAATGAAAACTGGCCAAGTCAAATCTAACCTACATAGATTTGACTTGGCACTCATTTAGATATCCATTCTTTTTGCCGCGAAGCCCACAGCCAATCATAATTTTTGCATTGAACTTGGCTCTCCTATTTTACATTTATGTTTTTGGTGGGATATCATTACTTTTGTAAAAAAAACTAGGCAGGTATTGACTCGGCGTTTCCAAATATAATTCTACTTGACAATAGATGGCGACACTTTGTATCATGGGAAATAAACCTACGTAGGGCTCAGTAATAATATATTTTAATAATCAAATGTACTGAAATTTGTTCAACTACACAACTGACCAATATAATTCTTTTTGGATTTTTCTGAATACCGCATCATATTTTAAAAGTTCTCGAACATTTCCATTGCGACTCGGCGTTTCCAAATATAATTCTACTTGACAATAGATGGCGATACTTTGTATCATGGGAAATAAACATTTATAGGTACGTAGGGCTCAGTGTTAATATATTTTAATAATCATATGTACTGAAATTACTTCAACTTACGTTCCTAAAGACTTTTTAGTCGCCAAAATTTTAATTTTTCAGTTTTTATAGTCATTTTTAAACAAGCCGCCATCTATCGTCAACCATTAACTTATAAAGAAAAACAGGGCCAGGGCCGTATTTAGAATCCAATTATTTTACTGAATGTCCCACGGCTATGTTGAAACATAGCATGTATGGAATGCACCTATGGAATGTTTTATAAATAAATATTAAATATGCAGGAAATAAAAATAAAGCCTCATTTATAATAAATATTCTATATTGAAAGTACTTTCCCTCCGTGAGACAACTACTATAATAGTAGTTGTTTAGTAAATTTAATGAAATTGAAGCCCACCTATTAATGCAATTTTAAATTGTGTATGTTCTAGATTTCCATCTCAAGACAATGTAAGACAGCAATGGATCACAAAAATTAATAGACAAGACTGGACTCCGACGAAATATACGAAGATTTGTTCTTGCTGATAATACTGATAATCATATTATTCTTCTGATTAAATTAATAGCTGAAAAATATATAGGTATTCGTTTTAAGCATTTTGCAACCATAGAAAATGATAGGGCAACCAACCGACAACAATTAACCAAAACAGTTATTTTTGCTGGAAAATGAATTTTGTGAATAAAATAATTCTTAGTACGTCCCCTACACTAGTGACATCTAGTGTGAGGTAGTAAAAATATGTAGTTACTTCGAAAACAGAATCTATTATTTGCCGGTCCCTAACAACTACACTGTATTCTATTGCGCAATCGGAGACGTTAGTACTATTGCTTATTCTATGCAATGCGGATTCTATTCGAATTTAAACCTTATTTCATTGACATAAGGTCGTCGTCGCTAACATCACTTATTTTTTGACTTTTTTATATTTTTTTATTTTTTCCTACGCTTACACACAATTACCGAGCTGGATTCCAAATTTCATCCTTCTAGGTCAGGGTTGGCGAACCTTTATGTATCAACGTGCCATTTTTTCTAAAGTAATGTTAAATGAGGTCATAGACGTGCCATCCCATAATTTTGACTGTGATTACTGGGAAAATAATAATAATAATCATCATCATCAGACTATAATAGTCCACTGCTGGACATAGCTCTCCTCTAATGAGCGCCATAGTGCCCTGTCTTCAGCTAGCCGCCTCCAGCATCTGCCTGCAGTCTTTCGCAGATCCTCATCCCACCTGGTCGGAGGGCGTTCTACACTACGTTTGCCGAGCCGCGGTCTCCGCTCAAGAACACGTTTACCCCAACGGTTGTCGGTTCTTCGCAGGTTAGGGCCAGCTCACAATATAATAATAATAATAAATACTATTTATAACTCAAAACTCTTTATTTACTACAAAAAATACTGTTTGCGATGTCACAGTTATACGCGTAATTTAAATCAAAGTAAAATTAGTGTGACTTCTGTTGTTGCAGATTAGATGACAAGTAACTTATGTCAGGGTTGTAAGATGTTACTTTTAGCAGAATGCTTGCTGAACTAGAGTCATCTGTCAAACGGTTTCTAAACGAGTTTTTAATGTTATTCATCTCTGAAAATAATGACTCACAGGCATAGGTAGATGAAAATATTGTTAGAATAGCACGAGCCAGCTTCTTCAAAAAGTTAAATGAATCTGGTAACGCATTCCATGTTTCCAAAATTTTGTTATTAGCATTTTTACTTATATTACTTTTCAATCTTTCTGTTTCAATTACTTCCAACTCTTTCCTTATTTCAATAAATTTTTGAATCCATATTGAACTAGACTGGAAATCAATTAGCTGCATAATTATAAGTATTGATACAACGGGTATTTATCGCGCGTAGGAGTCATCCCGTGACCACGACAGAGTGTAAACCTGTTGAAACGTCGGGAAAAAGGTAAATAAACGCGATAAATACCCGTTGTATCAATACTTATAATTATGTGTTCAGATCGCGTAAGTTTAAAAATATCAATTAGCTGCATTTCAAATTCTTCCATTTCCAACCAATCGAATTGGGAGTTTATCAAATGTCGTCACATCAGGGTACATAATGAACTTGAGTGTTTCCGATAATTCCTTGAACTGAGAAAATCTCTGAGCTTACGCACACTAAAACAATGTGTACATGCATTCACTACTATGACATACATAGCCCAACGGACTTCGTGAAATAGAATATCTGTACCTACTTCACACTTTTTTTATAAGTGCATTTTTGTATGAGTTTTTGTGATAGGTGACGTGCCCAAAAAATTGTGCCGCGTGCCATTCATGGCACGCGTGCCATTGGTTCGCCAACCCTGTTCTAGGTCATCTGGAAGTAGGTTAGAATTAGGTACTATAATGTATGTCAGTCAGTCAATGTGAATTTTTACGACTTTTTGACCTTCATATCTTTGTAACCGTTTGAGCTAGCTTCATGAAATTTGGGCTTCTACATGTCCTTATGGATATAATTAAACACACGTAGTTTTTTGTGTTTACGTTAAAGATATTTTGAGTTATAGAAGGGTCAAAAGTGGCACCAAGTGGTTCGTGTAATGATACATTCGGCGCGTTCCTTTGCTTGAACTTGGCTTGGTCACGCTGCCGCGTGCCCTGATCGGCGCGTTCCTTTGCTTGAACTTGGCTTGGTCACGCTGCCGCGTGCCCTGATTTATTCGAAACAAATGCCGTCGCCTGTCTTAACTCCTAAGCTGCGTAAATCACCTCGTCTCCCATATAAAATGTAAAAACCCGTCTATCCAGAACTCCATTATGTACTTCGTGTGTTCAAATAAACCCAATCAATGAGATTTTACAAAACCCAATGAACAATTATTGAAGAGAGGGGGTAGTAGTTACCTACTACCAATATCTGGTTTATGAATAATTTAGACGTTGGCGTGTTCACGAATGTGTTGGCCAGGACATCGGCGGAACCTGCGCGCAGTGCCGCGCCACTGAGCTGACTGACGTAACCCTGTGCTCGTGTACTGGAGACACACACACAGCCAATATTGTTTACGAAGGTATGTAAGATAGAATAGAGGGCGAGAAGCGACCCCTGAGGCACGCCTGAGAGAAAATAAATAAAATGCAAAAGGTCAAGATAGTCCGGCTCGCATCGAGCCGGCATTTATTTTATTTATAGTTATATGAGTGACGATAACATAGATGTGGAGGTGAAGAGGGACGGGACAGATTGTCGACTTCAAACGAACAGAGGAGCAAGTCGCGCATTGCACGATCACCGGTCGCTGCGCGCGCGAGCTGATCGAACACTTCACAAAAGTAATAAAACACTATACGATACTTGAGCACCGGACCCGAGGCGAGCCGAGCCGCGGGTCTCCGCATCTACTCTCACTATGTCTAGCACTAGAGTGTCCGGCATTGCACTGGGCACGCGCGCTCCGTCACACCGTGGTCTCGCGGTCCACCTGGATGTACTCGACGGAGCGCTCGCGCCGTCAGGAGGAAGCGGCCGAGGAGGCGCGCGACGCGTCGTACAGCAGCTCCTCCGTGAGCCGCCGCCCCGCCGCCAGCGCGCCTAGCAGCCGCTTGTCTGCGCGCCCGCGCCGCCGCCGCCGCCACCACGCCAGCGCCAGCGCCAGCACCGCCAGCAGCGCCGCGCCCGCGCCGCCGCCCACCGCGCCCAGCGCACCGCCGCCGCCCAGCGCCGCCAGTAGCCGAGCGCCCGCCGAGCACGCGCCGCCCGCGCGCGCGCCGCCCGGGCACGCTCCCGCGCCGCCGCACGCCAGCGCCGCCGGCATGCAGGCTCGCAGCGCGCCACACGACGCGGCGCAGCCCGCCGTCGCGTTCTCCGCGCCACCCGGCGCCGCCGGCGCGCGCCACACCTCCATCCAGGCGAGCCGCGCGCGCCCCGCCTCGCGCCCCGCCCACGCCACGAGCAGCGCGGCCCCCCCGCCGCTGCCCCCCGCCGCCGCACCGCGCCCCCACCACTCCGGGGAGAACACCTGCACGGTGCCGCCCTCCTCCTCCGCGCCGCTCGACGGACAGATCGCGTGCAGCAGCCTGCAACCAACGCGTGCGCACGTCACCTCCCCGCGCGCCTGCAGGCACGGGGTACGGGCGCTCCTCGCCGGCACGGGCGCTGCGCTCACCTGGAGGAGTGCGCGTCGTACACGAGCACGCGGTTGGTGGTGTGGCAGGGCGGCGGCGCGTCGCCGGCTGCGTCCGGAGGCAGCGCGGCTCCCCACACGCGCAGGGACACGGAGCGGTTCCCGCGCGCCGCCAGCAGGAACGCCGTCTCGCCGCACTCCGAGTCGCGCGACCCGCTGCAACACACACGCTCTAAGTGCCTCCGAGTCTCGGGAAGGGGGGGGGAGGTTCCGGGGGCTCTCACCTGTAGGGGTAGGTGAGGTAGAGCTGCGCGCCGGGGGGCGGGAGGCGGCGGCGCGCGGCGCAGGGGGGGGCGCGCGCGGCGCTCCACTGTCCGCGGAAACCGACGTGCCGGTGGTCCTCGTCGGGCAGCAACGTGCGCGCCGACAGCACCAACTCCAGCGTGCCGCCGAGCGTCTCCAGCTGCAGCGGCGCCGACACGTTGTCACAGATGCACGCCAGCGGGACCTGCGGGGGCGAGGGGGGTGAGCGAGGGTCTGCGTGCAAGGCGGGCAGGGGGCGGGGACGGGGCCTACCCGGTAGCCAGGCCACGGGGACTCGTAGATCTTGAGGTGCGGCACGCGGAGCGGCTCGTCGTCCTCGTCGTCCCCGTCCCAGGGGGGCTCCGGGTCGCGTGCGCCCTCCGCCTCCGCGCGTGGCTCCGCGACGTGCGGGAAGCACGCGAGGCGGCCCGTCAGCGGGTGCGCGCGCGTCGTGCAGCGCGGCGTGCGCCCGAACGTGGCCGCGGACAGCGCCACGCCGGCGCGCTCGAGGCTCGGCGCGTGCAGCCGGAACACGCAGCGCAGCCGCCGCGCGCCGCCGCGCCCAAACCACAGCGCGTTGCGCGGCGACCACACGGCGCCCGGCGCGGACAGCAGGCGCGCGCACGCGGCGGGCTCGGCGCGCGCGCCCCCAGCCCCCGCCCTGTCCTCGGGCTCCAGGGGCGCGCCCTCGAGTCGCGCGTCCACGAACTCGTAGTGCAGCGCGAAGGCGAGCGGATGCGTGGCGGTGCCGGGATGCGTGCTGGCCGCCAGCGACAGCAGCGTGGCGCGCGACACGTAGCCGTCTGGCGGCGCGCAGGGACGGGGCGCGCGCGTGGCGTTGGCGAGCGCGGCGCGCGCGCACAGCGCCGGCGCCGCGTCGCAGTAGCGGCCAAGCGGTGCCGCGCCCGCGTCCCCGATGCCGCCACCGTCCCAGATGCGCAGCTCGACGCCGCAGGGTGCCGGCGGGCCGGCGGACGGCGGCGCGGCGCTCGACGCCGGCTCCTCGTCACGCTCGGAACTCTCGGCGCGGCGCGGCTCCACCAGCGAGTAGTGCGTGAAGCTCGAGAAGTAGATCCACACGAGATCGCCTGCGACAGACGAGAGGTGAGCGAGGGTGCCGGGGATGGTAAGGGGGTGCGGGGGTGGCGGGGCACTCACCGGGGCGGCCGTGGAAGGTCCAGGTGCAGGTGGTGTCGGGCGGCAGCGTGTGCGCGGGCGCGCGCAGGCGGCCCCGGCGCCCGCGCGCGCCGCCCGCTGCGGTGCCGTTGGTCTCCTCCTCGGCGGAGGAAGCCTTCACGTGGAACTCGCAGCGCCGCGCCTCCCTGCGGACACACGCCGGCTACAGACTCGCCGCGGCGGCGGGGACATGGGTTACAGGAGGCGGGGGGGGGGCTTACCTCGCGTAGTCGAGCGAGTCGGAGTCCGCGAACACGACGTCCACGTCGAGCTCGAAGCCCCGCAGCGGCGCGGCGGGGGCGACGGCGCGCGGGGGGGCGCTGAAGGGCGAGGAGTGGAAGGCGACCAGCATCTCGGGCCCGCGCGAGGTGACGCGCGGCAGCCAGTCGCCGCCGCAGTACTCCACCAGCACGGGGTCGTCCGTGGACGCGCCGTCGTAGAAGATGAGGCGGTCGCGCTCGCCCGTGCACTCGCGCCACGCGCGCACCGCACGCCCAGTCTTGTTGAGGCTGCGGGTACACGAGGGGGTTACCACTGGTCGCCGGTCACCGGTCGCCGCGCTTGTCTCGCCGACACTCTCACCTGGCCATCGATATGGAGCGTTTGATCTGCATCTTGTGCGAGTACTCCTGCCGCACGGAGATCATGGCATGTTTGCAGGTGGGGATGTCCTTCTGGCGCAGGCTCCAGTAGCACGTCACGTTCCTGAGGAGCAGAGCGCAGTGAGCGGGGGGCGTGCGGGCGGAGGCGGGTGGGGGCAGGGGCGCGGGGCTCACCTGGGGTACATGCCGGGGTAGTTGGGGCTCTGCAGGCGGCACGGCTTGCGGTGGCACTCCTCGTAGGTGCGCGTGCAGTAGGTGCCGGGGGACACCGCGCCGCGCTCCAGAGGTGCCGACAGCGCGCCGAACCTGCGAGCCGGGGGGCGGGTGAGACCGGGGTGTGCGGGGGAGCAGGGGGGAGAGGCAGGGCACTCACCGCACCACGGCGTCGCGCTGCGCTAGGAACTTGTACCGCAGGCGGAAGGAGAAGGGTTCGCCGAGGCGCACGCGGAACAGCTTGACGGAGACGGTGACGGTGGCGGTCTCGCTGTAGTAGAGCGCGGCGCCCTGCGCCTCGCCGCACCAGGAGCCGCCGGTGAAGGGGCGGCCCAGCTCCGACAGCTGCATGTACCCGTCGGGGCAGCCGTCCAGCGCGCCGGGCTGGTAGCGCCCCACGCGGAACTCCTCGAAGGCGAGCTGCACCAGGTCGCCGTGCGCGCCGCCACCCGCCGTGAAGGTCAGGTGGCACAGGAAGGGTGCGCGCGGCGTCTCGCGCACGGCTAGCGCGTAGGCGGCGCCGGCGCGGCCGTAGTAGGTGCGGTTGCAGGGCGTGCAGCGCGCGGGCTCGTCGCTGCCGTCCGCGCACTGCGCGCTGCCGTCGCAGTAGGCGTCCAGGCGCACGCACTCGCCGCTGCGGCACGCCAGCTCCGCCACGCCGCAGCCGCCGCGCGCGCCGCGCACCACGCTCAGCGCCGCCAGCGCCGCCAGCGCCGCCGCCGCCGCCCGCACCATGGCGCCGCCGCCCACCCCCCGCCTCACCGCGCCCTCACCTCACGCGACATGCTGCTCATGCGACCTGCGCGGATGACCGACTACTAATTATGTAAGGTTGTTTATTTTTAGCTAAGTATTAAGTTATAGTAAGTAGCTTGTGTTTAAAATAATACGTCTGTTCGGTTTGTAACTCCTGCACATTTGCATACTGCTGTACTGTATGCCCAACTAGCACAGGTATGCACATTGCACCTGTACTTGTCAGTAATAATAATAAACCTACCATAGTCCAGCACAGTCGTTTCACTCAAGCCTCCTAACACCGAACCCTACATGGCGACCGTGATAACTCAAAACCTCTTTAACGTAAACACATACAACTACGTGTGTTTAATTATATCCATAAGGACATGTAGAAGCCCAAATTTCATGAACTTCAGTTAGCTCAAACGGTTGTAAAGATATGAAGGTCAAAAAGTCGTAAATTTTAGCACTGACTGAGTGACATACATAATATAGTACTTAAATCTAACCTACTTCCAGATGACCTAGAAGGATGAAATTTGGAATCCAGGTTGGTGTGAAAGCATAGGGAAAAATCAAAAAATAAAAAAAAGTCAAAAAATAAGAGGAGTCCCCATATAAAAAAATAAAAAAAAAAATCTCAATTTTTTTACTATTTTCAAAACCAGTCAGCGGAAACGCAAGAAAAAACATTAAATCTCAATACCTGCCTAGTTTTCTTTACAAAAAGTAATGATATCCCCCCAAGTCAAATCTACTGAGTATGTACATAGATTTGACTTGGCACTCATTTATATCTCCATTCTTTTTGCGGGGAAGCCCACAGCCAAGCATAATTTTTGTATTGAACTTGGCTCTCCTTTTTTACATATATGTTTTTGGTGGGATTTGCAAGTTACATAAAATGTGTCGCTCAAAAATCGAAAGGGATGAGCATCATTCAAAATGCCTCCGGTTTTTGCCCTTTCGATTCTTGATCAGTTGGCTGATATTCGATCAGTATGGTGTTACGTGAAGTGAATCAAATTATAAATAATAATGTTACAAAAATATAGGTATATTATAAATTCATTAAAAAAAATAAGTGTACCTAAAAGTGAATCAATCGGAATATGCGTTTTTATTTTTTTTCCGTACGTGTACAATTCATATTATTGAAGTCAGAGTGGAACAATGAACTGTAAGGAGATACCTATTTTGAAGGAATATTATGGAGAGGTAAAGAGTTACTAGAAAGACTTATCGTAATTAAGTGAAGTATGGTTTCGGTGAACATTATGGTGAATAGTTTAGTAATATTTTGAGGACTCATCTTATAGCGTAACCGATGAGATACGGTAATGTACCTTATCATTTTATTTTTGAAGTTAAAATTATAAATGGCAAGTGAAATAAAGATCATAATATATGATTTAGTAAAGTTAAATTACAGTAGGTAATAGAACAGAAAAGGTTTTAAATAAGAAATTAAATGAAGCAGTGCAGTTAAGAAAATTACTACACCAGTACTAAACTACACCAAGAAGTAAACTTTCCTACAATCAAGGATTTTATTAAATCAAGGATTTTATTAACACAACTTTCGTTTCGTATAACTGCAAGTCCATCCAGAGGTCGGCGCAGTGTCCGTGATGTGTGCGGTACTGCAGACAGCATACTGTTGCAGGAGACTTGGCTTGGCCAAGTCATCTGTGGACACGTCACTAGGTATTCTTAAGGGAAGACCGTACGGTGGCCTCGCTATATTGTGGAATAAAGCTAGGTTCCCGCTCGTGTCTCAAGTAGAATGTACTAGTGATCGAATCATGGCTATAAAAATCTCTGTAGGGTCGGGCTATATGTTAGTGATAAATGTCTATATGCCAGTAGATAAACCGGATAATTTGACAGAATTTACGGACTGTTTAGCCCAAGTTAGTGCGATCATAGAGGAAAGTGAAGTGCAAGTGGCCTATGTACTTGGCGATTTTAACGCCCATCCTTCTACTAGTTTTGGTGTGGAACTTGAACGTTTCTGTAGCGATCTTCTGTGGGAATGTGCGGATGTTAACCTCCTCGGGGGTTCTTCGGACACTTTTACCTTTCAGAGTGAAGCGCACGGTTGTCGAAGGTGGTTGGGCCACTGTCTGACCACTAAAGCTGCATGGGATACTATTGTATCGGCGAGACTATGACGTTACATGGTCGGACCATTACCCTCTGCGTATTGTGTGCGACATAGCAGGCGTAGCAGTAGATTCAGCCACCTTCGGCAGCTGTGACGCGTTGAAAAATATCAGATGGGGAGATAGAGAGGAAGCGCAAAGGCGCGGCTATAGTAAATCATCATCATCATCATCAGCCTATATCAGTCCACTGCTGGACATAGGCCTCCCCCAATGAGCGCCATAGCGCCCTGTCTTCAGCTTGCCGCATCCAGCATCTACCTGCAGTCTTTCGCAAGTCGTCATCCCACCTGGTCGGAGGGCGTCCTACACTACGTTTGCCGAGTCGCGGTCTCCACTCAAGAACACGTTTGCCCCAGCGGCCGTCAGTTCTTCGCGAAATATGGCCGGCCCACTGCCACTTCAGCTTGCTAATTCTTTGAGCTATGTCGATAACCTTGGTTCTCTGTCGGATGTATTCGTTACAAATCCTATCCTTCAGAGAAACTCCGAGCATAGCTCTTTCCATAGCTCGCTGAGCGACTTTGAACTGGTGGACCAGCCCTATCGTGAGTGTCCACGTCTCAGCTCCGTAGGTCATAACGGGTAGGACGCACTGGTTGAAAACTTTCGTTTTCAAGCATTGCGGTATGGATGACGAGAAGACTCGACGTAGTTTCCCAAATGCTGCCCAGCCCAGCTGGATCCTCCTTTTGGCCTCCTTCTCGAAACTGTTTTTACCCAATTGCAGAATCTGCCCAAGGTAAGTGTACTCGGAAACAGTTTCGAGAAGGTGACCATGTACGACCACCGGCCTTGGATCAATGTGACCATTGATCATGACTTTGGTTTTATCCAAATTCATGCCAAGACCGATACATCGGGAGGCTGAAGCTAGGCCGTCCAGCATCCGGTTTAGTTCCTCAAGCGACTCCGCCATTAAGACTATGTCATCAGCGAATCGCAGGTGTGAGATGTACTCGCCGTTTATGTTGATGCCCTTTCCTTTCCAGTCCAGCAACCCAAACATATCCTCCAATGCGCAAGTGAACAGTTTCGGGGATATGACATCCCCCTGCCTCACTCCTCTACGCAATTGGATGGGATTAGACTGCTGGCCCTGTACTTGGACACTCATGGTGGCGGCCTCGTAGAGACATCTCAGCACCTCGATATAACGATAGTCTACTTGGCATCGCTGTAAGGAATCCAGAACAGCCCAGGTTTCGATGGAGTCAAATGCCTTCTCATAGTCCACAAAAGCCAGACACAGGGGCTGATTATACTCTTCGGACTTCTGTATAATCTGCCTCACTGTGTGTATGTGGTCTATGGTGCCATATCCTCCGCGGAACCCAGCCTGTTCCGGTGACTGGAACTCGTCGAGTCTCCTGGCGAGACGGTTCGTGACTACCCGTGAGAACAGCTTATAGACGTGGCTCAAGAGTGAAATGGGTCTGTAATTTTTAAGAAGGGTTTTATCTCCCTTCTTAAAAAAGAGCACCACCAAACTCCCGCTCCACGCCTTTGGAGTTCTCCCACTGTGAAGGACGGTGTTAAAGAGGTTCTGCAGCTCCTGTATTACAGGAGCTCCTCCGGCTTTAAGAAGCTCTGAAGTAATTCCGTCCTCACCGGGGGCTTTTCCATTTTTAAGCTGCCTTAGAGCTAACACGATCTCGTCTTGACTGATGTCAGGCAGTTCGTCGGTATAGTGGCGTGTCAGGGTGGCTCTGGAATCTCGGTCATCTCGTCGGTAACGAGGGGCATGTGCAGCGTATAATCGGCCATAGAAATCCTCTATCTCGGCGGATATCTCCGGCTTTGACAATACGGTCCTCCCGTCGTGCGTTTTAAGCTTTGTCAGGTGGCTCCTGCCAAGCTGCTGAGTGAATACTTTGGACCCTCGGTTTCGCTCTATCGCCTCTTGAATGAGGCGCGTGTTGGAGCTCCGAAGGTCGTGTCGTACCATCTTCGCAATCCGCTTGTTCAGGTCTGACCTCTCTGACAAAGTCGCTTGGGTGGTCTCCCGTCTTTTTGTCATCAGCACATGAGTCTCATCCGAGAGTTTGGACTTCTTGCCAGTACGCTGCTTTCGACAGAATTTGATGCCCTCGTCCCTCAACGTTTCAACCAGATTGTGTAGGGTCTCGTCAGCGTCATCAGTGGGTTCCAAGGCAGCAAATCTATTCCCGAGAAGCTGCTGAAACTTCTCGGTGCCCGCCATGATTTGGATTGGGTCAGGTCGGAGCGTGGACTTCATCAGACGGTTTCTTTCAAGCTTCAAGTTGATATTCAGAGAGCCTCGGAGGAGTCGGTGATCAGATCCGGTATTGAACCTGTTGATCACAGAGACATCTCTGAATATGTGCTTGCTATCCGTCATGATGAAGTCGATCTCATTTTTAGTCACAGTGTCGGGGCTTTGCCATGTCCACCTCCTTTGAGGCTGTTTCTTAAAGAATGAGTTCATTAAGAACAGCCCCTCCTTCTCAAGGAAGTTGACAAGCATTTGCCCCCTGTGATTCCTGACTCCATAACCATGCGGGCCTATTCGGGATTCGTTGCCAGTCTGGGTTCCCACCTTGCCGTTAAAGTCCCCCATAACAACGTTGAAGTGGGCCTTAGTGGTGTTATGTAAGGCTTTGGATATGTCTTCATACATATCCTCCACTTCATCATCCAAGTGTGCCGAGGTCGGTGCGTAAACCTGAATTACCTTCATGCTGTACCGTTCAGACAGCCGAAGGATCAGGTACGCTACCCTGGTCGACACACTGGAGATTTCTTGGACGTTGTTAGAGAGGGCCTTATTGACGAGGAAACCTACGCCACCCTGGGATGTTTTATCACCCTCGCGAAAGTAGAGAAGATGGCCCGAGTCTAAGGTCACGGTGTCCTCCCCCTCTCTACGGACTTCACATAACCCCAGAACATGCCATTTAATGTTCTCTAACTCCACTTCCAACTGCGCTAGATGGTGGTCAAGCCTCAGAGTGCGTCCGTTAAACGTAGCCAGGGTCAAATTTTTTACTGAGTGGCAGCCTAGTGTAGCCCGGGGATTCTTAGCACCCCCTGCCCCGCCGTTACCGTGGCCGCTGCCATGGCCAGGAATAGCGAGGCGGCCGGGAACTGGGGGCCACTTTTTCTTGGCGTGTCTACTCATATGGGGGGGGGAATGCCCATAATCCCCACGCTGGGCATGCGGGTTGGGGATCGCAGTGCAATTTAGTGTGCTGCAAGGGACGCTGCTGCCCGCCCCCCGGTGTATGTCCCTTAGTCGCCTCCTACGACACCCACGGGCAGAGTTGGGGTGGTGCTATTCTATCTAGGCCGACACCACACAGCCCAGCTATAGTAAATATTGCTATGAAAATCTTAACTTTAATTTTAAAAATAATTTTAACTCTATTTGTGACTGTGATACAATTTTAGTATGTTTACATTTCAAAGACTATCTTAAATTATTAGATGAATATTATTAATGTTTTACAAACTGCCTCTATTAGGAGCGCACGTATGATAAATAGTTGTAAAAATAGGCAAAAAGTCATAGGATGGAACTACCACGTCAGGGACAGCCACCAAAACGCAAGGTTACATTTGAACTGCTGGCTACTGGCCAGTGGCCGGCAGGCCGTCGGAAGGTAACTTATTTAGTGAAATGTGTAAATCTCGGTCTGAATTTAAGAATAAATTAAAATGGTGCCAAAAGAATGAAGACAAGATAAAAATGAATATTTTAGCTACTCATCGAAGGGATAAAAATTTTGGTAAGTTTTGGAATGCGACTAAAAAACTAAATTATAAACACAATGTACCATTATGTATCTATTGATGGCTTGCAGGAACCTAAGTTAATAGCTGAAGTTTTTGCGAAAAAGTTTAAAATTAGCCCGCAACCAGTGGAGAGTGTGCCCGCTGCTGAAACCGTACTGTGTGATAACCCTTGCATGTTTTCTCTGGAAGACGTGAGGAAGGCCGTAAGATCTATGAAACGTGACAAGTCACCTGGCCACGACGGTCTCAGCATCGAGCACATTCTGTACGGTAGCGAGAAACTAATTGAGCATCTGTGTCATTTCTACAACATGCGTTATAAATATAGTTACCTTCCGTCTGGTTTGATGAAAACTATTGTAGTTCCCGTGGTGAAAAATAAAACGGGCGATCTCAGCTCGTCTACTAACTACCGCCCTATATCGTTGGGAACTATTATCGGCAAGGTATTGGAGCGACTAATCTGCCCTAGGCTGCAGGAGAATTTGAGCATTGAAGACGCACAGTTTGGTTTTCGTCCAGGTCTTTCGACGGATTCGGCCATAATGAGCCTTAAAAGCACGGTGAATTACTACACCTCACAGAACACCTCCGTATACGCTTGCTTTCTAGATCTTAGCCGTGCTTTTGACCTCGTGAACTATGACATCTTATGGGCCAAATTAACAGCTGCTAATGTGCCTGTTCACGTGGTCAATCTGTTGAAGTACTGGTACGGAAACCAAACTAACTGTGTAAGATGGGGTGACACGACTTCTAGCGAGTACATACTAGAATGCGGTGTTCGCCAAGGGGGATTGACCTCGACTGACCTTTTTAACCTGTACATCAATGGCTTGATTGAGGAGCTGAGGAGCTCCGGCACCGGCTGTTATTTAGGCAACGTATGCGTAAATAACCTGAGTTATGCCGATGATATGGTGCTTCTCAGCCCCTCGGTTAAAGGGTTAAGGAAGCTGTTATTAATCTGTGAGCAATATGCTATTGGTCACGGGTTAAAATACAATGTACTGAAAACCGAAATGATGGTACTTAGGTCGGGTCGAGGTCCGGATAAGATTCCTGAGGTTCGGTTGAGCGGCTCTACAATTAAGGTTGTAGAGCGGTTCAGGTACCTAGGGTACCTGCTGACGGGAACGCTGAGGGATGACGAGGACATCGAGCGGGAACGAAGGTCGCTCGCGGTGAGGAGTAACATGCTTGCACGCCGCTTCACGAACTGCAGCACGGACGTCAAGACCACCCTGTTCCGTGCGTATTGTCTGGGCATGTACACATGCCAGCTATGGTCAAATTTCACCAGGAAAGCCATAAATACCATCAGAGTCCAGTACAATGACGCGTATCGGGCACTGATGAGGTTACCGAGATGCTGCAGTGCTTCGAGCATGTTCTCCGAAATGAAAGTTTATTTCCTTAGGCTTACAAATAAGCACTTAGACAAGTCATATTTTATACTATTCATTATTATATTGATGTTCACTTCAATTTTTTGTCCACCAGTGGAAGAAGTGAGAAGAAACCACTAGTATGTTCATAACTTATGTGTCTAGTACATATGATTTGCTTATCTGTAAGTTGTTAGATTTTGAGTTGGAGCAAAACTCGTTCCAAGCTTTTTTATCTTCTAGATAATCTGATATTTTGTAATAAGCCTTTTTACAAAGAATATGCTTCACAATTTTTTTTAATTTATTTATTGATAAGTTTGCAACTCACTTGGAGTTTTGTTGTAGAAGCGTATACATTGCCCTTTAAAAGATGCACTTATCTTATGTAGTCTAGTTGTGGGAACAGCGAGTATATTCTTATTTCTAGTATTTACATTATGTATATCGCTTTTTTTAATGAATCGATCGATGTTTTTATGAGTGTACAACAAGTTTTCATAAATATATTGACATGGTACTGTCATTATGGTTATTTCTTTGAATTTTTCACGTAGGGATTCTCTGGGACCCATATTATAGATCGCACGAACAGCCCTCTTCTGCAACACAAAAACGGTGTTTATATCTGCAGCGTTCCCCCACAATAGTATGCCATAAGACATAATACTATGATGGAAGTAGCTGAAATAGACTAGTCTAGAAGTATCAACGTCTGTAAGGTGCCGGATTTTTTTAACTGCATATGCTGCAGAACTAAGTCTCTTCGATAGCTTATCTATGTGTGGGCCCCATTGAAGTTTACTATCTACGGTTATTCCTAAGAATACGGTATTGTCTACAATTTTTACCGTTTCTCCTTTTACGTTTACATCAGCCTTAACTTGTTTTACATTAGGTAGAATAAATCTTATACATTTTGTTTTTGTTTCATTAAGCAAAAGATTATTGATACTAAACCAATGGACTACCTTTGAGATTGCAGTATTTACATCGTCGAAATTTGTTTCTTGTCGATTCATTTTAAAAATTAATGAAGTATCATCAGCAAACAATACAATCTCATGATCATTCTTTACAAGATGAGGCAGGTCGTTAATATAAACTAAAAATAGGAAAGGACCCAAGATAGAGCCTTGCGGTACACCCATTGAAACCACAGACCCTTTAGATCGTTTCCCATTAATGTCAACTCTTTGTATCCTATCACTCAAGTAAGATGTAAGAAGATCCAAAGAGCTGTCCCTTATTCCATAATGATGTAGTTTCCTGATTAATGTTTCGTGATGAACGCAATTGAATGCTTTTGACAAGTCACAAAAAACGCCTAAAGCATCTTGCGACTTCTCCCAAGCATCAAAAATATGCGATACCAACTCTACACCGGCATCAGTAGTTGACCTGCCACGAGTAAACCCAAATTGCTTACAGTGTAGCAGGTCATTGCCATTAAAATGTCTAAGCAATTGGTGTAAAATCAGTTTTTCAAAAACTTTACTGAATGTAGGCAGTACTGATATTAGTCTAAAGTTAGTGGGGTCAGACCTAATACCCGATTTAAACAATGGGATTATTTTACTATGTTTCATTACATCAGGAAATTTGCCACAATCAATGGATTCATTAAATATAAAAGCTAGATCTGGTGCAATCGTATCAATTAAAGGTTTAATAATTTTAACGGAAATGCCCCAGAGATCTGCAGTTTTTTTAATATTTAAAAGTTTAAAGGCTTTTTTTATATCATTTTCATCAACATGGGTAAAAATAAATTTAATATCGCATTTAGGTACATTTTCTTTAAGTAATGATTCAGCTATTATTTGAGAAGAGTTCAGACACTTTGTAGTAGAGATTGGAATGTCAGTAAAAAAAAATTCAAAAGCTTGCGCTACTTCAACATCATTTTTGATGGAGCAATCATAACCGAAGCGGGAGTGCCCGACTTCTTCGCCATCGTCCGCTCTCGCGTTGCTGCTTTCTGGGGTAGGTTGGTCCGCTCCAAATAGCATTTTGATGGCTGTCTCTGACCAGGTCTACAACAACCCCATATATATGCACTGAAAATGACGTGCGATAGCTTTAAGCGTCGTGATATTTTTTGTTTTAAGTATTTTAATTTTTATTTGTGAATATTTTTAAAATTGTAATTGTATTTTTGTGATATGGGAATAAACGAATATTATTCTTATTATTATTTATCCTAAGTCTCACAAAAACCTTTTATTTGTTACGCAACTTCAACCATAGAAATGCCTTGATATCCTCATTAGGCAAATCTCGATCATCGAACCTTTCGTATATCGACACTTACAAACGGTACCGCTTACCCCATCACTACGTCTTGGACGAGAACAATGGCAACTCGTCTGCGTCACTGGTTAACCCGTTAGAGGCTACGCGCGAATACTAACGCCCGCTTTACCTGCACTATACAATCATATTGAGGTAAGAATATTATTTAAACATGTACCCATTTCTGAAAAAAAAAAATTAATACCATTCATTTAAAAATTCATTCAATAGGTACCTAAAATAACCAAATTGTACGTAGAAACATTACATAAAAAGAACTTACTCATTCTTACTGGAAATACATATTATTTATGTTCCTGTTCCTACCAACACTCGGGCTATCAAATTTATTCCTTACTTTTTAATTCTTATTTTTATTTACCTATTCATTTCCTGCGAATTGGCATAACAGTAATGTAATTTCAACCCTATAATTTTATTTTACCATTGGTAATTAACTTTTCGTTAACCAGCAGTTACTACGCGCTTGCTATTGCTAACTGCCCGGTCCGCGGGTAGCGAAAAAACGTTTGCCGTCCGCAATTAGTTATAAGTACCCCAATATTATGTTCGTATGCTTGAATAGATAAATAAGTGATATCCCAAATTTGTATTTTATCAAGAATAACCTTATTTGTTTAAAGGTTACGAAGCTTGAACAACTCTACTATAAAAATGCGCGCTTTACAAAGTGCTCATACGACGTAATTTTATGTAACTTATGTTTAAAATTTGTATAATTTTAGTAGTAAATGATTTAATAAGTGTTTTTATTGTAAATAGTATTTTATCAAAAAACTTTTAAAGGCGTTCAGCCTGTCGAGTTATTAATTAATTGATTTTGTATCCAGTTAGGTTCTAAACAGTATTTAGTTAATCTACGATTGTAAAAATTTGTGTTAAATAAAGAACTTTGAAAAACAAAAAAAACAAGTGCAGTTAAGAAAGCAGTTAGATGCATGTTTTGTTATTTTAACAGAACAGATAGATAAAACAAATAGTAGGAAGCGTGTAAGAGGATATTCAGTCATATTGCGATTCGTTTGAGAAACTATATAAAGATAATTTTGTGCCAAAAATTATGAACAAGGTAGTGAATATATTAGCCAAAACACCAATATGGAGTCATTTGATTTTAAAATAGCGCCTTCGCTTTTGCCGGTGATGACAGGTAATGAGAACGTCACCAAACGTCTCATCGATGCTATTGAGTTGTACAATTGTGCGTTGAAACCAGAAGGTAAGTCTATGCTCATAAATGTTGTGTTGAGAACAAGGTTGAATGAAAGTGCTAAGTTGAGGTTGTCTAAATCTTATAAAACATGCGAGGAATTTGTGAATGATATGCGTTTTCATTTTCACTTACTGACTCAAAAGTCAAGTACCGCGATTCATAACACGTACTAAATGGAGTGCCTCTCAGAAAAGTGTCGAATTTTAAATACCTAGGACACTGGTTGACGGAAGACCTGAAGGACGACGATGACATGGAGCGGGAACGCAGAGCATTGTCAGTCAGTGCGTTTACATTAGCTACTGTCTATGCTGTATTCCTTGACCTGAGCCGCGCCTTTGACACGTTCAACCATGCTCTTCTATGAGGCAAGCTGCGGGAAGGCACAGAGGTACCGCCCGACCTTGTTGGCATGCTTGAGTACTGGTACAGCAATCAGATCAACAATGTCAGGTGGGGTAAGAAGCGAAGCTCTCAGACAGCTATCAGCTGGCATGTGGTGTGAGACAGGGGGGGCTCAGCTCGCCGGAACTTTTTAACGTTTATGTCAACGATCTGATCGATGAGCTGAGCAAAACCCCGGTAGGGCTCCGGCGAGACGATGATGACATGGACATGTGTAAAAACGACATTATTTTAAGCCTGTCTGACCGTCTGATGTTATCAGACACCTATAGACGGTGGGTGAATATTGCCACCTGACGTACTGTAATGTGTACTTAAACCTAGTACCTTAAATTTTATTTTTATGGTTCTGTTACTGCAATTTTTTAATATGCCCTAATTTTAATTTATAGTTGTAAAATGGATATTGTGTCTGAATAAAGAATATTATTATGTCTCTCATTCGAAGACTGCTCGTGAGCGGCTTTCCTCGCTATTACGCCATTAGACACTTCCACCCCCAAGTCTACATCCTAAGATGCATCTCTCGCGACTCCACTCAGACCGGCCAATGAAGGAAGCAAGAGGTTGGGATCTGGTTCTCTTGGGATGCCACTCCGCTGCGGCGAATTATTATTATTATTAAATTGTAAAAAAAAACACAGCTAATATAGGTGTGATTTTTTTACAATTTGGCGGGTTCGATTCCCGGTTCACACATTAAAAATCTTTGAATGCAGTTTATATTGTGAAGAATTGGGACGAAGTACTAATGATCCAAAATATTTTTGTCTCATTCTCTGACTTATCTGGAATATAATAGAGTCATTTTTCTTCAACTTCGACCTTAGGAATCTATTTTTCCATTCTCGGCCGTCCATATCTGTTTGAACGAAATTTTGACATTCTTTTTTTTGTGGCCGAGAATCAAAACATGTTTAAAATAGTAATTTATGTTTCAGCCAAGTAAGATTTGTTCGAAGAACATTAGGCATTATATTTTATGAAACAGGAGATTTTTGTAATAAAAATAACGTATTTTTATAATTATATTATTGGTATTGTTTTATGACAGAGTTTTAAGGATTGTATAATGTATGTATGTTTTCGCCAGTTTAGACTATTTACTTATAATTTTTTTTTGTTTCAAAAGTGTGATGTTCACAATAGAAATACAAGAAACGAGAACAAGTTACACATCTCATCATTTAGATTACACAATACCTTGTGTAATCTAAATGATTGGATGTGTAACTTTTGAAACGATGGGAAATCATTTATGGGCAATAGCGTGCGCTTCTATAATAAGCTTCTATCTGAAGCAACTGAGCTTTCTTTTCATAAATTTAAACAAAATGTTGTCAAGATGGCTTTCTACTTCAAAAATGATTACATCAATGATGTTAATGCTTGCATTACTATGCACCGACAATAGTCTGTAATAGAGCTAAGAGAGTCTAACACCAATGCTATCTGAACTACATCGCAAGAGTTGAGGATTCTATAAAAGATAACCCCCGGGCTTTTTGGTCATATGTCCAGTCTAATAAGCAGCACAACGGTTACTCACCATCGATGACGTATAAGGACATCAAACTTATTACTGGTCCTGGTATTTGCAACGCTTTTGCCAAATATTTCAATTCAAATTACTTACCATCACCCCCACCAGCAGGTCTCTCTTCTTCTTCTACTCCCTCCTCGTCTTCTTCACTATCGTTGCCACTCTCTCCTTCTATATCAACTTCACTTCTGCCGACAGCCGACTTATGCAATATTGAAATAGTACCGTCTCACGTTTTTCGATTCCTAAAATGTCTCGATTGCCATAAGTCTGCGGGTCCGGATGACATACATCCTCACATAATTAAAAAATGCGCAAGTTCAATAGTCGATCCAGTTAGCTTACTCTTCAACCGATGCCTTACTGAAGGACGCATGCCCAAGATATGGAAGAGGGCATCTGTAACACCTATCTACAAAAAAGGCTTCAAACGCGACGTCTGTAATTACAGACCCATATCAAAATGATGGCCAGACACCCTATGAGCTTGAAGGCGAATCTACGTTCTCTCAATATTTTAATACTGAAATTAATAACCTCGATCGAGAGTACTAAAACTCTCACCTAGTTAAACCTAGATACATCTAAAGTATAATAAACTCAGTGTCTGTAGTGTTCCCAGAATTGGGAAGCTGTGCATTATTATTTTATTCGTAACGGCTAGTTTTTAAATCTTTTCTTCCAGAAGCGTCCATCTATCTATTCTTATAACTTTTATCTTGCATTTGTAAACGCCGCCTCTTATTTCTTTTTGCCTTGGGGAAGCTTCTAGTCTTTTCGAGATACTGTATAACCCTCAGCCTTCTCCTATAAACCCCTTACGACTCCCTAATCCTAGGTCTGGATTTCCAGGAACACCGTACGGACTAGAATTCCTAGAAGACTCTATACACTATGACTCTGTACACAGTGGTCCTTCGACATTTGACCCCACGGCCGCCGCCGCGCCGGGTCAAATGTCGAAGGACCATAAAAAGAGGAGTAGTTTTAATTCAGAAGCACGCGGTGCAGTGACCTAAGTAGTTACGAAATCACGTGTTTCCTGGAAATTCGCTGTGTGTGTGACGTAACATTAGCTATCAAAGTTACATTCAAAGAAATATAATTCTATCATAAATATCAATACCATCATTAGCGAGAAGTGTTGTGTGCCTTTTTGTGACGAGTAAGGTAGTATTGAAACCTTCGTGTCGTTGCAGTATCAAAGTAACAGTTCTGTGTATCTCGAGTGCGATAGCAAATCGGGTTAGTTGGCGGTGAGAAGGTGCATACATCGCGCAAGGGATCACTGGAATAGATCATAGCTTTACCTATCATTACCTAGCATAGCATCTAGCACCAGCACGTAGCTACCGAGCTCAGAGTGATGTAATATATGAATGTACTATGTACTGGTTTCTATTTCATTTCTTCCACTAGTAGACAAAACAATAAAGTGAACCGAATATCAAAAATACCTTTTTCTTATTTGTTAATAATTTTATAAAAATTAAAAAAAAAATTGACTTGTTTAAGTGATTATTTATATAGTAAGCCTAAAGAGATAAACTTGTTGAGTAATTTTAATTTTGAATTTTGTACCTGCATCAGTTGTCGGTCTACCCTTGGTGAAGCCAAATTGATAGTTATGAAACAGCCTGTTACGGTTGAAGTGGGAAGTCAACTGAATGAGGATAATTTTCTCAAACATTTTACAAATTGCAGGAAGTTTTGTAATTGGCCGGATCAGTGTGCCTACCAGATTTGTAAAGAGGGACCAGTTTAAATAATATTTCATGTGATCAGTAAAAGCTCCTGCGTCTACACAGTTATTGTAAATATAGGCCAAACCGGTAGCGCCACTTCCTTAATAATTGATTTTAGTGCTTTGGTTGAAATACCCCAGAGACCTTCAGTATTTTAGTGCTTTGGTTGAAATACCCCAGAGACCTTCAGTATTTTAGTGCTTTGGTTGAAATACCCCAGAGATCTTCAGTATTTTAGTGCTTTGGTTGAAATACCCCAGAGACCTTCAGTATTTTAGTGCTTTGGTTGAAATACCCCAGAGATCTTCAGTATTTTAGTGCTTTGGTTGAAATACCCAAGAGATCTTCAGTATTTTAGTGCTTTGGTTGAAATATCCCAGAAGTTTTGAGTATTTTTGATGATAATAGAATTATACATTTTCCCTATGTAGGTAATTACCATTAACTTGACTAAAGATAAAGACTTTATATTTTTCTACGGATGACTCTAGTAATTGAACCGCCTTTGAAGCTGAGGAATGTCTGCGATGAGATGTCGAGCTGTCCATGGAACTTGAAGCTCTCATGATGACGGCTACGTGCTGCCGCCCGCGCCTCGCGCCCCGCGCCCTCGGGCTACAGCTTCCTCAAGTCACAAATAGTTGAATGACATCCCTCTGCTGAGACACCAGCGAGGTTGTACTCTTAGTACAACCTCGTTATTCCCTTAGTTATTGTATCTTCTTAGTACACATTTACTGTTGTAAGTAAATATAACCGACTTGATGTAGACTGTGGGTACCTACCTAGGAGGGACCTACGAGTTCACACACTACAACGAGCGCAGCCGAGCGAGATCGAGCGATGATCGACTTCTTATTAATGTTCGCCTTCATTATGAAGCGGTGGGAGAGGTACGTACCCACTGTACCTAGGTGTTCATTATTATTCGAATATTACGAAGCGAAACACAAAATCAGGAGGAATCCAACACGAGAACTCCAGAATGGATGAAGGGCAATTTCACTGATAATGCTTCACGAACCGTCAATATCCAAATAAGTGATCGGTAAGTATGTATGTCGGACGGAGAGTCGCTCTGCACTCTGTGGACACGTGCGCGCGGGGTGCGGGGCGCGGGGGGGACTGTGCGCGCTGCTCCCTCCGGCCGCGGCCGCTCACTGACTGCAGCGCGCCCGCCCCCGCCCCGCGCGCGCATGCGCCCCCGCCGAGCTGCGGGCTGCGGGGGACGGATCCATGCGAGGCTCTGCTCCAGTCTCCGCGTCAGGCAGCCGGCAGGTGGCAGGATCTACAAATAAACTTTCATTTTTGTAGATCCTGCCACCTGGCCCCGCCCGGTGCAAAATAATGTTTTCTGTAATGTCTTATTTAACTCCTAAATCGTTAAAGTAAATATAAATTGCTTATATTTAGAGGCGAAGTATAGTCAAGTTATACAGGGTAGGTGTTCCGGACGGGACAGTGGAGCACCACCTTCACCGGTGCAGCTACCTACAGCTAATTCATTTTAAGAGAAAACTTTGTGGATAGCACTTGATCATGTTTCTTATCCTGGACAATAGGAATATACATAATGTACATTATAGGTATCATTCAATTCAATTATAAATAAAAAATGCTGGACAATTCACACAGCATCATCTAGCCCCAAGCTAAGCTTGTTAATTGTTGATTAAATTCAAATTGTATAATCTCTGAAACTCTATAAAATGAAATAGTATACCTAACTAGCGACCCGTCCCGGCTTCGCCCGGGTGGTCATTTGTTTCAGGCAATTTCTTCTTTTTTTTTCTCTCCATAAGAACCATCCTCGTACTTCAAGGAATATTTTAAAAAAGAAGACCTTCGATCGGGTAGGTCGTATTATTGCGTCATTCAGGGTAGTTTGTTAAGGTGGGTAGACTCGTATTTATTGAAAAGATCACAGGCAGTTGTCGTAGGTGGCTCTTGCTCTGACTATATTGAAATAACATCTGGCGTTCCACAGGGGTCTCTTCTGGGCCACTCTTGTATGCTTCATACCTTTATGATGCCGGTGAATGTTTCAAATACTCTAGATCTCTTATGTATGCGGATGACACTTAGGTATTTATGAAAATTAATAACATCTCCGACTGTATTACACTTCAAGCTGACCTATGTGTGCTATTGAACTTGGAGAATATTATAAAAGAAATCGAATAGATATTAACGCAAGCAAGTGTAGCACAGTATCATTTACACGGAAAAGAAAACCTATTCAGTTTCAATATCAAGTAAGTGACAGAAACATTGATACAGTGCATTTAGTACGTGAATAGCCGCGTACTGATTGAGCGAGCAGCCTCGCGAAGCTGCCTAGCGAGGCACATCCTCGGTCGGTCAAGACGTGCCTCGCCCGAGGCAAACGCACGCGCTGCCTCGCCCGAGCGTGCCGCGGCCCGAGCCGAGCGTTGTCGGTTTTTGTCGATGCGCCTCAGTACGTTTGCCGCATTCACTCAAGACGGTAGTGTTTTGCCTCGCTTATTCGTTGCGTGTTAGTTGTGCGTCATGGATAAAGAACATTGTCTTAAATTAATACAACTATATGGTGGATATAGACGACTTTGGGATGCAATGTCCTGATTACACAAATAGAGGACTCTTCTTTTTTTTGCAAGCCTTAGAATTATAAAATATTTGAAAACGTGTTGTACAAAGCAATATACATACAAGTTGAAAAATACTTATGTAACGCACAGCATGGCTTCAGGGCAAAGAGGTCGGTAAATACTAACTTGTTATGTATAGTGCACTACGGGGTCCCACAGGGGAGCATTCTTGGTCCTACACTGTTCATTCTGTACATCAACGACTTACTAGAGCTACCTATCTCCAACATGGAAGCCTTGTGCTACGCGGATGATACTGCCTTACTATTTTGCGGGACGTCGTGGACTGAAGCTTTTTCCTCTGCAGAAGCAGGCCTGGACAAAGTACAGAGGTGGTTACAAGGGAACCTGCTTACCTTGAATAGCAAAAAAACCACGTTCATTTGTTTTTATAAAACGAAAGCATCAGAACCCCCTACTTCCCTGCCACCCCTTAAAATACATTCGCAATGTGAAGCATTCAGTCAGAGCTGTAACTGCGAAGAGCGGTCTGTGTCACTTAAATATTTAGGTGTCATAGTTGATGAGAAGCTCTCCTTTAAGAAACATATTGAAACCCTCTCAGGCAGAGTGAGAAAGGTAGTTCACGTGATGAAGCAACTTCGTATGGTGGCTGAGTTTGAAACCATAATGGCAGTCTACTACGCCCTGTGTCAGTCATTACTCACGTACTGCCTTATAGCCTGGGGTTCTGCAGCGAAGACGTTCCTAATTCAGGTTGAACGAGCACAACGCTCTGTAATAAAGACAATGCTGAAAAAGCCCCGAAGATACTCAACTGACCTGGTTTTTCAGGAGAGTGGTGTGCTATCGGTTAGAAAGCTGTTCCTTCTGAAAACATGTCTTAATGTACACGCATCAACGTCATTTCTGCAAAAATACCGTTCTACCAGACAACGCAATCCAAACAAAATCATAGTTCCCCCAGTATCTACGTCATTTGCGCAGCGTTTCGGAGATCATATAAAATGTTACATTTATAATAAGGTTGTCAAACACTGTTGCACAAACGCTAACTCTCTATCTGTCGCCCAATTAAAGTCTGCTGCTCAAATATGGTACACACTCTATCGTACGATGAAACCGAAAGTATACTTCTAAAGGTCTCCTAATGCATGTTTTTCTCCCCTAATTTGTGTATTAGTTTCTAATTTATTTTTAGTTTTTTATTAGTTACTTCCTATTTGTTTTTTTTTAATATCTGTACTTTAAATTTTTTTTTTTTTTTTTTGTGAGTGCAGTTGGCGCGCAGGCACGCGCCTTGCTCCACGGACGCAGCTGCGGTATGCGGGGCGCGGGGCGCCACGCCGCGCCGGCGCTGAAATAGGAACGCGCGTCTCTCCGCGGCTCTTGCGACACACGTCGCCCGACCATACGCACGCCTAACTCAAGGCATCATTCCATTTTCTATTCTGTACAACGAAGTTTAAATAAATACTCTGATAACTATAAATTCTCTCATTTATGTCCTGTAGCAGACATACATTTTTTGGCGCCCCCGGGTGGACACGAACCACCAACGTTTCGGTTAACAGCCGAACCTCACACGTGGTGAACAGAAGATCTGGACGTCTGGCGCAACAGCCGAACCTCACACGTGGTGAACAGAAGATCTGGACGTCTGGCGCAACAGCCGAACCTCACACGTGGAGAACAAAGAAGATCTGGACGTCTGGCGCAGCGCACCGCACCTCACACGTGGAGAACGAAGAAGATCTGGACGTCTGGCGCAGCGCATCGAGCATCAACCTAACAAGGAGAGTGCCGTGAGCTTATCCCTATTTCCTACCTATTTTCAACCTTCATTTGTGCGGATAGGGTTTGATGACCTCAGACTTAGTGCGTGTTTCATCATCTTTTATCATCATCTTTATTGACCATCACTATTCAGCATCACTTTTATTCTTAATATTGATAATTTGTCGAGGCATTATCGCCGATATTTTGTCGATTCAACAAAAAATGTGTCTCGCACGTAACCACATTCCTTATCTCTCATCATCTTTTTATACCTACGTGCGCAAGATTGCCACAGGTATCGACCATCTCTTTTAATATTAAATAAAGCTTAATATTTTTCACCATAATTTATGAAATATTGCCTAATATTTCTCATCATCTTTGTTTGTACCTGCCTAGTCACATGGTACCTATCTAGGTTAGGTACAGACCCTCAACCCCTACCACATACATTACTTACTTGATTGCATTTAATCACATTTGCACTATCATTTATGAAATATTGCCTAATATTTCTCATCATCTTTATCCATCATCTTTTTGAACAATTAGCATAAGGCTATATTGTCACTTTCACTGCACCACACTGCCACGTGTTCGCAGATTGAAGGATAGCTACAAACATACCTAACGTGTACCTTTATTACAGCTATCCTACCCAACACTAAGCATACTTTGCTTTACAATCAATTCCTGTTTTTGATAATTTGCATTTCTACCTACCCATATACAAGTGCCTACCTACTCTTCTCTCTTCTTACCTACTATGCGCTGATTCCCATCTGCAATATTCTAATTTTTTTAAGCCTGCTCAGCAATATATTTTCAAATTTGCACCTTTGATACTGCGTCATACCTACCTACCTACTACAGTTACAATCCCATTATTCCCATTCAACTTAAAGCCACTTGCTCCTATCACTGTTTGCTTACGCATGTACTGAGGCTTGTGTCTTCGGCCGCGTTTCAGGTTATCCGTCGCCGCAGAGCCGGGCTACATCTGCTCTTTTTGAGCTACCGCGTGGCCACGCGTGCGCCACTCACGCCCGCCCGTGCCAGAGGTCACTGACCGCGCGAGCCTCAGCCTTTCGCCGCGCATCTTCGCCGACAAAATAAGGAGCGTAAGCCGTAAACCGATTATTATTTTAAATTCTAACCATTTTGTTTCACTTTGAACTTTTTCAACTGCTTACTATTGATTATTTCATTGATTGTTTCGCGTTCAAATCATGTCTAAATCACCAGTACCCATGCTTGGCGATAGCTTAGCATCGCTTGATGAGCTCGCTGAGCTCAAGGTCAAGCGTAGCTCGGTTAAGGGACAAGTAACTAAGTACACTAATTACCTAGCTCAAATTGATAAAAATGAGACTTTATCCGAACTTAAAATCAATGAATTAACTGTAAGATTGAACAAGTTTTTGGATCTTCAATCAAACTTTGATAGGATGCAGACTCGCATTGAAGTTTTAAATAGATTAAATCTTGAAAGTGAATTGACGGAGCGAGACAGTATAGAGGATAATATTTTCTCTTGTATAGCTCTCACTCAAGTCTTACTAAAGTCAGATTCTCCCCGTAACCCTGATCACTCCTCGCACTCGTGCTGTAATCATGATGAGTCTCCTCAATCATATCATGCGGCCAGTTTCAAACTTCCCGTTATTCTAATTCACAAATTTGACGGGACATTTTATAAGTGGTTAGAGTTTCGCGACACATATGAGTCACTTATTCATAACAATGATAGAATCCAACCTGTGCACAAGTTTCACTATTTGTGTTCCTATCTCGAAGGAGAAGCCGCCCGAATTATTTCCAATTTAGCAATATCAGAAGATAATTACGATAAGGCGTGGGATCTTCTCGGGGAAAGATATAACAACAAACGACAACTAACCATTTAAATTCTCTTTTTAAAATAGAACAGGTGCGAAACGAGTCTGATAAGTCACTTAGATACTTAGGGGATCAGGTAACTAAGAATTTACGAGCATTAAATTCATTAGGTCAACCGACCGAACATTGGGACACAATAATTGTGCATATGATCAGTAGCAAACTAGACCAGAATAGTTTCACTAAATGGGAGGAGTACAAAAGTGACCTTCATGATCTACCTTCATTTAACGATTTCAAACAATTCCTTAACTCGCGTGCTGATGTTTTAGAATCCTTGAATAGATCCAAAAGGGATCAATCAAAAAATAACCAAAGATCAGTCTCTAATACAAAATCATTTGCGATTTCAGCTGATAATGCAGAGCGGTCTTGCGTCGTTTGCAAAGGTGACCATCGCCTCACTGATTGCAAGGTCTATAAGGCGCTGTCTACCGACGAGCGATGGAAACAAGTAACAAAGCTCAAGCTGTACCACAACTGCTTGCGACCAGGGCATACCACAAATCGCTGCCGCTTGGGTGGCTGTCGGGTATGTAAGAGGCAACACAACACAACATTACACAAACACAACACAGACACTTCTAAACCATCTGAGCCTTCTTCGGGTCAAGTAAATATCAAGGAAGATATCATAGAAAAGGAGTCCACATCAGTCGCTATGTCAGCAGTTTCTTCCAATGAAATATTGCTGTCAACTGCGATTATAGAAATCAGGAATGCAAAGAACAACAAAACTGAAAGGGTTAGGGCCCTTCTAGATTCCGCGAGTCAGTCTTCTTTCATCACTAACGATTTAAAGCTAAGGCTTCAACTGACTTCGCAGCCACAAAACTCAATTAGCATCTTAGAAATAGGAGATTCCAAGCTAAATATACAGCCACAGCGTTGCTTGGCAGAAATAAAATCTAAACACAATACATTTGCTCGAAACATGCAATTTTTAGTCTTGCCACAGATAACCCAATCTCTGCCTACTCAGTACATCAAAGTCAATCACCTCAGAATACCGGATCATACAAATGGCAGATCCCCACTTCAATGTGCCCGCTCAAGTAGATGTCCTATTAGGAGCTGACATTTTCTGGGACCTCATGGGAACTGAACAAAAATCACTCGGACCAAAGTTACCAGTCCTACATAGCTCTAAATTAGGCTGGCTTATTGCTGGACCTATCTCTGCTTCACGTGGCTCAAACTTCACTAAAGGCTATTGTAAAGTAGCTAATAATACTGATGATCTGGAGTCACTTCTAAAAAACTTCTGGGAGTGTGAAGATTTGCCCCTCTCTAAACAACCTAAGCCAATAATAACATAATGTGAAAAACATTTTATTGAGCACACCACTCGCTTAGAGAGTGGAAGGTTTTGTGTTAGACTCCCGCTCATAGATTCCCCAGACTGTCTGGGAGATTCCTATTTTTCAGCCAGAAAGCGCTTTTTTAATCTCGAAAGGCGCCTTGACAAAAATCCTAATATAAAGCAAATGTATTCTGATTTTATAAATGAATATAGGGACTTAGGTCACCTTTCAGATACCGAAGTAGAACGACCAACAAACTCTTACTTTTTACCACACCATGCTGTGTTTAAAGAGAATAGTGAATCAACAAAGCTACGCGTGGTTTTTGATGCATCTGCGCGTACATCATCAGGCTACTCAATAAATGACATACAGATGGTAGGGCCTAATATACAGGATTCATTATTCAATATCTTATTAAGGTTCCGACACTATACGTTCGTACTTTCAGGAGACATTGAAAAACAATACAGACAAATAACTCTCAATGAAACAGACAGAAACTTACAATTGATTTTATGGAGGGAGGATAGTTCCCTCCCCTTAAAAACTTTAAGGTTAAATACAGTAACTTATGGCTTTGCTAGCGCAAGCTTTATAGCAGCCAAATGTTTATGGCAGCTGGGTGAAGTAGCTGATCCGCTGACCAAGGCAATTATACAAACAGATTTTTATTGTGATGATTTGCTAACAGGAGCCGACACAGAACCAGAACTACTACAAATAAAGCAAAATATAGCCAGCACCTTAAGGTCAGGCTGCTTTAACTTAAGAAAATACAGATCAAACTCACAAAGGGTTTTAAACTCTGAACAAGGCAATGCTGAGGTAGACAACCTAGCTATTAGCCAATCCTTTCACACACTAGGACTCGGTTGGAATCCTAGCCAAGATATACTACATTTTAGTATCGATAATAGCACAACAGAAGTACCTACTAAACGATCTATCTTATCCACAACCTTTAAAATCTTTAAACCTTTAGGTCTTTTGACCCTATGTAGAAATCAAGTTTTAACAAAGAATTGAGGATATGAAAAATCGCTACAGAAACTACTCCCGGCCCGGGCAGGTAGCTACTGACGAAAACTTCTTTTATCTTATAATCGTCCCAATGTGTTTCCATTGTGAATGTTTACATATTTATCATATAGAAATCAAGTTTTAACAAAGAATTGAGGATATGAAAAATCGCTACAGAAACTACTCCCGGCCCGGGCAGGTAGCTACTGACGAATACTACTTTTGTCTTATAATCGTCCCAATGTGTTTCCTTTGTGAATGTTTACATATTATTCATATAAAAATCAAGTTTTGACAAAGAATTGACGATATGAAAAAATCGCTACAGAAACTACTCCCGGCCCGGGCAGGTAGCTACTGACGAAAACTACTTTTGTCTTATAATCGTCCCCCCGGCCCGGGCAGGTAGCTACTGACGAATACTACTTTTGTCTTATAATCGTCCCAATGTGTTTCCTTTGTCAATGTTTACATATAATTCATATAAAAATCAAGTTTTGACAAAGAATTGACGAAATGAAAAAATCGCTACAGAAACTACTCCCGGCCCGGGCAGGTAGCTACTGACGAAAACTTCTTTTATCTTATAATCGTCCCAATGTGTTTCCATTGTGAATTTTTACATATTTATCATATAGAAATCAAGTTTTAACAAAGAATTGAGGATATGAAAAATCGCTACAGAAACTACTCCCGGCCCGGGCAGGTAGCTACTGACGAATACTACTTTTGTCTTATAATCGTCCCAATGTGTTTCCTTTGTGAATGTTTACATATTATTCATATAAAAATCAAGTTTTGACAAAGAATTGACGATATGAAAAAATCGCTACAGAAACTACTCCTGGCCCGGGCAGGTAGCTACTGACGAAAAATACTTTTGTCTTATAATCGTCCCCCCGGCCCGGGCAGATAGCTACTGACGAATACTACTTTTGTCTTATAATCGTCCCAATGTGTTTCCTTTGTCAATGTTTACATATTATTCATATAAAAATCAAGTTTTGACAAAGAATTGACGATATGAAAAAAACATTACAAAAACTACTCCCGGCCCGGGCAGGTAGCTACTGACCAAAACTACTTGTGTCTTATAATCGTCCCAATGTGTTTCCATTGTGAATGTTTACATATTTATCATATAAAAATCTAGTTTTGACAAAGAATTGACGATATGAAAAAATCGCTACAGAAACTACTCCCGGCCCGGGCAGGTAGCTACTGACGAAAACTACTTTTGTCTTATAATCGTCCCAATGTGTTTCCATTGTGATTGTTTTCATATTTATCATATAGAAATCGAGTTTTGACAAAGAATTGACGATATGAAAAAAACATTACAAAATCGACTCCCGGCCCGGGCAGGTAGCTACTGACGAATACTACTTTTGTCTTATAATCGTCCCAATGTGTTTCCATTGTGAATGTTTACATATTTATCATATAAAATTCAAGTTTTGACAAAGAATTGAGGATATGAAAAAATCGCTTCAGAAACTACTCCCGGCCCGGGCAGGTAGCTACTGATGAAAACTACTTTTGTCTTATAATCGTCCCAATGTGTTTCCATTGTGAATGTTTACATATTTATCATATAAAAATCAAGTTTTGACAAAGAATTGACGATATGAAAAAATCGCTACAGAAACTACTCCCGGCCCGGGCAGGTAGCTACCTACGAAAACTACTTTTGTCTTATAATCGTCCCAATGTGTTTCCATTGTGAATGTTTACATATTTATCATATAAAAATCAAGTTTTGACAAAGAATTGACGATATGAAAAAATCGCTACAGAAACTACTCCCGGCCCGGGCAGGTAGCTACCTACGAAAACTACTTTTGTCTTATAATCGTCCCAATGTGTTTCCATTGTGAATGTTTACATATTTATCATATAAAAATCAAGTTTTGACAAAAAATTGACGATATGAAAAAATCGCTACAGAAACTACTCCCGGCCCGGGCAGGTAGGTACTGATGAAAACTACTTTTGTCTTATAATCTTCCCAATGTGTTTCCATTGTGAATGTTTACATATTTATCATTTAAAAATGAAGTTTTGACAAAGAATTGAGGATATGAAAAAATCGCTACAGAAACTACTCCCGGCCCGGGCAGGTAGCTACTGACGAAAACTACTTTTGTCTTAAAATCGTCCCAATGTGTTTCCATTGTGAATGTTTACATATTTATCATATAAAAATCAAGTTTTGACAAAGAATTGACGATATGAAAAAATCGCTACAGAAACTACTCCCGGCCCGGGCACGTAGCTACTGACGAAAACTACTTTTGTCTTATAATCGTCCCAATGTGTTTCCATTGTGAATGTTTACATATTTATCATATAAAAATCAAGTTTTGACAAAGAATTGACGATATGAAAAAATCGCTACAGAAACTACTCCCGGCCCGGGCAGGTAGCTACTGACGAAAACTACTTTTGTCTTATAATCGTCCCAATGTGTTTCCATTGTGAATGTTTACATATTTATCATATAAAATTCAAGTTTTGACAAAGAATTGAGGATATGAAAAAATCGCTACAGAAACTACTCCCGGCCCGGGCAGGTAGCTACTGACGAAAACTTCTTTTATCTTATAATCGTCCCAATGTGTTTCCATTGTGAATGTTTACATATTTATCATATAGAAATCAAGTTTTAACAAAGAATTGAGGATATGAAAAATCGCTACAGAAACTACTCCCGGCCCGGGCAGGTAGCTACTGACGAAAACTACTTTTGTCTTATAATCGTCCCAATGTGTTTCCTTTGTGAATGTTTACATATTATTCATATAAAAATCAAGTTTTGACAAAGAATTGACGATATGAAAAAATCGCTACAGAAACTACTCCCGGCCCGGGCAGGAAGCTACTGACGAAAACTACTTTTGTCTTATAATCGTCCCAATGTGTTTCCATTGTGAATGTTTACATATTTATCATATAAAAATCAAGTTTTGACAAAGAATTGACGATATGAAAAAATCGCTACAGAAACTACTCCCGGCCCGGGCAGGTAGGTACTGACGAAAATTACTTTTGTCTTATAATCGTCCCAATGTGTTTCCATTGTGATTGTTTTCATATTTATCATATAGAAATCAAGTTTTGACAAAGAATTGACGATATGAAAAAATCGCTACAGAAACTACTCCCGGCCCGGGCAGGTAGCTACTGACGAAAACTACTTTTGTCTTATAATCGTCCCAATGTGTTTCCATTGTGATTGTTTTCATATTTATCATATAGAAATCAAGTTTTGACAAAGAATTGACGATATGAAAAAAACATTACAAAATCGACTCCCGGCCCGGGCAGGTAGCTACTGACGAAAACTACTTTTGTCTTATAATCGTCCCAATGTGTTTCCATTGTGAATGTTTACATATTTATCATATAAAAATCAAGTTTTGACAAAGAATTGACGATATGAAAAAATCGCTACAGAAACTACTCCCGGCCCGGGCAGGTAGCTACTGACGAAAACTTCTTTTGTCTTATAATCGTCCCAATGTGTTTCCATTATGATTGTTTTCATATTTATCATATAGAAATCAAGTTTCGACAAAGAATTGACGATATGAAAAAATTATTACAAAAACTACTCCCGGCCCGGGCAGGTAGCTACTGACGAAAACTTCTTTTATCTTATAATCGTCCCAATGTGTTTCCATTGTGAATGTTTACATATTTATCATATAGAAATCAAGTTTTAACAAAGAATTGAGGATATGAAAAATCGCTACAGAAACTACTCCCGGCCCGGGCAGGTAGCTACTGACGAATACTACTTTTGTCTTATAATCGTCCCAATGTGTTTCCTTTGTGAATGTTTACATATAATTCATATAAAAATCAAGTTTTGACAAAGAATTGACGATATGAAAAAATCGCTACAGAAACTACTCCCGGCCCGGGCAGGTAGCTACTGACGAAAACTACTTTTGTCTTATAATCGTCCCAATGTGTTTCCATTGTGAATGTTTACATATTTATCATATAAAAATCAAGTTTTGACAAAGAATTGACGATATGAAAAAATCGCTACAGAAACTACTCCCGGCCCGGGCAGGTAGGTACTGACGAAAACTTCTTTTGTCTTATAATCGTCCCAATGTGTTTCCATTGTGATTGTTTTCATATTTATCATATTGAAATCAAGTTTTGACAAAGAATTGACGATATGAAAAAAACATTACAAAAACTACTCCCGGCCCGGGCAGGTAGCTACTGACGAAAACTACTTTTGTCTTATAATCGTCCCAATGTGTTTCCATTGTGAATGTTTACATATTTATCATATAAAAATCAAGTTTTGACAAAGAATTGACGATATGAAATAATCGCTACAGAAACTACTCCCGGCCCGGGCAGGTAGCTACTGACGAAAACTACTTTTGTCCTTTAATCGTCCCAATGTGTTTCCATTGTGAATGTTTACATATTTATCATATAAAAATCAGGTTTTGACAAAGAATTGACGATATGAAAAAAACATTACAAAAACTACTCCCGGCCCGGGCAGGTATTTACTGACGAAAACTTCTTTTGTCTTATAATCGTCCCAATGTGTTTCCATTGTGATTGTTTTCATATTTATCATATAGAAATCAAGTTTTGACAAAGAATTGACGATATGAAAAAAACATTGCAAAAACTACTCCCGGCCCGGGCAGGTAGCTACTGACGAAAACTACTTTTGTCTTATAATCGTCCCAATGTGTTTCCATTGTGATTGTTTTCATATTTATCATATAGAAATCGAGTTTTGACAAAGAATTGACGATATGAAAAAAACATTATAAAAACTACTCCCGGCCCGGGCAGGTAGCTACTGACCAAAACTACTTTTGTCTTATAATCGTCCCAATGTGTTTCCATTGTGAATGTTTACATATTTATCATATAAAAATCAAGTTTTGACAAAGAATTGACGATATGAAAAAATCGCTACAGAAACTACTCCCGGCCCGGGCAGGTAGCTACTGACGAAAACTACTTTTGTCTTATAATCGTCCCAATGTGTTTCCATTGTGAATGTTTACATATTTATCATATAAAAATCAAGTTTTGACAAAGAATTGACGATATGAAAAAATCGCTACAGAAACTACTCCCGGCCCGGGCAGGTAGCTACTGACGAAAACTACTTTTGTCTTATAATCGTCCCTATGTGTTTCCATTGTGAATGTTTACATATTTATCATATAAAAATCAAGTTTTGACAAAGAATTGAGGATATGAAAAAATCGCTACAGAAACTACTCCCGGCCCGGGCAGGTAGCTACTGACGAAAACTACTTTTGTCTTATAATCGTCCCAATGTGTTTCCATGGTGATTGTTTTCATATTTATCATATAGAAATCGAGTTTTGACAAAGAATTGACGATATGAAAAAAACTTTACAAAAACTACTCCCGGCCCGGGCAGGTAGCTACTGACGAAAACTACTTTTGTCTTATAATCGTCCCAATGTGTTTCCATTGTGAATGTTTACATATTTATCATATAAAAATCAAGTTTTGACAAAGAATGGACGATATGAAAAAATCGCTACAGAAACTACTCCCGGCCCGGGCAGGTGGCTACTGACGAAAACTACTTTTGTCTTATAATCGTCCCAATGTGTTTCCATTGTGATTGTTTTCATATTTATCATATAAAATTCAAGTTTTGACAAAGAATTGACGATATGAAAAAATCGCTACAGAAACTACTCCCGGCCCGGGCAGGTAGGTACTGACGAAAACTTCTTTTGTCTTATAATCGTCCCAATGTGTTACCATTGTGATTGTTTTCATATTTATCATATAGAAATCGAGTTTTGACAAAGAATTGACGATATGAAAAAAACTTTACAAAAACTACTCCCGGCCCGGGCAGGTAGCTACTGACGAAAACTACTTTTGTCTTATAATCGTCCCAATGTGTTTCCATTGTAAATGTTTACATATTTATCATATAAAAATCAAGTTTTGACAAAGAATGGACGATATGAAAAAATCGCTACAGAAACTACTCCCGGCCCGGGCAGGTAGCTACGGACGAAAACTACTTTTGTCTTATAATCGTCCCAATGTGTTTCCATTGTGATTGTTTTCATATTTATCATATAGAAATCAAGTTTCGACAAAGAATTGACGATATGAAAAAATTATTACAAAAACTACTCCCGGCCCGGGCAGGTAGCTACTGACCAAAACTACTTTTGTCTTATAATCGTCCCAATGTGTTTCCATTGTGAATGTTTACATATTTATCATATAAAATTCAAGTTTTGACAAAGAATTGAGGATATGAAAAAATCGCTACAGAAACTACTCCCGGCCCGGGCAGGTAGCTACTGACGAAAACTTCTTTTATCTTATAATCGTCCCAATGTGTTTCCATTGTGAATGTTTACATATTTATCATATAGAAATCAAGTTTTAACAAAGAATTGAGGATATGAAAAATCGCTACAGAAACTACTCCCGGCCCGGGCAGGTAGTTACTGACGAAAACTTCTTTTATCTTATAATCGTCCCAATGTGTTTCCATTGTGAATTTTACATATTTATCATATAGAAATCAAGTTTTAACAAAGAATTGAGGATATGAAAAATCGCTACAGAAACTCCTCCCGGCCCGGGCAGGTAGCCTTAAATATTTAATGAGCGACGTGACCACACTCTAGAAAGCCTCGCGGCGGACTGATTTTCGCGCAGCGTTTTATAGTAGTTTTAAAATATTTATAGAAAAATAATAGCAACAAAATCATAAAAATTTTAAATGTATGATTTTAAAAAAGATACTTCACTTTATTGGTAGGCTATTATTATATTAAATTAAATAAGGTATATCGGTAAAAACATCATTTAAAAATGTGAAATATTCGTAATATTTCACATTTTTTTAATTTTAATTTCTCATAGTAGGATACCAAAACCAAACATCTATCTAAGTAAGTTTTTAGCCAAGGATCTCATCAGTAGGTTATATTTTTTTCTTAATTAGATATGTCAGTATTTTCTATTATTTTGAGCTTCGAAACTGATGCTGAAAGGGAAATTATGAAAACCTCTCACAAGTTATCTTGATAGAACGCGTACATACTATATTAATCGAAATATTTTATAGTCAAACAATTGGACACTAAAATTTCCTAAAATTATTAGTAAATAACATATACTATAAGATAAGTGGTTCATGATATAAACGGGTTTGAAAAGTACTGTTTCTGCGCATTTTAGGAATAAACGCTCTTAAGCCCAAAATGCTTCTGCAGAAGTTGTGGGCCCTAAAACTCGATTGGGACCAGCCTGTACCCACTTCAATTCAAATCAATTGGTTCCAATTTGTAAATAATCTCAAATACCTTAAGGAGCTAAAGATACCTAGAAATGTTTTATGTAACTCAACTTCATATATTGAAATACATACCTTCAGTGATACATCGCAGGTAGCTTATGGCACCTGTGTTTATCTACAAGGAACTGAAACATGTAATCTACTGTGTGCAAAATCACGAGTTGCCCCTACTATGCCTACCACTGTGCCGCGCTTGGAGCTACGAGCTAGCCTTCTCGCAGCTCGCCTCACTTCCACTGTAGTCAGCGCGCTTAGGAAACCTATAGTGCGTTGTGTTTATTGGTCTGACTCGAGCGTGGTATTGGCTTGGCTAGGTACATGCCCTTCCAAGTTAAAAACATATGTTGCCAATAGAGTAGCTACAATTCAAGAATTCACTAAAGATTCTACATGGCGGTATGTACCTACTAAGTTAAACCCCGCAGACCTAGCCTCCCGAGGGGTGGATCCGCAAAAGGCTATTGAAGAAAATATGTGGTGTCATGGGCCTTCATATTTACTTGAACCAGAGAAACAATGGCCCACATTAGACAAAAACACACACTTGCAAAACAAACCAGAAATCAAACGTGTCACATTACACACACAAGTACAGGTACAATCACTGATTAATTTTGATAAATACTCTAACCTTAAAAAACTACAACGCACCATAGCTTATGTATGGCATTTTATAAATAAATGTAAGAAACAGCTCCACACAGAGCACTTAAGTGTCGATGAACTCGACTACGCACTAACGACGTTAGTTAAAATTTCACAAGAACAATCCTTTCCGAAAGAATTAGAAGCAATTCGCCAACAAACCAAATTAAGTTCTAAATCAAATATACTCGCTCTTTCACCATTCATTGACTCTCAGGGAATCCTGAGAGTAGGGGGGAGGCTCGCTAAGTCGGACTTTAATTTTGATAAGAAACATCCGATGTTACTATGTTCTAAACATGCACTCACAAAACTATTTTTCACACACGAACACGCACGCCTCTTACATGCTGGACCGCAGCTCATGCTGGCTACGACCCGTGAGCAGTTCTGGACAGTGGGTGGCAGAGACCTAGCACGACGCACGGCCCGCGGATGTGTTACATGTAATCGTCATCGTGGTAAAACCATGTCCAACATTATGGGTAATTTAATAAAGCAACGCATAACTACAGACTTTCCATTCACGAGTTTATCGTTGGACATGGGTGGCCCATTTTTAATTACAGATCGCCGTGGACGCGGCTGCAAGATAACTAAATGTTACCTCTGTGTGTTTATATGTCATAGATATAAGTGTATTCATTGAGAGGCTGTCAGCGAGTTATCCGATTATAAGATAAAAGTAGTTTTCGTCAGTAGCTACCTGCCCGGGCCGGGAGTAGTTTCTGTAGCGATTTTTTCATATCCTCAATTCTTTGTTAAAACTTGAATTCTATATGATAAATATGTAAACATTCACAATGGAAACACATTGGGACGATTATAAGATAAAAGTAGTTTTCGTCAGTACCTACCTGCCCGGGCCAGGAGTAGTTTCTGTAGCAATTTTTTCATATCCTCAATTCTTTGTCGAAACTTGATTTCTATATGATAAATATGAAAACAATCACAATGGAAACACATTGGGACGATTATAAGACAAAAGTAGTTTTCGTCAGTACCTACCTGCCCGGGCCGGGAGTAGATTTTGTAATGTTTTTTTCATATCGTCAATTCTTTGTCAAAACTTGATTTCTATATGATAAATATGAAAACAATCACAATGGAAACACATTGGGACGATTATAAGACGTAGTTTTCATCAGTAGCTACCTGCCCGGGCCGGGAGTAGTTTTTGTAATGTTTTTTTCATATCGTCAATTCTTTGTCAAAACTTGATTTCTATATGATAAATATGAAAACAATCACCATGGAAACACATTGGGACGATTATAAGACAAAAGTAGTTTTCGTCAGTAGCTACCTGCCCAGGCCGGGAGTAGTTTCTGTAGCGATTTTTTCATATCCTCAATTCTTTGTCAAAACTTGATTTCTATATGATAAATATGTAAACATTCACAATGGAAACACATTGGGACGATTATAAGACTAAAGTAGTTTTGGTCAGTAGCTACCTGCCCGGGCCGGGAGTAGATTCTGTAGCGATTTTTTCATATCGTCAATTCTTTGTCAAAACTTGATTTCTATATGATAAATATGAAACAATCACCATGGAAACACATTGGGACGATTATAAGACTAAAGTAGTTTTGGTCAGTAGCTACCTGCCCGGGCCGGGAGTAGTTTTTGTAATGTTTTTTTCATATCGGCAATTCTTTGTCAAAACTTGATTTCTATATGATAAATATGAAAACAATCACCATGGAAACACATTGGGACGATTATAAGACTAAAGTAGTTATCGTCAGTAGCTACCTGCCCGGGCCGGGAGTAGTTTCTGTAGCGATTTTTTCATATCCTCAATTCTTTGTCAAAACTTGAATTTTATATGATAAATATGTAAACATTCACAATGGAAACACATTGGGACGATTATAAGACAAAAGTAGTTTTGGTCAGTAGCTACCTGCCCGGGCCGGGAGTAGTTTTTGTAATAATTTTTTCATATCGTCAATTCTTTGTCGAAACTTGATTTCTATATGATAAATATGAAAACAATCACAATGGTAACACATTGGGACGATTATAAGACAAAAGTAGTTTTCGTCCGTAGCTACCTGCCCGGGCCGGGAGTAGTTTCTGTAGCGATTTTTTCATATCGTCCATTCTTTGTCAAAACTTGATTTTTATATGATAAATATGTAAACATTCACAATGGAAACACATTGGGACGATTATAAGACAAAAGTAGTTTTCGTCAGTAGCTATGCCCGGGCCGGGAGTAGTTTTTGTAAAGTTTTTTTCATATCGTCAATTCTTTGTCAAAACTCGATTTCTATATGATAAATATGAAAACAATCACAATGGTAACACATTGGGACGATTATAAGACAAAAGAAGTTTTCGTCAGTAGCTACCTGCCCGGGCCGGGAGTAGTTTCTGTAGCGATTGTTTCATATCGTCCATTCTTTGTCAAAACTTGAATTTTATATGATAAATATGTAAACATTCACAATGGAAACACATTGGGACGATTATAAGACAAAAGTAGTTTTGGTCAGTAGCTACCTGCCCGGGCCGGGAGTAGTTTTTGTAATAATTTTTTCATATCGTCAATTCTTTGTCGAAACTTGATTTCTATATGATAAATATGAAAACAATCACAATGGTAACACATTGGGACGATTATAAGACTAAAGTAGTTTTGGTCAGTAGCTACCTGCCCGGGCCGGGAGGAGTTTCTGTAGCGATTTTTCATATCCTCAATTCTTTGTTAAAACTTGATTTCTATATGATAAATATGTAAAATTCACAATGGAAACACATTGGGACGATTATAAGATAAAAGAAGTTTTCGTCAGTAACTACCTGCCCGGGCCGGGAGTAGTTTCTGTAGCGATTTTTCATATCCTCAATTCTTTGTTAAAACTTGATTTCTATATGATAAATATGTAAACATTCACAATGGAAACACATTGGGACGATTATAAGATAAAAGAAGTTTTCGTCAGTAGCTACCTGCCCGGGCCGGGAGTAGTTTCTGTAGCGATTTTTTCATATCCTCAATTCTTTGTCAAAACTTGAATTTTATATGATAAATATGTAAACATTCACAATGGAAACACATTGGGACGATTATAAGACAAAAGTAGTTTTCGTCAGTAGCTACCTGCCCGGGCCGGGAGTAGATTTTGTAATGATTTTTTCATATCGTCAATTCTTTGTCAAAACTTGATTTCTATATGATAAATATGAAAACAATCACAATGGAAACACATTGGGACGATTATAAGACAAAAGTAGTTTTCGTCAGTAGCTACGTGCCCGGGCCGGGAGTAGTTTCTGTAGCGATTTTTTCATATCCTCAATTCTTTGTCAAAACTTGAATTTTATATGATAAATATGTAAACATTCACAATGGAAACACATTGGGACGATTATAAGACAAAAGTATTTTGGTCAGTAGCTACCTGCCCGGGCCGGGAGTAGTTTTTGTAATAATTTTTACATATCGTCAATTCTTTGTCGAAACTTGATTTCTATATGATAAATATGAAAACAATCACAATGGTAACACATTGGGACGATTATAAGACTAAAGTAGTTTTGGTCAGTAGCTACCTGCCCGGGCCGGGAGGAGTTTCTGTAGCGATTTTTCATATCCTCAATTCTTTGTTAAAACTTGATTTCTATATGATAAATATGTAAAATTCACAATGGAAACACATTGGGACGATTATAAGATAAAAGAAGTTTTCGTCAGTAACTACCTGCCCGGGCCGGGAGTAGTTTCTGTAGCGATTTTTCATATCCTCAATTCTTTGTTAAAACTTGATTTCTATATGATAAATATGTAAACATTCACAATGGAAACACATTGGGACGATTATAAGATAAAAGAAGTTTTCGTCAGTAGCTACCTGCCCGGGCCGGGAGTAGTTTCTGTAGCGATTTTTTCATATCCTCAATTCTTTGTCAAAACTTGAATTTTATATGATAAATATGTAAACATTCACAATGGAAACACATTGGGACGATTATAAGACAAAAGTAGTTTTCGTCAGTAGCTACCTGCCCGGGCCGGGAGTAGATTTTGTAATGATTTTTTCATATCGTCAATTCTTTGTAAAAACTTGATTTCTATATGATAAATATGAAAACAATCACAATGGAAACACATTGGGACGATTATAAGACAAAAGTAGTTTTCGTCAGTAGCTACGTGCCCGGGCCGGGAGTAGTTTCTGAAGGGATTTTTTCATATCCTCAATTCTTTGTCAAAACTTGATTTTTATATGATAAATATGTAAACATTCACAATGGAAACACATTGGGACGATTATAAGACAAAAGTAGTTTTCGTCAGTAGCTACGTGCCCGGGCCGGGAGTAGTTTCTGAAGCGATTTTTTCATATCCTCAATTCTTTGTCAAAACTTGAATTTTATATGATAAATATGTAAACATTCACAATGGAAACACATTGGGTCGATTATAAGACAAAAGTAGTTTTCGTCAGTAGCTACCTGCCCGGGCCGGGAGTAGTTTTTGTAATGTTTTTTTCATATCGTCAATTCTTTGTCGAAACTTGATTTCTATATGATAAATATGAAAACAATCACAATGGAAACACATTGGGAGGATTATAAGACAAAAGAAGTTTTCGTCAGTACCTACCTGCCCGGGCCGGGAGTAGTTTCTGTAGCGATTTTTTCATATCGTCAATTCTTTGTCAAAACTTGATTTTTTTAATGATAAATATGTAAACATTCACAATGGAAACACATTGGGACGATTATAAGACAAAAGTAGATTTCGTCAGTAGCAACCTTCCCGGGCCGGGAGTAGTTTTTGTAATGTTTTTTTCATATCGTCAATTATGTGTCAAAACTTGATTTTTATATGATAAATATGAAAACAATCACAATGGAAACACATTGGGACGATTATAAGACAAAAGTAGTTTTCGTCAGTAGCTACCTGCCCGGGCCGGGAGTAGTTTCTGTAGCGATTTTTTCATATCGTCAATTCTTTGTCAAAACTTGATTTTTTTAATGATAAATATGTAAACATTCACAATGGAAACACATTGGGACGATTATAAGACAAAAGTAATTTTCGTCAGTAGCAACCTGCCCGGGCCGGGAGTAGTTTTTGTAATGTTTTTTTCATATCGTAAATTTTTTGTCAAAACTTGATTTTTATATGATAAATATGAAAACAATCACAATGGAAACACATTGGGACGATTATAAGACAAAAGCAGTTTTCGTCAGTAGCTACCTGCCCGGGTCGGGAGTAGTTTCTGTAGCGATTTTTTCATATCGTCAATTCTTTGTCAAAACTTGATTTTTATATGATAAATATGTAAACATTCACAATGGAAACACATTGGGACGATTAAAGTACAAAATTAGATTTCGTCAGTAGCTACCTGCCCGGGCCGGGAGTAGTTTCTGTAGCGATTTTTTCATATCATCAATTCTTTGTCAAAACTTGAATTTTATATGATAAATATGTAAACATTCACAATGGAAACACATTGGGACGATTATAAGACAAAAGTAGTTTTCGTCAGTAGCTACCTGCCCGGGCCGGGAGTAGATTTTGTAATGTTTTTTTCCTATCGTCAATTCTTTGTCAAAACTTGATTTCTATATAATAAATATGAAAACAATCACCATGGAAACACATTGGGACGATTATAAGTCAAAAGTTGTTTTGGTCAGTAGCTACCTGCCCGGGCCGGGAGGAGTTTCTGTAGCGATTTTTCATATCCTCAATTCTTTGTTAAAACTTGATTTCTATATGATAAATATGTAAACATTCACAATGGAAACACATTGGGACGATTATAAGATAAAAGAAGTTTTCGTCAGTAACTAGCTGCCCGGACCGGGAGTAGTTTCTGTAGCGATTTTTTCATATCCTCAATTCTTTGTCAAAACTTCATTTTAAAATGATAAATATGTAAACATTCACAATGGAAAAACATTGGGATGATTATAAGACAAAAGAAGTTTTCGTCAGTAGCTACCTGCCCGGGCCGGGAGTAGTTTCTGTAGCGATTTTTTCATATCGTCAATTCTTTGTCAAAACTTGATTTTTATATGATAAATATGTAAACATTCACAATGGAAACACATTGGGACGATTATAAGACAAAAGTAGTTTTCGTCAGTAGCTACCTGCCCGGGCCGGGAGTAGATTTTGTAATGTTTTTTTCATATCGTCAATTCTTTGTAAAAACTTGATTTCTATATGATAAATATGAAAACAATCACAATGGAAACACATTGGGACGATTATAAGACAAAAGTAGTTTTCGTCAGTAGCTACGTGCCCGGGCCGGGAGTAGTTTCTGAAGCGATTTTTTCATATCCTCAATTTTTTGTCAAAACTTGATTTTTATATGATAAATATGTAAACATTCACAATGGAAACACATTGGGACGATTATAAGACAAAAGTAGTTTTCGTCAGTAGCTACGTGCCCGGGCCGGGAGTAGTTTCTGAAGCGATTTTTTCATATCCTCAATTCTTTGTCAAAACTTGAATTTTATATGATAAATATGTAAACATTCACAATGGAAACACATTGGGTTGATTATAAGACAAAAGTAGTTTTCGTCAGTAGCTACCTGCCCGGGCCGGGAGTAGATTTTGTAATGTTTTTTTTCATATCGTCAATTCTTTGTCAAAACTTGATTTCTATATGATAAATATGAAAACAATCACAATGGAAACACATTGGGATGATTATAAGACAAAAGTAGATTTCGTCAGTAGCTACGTGCCCGGGCCGGGAGTAGTTTCTGAAGCGATTTTTTCATATCCTCAATTCTTTGTCAAAACTTGATTTTTATATGATAAATATGTAAACATTCACAATGGAAACACATTGGGACGATTATAAGACAAAAGTAGTTTTGGTCAGTAGCTACCTGCCCGGGCCGGGAGTAGTTTTTGTAATGTTTTTTCATATCGTCAATTCTTTGTCAAAACTCGATTTCTATATGATAAATATGAAAACAATCACAATGGAAACACATTGGGACGATTATAAGACAAAAGAAGTTTTCGTCAGTACCAACCTGCCCGGGCCGGGAGTAGTTTCTGTAGCGATTTTTTCATATCAACAATTCTTTGTCAAAACTTGATTTGTTTAATGATAAATATGTAAACATTCACAATGGAAACACATTGGGACGATTATAAGGCAAAAGTAGTTTTCGTCAGTAGCAACCTGCCCGGGCCGGGAGTAGTTCTTGTAATGTTTTTTTCATATCGTCAATTATTTGTCAAAACTTGATTTTTATATGATAAATATGAAAACAATCACAATGGATACACATTGGGACGATTATAAGACAAAAGTAGTTTTCGTCAGTAGCTACCTGCCCGGGCCGGGAGTAGTTTCTATAGCGATTTTTTCATATCGTCAATTCTTTGTCAAAACTTGATTTTTATATGATAAATATGTAAACATTCACAATGGAAACACATTGGGACGATTATAAGACAAAAGTAGTTTTCGTCAGTAGCTACCTGCCCGGGCCGGGAGTAGATTTTGTAATGTTTTTTTCCTATCGTCAATTCTTTGTCAAAACTTGATTTCTATATGATAAATATGAAAACAATCACAATGGAAACACATTGGGACGATTATAAGACAAAAGCAGTTTTCGTCAGTAGCTACCTGCTCGGGCCGGGAGTAGTTTTTGTAATGTTTTTTTCATATCGTCAATTCTTTGTCAAAACTCGATTTCTATATGATAAATATGAAAACAATCACAATGGAAACACATTTGGACGATTATAAGACAAAAGAAGTTTTCGTCAGTACCTACCTGCCCGGGCCGGGAGTAGTTTCTGTAGCGATTTTTTCATATCGTCATTTCTTTGTCAAAACTTGATTTTTATATGATAAATATGTAAACATTCACAATGGAAACACATTGGGACGATTATAAGACAAAAGTAGTTTTGGTCAGTAGCTACCTGCCCGGGCCGGGAGTAGTTTTTGTAATGTTTTTTTCATATCGTCAATTCTTTGTCAAAACTTGATTTCTATATGATAAATATGAAAACAATCACAATGGAAACACATTGGGACGATTATAAGACAAAAGAAGTTTTCGTCAGTACCTACCTGCCCGGGCCGGGAGTAGTTTCTGTAGCGATTTTTTCATATCGTCAATTCTTTGTCAAAACTTGATTTCTATATGATAAATATGAAAATAATAGCAATGGAAACACATTGGGACGATTATAAGACAAAAGTAGTTTTCGTCAGTAGCTACCTGCCCGGGCCGGGAGTAGTTTCTGTAGCGATTTTTTCATATCGTCAATTCTTTGTCAAAACTTGATTTCTATATGATAAATATGAAAACATTCACAATGGAAACACATTGGGACGATTATAAGACAAAAGTAGTTTTCGTCAGTAGCTACCTGCCCGGGCCGGGAGTAGTTTCTGTAGCGATTTTTTCATATCGTCAATTCTTTGTCAAAACTTGAATTTTATATGATAAATATGTAAACATTCACAATGGAAACACATTGGGTTGATTATAAGACAAAAGTAGTTTTCGTCAGTAGCTACCTGCCCGGGCCGGGAGTAGATTTTGTAATGTTTTTTTTCATATCGTCAATTCTTTGTCAAAACTTGATTTCTATATGATAAATATGAAAACAATCACAACGGAAACACATTGGGATGATTATAAGACAAAAGTAGATTTCGTCAGTAGCTACGTGCCCGGGCCGGGAGTAGTTTCTGAAGCGATTTTTTCATATCCTCAATTCTTTGTCAAAACTTGATTTTTATATGATAAATATGTAAACATTCACAATGGAAACACATTGGGACGATTATAAGACAAAAGTAGTTTTGGTCAGTAGCTACCTGCCCGGGCCGGGAGTAGTTTTTGTAATGTTTTTTTCATATCGTCAATTCTTTGTCAAAACTCGATTTCTATATGATAAATATGAAAACAATCACAATGGAAACACATTGGGACGATTATAAGACAAAAGAAGTTTTCGTCAGTACCTACCTGCCCGGGCCGGGAGTAGTTTCTGTAGCGATTTTTTCATATCGTCAATTCTTTGTCAAAACTTGATTTGTTTAATGATAAATATGTAAACATTCACAATGGAAACACATTGGGACGATTATAAGACAAAAGTAGTTTTCGTCAGTAGCAACCTGCCCGGGCCGGGAGTAGTTTTTGTAATGTTACTTTTGAAACTATCATGGTTATCAACACTAAAGTCATTTAAAACGGGATATTTACCATGATTTGATTTTTGAGTTATCACATCACATCACCACCCTCGGCATCTTAACTCGGTAGTAACATCCCTTACTAACCGTGCTTACGATCTATGCGATGATAAAAGTCTACAGAGTGAGTTGACCCACGTCAGAAATGTTTTAGTGAAGAACGGCTATAAGGTTCGAGCATTGCCAGCTCGTTCCGGCACCATCCATAAACCACACAGGAGTACAGTAGAACGCAAACCAGCATTCTTGCCTTATATAAAAGGAGTGACGGATAAAGTCGCAAATATCCTGCAAAAATCCTCCATTAAAACTGTTTTCACGCCGCTGAAAAAGATCATACACTACCTGCGCACGCCTAAAGATACGTTCCCACTTGAGAAACCAGGGGTGTACAAGATCGACTGTAGCTGTGGAAGCTCCTACATAGGCCAAACGAAGCGTACTATTGCCTGCAGGGTCAAAGAACACATACGAGCAGTTAAGAATCGGGCAACCGAGAAGTCTGCCATAGCGGAACATCTTCTCGAGTCTGGTTCTAACCACTGGATCGAGTTGCACAACCCACAAGTAATCTCAACAGAACGACACTACATACCAAGAATGGTACAGGAGGCCATTGAGATTACGAAACATAGGAACTTCAACCGAGAAGATGGCTTCCAATTATCAGGAACCTGGAACCCTGTTGTGAGAATGTGCAAAAACCGAAGAAGTGATGTACCAACCGCGTCGCGTTCTGATACCGTCAGTGTTGTGTGTCGTGATCGAGCTGCGTTCGATAATAATGAAACCGGTCGTAGTGGTAACGTTCGTAGCAAAAGACAAAAAATGAGGGTAGATCGGTATGTCTGCCCATAAAAACTTACTCGCAGTCGCAGTGCCTTCAGTTATTCCGTGATCATGGCGCATGAAACTGTGCCGAAATATTGGATAACTCAAAAATCAAATCATGGTAAATATCCCGTTTTAAATGACTTTAGTTTTGTAATGTTTTTTTCATATCGTCAATTATTTGTCAAAACTTGATTTTTATATGATAAATATGAAAACAATCACAATGGATATACATTGGGACGATTATAAGACAAAAGTAGTTTTCATCAGTAGCTACCTGCCCGGGCCGGGAGTAGTTTCTGTAGCGATTTTTTCATATCGTCAATTCTTTGTCAAAACTTGATTTTTATATGATAAATATGTAAACATTCACAATGGAAACACATTGGGACGATTATAAGACAAAAGTAGTTTTCGTCAGTAGCTACCTGCCCGGGCCGGGAGTAGATTTTGTAATGTTTTTTTCCTATCGTCAATTCTTTGTCAAAACTTGATTTCGATATGATAAATATGAAAACAATCACAATGGAAACACATTGGGACGATTATAAGACAAAAGTAGTTTTCGTCAGTAGCTACCTGCTCGGGCCGGGAGTAGTTTTTGTAATGTTTTTTTCATATCGTCAATTCTTTGTCAAAACTCGATTTCTATATGATAAATATGAAAACAATCACAATGGAAACACATTTGGACGATTATAAGACAAAAGAAGTTTTCGTCAGTACCTACCTGCCCGGGCCGGGAGTAGTTTCTGTAGCGATTTTTTCATATCGTCATTTCTTTGTCAAAACTTGATTTTTATATGATAAATATGTAAACATTCACAATGGAAACACATTGGGACGATTATAAGACAAAAGTAGTTTTGGTCAGTAGCTACCTGCCCGGGCCGGGAGTAGTTTTTGTAATGTTTTTTTCATATCGTCAATTCTTTGTCAAAACTTGATTTCTATATGATAAATATGAAAACAATCACAATGGAAACACATTGGGACGATTATAAGACAAAAGAAGTTTTCGTCAGTACCTACCTGCCCGGGCCGGGAGTAGTTTCTGTAGCGATTTTTTCATATCGTCAATTCTTTGTCAAAACTTGATTTCTATATGATAAATATGAAAACAATAGCAATGGAAACACATTGGGACGATTATAAGACAAAAGTAGTTTTCGTCAGTAGCTACCTGCCCGGGCCGGGAGTAGTTTCTGTAGCGATTTTTTCATATCGTCAATTCTTTGTCAAAACTTGATTTCTATATGATAAATATGAAAACATTCACAATGGAAACACATTGGGACGATTATAAGACAAAAGTAGTTTTCGTCAGTAGCTACCTGCCCGGGCCGGGAGTAGTTTCTGTAGCGATTTTTTCATATCGTCAATTCTTTGTCAAAACTTGATTTTTATATGATAAATATGTAAACATTCACAATGGAAACACATTGGGACGATTATAAGACAAAAGTAGTTTTCGTCAGTAGCTACCTGCCCGGGCCGGGATCAGTTTTTGTAATGTTTTTTTCATATCGTCAATTCTTTGTCAAAACTCGATTTCTATATGATAGATATGAAAACAATCACAATGGAAACACATTGGGACGATTATAAGACAAAAGAAGTTTTCGTCAGTACATACCTGCCCGGGCCGGGAGTAGTTTCTGTAGCGATTTTTTCATATCGTCAATTCTTTGTCAAAACTTGATTTCTATATGATAAATATGTAAACATTCACAATGGAAACACATTGGGACGATTATAAGACAAAAGTACTTTTGTTCAGTAGCTACCTGCCCGGGCCGGGAGTAGTTTCTGTAGCGATTTTTTCATATCGTCAATTTTTGTCAAAACTTGATTTTTATATGAATAATATGTAAACATTCACAAAGAAAACACATTGGGACGATTATAAGACAAAAGTAGTATTCGTCAGTAGCTACCTGCCCGGGCCGGGAGTAGTTTCTGTAGCGATTTTTCATATCCTCAATTCTTTGTAAAAACTTGATTTCTATATGATAAATATGTTAACATTCACAATGGAAACACATTGGGACGATTATAAGATAAAAGAAGTTTTCGTCAGTAGCTACCTGACCGGGCCGGGAGTTGCTTTTGTAATAATTTTTTCATATCGTCAATTCTTTGTCAAAGCTTGATTTCTATATGATAAATATGAAAACAATCACAATGGAAACACATTGGGACGATTATAAGACAAAAGTAGTTTTCGTCAGTAGCTACCTGCCCGGGCCGGGAGTAGTTTCTGTAGCGATTTTTTCATATCCTCAATTCTTTGTCAAAACTTCATTTTAAAATGATAAATATGTAAACATTCACAATGGAAAAACATTGGGATGATTATAAGACAAAAGTAGTTTTCGTCAGTACCTACCTGCCCGGGCCGGGAGTAGATTTTGTAATGTTTTTTTCATATCGTCAATTCTTTGTCAAAACTTGATTTCTATATGATAAATATGAAAACAATCACAATGGAAACACATTGGGACGATTATAAGACGTAGTTTTCATCAGTAGCTACCTGCCCGGGCCGGGAGTAGTTTTTGTAATGTTTTTTTCATATCGTCAATTCTTTGTCAAAACTTGATTTCTATATGATAAATATGAAAACAATCACCATGGAAACACATTGGGACGATTATAAGACAAAAGTAGTTTTCGTCAGTAGCTACCTGCCCAGGCCGGGAGTAGTTTCTGTAGCGATTTTTTCATATCCTCAATTCTTTGTCAAAACTTGATTTCTATATGATAAATATGTAAACATTCACAATGGAAACACATTGGGACGATTATAAGACTAAAGTAGTTTTGGTCAGTAGCTACCTGCCCGGGCCGGGAGTAGATTCTGTAGCGATTTTTTCATATCGTCAATTCTTTGTCAAAACTTGATTTCTATATGATAAATATGAAACAATCACCATGGAAACACATTGGGACGATTATAAGACTAAAGTAGTTTTGGTCAGTAGCTACCTGCCCGGGCCGGGAGTAGTTTTTGTAATGTTTTTTTCATATCGGCAATTCTTTGTCAAAACTTGATTTCTATATGATAAATATGAAAACAATCACCATGGAAACACATTGGGACGATTATAAGACTAAAGTAGTTATCGTCAGTAGCTACCTGCCCGGGCCGGGAGTAGTTTCTGTAGCGATTTTTTCATATCCTCAATTCTTTGTCAAAACTTGAATTTTATATGATAAATATGTAAACATTCACAATGGAAACACATTGGGACGATTATAAGACAAAAGTAGTTTTGGTCAGTAGCTACCTGCCCGGGCCGGGAGTAGTTTTTGTAATAATTTTTTCATATCGTCAATTCTTTGTCGAAACTTGATTTCTATATGATAAATATGAAAACAATCACAATGGTAACACATTGGGACGATTATAAGACAAAAGTAGTTTTCGTCCGTAGCTACCTGCCCGGGCCGGGAGTAGTTTCTGTAGCGATTTTTTCATATCGTCCATTCTTTGTCAAAACTTGATTTTTATATGATAAATATGTAAACATTCACAATGGAAACACATTGGGACGATTATAAGACAAAAGTAGTTTTCGTCAGTAGCTATGCCCGGGCCGGGAGTAGTTTTTGTAAAGTTTTTTTCATATCGTCAATTCTTTGTCAAAACTCGATTTCTATATGATAAATATGAAAACAATCACAATGGTAACACATTGGGACGATTATAAGACAAAAGAAGTTTTCGTCAGTAGCTACCTGCCCGGGCCGGGAGTAGTTTCTGTAGCGATTGTTTCATATCGTCCATTCTTTGTCAAAACTTGAATTTTATATGATAAATATGTAAACATTCACAATGGAAACACATTGGGACGATTATAAGACAAAAGTAGTTTTGGTCAGTAGCTACCTGCCCGGGCCGGGAGTAGTTTTTGTAATAATTTTTTCATATCGTCAATTCTTTGTCGAAACTTGATTTCTATATGATAAATATGAAAACAATCACAATGGTAACACATTGGGACGATTATAAGACTAAAGTAGTTTTGGTCAGTAGCTACCTGCCCGGGCCGGGAGGAGTTTCTGTAGCGATTTTTCATATCCTCAATTCTTTGTTAAAACTTGATTTCTATATGATAAATATGTAAAATTCACAATGGAAACACATTGGGACGATTATAAGATAAAAGAAGTTTTCGTCAGTAACTACCTGCCCGGGCCGGGAGTAGTTTCTGTAGCGATTTTTCATATCCTCAATTCTTTGTTAAAACTTGATTTCTATATGATAAATATGTAAACATTCACAATGGAAACACATTGGGACGATTATAAGATAAAAGAAGTTTTCGTCAGTAGCTACCTGCCCGGGCCGGGAGTAGTTTCTGTAGCGATTTTTTCATATCCTCAATTCTTTGTCAAAACTTGAATTTTATATGATAAATATGTAAACATTCACAATGGAAACACATTGGGACGATTATAAGACAAAAGTAGTTTTCGTCAGTAGCTACCTGCCCGGGCCGGGAGTAGATTTTGTAATGATTTTTTCATATCGTCAATTCTTTGTCAAAACTTGATTTCTATATGATAAATATGAAAACAATCACAATGGAAACACATTGGGACGATTATAAGACAAAAGTAGTTTTCGTCAGTAGCTACGTGCCCGGGCCGGGAGTAGTTTCTGTAGCGATTTTTTCATATCCTCAATTCTTTGTCAAAACTTGAATTTTATATGATAAATATGTAAACATTCACAATGGAAACACATTGGGACGATTATAAGACAAAAGTATTTTGGTCAGTAGCTACCTGCCCGGGCCGGGAGTAGTTTTTGTAATAATTTTTACATATCGTCAATTCTTTGTCGAAACTTGATTTCTATATGATAAATATGAAAACAATCACAATGGTAACACATTGGGACGATTATAAGACTAAAGTAGTTTTGGTCAGTAGCTACCTGCCCGGGCCGGGAGGAGTTTCTGTAGCGATTTTTCATATCCTCAATTCTTTGTTAAAACTTGATTTCTATATGATAAATATGTAAAATTCACAATGGAAACACATTGGGACGATTATAAGATAAAAGAAGTTTTCGTCAGTAACTACCTGCCCGGGCCGGGAGTAGTTTCTGTAGCGATTTTTCATATCCTCAATTCTTTGTTAAAACTTGATTTCTATATGATAAATATGTAAACATTCACAATGGAAACACATTGGGACGATTATAAGATAAAAGAAGTTTTCGTCAGTAGCTACCTGCCCGGGCCGGGAGTAGTTTCTGTAGCGATTTTTTCATATCCTCAATTCTTTGTCAAAACTTGAATTTTATATGATAAATATGTAAACATTCACAATGGAAACACATTGGGACGATTATAAGACAAAAGTAGTTTTCGTCAGTAGCTACCTGCCCGGGCCGGGAGTAGATTTTGTAATGATTTTTTCATATCGTCAATTCTTTGTAAAAACTTGATTTCTATATGATAAATATGAAAACAATCACAATGGAAACACATTGGGACGATTATAAGACAAAAGTAGTTTTCGTCAGTAGCTACGTGCCCGGGCCGGGAGTAGTTTCTGAAGGGATTTTTTCATATCCTCAATTCTTTGTCAAAACTTGATTTTTATATGATAAATATGTAAACATTCACAATGGAAACACATTGGGACGATTATAAGACAAAAGTAGTTTTCGTCAGTAGCTACGTGCCCGGGCCGGGAGTAGTTTCTGAAGCGATTTTTTCATATCCTCAATTCTTTGTCAAAACTTGAATTTTATATGATAAATATGTAAACATTCACAATGGAAACACATTGGGTCGATTATAAGACAAAAGTAGTTTTCGTCAGTAGCTACCTGCCCGGGCCGGGAGTAGTTTTTGTAATGTTTTTTTCATATCGTCAATTCTTTGTCGAAACTTGATTTCTATATGATAAATATGAAAACAATCACAATGGAAACACATTGGGAGGATTATAAGACAAAAGAAGTTTTCGTCAGTACCTACCTGCCCGGGCCGGGAGTAGTTTCTGTAGCGATTTTTTCATATCGTCAATTCTTTGTCAAAACTTGATTTTTTTAATGATAAATATGTAAACATTCACAATGGAAACACATTGGGACGATTATAAGACAAAAGTAGATTTCGTCAGTAGCAACCTTCCCGGGCCGGGAGTAGTTTTTGTAATGTTTTTTTCATATCGTCAATTATGTGTCAAAACTTGATTTTTATATGATAAATATGAAAACAATCACAATGGAAACACATTGGGACGATTATAAGACAAAAGTAGTTTTCGTCAGTAGCTACCTGCCCGGGCCGGGAGTAGTTTCTGTAGCGATTTTTTCATATCGTCAATTCTTTGTCAAAACTTGATTTTTTTAATGATAAATATGTAAACATTCACAATGGAAACACATTGGGACGATTATAAGACAAAAGTAATTTTCGTCAGTAGCAACCTGCCCGGGCCGGGAGTAGTTTTTGTAATGTTTTTTTCATATCGTAAATTTTTTGTCAAAACTTGATTTTTATATGATAAATATGAAAACAATCACAATGGAAACACATTGGGACGATTATAAGACAAAAGCAGTTTTCGTCAGTAGCTACCTGCCCGGGTCGGGAGTAGTTTCTGTAGCGATTTTTTCATATCGTCAATTCTTTGTCAAAACTTGATTTTTATATGATAAATATGTAAACATTCACAATGGAAACACATTGGGACGATTAAAGTACAAAATTAGATTTCGTCAGTAGCTACCTGCCCGGGCCGGGAGTAGTTTCTGTAGCGATTTTTTCATATCATCAATTCTTTGTCAAAACTTGAATTTTATATGATAAATATGTAAACATTCACAATGGAAACACATTGGGACGATTATAAGACAAAAGTAGTTTTCGTCAGTAGCTACCTGCCCGGGCCGGGAGTAGATTTTGTAATGTTTTTTTCCTATCGTCAATTCTTTGTCAAAACTTGATTTCTATATAATAAATATGAAAACAATCACCATGGAAACACATTGGGACGATTATAAGTCAAAAGTTGTTTTGGTCAGTAGCTACCTGCCCGGGCCGGGAGGAGTTTCTGTAGCGATTTTTCATATCCTCAATTCTTTGTTAAAACTTGATTTCTATATGATAAATATGTAAACATTCACAATGGAAACACATTGGGACGATTATAAGATAAAAGAAGTTTTCGTCAGTAACTAGCTGCCCGGACCGGGAGTAGTTTCTGTAGCGATTTTTTCATATCCTCAATTCTTTGTCAAAACTTCATTTTAAAATGATAAATATGTAAACATTCACAATGGAAAAACATTGGGATGATTATAAGACAAAAGAAGTTTTCGTCAGTAGCTACCTGCCCGGGCCGGGAGTAGTTTCTGTAGCGATTTTTTCATATCGTCAATTCTTTGTCAAAACTTGATTTTTATATGATAAATATGTAAACATTCACAATGGAAACACATTGGGACGATTATAAGACAAAAGTAGTTTTCGTCAGTAGCTACCTGCCCGGGCCGGGAGTAGATTTTGTAATGTTTTTTTCATATCGTCAATTCTTTGTAAAAACTTGATTTCTATATGATAAATATGAAAACAATCACAATGGAAACACATTGGGACGATTATAAGACAAAAGTAGTTTTCGTCAGTAGCTACGTGCCCGGGCCGGGAGTAGTTTCTGAAGCGATTTTTTCATATCCTCAATTTTTTGTCAAAACTTGATTTTTATATGATAAATATGTAAACATTCACAATGGAAACACATTGGGACGATTATAAGACAAAAGTAGTTTTCGTCAGTAGCTACGTGCCCGGGCCGGGAGTAGTTTCTGAAGCGATTTTTTCATATCCTCAATTCTTTGTCAAAACTTGAATTTTATATGATAAATATGTAAACATTCACAATGGAAACACATTGGGTTGATTATAAGACAAAAGTAGTTTTCGTCAGTAGCTACCTGCCCGGGCCGGGAGTAGATTTTGTAATGTTTTTTTTCATATCGTCAATTCTTTGTCAAAACTTGATTTCTATATGATAAATATGAAAACAATCACAATGGAAACACATTGGGATGATTATAAGACAAAAGTAGATTTCGTCAGTAGCTACGTGCCCGGGCCGGGAGTAGTTTCTGAAGCGATTTTTTCATATCCTCAATTCTTTGTCAAAACTTGATTTTTATATGATAAATATGTAAACATTCACAATGGAAACACATTGGGACGATTATAAGACAAAAGTAGTTTTGGTCAGTAGCTACCTGCCCGGGCCGGGAGTAGTTTTTGTAATGTTTTTTCATATCGTCAATTCTTTGTCAAAACTCGATTTCTATATGATAAATATGAAAACAATCACAATGGAAACACATTGGGACGATTATAAGACAAAAGAAGTTTTCGTCAGTACCAACCTGCCCGGGCCGGGAGTAGTTTCTGTAGCGATTTTTTCATATCAACAATTCTTTGTCAAAACTTGATTTGTTTAATGATAAATATGTAAACATTCACAATGGAAACACATTGGGACGATTATAAGGCAAAAGTAGTTTTCGTCAGTAGCAACCTGCCCGGGCCGGGAGTAGTTCTTGTAATGTTTTTTTCATATCGTCAATTATTTGTCAAAACTTGATTTTTATATGATAAATATGAAAACAATCACAATGGATACACATTGGGACGATTATAAGACAAAAGTAGTTTTCGTCAGTAGCTACCTGCCCGGGCCGGGAGTAGTTTCTATAGCGATTTTTTCATATCGTCAATTCTTTGTCAAAACTTGATTTTTATATGATAAATATGTAAACATTCACAATGGAAACACATTGGGACGATTATAAGACAAAAGTAGTTTTCGTCAGTAGCTACCTGCCCGGGCCGGGAGTAGATTTTGTAATGTTTTTTTCCTATCGTCAATTCTTTGTCAAAACTTGATTTCTATATGATAAATATGAAAACAATCACAATGGAAACACATTGGGACGATTATAAGACAAAAGCAGTTTTCGTCAGTAGCTACCTGCTCGGGCCGGGAGTAGTTTTTGTAATGTTTTTTTCATATCGTCAATTCTTTGTCAAAACTCGATTTCTATATGATAAATATGAAAACAATCACAATGGAAACACATTTGGACGATTATAAGACAAAAGAAGTTTTCGTCAGTACCTACCTGCCCGGGCCGGGAGTAGTTTCTGTAGCGATTTTTTCATATCGTCATTTCTTTGTCAAAACTTGATTTTTATATGATAAATATGTAAACATTCACAATGGAAACACATTGGGACGATTATAAGACAAAAGTAGTTTTGGTCAGTAGCTACCTGCCCGGGCCGGGAGTAGTTTTTGTAATGTTTTTTTCATATCGTCAATTCTTTGTCAAAACTTGATTTCTATATGATAAATATGAAAACAATCACAATGGAAACACATTGGGACGATTATAAGACAAAAGAAGTTTTCGTCAGTACCTACCTGCCCGGGCCGGGAGTAGTTTCTGTAGCGATTTTTTCATATCGTCAATTCTTTGTCAAAACTTGATTTCTATATGATAAATATGAAAATAATAGCAATGGAAACACATTGGGACGATTATAAGACAAAAGTAGTTTTCGTCAGTAGCTACCTGCCCGGGCCGGGAGTAGTTTCTGTAGCGATTTTTTCATATCGTCAATTCTTTGTCAAAACTTGATTTCTATATGATAAATATGAAAACATTCACAATGGAAACACATTGGGACGATTATAAGACAAAAGTAGTTTTCGTCAGTAGCTACCTGCCCGGGCCGGGAGTAGTTTCTGTAGCGATTTTTTCATATCGTCAATTCTTTGTCAAAACTTGAATTTTATATGATAAATATGTAAACATTCACAATGGAAACACATTGGGTTGATTATAAGACAAAAGTAGTTTTCGTCAGTAGCTACCTGCCCGGGCCGGGAGTAGATTTTGTAATGTTTTTTTTCATATCGTCAATTCTTTGTCAAAACTTGATTTCTATATGATAAATATGAAAACAATCACAACGGAAACACATTGGGATGATTATAAGACAAAAGTAGATTTCGTCAGTAGCTACGTGCCCGGGCCGGGAGTAGTTTCTGAAGCGATTTTTTCATATCCTCAATTCTTTGTCAAAACTTGATTTTTATATGATAAATATGTAAACATTCACAATGGAAACACATTGGGACGATTATAAGACAAAAGTAGTTTTGGTCAGTAGCTACCTGCCCGGGCCGGGAGTAGTTTTTGTAATGTTTTTTTCATATCGTCAATTCTTTGTCAAAACTCGATTTCTATATGATAAATATGAAAACAATCACAATGGAAACACATTGGGACGATTATAAGACAAAAGAAGTTTTCGTCAGTACCTACCTGCCCGGGCCGGGAGTAGTTTCTGTAGCGATTTTTTCATATCGTCAATTCTTTGTCAAAACTTGATTTGTTTAATGATAAATATGTAAACATTCACAATGGAAACACATTGGGACGATTATAAGACAAAAGTAGTTTTCGTCAGTAGCAACCTGCCCGGGCCGGGAGTAGTTTTTGTAATGTTACTTTTGAAACTATCATGGTTATCAACACTAAAGTCATTTAAAACGGGATATTTACCATGATTTGATTTTTGAGTTATCACATCACATCACCACCCTCGGCATCTTAACTCGGTAGTAACATCCCTTACTAACCGTGCTTACGATCTATGCGATGATAAAAGTCTACAGAGTGAGTTGACCCACGTCAGAAATGTTTTAGTGAAGAACGGCTATAAGGTTCGAGCATTGCCAGCTCGTTCCGGCACCATCCATAAACCACACAGGAGTACAGTAGAACGCAAACCAGCATTCTTGCCTTATATAAAAGGAGTGACGGATAAAGTCGCAAATATCCTGCAAAAATCCTCCATTAAAACTGTTTTCACGCCGCTGAAAAAGATCATACACTACCTGCGCACGCCTAAAGATACGTTCCCACTTGAGAAACCAGGGGTGTACAAGATCGACTGTAGCTGTGGAAGCTCCTACATAGGCCAAACGAAGCGTACTATTGCCTGCAGGGTCAAAGAACACATACGAGCAGTTAAGAATCGGGCAACCGAGAAGTCTGCCATAGCGGAACATCTTCTCGAGTCTGGTTCTAACCACTGGATCGAGTTGCACAACCCACAAGTAATCTCAACAGAACGACACTACATACCAAGAATGGTACAGGAGGCCATTGAGATTACGAAACATAGGAACTTCAACCGAGAAGATGGCTTCCAATTATCAGGAACCTGGAACCCTGTTGTGAGAATGTGCAAAAACCGAAGAAGTGATGTACCAACCGCGTCGCGTTCTGATACCGTCAGTGTTGTGTGTCGTGATCGAGCTGCGTTCGATAATAATGAAACCGGTCGTAGTGGTAACGTTCGTAGCAAAAGACAAAAAATGAGGGTAGATCGGTATGTCTGCCCATAAAAACTTACTCGCAGTCGCAGTGCCTTCAGTTATTCCGTGATCATGGCGCATGAAACTGTGCCGAAATATTGGATAACTCAAAAATCAAATCATGGTAAATATCCCGTTTTAAATGACTTTAGTTTTGTAATGTTTTTTTCATATCGTCAATTATTTGTCAAAACTTGATTTTTATATGATAAATATGAAAACAATCACAATGGATATACATTGGGACGATTATAAGACAAAAGTAGTTTTCATCAGTAGCTACCTGCCCGGGCCGGGAGTAGTTTCTGTAGCGATTTTTTCATATCGTCAATTCTTTGTCAAAACTTGATTTTTATATGATAAATATGTAAACATTCACAATGGAAACACATTGGGACGATTATAAGACAAAAGTAGTTTTCGTCAGTAGCTACCTGCCCGGGCCGGGAGTAGATTTTGTAATGTTTTTTTCCTATCGTCAATTCTTTGTCCAAACTTGATTTCGATATGATAAATATGAAAACAATCACAATGGAAACACATTGGGACGATTATAAGACAAAAGTAGTTTTCGTCAGTAGCTACCTGCTCGGGCCGGGAGTAGTTTTTGTAATGTTTTTTTCATATCGTCAATTCTTTGTCAAAACTCGATTTCTATATGATAAATATGAAAACAATCACAATGGAAACACATTTGGACGATTATAAGACAAAAGAAGTTTTCGTCAGTACCTACCTGCCCGGGCCGGGAGTAGTTTCTGTAGCGATTTTTTCATATCGTCATTTCTTTGTCAAAACTTGATTTTTATATGATAAATATGTAAACATTCACAATGGAAACACATTGGGACGATTATAAGACAAAAGTAGTTTTGGTCAGTAGCTACCTGCCCGGGCCGGGAGTAGTTTTTGTAATGTTTTTTTCATATCGTCAATTCTTTGTCAAAACTTGATTTCTATATGATAAATATGAAAACAATCACAATGGAAACACATTGGGACGATTATAAGACAAAAGAAGTTTTCGTCAGTACCTACCTGCCCGGGCCGGGAGTAGTTTCTGTAGCGATTTTTTCATATCGTCAATTCTTTGTCAAAACTTGATTTCTATATGATAAATATGAAAACAATAGCAATGGAAACACATTGGGACGATTATAAGACAAAAGTAGTTTTCGTCAGTAGCTACCTGCCCGGGCCGGGAGTAGTTTCTGTAGCGATTTTTTCATATCGTCAATTCTTTGTCAAAACTTGATTTCTATATGATAAATATGAAAACATTCACAATGGAAACACATTGGGACGATTATAAGACAAAAGTAGTTTTCGTCAGTAGCTACCTGCCCGGGCCGGGAGTAGTTTCTGTAGCGATTTTTTCATATCGTCAATTCTTTGTCAAAACTTGATTTTTATATGATAAATATGTAAACATTCACAATGGAAACACATTGGGACGATTATAAGACAAAAGTAGTTTTCGTCAGTAGCTACCTGCCCGGGCCGGGATCAGTTTTTGTAAATGATAGATATGAAAACAATCACAATGGAAACACATTGGGACGATTATAAGACAAAAGAAGTTTTCGTCAGTACATACCTGCCCGGGCCGGGAGTAGTTTCTGTAGCGATTTTTTCATATCGTCAATTCTTTGTCAAAACTTGATTTCTATATGATAAATATGTAAACATTCACAATGGAAACACATTGGGACGATTATAAGACAAAAGTACTTTTGTTCAGTAGCTACCTGCCCGGGCCGGGAGTAGTTTCTGTAGCGATTTTTTCATATCGTCAATTTTTGTCAAAACTTGATTTTTATATGAATAATATGTAAACATTCACAAAGAAAACACATTGGGACGATTATAAGACAAAAGTAGTATTCGTCAGTAGCTACCTGCCCGGGCCGGGAGTAGTTTCTGTAGCGATTTTTCATATCCTCAATTCTTTGTAAAAACTTGATTTCTATATGATAAATATGTTAACATTCACAATGGAAACACATTGGGACGATTATAAGATAAAAGAAGTTTTCGTCAGTAGCTACCTGACCGGGCCGGGAGTTGCTTTTGTAATAATTTTTTCATATCGTCAATTCTTTGTCAAAGCTTGATTTCTATATGATAAATATGAAAACAATCACAATGGAAACACATTGGGACGATTATAAGACAAAAGTAGTTTTCGTCAGTAGCTACCTGCCCGGGCCGGGAGTAGTTTCTGTAGCGATTTTTTCATATCCTCAATTCTTTGTCAAAACTTCATTTTAAAATGATAAATATGTAAACATTCACAATGGAAAAACATTGGGATGATTATAAGACAAAAGAAGTTTTCGTCAGTAGCTACCTGCCCGGGCCGGGAATAGTTTCTGTAGCGATTTTTTCATATCGTCAATTCTTTGTCAAAACTTGATTTTTATATGATAAATATGTAAACATTCACAATGGAAACACATTGGGACGATTATAAGACAAAAGTAGTTTTCGTCAGTAGCTACCTGCCCGGGCCGGGAGTAGATTTTGTAATGTTTTTTTCATATCGTCAATTCTTTGTAAAAACTTGATTTCTATATGATAAATATGAAAACAATCACAATGGAAACACATTGGGACGATTATAAGACAAAAGTAGTTTTCGTCAGTAGCTACGTGCCCGGGCCGGGAGTAGTTTCTGAAGCGATTTTTTCATATCCTCAATTTTTTGTCAAAACTTGATTTTTATATGATAAATATGTAAACATTCACAATGGAAACACATTGGGACGATTATAAGATAAAAGAAGTTTTCGTCAGTAGCTACCTGCCCGGGCCGGGAGTTGCTTTTGTAATAATTTTTTCATATCGTCAATTCTTTGTCAAAGCTTGATTTCTATATGATAAATATGAAAACAATCACAATGGAAACACATTGGGACGATTATAAGACAAAAGTAGTTTTCGTCAGTAGCTACCTGCCCGGGCCGGGAGTAGTTTCTGTAGCGATTTTTTCATATCCTCAATTCTTTGTCAAAACTTCATTTTAAAATGATAAATATGTAAACATTCACAATGGAAAAACATTGGGATGATTATAAGACAAAAGAAGTTTTCGTCAGTAGCTACCTGCCCGGGCCGGGAATAGTTTCTGTAGCGATTTTTTCATATCGTCAATTCTTTGTCAAAACTTGATTTTTATATGATAAATATGTAAACATTCACAATGGAAACACATTGGGACGATTATAAGACAAAAGTAGTTTTCGTCAGTAGCTACCTGCCCGGGCCGGGAGTAGATTTTGTAATGTTTTTTTCATATCGTCAATTCTTTGTAAAAACTTGATTTCTATATGATAAATATGAAAACAATCACAATGGAAACACATTGGGACGATTATAAGACAAAAGAAGTTTTCGTCAGTACATACCTGCCCGGGCCGGGAGTAGTTTCTGTAGCGATTTTTTCATATCGTCAATTTTTTGTCAAAACTTGATTTTTATATGATAAATATGTAAACATTCACAATGGAAACACATTGGGACGATTATAAGACAAAAGTAGTTTTCGTCAGTAGCTACGTGCCCGGGCCGGGAGTAGTTTCTGAAGCGATTTTTTCATATCCTCAATTCTTTGTCAAAACTTGAATTTTATATGATAAATATGTAAACATTCACAATGGAAACACATTGGGACGATTATAAGACAAAAGTAGTTTAGGTCAGTAGCTACCTGTCCGGGCCGGGAGTAGATTTTGTAATAATTTTTTCATATCGTCAATTCTTTGTCGAAACTTGATTTCTATATGATAAATATGAAAACAATCACAATGGTAACACATTGGGACGATTATAAGACAAAAGAAGTTTTCGTCAGTACCTACCTGCCCGGGCCGGGAGTAGTTTCTGTAGCGATTTTTTCATATCGTCAATTCTTTCTCAAAACTTGATTTTTATATGATAAATATGTAAACATTCACAATGGAAAAACATTGGGACGATTATAAGACAAAATAAGCTTTCGTCAGTACCTACCTGCCCGGGCCGGGAGTAGTTTCTGTAGCGATTTTTTCATATCGTCAATTCTTTGTCAAAACTTGATTTTTATATGATAAATATGTAAACATTCACAATGGAAACACATTGGGACGATTAAAGGACAAAAGTAGATTTCGTCAGTAGCTACCTGCCCGGGCCGGGAGTAGTTTCTGTAGCGAGTTTTTCATATCGTCAATTCTTTGTCAAAACTTGATTTTTATATGATAAATATGTAAACATTCACAATGGAAACACATTGGGACGATTATAAGACAAAAGTAGTTTTCGTCAGTACCTACCTGCCCGGGCCGGGAGTAGATATTGTAATGTTTTTTTCATATCGTCAATTCTTTGTCAAAACTTGATTTCAATATGATAAATATGAAAACAATCACAATGGAAACACATTGGGACGATTATAAGACAAAAGTAGTTTTCGTCAGTAGCTACCTGCCCGGGCCGGGAGTAGTTTCTGTAGCGATTTTTTCATATCGTCAATTTTTTGTCAAAACTTGATTTTTATATGATAAATATGTAAACATTCACAATGGACACACATTGGGACGATTATAAGACAAAAGTAGATTTCGTCAGTAGCTACCTGCCCGGGCCGGGAGTAGTTTCTGTAGCGATTTTTTCATATCCTCAATTCTTTGTCAAAACTTCATTTTTAAATGATAAATATGTAAACATTCACAATGGAAACACATTGGGACGATTATAAGATAAAAGAAGTTTTCGTCAGAAACTACCTGCCCGGGCCGGGAGTAGTTTCTGTAGCGATTTTTTCATATCGTCCATTTTTTGTCAAAACTTGATTTTTATATGATAAATATGTAAACATTCACAATGGAAACACATTGGGACGATTATAAGACAAAAGTAGTTTTCGTCAGCAGCTACCTGCCCGGGCCGGGAGTAGTTTCTGTAGCGATTTTTTCATATCCTCAATTCTTTGTCAAAACTTGATTTTTATATGATAAATATGTAAACATTCACAATGGAAACACATTGGGACGATTAAAGGACAAAAGTAGATTTCGTCAGTAGCTACCTGCCCGGGCCGGGAGTAGTTTCTGTAGCGAGTTTTTCATATCGTCAATTCTTTGTCAAAACTTGATTTTTATATGATAAATATGTAAACATTCACAATGGAAACACATTGGGACGATTATAAGACAAAAGTAGTTTTCGTCAGTAGCTACCTGCCCGGGCCGGGAGTAGTTTCTGTAGCGATTTTTTCATATCGTCAATTCTTTGTCAAAACTTGATTTTTTTAATGATAAATATGAAAACATTCACAATTGAAACACATTGGGAAGATTATAAGACAAAAGTAGTTTTCGTCAGTAGCAACCTGCCCGGGCCGGGAGTAGTTTTTGTAATGTTTTTTTCATATCGTCAATTCTTTGTCAAAACTTGATTTTTATATGATAAATATGTAAACATTCACAATGGAAACACATTGGGACGATTAAAGGACAAAAGTAGATTTCGTCAGTAGCTACCTGCCCGGGCCGGGAGTAGTTTCTGTAGCGATTTTTTCATATCGTCAATTCTTTGTCAAAACTTGATTTTTATATGATAAATATGTAAACATTCACAATGGAAACACATTGGGACGATTATAAGACAAAAGTAGTTTTCGTCAGTAGCTACCTGCCCGGGCCGGGAGTAGATTTTGTAATGTTTTTTTCCTATCGTCAATTCTTTGTCAAAACTTGATTTCTATATAATAAATATGAAAATAATCACCATGGAAACACATTGGGACGATTATAAGTCAAAAGTTGTTTTGGTCAGTAGCTACCTGCCCGGGCCGGGAGGAGTTTCTGTAGCGATTTTTCATATCCTCAATTCTTTGTTAAAACTTGATTTCTATATGATAAATATGTAAAATTCAAAATGGAAACACATTGGGACGATTATAAGATAAAAGAAGTTTTCGTCAGTAACTACCTGCCCGGGCCGGGAGTAGTTTCTGTAGCGATTTTTTCATATCCTCAATTCTTTGTCAAAACTTCATTTTAAAATGATAAATATGTAAACATTCACAATGGAAAAACATTGGGATGATTATAAGACAAAAGAAGTTTTCGTCAGTAGCTACCTGCCCGGGCCGGGAATAGTTTCTGTAGCGATTTTTTCATATCGTCAATTCTTTGTCAAAACTTGATTTTTATATGATAAATATGTAAACATTCACAATGGAAACACATTGGGACGATTATAAGACAAAAGTAGTTTTCGTCAGTAGCTACCTGCCCGGGCCGGGAGTAGATTTTGTAATGTTTTTTTCATATCGTCAATTCTTTGTAAAAACTTGATTTCTATATGATAAATATGAAAACAATCACAATGGAAACACATTGGGACGATTATAAGACAAAAGTAGTTTTCGTCAGTAGCTACGTGCCCGGGCCGGGAGTAGTTTCTGAAGCGATTTTTTCATATCCTCAATTTTTTGTCAAAACTTGATTTTTATATGATAAATATGTAAACATTCACAATGGAAACACATTGGGACGATTATAAGACAAAAGTAGTTTTCGTCAGTAGCTACGTGCCCGGGCCGGGAGTAGTTTCTGAAGCGATTTTTTCATATCCTCAATTCTTTGTCAAAACTTGAATTTTATATGATAAATATGTAAACATTCACAATGGAAACACATTGGGTTGATTATAAGACAAAAGTAGTTTTCGTCAGTAGCTACCTGCCCGGGCCGGGAGTAGATTTTGTAATGTTTTTTTTCATATCGTCAATTCTTTGTCAAAACTTGATTTCTATATGATAAATATGAAAACAATCACAATGGAAACACATTGGGATGATTATAAGACAAAAGTAGATTTCGTCAGTAGCTACGTGCCCGGGCCGGGAGTAGTTTCTGAAGCGATTTTTTCATATCCTCAATTCTTTGTCAAAACTTGATTTTTATATGATAAATATGTAAACATTCACAATGGAAACACATTGGGACGATTATAAGACAAAAGTAGTTTTGGTCAGTAGCTACCTGCCCGGGCCGGGAGTAGTTTTTGTAATGTTTTTTTCATATCGTCAATTCTTTGTCAAAACTCGATTTCTATATGATAAATATGAAAACAATCACAATGGAAACACATTGGGACGATTATAAGACAAAAGAAGTTTTCGTCAGTACCAACCTGCCCGGGCCGGGAGTAGTTTCTGTAGCGATTTTTTCATATCGTCAATTCTTTGTCAAAACTTGATTTGTTTAATGATAAATATGTAAACATTCACAATGGAAACACATTGGGACGATTATAAGACAAAAGTAGTTTTCGTCAGTAGCAACCTGCCCGGGCCGGGAGTAGTTCTTGTAATGTTTTTTTCATATCGTCAATTATTTGTCAAAACTTGATTTTTATATGATAAATATGAAAACAATCACAATGGATACACATTGGGACGATTATAAGACAAAAGAAGTTTTCGTCAGTAGCTACCTGCCCGGGCCGGGAGTAGTTTCTGTAGCGATTTTTTCATATCGTCAATTCTTTGTCAAAACTTGATTTTTATATGATAAATATGTAAACATTCACAATGGAAACACATTGGGACGATTATAAGACAAAAGTAGTTTTCGTCAGTAGCTACCTGCCCGGGCCGGGAGTAGATTTTGTAATGTTTTTTTCCTATCGTCAATTCTTTGTCAAAACTTGATTTCTATATGATAAATATGAAAACAATCACAATGGAAACACATTGGGACGATTATAAGAGAAAAGTAGTTTTCGTCAGTAGCTACCTGCTCGGGCCGGGAGTAGTTTTTGTAATGTTTTTTTCATATCGTCAATTCTTTGTCAAAACTCGAATTCTATATGATAAATATGAAAACAATCACAATGGAAACACATTTGGACGATTATAAGACAAAAGAAGTTTTCGTCAGTACCTACCTGCCCGGGCCGGGAGTAGTTTCTGTAGCGATTTTTTCATATCGTCATTTCTTTGTCAAAACTTGATTTTTATATGATAAATATGTAAACATTCACAATGGAAACACATTGGGACGATTATAAGACAAAAGTAGTTTTGGTCAGTAGCTACCTGCCCGGGCCGGGAGTAGTTTTTGTAATGTTTTTTTCATATCGTCAATTCTTTGTCAAAACTTGATTTCTATATGATAAATATGAAAACAATCACAATGGAAACACATTGGGACGATTATAAGACAAAAGAAGTTTTCGTCAGTACCTACCTGCCCGGGCCGGGAGTAGTTTCTGTAGCGATTTTTTCATATCGTCAATTCTTTGTCAAAACTTGATTTCTATATGATAAATATGAAAATAATAGCAATGGAAACACATTGGGACGATTATAAGACAAAAGTAGTTTTCGTCAGTAGCTACCTGCCCGGGCCGGGAGTAGTTTCTGTAGCGATTTTTTCATATCGTCAATTCTTTGTCAAAACTTGATTTCTATATGATAAATATGAAAACATTCACAATGGAAACACATTGGGACGATTATAAGACAAAAGTAGTTTTCGTCAGTAGCTACCTGCCCGGGCCGGGAGTAGTTTCTGTAGCGATTTTTTCATATCGTCAATTCTTTGTCAAAACTTGATTTTTATATGATAAATATGTAAACATTCACAATGGAAACACATTGGGACGATTATAAGACAAAAGTAGTTTTCGTCAGTAGCTACCTGCCCGGGCCGGGATCAGTTTTTGTAATGTTTTTTTCATATCGTCAATTCTTTGTCAAAACTCGATTTCTATATGATAGATATGAAAACAATCACAATGGAAACACATTGGGACGATTATAAGACAAAAGAAGTTTTCGTCAGTACATACCTGCCCGGGCCGGGAGTAGTTTCTGTAGCGATTTTTTCATATCGTCAATTCTTTGTCAAAACTTGATTTCTATATGATAAATATGTAAACATTCACAATGGAAACACATTGGGACGATTATAAGACAAAAGTACTTTTGTTCAGTAGCTACCTGCCCGGGCCGGGAGTAGTTTCTGTAGCGATTTTTTCATATCGTCAATTTTTGTCAAAACTTGATTTTTATATGAATAATATGTAAACATTCACAAAGAAAACACATTGGGACGATTATAAGACAAAAGTAGTATTCGTCAGTAGCTACCTGCCCGGGCCGGGAGTAGTTTCTGTAGCGATTTTTCATATCCTCAATTCTTTGTTAAAACTTGATTTCTATATGATAAATATGTAAACATTCACAATGGAAACACATTGGGACGATTATAAGATAAAAGAAGTTTTCGTCAGTAGCTACCTGCCCGGGCCGGGAGTTGCTTTTGTAATAATTTTTTCATATCGTCAATTCTTTGTCAAAGCTTGATTTCTATATGATAAATATGAAAACAATCACAATGGAAACACATTGGGACGATTATAAGACAAAAGTAGTTTTCGTCAGTAGCTACCTGCCCGGGCCGGGAGTAGTTTCTGTAGCGATTTTTTCATATCCTCAATTCTTTGTCAAAACTTGAATTTTATATGATAAATATGTAAACATTCACAATGGAAACACATTGGGACGATTATAAGACAAAAGTAGTTTAGGTCAGTAGCTACCTGTCCGGGCCGGGAGTAGATTTTGTAATAATTTTTTCATATCGTCAATTCTTTGTCGAAACTTGATTTCTATATGATAAATATGAAAACAATCACAATGGAAACACATTGGGACGATTATAAGACAAAAGTAGTTTTCGTCAGTAGCTACCTGCCCGGGCCGGGAGTAGTTTCTGTAGCGATTTTTTCATATCGTCAATTTTTGTCAAAACTTGATTTTTATATGAATAATATGTAAACATTCACAAAGAAAACACATTGGGACGATTATAAGACAAAAGAAGTTTTCGTCAGTACCTACCTGCCCGGGCCGGGAGTAGTTTCTGTAGCGATTTTTTCATATCGTCAATTCTTTCTCAAAACTTGATTTTTATATGATAAATATGTAAACATTCACAATGGAAAAACATTGGGACGATTATAAGACAAAATAAGCTTTCGTCAGTACCTACCTGCCCGGGCCGGGAGTAGTTTCTGTAGCGATTTTTTCATATCGTCAATTCTTTGTCAAAACTTGATTTTTATATGATAAATATGTAAACATTCACAATGGAAACACATTGGGACGATTAAAGGACAAAAGTAGATTTCGTCAGTAGCTACCTGCCCGGGCCGGGAGTAGTTTCTGTAGCGAGTTTTTCATATCGTCAATTCTTTGTCAAAACTTGATTTTTATATGATAAATATGTAAACATTCACAATGGAAACACATTGGGACGATTATAAGACAAAAGTAGTTTTCGTCAGTACCTACCTGCCCGGGCCGGGAGTAGATATTGTAATGTTTTTTTCATATCGTCAATTCTTTGTCAAAACTTGATTTCAATATGATAAATATGAAAACAATCACAATGGAAACACATTGGGACGATTATAAGACCAAAAGTAGATTTCGTCAGTAGCTACCTACCCGGGCCGGGAGTAGTTTCTGTAGCGATTTTTTCATATCCTCAATTCTTTGTCAAAACTTCATTTTTAAATGATAAATATGTAAACATTCACAATGGAAACACATTGGGACGATTATAAGATAAAAGTAGTTTTCGTCAGTAGCTACGTGCCCGGGCCGGGAGTAGTTTCTGTAGCGATTTTTTCATATCGTCCATTTTTTGTCAAAACTTGATTTTTATATGATAAATATGTAAACATTCACAATGGAAACACATTGGGACGATTATAAGACAAAAGTAGTTTTCGTCAGCAGCTACCTGCCCGGGCCGGGAGTAGTTTCTGTAGCGATTTTTTCATATCCTCAATTCTTTGTCAAAACTTGATTTTTATATGATAAATATGTAAACATTCACAATGGAAACACATTGGGACGATTAAAGGACAAAAGTAGATTTCGTCAGTAGCTACCTGCCCGGGCCGGGAGTAGTTTCTGTAGCGATTTTTTCATATCGTCAATTCTTTGTCAAAACTTGATTTTTTTAATGATAAATATGAAAACATTCACAATTGAAACACATTGGGAAGATTATAAGACAAAAGTAGTTTTCGTCAGTAGCAACCTGCCCGGGCCGGGAGTAGTTTTTGTAATGTTTTTTCATATCGTCAATTCTTTGTCAAAACTTGATTTTTATATGATAAATATGTAAACATTCACAATGGAAACACATTGGGACGATTAAAGGACAAAAGTAGATTTCGTCAGTAGCTACCTGCCCGGGCCGGGAGTAGTTTCTGTAGCGATTTTTTCATATCGTCAATTCTTTGTCAAAACTTGATTTTTATATGATAAATATGTAAACATTCACAATGGAAACACATTGGGACGATTATAAGACAAAAGTAGTTTTCGTCAGTAGCTACCTGCCCGGGCCGGGAGTAGATTTTGTAATGTTTTTTTCCTATCGTCAATTCTTTGTCAAAACTTGATTTCTATATAATAAATATGAAAATAATCACCATGGAAACACATTGGGACGATTATAAGTCAAAAGTTGTTTTGGTCAGTAGCTACCTGCCCGGGCCGGGAGGAGTTTCTGTAGCGATTTTTCATATCGTCAATTCTTTGTCAAAACTTGAATTTTATATGATAAATATGTAAACATTCACAATGGAAACACATTGGGTTGATTATAAGACAAAAGTAGTTTTCGTCAGTAGCTACCTGCCCGGGCCGGGAGTAGATTTTGTAATGTTTTTTTTCATATCGTCAATTCTTTGTCAAAACTTGATTTCTATATGATAAATATGAAAACAATCACAATGGAAACACATTGGGATGATTATAAGACAAAAGTAGATTTCGTCAGTAGCTACCTGCCCGGGCCGGGAGTAGTTTCTGTAGCGATTTTTTCATATCCTCAATTCTTTGTCAAAACTTGAATTTTATATGATAAATATGTAAACATTCACAATGGAAACACATTGGGACGATTATAAGACAAAAGTAGTTTAGGTCAGTAGCTACCTGTCCGGGCCGGGAGTAGATTTTGTAATAATTTTTTCATATCGTCAATTCTTTGTCGAAACTTGATTTCTATATGATAAATATGAAAACAATCACAATGGTAACACATTGGGACGATTATAAGACAAAAGAAGTTTTCGTCAGTACCTACCTGCCCGGGCCGGGAGTAGTTTCTGTAGCGATTTTTTCATATCGTCAATTCTTTCTCAAAACTTGATTTTTATATGATAAATATGTAAACATTCACAATGGAAAAACATTGGGACGATTATAAGACAAAATAAGCTTTCGTCAGTACCTACCTGCCCGGGCCGGGAGTAGTTTCTGTAGCGATTTTTTCATATCGTCAATTCTTTGTCAAAACTTGATTTTTATATGATAAATATGTAAACATTCACAATGGAAACACATTGGGACGATTAAAGGACAAAAGTAGATTTCGTCAGTAGCTACCTGCCCGGGCCGGGAGTAGTTTCTGTAGCGAGTTTTTCATATCGTCAATTCTTTGTCAAAACTTGATTTTTATATGATAAATATGTAAACATTCACAATGGAAACACATTGGGACGATTATAAGACAAAAGTAGTTTTCGTCAGTAGCTACCTGCCCGGGCCGGGAGTAGTTTCTGTAGCGATTTTTTCATATCGTCAATTCTTTGTCAAAACTTGATTTTTTTAATGATAAATATGAAAACATTCACAATTGAAACACATTGGGAAGATTATAAGACAAAAGTAGTTTTCGTCAGTAGCAACCTGCCCGGGCCGGGAGTAGTTTTTGTAATGTTTTTTCATATCGTCAATTCTTTGTCAAAACTTGATTTTTATATGATAAATATGTAAACATTCACAATGGAAACACATTGGGACGATTAAAGGACAAAAGTAGATTTCGTCAGTAGCTACCTGCCCGGGCCGGGAGTAGTTTCTGTAGCGATTTTTTCATATCGTCAATTCTTTGTCAAAACTTGATTTTTATATGATAAATATGTAAACATTCACAATGGAAACACATTGGGACGATTATAAGACAAAAGTAGTTTTCGTCAGTAGCTACCTGCCCGGGCCGGGAGTAGATTTTGTAATGTTTTTTTCCTATCGTCAATTCTTTGTCAAAACTTGATTTCTATATAATAAATATGAAAATAATCACCATGGAAACACATTGGGACGATTATAAGTCAAAAGTTGTTTTGGTCAGTAGCTACCTGCCCGGGCCGGGAGGAGTTTCTGTAGCGATTTTTCATATCGTCAATTCTTTGTCAAAACTTGAATTTTATATGATAAATATGTAAACATTCACAATGGAAACACATTGGGTTGATTATAAGACAAAAGTAGTTTTCGTCAGTAGCTACCTGCCCGGGCCGGGAGTAGATTTTGTAATGTTTTTTTTCATATCGTCAATTCTTTGTCAAAACTTGATTTCTATATGATAAATATGAAAACAATCACAATGGAAACACATTGGGATGATTATAAGACAAAAGTAGATTTCGTCAGTAGCTACCTGCCCGGGCCGGGAGTAGTTTCTGTAGCGATTTTTTCATATCCTCAATTCTTTGTCAAAACTTGAATTTTATATGATAAATATGTAAACATTCACAATGGAAACACATTGGGACGATTATAAGACAAAAGTAGTTTAGGTCAGTAGCTACCTGTCCGGGCCGGGAGTAGATTTTGTAATAATTTTTTCATATCGTCAATTCTTTGTCGAAACTTGATTTCTATATGATAAATATGAAAACAATCACAATGGTAACACATTGGGACGATTATAAGACAAAAGAAGTTTTCGTCAGTACCTACCTGCCCGGGCCGGGAGTAGTTTCTGTAGCGATTTTTTCATATCGTCAATTCTTTCTCAAAACTTGATTTTTATATGATAAATATGTAAACATTCACAATGGAAAAACATTGGGACGATTATAAGACAAAATAAGCTTTCGTCAGTACCTACCTGCCCGGGCCGGGAGTAGTTTCTGTAGCGATTTTTTCATATCGTCAATTCTTTGTCAAAACTTGATTTTTATATGATAAATATGTAAACATTCACAATGGAAACACATTGGGACGATTAAAGGACAAAAGTAGATTTCGTCAGTAGCTACCTGCCCGGGCCGGGAGTAGTTTCTGTAGCGAGTTTTTCATATCGTCAATTCTTTGTCAAAACTTGATTTTTATATGATAAATATGTAAACATTCACAATGGAAACACATTGGGACGATTATAAGACAAAAGTAGTTTTCGTCAGTACCTACCTGCCCGGGCCGGGAGTAGATATTGTAATGTTTTTTTCATATCGTCAATTCTTTGTCAAAACTTGATTTCAATATGATAAATATGAAAACAATCACAATGGAAACACATTGGGACGATTATAAGACAAAAGTAGTTTTCGTCAGTAGCTACCTGCCCGGGCCGGGAGTAGTTTCTGTAGCGATTTTTTCATATCGTCAATTTTTTGTCAAAACTTGATTTTTATATGATAAATATGTAAACATTCACAATGGAAACACATTGGGACGATTATAAGACAAAAGTAGATTTCGTCAGTAGCTACCTGCCCGGGCCGGGAGTAGTTTCTGTAGCGATTTTTTCATATCCTCAATTCTTTGTCAAAACTTCATTTTTAAATGATAAATATGTAAACATTCACAATGGAAACACATTGGGACGATTATAAGATAAAAGAAGTTTTCGTCAGAAACTACCTGCCCGGGCCGGGAGTAGTTTCTGTAGCGATTTTTTCATATCGTCCATTTTTTGTCAAAACTTGATTTTTATATGATAAATATGTAAACATTCACAATGGAAACACATTGGGACGATTATAAGACAAAAGTAGTTTTCGTCAGCAGCTACCTGCCCGGGCCGGGAGTAGTTTCTGTAGCGATTTTTTCATATCCTCAATTCTTTGTCAAAACTTGATTTTTATATGATAAATATGTAAACATTCACAATGGAAACACATTGGGACGATTAAAGGACAAAAGTAGATTTCGTCAGTAGCTACCTGCCCGGGCCGGGAGTAGTTTCTGTAGCGAGTTTTTCATATCGTCAATTCTTTGTCAAAACTTGATTTTTATATGATAAATATGTAAACATTCACAATGGAAACACATTGGGACGATTATAAGACAAAAGTAGTTTTCGTCAGTAGCTACCTGCCCGGGCCGGGAGTAGTTTCTGTAGCGATTTTTTCATATCGTCAATTCTTTGTCAAAACTTGATTTTTTTAATGATAAATATGAAAACATTCACAATTGAAACACATTGGGAAGATTATAAGACAAAAGTAGTTTTCGTCAGTAGCAACCTGCCCGGGCCGGGAGTAGTTTTTGTAATGTTTTTTTCATATCGTCAATTCTTTGTCAAAACTTGATTTTTATATGATAAATATGTAAACATTCACAATGGAAACACATTGGGACGATTAAAGGACAAAAGTAGATTTCGTCAGTAGCTACCTGCCCGGGCCGGGAGTAGTTTCTGTAGCGATTTTTTCATATCGTCAATTCTTTGTCAAAACTTGATTTTTATATGATAAATATGTAAACATTCACAATGGAAACACATTGGGACGATTATAAGACAAAAGTAGTTTTCGTCAGTAGCTACCTGCCCGGGCCGGGAGTAGATTTTGTAATGTTTTTTTCCTATCGTCAATTCTTTGTCAAAACTTGATTTCTATATAATAAATATGAAAATAATCACCATGGAAACACATTGGGACGATTATAAGTCAAAAGTTGTTTTGGTCAGTAGCTACCTGCCCGGGCCGGGAGGAGTTTCTGTAGCGATTTTTCATATCCTCAATTCTTTGTTAAAACTTGATTTCTATATGATAAATATGTAAAATTCAAAATGGAAACACATTGGGACGATTATAAGATAAAAGAAGTTTTCGTCAGTAACTACCTGCCCGGGCCGGGAGTAGTTTCTGTAGCGATTTTTTCATATCCTCAATTCTTTGTCAAAACTTCATTTTAAAATGATAAATATGTAAACATTCACAATGGAAAAACATTGGGATGATTATAAGACAAAAGAAGTTTTCGTCAGTACCAACCTGCCCGGGCCGGGAGTAGTTTCTGTAGCGATTTTTTCATATCAACAATTCTTTGTCAAAACTTGATTTGTTTAATGATAAATATGTAAACATTCACAATGGAAACACATTGGGACGATTATAAGGCAAAAGTAGTTTTCGTCAGTAGCAACCTGCCCGGGCCGGGAGTAGTTCTTGTAATGTTTTTTTCATATCGTCAATTATTTGTCAAAACTTGATTTTTATATGATAAATATGAAAACAATCACAATGGATACACATTGGGACGATTATAAGACAAAAGTAGTTTTCGTCAGTAGCTACCTGCCCGGGCCGGGAGTAGTTTCTATAGCGATTTTTTCATATCGTCAATTCTTTGTCAAAACTTGATTTTTATATGATAAATATGTAAACATTCACAATGGAAACACATTGGGACGATTATAAGACAAAAGTAGTTTTCGTCAGTAGCTACCTGCCCGGGCCGGGAGTAGATTTTGTAATGTTTTTTTCCTATCGTCAATTCTTTGTCAAAACTTGATTTCTATATGATAAATATGAAAACAATCACAATGGAAACACATTGGGACGATTATAAGACAAAAGCAGTTTTCGTCAGTAGCTACCTGCTCGGGCCGGGAGTAGTTTTTGTAATGTTTTTTTCATATCGTCAATTCTTTGTCAAAACTCGATTTCTATATGATAAATATGAAAACAATCACAATGGAAACACATTTGGACGATTATAAGACAAAAGAAGTTTTCGTCAGTACCTACCTGCCCGGGCCGGGAGTAGTTTCTGTAGCGATTTTTTCATATCGTCATTTCTTTGTCAAAACTTGATTTTTATATGATAAATATGTAAACATTCACAATGGAAACACATTGGGACGATTATAAGACAAAAGTAGTTTTGGTCAGTAGCTACCTGCCCGGGCCGGGAGTAGTTTTTGTAATGTTTTTTTCATATCGTCAATTCTTTGTCAAAACTTGATTTCTATATGATAAATATGAAAACAATCACAATGGAAACACATTGGGACGATTATAAGACAAAAGAAGTTTTCGTCAGTACCTACCTGCCCGGGCCGGGAGTAGTTTCTGTAGCGATTTTTTCATATCGTCAATTCTTTGTCAAAACTTGATTTCTATATGATAAATATGAAAATAATAGCAATGGAAACACATTGGGACGATTATAAGACAAAAGTAGTTTTCGTCAGTAGCTACCTGCCCGGGCCGGGAGTAGTTTCTGTAGCGATTTTTTCATATCGTCAATTCTTTGTCAAAACTTGATTTCTATATGATAAATATGAAAACATTCACAATGGAAACACATTGGGACGATTATAAGACAAAAGTAGTTTTCGTCAGTAGCTACCTGCCCGGGCCGGGAGTAGTTTCTGTAGCGATTTTTTCATATCGTCAATTCTTTGTCAAAACTTGAATTTTATATGATAAATATGTAAACATTCACAATGGAAACACATTGGGTTGATTATAAGACAAAAGTAGTTTTCGTCAGTAGCTACCTGCCCGGGCCGGGAGTAGATTTTGTAATGTTTTTTTTCATATCGTCAATTCTTTGTCAAAACTTGATTTCTATATGATAAATATGAAAACAATCACAACGGAAACACATTGGGATGATTATAAGACAAAAGTAGATTTCGTCAGTAGCTACGTGTCCGGGCCGGGAGTAGTTTCTGAAGCGATTTTTTCATATCCTCAATTCTTTGTCAAAACTTGATTTTTATATGATAAATATGTAAACATTCACAATGGAAACACATTGGGACGATTATAAGACAAAAGTAGTTTTGGTCAGTAGCTACCTGCCCGGGCCGGGAGTAGTTTTTGTAATGTTTTTTTCATATCGTCAATTCTTTGTCAAAACTCGATTTCTATATGATAAATATGAAAACAATCACAATGGAAACACATTGGGACGATTATAAGACAAAAGAAGTTTTCGTCAGTACCTACCTGCCCGGGCCGGGAGTAGTTTCTGTAGCGATTTTTTCATATCGTCAATTCTTTGTCAAAACTTGATTTGTTTAATGATAAATATGTAAACATTCACAATGGAAACACATTGGGACGATTATAAGACAAAAGTAGTTTTCGTCAGTAGCAACCTGCCCGGGCCGGGAGTAGTTTTTGTAATGTTACTTTTGAAACTATCATGGTTATCAACACTAAAGTCATTTAAAACGGGATATTTACCATGATTTGATTTTTGAGTTATCACATCACATCACCACCCTCGGCATCTTAACTCGGTAGTAACATCCCTTACTAACCGTGCTTACGATCTATGCGATGATAAAAGTCTACAGAGTGAGTTGACCCACGTCAGAAATGTTTTAGTGAAGAACGGCTATAAGGTTCGAGCATTGCCAGCTCGTTCCGGCACCATCCATAAACCACACAGGAGTACAGTAGAACGCAAACCAGCATTCTTGCCTTATATAAAAGGAGTGACGGATAAAGTCGCAAATATCCTGCAAAAATCCTCCATTAAAACTGTTTTCACGCCGCTGAAAAAGATCATACACTACCTGTGCACGCCTAAAGATACGTTCCCACTTGAGAAACCAGGGGTGTACAAGATCGACTGTAGCTGTGGAAGCTCCTACATAGGCCAAACGAAGCGTACTATTGCCTGCAGGGTCAAAGAACACATACGAGCAGTTAAGAATCGGGCAACCGAGAAGTCTGCCATAGCGGAACATCTTCTCGAGTCTGGTTCTAACCACTGGATCGAGTTGCACAACCCACAAGTAATCTCAACAGAACGACACTACATACCAAGAATGGTACAGGAGGCCATTGAGATTACGAAACATAGGAACTTCAACCGAGAAGATGGCTTCCAATTATCAGGAACCTGGAACCCTGTTGTGAGAATGTGCAAAAACCGAAGAAGTGATGTACCAACCGCGTCGCGTTCTGATACCGTCAGTGTTGTGTGTCGTGATCGAGCTGCGTTCAATAATAATGAAACCGGTCGTAGTGGTAACGTTCGTAGCAAAAGACAAAAAATGAGGGTAGATCGGTATGTCTGCCCATAAAAACTTACTCGCAGTCGCAGTGCCTTCAGTTATTCCGTGATCATGGCGCATGAAACTGTGCCGAAATATTGGATAACTCAAAAATCAAATCATGGTAAATATCCCGTTTTAAATGACTTTAGTTTTGTAATGTTTTTTTCATATCGTCAATTATTTGTCAAAACTTGATTTTTATATGATAAATATGAAAACAATCACAATGGATATACATTGGGACGATTATAAGACAAAAGAAGTTTTCGTCAGTACCTACCTGCCCGGGCCGGGAGTAGTTTCTGTAGCGATTTTTTCATATCGTCAATTCTTTGTCAAAACTTGATTTTTATATGATAAATATGTAAACATTCACAATGGAAACACATTGGGACGATTATAAGACAAAAGTAGTTTTCGTCAGTAGCTACCTGCCCGGGCCGGGAGTAGATTTTGTAATGTTTTTTTCCTATCGTCAATTCTTTGTCAAAACTTGATTTCGATATGATAAATATGAAAACAATCACAATGGAAACACATTGGGACGATTATAAGACAAAAGTAGTTTTCGTCAGTAGCTACCTGCTCGGGCCGGGAGTAGTTTTTGTAATGTTTTTTTCATATCGTCAATTCTTTGTCAAAACTCGATTTCTATATGATAAATATGAAAACAATCACAATGGAAACACATTTGGACGATTATAAGACAAAAGAAGTTTTCGTCAGTACCTACCTGCCCGGGCCGGGAGTAGTTTCTGTAGCGATTTTTTCATATCGTCATTTCTTTGTCAAAACTTGATTTTTATATGATAAATATGTAAACATTCACAATGGAAACACATTGGGACGATTATAAGACAAAAGTAGTTTTGGTCAGTAGCTACCTGCCCGGGCCGGGAGTAGTTTTTGTAATGTTTTTTTCATATCGTCAATTCTTTGTCAAAACTTGATTTCTATATGATAAATATGAAAACAATCACAATGGAAACACATTGGGACGATTATAAGACAAAAGAAGTTTTCGTCAGTACCTACCTGCCCGGGCCGGGAGTAGTTTCTGTAGCGATTTTTTCATATCGTCAATTCTTTGTCAAAACTTGATTTCTATATGATAAATATGAAAACAATAGCAATGGAAACACATTGGGACGATTATAAGACAAAAGTAGTTTTCGTCAGTAGCTACCTGCCCGGGCCGGGAGTAGTTTCTGTAGCGATTTTTTCATATCGTCAATTCTTTGTCAAAACTTGATTTCTATATGATAAATATGAAAACATTCACAATGGAAACACATTGGGACGATTATAAGACAAAAGTAGTTTTCGTCAGTAGCTACCTGCCCGGGCCGGGAGTAGTTTCTGTAGCGATTTTTTCATATCGTCAATTCTTTGTCAAAACTTGATTTTTATATGATAAATATGTAAACATTCACAATGGAAACACATTGGGACGATTATAAGACAAAAGTAGTTTTCGTCAGTAGCTACCTGCCCGGGCCGGGATCAGTTTTTGTAATGTTTTTTTCATATCGTCAATTCTTTGTCAAAACTCGATTTCTATATGATAGATATGAAAACAATCACAATGGAAACACATTGGGACGATTATAAGACAAAAGAAGTTTTCGTCAGTACATACCTGCCCGGGCCGGGAGTAGTTTCTGTAGCGATTTTTTCATATCGTCAATTCTTTGTCAAAACTTGATTTCTATATGATAAATATGTAAACATTCACAATGGAAACACATTGGGACGATTATAAGACAAAAGTACTTTTGTTCAGTAGCTACCTGCCCGGGCCGGGAGTAGTTTCTGTAGCGATTTTTTCATATCGTCAATTTTTGTCAAAACTTGATTTTTATATGAATAATATGTAAACATTCACAAAGAAAACACATTGGGACGATTATAAGACAAAAGTAGTATTCGTCAGTAGCTACCTGCCCGGGCCGGGAGTAGTTTCTGTAGCGATTTTTCATATCCTCAATTCTTTGTAAAAACTTGATTTCTATATGATAAATATGTTAACATTCACAATGGAAACACATTGGGACGATTATAAGATAAAAGAAGTTTTCGTCAGTAGCTACCTGACCGGGCCGGGAGTTGCTTTTGTAATAATTTTTTCATATCGTCAATTCTTTGTCAAAGCTTGATTTCTATATGATAAATATGAAAACAATCACAATGGAAACACATTGGGACGATTATAAGACAAAAGTAGTTTTCGTCAGTAGCTACCTGCCCGGGCCGGGAGTAGTTTCTGTAGCGATTTTTTCATATCCTCAATTCTTTGTCAAAACTTCATTTTAAAATGATAAATATGTAAACATTCACAATGGAAAAACATTGGGATGATTATAAGACAAAAGAAGTTTTCGTCAGTAGCTACCTGCCCGGGCCGGGAATAGTTTCTGTAGCGATTTTTTCATATCGTCAATTCTTTGTCAAAACTTGATTTTTATATGATAAATATGTAAACATTCACAATGGAAACACATTGGGACGATTATAAGACAAAAGTAGTTTTCGTCAGTAGCTACCTGCCCGGGCCGGGAGTAGATTTTGTAATGTTTTTTTCATATCGTCAATTCTTTGTAAAAACTTGATTTCTATATGATAAATATGAAAACAATCACAATGGAAACACATTGGGACGATTATAAGACAAAAGTAGTTTTCGTCAGTAGCTACGTGCCCGGGCCGGGAGTAGTTTCTGAAGCGATTTTTTCATATCCTCAATTTTTTGTCAAAACTTGATTTTTATATGATAAATATGTAAACATTCACAATGGAAACACATTGGGACGATTATAAGATAAAAGAAGTTTTCGTCAGTAGCTACCTGCCCGGGCCGGGAGTTGCTTTTGTAATAATTTTTTCATATCGTCAATTCTTTGTCAAAGCTTGATTTCTATATGATAAATATGAAAACAATCACAATGGAAACACATTGGGACGATTATAAGACAAAAGTAGTTTTCGTCAGTAGCTACCTGCCCGGGCCGGGAGTAGTTTCTGTAGCGATTTTTTCATATCCTCAATTCTTTGTCAAAACTTCATTTTAAAATGATAAATATGTAAACATTCACAATGGAAAAACATTGGGATGATTATAAGACAAAAGAAGTTTTCGTCAGTAGCTACCTGCCCGGGCCGGGAATAGTTTCTGTAGCGATTTTTTCATATCGTCAATTCTTTGTCAAAACTTGATTTTTATATGATAAATATGTAAACATTCACAATGGAAACACATTGGGACGATTATAAGACAAAAGTAGTTTTCGTCAGTAGCTACCTGCCCGGGCCGGGAGTAGTTTCTGTAGCGATTTTTTCATATCGTCAATTTTTTGTCAAAACTTGATTTTTATATGATAAATATGTAAACATTCACAATGGACACACATTGGGACGATTATAAGACAAAAGTAGATTTCGTCAGTAGCTACCTGCCCGGGCCGGGAGTAGTTTCTGTAGCGATTTTTTCATATCCTCAATTCTTTGTCAAAACTTCATTTTTAAATGATAAATATGTAAACATTCACAATGGAAACACATTGGGACGATTATAAGATAAAAGAAGTTTTCGTCAGAAACTACCTGCCCGGGCCGGGAGTAGTTTCTGTAGCGATTTTTTCATATCGTCCATTTTTTGTCAAAACTTGATTTTTATATGATAAATATGTAAACATTCACAATGGAAACACATTGGGACGATTATAAGACAAAAGTAGTTTTCGTCAGCAGCTACCTGCCCGGGCCGGGAGTAGTTTCTGTAGCGATTTTTTCATATCCTCAATTCTTTGTCAAAACTTGATTTTTATATGATAAATATGTAAACATTCACAATGGAAACACATTGGGACGATTAAAGGACAAAAGTAGATTTCGTCAGTAGCTACCTGCCCGGGCCGGGAGTAGTTTCTGTAGCGAGTTTTTCATATCGTCAATTCTTTGTCAAAACTTGATTTTTATATGATAAATATGTAAACATTCACAATGGAAACACATTGGGACGATTATAAGACAAAAGTAGTTTTCGTCAGTAGCTACCTGCCCGGGCCGGGAGTAGTTTCTGTAGCGATTTTTTCATATCGTCAATTCTTTGTCAAAACTTGATTTTTTTAATGATAAATATGAAAACATTCACAATTGAAACACATTGGGAAGATTATAAGACAAAAGTAGTTTTCGTCAGTAGCAACCTGCCCGGGCCGGGAGTAGTTTTTGTAATGTTTTTTTCATATCGTCAATTCTTTGTCAAAACTTGATTTTTATATGATAAATATGTAAACATTCACAATGGAAACACATTGGGACGATTAAAGGACAAAAGTAGATTTCGTCAGTAGCTACCTGCCCGGGCCGGGAGTAGTTTCTGTAGCGATTTTTTCATATCGTCAATTCTTTGTCAAAACTTGATTTTTATATGATAAATATGTAAACATTCACAATGGAAACACATTGGGACGATTATAAGACAAAAGTAGTTTTCGTCAGTAGCTACCTGCCCGGGCCGGGAGTAGATTTTGTAATGTTTTTTTCCTATCGTCAATTCTTTGTCAAAACTTGATTTCTATATAATAAATATGAAAATAATCACCATGGAAACACATTGGGACGATTATAAGTCAAAAGTTGTTTTGGTCAGTAGCTACCTGCCCGGGCCGGGAGGAGTTTCTGTAGCGATTTTTCATATCCTCAATTCTTTGTTAAAACTTGATTTCTATATGATAAATATGTAAAATTCAAAATGGAAACACATTGGGACGATTATAAGATAAAAGAAGTTTTCGTCAGTAACTACCTGCCCGGGCCGGGAGTAGTTTCTGTAGCGATTTTTTCATATCCTCAATTCTTTGTCAAAACTTCATTTTAAAATGATAAATATGTAAACATTCACAATGGAAAAACATTGGGATGATTATAAGACAAAAGAAGTTTTCGTCAGTAGCTACCTGCCCGGGCCGGGAATAGTTTCTGTAGCGATTTTTTCATATCGTCAATTCTTTGTCAAAACTTGATTTTTATATGATAAATATGTAAACATTCACAATGGAAACACATTGGGACGATTATAAGACAAAAGTAGTTTTCGTCAGTAGCTACCTGCCCGGGCCGGGAGTAGATTTTGTAATGTTTTTTTCATATCGTCAATTCTTTGTAAAAACTTGATTTCTATATGATAAATATGAAAACAATCACAATGGAAACACATTGGGACGATTATAAGACAAAAGTAGTTTTCGTCAGTAGCTACGTGCCCGGGCCGGGAGTAGTTTCTGAAGCGATTTTTTCATATCCTCAATTTTTTGTCAAAACTTGATTTTTATATGATAAATATGTAAACATTCACAATGGAAACACATTGGGACGATTATAAGACAAAAGTAGTTTTCGTCAGTAGCTACGTGCCCGGGCCGGGAGTAGTTTCTGAAGCGATTTTTTCATATCCTCAATTCTTTGTCAAAACTTGAATTTTATATGATAAATATGTAAACATTCACAATGGAAACACATTGGGTTGATTATAAGACAAAAGTAGTTTTCGTCAGTAGCTACCTGCCCGGGCCGGGAGTAGATTTTGTAATGTTTTTTTTCATATCGTCAATTCTTTGTCAAAACTTGATTTCTATATGATAAATATGAAAACAATCACAATGGAAACACATTGGGATGATTATAAGACAAAAGTAGATTTCGTCAGTAGCTACGTGCCCGGGCCGGGAGTAGTTTCTGAAGCGATTTTTTCATATCCTCAATTCTTTGTCAAAACTTGATTTTTATATGATAAATATGTAAACATTCACAATGGAAACACATTGGGACGATTATAAGACAAAAGTAGTTTTGGTCAGTAGCTACCTGCCCGGGCCGGGAGTAGTTTTTGTAATGTTTTTTTCATATCGTCAATTCTTTGTCAAAACTCGATTTCTATATGATAAATATGAAAACAATCACAATGGAAACACATTGGGACGATTATAAGACAAAAGAAGTTTTCGTCAGTACCAACCTGCCCGGGCCGGGAGTAGTTTCTGTAGCGATTTTTTCATATCGTCAATTCTTTGTCAAAACTTGATTTGTTTAATGATAAATATGTAAACATTCACAATGGAAACACATTGGGACGATTATAAGACAAAAGTAGTTTTCGTCAGTAGCAACCTGCCCGGGCCGGGAGTAGTTCTTGTAATGTTTTTTTCATATCGTCAATTATTTGTCAAAACTTGATTTTTATATGATAAATATGAAAACAATCACAATGGATACACATTGGGACGATTATAAGACAAAAGAAGTTTTCGTCAGTAGCTACCTGCCCGGGCCGGGAGTAGTTTCTGTAGCGATTTTTTCATATCGTCAATTCTTTGTCAAAACTTGATTTTTATATGATAAATATGTAAACATTCACAATGGAAACACATTGGGACGATTATAAGACAAAAGTAGTTTTCGTCAGTAGCTACCTGCCCGGGCCGGGAGTAGATTTTGTAATGTTTTTTTCCTATCGTCAATTCTTTGTCAAAACTTGATTTCTATATGATAAATATGAAAACAATCACAATGGAAACACATTGGGACGATTATAAGAGAAAAGTAGTTTTCGTCAGTAGCTACCTGCTCGGGCCGGGAGTAGTTTTTGTAATGTTTTTTTCATATCGTCAATTCTTTGTCAAAACTCGATTTCTATATGATAAATATGAAAACAATCACAATGGAAACACATTTGGACGATTATAAGACAAAAGAAGTTTTCGTCAGTACCTACCTGCCCGGGCCGGGAGTAGTTTCTGTAGCGATTTTTTCATATCGTCATTTCTTTGTCAAAACTTGATTTTTATATGATAAATATGTAAACATTCACAATGGAAACACATTGGGACGATTATAAGACAAAAGTAGTTTTGGTCAGTAGCTACCTGCCCGGGCCGGGAGTAGTTTTTGTAATGTTTTTTTCATATCGTCAATTCTTTGTCAAAACTTGATTTCTATATGATAAATATGAAAACAATCACAATGGAAACACATTGGGACGATTATAAGACAAAAGAAGTTTTCGTCAGTACCTACCTGCCCGGGCCGGGAGTAGTTTCTGTAGCGATTTTTTCATATCGTCAATTCTTTGTCAAAACTTGATTTCTATATGATAAATATGAAAATAATAGCAATGGAAACACATTGGGACGATTATAAGACAAAAGTAGTTTTCGTCAGTAGCTACCTGCCCGGGCCGGGAGTAGTTTCTGTAGCGATTTTTTCATATCGTCAATTCTTTGTCAAAACTTGATTTCTATATGATAAATATGAAAACATTCACAATGGAAACACATTGGGACGATTATAAGACAAAAGTAGTTTTCGTCAGTAGCTACCTGCCCGGGCCGGGAGTAGTTTCTGTAGCGATTTTTTCATATCGTCAATTCTTTGTCAAAACTTGATTTTTATATGATAAATATGTAAACATTCACAATGGAAACACATTGGGACGATTATAAGACAAAAGTAGTTTTCGTCAGTAGCTACCTGCCCGGGCCGGGATCAGTTTTTGTAATGTTTTTTTCATATCGTCAATTCTTTGTCAAAACTCGATTTCTATATGATAGATATGAAAACAATCACAATGGAAACACATTGGGACGATTATAAGACAAAAGAAGTTTTCGTCAGTACATACCTGCCCGGGCCGGGAGTAGTTTCTGTAGCGATTTTTTCATATCGTCAATTCTTTGTCAAAACTTGATTTCTATATGATAAATATGTAAACATTCACAATGGAAACACATTGGGACGATTATAAGACAAAAGTACTTTTGTTCAGTAGCTACCTGCCCGGGCCGGGAGTAGTTTCTGTAGCGATTTTTTCATATCGTCAATTTTTGTCAAAACTTGATTTTTATATGAATAATATGTAAACATTCACAAAGAAAACACATTGGGACGATTATAAGACAAAAGTAGTATTCGTCAGTAGCTACCTGCCCGGGCCGGGAGTAGTTTCTGTAGCGATTTTTCATATCCTCAATTCTTTGTTAAAACTTGATTTCTATATGATAAATATGTAAACATTCACAATGGAAACACATTGGGACGATTATAAGATAAAAGAAGTTTTCGTCAGTAGCTACCTGCCCGGGCCGGGAGTTGCTTTTGTAATAATTTTTTCATATCGTCAATTCTTTGTCAAAGCTTGATTTCTATATGATAAATATGAAAACAATCACAATGGAAACACATTGGGACGATTATAAGACAAAAGTAGTTTTCGTCAGTAGCTACCTGCCCGGGCCGGGAGTAGTTTCTGTAGCGATTTTTTCATATCCTCAATTCTTTGTCAAAACTTGAATTTTATATGATAAATATGTAAACATTCACAATGGAAACACATTGGGACGATTATAAGACAAAAGTAGTTTAGGTCAGTAGCTACCTGTCCGGGCCGGGAGTAGATTTTGTAATAATTTTTTCATATCGTCAATTCTTTGTCGAAACTTGATTTCTATATGATAAATATGAAAACAATCACAATGGTAACACATTGGGACGATTATAAGACAAAAGAAGTTTTCGTCAGTACCTACCTGCCCGGGCCGGGAGTAGTTTCTGTAGCGATTTTTTCATATCGTCAATTCTTTCTCAAAACTTGATTTTTATATGATAAATATGTAAACATTCACAATGGAAAAACATTGGGACGATTATAAGACAAAATAAGCTTTCGTCAGTACCTACCTGCCCGGGCCGGGAGTAGTTTCTGTAGCGATTTTTTCATATCGTCAATTCTTTGTCAAAACTTGATTTTTATATGATAAATATGTAAACATTCACAATGGAAACACATTGGGACGATTAAAGGACAAAAGTAGATTTCGTCAGTAGCTACCTGCCCGGGCCGGGAGTAGTTTCTGTAGCGAGTTTTTCATATCGTCAATTCTTTGTCAAAACTTGATTTTTATATGATAAATATGTAAACATTCACAATGGAAACACATTGGGACGATTATAAGACAAAAGTAGTTTTCGTCAGTACCTACCTGCCCGGGCCGGGAGTAGATATTGTAATGTTTTTTTCATATCGTCAATTCTTTGTCAAAACTTGATTTCAATATGATAAATATGAAAACAATCACAATGGAAACACATTGGGACGATTATAAGACAAAAGTAGTTTTCGTCAGTAGCTACCTGCCCGGGCCGGGAGTAGTTTCTGTAGCGATTTTTTCATATCGTCAATTTTTTGTCAAAACTTGATTTTTATATGATAAATATGTAAACATTCACAATGGAAACACATTGGGACGATTATAAGACAAAAGTAGATTTCGTCAGTAGCTACCTGCCCGGGCCGGGAGTAGTTTCTGTAGCGATTTTTTCATATCCTCAATTCTTTGTCAAAACTTCATTTTTAAATGATAAATATGTAAACATTCACAATGGAAACACATTGGGACGATTATAAGATAAAAGTAGTTTTCGTCAGTAGCTACGTGCCCGGGCCGGGAGTAGTTTCTGTAGCGATTTTTTCATATCGTCCATTTTTTGTCAAAACTTGATTTTTATATGATAAATATGTAAACATTCACAATGGAAACACATTGGGACGATTATAAGACAAAAGTAGTTTTCGTCAGCAGCTACCTGCCCGGGCCGGGAGTAGTTTCTGTAGCGATTTTTTCATATCCTCAATTCTTTGTCAAAACTTGATTTTTATATGATAAATATGTAAACATTCACAATGGAAACACATTGGGACGATTAAAGGACAAAAGTAGATTTCGTCAGTAGCTACCTGCCCGGGCCGGGAGTAGTTTCTGTAGCGAGTTTTTCATATCGTCAATTCTTTGTCAAAACTTGATTTTTATATGATAAATATGTAAACATTCACAATGGAAACACATTGGGACGATTATAAGACAAAAGTAGTTTTCGTCAGTAGCTACCTGCCCGGGCCGGGAGTAGTTTCTGTAGCGATTTTTTCATATCGTCAATTCTTTGTCAAAACTTGATTTTTTTAATGATAAATATGAAAACATTCACAATTGAAACACATTGGGAAGATTATAAGACAAAAGTAGTTTTCGTCAGTAGCAACCTGCCCGGGCCGGGAGTAGTTTTTGTAATGTTTTTTCATATCGTCAATTCTTTGTCAAAACTTGATTTTTATATGATAAATATGTAAACATTCACAATGGAAACACATTGGGACGATTAAAGGACAAAAGTAGATTTCGTCAGTAGCTACCTGCCCGGGCCGGGAGTAGTTTCTGTAGCGATTTTTTCATATCGTCAATTCTTTGTCAAAACTTGATTTTTATATGATAAATATGTAAACATTCACAATGGAAACACATTGGGACGATTATAAGACAAAAGTAGTTTTCGTCAGTAGCTACCTGCCCGGGCCGGGAGTAGATTTTGTAATGTTTTTTTCCTATCGTCAATTCTTTGTCAAAACTTGATTTCTATATAATAAATATGAAAATAATCACCATGGAAACACATTGGGACGATTATAAGTCAAAAGTTGTTTTGGTCAGTAGCTACCTGCCCGGGCCGGGAGGAGTTTCTGTAGCGATTTTTCATATCGTCAATTCTTTGTCAAAACTTGAATTTTATATGATAAATATGTAAACATTCACAATGGAAACACATTGGGTTGATTATAAGACAAAAGTAGTTTTCGTCAGTAGCTACCTGCCCGGGCCGGGAGTAGATTTTGTAATGTTTTTTTTCATATCGTCAATTCTTTGTCAAAACTTGATTTCTATATGATAAATATGAAAACAATCACAATGGAAACACATTGGGATGATTATAAGACAAAAGTAGATTTCGTCAGTAGCTACCTGCCCGGGCCGGGAGTAGTTTCTGTAGCGATTTTTTCATATCCTCAATTCTTTGTCAAAACTTGAATTTTATATGATAAATATGTAAACATTCACAATGGAAACACATTGGGACGATTATAAGACAAAAGTAGTTTAGGTCAGTAGCTACCTGTCCGGGCCGGGAGTAGATTTTGTAATAATTTTTTCATATCGTCAATTCTTTGTCGAAACTTGATTTCTATATGATAAATATGAAAACAATCACAATGGTAACACATTGGGACGATTATAAGACAAAAGAAGTTTTCGTCAGTACCTACCTGCCCGGGCCGGGAGTAGTTTCTGTAGCGATTTTTTCATATCGTCAATTCTTTCTCAAAACTTGATTTTTATATGATAAATATGTAAACATTCACAATGGAAAAACATTGGGACGATTATAAGACAAAATAAGCTTTCGTCAGTACCTACCTGCCCGGGCCGGGAGTAGTTTCTGTAGCGATTTTTTCATATCGTCAATTCTTTGTCAAAACTTGATTTTTATATGATAAATATGTAAACATTCACAATGGAAACACATTGGGACGATTAAAGGACAAAAGTAGATTTCGTCAGTAGCTACCTGCCCGGGCCGGGAGTAGTTTCTGTAGCGAGTTTTTCATATCGTCAATTCTTTGTCAAAACTTGATTTTTATATGATAAATATGTAAACATTCACAATGGAAACACATTGGGACGATTATAAGACAAAAGTAGTTTTCGTCAGTACCTACCTGCCCGGGCCGGGAGTAGATATTGTAATGTTTTTTTCATATCGTCAATTCTTTGTCAAAACTTGATTTCAATATGATAAATATGAAAACAATCACAATGGAAACACATTGGGACGATTATAAGACAAAAGTAGTTTTCGTCAGTAGCTACCTGCCCGGGCCGGGAGTAGTTTCTGTAGCGATTTTTTCATATCGTCAATTTTTTGTCAAAACTTGATTTTTATATGATAAATATGTAAACATTCACAATGGAAACACATTGGGACGATTATAAGACAAAAGTAGATTTCGTCAGTAGCTACCTGCCCGGGCCGGGAGTAGTTTCTGTAGCGATTTTTTCATATCCTCAATTCTTTGTCAAAACTTCATTTTTAAATGATAAATATGTAAACATTCACAATGGAAACACATTGGGACGATTATAAGATAAAAGAAGTTTTCGTCAGAAACTACCTGCCCGGGCCGGGAGTAGTTTCTGTAGCGATTTTTTCATATCGTCCATTTTTTGTCAAAACTTGATTTTTATATGATAAATATGTAAACATTCACAATGGAAACACATTGGGACGATTATAAGACAAAAGTAGTTTTCGTCAGCAGCTACCTGCCCGGGCCGGGAGTAGTTTCTGTAGCGATTTTTTCATATCCTCAATTCTTTGTCAAAACTTGATTTTTATATGATAAATATGTAAACATTCACAATGGAAACACATTGGGACGATTAAAGGACAAAAGTAGATTTCGTCAGTAGCTACCTGCCCGGGCCGGGAGTAGTTTCTGTAGCGAGTTTTTCATATCGTCAATTCTTTGTCAAAACTTGATTTTTATATGATAAATATGTAAACATTCACAATGGAAACACATTGGGACGATTATAAGACAAAAGTAGTTTTCGTCAGTAGCTACCTGCCCGGGCCGGGAGTAGTTTCTGTAGCGATTTTTTCATATCGTCAATTCTTTGTCAAAACTTGATTTTTTTAATGATAAATATGAAAACATTCACAATTGAAACACATTGGGAAGATTATAAGACAAAAGTAGTTTTCGTCAGTAGCAACCTGCCCGGGCCGGGAGTAGTTTTTGTAATGTTTTTTTCATATCGTCAATTCTTTGTCAAAACTTGATTTTTATATGATAAATATGTAAACATTCACAATGGAAACACATTGGGACGATTAAAGGACAAAAGTAGATTTCGTCAGTAGCTACCTGCCCGGGCCGGGAGTAGTTTCTGTAGCGATTTTTTCATATCGTCAATTCTTTGTCAAAACTTGATTTTTATATGATAAATATGTAAACATTCACAATGGAAACACATTGGGACGATTATAAGACAAAAGTAGTTTTCGTCAGTAGCTACCTGCCCGGGCCGGGAGTAGATTTTGTAATGTTTTTTTCCTATCGTCAATTCTTTGTCAAAACTTGATTTCTATATAATAAATATGAAAATAATCACCATGGAAACACATTGGGACGATTATAAGTCAAAAGTTGTTTTGGTCAGTAGCTACCTGCCCGGGCCGGGAGGAGTTTCTGTAGCGATTTTTCATATCCTCAATTCTTTGTTAAAACTTGATTTCTATATGATAAATATGTAAAATTCAAAATGGAAACACATTGGGACGATTATAAGATAAAAGAAGTTTTCGTCAGTAACTACCTGCCCGGGCCGGGAGTAGTTTCTGTAGCGATTTTTTCATATCCTCAATTCTTTGTCAAAACTTCATTTTAAAATGATAAATATGTAAACATTCACAATGGAAAAACATTGGGATGATTATAAGACAAAAGAAGTTTTCGTCAGTAGCTACCTGCCCGGGCCGGGAATAGTTTCTGTAGCGATTTTTTCATATCGTCAATTCTTTGTCAAAAATTGATTTTTATATGATAAATATGTAAACATTCACAATGGAAACACATTGGGACGATTATAAGACAAAAGTAGTTTTCGTCAGTAGCTACCTGCCCGGGCCGGGAGTAGATTTTGTAATGATTTTTTCATATCGTCAATTCTTTGTCAAAACTTGATTTCTATATGATAAATATGAAAACAATCACAATGGAAACACATTGGGACGATTATAAGACAAAAGTAGTTTTCGTCAGTAGCTACGTGCCTGGGCCGGGAGTAGTTTCTGAAGGGATTTTTTCATATCCTCAATTCTTTGTCAAAACTTGATTTTTATATGATAAATATGTAAACATTCACAATGGAAACACATTGGGACGATTATAAAACAAAAGTAGTTTTCGTCAGTAGCTACGTGCCCGGGCCGGGAGTAGTTTCTGAAGCGATTTTTTCATATCCTCAATTCTTTGTCAAAACTTGAATTTTATATGATAAATATGTAAACATTCACAATGGAAACACATTGGGTCGATTATAAGACAAAAGTAGTTTTCGTCAGTAGCTACCTGCCCGGGCCGGGAGTAGTTTTTGTAATGTTTTTTTCATATCGTCAATTCTTTGTCGAAACTTGATTTCTATATGATAAATATGAAAACAATCACAATGGAAACACATTGGGAGGATTATAAGACAAAAGAAGTTTTCTTCAGTACCTACCTGCCCGGGCCGGGAGTAGTTTCTGTAGCGATTTTTTCATATCGTCAATTCTTTGTCAAAACTTGATTTTTTTAATGATAAATATGAAAACATTCACAATGGAAACACATTGGGACGATTATAAGACAAAAGTAGATTTCGTCAGTAGCAACCTTCCCGGGCCGGGAGTAGTTTTTGTAATGTTTTTTTCATATCGTCAATTATGTGTCAAAACTTGATTTTTATATGATAAATACGAAAACAATCACAATGGAAACACATTGGGACGATTATAAGACAAAAGTAGTTTTCGTCAGTAGCTACCTGCCCGGGCCGGGAGTAGTTTCTGTAGCGATTTTTTCATATCGTCAATTCTTTGTCAAAACTTGATTTTTTTAATGATAAATATGTAAACATTCACAATGGAAACACATTGGGACGATTATAAGACAAAAGTAGTTTTCGTCAGTAGCAACCTGCCCGGGCCGGGAGTAGTTTTTGTAATGTTTTTTTCATATCGTAAATTTTTTGTCAAAACTTGATTTTTATATGATAAATATGAAAACAATCACAATGGAAACACATTGGGACGATTATAAGACAAAAGCAGTTTTCGTCAGTAGCTACCTGCCCGGGTCGGGAGTAGTTTCTGTAGCGATTTTTTCATATCGTCAATTCTTTGTCAAAACTTGATTTTTATATGATAAATATGTAAACATTCACAATGGAAACACATTGGGACGATTAAAGTACAAAATTAGATTTCGTCAGTAGCTACCTGCCCGGGCCGGGAAAAGATTTTGTAATGTTTTTTTCCTATCGTCAATTCTTTGTCAAAACTTGATTTCTATATAATAAATATGAAAACAATCACCATGGAAACACATTGGGACGATTATAAGTCAAAAGTTGTTTTGGTCAGTAGCTACCTGCCCGGGCCGGGAGGAGTTTCTGTAGCGATTTTTCATATCCTCAATTCTTTGTTAAAACTTGATTTCTATATGATAAATATGTAAACATTCACAATGGAAACACATTGGGACGATTATAAGATAAAAGAAGTTTTCGTCAGTAACTACCTGCCCGGGCCGGGAGTAGTTTCTGTAGCGATTTTTTCATATCCTCAATTCTTTGTCAAAACTTTATTTTAAAATGATAAATATGTAAACATTCACAATGGAAAAACATTGGGATGATTATAAGACAAAAGAAGTTTTCGTCAGTAGCTACCTGCCCGGGCCGGGAGTAGTTTCTGTAGCGATTTTTTCATATCGTCAATTCTTTGTCAAAACTTGATTTTTATATGATAAATATGTAAACATTCACAATGGAAACACATTGGGACGATTATAAGACAAAAGTAGTTTTCGTCAGTAGCTACCTGCCCGGGCCGGGAGTAGATTTTGTAATGTTTTTTTCATATCGTCAATTCTTTGTCAAAACTTGATTTCTATATGATAAATATGAAAACAATCACAATGGAAACACATTGGGACGATTATAAGACAAAAGTAGTTTTCGTCAGTAGCTACGTGCCCGGGCCGGGAGTAGTTTCTGAAGCGATTTTTTCATATCCTCAATTCTTTGTCAAAACTTGATTTTTATATGATAAATATGTAAACATTCACAATGGAAACACATTGGGACGATTATAAGACAAAAGTAGTTTTCGTCAGTAGCTACGTGCCCGGGCCGGGAGTAGTTTCTGAAGCGATTTTTTCATATCCTCAATTCTTTGTCAAAACTTGAATTTTATATGATAAATATGTAAACATTCACAATGGAAACACATTGGGTTGATTATAAGACAAAAGTAGTTTTCGTCAGTAGCTACCTGCCCGGGCCGGGAGTAGATTTTGTAATGTTTTTTTTCATATCGTCAATTCTTTGTCAAAACTTGATTTCTATATGATAAATATGAAAACAATCACAATGGAAACACATTGGGATGATTATAAGACAAAAGTAGATTTCGTCAGTAGCTACGTGCCCGGGCCGGGAGTAGTTTCTGAAGCGATTTTTTCATATCCTCAATTCTTTGTCAAAACTTGATTTTTATATGATAAATATGTAAACATTCACAATGGAAACACATTGGGACGATTATAAGACAAAAGTAGTTTTGGTCAGTAGCTACCTGCCCGGGCCGGGAGTAGTTTTTGTAATGTTTTTTTCATATCGTCAATTCTTTGTCAAAACTCGATTTCTATATGATAAATATGAAAACAATCACAATGGAAACACATTGGGACGATTATAAGACAAAAGAAGTTTTCGTCAGTACCTACCTGCCCGGGCCGGGAGTAGTTTCTGTAGCGATTTTTTCATATCGTCAATTCTTTGTCAAAACTTGATTTGTTTAATGATAAATATCATTCACAATGGAAACACATTGGGACGAATATAAGACAAAAGTAGTTTTCGTCAGTAGCAACCTGCCCGGGCCGGGAGTAGTTTTTGTAATGTTTTTTTCATATCGTCAATTATTTGTCAAAACTTGAATTTTATATGATAAATATGAAAACAATCACAATGGATACACATTGGGACGATTATAAGACAAAAGTAGTTTTCGTCAGTAGCTACCTGCCCGGGCCGGGAGTAGTTTCTGTAGCGATTTTTTCATATCGTCAATTCTTTGTCAAAACTTGATTTTTATATGATAAATATGTAAACATTCACAATGGAAACACATTGGGACGATTATAAGACAAAAGTAGTTTTCGTCAGTAGCTACCTGCCCGGGCCGGGAGTAGATTTTGTAATGTTTTTTTCCTATCGTCAATTCTTTGTCAAAACTTGATTTCTATATGATAAATATGAAAACAATCACAATGGAAACACATTGGGACGATTATAAGACAAAAGTAGTTTTCGTCAGTAGCTACCTGCTCGGGCCGGGAGTAGTTTTTGTAATGTTTTTTTCATATCGTCAATTCTATGTCAAAACTCGATTTCTATATGATAAATATGAAAACAATCACAATGGAAACACATTTGGACGATTATAAGACAAAAGAAGTTTTCGTCAGTACCTACCTGCCCGGGCCGGGAGTAGTTTCTGTAGCGATTTTTTCATATCGTCATTTCTTTGTCAAAACTTGATTTTTATATGATAAATATGTAAACATTCACAATGGAAACACATTGGGACGATTATAAGACAAAAGTAGTTTTGGTCAGTAGCTACCTGCCCGGGCCGGGAGTAGTTTTTGTAATGTTTTTTTCATATCGTCAATTCTTTGTCAAAACTTGATTTCTATATGATAAATATGAAAACATTCACAATGGAAACACATTGGGACGATTATAAGACAAAAGTAGTTTTCGTCAGTAGCTACCTGCCCGGGCCGGGAGTAGTTTCTGTAGCGATTTTTTCATATCCTCAATTCTTTGTCAAAACTTGAATTTTATATGATAAATATGTAAACATTCACAATGGAAACACATTGGGACGATTATAAGACAAAAGTAGTTTTGGTCAGTAGCTACCTGCCCGGGCCGGGAGTAGTTTTTGTAATAATTTTTTCATATCGTCAATTCTTTGTCGAAACTTGATTTTTATATGATAAATATGAAAACAATCACAATGGTAACACATTGGGACGATTATAAGACAAAAGTAGTTTTCGTCCGTAGCTACCTGCCCGGGCCGGGAGTAGTTTCTGTAGCGATTTTTTCATATCGTCCATTCTTTGTCAAAACTTGATTTTTATATGATAAATATGTAAACATTCACAATGGAAACACATTGGGACGATTATAAGACAAAAGTAGTTTTCGTCAGTAGCTATGCCCGGGCCGGGAGTAGTTTTTGTAAAGTTTTTTTCATATCGTCAATTCTTTGTCAAAACTCGATTTCTATATGATAAATATGAAAACAATCACAATGGTAACACATTGGGACGATTATAAGACAAAAGAAGTTTTCGTCAGTAGCTACCTGCCCGGGCCGGGAGTAGTTTCTGTAGCGATTTTTTCATATCCTCAATTCTTTGTCAAAACTTGAATTTTATATGATAAATATGTAAACATTCACAATGGAAACACATTGGGACGATTATAAGACAAAAGTAGTTTTGGTCAGTAGCTACCTGCCCGGGCCGGGAGTAGTTTTTGTAATAATTTTTTCATATCGTCAATTCTTTGTCGAAACTTGATTTCTATATGATAAATATGAAAACAATCACAATGGTAACACATTGGGACGATTATAAGACAAAAGAAGTTTTCGTCAGTACCTACCTGCCCGGGCCGGGAGTAGTTTCTTTAGCGATTTTTTCATATCGTCAATTCTTTCTCAAAACTTGATTTTTATATGATAAATATGTAAACATTCACAATGGAAAAACATTGGGACGATTATAAGACAAAATAAGTTTTCGTCAGTACCTACCTGCCCGGGCCGGGAGTAGTTTCTGTAGCGATTGTTTCATATCGTCCATTCTTTGTCAAAACTTGAATTTTATATGATTAATATGAAAACAATCACAATGGTAACACATTGGGACGATTATAAGACAAAAGAAGTTTTCGTCAGTACCTACCTGCCCGGGCCGGGAGTAGTTTCTTTAGCGATTTTTTCATATCGTTAATTCTTTCTCAAAACTTGATTTTTATATGATAAATATTTAAACATTCACAATGGAAAAACATTGGGACGATTATAAGACAAAATAAGTTTTCGTCAGTACCTACCTGCCCGGGCCGGGAGTAGTTTCTGTAGCGATTTTTTCATATCGTCAATTCTTTGTAAAAACTTGATTTTTATATGATAAATATGTAAACATTCACAATGGAAACACATTGGGACGATTATAAGACTAAAGTAGTTTTGGTCAGTAGCTACCTGCCCGGGCCGGGAGTAGTTTTTGTAATGTTTTTTTCATATCGTCAATTCTTTGTCAAAACTTGATTTCTATATGATAAATATGATAACAATCACCATGGAAACACATTGGGACGATTATAAGACAAAAGTAGTTTTGGTCAGTAGCTACCTGCCCGGGCCGGGAGTAGTTTTTGTAATGTTTTTTTCATATCGTCAATTCTTTGTCAAAACTCGATTTCTATATGATAAATATGAAAACAATCACAATGGAAACACATTGGGACGATTATAAGACAAAAGAAGTTTTCATCAGTACCTACCTGCCCGGGCCGGGAGTAGTTTCTGTAGCGATTTTTTCATATCGTCAATTCTTTGTCAAAACTTGATTTGTTTAATGATAAATATGTAAACATTCACAATGGAAACACATTGGGACGATTATAAGACAAAAGTAGTTTTCGTCAGTAGCAACCTGCCCGGGCCGGGAGTAGTTTTTGTAATGTTTTTTTCATATCGTCAATTATTTGTCAAAACTTGATTTTTATATGATAAATATGTAAACATTCACAATGGAAACACATTGGGACGATTATAAGACAAAAGTAGTTTTCGTCAGTAGCTACCTGCCCGGGCCGGGAGTAGATTTTGTAATGTTTTTTTCATATCGTCAATTCTTTGTCAAAACTTGATTTCTATATGATAAATATGAAAACAATCACAATGGAAACACATTGGGACGATTATAAGACAAAAGTAGTTTTCGTCAGTAGCTACGTGCCCGGGCCGGGAGTAGTTTCTGAAGCGATTTTTTCATATCCTCAATTCTTTGTCAAAACTTGATTTTTATATGATAAATATGTAAACATTCACAATGGAAACACATTGGGACGATTATAAGACAAAAGTAGTTTTCGTCAGTAGCTACGTGCCCGGGCCGGGAGTAGTTTCTGAAGCGATTTTTTCATATCCTCAATTCTTTGTCAAAACTTGAATTTTATATGATAAATATGTAAACATTCACAATGGAAACACATTGGGTTGATTATAAGACAAAAGTAGTTTTCGTCAGTAGCTACCTGCCCGGGCCGGGAGTAGATTTTGTAATGTTTTTTTTCATATCGTCAATTCTTTGTCAAAACTTGATTTCTATATGATAAATATGAAAACAATCACAATGGAAACACATTGGGATGATTATAAGACAAAAGTAGATTTCGTCAGTAGCTACGTGCCCGGGCCGGGAGTAGTTTCTGAAGCGATTTTTTCATATCCTCAATTCTTTGTCAAAACTTGATTTTTATATGATAAATATGTAAACATTCACAATGGAAACACATTGGGACGATTATAAGACAAAAGTAGTTTTGGTCAGTAGCTACCTGCCCGGGCCGGGAGTAGTTTTTGTAATGTTTTTTTCATATCGTCAATTCTTTGTCAAAACTCGATTTCTATATGATAAATATGTAAACATTCACAATGGAAACACATTGGGACGATTATAAGATAAAAGAAGTTTTCGTCAGTAACTACCTGCCCGGGCCGGGAGTAGTTTCTGTAGCGATTTTTTCATATCCTCAATTCTTTGTCAAAACTTTATTTTAAAATGATAAATATGTAAACATTCACAATGGAAAAACATTGGGATGATTATAAGACAAAAGAAGTTTTCGTCAGTAGCTACCTGCCCGGGCCGGGAGTAGTTTCTGTAGCGATTTTTTCATATCGTCAATTCTTTGTCAAAACTTGATTTTTATATGATAAATATGTAAACATTCACAATGGAAACACATTGGGACGATTATAAGACAAAAGTAGTTTTCGTCAGTAGCTACCTGCCCGGGCCGGGAGTAGATTTTGTAATGTTTTTTTCATATCGTCAATTCTTTGTCAAAACTTGATTTCTATATGATAAATATGAAAACAATCACAATGGAAACACATTGGGACGATTATAAGACAAAAGTAGTTTTCGTCAGTAGCTACGTGCCCGGGCCGGGAGTAGTTTCTGAAGCGATTTTTTCATATCCTCAATTCTTTGTCAAAACTTGATTTTTATATGATAAATATGTAAACATTCACAATGGAAACACATTGGGACGATTATAAGACAAAAGTAGTTTTCGTCAGTAGCTACGTGCCCGGGCCGGGAGTAGTTTCTGAAGCGATTTTTTCATATCCTCAATTCTTTGTCAAAACTTGAATTTTATATGATAAATATGTAAACATTCACAATGGAAACACATTGGGTTGATTATAAGACAAAAGTAGTTTTCGTCAGTAGCTACCTGCCCGGGCCGGGAGTAGATTTTGTAATGTTTTTTTTCATATCGTCAATTCTTTGTCAAAACTTGATTTCTATATGATAAATATGAAAACAATCACAATGGAAACACATTGGGATGATTATAAGACAAAAGTAGATTTCGTCAGTAGCTACGTGCCCGGGCCGGGAGTAGTTTCTGAAGCGATTTTTTCATATCCTCAATTCTTTGTCAAAACTTGATTTTTATATGATAAATATGTAAACATTCACAATGGAAACACATTGGGACGATTATAAGACAAAAGTAGTTTTGGTCAGTAGCTACCTGCCCGGGCCGGGAGTAGTTTTTGTAATGTTTTTTTCATATCGTCAATTCTTTGTCAAAACTCGATTTCTATATGATAAATATGAAAACAATCACAATGGAAACACATTGGGACGATTATAAGACAAAAGAAGTTTTCGTCAGTACCTACCTGCCCGGGCCGGGAGTAGTTTCTGTAGCGATTTTTTCATATCGTCAATTCTTTGTCAAAACTTGATTTGTTTAATGATAAATATCATTCACAATGGAAACACATTGGGACGAATATAAGACAAAAGTAGTTTTCGTCAGTAGCAACCTGCCCGGGCCGGGAGTAGTTTTTGTAATGTTTTTTTCATATCGTCAATTATTTGTCAAAACTTGATTTTTATATGATAAATATGAAAACAATCACAATGGATACACATTGGGACGATTATAAGACAAAAGTAGTTTTCGTCAGTAGCTACCTGCCCGGGCCGGGAGTAGTTTCTGTAGCGATTTTTTCATATCGTCAATTCTTTGTCAAAACTTGATTTTTATATGATAAATATGTAAACATTCACAATGGAAACACATTGGGACGATTATAAGACAAAAGTAGTTTTCGTCAGTAGCTACCTGCCCGGGCCGGGAGTAGATTTTGTAATGTTTTTTTCCTATCGTCAATTCTTTGTCAAAACTTGATTTCTATATGATAAATATGAAAACAATCACAATGGAAACACATTGGGACGATTATAAGACAAAAGTAGTTTTCGTCAGTAGCTACCTGCTCGGGCCGGGAGTAGTTTTTGTAATGTTTTTTTCATATCGTCAATTCTATGTCAAAACTCGATTTCTATATGATAAATATGAAAACAATCACAATGGAAACACATTGGGACGATTATAAGACAAAAGTAGTTTTCGTCAGCAGCTACCTGCCCGGGCCGGGAGTAGTTTCTGTAGCGATTTTTTCATATCCTCAATTCTTTGTCAAAACTTGATTTTTATATGATAAATATGTAAACATTCACAATGGAAACACATTGGGACGATTAAAGGACAAAAGTAGATTTCGTCAGTAGCTACCTGCCCGGGCCGGGAGTAGTTTCTGTAGCGAGTTTTTCATATCGTCAATTCTTTGTCAAAACTTGATTTTTATATGATAAATATGTAAACATTCACAATGGAAACACATTGGGACGATTATAAGACAAAAGTAGTTTTCGTCAGTAGCTACCTGCCCGGGCCGGGAGTAGTTTCTGTAGCGATTTTTTCATATCGTCAATTCTTTGTCAAAACTTGATTTTTTTAATGATAAATATGAAAACATTCACAATTGAAACACATTGGGAAGATTATAAGACAAAAGTAGTTTTCGTCAGTAGCAACCTGCCCGGGCCGGGAGTAGTTTTTGTAATGTTTTTTTCATATCGTCAATTCTTTGTCAAAACTTGATTTTTATATGATAAATATGTAAACATTCACAATGGAAACACATTGGGACGATTAAAGGACAAAAGTAGATTTCGTCAGTAGCTACCTGCCCGGGCCGGGAGTAGTTTCTGTAGCGATTTTTTCATATCGTCAATTCTTTGTCAAAACTTGATTTTTATATGATAAATATGTAAACATTCACAATGGAAACACATTGGGACGATTATAAGACAAAAGTAGTTTTCGTCAGTAGCTACCTGCCCGGGCCGGGAGTAGATTTTGTAATGTTTTTTTCCTATCGTCAATTCTTTGTCAAAACTTGATTTCTATATAATAAATATGAAAATAATCACCATGGAAACACATTGGGACGATTATAAGTCAAAAGTTGTTTTGGTCAGTAGCTACCTGCCCGGGCCGGGAGGAGTTTCTGTAGCGATTTTTCATATCCTCAATTCTTTGTTAAAACTTGATTTCTATATGATAAATATGTAAAATTCAAAATGGAAACACATTGGGACGATTATAAGATAAAAGAAGTTTTCGTCAGTAACTACCTGCCCGGGCCGGGAGTAGTTTCTGTAGCGATTTTTTCATATCCTCAATTCTTTGTCAAAACTTCATTTTAAAATGATAAATATGTAAACATTCACAATGGAAAAACATTGGGATGATTATAAGACAAAAGAAGTTTTCGTCAGTAGCTACCTGCCCGGGCCGGGAATAGTTTCTGTAGCGATTTTTTCATATCGTCAATTCTTTGTCAAAAATTGATTTTTATATGATAAATATGTAAACATTCACAATGGAAACACATTGGGACGATTATAAGACAAAAGTAGTTTTCGTCAGTAGCTACCTGCCCGGGCCGGGAGTAGATTTTGTAATGATTTTTTCATATCGTCAATTCTTTGTCAAAACTTGATTTCTATATGATAAATATGAAAACAATCACAATGGAAACACATTGGGACGATTATAAGACAAAAGTAGTTTTCGTCAGTAGCTACGTGCCTGGGCCGGGAGTAGTTTCTGAAGGGATTTTTTCATATCCTCAATTCTTTGTCAAAACTTGATTTTTATATGATAAATATGTAAACATTCACAATGGAAACACATTGGGACGATTATAAAACAAAAGTAGTTTTCGTCAGTAGCTACGTGCCCGGGCCGGGAGTAGTTTCTGAAGCGATTTTTTCATATCCTCAATTCTTTGTCAAAACTTGAATTTTATATGATAAATATGTAAACATTCACAATGGAAACACATTGGGTCGATTATAAGACAAAAGTAGTTTTCGTCAGTAGCTACCTGCCCGGGCCGGGAGTAGTTTTTGTAATGTTTTTTTCATATCGTCAATTCTTTGTCGAAACTTGATTTCTATATGATAAATATGAAAACAATCACAATGGAAACACATTGGGAGGATTATAAGACAAAAGAAGTTTTCTTCAGTACCTACCTGCCCGGGCCGGGAGTAGTTTCTGTAGCGATTTTTTCATATCGTCAATTCTTTGTCAAAACTTGATTTTTTTAATGATAAATATGAAAACATTCACAATGGAAACACATTGGGACGATTATAAGACAAAAGTAGATTTCGTCAGTAGCAACCTTCCCGGGCCGGGAGTAGTTTTTGTAATGTTTTTTTCATATCGTCAATTATGTGTCAAAACTTGATTTTTATATGATAAATACGAAAACAATCACAATGGAAACACATTGGGACGATTATAAGACAAAAGTAGTTTTCGTCAGTAGCTACCTGCCCGGGCCGGGAGTAGTTTCTGTAGCGATTTTTTCATATCGTCAATTCTTTGTCAAAACTTGATTTTTTTAATGATAAATATGTAAACATTCACAATGGAAACACATTGGGACGATTATAAGACAAAAGTAGTTTTCGTCAGTAGCAACCTGCCCGGGCCGGGAGTAGTTTTTGTAATGTTTTTTTCATATCGTAAATTTTTTGTCAAAACTTGATTTTTATATGATAAATATGAAAACAATCACAATGGAAACACATTGGGACGATTATAAGACAAAAGCAGTTTTCGTCAGTAGCTACCTGCCCGGGTCGGGAGTAGTTTCTGTAGCGATTTTTTCATATCGTCAATTCTTTGTCAAAACTTGATTTTTATATGATAAATATGTAAACATTCACAATGGAAACACATTGGGACGATTAAAGTACAAAATTAGATTTCGTCAGTAGCTACCTGCCCGGGCCGGGAAAAGATTTTGTAATGTTTTTTTCCTATCGTCAATTCTTTGTCAAAACTTGATTTCTATATAATAAATATGAAAACAATCACCATGGAAACACATTGGGACGATTATAAGTCAAAAGTTGTTTTGGTCAGTAGCTACCTGCCCGGGCCGGGAGGAGTTTCTGTAGCGATTTTTCATATCCTCAATTCTTTGTTAAAACTTGATTTCTATATGATAAATATGTAAACATTCACAATGGAAACACATTGGGACGATTATAAGATAAAAGAAGTTTTCGTCAGTAACTACCTGCCCGGGCCGGGAGTAGTTTCTGTAGCGATTTTTTCATATCCTCAATTCTTTGTCAAAACTTTATTTTAAAATGATAAATATGTAAACATTCACAATGGAAAAACATTGGGATGATTATAAGACAAAAGAAGTTTTCGTCAGTAGCTACCTGCCCGGGCCGGGAGTAGTTTCTGTAGCGATTTTTTCATATCGTCAATTCTTTGTCAAAACTTGATTTTTATATGATAAATATGTAAACATTCACAATGGAAACACATTGGGACGATTATAAGACAAAAGTAGTTTTCGTCAGTAGCTACCTGCCCGGGCCGGGAGTAGATTTTGTAATGTTTTTTTCATATCGTCAATTCTTTGTCAAAACTTGATTTCTATATGATAAATATGAAAACAATCACAATGGAAACACATTGGGACGATTATAAGACAAAAGTAGTTTTCGTCAGTAGCTACGTGCCCGGGCCGGGAGTAGTTTCTGAAGCGATTTTTTCATATCCTCAATTCTTTGTCAAAACTTGATTTTTATATGATAAATATGTAAACATTCACAATGGAAACACATTGGGACGATTATAAGACAAAAGTAGTTTTCGTCAGTAGCTACGTGCCCGGGCCGGGAGTAGTTTCTGAAGCGATTTTTTCATATCCTCAATTCTTTGTCAAAACTTGAATTTTATATGATAAATATGTAAACATTCACAATGGAAACACATTGGGTTGATTATAAGACAAAAGTAGTTTTCGTCAGTAGCTACCTGCCCGGGCCGGGAGTAGATTTTGTAATGTTTTTTTTCATATCGTCAATTCTTTGTCAAAACTTGATTTCTATATGATAAATATGAAAACAATCACAATGGAAACACATTGGGATGATTATAAGACAAAAGTAGATTTCGTCAGTAGCTACGTGCCCGGGCCGGGAGTAGTTTCTGAAGCGATTTTTTCATATCCTCAATTCTTTGTCAAAACTTGATTTTTATATGATAAATATGTAAACATTCACAATGGAAACACATTGGGACGATTATAAGACAAAAGTAGTTTTGGTCAGTAGCTACCTGCCCGGGCCGGGAGTAGTTTTTGTAATGTTTTTTTCATATCGTCAATTCTTTGTCAAAACTCGATTTCTATATGATAAATATGAAAACAATCACAATGGAAACACATTGGGACGATTATAAGACAAAAGAAGTTTTCGTCAGTACCTACCTGCCCGGGCCGGGAGTAGTTTCTGTAGCGATTTTTTCATATCGTCAATTCTTTGTCAAAACTTGATTTGTTTAATGATAAATATCATTCACAATGGAAACACATTGGGACGAATATAAGACAAAAGTAGTTTTCGTCAGTAGCAACCTGCCCGGGCCGGGAGTAGTTTTTGTAATGTTTTTTTCATATCGTCAATTATTTGTCAAAACTTGAATTTTATATGATAAATATGAAAACAATCACAATGGATACACATTGGGACGATTATAAGACAAAAGTAGTTTTCGTCAGTAGCTACCTGCCCGGGCCGGGAGTAGTTTCTGTAGCGATTTTTTCATATCGTCAATTCTTTGTCAAAACTTGATTTTTATATGATAAATATGTAAACATTCACAATGGAAACACATTGGGACGATTATAAGACAAAAGTAGTTTTCGTCAGTAGCTACCTGCCCGGGCCGGGAGTAGATTTTGTAATGTTTTTTTCCTATCGTCAATTCTTTGTCAAAACTTGATTTCTATATGATAAATATGAAAACAATCACAATGGAAACACATTGGGACGATTATAAGACAAAAGTAGTTTTCGTCAGTAGCTACCTGCTCGGGCCGGGAGTAGTTTTTGTAATGTTTTTTTCATATCGTCAATTCTATGTCAAAACTCGATTTCTATATGATAAATATGAAAACAATCACAATGGAAACACATTTGGACGATTATAAGACAAAAGAAGTTTTCGTCAGTACCTACCTGCCCGGGCCGGGAGTAGTTTCTGTAGCGATTTTTTCATATCGTCATTTCTTTGTCAAAACTTGATTTTTATATGATAAATATGTAAACATTCACAATGGAAACACATTGGGACGATTATAAGACAAAAGTAGTTTTGGTCAGTAGCTACCTGCCCGGGCCGGGAGTAGTTTTTGTAATGTTTTTTTCATATCGTCAATTCTTTGTCAAAACTTGATTTCTATATGATAAATATGAAAACATTCACAATGGAAACACATTGGGACGATTATAAGACAAAAGTAGTTTTCGTCAGTAGCTACCTGCCCGGGCCGGGAGTAGTTTCTGTAGCGATTTTTTCATATCCTCAATTCTTTGTCAAAACTTGAATTTTATATGATAAATATGTAAACATTCACAATGGAAACACATTGGGACGATTATAAGACAAAAGTAGTTTTGGTCAGTAGCTACCTGCCCGGGCCGGGAGTAGTTTTTGTAATAATTTTTTTATATCGTCAATTCTTTGTCGAAACTTGATTTCTATATGATAAATATGAAAACAATCACAATGGTAACACATTGGGACGATTATAAGACAAAAGAAGTTTTCGTCAGTACCTACCTGCCCGGGCCGGGAGTAGTTTCTTTAGCGATTTTTTCATATCGTCAATTCTTTCTCAAAACTTGATTTTTATATGATAAATATGTAAACATTCACAATGGAAAAACATTGGGACGATTATAAGACAAAATAAGTTTTCGTCAGTACCTACCTGCCCGGGCCGGGAGTAGTTTCTGTAGCGATTGTTTCATATCGTCCATTCTTTGTCAAAACTTGAATTTTATATGATAAATATGAAAACAATCACAATGGTAACACATTGGGACGATTATAAGACAAAAGAAGTTTTCGTCAGTACCTACCTGCCCGGGCCGGGAGTAGTTTCTTTAGCGATTTTTTCATATCGTTAATTCTTTCTCAAAACTTGATTTTTATATGATAAATATTTAAACATTCACAATGGAAAAACATTGGGACGATTATAAGACAAAATAAGTTTTCGTCAGTACCTACCTGCCCGGGCCGGGAGTAGTTTCTGTAGCGATTTTTTCATATCGTCAATTCTTTGTAAAAACTTGATTTTTATATGATAAATATGTAAACATTCACAATGGAAACACATTGGGACGATTATAAGACTAAAGTAGTTTTGGTCAGTAGCTACCTGCCCGGGCCGGGAGTAGTTTTTGTAATGTTTTTTTCATATCGTCAATTCTTTGTCAAAACTTGATTTCTATATGATAAATATGATAACAATCACCATGGAAACACATTGGGACGATTATAAGACTAAAGTAGTTTTCGTCAGTAGCTACCTGCCCGGACCGGGAGTAGTTTCTGTAGCGATTTTTTCATATCCTCAATTCTTTGTCAAAACTTGAATTTTATATGATAAATATGTAAACATTCACAATGGAAACACATTGGGACGATTATAAGACAAAAGTAGTTTTGGTCAGTAGCTACCTGCCCGGGCCGGGAGTAGTTTTTGTAATAATTTTTTCATATCGTCAATTCTTTGTCGAAACTTGATTTCTATATGATAAATATGAAAACAATCACAATGGAAACACTATGGGACGATTATAAGACAAAAGTAGTTTTCGTCCGTAGCTACCTGCCCGGGCCGGGAGTAGTTTCTGTAGCGATTTTTTCATATCGTCCATTCTTTGTCAAAACTTGATTTTTATATGATAAATATGTAAACATTCACAATGGAAACACATTGGGACGATTATAAGACAAAAGTAGTTTTCGTCAGTAGCTACCTGCCCGGGCCGGGAGTAGTTTTTGTAAAGTTTTTTTCATATCGTCAATTCTTTGTCAAAACTTGATTTTTATATGAATAATATGTAAACATTGACAAAGGAAACACATTGGGACGATTATAAGACAAAAGTAGTATTCGACAGTAGCTATCTGCCCGGGCCGGGGGGACGATTATAAGACAAAAGTAGTTTTCGTCAGTAGCTACCTGCCCGGGCCAGGAGTAGTTTCTGTAGCGATTTTTTCATATCGTCAATTCTTTGTCAAAACTTGATTTTTATATGAATAATATGTAAACATTCACAAAGGAAACACATTGGGACGATTATAAGACAAAAGTAGTATTCGACAGTAGCTATCTGCCCGGGCCGGGGGGACGATTATAAGACAAAAGTAGTTTTCGTCAGTAGCTACCAGCCCGGGCCAGGAGTAGTTTCTGTAGCGATTTTTTCATATCGTCAATTCTTTGTCAAAACTTGATTTTTATATGAATAATATGTAAACATTCACAAAGGAAACACATTGGGACGATTATAAGACAAAAGTAGTATTCGTCAGTAGCTACCTGCCCGGGCCGGGAGTAGTTTCTGTAGCGATTTTTCATATCCTCAATTCTTTGTTAAAACTTGATTTCTATATGATAAATATGTAAACATTCACAATGGAAACACATTGGGACGATTATAAGATAAAAGAAGTTTTCGTCAGTAGCTACCTGCCCGGGCCGGGAGTAGTTTTTGTAATAATTTTTTCATATCGTCAATTCTTTGTCAAAACTTGATTTTTATATGATAAATATGTAAACATTCACAATGGAAACACATTGGGACGATTATAAGACAAAAGTAGTTTTCGTCAGTAGCTACCTGCCCGGGCCGGGAGTAGTTTCTGTAGCGATTTTTTCATTTCGTCAATTCTTTGTCAAAACTTGATTTTTATATGAATTATATGTAAACATTGACAAAGGAAACACATTGGGACGATTATAAGACAAAAGTAGTATTCGTCAGTAGCTACCTGCCCGGGCCGGGGGGACGATTATAAGACAAAAGTAGTTTTCGTCAGTAGCTACCTGCCCGGGCCGGGAGTAGTTTCTGTAGCGATTTTTTCATATCGTCAATTCTTTGTCAAAACTTGATTTTTATATGAATAATATGTAAACATTCACAAAGGAAACACATTGGGACGATTATAAGACAAAAGTAGTATTCGTCAGTAGCTACGTGCCCGGGCCGGGAGTAGTTTCTGTAGCGATTTTTCATATCCTCAATTCTTTGTTAAAACTTGATTTCTATATGATAAATATGTAAACATTCACAATGGAAACACATTGGGACGATTATAAGATAAAAGAAGTTTTCGTCAGTAGCTACCTGCCCGGGCCGGGAGTAGTTTCTGTAGCGATTTTTCATATCCTCAATTCTTTGTTAAAACTTGATTTCTATATGATAAATATGTAAACATTCACAATGGAAACACATTGGGACGATTATAAGATAAAAGAAGTTTTCGTCAGTAGCTACCTGCCCGGGCCGGGAGAAGTTTTTGTAATAATTTTTTCATATCGTCAATTCTTTGTCGAAACTTGATTTCTATATGATAAATATGAAAACAATCACAATGGAAACACATTGGGACGATTATAAGACAAAAGTAGTTTTCGTCAGTAGCTACCTGCCCGGGCCGGGAGTAGTTTCTGTAGCGATTTTTTCATATCGTCAATTCTTTGTCAAAACTTGATTTTTATATGATAAATATGTAAACATTCACAATGGAAACACATTGGGACGATTATAAGACAAAAGTAGTTTTCGTCAGTAGCTACCTGCCCGGGCCGGGAGTAGTTTCTGTAGCGATTTTTTCATATCGTCAATTCTTTGTCAAAACTTGATTTTTATATGATAAATATGTAAACATTCACAATGGAAACACATTGGGACGATTATAAGACAAAAGTTGTTTTCGTCAGTAGCTACCTGCCCGGGCCGGGATCAGTTTTTGTAATGTTTTTTTCATATCGTCAATTCTTTGTCAAAACTCGATTTCTATATGATAGATATGAAAACAATCACAATGGAAACACATTGGGACGATTATAAGACAAAAGAAGTTTTCGTCAGTACATACCTGCCCGGGCCGGGAGTAGTTTCTGTAGCGATTTTTTCATATCGTCAATTCTTTGTCAAAACTTGATTTCTATATGATAAATATGTAAACATTCACAATGGAAACACATTGGGACGATTATAAGACAAAAGTAGTTTTGTTCAGTAGCTACCTGCCCGGGCCGGGAGTAGTTTCTGTAGCGATTTTTTCATATCGTCAATTTTTGTCAAAACTTGATTTTTATATGAATAATATGTAAACATTCACAAAGAAAACACATTGGGACGATTATAAGACAAAAGTAGTATTCGTCAGTAGCTACCTGCCCGGGCCGGGAGTAGTTTCTGTAGCGATTTTTCATATCCTCAATTCTTTGTTAAAACTTGATTTCTATATGATAAATATGTAAACATTCACAATGGAAACACATTGGGACGATTATAAGATAAAAGAAGTTTTCGTCAGTAGCTACCTGCCCGGGCCGGGAGTTGTTTTTGTAATAATTTTTTCATATCGTCAATTCTTTGTCAAAGCTTGATTTCTATATGATAAATATGAAAACAATCACAATGGAAACACATTGGGACGATTATAAGACAAAAGTAATTTTCGTCAGTACCTACCTGCCCGGGCCGGGAGTAGTTTCTGTAGCGATTTTTTCATATCGTCAATTCTTTGTCAAAACTACATTTTTATATGATAAATATGTAAACATTCACAATGGAAACACATTGGGACGATTATAAGACAAAAGTAGTTTTGGTCAGTAGCTACCTGCCCGGGCCGGGAGTAGTTTTTATAATGTTTTTTTCATATCGTCAATTCTTTGTCAAAACTTGATTTCTATATGATAAATATGAAAGCAATCACAATGGAAACACATTGGGACGATTATAAGACAAAAGTAGTTTTCGTCAGTAGCTACCTGCCCGGGCCGGGAGTAGTTTCTGTAGCGATTTTTTCATATCCTCAATTCTTTGTCAAAACTTGAATTTTATATGATAAATATGTAAACATTCACAATGGAAACACATTGGGACGATTATAAGACAAAAGAAGTTTTGGTCAGTAGCTACCTGTCCGGGCCGGGAGTAGATTTTGTAATAATTTTTTCATATCGTCAATTCTTTGTCAAAACTTGATTTCTATATGATAAATATGAAAACAATCACAATGGTAACACATTGGGACGATTATAAGACAAAAGAAGTTTTCGTCAGTACCTACCTGCCCGGGCCGGGAGTAGTTTCTGTAGCGATTTTTTCATATCGTCAATTCTTTCTCAAAACTTGATTTTTATATGATAAATATGTAAACATTCACAATGGAAAAACATTGGGACGATTATAAGACAAAATAAGCTTTCGTCAGTACCTACCTGCCCGGGCCGGGAGTAGTTTCTGTAGCGATTTTTTCATATCCTCAATTCTTTGTCAAAACTTCATTTTAAAATGATAAATATGTAAACATTCACAATGGAAAAACATTGGGATGATTATAAGACAAAAGAAGTTTTCGTCAGTACCTACCTGCCCGGGCCGGGAGTAGTTTCTGTAGCGATTTTTTCATATCGTCAATTCTTTGTCAAAACTTGATTTTTATATGATAAATATGTAAACATTCACAATGGAAACACATTGGGACGATTAAAGGACAAAAGTAGATTTCGTCAGTAGCTACCTGCCCGGGCCGGGAGTAGTTTCTGTAGCGAGTTTTTCATATCGTCAATTCTTTGTCAAAACTTGATTTTTATATGATAAATATGTAAACATTCACAATGGAAACACATTGGGACGATTAAAAGACAAAAGTAGTTTTCGTCAGTACCTACCTGCCCGGGCCGGGAGTAGATATTGTAATGTTTTTTTCATATCGTCAATTCTTTGTCAAAACTTGATTTCAATATGATAAATATGAAAACAATCACAATGGAAACACATTGGGACGATTATAAGACAAAAGTAGTTTTCGTCAGTAGCTACCTGCCCGGGCCGGGAGTAGTTTCTGTAGCGATTTTTTCATATCGTCAATTTTTTGTCAAAACTTGATTTTTATATGATAAATATGTAAACATTCACAATGGAAACACATTGGGACGATTATAAGACAAAAGTAGATTTCGTCAGTAGCTACCTGCCCGGGCCGGGAGTAGTTTCTGTAGCGATTTTTTCATATCCTCAATTCTTTGTCAAAACTTCATTTTTATATGATAAATATGTAAACATTCACAATGGAAACACATTGGGACGATTATAAGACAAAAGTAGTTTTGGTCAGTAGCTACCTGCCCGGGCCGGGAGTAGTTTTTATAATGTTTTTTTCATATCGTCAATTCTTTGTCAAAACTTGATTTCTATATGATAAATATGAAAACAATCACAATGGAAACACATTGGGACGATTATAAGACAAAAGTAGTTTTCGTCAGTAGCTACCTGCCCGGGCCGGGAGTAGTTTCTGTAGCGATTTTTTCATATCCTCAATTCTTTGTCAAAACTTGAATTTTATATGATAAATATGTAAACATTCACAATGGAAACACATTGGGACGATTATAAGATAAAAGAAGTTTTCGTCAGTAGCTACCTGCCCGGGCCGGGAGTTGTTTTTGTAATAATTTTTTCATATCGTCAATTCTTTGTCAAAGCTTGATTTCTATATGATAAATATGAAAACAATCACAATGGAAACACATTGGGACGATTATAAGACAAAAGTAATTTTCGTCAGTACCTACCTGCCCGGGCCGGGAGTAGTTTCTGTAGCGATTTTTTCATATCGTCAATTCTTTGTCAAAACTTGATTTTTATATGATAAATATGTAAACATTCACAATGGAAACACATTGGGACGATTATAAGACAAAAGTAGTTTTGGTCAGTAGCTACCTGCCCGGGCCGGGAGTAGTTTTTATAATGTTTTTTTCATATCGTCAATTCTTTGTCAAAACTTGATTTCTATATGATAAATATGAAAACAATCACAATGGAAACACATTGGGACGATTATAAGACAAAAGTAGTTTTCGTCAGTAGCTACCTGCCCGGGCCGGGAGTAGTTTCTGTAGCGATTTTTTCATATCCTCAATTCTTTGTCAAAACTTGAATTTTATATGATAAATATGTAAACATTCACAATGGAAACACATTGGGACGATTATAAGACAAAAGTAGTTTTGGTCAGTAGCTACCTGTCCGGGCCGGGAGTAGATTTTGTAATAATTTTTTCATATCGTCAATTCTTTGTCGAAACTTGATTTCTATATGATAAATATGAAAACAATCACAATGGTAACACATTGGGACGATTATAAGACAAAAGAAGTTTTCGTCAGTACCTACCTGCCCGGGCCGGGAGTAGTTTCTGTAGCGATTTTTTCATATCGTCAATTCTTTCTCAAAACTTGATTTTTATATGATAAATATGTAAACATTCACAATGGAAAAACATTGGGACGATTATAAGACAAAATAAGCTTTCGTCAGTACCTACCTGCCCGGGCCGGGAGTAGTTTCTGTAGCGATTTTTTCATATCCTCAATTCTTTGTCAAAACTTCATTTTAAAATGATAAATATGTAAACATTCACAATGGAAAAACATTGGGATGATTATAAGACAAAAGAAGTTTTCGTCAGTACCTACCTGCCCGGGCCGGGAGTAGTTTCTGTAGCGATTTTTTCATATCGTCAATTCTTTGTCAAAACTTGATTTTTATATGATAAATATGTAAACATTCACAATGGAAACACATTGGGACGATTAAAGGACAAAAGTAGATTTCGTCAGTAGCTACCTGCCCGGGCCGGGAGTAGTTTCTGTAGCGAGTTTTTCATATCGTCAATTCTTTGTCAAAACTTGATTTTTATATGATAAATATGTAAACATTCACAATGGAAACACATTGGGACGATTAAAAGACAAAAGTAGTTTTCGTCAGTACCTACCTGCCCGGGCCGGGAGTAGATATTGTAATGTTTTTTTCATATCGTCAATTCTTTGTAAAACTTGATTTCAATATGATAAATATGAAAACAATCACAATGGAAACACATTGGGACGATTATAAGACAAAAGTAGTTTTCGTCAGTAGCTACCTGCCCGGGCCGGGAGTAGTTTCTGTAGCGATTTTTTCATATCGTCAATTTTTTGTCAAAACTTGATTTTTATATGATAAATATGTAAACATTCACAATGGAAACACATTGGGACGATTATAAGACAAAAGTAGATTTCGTCAGTAGCTACCTGCCCGGGCCGGGAGTAGTTTCTGTAGCGATTTTTTCATATCCTCAATTCTTTGTCAAAACTTCATTTTTAAATGATAAATATGTAAACATTCACAATGGAAACACATTGGGACGATTATAAGATAAAAGAAGTTTTCGTCAGAAACTACCTGCCCGGGCCGGGAGTAGTTTCTGTAGCGATTTTTTCATATAGTCCATTTTTTGTCAAAACTTGATTTTTATATGATAAATATGTAAACATTCACAATGGAAACACATTGGGACGATTATAAGACAAAAGTAGTTTTCGTCAGCAGCTACCTGCCCGGGCCGGGAGTAGTTTCTGTAGCGATTTTTTCATATCCTCAATTCTTTGTCAAAACTTGATTTTTATATGATAAATATGTAAACATTCACAATGGAAACACATTGGGACGATTAAAGGACAAAAGTAGATTTCGTCAGTAGCTACCTGCCCGGGCCGGGAGTAGTTTCTGTAGCGAGTTTTTCATATCGTCAATTCTTTGTCAAAACTTGATTTTTATATGATAAATATGTAAACATTCACAATGGAAACAATTTGGGACGATTATAAGACAAAAGTAGTTTTCGTCAGTAGCTACCTGCCCGGGCCGGGAGTAGTTTCTGTAGCGATTTTTTCATATCGTCAATTCTTTGTCGAAACTTGATTTCTATATGATAAATATGAAAACAATCACAATGGAAACACATTGGGAGGATTATAAGACAAAAGAAGTTTTCGTCAGTACCTACCTGCCCGGGCCGGGAGTAGTTTCTGTAGCGATTTTTTCATATCGTCAATTCTTTGTCAAAACTTGATTTTTTTAATGATAAATATGTAAACATTCACAATGGAAACACATTGGGACGATTATAAGACAAAAGTAGATTTCGTCAGTAGCAACCTTCCCGGGCCGGGAGTAGTTTTTGTAATGTTTTTTTCATATCGTCAATTATGTGTCAAAACTTGATTTTTATATGATAAATATGAAAACAATCACAATGGAAACACATTGGGACGATTATAAGACAAAAGTAGTTTTCGTCAGTAGCTACCTGCCCGGGCCGGGAGTAGTTTCTGTAGCGATTTTTTCATATCGTCAATTCTTTGTCAAAACTTGATTTTTTTAATGATAAATATGTAAACATTCACAATGGAAACACATTGGGACGATTATAAGACAAAAGTAGATTTCGTCAGTAGCAACCTTCCCGGGCCGGGAGTAGTTTTTGTAATGTTTTTTTCATATCGTAAATTTTTTGTCAAAACTTGATTTTTATATGATAAATATGAAAACAATCACAATGGAAACACATTGGGACGATTATAAGACAAAAGCAGTTTTCGTCAGTAGCTACCTGCCCGGGTCGGGAGTAGTTTCTGTAGCGATTTTTTCATATCGTCAATTCTTTGTCAAAACTTGATTTTTATATGATAAATATGTAAACATTCACAATGGAAACACATTGGGACGATTAAAGTACAAAATTAGATTTCGTCAGTAGCTACCTGCCCGGGCCGGGAGTAGTTTCTGTAGCGATTTTTTCATATCATCAATTCTTTGTCAAAACTTGAATTTTATATGATAAATATGTAAACATTCACAATGGAAACACATTGGGACGATTATAAGACAAAAGTAGTTTTCGTCAGTTGCTACCTGCCCGGGCCGGGAGTAGATTTTGTAATGTTTTTTTCCTATCGTCAATTCTTTGTCAAAACTTGATTTCTATATAATAAATATGAAAACAATCACCATGGAAACACATTGGGACGATTATAAGTCAAAAGTTGTTTTGGTCAGTAGCTACCTGCCCGGGCCGGGAGGAGTTTCTGTAGCGATTTTTCATATCCTCAATTCTTTGTTAAAACTTGATTTCTATATGATAAATATGTAAACATTCACAATGGAAACACATTGGGACGATTATAAGATAAAAGAAGTTTTCGTCAGTAACTACCTGCCCGGGCCGGGAGAAACTACTCCCGGCCCGGGCAGGTAGCTACTGACGAAAACTACTTTTGTCTTATAATGTGTTTCCATTGTGAATGTTTACATATTTATCATATAAAAATCAAGTTTTGACAAAGAATTGACGATATGAAAAAATCGCTACAGAAACTACTCCCGGCCCGGGCAGGTAGCTACTGACGAAAATTACTTTTGTCTTATAATCGTCCCAATGTGTTTCCATTGTGATTGTTTTCATATTTATCATATAGAAATCAAGTTTTGACAAAGAATTGACGATATGAAAAAAACATTACAAAATCTACTCCCGGCCCGGGCAGGTAGGTACTGACGAAAACTACTTTTGTCTTATAATCGTCCCAATGTGTTTCCATTGTGAATGTTTACATATTTATCATATAGAAATCAAGTTTTGACAAAGAATTGACGATATGAAAAAAACATTACAAAATCTACTCCCGGCCCGGGCAGGTAGGTACTGACGAAAACTACTTTTGTCTTATAATCGTCCCAATGTGTTTCCATTGTGAATGTTTACATATTTATCATATAAAAATCAAGTTTTGACAAAGAATTGACGATATGAAAAAATCGCTACAGAAACTACTCCCGGCCCGGGCAGGTAGGTATTGACGAAAACTTATTTTGTCTTATAATCGTCCCAATGTGTTTCCATTGTGATTGTTTTCATATTTATCATATAGAAATCGAGTTTTGACAAAGAATTGATGATATGAAAAAAACATTACAAAAACTACTCCCGGCCCGGGCAGGTAGCTACTGACGAAAACTACTTTTGTCTTATAATCGTCCCAATGTGTTTCCATTGTGAATGTTTACATATTTATCATATAAAAATCAAGTTTTGACAAAGAATTGACGATATGAAAAAATCGCTACAGAAACTACTCCCGGCCCGGGCAGGTAGCTACTGACGAAAACTACTTTTGTCTTATAATCGTCCCAATGTGTTTCCATTGTGAATGTTTACATATTTATCATATAAAAATCAAGTTTTGACAAAGAATGGACGATATGAAAAAATCGCTACAGAAACTACTCCCGGCCCGGGCAGGTAGCTACTGACGAAAACTACTTTTGTCTTATAATCGTCCCAATGTGTTTCCATTGTGATTGTTTTCATATTTACCATATAGAAATCAAGTTTCGACAAAGAATTTAGGATATGAAAAAATCGCTACAGAAACTACTCCCGGCCCGGGCAGGTAGCTACTGACGAAAACTACTTTTGTCTTATAATCGTCCCAATGTGTTTCCATGGCGATTGTTTTCATATTTATCATATAGAAATCAAGTTTTGACAAAGAATTGACGATATGAAAAAAACATTACAAATAGGTTAGGTTAGGTTAGGTTAGGTTAGGTTAGGTTAGGTTAGGTTAGGTTGGGTTAGGTTAGGTTAGGTTAGGTTAGGTTAGGTTAGGTTAGGTTAGGTTAGGTTAGGTTAGGTTAGGTTAGGTTAGGTTAGGTTAGGTTTTTTTTTTTTTTTTTTTTTTTTTGTATTTATTCTCGTTCCTTTGACGTGTAATGAATCAAAGTCTGTTTGCTTTATTTCTAATCTACAGGGGGATACATTTGTGCCCAGATAGGGCTTCAGGATTTAAGCCTAATTATTACTAAATTATATACTACTTTTTACAAACTTCTTATCTATATTACAATTTTTAGGATTAGGAGACAAATTAATCTTTTTCTATCATATACGAATTTTTCTTCGTATTACATGTTTTCATATTTATCTATATTCCTATAAATATTATGCCTATCTTTTATACATTTTTAATTAATACCTATTTTATCTTATGATGTTCTATATATTTTTCAAAAATATACATACACCATAATTTTGGTACCTATTTATTTCTTTTAACTACTTTTTCTGCAATTTCAATACAATATTTAATGAATATATCTCTCAAGTCCCTAGTCACCATAAATTTACTAAGGTTTTCTGTGGAGATCTGGAGGTTTAGGGATTGCTCGGTTTCATGACGTTTTAGAGCGAAGATAGGACAGTCCGTTAGGATGTGCACCACTGACTCGGCCACACCTGGTTCACATATGCACGACGGGTTTTCCTTACACTTGAACCGGTTCAAGTATTCGGAGAACCCACCGTGCCCCGTGAGGATCTGCGTTAACAGACCGGTGGCCTCAAACCTACGCACACATTTATACGCCAGCACAGCGTCCGGGAAGAAGAGTTTAGTGACTCCTGCTGTCGTGCCGCTCACGTACCGCCGGTTCCATTCGTCAAGCGTATTCAGACGAATCTGACGCTTGACGAATGAGACCGGACAGTAATCATAATCAGCCCGTCTCTTTTTGTTTGCAACGGCTTCCTTTGCTAGCTGATCGGCGCGTTCGTTCCCGTCAAGACCCGCGTGGGCTTTGATCCAGAATAAAGACACTTCTTTATTCTGGATCCTGCTCGATCTGAGGTTTTCACGAGCCTCCACGGCTAAAGGGTGAAGGGAACCATTGTTCTTCACCGATTGCAGCGCGGACCTTGAGTCACTGTAGATGCCAAAAGACAGTTCTTTTCGCTTGAGGATCTCCCGCGTCGCTTTGCATATTGCCAGAAGTTCCGCCTGATAGACCGTGCAGTAAGATGGCAGTTTAAGCTTGAGGGCTTGGATCTCAGCGTCACCAGCCCAAAGGGATAGTGCTGCCCCAACCTCACCCTCAATTTTGCTGCCGTCGGTGTAAATTTTTACTGCTAAGTCATGGTCAGGTTCTTGATCTATCAGGCCGAAATTCAGGCATATATGCTCCGCAGGGTGCTTCGTCTGATCGTACGGCACAAGTCTTTCCACCTCCCTATCCATAAGTTCTGGTCGAGTTACTCCCCTCTTTGCCTCATACAGGGCGGCTGCCTCTTGTATGCGGAGATCGAGTGGGGGTATCCCGGCCAGAGTAAGGGCGGAGTTCAGAGAAACGGTGCGGTACGCTCTCGTTAGCTTCTGGGCGAATCCTCGTTGGACCGCGTTGAGCTGCTTCTGTATGCTAATCTTCCTTGTTGCCGATGCCCAGACGCTGGCTGCGTACATGATTACTGGCTCTACAGCCGCCGTGTATATTACCCTAATTACTTCAGGGTTCAGGCCCCAGCTGATCCTGGCGGCTCTAGACAACTGCTTGTAGATGTTCAACGCCTTTCTGCACACATTGGCAGCGTGGTTGTTGAACGTCAGCTTGTTGTCTATCGTAAGTCCCAGGATCTTGACCTCCGACGACAGGCCGATGTCGACCCCACCCATATTAAGGAGTGGTGTATCATACTTCAGTTTTCTAGTTATGACCATCGCGTTGGTCTTGTGTGGCGCGAACTTTAACTTGTTTCTGATACCCCACTCCCTGACATAGGCGAGGGCGGCATTTGCCCGTCGCTGGACTTCTAGAGCCGTGTCCCCATCGAACACTAGAACCACGTCGTCCGCGAACGCCTGACAATAGTCCTGCCTATCCTCTAGTCCTTTCAACAAAGGATCCAAAAGGAGATTCCACATAATGGGACCCCCTATGGACCCCTGGACGCAACCCTTACTCGTAGCCTTAACGTGCTCCTCCCCCGCGTACCTAACTCTGACCTTCCTATCAGATAGGTAGCTGTCCACTAGCCTTCTTATGTTGACTGGAGTCTCCTCTTCCGCCAGCCTGCACCTTATAGCGGGCCACCAAGCGCTATCGAAGGCTCCCTCTATGTCCAATGATATCATGACTACTATCTTCTTTTGTCTGAGTTTGTCATGTATACGGTGTATCATGTCATAGAGGGAGTCCTCGGTGCTCATTTTAGGCATGAAGCCGTACTGCCGGATGCTCATCCTTGGTATAAGGTGCCACTTCATGCGCGCCACTATCATCTTTTCAAGGATCTTTCCGGGCACCGACAACAACCCTATAGGTCTGTAGGATTTTGGGTTGGTGTAGTCGTCCTTGCCCGGCTTTCTCAATACCACCACTGTGGCATCCTTCCAGATGGTCGGGAAGTGTGAAAGAGCCAGGCACTTGTTGGCAAATGCCAGGAAAGCCTCTGGATCACTCCCTATAGCTTGGCTGCAGATATCGGCTGTGAGACCATCTGCTCCCGGAGCTTTTTTGGGGTTGAAGTCTTCCACCGCTGCTCTGAGCTCCTCCATTGTAAACGGTGGGTCATGAGACTCATCATGCACTGAGCCGTTTACTTGGTCAGCTTTTATTCTAGTCAGTCGGTGGTCGGCATTTTCCTCTTCCTGTTTGTCCTCCGGGTAAAAGATGTCTGCCAAGGTTTTTGCGGACTCCTTTGGGTCTATTTGCCTCCCATCCCTCACAAGGGGTATGTCCTCCTGTCTTGTGGAGGTTCTACCGATCACCCTATAAATCCCTTCCCATAATCCCTCCTTATCCTGCTTTCCACAAAAGTCCTTCCAGCTTTCCGTCTTCGCTTTTTCTACCTCCTCTAAAAAGTGGTTTCTTGCTTCCAGGTACTCGTCTACTACTCTGGATCTTCGGGTTTCTGCTGCACCTCGGATGCGGCGCTTCAGCGTGATGGAATGTCTCTTCAGCGTGGCGAGTTCTTCGGACCACCACGGAAAGGTAAGTTTCTCTTCTGTTCTCTTCTTTTTCAGTGATTGTTCGCATGTCTGGGTTATTATATCTATGTATTTGGCTATTGCGTGTTCTAATTGTATTTTGTCAGTTATTTATTCTATTGCTTCTTTGTTAATATTATTATCTATTTTAAATTGAGCCAATTTCTCATGAAATTGGCTCCAATTTGCCTTCTTTGTGTTATACAGCCTAGTTGTTCTGCTAATGCTTACCCCTTTTGCTTTTCTTAGCGCTACGTTAAAAGTAATTCCGTTGTGGTCCGAGTTCGTCAAGTCATCCATCACTCTCCACCCATTTATCAAGGCCAACATGTCCATAGAGCAGGCAGTTATATCGGGATGGCTGGTGTAGGATATCCCTCCTCTAATGGTATCGAATGTGGGGGTATCTCCTTCATTCAGCACCTGCAGGCCCAGTTCTTCGAGAGTGCCCGACACGTCCTCTCCTCTGTCATCCACTACAGTGCTACCCCACCAGGTGCTCTTCGCGTTCGCGTCTCCTCCGATGATGATTCTCCTGGGACCAACCTGCTCCGTGATCTTCTTGATTTGCTCCAGGTATGGCTCTATGGGTTGGGTTGGCTCGAAATAGAACGAAACGGCAGCAATCTGCCAGGCACCGGTTCGGATCCTTACCACGACGATGTTGTTTGTGGTGAGTTCTGGGCACTGCAAGACGTCAAGGTCGCGGTCAAACACGGCTATTGCCGCCTTGACAGTCCCTTCTCCTTGGTCGGTGCTCTGGTAGATTCTCACCCCTCTGTGTCCTCTCATTCTACCGATACCACCCACATACGGCTCCTGGAGTAATGCAAATGCCACCTTTCTCTTATCGGCTTCAATCATCAGCTCGTTGGTGGCCGTCTGCATCCGTTGGAGGTTGGCCTGGAGGACGTGGTAGGGTTTCTCTCCGGTTAGGGCAGCTACAGAGTGTACTCCAGTGGTGCCCTTAGCAGTACGCTACAGAGGCTCGTGCCATAGCATCCCACTTTCGCCTTACTGCACACTCATCACTGAAGGCGTTATGCTCCGTTGCATCCAGCTTCGCATGCCTGCAGTTGCAACAGGATGGTGCTATGCCACTCAGCCAATCTTCACATTTAGACCTCATGTGGGGGCCTCCACAGTGGCTGCACTTTTCAATGCTCTCCCTGCAGTGGCGTCGGCCGTGACCATAGCCAAGGCACAGAGAGCACTGAACCAGAGGTGATTGGTCGGCCACTTTCACTCTCTGGAGGTCAATGTGAACCTCTCCCACCTCCATCATCAGGTTCCAGATCTTGGGGGAGACCTTGATGATGATGTGGCACATGTGGGGGTTCCTGGCCTTTCTCCTGTAGCGGATCTCAATTCTGTCATCCCGTTTGTCGAGGTTTCCAAGTATGCTTCCGTTTTGGTTCCTCAGGGCGTTCGTGACATCCTCGTCACTATGGAAACTTAAGACGTCCCTGAGGATCAAAAGTGGGTCCTTGTTCTGGATCTCCTCGACATTCAGGTATGACTCCGCCTTTCTGAGCCTATCCTTTACCTTCTCCCTTTCTACCTCTGTCCGGCATCCCACTATAATTTTTCCGTCCTTTGCCTGCCTTACTCTGTCCACCTGTATCCCACCTTCTTTGGCATTCACTGCTGTCCTAATTCTGCTGAGGATCTCTTCTCCTGTTTCTTTCTCATCTTTGGAGGAGACCATTACCGAGTGCAGCGCGGTCCGCTCATGGGGCCTGTGCAGACCTGCAGCTACTCCCGCGTAAGAGGTTCTATCCTGGATCTCGTTCTGTTTCTTTATCTCCTCTTTCAGGCTCTCCATTTTTTCCATGTTTTCCTTCAGCAGTTTACTGTTTTCTTCTAACTGTCTCCCTAGTACATCTTCACCAATTCTTCTTGTCTCTATTCCTGTATTCTCTGTCTCATTTATTTTCTCTGCTTGGTTTGGCTTCTGTGTCACTATAGGTTTTCCTTTTATATTTTTTGCTTCTGCCTCTGCCTCCTTAACTAGCTCGAACAATCGGTCTACGGCTTGTATGACACTCGCCTTAATGTCCGTTTTCAAGTTCCTCGAGAGTTCGAGGTTTGTCTTGGCTTTGCTGAGGCATGCTCTCGCCTCGGCGGTCCTATTTAGGAATCTGTCCTGTTTTGTTTTAGGAGCTGAGGCCGTCTTCCTCGGTGGGGTCGGTGTCTTGGGTTGTAGTGAGGCAGATTTCCTACCTTTCACTAGCTCCCATTCTCCCACGCTACGTCTCACGTTGGAGGTCTGCGGCTGCTCTTTTGCCTGCTGTGAGGGACCTGCCTGTTCAGCTCGTGGTGGTGATGGTGAAGAGTGGGAGGTCAAATCGACCGAGGGGCTCGTCTTCTTTACCGGTGTGTGAAGAGTAGCAAACATTTTGTCGTCAAAGGAATGTCGTCAATATACACGGATCAATAAAATATAATAATAAAGGTAAATTTGTATAAGTTGTAAATAAATTGTTTTCTTATGTGTAATATAATTTTGTTCTGTTTCAGATGGTCCCAGCTGAGATATCAACCCACGCAACTCTTGAAGACTAGTGGTCGCAGCTCTGTTCAACGTAGAGGGAGTCACGAGGTCACAGCAAGGTGAGTTTTCGCAAGAATAGTTTTGTAGAGTTAAGCTCTACCAACTACTATGTCAGGTTAATCTAAAAGTGTCAATAAACACAGTCAATAGACAATTCTATAAGAATAAAAATTTAAATTTTTTGAAAAATTTTGCTCTACGTAGAGTCGCCTAATATGTATAAAAAAGTGGGTCTAACAATAATCTATTTAACAGAAAAAGTCCCGTTCAATTCGGAGCTAGGGTCACAGAGATATCGAACTTTAAAAACTTTCAAGATGGCGGACAAAATGGCCGCCAAAAAACAAAAATCGCTGTAACTCGGTCAATTATGCTCCGATTTCGCCGGGATTTCGTTTGAGCCGTGAAGTATGATACGGTCTGAGCCCTCACTAGGCTGGTCAGTCTGAGAATTTGAGTGCTATTTATAGAGTCTTAAGGTATGTTACACGAGAGAGAATGCACACACAATGTCCCTATCGAAAACCGCAATGAAACCGGCCCACCCAAACAAGAGCTATCTTAGTCCAAAATTTTTCAAGATGGCGGACAAAATGGCCGCTCTAAGTCCAACTTCGTCAGTTTTTATCCGAAATGGTCGGTGTTTAGTATTGTTGGGAAGGTCTTTTCAAGACCAGTCCAGCAAGCACGACGTTATAATTAAATATCTTAAAACCGATTAAATATTTACAAAAAATGCTTAAAGTTATCCAAAAAATGCTGTAAAATTTTAAAATGAGCCCAAAAAATTTTGAAAAGTTAGTCAAAACATGAAAACGTAGCCTTCTAATTAACTATATACTAACTTTTATTCTAACTATAATATAAATGGGGGCACGTGTTTGGACAAAATCTTTAAAAAATTATATTTAAGAAACTACTGCATGGAAAATTCTAAAATTTTACATAAGGCTAGTAAACTTTATAAAGATTCTAAAACTAAATTTAAATGAATACGTAAAAGATCTTATTTAGAAGTTATAATTTTTGTCCTCTATAATCTTATGCAAATTTTCAACAGTGAGTTTTATATTCATTGCCTGTTCCACCTCATATCTCTCATAACCAAACGCCGGGCACTCTAGCAAAATATGCGATATTGTCTCATCCTTCCCAGGTTCGCAAATACACGATGGGCTCTCCTTACGCTTGAAACGGTTCAGGTATTCAGAGAACCCACCATGCCCCGTCATTACCTGTGTTAGGACGCCAGTGGGCTGAATTTTCCTGACAATTTTGTACGCTTCTACGACGTCCGGCAAAAACATTTTTGTAGTTGCGGCCGTTTGACCAGATAAATACCTCCGGTTCCATTCGTCAAGCGACTCCGAGCGGATTTGTCGCTTGACGAATGAAACCGGGCACCAGTCGTAGTCTGGTTTTCTTTTCGTGCAGTGCGCCGCATCTTTTGCCAGTTGGTCGGCACGCTCGTTCCCTTCAAGCCCCGCATGTGCTTTGATCCAGAATAGGGTTACCACCTTATTCTGGAGTCGGGCTTCCTTGATGTTACTCCTGATCTCTACCACCAAGGCGTGAAGGGAACAAGGGTCAGTTATTGTCCCCCGACCCAGACAAAAATCCAGGTTAGGTTAGGTTAGGTTAGGTTAGGTTAGGTTAGGTTAGGTTAGGTTAGGTTAGGTTAGGTTAGGTTAGGTTAGGTTAGGTTAGGTTAGGTTAGGTTAGGTTAGGTTAGGTTAGGTTAGGTTAGGTTAGGTTAGGTTAGGTTAGGTTAGGTTAGGTTAGGTTAGGTTTTTTTTTTTTTTTTTTTTTTTTTTTTTTTTTAATGACGCGTTCACCACAGACTTTTGTCCGTGCTCTTTTTCGATCTTTTTTATTTTATTGAGCTTATTTTATTTACAAATCTTATAATCTAGTTACTCAGGGAAACTTATCTCTAATTACATAATTATATAGAAGTACTTCTAAATGTTGATTCTCTTTTAGATCTTTTTCCTTTTTATTATTATTATTTTTTTTTTTTTTTTTCTTATTTCTTGTTTTTTTTTTTATTTTTTTTTATTTTATTTTATTACATATATATAACTTATTATTATAATTTTTTTATTTTTTTATTATATGACTTTTTTTTATTATTATCTTTTAATCTGTTTATAGATAAAGTTTTAAACTTAACATTATTACATACAATGAAAAAACAGTTATTATGGTACAATCTTACAAAATGGAACTAGAAGCTGCCCCCTGATCTGGCCAGTTTGCCAGTTTTTCAACGACAGCTTCGTTTCTGTTTCTAATAGCCATTCTGAGATTATAGTTTATGATGGTTTCTGCTGGTACCACCAATGCTTTCTTGATGAAGTGCCCGATCGCGTCATTGGTGTCATCAGCATAATAAGTGCAGGTGTTTGTGTGCCGCGATATTGCAACCACCGCGTGAGGAACACTTTCGTGCAGTTTCATCCCACTCTTTGTTTTTATTATTGCAACTGTCTCAAAGGTCAGCCCCTGAGCCTCGTGGATTGTTAGGATGCGAGACCCATTTCCATCACCATAGCCTTGGTTTTTAAGGGTTTCCTTCTCATCCTGAGTGTGGACTAGGAAGAGAGTATTGGTGAGGGAGCTGGGTATATTGGCTCCTGTGTACATCCGAAGTGACAGGGAGTGAACCTCGAGTTTTGAGGAGTGTATACCAGAGTATACCTCTCCTAGGGCATATGCAACATCTAATGGGTTCCTGTGCGTGCACAGTAGCTCCTGGCTGATGTTTGTTACCAGATTGGGCCTGTTGTACCTTATCTCGAAGAGGTTTTCTCTATCAATGTAAGGCAACTGGTTAACATCTCCGATGAGAACAATTTCGCCAGCTCCAGCCAGACGAGAGGCCATGATGATGGCTCCAAAGTGGTTCATGAGAGCTTCGTCAATCGTGAGACGACTGCATCTATCTTGCTCTCTGAAGCCGTTTACTAAGACTGAGGCCATGGTTCGCACCTTGATTTTCACCAGATTTCCTACATTTATTTATTCTCTTACAACTATGTCCCGTAGGATAAAGGCCTCCTTTTTCTGCGGGCTTATCTTCTTATTTGCTAACTTATCAATCTATACATTGTTTTTATAATATTACACTGATCAATCTTTCTTATATATTTTTACAATCTAATTTACATATGCATGACATATATATTAAACAATATACATTCCTCATATTTTACTTAAATCTACTTATTCCTCTTATTTACATTAGTTACAATTTCAGTACAGTATCTTATAAAATTCTTTCTCTTTTTGCTATCTGTCATGATTTTCGCTATGTTTGCCGTTACTAAGTCGCAATCCAGTGACTGCTCGGCTTCATACCTTTTAAGGGAATTTACTGGGCATTCTAACAACACGTGCAATGCAGTCTCTTTCACTCCTGGCTCACAAATACATGATGAGTCCTCCTTACACTTGAAGCGGTTCAGGTATTCGGAGAACCCACCATGTCCCGTCATCAGCTGGGTCATCGCGCCAGTTGGTTCAAATTTCCGGATTGTCCTATACGCAGTTATAGCATCCGGAAAGAAGATTTTCGTGATTGCGGCAGTTTCACCTGATTGGTATCTCCGGTTCCATTCCTCCAGCGATCCCAAACGAGTATGTCGCTTGATAAATGAAACTGGACACTGGTCATAGTCAGGTTTCTTTTTGGTGTTTAGGGCCGCCTCTTTCGCAAGCTCATCCGCTCGTTCATTGCCCTCTAATCCTGCATGTGCTTTTATCCAAAACAAAGACACATCTTTGTTTTGGAGTCTGCTAGTTTTTAGGTATTCTCGAGCTTGCATGGCTAGGAGATGAAGAGAGCTCTGGTTAACCACAGTTTCTAGGGCGGACCTAGAGTCGCTGTAGATACCAAAACTTGACTCTGAGCGTTTTGTGGTCTCCTTTGCGGCCCTGTGTATGGCAAGGAGTTCAGCCTGGTAGACCGTGCAGTAGGGAGACAGTTTAAGTTTGAGGGCTTTGGTCTCAGCGCCATCTTTCCAGAAGGAAAGAGCCGCTCCGACTTTGCCCTCAATTTTACTGCCATCTGTGAAGATCTTGACCGCTTGCGCACTGTTGTCATCCACTTGCTGTTGGTCTACCAGTTGCTTGAACTCTTAATGCACATGCTCCGCTGGATGCCCCGTCTCATTATACGGCACTAATTGCTCCACCTCTCTGTCTCCTAGCACCGTCTGGGGTACTCCCCTCTTGGCCTCATACAGAGCTAGTGCCTCCTGTATGCGAAGGTCGAGTGGGAGTATCCCAGACAGAACCAGTGCTGAGTTAAGGGAAGCGGTGCGGTATGATTTGCTGAGCTTTTGAGCGAATCCACGTTGGACCACATTGAGCTGCTTTTGGATACCTAATTTTTTGGCGGCGGATCCCCATGCACCGGCCGCGTATAGTATCACGGGCTCTACTGTTGCGGTGTAAATCACTCTAATGACTTCAGGGTGGAGACCCCAACTGATTTTAGCAGCTCTAGCAAGTTGTTTGTAGATGTTTAGGGCTTTTTTACATACACTACTGACATGGGTATTAAAAGTTAACTTATCATCTATAGTGAGTCCTAATATCTTTATTTGCCTCGACATGCAAACGTCGACCCCGCCCATCCTCAGCAGTGGTGTGTCATGTTTCAGTTTGCGTGTGACAACCATCGCATTCGTCTTATGCGGCGCGAATTTTAACTTATTTTTGACACCCCACTCCTGGACATACGCGAGGGCGTCGTTTGCGTGTCGTTGCACCTGCATCGCTGTGTCTCCGTCAAAAACTAAAACGACATCGTCCGCAAAAGCCTGACAGTAGTCACCACGCCGTTCCAAGCCCCTAAGCAGTGGGTCCAGGAGAAGATTCCAGAGAATCGGGCCTCCGATAGAGCCTTGGACGCATCCCTTTTTTGTGACCTTCTCGTGTTCCTCTCCAGCATATCGAACTCTCACCTTCCTGTCTTCAAGGTAACTGTCGACGACTCTTCGAAGGTTCACCGGACACTTTTCCTCAGCCAGTCTGGTTCGGATGGCAGGCCACCATGCACTGTCAAATGCTCCCTCTATGTCCAAGGATACTAGCGTGATGAGTTTTTTCTGGTCTAGTTTGAGTTGGATGTACTTTATTAGGTCATAGAGAGAGTCTTCCGTGCTTCTTCTAGGCATAAACCCATACTGGCGAGTACTTATTCGGGGGATGACATGCCATTTGATGCGTCCAAGGAGCATCTTCTCGTAGATCTTCCCCAGGACCGGAAGCAGGCCTATTGGTCTGTAGGACTTCGGTGTTGTGTAGTCCTCTTTGCCTGGCTTCCTTAACACTACAACTGTTGCCATCTTCCATATCAAAGGGAAGTGCTGGAGTTCTAGGCACTTGTTTGTGAGTGAGAGGAATAGCTCCGGTTTCTGGATGATGGCGTGTCTACATATGTCGGCTGTGAAGCCGTCAGCCCCCGGCGCCTTTTTTGGGTTGAATGAGTCCATGGCGAATCTAAGCTCCTCCATTGTAAACGCTGGGTCATGTTTTTCATCATGGCTCGAGTCGTTTACTCGGGCTGCTAGTTCTCTGGTTCGTCGGTGGTCCTCATTATCATCCTCCTCTAGATCCTCCGGGTAAAAAGTTTCCGCCAGAAGCTTCACAGAATCCTTTGGATTTATCTCGGCTCCCGCTTTGACCAATGGTAAGTCCTCATGTCTTTTTGTTGTACGTCCTATAACCCTGTATATCCCTTCCCACAGTCCTTCTTTGTCTTGCTTCCCACAGAACTCCTTCCAACTAGTTATCTGCGCTTTCTTTGCTTCACTTTCATACCTCTTTTTTGCTTGCAGGTACTCATCGACTACTTTTGCTCTTCGGACTGGTGCTGCGCATCTGACTCTGCGCTTCTTGGTGACGACTTCTTTCTTCAGCTTTGCAATCTCTTCGGACCACCACGGCATGGTAAGTTTTTCATTTGTATTCTTCTTTGGTATGGTTTGCATGCATGTTTGTGTTATTATGTTTGTGTATGTCTCTACTTTTCTATCTAAATCTACTTTGCTATAAGTGTTGTCTATTTCTATTTTGTTTAAGTTATTTTCTAATATAAATTGGGCCAGTTTCTCATGAAACTGGCTCCAATTTGCCTTTTTCGTGTTATATAGTCTAGTTGTTCTCTTAATGTTTGTTCCTAATGCTTTTTTTTGTCGAATTTTAAAACTTATGCCGTTGTGGTCAGAGCTTGTGATGTCATCTTCTACCTTCCAGTCCTCCACTAGGTCTAGCATATCCTGTGAGCTCACTGTGATGTCGATGTGGCTGGCAAAAGTCTTTCCACCTCTGATGGTATCGAAGGTGGGAGTGTCTCCGTTGTTCAGTACCTGCAAGCTCATTTCTTCCAGAGCTCCCGACATTTCTTCGCCCCTATGGTCGACAGTTTGGCTACCCCACCACATACTTTTTGCGTTTGAGTCACCTCCCATTAAGATTCTCCTAGGTCCTGTTTCCTCTTCTATTTTCTTAAGCTGCTCCAGATACGGTTCTATGGGCTGGTCTGGCTCGAAGTAGAAAGAGACTACTGTGATTTCCCAGATGCGTGTTCGAATTTTCACGACAAAGATGTTTTTTGTGGTGAATTTTGGGTATTGTATGACGTCCAAGTCGTGGTCAAAGACAGCTATTGCAGCTTTGACTGGACTGTCTCCTTGTTTTACGCTCTGGAAAATTCTAGCTCCTTTGTAGGCCTTCATCGTCTTTGCTCCACCCACATACGGTTCCTGGAGCAGCGCAAGAGCTGCCTTTCTTTTGGCAGCTTCAACCATGAGCTCATTGGTTGCGAGTTCTTTTCTCTGGAGGTTAGCTTGGATCACCAGGTAGGGTTTTCCAGTGGTTGGGGTGTCTCTATCGGTTGCTGTGTTGTAGCCCGTGTCGTCCTTAGCAGTACGCTACGGTGGCCCGGGCCAATGCATCCCATCTTCTTCTCACAGCGCACTCCTGGCTGAACGCGTTGTGTTCTTGGGCATCGAGTTTGGCGTGTCTGCAGTTGCAGCAAGAGGGAGCAACTCCGGCGAGCCAGTCCGCACAGTCCGCTTTCATATGCGGGCCCCCGCAGTGGCTGCATTTCTCCACTGTCTCCTTACAGTAGCGCCTGCCGTGTCCATACCCTAGACACAATGAACACTGCACTAGTGGAGACTGGTCAGCAACCTTTATCCTTTGCAGGTCTATGCGCACTTCACCTGCGTCCATCATTCGGTTCCACATCCCGGGAGACACTCTGAGAACAAAATGACATGTGTGTGGGTTTCTGGTTCTCTTTCTGTAGCGCACCTCTACTCTATAGTCTTCGTTCTTGAGGTCTTGGAACATGCTTCCGTTCTGATTTTTAAGTGCGTTAAGGATGTCTTCATCTCTGTTGTATTGCAAGACGTCCTTAAAAATCAAAAGAGGGTCGGTTAGGTTAGGTTAGGTTAGGTTAGGTTAGGTTAGGTTAGGTTTTTTTTTTTTTTTTTTTTTTTTTCCTGTCCGGGAGCTATGTCCCGGCCCGCGAGCTAGCCTACATGCTGTTCCTCTGACGTTACCAGAGATTTTCTAGGTCTACTTATTCTAATTGAAACAACAGGAATGCAGATTTTTTATTTAGAGTATTTAACGTATCATATTCGTATATCTTACACAATTTTCAATCTTATATCTATCTTACTTTATTTCTTACATTTTCTTTTCTATTTTTCTAGTTGACACATGATTTTACTTACATTTTATTTTATTGCTGAGTCCTTAATATTCAAAAATATTAGTGTTCAGCAATTTTTATATATGCTTATTTCTATTTATCACTATTTTAGCTATATCTATACAGTAGTTTATAAAATCGTTTCTTATATATTTATTACTTATAAAGTCTTTGACGTTTTCTGTTTTCAGTTCTATTTCCAATTTTTGCTCAGCCTCATATCTCCTTTTACCAAATACTGGGCACTCAAACAGAATGTGCTCTACAGTTTCTAGTTTACTATCTTCACAGACGCACGATGGACTCTCCTTACACTTGAACCGATTCAGGTATTCTGAGAATCCACCGTGCCCTGTCATAATTTGCGTGAGTACACCAGAGGGTTTTATGTTTCTTATAATTTTGTGTGCCTTGATAGCGTCGGGGAAAAAGATCTTTGTCACAGCTGCCTTGTCGCTAGTGATGTATCTCCTGTTCCACTCGTCAAGAGTTCCTCTACGGATCTGTCGCCTGACGAATGAAAGAGGACACGCATCATATAATGGTTTGGTCTTGATTTTCAGGGCAGCATCTTTTGCCAGGGTATCGGCCCGCTCATTACCCTCAAGTCCCGCGTGAGCTTTTATCCAAAACAAATCAACGCATTTTTTCTGTACCCTACTTGCTTTTAAGTTCTTGCGAACTTTTATGGCAAGAGGGTGAGTGGAGCTGTTGTTTGTTATGGATTGGAGCGAAGACTGTGAGTCACTGTAAATTCCAAAGCGGGTTTCTGTCATCTTCAGTATTTCCTCAGTAGCTTTGTATATGGCCAGTAATTCCGCCTGGTAGACTGTGCAGTGTGACGAAAGCTTCAATTTGATGGATTTAGTCTCGGCCTGATTATTCCATATGGATAATGCAGCTCCGACCTTCTCCTCAATCCTACTACCGTCTGTGAACATCCGCACTGCATAATTGCTGTGGATATTCACTTGCTGCTGATCTTCCAAGCGCACGAATTCCAGGCTCATATACTCCGCTGGGTGAGGTTTTTCTGAGAATGCCGACATCTGCTCCACTTCTCTATCTCCAAGCGCGGGCTGGATTATCCCTCTCCTGGCCTCGTACAGGGCGGCTGCCTCTTGTACTCTAAGGTCGAGTGGTAGTACTCCAGCCAGCGCCAGTGCTGAATTTAGAGAAGCGGTTCTATATGCTCGGCATAATTTTTGGGCAAACCCGCGTTGGACCGAGTTGAGCACCTTCTGGATGCCCAGTTTCTTGGTTGCTGGAGCCCATATGCTTGCTGCATACATTACAGTTGGCTCAACAACTGCAGTGTATATGCTCCTGACAACTTCTGGGTGCAGACCCCAACTAATCTTTGCTGCTCTGGATAGTTGTTTGAATATATTGACGGCCTTACGACAGACGATTGACGTGTGCTGATTAAAAGTCAGCTTGTCGTCTATCGTAAGCCCCAATATCTTCAATTCTCTTGACATGCAAATGTCGATCCCACCCATTCTCAGAAGTGGAGCATCATACTTAAGTTTTCTGGTTACAATCATCGCATTAGTTTTTTGTGGCGCAAACCGTAACTTATTTTTGATGCCCCACTCCCGAACATAGGCGAGAGCGGCATTTGCCTGTCTCTGGATATCCAGTGCAGTGTTTCCGTCGAAAACCATAACCACATCATCCGCGAATGCTTGACAATAGTCACCTCTTCTCTCGAGGCCCTTGAGCAATGGATCAATGAGTAAGTTCCATAAGATGGGTCCGCCTATTGAGCCTTGGACGCATCCTTTGGAGGTGGGTCTGGTGATTTGTTCTCCAGCGTATCTCACTTTCACTGTTCTTCCTTCTAAGTAGCTGTCCAAGACTCTTCTAATATTTGTCGGGCATCCTTCCTCAGCCAGTCGGATTCTGATTGCTGGCCACCAGGCGCCATCGAAAGCGCCCTCTATGTCCAATGATACTACCGTTATAAGTTTTTTGAGTGCCAGTTTTTGGTGAATGTGTTTTATCAGGGCATAGAGGGCGTCCTCGGTGCTTTTTTGGGGTACGAATCCAAACTGGCGAGTACTGAGCTTTGGGAGAACATGGAACTTTACCCTGCCCATTACCATCTTCTCAAAGATCTTACCCATGACCGGGAGCAGGCCTATCGGCCTATATGACTTGGGGTCTTGGTAGTTCTTCTTCCCCGGCTTCCTAAGTATTACTACGGTCGCTTCTTTCCATGCCTTGGGGAAGTGACCGTATTCCAGGCACTTATTTGCCAACGCCAAATACACTTCGGGGTTTTGTGAGATTGTGTGTTTGCAGATATCTGCAGTGAATCCATCCGATCCCGGTGCCTTTTTAGGATTAAAACTATTTACCGCGGTTGTTACCTCTTCCATGGTAAACGGAGGGTCATGATTTTCAACATGCTTCTCATCGTTTACTTGGTCGGCAAGTTGCCTCATTTTTTGGTGATCCGCGTTGTCATGTTCCTCCTTGTCTTCCGGGTAGAACGTCTCGGCGAGTAATTCAGCCGACTCTTTGGGACTTAGAGATGTACCTTCCTTTATCAGGGGCAGATCTTCTTGTCTCTTGGTTGTTTTCCCGATCACCCTGTAAATTCCTTCCCAAAGTCCTTCTTTGTCTTGCTTCCCACAGAACTGTTTCCAGCTCTCTATTTGTGCCTGTTTTGCTTGTTGTTCATATGTTTCTTTTATTTGCAGGTACTCTTCGATGACCTTCTTTCTACGGACCGGCGCTGCACAACGGATTCTTCTCTTCCTGGTTCTCACCTCTTTCTTCAGCTGTGAGAGCTCATCCGACCACCATGGTAAGTTATTTTTTGTTTTTGATTTTAATTTAGGGATACTGCTATTGCATGCTTTTGTTGTTAATTTTATATATGTTTCTATTTTGTTTTCTAATTCAGCTTTGTTTTCTATTTTGCTTATATTTACTTTGTGAAAATTATCTTCTTCTAGCAATTGGGCCAGTTTCTCATGAAACTGGCTCCAATTCGCTTTTTTGCTGTTAAAAATACGGGTGGTTCTTTCAATGCTTATACCTTTTGCTCGCTTCAATCTAATTTTAAAGGTTAGCACATTATGATCGGATGAAATCAGTCCTTCGCTAACCTCCCAGTCTTCTACCAGGTCCAAAAGATCCGCTGTGCAGGCGGTAATGTCTACGAAGCTCGTATAGGTCTTCCCTCCTCTTACGGTATCGAAAGTTGGGGTATCACCAACGTTGAGCACCTGCAAATCCATATCCTCCATTGTTCCAGCTAGTTCTTCACCCTTCTCGTCTATTTTCAGGCTTCCCCACCATGTGTGTTTGGCGTTTGCATCCCCACCTATAATTAGCTTTTTGATTCCCACTTCTCTTCCGATCTTTCTCAGGTGTGTAAGGAAAGGCTCTATTGTGGTGTGGTTTGGCTCGAAGTAAAATGAGACCACCACGATCTCCCAGGCGCTCGTCCTGAGCTTCACCACTACGATGTTGTTTGTGGTGAAGTCCGGACAAAGAATGGCATCCATGTCTTTATCAAAAACAGCGATAGCTGCTTTGATTGTGCCATCTCCTTGGTTTGCGTTCTGAAATATCCTGGCAGTCCCATAATCCTTCATTCGTCCGATTGTCCCAACATAAGGCTCTTGAAGCAGCGCGAAGGCCATTTTTCTGTTGTTAGCCTCAAGTATTAATTCTTGTGTAGCTAGTGCTTTTCTTTGTAAATTAGCTTGGGCTACGGTGTATGGCCTCGCGTCGCTTAGAGGAGCTGTTTGGCTCGGGACCACTTTAGCAATAAGCTACTGAGGCTCGAGCCAAAGCATCCCATCTTCTCCTTATCGGGCACTCACTGCTGAACGCATTGTGGTCCGATCGCTCTACCTTGGCGTGCACACAGTTTGTGCACGTAGGGACGGCACCGGCCATCCAATCTGCACAATTCGTCCTGAGGTGGGCTCCACCGCAGTGGCTACATTTTTCGATCGTCTCCTTGCAGAATCTTCTGCCGTGGCCGTAACCCAGGCATAGGGAACATTGAACTAGTGGCGATTGGTCCGCCACTCGAACCTTCTGCAAGTCGATCGAGACTGTTTCGGCTTCTATCAGCCGTCTCCATATTTCAGGTGACACCCTCAGGACGATGTGGTGTGTATGTGGGTTTCTCGTTTGTTTTTTATAGGCTATTTCCATGGTGTCTTTGTTGTTTATAGGTGGTAGGAGATTTTTGTTTTGTGTTTTCAGTGCGCTGAGGATGTCTTCATCCTGATTGTACTTCAGCACATCCTTCAGAATGACCAGCGGGTTCTTGTTTTGGATATTCTCTACGTTGAGCTCCTTTGCTTCTTTTATTTTGTTCCGGAATCTGTCGCGTTCTTCTTCTGTTCTGCACCCCACTATCACTTTTCTATCCTTTGCTTTTCTTATTCTCTCTACCGCTATTCCACTCTCTTTTGCATTTACTGTCTTTCTGATTCTATCCAGAACTTCTTCACCTGTCTCTGTTTCGTCTTTGGCACTGACTATTACTGAGTGTAGTGCAGTCTGTTTGTGGGGCTGTCTCCCAGTGGCAGCCGCTGCTACACTCGCGTAGGTTTGCCTTTCTACTATTTCTTTGTGTTTTTCTATAGTCTCTGCTAGTTTTTCCATGTTCCTGTTGTTTTCTTGAATCAGCTTTTCTTGCTCTTCTTTGTGTTTTCTCATGGTTTCTTTAAATTGCTCCATCTGTTCATTGCTCTCTTGTAGAATTTTTGCTAGCTTTTCTCCTTCTTTCTCATGGTATTTGTTTTGGTTTCCCTCTAGTTCTTGTTCTTTATCTTTCCTGGGTTCTTCTACATTTTTCTTTCCTTTAACTCTTTCGCATTCTTTTACCATGAGAAAAAGCCTTTCTGCTGCGCCGATTATATTTCCTGCTAGTGTTTTCTTAAAGTTTTTAGATAGTCCAAGATTGGTTTTAATGGTAACGAGGCACCCTCTAGCCTCGCTCACTCGCTCAGTACTCTTCAAGCTTGGCTTGTCGGTGCTAGGCGAGTTGGTTGTTGTTAGTATCCGTACCCTGCTATCCACTTGGGAGAGAGTGGTCTTTGTTGTTGAGCATGAGGGCTGACTCTGTGAGGGCCTCTTAGGCGAAGGTGTGTCTCCTAGGATTGACCCTGCCTTTGCGGGCTTCCATTCCCCGGAGCCATTCCTCACCCATGAAGTCCGACCAGGATGGGCACTTGGAATGTCGTCGTCTTTTTTTTGTACTAGGCTTTTTGCTGTGGTTTTGGTTTGGTTGTCTTCTTTCTGCGTCAGCACTGTCTCTTCCTTTCCCTGTTCTTTTGTGAATGTTCTTTCACGTCTATGGTGGGGGCTTGAGCACCTCTCCATTTGATTTTCACTTAAAACCTCGTTTTCTTGGTCTTGATTTTGCTTGTCTTCCTTCTGCGTCAGCATTTCATCTTCTTTTTCGCTCTCCTTTGTGAATGTTAATTCAAGGGGCACCGGAGATGGAGTCTTTAGTTGACTTTGGTTGGTCAAGTCAATCAGGTCGTAAGGTTTATCTCCTTGGCGGGAGGATTGCGCCTGCTCTACTCTTTTGTCCCTCTTCGGAACAGGGGTTTTGTCAAGCATTTTGTCAGAGGGCTCGCGGGTTTAATATATGTAAAGTAGTATGTAATCAATGTAATTTTGTAAAAGTTGTAAAAATATAAATATAAATGTGTCTTATGAACTAATATGATGCAGAGGTGTAAATTTGCTCCAATCGTAGTCAAAAGTCGAATAAAATTTTTGTATAGATAACAAATAAATTAAAATAAAATATTCTTGACTCTACATTAGAGTTGGTCTGTATGAAATAAAAGAATAAAAGAGTAACCCTCGGATGTACTGCAATAAGCAGGAAACCGCGTCGAATTCAGGCTTCTGGTTCCAGAGATATGGGCTATGAATTTACTCTATGTAGAGTCGGTTAAACTTGTAAGTCCGAAAGGACTTGTTCTAAGCACAGAAAGTCAATATAATATAAGTAACAAATATATGTAAAACAATTATGGAATAGTTTCCAGTAAAAAGAAAAATTTTGTCGACTCTACCTAGAGTCCAGTTTTATGTCATTTAATTGGTAGGTTGCTTACGTTAGAGTGTCACGCAAAAAACGCCGTCAAAATTGGTGAATCGGTTCGAGAGATATGAGGTATTAAACTTGAAGGGGGGTGGGGGGGAAATTGGGAGGGGTCAAATCAGAAACCCAAATTTGGGAAACTTTGTTGTATATTTAATATTTATTAAATATACAAACTTTGATCAAAACTGAGCTATCTTGCTCCGTTCCCGAGATAAATGGGTTTTAGGTTTCTAAATTTAATTGGGGGGGAAATATGGGGAGAGGGAGGGGGTTAGGTTAGGTTAGGTTAGGTTAGGTTAGGTTAGGTTAGGTTAGGTTAGGTTAGGTTAGGTTAGGTTAGGTTAGGTTAGGTTAGGTTAGGTTAGGTTAGGTTAGGTTAGGTTAGGTTAGGTTAGGTTAGGTTAGGTTAGGTTAGGTTAGGTTAGGTTAGGTTAGGTTAGGTTAGGTTAGGTTAGGTTAGGTTAGGTTAGGTTAGGTTAGGTTAGGTTAGGTTAGGTTAGGTTAGGTTAGGTTAGGTTAGGTTAGGTTAGGTTAGGTTAGGTTAGGTTAGGTTAGGTTAGGTTAGGTTAGGTTAGGTTAGGTTAGGTTAGGTTAGGTTAGGTTAGGTTAGGTTAGGTTAGGTTAGGTTAGGTTAGGTTAGGTTAGGTTAGGTTAGGTTAGGTTAGGTTAGGTTAGGTTAGGTTAGGTTAGGTTAGGTTAGGTTAGGTTAGGTTAGGTTAGGTTAGGTTAGGTTAGGTTAGGTTAGGTTAGGTTAGGTTAGGTTAGGTTAGGTTAGGTTAGGTTAGGTTAGGTTAGGTTAGGTTAGGTTAGGTTAGGTTAGGTTAGGTTAGGTTAGGTTAGGTTAGGTTAGGTTAGGTTAGGTTAGGTTAGGTTAGGTTAGGTTAGGTTAGGTTAGGTTAGGTTAGGTTAGGTTAGGTTAGGTTAGGTTAGGTTAGGTTTTTTTTTTTTTTTTTTTTTTTTCCTGTCCGGGAGCTATGTCCCGGCCCGCGAGCTAGCCTACATGCTGTTCCTCTGACGTTACCAGAGATTTTCTAGGTCTACTTATTCTAATTGAAACAACAGGAATGCAGATTTTTTATTTAGAGTATTTAACGTATCATATTCGTATATCTTACACAATTTTCAATCTTATATCTATCTTACTTTATTTCTTACATTTTCTTTTCTATTTTTCTAGTTGACACATGATTTTACTTACATTTTATTTTATTGCTGAGTCCTTAATATTCAAAAATATTAGTGTTCAGCAATTTTTATATATGCTTATTTCTATTTATCACTATTTTAGCTATATCTATACAGTAGTTTATAAAATCGTTTCTTATATATTTATTACTTATAAAGTCTTTGACGTTTTCTGTTTTCAGTTCTATTTCCAATTTTTGCTCAGCCTCATATCTCCTTTTACCAAATACTGGGCACTCAAACAGAATGTGCTCTACAGTTTCTAGTTTACTATCTTCACAGACGCACGATGGACTCTCCTTACACTTGAACCGATTCAGGTATTCTGAGAATCCACCGTGCCCTGTCATAATTTGCGTGAGTACACCAGAGGGTTTTATGTTTCTTATAATTTTGTGTGCCTTGATAGCGTCGGGGAAAAAGATCTTTGTCACAGCTGCCTTGTCGCTAGTGATGTATCTCCTGTTCCACTCGTCAAGAGTTCCTCTACGGATCTGTCGCCTGACGAATGAAAGAGGACACGCATCATATAATGGTTTGGTCTTGATTTTCAGGGCAGCATCTTTTGCCAGGGTATCGGCCCGCTCATTACCCTCAAGTCCCGCGTGAGCTTTTATCCAAAACAAATCAACGCATTTTTTCTGTACCCTACTTGCTTTTAAGTTCTTGCGAACTTTTATGGCAAGAGGGTGAGTGGAGCTGTTGTTTGTTATGGATTGGAGCGAAGACTGTGAGTCACTGTAAATTCCAAAGCGGGTTTCTGTCATCTTCAGTATTTCCTCAGTAGCTTTGTATATGGCCAGTAATTCCGCTTGGTAGACTGTGCAGTGTGACGAAAGCTTCAATTTGATGGATTTAGTCTCGGCCTGATTATTCCATATGGATAATGCAGCTCCGACCTTCTCCTCAATCCTACTACCGTCTGTGAACATCCGCACTGCATAATTGCTGTGGATATTCACTTGCTGCTGATCTTCCAAGCGCACGAATTCCAGGCTCATATACTCCGCTGGGTGAGGTTTTTCTGAGAATGCCGACATCTTCTCCACTTCTCTATCTCCAAGCGCGGGCTGGATTATCCCTCTCCTGGCCTCGTACAGGGCGGCTGCCTCTTGTACTCTAAGGTCGAGTGGTAGTACTCCAGCCAGCGCCAGTGCTGAATTTAGAGAAGCGGTTCTATATGCTCGGCATAATTTTTGGGCAAACCCGCGTTGGACCGAGTTGAGCACCTTCTGGATGCCCAGTTTCTTGGTTGCTGGAGCCCATATGCTTGCTGCATACATTACAGTTGGCTCAACAACTGCAGTGTATATGCTCCTGACAACTTCTGGGTGCAGACCCCAACTAATCTTTGCTGCTCTGGATAGTTGTTTGAATATATTGACGGCCTTACGACAGACGATTGACGTGTGCTGATTAAAAGTCAGCTTGTCGTCTATCGTAAGCCCCAATATCTTCAATTCTCTTGACATGCAAATGTCGATCCCACCCATTCTCAGAAGTGGAGCATCATACTTAAGTTTTCTGGTTACAATCATCGCATTAGTTTTTTGTGGCGCAAACCGTAACTTATTTTTGATGCCCCACTCACGAACATAGGCGAGAGCGGCATTTGCCTGTCTCTGGATATCCAGTGCAGTGTTTCCGTCGAAAACCATAACCACATCATCCGCGAATGCTTGACAATAGTCACCTCTTCTCTCGAGGCCCTTGAGCAATGGATCAATGAGTAAGTTCCATAAGATGGGTCCGCCTATTGAGCCTTGGACGCATCCTTTGGAGGTGGGTCTGGTGATTTGTTCTCCAGCGTATCTCACTTTCACTGTTCTTCCTTCTAAGTAGCTGTCCAAGACTCTTCTAATATTTGTCGGGCATCCTTCCTCAGCCAGTCGGATTCTGATTGCTGGCCACCAGGCGCCATCGAAAGCGCCCTCTATGTCCAATGATACTACCGTTATAAGTTTTTTGAGTGCCAGTTTTTGGTGAATGTGTTTTATCAGGGCATAGAGGGCGTCCTCGGTGCTTTTTTGGGGTACGAATCCAAACTGGCGAGTACTGAGCTTTGGGAGAATATGGAACTTTACCCTGCCCATTACCATCTTCTCAAAGATCTTACCCATGACCGGGAGCAGGCCTATCGGCCTATATGACTTGGGGTCTTGGTAGTTCTTCTTCCCCGGCTTCCTAAGTATTACTACGGTCGCTTCTTTCCATGCCTTGGGGAAGTGACCGTATTCCAGGCACTTATTTGCCAACGCCAAATACACTTCGGGGTTTTGTGAGATTGTGTGTTTGCAGATATCTGCAGTGAATCCATCCGATCCCGGTGCCTTTTTAGGATTAAAACTATTTACCGCGGTTGTTACCTCTTCCATGGTAAACGGAGGGTCATGATTTCCAACATGCTTCTCATCGTTTACTTGGTCGGCAAGTTGCCTCATTTTTTGGTGATCCGCGTTGTCATGTTCCTCCTTGTCTTCCGGGTAGAACGTCTCGGCGAGTAATTCAGCCGACTCTTTGGGACTTAGAGATTTACCTTCCTTTATCAGGGGCAGGTCTTCTTGTCTCTTGGTTGTTTTCCCGATCACCCTGTAAATTCCTTCCCAAAGTCCTTCTTTGTCTTGCTTCCCACAGAACTGTTTCCAGCTCTCTATTTGTGCCTGTTTTGCTTGTTGTTCATATGTTTCTTTTATTTGCAGGTACTCTTCGATGACCTTCCTTCTACGGACCGGCGCTGCACAACGGATTCTTCTCTTCCTGGTTCTCACCTCTTTCTTCAGCTGTGAGAGCTCATCCGACCACCATGGTAAGTTATTTTTTGTTTTTGATTTTAATTTAGGGATACTGCTATTGCATGCTTTTGTTGTTAATTTTATATATGTTTCTATTTTGTTTTCTAATTCAGCTTTGTTTTCTATTTTGCTTATATTTACTTTGTGAAAATTATCTTCTTCTAGCAATTGGGCCAGTTTCTCATGAAACTGGCTCCAATTCGCTTTTTTGCTGTTAAAAATACGGGTGGTTCTTTCAATGCTTATACCTTTTGCTCGCTTCAATCTAATTTTAAAGGTTAGCACATTATGATCGGATGAAATCAGTCCTTCGCTAACCTCCCAGTCTTCTACCAGGTCCAAAAGATCCGCTGTGCAGGCGGTAATGTCTACGAAGCTCGTATAGGTCTTCCCTCCTCTTACGGTATCGAAAGTTGGGGTATCACCAACGTTGAGCACCTGCAAATCCATATCCTCCATTGTTCCAGCTAGTTCTTCACCCTTCTCGTCTATTTTCAGGCTTCCCCACCATGTGTGTTTGGCGTTTGCATCCCCACCTATAATTAGCTTTTTGATTCCCACTTCTCTTCCGATCTTTCTCAGGTGTGTAAGGAAAGGCTCTATTGTGGTGTGGTTTGGCTCGAAGTAAAATGAGACCACCACGATCTCCCAGGCGCTCGTCCTGAGCTTCACCACTACGATGTTGTTTGTGGTGAAGTCCGGACAAAGAATGGCATCCATGTCTTTATCAAAAACAGCGATAGCTGCTTTGATTGTGCCATCTCCTTGGTTTGCGTTCTGAAATATCCTGGCAGTCCCATAATCCTTCATTCGTCCGATTGTCCCAACATAAGGCTCTTGAAGCAGCGCGAAGGCCATTTTTCTGTTGTTAGCCTCAAGTATTAATTCTTGTGTAGCTAGTGCTTTTCTTTGTAAATTAGCTTGGGCTACGGTGTATGGCCTCGCGTCGCTTAGAGGAGCTGTTTGGCTCGGGACCACTTTAGCAATAAGCTACTGAGGCTCGAGCCAAAGCATCCCATCTTCTCCTTATCGGGCACTCACTGCTGAACGCATTGTGGTCCGATCGCTCTACCTTGGCGTGCACACAGTTTGTGCACGTAGGGACGGCACCGGCCATCCAATCTGCACAATTCGTCCTGAGGTGGGCTCCACCGCAGTGGCTACATTTTTCGATCGTCTCCTTGCAGAATCTTCTGCCGTGGCCGTAACCCAGGCATAGGGAACATTGAACTAGTGGCGATTGGTCCGCCACTCGAACCTTCTGCAAGTCGATCGAGACTGTTTCGGCTTCTATCAGCCGTCTCCATATTTCAGGTGACACCCTCAGGACGATGTGGTGTGTATGTGGGTTTCTCGTTTGTTTTTTATAGGCTATTTCCATGGTGTCTTTGTTGTTTATAGGTGGTAGGAGATTTTTGTTTTGTGTTTTCAGTGCGCTGAGGATGTCTTCATCCTGATTGTACTTCAGCACATCCTTCAGAATGACCAGCGGGTTCTTGTTTTGGATATTCTCTACGTTGAGCTCCTTTGCTTCTTTTATTTTGTTCCGGAATCTGTCGCGTTCTTCTTCTGTTCTGCACCCCACTATCACTTTTCTATCCTTTGCTTTTCTTATTCTCTCTACCGCTATTCCACTCTCTTTTGCATTTACTGTCTTTCTGATTCTATCCAGAACTTCTTCACCTGTCTCTGTTTCGTCTTTGGCACTGACTATTACTGAGTGTAGTGCAGTCTGTTTGTGGGGCTGTCTCCCAGTGGCAGCCGCTGCTACACTCGCGTAGGTTTGCCTTTCTACTATTTCTTTGTGTTTTTCTATAGTCTCTGCTAGTTTTTCCATGTTCCTGTTGTTTTCTTGAATCAGCTTTTCTTGCTCTTCTTTGTGTTTTCTCATGGTTTCTTTAAATTGCTCCATCTGTTCATTGCTCTCTTGTAGAATTTTTGCTAGCTTTTCTCCTTCTTTCTCATGGTATTTGTTTTGGTTTCCCTCTAGTTCTTGTTCTTTATCTTTCCTGGGTTCTTCTACATTTTTCTTTCCTTTAACTCTTTCGCATTCTTTTACCATGAGAAAAAGCCTTTCTGCTGCGCCGATTATATTTCCTGCTAGTGTTTTCTTAAAGTTTTTAGATAGTCCAAGATTGGTTTTAATGGTAACGAGGCACCCTCTAGCCTCGCTCACTCGCTCAGTACTCTTCAAGCTTGGCTTGTCGGTGCTAGGCGAGTTGGTTGTTGTTAGTATCCGTACCCTGCTATCCACTTGGGAGAGAGTGGTCTTTGTTGTTGAGCATGAGGGCTGACTCTGTGAGGGCCTCTTAGGCGAAGGTGTGTCTCCTAGGATTGACCCTGCCTTTGCGGGCTTCCATTCCCCGGAGCCATTCCTCACCCATGAAGTCCGACCAGGATGGGCACTTGGAATGTCGTCGTCTTTTTTTTGTACTAGGCTTTTTGCTGTGGTTTTGGTTTGGTTGTCTTCTTTCTGCGTCAGCACTGTCTCTTCCTTTCCCTGTTCTTTTGTGAATGTTCTTTCACGTCTATGGTGGGGGCTTGAGCACCTCTCCATTTGATTTTCACTTAAAACCTCGTTTTCTTGGTCTTGATTTTGCTTGTCTTCCTTCTGCGTCAGCATTTCATCTTCTTTTTCGCTCTCCTTTGTGAATGTTAATTCAAGGGGCACCGGAGATGGAGTCTTTAGTTGACTTTGGTTGGTCAAGTCAATCAGGTCGTAAGGTTTATCTCCTTGGCGGGAGGATTGCGCCTGCTCTACTCTTTTGTCCCTCTTCGGAACAGGGGTTTTGTCAAGCATTTTGTCAGAGGGCTCGCGGGTTTAATATATGTAAAGTAGTATGTAATCAATGTAATTTTGTAAAAGTTGTAAAAATATAAATATAAATGTGTCTTATGAACTAATATGATGCAGAGGTGTAAATTTGCTCCAATCGTAGTCAAAAGTCGAATAAAATTTTTGTATAGATAACAAATAAATTAAAATAAAATATTCTTGACTCTACATTAGAGTTGGTCTGTATGAAATAAAAGAATAAAAGAGTAACCCTCGGATGTACTGCAATAAGCAGGAAACCGCGTCGAATTCAGGCTTCTGGTTCCAGAGATATGGGCTATGAATTTACTCTATGT